>CM077019.1:30401207-40326207 GCA_039090855.1 Macrothele yani
CTCAACAATATCAAAATGACCCTCTGCCGTCCCTCCCCACAACTATCCCGATCTTTCTCGTTACTTACATTCCTCCCCCTCCCCCCGCTCCGTACAAACTCTTGAACTGAGGAAAATTCTCCGAGGGGGAGTTCCTTTTCCAATTATTACACCCTTCCCTGCACAATCACGCTGCAGATTTTTTTAAATCGAAATAGGTCTTATATATTTTTTTTTTCTTTTTTCTTAAATCGGCGTGTTAGTGGGAACCAAGCATCGGTGTATAATCCGCAAAACCTATAATTTCAACTTTTTTTTAGCAGATAATCCGCTGATTATGTACGTAACGAAAAATTTCCCTGTTTGACGATATGATTCATGGACATTCCATTTTCAAAACGATATGGATTGATAAATGATATGATCATTGAGACACCGAAATCCGCAGTCTGATTCGGAAAATATGCGGATCAAAATCAAGGCCGAGAAATCGGCAAAGCGTCAGCACTAAAAGGGTTTAAAAAAAAAGGATTACAAAATTGAGATTCTCCAAAACACACTGAACTTCGTTAATTCTTCCAACCTGTCCGTAATTCCGTAATCTGACCCAGTCGAAAACCGTAATACTACTTACGGACAATCTGTAATGAAGTTGCGCACCTCTGCTATTTGCTTCTAAATAACGCAGCATGCCAGGATATTTAGACATTGTGCTGTTAAATTTCATAAACCAATAAGCTGGCACACCAGAGATCCTAATCGCCATATCACGGCAAAAAAAAAATTAAACCCAGGGATAAAAGAAAAAATAATGGATGCAACAATTGGGGAAAACTAACAGTTAATACGGAATACCATTTTGCCTGAGAGGCTACAATTCATATTAGTACTTCAAGAAAATCCGGAAGTCTTAAAAATTGATTGGCTATGTTTGTGACGCAAACATTACCAGTACTGAACTTTTCTCGCAGGTCACAGTTCATTTCCACGCTACGTCTGTAAATTACTTAGGCTACAGGAAACAAATTAGAGGGAAGTTTTGTGTGCATGTGTGGTTTCATAAAATCCTCCTAACACTTTTTTGTCAACATAATTTTATCAAATTCCTGCATGGCGAGTGGCATGTTTAGTACTTAGCAATAATATCTTTACGATAGGGCAATAAATTTGTGCGGATGTTGATCAGGCAAAGTGTGAGAAAGGTCTTGGAGCTCCACTCAGGTCATTTGCAGTAACTCCCCACAAATAAACGTTGCCATACCAAAACGGAGACACAGAGGCTTTAGACGCCTGCACTGACAAAACTTTCTGAAACCAATAGAGCACCGCACGGCAAAGATTTTCATCAGTAGTAACTAGGTAGATTTTTTTTTATTTTTTTTTTTCGGCAATGAGGGTAAAGATGTGAAATGAATAATTTTATGCAAATCCTTTGTAGGTGCATGCAACGCATAGAAGAAGAATTCTACGATTACAGAGAAAATTTCTACCCCGTCTAATTTTTGTTCTCGCAATTTTTTTTTTTTCCTATGTATAAGCTGAAACCTTGGGGAAAATTACTTATAGAGAATGATGAATTTTATATTTCTTATTCTAAATAACGGAGATATTTGCGTTTTTACGGAAAACGGTTCTACGTATGCACAAAAATTCAAAAAATAATATCTTCTAATCTATCAGTAACAAAAAAAGTTGAAACTTTCAGGTTTTTTTTTTATAACTTGGAGGCAGCTACCTGTAAAAAAAAAAAAAAAAAAATTGTACGAATCGGAGATGTGTTGGTGGAAAATTATTTCAATATCTAACGATTTTATGGAATGACCCAGATGTGAAAATCTATGGTTCCGGACGTCGGACTACCCTATTTTTCGCAACCAGCCAGCTCTTGCAGTAATTGGAATATCGTCTTAAAATAGCTATAAATAAATTTCTTCATGCATTATGAAATAGAAATATGACAGAATAAAAAAAAAATCTCTTTCCGGCCGTAAAACCGGAAGACAATGAATCTAGAAAACGGCCGTGAAATCTGTGAAATATGGTAGGTATGCAATAGTACCAGCTTCATTGCATGGTATTTTTCATATACTTTTTGTCAAAATACTCGTAAGTACTATGAAAAAAATAAATCTTTACCCCTCTTTGAAGAATCTTCCTATTTCCAATTTCATAATATTTTCCCTGTTCTAACATTTGAAGGTACATACTTTTCCAACTATACCAATTCTGCTACAGAATTACGAAAGCGAAGCTTTAGTTCGTAAGTGATACGAACCTTTTTCAAAATAAATTAGGTGCCCTCAATTTGCAACATTCATCCACACTGCTGTTGAAGGGGAAGGGGGGGATTTATTAGGATGACCAACATCCGGCAAAATAAAATGTTTTTGTACGGTTTGATAAAAGACAAGTAGAACATGCAAAGGGGGGAGCTCAACTTCTAAAGTTTCCAATAAATTTCGGCGAAATTTAAAATGGAACGTTATTTTCATATATCTTGCCCACTGTAAAAATTTCAGTCAGTTATTTAAAAAATTGAGGAAATAGCTTCTTCATAATTTTTTCCCCAGTCTACGCAGAGAACCGGGGCACCTACTCAGGAACAAATGACTGCCTCTCTTCGCGAACGCCAGCAGATAAGAGCCTGCGAAATCGGTGTGTGATTAATGGCTTTCTTTCACGCTTTGACGTGTATGTTTGTTCGGTTGTAGTTTAGATCATCTGGAGACGGAGAAACCGCAAAGAGACGCACTCCTGCACAGATGCACTTTAATCGGTGGGTGGGTTGCGAGTTGCCTCGAAGGATAAAACAACTCGGAATTATTTTAAAACTTAGCAATACAGAAATATATTTTACAAAAGTCTGAAACAAAAATATTTTTCTGGCAAAATAAAAATTCCCTGCCTTTATAGTTCCCTGATAAAAAATTCCCTGATTTTTACGGAAAAACACAATTTTCCTTGAGTTTTCCCTGATTTTTGGAACAATTTTCAAATTCCTGTGAATTCCCGGTTTTCCTGGTTGCGTGGGAACCCTGTCTGATCATGATGTCTTCCACTCTTGTCGTTTTTCGGATCCACGCAGTTCCTCTTCTTATCTCTCCTGATTACACCAAGCATGCACCTCTCCATGCTTCTTTGAGTTGTCTGCAGCCTTTGTATGTCTCTTTTAGTTAAGGTCCATGTCTCTGCACCATACGTAAGCACTGGAAGGATGCAATGATCAAACACTTTTCTTTTAAGACATAATGGCATATTGCTCCTGAAAATTACGCTGTTTCTTCCAAAAGCTCTCCAGGCAAGTTTTGTACGCTGATTAATTTCTTCATCAATGTGACCTTCACTTGATATCTGCTGTCCAAGATAAACGTACGTGCCTGTTATCTCCAGCTTTTCTCTATCAATCGATAAATCTTCATTTCTTGTAAAAGCATTGTACATCACTTTTGTCTTCTGAAAGTTCATTTTTAATCCCACTTCTTTACTCTTGTCAGCAAGTTCCTGGATCACACTCTGCAGCTCTGATGGGGTAGTTGCAAAAATGACTAGGTCATCAGCAAAACGAAGGTGGGTTAGATAATATCCATTAATCTTTATCCCCTTGTTTTCCCAGCTTAGCGACTGAAAGAACACCATACATCAATTCTAACAAATTTTCAAATTTCGTCACTTCTGTTTTGGGAAAATTTCTCCTTCTTTATCACGCTTAAGTGAAAACATTTATGGGGGAAAATAGCATTTAACAACAACACAGTCGATAGTGAAAACATCGCGGAAAGAAAAAAATACCTATTACAGGTGAAATCTTAGCTTTGACCAACTTTCGCTTTCTTAAACTTTTTCCTCATTTTTAAGCCGAAATACAATATTTGGGGAATAAACTGTTATTTAAGAGCAATACTGGGCAGAAGGAACATCGCCAGAAAAAAATGTTTTCGAATGACAGAATTCCACCCTCAAACGGAAAACAACCCCCCCATGTCCCAAATTTCTGTTCAGATGTGCATTGATCCCGAGAATGCCCAAAGTGATAACAGAAATGTTGGAATTCTTCGAATCCAAGAAAGAATCTCATGACTGAAAACTATAAGGATATCTTTGCACCATCTTAATTTCCATTTTTGGGAATCATTGCCTATAGTCTCATGCTGAAATACAAACATTTATGCAATAAAATGATATTTAACAATACTGGACACAGCCAACATCATGAGAAAAAAATTACAATTATGGAAAAAAATCTTCACTCCATTTAACTGCCGTTTCTGAAAAATTTAAAAGATTAAATACTGTCTCCAGATGGAAAAAGACACTTCCATACTCCTAAAAAAATTCTCTTCAGTTCTGCATTGATCTCGAGTATGACCCAAATGATGACAAAAAAAAAAAGTGGAATTCTGTGAATCTGAGGAAGAACCTCATGTACGGATCAAAGAAGCAGTAAACACACAGAAGGAAGCATATTGAAAGTTAAGAGTTTTGAGGATGAATAACACTGTAAGAAAGGGTTAAGCTGGTTTGTCAGAGTACGGCAAAATATAGGAAGAATAAGGTAAGGTCAAAAGGCATGAATTGGCTATTTGGTAAGATAGGAAAACATTATAGAAGTACACAAAACACATAAAATCGAGAAATGATATGGGTCCCTAATGAGTTAAGTAGAAGATGGGGTAAAGCCTTCTGTGTATTATTAGAACATACAGCAAAGGTGATTTTGAGATAAAAAGAGATTTCAGAGTGAGAGAAGGAAGCATAGGAGGGATCTCAAGGGAAGCAATTTGGAAAGCTCTACAATCTCTTCAAAATGGTAAGGCTTTGGGAATAGATGGCATGACTACTGAGATGTTAAAATATGGTGGTGACTCTGTAATTGACTGGTTAACAGAAATTTGCCAGTTGTGCTGGGAGTTAGGAATGGTTCCTCAGGATTCAATGGATGCTATATCATTGTTCCTTTGTAGGTATAAGGAAAAAGGTGATCGCATTGAGTGCAAGAACTATCTATAATGGTATCAGCCAGCTGAGTGTGCCAGGTAAAGTGTATGGAAAGATCATTATCAATAAGATATAAGGTATTACATGAGATGTGTGGGATGAATAGAGTGGTTCTACACCTCATAAGGGCTGCACTAACCAAATTTTTGCATTATGTATGGTGATTGGAAAGTATTTGTCTGACAGTAAGGAAGTTTTGTTGCCTTCATAGATTCAGAGGAAGCTTATGACTGAATAAACAGAATACTTTCATGGAAGGCTTTGAATACATATTGTTACGCTTTCCCCCTATACCAGGGTTGCGTCCCTGAGCATGAATTTGTTGCAATACAGCGAGAATTAAAAAGAGGCAATTTGGATTCCGCTGATTGGCCGGAAACCACGCAACACACACTCACAATAATGATCAGGACTTAGCACAAACACAACCTTTAATTACACTCTTAACAGCTGGGATAAGAATTAAAGATAAGAAATAACCTGCACCATTATTAGCTAGAGGTGTTAATCTGAATCGTCATCACTCCTGACCAGATAAACATTCTGCGAAGGAGTTCACACCTCATGTGTATGGCGTTAGTTTTCGGAGATCCACTCACCGAGTTTTTACAATGAGAAACAAAAATGTACTTACATGCCCTCAAGGTAATCCTTTGGCATTTTTGTGCCAATTTAGTGTTTTGGAAAAACACACACACGCACAAGTAATCACAGGGGACGACGCACTGTCTGGGTATCACCTGTGTGGGCCAATCTGTCTGATTGCCTAAGAATATTTTCACCCAGATTTTCTTTTTCTCCCCCGATTGCGAGGGGTAGAGGGTGGTGGAGCATAGGAGTGGTCCCCTCTGCACCGCACCCGTAAAGGCTGCTGGTCTCAAGAGCATCTCCCTCCGCGCTCTTCTTGACGACGTGTCTTTTTGCCCTCAGATCAGATGGCAGTCATTTCACTTCTCAGTTTGTTCTTCCATAAGGTTGCGGAATAGCGCAGCTCGTTCCTGCTGCTCGAATTTGGCTGGTCATTTTGGACTTGGCGTCCGCTATTCACCTTCATTCCTTCTTTTTTTTCTGCTGCACGGCGATCCGAGTGAAAATATCAGCGTCTCCGCTCCAGCGTGTGTCCTCGGTCTCTCCGTGTTGCTAAGTGCACTCCTTTTCTTCATCCCAAGCTCAGACTTGTAAAGCTGTCTGTCTCTGCACAACATTGCTGAATGCCATCTGGTTTTTCTCATGATGTTTGTCCCCCCATGCAACTCTAGATTTTTGGCCGGCCCCTCAACAAGTGCGCTGCCTTATCTGGTCAGCAGCTTTGCATCCCAAGAGCGTTCTCCAAAGTTTCTACACGAGAATTCGATTAACGCTGAGGAGGCCAAGAGAAGGAAATTTATTACCTTGTTTTCGCCACTTGCGACGTTGTTCTCGAGAGGCCCGAATGGAAAAATAAGGCATCCAAAACTCTTGCAGGTCCTCTAAAATTGCTGCTTCTCCCAGCTCATTTTTGACCCCGCATAAAAATATGTTGCAACTGGGAATCTGCTTAAAAGTATGAAAGCTATGTATGCTGGATGTAGAAGAGCATGTGAACAAGTGAAGGGCATTTTATCAAAATGATTTTCCACTGGTGAAAGAGTCAGACAAGGTGGTGTAATATCACAATGGCTGTTTAATATATTTGTGGATGCATGCCCAAGTGGCAGGAAGGAAAGGCAGAAGAAGGCCAAGGAAGTTGTGGGAGGATCAGATTCAGGAGTGTCTGCATGAGAAAAGATTATGAGCATGAAGTATAGAAGGTCTTGTGTACGTTGTGTGATGAATGTCAGTGAAGCCCGAGTTGTGCGTCAAGATCGCCGTAAATGGAGAAGTTTGACACATCAACAGTAAGTAAAAATTATCTGGTAGTTTGTATTTCTTTGTGAAGCTAACCTCTGGATTTCAGAGAACTGCTTAGTGATGTATGTATGTATGTATGTACTTACTTACGTATGTGTGATACCACTATAGACAACATTAACATTGGTATATGTCTTGGTAATTTCCGTGAGTGCACATTGCCATAAACTGATGAAACAGTCTCTTTGGCAGAAGGAAAAAGTAAATTGCAAAGTATGCTGTCCCGTATGTTTGAAATTCCAACTGAGTATAAATGTTAGTTCTAAATGCAAATTCAGTCTAAATGGTACAGAGATAGAAGAGGTGAATGAATTTGCATATTTGGGAACCAGGTTTGACAGAGAAAATGAATCAGACAGTGAAATGAAAGAAGGCCATACTGTAAAATACAAACTTCCACGCACAACAGTGTGGAATGATACATTGACACTTAATGACTTGAGCGTGTGGTGAGGGATGTAGAGGAGTAGCGTGAGAGATATTGAAGGAGTAGGACATGCCGAGCTTTGGCTAAGACAACAAGTTCAGTTTGTACCGCAGAGTGTATTCCAGTTTATGTTTTTGTGTGAAATAGTACAGTAAAATGTTTTGTGTTGTGATCGAGTGTCTGTGATGTTACAGACCAAAGAAAGACCAAAGAAGAATCTTCAAGCGTGAGAACGAACCGACGCAACAGGGATATTTTTTTCCCTCTTTGTTATGGAAAGAACAAAGGATGGTGACTTTTGTTTTCGAAATTAGTTTGTGAGAAAACAAACAAGTTCCGTATTGGATTTACACTTCGTTAGATGTTTATGTAAGTACTGTTTTTGTTGTTGTTCTTAGAGAATTAAAAAAGAATGAGATATCAAAGCAAGCTTTTTAGAAGTTTCCAGGCACGGAATTAAATAGAAGGAAATAATTTCTGGTCAAGAAATAGTACATTCAGATCAACTGTTTGAACCTAGAGTATAGGTAAATGTAGAATATTGTTGCAAACAATTTCTGTAAACGTATACACATATACGATAATAAATAAACATTGGGTACACGTAGAACTTGTCTAAATTCGGCATTGTTGAAATGGCTTTCTTAGGAATAGCTCGCAAAGAAGAACTTCTGCAGTTGGCAGAAGAATTGGGTATAGAAGTTACGCCAAATATCAAAATTCTGGAATTAAAAAATAAAATTGTCAACGTTGAAGATTATGAAGAGGATTTCGTGAAAGAACTTTTGGCAGGTATAAAAAGAGCGTGAGAGAAACAGAAAGACAAATGGAATGTGAGCGTAGAGAAACAGAGAGACAAATGGAATTGGAGCTTGAAAAACGTAGACAAACAGAAAGACAAATGGACTTTGAGCTTGAAAAACTCAGAATAGAAGCTGGACGTCAGCCGCTGGGAGGTAGTTTGGAGCAAAATGGAAATTCTCATAAACCGAGATTAGAACTTCGTCATTTGATGAAAACATTTGACCCAAAAGACAGTGATATAAGTATTTACTTAGTTTTATTTGAAAGGCAAGCACAACAAGCAGAAATAAAAAGGGAAGATTGGGTCGCGAACTTGATAGGACTTTTGCCCTACGAAATATCACAATTGATTGCCAGATAAAATGTGGAAGATGCTAAAAACTATGAATATGTTAAAAGGTTACTTTTTAAAAGATATAAGTTAAGTCCAGCGAAATTTAGATTGAAATTTGTACAACACATGCTTACATGAAGACCTGGAGAGATTTCGCCTTCGAGTTAGAAAATTATTTTAATGAATGGATTTCAGTGACTTAAAATAGGCGATTTTGAAGGGCTAAAAAAATTAATGATCACAGATCAATTGAAGCAGAGAGTGCCTATAGAAATAAGGGAGCATTTTATTGATAAATAAATGGTCAAATGTTGTCTCACCTTCAGATTTGGCTGATATGATGGACAATTATGAAGAGTGTAAGAGGAGGAACCAAGAAAAAATTCGTCGAATGAATTTTGTGCTTCAAAAGAAAATGCAAGGCAGTGAGAAAAAAACTAGAGATAACTATGATCGGGGAAATTTTATGAAAAATGGATTTTATAACAAAAATTATGTTAAGTCAGATGTAGGACAAGGGTGGTCAAATCGGAATGTATCTCAGAATGAAGAAAAGTATGATTGCAGACGGAAGATTCAATGTTACGAGTGTAGATCTTATGATCACATTCGACCTCAGTGTCCTAAGCTAAAATCACAGAACTCAGGAAGCGTAAATAGAATCAGAGAGGAAACTGAAGGGGATCTCTTGGCACCCTATACCTTTGAAGGAAAAATAAATGGAGTTACCATGCCTATTCTCCGGGATACAGGTTCATCAGTTGATATCATTTGTCAAGAGTATGTGTCGCCAGGTGAGTTTACTGGAGAACATGTGTGGGTACAGCATCTTCTGGATGAACAAAAGGTTTGTTTACCACTGGCAGAAGTTGAACTAGAATGTGAATTAGGTCATATTGTAACTAAGACTGCAGTGATTAGGAAGTCGCTAGACCAAGGTAGATATTTACTTGGAAATAAGACTGCTGCTTTGTTAAAAAAAAATTGATATGGAGTGGCCACTTAAATTCACAACACGTAAATGTTGTGGTTACTCGGTATCAAGAAAAACAGAAACAAAACAACGAAGAGAGAAATTCAGTAAAGAATGATTCAGGAAGAAAAGAAAAACAAGCCCTTGAAGGAGAGGCTGTGGGTTCCGAAGAATCAGATGAATTAGAAGAAGAAATTCTGCCATTGAGGCATGATGAAGATAAAGCCATGTTAGAGTTGGTAAAAATGGATTCAAAAAGTTTCATGAAAGATCAACGGGCAAAGTTTGGAATTGAGAAAAATTCTCAAAGAAATAGAGAAAACAGATTTTAAAAAGGCAAATGGTTATGCTGTACTAAGAAATTGGATGTTGGTGAAGATGAAGATCAACAAGATTGGCGAAGAGGGAGATCTTATTGTTGTTCCAGAACAATATAGAGAACAAATAAAAAACATGTTCTTTGAATAAAGCTCATATTGAGAAATGGCTTCCTAGTTTAATTGAATTAATAATCTAAAGCAACTTATGGGAATTTACTAGGAAATTTTTTCATTTATAGCAAATTTTCGGAGAAAACTCTTCTCCTTCTTCAGGCTGTCTTGTTGTTGTCACTTTTTGCTTGTCACTATCATGGTTACGGTTTACCTTGGCCAGTTTACGGTTAACCTTGACGGTTTAGGTTATTTTTCAACAAATCCTGCCAGATGTTAGGCAGGAAAATCCTTTGCAGTCATTGATGATGGAATTTTTGATTTTTCTCAATCTCTATTCCTTCTTTCAGTTTTTTTTGGAAATTGCTTTGGAAACTGATTACTTTAAGGGAATTCCAATCCATGCTGTGCCCAGTTTCTCTAGCATGCCTATCTAATCCAGTCTTGTTGGAGCAATTTTTTATAGCTGCTTTATGCTCAGCTATACGAGTTTCTAGTCTGCGACCTATCTTACATAGGGGAAACAGGTCGCAGACTAGAAACTCGTATAGCTGAGCATAAAGCAGCTATAAAAAATTGCTCCAACAAGACTGGATTAGATAGGCATGTTAGAGAAACTGGGCACATCATGGATTGGAATTTCCTTAAAGTAATCAGTTTCCAAAGCAATTTCCAAAAAAGAAAACTGAAAGAAGGAATAGAAGATTGAGAAAATCAAAATTCCATCATGAATGACTGCAAAGGATTTTCCCTGCCTAACATCTGGCAGGATTTGTTGAAAAATAACCTAAACCGTCAAGGTTAACCCTAACCGTCAAGGTAAACCGTAACCATGATAGTGACAAGCAAAAAGTGACAACAACAAGACAGCCTGAAGAAGGAGAAGAGTTTTCTCCGAAAATTTGCTATAAATGAAAAAATTTCCTAGTAAATTCCCATAAGTTGCTTTAGATTAAAAAAACATGTGTCATGAGGGAACTTCGGGGCATTTAGGAGTGACAAAAACCAAAGACAAAACTAGCGAAGTATTTTTATTGGCCTAACTGTTATAAAGACATTGAAGAATTTGTAAAATCTTGTGATTCATGCCAACATGCTGGAAAAGCTGGGGACAAAAAGAAAGCACCTTTGAAAATAGTTCCAATTATTCCTGAAATTTTTACAAAGATCAACGTTGATGCCTGTGGGCCTTTGCCCGAGACTTCAAGCGGAAATAGATACATAATTACAGCTATGTGTTTCCCATCCAAATATCCAGATGCGGTACCAGTACCAGACATAGGATCCAAGTCGGTAGTTGACGCTTTGTTACACATTTTTTGCCGCATGGGATTTCCGAAAGAAATTCAAACTGATCAAGGAGCCAGTTTTGTAAGCATTTTGACACTAGAATTTCTGGAGTGGTTTGGAATAAAAGTTACTCATAGTTCTGTATATCATCCCCAAAGTAATCCGGTAGAACGATTCCATTGAACTATTAAAAGGATGTCGAGAGTTTTATGTCTTGAGTCTGCTCCGGATTGGGAGAAACAGTTACCGGTGGCGCTGTTTGCTTTGGAGAACTGCGACACATGAAAGCACGGGGTTTACGCTTGCTGAATTGGTGCATGTAAAAAATTTGAGGACGCCAATAACACTATTGTATGAAAAATGGATGGGTCATCCTGAAGAAGAAAACTATGTCACTGAATATGTATTTGAGTTAATAAATAGAATGAAAAGATGTCAAGAACTTGCCATTAAAAACATGGAAGTGGCTCAACTGAAAAAGAAAATATTGGTATGACAGAAATGCGGTAAAACGTGAATTTCAAGAAGGAGATTTAGTATTGGTTTTTGTTACCTGCAGGCCAAATAAGTTAGCGGAACAGTGGAAAGGACCAGGGAAAATTGAGAAAAAAAATTCAGAGACTAATTATGTAGTAAGCTTTGAAGGCAAAAATGTAATGCACCAAGTATATCACATTAACATGCTGAAACCATCCCAAATCGACCAGAATTTGTGAACTTATTGCCCGGTTGTGAAAATGGTGAAATGGATTTAGAGATTAAATTTCCGCAAGTTGAAAAAAAATCCAAATATATTTAACTTCTCTGATATCGAGGAGAACAGTAAACTTCGAGAGCGCCTAAGTGGTCAACAAATTCAGGATCTGAAAAAACTATTATGCCATTACTTGAGAAATGTTTTCTAATATTCCAGGGAAGACTCATTTGGTCGAACATGATATCGAGCTAGCTAGTAATGCTATTGTAAGAGTTAAGCCTTACAGAATGTCGCCCAGGCAGATAAATATTCTAAAAGCCGAGATAGATAAAATGCTGCAGTACAAGATTATAGAAGTTGGTGAATCAGACTATACATCACCCATGATTTTGGTAGAAGTATCCGGAAGAGATCCACACCCATGTATTGATTACAGGCGATTGAATGAAGCGACAAGGACCCAGTTCTATCCATTGCCCAACATAGAAGAAAGAGTCGAAAAGGTTTCTGGAGCAAAGTATATTACAGTATTAGATTTAACAAAAGGGTACTGGCAAATTCCATTAAGTGCTAGAGCTCAACGATTGGCAGCGTTTGTGACTACGTTTGGAATGTATCGGCCCTTAAAGATGCCATTTGGCCTTAAGAACACACCTTATTTCTTTAGCAAAATGATGTCGGGACTTTTGAGGGGCTGCGAAGAGTTTGCCGTACCATATCTAGATGATGTTGCCATTTTTTCCGAAAACTGGGGGATCATTTGATACATCTTGAAGAAGTGCTACAGAGGTTGCAGAGGGCTTCCTTGACCATAAAACCTTCCAAATGTAAGTTTGCTCAAGATCACATCTTGTATTTGGGTCATATTGTTGGACAAGGATATCGGAAACCAGCGGAACGAAAAGGTTCAGGCCATACAAAATTTTCCTACGTCAAAGAACAAGACACAAGTAAGATCTTTCTTAGGCCTGGAGGGATATTACAGCAGAAATATTCCAATGTTTTCTTCGATAGCAGCTCCCTTGACAGACATCCTGAAGGGTAAAAATCGTAAAGAGGAAATTATATGGTCAGAACAATGTGAGAAAGCTTTTGTGGAACTAAAAAAATCTTTATCTAGTTTTCCTGTTCTGTATGCCCCTGACTATGAACGTAGATTTATTCTACAAAACTGATGCTTCAGATCAAGGAATGGGAGTCGTCTTCTCGCAAGAACAAGAAGATGGTGCTGAACATCCTGTACTCTATCTAAGCAGAAAACTTTCGACAGCAGAGAAGACATACAGTACCAGTGAAAAAGAATGTGCTGCCATTATATTTGCGGTACAGAAACTGAAATGCTACCTGGATGGTCAAAATTTCCTCATACAAACTGATCATAACCCTCTCGTTTGGTTACACACCAACGCAAGTTCAAATGCTCGTCTGATGAGATGGGCCCTTGCTTTACAAACATATGATTTTGTTATAATTCATCGATCGGGGAACTATGCACAAAAATGCAGATGGACTGAGCAGAATTCCAAATTTAGATGATCCACCTTGATCATGTGTCTGCTAGTAAAAACATTTTTTTTTTTTTTTGGTTGTGGTATATAATACATAGAAATTGTTGGAAAACACGTAAAGATAATTGTTAAATTAACTCATATATTTCTCTTTGTAAATGGATAATGACTCATTATGTGAACTATGACTATTGTATTGTAAAATGACAAGAACTTTTTACCACTGGAAAAAGTTCCTCTGGAGTGAGGAGGGGTTGTAAAATACGAACTTCCACGCACAACAGTGCGGGATGATACATTGACACTTAATTACTTGAGTGTGTGGTGAGTGATGTAGAGGAGTTGCGTGAGAGATATTGAAGGAGTAGGACAAGCCGAGCTTTGGCTAAGACAACAAGTTCAGTTTGTACCGCAGAGTGTATTCCAGTTTATGTTTTTGTGTGAAATAGTAAAGTACAATGTTTTGTGTTGTGATCGAGTGTCTGTGATGTTACAATACGAAAGAAAGGCATAGTAAATTGAAAGTCTTATTTTGGCTTTAATTGGTTATCACAGGAATGATGGTTTCTCAAAAAAGTCTCGAATGATTGAAAATGAAAAGTGAAATTGTTCCAACTCTGATGTATGGCAGTGAAACCTCGGTACTGAAGAAGAGACATAGGAGTTGTTTGTGTGCTGGAGAGTAACTTACAGGGGGTTTGTGGCAAGACACGTTCTGCTCATGCAAGGAGTGAAGATGTGTTGCAGATGTGCAATGTGAAGCAAAATGTTGTTAGTAAGGTAGAAACGAATATTCTTCAGGGGTTTGGCCTTGTCAAAAAAATGGGTGGTGAGATACTTGCTAAGAGAATTATTCAGCCCAAGTGCCAAGCAAGAAAGAAAATTTGAGGAAGTCCAAGGAAATCATGGAAGTACCAGATTCAGGAATGTCTGCATGAGAAAAAGATAATGAGTATGAAGTACAAAAGGTCTTGTGTGAGATGCGTGATGGATGTCAGTGAAGCTCGAGCTGTATACTGTGATTGCTGTAAATGGAGATGTTTAATATATCATAATTATTAACCTAGCATTTAGATACTCCAGAATTGCCAGTATAATTGTTTAATATGTAGCATTGTCACATCAGAAAACTTTAAAGTCACATCGCCCTGGAGTGGGAGTCGAACTTGCATCTCCTGATTTCCATTTGAGAATGCAATCTGTTACACCATCCAGGGCAATGAAGTTCCAAGTATCTGAGACAGAAGATCCAGAACCTCTTCAGATTTCATCAGTTGAAGGCCAATTCGGCTTCCTCACAGAGTAATTAAGTACTTCATCATATCTCCGACATGGATTCCATGGAACAAATATTTCTTTATTTCATATGTAGAGTAAGTTGCGGCTGTGCTCATATGAAGCTGATTTCTTTGATGAGGAAATTCAAAAGCTCATTCTCCAAAGCCCTAAATGACTCAACACCAAGAATTTCGTGCTATGAGTTACACATAGGATTATTTCGCCGTCTGAGCACGATTAACACAAATTAAAAGTATTTAAATTTATGTACAGGTTAAAAAATGCCTTGAGGAATTACATATATTTGTAGAATACATGTCCCCAAGATATGCTACCATAAAATTCACTACAGAATTTGAGACTGACTACTCACTGCCTTTTTTGGACATACTACTCAAACGTAACCGTGAAACATATAACATCTGCCATTCTGTGTATAGAAAACCCACTACTTGCACAACAATAATTCCTATGGAGTCCTTCCACCTGATGAGATATAAGAAATCAGCAATTCATTTTAGGTAAAATCGGGCATTTACGTACGGCTCTTCCTATTCATCACGACAGCACGAGATTAACAACATCAAGGATATTGCAGCAAGACATGGATACAATGAATTCGTCATAAACAGTGTACTTGGTAAAATAAAAAGAACCCAACAAACCACTCTATCCCGGGAAAACAATAAAAACAGGTTCGTTGGGTCACTTGATTATAACCCCCGGATCATACCAGCTGTGAAAAATATTTGTAAAAGAAACCATATTGATTTTGGTGTTAAAACAAGAAAATGTACTATCCATGATCCAAAAAAGACAGATCCCATCAAAATGTCAAAGAAATTTGGTATATATAAAATTCCTTTGAAAGCAGAGTCATCTACAGCAGCCGATAAGGTGTACATAGGATCGACCTCCCGTTCCCTTGAAACTAGAATTAGGGATCATCAATATGTTAGAACTAGATCAGAGGCAACAGCCCTCTCACGATTATCGAATGGAGGTGATTATTTCCCCAACTGGAACGAGGCCTCAATCTTAGTCACACCTTTTAAAAAATTATCTTTGCTATTTACAGAAAGCCTACATAGCCTAGAACATTTATGATGCAATGACTCCACACCTCGCTATATACCACAAGCTTGGAAACGCCTATTGGATAAAACTGTAAACGACGAGACAAATAAACTCGCCACCAAATGTATAAAATCAACGAACAAAAATAATGACTTTGGTCCGCGACAAATGCGCAGAACATCGTTTCCTCCACACTTTAATCTTTTACGTCACAGTGTTTGAGCTCTAATGCTTATATACATGAGCTTTGAACTACGTTCCACAGTGTACTAACATCTGATGATGGACCCATAGTGGGTCTGAAAGTATTCACGTTTTTTAAGGCATTTTATAACCTGTACATATATTAAATGCTTTTAATTTGTGATACAATTTTAATTTGTGTTAATTGTGCTCAGACGGCGGAATAATCCTATGTGCCCTAAATGACTCATTTCAAGTGCCAACTATGTAGAAACATAATATAATTAAATATTTTTGTAAATAAAATATTTTTTTGGCATACTTCTGGTAATTTTAAAAGCCCAAAGGAAGTTAATTTCCAAACAAACTGCTCTCATATATATATGAAAAAAATCACAATTCTGTGTTTTTTTTCATTTTTTCAAAAATATTCAGTGACTCAAAATCCCAACATATTTTTGGCAGTTGTGCACAGAAAGTGTGTGTGTGTGTGTGTGGGGGGGGGGCAAATAGTTGCAGATTTTCAATTTATTATTCATTGATTTTCTGAAATTAAAACCTACATAAAACAATTCATACATGGAATCAAAATAAGTACATACACATTTCGAGGTGCTCATAAAATACTACCTCACCTGAAATTTTCAAAGTACAGATATTGCAGTCATACCTGGCATGTCATAATTTACACAAAAATTACAATGAATGGGAATATTGTAATTACCAGCTTCTTTGGCATCTGGACTGTCTTCAATGATATTAATGATTGTATCAACCACAGCTTTTTTATATTCAAAACCACCTTCATCCCTCAATATCGATGACAAGAAACTCATAAGTACGTTGTGCTTCCTTGGGAACTTTTGGCAAAGGGACCTTTGAATGAAAGAAAGTACAAAAACACATCAGTGGCATAAAAACATTATAATGAAACACCTAAACTAAAAATATGTTGCAGTGGTTAACTGCCACAAAAATTATACAGTATTTGCCCATATAAAAGCATGATAGCACAAAATATGTATGTGATTTCTTCAAAATTTAATTTTAAAAGTCAATTCTGTGTATTTACATTTTCACACAACATTAACTTTTTCATAATTTTTTTTTTGTAGTCAACGTTTCATCAACTTATTTCAATTGACTGATGTACAGAACATATAAATTAAAAGCCTATTCACTATGCAAATGATCTATATATAAAATCGATTCATATATATTTACTAAATGCTTAAAAAAAGATTGAAACAAGCTTTTATCTCTTTAATGGTTGATCATAGATACTTTCAATTAGAAAAATACTCAAAATGACGTAAAGACTTATGACATGACAGTTGCACCCCTGTGGGTGGTATTTGCATAAACATTAAAAAAACTTTTTGTTTTATACAACTTTCACAGTAAACAGTTCAATAAAAAAAGTTGTTACAAAAAAATATAAGTCCAAAAGTCAAACCCTGTCATACTGCTTGCAAAACTTGCAGAGATATTCATGAAGAAAATTGAAAAAATGTATCCTCTGGAGCCTGTTTATGGCAAGTGGTAGCTTGTTTTGTTGCATAGCTCTGGAGCACTCAAAGCAAGTAAGGGCTCCAGACGATACATTTCTTAACAATGAGAAAAGAGAAAATATGTTTTAATGGGAACAAAGCTGAAAGCTATGAAAAAAGTTGGCAATGGAATTAAGGGCAGGAAAAGTGGCTATTATGGAATGGAGTCAGAGCAGCACAAAACCTGATAAAAGGTATTAAAAAACAAGATTTAAAGATTCACTGACTTTGTGCTTGTGTGTGGGGATGGGCCAAAAAGTTTAAAAGTTAATTGAAGAAGGGGAGAAAAAGTGAAGCTTTGTTTCTGTAAATTTCCCAGCTGAGACAAAGCACACTTGATCAGAGAATTGATGAAAAGCATGTAATTATAAAGACAAACAGATTAAGGTGGTGATTTTATTGCTAATAAAGGCAGATAGAAGAAGAGGTATGAAGTGCAGCAACTGAATATTTGTGTGAAAGACCTTGGAAGAAGTTGAAATAATTCAAAATAAATTACTAACCTCAGTGGAAATGTAAATACAGCAAATGACCAGCAGTACAGCTCTGAAAAGACAAGATTCAACTACAAACTCCCCAAGACATAGCAGCACCAGAAATGAAAAGCAAACTGTACTTAGTTTGTATAATGCTTCCATGTAACAAAAATTGTCTATTTGAGGACAAATCATAAATCTGGGGCTTAAAAATATATTTCTTTAACAGTTGTGCCAGAACATACAGAGCTAAAAAAAATGGATGGATTGTGAACTATTCACAGTCACTGATTTTGAAAGGATTTGTCACACAAAAAGATAATATTTAAAAGAGTAAAGCTTTCCCTTCCTTTTTAAGATGCTGCTAATATTAATCATGACAATGCACCTTCCCATTCAAATAAAAAACAAGGTCCCCACTCTTTTTCTCCCATAAAAAATAAGGACTTTTAAGCACCCTCCAAAAAATTTTTAAGACCTCACAAATCACATATGCAACAATGACATTTGCACAACCACATAGTATGCTAATAAATTTGCAATATTTTCCCATATAATTTAAGTTTGTGGATGTAATAAATTAGAATTTGTACAATACAGTTCTGCTGATCAAATAATAATCATATATGCAAAAAAGTGTATGTCAATTGTAACGTAGTTCAATATTTTTTTATTTTTTTATTGAAGGTTTAACGACCACTGTGAGCAATTTAATAGGTTATAAGCAGTCGCCCGTTCCTAATTTAGGGTCACTGGTTCCACGGAAGGGAGAGAGCCAGTGCCATAAGGCAAATACAACATCCATGCCTTACCGGGATTTGAACCCGGACCCTTCTCGGACGAATGGTCATAAGATAACACTTAGACCACTGGGATGGCAGTTCAATAATTGAGTTTTGCACATAATCACATGATTTCAATTGCAAAATCAAAGTCAAAATTACATGTTCTAGATTTCAATTGTGCACTTTATTTTCTCATGGTATAACCAAATAACTGTTAAAGGGAAGTGAAATATCAAGATCAAGAGATGGTGATGGGGATTGCTGGGTGGAATCTGCTGGATTTGTTGAATTTAGCTGATGGTACTTCACTTTTTTTTTTTTTTTTTTTTTTTTTTTAACAAATTACTTATCTCAAATGCCCCATGTTTTCCAACGGGCTTTCAGCTATCATCATCAACACAGTTGACCAGCAACATAAATTCTAGGCCCAGGGTCAGCAACATATGGCTCTTTGGGAATCTAAATGTGGCTCTTTTGATACTTGAAGGAATGAAAAAATGTGCACAGTTTCAGCTTCTACTTCGACGTAATTCTACTTAAAAAAATCTAATTTACTCTCCAACGTGAGAGACAGGGACCTAAAAATATTAAACCCTTGACGATGACTGAAAACCAACCTTATTTTCCAATGTTTGCACAACTCCACAAGTTCGGAGGGGCAACAAAGCGTTCAACTCCATGAGTAGAAGGCTCTGTTGCTCCTCTGAACTGAACTTTCAACCTGTGCAAAACTCCATGGCTTGGTTTAAAGCTCATTTCGCAGGAGCAACAGAGCATTCTACTCGCCGGACGGTGAGTCATTGCTCGGCATCAAATCCCACATTCGGCAAGAGAATTGAGTGCAGGTGCACTGACAGAATATGCCTATCATGCTTCGCCGTCACAAGTCCATCCAGGGCAGTCGATCTTTTGTAGTAGTAGTAGTTGTGAAATCTCCTTCGTGACACGCATGTTCTCCGGAAAATTGCTTTACTATTTTTCCTAAATATCAAAACAAAAATGTGTTCAAAGAGTAAGATCAGAAAAACTGGTGACGACTATAGGGAATTAAAAAAAGTGGACGCCGTTGTTTGCTTTTGTCAAAAACTCCGATGGGTTGCCGTTTTGGTTAATTTGTAATGACAAACTTTCTAACAATAAAAAATCAAATTTGGAAAGACAATTCAATATAAATACAAAAAGTTTGTGCATGACTATCCAGTGGGGGAGTCCAGAAGGAAAGCAGTTGAAGAACTGTAGAGAAAAATTCAACAAAGCGTATCAATGCTAAACAATGAGCAAACTTTTTCCAGCATGAATCTGATAAAAAAAAAAAAAAAAAATTGAGAAGTTCACTAACAGATGAGTCTCCAGGATTGTCTGAAGATGAAAATAATGCAGTACCAACTGGACACTGAAAATCTAGCAAGCAAGATGCAGAGTCAGATAAGTAGTAGTCCCTAAAACTAAAGTTTGTTAAAATTGTAACAACTTTTTTATTTTTCACCTTGAATACGTTTGTGACTAATGAGCTGAAAAACTGGCATCAGCAAAAAGCCGAACTCTGAATATTTCTTCATCCTTCATTTTTTCGCTTGCTCCGTGTCTTTTCCTTTAAAAGACAGTTGCTCTCGATACTCAGTTAATTACGCAGGTCTGTTTCACCCTGCTATATTTAAAGTGGAGATTTTGTAAAACTTTGATTCCACTATATATTTTAATTTGAAACAGAATAATATCAAATATGTATAATTAAGATCTATACTAAATATTGCATATACATTTTCACAAATTTTGCATGTGTCAGCTGGGGGTTGCAATGAACACCGCAGTTCACATTGCCGCCATTCATGGCTCTTCTGAAAGTAAAGAATATGTATTTTACAACATTTTAGCCATTCTTAAGCGCCGAGTTGCCTACCCCTGTTCTAGGCACTACATCATAACTTCTGCCGAGCCAGTTAGGAAAAATATAAGTACTTCCAGTAATTTTTTTGGGGAAAAAAAAGAGCTGCACCTTACCCCTTAAAAAAAACACTCTTTTTCAGGATTTGTAAGGACTGTTGAAACCCAACCTGAAGAAGACAGATTTAGCAATGGCATCAGTGCTTTGTCTTTACCAACAAATATCACTTTGGTACCATTGATGGACTGCAATATTTTGGAGTGTTTATAAGAAAAATCTGGACGAAAGTTGTTGAAATGATTACTTGAAGTAACGAGAAATGAAAGCACTTGGAACTTGCAGATTTGTGTGAACGAGGTTGACATTGGATAATTAAATCATGCTTCCTGTAACCATCAGAAATACTAATAGCCATGGAGAAAAACTTCATTTGAGCACTACAATGAGATGGCAGTATAAGAACTTGGACAACACCATCTAGCAACAACTGACAGAATCATTGCAAAGTGAATTACTTTAGAAATGGTCTAACCAAGATTAATAACATGATAATAGACAATTCTGTAAGCAAGATGATGAACAGTGTGAAGTGGATGACATCAAACATAACAAATGCTTTATATGAACCATCTGGATGCTTTATAGAAAGCACCATATTATACAGAGCTGCAAGAAAACAACATTCTACTTCAGGGTGGGAGGCGGGTATTTTCCAGAAAACAGACAAACCACAATTTCAAATGAAAAGAAAACTCCTTTTTTTTTTTTTTTTTGCCTCAAAAATTAGAAATTTTTTGATTTTTTTTTTAGTCTTAATGTACAATGTACATATCCTACTATTAATGAATCATACATATACATAAGATAAACTGCCTTCTTTTTAGAAAGTGATGGTACATTCTATGCAGTTCAAGTTTTAACAATTTGAGGCTGTCTGAGCCCCATTCACACTGAACTGAAAATATTTTTTATACTGGTTTATTTTATTCACTATGTGCAAAAACTTACCGAATAGACTGGACAACAACGATTTTGAATTCATCTGATATTTCTGACATGAAGGAAGTTATCTGCTTCATCAGCCTATCAACACTGCTCTCACTCCCAGTTTTTAACAAAGTTGTGATGGCTAAAGTTGCAATGTTACGATTTGCATCGGTGATCAGGTTCTCTAGATCAATGTTGCATGCAGTCACAGCAGACGGATGTGTCATAGCAACCTGGAAATATCACAAAAAGCAAAGTACTTGTACATCATAATTCATCTCCAAGAGATTATGCTTTCAACTCAATACCAAATCTTTATATCTAAAACCTTATAAAAATGCTAAACCAGACAATATGAAAAAAAAAACCAAACTTGTTATAACATTAGAATAATTTTTGATGTCGACATATCACAGGGTTCATACTCATTTTTAAGGATCAAAATTAAGGAGTTATTAAGCACTTTTTAAAGACCTTTATTTAAATTTTAAGCACCCTAAAAACTACTAACATTACAGGTATTTAAACTACCCATACATTTACAAGTTTAACAAACATTTAAAATAATAATTTGTAACATTTTTGACAAAACTGCTCTAAATATTCTTTCCTCTATTTTTAAGCTGAAATGTAAGTATTTATGGAATAAATGGATATTTTAGAAAAATACTGGGCAGAAGGAACATCACGAGAAAATATTACGATTACAATTACGAGAGAAATCTTCACTCCAACTAACTTCCATTTCCAGAAGATGCAATTACGTTTTCAAACGGAAAACGACCCCTCCTCCCTTTAGGGACGTCACCAAGAGGGTGGGCTAAAAAATGATCTTGTCCACCCTGCTGCCCGCCCAGTTTACGACGTGCCATATTTTAAATTTTTTTCTAACATTACAATATAATCTGGACTTCGACAGGAAATATTGACTTCCATGTTTTCGTCGTATAGACCTACATATTTCACCCTAGTAAGTGTGTTTTTCCTTATCCGTAGGTTATCCAAATAAGCATCCACGGGGCACTGAAAAATTCAGTTTTCCACTCTTCCAAATCCTCAACTAAACTTTTTTTTCCAAGTTATCAGGGTCGAATAAAGAGGGTAAACTCGAATTCACTGAATCATTAGTAATCACTTTGGTGTTGTTAGAGGTCATCAGTAATTTTCCTGCTGCTTGTTTGTGCAATTAAGTAGGGGATTCCAACACGGAATGTGGAGTCTATAAAGCTATATCACAGCTGTTAAGCCTGCCTTAGGGCAATGAGGGAGTAAGTTATGGCTGACGACTACTTTGGAAGAGATGAGTGCAAGACAAGGCTGCTGGCTTGAAGGAAAGGAGTTAAGGAGGGGAAATTTATTGTTTGCGTCTCCTTATTTCTCTTCAATCCCAGCACACGAAAACATCTGCTTTAAGACTCTTCTCCTAGGCATGAAATTTTCTTTTAATGAGGGCATGTTACTGGTGCTGATGGCAGTGTGTCATGTTCATTACATGGGAATGTAACAAATTTTATTAAAAATGGGGACGAAATATTAGCAAAAAATAATATCAAACGATGGATTCTTTTGTATTCCAGAAAACAAAGACTTAAAAAGACAGTTCCAAAATTAATGAGTATTCATCCAGGAGATGGGAGGATGCATGAATACCTTTGCAGCCTGTAGTAAAAAGCATTACAAATTATTTCTTTCAGTGCTTTGTAAATTCAGCTGCTATCAAACTTGCCCTAGTAAAAATAATACTTGCACACCCTTGACAGAAGTCTAGCGACTGCAATGCCCCCTCCCCCAAAATTTCTGCTCAGTCTGTGCATCGATCATGAGAAAGTCCCAAATGATAACAGCTGATGTAATCCCAGAGCCAGGCGCTGTGCATTCTTTCCAATTTGCTTTCAAACAAGCAAAATAAATTCCTCCTCCTCAGAAAGGAAAAAAAAAAAAAAAGAGGTGCGTCACGAACTTGGTTCAGATGCATCGGGCCGATGCAATCCCGGGCCACAGCGAAAGAAGCGCGCCGGGCCAACGTAATCCCGGGTCACACAGAGTCCTTCTGAGAAAAAGAAAAAAAGAAGAAGAAGAAAAAAAGAAAAGAAACAACAGCTGCATCACAAACTTTATTCAGAGGCTTTGGGGCGACGTAATCCTGGGCCACGGCGAAAGAAGCAAAAACAGATGTGTAAAAATCGGCAAATTCTCTCATGCTTCCAATCTCTATATCCTTTGCACAAATTTTGCACCTTGCTATCCCTTTATCTGTATTAACTAAGGATATCCAGTCCTTATAATCCCTCGTTTGAATCCACAGTGGATTAAAAATACATTTCCCCCAGGCATTGTACATCAAAAGCCCAACCAACTTAATACAATCGAATATTCAACTTATCATCAAATGGTAGAGAAAGCACACACCACACACAAAAACAAAATGTCTAGCGTGCCATCCCCATAAAAGTTGGCGATCAGGCCAAACGTTCATGTGTCCAACCGGCGGCAGTGAGGTCCGTAGCTCGAAGGATTCGGTCGGTAATCAACTTTGTGTCGAATGGCCAAATCACGCTACCTAAGCTCCACCTACGGCCATAGAACAAACAAACGCGCCAAGAAAAAGGAGGATGGAAAGGAGTTGCACAGTTTTGCGGCAGTAAGCTCAAACTCGACGATGTTTTCCCCGTTCAGGGTGGATAATATCGGTGAAAAACATAAAAATAAGTACTTTTAAGCACCCAAAACAAAATTAAACACTATAAGGGCCCTTGATTTTTTTTTTCACGAAATTCAGCACCTTTAAGCATTTTTAAACACCTATATGAGCCATGCATCGTGCTCAAGTTACGTAAAAATTACAAGTAGTGAGACGTTTCGGTAGCGACTTCTACCTTCGTCAGCCATGGAAGTAGAAGTCGCTACTTCCACATCTTCTTAACCTTATTCTTAAAGACAGAGATGCCAATAAAGCCATAGAGTTACAAAGGGTCTACTCTATCCCTGTCACCACTTCCACAGGCATTTCCCACTATATTGGTAGTACTTACCGAAGCATCAACCGGCGATTGGTGGAACATATCGCTGATGTTAAGAAAGGCAACCCTTCCACCTCCCTTTCAATTCTAACCATCAGCGATACATCCACGATTCCTTCCTGATTGGCAAAAAGTTAAAACCATCACTCCGTTCAGCAATTGGAAAGTCCTCGGGTACTGCGAAAGCATTGAAATCTTCCTTACTCCTAACACCTGTAATACAGACGCACCTTTTAACATACCTACGATTTAAAAAGCTATTTTGAAATCTGGCAACTACCACATGTTTCATTCCATGGCTGATGAAGGTAGAAGTCGCTACCGAAACGTCCCACCACTTGTAATTTTTACGTAACTTAAGCGTGATATGTCAACATCAAGAATTATTCTTATGTTTTGTGTGTTTCACTGCCAATTATTCTCACTATGAACTTGCTTATAACTTTTTTAATTTCATATACAAGGACAGTATGCTGAATCATAAAATTATAACTACATTATAACAATGTCATTTTAATGACGTGGTGAACAACGATCAACATACATCTGAAAGAATGACTGATAATTCGAGTATTGCCTGTAACATTCAAGTACTTCAATGAAGCAATGAAGGGAGACAATATGCCCACTACACAGTGAAAATACTCCAAATACATGGCATCAGTGAATAAACAAAGACATCGCTCTTTCCACGTTTTAGAAAAACACAACAATCGAAAAATTGTTATTTGGTCACCGCTGGGGAAGAGATCTGGGGTTCGATTCCCCAGCGGTGACCAAATAACAATTTTTCGGTTGCTGTGTGTTGCTAAAACGTGGAAAGAGCAATGTCTTTGTTTATGTCCACTACACTCCTAGTTATTCAATACTGCTTATTTATCAAAATCATAATCTCACTCCCATTTACCAGCATGGCAATCAGGAATGCTTTTGTCACATTCCAATACATGAAAAATGATAATACTTACTTGAAGTAAACACTCTCCACTATTGCTTGTCTACTGCAAAATTTTCAGCATCTAAAATGCCACTCCCTTTGAACATTAACGCCTGATTTCACAACTTCACTCCACCTGATTATGTTTTTTTTTCCTAGTCTGCAGCCTGATGTTATAAAATATAACATCTGTCCAGGTAATAAGACCCACACCCAAACTACCCCAACATGCTTATCTTAACTTTCTCTCCAATACAATGAAGCATCCAGCTTAAATCTAATACCTGTATGACTAATCCTAATATTATTGATATAAATATTTTGCAATATTTATTATAATCTTTTTCACATGTTTAAATTATCGTCGTAATCATGACATTCAGACAAAAGCAAATACAGCTTCACAATATCACCCTGAACAACTTGAAAAATACCATTTGCTTACCATATGAAGTCTATAGGAATTTGATAGTTGTTTAATCCAGCTTATTTTTTTTTTTTTTTTTTTGATTGGAGGTTTAACGACCACCGTGAGCAACTCAATGGGCTATAAGCAGTCGCCCGTCCCTAATTTAGGGTCACTGGTTCCAGGGAAGGGAGAGAGCCAGTGCCGTAAGACAAACACAACATCCATGCCTCTCCGGGATTCGAACCCGGACCCCTTTCGGACGAATGATCAGAGGCCATCGCTTAGACCACTGCTGCGCCACCGGGGCGGCTAATCCAGCTATTACTCTTATGGTTCCAGAAGATGGGCTGTTCACCAGTATAGGTTTTTAAAAAACTGAAGCAATGTACATAAAATCTGAATATAAATGGTGAGGAATTAAGATATTAAAATGTAAACAATAGTCAAAAGTAGATCGTTGTTGGATTAAAAGACAACTGGATAAAAATTCTTAAAGTTGTGAACAAAACATCAAGCAGATGAATAGAACATACAAAAAATACCCAAGGTGCTACAGAAGTGCAGAAAATCTCGTCCAAAGTAATCTTCCTAACACGTTTCAACCACCTAGCCGTGGTCATTATCAAAGGCAGCATGGGAGGATCACCTTCAGGAGTGTCAGCATGAGAAAAAGATTATGAGCATGAAGTATAGAAGATCGTGTGTATGACATGTGATGGATGTCAGTGAAGCCAGAGTTGTATGTCAAGATCGCTGTAAATGAGAAAGTTTGATACAGCAACAATAAGTAAAAATTATTCGGCAGTTTGTATTTCTTTGTGGAGCTAACCTATGAATCTCAGAGAACAACTTAGTGATACAAGAATTTTTTTTTTCTTTCTTTTTCTTGTTTTATCACATGTTTCCATGCATAAGATAGCTCCACTGGTGTACTGGTATTACAGTTAGGATTTTTTGCCTTTTCAATTGTAACAGCCTCAACCACAAGGAAACGTGTTAGGAAGATGACTTTGGATGGGATTTTTATACTTCTATATCACCTAGGGTATTTTTGTCTGTTCTATTTATCTGTTTGATGTTTGTTCACAATTTGAAGAATTTTTATCCAGTTGTCTTTTAATCCAACAATCATCTACTTTTGACTATCAGTCCTTCTACAATGACATACTACGTGATTTCCATCCCATTGTAAAATTAGCTCATTAGATTCAGTGAATCTTATACAGTCAAACTCATTTATAATGAGCTTGCATAATATGAAGTGCTGCATAAACTGACATTCTTATAGATCCCTTGAACTTTGTAATATTCCCCCTCGTAATTATTTTATGAGGGGGAATATTATATTGGGTGTGTGCATAAGTTCTACCCATTTTTGTATGCAACAAAGAAAGTAGGAGAACACAACAAATAACATACCTAGGATTTCACATAATTGCCATCATTCTTTATGACTTCTTGCCATCTGTCTATGAGTAGATGAATCTCACGCTGGAAAAACTCCTGTGTTTTAGAGTACAAAAAGCCATGTAATGTCGTTTTCACATCATCGAAGTTTAGGGAGCGAAGGCGTTCTGTAATGATCGAAAAAGGCGGTAGTCTGCAAGTGTCAAGTCAGGGGGAATACGCCGGGTGAGGTAACACTTCCCAACCAAAGTACAGTAATTTTTGCCAAGCGATTAAAGCAACATGAGGTCTGGCGTTATCATGATGAAGGATCATGCCTTTGCAATGGAAGAGTGCTGGCTGCTTCAATGTCAGTTGTTCTCATAATCTGTCCAACTGTTGGCAGTAGAGGTCAGCATTTTTCGTTTGGTTGCCAACACCTCCCAGTGGACTATTCCCTGGGCATCCCACCAAACACTCACTAAAACCGTTTTGGGATGCAGTCCTCTTTTTGAGGTTGATGGAGCAGGCTTCGCACCTTGACACACAGTCCGTCGATGCTTTACATTATGGCATTGGGTATATAAATAAGTTTTGAAAGATTTCCGTTCGGTGTCGTGCTTATTACTACTCGCACGTATTTTAAGGTGGCAACACTGCGATATTGCAGTACGAGATGCCAGCTGCCAGAGTCAGTATACGATGTTTCATTGAGGTGCAAAGACGTATTTGTTTTACTCGACGGAAAATGGTAACTTTCATCCTGACAAAACAGCATTTGCGGGAAGTGCTAGTGCATTACTTTATTGTCAAGAAAATCGCTTAATGTCAGAAATCTATGGTGAACATTCCCCATCCATAAAAACATGTGAGTATTGGTTTAGACAATTCAAAAGGAACGATTTCGATGTCAGTGATAAAGAACGTTCTGGACCACCCAAAAATATTGCTGATGCCGAATTGGAAGCTTTGCTCAACGAGGATCCGTGCCAGACCCAAAAAAAAAAAAACTAGCAGCAGCATTAAATGTTAGTCAACCATGCATTTCACAACATTTAGCTGCCATGGGAATGGTGTAAAAGAAGGGAATTGGGTTCCACATGCTTTGCGGGAAAGTGACCTTGAACGTCGAAAAATCATTTGTGAATTGCTGCTTCAAAGGCAAAAAAGAAAGGGTTTTTTACATCATATTATTACTGCCGACGAGAAATAGATATGGTCGATAACCCTAAACGGCAGAAAGCATAGGTAAACCAGGTCCTTCAATGCTAAAACACAATATCCATAATGCTGTGTATCTGGTGGGACCAAAAGGGTGCGATCCACTATGAACTGCTGAAACCATCAGAAACTATTACTGGTGATCGGTATCGAACCCAATTAATGCGTTTAAAACGCGCTCTCATGCAAAAAATGGCCGGAATGGGAGAATAGACACAACAAAGTCATCTTACAGCATGACAACGCAAGACCACACGTTTCTCGACCTGTGAAAAAGTACTTAGAAGGAACAGACTGGGAAGTTCTACCCCACCCGCCATATTCGCCAGATATTGCGCCATCAGATTACCATTTGTTCCGGTCCATGCAGTCAGCACTTTCTTGAGAACGGTTTAGTTCTTATGAAGACATCAAAAATTGGCTGGACAACTGGATGTCTTCCAAGGAACCGGAATTCTTCCTTCAGGGCATACGTTCACTGCTCGAAAGATGGGGGTAACATTGTAGCTTCAGGGGAGAGCATACTTTGATTAATATTAAAATATTGTTTCTTTTCTCTAACGTGTTTTGTTCACTTCAAATCCCTCAAAACTTATTTATATACCCAATACAGTACCCATTTTTCATCATCCATTACAATTTGTCCCCAAAATAGTTCATTTCTGTGATGAGAAAGCAAAGAAACACAGGTATGGATTCTCTCCTCTAGTTGCTTTGCAGAAAGCTGGTGCGGAACCCAGTTATTGAACTTGGTGATGAACCCCAGCATGTGCATCCATCTTTCGACTGTTGCTCTGTGCACCAACAACCTTTCCGCTAATTCCTGAACGGTTGGACGTGGGTCATTTGTTATGGCTTGCTCCACATCCTCGTCAGAAAACATGGATGGACGTCCAGGACGTGGTTGATCTTTATAACTTCTGTCTCCACCCTGGAATTTCCGAAACCAACAGCGACATGCGCTATAATCAACTGCATCCTCCCCAAACACTTGACAGATGTTGTGGCCTAAAGTATTGCATTTATCAAACTTGTACAGTAAACAACGTCTAATGTGCTACTTATCTCATGCCAAGTTATACCGTCCGTGATTTCCATTACGAATGACTTACTCAGACAAACCTACTGCCTCTATATGCTATACTGCTCCACGCTTTATTGGCCGAAAATTCGGCATCGTAGCTTCATCTGTGAAGTAACTGCTCAGATCACAATTTGCATCGATTACAAAAACAGATAAAACTTTTTCACACACCCAATATAAAGGGTGTCCGAGAATTATTGGACACATTACAAAATTATATAAAACAAAACATTAAACAGATAGAAAGAAACTGACTGTACAAACTTACAATGAAACTACACAAGTTAATAAATTTCGATGTGAGATCCCTTGGTTGCTCGTAGTACGTCCAAGCGATATTCGATTTCATGCCATGTATTGGCAAGCTTCTGAGCAGTTATGGAATTAATAGCAGCTGTGATACGCTGCTTCAGTTCCTGCAAATCAGTACAAAGCGCCTGATAGACACAATCTTTTACATAACCTCACATGAAATAATCCAATGGAGTTAGATCTGGTGAGAGGGAGACCACAGAATGGGGCCACCAAGCCCAATCTATCTGTTGGGGAAATGCTCATTTAGGCACTTGCGTGCACACGGTAACCAATACGGAGGCACTGATCACAGTTCTCAGCTTGCTTTACAAACGGATTTCCTGGGGCTTTGTCGGAAACTTTCATAAACTTGGTCACAGTTCTCAGCTTGCTTTACGAACGAATTTCCTGGGGCTTTGTCGGAAACTTTCACAAACTTGGTCAACCGTCTCACTGCTGACGCTACGCCTATTGACTCCTCCACGATGTTCCACATTGCCAGTTTCTTTAAACTGTTTCATCCACTGCTTAATTGAATTTGTTGATGGAGGATTACAACCATACTCTAAAAGGTACAGTCTTTTAACTTTAATGACAGACTTTAATTCCACAAGCCATAACACACACACACATCGCCTTCTGCCGTACGGATGACATGACTACTGATTGCGCATTCCTCGTCAGGCCACACCTAGCACCATCTATCGGATTCTGGGAATAACAATTCTGCAAAACAAACATTTAGAAATCATGTTAGTAATACGTGACAGAAATCGTGTTAGTAATATGGAGTAGGTTGTTTTCTTTCTGGGGGTTACATCCCCAGAAAGCCAACCCCCCCCCCCCCCCAGAAGGAAAACAAGCTACTTCAGCCACCCCACCCCCAATTTTTTTTTTCCTGTTCTGTTTTGCATTGATCTCAAGAATGCCCAAATGATGATGAAAAAAGCAGAATTCTACAAATCTGTGGAAGGATGTGAAGGAATCTGTGAGGGGCCTGTAAGTAACCTGTGCTTTGGACACAATCCTGTTCCGCAGAGATCTGTTCCACTTGTTAATTGCAACAAAACTCAGGTATTTAATTTTATGTTCAATCCCTGATACCTCTGAACAGTTGCTACAATTTGGATGTCATGTTAAAGCAGACATCCTGAGGATATGTACTGTCCTTCGTAAATGAAGTCATATTTCTTTATCTCCTTTACTTGCATACTTTGCTTTCACTATCTCTGCTTCCAATCATGGAAATTTAAAATACATTCCACTACTACAAATTCCTCCAAATACAAAAAAATCCTCTCTTGGGATTTAATCAGTTTACTAACCCTCACCTTGGGAATCATTTCTGTGGAAATAAGACTTAGCTTCTACATAAATATTTTTAATTTTTACCATTTTTAAAGACTACTATGTCGACTGCTGCACACACATTTTCGGTAAAAGTCTTCTAAGTGAAAATAATTGAAAAATGGAAGCTTTATTTTGTGACAAAATTGAATAATAATTGATTTTCCCTTATACACATATCTACCTGCACATTTAAACATCTTGTAAATCTGCAATTTATATGTTCAGTATTTTACATAATAAATCCCAATAAACACACTGACTTATCATGAAAGAAATACGGGATTACACCATATAATACAAATTTTGAAGATCACAATCAGATTCAAAATTTGTACACTGACTTATACTTCACAAATTATATCATATTGGTCATTTTTGCAAGCAATGTCACCCAAACTGAGTGTTTTGCTCACAGAATATTATGTACTTGAAGCAAGTAATAAAAATTATAAGTATTTGTAAATCCCTTTACTTTGTTCAATGTTTTCACAGCAGCAAACCGCAAAGTAGGCTTGGGTGACCCACAGAAGAGCTGTAAAACTGACACTGCAGGTGCCAGTTCCCTGGAAGTTGTTGATTTCATATTCACAATTGCATGGGCTGCTTCATAGATGACCATTTCACTTTTATGTCTCAGACAGCTTTCAATAAACTCAAAATGAGGATTCTCAGGCCTAAGGAAACACAAATACAGTTACTATGAAAATCAATACAAGCTCAGTCACAACTCAAATTCACAGCACACAAAATTAATAGGCTCTGCACAAGGGGATAGGCACTAGAAGGAGACTGGCAAGCTGAACTTCAGGAGATTAATGTAACCGAATGGACTTATCACCAAGTGCTCGACCTCTCCTCCCCATGGCATACAGTGGAAACTCAAACTCTCTGCAACCCAGAGAGACAAAAGAGAAGGGAAACCAAACCATGTGGCTGATTGGTCTGTGCCATATGAGTGGCTTACTCATATGGCACAGACCCAAGCCAAAGTGAAAGTTTACAAAATTATACTGAAAGCTGGGTAACACTGAGGATAAATACTCACTGCATTGAATGCTTTGGGGAACATGGAAAAACCCCATAATAATCCATGGTGATATTTGCTTTTTAAGGGTCTTCCACCATATGAGATTAAAAATAATTTTAAAATATAACATATCACTTCACAAGAAATCAAACTGTCAGTTAAATATGGGGTTGAGTGGAAAGTAGTGGCAATGATCAGTGCAGACAATTGCAGTGCACTCTGGTGATAACAAAATTGCTGAGCATAAGAAAGCATTTTGAGTGTTGGACATTACTTGAGTGTTTGTGTGGAATGAAGGATGCACAGGGGTTAGACAGAATAATGTGAACACCATACTCAGAGACATGACTTCTAATGCAGCTGCATATGTTGCAATATGCAAAGGTATCCACCATTTTTGGTTGTAATAGCTCTGTTTAGAACCTCAATGTCTTGTTAAGTGCATTTAAACTGTCTTTTGCAAAAAATCTTTTGAGGATGAGATGAAATGAGTGACCTATCGGACTTCGAAAGAGGGCTAATTGTTGGTGGCCGGCTACTTGGTGCCTCCGTGACAACAGTCGCCATGGTAGTAGGGGTACCCACAGTTACTGTGTCTAGTAGAGCCGAGACGAGCACAGTCCAGGAACGAATCGGGCTCGGGCTGTAGAATATTTACTGTGGTTCGGGCTCTTAGAGGAAGGAGTGTGAGGGAACTTTTTTTATATATTAATGTGATTTTATATGATTTAGCCCACGAGGCACTTTATAATCGGTAAATGGAATTCTTCGGCAACTGGTTCTGGTTAGGAAGCGGGCATTCGAGATGGCTATACTAATTCCGGGCTTGTGTAGAAAATGCCACAGGCCGCGCATTAGTGTGTTTCTGCAGAGAAGAAAAAGCTTTTTCAAGAACTATAGATATTGAATAGTTGATAGTATGCCGACAATAATTTCCCCTTATCTCCACGCATAGCTCCGGGCTAATTCTATTTAGCAATATACATGTTGTAGCGCATTATAGAGCGACAATATTAGCATTATTGAGCAACATATAATTGCATCACCACCCGGTCATTTTGGATGCCCAGCCGCCCGAAGCACTTCTGGTGGAAACAAACGGTCAAAGAAAATCGTCCAGTTACACTGTAAAAATAGATAGAGGTTCCTTCCAACCATTCCCTATTTGAGAAAAACATTGGTTAATTGCAGGAGGAGAAGAGAGTGGAAGTGTGGAAAAGGAGATGTTTTATTAATGGTTGAACAGGTTAGTCAGTTTTTGGGCTCGTTCGGGCCCGGGCTTTATCTTGCAATATAAAATTCGGGCTAGGATGGGTTCGGGCTGATATACCACAGGCTCGGGCTCAGCATACTGTGCTTATGGAAAAACCTTGTCTGTGAAACACAAGAGCAACTGGAAAACGACCTTACTGATAGAGACAGGAGAGCATTAAAGAGGGTAAGAAGACCTGTAGTAAGAAGATCGTGGGGCCGAAAATTAGTGCGGAGCTCAATGTGCATCTCCAGAATCCAGTATCAAAGAAAACAGTGCACAGAGAACTCCATAAACAAGATATTCAGGGTAGAGCTGCTATTTCAAAACCTCTGGTGACTCGGGTGAATGCACAATGGTGATGGCAGTGGTGCCAGAAGCATATAACATGAACTGCCGATGCATGGAAGCATGTAATGTGGTCGGATGAATCCACATTCACACTACCCCACTGCAAGACGTGTTTACGTGTGGAGAACACTGTCAGAAGTGTACAACCCAGACTGTCTGCTCCCAACAGAGCAGCATGGTGGTGATTCTGTCATGCTCTGGGCTGTCATATCGTGGTTTTCAGCAGGTCCTCTGATCACCTTGAAAGGACAGATGACGCGACGACCTCGGGTAAAGTCATCCAGATGTCGTCTACTGGATTGCCTGTTGGCCATATCACACGCTGGCAGCAACTCGACGTCGTTCAAACCGATGTACACCATGCAATAACTTTCACCGAATCGCTGAGCGTACACTGCCCGTGTGCTTGATACCCTTCAATAACCCCCCCCCCCATGTCATGCTGCATATATGCGCACTCCCTACCGTATCGGACCCTAGTCTATCGGTCCGTTCTGCCTGCTCGTTCCGCTGTTATGCTAATTTCTCCTCTTCGTCCTTAATTTTTGCACACCAGTGTATTACAAACTTTTAAATTACATAATTCTTCCCAATCACTTCTCATTAAAAACCACCTAAAAACTTATGAGCTAACTGTAACAATTCTTCAAAGAGAAAACTACAACAGAAGGCCTAATTCTGTTATTATTCTGCATTTTCTTTTTATAAAAAAAATACACGTTTTTAGTGTCTAAATTATTATTATTATTCAAACAAATACTCCACATGAAATATAGTGCTGGTGGAGTCGGTCTCTTTACACTGGATGTGTACAGGTCATTTCTAAACAAAGGACATTAATACATGGGACTACTTGAATAGCTGATAATTGGAAGTACACCCTGGGGTACTAATTGTGTCATGTTTAAAGGACAATGAATTCATAAACACAATAGCTAAAGACGCAGCGAAAAGAAGCCACACATAGAAAATCATCAACTATGTGTCACAATGAAATGCCTCTAAGAAACAAGATCAGAGCACTAGAATTTTCATTATCTAATATCAGTTTACCATTAAGACATCCATCATGTTTTCAACTCAGACCACTTCAGATGCAATTGAGAGGTGGGGGAATCTTCTGTCAAAGCTTAGTTCTAATATCTACATTAATAATTTTGTTTTGCCTTTGAAACTGCCTATTTTCCCTTGAAACTCCTTTTACAATTCTCATGTCTACCACTTGTAACCTCATACAGAGCCATTCACAAATATATATACATAAATTACTGCTGAAATCATTGTGCTTCTTATGCAACAGTGAAAAATTCTGGAATATTCAGTTTTCCATGTTGAAATGAAGATACATTTCCTGAGCTGATGGAAATCATTCAAATGATTAATTGTTAGTATTAGTTCCTGTGACATCATTAAAGAAATTATGGCACTAAAGCAATCAAGTGCTGCATTTAAAACAACACAATAACTCAAAATAAGTGAGAGAAAACTACACACTATTGCATTTTAACATATCAATCTATGAAATAAAAAACTTCCCATAATTTTAAAATAGAAAACCTGGTCATTTCTGTCTGTCTTTAGCCTGTCTCCTTCATGTTACTCCCACATGCTTTCGAATTTCATCCATCCATCTCCCATGAGGTCGTTTTCTGTCCCTTGGAACCCAGTCTAAAATGTCAGTTGCTCATTGGTGGTCTGTTCTTCTGGCAACATGTCCAGCTCATTGCCACTTCAGGGATTTTCCTCTGATAATGATGTCTCCCATTCTTGCCATTTTCCTTATTCACGAGTTCCTCTTCTAATCTTTCCTGGTTACACAAAGTATGAATCTCTCCACACTTCTTTCAGTTGTCTGCAGCTTTTGTATGTGTTTTTTGGTTAACCATGTCTCTGCTCCATATGTAAGAACTGGAAGGATGCACTGATTAAACACTTTTCTTTTAAGACATAATGGCATATTGCTCTTGAAAATTGTACCATTTTTTTCAAAAGCTCTCCAGCCAAGTTTTATGCACTGATTAATTTCCTCATCAATGTGACCCTCGCTTGATATCTGTTGTCCAAGGTAAATGTAGGTATCGGTTACCTCAAGCTTTTCCCCATCAATTGCAAAACCTTCATTTCTTGAAAAAGCATTATACACCAGTTTTGTCAAAGAATAAATTATCAACCTTTATTCACAATTAAATGCTTTATTAGCATCAACTATAGTTTCGCAGAGCATTTGGCTCGGCATCATCAGGACGAATGGTCTTGATGATCGTCCTGATGATGCCGAGCCAAACGCTCTGTGAAACTATAGTAGATGCTAATAAAGCATTTAAGTGTGAATAAATGTTGATAATTTATTCTTAATCAACATCACAAGTGTGTAGTCTTGAATTATATACAACCAGTTTTGTCTTTTGAAAGATAATTTTTAATCCCACTTTTTTACTCTTGTCAGCAAGTTCCTGGATCATACTCTGCAGCTCTGAAGGGGTAGTTGCAAAAATAATAATGTCATCAGCAAAACGAAGGTGAGTTAAATAATCTCCATTAATCTTTATCCCCTTGTTTTCCCAGTTCAATGATGAAAGACATTTTGCAATGTGGCATCGAAGAGTTAGGGAGATATGGTGTCACCTTGTCTGTGCCTTTCCAATTTTTATTAGTGCTGTATCCTCAAATAGCCGAGCTTTGCACTTGCATTTTCATAGATGTTATTAATAATGCTAATGTAAAGCATCACATATATATAATATATACATATCCTTAGACACTAATTTTGGGCAGAGGAATTTGGAAATTTAAAATTATTTCATTAACGTTGCAAGCTACTACTCTAAGAAGACACTTTTCTCCTGATAACCGAGTGTACAAATCAGAATAATAAAAAAATATAAGAGGGAAAAAATTATTAAATATACATTCTTGGGAGAAAAACAAGTGCTAAACTTACCCTGCCTCATCCTCTTCAATAAGTTTACTGGCAATCCTTATCTGTAAAATTATCAAAATGGATATATTTTTTGTATAATAGAAAAAATCAGAAGTACCAAGTAAAATAAAAATATAGCATGAACATTTTAATCGCAAAAATGGTACAGAGCTTGAAAAATACCACGGCCGAGAGACCTGGGGCATATAAATTATTCACCTGGGAAATAAATGAAAAATCTAGTTGTCATTCCGGGCGACTAGATTTAAAAATAAGAGTTTGGAATAGAATTTCCAACTACAAGAAAAAAAAACCTGTTGTCGCATGTCGTGTTTCATTTCACTGCTAATCACAGGAAGTTGCATTGTTGTTACAGAGTGCCAATGACAGAAGAATATCACTTCTTTAATTATATTATGGTCTAGGTCCAGAAATGGGAACCTTATGTGGTTTTGCACCAAAAATTGTTTATCGTCAGTGATGGATGCATGCCCCTAATGGAACTAGCCTCCAGGGTTTAGTGACAAAGGTCGAAGACTTCAATAAAAGGAACATGGCAGAATCCCAAAATTTCTCAAATACCAATTTTACAATCATACCAATTTCAGCATGATCATCTTACAACTTGAGATACAAGCTTTTGTGCATTAAACATTTTGAATACAGACCCTTAAAATGGAAATGCAAAACATGTAAAAAAAAATGTTTATCATATTTTTTAACTTAAAAAAATGATGTAAAAAATGTATCATATTTTTTAACTCAAAAAAAAAATTAAAAATAAAAATGAGGGTTTTGATGTTATCTTAAAAGATCCTTTTTCCTGGGCATCCAGCTGTTACTACATGGGCAGGTAAATAATTTTTACATATGCCCAGCTGGGCATGTAACTTTTCAGATATTTTTTAAGCCCTGTGGTATAATAAATAATAGCATCAACAACTTTCATTTATTTAGGGAGAGGATGCCCTCTCTAAAATCAGCAATCTCTTTTTCTAACATTAATTATAAATTATTTTCATCCAATTTATGTAAAAACTACAAAAGAAAAATTAAAAGTAAAAAAAAAAATTCATTACAAAGTAGTATGTTATTGCAAATGCAGTATGTACATGAAGTACTCTAATCACAAACTATGATAAGTCACAACCTAGCTAATATGAATATTGCTGGAGGGAGGGGAGGGAGGCTATGCTGTTTTCCACTCTAAATTTGTCTGATTAATGCTGCCTTTCAGTCTGAATGGCCTTTTTATTATTATTATTATTATTATTATTATTATACAGCAATTCTGAAGCTTATGGTTTACAGTAATAACAAAGATGATAAAACTTCAAAAAACTGAAATCCAGGAGAGAGAAAAAAAAAAAAAAAAAAGAAAGGAAGAAAGAAAACAGTGGAAAGTTACAGTACTATATGTATGATGTAAGAGCCATTCCTTAACTCAAATTACAAATGCAATTGTCACATTTCACATATTCCTAATTATCAATTTCTCATCATCATTCATGAACTAAAAATACACTAAAATTTAAGCCCTCATCACCAACTGCTATGCATAATCTATGCACGCACTGACCAGATTCATTCAATACTGCAAGAATCTTTAAAACTGAAATGCCTAGTTACTGGAGCCACACAGTTACCAAGTTACTCCAGGTTTCTCTAATGCTGTCCTTATTTTCAAAGCAGAGCTTTCCACTAATCTGAACTGGTGCACATTTGATGTGTATACTGTATGCTCTTGAATTTGTAAATGGACTCGAATCTTCATAGACTGAAGAAATACAGTACCAAACCAATTATTCAGACTCCTGAAAACTGGACAGTTCTGAAAACCAGACCTTTTTTTATAATTGGAATTTTTGTGATATTTCTTGACCTTGAGGTTCCAGATGTTCTGTGCAAAAGCTCAGCCTTGTATTTCAGTCATCCCCAGTTGATCATCCATCCCTTAAATCTCCCCATCATATGTACATATGCGTATTCAAAACAGCATTCTAGAACAATTCAACATACATTTCCCTGAGTTTGAGGCAAACATTCAACTTCACCCTCCTCCCCCTTCCTATCTTTCCCACAAACGAACAGTCAGCAGAAACCCAAAGCCTCTTTCCAGAATAACAAATTTTCCAGAATTATTGTCCATCGGTGTGCGCATCAAGGTCGAACACCAGTTTCCTCAAGTCAAAAGAGAAGCTTTCCCTTTTCAGCTGATGACGTCGCTATTCCCCCTTGCACTGGTGACCTCCGCGAACCTGCTTTTGGAAGAGAGCCAAAAATTCTTCACCACACTATTCGTTGATCATCGGTGTGACGTCATAGGCTGGTCGGGAATACTCGCAACTCCCCTGTGTGAAGAGAGGAAGAAAGAGCACGGAGACCCATTTCATTTAGAAAAATAAGGTCAATCACTTTATTGTTTTGTCGATCAGTGCTCGTGTGGTTCGTGTTTATCCTGCGGTGCTGCAAAAATCTCAAGTGTAATATAAAAAAAAAAAAAACCCCAGGAAATCAGGATGCGGGTGGACGCAAGAGGAAACATCTATCTTTAAGCATCCAGAAAAAGGTCTAACTGTTAGAAAAGCTGGAAATTGGAACATCAGTAAAGAGATTGATTGAAGAATATGGAATTGGAAAATCCACAATTTACAACCTCATAAAACAAAAGGCATCAATATTAAAGTTTTTTGCCAACTGTGATGTGCCTAGTCTAATGAGCCAGCGAAAAACTTTACATCAATCAAAGAATGTGGATGCAGACAAGGTTTTAATGGAATGGATAAGGCAGCTGCACAGCAAAAGTGTACCTCTGGATTGCTCCATAATCATGGCCCCGGCCAGAGTTTTTCATGAGGAACTCTCAATTCAAACATCTTGTGATTATTCAGTGGGTTGGTTCAGTAAATTTAAGAAGCATCACGGTTTACTACTTATGAATATTTGCAACAAAAAGGCTTCTGCTGTCCATGAAAATGCAGATATTATTTTGGAATGAAAAGTTATCGCCAGAACAGGTTTATAATGTGGATGCAACTTCTCTATTTTGGAGATACATCCCAAGGAAAACATTTGTTAGAGTAGAAGAGACGGCACCCTCCGGTGTAAAGTACTCAAAAGAATGACTCACTGTTCTCGCATGTGCCAACGCGGCTGGAACTCACAAATACAAATTGTTGGTGATCGGAAAAAGTGCTAGGCCCAGATGCTTTAACCCTCCGACCGGCTAATGAAATCTGATTCTGCCGCTTTGAAAACACTACTGGGATACGTAAAGGCCGTTTCAAAACGGCTGTCACTTCACGAGCGAAAGCGAAAAATTCCGCCAATGCGAAAACCGGTCTTTCACCGTGAAACTGCCACACATTTCTAAGGTCGGCTTCACTGCACGACACTGAAATGGTGATTTGGTAAGTTGCTTGAAGTGGAATTATATGCGCTGACAAAGAGCATGCTAGATTGTTTAAGCATGGCTCCTTTGAATAATCTTTTGGTAACAATTAGTATATTGTAATTAGAACTTGTGGAATAAGATGTTTCTTTCAGCTAATATCAGTAAGAGATTAAAAATCAAAATTAATACACAAAAGATACTTTTGAAATTGTGTATGTTGAATATTTTATTTTCATATAAATAATTCTGAAATATGTTACATAATTTCGTTTCATTTCAGCAAACGAACAGTTTTCAAATCAATTGAGATTGAGAAATGAAACAGTTGAGAAAAATTGGAAGGAACACAAGAATCCTCAGTCTACGATTGGTATGAGGCGTTAGCTACAAATCAATCTTCCGAGATGGGTCATGGTTTTTCAATACTGGGGAAGCGTAAAAGATATATCATGAGCTTGCCCTTCTCTGGAATCAGCAGTCCCAAAGTAAGGACGGGTGACAGAGTTGCTCACTGTGGTCTTTAAATTATGCAAATGAAAATTAAAACGTCCCTTTTTTTTCTGGCCCGCAACATGTTAAAATTTACTCACAAACATGAGGATAATGAAAAACGAGCAGTATCAAACTTATTCAAAACTTTGCTAATTATTATAGCAGTTAATAATAGCACATATTTATTTAATTATTTATTGTGAAAAAATTAATGCACAAGAGTCACTGAGCATTTTTTTTTTCGAGCATACTCTGAGATTTAAAAAAGTTGAGGCCTATGAGCCGAATCACATGTTTCTGAAGGAGAAACATGTCCAAGACGAATTTTATCATTCATTTTGTGAAGTTTCAGTATATTAAAATTTAACGCATCGCCAAACATGCATACAAAGAATGTAGTTCCAGCTCAAATCATACACTTAAAATCCTGTTTTCTGAAATAAGTGAAACACTTAAAAACGTAATTATGATAGAAATATTTTAGCATTTTGTTTCCACAATTCTAAAATATGTTTAAGTAACAATACATTTAATTAAAGTCTATAACCTACTATAAAATATTGGTAATTATCTTAAGATTTTGTTAATCGAGGGAGCACTTACAGTACACCAAAATTGCATAACGCAGCTGAGAAAAATACAAGGAAATTGGATATATGATATCTCCAAAGACTAGTTTCGTAGTGTATTTAAGGATTGTAATGATATCAGATGTATCAATAACCCACTTTCGTAATCGAATGCATTCATCACATGCAGAATCTGTGTTAAATTTAGCAAACAACGGAAATAAAAATGTTGAAAGTGAAATAAATTTCACCTCTCAAAGCTGTTACTCATGGGTAGAAATGTTATTTTGCCTAAGGAAAACGAAATGGTGTTTTTCCTTTGTGAAAGCAATGTTGGGGTTACCTGTAAAACTGTGCTCCCTAAACACAAAAAAGTGTATACTACAATCCCCACCTGTGGAAAAGTGACTTTCATTTAAAAAAATGTAAATTAAGGTGACTAGGGAAACAGCCTTTTAGCACAAAATAGGGATTACAGATATCAGAGCACCCTGCCTTAAAAATCGCTGCCCCTGCGTTAGAAATGCACTCAGTGCGACCAAGCCATTAACCCCCAGAACAATAGTGAACGCATTCCACGTGTGCAAACCGATTTAGGATGTAGTCAGGGAGTCACGCCTGGTGCGGTCAAACCGCTTTAGGAGCAGTAGAGAGAGAACGAATCTCACGCGGTCGAGCAGTTTTAGAAAGGGTTGACCTTGAACGTGCACAGCATGTTTGGAACCGCTCAGAGGGTTAAAGGCCTTAAAGTTTTCACTGCAATTTACAAGGCGAATAAACAGGTCTGGATCACAAGAAAATTTTGCATGGATTGGTTCCAAAACCATTTTGTACCTCAATCTAAAGATCCAGACTTACAAATTTTGCTAGTAGACATTGGCCAGCCACCAAGACCAAAATTAAATTGTTAGTGGCCATAAAAAAACCTCAGTGGCCAAACTTTGAAAAAAAAATCAAATTGTATATTTCATACTAAATTATTTTTATAAAATTGCTTAGTATAATATCAGTATGTTTTATTTTGCATATTTCAGTTATAGTATTCTTAAAAGTTGAAACTGAAGTAATAAAACAATGCAGGAGAGTGGGAACATCGCGCGGGGAGGGGAGTGTGCTTACGGGAGAAATCTTTGCACAGTCCGACTTCCGGTTTTGGAAATTTTCCCGCTATTTTCAAGCTGAAATACAAATATTCATGCAGTTAAATATTACTTAACAATAATACTGGGCAGAGGCAACATCGCGAGAAAAAGGAATTACGTTTGCGGAAAAAATCTGAATTCCGTCGACCTTCCGTTTTCAAAATTTTCGTACAGATGGAATTCCGTCCTCCGATGAACATCCCCTGTCACTACCCCCCCCCCCCCCAATTGTGTTCACTAGTTCATTGATCTCGCGAATGACCAAAAAAATTACGAAAAGGCGGAGTTCCTCGATTTCGCGGAAGAATCTGATGTCTGAGATTACAGGGAAATTTTTGCGGCGTCTAACCTCCGTTTTCACACATTGTTGCCTAGTTTCAAGCTGAAATGCTTTTATGCAATAAAATCATATTTAACAACAAAACTTTACACTAAGGCAACATCGGGAGAAAAAAATTACGATTACTGTAACTCCATTCAACTACCGTTTTCGAAAGTTTTGAGACACAAAACACCGTCTCCAAATGGAACTCCCCCACCCACAAATTGTCTTCAGTTTTACGCTGATCCTGAGAACGATCTAAATAAAAAAACAAATAATAAAAAAAAAACCGCGGAATTCTGCGAGTCCGCTTAAAATCTCGTGCATATCATAAAACAATAAAATATTTTAAAAAATGAAAATTCATAGAATCCGTAGTTTTGACAGCGAGGTCCATAGTCAGCCAACTAAATCCGTAGAAACTACGGACATTCCGTAGTTCGCAGGTATAGAAATATTATTACAGTACAACCTCGAAAATCCGAAATCGTCCAGAGATCCGGACTATGCCGATTCCGAATTTTCTTATGGAATATGCAGGCTTTCAGCGAACATTTACTAAAAATAATAAAAAGAAAATGGCTAACTTCTAAAGTTTTCATCGGATTTTGACGACATTTTACATGGGGGTTTATTTTGACGTGTCTTGGTTACTGTTAAATTTGCATTCAGTTATTTAAAAAATTGGAGAATTTTTTTTAAATAAAAATTTCTCCCAGTTGGACTTTTCCGATGCAGACGTTGAGCTGTCCACCACCGGCTTTCATCCTCACCGCAACCTCGTTCCCCTACGATGAACCATCCGCCTTGGCGCATTCTTTGTGATCAAAAACAGACGCTTTGCATTTTTTATAAACTTTTTTTTCTTTTCTGCTGTTCAAGCAGAATGAAAAAGGTGATGGCCGACTTCCGTACAACTCAAATTTTGTGCCATTTCGTGCGATTTCCGTACATTTGGAGTAAAAATTTTCAAAAACGTGCAAGTTCCGTACAAGTTAAAAAAAAATTCCGTACAATACAAGTTAAATAAAATGAACGTTTTCCCCGTACAGGTCGCCAGAATTGGCGATTTAATCAAACATTTTCAGTCGCCACGACGATGAAGTTTATCGCCAGTGGCGACCTGGCAACCGTGAGTCTGGATCTTTACCTCAATCCAGGGTGCATTGTAAGTCTGTTGGTTTTCCCGATGACTGCAGAATTTTACTAACTTTGGATAACTGCCCAGCGCATCCTGATGCGAAGCTTCTCATGAAGGATAACGTATGAGTTGCCTACTTGCTACCTAACTGCACCTTGCTTCTTCAGCCGGTGGATCAGGGCATATTGCACTCATTAAAATGCTGCTACAAATCAGCTTTTATTCGAAAGTTATTGAATGCATGCAATAACGGAACTGGTATAAAGCAGTTTCAAAAAGAATTCAATGTTAGAGATGCCCGTTTGAATATTGTGAGTTCCTGGAATTCGGTATCTCAAGACACCTTGATGAATGCCTGACACAATCTTTGGCCATCTACGATCGTAGTCGACAAAGAAGAGGTTGAACACGACTTTAGCGGCTTCTGCATTTCGCAGGAAAAGGTAATCCTACAGGATTTATTGCATTATGCAAAAGGATTGCTGTGTGAAGAAGCAAAGCTCTTCGACAAAGAGGCCGTAGAAGAATGTGTGAACATTTACAATGATGCTCCAGTTGCTTTGAAACTCACTGATGGCGAGATAATTCAAATGGTCATGAATCATGAGGAGAACAATGTATCGGATACAAGTGATGAAAGTGAAGAGGGCGAAAAAATTCCATTGAAAGGTGTATACATCTTACTGAAGATTAATGCGAGGGATGGAACAAAAAAAAAAAAAAATCTTCCCAGAACAGCACATCATGTCTGTTTGTAAAATAAAATAAGTGTTGCGCTAACAGAACAGCCAAAACATATGAAGCAATTAAAATTAAAAGATATGTTTGCAAATCTCCTTCACTAAAGATAAAATACATAATTATTCCAGAAACTTAAGTATAAAAATATTAGCTATAAATATATTTCTTAAAATGTTTTTATTGTTTAGACTCCCCCCCCCCATAACTAGTTTGCAGTTTTGCGAGTTCATCCTTGGTGTACAATGCACGATCGGAAGCAGGGCGGAGTCTGCCACATATTTACATGAACGATACAGCTTTTTGTCGGAGAAATAATGGCGGCAGCGACTTGGGGACAGGGTGGGGGTGTTAATGATTCTATAAACAGTAAAAATTCAAAAATCGGAGTGCCGCTGTCAGGGACCTGTACAGTTCGATACTGTACTTTGCTGCAGTAGGGGGAAGCAAATGTTTCTCTATATATTCTAATTCTCGCCAGGTTATAAAACTGATATTTGCGCTTACAGTTAAAAAGAGGTGGATTTCCAATAATGAGAAAATAGTTTAAAAAAAAAATCTACAGAAAGTTTTTTGGAACTTATTTTACATTCTGTAAAATAACATACCAGTGTGTTCTCATTTCTGATTGCTGCCAGTTTGAGATGCTTCGTTAAGTTACTGAAGCTTGTATTACTCACTATAACTTGCAACTGAGGGTTTCAAAATCTTCATCTGATGCTGCTACACTCTCAATTAGTTCTCCTCTCAAAACAGTGGAAAGTTTGGCAACATTTTGTATCATTTAGATATACATAAAGTTTTTGGCAATTTCCCAGTCACTTGTAAATTTGTATGATATGAAGCTGAAAACTGTGTGAGAAAGAGGGGGAGGAAGAAGCCTCTGATAAAACACTATGTGATTTTGTCATTCCAGCTAAGCAAGTGGGGCTAGTGAAAGGAGCCAATTTACTGAAAGAGTGGATAAGCAAGAAATCAATCATTTCAGAAATCCTGCTAATAAATTCAGTAAATAGTTATCACACCTTTTTTCCTTTTTTTTTCCTGTGATACATACCTTACTGATGGCATCCTTTCATATCCCATAAATTACAGCGAAGCCCTTCCTCTTTTCATGTGCCCAGTAAAGTAAACTCATCTTGTGCATAAAATTCTTGCTTATTTTGTTCAAATTGAATTGAAAGCCTTTCTAATGAGCATCCTATTTGAATCATTATTTCTGCAAGTATTAGAAAACAGTCTTTCCTTATATTTTTGAATAAGGAAATTTCATGCATGTTACAAATTGAGAAAGAAAGATCTTCTCATGCTAAAATTATTTATTGTGTATAATATTTAACACTTGCTGAATTCAGTTGTTAAATATTATACACAATAAATGATTAGCACGAAAAGTTCCTCTACTAATTCACAGTGTGTTTCCATCTCACTTGTTTCAGCAGTGATATGACATTTAAATTAACACTATCTCACATAAAACAAACTGACAGATAGAGGGAGGGAAAAGACAAAGATTACAAGTCAAGGAAATTACAGAACCATAACAGTGAATTCTAGAGCAAAAAATGGAGCTACATCTTCACTATAGCACTTTATTACTCAAACAATCTTAGAAATAACTTAATGTTTCAGCAGTAACTTCACTAACTTTCATAACTAAATTTTGTTAATTCTAGCACATCAGACTTCATTTCAGTTTTACAACATACATAAAATAAACTATTTAGAAAAATTGTAAGAGTATTTGCGTTTAGTTGGCATAGAGTTCAGAAACATTAAGTGAAATATGTGGCATACATACCAGCATACAGACAGCATATGGAGATTTCAGAGAAGATCTTGAGTACTTTGCCAGAAGTTTGGAAACTGCTAACTTGTCTGTTTTGCGTATGTGATACAGTAACCCTAAGGCATGATACTGTCAAAGAAAAATAATAGGGGAATATTTATCATGAAGCAATTATGACGATGATGGGCAAAACACGTAACAATAATAACAAATAAAGGTAACTTGATCACGCTAGTTATGTTACATGAAAAAAACTTTCTTGTAAAAGTTTTTTTCATGTAACATAACTAGCGTGATCAAGTTGCCTTTGTTTATGAAGCAATTATTTCATATCAGGTAATTTTCAGTTCTTTGCACTGGTCCTCATTCAGATCAAAACAAAAACAAGTTAAAACTTATTCTTAAAAGAAAAAGAGGGAAGGAAATATTCACTGCTGGACACACCAATGGACCATTTGTGTTTAACACAAAATACACAAACAATAAAAAAAAATGAATTTTAATAACATCACTCATACAACAACTTATAATAAAATCATTAAAAAGCATGAATCTTAATATCATTGGTATAAATTATTTGACAACTTAAGCTAATATTTTGAAATGTTAAAATATAGTACAATGCCTAATATATCTATCACATTAGGACATTAAGACAGTTCATTACATTTTCTAGTTTAGGATTCCTTAGGTTAAGTTCCTAACAGTCAGGGAGAGGGTCCTTCTTGACAGCTTCCTGTTCTAGTTTGTCAGAAGACAACATCAATCCTCTCTAAAGTCGAGGGGGGACAACCCAGTGGAACACTACATTAGCATATTGCTGCCTCCTTGGAACTGGAAAGGCAGGCTAGCTTGCTTGCTTTCTGTCTCTCTCTGTCTCTCTCTCTCGCACATGCTGGCTGCTGCCTATGCAATTCTTCAACTACATGAAGTTGTGATTGGCTTCTCGCTCGCTTCTGCACATTAGTCTGCTCACTGGAGTGCACGGTTTGTTCCCCCACTCTGAGATCTTTCGAGAAGACTTCAGCAACATGTTTGATACCAGTACAGCTTGACTGTTTACAAACTCACTACATAACGTCAACGACATGTCTTAGTGAGATGCTGGCTGTATCGTGTTCAGCTCCTAACTTCAGCAGCAGTTGTAGTTGCACAGCTGTTTTAGGCTGTGGATGGCCTCATCTGAACTCTGGGTTGATGTTGCTTCATTAATGGGTGAGAATTTATAAAGATTTCATTTAGCTAAATTACCACTGTTTAGTACCAAGCTTCCATGTACTCTAAATTACGCTTACACAAGACTGATGAAAAGAAAAAACTGAACTATTTAATTGGGTGAAAAATATAAACACACTGCAAGAATGCAGACTATTTTCCATTTGTCTTTTGTTGACTCATTTGTCTATTTGTTGACTCTTTTTGTTGGTCTTTTGCATAGCATCCATTGCTCAATTTTTCTTTCTCTGCTGATATCTTTCTCTCCCCACTTCTTCACTGTCACTTTTCTTTCTTTTCTTTTTTTACGCCCTCTGATGATAATAATTACATCTATCATACTGAAAGAACTCTTGGGAGGATTTGGAGTGCATGACATTCAAAGCTTTAACTACCTTAGAAAATGGTGTAACTTTGAAATATGAATACTTTTGAACACCATGCATTAATTCTTACAAATTTTCCAACTTTGTCACTTCCATTTTCAGAAATGTTCCCCTCCCTTATCAAGCTTAAATGTAAACACTTATGGGGGAAGGGGCATTTAACAATGACGTGAGAGAGTGGGAACATCATGTGGATACAAACAAAAAAATGCGATTGCAGAAAAAATCTTTGCTCCATATGACCTGTTTTTGCCCCCCCCTTCAAATTTCAAGCTGAAATATAAAATTTATGGAATAAAATGACATTTAACAACAATATTGGGCAGAAGAAACATGTTAAAAAAATTGTGATTATGTAAAAAATCTTCACTTTCTCGACCTTCTGTTTTCTAAACTTTCGAAAAGATAGAATTCCGTCCCTTGATGACCTCCTCCCGTCACCACCAACCCATCAAAAATTCCCTTCATTTCTGCATCAAACTCATGAATGACTGAAATGAAAAAAGGCAGAATTCCTCGAATTTGTGGAAGAATACAGATAAATTTTTGTGCCATCTAACTTCTGTTTTTGCAGATTGTTGCCTACAGTTTAAAGCTGAAAATATTTACATTAAGGCAATAAAATAATATTTAACAACAATACTGGACAGAGGCAACATTGCGAGGAAAAAATTACAATTAATGGAAACTTTTTTTTACTCCATTTAACTTCTGTTTTTGAAACACGAAATACCATCCCGAGTCAGAAAATGACCCACTTCCCCCAAATAAACTTTCCAATCTAGAGATGATTCAAATGATGACAAAAAAAGTGGAATTTTGTTAATCAATGGAAGAATCACATGTATATGAATATAATCACATTTTGAACAATAATGATCATCCTGGACAACCATATGGAATTACCAAATGACATGTATGCCATGCTGACATTACACTGGAGCAAAGTAACCCCTTTTGCTCTCTCTCTGTCGGTGGGCACGCTTTTGAGTATGTTCTTGTAGTAAAAGAAAATTTGCAGGTGTGGGGACTTGAGTATCTCTTGATAATTAACACCAGTAAACCACATAATTTATTTCTTATGATGGGAAACAAATTTAAATTAAATGTGTTGCTTATAAATATATTGAATATTTGAAAATTCTTAGCGTTCGCTTTTGCCACGTTATATTCTGGACATCGGAAGTTGAAAATTCCTTGCATTTGAAACATGATATTACTATAAAATATAATAAAAAAGGCTTTACTCACAATGTGTTTTTGGTGGTCCTCTTCCTATTATTGCTTTTAATTTTTGAAGTTAAAATATTATGATTCATGCCAAAAATTTGGTAACATGTTCACACTTGCAGGTACCCTGTTGGTGAGTATGGCTTAAAAATGAAGTCTTGGTTCTTCTAAGGTGAGTATGGTTTAAAAACGAAGTCTTGGTTAAAAACTCAATGAACAAACGAAGTCTTATTCAAAACCTAATGACCAAATGAAAATATTTGAAAAACCTGGCATTATATTGACTTTAAGTATTTTTAAAAACTGAAGAACCAAGACTTCAGTTTTTAAAAATACTTAAAAGTCAATATAAGGACAGGTTTTTCGAATATTTTCATTTTTTCATTAAGTTTTAACTAAGACTTCGTCTGTTCATTTGAGTTTTAACCAAAAACTTCGTTTTTAAGCCATACTCACCTTAGAAGAACCAAGACTTCATTTTTTAAGTCATACTCACCAACACGGTACCTGCAAGTGTGAACATGTTACCAAATTTTTGGCATGAATCTTAATATTTTAACTTCAAAAATTGAAAGCAATAGAAGGAAGAGGACCACCAAAAAAACATTGTGAGTAAAGCCTTTTTTATTATATTTTATAGTAATATCATGTTTCAAATGCAAGGGACTTTCAACTTCCGACGTCCAGAATATATTATGGCAAAAGCGAACGCTAAGAATTTAAAAATAATTGAAGATATTCAATATAATTAACACCAGTATTGGGACTGCTGTGTAAGTAAGTGCCTCCATGTCTTTAACTGTCCACATCATAACTACAGTCTTTCTAGTGGATCTTAACTACATTATTAATAGAAAGTATGCAACACACACACAACAAACAAATGAAAGTAGTTGGATAGACACCCTAGTTAGATTAAGAAAAAACAGAGCAAAATACAGAAGCCTTTCAACCCAGCTTGCGCCTTGTTCATTTGGAGAGAGACTGGGTGCCAGATTTAGATTTTCAAGTGCTTCTTTATGGTTGTTGCCAAACAATAGTAGGGATTTCCAAATGATGGGGATAAAATAAGGACTACCAGTATGACAGTTTGAAGAGGTAGATATTTCAATGTTTTCCCCAAAACATGAGACCTTTTCTTGATGAAAGTTGATGAACATCATCATCATCATTGTCAACCATTATCAATCCACTGCTGGACGAAGCTCTCTCCAAGCCACTTCCACAACGGTCTGCCTTGTGCCAGTCTCCTCCATGTTACTCCCGTATACTTTCGAATTTCATCCACCCATCTCCCATGTGGTCTTTTTCTGGGTCTTTTCCTGTACCTTGGAATCCAATCTAAAATTTCGGCTGTCCGTCAATGGTCTGTCCTTCTGGCAGTATGTCCAGCCCATTGCCATTTCAGGGATTTACCTCTGATCATGATGTCTTCCACTCCTGTCATTTTTCGGATCCACAAGTTCCTCTTCTTATCTCTCCTGGTTACACCAAGCATGCACCTCTCCATGCTTCTTTGAGTTGTCTGCAGCCTTTGAACATATGCACACATATATTGTGTGCAACAGATCTCTTAAACAACTAGCACTATCATCTCTTTAAACTTCACAAAAAAGGTCACATATTTCTAGGATGTATAATGGTGATTTTTTTTTTTTTTACAACTTATTCAACATTCAACTTTCTAAAACTACTAAAAGTATAATGTTCACATTTTCTCCTTTGATTCTTGACTTAAGCAAAACACTGACAACATTAGAATTCTGTTTTCTGTTTCAATAATTCTAGTAGCATCCTGAAATATTGTGAAATGTTAACTTTGTGTCTAAATTCAGTGGTCCCAGCAGGTAAACTAACTAGTAAACAAACAAGTCATACACAGCATAAGTAAAATGTTATAAAGCACATTCAAATTAGATTTAAAAAAGGGCTACACATTTCGGGTGACGTGAAAACATTTGAGAAATAACAAGCTTACCTGCACCATCACACTGTCAGAATTTACAGCTTCTTGTGCTTCATTAACCCATCGTTTTATAACTTCTGGGCTTACTCTCATTAAATGCTGAAACACAAAGGATTTAAGCTTTTATCATTAAATAATTTAAATAAAGTGAGAATCACAGATGTCACATTACAAAATACAGGTTTTAGATGAAATGATATGCTGTATGCAACCACCCCCCTTTTTTTTATATTTTTAATTGACTTGCGTAAGTTGACCAATTTACTTTGAAAAAGAAATTATTCCAAAAACTTTTCCTGCTTATCATCATCATCATCATTGTCAACCATTATCAATCCACTGCTGGACAAAGGTCTCCCCAAGTTTCCTCCACAACGGTCTGTCTTGTGCCAGTCACCTCCATGTCACTCCTGCATACTTTCGAATTTCATCCACCCATCTCCCATGTGGTCTTCTTCTGGGTCTTTTCCTGTCCCTTGGAATCCAATTTAAAATTTCGCCTGTCCATCGATGGTCTGTCCTTCTGGCAGTATGTCCAGCCCATTGCCATTTCAGGGATTTAACCCTGATCATGATGTCTTCCACTCTTGTCATTTTTCAGATCCAAGAGTTCCTCTTCTTATCTCTCCTGGTTACACCAAGCATGCACCTGTCCATGCTTCTTTGAGTTGTCTGCAGCCTTTGTATGTCTCTTTTAGTTAAGGGCCACGTCTCTGCACCATACGTAAGCACTGGAAGGATGCATTGATCAAACACTTTTCTTTTAAGACATAATGGCATATTGCTCTTGAAAATTATGCTGTTTCTTCCAAAAGCTCTACAGGCAAGTTCTGTATGCCGATTAATTTCTTCATCAATGTGACCCTCACTTGATATCTGCTGTCCAAGATAAACGTACATGTCTTATCTCCAGCTTTTCTCCATCAATCGATAAATCTTCATTTCGTGTAAAAGCACTGAACATCACTTTTGTCTTCTGAAAGTTCATTTCTAATCCCACTTCTTTACTCTTGTCAGCAAGTTCTTGGATCATACTCTGCAGCTCTGATGGGGTAGTTGCAAAAATGACTATGTCATCAGCAATACGAAAATGAGTAAGATAATCTCCATTAATCTTTATCCCTTTGTTTTCCCAGTTCAGTGATTGAAAGACATTTTCCAATGTGGCGTTAAAGAGCTTCGGAGATATGGTGTCACCTTGTCTCACTCCCTTTCCAATTTTTATGTGCGTTGTATTTTCAAACAGCCGAATCTTTGTACTTGCATTTTCATAGATGTTATTAATAATATTAATGTATGCATCTTCAATACCGCAGGATTTCAGAGCCATTGTAACTTTTTCATAATCGACAAAAGCCATGCACAATGGAAGTTCATATTCCCACGCTCTTTTAATTAGTTCTCTCAGTACGTGGATATGATCTATTGTGCTGTAGCCACTCCTGAATACAGCTTGTTCTCTCGGTTGAGCCATGTCCAGTGTTACCTTCAAACGGTGTGAAAGAACTTTAGTGAAGATTTTATAAACCACTGATAGGAGGCTGATAGGTCTGTAGTTCCTGAGATCCTCAATGTCACCTTTTTTATGTAGCAGGATCATTATAGCATTGTTCCAATCCTCAGGAATCTTCCCTTCATTAAGGCATCGAGTGAAAATTTGGGCGAGTACTGTTTCGATTTCTCCACTTGCTTCTTGTATGATGTCTACAGTAATTCCATCTTCTCCTGGAGCTTTTCCCTGCTTCATGTTCTTGATTGCATGGGCAACTTCTGCTGGGAGGACTGGAAGAACTCTTGTACTGGTACCTTCCATGATGTCTGGAGTACATGCATCATCCCTTTCATATAACTTAGAGTAGAAATCTTTCACTCTTGTCAAAATTTCGCCTCTATTTCTTGTTACAGAACCATCTTTTTTTTTCTCAGTGCCATAATCTGTTTTCTTCCCTTACTGAGATGTCCCTTTGCTATCTTTAGGCTTTGGTTGTTTTCAATTGAGCACTTTCCTCACTAGTTCACAGTTGAATTTCCTTACGTCTTCAGTGATACTTTTTCGTACTGTCTTGCATAGCTCTATATATTCCACTTTGGAAGTCACATCTTCTTTAGTTGTCATCATCTCTCTTCTTTTTTGCATCAACATTTTGGTTTTTCCTGAAATTTTCTTTATATGTAACTTCTTCTTAGTAATACCTATTTTTGTTGCTGTTTCCATAACAGCCTTGGTGAGTTCTCTGTTAACTTCAGAAATATCCACTTCTTTCGATGTTAGGCCTTCTAAAGCAGAGAATCTGTTTTTCAGTTCCAACTTGAAGGTATTATGGTGTTTTCTAAGGTTGGTTATGTCAATACATTTTGTTTGTCTTATGAGCTTGCCACGTTCGAGTTTAGTGTTGAGGAGCATCTTACATCTCACCAATCTATGGTCACTACCTGTGTTGAACTTGTTTAGCACACTGCAGTCTTCTATGACGAATTTTTTGTTACACATAATAAAATCAATTTCACTTGTCGTCCCATTTGGATGTCTTCATGTCCATTTCCTGTGCGGCTTTTTCTTGAATTTCTGCTTATACACGAGTTTAAATGGTGATTTTGCCATTTCTTGGCATGTAGCTCCACCTGGCCATTTTCTTTCCTTTGCAGGAAGAGCAAATCTGTGCACTGCATCACTTTCTTCAGCAGTATTGCTCACAACCAGCTGGCCTTGTTTGGATGGTCCAGTTACATTACAATCTGCATTGAGTTTTGTGAACTTTATTTAAAGTGAAATTATGTGTGGACCATGATGAAGACTAGGAAGATGGTGAGCTTAAACGGAAGATAGGGAAAGAAGCTTGTGATTTTTTTAAAGTCTGAAGCCAGTAGAGGTGCATTGGCCATTGGGTAATGATTCAAATTTAACGAATACAGTGTGTACACCAGTTCTGGCAGGGTTCAAAATGATTGTTGGAAGTCCATTAAAGGAATTTTTAAGGGTTTTTCCAAGAGTCCAAAACTTATTTCCCAGAAGTGGATGGCATCAATTTTTAAAGACTTGATTTCAAGTTTAATTTCTCTGAAAATGCAGGGTATCTTATTGCTTGGTCACTTCTAGCTATATCAACAGACAAAAAAAAGCAAGCACTTTTCCTTTTGTTAAAAAAAAAAAAAAAAAAGGATAAAAATTATCAAGTTAAAATTGAAACTTCTCCTCCCATTGATAAAGTCATTTTCTCTGCACAGTGAGCATGTAATACTGTCTTTAAACATAATGTCACTTTAAACAAAAAATGTGTGGCATTTATGATAGGTAACATATTTTATGACTAGTTGTAAAGGACTTTTGCCCAAAAGTTAAAAATGCCACTGCAAAAGGCAGAATATTTCATATGAGGCACTCCTGTTGGATGATAAGCCATGTGTCACATATTCCAAATTAAATAAAAAAGTGAAGGTTACATTTCTGCTTCCTAACTCAACATGTCTAATACTGTTGATTGGGTAGAGAGTCATCTTGAACGTTTAAGAAGTTGTACTGTAAGTGAAACTAAGGTTATGTTAGTTACCTTGGACAATCCTGAGATAGAGAATACATTTCAAGATTTCTAGAAGCATTCGACTACAATGGATGCATATACGGCCACCCAAAATGCAACACCAAGAAGGAAGCATCCGATTGGCCTGAAATACGCAGCATGCGTCGCCCGCGAGAGGACATGCAAACGATTAGCATTGCAGGGCATATGCAAATCATGTGTGCCCAGCACGCCACCGAGAAGCACTATAAGGGTGCATAGAAGGCGGGGTGGAAGTGTGTTGTGCTGCCGGACTTGTGCGTGGGAAACTTCCTGATGCTTCGTCGCAGAATACGGCAGTAATTCCAGCACGTTTCGGAATTCGACAGAGGACGAATAGTGGCTTACCGCGACAGCGGTTTATCGTACCGAGACATTGCCACCCGTGTGGGATAACATCTAGCCACAGTGAGGAGAGTATGGATTCGGTAGGTGCAGGAAGGACGGACAGACCGACGTGAGCGATTGCCGCAGCCGCGGCACACCACCGAACGAGAGGACCGGCATGTCGCGCATTGACGGCTCGCACCGCCACACCACGAACATTAACGCAGGAATTAGGGTGTGTTGCGCAACAACCTGTATCAGCACGTACCGTTCGACGTCATCTGCAGGAGCGGGGACTTGTCGCACGGCGCCCGTTGCTCCGATTACCATTGACGTTACACCACCGGCAAGTGCGGCGGCAGTGGGCTGTTGAACGCCGCACCTGGACTACGGAATGGCACGACATTGTCTTCTCCGACGAATCCTGCTTCTGCCTGCAACACCACAATGGTCGGATCTGCGGCGAGAGACTGTATGACGCCTGCATTATGCATCGTCATACCAGTCCGTGAGTGATCCTGGAACCTAAGCTATTAATATGTTAAGCCCCATCTGCATGAATTTCATATACGTAAGGTTTTTGAAAAATGGAACTCTTGCAATACAAGGAAGGTATGGTGTATTAAAAGAATATCATTTAGAAGATGCTGTCATGTGGAAATATACTAGAATCCGCATTTTGTCATGTTTATTTTAAACCATAACTCTAGATCGTGACATTAGGAGGAACATCAAAAAACAAAAATGTTTTTTTTTTCTTATGTCTCAACACCACAGGATATGTATAATTTCATAGCAGCACAACTTTAATGAAATAAAGCCCACCAAAACATTTTTTTTTCACTTTCCAATAAAAATGGTTAATTTGTTTGGTCAAGAATTTATTGTTTCCTGATATTCTTGGACTTGCAACAACAGCTTGGACTCCTCTTTGTTTTTATTCCTCTCCTACTTCCCTTCTGTCACCCTCTGAACTGTTTTTAAACTGACTTTCAAATTGTTCAAAGCTGTGTTCTGACTTTCTCCACTAAGTGATTTTAAATATTGTATCATTAACGAATGGCTTTGAGAAAATATGTCTATGTCAAAACCTAACCACTTCAGATACACAATTTATTGCACACAATTTAGAATGCATAAGGATACCTTAGAAAGTATTGCTTTAGTAATATCTCAAAAAGGTGGACTTAATATAAATACTTAATAAAATTATTAAAAAGAGCTTGTCTACATAAAATGTTTTTTTTTCTCAACCATGTAATAATTGATGTAAATGAATATAAAAGTAGCTTACCAAAGATGAGACTAGAGCTGCACTGGAAACTGAACTATTTTTATCAACTATGGCTTGCTTCATATACCTCTCAATGGCTTGTAACATACTGCTCTGAAATATTTTAATATTTCCATGTAAAATAAAAACATTCAGAAATACCATTATATCTCATGTGATTTTATCATAAAGTTCACATACCATTACGTGACCACAAGGTTCTTCAGGAAGACACTTTGACGTCTGTAAATTCTGTTTTACACGTTCTGTAAAGTGGACAGAGTCTGTGGTGGTCCATTAACTTATTCAATTAAAATATAAATCGGTTAAAAGTCCTAAAAATGTTACTCACGGAAGTGCATGTTCAGTCTGACATCAGTAGTTATTGAGAGTTTTTTTGTCCAAAGTTGTATCTTGCTTCAATATGGTCAGTTGTTAGGGTTAGGTCGAGAGCCATTTTGTCATAAGTTGTACCCTACTTCAGTTATGTCCAGATGTTAGGGTTAACTCCGTTCTGGCTGTGTAGACATCATATTGAATGGGTAAAGGTTTCAAGAATCTTTAATTATTATCTGGAAACCTTTACCCATTCAATATGATGTCGACACAGCCAGAACGGAGTTAACCCTAACATCTGGACATAACCGAAGTAGGGTACAACTTATGACGAAAATGGCTCTCGACCTACTAACTACTGACGTCGGACTGAACACGCACTTCCGTGAGTAACATTTTTTAGGACTTTTAACCAATTTATATTTTAATTGAATAAGTTAATGCACCACCACAGACTGTATCCACTTTACAGAACGTGTAAAACAGAATTTACAGACGTCAAAGCGTCTTCTTGAAGAATTCAGAAATACATTTTACAGATGAATTTTAAATAATAATACCACAAAATTGTCTTTATAGATCAGATAATTGAACACAATTGATTTAGTGCAACACTACAATATACAGTTTAATTTTGGTGGTTATACCAAAACCAATGACATAATCACATAGACAGACTTGTTTATGCTCTATCATGTGTGGTATATGCAAATAAAAACCAGCACATAAGGTGACCAAAAATCTGTAGCTACAGAGCTACAGATATTTCTATATTTGAGAGATTTCTTGAAATCGTAATCACACGAGTAAGTTACGTTGAAAAATTATGAGCGGGACGTTTCGGTAGCGACTTCTACCTTCATCAGCCATGGAATGAGACACGTGGTAAAAGCGTCAGTTGTTGCCAAATTTCAAAATCACTACCCAAATAATAGGGATCTTAAAAGGTGCGTCAGTATTGCAGGCAAAGAAAGGTGACTTGATCACGCTAGTTACGTTAACTAAAACTTTTACAAAAAGTTCGTAAGTTGGAAGCTTTCGACCTTATCTTAGGTCTTCATCACGCCAATGGAGGACTAAGATTGTTGCCAGATTCTACATTTGAATTTTTCCTATTTTTGTTGCCAAAACTTAGAATTGATCTCCAGATTAACGGAATGTAGAGAGGAGATTCGGAGTTGCAAGTCATTGAGTTGAAAATAATTTCTATGCTTTCACGGTAACGGAGGGCAAAACGATTGTCAAACGAAGCAATTCGTTTTGCTTCGTTCCAGTGGGGAACTGCAGATGTGTCTTCCATTGTCAAAATAGACAAGGCAGTGTTGGGATTGCCTTTCGAAACATCTTTTCTATGTTCTAAAATTCTATGGCTTATGCTCCTGTATGTGCTTCCAATGTATAAGTTATCCCCAGTAGAAGAAGAGATAGGAATGCAGTAAACTCCTGGGAGGTTCAGGCTTTCAACTTTGTCCCTATCCCTTTGTAGAAGTTTCAAGATGTTTGGGGTAGATTTAATGGCAAGATGGTAACCAAAACTTCTAAAAGAATCTGTAACTTATAAGCATAGGAAGGATGGTAAGGAACAGAACCACAGAATTTCAGGTCTTCTTTCTTGTGAGGAAGGAGGCATTCGATTTTCGAATGGTTTTCATATTTCTTTATGAGGGAGTTGACTGTAACAGCAGGGAAACCATGAGAGAGGGCTATTGTAGAAATTTTGGAGAGTTCTTCTTGAAGAGAGAGTTGGCTGTTGCAAATGATATGAGCCCTGTGGATGTAGGACTTCAATGCTGCAAGCTTGTAGAGATGCAGGGTGCAAGATTTGTAGGGAATGATGTTAGTGGCTGCAGAAGGTTTTCGATAGACGGAACGAGTAATGGAGAGATCAGCGTTTCTGCAGATAGATACATCCAGGAAATCAATTTTGTGATTTACTTCTTTAGATATAGTGAGCTTAATGGAAGGAAATTTTTCTGTAATGGAATTGATCAGTATCTGTAGCTCAGACTCGGAATGTGGCCAGCTAATGAAAACGTCGTCTACATATCTTAACCATAGGGAAGGTTGAAAAGGGTGTAGAGGAATTATGGAAACTTCAATATGTTGCATGTAGATTTCAGCAAGCAGAGGGGAAAGAGGTGAGCCCATGGGGAGACCAGATTGTTGCCTATACACAATTTTGTTGAAAACAAAACAACTATGTTGATGAATAGTGTAGAAACAATCATAAAGATCTTTGATAAGAGGACCGGGGGGTTCAAAATGAATCTTGAAACATCTTGAAACTTCTACAAAGGGATAGGGACAAAGTTGAAAGCCTGAACCTCCCAGGAGTTTACTGCATTCCTATCTCTTCTTCTACTGGGGATAACTTATACATTGGAAGCACATACAGGAGCATAAGCCATAGAATTTTAGAACATAGAAAAGATGTTTCGAAAGGCAATCCCAACACTGCCTTGTCTATTTTGACAATGGAAGACACATCTGCAGTTCCCCACTGGAACGAAGCAAAACGAATTGCTTCGTTTGACAATCGTTTTGCCCTCCGTTACCGTGAAAGCATAGAAATTATTTTCAACTCAATGACTTGCAACTCCGAATCTCCTCTCTACATTCCGTTAATCTGGAGATCAATTCTAAGTTTTGGCAACAAAAATAGGAAAAATTCAAATGTAGAATCTGGCAACAATCTTAGTCCTCCATTGGCGTGATGAAGACCTAAGATAAGGTCGAAAGCTTCCAACTTACGAACTTTTTGTAAAAGTTTTAGTTAACGTAACTAGCGTGATCAAGTCACCTTTCTTTGTTAATATTGTTACGTGTTTTGCCCATAATCGTCACGTATTGCAGGCATTAAGGGTAAGGTAGATTTCAATGCTTTCGCGGTATCTGAGGGCATGCCGATTGCTGAACGGGGCGATTCGCTCAACATTGTGCCAATTGGGAGCTGAGGACGTATCACTGATGGTTAAAATTGAAAGGGAGGTGGAAAGGCTACCTTTCTTAACATCAGCGATATGCTCCATCAAACGCCGGTTAATGCTACGGTAAGTACTACCAATATAGTGGGTAACGCCTGTGGATGTGTTGATAGGGATAGAGTAGACACCTTGTGAATCTAGGGGTTTATTGAGATCTCTGTCCTTAAGGATGAGTTTGAGAAGATGTGGAGGTAGGTTGACTGCAATCCTGTAGCCAAAAGACTTGAAAATAGAGCAAACTTTATGAGTGAAGGACAGGCTAAAGGGCAAAGTGCCAACAAACTGATGGGTGGTGGAAGGTTCAAGCAGTAAACTAGATCTATTCTATGATTCAAAACTCTTGATTAGTCTATGTAATAAGAGGGTGGAAAAGCCATGCAATTTGCCAATGTTGATGATGTTCTGATATTCTAGGTGAAGAGCAGAATGGCTATTGCAAATAACGTTGGCCCGATGAATGCATGATTTAAGAGCAGACAGTTTGCATTTTTCAAAAATGCGAGAATGGTAAGGGGTGATATTGTGGGTGGCAGAAGGTTTCCTGTAAACAGAGAGGCCAAGTGAGAAGTCTGGGTTGATGTTAACATCCAGAAAACTAATATTATTGTTGATCTGTTCTTGAGAGGAAAATTTTATATGCAGGAATTTTGAAGTTATGGAGGACATGAGTTTAAACAGAGTGTTTTTGGTGTGGCCAAATAATGAAGATGTCATCCACATACCTTAACTAAATGGTGGGTTTTAAGAGGGATGGGGCAACAATTAATGTTTCAATATCCTGCAAATAAATTTCAGCAAGTAAGGGGGAAAGAGGAGAGCCCATAGTTACACCTTGTTTTTGTTGGTAATAGATACCATTGTACACAAAACAGGAATACTTTTCCAATGAATCAAAACAGTCATAAATATCTTTGATCAGTTCTCCAGGAAGTTCTTGGTGCTCCATTAGTTTTTTGACCATGAGCATGTAAGCATCAAAGAAAGGAACAGAAGGAAACAATGAATCCACGTCAAAGGTGTACAGGAAATCTTGATGATTGATGGAAGAAGGTAGTTTCTGGATACAGTCCTTGGTTGATACAACAGAATACAGATGTAAATGCATTTATGGCACCTCTATTCATAGTGATTGTGGAATAACTTTTTTAGGGTCTTATAGAGGTTATTTTTCATGAAAGTTGGTTGTCAAATTTTCGAACTAAAGCCTAGTTCGTCATCAGGACTATGTTACTGGAGTAGTTGCTGCCACTCAATTGGAAGAGTCCATCCACAATTATCGTTAATTGTGGTACTTCTTGCTATTTCGATCCCTTCTTCTAGTTTCCTCTTTACTAAGTTTGACTGGTGGGCGATTATTTTCACTGAGTCCCAATTTATGGAGTGTCCACTTGCTTGTATATGTCTGTCTAGCCCTGTTTTGTTCCCAATGTTCTTAATAGCTGCTTGGTGTTCTTTCATTCGGACCTTAATACTTTCCGCAGTTAGTCAATGCAGTAAATTACTCCTTCCTGCAATTGGATGTCCAATTCTTTCTGCTTTAAAGCTGGCAGGAACTTCTTTATTTTGTTATTAAGATCTGGAGCTAGCCTGATATTATATTTTGCTCCGATCCTTTTCAGTTTCTCGAAAAGTCCCTTGTGGTACGTAATTTTGCTGGTGAATTTGAAGTTGGTTTTTTCCTGCTTCTTTTTTGGCACTTGTTTAAATATTTTCTCAACATATGGGGAGGGGCAATTGTTTTCTGCCAATATTTCCCTTAATTCTTCTTTGTGAAGATCTTTTTGAGTAGCTGAAGAGACCAGGATTTCAATTTTTTCCAAAAATTGTCTCGCCGTATTCGATTTAATATAATCAGGGTGGAATGAGCAGAAGTCTAACATCTTCCCTGTGTTGGTGGGTTTTCTAAAAAGCTGAGTGAATATTTTCCCCTCTCTTGAGGTCAACCTTGACCTCAAGAGAGGGGAAGAAATTCAGAGATATTTTAATATATCTGGAAAAGAAATTCAGAGATATTTTAATATATCTGTGATATGACATAAGTAGCACACTTGTGAATACATGGCACCAATCACTTTTCAAAATGGCATCCTTTTGCCTTCACACAGTCCTTCAGTCTCTGTGGCCACTCATCAATAGATTTACGCGGGGTCTCCACAGGGAAAGCTTCTACTACCCGCACCAAAAAGCGTTTGAGACTGTCAATACCTGGGTGTCTCTTTCTGCAGGCCATGTCCTCCAGTGTGGCTCACAACTTGTAGTCAAATGGGTTGAGGACTAGGTTGCTTGAAGGCCAATCAGCAGGAGAAATGAAGTCTAGCAAATTCGCCTGAAGCCACTCCTGGGTTGACTTGGCCTTGTGGGCAGGTGAGGAATTTTGCTGAAAGCTCCACTGTCAGTTTTAGAAGACGGCGTGACTCACATTTTTGACCACTGGCTCCAAAACCCTTTCCTGGTAGACTTTGGTGGATGTTTTCACTCCTTTCTCACAGAAATGGAGCTTCATGGCACTCTTGCAGAAGATTCCCCACCAAACCATGACAGAAGCAGGATGATGGCCCCTTATGATCCTTGGAGCTTTCTCGTGAGGTTGTCACCCTGTCATTTTGGCGGTTGAAAGCCTCTTCAATAGTGACAATTTTTTCATCAGAGAAAAGGATCTGTCTGTGATGATTGCATAATGCTGCAGAAAAAGTATTGCTTTTAGCAACATCTGCTGCTTCAGTTGTGGGGTGAGGAAGTGCCGTGTACGCCACCAGTAAGCTTTTACCCTTAGGTCACTCCGCAGCATGTGTGACATTGACATTCTTGAAATGTTCAGCTCACGAGCCATCACCGATTGTTTTCTGACAGGATTTCGTTGAATACGGACTGCCACTGCTTTCACCAGGCGAGCAGTAGTCACGGGACACGGCCGACCCTTTCTGGGGCAGCCAACGACAGTCCCAGTCTCAAGGAACCTTTTAGTGGTCCGGTAGACAAAAGTTCGGCTGATTGCCAACTTCTTCAGCATGTTGAAAATCTTGGAAGCTGATTTTCCAACTTTTTGCAGTGCTATTACAGCAACAAGATTTGAATAATCGCCCCACTCCATGGCAAGTACTTCACAAAACACGTTATCTCCTCTGTGACTGAATGCACAAGGATTCACAAGCTGCTTCATGCCTCCTGGCTGGTCGGTAATGTTGCATACCAGTTGACCAGCATCTGTAGAATATTTGTAACAGTGTTTATACAAAGACTGGGTAGGTATCAATTTTTCAAAATAATAATAAAAAACAGTAGATTCATTATTTCTAAAAAAAAAAAAAAAAAGCAGTAGATTTTTATGTTGTGGCATTTCCCCTCAAATTTATGCTGTAGAATCCCTTTCCTCAAATACATCTACAATGAAGTGCAGATACATGAGGAACACTGTTTTTCACAAAGAAATTTAAAGAAATTGTGCACATGAAAAACACGCAAACATTTACTGGAACAATTAAATTCAATTAAAAACAATGCTTATAAGTGAAAGTTATTTCTTGAAAAGAAGTTTGTTTTGCTTTAAGCATGTGTGCACGATATACTGAACTGAAAATGCCAAGATCCAGGGCAAGGTGCAAAAATGTATGCATGAAGATAAGATTTTTTTTTTTAATATAAATTTTCAGTCTTAAAGACAGACTAGCAACTTAAGTTCATCACTGCCTACACTTTGCTTTACAACAGAAGTATTCAGTTCTTCAAAAGTTACAAAAATAATTGAAACAAAATGCAAAAATAATTGCGGTATTTTCCTGTGAAAATCCAGAATTTAATAAACGTGAAGTTTTCTGGATTCAATAGGCTTGAAAAATTTGGAAATTTACAGAACACTCTTACTTCCTATACAATAGTGAAAAAACAGTATACTTCTCTCTCTCTCTCTCTCTCTCTCTCTCTCTCTCTCTCTCTCTCTCTCTCTCTCTGTGTGTGTGTGTGTGAGAGAGAGAGAGAGAGAGAGAGAGAGAGAGAGAGAGAGAGAGAGAGAGAGAGAGAGAGAGAGAGAGAGAGAGAGAGAGAGAGAGAGAGAGAGACTGAAAAAATATGGAGACCACTGTAGTACAATTAAAACTACGAATTTGCTTTTTAAAGACTTGCAGTAATCAACACTAGTACTTGGACCTGTACACTGTCTAGTATATAGATATGCTGGTAACTAATAACACACAATGCAGTAGAACCTCAGTCATAGAGGTTTTTCTAGGGGATGATCTTAAAAAACATAAAAACAATTTCAAAATGTCACATTTTATTGTAAAAATTTGAATGCCTCCAAACAGATGGGGGGGGGGAGATGGAAATATAACCCCCATAATTTTAGATTATGCTAATTTACAGTATAATATAAGACATACATACTTTGTTTGCTGCCTTGACTATGTCAATTTTGACTTTTGTATTAATTTTTTATTCCAATTTCATCATAAAAACTAGGTTAAGAAATTCTACACAATTTCATACTTTTAATATATGAAAAAATACCTTAACTTTGAAGTACCAGGAATTACAACCAAATGCAATTTTGTTCTATATTCAATACCCCTATTCCACATTCTTTACTTGTAAGCATCGCTCTTTTCAAAGCAGTTTGTCCGCTAGTTGATTTAGCGTTAGTGCTGAGTAAAATACTCACTAATCTTTGCTTCAGCAGAAAGGGCATTTCATCGTAACAGAATGAATTCAATAAAGAAGAAAATTTCATGCATATGATTTATTACATAATTTACATTAAAATTCTGTTAGATCTTCTGGCTGAACATCAGCTTTGCTCACACTGGTAGCAAGCATTCATGTAGTTGACATTGTTTCTGTAACTGTTGCCAGCAGAGATTTCCAAATAATCTGAATGTTGAAAGGTGCGTCCGAATTACAAGAGTTTTTGCTTAAGAGAATTTCGATGTTTTCCCTGTAGCATTCAGAAATTGTGTGAAAAAGGCAATCTTTCGATAGTGGTCCAGTTTGGAGAAGCAGAGGTATCTTCAATTGTGAGAATAAATAGAGCAGAAGTAGGGGGCTTTTTCTGATTTCATTTTATGTTCCATAATTCTGCAGTTGATTGAACTAAAAGTGCTGCCAATATAAACAATTTTGCTTGAGGAAGTAGACAAAGGGATGAGGTATACACAAGATGGTCTAAAGCAGTGGTTTCAAACTCAGACCCTTGGAAAAGCCACTTTCTAGTTTGAAGGAATTTAGGGAGCCGCATGAGTATTAATAAATTTCTTATGAATAAATATTAACTTTACAAAACTACACCAATAGCTTGGCATTATAGTGGAATCTTATTTCTAATTATCGGTAAATAATAAAAACAAATGTTCCATCAATCCCTGAGAATGACACTTTTCATAACAATTATTTTCACTTAAAACAATCACATTTTACCAACTGACCATGGTACTCGGTACAGAAAATATTACGTATTCTGACCAGAAACTTGGGCTCGCTTTTCTGTCACTAACTTATTGATATTTAGAATAATATCCTTTGAACATGCTACTTTTAAAAGTGAGCATAAGTGAATGTCACTTAACCTATTCCTTTCAAGACATTTTATTTGGTTCATCCTCGAAAACAACTGTTCACATGAGTATGTTGTTGCAAACATAGACAGAACCCGTGCAGCTTGGTTATGAATGCTTACGTACTTGTTCTTTGAAATTAACTGGTAAAACTCTGTTAGATTGCAGCTGTTGAATTTTTCTTCTAGGAAAGAATCACACTGCAAGTCTATTTATTCAAGCACATTTTCAGCATTATAAAAAAATGGAGACTTGAATATATTTAGAAAACATTTTCCATATCTTTGAAACATTCAAACTGCCTGTTCAAATCCTCTTTTAGCATAGCTATCTTCGTAGAAAATTCACTAAAGCTGATTCATTCTTCTTGCGTGTGATGCAGCCGGACGAAACTAGCTACCAGCTGAGCGGGAGGGATCTTTTCAAGTTCCATCAGTGTTGCCAGCACTTGATTTCAATTCTGTGGAAATAATATTCCCTTTTCGAACAATGTCCCTTCCGTACAGCGACCAGCGCTCTTGGATTCGTAGACAATATGCGGGGGAAAACATCTGTACCGTTTTCACATTCCTTTTGATGAAACAATACGCATGCTTAATACAATTATATTCTTTGTAAATAAACTTGGTACTTATAAAGAGGATGGCTTTGCCAAACATTACTATGCTCATATTATAATTAATTCATCATAATATACTTGAAAAAAAGGGCAATTTATTTTTATTTTGTAATCATTCGTGTGGCCACAAAACAGTTGGCCCTGGGCCGCGAGTTTGAGACCACTGGTCTAAAGGACTTTTTCTTTACATATTGATTGGACGGTAGTAGTAGGAGTATTAATTTCAAGCCTATAATCTAATTTTTTTTAAAATTTTGACCAGTTTGTGAATGTAAGAATGATGGTAGGGGATTGAACCAATAAAAGATAAGGATGGTTTCTGTAGAGGAGATAGGGGCCGCGGGTGGCCTAGTGGGCAACGTTCATAACTGCCGCGGAAAGGACTTCAGGTTCGATCCCAGGCAGGTACGAACGCTCGATCCACTAAAAATCCGCCGTGCGTCGGATGGGCACTTAAGCCGTCGGACCCCGGGTACTAGCCCTCCGGTAATAAATAAGGGCGTCTTCCTCCTCCTTTCTACTTCGCTTCCGTGTCACTTTCCTATCGGGCACTCTAGCCCAAATCTCCTAGCTTCCTATTTCCAAGGGTTGTTTAAGACCTGGGGTCAGACACTCCTTCCTAAAATCCTCTACATATGATCATCATGATCATGTAGAGGAGATAGATGGCACACATACTGTTTGGCATAAATTTTTTTTGAAAAGTTTGGTGACAATTCTAAGGGAAACTGATGGTTTGTAGCTATTTCTTGGATGATTGTATATTCTTATTTAATGAGCATACATGAGACTGACCAAGGAACAAAAAAGCTGAACTTTTTAATCGGGCAAAAAAAAATCAGAACATGCGACACGAAAGTGTGAATATAAAGCAGCATGAGCAAGATGGAATTGTTCACTGTATTCACTACACAAAATTACTGAATTCAAAACAAAATAAAGTGATTTTAAAAGACACTGCTTTAAACACATCTCTTTTTTTAGTACTTACTAGAACATCAGCTCAATTTTCCTCTTGTGTTGCTTTCTTCTCAGCAAGTTCCATGGCCATATTTGTCTTTTGTTGACTGCAGCTGAACAGCAAGCTTTAATAAGTTTTTCTTTCTGTTGATATTATTCCCTTCCTATTTCTTCACCACTTTCCTTTCCCCCTCTCCTTTTATTCCCTCAGAGGACAATAATTTATCCATCATGCTGAAAAACTTTCAGCCTGAGGACTATGAACACATGATAACAAAGCTTTTACTACTTTAGATAAATAATGTGACTTTCAGAATATGAATACTTTTGAACACCATGCATCAATTCTAACAAATTTTCAAACTCAGACACTTCCATTTTTGGAAAATTTCCCCTCCCTTGTCAAGCTTAAGTGCAGACATTTATGGGGGGAAATAAAATTTAACAACAGCATAGGATAGGGAGAACATCGCACGAAGAAAAAAAAAAAAAAAAGCGGTCTTGGGTAAAATCTTTGCTCTGACCGACTTCCGTTTTCGGAAACTTCCTCCATTTTTACGTTGAAATGCAGTATTTGTGGAATAAAAGGATATTTAAGAACCATACTGAACAGAAGAAATGTTGCGAGAAAAAATAAAAAGAGATTAAGGGAGAAATCTTCGCTGCATCTAACTTTCATTTTTGAAAGTTTCGAAAGACAGAATCCCGTCGCCAAATGAAAAACAAATCCTTCGCCCCCACCATTACACCCCCCCAAATTTCTCTTCAGTTCAGTTGTGCATTGAACTCGAGAATTCCCAAAATGATAACGGAAATGGTGGAACTCTTTGAATCCACGGAAGAATCTCATGCCTAAAGACTACAGTTAAATCTTCACGCTGTCTTAACTTCCGTTTTAGGAAATAGTTGCCCACAGTTCCCTGCTGACATACAAACATTGTGCAATAAAATGATATTTAATAACAATACTAGGAACAGGCAACATCGTGAGAAAAAAGAAATTACGATTACACGAAAAATCGTCACTTTGTTTAATTTCAGTTTTAGAAAGTTTTGAAAGATGAAATACCATCCCCAGATGGGAAACGACCCCCTCCCCCATCAATTTCTCTTCAGTTCTGCATCAATCTCGAGAATGACCCAAATGATGACAAAAAATAGCGGAATTCCGTGAATCCGCGGAAGAATCTCATGTATGAATGAGTGGGGATCGTTAAAAAGGACATTGGCACGGTGAATAAGTAATTTTAAAGTTGCAAGTTTATAAGAAAGAGCTGCATTGGAGTAAAATGGAGTAATGTTTATGGTAGTGGTGGGTTTTCTATAGACAGATCTATAGAGTTTGTTATTGATTCTAATAATTTGCACATTCAAGAAATTAATACAGTTATTGTTTTCATGATTGAAAGTGAAATTAATAGTGGGGAATTTTCTAGTGATAGAACAGGTGAGAGATTGTGCAGTTCCTTTAAGTTGTGAAACCAAATTATGAAGATATTGTCTACATAATGAATCCAAAGTTTGGTTTGAAAGGGGGAGGGTTTTACAATATTGTTTTCAATGTTTTGCATGCAAATTTCTGCAAGAAGAGAAAGAGATGATCCCATGGTCATGACTTTAATTTGGCAGTAAAATTGTTTATTTTATGTGAAACAATTATTTTCTTGCAAGGTGTGAAGGCAATCACAGAGGTCTCTGATGAATTTTCCAGGCAAGTCCAGGTTTTGCATTCAGTTGTTTATGAAGAGCATAAATGCTTCAAAAAAACATCAAGTGAGAGTAAAATGTCTTGGTTTTCAATGGAGGGGGAAATTTTTGTAAAAACTCTTTTGCGGAACTTATGGACATGAAATGGTTGGCGGTAAGAAATTTGCATTTTTGAACTAATTTTCTGAAATTCTTTTTTCAGTTACAGAAACGATGTCTACCACATGAATACTTGCTACCAGTGTGAACAAGGATAATGTTCAGCCAAAAGATCTAATGGAATTTTAATGTAAATTATGTAATAAATCATGTGTGAAATTTTCTTTATTATAATCCTTGCTTGTTTCAAATTTCTTGAATTCAGAGGGGAAAAAAAAAAACGGTGAATGTTAATTAATAAATTTTTAAATGCATCATCTATTTCATTGTGACAAATACCCCTCCCCCTGCTATCTAATTTATCTTAAAGTTGTAACATACAGGATTATGTATAAAAGAATTGTGTATTTCTAATTATCTAAAATTCAAAATTTAACACATAATTGCAAAGAAGTGTATATATGAATTAGTTAAAACCAAATTGAAAAAGTGACAGAAAGTACAGTAAAATATCAGGACTAGTGCAAAATTATGTAGAAAAACGTATAACGGTAATGTAACAAACATATAACCGAGGTTCAACTGTATATACATATATGTTTGCTGAAAAATGTTCAGAGTTCTGATAATAAAATACCTTAATTTGATATGGCATGCAAACCTGTGGGTAGGGTATGAGCCTTGTCCTCTCTTAAGCAGAAGCTACATTTTGGTTTTTCATAGCAAAGGCAAAAACTGCAGCAGATTTAGTCTTCAACAATGCTGCACCATACTGCTACTCAAAACACTTCCCCTGTTGGCCATATTTCATAATGGGCAAGTTTTCCCATATTCTCACGTGAAAATAATTTCTTATTTTTCTCACATGACCAAATATACATTCACATACTAAGTGGTATCAATAATATTGAAAGTATAACTTCTAATATTTTATGAAAAGACATGTCTCAATTCATTGCTAATTTGACTTATTTGATCCCACATCACATCAATTCCTTTATTTCAGCATGATATCAGAAGGCAACTCATACTCATGCAGTTTCTTTGAACACTACTGTATCAACATAACACAGTTTATTTAAGGCAATTAATAAACACATGGACAGTGAAGAGATAATTGAAATCTTACATCGGTTATGGTACACAGAGCTCGAATAGCAGCAGCTCGATATTGGTCTTCCTACAAAGAGAACAAAATGTTTTTAAAAAATGACAATTCAATGTTACAATTTTTTAAAAGCATTACAAGAAAATGGTTTCACAGTTCAATCATATATCAACAGAAAAATTTTTGTTAGGTATAATGAAAAGACTGAAAGCTAGTTTTAATGACTGAAGTGACATACCTTGCCTGTCATATCCTTTGTTAAACTGAAAAAAGAAAGGAATTTTAAAATACAATCATGTTAAGTATACTAACAACAACATAAAACAATGTTTCAATGTTGATTCAGGACTTTTCTATTTATCATACATTCACATAGTAAATAAAACCAGAACTCTCACTAAATATCATAAGTACTAATGATAACAACAACATACCTGCCAACTACTACAGAATATCCGTAGTTTCTATGGATTCAGTTGTCTGACTATGGAACGACAGAACTCACTGCCAAAACATACATGAGATTCTTAGTGGATTTGCAGAATTCCGCTTTTGTTTTGTTTTTGTGATCATTTAGATTATTTTTAAGATCAATGCAAAACTGAAGAGAATTTGGAGGGAGGGGAGGGGGGTCGTTTTCCGTCTGCGGACGGTATTTCATGTTCCAAAACTTTCAAAAACGGTAGTTAAACGGAGAATCCATTTTCTACTGATGTTGCCATTGTGTCCAGTATTCCTGTTAAACGTATAAATGTTTGTATTTCAGCTTGAAACTGTAGGCAACAATTTGCAGAAACGGAAGTTAGATGCTGCAAAAATTTCCCTGTAATCTTCAGGCACAAGGTTCTTCCGCGAATTCGAGGAATTCTGTCTTTTTCATTATTATTTTGGTCATTCACGCGATCGATGCCCAAGTGAACAGAAATTAGGGGGTGCGGGGCTGGTGGTGACGGGGGAGGGTGTTCAGAGGATGGAATAACATCTTTACGAAATTTACAAAAACCGAAGGTCGACGGAGTTCAGATGTGTTCCGTAATCATAAATTATTTTTCTCGCGATGCTAGTTCTGTCCAGCATTATTGTTAAATAACATTTTATTCAATAAGTATTTTTATTTCAGCTCGAAAATACGGGAAAAATTCGAAAACCGGAAGTCACACTGAGCAAAGATTTCTCCCGTAATCGCCCCTTCCACGATGTCCACACTCTTCTGCGTTTATGTGTGCAGCGCAATAATACTACCTACTACTGCCAAGGCTCTTGCCAATGTTGGCAGGTATGCAACAATAAAGGACTCCATTTATCAAGGAACAGTGGTAAAGGGATGAGAAAAACAGATGCCATATTTTTTCATTTGTTTTGAAAAAATTGTACATCCATGTTGGAGGGGGGATAATAAAGTGCATGGTAGCCTACCCCTGTTTTAATGGTATCCTCCAAACACCAAAACACAAATTATTTACATAGTACTAAATATTTTTTTATTTTCACTAAAAACACTTCCTATTTTTCCTTTTTGTTTGTGTGTGTGTGTGTGTATGTGTGAATACTGATATAACTACACAGGCAAGTCTCCTTAACAAATACTGGCAAAGAAGTAAACTTTTTGCATATTCACTGTATTGTTAAACACTGTACTTATTAAATATCACATACTAAGAACAGTGAAGGAATTTAAAAAAAAAATAAGTATAACAGTATAGATAATGCTGCTCTGAAAGAGTCTCCATGCAATCATGAAAATGTGTTCATCATCTTTACATTTTTATACAAACAAAGATGTCTCAGTAGCTGATCCCATCTTACAGATTTATGATGTCAGAAGTTGACAGAAAAACACACATGGTGCCATGGATTGTTGGCCACCGTGGTGTAAGGCTAATGAGCTCGGCTAGATATAGAGAGATCTGGGAAGCGGATCCCCAGCGGTGATCAAGTAATTTTTCGGTTGCTATGTGTTGCTAAAATGTGGAGTGATGTCTTTGTTCATTCACTGACGCCATGTATTTGGAAGATTTTCACATTTTTATATTTTGTGATGTACTGCTATTCACTTACTACATGGGAAATATTACCATCCACCTTCTTAATGATCACATTTAATGTAGCATTAACGGTAACAAAACTGTACCCTAAACTTCAATCTCCTGGTGACTGAAGTTTAATATAATGTCTTTGTTGCTCTACTTACTCACTTTTAATGAAGATAGCATGGCTAGTGAAGGTACTTCAAACACTGCTTTTGTAATTTTTTGTCAATCTGTGATATACAATTTAAGGGTTTCCTGTAAAAACCTTTTTGATGACAAGTTTCTCACTTCTGCTATCACCAAGAGGTCTTGGCTTTCCTATGCTTTGCTATTGCCATACTGCATGCTTTGCTTGCAGACTCAATAACCTATCTTTTACACCTGTGTCAATGCTTTCATTAACAGGGGAGTGAAAGCAATCCAGAATTTGTGGTCATTACTTTATCCAAAGAAATGCTGTAAGAAAATAGCGAATGTATATAAATGAATAGTTTCACAATTTGAAAAGTTGAAGATTGGTTTCAAAATATTCTGAAATTTAGAGATTCATATTTATTCAGACACGACTGCTAATGATATTTTTAAGCCTAACATAATGCACCACTATGCATTTGAAAAACAAATACTGTAATTTCTGGCTTCCTTAGTATTTAAACCATTAACTAATTTTTATGGATAAAAAGAAGAATGGTAATGGTGTACTTTATTTTACCCCAAAGTTTTGAAGAGGAGTTATTTTTATATCATTGGCAGTTTAAACACAAAAATACGGATGATTTTGAATTAATATACTTCATATTTAGTGGTTTACGTAATTATCCAGTAGGGTGGCCCAAATTATTCAACTTCCGAAATGTTTAAGTCTCACCCTCAAAATTGTTCCAATTCAGGAAAAAATAATATCTGCAAAATTTTATTGCAATTGAACGATAATAACACGTGCCTCCAGCCATGCTTTTATAGGGACAGCTTTCATTTTCCCGCCACTCAGGCTCTTTTCCCTTCTTAAACTATCTCACTGTTAGCGTAATGCAAGATGCCAAAAAAAAAAAAAGTTGTGAAGCTTCAATTGCAACAGATGCACTTCAACTTGTGGCAACAGCAGTTAAGATTTCATAATACCAATGCAAGGGTACAATAAAATACTTGATAACTTGTACTATTCATTACTGCAAGCAAAACTCTGTGCTTTTAATGAATAATTAAACATTCCAAAAGATGATACCATGCGTTATTTGTGGAATGTTTGTTCATTACAATCCAAAATAAAATACAGATTATGTACAGATAATGGCAGAAATATCAACAAATGGAAAACAAATAACAATCTCACTCCATTTTTTGGATACAGTCTTCTTCTTTGCTTCAGGATATTGACGTCTGTAGTCAGTGACAACTTGCAATAGAAATTGTTTCTGGTCTTCATTTTTTGTTAGTATTTTTTTGTAGTCCTCTATCAACTGAACCCCTCTTTCAGTTGTGTCATTGACCACCTTTAATTGATGCACACCTTTCTTAAACACTTCACTTTCAGGCCAGGAAGCTGGATCTGTATTGAGGAAATCTGTGTGAATATTAAATCTTTCAAAAAACTGCTTGCTGTCTTCTGAAATGAAGTCCTCAATAGACTTATCTATTAGTCCTTGAATATCATAATTTTTTAGCATGATTAGCTTGACACCCTTTTCTTGAGTACCATCTTTCCCTAGATTCTGTACCATTTTCATTTTAGTTTCAACAGATAACCCTTCATCGAAAAAAGCTAAAGCACAAGCTTCTGGGGATAAATACCATAAATGATTTTTGAATTTGTGAACTGTGATACGAGATACCTCTAGATTCACAGATTCATACTCAACGAGCTTTTTCATAAATTGTATGTCATGGCTGGGTGCCTCTTGAGCCAAAGGTGCCATGAACCAAGCCTTAATTATATATTCTAACAAGAAATATGCATATGTCAGAAATGCCTTTTTTTCCCTTAAAGGTAAGTTTAAATTCATCACGAAACAAATATTTTTAAGCAATAAAGTGCTTTTGCCATCCATCGCGCGTGATGGTAGGCTCCTGGAGCTCGAAAAGATATTTCTTGTGTGTTGTTTCCAATAAAAATTTCTGCTAACTCTAAGAATTCTTTATAATCATCTCGAGGCTGTCGCATTTGTAGGTGCTGCATTATAACAGATCGGATTTCTGTTATGTTTGAACATAAAAGTTTTCGAACATTTTCATCTTCTACACCAGACTTGAAATTTTGTTTATTAATTTTCGGCCATGCCTGTTGAAAGCGTTTGAAAATTTGCACATCTGGACCTGATGAAGAGGGCATTTTCAGATGAAAAACACTTTTAAGTATGATTTCAAATATATGATGTCTGCAGGGAAGATATAAAAGATTTCTTTCCAACATCTGTTCTAAAATAATTGCCGCTCCCTTAAGTAGCCGAGGTTGGATGCAGTAGTGTCACAGCACAACGCTTTTACCTTGTTTGTAAGCTCCCATTCAGTAAGTGTTTCATATACTGCTAAGGCTTGTTCTTTTCCAGTGGAGCCTTGCAACTGTGGTATCTGCAGTATTTGTTCTATATTTCCATTTGTAATTATGACCGGAGGGCGCTCAACCATCTGAGAACCGGTAACAGCTGGCAGTAATTTTCTATCCCAATGAACGACACCTGCTTGCAGATCAGCTTCTTTGAATCGTTCCTTTAATTTTTCTGCTCTCGATTGACGTAAACATTGCCTCCATCGTTGAATAGAAGATCGACTTATTGATAGTTCATGGACATCATGACCTAATGCTTCAGCTGTGGCCATTAAAATGTGAACCGCATTCCTATCACTAACTTTGCATTTGTCAAAAGCGGCTACAATTTTTGAAGTTATAACATTACAAGTTCCATACATCTTTCTTTTCTTTTGCTGTGACATCCCGATTGAATCCGTAGACCACGATGGAATTGGCTCTTCGTCTTTGGATTGATTCTTCATCGCTACTACTTGAACATTGCAGTTCTATAACTTCTCTTGTTGTTTCAGCTTCTCCTATGTTTGCTGCAATCTTTGAATTTCTTTGGGTCGTCTTTCTCCTGCTCTTTTTTCCCCATTCAGCCAATTTTACATCAATACCACACAGAAAACCAGGCCACCCTTTTTTTCTTTGATATATTAAAAGCATCTTATCTTCTTCAATAGTTATCATTTCTAAGGCATTTTCATGGGCAATATCGAACAGATCATCCTACTTGGACACAAATAACTCTTCCCTTTTTTTTTTTTTGAATTTTACTACATCTCTTTGCATTTTTCTGCAATGATCTCCAATTCTCGTAAACAGTTTCTAGTTTTTGAATGCAATGATATTGTTGTCATGTTGGAATACGTGCTTTATTCCAGAAAATTAGCACCTTTTGGATTGTCAGCGTTGCACTTTCTCGAAGAGTTAATTGTACATGTACCTCACGCAGGTTAAAAAACATTACTCCCAGCACTTTTCTGTTGGATGGGAGCTTGCTTTCAACAATCTGGGGCATGTAATGTCCTATCAAATAAACCGAAGTGTCTTTGCTTAGGGAGTGCTTTGAAAACATTATGTAACAGAGAAAACTTAGCAAGTAGCATGGTGACAATGTCTCAAAAAAGAATCAAAAATTTTACTTGCCTCAGTAAATGCAAAATGTATCTATGTATCTCAAACCGTGAAACTTTTTTTCGCATTGCAATGACCATATGGCATTGAAGACATAGTCTATAACAAACCAGTTACATTGAAGCTTTAATCAACTGGAATTTCCGAAACACAACTGAGATAACAATGCGCAGTACAACGCTTACAGCTTGTTTTTTTGGCATCTTGCAGAGAAAGTTCCATTTGGCCTTCGCGGGAAGCTAATGCACGCAGGAGACTCGGTGGACTGGAACGGAAGCTTGCGCTTTAATAGGCCCTCTGGAGGCACGTGTTTTTATTTTTCGAATGCAATGAAATTTTACAGGAATTACTTTTTCATGCAATGGAACAATTTTAGAGGGTGAGACAAATGATAATTAATAAAAAAATATTTCCTATGCAAAGATGGGCCACCCTATATTATCCAGTCATAGCAGATGGCAGCTCTCAAAGAAGACACAAAGTGCATTACAGTAGTCAGAAATCATTTAGCAAGTTCATAATACTTTGTATCTTTTTGCTCACCAATGCAGTACATTAATGATTATCTAGACTACCAACTGGGACAGAATGGACAAATAACAAATTTGAGCTCTGCCAGAGGAACAACAGGACATTGCAAGATATGGAATTTCGAAAGCTGGCAGAACAAATGTTGGGTCAGTCCAGTTGATTGATAATTATATTCCATTTTACACATATTTAAGTTTCCTGAACTTTTCCAAATTTAAAGCACTTCAACAATTTTTTAAACACATGACCTGCACCATTCCTTCGTCAAGAACTCAATGACAGCACATTGCTTCTGCTTGGAATCTATTATTTACCTGCAATGAAGAAGAAGGGTTACTGTAGAGGAAAAGTTACTCTACCAACATGTGCAATTTGAACGACCTCTGTCAGTTAATAAAAAAGTTATGCCCACTTTTGCATTACTTTTGGTACAACCCTCGCAAATATCTTAATCTATGCCCAACTCTATTAGTGAGACAGTACTAATTCACATGACTTGGAGCAATACAGAAAGAAATTTCAGGGTTATAGTATTTGACAGAACAAATGTTGGGTCAGTCCAGTTGATTGATAATTATATTCCATTTTACACATATTTAAGTTTCCTGAACTTTTCCAAATTTAAAGCACTTCAATTTTTTAAACACATGACCTGCGATCAGGGCCTTCCAGCTGACATTATTTGCACAGCATAATTAATAAAGCTGAAAAACTTACACCAGTATTTAGAGGTGATTAAGGTATATCAGTCTCATAACATTTGTGTCATAATGAATGCCAAGAACAAGTGATTAAGTCTAGTTAAATATGCCACAGATTAAAATGTAATTTACTTTAAGTAAGATGAAATCATTATTTGAAAGGAAAAATATGAATGGCTGTTTTTACAGTACCTGCTTGTGACAATGATTACGTCTTCTGCAATTTTGGCTAGTTCCTTAATACTTAAATACACCAAGCGACGAAGTACAGGGTCATTTGACTGGAAGAGCTTAGTCATGGCGAAGAATGCTTCAGTTGCTTCCACTGTGCCGAGCTGCTCACCCTGTAAACCATTTGGAAATATTATAATGTGCCTTTGAAACTAGATACATCACAGGTAGTTAAAATTGGTTTTTACCTTCTTTGCATTGCAGAAAAAAGAATCAGGATCAAAGATGAGTTAATTGAAAGCCAAAATACGAGGGTTGGAACTTTAATAGTGGCAACTGCAGAATTACTAGAGATACAAATCACATACCTGTTTCAAATTTTTACAGTCCTTCAATGTTAGTCACTAGCATTGTGTAACACCAGTTGCCAGCGATGTGGAAGCCGTAGGATGACATTGGCAGTACCTGCTTGGTTGATCACCCGAAAATGACAGAACTCACCGTAGCATTGTTCATGTGCACTAGTTCACTCCCGGCCAGTTCTTCAAGAAATAGCCGAAATTTAGCATGGACAATGAACGATAAGTTGAAGTTGTAGCTTTTACAATAAAATGCTTCATTAAGATTAAAACGTGAATAATGTATTGTGTTGGTGCAAATGAAATGCCCAGCAAAGAACCAGCACACATGGACGCCAAGAATGGAAAAGTAGGACAACTTACCTAGGCAAAATAATCCCCCTCAGCATCGACACATAGTTGCCATCTGTCCGGCAAGGCCATGATCTTGGAATGAAACAAGTCTTGTGGCTGGGACCCGAATAAGTCATCAACTGCATGTTGAACCTTGTTGTCTGTCGTGACCTGTTTCCTGGACAGGAAGTGATCCAGGCGACGAAACAGATGATAGTCTGTCGGAGACATGTCCGTGTAATAGGCAGAATGAGGCTGTGCTTCATAGCCCAAGGCACTTAGTCTCAGCATCGTTCGTTGTGCGACATGAGGGAAGGCATTGTCCTGGAGCAGAAGAACACCATATCTGTTGGCTGAAGTCGGTTATTTCTGCAGCAAGTTTTGGTGCATCTGGTCTAATTCACCACAATAACGTTCTGCACTGATGGTTTGGCCTCTTGCCAAGAAACTCTGATGAATTATCCTAGCCGTGGACCACCAGGCAAGGAGCATCGTCTTGGTGTGTAGGGCAGCTTAGGATGCCGTCTAGCAGGCTAAGACTTACTTAACCATTGTACAGATCGTTTCCGATTATCATAAAGGACCAACTTCTCGTTGCAGATGACGATTCGATGCAGTAGAGGTTCCTGTTTATTGCTGGCAAGCAGCAACATGCAGACTTGCAAACACCTAGTCTTGCTGGCAGTTGTCAACTCATGTGGCAGCCACACGTCCAGCTTTTTGACCTTACCCAGCACAGCCAGACACCGAACAAGTGCCATGTGGTGCCCACCTACCTCTGCCGCTATCTCACGACACGTTTTACGGGGGCTCCGCTTCAACCACATGTAACAGAACATCGTCAGAAACAGCAACAGGTCGGTGACTACGTGCTGCATTTTGCAGGTCGTATCTCTGCTTCGAAAATTCACAGACCATCGCCAAATAGTTCGTTCGGTGACTGTATTCTCCCCGAATGCTTTGTTAACGTTTCGAGCTGCAATTCCTGCAGAATAGCCCAGTTCAAATTCGGCGTCTGCACGTTTCCTTTGCAAGCCATGTTACGTCCAAACAAACCACGCCTGAACCTTGTTCTTCACACACGTGCCAGCTATTTATAGTAACTCTGTGCCGTAATACCAGCAACAACTGTGGGTGGTTCCATTCCGCTGTGGTGGGGGGCCTGTCTTCACTGCTCATTCGTGCCGGACATTTCATTTGCACCAACCCAATAGTTGGATGTAACTTACAGACAAATCCTAAATTTTTTTCACGAATTGAAAAGATAAACTTAAGTCAACAATATAAAATCACAAAATATGAATGAAAGAAGGGAATGGACAAAATCAAATAAAAATTTTAAAACCTTCTAACTCCAAAAGTCCTAGCCTGCATCTGACACCTACATGTGACCAAACTAGTTTCAACAGCTTTTATGTTGCTGCCATCTTAAGTGGTTTCACTGCCGATTTTACGGCCAGTTCAACAAGTGCAATATTGATCCTCAAGAAATTCCTATGAAACGTGTTAGCACACGTAGTCGTATCTTATTGTTCAAGGCGAACACATGTTCTGGCATGACGTTGCTCTGTGGCTCCATCTGGTGGCTGTCACAGCAGATGTTAGTAATACTTTAGAAATGTTGTTTGTTTAGATTATATTATTTTTTTTCTTCCTTTCATATTCTTTTGTTTATTACTATTCTGTGCAATTAGGTTTTTCAAGCTAATGGAAAACCGACCAATATAACAGTTATCATACCATCTAAATCATCACATCTATGGAACTATAAGACTTCAGCCTTCCAGTCCTTCATCAGAAGAGCTTATACACATTTCTCTACTGGGTCATTCCATGCCAAATCAACCAAAATATTTCAATATTCAACCTGACCATCTCAGATTTCAATGAAACCTTCAGGGATCATTCTCAATAATGATATAAATGAGAATATATTTTTTTAAATTTTTTTTTATCTCATTGGGTTTTCATGTAATTAATTTAAAATTTTTTGAAAAATTGTCATTTTTTGGCTTGCATAAACTTTTTCAATCCTGAATTTCTCAAGTTGTATACGGCCTAGATAGAGGGTTGTTTGACCCCTCATTTTAAAGAGAATTTCATAAGTTTTAAATTTAATATGCAACTAGACTATGCTTGGTGACAAAGAAAAATGTTTTTAATTAATAATTGTTTTTAATTTTTGAGTGGTTTTTTTTTTTAATTTTGAAAAAAAATGTTTTTTGTAATATTATAAGCTTTAAATCCTGAAACTTTTAGAGTGGGATCTCAATGGGATCGGGAGCTACGGCAAAAAACTTAAAGTTACTGTACAAGTAATAATGGATTATAATTCTCGTTTTAGTGTGTTTACATGATAACAGACACTGAGTTTTAAAATCTACATAATACATCATACTAATACATATTCAAACATGAAACAAGGGAAGTATAGTCCCAACATACTAAAAGTTTTACCAGATAAAATTAATAAAAGTTATAAACATATAAAATGAGCGAAACACACAGTCACATACAGTAAAAGGTTTATTTAGCGGTAGCTTTCGGTCATCCTACGACCTTGATTCACCCACGTTCGACTGGGTGGGCTGGTTGCCAGAACTACGATTTGAAGTTGGGGTGTTTGGAAATGTTGCCAGATTTTAGAAGAGGGATCCAAATAAATGGGATTTGGTGAGGGGTCTCTGAATTTTCAGAGACCCCTCACCAAATGAATTTTCAGAGACCCCTCACCAAATCCCATTTATTTGGATCCCTCTTCTAAAATTTGGCAACATTTCCAAACACCCCAACTTCAAATCGTAGTTCTGGCAACCAGTCCATCCAGTCGATTGCGGGTGATCAAGGTCGTAGGATGACCGAAAGCTGCTGCTAAACGAACCTTTTACCATACGTGACTGTGTGTTTCACTCGTTTATATGTTTGTGTGTTATTGTCGCGTGAAGCCTGAGTTTTAAACCATTAATAAAAGTTTTTTCTAGTTAGCACTCAGAGTTGTAGTTATGCCAAAATAACGACCTCTTAGTTCTTCTTTAATTTAACAAATAATTTCTTGTTTGCCTTTTTGGTTTCTGAGTCTGTAAGTCGATACTCTTCCTGTAGCTGTTGTAGGATCAACTTTTGTTAAAACTTCACTTTTATGCACAATTAGTATGTCAGTAAATTGTGGGTATTTGAAAGATGGAGAAGGGCCATGTTGTACCAAAAAACTTATTTTTACTTCATCTCCTTCTATTCCTAACACACAACCTAAGCAGCAGTTATCTCAGTATTGGCATGTAACAAAGCCAACAATGTCATTAATGTCCAGATCATCATCAGTGTCATCAGCTGAAACTATTTCTACACTTGATTCCTCTGAAAATGAGTAGCTTTTCACTACAACTCTAGTCTCATTCACAGGACTGTAACTGTGAAATTGTTCAGTACCCTTTATTGTTGTTACTGCTCCAAACCTACTCTTCAAGGTCTTTTCCTCTGCCTCGTATTTGTCTGTAATGGAATACAAAAAACTGATGTTGACAATATTGTCTTTAGCCCAATCATAAAGTTGGCGAGGGGTCATAATTTGATCATTGTAGACCATTCGTAGAATGGCCAATGCTGCTAATGGTTTTTAACAGTTCCTCTGACACCATCACATTCATTTTTTCCATGTGACGATGCAAAGAAGTTCCATTCTGCCTTGATGCCAAAATCTTTCTCATGATGGCAGAGATTGAGAAAGTTTGATTTGTTTTTGTACTGTGATGATGCTCCATCTGAAAAGTAATTCAGCTTTTTGGGTTTATGTGGCAGATTCTGTTTAAGAAAGTCAATCATGAGGCATTGGAACAAATGAACAGCACCTGTATCATGCACCATACAATCAGAAAGAATAACTAAGCTCAGGTGCGCCAACTTTTTGGTTTCCTCATCAACGTAGTATATAACAAACGAATGTATTGTTGCTTGAGCATTGTTCCAATGAAAGCCTTGAGCAGAAACTTGAAGCACAAATGCATAATTTTCAGCAAAATCACAAAGTACAAGGCATTGGTTTTGAGGTAGATTTTCTTTCAAGTGTTGAAAATAGGAAGACTGTTGAGTAGCAATGAAAGAGTGTCTTAAAAGTTTTGGCAAACTCTGAAACAAATAATCCAAAAACTCTTCTGTTGGTTTTATAATAGTTTCCAGGACACACTTGTTATCAATCTGCATCCATTGTTTGAAACTTACATTTTCAATGCTATTAAGCTCAAAAGCTTTTTCAAACCGAGCCTTCAAATCATCACTTCCTCGGAAATTAACACAATTTTGCGAAGTAACATTTAGATGTTGGCATTTTGCAAATTATATTGCTTGTTACATCTTTGAATGTTTTAATCAGGAGTTCACCATTTGTCAATTCAGGTATTTTACACTGAGCCATCATTAATTTGGCATTCTGATGTATTGTGCAAATGCACACAGAATGTGTCCCACTGGACCCAGGAAGAACACAATACTTGGGATGAAGCTCACAAAATTTAGAAATTCCAATTCTCTGAACAGGGTAACTCTCCTTAAATAGTCATATGATTCTTTTAATGTACTTAGAATTATATACTTTTGAACATGTACACGTTTGCCATCTTTTTTGACTGAAACAAAGTCTTTTTACCAGGCATTTGACGACTAACCTCATAATTTTGATAGAATTCTTTGACTAGAGCTACTGTTGCAGGGTTTAGTAAATCTTTATCTGTAATAGACCCTAATGTAAATTGGTTACCTTATAGCCAATGTATTTTTTTTTACCTTACAAAAGTTAAAGGTAGCAATGTAGCCCTAACTGGTATTTAAAACAATACCATTGGCACCATAACTCCTGATCCCACTGAGATCCCACTCTAAAAGTTTCAGGATTTAAAGCTTATAATATTACAAAAAACATATATTTTTTTCAATTAAAAAAAAAAAAAACACTATCTTAATTTTTTTCCTACCAAGCATAGTCAAGTTGCATATCAAATTAAAACTTATGAAATTCTCTTTAAAACGAGGGGTCAAACAACTCTCTAGGCCTTATAGAACTTGAGAAATTAAAGATTGAAAAAGTTTATGCAACCCAAAAAATGACTATTTTTAAAAAATTTAAAAATTAATTACATGAAAACCCAATGAGATAAAAAACATTTAAAAAATATATTCTCATTTATATCACTAGGAAGAATGATCCCTGAAGGTTTCACTGAAATCTGAAATGGTCAGGTTAAGTGACTGGTTGATTTGGCATGGAATCTTCACCCTACTACAAAGACATTCCATGAAGAAATAAAATGGATAAAACACATTGCAATCCAATTTGGATGCACAAAGGGATTAATTGAGTCATTGTGTTTTAAAATAAAACACCAAATTAATAGCAAAGATAATACAAATAAAATAAATTCACAATATACAGGAAGTTTACCATATATTCCACCAATCACTGATATTATAAAACATAAGTGCAAATAATCAAAATCTTGATATAGGCATAACAATCATAGATAACTCCAAATTATTGACATCTAATAATAATAAAAAATCTATTTTGCAAACAGCAGGAGTGTATACGATTCCAACAGTTAATCCAGATAAATTCTACGTCGGGAGTACCAAATGATGTTTTTCTGCAAGACTGCAAAGAGCATCATAGGAACTGGCACCAAAAAAAAATCTCTAATACAATACGATATGAACATCAAGTGACCCCAGACTGGGAAAATTCTAAAATAATGACCTTACATAAAAAACACAACCAAATTATATAAGAATCAATGGTCATCGAAAAACAAGGAATAAAAATTGTAACACCACCTCCCCGTATGAAATACCATATCTGTGGAAGTACCTAATTGAACAGAATAACAATAAATAAAAGAAAATGAAAAAAGAAAGAAAATTAATATAATCTAAACAAACAACAGTTTTAAAGTATTACTAACATCTGCTGTGACAACCAACAGATGGAGCCACAGGGCAACATCATGCCAGAACATGTGTTCGCCTTGAGCTATAAGATACAACTACGTGCACTAACACGTTTCATGGGAATTTCGTGAGGATCAATATTGCACTTGGTAGAACTGGCCGTAAAATCAGCAGTGAAATCACTGAAGATGGCAGCGACATAAAAACTGTTGAAACTAGTTTGCTCACATCTAGGTGTTGGACGCATGCTATGCTCTTTTGGGGTTTGAAGGTTTTTAAAGCTTTTATTTGATTTTATCAATTCCCTTCCTTCATCCATATTTTGTGATTTTATATTGTTGACTTCAATTCATCTTTTCAACTCTCAAAAAATTTTAAAGTATTTGTCTGCAAGTTATGTTCAACAACCAACCACGTTATTCACGTTTTAATCTTAATGAAGCATTTTATTGTAGAAGCTGCAGCTTCAACTTATCATTCACTGTCCATGCCAAATTCAGCCATTTCTTGAAGAACTGGCTGGAAGTGAATACCACACTGAGGTGCCAATATCATAAATATGAATGATACTTCGTCGGGAGTTGACTAGTGCACTTGAACAATGCTATGGCGAGTTCTGTCATTTTTCTTGCTTATTGTTCAAATGTTTGATAATAATGTTAACTTCATCATTTTAATTGCATCGTGTCCTACACCAAAAACAATATAATATACAACGTGTGAAACAGTACCAATAACAATAGTTAATCTATTGTCTTTACAAGATAATTAGCCACATAATTAATTTGGTTATAGCTGAATCTTAGCCAAAATATTGTAATGAACTTTTAGGGTCCAGGCTGCAGCAGTGGAACTTACTAGCCCCAAGAACTAGAATTTCATTGTACAGAAAGACGCATGAACGATTTTCAGGGTACTTTAAAATATAGAATTCCATGTGTATGTGTTCCAATATTGATGGATTAATGGCTGAACTTTCGAGCATATCCCTGAGAAATGGAAACTTTACACTTAGGAACTCACTCCTCAAAAACAAGTTTTTGTGTTGCTACACAATGGCAACACTAAACCATCAATACCAGTGATACATTTAGAGGACATGACAGAAATTTACAAGAGTGTATTGCTATTGTTAAGTGCAATCCAATACAACAAGAAGAGCTGGCAAGTGTTTGGATATTTGAAAATCATCACTTGCTCTATTCGGACTTTAGGGTGGATTTACAAAATACTTTTGTTTTCTTTGTCTGTGAGACAGTAGAGAAAAAGATAAACACTATACTCTGAAAGAATAGCCTCACAAAGAGAATTACTTCCCATGGCAACATGCGCCTCTTTGTTAGACCGAAAGAAGATACTGCTCTTTCCCCCCATTACATATAAATTTGGGTTCAATAACAAACTTCATAAAGGCTTTGGACAAGAGTGAAAAAGATTTCACATGTCAGGAGCCAGTTCCTAAGTGTAAGAGGGAATATTTGTTTGACTGAAACTTTTGAAAGATGAGAATTTCAAGAAAAAGTTAAACGTCAGTCTTTGCGTCAGTGGTTAAATGTTTTCTGGGTAATTAAAGAGCCAAAAACTATTGAGAGTTAGTGAAAGAACTTCTGCACAGTTACCAGAGGCTAGGGTGTTGGATGTCACTCAAAATACACTTCTTGGAATCCCATTTGGACTTTTTCCCACGCTTAGGGTAAGTGACAAACAGGGAGAAAGATTCCATCAAGACATTCACAGAATGGAGCAATACTACCAAAGAAGATGGGATCCAACATGATAGGCAACTATTGCTGGTAAGAGAGGATGAAACACAGTGTAAGAGGAAAATGTCAAGTTAAGAGTTGATCCACTTTGTACAAAATTCCTAAAATCATCCTTCCATATGCTTGTTTGTCGCTGGTATATGGTTTATTGGTCATTTTATTTGTCTGGCTTTCCAAGTCAATCAACAAATGTTTCATTTCTTTTGAAAATACGCGAGTGTAAATCACATAACAAAAAAGGGTTTTCTTGTAATGAAATGTGAACTAAAGATAATTTCTTTAACATCATGACATTTGATGATATCTGTTGTGATTTTCTTTCAGATAATGCTGCATTCTGTGCCCAAATTGCACAATTCAATACCTTTGTACTATATTTCTTCATTGACTCATTTCAAAAAGCAAAATCGCTCATTCATAAATGATCCCTATTGCATGTTACACACTTTTCACTGACATTTTTGTAATCAGTGGGGTCAATTTAGTAAAAAAAACCCAAAATAGCCCATGTGTTGGAAAAAAAGTTAAAATTTGTTGACTAGTGTAATTAAAATATCATACTAGCATAAGAAATTAACAGCGCAACTTGATTAATTGAATAAATAATATATTCTGCAAGACGATTGTTTCTAATATTCAAGTAATAATAATAACTGGTGCTTAATGTAATTAACTTTCAACAAAACCATATGATTACATTTTTTTTCTCTGAAAGAAAATAAAACAAAGCAATAAAAAAGAAAAACATTTGTACAGCACTTAGGATACTTTTCAAGCAAATCATGTAAAAAAAAAAAAAAAAAAAAAGTAAAAACCAAAAAGGAAAACTACTCGAAAAAAAAAAAAAATGTTTTCCTTAACATTATTATACTTATCAAACATTTTTAGCAGTGTGGTAGGCATTAATGTAATATAACACGATAAACAGTTGGAAAATTGTACAAAAATGGTTAAAAAATAACAAAAACGAGTATTTACTAACAACCATATTTGACACAGATTTCTTTTTTCTTTTTTGTATATATATATATATATATCATCATCATCATCATCATTGTCAACCATTATCAATCCACTGCTGGACGAAGGTCTCCCAAGTTTCCTCCACAACGGTCTGTCTTGTGCCAGTCTCCTCCATGTCACTCCCGCATACTTTCGAATTTCATCCACCCATCTTCCATGTGGTCTTCTTCTGGGTCTTTTCCTGTCCCTTGGAATCCAATCTAAAATTTCGGCTGTCCATCGATGGTCTGTTCTTCTGGCAGTATGTCCAGCCCATTGCCATTTCAGGGATTTAACTCTGATCATGATGTCTTCCACTCTTGTCATTTTTCGGATCCACGTGTTCCTCTTCTTATCTCTCCTGGTTACACCAAGCATGCACCTCTCCATGCTTCTTTGAGTTGTCTGCAGCCTTTGTATGTCTCTTTTAGCTAAGGTCCACGTCTCTGCACCATACGTAAGCACTGGAAGGATGCATTGATCAAACACTTTTCTTTTAAGACATAATGGCATATTGCTCTTGAAAATTATGCTGTTTCTTCCAAAAGCTCTCCAGGCAAGTTTTGTACGCCGATTAATTTCTTCACCAATGTGACCCTCACTTGATATCTGCTGTCCAAGATAAACGTACGTGTCTGTTATCTCCAGCTTTTCTCCATCAATCGATAAATCTTCATTTCTTGTAAAAGCATTGAACATCACTTTTGTCTTCTGAAAGTTCATTTTTAATCCCACTTCTTTACTCTTGTCAGCAAGTTCCTGGATCATACTCTGTAGCTCTGATGGGGTAGTTGCAAAAATGACTACGTCATCAGCAAAACGAAGGTGGGTTAGATAATCTCCATTAATCTTTATCCCTTTGTTTTCCCAGTACAGTGATTGAAAGACATTTTCCAATGTGGCATTAAAGAGCTTCGGAGATATGGTGTCACCTTGTCTCACTCCTTTTCCAATTTTTATGTGTGTTGTATTTTCAAACAGCCGAATCTTTGCACTTGCATTTTCATAGGTGTTATTAATAATATTAATGTATGCATCTTCAATACCGCAGGATTTCAGAGCCATTGCAACTGCTGATGGTTTCACCGAATCAAAGGCTTTTTCATAATCGATAAAAGCCATGCACAATGGAAGCTCATATTCCCTCGCTCTTTCAATTAGTTCTCTCAGTACGTGGATATGATCTATTGTGCTGTAGCCACTCCTGAATCCAGCTTGTTCTCTCGGTTGAGCCATGTCCAGTGTCACCTTCAAGCGGTGTGAAAGAACTTTAGTGAAGATTTTATAAACCACTGATAGGAGGCTGATAGGTCTGTAGTTCCTGAGATCCTCAATGTCACCTTTTTTATGTAGCAAGATCATTGTAGCGTTGTTCCAATCCTCAGGAATTTTCCCTTCATTAAGGCATCGAGTGAAAATTTGGGCGAGTACTGTTTCGATTTCTCCACTTGCTTCTTGTATGATGTCTACAGTAATTCCATCTTCTCCTGGAACTTTCCCCGCTTCATGTTCTTGATTGCATGTGCAACTTCTGCTGGAAGGACTGGAAGAACTCTGGTACTGGTACCTTTCATGACGTCTGGAGTACATGTATCATCCCTTTCATATAATTTGGAGTAGAAATATTTCACTCTTGTCAAAATTTCACCTCTATTTCTTGTTACAGAACCATCTTCTTTTCTCAGTGCCATAATCTGTTTTTTCCCCTTACTGAGATGTCCCTTTGCTATCTTTAGGCTTTGGTTGTTTTCAATTGCTTTCCTTACTAGTTCACAGTTGAATTTCCTTACGTCTTCAGTGATACTTTTTCGTACTGTCTTGCATAGATAGCTCTATATATTCCACTTTGGAAGTCACATCTTCTTTAGTTGTCCTCATCACTCTTCTTTTTTGCATCAACATTTTGGTTTTTCCTGATAATTTGTTCACATGCAATTTGTTCTTAGACCCAGCTAATTTTGTTGCTGTTTCCATAAGAGCTTTGGTTACTTTTCTGTTAACTTCAGAAATATCCACTTCTTCCGATGTTAGGCCTTCTAAAGCAGAGAATTTGTTCTTCAGTTCCAATTTGAAGGTATTATGGTGTTTTTTAAGGTTGGTTATGTCAATACATTTTGTTTGTCTTATGAGCTTGCTACGTTCGAGTTTAGTGTTGAGGTGCATCTTACATCTCACCAATCTATGTTCACTGCCTGTGTTGAACTTGTTTAGCACACTGCAGTCTTCTATGACGAATTTTTTGTTACACATAATAAAATCAATTTCACTTGTCGTCCCATTTGGATGTCTCCATGTCCATTTCCTGTGTGGCTTTTTCTTGAAAAAGGAGTTCAAGATGAAAAACCCTTCTGCCTCTGCAAACTCTACGAGAGTATTTCCACACTGGTTTCTGTTGCCGTGACCGAATTTACCAACCGAAGTTTCATTCTGTTGCCGTTGCCCTATTTTTGCATTGAAATCTCCCATAATTATCTTCAAGTGCTGCTTACCTTTATTATTTAGATCACGAATTTCCTCATAAAATTCTTCAATTTCTTCTGGTGGGTGCATAAGAATTTCTTCTGGTGGATGCATTCTTGTGGTGGGTGCATAAGTTTGAATTATCTGAGCCTGGTATCTTCTCGAGAGTTGGATAACGAGTCGTGCAGCTCTGTCAGAGGAACTTTCAACTTCTACAACTTTATCCTTCAGTTTCTTGTTTATTATAAATCCAACACCACTAGTTCTGCCAGTATCTGTCCCACGATAGTAGAAGAGATGTCCACTTTTCAGTTCAATGAGATCTTCTCCTTTTCTCCTTACCTCACTTAGCCCGACGATGTCCCACTTGATCCTTTGTAGTTCCTCTTCCAATTCAAGAAGCCTTGAATCAGAAGATAGGGAGCGTCCGTTGTACGTAGCCAAGGTCAGCATCAGATGGCAGCCTAGTCCGGTCCTCCGGGGATTCTTAGCACCCTCTGCCTTCATGTCGCACTGGCCGCTGCCTTGGCCAGGTACATTCCAGCTGCCGGAGACTGAGGGCCAAGATTTAAGTTGTGGAGTCATTTTGGAGGGGTTTGGCCATAACTCACCACGCTGGCCAAGCGGGTTGGTGAGTGTGGGATAGCATTTCCTCTAATCCCGATGGTATAGTTATACCGCTATTGGCGGTCGTCAGAGCCCCTTATATATATATAGATTGAAGGTTTAACGACCACTGTAAGCAACTCAATATGCTATAAAACAGTCGCTTGCCCCTAATTTAGGGCCACTAGTTTCAAGAAAGAGAGAGAACTAGTGCTGTAAGACAGACACAATGTGTCTGCCTCACCAGGATTCGAACCTGAACCCTTCTTGGACAAATCGTCATAAGCCATCGCTTAGACCACTGTGCCACCAGGGCAGTGATACAGTTTTCAGCCAGTTTTCACCAACACTGATCGTGCATGTAGGAATAAGTTTTCCATTTTTACTGGAAAACAGGTTCACAAATCGCTTTCAAATCACTCATTCAAACACGCACATGTGCAATGCGAAAACATTCATTAAGGGAAATATAGCCGGGCGGCAGAAAAAATTAAGTGGCCAGGCCGCCCAGTAAAAAGACTCTAGGGAGAACAAACACCACACACCAGAACACTACCACCACCATAGGTGTCCCTTTCCTGGATATTAGCAGGAAGATAGCAAGTATCGGCCTCTCTCCAGATGTAAACTTGGCGAGAAACTCTCTGTAAACAGTATCGCGACTCATCAGTGAACAGAACAGACTTCCACTGATTTTGAGTCCAGTTCACATGCATTTGTGCCCAATTGAAACATTCCCTCTGGTGGTGGGGGGTGAGGGGCACGCATAATACCGGTCACCAAGCATACAGTCCTCCTGCATGTAATGTACCCTTCTGCGTACCGTCAAAGCAGATAACCGTCCGTCCGGTGGCTGCCGCAAGCACAGATGTGAGATGATTTGGTGTAGCCGTCCTGTTCTGCCATGCTGAAAGCCGCAAATACCGGTCGTCTGCGGAGGTTGTCGCCCTTGGCCAACCTTCACTGTACCTTCGGGAAGCTGCACCCGTTGCTCGGAACTACTGCCACATTCTGCTGACCAGAGAATGATCGATGTTGAGCCATCTTGCAACATCCGCCTGCCATTGCCCTGCTTCGAATCGGCCTATTGCTCTGTAGCGTGACTCAACTGCTAAATGACGTCTCAAAGCCATGTTAACAAAATCGCCACCTCAAAATCTTGCCATTCACCACCGCACGTGAATCAGCAACTCCCTCCGAAACTGCTGGTTTTAAGCTCTTGGTTAGTTAGTTAGTTAATTGATTTAAGTGGCGCAAGGGCCAGGTTTGGCCAAAGAGCGACAGACACAGAACTATCAGTTAAAGATTTTTAAAAGCGGGGTGAAATGATTAGGCTCGGTAAAAGTTAGAAAAGAGAATGAAGAAAGCTGTGAAGACTAGTTTATTAGGTTTATATATAAATGTATTAATTCACTGTTATAATCATTATATATATTTTTTTTAAATAAGTTTTAAAAAGTCAATCTGCTTTAAGAACGAAAATACTGCGAAAGTGTCGCAGTGGTTGCCCAAAAGCTTCTGTGGTGTAGCTGCGCCGTCATCCAGTAGATGAGACTGAAAATAGTGAAACCGATGATTACGAAAACGAACACAACTACATAAAACATGAGAGATGGTGAGTAAACAGTCGCACGCCTCACACATTGGGGCCACTAGTGTCGCCACACAGCAAATAGCTATGCGTGAAGCGACAATGCCCAATGCTGAGACGCGCAAGAACAACTTCTTCCCTACGGTTCCGGCGACACGATGATTTCCAGACTCTAAGGTTAGGTTTTATACGGTGCAGTTTATTCTCCACCTGTTGGTCCCAATGACTTCGCCACGTTCGCCTGATATGATCGTGAACAAGAAAGCGAAAATCACGGTGAAACAGTGGCAAAGGTGTGACGACCAAAGAGGAGGCAGATCTAGCAGCAGCATCGGCAGACTCGTTCCCTGGGATCCCAACATGCCCAGGAATCCAGCAGAACCGAATCTGGACATTAGCCTCGAGCAAAGGACGAAGAAGTCTCCGAACGGTAAAAAAAAGTGGGTGGCCAGTGAAATCCAAAGATGACATAGATTGCACAACACTCAACGAATCAGTGTACACAATAGCACGCTGATGAGAGCTCGACTGCACGAGAACAAGTGCAAGATACACAGCATGCATCTCCGCCGAAAACACCGTGGCCTCAGTAGGAATGCGGGCAACAGAAACTTTGTCAACGCAGACGGCGGCGGATCCAACAACACCAGCCGCCTTAGATCCATCGGTGAAAACAGGAATAAAGTCTGCATTGACGTAACGGTGTTCAGCGAAGAGCTGCTGGTACACTGACGCAGGGGTTGAGGACTTGTCAAAAGTTGTAAAGCTGGTATCAACCATGACACCAAGAGAGTGCCATGGGGGATCCTCAAAGCCCCTGGTCTCTCCAACGAGTGACAAGTCGAGCCCTGCATCACGAGCTACGGCCACCATACGAAGACCAAAGGTTCGAATGCACGAGAGACGGATCTCGAACAAACGAGCATGCTGGGGATGAAAAACTGCATCGTGTAAAGGATGGTCTGAGAGAGATTTAAGTTTCAGGTAAAATTGAAGAGACAGCTGCAGACGGCGTAAATGAAGCGACGGTTCGTTCGCGTCGGCATAAAGGCTGGGAATGGGTGACGTGCGAAATGCCCCCGTACAAAGACGCAGCGCTTGATGGTGGATGGTATCCAACGGCCAGAGAACGGAAGGACGCGCAGAGCCATACACCATACAGCCATAATCCAGCTTAGACCGAATGAGATAATGGTAAATACGGAACAAGGAAGTCCTGTCTGCACCCCAGGAGACTGAGGCAAGGATCTTAAGGATTGACAAGGCTCTCAGACAGGAAGTCCTTAGCCGTCAAACGTGCGAGCGAAAGGTGAGAGCACGGTCAATGGTCAAACCAAGGAACTTGGTTTCCGGCAAAACTGGAATGGCTGCACAGTCCAAATAGAGCTCTGGATCAGGATGGAGGCCACACCTCAGGCAGAAATGGACACAGGCTGTCTTGTCGGGAGAAAGAACAAACCCATTATTGTTAGCCACTTTAACAATCTGGGTAATTGCAGACTGCAGCTGCCTTTTAACGAAATGCATGCTGGATGACGAACAGAAGATGTGAAGGTCGTCAACATAAATGGTAGCCGAAACCGCTGGAGGAAGATTTTTGAGCAGACAGTTTATGCGGAGGATGAACAGAGTCACCGAAAGAATGCTGCCTTGAGGGACACCTTGTTCTTGATGGAAAAAGGCAGAGAGCATCGTATCCCGGCGCACCTGGAACATGCGGTTACGAAGGAAGCTGGCAATGAATGTTGGGAGGTTTCCACGCAACCCATTTTCATGGAGGTCATGGAGGATACCTTAACGCCACGCTCTATCGTAAGCTTTTTCGATGTCAAAAAATACAGACACCAGGTGCTGCCTACGTACGAACGCCTCACGAACAGACGTCTCAAGGAGCAGGAGATGGTCAGGAGCTGAACGATGATGGCGGAAGCCGCTTTGTGATGGAGACAGTATTCGATGTCCTTCTAGAAAATAAATTAGCCGGGAATTAACCATTCGTTCAAGGATTTTGCACAGACAGCTAGTGAGGGCAATTGGCCGATAACTAGAGGGAGACTTGGGGTCTTTGCCAGGCTTGGGAAAAGGTAAAACAAAAGCTCTTCGCCAAGAGTCCGGGAAACTGTGCTCCAACCAAATGCGGTTGAAAAGCACTAACAGATTCTCGAGAGACTACTGCGAGAGATGACGGATCATGTCATAGTGGATGCCGTCGGGACCGACAGATGTAGCACTGGACCGATGCAGAGCCACCATGCTGAAAGGGGAGTCATACTCAGTGTTATAAAAAGGCGCAAAGGAGATTTTCCGGCGTTCTGCTGTTGTTTTAATCCTCTGAAAGGACGGGAGATACGCCTGAGAACTAGAAACTGAGGCAAACGCTTCGCCCAAGCAATCCACAATCTCCCCTACTTCAGCATACGTGCAGCCGTTATTCTCAAGAATTGAAATTTGGCGGGAACTATAGTTTCCCCAGATCTTACGAATTTTTTCCCAAACAGTTTTTGAACTGGCACGTGAATTGATAGATGAAACGTACTTCATCCAAGACTCCTTCTTGCTTCGTCGACGCACCAACCGAGCGTAAAATTTTGCTCTTTTAAATTTAACAAGATTAGCATCGGTCGGATAACGCCGAAAAGTACACCAGGCCTTATGTTGAACTCTCCTAGCCGCTGCGCAATCAGGGTTCCACCAAGGCTTCGGACGTCTTGGGAGCGTCGTTGATGTTTTGGGGATAGAGAGATCTGTTGCCTGAATGATACACGTTGTGACATCAGTAACAGCTGCGTCAATTGACCCCCTGGTCACCATGGCAAAAGATATCACTGCGGACGATGTGAAGACCTCCCACTTGGCACGATCCATCCTCCAACAAGGAGGACGGGAGGCAGAAGATGGCACGCTCACATTATACCTAAGTACAATTGGGAAGTGGTCGCTTCCATGGAGGTCGTCACACACCGTCCACGACCAGTCGGCCATAACCGATGGTTGACCCAAAGATAAATCGATTGCACTGAAACTTCGTGTAGGCTCGTGGAAGTAAGTGACAGCACCGGTGTTAAACAGGCACAAAGAGGTCGAGGAAAGAAGAGATTCGATCCTACGGCCTCGTGTGTCTGTTCTGACACTACCCCACAATGGATTATGAGCATTGAAGTCACCCAGAAGAAGAGCAGGTGACGGCAGCTGCTCAACTAAGCTCTCAAGAACGGACATGCTCACGTCCTCATCCGGTGGCAGATAGACGCTGCAAACAGTTAGAGGCACAGGCATGGAGATACACACTGCAACAGCTTGTAAAGATGTTGAGACCGCAACGGGAGAAACTGGAACACTGTGGGGGACAAGGATGGCAACTCCCCCGCAAGCTATATCTCCTGAAACATTATCTTTCCGAAATGCACTGTAGCCTAGAACTGAAAGAAGGTCTGATGGTTTAAGTTTTGTCTCCTGGAGGCAAAGGCACACCGGAGAGTATGACGAAAGCAGATGTTTCACGTCGTCATGTCTTGTCCGAAAGCCTCGACAGTTCCACTGAACGATTTGACCCATGGTTTGAAGTGTGGTGAATGAGAAAAAGAAAAACGGAAAACAAAACCCGAGAAAGACTGGGACAACTAATAGTTGTCCGATTCCATCATTTCGTCAGCAATGTCCATTTGCGCTTGGGACTGTTTTGCCCGACGCCCTGTAGTCTCTGGTGGTAAAATGGGGCGGTATTTTGGTTCCTGTGTCGCAGATGATCTTGCCCGATCCTGGTTCTTATGGTGAGAGTTTGGAGATTTCTTCTCTTTTTCCTTTGTCTTTCCTCCCAGGGGTTGTTGAAGTCCCGGTGGTGCTGGTGTTAGTTGCAGCAGGTTTAGGCATAGTGGTTGTTGGAGCTTTCGCGTCCCTAGCTCGGGATTGCAGTGCTGCCAGACCAGCAGCTATGATGTCGTCTAGCTTGTAGGGACAATTTACTGGGATTTGACTATCAGTCTGTGTACCGACTGTAGTCCTTGCAACAACCGCTGATGCATAGGATCGCCGATTTAATTGACTTGGAACAACCTTTCTTCTGGCCTCTGGGTAGGAGATTCCTTCAATGGTCTTAATGCGTTGGATCTCTTTTTCCTCTTTCCACTTTGGACAGTCTCTTGATCATGCTGCATGGGATCCCTTGCAGTTGAAGCACAGCTCGGCTTCGGCATGGCAATCTTGCAAAGTATGGTCTGTTGCTGTACAACGCCCACACCGAGCAGTGCTCCTGCAAGACTGCTGTGAGTGACCATATGCTTGGCATTTGAAGCATCGTAGAGGACTTGGTATGAAGGGGCGCACTTCAAGGTATAGATACCCTGCCTTGATTGATGTTGGCAGGGATGGGGTGTTAAAGGTCAGTATGATGTTTTGAGATGGGAAAGATTGGCCATTTCGCCAAAATAGGATGCGCCGGACTCCACTCACTTGTTGGTCTTTCAATTCCTCTAGAAGTTCTTGGTCACTGCACTCCAGAAGGTCTTGAGAAGAGATAACACCTCGTGAGGAATTGAGGTAGCCATGAGGGACGACTTTTACTGGACAATCTAAAAAAGAGGTAGTGTTTAAAAGCACTGTAGCATATCTGGGACTCGACATTGCAACAAGAAGATCTCCAGATTGGAGCTTCTTAACGCTCTTAGGAGAGCTGGCAATTGATTGCAATGCTTTATTTATCCAGAAGGGGCTTCTGGTGTTTAATGGGTTTGAAGCGTTCAAGGAGTGGATGCAAAAGAACCGAACATTGGCAGAATCAGGTGCAGATTTCTTGTTGGGAGGGGGTGACCCTTCCTCAATGGGCCACTTTGTTTGAAGTTCTTGGGAAATTTTTTGGTTTGCCATGAATAAAAGTGAAAAGTTCGTCCGCCGATTTCCCCGCCCACAACCAAGCCCAACAGGGGAGAGCCGGAGGTCCGCAAGCCCAATTGGACGCAAGACACGACTCTAGGGTTAAGCAACGGATATAGCATGTTGATAGTGCAGACATGCGCTCAGCGAGTACCGCAACTTTCCCAGGTCTTGGTAACACCCCTTTGGCATACCCGCACTATCCCCAAACTCACCCTGTTGTACGTAACAACAAGCCAATTGACTAGGAGTGGGTTAGTTCCTAGCCGCCCGTTTAGGGTGAAGCAGGGGGCAAAGAGGAGTGTTGGCGACTGGCGACAACTACAACCTGGCCACCAGAAACCTCAGCCTCCCCTTTTCCACCTTAGGGGTCACCGCACACGGCAAACGTGCAGGTAGGTCTAGCAAACCAGCCCGGAAAAACAAGAGAGAAACAGAAAATGGAGAAGCAAGTCGAGTAGAAAATTGAGAAGAAAAGAAGAACAGGTAGTGGAGAAGAAAGTAAAAACAGGAAAGTGAGAGGAAAGAAAAGGGCTGGCGCATAATCACAACCTCAGCAACCTACAACTGAGGCGGGTGCTGTCAAGGTGGTGGCAACACAAAGTTGTAATGGGAAGAACCAAACATAACATGTCGGCTGGGGACGTGGGGTCACTACTCCCCATCAGCTGAATGAACAGCTGTCTCTGCGGTAACGTGAAAGCACAAATACAAGAAAGCAAAAACCGTCACAAGGTCAGCTCGGGCCGTGGGGGCGCCGCTCCCCAAATAACTGGAAAACCAGTTATCCCCGTGCGGGGGTTTTTAAGCTCTTGCATATTTGCATAAAGCGCTGCGAGTGCCACTCATTTGCCTTCCGTACATCGATGCTGTATGCCTTTGCCCATAACATATGCGAATTTCGTGCAATTTGAACTATATTTTGCCCAATTACTTCTATTTTTTGGTTTGTTGCTTAACTTATGGAAACCAGTGTATTAAAAAGAATTTGTATGCATTACAGATTTTATAAAAGAAAGCAAGAAGCAACTTTCCTTTTGCACAAGCTTACATAAACTATGGAATGACCAGAAAACATGTTGAATTTGCTTGCATAAAACTGGAAAGTGCATGCATATAAACACTGTGTATAAAAATAACATCTGAAAAACTGAATACAAAACTAAATAAGACTTTGGACACAAGTGTAAAAAGATGGTCAACTGAGATTACCCAAGTGATTCACTAAGGAGTATGGTTACTTTTACATATCATGCAGGCTTTGCATTGATGTTCTGTGCTGTTGATAGGACTGATAAGCAATACTGCATAAACTGAGCTCCACTGTTCTTACAAAACTCGGCAAAGCTGTGGAGGTTTGTCAGCCTGGGATTCAGGTAAACAACCCATTCCTGTTAGCATTTCAATCATATTTTGTTAGATTTGGGCTGGGATATTGGTCTAGTCACTGTACAGTTAACAGGGCTATTCTTCAGGTAGTGATTAACAAAGCAAAAACAGCGGGGGCTTTTGTCCCATACAAGAAAGATATTGCGCTCAAGACAGAACATGAATCTGGGATCTTGTACCTGCAATTGTTGAAGTAGCCTATTTGGAAGCATATACATTCAAACATCTTTAAACCACCAAAATTTGTTTCATGTTTTTCTGGCAGTAAGAGAGGGTAGAGGTATAAAAAGGGCAACTGATGATAATGGCAATTCTTAAAAAATATTGGGTGGGGATCTAAGTTTCTAAACTAACATTCAACTTTATATCAAATGAATAAAAAAACCTAATTGTTTGTTTTTCCTACACTTAATGGTTCTTTTGGACAATAGTTTTTAAATTTTTTTCCCTCTTTTAATGAAAATTTGGGAAAGCATTAATTTTCTGAAAATTTTCATGGGGACGCCTAACCCAGTCCCAACAGGTACTGCCACCAATGGTAAATGATAAAATTTCATTAGTGAAAAAATTTATAAAGCAATATGAACAATTTCTAGCTGTACTCCAAACTGCTGATCCTTCCCCACAACATGTTATTTCATCTGTAAATAACATGTCATTTGTTGACAGATGAAGAAAATAAAGATTGCTGTTTGTCATTCTTTATTTTCTTCATCTGTCAACAAATCTCTTATTGCATACTTAACAAATCTATGTGTACAACTGCTGCATGCACTTCACCACAGAACCAAAGAAACATTCTGAAATGCCCACTTGCAGAATGTAGATGTACACATGCATGCCGTAGGCAGATAGTTTCCAAATTATTAGCAGATCTTGCAGATAGTTTTTGCTTGTAGATTAAAAAAAAAATTATTTGCTGGGAGGCAAAAACACTTACTCAAGGCTTTACTCAGATTAATATATTTAATTCTATTTTAACTTTAAGAACTTTCAATTATTTTTCACATCTTCCGAGTTTTTTGTTTTTACAAACGTTTCTGGCATCTAAATTTTATTAAGGACTGTTCTTAATGCATAGGAAATGCATCAAAAATTTTGTTTACGCAGAATCAGTTTAAATTTTATTGCCAGGTTCCTCTTGCAGTTGCCAATTATTAAATTAAAATCTTTTCTTTATGTATTTTGTAAGTATACTATTTTTTGAATTAAGTTGTTGAAAATGCTATTTATAATTTTTGAAGGTTCATTAACGGAACTGTGTTTCTAAATATAAAAAGTTTAATTAGTTTTGGTTTTTATGAGGTTCATAATCCAATATTTTACCATAAAGGTCCATTTCATACACATTGCTGAACATTCATTTGTAATGTACTCATTTTTTCCTCACTGGAATCTGTAATGTTCTAACAATTATTTATTGTTTTATTAATTTTTCTTTAAATTACCTTATTGTTTTTCTATCGTGATTTGCGGGCTTGCAGCAAGTTTTTTGTTTCTATGGTTGTGTACGCAGATACATTTTATTTTTATACAACTCTGCCCACTTGTAACACTCAAGACATTTGCACAACACTGCCAGCCTCATTCAATTGCACATCATTTGTTAAAACTGAATCGTTCATTATTTTACATACCGTACATGATTTCCATGCATTTCTATCATTTGAATTTTGTTTTCATTATTATTTTTGCTTTTGTTCTTTATAGAAACCCGTGTGCTTTTCTGGAATGAAATTATGATAATAATATTCTAAAAACTTTTCCAGCACAATTTCCAAAACTACTAAGTTGACATAGTATATGACTCACAATAAAAGAAATAATGCAAAATAAATTTACCTGATTGAGGAGGTAAATTACTTTGGTTAGAATGTGAGCACATTTCCTAGGATTCAAAGGTGACTCATTAAATGTTCTTGCCTGAAAAATATAACATAAAAAACAATTCTCAGATTATACAAAATCATTTATTCAACATTATGTGAGGGAATCAGAGAGAGGGGGAGGGAAGGAGGCAGGTCAAGTATTTAATGAACAAAGATATCTTATAATTCTTTTCACATTTCATCAACCTACAGCCATCACATACCTGTTTATGTTCCCCCATAATTAGAAAAAAAATTAACTAAAGTATTAGGATGTGTAAAGTCTTTTCGTATTTGTTGTGAAGGACAAGACTTTTACATACAATCGCCACTTATTTAGTAACGAAGACACCCTTATTTTACACACATCACCACTTGTTTAGTAACATAGACACCATTATTTTAGATACATTTACTTAGTAAGGTAGGCACCATTACTTTCTTTTCAGTACCTCTCACCATCTATCAGGTAGCTTGAGGATCCCATCCACCCAAAACTTCGCAAGTTTTGAAGCAAAGAATTGGTCAAAATAATTTTTGAAAGCCTCCAAAGAAGCAAAGTTCTTTCTGTTGTGAGAATTCCACAGGGACTAGAATTAATAAAAATCTGAAGATGCAAGGTTGGGTGAGTAGGCCAGGTGAGGCCGGAAATCCCAGCTAAGCTCCAACTACATTTATTGTCATAAAAATCCGTGCACCAAGAAGGAGGCATCGGATTGAAATGAGATTTTAATAGTGAGATGGTACATACCAAGGACAGAAGTGACTACAATATCACAGCAGCAGGACGATTTCCTGCGGACATACTGTACACATTCTGGTCAGCATTAGTACCGTGATGGAGTGCCTCGTGCACGGATACATGCGGTGATACGGCCCAGCATGGAGTCAAAGAGACGCCGTATGTTATCCTGGGACAGATTGGCCCACACTTCTTGCAACTGATGCTCTAAATCACGAACACTGGGACATGGAGAAAGCTTGTGTCCCATCTGGTCCCACATGTGCCTGATGGGGGAGAGATCAGGCGATCTGAAGAAGTGTCAAAATGTGACGTAGACAGTCCCAGGAAACCCGAGCCGTGTGCGTACAGGTGTTATCTTTTTCTCTTTATTATCTGTCAACAAAATAATTGTGACTGATGTAATACTGTTTCACACGTTGTTCCAGAAGAAGTTGACTACCTGCGGGAGCATGTGATATATAACGAAATGCATTGGAGAATTTTGTTATATATCAAATGCTCTCACGGGTAGTCAACTTTTTCTTGAATAACGTGTGAAACAGTATTACATCCGTCACAATTATTTTGTTGACAGATAATAAAGAGTAAGATAAGCCACGTATTAATGGTTCAATTGGTTCATTTAGCAAACTAACAGAACATAAGTCATAGGCGTTATCTTGCTGGAAAATGGCTCCGGGCCGCTCCACCAGGAAAGGCAGCACATGGGGTCACAGGATCTACTGTACGTAGTGCTGGGCTGTCAGCGTCCCTTGGATCACTGCGAGGGAAGTCCGGCTGTCATACGTGATGGCTACTTAGACCATCACCCCTGCAGTTCGGGACGTGTGCCGCTGTACAGTGAGTCTGGGATTGTAGCGCTCACCTGCGGTCCTCCCACACTCTGACACAGTGGTCGTCTGTTCCCATACAGAAGTGGGATTCGTCGCTGAACACTATACGTCGCCAGTCCGTAGCATTCTACGTTGCTCACTGCTGACACCAATGCAATCGACGCTGATGATGGTCAGGTGTTAATGGCAGAAAACGTAAGGGCCGTCGAGAGTGCAGATTTCGCCCCTGCCAGGTTTTTGGAAATGGTTCTGGTGGACACAGGAGTCCCTTGTACAGCCACCACAAGTCTCCGGATATTGGACAAAGACGTCATTGCACCTGTGCGTGCCGCTCTCATGATCCTCTCTGCTGGTGGTGTGTCTGGGTCGTCCGGAGCCAGGCTGCTGTGTCCGGGTGCCTGCCTGTGTCCATTGCTCCCAACACAATCGCACCGCACTGTCCGACAGGCCCAAAATGGTGGCAGATTCGGCGTGCCGGCCACCCTGCTTTTTTCATCCCCACGACACGGCCTCATTAAAACTACGTCAGTTGCCTGTACACACATCTACGGCGGCTCCTCGGCATGTCTATTGCTCAGGGATCTCACCCGACTCTTACCATGCACTTCAGCACGTATGTGGAGTCCCCTGCGTGGCGCCTTATAAGCCTCAGGGATTGCAATCGCAGTACCGGTCTTGGACATGCAGGCATGCGGAATTGCATGAAACTTTAATCATTTGCATATCTGCCCTCTCCGTAGCTATTCGCCGAGTTTCGTATTAATCGCACGGGGTTTTTTTGGTTTACGGATTTTTATGACAATAGGTGGACATTTTCCACACGATCAAAGAAGTTGGGAGGCACCAGCAGTAGTTGTCCGAATTCTTTATAGGGATGCAGTCTCCAAGATTCGTATGGAGCAAAAAACCCTTTCTGATGGCTGAGCTTCACTTGTTCCTTCTATTTTTTTCTAATTTTGTCACCATCAGCTCAATGTGACTATCAGGCCAGAGTTGGCACATTTTCAGTTATGCGGGGGAACCAACTTTCGTCCGAGTGGTTTCAATAATCGAGGGTCAGCAGGATCCCTACCTTTTCTTGGACACTTGGCCTCTTCGACTGTATCCAGCAACTGTCCCCTTTTCTTCTCTGCTCTCACTCTCTTGACTGACTGACCTGTCAAAACAAACCACTTGAGAATAGGTTTATTAGCGTCTGGCCACACAGAGATGCCAACCTGTTTCAGATATTTTTAGTAGTACTCGTACAATTTTTCAGTAGTTTTGGCCATTTTTCAGTAAGTAATACCAAAAAGAATAATTTTAACCGAGGAAAACATGCTATTACTCATTTAATTTAATTAGTATTTTTTACTTACTTATTCATTTATATACATGAAAATCTGTATCAAAATATTTCAAATTTTTCACATGGAAAATAATATACACCATGACTGAAACATTTTTTACACAACAAAAAATTGATTAAACAGCTTTCTTTAGCGATTTTGCTGTACATTGCTTTGCAGATCTGAATTCCTCAGCAGAAAATATTTTTTCATAACACACTTACTTGCCCAGAGGTTGCAATAAGAAGTGCTTCTACAGTTTCTAAATTTAAATTAGATTGGAAAGGGGTTTGATTTTTTCGCACTGAACTAAAACCTCTCTCACTCGCAGCCTTCAAGAGTGGAACTACAAGTATTGCAAACATTACTTTTGAGAGAATAGTATACTTAACAACTCCATTACAGCCTCTTAATTTTGAGATTTCTGACCAAGTGACATCTATTTTATCTGTTTCTGCTATGGTCTAATTGTCAGCTTGCTAACAAGCAATTCCGCTGCCAGTATATCAAGTTCATTTTCAGTTATTATAAATGGAAAGTGCTTGATTATGTATAATACAGAAGTAAATGTTGTTCTCGCTCCAAGTGACGGATCTGCTACTTCTGCGTGTTTTAAGAATTCGTAGATCAGTATCTTTTCTTGACTATAAGAACATCTTCAACATAAAAGTTTCCGACAGATGTATAGAACTTAGAAAGTTCATTTTCATTTAAAATGATTTTGCTTAAATACATTCTTGTTTTTACTCCAATTACCAGTTCTGTGTCCTCTTTCTGATTTTTCTTTTTTGAAAAACTTATTTGAAAAATTAAACTCAACAACATCACCATCAGCTACGACAGTAGGCTTCACAAATCCCTAGGATGACAATTTTATCCACCATGCTGAAAAAATTTCAGTCTGAGGACCATGAATGCATGATAGCTTTCACTATTTTAGATAAAGACAGTGTAACTTGGAGGATATGAAGGTTTTTGAATATCATGCATCAATTCTTACAAATTTTTCTGCTTCATCACTTTCATTTTTGGGCTCTTCCCCTTTTATCAAACTGAAATACAAACCTTCTTTGGGGGAATATTTAAGAACGCAGGATACATGTTCGGAACATCGTTGGGAAAAAAATTACAGTTGAGGAAGAAATGTTTGCTACGTCCGAATTCCGTTTTCAGACATTTCCCTTTCATTTTCAAGGTGAAATACAAATATTTATGAAATAAAATTAAATTTAACAATACTAGGCAGAGGAAACATCACGTAAAAAATAAAATTATGATTAAGGGAGAAATCTTCACAGTTTCCGAAAGTTTTGAAAGACGAAATTTCCGGCGGAAATTTCGTCTTTCAAAACCATTACCAATTGACCCAAAATTTCTGTTCAGTTATGCATCGATCTCGAGGATAACCGAAATTACGATGAAAAAGGAGAAATTCCTCGAAGCCGTGGCACTGTCTTGCCTAAAGATTACACGGAATTTTTTACACCGTCGAATTTCTGTTTTCTGCAATTTTCCCTCCATTTTAAAAGTGAAATACAAATATTTATGGAATAAAATGATGCATAACAACAGTATTGAACAGAGGCGACATCACAGGAAAACGAAATTACGATTACGGAAAAAAATCGTTATTTCGTTCATTTCCGTTTTTAAAAGGCAACTGCTGTCCTGATGCGTAGTTTTACGCGTTTCTCGATGAATGTTTTTACCATTGATGTGTATTTTACGCGTTTCTCGATGCATATTTTAAAGTGTTGATGTGTTTCTCGACGTGTATTTCTACATGTTCCAAAAAATTCCCAATGCGTATTTTTACGCGTTGGTAAAATTTCGATGCATAACCAAACTTTTCGATGTGCACTAGATGCGTGATTATGCAATTTGGCGAACTCTGCAAGAACAAAATCCAAGCATACTTTTCTGCAACGCAAGAAAAAAACTTCAAAATATTAATTACTGACACAAATGGCCGACGCATGCATAAAAAAAAAACACCTCCGATGCCAGGCAATGACACTCACATTTTGCACCAAACGATTTTCAAGAGCTTGTCAATGCGATGCGCAAGAGCATTCAGGCCAAACTCCGCCCACGTCCACCAATGCGAGCTGCACTTAACGTCTCCAGAATGTTGCATGTTGGGAAGGGTTTTCACTTAGAATGACTCAGTGCAAGGCCACACTCATCGAGTGCCGGTTGCTGGCACTAAGATCCTTGAGAGGCAGAACTGGAGGTGCAGGCAGCATCGCAAGAAAGACAAATGGTGGATCGTCAAGTGGCCGCCGTTGCATTGGGAAGGAAACACTCAAAATAAAAATTTATAACTTCTGTTAATTTTTCGTAGAAAAATCACGGTTTTCCGTATTCCGCAGTACAAGAGCTATTTCCGTAAGAACTACTGAGCTTCCGTAGTAGTTGGCATCTCTGGGCCACATCACGTTGCAGATTAGGATGCTGCGGACAGAGTTCCGCACGGATTTTTGTCTGGGTGAAGGGGTGAAAAATGGGAACTTTGTTCGCAGCACGTTTTTCCTTGCATTAACTCGGCACTCTTAAAAATCATTCCGAAATTACAACTTTGAACATAAAATTTTCGTAACAGTATTTTCATCAGCAGCAGTTTAATGGGCCATTTTAAGATCAGCTCTGCCACCACCAAACATCTCCATCATAATATTACGTCCTGTATTTTTTCTTCTCAGATCCCCAAGTACCATGTCCATCCACCTAGTCCTGGGTCTTTCCCCCTGGACTAGGAGTGCATAAAAAATAAAGTAACGTTGGAACTGAATCAGTTTTGTTAACAGGACTACAGATGACAAAAATTATGGTACTACTTGTACTTGGCCTCAACATGAGTTAGAAGGAAATGAGAAAGCTTTTACAGAGCAAAAGCTAAGCATGGCTATAGTATTGTACACGTCTTACTGTGACTTCACTAAGTCACAGTAAAAACATGCACAGCAGTCAGTTCTGGCCATGGGAACATTAATTCCCAACCACATGGGATATGACTTCATGAGGGTGACATGAAAGTAATAATCTGACATGATGGGAGGATTGTGGTACACCTGAATTCAAAACTAATCAACATATAAACCCCCACTGAGGACAGCCATGAACAAATGGACTGAAATGTATATGGTAAAGTTGAAGGAGTGTGTGGACTGTGTTTTTATGCCATTTTAGCAACCCTTTTTATCCATTCATATCTTAATTTCTTGACAGGAATTAAAAACACTTTCTCACACACTTTACTCAGATTAAAATATTTGAATCTGAATTTAACTTGAAGAGCTTACCATTATTCTCTATATCTTCTGAGTTCTTTTGTAATAAAACACTTACTCAAGGCTTTACTCAGATATATTTACTTAATTCTATTTTTCCTTGAAGAACTTTAATTTAATCTTCCCTTCTTCAGAGTTCTTTTGGTTTGGTTACAGATATTTCTGGCCTCTGGATTTTTGTCAAGGCTCAATGTATAGCTAAGCATTATCAAAAGTTTTGATTTTGATAACTTCTACATGTTGTGTAGATAATACTTCTATACACTGTATTTGGTATATATACGAAGAGCAATTATGCATTCTTTGAATCCAAATGTGGAAACCAAAGAATTGGACTGGATAAAAAGCATTGCTGTGGATTTTGCTTACGATGTAAAACTCATAAATATATTATACAAAGATTGCAAACAAAGGATAAACAATGATAAAACTGATAGCAAAAATGAAAAATTGCGATACTGTGGAAAAATATCCTATAATCCAAATATAACAGGAATCTTGAAAACTTAATGTTGATGTGCTAACCTTTGAATTGCTGAAACTGTTAAAGATACTGCAAGTATATTAACTCGAGGTAGGGATCCAATACCAATTCTGGACAAAGCTGGTGCTTACAAGATACTAATTGTATCATCAAATGAAGATGATAATAGTAATAAACTGTACATTGGAAGTACTAAAAGAAACTTAAATATCGGATTAAGCGAACACTTAGACAATTGAAATATATACAACAGGCTAAAACAACTTTTATTCAGTATTGCATTGAGAATAATACTGAGCTTGATTGGACAATATAAAATTTCTCACATCGCATAACACTCGCAAGCAGATCTTCACTTCTAAGGCTATAATGATCGAAAAAATGAAAAAATTCAATTGCAATATCAATATTCCATACGACCTGTCATATACATGGGAATACTTGATTAACCACTTCAGAGGAAAAACAAAAAATTAAAAAGCAAAGAATAAAAAAGATGATTAAGAAGAATTCATACAACCGATCATCGGCAGAGCAGCATGACATGTACAATGAAGATCCTGACGTAGGCACCGCAAGACTTGGCAGAAGTTCAACAAGGCATTGATGACTTGGCAGTTAAGACAAATACATCGCCAAACACTGAAGAAGCCTGTGACTTTGGCAGCTGAAACATGTTTGGAGTGACGGAGAGTAAGCAATGACAGCCTTTCTGGAATTTTAACGATTCGATGTGGCCTTTTTCTTCAATTTTATTCTGACCTTTTACTGATTTTATTCTTATTTTATTCCAATTTTAAATGCTTTTTTTTTACTTCGTTCTGTTTTACCAATAGTTTATATAAGTTCATAAAATGACATATATCCCAATGTGTTTAACTAGAGAAGTAAGTAGCCAGCGGGAAATTCAAGTAAAGAAATGGTGAGTTGACATTTTTATAGTCATTGTAAATTGTATTTAACACCACATCCTAGAACTAATTGATCGCACACTGCCTTCCCTTCCTCGGTCAAAACATTCAAATTATAACGTGTGAAACAGAAGATTTAGAAGAACAATATTTATTCTTCGAAAATAGTATTAACAATTTCAGTGTAACCTGGCAACAAGCTTAACCTGAGCTTGAGCTAACTCTGTTTCTTGTCATATTTCAGGCCATCTTTCATCAACGCAAGTCAAGTCAAATGTCAGTGAAAGCCCACGTTAATTGTATTGTCTCATGGTGCTTTTAACTTCCTTTTGTCTTTCTTCTCTTAGTACAAAAGAAAAGAAAAAAATCAACCAACTTACTTTTTAGGACAAATAACAGTGCCAATGATTCTTTAACAGGGTTCAATGCATTAAATGGAAATTTCTAAGCGTTGTTTTACACGAAACATCGCTAATTCGATTGAAAACTCGAATTGTTGTGAATTATACTTCTATTACATCTGTTCAAAAATCATGACTTCGATGAACAATGTTAGCAAATAAAGAATACATCCTAATTATACACAGAATTCAATTTAACTGTGCAGCATTCCAGTTACTGAATGTTTGCAACACTTTCCCAATGATCGTGCCTACTAATGAAAGAAGGGGGAGGAGGGTCGTATAAGCTCAAATTACAACTACCTTTTACTTGGTTCATTGAACTGTTGCTTTTTTATCCCCCTTCCCACTTTTGAGTTACTTCACACACCCTGGCTGCTTAAATGATTCTTTAAATAAGAAAATGCTATGTAAAAACAAAATGTTGTACTTCTGTAATGCTACAGCAGTGAAAACATAAAAAAATTTGAAAAAACCCACTTAGTGGGTTATTTCAAGTAGGCCTAACTGGAAAAACCTGGTGGGTTATTTCGGATTGGGCCCACTTTGGTGAACTATGCCCAAATGCCTTAATTTCTGTTCTGTTACTTTGCTTTTTGACCTCATGCCATCAGGGGCGGATTAAGGCCTTAGTGGGCCCCTAGGCTAAGAGTCGGCTCCCAAAGAACTTACGAAGGGGAGTCATTATGAAGTCCGTTAAAACCCGAAGCCGTATCAATATGCTTGTGATAATTAATATGTAGTGCATTCTTCAAACTAGTGAATTATCTGCAGAGTTTTTGTAGCAAGTCACTGTATTTTCCATTGTTCTCATAAGAACATGAGTTAAAAGCTAAAGATTTCTAGATTTTGTCTTGGATTTTCTAATGATTTAGCATTGTCTACTTTTCTTAGTGCATCTTTTTTGTCATGCAATGTGAAGCCACAGGGGGCTTCAACCATTAACAGTGCCAAGTGCAAATTGGGAGGTGTGTGTACATGGTAGTGAAAAAACTGACACTGTCTCGCCAATGACGCTGCACACAGCAACTTCAAACCAGCTGTTCAAATCTGTTTGTCTTTCACCTCTGTTTCTGACCGAATGGAAATCATGTGAGAAAAAAAAACACTTTTATAAACTTCTCTCTCTACCTATTATTTGCCCAGGCATGCCTCCTGGGCCCTTGGTAATGGTGGGCCCAAGGCTATAGCCCCCCCCCCATCTGGCCCTGCATGTCATCACATCTTTAAACTGAAATTTTTTATCCCTCATCTGAGGGATACTTACTTGAATACAAGTTATCAAGTGAAGAAACCCATATCAATTATGAAGAAATTGATTTCACTGTAGACATATGCAAAGGTACATAATTTCATCACTCATCTATAATGCACTTGAGTTGCAAAAAAACGAAGGCACGATTTATGCAATTCTGAAAGTGGAATCTTGGAAACAAACAAGAATTACTCTGAGCTAATTTACAGTTCATAAGCTTAATGATCTGATTTCTGTTCATGCATGCTATCCTTACACCAACCAAGACAATATCATTCCAAGCAACTGAAGCAAAGCAGTTATAGCTCAGGAATATAAATAACCTTTAGATTTGTGCAATTTATGAAGTGGTAACAGTTCAAAGTTATGTTCAAAAATTGTGCTTGAAAGAGACCATTGACAACGTGGTGTCACATAGTGACTTTTTACTTGTTTTGGAAGATTTGCTCAAAACAGTCTGTTTTACAGTATCCACAGCTATACTTCAATTCACCCTAAGATGGCACTGCAGTTTAAGGTACAAGAGCCGACGCACTCACTGAGCCTTCGGGAACGGCCGAGACTTACGTTCATTTGCATTTCTCCACACTGTGTCCTACTGTTAGCGGCTGTCAATCACTTTCCCCATCAACTCATTGGCATCCTTGCCTCCCAGACACTGCATATATACGCGTGTGTGTTGGTCTAATTTTAAAACTTAATTTCTGAAAATAAGTTTTAGATTTGTCTAAAATAACCACACTGGCGGAAAGTGAAAAAAGAACACCAAGAAGGAATTGGCGGATGATCATGAAATTTACATATGTTAATGGGGTCGAGTTTACGTAGGTGTGATGTTAATTTCGGGAACAACCGGTAAGCGCTTACGTCACAGCATGGCATAATATGCAAATTATCGACGGTGGTATTTAAGGAGTACGGCGAAGTGAATGTAATCAGTCCTCGGCGTACGGACACGTGCGAAGACCCTGAAGAAGCTGCAATGTGTGGACATGGAAGGCGTGTATGATTTCAGCAGTTATCGGACTTTGAGCGAGGTCGTCTAGTCGGACTCCGCGAGGCCGGGTGGTCGTATCGTCGCATTGCGGAACGAATTGGACGGGAAGTATCGGTGGTGGTACGATGGTGGTGTAGATGGTTCGAGGAACATTCCCACACGAGAAGACGTGGAACCGGGAGTCACAGACGGACTGATGAGCGGACCGATCCACGCATAAGAAGGGCGGCGTTGTCAAGCAGAACATCCACTGCGACGCAAATCCGAGCTGCCGTTGCACCTGAGGTGACTGTGCGAACAATCCGCAACCGTCTACTGGATGCAGGACTACGTGCACGTGTGCCTCTGGCATGTGTACCTCTGACTCCAGCCCACCGTCAGGAACGGCTGCAGTGGTGTCGCCAACGTCTGCACTGGAGAACGCAATGGCGATCTGTCGTGTTCAGCGATGAAAGCAGATTATGCTTGGGAGCCTCCGATGGCCGTATGCATGTTCGTAGACGCACAGAGGAGCGTCTCCACCCTTCTTGCATACGCCAGCGACACACAGGGCCTACACCTGGTCTGGGGAGCGATCAGCTATCACTCCCGTACACAACTAGTGTTTGTACCGGGTACGTTAAACAGCACCTCCTACATCAACATCATTCAGCCCGTTGTTGTGCCATTTGTAAGGTCGGTCCATCGTGGTGTTTTCCAGCAAGATAACGCACGCCCACACACGGCACGTGCAACGCAACATGCACTTCAGGGTGTGAGACAACTTTCATGGCCTGCACGTTCACCGGATTTGTCCCCCATTGAGCACGTGTGGGATTTTATGGGACAACAACTTATCCGGTCTCCACGGCCAGCCACGACCATCCCCGATTTAAGCGTCCAGGTTGAGGATGCTTGGAACTCAATACCCCAAACTTACATCCAACATTTGTACAACAGACTCCATGCCAGAATTGCACAGTGTGAGGCGGTTCAACCTCGTACTAACCATGTTACATGGAAATGTTATTTTTCAGTTTACCAGCAAATACAGCTGTATTTTGCCATAATGTTTTGATCACGTTATCCTCTGTATTCTGTTATAATGCTGTATAAATTTCGTTGGTATCAGACGTCTCCTTCTTGGTGTTCTTTTTTCACTTTCCGCCAGTGTATATGTACTCATAAGTAAACAGTTAGGACAATATAAAGTAAGATTCTGGGCAGTAAATGCGTTGGTTTTCACGGAAAATGTTGGGAACTACTTTTAGTCATGGTGGTAGGTTTCACGTACCTTCCCCTTCATGTCATCTTAGGGTGAATCGAAGTACAGTTACGATGACAGCAAAACAGAGCGGCAGCAAGATGAACTCAATAATACAAATTCAAAATTGAAGCTCATATATAGGTCTAAAGCATAGGCCAGATATTGCTACTATTCAGTTTTACGTGTGTTATTTCAACAAATATTGGAATACTCCAGATACATATTGCTTACCTATGAGGTCCGCTTCTGGAAACAAATCACATTTCATACACCTTATTTGGTCACCGTCGATGTCCTTGTCCTTCAGTCTTTTGTAGAGAACACAAAAACACTCAATACAAAGCACACCAAACCAGGTAGAATTGGAAGATCTTATACTTTGGGCACAGAAACACCAATGATACACCATTAATAATGCTCAAAATTTTTCGCCCAACACTTTGGGCATCCTCGGGAGCTTGGCGATGTCCCCACCGATGTCCGTGGTTCACCTATCACCATTGGAGTGCGATACTCCGATACTACCTTTCGTTGGAGACACTGTCAGAGATATGACGCTAAAAACCATGCTGACGCCATCTATGCGTTCAATCATTAACTTTTAATGAATGCCGATACGATACGTTCCTTATCTTTGTATTTTCTTTTTCCTGTGTTATTTATTACCTCTTCTTTTATGCCGATATTCCAAGTGTTGTTCAGTTTCCTGCCTAATTAAATCTTTCCAGTGATTGGATAACGTATTGGGGTCATTATGATTACATACCCTCTTCTTATTTTTATAAATTAAAATAGATTCTTCCATTCTCCGATGTCTCTCTGATCTATTATTTCTTTTTAACATCTTAATCTCTTCAAATTTTGGGTATGTTCTGTTATCCATACAAAACTGTACTAAGGCTGTCTGTTTTGGCTTCTTTTTTTTGCCAGTTTGAAATATGTTGTTTAAGCTTTTTTAAATTTGTTCTTAGTACTTCCTATGTATGAGATTGGTGGTATGTGATCAATACGTATTCCATAAGTTCCCGATTCCTCTAAAATTTTGTTTCCTGTCTTGTTATTAATCGTCAGACTCTTCACAGAGTTCACTGAGCACCCTAATTGCAAGCCATATTTTGCACATAGAATCAAGAACTATCATATATAAGGAAAATAGCCCATGATTACAGTTACCCTGATAAGCTGGTAAATAAATGGATTTACGAGATTAAAAGTTATATGGCTAGGGAAAACAAAGGTCATGAGAATAACAAATCTTGAGTTCCAAAGAAAGGAACGAAAAAAATAAAATATATAGGAGCTTTCCAATACTTAGAAAGTATCACTAAATAAATCAACAAATAATGTGCAAAATATGGCTTGCAAGTAGGGTGTTCGGTGAACTCTGTGAAGAGTCTGACGATTAATAACAAGACAGGAAATAAGATTTTAGAGGCATCAGGAACTTATGAAATACCTATTGATCACATACCACCAATCTCCTACATAGGAAGTACTAAGAACAAATAAAAAAAAGGCTTAAACAACATATTTTCAATTGGCAAAAAAAAAAAAAAAAAAAAAAGAAGCCAAAACAGCCTTAGTACAATTTTGTATGGATAACCAAACATACCCAAATTTTGAAGAGATTAAGATGTTAAAAAGGAATAATAGATCAGAGAGACATCGGAGAATGGAAGAATCTATTTTAATTTATAAAAATAAGAAGAGGGTATGTAATCATAATGACCCCAATACGTTATCCAATCACTGGAAAGATTTAATTAGGCAGGAAACTGAACAACACATGGAATATCGGCATAAAAGAAGAGGTAATAACACAGGAAAAAGAAAATACGAAGATAAGGAACGCACGGCAATCATTAACAATTAGTTAATAATTGAACGCATAGATGGCACCAGCATGGTTTTTAGTGTCGTATCTCTGACAGTGTGTCCGACAAAAGGCAGTATCGGACTCCAATGGTGATAGGTGAACCACGAACATCGGTGGGGACATCGCCAAGCTGCCGAGGATGCCCAAAGTGTTGGGTGAAAATTTCCGAGCATTATTAATGGTGTATCGTTGGTGTTTCTGTGTCCAAAGTTTAAGATCTTCCAATTCGACCTGGTTTGGTGAGCTTTGTATTGAGTGCTTTTGTGTTCTCTACAATGGACTGAAGGACAAGGACATCGACGGGGACCAAATAACGTGTATGAAATGTGATTTGTTTCCAGAAGCGGATCTCATAGGTAAGCAATACGTATCTGGAGTATTACAATATTTGTTCAATAATACAAATCCAGATTATCATTCAAGTTTTGATGATTTCATGATAAGTCCCAATAATGCAAATTCAGATATATAGCACCTAATAGTCAATAACACAAATTCAGATATGCACCATGAACATAGGAAAGGGTAGGAGTTAAAGTTTAGAAAGCATACAAATAATAATAATACCTCTTGAAGCACTGAAGTCTTCTCTAAGTTATGGAAAGGATTGCTACCACCACCTGTAAAATTGAATTATTAAAGAGGGGAATGCAATATTAATAATCTTTTTACTACAGACACTAAGATGACATAACATAAGGCTATCATTATCTGCACTGCTCACTATAGGTAACAATTAATACAGCACCTTCAAAAAATGTGTTAGTACAATATGGAAATTATGTGATACATGATTTTTTTGCACCTGCTGTGGAAACTGTGATTCATAGCAACTCTGCCATATTCATTTATCAATATTTTCAAAAATTGTTGAATTGAAGCATAGAACCCATGTTTTTTTTAAAATGAACCCATGACCCCAGCCAAAAAAACAACAACGTAAAACACACACACACAATGTTTGCTACAATAACTTTATATACCACTGCTTTTAAAAACCTAATTTTGAAATTTCTGTGTTCAAAGTTTGACAGTGAATTTTGAAAACAAAAATGGTCAAGTGCAAGATGAGGCATCAAAAAACAAAGCATATGTTAGTGAAAGTCATAAAAACTGCCACATTAAGTAAAATGCCTTATTGATTTTTTCCATCTGGTGAAGGTGTTATTGATTACTACATGTTCCAGATTTTACCTTTTAACTCCTCTTCAGAAATATTTCATTTGAAGATGAGTTAAAGACAAAACCCGACACATTTAAGTGATCAATACACAGATTGTTTTTGAGACTGACAAAGTTAAATGTTGTTAAAGTGGAGGAAATGCCCCATGAGCATTGAGAAGATTGCAACCTGTGGACGTCATATCAGTACTACTGATGACAAAAAAGATATCTTAAGCCTTAGCATTTGTAACTGCAGTGGAACCTTGTTAATACATTTTTCAAGGGTCCAAATATATATATACCCAAGAGCAGAGTCAAAGACAAAAAATTTTTAACTTAAGAATTTAAAACCAAATTTGCAAAAACCTGAAGATCATGACACGCAACACAGCAGTTATGAATATTCAGAATTCACATACTATAAAGAAGAGACAGAAGCAAAAACAATTTTTTAACAGGTACTAAAACAACAAAGAAAAACTCATATACAAACGGGTATGAGCAAAACGAAGATAAATTGATAGCAACCTGAATGTAGAAAGTGTTGAGAATGTCTTGGCTTTATCAAGGACCAGCAAAACTCTGCATTTTCTCACTTCCACAAAGACCTAGTTGGAAATGGGTTTCTGAGAAGTCATAGATGCTATTAATTTATCTTTGTTTTGCTCATACCCGTTTGTATACGAGTTTTTCTTTGTTGTTTTAGTACCTGTTAAAAAATTGTTTTTGCTTCTGTCTCTTCTTTATAGTATATATAAATGAGGGTCATCCAGAAAGTAAAGAACATTTTGGTATAAAACAAAAACATTTAGTATGGAACAAATATTTATGTGACACTTACAACAGGAAGACTTCACCTACTTTTCGGCAAATCACTATACAGATTGAAACACTTATCATAGCATGGTACCAATTTTTCAATGCCGTCATTATACTCCACTGCAGCTAAGTTGTGTAATCATGCAGTGACAACGTCTTTCAGCTCGTCATCATTGTGAAAGTGACGCCCACCTAAAAACTCTTTTAGCTTAGGAAACAGATGAAAGTCATTAGATGCTAGGTCAGAGCTGTATGCCAGATGATCGAAAACTTCCCAGCCAAAACATTGAAGAAGTCCTTGAGTTGCTGCAGAGGAGTGAGGGCACGCGTTATTGTGGAGGAGAACAATACCGCTGGACAAGATGATAACGCCATTTGTTTCATATGCTGCGTCGGAGATGATGAAACGTCTGACAGTAGGCTTCAGAGTTTATTATCTGTCCTCGTGGCATGAAATGAATCAAGAGGATACCCATTCGGTCCTAAAACACTGTCACCATCACTTTCCGTGTGCTAATTGTTGGTTTGCATTTTTTGGGTTTTGATGGAGACCGGGAATGATGCCATTCCATTGACTGGCACTTGGTTTCTGGTGTGTTATGCGAGACCCATGTCGTCACCAGTCACAATATGGTCCAAAAATTTGTCTCCATCTTTGGCATATCGACTAAGAAAAGTCGAGGCAGCTCCCATTCTGTTTTTCTTGTGTTCCACAAACAGAAGTCGAGGCACCCATATGGTACCCAAGATGATCCCTAACAATTTCATGCAGCAGGGCCCTTGAAATTTCGGGAACAAAACTGTGCAAACTGTCTAAGCTGAACCATCTGTCCTCCTGAATTTTCTCGTCAATTTCTTTCTGGACTGCTTCAGTGACGAGAGAGGGTCACCCAGAACGTCCTTCATCAAGAATGTTTGATCTTCCTTTGTTAAACATTATGCACCACTTTCGCACAAATGCCGCATTCATAACCTCTTCACCATAGACTTCCGTTACTTGTCTGTGAATGTTGATAGGGCGAACCTTTTTGGCGTTCAAAATGCGTATCACACTCCTTACTTCACGGGATTTTCGATTTTGTCACACATTTCAATGGCCTCTAAAGAAAAGACGAACACCCGCACTACCTTGCTGCTTGGCTCCAACTGAGCTAGCAGGCCTGGGTGTTTGATGCCACCTCAACAATGGTGGTGGTGGTGATGTGTGTGAGTGAGTGTGTGTGTGTGTTCCCACGTTCGTTCGCCAAGGTCAAACGTTCTTTACTTTGTGGACAACCCTCGTATACATACACACACACACACACACACATATATATATATATATCATCATCATTGCCAACCATTATCAATCCACTGCTGGACGAAGGTCTCCCCAAGTTTCCTCCACAACGGTCTGTCTTGTGCCAGTCTCCTCCATGTCACTCCCGCATACTTTCGAATTTCATCCACCCATCTCCCATGTGGTCTTTTCCTGTCCCTTGAAATCCAATCTAAAATTTCGGCTGTCTATCGATGGTCTGACCTTCTGGCAGTATGTCCAGCCCATTGCCATTTCAGTGATTTCACTCTGGTCATGATGTCTTCCACTCTTGTCATTTTTCGGATCCACGAGTTCCTCTTCTTATCTCTCCTGGTTACACCAAGCATGCACCTCTCCATGCTTTTTTGAGTTGTCTGCAGCCTTTGTATGTCTCTTTTAGCTAAGGTCCACGTCTCTGCACCATACGTAAGCACTGGAAGGATGCATTCATCAAACACTTTTCTTTTAAGACATAATGGCATATTGCTTTTTTTCTTCCAAAAGCTCTCCATGTAAGTTTTGTACGCCGATTAATTTCTTCATCAATGTGACCCTCACTTGATATCTGCTGTCCAAGGTAAACGTATGCGTCTGTTATCTCCAGCTTTTCTCCATCAATCGATAAATCTTCATTTCTTGTAAAAGCATTGAACATCACTTTTGTCTTCTGAAATTTCATTTTTAATCCCACTTCTTTACTCTTGTCAGCAAGTTCCTGGATCATACTCTGCAGCTCTGATGGGGTAGTTGCAAAAATGACTATGTCATCAGCAAAACGAAGGTGGGTTAGATAATCTCCATTAATCTTTATCCCTTTGTTTTCCCAGTTCAGTGATTGAAAGACATTTTCCAATATGGCATTAAAGAGCTTTGGAGATATGGTGTCACTTTGTCTCACTCCCATTCCAATTTTTATGTGTGTTGTATTTTCAAACAGCTGAATCTTTGCACTTGCATTTTCATAGATGTTATTAATAATATTAATTTATACATCTTCAATACCACAGGATTTCAGAGCCATTGTAACTGCTGATGGTTTCACCGAATCAAAGGCTTTTTCATAATCGATAAAAGCCATGCACAATGGAAGTTCATATTCCCTCGATCTTACAATTAGTTCTCTCAATACGTGGATATGATCTATTGTGCTGTAGCCACTCCTGAATCCAGCTTGTTCTCTCGGTTGAGCCATGTCCAGTGTTACCTTCAAGCAGTGTGAAATAACTTTAGTGAAGATTTTATAAACCACTGATAGGAGGCTGATAGGTCTGTAGTTCCTGAGATCCTCAATGTCACCTTTTTTATGTAGCAGGATCACTGTAGCGTTGTTCCAATCCTCAGGAATCTTCCCTTCATTAAGGCATAGAGTGAAAATTTGGGCGAGTACTGTTTTTATTTCTCCAATTGCTTCTTGTATGATGTCTACAGTAATTCCATCTTCTCCTGGAGCTTTTCCCCACTTCATGTTCTTGATTGCATGCGCAACTTCTGCTTGGAGGACTGGAAGAACTCAACCTTTCATGATGTCTGGAGTATATGTATCATCCCTTTCATATAATTTTGAGTAGAAATCTTTCACTCTTGTCAAAATTTCGCCTCTATTTCTTGTTACAGAACCATCTTCTTTTCTCAGTGCCATAATCTGTTTTCTTCCCTTACTGAGATGTCTCTTTGCTATCTTTAGGCTTTGGTTGTTTTCAATTGCTTTCCTCACTCACTAGTTCACAGTTGAATTTCCTTACGTCTTCAGTGATACTTTTTCGTACTGTCTTGCATAGTTCTATATATTCCCCTTTGGAAGTCACATCTTCTTTAGTTGTCCTCATCTCTCTTCTTTTTTGCATCAACATTTTGTTTTTTCCTGATAATTTGTTCACATGCAACTTGTTCTTAGACACAGCTAATTTTGTTGCTGTTTCCATAAGAGCTTTGGTTACTTTTCTGTTAACTTCAGAAATATCCACTTCTTCCGATGTTAGGCCTTCTAAAGCAGAGAATCTGTTCTTCAGTTCCAACTTGAAGGCATTATGGTGTTTTTTAAGGTTGGTTATGTCAATACATTTTGTTTGTCTTATGAGCTTGCCACGTTCGAGTTTAGTGTTGAGGTGCATCTTACATCTCACCAATCTATGGCCACTACCTGTGTTGAACTTGTTTAGCACACTGCAGTCTTCTATGACGAATTTTTTGTTACACATAATAAAATCAATTTCACTTGTCGTCCCATTTGGATGTCTCCATGTCCATTTCCTGTGTGGCTTTTTCTTGAAAAAGGAGTTCAAGATGAAAAACCCTTCTGCCTCTGCAAACTGAACGAGAGTATTTCCACGCTGGTTTCTGTTGCTGTGACCGAATTAACCTACTGAAGTTTCATTCTGTTGCAGGTGCCCTATTTTTTTATCGTTGATTGCAGGGGTGTCCAATTACTTGTTGATAGTGTGTGTGTGTGTATATGTATATATATATATATATATATATATATATAAAATCGGCATATAAAACTTGCCTGGAGAGTTTTTGGATAATTTTCAAGAGCAATATGCCATTATGTCTTAAAAGAAAAGTGTTTGATCAATGCATCCTTCCAGTGCTTACATATGGTGCAGAGACATGAACCTTAACTAAAAGAGGCATACAAAGACTGCAGGCAACTCAAAGAAGCATGGAGAGATGCATGCTCGGTGTAACCAGGAGAGATAAGAAGAGGAACTCGTGGATCAGAAAAATGACAAGAGTGGAAGACATCATGATTAGAGTAAAATCCCTGTAATGGCAATGGGCTGGACATATTGCCAGAAGGACAGACCGTCAATGGACAGCTGAAATGTTGGACTGGACTTCAAGGTACAGGAAAAGATCCAGAAGAAGACCACATGTGAGATGGGTGGATGAAATTAGAAAGTATGCAGGAGTAACATGGAGGAGACTGGTACAAGACAGACCGTTGTGGAAGAAACTTGGGGAGACCTTCATCCAGCAGTGGATTGATAATGTTTGACAATGATGATGATATATAAATGAAAAAAAAAAAAAAAGGAAAAGAAAGAAGGAAAATGTAACATTATGGGCAATTCAAAATTATTGAATCAGCAACATTTCATGTAAAAGAGAGATATATATAAATGAGGTGCTACTGTATTTATTACAGTTTCTATTTAATGTATGTTTTAAAAACAGACAGACATTTCAGAAAATTTTAGCAATGGAAAATACAGTGAAGGCTTTCATGCATTAGGCTTTGTAAGTGAAATTCCACATAAAAAAAACACACACACATATCAATTTATAAACAAGTTCAGTGAAAAATAATTTCATTGCAAAGTTTCAAATCTCCCCCCCCCCTTCAAATGGATTATATTTCATGGCAAAGAATCACCTCTGGCAATCTGACGAGTTAAAGAAAGCCCCCATAGCACAATTCAATTGGTGCAACGGGCGACATATGTTACAGATTTTATTTTGGTCCTGCAGACAAAAGCAAAATCCCCACAGAATCTTTTTAAATCCTCTCTTGCATACTCCCAATCATTACTCCCAATCATCAATACAAATTTTCAGTCTCTCAAAACTTTCTGAAAACAAAAGTTAAGACGGCGTGAAGATTTATCCTGTAATCATAAGTTTTTTTTCTCGTCCATTACTGTCATTCAGCATTTTGTTGCATAAATGTTTATATTTCAGTTTGAAAATGGAGATAAAAACTTTAGACAACAGAAGCTACAGGGAGCAAAGATATTTCTTCTGTAATCATTTTTTTTTCTAGTGATGTTCCTTTTGTCCTGTATTGTTAAATATCATTTTCAGTAAGCTTGAAAATGGATGCAAAATTCTACATGCACAGAGCAGAGAGTTCTTTATCCTAATTATCACTGCAATTACTGTTTAGCTCTAACCACATAGAATGAGGTAAAAATATATATATATTAATGCAGTGTTAGAAATAAATCTTCTACTGGCTGTGTGTGTGTGAGAGAGAGAACCATACAGCAAGGTAAAAGAAACAGAAATTCATTTTTTAACTGTGTCTGAGAGAGAGAGAGAGAGAGAGAGAGAGAGAGAGAGAGAGAGAGAGAGAGAGAGAGAGAGAGAGAGAGAGAGAGAGAGAGAGAGAGAGAGAGAGAGAGAGAGAGAGAGAGAGAGAGAGAGAGAGAGAGAGAGAGAGAGAGAGAGAGAGAGAGAGAGAGAGAGAGAGAGAGAGAGAGAGAGAGAGAGAGAGAGAGAGAGAGAGAGAGAGAGAGAGAGAGAGAGAGAGAGAGAGAGAGAGAGATATATATATATATATATATATATTGGCCAGCAGACCACTGGGGAATTTGAATACTGAAATGTGTGTACAGTGCTGTATAACATAAAAAAAAAAACAGTAGAAACAAAACAACTTATGTTTCGTTTCATTTCCACTTAACCAGGATATTTTGCTATACCACTTCACACTTCACATTAAAAGTTCCAGATTTATTCTTATGTTTTTGCACCATGTAAATATTTGATTGACGTGTGCCCAAGTCTAAAAATTGTACATCATTTTTTTTTCTTCATCCCTTAAAGGGTGTCCGAGAATTATTGGACACATTACAAAATTATATAAAACAAAACATTAAACAGATAGAAAGAAACTGACTGTACTAACTTACAATATAGCTACACAAGTTAATAAATTTCGATGCGAGATCCCTTGGTTGCTCGTAGTACGTCTAAGCAATACTCAATATCATGCTATGTATTGGCAAGCATCTGAGGAGTTGTGGAATTAATAGCAGCTGTGATATGTTGCTTCAGTTCCTGCAAATCAGAACAAGACGTCTGATTGACATGATCCTTCACATAACCCCACATGAAGTAATCCAATGAAGTTAGATCTGGAGAGCGAGGAGGCCATGGAATGGGACCACCATGCTCAATCCATCTGTTGGGGAAATGCTCATTAAGGCACTTACGTACACATGTTGACCAATGCGGAGGCCCACCGTCTTGTTGGAAAACGACGTCATATCTTCTGATCTGGGGTATAGCACAATTTTCTAGCATATTCAAGTAAATGACACCATTCATGCTTTTTTCGCAGAAGAAGAGAGGGCCAATCACTTATCTTTTTGATAGGGCGCACCACACATTAACTTTTGGAAAATCACGTTCCAGTTCAATAGCAGCACGAGGCGGTTCACTGCTCCATATCCTACAGTTGTGACGATTCACAATACTTAATACATGAAATGTGGATTCATCACTAAAAATTACAGTACTGAGAAAGTTTTCATCGTTTTCCACTCGATTCAGCATATCCACAGCAAAATCGCATCGCAAAGTGTGATCATTTACCTGCACCTTTTGCACTATTTCAATTTTATAAGCACGGAACTTTAATTAATTTCTTGCGCAAGATATCGTGAACTGTTAATTTCGGAATGCACAGTTCTCTGCTTGCTTTACAAACAGATTTCCTGGGGCTTCGTCGGAAACTTTCATTAACTTGGTCAACCGTCTCACCACTGATGCTGTGCCTACCGGCTCCTCCACGATGTTCCACATTGGCAGTTTCTTTAAACTGTTTCATCCACCGCTTAATTGAATTCCTTGACCGAGGATTACAACCATACTCTAAACTGTACCATATTTTAACTTTAATTCCACTAGCCATAACACACACATCGCCTTCTACTGTATGGGTGACATGACTACTGATTGCGCATTTCTCATACATTCCTCATCAGGCCACACCTAGCGTCATCTATCGGATTCTGGGAACAACAATTCTGCAAAACAAAATATAGAAACTGTATTAATAATAAGTGACATAGGAAACCAGACAATGCTCATAGTTTTTTTTTGTACACAAATTTGTAATGTGTCCAAAAATTCTCGGACACCTTGCACTACAAGGATGTTCCAATAAAAGGTTCATTTTGTTAATTTTCTTACACGAGCTAACCTTATAGCTTAACTAGACAAAAGCAAATCAGTTACTCACTGGCTGACAACGCGAAAGCAACTAGCTCCGAAAGACAGTTTTACACATGCCCAGTTCAGCGTGCATCTGTTCATTCATTAACGTCCTCCGAAAATTTGCCAAGGTGATGAGTTCACCAGAGTCGCTTCATGCACCCACATGTTACTCAGTGATCTAGACAATGGATATGGAAGGCTATAATGTGTTACTCAGTTATTCAACTATTGTAGTAGCTCACATTGCATTCTGAAAATCTCGGGACTTGTTACTAACACGGATTTTCTTTCGGAATTTTTCTAATAAAAAAAAAAAAACGTTTTTTTTTTCTCATTCTCATGCAGGCTTTAACCCCGGATGCCTACAATGACCCGATGCCACTGCGTTTTATTCGAAATCATGCGGGACTGACATGGAGGAGACTGGCTCAAGACAGACCATTTTTGAAGAAACTTATGGAGACCTTCATCCAGCAGTGGATTGATAATGGCCGACAATAAAGATGGTATAGATACACGGTCGAGTCACATTATTGTGACCACCAGCTAATATCCACAGTAACTAACATATGCAGCACGGACAGCAGCTAGACGGGCTGGGAGTGACTCAATAAGCTGCTGCAAGGTATGCTGACTGCAGTGCATCTGACAGCTGCTGCAGGGTATGTGGTAGAGGATCCATAGAGCAAACAACATGATTGAGGTGGTCCCACAGATGCTCAATCGGGTTTAAGTCTGGGGAATCAGGGGGCCAGAGAAGTACTTCGAAGTCTTAATCGTGGTTTTCCAACCACTCTTGGACATTTCTAGCTGTGACACGTCGCATTGTCGTGCTAGAAGACCCCATCTGCCTCACAGAAGACAATCAGCATGTTTGGGTGTACGTGGTATGCCAGGATGGATTCATAACAAATGCAGTCCATAGTGCCTTCCACAGGTATGAGTGGACCCAGAGAATTCCATGAAAACATTCCCCAGACCATAACACTGCCCCCACCAGTTTGTGTTCTTCCAGCAATGGTTGAAAAGTGTTTGTTCTCCGATGTTTCTCACCTTACACGCCAACGACCATCCGATCGATGAAGCAGAAAGCGCGACTCATCGGAGAAGGCAATCCTTTGCCAATTAGCGGAGGTCCAATTCTGATACTGCTGTGCAAATGTAAGCCATTTCTGCCGATGCACCGTCATCATTAACATGGGTGCAGTGACCATCCGCCTGCATCGGTGCTTCACACGCAACAGGATTCGCTGAACTGTCATTTTAGACACACCTCTGGTAGCCCCCTGGTTCATTTAGCCAGTGAGTTGCTCTACTGTAGCGTGTCGATCGGCCCTCATGCACCTCCGAAGCTGACGTTAAGTGCTCACATCAATAGCACATGGTACTCCACAGTTTACACATCGCTTATTCGCAGTGATGCCAATTTACCAATCACGATACACTTTAACCACAGCAGCACGCAAACAGTTCACAAACTGCGCTGTTTCAGAAATACTGCCACCCTTGGCCCGAAAGCCGATAATTATCCCTTTTTGCAAATCTGATAAATCGCTCCCTTTTATCCATAACAGCAATGAGTGATATATTTTCAGAATGCCTGCAGCACACCTTATATACCCTCCAAGCCAGCTCATGACACATGCCTTCTTTCATTGGCTACGCATTGTTGACGTCAAAAGTAGGAGGTGCTCACAATAATGTGACTCGACTGTGTGTGTGTGTGTGTATATCTACATAAATATATTGTTTGGGGGTTTTAACAATTATCACAAGCAACCTGATGAGTTATAAGCAGTTGCCTGTCCCAAATTAGGGCTACTGGTTCCAGGAAAGGAAGACAGCTACTGCTTTAAGACAAACACATCACCAGGATTCAAACCCAGACCCATCTCGGGCGAATAGTTAAAAGCAAGTGCTTAGACCACTGCACCATCTAGGCGGCAGCAATATTTTTTCTCTCTGCGAGTTTTCTGATCTGTCAGTTATATTCAGCTGTGCCCACCCCCACCCCTTGTGGGCACAGCTGTGTTTAATAGCTGGCACATATGATTATTCTGCTCTCAAAGGTACTGTAGCAAACTGCCACTCCTTTCATCAGTCAATGGAGTCGTGAATGCCAAACGCAAAGAGCAGTCAAAAGCAGTGGATGCATACACATTCACCAAACAAGCCCAAGAAGTGCAAAAAAAAATGTTTTTACAGAAAAAGCTCCTGACAACTGTTTTCTGAGATCGAAAAGGAGAGCTTCTGACTGACTTCATGGAACCAGGAACCATAATAATGGCAGAGAGGTAACGTGAAACACCTAAGAAAATTGCGCAGGGCAATTCAGAATAAAAGGAGAGAATACTGACATCAGGTGTTGTGCCCTTCCACGACAATGCACAGCCACATACGGCTGCATGCACATGACCGCTGCTGCAGTAGTTTGGTTGGGAGGTGTTCGACGACCCACCAAACCTGGCACCAAGCAATTACCACCTCTTTACCCACATGAAAACCTGGTTGGAATCGGAATTGCAGCGCTTCAATGACAATGGGTAGTTCAAGAATGGCGTCCAATCATGGCTGAGCTCCCAGGTGACAACCTTCTTTGATGCAGGGAAACAAAAACTCGTACCCCGATATGATAAGTGTCTGAATTTATAGGGTGACTACGTTGCAAAGTAGCCTAGACCTGCAAGTATGTTTCGTATACAGTAAAATATTTTGTTCCAATTGCTTTTCTTCACAGCCCACCGGGGGTTGATATCAGAATAGCCTGCATATTTTGAGCTTTGCAAGAAATGGTAGGTTTTGTCACTATTCCATAAAATAGCAATTCACCCGTAACAGTTAAACAAGAGAAATGAACTTCCATTATCCCAATTTGTCCGTTTCCTATAACTGGTCACATGATCAACCTTAAGTGTCCAAAAGATAATAATTTCAATGACAGAATTCTCCTCTGTAGACTTAGTGCTCTTTTTGGAGATGAATAGGATTAACTTCTCTATTTTCATTTCATTCGGAAGTTCCCCAGCCATAAAGAATTTACACACAACCTTGAAGAAACAATTGATGCATGTTTTGGAAGTCTGAGGAGGTAAAGACTCAATTCTGAAAATAGTTACTGGCACTGGGGCATCAAATTATTGATATATACATCGTGACTGCTATGTTTTGTTCAATATAACCTTTTGGTAAATGTGTACTATTTTTTAGCGTCTTAAATTATTTGGCTAAAATTTTTGAAAAAATGAGATCTACATATTTTCAAGTATGCAATTTAATAGCAAATGTTGAAAAATTTCATCTCTAAAATGCATTTTAAAGATTTTTACCGTAAAACTTACCTCCAAGTATGATGTTGTCAATAAATGCTGTGGCGACGCTGTCAAGCTTTGCTCCATTAAAACGAAGGTTTGCTCCGGTGGCCAATTCACGGACGGAAGACTACAAGATGAACCGGTTACATTCTTGCCTGGAAAGCATTCCATTTTGTAGTGCTACGCTACAGAAAATAACTCTTCATTTCCGTCTCATAAAAGTAGGATACAAACTGAGCTGCGAACAATGCCGTCAATACCAAAACCAAAACTTCATCAGGATATAAAATGAGCTGTGAACCACACCGTCAATACCAGAACTAAAACTTTCATTTTCCAACTTGCCATCTAACTTCCGTTGGGGAGAACGCGACATCCACTTCAGCACTTAGAAGCAAGAAAGGTATCTGTATACTTTCTATTTCATATCAGGGAATCGTATGCGAAAGAACGATGTAATTCTCAGTATGTGTTTTAAAAAACTGAGACAGAAATGAACTATTTTCTGTAATGTAGCACTACAATATATGCAACTCTTTCCTGACAATAACGTACCCAGTTCTTCTTGTACCCTGATATGATAAGTGTCTCAAAACACATGTAGTGCTATGTGTTTTGGCCGCCGGAGCGATACACACAACAACCTTCATTCCAAACAGAGCCAAGTTTGATATCATCGCTGCTGCTTTGTGTTAGGACTGCCGTAGGTGTGTCGACATAGTCATACTTGGAGACAAGTTTTACAGCAAAAATCTTTAAAATGCATTTTAAAGATGACATTTTTTCACCATTTTCTACTAAATTGCATACTTTAAAATATGTATCTCATTTTTTCGAAATAATTTAGGACTGTAAAGTACACATTTACCAAATTTTCTTTTCCCTAAATTTTGTAATGCAATTTTCATGGCAATTTCTTTAAGTTGAATAAAGGGAATAATTTTATGTACCTGAGTTTGATATCAATGGATTAGACTATATATACTTTTTTTCTTGAGTTAGCATAAGGCCTACCCGCTCAGAATATGGCAGCCCAGTCTGCACCTGGTTTAACGTGTCACAAATAATTTAGTTCTTAATTTAAAGAGCCAAATGTTTTTAATATTAAGAGCATATTATACCAGACTGAGAATCCTGTTGTTCATATATGCGAAAGGATTTAAGACTAAGTTTTTTCAATAGTTGAAAAGCTCAATACAACACTAATACTGATCGAAGCAATTTCTGTCAATGGCAAGGAAAACCACAGTAGGTTGGCCAAGTTGTGATAACTCTCAAATAAAATGCTTTAATAGTTATGAACATACATAGGTCACTTCAAAAGTCTTACACACTGCACAGGCCCTGCTCATAGGATGATGCAATCGCCAGAGTTGTATAAAAATAAAATGTATCTGCATACACAAACATTAAAACAGAAAACTTGCTGCAAACCAGCAAATCACGATAACAATAGAATAAGATAATTTAAAGAAAAATTAATATGACAATAAATAATTATTAGAACATTACAGATTCCAGAGAAGACAAAAGTACATTTCGACTGAATCCGCAGAAATGTGTGCAAAATGGACCTTAAAGCCAAAAGTTTAAAATATTGTATGAACCTCATAAAAACAATATACCAATTAAAGAAAGTTTTTATATCTAGAAAAGCAGTTCCGTTAATGAATCTTTAAAAATTATAAATAGCATTTTCAACAACTAAATTCAAAAATAGTAGACTTATAAAATACAAAAGGGTCATTCCATGTCAACTCATCACACTGTTTCAGACTGACCTCCTTATATTTTTATGAAATTTGGGGTGCTTAATGGTCCTATGGTGTAGTGCAAAAATGCCAATTTTTAGGAGCCTATGTTCATTATGTGAAATGTTAGAGCTATGTAAAGTTTTTGATTTTCGGATTAAAACGGGCTTGGAGATTTTTTTTTTTTTTATATTGCTTTAGCAGGCATTCCAATTGAGATATGGAGCTGGAAGTGGTCTCATTTTAAAGCTCCTTTAAACGAGTTTTTATATGATATAGAACACAATAGGGTTTATATATAAAAAAATTCAAAATCCAATTGAAAATTTAAAAATCGATTTTCTCAAAAACAGATTTTTTTTTAAATTTGAAAAAAATCTCAAAATTAGTTTATACTTATCTGTAACTACCCACAAAATATTTTTTTTTTTAGGATCATGATGGGATCATAAGATATGACAGGTAACACATACGCATGATCAAGATAAATGTGACCCAGATTTGCTGTTTTGTACTTCACACACCCTCACCCCACCCCACCCCCACCCATATACTGTAGCTTTTGGGATTTTTTGTTGGTTATATTATCTCTAGGTAGTGATCCTATGCATCTCCAATGATATGGGGCCATAAAAATGAAGAAATCAAATACACAGTGCAATATAATTATAAAATCAATAGGCACATATGCAGTTATATCATTAAAAAGATTAACTCATGAATATGATTGTTTTAGTTCAATCCATTTTTACACAAGTGGTCATATTTTCAGTATTTTCTTGAGCTAGTGAACTGATGGAAGGCTTGAATAGCTTGTTGGAGTTCTTGAGCACAGAGAGTGTATGTACGGCCAGTTGGGGTTACAGGGTTCACTTTACACAGGACATATGTCCACAGAATCCACAGAACATCTGGATTTTTAGGATAAGCAAATGAAGGAGATGGGCCTGCTGGGTGAAGAAATGTTAACTTTACTTCATCCTTCTCTTCCTGTTTTGCTAAAACATAGGCCAACCACCAATTGCTACTGTAGAGTGCAATGACATAACCACATATTTCACTGAAAAGCAGTCTTCCTATACATATTGTTACAGTATGTTCAACTGATGTTTGAGCAAAAGAGAAAGGTTTGACTGAGATTTTTGTTTCACTTAAAGGCATGAAAGCATGTAGTTTTTGACTTCCTGGTACAGTTTGTGCCTTGCTGAAATGATCTGTCAAAAATTGCTCTGTTGCAATGTACTCTTCCTGTGTAACAAATGTGAAGTCAATTTTTGAAATGTTTTCTTTCGCCCATTCATAGAGTTGTTTCGGCATCATTATTTGGTCCTGGTATGGTCTTTGGAGACTTGCTCTTGCTGCTAACCTTTTCCCCGTCCACCCAACACCATCACATGCCCCTTTGCCATGAGCTGTAGCAGAAAAATGCCTTTCTGCTGCAATGTTGAAATCTTTTTTATGGTGACAAATTTAAAAAGTTCTGGTTTTTATATTGTGCAGCACAGCCGTCAGAAAAATAAGATTCTTTTGGGCAGTTTCTCAAATTTGCTGTTCAAAACGTCCTGTTGAAATAAATACACAGCTGCAGTATTGTGTTCGAGACAGTCTGAAATCACAACAAAGCTGATATGCTGAATTTTTTCTACTCTTTTAAAATATACAACAAATGGATGCACTGTAGCTTGGTTGCTGGCCCAATGATACGACTGTGCTTCGTCTTGCACGACAAAAGAATAGTTTTCTGAAAAATCGCACACAACAGCAATTTCTGAATCGGACAAATTTTCTTTGACATGATTCATAAATTAACTTTGTTGCTTAGCTATGAAGTCATGGCGAAGTAAAAAGAAAATTTTCTCACAAAATAGGTTGACAAATTCAGAGACTGTGTTTTGCAATGTCTCTAAGGTGTGCATCTGCCTACAGAAATCCACTGGCTAAAAGTTACAGTCTCGATCAGATTTTCTTTCAAGGCATTTTCTAGCAAACTTTGGATTACTTGAACTCCAGGGCAGGATGCACAATTACCCAAGTGGCAGTCAATTGATGCTGGGTTGCATACATCTTTACAAGGACATCTTTGTAGTTTTTAATTTCACCATTAGTAATTGATGATAATTTGGCATTTTCAGTCATAAGTTTTATGTTCTGATGTATGGTACACACACAAACTGCATGTGTATCACTCTGACCAGCTAGAACACAATTCTTTGGGCGCAGCTCAGCAAATTTTGAAAAACCCACATGTACATTTGAAAACTTTTCTTTAAAAAATATGTACACCTCCTTTAAATTATTAAGACATGAATTTTTTGGCCAGTGCTGTTCTTCATGGAAACGCAGTCTTTCATGCCAGGCATAGGTCTGCTGACTTCATCACTTTCATAAAATGTTTTTATAGTTTCAGCTGTTTTTGCAAGTAGAGTTTTTCCAGGTTTCTGATCTGGAGTAGATAGAATTCCTTTTTGTTTCAAAAGTTTCTTTGACTGTCTCACCACATAACTTGGCGCATTAAATTCCCACACGATCTTCTTATTACTCTATGATTCAGGCAAATTAGTAAGCATCATGAGCTTTTCCTTTCTGTTTGTCAAAGTTTGGAATTTTGTTTTCAGGTGACTTAAAATAGTTTCATCTTGGGACTCAACTTCACTGTCAGAAGACTCTGCATTGACAAGAAGTTTGCGCTTTACAGCAGTATTGATTCTTTTAACTTTTTCAGTAGAATATCGTTTATATTCTGCCTTTTTCTGGTCAATTGGGGACTCTCCTATGTTTTGGAGGGATGTATTAAATGTTTTTAAAGCTTCGGAAGGAAATAATACCGCAGGATCACTATCACAATAGGTACTGCAATCATAACCTACATCCTGGCTAGTACTTGGAAAACTTGTAATTTCATTTTTTGTAACCTCAGTTTTCATCTTGCTCAGTTCTTTCCTACATCTGTCACAAACTTTAGCTATCATTTGTGTTTCAGAAAAAGAGAACACATCCATGTTGTCACTGGTCTTAATCCCTTCCTTATATTGGAGTGGTTTCATTTTTTAAATGGATCAAAACAATTTAAGGCCCATTTCTTATCCATTTTAGAGAGGTTTTGTTGAAAACTTACTAACAAAAAAAAACTGTCTCACAATATCACTTCACATTCAAAATCATTTACTCTACATTCACATTTATCAACAATAAATAAAGGCAAGTTGTCTTCACAAAGTCTGCTGGGAGACTGAGCCAAGTGCAGTAATGTGGAGAGGAGGGGAATGGATCTGCTGCATGATCCAACATGTTAATAGCTGTTTCAGCTTGCATTTTTCAAGGTACAAGTTTTAATTACGTCACCTAAAATTGAACAAACTGTCAGAACAGAACAGAAAGGGAAAAGTAATACACACAGAAAGCAACATTCATAAATATTGTTCAAAAATTATGCTGTGGAAATTTCTTTTTTGTTAGGTACTTGGCAAATTAGGATCCCATTATTTTCTCTTGATCATGCATATGTTACCTCTCATATCTTATGATCCCAAAAAAATATTTTGTGGATAGTTATAGATAAGTACGAACTAATTTTGAGATTTCTTTCAAAATAAAAAAAAATCCGTTTTTGAGAAAATCGATTTTGAAATTTTCAGTTGGATTTTGAATTTTGTGTTTTTTTATAAATCCCTTTGTGTTGTACATCATATAAAAACTCGTTTAAAGGGCTTTAAAATAAGACCACTTCCAACTCCATATCTCAATTGGTGACTGATTTACAGATAAAGTATCACTGGTAGGCCATTTTTTAATAACATTTTGAAAATTTAAGCTTAAATATCTTTTCCCCTTGTGAGCTTAAAAATAAAAAAAAAAATTTTTTTTTCATAACCACATAGGATCATTAAGTATGCCAAGTTTTATCAAAATCTAAGTTGGTGAGGTAGAAAAATATTATAAATTGTGATGAATTGACACGAAATGACCCAAAAGGAAAAGATTTTAATTTTACAACTGGAAACTGCAAGAGAAACCTGGAAATAAAATTTAAATTATTTCTGTGTAAACGGAACTTCTGTTACAGTTCCTATATATTGAGAACAGGCTTTGATAAAATCAAGAGGCCAGAAACGTCTGTAAAAACAAAAGAACTCACTATCGGAAGATGTGAAAAATAGATGAACATTCTCACGTTAAGACAGAATTAATATATTAATCTGAGTAAAGCCTTGAGTAAGTGTTTTAACTGCTGTAAATAACATTTTTATTTTTTTAATCTACAAGCCAAAACTACTGCAAAATCTGCTAATAATTTGGAAACTATCCACGTACAGCGTACGGCTATATTATGCAACTCTGGCAATCGCCCCGATCGTGGCGAGTCAAAACTTTTTGTACATACAAAGTTGTGTCTACGTTTGGTGGCTAATTTCTTCCTGTTCTGAAAAACTCTTGCCTAGAAATGGAAGAAGAAAGGAGTCTGGTCAGATATCAGGTAGCGACCAGCGATCCTACATTAAAATAAAAACTTTGCGAGGAAAATGCTCTACCAAAATTCATGAGGCTTTATGTGAAGTTTGTGGGGTTAGTGTAGTGGATCGCAGCACACTGTCATGGTGGGATTCTCATTTCTGTCAAGGCCAGGAAAGCATTAAAGACGACCCAAGATGCAGCCAGCCATCAGATGACACTTCTGTGGTTATTATCAACAACGAAGCAAACATGTCTACTGCTTCAGTTTTCAGAATCCTAACTGAAAAATTACAGAAGAGCAACATTCATAAATATTGTTCAAAAATGGGTTCCGCATAATCTGAGTGAAGAGCAGCAAGCAGTTCCCAAAAGGATCGCAGAATTGCTTCAGCTGTACAAGACAGAAGGTGAGCAGTTTTTGGACAGAATTGTTACTATAGACGAAACCTGGATATGAGATTTTGAACCAGAACTGAAATCTCAGTCCACTCAGTGGAAACATCTAGAATCACCTAGCCAGAAAAAATTCTGCCCCCAACAATCGAAGGTTAAGCTGATTAAGATTATGGCCTATGACAGCAACAGAGTGCCCAGGGGTGGGGGCACCGTAACAGCGGAATACTACAGGTTTCTGCAAAATGTTTTGCACCCAGAGATTCGCTAAAGAAGGCCTGACATGCTTGAAGCTGGTGTCATCATTTTGCACAACGCGAGGCAGCATTTTGCCCATACAGTAAGTAACTAGAGAAATTCTGAAAAAGTATGAATGGGAATTGCTTTCCCACGAGCTATACAGTCCTGACATGAGTCCATCAGACTAGGATTTGTTCCCAAAACTGAAGAAGCCCTGATTCAGTACAATTCAGGATGTTTCTAATGAGGTGACCCAAGTAATCCGACACCTCAACGATGGAGGTGTCCTGACTGGAATACAAGACGTATCCAAATGGGCCGCTGTCATAAAGAAACATGGAGCTTACTTTGAAGGCCTGTAAAGGTATGTTGTGAAATAAATTCATTTTTTAATAAATAACCCATAGTGAGCAAAACTTTTGAGATGACCCTCGTATTTAAACCCTTACATGTTGACTATGTTACAAAAACTCCTACGAGTGTTTAAGCTCAAATTTTTTCTCGTGTAGAAATTTAGCTATTTTGTCAGCAAAAGTTGTAGCAAAATGCCATGCAGGTTAGCCAAATTTACGGTTCCATTTTTAGCTATATTTACGTATAAAAATACAAGCACAATGCATTGGCTATAAAGATTAAAATTGGTGATTTTTTTGAGTGGCCATTGGCCAGTGGGTAAACAAAATCTAGTGGCCACTTTCCTTACAGCTATTTCGTGTTGTATACACATTTGATCACTGCACTGAATACCTTTCATTTTTGTTAGACAGTTAAATTTAAGCTTAGTAGTTACAAGGGCACACTGTATTTATTGTCCAGTGCAATTAAATGAATAAATATAATCTTAAAAGTTATATATTTCTTCAACCACATCAACCAAATTTTCAAAACAGTTTTTATTGGAAAGATAATTTAATCATTTTTATTTGGTCTCTCGCTATGTTCACAAAAAAAAAAAAAAAAAAAAATATCTCAATCTCTACACCATACATTTCCTATAACAGGAGCATTTTAAAAATGCACATTAATTCTTTAGCAATGAAAAAAGTCAAATTTTCTAGCGTGGCGCCCGCCAATTTTAATCTTTTGATCTTTAATTGGCTAAATAAAATTTTGTAATGAATAGGCATAGGCTTTTACACTTCTAATTTTAATAAAAATATTAAATTTGCTGATGCATGCAGTTTGCAAAAATACATATAAAGACCAGGACTGAGTGAAACCACAACCAATGGCACACTGACTGACCCGAACCGAAACAGCACATGCTGCTGTGGTGAAACACCTCTTTCATTATTTGTCGTAGCAAAGCCCTTGCGAAAGGTGCTCTTGAGGCTCACCGGTGCTTTTCTGCAAAAGAAGACAAATGATTGAAAAATGACAACAGGGTGAAGCAGCATGCAACACTGATGATGAAAAGAAAAAATGATGAGGAAGGATACCAGGTCCGCAGGGGTGGGCAGGATGAAGAAAGAAAAATGACGAGAAATATTCACTTTTTGGCGATTCAATGAGGACTTTTTGTTGCAAAATTACTGTCTTCATCACGATTTGGTGAAAATGCACATGACAGCTTAAACGCGGTTACTAACGAAATCAGCAGCACTTCTCGCACAGTATCAGTTTTGGAATTCATCTGGCTGCATCATAACAATCAGTTCCACTATTAGTACTATAACTGTGTGTACAGGAAAATTTGATTATTGATCTCACATTTTTAGCGAGTTTACCTAATTCTAAAAGCACAGCTGGTTCCTACTTCTGTATCAGATGTCATATCATGGGCATCTTCCAGAGAACTGCCATTTTAATTAATGGACAGAATCTACAGAAGCTGATCTACTCAGATAGCAATAGCAACATCTAAAATGACGAATGTCTTATATAATACCTACAGAAGCAACTGGTTTGTTGTGTCTTAACTAAGACAAATAGTACAATTCCAAAGATATTTAACCTACCTACCTCTTAAATTACTGTTAATACAGTAACAGTTCATGAAAGTACAACTGCAATCTTGCATGCTTTGACGGTTCTTACTTATGGGACACTGGCATGTTTTCTAAAGCCAATCTACTAAACAGGCACTGCTAAGTTCTGAAATGCATCTTGTCAACTACTTGTAGTGCCTGTAATAGGCTAAACATTTATTTTGAATGCTAATAAATGTTGTACAATACCGCCCCATTGCTGTGGTTCAAAAAGAAGCAATGCCCTCAGATGCACTTTTATTTGCAGAGAAATGTGCACCCTGACCTGGGGATGAAGAATGCCATGAAAATATGCACACTTGCAAAAACATGTTACCAACGCTCATTCTCATTTCAGGGACAGCACACTACAACAGTACCAAATGCTGAGGTTTCCGATTACAAACACCTATCGAATACCAAAACCCAATGAAGAAAAAAATTATATTTACATAACCACTGTCAACCAACCAATACCGGATCCAATTTAAGCCTAATAAGAGTTAAAAATCGAAACCTTTCGGACCGAAATACTGTAAACTTACTCTGAAAATCATTAGATCTGTAAATTACTTACCATCCTCCTCTTCCTTTTTATCACGCTTCAGAACATACATCTTGCCGTGTTGAATCTTCCAAAACTTATTTACTACTGCAAACACCTCACACCTCCACGTCAATACAACATTGCTCACCGTCAATATCAAAATTCAGATGTCGGAGTCAGACCACGTAATAGTTTACTTGATGCCATTCTGAAACACGGAACATTAAGCGAAGAGATGCTCGAACATTAGCCAGTTGGTTTTGATTTGTTCCCTTTCATTCCAAAAAATCACACTTAGCTAATATTTCAAGTCTAAACATATTAAATTCTTGTTTTCCTTTCGGAATTCCATTCGAATCTACTATAAATTTTGCACAAAAATCATTTGATAATTTTATTAGCATTACAAGGATTCTTCACAAACAAGTAAAAAGAAAATTCTGTAAGATGATCTTCCGTAAGTTTAATTAACATTTTGTTTACGGTCTATCTCTTCTAAAATGATGTTGAAGAATTTTCCTAAGAATTTTCAGTGTTCTATCATATAAAAACTTAGTGTCATGTTTTTTTTTTTTTTTTTTTGAGTTTTAACGACCACCGTGAGCATCTCAGTGGGCTAAGAACCACCGTCAACAACTCAGTGGGGTATATTAAAGCAGTCGCCCGCCTCTAATTTAGGGCCACTTGCTCCAGGTGAGGGAGAGAACCAGCGCTGCAAGACAAGCACAACATCCATGCCTCACCGGGATTCGAACCCGGACCCTTCTTGGACGAATGATCAGAAGCCATCGCTTAGACCACTGCGCCACCGAGGTGGATGAAACCATTTCTAAAGTTCAGATTGATTTTTGATTTAATGTCATTTGTTGATTTTTTTAATATCATGTGTGCAGCCAACTGAAACCTAGTGTATCTGAAGGCTGCATTTAAGGCTCTTCGTTCTCACTCAAATATATCGCGAAAGCGTGTTCTATTCAATACGCATTAAGCTCAGTGCAAGAATTAAGTTCTGAATGAGTGATAACAGTTGTTTGTCCTAGGCAACTTTTCTTTTACAAGGGCTTCTTCTAATGCTTACTGATACGAACTGAATTGCATCTAAATAACGAGCGTTTGCTCCACCCCGAAAGATAATATTAAAACTTGCATGCCAGTATCCTGTCTTAAGAGTAAAGAGATGAAACAGTTAGGAGATGACTAAATAATTAAATTTCATGTTTCTTTTCGTAAACAGATCAGGAAAACATCTTTTGCGGGAAAATCGAGAAAAGCAAGAAAACCCTGGCATGTCAAAGTTTAGCTTTAATCTTTCTTAGAACGCATACGATATTACGAACATTCACACCCTAAAAAACAACAAATATAATGCTCATTAGTAAATAGACGCCAGTGTATTTTCTTTTCATTTCTGTGGAGAATGTTTAAGAAGATTGGTAAGGTCTATAATAGCCAGTCGTCGTAGTAGCACAGTTTTCTATATACTGGCTTTTGACATTTTGTCCGAGACGGGTCTAGGTTCGAATCTAGGTTAAAGTATGGGTAGCATATTTGTTTGGATGCTTATAGCCAACAGATTTGCTCACGGTAATCGTTAAACTCTCCGATTTTTTTAAGGATCATATATAGCTACTTCGTATGTTATCAGGAGTCGTGAGACAAACTGGTACTGCAACCTCTGTAAATTCAGTATGCAAGGATATCAACCCATTGTTCAATATACTATTTCCAAGCGACCAAGAAATTAATTTAGGGGATATGAACTTATTGCTCGTAGCTCTGACATTACATAGAGTGGTTGTGGAACAAACAGGAATTCCATCAGTTCAAACAATGCGAGACCCATATCTCCCTTGGTCGAGTGTGCAGTCGTCTCCGATAGGAACGAGTTAGAGTCCCGAATGAGGCATGAGTGATACCAAAAGCCTTGAAGATATGGGTATTGCTTTTGTCTGATGACGACAGCAGCACCCATGCCTCATGCCCTTTTCCTTCTCTTGAACAAATGGCTCCAAATTAGAGACGGACGTCCACTTAGAGTTCTCAAAGTTCCTTGTAGTAATCGTGAAACCTCAATTAAGTAAATGATTCGAGTTTGTTGCAAACGGATATTGCAAACTTTAGTTAGCTAGTAATTTCCATGTTGGACGAACTTTTTGTCTTGAATTTATACTGAAACGCGGCCACAGCTCAGGCATGGCTTTCTGCGATTAATAGTATATTATACCAATCTATCTTCTTGTATTCAAGGAGCTTAGAAGAAGAGGAGGTGAAGGGACCCGTTTTGAGTGAAGCCAAAACAGATCAGCTGTTTATGCCCTCTCTCTGAGGTGGTGGGATTCTGCGCTGCGAAAGTTCGGGAACGTGACGTCACTTCCTGTGGCTGAAGCAGTTTTGCTTAGCGCATGCAAACCAAGGATGGAAAGAAGGAATATTTCGGACTTCTTTTTTCTTAACATTAGGCTTTTGGTTATATTTTAAACGTGGTTACTTTCACATGGGCAGTATGCATGGCTTCTTGCACATGCGCAGTAAGTAACCATGCACTTCCGCTCAAAAAATCATTATTTTGTTTAATTTTTTAAAGAAATACCAACTCATATTTTCCTGTTTTTTCTGGAAATTTTTTATTATGGGTAATGAATATTTCACCCTCAATTTTTTTCATGCCTGTATGGGTAGAGTAAGGGTACGAAAAACCCGTTCAAAATCGCGATTTTTCCATAGAGATATACAGGAGATTCTTAGGTTGGGCGCATTGGCGTAGTCAGCTGATAAAAAGTGGCGTCACGCCAGAAGCACAGGGCTGTTGCCATCTCCTCTTACTTCTAACCTCCTTGGTTGTATTATACGATTATGCTCAAGTCAGGGGAGATCATCGAGATAGAATAAGGGGAGAAAGTATGACGTCAGAAACTTGAAGCTTTCTTAGCAGACGACGGTGTGACGCCCTTTATTCCAACCTCCATAGGGGAGATGAGGCTAAGTCCATAAGGTGACGCCCCTTATTCCTACCCAAGGAGGTTAGAATGAATGGAGTAAGGATGACGTCACAAACTTGAAGCACTTTGAGCAGACGAATTTAATGCTCAAAAGTCTCACCAACATCAGCAGAGACTGTGATTGGCCGCGACTAGTCTCAAAGGTCTCACTAACATGGCGGCAGAGGATGTGATTGGCTGTGACGTCATGATCGTGACGTTCCGTAGGCTTCACTTTGATTACACGAAGGGAATGGCTGGCCTTTACTCCATCTATTCTAATCTCCTTGTTCCTACCTCCATGGGGCTGAAGCTATATTCACGCTATGCGTGAATATAGCCCACAGACTAGGTTCACGCTCCTTCTGTGATTGGTCCGAACGATTGTAAGGGAGTGGTCTTTTGGGTAGGGATTTGATGATTGATGTCTTCCTGTTCAGCTGCACGGAATATTCTGTTGCACTTTGAATTATTGTCATTAGATGGCGTCGTGTTCTGTTCTGTAGGTTGTTTATATGAGATTTGCTCTGTTGTGAATTGTGATAAATGTTCACATAGGCGAAGCGGTAAGTATGTTTGAGTAGGTGCCAATGAAGAATTTTTTAAATTAGAATAGGAGACAGCATGAATGAGTTTTTTACTGATTAAAAAGTGTGCAAATTTGCGGAGGTAAGCTGTGCGAAGAAATTACAGTCACTTAACTCTCGGCCCCATCAGTCCAATGTCATATGTTTGGAGGAAGACTTCGTATTCATGTCTTGCATATTGTATATTTAAACTAGTAATTGAAAAACTACTTTACTTTGCCGCCCCGGTGGCGCAGTGGTCTAAGCGATGGCCTCTGATCATTCGTCCGAACGGGGTCCGGGTTCGAATCCCGGTCAGGCATGGATGTTGTGTTTGTCTTACGGCACTGGCTCTCTCCCTTCCCTGGAACCAGTGACCCTAAATTAGGGACGGGCGACTGCTTATAGCCCATTGAGTTGCTCACGGTGGTCGTTAAACCTCCAATCAAAAAAAAAAAAAAAAAAAACTACTTTTTAAAAGTAGCTAACTACTGCTACAATCACATTCTTGAAAAGTACCTTGCTACAGCTACAACTACGTTTTTTGAAAAGTAGCTACTTTTGATACCTAAGTTAAAGGTACAAATTCTGGAGATCTTTATATGCATATTTTTCATTTTTTTCCATCTCGATGATATATCGAGAAATACTTATATATTTCTATTTGTAGCAATGCTGCACCAGTGGTATAACTACTAGGTAATGAAGTGGCATGCTGCAGCTGCTAGTTCTAATTTTATGGAGAAAGAACAACAACAAATAATTAACCCAAAGATTCAGATTTTTCTTTAAGATAAACGTAGCTAAAAGATATCAGATTTTTCTTTAAGATAAACTTAGCTAATAAATGTCAAGTTACTTTTAAAACACTAGATTTCCTACAGATTGAAGCTCTTTGGCTCAATACGATCACTCTGCAATATTTTTTATACGATTGCTCTGCAAAGAATTGTAAATAATATGATTGCTCTGCAAAGAATTGTAAATAATATGATTGCTCTGCAAAGAATTGTAAATAATATGATTGCTCTGCAAAGGATTGTAAATAATACGATTGCTCTGCATGGCTTGTAAAACGATTGCTCTGCAATGATTTGTAAATAATATGATTGCTCTCCAATTGCCTTTTCTCTGTGCTGAGGAGGAAAAGTACTAGCACACATGGAGAGCACCTGTGGACGATGTGTGAAAACAGTCAGTCACCTAGAATTACGTACATGATAGGTGTAAACTTTTTTTCGTGGCAGCCACAGATTTGTGATGGGTGATTTCTTCAAGTGATTTTAGTTTTGGACAAAACAATTACACTTTGCTATTCCTTTTAGTACTTATAGTAAGTATGTCTCATTCACTGCATAGGAAAACTTGAATAGGCTAGCAAATGACATCCATTTGCAAAATGTCACAAAGGTGTCCAAGTGAAGCTCTGTATCAGCATTGGCGTATATTCGAGGCTAGCTGCGAAGCCCATAGAATGGACAAATCAAAGTAAATGAAATATACACAAATAAAAAACAATTAGCAACAGTATTAAGATATGTCTATGCTTTCGCTGCGACAAAAAACGTGCGGATTTGCTTCTTTTGACTAAAAGAATCTATGGCGAGCAAAGAACAACGGGTCTCCCAGGATGGTGTTATCGTAACGCAAACAGCTCTACCAGTCAGTCTTCACTGTTCTGATCCGAAGACCTTCGATACGACCGCCATCTAGCATTTCCATGACAACAGGAATGAGCAGGTGAAGGGGAATGCTTTGGCAACGGTTCGCTCAGAAAAGAGAAGACTTGGACTACACATTAGTCACTCACTTGCTCCCACCGATAATAGTATGTGTTTCACGAGAGTTGTTTCAGTTTGTGTGAAGTGTCAATAAATTAAAATCGGTAATATTGTATCTTAAATTTGTGGCTTTGTTGGATTTGAACTGTTTTGATAATTTTTTTGAAAGCTTTTCTAAACATCTACTATCAGAACTTAAAGAACTCTATGCTTCAAATTTTGATATAGCTTGACTAAAAAATTAACTAAAGGTGTTTTGATTCCCTTGATGAATACAAAAAGAAATCGGTAAGAGACATTTCAGTTAAGGTCTTCGGCCTGCTCGATAGATGGCGCCACGGTATGTCCCTTAGTGGATCTTTTATTTTAACGTAACACTGCAATAAATATAGATATTTTTCATTATATCAAAGGTATCTGAAACTTAGATTGCAATAGAATCGGGTAAAAGATATGATATGCTTGTGAAAGTTGTCACAAATATTCTAGGCAGCAGGGTTTAGATGAACATCGTAGAATAAAAGGTCATCACATAAGTAGACTTACCAATCCTGCCCCAGGTGCATTTTCTTTTCAATTCATAGTTTGTGACAAATCATTTACCCTTAAGGCATCATATCTGAGGCATTGCAAAACATTTTCTCATTTTTCTTGCAGTGTAACGTTAAAATAAAAGATCCACTAAGGTACATACCGTGGCGCCATCTATCGAGCAAGCCGAAGACGGAACCTTAGCCGACATTTCTTGTTACATAAAGATGAATAAATTGTTGGACATTGTGTTTAGTGTGGTGTACAAATCAGCAGACCTAATATTAGTTTCCATCAGTAACTGCCGAAAGAAGTTTTTCTACATTAAAAAGAATCAAGATATATCTTAGAGCCATGTACATTTCAGCAACTTGGCTGTTATGTCAATAGAAAAAACATTCTTTTAATTTTTAAATATGAAAAAGTACTCGGAAGAAACTTTTTATGTAAACGTAACACTGAAGTCCACACAAAAGGAAAAAAGAATGGAGTTCATGTACAAATAAAGTATTCAGAAAAAGAATGGAGTTCATGTACAAATAAGTGTTCAAATCCTAATCCGTATAATTAGTTTGTATCGTACTAGCAGTAGCATGTACCTAAAATTTAGAAAAAAGGGTTACTTCTATTACGTTACAACTGAAAAATAAACCGCAATTTAAAAAAAGAAAACAGTACTGGGAATGTCGGGGGGGGGGAGCCCAGGTGTCGGACCCAAGATACGCCACTGAGTATCAGCTAAAGAAAACATGCAAATAAATGCCTGTAGCTAGTAAGTCCGGATTGCATTCTTATGGTGTAGGACACTGAGTTATCTATTTGTATGCAACCATATCCAGTAATGATCACTAAAGTCTTATAGTTTTATTAACCTTAAGCGTGTAACTATATTTTACCGCCGAATCCTTTTATTGCAATAAAATGTATGTTCGTGCATTGGTCCACACTCCATGTTAGTGTTAATCCTGATTGGCTGATTGATAACCTTGAATTATGTACTTCTGTTCTAAAAATTACATAAAGAGGTAAAACTACAGGGCTCTATAGGTAGCCCCTTATTTTTCCGGACAATCTTCATAACTCCCCCTCCCACATACGCACGCACGAAAAACACATCCTCCATTGTGTTCAGAATCCAGAGAAAATTGCTGTGCTTAGGGATACTAAAGTAAATATTGTGTGTGTGTGTGGGAGGGGGGGGACTTTGTCCTAGTTATGCCATTGTGGTACACACGACACTACTGTAAAAGTATATTACAGTAACAGCATTACTTCTAATCACTGATTTATATTAATATTTAAATCTGGCAAATAACCCAGATGCTAGTAAGTACATGACATTCAAGCTGTAGTGGCTTCGTAACTACCGTTTTAATTACAGTAACTTCATAGCATTAACACTATGTATTTTGAAAGTGTACTGGCATAGACTACAACTGGTATGTTTAAATTTGGCAAACTATGTCGGATAGAACCCTTTGTATTCTGTTAAAAATGATAGTTACGTTTATCACTTGTACTTTTAAATTACATTATAAATGATATTCTTATCTTACTGCTCATCATAATGTAGCCATACTTCAGGAAAACAAAGCATGGCATGTAAGCATTTCATTCATCTTGAAGTTAGTTCCCCAACTCCGAAATGACAAATAGCACAAAATGTCAATTGTGAAGTTTGGGAGCACCATGTGTTTGCTACAGATTGGTCATAAAAGGTGGGGGCCAATGAATAAGTGAATTAGACTGCACAGTGGGGATTGCAAGGTATAGAAGTGTATTTACAGTATATGGAAGTACAGTGTCATCAGAATGCTTTCTAGGGATTGGAGAAAAAACTGGTGCCGTTGAGGCCTGGCAGTAGCAGAGCCTCAACCTAACTGAATCGGACTGTTTTACCTAACTGAATCAGACTGGTTTTTAATTTATTTATTCAATCGTCGTCCATCGAAATATATGTTCTTTTTTTAACAAAATTAATCTTGGCAGAGTTTTTTCTTTCTACTTCTCTCTTTTTTTTTTTTTTCTTTCTTCGTAGTGGCTAAGCACATATCCATAGATTTTTTGTTTGCCGAAACCACCTCAGAAATAGCCAGTGAAGTGGGCACCTGACGCTATATGTAATATATGTATATTCAATTTCAAAGGTTTGTACGACCAAGTAAATCCTTATATTTATATAATGACGAGACAAAAATTTCTTATTTATACAAAAAAATCATTAGCATGTGTGAACTGCATATTTTATTGCACTTTTCTTGTATATCTTTTAAAGTACAACATAGCTTTACACTTTGAAGAGTGCTTAAACTCAGTTTTTTGAAGATTCATGGGCATCCTGCAAACTTTTACTCCTCTGAAACTCTTATTTGCCCGTGGCAAGGATAACCTGACTGTGGAGTGCACATTTTAACACAATAAATAATGACATGAAAAATTTATGAAAGGAATTAAAAAACTAAGAAATGTGCGAAAAAAGTGGCCTTTTTTTGCAATATTTTTGTCAAATATCAAAGTTTTCAATTTTATCTGTCGCTCCTCCAAATTAAAAAGCAAGGCCCTGCAGCATGTTGATCCTAGGTATTATTACCTTGTGTGCAAGTAAGCAAAGTACTGTGACTTCCGTACATGTGTGGAATGCTAGTTTAGTGATGACACAGTGAATGCATATTATTTAAGGTTTCCTATGCAGGTGAAATAAGGTAACATGACTTCATTGAATGACAACTGTATGTACAATGGAGTACACTTCTGAACAGTGGTCTGAGATAGTGTTGATATATGGAGAATGTTGGTGAAATGCACGTGCAGCTGCTCAGCTGTACTCGTAGCATTTTCCTGGTGGTCCTTGTCCTACACCTTCCACGATCACACCCGCCTTGTACAACATAACATCTCTGCCAAACAAGTAACACTATGACTTGGTAATGCTCTGGTAGACCACATCAATCCTTGAATAGGTTGAGCGCTGTGAGTATTGTGTCCTTTGCACTTGCCCACCCGTAATATAGTGTACGAGAACTCGCTGTGGCCTGATAGCTAGATATGCATGGAAGATACTGCGAATCATGGGTTTTACCCATACGACAGAGTACCCCAGCAGGCCATGTATACTGGTGATTATCAGTTCCATACAGACCGGTGTAATTATGTCCTCAATCAAAAGTCAATGAACCTATTATAGTTTCTAGCGAACATTTTGTGGACAGATGAATTCACATTCACACATGACCACAATCACAACAGGCACAATCACTATCACAGGAGCATGGATGAGCAATGGTGGTTACAAGTAAGTCCAGGTATGTTGGTGGTTTAATGTCTGGTGTGGCATCTGGAAAAACATTTGCCAGATCAGTGTTCTTCCAAGGTTCTCTCACTGGACTACAATATCTACAACTGCTCCATGGTACCATACCAGACTTTTTGGATGATGTTTCATGTACAGTCTCATATGTGGTTTCAAAGCAATGGCACACATTGCACAGCATCGGTCAGCAACTTTCTCACCGCCACGTTCCACTGACACATCTAGGGCTATGGCAGCCCGAGTCACTAGACCTAACCCACTGGATTTTTCCTGTTGAGGTTACTTGAAATCTAAGGTATATGATACATCAACCCCTGCAGGTGTGCTGCAAGAGCAGGTTCTTGCAGGGTAGTTACCAGTGCTGAAAGTTAACTGATATTCTTGATACCTACTATGTAAGTCACATCCAGGAACACATTGTAACAAATGGACATTTGGAATACTCTTAACTTTGATAGATATGTTTCTTTCTAGTAATGTAATAGCTGAGGGCCTCTATGTCAACAACACATGGCTGCACTTAATGATTTGTGTAAGTTGATTGTGTGGTGTGTACTATTAAATGTCTACAACTTATTCTGAGTATTATTTTCAGATCTTGTGTTCATATTACACTGCCATAGTGGTGCTGTTTCTTCATCAGCTCATCATGGCATTTACTTTCATGGTTACCTAAATGCACTCATACATTTGCCTCCTCAATGTACAGCCTAATTTTTACCTATTGACCTACACATTTTATTACCAATTTTAGCAAACACATGATGCTCCCCAACTTTGCAATTTACATTTTTTCAGATTTTGGGGTACTAGCTTCCCAGATTTGCTACCAGGTGCACTACAGTCAAGCTTATTGAATCTGCCCCCTCGCACATTTCCTGATCCCGTTGGTTCCACATCTAAGGATGTGAAGCTTCTGTTTGCCAATGCAGCTGTGTGCATGTATATATATGTGTGTGTGTGTGTCCACTTTATATTATGTAATAAAAATAAAGGACCGTGTTCAATTTCCCAGGACATGTTCTACACCCCAAAATAAGACATATACTCTATATAAACATTAATGAGGAACAATTTTGCTTACCCTTTATGACCTTTTTTTTTTTTTTATGTAAATTTCTTGCCAGTGTTAGCTATAACAATGCCTGTTGAAATGATTTTGAAGACACACAGTGAATTGGTATGTTTACAGGAAGAAAAGTGCTTGCAATTTCTGATATGAGACTCAACACAGCCTGGGCATATGTTTTTATTGACTGTTGAACTCATTAAAATTTAGTGGAGGTGTTGTGGATTGTCTGACAGTTGTTTGGAACTTGCTTCTGAACCGTGTCAGTGAATGGAGTCGAGTAAATGAGAGTTTTTAAATGTCCCCACAAGTAGAAACCATTGGAAAATCTGGAAAGCACTAGTGCCAAGCTGAATGTCCTCAGTGACCTATTCACTGGGCAGGGTAGTTATTGTCCAAGAGTTCTTGAATCATATAGCTAAAATGACTTGGGGCTCATGGACTATATACATTGTGAACCATATACATTTATACATACATAAACCATATTCATTGTGGGAAGTATCAATGGCGCATTCTCTACTTCAGATGCCACCATGCATGTTTTTCTCTGCCCATAAGTGATTGTTGTGAAAATTTATGATGCTCTCACTGGTGAATCTGGCCTCATCTGTAAAGAGCACTGATGAAATGAATGGGTCACCCGCCCATTTCTGCATACTCCATTAGCCAGTTGTTTGTGATGGATAATCAGGAGATGTGAAATCCTGCACATGCTACACGTAGTATGGGTACAAGCTCTGTTCATACAAAACTCTCGGCAAGGTCATGCTTTTGAGATATTTTCTATTGCAGCTATTTCTTTATTCTGGGCACCAGGATTCTCTCCTGTAAAGCAAGTGTCCGGATGGCTCTTTGTCTCCTACTGTTTGCAGTAATGGTCTCTCTCTCTCTCTCTCATTCTCATGTGACTGTAAACAGTGACAAATGTTTCCCTGTGTGTAAGGTGCTGATGTGATAATGTTTGATGGTACGTAGATATGCCTAACCTCCCAACTTTTACCAAGTGATTTCAATACAAAAGATGTGTCTGTGTCAATTCATGAAATGAATAACCTTCCATGCTCATGTGAAAACAGAAGGAGATTAGTGTAGCACAATATGTGCTTAGCACATGGTTCGTACACATCCTGGAAAAGTCCTGGAATTCCAAATTGCCCTGGAAATATCCTAAAATTCTGTTACATGTCCTGGAATTCTATCCATTCCTGCCTTTTTGTTCCTGCACAATGTTTCATAGTTAAGAATTTTTCTACTGATATAACTTATGTCTGACAAATTTCCCTCCCCACCTCTGTCAAAATGAGGGAGATTGTTAGTTTTCTTATCTGTTAACAGTACTGAAGTTGTGTTATTAGCACGTCATTTGTAAAACAAAGATTGTGCCTATGTTATCACTTTGTCCATCCATCAGTGTACAGCATATCTCTGCAACTATCAGTCTGACCAGAAAAATTTCTTTTGCATTGGGAAGCTTGAAATGTGAGAATGATGATCTTTGCATTCCGCACCTTTTTTTTTTTTTTTTTTTTTTTTTTTTTTTTTCTGATGCACGTTTCCTCCGCTAGAAGGCGTAAATGCAGATTCTACGAATTCAAAATATATTTTATTTCATATCTTTGCTTCTAAATATCCAGTTGAAATAATTATTTTTCCTTTCAATGCCATTTATATCAAAGACTGTTATAGGTACAGTCACTTCTTCAAGTAATGCATAGATTTTGCTCTAGGGAGGGCGTAAAGGTAAATTGTGTTTTCTCTAATATCTCTGCTTATGAAAGTCCTATTTCAAAAATTCTCCCCGCATCGGATACAGCTCCTGATGGGAAATGTTTTGCACATAATTCCTAATTTCTGTTAAAGAATGCTTTTTGGCCACCAGGAGGTGTAAGTGTTTATTTCTGCTTTGATGTATTCACAGCAAAATCTGAGCTCTTCTGAAAACTCTTGGAAAAATTCTTTCATGAACCGATATCTCTCACCTCTGAAAACCTTTTGAAAATACCTCCTGCGTAAAATAGCGCATAGTTTTCCCACCAGGTATTTGATAAGTCTTTTTCCTTAGCATAGCTTTTACCATGAAGACTACTTTTTGCCTACTTTCAACTTTTCCATTATGCAAAATTCTTCTGCTACCAGGTGTAGAGTCATATCGTATTTCTTCTTTGAAGTGTCTGATTTGGAAATCTCTTTGTCGCTGATACTTTCCTTCTGCAATGAGAAACTTTTTGTGTGCCATTTCTTAATTTTCGTAACATACTGTACTTTTTAGTCACTGGTGGAAGTGAGTAGCTGTTTCTATTTCTGGATGTTTTATTGATTGCTCTCTGATGTTTTATTGATTGCTCTTTATTGATTGCTCCAGTTGATTATTTTTTTTTAGCCAGTTGCATTGACTTTGAGTAACTTTGATAAATTTCATTCTCATCGGAGAGATTCAAAAGAAGTGCTCATTTCAACCGAAAAATTCAGTGTTGTCTTTCTTCAAATATTTCACCTTCTTTATCCTTAAATTTCCAATGTCAGCATTATTTCAAAATAATTAAATATAAATAGTATTTAGTTTATACATTGATTTTGTGGTATATGATAGCATTACGAGAGTAATGACGCGTTTATGTTCTAACTATGGATTTTATACCTATATATTTTTGAGTTTTATGGGGTTTTTTTATTTTATAATTTTCTTCAATGATTGAACTAAAAGCCAAAGTAAAAATTAATTTTTCTCAAATTTAGTATAGCATAATGTACATAAAAGTTTTGTAGAAATTAAACTAGTTACATGTTCAGCGACACTTTTGGTATTTCAGTATTTATCTGTGATTCTAAGTTTCTTATTAGCTGCAGCAGACATCAGTTTTCAACATTCTGTTGTATTAAGTTTGCTCAAGCCGGTAGGGAGCTGTTTGTTGTAGGTTACAGGTTGAACAGACCTATGGTTTCTCTATATTTTAAGTAGGAGCATTTAGATCATATGTCCTGGAAAAGTTTTTCAATTATACGATTGAAAGAATGTATGAACCATGCTTGCATCTAACCTGCTTGCAAATCACAGCTCAGTGAAATACACAACATTGATACAGAACTGTAATTGGCATTATTCCTAGCTCTGCTGCATCAGCACTTTTATATGGATTTTTTACCCAGACCATTTAGATATACCATGTATGTATTCAGCTTAACTATTTGCTTTCAGATAATGTGCTGCTTTAAATTTAAAAAAAAATGATGTCCAAAACACTTGCAAATTTAAAACTTACACAATCACTACTCAAAAATGTATCCTTTATCAAAAATATTTCATGAAGAAACAAATAAAGAAATACTCTTTTTTTTCTTATAAAAATTTGGTAAGTGGAAATTTCAAACTTGATTTCAAAAGTAATGTTCAAGAATGAATGTGTATATGGAATTTCAATCCTACATATACTGTATACAGTAGTGAACAAGTTAATCCAAGCACTAATATTAAAGAAAAGTTGTAATTTTGCAAGAAAATAAGTACAAAAATTAAACTTCAACTTTCCTAATAATTTATATGTGTGCTACTCTGTTCCTAATAAGTTCATTAATTCCTTAGGTATGGACTCTATCAACATAGAATGCATTTTTATTTCTGCATCTCTAAACCATACCTTTATATGGATTGTATGTAATCCTTTGTATCACAATTAAGTTTTCCAAGTATCTTTTTCATTATGGACCACAAATTTTTTATTAGGTTAATGACAGGAGAGTTATATGGGTACTCTAGCATTTGGATGTTGTGATTTTTGAAGAATCCTCACTTTTTTCGAAGTGTGGCATGGTGTGAGATCCTCTTGGAAGACGAGTTCTTTGTATTTCTAGATCTGCGGGTAAAAGGGTTTTTTTTTTTTCCAATATTTTTATCTATTAGTCACTTTTCTTCATACTGTCAACAGTTATCCTGGACTGCCACGTCTAATACAACCCAGAACATCTGTTTAGCTGGGTGTGTAGAAGACATAGGGTACTCGCTCTCCTTGGACAAAGAAATGGCTATCATCTGAGAATGTGACCTTCCATTTCTCAACAGTACAATCTTTGTGCACCTTTGTTCACTGGAGCCCCTTCTGCATAGCTTCCATCAACAGTTGTTCTATTTGGTCTGCTGGCAGTCCTCTCACCTTCCAACAATCTTCGATAGACTGTCATGTCAGAAACATTAAACCCAGTAGCTGCCAAGTCTTTTAAGTCTATAGCAGACAATCTTGGATTCACGTTACTTCTTCTAACTAGTAACCAGTCTTGAGTATGTATAATATTCCTTTTTCACCCACATTTTCTTTTTCTGTAAGGGAGAAAAGGTATTTGTCTAACCTCTTTTAAATTTCATTAACAGTACGTAAAGGCTAAACCACTCATTGGCAATTTGTCTTGGAGATGTATCCATTTTGTGTACACACTAGAAAACATGGAAAATGCTATTAAGAAATGTAGGTTTTAGTTAAACATTGTAAAGCCACAACTGACAATTGTAAACTGAAACCAAAACTAACATTGTTGTGAACCAAAAACTTGACAAAGTTTTGGTTTTGGTTCACTTGTTCAGATTAATTTATTTGCTACAGTATATATATTTTCTCTAAATATTGCACAGATAGCAGATATCTTTGAAATGTATGCACACACACACATCATTTAAAATTTTGCTGTATGGCCACTTTTGTGATGGTAGGCCAAAAGCAGTAGACTGATATGAATAATAATTTTTCATTAAAATTTCAGTATGATAAAAGTTATAAAATTTCATCAAAATTCATTTCCAAGAAACATATTTACAACTCCCAGACATTGTCTGCCTTCCCTAATGGATTTCTGATTATTTAAATTTTAAACATATTTCTTCTTTTTGGAAATCTTTATCTGCAGTCATTTGGATAAACTAATTTGAAAATGAAATGTCATAAAAGTATTGATAAAAAATATTCTAATTCTAGATAAGTTTCACTCCTCAGGTCTATTAACTATGCTTATTTTAATAGGATGACAATCTGGATTAAAATGATCATTTTTGACAAACAGTACACTTAGGATGCCAGATATAATTGCATTCATTCTTACGGAGCCAGATTACAGCTGCTAGTTATTTAAGGACTGCTTGACCTAATAGACTGATTTGAAATTAAAACGCATACGAATCTTGGAAGTGTGTATCCATTTTCATGTTTACATATTTACAAAAGAAAAAAAAGAATTATCATAAATATGCTGTTTCCAGTTCATTCATTTTGAATGTGGCATAACTAATAAAAAAAATAACCAAACAGGTTGGTTGCCACTAAAGGTTTCTTTCTTTTTTTTTTTTTTTTTTTTTTTTTTTTTGTAATTTATTTAGATTTCTGGATGTGAAATTCATCAAAATGCATTCAAGGAAAGCCTAATTGCAGCTTCCTTTGATTCTTGGTACACATTGCCTTTGCTAATTCAGCCATGTTTCCAACTTCCAACTACAGATTTAGCCGTAGTTTCATCTTGCAAGTGTGCGTTCATAGATTTATTTATGTGTACTACAATTTGCAAAATAGATATAGCAGACTACGTACTTTTAAGAATTTCAAAAAATATGGCCAACCTGATTTATGTTAATCACAGTTAGTCTACTTGGTTGATTTGATCCAAAATTACTATTTCTGAATAAAATTTCACTAATTATTCCAACTGCAAAATTCCTATCAAGATTCCATCATTCAACTTAATTACAGCTTCCTCTTAATTGTTGTCTAACACACACTAGCATCAATGAGGCAGAAGCAGCAACATTCTTACCAAAATTCAAGAGGCAACTAGCCGACTGAGCTGCAAGACATCTAGTAGAAGAATCAAAGAACCAATTGTATGATGAAGAAACCAGAAATCACACACAACACAAATCTGAAACTTTGAGACAAGTTAACTGAGAAGTTTTAATAAGCACACAAAGTACAGGACCCAAATACGTACAGTATTTGCACCAAGATGGAAGAACAAGTAATTGGGCTAGTGGGCAGTGATTCTGTGAGAACATACGTCTAATGCATTTAGCTTTTTAAAACTTCCTTGTAGAAACATCTGCTCAAAATGTCTGGTTAGTGGTTAAAAATTCACTTATATAAGCAGATCCACATATTTGTAGTGAGTTACACAGTTCTTGCATGATGGTTATAGCATGACCATGTCTCAGATTCAAGCAAGCAATAGGCAGGTTTACAAAAAATTCAGCTACTAACTTTTTTAAAACAAGTACTCTTAAAGTATGAAAAAACTTACCCTCCCAAAACATCGTTGTAGTCTTATTCCACAAGATCAGAACCTGTGTCACATTTGTTTGCATGCAAAACTGTTTCAGCATACCCATGATAGAAAACATGTTTCTCTTGCTTTAGGAGCATGTATATTCTTGTAAACAAAGATATGGGATAAAGTGTTGTTTGCTCTTTACATTATTGTAATGTCATAAAATTTCACCATCATGAACATTGCCTTTAGTGGTTCATCTTACTGTAATATGAGAAAACATTTTATTTTACAGTTAAAAGAAGTCTCTTGACATTTCCCATGGGACATCCAGTATGAGTGAATTGATGTTGACACATATTCATGGCAAAACCTTCTGTATTCACTTTAACTGCATGTTTAACAGTTTGCCTATGTGCCCCTAAATATTTTCTGTTGTCACCTCACCAGCCTGTAATATGATGTGTCATTATCACAGCAGTACAAGAATTCATTATCCATATTTTCTGTGGAAAGAGGTTTGACTAATGTTTCATGTGTCAAGAGTCAATAGTGTGAATAGTGCTTTCTGTTTTTCTTTTATAGGTCTACACTGTGTCCCAAAGTCACTTATTAGGTGTACAACTTTGATACTTCAGAAATTATGTTTTAAAGCAATTATCAGGACATACAATAATACATGTACAAAATCCCTTATAGAAAATAAATAGTTTGCAAAGTTTCATTTTGTTGTGTTATAATGAAACTGCAATTTAAAGTCTGCATTTCATTGTGTTATTACTCGTTTCTTGCTTCTTCTGTTATCATTTTCACAGCTTCCAAATTTGGATTCGGTGAGGTAAAATTATTAAAGACACCCCTAATTACTTAAGGTATTAAATTAGCGACTGCCCTTGCAAAAAAAAAAAAATATATATATATATATATATATATATATATATATATATATATATATATATATATATATGTATATATCTTAGGCTCATGTACATTATGCCAATATTGAAGATATTACCAATTGTATAAGAAATGAATGCCAAAAGGCAAATTTGGACATTGGTATCTGTGCAGAATGATATGCCGCCTGACAGTGAGCAAAGACAGGATTAACAATTGTGCAAGAGGCTATTTGTTACTTGCTATTGGTGAGACAGAAGCAAGTGTAGGGTCAGCATTGAAAGGGAGAGAGATACACAAAATAGATCAGTATATAATGAATTTGCATAGTTTTAAAGGCTGTGAAAATGAAAATATGTGATACTGCTTGGATAACTGGATCAGACCACTGTGTAAAAGCACAAAATGCATTGCACATAGTGAATACAATCCTTAGACTACAGGATTTTGGTCATTTTTAAAGGGGGGGGTCACAGTACTCCTGGAATTTAACTTAAATTTCAGGATTAGAAAGATACAGTTCAAATGTTTTATAATTATAATATTTACCTTCATGAAATTGGCTCAGTTACATAGTATTACCTATAGTATACAGTTACCTGTAATGCTGTTTTTTGCCCCCCCTTTCTAGCAATTAAAACTTGTAATATGTAAACTGAAGCCATAGACTGCTGTATCCTTTGGCAATATTAACTACATGCTATACAAGTCATGTTGAACTTTGGTAGGTGAAAATGTTTGTCATTCAGCATTAGACACACTGATGTAATACCTGTTCATGTAACAGTTTTGTTACATGTTCTTAGCATCTTGCATATGTGGGTGTATCATGTGTGGGTCATTCCATGTCAAATCCAGGATTTTTTTTTTTTTTTTTACAAGTACTTATCCCCAGTATGTGTCATTCCCCAAAGCTTTCATTTTTTTATTGTTAATGAATCAATAGATATCAGTATTTGAAATTATGAAAATGTTGGCTTGTGGGATCAGTGTTGCATTCAGAGAGTTTTTTCCAGGGGAAAATTAAAAATTTCGGGGAGGGAGGCTAAAGTTTGTTGACTAATTATATATATATCACAATTTTGTTATTTATTTATATAAAATTTTTAAATAGAGTACACACATTTTCTTATGCTCTTATATCGCAAATGCAAATTCCACGAAATCTACACAAACAAGTAAGTAAAAATGTTATACCTTTGCTTTAATTCAGTAATGGACCACGGATTGCACAATGGGGTGGTGTAAAATATTGAGGATGCCAGTAAGGTAAGGCTGTGCTGAAGAAAATCCTTCCAAGACATTATGGGTGGTAAAAATGTCCTCGCCTTACTGTTAGCGTGTTTCTGATTATTAAGGAATCATTACAGTGTTACTGAAAACGTATGGTGTAATCATTTCCCTGCCATTTGGTTTGTCTTTTTAGATTATTTAGAATAGCAAATAGTAGTAAAAAAAAAACAACTAAAAACTAACAAACCGTTTAAACGGCAGTTTGAGATGCCTCGATTTTATTTATTTTTTCACCGAGTAAAAACCACCACCGCCAGGTGCAGAAAAAATCATTAGGGGAACAATTTCTAATAATTTGCTATTGTTAAAAAGTAGGCGGAAAATATTTTGTTGTATTGGAAGCACTAATGTCACGTTACTACACTGAGGCAATAATATGGACAGGCGGCATCCAGAAGACTGAAATAAAACTGTTTTTTATGCTATCTTGACTGAAATAAAACTGTTTTTTTATGCTATCTTGACTGAAATGAAACTGTTTTTATATGCTATCTTGACTGAAATAAAACTGTTTTTATATGCTATCTTGCAAAATATGATGATGTATTGCAGTGCAAACTTCTTTACTATGTGGAATTAGGTTTTTATTGCGGAAGTAATCCGAGGTGTCTGTGCTTGAAAAATTACCCCTTCAGCGAGGACTGTTTAATGTTTTGTTGAAGGATGATAGAAATTTCAGACTGAAGTCCATGTGGACGGGGTTTTTTTATTAAAATAATATTTTCCCTCATTTTCTTAACTTTTTTTAAAATCAGTTTCTCCAAATATTCAGCTATCTGTATAAACGAACACAGACTAAAATAAGGGGAGATCGCCCAAAAACCTACGGGGAATGAGGGTAGGGGCCTTCATGGATTTTCGGGTGGGGGGCTAAGCACCCCCGAGAAGATACCTGATAACATCACTGTGTGGGATGTATTTGCACAAAAACATGATTACCTAAATTTCTTATAATGATGGAAATACCAAAATCGTCATCTTCAAGTAAATTCCTATGCAAAATCCATGGATGCAATTGAACGTTTCTGTCGAAGTTTTTGAGTTTTAAGCATTGTTTTTCTTTTAATTAAAAGGAACTGGCGTGGCCTTGTATGTATAGAAAGTTACAACAAATATGACCTAACATAAAAAAGAAAAAAATGTGAGTGAGTGAGAAGAGAAAGAGTGTTAACTTTCAGCCGAGGAGCTGAGAAACCAATTTTTTAAACATGACACATACACAAAAGCAGTAAAATGGTGTATCTTCACAAGTGGCTAACCAACTCTTGATTTTTATGCTGTATCTGTCGTTAGCATAGGGGCAGTAACCATCCGTCTGCATCGAAGCCCCGTACGCAGCAGGATTCGCTGAACTGTCATTTTAGACACACTTCCTGGTTCATTCAGCCAGTGAATTGCTCCACTGAATCGCGTCGATCGGCCCTCGCGCGGTTTTTTATGCTATCTGCCGACGTTCACCTCTCACATCAATGGCACGTAGTGCTCCGCAGTTTCCAGATCGCTTATTCGCAGGGGTGCCATTTCTCCAATCACAATACACTTTAACCACAGCAGCACGCGAACAGTTCACAAACTGCGCTGTTTCAGAAATACTGCCACCCCTGTCCCGAAAGCCGATAATTATACCTTTTTGCAAATCTGATAAATCGCTCCTTTTATCCATGACAGCAGCGAGTGATATGTTATCAGAATGCATACAGTACACCATATGTACCCTCCAAGCCAGCTCAGCCGCCGCCCCGGTGGCGCAGTGGTCTAAGGCGCTGGCCTCTGATCATTCGTCCGTAAAGGGTCCGGGTTCGAATCCCGGTCAGGCATGGATGTTGTGTTTGTCTTACGGCACTGGCTCTCTCCCTTCCCTGGAACCATTGACCCTAAATTAGGGACGGGCGACTACTTATAGCCCATTGAGTTGTTCACGGTGGTCGTTAAACCTCCAAACAAAAAAAAAAAAAAGCCAGCTCACGACACGTACCTACTTTCGTTGGGTACGCGCTGTTGACGTCAAAAGTAGGAGGAGATGGTCTACAATAATATGACTCGACTATATATATATATACACTGACGGAAAAAAATCCCAACACCACGAAAAAATAGTTGTAGAGGAATGAAATGGCGGCAATACATTTGTATAGGTAACATATTTTATCGATTAAGGTTTCAAGATCACAGCTTATTGTAAGCGCGAGAAGAGCCATTTTAAATGTGAAATGCTGGTACATTAATAACCGGTGTAACCGCCAGAATGTTCTAACCAACACACGGCCATCACTGGCACCCAGGCAGAACCAGCTTTCATCAGAAAACACAACAGATCACTCCGTCCTCCAATGAGCTCTAGCTTGACACCACTGACGTCGAAAACGGCAGTGGTTTGGAGTAAGTGGAATGCACGCTACAGGGCGTCTGTCTCGGAGCTGTCCTTCAAGTAACCGATTTGTAACAGTTCGTTGTGTCACTGTGGTGGCAACTGCAGCTTGAATTACTGCCGCAGACGCGGTACGATGCGCCACGACCATACGCCGTGCATGGCGGTCTTCCCTCTCAGTAGTGCCACGTGGCCGGCCGGAACCCGGTCTTCTTGACCACCGCTGCCAACAATCATGCACAGTGGCTACATTCCTGCAAAGTCGTTCTGCAATATTGCGGAAAGAAAATCCACCTTCTCCTAGCCCTATTACACGACCTCGTTCAAACTCCGTGAGCTGTTGGTAATGGCTTCTTCGTCTTCTTAAAGGCATTCTTGACTAACATCAACACCCTACGTCGAATCTCAACGATAACTAACGCTCACGAACGTTACAGCGCGTATTTACAGCAAACCTGCTTTGCATGTTCCGAGGGGCGCTACTAGCGCCACACGTATGCGCCGAGCGTGAAATTTGCATAGACGTCATCTTACAGATGTACTCTCACCGTCTACCAACTGTCGTTTATCTAACACAACCCCTTCTTGGTGTTGGGATTTTTTTCCGTCAGTGTATATATATATACACACAAACACACAAGGTCGAGTCGCATTAGTGTGACCACCAGCTAATACCCAGAGTAACCGCCGTGTGCAGCACAAACAGCAGCTAGACGGGCTGGGAGTGACTTGCTGGAAGGTGTTCTTTTCTTTTTTTTTTTATTGGAGGTTTAACGACCACCGTGAGCAACTCAATGGGCTATAAGCAGTCGACCGTCCCTAATTTAGGGTCACTGGTTCCAGGGAAGGAAGAGATCCAGTGCCGTAAGACAAACACAACATCCATGCCTCACCGGGATTCGAACCCGAACCCCGTTCGGACGAATGATCAGAGGCCATCGCTTAGACCACTGCGCCACCGGGGCGGCACCTGGAAGGTGTTCACAGGTATGTGGAGCATGCTGAGTGCAGTGCATCTGACAGCTGCTGGAGGGTGCGTGGTGGAGATCTATAGAGCGAACAACACGATCGAGGTGGTCCCACAGATGCTCAATTGGGTTTAAGTCTGGGGAATTAGGGGGCCAGGGAAGTACTTTGAAGTCTTCATCGTGCTCTTCCAACCACTGTCGGACATTTCGAGCTGTGTGATACGTCGCATTGTCGTGCTGGAAGATCTCATCTGCCCCAGGGAAGACAATCGGCATGTATGAGTGTACGTGGTCTGCAAGGATGAATTCATAACGAATTCGGTCCATAGTGCCTACCACAGGCATGAGTGGACCCAGAGAAGGCCACGAAAGCATTGCCTAGACCATAATGCTGCCCCCACCAGCTTGTGTTCTTCCAGCAATGGTTGAAGAGTGTTTATTCTCCGATGTTTCTCGCCTTATACGACAACGTCCATCCGTTCGGTGAAGCAGAAAACGTGACTCGTCGGAGAAGACAATCCTTTGCTCATCAGCGGAGGTCCAATTTTATTTTTTGGTTGGAGGTTTAACGACCACCGTGAGCAACTCAATGGGCTATAAGCAGTCGCCCGTCCCTAATGTAGGGTCACTGGTTCCAGGGAAGGGAGAGAGCCAGTGCCGTAAGACAAACACAACATCCATACCTCACCAGGATTCAAACCGAGACCCATCTCGGACGAATGATCAGAGGCCATCGCTTAGACCACTGCGCCACCGGGGCGGCCGGAGGTCCAATTCCGATACTGCCTTAGAAATGTAAGCCTTTTATGCAAATGCACCTTCGTTAGCATAGGTGCAGTGACCATCCGTTGACAATTATGAAAAATAAAAATACAGAAACATATAATCTCTAGAACCTTCATATATCTATTTATTTTTTGCTCTTCTCGTTTTTTGTTTAAGATAGAGCTAATTTTTCATATTTTTGATAAACGTTTGGAAATCACAGCCTGAATTTCATTTTTTTAAATAATAATATTCAGCGAAAGAATATATTTCCTTTTTCATTTGCTGATGGGCAATTACAATTGCGTTTCAAAATATACGTCGAATCTCGTAGTTTGCCGCTCCAGTGGCGCAGTGGTCTAAGCGATGGCCTCTGATCATTCGTCCGAACGGGGTCCGGGTTCGAATCCCGTGAGGCATGGATGTTGTGTTTGTCTTACGGCACTGGCTCTCTCCCTTCCCTGGAACCAGTGCCCCTAAATTAGGGACGGGCGACTGCTTATAGCCCATTGAGTTGCTCACGGTGGTCGTTAAACCTCCAATCAAAAAAAAAAAAAAAATCTCGTTGTTTATCTGTTTGCATTCTTTACCCCTTTTATTTTTTATTTTCCTCCTGACAAAGGAACAGACGTGCCCTCCCACGTCTGCCCCCTCAATAATTTGCTGAAGTCGGCGCCCCTGATACATATTATATTCACATAGTGTATATACGTATAGCATATGCACATAGCCTATACATTTGATAGATATAGTAGATATTGATGTTTACGTAAGGTGTCTGAAAAGTTATCGGACCGCCAATGAAGGAATAATCGTACATATAGTGCCGAAAAGATAACGAAATCATATAATGTTCAATGCGTGGATCACTATATCTAGAAGTTCAGAGTAATGCAACATTTTACAATGTGCAATAAAAAAAAGTGTTCTTCAATTAAATTCATGTAGCTTTTTTTTTTTTTTTACATTTATAGACTATGTAATTTTTTGAACATGTAAAATAATCTTTTGGAATGTTTAATTTGTGACTTACATCGCTCTTAATCTCGTGGGGGAGGGGGCTTAAGCACCCAAAGCCCCCCCTCCCATGTGTGCTCCACTGTATTCAAAACATGCCAAGGAAAATTAAAGCAGGTGGGGATATACCCCAGCAAAAACAGTCTTGCTGGGCCAGCACTGGGCCATTGCTGGCAGCCAGCTCAGCCACCAATGACCCAGCACTATGTTGCCGCTGCCGAACCGTCAATAAAATGTTCGGGCGGCCAACAGAAGGGCCAGCAGTTCAGGCCAACCGCTGGCCAACAGTTGGCACCCCATCAGTTCTCATATGCCACAACAGGGCCATCAGTTGTCCATCACAGGCAGTAGCTGCCACAAGTGGCCCTTCAGTGGTCCTGCAAGCACGTGCCAGAAATGATGGCTAGCCTAATGTGGTCCGCTAGTGGGCCGTTAGTGGCAGCCAACAACCACGTGACGTAACTGGTGGCTTGCCGAATCTTGTACGCCAATTTCCCAGTAGCAGCCATAATAATAATAAAAAAAAAAAAAAAAAAATCAAGGACAACCGCAGTTTCCCAAAGCTACATTTTTTTTTTTTACCCTTACAAAACTTATGAATTAACGCACTGCGCTGGGGAAATTTTCTCAACAGACCGGAAAAACGCCCGCTTGCGTCAGAGAGGATTTAAACCAGGGCCGTTGGCGTGGCAGCTGAGCTCTCTACCGACCGGACTAATTTGCCGCGCTCGAGCGAATGCCTAAAGCTGTCTGTTTGGTATGCATTGTGTAATCGAATGCTTCCCTCTTTCATTTTACAATATTGCGAGGTATTTTTCGTAAAAGTCAGTTTCATATAATTCATAAATTAATTTTTTCAACGTAACGATAGTTTGTTTTTTACTTTAAGGAAACTTCACTCATTTTCAAGGAGTGTACATACTTAGAGTCGCTTTCCAAAGTTTTGTACTGTCCTTGTCGTCTTGAAAAGAGATTATTGAATAAATATATATTTACCCCGGTTCATGTCACATTCTGTTACATTTTTAAAGTTGTATCTTTCCTTTCCGTTGTCCGAAGCTACATTTGTTTTAAAGAGTAAAGATATTGTATTTTACTTCTCGTTATTTTTAGAAGCGAATTCCTCCCAGTCTTGTGTATTTAGTCTTGTGTACACCTCATAGCGTTGCTTTTTTTCTCTTTCAAATAATTCATAAATTTTGTACGCGTATAATTCTTTTTCTTTTCTTCCAACAAACGTTGTTTTAATGGTTTTCCAGGACATTTGTTTCAAATTTTTGCTTGTTATTCATCCACTCCATTCCATGAATTGTTATTCATGGGAATGGAGTGGGTGTATTTCATGGCTGTAATCTAGTATTTCACGGCTTAATCTGATATCTTCGTCGACGCAAAATTTCATTAGGAAATTAATTCGCCTCTCTACATATGGATTTTTTTTCTTAACATCCACTAAAATAACACCATGGCGATAGCGTCGTCTTCAACTAACTGGTACCGGAAGCAACTAACTGCGCATGCGCAGTCCCGTTGCTTCCACCTGCTGTTGGGGTTGCATTGGTTGCCAGCAACGGGCCACTAGTGGCACTTGCTTGGAGGCCCACAATTCACGGCGATGCTGCAGGGCCATCAATGGCTCGCCAACTGATAGCGCTGCCACCAACGGACCACTACCGGGCCGTGAGCGGCCGATTTCAGCCAGCAGTGACCCATCACTGCCAGCTGGTGGCCAGCAGTTTCCCAGCACTTGTGTTTTTGCTGGGACAGGGTGTCCGTAAAGTCTTTCCCACACTACAAAAATTAATATAAAAAAATTTATGTAAGTTAAAATAAAATGGTTGGCGACATAATATAGCAGCACTCATAAATTATTTTTTTATTTCTGTTCTTTAGATGAGCGCTACTGCTGAATAAGATGAGCATTTCATCGATAATGGCTTCCATGCAAGAAAAAGCGGCATGCGTGTTGTGGTTCCATGAGACCAAATCGGCGGTTACCGTCCAGGGTCATTTCAGAAAAGAGTGCAGATGATCGTCATCGGACCAAATAAGCATAAAAGCTTGGTATGAAAAGTTTAAAGCGACGGGTAGTGTAAGTGTTGGCGATCTTCCCCGAGCGGGTCGAACACCTGTTACACAAGTGACAGCTGCAGCTGTTCAGGAGACATTTCTGCAAAGCCCCTGGAAATCCATTCGTGCATCACTGAAAACTGGGATTCCCCGTCCCACGGTTCACAAAATTTTACATAAACATCATCTCTGTGCTTATAAGGTACAGATCGTTTAAGCTCTTCAGTCTGACTGATGACCGCCTCGCCGTGCTGCGTTTGCGACGGAGATGTTGCAGCGCATAGCTCATGATAGTGATTGTCTGTTTCTCAGATGAAGCCGCATTCGCCGTCTCTAGTACAGTAAATATATACACAATGTACGAATCTGGGGATCAGAAAATCTCCATAATGCCATTGAGCAACAGAGGGTTAGCCCAAAAGTGAACGTATGGGGTGGCCTGATCACTGGCGCACCCACGGGGAATGGTGGCTTTGGGGCTTAATCCCCACCCAAAGTCCTGTACGTCAACTCGTTTATCTACCTATCTAATGCATATCTGTCTATCTTATGCACTATATATATATATACTATGTGCGTATACACCACACATGCATCTAGCCCCCCCCTCCCCAACAGGAATTCCTGGGTGTGCCACTGGGCCTGATGCATGACAGAATAATGGAACCCTTCTTTTTCATAAAGCCTACAGTATAACGTGTACCTGGACATGCTGGAACTTTTTGTAGCACCTCAGTTGCATGCACTCCAACCTTCGGTTATTTTCCAACAAGACGGTGCCCCGCCACATTGGTCAATAATAATGGTTCGTGAGTTCCTGAATGACAGACTTCCGGACAGTTGGATTGGCCGCGACGGATCCATGACATAGCCACCTCGATCGCCAACATAACCCTTCTAGACTTTTTCCTGTGGAAGACCAAGTTTACTCTAGCAGTGTTCCGGATGTCGTGACGAAGAGCAGAATAACGGACGTCATTGGTTCTGTCTCTGCTGAGATATCAAACAAAACATGGCGTGAAGTCGAATATCGCTTGGATGTCCTCCGGGCCACAAATGGCGCCCATGTGGAGGTGTACTGACACTGGAAAAAAAAATTAAACTTTACTTGTGCACAATCATTGTCGTGCAATCCCTTTGTTGTACCTGTAATACATATTTTTATATTGGTTTTTGTAATGTGGGAAAGACTTAATGGACTCATATATAGTAACTCCATATTAAGAAATAAAGTTTACATTCCATAATAATTGGTCCTGTGTGTTTACAATTTATTTTGTCAATATTTTTTTACATGAATACAAGTTCGTTTATTTTGTTCAGAATAACTTTCGGGATTTTTAAAATAAATTAATAAATACATTATCTTTTTCATATTTTTGTTATCACTGCTTCCGTTTTTAATGACCCGTATTGCAAACATTTAAATCTGGAAAACCTAGTTTTAAAATTTGTGCTTTATCTTTATTTATTTATTTATTTAATAGAGGTCTGCAGTGGCGGCTGGCGACTACGTGCTAATGCTGTTGCACGCTAAAAAAAAATAAATAAATAAATAAATTAGTAGCGATTGGTATTAAAACAATAAGAATGGCAATTCAAATTGTTTTTTGGCGGAAAGTGCATCAATGATTTGCTGCCAACACAAAATCTTATTCTTAACCGGGCAAAGAAAGTTCTTGTTCGCCGACCGGTCTTAAAAACATTGTATTAAGAACTGAAGTCGCGGCGCCCGGCCTTTCGTGCTACTTGTTGGTCAGCACGCCTATACAGTGTGGTTGCTGCTGCAGCTTACGTCCCCCCATCTGTCCTTGGGTGTTGTCAAGTAGTCCATAAACGCTTGCAGCGTACTGAACTTCTCTGAGCACTCCAATCTCTTTCTCCTTAATTAATACAGACATTTGACGTTTACCAGGAACATCAAACAAAGGTATTCGTTCTTTCCAATTTTATAAGTGAGTCACGGAAAAATTCTGATTGGCCGCGAAAAATTCGCAGAAGGTGTAGTGGAAGCATATCCGGCGCGTAACTGGAAGACCTGGGTTTGTTTCCCGATGGCGGCCAATTGATAATTTTTCCGTGACCCACTTATAAACGTGGAAAGATCGAATACCTTTGTTTGATGCTCCTTCTGCTATTGGAACTGGGGACAGGGCAAAGTTTCACCCACAATTCTACAGGATGCGGTAGTTGACCAAAACAGAAGAAAAGCTTGTGTTTTTGTTACCGTGCTGTCAAGAAATTTGCGCGATCAATCAGTTAAATTATTTTCGTGCACTTAAACTTTTTGCTCTTTCTAGTGTAAAGTTTTCGTAATATTTTAATTTCTTGAATGCGTATTTTTGGAGAGGGCGTAAAAATGAAGCTTGATCCACGTGCAATTATTTATACTTTTTTGAGTTTCATAAACTCTTTATGGTGTGATTTCGTACAGTAATTTAGTTAATTCATGTATAATTAATTCATATTTAATTTCTTAGGAAGTGCACCGAAATCACAAATAATTAATAGGATTACAAGGTTGATTGTACATTGAACAAAGACACCGGAAAAATATTTGCCATTAAAAATACGGAAATGAATAAAAACGTATTTTCAATAAACTTGAGTAAATAAATAATTTTGTTTTAGATGATACACAGCTGAATATGTTTTCTCGGCAACTGAAGTCGTCGCAGATTAATACAGTAAATCTATATATTCTGCAAAATATTAGGCTTAATATTTTATTTGATATATGGTTATGAATTTAATCACTAACATTAAAAAAACCATTAATGTAATTACTGATGCTAAAAAGATGAAGGAAATTACAAACAATTCATATAAATTTGTACATAATTACGGAAAACATCTGGAGTTGCTTTTTTTTTTTTTTTTTCTACGGCGGATGATGAGACTAAGCCCGTTGAATATCAATTCCAAAGTCTTTGCTGGAAGAGGGGGGGGGGAGGTAAGTCCTAGCACGCACATTGTCAGCGGCACGAGTCGCCATCGGAGGTCTGCTCATGAAAGGCACAAAGCCAGTGATGCGTGTATAGCACCGTGTAGTAAACGGTGCAGAGGCGAAACTACGGCGAGACTGCATGCAGTCTGATTAAAATTGAAACTAATTTTTACACAAGTTTTTGGTACACTTAAAATTCGAATTTCTTCCTTAAAATGTTTAGAGAATTCTAGCTGTTCACATTCAGGAATGAAGGAGTGGTTATATGGTCCGTCGAACTAAAAGAGAACTACGGCCGTCAGCGACATGTGACTTACTGCGGAGGTAAAGCACACGTCAAGACAAATCTGCAGCTATACATTCCGTCGGTGTATTTTAGTAGGCTCGAACGGCACACTCCGGAGACCACCGGAAGATGTGTGAATTTCACTTTGGCACTCGAACGTAAAAATTGATCTACTGGCCGGTGGGCTCTTCGAAACGTGTGTGATGTTCGTTACACACATCGTCTGGAATTAATGAAAAATTCTTCGCTTCAAAAAATTTAGAGGCAGATGATGTGACTCATTCCGGAGTGAGGAGACGCGGTTTCCATCTGGTAACCATCAAATTTGTGAATTTCACAAACAATGGAGCCCTCTGTTTTTCTTAAGTCGGATGGACTATACATGGGTGTAGGAGAAGTGGCCACCGGAGAACTGGCCACCGGAGAACTGGCCACCCGGAGAAGTGGTCACCGGAGAACTGGCCACCGGATAACTGACCACCCGGAGAACTGGCCACAAAAAATTTAAGGGGTCGTATAAAAATTGCGTTTTTGACCGCTTCATGCCCACGACCCCCAGAGGTTGGTTATCTGAGTCATATAAAGTTTCCGTAATTTCGTCTTTTCTTAATTGCGAAATTAATGTCATTTTTAGAAAAAATGTTTACGACGTACATTTCAACAGAAGATTTCAGGGTTTTCAAACTACAAGTCTGCAAATTTTCTGAGCGCATGTGCTGGCTCAGGAAACTTGTCCGGGGAGGGGGTACCAAAAGTGTAAAATATAAAGCCTGCATTTCTGGTCCGATCGGGAGGTTTTCATCATTCTCAAGCTACGTACAACTCGACACATTTTCTGAGGGCATGTGCCTACTATGCAAAACGAGAGGGAGGGGGGGGGGTACCAACACTGTAAAATATGAAGAATTACTCGTCCGATCGGGAGATTTGCAGCATTTACAAGTTACATCTCGACATTTTATCTGAGCGTATGTGCCTACTCTGGAAACCTGTCAGGGAGGGGGTTAATAACAAAACTGTAAAATATGAAGAATTTCTCGTCCGATCCGAAACTTTTCAGCATTTACAAGCCCCCCCCCCGACAGGTTTCCTGAGTAGGCACATGCCTTCAGATAATGTGTCGAGTTGTAGCTGCTAAATGCTGAGATTCTCCCGATCGGACGAAATCGTTCATATTTTACACTTTTGGTATTACCCCCCCGGACGGGTTTTCTGCGTAGGCACATGCGCTCAGAACAGAAAATTTGTCGAGTTGCAGCTTGTAAATACTGAAAATCTTCCGATCGGGATCGGACGATAATTTTTCCTCTTTTACACTTTTGGTACCCCCCCCCCCTCACATACACAGGTTTGCTGAGTAGGCACATGCCTTCAAACAATGTGTCGAGTTGTAGCTTGTAAATGCCAAAAATCTCCCGATCGGACGAGGAATTTTTCATATTTTACACTTTTGATATTAACCCCCCTCGCCGACAGGTTTAAAGAGAGTGTGTGCACATACGCTGAGAAAATTTGTCGAGTTGCAGCTTGTAAATGCTGAAGATCTCCCGATCGGAAGAGAAATGAGAAATTCTTGATATTTAACGGTTTCGGTATTGCCCCCCCCCCCACACACACACTAGTTTCCTGAAGCAGCAGATGCCCTCAGACAATTCGATGACTTGTAGCTTGTAATGGCTTAAAATCTCCCGATCGGACCAGAAATTCTTTATATTTCATATTCTAGGTTTTAAGCCCCCCCCGACAAGTTTCCTGGGTTTACTTATGCTCGCAGAGAATTTGTTTAGTTATAGTTTATAGAAAAATATCGTAAATAAGAAAATACGAAATTACGGACATTTTATGTGTGTCAGATAACCAATCTTGCGTTCTGGGACCACGGAACAGACCAGAACGCAATTTTTGTACGGCCCCTTAAAATTTTTGTGGCCAGTTCTCCGCTTAGTCTTAGCTCCGAAAATCATGGAAATGTCAAAATTTCTTACTGAAAATGAAATATTAAAAAAAAATATGAACAATAGTTGCTCAAGTAGTGGGGAATATAGCCACACGAAATTTGTTTATGCAGAACAATTTTATGGCACTGAAATTGCAATGTGTCCAGTTCTCCGGTGGCCAGTTCTCCGTACCCGACTATACATACGAGACAAAAAAAGAATGTTGTTCACATTGTTGAAGATTCTCTGGGGGTTATTTGATCATTTCTGTGGCTGTGAGCCACTACTACGAACTGAATTCGGTCCATTTGATGTGGTAGAGTAAGTCCAAACTCTCAAACAATTGCGAAAAACTACACAAACAGTCACAGTTAAATTGCATCTACCGCGTAGAGATAACTTTGGGGTATGACGTTAATTTTCTTTTGTGGAGAAGAGTATTATACTGCCCGACATTATTACTAATGTGCATGTTTAGTAATTTCATAGTTATATATATATATGTACACAACTATTAAATTTGTAATGCCTTGAAAGTCAGATGGGGGGCGCAGTATTTTACGGTTTTCCCCGGGCGCAGAAATACCTAGTTACGCCTCTAACACGGTGCGTGTACAATTTCTGAAATTGAAGTATGGCTCAAAAGGAATTTGTTTCTTCTTGAATTAGAGATTTGATTATTGTAATGTTCACGAATTGATTGTGTTTATAAAGTTCTTAAACACAACACAAATTTTAATGTTAGAACCAGACACGATAGAAGGAAATGGCTTTGTTTATGGGACACGACTCATGAGCCATACAATTAAGTAAAAGAAAAATAATTAAGTAAATTAATCATGAATTAATTAAGTAAAATAAAAATATTACAAAGTTAATATGTTATGTAAATATTTAGTGACTAAGTAAAAGTGCAGCGTTACTAAGAAGTCCCACCTTGTCGCCTTTTTCTGAACACAGAAAAGGACGATAAAGTGGGATTATTAAACTACAGTGTTTCGTCGAACACTGTAGTTTAAAGAAATGTACTAAGTCACGGCAATTTATTTCTTCAAATTAAAATAGAGTTCTCGCTTGGCTTATATAGAACGTTTTCTCGAAATCTGTTTGGAGTTCCCAATTCAGTTCTCAATATAGGCCAAAATACGACAATCTTTATACACCCCCCCCCTCCCTTCCTGAACTTTTGTGGCCAGTTGCCCTAAACTCTTATTTCGAAAATTTGGGAAACTGCCACACATTCAAAGTGTTCCTGGAAGGAACAGCAATTTGTGCCCGGCTTTTAATGAAAAACATGTGATAGTTTCACTGTGTGGCGGTTTACCGGCAACCGACGCTAAAACTCTGGCTAAAACCAGACTACAAACCAATAACCAAAGCCGATGTCATTCGCCGCAGGCATTTGAAGTCTAGTAGATGTTCGACCTCTCCAAGACCAAGGTATGTTTATCTGCAAAGCGCCTTCAAACAAACATAAAAAAATTTAAAGCTTCGCGCAAACATAGTGTCTCTCAGAAGCCAGCCGCAGTTGAGTTTCAGAAACGTTGCAACCCAAAGGGGATTGAATCCCTTTGTGTTACTTGAGGGTTAACAGCCCTGGGGTTGACAGCTGCTTTCCGCAGTGCAACATCAAAATAGCCGTAATTGCTTCCCCATCTGCCGTTAATCCCCTGCTGAATTCAGAAGGTGTAAAACAGCTTCTTGTTAAACGAGCGGTTTGGTGTGTGCATTTGAATGCGCGTTTCCGATGTCTTGCTGTTCAGCAAGACATCGCAAACGCGCATTCCAAAAGCTACTGCACAAGTGCGGACTGGGCCGCCAAGATACCGAAAGAATTCCCGGTGGGCCACCATGTTCTGACTTCTGAGCTTCTACGCCTTATGCTAAATCAAGAAAAAAAAGTATTTACATACTTGTACCTCAGTATTCTTGTAGAAGAAAACCAAGTTATGCTAAAGCGACAAAAAAAATTTACCACTTTGACGGCATCAGGGAAAAAAAAAATACGTAGCAAATGTTCTGTTGAGCCAAACACTGTTTTTGATACATCTCTTTGAATTTAAGACGGAGCTTAAATTTAAAATACATTGATTACACATGTTAAATTTGAGCTCCGACCCTTTCGGTTGTTAATCTCTACATCCATTCGCTTTTGCCGGTTGCCGGTAAACTGCCACGCCGGAAAACTGCCACATGTTTGACATTAAGGGGTCGGGCACAAATTGCCTTTCCTCCGAGGAATACTTTGAATGTGTGGCAGTTTTCCAGTGGGGTAGTTTTTCAAGTCTCCGAAATATGTGTGGCTGGTTTCCAAGGTGCCTAACGCCGAGTTCTTTTGTTTATCTGAATTTTCAGGCCCGTTTAGCTTAGGGCAACAGGCCAGAAATAGAAACGGCAAGTTTAAGGAGGCGGGAGAGGGGTGATGATTGCCGTATCTTGGCCTATATTAAGAATTGAATTGGGAACTCCAAACAAATTTCGAGTAAAAGTTATATCTAAGCCAAGCGGGAATTGTACTTTGCTTTGAAGAAATAAATTGCCGTGACTTAGTAAATTTTTAAAACCACAGTGTTCGACGAAACAACGGATTATAGCATGACTCATGCTATGTTCAGAAAAAGATAATAAGGTGGGATTTTTTAATAACGCTGCGCGTTTACTTACTTAAGCACTAAATATTTACATAACACGTCAAGTTATTAATAAATATTTCTCTTTCACTTGATTCATAGGCCTTAGACCTAGTTCAGTTCTACTTTAATACCCCCCTTCAGGGCTTAGCTTGTTGAAATTATATGGAAGTGGTAGCGGACAAAACAATATGATCCAAACATCATGATTCAAACGAATTCTTAATGTATGAAAATTTCTCCCAATTACAGATGTGTACAAAAAAACATCTGAAATGCTTTCGAAAGATTTGAGGATGGACTGGGGGTGACAATACCTTTTGCGGACTTCTCCTGAAAAAGGGGAAAGAAATAAAAAAAAATCACAAGGTAGTTTATTATTGTTTTCGCTGCGCTATCTGAATGTTTTTTTTTTTTTTTTTTGTAGAATATCAATTCTTCAAGCATCCTGCATAATTCTGGGCCCCTTCAGAATGCGAGGCCAGGGGCTTCAGCCCCCATGAGCCCCTTAGTAAATGGGCTCTTCTAATGTACATCGATGAGCCATTACATTATGACCACCTATCTAATAAGCTGTAGGACCTCCTTTAGGCCGCAAAACAGCGGCCACTCGGCGAGGCATCGATTCAATGAGGTGGCAATAGGCATCCATGTTCGATTAGGTTCATGTCAGGAGAATTTGGAGGCCAGGGCATTAACAGAAAGCCACCACAGCATGCCCCCCCTTGACGATTCTGACAGTTGCCATGAATAGATGAACTTGGGCCGCAATGATGTTCAGATAACTGACAGCTGTCACGGATTGTGCTATTGGGATAATGGTGCCTAAAGTTTGCCAAGAAAACACCGCCCCCGACGGCCTGTTTCCTCACAACAGTGCTGCAGGTGTCATATAGCCTCCGTTGGCAATCGGCGTATCAGCGCTCGGCCGTCTACGTGATGCACCAGTAATCTTGATTCGTCAGACCAGGCCGCTTTCTTCCAATCACCCACGGTCCAATCTCGATGATCTTTGGCCCATTTCATGCATTGTTGGCGATGACGTGCAGTAAGCATGGGGACCCGTCTGGGTTTTCGGCTACGCAGGCTCATGAGCAGAAGGCTGCGATGAACTGTATATTGTGACACATTGTCCTGATCACCACTGTTGAGGCTGAGGGGGATTTGTCGCACTGTGGACTTGCGGTCTCTTTGAACAAAAAACAAAACAAAAAAACCGGCCCTTTTAAGGGCCGAGCAAAATGTTGCCTGAAAGATTTATCTCTTTTGTACTGAATACCTTCTCCCCCTGACAAACAAGGTGTTGTTTGTCTTGTCTTTTCTTCTCCCTCTGACAAACAAGGTGTTGTTTGTCTTGTCTTTTCTCTCCCCCTGACAAACAAGGTGTTGTTTGTCTTGTCTTTTATATTATTTATTTTTTTCTTACGCCTTAGTTCTGACTAAAAAACAAATAAATAAATAAAAACAGGACTTAATTTCTTCCGCTGTAGCAGACAAGTAGCGAAGAAAAAACTGATTGGCCCTTATACTACCGGCTCCTTAATTAAGGAATGAAAAAAATAAATTATAATAATTATAATAACCCTGATTGTGGCCGTTTTTATACTTTTGTTTTTCTGTTATTTACTCAAAATGAGTAACTTAAACCTCAATCGGTGTAATCTTGTGATCACACCACCTCAGCTATGGTTACTCTGACATGTCAGGCAAGAATCAGCAAAAGTAAACCTGAGAAAAAAAATTTGAACCAATGGGGAAAAATCTTTTCTCTCATTGGCTGACGAGTAACGAAGCAATTGTGGACCCGTGAGGAACACTGCGCAAATGGCTAGTTTTTGTTTTATCCGGTGTTGAACGTCGATTTTCCTCTGGGAAACTTATTCTGTGTGTGATGTTTTTTTTTTTTTTTTTTTCAGGTTCTACCTTTTCCGTGTCCTTCACTTCGTTTCTCCCTGTGCTCATCTGTGGCAGCGGTGTACCGGGCATTTTCCTGCAGAGAGAAATATCGCTCAGAACGGCTTGCTGTTGCAGGTAAGTATGTAGGGCAGCTTACAACTTCCCTACTTAACGGGAAACCGTTTACTCCTTGTGCTCTAATATTTCCATAATTTTCTTTCGTGCCATTCTATCAAGGCAATCTGCTCCTAACTCTCTTAGATTCTCTTTCACCTGCCAAAAGGCGCAAAGCGCTGTGGATTCGGGGTCTCTCAACCTAGATTAGGAACTCCTTGTTGCTAGAGAGGCATTTTGCGTTTCACTATAGCGTGCGTCGGATGGGGACCGTCAGCCCCCCCGTAACAAATAAGGACGTCTTTCTCCCCCTTTATATCTCACTTCCTTGTCGCTTCCCTATCGGGCACTCTAGCCCAAATCTCCTAGCTTCCTAGACCTGGGGTCAGTTACTTCCTGCTTAAAATCCTCTACATATGATCTATTACGCGTTTCACCTTCCACGGAGTTGGACGTCGTGTTTTACGCAGAGAGTGTCGGTTAGACCTCTCGGGTTTTTTCGTTTTCACTGACGGAGTTGTCAGGGTTTTTCGGCGATAAGAGATCAGCCGGGGTTTTAGACGGAACGACTCAAGTCCACGTGGCGGAGGGTTTACCGGGATATCGGTGAGATAGTGAAGTGTTCTCTAGCTGGAAACCTGTTGGCACGTGGAGATAGCCAATCGAACGGAACTCATTCTTTCATCTATTAAATTGTGTCTCGTCTAACCAAGGACTTGTTATTGGAGTGCCTCATTATCGTAGATCTTAAGAATTGCTGACTACACGTTCCAGTATTTCAGCTGTCGAGTTCAACTCATCGACACTCAAAAGAACCTACGTCAGGCCCGTTTGAGAAATTCGGATTCCGTAAGGCCTAGTGGCAGATCGAACTCAGCGGGACTTGTCACAAACATTCAAGTTTATTTGTTCCAGAAAGATCTGGTACGCTCTTTAAACAAAAAATAATTATATAGTAGCAAATTAATGTAAATATAGTACTTAAAAATTATATACAGCATATGCACAATCGTATCGGAATAATATGACCACTTACCTAATAACGGGAATAACCACCCTCGGCCCGGATGACAGTTGCGAGACATGGACGCAATGAGGCCCTGGAAGGTTTCCCGAGGCACACGTACCCATTCGGACTGCAGCAGAGCACGAAGGTCCCGGAGATGACATGGTTGTGGGTCGGCACGTCGAACCTGTCGATCCACAAGTGCTCTATGGGATTGAGGTCGGACGACTCGCCGGCCAAAGGAGAACGGAGACATCGCTGTCGTGTTCCTGGAACCAGTTACGCAGGTCCTTAGCTACGTGGCATGGTGCATTGTCTTGTTGGTAGACACCATCACCGCCAGGGTAAACGACCAACACTAAGGGATGCATGTGGTCAGCGAGGATGGACAGGTAGCCATTGGCGTTCAGGGACCCATCAAGTGGTATCAGCGGTTCCAGATCATACCAGGAAGATGTCCCCCAGACATGCATACTGCCACCGCCGGCCTGAACTTGACCGACAAACGTGTCCGTATGTTGGTTCTCGTGTGTCTGACGCCATATCCGCCACCGCCCGTCACATCTGTGGAGTAGAAGCCTCGATTCGTCGAAGAAGGCAACTTTTCCCACTCTTCCACTGTCCAATGACGGTAGTCCCATGCGAACTGCAGGTGTCATTGCCGATGGACCTGAGTTAACATGGGCGCCTTGACGCAGCGTCGACTCCGGAGACCATGCGTAACATGGTTCGCTCTACTATTATCTGGGATCCGTACCTGTGTGCCCTATAGCATTCATTTGCGTGGTCAATTTGTGATGTATACAAAGGTTAAAGCACATGTAAAGAGGACAAATCTGCAGCAATTCATTCCGTCCGTGTAGCTTAGTTGGGAGAGCAACTTACTCAGGAACGAGGAGGCGCGGTTATGATCCTGTCACGGACAAACTTGTGTTTTCACATTGGCGTACGAACGTAAAAATGAATGTACTGGCAGTTGGGTTCTTCGAAAAATGTGTGATGTTTGTTCTACACATCGGCTAGAATTAATAAAAATTCGTTCTTCGCTTAAAAAAAACGGATTAAGAAAGAGATTATGTGACGTACTACAGAGGTTAAAGCATGTGCCAGGACGACAAATCTGCAGCGATACATTGCGTCCGTGTCGCTTAGTTGAGAGAGCAACGTACTTCGGAGTGAGGGGGCGCGTTTTCGATCTCCGTCAAGGACAAATTTGTGTTTTCACAAATTGCTGCACTATTGCTCGTCGATTGCTCTTTACCAGTCGACAGAGGTGACGTTCTCCTTTGGGGCTTCACAGTTATGATGTCAGAAGGTACTCGGTGTGCCAGCGGTTCATTCTTAGTACAGCACCTCGTGAACAGCACACGAAGTCTGCTGTTTCTGAGATGCTTCCACCATTGGCGGGGTAGCCGATGATCACTCCTTTTTGAACGTCCATCAAATCACTACCTCTGCCCATTGTGCTCACGTAACGCACTGCGGCTCATCTGTCCTGGCTGGCTGCTTACATCTCCGTGTGGCCGACCTTGTCACGTGCACTCTGAGACGCGCCTGGGCGGGTACAGTGTGATTCCAGGAATGGTCATATTATTTTGACACGACCGTGTATATGGCAAATGGAAAACTTGCCCCAACTAAGGTTCCATCCCCCACCCCCACGGTCAAAAAGTTCTGAAAGAAACACCGGGCCTTGCACGCGGGAGGCAAATGCCCTTTTAGCACCCTTGCATTGAAGTATCAGGAAACATTATTTTCCGACTGTGGACACAATTCCAAAATACGGGAAGTGTTCGAAGAAACCAAGGCCAAGGCCGTCCACGTGAAACTATAACCAGGAACGACCGTTATCTTTTGTCAATAGTCCGTCAAAACAGACGGCAAAATGCTACTCAGCACCAGCGAGAGCTTCTTGTGTCAACAGGGTACAGGTTGTCAACAGGCCGTCGAAACAGACGGGAAAATGATACTCAACTCCAGCGAAAGATCTTCGTGTCAACAGGTCACAGGTTGTCAACTCAAACTATTAACAATCACCTTCACCAATGTGTCCTTTATGCACGTAGGCTAATGGTGTGAGTTCCTTTAACCGGACGATGCCATGCGGTTCGTAGAAACTGAGCTGCGGAACTTCGTGGTTGGAGTCACGACGAGTGGAGTCAAGTCCCCTTTTCTGAAGAGTCCAGGTTCAGTCTGGAGTCCAACAATCGACAAGTTCTTATCTGAAGAGAAACTTGCACGCGAAATAATCTAGCTTCTATGCAAAACACATCACATTGCGGCAGACATGGATTGATTGTCTGGAAAAGCCTAAGTATTGGTGGACGTACGGACCTGTATGTCATCCGAAACGGTAGTCTGGCGGCTCAGCGATAGAGAGACGAGATTTTCAGACCTGATGTCATTCTGTATGCTGCAGCCGTCGATGATTCGTTCCTTTTCGTGGACGATAACGCTCGACCTCATACAGCTCGGCTAGTGAACAGCATACTTAAAGAGGAGGGAATCCAGCGTATGGGGTTGCCAGTATACTCAACTGACAAATCCAATTGAACATGCCTAGGACGCACTTGGAAGACGTATTGCAGCTCGGCCGGCGGTACTTCCGTTGACTCTTTGTAGATTGGAGGCTGCCCTGGTTAAGGATTGGCGAAGATACCCCCAAAATCTCATCAGGTCCATGCCCCACAGGTGTGCAGTGGTCTTAGCCGTTCGAGTGGAACACACACCCTGCAATAGGTCAGTTACCACCTTCAACAAGTCATTTTTCTTTTTGTGCAGATATGCGTATTGTTCTATACGTATAACATATCGCATGATGTGCATTAAATGATAATATTACATAAAAATTCGCTAATGCGCTTTTTCTTGCCTATATCATTGAATATTCTACGGTATCTTACATAAAAATAATATTTTGCGTTCAACAACGTGAGTCGCACACATGACTTTCCTTACAATATCTCTTGGTCTCCTAATTCTTTTGAGTAGGGTATTTATTTTTTTAGTTTACTCTTTTGGTCCTTTCTTTGGATCATCGTAACAGCATCGGAGTTACTGATGTCGTATTTTGAATCTTTCAACTCCCTTTCTTCGGTTCTAATTTTTTCTCCACTTTTTCCACGCGTTCTCCTTCACTGGTGCTCTGAGATATCCTCTTCTTACGGTGGTAACAACTAAAAGTTGTTAGAAACGAAGAGCCCTCAGATTCACGCCATCAAACCATTTTTCTCCCTCACACGCATCGTAAAACCCTCCTACTGACCGCAAAACAATAAATACGAAGAAGTTGAAAGATCTCCCTTTCTTACATAAAGAATTCCTTTATCACTATTTTCTAACCCCTTGAGAAATGTATACGCAGGTAAATCAAAAAGTAACTGAAATTTGGAAGTTACATGTATCCGCAACGGATAGAAGCTGACGGAATACAACATCTTCACAATGGCTTATGGGTAGTTCAAACACACACAGCGCAGCGCTCTGCCGTTAGTCCAGTTGAGACCAAGGTGAAATAAATATGGATGCTCTGCTGCGGGATTGCACCAGTGTTGAACAAAGTGCCGTAGTGAGATTTTTTCGGGCAGAGGGAGTGAAACCTGCTGAAATTCACCTAAGTATATTAGCTCAATACGAAAGTGAAAACACCATGACTTAATGAACAGATTTTGAATGGGTAAAAAGGTTTAAAGCGGGAAGTACAAGTTCAACCGATGAAGCTCGATTTGGTTGGCCGTCAACATCGTGCACACCAAAAGAACAAATTCAAACGACAGCCCTCCGGCAAGAAAATCATACCGACCTTCTTCTGGGACATGAAGTGTCTTATCCTGACGCATTTTCAGGAACACGGACAAACAGTGATCAGTGCAACGTACTGTGTTGTGCTTAGAGAGAAACTGAAACCTCCAATTTGCAGAAAAATAAGAGGAATGCTGTCAAAATCAGCCTTGCTGCACCATAACAATGCACGTGCCCATTTAGTGGCCACAACAGCGGAGGCAATGCAACAACTGCGGTTTGAACGTCTTCCACATCTCGTTTACAATCCTGATCAGGAACCATGCGATCATCACGCTTTCAATCCACTTAAAGAGGCCCTACGCTGTCGCAGGTTCACCTATGATTATGAGGTTAAGGAAGCGGTGCAGACCTGGATTTGGCAGCAGCCGAAAAGTTTCTTCTTCCAAGGAATGAAGAATCTAGTTGGACGTTCAAAGAAGTGCATCGACCTGCAGGGGGACTATGTGGAGAAGTGAGATAACCGTTAAGTTCATTTTGGTCCCAGTTATCGCTATTAAAGTGTATGTGGTCTTAACTTTCTGATTATCCTTCATATTCAGCTCTTCCCTCAACATTACTTGCAGGCAATTAACTACATAGAAGTTTCATGACAGCAGCTTTGCATCTCATAGTCACTTGAGTTATATCCTTCTGTGCAACTACTTATCCATCTTCTATCTCCGCCTCTGCTTACCCCCCCAACCCTCCTGTCTATCTTTTTTTCCCGGGGTTGGGTGGGTGGAATGGTCACGTTCTTCGATATTTTACGTTTCTTCGAAAAAGAAAGGGGCATTTCTCTCTCTTATTACCTTTAACACCGACAAGTCATGTGCCTCAGAATCATTGACGCAACTCTTCCTACAGATTCAGCCCGAGAAGCTTTTCTTCGGTCATTCATCGTTCGTAAAGCCGTACCGTATCACTTCGATTTTGCTTTTACAAAAATGTTCAATACACGAATAAATAAGGTATGTATGCTTGTAATGGAACACAAGAGTAATTTTTACAAATCACCAAAAATAAAAGTTCAGAGAATTTACAACAACTTCCATCTTCCATGAGTTCTTGCTTGCCTTTCAGGGGGATGAGCCCCACCTGCCCCCTAAAAAATTTTTAATTTTTCAAAACCTCTTCAGAGTTGCAGGTAGAATATTTTAGTCAAAATTTTTGCATGCATCTATAACTTTCCTGGCCCAACCCACACTCGATAAAATCTTTAATCTGTTGTTTCTTTTTTTATGGCATTTTAGGTAAAACTTTTGTTTACCACAAAGAATAAGACTTAGTAGTGCATTTAGTACTGTTCTTAAAGTTTAAATTCTCTCTCAGATGACTTTGTTGCTCAGCAACGTGTTATAACTGAATAATTCTGATGATTTGTTCAGACCCTCTCACAACTTGTGATTTTGTAATCGTTATTCTGGTTTTTGTGGCGGATGACGAGTGTGGGTTGGGCCAGGAAAGTTATAGATGCATGCAAAAATTTTGACTAAAATATTCTACCTGCAACTCTGAAGAGGTTTTGCAAAATTTAAAAATTTTTGATGGGCTTAATTCTTGCATCTATGGCTTTGCAGAAACCCATTTCCAACTAGGTCTTTGTGGAAGTGAGAAAATGCAGAGTTTTTGCTGGTCCTTGATAAAGCCAAGGCTTGGCATTCTCGACACTTTCTACATTCAGTTTTGCTATTTCTTTAATTTATTGTTTACTCATGCCTGTTGGGTTTTGAAGTTTTTCTTTACTTTTTTTGTTCTTGTTAAATATTTTTTTATTTTTTAACAGTCTATACTTGGTCGTGTATATATATATATATATATACCCAAGAGCAGAGTCAAAGACTAAATTTTACACCAAAGAATTTAAAACTAAATTTGCTTAAAAAACAACCTGAAGATCATGACGCGCAACGCAGCAGTTATGAATATTCAGAACTCACACACTACTAAGTAGAGACATTAAAAAAAAATATTTAACAAGAACTAAAACAATATAGAAAACTTCAAAGCCCAACAGGCATGAGTAAACAATAAAATAAAGTAATAGCAAACCTGAATGTAGAAAGTGTCGAGAATGCCGAGCCTTGGCTTTACCAAGGAAAAGCAAAACTCTGCATTTTCTCACCTCCACAAAGACCTAGTTGGAAATGGGAGTATGATCCAGGAACTTGCCGACAAGAGTAAAAATGTGGGATTAAAAATGAACTTTCAGAAGACAAAAGTGATGTACAATGCTTTTACAAGAAATGAAGATTTATCGATTGATGGAGAAAAGCTGGAGATAACAGACACGTACGTTTATCTTGGACAGCAGATATCAAGTGAGGGTCACTTTGATGAAGAAATTAATCGGCATACAAAACTTGCGTGGAGAGCTTTTGAAAGAAACAGCATAATTTTCAAGAGCAACATGCCAGTATGTCTTAAAAGAAAAGTGTTTGATCAATGCATCCTTCCAGTGCTTACGTATGGTGCAGAGACGTGGACCTTAACTAAAAGAGACATACAAAGGCTGCAGACAACTCAAAAAAGCATGGAGAGGTGCATGCTTGGTGTACCAGGAGAGATAAGAAAAGGAACTCGTGGATCCGAAAAATGACAAGAGTGGAAGACATCATGATCAGAGTTAAATCCCTGAAATGGCAATGGGTTGGACATACTGCCAGAAGGACAGCCGAAATTTTAGATTGGATTCCAAGGGACAGGAAAAGAACAAGAAGAAGACCACATGGGAGATGGGTGGATGAAATTCGAAAGTATGCGGGAGTGACATGGAGGAGACTGGCACAAGACAGACCGTTGTGGGGAGACCTTCGTCCAGCAGTGGATTGATAATGGTTGACAATGAGGATATATATATATATATATATAAAGGTGGCTGTATATATGTATACAGCCACCTCCAACAAAAATCCTTGTTATATAAACTATATATACAGCCCCCACCAACAAAAATTCATGGGTGTGCCACTGCAAGGGACTGTTATTCATTACGGGAATACTATAAAAAGTTCTCATTTTCTTAGTCTTCGGATGTGAAATGTTTTATTTTTTGTTAAATTGCTTTGGCACTTCATGTTTGGAAATTTCAATAGCCATTGACTGTATAATTTGTTGAAGTAAGTTTCTAAGCTATCATTTTTGTTGAAAGGATATGCTCTGAAATTATTAAAACTTTAGCGTACTTTTAGTTTCTTTTCTAGGAGGAAAGCAAAGAGTTTTTTTTTTTTCCTTTTTTTCGCAGTAGGTGTTTCGAATAGCCTTTTAATTACATGACTAAACTTAACAAATTGATACGGATGTATACGTATTTTTTAATGGCAGGAGATAATTCCTTGAATTTTAAAATGAGATCTTAATGTACTCGAGATCACACACAATTATTGGGTTCGTCAATGTGTAAACTTATTTATTGTTGATTTTTAAAACTTATTAAATAAAAGACTTTTATGTTTCTTATCGATATTCCTGCTCATTATGAATTAACAAAAATGTGAATATTTCGTCAGGAGATATTTTTCAAAGAAGCTAAATGCTTCAAATCCAAATTTTTTTGCATCAGGTAAGCTCTGATAATGGAAGCAACTGTGATGCTCAGAAACATTATGCATGGCAAATATTACGAAAAAATTGTATAGAAAAAAATTGAAGAGCTTTACAAAATCTGTGGAAAGCAATTAAATTTATTGTCATTTTTAAACAAATTACGTAAATATGCAAACTAGTGATGAATAGCGTACTATCGAATCACCAGTTTGTCATTGTCGCCTAATAAAAACAGAACCGACCTTTATCATTGTCGCCTAATAAAAACAGAACCGACCGCCGATCGTATTATGTGTATGTTTAATTCAAATGGTCTTCCTCATTCAATTTTTTCCATTCCAGTTTTTTCGTAGAACTCTTGCTTCAAAAATTTACCTTCAGATTCACCTTCTCAATTTTATACACAAAAATATTCAGTTCAAATTAATTAACAAATAACGTCGCTCGCGAAAGTATAAGCAAGTCTATAAGTGAACTACGACAGTTTGTTTTGGGCGAGAAACAGGCTCAATGCGCCATCTAACGACGTGAATTTAAAAAAAAATTTGGAAATGTCAGAATTCAAGCGGGACCGGTATTGGTTAATGCGCCAAAGCAGGAACCGCCCAGACCACGCCTGCGAGATCACAGTGACCAATCACAGAAGGAGCGTGAACCTAGTCTGTGGGCTAAATTCACGCATAGCGTGAATATAGCCTCAGCCCCTCCATGGGGCTAAGTTCACAAGGCCAGGATACCATGCTGACGTCACACATTTAGTCAGTTGTGCCTATGCGATAAAAGATAGGGCCACGGGTGGCCTAGTGTTCAGCGTTCGTGACAGCCATGGAGATAACTGCAGGTTCGATCCTAAGCAGGTACGAACGTTCGAACCATTTTTTTTTTTTTTTTTTTTTTTTTTTAATTGGAGGTTTAACGACCACCGTGAGCAACTCAATGGGCTATAAGCAGTCGCCCGTCCCTAATTTAGGGTCACTGGTTCCAGGGAAGGGAGAGAGCCAGTGCCGTAAGACAAACACAACATCCATGCCTCACCGGGATTCGAACCCAGACCCCGTTCGGACGAATGACCAGAGGCCATCGCTTAGACCACTGCGCCACCGGGGCGGCCTTCGAACCATTAAATACCCGCCGTGCGTTGGATGGGCACATTAAGCTGTCGGACCCCGGGTACTGGCCCCCGGTAATAAATAAGGGCGTCTTCCTCCCCCTTTCTACCTCGCTTCCGTGTTACTTTCCTATTGGGCACTCTAGCCCAAATCTCCTAGCTTCCTATTTCTAAAGGTTGTTTAGCCGCCCCGGAGGCTCAGTGATGTAAGGCGATGACCTCTGATCATTTGTCCGAAAGGGGTCAGGGTTCGAATCTCGTTGAGGCATGGATGTTGTGTTTGTCTTACGGCACTGGCTCTCTCCCTTCCCTGGAACCAGTGACCCTAAATTAGGGACGGGCGACTGCTTATAGCCCATTGAGTTGCTCACCGTGGTCGTTAAACCTCCAATAAAATAAAAAAAAGGGCTGTTTAAGACCTGGGGTCCGACACTCTCTTGCTAAAATCCTGTACATATGATCTGATCTGATCTGATTAAATATATCGAAAAACGATATACAATCATTCGATAAGGTCTTCATCACATGGTGAAACTGGACTCATATTAGCGATTTCGAAATTTCTCTGAAGATTATGGAGGTTTCTTTAAATGACGTTTTCAGAAATTTTTGGAGGAATACAATGTTGGTAAAGATGGCTTCATTTCTGGTTATTTAGCTTCAGTGGAAGAGTTCGGAAAACTGCTGAAAGACTTGAATCTACTGGCGTATTCGTACTCTAGCCTTTGCAGCAAATATTTCCGTTTTTGGAAATGTTTAAGTAACGAAACGAAGCTAAACATCGCAAATTAATATTTACTGTGTTATTACGGATTTTTACAATACAGGAATTACTAACCACCTCATAATGTTGACAATGACGTTATTTCATGTTAAATCGCACTAAATCGTATCAGACCATATTACTGGAGACAGCACTCCTATCCACGCAGCATTGGCCGCCATAAGTCACCGTCTGTGCTGCAAATGACGTCATGAGCAGGCCGACGCAACCGTAGAAGAGAAGCAGCTCGGAAACCAATGGAACAAAAGCTTCTAAGCGTATGAACAGATAAAATGAGTAATTCAATAATCTTTATCAATGATACACAAGCTTACTGTTTCATCAACAGTATAATTTAGTTGTTTTTGCCTGCTTGTGACGTCACACCACAGATTAGCTGTGACCTATGGCGGCAGAGCCAGTGGTGTCTCCAGTAATATAACCTCCTTGTATCAGACAGCTGTGAAAGGTTTTTAAATCAACTCATGCGGCGACATTTACCGGTAGTTACAAAAAGTCGAAACTCGAATAACTAAAATTATTTAATACGCCAGGAGTTTTACGTTCTCAGAAGACAGTTTCATACCTATTCAATTGGCTCCGGCTTTCATTAACTTTGATGAAAATATGAAGACAAATATATTACAATTTTTGATCTCAATAAATTTTTATTTTCAAATTATTTGCTATAGTTTTAGTGGAATTACCAATACCTATGTAATTTACAATGTCGTTAATTTGATTAATAATTGTGTTCTGCATACAGTAATGTCAATTATCGGATTACTATTCTCATTAACAAAAGCAACGCAACACAAAAATTCTCCGAAGTTATTAAATAATCAGTTCACACTCCATTCAAGAGAACGTATGTCGCCATCTGTGATATGCACTAGTCATTGGCAAAAAACAACTGTACTTGTAACTTTTGTCGCGAATGAGAACCCCTATAAAACATACGAAAAATATTAAGAATAAGAAATTTACTGAAATCCTGTGAGTGATTTAAAAGGTCGCTGGCCAAGCAATGTTGTTTTGTACCATTATGTCTGCTCACATATGGCTGTTGCATCTGCTTTATTTTCAGATTTGTCGAAAGTTCAAGGAGAAACAAGATGCAAACCATATGTTTATGCAAGTATATGTTTGCATCTGCTTTATTTCCGCATCAGGTACACGAATTTTCTGACTGCTTCAAAAAACACAATGTTTACGTCTGATCTGCCCATAGTGATATTATATCGGCTTATCGGTAGTAGAGGCATATCGTCTGTGACGTCAGCCTGGCCTTGTGAACTTAGCATTGCCTAGGAACGCCTCAGGTCAGGCTGCGAAGTTTTTGAGACGTCATGTACAACCACGATCACACAAGTTACGGATTCCTCAAATCTGTTACCTAGGCAACCGTGTGGTATTCAAATAAAGTGTTGAAACGCGTTGTTTTCCTCGATGATTTCCGATTGTGATAAAATCTGCGATTCGGTGCAAATTTGTTTTTAAATATATTCATCTGTTGGTGCTTACTCATAATCATTCGCATATTATTGTTTGGTTTGTATCCGTTATTATTTAAAACTTTCGACGTGTGTACATAATACAATCCATTCACTACATTACCTAACAGAGTTATATTTTCTTACTTATCTCAAGCCGTTCAGTTTTTATTGCTTGCTCCAGCTGCATAAAAATTGTGTTTTCAAAAGTATCTGTCAGGATTGTTTTGTTTCTATTCTAAACGTGACGTTAAGGAAATGAAACATGTTTCGTAGAGTCACGAGATGTACAACTGAAAGCATTTTTTTTTTCATATTATTTTGCCTCAAGGAGTATACAATTTTTTCTTTGGGGTAGGGGGTTTACTAATTTTGAAAATACTCACGTCTTAAAGCAAACACACTAATGCAAGAATCATCAGGTTTGTGTCAGCACACCAGCTTGGGTGCTGACACAACAAAGGGCCAAATTTCGATGCTTACGACAGCGTGCTAAGATGTATACTAGTCCTTTGCGGTTTATTTGTTGATAGTTAAAAGAAAAATTCACTGTTTTCACATATGCAGAATAATACAGAAAGGTGGACCACACTATGTTAGTTGCCCAGTGGTTGTGTGAACTTGGGTATAGTCACTTCGATGGCTGAGTGTTCTGTGGTGTAGGTATGTGGCCAGTCATCTGAGCTGGGCCTGGGTTCGAGTCCAGTGTTAGGCATGGGTGGTGTGTGTATGTGTGTCATATAATCAGGGCTGGATGGAGCTCTTGCTGGGCCCGGGACAAAATTTCATTGCAAGCACTAGAAACTAAATCTCATATTTTAATAAAGTTCTTTTGTGGAAACTGTCTTCCTTAAAGAATACACACCCAAAACTATCACAAAGACAAAATGATTATCTCTAAGAAGTACAGTTTAAGAAAGAAATATATGGATTGAATGTTCTAATGCTGTCCCGGTGACACAGTGGTTCAAGCGATGACTTGTGACCATTAATCTGTGATGGGTCTGGGTTCTTATCCCGATGAGGCATGGATGTTGTGTTTTTCTTATGACACTGGCCAGGTTCTTTCCTTTCCCTGGAACCAGTGGCCCTAAATTAGGGATGGGCGACTGCTTATAGCCCACTGAGTTGCTCACGGTGGTTGTTAAACCTCTAATCAAAAGAAAATTCGGAAAGAGGGAGAGTAAAAAGTTTTAAAATCTACAATTTTCTTTCTGGGGAGTTGGGATCAAGGTACGACCTCAACCCCTATCTCCCCAGAAAGAAACTTATAAAAACTTCCTCACACAAAAATGATCAAAACATCCCTGTGTAACGAATATTTGTGCACTGTGAATATTTTTATGTAGGAAATAATTAGGACCCCTTTAAAATAAATTCTCTAGGCTTATAAATAGTCCCTCCCCCCTCAATACATGTTTTAGTGATTGATTTTCAACGGAAAGTAACTGACAAATCAGTGACTTTTTAAACTAGTAACTGACAAATCAGTGACTTTTTAAACTTTTATATGCACTCATATATGAAGACTGTTTCTCTTTTAATTTCTTGTAATGTTTTTACAGTCACTGAATGATTGGCCTCCATGAGCATATGTAGCCTTAAACCAACTTTGATATTGTTATTTTTATTTCTTTATATTTAAGTATCTGATTTGCACATAAATTGTTGAATATATAAAAGAAGGGTCACAAAATGAAAATTAATTTGCTACTTCATGAATGTGGAAAATATTCAAGTGGTTACAACAGTCATTTGAAATCTGCAAATCTCAGTATCTGTACAGCGAAAGGCAATAACCAGGGGTAGGAAAATATTCTGAAATCTAGTGGCCAGCTGAATTTTTTAGTGGCCAGACATTAGTTCAGTAGGGAGGAGGGGGTTAGATATAATATCAAAGTCATGTACACTTCTGTCCAAAAAATAATGCTTTACCTTCAGCCTTTAGCTTATCTCTTTCTCGAAAAAACAAAAAGAAAAAAACGATACGATACTTTTTTTTTCTGGAGCTCGCAAATTCTTGAATTATCATGATTTTTGTCATTTATCCGCTGACCCTGGAATTCACACAATTTTTTTTTTACCTTTTCGTATAATCTGTGGCGGCATATAATTTGCCTACTATGACATTCAGAAAAAAAAAAAAAAATCGCTGTATAATCCACACATCGCAAATGTTGATCCAGAAGCTGAATTTCCAACAGACAAGTCTGTCACATAAAGACCCCGGAGTCTGAAGAAGAAAAAATTATCTTATTAAATAAAGAAATTCATTTTTAAAGGTTTTATTAGAAACACCATGTATACTCACGTTAAGTCAAAAGGTTTTGGAAGAAATCCCGCTTTCAAAGTAGGGGAGTCGGCTTGAATTCTCCCATGAAGGATTTTTTTTTTTTTTTGATTGAGGATTTAATGACCACCATGAGCAACTCCCCATGGAGTTTACCGATGAATTTGTTTACGTTTTATACTCCGGCTTTTCGTGTATCACTGCACACTAGTTTTTTCTGACCTTTGGAAAACTATTGCATAGTGGCACGATCATATCCATAAAGTAATATCCTCAGCTGTGCCCCCCCACCTTAAGTTTAAATTTGGCAGTGTAACTAAAATGTTTCCTTTTCAAATACATCATAAATTGCAAAAAATGAATGAAAATAGCAGCAAAGACGTTGGTCAAAACAGCGAAGGACGAACTCATAAACACACACGAGATCCAGAACACAAAACTTTGAAATGAAGCATGCATATGTTGGTTCATGCAGCAAGAGCTGTGCATTTTCATTGGCTGGTTGACAAAGAGAGGGCACAAGCAGTCAGCGACACCCCTTCCAACCCTCTTTGCTCAGTACAAACTCCTGAACTAAGAAAATGTTTTCCCACAGAGTTCCTTTTCCAATTACTCCCCCTCTCCTGCCCAATTACCCTGCAGATTTTTTTAAGAATCAAAGGGCTGGAAAAATGTTTTATTTTATAATTGGGGTTTAGCCGCATCAAGGTATAATTCACAGAACCAAAATTTGTAACTCTTAGCAGATAATCCGATAATTATACGACGAAAAATAAGGTACATATTTTTCGGTGACGTTTCCCGTGGTGGCCCAGACAATTATTTTGGTCACCCTGGGGGACCAGGCGACCACATTTTTTGACCCCTGGCGATAACCAATTAAAAAATTGGGTGATTGGAAAAAAAAAAAAACTTTTAAAAAATCTCTTAAGGACCTTGCTCCCCAAAACGTATTAAAAAATAATAATTATAAACAATTCTACTAAAAATTAATTTATTTTCCTGAACTGCAGGGCCCTGGGCGACTGTTCCGGTTGTCCCTATGGTCCAGCCGGCCCTGCATATACTGCTGGCTCTCTCTCCCTTCCTTGGAACCAGTAGCCATAAAATAGGGATGAGCAACTGTTGATAGCCCTTAGAGTTACTTATGGTGGTCATTAAACCCTAGGAAAAAAACAAAACATTCTCCTTGTATTTCTGTGTCTGGATTCACATCCCTGGGAAAGACGTGTGGCTGCTTCAGTAGTGCAGTGGTCTTAAGCGCTGGCTTGTGACCATTTGTCCGAGATGGGGCTGGGTTTGAATCCCAGTGAGGCATGGATGTTGTGTTTGTCTTACGGCAGTGGCTCTCTCCCTTCCCTGGAACCAGTGGCCCTAAATTACGGATGGGTGATTGCTGCCCACTGAGTTGCTTATAATGGTTCTTAAACTTACAACAAAAAAAAAAATAAAAAATAAAGACTTATGTTTATGTGGCTTTTGTACTCTCTTGATTGGCACTCTTCCTCCCTGAACACCAGTGGCCCTAAACTAGGGTTAAAAACTCCCTCTAGCCTTAGGTGATTATTTAGGTTGGTCACCAAATTCCCAAACAAACAAACCACACTGAGGTGCAAGCTAGTGGTAAAAGAAAAAGTGCACAACATCTGTGGTTGTGAGATTTGTTCTGCAAAGTTTTAAAAAGAAATTAAGTGCATCGTGATTGCAATAAAAGTGTGTGTGTGGGTAGGTTACATTTATACTTAACAGTGTTATGTTTGGTCACTTTTTGTATTATAACTTCTGTAGTTGCTTTGATACATTTTTTCATGCTATACTTTATGAAGCTCTTTCTATTCTTCATGGGCAAATTTATTTATGTTTTAGTTCCTAACTTAGTTGTACTGATTTATAACATAATTTGCAAAACATGTGTTATTAGCTTTTTGCTTCCTTAAATCTTTACAACTAATAAACTATTGATTAAAATTCTTTTATGTGTGTTGTGTTAGTTACAAAAAAAAAAAAAAAATGTTGCTGTCTAATTGCAAATTAGATTTTTAATACAATTTCCCTTTGTTTTTGAAAATAGGTGTGAATGTAATTAAAATTAGTATTTTGATATAGAGTAATATAATTATGTATAGGAAATAAAAATGTCTGAATATGCTTCATGCTAAACAGAGGTGACTAGATCTTTTGGGGCCCTAGGCGCTAAAAGATTGCGGCGCCAGTAGGCAATTGAACGCCACACCTGAACTACGGAATGGAACGACATTGTCTTCTCCGATGAATCCCGCTTCTGCCTGCAACACCACGATAGTCGGATCCGCGTGTGGTGTCCCCGCGGCTAGAGACTGTATGACGCCTGCATTATGCATCGCCATACCGGTCTGTCACCTGGCGTTATGGTTTGGGGCACAATTGGATATGACACCTGCATCCCTCTGGTACGCATCGCCGGTACACTCAACAGCCACCGTTACATCTTTGACGTTTTAGAGCCTGTAGTCCTCCCTTACCTGCAGGACCTGCCAGCGGCCACGTTTCAACAGGACAATGCGTGCCAGCACGTGGCAAGCATCGAGCAACAATTCTTCACGGCCCACTAGGTGTCACTGCTGCCGTGGCCCGCCTGTTCTCCCAATATGTCACCCATCGAACACGTCTGGTTGCTGATCGGCAACCGAGTGGCTTGGCAAGCACCACCTGCGGCTACGCCTGATGAACTGTGGCAACGTGTGGAAGCAGCCTGGACCGACATACCCCAAGCCCACATCCAAAGCCTCTTTCGTTTGATGCCGCAGCGTGTAGCGGCCGTTATTGCCAGCCATGGAGGCCACACGAACTATTGATGTCTGCGTGTTCCGCAAGTCGCACGGGCCTGTAAGCTCAATCATTTCATCTTTGAATCTGTTGTTATGTGTCCAGTAAATCTGGCTTTGCTATCTCGTGTCCTTGGCGTTGCATTTTGGGTGGCCAGCAGTGTGTATATATATATATATATATATGCTATCATAAATACTGATTAAGATATTGTGAAATACGACATAACTAACAATACCTTAATCAGATGAAAAACGACATTTTGATTTTGACACTTTTATGTACATTCATTGGACCTCAAATGTTTCAATATTATTACAGAGAAATCTTATAATCAACCAAATTCTCAGAATCGGTAGAATATGTAATCACTCATATGTCAGGTAGAATATGCAATCTCATATATACATTAAAAGAAAATATTTTTTTTTCTTCAATATTTTGGTTCGTAATCAATATCCTATTAGGTTTATTATTCGTTACTTTTCTCAACTTGTTAAGCGGCTAGATTCTAGATTCAACATTGATGGGTCACTTACAGCAAAGTTACTAACCACAACATAGCTTTCACTATTGCACTTTTGATAATCTATTGGCCTCAGATAAGGTTTTGTTTATCCGTGACCATATCCAGTAACCTTTGACCCAGCAGCCTTATCTCTAGATTTAGTGTTGTTCTGATAACAACTATTCCTCAATGCTCCAGACTCTTGTGCGTTTGTTTCATGCTTGTATATTCGGTTATTTTCCGTGGCTTGGGGTTATTTTCTGTGGCTTGGGATTGTTCTGATGGCAGTTGTTCTTTGTGTGTTCCAGTTGTGTTCATGATTTGAGTTATTCTCCATGGCTTAGAAAACACTGTCAGCGAGTCATTAAATTTTGGACTTTTCTCTGACATATGAAAAACCATGTTCACCAACTTGGTGTTTTCTTGATGAGTACAGGTTGGTTTATATTGCTGGTTTATATTACTTGTTTATACTTCACTCATTCACGTAGTATTCTTACACATAGCCATGTTGATATTCTCTCTCTCTCTATATATATATTATATCAAATATCTTCCCTACAAAATTTGGCTTTAGTTATCTTTCATAACTTACATAAGTTGTGGCTGGTCTTTGCCTCACCAATGTTTTACCCCACAAGCCATCGCTGCACCAGGCAAATGAATTTGTTTATTTAGGAAGCCTGTTTGACAGGGAAAGTAAATTTGATGATGAAACTGGTAGGCCAGTGAATTCATAATAGCTGCCTTACGAGGATTTTGCAGGACTGATGGGTTCTCTAAAAGATCCAAAATAACTGTGCATGAAAGTGTAATTGTTTCTACTCTGATTTATGTTAGTGAAACCTGGGTACTACAGATGAGACATAGGAGTCCTTTTTGTGCTGGAGAGATGAGTTACTTACTGGGAGTTTGTGGCAAGGCATGTTCTGATCACATGAGTTATGACGATGTGTAATGTAAAGCAAAATGTTGTTAGGAAGGTGGAGACAGATATTCTGAGGTAGTTTGGCCATATTGAAAGAGAGGGAGATGCTTAGAAAAGAAAGGTAAAGAAAGGCCAAGAAAAGTCATAAGAGGACCAGATTTTAGGAATGTCTGCATGCAAAGTATAAAAAGTATTGTTTGAAACATGTGATAGATGTCAATCAAGCTGGAGTTGTGTGTGTGTGTGTGTGTGTGTGTGTGTGCGCACGCTTAGATCACTGTAAATGGAGATGTTTGATATATCAACAGTAGGTAAAATCTAGCTCCCTCAGTTTTAAACTTTAATCTGGCAGTTGAGCTTTCTTTGAGGAGCTAATTCTGAACCTCCGAGAATAGTTCAGTAATATGTATGTATGTATTAAGTGAAGTTATAACTCAAAATTACCTATAAGGATGTCAAAAACATGCTTAATAGGTTTTTAAGTAAAAACATGTCAAGTCAGAACTAATTAAATAAATAATCTCACAAGAATATGAGCATAACTCACCTTCTTGATCTATTTTTTCCCCACATTTTAACTTAAAGTAAGACCGCTCCGCACTTGGGTCTTACTTTAGGTTAAAATGTTTTAGGTCAAGGAAAAAATGACCCAGAAAGTAATATGGTTTTGAGAACACCACACGACGCGGTGAAAGGCCACCGTGTAAGCTGACTGCCTTTGATCCACGTGTTTCCGGGGAGGAAGATGGACCATGTATCTATGATTTCATCTGTTATATTAATGGTTATTGTACATGGTGTCTGAGAATTATTCGACTCATTACAAAATTATATAAAACAAAACATTAAACAGATAGAAAGAAACTGACTGTACTAACTTACAATGTAACTACACAAGGTAATAAATTTCGATGTGAGATTCTTTGGTTGCTCCTAGTACGTCCAAGCGATACTTGATTTCATTCCATGTATTGGTAAGCATCTGAGGAGTTGTGGAATTAATAGCAACTGTGATACGTTGCTTCAGTTCCTGCAAATCAGTACAATGCATCTGATAGACACGATCCTTCACATAAACCCCACATGAAATAATCCAATGGAGTTAGATCTGGAGAGCGAGGAGGCCACGGAATGGGACCACCACACCCGATCCATGTGTTGGGGAAATGCTCATTTAAGCACTTATGTTTGCACATTGACCAATGTGGAGGCGTGCCGTCTTGTTGGAAAAGGACGTCATATCTTTTGATCTGGGGCATAGTGAAATTTTCTAGCATATCCAAGTAAATGTCACTATTTATGGTTTTTTGGCAGAAGAAGAAAGGGCCAATCACTTCTCTTTTTGATGGCGCACCACACATTAACTTTTGAAGAATCACGTTCCAGTTCAATAGCAGCATGAGGCGGTTCACTGCCCCATATCCTACAGTTGTGATGATTCACAATACCTGATACATGAAATGTGGATTCATCACTAAAAATTACAGTACTGAGAAAGTTTTTGTCGTTTTCCACTCGATTCAGCATATCCACAGCGAAATCGTATCGCATAGTGTGATCATTTTGCATTCATCTTTTGCACTATTTGAATTTTATAAACATGAAACTTTTATTTCTTGTGCAAGATATCGTGAACTATCGATTTTGGAATGCACAGTTCTCTGCTTGCTTTACGAACAGATTTCCCGGGACTTCGTCGGAAACTTTCATTAACTTGGTCAACCGTCTCACCACTGATGCTATGCCTACCGGCTCCTCCATGATGTTCCACATTGGCAGTTTCTTTAAACTGTTTCATCCACCGCTTAATTGAATTTGTTGACGGAGGATTACAACTATACTCTAAATGGTACCGTCTTTTAACTTTAATGACAGACTTTAATTCCGCAAGCCATAACACACACATCGCCTTCTGCTGTACGGATGACATGACTACTGATTGTGCATTTCTCATACATTCCTCATCAGGCCACACCTAGCGCCATATATCGGATTCCGGGGATACAATTCTGCAAAACAAAAATATAGAAACCGTGTTAGTAATACATGACATAGAAAAATAGACAATGCTCATAGGTTTTTTTGTACATAATTTAGTAATGTGTCCAATAATTCTCAGACACCCTGTATTATATAATATGGTAGTTGAATCGAAAACAAATGCCGTCTCCTGCACGATACACTTAAATGATAAAAAACTATGTTCAATTAAAATAAATGTGTTTAAGAACTTTCAACGCCACAACGGCGTCATCCTCAGAAACAATGCAGCAGTGACCACAGAAGTGAGTAGCCCATATACTTTACAAGACACATAGCAGTTAATGCGCATGTGCAATAATCGGCAAAGTCCAAGTCAAGTTCAGTGGGTACAAGCATAGTTGGTGGGCGTAACCTGGCCCAAAATCATTCTCCAAGGAAGGGGGATAAACACAGGGGGTTCATCATTACAGCATCTTTCACCATTGACGAATATGTGAATACTTTCACAGAAAAGTGTTGATCGACGGCTCCTGGGAGAATCCAGAATAATGGTGTCATTCCAACATGGTAAGTAAGAACCGTTTAAACAGTCTCGACAAAGATGTAACACCTCTCTCAGGAAGCATTCTGGTGCTACATCTTTGTCGAGACTCTGTTTAAACGGTTCTTACCTACCATGTTGGAATGACACCATTATTCTGGATTCTCCCAGGAACCGACGATCAACACTTTTCTGTGAAAGTATTCACATATTCGTCAATGGTGAAAGATGCTGTAATGATGAACCCCCTGTGTTTATCCCCCTTCCTTGGAGAACGCTTTTGGGCCAGGTTACGCCCACCAACCATGCTTGTACCCACTGAACTTGACTTGCACTTTGCAGATTATTGCACATGCGCATTAACTGCTATGTGTCTTGTAAAGTATATAGGCTACTCACTTCTGTGCTCACTGCTGCATTGTTTCTGATGATGACGCCGTTGTGGCGTTGAAAGTTCTTAAACACATTTATTTTAATTGTACATGGTTTTTTATCATTAAAGTGTATCGTGCAGGAGATGGCATTTGTTTTCGATTCAATAGCTTTTGGTGCATGAGTTAATTTCTTCATATAATATGGTAGTAGAATAACATAGTAATAAAGTTGGCATGTAGATATTTATGGAAAATTGAATAAAATAGGAGTTTGCTAAGAAAGTTATTTTAAAAAAGATTAACAATTAGTCCTTTGTTAAAAATTGAGTTTAAAATGAATAGAAACATAAAAATATCATAATCCAAATTGATCAAGTATATATTTTACTAAGTAATGTATGAAAGCATGTCCCTCTTCAATAACATAAAAATGAACGGATAGTCGGAGGAAGAAATATGGTAAAATGTGGGAAAATGAATAGACCCAGAAGAAGGTGAGTTATGCTGCTTATATTCTTATGAGATTAATTGTTTAATAAGTGAAGTTATATTTTTAAAAACAGCTCTTCCTCTTCCTTTTGCTTTGTAGCAAAGGTTAGTATCTTTTCTACTGGCATAGAACTTTTCAGATCTGCTAATTTAACAGTTTTACAGTTTCCACTGTTTTGATTACAGACTGTAGCAGATTGTTTGCTTAATGTAAGTCTAAAAATATTTCTTATGTCGGAAGATTGTGTAAAGTTTATGCAATCCTAATCACGAAAACAATGTACATTAACATTTAAAAATAAACATATGGTAGAGAAGTTCAGATCATAAGTAAACCTTAAGCTCATATATTCAATAACTTACGTATATTTTTAGTTTTGTGTCATTGAAGCAAAAATATGTTACTCAAATCTGATTGAAAATTAATATTTTAACAATTAAAAACCATGCATGCTTTTAAGTCAAAATTGCTATTAGGGCCCACCAAGTCAATTGTTGTGTAGAGTTGGTGAAGTATTAAGGCCAGTCCTGGCTAAAGGTAAAACAGTATAACCAGTAATGTAATTTAAGAAATACTAACTAGACATCATTGTGCAATCAATTTCATTAATTAAGTATAAAACATAAAATTAGATACATTTCACATCTGTCCACCTGCATATAAAAAAATCACAGTACTAGTTTTAAGTTGTGGAAATGAAAAAGGGCAAATCTTTGAATTATTATAATTATTAACACAGCCATTAGACATTTCTGAATTGCATGTATTTTTACTGTTTCTCATGTAACAGTCACGTCAGAAAACTTGAAAATCATATCGTTCTGCAACGGGAATTGAACCCGATTTCGGTTCAAGCATGGTATCCATTACACCACTCAGGATAATGAAGTCCCAAGTACCTGAGTGATAAGAACCAGAATAATCTCTGATTTTCACGAGTCAAAGTAAATCCCTCTCCGTCATGGTGGAGTTAATTAAATCTCCAGTTGTTCATGTAGATAGTGTGGAAGAAATATTCTTCACATATTATGTGGAAATTCATCTGAATTATTAACATAGCAATCAGACATCTCTGAGTTGTGTGTATTTTTACTGTTTCTCACTAGTTCATTCTTGTAGTGTTATGTGAGAAACAGTAAAATGTACGCAATTCAGAGATGTCTGATTGCTGTGTTAATAATTCAGATGAATTTCCACATAATATGTGAAGAATATTTCTTCCACACTATCTATCAGCAAATCTTTTTTTGAAAAAGCTTGTGCACTGGAAAAATGAATCAGTTGATCTAAGCAGGCAATCCTGAGGGTGGGGAGCATCCAGTGGTTATGTGATATGTATACCTTGTGAAACTGTCCTTTTTCATTTCTGTGGCTTAAAACGGATCAACAATCCCATTTTGCCAATGTGAAAGTGCACAGATTAAAAATAAAAACCAATATCAAATGCATGTACCAATTTCATGCGCATTTAGTTTACAGTAGTTTCCTTCAATTGGTGAGGGGGAAATAAAAAAACTTATAATGTAGTAAGATGCATGTAACATATTTTTATTAACCTTTGTGCCTTTAAAGAAGCTTTGCACATTGCAGAATAATAAATATATGATATAAAAATGATACAAAATTTACTTTCTTGCATAAACCAATAGTGTGTGTGTGTGTGTGTGTGTGTGTGTGCATGCCCACACACACGTAGGTCATTTAGAAAGTAACGAGACTGACTTTATTGTGCCAAAACCAACCCATGCGGGAAAAGGCAGCTGCCTATGTCAGAACACCTGCAAGGCCAGTCATGTGATGATGCATAATTACAGCGCTCCATGGACTAATTCATTCTTGTAGTAGATGGCATAGAGTTCAGATGTCTTTCTGTAACCCAGTATTTAGATTTAAAACTGGAGCAAAGAACAGCTATAAAATTTTACAAGCGTTTGAATAAAACTGCCACAGAAATGCACTAAACGATTAAAACAGCCTATACGGAAAATGCTGTGTCTCATACAAGAGTTTTTCAGTGGCACGAGAAATTTGGGAATGCTGAAGAGAGTCTAGAAGATGCGCCATGCTCTTGTAGACCTTCAACATTGGTCCTCTAAAGAAAAAAAAAATCCCCAAAGCACCCAGAATGTGAGCAAACTGGTTGGATTTTTTTTTATCAAGGTAATGCCCCTGCACATTATGCTTTGCTTACCCAGCAGGTTATCCAAGATCTTGGCATCGAAATGATGGCACACCCTCTGTGTTCACTGAACATAGCACTGTGTGACTTCCATCTATTCCCCGAAGTGAAAAAACAACTTCGTGGGTGTTGGTTTGCATCAAATACTGAACTGAACAATGCTGTGTGATGGATATCCTGAACCACATGTCAAGGAAGGGCTTCAGACACATCTTCTGGAAGTGGATAGATAGGTGAGACCAGTGCATTCAGGTAGAGGGAGAATACTTCTAAAGTATGTAAGTGTAAGTACTTTATTGCATTACACTTCTGCCCCATGTAACATCTGTCTCACTATTTTTTGAATGATCCTTGTACACATTGGTGGTGGGGTGGAGGGGGGGGGGTTTGGCTGTAACTCACCATGAACTGTCCAACAAGAGGGTTGGTGAGTGTAGAATAGCATTTCCTGTAACCACAGGGGTATAGTTATACCATTGTTGGTTGAGGTCATCACTGCCCCTTCAGGGGGAACACGATGCACCTCAAAAAGGCTGGGTCATAATTTTATCTAGGAGATGATATATATCGTGTGTCACAAATAAAATATACATAAATGATTTGTTGTAATTTGAACATGAAAGTCAGGTCAACTTCCTAGTTTAGTCATGAATGTTTCTAGAATCTTCTAATTTGATGAGTATTTTATCTACAGTTTTGTTTTATTAATAAGGTCTTAAATAATGAAATAAAAGTGTGCTGTTTGTGTATTGTTTTTCTAATAAATATAATCAGTTCTTTCTGCAAACATTGAAAACTTACCATTTTTTATATTTAGACTCATCTTTACCATGGCCACATTAGATCTCCCTCTTGATCCAAAGTTGGCAGCTGTCATAAATCGTAGAAGAAAGCAGGAAGAGCTGCGGAAACTGAGGATCTTTAACCCTCGTGAGAGGTTAATTGGGGTTAGTTATAAAACCATTTTTCAATTTCACAAGAAAATGCGTTTTTGATGTGGTATTAAATAATAAATATATCAGTATCTTGAAATAATTTTATTCAATATTGGTTCTCAATTCAATAGATGTACGTCTTTTTTGTTTTAATTAGTCAAGTATTACATATGAAGTGCAATAATTAAGTAATGACTAATTTACCAGCAAACATACTTGAGCTCTAATATTCTAGTGAATGTTTTGCTCTATAAAGCAATCTCCTTTGGAGCATATATTGATACTAGTTTCCTTTAGTGGCTTTGTATAGCATCATGTGATCACAATGAATCGGAAAATATGCATTTTATGAAGAAATTCTAGTAAATCATATTAAGCAGCTAAAGGAAACTGGTACCACATGTATGTATGTGTATACAGTCGAACCTTGATATGTCGAAATTTTCGATATGTCGAAATATTTTCATTTCCCCTCACGCGTAATAGAAAACTAATGTAAAACAAACTCGTTAACTCGAAATGTTTCTAACCTCACTCTCGATATATCAAATTTTTCCCTTTGTCATCATCGAATAAAAAAAAAAAAGATCTCCCAGAATATCCAAGAGTGTTTGACCGTCACACAGGAAAAACTTGAAGCTGGTAGGAAACCTGATAGGAGCTCAAGCCCTCCGAGTTACCCTTCCAGCAACCCCGACACAGGAGGAAGCATAAAAAAAAATCACAGTTGTTTAAATCACCTGGAATGGCGACAGTTGGTCGGGAAGTCATGGGAACGCGAAGTGTTTCGTCTCAGTATCAATACATTACCACAGCCATCGCAACCAGGCCACCTAAGGAGGCAACTCACTGGGCTGCCAAAGCTTTCCTTCCATTCTTTCAACGGACGCCTATTTGAATGCCGCTAAAATGATGTCTACTAAAGATAAGTTGAATATTCTCTCGATAGCTGATAAAATGCGAGTCATAGAAGCTGTAGAGAAAGGTGGTAAAAAGAAAAACGAGATCGCGAAAGATTTCAAAATCCCTAGCAGTACTTTATCAACAATTCTGAAAAATAAAGAAAAGATTGTAAAGAGTTTTGATGACAACCATGGGAAAAGGAAAAAAATTAGAAGCTCTGAATATCCGGATGTTGAAACATGCTTAATGAAATGGATTAGCAAATGCCGTTCACAGAACTTGCCTCTTGGTGGAACTCTAGTAAAAGAAAAAGCTGAAGATTTTGGAAAAAAGTTGGGACACACAGATTTTAAAGCGAGTAATGGTTGGTTCGAGAACTTCAAGAAAAGAAACAACATAACTTTTCTGAAGATGTGTGGTGAAAGTGCTAGCGTCGACCAAGAATTGTGCATGGACTGGAAAAAGAGAGTATTGTCACCAATCCTGGAAAAATACGATCCAAAAATTGTTTTCAATGCTGATGAGACAGGATTATTTTTTAAGTGTATGCCTGATAAAACTATGGCCATTAAAGGTGAAGTATGTGATGGCGGGAAAAGAAGCAAAGAAAGATTGACTTTGCTGTTTTGTGTTAATACGGATGGTTCTGAAAAGCTCACACCTATTCTGATAGGTAAATCTGCTAAACCCCGATGTTTTTCGGGAATCAAATCTTTTGCAATGACTTATTTAACGAACAAAAAGGCTTGGATGACTGAAGATATTTTCACTAATTGGTTAAAGGAATTAGACAGAAAAATGTCTGGTGAAACAGCACGATATTGTTCTTTTCTTGGACAAAATTAAAATCTGTAAAAGTTGAGTTCATGCCACCAAACACAACTTCTGAATTACAGCCTCTAGACCAAGGTATTATTCAGAGTTTTAAGGTAAAATATCATCACAAAGTTGTACAAAAATGCATTGCTGACATTGATGAAGGAAAGTCAACTAACATGGACATTTTGTAGGCGATGCATATCTCTGACAGAGCTTGGAGGGACGTCACTGAAGAAACCATAGTTAATTGTTTCAAAAAGGCAGGATTCGTTCGAAATTCTGAAAGTGGAAAGCAACCAGATGATCCTTTCAGCGAAAATGAAGACAATCAACAGCTAAATGAAGACTGGCAACGTCTTTCTAAGACATTACATATTGAAGAAAGTGGGACTTTTCAAGATTTTGTTGAAGTTGATGGAAATGTTGCAGTGACTGGGGAATTAAGTGATGAAGATATTATTGCTGAAGTAAAAGTTATATCAGACGAAGAAGATGAAATTGAGGAATCACCTTTACCAAAAGTGACTTGCCGAGAAGCTAAGTCATTAATAGAAAAACTTCGAAATTTCGTCGAGTCAATGCCGAATATGACGCCAGAGACTTTCCAGTCCTTGCCCAATTGGAAAATGTGATTGAACGATCCAGTATCTATTACCAAACTGTTATAGATGAATATTTTGAAAAGTGAAGAAATGTAAGATTACATTTTTGTATGTACTATACATGTACATACAGTACTACATGTACGTATAACATAGTAATGTACTACAGTACATACTACTGTATAATAAAATGTGTATCCAGTCTTTTCAAGCTTTGCTTTATTGGTTATCAGCATTTTCGTGGATACTATATACCCAATTCCCTATCTGCAAGATAAGGTAAGTGATTTTTAAAAAAATTGTAAAAAACACAGTACATATTATTTTATGAAATTTCGAAAATTTTTGATATCTTGAATTTTCGGTATCTCGAATCTTTTCGGTACTCCCTTCAAGTTTGACATATTGAGGTTTGACCGTATATGTATATGTATATCATCATCATCATCATTGTCAACCATTATTAATCCACTGCTGGATGAAGGTCTCCCCAAGTTTCTTCCACAATTGTTTGTCTTGAGCCTGTCTCCTCCATGTCACTCCGGCATGCTTTCAAATTTCATCCATCCATCTCCCATGTGGTCTTTTTCTGTCCCTTGGAATGCAGTCATTCAGTACTTACAGCACCATCCGCTTTTATCCGGTGGCCAAAATTGGAACTGAGCTCACTGCTATTGCACAATACGTAAAATCAAGGAGAAGCACCAGAAAAGAAAATAAAGTTAGTAAGACAAACGACTTCATCTGTGGCAAAATGCACGTGCTCGAACAACTGTCTGCAATGTTTGTTCTGTTATGTGGGTGTTGTGTCATGTTTTATTTCATTTTCTTCACATTTCAGAGTAATCTGCTTTTATCCTGTGGCCAAACTTGGAACTAAGCTCACTCTTATCAGACAATATGTGAAATCAAGGAGATATACCAGAAAATAAAATAAAGTTACTAAGACAAGCAACTTCATCTGTGGCAAGACGCGTGTGCTCGAACAACTGTCTGCGACGTTTGTTCTGTTACATAAGTGTTATATTTTATTTCATTTCCTTTGCATTATAGAGTAATTTCATAAAAAGGAATCAGCGTTATATATACAAATTTCAGTCACAGCTTTTTCCCCCATGCATGGTACGGGCTGTGCGCTAGTATATAAATATATATACAAAACAAAATTTGAAAATGTAGATGAATGTTTACAAATAATCTACCAAATTGACAAACCCAATATATTTGCACAAAATAAAATAAAATGATACAAGCAGAAGGAAAACCTGAAAGAATATATAAATAACACCTTTACACAAATGGTCATCATCAGGAAAGCACCTATTTGGCAGGGGGCTTTTCAGAGAACAGAAGAAATGACGGACAAGATCCAAAAGTCCCCCTGGCCATGCTCCCCCTAAGCCACGGAATAAAACAATGAGCAAGGAGAAACCAGACACACTATCACCAGAGACCACCCAGATTACAGAACTATTTGTAACAAACAGTGACTGAAGTCGATGTGCATCATGAAGGACGTGATACTTCAGTGTCGGCAGAAACCAGTAGTAAAACAAGTGTGGAAATGAAGTGTATGTAAAAATATGAAACTGTGTTGTTGTGAAAAAGGTGTGATGAGTTAAAGGGAAACGGTGTGGCGAGTTAAAGGAAGATGCAAGCGACCCACCAAGCAATAAAGTATGACCTACTTTTTTTAATTTTGTTAGGTCCTTGGTTAAAAGAATGCACCCGCTTTGGGCTTTCGTTTTATGCGTATTGATTCAATTGAATCAATTGATTCAATTGAATCAATACTTCAAAATACTAAAAGTTCTTTAAATAACAGCAACATAAAACCTAAGATGGAATGAAGATTTGGAGGTAAATTCCCATACATACCTCCGCTTATGAATATTTTTAAAAAGGAATGCACGAAAGAAAACTTACTACTAGCATAGACTGTCATGGATAACGAGACCATTTTGACAACAAGTAATGAAAAAGGATCAATTTTAGAAAAAGCAGGTGTGTACTGCATTCCAACAAGAAATATTTCAAGTACAGAGAAAATAGATAAAATGAATAAAATATACGTAGGAAGTACCAAACGGAGATTTAAAACAAGATTGGGAGAACACATATCCAACTGGAATTAAAAAGAAAATAAAACATCATACAAGAATACACACTTTTTATTAAGGTGCATGATATTATTATATATTTCCACAGCACATTTCACTTAAATGATACTAGCATTGTTGGTATTGAAATTAGTATAAAACATCATTCATTCAACACTGTATTTTCACTGAGGCAATCCCAGATTAGATGGAAGCCAAATTAATTACATCGCATAAAACGAAAGACCAAATTTTAATATCAGAGGCAGTAATGATTTGAAAAAACAAGAGATAAGAACTGTAATTATAACAATCCAGTCGATCTACCATACGCATGAAGATACCTCGTTGAGCAGGAAAAAAAAAAAAAAAAAAAAGAACAAAACCAAAAACAACAACCAATATAGACTATTTAAAATCAAGACAGACACAGAGTCGACTGATATATGGAAGATGGCTACACCAGACAATTTAAAATCAGGAACAAGTTTTGAAGAGTCCAATCAAGAACTAATCCGTACATGACGTAAGAATGTGCAATAAAACCAAGATTAGAATGCGCAAAGATTGTGCCAACTTGGAACTGTTGAGTCATGTTGCAGAATGCGTGATATTTGGCCACTGAACAACATGCATTATGAAAAAAATGTCATTTAACCCACAGATGAAGACCACAAGAATGATAGTCGAAACTAGTTTGGGAATGATAATTAACACAGCAATCGGACGTAACTGAAGAGGTCATGAATTTGGTTCATTGGAAATCAGTAGACACCCTGTTCACAGTACCTCTCTGCTGTTATTGTGGTTCCTGGCTCCATGAAGTTAGTTAGAAGCACTCCTTTCCATTCTTAGAAAATGGTTGTCATCTGCTTTTTCTGTGAAAATGTTTTCACGTTTGGGGCTTGTTTGGTAAATATGTGTGCATCCACTGCTTTGGCTGCTCTTTATGTTTGACATTCACAAATTGAACCCACGTTTCATCACCCGTAACGATATGGTCAAGAAATGCATTCCCAACTTTGTTGTTACATTGCAAGAATGTCAAAGCTGATCCCATTATCTGCGTTTTGTTCATACTGGTAGGCATTTTTGGCTGCCATCTGGCACAGAACTTGTAGTAGCCTAGTCTACCTAATGATCTCATTCAGAACAGTTTGGCAGATTTGGAGAAAATCACACGACAGCTCTGATATTGTGAAGTGACATCTTTCGTGCACATTTTGGTCAACACTTTGAACAAGTGCATCAGTCACAATGGATTGCCGACCTTGACCTTCTTTACGTGCACGTCTGTTTACCCATCCCTAAAATTTCTACACCACTTTCTCACACATCCTTCATTCATAAAATTCGGATTGTACTCGCTACCAAGGATGAACTGGACCATACCAGGCTGTAACGTTAAGCAAAAACAGCAAGGACAGAAAAGATGAGTTGGAACGCAGCGCCATCTATTGACGTAGTTCGCATAAACAAACTGATTCTGTATCATTATTTCCATTTGAGATTTTATTTATATTCACTTTCACATGAACAGATGAATATTTGCATTCTGAATTCGTGGTCTGTAGGAACTGGTGTAATTTATGTGTAAATCTCATTCCTCCTTTATTCTTCAACGATCTAGGGCTGAGATTTTGGTAAATGTGTAGATTAGCGTCTCAAATTATTTCGTCAGAAAACTGTTAGTACCTGGAAAAATTGCAACATACAGATTTTAGAGTATGGAATTTAATGGCAAATGGTGCAGAAATTTCGTATTTTAAATGTCTTTTAAAGATTTTTATCGTAACATTTACCTGTAAGTTCAATGCTGTGAAGAGAAGCTGCCGCAGGCCTAATGCATCGAACTTACAGGTAAATGTTACAATAAAAATCTTTAAAAGACATTTGAAACAGGAAATTTCTGCACCCTTTGCCATTAATTTCCATACTCTAAAATCTGTATGTTGCAATTTTCCTGGGTACTAATATTTTTCCGACGAATTAATTTAAAACGCAAATCTATGCATTTACCTACTATTTTACTTAATATGAGTTCATATAACTGAGGTGTTTTTCTAAAATTGAATTAGGTACGTGATTATCAGAATGAAAATGCTTACCACAAACAAGAGTTGAAAGTGACTTGTAATTTGGAGCAAACTCCTGACAAAATATTGCTTTTAGCAATAGTTGCTTTAGGTTCTGATCTGATGGAAACTCATGGAATGAAAATCCCACATTTTTCTTCTCAGAAGATGTGCATATCGGCACACAACAGTAAGTAAACCATTTTGAAAATGTGTTAGATTTTGTTCTGAAAACAACAGTTTGGTTTTAAAATAGTTAGGTTTTTTTAAAAGAAACACAAGAAAAAACGATGAACATACACAATCCAGCAATTCAAACAACGTGGAAACTGAGTTGTTTATGGGACGCAGTGTCATCTAACGGCTGAAATCATCCCTAACACCCACTGTCCAATCACCAAAAGTCTATTGTCTTCAACGTTATTGTTACAGCCTGTTCTGCATCCAGTTCAGCCTTGACTCTACTCATTCTCCAATCAATTTCTGCAACACTTTTTCCTTCAGCATGACAAACACGGATGACAGCACAAATTTCATAGCTAGTGGGAGCATTAATTACAGTACACATGTTTACTCATCTGTATGACACTGAGAACTAACGCCAGAAGGCCGATCGTATAGCATGTGAAGAGGACAAGCAACATTTGATGCTATTGGGTATGCACGAGCTGGCTACTATGCTTACATCGCATGGTACATTGCAATGGAGATTGAAATCCGAATAGCCCTGGTTTGCGGTTTGCATTGGATTCTATCTAGATCAGGGCTCAAAATACCCGGGTGCACATAAAAATTAGATTGTGCACCCAATTTTTTTCTGCAAGGTGCACACAGTGCACCTAACTTAATATATATATATATATATATTTAGTGTTTTATGATATTTTGATGTTTGAATAAAATGTCGTGGGCCCATATCGTGTGAACGTAGGAAAACGGCTTGTTATGACACCCTCGTCCGAACCGTGGCCAACGAGAGAGCGCCTGAACTTTCCGATGATCGAAACAGTTCCGAGGGCAAAAACTATGTCAAAGCGTCAAAGCAATCAACTCCGAAGAAGGGAGAATTTAGATCACGTGAGAACCCGGCGACGGCAGCGACAGTGGTAGCGCACATGTGTTGCCGCTCTTGTCCGATGCATTGGTTTCTGTAACACTGAGGCAAAGCACTCGATTTTTGCTGCTGAAACAGTGAAAAAAACTGCCAGTTCATGGCATAAGATGATGATATTACCTTCTTTATAAGAGTGCAACAAAGATATATTCATTTGCGTCTTGCGGAAATATTCTTTCGCACTTATAAACATCGATCATGAAACTATCGATGTTTTTTCGATGCGTCTTGCTGAAGTGCTATGAGCCCTTTATTATCCATTTGGAATCTCTTGCATCAATTGGGTTCAGCAAAAAACAAAGAATGTGCCACAAGCATTTAAAAAAAAATGAAATCTGTACAGTTTGTACTATTCTTGAACTTTTTTTCAAAATTAGTAAAATTACTTTCTAGTTCAAGCAAAGTATTTCAAGCAAATGATACTAGTCTAGAATATGCTCGCACAAAAATTGAAACTATTCTTAACAATTTTAATGATTTAACAGATATTAATAATCTTGCAAAATTTTCAGATTGGGATACAGAGAATGGTGTTCATATAGTATCAGAGAAGATTATGTTTCAGAAGGTAAATCTGTCAGAAGGTGCAAGTCAGCACTTAAGAATAGCTCATTCTGCTTTATCAAAAAAATCGCAAGAAAAGTGTATATCATCTGTAGCTGAAGAATTAGACTTGGCAAAGGAGCAAATCTTGAAAGAAGCACAACATATAATCGAACTGTGCAGTTCTCAGATTGAAGATAGATTTAAATCTTTTGTTAAAGATCCACTTTCGTGTGCATTTGTAGTCTTCGAGCCATGTTATTGACCAAGCAGTGAACAAATTGAGATCTATGGGAACAACGAAATTGAGAATTTATGGTTGCATTTTCAAATTCCACTGGAAGAAAATGGCTTTAATAAAGTTGATGCGATGATCCAGTGGAAAATGTTAAAGAAACATGTGAAAGACCTGTGGGAAAACCAAAAAAAAAAAAAAAAAAAATGTGCATAGAAACCAAATTACAGAACTGAGGCAGAAAGTTATATCAGATGATGATGGGAAATATAAAGATATTCTCAGTCTGATGCAAATTGGATTTGTGATTCCCATCAATACAGCTGAGTGTGAGCAAAACTGACTGGAGATGCTCCCTTCATCCAAACACACTGAGTGATTTAATGCATATCAGTCTAAGGGAAGAGACATTAGATACTTTTTGTCTAGAAAATGCTGTGCTGCAATTTTGGAAAAGTGCAAAAAAAGAGTGGACACTAAACCTTATGAGGAAAAACTGAAAAGGCTGCAGCTGATGATTCTGATTGCCAACCAATGTCTGATGATGAATAAAAAATTCTTCATATAAGTATAATTTCTCCAGACGAAAAATAATATTAAATATCTGTTTCTATTAATTACAAACATATCCGATAATTTTAGTTTTCTTTAGTCAACTAATATAAATTTTTTTAAGTGTGCACCAGAAAAAAATTTGTGCACCCAAATTTAGAAACTTAGGTGCACAAGGTGCATCTACATAAAAAAAATCTAATTCGAGCCCTGATCTAGATGATGCTTTTGCATTTGCGTTGGTCAAGGTTGCTCATGGCTGAAATGCCCCAATTAGGGTCTCTTCAAGTTGCGTTACTCATGGCAAAAGAAGATGGAACTGTCTATGTTTACAGCAGGTGAGAAGGAATGTTTTTGACTGTCTGGGAATCTATGTCACTCTCCAGCAACCTCTTAAAAAGAGGTTGCTGGAGAGTGACATAGATTCCCAGACTTGGGGTTTAAGAGGTTGCTGGAGAGGAAAACCCTCACGAGAGGAAAAGCAAGAGTCCAGCTGAAGTCTGCTATTGAGATAAAAAACATCTGTTCATTTGATGGCAAGGAGTAGTGAATGCAGGAACTTTGAGGAACAGAGTAGCCCAAGCAATATGTTCACTTGTCAAGAGTGCGTGCTGTTGTAGTTCTGCGGAGACCACAAGTCTTCAACAGAAGCAATCAATAGGGTCCAGGACCTTCAGCACAGAGCTGGGTAAGTGCTGACACCTGGCTACTAGAAGGTAGTGTGACTGAGGGGAATTATTTCATCCTAATTGTCTCTCTCACTCTTGAGGCAGAGAGTGTGTTTGTCGAGTGTGTGAATGTGTGTCAACCGAAACCTTGCACGTGTCATCTGAAGGCCTGCTATTTCTAGCCAGCCCTACTAAGTGCTTTCTCTAAGTGTTTGTGCATGCTTGTTGGTTATCCTACAATAGGAGCAACACACAATCTGTTAGTACATTTTGTTCATTTTGTATGCCAACTCTCTGGTTAGCAGAACTGTCCACTGAACAGTCCAGAATAACAATGGACCACTGAATGGACTTGTAGAATTGCCTATGTCTTTTTTGGGGGTGTCTTGCCCTTGTTGCTCCCAGACAAAAACGTGTAAATAATTGCTTGAATGCTTTCCCTAGTTTTTCTCATTCAGATCCAGTGCTCAAAATCCTCACTTCGACTGGGAGTAATCTACAGGGATAAGGCATCAATAATAATCGATCTGGCCATCCTCTGCTCTCAATTGCAACCGATTCTTCTTTTTTCTTAAGAGGGATTTGTATTTTAGAGCACCAGATTTGATGACCCACATACCAATATTTTTAATTCATTCACCGTATGTGAGAAAATAATTGTTTTTAATAGAACAATTATTGGAATATCTAGCATTGTAGGAAGCTTGGTGTTAAGATAAGAAAATCTTCTGCTACTTGAACATGTGAAGTTGGACTAGTTTCTGTCAGAAACTCAAGAAACATATATGCTAGTAAATTTCTTTGTCTTTTAATATTTATTCATTTTTACCACCTTTTATTGATATTAACCACTTCATCTTAAAAAAAAAATATCTTCATGTATTGCAGATCGATGTTGATGCCATTTCACAGCAAGTCCATGAGCTTAATCTGTCAAGGGCAGAAGAGAAAAAGAAAGAAAAAACATTCAGTGAGTTGGCAAAGTGTTTTATTGATAAATGCAAAAGTTTAAAAATGTTGAATGTAGTACTACTACATTCAAAAAGTTCCGTAACTTTTTGAATATTTGCCAAATGTCAGTGAATTACGTCATTTCCTGCTGAGCAAGCAAAGAGCATGACGTGACCGGCCAGCCAGAACCAGTTTGATCCAGATCCAACACGTACAGTGTATATGCATAGTTTGTGATTACAGGCATTCGAGGCTCTCTGTTGTGAGGACAACAATGTCGAATTTTGAACAGCGCTCAAGTGTAAAATTTTGTGTTCTGCTCGGAAAATCTTTTCGCTGAGACTTTTCAAATGATTAAGTCAGTGTATGGTGAAAGTTCAGTGAGCCAAACTAGAGTTTATGAGTGGCATCAAGGATTCGAAAACAGGTGACAGAGTATCGAGAATGATGAGAGGTCAGGACGTCCTTCAACATCCACAACGGATGAACAAATCGCCATTGTCAAAGAAATTGTGAAAAATGACTGTCGGAAAAACTGTTGTAGTGATTGCAGAAGTTGCCAGCATCTCATTAGGAAGTTGCCATGCCATTTTAACAGAGAAACTGGGCATGCATCACATGTGCCAACAAATTGTTCCCAAAAATCTGACACAAGAAAAAATGGGTGAGTGCATGCAAGTTTGCGAGGATAACATTGATGCAGTGGATTCAGGTCCTGATCTCTTGAATGGATTGATCACTGGCGATTAGACTTCGTGCTTTCTGTATGACCCCCAATCCAACCAACAGTCAAAAAGTGTGGAAATCACCATCGTCACCACGACCAAAAGTCACAGGTCACCGGGTTGACAATCTCTTGCGATTCAAACGGGTCAGGTCAAGGTGCTCCAGACTTGATTTTGACCTGATTTTATTTCCATTATTTTTGAAAAAAAAAATATTTCAAGGAACCCTGCAGAGGTTTTTGAAATAAAACTTCAGAGCTGCAGACTATGACCCAGAAATTTGCAGAGAAGAATAAAGAAATGGGATTAAAAATGAACTTTCAGAAGACAAAACTGAAGTACAGAGCTTTTACAAGAAATGAAGATTTATTGATTGATGGGGAAAAGCTGGAGATAACCATTAGCTATATTTACCTTGGACACCAGATATCAAGCAAAGGTCACATTGATGAAAAAATTAATCGACGTATAAAACTTAGTTGGAGAGCTTTTGGAAGAAACAGTACAATTTTTAAGAGCAACATGCTATTGTGTCTTAAAAGAAAAGTGTTTAATCAATGCATCTTTCCAATGCTTATGTATAAAGCAGAGACATGGACCTTAACTAAAAAAGACATACAAAGACTGCAGACAACTGAAGCAAGCATAGAGAGATGCATGCTTGGTGTAACCAGGAAAGATAAGAAGAGGAACTCGTGGATAAAAGAAATGACAGAAGTGGAAGACATCATGATCAGAGTAAAATCCCTGAAATGGCAATGGGCTGGACATATTGCCAGGATGGACCACCGATGGACAACCAAATTTTAGACTGGATTCCAAGGGACAGGAAAAGACCCAGAAGACTACATGGGAGATGGGAAGATCGAGGAGACTGGTCCAAAACTGTCTGTTGTTGAAGAAACTTGAGGAGACCTTCATCCTGCAGTGGATTGATAATGATTTACAACAATGATGATGATGACATTTTCGAAAGAATGGGATGTTACATCAGAGAAAGTATGGGATGTTCAGAGTAGTTTTATGTTATGCCTGGTACAAGCTGCCCTAACCAAATTTTTGCATTACACATGATGATTGAAAAGTATCTGGCTGTTGGTAAGAAAGTTTTTGCTGCCTTCATAGATTTAGAAAAAGCTTACGACAGAGTAAATAGGATACTTTTGTGGACGGTTTTGAATGAATATGGTGTTACTGGGAATCTACTTAATAGTGTAAAAGCCATGTATACTGGCAGTAGAGCTTGTGTACGAGTAAATGGTGTTTTATCAAAATTGTTTTCTATTAGTGCTGGAGTCAGACAAGGTTGTGTAATGTCACCATGCCTGTTTAATATATTTATGGATGCGTGCATGCATGATGCCAAAATAGATAATACTGAAAGTAATAAGAGGAAGCCATGAAGTCATTAATTATTAGATAATACTGGTTTATGTCTTGGTGTTATTCATATTTGCAGATTGCTGTATGCTGACGACACTGTCCTGTTGGCAGAGAGCAAAAGTGAGTTTCACAGTATGTTGTCCCATATGTATGAAGTTTGCATGAAATTCAAACTGAGTATAAATAACAGAAATATCAAAGTTATGGTTTCTGAGAGAGGAACTGGTAGCACTGAATGTAATATATGTCTAAATGGCACAGTGATTGACCAGGTGAATGAGTTTGTGTATTTAGCAAGCATGTTTGACAGAGAGAACAAATTGGATGGTGAAATTAGTAGGCGAGTAAATTCTTCATTCAAAGTCATAGCAGCTGTGGGAGGTGTTCACAGGAATGGTGGGTTCTCAAGAGAGTCCAGCATGGCTGTGTATGTGAGTGTAATTGTTCCTACTCTGATGTATGGCAGTGAAACCTGGGTACTACAGAAGAAACATAGGAGTTGTTTGTGTGCTGGAGAAATACATTATTTACAGGGGGCTTTTGTAGCAAGACACGTTCTGATTGTGTGAGGAATGAAGATGTGTTGCAGTTGTGTAATGTAAAGCAAAATGTTGTTAGCAAGGTGGTGACTAATATACTTTGGTGGTTTGGCCATGCTGGAAGAATGAGTGACGAGATGCATACTAAGAAAATCTTTTTAGCCCAAGTGGCAGGAAGAAAAAGCAGAGGAAGGCCAAGGAAGTCATGGAAGGATCAGATTCAGAAGTGTCTGCATGAGAAAAAGATTATGAGTATGAAGTATAGAAGGTCTAGTGTACGTCATGTGATGGATGTCAGTGAAGCCCGTGTTGTGTGTCAAGATCGCTGTAAGTGGAGAAGTTTGATACAGCAACAGTAAGGGAAAATCATCTGGTACTTTGTATTTCTTTGTGGAGCTAACCTCTGAATCTCAGAGAACAGCTTAGTGGTATGTATGTATGTAGGTCCAATTATACACTGCTGGCCACCCAAAATGCAACACCAAGAAGGACACGAGATAGCAAAGCCAGATTTACTGGACACATAACAACAGATACAAAGATGAAACGATTGAGCTTACAGGTCTGTGCGACTTGCGGAACACGCAGACATCAATAGTTCGTGTAGCCCCCATGGCTGGCAATAACGGCCGCTGCATCGAACGAAAGAGGCTGTGGATTTGGGCTTGGGGTATATCGGCCCAGGCTGCTTCCACAAGTTGCCGCAGTTCATCAGGTGTAGCCGCGGATGGTGCTTGCTGGGCCATTCGGTTGCCGATCACCGACCAGACGTGTTTGATGGGCGACATATTGAGAGAACAGGTTTGCCACGGCAGCAGTGACACCTGGTGGACCGTGAAGAATTGTTGCACGATGCGTGCCACGTGCGGGTGCGCATTGTCCTGTTGAAACGTTGCCGCTGGCAGATCCTGCAGGTAAGGGAGGACTGCAGGCTCCAAAATGTCGGAGATGTAGCGGTGGCTGTTGAGTGTACCGGCGATGCGTACCAGAGGGGTGCGGGTGTCATATCCAATTGCGCCCCAAACCATAGCGCCAGGCGACGGACCGGTATGGCGATGCATAATGCAGGCGTCATACAGTCTCTCGCCGCGGTGCAGCCACATGCGGATTCGACCATCGTGGTGTTGCAGGCAGAAGCGGGATTTGTTGGAGAAAACAATGTCGTGCCATTCCATAGTCCAGGTGCGGCGTTCAACGGCCCATTGCCGCAGCACTCGCCGGTGGTGTAACGTCAATGGGAATCGGAGCAATGGGCGCCGTGCAACAAGTCCTCTCTCCTGCAGACGATGTCGAACAGTACGTGCGGACACAGGTTGTTGCGCAACACACCCTAATTCCTGCGCTAACATTCACGATGTGGCGGTGCGAGACGTCATTGCCCGCCGCACGACATGCCGGTCCTCTCATTCGGTGGTGTGCCGCGACTGCGGCAATCGCTGACGTTGGTCCATCCGTCCCTCCTGCACCCACCGAATCCATACTCGCCTCACTCTGGCTGGATGTCGTCCCACACGGGTGCCTGATGTCTTGGTGCGATAAACCACTGTCGCGATAAGCCACTATTCGCCCTCTGTCAAACTACGAAACGTGCTGGGATGACTGCCGTATTCTGCAACGAGGCATCAGGAAGCTTCCCACGCACAGGTCCGAAAGCACAACACACTTCCACTACTTACACCCCACCTTCTGTGCACCCTTCTTATAGTGCTTCTTGGTGGCGTGCCGGGCGCACATGATTTGCATATGCCCTGCAATGCTAATCGTTTGCATGTGCTCTCGCGGGCGACGCATGCTGCGAATTTCAGGCCAATCGAATGCTTCCTTCTTGGTGTTGCATTTTGGGTGGCCAGCAGTGTACGATGGCCGGGTCCATGTCGGGTCCGGGACCAAATTTTTTTACCCATTTCCAAGTCTTCTGGCAACCCTAGGGTTCTTACCACTTGGACGATAGAGTGACCCATCTTTCTTGCACCAAAAATGCGTCCATGATCGAAGTCGCTTAGTTCACCTAGTTTACCCATGTTCGTCAATTGCGAAACACTGATAGGGAAGCCCTACTCTCTGCCTATTTATTGCCTGCATTTGGTTTGGGTCTTTTTTTTTTTTTTTTTGATTGGAGGTTTAACGACCACCGTGAGCAACTCAATGGGCTATAAGCAGTCGCGGTTTGGGTCTGTTCCACTCTGTGGGGGATGGGGGTTGGGATGTCAACTGCCCATCATCCCCAACTCTAATGTTTTGGCTACTGAGCGTATATACTTCTTAATTTTTAAGTACTATTAGTCCTTTTTATTATCTATAGCATAGTTGTCAATAGCAGTTTCCATTTACATGAATTCCTCAGCTCTACCTTGAAGTATCTTCTACCATAATGCAATAATTTTTTTTTTTTTTAAGACATGCATGTATACAGGGTGATTCAAAATTACGCTGACAAAATAGAAGGGAAAGTCAGGCGTACAGAAACAAACAAAAATCACATAGGAACATATTGACGCAAATGCCATCCTGAGGCGCTACACGTCCCCTAAGATAGATAGTACATATTACAGGGACGACAAGCAAGAAACAGTCGACAACATTTTATTTACACTGTACTTACACAAGGCAGAACAACGGTGGAACAGACAGTTTTACAGGAGGTGTTCAAAGCTTCGTCCAGATGCACTGACACACGCATGACAACGACCCTGCATCGATTGTCACACATTCTCCAAAATGCCTGGCATATCCCGGAGACATCCAGCTGCTGCAGCGACTCTTCCTACTAAGTGTTCATCAGAGGTAACAAGAGTTTCGTGTATGAGCCCTTTAAGATAACTCCATAAGAAAAAGTCTATGGGTGACAAATCAGGTGATTGAGGTGGCCATGCGATCGGTCCACCACGACCATCCAGCTCCCAGGAAAGATGTCTTGCAGATTTTGTTTGACAGCTCTGCTGAAATGTAGGGGAGCTCTGTTGCACTGAAACCACACGTGGCGATGCAGAGACACAGGAACAGTGTCCAGCATTTCTGGCAGAACCTCCTGCAAGAACATTAGATATGTGCATCCATTAAGTCTTGTGGGTAGAATGTACGGCCCGAGTAAAGTCTACAACAATGCTGGCCCAAACGTTGATGGTAAATCATATTGTGAGGCATGCGTCCGTGTAGCATGCAGGTTATCATGCTCCCACGCATGCACATTGTTAACATTCATGACACCCTCTAGTGAGAAAGCAGCCTCATTGATGAGAACAGTTGCTGTGAAGTTTGGGTCTGCCGCACTTTGCTGTAAAAACCACCGTGCAAAATCAACATGCTGCCTGTAATCACCGGGCCCTGGACACGATGCAGGTGAAAGGGATGTTGGCCTTCATGATGTAAAATGTGCCAGACGGTGGATTGAGGGACATGGATGTTATGTGACAGCATTCGAATACTTGTCCCCGGATTCCATTCCATTTTGTGGAGGACACTTTCTTCGATGGCAGGTGTCTGCGTTGATTGGCTACGACCACAATCCCGCCTGTGCACAGCAAAGGTACCTGTTCCGCACAATTGCTGGTTCAATGTGGCAAACGTTGCACAACTAGGTACTCGTCTGTTGGGAAATCTCTCCTGATAAAGGCGAACGGCCGCTCGTCCGTTGCAGTTAGCAGCACCATACGTTAGATGCATATCAGCGAGCTCGCAGAACATGCAACATTGCATGTTACTTGTGCACAATCCACGGCTCAACTGACGCAGGCTCGCTCTGCCCACCTCATGGTCTCATTAACAACGCCCTCTAGTACCTCCGGATGGCGTTTGCGTCGATATGTTCCTATGTGATTTTTTGCTTGTTTCCGTACACCTGACTTTCCCTTCCATTTTGTCAGCGGAATTTCGAATCACCCTGTATATACAGGGGGATTCAGCTAAGCATGTACAAACTCCTGGGAGGGGTAGATTGCACAAAGACAAATCAGAATCACATAGCAATGCAGGGTCGAAAATGCCATCTTCGTGTGCTAGTGTACAGAGAGGACGAGAAATGAAAGAGCAGCACAAAGAGAACAAAATGATATTTATTACTCACAAGACACTTGCGAAATGTATTGAGGTTACAGAAGGTGTTCAAAGTTGCGGCCATCAGCTGTAACACACGCTTGACATCATCGTCGCATGGAATCACGTACATTTTGGAAAATTCCTGGCGTGTCTTGGACTTCCGAAATAGCTGCAGAGATGTGTGCTACAAGGTCCTCATCACTTTCAACGGGAGTGTCATACACCAGTCCTTTGATGTAACCCCGGAAGAAATAATCACGGCATGTTAAGTCCGGCGATCTAGCAGGCCAATGAACGGGACCACCACGCCCGATCCAATATTGTCCAAATGTCAAGTTTAAGTGATGACGAACGTCATTGCTGAAATGGGCGGGGGCCCCATCGTGCTGGAACCACATTGCACGGTGCAGCAACTGAGGGACCTGTTGTTCGTTCAATAGCTCTGGCAAGATGTCCTCCAGAAATATCCGGTAACTCCTTCCATCCAGACGAGGAGGCATGAGGTATGGGCCAATTATGTGGTTCCCGACAATGCCGGCCCAAACATTAACAGCAAAACGGTTTTGTGCTGCACGTGGTCGTACAGCATGGGGATTCTCCACCGCCCATAGATGCGCGTTATGTGCATTGAAGCAACCTTCCCGTGTTAAGCACGCTTTGTCTCTGAACAGCACAGAAGAAGGAAATTGGGGTTCTGCCGCACTCTTCTGCAGGTACCATTGCACAAATGCAATGCGCAGAGGGTAATCCTCAGGGCTTAGTGTCTGAACGTGCTGCACATGATATGGATGCAATTGGTCTTTGTGCAGAACCCTCCATACGGTGGATTGGGACAGACCAAGCCGATGGGCAATTGCTCGTGTGCTGGCACTTGGAGTGTCTGTTGCATGACTTAACACATTCTCTTCGATGGCAGGAGTGCGTACCCATCGTTTCCGACACCTGGCAGTCCCGTGGAAAGATCTAGTGTCTCATAATCTCTGATGCAGCAGTGCAAACACTTGCCTCATCGGGTACCGTTCCTGGTACAGTCACACAGCGGCTCATCCATTGCAGTCTGCTGCTCCGTATGCGCGGTGTATATCAGCCATTTCTACGTTCGTGACCTCAGCCATCCTACTACCTCTGCTGGCAGTTTACAAATGACGGTATACTGAGAGAAGGTGTCACGTCAATTCGTCGCATGCGTCAATTCGTCGACTGCGACGATTCGTCACGCGTCAATTCGTGGCGCGTCAATTCGTCGCGGACAAATTCGTCGACTACGTCAATTTGTCGCGTTTACAGATTTTGGTTACATACAAAACGAATGCAGGAAAACGTACGATTTAAAATTTTCGTGAAATCTAGTTTTCATTTCAGAACCATCAAATGGGGTATCATGAAACTCTAACTTAGACGCTAGACGGTTTTTGGAAGGGGTTGGAGCCCGGGTGTCAGAGCTCCCCCCCCTCATAAAAAAATTCGTAAAATCTACAGTTTTCATTTTTAGAACCATAAAAGTTGGTATACTATCTCATGGTATCCTAACTTAGACGGTACACCGTTTTTGGAACGGGTCAAGGCCCAGGGGTCAGAGCCCCCCACATACAAATTTTTTTTAAAAACTACATTTCAAAATTGTCTTTATTCTTCAAATAAAAATAGCATTTCTATGTACACCATAGTAGAAATATGCCAATAAATACAGTGGTATATACATCAACTGGAAAGTTCCAGTGAAACACAAAACAAAATATTGTTAAAATCATAAAATTATTTCGCCACGAAGGGCGAAGGAGAGGCAGACAATAAAGCACAAGTGATGCAAATGAAAATGTATACTACAGTATTGTAGACAAGGAAAGACATGATGCTATACTATTCACAAATTCCAATTAAGCATTACTACCATGCTCAAGATTAAATATGCACAAGGTACTAATTCACAGAAAAGACCATGGGTGAGAAGGAACTAACAGGTGCAACAGTATTTAGAAATATGACAGAAATGGTAGAAACAATTAAGCACAAATACTTATTATATGCACAGAATTATGCAGTGACAAGAGAGAAATACGCTAAACGAACCCAGGAGGGCAACTTTACAAAAAAACAGAAATCGAACAGTAATGCAATGCATAAGTGTCATATCATATGTACAGAACAATACAGTGACAAGGAAGAAAGCCGCGAAACATACCCAGAAGGGCAGCTTCTCATAAAACAGAAATGTAACAGTGATGCTACACTCAAAATTTACATCATATGTACAGAAGTATTCAGTGACAAGGGGGAGAATCGCTAAAAGTACTCAGAAGGGCATCTTCTTACATTAAATTATACACACAGGGACAATAAAATTTCAAAATATATTCAACATAATGCAGGGGACATTGTGTGTGCAGTAAACTGTGTAGAAGAAAAAAATTATACACAACATAAAATACAACATAATCGAAGAGAACATGGGTAACATGGTGAGCTATCTCCAATAGCACATAAAACAGAATAATCACAAATAGCGAATCATACAAAATTCTTCTTGACAAGTGGTCAGAAGCCAGCCCCTAGATCTCTCCGCCGCCGTAGCGGCACACATTGAAATGTATTTTTCATACGGCCCCAAACGCTCTTATGGACATACTAGATTGAACTGGACGCAAATAAATCATTAATATAATTTGTACTAGCAGGGATACCAGTTATTTTCCAGGTACATATTACTATTTGTGGAATCACCAAGTTCAGCGGGTGAAAGCTAATGAATGAAAAAGATATTCCTGCAATTTTCCAGTAAACTTATTTTAAATTTTTTTGATTTAGTTAATTTAATTTTGCGAAACAAAAAGAAAGAAAAAGAAATGGGAATACTTACCTTCTAGGAGACATCTATAGAACTGCAGTACATCTGGCGTGCGCTTCTGTGAATCCCGCAACAAAGAAATGCAATGTACCTATGTGAAGTCGATTGCGTTCGACTTCACATTGGCATTGATCATCTTTTTCTTACCGTTTTGAATTTTGAATATCTGGAACTCTCTATTTACATTACATTATATTTCTTCCTGATAAGCCGTTTGTTGGTGGTGAAAGCTAAACTATATAGATTTGTGTTTTTAATACACCATTAAACGCATATTTTTGCACTTTATTGTTATCTACAGTCTCTAACTTAGACCGTAGGTTGGTTAGTTGGTTGGTTGATGGTTTATGCTGCAAGGCCCTCAAAGGGCCAAAGAGCGCCTTAGAATGTAGATAGGGTATTCTTAAGAGTAAAAAACGGAGCTTTTTATGAAAATTTTGTTTGGGGCTCCCTTGACCAGGGCCCCGACCCCTTCCAAAAACCGTCTACCATCTAAGTTAGATAACCATGAGATAGTATACCAAATTTGGTAGTTCTAAATTTAAAACCGTAGATTTTACGAAAAAAAATTTTTTTTTGTGTGTGTGTGGGGGGCTCTCACCCCCGGGCTCCAACCCCTTCCAAAAACCGTCTAGCGTCTCAGTTAGAGTTTTATGATACCATATTTAATGGTTCTGAATTGAAAACTGTAGATTTTACAAAAAAATTATGGAGGCGGGCGCTCTGACCCCGGGCCTTGACCCGATCCAAAAACAGTCTACCGTCTAAGTTAGAGTACCATGAGATAGTATACCAAATTTGGTGGTTTTGAATTGATTACTGTAGATTTTACGGCATTTTTTATGATGGGGGCTCTTACCCCCGGGCTCCAACCCCTTCCAAAAACCGTCTAGCGTCTAAGTTAGAGTACCATGAGATAGTATACCAAATTTTGTGGTTCTAAAATGAAAACTGTAGATTTTACGAAATTTTTATGGGGGGGGGACTCTGACCCCCGGGCTCCAACCCCTTCTAAAAACCATCTAGCGTCTAAGTTAGAGTTTCATGATACCAAATTTGATGGTTCTGAAATGAAAACTAGATATCACGAAAATTTTGTATGTATGTGGGGGTGGGGTGGGGGCTCTGACCCCCTCCGGGCCTTAACCCGTTCCAAAACCGTCTAAGTTAGGGTACCATGAGATAGGATACCTGATTTGGTGGTTCTGAATTGAAAACGGTAGATTTTACAAAAATTTTGTACATGGGGGCTCTGACCAACCAGGCCCTGACCCCTTCCAAAAACCGTCTACCGTCTAATATTTTTAGTGCCAAAGAAAAAGCATAATATTCCTATCCTGTCTGAGTGTCCAAACTTTATAAATTTGATCAGGGAGGAAGACGTTCGAAATCGTACGTTTTCCTGCATTCGTTTTGTATGTAACCAAAATCTGTAAACGCGACGAATCGACGTAGTCGACGAATTGATGCAGTCGATGAATTGACGTATAACCCTGAGAGAACGTATGAGCAGTCTCGTGGCCGAACAACGCCATCTACCGCATGAAGATGGCGTTTCTGACCCTGCATTGATAAGTTATTCCGATTTGTCTTTGTGCGACCTACCCCTTGCATAAGTTTGTACACGCTTAGCTGAATCACCCTGTATATATTTCTTGTTTAAGGTCAGTCATTGTAACTACAAAACGTGCGTACATATCTCTTCATTTTAGTCTGTTATAGATTTTGTAGATATACTTTTGTACCATTTCAGCATTACAAGATTTGTGAAAATATGAATATTTTCTATTTCAGCAACCCATGGTAATACTTCTTTGCTTATGCATTATTTACAGAAGCATTTAGACATGTGTGATAAAAAATAAGAACAGAACAAAAATGAAACAACCTCGTGTAATTTTGAAAAAAAAAGATTTCTTGTTTTAATCATTTTTAACTATAAGAAAATTTTTACTGTTCTCCATTTTTGAAACTTTCCTCATTTTTAATCCAAGGGTTTTTCAGCACCCTCCCAGTTTGAGGTTCTTCGATAAATCCCTCCCACAGAGCCACCTTCACAATGTTTGAAGCCACCCCTACACCTACGGAAAGTACTGGAGTACTGGTTGTTTTATGGTGGTTTGATTTGGCACTCATTTCTATGATCAGGTGAGACTATCAATTTGAACTGCTACTATGCTGAAATATAGCAGATGCACAATAAGCTTTGTACCAAGGAACCAGTTTTGGTCAGCAGGCATGGGGTCCTTTTGTTGCATGTCAACATTCGTCTGTTTGTTATCTAAAGGACATCCAACAAATCCAACAGTTGGACTATGAAACTCTACTATGCTGAAATATAGACTACTATGCTGAAATATAGACTCTACTATGGATATCGTGTTTAGTACTATACTATGCTGAAATATAGTATGTCATCTAAAGGACATCCAACAATCCACCAGTTGGACTACGGAACTCTTCTATGCTGAAATATAGCAGATGCACAATAAGCTTTGTACCAAGGAACCAGTTTTGGTCAACAGGCATGGGGTCCTTTTGTTGCATGTCAACATTCGTCTGTTTGTCATCTAAAGGACATCCAACAAATCCACCAGTTGGACTAGGGAACTCTACTATGCTGAAATATAGACTGCACTATGCTGAAATATAGACTCTACTATGGATATCGTGTTTAGTACTATACTAGGCTGAAATATAGACTCTACTATGCTGAAATATAAACTCTACTATGCTGAAATATAGTTTGTCATCTAAAGGACATCCAACAATCCACCAGTTGGACTACGGAACTCTACTATGCTGAAATATAGCAGACACACAATAAGATTTGTACCAAGGAACCAGTTTTGGTCAACAGGCATGAGGTCCTTTTGTTGCATGTCAACATTCGTCTGTTTGTCATCTAAAGGACATCCAACAAATCCATACCAGTTGGACTACGAAACTCTACTATGCTGAAATATAGACTGTACTATGCTGAAATATAGACTGTACTATGCTGAAATATAGACTCTACTATGGATATCGTGTTTAGTACTATACTATGCTGAAATATAGACTCTACTATGCTGAAATATAGTTTTTCATCTAAAGGACATCCAATAATCCACCAGTTGGACTACGGAACTCTACTATGCTGAAATATAGCAGATGCACAATAAGATTTGTACCAAGGAACGAGTTTTGGTCAACAGGCATGGGGTCCTTTTGTTGCATGTCAACATTCGTCTGTTTGTCATCTAAAGGACATCCAACAAATCCACCAGTTGGACTACAAAACTCTGCTGCACACTACATGTTTCCCAGATTATCACCTCTTCCAGCATCTGCACCATTTCCAGGTGGAGAAGACCTTCCCAAATGACCAAGTTGTATGTCAGGTCATTGCCACCTTCTTTGCCCCACAGATTCTGGAGTTTTATCACCATGTGATGCACAGCCTCAAAACCCACTACCAAAAGTGTGTCGATGTTGAAGGAAACTACTTTGATGAGGAGAGTAGGTGCTTCCTATTTTTATGGGGGTTTGCTGGTGGCACTCCCATGTCAAACATTTCATCTGTACCAACCCAATGATTAGTGAACAATGCTGCACTTCCCTGTAAGGGAATATTAAATATTTAGAATTACTTAGGTGAATCATTTTTTGCTCATATGGATATTGCTGTAAGAAGCATGAAGCAGCTAAGCTGGTTTACCAGAGTAAGGCAAAAGATAGGAAGGAGAAGGTGGAAAGGCATCAATTGGCGTTTTGGAAAGATAGGAAGACTTTCTGGAAGTACATGAGACTCAGGAAAACTAGGAGAAACAAAGTTGTAAGTTGTGTGAAGAATAGGATCGGGGAAATGATATGGGAGCCCAATGAGTTAAGTGCAAGATGGGATGAATACTTCTGTGAGTTAAATCAAGAAAGCTAAGGTGATTCTGAGGCAGAAGCAGATGATGTCGCAGTGAAAGATGGAAGCACAGGAGGAATCTCAGGAGAAGAGGTGGGTAAAGCTCTAAAATCTCTTTAGAATGGTAAGGCTCCAAGATTTGATGTCATAACTGCTGAGATGTTGAAATATGGTGGTGACTCTGTAATTGACTGGTTAACTGAAATTTGCCAGTTTTGCTGAGAGTTAAGAATGGTCCCTCAGGATTGGAAGGATGCTATCATTGTTCCCTTGTATAAGAGAAAAGGTGATCAGACTGACTGCAAGAATTATTGGAGTATTAGCCAGCTGAGTGTGCCAGGGAAAGTGTTTGGTAATATTGTTATTGAAAAAGTACGGGGTCTTATATCAGAGAAAGTGTGGGATGTTCAAAGTGGTTTTATGTCTGATAAAGGCTGCACTAACCAAATTTTTGCATTATGCATGATGATTGTAAAGTATCTGGCTGTTGGTAAGAAACTTTTTGCTGCCTTCATAGATTTAGAGAATGCTTATGACCAAGTAAATAGGACACTTTTTGTAGAAGGTATTGAATAAACATCGTGTTACTGGGAATCTACTTAACAGTGTAAAAACCATGTATGCTGGCAGTAGAGCTTGTGTACGAGTGAATGGTGTTTTACCAAAATGGTTTTTTATTGGTGCAGGAGTCAGACAAGATTGTGTAATGTCACCATGGGTGTTTAATATATTTATGGATGCGTGCATGCATGATGCCAAGATGCACAATACTGGTTTATGTCTTGGTGATATCCATGTGTGCAGATTGCTGTATGTTGATGACACAGTCCTGTTGGCAGAGCAAAAGTGAGTTGCAGAGTATGTTGTCCCGGATGTACAAAGTTTGCATGAAATTTAAACTGAGTATAAATAATTGAAAAAAACCAAAGTTGTGGTTTTTGAGCGAGGAACTGGTATCACTGAATGTAATATAAGTCTAAATGGCACAGTGATTGATGGGGCTAGGCAAATGACTTTGTGTATTCAGGAAGCATGTTTGACAGAGAGAACAAATTGGATGGTGAAATTAGTGGGCGAGTGAATTCTTCATTGAAAGTCATAGCTGCTTTAGGAGGTAAGGTTTCCACTGGAATGATGGGTTCTCAAGAGAGTACCGCATGGCTGTGTATGAAAGTGTAGTTGTTCCTGCTCTGATGTATGGCAGTGAAACATGGGTACTACAGAAGAAACATAGGAGTCGTTTGTATGCTGCAGAAATTCGTTACTTATGGGAGGGGAGACACATTCTGATCATGCGAGGAATGAAGATGTGTTGCAGTTGTGTAATGTGAAGCAAAATATTGTTAGCAAGGTGGAGACTAATATTCTTAAGTGGTTTGGCCATGCTGAAAGAATGAGTGATGAGATGCTTACTAAGAAAAAATTTTCTGCCCAAGTGGCAGGAAAGAAAGGCAGAGGAAGGCCAAGGAAGTCATGGGAGGATCAGACTCAGGAGTGTCTGCATGAGAAAAAGATTATGAGTATGAAGTATAGAAAGTCTTGTGTACGTCGTGTGATGGATGTCAGTGAGGCCCAAGTTGTGTGTCAAGATCGCTGTAAATGGAGAAGTTTGATACAGCAACAGTAAGTAAATAATCAGTTAAAAATTTATCTGTCAGTTTGTATTTCTTTGTGGAGTTAACCTCTGAATCTCAGAGAACAGCTTAGTGATATGTATGTATGTACCAGTTAAATGTTTATTTGGCAGATGGTCTTTTTTCTTTGAGGAACTAACTACTGAATCTCAGAGAACAGCTTAATGTTATGTATGTATGTACTTTTTGCTCACTCTCACATAAAAATAAATCATGCTTTTCAGTTGATCAGCTCATTAAATGTGATAATTATGCAGTGATGCTGGAAAAGCATCAAGCTGATGAGCTCCGTAAAATCAAGCAGGAAATTGACCATTTTCGAAAAACAGTGCAAAGACCTGAGTTCAGAAGAGAATTTGATATTCATGATCCAGATCGCTTGAAGAAGGAGTTGCCACCTCGAATATCAGATGAAGATCCTCGCTGTGCTGTTTCTGGAGTTCAGAGGTTAGATGTGATTCACTCTTATAACTATAACATTGGAAATCTATGCATTAAAATTTGAATGTAGGACAATTTATATTCATTTGCTTAACTTTTCATGATTTATGTGTGACTCAGATATTTCACTCTGTATTCAAATTTGCCTCTAAACTTGTAGGAGGGGAGATCTGTCACTAAATGCCTGTAAAAGAAGTAGTTGAAATATTGGAATAAGTTTTTTGAATACTTAAAAACATTTTGTATGTTGATATTTTTTATCTAGAATATTTTCAACTGTTAACATCATCATGGATGTTATATGTTTTGGTGGTTGCAGAAAACCTAAAACATTGTCTAGTACAGTGCAATTCTATACAGCTATGGGCCAAGGTTTTTAAAAGAATTAGATGGCTGAACTCATCGATATATCTCGTGTGATTCTCATAAAGCTCACTACCATAAAGTTATAAGAAAGGGACTCATTTTTTAAAATATGCATAAAATGATGTAAATATATAGATGTCATGTGCTATTTATTAAATTTTTAATAACATTTAATTAATATTAGAAAAGTTGAAATTTAAAATAAGAAAAAAACAAAAAACAAACTTGCATTTTATGAAAGCCCTGGGAATGATTAAACTCTACTAAAAGTTTCAGCATCTTTACTTCAATGTTTGATATTGAAAGTTGAAGTAATTGTTCCAGAAAAAGTCATTTATAGTGTTTCTGTGTTTTGACTTCATGCATTTCATGTCAGAAAATCTTCATGCATAAATAAGTACAGTCAACTTCGCCTATAGTAAACCTCTGCAGACTCACATATTTCGTTCACTATGTCCGAGGTTCACTAAAACTGAAGTGTCTTCCCTTAACCCGAATTGAGTGGAATGGTGAGCAAGAAAATAAAATATGTACATATGTATCTAAAAAATAATATTTTTATGTATGTAGTGTATATTCATTAAAATAAGTAAACAAAATTAATTTTATGTTATCTTAATTAACATGAAAATAGTCTGTTATGTGCTGCTGCCTGCTGCAAAAAGTTTTAACAAATATTTTCTGTATGTCCTTTTCTAGAGTCTGTGCTTTTGCTACACTCGATTCTACATTTTCCTTACATTCTAGGAATTTTAGCCCCGCACGGGGATAACTGGTTTTCCAGTTATTTGGGGAGCGGCGCCCCCACGGCCCGAGCTGACCTTGTGACGGATCAATTTATCTTTTCGTCTTGAACGATTATGTAACCGAAGGGACAGCTGTTCATCCAGCTGCTGGGGGATGGCGTCCCCACGGCCCGAGCCGACTTGAACTAGATGTGAATTTTCAAATTTTTTTATGTTTTTTGTTTTTTCACTTGACACGCTCCCGCCTCAGTTGTAGGTTGCTGAGGTTGTGATTATGCGCCAGCTCTGGATTTGAGTTTATCTTTTTCTTTCCTGTCTTCTCCGTTTTATGTTCCTTTTGTTTTTCCGAGCTGGTTAGCTAGACCTACCTGCACGTTTGCCGTGTGTGGTGACCCGTAAGGTGGAAAAGGGGATGCTGGAGGCTGAGGTTTCTGGAGGCCTGGGTGTTGTTGTCGCCAGTTGCCAACACTCCTCTTTGCCCCCTGCTTCACCCTAAACGGGCGGCTAGGAACTAACCCACTCCTAGTCAATGAGGTCTGTGGCCGAGTGGAGCCCAGACCTCTAACGGCTTGTCGTCTCGTACGACAGGGTGAGTCTGGGGATAGGGTGGGCATGCCAAAGGGGTGTTCCCCAGGCATGGGAAAGTCTGGGTGCACGCCGAGCGTATGTCTGCCCTATCAACTTGCTATATCCGCTTGCTATCCCTAGAGCCGTGTCCTGCGTCCACTTGGGCTTGCGGACCTCCGGCTCTCCCTCGTTGGGCTCGATTGTGGGTGGGGAAGTCGGCGGACGAATTCTAAAAACTTTTTATGGCTCAAAATGAAATTTCCCACGAACCTAAAACCAAAAGAGGTATTGAGGAAGGCTTAGCTCCTTCCGCTAAAAAGCATGTGCCCGATTGCTCGAATGCCAGATTCTTTTTTGTGCACTCATTGGACCCTTCAAAGCCTTTGAGTGCCAAAAGTCCATTTTGGATTAACAAAGCACTGCAATCCATAGCAAGTTCTCCCAAGAGCGTAAAGAAGCTCCAATCTGGAGATCTTCTTGTAGAGATGTCCACTGTGGCCTACAGTACCACACTTATTAACACCACCACGCTGCTGGAGACTCCTGTCAAAATAACACCCCATGGATACCTAAATTCATCTAGAGGCGTTGTCTCCTCTCAGGACCTCGTTGAGTGTACTGAGGAAGAGCTATTAGAAGAACTGAGGAGTCAACAAGTTACGGGTGTGCGGCGTATACTCTTTAGGCGGAATGGGCAGTCCGTCCCATCCCGCAACATCATTTTAACGTTTGATAGCCCTTCGCTGCCTACGTCCATCAAGGCAGGGTATCTTCACCTAGAGGTACGCCCGTACATCCCTAACCCTTTAAGATGTTTTAGGTGCCAGTCTTATGGCCATTCTCAGCAGTCGTGCAGGAGCAATCCCCGGTGTGCACGCTGTGGTGCCACAGAGCATCTTCTGCAGGAATGTGTGGCCGAGGCTGAGTTTTGTGTGAACTGCAAGGGTTCACACGCGGCATCAGCCAAAGATTGTCCCAAGTGGAAGGAGGAGAAGGAAATCCAAAGGATCAAAACGGTGGAAAATATTTCCTATCCTGAGGCCAGAAGAAAAGTGGTTCCTGTTACATCTGATCGGCAATCATACGCTTCAGTGGTGGTTGCCAAATCTACGGTTGCCACTCAGACCGACATTGAGATCCCCCTTAAATGTCCATTCAATGTTAACGACATCATCGCAGCCGGACTGGAGGCACTCCAGTCTCGAGCTAGGGGTCTGAAAGCGCCACCCACCACTTCGCCGAAGCAGACTCATCCCACCCCCAACAAGGGAACTCAGGCCACTTCTTCTAACAAAAAGACCAAAGCCCAGGATAAGAAACGCATTTCTTCTCCTACAAAATCTCAGGAAACGACTCAACGTCGTGCGCCTCCCGGTACGACACTTGGGACAAAACATGCTCCGATCTTAGCCCCTGGTCACACGCCTCCAGATCTGGGGGAACCCCAGCAGAGGCGATGGAGCCGGACTTTGTTTGATCATTTTCATTTTCATTTCACTAATAACCATGGCTTCAATCATTCAGTGGAACTGTCGAGGTTTTCGGACGAACTTTGATGACGTGAAACATCTGCTTTCATTTTACTCTCCGGTGTGCCTTTGTCTACAGGAGACGAAGCTTAAACCATCGGACCTGCTTTCAGTTCCGAGGCTACAGTGCATTTCGGACTGATAACTCGTCTGGAAATATAGCCTGTGGGGGAGTCGCTATTCTCGTCCCTCACAGGGTTCCGGTATCTTCCGTCGCGGTTTCCACAACTGTGCAGGCCGTGGCGGTTCGTATTTCTATGCCTGTACCTCTTACTGTCTGCAGTGTCTATCTGCCGCCGGACGAGAACGTGAGCGTCTCGGTACTGGAGAGATTGGTTGATCAGCTGCCTTCACCCTTTCTAATACTAGGTGACTTCAATGCCCATCATCATTTGTGGGGTAGTGTCAGCATCAGCACGAGAGGTCGTCGAATAGAGTCTCTTCTGTCCTCGGCCTCTTTGTGCCTTTTAACACCGGTGCTGACACGTACTTCCATGAACCGACACGATCCTTCAGTGCGATCGATTTGACCTTGGGATCACCATCAATTATTGCTGACTGGTCGTGGGCGGTGTGTAACGACCTCCACGGGAGCGACCATTATCCGATTTTGCTCTCGCATCATGCCAACATGCCAACTTCTGCCTCCCGCCCTCCTCGTTGGAGGATGGAGCGTGCGAGATGGGAGGTCTTCACGCCGTCAGCTTTGATCTCTTCTGCAATGGTGACCCAAGAGTCAATCGACGCAGCGGTTCTTGAAGTCACAAATTGTATTCTTCAGGCAGCTGATCTTTCTATCCCAAAAACATCGACGACACTCTCCAGAAGTCCGAAGCCTTGGTGGACCCCTGAATGCGCAGCGGCTAGGAGAGCTCAACATAAGGCCTGGTCTACGTTTCGGCGTTATCCGACCGATGCTAATCTCGTTACATTCAAACGAGCAAAATCCTATGCTCGGTTGGTGCGTCGACGTAGCAAGAGGGAGTCTTGGATCCAGTATGTTTCATCTCTCACTTCGCGTACCAGTTCGAAAAGTGTGTGGGACAAGATTCGTAAGATCCGGGGTAACTACAGCTCTCACCAGATCTCCATTCTCGAGAGTAACGGCTGCACATATGCTGGAGTCGGGGAGATTGCTGATTGTTTGGGGGAAGCGTTTGCCTCCGTGTCGAGTGACCTGGCGTATCCTTCCTCCTTTCTGAGGATTAAATCCACTGCGGAACGCCAGAGAATCTCCTTTGCGCCTTTTCTCGACACCGGATATAACTCCCCCTTCAGCATGGTTGAACTCAGGGTGGCTCTGCATCGGTCCGGCGCTACATCGGTCGGTCCCGATGGCATCCATTATGACATGCTCCGTCATCTCTCGCAGTCGTCTCTCGAGAATCTCTTAATCTTGTATAATCGTATTTGGTCGGAGCACAGTTTCCCGGAATCTTGGCGAAAAGCTTTTGTTCTGCCTTTTCCCAAACCTGGCAAGGATCCTAGATCTCCCTCTAGTTATCGTCCAATTGCTCTCACTAGCTGTCTGTGTAAAGTTCATGAAGGCATGGTTAATTCCCGGTTAATTCATTTTTTAGAATATCATCAAGTACTTTCACCATCACAAAGCGGCTTTCGCCGTCATCGTTCACCTCACGATCATCTCCTGCACCTTGAGACATCTGTGCGCGAGGCGTTCGTGCGTAGGCAGCACCTGGTTTCTGTATTTTTTGATATTGAAAAAGCTTATGATCGAGCGTGGCGGCATGGTATTATCCGTGACCTCCACGCATGCGGATTGCGAGGAAATCTTCCGACATTTATTTTAAATTTTCTTCGCAGTCGGGTGTTCCAGGTGCGCCTGGGTACGACGCTATTGGCAACATTCCATCAAGAACAAGGTGTTCCTCAAGGTTGCATTTTATCTGTCACATTGTTCATCCTTCGCATTAATTGTCTCCTCACAAATCTTCCTCCTGCGGTTTCGGCTACTGTCTATGTTGATGACTTGCACATTTTCTGCTCGTCATCAAGCATGCATTTTATTGAAAGGCAGTTGCAGTCTGCAATTAATCAGATCTTTAAAACGGCGAATAGCAATGGTTTCGTTCTTTCTCCCGACAAGACAGCGTGTGTCCATTTCTGCCGGAGGCGCGGCCTCCATCCTGACCCAGAGCTGTTTTTAGACCGTGCAGCCATACCAGTTTTGCCGGAGACCAAGTTCCTTGGACTGACCGTCGACCGTGCGCTTACATTCCGTGCGCACGTTCGGCGGCTCAAGATTTCCTGTCTGCGGGCTCTATCTATTCTTAAGATCCTTTCGAGAGTCTCGTGGGGCGCAGACAGGATGTCTTTACTTCGCATTTACCATTCCTTAATACGGTCGAAACTGGATTATGGTTGTATCGTGTATGGCTCTGCGCGTCCTTCCGTTCTCCGGCCTTTGGACACTATTCACCATCAAGCACTGCGTCTTTGTTCGGGAGCATTTCGAACATCTCCGATTCCCAGCCTTTACGCTGACGCGAACGAACCATCGCTTGAATTACTCCGTCTGCAGCTGTCTATTCAATTCTACCTGAAACTTAGATCTCTTCCAGACCATCCTTTATACGATGCAGTTTTTCATCCCCAGCATGCTCGTTTATTCGGGAACCGGCCCTCGTGCGTTTCAACCTTCGGTCTTCGTATGGCGGCCGTAGCCCATGATGTAGGGCTCGACTTGTCACTTGTTGGAGAGACCAGGGGCTTTGGGGACCCGCCATGGCACCCACTTGGTGTCATGGTTGATACCACCTTTACATCTTTCAATAAATCCTCAACCCCTGCGTCAGTGTACCAGCAGCTCTTCGCTGAGCACCGTGACCTACATTCTGATTACACTCCCATTTTCACTGATGGCTCCAAGATGCATGGAGTCGTTGGATCCGCGGCTGTCTGTGTAGATGACGTTTCAGTAGCGCGGATTCCAGCTGAGGCCACTGTGTTTTCAGCAGAGATGCATGCTGTGTATCTCGCCCTTCTCCATGTTCAGTCGAGTTCTCATCACCGGGCTGCGGTGTACACTGATTCCTTGAGTGTTTTGCAGGCTTTGTCATCGTTGGACTGCTGTGACCACCCTTTTCTTTTTACCGTACGAAGGCTTCTTTGTTCTTTGCTCGAGGCCGGTGTCCAGATACAATTTTGTTGGATTCCCGGGCATGTTGGAATCTCGGGTAACGAGTGTGCTGATGCGGCTGCTAGATCTGCTTCCTCTTTGGTCGTCACACCCTTGCCACTGTTTCACCGGGATTTCCGCTTTCCGGTTCGCGACCATATCAAGCGAACGTGGCAAGGTCTGTGGGACCAACAGGTGGAAAATAAACTGCATCGTATTAAAATAAACTGCATCGTATTAACCTAATCTTGAAGTCTGGAAATCCTCATATCGTCGGAACCGTAGGGAGGAAGTGGTGCTTGCTCGTCTCCGCATTGGGCATTGTCGATTCACTCACCGCTTTTTGCTGTGTGGCGACACTGCGCCGATGTGTGAGACATGCAACTGCCGACTCACCGTCACTCATCTTTTGTGTACCTGTGTTCGTTTTCGTGATGTACGTTTTCATTTCTTTCATTCTCATTTGTTGAACGAGGACGCCGCTACACTGCAGCGGCTGCTAAATGACCACTGCAATACTGTTGCTGTTTTTTCATTTTTTAAACAAATTGACTATTTTAAACGTATCTAGATTTTAGCCCTATCATCATCCTCATTGCTCAGTTTTACTGAATCAGCTAGATTTTAATTATTGTATCATGTTTTTAATACTGTTTGTTTCATTATTTTTTTTAGCCCTTTCATCGTTCTCATTCTTCAGTTTTATTTGATCAGCCATATTTTAAACTTTATCGCACATTTTTTAATACTGTTTGTTGGTCTGTCTTTTGTCTGGCGCTCTTTGGCCAACCATGGCCCTTGCGCCATTAAAATCAACCAACCAACCAACCAACCAACTAGGAATTTTAGCACAGTCCTGACACACTCCAACACCTCTTTCACTGTTGGAACACATTCTTCATTATCGTCCTCATCATCTTCAGCTTCGTTTTCTTCTGTGGTGAAACTGCCTTTCACAGCCTCGACTTCAGCTTTGTTTTCTTCATCTTCAGCTTTGTTTTCTTCTGTGCTGAAACTGCCTTTCACAGCTTCATCGGACGGAAATTCATTCGTTATAACTTCCCAATCAGCATCGATAAAATCTTCAGCTTCAGTGGAATTTGCACCGATATGCTGAAGCAGGTCCTTGAGAGGCACATCATCCTCTTCTTCGAATGCCACATGTCCAGTAGCCAAACCGGACCTCAGGAAACAGTTCTGTATAGTGACAGTTGACACACTCCTCCAAGCTTTGTTTCCAAAACGTACAATATTCAGAACATTTATTGATGTGTTTTGCTTTGATTCCAAAGCTTGGATTAAATGAAGTGTTACTTCCCTTCTGTAATAGGTTTTAAAGCTGTGAATCACATCTTGATACATGAGTTGAAGGATTGACATAGTGTTGGCAGGCAGGAACACCAGCTTGATGTTGCTGAGGTACCTTTGTCCTTCAATGCACTTAAGGAGTAGTAGGCCTACAATATTGTTCTCAACACATTCTTCCAAGTTTTTACAAAAAGGTTTGTTTTGAAATTATTACAATTTCATGTTAAAAGTACATTATTTTCTTTTTAGGTTCACTATAAATGAAAATTTTAATGTACATTTCCGATGTTGCATGTCGGGACCAATGATTTAGGTTCACTATAGCCGAATGCTCACTATAACAGAGTTCATTATATCCAGAGTTGACTAATAAGATTGAAATAATTTTAATCCAGAATCTCTTACATTTGAGTATTTCTCAGCGAATTTTTTTTTCAAACAGTTCTGCTCAGACTTTGATCGAGCTCTAAAAATTGTGTCTGCTTGAAGTTTACATAATTCCGTTTCATGATTTGATAAATGGGGTTTGTGCTTTCAATGTTAACATGTAATGGATTGCTGCTAAACAGGCATGTGCTTGTTTTGAGTTCATAAAATTGTTCATACTTGCCATCAAAGTTCTTAATAAGAGTGTGTAGCATAGCTACAAATACTATCAAATCTATAGTTTCACTAAGTATTGTCATTTCATAAGAAAGCTCCTTGCAGGATTCGATATCAAAGTGCTTCTTTCTGGATTTAATTTTTACAAGAGTAGCTTGTAACGAAAACCAGCTGTATGACTGTTCACAGATATTTTTATCTTTCCCTTTGCAGAGCAATATTTAGCACACCCAAATGTTGTGTGCTAAAGGTTAGAAAGTTAGTGAGCTAAGAAAAGCAATATCACCAGGACTTTTATAGTTAAATTAGTATAACATTTCATTTCTTCCAATAAAAAGAGATAAAGTTCTTTCAGAATATTCAAAGTAATCAGAATTATGTACTGAATTGCCCGTGAGTTATTGACCTTCCATGTAAAAACTCCTCAGAAAACTTGAAAATTACATCGCCTTGGCGCGGGAATTGAACCTTCATCTCCTGATTTCCGTTCGAGTGTTCTAGCTGTTACACCACCCAGGACAATGAAGTTCCAAGCAACTAAGGCTAAGCAATTATAGCTTAGGAAATTGAAACCTCAGATTGCGGGTTTGATTCCCGCTCCAGGACAATGTAAGTTTTTTGAGGAGTTCTTACATGGACGACCAGTTACTCACAAGCAATTCAGTACATTCTGATTGCTTTGAATATTCTAGTGTTTTTTCATATATATCTGAGGAATATTTCTTCCTTAAGTTCTTTCAGAGGTTGTCAAAATCTCACTAAGCATTTTCTGACACTCAACTAATGGATTCCATTGTGGAGAAGCAAATCACCATATTCAGTATCATGTTCATCTAAAAATATTTTGAATTTTCTATGTGTATATGCAGTTTTCACCAATAATTAAATTCGTTATTTTCAGTACCTTGTCCATTGTATTTGACAGTCCTGCAAAGACCCACATAATGCTTGTTAATGTACAATGTATTCTGACATTATAGATTGGATTCCATCTCTTTTCAGCCAAAAATGAAATGTGATCTATTCTTCATTTGCGGGCCACATATTTTTGTTTTGTGAGCTACATGCAGCCGAGGGGCTGCTAGTTAGGCTGCACTAGTCTAGTGGAATAAACAGTAAGATTTCGTCCAAGTAACTATGGAATCCAAGCTGAAAGTTGAAGGATTTTATCATGTTGTAATTTCATGAGACTTTTTGAGGAGTTCATGAAAATCTATGTGACAGAGATGTGACAGAAAATGAAAACAGTATTCTGAAGGGTTGCACCCCACAGAATTAAAGAGGTAACTAAAATAGAATCTATTATTTGCAGAATGAGTGGTGGTTTTTGATACAATCTTGTTGCAGGGGGTGGGGCATAGTTTTAACTGTCTAAGATAAACTAACTCAGCAATGTATCTGACTTTACTGTAGTCTACACACACCCACAGTTGTTTTACAGGTAAGAGTTGTGACTGTGCACTTATAAAAGAGAGAACAAATGGAATTGTGTGTTAGAACTGGACAAGGTTGCAGTGTCGGCCCTTCATCTGTGCTAACCTCTGTTCTAGTGGCGCAGTGGTCTTAGTGCTGGTTTCTGACCATTCATCCGAGATGGGTCCAGGTTTGAATCCCAGTGAGGCATGGATTTTATGTTTGTCTTATGGCATTACCTCTCTCCCTCCCTTGGAATCAGGGGCTTTAAATCAATGATAGGCAACTGCTTATAGCCAATTAACTTACTTTTGGTGGTCGTCAAACCCCTCCAAATTAAAAAACAAAACAAAAACAAACAATCTTCAACTAGTCATAGTGAAATGGCTTCTAAATATGGCACAAAACAAAAAAATTAACATCGCAAAATTTTAACATCAACACAAATTTAACATCATTTAAAGATAAAGCTAACATCACCTTATCCTTCCTAACTTAACTTTTTAAATTTATTTTTTTTAGAAGTCCTTTCATGTTTGGGTTATTTACCTGGTCATTTTACTTTTCCACATGATATGGACATATTGTTAGTGAGTCCTGTTGTCTGCTCACAGAGCTCAGCTGGATAGGTCAGCTGACTGACCTGTGCTTGCCCTTGACAGTTGCTTGCTCCACTTCTGATGAATAATCATCTACCTACCAGCAGCTATGAAAGTTAGGCAAGTTTTATGTAATTTAGACCAAAAATTCAACACTTCCTCAGCATCCAATCAATTGCAAAACGTTTGTACCAAAATTATTTCTGGCAGAATTATGATCACCTGTGGTGCACCTGCATAGTTTGTGATCTATGTTGATCCTCATGTAAGAGAGGTCATAAAATTTTCAGCATACTCATTCTCTTAGAGATAGGAATTTTGAAGTTATGAGAGCTGTTGAACAACACACCTAGCTGTAGCACTGTGAGCAGTTACAGCTTTAAATATTAGAACCTCTTTGCACACACACTCCACAAAAAAAAAAAAAAAAAAAATGCTAAGAGAAAGAAAAAAATAAAATATTCCAGTTGCTCTCACGGGTATATGGTGTGCCAGAAAAAAAGTTGCTAGGCCAGCTAAAACAGAGGAATTATTGTTGGCTTTCTGATTAGGAGAGGAAAATACTATATTGCAAAGTGTGAAATATTTTAGTGTGGCAATATTATAACCTCCTTCTCCTAAAAAAAGGGATAGACAAGCCAGCTGTGGCAAAACAGTCTGCAAGTTTCCTTTGGTAGAATCGTAAAGTGATCCTTTGAGGTGGAGGTGTGCTAAATCATCCATATTTTGATGGTCACTTTCCATACCAAGTACATGTCAGACTTTGTCTGTATTTATCTTGTTGCTGATCTACTTAGACCATGATAGCTAAAAGATTAATGTATATATCTATTTATACTAACAATGATAAGAGTATAATTGGTCCATCCACCATTTTACTGTTTTCACTGCAAGAGTAAATATGTGCCAACATTGTGTGCCTTCCGGAAAGGTGTACATGATAAAATGTAGTTAACTTTTAGAGCTTTTGTCTCCTTCACCACAAGAAAGGAAAAATATCTTGTCATTATAAGTAACATTTTATAATATTTGTCAGATCTCTTACAAACAGCTGTATACTGGTTGTCAGGGTGTAGTCATATATAAAGTTGTAGTTGTGGTTACACCTTTCAGAGCAGCTTGCTGTCAGCAGCAGGCTGAGTGTTAGAGAGACAAAGAATAAAACCAAATGAAACAAAACTGTCACATCAGGAACCACAATTCAAGTATACCCATGCTGTCATGCTCGAATTTATTGGCTACCAAACGTGACTCTAAAATAATCCTGGTGCTTTAAACTGCAAGTGGACATATACTGAAGAACCAAAACATTATGACCAGTGTGTCTTTATTCAAATTGAAGCAACTGCAGATAAATGATGGTGTATGTTAAGATCATGAAATGGTACACTATTTACCAACAAGCAATTAGACACCCCTGCAATCGACGATATCTGCGGTCTTGATACACGTCACGGTCGCCGCCGTTCAATATCTTGTGGGAAACAACAACGCAACCAGTCGCATGCAAGATGCCAAGTAGTTCGGAGCTCTCTGATTTCGAGAAAGGTGTAATCGTCGGGTATCACAGAAATGGCCGATCCATACGTGACATATCCAGCGAGTTGAAGTACCCAAAATCGACAGTGGACTACGTGATTGGCAAGTGGAAGATGAGAGGTGACTGTCGGAATGTGCCCCGATCCGGCAGACCCACAAAACTGGGAGTTAGAGACCGACAGGTGCTGGCCAGAGAAATTCAAAAGAACCATACCAAATTGATGGGCCACATCCGCGAGGAGTTTCAACAGGCATCCGGGAGTGTTCTTTCGACGAATACCATCTGTAAGGGAGCCCATCTGCTCAGTTATCATGGACGTGCTGCCTCCCAAAAGCCTTTGATCACCAAGTCCAATAGCGCTGCTCGGCTAACGTGGTCCAAAGAACGTTGACAGTGGACCGTTGAACAGTGGAAACAGGTTCTCTGGAGCGACGAATCAAGGTTCACCCTCTACCGTTCGGATGGCAGGGTCTGGATTTGGCGTCTGCCTGGAGAACGCCTCCTGCAGGAATGTATTGTGCCAACTGTGAAGTTCGGCGGCGGTGGAATTATGCTATGGGGGTGTTTCTCCTGGTATGGCACGGGACCCTTGGTCGCAATTCCTCGTAGACTCAATGCCAAGACCTACTGCACCATTTTGGATGACCATGCGCTTCCTACATTGTGGCAGTTTTACGGGGTGGACCCATGTTACTTTTAGGATGACAATGCCACCTGTCATGTTGCGAGGTCCACCTTGGCTGGGTATGGGGACAATGGGGTTAATCGAATGGTCTGGCCTGCGCAGAGCCCGGACCTTAACCCTATCGAGCACCTCTGGGACGAGTTGGAGCGTCGACTTAATGGGTGCCCCACCGTCCGAAATCGGTGAAGGAACTGACCTGTCTTCTCCAAGCCGAGTGGAAGAAAATACCGCTAGCCATCGTACAACGCCTGGTTGAGAGTATGCCCCGGAGGGTCGCAGCTGTAATCGCCGCTCGTGGAGGCTCCACCAACTATTGAAGGTGAATAAACTTCGTTTTCCTTTGTTATAACAGGTGTCCAATTACTTGTTGGTAGATAGTGTATAAGTAGCATCTGATGCTGAGCTCTCTTAATTAGTGTTATTTTTGTTCTTCAGACTTAAGCGAGTTTGACAAAGGGCCAAATTGTAATAGCCAGATGACTGGGTCGGAGCTTTTCTGAGACAGCAAGGCTTGTGGGGTACTCATAGTCAGCCGTGGTTGGTTAGTACCTTCAAAAAGTGGTACAAGGAGAGAAAATCCACGATCCACCACCAAGGTGTGGGCTGACTATGGCTCATTGATGCTATAGGTGAGCGAAGGCTATCCTGTATGATACGAGGCAACAGAAAGGATACTGTGGTGCAACTTGCCAGTAATTTGAATGCTGGTGATGGGAGTAATGTGTCACAATGCACAGTACATAGAACTCTGCTGAATATAGGACTACATAGCTGTAGGCTACTACAAGTTCCTATGGTAACCAGAGTTGTATAAAAATAAAATGTATCTGCGTACACAACCATTGAAACATAAAACTTGCTGCACACACACACACACAAAGTGCGAACCATGATAATAATATTGAATAAGATAATTTTAAGAACAATTAATAAAAAAATAAGTAATTATTAGAACATAACTGATTCCAATGAGGGCAAAATAAATACATTGCAATTGAATGTGCAACAATGTGTGTGAAATGGTCCTTAATGGCAAAATATTTAAGTATTGTACTATGAACCTCATGGAAACAATATACTAATTAAAGAAAGCTTTTATACACAGAGTGGCCACTTTATTATGACCACCCCCTCAGTACTTTGTTGGGCCACCTTTTGCCTTCAATACTGCGTCGATTCTTCGTGGCATGGACTCCACGAGATGTTGATAGTTGGTTTGTGGAATCTGAGACCATGCTTGATGAATAGCACTTTCCAGGAGTGTGAGATTGCTGGGTTGTGGATCTAGCTGTCTGATGGCTCATTCAACTTCATCCCACAAATTCTCAATGGGGTTGAGATCTGGAGATTGTGGGGGCCACCTAAGCAAAGTAAACTCACCGGCATGTTCCTGAAACCAATGCTGTACAATACGAGCACTATGGCAGGATGCATTATCTTGTTGAAAGTAGCCATCGCCATTGTGATAAACCATCCACAGGACAGGATGCTTTTGGTCCGCAACGATGTTTAGATATGATGTGCCAGTCAGACATTGATCAACACAAATTAAAGGGCCCAAAGCATGACAGGAAAACATTCCCCTAACCATAACGTTGCCTCCTCCAGCTTGAAGAGTTGTAATAATGCATTTAGGGTCCATGCTTTCGTGCTGTTCCTGCCAACTTCTCACCCAGCCATCGGCATGGTGCAACTGAAAACGAGATTCATCAGACCACATAATTTGTTTCCTATTATCGACTGTCCGATCCTTGTGCTCCTGTGCAAACTGGAGACATTTTCTCTTGTTAACTGCAGACAGCAAAGGTGTTCGAACAGGCCTTCGGCTGCCATATCCCATCCGATGCAGTGTACGGCGACCAGTGCGTGCTGAGATCATTTGAGGGGATCTTTAATTAAGATGGTCTGTAATTTGCTGCACTGTTGCTCTTCTGTTGTCTGTTACCAGTCTAGACACTCTCCGTTCCGCCTGAGCTGATGACAACCACACGTTGCACGTAGAGACCCAGTTTTTTGGCTGACAGTCCAGTCTTTAAACACTTTAACAACAGCTGCTCTGGAACATTTCACGAATGCGGCGGTTTCGGTGATACTCGCTCCATGGCTCCAAGCCCCTACAATCATCCCACGTTGAAAGTCCGTCAAATCGCATTTTTTACCCATCTCGTCACCCAAAAATCACTTCTACTACTGTCGCAAGCACTAAGCTTTCCCTTTTTATACTAGCCTCGCCCTCTGGCGGCAACAGTGTACGGCCATAGCTCATTTGCTTAAAACTGTCAGGTGGTCATAATAAAGTGGCCACTCAGTGTATAAAAAGAAAAACACAGTTCCACTAATGAACTTCAAAAATTATAAATTTCATTTTCAAGAACTTACTTCAGAAATAGTAGACTTACAAAATACATAAGGAAAAGATTTTAATTTAATAACTGGCAATAAAATTTAAATTCGTTCTGTGTAAATGAAAATTTTGATGCAGTTCCTATACATTGAGAGCACGTCTTGATAAAATGTAGAGTCCAGAAACGTCTGTAAAAACAAAAGAACTTTGAAGTTGTGAAAAATAAGTGAAAGTTCTTCAAGTTAAAATGTAATTAAGTATATTAATCTGAGTAAAGCTGTGTTTTAACTGCTGTAGATAACATTTTTATTTTTTAAGATCTACAAGCAGAAACTATCTGCTAATAATTTGGAAACTATCCGCGTACAGCATACACATGTACGTCTACATTCTGCTACTCTGATGCTAACCTTAGTTCACCATCAAAAGCACCTACGTCATTTGAGCATCAAAACTGGACCTTGAATGATTGGAAGAAGGTCGTCTAGTCTTATAAATCTCATTTTGTGTTGCACCATGTGGATGGCTGGTTATGTGTGTGTTGTTTACCTGGGATAGTGTTGGCACCAGGATGTACCATGGGATGAAAACAAGCCAGTGGCAGAAGTGTAATGCTTTGGGCAATGTTGTATACATTGCCCAAAGTGTTACACTGGGAATGCAGTCATTCATGTGCAGGAAACTATGACATCTCCCACGTACCTAAGCATCATTGTTGACCAGGTACATCCTTGCATGGCCATCTGGTAGTACCTTTTGTTGGCAGGATAATGCACCATTCCACACTGCCTGGATTGTTCAAGAATGGTTTGCAGAACACAAGGAAGACTTCCATGCGTTGTCCTGGCCTTCAAATTCCCTAGATGTCAATCTAATCGCGCATCTGTGGTTTGTGTTGGAACAGCGAATTCAATCTGTGGACCCACTGAGTGGCGTAACCATGTTTTAAAATCTGGGGGGAAGGGGGGGATCCGATCACATATACACAGTGATTGGATCCCCCCAGATTATATGTATACATATATATATATATTCAATAATATATAAATACTGCATAAAATCATTTGGGATCCCCCCTCCCCCCTACACACACACACATGCAGGAGTAAAGCTGTTGCTGAGGCACGATCTAACAGGCACAACATAGGTGCCTCTGTTGGCGGATTCTGGAACTTAGCGAACACAACTGTAAAATTATGATAGATAGAGCCAAAATGTAAATTACAAAGTTGTAGAGCTGACTTTGTGTATTAGGAATCGACATCGCTGTTGTATTAAGAACGCATTATACACGTGTTTGCATTCTATGAAAAATCACAATCTTATATTATTAAATTTAGTCGGTTCACATCTTAAAAAAGTGTGCATTATTTCATTATATTCCCGAATATTTGGGGGGGGGTCCTTTACATTGGGGATCCCCGACTCTGAAAATCTGGATGGGTCCTGACCCCCCCCAGTGGTTACGCCTATGGCTCAACCACGTAACTTACAAGAGTTAAAGGATCTGATGGGTAAATGGGTAACATGCTGTTACCAGATACTTCAAAACACCTATAGAAATCTTGTAGCACCTTTGCCTCTCAAGGTAAGAGCTATTTTGCGGCATGTGAAGGAACAGTATCATATTAGGCAGGTGATCTTAATGTTTTGGCTCCATGGTGTTTGTGGCAGCATATCAGATGGAGTGAGTTCATGCAGATATTCTGAAGGATAATTAGCTGCATCATTGGTATCTTTGGGGTATGTTGAATCAGTGCTATAGAGTATATTTGCATCTCTCTTGGCAGCTCAGCTATAATTTGTCTATTCTTGTTAAGTGTTTTTATGTTTGTCAGTGCAAGAATGATGTGTTTTGGACATTTTTTTTTTTTTCAGATTTTGTCTGTAAAAATGTTATTGATGAGAATTTCATCTAAAATCATTTTGTAGGAGAGTTCAGTTCAGAACCAAGGCATACCTGGGATCTTCTGCCTATTGCTGCATCCAATGTTTAAGTAGACATTCATGATGTTACCTGTTGGTTCTCAATGTTTTTTTGGTGAAATGCTGCCACAATGCACTCCATTTACTGTGGTACTTGGCAACATCAACTCTTGTTCCTCGTGCGATGACTGGTAATGTTTGTTTGAAGTCTCCTTCAATGATGATCACTTTTGCACCAAATGGCTGTTCAGTTTTCATTAGTTCATGTGGAGGATGATCAATACTGCAAAGTCCATGTTTAATCACCATGGGATTTTATTCTTAATGAGAGAAGCTTGTCGAACATTTCCACTTCTAGAGTGAAATGTCCAGTAGTGGAACAGGAATCATGAAGCTGCTTTGAACTTTTCTTCTACTTTTCTGAAATGTTGTAGAGATTCCAGTTATTGCAAATGAAATGTTTGTTGTATTGCAACATTTGTTAAATTGTATTGTATCATAATGCTGCAACATTACAGAAAGTTGTATTGAAAAACATTATTGTTGTTGTATTGTGTTTGTTGTTCATTATGGCATCAAGCCCTTTAGTTATTTAACTATCTAAGATTACAGAAAGACAGAGTGAGTCCTGGTGTTTATATGCAGTGCTGTCATTTAGCTATGAGACGGATTTTTAAAGAAAAAGCCTAGTAAAACACACAGGCTGGAAAGGCCTGGTTTTCTTATGTTATTTATCAGCTATGTGGTGGCAACAGCATTTACATGAGAATTGCAGTGATGATTATTTATGCTGTGCATGATGTTATTCAGTGGAAGAACATTGTCACCACTCTGTTATAGAGCAAAGAGCATATACAATGTTATTTTTGAAAATTGGTAAAACTGCATCTTAGACAGTTAAATTGTTGTATGATGTGTCTGGGGCTAATTGCGCATCTCATGCATAAATATTCTAATGGTATGCACATTTCAAGGATGGGCCAGAAGATTTGGAAAATAACAAAAGGCCCATTTCCCTGATTTCAGTGCACAATTCTGAACTAATTGCGAAAGTTCTGAAAGGATAAAACGTTATTATTGCATGACCTAGAGGATGATGGAATGTGAGCTCTGTGTTAATAAGGAGACGGTTCATCAAATTTTAGTGCAAGACTTGGAGGGTAAAAAAGTTTGTGCTCATTTTGTTCTGCATGCTTTGTCAGACGACCAGAAACATACACGAGTGGAGTACACAGAAGGCATCCTGGAGACTGCAGAAAAAATGCTAAATTTTCTCCAAAGCATAGTGGCAGGTGGTGGGATGTGGTGTTTTTGTTATGATCCTGAAATGAAGCATCAGAGTGCTCAGTAAAAGTCGCCACAGTCATCCAAAAGAAAGAAGACGAGGTTACAGAAGTCCAAAATCCAGACAATGCTCGTGTCCTTTTATGACAGCAAGGGAAAAGCATTGTGGCAGGTGACGAGGCATGGTGTTTTCGTTATGATCCTGAAACAAAGCGTCAGTGTGCTCAGTGTAAGTCGCCATAGTCACTCAAAAGAAAGAAGACCAGGTTACAGAAGTCCAAAATCAAGATAATGCTTGTGTGCTTTTATGACAGCAAAGGAATTCAGCATCACGAGTTCATTCCTGAAGGTACAACTGTGACTGGCAATGCATACACATCCATTTTGGAATGATTGTGGAAGACGATTGTTCTTGTCAGGCCTCAGTAGAAAAATGGACAATGGTTCCTTCTTCACAATAACGCACCCACACACAGAGCAGTCAGTATACAAAAATTCCTGGCATGAAAACAAGTGCCATCCTCTCTCTTCTGCAGATTTGTCACGTGCATCTACTTTCTATTCTCTAAATTAAAGCTGCCTTTAAATAAAAACGTTTTTCAAGACATTGGAGACATACAAAGAACTGTGACATCAGCTTTTCACTCCATGGCAAGAGATAACCTCCACAAGTCCCTCCTTTTGTTGGGAGTTCCGCTTCTTGTATTAATGCAGGAGGAATGTGTTTCGAATAAAACATGTTCATATAAGTTTTCCTGCTTTTCCATTTTTTTAAAACTCAGTCTCATTACTTAATTTCTGCACTGTGTATGTATAATGCCTGAAAGCAATTGCCTGACAATATGTTTAAGACCTTAATCATTAATTTTATTTAAAAGTTTTTTAACCATTTTAATGCTCACACAAAGAAAGTGGCTTGATGTTATCATTTTCCATATTCAAATGTTCAGAATGACAAACCATTTTAATCTTAGTTTTGGCAGATTAGTATGATACTTGTACTTTGTGTAACCACTTCATCAAATTATGCAATTATTGGTCTTTGCTAACATCATGCTCAATAACGTCCAACAGAATCTTTTGAAAGTTTGTTCTGTTATTTTAAATCATTTTAACATTCCTAAAACTAATTATTACCACATTATGTAACATAGATTTTGAGACTGTGTGATGTAGTTAATAAGTTACTACTGCAGTTTACATTATCAAGTAATTGTCTTTTGTGTATTTTTGCATTAGGCTTGAAGGTGAAGATATTAACTACAAAGAAAGAATGAAAAAGCAGAAAGAACAATGTCGTGACTGGTTAGAGCAGCAAATGCTTGAAAGGAAAATGTTGCTTGATAAGTACAATGAGGAACAGCGGCAGGCAGAAACTAAGCTTTGTCAGTTAGACCAGTATGCGGTTGAGATGGATAAGCATGAAAAACAGTGTCGTAGAAATGTAGCCACAGCCACCAAAGATTTCAACAAAAGCCTGGTAGGTTTCAATTACTTGCTTCATTTTGGATAAAGTGAGAGAAAAAAAAAAAAAAAAAAAAAAAAAGGCATGTGATTTTGGGTTAAAGCTTGTAGGCACAAACTTCAAAATCCCTACTTCTTGTACAATAAGAAAATAGGATATGTACATACATACGTATCACTAAGCTGTTCCCTGAGATTCAGAGGCTAGCTCCTCAAAGAAAGTATACCTGCCAGATTAATGTTAAACTTTTGGATCTAGATTTTATTTACTGTTGATGTATCAAATGTCTTCATTTACAGCAGTCTTGGTATACAGCTCAAGCTTCTGACATCCATCACACGACACACACAAAACCTTTTGTACTTCGTACTCATAATCTTTTTCTCAAGCAGACATTCCTGAATCTGGTCCTTCCAAGATTTCCAGGGTCTCCCTGTAATTTTCTTTCCTGCCACTTGGGCTGAAAAATTCTCTTAGTAAGTATCTCATCACTCGTTCTTTCAACATGGCCAAACCACCTAAGAATATTAGTCTCCACTTTACTAACAGCATTTTGCCTAACATTACACAACTGCAACACATTTTCATTCCTCACATGATCACAGCGAATCTTGCCACAACCCCCCTTCCCCTGTAAGTAGCACATCTCCCCAGCACACAGACAACTCCTATGTCTTTATCGCAAAGACTTGTGACGATTATATATAATATATATTAAGATAAAACAACGTAGTTGTATTATCTTAATAATGTATTATCTTAATACAACTACATATATATAATATATATTAAGATAAAACAACGTAGTTGTATTATCTTAATAATGTATTATCTTAATACAACTACATATATATAATATATATTAAGATAAAACAACGTAGTTGTATTATCTTAATAATGTATTATCTTAATAATGTATTATCTTAATACAACTACAGTTTCGTCACCTCCACATGCCAAGTCCAATCACCCTTGGCAACAAAAACTCAGCGCCTTTTACAGTTGTGTATATCACGCGTTACACATATGCTCAGATAAAGACAGTTTGGAAAAAGAACTTTATTTTCTTAAACGTGTTGCAGTACAACGTGGATACAACCCTTCCATTATAGGCAAGGCTGTAACAAAATTCCGGAAACCGAAGCCTATCTCCACGTTAAGGGTCCTCCATACCTCGTGAAAAATTGCTTAAAACACGCATTTGCAGAACGAAATTACATACATAAAAAATCAATTTAGAAATTCGTTTTTTTTTCACATGTAGAATAAACATAGAACCATCTTTCTGCGTTTCTATATTAGCGTCACTTTGCAGAGTAATATTTTAATTATTATCCCAAAAGTGTAAAATAATGGGCAGATTGACAATTACTTTTAAAAAGTTCTAATTTTAATATCTGCTGGGTTAAGAAGCAGTAAAATAGTTTGATAGTTTCTCTCGAAATATAAAAATTTGAGAACACATACGAGTGATATGATATATTGATTTTTCCATCTGCATGATGCTATTTTTGTTTCAATTTTGCATCGAAACAATACAGGGTATGGAGGACTCTTAACTCCTGTGATGCGGCCATTGCGAGACAATTTTGTCATTATTCCATTTTCCCGTGACATTTCCTTCAAAATTTCAAAAATTCTCAAAACCTTTAATTTTAAGGTGGTTTTTAAACTCATAAACAAAATGAGAGTTTTAGGATCAAAGGACTATGTTGAAGACAAAAACTCGTGGGGAATTTATCAAATTCCAAGTGAATGTGGTGCTTCGTATATAGGACAGACCTGTAGAGCCTTGCATTTTCGTTTGAAGGAGCACAAGGCCTGCATTCGGAATTGTGACCTAAAGAAGTCATCGATGGCTAAACACTGTTACGAAAATGACTATAAATTTCGCTTTGAAGAAGCAAAACTAATTGACAAGCCATATTCAACCACCAAACTTGATATTTTGGAAGCTTTCCATATATATATCAGAAGTCTTTGCAACTTGTTAATGACATGGCATCCACACCATTTCTATCAAGTGCATGGAAGCATCTAACCAAAACCCGTGACTGTAAACACCGTTTATGATATTATATAAAATTTGAATATTTACGTGCCATTCGTCCTGATGAATCTAGGTCAATACCCAGTGAAACCATGGTCGACTTGAAAAAGTAAACATTTGTGACAACTCCTATGTCTCTTCTGAAGTACCCTGGCTTCATTGCCATACATCAGAGTAGGAACAATTGCACTTTCATACACATCCATATGGGCCTCTCTTGAGAACCCATGATTCCTTTGAAAGCCTCCCAAAGCAGCCATGACTTTCAATGAAGAATTCACACTCCTACTAATTTTGCCATCTCATTTGCTCTCTCTGTCAAACATGCTTGCTAAATACACAAACTCATTCAACTGGTCAATCACTGTGCCATTTAGACTTATCTTGCATTCAGTACTAACAGTTCCATGCTCAAAATTCATAACTTTGGATTTTTCCCTTATTTATACTCAGTTTGAATTTGATACAAATAGAATATGTGTGTGTGTGTCATAATTATTTAGAAATTGTGGTAAGCACATTGGAATTTGTCAAATTGTTTTTCATTGCCCTCCAAATTGCAGTGGCCAGTTTCAAGTCAGAATTCCAAGAAAGGGGTTTGATAGAAGCAAAAATGTGTACTCTGCTATGCTATTTCTATGGGAACCAGTGAGAAAGCTGAGAATATATGTGTAGCTTTGAACACATGTGCTTGCACTGCTGTTGGTTTTGAAAATGGTCCTGTCATATGTGCATCCCAAGAAGCTAAACATTTTTCTTTATATGGCCATGGTTATTCTATCAGTAGTCAGGATTTTCCTTGGCAACAAATGTGCCTTGCTCAAGGTAGGCAAATCATTTTACCCACAGTTCATTAAGTATTATACAGGATGTGTGTTTGTCAAACCCCCTCATTTTCATTACATTCCTGCTGAAAGAGGAAGTCCATGACTGCAGCTATAGCTTTGGAAACAGAAGGGGGAGAAATGCCACCAAATTAGATGGGGAAATTAGTAGGCAAGTGAATTCCTCATTGAAAGTCATTGCTGCCGTAGGAAGATTTCACAAGAATGATGGGTTCTCAGGAGAGGCCTGCATGGCTGTGTATAAGACTGTAATTGTTCCTATTCTTGTCAGGCTATGAAACCTGAGTACTTCAGAAGAGACACAGGAGTCATTTGTGTACAAGAGAGATGCCGTACTTATGGGGGGTGGGGCAAGACACTATCTGATCATGTGAGGAATGAAGATGTATTGCAGTTCTGTAATGGGAGGCAAAATGTTATCAGTAAGGTGGAGACTAATATTCTTTGGTGGTTTGGACATGTTGAAAGAATAAGTGATGAGATGCTTACTAAGAAAACTTGTTCAGCCCAAGTGGAAGGAAAGAAAAGTAGAGGAAGGCCAAGAAAATCATAGGTGAACCAGATTCAGGAAGAATGTCTGCATGAGAAAAAGATTATGAGTATGAAGTATAGAAGGTCTTGTGTACGTTGTGTGATGGATGTCAGTGAAGCTCGGGCTGTGTGTCAAGATGGCTGTAAATGGAGATGTTTGATACACCAACAGTAAGCAAATAATAAGTTAAACATTTATCTGCTGGATTGTCTCTCTTTGTGGAGCTAACCCCTGAATCTCTGAGAACAGCTTAGTGATATGAATGTATTAGGTTGGTGTGAATGAAATGTCTGGAGTGAACGAGCAGTGGAGACAGGCCTCCACCACAGTGGAATGGAACCACTCACAGGTGTTGCAAGTATTACATCACAGAGTTACTATAAATAGCTAGCACATGTGTGAAGAATAAGGTTCAGATGTGGTTTGTTTGGACGTAATGTGGCTTGCAAAGGAAACATGCAGATGCCGGATTTGAGAGTCATCTTCCTGTATGAATTTAAACTGGGCCATTCTGCATGAATTGCCGCTCAAAACATTATCAAAGCTTTTAGGGAAAATACAGCCAACGGATGAACCATTCGGCGATGGTTTGCGAAGTTTTGAAGTGGAGTTACGGAAAACAAAATGAAGCACGTGGTCACCAACCTGCTGCTGTTTCTGACCATGTTCTGTTACGTGTGGTTGAAGCAGACCCCCGAGAAACATTTCGTGAGATAGCGGCAGAGGTAGGTGTCCATCACATGACAGTTGTTCGGTGTCAGGCTCCTCTGGGTAAGGTCAAAAAGCTAGACATGTGACTGCCGCATGAGTTGACAACTGCCAACAAGAATAGACATTTGGAAGTCTGCATGTCGCTGCTTTCCAGGAATAACCAGGTTCCTCTACTGCATTCAGTCACCACATGCGACAAGAAGTGGGTCCTTTATGATAATCAGAAATGATCTCACAATGGTTAAGCAAGGCACAGCCTGCTGGATATCATTCTAAGCCACCCCTACACACCAAGAAGACGATGCTCCTTGCCTGGTGGTCCACGGATAGGATAATTCATCGGAGTTTCTTGGCAAGAGGCCAAACCATCAGTGCAGAACGTTATTGTGGTGAATTAGACCAGATGCACCAAAACTTGCTGCAGAAATAACCGGCTTCAGCCAACAGATATGGTGTTCTTCTGCTCCAGGACAATGCCTTCCCTCATGTCGCACAACGAACGATGCTGAGACTAAGTGCCTTGGGCTATGAAGCACAGCCTCATTCTGCCTATTACACGGACATGTCTCCGACAGACTATCATCTGTTTCGTTGCTTGAATCACTTCCTGTCCGGGAACCAGTTCATGACAGGCAACGAGGTTCAATGTGCAGTTCATGATTTCTTCTGGTCCCAACCACAATATTTTTTTTGTTCCGGGATCATGGTCTTGTCGGACAGATAACTTCTATGTGTCGATGCCGAGGGGGATTATTTTGCCTAGGTAAGTTGTCCTACTTTTCCATTCTTGCCATCCATGTGTGCTGGTCCTTTACTGGACATTTCATTCGCACCAACAAAATATGTATGTATGTATGTATGTATGTATGTATGTATGTATGTATGTATGTATGTATGTATGTATGTATGTATGTATGTATGTATGTACTTAATGCAAAGATGATTAATGTAAGAAATAAGCACGAAAAGTTGAAGATACATATTAAAATCTGGTTTAATAGACTTAAAAGTAGTTGTAGAAGTGACTACCAAGCTTTCACTCACGCAATTCAGTGCACATGTGCTGCTGAATTTGCTTTATTCGAATGTGCACCTTGTTCACTTTAATTTTAAATATCAGTTTTATGTAGATTTTGCCATTTTTAGTCTGTATGTTACTTGTGCCTTGAAAAAGCTGCCCGTGTGTGAGTGAAAGCCCTACAGTTATTTCTACTACTAGATTTTTAATATGTATTGTCAAGCCTTGTGCTTATTTCTTAGTTGACTCTTGTGTATTCTCAGCTTTATGATGATTAAAATAGTTCATAAATCAATATAACACTTTCTTTAATCACTTCTGAAATTCTTCTGACTCTTGACAATCACTTCGCACCACCAAAATAGCTTTTCTCACGTTCAAACCAGTTCTCAAAAATATCAGATAGCTAGATCATCTTTCATTCCCTGCATCTTAAATTCCTTCTTGAAATTTCTCAAGTGACTCAGAAACTTGTACTCTTTGCACCATTCCATCTCCATGGATTTTCTTTATCATTTTTAAATGTCACAATGACAAGAAATGGCAGAAATTCATGTAATACATGATTTTACACATGATTCATGGAGACGTATTTGTAGCATGGCATTGAAATGAACTCTATGCTTTCAGTTATGTAAATTAAATTGTTATGCACAGTGCTTTTTTCCTGGAGAGAAAAGAGCCCAAACTCTTAAACATAATTGTAAAAAAGGGAAGGAGTAACTTAATAGAAAGCAACTCAATTTCTTCAATTCTTGAACATTGTTCTTTTAGTCTTATTATTGTTGTATGGTACCAACTGCAAAATCATTATTTATATGCTCATATTATAGTAAATTATTATGTTTAAAAAAGTTAGTATACTGTAACAGTTTTATAATACTTTTCAAGTGCTGAAATTGAAATTTCTGTTAAGCTTACCCACAAATGAGAATTAAATTTGCTGTAAGGATTACATTACACTGAGGAACAGAATGAAACTGTATTTTGATCCTAAAATACATTCAAATATTTTTCAACCCTTGATATGTTTCTAATGCTTATGTCTGCTTCTTTTTTTTTTCGTATCCACTGCTTGATGATCTTGAAGGAGCCACGATTTGACATGTATGATCAAACTGGGTTAGCAGAAGCCCAACATTTTTTATGAATAATAACGAAGTTATTGTTGTGATTGAAAGGGAAAATTTTGTTGGGGTTACTATCAGATTCATCTGAAAAATCCTCTTTCACGTGTACTAGAATATATAGTAAATCAATGGTTTGTAAAGAGTGCTTCATTAGTGAAAGTTGCTTAGACATTTCTTTTCCATAGAAGTTGTAAGTCATAGGTATTCTCTAAATCCACGAACCAAGTCTCCTTTACTGAGTTGAAACCTGTACGATAATTTTCTGATTTTTTCACCATGTAATATATTTCCCTTTGCGTTTTTTGGCCAGTTATTTGCGTCTAACATTTGGGAATAGCTTGGAAAATCAACTTCTTATTAGTTACATAATTATATGCAATTATCTGTTGTTACATGTGACAGTGAAGATTTGGCACTAAAGTTCTTTCACACCGCTTGAAGGTAACACTGGACATGGCTCAACCGAGAGAACAAGCTGGATTCAGGAGTGGCTACAGCACAATAGATCATATCCATGTACTGAGAGAACTAATTGAAAGAGCGAGGGAATATGAACTTCCATTATGCATGGCTTTTATCGATTATGAAAAAGCCTTTGATTCGGTGAAACCATCAGCAGTTACAATGGCTCTGAAATCCTGCGGTATTGAAGATGCATACATTAATATTATTAATAACATCTATAAAAATGCAAGTGCAAAGATTCGGCTGTTTGAAAATACAACACACATAAAAATTGGAAAGGGAGTGAAACAAGGTGACACCATATCTCCGAAGCTCTTTAATGCTACATTGGAGGGTGTCTTTCAGTCGCTGAGCTGGGAAAACAAGGGGATAAAGATTAATGGAGATTATCTAACTCACCTTCGTTTTGCTGATGACGTAGTCATTTTTGCAACTAACCCATCAGAGCTGCAGAGTATGATCCAGGAACTTGCTGACAAGAGTAAAGAAGTGGGATTAAAAATGAACTTTCAGAAGACAAAAGTGATGTTCAATGCTTTTTCAAGAAATGGAGATTTATCGATTTAATGGAGAAAAGCTGGAGATAACAGACACATACGTTTATCTTGGACAGCAGATATCAAGTGAGGGTCACATTGATGAAGAAATTAATCGGCGTACAAAACTTGCCTGGAGAGCTTTTGGAAGAAACAGCATAATTTTCAAGAGCAATATGCCATTATGTCTTAAAAGAAAAGTGTTTGATCAATGCATTCTTCCAGTGCTTACGTATGGTGCAGAGACATGGACCTTAACTAAAAGAGACATACTAAGGCTGCAGACAACTCAAAGCAGCATGGAGAGGTGCATGCTTGGTGTAACCAGGAGAGATAAGAAGAGGAACTCGTGAATCCAAAAAATGACAAGAGTGGAAGACATCATGATCAGAGTTAAATCCCTGAAATGGCAATGGGCTGGACATACTGCCAGAAGGACAGACCATCGATGGACAGCCGAAATTTTAGATTGGATTCCAAGGGACAGGAAAAGACCCAGAAGAAGACCACATGAGAGATGGGTGGATGAAATTCGAAAGTATGCAGGAGTGACATGGAGGAGACTGGCACAAGACAGACCATTGTGGAGGAAACTTGGGTAGACCTTTGTCCAGCAGTAAATTGATAATGGTTGACAATGATGATGATGATATGTTACAGTTATGGTACTTTTTTAAAATAATTATTCCAAAACTCAAACCCAAATATTTTGTGTGAACTGGAATGCTGTTCTGGTATGTTCCGTTAAAAAAAAAAAAAAAAAAAAAAAAAGTCCTTGTTATACTGACATTTTTGAAGTGATTGCTACCTTCTTCATCCATGGAATGAATGAGAAAAACTTGAGGAGATAACACATGTTGATTCAAATGTTGCCAGATTTGAGAATACATTTCCAGATTTCTGTATTTAATCTCTGTCTCAACTGTTATGAGAAAGGTAAATTCTGATATTTTTGTGATAGCTGAGAGATTTCAATTTAAAGAAAGGTGCTAGATGTTTTTGTTTTGTTTTTTGCAGGCAAGTGTGGCAGACATGTCATTGATGATTTATAATGGTAATATGAAGTGGATGAATTTCCTTTCTTCATATTACAAAATATGTTCTGCTATATGTCAATTCATATTCTGCAATAGGTACTTCCATTGTGATAGGTTACACCCGAGGAGGTGTTGACTGAAATGGCATAAACACCTGGAGAATCAAGTGGCTTGAATCTCTGTCTTTTAGAATTAGCTTGAGAAGTAGTGGGGCAGGTTTAATGGTCAGCTTATAAGCAAAGGATTTAAATGCTAAGCATAGTTTATGTCAGGTGAAAGGTTGTAAGATTTTTGTTGTTGTTTGAGATTTTAATGATCATTATGAGCAATTTAGTGAGTTATAAGCAGTTGCCTTTCTCTAATTTAGGCCCACTTTCCAGTGAAGAGAGAAAGCCTGTACCATAAGATAAACACACTACTCATGCCTGGCAAAGGATTTAAGACCAGACCCATCTTGGATGAATGATAAGAAGCCAGTGCTTTATGCCACTCGGCCACTGGGATGGTGTTTTAAGGAGTAGAACCTACAAAGTGATAGTTTTATTCCTTACAATACTAAAAAGGTCATTGTTAACACTTTGGAGCATTAACAAATGACCTTTTCTTGTGATTCATATTTACTGACGAGACTGTACATTAACAGAGGGGGAAAATTATGTTCCCTTCCAATACTTATATTATTACATTCAGTAAAGAAGGGCTATTACAAAAAGATTAGCTTTGTGTATGTAGGATATGAAAGCAGCTTACTTATATTTCTCAAAGGTATGATAAGGAATGATGTTAGAACTATAAACAGAAATGGCAAGAGAGCAAAATTTATGCTAATGTTTACATGTGGCAAATTTATATTTTTATTTTCTTGTTCATTATAAGTGAATTTTATGTTAGGGAATTTAAAGTTGTTAGCTGATATGAGTGTCAGTCATGAGCTTTTCTGGTGCAGACAAATAATGAAAACATCATCTACCTACTTTAACCATAAGGTTGGTTTTAAATGAGAAGGAGCAATAAGTAATTTTCTGAAATTATGCTTATGTACTGCATGCATGGTGAGAACCTGTGGGTGTACACCATACTTTTGTTTGTAGAAAACCAATATTTAAGGACTTGTATGACTGTTTTTAAACCATTCAAAGTTGTAGCTTCTTTGTTTACAAAATGGTATTTTCTGAAAATAAAAACGTGGTGTTCTCAACTTTCTTCCATGTCTACAGAGATACATTAGCAAAAACTCTTCATCTTTCTAAAAAATTATAACTGGGGTATACAAAAGGGAGTCCTCCTCCAGCTGAGGCGCAAGTACATGATACTAGAGACTATTTTTTCCATAAATAATATAGAAACTATTTCTTTCCACAAAGAAAACTTAAAAATTACAGGGCAATGTAATTTTCAAGTTTTTGGAAAAGATAGTTACTTGGGGAACAGTGAAAATATGCTACCTTTCTGCTGACAATGACATTTGTATATCCATGTATTGTGAAGGATTCTTTCCCCATTGTTGTCAAAGAAATAAAATAGACTGAGAGAACTGTTTTTATGTGTGTTTTTTCCACATTTTAAAATCATGAAAAGTGAAATGACATATTTTTAAAGAATGTACATGAATTATAAATGGCATGTCCAATTGTAATTGTAATGCTTCACATTACACAACTGCAACACATCTTCATTCCTCACACAATCAGAGCGTGTCTTGCCACAAACCTCCTATAAGTAATGCATTAACGCATTTCTCCAGCACACAAATGACTCCTATGTTTCTTCAGAAGAAACATAGAAGTCGTTTGTGTGCTGGAGAAATGCATTGCTTACGGGGGAGAAGAAACATATGAGTCATTTGTGTGCTCTGGAGAAATAAGTTACTTACTGGGGTTTTGTGGCAAGACACGTTCTGATTGTGTGAGGAATGAAGATGTGTTGCAGTTGTTTGATGGGAAGCAAAATGTTGTTAGCAAGGTGGAGACTAATATGCTTCGGTTGTTTGGCCATGTTGAAAGAATGAGTGACGAGATGCTTACTAAGAAATTTTTTTAGCCCAAGTGGCAGGAAGGAAAGGTAGAGGAAGGTCAAGGAAGTCATGGGAGGATCAGATTCAGGAGTGTCTGCATGAGAAAAAGATCATGAGTATGAAGTATATAAGATCTTGTGTATGGTGTGTGATGGATGTGAATGAAGCCCAAGTTGTATGTCAAGATCGCTGTAAATGAAGAAGTTTGACATGGCAACAGTAGGTAAAAATTAACTGGTAGTTTGTATTTCTTTTTGGAGCTAACCTCTGAATCTCAGAGAACAGCTTAGTGTGTCCAATTGTAAAAGAAAAAGTATATGAGGTGCAGAAAATTGTGAACAAAATGTGCTTGACTTAAATAAACAGTGACTCAAGATACTTCAATACTTTAAACAAATGTTACTTAAGATTTTTGATGTTTTTTCTCAATTTGATTTTCTTGCTGTGGAGGATTTATGTTCTCATTATAATATGTTTGTATTTATGTTTTCTAGAATGAGAGCCAAAAGTTTAACAAGAGACAATCAGAAATTGCAGAAGAAATGCAGAAATTGCAGGAAATTTATGAAAATTATTTTGGGGACTTTCTTACTGAAAACCCATATGCTGCCAGGAGTAGTTTGGGATCACATCGTGTGATTCCTGATCGATGGAAAGGAATGACACCAGAGCAGCAACAAGAATATTACAATGCGCGGAACATGCAAATAATTGAAAACAGAGTAAGCATTCTACTTTATTATTGTTCATGATGTTACCACTTATAAGATAATTTATTCCTTCATTGTTATTTCCTGCCTGTATGCAAAATTATACTCATGATAGAAAGGTATTTATGTACAGGGGTGGACTGGGACTATCAAATCGGCCTGGTTATGTTTAATTTTTATGAGCCTCTGTTATGCACTACAGTGATGAGGCAGAAAAAATAAAATGTCTTAATATAATTTTTTATGCAAATATTTATAAAAAGAAACATATAAAATAGAAAAGAGTTTTCTTTGACTATGACTTAATAATATTGTTATGATACCCAAATTTAGAAGTGGAATGGCTGAATTTATTATTTAAAGAAATGGCAGTGATGTGAGTTGCACTTTGGTAAAATTGAGGAAGACCATTTTTGGGAGCTGTTGGTAGTAATGTTCTCTTTGTTGTAATGTATTAATAGGCTTTTAGTTGAAACGATGGTGTAATGTTTGTTAATATTCATTCACAGATACACTTGTTTAGCCACGGTTGGGTATTAAAGTGTCTTGTGCTTATGCTGAAATTTGTGCATCTCAGTTATTTAAATTACATGTACTGTATTTTCTTTTTTGTTGAATTACCATATTTTCTGCGAATAGTGCTGCACTCGGTGTAACCCGCAGTGCCATTTATCTCGTCAATTTGATATCAAGAATAACACTGCACCTAGTTTATAGCTGCAAATAAACATGCCACAAATGAATTCGGACCCGCAGCCCCGGAATTCCTAGGGGGGTCCGAATTCCTTTGTGGCATGGAGGAACCCTCCTCCCCCACCAATTTGGTAGCAGAGTACATTTGTATGAATGCCATAATAGCTCAATGGACCACTTAATGTCCATGCTATCTCTTAATTCACGTGCATATTGTACATTGAAACATAAAGGCAACTTACCTTTCTGAGGCTTGCCTCTCTTCTGTAACATTTCTTGCACGTTAATAGCGAGGTTCTTGTAGCGTAGTCTAGCACGGCAAGTTGATGTTTTATCCTCTTCTTCTGTTCTCTACGTTACATACTCATATTTGCAGGTCACACATATCCAGCATCCCCCACGCAGGCTTGTTCTTTTGAAATCGTTTGAATTTAACTGCCATTTGAGCTATTTCCCCTTCTTTCTCCCATTTTTTTTCCATTTTCTTTCTTTTCCATTTCTTTGAAAACACACTATACATACATACATCCTTAAAATATCTACAAATCATGAAAATTCTTACAATTAACACATAAACTGAACTCATGCAATTCAAAAACGTGCTCACAGACATACAAACCGAATTCGACAACACCAACATTACTCATACTCATTTCCAAAACCGAACACATTAACACCAAATAATTACAACACAATTCTAAAATTCCTATATACAATATTTACAAAACCTGTTGCTCCTAACTCAATCCGTATAATCAAATCCATGTCTCATAATTCTTCATGTATGTGCCGAATGCCAAACACATCGCGATCAGCCCACTCACTTAACCTTAACTTTGCCACTTTTCGCCTCTAGCGCTTTCAGCTGGACCTCAGCCATCCTCAGGAATCTCTCTCGATGCTATTTCACATTTCGCCTCCTAGCGCTTTCAGCTGGACCTCAGCCATCCTCAGGAAGCTCTCTCGATGCTATCTCACATTTCGCCTCCTAGCGCTTTCAGCTGGACCTCAGCCATCCTCAGGAAGCTCTCTCGATGCTATCTCACATTTCGCCTCCTAGCGCTTTCAGCTGGACCTCAGCCATCCTCAGGAAGCTCTCTCGATGCTATCTCACATTTCACCTCCTAGCGCTTTCAGCTGGACCTCAGCCATCCTCAGGAAGCTCTCTCGATGCTATCTCGTCTGCAACCTCAGAAAAATTGAGTGAAACAGTCAGCGCCCAGGCTCGCTTTGATATCTCCTACCGTGGCTCCCACTATTGTTCGATTGTGTGGTTTTTTTTTTTTTTTTTCCTTTTTCTTCTGTTGTTTTGATTTTGATGATCGATTTTTATTAATTCTTTCTATCTGTAGTTCAGGTTATTGGGATCATTAATATTACAAACTTTATCTCTTTTTTTTTCAATTAACACTGATTCAGCCAGAGATCGTGCTAGGATTTTTTCAAAAGAGTAAAAATACTCCTTCACATTTTTTGAAGGAGCATTTTTGTTTTCAAAGGAGTAATTTTAGAGAACGAACAATTATCGCATTAAATTTATAGCAAAATAATATTTAATATAAAAGCAACTAATTATATCTATATATAAATATGTCAACATAAATTAGCATGTAATTGAATTTCTTTTATATGAAATAAGTAAGTCGTGATTTATCAAAATCTTACCTACTCGTCTTGTTTTATCCATGACGCTTCAGAAAATTTTGTTTTGCTGTTGAAAGACTGTACCAAAACTTGTGTGTGACAAAAAATCCAATTCATGAGACAATCTTATAGGTTGTCTTATGTTATAAACGTGCTTTTAATTAAACTATACACAATATCTAAGGTATTTTACCTGATATTGTCAAAGTATTTCTCACGTTGTTTGCTCTGTGAGGCACGTGCTCCCAGCCCTGAGAGGTCTCTTACGTTACGGACCTTTTTTTTTTTAAATTTTTTTTTTATAACTAACCAAAGGTCCGTAACGTAAGAGACCTCTCGGGGGCCGGGAGCACATGCCTCACAGAGCAAACAATGTGAGAAATACTTTGACAATATCAGGTAAAATACCTTAGATATTATGTATAGTTTAACTTGTGTGTGTGTGTTGCTTCACAGATTCAGATTCTACACACTCAAACTTCAAAAAGAGTTCTATTGTGGAGGAAGGAAATCTACAGTCTATCTCAATCACAAAAGATAAAATAAACCTTCATTGGACATTGTGATGGGCAAGTTTAGTATTACAAAGGTCAACTAATTTATTATTTTTGAACATTTTTTTCCTTCAGCTCTGAAAAAAAAATATCTTCTTGAATACTATGTAGGAGATGTTTACAGTTCACATAATTGAGTCTTGGTTGATTCAACCATTCTTCTGTTATGAGAAATGTCCAATTTCTCCCTTTGCAACTATTTATAGAGGGAAAATAACACTTAACAATAATTCAGGACAGTGGAAACATCGCGAAAAACAATTACGATTACGAAAAAATCTTCGCTCCGTCCAACTTCCGTTTTCGGAAATTTTCCCTCCGTTTTCAAGCTGAAACACAATCAGTTATCAAACAAAATTATATTTTACAATAAAAATGAGCAGAGGAAATATTGTGAGGAAAAAAAAAATTACGATTACAGATTAAATCTGCAATTCGTCCCCCCTTCCACCGCCACCACGCACGCACACACACATCACCCCCCAAAAAATTTGTTTCCGGTTTTGATGACAACAAAGAGTCACTCTTCGAATACGCAAAAAAACTCGTGCCCAAAGTTTACAAGGAAATTTTTGCTCCGTCGAACTTCTGTTATCAGAAACTATTGTCTACACTTTCAAGCTGAAATGCAAACATTTATGCAATAAATTAATATTTAATAACAACACTGGACAGAAGAAACTTCGCGAGAAAAATAAATTGCGATCGCGGGGAAAAATTTCACTCCGTTTAGCTTTCATTTTCGGAAATTCTGAAAAACGGAATACCGTTCCCCAAGCAGAAAACTAGCCCCCTCCCCACACACTATTTCTCCGAAAATAAAACATTATCTTCAGTTTTTTTTTTTTTTTTTTTCATCGCTCAAGTATAACCGAAATGTGGAATTCCGCGAATCCGAAGAACAATCTCATGCCTGATTCGTAAGAGTCTGCGATATGCAAAATGAACTGCTCATACGGCTACGCATGGAAGCCGATTCACGGGTCTATAAACTGATTATGTTCCCGATTTATTCGATTGCAATTTTCGAAACTCTGAACGGTCTGTTTCTAAATCACGTATTTTTACAAAGGATACGTTTTCAACGCGCGAATTTTGCGAGCGATCCAAAAACGGACCCAAGATTTTATATTTATATACATTTTTTCTTAAAATTTCGTAAGGAACAGCTTTGTTTTCCGCGGGAATCCCGCCCTGAAATGGCAATTAAACTAACTTTTCACTTCCTCCATGCCAAGGTTTAATTGCACCACGCTGCCCCGATACACTAGCGTCTCAATCCCGACGTGGCTGAAATGCGCATGCTCATCAGGTTGAGCTTCCCTGTAATGCGCATGCCCATCGGTTCAGCTGCTCTCAAGTCCCACTCTGCCCTGTAGGTTCTTCTGAATGATTGCCGAAAGCCGATCCCTAGCTGACTAGCTCGGCAATGGGAACCAAATCATGATTTTTTCATAAACTGCGACATAAAAGTTAACATATACTTTCTTGATAAAAAAAATGGTCATTTTTATGACGAAATCCCGGTGTAATCACGGATTATAAAAGGAAATTTCATATGGAAAAACAATGCGTAAAAATACCCATTTTTAAATTTTAAAGCGTATTCGGCATTTTTAAGGCGTGAAAGCGCGTGTAGAGGCATTATCACGATCTCTGGATTCAGCGGTATCTAAATGTCTATCTGTCTTACAGCATGTAATAATTTTAATTTCTTCAAATTTAGGGTATTCTTGGTTTTCTAAACAGTATTGAATCGAAGCTGTCTTTACTTCCTTTTTTTTGCCAATTTTTTATGTGTTGTTTTAGGCGGTGTTTCAGTTTATTTTTCATGCTTCCAATGCATGATATAGGTGGGGTCTTGGTAATTGGAATTTCATTCACATCTGCTTTTTCTAATCTGCTGCAATTATCTTTATTGTTAAGAAAAATATGATTCTTAACTTTGTCAAAATCTGCTTGTCTAAGAGTTATGCAAGTACACTGGCGGAAAGTGAAAAAGAACACCAAGAAGGAGTTGGCAGACGATCATGAAATTTACTTATGTTAATGGGGTCAAGTTTACGTAGGTGTGATGTTAATTTCGGGACCAACCGGTGAGCGCTTGCGCCACAGCACGGCATAATATGCAAATTATCGTCGGTGGTATTTAAGGAGTATGGCGAAGTGAATGTAATCAGTTGTCGGCGTACGGACACGTGCGAAGACCCTGAAGAAGCTGCAATGCCTGGACATGGAAGACGTGTACGATTTCAGCAGTTATCAGACTTTGAGCGAGGTCGTCTAGTCGGACTCCGCGAGGCCGGGTGGTCGTATCGTCGTATTGCGGAGCAAATTGGACGGGAAGTATCGGTGGTGGTACGATGTTGGCGTAGATGGTCCGAGGAACATTCCCACACGAGAAGACGTGGAACCGGGAGTCACAGACGGACTGATGAGCGGACCGATCGACGCATAAGAAGAGCGGCGTTGTCAAGCAGAACATCCACTGTGACACAAATCCGAGCTGCGGTTGCACCTGAGGTGACTGTGTGAACAATCCGCAACCGTCTATTGGATGCAGGACTACGTGCACGTGTGCCTCTAGCATGTGTACTTCTGACTCCAGCCCACCGTCAGGAACGGCTGCAGTGGTGTCACCAACATCTGCACTGGAGAACGCAATGGCGATCTGCCGTGTTCAGCGATGAAAGCAGATTCTGCTTGGGAGCCTCCGATGGCCGTATGCGTGTTCGCAGACGCACAGGGGAGCATCTCCACCCTTCTTGCATCTGCCAGCAACACACAGGGCCTACACCTGGTCTCCTGGTGTGGGGAGCGATCAGCTATCACTCCCGTACACAACTAGTGTTTGTACCGGGTACGTTAAACAGCACCTCCTACATCAACAACATCATTCAGCCCGTTGTTGTGCTGCCATTTGTAAGGTCGGTCCATCGTGGTGTTTTCCAGCAAGATAGCGCACGCCCACACACAGCACATGCAACGCAACATGCACCTCAGGGTGTGAGACAATTTCCATGGCCTGCACGTTCAGGATTTGTCCCCCATTGAGCACGTGTGGGATTTTATGGGACAACGACTTATCCGGTCTCCACGACCATCCCTGATTTACACGTCCAGGTTGAGGATGCTTGGAACTCAATACCCCAAACTTACATCCAACATCTGTACGACAGACTCCATGCCAGAATTGCACAGTGTGACGCAGTTCATGGCGGTTCAACCTCGTACTAACCATGTTACATGGAAATGTTATTTTTCAGTTTACCAGCAAATACAGCTGTATTTTGCCATAATGTTTTGATCACATTATCCCCTGTATTCCGTTATTATGCTGTATAAATTTCGTTGGTATCAGACGTCTCCTTCTTGGTGTTCTTTTTTCACTTTCCGCCAGTGTATATTTAACTTTGTCAAATATACTTGTGTAACTCTTCCTCCTAATGAGTAAAACGCCTATAAGATTTTGACCAAGTTATTCATATTGATGAACTTGATTATCATATTACATGGCAAATTTGCACGGATAATAATACAGAACCTGCTTAGGAAAATGTCAAAATAATGACCACCCATCGTAATCATTGACAAATTATAATGTCTGAAGCAATATCGATCGAGAAATCTAAACATTACAATTGCAATAGTCACTCTCCTTATGACCTTTCTTTCGGCCGAAAACACCTAATTAATTCCCAGAGCAAGGAGGACCAGCATGATGAAAGAAGCATGCCATCTGAAGAATACCTTGGCCAATGCAGAGGAAACGCGTATTGATAGAGGCCAGGAGACATGCAATCTGTTGTTTTGTCTTTATCGCTTGCTTTCTGGCTAGAGCTTTTTTGTCGACATCATGGATTTTATCGATATTTGCCAGTGACTTTTATGTGTTTTTATTCAGGTTTTTAAAATTTCTTTTGTATTTTATCAACTTTTGGTACTCAATCTTGCTTTACCCTGTTTCTCTACCTGTTGTTGAATTTTCTTTTCTGTGCCCAAGAAACTGAGTTCTTCCACATACGCAAAGAATTACGATTAAGAGCACATCAGAAAGAATGAGCCAGTGAGGGAGGTAAGACAATTTCTGTATGTCACCTGCAGTTAGTTTTTAATGCCATATGGTATAACAGCCCCGCTCTTGACCCAGAACTAAACTATGCATGAGAAACAGAAAAAAGACAATCTTAGGACAATTTCAATCGTCTAACCAAAAAGAGTAAAACACCTTCCATTTACCAACACCCCATTTACAGCACAGAGAGGGAGTGCAAAAGATCGTGTTTTGCACCCCCTCTCTCTATTGTTATAGTGCGTCGCATAAATATAGAGACAGAACAAATTATCCAATAAAAAAGAAACAACAACGAGTTGAAATGTACACCTCATATTTATAGCAAAAATAGCATAGGACACGCAGCTGCACAATAGTTTGACGGAAACATAACAATTCCAACGCCAAGTACAAGAAAAAAACAGAAATACGCTATCTCAAAAATATAAAGACTTACTACTTATGAGCACCTCCGGTACAAATAGTGAAGCCATTATTTTGAATAACACTGAAAACCCGATTGGGCATGCTGTCCACCAAGTGATGTAAGTGTTCTGGACGGAGTGCATACCAGCTTCGTTCAATCTGCTCTTTCAATGCCACCATGCTTGAGAACTGCCGTCCATTTGCACACATATCACGAGCTAGGATACCCCAGAGGTTATTGATAGGGTTCAGATCTGGATTCAATGCTGGCCAATCCATTACGGTCACATGATGAGTGTTCAACCAGCTTTCGTTGATGCAGACCGATGGATAGAGGCATTGTCTTGCTGGAACAGATAATCAACACTCGCTTGAGTTTCGGCAAACGGTAGAAGGTGGCTGCTGAATATGTCCTGATACATTTCGAAGTTTTGCCTGCCTTGTAGAAAAGCGATATCTGTTGTCCCATTAAACGCAAAAGCTCCCTAGACCATCACAGATCCCCCTCCTTTCTGTCTGCTGAAGAAGGTGCGTGGCTCGCGTTGTAAATCATGCTAATAGCAGTTCCAACCGTCAGGGCCATCCAGGTTGAACTTTTTCTCATCGGAGAAAATAGTTGTGATCCACTCGTCCGTCCAGTGCATGTGGCTTCTGGCCCATAACAATCTAGCTTCCTTGTGGCGCCGCATGAGGTTTGGCAGACGTCACATTTTACGGAGAACAATGTTGCGACTTTCCTTGATTCGTCGATGAACTGTGTCCTTTGAGACAGTGGTACCAACAGTCCGAGAAACTTGACGTAGTGATAACCTTTGGGATGAAACTAAACGCATGATGGCACTATCATCTTGTTTGGTTGTTATTCGAGGCCTTTCAGGCCGTTTTCTGGCAGTTAACGCACCGCGTTTCGATAAAGTCTTATAAAAGACTGCCCTACTCCTCCCCATGGCTTTACAAATTTTCACTACAGGCAATCCATTTGCTCTCAGTCTCCAAATCTTTTGCACATCCTCACCAGAAAGTTGACTGTTGTGTGGCATTTCGGCGAATGAATATCTGACAGCAGGTCAGCTGTCTTTTGTAGGCTGGACCGAATTACGGCCCATGCGCGTGCGTACAACATGCTAATTTGTACATCGCATTTGCATGTGGCTACTTTACATAGTTGTCTTTATATTTATGAGACACCTAAAATTACACTATTTCACTTTGTGATCTCCTTTTCACACAATCCGGTGATCTCGACGGATCGAAACGTTTGTTGTAGGGTTATGTGGAATTAGGTACCACTTCAGCTGCCTACCTATATTCGCATTGCGTTCACGGCGCAAAGTTGACTGTCTTTATATTTATGCGACTCACCTTATCAACATTACACAGTGGGAGGTGAATGCCATTTAGCCTGTGGTTTATGTGCTTAAAAGAGGGAGACATTACTTTATTTTCATATGTGAGGAAGTTTTCTTGTGAGAAATTGGTAGTGCATACAATTTTGTAATTTTTCCTGCTGTGAGCTCACCAACTGTACTACACCAGGGGCGAAGCGTCGGGGTAGACTTTGAGACTAAGTCTACCCAAGAGGAAAAAGGCCAAAACTGATTTTGTTATTACTTATTATATTTATTTAGTTTTTCCCAAATACAATGTAAAGAAATCTCTATTTAATGTAATGCTGGACAATTAATTTGCAAAATTACGTTATGTCCAATATTTCCTTTCAATCGTATTATCTTGGAATGAAAAGTGAGACTCCAAATCATGAGTCTCACAGATCAACATACAAGTACAGCTGCTTCTGCGGGTAAGTTATTTTTAGCACTCTGTGGCGGTCTGTGGAGTCGAAAAGACTAGTTTCAAACGAAAGCGGATGCTGCTGATTGGCTGCTCCTTGTCCGATGCATTGTGGTCGGGAATCTCTGCCCTTGGCCACAGAGCAGAGAAAGCCAGTAATCACTGTTCACGGGTTTGTTTTTGTCATAAAGTGGAACTTATGACTGACTAATGAGCGTGTTGTCAGTGTTGTGTGTATAATTTTTATTTTTTAAGCGAGCAATGTACAAACAAGAAGTTCATGATTCTTCTGATTTAGTTAAGTATCTGCTGGGAGATCCGCTGTCTACCTTAATATTTCTATTAGGGACCAGGTGTGTGTGTTTAAACGATGTTTAGTGCTCTAAATATTTAGAAGTTTGGGTAAACGCTTAACAAAATTTTCATTGTGCATGCGTGCAATCAAATCCTGCATTTTTCGGGTTCAGAGCAGTAGTTCATATGTTCTTAAAAGTTCTGTTTTGCAAAGGTGAGGCCCATAAAGCATTACAGCTGACACGTGGAGAAATCTCAACTCAAAGCTGTTTTTACCCTCCTCTTCCTCACAAAAATATTAGCATTCAGCAAGGCTTTCTTTCTCTACAGATACGGATGTCGGAACAAATCATTTGAACTTAAAACAAAAATAACCCGCAAAAATACTTTTTTTTTTTTGGAATGGAGGTTTTGACGACTACCGTGAGCAACTCAATGGGGCTATGAGCAGTCGCCCATCTCTAATTTATGGCCACTGGTTCCAGGGAAGGGAGAGAGCCAGTGACATAAGATAAACAGCATCCATGCTTCACGGGGATTCGAACCCGGACCCCTGATCAGAAGCCATTGCTTATCCACTGCGCCACCGGGGCGGCAAAGTACTGCTTACCCTTGTTAAATCTGCATAGTATTAGTTTGTCTAAATAAGTTACATACATATCACTAAGCTGTTCTCTGAGATTCAGAGGTTAGCTCCAAAAAGAAATACAAACTTCCAGATATTTTTTACTTATTGTTGTCGTATCAAACTTCTCCATTTACAGCGATCTTGACACACAACTCGTGCTCCACTGATATCCATTACACGCCATACATAAGATCTTTTATACTTCATACTCATAATCTTTTTCGCATGCAGACACTCCTGAATCTGATCCACCCATGTCTTCCTTGGCCTTCCTCTGCCTTTCCTTCCTGCCACTTGGGCTGAAAAGATTTTCTTAGTAAGCATTTCATCACTCATTCTTTCAACATGGCCAAACCATCATAGCATATTGGTCTCCACCTTGCTAACAACATTTTGCTTCACATCACACAACTGCAATACATCTTCATTTCTCACACAATCATATTGTGTCTTGCCACAAACCCCACGTAAGTAACGCATTTCTCCAGCACACAAACGACTCCTATGTTTCTTCTGCAGTACCCAGGTTTTACTGCCATACATCAGAGTAGGAACAATTACAGTTTCATACACAGCCATGCGTACTCTCTAGAGAACCCATCATTCCTGTGAAAACCTCCCAGAGCAGCTATGACTTTCAAAGAAGAATTCACACGCCTACTGATTTCACCATCCAACTTGTTCTCTCTGTCAAACATGCTTCCTAAATACACAAACTCACTCACCTGGCCAATCACAGTGCCATTTATACTTACATTACATTCTGTGCTACGCGTTCCTCTCTCAAACACCATAACTTTGGTTTTTCCCTTATTTATACTCAGTTTGAATTTCATGCAAACTTCGTGCATCCGAGTCAACATACTCTGCAACTCACTTTTGCTCTCTGCCAACAGAACAGTGTCATCAGCATACAGCAATCTGCACACACGGATATCACCAAGACATAAACCATTATTATCTATTTTGACATCACGAATGCATGCATCCATAAATATATTAAACAGCCATGGCGACATTACACAACCTTGTCTAACTCCTGCACCAATGGAAAACCATTTTGATAAAACACCATTCACTCGTACACAAGCTCTACTACCAGCATACATGGCTTTTACACTATTAAGTAGATTTCCAGTAACACCATATTCATTCAATACCTTCCACAAAAGTGTCCTATTCACTCGGTCGTAAGCTTTTTCTAAATCTATGAAGGCAGTAAAAACTTTCTTCCCAACAGCCAGATACTTTTCAATCATCGTGCGTAATGCAAAAATCTGGTTAGTGCAGCCTTTACCAGGCATAAAACCACTCTGAACATCCCACACTTTCAATGATGTAAGACCCCGTACTTTTTCAATAACAACCTTACCAAACACTTTCCCTGGCACACTCAGTAGGCTAATACCACGATAGTTCTTGCATTCAGTCTGATCACCTTTTCCCTTATACAAGGGAACAATGATAGCATCCTTCCAATCCCGAGGGACCATTCCTAACTCCCAGCACAACTGGCAAATTTCAGTTAAGCAGTCAATTATAGAGTCACCACCATATTTCAACATCTCTGCAGTTATGCCATCAACTCCCGGAACCTTAACATTCTGAAGAGATTTTAGAGCTTTACACACTTCTTCTTTTGAGATCCCTCCTGTGCTTTCATCTCTCATTGTGACATCATCTGCATCCGTCTCAGAATCATCCTTGTTTTCCTGATCTAATAACTCACAGAAGTATTCACCCCATCTGTCACTTAACTCATTGGGCTCCCATATCATTTCCCCAATCTCATTCTTCACACAACTTACAACTTTGTTTCCCCTATTTTTCCTGAGTCTGATGTACTTCCCGAAGGACTTCCTATCTTTCCAAAAAGCCAGTTCATGCCTTTTCACTTTCTCCTTCCTATCTTTTGCCTTACTGTGGCGAACCAGCTTAGCAGCTTCACGCTTCTTACAGCGATATTCATCCACAGAGACTTTACCTTGCAACATCCCCAAATAGGCTTCCTTCTTTCTCTTTACTGCCTCTTCAATCTCACTATTCCACCAAGCATCACCTCTATTGTTACCCACTATTGTGGTGCCACAGACCTCTTTAGCAGCAGTGACAACACAGTTCTTAAAACATTCCCACTTCTTTTCTACATCCCTCTCACCAGACTTCAGATCCTTCAGTCGTTCTCTGAGTAAGTCAGAATACCGCTTATGATCTTCAAGGAGCCTATCAACCTTTATTCTTTCTATCCTGTGTCTCTTCCTATTCCTTTTCCTCCAACCAACATTAAGTTTCACTCGTGACACTACCAAGTAATGATCAAAACCATCATCCGCACCTCTCATCACACGGGTGTCAACAACTAAGTGTTTCAACGCTGATCGTAGACAACAAAATCTATCACACTCTTTTGACCAAGAGTACGATTTTCCCAAGTATATGTGTGGATATACTTGTGGTTGAAAAATGTATTAGATACACACAAACCATTCTCAGTGCAGAGTTCAATTAATCTTTCACCATTATCATTCACACAAGGATCATTAAACTTACCCAGAACATTGTCAGAAATGGTATTCTGCACACCTACTCTAGCATTGAAATCCCCTGCTATTATAACTTTTTCTTTAGCACCAAACTGGCTCAAAACAGCATTTAGCTCATTCCAGAAATCTTCCTTCTTATCAGAAGGTTCCGAGTCACAAGGAGCATACACTACCACAATTACAATTCTCTGAAGTTTCACTTTCAAACGAATCCAGAGAATTCTCTCACTTATGCAACTATAGTGAATCAAGTTGTTCTTCATCATTTCACTTAAAATCACACCTACACCAGCCTGTCTTCTCATATTATCCAACACTCTAGACCACACACTCACCGTGCCATTCACTTCTATCCCAATTTCCTTCTTTTTGGTTTCACTTACACACAGCACATCCAGTCTATACTTATTCATCTCCTCAATCACCTCACTCATCTTGCCATTTATACCTCTAGTATTCCATACACCAATCTTACATTCACTCAGCCGAGATCTTTCTCATACGCCGTTTAGAAAGTCCAGGTCGATTCCGTGGTGGACCGTCCCTCTCAAGTGTGGTAGGTCCACCATATCCCACACTTGAGTCATTCTTAATATTTCTTTTTGTCTTTTTAATCAGGTAAGTACATCAGTGTGGGGGATTAGCCCACAGCTGAGAGTTCCAGTTGGTCATTCATTTTTTTTTTTTTTTTTTTTTTACTGCGGATTGTGATATATTTCGGTATATTTTTATATTTACTTATTTAGACAAAAAAACACGAGACATTTTTTTGTCTAAATAAGTAAATATAAAAATATACCGAAATATATCACAATCCGCAGTAAAAAAAAGAATACCAATCTTTGTGGGTCCTAAGTTTAAGTTGTATGAAATGGAAATCATTACCTTTTTTTTTCGTTTTCATAATCGGTTTGGCAATAGTTTAATTTGCTAACAGTCTGATCTGTGATTAAGTTTCTAAAGTTGTGAAAAAAAAATTGCATTTATGTAGAAGTTTTTTAAAGATACAGTACAGCAAGCAATGACAATGCAAACAATATGTTGGTACTAAAATATTCACATGAGTATAATATGCATCTTTGATAGCATGCTATCTATATATGCATTAGTTTAACTGCAAAAAATATAAACACAAATTTTTAGTCTCCCCAACACAGAGCACCACGCTTCGCCACTGTACTACACACAAGGCCAAAAAGGAAATTCATATTTTATCCTCCCTAAAATGAGATCAGAAAAGAAAAACACTGACTAAAAGGAAAAAAAGGCACTAAAGCACAATTTATTGATCCTAAATAAGGATTTTTGAACAGTAAATCATAAGTCACTTGTGTGCAAAATGAATGGTCAGATTAAATCCTTGTGATTCTCCAAATTAGTTATCCACATATAACTACACAGATTTTAAAACTTCCATTTGTTCAACCACTAGGCTCATATGCTAATAATCATTGAAGAGTCAGCACTCCAAGTTCTTTATAGCTCAGTGTCTGCCATAAACAATTCACGAAACAATCTGGTTTAATATCATGGACATCATTTGATATTTATAATGTTACTGAAAATGGTTATAATTCTCACCTAGTTAAATGGTGCATTTCAGAGCTGTATGTTTGCAAATTCAAGTTTAACGCTGTGGCATTATAATTCGGAAAATATGGCACTTGTACTTTCTGGCACTTGATTTAGTGATGCGGATCCATTGGAAACCAAATCTTGACATGTAATTAAGTGTAAATTATTCCTGCGGCATATTATTTGGTGTTAGAAAATATTTGCTTAATAATTTGGTGTCATCTGTGGGACAGCTGTCTTTTTATAGGTTGTAATATCTATGAATCATACACTGGTTTCCATAAATTAAGTAACAAATGGAAAAATTGTGATAACTCAAAAAGTATGCAACCAATTTAGATGAAATTTGGTGGCAAGCTTTATCAGACCAAATGCAACAACAACAGAAAAAAAAAACAAAAAAAACCATAAGAACATGTGATATATAACTACACAGATTTCAAAACTACATTTTGTATGAATGATGCAAATATGAAAACACAGAAATATAGGTATGTAGATGAAATAGGAAAAGATACTTCAGTCTGGAGTGTGGTTACCCCTAACAGCAATACAGGTCCGGCAGCGATGTTCTATGCATACATGAGATTCTTCCGCGGATTCGCGGAATTCCGCTTTTTGTCATCATTTGGGACATTCTCGAGATCGATGCAAAACTAAAGAGAAATTTTGAAGGATTAGTTGGGGGGGGGTCGTTTTATAGTCTGGGGGATGGTATTCTGTTTTTCAAAACTTTTAAAAACAGAAGTTAAAGAAGTGAAAATTTTCACCGTAATCGTGATTTCATTTTCTCGCAACGTTTCTTCTGCGCAGTATTATTGTTAAATGTAATTTTATTCCATAAATATTTGCATTTCAGCTTGAAAATGGAAGAAAAATTCCGAAAACGGAAGTTGGCGCGAAAATTTCCCTGTGATATTCAGGCACGAGATTCTTCAGTGGATTCGAAGAATTCCGCCTTTTCCATCGTCATTTCAATGGTTTTCGAGATCGATGCAGAACTGAACAGAAATTTGGTAGTGATGGTGGTCGGGTTGTGTTCCGTCGGTGGGCGGAATTCCTACTTTCAAAACTTTCGGAAACGGAAGTTAGGCGGAGTGAAGGTTTCTCCCGTAATCGTAATCCTTTTTTCTTGTGATGTTTCTTCTACCCAGTAGTGTTGTTGAATATTGTTGTTAAATATAATTTTATTCCATAAATACTTGTTTTGCAGCTTCAAAACGGAGGAAATATTTCTTAAAACGGAAGTCGGACAGAGCGTAGATTGCGCCGGTAGTCGCAATTTTTTTTCTCCGCGATGTTACATTTATCCTGTGTTGCTGTTAAATGTAAAATACGTATATATGTACACTGGCGGAAAATGAAAAAAGAACACCAAGAAGGAGACGTCTGATACCAACGAAATTTATACAGCATAATAATGAAACACAGAGGATAACGTGATCAAAACATTATGGCAAAATACAGCCGTATTTGCTGGTAAATTGAAAAATAACATTTCCATGTAACATGGTTAGTACGAGGTTGAACCGCCATGAACTGCGTCACACTGTGCAATTCTGGCATGGAGTCTGTCGTACAGATGCTGGATGTAAGTTTGGGGTATTGAGTTCCAAGCATCCTTAACTTGACGCGTAAATCGGGGATGGTCGTGGCTGGCCGTGGATACCGGATAAGTCGTTGTCCCATAAAATCCCACACGTGCTCAATGGGGGACAAATCCGGTGAACGTGCAGGCCATGGAAGTTCTCTCACACCCTGAAGTGCATGTTGCGTTGCACGTGCCGTGTGTGGGCGTGCGTTATCTTGCTGGAAAACACCACGATGGACCGACCTTACAAATGGCACAACAACGGGCTGCATGATGTTGTTGATGTAGGAGGTGCTATTTAACGTACCCGGTACAAACACTAGTTGTGTACGGGAGTGATAGCTGATCACTCCCCACACCAGGAGACCAGGTGTAGGCCCTGTGTGTCGCTGGCGGATGCAAGAAGGGTGGAGACGCTCCCCTGTGTGTCTGCGAACACGCATACGGCCATCGGAGGCTCCCAAGCAGAATCTGCTTTCATCGCTGAACACGACAGATCGCCATTGCGTTCTGCAGTGCAGACGTTGGCGACACTACTGCAGCCGTTCCTGACGGTGGGCTGGAGTCAGAGGTACACATGCCAGAGGCACACGTGCACGTAGTCCTGCATCCAGTAGACGGTTGCGGATTTTTCCCACAGTCACCTCAGGTGCAACGGCAGCTAGGATTTGCGTCGCAGTGGATGTTCTGCTTGACAACGCCGCTCTTCTCATGCGTCGATCGGTCAGCTCATCAGTCCGTCTGTGACTCCCGGTTCCACGTCTTCTCGTGTGGGAATGTTCCTCGGATCATCTACGCCACCATCGTACCACCATCGTACTACCACCGATAATTCCCGTCCAATTCGCGCCGCAATACGACGATTCGACCATCCGGCCACGCGGAGTCCGACTAGACGACCTCGCTCAAAGTCCGATAATGCTGAAATTGTGCACGTCTTCCATGTCCAGGCATTGCAGCTTCTTCAGGGTTTTCGCACGTGTCCGTACGCCGACGACTGATTACATTCACTTCGCCGTACTCCTTAAATACCACCGATGATAATTTGCATATTATGCCGTGCTGTGGTGTAAGCGCTCACCGGTTGGTCCCGAAATTAACATCACACCTACGTAAACTCGACCCCATTAACATATGTAAATTTCATGATCTTCCGCCAATTCTTTTTTGGTGTTCTTTTTTCACTTTCCGGCAGTGTATATTGAATACAGTGATTTGCTCCAGCTTAATATTTACATAATAGATTTCAGTGAACAATTTTGTCTTGCTCACGCAGCGTTATATTCACACTGTTTTGCGGCACGTTCTTATTTTTCACCCGTGCTGTTAAAAAGTTCAGCTTTTTTTCCCTTCGTCAGTCTCATGTATGTCTGTGCAGTTAATTATGGTGTCGAGCAGTTCCGTGGGTAGCTGCATCCATTGCTCAAGCAAAGCAGTGTGGAGCCCCTGCAGGGTTCAGGAAGGTGGCTGGAGGCCAGCAACATGCCTCCCGAGATAATTCTAGCCATGCTCACTGGGATTCAGATCAGGACAGTGTGCTGGCCATTCCATACAAACTGTAGTCTCCTGTTCCTGGTACTGGTGCACAAGGCAAGCAGTGTGAGTGCGGGTGTTATCCGCTTGCAGTACAAATGTATTGCCAATTGCGGTTGCATACGGAAGAACAATAGAGTCCAGGATGTCCTCTATACCTCTGAGCATTGAGGTTTCCATGCGGCAACACATAAAGATTGGTATGGCCGCCTAACCGTATGCCTGCCCACACCAGAACACTATTGCCACCATAGGTTGCAATGCTCCTAGCCATTACTTCTCCACCAGAATTTACTTTGCCCAGCTACTATCTCGGTAATCTGTCTCTCTCTCTCTCTCTCTCTGGGTTCGAACCCACGACTAGGACGTATGGTGCAGTAGACAGATATTCAAATAAATTTACAATGACAAATAAACAAATCATACACAAATTACTCTTCTAAAACTTTTTATATAATTCAACAGTTTTAGTGCAACCACAAGTCAATTACTTCAGAATGCATGTTACTAAATTGAATTCAAATTCTAACATACTGCAGATTTTCACCCCTTTTGCTTCTTCAATTTTTATCACACAAGACAGGCAATACAATACTAATAACATTAGGTATTTAAACCCCATTAATCATTAGCCCGTCATTTCTTTAGACAACATTCAAAATGAATTAAAGCATATGAGCACACTAAAGCACAAGAGTGACAATCAACTCTGGGTATGTAAACACTATTAATTTTAAACTCCTACAAGTACAACATGCATCAATGAACACCACATGAAAATAAACCAATTTCAAATAACTATAAATTATCCTACAACCCTACTTTAAACTCTGCCAGCAACTATTAATTATACAAAGAATAAGACTTTTGCACTCACGTACTAGGATTTAATGGTATTCCTCTGACGACCCCCGGCACACACAGATCAAGATTAATGAGAAGAAAAGTTCACACACAAAAAAACTTCAAGTGAATAACTGGATGATGAGTATTCCATGCAAGAAAAAGTTCCGGTACTCCAAAATTTTTCACAACGCATTCGTCCACGCATGAAGAAAACCCTCCACCACTCATAACTCTCAGACATAATTGGACGGAATCTCCATACTCTCTCGGCATAAAAAAGATGTGACGCAAACTTTCACTGCTCCTGACACCCAGGAACACTTAAACAGAAACTCCGAGCTCTCACGGCATGGAAGGGCGTAAAGCAAACTTTACTGCTCCTGACACCCAGGAACACTTATGCAGAAACTCTGAGCTCTCACAGCATGGAAGGGCATAAAGCAAACTTTACTGCTCCTGACACCCAGGAACACTTAAGCAGAAACTCTGAGCTCTCACAGCATGGAAGGGCATAAAGCAAGCTTTACTACTCCTGACACCCAGGAACACTTATGCAGAGACTCTGAGCTCTCACAGCATGGAAGGGCATAAAGCAAACTTTACTGCTCCTGACACCCAGGAACACTTATGCAGAGACTCTGAGCTCTCACAGCATGGAAGGGCATAAAGCAAACTTTACTGCTCCTGACACCCAGGAACACTTATGCAGAGACTCTGAGCTCTCACAGCATAGAAGGGCATAAAGCAAACTTTACTGCTCCTGACACCCAGGAACACTTATGCAGAGACTCTGAGCTCTCACAGCATGGAAGGGCATAAAGCAAACTTTACTGCTCCTGACACCCAGGAACACTTATGCAGAGACTCTGAGCTCTCACAGCATGGAAGGGCATAAAGCAAACTTTACTGCTCCTGACACCCAGGAACACTTATGCAGAGACTCTGAGCTCTCACAGCATGGAAGGGCATAAAGCAAACTTTACTGCTCCTGACACCCAGGAACACTTATGCAGAGACTCTGAGCTCTCACAGCATGGAAGGGCATAAAGCAAACTTTACTGCTCCAGACACCCAGGAACACTTATGCAGAGACTCTGAGCTCTCACAGCATGGAAGGGCATAAAGCAAACTTTACTGCTCCTGACACCCAGGAACACTTATGCAGAGACTCTGAGCTCTCACAGCATGGAAGGGCATAAAGCAAACTTTACTGCTCCTGACACCCAGGAACACTTATGCAGAGACTATGAGCTCTCACAGCATGGAAGGGCATAAAGCAAACTTTACTGCTCCTGACACCCAGGAACACTTATGCAGAGACTCTGAGCTCTCACAGCATGGAAGGGCATAAAGCAAACTTTACTGCTCCTGACACCCAGGAACACTTATGCAGAGACTCTGAGCTCTCACAGCATGGAAGGGCATAAAGCAAACTTTACTGCTCCTGACACCCAGGAACACTTATGCAGAGACTCTGAGCTCTCACAGCATGGAAGGGCATAAAGCAAACTTTACTGCTCCTGACACCCAGGAACACTTATGCAGAGACTCTGAGCTCTCACAGCATGGAAGGGCATAAAGCAAACTTTACTGCTCCTGACACCCAGGAACACTTATGCAGAGACTCTGAGCTCTCACAGCATGGAAGGGCATAAAGCAAACTTTACTGCTCCTGACACCCAGGAAAACTTATGCAGAGACTCTGAGCTCTCGCAGCATGGAAGGGCATAAAGCAAACTTTACTGCTCCTGACACCCAGGAACACTTATGCAGAGACTGAGCTCTCACAGCATGGAAGGGCATAAAGCAAACTTTACTGCTCCTGACACCCAGGAACACTTATGCAGAGACACTGAGCTCTCACAGCATGGAAGGGCATAAAGCAAACTTTACTGCTCCTGACACCCAGGAACACTTATGCAGAGACTCTGAGCTCTCACAGCATGGAAGGGCATAAAGCAAACTTTACTGCTCCTGACACCCAGGAACACTTATGCAGAGACTCTGAGCTCTCACAGCATGGAAGGGCATAAAGCAAACTTTACTGCTCCAGACACCCAGGAACACTTATGCAGAGACTCTGAGCTCTCACAGCATGGAAGGGCATAAAGCAAACTTTACTGCTCCTGACACCCAGTAACACTTATGCAGAGACTCTGAGCTCTCACAGCATGGAAGGGCATAAAGCAAACTTTACTGCTCCTGACACCCAAGAACACTTATGCAGAGACTCTGAGCTCTCACAGCATGGAAGGGCATAAAGCAAACTTTACTGCTCCTGACACCCAGGAACACTTATGCAGAGACTCTGAGCTCTCACAGCATGGAAGGGCATAAAGCAAACTTAACTGCTCCTGACACCCAGGAACACTTATGCAGAGACTCTGAGCTCTCACAGCATGGAAGGGCATAAAGCAAACTTTACTGCTCCTGACACCCAGGAACACTTATGCAGAGACTCTGAGCTCTCACAGCATGGAAGGGCATAAAGCAAACTTTACTGCTCCAGACACCCAGGAACACTTATGCAGAGACTCTGAGCTCTCACAGCATGGAAGGGCATAAAGCAAACTTTACTGCTCCTGACACCCAGTAACACTTATGCAGAGACTCTGAGCTCTCACAGCATGGAAGGGCATAAAGCAAACTTTACTGCTCCTGACACCCAAGAACACTTATGCAGAGACTCTGAGCTCTCACAGCATGGAAGGGCATAAAGCAAACTTTACTGCTCCTGACACCCAGGAACACTTATGCAGAAACTCTGAGCTCTCACAGCATGGAAGGGCATAAAGCAAACTTTACTGCTCCTGACACCCAGGAACACTTAAGCAGAAACTCCGAGCTCTTATGGCATGGAAAGGCATAAAGCTTTTGCTAGTTCAAGAAAATACACTCTTGCATTCTCAAGAGAAAACTTGAAAGAGATAGCAATTCATATCCAAAGAAGTTCAGCCATGGAGATTCCCTTCCGGCAGATATTCGATCGTCGCACTTCACCACTTGAAGCCAACGAGCCTTCCCGCATGGTGTTCCAAGGAGAAATCAAACTGCACCTGCGTGCCACACGCAGAGCAAATGTGCAAACCATACCACAAAAAAAGAAAAAGAACAAAAAAAAAAATGAGCAAGTGAGAGATAAAGATCACCAATTTACAGCACCAAGAGACCCTGAGCTCCAATCAAGCCACTCCACTACGAGTGGCGTCAGCTGCGGTACATTTTTGCATATAAGTATTTTCCACACATCAAATCCTTAATCATAACTCACAACTTAATAAATTCCAACATTATATAAATAAAATATACAATTTCTTTTACAAATAACACATAATGAACAATTTATACAATCATTATTTGTGACTTCAGTACGTAAGCGACTACAAATATTCTAAATAAAGTATTTAGAATTTCAACCTGTATATAAAAAAACTTTCTCAAATTATAAACACTATTAATTTAACTTCACATTTACGTTATCTTTATCCTAGCGACTCCAGGCCATGACTGCGGAACTAATCCCACCAAAACGTCACAAGGTGTCCATTTCCTGGATATTAGAGGGAAGATAGCAAGTGCCAGCCTCTCTCCAGATGTAAACTCGGCAATAATCACACTGTAAACAGTATCGCGACTCATCTGTGAACAGAACAGACCTCCACTGATTTTGAGTCCAGTTCACATGCATTTGTGCCCAATTGAAACGTTCCCTCTGGTGGTTGGGTGTGAAAGGCACACATAATACTGGTTGCGAGCATACAGTCCTGCATGTAACATTCTGTGTACTGTCAAAGCTGATACCGTCCATCTGGTGGCTGCCACAAGCACAGATCTGAGATGAGTCAGTGTAGCCGTTCTGTTCTGACATGCCATAAGTTGCAAATACCATTCATCCGTGGAGGTCGTCGTCCTTGGCCTACCTTCGCTGTACCTTTGGGAAGCTGCACCCATGGCTTAGAACTGCTGCCACATCCTGCTGATCACAGAATGATCGATGTTAAGCCATCTTGCGACGTCCGCCTGCCGTTGCCCTGCTTCAAGTCGGCCTATCGCTCTTTAGCGTAACTCCGTTGGTAAATGATGTCTTGAAGCTACGTTAACAAAATTTCTATCTCGAAATCTTGTCATTCACTGCCGTACATGAGTTGACGACTCCCTCTGAAACAGCTGGTTTTAAGCTCTTGTGCATTTGCATAAAGCTCTGCGAATGCCACTCATTTGCCTTCCGTACATCAATGCTGTATGCCTTCACCCGTAACATATGCAAATTTCGTGCAATTTGAACTGTATTTCGCCCAATTATCACGATTATTTGGTTTGTTGTTTAATTTATGGAAACCAGTGTATTTTTAAGTTAAGACATGACTTTCATTTTCCAAAGCCAACTTTGGTGAGAAATTTTATTAGACATCCTGTACAATACCTTTGTTAATTTGATTTAATTTAACTAATTATTGAGAGATCAACCTTCAAATGGACCTCAGTCAACTCGGCTTGGTGATTGCACCAGACAGTTATATGGGTATGCAACATGAATAAAAGAAAAAAATATGTGCTGGTTCATCAATAACTTCTTTTTGTACATTTTTTTGTGTATCATTCTGCCTTTTAAAAATTGCTAGCCATCTCACAGTGTAGCCATATCTTAAACTCTGATATTTTGTATTAGTGGATAAACAATATTCATTTTTGATACCTGATTTTACAATACTTTTGTTTTTCAAAGTACTGCGAACATGTGATAGAACAACACAACTGAGAATTTGCATTCATATGACAGCGATGCATCATACTAAAGTGAAGTGTGTGAAATTACTTGGACATGTGTACTATTGTCTCAGTTTTTAGACATATGTGCTGTCACTGCATTATTTCCTTACTCAATGTGCACTTCTACAATTTGTATTTGTAATAATTTTTGTCAACTGTATTGTAATACTTGAAAAGTGGCACTCAAATGATTTTTTCCATTGAAGTAGAGTGTAAAACTTGTACTTTTGTTAGCAGAACTAAACACTGGGTTCGTACATCTGCTGGAATTTAAGGAGAATTACTTAAATGCGTCTTTCTCTCCTTGTTTCCCTCAGACTCCTGGAAAATACCTTAAATTTAATTTTGACTCCTGGAAATTATTGTACTGTGTGCTTTTTCAATGTCCTCCATTGATCATTTAGTGGGCAAGAGGTGAACTTTTTCATTTGCTTTAAAAATTGAAATTTGCGATTTTCCTTTGTCTGCTGGAAGCTGTTTTGAATGTGCCTTTCATAGCTGACATGTCCTTGGTCCTCTCCTGATGTGGTGAATAACAGGTGTGATTGGATAAACTTCTGCTATGGAGATTGAAAATCTATGTGAAATGATGTTTGTCAACTGTGTAAAGTTTGTTTTCAAGGCTCTAACATTTATTCAGCATTTTTTGGGATTGTTTATTGGATGTTTTTGATATTGTGACATTTCTTTGATACTTTTCTGTCCTACAAAAAAACAACAACAAGAAAGATGACACCAAATTTTCGGGTGTAATAAGCATGTCTTTTGAATCCGTTCTGACACAAATTAAATTTATCAAAGCTATTCAAAGTCAATGGAACCGGTATGGAAAACAGTAGTATCTGATGGAAGAAAGAAATTTTTCAATCGGGTTTTTTATCCCTCAGATATGGCTGTAAACGGAATCGTGAGCTTACGCCCTCTGGTTGCAGACTTGTGCGTTAAGAAAAACATGAATTTATATGAGAAACATTTCGCACCGGAAATGCTCTCCAACACAGAAAGAATTTTCAAATCGGACTCTTAAAAACAGATATATCGACAAAAATAAGATGTGACTTTGCTTCCCCTAGTGGTAAAACCATGCATTATTTTAGGCAGAAAGTATTCTCAAATTCCTATAAGAGCGGTATCGGTCCAAGAAAAAAAAAAAATATAGTCGAGTTTTCAGGATCCCAGATTTTGCTACAAATACATCGGAAGCAGATATTAACACTTATGCCCCCTGGTGGCCAAACCATTCTTTACCAAACATTAGAAATTATGTGAAAAATATTTTCCATCAGGTCTTGTCTGCGAAACAGGAAGAATTTTTCAAATCGGAGTTTTAGGAGCAGAAATAACGCAGAAAACGCAATTTACCATTGTGTCCCCTAGCAGAAAGTCTATGATGTACTTGAAAATTTTGAATTTATAAGAAAAACATTTCGCAACGGAAACACTATCCAACAAAGAAGGATTTTTTTAAATTGGACTCTTAGAAGTAGAGATATTGACAAAAATAAAATATACATCTACGCCCCTTGGCGTAGAAACCATGCGTTATTTCAAAAAGAAAATGTTTCTAAAAGGTTTGTCGACATGAGTAGTATCGGTCTACAAACGACGTTTTTTTCAATCGAGAATTTAGAAGCTCATATTTTGCTGCAAATACATCAGAAGCAGAAATTGAGATTTACGCCCCCTGGTGGCCAAAGCATTTTTTACAAAAATTAGAAATTATGTGCAAAGGATTTCCCATCAGGAGCTGTATGCAGTGCAGAAATAATTTTTCAAATCGGAGATTTAGAAGCAGAGATATAGGGGGAAACACAATTTACCTCTATGCCCCCTTGCGGAAAGTCTATGCATTACTTGAAAATTTTGAAATTATATGGAAAACATGTCACACTGGAAACACTATCCAACAAAGAAGGAATTTTTCAAATCGGTCTCCTAGAAGTAGATATATTGACAAAGATAAGATATACATCTACGCCCTCTGGCGTAGAAACCGTGCATTATTTTAAGAAGAAAATGTTTCTAAAAGGTTTGTCGACATGAGTAGTATCGGTCTACAAACGACGTTGTTTTCAATTGAGAATTTAGAAGCTCATATTTTGCTGCAAATACATCAGAAGCGGAAATTAAGATTTACGCCCCCTGGTGGCCAAACCATTTTTTTACAAAAATTAGAAATTTTGTGCAAACGATTTCCCATCAAGAGCTGTATCCTGTGCAGAAAGTATTTTTCAAATCGGAAATTTATAAGCAGAGATATAGGGGGAAACACAATTTACCTCTACGCTCCCTAGTGGCAAGTCTATGAATTACTGGAAAATTTTGAAACTATATGAAAAACATGTCACACTGAAAACACTATCCAACAAAGAAGGAATTTTTCAAATCGAACTCTTAGAAGTAGAGATATTGACAAAAATAAGATATACATCTACGCCCACTGGCGGAGAAACTGGAATATTTTAAGAAGAAAATATTCCGAAAAGGTTTATCGATGTGAGTGGAATCAGTCCACGAAAGAATTTTTTCAATCGATATTTTAGAAGCTCCGATTTTATGGCAAATACATCAGAAGCAAAAATGAACACTTACGCCCCCTGGTAGCCAAAGTATTACCAAAAATTAGAAAGTATATGCAAAAGTTTTTTCATCAGAAGGTGTATCCGCTGAAGAAAAAAGTTTTGAAATTGGAGCTTTAGAAGAAGAGTTATCTGAAAAAATGTAATTTACTTTTACGCCCCCTAGCGAAAAATCTATGCATAATTTGAAAAAGTAACTATATCTAAAATACTCTTCGACATAAATGGAATTGAAAGATAAAAGAATTTTTTCAATCGGATGTTTAGAAATGAATATGTGGAATAAAACGTATTTTTGAGTTTGACATCATCTGCATTTACGCCCTCTAGCGGCGAAATTGTACATCGTAAAAAACAACAACGAAATAAAGGATCATCATTCCCTATTTCACGCTTCCGAATGAAAAAAGAATTTTTCAAATCGGACTAATAGTTACAAAGATATCGTGGGTACAGACGGACGGACGGACGAACAAACCGATGGACAAACCGATAACATAAGCACGATCTTTTTTTACAAAAGACGTGCTAAAAAGGACTGAAATTATTTTTCTAGCAAGGATAAGAATGTTCTGTTATTTTTGGGATTTCAAATTATCCTAACAAGCTGAGTATTTTTTTAATTTTATTTCCTCGTGATATTCGTTTGTTTTATTTTTCTGATGATGTTCATAGCTTTAAATACATCTTTGGTTTTACCTAGGTTACCTAGATGGACCTGTTCTTCATTTAGGATTTTTCCATGAATGCAGGTCACAAAGTTTCCAGCGAGGGCGATCCTGAGCCAGTCTTCTCCAGTTGTTTTCTTCCTATCTAGTTGAAGGTCTACCAGGTTTTCTCATGGTTGATCTTGGATACTAGTTTGTGACACAGTAAGTCCACCTGTTGTTGGTGAGTCTGGCGATATGACCTGCCCATCGTGCCTTGTCATAAATCGTTTTCACTACTTCTTTACTCCAGTTAAATTTCTGAAAGTTGTGTTTTTGTGATGTGATCTTTTTTTATTTATCTCTAGGATTCTCCTTTCCATGGAATGCTGGGTGGTTTGAAGACTCAGTTCCTCTTTTTGAGTGGAGCTCCATGTTTCAGAGCCATATGTTAGAAATGGGAGGATACAGCTGTTGAACATGTCAGCTCTTATTTTGCTATCTAGCTTTGGATCTGTGATTGTGGTTTTGATATGGTTAAAGGAGGTTCATGCCACTCTTTTTCTTTTAGGTATTTCTTCAGAGATGTCATTGTCCATATTTATTGTTTGCCCAAGGTATGTGTAGGAATCTACATTTTCTTTGGTGAAATTATTTATGTAGTTGGATGATGTGATTTGGACAGTATTTATTTCTGATTCATTTGGTTTTATCAGGGTAGATTTTCTAGATCTGTTTTATTACAGGCGTTATTTATTTGGTGAAGCATTTTAACAGTGAAAAAGAACAGCTTTGTTTTAGAGAATTTTTTCTAATGAAGTGCATAATTTCCTATTGCTAACAGTCTCTTTTCCAAAACCAATCAGCATCAGCATTCCCTCCTAAAGCAGCTGTGACTTTTAAAGATGCATTCATCTCCTACTAATTTCATCATCTGATTTGTTTTTTCTGTCAAACGTGCTTCTTAAATATACAAAGTCAAGGTGAAAATCCTCCAGATATTGTGGCGTCAGTAAATAAATAAATACATCACTCTTTCCACGTTCCAGAAACACGTAGTAACCGAAAAATTGTTTTTCAGCCGCCGCCGTGGAATTGAACCACGGAACTCTCGATATCTAGCCGAGCGCGTTACTTTACACCACAGTGGCCAACAATCCACGGTGCTATGTGCATTTTTAAGTCAGCTTCTGACATCATAAATCCGTAAGATGGGCTCAGCTACTGAGACGTCTCCATCTGGTGGGCTTTAACGGCACTGGCTATATATATTATAGCAGTTAAATCCAAAGGGCAAGATCCAAGGTGAAAATCCTCCAAATACATGGCGTCAGTAAATAAATAAATACATCGCTCTTTCCACGTTCTAGAAACACATAGCAACCGAAAAATTGTTTTTCAGCTGCTACCGTGGAATTGAACCACGGAACTCTCGATATCTAGTCGAGCGCGTTAACTTTACGCCACGGAGGCCAATAATCCACGGTGCTATGTGTAGATATCGAGAAATCCGTGGTTCAATTCCATGGCGGCGGCTGAAAAACAATTTTTCGGTTGCTGTGTGTTTCTGGAACGTGAAAAGAGCGATGTATTTATTTATATACAAATTCATTCATCCGGTCTATCACTGTGCCTTCTAAACTGATCTTATATTCAGTACTAACAGTTCTTTGCTCATAAAGCATAATTTTGGTTTTTTTTTAATTTATACTTTAGTTTGAATTTCATACAAGCTTCATATATTCAGTACAACATACTCTGCAACTCACTTTTGCAAAATATATTGTCACTCACTTAACAGGACTGTATCATCAGCATACAGCAATCTACACACATTAATGCTACCAAAACATAAACCAAAATTATTGTCTATTTTGGCATCATGCATCCATAAATATATGTATTAAACATTTGCTTTTTATTCATGTTTAGAAACACTGTGGATCTTAGTTTTGTTATTCAGTTAAAAAGAAAAACTACAGGTTTTTGCCAACAGTTTAATAAGACTTTTTTTCTTATGCCTTGGACATCTGGGTCATCGCATGAATTGCAACTTCTTTGTTGGAAATTCCAATTTGAAATCAACATCACAGGTGCAATTATATGATAATTTCTTTTTCTGAATTTCATGGTCCATGGATTCAGTGGTCCATTCTTCTAACAATATGTCCAGCCCATTGCCATTTCAGAGATTTTACTTTGATCATTATGTCTTTCATTCTTCTCATTAATTTAATATGGTGTCTCATTCATGTAGTGTAGGACAGTTAAAAAAAAAAATTATCAATTAAACAGAGTGGGTTTTTGTTTTTTTTACAGCGCCGCAGAGAAGAAGATCTCCAGGAGGCTGCAAAATGGGACCAGCTTAGAATGTCTCAAACACGGGAAGCTATTCTTGTGGAGCGTGACCAAAACCGCCAAATAAGGGAATTACAAAAGAATCGTTTGAAGTTTAATCAACAGCTTGCCCAGGAACAAAAATCTCATAAGGATTACTTGAAGAAAAATGTGTACAGCAATGTGCCAACTGATGAATTCTTTGCTCAGTTTAACACTACCACTCGTTAAATAGTGGTGAACGTCATGGAAAATAGATAAATAGTGGTGAATATCATCGTTAAATAGTGGTAAACATGATGGAAAGAGGGGCAATTTCTAGTCATATTTTAATATATATTTTTTAATTTATACTATTGAATGTGTGATCATGTACTTTGTAATCAAAGTACATGATCACACATTCAATTCCGCTTTCATTGCACAATAAATGAGAATCAAAATTTTATACATTTTGTAAAATGCATTGAAGAGACAAAATATTAAAATGCATTCATTTTACTATAACAGAAGTTTTATTCATTAGTATCATTTACTGATATTTATAAATTGCTCTAAGAAGTTAGCATATGAACATATTTGTAACTGTTGTTTTTGACTCAATCATACAAAGTGAAAAACACCTAAAAGTGTTTTTTATGCAGATCTAATGTGCTTAAAGGATTTAATATTTGTAAGCATATCATTTATGTGAATAAACATACACTTTTCTTTTTTACCCTGCATTCTTTGTAGTAAGACCATTTTAAAGCATGTTGTTGTCTATTCCCAATATGAATGTCGTGTACCTCGTTTTTTTTTAAATAAATATATATACGCTTTAAAAGGATTGATTATTTAACAAGTTACTATACTGTAGTTAAATAATTTACATGCTTATGGAAAATAATGTTGTTGATAAATTTCATCTTACCTTAAAACCATGTGGTTAGGGTATACTTTACATTGTTCACTTGTTATTCAGATGCCAAATATTTTAACACTTTTATATTTTTTTTTATGTGCTATACTAATTTTAAGCCTAAAGATTGGTAAATGAGGTACAGAAGTTCCATCACAAATATAACTTCATACAATCCATGGAATCCGAGTTTCAGGGCCATAGCTAGTGGTAAATCTTAAGGAAGGTTACTAGCAATGTAGGGAGGGCTAGAAATTTTTTCGTTATATATATACACACTGCCGGACAATTGTTAAGGACGGATGACAATAGCAACGATAACAACCATAAAATGGAAGGCAGGAAAATGGGGAAGCCGCCCCGGTGGCGCAGTGGTCTAAGGCGCTGGCCTCTGGTCATTCGTCCGAACGGGGTCCGGGTTCGAATCCCGGTGAGGCATGGATGTTGTGTTTGTCTTACGGCACTGGCTCTCTCCCTTCCCTGGAACCAGTGACCCTAAATTAGGGACGGGCGACTGCTTATAGCCCATTGAGTTGCTCACGGTGGTCGTTAAACCTCCAATCAAAAAAAAAAAAAAAAAAAATGGGGAAATTAGCATAAGTGCGGGATACAGTAAGACGTGTTGTGCGTATGCAAATTTTGGATTGCCGAACTTGTTCTTGACGTCATAGCGCTGATAAGAGATATAAAGGATTTGACGCGTATTGACCGTTGTTGTTCAAACGCAAAGTTGAAAGGGAAAGAATCAATTGACGAACTTGCAATTTTCAGTATGTCTTCCCGACATCACCTAGATGATTTTACGCGTGGCCGTATTATTTGCAAGATTGAAGAAAGGCGAAAAATAACAGATGTTGCCAGGGAGTTCGACGTCAGCCACAGCGTTGTTTCAAGGCTTTGGAAATCATTTCAAACAAATGGAGAGTGTAGCAAACGTCACGGGGGAGGTCGTGCTCGCAGCTACTAGCGCCACATGTATGCGCCAAGCACGAAATTTGCATAGACGTCATCTTACAGATGTACTCTCACCGCCTACCAACTGTCGTTTATCTAACACAACCCCTTCTTCGTGTTGGGATTTTTTTTCTGTCAGTGTATTTAAAGGAACTCAAGAAAGATGCAGACAACAGTTTTTGAGCTTATGGGAAAATTTGCATTGCATAAGAACAGAAGTAAAACATTTGACTCAAAATAGTATAATTTACTAGTGATCCGAATTTCTTGGCGTAGAAGAGAAATCAAAGTTTCCAAGCTTTCGCACATCAACCATATAGCTTTTTCAAGAAAAGTAGACATCAGGATGGTAGACGTACTTTGTTGTCTACCTTCCTTCGCACATCGACCAGATGTGCGAAAGCTTGGAAACTTTGGTTTCTATAATACGCCAAGAAATTCGGATCACTAGTATAGTTATATTATTTTGAGTACAGTTGGTATACAGTTCCTGTTTATTAATCAAAACATTTGAACTGAAATTAGTGTTTACTTTCCGTTATTGAAGTACTTCTAGGCTTGGCTGTGGCATTTCCCCATAATGATGACACAACATAGCAGGTATTTGGTAGCGATATAGAATCCACTACTGCAGCCAAGCGGATGTTCTGTCTAAATAAAAATTAAAACATTCATATTTAACGAGATTTTCATCAAATTCCACTGAATTCCAAGCACAGAGCGAATAAATAACATATAAAAAAACACGTAAAACAAAGCGAAAATTGTTTAAACATCTGCATCAGATACTTACAATGAATGATCTCTGAATTATGACCACTCGTTTAACACTTCGTAGGCCCTCATTTCTCTCCAAGAACGGCCGCCTTTTGGACTGCCATTCATTGCACGAGATATCTGTATACTGTAGTTGGAAAAAGATCTGCATCCAAACTGTTTGTATTGCGGTTCACTGTTTCGATATGGATCAGGGTAGTGTGTTCAAATCGTCACCTGGCAATCCACATCCCCCTGACGTCCACTTATATCAGGCGGAATCGGGAGCCATTCCAGATGTCAGTTTTCAGGACTGGGGGTGGCCTAGTGGTCAGCATTCGTGACTGCCATGGAGGTAACCTCAGGTTCGAACCACTAAATACCCGCCGTGCGTCGGATAGGCAAGTTAAGCCGTCGGACACTGGGTACTGGCCCCCGGTGATAAATAAGGGCGTCTTCCACCCCCTCGCTTCCGTGTCGCTTTCCTATCGGGTACTCTAGCCCAAATCTCCTAGCTTCCTATTTCTAAGGGTTGTTTAAGACCTGTGGTCAGGCACTCCCTTCCTAAAATCCTCTACATAAGATCTGATCTGATGATTCCAGATGTCCCGTATCAATACTATGTTCGTCGAAGCGTTCCTGAATGAGACTTGCCCGATGAAAAGGGGCACTAATTGCCTGAAAACAGTATCCTAGTACTTCTAAGAGACAGTACCCTAGTACTTCTTGTAGATAACACTGTTCAACAATGACATTTTTACAAGAATGGAAGGCCGCCCCGGTGGCGCAGTGGTCTAAGCGATGGCCTCTGATCATTCGTCCAGAAGGGGTCCGGGTTCGAATCCCGGTGAGGCATGGATGTTGTGTTTGTCTTACGGCACTGGTTCTCTCCCTTCCCTGGAACCAGTGACCCTAAATTAGGGACGGGCGACTGCTTATAGCCCATTGAGTTGCTCACGGTGGTCGTTAAACCTCCAATAAAAAAAAATGGAAGTGGTTTTCCTTTATAGATTTTTGGGGGCTGAACACGAAAATAACAGTAAAAATCCTCTCTTAGCTACGGTTCCGGATTAATTTGACCATTTATATTTTGTATATAATACATATATTTCAATGGGATGTCCAAATACTAGGAATAAAATTTAACGAACTCGCCTACTTTTTTTTTGATCGAAGGATTAACGAGCACTGTGAGCAGTTCAACATTTTATTGACAAAAGGCATGATACAGCTCGTCAAACTGGACAAGGAAATAATACAGAGAAAAATATGAATGATACATGAAAATGATATATACATGAACAAGGGGCATAGCCACCCAAAAGTATAAATACAAAATGCTAAAAACCCACAATGGGGACAGACCTGTCACACTGAACACACGCAAAAGACTTTAGGTCAATGACCTGTGATACAATATATAGAGCTTGAAAATACATTAAAAATACAGGATGCACAATAAATAAACAGTGAAGATAAAGTTTCGAACTCAGCACTACATAGGAGCACAGTACATATAACATGAGTGGTGCACATTGACATATCAGAAGATCACAAAACAGTTCAGAAACCACTTAATATACAATGCTAAGAAAAACAAGAAAAGTGAAGAGCAAGTAACATACTATACATATTTACATGCAGAATCACAGCCTGCTGGAGCAGAACAAAAATAAGTAAAATAACTCAGTAAGCAAGGTACTAGCAAGGTGAAGAGAACAGCCAAACACCAAAACAAAGACAATCTAAAAGAGGACACAATCAAGTCACCAGTAGGATGGCAGAACCATGAATAGAAAACCACCCAGTGCGCTGGGCCCAGGTGTTCTGAAAGGTGTCGAGTGTGTGTGCGGAAGTTGCAGCTGTGAGTTCCAACCGGAGGCGCGCCACAAGCCGGCCCCGAAAGCTAGCCCGCAGCCGTCCACCGGCCGACAGAAGGGATGGAAGGTCAGGAGAATTCCTGAGAGACTGATGAAATGAGTGAATCACTTGCTTGGTAAGTACGAAAAGAAAGCAGCAGGCATCCGGAAGGCGGGTGGGCGGATGTTTTGTGAGCAACAGCCACGGATATGCGTGAAACGGCAAGTCCTTGGAGCAAATTATGTCAGCTAACCGGAAAACAGTATGAAGAAGTGGCAGCAAGATAGGGCAGTGGCAGTACATATGAGCGATGTCTCGGTCAACGCCACAGAAAGGACAGAGAGGAGAAGAGATAAGAGACATGCGATAGAGAAGATGGGGGACAGGGAGCCGGCGATGAAGGAACCGCCAGTGGGTGTTACGTTCTAGCGGAGAAGAAAGGGGGAAGAAGAAGCAGACCAAACGGCCAGGGAGGAGGAAGGAGAAACCCCGGAAATGGGATAGGGGGACTCAGAGGGAGCTCGAAGGAGACGGTACAGGGCAGCGGTAGTAAAAGAAAGGACAGGGGCGACAGAGTCACGAAAAGGAAGAAAGAAAGGGAGAAGGAGGCTGGGGCCGGGGACGACGAGGAGGCCGTTGTCAGAAACAAGAGAAGGATAGAGAAGCTGAAGAGAGAAACGGAGAAGGGCATAGTCGTCCTCGAGGGTAGGAGTTGGGGTGGAGAAGAGTAAGTCGAGGGGTTTCCAGGAAAAATCGGGATTAATGAGGGCCTGCACTGTTAGGATGCCGGCACGGAACCATGAGAAAAAAAGAAAGAAAGGTTGATCGGGGGGGGGGGTGAACCAGGGTAGAGAAAAAGAGTGGTTCTGCAAGGAGATCCAGGGTGGTGGTAGGAGGAGAACGAGAGAGAGGGAGGGAACGGAAAAGCGCCAGAGCCTCAGATAAAATAGTAGGAAAGTTTGAAGAGGGAATAGTAAAGTAGTCCATCCTGAGGAAAAGAAGAAAAGTGAAGGATGGATCGCGAAGAGAAAGAATAACGTCAAGAGAAAGTGTAAGAGAAGGAGAAGGCGAAGTGACGAGACGAAGGAAGGAGGCGATGCGGTATGCACGATAGTAACAGTGAACATCTACAAGATTAATGCCCCCATGCTTGACAGGGAGATATAGCGTCGGAGCGGCTGACCAGTGCTTGGAGGCCCAGATTACTGAAGTAAAGATGCTGTTGAGTTCCGTCAGGCGGGTTGACAAGAAGACGGTGGAGGTCCAGGAATAGGTGCAGAGGGAAAGTAAGTATCGTCGAACAATGTGAGCTCGCTGACAGTAAGAAGTAATTGGAATCGCAAATCTCCAAAACGCTGCTTGATGACGTAACCTAGACTGCAAACTGGTCCATGTCAAAAGGCCCGCAGTATAGGGGTGACCGATATGGGCTCCAAGGATCTTCTGAGTCGAGGAGGACCAGACCGCACCCCAGGGGTATCGGTCCGGCCCATCCACGACCCACACCACAAACCAGTACTTTTGGTGACATTAAGCGAAGCGCCAGAAACAGTAGCGTAAAGATGGTAGGTGGAGAGAAGATTGTCAAACTGGACGTCCTGGCGGAGACAGAAGGTTGCGTCATCTGCAAATGCTGTAAGTACGCACTCATGGTGCCTAGTGCTGGCAACTGACGGAGGAAGAGTAGACAGGAGTGATCTTCGAGCAGCCAGGAGGAATGGTTCAAAGACAATGGCGAAGAGTTGCCCCGAGAGGGGGCAGCCCTGCCGGATTCCTCGAAGAAAAGGTACGGGCGCCGTTAAAAAGGAGGCCGTCCGGACGTGGAAGAAAGCGCCCCGATAGAGGTTGAGAAGGAGAGAAACGAAGGAGGAAGGAAGGCCAAAGCCATGAAGAGTGGCAGAAAGAAAGTCGTGGGAGATGTTGTCGAATGCTGAACTCTGGTCAAGGTTAAACAGGGCGAGGGGTTCTGAGTGGGTGCGGGCGAGAAAAACTATGTTCTGGAGGAAGGAGATGTTGTTAGAAATGGACCGACCAGGCATAGTGTAGGACTGGTCGGGGGAGATAAGAAAGGGAAGCACAGAGTTCAAGCGGCGAGAGAGAAGTTTTGTGAAAATCTTATAGTCCAGATTGAGAATGGAAATGGGGCGCCAGTTTCGCAAGTCCAAAAGGTCTCCCTTTTTGGGAAGCAAGATGATATGCGCTACAGTAAACTCCGGCGGCAGTGCTAAAGAGGTTTGGGCGCAAGAAAAGCAAGCGAGAAGAAAAGGCATCAGAGACGGGAGGAAGGCGCGGTAAAAGGAGAAGGGAAGGCCGTCAGGTCCCGGGGATGCGCGTGAATTAAGGGAGGCAAACGCTTCCCAAAATTCAGCAGGAGAGAAGGCGGAAAGAAGAGGATCGCAGAGTCGGGGTGGGACCTGAGGCAGAGCTGAAAAAAGAGGGGAGGAAGAGATAGCATCAGTTGGCACCACCGCACGGAATTTGTCCTGGAAAAAGCGCCGAACTTCCGTGCAGAGACGTGAAGGGTCAGATGAGATAGTACCATCAGGTAGGCGAAGGTGGCGTAGTGTCTTCGACACACGGTGTGTTCCCTCGGTACGTGAGAGCTCCTCGTAGGAAATCTCCGGTGAAGAAAGATGAAGCATCTTCAGCCTGCGAGTGGCCTCCACGGCGAGCGGATGGAGTTTCGCTCGTAAAGCAGCCTGAACAACAAGGTAAGCGGGATCTTGTAAGGGGATTGCAGCCAAGGAGCAACGGAGATTACAAATATCCTTCGCACGGTCGTTACGAATAGCGAACGAAAGACGGCGTACGAGCAGACGAAGATCGTGTTTGATGTCTAACCATAGACGAAGGGTACTGGAAGCGGTACTGATGAGATGAAGTCTATCAGCAAGAAAACGGCGGACGTCGGCGCAAAACGCCACATCCAAGAGTAAAGAATCATCGAAGGTCCAAGAGCGTTGTCTGGAAGGCGGGAAAGAGGAAACGCAGATGGTAAGCGCCACAGCAGAATGGTCGGAAGAGGTAGATGGATGATGTCTCGCCGCAGTGATCGCTGGAAGCAGCGGTGGGATGACATATATGCGATCGAGACGTGCTGCCGCCGAACCTTGTGCTGGAGAATTCCGCCAAGTATAAGAAATGGTGTCCGGGTGAAGATGCCGGTACGAATCAACAAAATGGAAATCGGTAATAAGTTGAGTAAGCAGATCGACAAGAAGGGAGCGGTGCTCCCCTCCTGTAGATGTGCGGTCAAGCAACGGTTGTAGAGTGCAGTTGAAGTCACCCCCGAGGATGCAAAAGTCCCCGGGGGGACTGCCTCAAGCGCAGTCCGAAAGCAATGAAAAAGCGGAAGGAGTTGAGAGTCGTCAGTAGAAATATACACATTAAAGATATGATATGGTACACAATTGATGCAAAATGTAAAACATTGTAATTGATCGGTAAATAAGTTGTTAACAGCAACAGAAGTGATAGATGGGCGAAAACGGTGATGTATTCCGACAGCAATTCCGCCTGAACGCAGTACACGATGGGCATGATGGAAGGTGTACTGCCATCGGCGCCACTGATGGAAAGGTGTTGTAGGCGAGCACCACGTTTCCTGGAGCAGAAGGACATCGGCACTAAGTGCCGAGAGGTCCTCATGCACGGCGGAATTCACCTCGGGGGATCCAAACCCTCGACAGTTGAAGGAAACTACCGTGAAAGTGCCAGGTCACCCGGCGACGTGGTGAGCCTGGTGATAGAAATCTTGAGTCCGTTGATCTGTTTACGAATGAACTTGGCCGTCTTAGCGGAAGGACCAGATAAGTAAGAAGAATTGTCCACAAGATTATCCAGATCGGAAAGCTGTTGCAGGATTGCAGGAAGTCCAGCTTCATGGGTCTTCGCATACTGGAGGAAGCCGTGCGCCTTTTCCGTGTAACAGGTGAGAGCATGTAGCTCCTCATACGTAAGAGGCAAAGACGGGAACGATGTGTCGCGAAGAGTCTGATCAAAGACCTCATATGAAACCATTGGAGAGGAAGGGTCAGAAGTGGTATCAAAGTCTTGAAGATAAGATGGTTTCTGGCGGGTCCGGGACGAGGAGCGAGTGGAGCTCCCAGCAGCTCTCCCTCGCTTGGTGGTGTTGCGAGGAGATTTGGGCGCCGCCCTCTTATCTTGGCGAGCGCTATGATCAGGCTCGGAGGTGTCACTCATGGTCTGTTCCGTACTGGTGGAAGCGCCGTCAGTATCTGCAATTGATACTTCAGTAGCTGACAAAACACGGTCGTCCGCGGAGTCAGCTGGTGGATCAGGGACGCGGAATTTGGAGGACTCCGGCAGCACTGGAAAGTCAGTCGCGGAGAGAGATGGCTGCACACCAGTCGATGACGGAGCCCTTTCCCGTCTCAGAGGTGCTTCAGACGATAGTCGTGGAGGCAAGGGCGAGTCAGAGGAGTGAAGAGAAGTCACCTGCGGTGAATCTTATGGGGCAGCATCAGCATTGCGACACTGCTTGTAAAAGTGCCCAAACTTCTTGCATTTGCTGCAGTGATGTTCAGTGAGCACATCAATATAGCGGATCTGGTTACCGCACTTGACTTTGAAATGAGTCGGGATGGCTTGGATCTCCTCCGGGAAAGAAAAACAACTCTACCCACGCGCCGAGCGCCGAGCAGGGTGTTGTCTTCGGGGTCTTTAGGGGTAGCAGAATATGTCTGAATCGTTCCAACCACGCGGCCGAATGACGCAAGAACCGCAAATAAAACTGTATCGGTCACCTCAGGGGGTACCGGGTAGAAGGACACATTCATTGGGCGCTCGGCAACTGGGCTGGGAAGAAGATGTTGATCACCAATGGTGAGACCGGCATTCGTCACAGCACGAGCAGAGTCGGCCGTGGAAAAGTAAACCACAATCGTCCGGCCTCGCCGAAACATGTGAGAAATTGCATGTTTTGGAAATTGCCGCTTTAAAGCGGTGGAATAATCTTTGAAGAAGGTGTTTGGCAAGGATTCAAAGACAACACCTCTGTCTAAGATCGTAGTGAAAGCAGTACCTGCTGGCGAGTCTTGGGGAATTTCCAAAGAAATGGTATTTCCGTCACGTTGTAGTTGTGATTGGAGAGCTTCGGCGCCGGCGTACATGCCTTACGGGGGGCGTTGCACAGTGGAAGAGGCCATGGCATTGGCATACGTAAACGATGACGTCAAAGGTTGAGACGACTTGGGGAAGGCACCGTTGCACGAGACACCCATTCCGTCATCGTCAGCAACGAAGGTGGTGGCAGCTTGAGATGAGTGAGAAGGCAACGGAACAGCCTGAGGAAAGGGGTTGTTCACGTCACGAGTTGAGGGTAGTGCAACGCCGCCACGTGGGGAGGGCAGCGAAGCAGCTCCCATGGAAGAAGAAGAGGTTGTCATACACATCGAAGGAACACCGGAAGTGGTTGGTTGGTTGGTTGGTTGTTGGATTTTATTGGCGCAAGGGCCAGGTTTGGCCAAAGAGCGCCAGACCAAGAACTATCAGCCACAGATTTTTAAAAAACGTGGAAAATGATTAAGAGCAGACAGGCTTGGTAAAAGTTGAAAAAGAGTATGATGAAAGCTGTGAAGACAAGGTAGTTAATTAGGTTTATATAAAAATTTATTAATTGACTATTATAATTATAATTTTTTTTTTTTAAACAGAACTACACAAAGGATGAGTCACTCTCCTCCCCCCACACTCCCCTGCAATGCTGGCAGAGGGCGGGGACGAACTGTCACTCCCTTCTCCCCCATGTTCCTCTGCAATGTTGTTTGAGGCTGGGGACGAACTGTCACTCTCCTCCCCCCTATGTTCCTCTATAATGTTGGTTGAGGGTGGGGACCTCGCTGAGGCCGAGACAGTTGGATGGACACTGCACACCTTTGCGGATTGAGGGCCGGGTCGTCCGCACGTGCAGGCTTTCTGCTTTAAACTGGAAGAGAGGGTCGGCTGCAAAAGAGAAGGCCCAGAATCAGGTAGTCGAAAAATCGCGAGCTCGGGGAAAAACACCTGTGTCGCTTGGTCAGCTGTAGATCGCTTGGCAAGCGCTGCGAGAGCTACAGGGCGCGGAACAAAGGGCTGCACGGGTTGTGGCAGAGACTTAACAACTGCGGCAAAACTACGCTGTCGGGTGTTGGGAATACCCAACTTGGCTTTGGCAGCAGGGTACGAGAGGCCTTCCAGGGTCTTGAGGCGCTGGATCGCCATCTCGTCCTTCCATTTCATACAGTTGCGGGAGTAAGCTGCATGGGCCTCACCGCAGTTAACACAGCAGGCCGCAGAAGTGCAACCTTCCCCGTCATGTTCACCGGAGCCACAATTAGCGCAACGAGCGGAACTCTTACAGAATCGTTGTGAATGCCCGTACCTCTGGCACCTGAAACAGCGCAGAGGACTGGGAATGTACGGGCGAACTGCACAGACCAAGTAGCCTGCTTTGATTTCTGTCGGAACTTTCGGGGAGTCAAAAGTCAAGATGACATTTTTTGACTTAATCATGGAACCATCACGCCGGAACATCATACGACGTGCAGCAATAACACCTTGATCAGCAAGTTCAGTCACGAATTCGTCTTCACTGCATGGCAAGAGATCAAACTCCGAAATAACACCCCGAGAGGTGTTAAGAAACGGGTGAGGTGTCACTTTCACAGGAATGCCTTGAAGACTAGTGAGGTTCAGAAAAGTGTTACTCTGAGAAACACTGCAAGTTTGGACAAGCAGGTCCCCAGAGCGAAGCTTCCTCACAGACTTCAAGGGGCCAACCGCAGCGTCCAAAGCTTTAGAAATGAAAAAGGGAGATCTGGTGGACAGTCTCTCATTCGGATCGATGGATTCTACAAGCAAGTGAGTAGCATGCGTAGTCACAGCAATTGAGGGGAGACGACGCTTCGGAGCGACTGGTACAGCTGCCGAAGAAGAGGTTCCACATTCTTGGTCCAGGTCAAGGTCTAAAGACCGTTTAAGGGTATGAGACTTGGTAGGTTGAGAAGACGAAGGAGTGTCGTTGGCAACTATCATTTTGTCAGGTGACTTAAATTTGGAGTTTTTGTTCTTTTTACCCATGGAAAAAAAGGAGGAAGATTCGTCTGCAGACTACTCCACCCACCACCGAGCCCTACAAGGGAGAACTGGAGGTCTGCAAGCCAAGAAAATGACGCTGGACACAGTTCTGGAGCTTATACGTTGCAGATATAGTCCGTTGGCTGTGATCACACGCACTCGGCGGACACTTCGGCCTCCGGGTACCGTCATGCCAACGCCTTTGGCATGATCCCACAGCCCCCGGGCTCACCCTGCCGTGCTATACGACAAAAAAGCCGCTAAAGCCGTGTACACAACTTGGTACAAGACTTCTGACTAGAGGTGGGTTAGTCTCTAGCCTCCCGTTTACAGCGAAGCCGGGGTCGAAGAGGAGTGTTGGTACACAGGAGGCACTTATCCGGTCTCCTGCGACCTCAGCCGCCAGACATCCCATTTCCGCCTCACGGGTCTCCGCACGCGGCAAACATGCAGGTAGGTCTAGCACCCAAACCAGCGAAAAGGAAAAAAGAAATCCAAAGAAGACAAATCCTGTCAGGGAACCTAAACGGAATCTCAGCAACCTACGAACTGAGCGGTTAATATAAATCAGTTAGTGGTGGAGGGTAACAAAACCACAAGACCGGGGTGTTAGTGCATAACGTGGGAGCGATTAGGTAAAGTATACAACACGGGCAACTAGCCAGTGGAGAAAATAAATAAAAACGAAAAAGCGAGACACAAGACCAGCTCGGGAACGTGGGGCCGCGACTCCCCAACAGCTGGATGAACAGCTGTCCCTGCAAACACCAAAATAAAAAACAAGCGGTGGCGTGACATCAGATGGTGACCAGTCACAAGGTCAGCTCGGGCCGTGGGGGCGCCGCTCCCCAAATAACTGGAAAACCAGTTATCCCCGTGCGGGAACACCGGAAGTGAGATCCTGATCCGGGACCTCACCGCCGGAAGACGCCATTTGCAATGGCGCCGACTATCGTAGCTTCGACCAGCTCGGCCGAGAGATAAACAAGATGTAATAGCAAAAGAAAAAAGCAACTCACCAATCTGGGAGTAATCACAAACGATAGCGGAACCGTCCAAAGGGAAATGCTGTGAAACTTGGGATACACAACTCTCTAGAAACACACAAAATACGCACGAATTGACGGAGCTCAGAAGTCGCAACACCTACCACCGTGAGCAACTCAATGGGCTATAAGCAGTCGCCCGTCCCTAATTTAGGGTCACTGGTTTGAGGGAAGGGAGAATGCCAGTGCCGTAAGACAAACACAACAACCATGCCTCATGGGATTCGAACCCGGACCCCTTTCGGACGAATGATCAGAGACCATCGCTTACACCACTACGTCACCGGGGCGGCGTAGATGATTTGAATGAGTCTTTATGTACTTGGTAAAAATGATGTCATTGCTATTCCTAGAAGCTCTTACTAAATCGTTCACTTGTCAAATGTTCCGGTAGTAGTCCTATCATTTTCAGAAGTCAGCAAGTATTGCTATTTCTACGATAAAACCCGACCTTTTTGATCATTAAAATATATATAGTTCCTCTTCTTCTCTTTATTTCCTGTGGAAATAAAGATTACAGCACTTTAATAGAAATAGATACGACTACATTGAATGATCAAAATGATTAAGTTTTATTAATACGAATGCAAACACCTACTGAGTCGTGAAGATAGGTATGTTTTCTACCCAAAAATTTGACAAGTGAATAAAAGTTCAAGTAATTTCTGGCAACTCATGGACTTTATTTTAAACATGTTTCCTATTTAATTTTACTGAATAATTGAAAGAAGAATTCACCTCTTACAGATGGAAGTATAATTCTTTGCATCCAAATGATTTCTGAAATCATTAACTATGAAAAAATATTGTTCTTGCTGCTGTATTTACATACTCACACATGCATGTATGTAAATATTTATTTGAAGAAGGAACTAATTATTGCTTTAAATGCATTTGCTTTCTTCTGTCACATTTATTTGCTATATTTTTCAAAGACACACACAAATTAGAATACGGGGAATTCAAAAGATAAAAATTAACAAATTGATTAAAAACACCGGACATCCCTTCAAAAGAAAATGAACGGATCCGCTGCGTTGTTAAGATGCGTGGAACAGCTGCAAACGGTACAAAAACAAGCCTGCAGCTGACTGCGAACATATTGCAATGTGACGTTGAACGAAAATGTCGCTGCGGGAGAGACATGACTTTGAGAAAGGAAAGATTGTTGTTTGTTATATTAGTGGGTTGCCCATAAGAGAAACCGAGAGGCGTTTAAACATACCCAAGTCAACTGTTTTGGATGTAGTGAATAAGTGGAAGACAGATGGCATGCCTGAAGCAGCAAAACGTGCTGGCCGACCAAAGAAAATCAGTGATAGAGGACGTCGAAACCTCAGGAGAGTCGTTACAGCTAATGGACGGGAGTAATGCACAAGACCTCAGTGTACAGCTGAGGGAAAATGCTGGAACCTTGGTATGTACACATACCATTCGCAGAGAATTTCATTCCATGGGTTACCGTGGTTGTACGGTTGCTCATAAGCCTTTCATTTCCACTCGGAGTACTACTCGTCGTTTAGCATGGTGTAAAGAACATTTATCGTGGACCACAGATCAATGAAAACGGGTCCTGTGGACTGATGAATCCAGATACACGATCCATCAGTCTGATGGCTGTGTGTGGGTATGGCGGCAGTCGGGGGAATGCTATTTACCACAGTGTACTGTCCTTGACAATGTCAACCCCGCCTTCTCGTGCTGCATCCTGTTCCCACTAAAGGGGCTCTGACGACCGCTAATTGCGGTATAACTATTTTTTTTTGAGGTTTAACGACCACCGTGAGCAACTCAATGGGCTATAAGCAGTCGCCCGTCCCTAATTTAGAGTCACTGGTTCCAGGGAAGGGAGAGAGCCAGTGCCGTAAGACAAACACAACATCCATGCCTGACCGGGATTCGAACCCGGACCCCTTACGGACGAATGATCAGAGGCCAGCGCCTTAGACCACTGCGCCACCGGGGCGGCGAGGTATAACTATACCATCGCGATTAGAGGAAATGCTATCCCACACACACACCAACCAGTTATGGCAAAACCCCTCCAAAATGACTGCACAACTTAAATCTTGGCCCTCAGTCTCCGGCAGCTGGAATGTACCTGGCCAAGGCAGCGGCCAGTGCGACATGAAGGCAGAGGGTGCTAAGAATCCCCTGAGGACCAAACTAGGCTGCCATCTGATGCTGACCTTGGCTACGTATAATGGACGCTCCCTATATTTTGATTCAAGGCTTCTTGAGTTGGAAGAGAAACTACAAAGGATCAAGTGGGACATATCGGGCTAAGTGAGGTAAGGAGAAAAGGGGAAGATCTCATTGAACTGAAAAGTGGACATCTCTTCTACTATCGTGGGACAGATACTGGCAGAACTAGTGGTGTTGGATTTACAACAAACAAGAAACTGAAAGATAAAGTTGTAGAAGTTGAAAGTTCCTCTGACAAAGCTGCACGACTCGTTATCCAACTCTAGAGAAGACACCAGGCCCAGATTATTCAAGCTTATGCACCCACCACAAGTCACCCTGAAGAAGAAATTGAAGAATTTTACGAGGAAATTAGATATCTAAATAACAAAGGCAAACAGCACTTGAAGATCATTATGGGTGATTTCAATGCAAAAATAGGGCAACGGCAACAGAATGAAACTTCGGTTGGTAAATTCGGTAACGGGAACAGAAATCAACGTGGAAATACTCTCGTAGAATTTTCAGAAGGAGAAAGGTTTTTCATCATGAACTCCTTTTTCCAGAAAAAGCCACACAGGAAATGGACATGGAGACATCCGAATGGGACGGGAAGTGAAATTGATTTTATTATGTGTAACAAAAAATTCGTCATCGAAGACTGCAGTGTGCTAAACAAGTTCAACACAGGTAGTGACCATAGATAGGTGAGATGTAAGATGCACCTCAACACTAAACTCGAACGTGGCAAGCTCATAAGACAAACAAAATGTATTGACGTAACCAACTTTAAAAAACACCATAGTACCTTCAAGTTGGAACTGAAGAACAGATTCTCTGCTTTAGAAGGCCTAACATCGGAAGAAGAGTATATTTCTGAAGTTAACAGAGAACCCACCAAGGCTGTTATGGAAACAGCAACAAAAATAGGTATTACTAAGAACAAGTTACATATAAAGAAAATTTCAGGAAAAACAAAAATGTTGATGCAAAAGAGCATGGATATGAGGACAAATAAAGGCGTAACTTCCAACGTGGAATATATAGAGCTATGTAAGACAATGCGAAAAGGTAACACTGAAGACATAAGGAAATTCATTTGTGAACTAGTGAGGAAAGTAATTGAAAACAACCAGAGCCTGAAGAGAGCAAAAGGACATCTCAGTAAGGGAAGAAAAGAGATTATGGCTCTGAGAAAAGAAGATGGTACTGTAACAAGAAATAGAAGCGAAATTTTGACAAATGTGAAAGATTTCTATTCAAAACTAAAGGGGTGATACACCTATTCCAGACATTACGATAGGTACCAGCGCCAAAGTCCCTCCAATCCTTCTTGTAGAAGTTACATGTGCAATTAAGAACATGAAGCGGGGAAGAGCTCCAGGAGAAGATGAAATTACCGTGGGCATTATACAAGAAGCAAGTGGAGAAATTGAAACTACACTCGCCCAAGTTTTCACCAGATGTCTTAATGAAGGGAAGATTCCTGAGGATTAGAACAATGCTACAATGATCTTGCTCCATAAAAAGGTGACATTGAGGATCTGAGGAACTACAGGCCCATCAGCCTCCTTTTTAGTGGTTTATAAAATCTTAACTAAAGTTCTTTCACATCGCTTGAAGGTGACACTGGACATGGCCCAACCAAGAGAACAAGTTGGATTCAGGAGTGGCTACAGATCATATCCATGTACTGATAGAACTTATTGAAAGAACAAGAGAATATGAACTCCCATTATGCATCACTTTTATTAACTACGAAAAGGCCTTCGATTCCGTGAAACTATCAGCATTCACAATGGCTTTGAAATCCTGCGGTATTGAAGATGCATACATTAGCATTACGTATTAATAATATCTATGAAAATGCAAGTGCAAAGGTTCGGATATTTGAGGATACAGCACAAATAAGAATTGGAAAGGGGGTGAGACAAGGTGACACCATATCTCCCAAGCTCTTTAACGTCACATTGCAAAACGTCTTTCAATCATTGAACTGGGAAAACAAAGGGATAAAGATTAATGGAGATTACTTAACTCACCTTTGTTTTGCTTATAACGAAGTAAATTTCTCCGTCACTTCTGTCCACGCCATGATTCGAACCCGGATCCCCTCATTCCGGAATAAGTCACTCTAACAATTGAGCTACGCGGACGTTCATTCTGATTGCTATGTGCCTTTATGTCGTATGCGTCCTGCTGGTAGGTACGTCACATCTCCCCCCCCGAAAGAGGGCCGGGGGCATGGCCCACGGGTCAGCCGTGACCATGAATCGTTGCAGGCAGCCATCCACTGTAGAACGTGCACTTGAGAACTCCCAGTCAATCTGGTGTGTGGAATTCAACGTCACACACATTTATTTTTCGAAGTGCTGGAGAAGGGATTCTCTTATTTTTCCTATCTCGCGTTGTGGAAATAACATCACACCATTGCGAGATTTTGAACGGCCGGGTCATCCGGAAAGTTCGGGCGCCATTATAACGAAGTAAATTTCTCCGTCAGTTTTGGTCTACGCCGGGATTCAAACCCGAGTCCGCTTATTCCGGAACAAGTCGCTCTACCAACTGAGCTACGCAGACGTTTGTTCTGACTACTATCTGCCTTTATGTCGTGTGCGTACTGCTGGCAGGTACGTCACATCTCCCCCCCGAAAGAGGGCCGGGTTCGAGCCCCGGCGTGGATAGAAATGACGGAGAAATTTACTTCGTTATATGCTGATGACGTAGTCTTCTTTGCAACTACCCCTTCAGAGCTGCAGAGTATGACCCAGGAACTTGCTGACAAGAGTAAAGAAGTGGGATTAAAAATGAACTTTTGGCCTCTGGTCATTCGTCCGAACGGGGTCCGGGTTCGAATCCCGGTGAGGCATGGATGTTGTGTTTGTCTTACGGCACTAGCTCTCTCCCTTCCCTCAAACCAGTGACCCTAAATTAGGGACGGGCAACTGCTTATAGCCCATTGAGTTGCTCACGGTGGTCGTTAAACCTCCAATAAAAAAAAATGAACTTTCAGAAGACAAAAGTGATGTACAATGCTTTTACAAGAAATGAAGATTTATCGATTGATTGAGAAAAGCTGGAGATAACCGATTCCTACGTTTATCTTGGACAGCAGATATCAAGTGAGGGTCACGTTGATGAAGAAATGAATCAGCGTATAAAACTTGGATGGAGAGCTTTTGGAAGAAACAGTACAATTTTTAAGAGTAGTATGCCAGTATGTCTCAAAAGAAAAGTGTTTAATCAATGTATACTGCCAGTACTTATGTATGGAGCCGAGACATGGACCTTAACTAAAAAAGACATACAAAGACTGTAGACAGCTCAAAAAAGCATGGAGAGATGCATTCTTGGTGTAACCAGGAAAGATAAGAAGAGGAACTTGTGGATAAGGAAAATGACAGGAGTGGACGACATCATGACCAGAGTGAAATCACTGTAATGGCAATGTGCTGGACATGTTGCCAGAAGAACGGACTTCCGATGGACAACCGAAATTTTAGACTGGATTCCGAGGGACAGGAAAAGACCAAGAAGAAGACCCTGTGGGAGATGGAAGGATGAAATTTGAAAGAATGCTGGAGTGACGTGGAGGAAACAGGCCCAAGACAGACAATTGTGGAAAAAATTTGGGAAGACCTTCATCCAGCATGGGATTGATAATGGTTGATGATGATGATATATATACACTATATTGACAGAAGTCACCGGACACTTAGGAGAGAAACACAACACAGTATTTATTGATATACATTAGTGCGCAGTCGGTTCTTCTTTGGGCTTAATGCATGTATTGACCCTTCGAGACATTCTTTCGACAAGGTTTTGGAATTCAGTACATAATGCTGCCGCTGTTGCTCAGTAGTAGGCCTTGGTTTGAAACTTTTTATGCGGCGCTCTAATTCATCCCATTGGCACTCTAGGAGATTAAGATCAGGGCTCTGTGCTGGCCAGTCCTCACACGATACGGAATTATCGTCAAACCACGCCGTAACAGTTCTTGCTTTATGGCTCGGTGGCACATGAAGCTGGCACCAACAAGGCTCGGTTCCATAGTATTACCACAGAGTTGGTAGGGCATAATTGTCCAGAATATCGAGGTAGACGTATTGGTTAACAGGTTTATCCTCGATAACCAATGGTCCGGGACCATACCACGATAACCACCACCAGACGAGTACACTGCCAGCTCCAAACTTGACCGTAGGAACAGTACACTGTGTTAAATAGCGTTCCCGGGCTGCCGCCATACTCACACACGTCTGTCAGACTGATGGAACGTGTATCTGAACTCATCAGTCCACAGGACCCGTGTCCATTGATCTACGGTCCACGATAAATGTTCTTTACACCATGCTAAACGACGAGTAGCATTCCGAGTGGAGATGAAAGGCTTATGAGCAGCCGCACGACCACGGCAATCCATGGAATGAAGTTCTCAGCGATTGGTACGTGTACATACCGAGGTTCCAGCATTTTTACTCACCTGTACACTGAGGTCTTGTGCATTACTACCGTCGATTGCTGTAACGACTCCCCTGAGGCTTCGACGCCCTCTATCATTGATTGCTTTGGTCTGTCGGTACGTTTTGCTGCTTCAGACATGGCATGTGTCTTCCACTTATTCAGTACATCCAAAACAGTTGACTTGGGTATGTTTAAACGCCTCTCGGTTTCTCTTATGGACAACCCACTAATATAACACCCAACAATCTTTCCTTTCTCAAAGCCAGTTCTCTCCCTCCGCTACATTTCGTTCAACGTCTCAGTGCGATATGATCGCGGTCAGCTGCAGGCCTGTATATACACAAGACATTAATTAAAAAGCAAGATTTTTCAATTAAGACAGGTATTCCAACAAAGAAGTACATTTCTGCAGCGGTTTTCACTTGTGGGAATGCGCGGATGTTCAGAAGTAGTACCCTTTCTGTGAATTTGTTGGTTTGACATTTATGTGGCTTTTTCCTGCATGACTGAACGAATGTTTAAACAGTGCGCTTTTAAGTGCACATTTTTTTATCGCAGATAACATATATTCATTTAGGTTTTCACTCGTATGCTTGATTCTATGTGCAGTTAGATTGCCTGTGCCTGTGAGTCCTTGTGGCACATTTTATATTCATGGGTTTCATCATGCATGTAAAATAGCAAATCCTTCAAAAAGCCAATTTCTGTAAAAATTCCTTGAAGCAAAATTCCTTGAAGCAAATTTTTTGAAGCATCTACACATGACCACCTACCTAATAAGCTGTAGGACCCCCTTCAGCCAGCAAAACAGCGGCCACTTGGTGAGGCATCGTTTCGATGAGGTGGTGATAGGTCCCCCAGTTCCCCTATATTTTGGGGTGGGGCTGATTTACCGCGAACCTGCTTTTCCAAGTCGAACCACAAATGTTCGATTGGGTACATGTCTGGTGAATTTGGAGGCCAGGGTATTAACGGAAAGTCACTAGCACGTTCCTCGAACCACTCCTTGACGATTCTGCTAGTGTGGCATGACGCATTAATCTGTTCGTAATAGCCATCACCAGCAGGGAACACAGTTGCCATGAATGGGTGAATCTAGTCAGCAACGATGTTCAGATAACTGACAACTGTCAGGGATTTTGCTGTTGGAAAGTGTCCCAAGAAAACATTGCCCACAGCATAACACCACCGCCGCCGGCCTGTTTCCGCGCAACGGTGCATTCAAGTGCCATAGCCTCCGTTGGTAATCGGCGTATCCGCGCTTGGCCGTCTACGTGATACACCAGGAATCTTGATTCGTCAGACCAGGCTACTTTCTTCCAATCATCCACAGTCCAATCTCGATAATCTTGGGCCCATTTCATGCGCTGTTGGCGATGACGTGCAGTGCGCATGGGGACCCGGCTGGGTCTTCGGCTACGCAGACCCATGCGCAGAAGGTTGCGATGAACTGTGTGCTGTAAGACATTGCCGTGATCACCACTGTTATAGCTGCGGGTGATTTATCACACTGTGGCTCTGCGGTAGGTTTTAACAATGCGCGGCAGTCTCCGCTCTCCTCTGGCATCAATGAGCAGCGGACGACACACAGCTGGACGACGGTTCGTCGTTTGGCCATATGTGCACCACTTTTGATACGTACTCACTACAGCTGCACGTGAACAACCCACAAGCCGCGCGTTTCCGAGATCATAATTCCCATGCGCCATGCCATCACAATTTGTCGTTTATCAAACTCCGATAAATCGGTAGCTTTTCCCATTCTGATTCCGAACACTTTACTAACCGAAAACAGGTCCTCAGGTTGTATATATACTGTTCTGTGAACTTCACCTCGCCAATTTCTCTAAGCTGGAGATGGTCATAATGAAATGTCTCATCGGTGTAAGTTGATATTACGTATTCATAAGGATTGAATACGCTTGAAAGATTTAATTACTAAATATTACTATAGTTAATTAATCCAACCTTTCAAGCATATTCAGCTTAATGGCCATGTGACACTGACCGCAGTTTAACTACACAACACACATATAGCAAAAGTAGCACCGATCCTCCCAATGCACCACTCACTTAGAGGGTGAAAGGGAAATGGACACCAATCTGGGAATTGTTATCTCCTGTATCCCCATCCGGCGACATTCCCATTCCATTACTCTTCTATCCCTCTTAGCAGTTGTTTTCCAGAAATCAATTTACATGTGCGCAAACCCCACCAATCCTCTTTTGCGTGAGAGTAGGTGGCCTGTTTTCAACTTTGCTGACTCGATACACCCAAGCCATGACCCCTAGGTGTGGGTGGTAGGGAGATTCTCTCGCACAATTCGGTTGTTGGAAATTTGATGTACTCTTTCTCCACTGCCTTTCTATCAACTTTCTTCTAGAAGCACACTAGGATTCTCATGAGCTGTTATAATTTCGTTTTGTATGGCACCATTTTGTAACGTACCATTAGATGTGACGTACCTGCCAGAAGGACGCACACGACATAAAGGCAGATAGGAATCAGAATAAAACGTCCGCGTAGCTTAATTGGTAGAGCAACTTATTCCGGAATGAGTGGACCCAGGTTCGAATCCTGGCGCGGATAAAAATGACGGAGAAATTCACTTCGTTATAATGGCGCCCGAACTATCCGGATGACCCGACCGTGCAAAATCTCGTATTGGTGTGATGTTATTTCCACACCGCGAGATAGGAAAAATAAGAGAATCCTTTCTCCAGCACTTCGAAAAAAAAATAAAAAATAAGGGGGAGATGATGTAACGTACCAGGAGATGTGACGTACCTGCCAGAAGGACGCACACGACATAAAGGCAGATAGGAATCAGAATAAAACGTCCGCGTAGCTTAATTGGTAGAGCAACTTATTCCGGAATGAGTGGACCCAGTTTCGAATCATGGCGCGGATAAAAATGACGGAGAAATTCACTTCGTTATAATTTTTATTCCTCCATTCCAGGACAGCGCGCAGCAGATTTTCTCTGCCTCCTTAAATATGGAATTTCATTAAATTTTGTGTCTTTGTTTGTTAAAAGTGATCGTTCTAGCTTTTCTCTCCCTTGTTAAATCCGGAGATGTCGTTAAATTTTGGTCGTTGACAACGACACAGTTACCTTTAAACAACACTATACCAACCCCCCTGTTTTTCTCGTTAAATTCGAGATTTCGCAAAATACGGGCTCCCTATAAATGAATTCTACTGTATTTTTTGACACACAAGAATGCAGTCATGTATTATCTCTGTTCATAGGTATATAAGAAATACATTGTACTAACTAAATGTGAGCTTTCACTGCCAACGGGCAGCTTCATGAGGCTGTAGAACATAGAGTAAAATTGGATTCTATTGATTGGAATAATTTGGATTCCATTTTAGTCTATGTTCTGCAGCCTCATGAAGCTGCCCGTTGGCAGTGAAAGCACGCATTTTGTTAGTATTTCTTATTATACCTACAAACAGAGATAATACAATACTGCATTCTTGTGTGTTAAAAAACAGGGTGTACTTGAAGCCCATTTCTACCTCGATTATATAGATTCTACTGTAATGCCCGTATAAAATACATAACTCGAAGTATTTATGAGGAAATTTAATGAAATTTGGTAAAGAGGTTTATTATTGCATTATTTATACAGTATAACTCACCATGCAGGAAATAACCATAATCTTATAATTTACATGAAAGAGCAGTCCATTGAACAATATTTAAAATCTTTTGCTTAAGACCTATAGTATTTTAATATGGAGTATGATTACGCCTGATAGTTATGCAGCTCAAGCAATGACTCCCAATTGCATATATGAGGGTACTGGTTAAGTCTGGAGGCATTAATGACCACTTTCCAACAAGAGCTGTTGTGAGTTCCTGAAATGTTCTTGAAGAGGGCTGACGAATTCAAACGCGCATCTCTAGAGCATCCAATACATGCTCAATGGGATTGACGTCAGAGAATCTGGGTGGCCTCTCCATTCGGCGAATAACTAGATCTTCGAGAAAACCGTCGACCAAATGAGCTCAGTAAGACTGGCCATTATCGTTCATAAAAATAAAATCTGGATCAACGCTTTCCCTGAATAATCTAACATATGGGATCAGGATCTTGTGTCTGTACCTCAGAACCCTAATAAAGCGACTCTAACAAATGTGCAGTTCAGTGCGCCCGTTTGTCATGATTCCCGCCAAGACCATCACACTACTGCCACCAGTAACCCCTTTCACTGATGCTAGAGGAACTGTTGCTGGTCCCTGGTTCTCTCCAGATAAAAATATATCGGGAATGTTTAATATTACTTAACCTGAATCGGGATTCATCTGTGAAAAGAACATTCGCCAGTGCGAAGGTTCAACGACATGACAGCTATGTACGAGGGTGAATCAAAAAGTAAGGTCAATGTTCTTGTTACGTAGGCAAGCAGAGCTGCGGCAGATCGCTATTTGGGGAGGAAAAGGCACGTGACCTTGACACGTAGCGGATGCAATCGCTAATCTTCTAACCGCTGTTACCCACCAGTTGTAAGGGCGTAAAGATGGCCGCTAGTTTGTCGGAATGTTCCATCGTCGAACAGCGAAGTGTAGTGATATCTTTACGGGCTGAGGGTGTGCAACCCGTTGAAATTCATCGTAGGATACTTGTGCAATATGGGGAGGGCAAATGTATGAACCAGAGACATGTGAACAAGTGGATAGAAATGTTTCAATTTCAGTAGTACGAATGTGTTTGATGAAGCTCGCTCGGGCCATCCGTTGACCTCTCGCACGAAAGACAACCTGGATCGCATCGATGCGCTTATTAAAAGAAGATCGCCAGGTTACTCTGTCTGAGATCGCCCAAAAGGTAAACATTTGCTGTGGTTCTGCATTCTCAATAGCACATGACGATCTCGTATATCATAAAGTGTGTGGCAGATTGGGTGCCATAACAGTTGTCTGATGCGCACAAGTAGCAGCGCCTGGAAATTGGCAGAAAATGTTTGCAGCGGTATGAGTCAGATCCCAGTATTCTGGAGAGGACTGTCACTGGGGATGAAACATGGGACCATCATGAGAACCCCGAGAGCAAAAGACAAAGCATGGAGTAGAAACACCCGAGCTTCCCATGCAAAAAGAAGTTCAAAGTTGTCCCTTCGGCACGAAAAGTAATGCTGACTGTCTTTTTTGACATGAAAGGACTCATCGTTGAACACTATCAAGCACGGGGTGACTCTATTAACAGTCGGTCATATTGTGACTTCCTGAAAGACAAATTGAAACCAGCAACTCACACAAAAGGTTATTAAAATGAGTGCTGTTGCTGCACGACAACGCTTGTCCACATGCGACATTGGCAACTCAACAAACAATTACCGAGTTAAAGTGCAAGGTGTTACCACATCCTGCTAACAGCCCCAATTTGGCGCCGTCCTACTTTCATGTCTTCGGTCCTCTTAAAAACGCTTTGCGAGGCCGCCGCTTTGAAAGTGATGTCCAGGTACAAGTAGCGGTGCATTCGTGGCTACAGGAACAACCCAAAACATTCTTTTCTGCAGGAATCCAGAAGCTTGTAGACAGATACAAAGTATGCGTTGAACGACAGGGGGCCTATGTTGAGAAATAAGGTAATTGTTATCTGTATGCCTTTTTAATATACAACAACATTGACCTTGCTTTTTGATTTACCGTCGTTCCTTTTCAAAGATTTTCCTTTCACTTTGAACACCAATTTATTAGGTGTACAAATAAGTTTAAAATCCTTTTTTGTGTGACGTATACCGCTAATTTACATATCCGACATTCCCCCGCTTTGTTGTCATGTGACCGTAACTGGTCCCGAGTATAAAATGTGACAGAGAAGTTTGCCCAACAGTCAAGCGCACTTGCACATCGGTAGGTGAAAAATGGCAAGCGATACTGCATTTATTCGACACTGTATTCGTTACGAATTTCATCGAGGAAAAGGTGCTGCAAAAGCATGTGCATTGATCTGTTCTGTTCTGGGGGAGAATATTGTATCGAAAAGCATGTGTGAGTTTTGGTTTAAAAGCAGGTGATTTTGATGTTAGCGATCGAGAACGTAAGCGGAAGTTTGCACATGAAGAACTGCAAGCATTGCTGGATAAAGATTCATCTCAAACGCAAAAATAACTAACTGAACAACTGGGGGTAACTCAACAAACCATTTCCAATCGTTTACGCAGAATGGGAAATATTCAGAAGGAAGGAAAATGGGTGTCACATGACCTGAGCCAGAGGAACAAGGATGGGCGTGTCATGAAGTGTTTGAATCTGTTGAATACACAACACAGAAAGACTTTCCTGTTGAAAATCGTTACGGGTGATGAAAAGTGAATATGGTACGACAATCCCAAACGCGAAAAACACTAGGTAGATCCCAGTGAAGCTACGACTTGGACACCCAAACGTGATATCCAACGAAGTTCTGCTGGGCATCTGGTGGGATATGAAGGGTGTGCTCTATTATGAACTATTGGAAGAGGATACTGCTGATCGCTACAGGCAACAATTGCTGCGATTGAACCAGGCAATCTGTCGGAAACATCCATTCACAGGAAAAGGATTGCCTCTTGAGAAATTCCTGCATGACAAAGATTGGCCGCATGTCACGAAATCGGTCAAGGAAACGTTTAGAGCACCCGGCGTATAGTCCCGACATAGCCCCTTCAGACTATCATTTGTTCCGATCGATGCAACATAGTTTGTGTGCTGTACGGTTCTGGACATTGACGAAATGCAAAAATGGGTTGACGACTTCATCGCATCACACGACGAAGTATTCTTCATGGCTGGAATCCGTCAGCTGCCCGACCGATGGCGGAAGGTGATACATAATGACGGCGTATATTTTGATTCGTAAAGTTGTTTTTCTCTCAAATTACATGTTGCGTTGCCTTAAAATGCTTTAAAACTTATTTGTACACCTAATATTTGGTGATGTACAATCGCAGAGCATGCCTGTAAAGAAGAAGTTGATATGCGAGAGATATTAAGACTAGATATTTCTCATGCAATGATACACAGGAAGATGAGTAATTCTCAAAAAGATTATTCAATTGAAGTAGAAGTCCTAAAACCTTTAATTGTTAGTATAATATGCCTCAAACAGAAACTGATTGTTAAGAATAGTAGTAATCTAGACACTGCCATATTTAAATTTGTGGACAAGGTTGGGATTCATAACTTACCTCGCATTTGTCTACTAAAGCTATTTCTAGAGATTATCATTACTACATAATAGTTTTCTGAAATTAATCACAGAAAACATTCAAACTGAAAAACTACAAGATTTAAATAAGGAACAAAACAAGTGCATGAGACTTTCTTGCCCAAAGATATTAATTGCATTAATTATTCAGTGTTGCAAGTGCATTAATTTTTTCGTAGAATGAGAATGCTTTGCACAAATTATACTTGCCATTTTTTCTTGCGGCTGGCCGGCATTCATGTCACAGTAATGCCTACGAGTTTTACAAAAGTTACTGAAGTCCTGTATAGGTGAACAGTTTGCAGGAAATCTTTCTCAGAAGGCTGAAGCACATAATCTGAGAAGGTGTATACATTAATATATGAGTTTCTACAATATTTTCGCATATGTCAGAAAATAAGGAAGGAGATATTGCATTTCTGAGGCATTTATTAAGAGTAAGAACAATAGTTCAAGATCATGTACATTTTACGGCTGAGCGATGCCAAAAATCCGCAAGAAGATAATGCAAAGGCTTACAGGGTGGTCGAAAGGTCTTCTAGGGGTTTCGACGGACAACTGTACAAAAACGAACAGATCTACAGCAATGCGGTTTGCGGCATTCGAAAAAGTAAATATTCTAGTTTTTAACGTCATCTCTTTCCAACAGATGGCGTAACGTGCTCGCAAATGCCGACGCTGACTACAAAACAACTGAAAATGTCGTCGCCGCAGGAGAAAGCAGTGTGCGTACGTTGGTTTTTTGAGAAGATGTCTGTGATTATGGCCCAAAGAAATTATCGTCGGACATGTGGGAAAGATCCACCGAGTAATTTCAGTATCAGAGCATGGCAGAAGAAATTCTTGAATACTGGAAACGTCCTGGACCGGAAAAGAAGTGGCAGACTCCCTGTCAGTGAAGAAACTGTGCAGAGCATACAGGAAGGTTTTCTCTCGTAGTCTTAGCAAGCCCACGAGAAGGGCCTCTTTACAACTGAATGTTCCACGATCCACATTGATGGAAGTGCTTCACAAACGTCTGAAACTAACCGCATACAAAGTGCAACTCCTACAGCAGATTAAACCGAACGATGGACCTCAGCGCTTAGCATTCACTCGTGATATGTTGCAGCGGCTGGAAGTTGATGAAAATTTCCAACGCCGTATAATGGTCTAGGATAAGGCAACCTTTCACGTGCATGGAAAAGTCAACACTCAGAACGTTCGTATATAGGGTAGTGAAAACCCACATTCTGTCAGGGTGCACGTCGCGCACAGTCCAAAGGTGAATGTTTGGTGTGGGCTCATTCATAATCGTATAATTGGGCCAGCTTTCTTCTCCGAGCCCACAGTGTAAAATTAATAATTACCTGGACATTCTTCAGAACTTTGCGGTTCCTCAACTGCAGAATTTGCAACCAAACGTCATACTGCAACAAGATGGCGCTCCCCCACATTGGGAACTTAACGTTCGTGAATACCTGAACCGTGAGTTTCCGGACAGATGGATTGGCAGAGATGGCCCCCTTCCTTGGCCACCCAGGTCCTCGGATATCACTCCTTCAGACTTCTACCTCTGGGGCTATGTCAAGTACATGGTTTACCAGAAAAGATTAACAGCCTTCAGGAGCTCAAACAGCGCATTACAACAGTGTTTGATTGAATCGATCCTGACATGTTGGAGCGCACATGGCAAGAAATTGAATACCGACTGGATGTGTTACGTGCCACCAAAGGCGCACATGTAAAGGTGTATTAAGGTAATATTATTAAAATCGAATATTTACGCTTTCAGCTGCCGCAAACCGCATTGCTATAGATCTGTTTGTTTTTGAACAGTTGCCAATCGAAACCCCTAGGGGACTTTTCGACCACCCTGTACTTTTTCTGCTGCAATCAAATGGGTCAAAAGTTGATGAAATACAGTGTTATCTACTTATTATGTGCTTGCTTTTCCTACTGAGGAACGGCGAAAGACTTCTGCGTGAGACAGGGATGTTGTTTTATGCCCTCGGATCCGTCCTGCTAAGACAGTGTTCTTTATATCGTTCCTTTCTTTTCTGTGATTTTTGCAAGTAAACAAATGAGCATTTCTATAATTTGGTGATAATAAATCTCTAAAAAATACCCCAGGTTTTTAAGTAACACCGTTATCCCAAAGCTACATCCAAATCAATTTTTGTTAGCATGTATCTATGATGGATGAATTTCCTGGCTGAATTTGATGCTGGATTCTCAACTGAGAATGTTACACGATACAGAGAAGAGGAGAAATTTTGTAAACTTCCGAAAGAAGTGAAATTTATAGCATAAGTTTTGTTTATGGGTCAGTAATACTTGTAGAATATAGACTGACATGCCAAGTTTATTAGGCACACTATTCTATTATTTAGTGTAAAAAACTGTTCACAGGTGTTGGCACACAAGAACTGTTTTTAACAGATGTTAAGAGACATAAAAACCCAAATTTCTCCTCATTCATCAGATTTCAAAATCATCATCATTAACAAACAACAATTCTCAGTCCACTTTTTGATGAGTCTCCTCAAGTCAATTCCAAAACTCTCTTCTTGAGCCATTCCCCTTCATGTCATCACGGCATGCTTTCGAGTTTCATCCTGCCATTTTGCTCTAGTCTTCATCTGAGTCTTTCCTGTCCCTTGTATACAGTCTGGTATTTCAGTTGTTCAGGGGTTGTCAGTTCTATTAATATTTCCAGTCCATTTTCAGCTGAGGGTCATTACTTTGATCATGATATTATCAGCCCTTGTCATTTTCCTGATGCCCGAGTTCCTTTCCTATCTCTCTACATTCCACAAAGCATGCATCTCGCTATCTTCTTTTAGTTGTCCACAGTCCCCCTATAAGTCTTCTATCTATCTATCTATCTATCTATCTATCTATCTATCTATCTATCTATCTATCTATCTATCTATCTATCTATCTATCTATCTATTTATCTATCTATCTAATTTCTCTGCTTTATGGTCTCCCCAACGGGCAAAATTGTCCAAATATCTCTTTCACATATCTATCTTCAGTAATTCTCCTCATGCCATTCCTGCATGCTTTCGAATTTCATTCGCCCATTTCCCTCTTTATCATTTTCTTCTAATTATTTTCCTGTCCCCTTGATATGAAGTCTAGTATTTCAGCTGTCCAACGGTGATCAGTTCTAGAAATACGTCCAGACCTTTGTTACTTGATGATCTTTGATATAACTCCTGATGCATGAGTTATTTTCCTTATATTTCCAAATTACACCAAGCATGCATATATACATGCTTCTCTGAGCCCTCCGTTTCAGAAATTTGGAAGCACAGTATCAGTTTCTTGTCTCATGGTGCACCAACCCAAATTCGGGAATGATCTGGAAGAGCTTTTAATTTATGTGGTAGCAAACGTTCTTCCAACGGAAAGTATTATCGACTATTTAAGAGCGATCCTAGATATTTATTTATTTGTGTTTTTTACGAAGTAGACTTAGCTGAGGAATGAAACTGGAGCAGTATTCAGACCTAGAACATGCACAGAAATGGTTTTTCTCAGAGGGTTACCACACATAGTAAGAGAAGGGTAACTAACACGTCAGTGTATACGGAAGTTGAAGTTCCCAATCTTCAGGAAGCACATACACTCTGTAGCAAAAAAAAAAAAAAAATCCGCGCACCGCAAATAACCATCCAACAAGCGCGAAACATAACATGTAAATACCTCTGAGCCAGACATGCAAATGATACAAAATGCACAGCCAATGAACGCACAGAGAGTGTGTAACGCGCATCGGAAACGCGCACCCCAGCACACATATATACACTGAAGAGCAATTAAATTAGAGATACTTGTCTAGTAACGTGTAGCACCACCTTTCGCCCTGATGACGGCGGTGATTCGTCTCGGCATGGACTCGACAAGACACCGGAAGCGTGGGAAAACCATACGGATCCACGACCCCTGAACAAGCTCCAGCAGTTCACGAAGATTTGATGGAGGGGGTCAGAGCCTCGAACATCTCTCTCGATGACATCCCAGATGTGCTCGATGGGATTGAGGTCAGGTGACCTAGCTGGCCAAGGAAGCGAGGTCACGTCGGTGGAGTGTTCATCCAACCATTCGGATTCAATTCGGGAGCGATGGTACGGTGCATTGTCTTGTTGCAGGATGAGGTTCCCAGTGGGATGTTGAAGACGCACAAACGAGAGCAAATGGTCGTCCAGGATATCCCGGTGACGTTGACCTGTGAGGGACGATGTCACATGTAACAGGGGTTCCATTTCAGTCCACGTAAACAGTCCCCAGACGAAAATGCCAACCCCACTAGCTTGAAGAGTACCCTGCTGGCAAGAAGGATCCATCGCTTCATGTGGTTTGCGCCGTACTCGTATCCAGCCATCCGCATGTACCAACGTGAATATCGACTCATCAGTCCAGACAACATTTTTCCACATGTCTAGGGTCCAGTTGCAATGTTCCCGCGCACATGCGAATCCTTGCACCTTGTGATGTGCGGTCAGCAGCGGTAACCTCGTGGGACAATGGCTTCTGTACTCCATAGTGAGGAAATGGTTCTGGATGGTGTGGCTGCTTACACGTTTTTGTGCACCAGCGTTAAATTGCCGAGTGATTTCTTGCATTGTGGCCAGTCCATCCGCTGTTACAATGCGAGCTAGCCGACGATGACCCCGCTCAACCACACGCTGTTGGCCCTTGCAGGGATGGTTTTACCGGATTCGATTTACTCACGGTGTACCCACAGTGGCTTGTGAAAATCCCAGTGCGTGCACGACTTTCGAGATGGAGTGACCCATTCGTCGGGCCCCGACAATTTGCCCACGATAAAATGCGCTTAGATCCTTCGTCTTACCCATACTGCGTCCGACTCTTACTGATTCCCGTCGCATCACTCCTTATATTGTCGGATCACTGCATACGTCATGTCGTTTCCGTTTACAGGGCCGCCCATAGCGTCACATTTGCATAACGCCAGCTGTCTCTAATTCAATTGATCTTCAGTGTAAAGTCCATTGCACGGCCGCTGCGTCAATTCGGATGGCTGCTGTTTTATAGTCGGTAGCAGTGGCAAATGAGAATGCCTCGAAGACCCACCCGATGACGTTGCAACCAGTTGAACGAGTTCGAGAGTGGGCGCATCACGGCACACAGGGGAGCGGGTTGGTCCATGGTCGCACCAACGTATAGCCCACCAGGAGGGTCGGAGCGATGACACAGTCGGACGATGTTGTTACCAGTGGTTCCAACAGGGCGTCCACAACCGTCAAGAGAGCATCAGAAGGCCTCGAATGACGAATTCTCGCCAGGATCGGCAGATAGTGCGAAGCTGCCAGACGCACACTGGCAGCTTCGCGATCTGTCATCCAAAGGCACTTAACCACATCTCCTAGACGTTTAGTGTCACACAGCACCGTTGGAAGAAGTGCCGTAGAGGCAGGATTCCATTATCGGCGACTGTTGCGCCGGATACCACTAACGCCTGGACATCACCAGCAACGCTTCATTTGGGGTCGCGACCGCGCAGGTTGGAATGTATTGAATGGAGTCGTATCGTGTTCAACGATGAATCCCGGCTTTCATTAGGCTCGGACGTCCGGAGAATTCATGTGCGGAGGAGCCCTAGCCAACGCTGCTCAACCCACATCATTGTGGAGCGGCATACGTCCATAAAACCTGGCGTTACAGTTTGGGGAGCCATCACCTATGATACCCGGTCCCTCTTAGTGATCCTTTTCAGCACCGTATCGGCCTGGAAATACGTCGATGAAATCCTGTGTCCTGTGGTATTGCCAATGCTGTCGAGTCTGTCGGGTTAGCCCGTCTGCACTCGGCGGACGTCTCCATGGATTATTTGCGTGGTGTGACAACTCTCCCTTGACCTGCGCAATCGCCGAACCTCTCCTCAATCGAACATATTTGGGACCTCGCAGGACGCCGTCTCCAGCCATCGTGCAACGTGAGGTAACTGGCTGCGCTATTACAGCGGATCTGGCAACAACTTCCGCAGGACAGCATTCGAGGTCTCTATGAGTCCATGCCGGACCAAATTTCTTCAAGCATTACCGCCAGAGGTGGCCATACATGTTTCTAAAATGTAACGGTTCTGAACCTATATCTGCTCAATAAATGGAGGCATTGCTCTCAAGTTTGAATCATTTCGTCCTCTTGGTGTCCTCATTGCTCATGTTAAGTTTCATCATGATCGAACCAGTTTGTCTGGTGAGAGGAATTTTGCTACAGAGTGTAATATATGACGAAGAGCCAAAACATTGTTATCAGCGCATCTTCATGAAAATCGAAACAACTATAGGTAAATGACGTCACGTGTAAATGTCCTGAAACAATATAAATAACGCTGATACGGAGCTCTGTTAATCCGTGTTATTATTGTTCTCCAGGTGGAAAGGCACCGGCATTAAGCGAGTTTGTCAAAGGCAAAATGGTAAAAGCCATACGACTGGGTCACAGCATTTCCGAGATGGAAATGACAATCATGTCATGGTAGGGTTTCGAACCCAGGCCCATCTGGAATGAATGGTCAGAAGCCAGCACCTCTGACCGATCCGTCACCGAAGTGGCGATAAAATTTCTTTTGTTTTTAATTTGTTATTTTCTTACATGCCATGAGATTTTAGTGCCCCTTGATTTTTCCCGGCACAGATACTCTTTCCCCCTGTCTAATCGAGATTAAAGTTGATGTTTTTAAGCGTATTATGATATAAAACTTAATTTCTTTTGAATAAACACTCAGAATATATTCAATGTAGAAATGGAACAAGCTTTTCCTAGGTCGGTGCTTACAGATTCTCAAGTCACTTCCTCAAAACCACTTTCTCAATCGACTGTGCTCCTGTTTTCCAAATTATGCTCATCGTCAAAGAAATAGTTGCACACAGAAAGAAGCAACCGACAGGAATGAAACTTGGTGGGTAGGTTTGACATCATTAAACATGAAAATTATTCAAGTATCATGCTCGGCCGCGCATATGACGCAAGCAAGGAGGGGTTGTAGCACTGTGCCTCACCAGCAATACGTAGTGCGATCAAAAAGTTCCGAGACTAGGTACGTAGCGGACCAACAGATGGGACCACGCGGATGCGCGAGCAGCGGTAGAGGGGAGGGACCATCATGAGTCATTGTGCCAAGTGGCGTTGTTCTGTGAACATCGAGAGCTGTGCTACACGATATTTGGTGACCACGTGCAGAACACAGCTGTGTTTTTGGTATGGACTGCAAACTAGAGCAGCGAGCGAACATCAAATTCTGCGTCAAACTCGGCAAATCGGGAACGGAGACGCATGAAATGTTGCTGCAGGCAATGAAGCAATGAGTCGTGCGAGGAGTTTTGAGTGGCACTCTCGCTTGAAGAGCGGCAGAACTGCACTTTAAGACAACGATAGGTCAGGGCGACCGTCCACGAGCAAAATCCCGAAAATGTGGACAAATGTCGACATTCGTGGGGTTGTGCACCGTTAATTCATCCCCCAGGGCCAGACCGTCACCTCCCTTTTTTAACTGCGATGTTCTGCGGCGTCTTACGGAGGACATTCGCCGCAAAACGACCTGAAATGTAGAGCAGGGTGATTTCCTGCTGCATCACGACAATGCAGCAGCTCACGGAGCGTTAGCAACAAGCCAGTTTTGCAGCAGCAATAGCATGACTACCCTTCCTCACCCAACTTACTCGCCGGATTTGGCCCCCTGAAACTTCTTTCTGTTCCCGAAGATGAAGCTGAAGCTCATCTTCGGGAACAGAAAGAAGTTTCAGGTTAATTCATCCCCCAGGGCCAGACCGTCACCGCCCTTTTTTAACTGCGATGTTCTGCGGCGTCTTACGGAGGACATTCGCCGCAAAACGACCTGAAATGTAGAGCAGGGGTGATTTCCTGCTGCATCACGACAATGCAGCAGCTCACGGAGCGTTAGCAGCAAGCCAGTTTTGCAGCAGCAATAGCATGACTACCCTTCCTCACCCAACTTACTCGCCGGATTTGGCCCCCTGAAACTTCTTTCTGTTCCCGAAGATGAAGCTGAAGCTCAAGGGTCGCCGTTTTGAAAGCTTGGACGAGATTTAGCGCGAATCGCAGACGGTGCTTGACACGATTCGTGAACAAGACTTCCAGGCAGCGTTCCAACAGTGGCAAAAACACTGGCAGCGATGTATCGCTGCACAAGGAGACTGCTCTGAGGGAGATCATAGCCAGACTTAATTATCGTAAGTACTTTGTTGTATATCGGCCTAGTCTCGGAACTTTTTGATCGGACATCGTATAAGGTTACCCCGTTCTGCGTGCTTGCCATTCAGATCCGTGCTGTTGTGTTGGTTGTATTCTTTGCAAGTGAAGTATGCCTCGGAGAAAAGTTCGGAAGCAATTCGAGCAGCTGGAGGAGTTTGGGAGCAGCCGAATCGTCAGGCTCCGGGAAGCGGCCAATATCGCTTACCGGAGCCTGACGAATGCGGTTAGCACGCTGTTGGCGGCAGTGGATACAACAAGGCACACAGCAGCGAGAGGAAGGGTCTGAACCTAGACAAACCACGGAGAGAGAGGACCAACGGGTTGTCCAGCATGTGCGGTGTGACACAACAGCCACATTTGTGGATATTCAGCGAGCAGTGATGTCCTCCATGCATCGTCCGATTAGTACCACCACCATTGGCAGACGGCTGCACGACTTAGAACTACATGCACGCAGACCGTTACGACAACTGCCCTTAACACCATTGCATCGTCGCAAAGACTGCAATGGTGTTGTGCCAGACTGTCATGAAGCCACTCAGAATGACAGCGGTGATCTTCAGTGACGAGTCCCGCTTTTGTCTTGGAGGAGACGACCAACGAATCCATGTGTGCAGGCACCATTGTCAGGGCCAAGATGAATGGTTTGTTGTCGAGCGTCACACGTCCAGGAAGCCTGGTGTCATGGTGTGGGGTGCAATTGCCTACGATGCCAGATCAATTTTGGTGTTCACTACAGGCACTTTGACAGCTCAACGTTACGTTAATGAGATCCTGCAACCAGTGGCCCTACCTTTTCTGAACGCACAACCGGTGCAATTTTCCAACAGGACAACGCTTGTCCGCATACAGCTTCGGTCTTGAGAGTTTGCTTTCAAGGCACTGACACTGTGCCATAGCCAGCCGCATCGCCAAACCTATCGCCGTCTAAAATATGTGGGATGCTATTAGACGCGCTACCCACACACCACCCTTACTGCACAACTGCGTGAGAAGATTCAAGCTGCATGGGATGGCTTATCGCAGGACATCATTAGGAACCTATACAACTCCATGCCGAGACGTTTGGCGTGCTGTGTGAGCAAACATGGCTGCCCGACGCCATACTTAGAGACACTACTGATTGGCGTGTAGCTCAATAAATATTGCTCATATCAGGCTTACCGTTTTATCATTTGTTTTTCCTGGTAGCTTTACTTTCCTCTGAAACAGCATTGAAATCCGACACGTCCTCCTGAGTGCAACTATTTTTTTGACGATGAGTGTATATATCATCTTAGCTTTAGTGCCAGTCACCTCCGCTACGCCACTGGAAGGAAGGGGGAGAAGAAGTTACAAAATGGTTTATCTGTGCATTTTCAAGGTAGAATTCTCAGACAAAAACTTGAAGTTTAGTTTCATCTTGGGGTAGTCAAAGAGAACAATCAGTGTAGATCACAGATGGAATAAGCTCCTAGGTGACTGAGAGGTCAGAGGAATAGGCTTCTGGCTAGTCATCTGATACAGGTCAGGATTCGAGGCATGAGTAGTGCCATTGTCGTACAGTGCTAACTCTGACCCTGCCCTGAAATCAATGGCCCTAAATTTGCGTCAGGTAACCCCTTATAAGCTTTAGATGTTCACAAGGGTCAGTAAATCTTGAAACAAAAGATAATGACAAAAAAAAGGAATAAAAGAAGTGCACAAAAATCAATTAACTGACTTTAATAGTGACCGCTATTATTCTGTAGTTAGGATATACCATTAAACATTATCTTCTGCCAGCATTTGTAATCTTTTCAAACGATAACTTAATTTTCATTATTTAAGATTTTCAGTAAATCTGATTCAAATACCCAGTTGCGGAAAACAATTTCTTAAATGCCATAGCATTAAAGCAGACTTTTTGGAACCACGATGTTCCCAGCCTTTATTTAAATGGTTCAGAAAAATAAATACACAGTTGACGTGGACCAGGAACATCAAATAGAAGTCATCTCTCTTTCCACATTTATAAGTGCGTCACGGAATAATTTCTCATCGGCCGTCACCGGGGAATCGAACCCTGGGTCTTCCAGTAACGCGCCGGATATACTTCCACTGCACCACAGTGGCCTCGAAGAGACTCACAAACAACAAACTGCAAAACCACATTCTCCAGACTCACAAACGACAAACTGCCAAATCACATGGCAGGGTTGCTTCTTTGGAACCCCGCACAATGCTGGGGATTCACCACAGATGAACAGCGGCAACTTGAAAAAAAGAAAGAAATTCTACATTCAATCACAAAATTGTAACTTATGGTGCAACAACTAGATTAGAAAAGTGTTCTTCAGGTATACACGGTCGAATAAGAATAATATGACCACCTACCTAATAATGGGAATAACCACCCTTGGCCCGGTTGACTGCAGCGAGACGGCGTGGCATGAACGCAATGAGGCGCAGGAAGGTTGCCCTAGGCACACTTGCCCATTCGGACTGCAGCAGAGCACGAAGGTCCCGGAGATGACGTGGTTGTGGATCAGCACGTCGATTCAAATAGTCCCACAAGTGCTCTATGAGATTAAGGTCGGGTCACCACCAGAGCAAACGTCCAACATGAAGGGATGTATGTGGTCAGCAAGGATGGACAGGTAGCCATTGGCGTTCAGGGATCCATCCAGTGGTACCAGCGGTTCCAGGTCATACCAGGAAAACATCCCCTAGACATGCACGTTGCCACCGCTGGCATGTATTTGGCCAACAAGCGTATCCGATGTGTTAATTCTCGTTTGTCTGATGCCGTAAACCACAACCGTCCCTCACCTGTGTGGAGTAGAAATCTGGATTCGTCGGAGAAGGCAACCTTCGCCACTCTTCCACTGCCTAGTGACGGTAGTCCCATGAAAACTGCAGGCGTCGTTGCCGATAGACCAGGGTTAACATTGACGCCTTGACGCACCGTGCACTTCGAAGACCCATGCGTAACAGGGTTCGCTCTACTGTTATCGGGAACACGTACCTGGGTGCTCCAGCGTTCATTTGCGATGTCAATTGCTGCACTGTTGCACGTCGATTGCCCTTTACCTGTCGACGTTCTCCTTTGGGGTCGATGGCCTTTGAGGCTGCACAGTTACGACGTCGGGAGGTACTCGATGTTCCAGCAGTCCATTCTTGGTGCACCCTTACTACAGCACCTTCCGAATAGCCCACAAAGTCTGCTGTTTCTGAAATGTTTCCACCCTTGGCGGTGGTAGCCGATGACCATTCCTTTTTATCGTGCGTCAAACCACTACCTCTGCACATTGTGCTCACGTGAAGCACTATAACTTATCGGTCCTGGCCGGATGCTTATATCTCCGTCTCGTCGATCTTGTCACGTGCACTCTGTGGTGCCCCTGGGAGGGTACACTGTAATTTCCGGGGTGGCCATATTATTCAGTGTATATAATAAATGTAATCTCAACCAGTCCAGACAACTGAAAGGTATTGCATGATTCAACAAATAGCAATTGTGAAAAGATACCATTTCTATGTACACTGAAGTGCCAGAAAAACTGGTACAGACAAGCTTAAGCAAAATACATAGCAACGTCACCTATGCGCGTACTCGGTTGCATCCGCCAGTGCGTATATAAAGCAATAGATATCCTTGCCAGCTGTCAGAGCTGTTTTCGTCATGAGAATGACAAGGAATAACGATTTAAGCGATTTTCAACGCGGTGTCATAGTTGGCGCTCGTGAGATGGGCCATAGTATTTCGGAGGTAGAAACGAAGGTCGAATTTTCACGGATGACCATTGCAAGGGTGTACCGTGACTACAAGATTTCCGGAAACACCTCCAACCTACGATACCAGTGTGGCTGTAAAAAGACATTGGGTGAACGTGACCATCGTCGGCGGTCAAGAATCGTTTCACGCAATAGGCGTGCAGCACTCTAGCAGGTATAATCGGAATTCAATGCTGGAGCCTCAACAAGCATAAGCGTCCGGACTATGCAACGTACCCTGCACGATATGGGCTTTGAGAATCGACGCCCAACTCGAGTCCCCTTGATGGGTGCACGACACAAAGCTATGCGCCTCGCTTGGGCACGGCAACACCGCCACTGAACACTTCATGACTGGGAAAAAGTAGCCTGGTCTGCGCGTTTCCAACTGTATCGGGCGGATGGAAGGATTCGTGTGCGGCGCAAACCACATGAATCCATTGATCCCGCCTGCCAACAGAGAACTGTACCGGCTGGTGGGGGGTCCGTAATGGTATGGAGTGTGTTTAGCTGGACTTCACTGGAACCCCTGGTACGTCTACAAACGTCTGTGACTGGCCAACGATATGTGCGCATCCTTTCTCACGAGGTACATCCGTTCATGTTCTGCATTCATGCTGATGAGTTGGGCCTGTTCCAACTGGACAATGCACCTCCACACAAGTGTCGGGACGTCACATTATGGTTAGAGGAGCATTCATCTAAGTTTGGGGTGTTGCCATTCCCACCCAAGTCCCCAGATCTGAACGTTATAGAACACATTTGGGATGCCATGCAACGCGCTATCGAACACAGGAATCCGAGACCTCGGAATACACCCGAATTGTGGAACGCTCTGCAGGAAGTATGGTGTGCATTGCCTACAGAATATTTCCAGAAGCTAGTGGAGTCCATGCCCCGTCGTATTTCTGCAGTCCTGCGCTCCCGTGGGGGACCTACCAAGTATTAGACTGGTGTTCCAAATTTTCTGGCACTTCAGTGTATATCGGTTGCCCCGCGGAGGAGATAGATGCTTTTGAGATAGTACGGAAAGACAGACGAACGGAGGAATGAATGCAGTTATCGTAGTTCAGAAGTGAGACATACAGGAGTGAGAAGATACTATTTCTGTGCAAGTCGGTTGTTACGCAATGGAGAAAGATGCTTCTAAGATATTACGGAAAAACGGACTGATTTCATCTCAGAGCTGAGGCATACCGTAGTGAAAAACGACCATTTCTGTGCAACTCTGTTACTTCGCAGTTAAGATACTTTTGTGCCAATGTGGTAAGGCAGATTTTAATATGCAGACCACCCCTTAACAACTCTCGTCGGCGTTTTCTTGGTCAACCACAATTTGACTCCAGTAGGGTTCGCACCGTTGACGGACGTCAGCAAGGAATTCTGCTGGCCTGACCTGTGTTTTATGCCATGATAATTGGTTGCATCTCTCGGTGGATTTCAGAGGTGCATGAAGTAAGGCATTATCAAATTAATCTGTTCGAGTGCTTTCTGCAAGCCCTCTTAAAAGTGGTATTGTATTTTTCAGAATTTCTGTCCATGAAAGAAATAGTTCTTAGAAAAACAAATTTTCTTACCCAATCTGATGACACACAGTTATTGCCGGTACCTGTATTTAATGAGTTCTTGTAATTCGCACATCAATCACTGTTGGATATTCCCAGTATATTTTCATGAAAACACTCATTTGATAAAAAAGCTTTCAGCGCAGCAAGCAACTATTAAAATCTTGATAAATCTTTTGAAGGAGAACTTCAGACTGCAAAGTACTAATTTTCCACGCTGATAAATTGCAGCTCGTTTCATGACGACAATTTTTCCAGAAATCCTAAAAAAAAAAAATAATTGATTAGTGTATTAAATGTACACTGAAGAGCAATTGAATTAGAGATACCTGACTAGTAACGTGTAGCACCACCTTTCGCCCTGATGACGGCGGCGATTCGTCTCGGCATGGACTCGACAAGACACCGGAAGCGTTGGGAAGCCATACGGATCCACGCCCCCTGAGCAAGCTCCCACAGTTCACGAAGACTTGATGAAGGGGGTATGAGCTTTGAACGTCTCTCTCGGTGGCATCCCAGATGTGCTCGATGGGATTGAAGTCAGGTGACCTAGCTGGCCAAGGAAGCGAGGTCACGTCGGTGGTGTGTTCATCCAACCATTCGGATATAATTCGGGACCGATGGCACGGTGCATTGTTTTGTTGCAGGATGAGGTCCCCAGTGGGATGTTGAAGACGCACAAACAGGAGCAAATGGTCGTCCAGGACATCCCGGTAACGTTGACCTGTGAGGGACGATGTCACACGTACCAGGGGTCCCATTTCAGACCACGTAAACAGTCCCCAGACGAGAATGCCAACCCCACCAGCTTGAAGAGTATCCTGCTGGCAAGAAGGATCAATCGCTTCATGTGGTTTGCGCCGTACTCGTATCCTGCCATCCGCATGTACCAACGTGAAACTCGACTCATCAGTCCAGGCAACATTTTTCCACATGTCTAGGGTCCAGTGGCCTTGTTCCCGCGCCCATGCTAATCTTTGCACCCTGTGATGTGTGGTCAGCAGCGGTACCCTCGTGGGACGATGGCTTCTGCACCCCATAGCGAGGAGATGGTTCTGGATGGTCTGGCTGCTTACACGTTTTTGTGCACCAGCGTTAAATTGCCGAGTGATTTCTTGCACTATGGCCCGTCTATCCGCTGTTACAATGCAAGCTAGCCGACGATGACCCCGCTCCTTCACACGCTGTTGTCCACGGCAGTTGGCCCTCGCAGGGATGGTTTTACCGGATTCGATGTACTCACGGTGCACCCGTGACACAGTGGCTCATGAAAATCCTAGTGCCTGCACGACATCCGAGATGGAGTGACCCATGCTTCGGGTCCCGACAATTTGCCCACGATCAAATGCGCTTAGATCCTTCGTCTTACCCAGACTGCGTCCGACTCTTACTGATTCCTGTCGCATCACTCCTTATATTGTCGGATCGCTGCATACGTCCTGTAGTTTCCGTTTACAGGACCGTCCACAGCGCCACATTTGCATAACGCCAGCTGTCTCTAATTCAATTGCTTTTCAGTGTATAAGATAAACAGAAAAAGGAGCTTCGTATAACCAAGGAAACTTGGAGAACGTGAAACAAAAAGTACTAAAAAAAAAAGGTAACTTTGAGCCTACCAGTCGTCTTGATAATTTTAAATTCGGTTTGATTATTTAATGTTAACTTGTATGAAGGCGCCACTGCAGTCGCCGTTGTGCATTCACCCGGTTAATCAGAGTTTTTGCAATAGCATCTATGCCATGAATAGCTTGTCTATGCAGTTCCCTGCGCACTGTTTTCTTTGATGCTGGGGTCTGGAAATGCAGATTGGGCTCCACACTAATTTTCGGCGCTATGGCCTACTTATTACGGGTAACAATCCTCTTTAATGCTCTCCTGTCTCTATCAGTGAGGGTCCCGGGTACTGGCCGCCCGGTAATAAATAACGGCGTCTTCCTCCTCCTTTCTACCTCGCTTCCGTGTCACTTTCATATCAGGCACTCTATCCCGAATCTCCTAGCTTCCTATTTCTAAGGGCTGTTTAAGATCTGGGGTCAAACATTCCCTTCCTAAAATCCTGTACTGATAATCATTTGATCAGTGAGGGTCGTTTTGCGGCCGTTCTTGTGTTTCGCAGACAAGGTTTTGCTACGAAAACGGTATGCTGTCATGACGCTAGACACAGTAGCTCTTGATACACCTACTACCAGGGCCTGATTTCTGCACGTGCACGCGGTGCACATGCACATGCACAGGGCCTCAGAATTTGGGGGCCTCCGAACTACCTCCAAAAACTAAATATATTTTTAAGTCTCTTCATGCCAAATTAATGAAAAAAGAGACTGCTTTGTCAACGATTATCTGGGTCAATATTGCAACGAATCAGCAAAGTGAGCATTTCCGTTATTTGGGCAATTTGTCGTTAGTTTTATCATTATATGAGTCAATTATTGACTTCATCCTGAATTTCGTGAGAAAAAATTTCGAACTGTTCAAGAAAGAATCGAACCAGTTGTTAGGGAGATAAATGGATTATATATCCTCAAGAAGGAAGAAAATACCCAAGAATCGACTTCTCGAGGATTCATCAACTCCAGACGTTGCTTTTAATAATCGAGATTCCTTCATCACTAAAACATTTTAGGCAATATGTGACAATCTTGTTTCACAGCTGCAAACTAGAAAGAAGTCATATGAGGAATTGGACTCTGGATTTGTCTACAAGAATGACCTAAGTGATGTGATGGAAGCAGCTGAATTGTTGGAAAAGCAGTATTCAAATGAACTTGAAGAAGACTTTGCTGAAGATTTTTGAATCCTGACAGAACAATTCATTCACTGAGAGCACAAATTCTCTCACTTGCCTTGGGAAATGAAGGTACTTCAATTTAGTTCATATTTTTCCCATTGTTGACACATGCCTCAGGATTTTTTTACCAATACCGATTTCCAACTGTTCAAACGAACGATCGTTTGAGGTTCTGAAAAGAACAAAGCACTAAAGTTTAAAAGAAGAGTCAATTGTTGCTCTTCATATACTGTTCATTAAAAATGATGTAACAGCAGATTTAAGTTTTGACGATGTAATTCTTGATTTAGCAGCCACAAAAGATAGAAAAAAGCCATTTTTTAATGTCCTGCGGCCAATTCATCAGTCAAAAATTAGCAATGATATTTTAAATATTTTTTATTCAAGCATTTTTAATGGTTTGTTTAAAAATGGGGTGTGACTTATAATCACGCTCCTGTAATAACATGTACTTTTTCCCTTGAGATCTCATATCATGAGTTAAGCCTATATTCGGAGCAATGCGGTATATTATACATGAAAAACATTTAAGAAAAACATGTAGAATTTACTAAAAATATTTTTATTAATATTAGTTTTGTGAGAACAAGATTTGCTAATCAATATTGATAATTATGTAGGGTTTATTTTCACATAAATGAAAATACGGGAAAAGTTCAAATGACACTACTTTATTTAAAGACGGCTGTAATTGTTCACATGGACTGTTGCAATAATTTATCCCACAATGTGTGTTGTCAGCTGTAATATATTGTGAGGGATTAATCTTTCCATTGAATTTATGGTTTTAAATTATATCTCTGAGAGGATGGTTATTTGTTTCGTAAATGATACTATGTGAATGCTCGTCTATTACAAACCACATTGGCTATAAAGTTGACTAGCATGTGGGATGTGTTTTATTGTTTTACTACAAGAAAAATTGCTTGCAAAAAAAATTTACCAGCAAATATTCTTTTCAACTGTTGGCGAAAAACTTTAATCGAGAGGGCCTCAGGTATAGGATGTGCACATGGCCTCCGCTGACCTAAATCGGGCCCTGCCCACTACCCTGGTCACTGTTGTCAGGGAGGCACCAACTTGCCGGCCAACAACAATTATCCTCTTTCGAAAGATGTTAGGTAGCTACTTTCGTCGCCACCCTGAAAGAAATTTTGTAACAAGACACTTTAAATGCACTTAAACAGGACCTTGAGGTTCTAAACAAAGCTATTACAACCAAAACGTTGTGGATACCTTTTCGTATTGCGACGTACGCAACTGCATGAAAAGTCCCTGAGCGCGGTGTTCACATTATTCTGTACAACCCCTGTACATCATTTTCATAAACTCAGTGTTATCTGAGCAGGAAACTGTAATCACTGTAGTTCACGGACGAAGTAAATGTCTCTGACGAGATGGGCACAAGACAAGATGGCACCCCCCCCCCATCCACCACCAAATTTGTTCTTTTGCAAAATGGTGCGGGATTATGATATGTATGTGTCTGTTCGTCTGGAGTGTGTTTTATTGCGTTATTTCAAGCGATTTTGCAATGATATTTATTATTAATGAAAATGTAGTACGTCTATTTCATAGTGTACCAATGTACGTTTCAAAGAATTGACCTTCAGGATTTTGTGAAAAATAAATACATTATGATAATAACATTTATTATTATAAAACAATATAATGCACCAGGAAAGACACTCTAATGTGGGAAAAAAGTAAATATCAAAACAATCTTAATGCACACGTAACGATGCAAATGAAAATTTTATTAACATTTACGTAATTTCCCACTTTTTCACCCAATGTCTGACTGCACCATAATTATAGCATGATCTTCGGTTTTTTACGACATCGGCAAAATTGTCCATTTCTGAACAGTAGCCTATACCCAGAGTTATGTCCCTTTTCTAAACACATTATGACGAGGGTGAGTTAAACTTTTTTCCAATAAATTCCTTTTTTCATTTTTTACGCTTTCCAACCGTAGGTTGAAGAAGCGTATATGCTCCAGCTTTGTCCGTCTGTCCGTCCGCTCGATAACTCGCGTAAATATGGTTCGATTTCGATTAAATTTTAGTATGTGGTAGGGGGCCAGCTGGAGACGAACCCTATTGAAAATGGACGAAATGGGGTCAAAGGTCACGACATAGGAGCGGGATCCATTCCGTTGCCGATATGTGTCATAACTTGCGTAAATATGGCTCGATTTCAATTCAAATTTCAGTATGTCGTAGAGGGCCACCTGCGGACGAACCCTGTTGAAAATGGGTGAAGTGGGATCAAAGGTCAGGACATAGGATCGGGATGCATTCCATAACATCTTATTAAACGAGCAATTCTTGTATATATGTACATTTTATTTTGAAAACTGCTCTATGGATTTTGATGAAAGTGGTTAACCTACCGTTTTCTGGTACTAGAAATCGATTTAGCATGATCTCGACTTTGGAAAAATTCGTTTAGTGGGTTAAATAACCACCCCGAGTTAACACGTTTTTAGTGTCATGGCGGCGTCCTATTAATGTTTCCCATTCTTAGAAATCTTACGACGTCACACTCTCGCGATCGACTTGCGATTGAGATGTTGGCGCGCGCGGTCTCGCCAACTGCCTTATTACGTCACGCGTTGTTTGTGGATCATATTAAAGTTTTGTGACGTCACACTCTCACGACCATCTGCCTCATTACGTCACGCGCTGTGTGTGTATTACGCATTACTTTTATGTCATCGAAATGGGGTCAAAAGTCGGGTCAGAGGAGCGAGATTTATTCTACAGATGTTATCCTCATAACTTGAGTAATGTTTTCTGGTATGTTGGAAAGCGTATCATAATCAATGCATTGCATGATTTTACTAATTTGTTTACGCTTTCCAACCGTTGGTTGAAGAAGCGTATATGCTGCAGCTTTGTCCGTCTGTCCGTCCGCACGATAACTCGAGTAAATATGGTTCGATTTTGATGAAATTTTAGCATGTGGTAGAGGACCACCTGGTGACGAACCCCATTGAAAATTCGTGAAGTGGGGTCAAAGGTCTGGACATAATTTCGGGATGCATTCCATTTCTCTTATGCGTCATAACGTACGTAAAAATGGTTCGATTTCGATGAAAGTTTAGTATGTGGTAGGGTACCACCCGGGGATGAACCCTATTGGAAATGGGTGAAGTGGGGTGTAAGGTCAGGACATAGGATTGGGATCCATTCCATCGCCCTTATGCGGCATAACTTACGTAAAAATACTTTGATTGAGACAAAACTTTATCATGTTGTTCCGGAAATATACTTTACCGGTTCTGTTGAATATCATCGAAATGGGGTCAAAGGTCAGGTCATAGGAGCGAGATTTATTCTACAGCCATTATCCTCATAACTTGAGTAATAATTGGAGTAATGATTTCTGGTATGTTGAAAAGCGTATCATAATCAATGCATTGCATGATTTTACTAACTTGTTTATTCTTGAAACTGCTGAAAATGATCTTTCAGCAGAACAATTCGTGACTGGTAAGGTTAAAAATCATTCTCAAAGCTATTTAGGTTTTTTTTTTTTTTTTGATGGGAGGTTTAACGACCACCGTGAGCAACTCAATGGGCTATAAGCAGTCGCCCGTCCCTAATTTCGAGTCACTGGTTCCAGGGAAGGAGAGAGCCAGTGCCGTAAGACAAACACAACATCCATGCCTCCCCGGGATTCGAACCCGGACCCCGTTCGGACGAATGATCAGAGGCCAGCGCCTTAGACCATTGCGCCACCGTGGCGGCCTATTTAGGTTTCGAATTGTACTCTGAAGATTGTTATCAATTATGAGAGTGTATATATCCCGTGGTGTGTCCAAGTCTTCGGCATTCATATATGACTGGAAATGTAGACTTCAGTTGCTCAGAAAGTTTTCAAAGCCATGTTCCACGTAAATACATTCAGGTGGCTACTCACTTCTTTGTTCATTCTTTCATATTACTGCAGTTACGAATTAATGATACAGTTTGAACTTTATTTTAAAGTACTTTGCCTCTTTCTATCCTCTTAATACACCCGTTTTTACAAAGAATTACTTTATTGCATTAAATTATAAATGTTAATTTTTAGTCTAATATATAAAACACAAAACGACTATTTGTTTGTCTGAAGCAGCAAAAATTCTCGATCACCGAACTGTGGCATCGTGAAATTTGCATAGCTTATTAATACTGGAATTTCTAGGTCACCGCAACTATTTTAAGATCTCTAAGTTGTTCCGTTCGCGAGTTATGAATTAATTAATAAGCTATTCAATAAAGTCAGCGTCATTTGCTACGTCTTTATTATCTGTTACAAATCTGAAAGCACGTGACTGCATTCATCGCCGCGGCACACCCACGCACATCCACGCACATCCACGGGTGTTTGTGTTCTTTGAGAACTGTGCATAAAAAAAATGCAAAACGAACATTGCGAAATCTTAACGAAACGGGCTGAAATTTTTATCAACACCGTGAATTGGTAATAAGAGGAGTCCTTCAAAATTTCACCGGAATAAGGTCAAAACATTTAAAAATATGCATGAAATTTTTAATTCATCGGTAAACAGAAATATATACGCAGAAACGGTTAATAAAAGTTTGACGGCTAATTTAAAAATTTATTTACCGATTCAGGAGAAATTTGGAGGTCATGTTCCTATTAACGACTTATGCTTCATTAAAATTTTAGCCAGTTTCATAAAATATTCGCAAAGATAAGTTTTTAACTTTTTTACCCCAGAGATTCGCTCCTCAAAGACATCTGAAACTGAAAGCACGTGATGCACTTGATCGTCGATAACAAATTGTTAACGAATTTTGTTCAGTCAGTGTTCTAATGGCTGTGGTCAGTGACATATAAGGGAATATGAAATTAATAAGTCTAAATCCCGGGCAAAGCCGGGTAGTAAAGCTAGTATTATTATAAAATTTATTTTACACGCCTTTTGGTGAATTATTTCTGTATAGTATTCATTTTGTTTGCGTATGGTAGAGTTTGTGAAGAACAGGCTCAACAGCTTCATTAATCTCAGAAATAAAAACAATACATGAGGCTCAGGTCCGCTGAAGTACTTTCGGAGGGGAAGACCGTGCCCTACGCAAACAATTACTCTAGTAATAGGTTCCACATATTACTATAAACTAGCATATTATTAGACGCCAATGCAAGAGGGTCACCCCTTCGAACAATCTCTCCTTCCCCTCCAAAGCAGCACATAACAAGTTTGACTGCTTCATGCAACAATTAATTAGCATTTTGGCTAGCACCAATACAGCTGCCAGTCGACGCTCTTGTTCAGTTAATGCTCTCTATCTACGCATGTGGAATGATGACTACATATAATATAAGTTTCAAAACTTAATAAATTTAGTAAAATTATTTGAGTAAAATTTTTTTGAATGGTGGTTCTAAAATATTCATAAGAAAAACCTTTCAGCTTGGCGTCCCCCTAAATCTGGCGCCCTGGGCCCGTTGCTTTAATCTGCCCTGCTGTAGTTGTATGATTGTGTAGAACTCATCAAAACATTTTAAAATAAGAGATGCACTGGTACAGAGCAACCGCATTCTTTTCAATCTTTGATAAACAATTTCGTACCAATGTTTCCATGAAAGCCATCTTTCAAACGTAAGAAAGATGGTAGAAAGTTGCATTTAGTAGCATCACAGTAAAATGCAAATATTAATAGCATACAATAAAATGAATGAATGGAACGCGATTGCGGAAATCATGTACAAAAATATCACGAAATTGTTTTGAACCGAGGCACATAAGTTGGTATCGTAGCAGTAATACAGAAATTAACTCGGGGAAAAACACACCATTCGTGTGTCAAGAAGAGGAAATACTTTTGGCTTTGATTAAAGGTTCTTCTGTTCAGATTTTTCATGGTGGCAATTTGAACTAAAAGGTGTTTTTTTCCTTGTCGTTTGAGTGAAGAATAACACATTATTGCCTCCTATACAGGAAATATCTGCAGCATAAAGTTGTGTTGAAATCGAAAACCAGAAATTCCTCTTCTGTTGGATATGATCACCTTGCTCGTTGAATTAAAAGAAGTGTAGGATGTAAAACATGTTTTTTTTACTTATCTTTCTGCGAAATACTGCTGATGAGATGGGTAGAACCGAGTACAACCTGTGAGGTATATTCTAGATTAACTTTCCTTTTTTAGTTTCTTTCCCTATGTAAATCTTGAGTTTATTCTCAGTATTCTTCACGCTTAACGAAATATCTTTTCCCTCAAACGAATACGTTTGGCAACACAATTGAGGTCGAATGCACGCGACGTATACCTCATCTTGATAAGAGCACGAGATAAAAACGACGACTGATCTATTGCAAGGGAGCGTTGTAAGAGAGCGATTATTACGAGCGTTAAGTTTTTTTTTTTTTTTTTTTTTTGATTGGATTTTTAACGACCACCGTGAGCAACTCAATGGGCTATAAGCAGTCGCCCGTCCCTAATTTAGGGTCACTGGTTCCAGGGAAGGGAGAGAGCCAGTGCCGTAAGACAAACACAACATCCATGCCTCAGCGGGATTCGAACCCGGATCCCTTACGGACGAATGATCAGAGGCCAGCGCCTTGGACCACTGCGCCACCGGGGCGGCAGCGTTGGGTTGTAAACTGATTATTGATAGGAGTGTTGTGATAATGTGTGATGTGTGGAGCGTTTACTGCAGTATGCCATATTACGATGTGTTTTCTACGTCCTGAATAAAGCTTTTCCGTAAGCTGACTTCTGTTGTTTAGTCTGGCCGTTAAGGTTTTCTTTCATTTAGGAACTATTTCTTAGTATATTGATGTGTTAAAACAGCGTAGAAGTACAAAAGACTTTTACGCTACAAAAATCAGCTTGCTAGGTATAGTCAGCAAGGTAAAGACCCATCCAAATTTTCATGCTATTAAAACTTCGAATCTATAGGCTTTGAGATACGAAAATAATATTTTAGGGATTTATGCGAAATTTTTAAGCCAGCATGGGGAGATATTTTGTTTGATAAAGTGAATCCTAAAAGTCAAGATTTCAATTTTTCGTTATTGCGAGAGTTATGATACAAGTTTCTACATAAAGATTTGCAGGTTGTTTTTTTGTTGTTCTGGGGTTTAACGACCAACATACAAAATTCTGAACGCTATAAGCATATATATATATCCTGACTGAAGTGCATCAGACAGCTGCTGGAGGGTGCGTGGTGGAGGATCCATAGAGAGAACTACACGATCGAGGTGGTCCCATAGATGCTCAATTGGATTTAAGTCTGAAAAATTAGAGGGCCCCGGAAGTACTTTGAAGTCTTCATCGTGCTCTAACAACCACTCTCGGACATTTCTAGGTGTATGACACGTCGCATTGTCGTGCTGGAAGATCCCATTCGCCCCAGGGAAGAAAATCATCATGTGTGAGTGTACGTAGTTGCAAGGATAGATTCGTAACAAATTCGGTTCATAGTGCCGTCCATAGGTATGAGTGGAACCAGAGAATGCCACGAAAACATTCCCCATACCATAACGCTGCCCCCACCAGCTTGTTTTATTCCAGCAGTGTTTGAAGAGTGTTTGTTCTCTGATATTTCCCGCCTTATACGCCAACTTCCATCCGTTCGATTAAGCAGAAAACATGATTCACCGGAGAAGGCAATCCTTTGCCAATCAGAGGAGATCAAATTCCGATACTGCCGTGCAAATGTAAGCCTTTTCTGCCGATGCACCTACGTTAGCAAAAGTGCAGTGACCATCCGTCTGCATCGGAGACCCATACGCAGCAGGGTTCGCTGAACTGTCGTTTTAGACACACTTTCGGTAGCCCCCTGGTTCATTAGGTCAGTGAGTTGTTCTACTATAGCGTTTCGATCGGCCCTTACGCACCTTTGAAGCCGACGCTCACCTCTGACATTAGTGGCACGTGGTGCTCCGCAGTTTCCACATCGCTTAATCACAGTAGTGCCATTTCTCCAATAACGACGGCAGCACGCGAACAGTTCATAAACTGCGCTGTTCCAGAAATACTGCTAGCCTTGGCCCGAAAGCCGTTAATCATCCTTTTTTGCAAATCTGATAAATCTCTATTTTTATCTATGACAGCAACAAATGATATGTTTTCAGAATGCCCACGGCACACAATATGTACCCTCCAAGCCATCTCACTACATGTGCCTTCTTTCATTGGCTATGCGCTGTTGACGTCAAAAGTAGGAGGTGGTCACAATAATGTGACTCGGCTGTGTATATACACATACTAGCTAGTCAAAAGAATCAGAACACTAGCCTATTCGCAAAGTCAATGTAATAGGAAAGGAATTAATATAAAGTTTGTCCACCCTTTGCTCCTCTCACAACCTCCACTCTACTGTAAAGTTTTGCACTTGATTTCGGTACGTTGCTGCGGGAATATCCCTCCATTCTGTTTCAAGAACATTAATCAGGCAGGTAACCGATGTCGGGCGGTCCGGCTTGGCTCGCTGTTGGCGTTTGAATACATCACAGAGGAACTCAATGGGGATGTATAACTTGACAGGATCTGCGCAGGCTTATCAAGTTCTTCTACGCCCATCTCATCAAACCATTCCTGCACGGATCTCGATTTGTGGACTGGAACGTTGTTCTTTTGGTAAAGAACAGGGCCTTCACTAACCTGTTGCCATCATAATGAGAGCACATAATTGTCGAGAGCTTCATTATAAGTTGCAGCATTAAGATTCTTGGTCACTGGAACTAGACGGCGCAAATCAAACTATGAGAAACCGCCACAGAGCATGATGCTTCCTCCACAAACTTTACAGTTGGCATAACGCAATCGGGCAGGTAGTGTTCACCTGGCATTCTGCGCACCCAGACTCGTTCGTCGGACTGGTAGATAGTGAAGGGTGATTCATCACTCAGAGCAGTGTTCCTGACAGTGTCTCCCGGCTCCGCGACGCTTTCAGTGGAAAACCTTGTGACACCTTCATGATCGACAACAAAAACGCACTGAAAAAATCTACACACTTCATGAATTTCCTTATACAATTAATGTACATAATGCTTCCTTCAAAGCATATATACCAGCTTTATATTGCGACCGATACTGGAACCCGAGTGTAGTTGTCCTTTATCTTCGGGATGACGTGGCAGCAGTTTCGAAACAGGTAGGCAAACAAAGCACAACCTACCGACATCGCCGTTGAAAATGTGAGGTCGCTGTGTGCCTTCGCTTCTCATATCTTTCTCTCACGCGTGAGTGCTGTCAGACCCGATGATCGAAATAGCTGTATTATTGCGACAGGACGTGCCTCAAAAGAGTTAGTTCTCAGAAGAACTATACCGCTCCTGAAGCAGTAAGCTAGCGCGACTCGGCAGGTTCACCATTTCAGGAGCGGTATACTTCTCAGAAGAAATATACCACTCCTGAAACAGTAAACCAGCGCGACTCGGTAGGTTCACCGTTTCAGGAGCGATTTGTAATACCATTTTCTTTCTTCTTTGATCTCTGTTGCATTTATTATGAAAGAATACTGCGATAACAGAAACACTAAAAGTTTCAGGTATGCTGTTAGCTAAACAAAACAGCGCTTCTCAGAAATGAAATTCCTAAATCCTCATCTGTTGTATAAACACAGTTCTGCATTGAATATAAACACGGGTACAGAAAATATGTTGGGGTTCCACAGCCTTGCCCTTTGGTGAAAAGGGATCCGTAGTGTCAAAATTTGAGAACCGCTGCTCCAGAGAATGCTCTTCCAGTACCGCCGAGCTTTATACCATTCACTCCAACCGACGCCTGGGGTTGATTTTGCTGATGTTAGACTTGTGTGCGGCTGCTCGGATACAGAAACACATTCCATTCAGTTCTCGGGGAAATGTTATGGTACAGGCGCTGCTTCCAGCATTTTGGGATTCGGTGGTGAGTATTGCAAGCGAGGACAGGCGATTTTGTCACAACAGCCGCGTTTCAGAATTCTCCGGTCCAACTCGGCCATTTTATGTTTCCTACCAGGTGACAATTGCGCTGTTTTTGCTTATATATACACTATATTGACAAAAGTCACAAGACACCCCTTCAAACGCAAATGAACGGATCCGCTGCGTCGTTACGATGCGCGGTACAGTATACGATAGCTACAGTATACGATAGCTGCGTCGTTACGATAGCTGTAACCAATATAAAAACAAGAAAGTTGACACCGAATTTTCGGGTGTAATAAGCACGTCTTTTGAATCCGTTCTGACACAAATTAAATTTATCAAAGCTATTCAAAGTCAATGGAATCGGTATGGAAAACAATCGATCTGACCAAAGAAAGAAGATTTTCAATCGGGTTTTTAATCCCTCAGATATTGCTGTAAACGGAATCGTGGCTTACGTGCTCTTAGAAACAGAAATATCGACAAAAATAAGATGTGACTTTACGTCCCCTGGTGGGACAACCATGCATTATTTTAGGAAGAAAGTATTCTCAAAAGGTTTATCCGTATAAGCGGTATCGGTCCACGACAAAAAAATTAGTCGAGTTATCAGGAGCCCAGATTTTGCAACAAAGTACTTCAGAAGCAGAAAGTAACACATATGACCCCTGGTGGCTAAACCATTCTTCACCAAACATTAGAAATTATGTGAAAAATATTTTCCATCAGGTCTTGTATGCGATACCGGAAGAATTTTTCAAATCAGAGCTTTAGGCGCAGAAATAACGCAGAAAACGCAATTTACCTTTGTGTTCCCTAGCGGAAAGTGTATGATTTACTTGAAAATTTGAATTTATAAGAACAACATTTCGCATCGGAAACACTATCCAACAAAGAAGGAATTTTTCAAATCGTACACTTTGAAGTAGAGATATTGACAAAAATAAGATATACATCTACGCCCCCTGGTGTAGAAACCATGCATTTTTTCAAGAAAATTTTCCTAAAAGGTTTGTCGACATGAGTAGTATCGGTCAACAAACGACGTTTTTTTCAATCGAGAATTTTGAAGCTCATATTTTGCTGCAAATACAACAGAAGCGGAAATTAAGATTTACGCCCCCTGGTGGCCAAACTATTTTTTTACAAAAATTAGAAATTATGTGCAAACGATTTCCCATCAGGAGCTGTATCCGGTGCAGAAAGAATTTTTCAAATCAGAGATTTAGAAGCAGAAATATAGGGGGAAACGCAATTTACCGCTACGCCCCTAGCGGAAAGTCTATGAATTACTTGAAAATTTTGAAATTCTATGAAAAACATGTCACACGGAAAACACTATCCAACAAAGAAGGTATTTTTCAAATCGAACTCCTAAAGTAGAGATATTGACAAAAATAAGATGTGAATCTACGCCACCTGGCGTAGAAACCATGCATTATTTTAAGAAGAAAATGTTTCTATAAGGTTTGTCGACATGAGTAGTATCGGTCAACAAACGACGTTTTTTTCAATCGAGAATTTTGAAGCTCATATTTTGCTGCAAATACAACAGAAGCGGAAATTAAGATTTACGCCCCCTGGTGGCCAAACTATTTTTTTACAAAAATTAGAAATTATGTACAAACGATTTCCCACCAGGAGCTGTATCCGGTGCAGAAAGAATTTTTCAAATCGGAAATTTAGAAGCAGAAATATAGGAGGAAACGCAATTTACGTTTACTCCCCCTAGCGGAAAGTCTATGAATTACCTGAAAATTTTGAAATTATATGAAAAACATGTCACACGGAAAACACTATCCAACAAAGAAGGTATTTTTCAAATCGGACCCCTAGAAGTAGAGATATTGACAAAAATAAGATGTACTTCTACGCCCCCTGGCGGAGAAACTGTGGAATATTTTAAGAAGAAAATATTCCGAAAAGGTTTATCGATGTGAGTGGCATCAGTCGACGAAAGAATTTTTTAATCGATATTTTAGAAGCTCAGATTTTATGGCAAATACATCAGAAGCAAAAATTAACACTTACGCCCCCTGGTGGCCAAAGTATTCTTTACCAAAAATTTGAATTTATATGCAAAAGATTTTCCATCAGGAGATGTATCCGCTGAAGAAAAACATTTTCAAATTGGAGTTTTAGAAGAAGAGTTATCGGGGAAAATGCAATTTACTTTTACGTCCTCTAGCGGAAAATCTATGCTTAATTTGAAAAAGTAACTATATCTAAAATACTCTTCGACATAAATGGAATCGAAAGATATAATTTTTTTTTCAATCGGATGTTTACGAGCAAATATGTGGAATAAAAGGTATTTTTGAATTCGACATCATCTGCATTTACGCCCTCTACCGGCAAAATTGTACATCGTAAAAAAAAACGAAATAAAGGATCATCATTTCCATATTTCAAGCTTCCCAATGCAAAAAGAATTTTTCAAATCGGACTAATAGTTGCTGAGATATCGTGGGTGCAGACGGACGGACGGACTGACTGACAAACCGATAACAGAAGCACGATCTTTTTACGCTTTCCAACCGTAGGTTGAAGAAGCGTATATGATCCAGCTTTGTCCGTCCGTCCGTCCGTCCGCACGATAACTGGCGTAAAAATGGTTCGATTTCGATGAAATTTTGGTATGTGGTAGGGGACCACCGGGGGACGAACCCTATTGAAAATGGGACAAATAGGGTCAAAGGTCACGACGTAGGAGCGGGATCATTCCATTGCCCTTATGCGACATATCTTACGTAAATATGGTTCGATTTCAATGAAAGTTTACTATGTGCTAGGAGACCGCCTGGAGACGAACCCTATTCAACATGGGTGAAGTGGGGTCAAATGTCAGGACATAGGATTGCGATCCATTCCATTGCCCTTATCCCATATTATTAAGGTGGACGTCAAGTAATTTTGCTTCCTATACTTCCAATGGAAAAACTTTTGTAAACATTTCCTTCACAATTAATGTGTTCTCAAGGATGAAAATTTGAACATCGATTAAAATAACTTTTTTTTTTTTTGATTGGAGGTTTAACGACCACCGTCCCTAATTTAAGCAGTCGCCCGTCCCTAATTTAGGGTCACTGGTTCCAGGGAAGGGAGAGAACCAGTGCCGTAAGACAAACACAACATCCATGCCTCACCGGGATTCGAACCCGGACCCCGTTCGGACGAATGATCAGAGGCCATCGCTTAGACCACTGCGCCACCTGGGCGGCTAAAATAACTTCATATTATAACTTGGAAAACTTAATATTTTCTAAAACATAACCATGATTATATTAAAAATCAATCACTTTTCCTTTGGTGGTGTTGAAACCAGAGAAAAGATGGCGCGACCTGTACTTTGATGACGTCAGTGGACAAAAAAATGTTGGATTGCATAATTACGGTTATGGTTTAGAAAATATTAAGTATTCCAAGTTATAAAATGAAGCTATTTTAATCGATGTTCAAATTTTCATCCTTGTGAACGCATTAATTGTCCAGAAAAAAGATGGCGCGACCTGTATTTTCATGACGTCAGTAGACAAGCAAATGTTGAATTGCATAAATATGGTTATGTTTCAGAAAATATCAAGTATTGCAAGTTATAAAATGAAGATATTTTAATCGATGTTCAAATTCTCATCCTTGGGAATTCATTAATTGTGAAGAAAATGTGTACAGAAATTTTTCCATTGGAAGTATAGGAAGCAAAATTACTTGACGTCCACTTTAAAGTAGCAATTCTTGTATGTATGTATCTACATTTTATTTTGAAAACGGCTCTAAGAATTTTGATGAAAGTCGTTAACCTACCGTTTTCTGGTACTAGAAATCGATTTAGCTTGATCTCGACTTTAGGAGAATTCGTTTAGTGGGTTAAATAACCACCCCGAATTATAACGTTTTTAGTGATGGCGTTGTTCCATTAATGTAACCAATGCTTAGAAATCTTATGACGTCTTATTCTCGCCTTTGAGAATGTTGGCGCGCGGTCACGCCATCTGTCTCATTACGTCACGCATTGTGTGTGGATCCTATTAAAGTTTATGACGTCATACTCTTGCGGCAAGCAGATGGTCGCGATTCCCATCTGCCTCATTACGTCACGCGTTGTGTGCGTATGTCCGTCCGCAGGATAACTCGCGTAACAATCGTTCGATTTAGATGAAATTTTAGTATCTGGTAGGGGATCACCTGGGAAGAAACCCTATTTAAAGTGAACGAAATGGGGTCAAAGGTCAGTACATAGGAGCGTGATTCATTCCACTGCTTTTATGCGTCATAACTAACGTAAAAAAGGTTCGATTTCGATGAACTTTTAGTATGTGGTAGGGGACTACCTGGCGACAAACCTTATTGAAAATGGGAGAAATGGGGGTCAGGACATAGAAGCGGAATCACTTCCATCGCCATTATGCGTCATAACTTACGTAAAATGCTTCGATTTGGATGAAATGTTAGTATGTTGTAGGGTCTTGCCTGGGAACGAATTCTATTGAAAATGGGCGAAATGGGGTCAAAGGTTAGGACACAGGAGCGGGATCTATTCCATAGCCCTTATGCCTCATAACTTACGTTAAAATGCTTTGATTGAGACAAAATTTTATCATGTTATTTCGGAGGTATACCGAACCGGTTCTGTTGAATATCATCGAAATGGGATCAAAGGTCAGGGCACAGCACCGTGATTTATTCCACAGCCATTATTCTCATAACTTGAGTAATAACTTGAGTAATGATTTCTGGTGTGTTGGAAAGCGTAATATAATCAATGCATTGCATGATTTTACTAACTTGTTTTACAAAAGACGTGCTAACAAGACTGCAGCTAACTGCGATCATATCGCACTGTGATATTGAGTGAAAATGTCGTGGCGGGAGAGAACTGACTCTAAGAAAAGAAAAATTACTGGGTGTTATATTAGTGGGTTGTTAATAAGAGAAACCTAGAGGCGTTTAAACATACCCAAGTCAACTGTTTTGGATGATCTGAATACGTGGAAGACACATGACGTGCCTAAAGCAGCAAAATGTAACGGCAGACCAAAGAAAATCAGTAATAGAGGACGTCGAAGCATCAGGGGAGTCGTTACAGCTAATCGACGGAGTACATCACTGGACCTCAGTGTATAGGTGAGTAAAATTGCTAGAACCCTGGTATGTACACGTACCATTAGCAGATAACTTCATTCCATGGATTACCGTGGTCATGCGGCTGCTCAAAATCTTTTCATCTCTACTTGGAATGCTACTCGTCGTTTAGCATGGTGTAAAGAACATTTATCGTGGACCGTAAATCAATGGAAATGGGTCCTATGGACTGATGTGTCCAGATACACGATCCATCAGTCTGATAGCCGTGTGTGGGTATGGCGGCAGCCGGGGAACGCTATTTATCACAGTGTACTGTTCCTACGGTCAAATTTGGAGCTGGCAGTGTACTCGTGTGGGGGTGTTTTTGTGGTATGATCCCAGCCCGTTGGTTATCGTGCACAAACTTGTTAACCAGCACGTCTACCTCGATATTCTGGACAATTATGCCGTACCAAATCTGTGGCAATACTATGGAACCAAGCTTGTTGGTACCAGCAGGATAATGCACTGATCCATAAAGCAAGGACTGTTACAGCGTGGTTTGACGATAATTCCGTATCGTGTGTGGACTGGCCAGCACTGAGTCCTGATCTTAATTCCACAGAACACCTATGGGATGAATTAGAGCGCCGCATAAGAAGTTTGGAACCAAGACCTACTGCTAAGCAACAGTTAGCGGCAGCATTATGTACTGAATTAAGGCGCATACCTATCGCTGTGTTCCAAAACCTTGTTGAAAGCATGTGTCGAAGGGTCAGTGCATGCATTAAGGCCAAAGGTACATTGACACCGTACTAATGTATTTCAATAAATGCTGTGTTGTTTTTCTTTTCTAGGTCGAGCCGCATTATTGTGACCAGCTAATATCCAGAGTAACCGCCGTGTGTAGCGCGGACAGCAGCTAGACGGGCTGGGAGTGACTCAATAAGGTGCTGGAAAGCGTTCTCAGGTATGTAGAGCCATGCTAACTGCAGTGCATCTGACAGTTGCTGGGCGTGCGTGGTGGAGGATCCATAGAGCGAACAATATGATCGTTGTGGTACCACAGATGCTTAGTTGGGATTAGATCTGGGGAATTAGGAGGGCCAGGGAAGTGCTTTGAAGTCTTCGTCGTGCTCGTCCAACAACTCTCGGACATTTCTAGCTGTGCGACACGTCGCATTGTCGTGCTGGAAAATTTCATCCGCCACAGGGAAGAGAATCAGCATATACGGGTGTTCGTGGTCTGCAAGGATAAATTCATAGCGAATTATGACCATAGTGGCTTGCACATTTACGAGTGAGCCTAGGGAATGCCACGAAAACTTTCCCCAGACCATAACGCTGCCCTCACCAGCTTGTGTTCTTCCACCAATGCGTTGAAAAGCGTTTGTTCTGCGATGTTTCTCCCCTTATACGCCAACATCCATCCGTTCGATGAAGCAGATAAACGCGACTCATCGGCGAAGGCAATCCTTTGCCAATCAGCGGAGGTTCAATTCCGATACTGCCGTGCAAATGTAAGCATTTTCTGCCGATGCACCTTTTTTAACATAAGTGCAGGGACCATCCGTCTGTATAGGACTCCCATACGCAGCAGTGGTCGCTGAACTGTCGTTTTAGACACACTTCCGGTAATCCCCTGGTTCATTCGGCCGGTGAGTTTCTCCACTGTAGCGTGTTGATCGGCCACACGCACCTTCGAAGCATACATTCACTTCTCATATCAATGGCACGTGGTGCTCCACAGTTTCCACGTCGCTTATTCGCAATGGTGCCATTGCTCCAATCACGACACACTTCAAGCACAGCAGCACGCGAACAGTTCACGAACTGCGGCGTTGGCCCAAAAACCGATAAACATCCAAGGTTGCAGTTCACGAACTGCAACCTTGGCCAGAAAACCGATAATCATCCCTTTTAGCAAATCTGATAAATCGTTCCTTTTATTCATGACAGCAACGAGTGATATATTTTCAGATTAACTGCACCACACCTTATATACCCTCCAAGCCACCTCTTGACACGAGCCTTCTTTCATTGGCTACGCGCTGTTGACGTCAAAAGTAGGAGATGGTCACAGTAATGTGAGTCGACTATGCATATTCATGACGATAAATTAATCTTCCGTACATAAGCCGCAGAGAGATTTTGACACGTAATGGTTTGGAAAGTCCGAAAAATACTATAATCATTAGATAATCCGAAAAATACGGTTTTTTGATTGACAGAGGTCGTTCAAATTGCACATGTTGGTAGAGTAACTCTTCCTCTATAGTAACCCTTCTTCTTCATTGCAGGTAAATACGAGGGTTGTACCGAAAGTAATGCAAAAGTTGGCATAACGTTTTTATTAACTGACAGAGGTCGTTCAAATTGCACATGTTGGTAGAGTAACTCTTCCTCTATAGTAACCCTTCTTCTTCATTGCAGGTAAATACGAGGGTTGTATCGAAAGTAATGCAAAAGTGAGCATAACCTTTCTATTAACTGACAGAGGTCGTTCAAATTGCACATGTTGGTAGAGTAACTCTTCCTCTATAGTAACCCTTCTTCTTCATTGCAGGTAAATACGAGGGTTGTACCGAAAGTAATGCAAAAGTTGGCATAACGTTTTTATTAACTGACAGAGGTCGTTCAAATTGCACATGTTGGTAGAGTAACTCTTCCTCTATAGTAACCCTTCTTCTTCATTGCAGGTAAATACGAGGGTTGTATCGAAAGTAATGCAAAAGTGAGCATAACCTTTCTATTAACTGACAGAGGTCGTTCAAATTGCACATGTTGGTAGAGTAACTCTTCCTCTATAGTAACCCTTCTTCTGTATTGCAGGTAAATACGAAGGTTGTATCGGAAGTAATGCAAAAGTTGGCATAACGTTTTTATTAACTGACAGAGGTCGTTCAAATTGCTCATGTTGGTAGAGTAACTCTTCCTCTATAGTAACCCTTCTTCTTCATTGCAGGTAAATACGAGGGTTGTATCGAAAGTAATGCAAAAGTTGGCATAACGTTTTTATTAACTGACAGAGGTCGTTCAAATTGCACATGTTGGTAGAGTAACTCTTCCTCTATAGTAACCCTTCTTCTTCATTGCAGGTAAATACGAGGGTTGTATCGAAAGTAATGCAAAAGTGGGCATAACGTTTTTATTAACTGACAGAGGTCGTTCAAATTGCACATGTTGGTAGAGAAACTCTTCCTCTATAGTAACCCTTCTTCTTCATTGCAGGTAAATGTGTGGGTTGTACCGAAAGTAATGCAAAAGTGGGCATAACTTTTTTATTAACTGACAGAGGTCGTTCAAATTGCACATGTTGGTAGAGTAACTCTTCCTCTATAGTAACCCTTCTTCTTCATTGCAGGTAAATACGAGGGTTGTATCAAAAGTAATGCAAAAGTGAGCATAACCTTTCTATTAACTGACAGAGGTCGTTCAAATTGCACATGTTGGTAGAGTAACTCTTCCTCTATAGTAACCCTTCTTCTGTATTGCAGGTAAATACGAAGGTTGTATCGGAAGTAATGCAAAAGTTGGCATAACGTTTTTATTAACTGACAGAGGTCGTTCAAATTGCTCATGTTGGTAGAGTAACTCTTCCTCTATAGTAACCCTTCTTCTTCATTGCAGGTAAATACGAGGGTTGTACCGAAAGTAATGCAAAAGTTGGCATAACGTTTTTATTAACTGACAGAGGTCGTTCAAATTGCACATGTTGGTAGAGTAACTCTTCCTCTATAGTAACCCTTCTTCATTGCAGGTAAATGTGTGGGTTGTACCGAAAGTAATGCAAAAGTGGGCATAACGTTTTTATTAACTGACAGAGGTCGTTCAAATTGCTCATGTTGGTAGAGTAACTCTTCCTCTATAGTAACCCTTCTTCTTCATTGCAGGTAAATACGAGGGTTGTATCGAAAGTAATGCAAAAGTTGGCATAACGTTTTTATTAACTGACAGAGGTCGTTCAAATTGCACATGTTGGTAGAGTAACTCTTCCTCTATAGTAACCCTTCTTCTTCATTGCAGGTAAATACGAGGGTTGTATCGAAAGTAATGCAAAAGTGGGCATAACGTTTTGATTAACTGACAGAGGTCGTTCAAATTGCACATGTTGGTAGAGTAACTCTTCCTCTATAGTAACCCTTCTTCTTCATTGCAGGTAAATACGAGGGTTGTATCAAAAGTAATGCAAAAGTGAGCATAACCTTTCTATTAACTGACACAGGTCGTTCAAATTGCACATGTTGGTAGAGTAACTCTTCCTCTATAGTAAACCTTCTTCTTCATTGCAGGTAAATACGAGGGTTGTACCGAAAGTAATGCAAAAGTTGGCATAACGTTTTTATTAACTGACAGAGGTCGTTCAAATTGCACATGTTGGTAGAGTAACTCTTCCTCTATAGTAACCCTTCTTCTTCATTGCAGGTAAATACGAGGGTTGTATCGAAAGTAATGCAAAAGTGAGCATAACCTTTCTATTAACTGACAGAGGTCGTTCAAATTGCACATGTTGGTAGAGTAACTCTTCCTCTATAGTAACCCTTCTTCTTCATTGCAGGTAAATACGAGGGTTGTACCGAAAGTAATGCAAAAGTTGGCATAACGTTTTTATTAACTGACAGAGGTCGTTCAAATTGCACATGTTGGTAGAGTAACTCTTCCTCTATAGTAACCCTTCTTCTTCATTGCAGGTAAATACGAGGGTTGTATCGAAAGTAATGCAAAAGTGAGCATAACCTTTCTATTAACTTACAGAGGTCGTTCAAATTGCACATGTTGGTAGAGTAACTTTTCTTCTATAGTAACCCTTCTGCTTCATTGCAGGTAAATACGAAGGTTGTATCGAAAGTAATGCAAAAGTTGGCATAACGTTTTTATTAACTGACAGAGGTCGTTCAAATTGCTCATGTTGGTAGAGTAACTCTTCCTCTATAGTAACCCTTCTTCTGTATTGCAGGTAAATACGAAGGTTGTATCGGAAGTAATGCAAAAGTTGGCATAACGTTTTTATTAACTGACAGAGGTCGTTCAAATTGCACATGTTGGTAGAGTAACTCTTCCTCTATAGTAACCCTTCTTCTTCATTGCAGGTAAATACGAGGGTTGTGTCGAAAGTAATGCAAAAGTGAGCATAACCTTTCTATTAACTTACAGAGGTCGTTCAAATTGCACATGTTGGTAGAGTAACTTTTCCTCTATAGTAACCCTTCTGCTTCATTGCAGGTAAATACGAAGGTTGTATCGAAAGTAATGCAAAAGTTGGCATAACGTTTTTATTAACTGACAGAGGTCGTTCAAATTGCTCATGTTGGTAGAGTAACTCTTCCTCTATAGTAACCCTTCTTCTTCATTGCAGGTAAATACGAGAGTTGTACCGAAAGTAATGCAAAAGTGGGCATAACGTTTTTATTAACTGACAGAGGTCGTTCAAATTGCGCATGTTGGTACAGTAACTCTTTCTCTATAGTAACTCTTCTTCTTCATTGCAGGTAAATACGAGGGTTGTACCGAAAGTAATGCAAAAGTTGGCATAACGTTTTTATTAACTGACAGAAGTCGTTCAAATTGCACATGTTGGTAGAGTAACTCTTCCTCTATAGTAACCCTTCTTCTTCATTGCAGGTAAATACGAGGGTTGTATCGAAAGTAATGCAAAAGTGAGCATAACCTTTCTATTAACTGACAGAGGTCGTTCAAATTGCACATGTTGGTAGAGTAACTCTTCCTCTATAGTAACCCTTCTTCTTCATTGCAGGTAAATACGAAGGTTGTATCGAAAGTAATGCAAAAGTTGGCATAACGTTTTTATTAACTGACAGAGGTCGTTCAAATTGCTCATGTTGGTAGAGTAACTCTTCCTCTATAGTAACCCTTCTTCTTCATTGCAGGTAAATACGAGGGCTGTATCGAAAGTAATGCAAAAGTGAGCATAACCTTTCTATTAACTGACAGAGGTCGTTCAAATTGCACATATTGGTACAGTAACTCTTCCTCTATAGTAACCCGTCTACTTCATGGCAGGTAAATGCGAAGGTTGTATCGAAAGTAATACAAAAGTGGGCATAACCTTTGTGACTCAACTGTGTATTTAGTCTGCCTAATATGGAACTTGCCTAATGCGGAAACGGAAATGACAGAAGAGTAAATGAACCTTGTAAAAATGGACAGTTTCCAGATGTTCCCACACCGTCAAGTATCTTAACTGAACAGTAGACGAAGCGAGGTGCGTTACCCGACTAAGTGTAATGATGTAATCACTTGGAAAATATTGTTTAAGGTTGAAGGTAACATAATTAAACCCAGAGATATTGCTTTTGGGTTGCTTACACAAAAGCACACTTCAGCACACAAGTATTTCTTTCCTCTTTAAGCAGGTAGCGGAATTCTGATTTGGGTCATATGACCAGCGTTGCTCTCTTTGCTGAATGCAAAGTCCAAAGTCTTCACAGCTGGCCGCTTTGAACGGATTTCAAAGCGATACTCCTATTTTATTCTCTACCATTTATCGATTGAGATGATAAATAACAACTTTTCTTGTTGTGAGTTACCTTCGTTCGTTTGCTCCTTGGCATGGCGCCAAAATTCTCAATTTGGATACAAAAGTTAAAGTTATGGAAATGCTCAATAAGGAAAGTGTGAGTGTCAAGCATTTGGCAGAGAAATTCAATATCAAAAACAACCCCTCCTCCCCACACACAAGTTTATGACATTTTAAAGCGAAAGTACGAGATAGCAGTGCGAAAAATCAAACATGAAGAATTGAATAAGATTGTTGGGATTGGTTTGTTCAGTGTAAGAGCGTAGCACACGTGCTGTCACTAAGCGTCATATTGTAAATGTTGCTGTACAGAAATCATTGTTGGATTATTTAAAAAATAGGAGTTCGTGATTATTAAAAAGAATCGAAGTTTGTGTTTCTTGTTGACATTAAAAAAAAACTTTCACAGGTACCATGTGTTTTGACATTAAAAGTAAGATGAAATTTATTGTAGTTTTTTTTTTCAATACAGGTACTACGAACATTCTCTTAAGTAATCACTAATTATGTAGAATTTGTCATTAGCAAGACAAAAATTCAAATGTTTACATTTCAATGGCTCCTGTGGATGCACCTGTATAAAACGGATATACAGGGTGTCTATAAATGAAGTATACAACTTCAGTGTACAATTAAAAAATACGATAAAAAAAACTTACTTTGAACGTCAAGAGACCAGGCAAGTATTAAAGTTTGTTAAGTCAGATGACAGATGGTGCCAAGTGTCTCATGTAATGGAAAATCTTGATCTTTAGACCATTTTCCAGGGCGTTGGACTGGACGTAGGGGTCCGACAGCATCGCCACCCTGTTCTCCTGATATCCCCCCATGTGATTTTTTTCTTCGGGGCTTTATTTAGGACATTGTGTACAAGTAAAAGGTTACATCTATCACTGAGCTCAAAGAACGCATTACTGCAACCTTCCTCCTTGTTACACCTGACATTCTGCAGCCTACGTGGGTGGAACTGGACTATCATTTAGGCATCCTGCGAGGAAACAACGGGGCACACGTGGAGACCTACTGACATAAAAAAAAAAACTTTCACAAGTACCATGTGTTTGACATTAAAAGTAAGGTGATATTTATTGTGATTTTTTTTCGATAGCATACTGAAGTTATATACTTCATTTATGGACACCTTGCATATATATATATATATATATACTGAAGCGCCAGAAAAACTGGTACACCAGTCTAATACTTGGTAGGTCCCCCACGGGAGCGCCGGACTGCAGAAATACGACGGGGCATGGACTCCACTAGCTTCTGGAAATATGCTGTAGGCAATGCACACCATACTTCCTGCAGAGCGTTCCAGAATTCGGGTGTATTCCGAGGTCTCGGATTCCTGTGTTCGATAGCGCGTTGAATGGCATCCCAAATGTGTTCTATCTCGTTCAGATCTGGGGACTTGGGTGGGAATGGCAACACCTCAAACTCAGATGATTGCTCCTCTAACCATAACGTGGCCTCCAGACACTTGCATTGTCCTGTTGGAACAGGCCCAACCCATCAGCATGAATTCAGGACATGAACGGATGTACTTCGTCAGAAAGGATGCGAACCTACATAGCGTTGGCCGTTCACAGACGTTTGTAGACGTACCAGGAGTCTCAGTGAAGTCCAGCTAAACACACCCCATACCATTACGGACCCCCCCACCCACCAGCCAGTACAGTATCCTGTTGACAGGCGGGATCCGTAGCTTCATGGGGTTTGCGCCACACACGAATCCTTCCATCTGCCCGATACAGTTGGAAACGCGCCTCGTCAGACAAGGCTACTTGTTTCCAGTCATCAAGAGTTTATTGGCGGTGTTGCCGTGCCCAAGCGAGGCGCATAGCTTTGTGTCGTGCACCCATCAAGGGGACTCGAGTTGGGCGTCGATTCTCAAAGCCCATATCGTGCAGGGTACGTTGCACAGTCCAGACGCTGATGCTTGTTGAGTGTCCAGCATTGAATTCCGGTGATACCTGCGAGAGTGTTGCACGCCCATCGCGTGAAACGATTATTGACAGCCGACGATGGTCACGTTCACCCAATGCCTTTTTACAGCCAGACTGGTATAGGTTGGAGTTTTTGTCGGAATTTTTGTAGTCACTATACACCCTTGCAATGGTCGTCCGTGAAAATCCGAACTTCGTTTCTACCTGCAAAATAAAATGACGCATCTCACGAGCGCTAACTATGACACCGCGTTGAAAAACGCTTAAATCGCTATTACTGGACATTATCATGACGAAAACAGCTCTAACAGCTGGCAAGGACGTCTATCGCTTTATATACGCACTGGCGGACGCAACCGAGTACGCACATAGGTGAAGTTGCTATGTGTTTTGCATAAGGTCGTCTGTACCAGCTTTTCTGGCACTTCAGTGGATATACAGTCGAGTTACATTTTTGTGACCACCTCCTACTTTTTTGACGTGTTGTGAGCTGGTTTGTAGGGTATATAAGGTGTGCTGTGGGCATTCTAAAAATACTGTATATCACTCGTTCTCGTCATGGATAAAAGGAGCGATTTATCAGATTTGCAAAAAGGGATGAATGTCGTCTTTTAGGCCAAGGGTGGCGGTTTTTCTGAAACACCGCAGTTTGTGAACTGTTCGCGTGCTGCTGTGGTTAAAGTGTATCGTGATTGGGGAAATGGCACCACTGCGAATAAGCGATGTGGTAACTGCGGAGCACCGTGTGCCATTGATGGGAGAGGTGAGCGTCGGCTTCGAAGGCGCGTGAGGACCGATCGACACGCTACAGTGGAGCAACTCGCTGACCGAATGAACCAGGAGGCTGCCGGAAGTGTGTCTAAAACGACAGTTCAGCGAACACTTCTATGTATGGGGCTTCGATGCAGACGGATGGTCACTGCATCTATGCTAAGGAAGGTACATCGGCAGAAAAGGCTTACATTTGTACGGCAGTATCAGAATTGGATCTCTGCTGGTTGGCAAAGGAGTACCTTTTCCGATGAGTTACGTTTTCTGCTTCATCGAAGTGATCGGAGAACAAACACTCTTCAACCATTCCTGAAAGAACACAAGCTGGTGGGGGCAGCGTTATGGTCTGGGGAATGTTTTCGTGGTATTCTTCGTGCCCACTCATACCTCTAGAAGGCACTCTGGGCAGAATTCGTTATGAATCCATCCTTGCAGACCACGTACGCCCATACATGCTAATTGACTTCCCTGCGGCTGATAGGATCATCAGCACGACAATGTGACGTGTCACACAGCTACAAATGTCCGAGAATGGTTGGAAGAGCATGATGAGGACATCAAAGTACTTTCCTGGCTCCCTAATTTCCCAGACTTAAACCCAATCGAGCATTTGTAGGACCACCTCGATCGTGTCGTTCGCTCTATGAATCCTCCACCACACACCCTCCAGCAGCTGTCAGATGCAGTGCAGTCAGCATGGCTCCACATACCTGTGAATACCTTCCAGCACCTCAGCACCTTATTGAGTCACTCTCAGCCCGTGTGGTTGTTGTCCACGCTGCACACGGCAATATATATATATATATATATCATCATCATCATCATCATTGTCAACCATTATCAATCCACTGCTGGACGAAGGTCTCCCCAAGTTTCCTCCACAACAGTCTGTCTTGTGCCAGTCTCCTCCATGTCACCCCTGCATACTTTCGAATTTCATCCACCCATCTCCCATGTGGTCTTCTTCTGGGTCTTTTCCTGTCCCTTGGAATCCAATCTAAAATTTCGGCTGTCCATCGATGATCTGTCCTTCTGGCAGTATGTCCAGCCCATTGCCATTTCAGGGATTTAACTCTGATCATGATGTCTTCCACTCTTGTCATTTTTCGGATCCACGAGTTCCTCTTCTTATCTCTCCTGGTTACACCAAGCATGCACCTCTCCATGCTTCTTTGAGTTGTCTGCAGTCTTTGTATATCTCTTTTAGTTAAGGTCCACGTCTCTGCACCATACGTAAGCACTGGAAGGATGCATTGATCAAACACTTTTCTTTTAAGACATAATGGCATATTGCTCTTGAAAATTATGCTGTTTCTTCCAAAAGCTCTCCAGGCAAGTTTTGTACGCCGATTAATTTCTTCATCAATGTGACCCTCACTTGATATCTGCTGTCCAAGATAAACGTATGTGTCTGTTATCTCCAGCTTTTCTCCATCAATCAATAAATCTTCATTTCTTGTAAAAGCATTGAACATCACTTTTGTCTTCTGAAAGTTCATTTTTAATCCCACTTCTTTACTCTTGTCAGCAAGTTCCTGGATCATACTCTGCAGCTCTGATGGGGTAGTTGCAAAAATGACTACGTCATCAGCAAAACGAAGGTGGGTTAGATAATCTCCATTAATCTTTATCCCTTTGTTTTCCCAGCTCAGCGACTGAAAAACACCCTCCAATGTGGCATTAAAGAGCTTCGGAGATATGGTGTCACCTTGTCTCACTCCCTTTCCAATTTTTATGTGTGTTGTATTTTCAAACAGCCGAATCTTTGCACTTGCATTTTCATAGATGTTATTAATAATATTAATGTATGCATCTTCAGTACCGCAGGTTTTCAGAGCCATTGTAACTGCTGATGGTTTCACCGAATCAAAGGCTTTTTCATAATCGATAAAAGCCATGCACAATGGAAGTTCATATTCCTCGCTCTTTCAATTAGTTCTCTCAGTACGTGGATATGATCTATTGTGCTGTAGCCACTCCTGAATCCAGCTTGTTCTCTCGGTTGAGCCATGTCCAGTGTTACCTTCAAGCGGTGTGAAAGAACTTTAGTGAAGATTTTATAAACTACTGATAGGAGGCTGATAGGTCTGTAGTTTCCGAGATCCTCAATGTCACCTTTCTTATGTAGCAGGATCATTGTAGCGGTGTTCCAATCCTCAGGAATCTTTCCTTCATTAAGGCATCGAGTGAAAATTTGGGCGAGTACTGTTTCAATTTCTCCACTTGCTTCTTGTATGATGTCTACAGTAATTCCATCTTCTCCTGGAGCTTTTCCCCGCTTCATGTTCTTGATTGCATGTGCAACTTCTGCTGGAAGGACTGGAGGAACTCTGGTACTGGTATCTTTCATGATGTCTGGAGTGCATGTATCATCCCTTTCATATAATTTGGAGTAGAAATCTTTCACTCTTGTCAAAATTTCGCCTCTATTTCTTGTTACAGAACCATCTTCTTTTCTCAGTGCCATAATCTGTTTTCTTCCCTTACTGAGATGTCCCTTTGCTATCTTTAGGCTTTGGTTGTTTTCAATTGCTTTCCTCACTAGTTCACAGTTGAATTTTCTTACGTCTTCAGTGATACTTTTTCTTACTGTCTTGCATAGCTCTATATATTCCACTTTGGAAGTCACATCTTCTTTAGTTGTCCTCATCTCTCTTCTTTTTTGCATCAACATTTTCGTTTTTCCTGATAATTTTTTACATGCAACTTGTTCTTAGACATATATATACCTTGGCTTGGGCGGAAAGGCATTGGAACTATGATTTCGTCTGTATTAAGAGGTTCATTTGAATGCCTTGAAAAAAGACTCAAAGAATTCAATCATTATCTTTATGCAGTGCTGTCCAATTTTGTTCTTTAAAGTGGATTTAACCCACTTCGTCACCAAAATGGACCTAGTCGCTGTTGAGACTAGAAGCTAACTCAGAAATATAATAATCTATAAATACTCGAGAAGAATTCTGTTCTTAGGTAACAAAAGCTGTAGTAACGTTGGGGAGTAATAATTTTTGTGGTGTCTGTTACTTTCTCCATTTCTCACACCACATAAAATGCTCTGACATTTCTCTTGAACGTTTCACAGATTATCATAATAAGTCTCTTAGTGATGCAGTAAACTGATTTTGTGCAGCGCTACTTTACAGTCTGTACTGTACAGAATTCGCTGTGTTCATGAACGAGCAGAGAGAGAGAGAGAGAAGTCAACACACATAAAAACTGTAATGATCAGAGGAAAAATGCTGAATGTGTAACATAATGTATATTCAAACTGAGTTGTAACAAACCTGAAAAGAAAACAAATGCAGAAACTTTATATAAATATGTCATAAAAAGTACATATATTTTGAAATGACTAGGAAGAAAAACATTAGTGCTAGTAAAAATTTTAAAGAGGGGCCCGGACCTGTAAAATCTTTCCCTCAGCAACATCCCTGCTAACGTCCATTAATAAAATAAATTACTTGTAAGATATGTCAGTTTAAGTACAGTATGATTGATCTGTTACAATTCTTGTCCTTCGATTTGTTTTGAAATGTTTCTCAAAAATAAAAAACTCTGAATTCAATGCCACATTTAGCTGAAATTCAGTTGGAAGTAAATTAACACGAAACAGCGTTTACACCATTGTAGAGAAGAAGAGATGTGCATGCCCTCGTATGCACACACTCCATACCTTAAGTGTAAGGCTAAAACAAAATTGTTACAATGGCCAGTCGAAAGTACAGTAAAGAACAAAATGCTTTACCTTCAGTCTTGGGCCCAAAGGAAATCCCGTTTATGAAGGACACTGTTTCTCTTGCCGCGCGAAGACAAGTCTGTAAGGAAGGCTACAACTGAATATGCGTATTATTCAAAATGTAACGAAAATGATTCCAGCAAAAATATTCACACTCGACCCTCCTGATACAGCACAAGGTGTAACAAATGATGATGCAAAACGGTTGATCACAAAATTTACCAATTTATTATTTACCTTTAGCAATCATTTTTCCTGGGAAAGTGGAAACGAAAATGATTCATTGTTTCCTAATAAGTATAATGACATTGATTTTCATATCGTCATGCAGTTCTGTAAATAAGAAACGCATAATATACCTTCAAACATTTCCTATTGATTTCATGCTAAAGAAAAGAGAAAAATGGAAATTGTAATCGATTAACGACAGTAGTACTAATTGCCATCCAGCTCTGTTGGTATTGTAATGAAACCTCATTGTTAAATGTCGAGGTTAATCCCCCGTCCGATGGGGAACAACACATGACAGTTTATGGGTGTTCGATAAACCATTGCCCTTAGATTTCTCTATTAAGGAATATATATCTTAAGACAACTTCTCACCGCCTCCTCCTGGTAGATCAATTAGAACGCTAGCTTTCTGTTCCCCGTGCTTATGATTAAATAAGCAGTGAGACCTGAATTTTCAGTTCTGGATCTCCACATCAATCGATCCTAATGACCCAAAATTAGGGATATGTAATGACTCCATCTGATGTCAGTGTCATTGGGTGTATTATTTCTCTCTCTCTCTCTCTCTCTCTCTCTCTCTCATACACACACACACACACACACACACGCAAAACCAAATAAACTAAAACATTGAAATTTGTGTTTGATACAAACAGAAGTGTAAGAAATTTAGAGTAAAACGCCGATTATCTGGAGCTCAATTATCCGTGGGGTCGGATTAACTGTAGCCCTCTTTAGTACATACGGATTTAGTTTTTTTTAATTCTCTATGCAAGTGGTTTCCTAAAATAACAAAAGTCATTACTGAGTATTTTAAAAAATATTGCATCACAATTAAACAATATTTAATCATCCTTAGAGTAGAAATTATTTATCAGCACTGTTGCGGTTATCCATTTTGCCGCCAGACTAGGCAGTCAAGGGTATTAAGGATTTAATCTAGACGCATTTGCCTGGATTTAATCTAGACGATTACTCATGTTTAGTAATCGATGAGCCTTTACATTATGACCACCTACCTAATAAGCTGTAGGACCCCAATTAGCCCTCAAAACAGCGGACATTCGGCGAGGCATCAATTCGATGAGGTGCGATAGGTATCCTGGAGCATCTGGTTTCATAATGCCTACAACAGGTCCTCCAGTTCCCGTACATTTCGGGGTGGTGGTGATTTAGCGTGAACACGCTTTTTCGAGTCGAAGCACAAATGCTCGATTGGGTTCATGTCAGGTGAATTTGGAGGCCAGGGCATTAACAGAAAGCCACCAGCACGTTCCTCGAACCAATCATTGACGATTCTGGTAGTGTAGCATGGTGCATTATCCTGTTGGTATTGGCCATCACCATCAGGGAACACATGCAGTTGCCGTTAATGGGTGAACTTTGTCCGCAACAATATTCAGATACCTGACAGCTGTCAGGGATTGTGCTATTGGGATAATGGGGCCAAAAGTGTCCAAAGAAAATATTGCCCAGAGCAAAACAACGTAGCCGCCTGCCTGTTTCCGTCCAACAGTGCAATCAGGTGCCATAGCCTCCGTTGGTAATCGGCGTATCCGCGCTAGGCCGTCTACGTGGTGCACCAGGAATTTTGATTTGTCAAACCAGGCCACTTTCTTGCAATCATCCACAGTCCAATGTCGATGATCTTGGGACCATTTCATGTGCCGTTGGCGATGACGTACAGCGAGCATGGGGACCCGGCTGGGTCTTCGGCTACGCAGGCCCATGCGCAGAAGGCTGCGATGAACTGTGTGCTGTGACACATTTCCCTGGTCACCACTCTTGTAGCTGAGGGTGATTTGTCACACTGTGGCGCTGCGGTCACTATTAACAATGCGCGACAGTCTCCGCTCCCCTCTGGCATCAATGAGCTGAGGACGACACATAGCTGGACGACGGTTCATAGTTTGGCCATCTGTGCACCACTTTTGATACGTACTCACTACAGCGGAACGTGAACAACCCACAAGGCCCGCCGTTTCCGAGATCGTAGTTCCGAGGCGCCGAGATATCACAATTTGTCCTTTTTCAAACTCCGATGAATCGCAGCTCTTCCCATTCTGACTCCAAACGCTGTACACACCCAAAAGCGGTGCTCGGGTTTTATGTATACTGCTCTGTGAACTTCATCGGCGCCACCGTACGGTCTCAAGGCGCACATATTTCTCTGGGCTGGGGGTGGTCATAATGGAATTGCTCATCAGTGTATGTACGTACATCTCTCGGAAACGACAGTCTGGTGTTGTATGGCATCCAGGAAGCCTACTAATGTCAAATCGCCATTAATTATTGTCATTGCGTTTTACATGAAATCTTTATATGAATATAGTTCTATGAATATGTAGTCATAAGTAAGTTTGTTTTTCCAAACATGAGCTTCAAAAGAATCTCACTCTATAAAAAGAAAGCGGTGTGAATTCACGGAAAATTCCTGAAAATAACGGGCAGCAAAGTGGTTAGAAAGTGCTTAACGAAATTTCCGTTTCCAAAAGTTCCAGTTTTTTTTTTAATTCCATATTTTCAGGTTTTCCGTAGTCAGTAATTCCGTTTATTTTAGAAAAGTCCGCTTTGGGTTTCTTCTTATTTATACAGGGTTTCATGAAATCGAAGACCCTGAATATTTAAGCCCTTACATCAGGTAATCCTTTCACTACTCGGATTCAGTCCAATGTTGTTTGGACTGACTCAGCAGGAATCGCGCGTCCTAACTAATGAACCAGAAAGACATAGAAGACACACTCACGTTCAATGTAGAACTCTAATAACGCGATGATTTTTTTTATTTTGGTTGGGGGTTTAACGACCACCATGGGCAATTCAATGCGCTATAAGTAGTCGCCCGTCCCTAATTTAGGGTCACTGGTTCCAGGGAGCGGAGAGAGAAGCCAGTGCAGTAAGACAAACACATTAGCCATGCCTCACAGGGATTCGAACCCGGAAGTATTTGTAGATGCGGAAGTTCGAAGCATTTGTAGATGAGGACGTTTTTACATATTTGGGGATAGAAAACTACGTTGTTTATACTTAAGTGTAAAAGAGGAAAGGTACTTACAGTTGTAACAAAAGTATGTCGTGAGGTCTAAAATTCAGGTGTGAGAGGAATTTCTACAAGAAACGGCACATCTCTCTGCGTGACTTTTCCTTTATTACTAAGAGTTGCTCTATTCAACACAGCGCATTTGTTGCTCTAGTATAGAACTTTTTTTTAATTTTTCTAGATCGCGGACGACATAACAAACTGGAATAGAACCCTGCAATACATGAAAGAGAAAAGTAAAAATGCATGTGTTTATTATGAATATCCATTATATTTCAGGTAGGTTTTGAATCCAAAAACATTACAGTTATATCATGGTATTTATGTTACAGACAAGTCCGAAGTAGGTACCTGATGTGCCTATATGTCAATTACATAAGTCCAAGTACCTTTAGTACTTGGAATTAAAAGTCCAAGTATCCAAGGTAGTTCGATATTTGTTTTTTCCATTTGGATGATGCATTTTTTCCCTTTTAAAACAGATAAAGGAAAGCCAAGCAAAACTACATATTTTACATGCTATTTCGTGAGGTGCGGGTTCAGCTGAAGACACGTGAGTGACTGTGAATGCGCATGCGTGATCTGCTCTTGGCGCCTGCTTGGAAATGTTCCTGTCACGTGCATGTCGTCAGAGGCAAAAACAACTTTCCTTATGTGGGCGCTGTTATTCCAGGTGTGATCGGAACTTTCCCGGCGACGCATGTGCGTTCCTTGTGCGATGCATATTGTATTTTACTACAGGACTCGAGTTAGGTAAATTATTTTACCTACGGTTCGTAAAAGATTATGCAAGGTATGATTAACAAATTTCTTCTCATTAAATTCTCTCCAAAAGAAGAAAGTCATATCTGCAGCAAAAACTCTGAAACAGAAACGGAAAGGCAGAGAAAAGAAACATTTTCATACCTAATTCAAAGAACATTAATATAACATATAATAAGTATTATGAACTTTGAGTTTTTCTTCCTCCTTGCATTCCAAAGATATTACTAGTACTGCACTGCTAACGAGATTTACTCACATAAAGCGCATGAAAGATGAATATTTTTCGTGGGTACATACAATGTTCGAGAGGTAATACTCGCAACACAATCACTCAGTGCAGTAAAAATAAGAATATACAGATTGCATCTTATAGGTTGACGCCTAGGTGGCACAGTATGGCTTATGACCATTCATCCTAGTGGGTCCGGGTTCGAATCCCGGTGAAGCATGGATGTTGTGCGTGTCTTACGGCACTAGCTCTCTCTCTTCCCTGGAACCAGAAGCCGCCGCCCCTGTGGCGCAGCCGTCTAAGCGATGGCTTCCGACCATTCGTCTGAGATGGGTCCGGGTTCGAATCCCGGTGAAGCATGGATGTTGTGTGTGTCTTACGGCACTGGCTCTCTCCTTTCCCTGGAACCAGAAGCCACAGCCCTTTGGGCGCAGCGGTCTAAACGATGGCTTCTGACCATTCGTCTGAGATGGGTCTGGGTTCGAATCACGTGAAGCATGGATGTTGTGTGTGTCTTACGGCACTGGCTCTCTCCCTTCCCTGGAACCAGAAGCCGCCACCCTTGTGGCGCAGCGGTCTAAACGATGATTACTGACCATTCGTCTGAGATGGGTCCGGGTTCGAATCCCGGTGAAGCATGGATGTTGTGTGTGTCTTAAGACACTGGCTCTCTCCCTTCCCTGGAACCACAAGTGGCCGTCCTTGTGGCGCAGCGGTCTAAGCGATGGCTTCTGACCATTCGTCTGAGATGGGTCCGGGTTCGAATCCCTGTGAGGCATAGATGTATTTGTCTTACGGCACGTGGCTCTCCCCCTTCCCTGGAACCAGTGGCCCTAATTTAGGGACGAGAGACTACTTATAGCCCACTGAGTTGTTCACGGTGGTCGTTAAACCCCAAATAAAAAAAACAAGTTCGTAAAATCATGCAATGCATTGATTCTGATGCGCTTTCCAACATACCAGGAATCATTACTCAAGTTATAAGGATAATTGCTGTGGAATAAATCTTGCTCCTGTGCCCTGACCCTTGACCCCATTTCGATGATATTAAACAGAATTGGTTCAGTATACTTTCGGAACAACATACTAAAGTTTTGTCGCAACAGAAGCATTTTTAGTCAAGTTATGAGGAAAATGGCTGTGGAATAAATTTAGCTTTTGTTCCTCTGAGCTTTGACCCTATCTCGGTGATATTAAACAGAACCAGTTCAGTGCATTTCCGGAACAACATGATGAAGTTTTGTCGCAATCGAAGCATTTTTACGTACGTTATGACGCATAAGGGCGATGAAATGGATCCCCTCCTATGTCCTGACCTTTGACCCCAACTCGTCCATTTCCAAAAGGGTTCCTTCCCAGGTTCTCCCCTACCTCATACTAAAATTTCATCGCAATCGAACCATATTTACGGGGGTTATCGTGCGGACGAAAGGGCAGACAGACGGACGGACAAAGCTGGAGCATATACGCTTCTTCAACCTATGGTTGGAAAGCGCAAAAAAGAACCATATGATCTAAATTAGGGACAGGCGACTGCTTATAGCCCATTGAGTTGCCCACGGTATTCGCTAAAACTCCAAAAAAAAAAAAAACATCTTGAAGGTTACACCTGACAGTGACGGGTATAGGTCAGTACGAAATAAATTGATAATTCAGGGTATGTCAACATCCTACAAAACCATGGCGATAAATTGCCGGGGAAATGATCAGCTGTTTGAGTCTTTGAATTAAAGTAATAAACATAAAATAAATCGTTTGCGTGGTAGAATATTATGCCGAAAAGAATAGACTTCCCGTTGTCCATCCTTCGGGCTGATGGTTATCGTTCATAATTAAATAAACACATGCGTTTAGAAATCGTTGTTGTATAGCCCTCATGGCGCAGTTGCTATGGAGTATCCAGTTGCGTGATAAAAAAAAAAAAAAAATTCATGGCGAAAGGAGATCATCTTTGTTAATACACCGTAATTATCCGTCGATTGTGCGTGAGCTTTAAGCATGAAAACAGTTTGAGGAAACATTCTGTTATTACCGTTATTCTTCTTGCTGTTTTTCTGAGTTAAAAATAAGGGTCCGGTTTGAGTTTGTTATCAGAAATATTCCATTCTTTATATCTGAACTGTCGTTCTCGCGAATTTTAAGAAAGATAAGTGGGGTATCCATTATGTGAACGCGTTTCCTACACAAGCTTTTCTTTGTATTTAGTAGTATTCAAGAGAAATTGATATTACAAAAGCACAATGTAACCTCAAGTTAAAGATAGGTTGAGGAAACCACTGTTTCAAATCAGTTAATACAAGCTGAGCATGAATTCAATAGGATTTTCAAGGCTGCTAATACACTGCCGGACAATTGCTAAGGACGGAGGACAATAGCAACCATTAAATGGAAGGCAGGAAAATGTAGAAATTAGCAATAAGTGCGGGATACAGTAAGACGTGTTGTGCGTATGCAAATTTTGGATTGCCGAATTTGTTCGTGACGTCATAGCGCTGATAAGATACATAAAGGATTTGACGCGTATTGACCGTTGTTGTTCAAACGCAAAGTTGAAAGGGAAAGAATCAATTGACGAACTTGCAATTTTCAGTATGTTTTCCCGACATAGCCTAGATGATTTTATGCGTGGCCATATTATTGGCAAGATTGAAGAAGGGCGAAAAATAACAGATGTTGCCAGGGAGTTCGACGTCAGCCACAGTGTTGTTTCAAGGCTTTGGAAATCATTTCAAACAAATGGAGAGTGTAGCAAACGTCACGGGGGAGGTCGTGTTCGCAGTACGACACCTGCAGAAGATCGGTACATAGTGCTATCAACAAAAAGACACCGGCGCAGCACAGCTAGTGAGGTAGCAAATCAGTTTACGGCTGCTACTGGCAAGCGGATCTCCCGAAAAACTGTCGCCAGACATTTGCATGAAGGAGGACTACACGCCCGCCCTCCTGTTGTGGGCATCCCATTGTCCAGACGTCACCGTACCGCCCGTTTGCAATGGTGCCATCAACATCGCAATTGGACTGATAACGACTGGTCTGCTGTCCTCTTCTCAGATGAGAGTAGATACAGTCTATCGTCTGATTGTCGACGACAACTGATCTGACGTGATAGTTTTACTGCATATTGTCCAGCAAACATACAGGAAAGGGACCGATATCCGACATGTAGTGTCATGGTATGGGCTGGCATCATGATCAATGGCCGTACGTCCCTCTATGTGCTTCCAACTGGGACTATGACTGGCCAATGATACATTAATGATGTTCTGCTACCTCATGTTCGCATGTTCCGTGGTGCTGTCGGTGATAGATTCATTTTCATGGACGACAACGCATCATGTCATCGAACAGTCGCTGTCAGGAGTGTCTTGAGAGCGAGGATATTCAACGCCTCGCATGGCCAGCACGTTATCCAGATCTGAATCCCGTTGAAAATGTGTGGGATGCTTTGGGGAGGAGTCTTGCTGGTCGCCAATGCTCTCCAATAAACAAGGACACCCTCATCCGTGCACTGACAGAGGAATGGGATAAATTACCCCAACAGCTGCTTGATAATGTTGTGCAAAGCATGACACGACGTGTGGAATCTTGCATCGCCCTCCATGGTGGCCATATCCCGTATTGAAATCTTACGCCGGAACGCCTGCGGACGGTAATTGTATTTCTTTCACGTTTACGTATTCTGCACAAAATGGCCTGTTTGTCCCTTGAACACGTTCCAAAGCCTTGTGGATTTCAGAGCACAATAAATTGTCTTTCTTGTAATGTCCTGGCATTCTGACATTATTTTATTTCACTTGGCATCCAACCACACTTACTTTTTTATGCGCTATATAGCCGTTTATGATCCGTCCTTAGCAATTGTCCAGCAGTGTAGAATAAAAATTGCCTTTCTTACTCTTAAACATGTAACGCAACATCAGGAAGCTTGAAAACTACCAATGGTTTTCGGAATATAAGACGCACCTTTATTTTTTGTAAAAAATTAAAGAAAAAAATAAAACGACATTTTAAAGATTTTTATTAAGAATTTTCTTAACAAAAACAGCAGATTATGAATCCTCGAATCATTGAGATTTGCGAATACCGCTGATAAGAACAACATAGATGATCCGGTGGTGCAGTGGTCTAAACGCTGGCTAATGAACATTCGTTCGAGATGGGGCTGGGTTCGAATCCCGGTGAGGCATAGATGTTGTGTTTGTCTTACGGCAATGGCTTTCTCCCTTCCTTGGAACCAGTGGCCCTAAATTAGGACGGCCGTCTGCTTATGGCCCATTGAGTTGCTCATGGTGGTCGTTAAACCTAGGGATCCCAGATACATTGGAAAAACAATACTGGACACTTTCGACTGAGGGTGAAAGTTTAGTATGCGCATCAATCACATATGCCAGTCTTACAAAATGATTCTAACTATTCTTATTAATCAATATTCTTATTAATCAATCAGCCTTGCTCACTCTTGCAACACTTTTCTGAAGAATGCATTTTACTTAACAATTGTTTTTTTTTAAGAATCATGTCTTGAAAAGCTACACAATCCTCATTGAAGAATGATTTTACAGTTTTTAAAAATAATTTGTTTTTCACATCAGTCCACAGTGCGTTCATGCGAGAAAATAATCGTTCGACACGCGCATTTGTTCCAGGGATACACATAACGAACTCCACTACTTTCTTTAAATTTGATAGTTCTCCTTCAACATTTTTAACGAGATCCACCCAGATTTCATCTGTTTAGATTTCAACATGTCCTTCACTTCACTATCTTTTTTGGACTTCGGAGCTGTTTTTACTACCATTACTTCATCACAGAAATTAGATTCAACAATGTTTGATATGGCAGCGGTCTGATTAATGCACTGCTGGCCACCCAAAATTCAACACCGAGAACGACACGAGATAGCAAAACCAGATTTACTGGACACATAACAACAGATACAAAGATGAAACGATTGAGCTTACAGACCCGTGCGACTTGCGGAACACGCAGACATCAATAGTTCGTGTGGCCCCCATGGCTGGCAATAACGGCCGCTACACGCCGCGGCATCGAATGGAAGAGGCTTTGGATGTGGGCTTGGGGTATGTCGGTTCAGGCTGCTTCCACACGTTGCCACAGTTCATCAGGCGTAGCCGCGGCTGGTGCTTGCCGGGCCACTCGGTTGCCGATCAGCTACCAGACGTGTTCGATGGGCGACATATCGGAAGAACAGGCGGGCCACGGCAACAGTGACACCTGGTGGGCCGTGAAAAATTGTTGCACGATGCGTGCCACCTGCGGGCGCACATTGTCCTGTTGAAACGTGGTCCCTGGCAGGTCCTACAGGTAACGGAGGACTACAGGCACCATAACGTCGGAGATGTAGCGGTGGCTGTTGAGTGTACCGGCGATGTGTACCAGAAGGGTACGGGTGTCATATCCAATTGCGCTCTAAACCATAACGTGAGGCGACGGACCAATATGGCGATGCATAATGCAGGCGTCATACAGTCTCTCGACGAGGTGCCGCCACACGCGGATCCGACCATCGTGGTGTTGCAGGAAGAAGCGGGATTCGTCGGAGAAAACAATGTCGTGTCATTCCGTAGTCTAGGTGCGGCGTTCAATGGCCCACTGCCGTCGCACTCGCCGGTGGTGTAACGTTAATGGTAATCGGAGCAATGGGCGCCGTACGACAAGTTCCCGCTCCCACAGATGACGTCGAACGGTACGTGCTGACACAGGTTGTTGCGCAACACACCCTAATTGCTGCGCTAACGTTCGTGATGTGGCGGTGCGAGCCGTCAATGCCCGCCGCACAACATGCTGGTCCTCTAGTTCGGTGGTGTGCCGCGGCTGCGGCAAGCACTCACGTCGGTCCGTCCGTCCCTCCTGCACCCACCGAATCCATAATCGCCTCACTGTGGCTGGATGTCGTCCCACATGGGCGCCGATGTCTCAGTACGATAAAGCGCTGTCGCGATAAGCCACTATTCGTCCTCTGTCGAACCCTGAAACGTGCTGGAATGACTGTCGTATTTTGCGACGGGGCATCAGGAAGCTTCCCACGCACAGGTCCAGCAGAACAACACACTTCCACTACTTATTCCCCGCCTTCTGTGCACCCTTCTTATAGTGCTTCTTGGTGGCGTGCCGGGCGCACATGATTTGCATATGCCCTGCAATGCTAATCGTTTGCATGTCCTCTCGCGGGCGACGCATGCTGCGAATTTCAGGCCAATCGGGTGCTTCCTTCTTGGTGTTGCATTTTGGGCGGCCAACAGTGTAGTTGGACTGTTTGAAATTTTTTTCCAAGATAATCTGTTCTCAGTTTCACCCGAGACATACTGTCTAATTTCAGCATATACTGTGACGATTCTTTCATATATGGCAAAGATGTGTTGTAGAAATCAATTTTATGAGATTTGATTACTGACTCTATCCACCAGGTGTCGAGGTCACGTGGTCTCCTATCCACCAGGTGTCGAGGTCACGTGGTCTCCTATCCTCCGATAGCAATATGCCGCGGCTGTGCTTTCCTACGCAATGAGACATTGACCACAGAGTTATTCGCGGAAGATAGCGTCACGGGAGATAACAGTCAGCTTAGGGGAAGATTTGGCGTGCAGGTTAAAAAACATGTTTGTAAAAGAATAGAAATTGTAACTCATCGATTTTGTTGTTCAGTCTTGAACTCTAAAATACAGGACAGAAAGCTGTCCTGAAGAGTTTTCTCGGGACAACGGGACGCATTAGCAAAAAACAGGACGATTCCGTATTTTACGGGACGTCTGGGATCCCTATAAAAAATAGAGTAATGCCACTCAATACATCAGTCGATAGCGCACATGCGTTGCAATATTATCATCGGTGTTACGCTTTTATACAGACAATGGCCTTCGCTTTTGGTTCGGACGGTCATCCTCGCGTCATAGCGTACGTGTTATATGTATTAGACACCGCATAGCGTATGTGTAATATCATTCCCCGCATAGCGTACAGATCGCCTTTACTTTATATCAGCTGTGCGGCGAAGATGACTGTCTACAGTTATCCTCCCAGTACAGCGGATATAAAGGCGATCTTGGTCTAAGTCTATCGCATTCAAAACCTAATGCTTTGCCAAGAACCGTTCGAAATAAAAATAATATAAATAAAGAAGCGAACGGGCTAACCTCTGCACGTTGCTGGCTTATAGCAGAGAAGCGAGAGACAGGACCCAAGCGAAGGATCGTCAAGTGCCTCAACAAGATCAGCGAATGTGGCGGCATCTTCCATTATAAACTGCAAATAAAGGTACGTTCAAGCAAAATTTGCATGCTTTACGAATGGACTTTTGCGAAAATTTCATCTTCGCACCATTTATGTTACTGTGAATGAATAAGATTTTTGCATTTTGCCAACAAAAGTTGTGCGCAAACCGAAAAATGTGCACCCTACTGAGTTTGCAGGTTAAAGCGTCTGTTGTGATATTTTGTTTTGAAATGCAGTTTTTCTCTTCTTTTTCTATCCCTTTGCTTTTTAAAGGAATTATGATAGCCCTCCTGTATATGTTTCAGATCGCTGTGTAGAACATACATGGTCGAGTCACATTATTGTGACCACCAGTTAATATCCAGAGTAACCACCGTGTGTAGAGCAGACAGCAGCTAGACCGCCTGGAAGTGACTCAGTAACGTGCGGGAAGGTGTTCACAAGTGTGTGGAGCCATGCTGACTGCAATGCATCTGACAGCTGCTGGAGGGTGCGTGGTGGAGGATCCCTGGAGCGAACAACACGATCGAGGTGGTCTCACAGATGCTCAATTGGGTTTACGTCTGGGGAATTAGGGTGCCTAGGAAGTACTTTGAAGTCTTCAACGTGCTCTTACAACCACTGTCAGACTTTTCTAGATGTGTGACACGTCGCATTGTCGTGCTGGAAGATCCCATCCGTCCCAAGGAAGACAATCAGCATATATGGGTGTATATGGTCTGCAAGGGATGTAAGGTCAGGTGATGCGTAACATCACAGCATCTCCTTCACAAATGTCAACCCCGCCTTCTCGTGGTGCATCCTGTTCCCACTAAAGGGGCTCTGACGACCGCCAATAGCGGTAACACTATACCATCGGCATTAGAGGAAATGCTATCCCACACTCACCAACCCACTTGGCCAGCGTGGTGAGTTATAGCCAAACCCCTCCAAAATGACTTCACAACTTAAATCTTGGCCCTCAGTCTCCAGCAACTGGAATGTACCTGGCCAAGGCAGCGGCCAGTGCGACATGAAGGCAGAGGGTGCTAAGAATCCCCGGAGGACCGGACTAGGCTGCCATCTGATGCTGACCTTGGCTAAGTATAACGGACGCTCCCTATCTTCTGATTCAAGGCTTCTTGAATTGGAAGAGGAACTACAAAGGATCAAGTGGGACATCGTCGGGCTAAGTGAGGTAAGGAGAAAAGGAGAAGATCTCATTGAACTGAAAAGTGGACATCTCTTTTACTATCGTGGGACAAATACGGGCAGAACTAGTGGTGTTGGATTTATAATAAACAAGAAACTGAAGGAAAAAGTTGTATTAGTTGAAAGTTCCTCTGACAGAGCTGCACGACTCGTTATCCAACTCTCGAGAAGATACCAGGCTCAGATTATTCAAACTTATGCACCCATCACAAGTCATCCTGAAGAAGAAATTGAAGAATTTTATGAGGAAATTCGTCATCTAAATAATAAAGGTAAGCAGCACTTGAAAATAATTATGGGAGATTTCAATGCAAAAATAGGGCAACGGCAACAGAATAAAACTTCAGTAGGTAAATTTTTTCATGGCAACAGAAACCAGTGTGGAAATACTCTAGTTGAGTTTGCAGAGGCAGAAGGGTTTTTCATCTTGAACTCCTTTTTCAAGAAAAAGCCACACAGGAAATGGACATGGAGACATCCAAATGGGACGACAAGTGAAATTGATTTTATTATGTGTAACAAAAATTTCGTCATAGAAGACTGCAGTGTGCTGAACAAGTTCAACACAGGTAGTGACCATAGATTATTGGTGTGATGCACCTCAACACTAAACTCGAACGTGGCAAGCTCATAAGACAAACAAAATGTATTTACATAACCAACATTAAAAAACACCATAATACCTTCAAGTTGGAACTGAAGAATAGATTCTCTGCTTTAGAAGGCCTAACATCGGAAGAAGTGGATATTTCTGAAGTTAACAGAAAAGTAACCAAAGCTCTTATGGAAGCAGCAACAAAATTAGCTGGGTCTAAGAACAAGTTGCATGTGAACAAATTATCAGGAAAAACCAAAATGTTGATGCAAAAAAGAAGAGAGATGAGGACAACTAAAGAAGATGTGACTTCCAAAGTGGAATACATAGAGCTATGCAAGATAGTACGAAAAAGAATCACTGAAGACGTAAGGAATTTCAGCTGTGAACTAGTGAGGAAAGCAATTGAAAACAACCAAAGCCTAAAGATAGCAAAGGGACATCTCAGTAAGGGAAGAAAACAGATTATGGCACTGAGAAAAGAAGATGGTTCTGTAACAAGAAATAGAGGCGAAATTTTGACAAGAGTGAAAGATTTCTACTCCAAGTTATATGAAAGGGATGATGCATGTACTCCAGACATCATGGAAGGTACCAGTACCAGAGTTCTTCCAGTCCTCCCAGCAGAAGTTGCACATGCAATCAAGAACATGAAGCGGGGGAAAGCTCCAGGCGAAGATGGAATTACTGTAGACATCATACAAGAAGCAAGTGGAGAAATCGAAACAGTACTCGCACAAATTTTCACTCTATGCCTTAATGAAGGGAAGATTCCTGAGGATTGGAACAACGCTATAATGATCCTGCTACATAGAAAAGGTTACATTGAGGAACTCAGGAACTACAGACCTATCAGCCTCCTATCAGTGATTTATAAAATTTTCACTAAAGTTCTTTCACACCGCTTAAAGGTAACACTGGACATGGCTCAACCGAGAGAACAAGCTGGATTCAGGAGTGGCTACAGCACAATAGATCATATGCACGTACTGAGAGAACTAATTGAAAGAACGAGGGAATATGAACTTCCATTGTGCATGGCTTTTATCGATTATGAAAAAGCCTTTGATTCGGTGAAACCATCAGCAGTTACAATGGCTCTGAAAACCTGCGGTATTGAAGATGCATACATTAATATTATTAATAACATCTATGAAAATGCAAGTGCAAAGATTCGGCTGTTTGAAAATACAACACACATAAAAATTGGAAAGGGAGTGAGACAAGGTGACATCATATCTCCGAAGCTCTTTAACGCCACATTGGAAAATGTCTTTCAATCACTGAACTGGGAAAACAAAGGGATAAAGATTAATAGAGATTATCTAACACACCTTCGTTTTGCTGATGACGTAGTCATTTTTGCAACTACCCCATCAGAGCTACAAAGTATAATCCAGGAACTTGCTGACAAGAGTAAAGAAGTGGGATTAAAAATGAACTTTCAGAAGACAAAAGTGATGTACAATGCTTTTACACGAAATGAAGATTTATCCATTGATGGGGAAAAGCTGGAGATAACAGACACGTACGTTTATCTTGGACAGCAGATATCAAGTGAGGGTCACATTGATGAAGAAATTAATCGGTGTACAAAACTTGCCTGGAGAGCTTTTGGAAGAAACAGCATAATTTTCAAGAGCAATATGCCATTATGTCTTAAAAGAAAAGTGTTTGATCAGTGCATCCTTCCAGTGCTTACGTATGGTGCAGAGACGTGGACCTTAACTAAAAGATACATACAAAGGCTGCAGACAACTCAAAGCACCATGGAGAGGTGCATGCTTGGTGTAACCAGGAGAGATAAGAAGAGGAACTCGTGGATCCGAAAAATGACAAGAGTGGAAGACATCATGATCAGAGTTAAATCCCTGAATAGGCTATGGGCAGGACATACTTCCAGAAGGACAGACCATCGATGGACAGTCAAAATTTTAGATTGGATTCCAAGGGACAGGAAAAGACCCAGAAGAAGACCACATGGGAGATGGGTGGAAGAAATTCGAAAGTATGCGGGAGTGACATGGAGGAGACTGGCACAAGACAGACCGTTGTGGAGGAAACTTTGGGAGACCTTTGTCCAGCAGTGGATTGATAATGGTTGACACCCCGCACGGGGATAACTGGTTTTCCAGTTATTTGGGGAGTGGCGCCCCCACGGCCCGAGCTGACCTTGTGACTGGTCAACATCTGATGTCATGCCACCGCTTGTTTTTTATTTTGGTGCTGTTGGTGTTTGCAGGGACGGCTGTTCATCCAGCTGTTGGGGAGTCGCGGCCCCACGATCTCGAGCTGGTCTTGTGTCTCGCTTTTTTGTTTTTATTTATTTTCTCCACTGGCTAGTTGCCCGTGTTGTATACTCTACCTAATCGCTACCACGTTATGTACTAACACCCCGGTCTTGTGGTTTTGTTACCCTCCATCACTAACTGTTTTATATTAACCGCTCAGTTCGTAGGTTGCTGAGATTCCGTTTAGGTTTCCTTCCAGGGTTTGTCTTCCTTGGATTACTTTTTTCCTTTTAGCTGGTTTGGGTGCTAGACCTACCTGCATGTTTGCCGCGTGCGGTGACCCGTGAGGCGGAAATGGGATGTCTGGCGGCTGACGTCGCAGGAGACCGGAGCAGTGCCTCCTGTGTACCAACACTCTTCTTCGACCCCGGCTTCGCTGTAAACTGGAGGCTAGAGACTAACCCACCTCTAGTCAGAAGTCTTGTACCAAGTTGTGTATAGGGCTTTAGCGGCTTTTTTGTCGTATAGCACGGCAGGGTAAGCCCGGGGGCTGTAGGATCATGCCAAAGGCGTTGGCATGACGGTACCCGGAGGCCGAAGTGTCCGCCGAGTGCGTGTGATCACAGCCAACGGACTATATCTGCAACGTATAAGCTCCAGAACTGTGTCCAGCGTCATTTTCTTGGCTTGCAGACCTCCAGTTCTCCCTTGTATGGCTCGGTGGTGGGTGGAGTAGTCTGCAGACGAATCCTTCTCCTTTTTTCCATGGGTAAAACCAAAAACAAAAACTCCAAATTCAAGTCACCTGAGAAAATGATAGTTGACAACGACTCTCCTTCGTCTTCTCAACCTACCAAGTCTCATAACCTTAAACGATCTTTCGACCATGACCTGGACCAAGAATGTGGAACCTCTTCTTCGGCAGCTGTACCAGTCACTCCGAAGCGTCGTCTCCCCTCGATTGCTGTGAATACGCATGCTACACACTTAGTTGTAGAATCCATCGATCCGAATGAGAGACTGTCCACCAGATCTCCCTTTTTCATTTCTAAAGCTTTGGACGCTGCGGTTGGCCCCTTGAAGTCTGTGAGGATGCTTCGCTCTGGGGACCTGCTTGTCCAAACTTGCAGTGTTTCTCAGAGTAACACTCTTCTGCACCTCACTAGTCTTCAAGGCATTCCTGTCAAAGTGACACCTCACCCGTTTCTTAACACCTCTCGGGGTGTTATTTCGGAGTTTGATCTCTTGCCGTGCAGTGAGGACGAATTGGTGAGTGAACTTGCAGATCAGGGTGTTATTGCTGCACGTCGTGTGATGTTCCGGCGCGATGGCTCTTTGATTAAGTCTAAAAATGTAATCTTGACTTTTAACTCCCCGAAAGTTCCAACCGAAATCAAGGCTGGCTACTTGGTCTGTGGAGTTCGCCCGTACATTCCCAGTCCTCTGCGCTGTTTCAGGTGCCAGAGGTACGGGCATTCGCAACGTTTCTGTCAGAGTTCCGCTCGTTGCGCAAATTGTGGCTCCAGTGCAAATGACGGGGAAGGTTGCACTTCTGCGGCCTGCTGTGTTAACTGCGGTGAGGCCCATGCAGCTTATTCCCGCAACTGTATGAAATGGAAGGACGAGATGGCGATCCAGCGCCTCAAGACCCTGGAAGGCCTCTCGTACCCTGCTGCCAAGGCCAAGTTGGGTATTCCCAACAACCGACAGCGTACTTTTGCCGCAGTAGTTCAGTCTCTGCCACAACCCGTGCAGCCCTTTGTTCTCTCGCCGCACTTGCCAAGAGATCTACAGCTGAACAAGCAACACAGGTGGATTTCACCGAGCTCCAGCTTATTCAACCAGCTGAGTCTGCGCCTTCTCTTTTGAAGACGACCGACTCTTCCAGTTCCCAGCAGAAAGCCTGCACGTGTGGAATACCCGGCCCTAAATCCACAAAGGTGTGCAGTGTCCATCCAACTGTCGCGGTCCAACTGACCAACGTTGCAACTGTCTCAGACTCCGCGAGGTCCCCACCCTCAACCAACATTATAGAGGAACATAGGGGGAGGAGAGTGACAGTTCGTCCCCACCCTCAAGCAACATTATAGAGGAACATAGGGGGGAGGAGAGTGATAGTTCGTCCCCACCCTCAACCAACATTATAGAGGAACATATGGGGGAGGAGAGTGACAGTTCGTCCCCCTCCTGGTACTCATCCTATGTGTAGTTGTGTTCGATTTCGTGATGTGATTTATCATTCTCATTCCACAGTTATACTTAATCGGCTTGTTTCTCACCATTGTACCATGTTTTTCATACTGTTTGTTTCCTTGTCTTTTTTGGCCCTTCCTTCGTACTCATGGTTCGGTTTTACTTGGTCAGCCAGATTTGGGGATTTGTGCCACGTTTTTTAATTCTGTCTGTTTGTCTTGTGTCTGGCGCTCTTTGGCCAACCATGGCCTTTGCGCCAATAAAATCTACTAACCAACCAACCAACCATAATGGTTGACAATGATGATGATGATGGTCTGCAAAGATGGATTCATAACGAATTCGGTCCATAGTGCCTTCCGCAGGTATAAGTGGACCCAGGGAATGCCACAAAAACATTCCCCAGATTATAACGCTGTCCCCACCAGCTTGTGTTCTTTCATGAATGGTTAAAGAGTGTTTGTTCCCCGATGTTTCTTGCCTTATACGCCAACGTCCATCCGTTCGATGAAGCAGAAAACGCGTCTCATCGGAGAAGGCAAACCTTTGCCAATCAGCGGAGGTACAAATCCGATACTGCCGCGCAAATGTAAGCCTTTTCTGCCGATGCACCTTCGTTAGCATAAGTGCAGTGACCATCCGTCTGCATCGGAGCCCCATACGCAGAAGGGTTCGCTGAACTGTCGTTTTAGTCACACTTCCCTTAGCCCCCTGGTTCATTCTGCAAGTGAGGTGATCCACTGTAGTGTGCCTATCGGCCCTCACGCACCTTCGTAGCCCACGTTCGCCTCTCACATCAATGGCACGTGGCGCTCCGCAGTTTCCACGTCGCTTATTCTCAATGGTGCCATTTTTCCAATCACGATAAGCTTTAACCACAGCAGCACGCGAACAATTCACAAACTGCGCGGTTTCAGAAATACTACCACCCTTGGCCTGAAAGCTGATAATAATTATCCCTTTTAGCAAATCTGATAAATCGCTCCTTTTACTCATGACAGCAACGAGTGATATGTTTTCAGATTAACTACAGCACACCTTATATACCCTAAAAGCCACTTCATGACACGAGCCTTCTTTCATTGGCTACGCGCTGATGACGTGAAAAGTAGGAGATGGTCACAGTAATGTGAGTCGACTATGCATATTCATGGATAAATTAATCTTCCGTACTTAAGCCGCAGAGAGATTTTGACACGAAATGGTTTGGAAAGTCCGAAAAATACTATAATCATTGGATAATCCGAAAAATACGGTACATTGTCCTGGAAAGGAAACCGAATCCCCCGACTTCCGTTCTAGCATGCTATCCGTTACACCACTCAAGACAATGGTCTTTAAGTTTCAAGTTTTTTTGATGTTAAGTTACAAGTTGATCAGTAAGCAAAGCAAAATGTTTTGTTTGTCACCTTAAAAAATCTGTAGTTGTTTAGTATACGATTGTTGTACCGAAAGTAATGCAAAAGTGGACATACCTATTTTATTAACTGACAGAGGTAATTGAAATTGCACTTGTTGGTAGAGTAACTCTTCCTCTATAGCAATCCTTCTTCTTCATTGCAGGTAAATACGAGATTTGAACCGAAAGTAATGCAAAAGTGGGCATAACGTTTTTATTAACTGACAGAAGTGGTTCAAATTTCACATGTTGGTAGAGTAACTCTTCCTCTATAGTAACCGTTCTTCTTCATTGCAGATAAATACGAGGGTTGAACCGAAAGTAATGCACAAGTGGGCATAACGTTTTTATTAACTGACAGAGGTAGTTCAAATTGCACTTGTTGGTAGAGTAACTCTTCCTCTATAGTAACCCTTCTTCTTCATTGCAGGTAAATACGAGGGTTGAACCGAAAGTAATGCAAAAGTGGGCATAACGTTTTTATTAACTGACAGAGGTCAATCAAATTGCACATGTTGGTAGAGTAACTCTTCCTCTATAGTAACCGTTCTTCTTCATTGCACGTAAATACGAGGGTGGAACCGAAAGTAATGCAAAAGTAGGCATAACGTTTTATTAACTGACAGAGAGCGTTCAAATTTCAGATGTTGGTAGAGTAACTCTTCCTCCATAGTAACCCTTCTTCTTCATTGCAGGTAAATACGAGGGTTGTACCGAAAGTAATGCAAAAGTGGGCATAACGTTTTTATTAAATGGCAAAGGTCGTTCAAATTGCACATGTTGGTAGAGCAACTCTTTCTCTATAGTAACCCTTTTTCTTCATTGCAGGTAAATAATATATTCCAAGCAGAAGCAACGTGCCGTCATTGAGTTCTTGACGAAGGAAGGATTCAGGCTGTTCGACATCCACAGAAAGCTGAAGAATGTTTTGAAGAATGTTTACGGGGATGACATGATTGGAAAGAGAAATGTGCACAGATGGATGAAGAAGTTTAAACCAGCATTGAACAAACCACACAGTAGGAGACCATCATCTGCGACCACTGACACGAATCATCAGCGAGTGGATGAATTGATTCGCGCGGAGAGACGAGTCACAATCCGTGAGCTTGTTGTACAACTGGACTGTGGTTGCAATGCTATACAGAAGATGATTTAAGACTTAGGGTATGAGAAAGTGTGTGCAAAGTGGGTACGTCGGCAGTTGACACCCGATTTGAAGGAGAGAAGTGTGGAAGTCTGCTGTAATCTGCTGAAAGCGTTTGAAGGTAATAAAGACAAGTTTTCTTTCGATCTGGTGACAGTGGATGAAACGTGGACGTACCGTTACGATCCGGCACACCTCTTCACCAAGGCCCAAGAAGTTCAAGAGCCAGCGATTAGCACAGAAAGTCATGGCGTGTGTTTTTTGAGATGACAGGGTGTCATTCTCTTTGATTCTCTGGAACGTGGCTGTACCGTGACTGGCGAGCGGTACATTGAGACACTAAAGAAGCTTAGAGAAGCCATAAGGAACAAGAGACTGAACAAGAAACTGAAAAGGATCCACATTCACAATGACAATGTGAGACCACACACATCTTTGGCAACAAGTCAGGCGATCAGTGAATTAGTCTGGTCGGCGGTCCCTTATCTAACATACAGCCCAGATCTGACGCCCTCCGATTTCCACCATTTTGGTCCAATGAAGGACAGTCTCCGGGGACAACAATTTGATGACACAGACGAGGTGAAAGTGGGTACACCAGTACACACCGGAATATTTTCAAAGAGGATTCGGGAGTTGGGTTCAACGATGGCGCAAATGCATCGCTTGTGATGGAGACTATGTTGAGTAGTACCTTTGTACAAAGAAAGCACATGTTGGTGAGTACATAGTACCTTTGTACAAATTGCACATGTTGGTGAGTACATAGTACCTTTTTACAAATTGCACATGTTAGTGAGTACATAGTACCTTTGTACAAATTGCACATGTTGGTGAGTACATAGTACCTTTGTACAAAGAAAGCACATGTTGGTGAGTACATAGTACCTTTGTACAAATTGCACATGTTGGTGAGTACATAGTACCTTTTTACAAATTGCACATGTTAGTGAGTACATAGTACCTTTGTACAAATTGCACATGTTGGTGAGTACATAGTACCTTTGTACAAATTGCACATGTTGGTAGAGAACCGTTGTACAAATTGCACATGTTGGTGAGTACATAGTACCTTTGTACAAATTGCACATGTTAGTGAGTACATAGTACCTTTGTACAAATTGCACATGTTAGTGAGTACATAGTACCTTTGTACAAATTGCACATGTTGGTGAGTACATAGTACCTTTGTACAAATTGCACATGTTGGTAGAGAACCGTTGTACAAATTGCACATGTTGGTGAGTACATAGTACCTTTGTACAAATTGCACATGTTGGTAGAGTACCTTTGTACTCTACCAACATGCGCAATTTTAACAACCTCTGTCAGTTAATAAAAACGTTATGCCCACTTTTGCATTACTTTCGGTACAACCCTCGTATTTACCTGCAACGAAGAAGAAGGGTTACTATAGAGGAAGAGTTACTCTACCAACATGAGCAATTTGAACGCTCTCTGTCAGTTAAAAAAACGTTATGCCCACTTTTGTATTACTTTCGGTACAACCCTCGTATTTACCTGCAACGAAGAAGAAGGGTTACTATAGAGGAAGAGTTACTCTATCAACATGTGCAATTTGAACGCTCTCTGTCAGTTAATAAAACGTTATGCCCACTTTTGTATTACTTTCGGTACAACCCTCGTATTTACCTGCAACGAAGAAGAAGGGTTACTATAGAGGAAGAGTTACTCTATCAACATGTGCAATTTGAACGCTCTCTGTCAGTTAATAAAACGTTATGCCCACTTTTGCATTACTTTCGGTACAACCCTCGTATTTACCTTCAATGAAGAAGAAGGGTTACTATAGAGGAAGAGTTACTCTATCAACATGTGCAATTTGAACGCTCTTTGTCAGTTAATAAAACGTTATGCCCACTTTTGCATTACTTTCGGTACAACCCTCGTATTTACCTTCAATGAAGAAGAAGGGTTACTATAGAGGAAGAGTTACTCTATCAACATGTGCAATTTGAACGCTCTCTGCCAGTTAATAAAACGTTATGCCCACTTTTGCATTACTTTCGGTACAACCCTCGTATTTACCTGCAATGAAGAAGAAGGGTTACTATAGAGGAAGAGTTATTTCATCAACATGTGCAATTTGAACGCTCTCTGTCAGTTAATAAAACGTTATGCCTACTTTTGCATTACTTTCGGTACAAACCTCGTATTTACCTGCAATGAAGTAGAAGGGTTACTATAGAGGAACAGTCACTCTATCAACATGTGCAATTTGAACGCTCTCTGTCAGTTAATAAAACGTTATGCCCACTTTTGCATTACTTTCGGTACAACCCTCGTATTTACCTGCAATGAAGAAGAAGGGTTACTATAGAGGAACAGTCACTCTATCAACATGTGCAATTTGAACGCTCTCTGTCAGTTAATAAAACGTTATGCCCACTTTTGCATTACTTTCGGTACAACCCTCGTATTTACCTGCAATGAAGAAGAAGGGTTACTATAGAGGAACAGTCACTCTATCAACATGTGCAATTTGAACGCTCTCTGTCAGTTAATAAAACGTTATGCCCACTTTTGTATTACTTTCGGTACAACCCTCGTATTTACCTGCAACGAAGAAGAAGGGTTACTATAGAGGAAGAGTTACTCTATCAACATGTGCAATTTGAACGCTCTCTGTCAGTTAATAAAACGTTATGCCCACTTTTGCATTACTTTCGGTACAACCCTCGTATTTACCTTCAATGAAGAAGAAGGGTTACTATAGAGGAAGAGTTACTCTATCAACATGTGCAATTTGAACGCTCTCTGTCAGTTAATAAAACGTTATGCCCACTTTTGCATTACTTTCGGTACAACCCTCGTATTTACCTTCAATGAAGAAGAAGGGTTACTATAGAGGAAGAGTTACTCTATCAACATGTGCAATTTGAACGCTCTCTGCCAGTTAATAAAACGTTATGCCCACTTTTGCATTACTTTCGGTACAACCCTCGTATTTACCTGCAATGAAGAAGAAGGGTTACTATAGAGGAAAAGTTATTTCATCAACTTGTGCAATTTGAACGCTCTCTGTCAGTTAATAAAACGTTATGCCCACTTTTGCAGTACTTTCTGTACAACCCTCGTATTTACCTGCAATGAAGTAGAAGGGTTACTGTAGAGGAAGAGTTATTCTATCAACCTGTGCAATTTGAACGACCTCTATCCGTTAATAAAAAAGTTATGCCCACTTTTGCATTACTTTCGGTACAACCCTCGTATTTACCTTCAATGAAGAAGAAGGGTTACTATAGAGGAAGAGTTATTTCATCAACATGTGCAATTTGAACGCTCTCTGTCAGTTAATAAAACGTTATGCCCACTTTTGCATTACTTTCGGTACAACCCTCGTATTTACCTGCAATGAAGAAGAAGGGTTACTATAGAGGAAGAGTTACTCCATCAACATGTGCAATTTGAACGCTCTCTGTCAGTTAATAAAACTTTATGCCCACTTTTGCATTACTTTCGGTACAACCCTCGTATTTACCTGCAATGAAGTAGAAGGGTTACTATAGAGGAAGAGTTACTCTATCAACATGTGCAATTTGAACGACCTTTGTCCGTTAATAAAAAAAGTTATGCCCACTTTTGCATTACTTTCGGTACAACCCTCGTATTTACCTGCAATGAAGATGAAGGGTTACTATAGAGGAAGAGTTACTCTATCAACATGTGCAATTTGAACGCTCTCTGTCAGTTAATAAAACGTTATGCCCACTTTTGCATTACTTTCGGTACAACCCTTGTATTTATGAAGAATATTTCTTCCACAATCTCCATATGGAATTAAAAGTCTGGAAGAACATATTGATCAGTCACAGTTGACGGGAATCTCCTCGCTCATCCCTTGACATACATTGGATGTAAGGTTAAAAGCACTTCTCCTAATAGTGTAACGGTTCAAATTTTGCCATGATAGCCGCTTTCTTCCGGTGGAGCAAATACTTCAGTAGACCACAGAAGGCGTTCTCAAGTATTCTGTACCTGAAGAACCGAATGGCATTCCGGAGTTCCTCGACAGGGCGATGACGCTGGCGTTTATCGGCGAATTTTGCGATCAACTTAATCCCATAAATAATCGATGGGAATCAAATCAGGCGAATTTCGAGATTAGGGAAGCATTACAAAACGGCTAATTGGGAGATGCATCACAATATTCTTGAAATATATACCGAAGCGCCAAAACATTATGACCATCTGCCTAAAATGATGTTGGTCCTCCACGTGCTTCCAAAACAGTTGTTTCCCGGAGAGACATGGGTACTACAAAATTTCTGAAGGTGTCTTATGGAACCTCCTACCAACGCGTTACCGGAAGATCATTAAACTTTCGTAAGTCAGGTGGTTGAGCCACCGCAGATCAGATTTGCTGTTCCAACACAAACCCCAGATACTCGATTGGATTGATGTCTGGGGAATTTGGAGGCCTGGGCAATACCTGGAAGTTTTCCTCATGTTCCACGAACCGTTATCGAACAATGTTGGCAGTGTGGCATGGCGCACTCTCCTTCTGAAAGAAAGCACAGAAGTATAGTTGCCATGAAATGATGTATGGTCTGCAATGATCTCACGCACAATGAAATTTGCGCACCAAGAAGGAAGCATAAGATTGAACTGAAATTTTATGGACGTAATGATACTGATGAATGATACACATGATGACAAAAACAGACCTGCAGGACAATTACAGAGAGATCTGTGGCACGCAGTCCGGTCATCTTCAATAGCGCGTCGCACCGCCTCGTGCGGCGATACATGCTGCAATACGGTCCGGCATGTTGTCCTAAGGCAGACTGGCCCACACGTGTTGGACGGTGTGCTCCAAATCCCATATAGTGCGGCACGGCGGCAGCTAATGTTTCAACTGGTCCCACACATGCTCGATAGAGGACATGTCCAGGGAGCGGACAGGCCATGGAAGTGTCTGGACATGACGTAGGCAGTCTGGATAAAGCCGCGTGCGAGCGAGCATTATTCTACTGGTTTCGTGCACCTGGAATCCTGGCCAGAAATGGGAGCACATGGGGTCATAGGATCTCATCCACATACCGCTGGTTAGTCAATGATCCACCTACTACTACTAGAGCAAATCGACTGTCGTAGGCAATAGCTCCCGAGACCATAATACCTACAGTGGGGGAGGTGTGGCGCTCGATAGCGAGGTTGGGATTGTGCCGTTGACCCAGGGACCTCCACACCCGAACAAGATGATCATCTGTCCCCAAACCGAAGCAGCGCTCGTCGCTAAACAGCACAAGTCGCCAGTCTGGGGCGTTCCACGTCATTTTGGCCTGGCACCACTACAAACGGAGCCGGCGATGTTCCGGTGTTAATGGCATCAAACGTAAGGGGCGCTGGGATCGCAATTCGCTTCCGCAAGACGTCGGGAAATGGGAACACAGAAGCCACTATATCTGCCCGTCTAGTGGCCCGGGCCCCCGTGGGATCCATTCGTGCCAGGCGCACGATCTGTCGATGCTCTCTACTAGTGGTCCTCCTGGTCCGTCTGGAGCCGCCCCGCCGTGTGGCAGTGCCGTCACGTGTCCACTACTCCCAACATAGTCGGACGGTAAGGTCAGAACGATCAACGTGACGGGCTATACGGCGCGGCGACCACCCAGCGGTTTTCAACCCGATGGTCCGGTCTCTCTCAAAGTCCACAAGTTGCGTAAATCTATGTCTCTGGCGTCTACCCGGCATTCTTGTCACTCTGTACTCTTGCTTGCGTCGGCCAATGCTTTTAGCTTTCATGGGTATAGACAACACGCCAGTTTATAAGGCTGCTGGTGCGTGCTTTCAGCGCCACCACAAGGTGTGCGGTCATGCGCAATAGTACCAAAGGTGGATCATTTGCATACCAGCACTCACGCTAGCTATTTGTAAAATTTTGCGGTTGTATCAGGTGCTTGAATTAATTCCCGCTGTTTTTTGCCGCACAAACACCTGTGTGTTGTCACAGAACGGTACAGGATAGTCTATTCAAAGTAGTGTCCGTTGGCAGCTACGACCTGTTCCCACCGTTGGGGTAACAAATGGATTCCGCGGTACAAAACTGCAGGTACTTTCGAAGCAAACAATTAATCGAGACATTTTTGGATATCCGCGAGAGAAAGGAAGTGCTGCTCTGACAGGCCATGTTGTAGTTACCGGAACAAATGGAAGTCCGAGGGAGCAATGTCCGGGGAATAAGGCTGGTGGAGTAAGAAGTCCCAGCCAAGCGCCTCCAAGAGTTTCTCCACAGATTTGGCGACACGAGGTCTAGCGTTGTCGTGGAGAAGAATAACCTTGTCATGTGGGATCCAGTTTCCGAACTTCTGGATCATTCCCATTGCCTTAAAACGTTTGCTATCCGTTGACTCATTGACCCGTAGTGTTTCAGACAACTCGTGGAGCGTCTGACACGAATCCTCGTCCAATAAGGCCTCCAATGTGCCATCTTCGAACTTTTTCGGCTGCTCAGGGCGCTCTTTGTCCTTCACGTCATATTCTTTGGCTTTGAAGCGTCGTAACCACTCTCTGCATGTTGTTTCCGATATGGCAGGTTCCCCATAGACCTGCACTAGCAAACGATGACTTCCGCTGCAGATTTCTTGAGATAAAAGCAGAAGAGTAATGCTTCCCGCAAATGCTCCTTTTTTGGTACGAAACTCGGCATCGTGAATGCGATACAAACTCGTGTTTTCTGACCTCCGATCGCATGTCACACACTGCTTGGCACAGACTACGGACGGTACGTGCGTGTGCAAGGGAGGTCACGTGTGGCCTGGGTCACAGCGTACCACTGCTGCACTCTCTTGGGCAACAGCGGGAATTAATTCAAGCCCCTAATAGCATGTTTTCTTTTAGGTGCGCAAATTTCATTGTCCGTGAGTGTATTTAGGAAGGTAGTAGACTTCATATTTTCCTGCACATGAATGACTGGACTCAGAGTTTCTCAGCAGAAAATTGCCAAAAAACGTTACACTTCCTCCACCTGCTTGTTTCCGTCCCATGGTGTATCCTATTGCCAACACATTCCCACATAAACTATGCACACGTACCCGGCCGTCCATATGACGTACAGAAAACGAAATTCATTGGACCAGACGACCTTGTTGCAATCATTCAAGGACTAGGTTTGATGCTCGAGTGTTCGTTTTAGGAACTTTTGACGGTTAACTAAGGTTAGAATGAGCGTTTCGAGCGGCCAGTGCCTACGCAGCCCTATTTTCAGCAGAGTATAATGTACTGTGCGTTGTGGCACATTACTTACGTCATAAGCATTCAAATTACCGGCGAGTTATGCCTCAGTATCCCTTCTGTTGGCTCGGGCCATACGGGATAGCCTTAGACCACCTCTAGTATCGATGAACCTCGGTCGGCCGTTGCCGGAGAGTCGTGGTGTTTTCCTTCTCGAACCAATTTTTGAATGTATTGGGTTGCTTCGAATGAAATATCCGGCAATGACAACCACACGTGGACGGCGAGAACGGAACAGTAGGACAACTTACTTGGGAAAAATAATCCCCCTCGGCATCGACACATAGTTGCCCTCTGCCAGACAAGGCTATGATACCGGAACGAAAAACGTCTTACGTCTTGTGGCTGGGACCCGAAGAAGTCATCAACTTCAGGTTGAACCTCGTTGTCAGCCGTGAATTGATTCCCGGACAGGATGTAATCTAGGCAACGAAACAGATGAGAGTATGTCGGAGACAAGTCCGGGTAATAGGCAGGATAAGGCAGTGATTCATAGCCCAAAGCACTTATTGTCAGTATCGGTCGTTGTGCAACATCAGGGCGGGCGTTGTTCTGGAGCAGAACACCCTCTCTGTTGACCAAAGCCGGTTGTTTCTGCAGCAATTTTCGGTGCGTCTGGTGTAATTCGGCACAGTAACGTTCCAAAGTGATGGTTTGGTTCCTTGCCAAGAAACTCGGATGAATTATCCCGGTTATGGACCACCAGACGAGGAGCATCGTTTTCTTTGTGTAGGGGTGGTTTAGGATGCCGTCCAGCAGGCTGTGCCTTGCTTAACCATTGTGCAGATCGTTTCCGATTATCATAAAACACCCGCTTCTCGTTGCAGGTGACGATTCGATGCAGTAGAGGTTTCTGCTTCTTTCTGGCAAGCAGCAACGTGGAGATATCCAAACACATAGTCTTGTTGGCAGTTGTCAACTTGTGCTGCAGCCACATGCCCAGCCTTTTGACCATACCCAGTGCAGCCAGACGCCGAACAACTGTCATGAGGTGGACACCTACCTCTGCCCCTATCTCACGACACGTTTTCGGGGTCCACTTCAACCACACGTAACGAAACAACGTCAGAAACAGCAACAGGTCTGTGACCATATGCTTCGCTTTGCAGGTTTGTATCTCTGCTTCGAATCTTCGCAAACCATCGCCGAATGGTTCATTCGTTGGCTGTATTCTCCCCATGCACTTTGTTAACGATTCGAGAGCGGTAATTCCTGAAGAATGGCCCAGTTTAACTTCATACAGGAAGATGACTCTCAAATCCGGCGTGTGTATGTTTGATTTGCAAGCCACGTGACGTCCAAACAAACCACGCCTGAACCTTGCTCTTCACACACGTGCTAGCCATTTATAGTAATTCTGTGACGTAATACCCGCAACACCTGTGAGTGGTTCCATTCCGCTGTGGTGAGGGCCTGTCTCCACTGCTCGTCCGCGCCGGACATTTCATTCGCACCAACCCAATGTTAACCACAGCTGACCGTGAGCTGCACCCAAGCCTTGCAGTCTCGGAAATCTGGCCATTATAGTTTGGCCTTTGTCAAAATCCGCTGGCTTTCCCATTTGAAGATGATGCAGAATGGTCACTCGAAGACATCCTTATGAGATGGCCGTTGTCTCTCGGGGATGTCTGTGTACGACATCCAGAACCTCTCTTCATGCCCTACGCTCTTTCTCGTACCATGCCTTGCCCACTCTTGCCACAATGAACTCAGTGCGCCCATACGAGGGGGTATCAAAAAGTTCACCCAAAATTATTAAAGCTACGGAAACCATATTTATTTTATTTTGTTACATATACATTCAGTATACTGTACAACATAAATAATATTTAGCAACCCCCCATTTTTTTTTCAGGAATCGAAAAGCCCATGATGATGGAGAAAGTGTAATTTCGCAGTCTGATCAAATTCCTTTATCTCCAAGGAAACTGAGCTAAAAAAATCCATCAAGAAATGTTAAATGTATATGGAAATAAGTGTCCAGCATACGAGACTGTGGCAAAGTGGAAAATAAATTTTCAAAGTATTCATATGACCATTATTGGCGATCCAAGGTCCGGACGGCCATTTTCGACAGATGACTTGACAGTTGTGACCAAAGTAGAGAAGTTAATCCTTGAAGATAGGCGTACAACCATTGAAATTCTTTGTCAAGACGTTCATCTAAGCTATGGGTCAGTGTGGACAATCATACACGAGACCAATTGAACATGTCCAAAGTCTCACCGCGATGGGTACCTAGACTTCTCACTCCATTCCGAAAGGAAGCTCGGGCACAACCCGCGCAATAAATGTTGGATCTTTGTAATGCGAATTCCGAAGATTTTTTGACCCTTTGATTATTACGAATGAGTGTTGGTTATACCTCTATGATCCAGAAACCAAAGAAATGAGCAAGCAATGGAAACATCCCACTTCACCACCCACAAAAAAGAAAAAAGTGCAAAAGTCTGCCGCCAAAGTTATGCTCTCTGTTTTCTGGGATAAAAGAGGTATTATTTTAACAGACTACCTTTAGAAGGGTCAAACTGTTACCTCTAACTACTATTGCAACCTACTGACCAAATTAAGAGAGAAAATTAAAAGCAAAAGACGCGGAATGATCACAAAAATGGTCCATTCGTTGCATGACAACGCACCAGTTCATTCATGCATCGTCACTGCGAGTCGTCTTAAATACAACATATTGCCTCATCCTCCATATTCTCCTGATATGGCACCAAGTGACTTCTTTTTGTTCCCCGAGATGAAACGTCCACAACGTGGGAGGCGATTTGATGACACTGATGACGTAATTTTTAAGGTAGAACAATGGTTTCAGGCACAATCTGAGGTGATCTACACTAAGGGAATAAAGAAGGTCAAGCGAAGGTGGGAAAAGTGTGTGGCACTGCGTGGTATAACGTAGAAGTCTTTTCGTACTTCTATGTTAATTTAAAACATCACTATACGAAGAAATAGTTCCTAAAATTAAACCTTAACGGCCAGACGAAACATGTAAACAACACAAGTCAAATTTACGGAAAAGAGGATTTATTCAGGATGTAGCAAACACATCGTAGCATAGTATATTGCACTAAACTCTCCACACACCACAACTCTTAACACAACGCTCTTTTCACAACGCTCCTTTCAATAATCAGTTTACACGCTCAACGCTCGCCCAGCAACAGATTAGTCGTAGTTTTTATCTCTCGTTCTTATCAAAACTCAGGCATACGTCACGTTCATTCAACCTCAATTGTGTTGCCAAACGTATTCGTTTGAGAGAAAAAATATCACGTTAATAGTGAAGAATAACTGAGAATAAACTCAAGATTTCATAGGGAAAGAAACTAAAAAGGAAAGTTAATTTAGAATATACGTCACAGTGGTGTCTATGTAGAGAGAGAGGCCCAAGTACCTGAATAAAAAGTTTTTTTCTAGTTATTTCTTGGTGATTGCACGAACTTTTTGATACCCCCTCGTAAGACCAGCAATCTCCCTGAGGGAAGAATTGCATTCCCTCGTGTCGATAATGCGACCGCTGTCGAACTCGCTGATGTGACTGCATGACTGTCTTACACGACGAGGAGGCATCCTTACCCACTGCTCACCAAGTACGGACATGCAGACTGAGCTACGCAGCGTTTATAACAGAAAAACAGCCGGTTTCCGATCTGTGAATTTGTGCAATCTGATTTGCCTAGACGCGGGACATATGCACCATGACCCCGAAATATTAATAATTTCGGCGGTATTGCATGATTAGCATATCCTGTAAAAATCAAAGTTGTAGCTCGACTCCTTTCAAGTGTGCTATTTTTTATGGGCATGAGTGTACTTACACACTTAGCGATTGGATTTGGTAATTTTCAATAAAATCTCAGAGGAAACACTTTCACTACGTGAAATTACTTTCAGCCGATTTTCCTGTTTCTCAAGTGGAACGGAATGCATGCATGCATGCTTTAAGAGTAATGAAGACAATGGAATTGCACCGGCACGCCGTCTTGTTTAAAAGACGTGAAAGGATGACAAAATTAGAATCGTCCATGTCATTACGACAAATGTGCTTCAGTCACGTGACAGAAAATAAGAATATTTCCTTAAGTTGCTATTCGACCTCGACTTTCCGGTAAGTTTTTGGAACACATTTTCAGTCAAGTACAACATTCATATTTTTTTCCTACTGAGCGCACAACGTTTCTCCTGCGTCTTGAACCAGATGAGCTCAGGTATCTTTCATATGCGGATAATCTGAATGGAATGAAACTGTTGTATAGTCATGGTACTGCTCAAACTTACACAACTTACTGTTGTCTTTTGTTTTCTCGCCATAGTAAGTGGGCGGACAGGCGAAAGTGCTCTCGAACCGGACGCTATAGCTGCTGACCATGTTGTTCAGGAGAAATGGGCTTTAATGGAATCTCGAATGAAATCTTTTTCCCAAGATGCGATGAAAACTCTATTAGCGAGAACAATGGAAACCTCAGACACACTAAATGTTTCTGAAACTTGCTTAAGGGACGTCACAAGGATTATGATGGGCATAAGAAAAATGAAAATCTGGGCTTTTAAATGTAAGTTTCTTTAATTTTAATATATATTTTTCTCTCGTTTTTCTTAACGATCGCCATAAGCAACTCTCGCTAAAGATGGAAAAATACTATCCGTAATTTAGTGGCAGTGGTTCTACAAAAGGGTAAGAATCAGTGTCAGAAAATCTAAAAAAACGTATACATCGCACCGGGAATTTGTACCCAAAGTCAGCAATGCTAGGTGCCAGATGCACAAACTCCAAATTTCATGATCCCCGAGAGATTTTGGGGATCTCATTCTGTTTTGGAAAGCTTTACTAATTTGCAATTTTTGCGAATTTGCCGAAACTCTTTTTAATTAACAGTTGCGGGTCCCAAATCCAGATTAAAGACGAGGAGGAAGAGCATGGCGTAGAAACACTGAGACCAGTTGGATCCGGCAAAAGCTACCCGGTATGAGCACCATGCGTAGTGTGGCGGGGTGACGAATTCGAAATCGCTTCAGAAGTGGAAAAAATCAAAGCTTTCCAACTGTGGTGATGGAGAGAGAACCATTTTCAGCAATGTCTGTTCTGCAAAGGAGCAGAAGGAATTTTGTTTGCACTTGTAGCGTTTGTGTGTATCTGACTTACTAAAACACTACATAAATCAAAATTTCACCTACAGTAAAATGCGAGTCACTTAAATATAGTTCAAGAGGTTTTACTTACAACTACTCCTTTATTGCTGTTCACTTCAACATGTTCACTTCAACATGTTCACTTCAACATGTTCACTTCAACTAAACGTGGTTTAATATTCACGATGATGATTAACTATGGAACACAACACTGGAACTTGGGTTAATATCCACCATAATACTTAACTACGAAACACAACACTCTTATTAAATTAGAACACGCAGCCTTCCACAATGCTTTAACGATAATTAAGCAGTCGCGTATCAAAAAGGAGTATTAACATTCACATACAAAATCCCCCTTTCAAACAACGGCTGCATTGCCTTTTATCCGGCTACACATACCTCAATGTGTTACCAACAGTATTCTCGTTTGAGGGAAAATACATAACATTTAGTTTGGAAAGTGTAAAAGAGAACAAACTCAAATTTACATAGGAAAAGGAAATAAAAATGAAAGTTAAAATAGAATATACGTCACAAGCTTTGGAGACAGTTTTACACAATCTAAAAATTCTTCGATACCGCGAGAACATGTACATGTGCATTTGCAGTGCATTGTAAACATACTACAAATGTACACGTAGCCAAAATTTTATTTTAAACATTTATAAACATGACATGACACGTTTTCTTGATATGCCGATATAATTTCTCTCCTTTTCTGGTTTCTTCTTGGTGAAATCTTAAATATCTGCAGGAGGACTCACTGTTGTTTTCAGTAGTGGAAAATTATTACTTCAAAAGGACATTGCTACTAATGGATTATGCAATTATATTATTGTATTTTCATTGTGTAACATTGTGTGACCACAGGCTGCCTGAAGCTGCTAGCTTTACAATACTGTAATATTTTGCGCTTTGTCATTTGGCTATGATGGAAAGCAGCATACTTCTTGCACTAGCAAAAGTTTTTGCTCGTCTGGTATTTGAACACAGTATTACTACGACTCTTTTATTTCAACTTTTCTTGTATTTAGGAATTTCGAATAGCCTAAGTTCTAGGATGCACACATGCACACACAAAAATAATTTATTTATATATGAATAAATAAATATTTCGTAATATTTCTTCAAGGACCTTCTTTGAATTACAAAGTCCCTTAAATGACATCCCGAAATATTTGTTGCAGAAATGTGCTTGGAAATTTTTAACTAAACTAATAAGTATGTTAATTAATATTTTTGAGTTGAATAATTAATTATTACACCAGTCTGCAAATGTAAATTTTTTGTCAGATGATTTCTTAAAATTAGTTGTTCCTGAATCAATTTTTGACGTCGATTCTAGAAATGACTTCCATTTTTCTCTATCACGTCAGGTTTCTAAATAAAATAAGGTTATGTTTTCCAGATTTTAATTAATGTAAGCACAAAAATGGAAACACAAAAATGCAAACACAATGTCCCACAAAGATTTTTTTACAAAACACTTTAAAAGTACTCTAAAGAACTGACCTGTGACTAGTCTTTAACAAAACGACAAGCAAACAGTGTTCCATTAATTTTCAAACTGTCCTTTTTTACTTTCTTGCAGATTCTCCTTTATCTTTACTGTCCCTTTTCAACATCCAACAATAGTCGGCCATCATAGTTTCATTCCATCTCCTTAATATCCTGGTGAAAGCGTATACCGTGCTCTTTACTGTAATGTCTCAGATTTTCCGGAAAGTAGTCGATATGGGAGTGTAGAAAGTGAACTTTTACACTCATGTTACAACCCAACTGCTTGAAGTTTTCCAACATTGTTTCAACAATTTTTCTGTAATTAGGATCTTTGTGATTCCCTAGAAAGTTTTCGGTTACAGATCGGAATGATGTCCATGCGTCGTTTTCTCAAAATCTTTGTCCTTCGTCGTTTTTTTTATTTAAGATCCGACAAAAAATTCCAGCTTTCAATTTTTCTAGTGTGATGAAGGGAAATTTCATAGAAAGGTGCTTGAAGCATGGCCCATCTTGTGGTAGAACCCTTACAAACTGCTTCATAAACCCCAATTCAATGTGTAGTGGAGGAAGCAATACTTTTTGGGGGTCAATACGTGGGTCATGCAAGATGTTTTTAGTCCCAGAAACAAAATTTCTCCGCTCTGGCCAAACTCTCATTGTCCAATGCCTTTGTTTTGTCCTACTGTCCCATTCACATAGAAAGCAAGGCATTTTCGTGTACCCAGCTTGTTGTCCTAATAGCATTCTTATTACTTTGAAGTCACCACAGATAAGCCATTTGTGTTCCTCATACTGTATATTTGTTAATCGCACTTTCATGTTCTCGAATGTCTCTTTCATTTTAACTGAGTGGGCCACAGGAATGGACCCATACTCATTCCCATTATGCAGTAACACGCCTTTGAGGCACCTCTTGGACGAGTCAATAAAAAATCTCCACTGAGTAGGATCATGCTCAATGCCATAGAAGTGCATTTACTCGTTGATGTTATTGCAGTAAACCAAGGAATCGTTCTGTGAGAAAAAAGGAAGTACTTCTTTTTCTCTGTGTCAGCACCATGAAAAATGTGTTTCTGGAGACAGAAGATCTTACTTTTCAACCGGGAACCAAGTAGTTCTGCAGATTCCTTAGGCAAGTTCAGATCACGTACTAGATCTTTAAGTTCATTCTGGGAGAACAGTTGTATATTAGAGTCGTTTTCCGGCTTGTAGACATCATCATTATCGTCTTTGGAGATTGCAGCACGTTCACATTTATTATCTTCCGCCACGTTCTCTAACACAGCTGGAGGAAGAGGGGCAGGAAGATCTTTTCCATGTGGAACTGGCATAATGGCTGAAGGAATGCTTGGATTTGGTCTTATTTTTCGAATTGCAGCCCTTAACATTAACTAAGCAGAAGTAACAGTCGTTCAGGTGGTCTTTAGGCTCCCTCCACACCATACGTATTGCAAACGGCATGCACGTTTGCTTCCCTTTTGTCCATAACCTTAACCTCTCAACACAATAGCGGCAAACTTTATGTGGTACCCATGCCTTATCCTGATCACCAAAAATGCACTTTAAAATAAGCATAGTAAGCTTTATTCACAAAGTCTGTGATATCCGTTCTTTGCTTAAGCACTACATAATTTCTGCAAATGCAACAGAACCCATTAGGACAATTTACACACTTGCGTTTCGACATTGTAAGACTACGCACTCACAATAGAGACAGCAACTTAGAACAGCTGTGTAAATCCAAACATAAAGAGCAATGAACTGGAAAGTGAGCATCTGACTGGCGGGAATGCTATTTTTGGATTCTTGCCAATTCTCTTTTCAGTCTTTCTTCTACAGGTGGCTAGGTGGCAATACTCCAAAAGTAATCTTACATTGCTTTGACGACGATTGGCAAAAGAGATAGCTGAAATGCCTCCCGCTAAAACGGCCCTGACTGGCAGATGTAATGCTATCAGCGATAAATCTTCAAAATCAACTTGGGTCATTTATGCAAAAACTGTATGTGATAGAAGAAAACTAAGACCAGTTCTGGAATCAGCATGAAAAATTGAGCTAAGCGCACACATTGGTTTCAATCATCTGATCTCATGCAGATTAGTGTTACCAATGAGATAATATTAGAATAGTTGGTTACACACCTCTCTCAAACACAACTTCGTGGTGAATTTAAAATTAAAAATGAACACCTACATTAAATTGATAACGAGGAACAGTACACCAATTATGTAGTAAATAGTAACACTATACTAGTGATCCGGTTTATTGGCGCAGGAAATAGACACATAGCCGCACCGGTGGCGCAATGGACTCTGATCATTTGTCCGAAAGGGGTCCGGGTTCGAATCCCGGTGAGGCATGGATGTTGTGTTTGTCTTACGGCACTAGTTCTCTCCCTTCCCTGGAACCAGTGACCCTAAATTAGGGACGGGCGACTGCTCATAGCCCATTGAGTTGCTCACGGTGGTCGTTAAACCTCCAATAAAAAAAAATCCCACTCCTCATTCAAGTTGATCCCACTTTTCGTATTTCTGTGTGAAGAAATCTATCCATCGTATGGAGAAAATCGTTTACTTATTTCTTAAAGGATTGTACCTTTTTAAGTTGCATCTGGAAGCGTATTATCGCGTCCCAGGAGAGGATGCAAACTTCTAATTTTAAATTTTAGATTTCATTTCTCTGAGAAAACTGGGATGAATTAAAATTGAGTTGAAATTCGTACGTAATAACTTAATGGTCAATGAATAGCTGTTTCACCGTACGATAAAACACCATGTCTCCAAGTTGCAAAAATAAAAACATTTATTTATATCTACAAATTAAAAACCTAGTTGAAAGCTAGTACTTTCGGAGATCTCAAGTCTCCATCTACAGGCTCCAGCGCCACAAGACAAGACCGTGTATCAGACATATATATGCGCTTCCCCCATACCCACAATGCATCACTCACTCCAGCGTCGGCAAATGGCTTTCGCCGACGCTGGGGTAAAAAAAAATTATATAGGTGTAATAAAAACCACTGATAACCAAAATAGGGAACAATAACTAAACTAAAAAATAAGAAAGCAAAATAAGACAAGTTCATTTTCTAAATCAGGATCCTTCTTCAGTGTGGAACTCGTGTGAAGTGGCCAGTCTTCTCCAACGGCTAGGAACATATGCAGGAAGTTCCAAGTTACAGCAAGAGTCACTATGGTGAATTATACACAGACTTTCTGCAAGAAAGATAGTACATTTTTCGACATCAGAGTTCAAAACTGTAATACCATTCCAATCTGGGAAATAACCCTCTTGGTTTACTGCTATGGTAAGAGCAGTATTTATGGTTCCTGATCTGAGGGTGTACTGGTGTTCCCTCAGTCTGACCGATAAAGTCCTAAGAGTAGAACCCATGTATTTTTTCATAGCCAAATCAGGATCAGGGTGGGCTAAGGGTATACAATATACACCATGTTTTTGAAGAGGGGCGATCCTGTTTCTGTCCTTCCTGATCAGTGAAAAGATATTTATAGTTTTCACTCCGAAGTTTAAATGGTGTCTATGGCACGCTTTTTTGAGAATAGGTAAAATATTAGGATTGTACTCCAAACTCCCTACAAATGTGGACTGTCTGGTTTTCAAGGATAACTTTGTAAATTTCAGTCTTCTACTCCTCAGTAGTAATTGTTGTAATAGTTGTTCCGAGTATCCAAATTATCGAGCAATTTTTGACACTGTGAAAAGTTCCCGTTTTCTAGCTCTACAAGACGAGGAATGTGTATAGGAAACGCAAAGCGGCAGTTTTATATTGCATTGGATGGGAAGAAGTGAAAGGAATGATACAAGGGTTGAATGTGGGTTTCCTGTATACAGAGTACTTAATACTCTGAGATTGCAAGTCCCTAGTCAAAAGAAAGTCAAGGAAAGGTGAGTTCCCCGATTGTTCCAATTCTTTAGTAAAGTTGATTGTAGGATACTGAGAAGAAAGACAGTCAACGAATTGATCCAAGAGGGAAAGAGAATATGGCCAAAAGACCAACATTTTATCTACATATCTTATTTAAAGTAGAGGCTGAAACCCGAAATTCAGCAATACCTGTTTTTCCAGGTGTTGCAGAAGAATTTCAGCCAGTATTGGGGAGAGTGGGGAACCCATGGGAGCTCCCTCAAGCTGTTGATAGATTTTGTTGTCAAACCTAAAGTATGACCTCTTTGCCACTAACTTAAGGGACGAGATGACTGCTTCAATTTCCAAGTGGGGGATAGTCTTGTCATTCAACTCAATAATTGAATGGACGGTAGCTAGAGGGACACTCGGAAAAAGGGCCTCCACATCTAGTGAGGCCATAATGAAGGCTCGACCCCCAGATGTGAAAGACTTTATACGATTCAGGGCTTGTATCGTACTATTAATGGAAACATCAGAGTGCATGGTAAGGGGGTTTTAAGTAATAGTCAAAGCTCTTTCCAACCCCCGCGTAGGGCAAGCATACCCCGAGACCAATAGTCGAAGAGGCCGATCAATTTTATGAGTCTTTATGTTCTCAAAAAGTTCGGGTACTCTTGGGCCTACAGGTGGTTTCATGTTTGAAGAGACAGAAGGTGGCAGAAAATCTTGAAGTCTTAATTTGCTGAGTTCCACAATGGTAGCCGCCGTAGGGTCAGAGTTTAAGACTCGGTGTGGAACTTTCTCTATAGCACTCAGCATTTTATTATGGTAATCTTTTTTATCCATAATGATAATCTGTGAGGTCTTATCTGCACCTATGATAGACAAATCATTATTGTGTGTCAGCTCCAAAAGCTGGTCTCATTCATATTTTAGAACAGGAGGCAATCTTGTCGTTTTATTGAAAGCCCTTTCCACCTGAAGTCTGGTTATTTCTCGTTCTTCTTCAGGCAAGGCCCAATGATTTTTTTCTATCTGTGGGATGGAAAACAATGGGCAAAGAGTTGAGACGGCGAAACTGTATTATAAGCTTGATAAGAACGTCGGCTCAAGAGGTCAATATAACCTCGTTTTCTCCTCATTTCTGCTTTAAGTCTTTTGCATTCCGCCCTGTGGACCACTCTTGAGTCTCTATTTGACACAGTGAAGGTATTGATACGTAGGAACTTAGGAATAACTTTAAGTGAACGACAGTTGGCCAGAAAACACAAATGTGCCTCATTAATTGTAAGCTTCCGGCGGAGAGCACAAAACACCTTGACAGCCCGATCCATGTCTCGTGCACTAATAAAACACAATGTAAAAAAGATGAAATACACTGTATAAAAATTATCTGCAGCTAAATAGTTAAAATGCATTTTATGAGCCCCCAAAAAATTATGTACTTTCTCTACGTTCTTCGTAGTATGTCAGTGTGCTATGAACAGTTTTCATGAGTTTTGAAGTCTTTGTAATTTGTATATTGATTATACACGTTTACTTTAACATTTTCTTCAAGTTCTGGATGCCAGCTCCAAAGGAATTAATGGAATATTAGATCAAACTTTTGCTTCACTTGGGAATTACGAGGAATGCATCAACAATGAAGTTATCAATGACCGACTCGGTAAACAGAAAGGACAGCTGCTTTTTAGAGGGAAATATTGCCAAGTTAAAATAAGACCATACATTCCTATAAAGCCGAAGAGAATATTTAGGTATAATACACTGGATGCATTGAGGAACTTCAGCGGAGACACGGTAAGTGTTGTGACTCGAAAGAATTCCTAAATTGATTTCCCGTAAAGGTTTGCAGTTTTCTTATGTTTCCGGATTTATACTACCTTTGTCAAATTTGTTGCATAATTTTCTTTAATAGTACACCAGGGATTTCTAAATATCAGAGTTCAGAAAAAGAAAATAACGGATGAATGTTTGTTCGTTGATTTGGTTACAGAGCTCTACAGTATGTTACAATGCACTGCAATAGGCATAACAATCTGCTCGGGCTGTGACGCAGCCAAACCCTAGTCAACTGAAAAAATAGCTGACCAAGCGTTTACAGCAAAGTTTATATTGAGCCTTCAAAAATGTCCAAAAGGTATCTCCTCAATATAACTCTGAAAGTAAGAATAATCAAGGTGTTCTTCAAACATGCAGTGGTTTTTGTTTTCAGATTTCAGGTAACCTTTCTATTTGGTACGAATTCAACTGTCCTACCCAGCACCCCGTTCTTCATAATGCCCAAACTACACAATCCACGAACGATGAGCTCACTTCCAATTCAACTGTGCTATGAAGGTTCAAATCGCTTTTAGCGTAGTATAAATGAGTTTATTGAGTGGAGTAATGCAGTATATACAAGTCGGAAAGCTTTCGCTCCCCGCTGGGAGGATTTTTCAAGGCAGTGGGTAGACATAAAATAGAGGTAGTGCAAACGGCTTTATGCTACGCCATAAGCGTTTTGAATCTGCATAGCTTGTTGTGCTCTGGACTGATATCAAGTTTACTATCAGTGTACTTAACGCCTGAAGAATGTCAAACTATATTTTCCCGTCATTCAAGGTGTAAAAGCTTCGTTAATCACTTTACAATCAACACAGGAAATTTCCAGGAAATACAGTATGACCATGCGACAACCTGTGTGCATGATTGATGCACACAGTCCAAGGCGGTCAGCTCCCTACCAGTTCTGGCCCTGCTTAGGCAACGACTTATTCTTCAAGTGCTTTGTAGAAACACGTCAAATAAATTTTTTATTGGAGGTTTAACGACCACCGTGAGCAACTCAATGGGCTATAAGTAGTCGCCCGTCCCTAATTTAGGGCCACTGACTCCAGGGAAGGGAGAGAGCCAGTGCCGTAAGACAAACACAGAATCCATGCCTCACCGGATTTTGAACCCGGACCCTTCGAATCGTCAGAAGAGAGCGCTTAGACCACTACGCCACAGGGGCGGCGGTAATTTTTGGTTGTCTGCCTCTTCCCATCCTCCCTTTCTACAGCTGGGAAGCGACCGCCCGGTGGGAAGTGGTTTAAGCGTTGGGTTGTGACTATTCGTACGAGATGGGTCCGGGTTCAAATCCCGTGAGGCATGGATGCTGTATTCTTCGTACAGCACTGGCATTTTCCCTTCCCTGGAGCCAATGGCCTAAATTAAGAATAGGTGACTGCTTACAGCTCATCGAGCTCTAACGGTGGCGGTTAACTTTCTTCCCCCCAAAAAGAACCAGCTGAAACGGTCAGTAAATAAATAAATACATCGGTCCCTTGCGGTCCCTTGCGCCCAGGTAGACCGGAAAGAGGCTTGAGATTGAGGGGTTCTAGAAACACACAGCAACCGAAAAATTGTTTTTCAGCCGTCACTGTGGAATTGAACCAACAGAACTCTCGATATCTAGCCGAGTGCGTTACATTTACGTCACGGTGGCCAACAATCCACCAACCACGTTCTAGAAACACACAGCAACCGAAAAATCAACCACGTTCTAGAAACACACAGCAACCGAAAAATTGTTTTTCAGCCGTCACTGTGGAATTGAACCAACAGAACTCTCGATATCTAGCCGAGTGCGTTACATTTACGCCACGGTGGCCAACAATCCACGGTGCTATGTGTATGTTTAAGTCAGCTTCTGACATCATAAATCCGTAAGATGGGCTCAGCTACTGAGACGTCTCCATCTGGTGGGCATTAACGACACTGGCTATATATATATTATAGCAGTTATTTTTATTTCAAAATATACTTTATTGGCAAAAACATAAGGGACACAGGCGTACCACATATGGCAAAACAAACAACAAAACAATGAGCGATACTGATGAAATTTTACAGGTGAATGTGATACGGCAGTCAACTAAGGATGACAAAATGTAAAAATCACTAATAAGGAACAATACATGCTTGAGGAAGATGTTGCACAAGCAATAGTAATGATTAGGATATTACAGCATGCGATGACTTGCACAGTGAGAGCAGAGCACAAAACAACAGGTAAATATATTTACAAGAATATGGCTGTACAACGCAGTGCACAAAAAGAAGGGAACATGTAAAACACAACAAAAGCGTATACTGCGATAAAGGTACAGAAGTTCCCACAATCGAGGAAACCACACGATATGTGACAAAAACATGATGAGTATTACAGAACATAGTGGGAACTTGGGCAAACTCCCCAAGTGAAACACAAGGATACACAAAATACAAACAGCAAGCCGTGCAGTATTGCATCGGTCAAAAAAAAAAAACAATGACATGGGTCGAGCAAGAAATACAGGAACTTGTATACAAAATCATAGGTACGAACAGAAAACCCTCTGCCGTGCAAGACAAAACACAATTGAAACAACACAAAACAAAAAGAGACATAGATACCCGGGGCAGTACAAGTAGAACACCCAGAGATTTCAAACACGACACGCTCCGGTGCAAAAGGCAAAAAGAAAAAAACATCAAGGGTCCAAGAGTCTACTAGCCTTGAACACAAACAAAATCTTAAAGCCCAGAAGGCACAATGCGATGAGGGAAGTACAATAAACAAGACATCAAAGAATGTGAAAAAAAGCACAAGATCTTAACCGATGCATTCAGTAGGTCGAAGCTGGGAAAAAACAAACCAATCAGAAGGAAAGATCAATGGAAGATCCAGTGATTTTAAACCATCCGGTCCCTTGCGCCCAGGTAGACCGGAAAGAGGCTTGAGATTGAGGGGTGGAAGCAGCGAAGTTCTCCAGGCGTAGTCGAGACACGATGCGATTCCTAAAAATAGACCGTAAGGCAGCGCCAGCAGAGAGAATACTAGGTGTGGTAGCAGGAGAGCGGAGAGATTGATGATAAAGAAAAACGACATGTTTGACAAGTACGAAGAGATAGGCACAGGCATCCGGCAAAATAGCCGGGGGTGTTTGGTAAGCAATAGCCACTCGTACGCTTGAAAAGGGATTATCTGGAGCAAATGGTGCCTACAAGACGAAAGGCAGTATTGAGAAGTGGAAGGAGAACGGGACAGTGACAGTAGACATGAGGAACATCACCTTCAACACCACAAAAGCAGCAGAGCGAAGTACAAGAAATTGACATGTGAAAGAGAGAAGAAGGAACAGGAAGGCGGCGGTGAAGAAACCGCCAGTGGATGTTTCGCTCTAACGGGGTAGAAAGGGGAGAGAAAAAGGCAGACCAGATAGGCAGCAGAAGAGAAGGAGAAGCATCAGAAAGACCATGCGGAGAAGTGAGGGGCGCACGAAGGATCGCATAGATAGAGGCAGTGGAAAAAGAAGAAATGGGAGCAACAGAGTCCCGAAAGGGAAGGAAGAAAAGAAGAGAGAGGCTAGGTCCAGAGACAGAAATAAGGCCAGTGTCAGAAACCAGAAGTGGGAAGAGGGTACGGAGCGCGGAGCGAAGAAGGTCATACTCCTCTTCCAAGGTGGAAGACGGGTCAGGGAAAAGAGAAGAGAGGGGTTTCCAGGTCAAATCGGAAGTTAATAAAGCTTCGACAGTGAAAATTCCTGAGCGGAACCAAGGGGGGGAAGAAAGTATGGTTGATCGGGTGGATGAATCTGAGTGGAAAAGAAAAGAGGTTCTGCAAGCAGGTCCAGGATGGTAGAAGCAAGAGCGTGGAGTAGCGGGAGAGAATGAAATATCGCTAGAGCGTCGATAAAAAGTGGTGGAAGGCGTTTAGAAGTAGAAGGAGATGAATCCATCCGAAGAAAAAGGAGGAAAGTGAAGGATGGATCATGAAGAGAAATAAGAGTATTCAGGGTAGAAGAAAGTGCAGGGGAGGGCAAAAGGAGAAGACGAATGAAGGGGACGATTCGGTGAGCTCAATAATATGTTCTGACATCAGGGAAATGAAGACCACCAAATGATGTTGGCAGAGAAAGCGTTGCAGCAGAAATCCAATGTCTAGATGACCATATCACTGAAGTGAAAATACTATTGATGGCAGAGAAATGATGCGATTTAAACACACAGGAATCCTAGGGATAGAAGCATTGTGAGATAAAATATCGATGAACAATTTGAGCACGTTGAAAGTAAGAGGAAAAGGAAAACGTAAATCGCCAAAAACCAGCCGTGCGATGAAGTCGTGGGCGGAGAGCTTGCCAAGTGACGTTGCTTGCGGTAAAGGAGTGTCCAAAATGAGCTCCAAGAAATTTTTGGGTCGAGGAGGACCACACTGCTCCCGACGGCGAGTCAGTGCGGCCTCTCAAAGAACCACACCACAGGCCAGCACTTTTCTGAATATTCAGGGCAGCACCAGAGAGAGCAGCATACTGTTCATAAGTGGCAAGAAGAGTATCAAATTGGTCATCGCGGCGAAGACAAAAGGTAACATCATCTGCGTAAGCAGAGACAAGAAAACGGTGGTGCCGAGTACTAGAGACAATCGGTCCTACCGCAGGTAAGAGAGACGCCCGACTTGCAATCAAAAAGGGCTCAAAGGCGAGAGCAAAGAGTTGTCCTGATAATGGACAACCTTGTCTGATGCCAGATCGAAAAGGAATCGGGGCCGTCAAAAATGTGGCTGTCCGAACGTGCAAATGGGCGCCCCGGTAGAGGCTAAGGATGAGAGAAACAAAAGCGGGAGGAAAACCAAAGTGAGTTAATACGGCAGAAAGGTAAGTGTGAGAGACGTTATCAAAAGCGGATTTCTGGTCAAGATTAAACAAAGCTAGGGGTTCGGAATGTTTTAGTGCAAGAAAGGAAAGGTTATGAAGAAAGGAGATATTGTTAGAAATAGAACGACCAGGCACGGTATATGTCTGGTCGGGGGATATGAGGAACGGAAGAACAGAATTTAGGCAGCGAGAAAGGAGTTTAGTGAAGAATTTGTAATCCAGGTTGAGAATGGAGATGGGGCGCCAATTCGACAAGTCCAGAAGGTCACCCTTCTTCGGCAGGAGGATGACACGTGCAACTGTAAATTCCGGCGGAAGCGCAGGAGAAGAAAGAGCACACGAAAAAGCGGCAGAGAGAAAAGGCAGGGGTGACGGAAGAAAGGCCCGATAGCGACAGCGGGAGGCCATCAGGTCCCGGGGAAGAGTGAAGATTGAGGAGGCAAAAGCCTCTCTCAATTCAGGCAAAGAAAAATCAGCAATGAGAGGGGCGCAGAGAGAAGACGGGACCTGAGGGAGAGAAGAAAGAAAAGAGGAGGAAGAAAAAGAAGAACCCTGCGCAACCGCTCGGAACTTCTCCAGAAAGAAATGATGGACATGAGAGCAGATGAGAGTTGTATTGCCAGTAACAGTGCCATCAGGCAATCGGAGATGTCTGATGGAAGATGACATGCGTCGCATGGATTCCATCTTCGAAAGGACTTCAAAAAATGCGTCGATGGTGAAATACGTAGGTGCCGAAGACGACGGACTGCTTGCTGAGCAAACGGTTCGAGGCAGGCATGAAGTTCATCACGGATGGAGGCATAGTGCTTGTCAGACATTGGCGTCGCGAAGAGGAATCCTCGTAGGTTACTCACCTCCATCGAGCGAGTGGTGGAAATAGTAAAGGAGAGTTGACGAACGAGCAAGAGAAGATCCCGTTTGACATCAAGCCACAAACGCAAGGCGCTTGGGGTCGTTGTGAGCAGCAACTTCCGACTAGAGAGGAACGTCTCAACTGCCTCACAAAAAGAACGGTCTTGCAAGACAGTGTCATAAAATGTCCAATGACGGCGCGTGGATGAAGGTGCTGGAGAAACACAAATTGATAGTGAAACGGCAGAATGGTCGGAAGAAACAGTAGGTGAATGTCGAGCAGCAGTGACAGCAGGGAGTAAGGAAGCAGAAACATAAATTCGGTCCAACCGCGCAGCAGTAGAACCGAACGTAGGCAGATTACACCACGTAAAGGAAATGGAATCAGGATTTAGCCGTCTGAAGGAATCGACAAGATGAAAATCATCAAGGAGCTGAATCAGCTGTGAAACTGAAGTCATGCGGTATTCACCATATGATGAATTTCTGTCAAGAGAAGGCTGCAGCGTACAGTTAAAATCCCCCCCAAGAACGAAATAGCCCCCGGGAGGAATCGCTGCAATCGCTGCACGAATACTACGGAAAAGATGAGCAACATATATTTCATCAGTGGGAATATATACATTAAAGATATGAAAAGTAACATTATGCACACAAAAGGTAAAACACTGAAGAAAATCAAGGTATAAATTTGTCACAGAAATAGAAGTCAGCGGAGTCAAAAACCGCTGGCGCCTCTGCTACAGCTATACCACCATACCGCGAGAGGCGATACGAGTGGTAAAAGGTGTACGGCCAGTGTCTCCATAAGTGAGTGGGAGTGTCAGCAGAGCAGTGAGTTTCCTGGAGAAGGAGAACATCTCCACCAGCGGCAGAAAAGTCCTCATAAACGAGGGAGTTCAACACTGGTGCCGCGAACCCGCGACAATTCAAGGAAGTCACAGTGAAAGTGCCATGTATCTAGTGGCAGTGACAATCTTTTCCAAATGGGAACGGAAGTTGTTGTACCGCCGTTGGATGCACTTCTGAGTGGCAGCATCCTCGGCAAATGGACTCTTGATAGTATTGTAAAGAGTTAACAGTTGTGCCAGTTGATTCTCAACTGCTGGGTAGCGACCTTCAAATCGGTTGACATAGGTGGGTAAATTAGGAAGAAGAGTCTTGGCGCAAGCAAAGTCGTGCAATTCGTTATAAGGGAGAGGAGTGTCCGGAAACACATTCATGTGTAGGCGTGCGGAAAATTCCTCAAGAGGCAGGAGGTAGATAACTGGCTTGGAAGACTTGACAGGGCGACCCGAAGCAGGTGATCCAGCAGTCTTAGTCGGAGAGGTTTGAGTAGAGTGGCCAGATTGTTGCCGTCGTTTCGTAGAGCCACGAGGAGGTTTGGCATCCCTTTTGTCAGGACGGGTCCGGAGATAGCCCTCTGTCCCATCCATCACTCATCGCTTGGTCGCTGACGCTTTGATAGGCTGTGTCATCAGCGGTCGAGGTCTCGGTATAAGACTGGTCAGTCGCAACGGACTCAGCAACTGCTGTAGGGTCCGCAGGAACACGAAAAGATGTTGAAGATTGTAAAACTGGGTAGTGTTCCTCGGAGAGAGAAGGTGGGACAACAATTGGCATAGAGGTTGCCACCGAAGGTAGGTTGTTCGCAGGAACCACCGTCGGTAACGGAGCGCTACTAGGATCTTGATAAGAAGGCGTCCGATCTTGATAGACGGGCGAAACAGACTTTGGTGGAACAACTGGACACTGCTTATAGCAGTGACCAACCTGGTGACATTGACTACAATGGAATTCCGTCAGGAAGTTTATTTGCCTGACCTGATCCTCGCACCGAACAGTGAAGTGTGTTGGAAGCCGTTCGATTGCTTCTTGTGATGGAAATATGACCCTCGCAACACGGCGAGCACCTTGGATCGACGCATGTCGTGGATCACGTAATGGGTCGTTTCGGGCAGCAAGATGCGTTTGTATGCCTCCAACTACCCGACCAACCGAAGATAAGACAGCATACAGCATGAGATCTGTCACTTCCAACGGGACCGGGTAGAAAGAAACGTTAATGGGTCTTTGGCCTACCGGTTCTGCAGAAAGATGTCTATCACCAATGGTGAGGCCAGATGTTAGGAGAGATTTCGCCATTTCAGCCGTGGCCAGATAAACAACCACAAGTCGTCCTCTTCGATACATTTGCGGAATAGATTCAGATGGGAACCGCTGTGCAATGGCATCTACATATACTCGCAAAGGAGTGTCCGGAAGGGCTTCGAAATGGACGCCTTTTGCAAGATTCTCAGTAAAAGCTGTGCCAGCTGGAGAGCTGGCTGGGATATTAAGCACGATATTATTGCCTGCTTGGGAAATGAAAGATTTCAGCTTTTCAGCGCCAACATAATTATTCTTGGATGCTGGACGAGAGACTGTGGAGGCTGCAACAGAAGAAAACGAAGGTAATGACACGTTGGGCTCGGCAGTGCTAGAAGAGGCTGCATTTCCAGTAATGTCCATTGCGTCATCATCGATAGCGGAAGCCGGGAGATGTGACGTAGTGGAGAAGGCAAATTGGCAACGCCACGAGCGGACTCTTGCGTGGAAACACCCCCATCTGGGGCATCCGAAAAGGAAGAGAGATTAGGGCTATCACTATCTCTACCGGAAGTCGCCATCTTTAATGGCGGCGCCCAGTAGCAAGCTTGGCCAGCTCGGCCAAACGTAAATAAGATGAAATACAACAAAATAGGCACTCACCGCGCTCGAAATGAAGCAAAATGAAAGACGATACATTTATACTTAAGGTGAACGTGAAATTAAGGAGCGTAGAGTCCAATAACACACCCAAATCACAAGAAAATCGCGGAGCAACAACACGCTGCTCAGTTAAATCCAAAGGGCGAGATCCAAGTTGAAAATACTTCAAATACGGTCAGTTTTCCGCACCCAATTCCAGAAAATGTTCATGAGCATTGTATAAACAAGTGAAGTATATTTTTGGTGGCCCGCCACTTCCCATGCTCTCTTTCTACAGCTGAAAAGCTCGATTTTCCGCACCAGATTCCAGGAATTTCTCGTGCGCATATTACCCGTATAAACACCTCAGGGTAATTTTCGATTGCCTGCTCTTCTTATTCTCCCTTTCTACAGCTGAAAGCGTCGGTTTCTCGTACCCAATTCCAGATATTCCTCATGTGTATTGTATGCCGCCCGGTGGTGCAGTGGTTTAAGCGCTGGCTTGTGATCATTCGCCCGAGATGGGTCCGTGTTCGAATTCCGGTTAGGCATGGATTTTGTGCTTGTCTTACGGCGTTGGCTCTCTCCTCTCCCTGGAACTAGTGACCCTAAATTAGAGAGATTTCCTATCTGAGGTTGAGAGACCCGAACCCACAGCGCTCTGCGCCTTTAGGCAGGTGAAAAAGAAGAATATAAGAGAATTGGGAACAGAATTCTCTGATAGAACAGCATGAAAGAAGAGTACAGAAAAATTAGATCAAAAGGAGTATACGGTTTTCCGTTAAGTATTGAAGTTGTAAGCTACCCTAAATACTTACCTGTAACAATTCGCTCTGAGCAATTAATCCCGCAGCCAATGTCCGGCCGCAGGAATCAGGGAAAGGACATTGAAAAGAGGACCCTAATAAAAAACACACACACACACACAAGAAAAATTCGACAGATAAACACCCAGTTTTCTTACAAAACCATGTGTTGCAAGGCACCTGAAACTACAAAATTGTCGTTTGCTCAGTTCTCGGGTAGGAGTCGGCTTTTCGCCTCGCTTCTCATGGGCTTCTCAGAGAAAAGATTTTTTCCCACTGGCTGGAGGGGAGTTTGGTACTTTTTTTATTTTTTTTAAACCATAGTACCTTGTTTCTGGGCCAGTCTCATATATGTGGACTGAAAAATTCCTTTTGCAAAACAAGAGTTTGGCTCTTAAAAGAGCCATTTTTTTAACAAAATTTCTTCACATGTGTGAAGAATACCCTCTGAACACTAGTCCCAATTATTGTTATTTTTTTGTTAGGGTAGCTATGAATTGGGTTCATTTCTGGAACTTTATTCAAGATAGCTTTTGGCCTTTTATATCTGTTAGTTTCATTGACAGTACAGTTAATGGCCTCTCTGACCAGAGGATTAGGATGAATCTTAGCTTTTTCTTAGTATCTTTTAGCTAAGTCATAAATCGTATAATGGATAGAATTAATATTTAGCATGCTGCGGATAGCATGGTTTGAAGTTCTTCCATCAAGTCCAACCATCATACGTAGGGTTTTATTTTGAAATGAGGTAATATTATTTTTCTGCTGTTTGTTGCAGTTACCCCAGATAGGGCAGCCATAAGTAATAACAGGGCTGATACAGGGTTTCCGTATCAAAGTTTTATTTTTCCTGCTAAGCCTTTTATTTTTTATTATTGGCCGGAGACTTCCTCTGATCTTAAGAGATTTGGTCAGTGTTTCTTTAATATGCTTGTTCCAGTTCAGGTTGTGGTCCATAATAAGGCCTAAATATTTAACATCTTTTACCCAAGGTATTTGTTTATACATTTCTATTTCAAAGTCTGGATTGTATTTATATTTAATCCTATAAAATAGAATTGCTTGAGTTTTTTCAGTGTTGATTTTGATTTCCCAATCTAAGAAATATTTCTCAAGTTGTAACAGGAAAGTTGCTTGATTTTTATTTTTGGAAGTATAACCAAGTGCAGTGTCGTTAGCATAGAGAGCTGCAGTCAGATTCCTGTTATTATAGTTGGGAAAGTCTGACGTAAAAATAGAATACAGCGTTCGCGCGAGTACACTGCCTTGCGGTACACCAGCTTCGATTTTTTTAACGATTTTTACACAGAATGTTCTGTTAGTAAGGTATGATTTGATTATACAGTATGAATAATCCAGGGTGGGAAATCATGTGCTATTAGCTTATAGATAATTGCCTCATGTGGGCATTTATCGAATGCTTTTACCACATCCAGAAATATGGCTGCTGTGTGTTCTTTTTTTATTATTCCTTCAGCACATTTTTCAGTTATTCTAGAGAGCTGGTGCACCGTGGAGTGTTTACCTCTAAAACCTCCTTGAAAAAATGGAATTACTGGGAAATCCTCGCAGAATTGTTGCATTCTAATAAGAATTACTTTTTCAAATATTTTCCCCATAGTTGGGAGCAACGAAATAGGTCTGTGATTTTCTGGAATAGCCGGATTTTTACCGGGCTTAGGTAGTAAAATTACTTTAGCGGCTTTCCACTCATCTGGAAAGTATTTTATTTCAATAGCTTTATTGTATATTTTAGTAAGCGTGTGCACATATGCTTCCGGTAATTTTTTCATGATTTTATTATTAATACCGTCCTTACCAGGTGCATTTTTATTCCTGACTTTGTTCATATGAAACCGTACCCCCCTGTCACGAAGAGGAAGTGGGTTTTCAAAGTCAGGTGAAAAATGTTTTTTTTTTTTCGACCCTTAAAAGAGCCTTTTTTTTTTCACAGTCGGTTGCTGTCCGACTTCTGCAGCTTGTTCCGGGTTTGCGGATCTGAGAGAAGTCGTAGCACTTTCCACTTTAAGTTGCTGCTTTCTCTGTCTTTTTCCCCGTTTTTTTTTATTTTTTTAATCACAGCATTCTGAGTGCTTTTAATTGGGTATGTTCTCACAGGTTTTTTTTACTGGTAAATTCCTCATAGAGTTGTGCACTTCGTGCACTTACTCTAGAATTTTCGACATCCCCCACATATTTAAAATAAGTATCCAAGGCCTTTTGGGTTTTGATGTATGTATCCGTGTCAGGGATATCATTTTTTTTAAACTGTTTTTCGAGTGAGTTTGCAAAAATTTCCGCTTTTTCTTCGTCAGTTATAACTACCGCCCCACCTTCGTTTTGAAGGGGTGGGAGTAGTTTGACATTTTTATTTTGCAAGCTCGCCGTTAGATTCCATAGGGTCATTTTATATTTTTACCCGAATTTTCAGAGTAGTCAACATGAACTTCCTCTAAAACATGACATGTTTACAAATTTTCTAATTTCTCTCTTAATTTGTCTATTTAGGGAGCAATAAAGGTCATAGAACGTTTTATTTCTTGTTCTTTGCCACTTGCTTCGGTACCTATTTTTTTTAATAAGGTCCAAAATTTCTTTGAATAAATAGTCCGGATTTTTTTCTCTTTGACAGGAGTTTGACATTCTTCCATAATTATTTTAATGGCGAGGTTAAAGATTTCAATAGCTATGTCAATTTCTTCTTGCTATAGTAGTCTCCAATTACCGGAGGTGGCACTAATTTAATTTTGTCTTCAAATTGTTTTAAATTAGTGACCATTTTGGTGCTACCGTCACAGTTTTATCAGTGTAGAGCTGGAGGTGAACGGGATTGTGGTCAGATGAGAGCGCTGCCTCAGAGTAAATTTCAAAGTAATATTTATTATTCTTCAATAGCGCAAACTCTAGTATGTTGCTAGGTCCTCTGAGTGCCGTTCTTGTGGGTTCAGACGGTGCCCCCAAATCAATGTTTTTGTTTAAGAGATATCTGAAGATATTGTTTCCACTTTTATTAGCTCTAGGGCAGTATTAATAACGGTGTTTATTATTAAAATCTCCCACTATGACCGTGGGAATATCTTCCTCGAAAAGATTATCTAGAGCTTCACTGGTAATAATGTGTTTGGGATGATTATATAGCGCCGTAAATTTAATCGGGTTATTTTGTGTTTTAATAATAGCCGAGTTCGCTTCCATGCCATCCTCTGTGTTGCATGCTGCTTCACTTTGTTGGAGATTATCTTTCACTGCAATCAAAATTCCACCACTTTTGTTGGTTTTATCTTTTCTGTAAACCTTGTAGTTGGGAATTTTGAATTTAACTCTGTCTGTTAGCCAGGATTCATTAATTAGCGTAATATAAATTTTTTTGTATTTTAGGTAGGCTAAGAATTCTCTATGCTGCCTTTTGATGGCTTGCGCATTCCAAATTAATATGTTAAGTCCATTTGTTTCAGAGTATAAAATTTCATCTTCATTTTTTTCATCATTTTTTACTGTGTCAATTTCTTTTATATTGTTGCTTCTTTCGGTAACTTGGGCATCAATATCAGTATTGAAATTGATTGCTTCCATGTTTTTTGACCAGTTTGGTAGCTAATTCTGCTGTTTTATTGATGGTCCATTCACCATTTTTTTGTTTTTTAACAGTTTCACCATTTATTTGGTTTTCCGTAAAATTATCACTCATGGACTTTTCTTTAATTTTATTAATTAAAAGGTCAATTTTGTTTGAGTGACTCTCTTTCACTGCTTTCTACATTCCTTTCACTGTTTTCTATGTTATTCACATGTGTGAAGAATAGCCCCAACTCTCTTTCATTGCTTTCTATGTTTTTTACTTGTTGGCTTGTTATTTCAGTGTGTTTATTTTCCACATTATCATATAGAAGAGGCAGTTCGTTTTGTGTGTTATAAAGTGTAATGTTATTAGTATACTGCAATTGAGCAATTTCATTACAGGTAATTTTTTCTGCCTCGTTAATTTCTTTGCTAAGCCATCCTGTGAAATATTTTGTTTTTTTCACAGTTGGAGTAACTGCTTTTCTTTCCAATTGTTTTGGCTTTTGTATAGCATTTTCACCTAAATATTTGTCAACATCATGAATCAATTTCTCTGTCACATTTGTATTTTGGAAATTTTTGCGATGTTTTTCAATTTTTTTCTTTTAGCACAGAATTCTGTAAATTGCTTTTAATGACAACTTTTTTGTTTCCCTGTGTAACAAGTTAATATTACGCAGGTATTTATTTGCATCATTTTTTATTAATTCTGTGTCATTTACTGCATCTTTTATTTTTGAGCTTAATTTATGCTCATATGATGCCTGAGGTTGTTCTTTATTTTGTGCTTCATTTCCAACATTTTTTTTTGCACAGTTTTTTTTTTCACTTTCTCAAACTTTTTTAAACTTTCTAGAGTTTCAATTTTTTCTTTGTAAAGTCTTCCTTTACTTATGTGAATACGTGTTCGTGTCTGTGGAAACATAGTTTCTTTCAACTGCGAATCAGGTTTGGCAAATTCCTTTTTGAAAAAAGTACCCGGCCCTAAAAAACGCCGTTTTTTTTAACAGACTGACGTGGATTCACGCCAAATTCCTTGCAAAAGGCTGACGCCGAAGCCGTCTCAGGTCTATTTTCCAAAAAACCTTCCTCTTGTGTAAGCTCGTCTGGACATCTCTCGGATTTTTCATAAATCATATCCCGTATTTTCTCAGATATCCCATCGCCCGGGCATCCCACCGGTGTTTTTATCTTATCTGATAATTTCTCAGATATTATGTCTGGAATTGGCGCAGACATACAAGAAGAGTCATCTACAACTTTTTTTGTCAGATGACGTGCCTAGAATTTTCTGAGGCACAGAAAATTCTAGGCACGTCATCTGACAAAAAAAGTATCCAAAAAAGATAGATGCACGTCATCTATCTTTTTTGGATACTATTACATAGTTCCGGAGGAAGGTTTCTAACTAATTCTCCTGGATCTTCTCGGATCCGGCTTTTCAGTTGACTGTCGAATTCCAGTGAAAGGGGACGAGGAACGGGTAACGACATCACTTTTCTTGGCGTCAGGCGTTTGCTCTACAACATCAGTACTGGTAATCCTATAAATTTTTACGATGGGCTGTAAGCTGAAACGAAGAGAAGTGGGTTCGGGAAAATTTTAATTGAGCTTTGAAAAAAGCTTAACAACTAAAAGATCCCCTAACCGGACTGATTCGAATAGGCTGGTAACCCAGTAACTATCTAATCGCAGAACAAGACGCACGGACGACGAACGACGAAAAGCTTGCACAAAAGTTCACTCGCAGGAGCTCACACGATGTGCGACCTTCCTGCTCGGAATCCAAAAGGCAACTGAAACTGAAAAGCGAAAAACGTGACCCTAAATTAGGGACGGGCGACTGCTTATATCCCATTGAGTTGCTCACCGTCGTGGTTAAACCTCAAATTAAAAAAAAAAGCATTGTACAGTCAAGTCAAGGTAATTTTTGGTTGCCTTCACTTTCCCATCCTCACTTTCTATAGCTGGAAGTTTCAATTTTCTCACCCAATTACACGAATTCCTCATGCGCATTGTATAAACACGCAGGGCTATTTTTGGCTGCCTGCCTTTTCTAATTCTTTCTTTTCTAAAGATGGAATAGTGGATTTCCCGCATTCGATTCCAGGAATGTGAGAAAGGGAACAAAGGTCATGTTCTAGGAATTTCCGAGAGTTTTGGTTTTCTCTTTTCGTTTGAAGGTTTAACGACCATCGTAAGCAACTCGATGAGCTATAAGTAGTCACCCGTCCCTAATTTAGCGCCACTGGTTCAAGGGAAGGAAGAGAACTAGTACCGTAAGACAAACACAATATCCAATCAGGGATGTGAGAAAAAGAACAAAGGTCATATTCTAGGAATTCCGAGAGTTTTGGTTTTTTCTTTTTTCTTTGAAGGTTTTTTTTTTTTTGATTGGAGGTTTAACGACCACCGTGAGCAACTCAATGGGCTATAAGCAGTCGCCCGTCCCTAATTTAAGGTCACTGGTTCCAGGAAAGGGAGAGAACCAGTGCCTTAAGACAAACACAACATCCATGCCTCACCGGGATTCGAACCCGGACCCCGTTCGGACGAATGATCAGAGGCCATCGCTTAGACCACTGCGCCACCGGGGCGGCCTTTGAAGGTTTGACGACCATCGTAAGCAACTCGACTTGCGTTAAAAGGTTATGAAGATTTAAATCACCCGTCCCTAATTTAGGGCCACTGGTTCAAAGAAAGGAAGAGAACTAGTACCGTAAGACAAACACAATATCCAATCAGGAATGTGAGAAAAAGAACAAAGGTCATGTTCAAAGAATTCCGAGAGTTTTGGTTTTTTCTTTTTTCTTTGAAGGTTTAACGACCATCGTAAGCAACTCGACTTGCGTTAAAAGGTTATGAAGATTTAAGTCACCCGTCCCTAATTTAGGACCACTGGTTCAAGGAAAGGAAGAGAACCAGTACCGTAAAACAAACACAATATTTATGTCGCACCGGGATTCGAACCTGAATCCATCTCGGACAAATAGTCAGAAGTCATCGCTACGCCACGGGGACGGCCCGAGTGTTTTCAACCTAAATAAAGAATTTGGAGATTTCCGCCATTTTCGGGGCTGAAAGGAGACGATATATAAATGAAACTCTTGAACGTATCCACTCATGTAAATTTAATATTTTAAGTTAAAAGGTTATGTAACGTACCAGGTGATGTGACGTACCTGCCAGCAGGACACACTGGACATAAAGGCAGATAGGAATCAGAATAAAACGTCCGCGTAGCTCAATTGGTAGAGTGACTTATTCCGGAATGAGGGTATCCGGGTTCGAATCCTGGCGTGGACAGAAATGACGGAGAAATTTACTTCGTTATAATGGCGCCCGAACTATCCGGATGACCCGACAGTTCGAATTCTCGCAATGGTGTGATGTTATTTCCACACCGCGAGATAGGAAAAATAAGAGAATCCCTTCTCCAGCACTTCAGAAAAAAAAAAAAAAAATAAGGTAACGTACAGGAGATGTGACGTACCTGCCAGCAGGACGCACACGACATAAAGACAAATAGGAATCAGAATAAAACGTCCGCGTAGCTCAATTGGTAGAGTGACTTGTTCCGGAATGAGGGGATCCGGGTTCGAATCCTGGCGTGGACAGAAATGACGGAGACATTTACTTCGTTAGAGTTATGAAGATTTAAGTTACTTGTGAGATTTCATGTGTCTTGCGGAATGTTAAATATTAGGTTCAAATGGTTGTTTTTAGTAATTTGCAAGCTGTACGGTTTCAAGCTTATTTATGAACTTTTAAATATCAAAATTGAACACATAAAAAAGGATATAAAACATCAGAGCTCTAGGGGAGTGCTGTCCAACTGCCGACCGGCGGAAAGAAATTACACGTAAATGAAGATTAAACAAAAGTTAATTTTTGACTGAAAAGAGATGGAATAAATCTGAAATGTTACATTATGTGGGTCTTCACTGGGGCTATCAAAATATTCTTTTAGATGAACTTGATGCCGAATATGAAGATTTACTTCAGCACAATCGAGTCTGTTGGTTGACTCCTGAAAAATATTTAGTGAGTTTTTCCAATTTCTTTTTTTTTTCTTCATTGGAGGTTTAACGATCACCATGATCAACCCAATGGGTTATAAGCATCTGCCCGTCCCTAATTTAGGGCCACTGGTTCCAGGGAAGGGAGAGAGACAGCGGCGTAGGGCAAACACAACATCCATGCCTCACCGCTATTCGAACACGGACCCTTCTCGGACGAATGGTCAGAAGCAATTGCTTAGATTACTACTCCACCGGGCGGCCAACTTCTTTTTTTTTTTGTTTGAGTCATTGGTCCCAGGGAAGGGAGAGAACTAATGCCTTGAGATAAACACAATATCCATGACTCATGAGGATTCGAACCTGGACCCATCTCGGAAGCCAGCGCTTAGAATACTGCGGTACCGGGGCGGCATTTTCCAACATCGGGAAGAATTTTTATCTCCTTTTTTGTTGGAAGAAATGAAATGTGATACTGATCTCACTAAAAGTTTAAGCAATGCCGCTTTTCTTAGCACACTAGCTTTTCTAACTGATATCACGCAGCATTTGAACGTGACAAATATTGCTCTGCAAGAGAAAGGCCAAAATATCTGTAATTATTACAGACATATAACTGATTCTCGTAACAAGCTGCCATTTTTGAAACCAAATCTGAAAAGAAACAGTTTGACACACTTCGAATACTGCAAAGAATTTTTCGATGAAGACAATACTCGGAGAAAGTATAGAATTTGAAGTATTTATTCCTGAGTCAGACATTTTCATTAAGAAATCTGATGGCAAGTATAAAAACAATTTGATGAACTCAAACCTAGCACACATCTGTTCAGCAATGCATCGAATGTCGACGTTGAGAGCACATACCCCATTTATCAAATTGAATTGCACTCATGTCCAAAAGTTAAGCATAATCAATATACCTATGAATATTTCAAGAACTATTCGTCGGAAAGGCGCGAAACTGAGTATGCTTGTGTAATAACATGTTGCAAGTACAACGGGAGACAAAACAAGTAATGAAACAAAGTTTATTGTATTACTTATGCAAATTTACGAAAATCAACAACACAGTAATTTTCGTGTTGAGTACATAAAAATGAGAAAAGGCTGGTGCACCATGATTAATAAGGGATGTGGTGCCCCTTGCAGCCACGCAAGCCTCGTATTGACTTTCCATGCTGTTTATTAGGTTGTCCAAGACAAGAAGTCCCACTCTTGACGAAGAGCAGTTCGGAGCTCCGAAATGGTCCTTGGTGGATACTGAGAGAACGCAATTCGCCTCCCAAGTGCATGCTATGCATTCTATATCATATTCATATCCAGAGACCTTGGTGGCCACTTCATGTGCTCCGTATCTTCAGTTTGGAGAAAGCCAGCCACAAGCTGAGCTCTGTGGGGCGTGCATTATCGTCCATGATGACCAGAACTGGACACCCGGCACCTCTGAAAAGTTTCACATGAGGTACCAGTATCTCGTCTCTGTACCTATACCTCTGTCGAAGATGTGGAGCTCTTTGCGCCCATTCAACATGATGCCTGCGCATGCCATGACTGCACCGCTGCCAAATTGGTTCCTTTCCCTAAGACTATTGGGATTGTAACGGGTTCTCCGTTCTTTCCATAGAGTGGTTCGACGAGAGTGAGTCTGTAAACAGAATCTGGCCTCATCAGTGAGGAGAACGTTGCTCCAGTGATTCAGCATCCAGTTTCGATGTTCCGGACTCCAGTTTAAACGGGCCCTCCTGTTCGTAGGGGTGAGCCGGACACAAACTATTGGAAGTCAGGTATAGAGATCGGTTGCTCTGAGTCTCATGTGAACAGTTTGTCGTGAAACTCTTGGTCCTGAGGCTGCCGTAAGACCTGCAGATAGTTGCCTGGAAGACATCTTCCTATTACGTCGTGCAGTTAATGCAAGATACCGATCCTGATCAGAGAATATGAGTCTTGGACGATCTTGTACTGGTTGGCGTCTACCCTCTCTTGTGTCTTCAAACCTTTCCCAAAGCCTGGAGATGACACTTGGCTGCACATGAAGTGTTCTGAAGACCACAGTCTGTGATTGTCCTATGACGTCGTGCAGTTAATGCAAGATACGGGTCCTGATCAGGGGATATGAGTCTTGGACGATCTTGTACTGGTTGGCGTCTACCCTCTCTTGTGTCTTGGAACCTTTTCCAAAGTCTGGAGATGACACTTGACGGCACATGCAGTGTTCTGAAGACCACAGTCTGTGACTGTCCTATGACGTTGTGCAGTTAATGCAAGATACCAGTCCTGCTCAGGGGATACGAGTCTTGGACGATCTTGTACTGGTTGGCGTCTACCCTCTCCTATGTCTTGGAACCTTTTCCAAAGCCTTCAGATGACACTTTGTGGCACATGCAGTGTTCTGAAGACCACAGTATGTGAATGTCCTGATTCGAGCCTTCCGATTATTCTACCCTGCAAAAATTTTTTAACCTGGAGTCTTTGTTTCATATTGCTTTCCTCGTCACCAATTATAGCAACTGTTCTTATTGGAATTGAAAGAAAATGGAATAAGACACTCAGGAATTGAAGAAAATGGTATCGCACTCAGTAAGCTACTTTTATAAAACTGCTAGAAATTTGCGTCTCGAACGTCAGCGGCGGTTATTTGACCGAGCACTGCAATTTGTTCAGTGGTATGACTGCTCTACATACAGTAGCAAAGCAAAAGTATTTGGCGAAACACTTTTTCGATCATAATTTTTTTTCTGCTGGACCAAATCAGGTCATTTTGGGATATGATATGTGTTGATTTCGTGAGTTACAATGCCGCGTAGTTTGTATTTCGTTCAGAGCGAATTTGTTTTTCGAATTGGGCCATATTCAAGAGTCGCCAATTATTACCCATTTGTTTGCTGCATGTATTAATGTTTTTCTTGTGACTTTTGTCGGTTTTGTGATGTGTAGTGTGATAATAAGTCAATCTTAGGTTTTCAGAAATGGGTAAAAAGGCGGAGATCCCTGTTGGAGCTCGCCAGGCGGCCGTGAACATGATGGAATCCGGAATGCGCGTGGCACCGACATTGCGAGGGCCCTGAAGATCCGACACCAGTCCATTTCAGCTATCCTGCAACGATATAAGAAGACTGGGACCGTCTAGAATAATCCGCAATGTGGTAGGCCTCGTTCCACTACGTTGCGTCAGGATAGACGCATCCTCCGTCAATGTGGTGCTGATCCCACCTTGACTGCTGTGGACATCGACACCGAATTCCGCGACAGCGACGACCTGAACGTCAGCCGAATGAACATCTATCGTCGTCTCATTGCTGGTGGATTGAATGGAAGCCGCCCCGCTAAGAAACCACTCATCGGAGTCAAGAATCGACGAGCCAGAGTCGGGTTCGCGCGCCGTCATCGACACTGGACCGCGGCGGACTAATAGTAAGGTGCTTTTCACCGACGAGAGCAAGTTCAACTTATTCGGAAGTGATGGCATCAGATACGTATGACGTCCGTGTGGCCAGAGATTCAACCCCCAGTTCATTCAGTCGACTGTCAAGCACGGAGGAGGATCGTTCATGGTTTACGGCGCCTTTTCTCGCAATGGAATGGTCCCCATCATCAATATTGACGGAATAATGACCGGTCAGAGCTACACGAACATGCTAATCAACGATGTCTTCCCATGGGCAAACCAGAACATGCCACCCGGATGGATCATGCAGCAAGACAACGACCCGAAACACACCTCCAGAGTAGCGAAGGCAGCCTTCCAGCAGCAACAGGTCACACTTCTAGACTGGCCAAACCAATCTCCAGACCTCAACCCCATCGAGCACATGTGAGAGGAGCTGGAGAGACGATGTGCAAAGAAAACCTGCCGGAATAGGGCCCAGAGGTTCGAACAGCTGTCTGCAGAATGGGCGCGAATTCCGCAGGTCACCGTCGAGAAGCTAGTGGACTCGATGCCGGCACGTTGTGCAGCTGTTAGTAAGTCTCGTGGTTATCCCACTAAGTATTAGTTATTGTTTTGTCGTTTTCTCGTACTTGTTTTCTGTTATCGTTGCATTAAATAAATGCGATACATACCTACTTTGTTGGTCAATTTGTATGATCTTTGCGTATTAAGCTCGGTACCTGATCTGTGTTAAGGTTTCCGATCCACCTGCATATGGGTCATGTTTACAACTGAATAACACATATCATATCCCAAAATGACCCGATTTTCTCCAGCAGAAAAAATATTATGGTCGAAAAAGTGTTTCGCCAAATACTTTTGTTCGCTACTGTACCTATGTCTGCTGTTCTATTGGTTTTAACTATTTACTTTGTATGTTTTACCAATTACGCTTTACTTTTGGACACCAGTGTAGTTGAACTTCAAGCAGATGAATTTATCAGAGTTCGATCTGAATATATGAATTTATCAGTTTCTATGTTTAATTTTTTTTCACCGAGGAATACCTAAACTTATGGCGCAGCGGTCTAAGCGATGGCCTCTGATCATTCGTCCGAACGGGGTCCGGGTTCGAATCCCGGTGAGGCATGGATGTTGTGTTTGTCTTACGGCACTGGTTCTTTCCCTTCCCTGGAACCAGTGACCCTAAATTAGGGACGGGCGACTGCTTATAGCCCATTGAGTTGCTCACGGTGGTCGTTAAACCTCCAATCAAAAAAAAAAAAATACCTAAACTTAAGAAAACGATTTGGGATTAAAAGTTATTTCACTGTTTGGAAGTGTAATACTTACCTATGAGAGAAGGCATTTTTTGACATGAACAACATAAAGCTGAAACACAGGAATATTGTTAATGACTTAACTCTTGAACAATTACTTCGACTTACAACGGCACAGTTTGAGGTGAAAAGCAGCAACTTTTAGTGGAGTTTAATTGTCCACAGTGCCGTCAATAAAAGGTTTTTTTTTCAAATTTTAAATTCAACTTGTTTAATATTAATTAAAAAACTTGATAAATTAAGCAGACTATCTTTATATTCTAATCATCTTATGTACACAAAAAAATGCAGCCCGTCGCCTAATTCTTTTAAAATCCTGACTCGAGGCTCTACAGAAGTTCGACAGCACTGATCTCGGATAAGGAAACAGCAAGAATTTTGAAGTCCACGCTTTGTCCGTTCTTGATTGGTACATCATCACAGAACAACGTTGGCTTTAAAGGACATCCCACAGTGTCTCCCCTAGAATGTGCAGGACCCCAGGAGAATATTTTTTTCGAGGCTCCTGTCTATGTAAACAATTTGACTAGGACAAGCCGCCAACGGTAACCGATAACTCGCTTACAGTTGGCAAACTTTGAGCAAAGCTATTGCAAAATCTAAGCTCATTAAGGCGCCTATTATGACAAATTCTTAAAAACGAACGCGTAAAATTTATGACTTCCAGAACAAAAGGGCGAAACATTCTAAAAATGAAATGCCTAAAATTTATCATGAACTACTTTCCTTCACGCCTTCACGTTGGTTGTGATCAGGTTGCCAGTAAACAAAGCGGAAAAACACACTCGGATCGGGAACTACGTTTTTCATTTTGTATCGCGAAAGACAGACAGACAGACACACACACATACACAAACTTCCTTTTTTTATTACAGATTAAACAAGTGTTGAGCTAACAGACGCGGTCTTTGCATTTCTTCGGTTTTCAATTTAAACGACTTTTTTAAATTCATGTTAGTGAGCCGACTTTCGTGAAACGGTTTAAGTAAGGCCATCTAGTTTTAATTGAAATTCCTCAATGACACGGAATTTCGGGAATCGGAAGGAGTCAAAACCTGACCATGGACGATGTCCAATTGCATGCCAAAAATCACGGTAATCGGATGTGTCATGTCGTAGCTATGCCCGAACAACTAATTGTCCCGAATCTCGTATAGAGAGCGGAGTTTTTCAAATATTATTAAAATTGGTAAGTTTTTCAATGATCATTATTTTTATACGACACGACCAATCACCATGATACCAACCCCATGTTACTCACCATGTCCTCCCTTTCTCTGTGGCAAGTGTCACCGCGATCGGCTGAAGATCTTTGGAGGAGATAGGTAACAAACGACATCTTCTCAAAACTAGGAAAACCCCTAAAAATGCAATTTTTTGGACGATTACACTGGTCAACAACAACAAAAAAATTCTGGCCTGGACATTTGCAGCTGTTTTAGACTAATTTCAGGGTGCTGATTCCAAATCTGATCTCAGATTTGCTCTATCACATCTCATTTTTATGCTATCGGCATACCCCATTTTCATTGATTTTACCCGAAATTAACTCTTTGTCACTTATGATTGCAAGTTGTTGCGAGTCAGTGACTGCTTTAGTGTTCAAATATGGTGTTGTACTTTTAGAATAGTGTGTTTACAATATCATTTTATGTAGATATCCACATTTATTGAATATTTTGTTTCTGCAGGTCGTGATCTAACAATGGCTACAACATCCGAAAGAAGGAAATGCAGTAATGACCCAGATATCTTCTGCTACATCTGTGGCGGCTTCACTTTGCAGGATCAAAAGCGCAACATCAATACCTTTGTCAAGAAGGTTTATCTTGCCTACTTTAAAGTACGACTTGGAGACAAAGACAAAAACTGGGCTCCTCACAAAGTGTGTAAAACCTGTGTTGAAACTTTGCGATCATGGTCTAAAGGAAAGAATGCTAAGCTGAAGTTTGGTGTGCCAATGGTTTGGAGAGCACCTAAAAACCATTTGGATAACTGCTACATCTGCCTTGTCAATGTAAAAGGTTTCAATAAGAGAAACAAACAACACTTACAATACCCAGATATCCCATCTGCCAGACGACCAGTTGAGCACTGTAAGGAAATACCTGTGCCTGTATTTACTGAGCTACCAGAGACTGATGTTGAATCCCTCAGTTTACCTGCTTCTACAGATGATGATGATGATGATGCTCAGATCGAATATACGCCATCTGATGCAGATTGTGATAAAATTTCTCTGTTTAGTCAGCCTGAATTGAATGATCTTGTAAGAGATTTGTATTTGCCGAAGCAGTCTGCTGAATTGTTGGCTTCCAGGCTGCAAGAGAAAGGACTACTTAGACCTGGCACTAGTGTCTCCTTTTATCGTAACAGAGAAGCAGCACTGCGAAAGTACTTTCATTCAGATGGTCAACTTGTTTATTGTAATGATGTTGAAGGGCTTCTTCTCAATATGAGACTGCCCGCATATGATTCAAGTGAATGGAGACTTTTTATTGACAGTAGTAAAAGGAGTCTGAAATGTGTGTTACTTCACAACAGAAATATATATGGTTCAATCCCAATAGGACACTCTGTAAAAATGAAAGAAGAGTATGCCAACATCAAGATTGTTCTGGATAGATTGGAATACTATGTTCATGGATGGATAATTTGTTTTAATTTGAAAATGGTTAATTTTCTGCTGGGTCAGCAAGGAGGTCACACCAAATACCCTTGTTTCCTGTGCTACTGGGACAATAGGGCTACATCAGAACATTGGGTTAAAAAGAACTGGCCACCAAGAATCAGTTTGACGCCCGGTGACAAGAACATCAAGAATGAGCCTCTGGTTATAGGAATAAAATTGTATTTCCCCCTCTGGACATAAAACTTGGGTTAATGAAGCAATTCGTCAAAGCTCTTGATTACACTGGAGACTGCTTCAGTTATATATGTTCTAACTTTTCAAGTCCCAGTGCCGAGAAGAAAAAGGCAGGGATATTTGATGGCCCTCAAATAAGAACACTCATCAGGGATCCACAATTTGTTACAACATCGACTGCGGCAAAGGCTAGAGCTTGAAATGCATTCTCTGATGTGGTGCGGAATTTCCTTGGAAACAGGAAAGTGGACAACTATCGAGAGATTGTGGAGGAGCTGCTCTTGAGTTTCCAAGCACTTGGATGTAGAATGAGCATCAAGGTTCATTACTTACATAGTCACTTGGCCCAGTTTCCAGAGAGCATGGGTCACGTGAGCGAAGAGCAAGGTGAACGCTTTCATCTTTCCACGTTCCAGAAACACACAGCATCCGAAAAATTGTTTTTCAGCCGTCACTGTGGAATTGAACATCGGAGATCGTCAAAGAAGAGGTCGTTTATGCAGATGTAACATAACTATTGTTAATAACCTTTTTGTACATATTTTTCTTATCTTAACGATTCAACTCTTACATGGTAATATGCATTCACTCACATTGATATGCGGTCACTCTCACAACTTTGTGCTACGGCTCATTAAATGTTTGTTTCATTAATATTGTATCTTATCTTATTCTTGTATGTATGTATGTCTGTTTAGCCATTCGTATATGAGCATAAATTTGCTATTTTTATTGAAAATGCAATATTTGATATCTCAAAAACCTGATGTGATAAACAAAAACTGATGCCAGATTTGGAATCAGCACCCCAAAATTACCTTAAAACCGTTGGAATGCCTTATGGCAGAAACAGTATGTTACCAGTGTTATTCCTCAATGACACGGAATTTCGGGAATCGGAAGGCGTCAAAACCTGACCATGGACGGTGTCCAATCGCATGCAAAAAGTCACGGTGATCGGATGTGTCATTTCGTATCTGTGCCCGAACAACTAATTGTATCGAGTCTCGTAAAGAGAGCTCCGCTCAATTAAAAATGTATTACGTAATTCATGGGCCCATTTGAGGTGGACTGATTTATCGACGAAGATTTAAAATAATGGGTAGACAAGAGTTACTGGCGTATTTGTTTATTGTTCAGTCCGCGCTGTCTTAAACTCTTTAGGTCGTAATCACTACAGTTCTACAACGTGATTTCTTTCAGTGTTAGCCATGGTCTCTCTAGGAATTTATAAAATAGGCATAGCCACTGGCATCTTTCACGGCGCTCCACAATGAAACACGTCTTTTGTAAAAAAAGATCGTATTTATGTTATCGGTTTTTCGTCCGTCTATCCATCTGTCCGTCAGTCTGTGGACATCATATCTCTGCAACCATAAGTCCAATTTAAAAAAAATTGCATTAGGAAGCTTGAAATAAGAGAATGGTGATGCTTTCATTCAGTTTTCTTCGATGCACAGCTTTGCTACTAGAGGGCGTAAATGTAGATGATATCGAATTCAAAATACATGTTATTCCATATATTTGCTTCTAAACATCTGATTGAAAAAAATCTTTTTTCCATTCGATGCCATTTACAAGGAAGCCTATTTTAGGCACAGTTTCTTTTCAAGTAATTCATAGCTTTTCCTCTAGGGGGCGTAAAGGTAAATTGCGTTTTCCACGATATATCTGCTTCTAAATGTCCAATTTGAGAATTTTTTCCTGCACCGGAAACAGCTCCTCGTGTCAAATGTTTTGCATATAATTTCTAATTTTTGGTAAGGAATGGTTTGGCCACCAGGGGGCGTAAATATTTACTTTTGCTTCTGATGTATGTGCAACAAAATCTGAGCTTCTGTAAACTCGATTAAATTTTGTTTTTCGTAGACCGATACCTCTCACCTCGATAAACCTTTTTGAGAATACCTGCTGTTTAAAATAGCGCATAGTTTTCCCGCCAGGGAGCATAGATGTATATCTTACTTTTGTCGATATCTCTGCTTGAAACAGTCCTATTTGAAAAGTTGTTCCTTTGTTGCAGAGCGTTTCCGCTGCAAATTGTTACTTATATAATTTCACATTTTTCTGAACACACAGATTTGCCACAAGAGGACGCAACTTAATGTTTCCGGTTACAGCAATGTCTGCGGGACTAAAAACATCCTTTTTCGGTTAGAACTACTAACTATGGAAACACTTTGTGCATATTTTCTTCCTAAAATAATGCACAATTTCGTCGCTAGAGGGCGCCAATGTTTAATTTGTTTTTCTTAATATTTCTGTTTCTGCATGTGCGATATAAAAAATTCTTTCGACACCGGATGCCACATATCTTGTGGAACACTTTAGATTAGTATTTGAGTAGTTTTATAGATCACATTTCTGTCGCTGTACTTCTGTTTGCATCTCTATCTTCGCTTCTAAAATCCCTACTGAGAAATTTCTTCTTTACTGTATGTCATTCACTACAATCGAAATGTGGAGCATTATCCTCTTTAAGTAATGCACAGATTTCCCGCTAGGAAGGGTAAAAGTCAAAAACTTTTTTTCGCTATCTCTGCTTCCAGGAGATGTATTTGAAAAGTTTTTCCGCTCTTTCATGAAGGATATTTTTCGCCTGTCTTTAACTTTTCCGTTATGCAAAATTCTTCCGCTAGAAGGCGTAGAGTTATATCATCTTTCCTTCTATATTTCTTCTTTTAACTGTCCGATTTGAAAATTTGTTTGTCTCTGTTACCTTCCTTCTGCTATGAGAAATGTTTTGTGCGCCATTTGCCACTACTCGTAACATACGTTTTAGTCTCTGGTGGAAATAAGTATCTTTTTCCATTTCTGGATTTTTATCGATTGTAGAAATCCGGTTGATTTCTTTCTAACCAGTTGCATTGACTCTGAATAATTTTGATAAATTCAATTCGCATCAAAAAGGATTCAAAACCCGAGCTCATCAGAATCGAAAATTCGGTTTCATCTTTCTTGTTTCACTTGTTTTCAGAATCCCAACGGAAAACTTGTCGATTTCATTAGCATCAAGCCGTATTGCAATGTATCACATTGAGACCAGAATAATGATATGAAATATGCGGAAGCTATGACAAAACAGTGTCTTTTTCATGTACAACATTACTTATGTTTGGATGTTCTTTTCATAGACCAACAGACAAAAGATATGAAATGACATAAAAAAATCATAAATCCTCACAAACTTATTCTAGAAAACTAATTTTTCTTGTTCTCATTTCAGCACAATCATTCTTTATGTTGTTGTAATCCAGTTATTCACATAACGTATGATCTATTGCTAGTAATGCCAAATTAGATAACCTTTCTCAAGCCATTGCAGTTCTAAGATAGTTTTTTATTAATTTCAATGAAGAGAAACTTCGCTCTGCTAAGGCTAAAAATTTCAATAACATTCTTAAAGCAATCCTGAAATTTGTACATGAATCAGTACAAAACGTACAAACGAGGATCCGGGGCTATCGGAATCCGTAATTATCCTGTCTTATCCATACAAATTGGCTGTCTTAATTTAGGTAAGCTGAGACGTTTTCATGACTCAAATGATATATCCCGTACAAATAAGGTAACATTCGTCTGTTTGTGCGCGTAATTCATAAGAATTTTGTTTTATTCTGTACATTGCATTTTATCTTTAAAATGTTTGTGTTTATAATGAGCGGGACCCTTCAAAACGCGGGGTCCGGGGCAAGTGCCCTGCTTGCTTGGAGCAAAGGGTGGTCCTGATATCACAATATCGAATGCTTACATCAAAAATGCAATTCTATCTACACTGGTGTGCAGAAATTAAGGACGAAGAGGAGAAATTAGCATAACAGCGGAACGAGCAGGCAAAACGGACCGAAAGATCACTCAGGAGATAGACTAGGGTCCCGTACGGTAGGGCATGCGCATATATGCAGCATGACGGGGGGGGGTGTAGAAAGGACATAAAGCCCACGGGCGGTGTACTCTCAGCAATTCGGTGAAAGCTATTGCACGGTGTAGATCGGTTTGAACGACGTCGAGTTGCTGCCACCGTCTGATATGGCCAACAAGCAATCCAGTAGACGACATCTGGATGACTTTACCCGAGGTCGCGTCATTGGGAATTTTGAAGAACGCCAAAGTGGGACTAGTATATCCGAGGAGTTCGGGATCGCTCACAGCATCGTTTCACGAGCTTGAAGAGCATTTCAAACGACAGGAACAGTTGTCCGAGAGTTTAGCAGTGGTCGTCCATGAGCAACAACGGCGGCGGACGACCGGTATATTGTTCTACAAGCGAGAAGATACAGACGGCGGCAGACAGCGAGAGAAATCGCAAGGCACATGCAACAGACAATGGACGTCCGTTATCGCGTTTTACCGTGGCCAGGAGGCTGCACAAAGATGGTATATTTTTTTGGTTGGAGGTTTAACGACCACCGTGAGCAACTCAATGGGCTATAAGCAGTCGCCCGTCCCTAATTTAGGGTCACTGGTTCCAGGGAAGGGAGAGAGCCAGTGCCGTAAGACAAACACAACATCCATGCCTGACCGGGATTCGAACCCGGACCCCTTACGGACGAATGATCAGAGGCCAGCGTCTTAGACCACTGCGCCACCGGGGCGGCATGGTATATTTGCACGACGACCAGTACGGTGTGTGCCATTAATGCATGCTCATCGGAGTCGGCGGTTTCTGTAGTGCCAGGAACACAAGAACTGGACACATCAGCAATGGAGTCAAGTTCGCTTTACGGATGAGAGCCGATTTAGTCTGACGAGCGATTCTGGACGTATACACATCTGGAGAGAGCAGGGAACACGCAAGCACACCATCAACATCATCGAAAGGGACCGGTTTGGAGGTGGCGGAGTTCTCGTTTGGAGCGGTATCATGCTTGGTAGCCATACTGACCTTCACATCTTCCAAGGAGGTTCAGTCACTGGTGTCAGCTATTGTACCGATGTTCTCCTGCCTCACGTGTATCTGTTTAGAAGTGCTGTGGGTCCTGAGTTCCTCTTCATGCACGACAACGCTACACCTCATCGTACAGTGGCTGTCGCAGAGCTGTTGGAGAGTGAAGATATTCAACGCATAGATTGGCCCATAAGGTCCCCGGACCTAAATCCAATCGAACACGTGTGGGACCTTCTCGGGAGACGCTTGGAAGCACGTCACCAGCCGCCAGCAACGATTCTGCAGCTGCGATTGGCGCTACAAGAGGAATGGGCGGCGATGCCTCAATAACTCTTTGAGAACCTCGTCCTCAGCATGGACAGACGTTGTAAATCCTGCAACGTAGTCAGGGGTGATCATATCCCCTACTAAAGACTGGATTTTCTTTGGCAGCCGCCTGTCACATGGACGTTTCTGTCTTCTGTCCAGTTGTGCTCGAAGCTTCCTTTTCAATAAAGTGCCTTTGGATTCCTTGTTTGGACGGTTTTGCTCACTTGTCCCATATTCTTACATCTTGGGGATCTTATGGTATGATTTGAGTCGACGTGGAGCACTTCTGCACGACGTTACATTAGAAAACCCGTCTCGTCCTTAATTTTTGCACGCCAGTATATTTAGTCGTTATATCAACTCGGCTGTCAGCTTAAGAAATCGCTCCCACAACGTGCTCTCGTTAAAAACCGTTAGCTCAAACTTCTCTGCTCACATGCACTAGATTGAAAATTTAAAGGACAGTTGGTAAAAATGGTCATAACTCTCATTATTGTCCATATAAATGCATGAAATGTGTACAAAATGTTTATTTTGTCGTCACGCGTGAAATGAAAAAAGGAATTAGTACACAATTTTGAATGTATAACACTTTGTCACAAAAACGAACAAAAAGAACAAATTTAGGTGTTCAAGGGAAACATTCAGTAAGAGTTGTGATCACCTCTGAAGGAAACACAACATTTGCCACGATTGTTCTTGCTGTTTATGAAACTATCGACGATATTTGGGGGGAGCTATTTCTACTGCTCCCTGAGCGTATTTGCTGGCTCCTAGAGCGCCCTTTGAGGGTATGCAGTTAATCAATCTTGCGTTCTAAAGCGTCCCGCGTACGTTGAATAGGATTTAAATTCTGGCAGCAGGCAGTCTTCTCCATTCTCTGGATATCCTCACTTTCCAAGTGATCGGACGGTTTTTGCTCAATGGGGTCGCGCATTATCATCCATAAGGGTGATTTCTTCACCAACAGGTCCTCCAAAATGTTCACATATTGTTCTAGGATCTCGTCTCTACACTGATGAGTCATTACATTATTACCACTTACCTAATAAGTTGTAGGACCCCCTTTAGACCGCAAAACAGCAGGCACTCAGCAAGACATCGATTAGGGGAGGTGGCGATAGGTATTCTGTCGTATTTGGTACCATAATGCCGACAGCAGGTCCTTCAGTTCCCGTACATTTCGGGCTGGAGGTGATTTTGCGTGAACCCGCTTTTCCAAGTCGAACCACAAATGTTCGATTGGGTTCATGTCAGGGGAATTTGGAGGCCAGGGTATTAACAGAAAATGACCAGCATGTTTCACGAAAAACTCTTTGACGATTCTGGCAATGTGGCATGGCGCATTACCCTGTTGGCAATGGCCACCACCAGCACTTTCGTCAGGCCAGTTGCCATGAATGGGTAACCTTGGTCCGCAACGATGTCCAAATACTTGACAGCTATCAGGGATTGTGCTGTCGGAATAATGAGGCCTAAACTGTCCCAAGAAAACATTGCCCACAGCATTACACTGACACCTCCGGCCTGTTTCCTCCCAACAGTGCATTTAGGTGCCACAGTCTCCGTTGGTAATCGGCGTATCCGCGGTTGGCCGTCTACGTGATACACCAGGAATCTTCTTTCGTCAGGCCAGACCACTTTCTTCCAATCATCCATGGTCTAATCTTGATGATCTTGGGCCCATTTCATGCGTTGTTGGCGGTAACATACAGTGAGCATGGGGACCCGGCTGGGTCTTCGGCTGCGCAGGCCCATGCGCAGAAGGCTGCGATGAACTGTGTGTTGTGACACATTGCCCTCATCACCACTGTTCTAGCTGCGGGTGCTTTGTCGCACTGTGGCCCTGCGGTCGCTGTGAACAATGCGCGACATTCCCCACTCCCCTCTGGCATCAAAGAGCTACGGAAGATACACGGCTGGACGACGATTCGTCGTTTGGCCATCTGTGCACCACTTTTGATACGTACTCACTACAGCGGCACGTGAACAACCCACAAGCCTCCCCGTTTCCAAGATCGTAGTTCCCTGGCGCCGTGCCATCACAATTTGTCCTTTATCATACTCCGATAAATCGGCAGCTTTTCCTATTCTTACTTCGAACACTCTGCAAACCAAAAGCTGGTCCTCAGGTTGTATATATGCTGATAATAAAACAAGGTTTTCGTGCCACAAAGACTACTCGGGGTAAGAAACTTGCTGAATGGTTCCAGGTATAGGCAAACTTTTTAAACTAAAAACACACACAAGTTAAATTATATTTACATGGTTAAAACGACATGAGTACTTTCGTGCTCGCTACAAGCACATCATCAGATAAAAGACCAAGTTGGAGCTCCAGAAACACATTTATATATGGGTGCCGTTGCCAAACGTTCTCAATGAGGAAAGAAATACAAGAACGTTCACTTGCTCTAACGTAATATGAGGAAATAGAGGCTTATAGAGTTCTATTAATGATGGGAAGAGTCTGCGATGTAAGAGGTAGAAACAGGAATCGAGGACAGTAAAGTTTTCCAGGCCTGGGAAATATAGCTGGGTACTTCATCCCCATTCTATCATTCAAGGTGATCCTACCTCTGCCACTATTTCTGCTTTAAGCAGACTTCGTAATCATGGTTCCTTACCCCTTGCATTTTCAACTTCATGCAAACCCCTTATGGACCTAGGGTCCCAGAATTGTTTGGGAAACTGAAAACCCATAAGGAAAATCACCCCGTTAGGCCTTTGGTTTCTGGGCCCTGTGGCCCTGCGGTCGCTGTAAACCAGGCCTTTGGAGAAAACACTTATCAAATATCTTACCCCTTTAATCTCTTCCTCACAATATTCCATTTCTAGCTCCGTAAAAGCCTTGCAACGTATCAAGGCTTTCAACCATCCTGGTTCCTCTTTCCTTATGGCTTCTTTAGAAGTAGTGTCTCTGTTCCCAACGTCCCCATTTATATATTATATATACTTTCTCAACTGGGTTCTTTACCCCTGAGGAAATTCAAGCCGTTCTGCAGACATTACGCCTCATTCAGAAACGTTCTTTTTTCAGGTTTAATGGCATTTTATATCGCCAACTTGAGAGAGCCCCCACGGGGTCCCCACTCTTCCCTCTTTTGGCTGAACTTCTTCTTCAAGACATAGAAAACCGCATTTTGGACTTTTGTCAGATTACACCTTTATTACATCTTCGGTATGTTCACGATGTCTTGGTCTTTTAGCCTTCGTCAGTTGAAAATTTGTTTTCTTTTGCAACCACGTTGTTGTCTGTTTATCCTTCTATATCCTTCACCGTGGAGGTTGAATGTGACAATTCACTTCCGTTTTTAGACTTCCAACTTCGTAGGAACCCCACCTCCCAGTACCTGAGTTATTCGGTTTACAGAAAGCCTTCCTCTATACCTATCTTGATACCACGAGTTTCCGCCCACCCGACCAGATATAAGGTTTCACTCTTATACTTTCTTATTCGTAGAGCATTTACCCACTCCTCTTCTGTAGCCTTGCGTGAGGAGGAACTTCAAAAGATATATACCATTGCTTATCAGCACGGATTTTCACATTCAGTTGTCCATAGAATCTACCGTAAAATCCAAAATTCAACATTTTTTACCCTGACACGTGAACGAAGGGATATCAAATATGTTGGATCGATGACTTACGCCCCTCATGTGAATGGTAATTTATTGAACATCTGTCACAGTCACGGTGTCGGTTTTGGGTTTAAAACATCGAACATTTATTCCCTGATTAAAAATAATCGGGACCATGTTGAATTGTTGGACAAATGTGGCATCTATTCCATTACTATGAAATTTGTCGATCCTCAAGACAAGGACCTTATATATATCGGCTTAACCCTACGGTGACTGCAAACAAGAATTAAGGAACACCAATATAGTGTAAAAAATGGCTCGTCATTGACTGCTTTAGCCAGGCTTTCTTCAGCTTGTACACATTACCCATCTTCGACAGACGTCTCCACTCTTTCTACCTCTACAACGAAGGAAACAGTGCTCTTTACAGAGAGTCTGCACATTATGCATCGAGTGGACACTTGTTGCAATGATGAAGTACCCAGCTATATTTCCCAGGCCTGGAAAACTTTACTGTCCTCGATTCCTGTTTCTACCTCTTACATCGCAGACTCTTCCCATCATTAATAGAACTCTATAGGCCTCTATTTCCTCATATTACGTTAGAGCAAGTGAACGTTCTTGTATTTCTTTCCTCATTGAGAACGTTTGGCAACGGCACCTATATATAAATGTGTTTCTGGAACTCCAACTTGGTCTTTCATCTGATGATGTGCTCGTAGCGAGCACGAAAGTACTCATGTTTTTGTAACCATGTAATAATATTTTAACTTGTGTGTGTTTTTAGTTATTAAAGTTTGCCTATACCTGGAACCATTCAGCAAGTTTGTACATCGTGCATTAACAGCAAGTGTATATATGCTGCTCTGTGAACTTCACCTGTGTCACCGATCGATGCCAGGCGCACTTATTTTTCCAGGCTGGGGTTGTCCATAATGTACGGATTGTTCAGTGTATATTTCGGACCAGTTAGCGAACCTCTCTGAACGACATGCAAATCTGTGCGGCCATTTAAACTATGATTCCTCCACCTTAAAACCATGATTCCTCCTCCCCAAACCAGGATTCTTCTATCTTTAAGTCTGTGTCTTTCTGGGATGTTGTTGGGGAAATTTATTGTCTTTGGCTCTCTCCAGACAATTTTATGTCTAGAATCGCTCTCCAAGCAAAATTGAGATTCATAGGTAAGGAGAACTTAGCCCCAGTCAGTGTGACTCCAGTTGCAATGCTCTCTACTCTACTTCAAACGTGCGCACCTGGCCTTTGAAATGAGAGGAACACAAAGCATCGATTTTCTTGGGTAGAGGCCCTTCTCCTGCAGCCTAATATGCACAGAGAATCTGCTTATATGCGTCCTTGTAGATGCAAGCTCTTGTGCAATATGTTGCGTTGTCATCTTCCTGTTTCTCTTTGCTGTTAAAGCTTGAAATCGGTCCTCTAGCGTGGTTGTAGACCGTGGACGGCCTTGTCCTGAACTATGGGGTAATCCTCGTGTCATTTCAAACTTATCCCCAATTTCGACAGAACATTTTGGGGTATATGTAGCGAAGGGATATCTCTGACTGTCTCTGTCCGGCTTCCGTTCTCTCAGTCACCTTCCATTTTTCAAAATCAATCAGATGTCTTTTCCTTGACGCTCTATTCGGACTTCATCCACAGTAAGTGATCCAACGTCTGGAACCACAGTTATAAGTGCTTCAACTCCACCTTTCTGATGAGCTCATGGATGAGGCGTTCCTAATTGCATATTCTTATCTGCTCACGCAACCTTTAAATCCTGCGTTGGATAAAACATGTCAAGACTAACGTTTTCGCCATTTTGCACTAGACTCCGTCAAGTGAAACAGTGAGCTTTGACTTTTTTTAGGAAATTAATGAACAAATAGGAATATTTAAATATTTGAGAAGGAACAGTTCAGCCTAATCTAAGTGAAACGCAAGTTTGGACTTCTTTTTACCAATTATACTTTAAATTTTCACTCCAATGTGTTTACCTTGCATCACACACTCCTTACATTCAGTGATTACATTTTATTGACTTCTGACCCATTGCCAGTGATGAACGAATTTAGAAACGCACAGGGGAAAGTAATGTGTCATTAAGTAATTAAAAGCTTAACGAGAAGAAACTAAATTTGTGTAAGAACACAAACTCGAAAGGAAGATTATATTAAAGATTGGAACCAACAAAAAAGGACGCATAACTGATAAAAACGTGTAAATGGGAAACGTATAAACGGTCCACAAAGGTATTTCGGAAATGTCTTATCTATAGTGAAATATGTGACTATTCTTTTGCGTCACATATGATAAGCTGCGGTTGAGGTCGAATACGACATAGTCTTTTCCGGGAAACAAACTGCTTTCAATTAAACAGTACTGTAGTTAATGTTTAACTTAACATGTGTCTTTACTTTTGATTATGACGGTGATATTAAGTAAAACAATGATTTATTACTATGAAAATCATAAGTTTGATATTTGTTGAAATCAATTAGTTCAACAAATCTGAGACATTATTTTATAAATATCATGCGTTTTTGATTGCGAAAAAATGTGCATAGCTTATGAAAGTGCCTTTAAAAGGATGCTTTCCTTTCGTTTTTAAAACTTAGATTTTCTTTTTTAGGTCATAGGTTATATGGCCAGAATGGCTCATTTAACCTACAACAACACTCTGAGTTTGTCCATTTGCATTCCATCAGGTTGTTCCCAACACGATATAAACAAAGTTCTCAAAAAAGGTAACTCACATTTCATAAAAGCAGCAGTATAAACCTTATTCTTTTTAAGCACTGTTATTTCTTTGTTTGTTGGGAAAAAATTTGGCCAAACAGTCACATTTGAACAAAGAGTGCCGAAACAAAGCATGCATACAAAGAATGGTCGTCTCTTTACGTGGGTATGTCCAGGGTCAGTGCTAGGGTGCTTGGTCCTAGGCAAGACATAGCCTATGTTATTTTTTGTGTGCCTAAATGAATAACTGTGTAACAACCCTCGTTCCTTTCTAGCTCATATTCATCATCGTCCCAATCCAGCGAGAGCCGTTACATAATTTCGTTTTGGTTCGTTTCCAAAGGCAGAATCACACACAACGAAGTAAAATAGAATTCACACCCTTTTTTAAAGGATAACCAAAAACTAACATTTATTTTGCTAAAACAGTATGGCTTGGTATTTCTTCAGGGTTGGTTAATGGAATGTTTCCTTAGACTTCATTCCGTCAGAACTAACAACTCTCGACCCAAACCTCGTGTCTCCCGTGAACCGCCACTGCAGCTACGCGACGCAATACCGATCGCTCTTCGGAACAAATTGCCTCCGACGTACAATCCATAGATCCCACCTTTGTCTTCAAAACTGCAGTCCCGCGTGCTCACTTCCGCTCATCAAAGTCAAGTAACCGTTAGCGCTTAGAACTTCAAAGAAACTACACTGGCGGAAAGTGAAAAAAGAACAAAAAGAAGGAATTGGCGGACGATCATGATATTTACATATGTTAATGGGGTCGAGTTTAAGTAGGTGTAATGTTAATTTCGGGACCAACCGGTGTGCGTTTACGTCACAGCACGGCATAATATGCAAATTATCGTCGGTGGTATTTAAGCAGTACGGCGAAGTGAATGTAATCAATCGTCGGCGTGCGAAGACCCTGAAGAAGCTACAATGCCTGGACATGGAAGACGTGTACGATTTCAGCAGTTATCGGAATTTGAGCAAGGTCGTCTAGTCGGATTCCGCGAGGCCGGGTGGTCGTACCGTCGTATTGCGGAGCGAATTGGACGGGAAGTATCGGTGGTGGTACAATGGTAGCGTAGATGGTCCGAGGAACACGAGAAGACGTGGAACCGAGAGTCACAGACGGACTGATGAGCGGACCGATCGACGCATAAGAAGAGCGGCGTTGTCAAGCAGAACATCCATTGCGACGCAAATCAGAGCTGCCGTTGCAACTGAGGTGACTGTGCGAACAATCCGCAACCGTCTACTGGATGCGGGACTACGTGCACGTGTGCCTCTGGCATGTGTACCTCTGACTCCATCCCACCGTCAGAAACGGCTGCAGTGGTGTCGCCAACGTCTGCAGTGGAGAACGCAATGGCGATCTGTCGTGTTCAGCGATGAAAGCAGATTCTGCTTGGGAGCCTCCGATGGCCGTATGCGTGTTCGCAGACGCACAGGGGAGCGTCTCCACCCTTCTTGCAACCGCCAGCGACACACAGGGCCTACACCTGGTCTCCTGGTGTGGGGAGCGATCAGCTATCACTCCCATACACAATTAGTGTTTGTACCGGGTACGTTAAACAGTACCTCCTACATCAACAACATCATCCAGCCCGTTGTTGTGCCATTTGTAAGGTCGGTCCATCGTGGTGTTTTACAGCAAGATAAAGTACGCCCGCACACGGCACGTGCAACGCAACATGCACTTGAGGGTGTGAGACAACTTCCACGGCCTGCGCGTTCACCGGATTTGTCCCCCATTGAGCACGTGTGGGATTTTATGGGACAACGATTTATCCGGCCCCCACTGCCAGCCAGGACCATCCCCGATTTACGCGTCCAGGTTCAGGATGCTTAGAACTCAATACCCCAAACTTACATCCAACATCTGTACGACAGACTCCATGCCAGAATTGCACAGTGTGACGCAGTTCATGGTAGTTCAACCTCGTACTAACCATGTTACATGGAAATGTTATTTTTCAGTTTACCAGCACATACAGATGTATTTTGCCATAATGTTTTGATAACGTTTTCCTCTGTATTCCGTTATTATGCTGTATAAATTTCGTTGGTATCAGACGTCTCCTTCTTGGTGTTTTTTTTTACTTCCCGCCGGTGTATATCTACCATCGGATTTCCTGAGTCAATCTCCCGTAGCTCTATCTGCCACACCCTTAACTTATCTTTTCACTCCTTAACGTGCGCTGAAGATAATCCCCTCCACACAAGACAGGTACGATGACTAAGCCCATTGTAATTCAGCTAATCGCGTGAGAATGTACCTACAGGATGATTGTAAACTCCTTGAACGAAACAAGAGAGGTGATAGTACACATCAAGACGAACAATATTTGCAATAGAACTTAGGGCCGCATTCCACCCTTAGTGCCAGAAAAGAGCACGTTCTAAAAACGTCCAGCATGCATACGGAGTAAGTTCCAACCAGTGTATGAGAGCACAAGATGCAAATCAGGAGCGCTGAACACGTGCGTAGACGAGGAGGAGCAAACATTTTAAAACGCAGCCTAACCAGTTCAGCGATATTACCGTGCGAAAATCACATGCGACTTGACGTATACGTCTGACCCTGTATTCCTGGAGCAACTGCTTCCCGATCTGTTGCAGGATTTTCCGCTCACCACACAGAGGGATATGTTGTTTATGCATGATGGGGCCCAGCACACTTTGCCACCGAGGTCCAATTCCTAAATGCGACATATCCCGGGTGGTGGATTGGCCGCGGTGGACCTGTGGCTGGGATTTCACGCTTCCCGGACCTTAATCAACTGGACTTCTTCTTCTGGGGCACATTAAAACATGAGACACCTTTGGACTCCCTGGAAGATCTCGACGCGCGAATCTCTCTTGCTGTGAACAAGATCAACACCACACCGGGAATCTACGAGAGGGTGCGACAGTCCTTCATTCGCCGGTGTGGGCTGTTCAACGACGGCCTTGGACGCCAGTTTGAGCAGCTCCCTTGAGTCTTTCTGTGATGCGACTGGAATTATGCAGCTCATAAATTAGGTATGTCTCTTTGTTTTCACTGTTGAAGGTTCAACATGGATATGTAACTTTACTCTTTTCTGGCACTAGGAGTGGAATGCGACCTTAGGTTCCATTGCAGATATTGCTTATCTTGATGTGTACTATCACCCCTCTTGTTTTGTTGAAAGAGTTACAATCACCATGTAGGCATACATATTTACAAATATATTTTGACCAGGGGGGGGGGGGGTAGCGAATATTACAAACAGTGTGTAACAAAATTTGAACAATTAGATGTTTATCTCAATACTTTGATGTTCCTTTATTTCTTTATCAATTTTGGCGCGAGGATTTAAAAATTGCCGCTATTTTTGGCAAAGCAACAACAGTTTAACAAAACTTTACACTGAACGAAAATCTATGCAATTATATAACGTACGACGTATATTAAAATGCATTAGGCAATAGGACAGGGTGTGTAAGAGAGTACAAATCATAAATACTTTCAATACACAGCACGAACTGAAACAGTTAAAGACAAGGAGTTGTGACGTACCTGCCAGCAGGACGCACACGACATAAAGGCAGATTGTAATCAGAATGAACGTCTGCGTAGCTCAGTTGGTAGAGCGACTTGTTCGAATCCCGGCGTAGACCTAAAATGACGGACAAATTTACTTCGTTATAATGGCGCCCGAACAATCCGGATGACCCGACCGTTCAAAATCTCGCTATGGTGTGATGTTCTTTCCACACCGCGAGAGAGGAAAAATCAGAGAATCCCTTCTCCAGCGCTTCGAAAAATAAATTTGTGTGACGTTGCATTCCACACACCAGATTGACTGGGAGTTCTCAAGTGCACGTTCTACAGTGGATGGCTGCCTGCAAAACGATTGACGGTCACGGCTGACCCGTGGGCCATGCCCCCGGCCCTCTTTCGGGGGGGATGTGACGTACCTGCCAGCAGGACGCACACGACATAAAGGCAGATTGCAATCAGAATGAACGTCTCCGTAGCTCAGTTGGTAGAGCGACTTATTCCGGAATAAGCGGACTCGGGTTCGAATCCCGGCGTAGACCAAAAATGACGGAGAAATTTACTTCGTTATAGAGTATATATGCCGTACAAAGTAACTTTGGATCGCCTTTACCTCTTATGAACACTAATAGCATGGCGCGCCAAATCACAGATGTAGTTTTCCATTACGGCTTCATCTCATCTTCCTTAATATCTCTTTTCCATATTTTGAATGTCTTAATGAAACTTTTCACCATGTTCAAAATTCCCTGCCCCCAAATTATCTCTGAAAAAATCGAGATGTAAGTGCAAGTTTTGAGGTTTCACAGAAATTCGGCACCCCATTGTTCCAAAATTGTCGATTAAATTCTCCACAAGCTGCTTGTAGTTGGTGCTCTTTCTACTTCCAACGAATTCAGTCACAACACGAGGGAATGCCTACCAGGCGTCCTTTTGAAAACCAATCATTTTGCTCTCTATTTCGTCTGAGGTCAGCATTGCCTTTGTCTTTAGATCCACAAATATACCACCTTTTACTTTGGCATCCAAGAGATTTAAGAACATTGAGCGAATGAACTTGATTGTTTGTCAATAAGTATTCAATGCTTTCACAAACTGCTTCGCCAGTCCCAGCTTGCTATGCAGCGGGGATAATAGGATTTTCTGTACTAGAACTAGGGTGCGTTGTGTATGACATTCTGTGTACCATCTTGCAACGCAACTCGCGGAGGTCATTCTTTTGTTTTGTAATGTTCGCTGACTGCTCTGCTGTCCCACAAGCAAAGGAAACAAGGACACTTTGTAAAACCAGATTGCAAGCCCGAAAGGAACCCAATCATCTTAAAATAATCAGCACGTACATCCCAACTGCATTCCTGATACTTGATTTTTCCTAGAAAAAGCTTTACATTGGTGTAGCCTTCTTTCATGTGCATGAAGTGTGCTACTGAAATTAAATGGTGCATATTTCCATTGTGCAATAGCATGGCCTTCAGACTTCTGACCGAATTGTTTCCATTCTTCAGGTGCGTGAGGATTGCCAATGCTCTCAAAGAGCCCATTTATTAAAGTATATACAGGGTGTCCGAAAAGTCTTTCATTGATTACAAACGTCATTCATATCCCTTGTATGTACGTTACAGATGTGAAACTGGTGCCAAAATGTTGGAAAACTAACCACGTTTTTTGTTGCAGGTTTCCGCAACGTGGCTGTAGTGTAGCAGTGTCAGTGTCCAGGAAGCCAGAAATGTTCACAAATTAGGAAAAAGCTCAGTGTGTCCTCTGGTATCACGACACCCGGTCACCAATAACAGTGCAGAGGAACTTTCAAACAACGTATAGAAAGAAGCCGTCAAGAGCAATAAGTCGTGCTACGACAAGTTGAAGACAACAGGATCTGTCGCTGACTTACCGAGAACTGGCAGACCGTCAACCTCAGCTGAATGGGTGGAAGCAGTGAGACAGTCTTTTGTGCAAAGTCCCAAGAAATCAGTGCGTAGGGCCTCACGTGAATTACAGATGCCAAAAAGTTCTGTTCATGATAAAAAGTTCTGTTCATGATTTGTGAACATTTCCGGTTTCCTGGACACTGACACTGCTACACTACAGCCACGTTGCGAAACCTGCAACAAAAAAACTTGGTTAGTTTTCCAACATTTTGGCACCAGTTTCCCATCTGTAACGTACATACAGCGGATATGAAAGACGTTTGTAATCAGGGAAAGACTTTTCGGACACCCTGTATATTTCAGGCATAAAAGACTACAGACAACTCAAAGAGGCATGGAGAAATGCATGCTTGCTGTAACCAGGAGAGACAAGAAGAGGAACTCATGGATCAGAAAAATGACAAGAGTGGAAGACATCATGATCAGAGTAAAATCCCTGAAATGGTAATGGGCTAGAAATATTGCCAGAATGACAGACCATCGATGGACAGCCGAAATTTTAGACTGAATTCCAAGGGACAGGAAAAGACCCAGAAGAAGACCACATGTGAGATGGGTGGATGAAATTCGAAAGTATGCGGGAGTAACATGGAGGAGACTGGCACAAGACAGACCGTTGTGGAAGAAACTTGGGGAAACCTTCGTCCAGCGGTAGATTGGTAATGGTTGACAATTATGATGATGGTGAGGATGATATACTTCAGGCAGCTTCCTTCGTTGCACGATACCTTAAAACCTTAAAAAACATGAAAGAGCTAAAACCCTCACAAATCCAAAAAAGAAATTATTTGGTTGTTAAAATTAAAACATTAAAACAAGAGACCTTTTGGGCTTACACCAAGCCCATCTTCAGATATGGTAGGCACGAAAAAAATAAGGTCTTCATGGGTTAGAGCCTATTTATATACTAGAAGAAATGACAAATACCATCAATCACAAAATAATATTGCACTTTCTTTGCCGTTTTCTTTACGTGGTCGTTTTGCAGCTGGAATCCAATAGGTTCCATTCTTTCAAACGCGAAGTCAAAAGTTCTGTGATTTTATTATCCTAAGTATCTTATTAAATCATCTAGTTCTTGTTGATTTGGAAAATGTTCCTAAGCACTGCAAGATGTAACTTGGAAGCCATATGTGTTTTTTTTCTCATTGGATGTTTAACGACCACTGTGAGCAACTCAATGGCCTATAAGCAGTCGCCCGTCCCTAATTTACGGTAACTGGTTCCAGAGATGGAAGAGAGCCAGTGCCTTAAGACAAACACAATATCCATGCCTCACCAGGATTCGAACCCGGACCTCTTTCGGACGAATGATCAGAAGCGATCGCTTAGACCACTGCGCCACCGGTGCGGAAAGTCCATATCTTTTTCGACCACACAATCGCCACAAGACTGGATATCTTGCTCTACATTCTCCACACTTTTTGGTTGTTGTGGAATGGGAAGCTCATTGCGATGTGAAACTGGTGCAGACGATGGTATGTTGGGATATGTAATGGCATTCCGGTCTCTAGGCTTCTTGTATTTGGAAATATCCACCATGAAAAAGAAACAGTCATCAAGATGGCTCTTTGGTTCCCTCCGAATTCCAGGAATGGAATATTGCATTGCTTTCCTTCCACCACGAAACCAACCTTCCAACGTTGGCCCGCAACTACCACAGCAAAAATGTGCCCAAACCTTGTCTTGGTCTCCTACAGGTATTCCGAAGTAAGTTTGATATGCAATGGAGAACTTAGTCTCTGTGGTAATCTTGTGCTTGACTTGCTTAGGACCGATATAGTACCTGGGAAAGGTTGTAAGCTTTCCCTTACAATCTTTCCGAAGGCATATCTTTTGTAACCACTTGTCGTGGCCATGTTTACCCTGCAATAAAGGCGAATGACAGTGTATTAATAAAAACACAAAATTTAAGTTAACTAAAGAAGTTTTGATGATACAAAAAAACAAACAAAAAAAAACTAAGACCACCGTTGAACTCAGAGCCTCTGAACTGTATAAGAAACATTTAAAAATCAGCATAAACAAGTTTTGTGTTACAAAAAATACAGTGTAAATTAAAGATTTTTTTTGTCTAGGGTTTAACAACTAAAGTGAGCAACTCGATGGGCTGTAAGCATTCGCCGGCCCTAGTTTACCGCCCCTGGCTTCAGGCAAAGTGGAGAGCCAGTACTGTATCACAAACAGAACATTCATGCCTCACCAGAATTCGAACCCGGACCCATCTTGGGCGAACGGTCAGAAGCCACTGCGCTCCCGGAGAGGCGTAAACTAAATAGAAAGAAACTAATGGCGACTACGTTCATTTACTTACTAGTCCAATGTAAATTTGTAAATTAAAATTTCATTTTGGGTGCTTCATCGTTTTCCAAAATTACAAAGACGTGTCTTCAAATCCACGGCACAGGAAATTTCTTGTTTGATCGATAATGCAGATAACCGAACAAGGATTTTTCCTGGATCCCTCAACAGAAAAAAAAATTCCAACGGAATGAATATACACTGCTGGCCACCCAAAATGCAACACCAAGAAGGAAGCATTCGATTGGCCTAAAATTCGCAGCATGTGCCGCCCGCGAGAAGACATGCAAACGATTAGCATTGCAGGCCATATGCAAATCATGTGCGCCCGGCACGCCACAGAGAAGCACTATAAGAAGGGTGCACAGAAGGCGGGGTGTAAGTAGTAGAATTGCGTTGTGCTGCCGGACTTGTGCGTGGGAAACTTCCTGATGCCTCGTCGCAGAATACGGCAGTCATTCCAGCACGTTTCGGAGTTCGACAGAGGACGAATAGTGGCTTATCGCGACAGCGGTTTATCGTACCGAGACATCGGCACCCGTGTGGGAATACATCCAGCCACAGTGAGGCGAGTATGGATTCGGTGGGTGCAGGAGGGACGGCCGAACCGACGTGAGCGATTGCCGCAGCCGCGGCACACAACCAAACGAGAGGACCAGCATGTTGTGCGGCGGGCATTGACGGCTCGCACTGCCACATCACGAACGCTAGCGCAGGAATTAGGGTGTGTTGCACAACAACCAGTGTCAGCACGTACCTTTCGATGTCGTCTGCAGGAGCGGGGACTTGTCGCACCGCGCCTATTGCTCCGATTGCCAATGACGTTATACTACCGGCGAGGCCGTTGAACGCCACATGTGGACTACGGAATGACACGACATTGTCTTCTCCGACGAATCTCGATTCTGCCTGCAACACCACGATGGTCGGATCCGCGTGTGGCTGCACCGCGTCGAAAGACTGTATGACGCCTGCATTATGCATCGCCATACCGGTCCGTCGCCTGCCCTTATGGTTTGGGGCGCAATTGGACATGACACCCGCACCCCTCTGGTACGCACCGCCGGTACACTTAAGAGCCACCGCTACATCTCCGACGTTTTGGAGCCTGTAGTCCTCCCTTACCTGCAGGACCTGCCAGGGGCCACGTTTTAACAGGACAATGCGCGCCCGCACGTGGCACGCATTGGGCAACAATTCTTCACGGCCTACCAGGTGTCACTGCTGCCGTGGCCCGCCTGTTCTCCCAATATGTTGCCCATCGAACACGTCTGGTCGCTGATCGGCAACCGAGTGGCCCGGAAAGCACCACCCGCGGCTATGCCTGATGAACTGTGGCAACGTGTGGGAGTATCCTGGACCGACATACCCCAAGCCCACATCCAAAGCCTCTTTTGTTCGATGCCGCAGCGTGTAGCGGCCGTTATTGCCAGCCATGGGGGCCACACGAACTATTGGTGTCTGCGCGTTCCGCAAGTCGCACGGGCCTGTAAGCTCAATCGTTTCATCTTTGTATCTGTTGTTATGTGTCCAGTAAATCTGGCTTTGCAATCTCGTGTCCTTCTTGGACACGAGATAGCAAATGTCCTTATTGGACATTTTGGGTGGCCAGCAGTGTAGTTGAAGAGCCTTACTCTTGCCACTGTTCTCATTAGAAAATAGTCTGTGTGTGATAACTGCTAACCGTTAGACATGTCACCTGGTGACGCAGTGGTTTATGTTTTGGCTTCTGCCTATTCTTCCGAAATGAGTCCAGATTCGAATCTCGTGAGGCATGGATGTTGTGTTTGTTTCACGGCACTGGCTCTCTTTCTCACCCGGAACCAGTGGCCTTAAATTAGGGACGGGAGACTGCTTATAGCCTATCGAAATGCTCACGGTCGTAGTTAAACGTCCCCAAAAACAAAAATTTTAGACGTTTCAGCGCTGCCGATATTTTTAAAAGAAGTTAACAGTCTCGATGTTTCCGTTGAAAGCCCGAAAACAGGGAGCCCATTTAAAGAAAAAAAAAAAAGAAAATTGTGCCGTCCTTCAGCGTCACTTGACTTGCCCGCCGCATGGAGATGGGCTTTATGGCAGTTTTTCGACATATAAGAGCTTTCCTGAAATTCAAAGATCTGTTCTTTTGCCATTTGGAGCGAATCATCAAGCCTTCTTAAATTATACCGCTACTATGTGAGATGACGAGGTTCGTTGGGATGAAATCCCCCGTGAGCTTTACTGACTCGTTAAGGACAATTAAAAATCGAACATGCATACCCTAGTTAACAGAAAAAAGCCATACCATCTTCAAACAAAATTTTAAAAACTTGATAGGCCTCAAAAACTCCCACTATTTACCAACTCGTGAATGGTGGTGACAGAGTGAGAGAGAGAGAGAGAGAGAGAGAGAGAATGATAAGGAGAAAGAAACAGGTATTTCATATTTTTCAACTCACATTGTCTTTCTGGAACTTTCTAAACTAGAATTTTCTGTAGGTTCCGCTTATTAATGCTCCAGAAATGCAAGTGTATTTTATGCGTTTCAAAAATGGTTGCCCGTTGCTGCGCCCTGCAGATGGGCGTCAAAGAAAGGTCTGTTATGCATTGTTCCTATGGGTGATAACATCCGTGCCAGGCAAAACTATAGGCTTTGGTAGGTGACCGCCATCAAAAGTTTCATTATACTTGAAGGTATTCTTCAGTGCAGGACCATAGCAAGCTTATGCTATCTGGGAGGACGAGACTTGAAATTACACCTCTTTGAGTTCCACTCAAGTAATACGTGGTTTTTTACGCTTTCCAACCGTATAGGCTACAGGTTTGTTCGTCTGCCTGTCTGCCTGTCCGTACGATAACTTGCGTAAAAATGGTTCGATTTCGATGAAATTTTAGTATGTGGTAGGGGACCACCTGGGAACAAATTCTGTTGAAAATGGGCGAAATGGGGTCAAAGGTCAGGACATAGGAGTGGGATTCATTCAATTGCCCTCACGCGTCATAACTTACGTAAAAATGCTTCCATTGCAACAAAACTGTCATTGGACGTGCCCTCTCGAGCTCCTCGATTTTCGCTCAGATTGCTCGGTCAAAGAGCCCATTGCTCCCGACTCCTGTGTTCCGTGTGTGTATAAGGGTATGTGCTACCTTTCCTGCTACTTTTCCGAGTCGGAAAGTACATATTTACTTCGAATTTTATCATAATATTACCTGCCAACTACACCCTACTGCGTTTCTGAAGTGTGCGCCCAAGTACATGTTCCGGTGCCTACTGTTTCTTTCCTGCATACCCTGTTCAAGTAAAAGGCTGCCAGCAATCATCCCAGCTACTTTTCAGCACTAGTAAGTGAATTTTATACCGATATTCCTTCATTTTTCTTCTCGGTGGGTATGTTTACATCTGCCCATCGTGACTTGCCTTGACTTCCTTCGGTCTTCTCACCAGCATTCTATTCAGTTGCCTTCAATGCTTACTTTCCTGTTATCTACACGCCTTCCTGTTTACGTTACCCTCTAATAGTGGTCCTTGGGTGACGTCATCGTTACTGTGCTCGATCTGTCTCTCGCCGTTCTTCCAGTGACGTCATTACCTCGCATCTTCCCATCGTCCGCCTTCTTTACGTGTCTTTTGCCATCTCCATCGTCTTACGCTCTCGAGATTGTGATGCTTTGCTTTCCAGTTTCTGATTTGTACTATGTCTATTGCTTTTCGTCGACCACTGACGCCTCCTCCGGATGTATTACTTGACAGTTCAACTCATCTCTCTACGCCCACAGTCACTGCCTTCTCCTCGGATCCTCTCTCAACTGCCTTGGGATTCCGGTTTTCTCATACCGGCTCCGTTTTAACAGCTCATTTATTAGAGTCCTCATCACCGGGGAAGTCTTTCTTCGCTTCTTTAGCTTTCGGAGTAAAATATTCCGCGCTTCCACATACTAAACTTACAGCTTACACTTCAGCACTCCATCAGATTGTTCCACCCGATGCCATCACGCACATCGCTCGAAAGCCTTGCTTGTTGTTGGTGTTTTTTTCTAATCCCGCTTAAGTTGAGTTGGTTCTTTCTTCTCCAATTTCAGTCGGCGACCAAAGTTTGTTCGCAATTCGTCTTCCTCATTGCCCTACTCTCGTTAGTTTATTTCCAGTTCCTCCTGAACTCTCCAACGATTTACTGCATGCTTTCCTTTATCAATGTGGTTTAGTTATTGGCCCTATTAAGACTTTGCCTGCTGCTTCAGACGATCAAGGGAATCGTCCCTATTATAGTTTTCGACGTCAAGCTCTCGTCGTTTTTCCTGACGAACAATCCATATTTTCCTGTCCGACAGCTTTTCAAGTTATCTGCAGTCCACATACTCGCACTGTCAATGTTTTTACCGCCTATCATTGTTTTTCTTGCAAATTGCCCTGTCACCATAGTTCTTCTTGTCCAACTCAGAATTTTTCGACTTCCATTCGCCCTTCTGCCTTGCCACCTTGCCAGAATCGTGTGACTTTTATTTATCATCCACATCTTTGTCGACTTTTCCTTATACATATTCGCAGCTTCCGGCTTCGAGTGGTTTGTTCCCGGCCCCTGATTCTTCTACTTCACGTGTTTCTCCGGATAATATCTTTCCTGATCATCTACTACCGACAGCTCTCCTGGATGTTTTCACTTCTGTTCTTACTACACCACTTTGCACGCCACCATCGAGCCCGTCTTCTGCCCAGATCTTGTTGCCATGCCCTCAGTCACCATCTCCGCCTTCATCTCCTGCTCGTGTCAGTCCATTGTCTCCATGTTCGACTGCGGTCTCTACTTCTATGGTTCCGCTCTTCGTCTCCACGGAGCCAGCGTCTACCAGTTGCCTTATCTCTCCTGCTTCCTCACCGCTCCAGTGCATTTTATCTGTTTCTGTGCCTCCAGAATCTTCGTCTTCTCATTTTCCTTTACCGAAGGCTGAGGTTGCTTCGTCTCCTGCTCGTCTCCTCCAGTCCTCACTCCTAGATGTTCCTGTTAAAACTTCATGTTCACCATCGTGCTCTCTTCAAGCAAGTCTATCTTCTGCAGGGCCCTCTACTGACAGCCTTGTAGTGTCTTCTGGGTTGCACTTGTCTTCTGTTGATGTCTCCATTCGGCCTTTTTCTTTAGACACTTCTGCTTCTTCAACTCCTGAGCTGCCGGACGAAGATCCTATTCCGCCTTTTATCAGCTCTCTCATGCCGATCGTCTCTGTGAGTTCTTCACTCCCAGTAACTCTTGTCATGTCCATTGAACCTGCATCCTCCGACTCACATTGTGCTCATTTGCCTTCTGATGTGTCATCTTCCTCTACGGCTGTTCCTGTCGTCCTTCCATCAGCTTCAGCCACTGGTCCTGCCTCATCGATTGTTCCTGCCAGTGCTCCTTCACCTGTGCTTCATCATGCTCCATTGTTGCCTTCCTCGATTTCTGCTGATGGTACTTCCCTTACTTGTACATCTTCTACCGCTCACTGTTCCCGACGGCAGCGTAAGCCTCTTGCTCCAGATCCTCCTTCACAACAAAACTTTGCTTCTTATGGTGATTATTGCCGCGCTTATGAGCATTGGGTGAAACGTGCTATGTATAAATATCCAGACTTCTCCTTCCCGTATCCGATAACACCAGTTCCTTATTATTCCAGTATCTTCCAGAGTGTGAGCCCTTAGACTCCTGCTTGACTTTTGCCAGGCTTAATATTCTGTGTATTTCATGTTCCTCAAAATATCTCTCTGTTTGAGAGAGTGGCCTGCGCGCCCGTAGTTCTCTTTTTCTTATGTTTTGTTCTCCTGAATACCTCAAGTGTAAGCCTGTGATTTTGTCCACGTCTTTTTGGCCTTTTGCCCATGTTATATACCCCCGTTTTATTGTACACTATTAGTTGTCTAATAAAGCGATATTGAACGACAAAACTTTATCATGTTGTTCCAGAGGTACACTGAACCGGTTCTGTTGAATATCATCGAAATGGGGTCAAAGGTCAGAACACAAGAACGAGATTTATTCCACAGCAATTATCCTAATAACTTGACTAAAAATACTTCTATTGCGACAAAACTTTAGTATGTTGTTCCGGAGGTATATTGAACCAGTTCTATTGAATATCATTGAAATGGGGTCAAAGGTGAGGAAACAGGAGCGATATTTATTCTACAGCCATAATCCTCATAACTTGAGTAATGATTTCTGGTATGTCGGAAAGCGTATCATAATCAATGCATTGCATGAATATACTAACTTGTTACTTTCTTACACACCGCAGTTACAGGAAAGTATTATGATCGTTCGAAAATCGCTCTTCAAGTTTTTCACACAATTTATTAAAAATTTAAAGACTAACTAAATACCCAAGAACCACAGGCTGTAAATACCAAGTAAGCCATCTCGGTGGCGCAGTTGTCTAAGCTTGCGACCATTCGTTCTAGTTGGGTCTGGGTTAGAATACCGGTGAGGCATGGATATTTGTGTTTATCTTTCGGCACTGGTTCTCCGTGTGTTCCTTGATCAACACTGGTTATCTGTGTACATTGATCGTTTGACATACTGTGTACCATGTTTGATATGTACTAGTTCTCTATGAGTTACTTGATCTGCACTGGTTATCTGTGTATATTGATCATTTGACATACTGTGTACCATGTTTGATTTGTACTTGTTGATGTCAAACTGTCCCTGTCTCTGTACAAAAAATGTCTGTACTGCATGTATATGTTAATGTACCTGTCAACCAAGTCAAATAAATAATTTTTTTGAACATTCAATAAAACAAAACAAATCAAGTAAAGCGTAAACATCAAGTGAGCGCCGACAAGACAACACTCCACTGAGATGCACAACAACAAACAACCGCGCGCAGAACGAATGAGTGTCAGATAGTAAACGTAATAATAGGAAGACGCTTTAGTGGTAGAGCTTGAAAAGTTTTGTTCAAGGTTAAACGCACTGAGAACTTTTTGAGCAGAGCAGAAAATTAGCTCTTCGTCCCAACGACATGTTCGGAAACGTCACAGAGGTTAGGCCCATCAGCGTTTGTTTTCTATGCCTCCATTCACTGTTTCGGAACATTTTCTTCATGGGTATGAGATGTTCACAACTCATATTACATTGGGTGAGTCGAAAGTTTTGCAATATTTGGATAATTTTATGTCTTCATACGTACCTTTACGACGATAGATGACTAGCATTCAAAGTATAGGCCATCGTGTTGCACCGTCTGTAGCCATTTGTCTGCCAGTTCTTCGATTCTACAGAGGGTGAGTCGAAGGTTTTGCAATATTTTAAACACTTTATGTCTTCATACGTACCTTTACGACGATAGATGACTAGCATTCAAAGTATAGACCATCGTGTTGCACCGTCTGTAACCATCTGTCTGCCAGTTCTTCGATTCTACAGAGGGTGAGTCGAAGGTTTTGCAATATTTTAAACACTTTATGTCTTCATACGTACCTTTACGACGATAGATGACTAGCATTCAAAGTATAGGCCATCGTGTTGCACCGTCTGTAACCATCTGTCTGCCAGTTCTTCGATTCTACAGAGGGTGAGTCGAAGGTTTTGCAATATTTTAAACACTTTATGTCTTCATACGTACCTTTACGACGATAGATGACTAGCATTCAAAGTATAGACCATCGTGTTGCACCGTCTGTAACCATCTGTCTGCCAGTTCTTCGATTCTACAGAGGGTGAGTCGAAGGTTTTGCAATATTTTAAACACTTTATGTCTTCATACGTACCTTTACGACGATAGATGACTAGCATTCAAAGTATAGGCCATCGTGTTGCACCGTCTGTAGCCATCTGTCTGCCAGTTCTTCGATTCTACAGAGGGTGAGTCGAAAGTTTTGCAATATTTGGATCACTTTATGTCTTCATACGTACCTTTACGACGATAGATGACTAGCATTCAAAGTATAGGCCATCGTGTTGCACCGTCTGTAGCCATCTGTCTGCCAGTTCTTCGATTCTACAGAGGGTGAGTCGAAAGTTTTGCAATATTTGGATCACTTTATGTCTTCATACGTACCTTTACGACGATAGATGACTAGCATTCAAAGTATAGGCCATCGTGTTGCACCGTCTGTAGCCATCTGTCTGCCAGTTCTTCGATTCTATAGAGGGTGAGTCGAAAGTTTTGCAATATTTGGATCACTTTATGTCTTCATACGTACCTTTACGACGGTAGATGACTAGCATTCAAAGTATAGGCCATCGTGTTGCACCGTCTGTGGCCACCTGTCTGCCAGTTCTTCGATTCTACAGAGGGTGAGTCGAACGTTTTGCAATATTTGGATCACTTTATGTCTTCATACGTACCTTTACGACGATAGATGACTAGCATTCAAAGTATAGGCCATCGTGTTGCACCGTCTGTAGCCATCTGTCTGCCAGTTCTTCGATTCTATAGAGGGTGAGTCGAAGGTTGTGCAATATTTGGATCACTTTATGTCTTCATACGTACCTTTACGACGGTAGATGACTAGCATTCAAAGTATAGGCCATCGTGTTGCACCGTCTGTAGCCACCTGTCTGCCAGTTCTTCGATTCTACAGAGGGTGAGTCGAAAGTTTTGCAATATTTGGATCACTTTATGTCTTCATACGTACCTTTACGACGATAGATGACTAGCATTCAAAGTATAGGCCATCGTGTTGCACCGTCTGTAGCCATCTGTCTGCCAGTTCTTCGATTCTATAGAGGGTGAGTCGAAAGTTTTGCAATATTTGGATCACTTTATGTCTTCATACGTACCTTTACGACGGTAGATGACTAGCATTCAAAGTATAGGCCATCGTGTTGCACCGTCTGTAGCCACCTGTCTGCCAGTTCTTCGATTCTACAGAGGGTGAGTAGAAGGTTTTGCAATATTTGGATCACTTTATGTCTTCATACGTACCTTTACGACGATAGATGACTAGCATTCAAAGTATAGGCCATCGCGTTGCACCGTCTGTAGCCATCTGTCTGCCAGTTCTTCGATTCTACAGAGGGTGAGTCGAAAGTTTTGCAATATTTGGATCACTTTATGTCTTCATACGTACCTTTACGACGATAGCTGACTAGCATTCAAAGTATAGGCCATCGTGTTGCACCGTCTGTAGCCATCTGTCTGCCAGTTCTTCGATTCTACAGAGGGTGAGTCGAAGGTTTTGCAATATTTGGATCACTTTATGTCTTCATACGTACCTTTACGACGATAGCTGACTAGCATTCAAAGTATAAGCCATCATGTTGCACCGTCTTTAGCCATCTATCTGCCAGTTTTTTTATTCCGCGGCGGTACTAGTTCTTGTCCTTCGAGGCGAAGAACTCCTTCACCCCAGCTGCCACCTCCTCCTGCTTGTTGAAGTGCAGTCCGAGGGGTCAAAGTCCAGACTATATGCTAGGTGAGGTATCAGTTCGATGCCCTTAAATTCCTGGAGTTTTGTCCGGGTCGTTCGCGCGGTATGAGGATGAGCTTTGTCCTTCTGTAGGAGAGCGCGCTTTCTGTTTACCTGCGTCGGGTACTTCTCCTCCAAAACGGCATACATCCGCTCCAGCTGTTCAGAGTAGAGGTTGGCGTTGATGGTCTGACCGTCTGGAACAAATTCGTAATGGATTATCCCTTTCAAAATTCCACCAGAAGCCGAGCATTACTTTGTGCTCGAAGCGCCCGCGTTTGGAAACAGGTTTAGGAAGCTGGCTCGGCCTGAACCATTGCCGTTTTGTGTTAGGATGATGAAAATAGACCCACTTTTCATTGCACGTAACAATTCTCGTGATGAAACGTACATCGCACTGGTTTTCTAGGAGTGTCCTGCACATTTCCACTCCGCGGTTTGCTTCAGCTGGGGTCAGTTCGTGAGGGACAATGCGGCAGCTCCTTTAGACCTTACCGGGGTCCTGAACGTAACGAACCACGTTGGTCTATGATATGCCTAGCGAATCTGATAATCTCAGAGTGATGGTTATCGGATTTGTCTCTACTGCCTGGCGCACGGCCTCTGAATCGACGGTTCGCGGTCTACGTGATCTTGGCTGATCGTCGTGGTTTCTGTCACCTGAGCGAAATTTCTTGAACCATTGGACTGCGGTGCTGTTGTTCACGTAACCTTCCCCTTTCGTATGAAAAACGTTTCGTGTTTCTTGAGCAGCGTTATGGCCAATTTCAAACTCGTAAAGCAAACGTTCCCTAATTAGCATGTTGTGGCTGTTCATCTTTTAGGCGTCCCAATCACAGACAGAACGACGACATGCGATGTTGTTCACAGCAACGACTATCACTTTATATCTCTTTGGACTGACTGCAGTGCACGACTTGAACTAGTTTAAACACGTGACATACCCGTCGCAACACATGCGTTTATGAAAATATTGCAAAACTTTCTGCTCACCCTCTGTATATGTTACTCTGTACCTTAGTTAACTGCATGGAATACTGTATGAGATTAACTAAAGTATGAGACTAACTAATAGAAAATACTGAACGGGTGTAACTTTTTTTAGTTACAATTTCTGTATTTTTACATCTCCCAGAGCATGAATTTGACATTTTTGGGAGCTCAACAACACTCCCTGACCTTCCAGTAGTTACAGTCCTGCTTCAGTGAGTTACAACTGCACTGATAGAATGGAAGAACGATTGAGAAAAGTTGAAGCATGAAACCTGAATGACATGTTCCTTACTCTGTCTCGAATGGCATTTCTATTAAACAGTCCATCGATAGTCAGTAACTCCAATCAAAGCTGTCCCCTGAACGTTTTCTCGCGTTCCCTCTTATGGGTAACTCCAAAAAAGCGAACCACTACATCACCTCATAATTTTAGGAGTAACGGCACATTATTAGGTGTGCAACTTAATCCTCGGCACCTAAATGCAAGTGATCATAGAACGTCAACAAATGCAAATAGCTGTGTGCGATAATGGCTGATTGCAGCGCCATCCAACAGCTATCCAGGCAACCGTAACCTCTCACAGCTGTAGTGACAGAAGGGACGAAAGTTGGCGGTGAAAGCAATGCCGTTTGAGAAGCAACATTTGAGGCATTGCCTCCTGTTCGCGTTTCACCTGAGAAAATGGCCAGCAAATGATCTGTGCTGCTTTGGGTGAGGCTGATGTGTCCCACAGTACGTGTAAAAAGTGTTTCCAACGGTTTAAGCAGGGAAATTTCGATCTCCGTGATGCAGAACGTCCAGGACAGCCACAGAAAGTTGACGATGAGGAACTGGAACAACTGTTGAACACGGATTCCTGTCGCACACAGTTAGATCTTGCCCAGGAACTTGGAGTAACGCAGCAAGCCATTGCAAAGCGCCTGCAGAAGCTTGCACGGATTCACAAAGAGGGCCGTTGGGTGCCCTACTAACTCACAGCTGCGAACAAGTCTAGGCGCTGCGATATTGCTGTGTCTTTGCTCTCCAGATTCAAGAAGAAGAATTTCCTCCACCAGATTTTGACCTGTGATTAGAAGTGGGTCCTCTACAATAACCCTAAGCGGCGCAAATCGTGGGTTTATCCAGGTTAGCCTACCACCAATACCACCAAACCGAATATCCATGCCACGAAGTTGTTGCTGTGCATATGGTGGGATCAGCGCGGTGTCGTGCACTATGAGTTGCTCAAACCTGGTGAAACGGTCAATGCTGAGCGTTATTATCAGCAACTCATTCGTGTGAGTGACGCAATGGAGGCAAAAAGGCCAGACACCGGCAAGGGCAGAAAGAAGGTCGGTCCTGTTGCTTCAGGATAACGCGCGTCCTCACACCGCTAAAACTACTTTAAACACAATCACCGACCTGGGATGGGAGATTTTGTCCCACCCTGCGTATTCTCCAGACTTCTCCCCGTCGGATTATCACTTTTATTCGCTCCCTGCAACATCATGTGAGTGATACGCACTTTACTTCTGTCGAGGAGGTCCACACAAGCATTGGTGACTTTATCAACTCGAAACAACCCTCTTTATTCCGCAGTGGCATTCGGCAGCTTCCTGACCGATGGCTCAAATGTTTCCAACACGACGGGGATTATTTCCCTGGTAAGTACGTATTCGATTTGCTATAATTTGTTATCAGCGTGTCGTGCTGTGGCAGAGAATTAAGTGGCACACCTAATAAATAGAGATGACTATCACATTGATTTAGTGTAACAATACTCGTTTTACTCTGTGCCATTCACTACTGTAAAATGGATAATATTATCCTCTTTAGATGATACACAGCCTTTCCTTCTAGCGGGCGTAAATGTCGAAATGTTTTTCTTGCTGTCTCTGCATCCAGGAGATGTATTTGAAAGATTCTTTTTGTTTAGCATAGATTTTGCTATGAAAAAAAACAAAAACTTTTAACACATTTTCAACTTTTTCATTATTCAAAAATTTTCAGTTAAGGCGCATAAAGTTATATCATGCCGTCCTCTATATTTCTTCTAACTGTTTGATTTGAAAATTCATTTCCTTCTGACATCTTCTTTTACGTATGAGAAACTTTTAACGCAAAGTTAATTTTTTAACCTACATTTTAGCCGTTAGTGGGAGAAGGTAGTTACTTCTATTTCTAGTGTTTTATGAATTGTAGAAATCCGGTTGTTTTTTTAAGGTAGTTACTTCTATTTCTAGTGTTCTATGGATTGTAGAAATCCGGTTGTTTTTTTAAGGGTTCCATTGATTATGAATAACTTTCAAATATTTTATTCGTGTTGGTAGGGATTCAAAAGACGTGCTCATTACAACCGAAAATTCGAAGCCATCTTTCTTGTTTATCAGGTAGCTTTAGTCAATCCACTCAGCGCTAAGGTACTTTTGAAAAGCATGTCTTTTGTAAAACAATATGCGCCCTTATTATAGTACAACTTTGTCTACCAGGTAGACTCTACCTATCCGTCCGTCTGTGGACACCATATCTCTGCTATATTGAAAAATTCTTTTTGCGTTGAAAAGCCCGAAATGTGAGAACGATGATCCACCTTTTTCATTGTATAATTTCTTCGCTAGAGGGCGACAATTCAAATGCTATGAAATTCAAAATGCATGTTGTTCCACACCTTCCATCGCACTGAAAAATTATTTCTTTCCTTTTGGTAAGCGCTTATTCTTCAACTAATGCACTGTTTTCCGATAGGTTCACGGCCATTTCTCCGATATGTCTGTTTCTGAAAGCTCGATTTGAAAAATCTACACTGGCGGAAAGTGAAAAAAGAACATCAAGAAGGAGACGTCTGATAACAACGAAATTTATACAGCATAATAGCGGAATACAGAGGATAACGTGATCAAAACATTATGGCAAAATACAGCTGTATTTGCTGGTAAACTGAAAAATAACATTTCGATGTAACATGGTTAGTACGAGGTTGAACCGCCATGAACTGCGTCACACTGTGCAATTCTGGCATGGAGTCTGCCGTACAGGTGTTGGATGTAAGTTTGGGGTATTGAGTTCCAAGCATCCTCAACGTGGACGCGTAAATCGGGGATGGTCGAGGCTGGCCGTGGAGACCGGATAAGTCGTTGTCCCATAAAATCTCGCACGTGCTCAATGGGGGACAAATCCGGTGAACCTGCAGGCCATGGAAGTTGTCTCACACCCTGAAGTGTAAGTTGCGTTGCACGTGCCGTGTATGGGCGTGCGTTATCTTGCTGGAAAACACCACGATGGCCCGACCTTCCAAATGGCACAACAACGGGCTGAATGATGTTGTTGATGTAGGAGGTGCTGTTTAACGTACCCGGTACAAACACTAGTTGTGTACGGGAGTGATAGCTGATCGCTCCCCACTCCAGGAGACCAGGTGTAGGCCCTGTGTGTTGCTGGCGGATGCAAGAAGGGTGGAGATGCTCCCCTGTGCGTCTACGAACACGCATACGGCCATCGGAGGCTCCCAAGCAGAATCTGCTTTCATCGCTGAACACGACAGATCGCAATTGCGTTCTCCAGTGCAGACGTTGGCGACACCACTGCAGCCGTTCCTGACGGTGGGATGGAGTCAGAAGTACACATGCCAGAGGCACACGTGCACGTAGTCCTGCATCCAGTAGACGGTTGCGGATTGTTCGCACAGTCACCTCAGGTGCAACGGCAGCTCGGATTTACGTCGCAATGGATGTTCTGCTTGATAACGCCGCTCTTCTTATGCGTCGATCGGTCCGCTCATCAGTCCGTCTGTGACTCCCGGTTCCACGTCTTCTCGTGTGGGAATGTTCTTCTGACCATCTACGCCACCACCGTACTACAACCGATACTTCCCGTTCAATTCGGTCCGGAATACGACGATATGACCACCCGGCCTCGCGCAGTCCGACTGGACGACCTCTCTCAAAGTCCGATAGTTGCTGAAATCGTACACGTCTTCCATGTCCAAGTATTGCAGCTTCTTCAGGGTCTTCGCACGTGTCCATACGCCGACGACTGATTACATTCACTTCGCCGTACTCCTTAAATACCACCGACGATAATTTGCACATTATGCCATGCTGTGGCATAAGCGCTCACGGGTTGGTCCCAAAATTAACATCACACGTACGTAAACTCGACCCCATTAACATATTTAAATTTCATGATCGTCCGCCAATTCCTTCTTGGTGTTCTTTTCTCACTTTCCGCCTGTGTATTTATGCGTCGGATAGGATTTTTGGTGAGAAACTGCTTAGCAACTAGGGTAATAAAATCATGTATCTTTTCATGCTTCATCAGCGCACATACATACCTTATTTTTCTCGATATCCCTGCTTCAAACAGAACGATTTCAAAAATTCGTTTTTTGTCGGAGAGTGTGTTGGTGTAAAATGCAAAATGCTTTGTCTGTTAATTTCAAATATTTCTTGATGCAGAAGTTTATCACTAGAAGGCATAAGTTGCGTTTCCGTTTACAGCATATTTGCAGCATGCCTAAAAACTCAATTGAAAAAAATCCGTTTTCGCTCAGGTACAACTAAATATGAAAACGTTTTATACGCACTTCCTGCCCAAAATAATGCACAATTTTCGCTTTATGGACGCACAAGGTTATGTTTGTTTTTCTTTATATATCTGCTTGTAAAAGTCCGATTTGAAAAATTCTATCAACACCAGGTTCCATTTACCTTGTGTAATATTTTGTATGTACTCATTGGTTGCTTGTAACGCACAGTTCTGGCGCTAGGCGGTGGTAGTGTGTAATATTGTTTTAAAAGTGCATCTCCGCTACAAAGAATCCTATTGATTGAATTTTTTTAAATGTATACCATTCGCTGCAGTGAAGATTGCGAGCATTATCCTATTTAAATAATGTACAGTTTTCTCTCTAGGGGGCGTTCTCGGTATCTCTGCTCCGAGAAGACGTATCTGAATTATTTTAGCATAGCATTTCCTGTGAAGAAGAATTTTTGCATATTTTCTATTTTTCTATTATTCAAAGTTATGCCGCGAACGGACGTCAGACTCCATTTCTATGTGAAAGGTAAAGCTTTTCTAAGCAGCAAAAGAAGTTCTTGAAGTAATAACAAATCCAAAAAACTAATTCATGTTTATGATTTCTGCAGCTGGAGACTACATGGGAATGGTGATTTTCAGTTCAAGATGCGAGGTGAAAGAAGACCTTAAATTCACTACAGCTATGATTGCCGCTATGTAAGCATTTCTATTTTACTCTTTTTATTTTCACTATTCTTTTTGGCGTTTATTCACTGCATAGAGCTTCACACTTCTGACTTATGTTCATGTTTTCTCGAAAATTAAGTCCTGTATACCTTTAGCAAATACTGTCTTAAAGTTACCGAAACAGCGTTAATATTTGCTAGCACAAAATGAAATTATTGACATTTTTTGATGCTGTGCCTCTTTTGCAACAATTGTAAAGTAAATCCCAAGTAGTCCCCAGATTTTAACTTCTCCCTCAATCTGACTATTAAGTCAGATTGAGTTAGTTAATAATCTTACCTATCCAAGTATTGTTTTCCACAATGATTTAAAATGGAATCTGCATATAGAAATTTTATCGAAAAAATTATTCAGAAATATAGCAACAATTAGTCATATTTAAACAAACCTATCTGTTAAAACATTAAGATTATTATATTATACATTAATTAATCCACATTTTGATTACTGTTTACTATCGTGGGGTCAAACAACACTTACTAACATTAATCAATTAGAAATTCTCCAAAATAAATATATTCGATTAATAGATCTTAAACATAACTTAAATAGAGGCAAACTTACCAGGGCAAAATATGTTCAGTTATTCCAGAACCAACCCGAACAAATATAATATTCTAACAATTCAGCAACTGTTTCACTTTAACTTAGGCAAAATTATGTGTAAACGAATTAAAATGAACTTTGGACAGGAGCTCAAAGAAATTAATACTGTTACATACCGATATAATAATCGAAACCAAGCTTTGATGAGACTTACTACAACTAGAGTGCAAACTACTAAGCAAAGCTTAGATTATTCTAGTCCAGAGTTCTGGAACTCATTGCCTGCAAAATTAATATCTATTAATAATTTCAATTTGTTTAAAAAAAATTAAAATACTACCTACTTAATAATTAATACTCATTCAAAAATGCAGGGTGGAAAGCTGATTGATACAGGGATTATTCGACTGAGCGGGGAAGCCAGGGGGATTTACCAGGTGGGGATTTGGTGACCAGGCGAAGGAGGATTTATTTCATGAGGATTGGGTAGTGGAGGGGGGAATTCATGATTGTCATGACTTTATATTATACACTACTGGTCACCCAAAATGCAACACCAAGAAGGAAGCATCCGATTGGCCTGAAATTCGCAGCATGCGTCGCCAGCGAGAGAACATGCAAACGATTGCATATGCCCATTGCAGGGCATATGCAAATCATGTGCACCCGGCACGCCACCGAGAAGCACTATAAGAAGAGTGCACAGAAGGCGGTGTGTAAGTAGTGGAAGTGTGTTGTGCTGCCGGACCTGTGCGTGGGAAGCTTCTTGATGCCTCGTCGCAGAATACAGCAGTCATTCCAGCACGTTTCGGAGCTGGACAGAGGACGAATAGTGGCTTATCTCGACAGCGGTTTATCGTATAGAGACATCAGCGCCAGTGTGGGACGACATCCAGACACAGTGAGGCGAGTACGGATTCGGTGGGTACAGGAATAAAGGACGGACCGACGTGAGCGATTGCCGCAGCCGCGGCACACCACCGAACGAGAGGATCAACATGTTGTGCGGCGGGCATCACGCCACATCACGAACGCTAGCGCAGGAATTAGGGTGTGTTGCGCAACAACCAGTGTCAGCACGTACCGCTCGACACGTTTGCAGGAGCGGGTACTTGTCGCACGGTGCCAATTGCTCCGATTACCATTGACGTTACAATAACGGCGAATGCGGCGGAAATGGGCCGTTGAACGCCGCACCTGGACTACGGAATGGCACGACATTGTTTTCTCCGACGAATCCCGCTTCTGGCTGCAACACTACGATGGTCGGATCCGCGTGTGGCTGCTCCGCGGCGAGAGATTATATGACGCCTGCATTATGCATCGCTACACCGGTGCGTCGCCTGGCGTTATGGTTTGGGGCGCAATTGGATATGACACCCGCACCCCTCTAGTAAACATCGCCGGTACACTCAACAGCCACCGCTACATCTCCGACGTTTTGGAGCCTGTAGTCATCTCTTACCTGCAGGACCTGCCAGCGGCCACGTTTCAACAGGACAATGCGCGCCCGCACATGGCAAGCATCGTGCAACAATTCTTCACGACCCACCAGGTGTCACTGCTGCCGTGGCCCGCCTATTCTCTCGATATGTCGCCCATCAAACACGTCTGGGCGCTGATCGACAACCGAGTGGCCCAGCAAGCACCACCCGAGGCTACGCCTGATGAACGGTGACAACGTATGGAAGCAGCCTGGACCGACATACCCCAAGCCCACATCCAAAGCCTCTTTCGTTCGATGCCGCGGCGTGTAGCGGCCGTTATTGCCAGCCATGGGGGCCACAGGAACTATTGATGTCTGCGTGTTCCACAAGTCGCACGGGTCTGTAAGCTCAATCGTTTCATCTTTGTATCTGTTGTTATGTGTCCAGTAATACTGGCGTTGCTATCTCGTGTCCTTCTTTGTGTTGCATTTTTGGTGGCCACCAGTGTATTTCACTGGATATGCTGTCAATTCAATTTAACGCTAGATATTTAATTTAGTTGACATGTTGTTTCTTAGATATCTTACTTTTATTTTCGTTCTTCGTTCTCTTCTTATTTCTGTTTTCTCTTCTGACTTTTTTTCTGTTATAAAAATGTTCTTGGCTTGACTTATGACTAGGGAGATCAAGGCTGAGTCAGGTCTCTTCGAGGCCTTTTCCTTGATCTTCCCTGCTGTTACTTACGTGCTTTCGCTCAACTGTTTCAGAATTATTAATTTTTATATGTAACAGCAAGATCAATAAATGAAATGAAAAAAAAATTTAAAAATTCGATGTAACAACAATGAGTAATGCAAGTAGTCAAAACCATTGTTGAAAGCTGATTTTGGAATGATGTCCCATGAAGTGACGAAACAATAGTTCTTTTCATTGTTACTCAACAATATATTTTACTAAACTACCGCTGAACATTATTTAATCACGTTTTACAATAATATAACAATATCTCAGTGCAATCCGGGTAATTTACGAGAACCTCATGCTAAATGTGATAAAAAGCCATTACAAGAATGCATTTTGATGGTATGCATATTTCCCGAATTTAAAAAAAGTATTTGAGGGTCTTTAATCTAATACTGACATCATCCGCTTTTGTTATTTTCAGGATTCATGAATGTCTTTCTCGGGTACATCACCATACATTTGTTCATGTTTGATATACACTGACGGAAAAAAACCTCCAACACCACGAAAAAATAGTTGTAGAGGAATGAAATGGCGGCAATACATTTGTATAGGTAACATATTTAATCGATTAAGGTTTCAAGATCACAGCGTAATGTAAGCGCGAGAAGAGCTATTTTAAATGTGAAATGCTGGTACATTAATAACCGGTGTAACCGCCAGAATGTTGAATGCAAGCACGCAAACGTTCATGCATTGTGTCGTACAGGTGCTGGATGTCAGTTTGTGGGATGGAGTTCCATGCCTGTTGCACTTGGTCGGTCAATACAGGGTCGGTTAATGCTGGTTGGGGTGACGCTGGAGTTGTCGTCCAATGATGTCCCATACGTGCTCGATTGGAGAAAGATCTGATGATCTAGCCGGCCACGGCAACATGTCGACAATCTGTAGAGCATGTCGGGTTACAACAGCGTTATGCGGGCGAGCCTTATCCTGTTGGAAAACACCCCTGGAATGCTGTTCATGAATGGCAGCACAACAGGTTGAATCACCAGACCGACGTACAACTGTGCCGTCAGGGTGCGTGGGATGACCACGAGAGTACTCCTGCTGTCATAGGAAATTGCTCCCCAGATCATAACTCCAGGTGTAAGTCCAGTGTGTCTCCGCCGCAGACAGGTTGGTTGCAGGCGCTCACCTGGCCTCCTTCTAACCAACACACGGCCATCACTGGCACCCAAGCAGAACCGGCTTTCATCAGAAAACACAACAGGTCTCCACTCCGTCGTCCAATTAGCTTTAGCTTGACACCACTGACGTCGCAAACGGCAGTGGTTTGGAGTAAGTGGAATGCACGCTACAGGGCGTCTGGCTCGGAGCTGTCCTTCAAGAAACCGTTTTGTAACAGTTCGCTGTGTCACTGTGGTGGCAACTGCAGCTCGAATTGCTACCGCAGACGCGGTACGATGCGCCACGGCCATACGCCGTACACGGTGGTCTTCCCTTTCAGTAGTGCCACGTGGCCGGCTGGAACCCGGTCTTCTTGAAGCAGTGCCTTCCCTTGACCACCGCTGCCAACTATCATGCACAGTGGCTACATTCCTGCCAAGTCGTTCTGCAATATTGCGGAAAGAAAATCCACCTTCTCGTAGCTCTATTACACGACCTCGTTCAAACTCCGTGAGCTGTTGATAATGGCTTCTTCGTCTTCTTAAAGGCATTCTTGACTAACATCAACACCCTACGTCGAATCTTAACGATAACTAACACTCACGAACGTTACAGCGCGTATTTACAGCAAACCTGCTTTGCATGTTCCGAGGGGCGCTACTAGCGCCACACGTATGCGCCGAGCGCGAAATTTGCATAGACGTCATCTTATAGATGTACTCTCACTGCCTACCAACTGTCGTTCATCTAACACAACCCCTTCTTAGTGTTGGGAATTTTTTTCCGTCAGTGTAGTTGCGTGAAGCCTCTGAGTTTATTTTTCTTAGTTGAGATCCACGTCTCAGATCCATAAGCAAGAACTGGAAGAATGCATTGATTAAACACTTTTCTTTTAAGACATAATCGTAAATTGCTCTACTTGTTCCTGGAAAAGTTCTCCAAACACGTTTTATACTCACATTCGTTTCTTCTTCTATGTGGCCTCCAGCTGATATCTGTTGTCCAAGGTAAATGTACTATACCGTGCAAATTAATTGGGACAAGCTATTTTATTCTCAGAATTGTAATGTGATCGCCAGTTGATGTCGGAAACCCACGTAAACCGGTTTTATCAGCTGTGAGGTGGTGTGACTGTTAGAACTTGATAGTAAGAATGTATGTGGTTTGACCGGTTTTAAACAGGAAATAGGTACTTTAGCTTCAGTTGTGAGCTTTCGTATGTGACAGGTGGATGTTAGTGTTTGCTCTCTGTGAGTACGTCTTGCTTTCGTGTATTGAAAAATGAATATTTCCCCAAGGAAGCGTGCAAAAATAATGGCTCTGAAGGATCACACTTCTATGACAGTGAGAGATATCGCTTCTGCAGTTGGTGTAGGCAAATCAAGTGTATCAACACTGCTTACGCGATACAATGCGTCTGGATCATCGTCTCCAAAAAGGAGAGGTAAATGTGGAAAAAAACGAAAAACAACTCCACGAACCGGTAAATATCTAATCAGAAATAGTAAAATGAATCCCCCCCCCCCCAAAAAAAAACAAGCACCGACCTTCAAAGAGATTTATTGGCTAGTGGTTCTGATGTTAGTGATTCAACTGTACGCCGTAGGCTTCTGGGAGTTGGCAGGAAGGCAAGAAGACCAAAGAAAAAACAATATTTGAATGCGAAAATGAAGATAAAACGTTTAGCATGGACCAAAAAATATAAATCATGGACTTCTGACCACTAGAAAAAGGTAATTTTCAGTGATGAAACTCATTTATTTGTGCAATGTTACCAAGCAAATGTCGTTAGACGAAGCAACTGTGAACCCTTAAGACCTGAGCATGTCAAACAACTGTAAAACACCCTCTGAAACAGATGGTTTGAGGTTTTTTCACATCAAATGGCACTGGAAGCTTAGTTCTTGTTCAAGGTATGATGAATTCAGCCAAGTACGTAGAAATATTACAACGTTAGATTGTTCCATTCTTGCAAACTTTTGACGGGACATTTCAATATGACTTGGCCCCATGTCACAATTCGAAATTGGTCAAGAATTTTATGCTGAAAAATCAAATTCATTTGCTTGATTGGCCTGCAAATTCACCAGACTTAAATCCATAAAAAACCTGTGGAATATTTTGAGGAGACGTTTAGGTAAAATGGACTGTACAACCAAAGAACGCATGATAACGAATGCTATAAAAGTGTGGTTCCACGATTATGAAGTAAAAACTATGTGCACTCAATTAGTGGAGTCAATGCCAAAACATATTTAAGAAGCCATTTCTGCTAAAGGAGGATATACTTCATACTAATACAGGTATTTATCAGTGTATATCAAGGCATAGAATGTTGTAAAGGCATAGTTTTGGAAAGAAAGAGTGATTTTGTACTTTGTCCCAATTAATTTGCGCAGTATTGTAGGTATCAGTTAGTTCTGAATCTAGAACTGAACATTTCGACGTCGATGTGGAAAACCTCCGGTTTTTTTAAAAGCATTGTATATTACTTTTGTCGTCCGTAAGTTCATCTTTAAACCCACTTCTTTGCTGCTATCAGCAAGTTCCTAGATCCTAAAAGTAGCTACTCGTATACATTCAAGATATTAAGTGTCGATTTTTAACATTAAGTTCTGAACAATGGAGAACTACAGAGCATCATTTTGTGCTTCCAGTTCTTGTAATGCACGGAAGTTGTGTCTGTGCTTTTGTGAGCGATTCCGTATTCGTCGGGCATCACAAATAATGAAGGTTCGGTTAACAACTCTTTGGATTTCATTCATAAATGTGCATGTGAATGCTCGTCATCCATTTCACAAACTGCAATTACCCTGAAGCACACGGTCTTGGAAGCTAAAAGAATAACATAGCCATGTATTGAATGAAAATGTTAAGGCATAACAATGTGGTATAAGTGTATTTCATGAGTATCATCGGTTTGTACAATGTCAAAACGTATCATTATAAAGAGGACTAGCCAGATAGTGTGGGGCTGTTGATACTGGAAAGGACTCGGTCTCTGCCATGTACGAAGATAACCCGAGAAATTCTACAGAAACTTTACCTACCACGAGACAATTCCACCTGAGAAACTCTAATTACAATGTGACAATACTTCGGTATAGATCCCTTCCTGTTCCAGCAAGATCAAGCACCTTGCAACATTACAAGGTTTCCCCATAACTGCTTTGAGGGGTACAACGTAAAAATGTTGGATTGGGCTTTCCAAACTCTCGATCTACACCCAATAGAACATCTGTGGAACGAGGAGCTGAAATGCTGAATCCGACCTCGGGTGGTAAAACCTTTCTCTATGGCAGCTGTAGCAGAAGCTTTGGAAAAAGAATGGAGAAAATTCAGGAACAGATCTACTGGCATCTGGTGGAAAACATACCCACAAGGATCGCTGCAGTCATGGCGACCAAATATGGACCGAATATGTACTCATTCCGGTTAAGAATACTCTTGTTTTTGCTCGATCTCTGTGTCCCAATAATTTGCCTGTATAGTGTTATTCTGCAGGTGTCTTATGACTGAGATTCAGATGCATGTATTATATGCATCTGAAAGTAGCAATGCGGTCAACTTTCATTGCGTAATGGCCATATACACACTGCTGTCTGTTGAAAATGCAACACCAAGAAATACCTGAGATATTGAAGTGAGATTCATAGGGTACATTACTTACGATACAAGACGTAAGCAATCAGGAGTGCAGACCTATAAGTGATGTGAAATACAATATATTCAGTATCTTTTGTACCCGTTGTGAGCTGCGATAACGGCTCATATACTACGTGGTATCTTCTGGAAGAGGTTCTGGAGGTCGCACTGTGGAAAGTCAACCCGTGCTGTCTCGATTCGCTCCCAAATTTCACCTTGGAAAATTTACGGGGGAGCCTGATGGGCCTGACGTCGAGAAACCATATTCAACACTTATTGAATAGGTGACAAATCAGGCGAACGCGATGGCTGAGGAAGACATGGCACATGTAGCGCATCCGGGAGTTGTAAGACACTCCCGTCACACATGTGGTCCGGTTGGAAGACGACACCCTGGACCATCTGCAGATATAGCAGCATTTCAGCCTCCACAACTTCCGCAATGTATAACTGGCCTGTCATGGTTCCTGCAATGCGTAGGCGGAGGGAATGTGAATGGAATCCAAAAGAACCTCACATCAGAATTGCTAGTGTCTCGCCCAGTGCATAAGGCATTCCTCCAGCAGCCGTTCACCACGGCGTCGCTGTACAAGGATATTCCCATCATGAGTCATTAGGTTGAACCGCGACTCCTCGGATAACACAAAGCACTGCCATTAACCACGCCAGTATCTACGTTCTTGGCTCCATTGCACCCGCTGATGTATGTGGTTTAGGGTAAAGGAAAGTAAACCTTTTAACCGGCTGGAACGAGTTAACACGGGCTTAGCATAATTGGCTGAAAACACGAATACATTCACTGTCTAGTAACTGGGCCTAACTTGTACATCAGAAGGCGTTGCTTTCCCCTGAGACTTCTTATTCAGAGTGGCTTCATTTATGGGATTCATTTACACTGATGAACCATTCCATTGATGTCCACCCCCAGCCTAGAGAAATAAGTGCTCCTGGAGACCGAACGGGGGCGCAGGTGGAGTTCGCAGAGCACCTACCTGAGGACCGGCTTTCGGTTTGTAGAGTGTTTAGAGTCAGAATGCGAAAAGCTGCCGATTTATCGGAGTTTCATAAAAGACAAATTGTAATGGCACGGTGGCTCGGAACTACGATCTCGGAAACAGCGTGGCTTGTGTCACGTGCCGCTGTAGTGAGTACGTATCAAAAGTGGTGCACATATGGGCAAACGACGAACCGTTGTACAGCCGTGTGTAGTCCGCAGCTCAACGATGCAGAGGGGAGCGGAGAATGGCGCGCATTGTTGACAGAGACCGCAGGACCACAGTACAACAAGACACCCTCATCTGCAATAGTGGTGATCAGGGCAATGTGTCGCAGCACACAATTCATCGCAGTTTTCTTCGCATGGGCCTGCGTAGCCGAAGACCCAGCCGAGTCCCCATGCTCACTGCACGTCATCGCCAACAACGCATGAAATGGGCCCAAGTTTATCGAGATTGGACCGTGGATGATTCGAAGAATGTGACCTGGTCTAACAAAACAAGATTCCTGGTGCATCCCGTAGACAGCCAAGCGAGGATACGCTGATTACCAATGGAGGCTATGGCACCTGGATGCACTGTTGGGCGGAAAGAGGCCGGCAACGGTGGTGTTATGCTGTGGGCAATGTTTCCTTGGGACACTTTAAGCCACATTATTCCAATAGCACTATTCCCGACAGCTGTTAGATGTCTATACATCGTTGCGGACGAAGTTCACCCATTCAGGGCAACTGTGTTCCCTGCTGGTGATGACCATTACCAATAGGATATTGCGCCACTGCCAGAATCGTCAAGGAATGGTTCGAGGAACATGCTGGTGACTTTCTGTTAATGCCCTGGCCTCCAAATTCGCCTGACATGAACCCAATCGACCATTTGTGGTTCGACTTGTAAAAGCGGGTTCGCGCTACATCACCAACACCCTGAAATGTACGGGAACTGGAGGACCTTCTGTTGACATCATGAGACCAGACACCCCAGGATACCTATCGCCAACTCATCGAATCAATGCCTCGCCGAGTGGCTCCTGTTCTCCTGGCAAAATGGGGTCCTACAGCTTATGAGGTAGGTGGACATAATGTAAGGGCTGTACACTAATCCTTTCTGTCTAATTACCTGCTGAAAGGGCTGTGAATTTGGTTATGATCCTAAGAAGGGAGCGATAAGATGTTTGAGTCACTTGTTTCGTCACAGGGCATTATGTTCATGTCAGAGGTACTTGACCTTCCACGTCATGCCTTGGGTCATAGAGCAGAAAAAAAGGCCCGGAAGGGATCTAGGTTTAAAACAACGGAGGACGAGCGACAAGTGTTCTCTGATGAAAACGGCGTCGGACAGCCTTTCAGACAATCCTCGATGTGATACAGACTTTCACTATTAAGCTAATCCTCGGTAAGTGGCTGTTCAGTCCGCCAACGCCTATGGTGGATATGACCGTCCTTCCGTGAGTTCTTCCTTCCTTGGGTTCCATACCCCTGGCGTCAGTGCGTCAGACCTTTCTCTTCCCACTGACGCTATATTCCCATCATTGTGCTCGCATTTCGTTCAACACGAGCGGAGAAGTCGCGGAAGGAAAGTCCGCCTTCCCGGAACCAAATACATCGGCCTCACTCGAAGACTCTTTGCAGTTCGCAAAAGTCTCATCTGCTGCGAACTGCAAAGCATACCCAGTTACTATCATTACTCTACTGGCATAGTTCTCAAGGATCGATTGTGGCAACTTGACCCGTGCGTCCTGTTTTTGTACCTTCTGCGGGACAGTTACAAAGGCGTGGCTGGCACAAATAATCTGCATGTGTGTGCTACAGTTGTAAACATTTTCACCTCCTCACGTTAGCTATCCAACTTGCGAGTTTAAGTCCCATCGCGCATGTTTTTCCTGGTGTTGAATTTTCCACAAACAGCAGTGTATAGTCGATAAATTTACACTGACGGAAAAAAATCCCAACACCAAGAAGCGGTTGTGTTAGATAAACGGCAGTTGGTAGGCAGTGAGAGTACATCTCGGAAGTCGTGCAGGTACTGGGATTTTTACGAGCCACTGTGTCACGGGTGCACCGTGAATACATCGAATCCGGTAAAACCATCCCTGCAAGGGCCAACTGCCGCGGACAACAGCGTGTGGATGAGCGGGGTCATCGTCGGTTATCTCGCACTGTAACAGCGGATACACGGGCCACAGTGCAAGAAATAACTCGGCAATTTAACGCTACTGCACAAAAACGTGTAAGCAGCCAGATCCATAACCATCTCCACGCTATGGGGTACAGAAGCCATCGTCCCACGAGGGTACCGCTGCTGACCACAGGGTGCAAAGATTAGCATGGGCGCGGGAACATCGCCACTAGACCATAGACATGTGGAAAAATGTTGCCTGGACTGATGAGTCGAGATTAACCATGGTACATGCGGATGGCAGGATACGAGTACGGCGCAAACCACATGAAGCGATGGATCTTTATTGCCAGAAGTGTACTCTTCAAGCTAGTAGGGGTGGCATTCTTGTCTGGGGACTGTTTACGTGGACTGAAATGGGACCCCTGGTACGTGTGACATCGTCCCTCACAAGTCAACGTTGCCGGGATAACCTGGACGACCATTTGCTCCCGTTTGTGCGTCTTCAACATCCCACTGGGAACCTCATCCTGCAACAAGACAATGCACCGTGCCATCGCTCCCGAATTGTATCCGAATGGTTGGATGAACACTCCACCGACGTGACCTCGCTTCCTTGGCCAGCTAGGTCACCTGATCCCATTGAACACACCTGGGATGACATCGAGAGAGATGTTCGAGGCTCTGACCCTCTCCATCAAATCTTCATGAACTGTGGGAGCTTGTTCAGTGGTCGTGGATCCGTATGGCTTCTCAATGCTTCCGGTGTCTTGTCGAGTCCATGCCGAGGTGAATTGCCGCCGACATCAGGGCGAAAGGTGGTGCTACACGTTACTAGACAGGTATCTCTAATTCAATTGCTCTTCAGTGTATATACAACACTTGGACCGGCTTTCTGTTAGTAGAGTGTTTGAAGTCAGAATGGTAAAAGCTGCCAATTTATCGGAATTTGACGAAGGACAAATTGTGATCGCACCGCGCCTAGTAACTACGATCTCGGAAACGGTGCCGCTTATGAGTTGTTCACGTGCCGCTCTAGTGAGTACGTATAAAAAGTGGTGCACAGATGGCCAAACGACAAACCGTCGTTCAGCCGTGTATCGTACACAGCTCATTGATACCAGAGTTGAGCGGAGACGGTCGCGTATTGTTCACAGCGAACGCAGGACCACAGTACAACAAATCACACGCAGCTACAACGGTGGTGATCAGGGAAATGTGTCACAGCACACAATTAATCGAAGCCTTCGGCGCATGGACCTGCGTGGCCGATGACCCAGCCGGGTACCCATGATCACTGCACGTCATCGCGAAGAACGCATGAAATGGGCCCAAGTTTATCGAGATTGGACCGTGGATGATTCGAAGAATGTGGCCTGGTCTGACGAATCAAGATTCCTGGTGCATCACGTAGATGGCCGAGCGCGGATACGCTGATTTCCAATAGAGGCTATAGCACCAGGATGCACTGTTGAGCGGAAAGAGGCCGGCGATGGCGGTGTAATGCTGTGGGCGATGTTCTTTTGGGACACTTTAGGCCCCATTATCCCAATTGCACAACCCCTGACAGCTGTCAGGTATCTGAACATCGTTGCGGGCCAAGTTCACCCATTCATGGCAACTGTGTTCCCTGCTGGTGATGGCCATTACCAAAAGGATAATGCGCCACTGCCAGAATCGTCCAGGAGTGGTTCAAGGAACATGCTGGTGACTTTCTGTTAATGGCCTGGCCTCCAAATTCACCTGGCATGAACCCAATCGAACATTTGTGGTTCGACTTGGAAAAGCGGGTTTGCGCTATATCACCACCACTCCGAAATGTTCGGGAATTGGAAGACCTGCTGTTGAAATTATGGTACCAGATACCCCAGCTTATATACCGCCACCTCATTGAATTGGTGCCTTGCGGTGCGGACGCTGTTTGGAGGGTAAAGTGTGTCCTACAGCTTATTAGGTAGGTGGTCATAATGCAATGAGTCATCGGTGTACATTATAATGTTATTTTACTTAGTAAAATTATAATTTTAGCTATAACATTTTGTATTATTTTCAGATATTTTACTTAGTAAAGTGTTGCTGTACTTTCCCCACCCTCACAACAGCCAGAGGTCTTGGTAAGGACTCAATGAAGTGTTGAAAACACGAGGTGGTATTTTCACCCGTGAAGCGACGACTGTCTGTTATTGAGCATCCACAGTTGCAAGTACTGTTTATCGGGCTCAAACAGATCCTAATTCCTTCTGCAAGATCTCAATGGGTTGAGATCTGGTGATCGAAAGGTGTCATTCTAGTATGGTAAACTCACAATGAATGATCCAATTATTCTCTACTCGAAATCTATCCAGTCTGGCGTTGTCTATTGAAAGATGGCGTCATGATGCGGAAACAGAAACGTCACAAACGGATGTAGATGGCCTTCTAAGATGATCATAATCCTCGTGCCAGTGATTGAGGTCTTGACGGGTACAAGAGGCCCCCAAGGAAAATCATGTAAACTCTCAACAAACTACTACACTCCCTCCACCTGCTTGTATGATCCTAACTACGCAAGCTAGTTCCATCATTTCGTGTGGCTTACGCCACACACGCATCCTCCTATCGGCACGATAGAGTTGAAACCGTGTTTCGCCAGGCTAGAGGACGTGCTTCCAGTCCTTTGGACCCCAGTTGCTAAGGCGTTTGCAAACTGCAGCTAATCCTTCGGTGCCTTCAGACAACGGGACCCGATGTGGACGTCAAATGCCATAGTTTTTTTTACCATAGTATGACAGATAGTCTTTGTGCATAAGCCTGTGTATGGTCTCTCAATAAACTACGAAATTATCTGCTACGTGGTAGCCGTCCTGTTCCTTGTAAAGATGCCGGACAGGTTGTGCTTACTTTGAGAGTCAATAGCACATTTACGGTCGCATTTCTCCTGTAGGATGGAAGTTTGCAGAGCTTAATGTTGTCAAAGTATACACGTGTGAGGGTCTGACGTGTAAATCCCAACAGTTCAGAAGTTACTGTGATTAAGCAACTGGCCATCTTAGCAACTACTATCTGACCACAGTCAAATTTAATTAGCCGCCCTGGTGGCGCAGTGGCCTAAGCGATGGCTTCTGATCGTTCGTCCAAAATGGCTCCGCATTCAAATCCCGGTGAGGCATGGATGTCGTGTTTGTCTTACGGCACTGGCTCTCTCCCTCCCCTGGAACCAGTGACCCTAAATTAGGGTCGGGTGACTGCTTATAGCCCATTGATTTGCTCACGGTGGTCGTCAAACCTCCTTATCCAATCAAATCAAATCAAATTTAATTACGTCTCTGCATTTACCCGTGATTACTTTTCCGTGATTGGTTTCCCATGCGTTGTACATACCTTGAAACTTGTGAATGGTCACAACCCAAGAAAAGCAGAGTGGCCGCCCGGGTGGCGCAGTGGTCAAAGCGATGGCCTGTGATCATTCGTCGGAACGGGGTCCGGGTTCGAATCCCGGTGAGGCATGGATGTCGTGTTTGTCGCACTGGCTCTCTCCCTTCCCTGGAACCAGTGACCCTAAATTAGGGACGGGCGACTTCTTATTGCCTATTGAGTTGTTCACGGTAGTCGTTAAAACTCCAATAAAAAAAAATCTGAGCGATAATTGTTTCCTGAGCCAGGTGGTGCGTCCTTCACTCCAAGTCTGCTGAATACCCGTAATAGGTATTGTTCTTCATAAAGAAAGGATATATTATAGAGAAGACACAAGCTGTAGTAAGCTGAAACTCATGACGTCATGAAGTCGACTGCTACCGTTGATTGACAGCTGGGCTACCCAGGAATCACCAGGTACCTCATGATTTTGCCCATTTGAGCTTTGACCTCCCAGCAGACGACGTGTAGAACATTTACCTATCATTTTCCGGATTCTTTTTGGTTATATCTTTCAGTTTCGTATAGCATTCTAATAAGTGGCATTATTCTTGCTTATTCCTTACTGGTCGTTAACTTTTTCTTTGAAAAATTCAATAACTTAGGTTTCTACGTGTCTGTGTTGTAAATTTCGTTCACGCATATTTTATCATTGTCTTCTTCACAAAATAAGCTGTGACTGGGCTTTACTTTCGATTCTGATTTGTATTTCATTGTCATCTGTTTCGGTTTCTACGTTTTTGGCTTCGATATCTATATTATGTTATTGACATCTTTCCGATGCCTCACTTGACTTACATTGTGACAGGAGTTGAGGACAAAAGTCGTTAGGGGTGGTGGTAACGGAAGGGTGGCGCAGAGCAGCTGCTTCTCAACCACCCTGGAACACTGGGTTTCCATAGCAACCACTGCCGACGGGACGGGGCACGTCACATTTAGCTTCTGGTGTAGGTTCATGGGGGCGCCACGTTCTATGGGAGGAGTTTCCACAGGCTTCAATGTCTGTTTCCACTCTATATATCCTTACTTTATGGTGTTCTTGAAAGGAAAGTGGGCCAGTCTATATATCAAGCTGCATAAGAGTGGCTTCTTTCAAAATGTTAAACTCAATGCGATGTTGCTTATGTGTATAAAAAACAACAGTCATAATAAAACGTCCAAGCGTTGTATATTTTAGGAAAATATTCGTAATTTGAAAAATGAAATAAAAATGTGAAATGAAAAATTTAAGTTGTGAATTCCCGTAATTTCAGTTTATGTGCATTTCGAAAAATAATGGTTATTTCTCCTCCATTCTAGAACACTTATCTGCTTTATTTTGTGCTTGGTGTTCATTGGAACGACAATTGATGTCTATGGTTGTTATGGAAGAAAAATATTCAAAAGTAAGCCCTAACGATATTTGTCACAATGTTCAATGCTTGAAATGAAATTCTTGGTAAAAAGGTTTAAAAATTTGTATAAAAAGGTCAATGCGAGTGCTACACAGGGTGAAAAATGTACACGACAAACTCTCTCCTTTAAGAAACAAAAGATTGTTTTTCTTATTTTTGCAGAGCAATATCTTAACTACAGGAAAAAAGGCATAAAAATATCTTGTTTATACCCTCAAATAATGAAAGCACGACGTCAATAAAGGACTGGGTTTGGCAACAGCAAATTTATGACACCGGTTCACACCGAAATTGCCCTAGACTGTGTATTGGCATGCAAATTGATAATATGTGTGCAGGAAGGAGAAATGTGTGTGTGTGTGTGTGTGTGTCCAAGTTCTTCGAGTGTGCAACCAATCGCGTGAGATGTGCAAGAAATAAAATGTCAAATACGGTCCGACAAAGTCATGTCGTATCCAGTGCCTCAGGTCGTACAAAAAAAGCAACGGAGTGCTCAGCAACCCTCAGCACTCCGTTGCTTCTTTAGTTGTTCAGCAATCCGTTGCTTGGGACCGAAGATGCGTCGTAGACCTCGTAGCCAACCCTGTCACCAGCTGGATATATTTGAGAGAAAAAGATTTGCAAGCCTCCATGAAAGTGATTGATTGATTTGCCGAATCGCGGACCATGTGCATCAGAATAACAAACTGTTGTTGGCAATAGTGGTTCCAAGAAGGCATTGTCAATCGCAGTAGAGGGATTCGTACAGTCAAGTGAACGTCAGCATGCATCGATCACTCCAACCGTCATTAGGTGATTGCAGTGCCACAAGCTACTGCAGGAGAGCACTAGATTGACTGGAGCGGCGACTGTGGGCAACGCCGTAACGATTCTGACAATGAACCGATGATAGCCGGTGACAGGTCTGCGCTGCTGACATATTGTAGAACTGACCACCATTGGACAGCTGAAATATTAGACTGGATACCAACAGGCAAGAAACAACTCAGAATATCACGTGGGAGGTAGGTGGATGACATTCGAAAGCATACCCGGATGACATTGAGAAGACTGGCTAGTTGCACCCAGAAGGAAGCAATATATATATACACTATCTACCAACAAGTAATTGGACACCCCTGCAATCGACGATATCTGCGATCCTGATACACGTCACGGCCGCCGCCGTTAAATATCGTGTGGGAAACAACAACGCAACCAGTCGCATGCAAGATGCCACGCAGTTCGGAGCTCTCTGATTTCGAGAAAGGTGTAATCGTCGGATATCACAGAAATGGCCGATCCATACGTGACATATCCAGCTAGTTGAAGTACCCAAAATCGACAGTGGCCTACGTGATTGGAAAGTGGAAGATGAGAGGTGACTGCCGGAAGGTGCCCCGATCCGGCAGACCCACAAAACTGGGAGTTAGAGACCGACGGGTGCTGGCCAGAGAAATTCGGAAGAACCGCACCAAATCGATGGGCCACATCCGCTAGGAGTTTCAACAAACATCTGGGAGTGTTCTTTCGATGAATACCATCCGTAAGGAAGCCCATCTGCTCGGTTATCATGGACGTGCTGCCGCCCATAAGCCTTTGATCACCAAGTCCAATAGCGCTGCTCGGCTAACGTGGTTCAAAGAACGTCGACAGTGGACCGTTGAACAGTAAAAACAGGTTCTCTGGAGCGACGAATCAAGGTTTACCCTCTACCGTTCGGACGGCAGGGTCTGGGTTTGGCGTCTGCCTGGAGAACGCCTTCTCCCGGAATGTATTGTGCCAACTGTGAAGTTAGGCGGCGGTAGAATTATGCTATAGGGGTGTTTCTCCTGGTATGGCACGGGACCTTGGTCGCAGTTCCTGGTAGACTGAACGCCGAAACCTACTGCACCATTTTGGATGACAATGCGCCCCCTACGTTGTGGCAATTTTACAGGGTGGATCCATATTATTTTCAGGATGACAATGCCACCTGTAATGTTGCGAGGTCCACCATGGCCTGGTATGGTGACAATGGGGTTAATCGAATGGACTGGCTTGGGCAGAGCCCGGACCTTAACCCTATCGAGCACCTCTGGGACGAGTTGGAGCGTCGACTTAAGGGGTGCCCCCGCCGTCCGAAATCGGTGAAGGAACTGGCCTGTCTTCTCCAAGCCGAGTGGAAGAAAATACCGCTAGCCGTCGTACAACGCCTCGTTGAGAGTTTGCCCCTGAGGGTCGCAGCTGTAATCGCTGCTCGTGGAGGCTTCACCAACTATTGAAGGTGAATAAACTTCGTTTTCATTTGCTATCACAGGTGTCCAATTACTTGTTGGTAGATAGTGTATATATATGGTGGCACCGCAATCACCTAATGATGGTTGCAGTATATATATATATATTCTGATTCAAGGCTTCTTGAATTGGAAGAGGAACTACAAAGGATCAAGTGGGACATCGTCGGGCTAAGTGAGGTAAGGAGAAAAGGAGAAGATCTCATTGAACTGAAAAGTGGACATCTCTTCTATTATCGTGGGACAGATACTGGCAGAACTAGTGGTGTTGGATTTATAATAAACAAGAAACTGAAGGATAAAGTTGTAGAAGTTGAAAGTTCCTCTGACAGAGCTGCACGACTCGTTATCCAACTATCGAGAAGATACCAGGCTCAGATTATTCAAACTTATGCACCTACCACAAGTCATCCTGAAGAAGAAATTGAAGAATTTTATGAGGAAATTCGTCATCTAAATAATAAAGGTAAGCAGCACTTGAAGATAATTATGGGAGATTTCAATGCAAAAATAGGGCAACGGCAACAGAATGAAACTTCAGTAGGTAAATTCGGTCACGGCAACAGAAACCAGCGTGGAAATACTCTCGTTGAGTTTGCAGAGGCAGAAGAGTTTTTCATCTTGAACTCCTTCTTCAAGAAAAAGCCACACAGGAAATGGACATGGAGACATCCAATTGGGACGACAAGTGAAATTGATTTTATTATGTGTAACAAAAAATTCGTCATCGAAGACTGCAGTGTGCTGAACAAGTTCAACACAGGTAGTGACCATAGATTGGTGAGATGTAAGATGCACCTCAACACTAAACTGGAACGTGGCAAGCTCATAAGACAAACAAAATGTATTGACATAACCAACCTTAAAAAACACCATAATACTTTCAAGTTGGAACTGAAGAACAGATTCTCTGCTTTAGAAGGCCTAACATCGGAAGAAGTGGATATTTCGGAAGTTAACAGAAAAGTAACCAAAGCTCTAATGGAAACAGCAACAAAATTAGCTGGGTCTAAGAACAAGTTGCATGTGAACAAATTATCAGGAAAAACCAAAATGTTGATGCAAAAAAGAAGAGAGATGAGGACAACTAAAGAAGATGTGACTTCCAAAGTGGAATATATAGAGCTATGCAAGACAACACGAGAAAGTATCACTAAAGACGTAAGGAAATTCAACTGTGAGCTAGTGAGGAAAGCAATTGAAAACAACCAAAGCCTTAGGATAGCAAAGGGACATCTCAGTAAGGGAAGAAAACAGATTATGGCTCTGAGAAAAGAAGATGGTTCTACAACAAGAAATAGAGGCGAAATTTTGACAAGAGTGAAAGATTTCTACTCCAAATTATATGAAAGGGATGATCCATGTACTCCAGACATCATGAAAGGTACCAGAGTTCTTCCAGTCCTCCCAGCAGAAGTTGCACATGCAATCAAGAACATGAAGCGGGGGAAAGCTCCAGGAGAAGATGGAATTACTATAGACATCATACAAGAAGCAAGTGGACAAATTGAAACAGTACTCGCCCAAATTTTCACTCGATGCCTTAATGAAGGGAAGATTCCTGAGGATTGGAACAATGCTACAATGATCCTGCTACATAAAAAAGGTGACATTGAGGATCTCAGGAACTACAGACCTATCAGCCTCCTATCAGTGGTTTATAAAATCTTCACTAAAGTTCTTTCTCACCGCTTGAAGGTAACACTGGACATGGCTCAACCGAGAGAACAAGCTGGATTCAGGAGTGGCTACAGCACAATAGATCATATCCACGTACTGAGAGAACTAATTGAAAGAGCGAGGGAATATGAACTTCCATTGTGCATGGCTTTTATCGATTATGAAAAAGCCTTTGATTCGGTGAAACCATCAGCAGTTACCACGGCTCTGAAATCCTGCGGTATTGAAGATGCATACATTAATATTATTAATAACATCTATGAAAATGCAAGTGCAAAGATTCGGCTGTTTGAAAATACAACACACATAAAAATTGGAAAGGGAGTGAGACAAGGTGACACCATATCTCCGAAGCTCTTTAATGCCACATTGGAAAATGTCTTTCAATCACTGAACTGGGAAAACAAAGGGATAAAGATTAATGGAGATTATCTAACCCACCTTCGTTTTGCTGATGACGTAGTCATTTTTGCAACTAGCCCATCAGAGCTGCAGAGTATGATACAGGAACTTGCTGACAAGAGTAAAGAAGTGGGATTAAAAATGAACTTTCAGAAGACAAAAGTGATGTTCAATGCTTTTACAAGAAATGAAGATTTATCGATTGATGGAGAAAAACTGGAGATAACAGATACGTATGTTTATCTTTTACAGCAGATATCAAGTGAGGGTCACATTGATGAATAATTAATCGGCGTACAAAACTTGCCTGGAAAGCTTTTGGAAGAAACAGCATAATTTTCAAGAGCAATATGCCATTATGTCTTAAAAGAAAAGTGTTTGATCAATGCATCCTTCCAGTGCTTACGTATGGTGCAGAGACGTGGACCTTAACTAAAAGAGACATACAAAGGCTGCAGACAACTCAAAGAAGCATGGAGAGGTGCATGCTTGGTATAACCAGGAGAGATAAGAAGAGGAACTCGTGGATCCGAAAAATGACGAGAGTGGAAGACATCATGATCAGAGTTAAATCCCTGAAATGGCAATGGGCTGGACATACTGCCAGAAGGACAGACCATCGATGGACAGCCGAAATTTTAGATTGGATTCCAAGGGAGAGGAAAAGACCCAGAAAAAGACCACATGGGAGATGGGTGGATGAAATTCGTAAATATGCGGGAGTGACATGGAGGAGACTGGCACAAGACAGACCGTTGTGGAGGAAACTTGGGGAGAATTTCGTCCAGCAGTGGATTGATAATGGTTGACAATGATGATGATGATGATGATATATATACACTCATCGTCAAAAAAGTAGTTGCACCCAGAAGGACGTGTGGGATTGCAATGCTGATCAGGGGGAAAGTAAAGTCTACAGGTTACCAGGAATAATAAATGATTTAACATTGAGACTGATTATGGGCAATATTTATTGAGCTACACGCCAATCAGTAGTTTCTCTCAGTATGGCGTCGGGCCACCATGTTAGCTCATACAGCACGCCAGACGTGTCGGCATTGGGTGTTACAAGTTCCTAATTATGTTCTGCGATAATCCATCCCATGCAGCTTGAGTCTTCTCACGCAGTTCCTGCAGATTGTGCATTAGGGGTGGTGTGTGGATAGCGCGTGTAATAGCATCCAACACATTTTCAACCGGCGTTAGGTTTGGCGATGCGGCTGGCCATGGCAGAGTGTCAGTGCCTTGAAGGTAAGCTCTCGAGACAGCAGCTGTATGCAGACGAGCGTTGTCCTGTTGGAAAATTGCACCGGAGTGAGCGCTTAGAAAAGGTAGGGCCACTGGTTGCAGGACCTCATTAACGTAACGTTGTGCTGTCAAAGTTCCTGTAATGAACACCAAAGGTGATCTGGCATCGTAGATAATAGCACCCCACATCATGACACCAGGCTTTCTGGACGTGCGACGCTCGACAACAAACCATTCATCTTGGCCCTGACCATGGTGCCTCCACACACGGATTCGCTGGTCGTCTCCTCCAAGACAGAAGCAGGACTCGTCACTGAGGATCACCCGTTGTCATTCTGAGTGGCTTCATGACAGTCAGGCACAACACCATTGCGGACTTTGGCAACGATGCAATGGTGTTAAGGGCAGTCGTCGTAACGGTCTGCGTTTGTGCAGTCCTAAGTCGTGCAGCCGTCTGCCAATGGTGGTGGTACTAATCGGACGATGCATGGAGGAAATCACTGCTCACTGAATATCCACAAATGTGGCTGTTGATTCACTCCGCGCATATCGGACAACCCGTCGGTCCTATCTGTCCGTGGTTCGTCTGGGTCTCCCAGAACTTTCCTGTCGCTGCTGCGTGCCTTGTTCTATTCACTGCCGCAAACAGCGTGCTATAGAGATATCCGCACGACGGGTATGGGCGCAATACGGCGATAACACCACCCCGCTTTCCGGAGCCCGACGATACGGCCCCTCTCGAACTCTTCCAACTGCTCGAATTGTTTGCGAACTTTTCTCCGATGCATACGTCACTTACAAAGGATGCAACCAACACAACAGGACGAGTCAGAATGGAAAGCGCGAGAAGCGGGACGATCTTATATAACCGGCCAGGCACAGCGCTACGACCTCTCCTTGCTTGCGTCACATGCGTCGCCAAGCGTGATACGTGAATCATTTGCATGTTTCACAATGTCAAACCTACCCATCAAGTTTCATTTCTGTCGGTTACTTCCTTCTGGGTGTAACTAGTTTTTAGACGATGAGTGAGTATATATATTCCCGGACGTTTCTCCGACGAATGGCCATTTGACCTGATGAAGCTATATCAATACCCAGTGAAACCTTGGTCGACTTGAAAAAATAACATATTTGCGACAAATGTTGTGTTATGTTAATATACACTAAAGTACCAATATACACTAAAGTGCCAGAAAAACTATTACAGACGAGCTTATGCAAAATACATGACAACGTCTCCTATCCGCGTACTCGGTTGCTTCCGCCAGTGGGTATATAAAACAATAGATATCCGTGCCAGCTGTCAGAGCTGTTTTCGGCGTAAGAATGACAAGTAATAACGATTTAAGCGATTTTCAACGCGGTGTCGTAGTTGGCGCTCGTGAGATGGCCATAGTATTTCGGAGGTAGAAACGAAGTTCGGATTTTCACGGACGATCATTGCAAGGGTGTACCGTGACTACAAAATTTCCGAAAAAACCTCCAACCTACGATACCAGTGTGGCCGTAAAAAGACATTGGGTGAACGTGACCATCGTCGGCTGTCAAGAAAGGTTTCATGTGATAGGCGTGCAAGACTCTCGCAGGTATAATCGGAATTAAATGCTGGAGCCTCAACAAGCATTAGCGTCCGGACTGTGCAACGTACCCTGCACGATATGGGCTTTGGGAGCCGACGCCCAACTCGAGTACCCTTGATGGGTGCAAGACACAGAGCTATGCGCCTCGCTTGGGCTCGGCAACCCCGCCACTGTACACGGCAAACCCGCCACTGGACACTTGATGTCTGGGAACAAGTAGCCTGGTCTGACGAGTCGCGTTTCCAACTGTATCGGACAGATGGAAGGATTTGTGTGTGGCGCAAACCCCATGAGGCCATGGATCTCGCTTGTCAACAGGGAACTGCACCGGGTTGTGGTGGTTGGAGGGGGTGGGTGGGTCAGTATGGTATGGGGAGTGCTTAGCTGGACTTCACTGGGACAACTTGTACGTCTACAAACGTCTGTGACCGGCCAACGTTATGTGCACATCCTTTCTGACGTGCTGATGGGTTGGTTCATGTCCTGCATTCATGCTGATGGGTTGGGCCTGTTTCAACAGGACAATGCATCTCGTCACAAGTGTCGGGACGCCACATTATGGTTAGAGGAGCATTCATCTGAGTTTGGGATGTTGCCATTCCCACCCAAGTCCTCATCACTGAACGTGATAGAACACATTTGGGATGCCATGCAACGTGCTATCGAACACAGGAATCCGAGACCTCGGAATACACCCGAATTGTGGAACGCTCTGCAGGAAGTATGGTGTGCATTGCTTACAGCATATTTCCAGAAGCTAGTGGAGTTCATGCCTCGTCGTATTTCTGCAGTCCTGCGCTCCCGTGGGAGACCTACCAAGTATTAGACTGGTGTACCAGTTTTTCTGGCACTTCAGTGTATACAATGGTGTTCACTTCAGCAATAGCGTATGTACAACTTTGTTGCAATGAAGTCGGGTCCCGATGCAACAATATACTGTAAGACCCCATCTAATTTTAAACACATTGTATTTATATCGCCAATTAGTGCAAAATGCAAATTGCCAATAGGTGTGGGAATAGAAGTGGAAGCTTAGAACAGAAACTACCTAATTTAAAGTGTTTTACCGAAATTCAGCGCAAAGGTTTTCAACTGAACAGCAAATGGCACACGCAGGAAATCCTCACCTTTAAAACTTTTCTGCCTTGTTTTATCGGAATGAATTCGTCAATGAGTGTTGAAATGACTTTAGTTTGGATATCAACCGGAAGAACCGAAGAAGCTCCTTAATGATTTTGAAGAGTACACCGTAAAAAATGTAGTATCTACTGAAAATCACTACGGCATATCTCTACAGTAAAGTGTCGTACTCTATTTTAACAATTTACAACAGTAGAGTTACATTTATAGGATTGGCAGCACAAACTAGTCATGAACAGGAACAGAGTAGGAAAATTGCGCATGATTATTGATTGTTTGAACTATTGTTATGGCTACTAACATGCATGTTGTGCAGTATAAATTTTGTAAAATGTTCAATGTTCGTGAATATAGAGACCAGAAGGCAGTAGAAAAGGCATGCGTTTTTTCTTCCATTTGGTGTGGTACACATTTTTTAACTGCTGGTAATATTTTTTAAGGTAGGGGGGTGCGGGGATGAAAAGTAGTTCATGCTCGGTTTTGAAATTTGATATCTGCCCTTTCGGCTGCACGCGTCATCAGACTTAGGTGTGGCACTGTAAAATTCACCAAAAAGTGCAAAACGTTGAACTTCCTTGTGGCATAATATCGTGCAGCAGAAGATATAAAAATTATAATTCGTTTAAATATCATGCCTGTAGAGACCGTGTATATTTAAGAGTGAAATACCAATGTCATACGCAGTAAAGTTTACGGTATGCAACTGCCTATTTTACGGCGGGTAACTGTTCCTTCGCAGTAAATCACACGACTTGTCACTCTGCCATTTACGGTGGGTAACTTTTCTTTCACAGTTATTTTCTGTAAATAATACAGCATGAAGCTGCTAGATTTATGCTTTTGGAATGTCAGCCTCGTTAATAGTTCAAAATCGTAAAGTTTACTGTTCGACGTTTTATAGTGTATACGTTAACAGAGGACGTTCTCCTTAATTCAAATTCACTTTCCTCCTTTCACGACTTCTTCAGTTTTAACAGCCCATTTTTGCCAGAAGCCCAGATGAAACGCATCAGCATATACACTGCTGGCCACCCAAAACGCAACACCAAGAAGGACACGAGATAGCAAAGCCAGATTTACTGGACACATAACAACAGATACAAAGATGAAACGGTTGAGCTTACAGGCCCGTGCGACTTGCAGAACACGCAGACGTCAATAGTTCGTGTGGCCCCCATGGCTGGAAATAACGGCCGCTACACGTCGCGGCATGGAACTAAAGAGGCTTTGGATGTGGGCTTGGGGAATGTCGGTCCAGGCTGCTTCCACCACGTTGCCACAGTTCATCAGGCGTAGCCGCGGGTGGTGCTTGCCGGGCCACTCGGTTGCCGATCAGCGACCAGACGCGTTCGATGGGCGACATCGGGAAAACAGGCGGGCCACGGCAACAGTGATACCTGGTGGGCCGTGAAGAATTGTTGCACGATGCGTGCCACGTGCGGGCACGCATGTTCCTGTTGAAACGAGGCCGCTGGCAGGTCCTGCAGATAAGGGAGGACTACAGGCTCCAAAACGTCGGAGATGTAGCGGTGGCTGTTGAGTGTACCGGAGATGTGTACCAGAGGGGTGCGGGTGTCACATCCAATTGCCCCCAAACTATAACGCCAGGTGACGGACCGGTATGGCGATGCATAATGCAGGCGTCATACAGTCTCTCGCCGCGGTGCTGCCATACGCGGATCCGACCATCGTGGTGTTGCAGGAAGAAGCAGGATTCGTCGGAGAAGACAATGTCGTGCCTTTCCGAAGTCAAGGTGCGGCGTTCAACGGTCCACTGCCGCCGCACTCGCCGGTGGTGTAACGTCAATGGTAATCGGAGCAATGGGCGCCGTGCGACAAGTCCCCGCTTCTGCAGACGACGTCGAACGGTACGTGCTGTCACAGGTTGTTGCGCAACACACCCTAATTCCTGCGCTAACGTTCGTGATGTGGCGGTGCGAGCCGTCAATGCCCGCCGCAGAACATGCCGGTCCTCTAGTTTGGTGGTGTGCCGCGGCTGCGGCAATCTCTCACGTCTGTCCGTCCGTCCCTCCTGCACCCACCGAATCTATACTCGCCTGACTGTGTCTGGATGTCGTTCCACACGGGAGCCGATATCTCGGTACGATAAACCGCTGTCGCGATAAGCCACTATTCGTCCTCTGTCGAACTCCGAAACGTGCTGGAATGACTGCCGTATTCTGCAACGAGGCATCAGGAAGTTTCCCACGCACAGGTCCGGCAGCACAACACACTTCCACTACTTAAACTCCGCCTTCTATGCACCCTTCTTGTAGTGCTTCTCGGTGGCGTGCCGGACGCACATGATTTGAATATACCCTGCAATGCTAATCGTTTGCATGTCCTCTCGCGGGCGGCACATGCTGCGAATTTCTGGCCAACCGGATGCTTCCTACGTGGTGTTGCATTTGGGTGGCCAGCAGTGTATATCGATTTGTTAAACATTTTCTACTACAGAAGCACCTTGAAAATCCTTGGACTCCAGTTAAAGATTGACTCGATGATGCTGCTCTTAATGATATTTCATTACCAAGAATTGATTGCAAAGTAACGAATTTCTTTTTAAGAACGGTGAACTCTTTTCTGGTTTACAATTGCTTTAAAACTCCGAACACTGTCCCTAGTTTATAGAGGTCATTCTGTATAGACAAACCATAGCGATCACGGTACGTGGAAGTTCTAACTTTGGCCAGTTTCTTAAGGCCAAATATAGAACTGGCCGGCCAAAACCCGAAGTACTTGTAAATAATTGAATATTTCGGGTTTTGGCCAGATGAGCTGGCCAAAACTAGAAGTGGCCGGTCGTTTTGCGAAGTCAGTAAGCTTCTAGCTTTGGCCGTAACATATGCGCAACACCAGAGCCTCTCTTTGACAAATGTCAACCCCGCCTTCTCGTAGTGCATCCTGTTCCCACTAAAGGGGCTCTGACGACCGCCAATAGCGGTATAACTATATTATCGGGATTAGAGGAAATGCTATCCCACACTCACCAACCAGCTTGGCCAGCGTGGTGAGTGTTGGCCAAACCCCTCCAAAATGACTCCACAACTTAAATCTTGGCCCTCATTCTCCGGCAGATGGAATGTACCTGGCCAAGGCAGCGGCCAGTGCGACATGAAAGCAGATGGTGCTAAGGTTTAAATATGCATTTAATAAACACTCGGAGTACAGAGTGAGAATGTGAGTCATGAGATGATTAAGTACAAGTGAGTGACAGAACAAGTAGGCCAAGAAATAACACTATGTACACTTGGTGAGGGTAAGATAGAGGGGGAAATTAAACAGGTAAATTAACGATGTATTGTCAACAAAGTATAGAGTATTCATAATAGTTCAAACTGTGAAGGAGACTCTCAGGCCATCAATCTGGAACCAGCTGAGGTATGGTCTCCAGAGTTCTAGAAGTTCGGAAGAGTTTCTGTATTGACAGCGTGTTGATGCGCTGACTGTAGACGGAACTTTTGTCGAGCTGTGAAGTGATGGACAAGCTTCTCGCTTGCCTCTGTAAGAGTAGGTACAGTGGAGGTTTCCTGATGCGTCAGTTGATGGGAGTAAATTACTATTTTTGCAAGCGTGAAAATATAAGCACACACTCATGGGAGAGGAGAAGCAGGAAGAATATCTTGAAGAGGTAGCAAGACTGGACAAAACCAATAGACATGTTCAATGTCTACCGGGACATCACAGTAGGCACATTGTAAAGAGACAAAAGGAGTCATTCGGTGTAATAATTGAGGAACGGGGAGGCGGCGATTCAGAAACAGCCAGTGAACATTCTCCTCATGAGGTGCAGCAAGGTGAGGATGTGCCGCAGACCAAATAGATGTCAAGGAGGCAGACGGAACAGTAGGGATGGGCATTGGTTGCTGAGGTGCACATGTGCGAAGAATTTCACTCAAAATCTACTGTGAGCATGCCTCAGGCATAAAGGATTTCATAGAGAGTTGCACAAAAAACAGGAAGAGTCGCTGTGCGGCTGCAACCTGTAGAATTCCTTCAGGAGAGCCCAAAGATGGGTATAAACGGATGATCGACTATTTTATCGACGTGTAGAATGTTCTTGAGGAGACGGAATCATGAAAATAAGTAGATAGACGAGAGAAGTCTTTCCATGAAAGGTTGAAGTTCACAAGGTCACGTACAGTAATAATGCCTGCACGCATCCATTCTGGAGAGGCAAAGAATGGTCGGTCAGAGGGATGTAGAGATGACGAGTAAAAGAGTGGTTCATTTAGAATCTCCGTATTGGAGGAGGGGGTGCTCTCTGTAATGGGAGAAACCTCAGGATTTGAATCACCGGAGGACCGGACTAGGCTGCCATTTGATGCTGACCTTGGCTACTTACAATGGACGCTCCCTATCTTCTAATTCAAAGCTCCTTGAATTGGAAGAGGAACTACAAAGTGGGACATCGTCGGGCTTAGTGAATTAAGGAGAAAAGGACAAGATCTCATTGAACTGAAAAGTGGACATCTCTTCTACTATCGTGGAACAGATACTGACAGAACTAGTGGTGTTGGATTTATAATTAACAAGAAACTGAAAGATAAAGATGTAGCAGTTGAAAGTTCCTCTGACAGAGCTGCACGACTCGTTATCCAACTCTCGAGAAGATCCCAGGCTCAGATTATTTAAATTTATGCACCCACCACAAGTCATCCTGAAGAAGAAATTGAAGAATTTTATGAGGAAATTCGTCATCTAAATAATAAAGGTAAGCAGCACTTGAACATAATTATGGGATATTACAATGCAAAAATAGGACAACGACAACAGAATGAAACTTCAGTAGGTAAATTCGGTCACGGCAATAAAAACCAGCGTGGAAATACTCTCGTAGTTTGCAGAGGCAGAAAGGTTTTTCATCATGAACTCCTTTTCCAAGAAAAAGCCGCAAAGGAAATGGACATGGAGGCATCCCAATGGATGGACAAGAGAAATTGATTTTATTATGCGTAGCAAAAAATTCGTCATCGAAGACTGCAGTGTGCTAAACATGTTCAACACAGGTAGTGACCATAGTATGGTAAGATTTAAGATGCACCTCAATGCTAAACACGAGCGTGACAAGTATAAAAAGCATCATAATACCTTCAAATTGACGTGACAAACCTTAAAAAGCATCATAATACCTTCAAATTGGAACTGAGGAACATATTCTCTGCTCTAGAAGGTCTAACATCAGAAGAAGTGGACATCTCTGAAGTTAACAGAAAAATAACCATAGCTCTTATGGAAACACCAACAAGATTAGATGGTTCTAAGAAAAAGTTGCATGTGAACAAATTATCACGAAAAACCAAAATGTTGATGCAAAAAAGAAGAGAGACGAGGACAACTAAAAAAGATGTGACTTCCAAAGTGGAAAATATAGAGCTATGCAAGACAGTACGAAAAAGTATCACTGAAGACGTAAGGAAATTCAACTGTGAACTAGTAAGGAAAGCAATTGAAAGCAACCAAAGCCTAAAGATAGCAAAGGGACATCTCAGTAAGGGAAGAAAACAGATTATGGCACTGAGAAAAGAAGATGGTTCTGTAACAAGAAATAGAGGCGAAATTTTGACAAGAGTGAAAGATTTCTACTCCAAATTATATGAAAGGGATGATACATTCACTCCAGACATCATGAAAGGTACCAGTACCAGAGTTCTTCCAGTCCTCCCAGCAGAAGTTGCACATGCAATCAAGAACATGAAGCGGGGAAAAGCTCCAGGAGAAGATGGAATTACTGTAGACATTATACAAGAAGAAAGTGGAGAAATTGAAACCTTAATGAAGGGAAGATTTCTGAGGATTGGAACAACGCTACAATGATCCTGCTACATAAAAAAGGTGACATTGAGGATCTCAGTAACTACAGACCTATCAGCCTCCTATCAGTGGTTTATAACATCTTCACTAAAGTTCTTTCACACCGCTTGAAGGTAACACTGGACTTGCCTCAACAGAGAGAACAAGCTGGATTCAGGAGTGGCTACAGCACTATAGATCATATCCGCGTAGTGAGAAAACTAATTGAAAGAGGGAGGGAATATGAACTTCCATTGTGCATGACTTTTGTCGATTATGAAAAGGTCTTTGATTTAGTGAAACCATCAGCAGTTACAAAGGTTTTGAAATCCGGCGGTGTTGAAGATGCATACATTAATATTATTAATAACATTTATGAAAATGCAAGTGCAAAGATTCTGCTGTTTGGGAATACAGCACACATAAAAATTGGAAAGGGAGTGAGACAAGGTGACACCATATCTCCCAAGCTCTTTAATGCCACATTGGAAAATGTCTTTCAATCACTGAACTGGGAAAACAAAGGGATAACGGTTAATGGAGATTATCTAACTCACCTTCGTTTTGCTGATGAAGTAGTCATTTTTGCAACTACCCCATCAGAGCTTCAGAGTATGATCCAGGAACTTGCTGACAAGAGTAAAGAAGTGGGATTAAAAATGAACTTTCAGAAGACAAAAGTGATGTTCAATGCTTTTACAAGAAATGAATATTTATCGATTGATGGAGAAAAGCTGGTGATAACAGACACGTACGTTTATCTTGGACAGCAGATATCAAGTGAGGGTCACATTGATGAAGAAATTAATCATCGTACAAAACTTGCCTGGAGAGCTTTTGGAAGAAAGAGCATAATTTTCAAGAGCAATATGCCACTATGTCTTAAAAGAAAAGTGTTTGATCAATGCATCCTTCCAGTGCTTACGTATGGTGCAGAGACGTGGACCTTAACTAAAAGTGACATACAAAGGCTGCAGACAACTCAAAGCAGCATGGAGAGGTGCATGCTTGGGATAACCAGGAGAGATAAGAAGAAGAACTCATGGATCAGAAAAATGACAAGACATCATGATCAGAGTAAAATCCCTGAAATGGCAATGGGCTGGATATACTGCCAGACGAACAGACCATCGATGAACAGTCGAAATTTTAGATTTGATTCCAAGGGACAGGAAAAGACCGAGAAGAAGACCACATGGGAGATGGGTGGATGAAATTCGAAAGTATGCAAGTGTAACATGGAGGAGGGGACTGGCAGAAGACAGACTGTCGTGGAAGAGGCTTGGAGAAACCGTCCAGCTGGGGATTGATAATGGTAGACAATGATGATGATGATGATATACCACTACACTGTATTACAAATCAGAATACACAAATTGCATATGAAACGGCGTTTCAGGGGAATGTACAAATTGCCCATGAAGTGCCATTCCCGGGATTATGCAAATTGCACATGAAAAGTCATTTCTGGAAAATATACAAATTGCGCGTGAAACATTATTCCCGGGGAACATACAAATTGCATATGAAACGTCATTCTCGGGGAATATACAAATTTCACATGAAAGTTATTCCCGGAGAACATACAAATTGCACATGGACCTCATTCTCGGGGAACGTACAAATTGCACATGAACCTCATTCTCTGGGAATGTACAAATTGCACATGAAACGTCATTCCCGGGGAACATAAAAATTGCACATGAAACATCATTCTTGGGGAATGTACAAATTGCAAATGAAACGTCATTTTCGGGAATATACCCATGCAAACTGCACACGAAACGTTATTCCCCGGAATCTGGGGTGCAGTTAAAGTTAGAAGTAAATAATTTTGTAACTTATCCCTTTCTATCGTGCTATATGTAAGAGCAGATACCATAGGCACAAACAAATTGATTGCGTCATGAAACATGTTTGAAATGCACCCCTCCTTTCGCAGACACACTGAGTGTCTGCCAAATAGTGTGATAAAGGTATTTTGTTTATTAATACGGTAGCATTAATTCCCAGTTTTTATTCAATCTTCCTTTGTGCGCGAAATAAATTCTTACAAAAAAGTTGCTTCTTGAAAGAAATACGGGATTACGCCATATAATACAAATTTTGAAGATGACAATCCGATTTTTAGCGTAAATGTGACAAGGATGGTAAGTCAGATAATATCCAAAAACTTGAAAATTTTCATCGTCCTGGAGTGGGACTCGAATCCGCGTCTCACAGAAAACGCCCGGGTATGATAACCACTACACCACCCAGAACGATCAAGTTTCAAGTTTCCGATCAATTTGAATATAACCATCACAGGTTATATTCAAATTGATCGGATTGTCATCTTCAAAATTTGTATTATATGGCGTAATCCCGTATTTCTTTCATGATTTATCTGCTTCTCTGGGCAAACACGGGATAAGATTCTTAACCTCCAGATTCGCTAAACATGAATGCCGGTTACTTCGACTAGCGAATCCTGTGATGGTTATATTCAGATTGATCGGAAACTTGAAACTTGGTCGTTCTGGGTGGTGTAGTGGTTAGCATACCCGGGCGTTTTCTGGGAGACGCGGGTTCGAGTCCCGCTCCAGGACGATGAAAATTTTCAAGTTTTCGGATATTATCTGACTTACCATCCTTGTCACATTTACGCCAAAAATCAGATTGTCATCTTCTAAAGTTGCTTCTTGTTTTTCAGGTACTGGCATTCGGATTTTGACGTCATTCTCATTCGCTTCTAATTTTAAAAGATTCACGGACCTCTCCACCTCATCAGATGATTTCAGATGTTTAAATGGCATGAAGGTCATCACCATGTCTTGGATCATTTTAGTAAACAGCTACGTTTTAATGATTCTCAGGATCCACAGTAAGATAACTTATTTCTTTGTTTTGGAAAAACCTTAATTTGTATATGTGAAAGTTAAAAAGCATCTAAGTATTTGTTATGAGTGCTTTATTTCCTGAGAAAGCAATCTGCAATACACATGGTCGGGGACTTTAAGAAAGACTGCGAGACACAGGAAAATTTCTAAGAGTCCATGATGCTCAAGAAACCTTAAGCAATGACTCAGCAACTCACCTGCAACTTTTCACTGGCTTCGAAACGTGTTTCACAGATGTAATTCTTCAAACCCGTAAAAGTCAAGAGGAATATGACCTGGAATGAAAGATGTTTTCCTGAAATATAGATTTGGAAAATCTTAATTTCCGGAAAATATCCTGAGAAACATTAATTGTGTGCACTGGAGCGTTGTTATGGAGAAGTCATGTTTCTCTGCAGTCTCCCACGGCGCTTTTCCTTAACCCTTTTAGCGGCTGACGCGATGTAACTGAACCAAATGCTGCCGTAAAATTTCTGCGATCCTCTAACCGAAATGCTTAAATAGTGGCTAGATTTTATGAAGGCTATGGCAAAACAATCCCTTTCACCCTCTCATCTCATCAGTACCGACCATAAACCGGTCAAGATTGATAAGTGTACCCTTCTAGTTCTTTATTCTCTGCTCCTGATCCAAGGCATGATGGGAAAGAGCTCGTTCCCTGACATGGATATCATGCGACTGGATAGGAACGAATGAGCTCGCTCGTTCGTCACCATTGTTATATCCCTTTTAGCAGGTAAGCAGTAAGAAGTTGCGAAAACACAAACCTGTGCCTTCTCGCCCCTGAGCTAGTTGTTCTAACCGACTAAACTACACCGACAGAATGTATTGCTGCAGATTTGTCGTCTAGACACGTGCTCCACCTCTGTAGTACGTCACAAAGGATAAGTGTCAATCATCCCCATAAATGACCACTTTAAATAATAAAGCTAAGGGAAAAGCAACTGTTTCTGAAGCGCAGGTTCACTTGTTCCAGCCGCGTTCAGCCCATTCTTAGACAGTGAATATAGTCCTAAATGACTACTTTGAATGACCAAGCTAAGAGGAAAGCAACGCTTTCTGATGAGAAGATTCACTCGTTCCTGCCACGTTCGGCCCACTTCTTAGACAGTGAATATATTCCTAAATGACCACTTTGAATAACAAAGCTAAGGGGAAAGCAACGCTTTCTGACGCGTAGGTTCACTTGTTTCAGCCGCGTTCGGCCCACTTCTTAAACAGCGAATATATTTCTAAATGACCACTTTGAATAACAAAGCTAAGGGAAAGCAACGCTTTCTGATGCCTAGATTCACTTGTTCCAGCCGCGTTCGGCCCACTTCTTAAACAGAGAATATATTTCTAAATGATCACTTTGAATAACAAAGCTAAGGGAAAGCAACGCTTTCTGACGCGCAGGTTCACTTGTTCCAGCCGCGTTCGGCCCACTTCTTAAATAGCGAATATATTCCTAAATGGCCACTTTGAATAACAAAGCTAAGGGAAAAGCAATGCTTTCTGATGCGCAGGTTCACTCGTTCCAGCCGCGTTCGTCACACTTCTTAGACAGGGAATATATTCCTAAAGGACCCCTTTGAATAACAAAGCTATGGGGAAAGCAACGCTTCCTGATGCTCAGGTTCACTCATTAGCGGCACTTGATCCGCTTCTCATACATCATATGTATTCGTTCGAGTTGATTCCAGCGCATTTTGCTCACCCAGAGTTCATTGATTCCAGCCGGTTAAACGGATAATGCTTGGTCTTAGATGACCTAACCGACACAATGAACAGCTACAATAACTAGTGAGACACACAGTAAATCATGGTCTACCCCATAGTATACTGAGCAAGTTGAAACCATGACTTTATCGACTATGTTTGGGTCTTTAAATATTTTCTCACTGAAGGAAGTAATTTGTGCTTATATGTTTATGTGCTCCGTTTCGGAAAACCTAAAGGTAATCTTTTTGGTGATTTAAGAGAGGGAACCTGTGTTCAACAGCATTTCTGAGATTGAACACTATCTTGCAAATTGCGCACAATGTCCTGTTGGCAATAGCGACGATGTCCTTTACTGTAGTAACCACTTTTAACTGATAAACGTGGCACATGGAAAAACGGAGAGCATTTACACAGTGTTGTATTATAAAATATCTGCGTGATTTGAAAAATTTTATATTGTTGTAGAAACTCCCCATACTTATAAATGCAAATAAGCTATAGTTCAAGAAGTGCGTAGATTGTCCTCTGACCTATAATAGTACAGCGGTTAAAAAAACTGCTTCAATCAGGTTGTAAAGAAAGTTTCCGGGAAAAATCGTATGTATCGTAGATAATGCAAGATACTGCGCGCCTTCGGTGACGTAAACATCCCAGAGTGCTGTGCACGAAAGAATAGATTCTAAGGACATAACGTACATGGTTGTGCTGAAGATTAGTTGCATGTGGCGATGATACAATGGCGATATCGAAGGAAGTTGTGCATGCAATTATGCTCTATGGATATTTGAATGGCGTGAAAGTTACGGAAGCACTAGAAAATTGCGAAACGCGCTTGGTGACGATGTTATAGGACAGAGCACTTGCTATGGCAGGTACAGGAAATTCGACACTGGTGTACGAGATCTGTCTGATGGGTCCAGAGGTGGAAGACCCAGTAAGTTTGAAGATGATACCCTGCAACACGTGCTATCGACCAAGCCTGATGCAGCTTTTCGGGAAATGGCAGAAGAACTGACCATACGACCATCAACATCCGACTTTGGAAGTTGGGACATTCGTGTAAACTGTGCGAATGAGTACCTCTTGCTTTGACCAGAAACGGATGCAATGCTACTCCATTGCTGTTGCTTTGCGTCAAAGAGAAAAAGCGAGTGCATTTTGCATCGTTTGCTCACAGGTGACGATAAATGTGTCACATACACTCACGGACAATGAAATTTGTGCACCTAGAAGAAAACATGCTACAACCGCGAAACTTTGCAAATATCTAGAGTGCGTGCTGGTATGCCAATGATCCACGTTTAGTGCAAGTGCGCATGACCGAATACCCTGTGGTGGGGCTGCAAGCACGAACCGGCCCCATTTAAACGAAAAACACCAGCCGACGCACGCAAGCGTAGAGAGTGACAACAATGCCGGGTAGATGCTAAAGACGTCGATTTATGCAACTTACGGACTTTGAGAGACGCCTGATCATCGGGCTGAAAACCTCAGGGTGGTCGGCGCGCCGTATAGCCCACCACGTGGATCGTTCTGACCATACAGTCCGATTGTGTTGGGAGCAGTGGATACGTGATAGCACTGCCACACGGCGGAGTGGCTTCTGACGGACCAGGAGGACCATCAGTAGAGAGGGTCGCCGGATCGTGCGTCAGGCACGAACGGATCCCACGGGGACCCGGTCCACCATACAAGCAGATGTAGCAGCTCCTGTGTGCCCACGAACCATTTCCCGACGCCTCGCGGAAGCGAATGTGTGATCCCAGCACCCCTTACGTGTGCTGCCATTAACACCGGAACATAGCCGGCTCCGTGTGCAGTGGTGCCAGGCCAGAGCGACGTGGTACGCTACTGACTGGCGACGCGTGGTGTTTAGCGATGAGTGCCGCTTCGTTTTTTGGACAGATGATTATCGTGTCCGGGTGTGGAAGTCCTCGGGTCAACGGCACAATCCCGACCTCGCTATCGAGCGCCACACCTCCCCCACTGCATGCATTATGGTCTTGGGAGCCATTCCCTACGATAACACATCAGTTCTAGTAGTTGTACGGGGATCATTGACTGGCCAGTGGTATGTGGATGAGATCCTACGGCCCCATGTGCTCCTATTCCTGGCCGGGATTCCAGGTGCGCTATACCAGGAAAATGCCCGCCCGTACGCGGCTCGGGTCGCCCAGTACTGCCTACGTCATGTCCATACACTTCTATGGCCTGCCCGCTTTCCGGACATGCTCCTTATCGAACATGTGTGGGAGCAGTTGAAAACCCAGCTGCCGCCGTGCCGCACTATCCAGGATTTGGAGCACACAGTCCAACACGTGTGGGAAAGTCTGTCGCAGGACAACATCGGACCGCATTGCAGCATGTGTCGCCGCACGATGTGGTGCGACGCGCTATTGAAGATGACACGACTACGTGTCACAGATCCCTCCGTAATTGTCCTGCAGCTCTTTTTTTGCCATCACGTGTATGGTTCATCTGTATCATTACGTCCATAAAATTTCAGTTCAATCCGATGCTTTCTTCTTCGTGCGCAAATTTCATTGTGTGAGAGTGTACCTGAATGCTACGTTACAAAGAGCGCGGACCAGACGGTGGCTAAGCCGCCCATTCGTGGACGGAAGGTGATGCTGAATTGTTGGTGGGATTGTCGCGGTGTGATTCATTACGAACTCTTACCGCGGAACAATACCATCACAGCGGATGCTTGCATCTAACAGTTGGACTGTCTCCATGCTACACGACAAGAAAAGCGTCCACCGTTGATTAATCGCCATGGAGTTGATTTTCACCAGAATAACGCTCGTCCACATGCCACTTTACGGACCCAGCAAATATTATCGCCCCCCTGTTTCCCGGAACCTGTCTCGTCCGATTTTCATCTCTTTCCGCTTTGTCAAACTTCCCCGCTGAGAAAAACATTGCTAATAACGATGACGTGAAATGTTGCGTAGATGGTACCATAATGTCAATTTGCATTTTACGAGGACAGCTGTCCTCGTAAAATGCTAATTGCTGCACGGCCATTTGTCGGAACGGAACGATAAGGAGCATAAAAACAGGTCTCAGAAAGGAAAGGCAGTGTGAAGACAGATATGGCTAGACGTATTCCAACGTCTCATGGTGCTCTGTCGTGAATTTGTTGCATCGTTGCTCGCAACTTCACGGCACTATGGGTGTTGCCGTACTAATGTCTTGCGGAGGTGGCGACGTTACCAAGAGTGTGGAGATGTGGGCGAAATCACAGGTCGCCCTTCGTAACCACACAGAGCGGTGGCAGGTATTTTCGTATTACGTCACTCACGGACGGCCCAATAACAGCACCTGAGCTCCTCAGTGAGGAACCACCGGAACTGTGGTGTTGTGAAGTAAATTCTAATTTAAATTTATTTTTTAGTTTACTTCACTATGTAAATTTGAGTTCATTCTCCTTGGCGTTTTTCAAACTTAACGTGATGAGTTCTCTCTCGCAAGAATATGTTTGGTAACGCCTTAAGGTCAGAATGCGTGACGTGTGGTTGTGTGAGATGAGAACAGAACGACATATAATGTTTGAGAAGCAGCAGTATGTGGAGATGGTGGAAGTAATCACACTTAATGTGGAAGAGACATTTTTAAAATTATTGGAAGGCTATTGTTCTTCTTTAGTGTTGGTGTTGTTCTCTTAACAAGTGTTATTATTAATATTATTATTATTAACTCACGTCCGTTTGGTTATACTTTGTTGAAATGCCAAAGTATTAGTGGCTGAATAAAAACTAATCGTAAGTAACATTTTCTCGACATTTATTTGAATGACTCCTGTTTCACTGTAGGTAAGCTTTTTTATGTAGTGTTCAGTCAGCTCTACCTACACGAACATTTACGTTTACTTGAATGACACCTGTTTCACTGTAGGTGAAGTTTTTATATAGTGTTCAGTCAACACAAACCTACACGAACATTTACGTTTACTTGAATGAATCCCGTTTCACTGTAGGCTAAAGTTTTATGTAGGTTTCAGTCAGATCTACCTACATGAACATTTACGTTTACTTGAATGACTCCTGTTTCACTGTAGGTGAAGTTTTTATGTAGTGTTCAGTCAGTTCTACCTACACGAACATTTACGTTTACTTGAATGACTCCTGTTTCACTGTAGGTGAAGGTTTTGTGTAGTATTCAGTCAACTCTACCTACATGAACATTACACTTACACGAACATTTACTATTACTTGAATGACTCCTGTTTCACTGTAGGTGAAGTTCTTATGCAGTGTTCGTCAGCTCTACCTACGCGAACATTTACATTTACTTGAATGACTCCTGTTTCACTGTAGGTGAAGTGTTTATGTAGTGTTCAGTCAGCTCTACCTACACGAACATTACACCTACACGAACATCCACGTTTACTTGAATGACTCCTGTTTCATTCTAGGTGAAGTGTTTATGTAGTGTTCAGTCAGCTCCACTTACACGAACATTCACGTTTACTTGAATGACTCCTGTTTCACTGTAGGTGAAGTTTTTATATAGTGTTCAGTAGCTCTACCTACACGAACATTACACCTACACGAACATTCACGTTTACTTGAATGACTCCTGTTTCATTCTAGGTGAAGTGTTTATGTAGTGTTCAGTCAGCTCCACTTACACGAACATTCACGTTTACTTGAATGACTCCTGCTTCACTATAGGTGAAGTGTTTATGTAGTGTTCAGTCAGCTCTTCTTACACGAACATTACACCTACACGAACATTACACCTACACGAACATTTACGCTTACTTGAATGACTCCTGTTTCACTGTTGGTGAAGTGTTTATGTAGTGTTCAGCCAGCTCTACCTACACGAACCTTACAGTCCCGAACGCGGATCGTGCGAAATATTCTACATGACGCACATTTGTGTTCAAGTTCCAAATGGCGGGGACCACCACTGACAACACGCCACAGTGGATTACGGTGCCAGTGGCAAAATGCCCACGTGATATGGACGCCGGCGGATCTGCATAAGGTGCCATTTACGGATGAAAACTGAATCTATCTGACCCCCAACGGTAGTCGTGTACGAGTCGTCAGACTTTGACACGTCATCAGACTTTAGCATGTCACGACTTCAACATGACATTCCTCGTGTGCAGCATGGTGGCGGTTCCGCCATGTTTTGGGCCGGAATCACGCATGGCTTCAGAACGCCCGTCCTTTGCATCGACGGCATGACGACTACAGCATCGTACCCGTACATTATCCTGGCATGTGTTGCTAAACCTCTACAAGTCGTGGTCAGCACGGATTTCGTTCTCCAAGATGATAATGCTCGAGTACACCGGGCACATCTGGTCAACACGTTCCTGCAAACAGTTGGCATCACTCGGTTGGACTGGCCAGCCCTTTCGCCGGACATGAACCCTATCGAGCACGCGTGTCTGAATCACGCTTTGCGACTTTGACCGCAACCAAGGACATTAGCGGAGCTCTAACAAGTCTGTTGAACCTTACTGGACCAAGCGCTGGTGGATGACCCGATTAATAGCATGCTTCAGTGGATCCGTGCTTGTTACGCTGCTCGTGGATCACTCGCTTTATACTGACAGTATATTGCAATGCATGTTCTGTAATCAACAGTTTGTTGTAGACTGTTTTGGATCTTTTGTTTTAAATATTTTCTGTTTGTTGCAATGAATACCTGCTCATATCACCGTTCTGTGTTATTTGCATGAGTGTGATGACGTAGTCATTTTTGCAACTACCCCATCAGAGCTGCAGAGTATGATCCAGGAACTTGCTGACAAGAGTAAAGAAGTGGGATTAAAAATGAACTTTCAGAAGACAAAAGTGATGTTCAATGCTTTTACAAGAAATGAAGATTTATCGATTGATGGAGAAAAACTGGAGATAACAGATACATATGTTTATCTTGGACAGCAGATATCAAGTGAGGGTCACATTGATGAAGAAATTAATCGGCGTACAAAACTTTCCTGGAGAGCTTTTGGAAGAAAGAGCATAATTTTCAAGAGCAATATGCCATTATGTCTTAAAAGAAAAGTGTTTGATCAATTCATCCTTCCAGTGCTTACGTATGGTGCAGAGACGTGGACCTTAACTAAAAGAGACATACAAAGGCTGCAGACAACTCAAAGAAGCATGGAGAGGTGCATGCTTGGTATAACCAGGAGAGATAAGAAGAGGAACTCGTGGATCCGAAAAATGACTAGAGTGGAAGACATCATGATCAGAGTTAAATCCCTGAAATGGCAATGGGCTGGACATACTGCCAGAAGGACAGACCATAGATTTACAGCCGAAATTTTAGATTGGATTCCAAGGGAGAGGAAAAGACCCAGAAAAAGACCACATGGGAGATGGGTGGATGAAATTCGTAAATATGCGGGAGTGACATGGAGGAGACTGGCACAAGACAGACCGTTGTGGAGGAAACTTGGGGAGACCTTCGTCCAGCAGTGGATTGATAATGGTTGACAATGATGATGATGACTTCACATCTATATGGTATGCATTCCCCCCTCCTTTTCCAGCATGTGGGTGGAGCAAAACTCTTTCGGGTGTGTGTAGAAATGTTTGTTTTGCTTAGTGAATTGCTGTTTAATTCAGCTAAATTAAAACCTATGGATCTTGAGCAAAAACTTCCGAACTGTGCCGATCAGGAGTAATACATGCGGTCTAATCTTGTGTTGACCTGTTTTTATTGCAGAGTCATCGAAACTTTTTCCAATTACGGAATCGTTTTTAAGTCAAGTGATTGTTGGAGGTTCTGTTAACGTGGAGACGTTCTTCTTCGTCACGTAAGCATAACATTAAATAATAATATTTTTTTCTCTGACAAATTTGCTTTTGTGTTTTGTGACACAACACTTGAAAAATTCATATCATCAGAATAGTTTATATTTATTAATTTAATTGGAACTTCAAGGCTTATAGCAACAGAGAAAACTAATGTATAGTATATATATATGACAAATTATATTTTTCTGGTGGATGTTATGATAGTTTTGATTTATACACTGACAGAAAGTGAAAAACGAACACAAAGAAGGAGACGTCTGATACCAACGAAATTTATACAGCGTAATAACGGAATACAGAGGATAACGTGATCAAAACATTATGGCAAAATACATCTGTATTTGCTGGTAAACTGAAAAATAACATTTCCATGTAACATGGTTAGTACGAGGTTGAACCGCCATGAACTGCATCACACTGTGCAATTCTGGCATGGAGTCTGTCGTACAGATGTTGGATGTAAGTTTGGGGTATTGAGTTCCAAGCATCCTCAACCTGGACGCGTAAATCGGGGATGGTCGTGGCTGGCCGCGGAGACCGGATAAGTCGTTGTCCGATAAAATCCCACACGTGCTCAATGGGGGACAAATCCGGTGAACGTGCAGGCCATGGAAGTTGTCTCACACCCTGAAGTGCATGTTGCGTTACACGCGCCATGTGTGGACGTGCGTTATCTTGCTGGAAAACACCACGATGGACCGACCTTACAAATTGCACATGAACGGGCTGAATGATGTAGGAGGTGCTGTTTAACGTACCCGGTACAAACACTAGTTGTGTACGGGAGTGATAGCTGATCGCTCCCCACACCAGGAGACCAGGTGTAGGCCCCGTGTGTCGCTGGCGGATGCAAGAAGGATGGAGACGCTCCCCTGTGCGTCTGCGAACACGCATACGGCCATAGAAGGCTCCCAAGAAGACGGCCATAGAAGACTCCCAGTGCAGACGTTGGCGACACCACTGCAGCCGTTTCTGACGGTGGGCTGGAGTCGGAGGTACACATGCCGGAGGCACACGTGCACGCAGTCCTGCATCCAGTAGACGGTTGCGGATTGTTCGCACAGTCACCTCAGGTGCAACGGCAGCTCGGATTTGCGTCGCAGTGGATGTTCTGCTTGACAACGCCGCTTTTCTTATGCGTCGATCGGTCCGCTCATCAGTCCGTCTGTGACTCCCGGTTCCACGACTTCTCGTGTAGGAATGTTCCTCAGACCATCTATGCCACCATCGTACCACCACCGATACTTCCCTTCTAATTCGCTTCGGAATACGACGATACGACCACCCAGCTTCGCGGAGTCCGGCTAGACGACCTCGCTCAAAGTCCGATAACTGCTGAAATCGTACACGTCTTCCATGCCCAGCCATTGCTGCTTCTTCAGAGTCTTCACACGTGTCCGTACGCCGACGACTGATTACATTCACTTCGCCGTACTCCTTAAATATCACCGACGATAATTTTCATATTATGCTGTGGCGTAAGCGCTCACCGGTTGGTCCCGAAATTAACATCACACCTAAGTAAACTCGACCCCATTAACATATGTACATTTCATGATCGTTCGCCAATTCCTTCTTGGTGTTCTTTTTTCACTTTCCGCCAGTGTAATTATCTAGAGATTTACAAGAATCGGAAATATATATTAATGACTTTTTAGCATTTTTTTTAAATTTGAACACCCCCGGGAATTTTAGGAGTTATTTTTATGATTGTTTGCAGCGAATAAATGTTAGAGGTAAATACCAATTGAGAACTATGTACACTATGTTGAGTAAACCTTCAATTCAGAACTATCTGCAATCTGGTTGAATAAACCCCCAATTCAGAACTATCTATACTTTAGTTCAGTAAACCCTAATTCAGAACTATCTACACTCTGTTTGAGGAAACCCCAAATCAGAACTACCTATACTCTGGTTGAGTAAATCCCAATTCCGAACTATCTACACTCTGGTTGAATAAACCTCAATTCAGAACTATCTACAATCTGGTTGAGTAAACCCCAATTCAGAACTATCTACAATCTGGTTGAGTAAACCCCAATTCAGAACTATCTACACTCTACGATGAGTGGAGGTTTTGTCGTGCTAATTGAGGTTTACTGATACACAATCATCTTTGCTGTCTTAAGCACGAAGAACAAGACGTAACCAACTTCAACACAAAATAAACCAAGCCGAATCATCGCAAGCCGTAAAAACACCTTTACTTACGAAAATTAAAACTTGTTTAAAAGGTTAAAATGATTAAAACAATGTGCGAGATCTTTCGGGTCTGTCTCTACAAACCCATCCTCACACACAACGAGAAACTCACACGGGGCATGCTGGCTTATATACACGCCTCTGTACATCAGCGAGGTACAACGCATGCGCCACGCTAAAGGTCAAGTATGCTTTACCTAGAAAGTAACAAATGAAAATATGTACAAATGCATGAAAAGAAATAATCCAAATGTCAGTAAGTAAGTAATCAAAACATATTTACAGTACAAGAAGGATTCCCCAGCAGAAACGTCCAAGGAGCAGGTATGATTTGCGGGGTTTCTTCGTTACAGCTTTGTTCGGCAAAATTAAAAATATACAAACTGTCCAAAAAGAGCACTGCAGATTTAGTTCTCGCCGAGCACAATAATTTAACATCATTCCACAGTGGTAAATAATCGCCTTTGTTGACTATTCGGGCTAAGACCGTTGCGGATGAATGGGTGCGAACATTGTACTTATGTTCGGAGATTCTCACCCCGAGTGACCGACAAGTTGATCCGTTGTAAGCTGTCATAGGGAGAGAGTCATCAACAGATTGTAGTGGCACAGAATATACACCATATTTTTCCATGAATGAAACATGGTCACGATCAGACTTGACCAAGTTGAAAAGGCGTTCGGAAGAAATACCGAAACTATAGTTGAACTTACGGCACGTTTTATAGAGTGTGGGTACTATAGTGGGGTGGTAAGGAATGGAACCAACAAACATGATGACAGGCAATTCACGTTGGGTTCGAAGTGTGGTGGAACGATGGCGCTGAAACTTGTGAAGAGTTTTAATGAAATATCGATGGGGGTATCCGAACGACTCGGCCATGGTGGAAATGTGTTGAAGTTCTAGTGAGAGATCAGAGTTTGATGAGGAGTGCGTATATGCTCGGCGAATCAGAGAATGAAGTGAACCAGATTTGTAACTGTTAGGGGTGAACGAGTTATATCGGATCATAACTGGAACAAACGTTGGCTTGCGATAAACTGAGGTGCGTTTCAACAGTGTATCCAATTAAGGTAAGGAATCAGAAGATTCAATTTCTAAGGTGAAGTTAATCGAAATAAGAACGGAGCAAACATTTTCTGTAAAGGCGCGTAAATCGGGAAGGAAGTATCGCCAAAGTAACAAAACATTACATATCTGGTGTAAAGCAGGTGTTGGATCACCCCACAGCTACCTTTTAATCACCCCACAGCTACCTAGCTTGAGCTTACAACCTTCTGAATGCAATGTCATTGTATCAGCTCTCTTCCTTATTAAAAACCGAACTTATTTTAAGTTTAATAATATCATTTACCGCCAAGATTATGGTACACCAATGAGATCACCTCTTTCTTCCATATTGACCGAGATTGTCTTACAACATGTTGAAAATACTGTACTTACCAATGGACCTTTCCAGCCCCTGCTTTGCACCCAATACGTGATGTTTTGTTACTTTGGCAATACTCCCTTCCCGACTTACGCGCCTTTACAGAAACTTTTTGCTCCGTTCTTATTTCGATTAACTTCACCGTAGAAATTGAATCTTCTGATTCCTTACCTTGCCTGGATATACTGCTGAAACGCAGCCTAGGGGTCCGCATTCTTACCTCAGTTTATCGCAAGCCAACGTTTGTTCCAGTTATGCTCCCATATAACTCATTCACGCCTAACAGTTACAAATCTGGGTCACTATATTCTCTGATTCGCCGAGCATATACGGACTCCTCATCAAACTCTAATCTCTCGCTAGAACTTCAACACATTTCCACCATGGCCGAGTCTTTCGGATACCCCCATCGATATTTCATTAAAACTCTTCACAAGTTTCAGTGCCATCGTTCCACCACACTTCGAACACAACGTGAATTGCCTGTCATCATGTTTGTTGGTTCCATTCCTTACAACCCCACTATAGTACCCACACTCTATAAAACGTGCCGTAAGTTCAACTATAGTTTCGGTATTTCTTCCGAACGCCTTTTCAACTTGGTCAAGTCTGATCGTGACCATGTTTCGTTCATGGAAAAATATGGTGTATATTCTGTGCCACTACAATCTGTTGATGACTCTCTCCCTATGACAGCCTACAACGGATCAACTTGTCGGTCACTCGGGGTGAGAATCTCCGAACATAAGTACAATGTTCGCACCCATTCATCCGCAACGGTCTTAGCCCGAATAGTCAAAAAAGGCGATTATTTACCACTATGGAATCATGTTAAATTATTGTGCTCGGTAAGAATTAAAACTGCAGTGCTCGTTTTGAAGAGTTTGTACATTTTTCATTTTGCCGAACAATGCTGTAATGAAGAAACCCCGTAAATCATACCTGCTCCTAGGACGTTTCTGCTGGGGAATCTTTCTTCTACTGTAAATATGTTTTGATTACTTCCTGACATTTGGATTGTTTCTTTTCATGCATTTGTACATATTTTCATTTGTTACTTTCTGTGTAAAGCATACTTGACCTTTCAGTGTGGCGCATGCGTAGTACCTCGCTGATGTACAGATGTGTGTATATAAGCCAGCGTGCCCCGTGTGAGCTTCTCGTTGTGTCTGAGGATGGGTCTGTAGAGACAGACCCGAAAGATCTCGCACATTGTTTTAATCATTTCACCGTTTTAAACAAGTTTTAATTTTCGTAAGTAAAGATGTTTACACAGCTTGCGATGATTCGGCTTAGTTTATTTTGTGTTGAAATTGGTTACGTCTTGTTCTTCGTGCTTAAGAGAACAAATATGATTGTATATCAGTAAATGTCTACACTCTAGTAGATTAAACCCCAGTTCAGAACTATCTACACTCTGGTTGAGTAAACCCCAATTCAGAACTATCTTCACTCTGGTTGAGTAAACCCCAATTCAGAACTATCTACACTAATTTTTCTTCCCATTTTTTTTTTGGTATAAATAGCTGTTGCTTGTTGGGTCTTCTTCTTGTCCTACAGAAGCTATATCTTCGACTTCCCTACGTATCGTATGAAGGAATACCTATACTATACGTAACAGGAATGTTGAAAATGACGTGCATTGGAGGTTCTTGTATGGCAACTTCCGGTTTCTCAACTGGTATTCTAATTTAAAAAGATTTCCACTCCATTGTGCCCCTTTGTAGCCAACCCGAAACTGTTCAGCACATTTATGTTCGCTGTATCATTTTAAATCGCCTATTTTATGTTCTCTGGACAGTTTTATCAGACGTTTGTACGCATCGGCATACTCTTACTGATTTCGCTATTCCAACTGCTACGCTCCGGGACGTCAGATTATCGAATAAAAGAAAGCTTCAAGACTTTAGATGTCAGGATCTCAGGCAATGTCTGACGACCCGGAGGTAGACATCAGAATTTAGAATAAATATTTGTGAGCTCTTTTATCGCCGAAATCTTAGGTACTGGTGAAAAGAATGTAGCCTGTAATTTAGCCAATTGAAACCAAGAAATTCTGACAAACATTAATTATTCATGAAACTTCAGGACTGGCACGAGACAACAGACATTTAATCAATTTAAAATAAAACATGAAGATAATGATGAAGGCGTCTATATACAGAGGATGGTGAAGGAGGGGCGTCAAATAGACTCTCCCCTTTCGGGATAGCTCTGAGGCTGAATTTATCATTAAAGTTCAATGATTACTCATTGACCTATACAGTCCGGATTTTAAAACAGTTCTCAGCCGACGAAAGTCTATTGGCTGACTGGAGCCAATTATTTCACAACTGGCATGCATACATATATTCAGTACTTACAGATATGCAGCTTTTCCTCGGGTATCCATGTTTGGTGCACTCACTTTGTTATATGCACTCACTAATATTTGATGTATTTTTGCTTTGAAAGCGCACCTGTGTGACGACACGCCCATTTCAGAGCGCGCACTGTAACCAATGGAGAGGGGAGTCGAACCCCATCTCCCACTTTCTCTTGTGCACGACATTCACCTGCATGAAATCAGGGACGCATTTATGCGCACCAATGTCGGGGTGGAACGAAGCCGCCGACGTGATAGAAGGATCCGTTCGTCTGTCCAAAGGTGATTCGCATACATCACCGGTCGTGCACCTCAGTCACTCGTGGTTGTAATTCCATCACTTTGTGTGACCTCCAAGATGCTGCTGCATTTCTCTGTAGAAACTTACATCTAGTACTTCGTGCAATCTAGCACCAGGAAAAGAGGCATCCTCCTCACTCCTACAGGGCCGGGGCATGGCCCACGGGTCAGCCGTTACCATGAATCGTTGCAGGTAGCCATCCGCTGTAGAACGTGCACTCAAGAACTCCCAGTAAATCTGATGTGTGGAATGCAACGTCACACACATTTGTTTTTCGAAGAGCTGGAGAAGGGATTCTCTTATTTTTCCTATCTCGCGGTGTGGAAAGAACATCACACCAGATGTTGAACGGCCAGGTCATCCGGAAAGTTCGGGGGCAATTATAACGAAGTAAATTTCTCCGCCATTTTTATCCATACCGGGGCTCGAACACCCGGGTCCCCTCATTCCGGAATAAGTCGCTCTACCAATTGAGCTACGCGGACGTTCGTTCTGACTGCTATCTGCCTTTATGTCGTGTGCGTCCTGCTGGGCAGGCACGTCACATCTCCCCCCGAAAGAGGGCCGGGGGCATGGCCCACGGATCAGCCGTGACCATGAATCGTTGCAGGCAGCCATCCGCTGTAGAACGTGCACTTGAGAACTCCCAGTCAATCTGGTGTGTGGAATGCAACGTCACACACATTTATTTTTCGAAGAGCTGGAGAAGGGATTCTCTTATTTTTCCTACCTCGCGGTGTGGAAAGAACATCACACCAGATGTTGAACGGCCAGGTCATCCGGAAAGTTCGGGGGCAATTATAACGAAGTAAATTTCTCCGCCATTTTTATCCATACCGGGGCTCGAACACCCGGGTCCCCTCATTCCGGAATAAGTCGCTCTACCAATTGAGCTACGCGGACGTTCGTTCTGACTGCTATCTGCCTTTATGTCGTGTGCGTCCTGCTGGGCAGGCACGTCACATCTCCCCCCACCCGAAAGAGGGCCGGGGGCATGGCCCACGGATCAGCCGTGACCATGAATCGTTGCAGGCAGCCATCCGCTGTAGAACGTGCACTCGAGAATTCCCAGTCAATCTGGTGTGTGGAATGCAACGTGACACACGTTTATTTTTCGAAGCGCTGGAGAAGGGATTCTCTTATTTTTCCTATCTCGCGGTGTGGAAAGAACATCACACCATTGCGAGAACTTTAACGGCCGGGTCATCCAGAAAGTTCGGCCGCCATTATAACGAAGTAAATTTCTCCGTCATTTTTGTCCACGCCGGGGCTCGAACCCGGGTCCCCTCATTCCGGAATAAGTCGCTCTACCAATTGAGCTACGCGGACGTTCGTTCTGACTGCTATCTGCCTTTTATGTCGTGTGCGTCCTTCTGTGCAGGCACGTCACAGTCTCTTGTAACTCTCTTGTCAGTCTGATTGTTTCTTAAAAGCATTCGGCACGGTGAAGTGGTAAAAAATGCACGTCTCAGCATTCTGAATATGTCGGCAAACATATAACTTAACTAGCACTTCTTTGTCCTGCCAAGGTTCGGATTAGCAAACGCCATAACTTTCCGATCGGGTCACACTCTTCCCAAACATCTTGTACTTAAACGAACACCCAATTTGACCGCCGCGCGGGGGGGAGGGGGATAACGCTTTTCCCGCCTCTTGCAAAACCTGCTAATCGAATTCATTACTGTGCCCTAAAGTCGTAACACAACTATATCACTATTATGACGAGCTTGGAGACTATTCATTTTTTCTGAATGACTGTCAGCGTTACCAAAGTGTACAAGCTATTTAGGGAAGTAATGTGTCGCTCAGTAAGAAAATCTTAAACCGAAAAGTAGCTAAATTTGCACAAGAAAACAAACTCAAAAGGTAGAGAAATACGTTACTGTTGTCGTGCGTGAAAACCCCGACCTCTTGAAAGATTCCCAAACCGTCAGGCCTGGTGCCGATTATCACACCATGTTCAAAATCTCTCAGATCCTTCGTTTTACCCATTTCTTACCCAAAACGAACGCCAACTGATGTTCAACGACACATTTAGAGATTTATGTAAAGGATTTTAGGAAGGTAGTGAGACTGACCTAAGGCCTTAAACAATCCTTAAATGCAGAAACCTAGGATAATTGGGCCAGAATGCACGACTGGAAAATCATTCGGAAGCGAGGTAGAAGACGGAGGAAGCGACCTTTATTCATAACTGGGGTTCGACGGCTCAACGTGCCCTTCCGATACACGGCAGATATTTAGTGGCACGAGCATTCGTATCTGCCTGGGATCGATCCTGCTACTTTTCCGTGGCAATGACGAACGTTAATCAAGTGCTAGTCTGTCTGGTTGATTTGTTACACCACGGTCATGTACCGTCTTAACCGTTGGAATGAGCCATTTCTTGGACGAAGGCAGATGTACCTAATAAATTGGCATCTCAGTGTATGTTAGAAATGTTAATCACGCCGAAGAATAAAGGACGAATGGCAACCTCAGAGAGACGTGGACTGATGTTCAGCTGAAAACTGCCTTTTACAGAAAGTTGGTCTGGAGCAAATGCATGATGTATGCATCATGCATTTGCTCCAGATCAACTTTGAAGTGAGCAAATGCATGGTGTATGCATTTGCTCATACGGAGGTGACTGCTGTAAACTGTGCCGGATTTTGGTTTTCGTAGGCTCTAAGCACTTTTATTCGGAAATGTATTGGAATTAATGATAGTGATTTATTGCGAAATCGCATTAATGACCGTAATTTGGGAAGATCTGAAGAACATTAATTCTCATGTGTAATTTCTGTCGACTGCTTATAGCCCACTGAGTTGCTCACGGTGGTCGTTGAACCTCCAATAAAAAAAATAAAATAAAAAAGAAAGTTTAACGACCACAGTGAGCAACTCAATGGGCAAGTCGTCCGTTCCTAATTTAGGACCACTAGTTCCAGAGGATAGAGAGAGCCAATGCCGTAAGACAAACACAACATCCATGCCTCACCAGAATTTGAACGCGGACTTAGTCAGTGCTCAAAGCCCAAAAAATGCTTAAAAGCAAGAAAGGGAAAATGTTACTTCAAGAATTTTCATTTATTTTGTCGCTCATAAACGACCTTCCGGAAACAAATGCATGGATTTATAAATAAGTAAATGATGCGTACTTTCTTTTACTTCTTTTGTAGCTGTACACGGGATAGGGTGGGAGCCAATAAATACGCTGGATTAAGACCATTGCGTGTTTTTGGTGAAATTAAGCCGGTCATTTTCGACCTATTTTGGCTACTATAGAAAATAAAGCAGTGGAAGAGCATTGAACTGAGTTGCGTATAATTGAGAAACTATATGATGCCATTTTGGATCATTGATGTTCAAAACGAAGACAGATCTGTTGATTTTGAAAAGAAGAAAACGACGTTGTTTCAAATTCTGATTTCTGGCAACGCGGAAACTGAAGCGGAAAAGCGTCCTAGCAGATTTTTAAGTGAGGTACACATAGCACGAATTGAGGACACGAAACATTGAACCACCTAGTAATTTTCACTTCTGTTCACGGTTGACTTCTTTATTTTGTTTTTTCTCCGGGTTCAACGATCACCACGAGCAACTCTTAGGGATACACTGTAAAAAAAGGTGGTGTGAATTCACGAAAAAATTCTAAAAATAACGTGAAGCAAAGTTGCCAGTAGATTACCAACTTTTAACGAAATTCCTGTTTTCAAAAGTTACCTCCAAAACTTCAGTATTTTGATGGATTTTCCGTTGTCACTAATTACGTTTTTTTAGAATATCGAGCATAGTGAGCTCGATATTCTAAAAAAATGGAATTAGTGACAACGGAAAATCAGTTTTGGATATCGAGCTCATTATGATTTGGATGCCAGCGAGAGGCGCGACCGACTGAACGAGAAGTACACTTACCACATGATCACGTTTAAGGTAGAAATGAAGAAGATTCGAATCGAGCAATGATGAAATGCTTTCCGCTATCAGTGCGGGTTAATTAATCATTTTATTTTCTGCAGGAGCTTATTATTTTTCTGAATAGGTTCAGAATTTTATTTTTTCTGTAAGAGAACTTATAACAATTTTTTTTCCATCATGATTTTTTAAAGCAACTAAATGTTTTGGAACTCGATAATTTTTATACTGACAATGGCTTTCAATTATGGTTGGGAAAAGGTGAAATGTGCTACTTCATGTTATGATTTCACAAAACCCCTAAATATAAAATTTCCTTTTGATTACTATAATAGCTTTTGCGTTAAGGGACTGGTACATAGACATCACACATATGATATGACATATGATCATACAAACACCCGTATGATGATAGACTGGTACATAGACATCATACAATCACCCGTATGATGCTTTTAATACCTGATTTCCTACAGTAACACAATGTATAATTGCTGTTGCACTGCACTAACTGTCATGCTATATGCTATCCAGAATATCTAATTTCACTACAGAATTTCAAAATGAGGTCCTCTGACAGATGATCGAAATTTAATAGTTAATCAAATATCAAGTATTCCCGAGAATCTCTCCTATTATAGAAAAATGTCCGTGATATGGATACGGAAAAAGTGAGAACAGAATATTTCTGTTAATTTACGAAAGTAATCGCGGAAAGGTTTCGGAAAATTCAGGATTTTCCTGGCGTACGAAAAATCCGTGAAATTCAGTTTTTCCACCGTCATTTCACGGAAAAGATTTTATCAGGAATATGTTTTATTAATTCACGAAAGGAACCATGGGAAACGGCTCGTGAAATCCAGGAATGTTTTGACATTGTGCAAACAGTTGCCGTCCCTAATTGGAGGCAATGGTCTCAGGGAACAGACAGAGACAAAGTCATCACATAAACACACCAATCATGCCTCATCGGGATTCGAACCTGGGCCCATCTCGGACTAGCGGTCACAAGCCTCTTTTATTGCTGAAAAATTACAGGAGAGGACGTCGCTACAGACAAAAGGATCAAAAATTGCTGTGCTCCAGAAACAGGTACAGTAATGCTTTGTTGGGGGAATAAACAGCCTCAATCATATGCAGTGGCAAGTGCCAGACTATATTGGAAAACAGTGTGTGAATCGGTGTTTTATCATTTAGTTTTTATTTAGAGATTAAATATAGTGGTGTGATTTCGTATAGGCCTTACAATCTTACCTTGTTTGATCAACCTATGTAAAAAAGTAATGCATTTGAAATCACTGACTTACCAACTGCAAATTTTGTTACATGACACACCAAATTCGTAAATAAGCGGCTTTTAAGTTGCTGAGGAAGCAAAACAAATGCTTTATGTTAAACTTAATACGAAATGTTAATGTTTTTTCTTCGATCCGTTACAGGGGTCTTCTCCTCTGCTACAACGTCACAAAACTTATTAAAATTGGTCAAAAGCCCTTCAGTGTTTCGAAGTACGTATTTCACAGGATCTGGAGGTAAATATGATTTTACTCACTGCTTTTTCAACTTTTGTTTGAGCATACCTGAATTCTAGGCGTTTTAAATACATTTTCTGTTTTTTTACGCTTTCCAACCGTAGATTGAAGAAACGTATATGCTCCAGCTTTGTCCGTCTGTCCGCACGATAACTCGCTAAAAAATTGTTCGATTTCGAAGAAATTTTAGTATGTGGTAGGGGATCACTGCGGACGAACCCTATTGAAAATGGGTGAAATGGGATCAAAGGTCACGACATAGGAGCGGAATCCATTCCACCATCTTAATGCGTCATAACTTGCGTAAAAATGGTTCAAGTTCGATGAAATTTTATTATGTGGTAAGGGACCAACTGGGGACAAACCCTATTGAGAATGGGCGAAATGGGGTGAAAGGTCAGGATATAGGAGCTGGATCCATTCCATTGCCCTTATGCGTCATAACTTGCGTAAAAATGGTTCGATTTCGATGAAATTTTAGTATGTGGTAAGGGAGCACCTGTGGACGAATTCTATTGAAAATGGGTGAAATGGGGTCAAAGGTCAGGCCATAGGAGCGGGATTCATTCCGCCACCCTTATGCGTTATAACTTAGGTAAAAATGCTTCGATTGAGATAAAAACTTTATCATGTTGTTCCGGAAGTATACTTTGCCGGTTCTGTTGAATATCATAGAGATGGGATCAAAGGTCAGATCATAGGAGCGAGATTTAGTATTTATTTTACAGCCATTATCCTCATAACTTGAATAATAACTTGAGTAATGATTTTTGGTATGTTGGAAAGCGTATCATAATCAATGCTTTGCATGATTTTACTAACTTGTTCTTATTTTGTCTGTCTTAGAAGCAAAATTATAAGACTAAAGCGGTACCAAAGCAATGAATGCAAAAAAAAAAAAAAAAAATACCGGAGAAAAATTCAATCCTACGGATATATTGAATCTACAAACAGGAAGCACCAGGTCATTCATCTATTTCAGTTACTTACAATGATTGGCGAGATCATGACACTGTGTAACACAATGTTTGTTTCTGGTTAGTAATTGTTATTTCCTGATTGCTTAAAGCTGCAAAGTATTGAAATAGGTTATTATTCCCAGAGGCGCACCCAAGGGGGGGGGCGTACCCTTCATGAGGCCATGTGTTTTGTAATATGATTCCGATGGCGTCGGACACGAGAGATTCTTAACCCTCTAACTGTTCACCAATTTTCCTAATTGGTGAATTTCAATTTTCATGATTGCTGAAATCACGCATTATAGAATTTGTTCTAAAATACATTCTCTGAAACTATAATATAGCGATAGATAAAATAATTGCATTTGGGGTTAACTCTTTTTCTTAAATATGTATTTTTATTAAAAGTAAAAACAATAACGAAAACACCATTTGCAGCAAGATAATTCATGAATACAATGTATTAAATTCTTTCACACATAAAAACATTTAATATAAAAATCACGTCGCGTGAGCATATTTACTTCCATTCCGAATTTCCGGGTGCGCCCCTGATTATTCCCCATAAATTTGCTTTTGTGACCAGGACAATGATATTTTGAAATTTACCTATTTCCAATGAGGAAATAGGTAAATTTGCGTCTTTTCGCTCACGTAAAGTAAAAAAACAACAGCATGTGAATCAAAATTGACATGTATTTATACTACAGTTACATAAAAATGACTACAGTCGTGTTTGGAGGCGTGTTCAAAGTTTAGATAGAGGCAAATTTTTCAACATTAACCACTATACTGTAAATCACTTTCACAAATCATCCCCCAAATGTAGTCTCCCATCATGTTTTCGTTGTATTAATAATGCCCTTGGTAGCAACGTTCAAAGTCTAGTATATCCTGGTGGAAACGTTCGCCTTGCTCCTCCGAGTAAATTCCCATGTTCTCCTTGAATTCGTCAAGATGAGCATCAAGGATGTGGTCTTAGAGGCACATCCTACAACTCATTTTGCTGTAGCTCTTCATCAGAGTCTCAACCAGATCCCCATAGTTTCCGGCATTTTGATTGAGCGTGAAGCCCCTAACGACTGGAACAAAGTTGTTCCAAACAGTTTTCTTCTTTGTGTGAGCATATAGAGGAATTCCTTGCACTTTAGGATCTTCTTTATCTGTGGTCCGACGAAGATAAAGAACTTTGACTCAGACAGCTTAGGAAAGAAGTGTCGCAGGTACTCGAAGGTCATCGAGCTGTGGCAAATTGTTCCGTAAAGCCAAATTTGATATGCAGTGGTGGCATCAGCACCTTCGGGGTCCACCAGTGGTTCCCACATGACGCTCTCCTGTCCCCCGAGAACTCGGTCCGATGTGACCAGCCTCGCGTGTGATAATGTGCGTTGGTATCCCTGCGGCCCCAAAAGCAAAGATAGCAGGGAAACTTAGTAAAACCGCCTTGGGACCCCATCAGTAATGCCACCATTTTGAACTGTCCATTGACCTTCCACCCGTACTCATCATAATACACGGTCGAGTCATATTATTGTGACCACCAGCTATATCTAGAGTAACCGCCGTGTGCAGCGCGGGCAGCAGCCAGACTGGCTAGGAGTGACTCAATAAGGTGCTGGACGGTGTTCACAGGTATGTGGAGCCATGCTGACTGCAGTGCATCTGACAGCTGCTGGAGGGTGTGTGGTGCAGGAGCGAACAACATGATCGAAGTGGTTCCACAGATTCTCAATTGGGTTTAAGTTTGGGGAATTAGGGGGCTAAGGAAGTACTTCAAAGTCTTCATCGTGCTCTTCCAACCACTCTTGGACATTTCTAGCTGTGTGACACGTCGCATTGTCGTGCTGAATGATCCAATCCGTCCCAGGGAAGACAATCAGCATGGTCTGCAAGGATGGATTCATAACGAATTCGGCCTATAGTGCCTCCCACGGGTATGCGTGTACCCAGAGAATGCCACGAAAACATTCCCCATACCATAACGCTGCCTCTACCAACGCAGCCGGGTTCGCTGAACTGTCGTTTTAGACTCACTTCCGGTAGCACCCTGGTTCATTCGGCCAGTTAGTTGTTCCACTGTAGCGTACCATTCGGCTATCATTCACCTTGGAAGCCAACGTTCACCTCTCACATCAATGGCACGTGGTACTGCGCAGTTTCCACGTCGCTTATTCGCAATGGTGCCATTTCTCCAATCACGATACACTTTAACCACAGCAGCACGCGAACAGTTCACAAACTACGCTGTTTCAGAAATACTGCCTCCCTTGGCTCGAAAACCGATAATCATCCCTGTTTGCAAATATGATTTGCTTCTTTTATCCATGACAGCAACGAGTGATATGTTTTCAGAATGCGTACAGCACACCTTATATACCCTCCAAGCCAGCTCACGACACGTACCTTCTTTCATTGGCTACGTGCTGTTGACGTTACAAATAGGAGGAGGTCACAAAAAATGTTACCTCGACTGTGTATAATAGACTTCAGAACATCGAAGACTTGAAGTAGGAAATATGAGCAATAATCACGGAAACCACTCTGAAAATGGTGGGAAACACATAGGAAAATTTCGGTACTCTTTATTAAATGTGTTGGGTTTGCAACAAGTGGCACATGTGTAGACCAAGTTCAACCCCCATCCATGCAGTTAAATCATAGAAGATATTGTATTTAAACATGTGTCACATTCAAAACAGTTTATCCGTTTATGTTTCATTTCCACGTGAAGGGATAACGTTGTAAATTATATTTTTTTTTGAAAAAAAATAGGGGAAATGCTGTTACTAGTGTGAAACTTTAACTATCTAAACTAAAATGTCAATGTTGCTTTTTCCTAAAACCGAATTCTTGACCAGCATATAAATGAAATTAAAAAACGCAGCCCTTCTGATCATTTTTACACTAAACGGTATGGCTAAACGTATGGTATGTGACGGTGGAGGCTTACGACCTTATGAATAACCCTGTAATAATTTAAATCATCATCATTGTCAACAATTAACAATCCTCTGCTGGACGAAGGTCTCCCCAAGTTTCTGTCTTGTGCCAGTCTCCTCCATGTCACTCCCGCATACTTTCGAATTTCATCCACCCATCTCCCACGTGGTCTTCTTCTGGGTCTTTCCCTGTCCCTTGGAATCGAATCTAAAATTTCGGCTGTCCGTTGATGGTCTGTCCTTCTGGCAGTACGTCCAGCCCATTGCCATTTCAGGGATTTAACTCTGATCATGATGTCTTCCACTCTTGTCATTTTTCGGATCCACGAGTTCCTCTTCTTATCTCTCCTGGTTACACCAAGCATGCACCTGTCCATGCTTCTTTGAGTTGTCTGCAGCCTTTGTATGTCTCTTTCAGTTAAGGTCCACGTCTCTGCACCATACGCAAGCACTGGAAGGATGCATTGATCAAACCCTTTTCTTTTAAGACATAATGGCATATTGTTCTTCAAAATTATGCTGTTTCTTCCAAAAGCACTCCAGGCAAGTTTTATACGTCAATTAATTTCTTCATCAATGTGACCCTCACTTGATATCAGCTGTCCAAGATAAACGAACGCTTCTGTTATCTCCAGTTATTCACCTTCAATCGATAAATCTTCGTTCTTTGTAAAAGCATTGTACATCACTTTTGTCTTCTGAATGTTCATTTTTAATTCCACTTCTTTACTCTTGTCAGCAAGTTCCTGGATCATACTCTGCAGCACTGATGGGGTAGTTGCAAAAATGAATATGTCATCAGCAAAACGCAGGTGAGTTAGATAATCTTTATTAATCTTTATCCCTTTGTTTTCCCAGTTCAGTGATTGAAAGACATTTTCCACTGTGGCATTAAAGAGCTTCGGAGATACGGTGTCACCTTGTCTCACTCCCTTTCCAATTTTTATGTGTGTTGTATTTTAGAACGGCCGAATCTTTGTACTTGCATTTTCATACATGTTATTAATGATATTAATGTATAATTTAAATATGGGAGGATATATATTTTTTTGCTGTTGTACCTCGGACAATTTTTTGGAACTGAAGATTATTTAATTCTTATGTAACTCTCTGTATTTCTTCATAAACTATAAACAAGGATTTCGGAACGCGAAAACATGGCTATGATATACCACAAATTCCGACGTGCAATAAATTGTGAGCTCATAAAAAACAAGTAATTACTCACGAATATTAGCTCGGTTCACGGACATTTTCCTTTAGTTCAGTTTCTAATTCCAAGAGAAAGAAATGTGGCGCCTCACAGACTGATGCTTCCGCTTTTCTCTCTCTCTCTCTCTCTATCTCTCTCTTTGTTTTCGTTTCTTTTCTGACGTAGGACTACATCTAACAACGCGGATAGCATGGGGCGACTTACTGTCAACTACCTGTGACAAAAATAAGTCCCAAATGGAATTCCTTATAGCGTTAAAAATACGTGTCGCATACTAATCGTGTTAGCATATTCGTAAACAGCATGGAGTCCAATTCGCCTACTGCGCAGTACATCGTGCGCGCGACGCTCCCCTCACTCCCTGTGCGCAGGGGAGATGATGCAGTAATTGTGGTTGTGCCGCCATGTTTGACTCTGTATATCTCGGCAACAATGAGCGCAACACGTGTTATTGATTTAAAGCTTTCGACGAGATCTATTCAAATATGTGAAGAATATTTCGCAGTGGTTTGAACTGAACATTTTAAAAATTGTTTTCTTGTGAACCGATGAACACTTTTGACAATATCGCGGTTTATCTGGACAACCGTGAGTGCAAAACGACTGTGCGTGGTATCGATTTAGAGCTCTGGACGAGATCTAATGAAATATATAAAGAACATATCGCAGTGGTTTAAACTAAAATAAAAAAAAATGTTTTCTTGCTAACGGGTTAACATTTTCGACAATGCAGCGGAATTCGCGGAATGAACGCAAGCGAAGATAGAGAAAATCAAAACGAGAGGCAAGAGCAAGTGATGAAGAATTTATGAACCCCAAGAAGAGGGCAGCTCAACGAACTAGAGAGTATCGAGAACGCCTGAAAGTTGCCGCCTCTGAACAAGATCCCAACACACCAATCCAACCGTACCCGGCACATCTCGAACTATGCTTTGTGTTCGCAATGCATCCAGCATTACTTGTAAAAATTATGTAAGCTACTTTTCATATCATAAACCTGTGTTGGCTGTAACAAATTAAATGAACTTTTTCAAACCATACTCGACTAGCTCAATGTATATTAGGACAAAGTCTTCTATAGTACTGTTACACATGTTGTAGTATATGAGCTCAGAAAAGACAAGTTGACTTCAATGATAATGGAATATTTATATCTGAACTTCAGAATATTTCTACATATGCAGTATATTTACATTTAAATGTTGAAAGCTTATATAGGTTATATCCAGTGAGATATAAAAATCAGCAATGAGGTATATGGAGCAACACATATTGCGCTCACTTTACTCCGGCTTCAGTCCCTCTGGTTTGCAACCAATCAGGCTTCTTGTCTGGTGTCCACTGTTGTACCACATCATTAAAGGTATTCCCCGTTCAAAGTTCAACATAAACACGAACATCAGCACAATTCTTACTCCGGCTTCAGTCCCCTTGGATTGCAGTGGACACCGGACAAGAAGCATGATTGATTGCAAACCAGAGGGACTGAAGCCGGAGTAAAGTGAGCGCAATATGTGTTGCTCCATATACCTCATTGCTGATTTTTATATCTCACTGGATATAACCTATATAAGCTTTCAACATTTAAATGTAAATATACTGTACATGTAGAAATATTCTGAAGTTCAGATATACACTGGCGGAAAGTGAAAAAAGAACCCCAAGAAGGAGACGTCTGATACCAACGAAATTTATACAGCATAATAACGGAATACAGAGGATAACGTGATCAAAACATTATGGTAAAATACAGCTGTATTTGCTGGTAAACTGAAAAATAACATTTCCATGTAACATGGTTAGTACGAGGTTGAACCGCCATGAACTGCGTCACACTATGCAATTCTGGCATTGAGTCTGTCGTACAGATGTTGGATGTAAGTTTGGGGTATTGAGTTCCAAGCATCCTCAACCTGGACGCGTAAATCGGGGATGGTTGTGGCTGGCCGTGGAGACCGGATAAGTCGTTGTCCCATAAAATCCCACACGTGCTCAATGGGGGACAAATCCGGTGAACGTGCAGGCCATGGAAGTTGTCTCACACCATGAAGTTCATGTTGCGTTGCACGTGCCGTGTGTGGGCGTGCGTTATCTTGCTGGAAAACACCACGATGGACCGACTTTACAAATGGCACAACAACGGGCTGAATGATGTTGTTGAAGTAGGAGGTGATGTTTAACGTACCCGGTACAAACACTAGTTGTGTACGGGAGTGATAGCTGATCGCTCCCCACACCTGGAGACCAGGTGTAGGCCCTGTGTGTCGCTGGCGGGTGCAAGAAGGGTTGAGACGCTCCCCTGTGCTTCTGCGAACGCGCATACGGCCATCGGAGGTTCCCAAGCAGGATCTGCTTTCATCGCTGAACACGACAGATCGCCATTGCGTTCTCCAGTGCAGACGTTGGCGACACCACTGCAGCCGTTCCTGTTGATGGGCTGGAGTCAGAGGCACACGTGCACGTAGTCCTGCATCCAGTAGACGGTTGCGGATTGTTCGCACAGTCACCTCAGGTGCAACGGCAGCTCAGATTTGCGTCGCAGTGGATGTTCTGCTTGACAACGCCGCTCTTCTTATGCGTCGATCGGTCCGCTCATCAGTCCGTCTGTGACTTTCGGTTCCACGTCTTCTCGTGTGGGAATGTTCCTCGGACTATCTACGCCACCATCGTACCACTACCGATACTTCCTGCCCAATTCGCTCCGCAATACGATGATACGACCACCCGGCCTCGCGGAGTTCGACTAGACGACCTCGCTTAAAGTCCGATAACTGCTGAAATCGTACACGTCTTCCATGTCCAGGCATTGCAGCTTCTTCAGGGTCTCCGCACGTATCCGTACGCCGACGACTGATTACATTCACTTCGCCGTACTTCTTAAATACCACCGACGACTGATTACATTCACTTCGCTGTACTCCTTAAATACCACCGACGATAATTTGCACATTATGCCGTGCTGTGTCGTAAGCGCTAACCGGTTGGTCCCGAAATTAACATCACACCTACGTAAACTCGACCCCATTAACACAGGTAAATTTCATGATCGTCCGCCAATTCCTTCTTGGTGTTCATTTTTCACTTTCTGCCAGTGTAAATATTCCATTATCATTGAAGTCAACTTGTCTTTTCTGAGCTCATATACTACAACGTGTGTAACAGTACTATAGAGGAATTTGTCCTAATATACGCTGCCTCTCTCCCACGTATTTTATTGTTCAAATATATGTATGTATAGACTGAACTTCTTCTAAATCGACTAGCTCATTTCAACTCTCCGATCTGCAAGTCGTCATCCTTCGTTCCAAACTGACGGCAGATCAGATCAGATCATATGTAAAGGATTTTAGGAAGGGAGTGTCTGACCCCAGGTCTTAAACAACCCTTAGAAATAGGAAGCTAGGAGATTTGGGCTAGATTGCTCGATAGGAAAGTGACACGGATGCGAGGTAAAAAGGGGGAGGAAGACGTCCTCATTTATTACCGGCGGACCACGCCCTGGGATCCGACGGCTTAACGTGCCCCTCCGACGCACGGCGGATATTTAGTGGTTTAAACGTCCGTACCTGCCTACAATCGAACCCGAGGTTTTCTCCGTGACAGTCACGAATGTTGACCACTAGTCCATCCACGGCCCAACTGACGGCTCAATCAGAACTGAGCCTGTTTGTATTTTTTTCCAGAGAACATTCTGCGAAGTGAAAAGAATTTGGAATCGGTTTTAGAATAATATATAATTTTGCATTTTTTTTTCAGAGTCTTCCCATCATATGCGCTTTCCTTAGCTGCGATTTTCTTGGCACCCCTTTTGCGTTCAGGCCCGGAGTTTCCTTATTTTGTAGACACCTACTTAAGTGTGTGCGAAAAAAACTGGTGGTCTGCCTTGCTTTTTGTTAACAACTACTATGACATCTCAGAAATTGTAAGTACTGTCGTATCAAAATACTATTTTTAGTAACACTGTGATAAACGTGTCAAATAAAATTGTGTTGTCCCTTACAAAAGCGAAAACATGATCTGACCGGATGATTAGAGGCATTATACACCAGCAAAGGTACCCGGCATTGTCAGGGTATAACATTATACACCAGCAAAGTTACCCGGTATTTTCAGGTATAACGAAGTGAATTTCTCCTTCATTTCTGGTCTACGCCGGGATTCGAACCCGGCGCGGATAGAAATGAAGGAGAAATTTACTTCATTATAATGGCGCCCGAACTATCCGGATGACCCGACCGTTAAAAATCTCGCATTGGTGTGATGTTATTTCCACACCGCGAGATAGGAAAAATCAGAGAATCCCTTCTCCAGTGCTTCGAAAAATAAATGTGTGTGACGTTGCATTCCACACACCAGATTGACTGGGAGTTCTCAAGTGCACGTTCTACAGTGGTTGTCTGTCTGCAGCGATTCATGGTCACGGCTGATCCGTGGGCCATGCCCCCGGCCCTCTTTCGGGGGGGATATGTGACGTACCTGCCAGCAGGACGCACATGACATAAAAGGCAGATAGGAATCAGAATACATGTCTGCGTAGCTCAGTTGGTAGAGCGACTTGTTCCGGAATAAGCGGCCTCGGGTTCGAATCCCGGCGCGGATAAAAATGACGGAGAAATTCACTTCGGTATACAGGGTATAACAAAAAACACATCTATCAGCTTCTGGGCTAGCGTTTTCTGAATTTTCCCGAAACAATGATTAGGATATTTTGCACGGAAGCATTTAATTGAATTACACTATATTGACAAAAGTCACCGGATACCCCTTAAAAAACAAATGAACGGATGCGCTGCGTTGTTAAGATGCGCGGTACAGCTGTAAACGGTATAAAAACAAGCCTGCAGCTGACCGCGATCATATCGCACTGTGAGGTTGAGTGAAAATGTCGCGGCGAGAGAGAACTGACTTTGAAAAACGAACGATTCTCCATAAGAGAAACTAAGAGGCATTTAAACATACCCAAGTCAGCTGTTTTGGATGTACTGAATATGTGAAAAACACATGGTGTGCCTGAAGCAGCAATACTTACCGGCAGACCAAAGAAAAGCAGTGATAGAGGACGTCGAAGTCTCAGGAGATTCGTTACAGCTAATCGACGGAGTACTGCACAAGACCTCAATGTACAGGTAGTAAAAATGCTGGAACCTCGGCATGTATACAAACCATTCGCAGAGTACTTAATTCCATGGGTTACCGTGGTCGTGCGGCTGCTCATAAGCCTTTCATCTCCACACGGTATGCTACTCGTCGTTTAGCATTTGTGAAGAACATTTATCGTGGACCGTAGATCAATGGAAACGGGTCCAATGGACTGATGAATGCAGATACAGGATGCATTAGTCTGATGGCCGTTTGTGGGTATGGCGGCAGCCGGGGGAACAATATTTACCACAGTGTACTGTTCCTACGGTCAAGTTTGGAATAGACAGTGTACTCGTGAGGGGGGATTTTTCGTGGTATAGTCCCGGCCCATTGGTTATCGTGGACAAACCTGTTAACCAGCACGTCTACTTCGATATTCTAGATAATTATGCCCTACCAACTGTGTAGCAATACTATGGAACCGAGCTTTGTTGGTACACGCAAGATAATGCACGAGCCATAAAGCAAGGACTGTTACGGCGTGGTTTGACGATAATTCCGTATCGTGTGTGGACTGGCCAGCAGAGAGCCGTGATCTAAATTCTATAGAGCACCTATAGGATGAATTAGAGCGATGCATAAAAAGTTGGAATCAAGGCTTAGTACTAAGCAACAGTTAGCGGCAGCATTACGTACTGAATGGAAGCGCATACCTATCGCTGTGTTCCAAAACTTTGCCGAAAGCATGTCTCGAAAGTTCAGTGCATGTATTAAAGCCAAAGGTAGACCGACACCGTACTAATACATGTCAATAAATGCTATGTTGTGCTTCTCTTCTAGGTGTCCGGTGACTTTTGTCAATATAGTGTATGTTCCAGGAATGAAAAGAAAGGAATTTAAAAAAGGAGAACAAAATCTATTCTTTTGCGGGAAGAATTCCATGAAATCAGTAGACTTTGCTAACTGTGAACACAGGAAAATATTGAAACATTTATATTTTTCTATTATGTTGTGATTATATGCAGGTTTTCCGAAGCGCAAGTAAGTTTATTCTTGAAAAGCCTCTGAGTCAACGACATTGAGTGTTCCTTCCTTTGGAGCCAAGATGAAGAGGTTTCAATTTTTGCCAACTCTAGAGCTACCAAGAAAGGGCTGGATATCGAAAAAAACAACATGGGTTTGCAGAAAGCCCAGAAACTTTTAACGATTGACCCTGTGTTGTGGATACCCATGGCGAAACTGATACGAACAGGAAACTGTAGACGTTCAAAATGAAATGGAATATCAAATGGGACGAATGGAAAGCGTAGTACATAAACATGGCCTTCTCCGACAGGTCAGTCATGATGACGATGCCATTTTATACGAGTTTCTTGACATACACTGGCATTCCAGTGTAGAGTGTTTGGTGGATACAGATTGTGTCATGATAAAAAAATAGTTCAGATGATAAGGAACAATGCGAGAATGGAGGAATAGCAAAGTTAGGCTCGGTAGAAATGATATAGAACAAAATTAAGATTTTTCTCACATTTCATTTTCTTGTGTTTATGTCATATGCCTTAATTTAACTTTCATATTTAGTTGTCTTTCTCTGTGCAAATTTTGAATTTGTTCTCTTTTAGCGTTTAAAACTTAACTTTATATTTTCTCGCTCACTGAATGTTATCTGGCAACAGCCATGAAGTCAAGGGTGAATGGCATACACATGGCTAACAAGCAAGATCGCTGCATATATACCGATGAACCATTCCATTATGACCACAGCCAGCCTAGAGAAATGAGGGCGCATGGAGACCAAACGGTGGCGCAGGTGAAGTTCACAGAGCAGAATATATACAACCCGAGGATCGGCTTTCGGTTTGTAGAGTGTTCGGAGTCAGATTGGGAAAAGCCATCGATTTATCGGAGTATGATAGAAGACAAAACGTGATCTCATGGCGCCTCGGAACTACGATCTCGGAAACTGCGCGACTTGTGGGGTTTTCACGTGCCGCTGTAGTGAGTACGTATCAAAAGTGGTGCACAAATGGCCAAACGATGAACTGTCGTCCAGCCGTAGTGTCGTCCGCAGCTCATTGATGCCAGAGGGGAGCGGAGACTGTCGGGCACTGTTAACAGCGACCGCAGGGCCAAAGTGCGACAAATCACACATAGCAACAACAGTTGTGGTCAGAACAATGTGTCAGTTCATCGCAGCCTTCTGCGCATGGGCTTGCGTAGCTGAAGCCCCGGCGGGGTCCCCATGCTCACTGCACGTCATCGCCAGCAACTCATAAAATGGGCCCAAGATCATCGAGATTGGACCGTGGTTGATTGGAAGAACGTGGCCTGGTCTGATGAATCAAGATTCCTGGTGCACCACGTAGACGACAGAGCGTGAACACGCCCATTACCAACGGAGGCTATGGAACATGGATGCATGTTGGGCGGAAACCGGCCGGCTGCAGCGGTGTTATGCTGTGAGAGATGATTTTTTGGGACATTTTAGCACCCATTATCCCAACAGCACAATCCCTGACTGCTGTCAGGTATCTGAACATCGTTGCGGAGCAAGTTCACTCATTTATGTAACTGTGATCCCTGCTGGTGATGCCCATTACCAAAAGGATAATGCGCCATGGCACACCACCAGAATCGTCAAGGAGTGGTTTAACGAACATGCTGGTGACTTTCTATTAATGCCCTGGCCTCCAAATTCAGCTGACATTAACCCAATCGAACATTTGTTGTTCGACTTGGAAAAGCGGGTTCGCGCTAAATCACCACCACCCCGAAATGTACGGGAACTGGAGGACCTGCTGTTGACAATATGGTACCAGATACCCAAGGATACCTATCTCCACCTCATTGAATCCATGCCTCGCCGAGTGGTCACTGCTTTGCGGGCTAAAGTGGGTCCTACAGCTTATTAGGTACGTGGCCATAATGTAATGGCTCATTGGTATATAATGCGTTGAGCTAGCAGCTGTGTATGGTGCGTTAGCAGTAGTCTAGTGTCTGTTGATTTCTGGTGTAGCATTCGTGAAAGCTGTTTTACGTCAAACCAGTCTGTTCTTGAAGTCTTGCGTGTTCGAGTGATGTTATGATCAGTTTTAGGTATTACTGCTTTTAAGAATTAGTTTATCAGGAAATTTGATATCGAGTGAGTTATTATACCTATACAATAGGCTGTGTCTGTCTCAAACGCTCTGACATCATTCAGTACTTGCAGCGCCATCTACTTTCATCCGGTGGCCGAAATCGGAACTAAGCTCACGGCTATCGCACGATACGTAAAATCAAGGAGAAATACCGGAAAATGAAATAAAGTTAGTAAGAAAAACGACTTCATCTGTGGCAACACGCACGTGCTCGAACAACAGCTCCATTTCGCCAGCCCCACCACCTCGGAATTTTGAAATTTCGACTATGCCATTCGGTTGTACTCCGTTTGTACCGGATTGTACCGCAAAAATTTTCGTTTGTACCACTTCCGGTAACGAGTTATTCCCATTTCAAAGTGGGGGGGGGGGGGGCTGGGGAAACGGCAGCCCCCTACCTCGGAATTTTGAAATTTCAAATATGGCATTCGTTTGTACTCCGTTTGTACCGGATTGTACCGCAAAAATTTTCGTTTGTACCACTTCCGGTAACAAGTTATTCCCATTTCAAAGTGGGGGCTGGGGAAACGGCAGCCCCCCACCTCGGAATTTTGAAATTTCAAATATGGCATTCGTTTGTACTCCGTTTGTACCGGATTGTACCGCAAAAAAAATCGTTTGTACCACTTCCGGTAACGAGTTATTCCCATTTCAAAGTGGGAGGGGGCTGAAGAAACGGCAGCCCCCACCACCACCACGCAATATTGAAATTTCGACTATTCCATTCGTTTCTACTCCGTTTGTACCGGATTGTACCGCAAAAAAATCGTTTGTACCACTTCCGGTAACGAGTTATTCCCATTTCAAAGTGGGAGGGGGGCTGAAGAAACGGCAGCCCCCCACCACCACGCAATATTGAAATTTCGACTATTCCATTCGTTTCTACTCCGTTTGTACCGGATTGTACCGCAAAAATTTTCGTTTGTACCACTTCCGGTAACGAGTTATTCCCATTTCAAAGTGGGAGGGGGCTGAAGAAACGGCAGCCCCCCACCACCACGCAATATTGAAATTTCGACTATTCCATTCGTTTCTACTCCGTTTGTACCGGATTGTACCGCAAAAATTTTCGTTTGTACCACTTCCGATAACGAGCTATTCCCATGTTTTTATACAAACAATATGCTGTAGCACCCGGTGCTATATTGTCTAGAAGGTACAGGCTTGTCTTATTTGCCATTTTTAAGACGTCATGATGTGTCTTAAAATAAACGGGATCGTAATTTTTGTAGTACTGTATTAAAATGGGAAGAAGAACGCTAAAAAATATTTTGGCGTCCTCTTATGGCGGTACTTGTGACGATGATACATTTGTTTCATTGTTGTCTGTGTTAGAAAAAGAGGCGTCGCCAGACTATTCTTTGGGGAGTGAGGCTGGAGGGTTCTTTTTTTGGATTGATTGGAGGTTTAACGACAACCGTGAGCAACTCAATGGGCTATAAGCAGTCGCCCATCTCTAATTTTAGGTCACTGGTTCCAGGGAAGAGAGAGAGCCAGTACCGTAAGACAAACACAACATCCATGCCTCACCGGGATTCGAACCCGGACCCCTTTTGGACGAATGATCAGAGGCCATCGCTTAGACCATTGCGCCACCGGGGCGGCGGAGGTTTCCTGAACAGCACATAATTTTGTTTTTACATCCTCGTACTCAACGTTTCCCCTCATTCGTTATGAAAATTAAACATCAGTTTTTCAAAATTTATAATTGACATTTTTTGTTTAATAACATTTTTAATTTAAAATAGTTAATGTAATTTTACTTAAAACAATTGTAACCCCAAAATACTCGTTTTAGCACAATATGTTTAGCCTAGCGTTAATATTATTTAAATATTCATCTACTCCACATCATGGGTGCGCTTTTCAAAATATTTGGTTGTCACCCAGGTTGGTTTTCTGCATTCCTGCATTGGGCTCGCCTTCTATATGCAATGCCATGAAGTGCCAGGCTTATAGAACATCGTGAGTTAAGAGCTTTTTAAACAAGGGAATAGTGGCATAGTGGATGCTGTGTGTTCTCTGAAACTTTGCTGGGAAATCTGGTTTATTTCTGCTTCTGCATAGTAAATAATAGGCAAGGGAAAAGATTTAAAGGAACTACCGTTTGATCTGTTTCCATTTTATATAACGCAGTGTTTCTGCTCAGAACTTCTGCCACATGTGCAAAAGGAACACTTCACGTATAGTCATTGGTTATTTTCAATTCAGCCCTTTCAGTAACAAGAAAAAAAAACAAAAAAACTGTATGTGCAATGTTCCGAAACATTAATAGTTTAGCACTTCCCTGCAATATCGCAGTTCCACTACAGTAAATAGCACACAGGGTAACAAAATCCAAAGGGTCTCTTTTTAATCAGTTTTGTTTTACTTAAAGCAACATTTAGGCTCAAAACATTTGCTGCATATAGAAAATCAACGTAGCGAACGCGAGTTAGATTATTTATCAACAGCTTTATTTTAAAAACGAAAGAAAATATGTACATTAACAGGTTGGCACTTCGCTGATGCAGAGTAAACAACACACAGGTAACTAATTGTAAAAGACCCTTTTTAAGGTGTTTCCCCTTGTATTAAAAGCAATATTTTTTATCATATCCATTATTTCATATTAAAGATTGATGTTCCAATCCCCTACTGTATCTTTTAAAGAAAGACACACACGAAAAATAAAACATTTTGATATTATTACATCTGAAAACCATTGCTTTAGCAGGATGAACAAAATGCAGGTAGAAATTGTTGGAGATGCTTTTAAAGAAGTTTCCATTGTATTTATAAAGAAATGTTTTTGCTGATTACCCTTGTTGTGTGTGAAAAATGTATGTTTGTGGTTTGAATTTTTGTTCTCAGAAATATAATACCAAATATTAATTTTTTTCTTTTAAATTTATGTGAAGTATAAGACCATCATAATAATTTACCACATATTATTTTTTGGTAAAGCATTAGTATATTAAATGCACTGAACTGGAAACTATTACTTCAACAGAATAAATAACAGACAGGGAGGAAAATTCAAACAACTTCCTTTTAATAGATTGTCATTCTATTTAAAGCAGCATAACGTTGGCCATTAATGGAAATTGAATGCTTCCCGTTGGCATTTTTTATTTTCAATGCAGTCCTTTCATCAACAAAAACATCAATTTAACAACACACATATATATTGAAAATTCTGAAACATTAATTGTTTGGCATTTCACTTTTCTACCATTTCTTGAACAGAGTAGACAACACATAGTTAAACGAAGTTCAAAAATATACCTTTAATCTGTTTTCGTCATATTTTAAGCAACATTTATGCTCAGAACATTTGCTGCATATGAAAGAACAACGTTTCAGGCACCTATTACATTCTTTGTACACAGTCTTGTAAAAATAAAAGAGATTATGTATATTAACAGGTTGGCTTTTCAGTGCTGCACCACTGCTGTGGCAGAGTAAACAACACACAAGAACAAATTGTCACACAAACTTTTAAATATGTTTACATTGTATTTAAAGCAATAATTTTGTTCATAATTATTGCTGCATATGAAAAATGAATGTTTATGGTCTATATTAGATCATTTCTACACGGTTTCTCGGAAATGCAACTTTAACATATTAGCGTTCAAATGTTCTTTATTTTTCTAATTCAAATACTGTGGATGCTAACATATTACACCATGGAAAATATAAAGAAAAATATACAAAAAGATAAAATATTTACGACAAGGAAATACAATTCCAGCCACATAATGACTGAATATTCAAGAACTGAAAACAAGACAAGTTTATAGTAACTGAAAGCAAAACCCTTAAAATTAACTTTAGACTACATTTAGTATTCCGGAGGTTAAATTCAAACAGACGTCAGCTTAACATCATAAGTAAATACTATGCGAAACTAATTAACAAGAGTAAGTAGAAAATGCAAAAATAAAACCAATGAAAGATGCAACAAGATAATATGCTATATGTCATCGAACATGTGCACTTGGTAACAAAACCAATAATGGGAATGTCTTACTCATAACACAAAAGATGAAATATCAAAAATACTTATACTATGATTTGATCAGAACACCAGCTCACCGATCAACCAATTGACTAAAGTTTTAATAAGGAACAACAGTTCCAATGCCATTTTATACAAAATATAGAATTAATGATAAATCGCAGCGTGACTCCCTCTCCAATAAACCCATTTTCCTCATGAATTATATTATTAATTCTATCAGTACAATTGTGTACCAAAATACGCTTTGAGAACAACTGAGAATGAAAGAATAATTCGAAAATGACCACTGCAGTACTGTTGCTTTGGCAGAATTAATAGACAGGGGAAGGGCTAGTTAAAAAAAATACCTTTTGATATGGTTCTATCATAATAACGGCAACATTTCTGCTTAGAACATCTGTTACATATGGAAAATCTATGTTTCAGATGCCAATTGGATCATTTCGACACAATCGTGTTTTAAAAACCAAATGGAAGGAATGCATTAACAAATTGGCACTTCATTGCTGCAGGGATGATTCGGCAGAGTAAACAACACACATGAGCAAATTGTAAAAGACACTTTTTAATATGTTTCCATTGTATTTAAAGCAATATATTTTGCTCATAACCATTGTTGCATATTAAGGATCAATGTTTTAGGCACCTACTGAATCTTTTACACAAGCCCTTCTCTTTTTGAAGAAAAGCCACACACACACACATGCAAGTTTGTAAAACATAAACATTTATATATCAGCACTTCTATGCTAATATGAAGTGCTATATTTAATGTTTTGCTACAGCAGGGTAAACACCTAGGAAGAAATTGTGAAACAAACAACTTAATACATTTCCATTGTCTTTTATGCAAAGCGTCTTTCTCATAGTACGTGTCCATTGCATTTCATGAAATAATTTTACTCATAACCATTGCTGCATATTGAAAATATATTTCTCGTGCCTATGGATCATTTTTACACAGTCTTGTGCATAAAAACGTATATACATATACATATATTCACTTAAAATATAATATAAACAGATTTGCGTTTCAGTGCAGTGCGATTGCTTCGGTAGAATAAATGGCTGCCAAGGGTAGTACTCCGGAAACACATGGAAAAAAGCATAATTCCGTGTCGTTATACATAACGTTTCAAGGGAGAAAGCAAATGTAATGCTGTCATATTAGTTCAATACACAATTGTAAATGCTGGCGTAAATCTTGTATCTTGGCATAAATCATTAACCCAGGTGAGTCAGCTCCAGTAATACAAGAAAAATTTGAAAAGGAAAAATCACATTCACGCTGGCTCCTTTTTTTTTTTTTTTTTCAATATTAGAAGAAATGTTTAAAAAAATTATCAGCCGGGAGTTCATGCATCATGAATTATCGAATGCGATTGATTTTTGTATAGTTATAGGAAAATCATTTTTTGAAGATTATTTTAACCGAACAGTCTCATAGGTCTCCTAGTTGTGTTAATTCTTGGGACCATAAACTACATACAATTAAGTTCATAAATTTTTAATAATACTTAATAATTATTTTAACGAGGGAAACCACTTTTTAGAATTACTGATACTACATTTTTGCTTGAAATCAAGGTTTTAGAATGATCAAGTTGGAAAGCAGTAAAAAAAGAAAATTTACAGAAGCACACACAATGTTCAAGAAATAGTGGTCAGAGAAATATTTCCATAACACCGTAACAAAATTTTATGACTTTTGTGTCAAAAATTTATGTTTACGAAAATAATTTTCTATTCGAAGTCATTACAAGAGTAAATATCTGAAGTCCTCCAGAAATACAAGTATGAGCGCTATTGAGTCTAAGGTTTTCTCAATACAACAAAACGCATAACAAAAAGTAAGTTTCCATGTACTACAAGAAATAGCCTGCTTCCGTCTCATATTCGTCCACGCTGATTTTGTTCGTTAATGAATTGGTTAGAAATGTGTTCGTCCGAGATGCGTCTGGGTTCAAATCCCGGTGAGGCATGGATGTTGTGTTTGTCATATGGCACTGGTTTCTCTCTCTGGAACCAGTGGCCCTAAATTAGAGACGGGACGACTGAGTTGCTCACGGTGGTCGATAAAGCAAACAAACCAATTGTATATGTATTTCCGTGGGAGGGGGCAGTGATTGTGAAATTATACAAAAATCGTGCATTTATGCGTTTCTTACACGTAAATATTACTGGGCAATACCTTGTAAAGAAGTAACTCATATTTTGCTGGCTTTAAATCTAACAGAAGAAAAAATTCGAGACGGAGTGCTACCGTTTCTGCAGGCTACCATTTTGTTTTGAAAAAAAAAAAAAAATGTTTTGGCACACGTGGAATCCGAGTGCGTCTTATCCGGGATCAAATATAGTACAAAAAATGGCATTTTGATGTTATGAATTTTCCGAGGAAAGAAAGGTGACTGGTGAAATGGATCTTACAGCAGTAGTAATTGAAACACGTAATATATTGAAGAAATGAAACCCGGAGTAGCCCGTAAACCAATGAAGCCCAAACTTAATATTCATTACTACTTAATTAAAGGAAAGAATGGCATTTGTTTTTCCTGTGCTATTTCTGGGTATCACATTATTTCACACAGTATATATTAGCATTTGACACGAAACATTCTTTTCTCTAGAACAAGGCCTTTTCTTATCTTCCAAGTCATTGTACACTTCCCAGTGGTTATTCTCCCGCAGACAAAGAGCAATGTAATGTCCAATCCTGTTCAGCCGAGTTCCTCCTGAGTTAGAAAAAACTATTGCTCCACGTAGTTTATAGATGTGCTCAAAAACTGTAAGCTCACGTGGAATGTCAGATAAGCGTACGTTAATGTCTGTTCCTACATCTGACGTGTACTTCCCATCGGTAGATGTGCTGTTTAGTTCAATTAATAAATGTTTGCCATAAACGGAGAATGTAGTAGTTTTAATTCCTTCGCATGTTTCACCACATGATATCAGCATTGAACATTTAGTGTTCTTTGGGGATAAATATTCAACAATGTGTTGTTGGATATTTTCTAAGCTATATTCCTCGATCTCAACCACAAGTACAGCACGCTGGATTGACTTGTTTGATATGCAGTCCTCCGACCGACTGCATGAACAGCACTCAGTGATAGATGGCACCTGAAAGAGCATGCGTTTTGCCATTTCTGTTATGGTTGTTTCCGCCGAAATTTGACGGACACCGTGAGGTAGGTCAATAACTGGGAATGACTCCCTTAAAATTGCAGCTCGCTTTCGGTAACTGCTAGAAGTCACACCAGAGTTCACCATTTCGCAAATGAGTTCAAATATAGCACAACCGGTTAGACCTTTCCCATACGCTTCGTATTCGGGACTGTCACAGATAGCACTTGCCAATATTTGTGCTAAAGAGTCAAATGCACAGGTGTTATTTATGACGAATTGTGAATCTTTTATTTTAATAGATTTCAGAGATATACTTCTGTTACCGTTTTTCAACAATCCAATAGCCTTTGCAAAAACTTTTTTTCGGAAATCAGTGTGCATTATTTCCCTTTGTGGTTCTAAATAAGACTGCCTGTGCCGTTTTTTTGGAGGAAGCCGCGCGTATCCTCTCCAATTTTCCACGGCAATATATTCATCATCGTGGTTAGCGTTTTTCTTTGCACATATTTGACAAATCCTTTTCTCACCGTAGCCTTCTTCTTGAAAGGAGCTTCCAGCTACAGGAAATGAACATCCAATAAGGATATGTACTGGCGTTTTACAGTAAATGCATCGATGTGCACCACTGGGTTTGTGCCCGCGCTGACAAGCTGAACAATCTGATTTTACACCACCTTCACTTAGCAAAGGCACTGTTGTGTCCAAAGGCAAAGTCGTTTCCGAAGGCTCAGCGCTCCTCGACGGCATGGTATCTTTTTGCATCTGTGTTTTATACTCCGGTTCTGTTGCTACAAGTTTCATTTGTCCCTCTAGAGACTTTATGTGCAGACTCAAAAACACGTCCGGGTGTAAAGGTTGTTTAACATTTCCCAGGACTCTATTTTTAAATCGTTGAAGCTACTCTCCACAGATGAACTACTGCTAGTTTGGGAACCGAAACCGAAAACTGGTACCATCACAGCTGACCATAAGGGCAACCGTTTTACCAAATCTATGCAACATTTAACTATTTCTGGAAGGAACTGCAAGTTATCATGGTCACCATCTTCCTGTTGAACTTTCAGCAGACACTCATTACTGAGTCTCTTTGCCCATAAGGAAAAATCGGAATCTTCTTCCGTCCTAGGCATTGTGTTACTGTTCTCCATTTCGGATAAACTGTAGCTTGAATCTTCGAGAAAATTTGTAAAATCAGAGTCTCCAGTGGCAATGCGTCTTTTTAGATTATGTTTAGAAATTTAACAGGAAGTTACTCTTTGAGTTTTGTTGTCGAATCCTTCAGTTTCGCTCTGTGACACCGTAAATATATCTTTAAGAAGATCTTTAATGTCTTGGATATTAGGCGATAGTAATACTTGCGCTATGGAGCGAATGTAAAAATTTCGCGTTCGGTTGCCTTTGTTACACAAAGACTTCCACGTGGCCACAATTTTTATGGTGTGAGCTACATCACACCGGATAAAAGTTCGAGGTTTGTCAACTTGCTTTGTGTGAAATATTAAATGAAAGCAAGCATCTAAATAGTCCCTTAATCCACTATATTGGGTAAAGGCCTGAACAGCAGCTGCAAGTATGGCTGTGGAGTGGTCGCAGGATATCTCCTTTGGTAGCACACTGGCTTCTTTCAGCCAGACGGCCAGCCAATGATATATCGTGATTTTTTCGTGCTTTTCTGATATCATATTACTGACAGAAAATTGTTTCGGACTATCGTTAACAGTAGCCTCGTATAGAAATATATGTGAAGATTTATTTCCACATGGTCTTTTGAGTCGTTTAATTATACTGCCCGTAGCATCAATACTGATTTTTGGTACCGGCTCCTTCTTACAGTACGCCCGATAGACTTGAATTTGTGAGGGCATCCAATACAAGGCATAGAATGGATCGTAAATAATCCATCGAATGGATCCTTGGTACTGGCTGTCATACATCATATTGTTTATCCGTATTATAGGATCTTCATGGGTAAAGTCTTTTTTTAGTTCTTTAGATTTCAGAACACGCAAAGCATTAGCTGTAGGCAACTGACTAGGCAAACAATTGCCAAACTGCATGATTTTCCTCGCTTGGAGCCTCCGATATACTACCGCAGATTGCCCTTCTTCAACCATAGCCGTAGCAGCAAGACGTTTAGGTGATCCTACTAGTCGACGTTTCAGAGAGGACTCACAACTAGAAAAATTTCCCGAGTACTCGCAGTATATGAGAACTCTTGATCCGTCGGCCGGCTCTTTCTCTATATGTCCATGCAGTTGAGATTGACACGTTGAACACTGGGCCGATATTTGGACAAAATGTTCTCCTGTTGGATGAACTTTAGCCCGCTTGAATGCTAAACAGCATCTAAGTGATGTATGCTCCCAGAAATGGTCATTTATTATGGATGCCCAAGCGTTGGGAGGCAAAACCTGGTAGTCACGTGACAATCTTCCAGGCTTACTCTTCTCCAAACATTTATACACAGCTTTTTGCGGCCTCACATTTATCCATTCTGCAGGGGACAGGGTTATCGTAAATGTTACACACCGGGATGATGGTGCATTATCCGAGGAATAATCATCAGTTGAGGTCTCATTTGATCGTGTAGCGTCTGGTAACGTTTCCTTTTCACTATTAGTTACACCCAATAAATTCCAAAGATTGTACCGATTGAGTTTGACAATTACATACAAGTACTTACTTGAGTACTTAAATTCAAGGCTTTCGCTTATCCGAAGCCAAATATCTGACGATGGGGGTTTAATATTTCCATTAGGTAACACAATATCTTCCTTAGCCCTGACTATCATATCAACCAAATGCTGTCTATCCAAAGCAGGTCTTTTAGGCATTTTGGGGCTGATTGATTCCACTTTATTATCACCACTATCCCCCCTAACTGTCTGATACGTAGTACATGAAAACGAACACAAAAATTTTCTGCGACTCAACCGATCTATCGAAATGCCAAAAAGATCTTGAAGGTTTGTTCTCCTTTTTTGAGTGACTAAGTTCCCGCAGGATGGCGTCTTCTAATATCAAAGTTAAGTTTAAGTATTAAAATCTGAGTAATTAAAGCAGATGCTATTTTTCAGTTTGCTGTTTTATATTTGTTCAATCCCTAGCCCCTGACGAATGCTCTGTGAAACCGAAAAAAGAAAAAAAAACAAAAAAACTAGCTCGTGAGAACCAAAATATAAACACACCTTAGTTATGTCTTCAACGAGTTTATAAGTACATAAAAGAAAACAAATCTTATATAAACAAAATTAATTCAGGACCACTGTAATCTGTTTTTGATGCAATTTGTTTATAAAAATAACGGCATTTACTCATCAGATATACAGCAATAAAGAAGTTACTTAAGATTCTGACTTCAGCTAAGGAATTCTTTCATTTCTCCATTCGTGGTATTTCGTAGTTAGAGATTTCTCCCAGAATTTAATACTTCTGTTTACTACTGAATGAAAACCTTTATACAAGTTGGATAGGCTGTGTAGTGGATTTACAAATTTCATTACGAACTGGGAAGTATTTGTAAACAACCTTTAAAGCTTCCGTGCAGTTCACACAAAGCGTGTTGCTGTTGAAAAAAAGGAAGAGCAATAAAATTATTGTTGTGTACCCTAGCGGATGTACTTAAGAATTGGGAGACGTGAGACTGTAACGGAAAGCTCAACTACGCTAGTTAATACTATAATTGCTAGTTAATTAATGTTGTACAGTTACATGCGTTAGCAATAAATAACATTAATGAACTAATTCAGAGCCAGGCAGAAAAGATTTTTCCCTTTTAGCAAACACATACATATTCACAACAATAAGGAATAAGTAACGGAAATGGCTGAGCTTCTAAGATCGACTTCAGTTCAAATAAGTTTTAGTTGGATGCCGCGGCAAGATAGGAATAAAATAGGAAGTTTTACTCACCGTCTGGGTGTGTAATTTATATCCTGGAAGTTTTCACTATTTGAGTTGAGCCTCTAACACGTTTCACAAACACACTAGTACACGACTTGTTATCTCCACACTAATTACTTGCTGAAATGATAATCTCTTTATGACATAGGGGGCTTTCCTTGCCGCCCCCGCAATACTCACACTTCGATATAGCCCGCAAAAGGGCGGACCAGATGGGGGATGTCCGAGGCGATTTACTCTCTCCGTGCCGATTTCGAAGTTCGTTGACCAGGGTGGGATGAATTACCGTCACTACTCCTTCGCGGAATTCCGGGGGAAGGGTTCCACACACACACACACTAATAAATGTTATCGTCCAAATCTTTTGAGTGAGTCCTGGTCGTTTTTCCGATAGCTTTCCGTCCCGAATAACCGTTTCTCGGTGTTGGGAATTGCTGTTTACATACGGTTAACAGTAGTAAAGCTGTTATACTACTGTAGGCCTATCATGCGTTACATACTACATTTACTATTAACAGGCTCTTGATCACTACTTCTTTCGGTACGCTTTCCCCTCTGGTTAAACTTTCCTCGGACTACGAACGCCGATCTAGCTAATTTTCAGAACTTTTCTTTCCGTGCGGGCGGCGGCCTCGCAAAAATTGACAAATCCTCTCAAAATAAGATAGATTATCAACTGCTAGAGATCTTCACATTTTCGGGATTAAAATACTAATTTTCCTCAAATTGACAGCCTCGGGAGGATCTGCAGTTATTCCTCATCGTTCGGAATTTTGAATGCGACTAGAACTCTTGCTTTGTGTGGACTTGATTCGCATTTCTCTGAACCTCCTTCGCGTCTGGTTTATGTCAACTAGCTGAGTGGATTCTCATTCCTCACAGATTCGACGCTAAAACTGTTTTTCTCGGATGACCTCTTCACCCCCATTATCGTAAGTTATCGTTCTAAAAGTCAGATCTGAAGCCTAGGTCTCATAGTATACGACAAATTATGGGGTTGTTTATCTCTTGCTAAGAATTCGTTGCTGTTCGTCTGGTCTTCCATCGTCGTCAACCCTCTCACGGGACCTCTGTGGTAAACATAGAGCGTTTGGCGTTTGAGAGCAAGGGAAGGGAATGTACGACTTCTGATCCCTTCTAACTTTATCTCTTCTTTTTCCTTTTCGTATTTCCACTCAGTAACCCATTTTACAATAATTATTCTCTGAATTAATCTGGATAATTTTCGTAATTTATCCAAACTTTTTCCTCAATTATCTCTGTTTTGCCCTCTAAGCTAATTAATTAAGTAGGGGCCCAAGTTTTCAAACTATTATGAAATGATGTGGTCATGAATTGAATTTTTCAATCGTTATCTCAACATGCTGCATTGTAAGGAGCGAGAAAGAACATAAAGCTGCGGGAAATACATTAACTGGGTCTGGACATTTTTTACTTGCCAGTGGGGTTAGCACCACTCAACGTCTTCGAAAAAACAAACGCTGCATCAAAGGAAGGGAGGGGATAGTATGACCCCAAGCCTTTCCTAAATTGTCGAGAAAGAAAAAGAAGCACCTAAAAAGAAAAAAAAATGCGATCCTGTCTAACTTCATTTCAAAAAATGTATCAACGACTACGAAATCATTTCCGTACAGCAAAAGTTCACTATCGAATTTCTCTTCACCTTCTCAAATAGGTTTTAAAATTACTCACACTCTTTAAGCAAAGAAAATGAATAATGTTCTATCATATTAGTAAAATGTGAGACTGCTTACAATTTACAGCGCAAATATTAGGTTGTTGCACATGGAATGGCGGAATATTGATGGGAACTTGAAAAAACCAAATTCCGTTGTAAAATAAGCATCATCGATCTAAATAATCACATCTCGCAGCAAGTGTTTTACCATCGAGAAACAAGATTTCGTAGCCGTCGTAGAAAATGTCGATCTATGAGATGTGACAGACCAACGAAATTCGCGTTTAATTGATGTTCACGAAACGATTGACTGTGTCGAAATGTGCCCAGGTACTTGAAGAAGTGGAAATCCGTAGAGGACATATCAGATGAAAGACGGATCAGGTAATGTTTTGCAACACAGCTGGTGCAGCTTCTGGATCGCCTTACGTGCAACATGGGGTCTCGCGTTATGATGGAGAACTATCGGCTCAGGGAGATTGATTAATGCCGGCTGTTTAATGGAAATTTTATGGCTGTTAGGTGGACAATACATATACACCAAAGGCCCAAACGTTATACATAACAAAGCAAATGCAAGTAAACGATGACGCGTGTGAAGGCCATGAAACGCTATATCGCCTGATATTCACCTCCGTTACTCAGGTTATTCTTGTTCTTCGGATGGAAAAAACAGCGAACTTTAGCAAGTTTGACAAAGGGCAAATTGTAATGACCACATGATTCGGTCAGAGCATTTCTCAGAGAGCAAGGTTTGTGGGGTGCCCACGATCATCTGTGGTTCGTAAATTCAAATGGGGGTATTAAACCAGGAACGAACGGCACGGTGTACGCCGAACACGACTCATCGATACTAAAAGGTGAGCGAAGGCTATCTCGAATGGTACAAGCCAACAAAAGAGATTTGAGTGCTATTGACGGGAGTATGATGCCTTACCACATAATTAATCGAACCGTACTGAAAACAAACGTGCGTAGCCATAGGCTGAATACACAGTATACGTATATTAGAGGTCTGCACGGGCCTTAATTTGGAAAGTCCAGCCCAGCCCAGCCCGGCCCGTAAAATTTCAACAATTACCAAAATACGAATTTCACATTTGGTACACTCGGTCATTCGACTCCTGAAGAGTTTTCGTTTTCTTAATTGCTCCACGTATTCTATTACAATAAACGTTAATTCAGAATATTTCTGAGACTCTGTATAAGTCACGTGACGTCCGAGGAGGGGGGGGGTGTATACACAAAAATATTGCATGAAAAGGACAATTTCCATGCCTTTCAAATTTTCTATGTTTTCATATTATAATTCCCTACCAACGGACACGGAAATATCCTTGGGGATAAGGAGGGGGGGGTGATTCGAAAAGTAAGAAACATCCAGAATTATGAGTACGATCGTTCTACTGGGAGAAGACTTTATGGCTTTATAAACTGCACCTATCTCTACTGGCATATCATATCGCTGGAACCCAATATGTCTCTCGTGCGTGTGTGGGGAGCACATTTGTGCCGCTTAAGATGCGATGTTCCAGACTTTGTGCTATCGTAACTCAAAACGTTTCTGCATTTAGTGCACTGCATAACGTTTACCGGACGACTAGTTTCAGAACGGGACAGTAATTTAAAATATTTCCAAATATCGCTTTTCCCCTTTACATTGTCTACAAGCACATATTCTCCGGAAGCGATTTTTTCGCGAAAATCGTTCGCTTTCTTAAACTCCATAATAAGTATTGAAGAGTATTTATCAGCAACACTGAACTCAGCATGTGCTAAGGGAAAACAAAGACAGACTGTCCAGCTATTCAGTGACACAGAAGTTTTGAAAACGGCTGCCTGAGAGTACAAATGGGGAAAATACGGCTCAGATTTATACACAGAAGTAAGTTTCTCCTAGCTCATTTCTCCCGTGCCATTTAAGACAACTTAAAAGCTTTTCACACATCTAGAGAACAAAGTTCGCCAACCAGAACAATAAAAGAGATCGTCTGCGAACGGGTGGCTCGGTTTAGAAATGCTGCAGTTAATAGCCTGCCCTGAAGCATGAGAGGAGGATGAAAGTTAGAGACAGACAGACAGACAGACAGACAGGGAGAGAGAGAGAGAGAGAGAGAGAGAGAGAGAGAGAGAGAGAGAGAGAGAGAGAGAGACAGGGAGGGAGAGACAGAGAGACAGGGAGGGAGAGACAGAGAGACAGGAGAGAGAGAGAGAGAGAGAGAGAGAGAGAGAGAGAGAGAGAGAGAGAGAGAGAGACAGACAGACAGACAGGGAGACACAGGGTGAGAGAGAAAGGACCACATTCACATTGAAAAACTAAGGGAGCTGACCCACTCCAATTGTTTAGTAGGAGGGGAGGATGTCGTAAAACTTTTATTTTTTCCATCAGCGGAAATTATTCAGTCTTATCCTGTTGCTGTATGTTGCGAATTTTCAAAACGAGAAAGGCCCAGTACATCGATTGGTTTGCTCATAAAAAAAAAAAACTATTCGGCCCGTGTTTGTTTTGCATTAAATATTGAAGGCCCGGCCCGTTTTCCCAACTTAGAAATGAGCAAAGGCCCGGGCCCGTGCAGACTTCTAACGTATATACGTTTTAAAACAGAAGACTCGAAAAAAATGATCCATAAACATATGAAATAGATCTTTCAAATGCAATAATTATGAGCGAAGGGATTGCATAAAATGTTAGGGAAAGGAATAAGCAAAATGTTTTGCATAAAGTAAACGGAATGTATTAAAATGTGTTATATAATTTCTCCCTATGTGTTGTTCATTCTGCTAAAGCAATGATATTTAGCAAAGTGATATTATGTAAGTGTTTTATGAAACTGTGCGTTTGTGGGTGTGACATTCATTTAAAAGAGAAGGCCTTGTGTGAAAGATCCAGTAGGTGCCTGGACCATTGGTCTTCAATATGAAATAATGGATATTATCAAAAATATTGCTTTTAATACAAGGGGAAACATCTTAAAAAGCGTCTTTTACAATTAGTTACCTGTGTGTTGTTTACTCTGCATCAGCGAAGTGCCAACCTGTTAATGTACATATTTTCTTTCGTTTTTAAAATAAAGCTGTTGATAAATAATCTAACTCGCGTTGGCTACGTTGATTTTCTATATGCAGCAAATGTTTTGAGCCTAAATGTTGCTGTAAGTAAAACAAGTTTGTAAAATCATGCAATGCATTGATTATACATAATACGCTTTCCAACATAACAGAAATCATTACTCAAGTTATCACTCAAGTTATGAGATTAATGGCTGTGGAATAAATCTCGGTCCTGTGCCCTGACCCTTGATCTCATATCAATGATATTCAACAGAACCGGTTCGGTATACCTCCGAAATAACATGATAAAGTTTTGTCGCAATCAAAGCATTTTTACGTAAGTTATGATGCATAAGGGCTATGGAATAGATCCCGCTCCTGTGTCCTAACCTTTGATCCCGTTTCACCCATTTTGAACAGAATTCGTTGCGAGGCAGGCCCCTACAACACACTAACATTTCATCCAAATCGAAGCATTTTTGCGTATGTTATGACGCATAATGGCGATGGAAGTGATTCCGCTTCTATGTTCTGACCTTTGACCCCATTTCGTCCATTTTCAATAGCGTACCTCTCCATGTGGTACCCTACCACATACTAAAATTTCATCGAAATCGAACCTTTTTTACGTTAGTTATGACGCATAACAGCAGTGGAATGGATCCCGCTCCTATGTACTGACCTCTCACCCCATTTCGTTCACTTTAAATAAGGTTCCTTCCCATGTGATACCCTACCAGATACTAAAATTTCATCGAAATCGAGCGATTGTTACGCGAGTTATCGTGCGGACGGACATACGCACACAACGCGTGACGTAATGAGGTAGATGGGAATCGCGACCATCTGCGCGCAAGAGTATGACGTCATAAAACTTTAATAGGATCCACACACAACGCGTGACGTAATGAGACAGATGGCGTGACCGCGCGCCAACATTCTCAAACGCGAGATTGTGACGTCTTAAGATTTCTAAGCATTGGAAACATTAATGGAACGACGCCATGACACTAAAAACGTTATGATTCGGGGTGGTTATTTAACCCACTAAATGAATTCTCCTAAAGTAGAGATCAAGCTAAATCGATTTCTAGTACCAGAAAACGGTAGGTTAACGACTTTCATCAAAATTCTTAGAGCCGTTTTGAAAATAAAATGTACATACATGCATACAAGAATTGCTACTTTAAGGTGGACGTCAAGTAATTTTGCTTCCTATACTTCCAATGGAAAAACTTCTGTACACATTTTCTTCACAATTATTGCGTTCCGAAGAATGAAAATTTGAACATCGATTAAAATAGCTTCATTTCATAACTGGAATACTTAATATTTTCTAAAACATAACCGTAATAATATTTTCTAAACCATAACCGTAATTATGCAATCAAACATTTATTTGTCCACTGACGTCATCAAAGTGCAGGCCGCGCCATCTGTTTTCTGGTTTCAACACCACCAAAGGAAACGTTATTGTTTTTTTATATAAATATGCTTATGTTTTAGAAAATGTTAAGTATTCCAAGTTACAGTATGAAGTTATTTTAATCGCTGTTCAAATTTCCATCCTTGGGAACACACTAATTGTGAAGGAAATGTGTACAAAAGGTTTTCCATTGGAAATATAGGAAGCAAAATTACTTGACGTCCACCGTAATAGTGTGGGATAAGGGCGATGGAATATATCCCGATCCTATGTCCTCACCTTTGACTCCATTTGTCCCATTTTCAATAGGGTTCCTCTCCAGGTGGTCCCCTACCACATACTAAAATTTCATCGAAATCGAACCATTTTTACGCACCTTATGACGCATAAGGGCAATGGAATGCATCCCGCTCCTATGTCCTGACCTTTGACTCCACTTCACCCATTTTCAATAGGGTTCGTCCCCTGGTGGTCCCCTACCACATACTAAAATTTCATCGAAATCGAACCATTTTTACGTGAGTTATCGTGCCGACAGACGGACGGAAAAAGCTGGAGCATATACGCTGCTTCAACCTACGGTTGGAAAGCGTAAACAAAACTGATTAAAAAGAGACCCTTTGGATTTTGTTACCCTGTGTGCTATTTACTGTAGTGGAACTGCGATATTGCAGGGAAGTGCTAAACTATTAATGTTTCCGGAACATTGCACATACAGTTTTTTTGTTTTTTTTCTTGTTACTGAAAGGGCTGAATTGAAAATAACCAATGACTATACGTGAAGTGTTCCTTTTGCACATGTGGCAGAAGTTCTGAGCAGAAACACTGCGTTATATAAAATGGAAACAGATCAAACGGTAGTTCCTTTAAATGTTTTCCCTTGCCTATTATTTACTATGCAGAAGCAGAAATAAACCAGATTTCCCAGCAAAGTTTCAGAGAACACACAGCATCCACTATGCCACTATTCCCTTGTTTAAAAAGCTCTTAACTCACGATGTTCTATAAGCCTGGCACTTCATGGCATTGCATATAGAAGGCGAGCCCAATGCAGGAATGCAGAAAACCAACCTGGGTGACAACCAAATATTTTGAAAAGCGCACCCATGATGTGGAGTAGATGAATATTTAAATAATATTAACGCTAGGCTAAACATATTGTGCTAAAACGAGTATTTTGGGGTTACAATTGTTTTAAGTAAAATTACATTAACTATTTTAAATTAAAAATGTTATTAAACAAAAAATGTCAATTATAAATTTTGAAAAACTGATGTTTAATTTTCATAACGAATGAGGGGGAAACGTTGAGTACGAGGATGTAAAAACAAAATTATGTGCTGTTCAGGAAACCTCCGCCGCCCCGGTGGCGCAATGGTCTAAGCGATGGCCTCTGATCATTCGTCCAAAAGGGGTCCGGGTTCGAATCCCGGTGAGGCATGGATGTTGTGTTTGTCTTACGGTACTGGCTCTCTCCCTTCCCTGGAACCAGTGACCCAAAATTAGAGATGGGCGACTGCTTATAGCCCATTGAGTTGCTCACGGTTGTCGTTAAACCTCCGATCAATCCAAAAAAAGAACCCTCCAGCCTCACTCCCCAAAGAATAGTCTGGCGACGCCTCTTTTTCTAACACAGACAACAATGAAACAAATGTATCATCGTCACAAGTACCGCCATAAGAGGACGCCAAAATATTTTTTTGCGTTCTTCTTCCCATTTTAATACAGTACTACAAAAATTACGATCCCGTTTATTTTAAGACACATCATGACGTCTTAAAAATGGCAAATAAGACAAGCCTGTACCTTCTAGACAATATAGCACCGGGTGCTACAGCATATTGTTTGTATAAAAACAGTACAGTTAAACAGCATTAGACCCCAAAGTTGAAGCAAAGAATTAAGTACAAATGACCGAGAGATCACCTAAGACAATAGTGTCAAATTCCAGAGTACTTCTGGAGGAGATTTGTGAAAACATTATTATATACTGAACCTAGACTCCATCAGTGCACAAGTACGCATGTCATGTACGTATAGGATACGAAGAAGTGAGGGGCTGTAATAATACGTAATAAGTATAAAATTATGCGAAACACATATCTACGTCGCCTATATCTACTACTACAGTACTTTGCAGATAGCAAATGCTCTACATTAGCCCATTCATACAAAGAACTGGTGCTTTCCTCAAACTCAAAGAACACAGAAACCATTCACGGATTTCAAACTGCAACCGGATAAATTAAAATCGATTGTGTTACAACCGGATAAATTAAAATCGATTGTGTTACAACCGGATAAATTTAAATCGATTGTGTTACAATGGCATAGACGAAATTTTAATATCGCTGCTGTTTCCACAGCCCCCACTTTGAAATAGGAATAACTGTTTACCGGAAATGGTACAAACGAAAGTTTTTGCGGTACAATCCGGTACAAGCGGAGTACAACAGAATAGCATAGTCTAAATTTCAAAATTGCGAGGTGGGGGCTTCCCTTTTCCCTCCAGCCCCACTTGAAATTGGAATCACTGGTTACCGGAAGTGGTACAAACGAATTTTTTTTTTGTGGTACAATCTGATTCAAACGCAGCACAAGCGAATGTTACTTAGTCGAATTTTCAAAATTGCGTAGTAGAGGGGATGCCATTTTTTCCAGCTCCCCACCTTTAAATGGGAATAACTCGTAACCGGAAGTGGTACAAAAGAAAAAATTTGCGGTACAATCCGGTACAAACGGAGTACAACAGAATAGCACAGTCGAAATTTCAAAACTGCGAAGTGGGAAGCAGTTTTCCCCGAGCCCCCACTATGAAATTGGAATTACTGGTTACCGGAAGTGGTACAAACGAAAATTTTTTGCTACAATCCGGTACAAAAGGAGTACAAACAAATGGCATAGTCGAAATTTCAATATTGCGTGGTGGCGGGCTGCCGTTTCCCCAATCCCCTCAGTTAGAAATGGGAATAGCTCGTTACCGGAAGTGGTACAAACGAAAAATTTTGCGGTACAATCCGGTACAAACGGAGTACAAACGAATGGCATAGTCAAAATTTCAATATTGCGTGGTGGGGTGGCTGCCGTTTCTTCAGCCCCCTGCCCCCCTCGCACTTTGAAATGGGAATAAGTCGTTAACGGAAGTGGTACAAACGAAAAATTTTGCGGACAATCCGGTACAAACGGAGTACAAACGAATGACATAGTCGAAATTTCAATATTGCGTGGTGGGGTGGCTGCCGTTTCTTCAGCCCCCTGCCCCCCTCGAACTTTGAAATGGGAATAAGTCGTTACCGGAAGTGGTACAAACGAAAATTTTGCGGTACAATCCGGTACAAACGGAGTACAAACGAATGGCATAGTCGAAATTTCAATATTGCGTGGTGGGGTGGCTGCCGTTTCTTCAGCCCCCTGGCCCCCTCGCACTTTGAAATGGGAATAAGTCGTTACCGGAAGTGGTACAAACGAAAATTTTTGCGGTACAATCCGGTACAAACGGAGTACAAACGAATGGCATAGTCGAAATTTCAATATTGCGTGGTGGGGGGCTGCCGTTTCCGCAATCTTCCCCAGTTAGAAATGGGAATAGCTCGTTATCGGAAGTGGTACAAACGAAAATTTTTGCGGTAGAATCCGGTACAAACGGAGTAGAAACGAATGGAATAGTCGAAATTTCAATATTGCGTGGTGGGGTGGCTGCCGTTTCTTCAGCCCCCCCTTTGAATTGGGAATAACTCGTTACCGGAAGTGGTACAAACGAAAAGTTTTGCGGTACAATCCGGTACAAACGGAGTACAAACGAATGGCATAGTCGAAATTTCAAAATTCCGAGGTGGGGGGGCTGGCGAAATGGAGCTTCGAACAACTGTCTGCGACGATTTATGGTTTATAAAAACTTCGTATAAAATAAGGTGCATTAAAACTGAGGTGAAGCTGTCTTATACACGATTTAACTTTTCCCTAAAAACTTGCAGAGTAAAATGATGCTCATTTACAAATTAAAAACATACATGGAGGGCAAGAACTTTCGGAGCTACCTTAGCATCATGATCAGGCCGAGTGCACGAAGAGAACAATCCGCAGTTGATAAAATACAAACATTGTAATTGGAGCAAAGCAATGTTGCCACCAACGGAGTACTTGGTTACAAATGATAAAAAATAGGACTTAGAGGTTGGGAACAAAACTTTAAGTAGCAGAATCCAGAGGCGAGGAATATTCATAGGAAAGTCATCATTGCAACAGCCCGTGGATTTCTTGAAAATACATAAACTTTCAAGAAAAAGAAGAAATTGTTTGTCTGATGCAATAGCCATAACCGAAACATGGTTCCAATCCGGGCTATGTCCACCCTGAGCAATAGTGCGTGCTAAGTCAGTAGAAGTCAAACCTTCCCGTATTGCATATTTATGTTCAGAAACACGTACTTTCAAGGTGCGGATTGTTGAACTTATGTAGGCCGTATTAATGGCATTTGAAGGTGGTATGCTGTACACACTGTGTCTTTGTAGGTGATTGACAGGGTCTAGATCGTTGCGTACCAAACTAAAAATGTTAGTTGTGCCTACTCCGAAAGAGAGATGAAATTTGGCACAAGAGTTCTTGAGAATGTTATCGATAGATGGATGAAAGTCAATAGCGCTCACATAGCGGACGTCATGTGTATCTCGCTGTAATGGAGTAAAATGTAGGCGGTTCATTCTACGTACCAAGTTTAAGATGGTTTCCTATGAATAATCAAACTGTTGGGCAATGTCCAAGATCCTGCGTAGTTCCAAGCGCTGTAACTGTTGTGTTGAAGAATGAGTACATGAATGCTTGATTAAGAATCTTAAAGGCAGCAAGTTTATGGCCCTGGGGGTGACAAGAATCTTTAGGTATAATAAAGGGACAAAAAGTCAGTTTTCTATATACCGAAGATAGAAAGCCATTAGCAGTGCGAGAAAGCAAAAAATTCAAAAAAGGACGGAGACCCTGTTCCGCAAGTTCAATCATGAAATTAATCGTTGCATATTCAGAAGATAAAAAATCAGTAAAGGATTGTAGCTGCTCAATAGAAAAGGACCAAAACTGATGAATGTCATCTACATTACGAAGATATACCAAAGGTTTAAAAGTGTAAACGGAAAGAACATGGTCTTCCAACTCCTGTAAAAGAAACTCGGCTAAGACAGGAGAAAGGGGAAGCCCATAGATGTCCTGCACGGTTGTTTATATATGACGTTATTAAATATAAAGTATGAGAGCTGACATAATGGCCTCAACTTCTAAAGGTGAATGACCAGGATAGACAACAAGTTTCTGCTCGATTATACACTGCTGGCCACCCAAAATGCAACACCAAGAATTAAGCATCCGATTGGCCTGAAATTCGCAGCATGCGTCGCCCGCGAGAGGACATGCAAACGATTAGCATTGCAGGGCATATGCAAATCATGTGCGCCCGGCACGCCACCGAGAAGCACCGTAAGAAGGGTGCACAGAAGGCGGGGTGTAAGTAGTGGAAGTGTGTTGTGCTGCGTGACCTGTGCGTAGGAAGTTTCCTGATGCCTCATCGCAGAATACGGCAGTCATTCCAGCACATTTCGGAGTTCAACAGAGGACGAATAGGGGCTTATTGCGACAGCGGTTTATCGTTCCGAGACATCGGCGCCCGTGTGAGATGACATCCAGCCACAGTGAGGTGAGTATGGATTCGGTGGGTGCAGGAGGAACGGACGGACCGACGTGAACGATTGCGGCAGCCGCGGTACACCACCGAACGAGAGGACCGGCATGTTGTGCGGCGGGCAATGACAGCTCGCACCGCCAAATCGCGAACGTTAGCGCAGGAATTAGGGTGTTTTGCGCAACAACCTGTGTCAGTACGTAGCGTTAGACGTCGACTGCAGCAGCGGTGACTTGTCGCACGGCGCCCATTGCTACGATTAACATTGACGTTACACCACAGGCGAGTGCGGCGGCAGTGGGCCGTTGAACGCCGCACCTGGACTATGGAATGGCACGACATTGCCCTCTCCGACGAATCCCGCTTCTGCCTGCAACACCTCGATGGTCGGATCCGCGTGTGGCGGCACCGCGGGGAAAGACTGTATGACGCCTGCATTATGCATCGCCATACCGGTCCGTCGCCTGGCGTTATGGTGTGGGGCGCAATTGGATATGATACACGCACCCCTCTGGTACGCATCGCCGGTACACTCAACAGCCACCGCTACATCTCTGACGTTTTGGAGCCTGTAGTCCTCCCTTACCTGCAGTACCTGCCAGCGGCCACGTTTCAACAGGACAATGCGCTCCCGCACGTGGCGGCACGCGTCGTGCAACAATTCTTCACGACCCACCAGGTGTCACTGCTGCCGTGGCCTGCCTGTTCTCCCGATATGTCGCCCATCGAACACGTCTGGTCGCTGATTGGCAACCGAGTGGCCTGACAAGCAGCACCCGTGGTTACGCTTGATGAACTGTGGCAACGTGTGGAAGCAACCTGGACCGGCATATCCCAAGCCCACATCCATAGTCTCTTTCGTTCGATGCCGCGGCGTGTAGCGGCCGTTATTGCCAGCCATGGGGGACCACACGAACTCCTGATGTCTGCGTGTTCCGCAAGTTGCACGGGCCTGTAAGCTCAATCGTTTCATCTTTGTATCTGTTGTTATGTGTCCAGTAAATTTAGCTTTGCTATCTCGTGTCCTTTTTTGGCGCTGCATTTTGGGTGGCCAGCAGTGTATTATGCACGATGGGAAACCGGAAAGCTAGGGAACAGGTATTCCATGTCCAGGGAAACCATGAGGATATTACCCGAGAAGGAGAAAGCTTTAAAAATATCCAGAACCTGAGTTGAACTGCGAATTGAATATACAGAAGAACGGGTCAAAGAGGCCAGAAATTTTGCAAGGGCTGATTCAAGAGGTCTAGAGGGACTTTTTGCACTAGAAACCAAGGGTATAATTGGCAAATCAGGTTTATGCATCTTAAGTTTACTAAAGGCCTCACGAATGCGAGGGCCAGGAGGAAGGTGGTGGGGGTGGGGTGCATATTCTGAGAAATACATGATGGGAGAAAACCTTGGTTATTTAGCTTACTTATGGCTCAGATCAAAGGACGCAGTTGGATCAGAACAAACTGTGTGCAACGTTTGTTCTGCTACGTAGGTGTTAGGACGTGTTCTATTTCACTTTCTTCGCATTACAGGGTAATTTTATAAAAAGAAATAAAATTGCTTAGTAATTTGATAAAAAAGGAATCTTCGTTATTTTTTTTTCATAAAAATGAAAAAGTAAAATTGTGAGAAAGTAACTGTAGGCGTAGTTTTGATTCACTGTGATGGAAATTTAAAAAATTATTGGTTCCGTTGAATTTTTCTTTTGTAGTGTAAGATGGAAGAAGATAAAGCTGGCCGCCTCAGTGGCGCGGTGGTGTAAGCGATGGCCTTTGATCATTCGTCCGAAAGGGGTTAGGGTTCGAATCCCGGTGAGGCATGGATGTTGTGTTTGCCTTATGGCACGGGCTCTCTCCCTTCCTTAGAACCAGTGGCCCTAAATTAGGGACGAGCGACTGCTTATGCCCATTAAGTTGCTCACGGTGGTCGTTAAACCTTCAATCAAAAAAAAAAAATGATAGAGCTGAAAGAAAACGTCGCTTAAACAGAGAACGACAGTGGCGAAACTCTGTCCCTAACGCTCTGACATCATCAGTACTTGCAGCGCCATCTACTTTTATCCGGTATCGGAAATCTGAACTAAGCTCACCGCTAGCGCACGATACGTTGTGTACATGTAATTTACGATTTGGGTTGTAAAAGTTCCAGTCACAGCTTTTTCACCCGTGCCTAACACAGGCTATGAGTTAGTTGGAATAAAACAAGTTAGTAAAATCATGCAATGCATTGATTATGGTACGCTTTCCAACATACCAGAAATCATTACTCAAGTTATTACTCAAGTTATTACTCAAGTTATGAGGATAATGGCTATAGAAAAAATTTCGTTCCTATGTCCTGACCTTTGACCCCATTTCGATGATATTCAACAGAACCGGTAAAGTATAGTTCCAGAACAACATGATAAAGTTTTGTCTCAATCGAAGCATGTTTACCTAAATTATAACGTATAAAGGCAATGGAATGGATCTCGCTCCTATGTCCTGACCCTATGTCCTGACCTTTGACCCCATTTCGCCCATTTTCAATACGGTTCATCCCCAGGTGGTCCCCTAACACATACTAAACTTTAATCGAAATCGAACCATATTTACGCGAGTTATGACGCATAAGGGAAATATAATGCATCCGGCTCTTTTGTTCTGACCTTTGACACCATTTCCAATAGGGTTCGTGCCCAGTGGTCCCCTAACACATACTAAAATTTCATTGAAATTGAACCATTTTTGCGCGAGTTCTCGTGCAGACGGACAGACAGACGGACAAACCTGGAGCATATACGCTTCTTCAATCTACGGTTGGAAGGCGTAAAAAAGAACTGTAACTTTTCTTGCGGTCAAAGACGTAAAGAAACCAGCTTGCAATTGCGGCGGAAGGATTCACGTCAGACTTTGGAAATGCATCCCAAAAATGTTGGCTCAACCATTTAATATTGTCTGTTCTATTCTGTCGTAGGTCTTTCCATGCATGGGTTTGCAGTATTAGTCTGCTTCGATAAAGACACCCGTACGCGTGTGAAAGATTGATAGGAGGGTTAATCAAAAAGTAAGGTCAATGTTGTCGTATATTAAAGAAACTAGGAGGCATACAGATAACAATTACCTTAATTCTCAACTGTCGTTCAACGTTTATTTTGTATCTGTCTACAAGTTTCTGGATTCTCGCAGAGAATGTTTACTGTTGTTCCTGCAGCCACGAATGCACCGCTTCCTGTACCTGGACATCACTTTCAAAACGGCGGCCTCGCTAAGCGTCTTTCAGAGGCCCGAACACATGAAAGTCGCACGGCACCAGATCGGGGCTGTAAACAGGATGTGGTAACACCTCAAACTTCAACTCAGTGATTGTTTGTTGAGTTGCCAATGCCGTATGTGAAGGAGATATGTCGTGCAGCAACAGCACTTTTTGGATAACATTCCTCGTTGTTTTGTGCGAATTTCGGTTTCAATTTGTCTTTCAGCAAATCACATTATAACCGACTATTAATTGAGTCACCCTGTGCTTTATAGTGTTCAACGATAAGTCCTTTCATGTCAAAAAAGAGAGTCAGAATTAATTTTTGTGCCGAAGAGACAACTTTGAATTTTTTTTTGCATAGAAAGCTCCGATGTTTCCACTCCATGCTTTGCCTTTTGCTCTCGGGGTCATAATGATGTACCCATGTTTCCGTCTCCAGTGACAATCCTCTCCAGAATAATACTGGGATCTGACTCATACCGCTGCAAAGTATTTCTGCCAATTTCCAGGCGGTACTACTTGTGCGCTCCGGACAACTGCCATGGCCCCCATCTGGCACAAACTTGATGATATCCCCGATCGTCATGCACTGTTGAGAATGCAGAACCATAGATAATTTTTACCTTTTGGGCGATCTCAGACAGAGTAACCCGGCGATTTTCTTTAATGAGCGCATACATGCGACCCAGATGGTTCTTTGTGCGAGAAGTCCATGGACGGCCCGAGCGAGCTTCATCAAACACATTCATTCTACCGGTTTCAAAATTTTCTATCCACTTCTACACATGTCTCTGGCTCATAAACCTCCCCATACTGCACAAGCATCCAACGATGAATTTCAATGTGTTGCACACTCTCAGCCCATAAAAATCTCGTTAAACTTTGCTGCTCGACGATGGAGCATTCTGACGAACTAGCGGCCATGTTTACGCTCTTACAACTGCTGGGTAACTGCGATTAGAAGATTAGTGATTGCATCCGCCACGTGTCAAGATCACGTGCCCCCTCCCCTCTCCAAATAGCAATCTGTCGTAGCTCTGCTTGCCTACGTAACGAGAGTATTGACCTTACTTTTTCATTCACCCCAGCGTAAGTTGCTAAGCCAATAATAAGTTTTTTGTAAAGCTTCTATTATGACTGGAGTGAGAAAGTACGTTAGAAAAGATAGAGAAAAAGTCCGCCCAGTTCTCTTGTCATCAAAATGAAGACAACGAAATGCTACGATCATGACGTCATAGGATCTGCCGCCATGTTGGTGATACGATTGAGAACAAAACATAAAATCAGTTGTGAGGACGAGACCGCCGTTTACCGAGTTTTTCGTTTTATTTCTTTAAATTTCAACACGTGGATCAGTAAAAGGAATAGCGATTATTAGGTAACATGTAATAAAGGTTTAAGCTTCGCAATGATACATGCATACCGATGATTTTGAATGCCAGATATGCTTGCATTAGTATATTTTTTCCACATGTCAGTTTACGGGTAGTATCTTTGCAAAACTGGACTGTTCACAACACACGACCTGTAGTGCTTAATACCAAAAATGTGGTAGTCAGTTGAAGTTCTTGACATTACGTAATTTTTATAATGAAAGCTTCGTTGAAACGTTTGATGGGACTGATAAACATAAAGGACGCTAAAAATACGATCCCTTTACATTAAACATTTGTTTTCACAATATTATTTGCACACATGTCTGAGAACGATTAGCAGAGAAAAATCTGCCATTTTGCTAGGGTGCACTCTTTGTGCCGCCGACAGCACAGATTAAGACCGTAGTTTGTAATTATGATTAGGTATAAAAATAACACAAATGTGACAGTTATCTATTATTCATAAATGAATATATTATCGTTAACAATTTTTTTGAGGTTAATGTTATGATGCATTCTCTTGTGCTAAACATTGATTTTCAGAGCCAGCAGTTTCCCAAAGACACTCCAATACTCCATAAAAATACAATATTTATAGAATTAATATTTCATGTCAATTTTCCGCTGAAAAATTTCACTAGAAAAGATAAATTTATGCCTCCCAATGCACGGAACCATCCTGTTTGAAATGAAGCATAAGTTTTTTGAAGCAAAAAGGACTGACAAAAACTACTCGAAACTGGCAAAAGTACTCGAAACGTCTCACTGGATGTGACAATCAACTCAGCGTCGCCTGATTAAAAAGCTTCACGTTTGTGGCTTCGTCCATCTATTCAGGCCATCCTAAGCACAAGAGTGTGATGAAATGTCGTTGAGCTTTTGCAAAGTGTCTGTGACACAGAATATCGAAAAATCATATTTCAATGATGGTTCCTTCAATGATGCATGAATGCTTTAAAATTAAATAAATTAATTAGAAATTGTCATATTCGAATTTCAAACAAAAAAAGCTCCGAAATGTAAATCCCCGTGTTGACCTGCACATTCACACTAAATTTCAAGTTTCTGTGTTTAGTGTTTCCTCTGTAGGCGACTGACAGACGTTCACGACAATTTTATTATTACAAATGATAAGATCGCATAGAAATGAAAATATAAGACACCGTGCTGTTCATTAATCTTTGAAAAAAAGTAAATTTTCCCCTCCTAAATCTTTGCACAAGTGAAAAATTCTTTTCCGATGTTTAAAAAAGCGGAAAGTTCTGATTAGGTAAAATAAAGTTATTTGATAAGAAATGTCAGTTTCAGTATGATGTAATTCTTTCACTCTCTTTGTGCTTGTAACAAATTGGCTTTCTTCCTGTGTTTCGTCGAAGTTGTGTGGTGATAGGGCGACTATTAACGTTTCAGATAGGGGTATATGTTAACCCGGCATGTAATTCTGTCATTTGAATGATATAGCAAGCGTGACCAAAAAAGTAACGCGTCATTCTTAAAGAAAACGAAATACTCTAACCCTTTAATGTAAGTAAAATTTACATATCCTTTAATAAAAGAAAAACTTAAAAAAAAAACCACTTTACTCAAGTTCTGTTTAGTACACACCAAAACGCCCAACATTCCAAACTCTCTCAATACACGCAAAACATTAATTCGAAGCAAAAACAAAACGTTCAAAAATCTTTCAGTAGGCGCAAAACATTCATTCCAAACTCTTTCAATACAAGCAAAACATAATTCTAAAAAAAAAAAAAAAAAAAACATTCCACACTCTTTCAATACACGCAAAACATTCATTCCAAACAAAACAAAAGCAAAACATTCCGAACTATTTCAATACACGCAAAACATTCAATCGAAGAAACCAAAAGGAAAACATTTAAAAATCCTTCAATACACGCAAAACATTCAATCCAAACAAAACAAAAAGAAAACATTTAAAAATCCTTCAATACACGCAAAACATTCATTCCAAACAAATAAAAAAACAAAGCGTTTCTAACTTTTCAATACACGAAAAACATTCATTCCAAGCAAATAAAAAACAAAACATTAAGAACTATTTCAACACACGCAAAACACTCAATCTAAACAAAATAAAAAATAAAGCATTCCACACTCTTTCAATACACGCAAAACATTCATTCCAAACAAATCAAATACAAAACATTCCGAACTATTTCAATACACGCAAAACATTCAATCCAAAAAACCAAAAGGAAAACATTTAAAAATCCTTCAATACACGCAAAACATTCAATCCAAACAAAACAAAAAAGAAAACATTTAAAAATCCTTCAATACACGCAAAACATTCATTCCAAGCAAATAAAAAACAAAACATTAAGAACTATTTCAACACACGCAAAACATTCAATCCAAACAAAAATAAAAAAAAAGCATTCCAAACTCTTTCAATACACGCAAAACATTCATTCCAAACAAAACAAAAACAAAACATTCAGGACTATTTCAATACACGCAAAACTTTCAATGCAAACAAAATAAAAATTAAATATTTCAAACTCTTTTAAAGCACGCAAAACGTTCATTCCAAATAAACAAGGCCGCCCCGGTGGCGCAGTGGTCTAAGGCGTTGGCCTCTGATCATTCGTCCGTAAGGGGTCCGGGTTCGAATCCCGGTCAGGCATGGATGTTGTGTTTGTCTTACGGCACTGGCTCTCTCCCTTCCCTGGAACCAGTGACCCTAAATTAGGGACGGGCGACTGCTTATAGCCCATTGAGTTGCTCACGGTGGTCGTTAAACCTCCAATCAAAAAAAAAAAAAAATAAAAAAATAAACAAGGGTGCGTAGTGGTGCAAGCGCTGGCTTCTGATCATTTGTTCCACATGGGTCCGGATTCAAATCCCGGTGAGGAAGGGATGTTGTGTTTGTTTAAAGGCCCTGGCTTTCTCCCTTCCCTGAAACCACTGGTCCTAAATCAGGGATGGGCGACTGCTTATAGACCAAAGAGTGCTCACGATGGTCATTAAATCTCTAAAACAAATCAGTAAATAAATAAATATTTTTTCCGAGTGATGTCATCTTAATCATCAGCTATTTTCAATCCACAGCTTGAGGAGTTTCGCACACCTTTATGTATTGAGCAACTATTTTCCATGACAGCCCGACATGCTTTTGAATTTCATTCACCCATCTCCCACTTAGTCTTCTTCTTCTGGGTCTCTTAGTCTTCTTTGGTATCCAGTCTGGTATTTCAGTTGTTCAACCAAGGTCAGTTCTTCTAGCGATATGGTTAGCACATTACTACTTGAGAGCCTACTTAGATCATGATGTCATCAACTCTTATTTTCCGGAGTAGCGAGTTCTTTTTCCTATGTATCTTGGTCACATTTATCCACGTTTCTTTGAGTTGAATGCAGTGTCTAAATGCCTTTTACAGTTGAAGTCCATGTCTTCGATCCTAATAGAAATCGGAAGGATCTGAAGGATAACCACTTTTCTTTTAAGACATAATAACAACTTGCTTCTGAAAATTGTTCAGTTGAAATTCCTTGGTCCGTAAATCTGTCCTTTTCGTTGTTATAGTCCTTTTCTGTTGGTGTTGATTTTAAGCCTAATTTTCGATCTTGCTGTGAAAATATCCTTTGTTCTATTTTTTTTTTTTGAAGGTGTAACTACAGTACAACGGCGAGCAACTCAATAGGCTATAAGCAGTCGCCCGTCCCTAATTCAGGGGTACCGGTTCCAGGAAAGGGAGAGAGCCTGTGCCGTAAGACAAATAGGACATCCATGCCTCACCGGAATTCGAACCCAGACTCATTGCGGACGAGTTGGCAGAAGCCCGAGCTTGGGCTACTGTGCCATCCGGGAGGTCCCATTACACACGTTATGAAGTATAGCATCATAACAGAAACACAACTTAGTGAGTCAAAATCAGCTAAAATATAAACTGAAGTGCCAAAAGTCATAGGATACGTACCTAGTATCGTGTAGGATCTCGTCTAGCCCGGTGAAGTGCAGAACTCGACGTGGCATCGATTCCACAAGTGGCCGGAAGGCTTACATTTGACGTGGATCAGGATCATCAAACAGAAGTCATCGCTCTTTCCGCGTTTATAAGTGAGTCACGGAAAAATTCTCATTGGCCGCCACCGGGAATCGAACCCAGGGTCTTCAACTCACTTATAAACGTGGAAAGAGCGATGACTTCTGTTTGATTTTCCTGGTCCACGTCACATGTCTGTATTAAATATTCATTCGCCTTCTAATTATTTGTTCAGTTGCTGCTTACCATCTTTGGTGAATCCCCAGCATTGTGCGGGGCTCCAAGAAGCAACCTGCCAAGTGGCTTGGCAGTAGTGTATGTGAGTCTGGATGAATTCAAGTTCGCTGCGGTGCAGTGGAAGCATGTCCGGCGCGTAACTCGAAGGCCCTGGGTTCGATTCCCGGTGGTGGCAATGAGAATTTTTCCGTGACTCACTTATAAACGTGGAAAGAGCGATGACTTCTGTTTGATGTTCTGGAGAGATATTGAGCCATACCGTCTGAATAACTGCCCACAGTTCCTTGGTATTTGTATTGGTGCAGGATCTTGGGTTCGAATGAACCTTTTTTTCTTTTTTAATTTTTCGATTAGAGGTTTAACTACCACCGTGAGCAATTCAATGGGCTATAAGCAATCGCCCGTCCCTAATTTAGGACCACTGGCTCCAGGGAAGGGATAGAGCCAGCGCCGTAAGCCAAACAAAACACCCATGCCTCACTTGTGCAAAGAGCAAATGGAAAAGGATTTTCCACTTTTTGCAAAGATTTAGGAGGAAAAAATTTATTCTTTTTCAAAGATTATTGAACAGCACGGTGTCCTATATTTTAATTTCCATGTGATCTTAGTATTTATAATAATAAAATTGCCGTGACCGTCTGTCAGTCGCCTACAGATGAAACACTAAACACAGAGACTTGTAATTTGAAATGAATGTGCAGGACAACATGGTGATGTACACTTCGTAGCTTTTTTGTGTGAAATTCGAACATGACAATTTCTAATCAATCTATTTAATTTTTTAATAGGAGGTTTAACGACCACCGTGAGCAACTCAGTAGGCTATAAGGAGTCCCCCGTCCCTAATTTAGGGTCAATGGTTCCAGAGAAGGGAGAGAGCGAGTGCCGTAAGACAAACACAATATCATGCCTCACCGGGATTCGAATCCGGATCCAACTCGGACGAATTATCAGAAGCCATCGCTTAAACCACTGCGCCACCGGCGGCTTTATACATTTTGAAAGCACAATCACATAGTGACGATTTCGAAGAATATTTTACATACCAAAACGTAGTGTGTCGTTTCTTTAATTTCGCTTTTAATTTTTTTTGATTGGCGGTTTAACGACCACCGTGAGCAACTCAATGGACTATAAGCACACCAAAATAACTGAATGATGTCTGGACATGGTACCAAACAGTGGAGATAATTGCAGATTAAAAGATGAACTTTTATTTACAACTTAAAACCACATATACATGCGAGATCTTTCAGACCCACTATGGGTCCATCATCCTGATGATGGACCCATACCTCTGAAAAATCTCGCATGTATGTATGGTTTTAAGTTGTAAATAAATGTTTATCTTTTAATCTGCAATTATCTCAATTGTTTGGTACCGTGTCTAGACAGCATTCAGTTATTTTGATGTATTGAGTTGGCACGAATAGCACAGACGTTTGGACTATAAGCAGTCGCCCGTCCCTAATTTAGGGACACTGGCTCAAGGGAAGGAAGAGAGTCAGTGCCGTAAGACAAACAACATTCACGCCTCAACGGGATTCTAAAGCGGATCCATCTCGGACGAATTATCAGAAACCATTGCTTAGACCACTGCCCTACCGGGGTGGCGAATGAACCTCTCCACCACGTTCCATAAGTGCTCTATTGGGTTCATGTCGGGCGAACGTGATGGCCACACCATCCGTCAGTACTGCCCAGAATGCTCCTCGAACCAATTTTCCCATCGTTGTTGAGGTACATGAAGTCCATGAAGGGCTGAAAATGGTCACCTAACAGAGCAACAAAGCGATTACTGGTTAATGACGTTTTACGAGGACCAGAGGATTCAAATTGTACCACGTAAAGACACCGCATACATTCCAGGAACCACCACCAGTTTACACAGTGCCTTGTTGACAGATTAGGTCCATGACCTTATAGGGTGTGACCCATACCCGAATCCTACCATCTGCATGTAACAACTGGTAGCGTGACTCATCGGACCACGCCACATGTTGCCAGTCTTCCAGGGTCCAATTACCGTGTTCACGAGCCCAGGTGAGGCTCCGTGTTCAATGTGGTGTTGACAAAGACACTCTGGTCAGTCTTTTGCTCTCATACCCCATGAATGCTAAATTACCCTGCATTGACCTGATGGATATGTCTCCGGTACCTCCTGCATTGAATGTGGACGTTATTTGAGCCAGTGTGGCTAGTCAGTTAGAATGGACAATCCTGGTCAGACACCTCTGGTCACGGTCATTCAGCATCCCTGGTCGGCCACTGCGCTTTCCAGGGTGGGTGGTAATGCGTTCCATGAGGTATTCTGGGTACACACGTGACACCGTGGATCAAGGAATGTTGAATGTTCGCACAATTTCGGAAATTGAATGTCTGAAGTTGGCTCCCTCTACCATGCCTCGTTCAAACTCCGATAATTTACATCGGCTTGCCGTAATCCTACTGGCGGTTTGTTTAGCCTGACTCACGAGATTATACCTCGCAACTGATAAAAATAGTGGCGTGCTTCGAAGCCTTTATACGACGGCACCACCAGTTAAAAACTTCCATACTGCTGTAGTATGACTTTTGGCACTTCAGTGTATGTCTTGTTATGAAGCTGAAATCACTGCTTATTCAGCGTAGAGATCAAAAAGCTCTTCTTCCGTAACAGGATACTAAGACTAAGCTGACTTCCGTAAACAACATAATTTTGTCAGTAACGTGAAAATCCTCCAAATACAGTCAGCGAATAATCAATGACATCGCTCTTTCCACGTTTTAGCTACACACAGCAACCGAAGAATTGTCATTCGGTCACCGCTGGGGAATCGAATCCCAGATCTCTCGATATCTATCCAAGCGATAACGCTAATGCGCTCGGCTAGATATCCAGAGATCTGGGATTCGATTCCCCAGCGGTGACCGAATAACAATTTTTCGGTTGTTGGGTGTGGAGCTAAAACGTGGAAAGAGCGATGGCTTTGTTTATTATTTTGTCAGTGCTTGTTTACAGCCTATTGAGAATTTCCTGTTAAACAGTAAAATGCTATGGAATAAAAAATATCTCTATTACCTTTATTTCTGTAACTCAGGAATATTTGCGAAACGTTTTCATGCAAAATAAATATTTTTGTTAATTTAGAAGAGAATGCTTAGGAATATATATTGATACTGGAATTTTTATTTTTTCCTTCCCTTTCAAAGTGCTTAGCTCATGGCTGGTACCTCTCATTAGATATTCAGTATCACATCGCTGCGCTGTTTATTCTATTACCGTTAATGAGGTAAGTAAATGCTTTACTTAATCGTACAAGGTGTGTTCATAAAGTACCAGCTGTAGCTATTATGATGAGTAGTGCTAGGAATTTTATGATTTTGCATTTCTTTTTTTGGCAATACTAAAATGTTGTTCCGGTGTATAAAAATGTGTTTCATACAAAAATAAGCTGATTTAAGTTACCTTTGCTAACGCATTTGTTTTTTGCATTTTCATGATTTTTACCGGATATGGCATTTTATCAAGGTTTTCGGTTATTTTAAGGCTTGTTTCTGTTATTTTAGAGTCATTATTTTGCATATTTTAGTATTTTCAATAAAAAGAGCATCTTGAAGATGACAATCCGTTTTTTTGGTGTAAATGTGAGAAGGATGGTAAGTCAGATAATATCCGAAAACTTGAAAATTATATCGTCCTCGACTCAAAGCCGCTTCTCCCAAATAGTGCCCGGGTATGCTAACCACTACACCACCCAGACCTACCAAGTCTCCAGTTCCCGGTTAATTTGAATATAACCATCACAGGATTCGGTAGTCGAAGCAACCGGCATTCATGTTTAGCGAATCTGGAGGTTAATAATACTATCCCGTGATTGCCCGGAAGAGCTGATAAATCATGAAAGAAATACGGGATTACACCACAAATTTACATCAAAAATCCGATTGTCATCTTCAAATTTTGTATTGTATGGTGTAATCCCGTATTTCTTTCATGGTTTATCTGCTCTTCCGAGGAATCATGGGATAGGATTCTTAACCTCCAGATTAGCTAAACACGAATGCCGGTTGCTTCGACTACTGAATCCTGTGATGGTTACATTCAAATTAATCGGAAACTTGAGACTTGGTCGTTCTGGGTGGTGTAGTGGTTAGCATACCCGGGCACTATCTGGGAGACACGAATTCAAGTCCCGTTCCAGGACGATGAAATTTTCAAGTATTCGGGTATTATCTGACTTAACATCCTTGTCACATTTACACCAAAAATCGGATTTGTCACCTTCAAATTTTTAGATTATATGCTGTAATCCCGTATTTCTTTCAATAAGAAAAACATTTTTTGGATAAATTTCTCTTAGATAAAGAAGATTGACTCTCGTTTGACAGCAATGAAGCGGCCTCAATTAAAGTTCCCCAGAGATTACTTTCTGGTCCTGAAATTGCAGGTTAATTTTCCTACATAAAGTCGAATTTTGGATTTTTGCCTGTTGCCATTACTTTCTTGGAGAAGTCAGCAGTGCTATTAGAGCATCAAATAGATTTGATGGTAGAAAGTTGTGAATGACCTTGTGAGTGGAAAAGTGGAAAAGGCTGTGCAAAAGAAAATTGAGTAATTTAAAACAAAATGGGTATGAAAATCTGTTCTGAATTGCCGATGTGCTATCGGAGAGAAACTTTTCCCTTGGTGAAATTTCAGAAGACCTTAAACTAAGTGACACTTTATTTCAGTCATGCTCCTGTGGTTTCAGTAAAAGTGCAAAGGAGCTTTTGGATGCTTGCAACTCTGTTGGCATACAATAGAAAAACATTTTCTTTTGAAAATCTGCACATGGCTTTGATGTGCATTGCACTTCTGGACTGATGAAATAAAAACTTTTAGTTTGCCATGGTAAACTAAAAATATTCAAATACATTTTTTTTGTGAAATTCAAACTTTCAGTTTGGCACAGGAACTGTCAGAAAATTTAAGTTGTATTTTTGCTCTTTTTCTTGTTTTCTTTTATAAGGCATTTTTTTTGTTAAGAAAAAAAAAAAGAATCACTTTCGCTCAGAAACTGTAAAAAGTTAAATTGCATTTTTACAGTTTTTTTTATCTTATAGGGCATGTTTGTAGGCAGTAAAGTTTTAGTTTGACACAGCAACTATAAAACAATAAATTTGTATTTTTGATTATTCCCCGTCTTTTTTTTTTGGTTTATAGGTCATGGGTTCGTTAATAAAATAAAGAATATCAGTTCACACAGCAACAGTCAACAAACAAAAATACATTTTTAAGATTCTTTTTTTGTTTTGTTTGATGCATCTCTTCTTTTTTATAAGTAATTAGTTTTGCTAGGAAATAATTGTGCATTTGTTAGGTCAATTTTTGCTTGACATTTTTTTTAGTTTTTTGGGCCATTTATGAATGACCCAAATTTTCTTTTACATTTTTTCAATTTTTTGGGTCATTTAGTTTTTTGGGTCATTATAAATTTTCTTTCAGGGTGACGACGAAATGAACCACATTTTCTATAGGGCATTTTCTAACAATTTTTGTCACAAAAATCCTAGCTCCGTGATCAGTGTGCGACATTAGATTTTTAAATAGTATAACTATACTAATGATTCGAAATTTCTTGGCGTAAAATAGAAATCAAGGTTTCCAAGCTTTCGCACATCAACGAGATGGCTTTTTCAAGGAAGGTAGACAGCTAACTGAATAATAGAACTTTTCAACAATTTGAACGCGGTGACTTGACTTGACAATAACGAGGAGATGCGAACTAATCAGGTATTCAAAGACACGAGGCGTTATGCTCGTTTAGCACGCGGAATCCTGGAAGGAAAACCAAGAGGCAATCACTATTTGAAGAACTGGTTCCAAACTCGTGGCAACTCCAGTGAGACGCTATCATTGCACAACTCGCTGTTGGTTATGATCTCCAAAGTTTCGCCAATGGCAGTAGATTTTGGGGTGGAGTAGGAAGCTAATTTCTTTATACCATCTCACGTAGGAGCAGAGGACTTGAACTTGAATTCTCTGGATAGGCCCGTGGTTACTTTGCCGTACTTTATGTCCATTTTATGTTCATTGACTCTAATTTTAAATGAACGTTTAGTTATTCCAATTTAGTGCCGCTTAGAGCCGTCCGGATATTGTAGAGGAATGGCACAAACACTTGCTTCATTGGAAGGTGGGGACTTCTGAGTTTTTCCCTTAAGCATGGTATATACGGATAAAATAAATAAATATATCGCTCTTTCCACGTTTCAGAAACACATAGCAACCGAAAAATTGTTTTCAGTCGCTGCCGGGGAATTGAACCACGGATCTCTTGATATCTAGCAGAGGTGCTATGTGTATTTTTAAGTCAGCTTCTGATATCATAAATCCGTAAGATGGGCTCAGCTACAGAGACGTCTCCATGTGGTGGGCAGCGTGTTGGCCACCGTGGTGTAAAGCTAACGCGCTCGGCTAGATATCGAGAGATCCGTGGATTCAATTCCCCGGCGGCGGCTGAAAACGATTTTTCGGTTGCTATGTGTTTCTGGAACGTGGAAAGAACGATGTGTCTGTATTTATTTATTTACTGACGCCACGTATTTGGAGGATTTTCACCTTGTATATAAGGATGTCGGAGATCTGCAGACACAGAGTTTCATCTTCTTGAGCGCGTTCAGATCTCCGAAATCCTTATATACCATGCTTAAGGGAAACACTGAGAAGTCCTTACCTTCCAATGAAGCAGGTGTTTATAGCATCATAAAAATCTATATGTAATCCAATGAAGCAGGTGGGACATAGTATCATCACAGTCTATAACATGTACAGGAGTTGAACATATTAATGTGAACACCATGCTCAGACACGTGACTTTTAATGCAACTGCGTATGTCGCAATACACAAAGGCATCCACCACTTATTTATTAGAACTTCAAGTTCCTGTTTAGCTGCATTTAAAGTGTCTTGTTGCAAATTTTCTTTCAGGGTGACGACGAAATTAGCCACCTAACGGACTTCGACAGAGCGGCAATTGATGGTGGCCGGCAAGTACGTGCCTCCCTGGCAACATTCGCCAGGGTAGTGGTGGGTATCGAGAGCTACTGTGTCTAGGTCATGACAGCATACCGTGCTCGTATGAAAACCTCGTCTGCGAAACACAAGAGCGGCTGATGAATACAGGAGAATATTAAAGAGGATTGTTATCCGTAATAACAAGACCACGGCGCCGAAAATTAGTGGGGAGCTCAATCTGCATCTCACATCCCAGAATCAACAAAAACAGTGCGCAGGGAACTGCATAAACAAGATATTCATAGCTGAGCTGCTATTGCATAGCCTCTGGTGGCCCGGGTGAATACACAACGGCGACGGCAGTGGTGCCAGGAGCGTACAATGTAGACTGGTGATGAATGGAAGTTCGTGATGTGGTCGGATGAATCCGCATTCACTCTCTTCCCCACCGCAGGACGTGTTTACCAGAACCGTAAAACTCAGACTGTCTGTTACAATGCAGCATGGTGGTGGTTCTGTCATGCTCTGGGCTGTCATACCGTGGTTTTCAGCAGGTTCCCTGATCATCTTGAAAGGAAGGATGACTGGCAGGGCGTATGAAGCAATTTTGGCCGACTAAGTCCATCCAATAGCTCAGGCACTGTTTCTTTCAGGGATGCCATCTATCAAGATGGTAACGCCCCAATTCCCCAAGCTCAGAATACCCAATCATGGTTTGAGGAACATGAGGAGGAACCTTTACACCTTCCTTGTCTCCCTAATCACCTGACTTAAACATCATGGAGCCACTGCGGTCTGTGTTGGGAAAAAGAGTAAGATCCCGTTATCGTCCTCCTGCATCTCTCGATGAACTGGAGCAGTGTCTGCATAAAGAATTTTGAATGCCAAAGATTGGTCCCAAACGTAGAACTTTTTCCTAGATGTTCACTGATTTAGTCTAAACCCTGTATATAAAAAAACAAGTTAGTAAAATCATGCAATGCATTGATTATGATGCGCTTTCCAACATACCAGAAACCATTACTCAAGTTATGAGAATAATGGCTGTGAAGTAAATCTCGCTCCTGTGCCCTGTCCTTTGACCCCATTTTGATTTTATTAAACGAAATTGGTTCAGTATACCTCCGGAACAACATACTAAAGTTTTGTCGCAATAGAAGCATTTTAGTCAAGTTATGAGGATAATGGCTGTGGAATAAATCTCGCTCTTGTGCCCTGTCCTTTTACCCCATTTCGATTATGTTCAATGGAACCGTTTCAGTGTACCTCCGGAACAACATGATAAAGTTTTGTCTTTCAGAATCGTTTTATTGTACAACTAGGAGTATACAATAAAATAGGGTATGAAACATGAGCAAAGGACAAAAGACACTCGGACAGAATCACAGGCAATAAACATAGGGCATACACGGGGAGAACTAAAGATAACGAAATAGAAATCGTGGGCACTTGTATTTGAAAAAAAAAACTGAGTGTATACAATAACACCAGGGCGCAGAGCAGGAGCTCAAGGCAATAGCACGGAGAAGTCACAGGCAATTGCGTGAGCATTCATGGGAAAAGAAGTATACATAATGAACGCGTGGGCTCGCAGGCCACTCTCAAGAAACGAGGGCGAACAAGAAAACAATAGGAAAGCACAAGGAATTATACACTAAATGGTACATATTAGGGCAAACAAGAAGAGTATACATAATTCGGGCACATACATACTACAGGTGATGTCACTACAGGAAACGAAGAAGTATGAGCAAAATCGAGAAACTAATATAGCACATACAAAACCGGGCGATACACATGTATAACATGGAGTATGCACAGAATAAGGAGAAACATGAGAACATGGGCACGCAGGCCGCACTCATAGTAGAGGGGCAGCATAACACAACAAGTACATAGTGGGCGACAGGACATAGCATGGGATTATAACACTTTAACAGGAAGAACATGAAGTATGCATAAAATAAGGAAGATATAATACAACGTGGGCACGCAGGCGATACTCATAGAACAGGAGCAACACAATACAACAAGATAATAAACACGATGAATAATACACGTAAAGTTCAAATGATGGGTGTAGGACAAATCCGAAAACCAAAACGATAGTACATAGAAAGCCTAGGCAGGAGCAAAGTCAAACTAATAGTAAAGGCCGGACGAATGTAGTTCTTCTCAAAGAGTGAAGGCGTCAATGAAATCATCATCATTGGCAAAGTCTCGTGGAAGTGGCTGTGGTGGAAGTGGCTGTCGTGGAAGTGGAGAACATGGTACAGACACAACAGAAGCTGCTGGAAAAGCTTTGATTTTGGCACGACGTTTCCGCGTGCGCTGAGAAGAGCGACGTGCGCGTTTCTTTGGAATGGCTCCTGTTAAGGGCGCCGAAATAAAGGCCTGAGCGGAAGACGACAGGTCGAGCGGAGATGAAGGTTGTAGAACAACAAAGGGCAGAGGTGGTGCAACAATGAAATGCGGAGACGGTTGAAGGGAAACGGAGATGGGCACGGACGGAGTTGCAGAAGCAGTCAACGCAGGCGTGACAGAGGGCGTGGAGGACGGACGCATATGATCAAATCGCCGAGCCATCGACAAGTCCCTGTTTGCCTCGTACGGGAGGTTGAAGTACAATCTGGCAGAACACCAGGAGTCTGGAGCTTTGTTATAAGTGATTCGAGAGCTACAATTCTTACGAAATGGTACAGGAATCTTAATTAAGGTGAGATAAGGCCGCCCCGGTGGAGCAGTGGTCTAAGCGATGGCCTCTGATCATTCGTCCGAACGGGGTCCGGGTTCGAATCCCGGTGAGGCATGGATGTTGTGTTTGTCTTACGGCACTGGCTCTCTCCCTTCCCTGGAACCAGTGACCCTAAATTAGGGACGGGCGACTGCTTATAGCCCATTGAGTTGCTCACGGTGGTTGTTAAACCTCCAATAAAAAAAAAAAAAAAAAAAAGGTGAGATAAGGGAGAGCTTTCTTGATATCAGCCGGAGCAGACTCATGGGGGTGCTTAGCACGAAGAAGTTGACACTCGGAAGCAGAAAGATGTGCTGAGTAGTCTGGAGGCAAAGAAGTATCCGAGTACTCAGTAGGATCAGAACCTGAGTCCGTAGCTGTAGAAGTGTCCGAGGAAGCTGCGGAAGAAACAGGTGAAGAATGTTTCGAAGAACCGGTGGCGCAAAAAGACAAGCCGGGAAATGATGAACGTACTGGTGTGTTGTCAAGTGATGCGGAGATGATGGGTGAAGAACCAGAGGCTGGTAACGACGGGTCGGAAGAGCAGTGAGAAGGAACAATGGCTGAAGCCAAGTCCGGGCCGACGGTGATGGGTGCCGGACTCAGCGGATGGGAGACCACCGGTGTGCTCTCACCAGAGTGGGACGAGTCCAGGAGCGATTGCAGAAGAAACGCCGGGGAGTCCACAAGGGGTAGAGTGGAGATCGTAGCAGCTGAAGATGAAGCAGGCATTGTAGAAGAATCCTGGTGCAAAACGGTGGAGGACCTATGCGGAGGCAACAAACTGGAATAGTCCTGAACAGGTGCAATGAAAGGAACAGGTAGGGAAGGCAAACTGTTGAACTGAGAAAGATCCGAAGAGTCTTGAGAGGACACAGTGGTGGAAGATGGGTAGGCCAGAGGAACAGGATTCACAGATGGAATAGGTGATCCCGAACTGGAAAGCAGCAGTTGAGGGAAAGAAGCTGGGTATGATGAGAGTAAGGAAGAACTTGTCGAAGTGCTGAAGTCCAAGACCACAGAGAGTGGAGAATGTGACACAGGAGGCTGGAACAACCCACCTGGTACAAAAGGTAAAGTACATGCAACGGAATCAGACAATAAAGGTGCAGACTGAAAAGGCTTGGCAGATGACGTTGTGAGAGCAGAAGAGCCATGAGGTGCAGGTGATAATGCAGGGTTTTTAGCTGGGCAAGAAGCACGGAGATGAGTAGGTGATTTACATATGAAGCAATGAAGAGCAGTATAAACATTCATAGCACGAATATGTCTACCACAGACTACTTGGAATGTGGTAGGACAGGAAATAATCGAAGCTTCGTCCGGAAACACGACGAGAGCCTGTCGTCGGAAACTAAGATAAGGACGAGCTCCTTGCTCGTCCAATGCTGCAGGTAAGGTACGAATTGGACCAATAACAAGTCCACAACGAGAAAGAAAACCAAAGAGGACATCATCAGAAATTTCCGGCGGAACAGGAGACATGCTTACAAGGATAGGGCACTGTGCGAGAGGAATGGCGAACAGACTTTGATCACCAACAAAGATGGGAGAAGACATAACCCGTGCAACGTGAGCGGGAGAGGAAAAATAAATAAGCACAGAGCGGGGTTTACGTGCAACATGTGTAATGGCATCCGGAGGAACAAGGTCATGCAGAGCTGATGTATACACAGTAAGTTTTGTATTGGGGAGGGCAACATATTTCCCCCTAAGGCTAAAGAGGCTACTAGAGACTTACCTCGGGGCGAAGATTCAGGAAGATGAAAAGTAAGAACGGAATCCTGACGAGAAACAAGGAATTCCAGGCATGACGGCAAAAGCGTGGAATGTGTGGTAGTGGGGGCAGACAAAGAGTGCTGAAGTTTATCTTGAAGCAAAACATCTGGTGGAGGCGTCAGTGGTGGAAGATATTCTGGTGATATTGCACAAGCCATGAGCGGTGGTAGAATGCACAATTTCTAGGAAGACAAATGGGAAAGGCACAACGAACAGGTGAACGAAGGCTGAGCGACGAACGATGACGACACAAGTAGAGCTGCAATAGTGATGTCACAACTGTGAGACTATGACGTCACCGGAGGACCACTAATGGAAGATGACGTAACCGGGAGAAGGGAAGATAAGGTCAGGAACACTTGCATATAAGGAAACGTATAGGAACGCTGATGGAGAATAGAAGACAGTCAAGGCGAGTCACGATGGCCAGTTGGTAAGCAAACCCACCGAGATGAAATATGAAGGAATATCGCTGTAATATTCACTTACCGGTGCGCAAACGTAGTGGGAAGATTGCTGACAACTTATTACTTGAGCGAGGTGCACAGGAAAAGAACAGCAGGCACTGGAACATGTACACAGGGCGCACCCTTCAGAACGCTAAAAGGCGTGGGCAGCAGGTGATATTACTGTGAAAGTGAAGTAAATATGCACAGTTCGGCTAGGAAAGGTGGTGAAAAAGATAGCACATATACTTATGCATGACTGGAGCACAAAATTCGGGAGCAACAGGCACTTTTATCGAGCAAACTGAGCAAGCTTTGAGGAGCTCGAGAGGGCACGTCCAACGACAGTTTTGTCGCAATCGAAGCATTTTTACATACGTTATGACGCATAAGGGCGATGAAATATATCCCGCTCTTATGTCCTGACCTTTGACCCCATTTCGTCCATTTTCAATTAAGGTTCGTCCTCAGGTGGTCCCATACCACACACTAAATTTTCATCGAAATCGAACCATTTTTACGCGAGTTATCGTGCGGACGGACAGACAGACAGACAGACAAACAGACAAAGCTGGACCATATACACTTCCTCAACCTACGGTTGGAAAGCGTAAGCAAATACAGAGATTGAAAATATTGCGAAATCTGCACTTTCATATGATTATTTATGGAGACTTTAGTACTGGTTTAAATCTGTGTTTATGTACTTGCAAAAGTAACAGCACATTATTTCCAACCCTCTTCAGAGACACACTTTTTCTTTGAAGCACTTCTCGCAATTACGGGATTTAAAGAAACCTTCCGGTTCCGATAGATAATTTTTTCGTATGTGTAATAAAGTGCCCTTCTTATCCACGTGGCCATGGTCCAATGGACGAAGCTTTGCAAACACCTCTAAGGCATGCATTCTTATACATGTAAATTATTAGTCTTACCAAATGTAAAGAGAGGAATTGGCTCCCATTAGGGCACTGATACTTAGATTCCAATTATCTTCTCTCTGTACTCGTGCCATATCTGTTAGTATCGGAAAGATGGTTTTCGGTAACTGGTACCAATAGCGGAATGTCTCATTTCCTATACCTTGCTCTTCGACAAACTTTTCTACCTCTTCCGTAACGCTTGGCATTTAAGTTTCTGGAAGGTGTCTTTTCCCTTTCATATCCTTAACTTTGATGCACTCTGTTAAAATTGTAACTTCTTTGACTGTGTCTTCTGGCAAATTCATAATTTTTCATGAATGCCTTCAGCAATAAGGGTTGAAAAGCTTCAGCTGGAATGGGAGAACCTTTATCACGAAGAGCATTCTTAGTGCGTAAGATAAGATGCTCGTTCTCTGAAAACTCAATGACATTTCAACTGACCTTGTTGAAAAGTCTGGTAGTAGGACAATAATGCATATAAAATCGTAAGCAGGACTTTGGTAAATATTTTGTTCATTTATTCTGAAAAATGGGGCAGTGCATTGTTTGCATTGCACTCTGTACTTTCTAAACAAAAATCGGGACTTTTATACCACTGCGGAATATTTCAGCTTGTTTCTTGATATAATCAGAGTCGGTGCATTATTCTGCTGGCACGTTCTAGTTTCCTCTGGAAGACAGTTGCAGTTATTTGATTGAAAAATGAAGTTTGTGATACCATCACCAAGTTGTCCTGCAGTTATTAATTGGAAATGAAGTTTCAAATACCATCAACAAGTTGTCCTATTAGTAAATTCTTTTCATCTTACTGTTTAACATATGCTCCTCACTGGACAAATACGTTTTTTATTGAATTCATTGTGTAGGTTTGAAATTGAATCATCTGTGTTCAAACTGCAGCTTTGCCAAAAACCTTTTGAAGGATTCTCTTAGGTCCACTGAATCACTGGTTCCACCAGCTGCATGTTTTTCACAATCCGTCTGATAATTCAAAATATGCTTCCTTATACAGTGGCTGTGCAGTGCAACAAAAGCAATGCTTACGTCTTTCACTGTACTTATTCACTAAACACCTTCACCGAGGTAAAATCAAGACGTTTCTTCTCAAAAATACGGTACATTTTGGAGTCTGCTTTTAGTTTACTTGATTGCACATTGCACATGGTTTTAGATGTGGTACACTGGGTCAGTTTCTATTTCTCTTATGATCTCGGTGAGTGTTTTGGCGTCGCCTCCTCATCAGAGCTTCATTCTTCTGCGTATTTTTCTTGTTTCTTTTCAGCTCGCTTTCTCGCAAGTGTGTAAGGCCTGCAACAACAAGTCCTGCGATATTTTATGATACTTTCATTATCATTGCTTTGCAACACACTGTATCCAATGTTTACAGAAGCAATTTTAGTGTTCTTTATTCCATTTTTACTTAAATACAATTGTAAACTCCACTTCTGTTTTTGGCAGAAAATGCAAAAAATGTGTACGCTTTCTGTCACCTTTACGTCTCCTTCGGAAATTAAGCAGCTGCACACAAAAGTGATCAAAGTATTTCACACTCAAGTTATTTCACTCCAACTTCATGTTCTTCGACAAACCTGCGTCAATACAGAAACAGCTATTGGCTTATTAAGCTGTATCCGAAAATTGCAATAGATACAAAGAAGTATATACATATCACTAAGCTGTTCTCCGAGACTCAGAAGTTAGCTCCACAAAGAAGTACAAACTACCAGATAAATTTCTAACTGATTATTTACTTACTGTTGCCGTATCAAACTTCCCAATTTACAGCGATCTTGACACACAACTCCTGCTTCATTGATATCCATTACGCGACGTACACAAGACCTTCTTTACTTCATACTCATAATCTTTTTCTCATGCAGACACTCATGAATCTGATCCTTCCATGACGTCCTTGGCCTTCCTCTGCCTTTCCTTCCTGCCACTTGGGCTCAAACAATTTTCTTAGTGAGCATATCATCACTCGTTCTTTCAGAATGGTTAAACAACCGAAGAATTATAGTCTTCACCTTGCTAAAAACAGTTTGCTTCACATTACACAACGGTAACACATCTTCATTCCTCACACAATCAGAACGTGTCTTACCACAACCCCCCCCCTCCCCGTAAGAAATGCATTTCTCTAGCACACAAGTGACTCCTATGTGTCTTCTGCAGTACCCAGGTTTCACTGCCATACATCAGAGTAGGAACAAATACACTCTCATACACAGCCATGCGGGATTCTCTTGATTACCCATCATTCCTGTGAAAACCTCCTAAAGCCGCTATGACTTTCAATGAAGAATTCACTTGCCAACTAATTTTACCATGTAATTTGCTCTCTCTGTCAAACAAACTTCTTAAATACACAAACTCATTCACCTGATCAATCAGTTTGCAATAGCACAGTGATTGATATACTTATATTACATTCAATGCTAACAGTTCCTCGCCAAAAACCATAACTATGGTTTTTCCCTTATCTTTACTCAGTTTGAATTTCATGCAAACTTCGTACATCCGGGACAACATACTCTGAAACTCACTCTTGCTCTCTGCCAAAAGGACTGTGTCATCAGCATAGAACAATCTGCACGCACAGGTATTACCAAGACATAAACCAGTATTGTCCATTTTGGCATCACTCATGCACGCATCCATAAATATACTATATTGACAAAAGTCACCGTACACCTAGAAAACATATACAACATAGCATTTATTGACATTCATTAGTACGGTGTCGGTCCACCTTTGGCCTTAATGCAAGCTTTCGACAAGGTTTTGGAACACAGCGATAGGGGTGTCACGTCAATTCGTCGCGTGCGTCAATTCGTCGACTGCGACGATTCGTCGCGCGTCAATTCGTCGCATGCGTCAATTCGTCGCGGACAAATTCGTCGACTACGTCAATTCGTCGACTACGTCAATTCGTCGCGTTTACAGATTACAGTTTTCAATTCAGAACCACCAAATCAGGTATCCTATCTCATAGTACTCTAATTAGACGGTTGTCAGTTTTTGGAATGGGTCAAGGCCCGGGGAGTCAGAGCCCCCCCCCCCGTACATACAAAATTTTCGTAAAATCTAGTTTTCATTTCAGAACCATCAAATTTGGTATCATGAAACTCTAACTTAGACGCAAGACGGTTTTTGGTAGGGGTTGGTGCCCGCGGGTTCGGAACCCCCCTCATAAAAAAATTTCGTAAAATCTACAGTTTCCATCTCAGAACCACCAAATTTGGTATACTATCTTATGGTACTCTAACTTAGACGGCAGACCGTTTTTGGAACGGGTCAAGGCCCGGGGGTCAGAGCCCCCACAAAACATTTTTTCTTAAAAACTACAGTTTCCAATTCAGAACCACCTAATCTGGTATACTATCTCATGGTACTCTAAATTAGACGCTACACGGTTTTTGGAAGGGGTTGGAGCCCGGGGGATCAGACCCCCCTCCCCGAATAAAAACTTTTTTCGTAAATACTACAGTTTTCAATTTAGAACCGCCAAATTTGGTATACTATCTCATGGTATTCTATCTTAGACGCTAGAAGGTTTTTTCGAAGGGGTTGTAGCCCGGGGGGTCGGCCCCCCCAAATAAAAGTTTCGTAAAATATAAAGTTTTCATATTAGAACCACCAAATTTGGTATACTATCTTATGGTACTCTAACTTAGACGGCAGACCGTTTTTGGAACGGGTCAAGGCCCGGGGGTCAGAGCCCCCACATACAAAATTTTCTTAAAAACTGCAGTTTTCAATTCAGAACCACCAAATTTGGTATACTATCTCATGGTATTCTATCTTAGACGCTAGAAGGTTTTTTTGAAGGGGTTGTAGCCCGGGGGTCGGCCCCCCCAAATAAAAATTTCGTAAAATCTACAGTTTTTATCTTAGAACCACCAAATTTGGTATACTATCTTATGGTACTCTAACTTAGTCGGCAGACTGTTTTTGGAACGGGTCAAAGACCCGGGGGGGGTCAGAGCCCCCCACATACAAAATTTTCTTAAAAACTGCAGTTTTCAATTCAGAACCACCTAATCTGGTATACTATCTCATGGTACTCAAACTTAGACGCTAGACGGTTTTTGGAAGGGGTTGGAGCCCGGGGGTCAGACCCCCCGAATAAAAACTTTTTCGTAAAATCTAAAGTTTTCAATTTAGAACCACCAAATTTGGTATACTATCTCATGGTACTCTAACTTAGACGCTAGACGGGTTTTTGAAGGGGTTGCAGCCCGGGGGGTCAGCCCTCCTCATAAAAATTTCGTAAAATCTACAGTTTTCATTTTAGAACCACCAAATTTGGTATACTATCTTATGGTACTCTAACTTAGATGCTAGACGGTTTTTGGAATTGGTCAAGGCCCGGGGGTCAGAGCCCCCACATACAAAATTTTCCTAAAATCTTCATTTTTCAATTCAGAACCACCAAATTTTGTGTCATGAAACTCTAACTTAGCAGGAGATGGTAAGTGAAAGCGCAGCATTATTAACTTGATTTGTTATGCAAACCTTATAAATACGACCACAGCGATTAAAAGTTACTAAAGAGTCCTTGGAAGTAATATTTTTTGACCGAGTGCAAGTACAATTTACGAAATGTCAACAGGTCAAAATATCTAAAGTAACAATGAAATTTGGGATATTTCTTTTTTCTTTCTTTTTATTTCAGTTTTGACACTTGTATTAAGTTTTAAAAACATATATTTCTCCTGTCGTATACCTTCATTGTGTTTTAAACAGAATTTCTTACCATGTTTTGGGTATTTTGTTTCGTGTGGTTGCAGTTTTTTTAATGTTTTGGGCATTTCATTTTGTGTGGTTACTTCTTTTTATGTTTTGGGCATTTTACTTTGTATGGATGTTTTTGTTATGTTTTTGTTCTTTTCTTTTCTGTGGTGGTTGTAATGTCGACAGGATAAAAAGGGGAAACTGTGGACAGTCACGATGCCTACTTGCTTCTAATTTTTTTTTCAAATACAGCACATGATTTTGTATTAAGTTATACCACTTACTCATTAAGCGACTACAGGTTTCTTTAAATATGAACGTTTTCTTAGAGCCTTTTGTTTCCTCTACCTAGCTTTTTTGGTTCCACAATTTCTTTTTTTGGTTTCAGAATATTTTCCTTATTATTAATCTATTTTCTCATGCAAAATCTTTATGTAAGGTATGTTTATTCTATCGAAGTATTTTGCAATAATTTGTGAAGCCCTGTGGCTGAAGTAAAAAAAAAATATTTCCAACTGAAACAACGCAGTTCAGATATTTTCCCGCTGTTAACTCAAAGAATGAAAACAAAAACAACAAATCTGTGCAAGGGTTGAGGCATGAGACAGTACTTACTGGTAACCAGGCAAAGTTTTAAGGAAGAATGAGCTTAAGAATTTCTAATTGCAACAAAAAAGAGCACCCGCACTGTATCCCTCCCCATCCCCTAGTGCCGGCCTTTGTACGTCTTGAAAGAGAAGTCTTAAGGACACATCTGTATCGTAATTGCCTGAGCATTCGCGACAATCTTCTGGTGTCGTAGTAGAAAAACACACTTCCTACTTCGCCTAAATTGCTTGGATGTAATGCCAACGTTTTGCTCTCGCATTGGATTTCTGTTGCTTTTGATGGAATACTTTTCCCCTGGGGTTCACCGCTTTCACTATAGTCTTCAGGACAGGCGGCAATACACCCCAACGTGAAACACCAATTTCACGGCAATTAACTGCAATTAGCGAAAGAGAGGGGCGGTACAGGAAATAAGTCGAACGAGACAGATCTGAACTTAGAAAGTCGGGGGAAGGTGCTGCATGAAAAATTGTGTTTGGCTTACAGATCATTTGGCACGTAGGGACGTAGGTTTCGTTTGATATGTTACGGTGTAAACAAATTGTCTTTTCAGTATAACAATTTTCTTTCATACGCATGGTGCAACACAAAACATTTGAATTTATTTTTGAGAATTAGCATGACGCCTACCGGCCCAGAGTACAGCTGCAGAGTCCGCGCCTGCTGCCTCCTCCGGAACCTGGCTCCCGGGTTCTTCGCATCTGTTGATCCCCCGCCTGGAGCGTCCCAGCTGTGAAATACATGTACCTCTGCGTTTTGGAAAAACAAAAGATAAGATGCCGATCCTTAAAATTAACCACTTCTTGGGACCGCAGGTACGAAAATCTTTAACTTCGCTTAAACCCTAACTGGAGGAACAAGCTTCACGTGATTGTCTGTATTCTGAGTGTTTTATTGAATGGTTGCTCATTAGTTCGTAGTTGACTGGAGAACAGAGAACGTGCTTGTTGAAACCTTTGTTGTGCGTTGTCAAGTGATAATAGTGGAAATATATCATTCTAAATATTTTGGAAAGAGAAAGTGCATTGTTTTCCGAAGGCACTATGCAGATGAAGTATGCAAAATAAATAGTTAACTCACAAAAAGAAAATGATTTGCTGAAATGGAAAGGGTATTTATTTTGCCATAACAGAGTGCGAGGTGATTTACGGTATTGTCACTGTATTGAAAGAAATTATGGAAATTGTACTGGCTTTGCTAGTACTATTCTTATTGGAGATGAACACAGGATGCGCAATGAGAAACCACATAATCATGCTCCAAGACCGGAGAAAAGTGATGTTGCTGTTGCAAGAGCGCAAATAAATGAACGAGCGAGAAATACGGACGAAGCCATGCACAAATTATTCAAACCGTGACAACGTCAATGGCTACAGTAAATGCAGCTTACATGCCTAATATGGATGCACTAAGGCAAGTTGAAAAAAGAGAAGACATGCCAAGACATGCCTGCGGAGATTACGACTTCAGAACGGATCGATGCCCCAATAAATTTACAGGAGAAGATGGTGCAAAATTTCTTGGCAGAGATAGCGCATTTGGACATCAAAGAGTTATTTTATTTTTAACAGAGAATAATTTACGAAAGCTTAAAGAAGCACCCCTCTGGATTATGGATGGGACATTTGAAACTTGTCCAACCCTTTTTAGGCAATTATGTTCCATTCATGCTATGGTTGAAACGAATCCAGAGATGCACAGACTTGTCCCACTAGTTTATGGGTTACTTTCCAGCAAGTATAAATAATATAATACTATTATAAAGTATTTTTGTAGGATTTACAAGACTATGCATCAGACTATGATATTCAGCTTGCACCACAATATACGCATAATAATAGATTTTGAAATAGCTACCGTTATAATGCTGCTAAAAAGGAATTTGGAAGCAGCACACACAAATGTTGTTGGTTTCCTCTCGGAAAAAAATGTGCTGAGGAATATCCATCCTCTGGCATAGCCTTGGAATATAGGGAAAACAGTGAGTTTGCTCTCAAAGTCAGACATTTGCAAGCACTCGCATTTGTTTCATCTGATGAAATTCCAGCTGCTTTTGAAGAAGTGAAATCAATTTTACTAGAATATGCAGATTCTGTAGTTCAGTGGTTTGAGGAAAATTATGTTCTTGGAAAATTTCGTGGAAGCAGAAGAAACAATCCAAGCAGAAGCCCTCCGCTGTTCCCGCCAACAATTTGGTCAGTTAGTGAAAACAATTTATTTGGCTTTTCCAGAACACAAATCGAACTCGAAAGATTAGACAGACGCTGGAATACAATTCTGGGAGAGAAAAACTGTGACTGTACGAAATAATCAGTGAAATTGCGAAAGAGCAGAGAACAACTATGGCTAAAAGCGAAAGAGTGATAGCACAGATTCCAACAAATCCACCCAGAAGAGAAACGCTGGCAAGATAAAAAGGAATTCGAACTTCTTTGGTGCACAGAGACAATGTTAACATGCTGGACATTTTAAGAGGAATTTCATATAATTCTACCCTTTACTAAAATGTGCTGGTATTTCTCACTAATTGATTTATACCTTTTACTAACTTGTATTTGAATTTTTCAAGAATGTAATTCCGCCGAAGATGCAAGAATGTAAAACACAACGCAAAATTAAAAAAGTCAAAATTCTCAAAATAGCATGTCAAAAACATAAAATGTCAAAAAGTAATCCAAAATGTGAAACATATAAAAATTCAAAATGCAATCCAAAATGTGAAACAAATAAAAATTCAAAATGCAATCACAAGTCACAAGCATTACAAAATTGCGAAACGCTATGAACAAGTACAACACAAAATAAAATAAATGCCAAAAAAATGCATACGCTTTGTAAAATGTACAAAATAAAATAAATGTCATATTCACAAGGATTTCATGAGGAGTCAAGTTAAAAATGAGCTTTTACTTAGACTTCAAATAATAATTACTAGCCTCTACACCTTTTTAAGTCTTTAATAAGTGCAACATCATTAACCTGACTTGTCATCAAACATTATCAATATGACCATAGCATACAATCACTTAAAAGACTTGTTAATGGATGAATTGAGGAATCACCAAGTTCAGCGGGTGAAAGTTAATGGCTGTTTATAATTTTGTACTCGAGTAAATGCGCAACACAGTAAACTTGACTTTCTCTGAACATTTTATGTATATGAGCATGGTTGATTGAAAACTGATAAAAAGGCTTAAGGACTGTTTATTAATTTTTGTGCCTCAGTCAAAACGCAGTACCATAACCTTGGCATGTTATCGAAACCTTATGAATACGTCGGACTAAAAATTCCTAAAAAAAAGTTTGCGCCTAAGGTCTTGTAACTAAAGTTTTGTGACAGGGTAAAACTGCAACATTAATAACTTGACATGTTATGTTAACGTTGTGAATATGAGCACGGCGGATTAAAGATTTCAACAAATAGCCTTTGGGATCAATGTGTTGTAGCTGAGTGAAAATGTAACCTTATCTTGATTTTCTATATGAACCAAACTACGTGCTGTAATGGCCCAACTATATATACGTATACTTCAACCATATACCGAAGCGCTGACAAGGTGAAAGCAAAAGTGCAATTTTGTACGGTCCCCTAACATTTTATGGCCAGCCTACATGGAAGTGGACACTTTGATATCAAAAACATACTTTTTGTACGGTCCACAACAAATAGCAATGGACACGTCGCAATCTTTGGGGGAAGGGGGGGGGGGGTTAACGACCACCGTGATCAATTCAGTGGGATATAAGCAGTCGGACATTCCCATTTTTGGGCCACTGGTTCCTGGGAAGGGGGACAGCCAGTGCCAGAAGTCAAGCACAACGTCCATGATTCACCGAGATTTGAACCAGGATCCTTCTCGACAAGTGGTCAGAAGCCAGCGCCTAGAGATCACTCCGCCGCCGTAGCGGCACACGTTGAAATGTATTTTTCATACGGCCCCAAACGCTCTTATGGACATACTAGATTGAACTAGACGCAAATAAATCATTAATATAATTTGTACTAGCAGGGATACCAGTTATTTGCCAGGTACATATTGTTATTTGTGGAATCACTAAGTTCAGCGGGTGAAAGTTAATGAATGAAAAAGATATTCCTGCAATTTTCCAGTAAACTTATTTTAAATGTTTTGATTTAGTTAATTTAATTTTGCGAAACAAAAAAAGAAAGAAAAAGGAATGGGAATACTTACCTTCTAGGAGACATCTATAGAACTGCCGTACATCTGGCGTGTGCTTCTGTGAATCCCGCGACACAGAAATGCAATGTACCTATGTGATGTCGCATGCATACGACTTCACATTGGCATTGATCATCTTTTTTCTTACCGTTTTGAATTTTGAATATCTGGAACTCTCTGTTTACATTACATTATATTTCTTTCTGATAAGCCGTTCGTTGGTAGTGAAAGCTAAACTATATAGATTTGTGTTTTTAATACACCATTAAACGCATATTTTTGCACTTTATTGTTATCTACAGTCCCTAACTTAGACCGTAGGTTGGTTAGTTGGTTGGTTGGCTAGTTGGTTGGTTGGTTGATGGTTAATGGTGCAAGGCTCTCAAAGGGCCAAAAAGCGCCTTAGAACGTAAATAGGGTATTCTTAAGAGTAAAAAACGGAACTGTTTACGAAAATTTTGCATGGGGCTACCTTGACCCGGGCCCCGACCCCTTCCAAAACCGTCTACCGTCTAAGTTAGATAACCATAAGTAGTATACCAAATCTGGTTGTCCTAAATTGAAAACTGTAGATTTTACGAAATTTATATGAGGAGGGGCTCTCACCCCGGAGTTCCAGCCCCTTCCAAAAACCGTCTAGCGTCTAAGTCAGAGTTTCATCATACCAAATTTGGTGGTTCTGAATTGAAAACTGTAGTTTTTAAGAAAATGTTATATGTCTGAGTGTGTGTGCGGGGCGGGGGGGGGGGGGGGGGGCTCCGACCCCAGGGCCTTGACCCGTCCCAAAAACCGTCTTGCGTCTAAGTTAGAGTTTCATGATACCAAATTTGATGGTTCTGAAATGAAAACTAGATTTTACGAAAATTTTGTATGTACGGGGGGGGCTCTGACTCCCCGGGTCTTGACCCATTCCAAAAACTGACAACCGTCTAAGTTAGAGTACTATGAGATAGGATACCTGATTTGGTGGTTCTGAATTGAAAACTGTAAATCTTACGAATATTTTGTGTATGGGGGCTCTGACCAACCGGGCCCCTGACCCGTTCCAAAAACCGTTTACCGTCTAATTTTTTTAGTGCCAAAGAAAAACGTAATATTCCTATCCTGTCTGCGTGTCCAAACTTTATAAATTTGATCAGGGAGCAAGACGTTCGAAATCGTACGTTTTCCTGAATTCGTTTTGTATGTAACCAAAATCTGTAAACACGACGAATTGACGTAGTCGACGAATTTGTCCGCGACGAATTGACGCAGTCGACGAATTGACGCAGTCGACGAATTGACGCGCGACGAATTGACGTAGGCGAGGAATTGACGCGCGACGAATCGTCGCAGTCGACGAACTGACGCAGTCGACGAATTGACGCACGCGACGAATTGACGTAGAACCAGCGATAGGTATGCGCTTCCATTCAGTACATAATGCTGCCGATAACTGTTGCTCAGTAGTAGGCCTTGGTTCCAAACTTCTTATGCGGCGCTCTAATTCATCCCATTGGTACTCTGTGCGATTAAGATTGGGGTTCTGTGCTGGCCAGTCCACACACGATACGGAATTATCGTCAAAACACGCCATAACAGTCCTTGTTTTATGGCTCGGTGCATTATTTAGCTGGTACCAACAAGGCTCGGTTCCATAGTATTGCTAAGGAGTTGGTAGGGTATAATTGTCCAGAATATAGAGGTAGACGTGTTGGTTAACAGGTTTGTCCACGATAACCAATGGGCCGGGACCATACCACGAAACATACCCCCGCCCACACACACATGAGTACACTGCCAGCTCCAAACTTGACCGTAGGAATAGTACACTGTGGTAAATAGCATTCCCCCGGCTGCCGCCATACCCACACACTGCCATCAGGCTGATGAAGCGTGTATCTGGATTCATCAGTCCATAGGACCCATTTCCATTGATCTATGGTCCACGATAAATGTTCTTTACACCATGCTAAACGACGAGTAGCATTTCGAGTGGAGATGAAAGGCTTATGAGCAGCCGCACGACCACGGTAACTCGTGGAATGAAGTTCTCTGTGAATGGTACATGTACATACCGAGGTTCCAGCATTTTTACTCACATGTACACTGAAGTCTTGTGAAGTACTCCGTCGATTAACTGTAACGACTCTCTTGAGGCTTCGACGTCCTCTATCACTGATTTTCTTTGGTCTGGCAATACGTTTTGCTGCTTCAGGCATACCATGTGTCTTCCACTTATTCAGTACATCCAAAACAGTTGACTTGAGTATGTTTAAACGCCTCTTGGTTTCTGGTATGGACAACCTACTAATACAACACCCAACAATCTTTCCTTTCTCAAAGTCAGTTCTCTCGCGCCGCGACATTTTCATTCAACCTTACAGTGCGATATGATAGCGGTGTTTTTATACCGTTTGCAGCTGCACCACGCATCTTAACAATGCAGCGGATCCGTTCATTTGCTTTTGAAGGGGTGTCCGGTGAGTTTTGTCAATATAGTGTATATTAAACAGCCATGATGACATTACACACCCTTGCCTGACTCCTGCACCAATAGAGAACCATTTTAATAAAACACCATTCACTCGTACGTAAGCTCTACTGCCAGTATACATGGCTTTTGCACTATTAAGTAGGTTCCCAGTAACACCATATTCATCCAATACTTTCCACAAAATTATCCTATTTACTCGGTCGTAAGTTTTCTCTAAATCTATGAAGGCAGCAAAAACTTTATTACCAACAGGCAGATACTTTTCAATCATCATGCGTAACGCGAAAATTTGGGCCGCCCCTGTGGCGCAAGCAGAATTTTGTCAACATCATGTGTGCTTCAACATAATGGTAAACTGCTTTGTTTTGATCACCACCGAGAGCAACTCAGTGGGCTATAAGCAGTTGGCCGTTCCTAACGTAGGGTCACTGGTTCCAGGGAAGGGAGAGAGCCATTGCCCTAAGACAAACATAACTATCCATACCTCACCCGCGATTGGAACCCCGACCCATCTCGGATGAATGATCGGAAGCCAAAGCTTCGTAAGACTGGGCCATGTGAGCCACGTGACTAATTATTTTGAACCCTCCTCTAGAAGTTTTATAAGGCCCACTAACAGAAATTAACGATAGTGTCGCACGGATATATTCGCCGTTGACTCAATCCTACAGCATTCAGAGAACGGCCAACGGTAGTAGAGGAGTTGCATCATCATGTGCGCTGTAACATAATGGTGACCTTTAATGATTTCGATCAATGTTTTAAATCTTTGTTCTTCCTATAAATACCTGCATTTTCTCCATGTTTCTGTTAAACGGAATACATCGATTTTGCTACTGCAATTTTAGGATATTTCCGCTTAAGTTTATTGCTCACTGCATTAAAAGTCAATCACTTATTTCGAAATTTGTAAATATTTTTTTATTGAAGGTTTAACGACCACCGTGAGCAACTCAATGGGCTATAAGCAGTCTCCCGTCCCTATTTAGGGTCACTGACTGCAGGGAAGGGAGAGAGCCAGTGCCGTAAGACAAACCCAACAGCATTGCCTCACCGGGATTAGAACCTTGACCCCTTTCCGACGAAGGATCAGAGGCCATCGCTTAGACCACTGCTCCACCATCGTACATTTGAAAGCAGAAACACATAGTGTCGATTTCGAAGAATATTTACATACGCGTATGTGTCGCATACTCTAATTTAGCTTTTAATTTTCTTTTTTTTTTGATTGGACGTTGAACGACTACCGTGAGCAACTCAGTAGGCTATAAAGCAGTCGCCCGTCCCTAATTTAGGGTCACTGGTTCCAGGGAAGGGAGAGAGCCAGTGCCGTAAGAAAAACACAACATCCATGCCTTACCGGGATTCGAACCCGGACCCCTTTCGTACGAATAATCAGAGGCCATCGCTCAGACAACTGCGCCACCGGAGCGGCAATTGAAGGTTTAACAAATACAGCGAGCAAGTCAATGGGCTATAAGTAGTCACCCGTCCTTAATTTAGGGTCACTGGTTGCAGGGAAGGGAGAGAGCCAGTGCCGTAAAAAAACACAACATCCATGCCTCACCAGGATTCGAACCCAGACCCCTTTCGGACGAAAGATCAGAGGCCATCGCTTAGACTACAGCGCCACCGGAGTGGCAATTTCCACAGTGAGCAACTCAATGGGCTATAAGCAGTCGCCTGTCCTTAATTTAGGGTCACTGGCTCCAGGGAAGGGAGAGAGCCAGTGCCGTAAGACAAACACAACATCCATTCCTCACCGGGATTCGAACCCAGGACCCTTTCGGACGAATGATCAGAGGCCATCGCTTAGACAACTGAGCCACCGGAGCGGCAATTGAAGGTTTAACAACCACAGTGAGCAACTCAATGGGCTATAAGCAGTCGCCCGTCCCTAATTCAGGGTCACTGGTTCGAGGGAAGGGAGAGAGCCAGTGCGGTAAGACAAACAGAACATATATGCCTCGCCGGGATTCGAACCCGGACCCCTTTCGGACGAATGATCAGAAGCCATCGCTTAGGCAACTGCGCCGCCGGAGCGGCAATTGAAGGTTTGACAACCACAGTGAGCAACTCAATGGTCTATAAGCAGTCGCCCCTCCCTGATTTAGGGTCACTTGTTTCAGGGAAGGTAGAGAGCCAGTGCCGTAAGACAAACACAACATCCATGCCTCACCGAGATTCGAACCCAGACCCCTTTCGGACGAATGATCAGAGGCCATCGCTTAGACCACTTTTTTAATATTGGTTGTATGTTCTTATTTAAATTATTTTACTTCTCCTTATCTCTTCTAACCCTAACATCATGTCTGTACTTCCAACATACTAGAGGTGGGATTAACCGTGACTTCCTCGTCACAGTCACGACGGTGACAGTTTCGCGGAAGCAATGACTTTGTTTGGCATTGTTTGGGAGTTTTAATGGCCATGGTGAGCAACTTGACGGGCTATAAGCAGGCAGCATTCCCTAATTTAGGGTCACTGGTTTTAGGGAAGGGAAAGAGCTAGTGCCATAAGACAAACACAACGTCTGTGCTTCAACGGGATTCTAACCCAGACCCATCTCTGGCGAATGGTCAGAAGCCTACGCTTATACCGCTGCTGCACCGAGGCGGCAACAATGACTTTAAACCGAGACAAAACTATCGTTTACAATAGGACTGACGGTGCTATAAAAATGTCAATGGGGCTTGTCACCGTCTTACAGATAACTATGACAAAATAACCGTTTGTGTTGGATACTGCCCGAAGCAGTAACAGAGCAGAGATTCACTGTGTCGGCAGCCAAACGCTAAATGAAAGAAAGAAAATAAAGGGATATTGTTCCTCTATTCTACAAAATCAGACTTTGCACTTCTCCATGTATCCACCATTTACCCCCACGGGATTTGGGTGGTAAGGATATCTCTCAGCTCGTTTTGAATGGTCAACACCCCTAAGGGTAAAAATACCCTTAGGGCTGTTGATCGTTTATCTTAGAATGTGGTGAATTTACCAACACATGTCACATTGATTTTGGACATATTTATTTCCAAGAATTGCTCTGATCATGACACGGCTAACTATGACACTTTAACAATGAATTTGGAACTGTTACATACACAGTCGTATAATAATAATATGACCACCTACATAACAATGGGAATAACCACGTATGACCTGGATGACAGCAGCGAGACGGCGTGTCATGAACGCAGTGAGACCCTGGATGGTTGCCCGAGGCACACGTGCCCATTTGCACTGCAGAAGAGCACGGAGGACCCGGAGATGACGTGGTTGTGGGTCGGCGCGTCGAACCGGTCGATCCAAATAGTCCCACAAGTGCTCTATGGGATTGAGGTCGGGTGATTTCGCCGGCCAACAGAGAACGGAGACATCGCTGTTGTGTTTTTAGAATCAGTCACGCACTCCCTTAGCGATGTTGCAGAGCGCATTGTCCTGGTGGTAGACACCATCATCACCAAGATAAACGTCCAACATGAAGGGATGCATGTGGTCAGCGAGAATGGGCAGGTAGCTATCAGCGTTCAGGGACCAATCCAGTGGTACCAGTGGTCTCAGGTCATACCAGGCAGGCATCCTCCCAGATATGCACACTGCCACCGCCGGCCTGTACTTGACAGACAACCGGTTCGGGTGTGGGTTCTCGTGTGTCACTTCTGTGAGGTATAAAACTTGACTATCGGAGAAGGAAACCTTTTCCAACTATTCCACTGTCCAATGACAGTAGTCCTATGCGAACTGCAGCCATCGTTGTCGATGGACAAAGGTTAACATGGGAGCCTCGGCGCAGCGTCGACTCCGCAGACCTATGTGTAACAGGGTTCGCTCTACTATTATAGGGGACACGCATCTGTGTGCTCCAGCGTTCATCTGCATGGTGAATTGCTGCACTGTTGCTCGTCGATTGCCATTTATCAATCGACAGAGTCGTCGTTCTCCTCTGGGGTTGATGGTCTTTGTGGCTCCACAGTTAAGACGTCGGGAGGTACTCGGTGTGCCATCGGTCCACTCTTGGTACACCCTTACTACAGCACACAGCCCACAAAGTCTGCTGTTTCTGAGATGGTTCCACCCCTGGCGCGGTAGCCGCTGATCATTCCTTTTTGCACGTCCGTCAAATCACTACCTCTGCCCGTTGTGCTCACGTCACGCACTATGGCTCATCTGCCCTAACCGGCCACTTATATCTCCGTGTGGTCGACCTTGTCACGTATACCGGGGGTGATCATATTATTGTGATATATGACCGTGTAAATATATCAAAAATACATTTCTGTTCTTCACGTACTGTTTCGGTAAAAAATTTTATGAGTCAGATTAGGCGTTTTCTTATGATGTTTAATAACAAACACTATCCTGTACACTGAATTAGAATACAATCTTACCAACGTGTCATCCTAAGGGTCGGGGGTGTTATTAATCTGCTTTCTTTCTTCCGTTGCAAAGTTAGGAACAGATCTATAACCATATCTTGTTTGGGCACCTCCATCGGAATATTTCTTTCTTCTTATCGTAGGCTCTATTCCAAAACGTTAAACTTGATAAATCACATGTATACATTTCTGATGGATCAGACCCAATGGGAAGAAATGTTCCGATGGAGGAGCCCAAACAATATGCGGTTATAGTAATGTTCCCGACTTTTCAACGGAAGAAGTAAAGCGGATGAACAAGAAGTCATTGGACCGCCGGCCCAGACAATGAAACGTTGATGAGGTTGTATTCCAATTTATTGTACAGGACGGTGTTTGTCATTAAACATCATACAAAAACATCTAATCTGCCTCGTAAAATTTATTACCGAAACAATACCTGAAGAACCGAAACGTATTTTCAATATATTTGTTCTAACGTACCACGTAAAACTAACAGTACAATAATTGATTATCATTTTCAAGATTCGTACAAAACAATATAGAACTGTCTTGATACCAGAGACTACAGTCTTGTGATGATTATACGTATTAAGAGAATACAACGTGGCTTGTCACAAATATTTATTTTTTCAAGTCGACCATGTTTGACCTAGCTTCATCAGGACGAAGAGTACGTAAATATTCAAATTTTACATGATATCATAAATGGTGTTTACAATCAAGGGTTTTGGTTAATTGCTTCAACGCGCTTGATAGAAATGGTGTGGATACCATGTCATTAACAACTTGCAAAGATTTCTGATATACTAGGGGTGTTCAAATGAAAAGGTACGAAACGACACTGTGGGTATAAATGAAGACTTTATTCAAAGTATACACCATAGGCCGTAGCACAACGATCCCATTGATTAACGAGCCGAAGGATTCCTTGTTCCCAGAATTCCTGTGGCCGTGACGAGACCCAGTCCTGCACAGCGTCCTTGAGTTCGTCGTCCGAGTGTAAGCGCTTCCCTTTCAGATGTTTTTTCAGGAGACCAAATACATGGAAATCGCAGGGCGACATGCCCGGGCTGTAGGGCGGATGGTCAAGCTGCTCCCACTGGAACTTGGCCAGTTCCGCGTGTGTGACCCTGGAGACGTGTGGACGCGCGTTATCATGGAGCAGAACCACACCCTCCGTGAGCAGCCCCGGTCTTTTGTTCTTGATGGACCTGCGTAGGCTTCGGAGTGTCTCACAGTACACATCGGAGTTAATGGCTCGTCTGTGCTGGAGGAATTCCACAAGTAGTCAATTGGACGGTGCTCTTTATAAGAGCCTCTGCTCTCTCCTGCGCATGCGGGCGCCCACGCATGCTCCGATCCACGCCGGCGACTCCAATCGCATCCCTAGATGTGTCGCTACGTTCTCCCATAGCGGCATAGGCAAATATGTTAACGGTTACGTTCTTATGACGTTTCGTACCTTTTCATTTGAACACCCCTAGTATATGGAAAGCTCCCAAAATATCAAGATTGGTGGTTAAATCTGGCTTGTGAATTAGTTTTGCTTCTTCGAAGGGAAATTTATGATCCTTTTTGTAAGACCTTTTCGTTTAGCCATCGATGACGCAAGGCTCCGAATATAGATATTTTGCTCCTTCAATCGAAAACGCAAGGGTCTACTGCTCTGTCTTACATAAGAAGTGTTACATTCACGTGGAATTTGATAAACTCCCCACGAGATTTTATCTTCAACATTGTACATGGATCCTAAAAAGTTCATTTTGTTTATGGGTTTAAGAATCACTTTAAAATTAAAGGTTTTGAGAATTTTTGAAATTTTAAAGGCAATGTCACGGGAAAATGTCTCCTTGAAAATGCAAAACTGATTGACAAGCCAGATTCAACCACCAAACTTGGTATTTTGGAAGCTTTCCATACATATGAGCAAATGTGATGACAAATTATGGTTCTAAAAATGTACCAGAAACTGGTGCGAAAGTTTCAAATACAGTCTTAATCAGATTGCAAGTAGTGATTTTTGCGCCCTCTCTTGAGCAGCGCCCAGGGCAGCCCCTCCGCCTGCCCTGCCCTGCCCTAGTTACGCCTCTGGTTCTGTGTATAAAATGTGAGAGGTAATGAAATGTTCTTCGAGCTGAAACTTACGAGCTGCGTTTTGCACGTTAATTGTTATACTGATCGTAGTCTTGTGTCCAACGGCTTGTTTTGTAAGCTTTTGAAATTTTGGACCGTTAAGGCTTGCTATAGAAATGAAATGTTATATTTAAGCATTTACTATACCGTGCAAATTATTTGGAACAAGCTATTTTATTCTCAGAATTGTAATGTGATCGCCAGTAGATGTCGGAAACCCACGTAAACCGGTTTTATCAGCTGTGAGGTGATGTGACTGTTAGAACCGATAGTAAGAATGTGGTTTGACCGGTTTTAAACAGGAAATAGACACTTCAGCTTCAGTTGTGAGCTTTCGTGTGTGACAGGTGGATGTTAGTTTTTGCTCTCTGTGAGTACGTGTTGCTTTCGTGTATTGAAAAATGGATATTTCCCCAAGGAAGCAAGCAAAAATAATTGCTTTGAAGGATCACACTTCTATGACAATGAGAGATATCGCTTCTGCAGTTGGTGTAGGCAAATCAAGTGTATAAACACTGCTTACGTGATACAATGCATCTGGATCATCGTCTCCAAAAAGGAGGAGCAAATGTGGAAGAAAACGAAAAGCAACTCCACGAACCGATAAATATCTAATCAGAAATAGTAAAATGAATCCAAAAAAAAAAAAAAAAGCACCCACCTTCAAAGAGATTTATTGGCTAGTGGTTGTGATGTTAGTGATTAAACTGTACGCCGTAGGCTTCTGGAAGTTGGTCGGAAGGCAAGAAGACCAACGAAAACACAATATTTGAATGCAAAAATGAAGATAAAACATCAAACAAAGATCCTCGCTCTTTCCCCGTTTATAGGTGAGTCACGGAAAAATTTTCATTGGCCGCCACCGGGAGTCGAACCCAGGGTCTTCCAGTTACGCGCCGGATATGCCTCCGCTACACCACAGTGGCCTCCAGACTCACACACGCTAACTGCCAAGCCAATTTGGCAGGTTGCTTCTTGGATCCCCGCACAAAGCTGGGGATTCACCAAAGATGGTAAGCAGCAACTGAAGAAATAATTAGAAGGCGAATGAATAATTAATACAGACACTGGGGTGACAACCTACAAGACCCTGGGTTCGACTCCCGGTAGCGGCCAATGAGAATTTTTACGTGACTCACTTATAAACGTGGAAAGAGCGAGGATCTTTGTTTGATGTTCCTGGTCCACGTTAAATGTCTGTATTGAAGATAAAACGTTTAGCATGGGCCAAACATATAAATCATGGACTTCTGACGACTGGAAAAAGGTAATTTTTAGTGATGAAATTCATTTATTTGTGTAGGGTTACCAAGCAAATGTCGTTAGACGAAACAACTGTGAACCCTTAAATGTCAAACAAACTGTAAAACACCCTCTGAAAAGATGTTTTAGAGAATTTTCACATCAAATGGCACTGGAAGCTTAGTTCCTGTTCAAGGTATGATGAATTCAGCCAAATACGTTGAAATATTACAACGTAGGATTGTTCCATTCTTGCAAACTTTTGACGGGACATTTCAATATGACTTGGCCCCATGTCACATTCGAAATTGGTCAAGAATTTCATGCTGGAAAATCAAATTCATTTGCTTGATTGGCCTGGAAATTCACCAGACTTAAATCCTATGGGGAATATTTTGAAGAGACGTTTAGGTAAAATGGACTGTACAACCAAAGAACGCATGATAACGAATGCTATAACAGTGTGGTTCCACGATTATGAAGTTAAAAATATGTGCACTCAATTAGTGGAGTCAATGCCAAAACGAATTCAAGAGGTCATTTCTGCTAAAGGAGGACATACTTCATACTAATACAGGTATTTATCAGTGTATATCAAGGCATAGAATGATACGTATAAAGGCATGGTTTTGGAGAAAATAGTGTTTTTTTACTTTGTCCAAATTAATTTGCACAGTATAGTAGGTGTTAAAGTGATAGAATATTTAACTTAAAATACCATGGAACCTAATTTGTTTCTATATTGTTCTTTGTTCAGGTGGCCGAAATTAGGAGCTGCTGTAGCGGTGACAACTGTGCTAGCATCCGTGATAGGCTCTGGGGTGGCAACCTACAAATACGACTTAATGCCTATGCCTGGCTTCAGCGTTGATGCTGAGTAAGTAATTAAATATGGCAAAATAAAAAACAACATGCTTATCTCAGATGATAACTGGGGAAACAAATACAACGATACTGATTACATATACAGTCAAACATGTGTTACCTGCCAAAGCGGACAGCTTTGTCTGGCACGGATGTTATCACCAATAGAAAATGCATAGGAGACCTACATTTCTAGGATGCAGTCATAGGCAAATATTTTTGTAACACATACGATAATATATCTGCATTTCGCGGTCACCAACACGCGGAATTTATAGGAAAATCTTGTTTGACAAGTTCTAGAAAGATTACGAAAAAGGCTGTGAGTTTAAAAACATGAAACACGTAGTTTTTTTCTCTCTCTGTCACCACCGTTCACGCGATTGTAAATGATAGGTGGTCCTTGGGAGCGTCGGTTCTTGGAATTTTGTTTGCGGACGATGTTTTTTCTCTTAACTAGGATACCTATGTTCGATCTTTCATTATCCTAATGAGAGCGAGAAGCCCACGGACGAGGGTGCTTCACGATTTCATTTAGGACTTCACACAGCGGCTGTATTGCTTGAGCATGCTTGATGGTAACCAAACACATCGCTGATTTTAAGGAAGAGAAAGGAAAGGGGAGAGGAAGAGGCTTCAAACCCCAATCACAGTAGTGCTGCTATTTAGTTCGGCATCTCTTCACCTTCCATTTCCTATAGGAATTGGAGATTTGCCGCAAAGTACGTATGAAACATACGTACCCATTCCTCAGTCACACTTTACCCCATTCTCCAGATACAATTACCCCATTCCCCGGTCACAACTACCCCATTCCCCAGTCAAAATTACCCCATTTCTCAGTCACATTTACTCCATTCTCCAGTAACAATTACCCCATTCCCCGGTCACAATTACCCCATTCTCCAGTCACAATTACCCCATTCCTCAGTCTTACTTCTGGATCTTAGTGAGAGATCTAGTGAATAACGTTCTAAAATTACAAAATAGCAGGAAAGGAAGAACAAGCATTTCACAGCAGGCTGCATTATAAATGCAAGTCTATTTTATTTTGAAGTGGAGATGAGGGGTATTTTGACAAATTGAACCACTCTATTTGGCGGTCACCTACCAAGGCGGTCATTTTTTCATAGAACCGTTGATGACCTTGCTAAAAGGTTTCACTGTACACTGAATAAATAGTAGTCTTAAATATCCGATTATTAGGAGTAAAATAAACTCAAGAAAACTACCGAGCTTTCGCTTTCCTCAGGGAAGCTGAGGAATATATATATAGAACTAGTAAATATATATAGAACTAGTAAATACGCAGTCGAGTCACATACTGTGAAAACTTCCGAGCTTTCGCTTTCCTCAGGGAAGCTATGTTTAGAACTAGTAAATACGCAGTCAAGTCACATATTATGAAAACTTCCGAGCTTTCGCTTTCCTCAGGGAAGCTATATATAGAACTAGTAAATACGCGGTCGAGTCACATATTGTGAAAACTTCCGAGCTTTCGCTTTCCTCATGGAAGCTATATATAGAACTAGTAAATACGCAGTCGAGTCACATTATTGTGACCACCTCCAACTTTAGACGTCAACAGCGCTTAGCCAATGAAAGAAGGCACGTATTATGAGCTGGCTTGGAGGGTATATACTGCAAGGTGTACTGTAGGCATTCTGAAAACATATCACTCGTTGCTCACATGGATAAAAGGAGCGATTTATCAGATTTGAAAAAATAGATAATCATTGGCTTTCGGGCCAAGGGTGGCAGTATTTCTGAAATAGCGCAGTTTGTGAACTGTTAGCGTGCTCCTGTGGTTAAAGTGTATCGTGATTGGAGAAATGGCACCATTGCGAATAAACGAAGTGGAAATTGGGGAGCACCACGTTCTATTGATGTGAGAGATTAACATCGGCTTTGAAGGTGCGTGAGGGCCGATCGATACGCTACAGTGGAGCAACTCACTGGCCGAATGAACCAGGAGGCTACCGGAAGTGTGTCTAAAACGACATTTCAGCAAACCCTGCTGCGTATGGGACTCCGATGCAGACGAATGGGCATTGCACCTATGCTAAAGAAAGTGCATCAGCAGAAAAGGCTTATATTTTCACAGCAGTATCGGAATTCGACCTCCGCGGATTAGGAAAGGATTGCCATCTCCGGTGAATCATGTTTTCTACTTCATCGAACGGATGGACGTATAAGACGAGAAACATCGGAGAACAAACACTCTTCAACCATTGCTGGAAGAACACAAGCTGGTGGGGGTAGCGTTATGGTCTGGGGAATGTTTTCGTGGCATTCTCTGGGTCTACTCATACCTGTGGAAGGCACTATTGGCCGAAGTCGTTATGAATCTATCCTTACACACCACGTACACCCATACATGCTGATTGTCTTCCCTGCGGCGGGAGGGATGTTCCTGCACAATGCGACGTGTCACACAGCTAGAAATGTCCGAGAATGGTTGGAAGAGCACGATGAAGACTTCAATTCAATTCAATTCCTTTATTTTGCTGTGCAGGAGAAATTGTATTACAAGTGAATGGAAACAAGCTCAACAAGGGAGCATGGAAAAAAGGCCAAAAAGGATTGACAGAGTCCAATGCTGCCTGAACGTTTATTACAGGGTGGTTGAAACAAATAGTTGATACACTTAACACAGTATAGCCAAATACAGCGACAAACAGGAGAAAAGAAAGCATTATTGCAATATATATATATCAATGACAAAAGATCAGTATTAATGTATATACATAGTAGTTCCTCTCCACTATAGTTGATCTAGTGGCGGCAGTTCATTATGTAGTTTTTTAATTTTTTTAAAAGGTTGACATTATTTAATGATGTTAATTCCGTCGGCAGTGAGTTCCAGTAAGAAGGGCCAAACGTGTCGTGTGAGTGAGTCTGTGTTACAATTTGTATGATATTAGCATCCAAGTTGTTTTTAATACGCCTAAACATAATTTTTTCAATGTTAAAGTAGTATAATTGGTTAATTGTAAGAATGTTAAATTTGTTAGGGAAAATTCTTGCGTTATTGTATAATGAGAGTTGAGTATATGAGTTAGATTTTAGATCAATTAGTCTCATAAATTTGTATTGAAGGATTTGAAGTTTACTAAAATTATATTTGGTCGTTTGTCCCCAAGATAGCATTGCATAGTTGACATGTGTCTGAAACATAGTGTAATATAATTGAATGAGTGATTTGAAGGAAAGTTTAGTTAGTGCCGAGCTGATGACACCAATGTTATTAGTGAGTTTTAGTAACAGATTATCTATATGTGTGTTCCATCTGAAGTCATTATGCAATGTAACCCCTAGATACGAAAGAGAGCTAACCTCTTTCATAGGTGTACCGTTTATGGATAACGTGGGGGAGAGTGGTCGAGGAGACTTCTGTTTAGAGAATATGAGGGATCAAGTTTTGATAGTATTAATTATTAGTTCGTTGGAGATCAGCCATTTAGAAATGATATTGAGTATTGACGTTCATATTGTTATTATTAGTAGCGTTAAATGAGGTAAGAATAGTGATATAATCGGCATATAAGAGTAGATCAATGTTTGTAATTGAAGTGAAGATATCATTAATGTACATGTATAACTTGAATAGTAGCAAACCCAGGATGGAACCCTGTGGTTCACCGGACGTCATAAGCTGAAGAGAGGATTGATATTGGTCAATTTGTGTGTATTGTTGTCTACCTGACAGATAAATTTTAAGTAGCGAATGTGCATTATTCCTAATTCCTGTAGTATAAAGTTTATATAGTAGTATACTATGGTTAAGGGTATCACATGCTGTAGACAGATCCAGGAATAGAGCAATGGTATTTACGTTTAATTCATAATTATTTCGGACTGTTTGCTGTAGGTATAACAGAGCTGATTCTGTCGATTTACCAGCTTGAAATCCATGTTGATTTGGGTGGATAATATTAAATTTGTGAATAAAAGATATTAGTCTATTGTAGATTAATCTTTCTAAGATTTTTGCAAAAATTGACAAGTTTGCTATCGGACGGTAGTTGTTTGGCTCATTTTTTGATCCAGATTTATATTTTGGAATAATTTTTGTTATTTTAAAAAGGTCGGGAAATTCGCCAGATAGGAATATATCTTTAAATACACTGGTGTGCAAAAAGTTAAGGACGAAGAGTTGAAATTAGCATAACAGCGGAACGAGCAGGCAGAACGGACCGAAAGATCACTCAGGAGATAGACTAGGGTTCCCGTACGGTAGGGCATGCGCATATATGCAGCATGACGTAGGGAGGGGGGAGTGTCGGAAGGGCATAAAGGACACGGGCGGTGTACGCTCAGCAATTTGGTGAAAGTTATTGCACGGCGTACATCGGTTTGAACGACGTCGAGTTGCTGCCACCGTGTGATATGACCAACAGGCAATCCAGCAGACGACATCTGGATGACTTTACCCGAGGTCGCGTTACTGGGAAGTTGGAAGAAGGTCGAAGTGTGACTAGTGTGGCCGAGGAGTTCGGAATCGCTCACAGCATCGTTTCACGAGCTTGGAGAGCTTTTCAAACGACAGGAACAGCTGTCCGAGAGTTTAGCAGTGGTCTTCCACGGGCAACCAATTCGGCGGACGACCGGTATATTGTCCTACAGGCGAGAAGGGACAGACGGCAGACAGCGGGAGAAATCGCAAGGCACATGCAACAGACAACTGGACGTCCGTTATCGCGTTTTACCGTGGTCAGAAGGCTGCACAAAGGTGGTCTATTTGCACAACGACCAGTACGGGGTGTGCCATTAACGCCTGCTCATCGGAGACGGCGATTTTTGTGGTTCCAGGAACACAAGAACTGGACACATCAGCAATGGGGTCGAGTTTTCTTTAACGGATGAGAGCCGATTTAGTCTGACGAGCGATTCTGGACTTAAACACATCTGGAGAGAGCAGGGAACACGCAATCACACCTCCAACATCATCAAACGGGACCGGTTTTGAGGTGGCAGGGTTCTCGTCTGTGGCGGTATCATGCTTAATAGCCGTACCACATCTTCCAATGAGGTTCAGTCACTGGTGTGCGCTATTGTACCGAAGTTCTCCTGCCTCACGTGCGTCTGTTTAGAGGTGCTGTGGGTCCTGAGTTCCTCTTCATTGTCGACAACGCTACACCTCATGGTACAGTGGATGTCGCATAGCTGTTGGAGAGTGAAGATATTCAACGCATTTATTGGCCCGCAAAGTTCCCGGACCTAAATTCAATCGAACACGTGTGGACCTTCTCGGGAGACGCTTGGAAGCACGTCTCCAGCCACCAGCAACAATTCCGCAGCTGCGATTGGCGCTACAAGAGGAATGGGCGGCGATGCCTCAACAGCTCCTTGACAACCTCGTCCTCAGCATGGACAGACGTTGTAAATCCTGCAACGCAGTCTGGGGTGATCATATTCCCTACTAAAAACTGGATTTTTCTTGGCAGCCGCTTGTCATATGGATGTTTCTGTCTTCTGTCCAGTTGCGCTCGAAGCTACCTTTTCAATAAAGTGCCTTTGTATTCTTTGGATTCCTTGTTTGGACGGTTTTGCTCACTTGTCCCATATTCTTACATCTTGGGGATCTTATGGTATGATTTGACTCGATGTGGAGCACTTCTGCACGACGTTACATTCGAAAAACCGTCTCGTCCTTAATTTTTGCACGCCAGTGTATAAGTAGTAAGGAGTCCGTGATTAGATTCCCAACATGTTTTATAATAGATGGTTGAAGGTCATCATATCGAGGACCGGAATTGGTATTTATTTGGTTAAAAGCCTCAGATATCTCGGTTTCAGAAATTTCAGTAAGATGGAAATTATTAGATCTATGTGAGTTTCTTAGGTAAACTGTAAACGGAATATTTTGGATAGGCAAGTTGTTCTTTAGTGTAAGTGGGAATAAGGTGAAATGTTCGTTGAGTGCATTTGTAATGTCGTTTATATCTGTACGTTTATTGCCGTTGGCGTCAATGAAGTACTTTGGTGGTGTTATACATGTATGATTTTGTTTACCCATTAGTGAATTTAAGTGTTTGCATTTTAATTTGGGAAAGTTTTGTGAGAATATGGTAAAGTAGTAGTCACGCTTGCAACGTCGAATATCGGTATTGAGGTTATTGCGATAATTTTTGAAATGTTGTGAATCATGCGGTAGTTTGCTTTTTATAAATTTCGAAAAAATAATATATTTTTTATTTATTCGACGTAGCAAGGCGTTTGCAATCCAAAGCTTGCGCAGTTTTTTTTTGAAGGGGGGGGGGTTCGGATGTTTTAGGAGTTTTGGGAAAGGATTGATTATAAGTTTGTGTTAAGGTTGTGATGAACAATTCATAATTCCTATTAGCAGATTCATGAGTTAGTAGAATGCTCCAGTTGATGTTTGCTAATAATGTTCTGAAATTTAACATGTTCGTTTTGTTAATTTGTCTGTAGATGTAGTGGTCAACAGGCGCACTTATATGTTGTTGAAGAGGGTGAATTGTAAAGATGGGTAGGTGATCGCTAAATTCATATTCCAATGAACCGGAAATAGTGGCCTCAAGTAAAACATTAGTGATGAACAGGTCAATTAGAGTATGTGAGGTGGGAGTTAGATGAGTTGGTACAGAAATAGTGTTATTGTGTCCAGAAGCGTTTAGTGTTTGAATAAGCTGAGCAGACTGACTGGTGGTTTGAAGTAAGTCAATATTCATATTGCCCAAAATGAAAGTTTTTTTGTTTGGTAGATTGGAGTAGGTAAGTAACTCAGTCAGCAGATACAGGAAGACTGAAAGGTTTGAGCTAGGAGGCCAAACCTTTCAGTCTTCCTGTATCTGTCTACAGCATTTGATACCCTTAACCATGGTATACAGATGGCAATTAAATAAAATTGATTCTCAATGCTGAGAATTTCAGTATTGGGATCAGATATTGTGAAGTTTGACGTGATCGAGAAGTCGCTGTATGAGACATACAGCGAGTTCTCGATCACGTCAAACTTAACCAAAATAGAAACCCCTCCACCACTGGAATAAGTTCTATTTAAAAGAAAATTATTGTAGTTTGAAATTTGTAAGTAGTCTTTAGTTGGAAACCATGTCTCAGAAATGAAAATAATGTCTAGATTTAAATTTGTCAGTTGTATAAGTGATTCTAATAATGTAATTTTATTGATGACTGATCTAGCATTAATGTGAAGTAATGTTAAGCTGTTGGGTGAATAGGTTTTTAGGAGGTTGTTAAAAGTTTACAGTGAGAAGTATTCGAACTGCGTCCAATTGGTAGCAAAGAGGAATCAAGTTAAAAAAAAAGAAAAAAAAACTGATAATAAACACAGATTATTATAGAAATACAATACAGGCACCGGGGCTATCGCACTAGTAAGCGGCGGAATTCAGAGTGAGCAATGTCAATCGTTAAAGCCATAAAGCCCATTGTAGTAAGTATAATACGGAAGAATGTTGAAAGTTATTTGGACTGGCCGTTGCACGGAAGAATGTTGATAGTTATTTGGACTGGCCGTTGCACGGAAGAATGTTGATAGTTATTTGGACTGGCCGTTGCAGCTGTTTATAGTCCCGTGGCAAGCAGTGAGACAGATCCAGTGCAAATTTTCCTTGAAACCGTGGACATATTTGGTTCAATTGAAGGTGTAAGTTAATTTAGGATACGGCCCCAGCTGTTCAAACAACTGGGGGGGAGGTAAATAGCGACTAATTACTCCAGCTGGCAAAACGTCCTCATTGGAACAACTGGCAAACACGAGTCAACGCATAGAAGGTGATATGCTATGACCCTGTGGCACATCGAAGTTGACGCAATATATGAACTTGCCGGAAGGTCTAAGGTGCTGGTAGATGGGACATGGGATAGCCCCGGTTAACAATAATTAAAATGCACTTTTAGTAATAAATTACATGGATTAACACTAGTTATAACACAGTATCAGAACAGCACGAAGCCGTGCCCCAGACCCAACGTGACTCATAGTTGAGATACAACAAAATATTAATAACCAAAATATCGGTCAAATATAGTAGCATGTGAGGGAGCCTGCAATGTAACGTAGTTATATGTGAGGTCAGCATAGGCAGGAAACGAGCATCACATTCATAATACAAGACAAACATTCATGTTCAAAGTACTACAGGACAGAGACGATAGCCACGACCTTAAAGAGAAACCTGATACTCAAGAGAATTTGGTTAAGTCATCAGTCAGTGGAAACATTTGGAGGTTTATTACTGGTCAATGGTACTAGCAGGAGCCTGAAGAGTCCTCCAATTGGTCACCCAGCAAATGCTGGGTTACCAATTGTCCATACTGAACATATTAGTCAGGCAGGGACTAGGGCAGGAAATTAAGGTAATTAACTGTTTTCGAACTGGATTCCGCTAAGTGGGAAAATTAGAGCCGAGAAGCAACGGGAGGACATACCCCAAATTTCGCATGACCTGTAGTTGAGATATAATCTATGTATTATGCATCAAAATACCAGTGGAAATGTAATGAGATGCAAGGCAGTCTGGAGCTAAATTTAAGTAACGAGTGATGCTGGCAGGGCAAGCAGCTAGCAGTATGTTCGTAGCGTAGGAGGAGCATTGAAGGCATACGAAATGTAAGAAGACGGAGGCGATATCCCCAACTGTCCCGATTCCCCCAAGCCATACGAGGGGGCAACGTAGTAATCAGCTGGGTACCGGTCGAATCATACACTGCTGGCCACCCAAAATGCAACACCAAGAAGGAAGCATCCGGTTGGCCTGAAATTCGAAGCATGCGTCGCCCGCGAGAGGACATGCAAACGATTAGCATTGCACGGCATATGCAAATCATGTTCACCCGGCACGCCACCGAGAAACACTATAAGAAGGGTGCACATAAGGCGGGGTGTAAGTAGTGGAAGTGTGTTGTGCTGCCGGACTTGTGAGTGGGAAGCTTACTGATGCCTTGTCACAGAACACGGCAGTCATTCCAGCACGTTTCGGAGTTCGACAGAGGACGAATAGTGGCTTATCGCGACAGCGGTGTATCGTACCAATACGTCGGCGCCCGTGTGGGGCGACATCCAGCCACAGTGAGGCGAGTATGAATTCGGTGGGTGCAGGAGGGACGGGCGGACCGACGTGAGCGATTGCCGCAGCCGCGGCACACTACCAAACCAGAGGTCCGGAATGTTGTGCGGCGGGCATTGACGGCTTGCACCACCACATCACGAATGTTAGCGCAGGAATTAGGGTGTGTTGCGCAACAACCTATGTCAGCACGTACCGTTCGACGTCGTTTGCAGGTGCGTGGACTTATCGCACGGCGCCAATTGCTCCGATTACCATTGACGTTACACCAGCGGCGAGTGCGGTGGCAGTGGACCGTTGAACGCCGCACCTTCTGCCTGCAACACCACGATGGTCGGATCCGCGTGTGGCGGGACCGCGGCGAGGGACTGTATGACACCTTCATTATGCATCGCCATACCGGTCCGTCACCTGGCGTTATGGTTTGGGGCACAATTGAATATGACACCCGCACCCCTCTGGTACGCATCGCCAGAACACTCAACAGCCACCGCTACATCTCCGACGTTTTGGAACCTGTAGTCCTCCCTTACCTGCAGGACCTGCCAGCGGCCTCGTTTTAACAGGACAATGCGCTCCCGCACGTGGCGGCACGCGTCGTGCAACAATTCTTCACGACCCACCAGGTGTCACTGTTGCCGTAGCCCGCCTGTTCTCCCGATATGTCTCCCATCGAACACGTCTGGTCGCTGATCGGCAACCGAGTGGCCCGGCAAAGCACCACCCGCGGCTACGCCTGATGAACTGTGGCAACGTGTGAAAGCAGCCTGGACCGACATAGCCTAAACCCACATCCAAAGCCTCTTTCGTTCGATGCCGCGGCGTGTAGCGGCCGATATTACCAGCCATAGGGGCCACACGAACTATTAATGTCTGCGTGTTCCACAAGTCGCACGGGCCTGTAAGCTCAATCGTTTCATCTTTGTACCTGTTGTTATGTGTCCAGTAAATCTGGCTTTGCTATCTCGTGTCGTTCTTGGTGTTGCATTTTGGGTGGGCAGCTGTGTAGTTCACTTTGTAATACAACCTTCAGAAAATGGAGAAGCGGGTTTGATTTCCGCTCCGTGACGATTGAATTTTCAAGTTCTTTCTAAGGATATTACTTGCTGAGGAGTTAACAAGTAATATAATTTTGTACTTTCCATTCCTTTGTGAGGAGCATTTGTTCCTTCATTTCTGTAATTTGTAGTGTTAAATACCGATCTGCAACGAAATTTCAGTTGAAGACCAAAGGTTGTAACAAGACATCAATGATCTTCGTTCTTCGGCTTGAGTGAAAAAATTTATTTCTGTATAATTTTATTTCAAATCACTTTAAGATGCGTTTCTCATGCATCTATGTTAAGCATGAAAACTTCATATCATTTATTAGATTTCTATTTCCGTTTCCTCAGTTTAGCCGAACGCACTATGCAGTTTTACATATCACCACATGCTCACGCTGGATCCTATTGCATTGGGATTTTGTGTGGCTACTTTTTGGCAGAGAAACCGAAATTCGCTGTATCGAAGGCAAGTATGAAATTTAATGTTAGTTGTTTTTTATTGATCACAAAATTTTACAATACCTTCACATCTGTAAATTGCAGTTTCATATACACTGATGAGCCCTTACATTATGACCACATACATAATAAACTATTGGACCCCCCTTTTTAGCCCTCAAAACAGCGGCCACTCGGCGAGGCATTGATTCTATGAGGTGGCGATAGCTATCCTGGGGTATTTGGTACGATAATGTCAACAGCTGGTCCTCCAGTTCCCATACATCAAACAGAAGTCATCGCTCTTTCCACGTCTCTTTCCAATTGTGTTTATTAATTATTCATTCGCCTCCTAGTTATTTTTTCAGTTGCTGCTTACCATCTTTAGTGAATCCCCAGCATTGTGCGGGGCTCCAAGAAGCAACCTGCCATGTGGTTTGGCAGTTAGTCGTATGTGAGTCTGGAGAATTTGAGGCCGCTGTGGTGCAGTGGTAGCATGTCCGGCGCGTAACTGGAAATCCCTGGGTTCGATTCCCGGTGGCGGCCGATGAGAATTATTCCGTGACTCACTTATAAACTTGGAAAGAGCGATGACTTCCGTTTGACGCTCCTAATCCACGTCAATTGTGTGTACTACACTGCTGGACAATTGCTAAGGACGGATCATAAACGGCTATATAGCGCATAAAAAGTAAGTCTGGTTGAATGCCAAGTTAAATAAAATAATGTCAGAATGCCAGGACAATATAAGAAAGACAATTTATTGTGCTCTGAAATCCAGAAGGCTTTGGAACGTGTTCAAGGGACAAACAGGCCATTTTGTGCAGAATACGTAATCGTGAAAAAAATGCAATTACCGCACGTCGTGTCATGCTTTCCACAACACTATCAAGCAGCTGTTGGGGTAATTTATCCCATTCCTCTGTCAGTGCACGGATATGGGTTTCCTTGTTTATTGGAGGGAATTGGCGACCAGCAAGACTCCTCCTTAAAGCATCCCACACATTTTCAATGGGATTCAGATCTGGAAAACGTGCTGGCCATACGAGGCGTTGAATATCCTCGCTCTTAAGACACTCCTGGACAGCGTCTGTTCGATGACATGTTGCGTTGTCGTCCATGAAAATGAATCTATCACCGACAGCACCACGGAACATGCGAACATGAGGTAGCAGAACATCATTAATGTATCGTTGGCCAGTCATAGTCCCAGTTGGAAGCACATAGAGGGACGTACGGCCATTGATCATGATGCCAGCCCATACTATGACACTGCATGTCGGATATCGGTCCCTTTCCTGTATGTTTGCTGGACAATATGCAGTACCACTATCACGCCAGGTCAGTTGTGGTCGACAATCCGACGATAGACTGTATCTACTCTCATCTGAGAAGAGGACAGCAGACCAGTCGTTATCAGTCCAATTGCGATGTTGATGGCACCATTTCAAACGGGCGGTACGGTGACGTCTGGACAATGGGATGCACACAACAGGACGGCGGGCGTATAGTCCTCCTTCATGCAAACGTCTGGCGACAGTTTTTCGGGAGATCCGCTTGCCAGTAGCAGCCATAAACTGATTTGCTACCTCACTAGCTGTGCTGCGCCGGTGTCCTTTTGTTGATAGCACTATGTACCGATCTTGTGCAGGTGTCGTACTGCAAGCACGACCTCCCCCGTGACGTTTGCTACACTCTCCATTTGTTTGAAATGATTTCCAAAGCCTTGAAACAACACAGTGGCTGACGTCGAACTCCCTGGCAACATCTGTTATTTTTCGCCCTTCTTCAATCTTGCCAATAATACGGCCACGCGTAAAATCATCTAGGTGATGTCGGGAAGACATACTGAAAATTGCAAGTTCGTTAATTGATTTTTTCCCTTTCAACTTTGCGTTTGAACAACAACGGCCAATACGCGTCAAATTCTTTATATCTCTTATCAGCGCTATGACGTCACGAACAAGTTCGGTAATCCAAAATTTGCATACGCACAACACGTCTTACTGTATCCCGCACTTATGTTAATTTCCACATTTTCCTGCCTTCCATTTTATAGTTGCTATCGATGCTATTGTCATCCGTCCTTAGCAGTTGTCTGGCAGTGTAATTATTCAGTCCCATACATTTCGGGGTGGTGGTGATTTAGCGGGACCCGCTTCACCAAGTGGAACCACAAATGTTCGATTGGTTTCATGTCACGTGAATTTGGAGGCCAGGGCATTAACAGAAAGTCACCAGCATTTTCCTCGAACCACTCCCTGACGATTCTGGTAGTGTGGCATAGCGCATTATCCTGTTGGTACTGACCATCACTAGCAGGGAACACAATTGCTATGAATGGGTGAACTTGGTCCGCAACGATGTTCAGATACCTGACAGCTGACGGGGATTGTGCTATTGAGATAATGGGACGTAAAGTGCCCCAAGAAAACATTGCCTACAGCATAACACCGCCGCTGCCGGCCTGTTTCCGCCCAACAGTGCATCCATCTTGGTAATCGGTGTACCTGCGCTCGGCCGTCTACGTAATGCACCAGGAATATTGATTCGTCAGACCAGACTACTTTCTTCCAATCATCCACGGTCTTGTCCGATGACGTGCAGTGAGCGTGGGGACCCGGCTGGGTCTTTGGCTACCCAGGCCCATGCGCAGAAGCCTGCTATGAACTGTGTGCTTTGACACATTGCCTGATCACCACTTTATGTAGCTGTGGGCGATTTGTCGCACTATGGCACTGCTTCGCTGTGAACGATGCACAATCTTCGGTCCCTTCTGGTATCAGTGCGCTGCGTACGATACACGGCTTCACGACGGTTAGTCGTTTGGCCATCTGTGCACCTCTTTTGATGCGTACTCACTACAGCGGCACGTGAACAACATACAAGCAGCGCTCTTTCCGAGATCGTATTTCCCAGGCGCCGTGCCATCACAATTTTTCCGTAACCAAACTCCGATAAATCGGCAGCTTTTCTCATTCTCTATACTATGACTTTAACTCGTGCCGATAACTACATACATGAAAAACTACCGAAATGACACGATAACTATTTTAATTCCAATGTTAAAATATTTAATATACAGGGTGCATAGGAAAGTCCCTTTAGCCTCGAACGGAGAGAGGTACAGTTATGAAAATGAGATAACGGTATAGTAAAGCGACTACTCCCGATCAAATGCAATCAATAGCAGCGCCCCTAGTGGCGAAATGCGGAAGTTAGCCATTGCAAATCGAAAACGAAAAGAGATAGAGCAAAATTTCCAATTACAAAGTTGTAGAGCATCAATTAATTAGTACAAAACGACATTTGTTGCACACGGATAAGATAAATTGTCGCCTGAATACCCTAAAATGTCCGGAATCGATGTGCGACGATTCGAATCTGCATATTCACATATGCAGATTGTAACGTTTACCGTACCTACGATGTAAAAACCAGTAGCAGGATGTACCCTGATCAGAAATTTAGGTCTACGTGCGCTGTGGGAGAATGGCGAGCTTGGATTTCTGGGGTTACGTAAAAATCCGGTGTATGCAACAGCGCCAACAAGTCTGCCGGATCTACGTCGTCGTGTTACAGATGCTTGCAATAGTATGACACCTTCCATGCTGAAGAATGTGCATGCAGAGTTATTTTCACGAATACAAATGTGTATCGTGGGCAATGGCGGACTCTTCGAACATACTCGACATTAACTTTTTACCACTGTGCGCCAGTTTGCCTTTTTAGCACGTCTTTTGTAAAAAAAATCGTGCTTATGCATCGGTTTGTCCGTCCGTCTGTACCCACGATATCTCTGCAACTATTAGTCCGATTTGAAAAATTATTTTTGCATTGAGAAGCTTGAAATATGCGAATGATGATCCTTCGTTTCGTTTTTTTTACGATGTACAATTTCGCCGCTAGAGGGCGTAAATGCAGATGATGTCGAATTCAAAAATACGTTTTAATCCATATAATTGCTTCTAAACATCCGATTGAAAAAAATCTTTTATCTTTCGATTCCATTTATGTCGAAGATTATATTTTAGATTTAGTTACTTTTTCAAATTACGCATACATTTTCCGCTAGGAGGCGTAAAAGTAAATTACATTTTCCCCTATAACTCTTCTTCTAAAACTCAGATTTGAAAATTTTTTTCTTCAGCGGATACACCTCCTGATGGAAAATCTTTTGCATATAATTTCAAATTTTTGGTAAAGAATACTTTTGCCACCAGGGGGCGTAAGAGTTAATTTTTGTTTCTGATATATTTACCATAAAATCCGAGCTTCTAAAATATCGATTGAAAAACTTCTTTCGTGGACTGATGCCACTCACATCGATAAACCTTTTCGAAATATTTTCTTCTTAAAATATTTCACAGTTTCTCTGCCGGGGGCGTAGATATATATCTTATTTTCGTAAATATCTCTACGTCTAGAAGTCCGATTTGAAAAATTTCTTTTTGTTGGAAAGTGTTTTCCGTGTAACATGCTTCTCATATAATTTAAAAATTTTTCAAGTAATTCATAGACTTTCCGCTAGGGAGCGTAAATGTAAATTGCTTTCTCCCCTATATCTCTGCGACTAAATCTCCTATTTGAAAAATTCTTTCTGAACCGGATGCAGCTCCTGATAGGAAATACTCTTCACGTAATTTCAATTTTTTGTAAAAAATGGTTTGGCCACCAGGAGGCGTAAGTCTTAATTTCCGCTTCTGATGTATTTGCAGCAAAATATGAGCTTATAAAATCTCGATTGAAAAAAAAAGTCATTTGTTCACCGATACTACTCATGTCGACAAACCTTTTACGAACATTTTCTTCTTGAAATAATGCGTGGTTTCTACGCCAGGGGCGTATACTACTCATGTCGACAAACCTTTTAAGAACATTTTCTTCTTGAAATAAATATCTCTACTTCTAGGAGTCCGATTTGCAAAATTCCTTTTTTGTTGGATAGTGTTTCCGATGCGAAATGTTTTTCCCAAAATTTCAAGTAAATCATAAACTTTCCGCTAGGGTGCACAAAGGCAAATTTCGTTTTCTGTGTTAATTCTGCTTCTAAAACTATAATTTCAAAAATTCTTCCTGTATCGCATGCAAGACCTGAGGGAAAATATTTTTCACATAATTTCTAATGCTTTGTAAAGAATGGTTTGGCCACCAGGGGGCATAAGTGGTAATTTCTGCTTCTGATGTATTTGTAGCAAAATCTGGGCTCTTGAAAACTCGACTAAATTTTTTTTTTCTTGGACCGATACAGCTCATATGGAAACTTTTTTTGAGAATACTTTCTTCTTAAAATAATGCATGGTTTTCCCATTAGGGGACGTAAAGTCACATCTTATTTTTGTCGATATCTCTGTTTCTATGAGTCCGATTTGAAAACTTCTTTCTGTGTTGGAGAGCTTTTCCGGTGCGAAATGTTTCTCATATAAATTCATGTTTTTGTAACACACGTCTGCAACCAGAGGGCGTAGGCTCACGATGCCATTTACAGCAATATCTGAGGGATTAAAAACCCGATTGAAAAACTTCTTTCTTCCGTCAAATACTATTGTTTTCCATACCGGCTCCATTGACTTTGAATAGCTTTGATAAATTTAATTTGCGTCAGAACGGATTCTTAAAAGACGTGCTTATTACACCCGAAAATTCGATGTCATCTTTCTGGTTTGTTTTTGTTTTGTCTGTCGTCATCAAACTGTATTGGCATAAGTACGCATTTATGCAATAAATTGTGTGTGTTTGCTCATACCTATGCCTGTTCCTTTCAAACGTTCACACAAAGGGTCGCGCATCGATTTCGGACATTTTAGGATATTTAGGCGACAATTTATCTTATCTGTGTAAAACAAATGTAATTTTGTACTAATTAATTGATGCTCTACAACTTTGTAATTGGAAATTTTGCTCTGTTGCTTTTCGTTTTCGATTTGCAATGGCTAACTTCCGCATTTCGCCACTAGAGGCGCTGCTAACTGTTGCCTTCGATCGGGCATAGTTGCTTTACTATACCGTTATCTCACTTGCATAACTGTACCTCTCTCCGTTCGCAAGTTATTTCATGCTAAAGGGACTTTCCTAGGCACCTTGTATACATTTTAAAAGATGATATATGTAATAAAATATTTACATGCATGAGATCTTTCAGTACCCAAAGTGGGTACCATCTTCACATGCTGTTAAAATTCACGAAACAAACGTGACAAACACTGTGTTTTTTATACACTGAGTGGTCACTTTATTATGACCACCCTCAGTACTTCGTTGGGCCACCTTTTGCCTTTAATACTGCGTCGATTCTTCGTGGCATGGACTCCACGAGATGTTGACAGGTAGTTTGTGAAATCTGAGACCATGCTTGATGAATAGCACTTTCCAGGAGTGTGAGATTGCAGAGTTGTGGATAAAGCTGTCTGATGGCTCGTTCAACTTCATCCCACAAATTCTCAATGGGGTTAAGCTCTGGAGAATGTGGGGGCCACCGAAGCAAAGTAAACTCACCGGCATGTTCTTGAAACCAATCCTGTACAATACGAGCACTACGGCAGGACGCATTTTCTTGTTGAATGTAGTCATTGCCATTGGGATAAACCATCCACATGGCCGGATGCACTTGGTCCGCAACGATGTTTAGATATGATGTGCCAGTCAGACGTTGATCAACACGAATTAAAGGGCTCAAAGCATGCCAGGAAAACATTTCCCAAACCATAAAGTTGTCTCCACCAGCTTGAAGGGTTGTAGCAATGCATTTGGGGTCCATGCTTTCGTGCTGTTTCCGCCAAATTCTCACTCTGCCATCGGCATGGTGCAACTGAAAACGTGATTCATCGGACCCCATAATATGTTTCCCGTTATCGACTGACCAATCCTTGCGCTCCTGTGCGAACTGGAGACGTTTTCTCTTATTAACTGCAGACAGCAAAGGTGTTCGAACAGGCCTTCGGTTGCCATATCCCATCCGATGCAGTGCACGGCGAATAGTGCGTGCATAGATCATTTGAGAGGATCTTTGATTAAGTTGGTCTGTAATTTGCTGCACTGTTACCCTTCTGTTGTCTGTTACCAGTCTGGACACTCTCCGTTCTGCCCGAGCAGTCACTAGTCGATGACGACCACACGTTGCACGTAGAGACCCAGTTCTTTGGCTGACAGTCCAGTCTTTAAACACTTTAACAACAGCTGCTCTGGAACATTTCACCAATGCGGCGGTTTCGGTGATACTCGTTCCATGGCTCCGAGGTCCTACAATCATCCCAGGTTGAAAGTCCATCAAACCGCATTTTTTACCCATCTCGTCACCCAAAAATCACTTCTACTACTGTCGCAAGCGCTAAGTTTTCTCTTTCTATACTAGCCTTGTGCTCTGGCGGCAACAGTGTGCAGACATAACTCATTTGCTTAAAACTGTCAGGTGGTCATAATAAAGTGGCCACTCAGTGTATAAGACATACAGTCATAATGACGTAACTAGTATAAAATGGGCTTAACCAATGAGAGTATGGGACAACATTTGTTGCTGGTCAAACATAAAAGTAATAGGTAGAGTTTATTGATTTATTAATATTCAATTCGACAAACCCAAGTAGGTTTACCACGGTATAGGTATACATTTTGGTAAATTATCATTGCATGCTGTATTCCCATATTTCATAATATACAAACTCTCTACAAATCTTAAAGTTGATCTAGATTTTGGTCTGTTGAGAATTTTAATCTCGTTCCAGGCACGAAGATAATTACGTTGGTTTACAAGTCGTGCTAAAGCTGTGGTTGTATCTTTATTTTTAACATCATATTTATGTTCTTTTAATCTAGCTAATATAGAACGAAAAACGGAGCCTATGCACACTTTTTGTTGTTCATTTTCTTCTATGCTGTTAAGAGGGTTAACATATACACCGTGTTTCATATCGAAAGGCACTGGGTCTCTGTCTTTCAGAAGTAAAGATTTAATGTTCGTTGTGTTTATTCTAATATCAAAATCGTGTTTATGACATGTCGTTTTTATGGAATAGCACAATTTCGGTAAAATGGAAGAGAACCAATGTATTTCTTAAATTTTTCTTCATATACAGATGTTAATGTTGTAGTCCTGTTCTTTTTGATTTTGGCTACTATCCTATGTATGGTTTCATCTGGATATCCGTGATTACGGGTGATATTATAAATGGTATTCATTTCTTGCTTTCGAAGAGCTGTGGTGGACGAATGAGTGAAAGCTCTTCTTATAAGAAAAGATATCGATGATTCTTTGTAGCTCCATGCTTGTGCCGATGCCCTAGATATTAGTATCGTATCTGACTCTGATTTTCTATATACTGAAGAATAAAGAGTTGATTTAGATGGGTTTCTAGTAAGCATGATATCTAGAAATGGTAAATTATAATTACTTTCATATTCTACAGTAAACTTTATACTGTCAAATACATTTGATAACTCAGATACAAATGTTAGTAGGTATTACAGAGGATGGTTCCGGAATACCAAAATATCATCTACATATATGAGATATAATATAGATCTGTAACTGTTTGACTGAAGAACTTTGTTTTCCAATTTTTGCATGCAGATTTCTGCAAGGGTTAAGGAAAGGGGAGATCCCGTTGGTGCCCCTTCACATTGCCGATATATTATCCCCTCGAACTTAAAGTAAGATCTCTTGTAAGCTAGGGATAGTGCTTGTAATACAGCTTCCACCTCAGAAGATGTGGTGCCAAATGTTAAAACAGAGGATTTTATGATGTCATGTACCTGCTGTACTGGAACACTCGGGAACAGAGATACAACATCTAAAGGAAGCATAGTAAAAGGTTGCGTGATTGGAGAAATTGATTTAACACGATCCAGTAGTTGAGTGGAATTGGTAACAGAAAACTTTAAGTTATTAATGAGAGCTCGCAAATATTGAGCTCACGGCTTTTTCCAGTGGGCGGGTAGGACTATGTTGACCTGCAACTAGTAATCTAAGGGGGTGTTCAGTCTTGTATAACTTAAGTTTTCCATATAGTTCTGGTACTCCGAGTCCTGATGGATTAAACAATTTTGATGTAATGGAAGTGGGAAGTAGTGAATGATTTTTTAATCTGTTAACAACTGTGATTGTAGCAGGTGTCCTTAGGAATAACACAGTGTGGTATGGATTCAATAGAAAGTTTTATTTTGCCAACATAGTCACCTCTATTCATGATAACAATTTGTGGGGACTTGTCAGCAGAAATTATCGAAAGTTCTGCCTGGCTTTGTAATGTTCGTAACTGTTTTGTTTCTTCTCTATTGTTTAAAGTTTCTTCATGAATACCATAGTTCTTAGATTTCAAAGTTTTTAAAAGTTCATACCTGATCTGTTGTTGAGTCGCAGGTGGAAATGATCCAATAATTTTCTCTAGTTGAGGCACAATATTGAAGTCTTTATATTTATCTTGTGGGTACGCAAATTTTAAGCCTTTTTAAAGGGCTAGACATGGGTCTCATTAAGAGGTATATACTGAAGAGCAATTGAATTAGAGATACCTGTCTAGTAACGTGTAGCACCACCTTTCGCCCTGATGACGGCGGCGATTCTTCTTGGCATGGACTCGACAAGACACCGGAAGCGTTGGGAAGCCATACGGATCCACGACCCCTGGACAAGCTCCCACAGTTCACGAAGATTTAATGAAGTGGGGTCAGGGCTTCGAACATCTCTCTCGATGGCATCCCAGATGTTCTCGATGGGATTGAGGTCAGGTGACCTAGCTGGCCATGGAAGCGAAGTCATGTCGGTGGAATGTTCATCCAACCATTCGGATACAATTCGGGAGCGATGGCACGGTGCATTGTCTTGTTGCAAGATGAGGTCCCCAGTGGGATGTTGAAGACGCACAAGCAGGAGCAAATGGTCGTCCAGGATATCCCGGTAACGTTGACCTGTGAGGGACGATGTCACACGTACCAGTGGTCCCATTTCAGTCCACGTAAACAGTCCCCAACGAGAATGCCACCCCCGCCAGCTTGAAGAGTACCCGGCTGGCAAGAAGGATCCATCGCTTCATGTGGTTTGCGCCGTACTCGTATCCTGCCATCCGCATGTACCAACGTAAATCTCGACTCATCAGTCCAGGCAGCATTTTCCCACATGTCTAGGGTCCAGTGGTGATACTTCCGCGCCCATGCTAATCTTTGTACCCTGTGATGTGCGGTCAGCAGCGGTATCCTCGTGGGACGATGGCTTCTGTACTCCATAGTGAGGAGATGGTTCTGGATGGTGTGGCTGCTTACACGTTTTTGTGAACCAGCGTTAAATTGCTGAGTGATTTCTTGCACTGTGGCCCGTCTATCCGCTGTTTCAATGCGAGCTAGCCGACGATGACCCCGCTCATCCACATGCTGTTGCCCACGGCAGTTGGCCCTTGCAGGGATGGTTTTACCGGATTCAATGTACTCACGGTTCACCCGTGACACAGTGGCTCGTGAAAATCCCAGTGTCTGCACAACTTCCGAGATGGAGTGACCCAATCGTCGGGCCCCGACAATTTGCGCACGATCAAATGCGCTTAGATGCTTCGTCTTACCCATAGTGCGCCCGAATCTTACTGATTCTCGTCGCATCACTCCTTATATTGTATGATCGCTGCATACGTCATGTCGTTTCCGTTTACAGGGCCGCCCACAGCGCCACAATTTGTATAACGCCAGCTGTCTCTAATTCAATTTTTCTTCAGTGTATTACTTAAATTGACATAGTTAGGTTTAGAAACTAATGCCATGGTTTTCTTCCGAGGTTGTCTCCGGTACTTCCATGCCACATCTTGATCCATAAGTAAATATAATTTATGAATATGTCGTTGATTATAACGTTGTACCTCTGAGGGAATCGCAGATACTAATTTTCTCATTCTGACTATAAACACTCTATTAACCAAAAGGCGGTCATCGGGTTGTATATATACTGCTCTGTGAACTTCACCTGCGACACCGCAGTTCGTTCTCCAGGCGCGCTTATTTCTCTAGGCTGTAGGTGGCCATTATGTAATGGTTCATCGGTGTATACGCATTTCTCTAGGCTGGAGGTGGCCATTATGTAATGGTTCATCGGTGTATATGCATTTCTCTAGGCTGGAGGTGGCCATAATGTAATGGTTCATCGGTGTATATGCATTTCTCTAGGCTGGAGGTGGCCATTATGTAATGGTTCATCGGTGTATATGCATTTCTCTAGGCTGGAGGGGGCCATTATGTAATGGTTCATCGGTGTATACGCTTCGGGTAAAAATACCACATGGAATACTATTCTTGCCAAAACGCTTTCAGCCAGTGTTTTTTATGTTTTCTCGAGAAATAATAAAATTTGCAGAATCGCTTATTTAGAAGACGGCGACTCCAAAGCAATACATGGCCTGACCATTAAACAGGTACATCTGTGACATTTGTACAGATGCACAAAACTGTGACATCTGTGACATTTGTACAGATACATCTGTACATCTGTGACATTTGTACAGATGCACAAAACTCAACGGATGCTGGCCACTTCAAAAGGAAACAAGAAAGATGACACCGAATTTTCGGGTGTAATAAGCACGTCTTTTGAATCCGTTCTGAGGCAAATTAAATTTATCAAAGCTATTCAAAGTCAATGGAACCGGTATGGAGAACAATAATATCTGACGGAAGAAGGAAGTTTTTCAATCAGGTCTTTAATCCCTCAGATATTGCTGTAAACGGAATCTTGAGCTTACGAACTCTTAGAAACAGAGTTATCGACAAAAATAAGATGTGACTTTACGTCCCCTGGTGGGAAAACCATGCATTATTTTAGGAAGAAAGTATTCGCAAAAGGTTTATCCATATGAGCGGTACCGGTTCAAGAAAAAAAAATTTAGTCGAGTTTTCAGGAGCCCAGATTTTGCTACAAATATATCAGAAGCAAAACTTAACACTTATGACCCCTGGAGGCCAAAACATTCTTTACAAAACATTAGAAATTATGTGAAAAATACTTTCCATCAGGTCTTGTATGCGATACAGGAAGAATTTTTCAAATCGGAGTTTTAGGAGCAGAAAACGCAATTTACCTTTTGCGCCCTAGCGGAAAGTCTTAATTGATTTACGTGAAAATTTTTAATTTATAGGAAAAACATTTCGCATCGGAAACACTATCCAACAACGAAGGAATTTTTCAAATTGGACTTTTAGAAGTAGAGATATTGACAAAAATAATATATCCATCTACGCCCCCTGGCGTAGAAACCATACATTATTTCAAGAAGAAAATGTTCCTAAAAGGTTCGGCGACATGAGTAGCATCGGACAACAAAAGACTGATTTTTTCAATCGAGATTTTAGAAGCTCATATTTTGCTGCAAATACATCAGAAGCGGAAATTAAGATTTACGCCACCTGGTGGCCATACCATTTTTTTACAAAAATTAGAAATTATGTGGAAACGATTTCCCATCAGGAGCTGTATCCGGTGCAGAAAGAATTTTTCAAAACGGAGGTTTAGAAGCAGAGAAAGAGTGGGAAATGCAATTTACCTTTACGCCCCCTAGCGGAAAGTCTATGAAATACTTGAATATTTTGAATTTATAGGAAAAACATGTCACACTAGAAACACTATCCAACAGAGCAGGAATGTTTTCAAATCAGACTCCTAGAAGCCGAGTTATTGACAGAAATAAGATATACGACCACGCCCCCTGCCGCAGAAACCATGCACTATTTTAAGAAGAAAATGATTCTAAAAGATTTGTCGACACGAGTAGTATCGGTCTGTTTCATCACTACTGTTTCATCCCCATAAACTTCTTCCACAAATACATTGGCTTTCCATGCGAATTTTCCCATTGCGAAAAATAATTCAATATTGGTTCTTTATTCCATTTTCGTCACCTAAAAATGTTCCCTTTACATCAGCTGACGCAACAAGCTCTCTGCTCAACATCCTTTCTCACAGCTCTATGACAGTTAAAGGTATGTTCTCTCATTTACTTGATTCCTCGTGCAAGTTGCCTCACCTTTCACAATCTTTCCTTTATGTGTTACGACGACATTGATCGGAATTTATTGACACATCTTGTATGAATGTAAGTCTCCTCTTCAGTGTATAACGATCGCCTTGAAACTGATGTCACTAACAAAATGATCAGTGCGTTACAGGAAGCAGCTTTCATGCTTTAAATTTACGTATCAAAAGTCACAAATTCACGATTCTGCAGATTTCAGCATTTCATCTGCAGAAACCAAAAGGCTGATAGGTTGATACGAGACGTATCACGCAGTTTAAATTCTGCACTCAGACATAAAAGAAATCTAATACCGATTGCATTAACAACATTTTTTTGTATTGAGATATCAGGCACTCCTATTGTATAATTTCTTTTTAATCTATGCTATGCCTTTATTACAGAAAATGCAACTTTTGGGATGGAGTGTAGCTACTGTTTGTTGCCTGTCCATCGTTTATGGAACCCAAAAGTGGAACAGTGGAATAGCAGCAACATTCTGGGAGAAACTATTTTATTCCAGTTGTCACAGATCAGTCTGGGCTTTATGTATGGCATGGGTTGTCATTTGCTGTGCCACGGGTCATGGAGGTACGCATAGCTTTAAATTTAAGGCTTTAAAATCTTTGTTAGAATGCTACAGTAGAAAATGTCTGCATATATCGGTTTCCAGAATGGTTGAAGCGATATTCGTTCTAAGCGGTGCAGTTGAATCCCGTTAGAACGAAATTCCCGAAACCGCTTAAAAATTTCGTTATAACGAGATTTCGTAAAAACGGAATACACTGAGTGGCCACTTTGTTATGACCACCCCTCAGTACTTCGTTGGGCCACCTTTTGCCTTTAATACTGCGTGGATTCTTCGTAACATGGACTCCACGAGATGTTGATAGGTGGTTAGAGGAATCTGAGACCATGCTTAATGAATAGCAATTTCCAGGAGTATGAGATTGCAGGGTTATGGATCCAGCTGTCGAATGGCTCGTTCAACTTTATCCCACAAATTCTCAATGGGGTTGAGATCTGGAGATGGTGGGGGCCACCTAAGCAAAGTAAACTCACCGGCATGTTCCTGAAACCAATCCTGTACAATACGAGCACTATGGCAGGACGCATTATCTTGTTGAAAGTAGACATCGCCATTGGGATAAACCATCCACATGACAGGATGCACTTGGTCCGCACCGATGTTTAGATATGATGTGCCAGTCAGACGTTGATCAACACGATTTAAAGGGCCCAAAGCATGCCAGGAAAACATTTCCCAAACCATAATGTTGTCTCCACCAGCTTGAAGGGTTGTAGCAATGCATTTGGGGTCCATGCTTTCGTGCTGTTTCCGCCAAATTCTCACTCGGCCATCGCCATGGTGCAACTGAAAACGTGATTCATCGGAACACATAATTTGTTTCCAATTATCGACTGTCTAATCCTTGTGCTCCTGTACGAACTGGAGACGTTTTTTCTTGTTAACTGCAGACAGCAAAAATGTTCGAAAAGGCCTTTGGCTGCCATATCCCATCCGATGCAGTGTACGGCGAACAGTGCGTGCAGATATCATTTGAGGGGATCCTTGATTAAGATGGTCTGTAATTTGCTGCACTGTTGCCTGTTACCAGTCTAGACACTCTCCGTTCCGCCCGAGCAGTCAGTAGTCGATGTCGACCACACGTTGCACGTAGAGACCCAGTTCTTTGGCTGACAGTCCAGTCTTTAAACACTTTAACAACAGCTGCTCTGGAACATTTCACGAATGTTTCGGTGATACTCGCTCCATGGCTCTGAGCTCCTATAATCATCCCACGTTGAAAGTCTGTCAAATCTCATTTTTTACCCATCTCGTCATCCAAAAATCACTTCTACTACTTTCGCAAGCACTAAGCTTTCCATTTTTATACTAGCCTCGTCCTCTAGCAGCAACAGCGTGCAGCAATAGCTCATTTGCTTAAAACTGTCAGGTGGTCATAATAAAGTGGCCACTCAGTGTATAACATATTATCAAACCATTTCAATCTACACGTGCATTTATTTTGAAACTTTCAAATAAAACTTTTTTGTCTAAGGAATTTTGCTTATTACGAAGTAAAAGGAATAGAAATATACCTAATAAAATAAAATTGTCAAATCGAAACTTTGGTGCCGGTGGCGCAGTAGTCTAAGCGCTGGCTTATGATTATTCGTCTGAGAAGAGTCAGGGTTCGAATCCCGCTGATGCATGGATGTTGTGTTTGTCTTCCGCCGCTGACGCTCTCCCTTCCCTGGAAGAAGTGACCCTAAATAAGGGACGGGAGATTTCTTATAGCCCATCGCATTGCTCACGCTGGTCGTTAAAACTTCAACCCCCCCCAATCAAAACTTAACTTGCCACTGTTATTTTCGCATCTTGATTTCTAGAAAATCAGTGATTTTTCAATAAAGCAGTTTGGAGCCGCAGATATTAAAAATAAATAAACAAAAAAATGCATATGGGGAAACATATTGTCCAGAACGTTAATTTTCGATGACACAAAATGGCGAATTTTTTCCAAGCACGAAAGGGGCTTTTGAAGTACTAACATTCGTCGAAGAGATAGGATCTTCGTATTTGCCACTTTCAACATTTCTTTCATGATCATTTTCCTTTACTGTCTTGATGATGTCAGCATGGACCATTTCGTGACAAGAAAGCATCCCCATCGCTCTCACCTGCAAACAAAATATCTTCAAGTTGCACGTCATTAGAGTAACTGGTAGATCTCTCATTTGATAATATTATACAGAGTGTTCGTAAACTGTTTTGAAAAAAGAAGAGGGGTGATAGTACCCATCAAGACGAACAATATTTACAATGGAAAATAGGGTTGCATTCCACTCTGAGTGTCAGAAAAGAGTAACTTCGAAATACGTCCAACAAGCACAAGTCGTAACCTAAGACGTCATTTCTTTCGTGCCGGAGAAGTAGCACATCGCCAGAACATCACCGTCAAGCATTTACCATATGCAAATTGCCAGAGAAAAGACGCAGCATCGACAGTTGCAGCTGATTGGCTTATCACGGTGCAGTTTTAGACACTTCCTGAATGCCACACATCCCGCACGATTGATTGGACGTGGCGGACATGTGGCATGGCCTCCACGCTCACCGGACTTAAACCCACTGGACTTCTTCTTCTGGGGCACATTAAATCATTAGTGTACGAGACGCCTGTGGACTCCGTAGAAGATCTCGTCGCGAGAATCGTTGTTGCAGCGGACAGGATAAACACGACACCAGGAGTCTTCGAGAGGGTGCGCCAGTCTTTCATTCGCCGGTGTGAATTGTGCAACGGCACCCGTGGCCGCCACTTTGGGCATCTACTTTGTGTCTGTCCCTGATCTCCATAAATGGGATCATGCAACTTATAATGTCGTTAATTTTCTTTCTTTGCACTGTTGAATGTTCAACTTGGACATCTAACTTTACTCTTTTCTGACACTCAGAGGGGAATGCGACCTTCGGTTCCATTGTTAATACTGTTCATCTTGATGGGTAATATCACCCCTTTTCTTTTGTCAAAACAGTTTACGAACATTATTGTGACCACCAGCTAATATCCAGAGTAACCGTTGTGTGCAGCGCGGAAAGCAGCTAGACGGGCTGGGAGTGACTCAATAAGGTGCTGGAAGGTGTTCACAGGTACGTAGAGACATTCTGATTGCAGTGCATCTGACAGCTGCTGGAGGGTGCGTTGTGGAGCATCCATAGAGCAAACAACACGATCGAGGTAGCCCCACAGATGCTCAATTGGGGTTAATTCTGGGGAATTAAGGGTCCAGGGAAGTACTTTAAAGTCTTAATCTTGGTCTTCCAACTACTCTCGGACATTTTTACCTGTACGACACTTCGGATGGTCGTCCTGGTAGATCCCATCCACCCCAGAGAAGACAATCAGCATGTATGGGTGGGTGTACGTGGTCTGCCAGGATGTATTCATAAAGAATTCGATCCATAGTGCCTTCCCCAGGTATGAATGGGCCTAGGGAATACCCCGACATCATTTCCGTTTGCTCCAACTAAATTGAGTTCTGCCAGCAATGGTTGAAGAGTGTTTGTTCTGCGATGTTTCTCGTCTTATACACCAACGTCCATCCGTTCGATGAAGCAGAAAACGTGACTCATCGGAGAATTCAATCCTTTTGCCAATCAGCGGAGGTCCAATTCCGATACTGCCATGCAAATCTAAGACTTCTCTGCCGATGCACCTTCGTTAACATGGGTACAGTGACCATCCGTCTGCGTCGGAGCCCCACACGCAATAGGGTTCGCTGAACTGTCATTTTAGACACACTTTCGGTTTGCCTTCTGGTTCATTCGGCGAGTCAGTTGCTCCACTCTAGCGTGTCGATTGGCCCTCAAGCACCTTTGAAGCCGACGTTCACCTCTCTCATCAATGATACGTGGTGCTCCGCAATTTCCTCGTCGCTTATTCGCATTGGTGCCGTTTCTACAATCACGACACACTTTAACCACAGCAACACGCGAACAGTTCACAAACTGCTCTGTTTCAGAAACACTGCCACCCTTGGTCCGAAAGTAGATAATCATCCCTTTTTGAAAATCTGATAAATCGCTCTTTTTTCCATGACAGCAACAAGGGATATGTTTTCAGAATGCCTACAGCACATTTTATATACCCTCCAAGCCAACTCACGCCTCGTCCCTTCTTTCATTGGCTACGCGCTGTTGACGTCAAAAGTGGGAGGTGGTCACAATAATGTGAATCCACTGAGTATATATACTGTATATATATATATCTTCAGCATCGTTGTCAAACATTATCAATCCACTGCTGGATGAAGGCCACCACAAGTTTTCTTCAGAACAGGAGGAAACTTGGGGTGGCCTTCATCTAGTCCTCTTGAGCCACTCTCCATGTGTTCTTCTGGGTATCTTTCTGTCCCTTAGTATCCGGTCTAAAATTATATATATATACCAACAAAGCCTGAAGAGAGCAAAGGGACATCTCATTAAGGGAAGAAAAGGTATTATGTCACTGAGAAAAGGAGATGATTCTGTAACAAGAAATAGAGGCGAAATTTTGACAAGAGTGAAAGATTTTCACTCAAAACTATTTTAGAGGTGCTAGATGTAAAAATGCTGCAAATTGTGATAAGAATATCCCCATTGTTAAGAATGTAGTTTATGGTTATACAATGAAAATAAGATGCGGAGGCATTGCCCAAAGTGATGGAAATCCAAGATGGCGGCTGTATTTCAAAATGGCTAAACGTGTTGAGATTTTGTTACAACTTTTTTTTACACATCATACAAAAGAGTGTTTGGTATCGATTTATATGTTTTTGAGGTCAAGAATTTCATTTTCCACGTTAAAAAGAGGCTAGGAATAAATATGGAGGACATAAGGGGCCTTTCTTTGCACAAGAGGATGCTCATATCGCAATTTAAGGATTTTATATTCGTGGCTTCTGTTTAAAATAATAAGATCGTTGTAAACATATTTCAATATTACTTATAAAAAGATTTCAGTATTATTTAATATGCCACTAATCCCTGTCATTCAGTTTTTTCAAATTTGAGTATGTGAAGGTGGCATTCTAAAAATGGCAAAGTGGCTCCGATTAGTTTCTGCCAGTGACCTGGGTGAGGAAAAATGGAAATCTGTTAATTTGACAATTTTTATACTGTGCCAAAACACATGTGCTAATAATCTGGTGTGTCGTGCGAATAATAAAAATGTGTTTTCACGTAATGCTGGATATGCAACACTTGCGAAAAACTTACACAACTCTAATGCCTTACCCATGGATATTATTATAAAGATTGTAACGTATCAGGAGATGTGACGTACCTGCCAGAAGGACGCACACGACATAAAGGCAGATAGGAATCAGAATAAAACGTCAATTGGTAGAGCAACTTATTCCGGAATGAGGGGACCCGGGTTCGAATCCTGGCGCGGATAGAAATGACAGAGAAATTTACTTCGTTATAAGATGCTTGATGAAGACCACAGCAGGATGGAGCAAACATTTTTAAAAAGACTAGCTCAGTGGCACAAAAATGTGCATTAAATTACAGTTCCGTAATGTTCGAAAGAGCAAAGAAACTCAAACTTTCTGAAGGTGAGAAAGAACAGCCAACATCATTACCGCATGAATGTAAACACCGATGATCTATTTCTAAATATGTGTGCTTCTTTTGTGATGGTTCTGCGACCCCTAAGTAACAATTGTTTAATGTTATAATGTTGCATGTAGATCAAAAGGTGAGGGAGTGTGCCACTGAACAAGGAAATAGTGTCCTACTAGTAAAACATAGTGGTGGCGATATGATTGTTCTGGATGCAAAATGTTTGGCAGGATTGTACAAGTCAAATGCCAATAACAAGCAGCAGTGTTCATATATGCGAGAGAGTAAGTTTTCCGGAATTAGTCAATTTCATGGAAAAAAGTATGAAAGATTCAAATGAAACACAACCAGTTTTCAAGGTGAGTATCTTAGAAAAATTGTACAGGGTGCGACTAATGCAGCTAATAAGAGTGGATGAGCAATTACACATGCCTGATGTGCACACTTCAAGATTACGATAAAGGATTCTTGCACATTTTCGGTATATGACGGCAAACATGTGTGGCAGTGAGTATATTTTGGCATATGACAAACTGTTGGGGACGCCATGCTGCAAGCTTGTAAAGATGATCAAGATGAAGACACACTTGCTATATTGCATGTTGCAGAAATAGTAAGAAAAGAAATTCTTCAACACAAGAACACGTTCAAAGATGATTTCGATGATGAATCCCAATGTAAATCTGTTTCTCACTCCCTACTGGCTATCGTGAATGTGCTGTTATATGGAGCAAGCAAATATTGAAGTCATTGAAGTTGTTACACAACCATCTCTCCCAATATCACAATTTCTGTGTTTTAATATACAGTCCCATAAACCAACTGGGAATATATTGAGGCATCAAAGAGAAACCACCCTGCAAGTTTACATAAGTCTTTTAATATTTGGAAAAATGCGAAAAAAAAAATCGTGGAAAAGATACATTCACGTGGACTTTCAATCTCATGTTCACTGTGCCGGATCTCTCATCAGTGATGTGTGAACTTGTAAATGTTAAGTTCCAAGAAAAGCATAAAAGTTAGTTTGCCCATCAAAATTATGTAAAGGGATCTTCACAATTGGGGCTTACCATAACATAGAACACAATCCAAGCCATGGGCGTAGCCATGTTTCAAAATCTGGGGCATCAAATAAACAAAGGCATCGCTCTTTCCACGTTTTATCAACACATAACAATAACAACCGAAAAATTGCTATCCGGTCACCGCTGGGGATCCTAATCCCAGATCTCTCGATATCTGTCCGAGGTCGTTAGCCTTACGCTACGATGGACACAATCAACGGCGCTATGTGTGTTTTTCTGTTAGTTTATGACATCATAAATCCGCATCATCTTACGGATTTATGATGTCAGAAGCTGACAGAGAAACTCACATAGCGCCGTTGATTGTTGGCCACCGTAGCGTAAGGCTAACGACCTCGGCTAGACATCGAGAGATCTGGGATTCGGATGCCCAGCGGTGACCAGAAAACAATTTTTCGGTTGCTATGTGTTGATAAAATGTGGAAAGAGTGATGTCTTTGTTTATTCACTGACGCCACGTGTATAAAAGAGACATAAAAGGACTGCAGACAACTGAAAGTAGCATGGGAAGGTGCATACTTGGTGTAACCAGGAAAGATAAGAAGAGGAGCTCGTGGATCAGGAAAATGACAAGAGTGAAAGATATCATGATCAGTGTAAAATTCCTGAAATGGCAATGGGCTGGACATATTGCGAGAAGAAACGACCACGAATCGAAAATCGAAATTTAGGCTGAATTCCAAGGGACAGGAAAAGACCCCGAAGACTACATGGGAGATGAGTGGATGAAATTCGAAAGCATTACGGAGTAACATGGAAGAGACAGGCTCAAGCCAGACAGTTGTGGAAGAAACTTGGGGAGACTTTCATCCAGCAGTGGATTGATAATAATTGAGAATGATGATGATGATGAGAGAGAGAGAGAGATAGCAACTGTGGCAGATATTTTGTTTGATAAAATAAGTCGACTTTGCGAATGATTTCTACAATGCTTCCACAATTTTTGATTTCCACAATTTTTCCGCCAGCGCATTTGTCTCCTTAAAGCGCTAATGCTTTGTTTGGCTGTAATTGAAAAAAAATATCCAGCTCATCAGTATTCAACACATCATCTGGATGGTATGAGTTTGTAATTGCAGCCATTTCTCCTCTTTCATTCACGCAATCACAGCACCTACCTGAACACAGTATAACGAAGTAAATTTCTTCGTCATTTTTGTCCACGCCGGGAATCGAACCCGAGTCCCCTTATTCCGGAATAAGTCATTCTACCAACTAAGCTACGTAGACGTATCTTCTTGCTGCTATCTGCCTTTATCTCATGTGCATCCTGCGGGGCAGGACGCACACGAAATAAAGGAGTATCTCTTGTACTCCTTTTATGTTCGCTGATTCTAATTACCAACGAACATTTGGTCATTCCGATGTTGTATCGCCTGGAGCCGTCTGGATATTTTAGTTGGATAGAATAAACACCTGCCTCATTGAGAAGAGGGGCTTTTCAATATTTCTCTTAAGCATCGTATATAAAGATACCGGAGACGTTATGCCGGCACCGAAGTTCATCCTCCTGAGCGCGTTTTTCAGTTGATAGGAAATATTTGGTATGGAAGGATTAGAGCCCAGGTAGCGAAGTTGCGGCCTAGAAATATTATTAGCACGGCTGGTTCTGGCTTTCTCGATAAAGTTATGCATCTGGTTCGAAGTATATCCCGCCTCAGTGGCCAATTCGACGATATTTCTTAGTTCGGATTGTCTAGAACAGACATCGGATGAGACAGCGAAGGCTCTTCTGATTCGAGAACGGAATAAGGCGGTCTTTTAATCATCAGGGCAGAATGCACTGCGGAGCATCAGGTTCGGAACGGAGAAGGGTTTATAATAGACGGTTGAAGATGGTTGTCATGCGATTTGCCCACTGAGACGTCGAGATAAGGTAAGGTATCATTGTGTTCAAGCACCATGGTGAAATTAATCGTAGGGTGTATATAATTTATTTTATCGAGGAAAAACGGGAGAGTCTCCTTTCCGTGTGGCCTTATGAAAAATGCGTCGTCTGCTTATCGTAGCCAGGTGACAGGTCTTGGGGTGATATTGGTGAATATATGTTGCTCAATGGGGCGAAGTATTGCTTCCGCAAGGACGGCTGAAAGCGAAGATCCTTCGGAGCGCCATTTACTTGTTTATAAATTTGCCCTCGGAAACTGAAGTAGCTGGAATTTGAGACCAAGTCCATTAATTTGAAGATGCTGAGGCAAGACTCTTGAGAATAAACCGAGGAATTAGATATATCCCCTTTCAATGTTCTGATGGCTTCCGGTACGCGGATCGATGGATAAAGAGAAACTACGTCGAAACTGCCGATGATGTCCCGTTGTTGAACTGTGAGCTGCTTTATTTTCGTGATAAAATCTAGAATGGAAGTTATTATAAAGTCCGGCTCCGGTAGATGATTAGTTAGGAATTTGCTTAACGCTTTCTCTAGGTGGTACGTCGGTGCGGATCTTCTGGACATGATCGATCTCAATGGATTGCCGGGTATGTGGTGTTTAAGTCTGCATAAGAGTTTTGGGATCAGAGCGCCATGCGGTAAGTTGGCGGATTTCTTGAGATCATCTGGAATATCAGTTGACTTTGCAGTTCTCTTTACCTGTGCAATCCAAGAATTTAGAGCATTCCTTCGTAAGATTTTAGATCCAGAATCGGACATAAATTCCTCTAGTTTTTTATTATAATCCGTTGCGTCCATTATCGCTATCTGGCCGGATTTGTCCGTTAGCGTCAGTATTATTGAGTGATCATTTCTAAGGTTCGAAATCGTCCTTGGTATTTTCAAATTATTAAATGATTGCTTCTGATTGTACCACGATTTTAACCGAGAGCAACACAGTTGACGTAGTTCGTCTTTGTTGTCTTCTGGAATTCGCGATATTATGGTCTCAAACTCAGAAACGAGGTTTTTTTGGGTTCGGTCTCGATCGGAAGCAGAACTTTGGTCCAAGTTCCAAAAGTTTAGTTTCCTCTCGGGTGAGCGTTCGGTTAGAAATATTGACGAAGGGAATGGTGAAATCTTTAGGTTTAGGAGTCTGGGAAGTCTTTAGGTAATCCAGTTTGTTGCTGTGTCTGGATGAAAAGGAAGACTGGAGTCTTTCGACTAACATATCCACCCGGAGGGTAAGGTTGTTGAAGGTAATAGGGTCGCAAAGGCTATGCAAACCCACCTCCGTTCCCAACCTGATGCTCCGCAGTGCATTCTGCCCTGATGGTTACAAGACCGCCTTATTCCGTTCTGAAATTAGAAAAGCCTTCGCTGTCTCATCCGATGTCCATTCTATACAATCCGAACTAAGAAATATCGTCGAATTGGCCACTGAGGAGGGATATACTTCGAACCAGATGCATAACTTTATCGAGAAAGCCAGAACCAGCCGTGCTAATAATATTTCTATGCCGCAACTTCGCTACCTGGGCTCTAATCCTTCCATACCAAATGCTTTCTATCAACTGAAAAACGCGCTCAGGAGGATGAACTTCGGTGCCGGCATAACGTCTCCGGCATCTTTATATACGATGCTTAAGAGAAATATTGAAAAGCCCCCTCTTCTCAATGAGGCAGGTGTTTATGCTATCCAACTAAAACATCCGGACGGCACCAGGCGTTACTACATCGGAATGACCAAATGTTCGTTTGTAATTAGAATCAGCGAACATAAAAGGGATAAAAGTGACGGAAAAATAGCCACTGGCCTATCAAGAGAAGTCAAGTTCAAGTCCGCCGATCCTATATGGAGTGATGTAAAGAAATTAGCTTCATACTCCACACCCAAATCTACCGCCATTCGTGAAACCTTGGAAATCTTGAACAGCTGCGAGGCTTGCAATGACAGCGTCTCTCTGGAGTTGCCACGTATTTGGAATCAATTCTTAAAATAATGCTGAGTTTCTTCAAAATATCACGTTTGCTGCTATTCGTTTATTGTCTAGTCAAGTCACCGCGTTCAAAGAGTTGAAACGTTCTATTATCCAGTTGCATTTAGTTGTCTACCTTCCTTGAGAAAGCCATCTGGTTGATGCGCGAAAGCTTGGAAAGTTTTATTTGTATTCTACGCCAAAAAGTTTCGGATTTTTAGTATAGTTACACTATTTTTAGTATAATTTGGTGTACATATCCTACTTATTAAAGTATTTAATTATAATCACATTAAGTTTGTCCTGCTTCATGATACAAAAGCAATTCCCTCTTCAACGAACTCACCAACGCCCTTCCTATAGATATACACACATACAGTCTTTTATTTGCTACCTTGAGCCTATGTCTATTTTGCCTTCCGTATTAAATTTTTTGTTCTAATGTTATTATTAAAACTAGTTTAATATTTAGGTCATTCAAAAATGATTGAGACTTACCCCATGCACTTGTAATGACGAACTGTGGGAGCTTCAAGATTGGTTGACGTAGTCACCTTGCAGTTCTATGCAGCGATGCCATCATTGTGGGAGCTTCATAATGGCCTCTCAAAACTAATCTTTTGGGGTAGTGCGACACCACTGGTGGACACCCTCGTGCAGGGCATCTCGGTCTGCGAATGCCTGGCCTCTTAAAGGGTCCTTCATATTGTCAAAGACAGCGTAATAGGAGGGGGCAAAGTCGGGAGACTAAGGATCATGTGGGAGGATCGTGTATCCAAGTTCATCCAGTGTAGCATTTGTCTGTGTGGGCGTGTGTGGGTGAGTATTGTCATGCAACAAGAGCACTTTCTTGGCTCACTTATCCTACCACCTCTGATGAATTCGGCAACGCAGACGAGTTAAAATGTCACAGTAGGTATTGCTGTCCACTTTCGCGTCCTTAGGAAGCCATTCGATAAGCAGGATTACCTGGGTGTCCCAAAAGAGAGATGCCAATTGCTTTCCACATGCCAGTGCTGGATGGGCCTTTTTCAGAGAAGGATTATTAGAATGGCACATTTGCATGGACTGTTGTTTCTTCTGCGGTATGGCATAGCTAAAACACGACTTGTCATCAGACAAGCAAGAAAGTCCGCTGGATCGACGTCATGAAGTGCAAGCAGCTCCTCACAGCAGTCCATCTGGGTCTGTGTTTCTTGCTGAGTCAGTTCGTTCGGAGCCCAGGGTGCAGACAGCTTTGATATTTTCAATTCATCGCAAACAATCGAGTGAATTGTCACTAGACACAAACCTGTCTCTGTCTGCAATTGCTTTACAGTCACATGCCTATTTTCCATGATCATATCGGAAATTCACTGGATCATGTCTAGAGTCCGTGACGTTCTCGGACGACGGGTGCTTACACGCTTGTCCGCACTTTGGTTCCCATCTTGAAAGTTCTGAATCCATCGAAACACAGTTGCACGGCTTCCGGCGGCATTCTCCACACACTGCTGCTAAACGACGATGAATATGACCTGCACCATAAAGGAAGGATATATAGAAAAGACACTGGCTGTGTTGAGCTAAAACTCATGACGTCATGAAGTTGACTGCAGCGCTTCCGCGACCTAAAACAGAACTACAGTTAATTGACAGCTGGGCTTCCCAGGAATCACCGCGAACCACATGACGTTGCCCATTTGAGCTTTGACCTCCGTGCAGAGTGGAAGACGACGTATACGACATACACTGAAGAGCAATTGAATTAGAGATACCTGTCTAGTAACGTGTAGCGCCACTTTTCGCCCTGATGACGGCGGCGATTCGTTTCTGCATGGACTCGACAAGAGACACCGGAAGCGTTGGATCCACGACCCCTGAACAAGCTTCCACAGTTCACGAAGATTTGATGGAGGGGGTCATCTCTCTCGGTGGCATCCCATATGTGCTCGATGGGATTGAGGTCAGGTGACCTGGCTGGCCAAGGAAGCGAGGTCACGTCGGTGGAGTGTTCATCCAACCATTTGGATACAATTCGGGAGCTTCACTGTCTTGTTGCAGGATGAGGTCCCCAGTGGGATGTTGAAGACGCACAAACGGGAGCAAATGGTCGTCCAGAACATCCCGGTAACCTTCCCCTGTGAGGGACGATGCCACACGTACCAGGGGTCCCATTTAAGTCCACATAAACAGTCCCCAGACGAAAATGCCACCCCCACCAGCTTGAAGAGTGCCCTGCTGGCAAGAAGGATCCATCGCTTCATGTGGTTTGCGCCGTACTCGTATCCTGCCATCCGCATGTACCAACATGAATCTCGACTCATCCGTCCAGGCAACATTTTACCACATGTCTAGGGTCCAGTGGCGATGTTTCCGCGCCCATGCTAATCTTTGCAAGCTGTAATGTGCGGTCAGCAGCGGTACCCTCGTGGGACGATGGCTCCTGCACCCCATAGCGAGGAGATGGTCCTGGATGCTGTGGCTGCTTACACGTTTTTGTGAACCAGCGTTAAATTGCCGAGTGATTTCTTACACTGGGGCCCGTCTATCCGCTGTTTCAATGCGAGCTAGCCGACGATGACCCTGCTCACCCACGCGCTGTTGTCCACGATAGTTGGCCCTTGCAGGGAGGGTTTTACCGGATTTGATGTACTCACGGTGCACCCGTGACACAGTGGCACGTGAAAATCCTAGTGCCTGTACGACTTCCGAGATGGAGTGACTCATTCGTCGGGCCCCGACAATTTGCCCACTATCCAATGCGCTTAGATCCTTCGTCTTATTCCTACTGCGTCCGACTCTTACTGATTCCCGTCGCATTACTGGTTATATTGTCGGATCGCTGCATACGTCATGTCGTTTCCTTTTACAGGGCCGCCCACTGCGTTACATTTGCATAACGCCAGCTGTCTCTTATTCAATTGCTCTTTAGTGTATACCTATCATTTTCCGGATTCTATTTGGTGTGCATCTTCCAGTTTCCTGTAGCATTCCAATAAGTGGCATTATTCTGGCTTATTCCTCACTGATCGTTAACTTTTCCTTTGTAAATTCCATTACTTAGGTTTCTACGTGTTTTTGTTGCACATTTCATTCACACATAGTTTGTCATTGTTTTCTTCACAATATAGCTTTACGTTCAATTCTCATTTGTATTCCGTTGTCATCTGTTTTGATATCTACGTCTTTGGCTTTAATATCTATGGATATTTCGTTATTGCCATCTTTCCGATGCTTCACTTGGCTTAGATTTAGACACCAGTTGAGGACAAAGGTCGTGTGTGTGTGTGGGGGGGGGGGGAGGGCAACTGAAGGGTAGCGTAGAGCAGCGTCTCCTCACCACCTTAGCATTGGGGTGGGGTTACCATAGCGGGTGTCGGACAAAAGGCCACCGGATTCTTGCCCACCCGGACATTTGCCCACTCGGACATTTGCCCACTTGGACACTTGCCCACCAGGACATTTGCCCACTCGGACACTTGCCCACTTGGACACTTGCCCACCCGAACATTTGCCCACTGAATCTGAGCACACTAACTTTAGTAATAACCGCAACCATATTTTCGAATTTTTTTTTTTTTTTGATTGGAGGTTTAACGACCACCGTGAGCAACTCAATGGGCTATAAGCAGTCGCCCGTCCCTAATTTAGGGTCACTGGTTCCAGAGAAGGGAGAGAGCCAGTGCCGTAAGACAAACACAACATCCATGCCTCACCGGGATTCGAACCCGGACCCCTTACGGACGAATGATCAGAGGCCTGCGCCACCGGGGCGGCATTTTCGAAATTTAATCATCACGACCTGCTTTGATTTCGGGAAATGGTGTACACGCGCCGAAATTTAAATTTGTATGCAGTGTGACCCAACGCACGTTTTGAATTTCTGGGTAAGTTTAATACTAACTTTACTTCCGAAACACTGAAAAATAATTTTTAGTGCTTTTTTTCTACTGGCTCCAAAGGAAGTCGGCGCTAACCTTCTTCTTGCCTGTCTCTCTCTCTTTCAGAAACATACGGTACGCCACTAGTAAACCAACAAGATGAGACGAAAACGACTAGTGGGAGTGGTATAAGAGTTGCTAGAATGTCGCCTTAAACTTTTTTCCCTTGCTTTGAATAAGTTGCCTTAATTGCTTTACAAAATTTTGCCTTTCTGCTTGTGAAAATAATACTGTATGTTAACAATTTCTTTAAAAACGATGTTCTATTTATTTGCCTTAATCAAATTTTAACGTCCTAACTCGCAGACGTAAGACTCCCGCTCCGTAACCCCATTTTTGGCTGGAATGGAACACCTTTTTTCCCAAAGCAGTCGCAAGCAACTTCTCGCTCTCAAGGTCGCGCTGAAGGTCGTGCACCCTCACTGCCTTGGGGTACGTTTAAGAGCTGCTTACGTGTTGAAACTCCTTACTTCAGAGCTGTCCTTCACTGAGGGGGGCCATTACAACAGGGCAATTAGTAATGACACCCCCCCTCAGTCAATTCCTATCTACCATCCTCATCCGCCCTAATGTGAAAAAGGGCTTAAACTAAAGATTTGGAATAGTGGACAATTGAATTTTCATGACACTTCGGATGTTCTTGGTGATCGGTAATAAAGTCAAAAAAAAAAAAAAAAAGTCCGAGAAAAAAAGTCCTGGAAAAAAGTTCGAGGGAAAAAAGTCCGAGACTGTTTAGAAACGCCGAAAAAAGTTCGGGGAAGAAAGGGCGTTTTGATGTCATGATCGGCATGCTAATAAGTCAATTTGATACTGTTTGAATTTTGGGGTGGGGGGGGGACATATTTTCATTAGTTGGTTGACGGAAGACCGCCACATCGGAAAACCCGGGTACAGAGAACTGGCCACAAAATTTTTAAGGGGCCGTATAAAAATGGCGTTCTGGAGATCTTCAGCATTTACAAATTGCAACTCGACAAATTTTCACAATTATCTCAGCGCATGTGCGCTCTCTAGAAACCTGTCGGTGAGGAGGGAAGGGGGGGGGGTTAATACCAAAAGTGTAAAATATGTACAATTTCTCGTCCGATCGGGAGATTTTCAGTATTTACAGGCTGCAACTCGACAAATTTTCTGAGCGCATGTGCCTACTCAACAAACCCATCCGGGGGGGGGGGGGATTTCAAAAGTGTAAAATATGAAAAATTTCTCGTCCGATCGCCAGATTTTTGGCATTTACAAGCTACAACTCGACACATTATTTGAGGGTATGTGCCTACTCAGCAAACCTGTGGGGCGGGAGGGGTATACCAAACGTGTAAATTATGAAGAATTTCTCGTCTGATCGATAGATTTTCACCATTCAGCAGCTACAACTCGACACATTATCTGAAGGCATGTGAATGATGAAAATCTCCGGGTCGGAAGAGAAATCTTCATATTTTACACTTTTGGCAATCCCCCTTCCCCTATACAGGTTTGCTGAGTAAGCACATGCCTTCAAATAATGTGTCGAGTTGTAGTGCTGAAAATCTCCCGATTGAACGAAAAAAATTTCATATTTTACACTTTTGGTATTGAACCCCCCCATCGATTTTACTGAGTAAGCACATGCCTTGAGTTTATGTCTCGAGTTGTAGTTTGTATATGATGAAATCTCCCGGTCGGAAGATATATAAATTAGTTTAGGTTTGGGGGTAACCCCGTACGTTTCAACATTTGTAAAACAAAAAGCAATTTTTATACAATCCATAAATATTTATGTGATCAGTTTTCCTACACTTGATCGGAAACGTCCTCCGAAGTTACGTATTATCTACAAATCATCCATAGTAGGCAAGTGTCCTGTGGCGAAATGTCCGGGTGGGCAAGTGTCCGGGTGGGCAAATGTCCGGTGGGCAAGTGTCCGGTGGGCAAATGTCCAGTGGGCTTTTGTACGGACCCCGCCATAGCAACCATTGCCGACGGGATGGATTCACGTCACAGTTTCGTTCTGTTTCAGGTCCGTGGAGGCGCCGCTTTCTATGGGAGGAGTTTCCATGGGCTCCTATGTCTGTTTCCACTCTATAGATCCTTCCTTTATGACCTGCACGAACACCTTCTCTATACAAAAACCACGCCGTTCAACGTTGCCAGTGACATTCACCCTCCATCGGTCCTTCCTGTCCATGCGTGACTCAGCAATACTTGCACGAGCAGCCTGATACACGCCGCCGCGTGCACTGAGCAACGCCATCTGTTGGCATTTTTTGAGCGATACCTACCCTACCAATTACCGTCGTCTTCCGGTGAATTCTGTCTGAATACGTACTGCTACTAAACTTGTCTCAATCATTTCTGAATGCCCCAAGTAAATTCAGCACGATTTCATATATTTTAAATATACGGAAAAAAAACCCCAAAACCTTTGAAATCATCATATCATCATCATTGTCAACCATTATCAATCCACTGCTGGACGAAGGTCTCCCCAAGTTTCCTCCACAACGGTCTGTCTTGTGCCAGTCTCCTCCATGTCACTCCCGCATACTTCCGAATTTCATCCGCCCATCTTCCATATGGTCTTCTTCTGGGTCTTTTCCTGTCCCTTGGAATCCAACCTAAAATTTCGGCTGTCCATCGATGGTCTGTCCTTCTGGCAGTATGTCCAGCTCATTGCCATTTCAGCGATTTAACTCGGATCATGATGTCTTCCACTCTTGTCATTTTTCGGATCCACGAGTTCCTCTTCTCATCTTTCCTGGTTACACCAAGCATGCACCTCTCCATGCTACTTTGAGTTGTCTGCAGCCTTTGTATGTCTTTTTTAATTAAGGTCTACGTCTCTGCACCATACGTAAGCACTGGAAGGATGCATTGATCAAACACTTTTCTTTTAAGACATAATGGCATATTGCTCTTGAAAATTATGCTGTTTCTTCCAAAAGCTCTCCAGGCAAGTTTAGTAAGCCGAATAATTTCCTCATCAATGTGACCCCTCACTTGATATCTCCTGTCCAAGATAAACATACGTATCTGTTATCTCCAGCTTTTCTTCATCAATCGATAAATCTTCATTTCTTGTAAAAGCATTGAACATCACTTTTGTCTTCTGAAAGTTCATTTTTAATCCCATTTCTCTACTCTTGTCAGCAAGTTCCTGGATCATACTCTGCAGCTCTGATGGGGTAATTTGCAAAAATTACTATGTCATGAGCAAAACAAAGGTGGGTTAGATAATCTCCATTAATCTTTATCCCTTTGTTTTCCCAGTTCAGTGATTGAAAGACATTTTCCAATGTGGCATTAAAGAGCTTCAGAGATATGGTGTCACCTTGTCTTACTCCTTTTCCAATTTTTATGTGTGTTGTATTTTCAAACAGCCGAATCTTTGCACTTGCATTTTCATAGATGTTATTAATAATATTAATGTATGCATCTTCAATACCGCAGGATTTCAGAGCCATTGTAACTGCTGATGGTTTCACCGAATCAAAGGCTTTTTCATAATCGATAAAAGCCATGCACAATGGAAGTTCATATTCCCTCGCTATTTCAATTAGTTCTCTCAGTACGTGGATATGATCTATTGTGCTATAGCCACTCCTGAATCCAGCTTGTTCTCTCGGTTGAGCCATGTCCAGTGTCACCTTCATGCGGTGTGAAAGAACTTTAGTAAAGATTTTATAAATCACTAATAGGAGGCTGATAGGTCTGTTGTTCCTGTGATCCTCAATGTCACCTTTTTTATGTAGCGGGATCATTGTAGCGTTGTTCCAATTCTCAGGAATCTTCCCTTCATTAAGGCATCGAGTGAAAATTTGGGCGAGTACTGTTTCGATTTCTCCACTTGCTTCTCGTATGATGCCTACAGTAATTCCATCTTCTCCTGGAGCTTTTCTCCACTTCGTGCTCTTGATTACATGCGCAACTTCTGCTAAGAGGACTGGAAGAACTCTGGTACTGGTACCTTTCATGATGTCTGGAGTACATGTATCATCCCTTTCATATAATTTGGAGTAGAAATCTTTCACTCTTGTCAAAATTTCGCCTCTATTTCTTGTTACAGAACCATCTTCTTTTCTCAGTGCCATAATGTTTTTGTCCTTACTGAGATGTCCCTTTGCTATCTTTTGGCTTTGGTTGTTTTCAGTTGCTTTCCTCACTAGTTCACAGTTGAATTTCCTTACGTCTTCAGGGATACTTTTTGTACTGTCTTGCAGAGCTCTATATATTCCACTTTGGAAGTCACATCTTCTTTAGTTGTCCTCATGATGCTAACCTTGGCTACGTATAGTGGACGCTCCCTATCTTCTGATTCAAGACTTCTTGAATTGCAAGAGGAACTACAAATTATCAAGTGGAACATCGTCATGCTAAGTGAGGTAAGGAGAAAAGGAGAAGATCTCATCGAACTGAAAAGTGGACATCTCTTCTACTATCATGGGACAGATACTGGCAGAACTAGTGGTGTTGGATTTATAATAAACAAAAAACTGAAGGATAAAATTGTAGAAGTTAAAAGTTCCTCTGACAGAGCTGCACGGCTTGTTATCCAACTCTCGAAAAGATACCAGGCTCAGATTATTCAAACTTATGCACCCACCACAAGTCATCCTGAAGAAGAAATTGAAGAATTTTATGAGGAAATTCGTCATCTAAATAATAAAGGTAAGCAGCACTTGAAGATAATTATGGGAGATTTCAATGCAAAAATAGGGCAACGGCAACAGAATGAAACTTCAGTAGGTAAATTCGGTCACGGCAACAGAAACCAGCGTGGAAATACTCTTGTTGAGTTTGCAGAGGCAGAAGGGTTTTTCATCTTGAACTCCTTCTTTAAGAAAAAGTCACACAGGAAATGGACATGGAGACATCCAAATGGGACGACAAGTGAAATTGATTTTATTATGTGTAACAAAAAATTCGTCAGTGTGCTAAACAAGTTCAACACAAGTAGTTACCTTAGATTGGTGAGATGCAAGATGCACCTCAACACTAAACTCGAACGTGTCAAGCTCATAAGACAAACAAAAGGTATTGACATAACCAACCTTAAAAAACACCATAATACCTTCAAGTTGTAACCGAAGAACAGATTCTCTGCTTTGGAAGGCCTAACATCGGAAGAAGTGGATATTTTCGAAGTTAACAGAAAAGTAACCAAAGCTCTAATGGAAACAGCAACAAAATTAGCTGGGTCTAAGAACAAACCTTTGAAATACTAGGTAGTAAATAGATAGTTAACAGAAAAGTAACCAAAGCTCTAATGGAAACAGCAACAAAATTAGCTGGGTCTAAGAACAAGTTGCATGTGAACAAATTATCAGGAAAAACCAAAATTTTGATGCAAAAAAGAAGAGAGATGAGGACAACTAAAGTAGATGTGACTTCCAAAGTGGAATATATAGAGCTATGCAAGACAACACGAAAAAGTATCACTGAAGACGTAAGGAAATTCAACTGTGAGCTAGTGAGGAAAGCAATTGAAAACAACCAAAGCCTTAAGATAGCAAAGGGACATCTCAGTAAGGGAAGAAAACAGATTATGGCTCTGAGAAAAGAAGATGGTTCTATAACAAGAAATAGAGGTGAAATTTTGACAAGAGTGAAAGATTTCTACTCCAAATTATATGAAAGGGATGATACATGTACTCCAGACATCATGAAAGGTACCAGAGTTCTTCCAGTCCTCCCAGCAGAAGTTGCTCATGCAATCAAGAACATGAAGCGAGGGAAAGCTCCAGGAGAAGATGGAATTACTATAGACATCATACAAGAAGCAAGTGGAGAAATTGAAACAGTTCTCGCCCAAATTTTCACTCGATGCCTTAATGAAGGGAAGATTCCTGAGGATTGGAACAATGCTACAATGATCCTGCTACATAAAAAAGGTGACATTGAGGATCTCAGGAACTACAGACCTATCAGCCTCCTATCAGTGGTTTATAAAATCTTCACTAAAGTTCTTTCACACCGCTTGAAGGTAACACTGGACATGGCTCAACCGAGAGAACAAGCTGGATTCAGGTGTGGCTACAGCACAATAGATCATATCCACGTACTGAGAGAACTGATTGAAAGAGCGAGGGAATATGAACTTCCATTGTGCATGGCTTTTATCGATTATGAAAAAGCCTTTGATTCGGTGAAACCATCAGCAGTTACCACGGCTCTGAAATCCTGCGGTATTGAAGATGCATACATTAATATTATTAATAACATCTATGAAAATGCAAGTGCAAAGATTCGGCTGTTTGAAAATACAACACACATAAAAATTGGAAAGGGAGTGAGACAAGGTGACACCATATCTCCGAAGCTCTTTAATGCCACATTGGAAAATGTCTTTCAATCACTGAACTGGGAAAACAAAGGGATAAAGATTAATGGAGATTATCTAACCCACCTTCGTTTTGCTGATGACGTAGTCATTTTTGCAACTACCCCATCAGAGCTGCAGAGTATGATCCAGGAACTTGCTGACAAGAGTAAAGAAGTGGGATTAAAAATGAACTTTCAGAAGACAAAAGTGATGTTCAATGCTTTTACAAGAAATGAAGATTTATCGATTGATGGAGAAAAACTGGAGATAACAGATACGTATGTTTATCTTGGACAGCAGATATCAAGTGAGGGTCACATTGATGAAGAAATTAATCGGCGTACAAAACTTGCCTGGAGAGCTTTTGGAAGAAACAGCATAATTTTCAAGAGCAATATGCCATTATGTCTTAAAAGAAAAGTGTTTGATCAATGCATCCTTCCAGTTCTTACGTATGGTGCAGAGACGTGGACCTTAACTAAAAGAGACATACAAAAGCTGCAGACAACTCAAAGTAGCATGGAGAGGTGCATGCTTGGTATAACCAGGAGAGATAAGAAGAGGAACTCGTGGATCCGAAAAATGACGAGAGTGGAAGACATCATGATCAGAGTTAAATCCCTGAAATGGCAATGGGCTGGACATACTGCCAGAAGGACAGACCATAGATGGACAGCCGAAATTTTAGATTGGATTCCAAGGGACAGGAAAAGACCCAGAAAAAGACCACATGGGAGATGGGTGGATGAAATTCGTAAATATGCGGGAGTGACATGGAGGAGACTGGCACAAGACAGACCGTTGTGGAGGAAACTTGGGGAGACCTTCGTCCAGCAGTGGATTGATAATGGTTGACAATGATGATGATGATGATGAAATACGAATATGATTTTGTTTTATGTTCTATACCCTATTACACATCCTTTACTTATAAGCATAGTTCTTTTCAAAAGCAGTTTGTCACCCAATTGATTTACTATTAATGCCGTTTAAAATATCCACTAATATATCTAGTTTATAATTTATCTATTAGGGTTATGCAAAAGTTTCCGCCGTTTTAAGGAGAAAGTAGACAGGAACAATCAGGAAACCAGTACACATTTATTCAACGAAATATTAGCTGTTAGCATCAATGGCCTTTTGCCATTTTTCAGACAACAAATATATGCCCCTGTGATAAAAGAACTTGGGTTTTGAGCTGAAGAACGCAGTGACGGAATTTTCCACCTCTGGAACTGTGGTGAACCGCTGTTGGGCTAGTGCATGTTGCATAGAGCGAAACAGATAAAAGTTTGAGGGTGCAATGTCCGGGGAGTAAGCCAGGTGCGGTAAAACCTCCCAGTGTTCGGGGTGGCACCGACATGTGGTCTGGCATTATCGTGTAACAAGATGACTGAGGTGTCCTTTACCTGTCCATGGGCGTTTTTGCTCGATCGCGGCGTTCATTTTCAACTGATCGCTATATCGTTGTGCAGTGATTGTTTCGCTTGGTTTCAACAGTTCGAAGTACAGCACTCCATGCATATCCCACCACACACATGACAGCACCTCTCTCCCGTGGATATCCTATTTTGCAGTGGATGTTGATGGCTGGCCTGGGTTGACCCAGGATCGCTTGCGTACTGGGTTGTCGCAAAATACCCATTTTTCATCTCATTCTTCCCTTGAAACCTCATCAGCAACAACATGCAGATGTCCAATCAATTTTGCTCACTTCGACATCGCAAGATTTCAGTTTTTATTGTAGGCTAGAGCGTTTAGATAGATCTATATTTGCAAAACGTTTAACATAATCAGCACTAAACTCGGAAAGTTAGTTAAATTAAAAAAGTAATAAATAATTAAAGCGTATAAATTAATATCCGAATTGTGCTAAATTAAAATAATATACAAGCGCAACTTGCCGTGATATTAAGAATTCAATTCGAATTTTGTAGATCGGAAAAATATAACTAGAGTCATTAATAATCCAATGTTTTTAAATTAGCACGCGATCACCTTGACATCTGAAAGCGATGTCGTGTTATTATATAGCAAGTAATCATTTTGACATCGCCAGAGCACGCACGAATTGATCGATAAGTGATTATGCAACAATGCAGATGTTGGTGTGACGTCAAGCGTTCCAGAGAAACAGATCTGGATGTTTATATTACCAATATTGCTTATTTTACACTTTGAAATGCTAATTCCATTATTTTCACAGCTTTTTTAAGTTATAGAATACCATTTTTGTCTTCGTAAAGGGTAAAAACATAACCTTTTAACCACAGCTTGTTTACATGCGTTCTTTTCTCAGCACACGGTATTTAACTACAGCAGATGTTGTTGTTTTTTTGTCTTTTTTTTATTGGGGGTTTAACCACCACCCAGAGTAACTCAATGGGCTATAAGCAGTCGCCGGTCTCTAAATTAGGGTCACTGGTTCCAGGGAAGGGAGAGAGCCAGTGCCGTAAGACAAACACATCATCCATGCCTCACCGGGATTCGAACCCGGACCCCTTTCGGAGGAATGATCAGAGCCATCGCTTACACAATTGCGCCACCTGGACGGCGTAGCAGATGTTTCTTTTGTTTTCATCTAACGCTGTTGCCGGTTTCAATTCTTTCAATTTTTTTATTTCCTGTAATTTTTTATCAGAAACATTCTTAAATGTGTGAACGCCCTCGGTATCTGGACTAGCGCGGAATTACGTTTAGAGGTGAAAACGTATAAACGAGATTCCACTGTATTGTGAATGTACACTGAAAAGCAATTGAATTAGAGATGCCTGTCTAGTAACGTGTAGCACCACCTTTCGCCCTGATGACGGCGGCGATTCGTCTCGGCATGGACTCGACAAGACACCGGAAGCATTGGGAAGCCATACGGATCCACGACCCCTAGACAAGCTCCCACAGTTCACGAAGATTTGATGGAGGAAGGTCAAAGCCTCGAACATCTGTCACGATGGCATCCCAGATATTCTCGATGGGATTGAGGTCGGGTGACCTTGCTGGCCAAGGAAGCGAGGTCACGTCGGGGGAGTGTTCATCCAACCATTCGGATACAATTCGGGAGCTGCATTGTCTTGTTGCAGGATGAGGTCCCCAGTGGGATGTTGAAGACGCACAAACGGGAGCAAATGGTCGTCCAGGATATCCCGGTAACGTTGACCTGTGAAGGACGATGTCACACGTAGCAGGGGTCCCATTTCAGTCCACGTAAGCAGTCCCCAGACGAGAATGCCACCCCCACCAGCTTGAAGAGTACCCTGCTGGCAAGAAGGATCCATCGCTTCATGTGGTTTGCGCCGTACTCGTATCCTTCCATCAGCATGTACCAATGTGATTCTCGACTCATCAGTCCAGGCAACATTTTCCCACATGTCTGGGGTCCAGTGGCGATGTTCCCGCGCCCATGCTAATCTTTGCCCCCTGTGATGTGCGGTCAGCAGTGGTACCCTCGTGGGACGATGGCTTCTGTACCCAATAGCGAGGAGATGGTTCTGGATGGTATGGCTGCTTACACGTTTTTGTGCACCAGCGTTAAATTGCCCATTGATTTCTTGCACTGTGGCCCGTCTATCCGCTGTTACGATGCGAGCTAGCCGACGATGACCCCGCTCATCCACACGCTGTTGTCCACGGTAGTTGACCCTTGCAGGGATGATTTTACCGGAATCGATGTACTCACAGTGCACCCGTGACACAGTGGCTTGGAAAAATCCCAGTGCCTGCACGACTTCTGAGATGAAGTGACCCATTCGTCGAGCCTCGACAATTTTCCCACGATCAAATGCGCTTAGATCTTTCGTCTTACCTATACTACGTCCTACTCGTACTGATTCCCGTCGCATCACTCTTTACATTATCGGATCGCTGCGTACGTCATGTCGTTTCCGTTTATAGGGCCGCCCACAGCGCCACATTTGCGTAACACCAGCTGTCTCTAATTCAATTGCTCTTCAGTGTACTTTTAAGCAGGTCAAATCAGTGATGCTATATTTACACGAATTTTAAAGCAGTTTTATTTTTCAGAAAATAAACTTTGCTTCTTGTATTACTTTTTACAGGTGTTGCCAACTATATATTATCGTGGAAAATCTGGATTCCATTGAGAAGACTGTCTCTACTTACGTACTTACTTCATCCCATAGTTATTGTTTATCATGTCGCCACTACAACGACCGAGAACAGTGCTGATCATCATTCTGGAGTAAGTAGAACTATATTATGAGAATGTACACATTTTTTACGCTTTTCAACCGCAGGTTGAAGAAACGTATATGCTCCAGCTTTGTCCGTCTAGGATGCAAAGATTAGCATGGGCGCGGGAACATCGCCACTGGACCCTAGACATGTGGAAAAATATTGAAAATGGGACAAATGGGGTCAAAGGTCACGACATAAAAGCGGGATCCATTCCATTGCCCTTATTCGTCATAATTTACGTAAAAATGATTCGATTTCGATGACAGTTTAGTATGTGGTAGGGCACCACCTGGGGACGAACCCTATTAAAAATGGACGAAATGGGGTTAAAGGTCAGGACATAGGAGCGTGATCCATTCAATCTTACTTATGCGTCATAACTTACGTAAAAATGCTTCGATTGCGACAAAACTTTTGTGGGCGTGTATTGTTTCTTTGTGCTCGTGATTATTACTCCGTGAGTGCTCTAATTCGAGTTTTCCACTTTCTTTTTGGTGTGTACGGTGTCCGTGAAGGAATCGTCTTCGTTTCTATACACCTGCCTAGCTGGTAAGTGACTTATTTGTTTTGTAATCTTCATTTTACTCTCTTGGTCAAGTTGGCCAAGATAAGATTTCTTATCGCCATTGCAAATGGCGGCTTCCGGAGATAGCGTAGATCATGCGTTCGCTTCCGGAATCGTTGATCCAGCAAGCACTTCTCCCATTGGTGCAGTAGTCAATGACGTACCTCGTTCGTCTAGCCCCTCCTCATCACAGCATTCTGTTGCTGCCCTACCTGCTCTAGTTGCTTCCTCTTCTGGTACTGCTGGCGGTGATGGAATGTCTTCCCTCAGGCCTGTAGAGTATGCAATGGATCTTTCACAGTCCACTGATGTTCCACCTTCGCTGCAAAGACCGGCTGCATTATCCTATGCGGTCGTCACTTCTCCCAACACCAGATCTTCTCATTCGCCCTCTCCTTCCAATTTACGTCAGCTCCACATGACGTATGATGCTGACGCCATCTCTGTCGACTTTCCGCCGAGCTCGTCATACGGTCAGCACTTCATGAAGACTGTCGCATGTGGAGTTGTATTCCGGAGCCTTCCCAATTCTAAACTTACGGCCTGTATTGCTGCTCTACGTCAGATGTTTCCACCACAAGCAATCACTCACGTTGCACGGCGGCCCAGACAGGTGATCGCTCACTTTTCTAAAGCAGAGTATGGCATCCGTGTGCAAATGGAAGGTCTATCCATTGGGGATCAACATCTCTCGGCGGATCCCATCACCCAGCTGCCTGTCTCAGTCAGCTTTTCCCCAGTACCACCGGAGGTATCTGATGATGTTCTGCTTTCAGCCATCCATCGATTTGGCCGCCCTGTAGGCTCTATGACTACATACTCTTCTTTCCCAGATGATCCAGAGGATCGCTACTTGCGTGGCCTTCGGCACCAGGTGAGGGTGGTGCTTCCAACTGATGATGATATGCAACGAGTTCCACCACAACTCCGGGTACGATGCGGGCCACATACTCGTCTAATTACCATCATGGTAGGCACTGCCTGTGCAGTTTGCAACGGTCGTGGACACCCCGAGCACTCTGCCCCCTACTTGCTTCCACCGGCCCCAACTCGACAGCACAACCCCATCCTTCTTCCTCACGCCCTCCGGCGTCGTCAACTCCAACCTCTAGCCAGCGACAGCCGACTTATGACGAAAGTATTACTAAAGTCGTTGATCAACGCGTGCCTTCGTCGCAGCGTTCGACCGCCGGCGTGTCCTCCAATCAGCTACCACCTTCGTCCGCAGCTCGTTCTACAGATGATGCAAACCAACCTCTTCCTACGCCTTCAGACACAGCTCCATTTCCACCTTCTGCGGTTGATAATGAAGCCACTGCTGATTCTCATCCTTCCGAAATTGTTAGTGAGGCCACCGTTTCCGGCCTTTTCAAGGTACCAGATCCTTCTCTTTCAGCCTTCACGCTCGTCCGAAGGCGCACCAAGCGCCAACGGTCGACTGGTTCTCGTGGAAAGAAAACTCGAACTTCGCCCACTAACTTAGGTCAACGTGACCTTTCTGTGAGTGACTGTACCTCAGAAGGTTCTATTGCTTCGGATGTTGATGTCAGCGTTTTCGATCCGATTTCTCTTGCTGATTTTCTACGCCTGTTGGATGATTCCTCTCTTGCATAAACGCCAGCCACAGGAGTGGCATTGCATGCCTTCCTTACCAGTACCTGCTTCAGCCGGATGTCTCGCAGCTTTTTAAGCTCTTACCCTAATCAACTTTCTGAGATCGTGATGCAAACGCAGACTATTCGCGCGCATCTGCTGGTACTGCCGCCTACAACGCTGGGCAGCCCTGAGTGGACCAGGAAGTTCGTCAGTCGCCTTTACAGATGCATTAGATAAACTCCTTCAACCACCGTCGGATTGTTCCCTTCATAGTAGTGACATTGAACTGTTGGGGCTTTAGCTCCCCGCTGGCGAATGCGATGGCCCACAAAGATCTAGCCCCACTGGGCGCTGATATTCTACTCTTGCAGGAAACCAACTGCCTTTCATCTACACCTTTCAACCGTTGGCGACATTGGGATTACCAATTCCATCATGCTTTCGAGCTCTCTCAGTATACGGAGGCGTGACGATCGGGATTCGTTCTCGGTTCCGCCAGGCTATTTCTGCGGTCCGGGTCCCCAACCTTTGCCAAGACTATCTATAGCGCCTCACCTTCACTTGTGAAGGCCAAAGATACACTGCTAAAAATTTCACCGTTAGATTACGGCCAACGGCCGGCAACTGGGAGCCCGGACGGTTTCCCGTAAAAGTACGGCTTGGTCCGTTTGTGTGAAAACCCGTTAAAATATGGGCTCGACCGTAAATACTAAGCTCGTAATTTGAATAGCAACGCCCGTAAAAATAAAATTTGACTGTATTCATTTACGCCGTAAGTTGAAGTGCAGTGCTCGTAAAAATAAAGTTTGACCGTATTGAGCTAAGCCGTAATTTGAAGGGCAATGCCCGAAAAAATAAGTTTGACCGTATTTACTTAAGCTGTAATTTGAAAAGCAATGCCAGTAAAATTAAAGTTTGGCAGTTTTCAGTTAAGCCGTAATTTGAAGAGCAATTCCGTAAAAATATAGTTTGATTGTATTCAGTTAAGACTGAATTTCACAGGCTTAACTGAATAGTTTTCAGTTAAGCGGTAATCTGAAATTAGAAAGTCTGACCTTATTCATTTGAATTTCAGAGCAATACCTGTAAATATCAAGTTTGGCCATATTCAGTTAAGCCTCACGGCGAGTAGTCACCGACTTTTATAGTAAATACATTTTTTGTGGAAGAGTGTGCAAGTAAATGAATGTTTTTGTGGAAGAGTGTGTGAGTGTGAAATTGTTGGATACTTGCATTATTACCAATCAATTCAGTTCTAAATGTGAGTAATGATATTTTTATATCTTAAAATCAGGTTTATTACAATATGATAAATAATGACATCAGTTACACACAGATTTGTTGGACATTAGGCTTTACGAACTCTGTACACACAGTTGGTTGAACAATGCTTACGTTTCTTTTAGACACGTTTTAATTGGAGAAGTATTTCTAAAGCACAGTTGGTTGAACAATACTTAGTTTCTTTTAGACATTTTAATTTGCTCATACGTACTAATGTAGTATTTGCATGAATGAATACAAAGGGCAGTTATGTAGTAAAGATATGTACAGGCATATTCTTGTATTTATATGTTATATTAATGACAAATAGAAGTACGAACTGGCATCCGAGTACATTGCGTCTATAGGGTATTCAGTCCGCAATGGTGTCAAAGTTGGTTTTTCATGTAGGTTTTGGCTGGTATTATATTTGACATAGGGTTGAATCATACTTTTCCTGTTCTCACATTCACTGCCTTGTGTGCTGGTTCATTTTACATTCTACTGAGCACTGTGTTGTCAGTGTTCCCACAACTTTCGCTGTCTTGTTTCCTATCTCTAATTTTTGGATATTTACCTACTTTTCACATTTTTAGTAAAATTATGTCAAAAACTGGAAGTACTGCTTTTGAAAGATCACATTGCTTCCCCATAATTAAGGTATCAGAAAGAAAAGAAAAAAATACTTGAATGGAAGTGAGAGCTTTTGAACTTGATAGGGCATAATTTCAAATCTCAGATCCCCATTCAAAGAAGAAACACTTACACAGAAACAACACACCCTGATCCTAACTGAGCCATTCTAGAACATATCAATATTTCTAAAATATTAAATTTTCCTGTTTAGGATGTTTCAGAAATGACTTCAAGTGATTAAAGCTGTTCTTTCCTTGGTGTGTTGCCACAAGGAAACCATTTTGGAGCACAAACATGTTTTGGAATGTTATTAAATAGTTGTATTTGTAATATCTTGGTAATACCTGAAGATACTGAAACAATTTTTAATTGATGTACGAATCAGGTGTTTAGTGACAAAGGAAAAGAACACGACAGAAACCCTAAATTTCTCAAAAAACAATTTCATCGTATCATTTTGTACCAATTTCAGCACTATCATCTTAAAACATGAAATACATGCTTTGCACATTGAACATTTTGAATAGACTTTTGAATCAGGAATGCAAAACATATAAAACAAATTTCATATTTTTTAACTTAAAAAAAGTGGCTTCTGATTTATCTTAAAATATACATTTTCCTGGGCATCCAGGTTTTACTACCTGGGTAGGTAAATGATTTATGTACATACCCAGCTGGGCATGTAGCATTTCAGATATTTTTCAAGCCCTGCTTAAAGTGACACAGGTAAAAGATTTCACTCGCAGAAATTTAGAATGTAATCAATTTTTTTCCATTTAACTTTAATTACTACATTTGCAAAGTAAAGAAACTGTTCATGATATATTTTCACCGTCATTTTCTTGGCCAGCATTTACCAAATTCAGTAAAAAAAGAACAACGGTCGAAACTTGTTAAAATGAAATTCAAGGGGGACAGAAAAAAATTTGTAGCACTGTATTGCTCTAAAAACATTACAAATTTTTCATTAAAAAGTTAGTATGTACTACAGAAGTTTTCATTACGCATAAGATTGCAATGCTGTAAAAGCGAAATAGTGCCCACAGAGAAAAGCAAAGATGATTTTTTTTGTAATGGGAAGTTTTTGCTAAAGTAGTAATAATGAAATATATAAGCTTTAATTAATCTGTATGTATGAAATTATGTACTGTATATATTTTTACTTATACATATCAGGGCTTGAAAAGTACCATGCCTGGGTCGTGTGAATCATTAGCCTGGGCTGGTAAATAAATAATCTAGTTTACCAGACTGGGCAACTAAATCTAAAAATGTCGCTCCAGTGGCGCAGTGGTCTAAGCGATGGTCTCTGATCATTCGTCCAAACTGGGTCCGGGTTCGAATCCCGGTGAGGCATGGATGTTGTGTTTGTCTTACGGCACTGGTTCTTTCCCTTCCCTGGAACCAGTGACTCTAAATTAAGGACGGGTGACAGCTTATTACCCATTGAGTTGCTCACGGTTGTCGTTAAACCCCCAATAAAAAAAAATCTAAAAATAAAGTTCAGAATATAATTTTCTACTACAAGAAAAAAGACAGTCATCGCATGCCATGTTGCTTTTCACTGCTAATCACTGGAATTTGTATAATTGTTAAGCAGTGCCAAGGACAGAAGAATATCACTTCTTTAATTATATTATGCTCTAGGTCCATACATTTTTTTGATTGAAGGTTTAACGACCACCGTGAGCAACTCAATGGGCTATAAGCAGTCGCCCGTCCCTAATTTAGGGTCACTGGTTCCAGGGAAGGGAGAGAGCCAGTGCCGTAAGACAAACACAACATCCATGCCTCACCGGCATTCGAACCCTTTTCGGACGGATGGTCATAAGCCATCGCTTAGACCACTGCACTACAGTGGCGGCGTCCATAAATTGGAAGCATATGTAATTTTGCTCCAAATGTTGTTTAAAGTCAGCGACTGAATGCATGCCTCTGATGGAACTAGCCTCCTGTGTTTATTGACAAAGGGTTAAAACTTCAACAAAAGGAACATGATAGAATCAGTAAATTTCTCAAATACTAATTTCAGCATCATCATCACGCATTTATGCACTGAATATTTTGAATACAGACACTTAAAACGAAAATACGTAAAAAAAGTTCATATTTTTTAACTTAAACAAGAGCCCGATGGATGACGCTGTGCGTTGTCCTGTTGAAAGATGACACTATGGTCCGGGTAAACCTCTAACAGATATGGATGGAGATGGTTCACCACATTTCCCCATTACTTAAAGAAGAGCCCGATAAATGATGCTGTGCGTTGTCCTGTTGAAAGATGACACTATGGTCCGGGTAAACCTCTACCAGATATGGATGGAGATGGTTCACCACATTTCCCCATTACTTAAAGAAGAGCCCGATAAATGATGCTGTGCGTTGTCCTGTTGAAAGATGACACTATGGTCCGGGTAAACCTCTAACAGATATGGATGGAGATGGTTCACCACATTTCCCCATTACTTAAAGAAGAGCCCGATAAATGATGCTGTGCGTTGTCCTGTTGAAAGATGACACTATGGTCCGGGTAAACCTCTACCAGATATGGATGGAGATGGTTCACCACATTTCCCCATTACTTAAAGAAGAGCCCGATAAATGATGCTGTGCGTTGTCCTGTTGAAAGATGACACTATGGTCCGGGTAAACCTCTAACAGATATGGATGGAGATGGTTCACCACATTTCCCCATTACTTAAAGAAGAGCCCGATAAATGATGCTGTGCGTTGTCCTGTTGAAAGATGACACTATGGTCCGGGTAAACCTCTACCAGATATGGATGGAGATGGTTCACCACATTTCCCCATTACTTAAAGAAGAGCCCGATAAATGATGCTGTGCGTTGTCCTGTTGAAAGATGACACTATGGTCCGGGTAAACCTCTACCAGATATGGATGGAGATGGTTCACCACATTTCCCCATTACTTAAAGAAGAGCCCGATAAATGATGCTGTGCGTTGTCCTGTTGAAAGATGACACTATGGTCCGGGTAAACCTCTACCAGATATGGATGGAGATGGTTCACCACATTTCCCCATTACTTAAAGAAGAGCCCGATAAATGATGCTGTGCGTTGTCCTGTTGAAAGATGACACTATGGTCCGGGTAAACCTCTACCAGATATGGATGGAGATGGTTCACCACATTTCCCCATTACTTAAAGAAGAGCCCGATAAATGATGCTGTGCGTTGTCCTGTTGAAAGATGACACTATGGTCCGGGTAAACCTCTACCAGATATGGATGGAGATGGTTCACCACATTTCCCCATTACTTAAAGAAGAGCCCGATAAATGATGCTGTGCGTTGTCCTGTTGAAAGATGACACTATGGTCCGGGTAAACCTCTACCAGATATGGATGGAGATGGTTCACCACATTTCCCCATTACTTAAAGAAGAGCCCGATAAATGATGCTGTGCGTTGTCCTGTTGAAAGATGACACTATGGTCCGGGTAAACCTCTACCAGATATGGATGGAGATGGTTCACCACATTTCCCCATTACTTAAAGAAGAGCCCGATAAATGATGCTGTGCGTTGTCCTGTTGAAAGATGACACTATGGTCCGGGTAAACCTCTACCAGATATGGATGGAGATGGTTCACCACATTTCCCCATTACTTAAAGAAGAGCCCGATAAATGATGCTGTGCGTTGTCCTGTTGAAAGATGACACTATGGTCCGGGTAAACCTCTACCAGATATGGATGGAGATGGTTCACCACATTTCCCCATTACTTAAAGAAGAGCCCGATAAATGATGCTGTGCGTTGTCCTGTTGAAAGATGACACTATGGTCCGGGTAAACCTCTACCAGATATGGATGGAGATGGTTCACCACATTTCCCCATTACTTAAAGAAGAGCCCGATAAATGATGCTGTGCGTTGTCCTGTTGAAAGATGACACTATGGTCCGGGTAAACCTCTACCAGATATGGATGGAGATGGTTCACCACATTTCCCCATTACTTAAAGAAGAGCCCGATAAATGATGCTGTGCGTTGTCCTGTTGAAAGATGACACTATGGTCCGGGTAAACCTCTACCAGATATGGATGGAGATGGTTCACCACATTTCCCCATTACTTAAAGAAGAGCCCGATAAATGATGCTGTGCGTTGTCCTGTTGAAAGATGACACTATGGTCCGGGTAAACCTCTACCAGATATGGATGGAGATGGTTCACCACATTTCCCCATTACTTAAAGAAGAGCCCGATAAATGATGCTGTGCGTTGTCCTGTTGAAAGATGACACTATGGTCCGGGTAAACCTCTAACAGATATGGATGGAGATGGTTCACCACATTTCCCCATTACTTAAAGAAGAGCCCGATAAATGATGCTGTGCGTTGTCCTGTTGAAAGATGACACTATGGTCCGGGTAAACCTCTACCAGATATGGATGGAGATGGTTCACCACATTTCCCCATTACTTAAAGAAGAGCCCGATAAATGATGCTGTGCGTTGTCCTGTTGAAAGATGACACTATGGTCCGGGTAAACCTCTAACAGATATGGATGGAGATGGTTCACCACATTTCCCCATTACTTAAAGAAGAGCCCGATAAATGATGCTGTGCGTTGTCCTGTTGAAAGATGACACTATGGTCCGGGTAAACCTCTACCAGATATGGATGGAGATGGTTCACCACATTTCCCCATTACTTAAAGAAGAGCCCGATGGGTGACGCTGTGCGTTGTCCTGTTGAAAGATGACACTATGGTCCGGGTAAACCTCTAACAGATATGGATGGAGATGGTTCACCACATTTCCCCATTACTTAAAGAAGAGCCCGATAAATGATGCTGTGCGTTGTCCTGTTGAAAGATGACACTATGGTCCGGGTAAACCTTTAACAGATATGGATGGAGATGGTTCACCACATTTCCCCATTACTTAAAGAAGAGCCCGATAAATGATGCTGTGCGTTGTCCTGTTGAAAGATGACACTATGGTCCGGGTAAACCTCTACCAGATATGGATGGAGATGGTTCACCACATTTCCCCATTACTTAAAGAAGAGCCCGATAAATGATGCTGTGCGTTGTCCTGTTGAAAGATGACAGTATGGTCCGGGTAAACCTCTAACAGATATGGATGAAGATGGTTCACCACATTTCCCCATTACTTAAAGAAGAGCCCGATAAATGATGCTGTGCGTTGTCCTGTTGAAAGATGACACTATGGTCCGGGTAAACCTCTACCAGATATGGATGGAGATGGTTCACCACATTTCCCCATTACTTAAAGAAGAGCCCGATAAATGATGCTGTGCGTTATCCTGTTGAAAGATGACACTATGGTCCGGGTAAACCTCTACCAGATATGGATGGAGATGGTTCACCACATTTCCCCATTACTTAAAGAAGAGCCCGATAAATGATGCTGTGCGTTGTCCTGTTGAAAGATGACACTATGGTCCGGGTAAACCTCTACCAGATATGGATGGAGATGGTTCACCACATTTCCCCATTACTTAAAGAAGAGCCCGATAAATGATGCTGTGCGTTGTCCTGTTGAAAGATGACACTATGGTCCGGGTAAACCTCTACCAGATATGGATGGAGATGGTTCACCACATTTCCCCATTACTTAAAGAAGAGCCCGATAAATGATGCTGTGCGTTGTCCTGTTGAAAGATGACACTATGGTCCGGGTAAACCTCTAACAGATATGGATGGAGATGGTTCACCACATTTCCCCATTACTTAAAGAAGAGCCCGATAAATGATGCTGTGCGTTGTCCTGTTGAAAGATGACACTATGGTCCGGGTAAACCTCTACCAGATATGGATGGAGATGGTTCACCACATTTCCCCATTACTTAAAGAAGAGCCCTATAAATAATGCTGTGCGTTGTCCTGTTGAAAGATGACACTATGGTCCGGGTAAACCTCTACCAGATATGGATGGAGATGGTTCACCACATTTCCCCATTACTTAAAGAAGAGCCCGATAAATGATGCTGTGCGTTGTCCTGTTGAAAGATGACACTATGGTCCGGGTAAACCTCTACCAGATATGGATGGAGATGGTTCACCACATTTCCCCATTACTTAAAGAAGAGCCCGATAAATGATGCTGTGCGTTGTCCTGTTGAAAGATGACACTATGGTCCGGGTAAACCTCTACCAGATATGGATGGAGATGGTTCACCACATTTCCCCATTACTTAAAGAAGAGCCCGATAAATGATGCTGTGCGTTGTCCTGTTGAAAGATGACACTATGGTCCGGGTAAACCTCTACCAGATATGGATGGAGATGGTTCACCACATTTCCCCATTACTTAAAGAAGAGCCCGATAAATGATGCTGTGCGTTGTCCTGTTGAAAGATGACACTATGGTCCGGGTAAACCTCTACCAGATATGGATGGAGATGGTTCACCACATTTCCCCATTACTTAAAGAAGAGCCCGATAAATAATGCTGTGCGTTGTCCTGTTGAAAGATGACACTATGGTCCGGGTAAACCTCTAACAGATATGGATGGAGATGGTTCACCACATTTCCCCATTACTTAAAGAAGAGCCCGATAAATGATGCTGTGCGTTGTCCTGTTGAAAGATGACACTATGGTCCGGGTAAACCTCTACCAGATATGGATGGAGATGGTTCACCACATTTCCCCATTACTTAAAGAAGAGCCCGATAAATGATGCTGTGCGTTGTCCTGTTGAAAGATGACACTATGGTCCGGGTAAACCTCTACCAGATATGGATGGAGATGGTTCACCACATTTCCCCATTACTTAAAGAAGAGCCCGATAAATGATGCTGTGCGTTGTCCTGTTGAAAGATGACACTATGGTCCGGGTAAACCTCTACCAGATATGGATGGAGATGGTTCACCACATTTCCCCATTACTTAAAGAAGAGCCCGATAAATGATGCTGTGCGTTGTCCTGTTGAAAGATGACACTATGGTCCGGGTAAACCTCTACCAGATATGGATGGAGATGGACTTAAAGAAGAGCCCGATAAATGATGTCCTGTTGAAAGATGACACTATGGTAAACCTCTACCAGATATGGATGGAGATGGTTCACCACATTTCCCCATTACTTAAAGAAGAGCCCGATAAATGATGCTGTGCGTTGTCCTGTTGAAAGATGACACTATGGTCCGGGTAAACCTCTACCAGATATGGATGGAGATGGTTCACCACATTTCCCCATTACTTAAAGAAGAGCCCGATAAATGATGCTGTGCGTTGTCCTGTTGAAAGATGACACTATGGTCCGGGTAAACCTCTACCAGATATGGATGGAGATGGTTCACCACATTTCCCCATTACTTAAAGAAGAGCCCGATAAATGATGCTGTGCGTTGTCCTGTTGAAAGATGACACTATGGTCCGGGTAAACCTCTACCAGATATGGATGGAGATGGTTCACCACATTTCCCCATTACTTAAAGAAGAGCCCGATAAATGATGCTGTGCGTTGTCCTGTTGAAAGATGACACTATGGTCCGGGTAAACCTCTACCAGATATGGATGGAGATGGTTCACCACATTTCCCCATTACTTAAAGAAGAGCCCGATAAATGATGCTGTGCGTTGTCCTGTTGAAAGATGACACTATGGTCCGGGTAAACCTCTACCAGATATGGATGGAGATGGTTCACCACATTTCCCCATTACTTAAAGAAGAGCCCGATAAATGATGCTGTGCGTTGTCCTGTTGAAAGATGACACTATGGTCCGGGTAAACCTCTACCAGATATGGATGGAGATGGTTCACCACATTTCCCCATTACTTAAAGAAGAGCCCGATAAATGATGCTGTGCGTTGTCCTGTTGAAAGATGACACTATGGTCCGGGTAAACCTCTACCAGATATGGATGGAGATGGTTCACCACATTTCCCCATTACTTAAAGAAGAGCCCGATAAATGATGCTGTGCGTTGTCCTGTTGAAAGATGACACTATGGTCCGGGTAAACCTCTACCAGATATGGATGGAGATGGTTCACCACATTTCCCCATTACTTAAAGAAGAGCCCGATAAATGATGCTGTGCGTTGTCCTGTTGAAAGATGACACTATGGTCCGGGTAAACCTCTAACAGATATGGATGGAGATGGTTCACCACATTTCCCCATTACTTAAAGAAGAGCCCGATAAATGATGCTGTGCGTTGTCCTGTTGAAAGATGACACTATGGTCCGGGTAAACCTCTACCAGATATGGATGGAGATGGTTCACCACATTTCCCCATTACTTAAAGAAGAGCCCGATAAATGATGCTGTGCGTTGTCCTGTTGAAAGATGACACTATGGTCCGGGTAAACCTCTACCAGATATGGATGGAGATGGTTCACCACATTTCCCCATTACTTAAAGAAGAGCCCGATAAATGATGCTGTGCGTTGTCCTGTTGAAAGATGACACTATGGTCCGGGTAAACCTCTACCAGATATGGATGGAGATGGTTCACCACATTTCCCCATTACTTAAAGAAGAGCCCGATAAATGATGCTGTGCGTTGTCCTGTTGAAAGATGACACTATGGTCCGGGTAAACCTCTACCAGATATGGATGGAGATGGTTCACCACATTTCCCCATTACTTAAAGAAGAGCCCGATAAATGATGCTGTGCGTTGTCCTGTTGAAAGATGACACTATGGTCCGGGTAAACCTCTACCAGATATGGATGGAGATGGTTCACCACATTTCCCCATTACTTAAAGAAGAGCCCGATAAATGATGCTGTGCGTTGTCCTGTTGAAAGATGACACTATGGTCCGGGTAAACCTCTACCAGATATGGATGGAGATGGTTCACCACATTTCCCCATTACTTAAAGAAGAGCCCGATAAATGATGCTGTGCGTTGTCCTGTTGAAAGATGACACTATGGTCCGGGTAAACCTCTACCAGATATGGATGGAGATGGTTCACCACATTTCCCCATTACTTAAAGAAGAGCCCGATAAATGATGCTGTGCGTTGTCCTGTTGAAAGATGACACTATGGTCCGGGTAAACCTCTACCAGATATGGATGGAGATGGTTCACCACATTTCCCCATTACTTAAAGAAGAGCCCGATAAATGATGCTGTGCGTTGTCCTGTTGAAAGATGACACTATGGTCCGGGTAAACCTCTACCAGATATGGATGGAGATGGTTCACCACATTTCCCCATTACTTAAAGAAGAGCCCGATAAATGATGCTGTGCGTTGTCCTGTTGAAAGATGACACTATGGTCCGGGTAAACCTCTACCAGATATGGATGGAGATGGTTCACCACATTTCCCCATTACTTAAAGAAGAGCCCGATAAATGATGCTGTGCGTTGTCCTGTTGAAAGATGACACTATGGTCCGGGTAAACCTCTACCAGATATGGATGGAGATGGTTCACCACATTTCCCCATTACTTAAAGAAGAGCCCGATAAATGATGCTGTGCGTTGTCCTGTTGAAAGATGACACTATGGTCCGGGTAAACCTCTACCAGATATGGATGGAGATGGTTCACCACATTTCCCCATTACTTAAAGAAGAGCCCGATAAATGATGCTGTGCGTTGTCCTGTTGAAAGATGACACTATGGTCCGGGTAAACCTCTACCAGATATGGATGGAGATGGTTCACCACATTTCCCCATTACTTAAAGAAGAGCCCGATAAATGATGCTGTGCGTTGTCCTGTTGAAAGATGACACTATGGTCCGGGTAAACCTCTACCAGATATGGATGGAGATGGTTCACCACATTTCCCCATTACTTAAAGAAGAGCCCGATAAATGATGCTGTGCGTTGTCCTGTTGAAAGATGACACTATGGTCCGGGTAAACCTCTACCAGATATGGATGGAGATGGTTCACCACATTTCCCCATTACTTAAAGAAGAGCCCGATAAATGATGCTGTGCGTTGTCCTGTTGAAAGATGACACTATGGTCCGGGTAAACCTCTACCAGATATGGATGGAGATGGTTCACCACATTTCCCCATTACTTAAAGAAGAGCCCGATAAATGATGCTGTGCGTTGTCCTGTTGAAAGATGACACTATGGTCCGGGTAAACCTCTACCAGATATGGATGGAGATGGTTCACCACATTTCCCCATTACTTAAAGAAGAGCCCGATAAATGATGCTGTGCGTTGTCCTGTTGAAAGATGACACTATGGTCCGGGTAAACCTCTACCAGATATGGATGGAGATGGTTCACCACATTTCCCCATTACTTAAAGAAGAGCCCGATAAATGATGCTGTGCGTTGTCCTGTTGAAAGATGACACTATGGTCCGGGTAAACCTCTACCAGATATGGATGGAGATGGTTCACCACATTTCCCCATTACTTAAAGAAGAGCCCGATAAATGATGCTGTGCGTTGTCCTGTTGAAAGATGACACTATGGTCCGGGTAAACCTCTACCAGATATGGATGGAGATGGTTCACCACATTTCCCCATTACTTAAAGAAGAGCCCGATAAATGATGCTGTGCGTTGTCCTGTTGAAAGATGACACTATGGTCCGGGTAAACCTCTACCAGATATGGATGGAGATGGTTCACCACATTTCCCCATTACTTAAAGAAGAGCCCGATAAATGATGCTGTGCGTTGTCCTGTTGAAAGATGACACTATGGTCCGGGTAAACCTCTACCAGATATGGATGGAGATGGTTCACCACATTTCCCCATTACTTAAAGAAGAGCCCGATAAATGATGCTGTGCGTTGTCCTGTTGAAAGATGACACTATGGTCCGGGTAAACCTCTACCAGATATGGATGGAGATGGTTCACCACATTTCCCCATTACTTAAAGAAGAGCCCGATAAATGATGCTGTGCGTTGTCCTGTTGAAAGATGACACTATGGTCCGGGTAAACCTCTACCAGATATGGATGGAGATGGTTCACCACATTTCCCCATTACTTAAAGAAGAGCCCGATAAATGATGCTGTGCGTTGTCCTGTTGAAAGATGACACTATGGTCCGGGTAAACCTCTACCAGATATGGATGGAGATGGTTCACCACATTTCCCCATTACTTAAAGAAGAGCCCGATAAATGATGCTGTGCGTTGTCCTGTTGAAAGATGACACTATGGTCCGTAAACCTCTACCAGATATGGATGGAGATGGTTCACCACATTTCCCCATTACTTAAAGAAGAGCCCGATAAATGATGCTGTGCGTTGTCCTGTTGAAAGATGACACTATGGTCCGGGTAAACCTCTACCAGATATGGATGGAGATGGTTCACCACATTTCCCATTACTTAAAGAAGAGCCCGATAAATGATGCTGTGCGTTGTCCTGTTGAAAGATGACACTATGGTCCGGGTAAACCTCTACCAGATATGGATGGAGATGGTTCACCACATTTCCCCATTACTTAAAGAAGAGCCCGATAAATGATGCTGTGCGTTGTCCTGTTGAAAGATGACACTATGGTCCGGGTAAACCTCTACCAGATATGGATGGAGATGGTTCACCACATTTCCCCATTACTTAAAGAAGAGCCCGATAAATGATGCTGTGCGTTGTCCTGTTGAAAGATGACACTATGGTCCGGGTAAACCTCTTACCAGATATGGATGGAGATGGTTCACCACATTTCCCCATTACTTAAAGAAGAGCCCTGATAAATGATGCTGTGCGTTGTCCTGTTGAAAGATGACACTATGGTCCGGGTAAACCTCTACCAGATATGGATGATGGTCCCCATTACAAAGAAGAGCCCGATAAATGATGCGTGCGTTGTCCCTATGGTCCGGTGAAACCTCTACCAGATATGGATGGAGATGGTTCACCACATTTCCCCATTACTTAAAGAAGAGCCCGATAAATGATGCTGTGCGTTGTCCTGTTGAAAGATGACACTATGGTCCGGGTAAACCTCTACCAGATATGGATGGAGATGGTTCACCACATTTCCCCATTACTTAAAGAAGAGCCCGATAAATGATGCTGTGCGTTGTCCTGTTGAAAGATGACACTATGGTCCGGGTAAACCTCTACCAGATATGGATGGAGATGGTTCACCACATTTCCCCATTACTTAAAGAAGAGCCCGATAAATGATGCTGTGCGTTGTCCTGTTGAAAGATGACACTATGGTCCGGGTAAACCTCTACCAGATATGGATGGAGATGGTTCACCACATTTCCCCATTACTTAAAGAAGAGCCCGATAAATGATGCTGTGCGTTGTCCTGTTGAAAGATGACACTATGGTCCGGGTAAACCTCTACCAGATATGGATGGAGATGGTTCACCACATTTCCCCATTACTTAAAGAAGAGCCCGATAAATGATGCTGTGCGTTGTCCTGTTGAAAGATGACACTATGGTCCGGGTAAACCTCTACCAGATATGGATGGAGATGGTTCACCACATTTCCCCATTACTTAAAGAAGAGCCCGATAAATGATGCTGTGCGTTGTCCTGTTGAAAGATGACACTATGGTCCGGGTAAACCTCTACCAGATATGGATGGAGATGGTTCACCACATTTCCCCATTACTTAAAGAAGAGCCCGATAAATGATGCTGTGCGTTGTCCTGTTGAAAGATGACACTATGGTCCGGGTAAACCTCTACCAGATATGGATGGAGATGGTTCACCACATTTCCCCATTACTTAAAGAAGAGCCCGATAAATGATGCTGTGCGTTGTCCTGTTGAAAGATGACACTATGGTCCGGTAAACCTCTAACAGATATGGATGGAGATGGTTCACCACATTTCCCCATTACTTAAAGAAGAGCCCGATAAATGATGCTGTGCGTTGTCCTGTTGAAAGATGACACTATGGTCCGGGTAAACCTCTACCAGATATGGATGGAGATGGTTCACCACATTTCCCCATTACTTAAAGAAGAGCCCGATAAATGATGCTGTGCGTTGTCCTGTTGAAAGATGACACTATGGTCCGGGTAAACCTCTACCAGATATGGATGGAGATGGTTCACCACATTTCCCCATTACTTAAAGAAGAGCCCGATAAATGATGCTGTGCGTTGTCCTGTTGAAAGATGACACTATGGTCCGGGTAAACCTCTACCAGATATGGATGGAGATGGTTCACCACATTTCCCCATTACTTAAAGAAGAGCCCGATAAATGATGCTGTGCGTTGTCCTGTTGAAAGATGACACTATGGTCCGGGTAAACCTCTACCAGATATGGATGGAGATGGTTCACCACATTTCCCCATTACTTAAAGAAGAGCCCGATAAATGATGCTGTGCGTTGTCCTGTTGAAAGATGACACTATGGTCCGGGTAAACCTCTACCAGATATGGATGGAGATGGTTCACCACATTTCCCCATTACTTAAAGAAGAGCCCGATAAATGATGCTGTGCGTTGTCCTGTTGAAAGATGACACTATGGTCCGGGTAAACCTCTACCAGATATGGATGGAGATGGTTCACCACATTTCCCCATTACTTAAAGAAGAGCCCGATAAATGATGCTGTGCGTTGTCCTGTTGAAAGATGACACTATGGTCCGGGTAAACCTCTACCAGATATGGATGGAGATGGTTCACCACATTTCCCCATTACTTAAAGAAGAGCCCGATAAATGATGCTGTGCGTTGTCCTGTTGAAAGATGACACTATGGTCCGGGTAAACCTCTACCAGATATGGATGGAGATGGTTCACCACATTTCCCCATTACTTAAAGAAGAGCCCGATAAATGATGCTGTGCGTTGTCCTGTTGAAAGATGACACTATGGTCCGGGTAAACCTCTACCAGATATGGATGGAGATGGTTCACCACATTTCCCCATTACTTAAAGAAGAGCCCGATAAATGATGCTGTGCGTTGTCCTGTTGAAAGATGACACTATGGTCCGGGTAAACCTCTACCAGATATGGATGGAGATGGTTCACCACATTTCCCCATTACTTAAAGAAGAGCCCGATAAATGATGCTGTGCGTTGTCCTGTTGAAAGATGACACTATGGTCCGGGTAAACCTCTACCAGATATGGATGGAGATGGTTCACCACATTTCCCCATTACTTAAAGAAGAGCCCGATAAATGATGCTGTGCGTTGTCCTGTTGAAAGATGACACTATGGTCCGGGTAAACCTCTACCAGATATGGATGGAGATGGTTCACCACATTTCCCCATTACTTAAAGAAGAGCCCGATAAATGATGCTGTGCGTTGTCCTGTTGAAAGATGACACTATGGTCCGGGTAAACCTCACCAGATATGGATGGAGATGGTTCACCACATTTCCCCATTACTTAAAGAAGAGCCCGATAAATGATGCTGTGCGTTGTCCTGTTGAAAGATGACACTATGGTCCGGGTAAACCTCTACCAGATATGGATGGAGATGGTTCACCACATTTCCCCATTACTTAAAGAAGAGCCCGATAAATGATGCTGTGCGTTGTCCTGTTGAAAGATGACACTATGGTCCGGGTAAACCTCTACCAGATATGGATGGAGATGGTTCACCACATTTCCCCATTACTTAAAGAAGAGCCCGATAAATGATGCTGTGCGTTGTCCTGTTGAAAGATGACACTATGGTCCGGGTAAACCTCTACCAGATATGGATGGAGATGGTTCACCACATTTCCCCATTACTTAAAGAAGAGCCCGATAAATGATGCTGTGCGTTGTCCTGTTGAAAGATGACACTATGGTCCGGGTAAACCTCTACCAGATATGGATGGAGATGGTTCACCACATTTCCCCATTACTTAAAGAAGAGCCCGATAAATGATGCTGTGCGTTGTCCTGTTGAAAGATGACACTATGGTCCGGGTAAACCTCTACCAGATATGGATGGAGATGGTTCACCACATTTCCCCATTACTTAAAGAAGAGCCCGATAAATGATGCTGTGCGTTGTCCTGTTGAAAGATGACACTATGGTCCGGGTAAACCTCTACCAGATATGGATGGAGATGGTTCACCACATTTCCCCATTACTTAAAGAAGAGCCCGATAAATGATGCTGTGCGTTGTCCTGTTGAAAGATGACACTATGGTCCGGGTAAACCTCTACCAGATATGGATGGAGATGGTTCACCACATTTCCCCATTACTTAAAGAAGAGCCCGATAAATGATGCTGTGCGTTGTCCTGTTGAAAGATGACACTATGGTCCGGGTAAACCTCTACCAGATATGGATGGAGATGGTTCACCACATTTCCCCATTACTTAAAGAAGAGCCCGATAAATGATGCTGTGCGTTGTCCTGTTGAAAGATGACACTATGGTCCGGGTAAACCTCTACCAGATATGGATGGAGATGGTTCACCACATTTCCCCATTACTTAAAGAAGAGCCCGATAAATGATGCTGTGCGTTGTCCTGTTGAAAGATGACACTATGGTCCGGGTAAACCTCTACCAGATATGGATGGAGATGGTTCACCACATTTCCCCATTACTTAAAGAAGAGCCCGATAAATGATGCTGTGCGTTGTCCTGTTGAAAGATGACACTATGGTCCGGGTAAACCTCTACCAGATATGGATGGAGATGGTTCACCACATTTCCCCATTACTTAAAGAAGAGCCCGATAAATGATGCTGTGCGTTGTCCTGTTGAAAGATGACACTATGGTCCGGGTAAACCTCTACCAGATATGGATGGAGATGGTTCACCACATTTCCCCATTACTTAAAGAAGAGCCCGATAAATGATGCTGTGCGTTGTCCTGTTGAAAGATGACACTATGGTCCGGGTAAACCTCTACCAGATATGGATGGAGATGGTTCACCACATTTCCCCATTACTTAAAGAAGAGCCCGATAAATGATGCTGTGCGTTGTCCTGTTGAAAGATGACACTATGGTCCGGGTAAACCTCTACCAGATATGGATGGAGATGGTTCACCACATTTCCCCATTACTTAAAGAAGAGCCCGATAAATGATGCTGTGCGTTGTCCTGTTGAAAGATGACACTATGGTCCGGGTAAACCTCTAACAGATATGGATGGAGATGGTTCACCACATTTCCCCATTACTTAAAGAAGAGCCCGATAAATGATGCTGTGCGTTGTCCTGTTGAAAGATGACACTATGGTCCGGGTAAACCTCTACCAGATATGGATGGAGATGGTTCACCACATTTCCCCATTACTTAAAGAAGAGCCCGATAAATGATGCTGTGCGTTGTCCTGTTGAAAGATGACACTATGGTCCGGGTAAACCTCTACCAGATATGGATGGAGATGGTTCACCACATTTCCCCATTACTTAAAGAAGAGCCCGATAAATGATGCTGTGCGTTGTCCTGTTGAAAGATGACACTATGGTCCGGGTAAACCTCTACCAGATATGGATGGAGATGGTTCACCACATTTCCCCATTACTTAAAGAAGAGCCCGATAAATGATGCTGTGCGTTGTCCTGTTGAAAGATGACACTATGGTCCGGGTAAACCTCTAACAGATATGGATGGAGATGGTTCACCACATTTCCCCATTACTTAAAGAAGAGCCTGATAAATGATGCTGTGCGTTGTCCTGTTGAAAGATGACACTATGGTCCGGGTAAACCTCTACCAGATATGGATGGAGATGGTTCACCACATTTCCCCATTACTTAAAGAAGAGCCCGATAAATGATGCTGTGCGTTGTCCTGTTGAAAGATGACACTATGGTCCGGGTAAACCTCTAACAGATATGGATGGAGATGGTTCACCACATTTCCCCATTACTTAAAGAAGAGCCCGATAAATGATGCTGTGCGTTGTCCTGTTGAAAGATGACACTATGGTCCGGGTAAACCTCTACCAGATATGGATGGAGATGGTTCACCACATTTCCCCATTACTTAAAGAAGAGCCCGATAAATGATGCTGTGCGTTGTCCTGTTGAAAGATGACACTATGGTCCGGGTAAACCTCTACCAGATATGGATGGAGATGGTTCACCACATTTCCCCATTACTTAAAGAAGAGCCCGATAAATGATGCTGTGCGTTGTCCTGTTGAAAGATGACACTATGGTCCGGGTAAACCTCTACCAGATATGGATGGAGATGGTTCACCACATTTCCCCATTACTTAAAGAAGAGCCCGATAAATGATGCTGTGCGTTGTCCTGTTGAAAGATGACACTATGGTCCGGGTAAACCTCTACCAGATATGGATGGAGATGGTTCACCACATTTCCCCATTACTTAAAGAAGAGCCCGATAAATGATGCTGTGCGTTGTCCTGTTGAAAGATGACACTATGGTCCGGGTAAACCTCTACCAGATATGGATGGAGATGGTTCACCACATTTCCCCATTACTTAAAGAAGAGCCCGATAAATGATGCTGTGCGTTGTCCTGTTGAAAGATGACACTATGGTCCGGGTAAACCTCTACCAGATATGGATGGAGATGGTTCACCACATTTCCCCATTACTTAAAGAAGAGCCCGATAAATGATGCTGTGCGTTGTCCTGTTGAAAGATGACACTATGGTCCGGGTAAACCTCTACCAGATATGGATGGAGATGGTTCACCACATTTCCCCATTACTTAAAGAAGAGCCCGATAAATGATGCTGTGCGTTGTCCTGTTGAAAGATGACACTATGGTCCGGGTAAACCTCTAACAGATATGGATGGAGATGGTTCACCACATTTCCCCATTACTTAAAGAAGAGCCCGATAAATGATGCTGTGCGTTGTCCTGTTGAAAGATGACACTATGGTCCGGGTAAACCTCTACCAGATATGGATGGAGATGGTTCACCACATTTCCCCATTACTTAAAGAAGAGCCCGATAAATGATGCTGTGCGTTGTCCTGTTGAAAGATGACACTATGGTCCGGGTAAACCTCTACCAGATATGGATGGAGATGGTTCACCACATTTCCCCATTACTTAAAGAAGAGCCCGATAAATGATGCTGTGCGTTGTCCTGTTGAAAGATGACACTATGGTCCGGGTAAACCTCTACCAGATATGGATGGAGATGGTTCACCACATTTCCCCATTACTTAAAGAAGAGCCCGATAAATGATGCTGTGCGTTGTCCTGTTGAAAGATGACACTATGGTCCGGGTAAACCTCTACCAGATATGGATGGAGATGGTTCACCACATTTCCCCATTACTTAAAGAAGAGCCCGATAAATGATGCTGTGCGTTGTCCTGTTGAAAGATGACACTATGGTCCGGGTAAACCTCTACCAGATATGGATGGAGATGGTTCACCACATTTCCCCATTACTTAAAGAAGAGCCCGATAAATGATGCTGTGCGTTGTCCTGTTGAAAGATGACACTATGGTCCGGGTAAACCTCTACCAGATATGGATGGAGATGGTTCACCACATTTCCCCATTACTTAAAGAAGAGCCCGATAAATGATGCTGTGCGTTGTCCTGTTGAAAGATGACACTATGGTCCGGGTAAACCTCTACCAGATATGGATGGAGATGGTTCACCACATTTCCCCATTACTTAAAGAAGAGCCCGATAAATGATGCTGTGCGTTGTCCTGTTGAAAGATGACACTATGGTCCGGGTAAACCTCTACCAGATATGGATGGAGATGGTTCACCACATTTCCCCATTACTTAAAGAAGAGCCCGATAAATGATGCTGTGCGTTGTCCTGTTGAAAGATGACACTATGGTCCGGGTAAACCTCTAACAGATATGGATGGAGATGGTTCACCACATTTCCCCATTACTTAAAGAAGAGCCCGATAAATGATGCTGTGCGTTGTCCTGTTGAAAGATGACACTATGGTCCGGGTAAACCTCTACCAGATATGGATGGAGATGGTTCACCACATTTCCCCATTACTTAAAGAAGAGCCCGATAAATGATGCTGTGCGTTGTCCTGTTGAAAGATGACACTATGGTCCGGGTAAACCTCTACCAGATATGGATGGAGATGGTTCACCACATTTCCCCATTACTTAAAGAAGAGCCCGATAAATGATGCTGTGCGTTGTCCTGTTGAAAGATGACACTATGGTCCGGGTAAACCTCTACCAGATATGGATGGAGATGGTTCACCACATTTCCCCATTACTTAAAGAAGAGCCCGATAAATGATGCTGTGCGTTGTCCTGTTGAAAGATGACACTATGGTCCGGGTAAACCTCTACCAGATATGGATGGAGATGGTTCACCACATTTCCCATTACTTAAAGAAGAGCCCGATAAATGATGCTGTGCGTTGTCCTGTTGAAAGATGACACTATGGTCCGGGTAAACCTCTACCAGATATGGATGGAGATGGTTCACCACATTTCCCCATTACTTAAAGAAGAGCCCGATAAATGATGCTGTGCGTTGTCCTGTTGAAAGATGACACTATGGTCCGGGTAAACCTCTACCAGATATGGATGGAGATGGTTCACCACATTTCCCCATTACTTAAAGAAGAGCCCGATAAATGATGCTGTGCGTTGTCCTGTTGAAAGATGACACTATGGTCCGGGTAAACCTCTACCAGATATGGATGGAGATGGTTCACCACATTTCCCCATTACTTAAAGAAGAGCCCGATAAATGATGCTGTGCGTTGTCCTGTTGAAAGATGACACTATGGTCCGGGTAAACCTCTACCAGATATGGATGGAGATGGTTCACCACATTTCCCCATTACTTAAAGAAGAGCCCGATAAATGATGCTGTGCGTTGTCCTGTTGAAAGATGACACTATGGTCCGGGTAAACCTCTAACAGATATGGATGGAGATGGTTCACCACATTTCCCCATTACTTAAAGAAGAGCCCGATAAATGATGCTGTGCGTTGTCCTGTTGAAAGATGACACTATGGTCCGGGTAAACCTCTACCAGATATGGATGGAGATGGTTCACCACATTTCCCCATTACTTAAAGAAGAGCCCGATAAATGATGCTGTGCGTTGTCCTGTTGAAAGATGACACTATGGTCCGGGTAAACCTCTACCAGATATGGATGGAGATGGTTCACCACATTTCCCCATTACTTAAAGAAGAGCCCGATAAATGATGCTGTGCGTTGTCCTGTTGAAAGATGACACTATGGTCCGGGTAAACCTCTACCAGATATGGATGGAGATGGTTCACCACATTTCCCCATTACTTAAAGAAGAGCCCGATAAATGATGCTGTGCGTTGTCCTGTTGAAAGATGACACTATGGTCCGGGTAAACCTCTACCAGATATGGATGGAGATGGTTCACCACATTTCCCCATTACTTAAAGAAGAGCCCGATAAATGATGCTGTGCGTTGTCCTGTTGAAAGATGACACTATGGTCCGGGTAAACCTCTACCAGATATGGATGGAGATGGTTCACCACATTTCCCCATTACTTAAAGAAGAGCCCGATAAATGATGCTGTGCGTTGTCCTGTTGAAAGATGACACTATGGTCCGGGTAAACCTCTACCAGATATGGATGGAGATGGTTCACCACATTTCCCCATTACTTAAAGAAGAGCCCGATAAATGATGCTGTGCGTTGTCCTGTTGAAAGATGACACTATGGTCCGGGTAAACCTCTAACAGATATGGATGGAGATGGTTCACCACATTTCCCCATTACTTAAAGAAGAGCCCGATAAATGATGCTGTGCGTTGTCCTGTTGAAAGATGACACTATGGTCCGGGTAAACCTCTACCAGATATGGATGGAGATGGTTCACCACATTTCCCCATTACTTAAAGAAGAGCCCGATAAATGATGCTGTGCGTTGTCCTGTTGAAAGATGACACTATGGTCCGGGTAAACCTCTAACAGATATGGATGGAGATGGTTCACCACATTTCCCCATTACTTAAAGAAGAGCCCGATAAATGATGCTGTGCGTTGTCCTGTTGAAAGATGACACTATGGTCCGGGTAAACCTCTACCAGATATGGATGGAGATGGTTCACCACATTTCCCCATTACTTAAAGAAGAGCCCGATAAATGATGCTGTGCGTTGTCCTGTTGAAAGATGACACTATGGTCCGGGTAAACCTCTACCAGATATGGATGGAGATGGTTCACCACATTTCCCCATTACTTAAAGAAGAGCCCGATAAATGATGCTGTGCGTTGTCCTGTTGAAAGATGACACTATGGTCCGGGTAAACCTCTACCAGATATGGATGGAGATGGTTCACCACATTTCCCCATTACTTAAAGAAGAGCCCGATAAATGATGCTGTGCGTTGTCCTGTTGAAAGATGACACTATGGTCCGGGTAAACCTCTACCAGATATGGATGGAGATGGTTCACCACATTTCCCCATTACTTAAAGAAGAGCCCGATAAATGATGCTGTGCGTTGTCCTGTTGAAAGATGACACTATGGTCCGGGTAAACCTCTACCAGATATGGATGGAGATGGTTCACCACATTTCCCCATTACTTAAAGAAGAGCCCGATAAATGATGCTGTGCGTTGTCCTGTTGAAAGATGACACTATGGTCCGGGTAAACCTCTACCAGATATGGATGGAGATGGTTCACCACATTTCCCCATTACTTAAAGAAGAGCCCGATAAATGATGCTGTGCGTTGTCCTGTTGAAAGATGACACTATGGTCCGGGTAAACCTCTACCAGATATGGATGGAGATGGTTCACCACATTTCCCCATTACTTAAAGAAGAGCCCGATAAATAATGCTGTGCGTTGTCCTGTTGAAAGATGACACTATGGTCCGGGTAAACCTCTAACAGATATGGATGGAGATGGTTCACCACATTTCCCCATTACTTAAAGAAGAGCCCGATAAATGATGCTGTGCGTTGTCCTGTTGAAAGATGACACTATGGTCCGGGTAAACCTCTACCAGATATGGATGGAGATGGTTCACCACATTTCCCCATTACTTAAAGAAGAGCCCGATAAATGATGCTGTGCGTTGTCCTGTTGAAAGATGACACTATGGTCCGGGTAAACCTCTACCAGATATGGATGGAGATGGTTCACCACATTTCCCCATTACTTAAAGAAGAGCCCGATAAATGATGCTGTGCGTTGTCCTGTTGAAAGATGACACTATGGTCCGGGTAAACCTCTACCAGATATGGATGGAGATGGTTCACCACATTTCCCCATTACTTAAAGAAGAGCCCGATAAATGATGCTGTGCGTTGTCCTGTTGAAAGATGACACTATGGTCCGGGTAAACCTCTAACAGATATGGATGGAGATGGTTCACCACATTTCCCCATTACTTAAAGAAGAGCCCGATAAATGATGCTGTGCGTTGTCCTGTTGAAAGATGACACTATGGTCCGGGTAAACCTCTACCAGATATGGATGGAGATGGTTCACCACATTTCCCCATTACTTAAAGAAGAGCCCGATAAATGATGCTGTGCGTTGTCCTGTTGAAAGATGACACTATGGTCCGGGTAAACCTCTAACAGATATGGATGGAGATGGTTCACCACATTTCCCCATTACTTAAAGAAGAGCCCGATAAATGATGCTGTGCGTTGTCCTGTTGAAAGATGACACTATGGTCCGGGTAAACCTCTACCAGATATGGATGGAGATGGTTCACCACATTTCCCCATTACTTAAAGAAGAGCCCGATAAATGATGCTGTGCGTTGTCCTGTTGAAAGATGACACTATGGTCCGGGTAAACCTCTACCAGATATGGATGGAGATGGTTCACCACATTTCCCCATTACTTAAAGAAGAGCCCGATAAATGATGCTGTGCGTTGTCCTGTTGAAAGATGACACTATGGTCCGGGAAAACCTCTACCAGATATGGATGGAGATGGTTCACCACATTTCCCCATTACTTAAAGAAGAGCCCGATAAATGATGCTGTGCGTTGTCCTGTTGAAAGATGACACTATGGTCCGGGTAAACCTCTAACAGATATGGATGGAGATGGTTCACCACATTTCCCCATTACTTAAAGAAGAGCCCGATAAATGATGCTGTGCGTTGTCCTGTTGAAAGATGACACTATGGTCCGGGTAAACCTCTACCAGATATGGATGGAGATGGTTCACCACATTTCCCCATTACTTAAAGAAGAGCCCGATAAATGATGCTGTGCGTTGTCCTGTTGAAAGATGACACTATGGTCCGGGTAATCCTCTACCAGATATGGATGGAGATGGTTCACCACATTTCCCCATTACTTAAAGAAGAGCCCGATAAATGATGCTGTGCGTTGTCCTGTTGAAAGATGACACTATGGTCCGGGTAAACCTCTACCAGATATGGATGGAGATGGTTCACCACATTTCCCCATTACTTAAAGAAGAGCCCGATAAATGATGCTGTGCGTTGTCCTGTTGAAAGATGACACTATGGTCCGGGTAAACCTCTAACAGATATGGATGGAGATGGTTCACCACATTTCCCCATTACTTAAAGAAGAGCCCGATAAATGATGCTGTGCGTTGTCCTGTTGAAAGATGACACTATGGTCCGGGTAAACCTCTACCAGATATGGATGGAGATGGTTCACCACATTTCCCCATTACTTAAAGAAGAGCCCGATAAATGATGCTGTGCGTTGTCCTGTTGAAAGATGACACTATGGTCCGGGTAAACCTCTAACAGATATGGATGGAGATGGTTCACCACATTTCCCCATTACTTAAAGAAGAGCCCGATAAATGATGCTGTGCGTTGTCCTGTTGAAAGATGACACTATGGTCCGGGTAAACCTCTACCAGATATGGATGGAGATGGTTCACCACATTTCCCCATTACTTAAAGAAGAGCCCGATAAATGATGCTGTGCGTTGTCCTGTTGAAAGATGACACTATGGTCCGGGTAAACCTCTACCAGATATGGATGGAGATGGTTCACCACATTTCCCCATTACTTAAAGAAGAGCCCGATAAATGATGCTGTGCGTTGTCCTGTTGAAAGATGACACTATGGTCCGGGTAAACCTCTACCAGATATGGATGGAGATGGTTCACCACATTTCCCCATTACTTAAAGAAGAGCCCGATAAATGATGCTGTGCGTTGTCCTGTTGAAAGATGACACTATGGTCCGGGTAAACCTCTACCAGATATGGATGGAGATGGTTCACCACATTTCCCCATTACTTAAAGAAGAGCCCGATAAATGATGCTGTGCGTTGTCCTGTTGAAAGATGACACTATGGTCCGGGTAAACCTCTACCAGATATGGATGGAGATGGTTCACCACATTTCCCCATTACTTAAAGAAGAGCCCGATAAATGATGCTGTGCGTTGTCCTGTTGAAAGATGACACTATGGTCCGGGTAAACCTCTACCAGATATGGATGGAGATGGTTCACCACATTTCCCCATTACTTAAAGAAGAGCCCGATAAATGATGCTGTGCGTTGTCCTGTTGAAAGATGACACTATGGTCCGGGTAAACCTCTAACAGATATGGATGGAGATGGTTCACCACATTTCCCCATTACTTAAAGAAGAGCCCGATAAATGATGCTGTGCGTTGTCCTGTTGAAAGATGACACTATGGTCCGGGTAAACCTCTACCAGATATGGATGGAGATGGTTCACCACATTTCCCCATTACTTAAAGAAGAGCCCGATAAATGATGCTGTGCGTTGTCCTGTTGAAAGATGACACTATGGTCCGGGTAAACCTCTAACAGATATGGATGGAGATGGTTCACCACATTTCCCCATTACTTAAAGAAGAGCCCGATAAATGATGCTGTGCGTTGTCCTGTTGAAAGATGACACTATGGTCCGGGTAAACCTCTACCAGATATGGATGGAGATGGTTCACCACATTTCCCCATTACTTAAAGAAGAGCCCGATAAATGATGCTGTGCGTTGTCCTGTTGAAAGATGACACTATGGTCCGGGTAAACCTCTACCAGATATGGATGGAGATGGTTCACCACATTTCCCCATTACTTAAAGAAGAGCCCGATAAATGATGCTGTGCGTTGTCCTGTTGAAAGATGACACTATGGTCCGGGTAAACCTCTACCAGATATGGATGGAGATGGTTCACCACATTTCCCCATTACTTAAAGAAGAGCCCGATAAATGATGCTGTGCGTTGTCCTGTTGAAAGATGACACTATGGTCCGGGTAAACCTCTACCAGATATGGATGGAGATGGTTCACCACATTTCCCCATTACTTAAAGAAGAGCCCGATAAATGATGCTGTGCGTTGTCCTGTTGAAAGATGACACTATGGTCCGGGTAAACCTCTACCAGATATGGATGGAGATGGTTCACCACATTTCCCCATTACTTAAAGAAGAGCCCGATAAATGATGCTGTGCGTTGTCCTGTTGAAAGATGACACTATGGTCCGGGTAAACCTCTACCAGATATGGATGGAGATGGTTCACCACATTTCCCCATTACTTAAAGAAGAGCCCGATAAATAATGCTGTGCGTTGTCCTGTTGAAAGATGACACTATGGTCCGGGTAAACCTCTAACAGATATGGATGGAGATGGTTCACCACATTTCCCCATTACTTAAAGAAGAGCCCGATAAATGATGCTGTGCGTTGTCCTGTTGAAAGATGACACTATGGTCCGGGTAAACCTCTACCAGATATGGATGGAGATGGTTCACCACATTTCCCCATTACTTAAAGAAGAGCCCGATAAATGATGCTGTGCGTTGTCCTGTTGAAAGATGACACTATGGTCCGGGTAAACCTCTACCAGATATGGATGGAGATGGTTCACCACATTTCCCCATTACTTAAAGAAGAGCCCGATAAATGATGCTGTGCGTTGTCCTGTTGAAAGATGACACTATGGTCCGGGTAAACCTCTACCAGATATGGATGGAGATGGTTCACCACATTTCCCCATTACTTAAAGAAGAGCCCGATAAATGATGCTGTGCGTTGTCCTGTTGAAAGATGACACTATGGTCCGGGTAAACCTCTAACAGATATGGATGGAGATGGTTCACCACATTTCCCCATTACTTAAAGAAGAGCCCGATAAATGATGCTGTGCGTTGTCCTGTTGAAAGATGACACTATGGTCCGGGTAAACCTCTACCAGATATGGATGGAGATGGTTCACCACATTTCCCCATTACTTAAAGAAGAGCCCGATAAATGATGCTGTGCGTTGTCCTGTTGAAAGATGACACTATGGTCCGGGTAAACCTCTAACAGATATGGATGGAGATGGTTCACCACATTTCCCCATTACTTAAAGAAGAGCCCGATAAATGATGCTGTGCGTTGTCCTGTTGAAAGATGACACTATGGTCCGGGTAAACCTCTACCAGATATGGATGGAGATGGTTCACCACATTTCCCCATTACTTAAAGAAGAGCCCGATAAATGATGCTGTGCGTTGTCCTGTTGAAAGATGACACTATGGTCCGGGTAAACCTCTACCAGATATGGATGGAGATGGTTCACCACATTTCCCCATTACTTAAAGAAGAGCCCGATAAATGATGCTGTGCGTTGTCCTGTTGAAAGATGACACTATGGTCCGGGAAAACCTCTACCAGATATGGATGGAGATGGTTCACCACATTTCCCCATTACTTAAAGAAGAGCCCGATAAATGATGCTGTGCGTTGTCCTGTTGAAAGATGACACTATGGTCCGGGTAAACCTCTAACAGATATGGATGGAGATGGTTCACCACATTTCCCCATTACTTAAAGAAGAGCCCGATAAATGATGCTGTGCGTTGTCCTGTTGAAAGATGACACTATGGTCCGGGTAAACCTCTACCAGATATGGATGGAGATGGTTCACCACATTTCCCCATTACTTAAAGAAGAGCCCGATAAATGATGCTGTGCGTTGTCCTGTTGAAAGATGACACTATGGTCCGGGTAAACCTCTACCAGATATGGATGGAGATGGTTCACCACATTTCCCCATTACTTAAAGAAGAGCCCGATAAATGATGCTGTGCGTTGTCCTGTTGAAAGATGACACTATGGTCCGGGTAAACCTCTACCAGATATGGATGGAGATGGTTCACCACATTTCCCCATTACTTAAAGAAGAGCCCGATAAATGATGCTGTGCGTTGTCCTGTTGAAAGATGACACTATGGTCCGGGTAAACCTCTAACAGATATGGATGGAGATGGTTCACAACATTTCCCCATTACTTAAAGAAGAGCCCGATAAATGATGCTGTGCGTTGTCCTGTTGAAAGATGACACTATGGTCCGGGTAAACCTCTACCAGATATGGATGGAGATGGTTCACCACATTGCCCCATTACTTAAAGAAGAGCCCGATAAATGATGCTGTGCGTTGTCCTGTTGAAAGATGACACTATGGTCCGGGTAAACCTCTAACAGATATGGATGGAGATGGTTCACCACATTTCCCCATTACTTAAAGAAGAGCCCGATAAATGATGCTGTGCGTTGTCCTGTTGAAAGATGACACTATGGTCCGGGTAAACCTCTACCAGATATGGATGGAGATGGTTCACCACATTTCCCCATTACTTAAAGAAGAGCCCGATAAATGATGCTGTGCGTTGTCCTGTTGAAAGATGACACTATGGTCCGGGTAAACCTCTACCAGATATGGATGGAGATGGTTCACCACATTTCCCCATTACTTAAAGAAGAGCCCGATAAATGATGCTGTGCGTTGTCCTGTTGAAAGATGACACTATGGTCCGGGTAAACCTCTACCAGATATGGATGGAGATGGTTCACCACATTTCCCCATTACTTAAAGAAGAGCCCGATAAATGATGCTGTGCGTTGTCCTGTTGAAAGATGACACTATGGTCCGGGTAAACCTCTAACAGATATGGATGGAGATGGTTCACCACATTTCCCCATTACTTAAAGAAGAGCCCGATAAATGATGCTGTGCGTTGTCCTGTTGAAAGATGACACTATGGTCCGGGTAAACCTCTACCAGATATGGATGGAGATGGTTCACCACATTTCCCCATTACTTAAAGAAGAGCCCGATAAATGATGCTGTGCGTTGTCCTGTTGAAAGATGACACTATGGTCCGGGTAAACCTCTACCAGATATGGATGGAGATGGTTCACCACATTTCCCCATTACTTAAAGAAGAGCCCGATAAATGATGCTGTGCGTTGTCCTGTTGAAAGATGACACTATGGTCCGGGTAAACCTCTAACAGATATGGATGGAGATGGTTCACCACATTTCCCCATTACTTAAAGAAGAGCCCGATAAATGATGCTGTGCGTTGTCCTGTTGAAAGATGACACTCTGGTCCGGGTAAACCTCTACCAGATATGGATGGAGATGGTTCACCACATTTCCCCATTACTTAAAGAAGAGCCCGATAAATGATGCTGTGCGTTGTCCTGTTGAAAGATGACACTATGGTCCGGGTAAACCTCTAACAGATATGGATGGAGATGGTTCACCACATTTCCCCATTACTTAAAGAAGAGCCCGATAAATGATGCTGTGCGTTGTCCTGTTGAAAGATGACACTATGGTCCGGGTAAACCTCTACCAGATATGGATGGAGATGGTTCACCACATTTCCCCATTACTTAAAGAAGAGCCCGATAAATGATGCTGTGCGTTGTCCTGTTGAAAGATGACACTATGGTCAGGGTAAACCTCTACCAGATATGGATGGAGATGGTTCACCACATTTCCCCATTACTTAAAGAAGAGCCCGATAAATGATGCTGTGCGTTGTCCTGTTGAAAGATGACACTATGGTCCGGGTAAACCTCTACCAGATATGGATGGAGATGGTTCACCACATTTCCCCATTACTTAAAGAAGAGCCCGATAAATGATGCTGTGCGTTGTCCTGTTGAAAGATGACACTATGGTCCGGGTAAACCTCTACCAGATATGGATGGAGATGGTTCACCACATTTCCCCATTACTTAAAGAAGAGCCCGATAAATGATGCTGTGCGTTGTCCTGTTGAAAGATGACACTATGGTCCGGGTAAACCTCTACCAGATATGGATGGAGATGGTTCACCACATTTCCCCATTACTTAAAGAAGAGCCCGATAAATGATGCTGTGCGTTGTCCTGTTGAAAGATGACACTATGGTCCGGGTAAACCTCTACCAGATATGGATGGAGATGGTTCACCACATTTCCCCATTACTTAAAGAAGAGCCCGATAAATGATGCTGTGCGTTGTCCTGTTGAAAGATGACACTATGGTCCGGGTAAACCTCTACCAGATATGGATGGAGATGGTTCACCACATTTCCCCATTACTTAAAGAACAGCCCGATAAATGATGCTGTGCGTTGTCCTGTTGAAAGATGACACTATGGTCCGGGTAAACATCTACCAGATATGGATGGAGATGGTTCACCACATTTCCCCATTACTTAAAGGAGAGCCCGATAAATGATGCTGTGCGTTGTCCTGTTGAAAGATGACACTATGGTCCGGGTAAACCTCTACCAGATATGGATGGAGATGGTTCACCACATTTCCCCATTACTTAAAGAAGAGCCCGATAAATGATGCTGTGCGTTGTCCTGTTGAAAGATGACACTATGGTCCGGGTAAACCTCTACCAGATATGGATGGAGATGGTTCACCACATTTCCCCATTACTTAAAGAAGAGCCCGATAAATGATGCTGTGCGTTGTCCTGTTGAAAGATGACACTATGGTCCGGGTAAACCTCTACCAGATATGGATGGAGATGGTTCACCACATTTCCCCATTACTTAAAGAAGAGCCCGATAAATGATGCTGTGCGTTGTCCTGTTGAAAGATGACACTATGGTCCGGGTAAACCTGTACCAGATATGGATGGAGATGGTTCACCACATTTCCCCATTACTTAAAGAAGAGCCCGATAAATGATGCTGTGCGTTGTCCTGTTGAAAGATGACACTATGGTCCGGGTAAACCTCTACCAGATATGGATGGAGATGGTTCACCACATTTCCCCATTACTTAAAGAAGAGCCCGATAAATGATGCTGTGCGTTGTCCTGTTGAAAGATGACACTATGGTCCGGGTAAACCTCTACCAGATATGGATGGAGATGGTTCACCACATTTCCCCATTACTTAAAGAAGAGCCCGATAAATGATGCTGTGCGTTGTCCTGTTGAAAGATGACACTATGGTCCGGGTAAACCTCTACCAGATATGGATGGAGATGGTTCACCACATTTCCCCATTACTTAAAGAAGAGCCCGATAAATGATGCTGTGCGTTGTCCTGTTGAAAGATGACACTATGGTCCGGGTAAACCTCTACCAGATATGGATGGAGATGGTTCACCACATTTCCCCATTACTTAAAGAAGAGCCCGATAAATGATGCTGTGCGTTGTCCTGTTGAAAGATGACACTATGGTCCGGGTAAACCTCTACCAGATATGGATGGAGATGGTTCACCACATTTCCCCATTACTTAAAGAAGAGCCCGATAAATGATGCTGTGCGTTGTCCTGTTGAAAGATGACACTATGGTCCGGGTAAACCTCTACCAGATATGGATGGAGATGGCTCACCACATTTCCCCATTACTTAAAGAAGAGCCCGATAAATGATGCTGTGCGTTGTCCTGTTGAAAGATGACACTATGGTCCGGGTAAACCTCTACCAGATATGGATGGAGATGGTTCACCACATTTCCCCATTACTTAAAGAAGAGCCCGATAAATGATGCTGTGCGTTGTCCTGTTGAAAGATGACACTATGGTCCGGGTAAACCTCTACCAGATATGGATGGAGATGGTTCACCACATTTCCCCATTACTTAAAGAAGAGCCCGATAAATGATGCTGTGCGTTGTCCTGTTGAAAGATGACACTATGGTCCGGGTAAACCTCTACCAGATATGGATGGAAATGGTTCACCACATTTCCCCATTACTTAAAGAAGAGCCCGATAAATGATGCTGTGCGTTGTCCTGTTGAAAGATGACACTATGGTCCGGGTAAACCTCTACCAGATATGGATGGAGATGGTTCACCACATTTCCCCATTACTTAAAGAAGAGCCCGATAAATGATGCTGTGCGTTGTCCTGTTGAAAGATGACACTATGGTCCGGGTAAACCTCTACCAGATATGGATGGAGATGGTTCACCACATTTCCCCATTACTTAAAGAAGAGCCCGATAAATGATGCTGTGCGTTGTCCTGTTGAAAGATGACACTATGGTCCGGGTAAACCTCTACCAGATATGGATGGAGATGGTTCACCACATTTCCCCATTACTTAAAGAAGAGCCCGATAAATGATGCTGTGCGTTGTCCTGTTGAAAGATGACACTATGGTCCGGGTAAACCTCTACCAGATATGGATGGAGATGGTTCACCACATTTCCCCATTACTTAAAGAAGAGCCCGATAAATGTTGCTGTGCGTTGTCCTGTTGAAAGATGACACTATGGTCCGGGTAAACCTCTACCAGATATGGATGGAGATGGTTCACCACATTTCCCCATTACTTAAAGAAGAGCCCGATAAATGATGCTGTGCGTTGTCCTGTTGAAAGATGACACTATGGTCCGGGTAAACCTCTACCAGATATGGATGGAGATGGTTCACCACATTTCCCCATTACTTAAAGAAGAGCCCGATAAATGATGCTGTGCGTTGTCCTGTTGAAAGATGACACTATGGTCCGGGTAAACCTCTACCAGATATGGATGGAGATGGTTCACCACATTTCCCCATTACTTAAAGAAGAGCCCGATAAATGATGCTGTGCGTTGTCCTGTTGAAAGATGACACTATGGTCCGGGTAAACCTCTACCAGATATGGATGGAGATGGTTCACCACATTTCCCCATTACTTAAAGAAGAGCCCGATAAATGATGCTGTGCGTTGTCCTGTTGAAAGATGACACTATGGTCCGGGTAAACCTCTACCAGATATGGATGGAGATGGTTCACCACATTTCCCCATTACTTAAAGAAGAGCCCGATAAATGATGCTGTGCGTTGTCCTGTTGAAAGATGACACTATGGTCCGGGTAAACCTCTACCAGATATGGATGGAGATGGTTCACCACATTTCCCCATTACTTAAAGAAGAGCCCGATAAATGATGCTGTGCGTTGTCCTGTTGAAAGATGACACTATGGTCCGGGTAAACCTCTACCAGATATGGATGGAGATGGTTCACCACATTTCCCCATTACTTAAAGAAGAGCCCGATAAATGATGCTGTGCGTTGTCCTGTTGAAAGATGACACTATGGTCCGGGTAAACCTCTACCAGATATGGATGGAGATGGTTCACCACATTTCCCCATTACTTAAAGAAGAGCCCGATAAATGTTGCTGTGCGTTGTCCTGTTGAAAGATGACACTATGGTCCGGGTAAACCTCTACCAGATATGGATGGAGATGGTTCACCACATTTCCCCATTACTTAAAGAAGAGCCCGATAAATGATGCTGTGCGTTGTCCTGTTGAAAGATGACACTATGGTCCGGGTAAACCTCTACCAGATATGGATGGAGATGGTTCACCACATTTCCCCATTACTTAAAGAAGAGCCCGATAAATGATGCTGTGCGTTGTCCTGTTGAAAGATGACACTATGGTCCGGGTAAACCTCTACCAGATATGGATGGAGATGGTTCACCACATTTCCCCATTACTTAAAGAAGAGCCCGATAAATAATGCTGTGCGTTGTCCTGTTGAAAGATGACACTATGGTCCGGGTAAACCTCTAACAGATATGGATGGAGATGGTTCACCACATTTCCCCATTACTTAAAGAAGAGCCTGATAAATGATGCTGTGCGTTGTCCTGTTGAAAGATGACACTATGGTCCGGGTAAACCTCTACCAGATATGGATGGAGATGGTTCACCACATTTCCCCATTACTTAAAGAAGAGCCCGATAAATGATGCTGTGCGTTGTCCTGTTGAAAGATGACACTATGGTCCGGGTAAACCTCTACCAGATATGGATGGAGATGGTTCACCACATTTCCCCATTACTTAAAGAAGAGCCCGATAAATGATGCTGTGCGTTGTCCTGTTGAAAGATGACACTATGGTCCGGGTAAACCTCTAACAGATATGGATGGAGATGGTTCACCACATTTCCCCATTACTTAAAGAAGAGCCCGATAAATGATGCTGTGCGTTGTCCTGTTGAAAGATGACACTATGGTCCGGGTAAACCTCTTGCAGAGATGGATGGAGATGGTTCACCACATTTCCCCATTACTTAAAGAAGAGCCCGATAAATGATGCTGTGCGTTGTCCTGTTGAAAGATGACACTATGGTCCGGGTAAACCTCTACCAGATATGGATGGAGATGGTTCACCACATTTCCCCATTACTTAAAGAAGAGCCCGATAAATGATGCTGTGCGTTGTCCTGTTGAAAGATGACACTATGGTCCGGGTAAACCTCTACCAGATATGGATGGAGATGGTTCACCACATTTCCCCATTACTTAAAGAAGAGCCCGATAAATGATGCTGTGCGTTGTCCTGTTGAAAGATGACACTATGGTCCGGGTAAACCTCTACCAGATATGGATGGAGATGGTTCACCACATTTCCCCATTACTTAAAGAAGAGCCCGATAAATGATGCTGTGCGTTGTCCTGTTGAAAGATGACACTATGGTCCGGGTAAACCTCTAACAGATATGGATGGAGATGGTTCACCACATTTCCCCATTACTTAAAGAAGAGCCCGATAAATGATGCTGTGCGTTGTCCTGTTGAAAGATGACACTATGGTCCGGGTAAACCTCTACCAGATATGGATGGAGATGGTTCACCACATTTCCCCATTACTGGTACTTACTGATTACATGCAGAGGATACATGCGCAGAATTTATAGTAACTGCATGTGACATCATTATGTGGTACTTCATTATCACTCTGAATATGTAAAACGGGGGCTTCCTAATGCAAAGCTAACAGTGTGTGTGTGTGTGTGTGTGTGTGTGTGTGTGTGTGTGTTGAGGCAACACGATGGTATAACCCACCCCTCTTACTAGTAAACGAACCACCGCTTGGTTGGTACATAGGTAGGGCATCAGTGCACTCATATTGATGGTAATTTCACATCACTATGGATAAACATCAAGAAAAAGAATATTTATAGTGGGGTGCCCAATGCATAGGTCATCATCATCGAGATGGTACAAGAATTGCAATAATACCATTTGATAGCATCAAAAGTATTGGAAATATCTCATTTCCAGAGTAACATCCCATTATGGACAGCGTGATACGTGGACAAATGTAATGGTTAAATGTGGCCATTGACACCTGTCTCATATAATTGCAACCACCCAGAGAGCAGTAATGGCACAAATTACTGCCAACTTCAATGAGGGAAATGCCAGAAAAGTACGTCTTTACCAAAACCACCAAGCGATCATTAGCCACAATAGGTTTGGGGAGCAGCTGACCCTAGCCTAGCTGCTCTCATAACATATTACGGCTAATGATTGTTGCTGAAACCACATTTGGACTGCACGCCTTAACAGGCAGAAAGAACATCAACACTTGACCTTTGATGACTGGGGGTCTCCTGGTTCACAAAGCATAAGATGATTTCTAAAGTAGCAAAGGCTCTTAACATGTGCATAAACATTTCAGCTTAAATATCAAATGACAACAGTAATTTAACAGAGATATAATCAACATTGTGAGTTAAGCATCAGAAGCTGCTGAATGTATCCATCTCATGAAGTGTATGAAGCGTAAGGTACCAAATGTCAATAAAAAGATAAAAATTCAGTTTCTGACAATTGTCCCAGATTTCTGGCCAAGACAAAAATTAAAATTTTTTTAATGAATTTAACATATCCGAAAGATTACGTTTAATAGAAGCTGCTGTGAGAAATGGGAATATTTGCAATATTAAGCTTTTAACCAATAAGAACGAATTAACTTAGGGTTAGCAAAATAAGTTGAAATCAACTCAAATGAATGTGTTCGCTGCAGGGTTGGCAAGTTTTTGATGGTTTTAATCATCACATCGAAAACGTCCGTCAAAAATCTCAAATACATGTGCATTTCAATGTAAAAAATACCTTTTTAAGATAACATAATTGTATGTAAGGTTTAAAATGCCAATAATATGTGAATGATAAACTAGTATAGGATTATTAAATAATAAATTTATCTACTTTCTAAGTATTTATACATAAATAAGTAATATGGTAAGATTTCTCTTGTTAACCCATACAAATTCAAGCATATTATGAATCAATCCATACTTTCTGGACCAAAACTTGTTTTTGTTTTAACATGGAATGTTTTTTGCTCTGCTTTAATCAGATGATTGCATTTTAGTAAGGGGTACCGCACAGATCTAGTGTTTCCCTGTCTGGAAATAGAAAAGTGTGAGGGTCAAGATGTCCCCTGAGGAAATTCAGAATGAGAAAAAATAAATTATCTTTTGTCAGACAATTAAGGATGCCATTTAAAATGTTCCACATCCCAGCAGAAGGCTCTAGGCGAGGTCACAGAAGGTCATGTTGGTTTATGCTAGAGCATATAGACTTCTTACTCAATCCTTGCGCAAGTTTGCTCTAAACCTTTTGAGTGTCTTGAGTTTATATAAGGCTAAGCAGTTTTACTTTTGGCAAAGTTTTTCATTTTCCACACCTATCCCCAACGACCACTAAGTCCTTGCCATTTGATTGGTTGTATGCAGTGTTTTAAAGCTTTATCCTATATGTATTGATATTAAGATGATGGGGCTTTTAACAGTATTGTTCCCCTGCAATACTTTTATTATACTTCAGGATCATTTCTATTTTAAGTGCAGTGACTATGCTGTTTAACACTTTTGCATAGCTTTCCACTTAGTATTCGCATTTTTATGGCTATTTGCCTTCCGGTGTTGGAAGATTTTACATTAGTTTTTGCTCAATGGTATTTTTGCCTCAAACATTTTTATTGTTTTTCAGCTTTTCGCCTAGTATGTGCTTCTTTGCGTCATGTTATGTTTCTTTGTTTTGTTTTTTTGCAGCCCTTTTATGCGGTATTTCTCGCCCAAATCACCATTTCTTATACTTCTGGATTATTTCATTTTTAACTATAAAGCAAATACGAAGTGAAAAACCAGGGGTGCAGAAAAATTTCAGGGCCTAATATTTCCTCAGAACGCAATTTTTTCTGTCCGAAATTTCCTCCAAAACGCGGACTTTCATACAAGTTTAAGCGAGTGTTAGATGTTGATGATTAAGAACTAATCCTTAAAGCCTATTACTTAAAAATTTGAAAAAAAAAACAACCTAATATTTATTTTAGATTCAAAATGTCTGAAACATTTTTGGGTCTACGTGAAAACAGTGGTGGGGCAGAGAGGCTGAAAAATAAACAGCTAAAAAAATTCTGCAATTAACTATAATTTATTTCATTCTAGCATTTCAGGCGTATAATTGTGCCAGATAATTTTACTGAATGAAATTTAAATTAAGACTTAAATCCTTTGAAAAATGCATGGGTCATTCGCTTTAAAATGTGCGGACCCCTAATAATTTTTCAGATCGGCACCTACGATACATAAGCTGCCATTAGTTTCAGAAAATGTTTATTAGTATGATTAATGGTTGTGCCGCACTTATTACTCGTGCCACGTTGTCTACGCCTTGGTATTAGTAAAGTCGTTTGGGCTCGGCGAATCATATGCCAGCGGCAGTCTGCAGTACGTCACTGTGCTCATAACCTCTTGTATTTATAACGACATGACATTTTTCAAAATGATTACCTGATTACCGCGCAGTTAATTACTCTTATCTTTCGCGTTATATTCGTTGTTAATAAGTCAATTTTTCGTTTTATTATTATTATTACTACTATTTTCATTTTACCCGCGGGCAAAAATTTCCCAAGAGCTGCCTTAATTTCCCCCGAACCTCCTTCGAGTTCGGACAAATTCTGCACCCCTGTGAAAAACTACAAAACTATGTAAGAATATTATTTATCGTTCTTACATAGTTTTGTAGTTTTTCACTCAGTATTTGCTCTTTAGCGTCTAGTTATATTTCAGTTGGGCGTTTATTTTTGCAGCCTTTTCTATATGGTATTTATCATATAGCATTATTACCGCATGCATTATTTATCTTAAGCTTTTCCCCACTCCGTACCCCTCCAGGCTTTTCTTGGGCAAAAAATGTAGTGTATGATCACCTTCACTTTTTAGCAGTATTTATGTATCCTTAGCTGTATTAGTTTTTTCCAGGAGAGTGAGAACACACTAGCACCTTGGATCACTTGATCTCATTTTCAAGGCTTTTCACCTTTGTGGGCCCCCTCCAGGAGTTTATATGGGGGGAAGGGGGGTTGAGACCTTTTGGACCTAAAGAGTAGCGTGTGACCTCTTTCACCTTCCGGTAGTATTTAGGTCTCCTTAGTCCTGTTTTTTTCCAAGAGAGTGACAGCACACTGGCATCTCAAATCACTTAATCTCAATCTAGCCGAATGCTAAATTTAGTCAAAGATAACAGATTTGCCAGATTTAGCGAAGGACTACAAGCTTATACACATATTCAACTGCGATGAAACCGGACTTTTTTTTTTTGGTATGCCTGAGAAAACTTTAGCTTTCAAGGTTGAACAATGTTACGGCGGAAAACAAAAGTATAGACTTACGGTTCTACTTTGCTGCCATGCTGATGGCTCTAAAAAATTATTCCCTATAGTCGTCTGTAAATTCAAGAGTCATCGCTGCTTCAAAAGCATGAAAAAAATTGCAGTGTGAATATGCTAACAGCAAAAAAGCGTGGATGACTTTGAACATCTTTTTGAAATTCCTTCAGAAGTTAGATAGGAAAATGGAAAGAGAGAAATGGCAAGTGTTTTTATTCTTGAATCAGTGTGCAGCTCACCTTCCCGACCTATACTGATGCTCAGCAATACGAAAGTGGTGTTTCCCCCTGCAAATTGCAAGAGTAAGCTTCAGCCACTGGATTTGGGGATTATCCATTGTGCGAAAGTTCACTACAAGACAGGGGCGGCGAAAAGTGAAGTTCGTTGACCTGGCCCAAATTTTTAAATAGTGGTGCACCCTCTACCTTCCTGCTTTCTGGAACAAACAGAAGGAAAACCATGCCTAAGGAGCTTTTTTGGGAATTAGGACCACCCAACCACTTACCTAGAGAAACTTTCTAAGACACATCCCAACAATCGCACATATGCCAAATAAAAAAATAATAAAAATAAAAATCTTGGCCGAAATTGTTGACCGGTTCTGCCGCCACTGCTTCAGGAACACTTTGGTTCACAAAATTCTCACTACTCTTGAACTGAAACACACATCAAGTGAACTGAAACAAGCGTCCGTCCTCGATGCTCTTCATATGCTCTGTTCATCATGGAAAAATAACTGTAACTTGCATTATGAATTGTTTTAAGAAAGCAAGCTTTTTTCAGTCAGAAAATGAAAATGAAAAATAGTTGACAAATGTGTAGATTAGCATCCTAAATTATTTCGTCGAAAAAATGGTACTTGGAAAAAGTGCGATATACAGATTTCAGTTTATGGAAATAAATGGCAAATGTTGCAGAAATTTCATATTTTAAATGTGTTTTAAAGATTTTTATCGTAATATTGACTTGTGAGTCCAACGCTGTGAAGAGAAGCTGCGATAGGCCTAATGCATCGCTCCATTGAAGATGTGAAGCTTTGGTCCGTTAAAAGGAAGGTTCGTTGCTGTGTAGAAATGGCGGGCATAAGAGTACAAGAGAAAGAGGACTTTCGTTATTGACAGAAGTGCAATAAATGTTGTAGTGATACGCTACAGAAAATAGGTCCACAGCATCCACCCTTTATTTTGTTGTATCCTGTACGTTATTGGCAGGAAAAACCGGATAAAACCTCTTCGATATGCAAAAGATACATATGAGTAAGATAGAAACAGACATGCGAACAAGCTATTAACAGGATAACCAAAAGTGCAGTGACACAGCAAATCTGTTCAAACCAGAACCGTAAGTTATAGTTCCCCAGTTTTCTGTACAACATAGAAAAGCATATTAGTACTTTCGGTAAATGTGTACTTTAGCAACCTAAATTATTTCGTCGGAAAAATTTAACTGTGTGTGAAAAGTGCAACGCACAATTTTTAAGCATGCAAAATAATGGGGAAAGGTGAAAAATGATAGTATTTATAGATAAAAGGAAATAATTTTTCCGAAGTATTAACCTGCGAGTACGATGGTTTGTAGCAGGTGGTCCGGGAGGCTGAAGCTATGCTAACGGCCACCACGCGAAGGTGCCGTGCGTCGGAGCGGAGTACGAGTTGGTAGCGAATGCGCGGAAGAATACGACAGCAGTAGGGTATATTTTTCGGAAGAGTCTAGTGCGTCGTGTAATCGTGCGCAAGAAGAAGTAGCTCAAACCTGTTTTATTCATTTTTGAGAAAGATATGTGCAGAATGTCGTTATTAGTGGTTTCACAATGTCTCCGAATGGAAAGAAATTAAGGAATGTAAAATAATTTATGTACGACAGAAGTTTTGAGGAAGACGTTTTGGTTCCGGTTGATCCCAAAGTTTTAGTTTTGGGTTAGAAGATGTGCACAGGTAGGTGATTTCTTCAAGCACTTCATTTGCAGTTCTGCTGTTATTCAGTACATCGTAGCTCACATTTTTCCTTCGTGACGCGGATATTTTTCAAAATAAACAATTTTCTTCAATTCATATATCGTACTATGGCAGGGAGGCCTACAGCTTCTTGTATTGTGGCGGATAATGAAATTTTAAGCCCTGACTAAATCCGAAATGACTGACGATTTTGTACTTCCGCTTTCTCAAAATTACCCTTCAAAAAAAAAAAAAAAACTTACAATGCTGCGCAAAGTCGACCTCTTTCTTTCCGCATATGCCTACAAGACTTTTCGATGACTACGTACTGCTGAACCGCTTCCTTCTGTATTCTTCCGCCCGTTACTTGCCCTTCTCAACGAAGCTTCCATTCACCGGACTCCACCTTAACGCAGTCGCCGCTCCCTTGTCCTATGCCTACCGCACGTACTCTTCCAAACCATCGCACTCCCAGGTAAATACTTCGGAAAACTTATTTCCTTTTATCTAAAAATACTATATTTTTGCACCTTTTCCCATTATTTTGCATGCTTAAAATAGTGTATGTCGCACTTTTCCCACACAGTTACATTTTTCCGACGAAATAATTTAGGACGCTAAAGTACACATTTACCGTACTTTCTATTTCGGATCAGGGAGTCATATGCGAAAGAATGAAAAATTTCACATCTGCTTTAAAAACAATGACAAAACATTAACAAACTATATTGTGTAGCATATGAGTATAACATGGTTCGCTCTCCTGGCAAGAAGGTATGTGCTTGGACTTGTATTCATCCGCACGTGAATTACGCGCCGCAGCGAATCTTCCTTTCAACGAAGCAAATCTTCACATTGTTACCATAGCGACGCGTGAGGCCTACCACAGCGTCACACTCACAGGTCAATATTACACGTTTCCGACGAAATAATTTAGGACGCTAATCTACACATTTACCGAATAATCTGCCAATGATGAAGATTGGAGTGCCATTTCAGGTGGATTCAGTAGTTTTAAACAGTTTGTAGAAATCGATGAAAATGCATTATCGGGGGAATTGAGGGATATTCAAGAAATAGCCAGTGAAATTCAGGATGACGACGAAGAGACATAACGAAAAATTAACAAAAGATCCCCAGACTGTCACATAAGCAGTAGAAGCTTTGGAAACACTGTCACTACGTACACTGTTTCAACGAACTTGAAAAAGCTGTTTTCAATGAGAGGCAACGGCAGAAACAATCTTCAATTTTACACAACTTTAAAAAAACATAAATGTAAATAAGGTAGGTAATTAAAATTTTAAGATCATGTAATTTACATTTTTGAGTAATTTAAGCTTTTAAGTGTTAAATTTAACTAAGTAAGTTCAATCATTGATATGTTTCTTATTTTGCATGTTTTTCTTATGTTAATTACATTTTAAACTTAATTTTGGCTCGAATTACACTAACTTTTACTTATGCTGCGCTATCATTTATGCGTGCTTTGGTTTGCGCTGACATATATGTGAGATCTTACTGTATACATGTGACAATGAGATGATTATAGATATAATTTTAAAAAATATATATTTAGGCTCTTCTGGTTTCCAATTAAATTTATGCAATTTATGTGTTGAGTGGTAAAAAGAAGGCACAGTGGAAATTTGCATATGGGGTTTATATATATGCAAATTTCCATTGCTTGCTTCATCCTGAAAACTAAGCTAGGGGTTCCTATGAGTTCACTGAATATGCCATTGTCACAAAATGATTGATAATTATATACTAAGGAATGTGAGTGAAATGGTATTCCTAAAAGCAATCAAAACCATGTAGCAGTCAGGGAGAATCACAACTCCGTTTCCTGAAAATGTGACATTTCATCACATGTACTGTGGGGAAACTTTGAGGGCCGAGGATTTTTTTCCACCTGTAAATTGAGGTCATTTGTTCTAGGGAAGGAGAAAGCCAAAGCTGTTATGTTAGGTAAAAAACAGTTTCTTTTTAAAGATTTTAACGGCTAATGTGAGGAACTCAGTGGGATATAAGCAGTCCCCGCCCCTAATTTAAGTCACTGATTCCAGGGAAGAGAGAAAGCTAGTGCTGTAAAACAAACACAACATCCATTCCACACCGGGATTCAGACCTGGACCCACTTGGACGAACAATCATAAGACTGTGCTTAGACCACTGCACCACCGGGGCGGCAAAACTAATGCCTCATATGGGGCTCAAACCATATGTTAAATTGTGACTGCTAGCCAAATACCTTGATGTACAACCAACTCGGATACCAGTACGGTTTGAACCTCCTCTAGACCAATGGTTCTTAAAGTGGGTTACACGAAAATAATAGGGGGGGCATATGCAATTTTGTTAGCAACCATACCGAGTCACATAGTGAACCAATTTTCAAAACAAAATTAACAATCTGAATTTATGGCTAGTGCTGGTAGGATGTGCTGTGAAGTTTAGCATATTTAGCCGAAATTTCTGAAAAATGAACTAGTGGAACTTCTCAATGCAGAGTGAAGACAATCTGTTCTATGTTGAAAAAACAAAACACAAGCGATGACCAAAAACTTTATGAGAAAACCAAATTACAGGGAACAGCTCTGACCAATTCTCATAACTGAATTCATTATCGTCAGAAAATGACCAAACAACTGGAAGCTTGTGTTAAACAGCTAATAATCGTCCATCTCTGCACTCTCCAAACTTTTACAAGGCAGTATTTCCCATTCCCACTGAATGAACTAGTTACTCATTCACATACAATGCAGAAATGTGTAATCTTCTATTGCCAAATAAAGAACTTATGAGACATCTTTTAACTCTGGTTTGAAAAGCATTTGTTCTCTGAAAACATTGACTAGTTTTTGGATTTCAATGGAAAAAGAATTTCCAACATTGTCGAGCACTGCCTTAAATATTTGTTGCCTTTTACAACTACATATTTATGTGAAACTAGTGTTTCATCCTTAACCACCATAAAAACAAAATATTGAAATAAGTTGGATGTTGAAGACAACTTGTTTGTACATAAACAAGAAAACTCAAAATATTGATGAACTTTGCAAGAGTAAATGAGCTCATACATCTTATTGAAAATAAACAAATGACTTGACCAGTTTTATTTGAATTTTTTAGCCATTTGTGCAATTTCTGTGACATCAGTGTACGTAATAGCAAATTAGCAAATATAGTGTGTATTTGTATTTTTTATAAATTTTATACCCACATAAGCACACTGAAATAAACTTTTCATTAAAGAATATGCCTGTACATATCTGTACTCCATAGCTAACCTTTGTATTAATCGGTGCAAATATAATACTTCACAAGTTCTTAAGTACATGAGCAAATGAAAAGGAGTCTTAAAAAAACAAAGTATTGTTCAGCCAGTTTGTGCTTTAGAAATAATTCTGTCTAAATTCAGAAGTTGAACATTATGCCGTGATTTTAAACTATTTGAGAGAATCGCTAAAAGAAAAACATGCACGTTAATTCCCCACTCAACATATTTAGGTTGATTTTGCTGAATTTACTCAAAATCGTGATCAGAGCACAACAGCACTACACCTACACGAAAAAAAAAGCACAAAACGGTAAGACAATATATGCGTGTTATATGGCAAAATGGAATTGATTTCAGACTAAACATACGAAAAGAATGCTGCCCTATACGTAATTCCCAAATCAGCATGTACACATCGAATTTATACATCATAGTCAACGCTAGGTATATACCTGGCGATAAAGACTTGCACAGAAAAGTAAAGCACTGTATCACATTTGATAGTAAAACATATATGCATGTGAGAGAAATGCCCCCACCCCTCCACAATTCAAATGAAATCTTGGCTACTACATTGATTTTCCTGTGTGACAATATTTCAGCCACGCTCCTTTGGTGGTGAAACTTTTAAAATTATATATATGTACACAGTTCGTGAGCTTAATATCAAACAAAAACGTGAGTAATTGATGTCGTTACTTTTACATATTATAATAAACTTAATTTTAACTACTCACATGTTTTCTTTAACTACCATACATGGTGGAATGGCGTCCTTCCTTCCTGCACATGTTCGTGTTCGTCACTTCGTCTTGGTGAACAAACGAGCATCCACTGCAGAAACACGTGACCACTCGCTAACCAATAGCAGAAAGCGACGCATGCCGCATTCCTTTTCTGTCTTTATCGTTCATTGGCTAACCCGTGCCTCTGAACAACGCCCGTAAAATTATGGTTTGGAACAGTTTTCAAACATATCACTGCCCGTTAAAATACGGGCATCGTCCTGAAAGTGCAGAAACGGGCATTGACCGTAAAATACGCGGGCAACAAGACTTTTTACGGAAATTTTTACCAGTTATACTTGGTATTCAATATCTACGTTCCCTGTGCTTCCACGCCTTTCACCTCTTTATTCCTGTCGCTGCGTACTGCTCTTCAGTCAGCGTTGCCCTGCGACAATGTCCTGATTGGGGGAGACTTCAATTTCACGCTGCATCCTGCCCTTGATCGCACGCCTTCTACTAACGAATATCACCACCGGCTTGTGAATCTGCCCCGTATCCTTGTGGCGGATTTTGGTCTTCATGATATTTATCTTCACCTCCATCCGACGACAATCTCCCATACGTGGAGAAAAGCGGCTGCGTCCACTCTCTCTTCTGCGCGATTGGATTGTCTGTATATCAGTTCTACACTTCTTCCAGTTGTGACGACCTGCCGGCAGGCACGTACCTACGGCTTTCTCGGACCATTGTGCGGTCCAGGCTGCATTTGGTTCCTCGTCGTATCAGCGTTCTGGGTACCACTTCTGGACGTTCGACTCGTCTCTTCTAACTGATCCAGCTCTGTGCTCTCAAGTTCGAGAGCTTCTACACTTCCGTCCTGGACTCTCCACCACGTCTTGTGCGCTGACGTATTGGTTGGTAGTCAAGTCGTACCTCTTAGATCTCCTAAAACGTTTCTCCTTTCGCATCAACACACAGCGACAAATGGAGGAACAGAACATTGTTCACATCCTCACTCATCTTGGAGTCAACTATCCGCTCTATCCCACCTACTTGGCCGATCTACAGGCACTATTAGAACCACGTGCCCAGCAAGCCATTCTTTGCCTCCGTCTGCAGCATCTTGCTCCGGAGGACTGCGCCTTCGACTTCCTTTCCTCGCTTGAATCCCATCGACCATCCTCACACTATCTCCGACTTCTTCGACAGCCAGATGGTCAGGTTGTCTCAGATCCTGACGTCCTCTGTTCACGAGTTCGCAGCTACTTCACCTCCAAATTCGGTGAAACTCTTCCTCCTCCTTCCTCCCTCAAGTCCCTCCTCACCTTTCAAACTCTCTCTCTCTCTCTCAACCTCTCACTTCTTCAGAGCTGCGGTCCACTTTCCGTTCTCTAAATTCCTGAGCCGTCCCTGGACCTGACGGCCTTCCCTTTTCCTTTTTTTCTGCCCTTTTTCCGTTTCTACTTGCTCCTTTTACTTCTGCTTTCACTTCCTCTTCTCTTCCGAGGAGTTTTACCGTTGCCCATGTCGTACTGTTTCCCAAGAAGGGCGATCTCCTTGACTTGGGAAATTGGCGACCCATCTCTCTATTAAATATTGATTATAAACTTTATACTAAACTACTCTCCCGCAGACTCAATTCTGTCCTTCAGTTCCTTCTTTCTAACGACCAGACCTACACGGTTCCTGGTCGGTCCATCTCCTCAAACCTCCTCCATCTTGCTTCTACTAACAAAGAATCGCTCGCGCTCTTTAACTTAGACCAGCGCGGGGCATTCGAAAACATTTCCCACTCCTATCTATCTCTCACTCTCACTGCTTTTGGCTTCCCTCCTTCTTTTGTCTCTATTCTTCTTGCCCTCTATCGGGACGCGGTATTCCAAGTCAAGAATATCGCCTTTCTTACTGCTCCCATCCGGTTTCAGCGTGGCATTCGCCAAGGTTGCCCGCGGTCCGGACAATTGTTTGCCCTCGTTTCTCAGATCTACTCATAGTACTCTGCTGGCTGCACTTCCTCCATTAATAGCTAGTACTCGTCATTTCAGCATCCCCTATTCGGTGTGCGCAGACGATGCTACCTTCTGTGTCCGAAACAACCAGCAATTCGACATTCTCGCGCACTCCTACCAGCTCTATTTGTCGTGCTCCGGTGCTGCACTTAACACCAATAAACGCTCTGGACTGTGGTGTGGTACGTGGACTGTCCGATTGGACGCACCGTGGGGTGCCACCTGGGCCGCTACCACGCAAAAATTCCTTGGCGTTCACCTTGGCTTACCGTCAGCTGCACAAAACGCCACCTGGTCTGCACTTTTGCCACGTTTTACTCGCTCCGCGAATATTTGGCGGTCTGCGCAGTTCTGCACATCTTATTTCGCAGGGGCTAAAATTGCCCGGACATACATCCTTTCACTCTGCCTTCATGTTTGGACTGTAATTAAGCTCCCAGTCTATTACCTCCAGGAGATCACCCGGTTGGTGACCAAGATGATCTGGTGCCATCATCACTGGATCCGAGTCTCTACACTCCATCACCCGGTGCCTGCAGGAGGTATCTCGTTAATTGATGTGCTCTATTATCAAGCACATCGTGTAGTTTCCCTGTTACGGATCCTTAGTGCGTCGCCCGCTCCAGTCCATCTCACCTTAGACGTCCTGATTTCTCCATGTAATCCAAGATTCTCTTTTATTACATTTCTCCTGATAGATCACTTCCTTATTCTACGCTCCCGCATTTTCTCTCTCTAATCTGAGGTCCTCTCTTTTCTCCGCTCTTTGCCTATTCTCCGTGCCCCTCCCGCTTCCACTTCTGAACTTCTTGCTCAGCCACTGTTGTACTTCTCAGCTATCCATCCTCATGATGCTCCCTACTTCTCTGAACTGTCATGGTTCCCCGCTGGAGTCGTGACAGTTCGAGACCTCCTCCCACAGACCTATCTTGGAAACCTTTTTCCGAGCTCTCCCCCCTACTTCCAGGCACATCCACTTCCCTCTCTCAGTACGCAGCTCTCCGCTCCTCTATCATCCTTCTCTATCCTGCTCTTGCAAATCCAACTAGACTTTTTTTCGTCCCCTCTGCCTCCCTTCCCCTTCCTTTCTTTCTCATGGTTCGGGGCTCCGCTATCCCTCTCTTCTGCTTCACTGTCTCTTCTCTCTACCACTTCTTACGTGATCTTCCACGACCCTACCGATTCCAGACGTCCCATTTGCAGCCTTGCCCTGTGTTTGGTCAGCAGGGGCGGCGTCTCTATCTACACCTACGGAACGTAATATCCAATGGCAATTCCTGCATCGTCGCTTGCCGGTGCCCACAACCCTCTTTCGTATGACGCTCGTCTCGTCACCAGTCTGTGCATTCTGTCCGGAGGCTGCAGATGTCCTGCACATCTACCTTTACTGTCCGGTTCTACTCCCTCTCCTCCATCTGGTCTTTGTAGTGATCCAGCGTCTGAGTGTGCCCGATCTGCCGTTTTAGGCGTATAGTACTTTGCACAGATCTTTGTCACCACCTGTAGCCGGCACACATGTCTTTATCCTAGTCAAACATGTGATATACTCATATCATCAGCAGCTCCGCTCCGCCACAACTGCACCATCCCGCTACCAGGCAGGAAATGCGCTTTGCCGGATCTTCCGTGGCAGACTCCTCTCCCGGCTTCGTCTCACCCATTCAACTGCTTCTGCCGCTCATCGAATTCCTCAATTTCTACGCGTCTGGTAACCACAACAGCCTTGGTTTACCGTTCCCCCTGACGACATCCGCCTCCTCCTGTGATTCTTGTTGATAGACTGGACAGTCTTTGTGTGCACTTCTGCTTCGGCCTCTTCTCTCCTGTCTGATCTGGACTTTCATCGTTTTGTATCTGCCTGACCTGTCTCTGCCTGCATGATGCTTCGTAGCTTCGTCAGATCCGTCATTCCGATCCGTCATCCTATGGAACACCGTGAGTCTTCCTTACTTACCATTGTGATGTTCCTTATGTATTTCCAGCAGCTCTGAATTTCTCGTACATATCGTTATTTCTCCGCACTTGTGTCTCACTACATTCTTCTGTGTCATCTCCTGTGTCATGTGCTCGGAGTACAGGGTTGTATTTTCTGATTTTATTGCACCTTGTAATACCATGTTTCCTGCGCATGCCTTTGTTTACCATTTCACTTTTGTAATACCTGTGCATGTTCGATCTTTTATACGCGTTTTTCCTGTTACCGTATTGTATATACTTTGTACATTTTACTTGTTGCACGTATTGTCCTTACTTTGTATTTGTACATCCCTTGTTCTTCTGTATCCTCACTATCACGTACTCATGGTGCGGCGTTGTTCTTGCTTATTTTGTTGCACTTTTGTATTCCAATAATTTTTGCACCCTTGCCTCTGTCACTTTCATACTTTTGACGTACCTGTACATGCTTGCTCTCTTATACATTTTTTCCTGTATACGTCACATATATCTTTTGTACATACTGCTCCTGAGTTTATTGTGTTTTAGTTGTACATAGCACCTTAATGCCTGTGTTTGGCACTATCACCGCTTTGTGCTTCCTGTGGCCTCATTTCTGGCTTCAATACAATTGTATTGTTTTGCATGTATATACCTTTTATTTGCATATGTGAAATGCTCCAGGTGTAGCGCTGCTTTTATCACTTTGTTTCACCCTATTGTAGCACTATTCTTTGTACCAATGCTTTTATCACTGTCACGTATTGAGCATTATACCAGTGCAGTTACGTTCTTTCCTACATATTTCCGTTTCCGTCATGTCTTTATTTGTATATATTTCTCCTGTATATACTATACTGTGCAAATTAATTGGGACAAAATAAAAAATCACTCTTTTTTTCAAAAACTATGCCTTTATATCATTCTATGCCTTGATATACACTGATAGTATGAAGCCTTTATATCATTCTATGCCTTTATATCATTCTATGCCTTTATATCATTCTATGCCTTTATATCATTCTATGCCTTGATATACCTGTCTTAGTATGAAGTTTGTCCTCCTTTAGCAGAAATGACCTCTTGAATTCGTTTTGGCATTGACACCACTAATTGAGTGCCCATATTTTTGACTTCATAATCCTGAAACCACACTTTTACAGTATTCGTTATCGTGCGTTCTTTGATTGTACAGTCCATTTTACCTAAACGTCTCTTCAAAATATTCCACAAGTTTTCTATGGGATTTAAGAATTCATCATACCTTGAACAGGAACTAAGCTTCCAGTGTCATTTGATGTGAAAAACTCCAAAACATCTGTTTCAGAGGGTGTTTTACAGTTTGTTTGATATTTAAGGGTTCACAGTTGTTTCGTCTAACGACATTTGCTTGGTAACCCTGCACAAATAAATGAGTTTCATCACTGAAAATTACCTTTTTCCAGTCGTCAGAAGTCCATGATTTATATTTTTGGCCCATGCTAAACGTTTTATCTTCGTTTTCGCATTCAAATATTGTGTTTTCGTTGGTCTTCTTGCCTTCCTGCCAACTTCCAGAAGCCTACGGCGTACAGTTGAATCACTAACATCGCAACCACTAGCCAATAAATCTCTTTGAAGGTCGGTGCTTATTTTTTTTGTATTCATTTTACTATTTGTGATTAGATATTTATCGGTTCGTGGAGATGTTTTTCGTTTTCTTCCATATTTACCTCTCCTTTTTGGAGACGATGATCCAGATGCATTGTATCACGGAAGCAGTGTTTATACACTTGATTTGCCTACACCAACTGCAGAAGCGATATGTCCCACTGTCATAGAAGTGGGATCCTTCAGAGCAATTATTTTTGCGCTCTTCCTTGGGGAAATATCCATTTTTCAATACACAAAAGCAACACACACTCACAGAGAGCAAAAACTAACATACACCTGTCACACACGAAAGCTCACAACTGAAGCTGAAGTGTCTATTTCCTGTTTAAAACCGGTCAAACAACATTCTTACTATCAAGGTCTAACAGTCACACCACCTCACAGCTGATAAAACCGGTTTACGTTGGTTTCCGACATCAACTGGCGATCACATTACAATTCTGGGAATAAAATAGCTTGTCCCTTTGCACGGTATAGTAGTACATTCTCATTGTAAGTACCATCTTATGTTTTCATTTGGCACTATATGCTCTGTGCCTCCTGTGGCCTGTACATTCTTGCTCTAAATAAACGATTTGAATGACAGAACTTTATCATGTTGTTCCGGAAATACACTGAACCGGTTCTGTTGAATATCATCGAAATGTCAGGTCGTAGGAGCGAGATTTACCTCACAGCCATTATCATCATAATTGAGTAATGATTTCTGGTATGTGTGAAAGTGTATAATAATCAATGCATTGCATGATTTTGCTGACTTGTTATAAATTTCAGTTAATCCGTCAAAGCCTTCTACAAAATTTTAAATTTTTATATTTGTTTGTTTCGAGATTTAATGACCATCACGAAGAGTTCAAATCGCCCTAAGCAGGCGCCCGTCCCTAAATCACAGTGACTACTGTTTCCAGGTGAGGAGCAGAATCAGCGCCATGACGCGAGTACACCATTCATGCCTCATTTGGGGAATGAATGGTGAGAAGCCAATGTCCACAGACCACTCAGCTACCGGAGCGGCAAAGTTGAAAATAGATATACGAGGGCTGTACCCAAAGTAATGTAAAAGTGAGCGTAACTTTTTAATTAACTGTCAGAGATCGTTCAAATTGCACTTGTTGGTAGAGTAGCTCTTCCTCTATAGTTACCCTTCTTCTTCATTGCAGGTAAATAATGGATTCTAAGCAGAAGCAACGTGCCGTCATTGAGTTCTTGACGGAGGAAGGGTGTCTGACATCCACAGAAGGCTACAGAATGTTTGCGGAGATGACACCATTGACTAGATGGAGAAGTTTGAAGAAAGGGAAATCAGCATTGAAGATAAACCACGTAGTGGGAGACCGCCATCTGCGACCACTGACACCAATCGTCAGCGGGTGGATGAATTGATTCACGCGGGGAGACGAGTCACAATCCTTGAGCTTGTTGCACAACTGGACTGTGGTCACAATGGCATATAGAAGGTGATAGAAGATTTAGGGTATGGGAAATTGTGTGCAAAGTGGGTACCTCAGCAGTTGACACCCGATTTGAAGGAGAGAATGGTAGAAGTCTTCTCTGATCTTCTGAAAGTGTTTGAAGCCAATGAAGACACGTTTTTCTCCGATCTGGTGACAGGAGATCAAACGTGGGCGTATGTTTACGATCCGGAAACGAAGAATGAATCCATGGAATGGCGTCACATCTCTTCACCAAGGCCTTAGAAATTGAAGAGCCAGGAATCAGCACAGAAAGTCATGGTGACTGTTTTCTGAGATGGCAGGGGTGTCATTCTCCTTGATATTCTGAAACGTGGCGGTACGATGTCCAGAGCGCTGTACACAGTGACACTCAAGAAGTTTAGAGAATCCATAAGGAGGAAGAGACCGAAAAAGAATCTGAAAAGGATCTACAGTCACCATGACAATGCCAGACCACATACATGTTTGGCAACAAATGAGGCTATCAGCAAAGTAGAATGGTAGGTGGTTCCCCATCCACCGTACAGCCCAGGTCTGGCGCCCACCGACTTCCACATGTTCGGTCCAATGAAGGACAGTCTCCATGGATAACGATTTGATGACACAGACGAGGTGAAAGGGGTACTACAGTCCACACCTGAATGTTTTCAAAGAGGATTCGTGAGTTGGGTTCAACGATGGCGCAAATGCATCGCTTGTGATGGAGATTATGTTGGGTATTACCTTTGTATAGAGAAAGAGTTACTCTACCAACATGTGAAATTTGGACAACCGCTGTCAGTTAATAAAAAAGTTATGCCCACTTTTGCATTATTTTCGGTACAACCCTCGTAAAAATCACACGTGGTATCGAAAACAAAAATATGTACGATACAGGGTCAGAAAAATTGTGCTTCTTTTTTAACACGTAATCTGGAATTTTTTTAAAAAAAGACATGCTTATGTTATCGATGTATTCGTCGGCTTCACTCTAGCAATCATACATACCTCTGCATTTATTAGCCCGATCTGAAAAAAAAAACTTTTCGCTTTGGGAAGCTTGATCTGTAAGAACAATGCTTCTTGTCTTTAATGATGAGTAACTTTACGCTTAGGGTTCGTAAATATAGATGCTATCGAATTGAAAAAATATTTTATTCTATATCATTGCTTCTATAAAAATCCGATTAAAACAATTATTTTTTTCCTCCGATAGCTTTTGCAACGAAGGTACGTTTTGCGCTCAGTTCCTCCAAATAATGCTTTGTTTTCCTTAGAGGGGTGTAAATTTGTAATTCTCTTCATAGAAAATTCGTCTCCATGAAGAAATTAACGAGATAAAACTTGCCAAACATGTAGATAAGTAATAGTCAAATAGATGTTACAGGTAGATGGATGCCAAATTAATCAAGCGAGTAGTCATGCCTAAGAAAACTTTAAAATCACATCCTGGAACCGAACCCGCAGCTCTCGATTTACGTTCGAGTGTGTTATCGTTACAGCATATATTGACCTTCATCTTGGCGGTACGCGAGCAGAATGCGAATCCCCGAATCCGTCGGAATCTGCGGGTTAGATTCCCGTTCCAGGACGATGAAATTTTCAAGTTTTCTGAGGCATGTCGACTTTGATGTAGATAAGTATGTGGGAAAGAAATGCTTTAATTCCTGAATGATTTCATGATTGCTGAGGAAACAGTATGATGTCACCTGAGTCAGTTAGCAAATGATAGCCATGCTTGGCTATACATGGTTTGGCATCGAAGGGGAAATCCGTGGATGGTGACCTAAGGTATTGCTAAACATGTGTCGTTGACTTGTGTTTAAAATTAATTGATATTGCGAGGGCGCAGAGGCATTTTTTAAGTCGTCTGCCAATGACGTCTCATACATTCTCTGTTGGAGAGAAGTCTGGGGATCGCCCTGGGCAGTGCAGCACCTGGGCACCTGGTAGACATTGCTGATGTTGGCAGCATGCGGGTCTGCGTTATGCTATTGAAACTGGAGACCAACGACACCACTGAGATACGGCAACAAAATGGGCTGCAGCACCACATCAACGTATCGACGTGCTGTCATTGTACGCATTATGCGTACGAGTGGTAAACGGCTGTTGAAACTGATAACGTCGCAGATGATACCAGGCTGTGCAACTGTATGACGCTCACGGATGGCAGAGGTATCTGCCGGGAGACAAAATGCTCTCCAGACACTGAATGGAAGATCGTCGGCGTAGAGGCAAAGCGAGATTCGTCACTGAATACGACTTGGTCAAGTGAAGCATTAACACTTTGAATTGTTATGTAAACCTTGTAAATATGAGCACGGTAGGCTAAAATTTGCTAAAAAGGCCTTGGCCTAGGACCGTAAACTTTTTATTTTTGATTTGAGTACAGGTGGAATATAATTTAATTTTTGTTATGTAAACGTCTTGAATGTGAGCTTGGTAGACTAAAAACTGCTAAAAATGTGCCGCTTAGGCCTTATCATTATTTTTTTGAATTAGTACATAACACTTTGACTTGTTATGCAAACCTTATAAATATGATAAATATGAGAACAGCGGATTAAAAATTACTAAAAAGACATAAACCTACGACTGTAAAATTTTTCTTTCGTGCCTCTGTAATGTTGGAATATTATTGATTTGAGTAATTACGTACACATTCTGAATATTTGCCAGTTAGATATTGTGATTAATAATATCTGCCGTTCTGAGAAATAATAATAACAATAATAATAATAATAATAATAATAATAATAATAATAATAATAATAATAATAATAATAATCGATCCGACATCGTCCTGGTCGACAAGGAGAGGAAGGCAAGCGATATACCTGAGTGACAAGAAGTTCACAGCTCTAGTTCTCTATACTCAGAACATCGAGATTCCAACGATGAAAGTTGTAGTGCTTTCCGTGTAGGAAGGCACTACAACGATCTGCAATCGGGCCATGTGGCCATGCTTCCACTGCATGGCTAACAAACGGATCACTCTTCCCCAAGACCAAAGGGTTCCTGATCGCTATACAAGATCAAGTTGTAAACACCAGAACATACCGGAAGCATATCCTGAAGAGCATGTCAGTGGAAAGCCACACATGTCGGCTATGCCATAAAGCGCCAGACACAATCTAACATATTACAGAAGAATGCAGGGTCCTCACACAAACAGAGTACTATGAACAGGTACAATCATGTCGCCAAGATTGTCCATCAGAAATTGACAAAAAAGCACCACGTCATTACAACTGAGCCTGTCCCCTACTACAAGTATGAGCTAACAACGCTTCTAGAGAACAACACCCACAAGATGTACTGGGGCAGATCGATCAGAACAGATAAGACCATCCCCACAATCGGCTCGACATCGTCCTGGTCGACAAGGAGAAGAAGTCAACATGGCTCATTGACATAGCCGTGCCCAATACGTGCAACATCCAAAAGACGAACGGAGAGAAACTGTCAAGTATAACGACCTACGATACGAAGTCAAGGATATATGTCATATGGAGAATGTCACCACCGCGCACCGTCCCCATAGTGATATCAGCCACAGGAGTTGTACCTAAGATCATTGACAGATCTATACAGACACTAGACCCTCAGCCTAACACCTACATGGAACTACAGAAGGCAGCTGTCCTGAACACTTGTAGGATAGTAAGAAAGTTTCTGCACAACTGAGAGAAAGAAATACCATTTCCCAGACTTGGAACGTCGTACCCGTCCCGGAAGGAAGAGAGAAAAAAACCCTCAAGAAGAGGTGGAATCATCTCTAATCTTATAATAATAATTATAATAATAATAATAATAATAATAATAATAATAACTATAAAAAAGGAATTGTTGAAATTATGGAAGAATTAAAACAACGAGTAACAGCTACTACCAAAGAAAATTGAAAGATATGACGGACGCATAAAACAGTACAAAGAAAATGCGCAATTTCGGAATCAGCAACAAATATTTTATAAATCATTGGAACAAAAGGCAATCCAAATAAACATCAGCCCATGCAAGAAAGATGCCTTGACATTTTGGAAAGGAATTTAGGAAAGCACAGTTGAACATAATAAAAATGCCTTGTGGATCAACGATGTTCGTAAAGATTTGAAAGGAATACACATGGATAATCTGATGATAACAACTGATATGATTACACAGCAAGTAAAGAATGTGAAAGCCTGGAGCGCTCCTGGGCCAGATGAATTGCATGGATTTTGGTTGAAGTATCTTACAAGTCTTAATCAACGAATAGCTATGCAGTTCAATCATGCTACAGAATTCTGCCTGAAAATTTCATTATAAGGTCTCACGTTCCTTATAATGAAAGATAAAGAAAAAGGCAATGAACCTTCTAACTATCGTCCAATTACATGCCTCCCAACAACATTCAAACTTTTCACAAGAGTACTAGGAAGATCAATATATGACTACTTATGGGGAAACAATTTGTACACAATAGAACAGAAGGGGAACTTCCAAAGGTCAAGAGACACAAAAGACCAGCTGCTAATTGAAAAAATGGTACTATGGCATGGGTAGATTATAAAAAGGCCTTTGACTCATTGCCCCACAGCTGGATTAAAACTTGTTTGGAACTATTTCGAGTTAGCAAGAACATCTGCCGATTCCTCAAAGAAAATATGAAAAACTGGAAAACAGTGTTACATGCATATGGTGAAGAACTCGGAGAAGTTAATATCAAGAGAGGCATATTTCAAGGGGATTATTTGTCGCCTTTATTGTTTAATATCTCTTTAATTCCATTGTCAATGATTTTGAACAAAACAAAAATGGGTTACCACATTTCGGACCGACATGGAAAAATAAACCATCTGCTCTACATGGATGACCTTAAATTGCATGCAAAAAGTTCCGCCGATCTTTAAACATTACTGCATGCAGTGCAAATATTTAGTGATGATATACAGATGGAATTTGGACTGGAAAATGTGCAGTACTATCCATGCGACGGGGAAAAGTCCAGAATATAGATAGAATAGAACAAGAAAATGGTAATATAATGAAATCATTGGCAGATAATGAAAATTATAAATATCTTTGAATTCTTGAGTCAAATAACATCTTACATACAAAAGTCTAAGGTCTGACTCAGAGTGAGTATATCAAGAGAGTAAGAAAAATATTGAAATCAAAACTAAATGTGGGAAATACAATCAAAGCCATAAATACATGGCCCATTCCAGTAATTAGATACCCAGCTGGAATAATTGATTGGACCCAAAGTGAATTAGAAATTCTGGATCGGAAAACTCGAAAGTTATTGAACATGCATCATGCACTCCATCCAAAAAGTGATGTTGACAGATTGTATTTACCGCGGAAGATTGGAGGCAGATTGCTACTACAAGTACAACAGGTAGTAGAGGAAGAAAAAATAAGCCTGAATGATTACGTCAACAGAAGCACAGAAGACCTACTTCAGGCAGTGAATTATGAAAATATCTTTAAAACAACAGAAATCAAGGCTGAATACAAGAAGAAACAGTTTGAAAACAGATTAGACGGCTGGAAGAACAAGCCACTGCATGGATAATTTCTAAAGAATATTGATGGGAAAAGTGACAACAACTTGACTTGGGCATGGCTGAAATCGGGTTCCATTAAGAAAGAAACAGAAGGTCATATTTTTGCTGCACAAGAACAGGCATTGCAAACAAATGTTATGAAGGCTAAAATCCAGAAAGTCAATGATAATCCAAAGTGTCGACTTTGTCAAGAAAGAGATGAAACTGTGTCTCATCTAATATGTGAATGTAGCAAAATTGCACAGACAGATTATTACAAAGTTAGACATGACAGGGTTGCCCAATTGATTCATTGGTCATTGTGCAGAAAGCACAATCTGCCAGCATCGAAAGACTCATGGGAACACAAGGCTGAAAATGTCATAGAAAATAATGAAGTCAAGATCTTGTGGGATTTCAGAATTCAAACCGATCGACACATAGAACATAATACACCAGACATAACAGTCATAGAAAATCGGAAAGTCTGGCTAATTGATATAGCGATCCCTGGAGATGCCAGAGTCAATGAAAAAGAATTGGAAAAAATGACTAAATATAGAGACTTGTCCATAGAAGTTACCCGGTTATGGACGAAACACACAACGGTAGTCCCCATTGTCATCGGGGCACTAGGAACAATGTCAAAAAAATTTATGAATCATTTTGAAAAATTGCAGCTTTCTGATATGCCACCTACAGAACTGCAGAAGACAGCTTTACTTGGGACATCATATATTTTACGCCGATTCTTGACTGATACCAAGGTCTCCGGTGGAAACTCGTATCAGTTCAACAATACCAGTCAATGATAATTTGCTGTTTATTTTGTTTGTCAGAGGCTGTGATTCGTATATTTCGAATAAAGAAAATAATAATAATAATTATTATTATTGTTATTTGAGCCAAGAACGCTTCTAGAGAGCAACACCCACAATATGTACTGTAACGCTTCTAAAGAACAACACCCACAAGATGTATTTGTATGAGCCAACAACGCTTCTAGAAAACAACACCCACAAGATGTAATACGACTAATCGATCAGAACAGATAAGACCATTTCCCATAATTGGCTCGATATCGTCCTGGTCGACAAGGAGAAGAAGTCAACATACCTCATTGACATAGCCGTACCCAATAAGTGCAACATCCAAAAGACGCACGAAGAGAAGCTGTCAAAGTATAACGACCTACGATACGAAGTAAAGGAAATGTGGCATATGGAGAACATCACCACCGGTTCCATTGTAATATCAGTCACAGAGTTGTACCTAAGGCCATTCATAACTCTATACAGACACTAGACCTTCAACCTAACACCTACATGGAACTACAGAAGGCAGCTATCCTGAACACTTGTAGGATAATAAGGAAGTTCCTGGACAACTGAGAGAAAGAAATACCACTTCCCATTGTCAATGATTTTGGTACGTCGTACCCGTCTCGGAAGGAAGAGGTGGAATCATCTCTAATCTTATAATAATAATAATTGTTTTGGGTGTCGATATTTTGTCCTGTCATGATCTTTCATTATAAGGTCGCACATTCCTTATAATGAAAGATAAAGAAAAAGGCAATGAACCTTCTAACTATCGTCCAATTACATGCCTCCCAACAACATTCAAACTTTTTACAAGAGTACTAGTAAGATCAATATATGACTACTTATGGGGAAACAATTTGTACCCAATAGAACAGAAGGAGAACTTCAAAAGGTCAAGAGGCACAAAAGACCAGCTGCTAATTGACAAAATGGTACTAAAAAACTCCAAAAGAAGAAAAACGAATTTGAATATGGCACGGATAAATTATAAAAAGGCCTTTGACTCATTGCCCACAGCTGGATTAACACTTGTTTGGAACTATTTCGAGTTAGCAAGAACATCTGCCGATTCCTCAAAGAAAATATGAAAAACTGGAAAACAGTGTTACATGCATATGGTGAAGAACTCGGATAAGTTAATATCGGGAGAGGCATACTGCAAGGGGTTCTTTGTCGCCTTTATTGTTTAATATCTCTTTAATTCCATTGTCAATGATTTTGAACAAAACAAAAATGGGCTACTACATTTCGGACTAACATGGAAAAATAAACCATCTGCTCTACATGGATGACCTTAAATTGTATGCAAAAAGTTCCGCTGAACTTGAAACATTACTGCATACAGCACGAATATTTAGTGATGATATAAAGATGGAATTTGGACTGGAAAAATATGAAAAATATGCAGTACTATTTATGCGCCAGGGAAAAGTCCAGATTATAGATGGAATAGAACTAGAAAATGGTAATATAATGAAATCATTGTCAGATAATGAAAATTATAAATACCATTGAATTCTTGAATCAGATAACATCGTACATGCAAAAGTCAAAGGTCTGACTCAGAATGAGTATATCAAGACTGTAAGAAAAATATTGAATTCAAAACTAAATGGTGGAAACACAATCAAAGCAATAAATACATGGCCCATTCCAGTAATTAGACACCCAGCTGGAATAAATTATTGGACCCAAAGGGAATTAGAAATACTGGATCGGAAAACTCGAAAGTTATTGAACATGCATCATGCACTCCATCCAAAAAGTGATGTTGACAGATTGCATTTACCGCGGAAGATTGGAGGCAGAGGGCTACTACAAGTACAATAGTTAGTAGAGAAAGAAAAATGAAGCCTGAATTATTATGTCAACAGATGCAGAGAAAAGCTATTTCAGGCAGTGAATAATGAAAATATCTTAAAAACATCAGAAAACAAGGCTAAATGCAAGAGGAAACAGTTTGAAAGCAGATTAGACGGCTGGAAGAACAAGCCACTGCATGGACAATTTCTAAAGAATATTGATGGGAAAAGTGACAACAACTTGACTTGGGCATGGCTGAAATCGGGTTCCATTAAGAAAGAAACAGAAGGTCATATTTTTGCTGCACAAGAACAGGCATTGCAAACAAATGTTATGAAGGCTAAAATCCAGAAAGTCAGGGGTAATCCAAAGTGTCGACTTTGTCAAGAAAAAGATGAAACTGAGGCTCATCTTATATGTGAATGTAGCAAAATTGCACAGACAGATTATTACAAAGTTAGACATGACACGGTTGCAAAATTGATTCACTAGTCATTATGCAGAAAGCACAATCTGCCAGCATCGAAAAATTCATGGGAACACAAGTCTGAGAAAGTCATAGAAAATAATGAAGTCAAGATTTTGTGGGATTTCAGAATTCAAACCGATCGACACATAGAACATAATACACCAGACATAACAGTCATAGAAAATCGGAAAGTCTGGCTAATTGATATAGCAATCCCTGGAGATTCCAGAGTAAATGAAAAATAATTGGGAAAAATGACTAAATATAGAGACTTGTCCATAGAAGTTACCCGGTTATGGACGAAACACATAACGGTAGTCCCCATTGTCATCGGCGCCGTAGGAACAATGTCAAAAAATTGTATGAATCATTTTGAAAAATTGCAGCTTTTTGATATGCCACCTACAGAACTGCAGAAGACAGCTTTACTTGGGACATCATATATTTTAAGCCGATTCTTGACTGATACCTAGGTCTCCGGTGGAAACTCGTATCAGTTCAACAATACTAGTCAATGATAATTTGTTGTTATTTTGTTTCTTATAGGCTGTGATTCGTATATTTCGAATAACGATAATAATAATAATAATAATAATAATTGTTTTGGGTGTCGATGTTTTGACCTGTCGGTGTTTTGCGTGTCGGTGTTTTGTCCGGCACCGTGCCGTGTGATGTGGTGAATGGAAGTCATTGAAATGGTTTGGTAGATCGCAAGCCTGCATCAACCAATCTGCGGCTAACAGTCTATGTCGATACAGAGGGGCGCATTACTGCCTGTTCATCCCGTCGAACGTCGTGCGTTGGGAATTGTGGGACTGACACTGCCTGAAATTGAATTCGGGCGATCAAGGCGCTCGGGCATCCGTCCATGTGCACCAGCCCCACTACGGTTACACACGATATCTTCGTCTTACCATTTTTGCCACGTTCGGCAGGCAGTTGTTCCATCCCAATGCGTTTCTGACACGATGCGAAGCAGGGACCAAACCAGCCGTCTAGCCCTATGACGATACTGCTGTTAAAGCGGCTGGAACGAGTGAACCTGCACATTAGAAAGCGTTACTTCCCACTTGGCTTTGTTATTCAAAGTGGTCTTTCATGAACATATCCGCTGCCTAAGAAATATGCGGAATGCGGCTGGAACGAGTGATCTTACGCATCAGAAAGCGTTGCTTTCCCCTTAGCTTTGTTATTGAAAGTGGTCATTTAGGAATATATTCGCTGTTTAAGAAGTGGACCGAACGCATCTGAAATGAGTGAATCTGCGCAGAAGAAAGCGTTCCTTTCCCCTTAGCTTTGTTATTCAAAGTGGTCATTCAGGAATATATTCGTTGTCTAAGAAGTGGGCCGAATGCGGTTAGAACGAGTGAACCTGCACATCCGAAAGCGTTGCTTTCCCCATAGAATTTTTATTCAAAGTTGTTTCTTATGGGGACGAATGCCTGATTACTTGCTAAAAGGGCTATAGCAATGTAGGGAGAGGGAAGATGCTTGAGTCAATTGTGGTATGATATACTTGTTAAGGAGACTAACCTTCCCCATCATGCCTTGCGTCGTCGAGTAGAGAAGAGAGGACTAGAAGCCAGTGGTTATCACTAAAGACAGGTTTATGGCCGGTATTGTCGAGATGAAAGGGGAAAAACAATTGTTTTGTAGTAGCTTTCGTAAAAAATCATGGCGGCTATGTGAACATCTCCCTTTGGAAAACATGAATTTTGGTCACTGTATCGTTAAGGTACATGGGCTACTTAGAGGACTAATTGCTGAACTACCTGCATGCTTCAAATAATTTTATTTAACAATGATGTTCATATGAGTTATCATATTATTTTTGTGCTTTCTGATGTTGTTTTCCGTTTAGGTATGGCTGTTTCTTGGCAGCTCTGTTGCATCATATTTGCTGGCCTTTTTTGGTACGATGTTAATTGAAATGCCATTTCTTTCCTTGGAAAAAGTTCTACTGCACAAAGATAGGGATCAAGAACAGAGGAAAAGAAATGAAGAAGCTGGGAAAGACTTGGCACTTTCAGCAAAAAGAAAGCATGCTCTAGCAGTCTCCGAGTTTATGTAAATGTACAGAAAAATGTCACACGGGTTTACAAGTACCTCATGTGCAAATTAGTTTTTCCCCTTTTTGTTCCCATTTATTTCCTTTGTGTTTTTGGACTTCATGATAATTGTACTAAGAGTAAATAAATATTTTTATACTTAAATCGCCTTGTACTAACATGTTCTTTAATGGTGAATTTTTACAATTTTGTTTTAATATACGATTTTTACTGTTGTGAAAACATAATTTTGTCTCGCTCCCTTCCTCCGAAGTAAGTCACTCTCCCAACTAAGCTACGCTGACAGAATGTCTCGCTGCAGAATTGTCGTCTTGACACATGCTTTCACCTCTGTAGTCCGTCACATTGTACATAGGTCTTTCCTGAAGGACATAATTTCCCCCTAAGCATTTGTACTGATATTACATTTCCCTTAGAATAAGTAAATAGTTTTTCACTTTCTTTCGGAGGCGATAAAGAACTCGGACCGCGAAAGATTGGCATTTTTGCGACTAAAACATAAGTTAGCAACATTACCTAAAAGTGCTAATTTAGTAAAATCTGTAACGAAATAGAAAGAAATTTTTCGTGTTTTTATATCTATCAGATTATCTTATCAGCGATATTAGCTTTGCGATTTTGATTTGGCATTGTACATTAAATGATATATTAAGCCTTTAAAAGGTAAAGAAAGATATGTCATAGCAGTAAAAATATACATTCACAAAGTATATTTCAATGTGCTTTCCCGGAGGACGAGTGGTCACAGACGCTGGCTTCTGACATCCGATATGGAAGCGGGATTCAGTCTCGGATGAGGTATGATGGCCCTGGTTTTGTTCCTTAAACGGAACCAATGGCCCTAAATAAGGGGCGAACGACAGCTTATCGCCCTCAGAGTTGGGTATGGCGGTCGTTAAACCATGAAATAAAAAAATCTACTGTTTCGTTAAATGCTTACAAGTTAGATATGAATGACGATTTTTAGTAAAATAACATTTTTAAAGTTACATTGCATTGTAAAGTGAGCCACCCCAGTGGTGCAGTGGTCTAATTTCTAGCTTCTAGACTATTCTTCCGAGATGGGTCCGGCTTCAAATTCCGGTGAAGCATGGATGTTGTGTTTGTTTTACGTCCCTAGCTCTGCCCCTTCCCTGGAGTCAGTGACCCTCAATTAGGGACGGGCGGCTGCTTATAGCCCATTGAGGTGCTCCCGGTGGTCGTTAAACCTCCAATAAAAAAATGTAAAATGATGTAATAGTATGTCAACAGATTTGTATTTCTGTTTTTAAAATATAATTCTGCATCCTTTCGTATCATTGTTTTGTCAGCTTTACCTTTTTTTAACACATCACTGAAAATACAGGAAGTGTTGTGAGCGTTTTAAACTATTAAAGAGTTTCGTGTGGAATGTCGTCCTTCTGATTTTCTTCTGCTTCTTACGTTGTACTTTTAAGTAACAAATGACAGCTTCTTTTTTATCTAAGGTATTAAGTTGTTGCAGATGAAATATAGGATTTTACAGACTCGGGCACTTTTTAGATAATTTAGGAAATAACACATTGCTTGATATGACTTGTGAAATGTAAATTTAAAGCGTCAAGCTACTGCCTATAAAACACTGATCATTTCGCCAGAGACATCAGTTCAAAGGAGATTGTGCTACAGCTAAGACAATGATGGCTCAGAGGAACATATTTGATACTAAAGCGTCAAGACTGCTGTTTATAAAGCACTGGTCACTCCGTCAGAGGCATCAGTTCCAAGTGGACTGTGCTACAGCGAAGACATTGTAAATGAGCCACTCAGTGACGAATTCGTGATATTAAAGCGTCAAGACTGCTGCTTATAAAGCACTGATCATTTCGTCAGAGGCATTAAATTTTCTTTTATTGAAAGTTGAACGACCACAGTGAGCAATTCGATGGGCTACAAGCAGTTGCCGGTCCCTAATTTAGGATCACTGGTTCCAGGAAAGGGAGAGAGCCTGTGTCGTAAGACAAACACGACATCCATGCCTCACCAGGATTCGAACCTGGACCCTTCACGGACGAATGGTCATGAGCCAGCGCTTAGACCACTGCGCCACCGGGGCGGCCAGGTATCAAATCCAATGAGATTGTGCTACAGTGAAGACAACGATTGCTCTGAGGCAAATTCGTGACATCTTCGTATATAAGTTCAAACTTGTACCCCGTGCATCGTAAGCAGCTGGCAATATCAATACAGCACTTGGAGAAGATACCGTTTCTGAACGAAAGGCACAACGTTAGTTTGCTGAATTCCGATCCCTCGATACGGTTTTCTAAAACGTACCACGTGATACACCAAACGACGTTATCGACAATATCACGTTGGAGGCATTAATCGAATCTGATGCACGTGAAACAGTAAGAAAACTTGAAAAGAAAATCGGAGTATATTAAGCAACCGTTTCTCAACAAAGCGAAAGGAATCGCACTTGAATTGACAGAAAAGCTCTAAACACGATGACCTGATTTCTGTTCTTCCCTAATTATTTACAAACAAACGAACAACATTTTTAGGTGCCTCGACAAATGTGATAAGAAATATGTATACTGTATGACAATCATCGACGTTCTGCTCATTGACTCGACATCAGTGAAGCTCCGAAACAGACACAAGAGTCTGTACTCCATCGCAGTAAGACGATGGTCAGTGTTTGGTGCGATCCACCGCTCCTTCTTACGAGGTGTAATCGAACAGCATCCAGACTGTTTGCAAACGTTCGGTATCCAGCGACACAGCAGGATGTAGTTTGGCACAGATTGATTTTGGAAGCTACTACGCATGTGCCGTGAGTCGCGTCTCCCTTGCTCGTCCAGTTTTCCTTTATAGCAGAGCTGTGATCTTACGTGCGTGAAGCTGTTAGTTGCATTTGTCATGTCGGAAAAAACTGATCAACGAATTTGCATAAGATTTTGTCAAAAACTTGACGAAACTTGCAAAGACACATACAGAAACTCTATGGGGAGGATTGCATGAGTCTTGCACAAGTTCATGAGTGGTATAAACATTTTGAAGATGGCCGTGGAAGCGTTGAGAGTGATGAAGGCTCGCAACTAGCAAAAGTGAAAACAATATGGAACTTGTACGAACAGCTATGCGGGAAAATCGCCGACTCACTATCCGTTAGTTTTCTGAAGACTTCAATATTACTTTCGGTTCAGTTCAGTCGTTTCTTACGGACGATTTGGACATTATACGCGTTTCAGCCGAGTTTGCACATGAGACGAGTTTCAGCCAAATTCGGACATGAGACGCGTTTCAGCCAAATTTGGGCATGAGACGCCTTTCAGTCAAATTTCGACATGAGACGCGTTTCAGCCAAATTTCGACATGAGACGCGTTTCAGACAAATTTCGACACGAGACGCGCCAAATTCGTGCCATAATTTCTCTCAGCTGACAAAAAACAGGCCCGTGTTTCAGCTGTTAGTGACCTGCTTGAGTGTGTCGAAAGCGAGAAACACTTTTTATGCTTTCCAACCGTAGGTTGAAGAAGCGTATATGCTTCAGCTTTTTCCGTCCGCCCGTCTGTCCGTCTGTCGGCACGATAACTCACGTAAAAATGGTTCGATTTCGATGAAATTTTAGCATGTGGTAGGAGACCATCTGGGGGCACATTCTATTAAAAATGGACGAAATGGGGTCAAAGGTCAGGACATAGGAGCGGGATCCATTCCACTGCTCTTATGCGTCATAACTAACGTTAAAAAGGTTTGATTTCGATGAAATTTTAGTATGTGGTAGGAGACCACCTGGGGACGAACCGTATTGAAAATGGGCAAAATGGCGTCAAAGGTCAGGGCACAGGATTTATTCCACAGCCATTATTCTCATAACTTGAGTAATGATTTCTAGTATGTTGGAAAGCGTATTATAACCAATGCATTGCATGATTTTAGTAACTTGTTAAAACTACCATAACTGGTGATGAATCGTAGATTTATGGGTACGGCCCAGAAAATATGGTCCAGTGTTCATAGTGGAAGATCCCAAAATCTCCCAGATCGGATATAATATCACGATGATGCTGACCTTTTTCAATCATGCGGGAGCTGTGCATGATGACTACGCTCCATCAGGCCAGATAATCAACAAGGAATGCTACTGCCAAGCTTTGCGGCGTTTGAGGGAAGTAATTCGTCGAAAACGTCCGGCTTTTCATGAGATTGGCGAGTGGCAACTCAGCTATGACAAGGCGCCTGTTCATGCATCGCAACTTGTGCAACATTTTCTTGCTAAACATAGCACACTGCGCAGGTCCGGCAGCTTCCCAACCGTGACAAGGCGCCTGTTCATGCATCGCAACTTGTGCTGCACTTTCTTCCTAAGCACAGCATTGCGCAGGTCCGATAGCTGCCCAACCGTGACAAGGCGCCTGTTCATGCATCGAAACTAGTGCAGCACTTTCTTGATAAGCATAGCATCGCGCAGGTCCGACAGCTTCCCTGTTCGCCATAACTCGCTCAATGAGACTTTCTTCTTCCCAAAAGTCCAATACCACTTGAAAGGAAAAATATTTCAAGATACTCAGGAGATATAACAGAATGTGACGAAGCAACTGTTCGCTATTTCAGAAGATGACTTCAAAAAATGCTTCAAGCAGTTGGAACAGGACTGGGCTAACTGTGTGGCTTCGGATGGACATTACTTCGAAGGCGGTTAATTTTCAAATCTGTAACTCTTGTACTTTTCTTGTAATTCAAAGGTCATTCCATAAAAACGGAAAGAAATTCTTTTTGAGTTGGCAACGTAGTGAAGGGAACTAATTGAATTAATTAGTTCCCAGACGACTAATTGAATTAAGGAAGTATCTGTGACAACAATTATTAGCCATGGTAGACGATTCATGGTTTTGTTATTGCGCAGTTGTTTAAGGCACGTCTGAATTTCTCCATACAGCTATGGAGGTGAATGATTCAGAATTAAGAAGTGAAATGCGTTGTGCGATCTCCAGAAACAGTTGATTTAATGAAAAAAGCTTACAAAGATAAATATTTGGGTGCAAAAATTTTTTAGATAGCACCATGATTTCAAAAAAGGACGTGTCAGCAGAACTCGCTCCTAGGCCTGTAGGACTTGAAAGTGTTGTTGCGCAGCTTATTGTTGACACTGTTTGGGCAATCCTGCAAGAATATCGACGAATGACCTGTGAAGACATAGCGGCGTCAACTAATACTTCAAAAACGTCGGCATTCCGCATTCTACGCGACAAGTTACTGCTGCATCGTGTGTGTTCCAGATGGGTACCTCATCACCTGAAGAAAGAACAATTGTTAGCTAGAGTTCAGGTGAGTAACGAGTGGAAACAAATGATTGCAAAGGATCCAAAGCTTCTAAACACAGTAATAACTGCCGATGAAACATGGATCCACTATTTCGACCTCCCTCGTGAAGCGCGCAACGAGTGTGTGGAAACATGCAACTTCGCCTCCTCCGAAACGAGTCTGCATAACTAAATTAGCTGGGATGGAGATGATTATAATTTTCTTTAGCCATAAAGGTGTAGTCTACAAGCATGCCATTCCTCTACAAATTACTGTCAATGCTAAGTATTACATTTCAGTCTTGACGCGTCTGGGACGACACATCTCGATTAGGCGACCGGAACTGGTATACAAGTGGACCCTTCACCATGATAACGCCTGCGTACACGTGGCTGCTCGCGTTCAAGAGTTTCTTGCGAAATGCAGTATTGAAATGATGCCACAGCCTGCATACAGTTCTGAACTCTCCCCGTGTGATTTCTGGTTGTTCCTAACAAAAAAGAGAAGATCCGTGGAGCAACATTCAACACAGATACTGACGTTATTGAAGCTGTATAGGGGTAGGTAAAGCAGCTTTCAAAAAATGTCTTCGCAACATGCTTTGAAAAATGGACTGGCCGCCCCGGTGGCGCAGTGGTCTAAGGCGCTGGCTTCTGATCATTCGTCAGTAAGGGGTCCGGGTTCGAATCCCGGTCAGGCATGGATGTTGTGTTTGTCTTACGGCACTGGCTCTCTCCCTTCCCTGGAACCAGTGACCCTAAATTAGGGACGGGCGACTGCTTATAGCCCATTGAGTTGCTCATGGTGGTCGTTAAACCTCCAATCAAAAAAAAAAAAAAAAAAAAAAATGGACTGAACGATAGGATCGTAGCATATCATCCGAGGGAAGATACTTTGAGAAAGAAGAGCATACATTTTGCTGTACCTACATTTCTTCATTTTGTGTGCTTTTACTCTCAGTTATTATGGAACGGCTGTTGTAATTCCAGTCTAGATATTTTCTGATCATACCTTGTACAACCATGTCAAATCATCACGGCAGAAAAGCAATGTCAAGAACTTTACATTATACAAATAAAGTACTTGCTATTAAGATATATATTCAAATTCTGGAAATTGAGAATAGCTAAGAAAACTTCAATAAGGGATGAGGGAAAATATCTGTTCCAGATTAATATGTCTTCGAAGTAGAGGTGGGCTTAATAATTATTTTCCTGTCACAGTGACAGTTCCACGGAAGTAACGGTGACTTTAAAAAGCGACAAAATCACCATTTACGACAGGGATGACAAAGCCGCCCGTGATGCAATTTTTGGATAGCTTCAGAAATCCGAAATTTCCAAAAATCCGGCATTTGCCTGGTCCCGTCGATGCCGGATTTTCGAGGCTTTACTCTATAATAGGCTATTATTCGTATATTAATATAATAGTTTGTCTCAAACGCTGTGACGCCATTCAGTACTTGCAGCGCCATCTGCTTTTATCCGGTTGCCGAAATTGGATCCAAGCTCACCGCTATCGCACGATACGTAAAATCAAGGAGAAATACCGGAAAATAAAATAAAGTTAGTAAGACAAACGACTTCATCTGTTGCAACACGCACGTGCTCGAACATCTGTCTACGGCGTTTGTTCCGTTACGTAGGTGCTATGTCGTGTTTTATTTCATTTCTTCGCATTGCAGAGTAATGTCATAAAAAGGAATCTACGTTACAATAAAAATTTCAGTCACAGCTTTTTCACCAGTGCATAACACGGGCTATAAGCTAATTTATATACATTAAAGCACTTTTCCACCTGGTAGATCGTAAATTTTCGTGAGGTTGGGTGCCATTTGGTAAACGTTAAACTTTGTAAGCACTTTTCCTAATACGAGCACTTTTCCTGAATCAAGAGACATCCCCTTCTAGTGTTGCCATCGTATCTTTTGCTCTAAATTTCTTTTATGAAGATACTTTCCTCACGACTCTGAGCTCTTGCTTTCCAGCTTTCCTTCTTAGGTTCACCTAAGCACCTCTAGGACCTACGAAAAATAACGAACATAACGAATCCACCACCAGCAAAAAGGGCTTTTCTTCGCCTTTTTCTATTATTATTTCTGTAATTTTAGAAACACGGTCATAACCCTAAAGGCTGTAAGCAGTCGCCGATTCCTAATTGGTGGAACTGGTATAGGAATACAGGGATTGTGCCGTGGGGAGACGTCCGGGACTCCAGCTCTGGGCCTGCTGGGACTAACGGCCATGGGCCAGCGGTTGGACCATTACACCACAGAGGCTGCTAAAGAACAACTCTGATAAGTACTCTTGCCATTTGTACCAGCTAAAGTCCACACATGTTGACATGCGTCCACAAAGAGTCAATAGGAAGGAATTTGTGTTCCACTAGGAAACATCAGATCTCATTTTTCTTTGCTCCCCAGGAAAAAAACAATCGGAGCTTGGCTGTGGCTTTCTGCCTTACCTCGCCTATTCAACTGTTTTCCCCCTTGAGATTTCCATTTTCTCCTGTCTCTGTAGAACTCGCTCAATGAAAATAATTTCACTTCGTTGGAACTCTGCCAAAATCACCTTGACCAGTTCTTTGCCCCAAAACCTGCAAAGTTTCTGGATGGATGGAATTCTCATAGTACAAAATAAAGTCCTCGGTAGGCGTCTGTCTGTTTGTTCAGCCTAATCACAAGAATCGCTGAACGGATTTTGATGCGATTTTGACCATTCCATAGAGCATTTGTCGAGGAAGGTTTAGATGTAGGAAACATTAAATCTATGGAAAAGGGAGCCGAGCAGAAACGATTTTAGTGACAAGTCAAGGAAAAAACTCCCGTTCGCATTCTTTCGTGGCTTCCACTGCCTAAACAAATATGCGCGACGACCGGTTTACCAAACTTTTTGCTCATTGGGAAAAAGACGCGAGGCGCATGCGCGGCTGCCGGTATGACAACGTGTAAGGCTACAGACTAATTGCGTAGTTACATCGGACGCTGAAAGAATTGGTTTATCGGCCCTCGCACAGACTAAATGCGTAGTTGTTTTCGTCCACACGTATGTATCTCTTTGAGTAGCTCTTTAATTAAAATTTAAATAATGTATTAACATTATGCCGAGACGAAATTCGAATATAGGTCGTACTAGATTGGTCGCTAAAAGAATTTGTTCAATTCGTCATGATGAAACTGTGCACGAAACAGGATCTCGATTGGCAAATAACAGACAAAAATGGCTTTACAAAATAAAAGACGGTCGCCTGTTGAACGCAATAATCGTCTCTCTTTAGATTCGCCGTAAATTCTAAATTCTATTGCCCAAATGCAAAGGGATTTTTTACACATCCCAATAATTTGCAATTCCACAAAGCCAAATGCTGGCGGCTAGCATGCTCGGGTAGTGAGACTCGGGCACTGCGCTACTGTTGTCCATAAATTTACCAGGGGTGTTTAGTAAGTAATGCCTCCGCGCAAGTGTCTCGCGCATGACCGGTTGCCTGGCAACCAGCTGACATTAGCTTCATTTTACAGACAGTGAGTCGAAAGTTTTGCAATATTTGCATAAAAGCATGTGTGGCGGTGGGTATGTCACGTGTTTAAACTAGTTCAAGTAGCGCACTGCATTCAGTCGACAGGGATATAAAGTAACAGTCGTTGCTGTGAACAGCATTGCATGCCGTCGTTCTGTCTGTGGTTGGGACGCCTATAAGATGGACAGCCACAACTTGCTTATTAGGTAACTTTTGCTTAACGAGTTTGAATTCGGCCATAACGCTGCTCAAAAAACACGAAACTTTTGTCATGCGAAAGGGGAAGGTTCCGTTGACCACAGCACCGCAACCATATGGTTAATGATATTTCGCTCAGGTGAGAGAAACCTCGATGATCAGCCAAAGTCAGGTAGGCCGCGAACTGTGGATTCGGAAACCGTGCGGCAGGCTGTAGAGGCAAACCAGCCAACCAGCACTAAGAGATTATCAGGCGGCTGGGCATATCACAGACCACCGTAGTTCGTCACCTTCAGGACCTCGGCGAAGTCTACAGGACTTACTGCATTGTACCTCACGAACTGACGCAAACTGAAGCAAACCGCCGAGTGGAAGTGTGCACGAAACTCCTTGAAAACCAATGCGAAGTACGTTTCATCAAGAGAATTGTTACGTGCGATTAAAAGCGTATCTTTTTCCATAATCCCAACTCGCAACGGCAGTGGTTGAGCCCGAGCCAGCTTCCTGAACCTGTTGCCAAACCAGGGCGCTTGGAATACAAGGTGGCGCACGGCGTCTGGTGGAATTTCGAGGGGATAATCCATTACGAATTTGTTCCAGACGGTCGGAACATCAACGCCAACTTCTACTTTGAACAGCTGGAGCGGATGTACGCCGTTTTGGGAAACGTACTCGACACTGGTGAACAGAAAGCGCGCTCTCCTCCAGCAGGACAACGCTCGGCCTCATACCGAGGGAACGACCAAGGCAAAGCTGCAGGAACTTGATGGCATCGAACTGATGCCACACCCAGAATATAGTCCGGATCTTGCCTCGTCGGATTATTACTTGTTCCGGTCCATGGTCTACTTCCTTCGTGGGCGGCACTTCAACAGTCAGGAGAAGGTGGCAGTTGGGGTGAAGGAGTTCTTCGCCTCGAAGGACAAAAACTGGTACCGCTGCGGAATCAAAGAACTGGCAGACAGATGGCTCAAGATGGTGCAACACGATGGCCTATACTTTGAATGCTAGTCAGCTTTCGTCGTAAAGGTACGCATGAAGACATAAAGTGATCCAAATATTGCAAAACTTTCGACTTACCCTCTGTAGAATCGAAGAACTGGCAGACAGATGACTAAAGACGGTGCAACACGATGGCCTGTACTTTGAATGCTAGTCAGTTTTCGTGGTAAAGGTACGTATGAAGACATAAAGTGATCCAAATATTGAAAAACGTTCGACTCACTCTCTGTAGAATCGAAGAACTGGCAGACATATGGCAAAAGACGGTGCAACACGATGGCCTATACTTTGAATGCTAGTCAGCTTTCGTCGTAAAGGTACGTATGATGACATAAAGTGATCCACATATTGCAAAACGTTCGACTCACCCTCTGTACTGTGTAATAGAACTCCATACATCTATTTGTTCCTAATTAATTGTATTTAAAGTGGATGATTCTTTTTCAACTGTGTCGACGGGTGTCAAACAACAATCAGTTATGGAGTTTTTAACTCATGAAAATGCGCCACCCAAAGAAATTCACGCTATATTACTTGCAGTTAGAACTTTGGTCATAAGCACCGTTCCTCTTTGGGTAAAAAAATCAAAGGACATTTAGTGAATATTGGCCATAAAATATCATCCGCAGAGTGGGAGGCCCGTGATCGCAACTTGGGATTTGAACAGCCAAATAGTTGATGTGTTCATCAAGGAAAATTGAAGAATAATTCAGAGAACTATAGCAGGTAAGCTGAACATTACTTTAGGTAGTAGTTTAGTTTAGGTGTAGCAGTTTTTAACGTTTCAGGACACAACAAAGTGTGTGCCCCTTGGGTACCGCGTTACCTAACGACTCAAATGAAGAAATCAAGACACGAAACATGCCAAAAGTTGCTTCTTGCTGTGAAAAATATGGAAGTGATTTTCTCCATTGTGACTCAGTGGGTTAATAAGATGAACCGTTAGGTGAACCATAATAGTGAACCATTATGACCCAGAAAAGAAACCTTAATCGCTAGAATACCGACACCCATCTTCTCCTTGAGAGAAAAGAAATTTAAAGCTCATTTCTGCCGGTAAGTTCGTTCTCACTGTGTCCCGGGACTACAGAAGCATTATTCATCAGGAGGATATGTCCAAAGGAATGACTATCAACTCTGTGAGCTACGTGCATACCTTTAAAACGTTGAAACAAAGAATAAAAGACATTCTGTAACACGACTACGCCAAACTCCACGCTAGTGATTTCACTTCAGAAGCGTTACAAAACATAGGGTTTGAATTTCTTTGGAACCCTACCAGAGCACAAATTTGGCGCCCCGCGACTTTTGGTTGTATTCTGCTCTCAAGAGATATCTAAAAGAAGGATTTCAGTTCACCCGTGAAGAAGATGTTCAAGCCGATACGAGGAAATGGTTCGGAGAACAACCTGAAGATTTGCACAGAGACGGGGTTTAAGAAACTTGTTAAACATTAGCATATCTGTATCGATCGTGAGGGGGACTATGTAGAAAAGTAAAATATCTGAATTAAGGTAGAAATTCTGAGCTTTGTTCTTGTTTTGCTTTAATTTGATACCTTGCCACTGGGCTTGTATATAAAAGATGGAATCATTATTTTCTGAACAACTTCTGTACATTGGCGATATAGGTAATTATATTGATACCTAGTATTTATTACTACTGATAATACGGTATATATATGTAGAAAGAGAAATGTGGATGAAACAGGCAATTTAAATCACAAACTTAATCCAAGTTCAGAAGAGAAGTAGAACTAATACAAGTCAGAATAAAACTCATATATACTATACATATTCTGCTATTTTCTGCAAGACTTATCCCTTTTATGAGCCCTTTAATAGTATTCTTGTAGTGCGAATCTCACAATTCGCACCACAAGAAATACTATGTTATGGGCAGCTGAGTCTATAAATTACTTTCTCAATTACTATAGTATTAATGAAAATGTCGTGCATATACAGTACATTAAAGAGCTTACACCGTCTTTGCACGATATATTTAATTTAAAAAAACGACAGATATTTACATATTTAAAAGATTAAAAACCCATCAGTACTTTCGGGTCGACAATCGACCCGTCTTCAGATGGAGGAGAGCCGCTGCTACATATATGCTCCCATATATATGTCCGAGTATGATGACGTACAAGGTATGAACTAGCGTCGCAAGGGTGTCACTCTGTTGCCATCATTTCATTGATAAATCACAAATCAGATGAGGTCCATGTGGGAATATAATAAACAGGCTGCAAAATATAGGAAATAGAGGTATTTGTTATAACTCACATATTTAATTAGAAATGTTATGTAAGTTCATAGCTGTAATGAGTCTTTTCCAAATCCTGTGTAAATCAGTTGGGGAATTATCGTTACAGCAGCCTTCCCCGAAGGCCTCGATGTATAAACTTTCAGTTATATGCAACGAGTATACAGAAGCGGGTGTATTCACTGTACCCTAAAGTAGCAGTGGACGCCACCCACCTCATTATAGAGGCCAAACTTGCTGGGTCCCAAGTCCCAACGTCTGACATTTCAGCCGTTATGAACGCTCTTAGTTAAGCAGCGTTCATACTTTAAATTCGGTAATCGAATCTACAAGCAAGTGGAAGGCTCACTACTTTCAGCCGTACTCGCAGAAATTCAGCTTCAACACATTGATAGCAAAGTTCTCAATGAGTTTCCCCTTCCTCCTAGTATGTACACCAGGTACGCCGAGGACATCCTTGTATTTTGGCCTCATACACAGGATGATTTAGCTAACTTCGCCGACGCGCTTTCATTTGTTTTTCCCATTATCGGGCTCACGATAGAAACTGAAAGAAAGCATTCTCTACTATTCTTGGACTTTCAAATCCCCCGTAACCCAGTAACATGCAACCTTTCTTACCCTGTATAGCAAAAACCCACAGCCGGCAGTAGATTAATCCCTCTGAACTCCTCACATCCATTATCACATAAGCAATCAGCTATCAACTTTTTAATCAAAAGAGCCTTCTCGCACTCATCTGCTAACAGCTTGCTTAAACTTGAAATAGATTTCATTTTTGATTTAGCCGCCAAACATGGATATCCCAAATATATGATTAACCGAATCTATCGAAGAATCTTAAATGATAGATCTACATGTTTGGCCAAAGAACAAAAACCAGCAAAGCATTTTGTTGGTACAATGGAGCAGTACCCAAGCATTACTAATGTACTGACACGCGCATATATGAAATATGATACTCATTTTGGCATTAGATCCAGAAATCTATTTTCACTTATCAAAAAAGATAGAGAACTTCCTGATATTTTGTGTAACTGGGGTGTATATAATATACCAATAATAGATGTCTCCAATAGTGAACACGTAAGCAACTATATATATATATGTGGGATCTACAAAACGTAGCCTTGAAACTCGAATGCAGGAACATAAATATGACATTCGCGTTAATCGTAGTAAAACAGCGCTCGCCAGATATGTGGCACAAAGAACTGTCCAACCGGATTGGAAAAACATTAAGTTGCTACAAACACCCGCTTCTGAATACTCGTTGTATATAACTGAAAGTTTATACACTGCTGGACAATTGCTAAGGACGGATCATAAACTGCTATATAGCGCATAAAAAAGTAAGTGTGGTTGAATGCCAAGTTAAATAAAATAATGTCAGAATGCCAGCACATTACAAGAAAGACAATTTATTGTGCTCTGAAATCCAGAAGGCTTTGGAACGTGTTCAAGGGACAAACAGGTCATTTTGTGCAGAATACGTAAACGTGAAAAATGCAATTACCGTCCGCAGGCGTTCCGGCGTAAGATGGCAATACGGGATATGGCCACCATGGAGGGCGATGCAAGATTCCACACGTCGTGTCATGCTTTGCACAACATTATCAAGCAGCTGTTGAGGTAATTTATCCCATTCCTCTGTCAGTGCACGGATGAGGGTGTCCTTGTTTATTGGAGGGCATTGGCGACCAGCAAGACTCCTCCCCAAAGCATCCCACACATTTTCAATGGGATTCTGATCTGGAGAACGTGCTGGCCATACGAGGCGATGAATATCCTCGCTCTCAAGACACTCCTGGACAGCGACTGTTCGAGGACATGTTGCGTTGTCGTCCATGAACATGAATCTATCACCGACAGCACCACGGAACATGAGAACATGAGGTAGCAGAACATCATTAATGTATCGTTGGCCAGTCATAGTCCCAGTTGGAAGCACATAGAGGGACGTACGGCCATTGATCATGATGTCAGCCCATACCATGACACTACATGTCGGATATCGGTCCCTTTCCTGTATGTTTGCTGGACAATATGCAGTACCACTATCACGCCAGATCAGTTGTCGTCGACAATCAGACGATAGACTGTATCTACTCTCATCTGAAAAGAGGACAGCAGACCAGTCGTTATCAGTCCAATTGCGATGTTGATGACACCATTGCAAACGGGCGGTACGGTGTCGTCTGGACAATGGGATGCACACAACAGGACGACGGGCGTATAGTCCTTCTTCATGCAAACGTCTGGCGACAGTTTTTTCGGGAGATCCGCTTGCCAGTAGCAGCCATAAACTGATTTGCTACCTCACTAGCTGTGCTGCGCCGGTGTCTTTTTGCTGATAGCACTATGTACCGATCTTCTGCTGGTATCGTACTGCGAACACGACCTCCCCGTGACGTTTGCTACACTCTCCATTTGTTTGAAATGATTTCCAAAGCCTTGAAACAACACTGTGGCTGACGTCGAAATCCCTGGCAACATCTCTTATTTTTCGCCCTTCTTCAATCTTGCCAATAATGCGGCCACGCGTAAAATAATCTAAGTGATGTCGGGAAGACATACTGAAACTTTCAAGTTCCTCTATTGATTCTTTCCCTTTCAACTTTGCGTTTGAACAACAACGGTCAATACGCGTCAAATCCTTTATATCTCTTATCAGCGCTATGACGTCACGAACAAGTTCGGCAATCCAAAATTTGCATACGCACAACACGTCTTACTGTATCCCGCACTTATGCCAATTTCCACATTTTCCTGACTTCCATTTTTTGGTTGCTACATCTATTTCGTATATTAAACAGCCTGTTTTTCATATTCCCACATGGACCTCATCTGATTTGTGATTTAGCAATGAAATGATGGCAACAGAGTGACACCCTTGCGACGCTAGTTCATACCTTGTACGTCATCATACTCGGACATATACATGGAAGCACACGTGCAGCAGCGGCTCTCCTCCATCTGAAGACGGTGTTAATTGTCGACCCGAAAGTACTAATGGGTTTTTAATCTTTTAAATATGTAAATATCTGTCGTTTTTTTTAAATTAAATATATCGTGCAAAGACGGTGTAAGCTCTTTAATGTATTCTCAATTACTTTTTTTTACTGCAGGAAAAATTCGAAAAATTCTTATACGGTATTTTTCCGACTCATTGCAGCACAAACCTCCGAGCAAACCAAACTGATTTTAAAACAGTTTTATGTTTTAATAAAGGAATATGTATGTAATACAATTGATATACGAGAAATTCTAGCGCACTGTATTCCTCTGTACTGCTTTCCTTCATTCAGATTACGTAATAAGTAATTCCTGTTGCCATTTTAACAGAGGATTAACTGAGAACCCAAAAAGTGACGTCACATTAGAACATTCTCTTAAAAACAGAAGTCTTGAAAACTTCTCAATGAGTTTCTTCTTAAACTGCTGTAACAAAGGCGTGAACGCATGAGCGCACTCAGCTCTTTCCTCAAGTGAGTGGAAAAAAAATTCTTTGTTTTACGTTAAATCTTGAGCGCTTTACAACTGATACACAGCTATAGATACACATTCAGTGAGAAGAAAGGAATTTCTCATATTGTACCATTGGTAATTTGGAACTCCCGTAATTTTTCAACTTATTCGGCCGTTGGATAACATCAAAGAAATAAGTGAAATGATAACGCTTACTAAAGCATGATACTATTATCCTTATAACGAAGTAAATTTCTCCGTCATTTTTAGTCTACGCCGGGAATCGAACCCGTGTCCGCTCATTCCGAAGCAAGTCACTCTACCAACTGAGCTACGCAGACGTTCGTTCTGAGTGCCATCTGCATTTATGTCGTGTGCGTCCTGCTGGCAGGTACGTCACATCTCCCCCCACCGAAAGAGGGCAGGGGACATGGCCCACGGGTCAGCCGTGACCATGAATCGTTTTGCAGGCAGCCATCCACTGTAGAACGTGCACTTGAGAACTCCCAGTCAATCTGGTGTGTGGAATGCAACGTCACACACATTTATTTTTCGAAGCGCTGAAGAAGGGATTCTCTTATTTTTCCTATCTCGCGGTGTGGAAAGAACATCACACCATTGCGAGATTTTGAACGGTCGGGTCATCCGAAAAGTTCGAGCGCCATTATAACGAAGTAAATTTTTCCGTCATTTTTGTCCACGCCGGGAATCGAACCCGAGTCCGCTTATTCCGGAACAAGTCGCTCTACCAACTGACGTTCGTTCTGAGTGCTCTCTGCATTTATGTCGTGTGCGTCCTGCTGGCAGGTACGTCACATCCTTTTTTACGTTTTTAAAAGGAAATAAAAGCACCACTATTTTTTATTTTGCTTATGTAATTCAGTTTTATAATCATTTTCTATTAAAAATGAAAGTTTAAGTTTCCGGCTTAACTTCTTAGGCATTTACTGATACTGTGGAATAAAACAGTGTAAATAAAAACTTCGCAAGACATCACACTTCTCCTCTTTACCATTTAATTGTTCAGAATGTAACTTAGCGCGCAATGGCAAATCTGAATGGCAAAGTAGACGTTCCAAAGAACATCTGTTCAATACGCAAACATGCAGAGCTCAGTTTTTTCACCATTACACTTTTACTGAATGAACGGTTTCGAGAAATATTGTTTGCAAAAATCTAAATTTTTGCAAACAATATTTTTTAAAACCAGCCTACCCCTTTTTTTCCAAAAATTAAGATTTTTCGTTATTTTTTGAACTCTTGCATACGTTTAGAATAAAGTGGGAAATATGCACATAAATACATGGATGAGCCATTACTTTATGACCACCCCAGCCTAAAAAATGAGCGCGCCTGGAGACCGAACGGTGGCGCAGGGGAAGTTCACAGAGCAGTATATATACAACCCGAGGACCGTCTCTCGTTTAGCAGAGGGTTCGGAGTCAGAATGAGAAAAGTTGCTGATTGATCGGAGTTTGATAAAGGACAAATTGTGATGGCATGGCGCCTCGGAACTACGATCTCGGAAACGGCGCGGCTTGTGTGTTGTTCACATTCCACTGTAGTGAGTACGTATCAAAAGTGGTGCACAAATGGCCAAACGAGGAACTGTCGTCGAGCCTTAGTGTCGTCCGAAGCTCATTGATGCCAGAGGGGAGCGGATACTGTCGCGTACTGTTCACAGCGACCGCAGGACCACAGTACAACAAATCACACGCAGCTACAACGATGGTGATCAGGGCAATGTGTCAAAGCACACAATTCATCGAAGTGTTCTGCGCATGAGACTGCGTAGCCGAAGACCCAGCCGGGTTCCATGCTCACTGCACGTCATTGCCAACAACGCATGAAATGAGTCCAAGATCATCGAGATTGGACCGTGGATGATTGGAAGAAAGTAGCCTGGTTGGACGAATCAAGATTCTTGGTGCATCACGTAGACAACGGAGCGTAGACACGCCGATTACCAACGAAGGTTGTAGCACCTGGATGTATTGTTGGGTGGAAACAGGCCAACGGGGATGGTGTTATGCTGTGGGCGTTGTTTTCTTGGGGCATTTTAGGCCCCATTATCCCAATAGCACAATTCCTGACAGCTGTTAGGTATCTGAACTTTGTTACGGACGAAGTTCACCCATTCATGGCAACTGTAATCCCTGCTGGTGATGGCCATTACCAACAGCATAATGCACCATGCCACACTGCCAGAATTGTCAAGGAGTGGTTCGAGGAACATGTTCGTGATTTTCTGTTAAGGCCTTGGTCTCCAAATTCACCTGACACAAACCCAATCGAACATTTGTGGTTCGACTTGGAAAAGCGGGTTCGCGCTAGATCATCACCACCCCGAAATGTACAGGAACTGGAGGACCGCTGTTGACATTATGGTACCAGATATCCTAGGATACCTATCGTCACCTCACTGAATCGATTCGTCGCCGAGTGGTCGTTGTTTTGCTGGTTAAAGGGGGTCCTACAGATTATTTGGTAGGTGGTCATCAAGCTTAGTAGAAGAGAAGGTTGCCTCGATCCCTATACTTCCCTGCAGTCACGTGTTGGGTGGGGGAGTGACGTCAGTGATAGACCCACGATCAAGGTCAACACCCACCCATCCCTTCCCGAAAGAGCTAAATCCTATGTAAATTCAGTTTAATCTCACTTTGAGCTCAGGAGTTTTGCGTGTAGCAACATTTTTCAGAGTGATCTATTAACTAGTAACATTCAACATTCATAGCTAGTGTTTCATATGACTGACTATCAGTGATGCCAGGGATGAGATGTACTGTTGTAATTTGCAACAGCAGTTTGTCGAAAACTAAAAAAGATCCAGATAAAAAGAACGAAATGTATGATTTTTTTTTTCAAAACATCCAGAGCTCAGGAAAAAGTGGTTTCATCTTTGTCGCATAGATGGGAAATGAAACCCACCATCCTGTATTATGGGTTCAGAACATTTTGAACCCGAAGATTATGAGCGGGATTTGAAATTCGAACTTTTAAATTTGTCACCTAGGAGAAAATTAAAAAGCTTTGCTTCTCTTCAAAAAATTTGCTGAAAAGTTCTATAGTTATTAAACACGTGGATTACTGCAATAAAAATCGTATTGAAAGACTTACTCAAAGAGAAACTAAAAATATGATTTCTGATTTGTTGCAAGTAAACCATTCAGATAACAGTTCTAAGAAGCAAAACGCAGTGTAATCCGATGGAGTAACAGAATCAGAGATATAGAATATGGCGTGTTAATGTGTACATATAGGCAGTTGCTGACTAAAAATATTGCGTTACGCGAAAAGGCGTGCAATCAACAGAAAGAAATAAGCGATTCAGCTCTAAAAATACGCAGATTGAAATATGAAATTGTTGCAATGAAACGAAAAAATATTTGTAAAAAATTGTTGAACTTCAAGTTCGTTCAGTACTGCTCAAGATGTTTTTTTAGAAGGGGTCAAGTAAATATGCTTTTGAATAAAAAAGATCATTTGGTCCAATGAGGATATATCGATCGTTTTGACTCTGCGATACCTGAGTAAGAGGTCATAAATTTATTTACGAAGTGAACTGAACTATTTCTTGCCTGCATTATCAACTTTGCAGAAATGGACATCCAAGATTAATCACCAACCGGTCCCGGACGATTCGTCCAACGACGATTGGTCCAATGCCGATTCATCCAATGCCGATTCGTCCAAAGGGACGATTGGTCCAATGTCCGATTGGTCCAATGTCCGATTCGTCCAATGCCGATTCGTCCAATGCCGATTCGTCCAATGGTACGATTGGTCCAATGCCGATTCGTCCAATGGTACGATTGGTCCAACGCCGATTCGTCCAATGGTATCATCTTACCAACGGTAAACTTTTTTATTTTCCAGAAAGGAATAATAATTTAAATTATTCTCGTCTTTATATCCTTTAGAAAGATAATTTCCGTATATTTGGTAATTGTAAACATTTGACATAAACCTGGTAAAAGGCACTCAATGGAGCATTTCTCAGCTGTTTGCAAAGCACCTAGGCCGCGGGCATTTTTTGAAGATTTTAATTTACAATCTAGATATTTAGTATTTGTAAATATGTTATAAAACCTAATAAAAAGCGCTCATCCTATCATTTCTCAGGTCTTTACGAAGAACCTAGGCCCCGGGCATTTTTAGGAGATTTTGAGTTACAACCTAGATATTTGGTATTTGTAAACATTCTATAAAACCTTATAAAAGGCACTCATCGTATCATTACTGAGGTCTTTACGAGGCAACAGGCCCCGGGCCTTTTTAGAAGATTTTAAGTTACAACCTAGATATTTGGTATTTGTAAACATTTCATAAAACCTAATAAAAAGCACTCATCGTATCATTTCTCAGGTCTTTACAAGGCACCTAGGCCGCGGGCCTTTTTAAAAGATTTTAAGTCACAACCTAGATATTTGGTATTTGTATACATCTTATAAAAACTTATAAAAGGCACTCAACGAATCATTCCTCAGCTATCTACCACGCACCTAGGCCGCGGGCCTTTTTAAAAGATTTTAAGTTACAACCTAGATATTTGAAATTTGTAAACATTTTATAAAACTTTATAAAAGGCATTCATCGTATCATTTCTGAGGTCTTTGCAAGGCACCTAGGCCGCAGGCCTATGAATTAATATTTTGTGCTTAAGTGAAAGCGCAATGTTATTAACTTGATTGAATAGGTAAACGTTATGAATATGACATCGCTGGAATAAAAACTGTTGAAAAGGCCTCTGTCCAAACCCCGACCAGTTGTTTCCATTGAGCAGTTGGCGGAAAGCCCCACTGCATTCTACAAACAGAAACGGAACACTAGTATTTTATATTATTTCATGCAAAAGAGAAACATTGAAGTTGATAGAACGACTCGTACATCAGTAACTTCATACGGCAGCAAGGACAGTATAACAAAAAACCGTGATCCAGAAACAAAAAAAAAAAAAAAAAAAAAAAAAAAAAGAAATCTGTTACCACAATATTACGCATGAAATGTAACATTATTTTACATTCATTGGACTACCGGTACTTTCGTATAACATCGGAGATAGAATCAGAACACATGAGACTTTATAGCACGAGTAGCACTTCGGACAGATAGGACGGAATTGGACCAATCGTCCATTGGGAGAATCGGCATTGGACCAATCGTACCATTGGACGAATCGTGTCTTTAGACCAATTGCCCATTGGACGAATCGGCATTGGACCAATCGGCATTGGACGAATCGGCATTGGACCAATCGTCGTTGGACGAATCGTACCAGACCCATCACCAACAAGGTACCATGACGGACGTACTAAAAATTATGAAAACCAGGCATAATACAGAAAAACATTAATACCCAGATTGATGAATCACACACGAAATAATTCATAGTTGCAAAAGTGCTGCGTCACGTTGGAGTCAAAAGTAATAAAAAAATGTTCGAAGATTTATACGATGCTTATTCTATGCGAGCGACAACGATAATGTGTTAAATACACAGCAATGCCTAACCACAGTAACTGAAGATGACGGCCGAGAGTATGTTGCTGATTGGGTGGCCAAAACATATAAAAAAAAAATACCCACATCTGAGAGATTACACATCAAAAAATAACACTTGTAACGTATACTCTCGATTCACTTTCCTTTTGATTTTACTATCTCTGGTTATTTTATTTTTCTATGTAAATTATCTTCTTACTGAACGAGATGTTCTTTCTCCCGCTGAATGAGATCTGGCAATGAGTGTAAGTCATGACGTGGTGGTATCCAGTATAAATAGGCGCGTTCAACGATACGAGAGAGAGCTTTTTGTTGATGTGTGTAGGGAGAGCGTTTGTTGTTGCACGGAGAGAGCGTTGGTTTATGTGAAGGAGAGCGTTTGTTGTTGTACGGGAAGAGCGTTTGGTGCTGTAGAAAGAGAGTTCGTTTATGTGAGAGCGAGAAGTCTCAATAATAAAGAAGTTGTTGTAAGTACGTTTTTCTCAGTTCATAGTTACTGTCAGACCTCTGTCTGGCTGTTAGGTTTATTTCATTTAGTGTTATTAGTAACAACCAGCATAAGACTTTATTCATCTTAATTACTACTACAACATTACTACCAGTTATAAGTTTGTTCATTACTATTACTACACTACTAGCAGGAGACTTTATTCATGATCTTAATTAACTAGTAACAACAACCATTTGAATTCACTATTAGAAGCTTAGTACAAGCATTGAATTCATCATAATATTAGCTGAGTAGAAGCTTAGCTTAGCTGTAGTGATAGCTATATTCACGACAATTAGCTTGGTAGCAAAAGCTTTATTCATTATACACTGACTATACATATTGAGGAATCATGGTTACATCATCTGTCATTTGTAGGACTAATTCAACCATCTCTTGAGTGGTCTAATATCGCTAAAAATTGGAATATGAATTTCTTAAACCAAACATAAATTACACTATAAGTAAAGAGCCTTATACCTTAAAAACGTTAACCGAAAAAGCATATCTCTTGTTTCGTGGATTTCCCACAGAGGTACTTAGAGGTACAGAGGGGCATATGTTAAGATGAGAATTATAATTTGGATTAAATATTTGAATGAGAAGCTGCAGTCCGCCCTAACTGCCAAAAGAAATACCAGAAATGAAGATGACATTCGCTCAAAGAAGAGAAAACCTATGAAAATAGTAAATTAGGAAAAGAAAACAAAAACTTAGACCTACCTATTAAGAAATAACCTCTGGTTTTGCGAATTGATGTGATTAAATCTATTATAATTATATTAATTAGATTATAACTCATGTTCCTAAATCATGAAAAGCCAAAGAAACAGAACTGCAACTACAGTAAACCTAAGTACAAAATAATACACTTTATGCTTCAGTCGGAAATGTTCAATTTTTATAATGCATATGCATGTTTTTCTTTCTTTTTTCTAACCTTTCACATGTCTTTAATCTAAAGTAGGCTGTGGCTATGTCTTTTGTAAGGGTCCTAAACTTTTTCAAAATAAACAGGCTTTAAAAAACAGAAAAAACTCAGTTGATTCCACACTCCGGACGAACGGGCGAGATCTCGATTCAAACCCCACGATGGGTCTGTCGGTGACGTCAGGTGCCTCTCCGCTCCAAGATTATTCGCGGTCGAGGCAACCTTCTCTTCTACTAACCTTGGGTGGTCATAATGTAATGGTTCATCGGTGTACAGGGAGATCCAAAATTGTCAGTTCATCGGTGTACAGGGAGATCCAAAATTGTCAGTTCATCGTTTGGGAGTTGCACCGTTCAGTGGGAAAACTGCTGTGAAAGTTCTTCAGGTAAAATGAGCAAAATTGTAACAGTGGAATATTAAACATAAATATAACTACGAGTCGGGCTAAGTGAGGTAAGGAGAAAAGGAGAAGATCTCATTGAACTGAAAAGTGGACATCTCTTCTATTATCGTGGGACAGATACTGGCAGAACTAGTGGTGTTGGATTTATAATAAACAAGAAACTGAAGGATAAAGTGGTAGAAGTTGAAAGTTCCTCTGACAGAGCTGCACGACTCGTTATCCAACTATCGAGAAGATACCAGGCTCAGATTATTCAAACTTATGCACCCACCACAAGTCATCCTGAAGAAGAAATTGAAGAATTTTATGAGGAAATTCGTCATCTAAATAATAAAGGTAAGCAGCACTTGAAGATAATTATGGGAGATTTCAATGCAAAAATAGGGCACCGGCAACAGAATGAAACTTCAGTAGGTAAATTCGGTCACGGCAACAGAAACCAGCGTGGAAATACTCTCGTTGAGTTTGCAGAGGCAGAAGGGTTTTTCATCTTGAACTCCTTTTTCAAGAAAAAGCCACACAGGAAATGGACATGGAGACATCCAATTGGGACGACAAGTGAAATTGATTTTATTATGTGTAACAAAAAATTCGTCATCGAAGACTGCAGTGTGCTAAACAAGTTCAATACAGGTAGTGACCATAGATTGGTGAGATGTAAGATGCACCTCAACACTAAACTTGAACGTGGCAAGCTCATAAGACAAACAAAACGTATTGACATAACCAACCTTAAAAAACACCATAATACTTTCAAGTTGGAACTGAAGAACAGATTCTCTGCTTTAGAAGGCCTAACATCGGAAGAAGTGGATATTTCGGAAGTTAACAGAAAAGTAACCAAAGCTCTTATGGAAACAGCAACAAAATTAGCTGGGTCTAAGAACAAGTTGCATGTAAACAAATTATCAGGAAAAACCAAAATGTTGATGCAAAAAAGAAGAGAGATGAGGACAACTAAAGAAGATGTGACTTCCAAAGTGGAATATATAGAGCTATGCAAGACAGCACGAAAAAGTATCACTGAAGACGTAAGGAAATTCAACTGTGAGCTAGTGAGGAAAGCAATTGAAAACAACCAAAGCCTAAAGATAGCAAAGGGACATCTCAGTAAGGGAAGAAAACAGATTATGGCTCTGAGAAAAGAAGATGGTTCTATAACAAGAAATAGAGGCGAAATTTTGACAAGAGTGAAATATTTCTACTCCAAATTATATGAAAGGGATGATACATGTACTCCAGACATCATGAAAGGTACCAGAGTTCTTCCAGTCCTCCCAGCAGAAGTTGCTCATGCAATCAAGAACATGAAGCGGGGGAAAGCTCCAGGAGAAGATGGAATTACTATAGACATCATACAAGAAGCAAGTGGAGAAATTGAAACAGTACTCGCCCAAATTTTCACTCGATGCCTTAATGAAGGGAAGATTCCTGAGGATTGGAACAATGCTACAATGATCCTGCTACATAAAAAAGGTGACATTGAGGATCTCAGGAACTACAGACCTATCAGCCTCCTATCAGTGGTTTATAAAATCTTCACTAAAGTTCTTTCACACCGCTTGAAGGTAACACTGGACATGGCTCAACCGAGAGAACAAGCTGGATTCAGGAGTGGCTACAGCACAATAGATCATATCCACGTACTGAGAGAACTAATTGAAAGAGCGAGGGAATATGAACTTCCATTGTGCATGGCTTTTATCGATTATGAAAAAGCCTTTGATTCGGTGAAACCATCAGCAGTTACCACGGCTCTGAAATCCTGCGGTATTGAAGATGCATACATTAATATTATTAATAACATCTATGAAAATGCAAGTGCAAAGATTCGGCTGTTTGAAAATACAACACACATAAAAATTGGAAAGGGAGTGAGACAAGGTGACACCATATCTCCGAAGCTCTTTAATGCCACATTGGAAAATGTCTTTCAATCACTGAACTGGGAAAACAAAGGGATAAAGATTAATGGAGATTATCTAACCCACCTTCGTTTTGCTGATGACGTAGTCATTTTTGCAACTACCCCATCAGAGCTGCAGAGTATGATCCAGGAACTTGCTGACAAGAGTAAAGAAGTGGGATTAAAAATGAACTTTCAGAAGACAAAAGTGATGTTCAATGCTTTTACAAGAAATGAAGATTTATCGATTGATGGAGAAAAACTGGAGATAACAGGCACGTATGTTTATCTTGGACAGCAGATATCAAGTGAGGGTCACATTGATGAAGAAATTAATCGGCGTACAAAACTTGCCTGGAGAGCTTTTGGAAGAAACAGCATAATTTTCAAGAGCAATATGCCATTATGTCTTAAAAGAAAAGTGTTTGATCAATGCATCCTTCCAGTGCTTACGTATGGTGCAGAGACGTGGACCTTAACTAAAAGAGACATACAAAGGCTGCAGACAACTCAAAGAAGCATGGAGAGGTGCATGCTTGGTATAACCAGGAGGGATAAGAAGAGGAACTCGTGGATCCGAAAAATGACGAGAGTGGAAGACATCATGATCAGAGTTAAATCCCTGAAATGGCAATGGGCTGGACATACTGCCAGAAGGACAGACCATAGATGGACAGCCGAAATTTTAGATTGGATTCCAAGGGACAGGAAAAGACCCAGAAAAAGACCACATGGGAGATGGGTGGATGAAATTCGTAAATATGCGGGAGTGACATGGAGGAGACTGGCACAAGACAGACCGTTGTGGAGGAAACTTGGGGAGACCTTCGTCCAGCAGTGGATTGATAATGGTTGACAATGATGATGATGATAACTACGAGTTGATTTAAGTAATATTCTTTATTCTCTTCCAACAGAATTGTTATGGTACAAATGCGAAAACGAGAAAAAATATACATAAAAAAAAAGATGAAAGTAAATTGTGATGAGCATAATATACTTTTTATTAATATGTGTATTGCACTTATAGCTTCGTCAAATCTTTTGCGGCAAGCTCGCCATTAACGTTTTCTATATCCTTGCATGATTGTGGAAAATTCGCGGTCATGTTGTTCTTTTCGAAAGAAGCATAGTTATTCCCAGCTCCTTCATTCTTCCTCATCGGGTTCTGTGTCCTCTCTTTGTGAAGCAGAATTTTTTCCAAAGAGAGAAGTGGTGCTTCAACTGCCATGGTGCCAACAAAGGCCAGAATGTATGATGATACTGAGGTGCCAAAAAACAACCATACCTGAAAATGAAGAAACACAGTAAAAAAAAAAAAAAATTGTAGGCAATCACAGAAATAATGAGAACTGAACTCACATAAACATGATTTCTAGAAACAAGTGATGCAAAGCAAGAAGTCAGTTTAGTAATTCATCACTTAATAATGAAAGAAAGTTTTAAGAAACGCAGATCAGTGTGTGTGCATTCGAGATGAAGTATTGATTTGTTTTATGGCAAGACAGTTATATTTTCGATGAGCTTTCTTTATTTACTTGTCATGCGTTGCAATTTTAACCCTTTAAGCGGCCGATGCACCTGAACCAAAAGTTTCCCGAATTTTTCTGGGCTCCTCAAACAGATTTGTTCTCATAGCGACCGGGTTATACGAAAGCTACGGCAAAATAATTCCTTTCACTATTTCATCTTAGGAATATCGACTATAAATATGTCGCTGGTTGTAAGTGCTCCCTTACAATTCTTAATTTTAGAGTATGTAATCTGATTCCCTTATAGTACTTTATTGTCAGTACCATTACCAAAGGAATGATTCAAAAGGAGTAGTCCCTCGGACACTGACATCATACCACTGGGTGGAGAAATATAACATAATTTCTCTTCTTTCTTAGGTTCAACGCCCTTTTTTATAGCATTATTAGCGGGAAAAGCAATCGGGAAGGAAGGATTAATGACAATCATATCCTCAAATGACCACTTAGAATGACAAACCTAAAATAAATGATACGCTTTCTGATGCGCAGGTTCACTTGTTCCTGTCGCGTTCGGCCCACTTCTTAGACAGCAAAAATATTAGTTTGAGGTGATTTCAGCGAATTATGCCAACCCCAAGTTAATTCGTTCCAGGCGGTTAAAGGGTTAAAGAACAGGATAATACGAACTTTGAAGGACTGTAATTTTATTTACTGAAATAAAATCACTTAGATAAAGTATTTCATTGAAATACTTTATTAAGTGATCGAAAATTATGCCATCGTATTTTAACAATACTTAATGCCTTTTTGTGTATTATACAGAATAGATATTTCCTGGACGTGCCCAAAACCGTAAGAAAACAACTTTGTCATCGTATAATGCACTGGAAACTGTATAGTGTGCAAGAAATACTCTTCTTAAAATACGTGGACAACACGTCATGATAATTAACACAGCAAACAGACATTTCTGAATTGACTGTATTTTTATTGTCCTCACGTAATATCAATCACTCAGAGAACTTAATCGCCCTGCAGCGGGAATCGAACCCGCATCTTCCGATTACCGTTCGAACATGCAACCATTCCACCACCCAGGACGAAGAAGTCCCACGTATCTGAGTATTAAGTGCATCGGAATATTATCCGACCGAATTCTTAATCGAAGCAAGCTGTGCTGCCGTCAAGCGGTGTTGCGCATATGACCAATCGTTAAGGTATACAGTGTGGAAGAAGTGTTCTTCTCATAATACGTGGAAAGTACGTCATGATAATTAACACAGCAATCAGACATCTCTATATTGACTGTATTTACTGTTCTCACCTAATATCAATCACTCAGAAAACGTGAAAATTTCATCGCTCTCGACAGTTTTTATTCTACCGACAACATTTCGCACATGCACTTGGATTTTTTCATAATCTACAGTTATGATGGTAGGTGGCGTTAGTGTGTATTTCCGCTTTCAGCTGCTTCTCCACTTCTAAATATCCTATTGGAAAAGTTTCTTTTTTACAATTCTATATGGTAAAGATTGCGATAGTTATTATTAAGAAATGCAGAATTTTCTCGTTAGAGGGCGTAAAACTACCCTTTTCTTCTTCTTCTACACTGATGTCCAAAATTAAGGTCACTAACACATATTCTGTGGTATCTTGAAAACTAAATGGTTTATTGCAATGAAATTTGGTACATAGATGCCTCATACTATGACACATGCAATAGCAACATAAAAAAAGGAACAGTAGGTAAATTGCGTGCGTTATGCAAATTAGACCAAAAACGGTCCAAACATGATGTATAATATCTCGAGAAGGGTCCGGCTAATGGGAAGTGTGGCCATCCTGCACAGCTTTAGAAGTCGCACAACGAGCCCTCATACTGTAAATGAGGTTGTTGATAACAGCTTGCGGCAACAAATCCCATTCGTCTAAAAGCGCAGATTTTAACGCTGCGGGGAGTATAGTTGCATCACGTTTTCCTTCATATCACTACATTATAATATTCACCTTAAAAATTCTTGTTACCACGAATATGTTACCATACGGAAAACATTTTTTGTGCAATTTGTAATTTTCCTTAAAGCTCATCTCTGCCGCTAATGTTCATAAGTAGCTATTTCTACTTATGGATGCTTTAGTTATTCTAGAAATCCCATTGAATCTAATATTTTTTTAAACTGGTTCGATTCGCTATGAAGTATGAAGCACACTGCACTTTCTTGTATCGAAATTGAACTGCAGTTTAACGTATACAGTGCTTTGCTGGAGAGAACTTACATCAGCAGATCTTCATATAGAAGATACCGTCTGTACGATAACCACATTTTACTATTCGTTTCAGTTCCTCGCTCGCATATACATTTCGTTACATCTTACACATATTTTTCATTCTGAACGTGATATCGGTACAGCCGAGTTTCTCCGATGTTTATGCGACGGCAGGTAGCTCAACTCCAAGTTGAACTAAGAATGTACCATTCTGGAATATAGGATAACCATCTCACAAGCGCTTCCAGAGGAACATCAGAGCTGGATTAATCCGTGTCACACTCAGGCCTCCCTTTCCTACAGCCTTATGAGCTATCCGTAGCTCCATTAATCGTTTTTTCGTTTCTCCTCCCTCTCTTTCCCAAGGTGCTGGTTAAATACACCTCTCACACCTTTCCCCGGTTGTCAATTTATTAACACTGTTGCGGATGTTGGGAGATGTCTTCCATTCCTTCATCCTGGTCACCACCCTCCAAGTTATTACATTCCTCAGCTACACAGTCTACATCTGAAAGGGAGAGGTGCTCTTGATTGAGTAACTTCTCATATTATATCTACGTAAGCATTCTGTTGATTTTCCCTCTAAATGCTGAAGACTGCATTTCGTAGCGGAGGTACCTGTTCCACACCTTCCACAACCTAGGTAACAGTCTTAGGTTGACTCGATGTATTGCCAGGGAGAAAATAAAACGAGCTTGGTGTAGAGAGAAGGGGGTGACAAGCGAACCTGTTAAACGTACACTCATTATCATAAAAATTCCGCGCACCAAGAAGGAGGCATCGGATTGAAATGAGATTTTAGTAGTGAGCTGGTACATACCAAGGACAGAAGTGATTACAATATCACAGCAGCAAGACAATTTCCCTCGGACATACGGGACACATTGCTGTCAGCCTTAGTTCCGCGTCGGACCGCCTCGTGCACAGATACAGGCGATGATACGGTCAGGCATAGAGTAAAAGGAACGCCGTATGTTATTCTGGGACGGATTGGCTCACACTTCTTGCAACGGATGCTCTAAATCATGAACACTGGGAAATGGGGAAAGCTGGCGTCTCATCAAGTTCCACACGTGCTCGATGGGCGAGATATCAGGCAATGTAGCAGGCCACGGAAGCATCGAAGCATGACGTAGATAGTCCTGGGAAACCCGATCCGTGTGCCGACGGGCATTATCTCGTTGGGAAATAGCTCCAGCCCACCTCGCCCGGAAAAGGGAACGCATCGGACCGCAGGATCTCCTGTACGTAGCGCTTGGCTCTCAATGTCTCTGGGATCACTACGAGGGAAGTCCGGCTGTCATACGAGATGGCTCCCCAGCTCATCACGCCTGCAGTTCTGGACGTGTGCCGCTGTACAGTGAGGTTTGGGATTGTGGCCATCACCCGAAGTCCTCCACATTCTGATACGAAGGTCGTCCGTTCCTATACAAAAGCGTGATTCGTCGCAGAACACTATACGTCGCCATTCCGTAGCATTCCGCGTTGCTTGCTAATGATACCATTGCAATCGACGCCAACGATGCTCAGGTATTTATTGCAGAAAACGTAAGGGCCGTCGTGAGTGCATATTTGCCTCTGCCAGGCGTCTGGAGATGGTTTTGGTGGACACAGGAATCCCTTGTACAGCCGCCACATGTCTCTGGATATTGGACAAGGACGTCGTTGCATCTGTGAGTGCCGCTTTCACGATTCCACGGTCCTCTCTGCTGGTAGTGTGTCTGTGTCGTCCAGAGCCAGTCCTCTGTGTCGTCCAGAGCCAGTCCTCTGTGTCTAGGTGCCTTCCAATGTCCTTTGCTGCCAACACGATCGCACCGTACTGTCCGACCGGCCCAAATGGCGGCGGATTCGGCGTGCCGGTCTTCTTGCCTCTCTCATCCTGACGATACGACTACGTTCAAACTCCGTCAGTTGTCCGTACGCACATCTACGGTGGCTGCTCGGCATAAAAGATCCCTGAGCGATAAAAACGAACAAGTTTTTTTATCGCTCAGGGATCTCACCTGATTCATACCGTGAACTTCAAGACGAATGTGGAGTGCCCTTAGCGGCGCCTTAAAAGCCCCGAGTATTGCGATTGCAGCGCCGGTCTTGGACACGCGGGCATGCGGAGTCGCACAAATCTTTAATCATTTGCATGTCTGCTCTCCCCGTAGCTATTCGCCGAGTTTCGCGTTAATTCCACGGTTTTTTTCTTGGTGCGCGGATTTTTATGACAATGAGTGTATATTACCTGCCACTAAATGACAGATGACAGATACTCTGTCAGTTTCAGTTGATCTGTTAGCATAAGGAAAACGAGTTGTGAAGTCATGATACGAACAAGTTTTTTTAGTGGTGTGCATCAGCAACTGGATGCTAATAAAGACGCTTTGCATTTTAAGTAAATGTTCTTTCTGAGTTTCAATCTTTATGTCCGTTATCTACTAGTAATATTATCAGATAAGAGTACACCAAGCTGTGCAAGTTCGAAACACATAGAGTGTAATACAATTCCGTTTATTTAGCAGTGTAATATAGTATATAAAAATCGTCAAACTTTCGTGCTCTACTGGAAGGCTTTTTCAAGGCCGAGATCGAACGCACATAAATTTCGGAGAACTAGAACGCATATGCTTTTGAAAATAGCGTGGAAGACATCACAAGCAATATTACGCGTCAATTATCATGAAATTATACGTTGTGTTGAGACAATGTTTTCATCCCTTAGTAATACACGCTACACATTTGGTAGTTCCATAGAGATAGCTTCATCGCATGCCAGCCTGGCGGAGATAACGTCACTGGTCTCCTTGATGGCTCTCCCTTTAAAGTTCGTATAAAAAGTCGAAGAAGAAAAAGCAGTGTGTGTACATTGTACCCTGACAACACCTAAAAGTCATATTTTATATTACGAAGCGATCTTTAGCCACCAGATGTAAGGAACTCATGGTGTTTACCAGCACTTGCAGAATACGGCACATTCCAGGAAAGTCACGCATTGTTTGGTACTCCTATTAAATATTGAACGGGATTACAATAGTTGCGCCTTATACGAACTTTAAAGATACAACCATTGCAATCCTCTCCAGCAAGCTATCAATTAACGATGCTGTGTCGATAGAACTACCAATTGTTTGCCATGCGTTATTAAGGAATAGAAACACATCGCAACACAGCATATAACCACGCTGTAAATAATACGTACAGTATAGCTGTTATTACTGTCTTCCACAGTAGGCAGGGTATCGAGGTGAGGATGATTTCAATAGAATTGACCCCACGCACTAATGTCCAGGCGAATTGTCTTCGTACCATTAAACCTCCGGCGTCCTGATTCTATCCAACTGTACAGCCCGTTGTCAACTGCCGTTGAGTACAGATTCATTCACCTACATGTTGGCTCAAGAGAATCCCCTGGATTGAGCAATCCGGAAGTGTTCAGCCCTTAACTTAGGATTAATCAATTGCCTTTTCTCTCGGATATATACCATCATCATCATCATTATCAATCCACTGCTGGATGAAAGTCACCCCAAGTATCTTCCACAACGGTTTTTCTTGCTCCAGTCACCTCCATGACACTACAGCAAGCTTTCAAATTTCATCCATCCACCTCCAATGTGGTCTGCTTCTGGGTCTTTTCCTGTACCTTGGAATATAGTCTAGAATTTCGGTTGTCCATCGGTGGACCGCTCTTCTGGCAATATGTCCAGTCCATAGTGATTTCAGTGATTTTACTCTAATCATGATGTCCTCCACTCTTGTTATTTCCCCTACCCATGAGTTTCTCTTCTTATCTTTCCTGGTTACACCAAGCATGCAGCTCTCTATGCTTCTCTCAACTGTCTGCAGTATTTGTATGTTTTTTTTGAGTTAAGGTCCACGTCTCTACGCCGTACGTAAGCTCTGGAAGGATGCATTTGTTAAACACCTTTTTTATTAAGACATAATGGCATATTGCTCTTAAGTTAAATTCGTACTGTTTTTTCCAAAAGCTCTCCAACCAACTTTCATACATCGATTAATTTCTTCATCAATGTGACCTTTGCTTGATATCTGCTGTCCAAGGTAAATGTAGGTATCGGTTATCTCCAGCTTTTCACCATTAATCGATAAATCTTCATCTCTTGTTAAAGAATTGTATATCAGTTTTCTCTTCTGAAAGTTTATTTTCATTTTTAATCCCACTTCTTTACTCTTGTCAGCAAGTTCCTGGATCACACATTGCAGCTCCAAAGGAGATGTTACAAAACTGAATACGTCATCAGCAAAACGAAAGTAAGTGAAATAAGCTACATTAATCTGTATCCCTTTGTTTTCAATGATTGAAGGACATTTTGCAATGTGGAATTAACACGTTTGAAAGATATAGTGTCTCCTTGTCTCACTCACTTTCCAATTTTTATTGCTGCTGTATCCTCAAATAACTGAACCTATGCACTATCATTTTCATAAATGTTACTGCTAATAATAATGTATGCATCTTCAACACCGCAGGATTTAACAGCCTTTGTAACTGCTGCTGGTTTCACGGAATCAAAGGACTTTTCATGATCGATAAAAACCATACATAATAGGAGTTTGTGTTCCATTGTACTTTCAATGAGTCCTCTCAGCACATAGATATGATCTATAGAGCTGTAGTCACTCCTGAATCCAGCTTGCTCTCTCGGTTGAACCATGTCCAGTGTTGCCTTCGAGCGATGGGAAAGAACCTTAGTACACTCACGAACAATGAGATTTGCGCACCTAGAAGAAAACATGCTAGAACCGCAAACTTTGCAATTAGCTAGAGTGCGAACTGGCATACAAATGATTCACGTTTGGTGCGATTGTGCATGACCGCACACCCTGTGATGGCGCTGCAAGCACAAACCGGCGGCCTTATAAACCGGCGTGTAGTCGATGGCCCATGATGGCGAAAAGCACCGGCCGACGCAAGTAAAAGTACAGAGTGAAAAGAATGCCGGGTAGATGCCAGAGACGTCGATTTATGCAACTTACGAACTGTGAGAAAGGCGTGACCATCGGGCTGAAAACCGCAGGGTGGTCTGTGCGCCGTATAACCCGCCACGTGGATCCTTCTGATCATACGTCTGACTGTGCTGGGAGCAGTGGACACGTGACGGCACTGCCACATGGCGGAGCGTCTCCAGACGGACCAGAAAGACCACTGGTAGAGAGGATTGACGGATCGTGCGCTAGGTACGAACGGATCCCACGGGTACCCGGTCCACTATACAGGCAGATGTAGCGGCCCTGTGTGCTCACGAACCATTTCCCGACGCCTCACGGAACCGAATCTGCGATCCCAGCGCCTCTTACGTGTGCTGCCATTAACACCGGAACATCGCCGGCTCCGTGTGCAGTGGTGCCAGGCCAGAGCGACGTGGAACGCCACAGACCGGTGACGTCTGATGTTTAGCGATGAGTGCCGCTTCGTTTTGGGGACAGATGATAATCGTGACCGGGTGTGGAGGTCCCCGGGTCAAGGGCGCAATCCCGACATCGCTATTGAGCGCGACACCTCCACCACTGTAGGCATTATGGTCTGGGGCCTACGTTAGCCGATCAGCTTTAGTAGTGGTACGTAGATCATTGACGGGCCAGCGGTATGTGGATGAGATCCTACGGCCCCATGTGCTGCCATTCCTGGCAGGGATTCCATGTGCTCTATGCCAGCAGGTTAATGCCTGCCCGCACATGGCTCGGGTTGCCCATGACAGCCTTCGTCATGTCCCGACACTTCTACGGTCTTCGCGCTCTCCGGACATGTCCCCTACCGAGCATGTGTGGGAACAGTTGAAAGGCCAGCAGCCGATGGGCGGCCCTATCCGGGATTTGGAGCACACCGTATAACATGTGTGGGCCAGTCTTCCGCAGGACAACATCAGGCGTCTGTTCGCCTGCATGCCAGACCGTATTGTAGCATGCATTACCGCATGAGGCGGTGTGACGCTCTATTGAAGATGACCGAACTGCGTTCCACAGATCCTTCTGTAATTGTCCTGCAGCTCTATTTTTGCCATCATGTGTATCATTCATCTGTATCATTACGTCCATAAAATTTTAGTTCAATCTGATGCTTCCTTTTTGGTGAGCAAATTTATTGTCCGTGAGTGTATATATACACTGAAGTGCCAGAAAAACAGGTACAGACGAGCTGATGCAAAATACATAGCAACGTTACCTATGCGCGTACTCGGTTGCGTCCGCCAGTGCTTATATAAAGCGATAGACATCCTTGCCAGCTGTCAGACCTGTTTTGGGAATGAGAATGACAAGTAATAACGATATAAGCGATTCTAAACGCGGTGTCATAGTTGGCGCTCGTGAGATGGGCCATAGTATTTCGGAGGTAGAAACGAAGTTCGGATTTTCACGGACGACCATTGCAAGGGTGTACCGTGACTACAAGAATTCCGGAAAAACCTCCAACTACGATACCAGTGTGGCCGTACGAAGACATTGGGTGAACCTGACCATCGTCGGCTGTCAGGAATCGTTTCACGCGATAGGCGTGCAACATTTTCGCAGGTATCATCGGAATTCAATGCTGGAGCCTCAACAAGCATCAACGTCCAGACTGTGCAACGTACCCTGCACGATATGGGCTTTGGGAGCCTACGCCGAACTCGAGTCCCCTTGATGTGTGCACGACACAGAGCCATGCGCCTTGCTTGGGAACGGCAACACCGCCACTGGACACTTGATGACTGAAAACAAATAGCCTGGTCTGACGAGTAGGGTTTCCAACTGATGGAAGAATTCAATGTGGCGCAAGATGGAAGAATTCGTGTGTGGCGCAAACCCCATGAAGCCATGGATCCCGCCTGTCAACAGGAAACTGTACAGGCCGGTGGGGGGTCCATAATGGTATGGGGTGTATTTATCTGGACTTCACTGGGACCCCTGGTACGTCTACAAACGTCTGTGACCGGCCAACACTATGTGCGCATCCTTCCTGACGAGGTACACCCATTCATGTGCTGCATTCATGCTGATGGGTTGGGTCAATTTCAACAGGACAATGCACCTCCACACAAGTGTTGGGACGCCTCATTATGGCCAGAGGAGCATTCATCTGAGTTTGGGGTGTTGCCATTCCCACCCAAGTCCCCAGATATGAACGCGATAGAACACATTTAGGATGCCATGCAGCGCGCTATCGAACACAGGAATCCGAGACCTCGGGATGCACCCGAATTGTGGAACGCTCTGCAGGAAGTATGGTGTGCATTGCCTACAGCATATTTTCAGAAGCTAGTGGAGCTTATGCACCGTCGTAATTCTGCAGTCCTGCGCTCCCGTGGGGGACCTACCAAGTGTTAGACTGGTGTACCAGTTTTTCTCGCACTTCAGTGTATATATATAGGGGCGGGGGGGTACTAAGAACAAGTTGCATATGAAGAAAATGCCACGGAAAACAAAGATGCTGATGAAAAAAAGAGGAAGATGAGAACAGATCAGGAAAATGTAACTTCCAAAGTATAATTAATAGAGCTATGCAAGACAGTACGAAAAAGTATCACTGAAAGTATAAGTAAATTCAAGTGTTAACAAGTGAGAAAAGCAATTAAAAACAACCAAAGACTGAAGAAAGCAAAGAGACATCTCAGTAAGGGAAGAAAACTGATTATGGCCCGGAGAAAAAAGATTTGCATGGTAACAAGAAATAGAGGTGGAAGTTTGACAAGCGTGAAATATTTCTACTCAACATTACTCCAGATATTACGAAAGGTAGCAGTTCCAAAGTTCCTCCATTTCTCCTGGCAGAAGTTACATATGCAATTAAGAACATGAAACGGGGAAGAGCGCCAGGAGAAGATGGAATTACCGTGGACATTATACAAGAAGCAAGTGGAGAAATACAGTAGAAACTGTACTCACCCAAGTGGTCAGTAGATATCTCAATGAAGGGGTGATTCCTGATGACACGAACAATGTTACAAGGATCCCGCTGCATTAGAAAAAAGGTGACATAGAGGATCTCAGGAACTAGAGGCCCATCAGCCTCCTATCAGTGGTTTATAAAATCTTCACTAAGATTTTCTCACATCGCTTGAATGTAACAGTGGACATGACTCAACCGAGAGAACAAGTTGGATTCAGGAGTTGATACAGCACTGTAGATCATATCCAGATACTGAGAGAATTAATTTTAAGAACGAGGAAATGTGAACTCCTTCACGTATGACTTTTATTGGTCATGAAAAGGCTTGTGATTCCGTGAAACCATCAGCAGTTGCAGTGGCTGTGAAATCCTGTGGTACTCAAGATGCATACATTAGCATTATTAATAACATCTATGAAAATGCAAGTGCAAAGGTACGGATATTTGAGGATACAGCACAAATAAAAATTGGAAAGGGAGTGAGACAAGGTGACGCCATATCTCCCAAACTCTTCAATGCCATATTGCAAAATCTCTTTTAATCACTGAACTGGGACAGAGGTTAATGGTGATCATTTAGCTCTCCTCGTTTTGCTGATGACGTCGTCATTTTTGCATCTGCCTTTTAAGTGCTGCAGAGTATGATCCAGGAGCTAAAGAAGTGGGACTAAAATAAACATTCAGAAAACAAAACTGGTGTACAATGTGTGACGTACCTGCCAGCAGGACGCACACGACATAAAGGCAGATAGCAGTCAGAATGAACGTCTGCGTAGCTCAGATGGTAGAGCGACTTGTTCCGGAATAAGCGGACTCGGGTTCGATTCCCGGCGTAGACCAGAAATGAAGGAGAAATTTACTTCGTTATAAATGCTTTTACAAAAAATGTTTATTTATTAATTGATGGTGAAAAGCTGGAAATAACTCATACTTACATTTACCTTGGAGAACAGATATACAGCAAAGGTTACATTCATGAATGGATTAATGTGCGTATAAAACTTGGGTGGAGAGCTTTCGGAGAAAACAGTACAATTTTAAAGAGCAATATACCATTATGTGTTTAAACAATGCATTTTCCCAGTTCTTACATACAGAGCAGAGACGTGGGCCTTAACTGAAAAAGACAGAAAACTGCACACTACTGAAGGAAGCGTAGAAAGATAAATACTTGATGAAACCAGAAAACGTAAGAAGACAAAACCTGTTATTCAGGAAAACGACAAGAGTGGAAGACATCATAATCAGAATAAAATCCGTGAAATGGAAATAAGCTGAAAATATTGCCAGAAAAACGGACCACCGATGGCCAACCACAATTTCAGACTGGATATTAAGAAACAGGAAAAGACCCAGAAGAAGACCACGTGGGGGATGGGTGGATGAAATTCGGAAGTATGCCGGAGTGACATTGAGTAGGCTGGCTCTATGCAGACCGTTGCGAAAGAAACTTGAAGCGACTTTCATCCAGCAGTGGATTGAATATGGTTGACAACAATGATAGATAGATTCGTGTAGGGATGTATCGGAATTTTCTTCCATTCCTTTTCCAAAGCTTTTGTTCGAGCTGTCCTAGAGGAAGGTCTAAATGGCCGAGATCGGATTCAAAGTTCTAGCTCGTCCCACATAACGTGTGTTCTTTTGTATTTAGATCGGAATTTTTGGCTAGCCAATACAACACTTGAACGGCCTGCTCCTTAAAATAAGCATCAAAACACTTTCCAGTGCTACAAGCCACTCGATCTTACTAAGAAAAGTGGCGAATTACTGCCACAGCAAAGGCACTGCAGAATTTTCCAGAATATCTTCGTAACTGGAGTTCGACAGGCTAGAGGGCACCACAACCAAAGAACAACATTATTTCCAGCAGAAACAAAGCTGCACCATCACAGGTCCCTCTCCAAATATGACTATAGGGATAATGTAATCCCTCTGACAGCGTTCCTTTGGTAAAACCCCTTCCCAAATACGTCGATTCGAGCGAAAGAGAGAGTACCTTGATTCGTCGATCCACAGGACTCTTTTCCACTCTTTTTTGCTCAAGAACAGCGAGCAAAGCAGCACCGCAGTCGTCATGTGGCATTTTCTGCAGGGATGTAAGACTTATGAGGAGATCCGGCATGGTATACGTGGGCATGCAATATCTGACTGATTGTTCTGGTGCAAGTAGCTGTTCTAGTGGATTGTGCGGTGTCCCAGTCAGGTCTGTAGCAGAGCACGGCGTGCCTTCTGTGACGTATATTCTAAATTAACTTTCCTTTTTAGTTTATTTCCCTATGTAAATCTTGAGTTTGTTCTCAGTTATACTTCACACTTAACGTGATATCTTCTCTCTCAAACGAATACTGTTTGCAACACAATTGAGGTTGAATTAAACGTGATGTATGCTTGTTATGAGATAAGAACCAGAGATATAAACTACGAGACAACAGTTGCTAGTGTGGAGTGTGGGGTGTTGAGTGTGGATGTGGTTGATACTGATTAGTTAAGTAAAATGTGAAGTGCTATGATGTATTAATGAAAACATCTGGAATAAAGCCAATTTCCGTAAGTTTGACTTCTGTTTAATGGTTTCGTCTGGCCGTTAAGGTATAGCGTAAAAAGAGCGACAAAGAATCAGTACGAAAGACATTACGTTATACTTCTTCATATTCTGCAGTATGCTTTGTCTGGCACGATTACTCGGATTGTGCCACCTTCACAGCGCGTCTTCTCTATCAATGAAGTATATCAGCAACAGGGGAGTTTCGGATGCCCTGCAGATACGGTAGGTCACAGCACCTCGTCAACATAGAGGTGTGCCATCAATGTTCCCGTAATGCTTACCAACGGTGAGCGGCTGTTGGAGCTGATAGCACCCCACACCATGATTCCACGTTGCCGGGCCGCGTGACGCTCCACAATGGTGGAGGAATACGCCCGTTGTCCCCGTCGACTCCAGACTCTCACACGGCGATCATGCGTGGTGAGACAGAACCGCGATTCGTCGCTAAACACCACACTGTTCCATTCGGAGCCCCAAGCAGCTCGGGAGCAACATCATGCCAAGCGGTAACGACGATGGCTCGCTGTTAAGGGTGGCCTTCGCAACGGACTGCTGGTCAGCAAACCAGACGCAGTCAATCGGCGTGACACTGTCCGCGTCGATGTCGGATCATCCAAGCCTCCTAGTACACTCCGAAAATTGGCGCCCGTTGTGGCCTGTGGGTCCGCTACGGCATGACGTCACATGCAACGATCGGTGCTCTCGGATGTCCGTCTCCGTGCACCGGTCCCCCTACGACGTTGTACAGATCCTTCCTGTGACCATTGTCTCCACATGCCACCGACGGTTGTGGCATCACGTTGCGTTTCTTCCGCAATACGATGCAAGGACCATCCGGCGGTACGAAGGCCTACGATGACACCTCTCATGAAGTCATCCGTTTGACGAAATCGCGTACGACGTCGTCTAAAACGACACTGGCACCCCTTGTTCGTTCTCCAGACACAGTTACAGGAGAACCATTCACTTCTAACGGCCGTAACGACGTCTCGACTGATGGCCAACGGGCTGGTTGTCCGGTTACATCCCGCGCGTCGACCATGCGATTGGCCTGCAAATGCAATCATTTGCATAACTTGTACGTGTGCACCCACCTTGCACTTTGCATTGCGCTACTTCACGTCTTCGTGATGCGGCATTTTCTCTGTCAGGCAGTGTATTAGTGTATTACACCCTTTCCTACGTTTGTACCATTTTTTACTTTTACGTGCATGTTTGAAAGTCGCTGATATCTTGAATAAAGTATAGAGAAATGGTCGATACTATCTACTTACACCAGCATGATGGTCTGTTGTGGTCTCGGTCGTCGCAGTAGAGAGGTAAAATATAATTATTATAGGGTGAAGCAAATAAGTAAACAGAGACAGTCGTCCGAAAGGAATCCAAATCTTCCATGATAGTATATAGTTCGCAACACCTGTAATGAGTAATACAATATGCAACTTTTATCTGGAAAATCAACTAAAATATCAGTTTGAAAATAACATATATAGAGTAATTTAAATTACCTGAAACTATTTTTAGGAAAATGCATTACCAAAATTTAAGGAAATGAAACTGGAAATTTCGAGGTGTGCAGACGCAGAGGCCATTTTGTGGGAGATACGTCAAACAGAAACGTGAAGCAGAAGACTATGTTTTCCTCTTGAAAGATTGCAGACAATTGATATTCAAGGGGAAAGTGGATTCTGCTTTTAGATTCTTTTGTCAGGTACGATGCCACGGGAGCTGAATAAGGGTAGGCTCCTTCCCCACAAATTTTCTCTCAGCTCGCCCTTCAGGCCCTTCACCATAAGAAACGTGCAGTGGTTTAGAACACATGCCCAATGACTCCAGATTTCATGAAACAGAAGATCGGGCATCATTTTTATAGGGGACACAGTTTTTTTAGCACTGGCTAGCGCAGCCTAGTACCTGTGGGGTAGGCGACTGTTGAGGGTTCTAATCCCCCTGCTGTTCATCCAGTTCGCAATTTCCTTCGTTTACCGCAAAAATAACATGGATATATCCTCAATGGATTCCTAAAATCGACCCTGGCCGTACGTAACCATTTCTAGTTACTTCCCTTGATGAAGACAGAAATGGGAAACCAGTTAATCTTAATCCACTTTCCCCAGTATTATCGTCACAATGATTGTACGCAGCTGTTGGTGATTAATATTCAGGGTTTCTGAAAAAGAGGATATTCGTCAGCATGACTGTGAGAATCATATGGATATGAATCGCCTTTGTCTTTAAAGAAGAGAGGGCACCGGATTGGGAAGGCATTGGGAAATCATCTTACCTTAATACCCTTACCTCAGGATCTTCGTTAGTATGAATGTATGCACCTTATGGTTGTGAATCGTCATTGTGCCTGAAGAAGAGAGGACACATGATGAGAAAGGTAATGGGAAATCACCTTACCTTAATACACTTTCCTCAGGATCTTTGTTAGTATGACTGGGAGCACCTTATGGTTATGAATCGCCTTTGTCTCTGAAGAAGAGAGGGCACAGTAGGAGGAAGGCATTGGGAAATCACCTTATCTTAATCCCCTTAATCCCTTTTCCCCAGGATATCCGTCACTATGACTGTGAGCACTTTATGGTTATGAAACACCGTTGTCCCTGAAGAAGAGAGGACACATGATGAGAAAGGTAATGAGAAATCACCTTACCTTAATACCCTTACCTCAGGATCTTTGTTAGTATGACTGGGAGCATCTTATGGTTATGAATCGCCTTTGTCTCTGAAGAAGAGAGGGCACAGTAGGAGGAAGGCATTGGGAAATCACCATATCTTAATCCCTTTTCCCCAGGATATCCGTCACTATGACTGTGAGCACTTTATGGTTATGAAACACCGTTGTCCTTGAAGAAGAGAGGGCACATGATGAGAAAGGTAATGGGAAATCACCTTACCTTAATACCCTTTCCTCAGGATCTTTGTTAGTATGACTGGGAGCACCTTATGGTTATGAATCGCCTTTGTCTCTGAAGAAGAGAGGGCACAGTAGGAGGAAGGCATTGGGAAATCACCTTATCTTAATCCCCTTAATCCGTTTTCCCCAGGATATCCGTCACTATGACTGTGAGCACTTTATGGTTATGAAACGCCGTTGTCCCTGAAGAAGAGAGGACACATGATGAGAAAGGTAATGAGAAATCACCTTACCTTAATACCCTTACCTCAGGATCTTTGTTAGTATGACTGGGAGCATCTTATGGTTATGAATCGCCTTTGTCTCTGAAGAAGAGAGGGCACAGTAGGAGGAAGGCATTGGGAAATCACCATATCTTAATCCCCTTAATCCCTTTTCCCCAGGATATCCGTCACTATGACTGTGAGCACTTTATGGTTATGAAACGCCGTTGTCCTTGAAGAAGAGAGGGCACATGATGAGAAAGGTAATGGGAAATCACCTTACCTTAATACCCTTTCCTCAGGATCTTTGTTAGTATGACTGGGAGCACCTTATGGTTATGAATCGCCTTTGTCTCTGAAGAAGAGAGGGCACAGTAGGAGGAAGGCATTGGGAAATCACCTTATCTTAATCCCCTTAATCCCTTTTCCCCAGGATATCCGTCACTATGACTGTGAGCACTTTATGGTTATGAAACACCGTTGTCCCTGAAGAAGAGAGGACACATGATGAGAAAGGTAATGAGAAATCACCTTACCTTAATACCCTTACCTCAGGATCTTTGTTAGTATGACTGGGAGCATCTTATGGTTATGAATCGCCTTTGTCTCTGAAGAAGAGAGGGCACAGTAGGAGGAAGGCATTGGGAAATCACCTTATCTCAATCCCCTTAATCCCTTTTCCCCAGGATATCCGTCACTATGACTGTGAGCACTTTATGGTTATGAAACGCCGTTGTCCTTGAAGAAGAGAGGGCACATGATGAGAAAGGTAATGGGAAATCACCTTACCTTAATACCCTTTCCTCAGGATCTTTGTTAGTATGACTGGGAGCACCTTATGGTTATGAATCGCCTTTGTCTCTGAAGAAGAGAGGGCACAGTAGGAGGAAGGCATTGGGAAATCATCTTATCTTAATCCCCTTAATCCGTTTTCCCCAGGATATCCGTCACTATGACTGTGAGCACTTTATGGTTATGAAACGCCGTTGTCCCTGAAGAAGAGAGGACACATGATGAGAAAGGTAATGAGAAATCACCTTACCTTAATACCCTTACCTCAGGATCTTTGTTAGTATGACTGGGAGCATCTTATGGTTATGAATCGCCTTTGTCTCTGAAGAAGAGAGGGCACAGTAGGAGGAAGGCATTGGGAAATCACCATATCTTAATCCCCTTAATCCCTTTTCCCCAGGATATCCGTCACTATGACTGTGAGCACTTTATGGTTATGAAACGCCGTTGTCCTTGAAGAAGAGAGGGCACATGATGAGAAAGGTAATGGGAAATCACCTTACCTTAATACCCTTTCCTCAGGATCTTTGTTAGTATGACTGGGAGCACCTTATGGTTATGAATCGCCTTTGTCTCTGAAGAAGAGAGGGCACAGTAGGAGGAAGGCATTGGGAAATCACCTTATCTTAATCCCCTTAATCCCTTTTCCCCAGGATATCCGTCACTATGACTGTGAGCACTTTATGGTTATGAAACACCGTTGTCCCTGAAGAAGAGAGGACACATGATGAGAAAGGTAATGAGAAATCACCTTACCTTAATACCCTTACCTCAGGATCTTTGTTAGTATGACTGGGAGCATCTTATGGTTATGAATCGCCTTTGTCTCTGAAGAAGAGAGGGCACAGTAGGAGGAAGGCATTGGGAAATCACCATATCTTAATCCCCTTAATCCCTTTTCCCCAGGATATCCGTCACTATGACTGTGAGCACTTTATGGTTATGAAACGCCGTTGTCCTTGAAGAAGAGAGGACACATGATGAGAAAGGTAATGGGAAATCACCTTACCTTAATACCCTTTGCTCAGGATCTTTGTTAGTATGACTGGGAGCACCTTATGGTTATGAATCGCCTTTGTCTCTGAAGAAGAGAGGGCACAGTAGGAGGAAGGCATTGGGAAATCACCTTATCTCAATCCCCTTAATCCCTTTTCCCCAGGATATCCGTCACTATGACTGTGAGCACTTTATGGTTATGAAACGCCGTTGTCCCTGAAGAAGAGAGGACACATGATGAGAAAGGTAGGAAATCACCTTACCTTAATACCCTTTCCTCGGGATCTTTGTTAGTATGACTGGGAGCACCTTATGGTTATGAATCGCCTTTGTCTCTGAAGAAGAGAGGGCACAGTAGGAGGAAGGCATTGGGAAATCACCATATCTTAATCCCCTTAATCCCTTTCCCCGGGATATCTGTCACTATGACTGTGAGCACTTTATGGTTATGAAACGCCGTTGTCCCTGAAGAAGAGAGGACACATGATGAGAAAGGAAATGGGAAATCACCTTACCTTAATACCCTTTCCTCAGGATCTTTGTTAGTATGACTGGGAGCAACTTATGGTTATGAATCGCCTTTGTCTCTGAAGAAGAGAGGGCACAGTAGGAGGAAGGCATTGGGAAATCACCTTATCTCAATCCCCTTAATCCCTTTTCCCCAGGATATCCGTCACTATGACTGTGAGCACTTTATGGTTATGAAACGCCGTTGTCCCTGAAGAAGAGAGGACACATGATGAGAAAGGTAATGTGAAATCACCTTACCTTTATACCCTTTCCTCAGGATCTTTGTTAGTATGACTGGGAGCACCTTATGGTTATGAATCGCCTTTGTCTCTGAAGAAGAGAGGGCACAGTAGGAGGAAGGCATTGGGAAATCACCTTATCTCAATCCCCTTAATCCCTTTTCCCCAGGATATCCGTCACTATGACTGTGAGCACTTTATATTTATGAAACGCCGTTGTCCCTGAAGAAGAGAGGACACATGATGAGAAAGGTAGGAAATCACCTTACCTTAATACCCTTTCCTCAGGATATTTGTTAGTATGACTGGGAGCACCTTATGGTTATAAATCGCCTTTGTCTCTGAAGAAGGGAGGGCACAGTAGGAGGAAGGCATTGGGAAATCTCCTTATCTTAATCCCCTTAATCCCTTTTCCCCAGGATATCCGTCACTATGACTGTGAGCTCTTTATGGTTATGAAACGCCGTTGTCCTTGAAGAAGAGAGGGCACATGATGAGAAAGGTAATGGGAAATCACCTTACCTTAATACCCTTTCCTCAGGATCTTTGTTAGTATGACTGGGAGCACCTTATGGTTGTGAATCGCCTTTGTCTCTGAAGAAGAGAGGGCACAGTAGGAGGAAGGCATTGGGAAATCACCTTATCTCAATCCCCTTAATCCCTTTTCCCCAGGATATCCGTCACTATGACTGTGAGCACTTTATGGTTATGAAACGCCGTTGTCCATGAAGAAGAGAGGACACATGATGAGAAAGGTAGGAAATCACCTTACCTTAATACCCTTTCCTCGGGATCTTTGTTAGTATGACTGGGAGCACCTTATGGTTATGAATCGCCTTTGTCTCTGAAGAAGAGAGGGCACACTAGGAGGAAGGCATTTTGAAATCACCATATCTTAATCCCCTTAATCCCTTTCCCGGGATATCTGTCACTATGACTGTGAGCACTTTATGGTTATGAAACGCCGTTGTCCCTGAAGAAGAGAGGACACATGATGAGAAAGGAAATGGGAAATCACCTTACCTTAGTAACCTTTCCTCAGGATATTTGTTAGTATGACTGGGAGCACCTTATGGTTATAAATCGCCTTTGTCTCTGAAGAAGAGAGGGCACAGTAGGAGGAAGGCATTGGGAAATCTCCTTATCTTAATCCCTTTTCCCCAGGATATCCGTCACTATGACTGTGAGCACTTTATGGTTATGAAACGCCGTTGTCCTTGAAGAAGAGAGGGCACATGATGAGAAAGGTAATGGGAAATCACCTTACCTTAATACCCTTTCCTCAGGATCTTTGTTAGTATGACTGGGAGCACCTTATGGTTATGAATCGCCTTTGTCTCTGAAGAAGAGAGGGCACAGTAGGAGGAAGGCATTGGGAAATCACCTTATCTTAATCCCCTTAATCCCTTTTCCCCAGGATATCCGTCACTATGACTGTGAGCACTTTATGGTTATGAAACGCCGTTGTCCTTGAAGAAGAGAGGGCACATGATGAGAAAGGTAATGGGAAATCACCTTACCTTAATACCCTTTCCTCAGGATCTTTGTTAGTATGACTGGGAGCACCTTATGGTTATGAATCGCCTTTGTCTCTGAAGAAGAGAGGGCACAGTAGGAGGAAGGCATTGGGAAATCACCTTATCTTAATCCCCTTAATCCGTTTTCCCCAGGATATCCGTCACTATGACTGTGAGCACTTTATGGTTATGAAACGCCGTTGTCCCTGAAGAAGAGAGGACACATGATAAGAAAGGTAATGAGAAATCACCTTACCTTAATACCCTTACCTCAGGATCTTTGTTAGTATGACTGGGAGCATCTTATGGTTATGAATCGCCTTTGTCTCTGAAGAAGAGAGGGCACAGTAGGAGGAAGGCATTGGGAAATCACCATATCTTAATCCCTTTTCCCCAGGATATCCGTCACTATGACTGTGAGCACTTTATGGTTATGAAACGCTGTTGTCCTTGAAGAAGAGAGGGCACATGATGAGAAAGGTAATGGGAAATCACCTTACCTTAATACCCTTTCCTCAGGATCTTTGTTAGTATGACTGGGAGCACCTTATGGTTATGAATCGCCTTTGTCTCTGAAGAAGAGAGGGCACAGTAGGAGGAAGGCATTGGGAAATCACCTTATCTTAATCCCCTTAATCCCTTTTCCCCAGGATATCCGTCACTATGACTGTGAGCACTTTATGGTTATGAAACACCGTTGTCCCTGAAGAAGAGAGGACACATGATGAGAAAGGTAATGAGAAATCACCTTACCTTAATACCCTTACCTCAGGATCTTTGTTAGTATGACTGGGAGCATCTTATGGTTATGAATCGCCTTTGTCTCTGAAGAAGAGAGGGCACAGTAGGAGGAAGGCATTGGGAAATCACCATATCTTAATCCCCTTAATCCCTTTTCCCCAGGATATCCGTCACTATGACTGTGAGCACTTTATGGTTATGAAACGCCGTTGTCCTTGAAGAAGAGAGGACACATGATGAGAAAGGTAATGGGAAATCACCTTACCTTAATACCCTTTGCTCAGGATCTTTGTTAGTATGACTGGGAGCACCTTATGGTTATGAATCGCCTTTGTCTCTGAAGAAGAGAGGGCACAGTAGGAGGAAGGCATTGGGAAATCACCTTATCTCAATCCCCTTAATCCCTTTTCCCCAGGATATCCGTCACTATGACTGTGAGCACTTTATGGTTATGAAACGCCGTTGTCCCTGAAGAAGAGAGGACACATGATGAGAAAGGTAGGAAATCACCTTACCTTAATACCCTTTCCTCGGGATCTTTGTTAGTATGACTGGGAGCACCTTATGGTTATGAATCGCCTTTGTCTCTGAAGAAGAGAGGGCACAGTAGGAGGAAGGCATTGGGAAATCACCATATCTTAATCCCCTTAATCCCTTTCCCCGGGATATCTGTCACTATGACTGTGAGCACTTTATGGTTATGAAACGCCGTTGTCCCTGAAGAAGAGAGGACACATGATGAGAAAGGAAATGGGAAATCACCTTACCTTAATACCCTTTCCTCAGGATCTTTGTTAGTATGACTGGGAGCACCTTATGTTTATGAATCGCCTTTGTCTCTGAAGAAGAGAGGGCACAGTAGGAGGAAGGCATTGGGAAATCACCTTATCTCAATCCCCTTAATCCCTTTTCCCCAGGATATCCGTCACTATGACTGTGAGCACTTTATGGTTATGAAACGCCGTTGTCCCTGAAGAAGAGAGGACACATGATGAGAAAGGTAATGGGAAATCACCTTACCTTTATACCCTTTCCTCAGGATCTTTGTTAGTATGACTGGGAGCACCTTATGGTTATGAATCGCCTTTGTCTCTGAAGAAGAGAGGGCACAGTAGGAGGAAGGCATTGGGAAATCACCTTATCTCAATCCCCTTAATCCCTTTTCCCCAGGATATCCGTCACTATGACTGTGAGCACTTTATATTTATGAAACGCCGTTGTCCCTGAAGAAGAGAGGACACATGATGAGAAAGGTAGGAAATCACCTTACCTTAATACCCTTTCCTCAGGATATTTGTTAGTATGACTGGGAGCACCTTATGGTTATAAATCGCCTTTGTCTCTGAAGAAGGGAGGGCACAGTAGGAGGAAGGCATTGGGAAATCTCCTTATCTTAATCCCCTTAATCCCTTTTCCCCAGGATATCCGTCACTATGACTGTGAGCTCTTTATGGTTATGAAACGCCGTTGTCCTTGAAGAAGAGAGGGCACATGATGAGAAAGGTAATGGGAAATCACCTTACCTTAATACCCTTTCCTCAGGATCTTTGTTAGTATGACTGGGAGCACCTTATGGTTGTGAATCGCCTTTGTCTCTGAAGAAGAGAGGGCACAGTAGGAGGAAGGCATTGGGAAATCACCTTATCTCAATCCCCTTAATCCCTTTTCCCCAGGATATCCGTCACTATGACTGTGAGCACTTTATGGTTATGAAACGCCGTTGTCCCTGAAGAAGAGAGGACACATGATGAGAAAGGTAGGAAATCACCTTACCTTAATACCCTTTCCTCGGGATCTTTGTTAGTATGACTGGGAGCACCTTATGGTTATGAATCGCCTTTGTCTCTGAAGAAGAGAGGGCACACTAGGAGGAAGGCATTGGGAAATCACCATATCTTAATCCCCTTAATCCCTTTCCCCGGGATATCTGTCACTATGACTGTGAGCACTTTATGGTTATGAAACGCCGTTGTCCCTGAAGAAGAGAGGACACATGATGAGAAAGGAAATGGGAAATCACCTTACCTTAGTAACCTTTCCTCAGGATATTTGTTAGTATGACTGGGAGCACCTTATGGTTATAAATCGCCTTTGTCTCTGAAGAAGAGAGGGCACAGTAGGAGGAAGGCATTGGGAAATCTCCTTATCTTAATCCCTTTTCCCCAGGATATCCGTCACTATGACTGTGAGCACTTTATGGTTATGAAACGCCGTTGTCCTTGAAGAAGAGAGGGCACATGATGAGAAAGGTAATGGGAAATCACCTTACCTTAATACCCTTTCCTCAGGATCTTTGTTAGTATGACTGGGAGCACCTTATGTTTATGAATCGCCTTTGTCTCTGAAGAAGAGAGGGCACAGTAGGAGGAAGGCATTGGGAAATCACCTTATCTTAATCCCCTTAATCCCTTTTCCCCAGGATATCCGTCACTATGACTGTGAGCACTTTATGGTTATGAAACACCGTTGTCCCTGAAGAAGAGAGGACACATGATGAGAAAGGTAATGAGAAATCACCTTACCTTAATACCCTTACCTCAGGATCTTTGTTAGTATGACTGGGAGCATCTTATGGTTATGAATCGCCTTTGTCTCTGAAGAAGAGAGGGCACAGTAGGAGGAAGGCATTGGGAAATCACCATATCTTAATCCCTTTTCCCCAGGATATCCGTCACTATGACTGTGAGCACTTTATGGTTATGAAACGCCGTTGTCCTTGAAGAAGAGAGGGCACATGATGAGAAAGGTAATGGGAAATCACCTTACCTTAATACCCTTTCCTCAGGATCTTTGTTAGTATGACTGGGAGCACCTTATGGTTATGAATCGCCTTTGTCTCTGAAGAAGAGAGGGCACAGTAGGAGGAAGGCATTGGGAAATCACCTTATCTTAATCCCCTTAATCCGTTTTCCCCAGGATATCCGTCACTATGACTGTGAGCACTTTATGGTTATGAAACGCCGTTGTCCCTGAAGAAGAGAGGACACATGATGAGAAAGGTAATGAGAAATCACCTTACCTTAATACCCTTACCTCAGGATCTTTGTTAGTATGACTGGGAGCATCTTATGGTTATGAATCGCCTTTGTCTCTGAAGAAGAGAGGGCACCAGTAGGAGGAAGGCATTGGGAAATCACCATATCTTAATCCCCCTTAATCCCTTTTCCCCAGGATATCCGTCACTATGACTGTGAGCACTTTATGGTTATGAAACGCCGTTGTCCTTGAAGAAGAGAGGGCACATGATGAGAAAGGTAATGGGAAATCACCTTACCTTAATACCCTTTCCTCAGGATCTTTGTTAGTATGACTGGGAGCACCTTATGGTTATGAATCGCCTTTGTCTCTGAAGAAGAGAGGGCACAGTAGGAGGAAGGCATTGGGAAATCACCTTATCTTAATCCCCTTAATCCCTTTTCCCCAGGATATCCGTCACTATGACTGTGAGCACTTTATGGTTATGAAACACCGTTGTCCCTGAAGAAGAGAGGACACATGATGAGAAAGGTAATGAGAAATCACCTTACCTTAATACCCTTACCTCAGGATCTTTGTTAGTATGACTGGGAGCATCTTATGGTTATGAATCGCCTTTGTCTCTGAAGAAGAGAGGGCACAGTAGGAGGAAGGCATTGGGAAATCACCATATCTTAATCCCCTTAATCCCTTTTCCCCAGGATATCCGTCACTATGACTGTGAGCACTTTATGGTGTTGAAACGCCGTTGTCCTTGAAGAAGAGAGGACACATGATGAGAAAGGTAATGGGAAATCACCTTACCTTAATACCCTTTGCTCAGGATCTTTGTTAGTATGACTGGGAGCACCTTATGGTTATGAATCGCCTTTGTCTCTGAAGAAGAGAGGGAACAGTAGGAGGAAGGCATTGGGAAATCACCTTATCTCAATCCCCTTAATCCCTTTTCCCCAGGATATCCGTCACTATGACTGTGAGCACTTTATGGTTATGAAACGCCGTTGTCCCTGAAGAAGAGAGGACACATGATGAGAAAGGTAATGGGAAATCACCTTACCTTAATACCCTTTCCTCGGGATCTTTGTTAGTATGACTGGGAGCACCTTATGGTTATGAATCGTTTTTGTCTCTGAAGAAGAAGAGGGCACAGTAGGAGGAAGGCATTGGGAAATCACCATATCTTAATCCCCTTAATCCCTTTTCCCCAGGATATCTGTCACTATGACTGTGAGCACTTTATGGTTATGAAACACCGTTGTCCCTGAAGAAGAGAGGACACATGATGAGAAAGGAAATGAGAAATCACCTTACCTTAATACCCTTTCCTCAGGATCTTTGTTAGTATGACTGGGAGCACCTTATGGTTATGAATCGCCTTTGTCTCTGAAGAAGAGAGGGCACAGTAGGAGGAAGGCATTGGGAAATCACCTTATCTCAATCCCCTTAATCCCTTTTCCCCAGGATATCCGTCACTATGACTGTGAGCACTTTATGGTTATGAAACGCCGTTGTCCCTGAAGAAGAGAGGACACATGATGAGAAAGGTAATGGGAAATCACCTTACCTTTATACCCTTTCCTCAGGATCTTTGTTAGTATGACTGGGAGCACCTTATGGTTATGAATCGCCTTTGTCTCTGAAGAAGAGAGGGCACAGTAGGAGGAAGGCATTGGGAAATCACCTTATCTCAATCCCCTTAATCCCTTTTCCCCAGGATATCCGTCACTATGACTGTGAGCACTTTATATTTATGAAACGCCGTTGTCCCTGAAGAAGAGAGGACACATGATGAGAAAGGTAGGAAATCACCTTACCTTAATACCCTTTCCTCAGGATATTTGTTAGTATGACTGGGAGCACCTTATGGTTATAAATCGCCTTTGTCTCTGAAGAAGGGAGGGCACAGTAGGAGGAAGGCATTGGGAAATCTCCTTATCTTAATCCCCTTAATCCCTTTTCCCCAGGATATCCGTCACTTTGACTGTGAGCTCTTTATGGTTATGAAACGCCGTTGTCCTTGAAGAAGAGAGGGCACATGATGAGAAAGGTAATGGGAAATCACCTTACCTTAATACCCTTTCCTCAGGATCTTTGTTAGTATGACTGGGAGCACCTTATGGTTGTGAATCGCCTTTGTCTCTGAAGAAGAGAGGGCACAGTAGGAGGAAGGCATTGGGAAATCACCTTATCTCAATCCCCTTAATCCCTTTTCCCCAGGATATCCGTCACTATGACTGTGAGCACTTTATGGTTATGAAACGCCGTTGTCCCTGAAGAAGAGAGGACACATGATGAGAAAGGAAATGGGAAATCACCTTACCTTAGTAACCTTTCCTCAGGATATTTGTTAGTATGACTGGGAGCACCTTATGGTTATAAATCGCCTTTGTCTCTGAAGAAGAGAGGGCACAGTAGGAGGAAGGCATTGGGAAATCTCCTTATCTTAATCCCTTTTCCCCAGGATATCCGTCACTATGACTGTGAGCACTTTATGGTTATGAAACGCCGTTGTCCCTGAAGAAGAGAGGACACATGATGAGAAAGGTAATGGGAAATCACCTTACCTTAATACCCTTTCCTCAGGATCTTTGTTAGTATGACTGGGAACACCTTATGGTTATGAATCGCCTATGTTCCTGAAGAAGAGGGGACACAGGATGACAAAGGCGGTGGGAAACCACCTTATCTTAATCCCCTTTTCCCAGGATATTCGTCACTATGACTGTGCTCAGATGATGAGTCACCAATGCCCTTAACAGAGCATGTATGTGGTATCTTAAGAACAATAACACCGCTTTTATTATTCATGGTTCACATTACCTTTGTCGAGTTGGGAACCAAAGCCTCACAAACAACCTCACAGCGGCAAAATTTCAAATAAAGTAAATAAAAGGTAATAGGCAACTCTTAATCCTTTTAAAAAAACGATAGAGCTGTGGGAAGTCGCATCCGACGGACTTTTCCTTGCAGTTTTTGGTACGTGTCGTAATAAATATGCATAAAACACAAATTTTTGATAATACTTCTATCGAATCGTAAGGCAGTTTGCCCCCTCCTCCAGTGAGGCACTTATTCGCTGAATACCCCCTCCGAGCTTCAACGGCTAGCGTTGCTATTATTTGCTGGGAGGGAGCGATATAGATAGATTGGGAAAAACATTTCTCAGTTTTTGTACGTCAGAAATGTGGAAAGAGTGGAGTGCTGCAGTTTATCTATTACTCATTACTAAGATCCTCCAAAACGGTGTGTACTTTTGAAGTTTGAATGGAATTTCTCCTCTGTGTGTGAAATGACGGAAAGACATAACCATTTTGGCGAGAAGGCTTTAACCCGTCCGAGAGAGCTGACTCGAATATTAGCTCAGGTCGAAGCCGCTTGCCTCGAGCCTATTGTGAAGATTACTGAAGTTAAACACTATGCAGAACCTGAAACAGATAGAAGGCGCCTGGCGGCTTTCTTTCTTCCTTTCTACTTTTCCCAATTCTTGAGCAGAAGAACATCGAAGGATCACGTTGACAGCCTTGACGTGTGAAGATGTGAGCATCTGAATACTTACCATCATGTGGGATTTTAGATGCACCTTTTTTCTAACGCAAAGTTCGAAAGTCAATTTGCAGTAAATGTTAAACAAATTTCTCATGCACAGAGTAAGGTCAATCATTTTTGTTTTTGAGCTGTGTTAAATGCCTGGTATTACGAATATTCTTCAGTGCAACAACAGCCTCCAAAATACTTTTGCTACCAGAAGATTGTCAGCTTACAACGAAACGCGATGGCTTCCGCGACGATATTTTGCGACGAATTCGGAAACAAAAGATGTCTTCCCTCGACCTAATAATACGTAGTTCCCGTCCATAGAAGCCTATGTCGTGAAATATTATTTTACAAACATCTTAAAGTTTGGCGGTACCTGCACCATAAGGATAGGACATTTATTCTTACGCAGAGACTGAAAAATATCAGTTGCAGGTGTAACATGTACACGCTGAAATTTGAATCGCCGTGTTATGTCGGTGGAAAGCAGATATTAAGGGAAGATAAAGGTTCCTACGAATATGTATCATATACAGCACATGAGAAAACTTAATTGTTAGAGAGAGAATTACACACACACGCAGAGGGAGAGAAAGATATATACACACACGAGAGAGAGAGAGATAGAGAGAGAAAGAAAGAGAGAGAGAGAGAGAGAGGGAGAGAAAGAGCTGAAGAAAGAGAGAAAGAGAGGAAGCGAGAGAGAGAAAGAGAGGAAGAAAGAGAGAACGAGAGGAAGAGAGAGAGAAAGAGAGGAAGAGAGAGAGAAAGAGAAAGAGAGGAAGAGAGAGAGAAAGAGAAACAGAGGAAGGGAGAGAGAGATGAAAAGAGAGAGGAAGGGAGAGAGGAAGAGAGAGAGAAAGTGAGGAATAGAGAGAGAAAGTGAGGAAGAAAGAGAGGAAGAGAGAAAGAGAAACAGAGGAAGGGAGAGAGAGAGAAAGAGAGAAAGAGAGGAAGAGAGAGAGAGAAAGAGAAACAGAGGAAGGAGAGAGAGAAAGAGAAACAGAGGAAGGGAGAGAGAGAGAGAAAGAGAGAGAGAAAGAGAGGAAGAAAGAGAGGAAGAGAGAGGGAAAGAGAAACAGAGGAAGGGAGAGAGAGGAAAAGTGAGAGAGGAAGAGAGAGAAAGAGGAAGACAGAGATAAAGAGAGGGAGAGAGAGAAAGAGGAAGACAGAGATAAAGAGAGAGAGAGAGAGAGAGAAGAAGAGAGAGAAAGAGGAAGACATAGATAAAGAGAGGGAGAGACAGAGGAAAAGAGAGAGTGAGAGAGAGCAAGAGAGAGAGAGAGAGAAGAAGAGAGAGAAAGAGGAAGACATAGATAAAGAGAGGGAGAGACAGAGGAAAAGAGAGAGTGAGAGAGAGCAAGAGAGAGAGAGAGAGAGAGAGAGAGAGAGAGCAAGCCTTGACGGAAAATCCTCTACTCAGTATGGGACATGTGTACAACGTAAAAAATGATCTTTTTGTAACCCCTGATTTCTTAAATTCTTGCTAATGAATTTTTGTGCATGGGTGCAAGAAATATGATTGAAACAAAAATCAAGATCTAAAAAATGGTGGTTGTTACCAGACACTGGAAATGCACTCTGAAATTCAGCTGAGTAAGAGCTTCAGAAGCTAAATTTTATGAAATCAACTGTGGTATCACGAGCTTACAAAGCGTAGAAGACTACATTTCTAAACATTTCGGGTTTTAATGTAAGCATTTAGAACAGAAACATATCGATGCTTTTAGAAATTCTGTTCAAAAATTCATTTCGCAAGTATTTAATTTAACAGATCCATGTTTTGTACCCATGAGACATTGGTTGTCGATTTGCTTTCTAATTCAAAATTAAATTAATACCATGATACGGAAGTGTTGGTTCTTAATACGATCTGTGGTTTGAAGTCTTGCCCTTCAAGTGAAGAGTCGAAATGAAAATGAAATAATAAAAATGCAACATGCCACTGTTCGATATCAGGAATTACATCTCTAATGTGAATAAATGAAATACAGGATTACACCATTGTTCAATACAAATTTGGAAATTGTGCATCCATTTATTGGTGTAAATATGAAAATATAAAACATGAAAACTGTCAAGCTTTCGGATATTATCTGACTTATCATTCATGTCATATTTACACAAATAAACGGATTTCAACTTTCAAATTTGTATTACATCTCTAAACTGTGTTTCATACCATATCTGCACTATATTATCAAATGAACTTCGAAGAGTGCTGCAGATCACTACAAGTAGATTTTGATTCCAAGCAACTCATCACTGCATGAAGAAAGACCACCCAACAAGCATAAAATAGCGGGGGAGGGGGGCCTCATGAATCTTAGATGTTCTTCTTAGAACAGGTGATCTTCAACAGTGAAACTTAGTCTGTTTGCTTTTAAACGTAATAATCTTTTTTTACGCTTTCCAACCGTAGGTTGAAGAAGCGTATATGCTCCAGCTTTGTCCGTCCGTCTGTCTGTCGTCACGATAACTTGCGTAAAAATGGTTCGATTTCAATCAAATTTTAGTATGTGGTAGGGGACCACTTGGGGACGAACCTTATTGAAAATGGACGAAATGGGGTAAAAGGTCACGGTATAGGAGCCAGATCCATTCCATTGCCCTTATGCGTCATAACTTGCGTAAATATGGTTCGATGTCGATGAAATTTTAGCATATTGTAGGGCACCACCTGGGAATGATCCCTATTGAAAATGGGTGAAGTGGGGTCAAAGGTCACAGCATAGCAGCAGGATCCATTCCATTGCCCTTATGCGTCATAACTTGCGTAAATATGGTTCGATGTCGATGAAATTTTAGAATATTGTAGGGCACCACCTGGGAATGATCCCTATTGAAAATGGGTGAAGTGGGGTCAAAGGTCACAGCATAGGAGCAGGATCCATTCCATTGCCCTTATGCGTCATAATTTGCGTAAATATGGTTCAATGTAGATGAAATTTTAGTGTATTGTAGGGGACCACCTGGGAATGAACTCTATTGAAAATGGGTGAAGTGGGGTCAAAGGTCAGGACAGAAGAGCGGGATGCATTCCATTGCCTCTATGCGTCATAACGTGCGTAAAAATGGCTCGATTTCGATGAAATTTTATTATGTGGTACGGAACCACCTGGGGACGATCTTATGACTTCAGAATCTTGCACTTGATATGTTGGCGCGCGGTCACGCCATCTGTCTCATTACGTCACGCGTTGTGTGTGGATCCTATTAAAGTTTCATGACGTTACACTCTTGCGAGCAGATGGTCGCGATTCCCATCTGCCTCATTACGTCACGCGTTGTGTGCGTATGTCCGTCCGCACGATAACTCGCGTAAAAATCGTTCGATTTCGATGAACTTTTAATATGTGGAAGGGAATCGCCTGGGAAGGAACCCTACTGAAAGTGAACGAAATGAGGTCAAAGGTTAGTAATAGGAGCGGGATCCATTCCACTGCTCTTATGCGTCATAAATAACGTTAAAAAGGTTCGATTAGATTAAATTTTAGTATATGGTAGGGTAACACCTGGGGACAAACCCTATTGAAAATGGGCGAAATGGGGTCAAAGGTCAGGACATAGGAGCGGAATCACTTTCATCACCATTATGCATCATAACTTACGTAAAAATTCTTCGATCTGGATGAAATGTTAGTATGTTGTAAGGGCCTCCCTATTAAATGGGCGAAATGGGGTCAAAGGTTAGGACGCAGGAGCGGAATCTATTCCATAGCCCTTATGCATCATAACTTACGTAAAAATGCTTCCATTCTGACAAAACTTTATCATGTTATTTCGGAGGTGTACTGAACCGATTCTGTAGAATATCATCGAAATGGGATCAAAGTTCAGGGCACAAGACCGAGATTAATTCCACATCATCCTCATAACTTAAGTGATAACTTGAATAATGATTACTCGTATGTTGGAAAGCGTATGATAATCAATGCATTGCATGATTTTACTAACTTGTTATTCCGTTCTTTGACTCACAGTAACTGATCTCCTTTATTCAATAGAAACACCGTGATTTCGAAAGGCGGTAACTCTAATCTCAGTTTCGCGGAAGAAATGTAGATCTTTAACTTTGCGGCACTGGTTCCAGGGAAGCCAGAGAACCGATAGTACCTTCAGACAAACGCACCACTCATACCTCACCATGGACACGAACTCGGGTCAACTTGGACGAATGGTCAGAAGCCAGGATTTAGACCATTCTTCTATTAGAGAGGCCATTTGGACTGTGAACTTATCGCGGGTGCTTTAAGGCGTGCCATTTTTGTTCGGTTCAACACATGTTTCTGTTAGTGTGACAGAAGCAAATATACCGATGATCCATTACATTATGACCAACTACCTAATAAGCTGTAAGACTCCTTTTAGCCCGCAAAACGGCAGCCACACGGCGAGGCATCGATCTGATGAAATGGCGAAAGGTATCCTGGGGTATCTGGTACAACATCAGGTCCTCCAGTTCCCCTACATTTCGGGGTGGTGGTGAATTAGCACGAACCCGCTTTTCCAAGGCGAGCCACAAATGTTCGATCGGGTTTATGTCAGGTGATTTAGCACGAACCCGCTTTTCCAAGACGAGCCACAAATGTTCGATCGGGTTTATGTCAGGTGATTTAGCACGAACCCGTTTTTCCAAGACGAGCCACAAATGTTCGATCGGGTTTATGTCAGGTGAATTTGCAGGATAGAGCATTAAAAGAAAGCCACCAGTAAGTCACTCGAACCACTTCTTTACGATTCTGTCAGTGAGGCATGGCGCATTATCTTGTTGGTAGTGGCCATCACCAGCAAGGAACACAGTTGCCATGAATGGGTGCACTTGGTCTGCAACGATGTTCAGATACCTGACAGCTGTCAAGAATTGTGGTATTAAGATAATGGGGCCGAAAGTGTCCCAATAAGACTTCACCCACAGCATAACACCACCGCCTTCGGCGTGCTGACGCCCAACTTTGTATCCAGGTGCCATAGCCTCCGTTGGTAATCGGCATATCCGCGTTCGGCCGTCTACGTGATGCACTAGGAATCTTGATTCGTCAAACCAGGGCACTTTCTTCCAATCATCCACGGTCCAATCTCGATTATCTTGGGCCAATTTCATGCGTTGTTGGCGATGAGCATTGGAATCCGGCTGGAATGTTGGCTACGCAGGCCCATGTGCAGAAGGCTGCGATGAACTGTGTGCTGTGACACATTGCCCTGATCACCACTGTTGTAGCTGCGGGTGATTTGTCTCACTGTTGCCCTGTGGTCGCTGTGAACAATACGCCACAGTCTCCTCTCTCCTATGGCATCAATGAGATGCGAAATACACATGGCTGGACGACGGTTCTTCGTTTGATCCTCTGTACACCACTTTTGATACGTACTCACTATAGCAGCACGTGAACGATCCACAAGCAGCACCGTTTCCGAGATATTAGTTCCGAGGCACAGGGCTATACAATTTGTCATTTATCAAACTCCGGTAAATGGGCAGCTTTTCCCATTCCGACTCCAAACACTCTAATAACTGAAAGCCGGCTGTGGGTTGTATATATACAGTACTACTCTATGAACTATACCTGCGCCAGCGTTGGGTCTCCAGACGCGCTCATTCTCTATGCTGAGGGTGGTCATATTGTAATGGTTCATCGGTGTGTGGGTCCTCTTGCACATTTAAGATTGTTGTCACAGATAGGAAACTTCAATAATTATGAGGGAAAAAGCATTCTATTTCCTTTTAGTGTGACGAGCAATGGAGACGAAGTTTTATTTATCATTATATACACTGGCGTGCAAACATTAAGAACGAGACGGTTTTTCGAATGTAACGTCGTGCAGAAGTGCTGCACATCGACTCAAATCATACCATAAGATCCCCAAGATGTAAGAATATGGGACAAGTGAGCAAAACCGTCCAAACAAGGAATCCAAAGGATACAAAGGCACTTTATTGAAAAGGTAGTTCGAGCACAACTGGACAGAAGACAGAAACGTCCACGGGACAGGCGGCTGCCAAGAAAAATCCAGTCTTTAGTAAGGGATATGATCACCCCTGACTACGTTGCAGGATTTACAACGTCTGTTCATGCTGAGGACGAGGTTGTCAAGGAGCTGTTGAGGCATCCCTGCCCATTCCTCTTGTAGCACCAATCGCAGCTGCGGAATCGTTGCTGGCGGCTGGTGACGTGCTGCCAAGCGTCTCCCGAGAAGGTCCCACACGCGTTCGATTGGATTTAGGTCAGGGGACCTTGTGGGCCAATATCTGCGTTGAATATCTTCACTCTCCAACAGCTCTGCGACTGCCACTGTACGATGAGGTGTAGCGTTGTCGTCCATGAAGAGATACTCAGGACCCACAGCACCTCTAAACAGATGCACGTGAGGCAGGAGAACCTCGGTATAATAGCGGACACCAGTGACTGAACTTCCTTGGAAGATGTGGAGGTCAGTACGGCTACCAAGCATGATACCGCCCCAAACGAGAACTCCGCAACCTCCAAACCGGTCCCTTTCGATGATGTTGGAGGTGTGATTGCGTGTTCCCTGCTCTCTCCAGATGTGTATACGTCCAGAATCGCTAGTTCGACTAAATCGGCTCTCATCCGTAAAGTGAATTCGACCCCATTGCTGATGTGTCCAGTTCTTGTGTTCCTGGCACCACAGAAACCGCCGTCTCCGATGAGCAGGCGTTAATGGCACACACTGTACTGGTCGTCGAGCAAATATATCACCTTTGTGCAGCCTCCTGGCCACGGTGAAACGCGATAACGGACGTCCAGTTGTCTGTTGCATGTGCCTTGCGATATTTCCCGCTGTCTGCCGTCTGTCTCTTCTCGCCTGTAGGAAAATATACTGGTCGTCCGCCGCCGGGGTTGCTCGTGGACGACCACTGCTAAACTCTTGGACAGCTGTCCCTGTCATTTGAAATGCTCTCCAAGCTCGTGAAACGATGCTGTCAGTGATCCCGAACTGCTCGGCCACACTAGTCACACTTCGACCTTCTTCCAACTTCCCAATGACGCGACCTCGAGTAAAGTCATCCAGATGTCGTGTACTGGATTGCCTGTTGGCCATATCACACGGTGGCAGGAACTCGAAGTCGCTCAAACCGATGTACGCCGTGCAATAGCTTTCACCGAACTGCTGAGCGTACACCGCCCGTGTGCTTTATACCCTTCCGACACCCTCCCCCCCCCCTACGTCATGCTGTATATACGCGCATACCCTACTGTACCGGACCCTAGTCTATCTCCTGAGTGGTCTTTTGGTCCGTTCTGCCTGCTCGTTCCGCTGTTATGCTAATTTCTCCTCTTCATACTTAATTTTTGCACACCAGTGTAGGTATGTAATTGAGATGAAGCTCTAAGCAAAAAAGTGAATCTATAAGATTACAGAGTGATAGATTACAGTCTTTGGTAATAGGAGGAAAAATAATGAAAATTAAAGAAAATATCATATCCGTGCATTTAAATTGAAAAAGAAAAGAAAATATGATCTTGAAGCTATTTAAAACAGTATAACTACATTATATTGACAAAAGTCACCAGACACCCCTTCAAAAGCAAATGAACGGATCCGATGCGTTGTTAAGATGCGCGGTACAGCTGCAAACGGTATAAAAATAAGTCTGCAGCTGACCGCGATCACATCGCACTGTGAGGTTGATTGAAAATGTCACGGCGAGAGAGAACTGCCTTTGAGAAAGAAAATAAATTGTTGGGTATTGTATTAGTGGGTTGTCCATCAGAGAAACCGAGAGGCGTTTGAACATACCCAAGTCAAATGTTTTGGATGTACTGAATAAGTGGAAGTCACTTGGCGTGCCTGAAGCAGCAAAACGTACCGGCAGACCAAAGAAAGTCAGTGACAGAGGACGTCGAAACCTCAGGAGAGTCGTTACAGCTAATCGATGGAGTACTGCACTAGACCTCAGTGTACAGGTGAGTACAAATGCAGGAACCACGGTATGTACGCGTACCATTCGAAGAGAACTTCATTCCATGGGTTACCGTGGTCATGTGGCTGCTCATAAGCCTTTCATCTCCACTCGGATAGCTACTCGTCGTTTAGCACGGTGTAAAGAACATTTATCGTGGACCGTAGATCAATGGAAACTGGTCCTATGGATTGATGAATCCAAATACACGATTCATCAGCCTGATGGCCGTGTGTAGGTATGGTGGCAGCCGGGGGAACTCTATTTAACACAGAGTACTGTTTCTACTGTCAAGTTTGGAGCTGTCAGTGTACTCGTGTGAGGGTGTTTATCGTGGTATGGTCCAAACCCATTGTTTATCGTGGACAAACCTGTTAACCAGCATGTCTACCTCGACATTCTGGACAATTATGCCCTACTAGCTCTGGTAATACTATGGAACCGAGCCTTGTTGGTACAAGCAGGATAATGCACCGAACCACAAAGCAAGGACTCCTACTGCGTGGTTTGACGATAATTCCGTATGGTGTGTAGACTTGCCAGCACAGAGCCCTAATCTTAATCCAATAGAGCCCCTTTTGGGAAGAATTAGAGCGTCGCATAAGAAGTTTGGAACCAAGGCCTACTACTAAGGAACAGTTAGCGGCAGCATTATGTACTGAATGGAAGAGCATACCTATCGCTGTGTTTCAAAACCTTGTCGAAAGCATGTCTCGAAGGATCAGTGTATGCATTAAGGCCAAAGGTGGACTGACACCGTGCTAATGTATGTCAATAAATGCTATATTGTGTTTCTCTTCTAGGTGTCCGGTGACCTTTGTCAATATAGTGTATATACTTGTAATTCGAATTTCTTGCCATAGAATAGAAAATCAAAGTTCCCACGCTTTCGGACATCAACGAGACGACAATAGGCGTAGCATGGTCAAAAATAGGCGGGGGGCACAAATAAGTGTTAACTGATATTTTCCTTGGGGTTGGGGGCATTCTTGGAAGTGGTTCCTCCGAAAATGCTCCTTTTGAATTTCTATAACTTAGGGTTTTTCATGCCTAATATATCTCAAACTACGAAATGTACCAGGCTTGGTTGATTCACCCTAGTGAAGGTAAAAACAAACATGTCTTTCAAAGCACTTCATGCAGTCATCTCATGATGCAAACCATCATGAGATGACTGCATGCTATTGTGCATTGTTATGACTGCTGGAAAGCAGTCATAACAATGGTCGTTATTGCGTAGCGTTGTTCTCTTTGGCCATATGTCACACTTCATAACATTTAAAAGGCAAACAGCTAGTTATAATTTTTTGAAATTTTTAAGATGAAGGGGCACATGCTCCCCGAGCCTTCCCCCAACGCTACGACCATGTACATGGTTTTTTCAAGGAAAGTAGATAGCAAACTCTCTTCCTTCCTTGAGGAAGCCATCTCGTTGATGTTTACCTACCTTGTAAAAGCCATCTGGTTGATGTTTACCTACCTTGTAAAAGCCATCTGGTTGATGTTTGCCTACCTTGTAAAAGCCATCTGGTTGATGTTGTCTACCTTCCTTGCAAAAGCCATCTGGTTGAATGTCTACTTTCCTTGCAAAAGCCATCTATTTGATGTCGTCTACCTTCCTTGCAAAAGCCATCTATTTGATGTCGTCTACCTTCCTTGCAAAAGCCATGTGGTTGATGTCGTCTGCCTTCCTTGCAAAATCCATTTGGTTGATGTTGTCTACCTTCCTTGCAAAAGCCATCTGGTTGAATGTCTACTTTCCTTGCAAAAGCCATCTATTTGATGTCGTCTACCTTCCTTGCAAAAGCCATCTATTTGATGTCGTCTACCTTCCTTGCAAAAGCCATGTGGTTGATGTCGTCTGCCTTCCTTGCAAAATCCATTTGGTTGATGTTGTCTATCTTCCTTGTAAAAGCCGTCTGGTGGATGTCTTCCTTCCTTGTAAACGCCATCTGGTTGATGTTGTCTACCTTCCTTGCAAAAGTCATCTGGTTGATGTCGTCTGCCTTCCTTGCAAAATCCATTTGGTTGATGTTGTCTATCTTCCTTGTAAAAGCCGTCTGGTGGATGTCTACCTTCCTTGTAAACGCCATCTGGTTGATGTTGTCTACCTTCCTTGCAAAAGTCATCTGGTTGATGATGTCTACCTTCCTTGCAAAAGCCATCTGGTTGAATGTCTACTTTCCTTACAAAAGCCATCTATTTGATGTCGTCTACCTTCCTTGCAAAAGCCATGTGTTTGATGTCTGCCTTCCTTGCAAAATCCATTTGTTTAATGTTGTCTATCTTCCTTGTAAAAGCCGTCTGGTTGATGTCTACCTTACTTGCAAACGCCATCTGGTTGATATTGTCTATCTTTTTGCAAAATCCATCTGTTTGATGTTGTCTACCTTCCTTGAGAAAACCTTCAGGTTGATGTGCAAAAGCTTGGAAACCTTGTTTTTCTATTCTACGCCAAAAACTCGGATTACTGGTATAGTTACTATTTTGAGTATAATTGGTGTACGGTCTTTGTTCACTAATTGAAGCTATTTAAATACAAATAATTATGTCCACGTTCGTAAACTTTCCAAATACAGTTTCTGCGGAGCGATTCTGTGAAAGTTAAGGTTTTTCACAAACTGTTCTTTTGTAGAGGAGCCGTTGTTTTTAATATTTTGTTCCAAGATGACGCAAAACATTTCCAAGTCCCTCTGGAGAAAACCATTGCTTGTCCGTTTTCGTTTCGCCGTATTTCTGACGAAACGCACACCTCCCTCAGTTGTTCAGCAGGCCTGCCCATTTGTTAAAGTTGTCATTCTTTGCTGTCGTCCACCCTATAAATCAGCAAAGACTAATTGTCACTCACTAGATTTTCTCGCTTTGTAGTAAGTATTAGGTGTACAAATAAGTTTTAAAGCATTTTTGTGAGACGTATGCCACTAATTTACATATGCGACATTCTCCCGCGTTGTTGTCATGTGACCATAACTGGTCCAGAGTGTAAAATGTGACAGAATGTTTGCCCAACAGTAAAACGCACTTGCACATCGGTAGGTGAAAGATGGCAAGTGATACTGCATTTATTCGATAATGCATTCGTTACGAATTTCAAACAAGGAAAACGTGCTTCAAAAGCATGTGCATCTGCTTCATTCTGAGGGAGAATATTGTATCAAAAAGCACGGGTGAATATTGTTTTAGACGGTTTAAAGCAGAGGATATTGATGTTAGTGATTGAGAACGTAGGGGCACCCCGTAGAAGGTTGCACACGAGGAACTGCGATAATTATAATTGTTGAATGAAGATTCGTCTCAAACGCAAATTGAACTTGCTAAACAACTGGGGTAACTCAACAAACCATTTCCAATCGTTTACGTGCACTTTGAAAGATTCCGAAGGAAGGAAAATGGGTGCCACATGACCTGAGCCAGAGGAACAAGGATGAGCGTGTCATGAAGTGTTTCAATCTGTTGAATAAACAACACAGAAAGTCTTTCCTGTGGGAAATCGTTACGGGTATTGGATAGCGTACGACAATAACAAACGCAAAAAACACTGTGTAGACCTCGGTGAAACAACGACTTCGACACCGAAACGCAATATTCACTCCTAGAAAGTTCTGCTGTGCATCTGGTGGGATATGAAGGGTGTGCTCAACTATGAACTATTAGAACAGGGTCAAACTGTTACCTCTGATCGCTGCAAGCAACAATTGATGCAATTGAACCAGGAAATTTGCCGGAAAAGTCCATTCACAAGCAAAGGATTGCGTCCCGTGAAATTACTGTATGACAACGCTGTCGCGAAATCGGTCAAGGAAATGTTAGTGACGCTTGGCTGGGCAGTTTTGGAGCACCCGGTGTATAGTCCCGACATAGCCCCTTCAGACTATCATTTGTTCCGATCGATGCAACATATTTTGTGTGCTGTACGGTTCCGGACATGTGACGAAGTGCAAAAATGGGTTGACGACTTCATGGCGTCACACGACGAAGTATTCTTCACCGCTGGAATCCGTCAGCTGCCCGACCGATGGCGGAAGGTGATAGATAATGACGGCGCATATTTTGATTCGTAAAGGTATTGTTGTTTTCTTTCAAATTGCATGTTGCGTTGTCTTAAAACGCTTTAAAACTTATTTGTACACCTAATATGTTAAAAGAGGGAATGCCTAAGTTGCTCTGACAACAGGGGATGATGGCGACTTGAAAACGTCCACATGGAAGACAAACATGGAACGCGAATTGCATTTCATAGCAGGTAAGTGCGATTTCCGTTATTTTTTGGAAATTTAAACCTCGGTAGGGAGCGTGGATTTAGCATGAGGCGTCGAGATTAATGCTCAGGTTAACACTGCTTCACCGACTCGATAGCTGAATGGTGATGGCTCTGGGTTTTGGTTAAATGTCGGGGTCCTAGTTCTGAACTGGACATGGGTGATGTGTTTGTGTTCTGGGCGCTGATTTTGATGCTTCCTAGAACAAAGGGTCTTACATTAGAGGCGGACAACTTCTTTTAGTTTTGGTGAGAGTAAGTTTAGTCTAGAGAGAAAAACAAAAACCCGCTTCGCTCATGGTTGGGGCCGAGTTTGGGAGATATCCGTGTCAGCAGCATTCTAACAATAGTTTTGCTTTCATCTAAGCTTTTGAATTTTTAAAACTATGCGTACCTCCATGACCAGTGGCGCAGCAAATAACAACCCATGCCATACATAAAGACCAGGCTGTTCTGTAACAACTAGAATAAAAGAGTTTCTCCCAGAATGTTGCAGGTATTCCACTGTTCCAATTTTGAGTTCCGTAAAGGATGGACAAGCAAGAAATAGTAGCTACACTCCATCCCAAAATTTGTATTACCTGAAACAAAAATGAGAATAAATTTAAAAAGTATGAACGATAGGAAGTGCTGAAATACAAGCATGTGAATAAATAAAATTTAAACAGACGTTAATGGGATCGATAGTAGGTTAAAATCAGGAAGGAAAATAAAAAATATACAATAACAATTTCTAGGACATACACTGGTGTCCAAAATTAAAGTCTTAAAGGCATTCACAGGGATAAAAAGGAAAACACGTAACATCACGTCGAGATGTTTGGCATGTAAAGAGACAAAATCATAAGGGTACTAACCATTTCATAACACCAGAGAAATATGTAGGCATTTTGCGAAATACAGGGTCACATTCGCAAATGTCATCAAGGAAGAATGTAACCTAATGAGGAATGTGATTACCTCTTACGGGCAGACAATTACTACAATGACAATACATGCTCGTTACTAGGTGTTTTTTTTTATTAGAGGTTTAACGCCCACCGTGAGCAACTCAATCACCACGTTGTTGATGAACTCCGGAGCAAAAGAATTCTATTCCTAGAAGGGGACAGTGCGTAGCTCGTGAAGGGTTCTGGGAGGGGCTAACGAGCTGCTCGGTGTCTTCCAAGAGCATCCCAAGCACACACTACAGAGTTCAGGCTGGCTCTATAAGGTTCAGGTTCGGAGACCTTGCTGGCCAGTCCATACGACGAATATCCACACTCTTCAGGAAATCATTGACAAGCTGAGCCCTGAGCGGGCAAGAGTTATCATACATTGCAAGGAACTGAGGGCCAACATCTCCCTGAAAAAGTCATACAAAGGGCTCAAGGGTATCATCTCTATAGCACTCAGAATTCACTTTGCCTATGATGCACCATGTGGAGTTTTGTTGGCCGTTGAACACTCCACATGAGCAGACCACTGCCTCCGAAGGAGTAGTGGTCTGCTGTTACCTTCAGATGAAATGCCGATGAGAATCCGTTTCTAGACTAAATCTCGACTCGTCTGTAAAAACAACACCGCCTAACTCGTCTGTAAAAACAACACCGCCTAACTCGTCTGGGCTTCACGAACAATGTTGCCTTCATCAGTTCAAGAAATCGCTCCAGTAAGATGCGATTAGCGAGGCACAATCCATGGGTCTCCTGGTACAAAGTCCAATTGCATTAAACCCTCGATATATCGTTTGCCTTGATACCCTAGTTCTACTGGCAAAGGAGAGTTCCGAAGACAGATTACGGGCTGTATAGTAGAACCTATGATGCCGTGTGGTTAAAATGGCAAAAGGATCCTCACGAGATGTCGTACCCCTTTGACGACCTTTGCCAGGCCTTCCTAACACCCCACAAATGTTGCTGAATTACTTCCATAACCGCGAAACCACTCTGCGGTGGAGACCAGTTCAAGCGAGCTCTCCAGTAAGATGAGGCACAAACCATGGGTCTCCTGGCATAAAGTCCAATTGCATTTAGCCCTTCGGTATATCGTTTGCCTTGATAGCAATATATTGTTTGCCTTATACGGTTTTTGATATAGTTGGCTTCATGGTTATGGAAACCACGTAGTTCTACTGGCAGAGGAGAGCTCCGAAGACAGTTGACGATCTGTTTAGTAGAACATATGATGCCGCGTGGTTAAAATTGCAAAATGATCATCGCGAGATGTCGTGCCCCTTTGACGATCATGGCCCGGACTTCATAACACCCCACAAGTTTTGGTGAATTGCTTCCATAACCCAGAAACCACTTTGTGGGGGAGATGAGTTCAAGCAAGCTCTCCAGTACGATGCGGTTAGCGACGCACAAACCATCGGTATCCTGGCATAAAGGCCAATTGCATTAAGCCCTTGATATATCGTTTGCACTGATAAGTAGTCCGACTAGCAAAGGAGAGCTCCGAAGGCAGTTGAGAGGCTGTATAGTAGAGCCTATGACGCAGTGTGGTTAAAATCGCAAAACGATCCTCACAATACGCTATACACCTTTGACGACCTTGGCCGGGCCTTCGTGACACACATCACAAGTGTTTTTCAATTGATTCCATAACGGGGAAACCACTCTGTGGTGCATATTTAAGTCCCTTGACACCCGAGCCTGAAACTATCCTGCTTCTAATCGTCCTATCGCTCGCCACCATACAGAGTTCGATACACCTGTGTGAGATATAAGGAAATTATTTGCAGGCACCTAAACGCTTCTTATACGCTGTCAATGAGAAATGTCAGTAGTAGGGGGGGTTTCCGGCGCATGCTTAGTTTTTAGGCGGTGGCAACACTTTGGGTCACGTGGTAAGAAGAAACCGTCATTATCTGGAAGGGAAGTCAATGGTGGGCGTGGTCCTTTCTTTCTGCATGACGTCACCTACCACGTTGTTCTCGTCAAAGCAACTTTTAATTCTGAGATTATCTTTTTTGTCCGCCATTTTTTATTTTGAAAAAATCGAATGCATTTATTTTCTAAAAGCAATGAACTCATGTGGAACTGGGTAGATACGAACCTGGGCCGTTCATGTGGTAGTGAAATTCTCTACCGATTCTGCTACCGAGACATTGATTGGGGTAGTCAAGGGGATTAAGAAACGTAGTTCGCGTAATGGGGGAAGACTGCCTGAGGGACTTGCTGTAGGACGTCTTCAGATTGAATACAGGAAGGAGGGTGTATGACTCACTCAAACAAGTACTGACATGATTTTCACAACCACGCAGATATAGTGGCTATAACGCAGGCGTGTTCCCACAACCATGGAGAAATACTGCAGTGCCATGTTATTGCTACTGGCCAGTCTCGCGTTCGGAAACAGTTACAGGGAAGTTTGTTTTCTCTGTGAACAGGAGCTCATTTTTTTCATGACGTATTATTGTGTAATGTGAACATACTTCTTTCTTCACGAATTTTCAAACGTAAGGTGTGGTGCAAACGTTTCCCCCGACGTGATTCATACGCGTTTAATCTGGATCATGTATTTCTTTCGAAATGAAGGACTTTTGTTTTCATGTTTAGAATTATTTTTTGTGTAGGGGTTTTGTATAATTATTTTTTTCAATCGGAGGACCTATGAATTTTTTTCATAACTTTTTCTGTGCAACATGTTGTTTTCAGTAATTGAGATCTTCTTTCGTCATGTACATGCTCGTTCATATTTTTTCTTGTAAACTGAAAAAATTTATTTTCTTCACGTCTTTAACATTGTTTTTTGTGTGGGAGTTTATTATAATTCATTTTTCTATAGGAAAACATAGTACTTTCTTCTTCATGAATATTCTATGCAGCATGTTGTTTTCAGTAATTGAGATTTTTCTACCATATGTTTTGTTCATTCATGTTCTTATCTTGCAAAATGAAGAACTTGGTTTATTTTCTTCATGTCTTCAAAGTTATTTTTTTCTCTTTATTTTTTAAAGGAAGTCTAAATAATTTTTTATGCGTTATTTATTCTGCGCAACGTGTTGTTTTTAAGAATCCATATTTTTTGTATCACATTAATGTTCGTTCATGTTTTCTCCTACGAAATATCGGGGGAATTATTTTTTCTTTCACGTTGAAACAATTTTTCCATAGAGTTTATTATATTTTACTTTTTCTATAGAGGGACAAAATTAATTTTTTCGTTCGTAATTTTTCAAAACATTACGTTTTGCTTTGAGAATTTAGAATTTTTCGATCTGTTACTATCGTGTTTGAAAAAAACCAGTTCGGTCATGTCTTTTCTTGTGAAATAAAGGACTTCTTTTTTTTATCATGTTTCAAAATTATTTTTCTGTAGGATTTTATTATGTTATTTTTTCACGATTATTCTATGTAACGTGTTTAAAAATATTCCGATATTTGTATAATCATGTTTATGCTTGTTCATGCTTTTTTCTTGTAGCATAAAGAACTTTACTTTTTCCGCGTCTGCAACATTAATCTTTGTGGAGGTTTATTGAAAACTTTTCTGTAAGAAGATCTACAGTTTTCATCAGTATTCGATGAAACATGCTGCTTTCAGTACTGAGATTTTTTGGGGGCTCATGTTTATGTTATTTCATGTATTTATCTTGTGAAATGAAAAACTTGGTTTATTTTCTATGTGTTTTAAAAATTATTTTTTCTTCAGGGGTTTATTGTTGTTTATTTATTTTTTCTATAGCAGGACTTGAATTTTTCTTCGTAATTTATTTTGTGTAATGTGTTGTTTTCAGAAATTTATATCTTTTTCGATCTGTTTATATCGAAATAAAGTACTTCATATTTCAACATTAATTTTTTTTAGGGGTTTATTAAATCTTTTCGCCATGGTTAGTTCTGTGCAACGTATTTAAGATATTTCTTTTCGATTTACTTCAATCGTTTTGAAACTCGTTCTTGCTTTTCTCTATAAAATGAAAGACTTTATCTTCACGTTTGAACATTAATTTTTCTGCAGAGGTTTGTTTTACAGGAGGACTTATTAAATATTTTCTTCAGGAGTTATCCCGCTCAACATGCTATTTTCAGAAATTTAGGGGTTTTACATGATCGTTCATATCTTTTCCATGTGAAACAAAGTACTTTCTTCAGGGTTCGTCTTTTTCGGTAGGAATTACTACATTTTATAAATTAGGGAATTCCCTAATTTAGAACCACTGGTTCCAGGAAGGGAGAGAGCCAGTGCCGTAAGACAAACACAACATCCATGCCTCACCGGGATTCGAACCCGGACCCCTTTTTGGACGAATGATCAGAGTCCATTGCCTTAGACCACTGCGCCACCGAATCTTATGTAGTGCAGGGGTACATCGATAAATTGTGAATCTGTGTGTATGTAATTTTGTGTGTGGTTCTTTTTTTTTTTTTTTTTTTTTTTTTTTGCTGTTGTTGTTAGCACATCATTCTGGAGATGGGCTGATATCATGGAACAAAACATTTCCCGCGAGTGTGTTGACTTTCCATTTAATTTCCTTTGTTAAAAAATAAATTAAACTATTTGATTAAAACTAAGATCTCTTTCCGTCAACAGTTTTCTTTAAAACACCAGCCATGCGATCTAATTCAGACTGCATGCATATCATTGAAACTTTTAAGTTGAATGGCTACGGGGTATTTCACTAAACGTTTTACTGAAAAAATTTTGTATAAATATTATGAAAACACAATACAGAAAATAAAAAAAAAACAGTAAAAAGCTTACTTAAAATAAAGTGGCTAACTGAGGGTTTAGTGGAAAGGATAAGAAAAATGAGGTTTTACTAAAAAACATTTTACTGAAATTATTTAATTTGCAAATAAAAGTAAAAAAGGTGTTTACCGAAATTTTTAGGGAAAATAAGTTTAACTGAAAAAAAGTTTTTACGAAAACCCATTACAAAAAAAATTATGTGCGAAACAGTAAAGTTTAAAACAAAAAATAAAAGTATGATTCCTACAGTTTTTAGTAATACAGAATTTTACGAAATTAAATTTTATCAGAAAAAGTTTTACAAAAATTAAAATATGCAAAACAGTAAAGTTTAAAAGCAAAAATAAAATTCGTTTCCTACAAACTTTAGTAAAACAAAAAACTTTACGAAAATAAATTTTGTCGAAAAAAGTTTTTACAAAAGTTAATGTGAACACATTGCAGGGAAATTATTTACAAAACAGTAAAGTTTAAAAATAAAATAAAATGGTTTGCCAAAAATTTTAAATTTTTGTGAAAATATTTTGTGATAAAAAATGGAAAAAGTTTTTACAAAAATCGTGAAAACTTATTACAGGAAAAATATCTTCAAAACAGTAGTGCTTGCATTTAAAAACAAAAATGTGTTCACCAAAACTTAAGTGAAAAATTTTTATGCAATAAGTTTTACTGAAAAAGTAAGAGATTTCAAAAAAGTTTTAAGAAAAACAGAAGATTTAGAAAAAGGAGTACGAAAGAATAATGTAAAAAGTGTAATGTTTAAAAAAAGAAATAAAGACGTTCTTACCGAAAAAGTTTTAAAAGGAAAACCGTAAGGTTTAGAAAAGCAGTACGAAAGAATAATTCACAAATTGTAACGTTTACAGAGAAAAATAAAATACGTGCTTACCAAAAGTTTTAAGGAAAAACAAAAAAATAAGTCACAAACAGAAATGGTAAAAAAAATCGTTTTAGGAAGGACTTTGCGAAAAAATGATTTACAAAAACAGTAATATTATCATTTAAAGGTTTAGAAAAGTTTTTTCGGAAAAATGTTTTAAAACAGTAAAGTATATGAAACGAAAACTGGCAAAGGGAAAAAGTTTACCAAAAAGAAGAAACAAAAATAGCTTTGGAAGAAAATATTACGACAAATAAACGTTATAAAAAAGCAAAAAGGTATTCCCAAAATGTTTTAAGCACGAATATTCGGTAAAAACGTATTACAGAAAAAATATTTACAAAATAGTAAGGTTTGCCATTAAAAACAAAAATGTGTTTACCAAAACTTAAGTGAAAAAATTTTGTGAAATAAGCTTTCCTCAAAAAGTAAGAGATTTCGAAAAAAAGTTTTAGCAAAAAACAGGAAATTTAGAAAAAGCAATACGAAAGAATAATTTACAAACAGTAATGTTTAAAAATAAAAATAGAAACGTTCGTAAGGAGAGTTCAAAGGGTAAACTTAAGATTTAGGAAAGCAGTACGAAAGAATAATTTACAAAGAGTAACGTTTATAAAGAAAAGTAAAAAAACGTGTTTACCAAAAGTTTTAAGAAAAAACATTACGAAAAATAAGTCTCAAAGAGAAAATGTAAAAACGATTTACAATGATGTTTTAGGAAGGACATTGCGGAAAAAATGATTAAAAAACCCAGTAAAATAGCCATTAAAAGTTAAAGAGAAAACGTTTCGGAAAAAGGTTTTAAACAGTAAAATTTACAAAAATGAAAGCTTTCAAAGGAAAAACGTTTACCAAAATGAAAAAGAACAAAGGAAATTTTCGACAAATAAACTTCAGAAAAAAAGTAAAAAGGCTCCACAAATTTCAAGCACGAATGTTAGAAAAAGAAGTTTCACGAAAACTACAGGCAGTTTTACAAAGGAGAAAACTTTTAAAGCATTTGAGATATACTCTGTTATTGTGTTGAACTCTTCTTGGCCCTGATTGAATCAATTTATTGTCACCGAATCCTTCCTTGACTGACCAAGAATTTTCAGTGGAGACAAGTTCATCTTCAATCTAATAAGGTAATAAAGACTGTGGTTTCAACCGTCTTCAGGAAAATCACTTTCTCTAGGAACTCGAAATCTTTCTCATTCACACACAGCAAATCCTCGCTTAGAAAATCCATTGAATCTTAACAATCAGCAATGTTTTCAACTTAAAATTTTTTCGCACCCGTTTTTGATTTAAAAAAACCCGAACTTATCCAAAAGAAATGTAATTTGTGCGAATGAAATTTATTGTGGACTGTAAATGTCCGTGTTGTTTCTAAGAAAATTAAAATCGTGCAAACTTGGAAGTAAAGATACAATCAAGAATTTTGCCCATTTCACACTGATTGAGCAAATACATCTCGATAAACGAAGCTCATACGTAGTGCGGTATATGCTAATTCTCTCGAAAGATTAAAGACAAGCACAGGAGGACTGCCATTTTCGTCCAAGTGACACAAAATATGAAGCTTTTGTGAGTACTGCAAATGTTTTATCTCTAACTATGCTCAACTGTTCAGAAATTTCACTGCTTTTGAGCCATAATTTTTGCCTCTCACGTGACATCTTTATTGAAATTATTTGTTCTTCAGAAGTATTGTTTTTCTCTCACCGTGTATTTTGAGAATCTTCCACAGTTTCATTAACAGGATTGTGGTTATATCATTCAGCTTGGCTTGATCACCAATATTTGTTCTTTTCTTATTCATTTATTTTTTTATTTTACATGTCTTCATCCTTTGTGTCACAAAACTTTATTTTATTGTCAACGTTTTTGTTTATTTGTATTTTGTTTCTTAATAAAAAAATGCATTAAGATAAGCTTCTTTGCATTTTTCCTGCGAAATATAAAAAAAAAAAATCATTTAACTTATTCAGCAACTTTTACCCAACAGCATTTTTCTCGCATTGTATCTTTAGAGAACTAAAAATCTTTCACAACTTTACTAAAATGAATATGTTAATATCATCCGACCTTGTTCCATTGCTGAGATCTATTTTCCATACGTATATTAATTTTTATAATTGCTTTTTTCCTTCTGTATGCTGAAATAACTCAAACGACCAGAATGCTGACTTCTATTTAAACGTATTTTTATGTTTGAGAAATTATATTATTATCTAAGCATTCTTTATTTTTCTCCTGTCTTCTTACTAAAGAAAGAATTTGCTTTGCATTTTCCAGACTTTTTGCTTTCAAGAAAGCCGTTCTCCTAAACCACCCGACACCTTTTCGACAACATGTCTTCGAATATATTTTTATTGTCGTGAAGATGATATTTTTGCTTTTGAATATTTTAAGGCGTGTTTCTTTCCCGCTTTATGCAGTTTCTTATTAAGTGTTTCTTAATCTTTTAGTAATTTATAAATTCCTTTGCGATGATTGTGTTGTTATAATTTCTTCGCTCTGACTCTCACCCTCTTATCAACTGAGTTCACTCAGAATTCAATGTGTTTAATACCGAAGACTAAGAAATCTAATTTGTGATTTCTTAAAAAGCGAGTGATAATCCATATTGAAGTCTAACCGCACATTCCGTGAAGGGATGTTTCTATTCCAAAATTGATCGTTTTCAGGAAAATTCTCATTCAGTTTTTTATTTCCTAACCAGTACTTAAGCATATATATAGCGGTTTGATCCGTGTTCCACCACCATTCCACAAATCTTGGTAGAAATCATGAAAAAAAATTTCTTCCTCTTCATTTTAAATACTTTAAACTGATATATGCATAATTGTAGTTATTTGTATTACATTTCGCAAAGCATTAAAAAAAAGTATGATTTCATTTTTTACACTCCCTAGGATGAAGGTAATAATGATGAAAATATATTTGCATTCTATCTGGTATGATTTATTTTGTATGACTGAAGTACGATTTATATATTTTTTAGTCTCTGTAGGATGAATGCAGTAATAAAGAAAGAAATACTTGCATTCTATCTTACACATAGATATCTTGATATTTTCATCCTGCGTTTTCATCAAAGACACAAAACACAGAAAAAGGAGTGATAATGTTCCTAAAGTTGTATAGATTTAGAAAAAATTATCTTACATACGTCAGTTGGAATACGTTGAAGTTAAATACATTGGCTATGGAAAATAATACTGAATTTTTATACGAAGCCTCTGCCTAAAATAATGCTGGAACGGAAGAAAATAAATTATTTCTATTAGCAAAGAAACATAAATAAAGTAGCTGACACATTTTCGGTACAGATCGAAAAATTTAAAGTCCTCAAACCTGATGTTAAGTTTTTTGAATAATCATGAAAATAAAATTTAACAAGTTCTCCTATAAAAATAAAATGTAGTAATTCCTACCGAAAAAGACGAACCCTGAAGAAAGTACTTTGTTTCACATGGAAAAGATATGAACGATCATGTAAAAACCCCTAAATTTCTGAAAATAGCATGTTGAGCGGGATAACTCCTGAAGAAAATATTTAATAAGTCCTCCTGTAAAACAAACCTCTGCAGAAAAATTAATGTTCAAACGTGAAGATAAAGTCTTTCATTTTATAGAGAAAAGCAAGAACGAGTTTCAAAACGATTGAAGTAAATCGAAAAGAAATATCTTAAATACGTTGCACAGAACTAACCATGGCGAAAAGATTTAATAAACCCCTAAAAAAAATTAATGTTGAAATATGAAGTACTTTATTTCGATATAAACAGATCGAAAAAGATATAAATTTCTGAAAACAACACATTACACAAAAGAAAATTACGAAGAAAAAAAAAATTCAAGTCCTGCTATAGAAAAAATAAATAAACAACAATAAACCCCTGAAGAAAAAATAATTTTTTTAAAACACATAGAAAATAAACCAAGTTTTTCATTTCACAAGATAAATACATGAAATAACATAAACATGAGCCCCAAAAAATCTCAGTACTGAAAGCAGCATGTTTCATCGAATACTGATGAAAACTGTAGATCTTCTTACAGAAAAGTTTTCAATAAACCTCCACAAAGATTAATGTTGCAGACGCGGAAAAAGTAAAGTTCTTTATGCTACAAGAAAAAAGCATGAACAAGCATAAACATGATTATACAAATATCGGAATATTTTTAAACACGTTACATAGAATAATCGTGAAAAAATAACATAATAAAATCCTACAGAAAAATAATTTTGAAACATGATAAAAAAGAAGTCCTTTATTTCACAAGAAAAGACATGACCGAACTGGTTTTTTTTTCAAACACGATAGTAACAGATCGAAAAATTCTAAATTCTCAAAGCAAAACGTAATGTTTTGAAAAATTACGAAAAGAAAAAATTAAATTTGTCCCTCTATAGAAAAAGTAAAATATAATAAACTCTATGGAAAAATTGTTTCAACGTGAAAGAAAAAATAATTCCCCCGATATTTCGTAGGAGAAAAAAACATGAACGAACATTAATGTGATACAAAAAATATGGATTCTTAAAAACAACACGTTGCGCAGAATAAATAACGCATAAAAAATTATTTAGACTTCCTTTAAAAAATAAAGAGAAAAAAATAACTTTGAAGACATGAAGAAAATAAACCAAGTTCTTCATTTTGCAAGATAAGAACATGAATGAACAAAACATATGGTAGAAAAATCTCAATTACTGAAAACAACATGCTGCATAGAATATTCATGAAGAAGAAAGTACTATGTTTTCCTATAGAAAAATGAATTATAATAAACTCCCACACAAAAAAAACAATGTTAAAGACGTGAAGAAAATAAATTTTTTTCAGTTTACAAGAAAAAATATGAACGAGCATGTACATGACGAAAGAAGATCTCAATTACTGAAAACAACATGTTGCACAGAAAAAGTTATGAAAAAATTCATAGGTCCTCCGATTGAAAAAAAATAATTATACAAAACCCCTACACAAAAAATAATTCTAAACATGAAAACAAAGTCCTTCATTTCGAAAGAAATACATGATCCAGATTAAACGCGTATGAATCACGTCGGGGGAAACGTTTGCACCACACCTTACGTTTGAAAATTCGTGAAGAAAGAAGTATGTTCACATTACACAATAATACGTCATGAAAAAAATGAGCTCCTGTTCACAGAGAAAACAAACTTCCTGTAACTGTTTCCGAACGCGAGACTGGCCAGTAGCAATAACATGGCACTGCAGTATTTCTCCATGGTTGTGGGAACACGCCTGCGTTATAGCCACTATATCTGCGTGGTTGTGAAAATCATGTCAGTACTTGTTTGAGTGAGTCATACACCCTCCTTCCTGTATTCAATCTGAAGACGTCCTACAGCAAGTCCCTCAGGCAGTCTTCCCCCATTACGCGAACTACGTTTCTTAATCCCTTGACTACCCCAATCAATGTCTCGGTAGCAGAATCGGTAGAGAATTTCACTACCACATGAACGGCCCAGGTTCGTATCTACCCAGTTCCACATGAGTTCATTGCTTTTTAGAAAATAAATGCATTCGATTTTTTCAAAATAAAAAATGGCGGACAAAAAGATAATCTCAGAATTAAAAGTTGCTTTGACGAGAACAACGTGGTAGGTGACGTCATGCAGAAAGAAAGGACCACGCCCACCATTGACTTCCCTTCCAGATAATGACGGTTTCTTCTTACCACGTGACCCAAAGTGTTGCCACCGCCTAAAAACTAAGCATGCGCCGGAAACCCCCCCTACTACTAATGTCACTGCTGTTCTCCGTTGGCTTTAAATACGTAACTCAATTTACATATTAGACATCATTTTGCTCACTGACATAGAAATTTCACTGCTGACATTTGTTTGTCTCTTGTCCGTTTGCGTTTTTCCTGTGAATATCATAACATTACATTTCATTGAGCATTTTGGATTATTTGCCTTCTGGATTTTAAATTTTGGACACCAGTGTATGTACCTACGATTTTACCTTTGAAACCTTACATCTGGATGTAATACTTGAAATATGAGAAAACGTGAATTAGGAAAGAAATATAATACTATACCGTGCAAATTAATTGGGACAAGCTATTTTATTCTCAGAATTGTAATGTGATCGCCAGTTGATGTCGGAAACCCACGTAAACCGGTTTTTATCAGCTGTGAGGTGGTGTGACTGTTAAAACTTGATAGTAAGAATGTGGTTTGACCAGTTTTAAACAGGAAATAGGCACTTCAGCTTCAGTTGTGAGCTTTCGTGTGTGACAGGTGGATGTTAGTTTTTGCTCTCTGTGAGTACGTGTTGCTTCGTGTATTGAAAAATGGATATTTCCCCAAGGAAGCGTGCAAAAATATTTGCTCTGAAGGAACACACTTCTATGACAGTGAGAGATATCGCTTATGCAGTTGGTGTAGGCAAATCAAGTGTATCAAGACTGCTTACGCGATACAACGCATCTGGATCATTGTCTCCAAAAAGGAGACGTAAATGTGGAAGAAAACGAAAAACAACTCCACGAACCGATAAATATCTAATCAGAAATAGTAAAATGAATACAAAAAAAAAACAAGCACCGACCTTCAAAGAGATTTATTGGCTAGTGGTTGTGATGTTAGTGATTTAACTGTACGCCGTAGGCTTCTGGAAGTTGGCAGGAAGGCAAGAAGACCAACGAAAAAACAATATTTGAATGCAAAAATGAAGATAAAACGTTTAGCATGGGCCAAACATATAAATCATGGACTTCTGACGACTGGAAAAAGGTAATTTTTAGTGATGAAATTCATTTATTTGTGCAGGGTTAACAAGCAAATGTCGTTAGACGAAACAACTGTGAACCCTTAAATGTCAAACAAACTGTAAAACACCCTCTGAAAAGATGTTTTAGAGTATTTTCACATCAAATGGCACTGGAAGCTTAGTTCCTGTTCAAGGTATGATGAATTCAGCCAAATACGTTGAAATATTACAACGTAGGATTGTTCCATTCTTGCAAACTTTTGACGGGACATTTCAATATGACTTGGCCCCATGTCACAATTCGAAATTGGTCAAGAATTTCATGCTGGAAAATCAGATTCATTTGCTTGATTGGCCTGGAAATTCACCAGACTTAAATCCCATTGAAAACTTGTGGAATATTTTGAAGAGACGTTTAGGTAAAATGGACTGTACAACCAAAGAACGCATGATAACGAATACTATAAAAGTGTGGTTCCACGAATATGAAGTCAAAAATATGTGCACTCAATTAGTGGAGTCAATGCCAAAACGAATTCAAGAGGTCATTTCTGCTAAAGGAGGACATACTTCATATTAACACACGTATTTATCAGTGTATATCAAGGCATAGAATGATATAAAGGCATAATTTTGGAAAAAAGAGTGATTTTTTACTTTGTCCCAATTAATTTGCACAGTATAGTATGTATAATTACGTTATTTCCTGGAGTGAAACCTTCATATTTTGTTCAGAAAACTGCGCTGATATGATTTTCTTTTAGGCATTTGAGGTACTACACGCTACAGCATCTAGAGGTAATAGCAAATCACAGAGGTAATCCGTCGTCTGTCCATCTCTCTGAAGTCTTCACGCTACAACATCTAGCGGTAATCGGCCATCACAGGGGAATTTCATCTCTCTGAAGTTTTCACGTTGCAACATCTAGTGGTAATCGACCATCATGGAAGTATTCCACCATCTTTCTACCTCCTTTGAAGTCTGTACACTGCAAAATCTGGTGGTAATACCCTCACGAACAATGAAATTTGCGCAACTAGAAGAAAACATGCTACAACCGCGAAACTTTGAAAATAGCTAGAGTGCATGCTTGTATGCAAATGAACCACGTTTGGTGTGATTGTGCATCACCGCACACCCTGTGGTGATGTGCAAGAACGAACCGGCAGCCTTATAAACAGGCGTGTAGTCGATGCCCCATGAAAGCCAAAAGCACCGGCCGACGCAAGCAAGAGTACAGAGTGACAAGAATGCCGGATAGATGCCAGAGACGTCGATTTACGCGACGTACGTACTTTGAGAATGGCATGATCATCGGGCTGAAAACCGCAGGTTGGTCGGCGCACCGTATAGCCCGCCACGTGGATCTTTCTGACCATACCGTCCGACTGTGTTAGGAGCAGTGGACACGTGACGGCACTGCCACATGGCGGAGCGGCTTCGGACGGACCAGGAGGACCACCGATAGAGAGGATTGACGGATCGTGCGCCAGGAACGAACGCGTCCCACGGGGGCCCGTTCCACTATACAGGCAGATGGAGCGGCTCCCGTGTGCCCACGAACCATTTCCCGACGCCACGCGGAAGCGAATCTGCGATCCCAGCGCCCCTTACGTGTGCTGCCATTAACACCGGAAAATCTCCGGCTCCGTGTGCAGTGGTGCCAGACCAGAGCAGCGTGGAACGCCACATACTGGTGACGTGTGGTGTTTGGCAATGAGTGTCGCTTTGTTTTGGCGACAGATGATCATTGTGTCTTTGTATGGAGGTCCCGGGTCAACGGCACATTCCCACCCGCACTATCGAGCGCCATAACTCCCCCACTTTAGGCATTATGGTCTAAGTAGCCATTGCTTACGATAACCGATCAGATCTAGTATTGGTACGTGGATTATTGACGAGCCAGCGGTATGTGGATGAGATCCTACGGCTCCATGTGCTGCCATTCCTGGCAGGGATTCCAGGTGTGCTATATCAGCTGGATATTGCCTGCCTGTACACGGCCGGGTTGCCCAAGACTGCTTACGTCATGTCCAGATACTTCCATGGCCTGCCCGCTCCCCTTACATGTCCCCTATCGAGCATGTGTGTGACCAGTTGAAACGCCAGCTGCCGCCGTGCCGTACTATCCGGGATTTGGAGTAAACCGTCCAACACGTGTCGGCAGTCTGCTGTAGGACAACATCACGTGTCTGTTTGCTTCCATGCCGGACCGTATTGCAGCACGGATTGCTGCAACGCGCTATTGAAGATGATCAGACTGTGTGCCACAGATCTCTCTGTAATTGTCCTGCAGCTCTGTTTTTGCCATCATATGTATCATTCACTTGTATCATTATGTCCATAAAATTTCAGTTCTATCCGAAGCTTCCTTCTTGGTGCGCAAATTTCATTGTCCGTGAGTGTACGCCATCATAAAGGTATTCCATCGTCCTCCCACCCCTATGAAGTCTTTATGCTAAACATTTAGCTGAAATCATCCATCATAATGGCACTCCCTCTCCCTGAGGACTCCACGCTACAATATATAACGGCAGTCCGCCATTATATAGGAATCCCATCTTCCTTCCATCTGTTTGTTATCTTGATAAAACATTTCACCATGTTTTTTTGCTGATTGCTCCAGTATTGCATTCCCTTGAAATCGGTCCACATGTGAGAGAAGGATATATTCATTCGGAATAATATTATATTCTAGAACTTTATACTTTTCTAACGTATTCCTTACTCTGCTCATAGTCTGAATCATTGTGATTTCATGGGGTTATAATAATCCATAAGATTTCATGGGGTTATATATATAATCATGTAATAATAGAAACTTAGCTTCTATGATAGCGTACGGAAACTTCAAAGCGAAATACTGTGGAAACTTCTTCCTTCCGAAGCGAAATACTCTGTATTAAAACAATTCCTATTTTTGTCTAAAACAACTCATGAACTGTTTCATAAACTCAAGTTTTATACGGAGAGATGGCAGTTGAAATTATTGTGTCCACCATATCTGTATATTTTTGTGACCTGGAACAAAGATGCTTCTTCGAAGACAATGATTTTGTTTCCACTTTCTATCTCTTTCTCGATTAGCGATTTCATAGATTTAACAAAAATTTGTATAACCTATTCTCACCCAAGAAGCATGCACAACTCATTTAAGACCCCAAGAAGTGCCCATTGTTGACCTTTATGTTGTATTCTGTTTTTTAAAAGTAACGCAACGTTTTGATAAGTTTTCTTGAAATGTACTGAATGAGCTATTCCGAATTGAGTCGAGATTCTTTCAGTAGAAGACCTTTAACAAAAATCTTACTGTAATCATTAAACAATCTCCGTTGATTTGCTTCACATTTAACATTTCCAAATTTTTTTACAGCGCGTTTGAAATATCATTACAATAACCAAAGATTCTTGAGTGAAATAATGAATTTATTTTCACGACGCCTAAAGAAAGTAAATGTTCCTGGAAGCTAGTAAGTTTCAAATGTTCCTGGAGCTAGTAAGTTTCTTTCAGTAGAACACCTTTCAAATTTATCTTACTGGAATCATTAAACAGTCTCCGTTCATTTTTCTTCATTTGCTTCATTTTTTTGAAAGCCTTGATCCCAGAAAATTAGGAGCATCTTTAGGATGCTTCAGATCTCTCACTTATTCATTTCATTCCCTGTGAGTGAAAGGTTTAGGTTTCCTACATATTTATGCTTTAAAATCAGAATCACTCCTGAGAGTGAAAGGTTTAGGTTTCCTACATATTTATGCTTTAAAATCAGAATCACTCCTGAGAGCGAAAGGTTTAGGTTTCCTACACATTTATGCTTTAAAATCAGAATCACTCAGGTGAGTGAAAGGTTTAGGTTTCCTACATATTTGTGCTTTAAAATCAGAATCACTCCTGTGAGTGAAAGGTTTAGGTTTCCTACACATTTATGCTTTAAAATCAGAATCACCCCTGTGAGTGAAAGGTTTAGGTTTCCTACATATTTATGCTTTAAAATCAGAATCACCCCTGTGAGTGAAAGGTTTAGGTTTCCTACATATTTATGCTTTAAAATCAGAATCACTCCTGAGAGCGAAAGGTTTAGGTTTCCTACATATTTATGCTTTAAAATCAGAATCCCTCTACTCACTGCTACTCGAGTCAACCTCTAATATTTTAGATATTTAGGAGAGACAGGAACTAGTAGCTCAGGGTCATAAGACACAGGTCTTAAAGCAGATAGAAATTAAGGTATAAATAATTCCTTTTCTTTTCTCATAGCTTTTCCCCATCATATTAATGCGAATGTTGCCCTATTATTTACATATACACTATCTACCAACAAGTAATTGGACAGCCGTGCAATAGACGATATCTGCGGTCCTGATACACGTCACAGCCGCCGCCATTAAATATCGTGTGGGAAACAACAACGCAACCAGTCGCATGCAAGATGCCACGCAGTTAGGAGCTCTGTGATTTCGAGAATGGTGTAATCGTCGGGTATCACAGAAATGGCCAATCAATACGTGACAAATCCAGCAAGTTGAAGTACCCAAAATCGGCAGTGGCCTACATGATTGGCAAGTGAAAGATGAGAGGTGACTGTCGGAATGTGCCCCGACTCGGCAGACCCACAAAACTGGGAGTTAGAGACCGACGGGTGCTGGCTAGAGAAATTCGGAAGAACCGCCCCAAATCGATGCGCCACATCCGCGAGGATTCTTAACAGGCATCCGGGAGTGTTCTTTTGATGAATACAATCCTTAAGGAAGCTCATCTGCTCGGTTATCATGGACGTGCTGCCGCCCACAAGCCTTTGATCACCAAGTCCAATAGCGCTGCTCGGCTAACGTGCTGCAAAGAACGTCGACAGTGAACCGTTGAACAGTGGAAACAGGTTCTATGGAGCGACGAATCAAGTTTCACCCTCTACCGTTCGGATGGCAGGGTCTGGGTTTGGCGTCTGCCTGGAGAACGCCTCCTGCCGAAATGTATTGTGCCAAATGTGAAGTTCGGCGGCGGTGGAATTATGCTATTGGGGTGTTTCTCCTGGTATGGCACGGGACCATTGGTCGCAATTCCTGGTAGACTCAACGCCGAGACCTACAGCACCATTTTGGATGACCATGCGCTTCCTACGTTGTGGCAGTTTTACGGGGTGGACCCATGTTACTTTCAGGATAGCAATGCCACCTGTCATGGTGCGAGGTCCACCACGGCTTGGTATGATGACAATGGGGTTAATCAAAAGGACTGGCCTGCGCAGAGCCCGGACCTTAACCCTATCGAGCACCTCTGGGACGAGTTGGAGCGTCGACTTAAGGGGTGCGCCCACCGTCCGAAATCGGTGAAGGAACTGACCTGTCTTCTCCAAGTCGAGTGGAAAAAAATACCTCTAGCCGTCGTACAACGCCAAGTTCAGAGTATGCCCCGAAGAGTCGCAGCTGTAATCGCCGCTCGTGGAGGCTCCACCAACTATTGAAGGTGAATAAACTTCGCTTTCCTTTGCTATCACAGGTGTACAATTACCTTTTTGGAGATAGTGTATAATGACAAACGCCAGTCAGGTCGATTAATTAATTCGCGGCCTCTGGCTGCGTTTCAGAACAAAGGAAAGGTCTTCTCAAAGTGAAACAGGGAGCACCCAGAGAAGCTTTGTTGATGCGTTTGGGGTCTAAAGGCGACAATATAGTCGTAAGTCGGTCAAAAAGGAGAAAGGAAGCTGTTAGTTCGAAGTATACCAGAACGTGCACGACCAACATGAGTTTATAGTGTGGTAAATCCGTTTATTTACAGGTGTAATACGCATAATTGATTCGCCAAGCTTTCTCTCTCCACTGGGAGACGCGAATCTATATGCATATTAAACCTGTAAATAAACGCATGTACTACGCTATAAGCGGCAAGCAACTCTTGATTGTTACACAAATTTTACTACACGATGCCTGGCCATATGTTTGGCGAACGGGGATAGGTTCCATATCTGGAAAACAAATTCATGGGAGAGGCTGCGGTTTGGGCAAAGGAATATATTTGTAGTACTTACATGTTGGCTAATACTTTCTAGTGTGTTCCTGTACTCTAATGTGCATGGAGATAAAGTACTCTACTGTTTAGAAAAATTGTAAACCCAAGAAGGAACCATGCGATTCGAATTAAATTTGTACTACAAATTACTAATATGACTGTACATGAGTGATTTAATTTTCAGAACAATACAACAAATTTTACCTGCAAAAATCAATATCTTGTAAAGCCTCTACGGGCTGCAATAAGAGCTTCTAGACGGCGTGGCATTGAATCGAAAAGGCTTTGGATGGTGTCCTGGGTAATTTCTTGCCAGGCGGCATGTACGCGAGTTTACATATCATTGGTACTGACCGCTGGAGGACTTTGATGGGCCAGTTGCCGAGTGCCCATGTCCCAGACATGTTTAATAGGCGACATGTCTAGCGAACGTGCAGGCCAGGGAAGAAACGGTCTCTGCTGTGCTGCGAAGAGGAATTGAACATTCATGGCACATGTGGTCTGGCATTGTCCTGCGGGAATATAGCACCAGGTGTGTTCTGAAGGAAGGGTATGACTTCTGCCTATACAACTTTCCTGATGTAGCGATCGCTATTGAGATTTCCCTCAAGTCGTAGCAGCCGAGATCGCAAATGTTACCCAATGGCACCCCACACCATCACACTTGCCATTCAGCCTGTATGACGCTCGACAATGCATGCTGGAAGAAGGCGCTTACCACAATACTGTCTATTGCGTATGCGGATATCATGGTAGTCCAAGTTGAATCGGGACTTCTCCGAAAACACATGTTGCCAATCAGCACGACATTATCTCTGTTGAAAACCCCATTCCAGCCTGAGTCGTCCTTGAATTAGGGTCAAAGGAATCCGTCGCAACGAGATGCGTGCAACCAGTCCTCTGTGCAGCAGATGGCGTGGAACTGTTGAAGTAGACAATGCTACACCTGTTGCAGTGCTCCACTGTTGTGCTAACACTTGCGAAGAAGAGGAACGGTTCGTCACTGCTATGCGGACGAGGTGTCGGTCATGCTGCGATGTCGTTACATTTGTTGGTCCACTGCCGGATTGTCGATGCACCTGGTCCTCCTCGGTCCACTGCCGATACACGCGCATCACTATCACGGCGTTATGTCTTGTCAGAATCGTAATGTCGCGGAACGAAAATGCACCTTCACGCAGACCAATCATTCGTCCCAGTTCAAACCCTGTCGTATGGTGATATTGCGCCCTTCGTCGTCGCCGAGGCATTATTGAATCCTGGGGACCCTTTTACAACTCGCTGTCCGCGATGCACTACAGGTGTGTATCCTAAACAGCCCTATCTTTATGCACTGTCCAGAGAGCACTGCCGGGCCCAGACATGCGGAGTGATTCTGCTGTTCTAATCACTTGCATGTCCTACCCTGTCTGCATATCCTGTAAGTTTCACGCGATTACCATCATTCACTCATGGTGTTGCAATTTCCACAAGCAGTAATTTATTTTCAAAATCTGGTGTGTAAGCTGAAATTAACGGAAGGAAGAAAGAAAGAATCGGTTGTTTCTCAAGCCTGCGAGAAGAAAAGCTGGGAGTATCCTGGTGTAAAGAAAATACAACGAATCTAAAGAGAATGCTTCGTCTATTGTAATCCGGTGAACCAGCGGTAAAGAGGTAACATGAGTTGGCGTGTACCAGGACTTTCCTGCAGCAATATGGTCCGGAGAAGCGTTAGTTGGCCGCACTGGTCAAGCTTCTTTAGCTTTCCTAGCGCATTCGCGGAGAAGAGAAGCGCCGAAAACAAGGAATCGGACGGTCATCACTTCGTGCTCGTGGGTCTCTGTTGCGTTGTGTCCAGCAGTCCGAAGAATCCGACAAGGGCAAAAAACTTTGGGATTTCTTTTTTATCGCCGTTATCCAAAAAAAAAAATTAAGACTTATTTTTTATCGCCTTTATCTTCACTGATAATAATATAATAATAATAATAAAATATTAGTAAATATATTAATATTATATTTATAGATATAATATAAATATATTGATATAAAAATTAATTAACAATATTATATTAATATTATATAATCTAATATAGATAATATATTATATATATTATAATACATATAATATAACATATCATCATCATCATCATTGTCAACCATTATCAATCCACTGCTGGACGAAGGTCTCCCCAAGTTTCCTCCACAACGGTCTGTCTTGTGCCAGTCTCCTCCATGTCACCCCTGCATACTTTCGAATTTCATCCACCCATCTCCCATGTGGTCTTCTTCTGGGTCTTTTCCTGTCCCTTGGAATCCAATCTAAAATTTCGGCTGTCCATCGATGATATGTCCTTCTGGCAGTATGTCCAGCCCATTGCCATTTCAGGGATTTAACTCTGATCATGATGTCTTCCACTCTTGTCATTTTTCGGATCCACGAGTTCCTCTTCTTATCTCTCCTGGTTACACCAAGCATGCACCTCTCCATACTTCTTTGAGTTGTCTGCAGCCCTTGTATGTCTCTTTTAGTTAAGGTCCACGTCTCCGCACCATACGTAAGCACTGGAAGGATGCATTGATCAAACACTTTTCTTTTAAGACATAATGGCATATTGCTCTTGAAAATTATGCTGTTTCTTCCAAAAGCTCTCCAGGCAAGTTTTGTACGCCGATTAATTTCTTCATCAATGTGACCCTCACTTGATATCTGCTGTCCAAGATAAACGTACGTGTCTGTTATCTCCAGCTTTTCTCCATCAATCGATAAATCTTCATTTCTTGTAAAAGCATTGAACATCACTTTTGTCTTCTGAAAGTTCATTTTTAATCCCACTTCTTTACTCTTGTCAGCAAGTTCCTGGATCATACTCTGCAGCTCTGATGGGGTAGTTGCAAAAATGACTACGTCATCAGCAAAACGAAGGTGGGTTAGATAATCTCCATTAATCTTTATCCCCTTGTTTTCCCAGCTCAGAGACTGAAAAACACCCTCCAATGTGGCATTAAAGAGCTTCGGAGATATGGTGTCACCTTGTCTCACTCCCTTTCCAATTTTTACGTGTGTTGTATTTTCAAACAGCCTAATCTTTGCACTTGCATTTTCATAGATGTTATTAATAATATTAATGTATGCATCTTCAATACCGCAGGTTTTCAGAGCCATTGTAACTGCCGATGGTTTCACCGAATCAAAGGCTTTTTCATAATCGATAAAAGCCATGCACAATGGAAGTTCATATTCCCTCGCTCTTTCAATTAGTTCTCTCAGCACGTGGATATGATCTATTGTGCTGTAGCCACTCCTGAATCCAGCTTGTTCTCTCGGTTGAGCCATGTCCAGTGTTACCTTCAAGCGGTGTGAAAGAACTTTAGTGAAGATTTTATAAACTACTGATAGGAGGCTGATAGGTCTGTAGTTTCCGAGATCCTCAATGTCACCTTTCTTATGTAGCAGGATCATTGTAGCGGTGTTCCAATCCTCAGGAATCTTTCCTTCATTAAGGCATCGAGTGAAAATTTGGGCGAGTACCGTTTCGATTTCTCCACTTGCTTCTTGTATGATGTCTACAGTAATTCCATCTTCTCCTGGAGCTTTTCCTCGCTTCATGTTCTTGATTGCATGTGCAACTTCTGCTGGAAGGACTGGAGGAACTCTGGTACTGGTATCTTTCATGATGTCTGGAGTGCATGTATCATCCCTTTCATATAATTTGGAGTAGAAATCTTTCACTCTTGTCAAAATTTCGCCTCTATTTCTTGTTACAGAACCATCTTCTTTTCTCAGTGCCATAATCTGTTTTCTTCCCTTACTGAGATGTCCCTTTGCTATCTTTAGGCTTTGGTTGTTTTCAATTGCTTTCCTCACTAGTTCACAGTTGAATTTCCTTACGTCTTCAGTGATACTTTTTCTTACTGTCTTGCATAGCTCTATATATTCCACTTTGGAAGTCACATCTTTTTTAGTTGTCCTCATCTCTCTTCTTTTTTGCATCAACATTTTGGTTTTTCCATAAATATAACATATATAATATATTATATATAAATATTATGATAATAAAGAATCAATATTAACATAAATCAATATTAATATCGCTTTCACCTGCCAATTTCTTTGAATTCATAGGCCAGGAAAATAATATTATTATAATATTAATATTACATATATATTATACAAAAACATATTATATTATATATATTATATTAATATATAATAGCATTGTATTATCAATATATTATACAATAACATTATACAATAAAATTTATTGTTTTAATGTTATATGTACATATTCCTTATTAATTTAATTATTAATTATTTATTATATATATATATATATATATGTATTCATCGTTTTAACTATTTAATATTATATATACGGTGTGTATATATATATCATCATCATCATCGTTGTCAACCATTATCAATCCACTGCTGGACGAAGGTCTCCCCAAGTTTCCTCCACAACGGTCTGTCTTGTGCCAGTCTCCTCCATGTCACTCCCGCATATTTACGAATTTCATCCACCCATCTCCCATGTGGTCTTCTTCTGGGTCTTTTCCTGTCCCTTGGAATCCAATCTAAAATTTCGGCTGTCCATCTATGGTCTGTCCTTCTGGCAGTATGTCCAGCCCATTGCCATTTCAGGGATTTAACTCTGATCATGATGTCTTCCACTCTCGTCATTTTTCGGATCCACGAGTTCCTCTTCTTATCTCTCCTGGTTATACCAAGCATGCACCTCTCCATGCTTCTTTGAGTTGTCTGCAGCCTTTGTATGTCTCTTTTAGTTAAGGTCCACGTCTCTGCACCATACGTAAGCACTGGAAGGATGCATTGATCAAACACTTTTCTTTTAAGACATAATGGCATATTGCTCTTGAAAATTATGCTGTTTCTTCCAAAAGCTCTCCAGGCAAGTTTTGTACGCCGATTAATTTCTTCATCAATGTGACCCTCACTTGATATCTGCTGTCCAAGATAAACATACGTATCTGTTATCTCCAGTTTTTCTCCATCAATCGATAAATCTTCATTTCTTGTAAAAGCATTGAACATCACTTTTGTCTTCTGAAAGTTCATTTTTAATCCCACTTCTTTACTCTTGTCAGCAAGTTCCTGGATCATACTCTGCAGCTCTGATGGGGTAGTTGCAAGAATGACTACGTCATCAGCAAAACGAAGGTGGGTTAGATAATCTCCATTAATCTTTATCCCTTTGTTTTCCCAGTCCAGTGATTGAAAGACATTTTCCAATTTGGCATTAAAGAGCTTCGGAGATATGGTGTCACCTTGTCTCACTCTCCTTTCCAATTTTTATGTGTGTTGTATTTTCAAACAGCCGAATCTTTGCACTTGCATTTTCATAGATGTTATTAATAATATTAATGTATGCATCTTCAATACCGCAGGATTTCAGAGCCATTGCAACTGCTGATGGTTTCACCGAATCAAAGGCTTTTTCATAATCGATAAAAGCCATGCACAATGGAAGTTCATATTCCCTCGCTCTTTCAATTAGTTCTCTCAGTACGTGGATATGATCTATTGTGCTGTAGCCACTCCTGAATCCAGCTTGTTCTCTCGGTTGAGCCATGTCCAGTGTTACCTTCAAGCGGTGTGAAAGAACTTTAGTGAAGATTTTATAAACCACTGATAGGAGGCTGATAGGTCTGTAGTTCCTGAGATCCTCAATGTCACCTTTTTATGTAGCAGGATCATTGTAGCATTGTTCCAATCCTCAGGAATCTTCCCTTCATTAAGGCATCGAGTGAAAATTTGGGCGAGTACTGTTTCAATTTCTCCACTTGCTTCTTGTATGATGTCTATAGTAATTCCATCTTCTCTTGGAGCTTTCCCCCGCTTCATGTTCTTGATTGCATGAGCAACTTCTGCTGGGAGGACTGGAAGAACTCTGGTACCTTTCATGATGTCTGGAGTACATGTATCATCCCTTTCATATAATTTGGAGTAGAAATCTTTCACTCTTGTCAAAATTTCGCCTCTATTTCTTGTTACAGAACCATCTTCTTTTCTCAGTGCCATAATCTGTTTTCTTCCCTTACTGAGATGTCCCTTTGCTATCTTTAGGCTTTGGTTGTTTTCAATTGCTTTCCTCACCAGCTCACAGTTGAATTTCCTTACGTCTTCAGTGATACTTTTTCGTGCTGTCTTGCATAGCTCTATATATTCCACTTTGGAAGTCACATCTTCTTTAGTTGTCCTCATCTCTCTTCTTTTTTGCATCAACATTTTGGTTTTTCCTGATAATTTGTTTACATGCAACTTGTTCTTAGACCCAGCTAATTTTGTTGCTGTTTCCATAAGAGCTTTGGTTACTTTTCTGTTAACTTCCGAAATATCCACTTCTTCCGATGTTAGGCCTTCTAAAGCAGAGAACCTGTTCTTCAGTTCCAACTTGAAAGTATTATGGTGTTTTTTAAGGTTGGTTATGTCAATACATTTTGTTTGTCTTATGAGCTTGCCACGTTCCAGTTTAGTGTTGAGGTGCATCTTACATCTCACCAATCTATGGTCACTACCTGTGTTGAACTTGTTCAGCACACTGCAGTCTTCGATGACGAATTTTTGTTACACATAATAAAATCAATTTCACTTGTCGTCCCAACTGGATGTCTCCATGTCCATTTCCTGTGTGGCTTTTTCTTGAAAAAGGAATTCAAGATGAAAAATCCTTCTGCCTCTGCAAACTCAACGAGAGTATTTCCACGCTGGTTTCTGTTGCCGTGACCGAATTTACCTACTGAAGTTTCATTCTGTTGCCGGTGCCCTATTTTTGCATTGAAATCTCCCATAATTATCTTCAAGTGCTGCTTACCTTTATTATTTAGATGACGAATTTCCTCATAAAATTCTTCAATTTCTTCTTCAGGATGACTTGTGGTGGGTGCATAAGTTTGAATAATCTGAGCCTGGTATCTTCTCGATAGTTGGATAACGAGTCGTGCAGCTCTGTCAGAGGAACTTTCAACTTCTACCACTTTATCCTTCAGTTTCTTGTTTATTATAAATCCAACACCACTAGTTCTGCCAGTATCTGTCCCACGATAATAGAAGAGATGTCCACTTTTCAGTTCAATGAGATCTTCTCCTTTTCTCCTTACCTCACTTAGCCCGACGATGTCCCACTTGATCCTTTGTAGTTCCTCTTCCAATTCAAGAAGCCTTGAATCAGAAGATAGGGAGCGTCCGTTGTAGGTAGCCAAGGTCAGCATCAAATGGCAGCCTAGTCCGGTCCTCCGGGGATTCTTAGCACCCTCTGCCTTCATGTCGCACTGGCCGCTGCCTTGGCCAGGTACATTCCAGCTGCCGGAGACTGAGGGCCAAGATTTAAGTTGTAGAGTCATTTTGGAGGTGTTTGGCCATAACTCACCACGCTGGCCAAGCGGGTTGGTGAGTGTGGGATAGCATTTCCTCTGATCCCGATGGTATAGTTATACCGCTATTTGCGGTCGTCAGAGCCCCTTTAGTGGGAACAGGATGCACCACGAGAAGGCGGGGTTGACATTTGTCAAGGAGAGGCTGTGATGTTACGCATCACCTGACCTTACATCCCATATATATATATATATATATATATATACATATATTGGGATGTAAGGCCAGGTGATGCGTAACATCACAGCCTCTCCTTGACAAATGTCAACCCCGCCTTCTCGTGGTGCATCCTGTTCCTACTAAAGGGGCTCTGACGACCGCCAATAGCGGTATAACTATACCATCGGGATTAGAGGAAATTCTATCCCACACTCACCAACCCGCTTGGCCAGCGTGGTGAGTTATGGCCAAACCCTCCAAAATGACTCCACAACTTAAATCTTCGCCCTCAGTCTCCGGCAGCTGGAATGTACCTGGCCAAGGCAGCGGCCAGTGCGACATGAAGGCAGAGGGTGCTAAGAACCCCGGAGGACCGGACCAGGCTGCCATTCGATGCTGACCTTGGCAACGTACAATGGACGCTCCCTATCTTCTGATTCAAGGCTTCTTGAATTGGAAGAGGAACTACAAAGGATCAAGTGGGACATCGTGGGGCTAAGTGAGGTAAGGAGAAAAGGAGAAGATCTCATTGAACTGAAAAGTGGACATCTCTTCTACTATCGTGGGACAGATACTGGCAGAACTAGTGGTGTTGGATTTATAATAAACAAGAAACTGAAGGATAAAGTTGTAGAAGTTGAAAGTTCCTCTGACAGAGCTGCACGACTTGTTATCCAACTCTCGAAAAGATACCAGGCTCAGATTATTCAAACTTATGCACCCACCACAAGTCATCCTGAAGAAGAAATTGAAGAATTTTATGAGGAAATTTGTCATCTAAATAATATAGGTAAGCAGCACTTGAAAATAATTATGGGAGATTTCAATGCAAAAATAGGGCAACGGCAACAGAATGAAACTTCAGTAGGTAAATTCGGTCACGGCAACAGAAACCAGCGTGGAAATACTCTCGTTGAGTTTGCAGAGGCAGAAGGGTTTTTCATCTTGAACTCCTTCTTCAAGAAAAAGCCACACAGGAAATGGACATGGAGACATCCAAATGGGACGACAAGTGAAATTGATTTTATTATGTGTAACAAAAAATTCGTCATAGAAGACTGCAGTGTGCTAAACAAGTTCAACACAGGTAGTGACCATAGATTGGTGAGATGTAAGATGCACCTCAACACTAAACTTGAACGTGGCAAGCTCATAAGACAAACAAAATCTGTTGACATAACCAACCTTAAAAAACACCATAATACCTTCAAGTTGGAACTGAAGAACAGGTTCTCTGCTTTAGAAGGCCTGACATCGGAAGAAGTGGACATCTCTGAAGTTAACAGAAAAGTAACCAAAGCTCTTATGGAAACAGCAACAAAATTAGCTGGGTCTAAGAACAAGTTGAATGTAAATAAATTATCAGGAAAAACGAAAATGTTGATGCAAAAAGAAGAGAGATGAGGACAACTAAAGAAGATGTGACTTCCAACGTGGAATATATAGAGCTATGCAAGACAGTACGAAAAAGTATCACTGAAGACGTAAGAAAATTCAACTGTGAACTAGTGAGGAAAGCAATTGAAAACAACCAAAGCCTAAAGATAGCAAAGGGACATCTCAGTAAGGGAAGAAAATAGATTATGGCACTGAGAAAAGAAGATGGTTCTGTAACAAGAAATAGAGGCGAAATTTTGACAAGAGTGAAAGATTTCTACTCCAAATTATATGAAAGGGATGATACATGCACTCCAGACATCATGAAAGATACCAGTACCAGAGTTTCTCCAGTCCTTCCAAGAAGTTGCACATGCAATCAAGAACATGAAGCGGGGAAAAGCTCCAGGAGAAGATGGAATTACTGTAGACATCATACAAGAAGCAAGTGGAGAAATCGAAACAGTACTCACCCAAATTTTCACTCGATGCGTAAATGAAGGAAAGATTCCTGAGGATTGGAACACCGCTACAATGATCCTGCTACATAAGAAAGGTGACATTGAGGATCTCGGAAACTACAGACCTATCAGCCTGCTATCAGTAGTTTATAAAATCTTCACTAAAGTTCTTTCACACCGCTTGAAGGTAACACTGGACATGGCTCAACCGAGAGAACAAGCTGGATTCAGGAGTGGCTACAGCACAATAGATCATATCCATGTGCTGAGAGAACTAATTGAAAGAGCGAGCGAATATGAACTTCCATTGTGCATGGCTTTTATCGATTATGAAAAAGCCTTTGTATCGGTGAAACCATCAGCAGTTACAATGGCTCTGAAAACATGCGGTATTGAAGATGCATACATTAATATTATTAATAACATCTATGAAAATGCAAGTGCAAAGATTAGGCTGTTTGAAAATACAACACACATAAAAATTGGAAAGGGAGTGAGACAAGGTGGCACCATATCTCCGAAGCTCTTTAATGCCACATTGGAGGGTGTTTTTCAGTCACTGAGCTGGGAAAACAAGGTGATAAAGATTAATGGAGATTATCTAACCCACCTTCGTTTTGCTGATGACGTAGTCATTTTTGTAACTAGCCCATCAGAGCTGCAGAGTATGATCCAGGAACTTGCTGACAAGAGTAAAGAAGTGGGTTTAAAAATGAACTTTCAGAAGACAAAAGTGATGTTCAATGCTTTTACAAGAAATGAAGATTATATCGATTGATGGAGAAAGCTGGAGATAACAAGCACGTACGTTTATCTTGGACAGCAGATATCAAGTGAGGGACACATTGATGAAGAAATTAATCGGCGTACAAAACTTGCCTGGAGAGCTTTTGGAAGAAACAGCATAATTTTCAAGAGCAATATGCCATTATGTCTTAAAAGAAAAGTGTTTGATCAATGCATCCTTCCAGTGCTTACGTATGGTGCAGAGACTTGGACCTTAACTAAAAGAGACATACAAGGCTGCAGACAACTCAAAGCAGCATGGAGAGGTGCATACTTGGTGTAACCAGGAGAGATAAGAAGAGGAACTCGTGGATCCGAAAAATGACAAGAGTGGAAGACATCATTGTCAGAGTTAAATCCCTGAAATGGCAATGGGCTGGACATACTGCCAGAAGGACAGATCATCGATGGACAGCCGAAATTTTAGATTGGATTCCAAGGGACAGGAAAAGACCCAGAAGAAGACCACATGGGAGATGGGTGGATGAAATTCGAAAGTATGCAGGGGTGACATGGAAGAGACTGGCACAAGACAGACTGTTGTGGAAGAAACTTGGGGAGACCTTCGTCCAGCAGTGGATTGATAATGGTTGACAATGATGATGATGATGATGATATATATATTATCATCATCATCATCATCATTGTCAACCATTATCAATCCACTGCTGGACGAAGGTCTCCCCAAGTTTCTTCCACAACAGTCTGTCTTGTGCCAGTCTCTTCCATGTCACCCCTGCATACTTTCGAATTTCATCCACCCATCTTCCGTGTTATCTTCTTCTGGGTCTCTTCCTGTCGCTTGGAATCCAATCTAAAATTTCGGCTGTCCATCGATGGTCTGTCCTTCTGGCAGTATGTCCAGTACATTGCCATTTCAGGAATTTAACTCTGATCATGTCTTCCACTCTTATCATTTTTCTGATTAACGAGTTCTTCTGATCTTTCCTGGTTACACCAAGCATGCACCTCTCCATGCTTCTTTGAGTTGTCTGCAGCCTTCGTATGTCCCTTTTAGTTAAGGTCCACGTCTCTGCACCATTCGTAAGCACTGGAAGGTTGCATTGATCAAACACTTTTCTTTTAAGACATAATGGCATATTGCTCTTGAAAATTATGCTGTTTCTTCCAAAAGCTATCCAGGCAAAGTTTTGTGCGCCGATTAATTTCTTCATCAATGTGACCCTCACTTGATATCTGCTGTCCAAGACAAACGTACCTGTCTGTTATCTCCATCTTTTCTCCATCAATCGATATAATCTTCATTTCTTGTAAAAACATTGAACATCAATTTTGTCTTCTGAAAGTTCATTTTTAATCCCACTTCTTTACTCTTGTCAGCAAGTTACTGGATCATACTCTGCAGCTCTGATGGGCTAGTTGCAAAAATGACTACGTCATCAGCAAAGCGAAGGTGGGTTAGATAATCTCCATTAATCTTTATCCCTTTGTTTTCCCAGTTCAGTGATTGAAAGACATTTTCCAATGTAGCATTAAAGAGTGTCACCTTGTCTCGCTCCCTTTCCAATTTTTATATGTGTTGTATTTTCAAATAGCCGAATCTTTGCACTTGCATTTTCATAGATGTTATTAATAATATTAATGTATGCATCTTTAATACCGCAGGATTTCAGAGCCATTGAAACTGCTGATGGTTTCGCCGAATCAAAGGCTTTTTCATAATCCATAAAAGCTATGCACAATGGAAGTTCATATTCCCTTGCTCTTTCAATTAGGTTTCTCAATACGTGGATATGATCTATTGTGCTGTAGCCACTCCTGAATCCAGCTTGTTCTCTCGGTTGAGTCTTGTCCAGTGTTACTTTCAATCGGTGTGAAAGAACTTTAGTGAAGATTTTATAAACCACTGATAGGAGGCTGATAGGTCTGCAGTTCCTCAGATCCTCAACGTCACCTTTTTTATGTAGCAGGATCATTGTAGCGTTGTTCCAATCCTCAGGAATCTTCACTTCATTAAGGCATCGAGTGAAAATTTGAGCGAGTACTGTTTCGATTTCTCCACTTGCTTCTTGTATGATGTCTACAGTAATTCCATCTTCTCCTGGAGCTTTTCCCCGCTTCGTGTTCTTGATTGCATGTGCAACTTCTGCTGGGAAGACTGGAAAAACTCTGGTACCTTTCATGATGTCTGGAGTACATGTATCATCTCTTTCACATAATTTGGAGTAGAAATCTTTCACTCTTGTCAAAATTTCGCCTCTATTTCTTGTTACAGAACCATCTTCTTTTCTCAGTGCCATAATCTGTTTTCTTCCCTTACTGAGATGTCCCTTTGCTATCTTTAGGCTTTGGTTGTTTTCAATTGCTTTCCTCACTAGTTCACAGTTAAATTTCCTTACGTCTTTAATATATATATGTACGTATAATGAACGGGCGAGGGAATATGAACTTCCATTGTGCTTGAATTGGAAGAGGAACTACAAAGGATCAAAAGGGACATCGTTGGGCTAAGTGAAGTGAGGAGAAAAGCAGATGATCTCATTGAACTGAAAAGTGGACATTTCTTTTACTATCGTGGGACAGATACTGGCAGAACTAATGGTGTTGGATTTATAATAAACAAGAAACTGAAGGATAAAGTGGTAAAAGTTGAAAGTTTCTCTGACAGAGCTGCACGACTCGCTATCCAACTCTCGAGAAAATACAAGGCTCAAATTATTCAAACTTATGCACCCACCACAAGTCATCCTGAAGAAGAAATTGAAGAATTTGATGAGGAAATTCATTATCTAAATAATAAAGGTAAGCAGCACTTGAAGACAATTATGGGAGATTTCAATGCAAAAATAGGGCAACGGCAACTGAATGAAACTTCAGTAGGTAAATTCGGTCACAGCAACAGAAACCAGCGTGGAAATACTCTCGTAGGGTTTGCAGAGGCAGAAGGGATTTTATCTTAAACACCTTTTTCAAGAAAAAGCCACACAGGAAATGGACATGGAGACATCCAAATGGGACGACAAGTGAAATTGATTTTATTATGTGTAACAAAAATTCGTCATAGAAGACTGCAGTGTGCTAAACAAGTTCAACACAGGTAGTACCCATAGATTGGTGAGATGTAAGATGCACCTCAACACTAAACTCGAACGTGGCAAGCTCATAAGAGAAAATAAATGTATTGACATAACCAACCTTAAAAAACACCTTAATATCTTCAAGTTGGAACTGAAGAACAGATTCTCTGCTTTAGAAGGCCTAACATCGGAAGAAGTGGATATTTCTGAAGTTAACGGAAAAGTAACCAAAGCTCTTATGGAAACAGCAACAAAATGAGTTGAGTCTAGGAACAAATTGACTGTGAACAAATTATCAGGAAAAACCAAAATGTTGATGCAAAAAAGAAGAGAGATGAGGACAACTAAAAAAGATGTGACTTCCAAAGTGAAATAGATAGAGCTATGCAAGACAGTACGGAAAAGTATCACTGAAGATGTAAGGCAATTCAACTGTGAACTGGTGAGGAAAGCAATTGAAAACAACCAAAGCCTAAAGATAGCAAAGGGACATCTCAGCAAGGGAAGAAAACAGATTATGGCATTGAGGAAAGAAGATGGTTCTGTAACAAAAAATAGAGGCGAAATTTTGACAAGAGTGAAAGATTTCTACTCGAAATTATATGAAAGGGATGATACATGCACTCCAGACATCATGAAAGGTACTAGTACCAGAGTTCTTCCAGTCCTCTCAGCAGAAGTTTCACATGTAATCAAGAACACGAAGCGGGGAAAAGCTGCAGGAGAAGATGGAATTACTGTAGGCATCATACAAGAAGCAAGTGGAGAAATCGAAACAGTACTCGCCCAAATTTTCACTCGATGCCTTAATGAAGGGAAGATTGCTGAGGATTGGAACAACGCTACAATGATCTTGCTACATCAAAAAGGTGACATTGAGGATCTCAGGAACTACAGACCTATCAGCCTCCTGTCAGTGGTTTATAAAATCTTCACTAAAGTTATTCCACACCGCTTGAAGGTAACACTGGACATGGCTCAACCAAGAGAACAAGCTGGATTCAGGAGTGGCTACAGCACAATAGATCATATCCACGTACTGAAGGAACTAATTGAAAGAGCAAGGGAATATGAACTTCCATTGTGCATGGCTTTCATCGATTATGAAAAAACCTTTGATTCGGTGAAACCGTCGGCAGTTACAACGGCTCTGAAATCCTGCGGTATTGAAGTTGCATACATAAATGTTCCTAATAACATCTATGAAAATGCAAGTGCAAAGATTCGGCTATTTGAAAATACAACACACATAAAAATTGGAAAGGGAGTGAGACAAGGTGAGACCATATCTCCGAAGCTCTTTAATGCTACATTGGAAAATATCTTTTAATCACTGAACTGGGAAAACAAAGGGATAAAGATTAGTGGAGATTATCTAACTCACCTTCGTTTTCCTGATGACGTAGTCATTTTTGCAACTACCCCATCAGAGCTGCAGAGTAGGATCCAGGAACTTGCTGACAACAGTAAAAAATTGGGATTAAGAATGAACTTTCAGAAGACAAAAGTGATGTTCAATGCTTTTACAAAAAATGAAGATTTATCCATTGATGGAGAAAAGCTGGAGATAACAGACATGTACGTTTATCTTGGACAGCAGATATCAAGTGAGGGCCACATTGATGAAGAAATTAATCGGTGTACAAAACTTGCCTGAATAGCTTTTGGAAGAAACAGCATAATTTTCAAGAGCAATATGCCATTATGTCTTAAAAGAAAAGTGTTTGATCAATGCATCCTTCCAGTGCTTACGTATGGTGCAGAGACGTGGTCCTTAACTAAAAGAGACATACAAAGGCTGCAGACAACTCAAAGTAGCATGGAGAGGTGCATGCTTGGTGTAACCAGGAGAGATAGTAAGAGGAACTCATGGATCCGAAAAATGACAAGAAAGGAAGACATCATGATCAGAGTTAAATCCCTGAAATGGCAATGGGCTGCACATACTGCCAGAAGGGCAGACCATCGATGGACAGCCGAAATTTTAGATTGGATTCCAAGGGACAGGAAAAGACCCAGAAGAAGACCACATGGGAGATGGGTGGATGAAATTCGAAAGTATGCGGGAGTTGCATGGAGGAGACTGGCACAAAGCAGACCGTTGTGGAAGAAACTTGGGGAGACCTTCGTCCAGCATTGGATTGATAATGGTTGACAATGATGATGATGATTATGATATATATATATATATATATATTCCTCTCCGATGCATCGTTGTGGTCAGTGCTAACGTGTGTGTTACAGAAATATCAGCTAGCGAAGTCAAGGAGTAAATCGTGGTGCGCTGGCCACGTGTGTTTTGGGGTGTGTGCTATTTTTGACGCATCCTCGAATTTTCCGACGCAGCAAAAACAGTAAATAACGTTTTACTTCGTTTATGTTCACCACCTGAATTGTTCCAGGCGCTTGCTAAGCTCTCCTTTGAGAGAACATTTAATTGACTGTTTCGGCATTGGACATTGTGATCCAACAGGAATGTAGACATTGGTCGTCGTGACTTATCTGAAGCCATATTTTTTTATCATAATGAGTTATATAAATATGATTTCCTAAATTAAAGTGTATTTTACGTGTTGGTAATCTTTGCTGTTCATGGGTGGATGCTCTAGTGCTAGTAAATTTAGTTTTAAATAAGTCACACTCTTATTAGAGCAGCTTTCGCGAGATAACCTACTCAATATTTTTCGAAGGATCAAGCTCAGTTCATATCAAATTGGTGGCCCCGATGAAACATAAGGCAGTCGCAACAAATGAGTTGGGAGGGTTGAGTTTGCCGCAAGTCCGGTACATTACAATATGTACAGAAATAGCAATCCTCCCCATGATTTTTAGGTTAGCGCTGTAAATCACGAACCTAAAAGTACTGTAAATCGTAATGCTTCGTCTGTCTTTTCGTACAGTTCCTTTTATTTTCAAAACAAACTCTACGCTTTCTATGACGTGCTCACAATTTTCCCTGGTCTCCCAACTTAATTGCAAAATACACAGTCGAATCACATTTTTGTGACGACCTCCTACTTTTGACGTCAACAGCGCGTAGCCAATGAAAGAAGGCACGTGTCGTGAGCTGGCTTGGAGGGTATGTAAAGTGTGCTGTAGGTATTCTGAAAACATATCACTCGTTGCTCTCATGGGTAAAAGGAGCGATTTATCAGATTTGTAAAAAGGGTTGATTATCGGCTTTCGGGTCAAGGGTGGCAGTGTTTCTGAAACAGCGCAGTTTGTGAACTGTCCGCGTCCTGCTGTGGTTAAAGTATATCCTGATTGGAGAAATCGCACCATTGCGAATAAGCGACGTGAAAACTGCGGAGCACTACCCGCCATTGATGTGAAAGGCGAACGTCGGCTTCGAAGGTGCGTGAAGGCCGATCGACACCCTACAGTGCAGCAACTCACTGGCCGAATGAATCAGGTGGCAGCCGAAAGCGTGTGTAAAACGACAGTTCAGCGATCTCTGCTGCGTATGGGGCTCCGATGCAGATGGACGGTCACTGCACCTATGCTAACGAAGGTGCTTCGGCAGAAAAGGCTAACATTTGCACGGCAGTATCAGAATTGGACCTCCGCTGATTGGCAAAGAATTGCTTTCTCCGATGAGTCCCGTTTCCTGCTTCATCGAACGGATGGACGTTGGCGTATAATGCGAGAAACATCGTAGAACAAAGACTCTTCAACCATTGATGGAAGAACACAAGCTGGTGAGGGCAGCGTTGTGATCTGGGGAATGTTTTCGTGGCATTCCCTGGGTCCACTCATACCTATGGAAGGTACTATGGACCGAATTCATTATGAATCCATCCTTGCAAACCATATACACCCATACATGCTGATTGTCTTCCCTGGGGCGGATGGGATCTTCCAGAACAACAATACGACGTGTCACACAGCTCGAAATGTCCGACAGTGGTTGGAAGAGCACGATGAAGACTTCAAAGTACTTCCCTGGCACCCTAATTCCCCAGACCAAAACCTAATTGAGCATCTGTGGGACGACCTCGATCGTGTTGTTCGCTCTATGGATCCTCCGCCACGCACACTCCAGCAGCTGTCAGATGCACTGGTGTCCGCATAGCTTCCAGCACCTTAGTGAGTCATTCCAAGCCCGTCTAGCTGGTGTCCGCGCTGCACACGACGGTTTCTCTGGATATTAGCTGGTGGTCACAATAATGTGACTCGAACGTGTATGTATAATGAACTTTTTATAGAAGAGGCTATGCTGTGTATTTTTTCTTTATAACAAAATTTCCATTGACCTATAAGTAAAGTTCGAGTGAAACGTATGTTCGAGAGGTGGAGCAGAAAATGGCGCCACTTTACCCAAACATATATGAGAAATGCGCCACTTCAGGTGGTCAGTTGTAATTACCCTGCTGTAAAGTACACTCCACTACCATTAATATCTAGCCACCCGCATGTCAATAAGCAATCCTTATTTACAGAAAATTTAATGTCGTATGCTGAAACCTTTAGCTTTAATGCCTAACATTTACCGAATGATCTTTATTAGTATAATTTTAATATCCTCTGATATGTTACCACATTAGACCTTGAAACCTATGATCAGTTCAGCTTTGTTCTTTTGGTGATATCTCTTTCCACGTAACCGACGATCCAATTCTTTTCGGAAATTCTCTCTGGGGCTCAGGACAGGAGTCTAGGTTGAACATCAAGGACAGATATTCGGGGTGTGCTAAGTGCGCGGCGCACACCCACAGAGAGTCGCAATTTAACCTAGATTACCGATATTATTTCTTCGCATTTATTTCTAATAAAACTCGCCAGACGTTGTTCTAAAGCGTCGAGTGGTGGTTAAAATTAATTTCCCCGTATAATGTATTCATTAAAAAGAAAAGTTTCGTTCAGTAAGCATATCGCATTCGCGCTAAGATCCTCGGGTGTTCGGTTCGTTTCCCCAAGTCCGACGATGTTCAAACAACTGTGGTATAAGCGCTCCCCAGATGGCGCTGCAGGTCACATTCTTTTCCCCCATGATTTCAAACGTAAGAGCGAAACTCTCAGGGTGTGCTAGCCAAAATGAGCACCACTTGCAGTCTCATGAAGCAGAGAAATTCAACGTTGTGATACGAGTTGCTGTTATATTTTTTGGGGGTGGGTATTAAGACACGCCAAAATTTGTCCTAAGGCTTTGTGTGTGGCTAAAATTAATTCTCTTGTACAATATTTTCGTCAAGAGGAGAAAGTTCGTTGCTTCGTTCAGTAAGCAAAACGTAGCAGTAATATTTGCAGCTGCAGAAGCTGTACTTTTCCAGCGGACAGCCTAGGTTGTTAAAGCAACTGTAATACAAAGCTCACCAGATTGCGCCAGAGGTCATGTTTTTATTTCCTTGTGCTTTCAACGCTGAGGCTATACTTCCCAGGGTGTGCGGGCTTAAAAAAGCACCACTGGACATACTTGTTTGCGTTTGGAATAGCGTTGAGTCATAAGCACAATTCAACGTTCTGCTATGAGTTACTGTTTTTCTGTCTTTTCGTCGCTGTGTGAATAGATGTGTCTATGAGCTTAGATTTAAATATACAATTTGAATTTTGATATCCATTTAGGTTGATGATGTACTAAGAGTCCCATTTTCTGCCAGAGCTTTTGCAGATTGTATTAAGCGGGTTAAAGAAGGTAATCCTCGTCCTGTATTTAAAACTCATAAAAAAAAACGAAAATTCATTCATGTAAGTATTTGCATACCGAAAATTCGTGTTTGTACATGTAAGTATTTATACCAAACATTCGTTCTCCAGTATTTGCACAGGAAATTCAAATTTTTCTTACAATGGAGTGCAATATGCCCTCTAAGCGGGCATGGGCAATGCGCGCCTAACACAATTAACTGGGCAATCATCAAAACCACTTGGGCAAAACATTTTATTTTCTCAGCTTCTCTTAATAATGCAGTAGAAGTTGGAACTTGGATTGCAGCCCTTAATTTCTCTAATCCCCCCATTTTTATCACCGTTCTTTCCGCAATTGATTTTCAATAACAAAAATATTAAAAACATTACATTAATTAAAAGTTTTATTTTATAAAAAGTGGGAACCTCAAACTTGCTTCTGGAATTCTTACAATTTAACTGACTGGAATGCCTTTCCCCGCGAACTAGAATGGGTGCATTAGTTAGTACAATGAACTTGATTACGGTTTGTTGTGATTAGCTGGCGCTGATGTGTTGTTTTGAGAAAAAGACTTAATATCTGCCTCCTTCTCGGCGTGGGAAAAACCCTAATCCGCATTCTCGCGTTCACTATCTGTTCGCACGAGGCCACATTGCAAGCAAGGTTGCTAGATGGCAAGGTTGGGTTCATCCTGCACTTCCGGTTATTGCTATGTGACGTCATTGTCTAAATTGCCATCGTAAGGCTACTTAATTGCTTAGTTTCTTTGTATCTGCACCGTAGTAGCGTGTCGGAATTATTATTCGTAAACCAGCTGAAATAAATTGTACCAGATTTTTTAATGCATAATGTTTTAATAAATTGTACCAGATTTTTTAATGCATAATGTTTTTAATTTTTTAATTTAAAAAACTTGGGGAATGTTGCCGAGATGCTTTTCCTGTTCCTCATAAAGAAAAACTTTATTATATGAAAACGATACGTCCTGCTGTGCGTTTTCCGTACTAAATTTATATAAAAACGGTAAAAAATCCCGTTATGACTAAATTAACATTTAAAAAGTATGACCTTTTCAACGCTCTTTACATAACAAAATGTGCCGGAAGCATTTTTGAAATCTGCGTTTCAAAAATATTCACATTTCTTCTGTATTTAATGCAAATGTGCTTTTGAATAAGCTTTTGCACTATGCTTGAGTAATAAAAAATTTTGACATCTTCTTCTATAGCTACTGTTCGGACTACCATTCACATGTTAGGACGGTGACATCTCGATTATTTGTCTGCGAGGAAGGTGGGATGAGCAAACCTTACTCTCTTTTAGCCTTATTCGGATCTACGATTCACATGTTAGGACGGCGATGTCACTCAATGACGTCACGATTATTCGTCTGCGAGGAAGGCGGGATGAGCAAACCTTACTCTCTTTTAACCTTATTCGGATCTACGATTCACATGTTAGGACGGTGATGTCAATTAGTGACGTCACGATTTTTCATCTGCGAGGAAGGCGGGATGAGCAAACCTTACTGTCTATTCCCCTTGTTCAGATCTACAATTCACATGTTAGGACGGCGATTTCACTCAATGAAGTCACGATCATTCGTCTGCGAGGAAGGCGGGATGAATAAACCTTACTCTCTTTTAACCTTATTCGGATCTACGATTCACATTTTAGGACGGTGATGTCACTTAGTGACGTCACGATTATTCATCTGCGAGGAAGGCGGGATCTCTTTTAAACTTGTTCGGATCTACAATTCACATGTTACGACGGTGATGTCATATAGTGAAGCCACGATTATTCGTCTGCGAGGAAGGCGGGATGAGCAAACCTTACTCTCTTTTAACCTTATTCGGATCTACGATTCACATGTTAGGATGGTGATGTCACTTAGTGACGTCACGATTATTCGTCTGCGAGGAAGGTGGGATGAGCAAACCTTACTCTCTTTTAACCTTGTTCGGATTTACGATTCACATGTTAGGACGGTGATGTCACTCAGTGACGTCACGATTATTCGTCTGCGAGGAAGGCGGGATGAGCAAACCTTACTGTCTAGTTACCTTGTTCGTATCTACGATTCACATGTTAGGACGGTGACGTCAATCAGTGACGTCACGATTATTCGTCTGTGAGGAAGACGGGATGAGCAAACCTTGCTGTCTAGTTACCTGGTTCGGATCTGCGATTCACATGTTAGGACGGTGACATCAAGCAGTGACGTCACGATTATTTATCTGCAAGGAAGACGGGATGAGCAAACCTTACTGTCTGTTAACTTTGCTTGAAGAATGAACAGAACAATGAGACGAACTTAAAAGGAGGCGGACGGCATTTAAGAAAAATACTGTTTTGACTTTTGAGAGGTCGAATTTTATTTATTTATTATTTAATTTTTGCTGGTAATTGATTTTCGAATCATGAAAATCAATTAGGGATTTGGGAATATTTTAATCTAAAAAGCTTACTGCGCGGAAAGTAGTTTAGATGCGTGGCCCCGCGCGTGCGGAGCTTAAAGGAAACACTGATGGAGAATATGTAAAGATCTTTACCATAAGTAATCAGACGACCGAATTTTACACCACGGGATACATAATAAACATTTTGCGTGTTTTTTCCCATAACATCGCACTCTCAACCGAAATGGGCACGCGACGCCACTGCTGGACTGTGTAACTTTCCCAAACCCATATCCTGAAACCAATGCACTATGTTATCAAAAGTATTCGGACACAACAATGTTTTAGGACAATGGCTTTTTTATCGCACTTAGTAGTTAGTCGGTCCACCTTTTGCTTGTATGACAGAGACAACAGGTCGAGGCATACTATGAACCAGTTTCCTGTAGGTCTCGACAGAAATGGCTCTCCATTCGTCGTGCTAAGCTCCTTCCAGAGTGGAGACCTAAGACGGTCGCTGTGGTCGATTGAGTATCCGTCGCCCCAGTTCATCCAGAGGTGCTCTATGGGATTAACATCAAGACTTTCACCAGGCCACACTAACAATTCCACCTCATTTCCAAGAAACCAGTCCTGCACACGCCTTGCAGTGTGACAGGGAGCTCCATCGTGTTGGAAGAAATAACGGTCATTTCCATTATACTGCCACATTGTTGGTAGCATAGAAGAGCGTCGAGGTGTACTTCAGAGTTCATGGTTTGTGGTATAATAACCAACAACAGACCGAGTCCCATCCACGAGAAACAACTCCTTACCATGATGGAGCTTCCGTTGTGCTTAACAGTTGGCAGAACACAGTCCGACGAAAATCATTCGCCGGGCTATCGCCAAATCCTAACACTTCCCGTCAGATTAGAAGAGCGAAAGCATGACTCATCACTTCAAAGAACAGCTTTGCAGTCGCCCACAGTCCCGGAACGACGGGAGACACACCACTCCTAACGGCGCTTCTCGTTGACGGTAGTGATATGTGGCTTAGAGGTCTGCACGGACTGGACCAGCCCGCTAAGCCCGAATCCGTCCCGTCCGGGCCCTGCTTTTACCCAGACACTTACAGGCGGGCCGGGCCAAGTCGACCGATTCTTTCCATCGCAATGGTAAAGAATGAAACAAGTCGTGATTTTCAATTTTCTGGTCTGTTTAATTGTTTTACGTACTTCCATGACATAGCTCAGGCACTCAGTGTTTTTACCATCTGCAGGTATTAAGATGATAAAATCACTTTGGGGATACTTGAAAACAAAATAATTCGATCCCGAGCGAGTGTGTGTGTGTGTTGTGTGAGGGGAAGTATCTGCAGTGGAGTGGGGTGTGTGTTTTTTGTATGAGGGAGTGGGACGACATAAATTGTTCTTCCCATCCCTAATCTGTATAGGGATTGACTTATGTACTGTTACCACTCGCTAGTTCAGAGAAAGAGATATTTTGAAAGCGCTTAGTATTCTTTCTTTCTCTCTCTTTAAAGGTTATATTCTTCGATAATCGCCAAAGTTCAGTTAATATGTTTAGGCTTATATTCAACTAAATATTTTCAATAATATCTGATTTCATTATTTATTTTTCACAATTTAATAAAATACAATAGGAAGATAAAATAATACCAAAATGGCACATCAAGGACAGGACCAGGCCAGGCGTAAATAATAGCTGCAATTGACGGGCACTAAACGCACGGGCTTGGGCCTGGCCGGACTGACGAAATAAGGCCCGTGCAGACCTCCAGTGTGTCTTGTGCGCCGCTTATCTACCATAATAACTAACACTATGCAATTCTCTGCGCATAGTTATAATACTTACCGAGCCATTACCGTTAATGGTCTGCGCGATTTGTAGCCTCGCGTTGCAGTTGCTAGATTATTTTCTATTTAATAAATCTGTGCACTTGTTTTGGCGGAATGGTATTACGTGTCTGGGTAAAAGCACGGCCCGGCCGGGATGGGTTCGGGCTTAGCGGGAAAATTCTTCTTCACAAGTTGTAGAGTGCAGCTTGATCGGAAGCGATCACAGCAGATGGTTCAGAAGCTCACTTCACTGCAGCCAAGGTCAGTGTGACGTCACAAGATCCGGTTTGTGTGTTTATTTTTTAATGGTCCGTAAATAGTCCTGCAAGCCTCTTTCATTTTTTTTTCATTTATTTTTCTTTACCGCGACGAAGCTTACAATATCTTATGAGTAGGGAACGGATTCTTAGGTAAGTAACGTTTTACACATATTTTTTAAAATTTTGTATGTAAATTCATATTTTCCAAATTTCCGTAATATTAATAAATACATAAATTTGATGAAAACTATAGTTTCTAGATGCTGAAAACGGAGGAAGCCACCCATTTCACTGGCAGAAAAGTGGGAAATGTTATAGTCCGTGTGGTGAGAAACAAAACTCTTTGCAAACGTTTTTTTTTTTTTTTTTTTTTAGAAAGAGACGTCTGATACCAACGAAATTTATACAGCATAATAACGGAATACAGAGGATAACGTGACCAAAACATCATGGCAAAATACAGCTGTATTTGCTGGTAAACTGAAAAATAACATTTCCATGTAACATGGTTAGCACGAGGTTGAACCGCCATGAACTGCGTCACACTGTGCAGTTCTGGCATGGAGTCTGTCGTACAGATGTTGGATGTAAGTTTGGGGTATTGAGTTCCAAGCATCCTCAACCAGGACGCGTAAATCGGGGATGGTCGTGGCTGGCCGTGGAGACCGGATAAGTCGTTGCCCTATAAAATCCGACACGTGCTCAATGGGGGACAAATCAGGTGAACGTGCAGGCCATGGAAGTTGTCTCACACCCTGAATTTTCATGTTGAGTGGCACGTGCCGTGTGTGGGCGTGCGTTACCTTGCTGGAAAGCACCACGATGGACCGACCTTAAAAATGGCACAACAACGGGCTAAATGATGTTCTTGATGTAGGAGGTGCGGTTTAACGTACCCGGGACAAACACTAGTTGTGTACGAGAGTGACAGCTGATCGCTTCCGACACCTGGAGACCAGGTGTAGGCCCTGTTAGTTGCTGGCGGATGCAAGAAGGGTGGAGATGCTCCCCTGTGCGTCTGCAAACACGCATACGGCCATCGGAGGCTCCCAAGCAGAATCTGCTTTCATCGCTAAACACGACAGATCGTCTTTGCGTTCTACAGTGCAGACGTTGGCGACACCACTGCAGCCCTTCCTGACGGTGGGTTGAAGTCAGAGGTACACGTGCACGTAGTCCTGCATCCAGTAGACGTTTGCGGATTGTTCGCACAGTCACCTCAGGTGCAACGGCAGCTCGGATTTGCGTCGCAGTGGATGTTTTGCTTGACAACGCCGCTCTTCTTATGCGTCGATCGGTCCGCTCATCAGTCCGTCTGTGACTCCGGGTTCCATGTCTTCTCGTGTGGGAATGTTCCTCGGACCATCTACGCCACCATCGTACCACCACCGATACTTCCCGTCCAATTCGCTCCGCAATACGACGATACGACCACCCGGCCTCGCGGAGTCCGACTAGCCGACCTCGCTCAAAGTCCGATAACTGCTGAAATCGTACACGTCTTCCATGTCCAGGCAATGCAGCTTCTTCAGGGTCTCCGACGACTGATTTCATTCACTTCGCCGTACTCCTTAAATACCACCGACGATAATTTGCATATTATGCCGTGCTGTGGCGTAAGCGCTCACCGGTTGGTCCCGAAATTAACATCCCACCTACGTAAACTCGACCCCATTAACATATGTAAATTTCATGATCGTCCGCCAATTCCTTCTTGGTGTTCTTTTGTTTGTTGTCTCACACCCTGAAGCGTGCAAACACATTTCTACAGCAAATCGTGTTGTTGCAGTTGCTAGATTATTTTTTATTTAATAAATCTTTTTTTTTTGATTGGAGGTTTAACGACCACCGTGAGCAACTCAATGGGCTATAAGCAGTCGCCCGTCCCTAATTTAGGGTCACTGGTTCCAGGGAAGGGAGAGAGCCAGTGCCGTAAGACAAACACAACATCCATGCCTGACCGGGATTCGAACCCGGACCCCTTACGGACGAATGATCAGAGGCCAACGCCTTAGACCACTGCGCCACGGGGGCGGCTTTAATAAATCTGTGCACTTGTTTTGGCGAATGGTATGAAGTACAACAATGTATTACTCTTGCCTATGGATGCAGCAGAGTACATGAAGAAAGCCGCTGAGCCGCCCCGGTGGCGCAGTGGTCTAAGGCGCTGGCCTCTGATCATTCGTCCGTAAGGGGTCCGGGTTCGAATCCAGGTGAGGCATGGATGTTGTATTTGTCTTACGGCACTGGCTCTCTCCCTTCCCTGGAACCAGTGACCCTAAATTAGGGTCGGGCGACTGCTTATAGCCCATTGAGTTGCTCACGGTAGTCGTTAAACCTCCAATCAAAAAATAAAAAAAAAAAGCCGCTGACGGTCTTTCCGTGAGCTTTCCGTAAATGATACGAGTGTCATGTGTCGTTCATGCTTTGTGCAGGTTTTGTGAAAGTATCCGAAAGCTTTATCATAACATAAACAAATACGTACCGAAAGGGAAAAATGCTCATTAAATCCCCAACAAGGGTCAGTCTTTTCAAAAAGAAGAATCCTGATCTCCTACTGCCACCTACACCCATAGTCACAAGCTCGGGTACCTGATTCAATACCGAGGTACACTATGCAGATCCTTTTGAGAGCTTTAGATCTGTAGTGAATGAAATAGAGTTAATAGACAAACTCTTATGCTACTCTGTCTATGCTAGAGTTAATAGACAAATCGATGCTTTTTCAATTGAAAGTGTTCGGCATTTAACGAATGATACTTGTTTAAAAAGAGATTTGGCATACATATCTGCAAGTTTAAGTTTCATATGTCATTCTATAAAGAAATTAGGAACAACAACAAACCGACTATCTGGAACAGAAGTGCAAGATGTTGAAAACAAATTTAATACACTCTCGGGTTCAAAAACAGAAGCTCTAAAAACCAAATTCTTATATGTGTTAGAAAACTGTGGATTTCAAACTATGGTATGTGTAGAATTGCTCAGGTTTTAGACTGCCAATGCTAGGTGGACTTTCTGTGATGTGGAACGATCATGATCGTTCCACATCACAGAAAACTCTGTATCGGTCATTGTTTCGCAACAATAGAATAGATATAAATTTGCGATGGGATATCTAGAGAGGACATTTATTGTCTACTGCTACTCCAAAGAACTTTTTCCATCAATTATATACGTAGCTGTGATTAGTAAGTTGAGTAAAAATATTATCTTTTATCACAGAAAATAACTACAGTACTTACATTATCGTTGAAAAAATTTATTTTTTATTTTTAGCAAATACGTTTTACCTGTAGCAAATATTTTTTAATTTCTGGCAAATATTTTCGAAATTATTATCACATAGAAAATAATTTTATTTTCTGTTATAGGACTTAAAAATCTGTTCGCTATATATCAGTAGTGAGTGGCTCGATAAAAATGGCGAATTGAGTACTTGTACAGAATATGGAATGTTTCGTGTTTTGGAATGTGTTTGGACAAACTTGAGTTAAATATTTTTCAAGGTAAAATTCGATTTAAGAATTTCTTTTAACACTGGATACCATTTACCTCATGGAAAACATTAGGTTTGTAATTTGAGGAGTTTTATGTAGTTCACAGTTCTATCACTAAATAATGTTTGTGTACTTCTGTTTGCAGCAATATCTGTGCTTCTGGAAACACTATGGAGAAAATTAGCTTTTTACTGTGTGCATTTGCTATAATAAAGTCGGGAAGCATTATCCTCTTTTAATAATGCACAGCTTTTCCGCTAGGTAGCTTGAAGGTCAAACCTTTATCTAGCCATCTCTACTTCTGGGACACGAACAGTATTTGAAAGTTCTTTTTCCTTAGCTAAGCTTTTGACATGAAGAATATTTTTGGCATACCTTCAACTTTTCCAACAAAATTCTTCCGCAAAGAGGCTAGAGGTACATCCTGTTTCTTTCTATATTTCTTCTTTTAAGGCTGTCTTTGAATGAGTGTAACAGAAATTCTGTCCTATATCTGTAATACAAATTCTTTTGTACACATTTTCTCAAAAACTATTACTTTGTAGAGTTTGGAATTTTGAGCACAAATAAAAACGAGCTATAGCTAATACGTGTCGCAGTTATTTTTCCGAAAAATTTGTTAGAATTTTTTTTAAAATTCAATTTTGTCTGACTCGAAAGTATTCCAATTTGGCGCTAGATGGCGCCAGAAGTTAGCTTGGCAGTCTTGCAGTGTGGAAGAAACGAAATCTCTCATTTCTGTCTGATTTTTTTAATTATCTAGGCCAAATAGAAATCAAAGAATGGGCACTGAAGGGAGATTGGAATCTTGTCTTCTATAGATCATCTTAAATTCTACTGTACGTCCATTTTTTGAAGAGAAAATGTGTACATTACCAGAAAACACTTGAATTTGAGACAAAAACTACGCCTATCTATTAAGCTCCACCCCCAAACAATGCCATTGGTTAAAACGTAACAGGGCGTATTTTGTCTTTTCATTGTGGAGCCAACGAGAGACCGCTGCCCTTCTGAATATGGTGAGGTCTTCAGTCATTCGCTGACGCCAACTTCTAGGAGAATCCCTCAATACGTAAAAGCCACGCCCAAGGAGTGATATTTTGCGCCATCTATCGCAGAAGATGAAGTCCAACACTCATTCAAAGACAGCCTTAACAGTTCGATTTGAAAATCTCTTTGTCTCTGATACAATACTTTCCTTCTGGTATGAGAAACTTTTTGTGCATCATTTGTTAATTTTTGTAAAATACTTTCCAGCCGCAGGTGAAAGTACGTGCCTGTTCTATTTCTGGACATTTTATGGATTGTAGAAAGCCGGTTGATATTTTTTCTAACCGGTTTCATTGACTTTCAATAACTTCGATAAATTTTATTCGCGTCGGAAAGAATTCAAAAGACGTGCTCATTACAATCGAAAATTTCTTTTCATCTTCCATGTTGAGCGAAGAGGGGCAGAGCGGAGCTCTCTTTATGAGACGTGAAGCAATTAGTTGTTCGGGCATCGGTACGAGATGACACATCCGATCACCGTAATTTTTTTGCATGCGATTTAACATCGTCTACGGTCAGCTTTTGACGCCTTACGATTCCCGAAATTCTGTTTCATTGAGGAATAATCGTCCAAAAAACTTGCACTTTTAGGGGTTTTTCCGGGTTTTGAGAAAGGGTCGTTTGTTACCTATATCCTCCAAAGATCTTCAGCCGATCGCAGTGACACTTGTCACAGAGAAAGGGAAGGACATGGTGAGTGACATGGGGTTGGTATCATGGTGATTTGTCGTGTCGTATAAAAATAAATGGCTATTAAAAACTGACGACATTTAATAATTGAAAAAATCCGCCCTCTATACGAGACTCGGGACAATTAGTTGTTTGGGCATAGCTACGACATGACACATCCGATCACCGTGATTTTTGGATTGCGATTGGACATCGTCCATGGTCAGGTTTTGATGCCTTCCGATTCCGAAATTCCGTGTCATTGAAGAGTTTCAATTAAAACTAGATGGTTTTACTTGAACTTTTACTTGAACCGTTTCACGAAAGTCGGCTCACTAACATTAATTTTAAAAAATCGTTTGAATTGAAAAACGAAGAAATGGAAAAACTCCGTCTGTTAGTTCAACACTTGCTTAATCTATAATAATAATAAAAGGAAGTTAGTGCGTGTGCATGTGTGTGTGTGTGTGTGTATATGTGTGTCTTTCGCGATACAAAATGAAAAACTCAGTTCTCGATCTGAGTGTCTTTCCGCTTTGTTTACATGCAACCTGATCACAACCAACGTGAGGGCGTGAAGGAAAGTAGTTCTTGATAAATTTTAGGCACTTCTTTTTTTTTTTTTTAGAAAGTTTCGTTCTTTTGTTCTTCAAGTCATAAATTTTACTCGCTCGTTTTTTAGAATTTGTTATAATAGACGCCTTAATGAGCTCAGATTTTGCTACAACTCCGTCTGTTAGTTCAACACCTGCTTCACTCAAAATTTGCCAACTGTACCCGAGTTATCGGTTACCATTGGCGGCTTGTCCAGTACGTACGTTTTTCTTAAAATACAGAAGGATTGATTTTATTTGCAATAAGAAAAATCTGCTATTTCCTTAGTTCTATCTGCTGTGTCATTTACGTGTTAGGATTTATTTACAATTAACGTTTCACGGGAATAAAGATTTATCGGGGAAAAAATAAACATGCTGTGAAAACTTTTAGGCAAAGCATTTTGTGTTGTAGTTTTAGAGAAAGATTGTAAAATGCAGAGGAAAGATAATTTTTCGTAACTAAAAGCATTTAACAATAGATTTCATACTTGCCTTTGGAATTGTGAATTTAGGACGTTGCGCCAGAAGGTAGCCGCACAATATACCAATGCAATAAGATGCAGCGTGGGCATGTGGTAAAGAGTAAACGTAATGCCAATTGCGTCTGGCTAAACTGTTGAAAATGAAATTTAAAGAATCCCAGAATACATTATATAAATTTTAGATGTACATTAATTTTGCATTAATACATACAAACATCTTCAGTAATATGAGCCAAAAAATGTACACTATATTGAAAAAAGACAGCGGACACTTGGAAGAGAAATAAAACATAGCATTTATTGACATGCATTAGTAAGGTGTTGGTCCACCTTTGGCCTTAATGCATGCACTGACCTTTCGACACATGCTTTCGACAAGGTTTTAGAACACAGCCATAGGTATGCGCTTCCATTCTTACATAATGCTGCCGCTAACTGTTGCTTAGTAGTAGGCCTTGGTTCCAAACTTCTTATGCGGCGCTCTAATTCATCACATAGGTGCTCTATGGGATTAAGATCGGGGTTCTGTGCTGGCCAGCCCACACACTATACGGAATTATCGTCAAACTACGCCGTAACAGTCCTTGCTTTATGGCTCGGTGCATTATCCTGCTGGTACCAACAAGGCACGGTTCCATAATATTGCCACAGAGTTGGTAAAGCGTAACTGTCCAGAATATCGAGGTAGACGTGCTGGTTAACAGGTTTGTCCACGATAACCAATGGGTTTGGACCATACCACGAAAAACACCCCACACGAGTACACTGCCAGATCCAAACTTGACGGTAAGAACAGTAGTACACTATGGTAAATAGCGTTCCCCCGGCTGCCGCCATACTCACACACTCACACACGGCCATCAGACTGATGTGTCGCGTATCTGGATTCATCAGTCCATAGGACCAGTTTTCATTGATCAGCGGTCCACGATAAATGTTCTTTACACCATGCTAAACGACGAGTAACATTCCGAGAGGAGATGAAAGGCTTATGAGCAGTGGCACGACCACGGTAACCCATGGAATGAAGTTCTCGGCGAATGGTACGTGCACATACAGAGGTTCCAGCATTTTTACTCACCTGTACACTGAGGTCTTGTGAAGTACCCCGTCGATTAGCTGTAACGACTCTCCTGAGGCTTCGATGTTCTCTATTACTGATTTTCTTTGGTCTGCCGGTACGCTTTGCTGCTTCAGGCACGCCATATGTCATCCACGTATTCAGTACATCCAAAACAGTTTACTTGGGTACGTTTAAACGCCTCTCGGTTTCTCTTATGGGCAACCCACTAATATAACACCCAACAATCTTTCGTTTCTCAAAGTCAGTTCTCTCTTGCCGCAACATTTCACTCAACCTCACAGTGCGATATGATCGCTATCAGCTGCAGGCTTGTTTCTACGCAATTCGCAGCTCTTCCGCGCATCTTAACAAGGCAGCGGATCAGTTTATTTGCTTTTAAAGGTGTGTCCGGTGACCTTCGTCAATATAGTGTACATCATAAGTTTACGCTGAAGAACAATGACTAGATATAGTATTTCAGTTCTTGGTACTCAACTGAAGTTTGATTACAGATCACTGTTTTAAACTTTGAGAGACCAAAGAGTCTTTCCGAACGCTGCGGCATTCAAATGGAAGTGCTACAGTGGCTACTATCTATCTTGAGATAAAAGATGGCTGGGCAATATGGTGGTATTTTCACCCTACCTTTACACTCTCTTTCATAGGAAAGGTATTTGATGAATTCCTGACCACAGAGTGGAAGGTTTATTCGCGGCACCAATCACGTCATCTTCCGTGGGGAGCAGGTACCATTTTCCAACTATAGCATCTGTCAAACTCCATTGGTTCTAGACTTGGAGAAAATTTGGGAATGTCCAGGATTTGTCTCTTTCTAAGATTCACAATCGTATAGCGCTGCAATGGTAATACCATACCTGATAGCCGCTGTAATATCGTGTTGGAACAAGACACTTTATTTTATCTCGTTTTTACATGACTTTTACGCAAACATCTCACAAGGGCTGCGTGTAGCGTTTCTGATCTACTGCCAGTACCTCCTGGCCATCCAGAAAAGGAAATGCCGTCAAGCTGTTATGTGGAGGCGCCCAAAACGACCATAGTATATATACATGTACACTATCTACCAACAAGTAATTGGACACATGTGATAGCAAAGGAAAACGAAGTTTATTCACCTTCAATAGTTGGTGGAGCCTCCACGAGCGGCGATTACAGCTGCAACCCTGCGGGGCATACTCTCAACCAAAGTTTTTCGACGGCTAGCGGTATTTTCTTCCACTCGGAAGAAAATACCTCACCGATTTCGGACGGTGGCGGCACCCCTTAAGTCGACGCTCCAACTCGTCCCAGAAGTGCTCGATAGGGTTAAAGTCCGGGCTCTGCGCAGGTCAGTCCATTCGATTAACCCCATTGTCACCATACCAAGCCATGGTGGACCTCGCAACATGACAGGTGGCATTGTCATCCTGAAAGTAACATGGTTCCACCCCGTAAAAGTACCACAACGTAGGAAGCACATGGTCAGCCAAAATGGTGCAGTAGGTCTCGGCGTTGAGTCTACCAGGAATTGCGACCAAGGGTCCAGTGCCATACCAGGAGAAACACCCCATAGCATAATTCCACCGCCGCCGAACTTCACAGTTGGCACAATACATTCCGGCAGGAGGCGTTCTCCAAGCAGGCGCCAAACCCAGACCCTGCCATCCGAACGTTAGAGGGTGAACTTTGATTCGTCGCTCCATAGAACCTGTTTCTACTGTTCAACGGTTCACTGTCGACGTTCTTTGCACCACGTTAGCCGAGCAGCGCTATTGGACTTGGTGATCAAAGGCTTGTGGGCGGCACAAGCCTTTGATCACCAAGTTAGAGTAGTTAGACTAAGCCTTAGGCTTAGTCTAACTACATATGGAAACATTCTTCTTAAGAATAAAGAACCAAAATACCTGTTAGAATAGAAACTGCATGCAAGAATGTACCAAGTGCCAATCTTGCGCACGTCCATGACAACCGAGCAGATGGGCTTCCTTACGGATTGTATTCATCAAAAGAACACTCCCGGATGCCTGTTGAGAATCCTCGCGGATGTGGCCCATCGATTCGGTGCGGTTCTTCCGAATTTCTCTAGCCAGCACCCGTCGGTCTCTGACTCCCAGTTTTGTGGGTCTGCCGAGTCGGTGCACATTTCCGACAGTCACCTCTCATCGTCCATTTGCCAATCACGTAGGCCATTGTCGATTTTAGGTACTTCAACTCGCTGGATATGTTACGTATGGATCGGCCATTTCTGTGATACCCGAAGATTACACCTTTCTCGAAATCAGAGAGCTCCGAACTGCGTGGCATCTTGCATGCGACTGGTTGCGTTGTTGTTTCCCACTCGATATTTAACGGCGGCGGCCGTGACGTGCATCAGGACCGCAGATATCGTCGATTGCAGGGGTGTCCAATTACTTGTTGGTAGATAGTGTATATGGGAACTACCAATCATTGGTTGTCATGCCACTGTCTACGTCATTGCCTGTCTCCCATGTCATATTTTTGCTATGTAGCGGATTGTTGCCAAACAGCTGTAAGCTGATTTGTTCTTCTGGATCCTGGGTTGTATCTTCCAATATTTGTGTCAAACAAAAAAGAAAATGTTACATGCTGTGGTAGTTTCCCCTATTTACCACCCATCTCATCTGTATTGAAAAGAAAATACCAGAAATGCATTAGGCTTAGTCTAACTACATATGGAAACATTCTTCTTAAGAATAAAGAACCAAAAAACCTGTTAGAATAGAAACTGCATGCAAGAATGTACCAAGTGCCAATCTTGCACCAAAATGAGAAAAAATTTGAAAAATATTATGTAGGTTGTACAAAAAATCGCCTATTATATCGAATTAATCAGCATAAAGATAATTGAAGAAAACGTGAGAAGAAGGCACATTACTTGAGCATTGTATGGATAACAAATGCACTCCAGAATTAGATAACGTTAAACTGATTACAGATCAGGATTCTGAACAAAAACCTGAGATTTGAAGGAGCCTTAATTATCGAAAAAGCTAGAGAAAAAAATTGCAACAAGATTAACCCTATAGATATTCCATTCCCTTGGAGATTGATTTTAAATGAAGAACAAGAATGCAAGCAAAAAGAAAACATACATACACTCAAAAGAATACAGTATATAATAAACAAATATTGGAAGGTACAACCCAGGATCTAGAAAGTCAAGTCAGTTTACAGAAGTGTGGCAACAATCTGCTACATAACAAGAACATGACATGAGAGACAGACTGTGCCTGACAACCAATGATTGGTAGTTCCCACGGAAAAAAAAATCCCAACACAAAGAAGGGGTTGTGTTAGATAAACGACAGTTAGTAGGCGGTGAGAGTACATCTGTAAGATGACGTCTATGCAAATTTCGCGCTCGGCGCATACGTGTGGCGCTAGTAGCGCCCCTCAGAACATGCAAAGCAGGTTTGCTGTACATACGCGCTGTAACGTTCGTGAGCGTTAGTTATCGTTGAGATTCGACGTCGAGTGTTGATGTTAATCAAGAATGCCTTTAAGAAGACGAAGAAGCCATTATCAACAGCTCACGGTGTTTGAACGGGGTCGTGTAATAGGGCTACGAGAAGGTGGATTTTCTTTCCGCAATATTGCAGAACGACTTGGCAGGAATGTAGCCACTGTGCATGATTGTTGGCAGCGGTGGTCAAGGGAAGGTACTGCCTCAAGAAGACCCGGTTCCGGCCTGCCACGTGGCACTACTGAGAGGGAAGACCGCCGTGTACGGCGTATGGCCGTGGCGCATCGTACCGCGTCTGCGGCAGCAATTCGAGCTGCAGTTGCCACCACAGGGACACAACGAACTGTTACAAATCGGTTACTTGAAGGACAGCTCCGAGCCAGACGCCCTGTAGCGTGCATTCCACTTACTCCAAACCACTGCCGTTTGCGACGTCAGTGGTGTCGAGCTAGAGCTCATTGGAGGACGGAGAGGAGATCTGTTGTTTTTTCTGATGAAAGCCGGTTCTGCCTGGGTGCCAGTGATGGCTGTGTGTTGGTTAGAAGAAGGCCAGGTGAGCACCGGCAACTAACATGTCTGCGGCTGAGACACACTGGTACTACACCTGGAGTTATGGTCTGGGGAGCAATTTCCTATGACAGCAGGATCACTCTCGTGGTCATCCCACGCACCCTGACGGCACAGTTGTACGTCGGTCTGGTGATTCAACCTGTTGTGCTGCCATTCATGAACAGCATAACAGGGGGTGTTTTCCAACAGGATAACGCTCGCCCGCATATCGCTGTTGTAACCCAACATGCTCTACAGAGTGTCGACATGTTGCCGTGGCCTGCTAGATCACCAGATCTTTCACCAATCGAGCACGTATGGGACATCATTGGACGACAACTCCAGCGTCACCCCCAACCAGCATTAACCGTCCCTGTATTGACCGACCAAGTGCAACAGGCATAGAACTCCATCCCACAAACTGACATCCAGCACCTCTACGACACAATGCATGAACGTTTGCGTGCTTGCATTCAACATTCTGGCGATTACACCGGTTATTAATGTACCAGCATTTCACATTTAAAATGGCTCTTCTTGCGCTTACATTAAGCTGTGACCTTGAAACCTTAATCAATTAAATATGTTACCTGTGCAAATGTATTGCCGCCATTTCATTCCTATACAACTATTTTTTCGTGGTGTTGGGATTTTTTTTCCGTCAGTGTATATATACCATGATTGTTTTGGAAGCCTCCCATAACAGCTTGAAAATGATACTAAGGTATGTATCGAAATGCATTGCTGATTCCAAAGATCATACGGAAGTGAGAGGACTGTGATCGAGTTAAGGTTCGATGTTTTAACTTAGTATTTTATCATTTATTGATGGATTTTGTTTTAGATTTTAATTTTATAAATTTAGTAAAAGTCAACGAACATTTGAAAACTTGTATACCAATTTGTAATAAATAATTTTAGTGAAACGTTATCAATAATTGGACTGCTAGTCTTTTGAGTTCAAGGGTGATTCAAGGAACCTCTTGATTTTTGGTATTTTTACTGGAGGATTCAGATAACTACATTTCTATAGTACACACACTGAAGTGCCACTACTCATGCCACTCACATGTAAAGAATGTGCACAGAGTTTGGAGATAATGAGAACTATATTGAGAAATATACCTCATGTGATAAGACCTAAGGCTGTGATGTTTACAAGGCAGCGGATGAATAGAGATCAGGACTTATCGAAATATTATGATAAAAAAATTAATATTACTGATAACTTTACCTATTTGGGAATTTACTTACAGAATGATTTAAAATGGAATAAACACGTTGATCAAATCTGCAATAAAATTTCTAGAAATATTGGATTTGTTAGTCAAATATTTTCCAACCTTTCTATTAAAACTCTAAATCTATTATGCTATATATTAGTTCAAACGCATTTAATTTATTGCTTTTCATCATGGGGACAAACAACAAAATCAAATATTAAAAAATTACAAGTTCTACAAAACAAATATATAAGAATAATGGATCTTAAATAAAATACTAACACTAACATGGCATATCATGCTGATATTCACATTCATACCCACGTTAATCCCAATAAATATGGTATAAAAATTCCACACAATCCGAATAATATGGATCTTAAATATATAAATAATATGGTATATAAACTGCACGTTAATCAAAATAAATATGGATTTTAAATATAATACTAACACTAACATGGCATATCACGCTGATATTCATATTACATACGCACGTTAATCCCAATAAATATTGTATATTAAATATTAAAAAACTAATGGACTAAATATATATAAAAAGAATAAAGAATAATATCAATTGTGAAATAATTGATATCCATAGTGTTAATCAAATATACCAGAAATAAGACTCTAATTAAAATATGTAAGCCAAAAACTGAACTGATTAAGCAAAGCATAAACTATCAGGGCCCACACTATTGGAATCACTTACCTTCTGTAATAACTATAATTAACCATTGTAAATTATTTAAGAAGAAACTAAAAAGGCACTTACTTACACACTCATAATCTTATTATTATAAAAAAAAATAGAGTGGGGGACAACAGTGCCGAAGGGGTGGGTGAATTTCGTAAAACGAACATTGCCTGTTTCATGTTGATACTTCGGCTTTCTTTTCCTGATCTGTCAAACGATGGGCTCTATTTGACTATTTAAGTATGACTTCGGGGTTTCAATACTAAGTTAGGTCACTATGTAGACCTGTTCCTTGATTCTCCGTGCTGTTTCAGCATTCCCATATTAATATGTAAATAATTGTATTAATAACAGTAATATCTCACGTAACAGCTAAAAATGGTAAATAAATAAATAAATAACAATATCTCTTTGCAATTTGCGTAAATTATGAAACCCTGATGCTACAATAGTGTGCAAAAGTATTGCATCACTTGGAAAAACCGTGAATTTTTAAGTTTAACTCTTTTTTTAACTGCCAAAGTTTCATAGTTATTTCATCGTTTTATGCCATCAAATGCGAAATTTAATGTAGGTTTCAAAAATGTCTCATTTTTTCCCGTAGCTACTTATGCTCTTAAGATGTGACATAAAATATGTGCTTTCACAAATGCAGTACATTGAAATCACGTTAGCTGCGTATCAGTTGTTACAGCCAATCATAGCCATTCTTTTACCTGATTGGTTGCTTCCTAATTCCATCCTAATCCTACTCCAACGTTTATAAGCGTTGACGCAGAGCTACAGTGCATTTTAGAGCCGCGGATGGCTTAGTGGTTAGTGTTTCAGGCTATCGATGTTGGGTCCCCAGGTTCAAGCCTGGGCTGATCTTTCAGAGAGGGTGTGATTTACTAACAATCGCTGAATATCCGCCGTGCATCGGACGAGCACGTAAAGTGACGGCCCCCAGGCTGGACCCACTGGTTAAATGGGTATCCTTTCCTATGTCCTCCCTGAAATTCTCTCACCCATATATGTGCAATATCGTACTTGTACGGTGGCGCCATCTACTGTACTCTAATCTCACTACAAACTGTTCTGTCAAAAGTCGCTAGACTTGCTCTCATTCCTTCCGTTTCTGTATCCTGCCCAAAAGGCGATCTCGCTGTAGGTGGCTGGGACCTAAACTATACTACCTGTGGACGGAAGTCCTACAAGAAAATGATGCTGACCCCCATATCTACAGTGCATTTTAGTGGTCCCTTCCTGTTGTTATTAGGGTATAACTTGTGCACATTCTCAATAATGGTTAAAACTGTCCACAGCGGACAGAATAAAAACAGTTGTTCTGGTTGAAGTGGGATATGTTTCAAGGCAAATTGCTGAAAGAGTGGGCTGTAATCAATCTGCAGTTATTAGGCTACAGAAGAAAGTAAAATACACTGGTGATAACAAAAATATATATGTTGCAGTGGAATGCCCAGATCACCCTACATCCAGTCAGGACAGTGCTCAGAAAGCTAAGCTTGGCAGACAGGAGGTTCAGTTCACCTGAATTGCTTCAAAGATGGTCTGAACTGGTGTTACTGTTAGTACATGAACTGTTAGGAGGAAGTTGCTTCACTATGACTTACGTGACTGCAAAAGCAGGCGTAAACCACAACTCCAAATCGAAGACAGAGTAGACTTCAGTGGGCAAAACAGCTTCTTTCATGGACAACCAAGCAATAGGAAAATGTTATTTTTAGTGATGAATCAGAATTTTGCGTTAATGGAAATCAGAGTAGTACCTATGTGAGGAGATTCAAACATGAAGAATTCCATCCAAGTTGCATAGTGACTACTCTTATGCATCCGGTGAAGATCATGGTTTGGAGCTGCATGGGTGCACCTCCATACTGTCGATGGTACGGTAAATGCCCGTTGCGAATCTCCATACTGTCGATGGCACGGTAAATGCCCGTTGCGAATCTCCATACTGTCGATGGTACGGTAAATGACCGTTGCGAACCTCCATACTGTCGATGGTACGGTAAATGACTGTTGCGAACCTCCATATTGTTGATGGTATGGTAAATGTCCAGAAATACACCTTAATATTAAAAAACAAGATGCTATCATCATCTAGAAGACTTTAAGACGCAATTTTATTTTTCAAGATGACAATGCTTCCTGTCATCGTGCTAAAGTAGTGAAAAAGTGGTTTCAGGACAAAAGAAGTTCAGCATCTTGATTGGCCACCACAGTCAACGGACTTAAACCTGATAAAAAATGTGTAGTTCAAAGTGTTGTATGAATAATCAAAAAAGAAGCCAGCAACCAAAATTCAACTCATTAAAGATGTAATTCAAAGTTGGAATCGTATTGTTCATTTCAATCTTTTACAAAACCGTTTTGTTCAATGCCATCAAAATCCAAAGCTGTGATTAAAGCTGGGCAACAAAATATTAGGCACATTTTATAAGTTTGCTTCATTATATTTCTGTATTTAAAAGTTATTTCATTCCTTATGAACTACAAAAACGATTTATTGCTGTATATTAAGTACTGGATAAATGATACTTTTCATAATAATTTCGACTTGGCCATTATTTTTGCAATGTATCCTAAGAACATAAGTAACTACAGGAGAAACTAAGACATTTTTGAAATCTCCATTAAAGAAATTACTATGAAAGTTAATTAGTTAAAAAAGAGTTAAACTTAAAAATTCAGGAATTTTGCTGGTGAACCAATACTTTTGCATACAAATGTGATGATAAAAAGCCATTGTAAAGATGCATTTTTGATGCTGCGAAATGATTCGTCGTAGCGAAATTTGACTTCCTGTCGGGGTTGGAGGGAAGGGCGGTATTACATACTACATACAAGAGCTTCAAAACGGCATATAACACGATGGTGTACAAACTGTAGATGCCCTAGACTAAACGTTACCAATTATCCCCTCCCTAACTTCATCAGTGACAAGGTAGTTTCTTACGTTTTGTCTGAATCTGAATAATATAGAAAGAAAAGCTATATAGATCTGAATAATATGTAATAATGATATTGTTTTTAAAAATCGAAACAGTTGAAACATTTGCGATTGCAGCTGCCATAGTTTAGTAAATATTATTTTTATCACTCACATATCTTCCTTCATTGGTTTTACGACAATAACTTTCATTAATCCACCTACCTTAGTACCTCTCAATGTTAGGAAATAGAAAACCTTATTGCTTGTTGTGGTTTAAGTTTGTTTGTTGTGACTTAGTACGTACGGGAATGTGGCTCTGTGTAGATATGAGTGACGCTAATAAATGCAATGTGTTGTTCGTAAATGAATATACACTAATGAGCCATAATATTATGACCACCTTCAGCCTACAGAAATGAACGCGCCTGGAGAAAAACGGCGGCACAGGTGAAGTTCACTGAGCAGTATGTATACAGCACAAGGACCGGCTTTCAGTTAGCAGAGTGTTCGGAGTCAGAATGGGAAAAGCTCTCGATTTATCGGAGTTTGATAAAGGACAAATTGTGATGGAAGGAGACCTCGGAACTACGATCTCGAAAACGGCGCGGCTTCTGGGTTGTTCACGTGCCGCTGTAGTGAGTACGTATCAAAAGTGGTGCACAGATGGCCAAAAGACAAACCGTCATCCATCGTCGTCAGCTCATTGATGCCAGAGGGGGAGCGGAGACTGTGGCGTATTGTTCACAGCGACCACAGGGCAACAGTGAGACAAATCACCCGCAGCTACAACAGTAGTAATCAGGGCAATGTGTCACAGCTTACAGTTCATCGCAGCCTTCTGCGCATGGGCCTGCGTAGCCGAAGACCCAGACACGCTCACTGAACGTCATCGCCATCAACGCATGAAATGGGCCCAAGATCAGCGAGATTGGAATGATTGAAAGAAAGTGTCTTGGTCTGACGAGTCAAGATTCCTGGTGCATTAAGTCGACGGCAGAGAGTGGATACGCCGATTACCAACGGAGGCTATGGCACCTGGATGCATCGTTGGGCGGAAAATGGCCGCCATGCTGTGGGGCGATGTCTTCATGTGACACTTTAGGCCCCATTATCCCAATAGCACAATCCCTGACAGCTGTCAGGTATCTGAACATCGTTGCGGACCAAGTTCACCCATTCATGGCAACTGTGTGTTCCTGCTGGTGATGGCCATTACCAAAAGGATAATGCGCCATCCCACACAGCCACAATCGTCAAGGAGTGGTTCGAGAAACATGCTGGGGACTTTCTGTTAATGCCCTGGCCCTCCAAATTCACCTGACATGAACTTAATTGAACATTTGTGGTTCGACTTGGAAAAGTGGGATCGCGCTAAATCCCCACCATCCCAAAATGTACGAGAGCTGGAGGACCTGCTGTTGACATTATGGTACCAGATACCCCAGGATAGCTATCGCCATCACAACGAATCGATTCCTTGCCGAGTGGCCTCATTTTGCGGGCAAAAGGGGATCCTACAGCTTATTAGGTAGGTGGTCATAATGTAATGACACATCAGTGAATACTTAGCATGCAAAGGATGCATGACATAAAATATCTACAAAGAATACCAGGGTACTCTCTGGAATTTTTTTCACTGGTCTGTCTTCTTTGGACTACATTCTGTATGACTTTTTCAAGCACTTCGATGACTTTCTAAGCGGTAAATCATTTTGGGGGAAGGGAAAGGGAGATAATAGCCATCGTGAGCAACTCTTTGGAGTGTAAGTAGTGGCTCGACCCAGATTTTGGGCCACTACGTCCAGGGAAGTGAAAGAGCCGGTAGCGTAAGACAAACGCAACATCCATGCCTCAACGGCATTCGAACCGGTAGTGATCTCAACAACTTCTCAATCAAACATCAACACTGTATTTAGTGAGTTTGTAGCCTCCCGAAGTTCATTTTTTTCACGACGGTAAAAGGGCATCTATCGTTGATAGAAGTGATTGCTGTGGAGGTCATTATTAGGATATAATTTTTTTTATTGTAGGTTTAACGACCACCGTGAGCAACTCAATGGGCTGTAAGCAGTCGACAGTCCCTAATTTAGGTCTACTGGTTCCCGGGATGGGAAGAGCCAGTGCCGTAAGACAAACCAAACATCCATGCCTCACCGGGATTCGAACCCAGATTCCTTTCGGGCGAATTATCAGAAGCCATCGCTTAGACCACTGTGCCACCGGGTTGGCGTTATTATTTTTATTAGTAAACTTTATTTTGAAACGTATTTTCTGTGCTTGAGGCTTCCAGGAATAATCTGATATACCATCTGAATTCGGATAGTTACGAAGCGCAACGCAAAAAAATGGACTTTCATCGGAGCATCCTACTTCCGTGAAAGTAGGATTCTATAATAGCAGTTATCGCTTTGAAGAGTAGAGCTTGGATACACAGCAACAAACTTATAAAAAGGCTAAGTCTAGAGATAAGCATTGTAAGAGTAAGATATCTCAATGAAGATATATAATTTATATCTACTAAACATGTGGTGTTAAAACAGAATAAAAATAGCAACGTTTCTCACAATAAAATGTTTATTACACATCGGCTATTGTTTCGCAGGACGTTTGACTCGGCATCATCAGGACGAATGAAACGTAAACATTTAAATCATTGTGACATCATCAGAGTTCTGACGCTCACGTATTTTGGTGAGTTGTTTCCACGCGCTTGAAAGAAATGGAGTCGACGTCATGTTATTGACAAGCCGTGAAGAGTTCCGGTATATGTGGAAAGCTTCTATTATATTAAACTTGATAGTCGAATCCGGTTTATCAATAAGCATAGCATTTCTAAATGAAAATGTATTGTTATTTTCGTGACAATGTTGGGCTATAGGCAGCTTCTTTAGTTCATATTTCCGTACGTAGGTCTTGTGTTCCTCATACGAAAACTTTAAGCCCTGCGGGTCTATCCTATATATGAAAGTCCACATTAACAGGCATCTGATAAATTCCCCAGGAATTCATGTCTTCGACGTAGTGTTTTGATCCATAAAAATTTTCAAACCCATAAACAAGATGAATTTTTACGAATCAAAAGACTACGTCAAAGGGTTAAATTCCTGGGGAATTTATCAGAAGCCTGTTATTGTGGACTTTCATATATAGGACAGGACTTTAAGTTTCCGTGTGAAGGAACACAAGACCTACGTACGGAATAATGAACTAAAGAAGTTGTCTATAGCCCAACATTGTCACGAAAATAACCATAAATTTGTATTTAGAAATGCTATGCTTATTGAACCACCTGATTCGACTGTCAAGTTTAATATATTAGAAGCTTTCCAAGTATACCGGAACTCTTCACTGCTTGTCAATCAATGCCAACGTCGACTCCATTTCTTTCAAGCGCGTGGAAACAACTCCCCAAATTCCGTGACCGTCAGAACTCTGATGATGTCACAATGATTTAAATGTTTACTCTCCATTCGTCCTGATGATGCCGAGTCAAACGCCATGCGAAACTATAGTCGATGTGTAATAAACATTTTACTGTGAGAAACGTTGCAATTTTTATTTTCAGTGAAAATTTCAAATTTTTGGAATTTCAAACAGAGCAAAATTACGTATACCTTAACTGTGACATTTTGGATAAAGAAAGAAGTTTTGTCGTGCGATTACTTACTCAAGGTCAACGGTGAATCCATTCATGGGCATTAAATCGTATTTGTATGTCGATACCCAGGATCCTATCATGGATGCAATAATTACTGCGACCGCCAGAGCAATTCCTAATTTCGGCCGTCTGAAAAACGAAAGTACAAGCAAATTAGGTATGATTTCGTATATAATGTTCTCCAAATCGACACAACACATATGCTCTAAGGTACACATAAATGGTCTATGTTTAGTACATGGGTAATAAACCATAATATTAATACACAGAAAATGGCCTGCCATAACGGAAGTACTATTTTTAACCAAAACAGGGCAGTAAGAAGAAAAAAATCAATAAAACACTGTATGAAGAATTAAACTGATGTCCATAAATTAAGGGGCAGAGGCAATATGCAAATTTGCGGGCGCTGAAGCAGGTTATTTGTGAAAAATCGCTGATAGTAGTAACTGACGTAAGAGGCAGATACGACCGATTGGCTGCCCGTAATTTACATATGTGGGATCACGTGAGGGCACGAGATTGTTAAACAATGATAAAAGCTGAAGCGATAGCGTTATCTTTACGTGTGTTAAACTGTTGGTTACTTGTTGGTTGGTTGTTGTTATGGCGAGTGGTACAAGATCACGAAGAACACATCTCGATGATTTTACCCGTGGAAAAATTGTGGGGAAATTGGAAGCAGGACGTTCAACGCAAGATGTAGCCAGTGAGTTTGGAGTTGACAGAAACGTAGTCGCACGGCAGTAGAAAACATTTTCCGAAAGTGGAACAGCTACCAGACTGTACAGCAGTAGTCGACCACGCAAAACAACTCCTGCTGATGATCGTTATGTAACTGTAACCGTGAAAAGATGTCGCCGCATAACAGCTGGCAGGTTAGCACGAGAGCTTTAGACAAGCGCGGGTACCACAATGTAGCGCCAGACTATGTCAAGGCGATTGAATAGTGTTGGTTTGTTTGCCTGCAACCCGATACAATGTGTACCTCTGACCACATTACAAAACGCAGAGAGGTATCGATAGTATCTTTAATACGCCAACTGGACTGACGTGCAATGGACCAATGTCCTGTTCTCGGACGAAAGTAGATTTTGTTTGTCCTCAGATTCGAGGAGCCAAAACATCTGGCGTGAACCACGCAGTGCCTATTCTTCCACCAACATCGTGGGCGTTGACCATTACAGAGGTGGTGGGGTGATGGTTTGGGCCGGTATCATTACGAATGGACGTACCGAACTTTACGTGTTGTAAAGTGGTTCCATGAATGCTCAGCGTTATTGTCAGGATGTTATCGTTCCTCATGTACGCAGTTTTCATGGTGGTGTTGGACATTCCTACATAAAAGACTACATAAAATACGGCAAAGCGTCCAACCAATGGGAGAAATGTGGCCGCAAAAGAGACGATTGACTGAGACTGGCGATGTCTATAAATAGAGCAATTCTGTGTGCTTTGGTATCAGTCACGGAAAAGTATCACGGTAAAATCAGTAACTGAGTTTCTTCACGGCCAGATGGTAGCTGCAGTTGGTTCAATCACTACAACTGCTGAACTGTTGGAATTTCCACATCGGATTGTTGTAATTATTTACCACTATTACTTGAAATATGACAAAGCGTCCGACGAACGGGAGAAATGTGACTGTAAAAAAGGCAATTGACTGCCGAGGTGAACGTAGACTGTCCTACAGATAAAAAGAATCACAAGGTTAACGCGGATGATGTAATTTAATGAGGGCGCTTCCACAAGCGCCCTCAAAGACTTTCCATAGCATTATGGAGAAATAGGTTATGGCAACCGAAGGCTACATTGTAGCCTCTTGTTGACTACAAGGTACAAATGATTAGGCTGTACTTTACATAAGGCCTAACTCTATTGACTTGCGGAGGACTATAAACACGTCACCTGGTCTAACGAATTATGGTTTGAACTGTGTCACGCTGATGCAAAGGTGCTTGTGTGTAGTGCAAACTAAAAGAAGCGATGGACCCAGCTTGCCAAGTTCTGATTATACATGCAGGTAGCAGGATATGACAGTTTGGGTGAGTTTAAATGGATTTCATGGGGGTCTCTCGTACCCGTCGAGACCTCCGTCACCGGCTCACGGCATGTGATCATCTTAGCCGACTATCTACATCTGTTCACAACGATTCTCTTTCCGTACCACGACGCCATCTTTAAACAGGACAACGCCACACTTTACACATTCCGAATGGCGACCAATTGGCTCCAGGAGCATTTAAATGAATTTATCGCACTCGAATGGCCCCTTTGATAGTTAGATCTGAATCCCATTGAAAATTTGTGGGAAGAATTGGAAAGATATGTTCGAGGCCGTTGATCACTGCCGGCAACTGTGGCTACTGTGCAAAAAGCGACCCTCGCTTCATGGGCGGCAATACCACCTCCGTGTTTTTAACACCACATTGAGTTGTTACCAAAACGTCTCGCAGCTGTTGTGAGGTAAAAAGGTGGCACAACATGTTATTAGGTTGCATTCAACCTCCTTACCATACAACACGTTATTAGTAGCATTCTACTCCTTAAAATCACAAAAATTATTCCGAAATATAAATCCAGATAAAAAATGATGCAAACAACTATCGTCCGATAGCAAACTTGTCAATTTTTAAAACATTTTAGAAAAAGATTGATGTACAACAGACTAATATCTTTTCCTCACAAATTTAATATTATCCACCCAAATCTACATGGATTTTCAACCAGGTAAATCCACAGAAACAGCTTTATTATACATACAGCAAACAATCCAAAACAGTTTTGAATTAAACCTAAATATTGCTGTTCTATTCCTAGACCTATCTAAAGCATTCGACACCCTTAACCATAGCATACTACTACACAAACTTCACACTATGGGAATTAGGAATAATGCACACTCGCTACTTAAAAGTTACCTGTCAGGTAGACAACAACACACACAAATTGACTAATATCAATCCTCTCTTCAGGTTATGCCATCCGGTGCACCACAGGGTTCCATCCTGGGGTTCCTATTATTCAATTTATACATTAATGATATCTTTAACTCAATTACAAACATTGATCTTCTTTTGTATGCCGATGATATAACTGTTCTTGCCTCAAGTAACTCTACTAATAAGAACAATACGAACGTCAATACACAACTTAATAATATCTTTAACTGGCTAGTCTTCAATGAACTAATATTTAATACTATCAAAACTAAATCCCTCATATTTTCTAGAAAAAGTCTCCTCAACCACTCTCTTCCACTCTATTCATAAACGGTACAATTATTGAAGAAGTTAGCTCTCTATCATATCTAGGAATTACTTTGCGTAATGATCTCAGATGGAACAAACACATAGATAGTCTACTACCAAAACTCTCTAATAACATTGGTGTGATCAGCTCGGTACTCACTAACTTCTCCTTTAAATCACTGATCCAATTATATTATACTATCTTTCAGACACATGTAAACTACGGAGTCTCATCATGGGGACAAACGACTAAATACACTGCTGGCCACCCAAAATGCAACACCAAGAAGGAAACATCCGATTAGCCTGAAATTCGCAGCATGCGTCGCCCGCGAGAGGACATGCAAACGATTAGCATTGAAGAGTATATTCAACTAATGTGCGCCCGGCACGCCACCGAGAAACTGTATAAGAAGGGTGCACAGACGGTGGGGTGTAAGTAGTGGAAGTGTGCTGTGCTGCCGGACCTGTGCGTGGGAAGCTTCCTGATGCCTCGTAACAGAATACGGCAGTCATTCCAGCACGTTTCGGAGTTCGACAGAGGACGAATAGTGGCTTATCGCGACAGCGGTTTATCGTACCGAAACATCGGCGCCCGTGTGGGACCACATCCAGCCACAGTGAGACGGGTATGGATTCGGTGGGTGTAGGAAGGACGGACGGACCGACGTGAGCGATTTCCGCAGCCGCGGCACACCACCGAACGAAAGGACCGGCATGTTGTGCGGCGGGTATTGACGGCTCGCACCGCCACATCAAGAACGTTAGCGCAGGAATTAGGGTGTGCTGCGCAACAACCTGTGTCAGCACGTACCGTTCGACGTCGTCTGCAGGAGCGGGGACTTGTCGCAAGGCGCCCATTGCTCCGATTACCATTGACGTTACACAACCGGCGAGTGCGGCGGCAGTGGGCCGTTGAACGCCGCACCTGGACTACGGAATGGCACGACATTGTCTTCTCCGACGAATACCGCTTCGGCCTGCAGCATCACGATGGTCGGATCCGCGTGTGGCGGCACCACGGCGGGAGACTGTATGACGCCTGCATTATGCATCGCCCTACTGGGTCGTCGCCTGGCGTTATGGTTTGGGGAGCAATTTGATATGACACCCACACTCCTCTGGTACGCATTGCCGCACCATCTCCGACGTTTTGGAGCCTGTAGTCCTCCCTTACCTGCATGACCTGCCAGCGGCCAAGTTTCAACAGGACAATGCTCGCCCGCACGTGGCACACATCGTGCAACAATTCTTCACGGCCCACCAGGTGTCACTGCTGCCGTGGACTGCCTGTTCTCCCGATATATCGCATATCGAACACGTCTGGTCGCTGATCGGCCACCGAGTGGTCCGGCAAGCACCACCCGCGGCTACGCCTGATAAACTGCGGCAACGTTCGGAAGCAGCCTGGACCGACTTACCCCAAGCCCACGTCCAAAGCCTCTTCCGTTCGATGCCGCGGCGTGTAGCGGCCGTTATTGCCAGCCATGGGGGCCACACGAACTATTGGTGCCTGCGTGTTCCGCAAGTCACACGGACCTGTAAGCTCAATCGTTTCATCTTTGTATATGTTGTTATGTGTCCAACAAATCTGGCTTTTCTATCTAGTGTCCTTCTTGATGTTGCATTTTGGGTGGCCAGCAGTGTATAATCTTACTAAACTTCAGGTCCTTCAAAACGAATTTATTGGATTAATTGATCTTAAATCCAACACATATACTCAACTCTCATTATACAATAACGCAAGAATTTTCCCTAACAAATATAACATTCTTACACTTGACCAATTATACTACTTTAACATTGGAAAAATTATGTTTAGGCGTATTAAAAACAACCTACATACCAATACCACACAGATTGTAACTAAGACGCACTTACACGACACATGCACAAAACCACACATACGACCGATTCATCCAAAGACAGAAACCATGAAACAAACTCTAAACTACATTGGACCTTCTTACTGGGACTCACTGCCGACCGAATTAACATCATTAAATAATATTAACCTTTAAAAAAAACTGAAAAACTACATCATGAACTGCAGCCACTAGATCAACGATTGCAGTGGAGATGGTTTATTATGTATATACATTAACACTTATCTTTTGTCATTGATATATATTGCAATAATGTTTTCTTTTTCCCTGTTGCCCTGATTTAACTTAATTACGTTAATATTATCAACTATTTTTTTCCACCAACCTTGTAATTCTTGTTCAGGGAGCATGGGATTTCGTCAGGCCTTTTTGGCCATTTTTCCATGCTCCCTTGCTGTGCTTGTTTCCATATATAATACTTGTAATTCAATCTCTACTGCACAGCAAAAATAAACGAATTGAATTGAATAATCTACGACAGGCGATCCTCGCTTCATGGGCGGCAGTGCCACCTCCGTGTTTTCAACGCCACATTGAGTCTTTACCAAGACGTCTCGCTTCTGTTGTGAGGGCAAAAGGTGGAACAACACGTTAGTAGGTAGGATGCTCTACGACCGGCGATCCTCGCTTCATGGGCGGCAGGGCCACCTCCGTGTTTTCAACGCCACATTGAGTCTTTACCAAGACGTCTCGCTTCTGTTGTGAGGGCCAAAGGTGGAATAACACGTTAGTAGGTAGGATGCTCTACGACAGGCGATCCTCGCTTCATGGGCGGCAGGGCCACCTCCGTGTTTTCAACGCCACATTGAGTCTTTACCAAGACGTCTCGCTTCTGTTGTGAGGGCCAAAGGTGGAACAACACGTTAGTAGGTAGCATGCTCTACGACAGGCGATCCTCGCTTCATGGGCGGCAGTGCCACCTCCGTGTTTTCAACGCCACATTGAGTCTTTACCAAGACGTCTCGCTTCTGTTGTGAGGGCAAAAGGTGGAACAACACGTTAGTAGGTAGGATGCTCTACGACAGGCGATCCTCGCTTCATGGGCGGCAGTGCCACCTCCGTGTTTTCAACGCCACATTGAGTCTTTACCAAGACGTCTCGCTTCTGTTGTGAGGGCAAAAGGTGGAACAACACGTTAGTAGGTAGGATGCTCTACGACAGGCGATCCTCGCTTCATGGGCGGCAGGGCCACTTCCGTGTTTTCAACGCCACATTGAGTCTTTACCAAGACGTCTCGCTTCTGTTGTGAGGGCAAAAGGTGGAACAACACGTTAGTAGGTAGCATGCTCTACGACAGGCGATCCTCGCTTCATGGGCGGCAGTGCCACCTCCGTGTTTTCAACGCCACATTGAGTCTTTACCAAGACGTCGCGCTTCTGTTGTGAGGGCAAAAGGTGGAACAACACGTTAGTAGGTAGCATGCTCTACGACAGGCGATCCTCGCTTCATGGGCGGCAGTGCCACCTCCGTGTTTTCAACGCCACATTGAGTCTTTACCAAGACGTCTCGCTTCTGTTGTGAGGGCAAAAGGTGGAACAACACGTTAGTAGGTAGGATGCTCTACGACAGGCGATCCTCGCTTCATGGGCGGCAGTGCCACCTCCGTGTTTTCAACGCCACATTGAGTCTTTACCAAGACGTCGCGCTTCTGTTGTGAGGGCAAAAGGTGGAACAACACGTTAGTAGGTAGCATGCTCTACGACAGGCGATCCTCGCTTCATGGGCGGCAGTGCCACCTCCGCGTTTTCAATACCACATTGAGTCCTTACCAAGACGTCTCGCTTCTGTTGTGAGGGCAAAAGGTGGAACAACACGTTAGTAGGTAGCATGCTCTACGACAGGCGATCCTCGCTTCATGGGTGGCAGTGCCACCTCCGTGCTTTCAACGCCACATTGAGTCTTTACCAAGACGTCCCGCTTCTGTTGTGAGGGCAAAAGGTGGAACAACACGTTAGTAGGTAGACAGGCGATCCTCGCTTCATCTCTACGACAGGCGATCCTCGCTTCATGGGCGGCAGTGCCACCTCCGCGTTTTCAACACCACATTGAGTCCTTACCAAGACGTCTCGCTTCTGTTGTGAGGGCAAAAGATGGAACAACACGTTAGTAGGTAGCATGCTCTACGACAGGCGATCCTCGCGTCATGGGCGGCAGTGCCACCTCCGTGTTTTCAACACCACATTGAGTCCTTACCAAGACGTCCCGCTTCTGTTGTGAGGGCAAAAGATGGAACAACAAGTTAGTAGGTAGCATGCTCTACGACAGGCGATCCTCGCTTCATGGGCGGCAGTGCCACCTCCGTGTTTTCAACACCACATTGAGTCCTTACCAAGACGTCTCGCTTCTGTTGTGAGGGCAAAAGATGGAACAACACGTTAGTAGGTAGCATGCTCTACGACAGGCGATCCTCGCTTCATGGGCGGCAGTGCAACCTACGTGTTTTCAACGCCACATTGAGTCCTTACCAAGACGTCTTGCTTCTGTTGTGAGGACAAAAGGTGGAACCACAGACTATTAGGTAGGATGCTGTACGACACTCCACCCTTGCTACATGGGCGACAATACCACATCCGTGTTTACAACACTTCACTGTGTGCTACAGAGATGTCTAGCTGCTGTTGTTAAGGTGAAAGGTGGAACAACAATTTAGAACGTCTTACTCCAAAACAAATTAATCGTACAGCATCGCCAACGTTCGACAAACAAGTCAGAATCTAGAACAAGTAAGTGTAAACATTCAGTGAGAGCGTGAAGGACTACTCAAGTCAGGACGTGTTTGTAAAATCCCTCAAATGAAATCCCACATATCCTCAGCTTTGGCATCCGTCATTATACGCTTTAACTTGCCGTCAGGTTTTGAAACAAATATTCGACGAGAGAAAACATGTAGCGTTCAGAGTGAGAAACGGTTACCGACAGTGAACCCAAATTTACATTATATCACAGGAACTCAAACGGAAGGTCAAATTAGAGTATACATCACAAACAATATAATTCGTTAAATCAAAAACTTACCTCATTAGCGGTAACAAAATAAATAGTGCAGCAATGTGAAACTGCATATCTACTGCGAGATACCAGCCATGTAGCAGACACTGTAAAAAATGAAGAACAATTGACGTCGGGTGCTAATTCTTAAGAATTCACTTCTGTGAATCAACAATCATATTTTTTTTTAATGAAACCATTTCTTGAATAACTGAAAATCGAATTACCGGAAGAAATAATTCTTCACAAATACATGAGATGCACATATTTATAGAAATATTTCTTCACAAATTCACTATCTACCAACAAGTAATTGAACACCTGTGATAGCAAAGGAAAACGAAGTTTATTCGCCTTCAACAGTTGGTGGAGCCTCCACGATCGGCGATCACAGCTGCGACCCTCCGGGGCATACTCTCAACTAGGCGTTGTACGACGCCTAGCGGTATTTTCTTCCACTCGGCTTGGAGAAGACAGGTCAGTTCCTTCACCGATTTCGAACGGTGGGGGCAACCCTTAAGTCGACGCTCCAACTCGTCCCAGAGGTGCTCGATAGGGTTATGGTCCGGGCTCTGCGCAGGACAGTCCATTAGATTAACCCCATTGTCACCATACCAAGCCATGGTGGACCGCGTAACATGACAGGTGGCATTGTCATCCTGAAAGTAACATGGGTCCAACCCGTAAAACTGCCACAACGTAGGAAGCGCCTGGTCAGCCAAAATGGTGCAGTAGGTCTCGGCGTTGAGTCTACCAGGAATTGCGACCAAGGGTCCCGTGCCATATCAGGAGAAACAACTTCATAGCATAATTCCACCGCCGCCGAAATTCACAGTTGGCACAATACATTCCGGCAGGAGGCGTCCTCCAGGCAGACACCAAATCCAGACCCTGCCATCCGAACGGTAGAGGGTGAACCTTGATTCGTCGCTCCAGAGAACCTGTTTCCACTGTTCAACGGTCCACTGTCGACGTTCTTTGCACCACGTTAGTCGAGCAGCGCTATTGGACTTGGTGATCAAAGGCTTGTGGGCGGCAGCACGTCCATGATAACCGAGAAGATGGGATTCCTTACGTATGGTATTCATCGAAAGAACACTCCCGGATGCCTGTTGAAACTCCTCGCGGATGTGGCCCATCGATTTGGTGCGGTTCTTCTGAATTTCTCTGGCTAGCACCCGTCGGTCTCTAACTCCCAGTTTTGTGGGTCTGCCGGGTCCGGGCACAATCCGACAGTCACCTCTCATCTTCCACTTGCCAATCACGTAGGCCACTGTCGATTTTGGGTACTTCAACTTGCTGGATATGTCACGTATGGATCGGCTATTTCTGTGATACCCGACGATTACACCTTTCTCGAAATCAGAGAGCTCCGAACTGTTCCCACACGATATTTAACGGCGGCGGCCGTGACGTGTATCAGGACCGCAGATATCGTCGATTACAGGGGTGTCCAATTACTTGTTGGTAGATAGTGTACATGAGATGCACATATTATTAGACCTACCTTTTGCTGTTTCTCATGTAGCTACCCTTCAGAAAACTGGGAAATTACATCGCTCTGGAACGGGAATCAAACTCGCATCTCCCTGTGCACGTCTGCGCGTGCTAACGAAGTTCCAAGGAACTGAAGCTGAAAATGGATGTAGCTTAGGAATACCAACAAGTTTACGGAAGTGCCCTAATCGAAGCAATCACACTTTATCGATCGTGGACGACCAATTCTCATCTACGTACAGATGAAGGTGAGTTTTTTCTATGATCTGTATCACTGGAGTTAGATTGACTTTTATCTGTATATAAATGAGAGATATACGATGAAAAGGGGATCGCATCGGCTAGGACACTTCCGAAAAGTTGTTCTGATTCCTAAGCTACATCTGCTTACCTTCAGTTGCTTGGAACTTCTTTGACTTAGATGGTGTAACGATAACATGCTGGAACGTATATTGGGAGATGTGGGTTCGATTTCGGTTCCAGAGCGATGCAATTTTCAAAATTTCTGAAGATTAACTACAGGGATTGGACAGAATAATGTGAACACCACGCTCAGAGACGTAACTTTTAATGAAGCTGAGTACGTCGCAATACGCAAAGGCAACCACCACTTTTTGGTTTTACTAGCTTTGTTTAGAACCTCAAGGTCCTATTTAAGTGCATTTAAAGAATCTTGTTGCAAAATTTCTTTCAGGGTGACGACGAAATGAGCGACCTAACGGACTTCGAAAGAGGGCTAATTGTTGGTGGCCGGCTAGTTGGTGACTCCGTGACAACAGTCGCCAGGGTAGTAGAGGTTGTGACGTACCTGCCAGCAGGACGCACACGACATAAAGGCAGATAGCAGTCAGAACGAACGTCAATTGGTAGAGTGATTTATTCCGGAATGAGGGGACCCGGGTTCGAACCCGGCGTGGACAAAAATGACGGCGAAATTTACTTCATTATAATGGCGCCCGAACTTTCCGGATGACCCGGCCGTTCAAGATCTCGCAATGATGTGATGTTCTTTCCACACCGTGAGATATGAAAAATAAAAGTATCCCTTCTCCAGCGCTTCGGAAAATAAATCTGATGTTGCATTCCATATACCAGATTGACGGGGAGTTCTACAGCGAATGGCTTCCTGCGACGATTCATGGTCACGGCTGACCCGTGGGCCCTCTTTCGGGGGGGGAGATGTGATGTACCTGTCAGCAGGACGCACACGACATAAAGGCAGATAGCAGTCAGAACGAACGTCCGCGTAGCTCAATTGGTAGAGTGACTTATTCTGGAATGAGGTGACCCAGGTTCGAGCCCCGGCGTGGACAAAAATGGCGGAGAAATTTACTTCGTTATAAGGTATCAAGAGCTAATTGTCAAAAGTGTGGTGACAGTCTGATGTTTGATAATGGTGTTAAATGCTATGGTCGCTGTGGAGGATATTACCATTACGACTGTTGCTCATTGACTGAAACCGCTTATAGAAAGATGTCAAGAGAAAAGAAATCAAAATGGAGTTGTGATGAATGCAGGAGAGGAGTGGTTCTTACTTCTGCTACAACTGCTTCTTGTACCGGATTATTGAGAGATGAGAGACATGTTGCAGCATTGAACTCCGGGGATACTCACGGTAAGATTATTGATGAAAGATTACTAGATATTGTGAATAAGAAACTCGATATATTTGTGGATATCAAGATGGAGATTGTTGAATTGCGAAAATATGTGGAGTTCATGTCATCAATATATGATGAAATCTTGGTTAAATTGTGTAATATGGACAAGACACTTGAGACAGCGCACAGCAGGATTGCAGAGCTTGAGTCAAGGGTCGAGACACATGCTGCGGGCATTCAAATGCTTCGTGAGATGCATAATGACCTGGAACAATACACCAGAAACAAAAATTTGGAAATCCATAGTGTAAAGGAGGATAAAAATGAGACGGACACCATTACGACTGTTGCTCATTGACTAAAACCGCTTATAGAAAGATGTCAAGAGAAAAGAGTTCAAAATGGAACATAATCCAGGAAACAGGAAAAACTGAATTACTGCTACTTCTGCCACGCTGCTGGATTTATTTACGGATGCTGGATTGAGAGACCTATTGTAGCGTCTGGCGGGTAAGTTAAATATTGATAACTTCGATATTGCAGATATTGAAACTGTACATAAATTACCTGCCAGGGGACCGAAAGGGATTTCTCCAATTATAGTGCAATTTCGAGGAAGTACAGTTCGGGATGCCTGTTTGAAGAGGGGGAGGACTGTGATTAAAGAGCTGGATATTATACCTGGATCCCTGTGTGATAAGCATATATATATTAAAGAAAACTTAACATCTTCAAATAGGGAATTCTTTTGACAGGCAAGAAACTTTTCCAGAGGGAATAATATCAAATATTGGTGGTTTAAAAATGGCCGCAAATACTGTAGGAATTCTGAGGGAGCTAGAGTGGTGATTATCAAGAGTAGGTCAGACTTAGATTTGCGTTATTTTAATTAAGATTATTTTCTTTGTATATATTTGTGTTATTTAATTGTTCTTAAATTATTATGAATTGTTATAAAAATCTGGTTTCAATGTGTACTTTGCGAACTGATGGCTATTCATAAAAATTATTTAAAATTGTTGCACTTCAACGCTCGCAGTTTATTGGGAAAAATGGATCTCTTGTTGGATTTATTGGATGCATTCGATTCAGTATTGGATTTCGTTGGTGTTACGGAGACATGGTTTGAAGAGAACAACGTTCACTTGTGTCGTGTTCCTGGTTATCGTATTTTTACTGCTTCGCGTTCTGGTGGTTGTGGTGGAGGTGTGACCGTGTTTGTGGGGCAGGCTCTCTGTGTGGAAATTGTCGATAATTTTACTGTCATTGACCAAAAGTATGAGGTGATTGTTCTTCAGTCACGTTGGTATGTTATTTGTGTTGTTTACCGACCGGCACATGATTGCTTAGAGAAGTTTCTACAATTTTTTTCTGGTTTCCTGGATTATGTCAATGAATGTGATAAGATTCTGTATTGTCTAGGGGACTTAAGTGTTGATTGTGGCGTACATGATAGCACTACTAAAAAACTAATGGATATCGTTGTTGCTTCAGAATTCGTGAATGTTATAGAGTAGAACCCCCAACCAGAATCACTGCTACTTCTGCCACGCTGCTGGATTTATGTATAACCAACAGCACCTCTATCTATTCAGGAGTAATGGCGTATCATATTAGTGATCATCTGCCGATTTTTTGCTTGTCGGATTCTTATACGAGTAGAAATTTGCCGTCCACTCGTTTATTTGTAATACGGAATTGTAGCCTCGAGAATCTTTGGCTGTTTGACTTGGCATTGTTGGAAGTAAATTGGCAACCTGGATTGGATCATATTGATCCTGTCGTGTCATATGAAGTATTTTGGTCAATTTTTTCGCGGTTTTATGGTTTTCATTTTCTACTTATTACTGTAAAGCGTTCTGCTCGTTGTAGAAAGCTATGGTTTTCGAATGGCCTTCTTAGGTTATAATGAATAAGCTTTATTAGCTTTCCGCTAGCTAACTAGCTAATTATAATGAATTCAAATGGTTGTTGTTACTAGTTAATTAATATCATGAATAAAGTCTCCTGCTAGTAGTGTAGTAATAGTATTGAACAAACTTATAACTGGTAGTAATGTTGTAGTAGTAATTAGGATGAATAAAGTCTTAACGCTGGTTGTTAATAATAATCCACTAATTGACATAAACCTAACAGCCAGACAGAGATCTGACAAAAGCTATGAATTGAGAAAGACGTACTTACTACAAAGATATTTTATTATGTACGCTTGATCCTCCAACGCACACACACAATTCGTTTCACAATAATCAAGAAATCAAACTAATCACATAGAACGAAGTTCTCCATACAGCAACAAACTCTCTCCTTCACATAAACCAAAGCTCTCTGTCTCAACAACAACGCTCTCCGTATAATAACAACGCTCCCTCAAGTCTCGTTGAACTCGCCTATTTATACTGGCTACCACCACGTCATGACTTACACTCATTGCCAGATCTCATTCAGCGTGTGAAATAATATTTCGTTCAGTAAGAAGATAACTTACATAGTAAAATAAAATAACCAGATATAGTAAAACCAAAAGGAAAGTGAACATAGAGTATACGTTACAAGGTGTCTTCACATGAAGAAAATACTTTTTAAGGTATTTTTAAGATCCAGGGATCCGGCAGATTTGAGAATTTTTAAGAGATATCGAAATTGGTATAACACTAAAATTCGACATGCTAAAAGATATTATTATTTGAAAAGTTTTTCTTATCCTACAGACAGTAAGAGGACTTAGCGCTCTGTAAATGATCTCTTGGCCAGATCCGGATCTGTTGCTAAAATTATTCAGGTTGATCATAATGGTGACACGGTGTCAGACCCACAGAGAGTTGCTGATTCGTTCAATAATTACTATGTGGAGTTGCCTGGAAAACTTGTCTCGGGTTTAAACTCAACTGATGGCAGCTTTCGTGACTATCTTGCGGATCACAACCCTTCTTCCTTCTATTTCACTTCTGTTGCAGGTGATCTTGCTCGGGTTTTAAATGGATTAAACCTTTCGGGGGCCCTGGTCCAGATGGTGTTCACCCTAAGGTGGTCAAATTTGTCTCCTCGCGCTTAATTGTTCCGTTGACTCATATTTTTGATAATATTGCCTTAACTGGGATTGTCCCGCCCCTTGACTCTTAGCCGAATTATTGTATCTCATAAAAAGGGTTCGGAAACAGATATGGCAAATTATCGGGCGATTATAAATATTTCGGTATTTACAAAAATTTGGGAGAGACTAATACTAAATGGGTTGAGATCATTCTTGGATAGAAATGGGATTTTATGTCCCAACCAACATGGCTTTCGTAAAGGTGTTTCGAAGAAGACTGCTGTTTTGGACGTTTTGAATTACTTACATTCCAGTTTGGATCCTGAAGACTCTATTGTCGGACTTTTCTTTGATCTTTCAAGAGCATTTGATACAGTCAGTCACGATGTTTTATTGCTTAAGTTAGAGAGGATTGGGATAAGGGGTGCTGCATTGAAGGTGTTTCGGAGTTATTTGATGGGTAGGAGACAGTACGTTCAGATCAATAGATACTGCTCTGAAGTAAGACTTGCTTCTTATGGAGTCCCTTATGGCTCGGTATTGGGTCCTATTTTGTTCCTTATCTATAAGAACAATTTTTTCAGATTCCGGATAAACTATATGGTACTGCTCGCTGATGATGTCAGTCTTTTTTTTTAGGGGGGACTCCTTGGATGAACTGATTCCTCGAGTAAACCTTGAAATTGTGAAGTTTATTTCTTTGGTTTGCATGTAATTTTTTAACATTAAATGTCGCTAAGACGGGTTGTGTGCTGTTTTACTGTACTAGACATGGTCATAGAGATTTGAGTACGGTATATTTGTACGACATGGCATTGGTTAAGATCGCCAGAAGAAAGTAAAAAATGCACAGGCAAACCTGTGATTTTGGTTTTCTGGAAACCAGAGCAAGAAGAATCTCCGAAACCTCTAAAATTTCTCCCGGCTTGCAATCACCTAGCGCATGCTCACTTCTGCTCCACTAAGATAAAAACCCTCCTTCAAACTCCATTTAAAAGTCCAATCGCGAAGCTACCACTGACCTTTGAACTCCAGCGATATTCCCATGAATCCCACGCCAACGCAATCCTATTCTCTTCGCCTCCACGCAACAAAATAACAGAATGCTGATACCAAGTACTTCCGTTCGATTCGAAACCAAAAACACTTGTCTTATCTGCTCTTTCCAAAACATAAAAAGTAACTATCCCACTCCCTCAGCTTTCACATTGTCACAACCATCAAAGTGCATTTCATTTCATAAGTTTTTCTCACATTTATTTCTTTCAGTCACAAGCCCTATGCACAAAATGAGTAGTGCAAGGAAGAAAAAGTTCATCAGTATTCAGAGGAATATTTAAAATTTGGTTTCATACCCGCTATCCACGATGAACGGCCACCTTTCTGCTTCTTATGCCAACAATGCTTGACCAACGAATCAATGAAACGAGGTCGTCTTGAGGCGCATTTGAAGGCGAAACACAGTGCGTATGTAAATTCAGATTTAAATTACTTCAAGATTTTAAAGGAGAAGTTTAAAAAAAGATCAACAGTAAAGTCTCTGTTCACTGCACAAACTGTTACTGTCAGTTGTACTCTTGAGGCTAGTTACGAAATTTCTTTACTCGTTGCTAAATCTGGAAAAAATCATACTATAGGGAAGGATTTAAATAAACCATTAATATCAGCATTTCTTAAAACAGTTCTGGAAAAAGATGACAAAGATGTGAAAGCCATGCCACTCAGTAACAATACTGTTAGCAGAAGAATAGATGAAATGAGTGAAGATATTGAAACACAACTTGTTATAAAGCTGAAATCAAAAAAATGGTCAGTACAAATGGATGAATGAACTCTGAGAGGCAGTGAGGCCGTATTGATAACCTATGTAAGATATGTTGATAAAGGTGAATTTGCTGAAGAAATGTTATTCTGAAAATCATTAGAGAGCACCACTACCGCCACTGATATACGTATATAATAAGCTACAAAATTACTTAGATGTCAATAATATACCAATGGAAAACATAACATCTTTTGCTGCAGATGGTGCTCCTGTTATGACGGGCAAAAAAATGACTGCTAAAAATTGATGAAAGATGAGAATCCAGATATGCTTCTTGTGCACTGTGTTATTCATAGAGAGAGCTTAGTGTCCAAAAATATTTCTCCTGTTCTTAATGATGTGCTAAAATCAGTTATAAAATGTATCAATGCTATCAAAGCTAATGCCAAATGTGAGCGTCTCTTCAAGCAATTTTGTGAAGATAAAAATGTAGACAATGTGAGACTTCACACTGAGGTAAGGTGGCTCTCAAAGGGAAATTGTTTGAAAAGATTCATGGAACTATTTGATATTCTTAGTGACAAGTCGGAAACGAAGCACCTGCTAACCGTTGATGATAAAGCATTTCTGAGTTATTTCGCAGATATCTTTGAAAAACTGAATATGTTGAATAAACAACTTCAAGGAACAAATAAAACTCTTGTTGATGCAAAGGCAAAAATATTTGGCTTCATTACATTTATAGAGTTATGTCAAAAACATATTTTTGACAAAAGGTTTGACCTGTTTCATTGGCTAAAGAAATGTGAGGTTGTAACGTACCAGGAGATGTGACGTACGTGCCAGAAGGACGCACACGACATAAAGGCAGATAGGAATCAGAATAAAACGTCCGCGTAGCTCAATTGGTAGAGTGACTTATTCCGGAATGAGGGGATCCGGGTTCGAATCCTGGCGTGGACAGAAATGACGGAGAAATTTACTTCGTTATAATGGCGCCCGAACTATCCGGATGACCCGACCGTTCAAAATCTCGCATTGGTGTGATGTTCTTTCCACACCGCGAGATAGGAAAAATAAGAGAATCCTTTCTCCAGCACTTCAAAAAAAAAAGAAAAAAAAAGGGTGAGATGATGTAACGTACCAGGAGATGTGACGTACGTGCCAGAAGGACGCACACGACATAAAGGCAGATAGGAATCAGAATAAAACGTCCGCGTAGCTCAATTGGTAGAGTGACTTATTCCGGAATGAGAGGATCCGGGTTCGAATCCTGGCGTGGACAGAAATGACGGAGAAATTTACTTCGTTATAAGGTGACTAATGCTGCTGTACTTGTCATTGTGGATCATCTGAAAATATTGGCCTCTGATTTGAAAGAAAGATTTTCTGATTTAAAACAAATTGATTTTCCAACATGTGTGATGCAGCCAGTGATAGTGGATCTATCTGATGTTTCAATGCAGTACGAAGAAGAACTCTCGGAAATGCAAAATGATGAGTCAGTTAAAACTTTATTCAATATAAAAGGAGCGATGGCATGCCTTTGTGATGAGACAGAAACTAAATACCGAAATTCAACCAACTTTGCAAGAAAACTGTTGTTACCGTTTTCATCTTCATATTTAGCTGAATGAAGTTTTAGTGCTGTAAATGATTTGCTACTAAAGAAAAGAAATCGACTGGATATCACTAAACGAGGAGACTTGATATTGAAGCTGACTAAATTGATGCCTAACATAAAATCTCTCTGCAGCAGGCATGCAGCACAAGGATCTCACTAACTTTTGTCTACTTATCTTGAGGTGAGCTCAAATTGTATTTTTAATTAAAATGATCAAAGCATTACAGAAAAATCTTCCATTAAAATTATTTTATATTTATTCATTTCAGTTTTCTATTATAAGTTTTGAAATTTTATTTACTGTTTTTTCATATCCCTTCATATTATTTTTTTTTTAACAATTTCTTAGTGATTTCTTCCTCAGTACTTCAACTGAAATTTCGTTCTTTTATTTTTCTCTTTCACGGATGCCATGTTCTTTGGAAACTAGTTAATGGCCTTTTAGACCATCAACAAGCTTCCAAAGAACATGTGAATAGGAGTTCATTTTTTGAATAATAAGAATTATATGTCATTATACGTGGAGGATAGGAGTTACATATTATTCTTTTTTGAATAATAAGAATTATATATCACAGAATTATATGTCTATGTCATTATAGTGGAGGATAGGAGTTCATTTTTTTGAATAATAAGAATTATATGTCACAGGGGGGAGGCATCACGATTTTTGGGATCCTTAGGTGGGGCATGGCCAAAAAAGGTTGGGAGCCACTGCTCTAAACAGCCTTTTTCCTTCGGCTCTCATTAGTGGGTGCAATTTTCATTTCACTCAGTGTCTTTGGCGGAAAATTCAAGAAATAGGGTTGGTCACCGATTACAAGAACAATGAAGAGATTTGGCTCCATTTGTGTGCATCGCTAGCATATCTCTTGATAGAAAATATCGATGATGGTTGGCTGTGCATTCAAGAGGAAAGCCCAAGTCATGCGAAACTGCAGGAATTTTACGACTACTTTGTTCATCAATGGTTAGAAAATTCTGCAATCAGTAGGAAAATGTGGAATTGCAAGGGCAAACTTCACAGAACGAATATTATAGTCGAAGAATGGAACAACAAACTGAACACTTTCACACGTAAAAGGCAGTTTGGCGTCCTCAAGTTCGTTAATTGCTTGAAAGGCTAAGCCAGTCAACAGTGACTTTATTTACAAGTCTTGCATCTCTTTAAAAGCAAGAAAAGGAATTTTCTGTGCATACTGGCTTATGTTTAGAAATTTGAGTGAAAGGAGAGCCGTCTCTTTGCAAAGTAAGTCATGTGGGAAATAAGCATAAAAAAAAAAAAGATGAAGAAAAATCCCAAAAAAAGAAAACAAATGAAAACAAAAACAAAAAAAGAAAAATCACAAAATGTAAAAAATGAAAAAAAAATAATTATAAAAGCAAAAAAGAAGACAAAAAAAAAAAAAAAAAAAAAGAGTACGACTTTTAAACACGCCAGTGTCGATGCATTTCTAGCTCGGAATGTCAGCACTGCCAGTCCTAAGCCTGGAGAAAGTGTGAAGGAAAGTTGTTAAAAAAAAGAACGACTTTTAAGTCAGCGACTTGGGGAACTAGGGAGTTGTCCAGAATTGGGACGTTTTGTGGTTGTCCGGAACTGGGAGAATACCATCCGTGTCAAGGGGACAATCCGTTTGCTATCATACCTTGGGTCTTCACGGGTTGATTAGGGAAATGATTGGCACTAATCCTTTCTGACTGATTACCTGCTAAATGGGCTATTACCATGATGTAGAAACCAAGAAAGGATCTCTCCTTTTCTAGGTTATACGCCACTGTTATATCCCTTTTATCGAGTAATCAGTTACGATGTTTGAGTCACTCTCTGTAAATACCTTTGTCTTGGTATATAGCGCACAAAGTCGTATCTAGAGCGGGGCAAGCAGGACGGTGTCCCGGTTTCCCCGGGCGCACCTCGAGAGGGCGTAAATACCACTACGTACCATCTGCTTAAAATAAGAAACGTAACTTTTACACCAATTTCTGGCACAATATTTTTGCGCCATGTGTGTATGTATGGCGCGAAAATATTGTCTATGTATGTACATAATTTTTTTATGAAATTTCGCACGTTTCAGTAACCTTGTCAGCTTAAAATTCTAATTTCTCCCTCAGAATGTTCAGGAGATGTTAATTCCTCACATTGAGAAATTAAGGCGCGTTGTAAGTACGTTGCAAGGTGAAGATGTCGTTTACAATGTTGAAGATTAGAATTATTGCTACGATTGCGAGCCACAACTGTCAGCTGCATTTGGATGCACTAACGAAGGTCTGAAGACAAAAGCAGTTGGGAGTATGACATTGGATGCACTAACGAAGGTCTGAAAACAAAAGCAGTTGGGAATCTTACATTGGATGCACTAACGAAGTTATGAAAACAAGAGCAGTTGGAAATCTGACATTAAATGCACTAACGAAGGTCTGAAAACAAAAGCAGTTGGGAGTCTGACATTGGATGCACTAACGAAGGTCCGAAAAAAAGCAGTTGGGAATCTTACATTGGATACACTAACGAAGTTATGAAAACAAGAGCAGTTGGAAATCTGACATTGGATGCACTAACGAAGGTCTGAAAACAAAAGCAGTTGGGAGTCTGACACTGGATGCACTAACGAAATTCTGAAAACAAAAGCAGTTGGGAATCTTACATTGGATGCGCTAACGAAGTTATGAAAACAAGAGCAGTTGGAAATCTGACATTGGATGCACTACTGAAGTTATGAAAACAAGAGCAGTTGGGAATCTGACATTGGATGCACTAACGAAGGTCTGAAAACAAAAACAGTTGGGAATCTGACATTGGATGCACTAACGAAGGTCTGAAAACAAAAACAGTTGGGAATCTTACATTGGATGCACTAACGAAGGTCTGAAAACAAAAGCAGTTGGGAGTCTGACACTGGATGCACTAACGAAATTCTGAAAACAAAAGCAGTTGGGAATCTTACATTGGATGCGCTAACGAAGTTATGAAAACAAGAGCAGTTGGAAATCTGACATTGGATGCACTACTGAAGTTATGAAAACAAAAGCAGTTGGGAATCTGACATTAGATGCACTGACGAAGGTCTGAAAACAAAAGCAGTTGGGAATCTGACATTGGATGCACTAACGAAGGTCTGAAAACAAAAGCAGTTGGGAATCTGACATTGGATGCACTAACGAAGGTCTGAAAACAAAAGCAGTTGGGAATCTTACATTGGATGCACTAACGAAGTTATGAAAACAAGAGCAGTTGGGAATCTGACATTGGATGCACTAACGAAGGTCTGAAAACAAAAACAGTTGGGAATCTTACATTGGATGCACTAAGGAAGGTCTGAAAACAAAAGCAGTTGGGAATCTGACATTAGATGCACTGACGAAGGTCTGAAAACAAAAGCAGTTGGGAATCTGACATTGGATGCACTAACGAAGGTCTGAAAACAGAAGCAGTTGGGAACCTGACATTGGATGCACTAACAAAGATCTGAAAACAAAAGCAGATGGGAATCTGACATTGGATGCACTAACAAATATCTGAAAACAAAAGCAGTTGGGAATCTGACATTGGATGCACTGACGAAGGTCTGAAAGCAAAAGCAGTTGGGAATCTGACATTGGATGCACTAACGAAGGTCTGAAAACAAAAGCAGTTGGGAATCTGACATTGGATGCACTAACGAAGGTCTGAAAACAAAAGCAGTTAGGAATCTTACATTGGATGCACTAACGAAGTTGTAAAAACAAGAGCAGTTGGGAATCTGACATTGGATGCACTAACGAAGGTCTGAAAACAGAAGCAGTTGGGAATCTTACATTGGATGCACTAACGAAGGTCTGAAAACAAAAGCAGTTGGGAATCTGACATTAGATGCACTGACGAAGGTCTGAAAACAAAGGCAGTTGGGAATCTGACATTGGATGCACTAACAAAGATCTGAAAACAAAAGCAGTTGGGAATCTGACATGGATACACTGACGAAGGTCTGAAAACAAAAGCAGTTGGGAATCTGACATTGGATGCACTAACGAAGGTCTGAAAACAAAAGCAGTTGGTAATCTGACATTGGATGCACTAACGAAGTTATGAAAACAATTGGATGCACTAACGAAGGTCTGAAAACAATTCGATGCCCTACTAAAGGTCTAAAAACAATTCGATGCACTAACGAAGGTCTGAAAACAATTGGATGCCCTAACAAAGGTCTGAAAACAATGGATGCACTAACGAAGGTCTGAAAATAAAAGCAGTTGGGAATCTGACATTGGATGCACTAACAAAGATCTGAAAACAAAAGCAGTTGGGAATCTGACATTGGATGCATTGGATGCACTGACGAAGGTCTGAAAACAAAAGCAGTTGGGAATCTAAAATTGGATGCACTAACGAAGGTCTGAAAACAAAAGCAGTTGGAAATCTGACATTGGATGCACTAACGAAGTTATGAAAACAATTGGATGCACTAACGAAGGTCTAAAAACAATTCGATGCACTAACGAAAGTCTGTAAAAATTTGGATGCCCTAACAAAAGTCTGAAAACAATGGATGCACTAACGAAGGTCTGAAACAATTGGATGCTCTAGCGAAGGTCTGAAAACAATTCGATGCCCTAACAAAAGTCTGAAAACAATGGATGCCCTAACGAAGGTCTGAAAATAAAAACTGTTAGGAATCTGACTTTGGATGCACTAGCGAAGGTCTGAAACAATTGGATGCTCTAGCGAAGGTCTGAAAACAAAAGCAGTTAGGAATCTCACATCGCTGTTCCTCTCCAGCATTTTAAAATCCTAAATGACGTCACGCGTCCTACACAGGGTGAGTCGAACGTTTTGCAATATTTGGATTACTTTTTGTCTTCATACGTTCCTTTACGACGAAAGCTGACCTGCATTCAAAGTATAGGCCATCGTGTTGCACTGTCTTTATCCATCTCTCTGCCCCAGTTCTTCTCCTGTACCAGTTCTTCTCCTTCGAGGTGAAGAACTCCTTCACCCCAGCTGCCACCTCCTCCTGGTTATTGAAGTGCCTCCTGCGAAGGAAGTGGACCATGGACCGGAACAGGTAACAATCCGACGAGGCAAGGGTGTGACGTCAGTTCCTGGAGTTTTGCCCGGGTCGATCGGGCGGTATGAAGCCGAGCGTTGTCCTGCTGTAGGAGAGTGTTGGAAGCAAAAATTATTTAATAAATTTAGCCCAACATACACGTGCAGATGTGTGGTTAACCGGATTGGCAATCTCACTTCTCTAGGCGGTGCTCAGACACCAGGGGAATTCGGAAGGTTGCACAAAATGGAAATGCGGTCAATCGCCTAGAGGGACGCATACCGTGTGACCTTGGGGGCGGGTGGGGGTCCGGTTTCCGCGAACGCGGTGAACCCCAAAAGGTCAGAGGTGAGAGAGTCCAGAGGCCAGGGCAGTCTCCTGTGAGATGGTGAGCAGAGCGGCCATCATCACCAAGTAGAAGAGGTCCAGGAGATAACATCGATGACGGAATGAAAGTTCACTTAATGATGATAAAGAAAAGCGATGACTAACTCCATGCCAAGACTGACAACGATAAAGATTGCAAGTCCTGGAAAATCCAGATAAGGTATTTTTCTGTTCCCTGTTTTATTGCATGTGTCTGCTTATTAATATTCGTAACTCTAATTAGAGCACGTAGCAGGTGTATTTTTCATGCTCAAACAATGGCAACCCCAGTTAGGTAGGTTAATCAGTTCGAATAAAAGAAAAGATCCCAAAGAAAAAAGATACTAAGCATTGCACTTATACATTGCGTATATGTAGGAATGATCAGGAATTTAGTAGAGAAAATTCTCACTAAAAGAAATTTTATGACAAAGGCATTGTTAACGGTTGCACCCACGCGTGTGGTAAATCTGTGTTCCTGCATGATCCACTAATTCAAAAGCATTAAACCAATTTTTTTACTTCCACTTAAGATTCCTGCTTCTTATTATAATCGCACACAAAGCACAAAATAAGGAATGTTCGTATGTTAATAATTTCTAGTTCACGAGCGGTACCTTTATTCCCCCACCATTCCAGTGACGAGATAAAGGTGAATCACAACGCCGTGCTTTCTTATTTGCCCGTACATATAAGGGGCACGTTTCTGTTTATTATACGATCACTGCAAATACTTCTAACTAACTTCATTTCAATTTATTATATCATTTGCACCATTTGATTTGTGACGAAAGAAGATGTGTTGCAGATGTGTAATGTGATGCAAAATATTGTTAGTAATGTCGAGACTAATATTTTTAGGTGGTTTGACCATGTTGAAAGAATCAGTGATGATGTGCTGACCAAGAGAATTTTTTCAGCCCAAGTGGTAGGAAAAAAAGGTAGAGAGGAAGGCCAAGGAAATCTTGGGAGGACCAGATTCAGGAATGTCTGCTTCAGGAAAAGATTATGAGTATGAAGTATAAAAGATCTTGTGTGCGGCGTGTGATGGATGTCAATGAAGCTCGAGTTGTCTTGCGAGATCGTTGTAAAATGGAGACAATTGATACACCAATAGTAAATAATTTCTAGTTCTACCAGTTAAATGTGTACTTGGCTCATGGTCTTTCTTTGAGAAGCTAACCTCTGAATCTCATAGAACAGCTTGGTGATAATAGGTGCTTGAAGTAATTCCCGCTGTTTGTTTGCCACACAAACACCTGTGCGTTGCCACAGAACGGTACAGGATAGTCTATTCAAAGCAGTGTCCGTTGGCAGCTACGATCATTTCCCACCGTTGGGGTAACAAATGGATTCCGCGAGAGAAAAATGCAGGTTCTTTCGAGGCGAACCATTCACCGAACCATGTTTGGATATCCGTGATATAAAGGAAGTGCTGCTCTGACAGGCCATGTTGTAGCGAGCGGAACAAATGGAAATCCGAAGGAGCAATGTCCGGGGAATAAGGCGGGTGAGGTGAGAAGTCCCAGCCAAGTGCCTCCAAGAGTTCCTTCACGGATTTGGCGACATGAGGTCTAGCGTTGTCGTGGAGAAGAATAACCTTGTCATGTGGGATCCAGTTTCCGAGCTTCTGGATCATTTCCCATTGCCTTTAAACGTTTGCTAACCGTTGACTCATCGACCCGTAGTGTTTCAGACAACTCGTGGAGGGTCTGACATGAATCCTCGTCCAATAAGGCCTCCAATGCTCCATCTTCGAATTTTTCGGCTGCTCAGGGCGCTCTGTGTCCGTCAGGTCATATTCGTTGGCTTTGAAGCGTCGTAACCACTCTCTGCATGTTGTTTCCGATATGGCAGGTTCCCCATAGACTTGCACTAGCAAATGATGACTTTCCGCTGCAGATTTCTTGAGATGAAAGCAGAAGAGTAATGCTTCCCGTAAATGCTCCTTTTTTGGTACGAAACTCGACATCGTGAATGCGATACAAACTTGTGTCCTGTGACCTCTCATCGCGTGTCACACACTGCTTCGCCCAGATTACGGATGACACGTGCGTGTGCACGGGAGGTCACGTGTGGCCCGGGTCACAGCGCACCACTGCGGCGCTCTATTGGGCAACAGCGGGAATTAATTCAAGCACCTAATATGTACGTACGCCTAATGGTAATGCTATACCCAAGGTAATGGAAGCCCCGTCTGAATTTGATTACCGGGGTATTCTCAGACTGTGGTAATTCCTGCGAGATTTGTTATCAGCAGAAGTGTGCCAATAACCAAATATCGATTGTTTTGCTGATAATCCTGTATAGTGATATTTTATAAGCGATAACCGATAAATTGTATTTCTTCATGTTTTTTCTTTTCTAAAAATTTCAATATTTAGGGGTAAATTAAGAGCAAAAGTTATAAAAATGATGTGAAAGATTAGCAAACGTAACGTCTCCTTAATTGTACAATTAAAGTACCCAACGATCAGTTCATTACGCTAGCAAAACAGAGGGCACATTCTAGGCGCTTTTTACTGCGGTGCTTGTGCTCTTCATCCTCATGCTAAAATAACGCGTCCAACCGCTATTTTGGTTTTAAATATCACGCCCTGGATGATTGAAACTTTTATTTGTGTTTAATTAATTAATTATTTATTTATCTTCCAGTATATCCTGCATAGCAATCAGTTAACAAACACAAGGTGAGTCAAAAGTCGCAGGACATCCTTGTATTTCAGAAACAGGACGGGAAATAAATATCTGAATACCCCAGCAAAGAATCGATCAGGAGGCCTGTTTTTTAGGCTATTTCCGGAACATGGTCGCCATCTTGAAATCAGCCATATTGGATCAAGGTCAAATTATTCAAATGGTAAAGGGGTCAGGTTGCATATCGAACAAGACCAGTATTTTCTTAAAAATTGATTGGCGGAATGAGATTTGACATATGTATTGTGGCTCATAAATTATCAAAACAGAAAGTTGAAATAACCATTGTTTTTTGCATGTAACTGAAGATAGCATTGACGAAACAGGAGAGATTGAGGTGATCCTAATGTCTGGGGAACGTAACTGCCGTATCATAGTCGCAGACTTCAACAACCGACACCCAGAAAGACTACCACTTTCACACAGCACTGTCGCATACCTGATATCCAAATTCCCAGAAACTGAGACTCTAAACGACAAGCCACGTATTAATCAGCCGAAAACTGCTACCGACGAGGAAACCTCAGCAATGGTCTTGGCATCCTTTACAAAGAGTCCACAACGTAACACACGAGGTCTCGCAGTAGAATGCGGTATCAGCCAGTCAGCCATTTTACGGATTCTTCACACCGCTCACTGGTCATTGGATTGGCCGGCGTGGTCCTATGGAATGGCCACCATGCTCCCCTGACCTCACATTGCGGGTGACGTTGTCCCTGTGATTTGCATACGGTGTATTTCATTTACTCCAGTCGCAGTCGATGGTATCATTATTTTGGTAAACTCTTGCATTTTGGTTTGCCGTTTAAAAAACAACATGGCAGCTTATGGTCGTTACGGTAAATGCGGCACGAATATTTTCGTATTAGGTGTACAAATAAGTTTTAAAGCGTTTTAAGGCAACGCAACATGTAATTTGAGAGAAAACAACAATACCTTTACGAATCAAAATATGCGCCGTCATTATCTATCACCTTCCGCCATCGGTCGGGCAGCTGACAGATTCCAACCATGAAGAATACTTCGTCGTGTGACGCCATGAAGTCGTCAACCCATTTCTGCACTTCGTCACATGTCCGGAACCGTACAGCAGACAAACCATGTTGCATCGATCGGAACAAATGATAGTCTGAAGGGGCTATGTCGGGACTATACGCCGGGTGCCCCAAACTTCCCTGACAAGCGTCAATAACGTTTCCTTGACCGATTTCGCGACATGCGGCCTAGCATTGTGATGCAGTAATTTCACGTGACGCAATCCTTTGCCTATGAATGGACGTTTCTGACAGACTTCCTGGTTCAATCGCATCAATTGTTGCTTGTAGCGATCAGCAGTAACAGTTCGACCCTGTTCTAATAGTTCATAAGAGAGCACACCCTTCATATTCCACCAGATGCACAGCAGAACTTTCTTGGAGTAAATATTGTGTTTGGGTGTCGATGTCGTTCCTTCTCAGGGGTCTACCCAGTGTCTTTTGCATTTGGGATTGCCGTATCACATCCACTTTTCATCACCCGTAACGATTTTCCACAGGAAAGACTTTCTGTGTTGTTCATTCAACAGATTCAAACACTTCATGACACGCTCATCCTTGTTCCTCTGGCTCAGGTCATGTGGCAACCATTTTCCTTCCTTCTGAATCTTTCCCATTGCGTGTAAACGATTGGAAATGGTTTGTTGAGTTACCCCCAGTTGTTCAGCTAGTTCATTTGCCGTTCGAGACGAATCTTCATCCAGCAATGCTTGCAGTTCCTCATGTGCAACTATCTGCGGGGCGCCGCTACATTCTCGATCGCTGACATCAAATTCACCTGCTTTAAACCGTCTAAACCGAAGCTCACACGTGCTTTTCGATACAATATATTCCCCCAGAACAGAACAAATCGATGCACATGCTTTTTCAGCACTTTTTCCTTTGTGGAATTCGTAACAAATGCAGTGTCGAATAAATGCTGTATCGCTTGTCATCTTTCACCTACTGATGTGCAAGTGCGTTTGACTGTTGGGCAAACTTCTGCGTCACACTTTATACTCTGGACCAGTTACGGTCACATGACAACAACGCAGGGGAATGTCGAATATGTAAATTAACGGTATATGTCACACAAAAAACGCTTTAAAACTTATTTGTACTATAATGAATTAGCTTTATTTTGCTTTCCGCTAAGGTAATTATAATGAATAAGCTCTTCCTACCAGCTAGCTAATGATAATAATGAAGCTTTCCTACTGAGCTTAAGTATAATGCTTCATGCTACTGAATGATATACTTGTACTAAGCTTCAAATAGTGAATTCAAATGGTTGTTGTTACTAGTTAATTAAGAACATGAATAAAGTCTTAACGCTGGTTGTTAATGGTAATAAACTAATGATATAAACCTAACAGCCAGACAGAGGTCTGACAAAAACTATGAATTGAGAAAGACGAACTTACGGCAAGCTTTTTTATTCGGTACGCTTGATCATCCAAAGCACACACACAACTTGTTTTACAATAATGAAAAATCACTAATCACATACAACAAAATCTCTCCTTATAACAACAAAATCTCTCCTCGTATAACAAACGCTCTCCGTAAACAACAACGCTCTCCTTGGCTATCGATGAACGCGCCTATATATACTGGCTACCACCACGTCATGACTTACACTCATTGCCAGATCTCATTCATCGGGTGAAATAATATTTCGTTCAGTAAGAAGATAATTTACATAGAAAAATAAAATAACCAGAGATAGTAAAATCAAAAGGAAAGTGAATATAGAGTATACGTTACAGTACACCTAATATAAAAACAATCCACTTGGATGCTTTTGGAAGTGACTGCCAAATATTGCTTGAACATATTTATCTACAATAGTATTCGCAATTTTGTTGGCGTGATGTTACATACCGTTTCTGAGGGTTCGTCGTAGTTACTAATGAACAGCATGGTAGACCACCAGTTTTTTTCGCACGGTTTTGCATAGATGTCATATAAATAACGGAAATCCGGACCTGAACCAAAGAGTGGAATCAGAAAAGTCAAAACTATCACAAAGACGTATACTGGTAAGATTCTGAAATGAAAAATAAAACGAACATATATGAGCAATTCTAGAACTTAATCAAAATTCTTTTCGCTTTGGGGAACTCCCCATCGCAAAAACATCAAAACGAAAAAAACAAGTGACGAAAAAAGAAAGCCAGCAGTTGCATCAGTTGATAACACTTTACACAGCCTTCCTAATACTCAGAAGTAAAAACAAACATTAATATTTCTGCAAATCGCGTTGACATTTTCTGACATGAAAATTTATTTCTGGCATCAGAATGATTTAGCTCGTCGAAAACCTTATTTATAATTTTTGAAAGAACCAGGGAAGTGCGATAACAGTGATAGAGGGCTCTTTTTCCGAAATATTATTCCATGCGTTAACCAGGACCGTAGCAACTTTTTTCTTATCTTGGACGGTGAAACTTGAAATTACGCTCCTTCGTGTTCAAAATTACTCACCTTAAAGTTGCACTTCAATAACACGTGGTTTTTACTTTGATACTTGAGGTTTTTGACATAATTTTATTAAAAATGTAAAACCTAGGTAAATATCGAAGAACCACAGGTTGTAAATACCAAATAAACCGTAAAAGTTATGTGACAGCTGACAACACAACATTCCACAGAAATGTAGAGCGAAACGCAAATCAGCGCAGAACGAATAAGTTTCGAATTGTGAAAGTAAGAATATTAAGAAGCTTTAGGGGTAGGGCTTGGAAAAATTCCGTTCAAGTTAAACGCTCAGAGAGACTTCTTACGACAGAGCATAAATTATTAATTATCTCTTCATCTCAACGACATGTTCCGAAAGGTCACAGTGGTTAGACATATCAGCATATTGTTTTCTATGCCTTCATCACTGTTTTAGGAAATTCCTCTCATGGATATGAAATGTGCGCTCTTCATAGTGCATGTTTCTCTGCACCCTGGTTAACTGCAAGGAATATTGTATGAGACTGATTAAAGTCTTTAAAAAGAAAATACTGAAGGGTATAACTTCCATATTTATTTATAATTTCTTTTTTTACATCCCCCACAGCATGAATTTTCGCCCTTGAAATGACAATTCTCGGAAAGCAATCGCCCCCCCCCCCATTGCCCTCCCAGTAACTACGGACCTGGCGTTAACACACAGGTTGTGTGATCCACCTTCAGACTTTTAAAGAGGGCCCCACTAGAGACTTTTGAAAAGGGCCCCCATTGCCTGCCCAGTCCTGTACCGGAAGGTCAACTTTATCTGGAGACTTTTAAAGAGGGCTCAACATTATCTGCAGACTTTTAAAGAGGGCCCCCATTGCCTGCCATCAACTTTATCTGGAGAATTTTAAAGAGGGCCCCCATTGCCTGCCCAGTCCTGTACTGGAAGGTCAACTTTATCTGGAGACTTTTAAAGAGGGCTCAACTTTATCTAGAGGCTTTTAAAGAGGTCCCCCATTGCCTGCCCATCAACTTTATCTGGATACTTTTAAAGAGGGCCCCCACTAGAGACTTTTAAAGAGGACCCCATTGCCTGCCCAGTCCTGTACTGGAAGGTCAACTTTATCTGGAGACTTTTAAAGAGGGCTCAACTTTATCTGGAGGCTTTTAAAGAGGTCCCCCATTGCCTGCCCATCAACTTTATCTGGATTCTTTTAAAGAGGGCCCCCACTAGAGACTTTTAAAGAGGGCTCCCACTAGAGACTTTTAAAGAGGACCCCATTGCCTGCCCAGTCCTGTACTGGAAGGTCAACTTTATCTGGAGACTTTTAAAGAGGGTCCCCATTGCCTGCCCATCAACTTTATCTGGATACTTTTAAAGAGGGCCCCGACTAGAGACTTTTAAAGAGGACCCCATTGCCTGCCCAGTCCTGTACTGGAAGGTCAACTTTATCTGGAGACTTTTAAAGAGGGCCCCCATTGCCTTCCATCAACTTTATCTGGTAACTTAAAGAGGGCCCCCATTGCCTTCCATCAACTTTATCTGGTGACTTAAAGAGGGCCCCCATTGCCTGCCTAGTCCTGTACTGGAAGGTTTAAACATTTTGCTCCTCTATTAAAGATACCTTTGTGTCTCACAAAACATAGACTGACTTGTTTAATAATCAGATGGGGAAGATCAACGAGTGAAACGAAACACCGTCACCGGATAATTTGATTAAAGGCTGCTGAAATGGACAAGCTCGGCTACAAGCTGAGAGCCTGAAATGTAGCGGTTTATTTCTTTAATGGATGAAATGAGAATCTGTTTTCACATTCTTATCTGTAGCGACTAAAAGACTTGGCTTTTTCTCTTTTGTGAGAATTGTTTACATAAAAAGTTTTCAGCTTTATAAAACCAAAACGAGATTCCGGCGTAATACCTTGATACAAAGGAGATGAAGAAGTTTGATGTATTTGTTTACATATCTGAGAATGATAGCTACACCATCTATATTTAAACCACATACGTGCGAGGAATTCCTACGATAAGCGCCATATCTCTCAACGTTAATACTGAAGAAGTTCAGTTTAGTAGAGCAACTTTGATTCCTTATAGCAGGGAATTTTCAACGTTTTCTGAATCTGTGACCACGCATGAAAAAATGGAATAGGACTCGCGGCTACACGAAGAACAATAAAAATGCTTGCGTTTATAATGAATATTGATTATTTCAGCTTGGTTTTGAATCCTAAAACTTGACTTTCGGAAAAAGAAAAGAAACAGTTAACATATCTATATTACAAAGATGTCGGAAGTGTATACCTGATAAGCACACCGGACAAAAAATGAGTCATCCTAACAGAAATGACAGTAGGAAGTTACCGGTTGCACAGAGGGCGCTGTGATAGCATTTTAGGGAGATAAATAGCACTGGCATGGTCTACATGATCATTTCTGTCTCGTGAAGTGTTGAAGAGCAGCGTGTGTGTTGAATTTAGTTTGCAATATGGGTCGTAAGACAGACGTTACTGAGTGGCAAAAAGGAGCCATCGTGTTTGGCCGTGCCCACGGACACCAAGTGAATGAAGTTGCCCAATGTTTTGGTGTGTCGAAGAGTACTCTCCAGCGGGTCTAGAAACAGTGGTGTATTCACAGTCAACTGTTAATTGGCGACGCAGCTGTGGCCGGAAAATGATTCTCACTAACAGGGACCGCCTCCATGTTTCACGCCTAATAACTGCAAATCGGTTTCAAACCAGACAATTGCTCCAAACAGTCAATGAAAGTCCACTCCAACCAATTTCCTGCCGCCCCTGTGGCGCAGTGGTCTAAAGCGCTGACCTCTGATCATTCGTCCGTAAGGGGTCCGGGTTCGAATCCCGGTCAGGCATGGATGTTGTGTTTGTGGGCATCTGTAGCAGAGCACCACGGAAGAGCCCATTTTTACCAGCAAGTCACAAATTCGCACGCTATCAATAGGCTCAGAGGCACCAAAACTTTACTGTGGAGGATTGGAAACGAGTACTTTGGCCAGATGAGTCTCGTTTTTGTTTGTACTCCAATGATGGGAGGCGACAAGTGCGTCGCAGGCCCAATGAATCATTTAATCCTGATTGTGTCGAAGGTGTTCTTCAAGCTGAATGGGGAGCGAGAATGTTTTTCGTACCACGCAATGGCCCTTCTCATTGCAGTGACGATGAATTTGAACCAGCATGCTTACCTCCGTATTCTGAATGACGTAGCGTTGCCCTTTGCCCTACATCTCCAGGAGCAGCATCACATTGCCACTCCCGTTTCCCAAGACGACAATTGCCGTGTGCACATAGCTAAAACTGTGTCTTAGTGGCACGACGAATAATCAGCAAAACTGTCTGATATCGACTGGCCTGTCAAGTCCCCAGATTTGAATCCTATTGAAAATCTATGGGATCATTTGGAACAGAAGGTGAAACGCCGGAATATACACCCACGTAATCTGGCGGAACTTCGGGACCAATTGACGCAAGAATAGCTGCAAATTGATGTTCAATACATCCATCATAATTTCTGCTTATGATACATACTCGCGTTAATTATGTTCGTTCTTCCAACATCTGTGTAACCTATGAATGTGTAACATTCGTTCAATATCTATGTAACATATGTTGGGCAAAATAATATGAACACCATGAGTGTAGGGGTTAACGTTAGTCGTGTGGGCTGCACTGTAAAAACCGAATGTTGTGCTTATCTTTTGTGTATCTATTCTTTGCATGTATCTTCTAGGTTGTATGCCAGTGTAGTACAAATTGTGTTCAGTACGAGCTGACGGTGAAATATGTGACCTGTCAGACTTTCAAAGACAATGGGAGCCCGTTTAGCATTTAGCAGGATCGTCTCTAACCGTAACAGCCAAATTGTTTGGAGTTCTAAAAGCAACAGCCTCCACGGTTATCACTCCGTACACAAAACATGGAGACTGCATCGGCGTAGAAGAATCGGCTAAAACCGAGACTGAATGAAAGGGATCGTCAAACACTAACAAGGATTGTGTCCAAACAAGGCAGAGCTACTGTAGCAAAAATAACAGCAGGATACAATATCCACCTGGAGGACCCTGTTTCTGCAGAAAAAAAGTCCGCAAAGGAATTCACAAAGCCAAAATGAACAAAATAGCTGCGATTGCTAAGCCTTTAATCACAGAAACCAACGCTACGGTGCGAAAATGATGGTGTCATGAGCATAAAACCCATACAGCTGATGATTGGAAATGTGTAATATGGTTCAGTGAGTCCTCACTTGCATTATACTTAACACTAGGTTGGGTTTATGTACGGAGAAATCTCAAGGAAGCGTACAATTCGGAATGTTTGGTTCCAACTGTCAAACATGGGGATGCATCAGTGACGATTTGGTATTCGGCTGGCAACATCATTACTCTACACGGTTGAGTTGCTATCAGCGAGTACTTGGACATTCTAGGTGATCAGGTGCATCTATGGTCGAAGTGTTCTTTTCCAACAATGATGCCATTTCTCGAGATTTTAATGCGCCCGTACATACAACCAGAACAGTTCTACAAGATGAACTTTAACTCTGCTCTGGCCAGCTCAATTACCTGATTTGAATATCATCCAATCATTGTGAGCAGGCTTGGAGATCAGATTGTGAGAAGCAGATTTCCTCCTACAACATCTCTGAAGCATTTTTGGCTGATATTCTGATCAACAAATGGTAAAATATTCCACTGGAGATTATTCAAAATTAAATTAATGAAGGAAGAAATGTTCCTCATAATACATGGGAAATCGATAGAATTTTGAAAGCAAACAGAACATAAATTCTGAATTTGCTTGTACCACGTACTGGTCATCCACAGATAAATCAATGAAGGAAGAAATATTCCTCATAATACATGGGAAATCGATAGAATATTGAAAGCAAACAGAACATAAATTCTGAATTTGCTTGTACCACGTACTGGTCATCCACAGATAAATCAATGAAGGAAGAAATATTCCTCATAATATTGCTACATGGGAAATCGATAGGATATTCAAAGCAAACAGAATATAATTCTGAATTTGCTTGTACCACTTACTGGTCATCAACAGATAAATCAATGAAGGAAAAAATATTCCTCATAATACATGGGAAACCGATAGAATATTCAAAGCAAACAGAATATAAATCCTGAATTTGCTTGTACAACGTACTGGTCGTCCACAGATAAATCAATGAAGGAAGAAATATTCCTAGTAATACATTGGAAACCGATAGAATATTCAAAGCAAACAGAATATAAATTCTGAATTTGCTTGTACCACTTACTGGTCATCCACAGATAAATCAATGAAGGAAGACATATTCCTCATAATATATGGGAAATCGATAGAATATTCAGAATATAAATTCTGAATTTGCTTGTACCACTTACAGGTCATCCACAGATAAATCAATGAAGGAAAAATATTTCTCATAATACATGGGAAATCGATAGAATATTCAAAGCAAACATAATATAAATTCTGAATTTCTTGTACCACGTACTGGTCATCCACAGATAAATCAATGAAGGAAGAAATATTCCTCATAATACATGGGAAATCGATAGAATATTGAAAGCAAACAAAATATCAATTCTGAATTTGCTTGTACCACGTACTGGTCATCCACAGATAAATCAATGAAGGAAGAAATATTCCTCATAATATTGCTACATGCGAAATCGATGGAATATTCGAATCAAACAAAATATAAATTCTAAATTTGCTTGTACCACGTACTGGTCATCCACAAATAAATCAATGAAGGAAGACATATTCCTAATAATACATGGGAAATTGATAGAATATTCAAAGCAAACAAAATATAAATTCTAAATTTGCTTGTACCACTTACTGGTCATCTACAGATAAATCAATGAAGGAAGAAATATTCCTCATAATATTGCTACATGGGAAATCGATAGGATATTCAAAGCAAACAGAATATAAATTCTGAATTTGCATGTATCCTTTACTGGTACAAGCAAATTCAAGGTTGGAAGCTGCATTAAATGCAAATGGTGGTCAATCACCATAATAATCTTGTTAATTGGGAGGTTCGATTTCCGCTCCAGGGCGATGAAAATTTCAAGTTTTTTGAGAGAGTTACATGGATGACCAGGAAGTGGTACAAGCAAAGTGGTACAAGCAAATTCAGAATTTATATTTTGTTTGCTTTTAATGACTATTCGAAAGCTGTGTGAATCTATTCCAAGAAGGTTGGAAGCTGCATTAAAGACAAATGGTAGTTGAACACCTTATTAATAAAAACATGTTGCCTATTTCCCAGGTGTTCACATTATTTTCTCCACCTACTGCATCTCCTTAACCTCAGTTTGATTCGGAAAGCTTTTTTCGTTAGTGGATCGAAGTGAAAGAATTCGCAAGGATTTCTGTCAATCTTGCAGATTTAACTGACGAAAATTTTCCACTTACATGCTACAAATATTTAGTGTATTTTTCGTGGTATCTGTGCCTCAAAATGAACACGGTCAAGTCACATTATTGTGATCACCAGATAAACGCCGTGTGCAGAGCGGAGAGCAGCTAGACGGACTGGGAGTGACTCAATAAGATGCTGGAAGGTGATCACAGGTATGTGGAGACATGCTGACTGCAGTGCATCTGACAGCTGCTTGAGGGTGCGTATTGGAGGATCCATAGAGCAAGCAACACGATCGAGGTGGTCCCACACATGTTCAATTGGGTTCAAGTCTAGGGAATTAGGGGGCCGGGGAAGTATTTCGAAGTCTTTATAGTGCTCTTCCAACTACTCTCGGACATTTCTAGCTGTGCGACAAGTCGCTTTGTCACTCTGGAAGATTCCATCCGCCCCAGGGAAGACAATCAGCATGAATGGGTGTACGTGGTCTGCAAAGATGGATTCATAACGAAATGAGTGGAGCCAGAGAATGCCACGAAAACATTCCACAGACCATAACGTTGCCTCCACCAGCTTGTGTTCTTCCAGCAATGGTTGAAGAGTGTTTGTTCTCTGATGTTTCTCGCCTTATACGCCAACGTTCATTCGTTTGATGAAGAAAAACGTGACTCATCGGAGAAGGCAATTCTTTGCCAATCAGCGGAGGTCCAATTCCGATACTGCCGTGCAAATGTAAGCATTTTCTGCCAATGCAGCTTTGTTAGCATAGGTGCAATGACCATCCGTCTGCATCGGAGCACCATACGCAGCAGGGCTTGCTGAACTGTCGTTTCACACACACTATCGATAGCCATCTGGGTCATTCGGCCAGTGAGTTGCTCCACTGTAGCGTGTCGATCGGCCCTCACGCACCTTCGCAGCCGACGTTCACCTCTCACATCAATGGCACGTGGCGCTCCGCAGTTTCCACGTCGGTTATTCGCAGTGGTAACATTTCTCCAATCACGATACACATTAACCACTGCAGCACGCGAACGGTTTACAAACTCCGCTGTTTCATAAATACTGCCACCCTTGGCCAGAAAGTCGATAGTCATCCCTTTTTGCAAATCTGCTAAATGACGCTTTTTATCCTTGACAGCAACGAGTGATATGTTTTCAGAATGCATACAGCACATCGTATGTACCCTCCAAGCTAGCTCACGGCATGAGCCTTCTTTCATTGGCTACGCGCTGTTGACGTTAAAAGTAGGAGGCGGTCACAATAATATGACTCGACTGTGTATATCCTCCGATAATTGAGGTCAATTAATTAAGTAGATAAAAATATAAGTCACTTAGCATTGCCGCTTGGGTACCCCGAAGTATCTTTAGCCTGTAATTATTTCTCTTTGCCTCGCAGGTGATTCTAAAATGCTGAATCCTCTAAGATTTTGCTGGTTTTTTTGTCCTTTGTTTACTTCAAAAAACGGTGTTCGTCGCACTCCAGTTTTCAGTTAAATCTCTTTAATTTTAGATTTTTGCCCTTGAGACACTGCAGTGCATGAGACACAATTTACAAAAGACAACGGAAAATGAACTTCAAACTTTTAAAATTGAGCTGGGCTTGTACAAAAATAGAAAAAGATGTGCAAAATCATGTTTACCTCCATATCCTGTGAAACACGTACATTGGAATATTGAAGGGCTTTTGGCCAATTTTAACGAGCTTTGTGAAGTTGTAGCAGAGGAGAAGGCCCCTGTAACATGCAAAGGAAAAAGGAAAATTAGCATTCCACATTTAACTCACCGCGTTTCATTTGCCCTTTCAGTCAAATTTAAAGTACTTTTTATGAATTTGAAAATGTATTATAAAACAAAATTTGTTAGTAATCTAAAAAACATTGTGCTTTGGGCATGCCGATAAAAATATAAGATTACAAAGCTTCTACAAGTTATTTAGTGTTTTGAATAAAGATTGAGTGGAGTTAGAGGCTTTTAGCCCCTTTAGATCTTTGTTTTACTAACATTCAACAAAATGATATTGCTTCAGGAATATTGGAATGTGGTTCCAGTGATCATTTACCTAAACTGGTGTTCAAAATTAAGATAATTTGTATATTTCGTCGATTTTCACAAAAAGTACGGAACCAAAGGTACAAATTATGCCGCCGAATAAGAATGTAAATTTGCGGTGTCGAATGCGTAAACGTACACGTGCGTGTGGGCAGAGCTGTGACAGCGGAGGGCATGAAAACCACACGTGGCTTTTTCCGCGATTAGTTCGCTCATACTCCTCGCCGACATTCGTTGTGTTTCTTGCAGGAGTTGGTTCAATTTCATAAGCAATCAGGTAAAATGAGTTGCCACGAAGGTATTGATGACGGAATGAGGTGAAGAATCGTAAGTAGATTGGAGGCAACGCAATCGCAAGTGCAGGTTGCTACAGAGCTCAATGTATTGCCCAGTATCGTCTGCAATTTGTGGAAACAGTTTAAGGACACCGGATCCATATCGAGAAGGCAGGCCTGGGAAAGGTCGTCGAAGAGCCACGACGGCCAATGAAGATCGGCATTGTCACTTTCAGCGAGGCGCCACAGGAATGCTACAGCTGCATAGCTATCTTGTGAGCTGCATGCCGCCACTGGAACCTGAGTTTCAAGGGTTACTGTTTCCCGAAGGCTACATGAGAGAGGGCTCTTTGCCAGAACACCCGTTGTTTGCGCCCCGCTCACTTGAGCACACAAGAGAGCGCGTTTAGCAAGGTGCAGACAACATCAGCCTTGGACCAAACTTCAGTGGGTAACGTTCTCTTCACAGACGAGTCGCGATTCAACCTGAACTCTGATTCTCGACGTACCTTCATCTGGAGAGAACTTGGGCCCCGATATCTTTCTTGCAACATCCGAGAAAGGGCAGCGGAGGTGCCTTGGTCTGGGCAGGCAACATGTTGGACGGCCGCACACCTCTCCATGTGTTTGGCAGAGGCTCCCTGACTGCTGAGAGGTATAGGATGAGATCTTACAGCCATATGTTCGACTTGTCAGGGGCGCAGTTGGCCCTCTGTTCCTTTTTATGGACGACAACTCTCGTTCACATAGGGCTCACCTGGTTGACGATTACCTTAAAAGTGAGAATATTCGCCAGATGAATTGGCCAGCCAGATCGCCAGACCTAAATCTTATCGAATATGTCTGGGACGCTCTTGGGAGGGAAATTTCAGCTTGCCACCCCCTCCGAGAATCAATCAGGAGCTGAAAGCTGCTTTGCTGCAGGAGTGGGACCGACTGCCACAGGGACTCCTCAACTGCCTCGTTTCCAGTATGACGTCACGCTGTGAGAGCTGTACGACTGTGAGAGGGGACCATACCCCATATTAGAGTCATTTTATGTTCGATCTTGCAACGTGGATTTTTGGATATTCCTGCGCTTATGAGCCTTACTGACGATCATGAGTGCGTAGCATGACTGTAGTGTAGTATAAGTTTTTTCTTATATAACTGTGTATCCATACCAAATTTCATTAAAATGTGTCCATTAGTTTTTCAGAAATTCGATAAAATGTGCAAATTCTTTTAATTTTGAACATCAGTGTATATTTAAAATATATAGACATATACAGCAGGCGACCCAAATGCGCGGGATTCACAAAACGAGATCTATTAATAACAAAAACTTTTAGGACAAAAACTAAATGATATAAACTGGAGTGTTATAAAACCAATTCTTCGCCGAACATAAAATATAAAATATTTTCTACTAAACTAAAAGATACATATGAGAACAGCTTTCCTATTTCTGAACAAAGTACTAAGTCAGGAAAAAAAATTAGAAAACCATGGACTACTAATACACTGACGGAAAAAAAATCCCAACACCACGAAAAAATAGTTGTAGAGGAATGAAATGACGGCAATACATTTGTATAGGTAACATATTTAATCGATTAAAGTTTCAAGATCACAGCTTATTGTAAGCGCGAGAAGAGCCATTTTAAATGTGAAATGCTGGTACATTAATAACCGGTGTAACCGCCGGAATGTTGAATGCAAGCACGCAAACGTTCATGCATTGTGTCGTACAGGTGCTGGATGTCAGTTTTTGGGATGGAGTTCCATGCCTGTTGCACTTAGTCGGTCAATACAGGGACGGTTAATGCTGGTTGGGGGTGACGCTGGAGTTGTCGTCCAATGATGTGCCATACGTGCTCGATTGGTGAAACATCTGGTGATCTAGCAGGCCACGGCAACATGTCGACACTCTGTAGAGCATGTTGGGTTACAACAGCGGTATGCGGGCGAGCGTTATCCTGTTAGAAAACACCCCCTGGAATGCTGTTCATGAATGGCAGCACAACAGGTTGAATCACCAGATCGACGTACAACTGTGTCGTCAGGGTGAGTGGGATAACCACGAGAGTGCTCCTGCTGTCATAGGAAATTGCTCCCCAGACCATAACTCCAGGTGTAGGTCCAGTGTGTCTCGGCCGCAGACAGGTTGGTTGCAGGCGCTCACCTGGCATCCTTCTAACCAACACACGGACATCACTGGCACCCAGGCAGAACCGGCTTTCATCAGAAAACACAACAGATCTCCACTCCGTCCTCCAATGAGCTCTACCTCGACACCACTAACGTCGCAAACGGCAGTGGTTTAGAGTAAGTGGAATGCACGCTACAGGGCGTCTGGCTCGGAGCTGTCCTTTAAGTAACCGATTTGTAACAGTTCGTTGTGTCACTGTAGTGGCAACTGCAGCTCGATTTGCTGCCTCAGACGCGGTACGATGCGCCACGGCCATACGCCGTACACGGTGGTCTTCCCTCTCAGTAGTGTCATGTGGCCGGCCGGAACCCGGTCTTCTTGAGGCAGTACCTTCCCTTGACCACCGCTGCCAACAATCATGCTCAGTGGCTATACATTCCTGCCAAGTCGTTCTGCAATATTGCGGAAAGAAAATCCACCTTCTCGTAGCCCTATTACACGACCTCGTTCAAACTCCGTGAGCTCTTGATAATGGCTTCTTCGTCTTCTTAAAGGCATTCTTGACTAACATCAACACCCTACGTCGAATCTCAACGATAACTAACGCTCACGAACGTTACAGCGCGTATTTACAGCAAACCTGCTTTGCATGTTCCGAGGGGCACTAGTAGCGCCACACGTATGCGCCGAGCGCTAAATTTTCATAGACGTCATCTTACAGATGTACTCTCACCGCCTACCAGCTGTCGTTTATCTAACACAACCCCTTCTTGGTGTTGGGGTTTTTTTCCGTTAGTGTACATTACTGAATAAAATTATAGGTTGTCTATAACGAAATGTCCGATTTTTGATCTCTCGTGTTTTGACAATGTGTTACGTTCAATACAGTGAATATGTCTGCAAGTGTAATATATCATTGGAAAGCTTGTAATCTGCAGATTGTAATCGTTTGGTTCCCTTTATTAACACATAATATTTCCTACTCTATATTTCCGTTCCAGTGAAAGATGAATAATTGTGATTTTCGGGCAATTTTTCCCTACGAGTTCAAACTGGGCCACAACGCAGCGCAAGCTAAGCGAAACATTGCTGATGCCTTTGGCTAGGATGGCGTACGGTGCGAACATGGTTCGCAACATTTAAGGCTGGCGACACGAACCTCGACAATGAAGAGCGTGGACGACCGAGTACCGTCATCGATAACGACGCATTGAAGGCGCTTGTTGAAGCAGATCCACACGCAACTGTTCGAGAACTTGCGGGAGAACTGGGAGTAAGCAAATCAGCTGCTTCTATGCACCTCAACCAAATTGGAAAGCTCACGAAGCTCGACAAATGGGTGCCACATGAATTGAAAGAAAATCAACAAAACCGTCGTTTGGAAGTCTCGTCGGGGCTGCTTTTGCGGAACAATACCGATCCTTTTCTCGATCGCATCGTGACATGCGACAAAATGTGAATCCTGTACGATAATCGTCGACGTTTCGCTTCGTGGTTGGACCACGACGAAGCTCCTCAACACTTCCCTGAGCCAAAACTCCATCAACAGAAGGTTATAGTGGTCTTCAACCGGTTTAATCCACTACAGTTTCCCGAATGCGAGCGAAACGATTACCGTGGCAAAGTATTGTCAAGAAATCGACGAAATGCACCTCAAACTGCAACGCATTCACCCATCATTAGTCAACAGAAAGGGCCCAACACTTCTGCACGACAACGCGAGACCACACGTCGCGGTTATCACTCTGCAAAAGTTGAACGAATTGGGCTATGAGACTCTACCTCATCCACCATATTCCTCAGATCTTTCGCCAACCAACTATATTTTTTTCAAGCATCTGAACCAATTTTTGCAGGGGAAAATTTTCCACAACCAAGCTGATGCTCAAAACGCCTTTCAAGCTTTCGTCGCTTCCAGAACTCCTGATTTTTATGCTACCAGAATACATAACTTTGTTTCTCGTTGGCAAAAAAATGTGTTGAATAGACTGGTTCCTATTTCGATTAATCATATTTATTCTGAGCTGAGATATGTGTAATCGACGAACAGTGTCACATCGAACATTTCATTATGGACAACCTAAGAATAAGTTATTTTCCAAATTTCTTAAAATCAGACAACAACTAGATTTCAGTGATTTTAAGCAATATAAAAACAAATTGAATTCTGAAATAAGATAAACTAAAAGAGATTATTGCACTAATATATTTTCACAAAATTCACCTAAACAAACATAGAAAACACCTTAATCAATTACTACGTAATACACCCAGAAATGTCTTACCATCTTTCCTGAGTACTACAAATGATACAAAGACGAAAAAAAAAACCAGGACACCGTAACACATATGAATAATCATTTTACAACAAAACCACTAATAATAAAACAAAAATTAAAATCGGTTAATACTCACTACTCGAATTACTTACAAAAATCATATCGCCATAATAATTTTCACTTTACAGATATTACAGAATATGAATTACTGGTGGAATTAAAAAATACAAAATTGAAATCAGGTACAGGTTATGATGATATAAATCCACTAACAATTAAATATGTAGCAGATGTGATATGTGGGCCTTTACTCCTAATATACAACTCTGTCTTTCATGCAGGAATGTTTCCTAATGTATTAAAAATAACACAAATTACCCCAAAACGTAAATCAGGATCACATGATGATGAAAATAACTATCGCCCAATATCTAAAATATACATTTTTGCAAAATTACGTGAAAAATTAATATACAATAAATTATTACCCTACCTACAGAAATATCATATAATAAATGAAAATAAATTTGGATTTCGAACACACAAATCAACACAGCTTGCATTTCTCCATATTCAGGATATTATCCAAAAAATTTGAAGACAAAAAAATAACTCTTGCACTCTTTTTAGATCAACAAATGCTTTTGATACACTAAATCACAACATACTATTAAACAAATTACAAAATATCGGTATTAGGGATACGGCACATACACTGTTCGAAAACTATTTATTTAATGGAAATGAATTTACTCAATTGGGGAAATATTATTCACCAATGGAAAAAGTAGAAATGGGGGAGCTACAGGGATCAATACTTGGACCACTGCCGTTTAATATATATTTAAATGATATTTTTAATATAGACGCTAAATCTAATATTATCCTTTATGAAGATGATACTTTGTTATTCAATGAAATTGACTCAAGCAGAATAATTTTACCCGGCAATATAGAGTTACAGAAATATACAGAGTGGTTGTGAGCAAATGAACTGGTACTAAATACATATAAGTTTAAAGCGGTAATTTTTTCTCGACGGAAAACAAAACAAGATATAAATATACCATTATTATTGGATAACAAATCAATTGAAATAGTAATAACTTCCCTTACACTCAATAATGATTTAAAATGGAATAAACACATATAAAATCTTCTGAGTAAAATATAAAAAAATATGGTAATTTTAAGCCATGTCTAAATAAATCTTACGGTTAAAGCATTAAAATTATTTTATTTTATATTAATTTATACACATCTTAATTATTGCACATAAACATGGGGCCAAACAACTCAATCCAATATCAAAAAACTACAAATACTTCAAAATAAATTTATTAGATTAATAGATTTAAAATATAACTTTCACAATATTAATTATACGCGGTTGAGTATTCATGGATTTACAAGAGTTTTCTCTAATAAATATGATATAAGGACTGTTAAGCAACTATACCATTTAACTTAGGGAAACTTATTTATAAAGGAATTAAAAATAAAATAATAAAAAAAACTACTTATACACATAAATATCATACTAGAAATCAGCATATACTAATACTAGTTTTACCTAAAACTATAACCATAAAACAAAGTCTACACTACTGTGGACAAAGATTTCGGAATTCATTTCCTAGGGAACTAATAGAAATCAATAACTATTACTTATATAAAAAGAACTTAAAGCATATACAGCTTTATTAAACTTTATATTAAACTAACTACAAAAAAAATGGGAAGGGGAGAGCAATCGGAAAGTTGATGGGCAAGAGTGATCTCTAATTGTAACGCCGCGGAGATTTCATGTTATACCAATAGTAAACTAATTTCATTGCTGTGTTGGATTGTTGACTTTACTTAGCGAGCTCGGGGCCAAGTCAGGACTCTGTGAGGCCTTTTCACGGAGCTTCCTTGCTGTTGTTATGAAAACAGATAAATAATAATGTAACAATACATCAGGAATCTGTAACAGCAGAAATAATAAATGAAATGAAATGATTTCAAAGATACCATTCGTGCATTTTTTCAACATAAGCAGGTGTACACTAAAGAGCAATTGAATTAGAGACAGCTGGTGTTATGCAAATGTGGCGCTGTGGGCGGCCCTGTAAACGGAAACGACATGACGTATGCAGCGATCCAACAGTATAAGGAGTGATGCGACGAAAATCAGTAAGAGTCGGACGCACTATGGGTAAGACGAAGGATCTAAGCGCATTTGATCGTGGCGCGACGAATGTGTCACTCCATCTCGGAAGTCGTGCAGGCACTTGGATTTTCACGAGCCACTGTGTCACGGTTGCACCGTGAGTACATCGAATCCGATAAAACCATCCCTCCAAGGGCCAACTGCCGTGGACAACAGCGTGTGGATGGGCGGGGTCATCGTCGGCTAGCTCGCATTGCAACAGCGGATAGACGGGCCGCAGTGCAAGAAATCATTCGGCAATTTAACGCTGGTGCACAAAAAACGTGTAAGCAGCCACACCATCCAGAACCATCTCCTCGCTTTGGGGTACAAAAGCCATCGTCCCACGAGGGTACCGCTGCTGACCGCACATTACAGGGTGCAAAGATAAGCATGGGCGTGGGAACATCGCCACTGGACCCTAGACATGTGGGAAAATGTTGCCTGGACTGATGAGTCGAGATTCACTTTGGTACATGCGGATAGAAGGATGCGAGTAGGGCGCAAACCACATGAAGCGATGGATCCTTCTTGCCAGCTGGGTACTCTTCAAGCTGGTGGCGGTGGCATTCTCGTCTGGGGACTGTTTACGTGGACTGCAATTGGACCCCTGGTACGTGTGACATTGTCCCTCACAGGTCAACGTTACCGGGAATCCTGGATGACCATTTGCTCCCGTTTGTGCGTCTTCAACATCCCACTGGGGACCTCATCCTGCAACGAGACAATGCAGCTCCCGAATTGTATCCGAATGGTTGGATGAACACTCCACCGACGTGACCTCGCTTCCTTGGGCAGCTAGGTCACCTGACCTCAATCCCATCGAGCACATCTGTGATGCCATCGAGAGAGATGACCCCCTCCATCAAATATTCGTAAACTGTGGGAGCTTGTTCAGGGGTCGTGGATCTGTATGGCTTCCCAACGCTTCCGGTGTCTTTTCGAGTCTATGCCGAGACGAATCGCCGCCGTCATCAGGGCGAAAGTTGGTGCTACTCGTTACTAGACAGGTATCTATAATTCAGTTTCTTTTCAGTGTATATTACACTAAATGGACAAATTACACTCCGCAAATAAAAAATTAAAAAAAAAAAAAGGAATCACCCAAATGGAATCATGCAATCGAGATGGAAATTGGTATGTGCAATGTACATGTATTGGAAGGGAAATAACTGCAATTTTAGGGAGGTTGGGCCATTTTTTTTTCGGATAAAGCAGCTACACTAGTGGAAAAGGCTTGTATTTGAGCGAGAGGTGTAGCATCACCTTTGTCTCGGATACAAGCGGTTACAAAACGTGGCGTGGAAGCATACAGTTTGCGGATACTGTCCTGAGGTGCAGCATGCTAGAGGTATCAAAATTGAGTGTCAGTTCGGCGACATTTCGGGATGAGCGAAGGTGGTGTCCCATCATGTCCCAAACATGTCTGATCGGTGACAGATCGGGGGATCAGGTTGGACAATAAAGGGCGTCGATATTACGGAGGCAGGCCAGGGAGAGCCGTGCCGCGTGTTGCTGGGCATTACTACGTTAAAAAATTGCTCCGTGATGCTGCGATAGGAATACCAACACAACAAGTCGTAGAATGTTGTCGACGTACCGTTAAGGTCGTGAGGGTGGTACAGACGACTACGAAGGGTATCCTGCTGGAGTAAGAAATAGCTCCCCGGAGAGACACTCCCGGTGTTCGAGCCGTGTGCCATTCCACGGTAAAGGCAGGATCCGTGCAATGGCTGGCTCGTTTCCAGATATATATTTGTTGGTCATCGCGGCCAAGTGCAAACCGTGACTCATCACTGAAGACAATACGATGCCACTGGACTCTATCCCACGTTGATCTGTCACCACACCACTGAAACCGGTGCCGTCGATGCTCGGTGGTCAGTGGTTGGCCATGTGTGGCCTCTTCGAATTTGTCCCAGTGCACTGCAAGTCGTCTGGCAACGTTTCGGATGGCCACTTCTGTACCTGTGGATCAGGCAACATGGCCACGGGTGGTTAAGAGCAACGAATTCGGATCTGTTCTTGCAGCTCTCACAATCGCTTGATCCTCGCGTTCTGCCGTTGCACTCGGTTGCGAAGTGCTCGCGTACCACTGGGTTGTGCCCTCCTCGACTCATTGGCACCAACATCATCCGATTGCCGCTTTGCTCCGACCCAAATGCGGAGACTTGAACCGGCCTCTATTGGCCCAGTTATACGTCCGCTCTCAAACTTAAATATCGAAGAGTTAGCATCTCCTCCCAACTAATCAGTATGTTTCCATATCCATATGATTGCAAATCAAAATACAACTCATTTTCTTTCCTTTCGTTAATATTGAAATCGCTTTCAGCTTCGTATTCATGTGGCACGCACAACTTGTATTGTTCACGGATCCGACGTCGAGGCATTCTCACACTACAGGTAGGTTGACGCAAGCGCAATCCGCTATTACAATTATCCCTGCCTTGCTTTTGATATACCCTTCTCGATGCGCGGTTCCCATGAGCTGTGGTAGATCACTATTTAGTTATTCGTCGTTATTTTTTAACTATTTGCATGAGGTTTTTGTATGCAGAGTTTCATTAGGATCAAAGGTCTTTCTCGTGGCGCTTTTTTACGCTTTCCAACCGTAGGTTGAAGAAGCGTATACGCTCCAGCTTTGTTCGTCCGTCTGTCTGTCGGCACGATAACTCGCGTTAAAATGGTTCCATTTCGACGAAATTTTAGTATGAGGTAGGGGATCACCTGGGGACGAACCCTACTGAAAACGGACGAAATAGGGTCAAAGGTTACGGCGTAGGAGAGGGATCCCCTCCATAGCCCTTATGCGTCATACCTTGCGTAAATATGGTTCGATGTCGATGAAATTTTACAATATTGCAGGGACCACCTGGGAACGAACCCTATGGAAAATAGGTGAAATGGGGTCAATGGTCAGGACATAGGAGCGGAATGCATTCCATTTCCTTTATGCATCATAACGTGCGTAAAAATGGTTCGATTTCGATGAAATTTTATTATGTGGTAGAGGACCACCTGGGAACGTTCTTATGACGTCACAATCTCGCACTTGAGATGTTGGCGCGCGGTCAAGCCATCTGTCTCATTACGTCACGCATTGTGTGTGGATCCCCCGTGACGTTTGCTACACTCTCCATTTGTTTGAAATGATTTCCAAAGCCTTGAAACAACACTGTGGCTGACGTCGAACTCCCTGGCAACATCTGTTATTTTTCGTCCTTCTTCAATCTAGCCAATAATGCGGCCACGCGTAAAATCATCTAGGTGATGTCGGGAAGACACTGAAAATTGCAAGTTCGTCAATTGATTCTTTCCCTTTCAACTTTGCGTTCGAACAACAACGGTCAATACGCGTCAAATCCTTTTTATCTCTTATCAGCGCTATGACGTCACGAACAAGTTCGGCAATCCAAAATTTGCATACGCACAACACGTCTTACTGTATCCCGCACTTATGCTAATTTCCACATTTTCCTGCCTTCCATTTTATGGTTGCTATCGTTGCTATTGTCATCCGTCCTTAGCAATTGTCCGGCAGTGTATTTCAAATACGTGGAGATAATGTAAATATACAATGTCATCGCTCTATCCACGTTATTTTATAAACAACGAATAGCAACTGAAAAATTGTAAATCCGACATCGCTGGGATCGAACCCCAGATCTCTCGATAACTAGCCGAGTGCGTTCGCTTTACGCTACCGTGCCAACAATTCACAGCGCTATTCGCGGTTTATCAGTCAGCATCTGACTACACAAATCCGTATTGATGGGCTCAGCAACCGATGTGTCGCCATCTGATGTTTCGCCATGTTGAATGCCACTAGATGGCGACACATCAGTTGCTGAGCCCACCAATAAGGATTTGTGTAGTCAGGTGCTGACTGATAAACCGCGAATAGCGCTGTGAATTGTTGGCACCGTAGCGTAAAGCGAACGCCCTCGGCTAGTTATCGAGAGACCTGAGATTCGATCCCAGCGGTGTCGGTATAACAATTTTTCAGTTGCTGTTCGTTGTTTATAAAATCACGTGGACATCAGAGCGATGACATCGTATATTTATGCTCGCATTTGAAATCTTTCGAACGGCCGTATCACATTATGAAATTTGGCACAAATTGCAATTCTGGACAAGGACTACAACACTACAAAATGAGCCCTACTTACGAGTCCATGTATAATGAATTAGCTTTATTTACTTTCCGCTAAGCTAATTATTATGAATGATTCTCTTCTTACCAGCTAGCTAATGATATACTTGCACTAAGCTTCAAAATAATGAATTCCCAAAAGGGTGTTGTTACTAGTTAATTACGAACTTAAACAAAGTCTCAACGCTGGTTATTTATAGTAAGTAATAAAAGTTATAAACCTAACAGCCAGACAGAGGTCTGACAAAAACTTTGAATTGAGAAAGACTGAACTTACTGAAACTTCTTTATTAGGACGACTCTTGGTCAACTAAGGCACTCATAACTCTTGTACATTATAATGAATAATCTTTCCTCCTCATAACAACACACAAGCTCACCTCATAACAACACACCCAGCTCACCTCATAACAACACACCAGCTCTCAAAGTCTCGATGAACGCGCTTATATACTAGCTACCACCACGTCATGACTTACACTCATTGCCAGATCTCATTCAGCGGGTGAAATAATATTTCGTTCAGTAGGAAGATAATTTACATAGTAAAATAAAATAACCAGAGATAGTAAAATCAAAAGGAAAGTGAATATAGAGTATACGTTACATCATCTCCCCCTTAATTTTTCTTTTTTTTTTTTTCTTTTTTTTTTTTTTGTTTCCGAAAAACCTATCAATTTTGGAGTGTAAGTCTTACATTTCGGTGAGTGACGTTTCTTGATCTTTTTTTTGATTTGTTGTTTGGTGGTAGCCGTATTTACATTATCAAACTTGGCATGACAATTTACGAAATCTGTATTCGACTGTGAAATTTGTAGTGTAGAACAAAACAAACCTGCATCGGCATACTTTCCTTTTATTCTGCCTAGCAGGAATCACTTTTTTAATTTCAAATGACGTTCTCATTATTTGGTGAATACATACCAACTGTATCAGCAGCGAAGATTGCCTGGAGCTGCCTAACAGTAACAATTTTATTATTTTCATTTCAAATTACGTTCGCCTTATTCGTTGAAATACATACCAACTGTATCAGCAGCGAAATTTACCTGGAGCTGCCTAACAGTAACAATTTTATTATTTTACCCCTAAGCACATAGATATATATAAAAAAAGTGGATTAGTAGATGGACATAGAAGAAATATAAAAAAACACACATATATACACAAAAAAGAATGCATAGGCCCACACGAAAAAAGAAATTCTGACACGCCAACTGGTCGTGCAGGAAAAACAACAAACTGAGAAAAGAACCTGTCCACGAGAACTTACTTATCTCGAGGACGCATAAAAAACTCTAGTGCGATAACGTTTTCCAGGCCTAATTGGACTGGTAAAATCAGGTGGCTTCGATCTCTTCCGGGACTGGAACGCAACTGGAACATCGGTCTGCTGTCGGTCAGGAAATCCCAGCGGCTGACGGGAACGGTCAGGATTGGCGGAAATCCTTCGGTCCGAAACGGCTGAAGTCTGTGGGTCCAGAAATCCCTGCGGCTCAGAAGAACGGTCAGAAGTCCGGCGGTCTGGAATCCCTTGCGGCTGATAGGAACGGTCAGGAACGTCTGAAGTCTGGCGGTCCGGAAATCCCTGCTGCGGCTGATAGGAACGGTCAGGAACGTCAGAAGTCTGGCGGTCCGGAAATCCTTGCAGCTGATAGGAACGGGCTCCCCAGGCTTTGGATATGAAGTCCCTTTGTGCTGGGGCCCGTTGTGTCCTTCCAGTATTTTTTTGGACGGACGTGTCTCCGACCACATCGTTTGCTTTCGCTTACGCCCACGTGGCATGAGAGTAGCAGCAGGCATCGGCCCTGTTTGCCCTGAACGGAGGTTCCAGGGGCGAAACCCGGGTGGATGCAAAGATTTCTGCCTTCGTCGCTGTTGCGGCGAAGCAGATTGGGGAGACAAGTCACGTTTGCGCCCAGCCTTTGGTGGTGCTGGACGGTTTGGAACCGGAAATGTAGTATGCATAACTGATAAGTCCGAAATGTCCGAAGCCTCTGAGTCGCTGCTGTAATTCAGTGGTCGTGCAGGGCGATGTTTAGATTTACCTATAGGAATACTTTCGGACGAGGTATTCAAAGAAGAAGTAGCCCGCGTTGGTGCAGAGTTATCCGGAAACGGCGCAGCAATAGTCTTGGCAATGGTTGGAGGGAAAGGAACGATACTAGTATTCGACGAACTCGATTCGAGCCTTGGTCTCATGGGAGAATCAGGTTGCGTGTGTAGAAACCCGTCTGGAGGAGGGGAGGGTGAAGGAAAAATCACTGGAGATTCTTCAAAAATGTTTGTTGGTTCGTCCAAAATTTCTGGCGGTTGAACATGAGATATAGATTCTTGAGTCTGTGGAACAGAAGGTTGAGTAGGATTGATAATGAAATCGATATTCCGTTCGTGATACTTGCGACACTGATCAACATGTACATATTGAAAATGGTTGTCCGGTTTCTCCAGAACAATATTATTTTCAAAGACATTTGCCACCCGATATGGACCTTCGTAGCTGGGTGCAAATTTCTTCACTAAAGTATGCGAAACAGAAGACTGGAAGTGCGTTTCCACGAGAATGAGATCTCCAACGACAAGATCTGGTTCCCTACGCCTAGAATTATAATATCTTGCTTGAGCCGCTTGTGCTCCTAGCATTGCAACACGAGCTTTTTCTGCCATAATGTGTACTGATTGCGGAGTTGGTCGCTGATTTAGTTCGTCGATAATCCCCGTTAAATTTTCAAAAGGGGTTTTAATTTTGCGACCCAGAAAAAGTTCTGCAGGAGTAATTTTAGTAGACTCGTGGACAGACGAGCGGAGGGCGAACGCAAAAAGTTCTAAATGGTCATCCCATCTTTCATGATGATCCATTACAAAAGTCGCAATCATTTTCACTAGCGTTCGGTTAACGCGTTCCGCAGGATTACTCTGGGGATGATATGGGGAAATGAATTTATGTTTAATGTGTAGTCTCGCACACATTCTTTCAAAAATGTCAGAAATAAATTGAGGACCATTATCCGAAACTACTTTATTAGGTGCACCATATCGAGAAAATACTTCATTAACTAAGACATTACAAATAACTTCAGCCGTAGCGGCTTTAATGGGAAAAACTTCAACCCATTTAGAAAAATTATCAGTTAGTACTAAAACATAACGAGCTTTATTTTTAACAGATAATGGATAAGGTCCCAATAAATCTATGGAAATAATATCAAACACATGAGAACTTGAACTAGATTTCAAGTGACCGGCCGGTCTTACATTACGGTAATTATTAATCTGACACAAGTGACATGATTGAACGTATGCGAGCACACTTTGGTACATGCCAGGCCAATAGGCAACATCCCGCAATTTACAACGGGTCTTGCGAATACCTAAATGGCCTGCAAGAGGTTTGTCATGAAATTCATTTAAAAGAGCCATTCTAAGGGTTCGCGGAATACATGGGCGAAACTCTGCCCTAGTAGTCCTAGATTTTGTATAATAAAGAAGACCCTCTATTACCTCAAAATGTTGTGACCTTCCAGCCAGAGAAGGATCACTTGGTAGGGGCGAACCCGCAAGCAAAAAATTGTAGATATCCCCAAAATCTGGATCACTTATTAATTCTGCCATTATCTGCTCTCTGGATGTGATATCAGCTATTAGAAGTAAAGGCTGACATCCAGGAGTAGTTTCTGTGGGGACCCCACTAATCGGAACGCGAGATAATGCGTCCGGTAATTGATTCTTATGACCTGGCTGATATGAAATTTTGATATTGCTCTCTTGTAACTTCAGAGCCCACTTCATAAGTCTTTGAGATAGGTGCTTAGCAGAATTTAAATACTGAAGGGCAGAATGATCCGTAATTATGTTAACTGTCAATTCATTAAGATAACATTTAAATTTATTCAGTGCATACACAACAGCAAGACATTCACGTTCCGTCGCTGAATAATTGCGTTCAGCTTTGGCTAAAGTACGAGACGCAAAAGCTATTGGATGCCCAGTTTGTGACAAAACGCAACCAAGACCAACTCCGGATGCATCAGTATAAATATCAAATTCCTTAGTATGATCCGGGAAAGCCAACACCGGAGGCTGAGTCAATGCAGACTTCAGTGTTTCGAATGCAGCGTTAGCCTCAGGTGTCCAAATAAACTTCTTGTATTTACGTTTTAACGCATACAATGGCTCACATATTGTAGCATAAGCGGGGACGAACTGCTGATACCAACCGGTCATTCCCAGAAAGCGTGATAGTTCTTTTGCTGTTTTAGGCCGAGGAAAGTCAACAATAGGCCTAATTTTTTCATTATCAGTGAATAAGCCGTGGGGAGTGATTTTCAACCCCCAGATATACAATCTCGTCCCGCGCTATCTGGCATTTACTAGGTTTTAACGTCAAGCCAGCATTGTATATGAGTTGGAACACCTGTTTGAGCAGAGAAAGGTGCTCGTCAAAAGTCTCTGATGTGATAATAATATCATCCAAATAGACATGCACATGGGGACCCAGGACAGGTCTGAGAACTGTGTCCATAAGCTTTTGGAAAGTAGCAGGTGCAGAAGCTAGTCCAAAAGGCATACGTAAATATTCATAGGCCCCAAAGGGAGTCACAAAGCCTGTTTTATCGACAGAGTCCGGATGTACTGCCACCTGCCAATATCCACTCGCCAAATCCAAAGTTGACATCCATTTGGTTGACGACAAGTCATTTAAAATATGTGACATGACAGGTAGGGGATAATTGATCGTTTTTGTGACTTGGTTGAGCTTGCGAAAATCTGTCACGAAACGAAATTCATTGGGTTGTTTCTTTGAAACCAAAAAGGCAGGGGCAGCCCAGGCGCTTGTTGATTCCCTGATTATGCCCTGCTTAATCATTTCAGCAATTTGGCGTTGCATTTCCTGTTTTTTATGTGGAGCACAAGGGTAAGGTTTCGTCGCAATTGGTTTCGAACCATCAGTGTCAATAACATGATAAACCACCTGTGTGAAACCAGGTTGATCCGAAAATAACCCAGGGCTTTCCTGTAAAAGGAGAGAAAGCTGGTCTCGTTGCCCCTCATTCAATTGGTCACTCAATACTAAACTCGTGATATCTACAGGAACCGTAGGAATCATTTCGACAGGTTCCGGAAAGGAAATCACATGTTGTACAAAATTCAAAGTTATTTGAAACTGGTTTATAAAGTCCATTCCCATTAGACATTTCACGGGTAGCTCGTCTATAAGCAGGAAAGAATGTGTAAAACGAGCTTTTCCCAGCCCTAAAGATAATGTGACAGTTCCTGAAATACTGAAGATTTCATTATTTGCACCTCGCAAATACTGCGTTGCAGGCTGAACGTGTATTGCCGGAAAAGTGTCAGTGCAAAACTTTGTATTTAGGGCTGATATTTCAGACCCAGTGTCGAACTTTGTCTCGACAATAACGTCTTCAAGTGTCAAGAATACATCAGGCAACTGAGGAGTTTGAACAGTCACTAATACTGTTTTAGGGTCAGAATGTTTGGTATCAGGAAGCAGGACCGACCCTTCGTCTACTTCCTGTGGAAGTTTAAAGGAATCCTGGTGGGGTTATCATGTGGTCGGAAACCTCGACCCTGCCGGGTATCGGGAAAATTTTCACGATGAGGAGAACTGCGTGAAACCTGCGTCGGGAACTCCGCGTGTCTGTTGACATTTTCATATCCGTTACGTCTGCCCTCAGCACGGGCAGAAAAATTATCATTGCCCTGAGCAGGATAACGTTCCGAATGCTGCTGAGTGAAACGGGGTCGAGCATACTGTGCATTATTACGATATTCCGAAGCTTGTGCAGAAACTCGCTGTTGGTTTGCCACTCTTCTGTGTGGTGGAACGTATGAAGCTTGGGTGGGCACTTGTGTATGCTCGCGCTGAAAGTTATGTCTATTATGCCGCTGAGGGTTTTCGTAATAAGCCTCGCGGGATGCCCGAGCATGGTGAGTCGAACCATGTTTGCCATGTCGCTCTTCATACGTGAGTATGAGGCGAAAGCATTCATGAATTGTGGCAGGGTGTCGAACCTCAAGAAAATCTTGTAAGAATGGGTCGAGCTGCTGCACGAGGGTATCCAACATGTCAACATGACTGGCATGTGGATCCCATAGGTTATATAGGCGTGTGGTTTCCAACGCAAATGCAACAGGGCTATCATTGGGACCTTGCTGACGTGAAAAAAGCTGTTGAGCAAGGCTAGCTCGACTGAGGCCGAAAGGAAAGACCTCCAAGAATTCTGCACGGAAATTCTCATAATGAGAATCCGGGTTCGACCCTCGCCACTGCCGATACCAGGTCTTAGCGGTATCCCTCAAGCAAGTGCCGGCAATTTGGACCTTGCAGTCTTCAGGAATATTATATAGATCAAAATGATCTTCCAGATCTTCGAGGACCTTTAAGGACCCCTCCAAACCATTGAAATGAATTGTTCCTGCATGCGGCACGAAATGGGCAAGCATTCTGCTTCGCTGAGAGGATTGAACTCCCTCAGGTACGACCCGCGACTCAGAGTAATAAGAAGCTGGTGCATTACGAAATGGTGAAGAATGCCTGGGTACGTGTAGATCATTCATATCAAAGTCAGAGCCACAGGCTTCGTGCAAATTGTCCAAAAAAACACCATTACCCTCGAGACTTGCCGAATGGTGGAAATTTGAAGTTGTCTCAGGTAAGGAAGACATGGATAATAATAGTCAGGATCTCGTGTTCGAGAAAAGTTCGGGCGCCAATTATAATGAATTAGCTTTATTTACTTTCCGCTAAGCTAATTATTATGAATGATTCTCTTCTTACCAGCTAGCTAATGATATACTTGCACTAAGCTTCAAAATAATGAATTCCCAAAAGGGTGTTGTTACTAGTTAATTACGAACTTAAACAAAGTCTCAACGCTGGTTATTTATAGTAAGTAATAAAAGTTATAAACCTAACAGCCAGACAGAGGTCTGACAAAAACTATGAATTGAGAAAGACTGAACTTACTGAAACTTCTTTATTAGGACGACTCTTGGTCAACTAAGGCACTCATAACTCTTGTACATTATAATGAATAATCTTTCCTCCTCATAACAACACACAAGCTCACCTCATAACAACACACCAGCTCACCTCATAACAACACACCAGCTCTCAAAGTCTCGATGAACGCGCCTATATACTAGCTACCACCACGTCATGACTTACACTCATTGCCAGATCTCATTCAGCGGGTGAAATAATATTTCGTTCAGTAGGAAGATAATTTACATAGTAAAATAAAATAACCAGAGATAGTAAAATCAAAAGGAAAGTGAATATAGAGTATACGTTACACATGGTCATCCTACTGAAGTTCGAAGGTCAACGTTTAACATCAAGAAAAGGGAAAAAAATTGGTCTAATTTCGGACAGTAAAGAATGTGAAGCTTCACACCCTAAATTTACACATTTCTTCCTTTTTTGTTTTACACCTACAAGCCACTACATTATGACCACATCCCTAATAAGCTGTAGGACCCCTTGGCCCACAAAACAGCGGCCACCTGGCAAGGCATCAATTCGATGAAGAGGAGATAGGCATCCTGGGATATCTGGTACCATTACGTCAACAGCAGGTCCTCCAGTTCCCGTACATTTTCGGGTGGTGGTGATTTAGCTGGAACCCGCTTTTCCAAGTCGAATGTTCGATTGGGTTAATCTAAGGTGAATTTGGAGGCCAGGGTATTAACAGAAAGTCACCAGCATGTTCCTCGAACCACTCCTTGAGGACTCAGGCAGTGTCGCATGGATCATTTTGCTGTTCTTAATGCCATGACAGCCAGGAAACGCAGTTGCCACACATTGGTTAACTTGGTCCGCAACGATTTTCAGATACACGACAGCTGTCAGGGATTGTGCTATTGGGGTAATGGGGCATAAAGTGTCCCAAGAAAATATCGCCCACAGCATAACACGGCCGCCGTCGGCTTGTTTCCGCCCAACAGTACATCCAGGTGCTATAGCCCCCGTTGGTAATCGGCGTATCCGCGTTCAGCCGTCCACGTGATGCACCAGGAATCTTGATTCGTCAGACCAGGCCACTTTCTTCCAATCATCTACAGTCCAATCTTGCCCATTTCATGCGTTGTTGGCGATGACGTGCAGTGAGCATGCGAACCCGGCTGTGTCTTCGGCTACGCAGGCTCATGCGCAGAAGGCTGCGCATGAACTGTGTGCTGTGACACTTTACCCTGATTAGCACTGTTGTAGCTGCGGAGAATTTATCGCACCGTGACCCTGTGGTCGCTGTGAACAATGCGCGACAGCCTCTGCTCCCGTCTGGCATCAAGGAGCTGCGGACGGCACACGGTTTCGTCGTTTAGCCATCTGTGCACCACTTTTGATACGTACTCAGTACAGCGGTACGTGAACAACCCCAATCTGCCCCGTTTCCAAGATCGTAGTTCCGTGGCGTTGTGCCATCACAATTTGCTCTTTATCAAACTTTGATAAATCGGCAGCTTTTCCCATTCCGTCTCCGAACACTCTACTAACAGAAAACCCGTCCTCGGGTCGTATATATACTGCTCTGTGAACTTCACCTGCGCCACCGTTCGGTCTCCAGGTGCACTCGTTTCTCTAGGCTAGGGGTGATCTTAAGAGTCCTCCATACCCCGTATTGTTTCAATGCGAAATTGAAACAAATATAGCATCATGCAGATGGAAAAATCAATATATCATATCACTCGTATGTGTTCCGAAATTTTTATATTTCGAGAGAAAATATCGAACTATTTTTCTGCTTTTTAACCCAGTAGATATCAAAATTAGAACTTTTTAAAAATAATTGTCAATCTTTCCATTATTTTACACCTTTGGAATAATAATTAAAATATTACTCGGCAAAATAACGCTAATAGAGAAACGCAGAAAGATGGCTCAATGTTTATTCTACATGAGAAAAAAAAACCCGGATTTCTAAATTGATTTTTTGTATATGTAATTTCGTTCTGAAAATGTGTGTTTTGAGCTATTTTTCACGAGGTATGGAGGACCCTTAATGCAATAGCTCTTCGGTGTATATCTGCCATGTAAATTTGAAGCATTGTGTTGCACAACAATAAGTTTATCTGTCAAAAAAAAAGTAGGCCTAACACCAGAGAGTGAATAATTGTTCTTTTTCGCGTGCTATATTTAGACATTTTTTTCTTTCATGCAAATTTGATGCTATGTGTTGCACACCAATAAGTTTATTTATCAAAGTAATTGTTGAATATATTTTCCATTTATTCAAACTTACTGTACCGTGTTCCGTAGAGCAGAATATACAGAAGCCCATCTCCATTCTAATTGGAAAGTTTCATGATTTAGTTGATATTAGCTCATTAAGGCAACGAACTGATAAATGGTTTGTCCTCAAACTCTTAACTAATTAGATTAAACCGCGGTTTTCCTACTACGAATAGTTTGGGGCAGAACATGATCATTGCCAGCGTGGTTAAATCGAAACGTAATTTTTATTAGTTAAAACCTCCTCCTTTTGTGATTCTGATCTTTACCATGAGGGTATTTTGGTTTGTTTATTTGGGGGTTTAACGACCACCACGAGCCACTCGGTGGGATTACGCAGTCGCCCGTCCCTAAATTTGGGCCACTAGCTCCAGGGAATAGAGAGAGACAGTTCCATAAGAAAAACACAGCATCCATGCCTCACCGGGATTTGAAACCATACCCTTTCTCGGACGAATCGTCATTAGGCAGCGCTTAGACCACTGCGTCACAGGGACGGCAGGTCTTCTACTTCATACGTCAGCTATGTGTATATACACTGAAGATCAATTGAATTAGAGATACCTGTCTAGTAACGTGTAGCACCACCTTTAGCCCTGATGACGGCGGCGATTCTTCTCGGCATGGACTCGACAAGACACCGGAAGCGTTGGGAAGCCAAACGGAGCCACGACCCCTGAACAAGCTCCCACAGTTCACGAAAATTTAATGAAGGGGGGTCAGAGCTTCGAACATCTCTCTCGATGGCATCCCAGATGTGCTCGATGGTATTGAGGTCAGGTGCCTAGCTGGCCAAGGAAGCGAGGTCACGTCGGTGGACTGTTCATCCAACCATTCGGATACAATTCGGGAGCTACATTGTCTTGTTGCAGGATGAGGTCCCCAGTGGGATGTTGAAGACACACAAACGAAAGCAAATGGTCGTCCAGGATATCCCGGTAACTTTGACCTGTGAGGGCCGATGTCACACGTACCAGGGGTCCCATTTCTGTCCACGTAAACAGTCCCCAGACGAGAACGCCACCCCACCAGCTTGAAAAGTACCGTGCTGGCAAGAAGGATCCATCGCTTCATGTTGTTTGCGCCGTACTCGTATCCTGCCATCCGCATGTACCAACGTGAATCTCGACTCATCAGTTCAGGCAACATTTTTTCACATGTCTAGGGTCCAGTGGCGATGTTCCCGCGCCCATGCTAATCTTTGCACCCTGTATTGAGCGGTCAGCAGCAGTACCCTCGTGGGACGATGGCTTCTGTACCCCATAGCGAGGAGATGGTTCTGGATGATGTGGCTGCTTACACGTTTTTTGTGCACCAGCGTTAAATTGCCGAGTGATTTCTTGCACTGTGGCCCGTCTATCCGCTGTTGTAATGCGAGCTAGCCGACGATGACCCCGCTCATCCACACGCTGTTGTCCACTGCAGTTGGCCCTTGCAGGGATGGTTTTACCGGATTCGATGTACTCACGGAGCACCCGTAACACAGTGGCTCGGTAAATCCCAGTGCCTGTCCGACTTCCGAGATGGAGTGACCCATTCGTCGGGCCCCGACAATTTGCCCACGATCAAATGCGCTTAGATCCTTCGTCTTACCCATAGTGCGTCCGACTCTTACTGATTCCCGTCGCATCATTCCTTATATTGTCGGATCGCTGCATACGTCATGTCGTTTCTGTTTACAGAGCCGCCAGCCACGCCACATTTGCATAACGCCAGCTGTCTCTAATTCAATTGCTCTTCAGTGTAATAGGCTACGTCTCAACCTAACTCTGTGACATCATTCAGTACTTGCAACGCCATCTGCTTTTATCCGATGGCAGAAAACGGAACTAAGCTGACCGCTATCGCAAGACACGTAAAATCAAGGAGAAACACCGGAAAAGAGAATAAAGTTAGTAAGACAAACGGCTTCATCTGTGGCAACACGCACGCGCCCGAACAACTCTCTGCGACGTTTGCTCTGTTACGTAGGTGTTATGTCGTGTTTTATTTCATTTCTTCCCATTGCAGAGTAATTTTATAAAAATGAATAAGATTGCAAAGTAATTTTATAAAAAGAAATCAGCGTTATTATAAACATAAATACCCAGATCTATTTAAAACACTGTAACCTGCAGTAAAATCTGAAATTGTGAGATGTCAAAATGAGCAAAATCGCATCTAAAAACATTTTCAGCTTTCACATGAATGAGTTTTTACTATATTTTCTTACAGAAATCCGGAGTCTATTTGATATATTTTCAATCTGCTTCAAATAAAAACTTCACTTCGTCATAGGTTGGGCAACTTCCCCTATATATGAATATTTATTTAAAGCTTAAAAGCAGCCGACCTAGTTCTGACTGCAGGCTAGGATGTAAATAAGAATGAAATAAGAAATGCATACTCTCTGTCACGGTGCTGCCGAACTGTCTTTGTTCTATTTACTAATGCCCTGGTTACCAGAGGTTATTAATTTCTTTAGTTCTCTCACTTACCACATGTCTTACTACAAGTTTATAGATTCTGAAGCTGTCTGAACTCGACACACTTATCCGCTGCAATAAATAACTTTGCCGTCCCGGTGGCACAGTGGTCTAAGCGCTGGCTTATGACCATTCGTCCGAGAAGGGTCCGGGTTCGAATCCCGGTGACACATGTCTGTTGTGTTTGTCTTACGGCACTAGCTCTCTCCCTTCACTGGAACTAGTGACCCTAAATTAGGGACGGGCGACTGCTTATAGCCCATTGAGTTGCTCATGGTGGTCGTTAAAACCCCAATAAAAAAAAAAAAAAAAAAAAACTCAAGCAATTCAGTTTCTAATTTTTAATTCCATTAGTTTTTGAAAAGAGTAAAAAGATAAACAACGTACACTTCATTGAAATTCCAGGACTGTTATTAACATCTGAAGAAATACACAGTCGAATCACATTATTGTGACCACCCCTACTTCTGACGTCAACAGCGCGTAGCCAAAGAAAGAAGGCACGTGCCGTGAGCTGGCTTGGAGGGTATATAAGGTGTGCTGTATGCAATCTGAAAACATATCATTCGTTGCTGTCATGGATAAAAGGAGCGATTTATCAGATTTGCAACAAGAGATAGTTATCGGTTTTCGGGCCAAGAATGGCAATATTTCTGAAAGAGCGCAGTCTGTAAACGGTTCGCGTGCTGTGGTGGTTAAAGTGTATCGTGATTGGAGAAATGTCACCACTGCAAATAACCGACGTGGAAACTGCCGAGCTCTACGTGCCATTGATGTGAGAGGTGAATGTCGGCTGCGAAGGTGCGTGAGGGCCGATCGACACGCTACAGTGGAGCAAATCGCTGGCCGAATGAACCAGGAGGCTGCCGAAAGTGCGTCTAAAACGACAGTTCAGCGAACTCTGCTGGGTATAAAGCTCCGATGCAGACACTGCACCTATGCTAACGAAGGTGCGTGGGCAGATAAGGCTTACATTTGCACGGCAGTTTCGGAATTGGATAGACCATAGATTGCCTCCTCCAATGAGTCATGTTTTCTGCTTCATCAAACGGATGGACGTTGGCGTATAAGGTGAGAAACATCGGAGAACAAACACTCTTCAACCACTGCTGGAAGAACACAAGCTGGTGGGGGCAGCGTTATGATCTGGGGAATGTTTTCGTGGCATTCCCTGGGTGCACTCATATCTGTGGAAGGCACTATGGACCAAATTCGTTATGAATCCATCCTTGCAGATCACGTACACCCATATATATTGATTGTCTTCCCTGGAGGAGAGGATGAGATCTTCCAGAACGATAATGCGACGTGTCACACAGCTAGAAATGTCCGAGAGTGGTTGGAAAAGCACGATGCAGAACTCAACGTAGTTCCCTGGCCCCCTGATTCCCGATACGTAAACTCAATTGAGCATCTGTTGGACCACCTCGATCGTGTGTCTCGCTGTATGGATCCTCCACCGCGCACCCTCCAGCAGCTGCCAGATGCACTGCAGTCCGCATGGCTTAACATACCTGTGAACATCTTCTAGCACCTTTTTGAGTCACTCCAGGCCCGACTAGCTGGTGTCCGCCCTGCACAAGGCGGTTACTCTGGATATTAGCTGGTGGTCACGATAATGTGACTCGACCGTGTATATCCATATTACACTGGCGGAAAGTGAAAAAAGAACACCAAGAAGGAATTGGCGGACGATCGTGAAATTTACATATGTTAATGGGGTCGAGCTTGCGTAGGTGTGATGTTAATTTCGGGACCAACCGGTGAGCGCTTACGCCACAGCACGGCATAATATGCAAATTATCGTCGGTGGTATTTAAGGAGTACAGCGAAGTGAATGTAATCAGTCGTCGGCGTACGGACACGTGCAAAGACCTTGAAGAAGCTGCAATACCTGGACATGGAAGACGTGTACGATTTCAGCAGTTACCGGACTTTGAGCGAGGTCGTCTAGTCGGACTCCGCGAGGCCGGGTTGTCTTATCGTCGTATTGCGGAGCGAACTGGACGGGAAGTATCGGTGGTGGTACGATGGTAGCGTAGATGGTCCGAGGAACATTCCCACACGAGAAGATGTGGAACCGGGAGTCACAGACGGACTGATGAGCGGACCGATCGACGCATAAGAAGAGCGGCGTTGTCAAGCAGAACATCCACTGCAACGCAAATCCGAGCTGCCGTTGCACCTGAGGTGACTGTGCGAACAATCCGCAACCGTCTACTGGATGCAGGACTACGTGCAGGTGTGCCTCTGGCATGTGTACTCTGACTTCAGCCCACCGTCAAGAACGGCTGCAGTGGTGTCGCCAACGTCTGCACTGGAGAACGAAATGGCGATCTGTCGTGTTCAGCAATGAAAGCAGATTCTGCTTGGGAGCCTCCGATGGCCGTATGCGTGTTCGCAGACGCACAGGGAAGCGTCTCCACCCTTCTTGAATCCGCCAGCGACACACAGGGCCTACACCTGGACTCCTGGTGTGGGGAGCGATCAGCTATCACTCCCGTACACAACTAGTGTTTGTACCGGGTACGTTAAACAGCACCTCCTACATCAACCACATCATTCAGCCCGTTGTTGTGCCATTTGTAAGGTCGGTCCATCGTGGTGTTTTCCAGCAAGATAACGCACGCCCACACACGGCACGTGCAACGCAACATGCACTTCAGGGTGTGAGACAATTTCCATGGCCTGCACGTTCACCGGATTTGTCCCCCATTGAGCACGTGTGGGAGTTTATGGGAAAACGACTTATCTAGTCTCCACGGCCAGCCACGACCACCCCCGATTTACGCGTCCAGGTTGAGGATGCTTGGAACTCAATACCCCAAACTTACATCCAACATCTGTACGACAGACTCCATGCCAGAATTGCACAGTGTGACGCAGTTCATGGACGTTCGACCTCGTACTAACCATGTTACATGGAAATGTTATTTTTCAGTTTACCAGCAAATACAGCTGTATTTTTCCATAATGTTTTGATCATGTTATCCTCTGTATTCCGCTATATAAATTTCGTTGGTATCAGACTGCTATATAAATTTCGTTGAATCAGACGTCTCCTTCTTGGTGTTCTTTTTTTCACTTTCCGCCAGTGTATGTGAGTTTCATAGACTTTGTAAATCCATTCATATTAGAAATTTTGTAACATAAATATACCGTATACTTGTTATCTGCGTATTTGCCATAAAGTTCTATTTATTTTCATATGTGAAATCTGTTCTAAAGAAATGATGTTTAGTTTTCTTTATTTTAAAAGTAATAGTAAATTTAAAGAGAAAACAGAAGTGTTTGCTTACGTAATGAAGAAGAATGTCTCGACATTAACTGTACTGCCCATAATTACTTGATAAGAAAACGCTTCCACAATAGAAAAAAGTTTCGGCTCTTCTGCAACAGACAGAGATAAACGAAAGATTAGATGGCTTGTGTAAGAATAGACGAGCACATTTAGGTTCACATCTGGCTAAAAGTTTTTACAAGTTATCCAGAAAAAAATTTTTAACACAAGAGTTCATAAAGTGAAACAAATGTTGGCACAGAAAATACATTCACACAGGGTGTGAAATGATGTGAGCCATTTCTAAAACGTTTTACAAAGATAAATCATTGAAGGAAGAAATATTCCACATAATGCATGGCAAATCGATAGAATATTCAAAACAATCACAATTTAAATTCTGATTATGCTTGTAACACTTACTGGTCATCAGTGGTGTAGTACTAACTGGGAAAGTACAGGAACGCGTGGTGCCTTTAAGTCTGCAATATACACTGCTGAACAATTGCTAAGGACGGATCATAAACGGCTATATAGCGCATAAAAAAGTAAGTGTGGTTGGATGCCAAGTGAAATAAAATAATGTCAGAATGCCAGGACATTACAAGAAAGACAATTTATTGTGCTCTGAAATCCAGAAGGCTTTGGAACGTGTTCAAGGGACAAACAGGCCATTTTGTGCAGAATACGTAAACGTGAAAAAAATGCAATTACCGTCCGCAGGCGTTCCGGCGTAAGATGTCAATACGGGATATGGCCACCATGGAGGGCGATGAAAGATTCCACACGTCGTGTTATGCTTTGCACAACATTATCAAGCAGCTGTTGGGGTAATTTATCCCATTCCTCTGTCAGTGCACGGATGAGGGTGTCCTTGTTTGTTGGAGGGCATTGGCGACCAGCAAGACTCCTCCCCAAAGCATCCCACACATTTCCAATGGGATTCAGATCTGGAGAACGTGCTGGCCATACGAGGCGTTGGATATCCTCGCTCTCAAGACACTCCTGGACAGCGACTGTTCGATGACATTTTGCGTTGTCGTCCATGAAAAAGAATCTATCACCGACAGCACCACGGAACATGCGAACATGAGGTAGCAGAACATCATTAATGTATCGTTGGCCAGTCATAGTCACAGTTGGAAGCACATAGAGTAACGTACGGTCATTGATCATGATGCCAGCCCATACCATGACACTACATGTCGGATATCGGTCCCTTTCCTGTATGTTTGCTGGACAATATGCAGTACCACTATCACGCCAGATCAGTTGTCGTCGACAATCAGACGATAGACTCTATCTACTCTCATCTGAGAAGAGGACAGCAGACCAGTCGTTATCAGTCCAATTGCGATGTTGATGGCACCATTGCAAACGGTGACGTCTGGACAATGGGATGCACACAACAGGACGGCGGGCGTATAGTCCTCCTTCATGCAAACGTCTGGCGACAGTTTTCCGGGAGATCCGCTTGCCAGTAGCAGCCATAAACTGATTTGCTACCTCACTAGCTGTGCTGCACCGGTGTCTTTTTGTTGATAGCACTATGTACCGATCTTCTGCAGGTGTCGTACTGCGAACACGACCTCCCCCGTCACGTTTGCTACACTCTCCATTTGTTTGAAATGATTTCCAAAGCCTTGAAACAACACTGTGGCTGACGTCGAACTCCCTGGCAACATCTGTTATTTTTCGTCCTTCTTCAATCTTGACAATAATACGGCCACGCGTAAAATCATCTAGGTGATGTCGGGAAGACATACTGAAAATTGCAAGTTCTTCAATTGATTCTTTTCCTTTCAACTTTGCGTTTGAACAACAACGGTCACTACGCGTCAAATCCTTTATATCTGTTATCAGCACTATGACGTCACGAACAAGTTCGGCAGTCCAAAATTTGCACACGCACAACACGTCTTACTGTATCCCGCACTTATGCTAATTTCCACATTTTCCTGCCTTCCATTTTATGGTTGCTATCGTTGCTATTGTCATCCGTCCTTAGCAATTGTCCGGCAGTGTATTTACCTTCTTAACCCCCCCCCCCCTACTCATCCTCTCTCCTTTTTACTTTCTTGTATTTGTGTAGTATAAGAAATTCTGAAACAATTAATCACTCCTGTGAGAGTGGGTGGGAGTCGAAGTGCTTGCTTTGGTTGCCGCTCATCCGCCATACGTATTTTTTTCTCAGTTCTAACAATAACACAGCCTGTGTGAAAGCTCGCCAAAAAAATTCACGGTTTTATTTCTTCGACGGATTTTTACCACCTGTGTGAAACGGACATCAGAGAGAAAAATAATTTCCTTTGTTTCCAAAGTAATTAAAGGGTACTCGTAGCTGGACAAAATTCACTAAGACTCACAACTAGACTTGTTAATAATGAGCAAATTAATCAAATTCCCAATTACAATAATATCCCGACTGCAATAATATGATAAGCGTAATGTGTTGGTCTAAGGACAAAATTCACTAAGACTCACAACTAGACTTGTTAATAATGAGCAAATTAATCAAATTCCCAATTACAATAATATCCCGACTGCAATAATATGATAAGCGTAATGTGTTGGTCTAAGGACAAAATTCACTAAGACTCACAACTAGACTCGTTAATAATGAACAAATTAATCAAATTCCCATGTACAATAATATCCCCACTGCAATAATATGATAAGCGTAATGTGTTGGTCTAAGGACAAAATTCACTAAGACTTACAACTAGACTCGTTAACAATGAACAAATTAATCAAATTCCCAATTACAATAACATCCCCACTGCAATAATATGATAAGCGTAATGTGTTGGTCTCAGGACAAAATTCGCTAAGACTCACAACTAGACTCGTTACTAATGAGCAAATTAATCAAATTCCCAATTACAATAATATCCCCACTGCAATACCTCAACGTTCTTAAAAACAGTAGAAAAAAAGAGTTTTAAGGGACTGCCAAGTGAGAATGGGTTTAGAGATTAACTCTACCTTCGAACAATTATGGGACGTTGATTCCACTAACTGTGCATTTTCTTTTTTGTTACATTTTTACTGTAAAAGAATTATAGCAGATTTGCATATTAAAAAGAAAACAAATTATGCTGTACAGGGTTCACCGGAACGCGTACCAGCTTGAAAAAAAAAAAAAGTACCTGGACGGCAATCCGGACCGTTCCGGCCCCACTACACCACTGCTGGTCATCCATGCAACACCTCTCAGAAAACTTCATCACCCTGCAGCGGGAATCGAACCCGCATCTCCCGAATTCAGTGCGAGTATGGTAACCGTTACACCACCCAGGACAGTGAAGTTCCAAGCAACTGAGACAAGTTTTCTGAGAGGTGTTTCATGGATGACCGGTAAGTGGTTCAAGCATAATCAGAATTAAAATATTGCTTGCTTTGAATATTATTACAGTGGACCCCCCCCCCCCCCCCCATCCAAAAACCTGAAGAAAACTCTAAAATTGGTCCGCCATGTCGCGTATTGTATGAGGCAGCTGGGAATCACAGTTCGGCAGGCTCACGTGTTCTTTTACAGTTCACAACTTTTTTTTTTATTTATTTCTCATTTACGTTGTTTTTTCTTTCGGCTGTTCTCTAAATTATTTAACAAAATTGAGGGATAATTAGGAAGTCGCTCCAATGCTCTTGAAGGCAAGAAACGTAATATTTTGCCATTTTGAATCGCTAGACCTCACACATAGCCCTGAAGTGAAACATAAAAATTCCTATCTCAAGGGTCTTCGAGGTGGTGAAAAACGAACGAAGGAAATGTGCTTTCGAATCCGGATGGAAGCAGCATGGTTCGAAGTGGTTTTTCACTTTTCTTTTTTTCTTCTTTCTGCTTGTAGCTTAACGCTGTGGTCCGCATGTTTACTTCAGTGGGTGGGCCAAGAGACCCTCAGCAGACACATAACTCTGTCAGCAAGAACGATACTTCGACGTCTGCAAGGGACAATGGGCAATTAGAGTACAGAGTCGCCGAAGAAAGGGGGTGAATTCGAGCGTCGTTTTTGGTCAGAAATTGCTGATATACGCTTAAAGAAAAAGCACGTCTGATTTCACTCGGCCGAGAAAACTAATATCAGGGCTGGCGGTCACAACTCGTTAGAAAAATGGAAACAAAACCTGCGAGGGGCATATTTGAACTGCATACTCAGGCAGGGTAGATGTTATGCTAACGGAAAGGAACTGACTGAATTGGGAATGAACGGTCAAAAAGGACGAAAGGTAGCGACGGACGGAATCTACTATAGCAGCAGCGGAAGTGAGGGGGTCCCACTCTCCAGGCAGTTGACGGTCAGAATTATTTCTTCACGACAACAGAAATCATTTCCCAGGAACACAGAAAATCAGTCTCGGGACCCGCAACAGATGTGAGAGGGGCTATTTTGTTTAACGGCCACCTTCAAATCGTCACGAGAGTAGATCAGTGTGCACTCTAATCATTGCAACAGTGTGCGGTGCGATATCACCATTTTAATTGTGTGCTTCATTTACATCAAGCGTCAAAGTGAAGTGTTGATTCATCGGTGCTGCCACATGGTGCAAGTGTGTGTGCGTGTGTGCGTGTGTGAGTGTGTGCGTGTGTGTGTGTGTGTGTGTGTGTGTGTGTGTGTGTGTGTGTGTGTGTGTGCGTGCGTGCGTGTTTGTTTGTGTGTGTTTGTGTGTGTTTGTGTGTGTGTGTGTGTGTGTGTTTTGTCGTGTTATATTATGTGATACACACTGGATTTGCACAGCAAAGTCAAGAAACTGTAAGTAGATGAATATTTCTATTTTTCTTCGCACATCTGCGAACTTGTGCCATCCCGACACCCAAAGCTGCATGGACATAGATGCAGTAATGCTGAGTGACTGAACCTCAGAGGAAGTACCTGCACATACAAACTTCAATTTCTTACAGGGCCCATTTCCTGATTATTATTTTTTTACAAGAATAAGGGAGAGGGTGTGGCTACAAATTCCGCTGGGCGGGACAGTTTCTTTTAACTTTGGTTCAGGGCCAATGCGAGCGGGGAAGGGATCTGCATGTGCATGCTTATTAGATTTAGTTAACTAACTTTGGCAGTATTTCGCACCTATAATCGTATACCGTAAATTAACGTGCTAGTGTATTTTGTGTCGCGAGTGTTTTTAATGTGATTATTTGCATATAATTGTTTTTTCATTCTCTAAGCAATTGTATATGAATATCACCTGCTGCTCTATTTAGAGTGTTAACGTGTAGTATCTCATGTTCAGATAGTCCGGTGGAGACTCAGTCGGCTTGCGTCAACCGACCGTAAAGTGTGATTATGTGTACTGCCCACATAAGAGGGGCAATTGTCTATGCGCCTAGAGAGCGCCGTATCTGTTTAAATCTCGCAGAACGTAATTAAATGTTGTGTTGTGCATTTGAGAATCATGTCTTATTTGCGAAAGTGAGTGTTGTACTGGCTGGTTGGGAATTGAATGTACCGGAGTAAGATCCGGACCATTACACTCAGTCACGAATTGGTGATTGCGGGTGAACCTCATCACAACTCTCTGATCCCAAAGTATCATTTTTTTTTTTTGTCATTGTGTTCACACGGTGGATTCACCCAAGCCTCATGCTTCGGGTCATTCTTCCAATTTTCATTTTTTTTATGTTCTGGTGTGAATCTTTGAAAACAGCGGTGCACCTGAGATTCTCACCTGGTGCCGCGCCCCAACTAAATTGTACTTCAGGTTCCAAGCACCGTTACCGGCCGACTCGGCAGGAACACTGCTAGTGCTGTGTAACAATATTCTGTTTTACAAAGATCAATTAGCAGCAAAAAATGCTCTTCTTCTTGGTTACTATGTCCAAGGACTGGTTGTTCAGTAGATGTACTCTGTCTCTCCATTCCTCTCTATTCTCCGCCGTTCTCTTCAAGTCATAGTATGTCCTAGTATTGGTGTCTTGGAGTAATTCTGCCACAAAACCATTCTTTGGTGGTTCTCTTCCTCTCTTGCCTTGAATTTTCCCTTCCAAAACTTTCAGAATCGGGCCTACATGGCGCAATGTGTGTCCCATCACTCTTTTTCTTTTTAGCATGTTGATCAGGTTCATGGGTTCTCCCACTCTCTCCAGGACCTCCTCATTAGTCTTTCTATCGAGCCAGCTTATTCTCTCCATTCTTCTATAGCTCCACATCTCAAATGCCTCCAGCCTTTTCACTTCCCTCTTGGTCAGTCCATGTCTCAGAACCGTAGAGAGCTACTGGCCAAACATATGCCTTTAAAATTATCTTCCTCAGTTTTAGATCTATATTTTTGGCTGTCAGTAGTCTTTAATTCTCTCTAAAAGCCATTTTTGCCATCCCTAGTCCCATTTTAATTTCCTTTTCACATCTCGCGTAATTATGCAATGGGCATAATTTCGAAACAGAACGCATTGGCTTATTCTACTCAGGTGCAAGAATTCCCGACGGTTATTGCCAGAGGACACCATGTGCTGATGTTCAGTGATGCAAAAGATCAAAATGGGAAACATGGCGAGTGGACATGAACGTGAGTGCTTTTTGTTTCTTGGTGTTTCATTTCCATAAAGTCTGTTGTCCCTGTGTAGCCCCTTACATCCATAATGCAGTAAACGCACCTGTCTGGGCAATAGCGACACCACCTGTAACTGAGAGCCTAAACCTGTTTATGACGTCATCGTAAGTGAACCGAATGTTTGCTTCCAGTGCTCGTCAGCCAAAGAGAGTACGAGGCTTCTGATGTAGGCAGAATAATAAATGTTCAAATCTAGTCGTTATTTGTAATATTTTCGGTAGCAAAACCGATTGGGTTTATGATATACACTATCTACCAACAAGTAATTGGACACCCCTGCAATCGACGATATCTGCGGTCCTGCTACACGTCACGGCCGCCGCCGTTAAATATCGTTTGGGAAACAACAACGCAACCAGTCGCATGCAAGATGCCACGAAGTTCGGAGCTCTCTGATTTCGAGAAAGGCGTAATCGTCGGGTATCACAGAAATGGCCGATCCATACGTGACATATCCAGCGAGTTGAAGTACCCAAAATCAACAGTGGCCTACGTGATTGGCAAGTGGAAGATGAGAGATGACTGCCGGAATGTGCCCCGACCCGGCGGACCCACAAAACTAGGAATTAGAGACCGACGGGTGCTGGCCAGAGAAATTCGGAAGAACCGCACCAAATCAATGAGCCACATCCGCGAGGAGTTTCAACAGGCATCCGGAAGTGTTCTCTCGATGAATACCATCCGTAAGGAAGCCCATCTGCTCGGTTATTATAGACGTGCGGCCGCCCACAAGCCTTTGATCACCAAGTCCGATAGCGCAGCTCAGCTAATGTGGTTCAAAGAACGACGACAGTGGACCGTTAAACAGTGGAAACAGGTTCTCTGGAGCGACGAATCAAGGTTCACCCTCTACCGTTCGGATGGCAGGGTCTGGGTTTGGCGTCTGCCTGGAGAACGCCTCCTGCCGGAATGTATTTTGCCAACTGTGAAATTCGGTGGCGGTGGAATTATGCTATGGGTGTGTTTTTCCTAGTATGGCACGGGACCCTTGGTCGCAATTCCTGGTAGACTCAACGCCAAGACCTACTGCATGATTTTGGATAACCATGCGCTTCCTACGTTGTGGCAGTTTTACGGGGTGGACCCATGTTACTTTCAGTATGACAATGCCACCTGTCATGTTGCGAGGTCCACCCTGGCTTGTTATGGTGACAATGGGGGTTAATCGAATGGACTGGCCTGCGCAGATCCCGGACCTTAACCCTATCCAGCACCTCTGGGACGAGTTGGAGCGTCGACTTAAGGGGTGCCCCCACCGTCCGAAATCGTGAAGGAACTGACCTATCTTCTCCAAGCCGAGTGGAAGAAAATACCGCCCGCCGTCGTGCAACGCCTGGTTGAGAGTATGCCCCAGAGGGTCGCAGCAGTAATCGCAGGTCGTGGAGGCTCCACCAATTATTGAAGGTGAATAAACTTCATTTTCTTTTGCTATCACAGGTGTCCAATTACTTGTTGGTAGATAGTGTAGCACAACTACAGGGGGCGCTGAGTTATCTCTAGATAAGCCAATTACGTTCTTATTGCTAATCCAGTTAGTTTTGTGAGGCGAAATACTTTACCATAAGCAAATAAAAACTGCCGTTCCGTATGTTCAGGTCATGCCTATTCTCGTCGACAAACGAGCACAGGAAACGAGGGTGTTGTCTACCTACAATGACGTCATAAACACGTTGTACAGCTTTCAGTTTAAGGGGGCTTTGGCTAAGAATTGCACGAACGGGTCATACAACCTGACTTGCACGGTTACCGGATCAAACTTCCCTTGATTATTTTCGCTTGGCTGAGATAATCTGTGGATGTACAGACATTGCCACAAAACATGGGTGACCTGAAACATCGCATACGCATTGCTCTTTGAGTGCCAAATGTTTGGGAACAATTGAAACGATGTTTGGGAAGAATCGAAAAATGGTTACGACTTGTGCTGAATACAACCTGAACTTTCGTAAACATGTTGAAAAAGTGTTCTGGCTGCTGTGTGAGTTTTATGTTTTTCTACTAAATAATTTTTTTCTCAATAAATATTTCTAAGTGCTCAATAATTTTGTTTTGATCATCGTGTGTATGTTGAAACATGTGAAATAAAATTCATATAATGACTAACTTCATGGCACCATCAATGCTTCAGCCGTAAAGTAGTACACGTGTTCATTGTTTTTAATTTGTGTGCGTGTGTGTGTGTGTGTGTGTATCTTCCTCTTCCTGTGAGCTGCTACGCAATTGCTAATTTCGGTTTCTCGATGCGGGAATGCTACAGAACCACGGCTACGAAAAGCTAACACCATTCGTAATGCTTCGAATTTTCCGTCTTAACAAAGCTACCATGCGGGTGATTAACCATCAAAATAGGATTTTTTAATGTGCACTACTCGACCCAGAAAACGACATACCATGAAAGAATGAATGAAATGAGACGAAACTTAGCACACATGTAGAGTAATAGCTGGAAAAGAAGAAATTTAATTTCTGAGAGGTTCCACGAATGCGATGTGTGAGGAAACGGCCTGAGTTAGCGGGTCGCATGGCCGCCATGTTGGCCTGCATATTCATCAACACGTTGTGGCATCCAGTGGAAAAGGGGTCTGGTACGATTCGTCCAACGACGATTGGTCCAATACCGATTTGTCCAATGAGACGATTGCTCCAATGATACGATTATTACAATTTTGTCTGATCTGTCCGAAGTGCTACTCGTGCGAAACAAATCTCATCCGTTCTGATTCTTCTTTGATGTTGATGTTGTATGTAAATATCTGTTGCCGCCCCGGTAGCGCAGTGGTCTTTTTTTTTTTTTTTTTTTTTTTTTTGGTTGGAGGTTTAACGACCACCGTGAGCAACTCAATGGGCTATAAGCAGTCGCCCGTCCCTAATTTAGGGTCACTGGTTCCAGGGAAGGGAGAGAGCCAGTGCCGTAAGACAAACACAACATCCATGCCTCACCGAGATTTGAACCCGGACCCCGTTCGGACGAATGATCAGAGGCCATCGCTTAGACCACTGCGCCACCGGGGCGGCGCGCAGTGGTCTAAGCGATGGCTTGCGATCATTCGTCCGAGATGGGTCCGGGTTTGAATCCCGTTGAGGCATGGATATGGTGTTTTTCTTATGGCGCTGGTGGTTCTCTCAGTTCCCTGGAGCCAGTGTTTCTAAATAAAGGACGGGCGACTGCTTAAATAACTGCTTATAGCCCATTGAGTTGCTCACGGTGGTCGTTAAACTTCCAATGAGTTTAACGACCACTTATGGTTTTAGTACCAGTAGTCCAAAGAATGTAAAATAATGTTATAATTCATGCGTAATATTATACTCTCTTCCGCATGAAGTTACTCATATACAAGCTGTTCAATAAACTTCGATGTTTCTCTCTTGCATTGAACAATAGAAAAGACCGGTTTCCCATTTCTGTTTATAGCGTACAATGGGGTTCAGGCTAAATGGCCACTGAAAAATGGGACGGGTTCGGACCAAGGCCTTTTTAACAGTTTTTATTCTACCGATGTCATATTCACAAAGTTTACGACATTGAGATCCAACATTAATATGACATTAAGATATATGACAATAAGATATGACATTAATATGACATTAAGATCCAACCTTGGATGACCAACGGAATCGTTTGATCAATAAAAAAAAGGATAAGCTTCGTAAAGAAAGTAGAAAGAATCCTTATAACAGTCACTTACGTGATAAGTATAAAAGGTATAGTTATGCCCTAAGAAATGTTATTCAGCATGCGAAAGTTGCTTATTACAACCTCGCTATTTCAGATGCAGGAAATAACTCATATCAAAAATGGAAAATAATCAAATCATCAATTAACAAACGATCTTGTGCTACTAAAACTCCGCTGACGTTAAAAGGAAATTCTGGTAATTTTAATGTTGATTCAAAATCAGTCGCTGATGAATTCAACAATTACTTCATTAACATAGGTCATGATTTAGCATCTCAGCAAAACTTGCCCACAAATACTAATGGTTATGCTTCTTTATCCAAAATTAAGTTCCTTTTTCAATGTTTCTACGCCCTTTGGATGATACTGAAACCTATAATATTATCACTTCCTTGTCCCTAAAAGGAAGTGCTGGTTCAGACAATATTAATAGCAGTCATAAAAGACTCGATCTCTATTTTAGTACCACTTATAACACATATTATTAATCTGAGTTTTTATTCAGGTCAGTTTCCTGACAGTCTGAAAATCGCTAAGGTTATTCCTATTTTTAAAAAAGGAGATAGCGAATCTACCTGTAATTACAGACCGATATCTTTGTTACCCGTTTTGAGTAAAATTTTTGAAAGGTCTATTCACAGCAGAATGGTTAATTTTTTACACACCCATGGTATGCTCCCTTTGGAACAGTTCGGTTTCCAAAGAAACAGATCTACTGAAATGGCTGTTGCTAAGTTGTCAAACTTCATTTCCGAAGCACTAGATGACAGTTATTACACTATTTGTGTTTTTTATTGATTTCCAAACAGCTTTCGACACGGTAAATCACGACATTCTGTTACATAAATTACCCAAATACAGTTTTCGTGGCAAAATTATTTCCCTCTTAATGAGCTACCTCTCTCATCGCAAACAGTATGTCACTGTGTAACGTATACTCTAGATTCACTTTCCTTTTGATTTTACTATCTCTGGTTATTTTATTTTCCTATGTAAATTATCTTCTTACTGAACGAGATGTTATTTCTCCCGCTGAATGAGATTTGGCAATGAGTGTAAGTCATGACGTGGTGGTAGCCAGTATAGATAGGCGCGTTCAACGATGCCTAGGAGAGCTGTTGTTTATGTGCCAGAGAGCGTTTGTTTATGTGGAGGAGAGCTTTTGTTTGTGTTACGTGAGAGAGCTTTTATGTGTAAAGAGATCTTCGTTTATGTGAGTAGAGCTTCGTTGTATGTTGGAGGATACCAGGACTTTCCCTGAATAAAGCTTTTTGTTGTAAGTACGTTTTTCTCAGTTCATAGTTTTGTTAAATCTCTGTCTGGCTGTTAGGTTTATTTCATTAGTTGTTACTATTAACAACCAGTATAAGACTTTATTTATCTTAATTACTACTACAACATTACTAGCAGTTAAAAACTTGTTCATTATTTTTACTACACTACTAGCAGGAAAGTTTATTCATGATATAATTAACAAACAACAAGCATTAGAAGAAGAAAGCTTGAATTCATTATAATTGGCGCCCGAACTTATCTCGAACACGAGGTCTTTACAATTATCACCCATGTTTTCACTACCTGAGACAACTTCAATATTTCACCCTAAGGCAAGTTTCGGTGGTGATGGGATTAATTTCGACCATCTGCAAGAAGCCTGTGTGGCTCACTTTGATATAAGTGATCTACAAGTACCCAGGCATTCTTCACAATTTCGTAATGCACCAGCTTCCTATCACTCTGAGTCGCGGGTCGTACCTGAGGGAGTTCAATCCTCTCAGCGAAGCAGAATGCTTGCGCATTTCGTGCCGCATGCAGGAAAAATTAATTTCAATGGTTTGGAGGGATCCTTAAAGTTTTTCAAAGATTTGGAAGATCATTTTGATCTCTACAATATTCCTCAAGACTGCAAAGTACAAATCGCAGGCACTTGCTTGAAGGATACCGCTAAGACCTGGTATCGGCAGTGGAGAGTGTCGAACCCGGATTCTCATTATGAGAATTTCCGAGCAGAATTTTTGGAAGTCTTTCCTTTGGGCCTTAGTCGAGCTAGCCTTGCACAACAACTTTTTTCTCGTCAGCAAGGACCCAACGATAGCCCTGTTGCATTTGCTTTAGAAACAACACGCTTGTATAACTTATGGGATCCACATGCCAGTCATGTCGACATGTTGGACACCCTATTGCAGCAGCTCGATCCATTTCTACAGGATTTTCTTGAGGTTCGACACCCGGCTACAATTCATGAATGCCTTCGCCTCATACGAACGTATGAAGAGCGACACGGCAAACATGGTTCAACTCACCATGCTCGGGCACCCCGCGAGGCTTATTATGAAAATCCTCAGCAGAGTAATAGGCCTAATGACTTTCAACGGGAGCGTACACAAGTGCACGCCCAAGTTTCATACGTTCCACCGCATAGAAGAGTGGTACACCAACCGCTCGTTTCTAATCAATTTTCTGGATACCGTACAAATGCACAGTATGCTCGACCCCGTTCCAATCCGCAGCATTCGGAACGTTTTCATGCTCAGGGCAATGATGACTTTTCTGCCCGTGCTGAGGGAAGAAGTAATAGAAAAGAAAATGTCAACAGATATGCGGAGTTCCCGCAGCAGTTTTCACGCAGTTTTCCTCATCGTGAAAATTTTCCCGATACACGGCAGGGCCGAGGTTTCAGACCGCATGATAATCCAACCAGGAATCCTTTAAACTTCCAAAGGAAGTAGACCAAGGGTCGGTCCTGCTTCCTGATACTAAGCATTCTGACCCTAAAACAGTATTAGTGACTGTCCAAACTCCTCAGTTGCCTGATGTGTTCTTGACAATTGAAGATATTATTGTCGAGACAAAGTTCGACACTGGTTCTGAAATATCAGCCCTAAATACGAAGTTTTGCACTGACAATTTTCCTGCAATACACGTTCAGCCTGCGACGCAGTATTTGCGAGGTGCAAATAACGAAATCTTCAGTATCACAAGAACTGTCACATTATCTCTAGGGCTGGGAAAGGCTCGTTTTACGCATTCTTTCCTGCTTATAGACGAACAACCTGTTAAATGTCTAATGGGAATGGACTTTATCAATACTTTTCAAGTTACTCTGAATTTCGTACAACACGTGATTTCCTTTCCGGAACCTATCGAAGTGATTCCTACGGTTCCTATAGATATAACGAGTTTGTTATTGAGTAACCAATTGAATGAGAGGCAACGAAACCAGCTTTCTCTACTTTTGCAGGAAAGCCCTGGTTTATTTTCTGATCAACCTGGTTTCACACAGGTGGTTTATCATGTCATTGACACTGAGGGTTCGAAACCGATAGCGACGAAGCCTTACCTTTGTGCTCCCCATAAGAAACAGGAAATGCAACGTCAAATTTCTGAGATGATTAAACTGGGCATAATAAGGGAATCAACAAGTGCCTGGGCTGCTCCTGCCTTTTTGGTTCCAAAGAAACAACCCAATGAATTTCGTTTCGTGACAGATTTCCGCAAGCTCAACCAAGTCACGAGAACGATCAATTATCCACTACCTGTCATGTCGCATATTTTAAATGACCTTTCATCAACTAAATGGATGTCAACTTTGGATTTGGCGAGTGGATATTGGCAGGTGGCGGTACATCCGGACTCCGTCGATAAAACAGGCTTTGTGACTCCTTTTGGGGCTTATGAATACCTGCGTATGCCCTTTGGACTAGCTTCTGCACCTGCTACTTTCCAAAAGCTTATGGATACGGTTCTCAGAACTGTTCTGGGTCCCCATGTGCATGTATATTTGGATGACATTATTATTACATCCGAGACTTTTGACGAGCACCTTTCTCTGCTCAAACAGGTGTTCCAACTCATATACAATGCTGGCTTGACGTTAAAACCTAGTAAATGCCAGATAGTGAGGGACGAGATTGTATATCTGATGTTGAAAATCACTCCCCACGGCTTATTTACGGATAATGAAAAAATTAGGCCTATTGTTGACTTTCCTCGGCCTAAAACAGCAAAAGAACTATCACGCTTTCTGGGAATGACCGGATGGTATCAGCAGTTCGTCCCCGCTTATGCTACAATCTGTGAGCCATTGCATGCTTTGAAACGTAAATACAAGAAGTTTGTTTGAACACCTGAGGCTAACGCTGCATTTGAAACACTGAAGTCTGCGTTGACTCAGCCTCCTGTGTTGGCTTTCCCGGATCATACTAAGGAATTTGATATTTATACTGACGCATCCGGAGTTGGTCTTGGTTGCGTTTTGTCACAAGCTGGGCATCCAATAGCTTTTGCGTCCCGTACTTTGGCTAAAGCTGAACGCAATTATTCAGCTACGGAACGCGAATGTCTTGCTGTAGTGATAAATTTCAATGTTATCTTAACGAATTGACAGTTAACATAATTACGGATCATTCTGCCCTTCAGTATTTGAATTCTGCTAAGCATCTCTCTCAAAGACTTATGAAGTGGGCTCTGAGTTACAAGAGAGCAATATCAAAATTTCGTATCAGCCAGGTCATAAGAATCAATTACCGGACGCATTGTCTCGCGTTCCGATTAGTGGGGTCCCCATAGAAACTACTCCTGGATGTCAGCCTTTACTTCTAATAGCTGATATAACATCCAGAGAGCAGATAATGGCAGCATTAGTAAATGATCCTGATTTTGGGGATATCTATAATTTTTTGCTTGCGGGTTCGCCCCTACACAGTGACCCTTCTCTGGCTGGGAGGTCACAGCATTTTGAAGTCATAGAGGGTCTTCTTTACTATACGAAATCTAGGACTACTAGGGCAGAGTTTCGCCCATGTATTCCGCGAACCCTTAGAATGGCCCTTTTAAACGAATTTCATGACAGACCTCTTGCAGGCCATTTAGGTATTCGCAAGACCCGTTGTAAATTGCGGGATGTTGCCTATTGGCCTGGCATGTATCAAAGTGTGCTCGCATACGTTCAATCATGTCACTTGTGTCAGATTAATAATTACCGTAATGTAAGACCGGCCGGTCACTTGAAATCTAGTTCAAGTTCTCATGTTTTTGACATTATTTCAATAGATATATTGGGACCTTATCCTTTATCTGTTAAAAACAAAGCTCGTTACGTGTTAGTATTAACTGATAATTTTTCTAAATGGGTTGAAGTTTTTCCCATTAAAGCCGCTACGGCAGAAGTTATTTGTCATGTATTAATTAATGAAGTATTCTCTAGATATGGTGCACCTAATAAAGTTGTTTCGGATAATGGTCCCCAATTTATTTCTGACATTTTTGAAAGAATGTGTGCGAGACTACACATTAAGCATAAATTCATTTCCCCATATCATCCTCAGCGTAATCCTGCGGAACGAGTAAACCGCACGCTAGTGAAAATGATTGCTACATTTGTCATGGATCATCACGAGCGATGGGATGAACATTTTGAGCTTTTTTCGTTCGCCCTCCGCTCGTCTGTTCACGAATCTACTAAAATTACTCCTGCAGAACTTTTTCTGGGTCGCAAAATTGAGACCCATTTTGAAAATTTAACGGGGATTATCGACGAACTAAACCAGCGACCAACTCCGCAATCAGTACGAATCATGGCTGAAAAAGCCCGTGTTGCAATGCTAGGAGCACAAGCGGCTCAAGCAAGATACTATAATACTAGGCGTAGGGAACCAGATCTTGTCGTTGGAGATCTCACTCTGGTGGAAACGCACTTCCAGTCTTCTGTTTCTCATACTTTAGTGAAGAAATTTGCACCCAGCTACGAAGGTCCATATCGGGTGGCAAATGTGTATGAAAATAACATTATTATTGAAAAACCTGACAATCAATTTCAATACGTACACGTTGCTCAGTGTCGCAAGTATCATGAACGAAATATAGATTTTATCATCAACCCTACTCAACCTTCTGTTCCACAGACTCCAAAGTCTATATCGCATGATCAACCTCCAGAAATTTTGGACGAACCGACAAACATTTTTGAAGAATCTCCAGTGATTTTTTCCTCACCCTCCCCTCCACAAGATGGGCTTCCAAACACGCAACCTAATTCTCCCATGAGACGAAGGCTCGAATCAAGTTCTTCAAATACTAGTATCGTTCCTTTCCCTCCAACCATTGCCAAGACTATTGCTGCACCGTTTCCTGATAACTCTGCACCAACACAAGCTCCTACTTCCTTGAATACCTCGTCAGAGAGTATTCCTATAGGCAGAAATAAACATCGCCCTGCACGACCACTAAATTACAGCAGCGACTCAGAGTCTTCAGATATTTCTGATTTATCAGTTATGGACAATAGTTTGACGATTCCTAAGCGTCAAACACAAATTACAAACCGTCCAGCAACACCAAAAGCTGGTCGAAAACGTAACTTGTCTCCCCAATCTGCTTCGCCGCAACAGCGACGAAGGCAGAGATCCTTGCATCCGCCCGGGTTTCGCCCCTGGAACCTACGCTCAGGGCAAACAGGGCCGATGCCTGCTTCTACTCTCATGCCCAGAGGTAGAAAGCGAAAACAAACGATGTGGCCGGAGCCACGTCCCTCCAAAAGAATGCTGGAAGGACAACACGAGCCCCAACACAAAGGGACTACATATCAAAAGCCTGGGGGACCCCGTTCCTGTCAGCCGCAGGGATTTCCGGACCGACGGACTTCAGCCGTTCCTGACCGTTCCTGTCAGCCGCAGGGATTTCCTGACCGACAGACTTCAGCCGTTCCTGACCGACGGATTTCAGCCGTTCCTGACCGTTCCTGTCAGCTGCAGGGATTTCCTGACCGACAGACTTCAGCCGTTGCTGACCGTTTCTGTCAGCCGCCGGGATTTCTTGACCGACAGACTACAGATGTTCCAGATCCATTCAAGTCCTTGAAACGCTCTACGCCACCTGAATTTACCAGTCCGATTAGGCCTGGAAAATGTTATCGTACTAGAGTTTTTTATGCGTCCTCGACATAAGTAAGTTCTCGTGGACAGGTTCTTTTCTCCGTTTGTTGTTTTTCCTGCACGACCAGTTGGCGTGTCAGAATTTCTTTTTTTCGTGTGGGCCTATGCATTCTTTTTGTGTATATATGTGTTTTTTTTTATATTTCTTCTATGTCCATCTACTAATCCAATTTTTTATATATATATATATGCTTAGGGGTAAAATAGTAAAAATTGTTACTGTTAGGCAGCTACAGGCAATCTTCGCTGCTGATACAGTTGGTTTGTATTCAACGATAATATGAGAACGTAATTTGAAATTAAAAAAGTGATTCCTGCTAGGCAGAATAAAAGGAAGGTATGCCGATGCAGGTTTGTTTTGTTCAAGTATTCAAAGTGTTTCACAGACGAATACAGATTTCTTGATTTTGTCATGCCAAGTTTGATCTTGCACATACTGCTGCCACCAAAACAAAACAAAAAAGAGGTCGATAAACGTCAATCAACGAAGTGTAAGACTTACACTCCAAAATTGATAGGTTTTTCGAAAAAAAAATTAAGGTGGAGATTATGTAACGTATACTCTAGATTCACTTTCCTTTTGATTTTACTATCTCTGGTTATTTTATTTTCCTATGTAAATTATCTTCTTACTGAACGAGATGTTATTTCTCCCGCTGAATGAGATTTGGCAATGTGTGTAAGTCATGACGTGGTGGTAGCCAGTATAAATAGGCGCGTTCAACGATGCCTAGGAGAGCTGTTGTTTATGTGCCAGAGAGCGTTTGTTTATGTGGAGGAGAGCTTTTGTTTGTGTTACGTGAGAGAGCTTTTATGTGTAAAGAGATCTTCGTTTATGTGAGTAGAGCTTCGTTGTATGTTGGAGGATACCAGGACTTTCCCTGAATAAAGCTTTTGTTGTAAGTACGTTTTTCTCAGTTCATAGTTTTGTCAGATCTCTGTCTGGCTGTTAGGTTTATTTCATTAGTTGTTATTATTAACAACCAGCATAAGACTTTATTCATCTTAATTACTACTACAACATTACTAGCAGTTAAAAGCTTGTTCATTATTATTACTACACTACTAGCAGAAAAGTTTATTCATGATATAATTAACAAACAACAAGCATTAGAAGAAGCTTAGAAGAAAGCTGAATTCATTATAACTGTAAATAAAATAAACTCCGATCTACTTAATATTTCATGTGGAGTGCCTCTAGGTTCGGTATTGGTACCGTTCCTGTTCCTGTTATATATTAATGACCTTCCTCTGTGCCTGCAATCAACTCATGCTTTGCTATACGCTGATGACACTGTCATTTTTCAAAAATGTCATGATTTGCATAAGTTACAGATAATGATCAATAATGATCTATCAAATTTATCTCATTGGTTATACTCTAACAAATTATCACTTAATATTCTAAAAACCAACGCCGTATATTTCCGAAACGTTCATAAAAGAGAGGACATAAATAACTTTCCAGTCAGAATTAATGATCTCCCCTTAAAATTGTGGACAAAGTTCAGTATCTTGGTGTTTGGTTTGATGAATTTTTTAACTGGAATACGCATGTTCAGTTTGTTTTAAAATAAGTTTCCTTACAGGTTGGCCTGCTTGGTAAAATTAAGCATCTCTTCAATATCAATGCCCTAAAACATTTTACTGTGCTTTTATTTATACCCATATCTCCTATTGTCTGGAAACTTGATATTCAAATATTAGTGCAAACAATAAGTTATGCTTGCTCAAATTACAGAAGAAATATGTTCGCTATATGCTGAACACAGATTATATGTCTCATTCAAAACCATTATTTCTAAACAAAAAATTCATGAAATTTTTACCTTGAAACTAGGTATCATGTTTTTTTAAAATAATGCATCTTAAACTGCCTATGTTTCAATCTGACATCTGGATTATTCTATCTTCACCAGATCTGTTGCTAACAACAAATTATGTCAGCCGTGTGTTAGACTTAATTATGGTTTAAATAGCATACTGTATAAAGCCATTATCCTATGGAATAATCTCCCAGAGAGCATCAGATACCTGGAAAATATCAAAAAGTTTTCCTTGTCTCTGCGAAATTACATTGTAAATCACCCTGATCTCCATAACGAATCTTAACCCTATCATTAAATTGTAGTTCCAAGCATGCTGCTAACAGTGGTGCTTCTGTTATAACCATCTTACTTGGTTTCATATATGCCATATGTTTTATTCTTTTTCTTACATCTGATAGGGGGAATCGCCTTACAACCAATGTGTTCAGATTCCTCCTGGTGTGTTGCATTTTCATATAACTGTAAATTTTAAATGTGTGAAATAAATAATTGTATTGCATTGTATTGTACACATCAGGTCAAGTCAATAATATTGCGCTTATACCTAGGCACTAAATTTCAATTTATAGGGCCTAGGCCTTGGCCTTTTTAACTGTTTTTATTCTACCAATGCCATGCTAATAACGTTTACACGTCAAATCAAGTTAATAATATTGCGTCTTTACTTAAGCACTAAATATAAAATCTTCTAAAGAGGCCCGCGGCCTTACGTGCCTTGCAATTAGGTGAGAAATGATCCGTTGAGGGCATTTTATTAGGTTTTATGAAATGTTTACGAATACCAAATGTCTGGGCTTTAACTTAAAATCTTCTAAAAAGGTCTATGGCCTAGATGCCTTGTAAAGAGCTGAGAAATTATTCGGTGAGCGCCTTTTATTAGGTTTTATAGTATGTTTACAAATACCAAATATTTAAGTTGTAATTTAAAATCTCCTAAAAAGGCCCGCGGCTTAGGTGCCTTACAAAGACATGAGAAGTGATCCGTTGAGGGTTTTTTTTATTAGGTTTTATAAGATTTTACAAATACCAAATATCTAGGTTGTGACTTAAAATCTTCTAGAAAAGCCTGAGGCCTGGGCGCCTTGTAAAAAGCTAAGAAATGATCCGTTGAGTGCCTTTTTTTAGGTTCTTAAAAATGTTTACAAATGCCAAATATCTGGGTTGTAACTTAATATCTTCTGAAAAAGCCCGCTGGCTAGGTGCTTTGTAAACAGCTGAGAAATGTTTCATTGAGTGCGTTTTACCAAGTTTATAAAACGTTTACAAATACCAATTATACGGAAATCATTTTTCAAAAGGATATGAAGAGGAGTGCAACTTAAATTATTATTCCTTTCTGAAAAATACAGTAAAAAAAGTTTACCGTTGGTAGGATTATACCGCTGGACGAATCGGCATTGGACTAATCGTACATTGAACGAATAATCCATTGGTCAAATGGCATTGGACCAATCGTACATTGGACGAATAATCCATTGGTCAAATGGCATTGGACCAATTGTCCCTTTGCAGGAATCGTCATTGGACGAATTGTCAGTGACCGGTGGAAAAGTCTTTGGGTGATTTTCAGCAGTATATCTGAACATGCATTATTGACTTGTGTCTTCAGTTCATCAACATTTCGAGGGGTTCGTGCATAGGCGTTAATTCGTCTGCCAAAGAAGTCTCACAGGTTCTCCGTTGGAGAGAAGTCTGGGGATTGCGCTGGCCAGGGCTGCCCCTGGATACTTTGTAGGCACTGCCTGCATATGTTAGCCGTATGCGGACCGGCGCCATGTTGTTGGAACTGCGCGTCAAGGATAACACTGAGATACAGCAACAAAATTGGGCTTTAGCACCTGACACTATACTATACGGGGGGTGGGCTGCTGTTGAAACTGAATGTGCCCCAAATCATGACAGCAGGCTGAGGACCCGTACGACGTTCACGGATAGCAACAAAACCAGTCCGGTAACCACGTCGTCTTCAGACTCTCAATCAGCGATCGTCGTCATGTGTTTCTGTGGCAGATGAGTCTGTGTTCATTTAGCAAATCTATAAAACCGAAAATTCAGGTGTAAAAGGAATACCAATAGTTTGTTCAAAGTAAATGCCAGTACTTCATTCAAAGTAAAAGGGAAGCCAGTAATTTGTACGTGGTAATTATGCGACACGAAAAACGAACTGAAGTAGCCAGTTCGAAAGCACACAAAAAATTGGAGAAATAATGTGCTGTAGAGAATGAATAACACCCAGGAAGCAAATCAATCTTTTACCAGCGTGGAAAAAATTAATCTACTCGCAAAAAAAAAAGCAAAAATACAGAGAGCAGTTTTTCCTTTTTTGTTAAAAAAAGAAGAAAACTAAAAAAGTAATAATCCAAGCCCACTAAATTTATGATAGCACAGAAAGACATATATAGTATACTAAAAGATTTGTAAAATTAAAAGAAATGCTTAAGCCAAAATCGTGCAGACATTTTATATACGAACTAACCCGTAGAAAAAGTACTATAACGGTTATCAAAACTACCTAGTACAACGAGTAATATAGCAGTTATACAAACGACCTAGTAGAAAAAGTTATATAAAGAAACCTTAGAAACTTTGGTTCTTGTTCTACTTAGTGGAACAAGTGCCAAGGTTCCTAAGTAGAACAAGTGCCAAGGTTCCTAAGCAGAACAAATGCCAAGGTTCCTAAGTAGAACAAGTGCCAAGGTTCCTAAGTAGAACAAGTGCCAAGGTTCCTAAGCAGAACAAGTGCCAATGTTCCTAAGTTGAACAAGTGCCAAGGTTTCATTTTCTTTCTTGTTCTAGTAGAACAATGCCAAGGTTTCATTTCATTACTTGTTCTACTTAATAAAACAAGTAATAAAATGGGTGTGTATTACTGATATTTTTTACCAAGCGATTAACATGATTAAATTTTGTATGATACATCAAACATTATTAAATTAAAAATCAATATAGTTCCTTCTGAAGTTTAGAAGTTTTTAAAAACCGTAGAAATTGTTTTATTCTATGCCTAAAATTGGGTTTCTGAAAAGGTATTTTCCATCGTATTCATGTATCATACTTATTAAGCAGCCTAGTACTTGCTCTGGATGGATTTTTGAAAAATATATGTCGCCCTGGTGGGGCAGCGGTCTAAGCAATGCCTTCTGACCATTCGTCATAAAGGGGTTCGAATCCCGCGGTGAGGCATGGATGTCGTGTTTGTCTTACGGCACTGGCTCTCTTCCTTCCCTGGAACCAGTGGCCCTATATTAGGGACAGGCGACTGCTTATAGCCCTTTGAGGTGCTCACGGTGGTCGTTAAGCCTCCGATAAAAAAAATAATTATACAATACAATGAAATACCGTATTGCTTCCATGAATGATGTAGAACATTCATTAATTTCGAATTAATTAACTAATGGATGTTGACAATGATTGACAGTATTGTATCATTCTTTGTCACTATCATAATGATGACTGAAGTATCCGGACACCTCTTTTGAGTACTTGCCTGGCAAACAGGGTGGTGCTGCACACGCACGTGGCAGCGCAAACATCATAGACAAGTATGAACCGCAGAATGGGTCGTACGGCACAGCTCAGTAAATTTCATACGGTCATTGCAGGCCATCTTAGCAACAATTCAGTACAGGAAACATCTGCTCTGCTGCAGCTTCTCAGATCAATTGCAGGTAATACTATTGCTGAGAAGTTGAAATGCGTAGGGGAAAAAACAGCGCACTCACAACCTGGTAGGTCATGTAAAACTCCAGAGGGGGACCACCCAGTGCTCAAGCAGGTGGTGCGGACAAGTTGTCTGTCCTCGAATGGAATACTCACCACCGAGTTCCAGAATGCCACTAGAAGCAACGAGATCGTAAAAAAATAGCGGTTCGCCGAAAAAAATAACGGTTCGTCTAGAAAAATGGCGGTTCGTTCAGAAAAAATTACGGTTCGTCGAGAAAATTACGGTTAGTCTAGGAAAATAACGGTTCGTCAAAAAAATGCGGTTCGTCGAGAAAATAACGGCTCGTAAGGAAAAATAACGGTTCGTCGAGAAAAATGGCGGTTCGTCGAAAAAAATAAGTGTTCGTCGAAAATAATAACGGTTCGTCGAGAGAAATAACTTGTTCTTCAAAAAAATTACGTTTCGTCGAGAAAAATAAGGGTTCTTCCAGAGAAATAACGGTTCGTCGAGAAAAATAGCGGTTGTTCGGAAAAATTACGGTTCATTGAGAAAAATAACGGTTTGTTCAGAAAAATAAGGGTTCGTCGAGAGAAATAGCGGTTCTTCAAAAAAATAAACGTTTGGTCGAAAATATTCTGGTTCGTCAAGAAAAATAACGGTTCGTCGAGAAAAATAACGGTTCGTCGAGGAACGTAACGGTTCATCAAGAAAAATAGCGGTTCCTCGAGAAAAATAACGGTTCGTCGAAAAATATAAGGGTTCGTCGAAAAAAATAACGGTTCGTCGAGAGAAATAGCGGTTCTTCAAAAAAATAAACGTTTGGTCGAAAATATTCTGGTTCGTCAAGAAAAATAACGGTTCGTCGAGAAAAATAAGGGTTCGTCGAGAGAAATAACGGTTCGTTGAGAAAAATAACGGTTCGTCGAGAAAAATGGCGGTTCGTCGAAAAAAATAAGTGTTCGTCGAAAATAATAACGGTTCGTCGAGAGAAATAACTTGTTCTTCAAAAAAATTACGTTTCGTCGAGAAAAATAACGTTCGTCGAGAAAAATAAGGGTTCTTCCAGAGAAATAACGGTTCGTCGAGAAAAATAGCGGTTGTTCGGAAAAATTACGGTTCATTGAGAAAAATAACGGTTTGTTCAGAAAAATAAGGGTTCGTCGAGAGAAATAACGGTTCTTCGAGAAAAATAACGGTTCGTCGAGGAACGTAACGGTTCATCAAGAAAAATAGCGGTTCGTCGAGAAAAATAACGGTTCGTCGAAAAATATAAGGGTTCGTCGAAAAAAATAACGGTTCGTCGAGAGAAATAGCGGTTCTTCAAAAAAATAAACGTTTGGTCGAAAATATTCTGGTTCGTCAAGAAAAATAACGGTTCGTCGAGAAAAATAACGGTTCGTCGAGGAACGTAACGGTTCATCAAGAAAAATAGCGGTTCCTCGAGAAAAATAACGGTTCGTCGAAAAATATAAGGGTTCGTCGAAAAAAATAACGGTTCGTCGAGAGAAATAGCGGTTCTTCAAAAAAATAAACGTTTGGTCGAAAATATTCTGGTTCGTCAAGAAAAATAACGGTTCATCGAGAAAAATAAGGGTTCGTCGAGAGAAATAACGGTTCGTTGAGAAAAATAACGGTTAGTCGAGAAAAATGGCGGTTCGTCGAAAAAAATAAGGGTTCGTCGAGAGAAATAACTTGTTCTTCAAAAAAATTACGTTTCGTCGAGAGAAATAACGGTTCGTCGAGAAAAATAGCGGTTCTTCGGAAAAATTACGGTTCATCGAGAAAAATAACGGTTCGTTCAGAAAAATAACGGTTCATTCAGAAAAATAACGGTTCGTCGAGAAAAAATAGGGGTTCGTCAAGAAAAATAACGTTCGTCGAGAAAAATAAGGGTTCGTCGAGAGAAATAACGGTTCGTCGAGAAAAATAGCGGTTCTTCGGAAAAATTACGGTTCATCGAGAAAAATAACGGTTCGTTCAGAAAGCTAACGGTTCGTCGAGAAAATAACGTCCGTTGAGAAAAATAACCGTTCGTCGAAAAAAATAACGGTTCGTCGAGAGAAATAGAGGTTCTTCAAAAAAATAAACGTTTCGTCGAGAAAAATAAGGGTTCGTCGAGAGAAATAACGGTTCGTCGAGAAAAATAACGGTTCGTCGAGAAAAATAGCGGTTCGTTTAGAAAAATTACGGTTCGTCGAGAAAAATAACGGTTTATCGAGAAAAATGGTAGTTGGTCGAGAGCTGAAGGCAATGCGGTTTCCATGGCCAAGCAGCCGTACATAAGCATAACATCAGGAAAATCAATGTTAGCGTCGGTTATTGTGATGTAAAGTTCCGCGCCAGTGGACTCTGAAGCAATGAAAACGCGTTCTGCAGTAACGAATCATGCTTCGCTGTTTGGAAGTCCGACGGACGACTCTGAGCGTGGACGGTGCCAGGTGAACGCTATTTGCTCGACTGTGATAGAGTAACAATTGAGGTTTTTTTTTGTTTTTTTTTTTTTTTTTCTTGCAGCAGACGCATCATGTTCGGGGAACGTTCTTCATGGTTTTGCCTAGGCATCTTATTTGCAAAGTTCTGACGTTTTAACGCTGCGGCTTATAATGACGTTCTTGACAATTCTGTGCTCCCAATATTATGGCAACAGTTCACTGGAGACTCTTTCCTTTACCAACAGAACAATACTGTTGATGGCAAAGCGAGATCTGTGCAGGAATGGTTTAAGGAAATAGGTGCCGGGGAAATAGACTAACAAGCACAGAGCTCCGATCTCAACCCCACGAAACGCCTTTGATATCAAATTGGAATGCCTACTGCAAACCAGGCTGAACCGCTGGACTTAGATGTCCTACCAAACCAATGCTTTTTTAGCAAAATGAAAGGCAATCCCGCAGCAACATACCAAAATATAGTGGAAAGCCATACCAGTGGTGTGAAAGCTGTGACAGCAGCAAAGGGTGCACCAACTCGATATTTATTACTTTCCTATTTCAGGGAGTTTGTGGATAGGCAAGTGTCATTATACTTTGGATTAGATAGTGTATGTTAACACGAATATGATAGTGTATCTCTTAAAAAACGAATTCACTTCACAACTTACCTTTACAGGCCTTTGAAGTACTCCCTATGTTTCTTTATGCAGAGGGCCCAATGATTGGGCAAGTCTTGCATTCCTGTCAGGACACCTCCATTGTTCAGGAGTAGGATTACTCGGGTCACCTCATTAGAAACATCCTGAATCGTTTTTCGCGGAGTGGCTTTTTCGATTTGGGGAGCAAGTCATATTCTAGTTGAGAACAAGTCAGTCGTAGTCTCACACAAAGCTTTGTGAATTTCGGTAGAGGGTTTTCCTGACAAAGTTTCAATTTTAATGTAGGATCGCTGGTCGCTCTGCGAGATCTGAACTGACTCACGTTCTTCCTCCATTTCTAGACAGAATTTTTCGGAACAGGAACAAATTAACCAGCAAACGTAGATACAACTTTGTATACTGAAGTATGACTCACAATTGGAGCAACGATTGGAGCTATTGCATCATCCACAGCACAGGTAATGCCTGCGCAGTGTGCAAAACATTTAAAATGACCTACGTATGTACATTTTTATAAGTTGCATTGTTTATCCGCTACTTCAATTTCTCGAACAAGTGAAACCCCAAAGTGAGAATCCTCCAAATACGTGGCGTCAGTGAATAAACAAAGACATCGCTCTTTCCAAGTTTTGCCAACACACAGCAACCGAAAAATTGTTATTCGGCCACTGCTGGGGAATCGATCACACAGCAGTGACCGAATAACAATTTTTCGGCTGCTGTGCGTTGCTGAAACGTGGAAAGAGCGATGTCTTTGTTTATTCGAGTGAAACCTCGATTGATTGAAAACTCAAGTAATATTAATTTGTTTCAATGACCTTTATACACAAAATAAAAGCTTCATCCCAATAAAAAATAATAGAAGTTTTCTTACTGTGCATTCTGGACGTCATGAGAAAGTAGCTGTGTCCTACAATGATCCATGATAGCGTGATAACCTTCATGCCATTTAAACATCTGAAAGTATCGGATGAAGTGGAACTGTTCGTGAATTTTCGAAAATTAGAAACGAAAGAGAATGACGTCAAAATCCGAATGCCAGTACCTGAAAAAACGGAACAAATAAACAACTTCATTTTATCTGAAATTATGCATTTGAGAGATAATGAATGAGGTACCAAAATGAAGAATTTCCTCAGTATCTGAAAAAGAGGAGAAATACCTAAAACAATTGCGATAGAAGTTTTCCATTCTAAGCAAACGTGTGATTGATCACTGGTCGGCAAAAAAAATTTTTTTCGAGCCCTGACACCATTCCTGCTGATTCTTATGTAAAACGACCTCCTGAAGCCGAATATGACTCCCGTTTTCCCCCATCACCCACCGTTTTCGGGGAGCCCCCCCCACCTAATTTTATCACTTTCCGATAATTTGGAGGGATGAAAAGGATTATTTCAGCCTTTACATTTCTTCTGAGGGGCTACAGAGGTGAAAAGTTATAGAACATGAACATATGTAGCAAGGATAAAGATTGGGGGATTTGCCCCCCCAATTGTAAAGAAATCATTAAAAATGATCGATTTTTTATGATTTTTTTATCAATTTTCGGTAATATGTTATGGACATGAATTTTATTTGGAGGGGTGAAAAGGATTATTTATTTTAGCTGTAAAGAATATTATATAAAAAGGAAAATACAAATGTAAAGTATAATAAATAAATAAGATAAGTACCTTTATTTTGGTGCTTGCTTTCCTTTTGTACCCTGAGGTAGAAGTTTCTCGTACCAAACACCAGCAGTACTCTGCTAACATGCTCGTATTCCACTTCCCTGAAAATCTCCTCTCGATCTTATTGATGTCTTGATGGAATCGTTCCCCGTGTTCATCGGAAACCGCTCCTAAATTTTCAGGGAAGAAGTCCAGGTGTGAGTGCAGGACATGCACTTTAAGAGACATGTTACACCCCATGGCCTAGTACGCTGACAGCAATTCCTCGACATGAGCGGCATAATCATCACTTTTTTTGTTACCCAAAAAGTTCTTACACACGTTTTGGAATGCAAGCCAAGCTCTTTTTTCTTTTCGATTCAGGTGTTCAATAAACGTCGAATCTTTGAAAAGTTGTCTAATCTGGGGGCCCACGAAAACTCCTTCCTTGATTTTAGTCTCACTAAGACGAGGAAATTTATTTTTCAAAAATTGAAATGCATCACTTGTCTTGTCCATTGCTTTCACAAACTGTTTGATCAATCCCAGTTTGATGTGCAAAGGCGGCAAGTAAATATTTTCCTTCAGGACCAGAGGATCATGAACGACATTTTTCTGACCGGGAGTAAAACTTTCTCGCAGAGGCAAGTTCCGTACGATGTAATGTTTGTCTCGTGCTCGGCTGTCCCATTCGCATAGGAAGCAGCAGTATTTTGTGAAGCCTGATTGCAGGCCCGCGAGTACAGCAACAACTTTTAAGTCAGCGCAAATTTTCCAATTATAATCATGATAACAGATTTTATCAAGGATTCGGCTGATGTTTTCGTACGTCTCCTTCATATCCACAGAGTATGCAACCGGGACTCATGGTAACTCATTCCCATTGGCCAACAGGACAACTTTCAAGCTTGTCTTTGATGAGTCTATAAACAGTCGCCATTTGTCTGGGTCACATGTCATCTTCAGTTCTGTCATCAATGCATTTGAATTAGGGCAGAACACTAAGCCTTCATCTTCCGAAAAAAGTAATTGCAAGGTTGACTGTCTGGTAATATAAGAAGAGATTTTTACGCCCTTTTCTAAGAGATTCCACTGTTGAAGTCGAGATCCCAGAAGTTGAGATTTAGTCTTAGGTAACTCCAAATCTCTGACGAGATCATTAAATTCCGACTGAGTAACGAGGTGAGGTTTTCGATGAGCTGAATCAACAGAACACTCTTCATCATCGGTGGACGTATCATGTGATGGTGCAAGCTGTGGCTCAAAGTATGTCACACCCATTTCTGGCTCTAGAGTATAGGTTTTTGGGGGCACTGGGATCGGCAATGATTCGTTGTGAGGAACTGGTCTTAGAGCTGAAGGGATATTAGGATACTGAATTGTATGCTTACTTTTGCTGCTAGATAACCCGACGATGGAAGTCATACAAAAGTAACAATCAGTGAGATGACAGCGAGGTTCGCGCCAAACCGTGGGTACAGCAAATGGCATTGATTTACGGGTACCCTTGAGCCATTTGGTCAAGCTACTGTGACAAGTAGTGCAGCAAACTGTGGGAGCCCAATTCTTGTCCTGATCGCCACCTTTGCAATCAAAGTAAAATTTATAAGCAGTTTTAAGAAGCGGAGAAAGGGGTTTTCGTTGCGCTTTAAAAGTCAATTCCCCGCAAACATAGCAGAATCTATCGGGATGATTTATACACTCGCGTGGCATAATTAAACAGTAAATAAATGCTCTATATTAATCACAAATTACACTCACGTACTGTAATTCACTTGGAAAAGGCCGGTGTAAACAAATTTCTACCGTTTGACACAATTTAAACAACTTGGAAACACAGAATCCCCGCCTAGAACACCGACAAGTAGACTCAACAATCGCTACAGATCAACTGAGGGAAGATAATGCAAAGGATTATCGTGATAAGAGCAATGCAAGTTGGACCTTGTCAAAGCCCGTGCAAACCTGTGCGCGATTCCCGTGGCAACCTGTTCGCGCGAGGTATTGAGAGAACCAGCGTGGTAGAGTGAATGTTCCGAACTGTTGCTATATATTTTTATTACTGTTGCTATTAATTTTTATTATTTGCGGGTTTTTTTTGGGGGAGGATGAGAGGGGGCTGGAAGCTGGAATATGTTGCAAATAAGTGAAAAAAGTGCCAAAAAAAAACGGAAAAATCAATCATTTGTAATGATTTCTTTACAATTTGGGGAGGGGGGAATTCCCCCAAATTTACCTCCTTGACACAGATGTTCATGTTTTATAAATTTTCACCTCTGTAGCCCCTCAGAAGAAATGTAAAGGCTGATATAATCCTTTTCATCCCTCCAAATTATCGGAAAGTGATAAAATTAGGTATGGGGCCTCCCCCGAAAACGGTGGGTGATGGGGGAAAACAGGAGTCATATTCGGATTCAGGAGGTCGTTTTACATAAGAATCAGCAGGAATGGTGTCAGGGCCGATTTTCATGCCGACCAGGGTAATATACTACCCCACCAATAGTAACTGGACGTCCTTCTTTGGGAAATTAATTAGATCCTACGCAAGCGGTACGTCACAGAATACGTTCATTGGGCCGTGGTGAGAAAATGGGACGACTGTAAATGCACAATGTCCCGATCGACAGAGTTAATTAATTTCCAGGGCGGATAGGGTGCTATATAAAATTCCCCGACCGACAACCAATAGCACGATGTAACCAATAAATTTGAACATAAGCAGGTGCCCCGTATCGAAGATTCCTTAGGTGGTGGTTGGTAATGTGAAATCCAAATAGTAGCTGATTGCGGCTGAATCTGTTAAGAAACGACCCTGTAAACCTGCATACGTCGCCCCGGTGGTGCATTGGCCTAACCGATGGCTTCTGATTATTCGTCCTAGATGGGTCTGTGTTCGAATCGCGGTGAGGCATGGATGCTGTGGTTGTCTTACGACCCTGACTCTCTCCCTTCCCTAAAACCAGTGGCCCTAATTAACGACCATTGAGTTGCTCGCAGTGGTCGTTAAAACCTCCAATAAGAAAGAAAAAAATAACAGAAAGTGGCAGGAATGGTCAGCAAAGGACTGCTTGCTCAAAACGCAAATCAACATTTTCTCAAGTCACACAAACCCTATGTTAGTCTATTGGGACTGATGTTAGCACCTTAACAGAAAGTACGATGCTGCACGATATTGGGTACTATGCTCGATCAGCCATCCACAAGCCACTAATCACTTCCACTAATGTAACACGCCGATTAGCGTGATGCACGGAAGGTTGATCTTGTACTTTGGATCAATGAAAAACTGTGCTTTTGACATACGCGTCACGATACACAGTTTACCAATCTGGTGATTGTTCCTGGGTGAGGTAGATGACTGAAAAATTTCTTCCGGATCGTATCTTCCAGACAATGAAGTTTGCTGGAGGCAGAATAAGGATATGGAGCTATTAGGTATCGAGTATGGTGGATATAACAGTATGAAGGTATGGAGCTATTAGGTATGGAGAATAATGGAAAACTGTGCTTTGGACAGAATAAAGGTATTGGACAGAGTAAAGATATACGTACACACCTCCATAATCCATATCTAATAGCTCCACACCTATTAGGTATGAAGTATGAAGATATTAGGTATGGAGAATAATGGAAAACTGTGCTTTATATACAATGAAGGTATTGGACAGAATAAAGATATACACTGATGGAAAAAATCCCAACACCGCGAAAAAATAGTTGTAGAGGAATGAAATGGCGGCAATACATTTGTATAGGTAACATATTTAATCGATTAAGGTTTCAAGATCACAGCTTATTGTAAGCGCGAGAAGAGCCATTTTAAATGTGAAATGCTGGTACATTAATAACCGGTGTGACCGCCAGAATGTTGAATGCAAGCACGCAAACGTTCATGCATTGTGTCGTACAGGTGCTGGATGTCAGTTTGTGGGATGGAGTTCCATGCCTGTTGTACTTGGTCGGTCAATACAGGGACGGTTAATGCTAGTTGGGGGTGATGCTGGATTTGTCGTCCAATGATGTCCCATACGTGCTCGATTGGTGAAATATCTGGTGATCTAGCAGGCCACGGCAACATGTCGACACTCTGTAGAACATGTTGGGTTACAACAGCAGTATGCGGGCGGGCGTTATTCTGTTGGAAAACACCCACTGGAATGCTGTTCATGAATGGCAGCACAACAGGTTGAATCACCAGACCCACGTAAAACTGTGCCGTCAGGGTGCGTAGGATAACCACGAGAGTGCTCCTGCTGTCATAGGAAATTGCTCCCCAGACCATGACTCCAGGTGTAGGTCCAGTGTGTCTCATCCGCAGACAGGCTGGTTGCAGGCGCTCAACTGGCCTCCTTCTAACCAACACACGGCCATCACTGGCACCCAGGCAGAACCGGCTTTCATCAGAAAACACAACAGATCTCTACTCCGTCCTCCAATGAGCTCTAGCTTGACACCACTGACGTCGCAAACGGCAGTGGTTTGGAGTAAGTGGAATGCACGCTACAGGGCGTCTGCCTCGGAGCTGCCCTTCAAGTAACCGATTTGTAACAGTTCGTTGTGTCACTGTGGTGGCAACTGCAGCTCGAATTGCTACCGCCGACGCGGTACGATGTGGCACGGCCATACGCCGTACACGGCGGTCTTCCCTCTCAGTAGCGCCACGTGGCCAGCCGGAACCCGGTCTTCTTGAGGCAGTACCTTCCCTTGACCACCGCTGCCAACAATCATGCACAGTGGCTACATTCCTGCCAAGTCGTTCTGCAATATTGCGGAAAGAAAATCCACCTTCTCGTAGCCCTATTACACGACCTCGTTTAAACTCCGTGAGCTGTTGATAATGGCTTCTTCGTCTTCTTAAAGGCATTCTTGACTACCATCAACACACTACGTCGAATCTCAACGATAACTAACGCTCACGAACGTTACAGTGCGTATTTACAGCAAACCTGCTTTGCATGTTCCGAGGGGCGCTACTAGCGCCACACGTATGCGCCGAGCGCGACATTTGCATAGAAGTCATCTTACAGATGTACTCTCACCGCCTACCAACTGTCGTTTATCTAACACAACCCCTTCTTGGTGTTGGGATTTTTTTTCCGTCAGTGTATATATATATACACGGTGCGTCAAAGAATTTTTAAGACTGGGTTTGTAAAATGAAATAGAAACAAGAAATTATAATTTGTTTTGGTTTGTTTTGGTTTGTTACTCAAAATAAGTCCCTCCGGCTTCAATACACTTGTTACAGCGATTTAATATTGATTCGAATGCCTGTTCCAGTTCATTTTGCGGAATTGCCTCCAAAGCAAGCGTCGAAGCTGTTTGTATGGTCGAAATATCATCAAAATAACACCCTTTTAACGTCATTTTAAGTTTTGGGAACAAAGAAAAGTCGCAGGGTGTTAAATCAGGCGAATACGGTTGATGATTCAACACACAGACGTTATTTTTCGCCAAAAATCTACGAACAAGAAGTGAGGTGTGACTGGGTGCATTATCGTGCAACAAACACCAACTGTTTTCATCTCGATATTCTGGACGAATGCGACGAATTCTGCCCATTAAACGCCTCAAAACATTTAAATAAAACTCACCAGCAATTGTTTGTCCACTTGGAACAAATTCTTTGTGGATAAAATCCTTACTATCGAAGAATGTAATGCGCATTGTTTTGATTTTCGATGGAACTTTCCTTGTTGTTTTGGCTTGTGGTGAGTTTTTTGACTTCCATTCCGCACTTGGTCGCTTTGTTTTGGGATCATATTGAACACCTTGTTTCATCACCAGTAACAATCAATTTTAAGAAGTTTGGATCATTTTCAGCGGCTGAAATGATGTCTCTGCAATGTGCACTTCTCCTTGATTTTTGTTCATTGGTTAACGTGTGTGGAACAAATTTAGCACAGACTTTTGTTTTGCCCAAATCTTCATGCAGGATGGTTCGAATCGTTTCTTTGTTGATGTTTAAAGACTCTTCCATCATTCTTAGTGACGCACATCGATTGTTTGCCACAAAATCACGCACTTTTTCAATAATCTGAGGTGTCCTAGATGAACTTGGTCTTCCGGTATGCTTATCATCGTCTAGCGTATCTCTTCCGTCCAAAAATCGTTTGTGCCACAGGAAAACATTTGAACTCACCGTAAACTTGTTTCAACACTTGGTACGTTTCCGAGGCACTTTTACCAAGTTTTGCGTTAAATTTAATAACAGCCCTTTGTTCCATCTTAATAATTCAACATGAAAAAAATTTTACTTCTCTAATGAACGCCCGTTTCGTTTGAGTTACTTTAACAACTGCGCAGTACTTTTGGCAGAAAGCAAGCAGATGGTCACGGTTTATAACGCATTCGCGATTACACTGGTGGCGCCACCGTTGGCTGAAATCTAGCGCCAATCTTAAAAATTCTTTGACGCACTGTGTATACCGCCATAATCCATACCTAATAGCTCCATACCTGCTGGGTATGAAGTATAGAAGTATTAAATATGGAGAATAATGGAAAACTGTGCTTTGGACAGACGCGTCACCATATACAGTTTACCAGTCTGGTGATTATTTCTGGGTGAGGTGGGTGCCGGAACAATTTCATCTGGATCGCATCTTCCCGACAATGAAGTTTGGTGGAGGCAGAATTAGGGGGTGGAACTATTTTTGGGGTTCGACTCGGCCTCATTTGTCGTTTTTGACAACACCATAAATGCTGAGCTGAATCTAGATGTCCTGGACAATAATGCACTATAAACGTTGTGCTGGTGCTTTCGGTAGTGCCTTAGGGTGTGTTGTTGTTTAGTGTGACATGAAAAAACAGGTTGCTTATATATCTACACCTGCCTTCGAAATACTTATAGCGCTAAGTTCCAACAGGCGGACTAGAAGCTTCGGAAATCATTCTATGCAAATAAAATGACTGACCTAATATAAAAGGGAAACCAAATGAAAGGATGAAGATGACGAAGTACTTAGGGCTGCCCCCGGTGGCGCAGTGGTCTAAGGCGTTGGCCTCTGATCATTCGTCCGTAAGGGGTCCGGGTTCGAATCCCGGTCAGGCATGGATGTTGTGTTTGTCTTACGTCACTGGCTCTCTCCCTTCCCTGGAACCAGTGGCCCTAAATTAGGGACGGGCGACTGCTTATAGCCCATTGAGTTGCTCACGGTGGTCGTTAAACCTCCAATCAAAAAAAAAAAAAAAAAAAAAAGATAACACACAGGGCACACGCACACAGCTTGCAGTAAAACATTGCTGCTGAAAGAACGAGCATCGTAAGAGAAGGGTTGACATAAAGCGTGTGAATAGAAGCGAGTTGAATTTCTCACGCAGGTGTTTTTTCACGAAGTGATCACGTGACACTGTAATTACTTAACTCAGGGAAAAATCATAAACAACTCTTTCTCCGCACGTGGAAACAATGTTTGACCACTGCTGGGACACGTACTGATTACTTATATTTCGAAAAAGGGAAGGTCCATTGTTACAGGCTGGTTTGAGGACATGGGCGTCGTACAGTTGGACAGGTATGGTGCCCATCGTCCTGACCTGCACCATCGCAAAGTCTGATGAAATATTGTCCGACCTAGTGGCAGAAAAATCAAATAACCTATTATGTTGCTATTCCAGTTCCCATCAAAATAGGCACATTCTAACACTGCACACTTGTTGAAACAGCGTGTTCACTGATCATAGCAGTGTTTAAAATAACTTTGAGATATCGGCAATAGGTGTTGCTTGGCATTCTTCTTGATCTCATTTGGAGTCTTCGAATCTTGTCCCCTTCAAAGACATTTTCCACAGCCATAAGTCGCGAGGAGCCATGTCTGGAGAATATAAGCAATAGCTCGACCCTTATTTATAGACAATGGTTCAAGGTAAGGGAAAGTGCCAGAACCAAATAAAACGAACACAACTTATGACTAATTTCTGGCTCGGTCCTGGACCCATGTCGGATGATCATTCGAAAATTGTGACTCTGACTACTCGGCTAAGGGGCAACCAGCAGCGCTTCCCGTTTGGCAGGAAAACAATTCTTTTCTTCTGATCACGTGAGTACCGACCATGGAGTGCCCTTGGTGATAAGTGTTCCGTTCTAGTCTTTTACTCTCTTGGGCACGTTAAGCCGTCGGAATCCAGGTACTGGCCCCCGGTAACAAATAAGGGCGTCTTCCTCCCAATTTCTACCTCGCTTCCGTGTCACTTTCTTAACGGGCACTCTAGCCCATACCACCGAGCTTCCTATTTCTAAGGGTTGTTTAAGACCTGGGATCAGACACTCCCTTCCTAAAATCCTCTACATCTGATCTGATCTGATCTTTTATTCTCTGCTAAACATGGTGGGGAAAGGCCAGTCCCCTGACCCAGACATCATGCCACTAAGTAGAAAAAAAGTGACTCAAACATCTTCTCTCTCCTTTTTAACATTGGTTGCCACTATTAGAGCCACTTCAGAAAATAATGTGTCCGAAAGGATTAGTGTCACTCTCGTAGCAGCAACGCAGTGACGGGCAACGTACGTCGCAGAATTTATTTTGGTCTTTCAGACAAAAAGGTTGTTCCCAGGACACTATTAGGTCTTCACGCACCGGATCATGGATGGAAGTTTTTCGCCTTACAAAACTTACTGTAAATGAAAGTTAGACGTAGTGAAGATTTCTCCCGTAATCGTATCCCCCCCCCCCCACCCACACGATGTTTCCTCTGTTCGGTAATGTTAAATACCATTTAATTGCATAAATGTTTGTGTTACAGTTTGAAAATGTAGGCAACAGTTTCCTAAAACAAAAGCGTTACGGAGCCCTGTAATCATAATTGGTTTTTCTCGCGATGCTTCCTCTGTCCCGCGTGGCTGTTAAATATCACTGAATTACATAAATTTTCTTATTTAAAATTTAAAATGGAAGCAAATTTTCCAAAAACAAAAGTTGGACTCAGCAAAAATTTCTTGACCAAAATTTTCGACAACATAAACAATTTTTTTCTGTAATCGTTTTGCTTCTCGCGGTGTTTTCCCTGCACTGATTTTTTTTGTTTAAATATAATTTAATTACATAAATGTCAGTGCTTAAAATCGAAAATGGAGAAAATTTTATCAAAAATGGAAGTAGGACGGAGTGGTTCCTTCCGTAATCATAATTTTTCTATATCATTGATAAATACACTGATGTCCATAAATTAAGGGGCAGAGGCAATATGCAAATTTGCATATGTTGAAGTAGGTCTTTATTGGGGGAAAATCGCTGATGGTAGAACCGAAGTAATAGGCAGATACGGCCGATTGGCTGCCTATAATTTACATATGTGGAAACACGTGAGAGCAGGAGATTGCTAAATTGCGATAAAAGCTGAAGCGATAGAGTTATTATTATGTGTGTTAAACTGTTGGTTACTTGTTGTTGTTGGTTATTTGTTGTTATGGTGAGTGGCACAAGGTCACGAAGAACACGTCTTGTACATGTGGAAGAACTGTGGGGAAATTGGAAGCAGAAAGTTCAACAACACGCCAATGAGTTTGGAGTTGGCAAAAGCATAGCCGTACGTACAGCTATGGAAACAATTTTCTGAAAGTGGAACAACAACCAGACGTAAGAGCAGTGATCGACCACGCAAAACATCCGCTGACGATGCTGGTTACACAACTGTAACGGCGAAAAGATGTCGCCGCATAACTTCTGGCAGGTTAGTACGAGAACTTCAGGCAAGCACGGGGAACACAATATTGTGCCAGACTGTGTCAAGGCAATTGAATAGTATTAGCGTGTATCGCCGCAAACCGGTACGATGTGTACCTTTTGACCACATCACATAAAGCACAGATGGTATCGTGAGCACGCCAACTGGACTGACGAGGCCAATGTCCTGTTCTCGGAGGAAAGTACATTTTGTTTTTCGTTCGATTCGAGGCGCCAATACATCTGGCGTGAACCACGCAGTGCCTAATCTTCCAACAACATCGTGGAAATCCTTAAAATTGTTTTCAGCCGCCGCCGAGGAATACACATAGCACCGTGGATTGTTGGCCACCGTGGTGTAAAGCTAATACACTCGGCTAGATATCGAGAGACCCGTGGATTCATTTCCCCGGCGGCGGCTGAAAATATATATTTTTTCGGTTGCTATGTGTTTCTGGAACATGGATAGAGCGATGTATTTATTTATTAACTGACGCCACGTATTTGGAGGATTTTCAACATCGTGGAAGTTGACCATTACAAAGGTGGTGGGGTGATGGTATGGGCCCATATCATTACGAATGGACGTACCGAACTTTACGTGCTGCAGAGTGGAACCCTGAATGCTACGTGCTGTTGTCAGGATGCTATCGTTTCGCACATACGCAATTTTTGTGGTGCTGTTCGAAATTTCTTCATCTTTATAGATGACAATGCCCTCAGTCATCGTTCGGCCTGTGTTGCTGACCTGCTCAATAGCGAAGGAAGAGACCGCATGCGTACTCCCTTTGATCTGAATCCCATAGAGCATGTATGGAATACTCTTGCGAGGCGCATGGCGGAACGCAATCTCCCACCGTGTGCCAAAAATGACCTGGTCATGGTGCTGAAACAGGAATGGCGTCACCCACCTCAAGATCTGCTGGACAATCTTGTCAAGAGCGTGCAAAAACGATGTCATGCGTGCATTGCAGTGAGAGGTGGACATATCCTCTATTAAACTTTGACAGGGGGCAGTATTCCAAGTGTTATGGCCGTTTTGCGTCTGCTTTGCCAAGGACTAAAAATGGTACGTTTTGTTCAAGTACCCTATATTACCTGTACATCACAAAATGCTTCTTTATGCGCATAAATTTCTGTTAAGTTTGTCTGTATGTAACATATTTATCATCATCATCCTGTCAAAACTTTTTCTCCAAAAATATAAATGCCCCTTAATATATGGGCATCACTATGTAATTCCATTCCATAAATCTTTGTGTTTCAGCTTAAATATAAAGGCAGAATCCTATGTACGAAAGGAACAGTGCTTTTGAATTTAGTTGTATTGAACGTGCAATAAAACTAAATTCATATAACTCATACTGTATATCTCTGAAAGGTAGTATCTGCGTTAGGCATTTTTCTTAAGATAGAAGAAATATAAGATAGTCCGTTCTTCTTCTCTCTCTCTCTCTCTCTCTCTCTCTCTCTGTTTTTAGACTTCTACCTGTGGACATTTTCATTGTTTTTCACATGTTAAGATCTATGATCTCCCACACATTATTTTGTGACAGTATAGTATCCGTCGCGGACAGATCACGAACTTTCTATTATCGGGGTGTCAGCCATCCCCTAAATGACCACATGGAATAACAAAGCTAAGGGAAAAGCAGTGCTCTCTGGTGCTCCTTCCATCCGCGTTTGGCCTACTCCTTAGACGACGACTATACTCGTTTGAGTTTATTTCTGCGCATTTGATACCTCCGAATTAATTCGGTCCAGCCGGTTAAAGAAAAAGAGGGTTAACCATACCAAATTTCTATCAGGTATAACTCTCGGGTTTGTCATTTATTATTGTTAAACCTTTTCGGTAAACAGTCTTAATGTTTTGCATAGTGATAAACATCTTTTGAACTTACTTCCGGCAGTCTTTTTTCCATACTGAGCATAAATATCAATTGTCGTTCCAATGAGCACCAAGGACAAAGTAAAGCTATAAAGTGTTCTGAAATGAAGAACAAAACATAGATTAATTAATACAGACATTTAACGTGGGCCAGGAACATCAAACAAAGATCTTCGCTCTTTCCACGTTTATAAGTGAGTCACGGAAAAGTTCTCATTGGCCGCAATCGGGAGTCGAACCCAGGGTCTTCCAGTTACGCGCCGTATATGCTTTCGCTACACCACAGCGGCCTCGAATTCCTCCAGACTCACACACGCTAACTGCCAATCCAATTTCGCAGGTTACTTCTTGGAGCCCCGCACAATGCTGGGGATTCACCAAAGATGGTAAGCAGTAACAAAACAAATAATTAGAAGGCGAAAGAATAATTAATACAGACATTTAACGTGGACCAGGATCATCAAACAAAGATCTTCGCTCTTTCCACGTTTATAAGTGAGTCACGGAAAAATTCTCATTGGCCGCCACCGGGAACCGAACCGAGGGTCTTCCAATTATGCGCCGGATATGCTTCCGCTACACCACAAGAACGCGCAAAACAAAAGTTAAAACGATTATAATCATTCCTTTCCAAACTATAAAACCATAAATTAACGGGAATGCAACACGGAAATGTTTCATGCGTTAGCAGCAGCAGAAGACAAATACGTTGCGAAGATAGCCTCAAAACAAGAGTACATAACGATTAGCCATCAGAAATACATTCTCCTGTCGCTGCATTATTTTTTTTCGTACACCGTGTCTAAAATAAAAATACAATCATTTCCAGCGCAACACTTTTAAAAGGTTTCGCCGACAAGAACGCGCAAAACAAAAGTTGAAACTGATATATCTTTCAAAGCCCGTAAATATATTTATTATTAGGACCAGCCGCCAACGGTAACTCGGGTACAGTTGACAAATTTTGAGCGAAGCTATAGCAAAATTTAAGCTCATTAAGCCGTCTATTATAACAAATTCTAAAAAACGAGCGCGTAAAATTTATGACTTCCAGAACAAAAGTACGAAGCTTTCAAAAAACAAGTTAGTAAAATCATGCAATGCATTGATTATAACACGCTTTCCAACATAGAGAAATCATTACTCAAGTTATGAGGATAATGGCTGTGGAATAAATCTCGGTCCTGTGCCCTGACATTTGATCCCATTTCGATGATATTCAACAGAACCGGTTAACTATACTTCCGAAATAACATGATAAAAATTTGTCGCAATCGAAGCATTTCTACGTAAGTTATGGTGCATAAGGGCAATAGAATAGATCCCGCTCCTGTGTTCTAACCTTTGATCCCATTTCGCCCATTTTCAAAAGTATTCGTCCCCAGGCAGGCCCCTACAACTTACTAATATTTCATCCAAATTGAAACATTTTTACGTAAGTTATGACGCATAATGGCCATGGAAGTGATTGCGCTCCTATGTCCTGGCCTTTGACCCCATTTCGCCATTTTCAATAGGGTTTGTTCCCAGGTTGTCCCCTACCACATACTAAAACTTCATCGTAATCGAACATTTTTTACGTTAGTTATGACGCATAAGAGCAGTGGAATGGATCCCGCTCCTATGTCCTGAACTTTGACCCCATTTCGTTCACTTTCATTAGGGTTCTTTCTCACGTGTTTACCTAAAACATACTAAAATGTCATCGAAATGGAACGATTTTTACGCAATTTATCGTGCGGACGGACATACGCACACAACGCGTGACGTAATGTGGCAGATGGGAATCGCGACCATCTGCTCGCAAGAGTGTGACGACATAAAACTTTAATACGATCCACACACCACGCGTGACGTAATGAGGCAGATGGCGTGACCGCGCGCCAACATCTCAATCGCCAGAATGTGACGTCATAAGATTTCTAAGCATGGGTAGCATTAATCGGACGACGCCATGACACTAAAAACGTGATAACTCGGGGAGGTTATTTAACCCACTAAACGAATTTTCCTAAATTTGAGATCAAGTTAAATCGATTTCTAGTAACAGAAAACGGTAGGTTAACGACTTTCACCAGAATCCTTAGAGCCGTTTTCAAAATAAAATTTATATACATACAAGAAGTGCTCCTTCAATACACTGGTGTGCAAAAATTAAGTGCGAAGAGGAGAAATTAGCATAACAGCGGAACGAGCAGGGAGAACGAACCGAAAGATCACTCAAGAGATAGACTAGGGTCCGGCACGGTAGGGCATGCGCATATATGCAGCATGACGTAGGGGAGGAGTGTCGGAAGGGTATGAAGCACACGGGCGGTGTACGCTCAGCAATTCGGTGAAAGCTATTGTACGGTGCACATCGGCTTGAACGAAGTCGAGTTGCTGCCACCGTGTGATATGGGCAACAGGCAATCCAGTAGACGACATCTGGAAGACTTTACCAGAGTTCGCGTCATTGGGAAGATGGAAGAAGGTCGAAGTGTGACTAGTGTGGCCAAGGAGTTCGGGATCACTCACAGCATCGTTTCACGAGCTTGCAGAGCATTTCAAACGACAGGAACAGCTGTCCGAGAGTTTAGCAGTGGTCGTCCATGAGCAACCACGGCGGCGGATGATCGGTATATTGTCCTACAGGCGAGAACAGACAGACGGCAGATAGCGGAAGAAATCGCAAGGCACATGCAACAGACAACTGGACGTCCGTTATCGCGTTTTACCGTGGCCAGGAGGCTGCACAAAGCTGATCTATTTGCAAGACGACCAGTACGGTGTGTGCCATTAATGCCTGATCATCGGAGACGGCGGTTTCTGTGGTGCCAGGAACACAAGAACTGAACACATCAGGAATGGGGTCGAGTTCTCTTTACGGATGAGAGCCGATTTAGTCTGACGAGCGATTCTGGACGTATACAAATCTGGAGAGAGAGCAGAAAACACGCAATCACACCTCCAACATCATCGAAAGGGACCGGTTTGGAGGTGGCGGGGTTCTCGTTTGGGGCGGTATCATTCTGGACGTATACACATCTGGAGAGAGCAGGAAACACGCAATCACACCTCCAACATCATCGAAAGGGACTGGTTTGGAGGTGGCGGGGTTCTTGTTTGGGGCGGTATCATGCTTGGTAGCCGTACTGACCTCCACATCTTCCAAGGAGGTTCAGTCACTGGTGTCCGCTATTGTACCGAGGTTCTCCTGCCTCACGTGCGTCTGTTTAGAGGTGCTATGGGTCCTGAGTTCCTCTTCATGGACGACAACGCAGAGCTTTTGGAGGGTGAAGATATTCAACGCATGGATTGGCCCGCAAGGTCCCCGGACCTAAATCCAATCGAACACGTGTTGGATCTTCTCGGGAGACTCTTGGCAGTACGTCACCAACCGCCAGCAACGATTCCGCAGCTGCGATTGGCGCTACAAAAGGAATAGGCCGCGATGCCTCAACAGCTTCTTGACAACCTGGTCCTCAGCATGGACAGTCGTTGTAAATCCTGCAACGCAGTCAGGAGTGATCATATCCCCTACTGAAGACTGGATTTTTCTTGGCAGCCGCCTGTCAAATGGACGTTTCTGTCTTCTGTCCAGTTGTGCTTGAAGCTTCCTTTCCAATAAAGTGCATTTGTATCCTTTGGATTCCTTGTTTGGACGGTTTTGCTCACTTGTCCCATATTCTTACGTCTTTGAGTCGATGTGGAGCACGTCTGCACGACGTTACATTCGAATAACCGTCTCGTCTTTAATTTTGCACGCCAGTGTAGTATGGGATAAGGGCGATGGAATGGATCCCGATCCTATGCCCTGACCTTTGACCCCATTTCGTCCATTTTCAATAGGGTTCGTGCCCATTGGTCCCCTACGACATACTACAATTTCATCGAAATCGAACCATATTTTCGGAAGTTATAACGCATAAGAGCAATTCAATGCATCCCGCTACTATGTCCTAACCTTTGATCCTACTTCACCCATTTCGACCAGGGTTCCTTCCCAAGTGGTCCCCTACCACATATAACATTTTCATCAAAATCGAGCCTTTTTTACGTTAGTTATGACGCATAAGAGCAGTGGAATTGATCCCGATCCTATGTCATGACCTTCGACCCCAGTTCATTCACTTTCAATACGGTTCCTTCCCGGGTAATCCCCATCCACATACTGAAATTTCATCGAAATCGAACGACTGTTACGCGAGTTATGGTGCGGATGGGTATACGCACACAACGCGTGACGTAAAGAGGCAGATGGGAATCGCAAACCTCTGCTCGAAAGGTATGACGTCATAAAACACTAATATAATCCACACACAACGCGTGATAAAATGAGACACATGGCGTGACCGCGCGCCAACCTCTCAATTGCGAGATCGTAACGTCCTAAGATTTCTAAGCATGGGTAACATTAATGGGACGACGCCTTGACACTAAACACGTGGTAATTCGGGTTGGTTATTTAACCCACTAAGCGAGTTTTCCTAAAGTCGAGATCAAGCTAAATCGATCTCTAGTACCAGAAAACGGTATATTAACGACTTTCATCAAAATCCTTAGAGCCGTTTTCAAAATAAAATTTGTATAGATACAAGAATAGCACCTATAAGGTGGACGTCAAGTAATTTTGCTTCCTATACTTCCAATAGAAAAACTTCTGAACACGTTTTCTTCACAATTAAGTCGTTCCCAAGGATGGAAATTTGAACATCGATTAAAATAGCTTCGTTTTATAACTTGGAATACTTAATCTTTTCTAAAACATAACCATAATTATGCAATACAACATGTATTTGTCTACTGAGGTCATCAAAGTACAGATCGCGCCATCTATTTTCTGGTTTCAACACCCCCAAAGGAAGCGTCACTGTTTTTGACGCTTTCCAACCGTAGGTTGAAGAAGCGTATATGCTCCAGCTTTGTCCGACCGTCTGTCGGCACGATAACTCGCGTAAAAATGTTTCGATTTCGATGTAATTTTATTATGTGGTAGGGGACCACGTGGAGAAGAACCCTATTGGAAATGGACGAAATGGGGTCAAAGGTCACGGCATAGGAGCGGAATCCATTCCATTGCCCTTATGCGTCAAAACTTGCGTAAATACGGTTCGATGTTGACGAAATTTTAGTACATTTTATGGGACCACCTGGGAATGAACCCTATCGAAAATGGGTGACGTGGGGTCAAAGGTCAGGACATAGGAGCGGGATGCATTCCATTGCTCTTATGCATCATAACGTGCGTAAAAATGTTTCGATTTCGATCAAATTTTAATATGTGGTAGGGGACCACCTGAGGACGAACCCTTTTGAAAATGGACGAAATTGGGTCAAAGGTCAGGACATAGGATCGTGATCCATTTCATTGCCCTTATCCCATAATATTAAGGTGGACGTCAAGTAATTTTGCTTCCTTTACTTCCAATGGAAAAACTTGTACACATTTCCTTCACAATTATTGTGTTCCCTAGGATGAAAATTTGATCATCAATTAATATAACTTCATATTATAACTTGGAATACTTAATATTTCCTAAAACAAAACCATAATTATATAAAAAAATCAATAACTTTTCCTTTGGTGGTGTTGGAACTAGAAAAAAGATAGCGCGATCTGTACTTTGATGACGTCAGTAGACAAACAAATGTTGGATTTCATAATTATGGTTATGCTTTAGAAAATATAAAATGAAGCTATTTAATCGATGTTCAAATTTTCATCCTTGGGAACGCATTAATTGTGAAGAAAATGTGTACAGAAGTTTTTCCATTGGAAATATAGGAAGCAAAATTACTTGACGTCCACCTTAAAGGAGCAATTCTTGTATGTATGTAAATTTTATTTTGAAAACGGCTCTAAGGATTTTGATGAAAGTCGTTAACCTACCGTTTTCTGGTACTAGAAATCAATTTAGCATGATTTCGACTTTAGGAAAATTCGTTTAGTGCGTTAAATAACCACCACGAATTAACACGTTTTTAGTGTCAAGGCGTCGTCCCATTGATGTTATCCATGCTTAGAAATCTTATGGCGTCACAATCTTGCGATTGATATGTCGGCGCGCGGTCATGCCATCTGTCTCATTACGTCACGCGTTGTGTGTGGATCCTATTAAAGTTTAATGACGTCACACTCTTGCGAGCAGGTGGTCGCGATTCCCATCTGCCTCATTACATCACGCGTTGTGTGCGTATGACCGTCCGCACGATAACTCGCGTAGAAATCGTTCGATTTCGATGAAATTTTAGTATGTGGAAAGGGAACACCTGGGAAGGAACCCTGTTGAAAGTAAACGAAATACGGTCAAAGGTCAAGACATAGGAGCGGGATCCATTCCACCGCTCCTTTGCGTCTTAACTAACGTAAGAAAGGTTCGATTTCGATGAAATTTTAGTATGTGGTAGGGGACAACCTAAGAACAAACCCTGTTGAAAATGGGCGAAATGGGATCAAAGGTCAGGATATAGGAGCGGAATTATGCGTCATAACTTACGTAAACATGTTTCGATTTGGATGAAATTTTAGTATGTTGTAGGGGCTTGCCTGGGGACGAATCCTATTGAAATGGGCGAAATGGGGTCAAAGGTTAGGACACAGGATTGGAATGTATTCCATAGACCTCATGCATCACAAGTAGAAATGCTTCGATTGCGACAAATCTTTATCATGTTATTTCGGAGGTATAGTTAACCGGTTCTGTTGAATATCATCGAAATGGGATCAAAGGTCAGGGCACCGGACCGAGGTTTATTCCACAGCCATTATCCTCGTAACTTGAGTGATAACTTTAGTAATGATTTCTGGTATGTTGGAAAACGTGTTATAATCACTGCATTGAATGATTTTACTAACTTGTTTAATATAATTATGGTTATGTTTTAGAAAATGTTAAGTATTCCAAGTTATAATATGAAGCTAATTGTGAAGGAAATGTGTACAATTTTTTCATTGGAAGTATAAGAAGCAAAATTACTTGACGTCCACCTTAATAGTATGGGATAAGGGCGATGGAATGAATCCCAATCCCATTTCCTGACCTTTGACCCCATTTGTCTCATTTTCAATAGGGTTCCGCCCCCGGTGGTCCCCTATCACATACTAAAATTTCATTGAAATCGAACAATTTTTACGTGAGTTATCGTGCCGAGAGACGGATGGACGGACAGACGGATGGAAAAAGCTGGACCATATACGTTTCTTCAACCTACGGTTGGAAAGCATAGAAACGGTCGTGCTTATATTTCCGGTTTTCGTTGATGCAGATCGATGGATTGCTTGTAGCGAAAATATATAAAGCCATGGGGCAGGAGTAGGGCAGTCATTTATAAGACTTTTTCGAAACGCGGTGCGTTAACTGCCAGAAAACGGCCTGGAAGCCTCGAATAACAACCAAACGAGATGATCGTGCCATCATGCGTTTAGTTTCATCCCAAAGGTCAATTTACTTGGACTGTTGGTATCACTGTCTTAAAGGACACAGTTCATCCCTACGTCAATTTACTCGGACTGTTGGTATCACCGTCTCAAAGGACACAGTTCATCGACGAATCAAGGAAAGTCACAACATTGTTCTTCGTAAAATGCGCCGTCTGACACACCTCACGCGGCGCCACAAGAAAGCTAGATTGTTATGAGCAAGCAGCCACATGCACTGGACGGACGAGTGGATCACAACTATTTTCTCCGATGAGAAAAAGTTCAATCTGGATAGCCCTGACGGTTGGAACTGCTATTGGCATGATTTACGACGCGAGCCACGCACCTCCTTCAGCAGACAGAAATGAGGGGGATCTGTGATGGTCTGGGGAGCTTTTGCGTTCAATGGGACAACGGATATCACTTTTCAGCAAGGCAGGCAAAACTCCGAAATGTATCAGGACATACTCAGCAGCCACCTTCTACCGTTTGCCGAAACTCTAGTGGGTGTTGATTATCTGTTCCAGCAAGACAATGCCTCTATCCATCGATCTGCATCAACGAAATGCTGGTTTAACACTCATCGTGTAACCGTAATGGATTGGCAAGCACTCAGTCCAGATCTGAACCCTATCGAGAACCTCTGGGGTTTCAGTTGACATGGACGGCAGTTCTCAAGTGTGGTGGCACTGAAAGAGCAGATTGAACGAAGCTGGTACGCACTCCGTCCAGAACACTGACATCACTTGGTTGACAGCATACCTAATCGGGTTTGCAGTGTTATCGGAATAACGGATGCACTATTCGTACTGGAGGTGCTCATAATTAGTAAGTCTTTGTATTTTTGAGACAGCGTATTATTTTTTTTTCTTGTATTTGGCGTTGTAATTGTTATCTTGCCGTCAAACTATTGTGCAGCTGCGTGTCCTATGCTATTTTTGCTATAAATATGAGGTGTATATTTCAGCTCGTTGTTGTGTCTTTTTTATTCGAAAATTTGTTCTGTCTCTATTTTTTGGCAACGCACTATAGATATATGTCAGGAACATATTGACCGTCTTCTATAAAAAGGCAAAAATATTTCTTGCATTCTGTGAGTTCGTGAATTTCCAGTGAAAGCACATATATATACATTCGTTTTTTGGTAAAACTAGCTAACATGGCCGTCCGATTAAACCATTTTGTTGTACAAGTGAGCTGCGAAAATTTATTCAAAACACTGCGAAAGCCAATAATTTTCTTATGCGGAGCAAATATTAAGACTGTTTTGCTTTGTGTGAAAACACAAATTTGTCAGTGACGGCGATCGACGCCGCGCTCTTCTCACTCCGGAGTGAGTTGTTCTACCTCACAAAACTACACCGACGGAGTACATCGCTGCAGATGTGTCGTCTTGACACGTACTTCACCTCTGTAGTACGTCAAGTATGGTTAAAGAAGTATTAGTTAAATATAGTTCTACATGTAGGACGCGTATTATAATGCGTAAAAAATTTCAAACCCTTACAACGAATAAATATACAAAGGAAAGGAAATCCTCACAAAATAAAAAAGTATACTTACATAGCAGCAATCATCGCTGTGGTGAATTTTACATCTTCTTTTACTTCGCATCTTGGACTCCAAATCACCATCCCTATGTAGTCACCAACTAAGCAAATCAGAAACATGGAGTTAGTTCTTTAGATGCATCACTCATTCAACAAATCACAGCTGTAACTGCGTGTCTAAAATCCTGGTAGAAAAGCTTCCATTTCGGTTACATACCCTCTCACCAAGAAAACATTTATGTGCACTTCCTGCCAAAACGATACAAAAGGTGGCTAAAATGTCCATTTTTTTCTTCGATATCACTGCTTCTTAAAATCTGATTTGAATAATTTTGCGTATACTCTTGGATTTTTTGCTAGGTGGCGTTAGTATGCATTTTTGTTTGCAGTTTGTACTGTATGCCATTCGCTATAAGAAAGATAGCCAGGCCTGACAAGTGTGTGTGGGGTGGGGGTGGGGGGTGCTGTAGCAAGGGGGCCCAGAGCAGTGGTTGAAGTGGCCATAGATCCACATAGTATAAATAGGAGGCTTCGAAAAAATACATACCATTCCAAATAATTGTTGTTGTTTTTTTTATGTTAAAAAAATAATGTATATATTATTAAAAAAAAGTAATGTACTAATTAAAAAAACCCTTCATTGAAGGGTTTGTTGTTTCTTATAGTCCCAGGTGCTAATCATTTTTCAATTATATCTGTTAAAAATGTCATTTGCCGATTTTTGCGTAAAAATTTGTGCTTTCATTTTAATTTTTTTACGTAGTTTGTGACGGGTTTATAATTTATTACATACCGGGATGGTAAATAATGTTTTTTTAACTGCCGGTATGCTCACTTCCATTTTTATTAACTACCGGTATGACATACCGGCCCACTTTGAACACTGGCCCTGAGCCCGTTTCTAAAGTAATTTTTGTCTAGTTATTATTTTTTATGGTGTCCGAATATTTTTCAAGCTAAACCGTAACCAGGATTGGGAAGTTACGCGTAAAACATAGTTTCTACATGACGCGTGAAAATGCGTAATTTATGTCATAAATGTAAAAACTGTAATAAATTCAAAACTTGCTTTAAATACAATAAAAAATTGAATTGTTGAAACCGGTCTGGTTTTCGTGAAGACTGAAGAGTTGTAACCGGTCGGGTTGTCGGGAAGTAGAGGTATGGTGGGTAGGAGGTACGTCAGGAAACGGAAATATGGGTGGTTAGTGGAGGAGCCGAGTGGGGGGGGGCGAGTGTGTGTGTATGGGGGGGGGGTATTTATTGCACTGGGGCTCGAGATCGCTCTCCACGCCCCTGAAGATAGCGAACATTACGTTCTTTAAATAAGGCACAGTTTTCTCTCTACATGGCGTAAGTGTAGACATTTTTTCTTGCCATCTTATTTCTAAAAGCCGTATTTGAAACATTCCTTTTCCATTGCATAGATCCCCCCACCCCCTCTCAAGGATATTTGTACACACTTTCTATTTTTTAATAATTCACAGTGCTACCGCCAGGGTGCTCAGTGTATGTTTCTTCAGTACTAGATATACACTATCTACCAACAAGTAATTGGACACCTGTCATAGCAAAGGAAAACGAAGTTTATTCACCTTCAATAGTTGGTGAAGCCTCCACGAGCGGCGATTACAGGTGCGACCTTCCGGGGCATAATCTCAACCAGGCGTTGTACGACGGCTAGCGATATTTTCTTTAACTCAGCTTGGAGAAGACAGGCCAGTTCCTTCACCGATTTCGGACGGTGGGGCACCCCTTAAATCGACGCTCCAACTCGTCCCAGAGGTGTTCGATAGGGTTAAGGTCCGGGCTCTGCGTAGGCCAGTCCATTCGATTAACCACATTGTCACTATACCAAGCCATGGTGGACTTCGCAACATTACAGGGGGCATTGTCATCCTGAAAGTAACATGGGTCCACTCCGTAAATCTGCCACAACGTAGAGAGCGCATGGTCATTCAAAATGGTACAGTAGGTCGCGGCGTTGAGTCTACCAGAAATTGCGACCAAGGGTTCCGCGCCATACCAGGAGAAACACCCCCATAGCATAATTCCATCGCCGCCGAACTTCACAGTTGTCACAATACATTCCGGCAAGAGGCGTTCTTCAGGCAGACGCCAAACCCAGACCCTGCCATCCGAACGGTAGAGGTTGAACCTTGATTCGTCGCTCCAGAGAACCTGTTTCCACTGTTCAACGGTCCACTGTCGACGTTCTTCGCAATACGTTGGCCGAGCTGCGCTATTGGACTTGGTGATCAAAGGCTTGTGGGCGGCAGGACGTCCATGATAACCGAGCAGATGGCTTCCTTACGGATGGTATTCATTGAAAGAACACTCCTGGATGCCTATTGAAACTCCTCGCGGATGTGGCCTATCGATTTGGTGCGGTTCTTCCGAATTTCTCTGGCCAGCACCCGTCGGACTCTAACTCCCAGTTTTGTGGTTCTGCCGGGTCGGGGCACATTCCGACAGTCACCCCTCATCTTCCGCTTGCCAATCACGTAGGCTACTGTCGATTTTGGGTACTTCAACTCGCTGGATACGTCACGAATGGATCGGCCATTTCTGTGATACCCGACGATTACACCTTTCTCGAAACAAAGAGCTCCGAACTGCGTGGGATCTTTCATGCGACTGGTTGCGTTGTTGTTTCCCACACGATATTTAACGGGGGCGGTCGTGAAGTGTATCAGGACCGCAGATATCGTCGTTTGTAGGGGTGTCCAATTAGTTGTTGGTAGATAGTGTAGAAAATGCCACACCATGAAGGAATGCACGAAATAAAACGAAATTTATGTATTGATTTATCATCTGAGTATGTATATGAATGCAATGGGCGAGGAAACAATATAATGTGGCCTGAGTCTGTAGATCGTATGACCGCCATCCTGCGATGACGTTTGGCAACACGACATGACATCGAGTGGGAACGTTTCCGGATAGTGCCCTGAAATAGCGCTGACCTAGCGTCGTACGCCTGTGACCTCAATTAATCAACACTGCTAGGATGTCGATGCCTTAAGTGGTCTGCCAATGACGTCCGTCACATTCTCTCTTGGTGCGAAATCTGAGGATCGCTCTCCAAGGCGGTTGAACACATTGAAGGCACTACCTGTTGATACTGGCAATGTGCGAGCGGGTGTTATCTTGCTGGAACTGGGCGCCAGGAATACCACAGAGACCCTGCAGCAAAAAGTGATGCAGTACGTAACCGACATATCGTTGTGTTGTCATTATACCCATATGCGTACGAGCGATAAACGGCTGTTAAAACTAGGCAGCATCCCAAACCGTGATACCAGTCTTATGACGTTTACGGATGACATCAATATCAGCTTAGTGCCCACGCCATTTCCAGATTCTAAGTCTTCGATCGTCGACGTTGATACTGTGAGAAACTCTTCGCTGAATGCAATACGGTTCCGTTTGCTCTGACACGTATGTAGGCACAGCCGCAACCTTCCTGCTTTGAGGAAACAGTGTTGTAAACACTGGCTACTAACCGTTCGTCCAAGTGGGACAGTGCTTGAGACCCGGATGAAGCATGGGTGCTGGGTTTATCTTACGGCACTATGTCCCTCCCTTTGCTGTAACTAGTAGCCCTAATATTAGGGGCGGGTGGCTGTCTATAACTTTTGTAATTGCTTACGGTGCTAGTTAAACATCAAAAAGTAAAAATTACTGCAAACTTCCTGGGAGATTTGCTGCGATGACTGATAGTCGTCGTAATGGCTGGTGAGAACGCAAACATGCCTCAGCCGTTCAGCGATTCACACTCCTACCTGTACATCTTGTCGAATATCGTCTTGTAGATTACGGTGCTGCTACGGTTTGCCGTCGAATGCGGTTATCTGGGCGTTCAGATGTCCACATTCGAGCACCAGTCTCGCTACGGTGACACACGGAACATTCCGCCAAACACTGTCGTCACATCCGGCTGACAGGTGCTCTATCCCGATGCGTTTCCGCAGCGATGAGATGCTAGGACAAACCAGCCGTATGTGTAACCGGGCTACCGGGTTAGTGATAAAAGTGACAACGCTTTGTGCATATTATTGTTATATCTCCCTGTACGCCCCTTTAATTTTAAGTGAGGCAGTACACACAAACCCTTGTTCAGAATTGTGTCCAGGCCACTCTTCCCATCGCGATCGGATTCTGATTGCACCAGGATTTCACTCCTGCAGAAATCGTGGTGCCGGGTAAGCAGTAATTTACTAGGACTGCAGATGATTCTGTAACCAGGATTACCTAAAACAATAAAATAATTTATTTGAGAAATATATTTTTTCGCTCTCTCTCTCTCTCTCTCTCTCTCTCTCTCTCTCTCTCTCTCTCTCTCTCTCTCTCTCTCTCTCTCTCTTTCACGTTTGCGAGAGGGTTTTGGAAATCAATATTTAATATTGATTTATGCACAGTTGAGTCACATTATTTTGACCACCTCCTACTTTTGACGTCAACAACGCGTAGCCAATGAAAGAAGGCACCTGTCGTGAGCTGGCTTGGAGAATATATAAGGCGTGTTGTAGGCATTCTGAAAACATAACACTCGTTGCTGTCATGGATAATCATCCCTTTTTGAAAATTTGATAAATCGCTCAATTTATCAGATTTGTAAAAAGGAATTATTATCGGCTTTCGGGACATGGGTGGTACTACGGTAACACTATTTCTGAAACAGTGCAGTTTGTGAATTGTTCGCGTGCTGCTGTGGTTAAAGTGTACCGGGATAGGAGAAATGGCACTATTACGAATAAGCGATGTGGAAATGCGGAGCACCACGTGCCATTGATGTGAGAGGTGAACGTCGGCTTCGAAGGTGCGTGAGGGCCGATCGACATGCTACAATGCAGCAATTCACTGGCCGAATGAACCACGGGGCTACCGGAAGTGTGTCTATGACAGTTCAGCGAACCGAGCCGCGTATATGGCTCCGATGCAAACGGATGGTCACTGCACCTATGCTAACGAAGGTGCATCGGTAGCAGAAAAGGCTTACATTCGCACGGCAGTATTGGAATCGTACCTCCGCTGATTGGCAAAGGATTGTCTTCTCGGATGAGTCAGGTTTTCTGCTTCATCGAACGGATGGACGTTGGCGTATGAGGCGAGAAACATCGGAGAACAAATAGTTTTCAACCATTGCTGGCAGAACACTAGCTGGTGGGGGCAGTGTTATGGCCTGGGGAATGTTTTCGTTGCACTCTCTGGGTCCACTCATACCTGTGGAAGGCACTATGGACCGAATTAGTTTTGAACCCATCCTTGCAGATCACGTACACTCTGCTGATTGTTTTCTCTGGGGCGGATGGGATCTTCCAGTACGACAATGCGACGTGTCACGCAGCTAGAAATGTCCGAGAGTGGTTGAAAGAGCACGATAAAGATTTCAAAGTACTTCTCTGGCCCTCTAATTCTCTAGACTTAAACATCCAATTGAGCATCTGTGGGACCACTTCGATCATGTTTTTTGCTCTATGGATCCTCTAACACGCACCCAACAGCAACTGTCAGATGCACTGCAGTCAGCATGTCTCCATATACCTGTGATCATTTTTCAGCACCTTATTGAGTCACTTCCAGCCCGTCTAGCTGCTGTCCGCGCTACACACGGCAGTTACTCTGGATATTAGCTGGTGGTCATTATAATGTGACTCAGCCGTGTATATATGAACGCGTTCCCACGCCAAAACTTTACACATAAATGTACTAAGAAAACACTATCTTATATCATCATCATCATCATTGTCAACCATTATCAATGCACTACCGGAAGAAAGTCCCCCCAAGTTTCCTCCACAACGGTCTGTCTTGTGCCAGTCTCCTCCATGTTACTCCCGCATACTTTCGAATTTCATCCACCGATGTGGTCTCCTTCTGGGTCTTTTCCTGTCCCTTCGAATCCAATCTAAAATTTCGGCTGTCCATCGATGGTCTGTCCTTCTGGCAGTATGTCCAGCCCATTGTCATTTCAGGGATTTAACTCTGATCATGATGTCTTCCACTCTTGTCATTTTTCGGATCCACGAGTTCCTCTTCTTATCTCTCCTGGTTACACCAAGCATGCACCTCTCCATGCAACTTTGAGTTGTCTGCAGCCTTTGTATGTCTCTTTTTGTTAAGGACCACGTCTCTGCACCATACGTAAGCACTGGAAAGATAAATTGATCAAACACTTTTCTTTTAAGAAATAATGGCATATTGCTCTTGAAAATTATGCAGTTTCTTCCAAAAGATCTCCAGGCAAGTTTTTCTCGCCGATTAATTTCTTCATTACTGTGACTCTCACTTGATATCTGCTGTCCAAGATAAACGTACGTGTCTGTTATCTCCAGCTTTTCTCCATCAATCGATAAATCTTCATTTCTTGTAAAAACATTGAGCATCACTTTTGTCTCCTGAAAGTTCATTTTTAATACCACTTCTTTACTCTTGTCAGCAAATTCCTGGATCATACTCTGCAGCTCTAATGGGGTAGTTGCAAAAATGACTACGTCATCAGGAAAACGAAGGTGAGTTAGATAATCTCCATTAATCTTTATCCCTTTGTTTTCCCAGTTCAGTGATTGAAAGACATTTTTCAATGTGGCATTAAAGAGTTTGGGAGATATAGTGTCACCTTGTCTCACTCCCTTCCCAATTTTTATGGGTGCTGTATTCTCAAATAGCGTAATCTTTGCACTTGCATTTTCATAGATGTTATAAATAATATTAGTGTATGCATCTTCAATACCACAGGATTTCAAAGCCAATTTTACTGCTGATGGTTTCACGGAATCAAAGGCCATGCATAATGGAAGTTCATATTACCTCGCTCTTTCAGTTAGTTCTCTCAGTACGTGGATATGATCTATAGTGCTGTAGCCACTCCTGAATTCAGCTTGTTCTCTCGGCTGAGCCATGTCCAATGTCACCTTCAAGCGGTGTGAAAGAACTTAGGAGTGAAGATTTTATAAACCATTGACATGAGGCTGATAGGTCTGTAGTTCCTGAGATCCTCAACGTCTCTTTTTTATGTAGCAGGATCAATGTAGCGTTGTTCCATTCCTCAGGAATATTCCCTTCATTAAGGCATCGAGTGAAAACTTGGGCGAGTACTGTTTCCATTTCTCCACTTGATTCTTGTATGATGTCTACAGTAATTCCATCTTCTCCTGGGGCTTTTCCCTACTTCATGTTCTTGATTGCATGTGCAACTTCTGCTTGGAGGACTGGAAGAACTCTGGTACCATTTGTATAGTCTGGAGTACATGTATCGTCCCTTTCATATAGTTTTGAGTAGAAATATTTCACTCTTGTCAAAATTTCACCTCTATTTCTTGTTACAGAACCAACTTCTTTTCTCAGAGCCATAATCTGTTCTCTTCCCTTAGTGTCCCTTTGTTCTCTTCAGGCTTTGGTTGTTTTCAACTGATTTCTTCACTAGTTCACAGATGAATTTCCTTACATCTTCAGTGATGCTTTTTAGTACTGCCTTGCATAGCTCTATATATTCCACTTTGAAAGTCACATCTCCTTTAGTTGTGCTCATCTCTCTTTTTTTTGCATCAGAATTTTGTTTTTTTCTGATAATTTGTTCGTATGCAACTTGTTCTTAGTACCAGCTATTTTTGTTGCTGTTTCCATAAGAGCCTTGGTCAGTTTTCTGTTAACTTCAGAGATGTCCACTTCTTTCGACGTTAGACCTTCTAGAGCAGAGAATCTGTTCCTCTGTTCCAATTTGAAAGTATTATGATGTTTTTTAAAGTTGGTCGTGTCAATACACTTCGTTTGTTTTACGAGCTTGCCACACTCGAATTTAGCGTTGAGGTGCATCTTACATCGTACCATCCTATGGCCACTACCTGTGTTGAACTTGTTTAGCACACTGCAGTCGTCTATGACGAATTTTTTGTTACACATAATAAAATCAATTTCACTTGTCATTTCATTGGGATGCCGCCATGTCTATTTTCTTTGCGGCTTTTTCTTGAAAAAGGAGTTCATGATGAAAAACCCTTCTGCTTCTGCAAACTCTACGACAGTATTTCCCGACCGGTTTCTGTTTCCGTGACCGAATTTACCTACGGAAGTTTCGTTCTGTTGTTGTTGCCCTATTTTCGCATTACAATCTCCCATAATGATCTTCAAGTGCTGCTTGCCTTTATTATTTAGATGACGAATTTCCTAATAAAATTCTTCAATCTCAATTTCTGGATGACTTGTGGTGGGTGCATAAGCTTGAATAATCTGAGCCTGATATCTTCTCGAGATTTGGATAGCAAGTCGTGCAGCTCTGTCAGAGGAACACTTTCAACTTCTACAACTTTATCTTTCAGTTTCTTGTTTATTATAAATCCAACGCCACTAGTTCTGCCAGTATCTGTCCCACGATAGTAGAAGAGATGTCCACTTTTCATTTCAATGATATCTTCACCTTTTCTCCTTACCTCACTTAGCCCGACGATGTCCCACTTGATCATTTGAAGTTCTTCTTCCAATTCAAGGAACCTTGAATCAGAAGACAGGGAGCGTCCATTATACGTAGCCAAGGTCAGCATCAGGTGACAGCCTAGTCTGGTCCTCCGGTGATTCTTAGCACCCTCTGCCTTCATGTCACACTGGACGCTGCCTTGGCCAGGTACATTCCAGCTGCCGGAGACTGAGGGCCAAGATTTAAGTTGTGGAGTCATTTTGGAGGGGTTTGGCCATAACCCACCACGCTGTCCAAGCGGGTTGGTGAGTGTGGGATAGCATTTCCTCTAATCCCGATGGTGTAGTTATACCGCTATTGGTGGTCGTCAGAGCCCCTTTAGTGGGAATAGGATGCACAACAAGAAGGCGGGCGGGGTTGAAATTTGTCAAGAAGAGGCTGTATTATGTTGCGCATCACCTGACCTAGAGTGGAGGACATCATTATCAGAGTAAAATCCCTGAAATGGCAATGGGCTGGACATATTTCCAGAAGGACAGACCATCGATGGACAGCTGAAATTTTAGACTGGATTGCAAGGGACAGGAAAAGGCCCAGAAGAAGCACACATGTGAGATGGGTGGATGGAATTCGAAAGTATATATATATATATATATATATATAACTGGCACAAGACAGACCGTTGTGGAAGAGGCTTGGAGAGACCTTTGTCCAGCAGTTGATTGATAATGATTGATAATGATGATGATGATATATATATATAACTGGCACAAGACATACCGTTGTGGAAGAAAGTTGGGGAGACCTTCGTCCAGTAGTAGATTGATAATGATTGACAATAATGATGATGACCTATATATATATACAGGGTGATTCATAAAAAGTAAACTGAATTGCCAGAAAAACTGGTACACCAGTCTAAAACTTGGTAGGTCCCACACGGGAGCGCAGGACTGCAGAAATACGACGAAGCATAGACTCCACTAGCTTCTGGAAATATGCTGTAGGCGATGCACGCCATACTTCCTGCAGAGCGTTCCACAATTCGGGTGTATTCTGAAGTCTCGGATTCCTGTATTCGATCTTTCACGTTCAGATATGGGGACTTGGATGGGAATGATAACATCCCAAACCCAGATGAATGCTCCTCTAACCACAATGTGGCGTACCGACACTTGTATGGAGGTGCATTGTCCTGTTTTAACAGGCCCAACCCATCAGCATGAATGCAGGACAAGAACGGGTGTACCTCTTCAGAAAGGATTCGAACATGGCGTTGGCCGGTCATAGACGTTTGTAGACGTACCAGTGGTCCCAGAGAAGACCAGCTAAACACAGCCCATACTATTACGGACCTCTCACCAGCCGGTACAGTTCTCTGTTGAAAGGCGGGATCCATGGGTTCATGGGGTTTGCACCACACACGAATCCTTCCATCTGCTCGATACAGTTGGAAACGCGACTCGTCAGACCAGGCTACTTGTTTCCAGTCATCAAGTGTCCAGTTGCGGTGTTGCCGTGCCCAAGCGAGGCGCACATCTCTGTGTCATGCACTCATTAAGGTGACTCCAGTTGTGCGTCAGCTCCCAAAGCCCATATCGTGCAGGGTACGTTGCACAGTCCAGACGCTGATGCTTGTTGAGGCTCCAGCATTGAATTCCGATGATTCCTGAGAGTGTTGCAGGCCTATCGAATAAAACGATTCTTGACAGCCGACGGTGGTCACGTTTACCCAATATCGTTTTACGGCCGCACTGGTATCGTAGGTTGGTAGTTTTGCCGGAATTCTTGTAGTCAGGGTACACCCTTGCAATGGTCGTCCGTGAAAATCCGAACTTCGTTTCTACCTCCGAAATACTATGGCCCATCTCACGAGTTCCAACTATGACACCTAGTTGAAAATCGCTTAAATCGTTATTACTTGTCATTCTCATGCCGAAAACAGCTTTGACAGCTAGCAAGGATGTCTATCGCTTTATATACGTACTGGCGGACGCAACTGAGCACGCGCATAGGTGACGTTGCTATGTATTTTTAATAAGCTCGTCTGTAGCAGTTTTTCTGGCACTTCAGTGTATAGAGCTTCCAGATGCTGTAAAGCAGTAACAGTTGAAGACGCAGACTACAACTGCGAACCGTTAGGTAGATGTACTCATAAAGTTTGTGTCCCACTACTGAGGGAAGTGACGTAGGCAACAGCGCGCGTGTCACGTGACTAGTCATTCAAAATGGCAGCGGCTGCAGTGGAGAAGGCGTTTTGTGTTCTTGAATTGAGCAAAATGAAATCTGTAACTGTTTTGCAACGGCATTTTCGATCACGATTCGAAAAAGAACCTCCAAGCTGTTTGCGCAAACTTAAAAGTCTTGGACAACCGCGTGTATCGGAAGAAGTCGTCGATAGTTTTTGCTCCGCCATTCAACGAAGCCAGGGTAAATCAACGTGGAGGTGAGTCGTGAAGTGCAGATTTCACAGCCCACTGTCTGGAGAATTTTGAGAAAGAAGCTGAAAATGATTCCCTACAAGATGATCACTGAAAATGATTACAGCCACTATCGCTGCACTTGGTTCAGATATCTTACCTAGCGTTTGGGAGTAAATGGATTACCGGCTCGATGTGTGTCTAAGGGTGCACACATAGAACATCTCTGACTGTCCCCAAAAGAAACTTGAAACATTCCCCTACAATTCTGTTACAGTTAGCATAAAATAGCTAACATTTTTCTTGTTTTATAGTGCGTTGAAACTGTATACTTCTTTATGAATCATCCCGTATATATATGTATATATATATACACTGTATAAGTACACACACTAAAATATATTAAAAATATTATTTGCCAGCTCTAGTTTAGTTATTATATATAAACACACAATAAATGTACTGCACTCCTCCTGATGGATTATGGAACCGATGGGTGAGGAAAAGGAGTTTTTATATATACTCTGGGCCTTAAATATTTTCACTGGCCTATAAACTGCCTTGAAAGGTTAAATGTGAAGTGGCCGTTCTTCCATCATTGAGTTCGACAGTACTGATGTTCAGGCCTGCATTTTCATCACTGTATGGAATTAAAAGCTCACCTGGTTGAATATCCAAGTGTTCCAACACTGTTTCCGGTTTTTCCACCGTGCGCTACAACACGGATCACTTAGTGATGCATTTGGTGGCAATAAACATAACGCTCACACACACACGCGCACACACAGTCGAGGTGACTTTCGCAGCACTTGAAGTTGGAAGAAACGTTACATGCACAGGGGAGGTGGTTGTTGTTCGGATGTTTGATGTCTTCAGTAGCAAAGTTTCGGCATTTCGTCGGCAGAAATTAGACTAAGGGGCCATTCTACGGACGGATCACACGGGCCTCCAAATAGTTGACGGAATCTTCAATACTGCACGTCTTTCAGCAGTGTCTTTTTTTTCCCCGCCTTATATATTTTTTGGATTTCAGATCTGACCGGTCCCGGAATTCTTCCTCAGGTTGAGCCGGAGAACCACTTTACTTTGTTTGGTAAGGATCTCTCTCCGCTCGCTCGAAGTCTCCGTATTTCGTAAGAGTACTTCTTTTGTTCTGCCACAAGATGCAGACTGCTGGTTCCTTATCAGTGCATTCTTTTCCGTCCTTTTTGCATGTCTGGGAAATTTTAGATGAGACCTTTTGAACCCTCTTTCTTCTTCTTCTTGATTGGAGGTTTAACGACCACCGTGAGCAACTCAATGGGCTATAAGCAGTCGCCCGTCCCTAATTTAGGGTCACTGGTTCCAGGGAAGGGAGAGAGCCAGTGCCGTAAGACAAACACAACATCCATGCCTCACCGGGATTCGAACCCGGACCCCGTTCGGACGAATGATCAGAGGCCATCGCTTAGACCACTGCGCCACCGGGATGGCGAACCCTCTTTGTTTCTTTTTTTTTTTTTTTTTTTCTCTCTGTTTCCTCTGATGTCTGGTGCGTTCCGTCTCTGGAGGTTCCCATCGAGAATTTATTCGCTTTACAGGGCGAGGGGGAAAGCATTACCATCCCCTATAAGCTATTTTCTAGAGGGAATGATCGCGGGTTGCCGCTGTAAGGAAAGCGATACCGCTGGTGATTTTCGAAACGTTTTAGGCTATGTCCAAAATTTATATGATTGGCGTCTTGTTCGACTGTCGTTTGAGAGAGAAATTGTCCCCCTTGTTTTTCCCTCCTGGGTGGTCACTCTTAGCTATTTCTTTGTCTCTGCTACTATTCCTTTTTTTTCTTCCTCGTTCTTTACTTTTTTTGACATTAAACAACAATTCACAATTAAAATTTCCTAATAGCGGATTGAAACATCCCAGTCACAGTAACATATGTAGTCCTATGATGAAACCTCTATTAAAGGTGTATGCGTTATAGTAAGATTCCCGATGAAGTCGCTTAGGCATTCTTACTCCTTATCACTGTGTGATGCAGCAGACAACATCCCCAGGTGCGAACGATTAAACTTACAGCGAGTCGCCCGGTCCTTGTCAATCACCTATCATGCCATTGTCTGGCAAATGCAATTATTTACAGTACCTAACAGTCGACTAATAACCAAACGTTTTCATGAAGCTATAAAAAATACTTCATGATTTGGTGTACTCTGCATCGGAAATTGTGTTTGTGTGGGTGTATGTGATTCCCCGGTTTTAAAAGTCCCTTAGAAAACCCCGTGTTAGTTGGAGAGCCATTCTTTTTTTTTTCAGAAAACCCATTTTTTTTTTTCAAATAACGCACAATTTTGCTGCTAGGTCGCACATAATTTTAACACATTTTCTTCATATCCCTTTTAATTGTTCAGTATGAATTTTGTTTTGCTTCAAATATCTTCTGCTATGAAAAACATTTTGCATACATTAATTTTTAGCACGTCTTTTGTAAAAAAAGATCGTGCTTCTGTTATCGGTTTGTCCGTCCGTCCGTCTGTACCCACGATATCTCAGCAACTATTAGTCCGATTTGAAAAATTCTTTTTGCATTGAGAAGCTTGAAATATGCAAATGATGATCCTTTATTTCGTTTTTTTTTACGATGTACAATTTCGCCGCTAGAGGGCGTAAATGCAGATGATGTCGAATTCAAAAATACGTTTTATTCCACATATTTGCTTCTAAACATTCGATTGAAAAAAAAATTATAACTTTCGATTCCATTTATATCGAAGAGTATTTTAGATATAGGGCCTTTTTCAAATTACGCATACATTTTCCGCTAGGGGGCGTATAAGTAAATTACAATTTCCCCGATAACTCTTCTTCTAAAACTCCAATTTAAAAAATGCTTTCTTCAGCGGATACATCTCCTGATGGAAAATCTTTTGCATATAATTTCACATTTTGGTAAAGAATACTTTGGCCACCAGGGGCGTAAGTGTTAATTTTTGCTTCTCATGTATTCGACATAAAATCGTAGCTTCTAAAATATCGATTAAAAAATTCTTTCGTGGACTGATGCCACTCACATCTATAAACCTTTACAGGAATAATTTTTTCTTAAAATATTCTACAGTTTCTCCGCCAGAGGGCGAAGATGTACATCTTATTTTTGTCAATACCTCTACTTCTAGGAGTCCGATTTGAAAAATTCCTTCTTTGTTGGATAGTGTTTTCCGTGTGACATGTTTTTCATATAACTTCAATATTTTCAAGTAATTCATAGACTTTCCGCTAGGGGGCGTAGCGGTAAATTGCGTTTCCCCCTATATCTCTGCTTCTAAATCTCCGAATTCAAAAATTCTTTCTGCCCCGGATACAGCTGCTGATGGGAAATCGTTTGCACATAATTTCTAACTTTTGTAAAAAAATAGTTTGGCCACCAGAGGGTGAACCTTAATTTCCGCTTCTGTTGTATTTGCAGCAAAATATGAGCTTCTAAATTTTCGATTGAAAAAAACGTCGCTTGTTGACCGATACTACTCATGTCGACATACCTTTTAGAAACATTTTCTTCTTAAAATAGCGCATGGTTTCTACGCCAGGGGGTAGACGTACATCTTATTTTTGTCAATATCTCTACTTCTAGGTGTCCGATTTCAAAAATTCCTTCTTTGTTGGATAGTGTTTTCCGTGTGACATGTTTTTCATATATATTCAAAATTTTCAAGTAATTCATAGACTTTCCGCTAGAGGGCGTAGCGGTAAATTGCGTTTCCCCCTTTATCTCTGCTTCTAAATCTCTTATTTGAAAAATTCTTTCTGCACCGGATACAGCACCTAATCGGAAATCGTTTGCACATAAATTCTAATTTTTGTAAAAAAATAGTTTGGCCTCTAGGGGGCGTAGATCTTAATTTCCGTTTCTGTTGTATTTGCAGCAAAATATGACCTTCTAAATTCTTGATTGAAAAAAACGTCGTTTGTTGACCGATACTACTCATGTCGACAAACCTTTTAGAAACATTTTCTTCTGGAAATAATGCATGGTTTCTACGCCAGGGGACGTAGATGTATATCTTATTTTTGTCAATACCTCTACTTCTAAGAGTACGATTTGAAAAATTCCTTCTTTGTTGGATACTGTTTCCGATGCAAAATGTTTCTTCTATAAATTCAAAATTTTCAAGTAAATCATATGACTTTCCGCTAGGGGGCACAAAGGTAAATTGCGTTTCCTGCGTTATTTCTGCTCCTAAAGCTCTGATTTGAAAAATTCTTCCCGTATCTCATACAAGACCTGATGGAAAATATTTTTCACATAATTTCTAATGTTTGACAAAGAATGGTTTAGCCACCAGGGATCATATGTGTTAATTTCTGCTTCTGAAGTATTTGTTGCAGAATCTGGGTTCTTGAAAACTCGACTAATTTTTTTTTCTTGGACCGATACCGTTTATATGGATAAACCTTTTGAGAACACTTTCTTCCTAAAATAATGCATGGTTTTTCCACCAGGGGATGTAAAGTCACATCTTAATTTTGTCGTTATCTCTGTTTATAAGAGTTCGTAAGCTCACGATTCCGTTTACAGCAATATCTGAGGTATTAAAAACCCGATTGAAAAACTTCTTTCTTCAGTCAGATACTATTGTTTTCCATACCGGTTCCATTGACTTTGAATAGCTTTGATAAATTTAATTTGCGTCAGAAGGAGTTCAAAAGACGTGCTTATTACACCCGAAAATTAGGTGTCAACTTTCTTGTTATTTTTAGTAGTACCCCATTTTTAGCACGTCTTTTGAAAAAAAAGATCGTGTTTATGTTATCGGTTTGTCCGTCATCCGTCCGTCCGTCTGTACCCACGATATCTCTGCAACTATTATTCCGATTTGAAAAATTCTTTTTGCAATCGAAAGCTTGAAATATGCGAATGATGATCCTTCATTTCGGTTTTTTTGCGATGTACAATTTCGCCGCTAGAGGGCGTAAATGCAGATGATGTCGAATTCAAAAATACGTTTTATTCCACATATTTGCTTCTAAATATCCGATTGAAAAAAATATTGCATCTTTAGATTCATTTATATCGAAGAGTATTTTGGATATAGTTTCGTTTTCAAATTATGCATAGCTTTTCCGCTAGGGGGCGTAAAAGTGATTTGCATTTTTCCCGATAACTCTTCTTCTAAAACTCCGATGTGAAATTTTTTTTTTCAGCGGATACATCTCCTGATGCACAATCTTTTACATATAATTTCGAATTTTTGGTAAAATACTTTGGCCACCAGGGGACGTAAATCTTAATTTCCGCTTCTGGTGTATTTGCCATAAAATCTGAGCTTCTAAAATATCGATTGAAAAAATTATTTCGTGGACTGATGCCACTCACATCGATAAAAGTTTTCGGAATATTTTCTTCCTTAAATATTCCACAGTTTCTCCACCAAGGGGCGTAGATGTATATCATATTTTTGTCAATATTTCGACTTCTTGGAGTCCGATTTGAAAAATTCCTTCTTTGTTGGATAGGGTTTTCCGTGTGACATGTTTTTCATATAATTTCAAAATTTTCAATTAATTCAGACTTTCCGTTAGAGGGAATAAAGGTAAATTGCGTTTTCCCCTATATCTCTGCTTCTAAATCTCCGATCTGAAAAATTCTTTCTGCACCGGATACAGCTCCTGATGGGAAATCGTTTGCACATAATTTCTAATTTTTGTAAAAAAATGGTTTGGCCACCACGAGGCGTAAACCTTAATTTCCGCTTCTGATGTATTTGCAGCAAAATATGAGCTTCTAAATTTTCGATTGAAAATAACGTTGTTTGTAGACCGACACTACTCATGCCGACAAACTTTTTAGAAACATTTTCTTCTTATAATAGTGCACGGTTTCTACGCCAGGGGGCGTAGACGTATATCTTATTTTTGTCAATATCTCGACTTCTAAGAGTCCTATTTAAGAAATTCCTTCTTTGTTGGATAGTGTTTCTAGTGTGACATGTTTTTCTTATAAATTCAAAAAAGTTCAGGTAATTCACAGATTTTCCGCTAGGGGCGTAAAGGTAAATTGCGTTTTCCTCTATATCTCTGCTTACTAAATCTCCGATATGAAAAATTATTTCTGCACGGGATACAGCTCCTGATGGGAAATCGTTTGCACGTAATTTCAAATTTTTGTAAAAAAAGGGTTTGGCCACCAGGTGGCGTAAGTCTTAATCTCCACTTCTGATGTATTTGCAGCAAAATATGAGCTTCTAAAATCTCGATTGGAAAAAGTCTTTTGTGGACCGATACTACTCATGTCGACAAACATTTTAGGAACATTTTCTTCTTGAAATAATGCATGGTTTCTACGCCAGGGGCGTAGATGTATATCTTATTTTTGTCAATATCTCTACTTCTAAAAGTCCGATTTGAAAAATTCCTTCTTTGTTGGATAGTGTTTCCGATGCGAAATGTTTTTCCTATAAATTCAAAATTTTTAAGTAAATCGTAGACTTTCCGCTAGGGCACATAATAGTAAATTGCGTTTTCTGCTCCTAAATCTTCGATTTGAAAAATTCTTCCTGTATCGCATACAAGACCTGCTGGAAAATATTTTTCACGTAATTTCTAAAGGTTGGTAAAGAATGGTTTGGCCACCAGTGGTCATAAGTGTTAATTTCTACTTCTGATGTATTTGTAGTAAAATCTGGGCTCCTGAAAACTCGACTAAAACTTTTTTTCTTGGACCGATACCGCTCATATGGATAAACTTTTTGTGAATACTTTCTTCCTGAAATAATACATCGTTTGCCACCAAGGGACGTAAAGTCACGTCTTATTTTTGTCCGTAACTCTGTTTCTAAGAGTTCGTAAGCTCACGATTCCGTTTACAGCAATATCTGAGGGATTAAAGACCCGATTGAAAAACTTCTTTCTTCCGTCAGATATTATTGTTTTCCAAACCGGTTCCGTTGACTTTGAATAGCTTTGATAAATTTAATTTGCGTCAGAACGGATTCAAAAGACGTGCTTATTACACCCGAAATTTCGGTGTCATCTTTCTTGTTTCTCTTGGTAGCATGAGTAGCTAGTTACTAGAGGTAGACAAAGAAACTGAAACACCTGCGCCCACGTGTTATGCCACTGTACGCGCTACCTGCTGGCCAGCCTGCACCTATTTCGCCGTTCATCAACGAGAGAGGATTGTGAAGGTTGCTTTAGCAGAGAAGTAGCACACCTGCACGTCAAAAAACATCCACACAACATAATGGGAGACTGTCCGAGTTTCAAAGAGGATAGATTTGGTGCGCGTCTCGCCGGTGCATTTGTATCCATGACAACGGGTCCTTGTAGTGTATTGCGAGCCACGGTAACCAGGGGCATGTCAGCATACTAGCGAAAGGGAAGACCCGCGTCCAATAGAAGTAACTGTCGAGGTAAGAGGAAGCTGTCTGACAGGGACGTCCGGGTGCTAACACTGTTGGCAGCCAAAACAAGAAAGATGACACCGAATTTTCCGGTGTAATAAGCACGTCTTTTGAATCCGTTCTGAGGCAAATTTAATTTGTCAAAGCTATTCAAAGTCAATGGAACCGGTATGGAAAACAATAGTATCTCACAGAAGAAAGAAGTTTTTCAATCGGGTTCTTAATCCCTCAGATATTGCTGTAAACAGAATCGTGAGCTTACGAACTCTTAAAAACAGAGTTATCGACAAAAATAAGATGTGACTTTACGTCCTCTAGTGGGAAAACCATGGATTATTTTAGGAAGAAAGTATTCTCAAAAGGTTTATACATATGAGTGGCATCGGTCCAAGAAAAAAATTTAGTCCAGTTTTCAGGAGCACAGATTTTGCTACAAATATATCAAAAGCAGATATTAACACTTATGCCCCCTGGTGGCCAAACCATATTTTACCAATCATTAGAAATTATGTGAAAAATATTTTCCATCAGGTCTTGTATGCGATACAGGAAGAATTTTTCAAATCGGAGTTTTAGAAGCAGAAATAACGCAGAAAACGCAATTTACCGTTGTGCCCCATAGGGGAAAGTCTATGATTTTCTTGAAAATTTTGAATTTATAGGAAAACGTTTCGCATGGGATTATAGGAAAACGTTTCTACCCAACAAAGAAGGAAATTTTCAAATCGGAGTCGTAGAAGTAAAGATATTGACAAAAATAAAATATACATCTACGCTCCCTGGGGTAGAAACCATGCATTATTTCAAGAAGAAAATATTCCAAAAAGGTTTGTCGACATGAGTAGTATCGATCAACAAACGACTTTTTTTCCAATCGAGATTTTAGAAGCTCATATTTTGCTGCAAATACATCAGAAACGGAAACTGAGATTTGCACCACCTGGTGGCCAAACCATTTTTTACAAAAAATTAGAAATTTTGTGCGAAGGATTTCCCATCAGGAGCTGTATCCGGTGCAGAAAGAATTTTTCAAACCGGAGATTTAGAAACAGAGATATAAGAGAAAAGCAATTTACCTTTACGCACCCTAGCGGAAAGTCTATGAATTACTTGAAAAATTTTGAAGTTATAAGAAAAACATGTCACACTAGAAACACTATCAAACAAAGAAGGAATTTTTGAAATCGGACTCCTAGAAGTAGAGATATTGACAAAAATAAGATACACATATACGCCCCTGGCGTAGAAACCATGCATTATTTTAAGAAGAAAATGTTTCTAAAAGGTTTGTCGACATGAGTAGTATCGGTCTACAAACGACGTTTTATTCAATCGAGAATTTAGAAGCACATGTTTTGCTGCAAATACATGAGAAGCGGAAATTAAGATTTACGCCACCTGGTGGCCAAACAATTTTTTTACAAAAAATAGAAATTGTGCGCAAACGATTTCCCATCAGGAGCTGTATCCTGTGTAGAAAGAATTTTTTAAATGGGAGATGTAGAAGCAGATATATACGGGGAACGCAATTTACCTCTACGCTCCCTAGCGGAACGTCTATGAATTACTTGAAAATTTTGAAATTATTTGAAAAACATGTCACACGGAAAACACAATCCAACAAAGAAGGAATTTTTCAAATCGGACTCCTAGAAGTAGAGATATTGACAAAAATAACATATACATCTACGCCCCTTGGCGGAGAAACTGTCGAATATTTTAAGAAGAAAATATTCCGAAAATGTTTACCGATGTGAGTGGCATCACTCCACGAAAAAGTTTTTTCAATCGATATTTTAGAAGCTCAGATTTTATGGCAAAAACATCAGAAGCAAAAATTAACGCTTACGCCCCCTGGTGGCCAAAGTATTTATTACAAAAAATTGGAAATTATATGTAAAAGATTTTCCATCAGGAGGTGTATCTGCTCAAGAAAAAAATTTTCAAATCGGAGCTATAGAAGAAGAGTTATCAGGAAAAATGTAATTTGCTTTTACGCCCCCTAGCGGAAAATCTATGCGTAATTTGAAAAAGTAACTGTATCGAAAATACTCTTCGTTATAAATAGAATCGAAAGATAAAATAATTTTTTCAATCGGATGTTTAGAAACAGATATGTGGAATAACACGTATTTTTAAATTCGACATCATCTGCATTTACGCCCTCTAGCGGCGAAATTGTACATCGTAAAAAAAACGAAATAAAGTATCATCATTCTGATATTTCAAGCTTCCCAACGCAAAAAGAATTTTTCAAATCGGAGTAATAGTTGCAGAGATATGGTGGGTACAGACGGACGGACAAACCGATAACATAAGCACGAGTTTTTTGCAAAGGCGTGCTAAAAACATGAAACCATAGGTGTCCAACTCACCTCACAGCTGAATACGCACCGCGACTCTCACCTGTTTCCATCAAAACTGTTCGTCGGGAGCTTAACTGGGTCACCATTCCCGGTCGTGTTGCTGTAGCCAAACCCTGGATCACCAGTGAGAAAGCCAAATGTCGATTTGCAATGGTACCAGCAGCCCAACCGTGGATGTTGGACAACGTGAAATGTGCATTGTTCTCCCATGAATCGTTCTTCACTGTGTTTCCCACAACTCGAAGAATTTAGTTGTGATGACATCCCTCACAGGCTTACCACCCGGACTGTTTATTGCCCACAGTGAAGCACAGAGGTGGATCGGTGATGATTTGCACCGTAATATCGTGGCAGTCTGTCGGCCCGCTCATTGTTCTTGAAGGATACATCACTGCCACGGACTATCGGACAGTTCTGGTGAACAAGTGCACTCCATGATTCAAACATTGTTCCATGACGGTGGTGCCGTGTATCAGGATGCTAACGCACCGATTCACAGAGCCAGACTGGTGGAAGATTGGTTTACTGGGCATGAAAGTGAGGTTGAACATGTGTCACAACCTGCACAGTCACTCGAATTAAACATTATTGAGCCACTCTGGGGTGTTCTGGAGGAGTGAGTCAGGAAATGTTTTCCTCCACTAGCATCATGTCGTGAACAAGCCGTTTTTCTGCAAGAGGAATGACTTCACATCCATCTGGGCACTGTAAAGGATTTGCATCGGTCCTTCCCAAGACGAATTGAAGCTGTATTGGCCTCCAAAGAAGGCCTTAGAGCGTACTAATAAATTATTGTGTCCTAAACCCTTGTGTTTTAGTTTCGTTGTCCAACCTCTGTATATGCACTTGTGGATTATTTACCAAATCCTAAAAATCCAGTGAAATTTTCCCTTTCCGCAGGGCGTACTGTTATTCCCTCAACACATTCCAAACGAAACGTGGGGAGGACCCTTCCTTTTCCCTCCCTGTCGCCGCTGATCATACAGCTGTTGGCGCTCATGAACCTTCTTCACTTTGTCCTCGTTGCGTGGGTTAATGAACTTTTCAGCAGGTCCGATGTCTCTCTCCGTTGTTTGAAGTCACTGGGTTTCTTCAGGATCGCTACAAGATTCGTTTTGGTATCGCCACTGTTTCGATATCCCTCCATTTAGTTTGGTTTCCAACGTGACTTTTTTACAGTTTCCAACCGTAGGTTGAAGAAGCCTATATGCTCCAGCTTTGTCCGTCTGTCAGTCCGCACAATTACTCGCGTAAAAATTGATCGTTTTTGATGAAATTTTAGTATGTGGTAGGAAACCACGTGGGGACGAACCCTGTTGAAAATGGACGAAATGGGGTCAAAGGTCATGACATAGGAGCGGAATCCATTCTATATACGTCATAACTTACGTAAACATTCTTCGATTGCGAAAAAACTTTGTCATGTTATTCCGGAGGTATACTGAACCGGCTCTGTTAAATATAATCGAAATGGGGTCAAAGGTCAGGTCACAAGAGCGAGATTTATTCCACAGCCATTATCCTCATAATTTGAGTAATAACTTGAGTAATGATTTCGGGCATGTTGGAAAGCGTATCGTAATCAATGCATTGCATGATTTTACTAACTTGTTTTCATTAAAACTACTTGGCCGCCCCGATGGCGCAGTGGTCTAAGGCGCTGGTCTCTGATCATTCGTCCGTAAGGGGTCCGGATTCGAATCCCGGTCAGGCATGGATGTTGTGTTTGTTTTACGGCACTGGCTCTCTCCCTTCCCTGGAACCAGTGACCCTAAATTAGGGACCGTCGACTGCTTATAGCCCATTGAGTTGCTCACCGTGGTCGTTAAACCTCCAATCAAACAAAAAAACTACTTGTTCCATTCCTTCATTTACTCAATGACTGTACTTCAGCATAGCAGCCATCTATTTGATAAAAAAGTTTCTCCCCTGGTCAGACACCTACCAGTAAAAGGAACTTCAAACAGTCGTAGGTATTACATTACTCTGAAAAATCGGCTCCCTCTGAACTTACATCTACCATTAAAAAAATAGTACCATCACTTTTCGGATTTCGGAAACAGCTGCCTTTCCTTCCTTTCTGTTAACTTTTTCTTCTTGAAACCATTCAAATTCTAGCTTTGTCAGAAAGCTGAGTGTTTGCAATTTATGACTGAGCATGAGTCTCCTAGTTTCCGTACCTTTTACCCAAAACTGTGACCTTTCACCTCTATTATCGTAATACCTTACTAATAGCCTCCTTCTGACGCCTGTATATTGAGATAAACGCCTACCCTTCGAGAGGTATTCTTAATGCGACTAATGGTCGATGACACATGTAATGGGTTAATTTCTGCACGTTTGGTCTTTTTGCCGCGTTCCCACTAGAAGACTTTTTGTGCAGTTCCAACAGACGTTTAAGAATAAGGAAGGGAATGATAATTCTTCTCCCCATAAACACTTATCTCTTCTTTTCTTCAATTTATCTGCTTGACACTTGCTAACATATTAAATTATTTGCACCATTCGCGACATTATTTCCTAATTTATCCACAGGTATTTGCAATTGTTTACATTATCATCTTCGACCTCAGCTTCTTGCCGAATCAAATCAATCAGAAGATCAATCTCGGAACAATTTATTACTAACTCACACAACATTTACACAACATTTTCCTTTCCCCCAAAATAATCTGACGTGCACTGTTAGAGATTTGACGAAAAGTTTGTTACCTTTCTTGAGAACTTGGTTTATGTCATCTTCACTGCAACTTGAAGGGATGCAAATGGCTGAAGTCATTGATTTGCTGTATGAGAGTTGGGCATTTCGAGAAAGATAGCCTATGACCTAAAAGTAAATGCATGCAAATCAATCATGAAAGAAATACGGGATTACGCCATATAATCCAAATTTTGAAGATGACAATCCGATTTTTGGCGTAAATGTGACAAGGATGGTAAATCAGATGATATCCGAAAACTTGAAAATTTCATCGTCCTGGAGCGGAACTCGAACCCGCGTCTCCCTGAAAACGCCCGGGTATGCTAACCACTACACCACCCAGAACGACCAAGTTTCAAGTTTCCGATCAATTTGAATATAACCATCACAGGATTCGCTAGTCGACGCAACCGGCATTCACGTTTAGCGAATCTGGAGGTTAAGAATCTTATCCTGTGTTTGCCCGGAGAAGCAGATAAATCATGAAAGAAATACGGGATTACGCCATATAATACAAATTTTGAACGACGATGAAATTTTCAAGTTTTCGGATATTATCTGACTTACCATCCTTGTCACATTTACGCCAAAAATCGGATTGCCATCTTCAAAATTTGTGTTACATACAAATCAATTTCAGGGTCATTTTAAAGAAATTACACAGTTTCTACAGTTTCTCGATTAAAAATTAATGTAATTTATATTAGAAAGCCGCCGGTTATTTAAACTAATTTATTTCAGTGAATATCATACTTACAAATGGACAATGTCATCGCTCTTTCCACGTTATTTTTTAAACAACGCATAGCGACTGAAAAATTGTATTCCGGCACCGCTGGGATCGAACCCCAGAACTCTCGATAACTAGTCGAGTGCGTTCGAATTTACGCTACGGCGCCTACAATTCTCAGCGCCATGCGTATTATATCAGTCAGCATCTGACTACACGAATACGTATTGATGGTCTCAGCAACTGAAATACGTGGAGATAATGTCCATTTACATTATCTCCACGTATTTGATATATATTAACCATTCCTATCGCCCTTTGAATTTATCAGCTACAATTAAATAACTGTTGCGTTAAATGCCACCAGATGACGCCATCTCAGTTGCTGAGACCATTAATACGTATTCGTGTAGTCAGATGCTGGCTGATATACCACGCATGGCGCTGAGAATTGTTGACGCCGTAGCGTAAATTCGAACGCACTCGACTAGTTATCGAGAGTTCTGGGGTTCGATCCCAGCGGTGCCGGAATACAATTTTTCAGTCGCTATGCGTTGTTTAAAAAATAACGTTTAATGACAATGTCCATTTACATTATCTCCACGTATTTGATATATATTAACCATCATACTTACAATTATATAATTCATGGTGTCGAAGTTGAGGAAAAATCTTAAGTCGTTCTTTAACTTTAATTTACTGCAGTTTGAATCCTATTTGATTAAGAAATTAGCCTTTAGTTCAAGATGGGCTAGCAAGTTTGGCATAACAACATGTGTGGTTACATTTTTTTTTTTTTTTTTTTCATTTTTCCCTCGTGTTTCTACGTGAGACATTTTTCGGAATCTCAGGGTCAGAGCACCTGCGATGGAAAATTTTGCATTTAAAGGCATAGTATGTTTTAGAATAAATTATCAACGTTTATTCACAATTAAAGGTTTTATTAACATCGACTATAGTTTCGCAGAGCGTTTGGCTAAATTCCTGGGGAATTTATAAGACACCTTGTGAATGTGGACTTTCATATATAGGACAGACCCGCAGTGCTTTAAGCTTCCGTGTGAAGGAACACAAGACTTACGTACGGAACTATGAACTGAAGAAGTCATCAATAGCCCAACATTTTCACGAAAATAACCATAAATTTTTGAGAATACTCCAAATACGTGGCGACAAGTAAATAAATAAATACATCGCTCTTAACCACGTTCTAGAAACACACATCAACCGAAAAATTGTTTTTTCAGCCGCCGCTGTGGAATTGAACCAACAGAACTCTCGATATCTAGCCGAGTGAGTTACATATACGCCACGGTGGCCAACAATCCACGGTGCTGTGTGTATTTTTAAGTCAGCTTCTGACATCATAAATCCGTAAGATGGGCTCAGTTACTGAGACGTCTCCGTCTGGTGGGCATTAACGGCACAAGCTATGTATATATTATAGCAATTAAATCAAAGGGCGAGATACAAGTTGAGAATACTCCAAATACGTGGCGACAAGTAAATAAATAAATACATCGCTCTTAACCACGTTCTAGAAACACACATCAACCGAAAAATTGTTTTTTCAGCCGCCGCTGTTTGGAAACGCTATTCTTATTGATAAACCTGATTCGACTAACAAGCTTAATGTATTAGAAGCTTTCCACATATACTGGAATTCTTCACGACTTGTCAACGACATGACGTCTACGCCATTTCCTTCAAGCGCGTGGAAATAACTCACCAAAACCGTCAGAACTCTGATGATGTCACAATAATTTGAAAGTTTACTCTCCATTCGTCCTGATGATGCCGAGCCAAACGCTCTGCGAAACTATAGTCAATGTTAATAAAACATTTAATTGTAAATAAACGTTGATAATTTATTCTAAATCAACATCACAAGTTTGTAGTCTTGAATTATATGTAGCATAGTATGTTTACTTATAAATTCGTACTAACTGCTGAAAAGATTTTTTCTTCTTTTACTACCATGTCCTTGGGAAAAAATACTCTACGCGCTTTTAATATTACTTTGTCAGTGCGCCGTGTGAACATTGAAGGTAAGACATATTCTCATGCATACGTCAAACTTAAAAAAGATGATGAAATTTATCATTTTGCAAATGTGCGGTTTACCCACTTAATTTTCTTGTTTGCAAAAATACGTATGGATATTTCAATGAATTCTGCAATGAAATAGCAAATTATGACCTAGTAAAAGATAAAGACCATCGTGAGCAACTCAATAGGTTAAAAGTAGTCTCCCGTCTTTAATTTGGGGTCACTGGTTCCAGGGAATGGAGAGAGCCAGAGTCGTAAGACAACCACACCATTCATGTCTTACGCGTGATCCGAATTCAGACCTATCTCAGACGAATGGTTACAGTCAAATGCTCGGTACCACTTGTCCACCGGGCGGTATAAATTTGTTAGAAATACTAAATAGCAATCTGACATCAGCAATCCTGATTTACATACGCAAATATGACGTTGTAATGTCCTTACAAAAAGCTCACCGCAAACAATTTAGACATGCGCAGAGCATAGAAAGCGGCACTATGAGAAAGACTTGTGAATTAAAGTGGTGCATGATAGTGGATGCGAGGCGGGCGGGTATAACATTTAAAAGAAATTATATCGGGCGACACAATATCTGCTCTTTTTAATGCTATAATATAAAATTATCTAATTTGTCAATACGTGGTACCTCAAAAGGTCATGCGTCATATTGTAACATTCTCGATGTTCTAAAAAGAAGCAGTAAAGCCGTGAAAGTTAATCCCTTATGAATTGTGAAGCAGCATAAATACTAAATTAATGACTCACTGAGATCACATAAAAGAAATATTTTAAACATATCTCTTTTAAAGATAAGCTTATGTTGGGAAGATGAATGACGAACATGTATACATAACATTGCTGCCTGAGAAAAACTTTACTAAGCAAAAGTCAAAAGATTTATAAAGATTCAAAATTAAAGATTTACTCAACTGCTGCTTTAGTTTATTCGGCCCGCTATCACTTTATTAAAATGGTGATCAGGGGCAGCGACTGTTTTACTTCAGGTTTTCACTCTAGAAAAATCATGTGTTGCATTACACAACTCCAAATGCATTACCAGTTCAGAAAGCTTTTGTGTTGCAATCTACGTTCCTGAATTCATTGCCTCTCAAGGAAGTTTGTGTGTTACAAAGCACCATTATAAATTTCTTACCATTCCAAGAAATTTTTGTGTTGCAAAGTACAAATATAAATTCATTACCACTCCACGAAAATCGTGTGTTGCAAAGCACCGCTCTAAATTCATTACTTTTCCAAAAAAATGTATGTCTTGCAACGCACCATCCTAAATTCATTGGCACTTCAGGACACCTGTATGTTGCAAAGCACCACTCTAAATTTAATACAACTATAGGAAATTTGTGTGCTTGCAAAGCACAACAGCAAATTCATTACTGCGCCAGAAAATTTGTATGTTGCTGTGCACCACTACAAAAAATATGTGTGTTGTAAAGCACCACTCCAAATTCTTTAGCACTTCAGGAAATTTATGTATTGCAAAGAGTGATATTGCTTGTGATCTGAAGAATAAGGAGGAACTGCTAGATTCCAGATTGCAGCAGTGGAATTTTGGGATGATAATGGTTTTAATGTAGATGTTTATGTTTCAAAGCAATACCCCAACTTGAATTCCACTGTAAAGCACTATTCTGATTGCAGGCTAAAGCTTAAACCTAATCATAATAAATGAACTGAAGTTGACGTGCTAATACAACAAAAAACTATGTACAAGAAACCTTCACACACGTAACTCACTCCACAAACTCCGTGGTGATTTTTAAGAACTTTTTATAAAAGTCATACGACTTCACAATCCGTTAGATCTTTCAGGACACCTTGTTGCCATCTTCAGACAGATTGTTTCAGTCCGGTGCGTCCCCTATATAATCATCATCATCATTGTCAACCATTATCAATCCACTGCTGGACGAAGGTCTCCCCAAGTTTCCTCCACAACGGTCTGTCTTGTGCCAGTCTCCTCCATGTCACTCCCGCATACTTTCGAATTTCATCCACCCATCTTCCATGTGGTCTTCTTCTGGGTCTTTTCCTGTCCCTTGGAATCCAATCTAAAATTTCGGCTGTCCATCGATGGTCTGTTCTTCTGGCAGTATGTCCAGCCCATTGCCATTTCAGGGATTTAACTCTGATCATGATGTCTTCCACTCTTGTCATTTTTCGGATCCACGTGTTCCTCTTCTTATCTCTCCTGGTTACACCAAGCATGCACCTCTCCATGCTGCTTTGAGTTGTCTGCAGCCTTTGTATGTCTCTTTTAGCTAAGGTCCACGTCTCTGCACCATACTTAAGCACTGGAAGGATGCATTGATCAAACACTTTTCTTTTAAGACATAATGGCATATTGCTCTTGAAAATTATGCTGTTTCTTCCAAAAGCTCTCCAGGCAAGTTTTGTACGCCGATTAATTTCTTCACTAATGTGACCCTCACTTGATATCTGCTGTCCAAGATAAACGTACGTGTCTGTTATCTCCAGCTTTTCTCCATCAATCGATAAATCTTCATTTCTTGTAAAAGCATTGAACATCACTTTTGTCTTCTGAAAGTTCATTTTTAATCCCACTTCTTTACTTTTGTCAGCAAGTTCCTGCATCATACTCTGTAGCTCCGATGGGGTAGTTGCAAAAATGACTATGTCATCAGCAAAACGAAGGTGGGTTAGATAATCTCCATTAATCTTTATCCCTTTGTTTTCCCAGTTCAGTGATTGAAAGACATTTTCCAATGTAGCATTAAAGAGCTTTGGAGATATGGTGTCACCTTGTCTCACTCCTTTTCCAATTTTTATGTGTGTTGTATTACCAAATAGCAGAATCTTTGCACTTACATTTTCATAGATGTTTTTAATAATATTAATGTATGCATCTTCAATACCGCAGGATTTCAGAGCCATTGCAACTGCTGATGGTTTCACCGAATCAAAGGCTTTTTCATAATCGATAAAAGCCATGCACAATGGAAGTTCATATTCCCTCGCTCTTTCAATTAGTTCTCTCAGTACGTGGATATGATCTATTGTGCTGTAGCCACTCCTGAATCCAGCTTGTTCTCTCGGTTGAGCCATGTCCAGTGTTACCTTCAAGCGGTGTGAAAGAACTTTAGTGAAGATTTTATAAACCACTGATAGGAGGCTGATAGGTCTGTAGTTCCTGAGATCCTCAATGTCACCTTTTTTATGTAGCAAGATCATTGTAGCGTTGTTCCAATCCTCAGGAATTTTCCCTTCATTAAGGCATCGAGTGAAAATTTGGGCGAGTACTGTTTCGATTTCTCCACTTGCTTCTTGTATGATGTATACAGTAATTCCATCTTCTCCTGGAGCTTTTCCCCGCTTCATGTTCTTGATTGCATGTGCAACTTCTGCTGGAAGGACATGAAGAACTCTGGTACCTTTCATGATGCCTGGAGTACATGTATCATCCCTTTCATATAATTTGGAGTAGAAATCTTTCACTCTTGTCAAAATTTCGCCTCTATTTCTTGTTACAGAACCATCTTCTTTTCTCAGTGCCATAATCTGTTTTCTTCCCTTACTGAGATGTCCCTATGCTTTCCTTACTAGTTCACAGTTGAATTTCCTTACGTCTTCAGTGATACTTTTTCGTACTGTCTTGCATAGCTCTATATATTCCACTTTGGAAGTCACATCTTCTTTAGTTGTCCCCATCTCTCTTCTTTTTTGCATCACCATTTTGGTTTTTCCTGATAATTTATTCACATGCAATTTGTTCTTAGACCCAGCTAATTTTGTTGCTGTTTCCATAAGAGCTTTGGTTACTTTTCTGTTAACTTCAGAAATATCCACTTCTTCCGATGTTAGGCCTTCTAAAGCAGAGAATCTGTTCTTCAGTTCCAATTTGAAGGTATTATGGTGTTTTTTAAGGTTGGTTATGTCAATACATTTTGTTTGTCTTATGAGCTTGCTACGTTCGAGTTTAGTGTTGAGGTGCATCTTACATCTCACCAATCTATGGTCACTGCCTGTGTTGAACTTGTTTAGCACACTGCAGTCTTCTATGACGAATTTTTTGTTACACATAATAAAATCAATTTCACTTGTCGTCCCATTTGGATGTCTCCATGTCCATTTCCTGTGTGGCTTTTTCTTGAAAAAGGAGTTCAAGATGAAAAACCCTTCTGCCTCTGCAAACTCAACGAGAGTATTTCCACGCTGGTTTCTGTTGCCGTGACCGAATTTACCTACTGAAGTTTCATTCTGTTGCCGTTGCCCTATTTTTGCATTGAAATCTCCCATAATTATCTTCAAGTGCTGCTTACCTTTATTATTTAGATCACGAATTTCCTCATATAATTCTTCAATTTCTTCTTCAGGATGACTTGTGGTGGGTGCATAAGTTTGAATAATCTGAGCCTGGTATCTTCTCGAGAGTTGGATAACGCGTCGTGCAGCTCTGTCAGAGGAACTTTCAACTTCTACAACTTTATCCTTCAGTTTCTTGTTTATTATAAATCCAACACCACTAGTTCTGCCAGTATCTGTCCCACGATAGTAGAAGAGATGTCCACTTTTCAGTTCGATGAGATCTTCTCCTTTTCTCCTTACCTCACTTAGCCCGACGATGTCCCACTTGATCCTTTGTAGTTCCTCTTCCAATTCAAGAAGCCTTGAATCAGAAGATAGGGAGCGTCCGTTGTACGTAGCCAAGGTCAGCATCAGATGGCAGCCTAGTCCGGTCCTCCGGGGATTCTTAGCACCCTCTGCCTTCATGTAGCACTGGCCGCTGCCTTGGCCAGGTACTTTCCAGCTGCCGGAGACTGAGGGCCAAGATTTAAGTTGTGGAGTCATTTTGGAGGGTTTGGCCATAACTCACCACGCTGGCCAAGCGGGTTGGTGAGTGTGGGATAGCATTTCCTCTAATCCCGATGGTATAGTTATGCCGCTATTGGCGGTCGTCAGAGCCCCTTTAGTGGGAACAGGATGTACCACGAGAAGGCGGGGTTGACATTTGTCAAGGAGAGGCTGTGATGTTACGCATCACCTGACCTTACATCCCGCGTCCCCTATATATACACGCTGAAGTTACAGCAATGATGCATGTCCCAAATAAGTATGCGCACACAGTTTTACTCCCCTCCCAATGTTCTCAGATTAGGTAGAGACAATGTTCTCAGATTAGGTAGAGGAGGAGTAAGACTGTGTGCGCATGCTTATTTGTGACATGCGTCATTGCTGTAACTTCAGTGTGTATATATAGGGGACGCACCGGACTGAGACAATCTGTCTGAAGATGGGAACAAGGTGTCCCGAAAGATTTAACGGATTGTGAAGTCGTAAAGACTTTTATTAAAATTTCTTAAAAATCACTACGGAGTTTCTTTGAGTGAGTTACGTGTGTGAAGGATTCTTGTACATAGTTTTTAAACCTAATCGCTTTACTTTTAAAGCTGACTGAATTATCTTAGCTGAATCGTTTTAGTTCAATTCCGGATAGCTTCACTTCATCGAGTTGGTACTTAATTAATATGAACCAAAGAATTAAACACTGTAAAACAGAAAGGCGAGAAGAATAACAAAGAATTCATACCTAGAAGGTTCAATCTTTTATTTAACTTTCCTCAAGAAGGAGTAGTATGACAAAACTCTGCTGAATCAAACAGTTTGATTGGAAAACATATGCAACGAGGCACAATCCTCTCTCTCAGCAAGGCACAATGCGGAGTTATCTTTGTACCTTTGGAGGAACTATTCACAACAATTTACAATGGCATGCACTCAAGTAATACAAACGCAGCATACGAGTGGGCATAAATGTTTTATTAACTGACAGAGGTCATTCAAATTTCACGTTGGTAGAGTAACTCTTTCTCTATACCAAGATACTACTCAACATAGTCTCCATCACAAGCGATGCATTTGCACCATCGTTGAACCCAACTCTCGAATCCTCTTTGAAAAAATTCAGGTGTGGACTGTTGTACCCACTTCTTCACAGCCACTTTCACCTCGGCTGTGTCATCAAATCATTGTCCCTCGAGACTGTACTTCATTGGACCGAACAGATGGAAGTCGGAGGACGCTAGATCTGGGATGTACGGCGGATGGGGAATCACAGACCAGCCTAATTTGTTGCCAAATGGTCTTGCATTGTCATGTTGAATGTAGATCCTTTTCAGATTTTTGTTCGGTCTCTTCCTCCTTATGGATTCTCTAAGCTTCTTGAATGTCTCAATGTACCGCTCACTGGTCATAGTACAGCCACGTTCCAGAAAATCAAGAAGAATGACACTCCTGTCATCCCAAAAAACCATCACCATGACTTTCTGTATTTATTGTTGGCTCTTCAACTTCTGAGGCCTTGGTGAAGAGGTATGACGCCATTCCATTCCATGGATTGATTCTTCGTTTCCGGATTATAAAGATACGTCCAAGTTTCATCCCCTGTCACCAGATTGGAAAAAGCCCGTATCTGCATTGGCATCAAACGCTTCCATAAGATCAGAGCAGACTTCCACCCTTCTTTCCTTCAAATCGGGTGTCAATTGCCAAAGTATCCACTTTTCACACACTTTCCTATACCCTATGTCTTCCACCATCTTTTGTATGGCATTCCGACCGCAGACCAGTTGTGCAACAAGCTCACGGATTGTGACTCGTCTCCCTCTCTGTGCGAATCAATTCACCCAATCGCTGACGATTCGTGTCTGTAATCGCAGATGATGGTCTCATACTGCGTGGTTTGTCTTCAATGCTGGTTTCCCCTTCTTTAAACTTCTTCATTCATCCGTTCACATTGCTCTTGTTCATGGTGTCATCTCCGTAAACATTCTGCAGCCTTCTGTGGATGTCGGACAGCCTGCACTCTTCCTTCGTCAAGAATGCAATGAAAGCACGTAGCTTTTACTTGGAATCCATTATTTACCTGCAATGAAGAAGGGTTACTAAAGAGGAAGAGTTACTCTATCAACATGTACTTATAGAAGAAGAGTTACTGTACCAAAATCCCTTATTGCCATTCAAGCGCCCCTCTGTAACGTTTAAAGCCACATGACAGGTGTAGATGTGACATTTTCATGACGTGTAGCATTTTCTTTGAACGTGTAGACGTGACATCTTCTTGACGTGTAGCATTTCGCTAATAGCCTCTGAACTCTTCGAGCGCAGCGCTCTTTCCTTTGTTCGGGGGTCATATTCTGTGCCTCTGCGGTAAGAACATTTCTCATGCGCTAAGATTCAGTTTTAATTTGTTGCGGCGTCATATTATTTCGACGATCACGCAAATGTCGAATATGAGCATTTCTTTCAACTGCACTGGCTTTTTGTCTCTTTTTTTCTGGCATGTTTGGCATTGTGGCGGTTAACTTCTTGTCTTTCGACTGCAGTCCGCTGTTAGCGCCTTGCTCAATCGTAATGCGGCGTTTAACTTCAATCTCAGCTAATGAAAGAGCTAACTTTCTGTTTTGACGCGGCATAGGCGAGGTTAAAAACAGCAGCCAAGTTCGCGAAAAACAGTAACGTTCGTGTTTGCCTTACTCAGCGCCATTAATGTAAAACATCTTACAACCTACAACTGTGTGATCCCATTTCCATTGCACCGGGAAAAAATTCTAACTTCGAACGAAAGAAAAGAGATGTAAAAAATATTAAAACAGGTTACGTATAACACGTTATAGTTAAAAGGTGATCCACGTCGTCGCAAGTCTTGCCTTTTATGTTGTAAGATTATGACAAATGCGGGTGGCATATTCGTTTGGGCATAAAAGTCGCTGCTCTTTTCCCTAGACTACAGCTCGGATATACAAAGTTCTGCTGTATCCTGTTTTGCGAATGAAATAGAAGGGACAAGGCATCTCATTACGTGAAGAGGATTTGAACTAGGAAAGAATGTACGGCCTTATACGCTATACAATTCAGGAAGATTTTGTTTCCACATTTACCCATAAAATTGGGACAATGGCGAGCTAAATAACAAGGGGAAGAAAATTGGAAACAAAGATCGAATTTTTCAAGAAAAGTGGTCATCCTATTACCTTTTTTGTTGAGCACAAGAATAAGGCAGTTTGCCTTATTTGCAATGAATGCGTTGCGTTAATAAAAGTATAAAACATCGAGAGGCATTATGATACGAAGCACAGTGTGAAATATTCTTGATTGGAGGGACATTTTCTGAACGCAAAATTAATGAATTAAGCGACAATCTAAATTGTCACCAGTAGTGTTTCTCCAAGGTAAATAAACAGTTTGGAAACAGTGTTCGCTTTTGCTACAGTACATGGTAGCAGAAAAAATTGCAAAACACGGAAAGCCTTTTATTGACGGAGAGTTTGTGAAAAAAATGTCTTCAATGTGCAGTTGATGTGCTTCGACCGTCACAGGCTCAAGATGTTTCGGACATTAGCTTGTCTGGTGTGACAATAGCGGGGGGCGTGGCGGATCTGGCAGTAATTTCATTCAGCAATGTCAAATCCAAATGCAAGGATTTTGTGTTTTATTATTTCCGTAGCGATTGGTGAATCCACAGATTCTACCGATGCTGCAAAAGTGCCTATTTTAATTCGTGGTGTTTATAAAAACTTCACGATTGTAGAGGAATTAGCCATTGCAGTTGCTCATAAAGACACGACACGGGCTTCAGATTTGTATTCAAGTCAAAGAGATATCTTGGCTAAGTGTGAGTAAGACCTGAGCAACATATCTGGTGCACCTGCTATGTCCGAAAAGAGTGGAGGAGTGATAAATGTGACACGAAGGAATGCGGCAATACTAAGCTGATAGCTTTCCACTGCATCATCCACCAAGAAAATTTGTGTGCCAAGTCCTTCTCAAACTTTGAATATGTGATGACTGTTTTTGTGAAAGCGGTAAATTTAATCCGGTCGAAAGGCAATTTCGAAAGTTCTTGAGCGACCTGAAAGCTGAGCATGGTGTTGTTGCATAGTACCCCGAAGTACGTTGTTTGAGCTTCTGGAAGGTCTTCAGCTCCTTTTTCTTTGAAGGGCGAAGTTCAACAATTCGTGTAATCGAAAGGGAAACCTCTGACGGCCATTATGAGAATCGGTTAAGCGACTTTGCATTAATTATCGACATTACCGGACACCTCAATGAACTGAACTATCGTTGACTTGAGAAAGATCAACTTGTTCATAATATCTACGGATATGTGAAAGCTTTTGATGCGAAAGTAAATCTGTGGGAACGTCAATTACAAAATGAAAAGTATATTAGCCGCGCTAGTAAATGAAAATAGAGCGTGGAGCTTAGATGATTATGTACAATGCATTTCAAATTTGACATAGGAGTTGAGAAATAGATTTTCTGACTTCAGAGCAGGGACGTAACCATGGTAATGCGAGAGTGGGCTTGAGCCCACCCTAAAATGTGTCTTGCCCGCCCTGCCGCCCACCCCGTTCAAAACGTGTCTTGTGTTTTAAATCATTTTCAATGTATTTAACTTTAAAATATAATCTGGACTTTCCAAGTAATAAGTCTTGTGTTTTACACGGAAGAGCAAATTGAATTAGAGACAGCTGGCGTTATGCAAATGTGGCGCTGTGCGCGGCCCTGTAAACGGAAACGACATGACGTATGCAGCAATCCGACAATATAAGAAGTGATGCGATGGGAATCAGTAAGAGTCGGACGCAGTATGGGTAAGACGAAGGATCTAAGAGCATTTGATTGTGGGCAAATTTTCGGGGTCTGACGAATGGGTCACTCCATCTCTGAAGTCGTGCAGGCACTGGGATTTTCACGAGCCACTGTGTCACGGGTGCACCGTGAGTATATCATATCCGGAAAAACCATCCCTGCAAGGGCCAACTGCCGTGGACAACAGCGTGTGGATGAGCGGGGTCATCGTCGGCTAGCTCGCATTGTAACAGCGGATAGACGGGTCACAGTGCAAGAAATCACTCTGCAATTTAACGCTGGTGCACAAAAACGTGTAAGCAGCCACACCATCCAGAACCATCTCCTCGCTATGGGGTACAGAAGCCATCGTTCCACGAGGGTACCGCTACTGACCGCACAACACAGGGTGCAAAGATTAGCATGGGCACGGGAACATCGTCACTGGACGCTAGACATGTGGGAAAATGTTGCCTGGACTGATGAGTCGAGATTCATGTTGGTACATGCGGATGGCAGGATAGGAGTATGGCGCAAACCACATGAAGCGATGGATCCTAGTTGCCAGCAGGGTACTCTTCAAGCTGGTGGGGGTGGCGTTCTCGTCTGGGGACTGTTTACGTGGACTGAAATGTGACCCCTGGTACGTGTGACATCGTCCCTCACAGGTCAACGTTACCGGGATAACCTGGACGACCAGTTGCTCCCGTTTGTGCATCTTCAACATCCCAATGGGGACCTCATCCTGCAACAAGACAATGCACCGTGCCATCGATCCCGAATTGTATCCGAATGGTTGGATGAACACTCCACCGACGTGACCTCGCTTCCTTGGCCAGTTAGGTCACCTGACCTCAATCCTATGGAGCACATCTGTGATGCCATCGAGAGAGATGACCTCCCTCCATCAAATCTTCGTGAACTGTGGGAGCTTGTTCAGGGGTCGTGTATCCGTATGGCTTTCCAACGCTTCCGGTGTCTTGTCGAGTCCATGCCGAGACGAATCGCCACCGTCATCAGGGCGAAAGGGGGTGCTACACGTTACTAGACAGGTATCTCTTATTCAGTTGCTCTTCAGTGTATATCATGTACCCCTGCGTATTTTCCCCGAGAATGTGCGTTGTTTTCGTCTCCGCAGAAAGGTTATCAAAAGTAGCATTTGCAGAGCCGTGAGAATTCAATTGCTCTCCATTCTTCGAATTCCTTAGTTTTAAGCCTCTTTTTCATGTTTGTATGAGCAGGGGGCTAATGAGGAGGGTGCATAAAAATCCACTGAGGGAGTCACTACTGTTTGTTTTCTTTACAAAATACAGGATTTCAACACGGAAAATGGAGTCTAAAGCTACACCAGCGCTCTTAAAAGTGCCCCGGGCAGTGAAACTGAAGAAAGTGGCCGAAGACTACTTTGTAGGAGAGGAGTGCAAGGCAAAGTCTCTGGCTTGAAGGAACGAAGTTAGGGAGGTATGAGGTAGTGTGGCTGCGTGGCACGACGTTAAAACTTTATCTAGACAAAAAAACCGATATTTTCTTTTAAATTGTTCAAATACACAACTATTTTCGTAAGCAAAAATGCAAAGTTTTGAAAAGCAATTAAAGACAACTCATTTCAGATCAAACAAAATAGTCGAAGAGGACATTCTAGTAACACTTGTATCTTACACCAGTGGCGTAACTAGTCAGATCCTTGTGTGTGTGTGTGTCTTTAAGTCGAGGGGGCAAGGATAGTTGCACGAATTCCTTTGTAGTACGTAGTGAAAAGCATTAAAAATTAGTCCTTTCAGTGTTTCGTAAAAAAAAGATGCAAACAAGCTTGCACCAGCAAAAGTAATGCTCGCCCACCCCTCTCCCTTCCTCATTTCGAAGACTAGCGATATCCCTGTTTCAGAGGAAAATAAATTTCTTGGTTTCAGAGAAAAAAATATTGCTCGCGCACCCTTCGCCCTTCCTCATTTCGAAGCATAGCGATGTCCCTGTTTCAGAGGAAAAGAAATTTCTTGGTTTCAGAGGAAAAATTGATGCTCGAGCACCCATCGCCCTTCCTCATTTCGAAGCCTAGCGAGGTCCTTGTCTCAGAGGAAAAGAAATTTCTTGGTTTCAGTGGGGAAAATAATGCTCGCCCACCCATCGCCCTTCTCATTTCGAAGTCTAGCGATGTCCTTGGTTCAGAGGAAAAGAAATTTCTTGTTTAAGAGGGGAAAATAATGCTCGCCCACCCATCGCCCTTCCCCATTTCGAAGCCTAGCGATATCCCTGTTTCAGAGGAAAAGAAATTTCTTGGTTTCAGAGGAAAATAAATTTCTCGCCCTTCTTGGTTGACATAGGAAGTGTTCCACTTCATCTACAGTTAGATTTTGCAGATCTGCAGTAAAATGCAAGTTTTTACAAGTTCCTACAGTAATTGACTTTTATTCCAAATATGCGTCCAAAAAAAAATGTCGAGAAATGCGTATGCATGCGTTGTTCATGTCTTAAATCTTTGGCAGAACCTACACATGTGAACACTTGTTCAGTAAAATGAAGGGCAGAAAATAAAAAACAAGGGCACGCATGACAGATCAACATTTGGAGGACACCTTGCGAATTGCGACCGCGCGGATTACACTTGATATTGAAGCTTTAATCAAGCAAAAACAATGTCAAGTTTCTCATTAAAACAGAAATGACATCCCTTCCTGATCTAATGTGAGTACCTTATTGTCAATGGATTTCACTTGTAATATTGTTATACAGTGAAGCGCCGTAAGTCATGGGATATGTACCCAGTATGGTGCAGGACCTCCTCTAGCCCGGTGAAGTACAACAACTCGACGAGACGTCGATTCCACAAGTGGCCGAACGAATTCAATAGAGACGTTGAACCATACCTTCTCAACAGCCGCCCAGTGTACCCTGGTATTTGTAGGTGCAGGAGTTTGGGTGCAAATGGATTTTTCCGCCACGTCCCATAAGTGCTCTATTGGGTTCATGTAGAGCCAACGTGGTGGCCACACCATTCGTTGGAAACGCATAGAATGCCCTTGAATAAATTTTGGACAACTTGGGCAAAATTTATTCAAGGGCATATGGAGAATCCCATCCTTGTTAGGGTACATAAAGCCCATGAAGGGCTGAAAATTGTCACCCAGCAGAGCAACAAAGCGATAACTGGTTAATGACGTGTTTACGAGGATTAGAGGACCCAAACTATGCCACATAAAAACTCCCCACACATGAATGGAACCACCACCAGATTGCACCGTGCCTTGTTGACAGCTTGGGTCCACCACCCCATGTGGTCTGAGCCCCACCCGAACACTACCATCAGCTCGTAACAACTGGTAACGTGACTCGTCGGACCACGCCACATGTTTCCAGTCTTCCACGGTCCAATTACCGTGTTCACGTGCCCATGTGAGGGGCTGTGTCCGATGTGGTGGTGTTAACAAAGGCACTGTGACGGATTGACGCTACATTGACGCTGCACTGACCTGATGGATAAGCCTCCTGCATTGAATCTGGATGTTATTTGAGTCAGTGGGGCTTTTTATTAGCATGGACAATCCTAGTCAGGCGCCGCTGGTCACGGTTATTCAGCACCCATTCTCGGTCAATGCGCTGTGCACGGTTAGGGGTGATGCCTTCCTTGGGGTATTCTCGGTACGCACGTGACACCGTGAATCGAGTAATGTTAATTGTTCGCGCAACTTTGGAAATTTAATTTCGCCTCCGACTGGCTCCCACAACCATGCTTCGTTCGAACTCCGGTAATTCACGTCTGCTTGCCATAACCCTGTTGGCGGTTGTTCAGCCTGACTCACGAGATAACACCTCGCAAATGATACAAATCGTGGTGAGAGTCGAGGCCTTTATACCACGGCCGCGCTAGTTACAAATCTACATACTGCTATCCCATGACTTTGGGACTTCACTGTATACTCGACTGTATTCATTGTTTCATAAATTACAAAGTATATTGTTACTAAACGTGCTTTTGGCAATAAAAGTGTAGGATAGGATGAACTAAAATGTGTCATCTATGATTCTCTCTCAGTGTCGACAGACGTGCAGCCCATGGAAGCTTTTGAATTTATTGACGTGGTCCTGGGTCCTGAAAGGTTGAAGACCCCCTACGGTAGACTGATATGCAACCTAAGCAAATGCAAGTTAGTGACTACATCCCTAAAAATGTAGCCAATCAAATATTTCCATTGTCATATTCGTGTTCAGCACCTTGGTGCACATGAAAAGTGTATAACGAAGTAGATTTCTCCGTCATTTTTATCCACGCCGGGCTTCGAGTCCTGGTCCCCTCTGACCTGAGGGCATGGCCCACGGGTCAAAAGGGGAATAGGATTCGAAGAGAGACATGGTCTCGGCTGACCCGGGGTCATGGCCCACGGGTCAGCCGAGACCATGTATCGCTGTAGGCAGTCATTCGCTGAAGAACGTACGTCGGAGAAATCCCAGTCAATTTGGTGTGTGTAACGTAACATAAAACACATTTATTTTTCGGAGCGCTGAATAAGGGATTCTCTTATTTTCCCTGTCTCGCGGTGGGGGAAGAACATCTCACCATTGCGAGAACTTTAACGGCCAGGCCATTCTTGAAGTTCGGGCGCCAATATAACGAAGTAAATTTCTGCGTCATTTTTGTCCACGCAATAATCGAAACCGGGTCCCCTCACTCCGAAATAAGTCGCTCTCCCAACTGAGCTACGCGGACAACTACTCTTGCTGCTATCTGCCTTTATCTCATGTGCGTCCTGCGGTGCAGGCACGTCAGAAGTGTGTCTTTACACTTTCGAAACACACAAAATGTTAAAATTTGTTTTTCAGTGTAATTTGGAATTCCCGGTGTATTTTCAGTGAAAACCCTTCTGTAATTTGCAGTAAGTAAACTTTAGAAAATTTAAAACAACATATACTCTTACCGTATCTTTATTGGTAAAGTTCCTCAGTGCGTCCAGTGCAATATATCTAAAGACCCTCTTCGGCTTGATTGGAACATATGGTCTGATATTAACGTGGCAGTACTTTCCTCTAAAGAGTAGCTGTCCATTCTCTTTTCCAGGCCGGTCATTGATAACTTCGTTACCTATACATTCCTCGTAATTCCCAAGTGAAGCAACAGTTGAATATAAAAGTCCATCAAATCCTTTTGAACTGGCATCCAAAACTGGAATGAAAACAAACGATAAATATAGTAATTTGATGATAAATGGTAAATTAAGCAATGCTTCCGTCTAATTTGTCCAAAGAATTCAGCACTCGAAAAAATGGCGACTTATTGAGAGAAGAGAAGCATCCTATTATCCCTTCTATTTCTGGAAACAATTTTAAATAAACAAAAACAATTCATTAAATTGGAGACTGTCATGCAGTGCAAATTATGTATGAAGTTGTTCATTTCAGAATGACCGTCGTAAGATGTCGCTCGCCGGTCTGCCTTATGAAGGAGCATGGCAAAGCGTGTTACTACTTCCAATAGTGGTTACGAAGGACAGTGAATTCTGTCGACTGAGTTTGCGTGTGAATCCGTAGCAAAAGCTGGAGCTCTTCGAATCTCTTTCCCGCAAAGCATACTTTCGTTGCTACCACTCCAGTATTTGATTACACAGCGTGTCCTCAGTTTGTGAAATATTTTAGTTTTTCATTGTAGTGCTTTCCTTTGTTTCTTTTGCAAGCTACTTTTGCAAAATACATGTTGACAACTGTTTTATTATTACATAGCCGATTACAATTTTTTTTCTATTTCTATCTTCGAGCTGGGGTTCGGACGATCAAAATAAACGGTAGCGTTTCATCAACGTCTGAGCCTCAGAATGTTAATGATGTGAATGAATGTATTTCTTGGATACGAGTTCACTGAATTTACCGATTTATGCCAGAAATTATGCTGAATAATATAAATAATTGGCATCGCTAAAAACACTAAAAAACAATTTAAAGTTATAATCCACCATTTTTACGGTTCTCGGTATTCTGACTATTTTGGTGTTGCGTAAAACAAACAGAGTACTGTTGGCGTATTATCGGTTTTCTCCTGAAACAAACCCTTTGACTAAAGATGATGTGCACGACTAAATTGCGGAATCTTAAAAAAACTTCGTGATATATCACCCGGACCGCTTAATTCCGTAGCTAATATGATTCAGTTTAGAAAAAACCTAACAAAGTTTTCATAATTTAAAATACGTGATGAGGACAGAGTTATTCACAGACAATGCAGCAGATTAAAAAAAATCACAACCAGGTTTCTACAGTCGAAGTTCAAAATTGTTTTACTGAATTTAAGCAATTGTGCACGAAAAGTTTCTCGTACGGGAAGGCAGACCAGAGACAAAGGTTTTTGAACCGGACAGTAAGAGGAAGAGGTATAGAGGAAAACATGACACAACTACAAGTTCCATATTGGAAAAGCTGTGTATTATTTAGAGAAGAAAATAGGTTCTCTCTCTTTTGCGTTTAATTTCCCTATACACTTTCAAATTCTTTGAACAGGGTTTTGTTAGCTCACTCTCTCTTTCATTTGATTTTTTTATACACTTTCAAATTCTTCGAGAAAAGTTTTGTTAGTTCACTCTTTCTTCCATTTAATTTCCTGATTCACTTACAAACTAGACGAAACCCGTCGGAATCGACGGTTAGCTTTTTTTTTTTTTTTTTTTTTTAAAGATTAAACTCATATGAAACAACAAATGTAAACTTTATTTGATTGAAAAATTCATTCAAACACTTCAGTAAAGACAATAGTCCAGGTTCGTGATTTTTGTTTTTGACTGAAGGTTTAACAACCACAGTGAGCAACTCAATGGACTATAAGCAGTCGCCCGTCCCTAATTTAGGATCACTGGTTCCAGGGAAGGGAGAGAACCAGTGTCGTAAGACAAACACAACATCCATGCCTTACCGGGATTCGAACCCGGAGCCTTAACAAACGAAGCATCATAATCCAGCACTTAGACCACTGCCTTCAAAATAAACCTTTATTAGTCTAAAAGCAAGGTACATGTGATACGCTTCAGTCACATGAGACTGCATTAAAAGAGACGAGGCCAAGAAGTCTCAACACAAAAGAAAGGAGGAAAGAAAACTGGTAACATTAGAACAAGATTAAAATATATACAGATAAAAAAGTAACACAGAAAAACACACACACACACATCACAAAACCCAAACCCTAGAGTGAGGGAAGAAAACACATTCCGAAGACTAGTACATAGCAGTGCGAACGCAAAAACATAGTGTGACAAATCCTGAAAAAAACAGTAATAGGAAACACACAATAGAACTGTAAATAACAAAAAACTAGGGCCAAGCAGAGCTGCAACCAACTGCTGTAACTGATTTATGACCCAAAAGTTCACAATCTAATTCAGATAACAAACACGAAGTACACAGAACGAATAACACTATTAAATAAAGTCACTAGATAATACCAGTCCTGCACTAAATGAAGAGTCTAGGGCAGGGAATGCAAAACCTAATAAAAGTGACGTGTGAGTTACGAAACAGCAGGACTGCAAACAACTGCTATTACGGAAGTATGACCCAACAATTCATTAACAAAACCATAAAAAACACTACATAAAAAAACACCGAAGAAAATAGGAAATTAAACACATGACAAATGAATGCAGAAAAAGGTTTGCACAAGCAGATCATTAGTTGAGGTAGGTGGGAGACTGACGGGTCATAAAGAATGCCAGAGGGAAAAGACGGTGCGATAAGTATCGGGAAAGTGATCTGGAATGAGGGGGAACAGATCCATACGGAGGAAAGTAGCGAGAGTGAGAAACGGACTGCGAGGGAAAAGTAAAGTATCAACAATAGTAATCGATTAAATATGAGGATGAGAAAAAGAACGTAGAACGCTCTGAAGATGAATAGCATTAGAATTTTGAAAAAGATCTGGGAGGGGCAAGACCTCCAAAAGACAGAGGAAGGACGACAGTAGAACGATGAACCCAGTGAACTTTATTCCAGATGAAATCAGTAATCAAACGTTGAGCGAATTGGAGAAAAATGGGCGAGGGAAAATAAGCGAACCACGAATGTGCCAGAATGGGAGGAAGAAAGGAAGAAACCAGATGTGTTCTACTAAAAAAGGACAAAAAAGTTTGAACCGGCAAAAAGGAGCAAGACGGCGATTGAGCTGCTGAACCAAATTAATCCATATGGCATCAGCAACCGCCACGGGATTTCCAACGTACACACCAAGAAGTTTAATGACCTAACATGACCAACGGGTGCCCCAAGGGCGATCACCGTGTGCCAAATACGATCCGGCTCACAGACCGACAGATTTAGACAGATTAAGTTCGGAACCGAAAATTGAAGCATACTCGCGATAAGCAGAAAGGACAACACCGAAAAAGCGTTCAGTGCGAAGAAAGAGAGTGAGGTCATCAGCATATGCAGACAACACTATGCGGTGGTGACGAGTGGGAGCAATACTGCGAGGAATCACAGAAAACAAACGAGAACGCAGACAAATTAAGAGAGGTTCAAATGCAAGGGTAAAAAGTTGACCCGAAATGGGACAACCCTGCCGGATCCGGTTGTCAAAGGGGATGGTAGCTGTCATGAATGTGGAAGTGCGAATACGGAAAGAAGAGTGAGAGTATAGATTAATAAGAGCTTGACAGAAAAGAGTAGGAAAGCCAAAATGACGAAGAACAGCAAAGAGATAAGAGTCATTAATGGAGTCAAAAGTTTGTTTCTGATCAATATTAAAAATTGCGAGAGGTTCGGAAAGATGGGAAGCAAGAAAATATAAGTTGCGAATGGTGGAAATGTTGGTAGTAATTGAACGGGAGGGAATAGTGTAAGTTTGATCGGGGTGGATTAAATGTTGCAAGACGGGATTGTGGCGAAAAGCGAGAATTTTAGCAAATGTTTTGTAGTCAGTATTAAAAATAGAGATAGGACGCCAGTTAGAAAAAGACGAAGGTGTCCGGTTTTGGGGATGAGACGGAGAATAGCAGAAGTGAAATCAGAAGACTGAAAATTTGAAGAAGTAAAAACGGCATTAAAATATGCAACCAGAAGCGGGAGGAGAGAAGGAAGAAACTTCTTACAAAATGAGAGCGGAAGACCGTCCGCGCCAGGGGAAGAACGATCAGTCAAACTGGAAATTGCAGAGCGGACTTCAAAAGGAGAGATAGGAGAAACAAGAGAATCAAAAAAACAATGTGGAACCTGAGGGAGGACATGAAGAAGAGGGGAGGTGGCTGCAGGAGAAAGGGGTCGGTGTTGAAAACGATCAGAATAATGGGGAAAAGTAAGTTCACAGATACGATAAGGGTCGGTAACTGTAGATCCGTCAGGTAGTGAAAGAAAGGAAATTGTGTTGCTTTTAACATGATACTCCTCAAGGGACGTCAAACTAGAAAATGGGTCGTCGTGAAACCGCAAGTGAATGAATTTCAGACGAGTAAGGGCTGATGAAACAAAAGAAAACAGAATACGACGAAGTTGAGCTTGAAACACGGGAAAAGAAGGATCAGAAGGAGAAATAGTCTGCAATTTACGACGGAGAACATCAATATCTTGAAAGCGAGAAGTACGGGAAGAGAAAGAAAACTGACGTGCGAAAGAAAGAATCGAAATTTTCGTGGAAAGCCACAGAGCCACTGGGTCGTCAGACGAAGAAAGTTGTTGCACAGCAGACGAGATCATAGAGCGAATTTCAGCGCAGAAAACAGGATCAGTTAAAACTGAATCGTCGAGCGACCAGACTGGGGAAGGGGGAACAGCGGAAGAATGCAAAAAAAGTTTTAAAAGAACGGAGCGATGATCTGACGAAACGGAAAGATGATGAGTAACTTCAACTAGAGAGGAATGAAGAAAAATGGAAACATAGAATCTATCTAGGCGTGCTGCGACACAGTGGGAAGCAGCCGGGGGAACCAGGAAAATTCCTTGGACCGGGAATGGAGGGAACGGAATGCATCAATCAAATCAAAATTAACAACGAGCTGGGTGAGATTGGAAACAAAGTCGGAACGGCTTTCGGTTGAACCATCTCGGTCAAAACCGGGTTGCAAATCACAATTGAAATCGCCTGCAACAATGACTGTATCATTTGGATGAAGGGTCGAAAGGATAGCAGAAAAATGTTGGAGGAGAGTTTCTGCATCCGTAGCAGATTGCGGAATATGGATATTGAAAACATGAATACGTTTAGAACAAAAACAAAAGGAAATATATTGAAAAGAACACAGCAGACTCTGTGACTCAACAAGATCAGAAAGGGAAGAATGAAAACGTGCATGAAATGCTATAGCGGTACCAGACCTGAGATGGGTCCGGCAATTATGATAAAAAATGTAAGGCCAGCGTCTCCAGCGGGAACACCCGGCATCCAAGGAACAGTTCGTCTCCTGGAGGAGAAGGATATTAGCCCCCAGGTAACGAACGTCCCCGAAAACCAAAGCATTCACCGCAGAAGACGCAAGCCCTCTACAATTAAAGCTAAGTAGTGTTAACAAGGACACCACTGGTAGGTTGCAACCAGCCTTCCAGTTTATCCCTCAAAATCTTGAGTAGGTAGCCCAGACGGCGAGCATATTGCTCAGTCCCCCTAGGCAAGGCATCATTAGTTATAAATGCATGGAACTGGTTTAGCTGTGCAATCATTTCAGGCAGCAAGTGAAGCTTACTCTTAATGCAAGGTAGTGTGATCAACTTCGCCTTACGTGGGCGAGTGGTCAATGCATACAGATCAGTTAAGGTAAGAGGGTGCAAAGGCACCGCAAGTTCTTCAAACATAGTAGAAAAGTCAAGAAGTGTAGGAGAAGGAGAATCATCGTCAGAGTCAACCATTGCAGTGTCATCAGGATCAGGGTCGACCGTGTCCATAACATCACCATCTTGGAGACATGCGAATCGGTTCGAAACTAGTAATTGAGAATTTGGCTCATGATGGCTAGGTGAACCCGAGGTAGAATGGGCTGGTTTCTTGGACCGTAGACGTTGAGACGAACGGGAAGAGCGAGTAGAAACACCGAGTGAGTTGGAGCGTTTACGCTGTGATTTAGGTGCAGACACTCCAGCGATAGAAAATCCTCATTGGAGGGCTCCAAACCATCCAATAAGACGACAGGAACCGGGAGGGAAAGAACGACTGGAGAAACAGCATGCAAAATTGATGAAGGTAGAATGTGAGCAGAGGCCTCAGCGGCCTGCACAACATCCGCAGGAGCAGCGGCTACCAGAACTTCAGTAGCAGCTAATGAAGAATCAGATCTAGCACCAGGAGTAGCATGGGGACAAGCAGAAGCGAGATGACCTTCCCCTTTACAGCGGAAGCACTGAACCCCTGCAAAAAGATTGAAAATGTACGTCCGGTTATCAGTGACTAATTCCAGAGTCGCAGGGCGTTCCGCAATTGACTGAGAAGTCGGGAAAATAACCCGGTATTGACGGCGCCCACCCCTCACATGTTTCAGGGGGGAATCATGGGCTGTAGCTGGAAGAATATTGGTCACTCCCACAACACGACCCATCGTGATGAGGGCATCAATCAATAGAGAATCAGGAACAGCCGTTGGTACAGGAGAAAGGGTCAACGTAGCTGGTCTTTGGGCTTCAGCGACAGGTTGTAGATGAAAGGACCCAATATCAACCCCATGAAATATAATTAAATCTACTGCTTGCTGGTGGGTGAAGTGAACAACCACCCCTCCACCCAAGCGAATAATGGACACAATGCTTTCGGCTGGAACGACCTTCGACACAGCATGCAGATACTGGGGGAGGGATGTCACGCAAAGCAGGAATGAAAACACTTAATAATAAGGCAGACGACAATTGCTTACCTTGCGGTAAATCACTTGGAAGAATAATTTTCGACGCCGAAGCTACACGTTTGAAATGTGGTGCAGAATTACTAGAAATATATGAGGCACTTCCCACAGCTTGCGCGAATGACGTTGAAGTAGAACTAGCAGAACCAGGAATATTAGACGCAGCCGGCACACGGGTGGCCGGAAGCACAGTCTCTGGAAGTCCAGCAGCACTAGTCGACGCAACATTCCCCAAAGAAGACACAGAACTATGAAACGAAGACATATCAGCAATCGACGAAGCAGCTGTAGACGACAGTGAGTGATTCACAGTGGTAGCGGACATTCTCGACCACTTGCCCACCAAAACTCATGCGTCGTAGTTGACGACACATGAAAATTAAAAAACAAAACAAAAAATGAGCACCCACTCGGTACTCAGCCTCACTGCTCGTGAAGCGAGGGTACGAAACACTGCAACCGAAACACAAAGCGACGAAATACCACAAAAAGAAGAAGTAAACAAACGAACGTTGACTTCTACGCAGGAGCCGAAAAATATGCGACTTGCCTGTTCAACGACCATTGCGCCACCGGTGTGGCCAGGTTCAGGATGAGCATCACGACTGTACCCTTTTTCAGTCGTAAAATGTGAGGCGGAAGTCCACTGATGTCGATCGTGTGCAAAAGTTCAACTGGATAGCGCACTCTTTCACTTTCATCTTCAGTCACAACTGCTTTTGTAAATGTTGTTGCAATGAGATTCGCGTTGCTGATACTTTTCATTCTCTCTCGTCTGTCAGACATATAGTTACGACCCATTGATCACTCACGCCTTCCAGTAAGGCTCTTACGTTTCCTTTTCTTTTACTGCGGGAGAGACATTCTGTTAAGGGTAAGTATGCAATAAAGTATTTACTTACTTTAAGACTGGTCGTAGAACACCACGCACACACCAAATCTGACACTGAACTGAGCGCATGATGTAGATAAGGGCCGCATGCTTCTCTCATAGCCTTCACATGGGAACTTCGCCGCCCCTCCATGCCCGAACCGTTGCCCTAATCTTAGTTTTATCTTTGACTGGCACATCTACATGGTAAGACCTTTACTTTGATACCTGAACCATATTTTTACGTTCAGCCGTTCTCTCAAAATAGGTCTCACTATAAAAAAATTATAGATAGAAGATATAGATGGCGCAACTCAATATGTACATTCTAAATATTTTCACTAACGTCAACGGAACGTTTATTTACATCTTTACATAATGGGAAACGTCTTTCCTACGTGAATAAACTCGATCGAATGAGTATTAAATTGTATACACACACAGTCCAATGGCATAACGCAATCAGGTCTTCGAGAGTGTTCGCTGTTCCGATGAGAAGAACCTTGATACGAATGCCTGCTAGCGTTGCTTTGCGCAACGGTTCGCTCAGAAAAGAGAAGACCGGACTTTGGATTATCTCAGTCCCTCCTTCTACAGCGCGCGAGTCAACCGCACGCTTCTCCCATAGACTTTGCATGGGAACTTGGCAGCCCCAAAGCGCCCGAACCGTTGCCCCAATCTCATTTTTCTCTTCGACTAGCGCATCTACATGGTAAGACCTTTATTTTGATATCTCAACCATAACTTTATGTTCAGCCGTTCTCTCAAAATAGGACTCACAGTAAAAAAAACTTACAGAATTAATATATAGATTCTTTAAACAGTGTGTTGTTAGCTCACTCTTTCTTCCTTTTAATTATCCTATCTACATTCAAATCCTTTGACTGGGAAATGATCATGACAGTTCTGGGGTTAAAAAAAACGTGGTTGGGTTCTATTCTATACCTTTCTGAAGACAAAGTTTTTTGAAAATAAAAATATGGACATTTGTCCTCATAAATACCTTCCCTCCCTCACACAAAAAACATGGGAGAGAAACAACATACAAAAACACTTCCAGACGAAAGAAACTCTGTGCTTTAATAATTCAAAGAAATCTTGACGCGATTATAGGTTCTGGTAACACTGTTAAAAAGGTTACACCTGGCCTTTGCATATTACTAAGTCCTCATAAATTAATATGAATTTACTAGGAAATGAGATCTACCTTAAAAATTAAAAATTTATTTCCTCTACTTTTGAGACGTGTATTTGTACTACCAGATACCACTTCACACAGCACAACACAGCAGCAAGCGTGCTTGCAACACTGCGATGCAAAAGAATCTAATCTTTCGGTAGCAACGGCGGATCCAAAGAGGATTCGGGGGCTGGAGCGATCACTCCCTCCTAAGGAAGCCTAAGAAAGATTTTCCTTCTTTTAAGTGACAAAGATCGCAAACAATTGACGTTTTTACTTTTTTAAGCTTTCCAACCGTAGGTTGAAGAAGTGTATGTGCTACAGCTTTGTCCGTCTGTCTGACTGTATGTCCGCACGATAACTCACGTAAAAATGATTCGATTGCGACAAAACGTTATCATGTTGTTCCCGAGATATACTGAACCGGTTCCGTTGAATATCATCGAAATGGGGTCAAAGGTCAGAGCACAGGAGCGAGATTCATTCCACAGGCGTTATCCTCATAACTTGACTAAAAATGCTTCTATTGCGACAAAACTTTATTATGTTGTTCCGGAGGTATACGGAACCAATTCTGTTTAATATGATCGAAATGGGGTCAAACGTCAGGGCACAGCAGCGAGATTTATTCCACAGCCATTATCCTCATAACTTAACCAAATATGCTTCTATTGCGACAAAACTTTATTATGTTGTTCTGGCGGTATACCGAACCAATTCTGTTTAATGTAATCGAAATGGGGTCAAAGGTCAGGGCACAAGAACGAGATTCCTTCTACAGCCATTATCCTCATAACTTGACTAAAAATGCTTCTATTGCGACAAAATTTTATTATGTTGTTCCCGAGATATACTGAACCGGCACCGTTGAATATCATCGAAATGGGGTCAAAGGTCAGAGAACAGGAGCGAGATTCATTCCACAGCCATTATTCTCATAAGTTGACCAAATATGCTTCTATTGCGACAAAACTTTAGTATGTTATTCCGGCGGTATACTGAACCAATTCTGTTTAATGTAATCGAAATGGGGTTAAAGCACAGGAAAGAGATTTATTCCACAGGCGTTATCCTCATAACTTGACTAAAAATGCTTCTATTGCGGCAAAACTTTATTGTGTTGTTCCGGAGGTATACGGAACCAATTCTGTTTAATATGATTGAAATGGGGTCAAAGGTCAGAGCACAGCAGCGAGATTCATTCCACAGCCATTATCCTCATAACTTGACCAAATATGCTTCTATTGTGACAAAACTTTTGTATGTTATTCCGGAGGTATACTGAACCAATTCTGTTTAATGTCATCGAAATGGGGTCAAAGGTCAGGGCACAAGAACGAGATTCCTTCTACAGCCATTATCCTCATAACTTGACTAAAAATGCTTCTATTGCGACAAAATTTTATTATGTTGTTCCGGCGGTATACCGAACCAATTCTGTTTAATTTCATCGAAATGGGGTCAAAGGTCAGGGCACATTCATTCCACAGCCATTATCCTCATAACTTGACCAAATATGCTTCTATTGCGACAAAACTTTATTATGTTGTTCTGGCGGTATACTGAACCAATTCTGTTTAATTTCATCGAAATGGGGTCAAAGATCAGGGCACAGGAGTGAGATTCTTTCCACAGCCATTATCCTCATAACTTGAGTAATGATTTCCGGTATGTTGCAAAGCGTATCGTAATCAATGCATTACATGATTTTACTAACTTGTGCAAATTGCTTTCCCGTAAGGCGGTTCTACCTAAAATCTTTGCCTTATGTTTCCAATGGTAAAGTTATAGCATGGGATACTTAACACTTGCTAAAATATAACCATAATAATATTAAAAAATCAATCGTTTTTCTTTGAGTAATGTTTAGACCTGTTAATAGATGGCGCAACCTCTACAATGAACGCGTCAGTGGACAAACAAATGTTGGATTGCTTAATTATACTTAGGTTTTAGCAAGTATTAAGCACCCATGCTATACCCTAAAGTTAGTTTTATCGATGTGCAAATTTTCATCCTTGGGAATACATTAATTGCGAAGAAAATATGAAAATAAATGTTAGTATTAGAAACATAAGGCAGAGATTTTAGGTGGAACCACTTTAGCAGCTTTTATAACAATGGAAATTTGCTGAGAATGTGGAGATGTTCTGTTCCAGCTTCAGCAAAGTGAAATGATAAAAACCAGAAGTTCAGAAACAGGGAAAGCATTTGAGTAGAAGTATTTATACTTATTGTGAAAGATTTTATTCTGAAATGAGATCTAAGCATTATCAAGCTGGTTTCCTGGGAAAGCTGGTAATTGATTGCTATGAAAAGAGATGATTTTTCAGGTGTTCACACATTATGATTTTAAAACTTAGAACAATTCTCTGTTTTCGTTGTGGTTCTCTTAGTGGATTTAACGACAATCGTCAGCATCTGAATGGGCCATAAACAGCCGTGTGTCCCGAATTGGGGACCACGGGTTCCAGAAAATCAAGGCTGTAAGAGAAGCACAGCATCCACTAGAGATAGAGATCCACTAGAGATTCGAACCAAGATCTAACTCAGACGAATAACAGGAAGTCAATTTCTCGTAGCACTGGGCCTGCCATTTTTTTCTTGATAGAAAAAAGTGTATAAAAATCCATGTCATACCAGTTTCTATGCAGGCGGGAGATTGTGTGACCCTCCCACTAAGACTTTTCTTTTAGACGAGAGCAACCGTTACCTCTGGAGATAAGCGTCTTGCTACATCCCTGTTCGGAAGATTTTAAGAATCGTCCAGCCATCAAGCCAGAAGAATCAATATATTCAGATAGGAAATACGGTTCCCGAACAGGACGGATTTAGAGCGCACGGGAATAAAAATACGAGAATTGTAGAAGTAAATGCTGTCATACTGAGAAAATGCTCGTCCGCTTAGGCATTTTTGGAACAAAACTTTTGGAACTAGTGGTCCTATATTTTGGTCAAGAACAGTCAATGCATTAAGTACACTTTTATTGATATGACTATTTTAAACAGAGCCAAGTCGGGTGTAAAGCAAAACATTTCTTGAAAGCCGCATTTGAGACGAGAGGAGCAGATGGCGATGCAGGCTGACAATCCCTTTGGGATTTTTTTTTATTGCGGGCTTAACTATGGCAGTCTTAAGGGGTGGGTCAACAGGGCCGGTGCCCAGGATCCCCAACTGAACTGGGGCACCCAACGCCCCAAGAGTCTTAAGGGTTTACAAAAAATCAAACTCTTTCACCACTCACCAGCAGGGTTTTTTTTATTTAAAGAAAACATTTCGCATCGGAAACACTATACAACAAAGAAGGAATTTTTCAAATCGGACTCCTTGAAGTAGACATATTGACAAAAATAAGATATACATCTACGCCCCTGGCGTAGAAACCATGCATTATTTCAAGAAGAAAATGATCCTAAAAGGTTTGTCGACATGAGTAGTATCGGTCAACTAATCACTTTTTTTTCATTCGAGATTTTAAAAGCTCATATTTCGCTGCAAATACATCAGAAGCGGAAATTAAAATTTACGCCTCCTGGAGGCCAAACCATTTTTTCAAAATATAGAAATTATGTGAAAACGATTTCCCATCAGGAGCTGTATCTGGTACAGAAATAATTTTTCAAATCGGAGATTTAGAAGCAGAGATATAGGGGGGAACGTAATTTACCTATACGCCCCCTAGCGGAAAGTGTATGAATTACTTGAAAATTTTGAAATTATATAAAAAATATGTCACACTGTAAACACTATCCAACAAAGTAGGAATTTTTTAAATCAGACTCCTAGAAGTAGAGATATTGACAAAAAATAAGATATACATCTACGCCCCCTGGCGGAGAAACTTTGGAATGATTTAAGAAGAAAATATTCGAAAATGTTTATCGATGTGAGTGGCATCAGTCCACGAAAGAATTTTTTCAATCGATATTTTAGAAGCTCAGATTTTATGGCAAATACATCAGAGGCGGGATGTAAGGTCAGGTGATGCGTAACATCACAGCCTCTCCTTGACAAATGTCAACCCCGCCTTCTCGTGGTGCATCCTGTTCCCACTAAAGGGGCTCTGACGACCGCCCATAGCGGTATAACTATACCATCGGGATTAGAGGAAATTCTATCCCACACTCACCAACCCGCTTGGCCAGCGTGGTGAGTTATGGCCAAACCCCTCCAAAATGATTCCACAACTTAAATCTTGGCCCTCAGTCTCCGGCAGCTGGAATGTACCTGGCCAAGGCAGCGGCCAGTGCGACATGAAGGCAGAGGGTGCTAAGAATCCCCAGAGGGCCGGACTAGGCTGCCATCTGATGCTGACCTTGGCTACTTACAATGGACGCTCCCTATCTTCTGATTCAAGGCTTCTTGAATTGGAAGAGGAACTACAAAGGATCAAGTGGGACATCGTGGGGCTAAGTGAGGTAAGGAGAAAAGGAGAAGATCTCATCGAACTGAAAAGTGGACATCTCTTCTACTATCGTGGGACAGATACTGGCAGAACTAGTGGTGTTGGATTTATAATAAACAAGAAACTGAAGGATAAAGTTGTAGAAGTTGAAAGTTCCTCTGACAGAACTGCACGACTTGTTATCCAACTCTCGAAAAGATACCAGGCTCAGATTATTCAAACTTATGCACCCACCACAAGTCATCCTGAAGAAGAAATTGAAGAATTTTATGAGGAAATTTGTCATCTAAATAATAAAGGTAAGCAGCACTTGAAAATAATTATGGGAGATTTCAATGCAAAAATAGGGCACCGGCAACAGAATGAAACTTCAGTAGGTAAATTCGGTCATGGCAACAGAAACCAGCGTGGAAATACTCTCGTTGAGTTTGCAGAGGCAGAAGGGTTTTTCATCTTGAACTCCTTCTTCAAGAAAAAGCCACACAGGAAATGGACATGGAGACATCCAAATGGGACGACAAGTGAAATTGATTTTATTATGTGTAACAAAAAATTCGTCATAGAAGACTGCAGTGTGCTAAACAAGTTCAACACAGGTAGTGACCATAGATTGGTGAGATGTAAGATGCACCTCAACACTAAACTTGAACGCGGCAAGCTCATAAGACAAACAAAATCTATTGACATAACCAACCTTAAAAAACACCATAATACCTTCAAGTTGGAACTGAAGAACAGGTTCTCTGCTTTAGAAGGCCTAACATCAAAAGAAGTGGACATCTCTGAAGTTAACAGAAAAGTAACCAAAGCTCTTATGGAAACAGCAACAAAATTAGCTGGGTCTAAGAACAAGTTGCATGTGAACAAATTATCAGGAAAAACCAAAATGTTGATGCAAAAAAGAAGAGAGATGAGGACAACTAAAGAAGATGTGACTTCCAAAGTGGAATATATAGAGCTATGCAAGACAGTAAGAAAAAGTATCACTGAAGACGTAAGGAAATTCAACTGTGAACTAGTGAGGAAAGCAATTGAAAACAACCAAAGCCTAAAGATAGCAAAGGGACATCTCAGTAAGGGAAGAAAACAGATTATGGCACTGAGAAAAGAAGATGGTTCTGTAACAAGAAATAGAGGCGAAATTTTGACAAGAGTGAAAGATTTCTACTCCAAATTATATGAAAGGGATGATATATGCACTCCAGACATCATGAAAGATACCAGTACCAGAGTTCCTCCAGTCCTTCCAGCAGAAGTTGCACATGCAATCAAGAACATGAAGCGAGGAAAAGCTCCAGGAGAAGATGGAATTACTGTAGACATCATACAAGAAGCAAGTGGAGAAATCGAAACAGTACTCGCCCAAATTTTCACTCGATGCCTTAATGAAGGAAAGATTCCTGAGGATTGGAACACCGCTACAATGATCCTGCTACATAAGAAAGGTGACATTGAGGATCTCGGAAACTACAGGCCTATCAGCCTCCTATCAGTAGTTTATAAAATCTTCACTAAAGTTCTTTCACACCGCTTGAAGGTAACACTGGACATGGCTCAACCGAGAGAACAAGCTGGATTCAGGAGTGGCTACAGCACAATAGATCATATCCACGTGCTGAGAGAACTAATTGAAAGAGCGAGGGAATATGAAATTCCATTGTGCATGGCTTTTATCGATTATGAAAAAGCCTTTGATTCGGTGAAACCATCAGCAGTTACAATGGATCTGAAAACCTGCGGTATTGAAGATGCATACATTAATATTATTAATAACATCTATGAAAATGCAAGTGCAAAGATTAGGCTGTTTGAAAATACAACACACGTAAAAATTGGAAAGGGAGTGAGACAAGGTGACACCATATCTCCGAAGCTCTTTAATGACACATTGGAGGGTGTTTTTCAGTCGCTGAGCTGGGAAAACAAGGGGATAAAGATTAATGGAGATTATCTAACCCACCTTCGTTTTGCTGATGACGTAGTCATTTTTGCAACTAGCCCATCAGAGCTGCAGAGTATGATCCAGGAACTTGCTGACAAGAGTAAAGAAGTGGGATTAAAAATGAACTTTCAGAAGACAAAAGTGATGTTCAATGCTTTTACAAGAAATGAAGATTTATCGATTGATGGAGAAAAGCTGGAGATAACAGACATGTACGTTTATCTTGGACAGCAGATATCAAGTGAGGGTCACATTGGTGAAGAAATTAATCGGCGTACAAAACTTGCCTGGAGAGCTTTTGGAAGAAACAGCATAATTTTCAAGAGCAATATGCCATTATGTCTTAAAAGAAAAGTGTTTGATCAATGCATCCTTCCAGTGCTTACGTATGGTGCAGAGACGTGGACCTTAACTAAAAGAGACATACAAAGTTTGCAGACAACTCAAAGAAGCATGGACAGGTGCATGCTTGGTGTAACCAGGAGAGATAAGAAGAGGAACTCGTGGATCCGAAAAATGACAAGAGTGGAAGACATCATGATCAGAGTTAAATCCCTGAAATGGCAATGGGCTGGACATACTGCCAGAAGGACAGATCATCGATGGACAGCCGAAATTTTAGATTGGATTCCAAGGGACAGGAAAAGACCCAGAAGAAGACCACATGGGAGATGGGTGGATGAAATTCGAAAGTATGCAGGGGTGACATGGAGGAGACTGGCACAAGACAAACCGTTGTGGAGGAAACTTGGGGAGACCTTCGTCCAGCAGTGGATTGATAATGGTTGACAATGATGATGATGATGACATCAGAGGCAAAAATTAACCCTTACGCCTCCTGGTGGCTAAAGTATTCTTTACTAAAAATTTGAAATTACATGCAAAATATTTTCCATCAGGAGGTGGATCCCCTGAAGAAAAAAATTTTTCAAATCGGAATTTTAGAAGAAGAGTTATCGGGGAAAATGTAATTTATTTTACGCCCCCTAGCGGAAAATCTATGTGTTATTTGAAAAAGTAACTATATCTAAAATATTGATCGACATAAATGAAATCAAAAGATAAAATAATTTTTTCAATCGGATGTTTAGAAGCAAATATGTGGAATGAAACGTATTTTTGAATTCGACATCATCTGCATTTACGCCCCTTATCGGCAAAATCATACATCGTAAAAAAAGCGAAATAAAGGATCATCATTCGCATATTTCAAGCTTCCCAATGCAAAAAGAATTTTTCAAATCGTACTAATAGTTGCAGAGATATCGTGGGTACAGACGGACGGACCAACTAACTGGTAACATAAGCACGACCTTTTTTTACAAAAGACGTGCTAAAAATGGTGAAAGCACTTTGCGAAAGACAGAACAGACGTTGATGACAAACCTCGACATGAGCGCTCAACGACCACTATTCGAGAGGACATTGTGCTACAGGCTGATGCTTTCACGCGTGACTAAAACACATTACAGTGGGGAAACTCGCCGGTGAACTACAAAATTCATTGGGTATTTTAAACAGTGTTGTACAGAAATTAATCAAAATAATAGAAACAGTTAATGTTTGTGGAGGACATTTTATTAATAAGGTGTAGACGCACCTCGGACTTTTAGAACAGAAGCATTTGGACTTGGAAGCAAAGGAACAGATCCGCTGCGTTGTTAAAATGCGCGCTACAGCTGCAAACGGCATAAAAACAAGCCTGCAGCTGACCGCGATCACATCGCACTCTGAGGTCGAGTGAAAATGTCGCGGCGGAAGAGTACTGATTTTGAGGAAGGAATGATTGTTGGGTTTCATATTAGTGGTTTGCCCATAAGAGAAACCGAGAGGCGTTTAAACATATCCAAGTCAACTGTTTTGGATGTACTGAATAAGTGGAAGACACATGGCGTGCCTGAAGCAGCAAAACGTACCGGCAGACCAAAAAAATCAGTAATAGAGGACGTCGAAGGCTCACGAGAGTCGTTACAGCTAATCGGCGGAGTACTGCACAAGACCTCAGTAGACGGGTGAACAGAAATGCTATAACCTCGGTATGTACACGTACCATTCGCAGAGAACTTGATTCCATGGGTTACCGTGGTCGTGCAGCTGCTCATAAGCCTTTCATTTGCAGTCGGAATTTTCTTTTTTTTATTGGAGGTTTAACGACCCCCGTGAGGAACTCAATGGGGTATAAGCGGTCGCCCGTCCCTAATTTAGGGTCACTGGTTCCAGGGAAGGAGAGAGCCAGTGCCGTAAGACAAACACAACATCCATGCCTCACCGGGATTCGAACCCGGACCCCGTTCGGACCACTCAGAATGCTAGTCGTCGTTTAGCATGCTGTGAAGTACAATTCTCGTGGACCGTAGAACAATGGAAACGAGTCCCATGGACTGATGAATCCAGTGGACCGACACCGTTCTAATGTATGTCAATAAATGCTATGTTGTGTTTCTCTTCTAGGTGTTCGGTGACTTTTTTCAATATATTGCATGTTCAGTAACATTGAGGTGGGCAAAGCAGCTGCTGTACCTCAACCTCCATCTCTGCAAACCACAACTTGACACGCTTCGCACAATGTTCAGGTGCAGAACGTGCTTGGAACTAGGGGCGGTCATTAATGACCACTGACTCAAACACCAGGTATGAATAGTCCTCAAGAATGGTTTCGTTATAAATGGTATCCAATAGAAGAAAAAAGTTTTCACCGGATACTGAGAAGCAATTTATTGAATAAAATGCATTTTGAAGTCGATAGCATCTACATTTACGCCCTCTGATGCGGAAGTTATGCATCGTAGAATAACAGGAAAGTAACAATGACCGTTCTCGCATTTTAATCCTTTTAACTCAAAAAATTACATGCTGTCTTTATACTCTCCTGGCATTAAAATATATCATTAACATGCCACAAATACTTTCACAGGAAATATGCACAAAATTTCTAAACAGACGAACAGAATCCAGTCCACCGTATTTTCTTTTGTGTAATCCGTTCAATTCAGAAAACAAAATCGCCGTACAATCCGCACCTGCATAGGCGTAACCATGGGGGGAGGGGGTCAGGACCCCTCCTGATTTTCCGAGTCGGGGTCCCTAATGTAAAGGACACCTCCAAATTTTTCGGAATATAATGATGTAATGCACACTTTTTTATGATGTGAACCGATTAAATTTAATAATATACGATTGTGATTTTCCGTAGAATGCAAACACGTGTATAATGTGTACTTAGTAAAACAGCAATATCGATTCCTAATAAGCAAAGTAAGCTCTACAACTTTGCAATTTACATTTCTGCCTTGTCTATCATAGTTTTACAGTTGTGTTTGCTAAGTTCCACAATTCGCCAACAGAGGCGCCTATGTCGTGCCCGTTAGATCACGCCTCAGCAACTGCTTTGCACCTGTGCGTGTGTGTGTGTAGGTCCCAAACTATTTTATGCAGTATGTATATAATATGTATACATATAATCTGGTGGGGTCGGCTCACTGTGTGTGTGATCGGATACCCGAGATTTTGAAACGTGGTTACGCCACTGCGCACCTGTGCTAGTGATTCGAAACGCAACTCCCACAGAAAAATCGCAATTCACATGATGACTCAGAAGTCCAAAATAGTAAAAAAAAACATATCCTATTAAATAAAGTAAACATAGCAAAAATCCATTGTGTTTTTAAGTCAATAAAAAGCAAAAATATGCAGCTTCTTTAGCATGTCTTTTGTAAAAAGATCGTGCTCATGTTATCGGTTCGTCCGTCCGTCTGTACCCACGATATCTCTGCAACTATTAGTACGATTTGAAAAATTCTTTTTGCATTGGGAAGCTTAAAATATGCGAATGATGATCCTTCATTTCGTTTTTTTTTTACGATGTACAATTTTGCCACTAGAGGGCGTAAATGCAGATGATGTCGAATTCAAAAATACGTTTTATTCCACATATTTGCTTCTAAACATCCGACTGAAAAAAATATTGTATCTTTCGATTCCATTTAAGTCGAAGAGTAAATTAGATATAGTTATTTTTTCAAATTTCGCATAGATTTCCCGCTAGGAGGCGTAAAAGTAAATTACATTTTCCCCCGATAACTCTTCTTCTAAAACTCCGATTTGAAAATTTTTTTCCTCAGCGGATACACTTTCTAATGGAAAATCTTTTGCATATAATTTCAAATTTTCGGTAAAGAATACTTTGGCCACCAGGGGGCGTAAGTGTTAATTTTTGCTTCTGATGTATTTTCCATAAAATCTGAGCTTCTAAAATATCGATTGAAAAATTCTTTCGTGGACTGATGCCACTCACATCGATACATTTTTTTGGAATATTTTTTCCTAAAATATTCCACAGTTTCTCCGCCAGGGGGCGTAGATGTACATCTTATTTTTGTCAATATCTCTACTTCTAGGAGTCCGATTTCAAAAATTCCTTCTATGTTGGATAGTGTTTTCCGTGTGACATGTTTTTCATATAATTTCAAAATTTTCAAGTAATTCATAGAGTTTCCGCTAGGGGGCGTAGCGGTAAATCGCGTTTCCCTCTATATGTCTGCTTCTAAATCTCCGATTTGAAAAATTATTTCTGCACCGGATATAACTCCTGATGGGAAATCGTTTGCACATAATTTTTAATTTTTGTAAAAAAAAATGGTTTGGCCACCAGGGGGCGTAAACCTTTATTTCCGCTACTGATGCATTTGCAGGAAAATATGAGGTTCTAAATTCTCGATTGAAAAAAACGGAGTTTGTCGACCGATACTACTCATGTTGACAAACATTTTAGAAACATTTTCTTCTTAAAGTAGTGCATGGTTTCTACACCAGGGGGCGTAGATGTATATCTTATATTTGTCAATATCTCTACTTCTAAGAGTCCGATTTGAAAAATTCCTTCTTTGTCGGATAGTGTTTCCGATGCGAAATGCTTTTCGTATAAAGTCAAAATTTGCAAGTAAATCATAGACTTTCCGCTAGGGGGCACAAAGGTAAATTGCGTTTTCCGCGTTATTTCTGCTCCTAAAGCTCTGATTTGAAAAATTCTTCCTGTATCGCATACAAGATCTGATGAAAAATATTTTTCACATAATTTCTAATGTTTGGTGAATAATGGTTTGGCCACCAGGTGTCATAAGTGTTAATTTCTGCTTCTGATGTATTTGTAGCAAAATCTGGGCTCCTGAAAACTCGACTAATTTTTTTCTTGGACCGATACCGCTTTTACGGAAAAACCTTTTGAGAGTACTTTTTTCCTAAAATAATGCATGGTTTTCCCCACCAGGGGACATAAAGCCACTTCTTATTTTTGTTGATATCTCTGTTTCTAAGAGTTCGTAAGCTCACGATTCCGTTTGTAGCAATATCTGAGGGATTAAATACCCGATTGAAAATCTTCTTTCTTTCGTCAGATCTATTGTTTTCCATATCGGTTTCATTGACTTTGAATAGCTTTGATAAATTTAATTTGCGTCAGAACGGATTTAAAAGACGTGCTTATTACACCCGAAAATTCGGTGTCATCCTTCTTGTTTTCATTATTATTACAAAGCCTTAACTTCCCTTAAAATTCCGTAGAAACTAGAAAATATGTAGTATTTCTCTTTGCTGAAAATGTTTGAACGAAATCCTTTACTAATTCAATTACAATAGCAAAAGCTGATGTTTGAGATACGCGTAGCCAATCTGATATGTGAAATTCGCGAAATGATTACAGACAACAACGATTACGCATTGTGGGATAGTTCAGCAACACTTCTGCTCTTTTTAAACTCCAAAGCGCAAAAGGAAAAAAATTGACTTCTTGAACACAGTCTTTCACGCACAATTTATCTCAGAATCGATGCCTGTTGCATGATTTAAATCTAGATATCAATATAATGAAAGTTTTCCTTTAAACTGTTGAAAAGAGATATCTCAGTCGACTTCTAGTGGCATGAAGAAATGGCTCTCAATATTTCGTTCGAAACGATTCCGAGCACAAATTCCGGTGAGGTATGGATGGTGTGTCTGTCTTACGGTCTTAGGTCTTTCCATTCTCTGAAACGACTGCTTTCACATGTTCCAAAGTTAGGGACACGTTCTGGGCTAATGGCGTACCCGGTATTTCTTTAAGTTATTCTGAAGTATACTCTTATTCAACAGACAATCTGTTGTTTAATAGCAGAGGAAAATGGGGCTTACTAGCGCAGGGACAGCCCTCCATAGACTTAACATTGGCTGTCCACGAGACTGTCCCCGGCTGTCCCCGTGGCTGTCCCAAGGCTGCCCCAGCTGTCCCTTTGTCAGAATTTTTGTCACGTGATCGTCTCCATGATGTGCTGCCCCCTAGCGGTGCTTCTTGGAACTTTCGATGGATCTTTGATTTTGAGAGATGTCAACGACCGAGTAGGAAAGGGGGCGGATATAGGGGATGTCAACTAGATGTGCTGCCCCTAGTGGTGCTTCTTGGAACTTTCCATGGATCTTTGGTTTTGAGGGATGACAACAACCGAGTGGGGTCCGTTGGGATTTTTTGTATTTATTCCAGTGGTTTTCAAGCGGGATTTTCCCCCTCTTCAATGTTATTTTTCCCCGGAGGAAATTTTTACGTAACGATGCTGGGGAATTTTCTTTCCAATGGAATAAAAATGCTCTGATGGTCTTAGCGAGGTTATAACTCACGATGATTTGGTTTCAAAATTTGGTCAGGTGTTCTCGTGTACTACGTATTCACACTATTTTTTTTTATTACTTTTACGTTATTTCATCATGTATTTTTTATATTTTTTGTATGTTTTGAGGGAGTTTTTTCGTGTAGATGTAATGAATTTTATTGGGAACTTTTCGTTTCCCTACATTTAATTTTATTTCAGACCATGAGACGAGGAAATGCTTCTTTAGAAACGATTTCGTTCCTGTTCGCAGTAACTATTGGACTTTGACAAAAATTTTGGGAAATCAAGCGGAAATGTAGACGTGTTAATTCTGAGTCTTTCGCCTTAGCAATATTATTTTCTCGTAATTTTTTCGTGTGTTCAGGAACTCTACAGGTCTTTCACAGTTAAAATTCTGATGAAACAATATTTTCTTACTTTATTTCGCATATCATTATAGCTTCCCAATTTCGCTATTTTACTTCATCTTTTTTTGAAATTTCGTAAAACTTTTCAGTATGTCAGTAATTTTTTCTTACTTGGTCAAACTTGTGACTCCTTTTATTTAGACTATTTTTTTTTCATTTCATTTCAACAAAACGATTATTTTAGATGTAGCAAATCATCAGATTTTTGTTTCCTTATATAGCATATTTTCAAACTTGCCTAAAAATATTCCTCAAAGCTTGCATGTAGTCAAATATGCATTTTTTTATTCTTTCCTAGTTTGCTATACTTTTCGTGGACTGTCCCAACAAGAAAGCATTCATTGTCAAGACATACAATCTAAAACCCTTTTTCTTACGATAAAATTTGTATTCTTTGGGCTGTATATTTTTCTGTCTCGTCCGAAAAAACATTCATTCTAGAGGCAAAGTTAGTGATTCCGTTCTTCCCATAAACATTATTTTTTTTAAGGTTTCACTAACTCACCAGAAAAGCAGTTATTCTCCACCCCCATAGCGAAAATAAAGAAATTCTTACTTCTTTTCCATACATATCGACTCAACCTATTTCTTTTCGAAATGCTGGTCATGACATTTCAACTAAAATTTCATACTTTCACCAAAAATCATATTCTTAAACGAGCTATTTTTTTTTTTTACTTTATTTCATGTATAACTAAATTTTCATTGTTTCCTCGCCTCAATTCTTTGGGCTGTATATTTTTTTGTCTCGTCCGAAAAAACATTCATTCTAGAGGCAAAGTTAGTGATTCCGTTCTTCCCATAAACATTATTTTTTTAAGGTTTCACTAACTCACCAGAAAAGCAGTTATTCTCCACCCCCATAGCGAAAATAAAGAAATTCTTACTTCTTTTCCATACATATCGACTCAACCTATTTCTTTTCGAAATGCTGGTCATGACATTTCAACTAAAATTTCATACTTTCACCAAATATCATATTCTTAAACGAGCTATTTTTTTTTACTTTATTTCATGTATAACTAAATTTTTATTGTTTCCTCGCCTCAACAAACTCAGTAAGAACTCCCCTAATCTCATTCCTTTTCCTCATTTAGTTCGCTTTAAATTGAGATGTTTCAAAACTTCCCGTATATTTCTTTCACTAAATGTCCAGTTCTCCCGTATCTGTCCCATCATTTTTAACTTCTGTGCCTGCTGCATTTTTCTTTAGACGTTTAGTTTCATTGACCTTTTCTTTCGTTTCAATTAGGTTTTCATAATCGTATTTTTTATTCATTGTCTCAGCAGAAAAGTTTTCATTCTGGAGACATAGCGACTAAGACCGTACTTAATCTAAACATTTTTATTTCACGTTTTTACTACTTCATAAGAAAAGCGGGTGTTTCCAAACTCTCATAGTGAAAATATCGTATTCCCCTTATTTTACTTATTATATTTTTCCTTCTATTCAGTGTTGTATGATTCTTAAAACTTTGGTTTATTTTTATGAAACTTCTTTTTTTTTCTTAGTTTTTTTCTGATTCAACCTATCAATCTTTTCCTATCGATTTAATTGCTCTTATTTTTTCCATTCGACTTTACTTTTGAACAGAAATGTATCTAAAGTCTTCAGATGTATTTTAGTCTCTAAGGCCGATTCTGCACTATTTCAAATAAAGTCATTGTAGGATTTTAGTGTAAATGCCCATAAATCTTTAGAACTTCCTTTTCATAGTTAGATACTAATTCCTCGAGGTTTAAATTAAAACATGAAAGAATAGTGTTTTTACGCTCTCTCCAGTGAAAGAAGAGTATTTTTACGCTCTCTTCAGTGAACGAAGAGTGTTTTTACGCTTTGTGGAAAACCTCATATGACATGAAATCACTTTGCTTGGTAGATTTAACTAAATTCTGGTTTTGAACTTTGAACGCAAACTCATGCTTGCAAAAGCATAGTTTTCTGAGCGAACTTCAACTGTCTAAGACGACAAAAATCTAAAACTGCTGACTCAATGGGACAGAGAGTTTGAACTTTGCCGCTCATTTAAGATTTAAGAGATCCGTAGTGAACCACTACAAGGGAAATAAGCAGACCCTGATTTAGTCCACTGTTTCCAAGGAAGGTAGAAAGCTAGTGTCTTAATTCAAAAGCTCATAACTCAAGCCTCCCCAGGATTCAATTTCGGACGGACGATTAGTCAGATGTCGCTCAGAAAACATTGAAAAATTACTTCAGACAAATATTTTCTTACTTAAAAGTGCTTCAAGTCAGAATTTCTATTACTTAAGATTTCCCTTAGTCAATATTTTTTCTATCTTAAAAACTTCTAAAGGATTGATTTTGAAAAAAAAAAAAAAAAAAACGAGTTCTCCCAAAAACGTAAAATTTCTCCAGAATGTATGAGGAACCAAAAATATTGACGAAGCTTGAATGTTAAGTCTTTCAACCCATTTCTTTCTCTTCATGTTTCATTCCATAAACTTTCTTCAAATTCCTATATATCCAAGAATTTTGTTTAATGTCTAAGTTCGACTCCCCCAGAAATTTTCTGAAAATGATAGTTTCTCTTTTAAAAAAATTCCAAAATAAGAATCCCTTCAATGAAACAAGAAATTCCTATTCAAAGCATTCCATCCCTCTTTCTAATTCAAATACTCTCTTTGTAAATCTAAACAGCTGTTTTTGTTTTTGGGTGTTTTTTTTAATATTCATATATTTTCCCCTCTAACTTTAGAAGATATTTTCCCAAAATGTATGTACATATTACGATAGTAAAACATCATACAGCTGCTTGATGTTCAATTCACTTCACGCTGTCTTAAAGAAATTCTTTCATTTTCTCATAACACATAGACATGTTATTTTTCTTCCCATTCACTTCAAAGACTTGAGATCAACTTTATTTAGTCCTTTGAGAAAACCTTTCATAGAAAAGCATAAATGTACTGAAAATGTCAGTTTTCTTAAAGAAATCATAAGAATAAGAATTTTTTTTACTGAAACAAGTTTCCCCTGTTCAAAGCATTAAATGGCTCTTTTCGCATCAAATTCTGTATTTCCTCATGTAAACTTTATTCTTTTTCTACTTCATATCGTCTTTCGTTTCTTGTTTTCCCCTATGTAACTTAAAACTTCTTTTCTTAATCTATTTTTCATAAAGCATCATTCTTTTGAGTTGATTTTCTCTCTCTCTCTCTCTCTCTCTCTCTCTCTCTCTCTCTCTCTCTCTCTCTCTCTCTCTCTCTCTCTCTCTTTTTTTTTAAATGCATTCCTAAGTTCATATTGAAAAGGATTTAAATTTTGATTGAAAGATGTTGGCAAAGATCGTTTTAGGAAAAGTTGAAAACAGGTAAGGTTCGTTTCGGAAAAGTTGAAAACAGATAATGTTCGTTTCGGAAAAGTAGATTCTCTTATAGGGTTAAAAATGGAACACTTCATATTTTCTTAGGGGCGGTTTTGATGAAACACGTTTCAGTAAAAACAGTGAAATTCCCATTGAATAACATGGGGAACTATGAAATTTAAGAAGCACGTTTTCTTTCAAGGACCATATTTTGAAAGGTCTATTTTCGATTCTGTTGAAAACGAATCAGGTAGAAAACAGAATGCAGTAGAAACAGTCACAGCAAGTTCCTGAACGTTGAAAATAGATGAGGTTGAAAATGGATGTACTAAAAATGTCTTAGGAAAGAAATTTTTATGAAACACAGACTGTTTAGTTTTCCCAGGCTAGGGGGTCTTCAGTGAGAGCGCTTCATCTTTTCAACTCAAAGAATAAAACGAGTCAGTTTGAAACATTTCAAACTCCCCGAAAATAAGCCGTGTACTCTGGTTTCGACTCAATAGAGTAAAGCATTGCTCTGAGACCAGTCGGAATTCCGCCCCGATTGGTTGCCTAATGGAAAACCTCAGACCCATCTCCAATAACAATACCCAAATATTCTTAAGAAAAGTCTACCAAAAGAAAGCATTAGTTCCCCATTAAATAAATTGCATTCATTTTGTTACTGTTTTACACATTTCAAAAAGAAGTTTACATTCTCACTTTTACTTTAAAATTCTTGAAAAGCTTAATATTTTGACTCATTTCCATAAAAAAAAATAATTTCCCTTAAAATTTAATTTAAAAAAATAATAATTACTCTTAAAATTTATGCCTTAAAACTAAAAAATATTTACGCTTAATATTTCAATAAATAATAAATATTTACAAACTCACCTTCTACCTTGCCAATAAAAAAAAAAAACTACATTCCTTTCTGAATTTATATAATCGAAATCATTATTTCTCCAAGTAGTTCTTTTCCCATGATTGTGGAGAGGAACTCTTCTGAAATCTTCCCTCTTCCACATGTGTTCGACACAGACTTTTTAGTTTTTCCAGGTTAGGGGTCTTCAGTGAGAGCGCTTCTCCTTTTCAACTCAAAGAATAAGGCGAGTCAGTTTGAAGCATTTCAAACTCACCGAAAATAAGCCGCGTACTCTGGTTTCGTCTCAATACTGTAAAGCATTGCTCTCAGACCAGTCAGAAATCCCCCCAATTGGTCACCTAATTGAAATCATCAGGACCATTTCTAATAACAATACCCAAATTTTCTTAAGAAAAGTCTAGCGAAAAAGCACTAGTTCCCCATTAAAACAATTGCATTCATCCTGCAACTGTTTTAACATTTTAAAAAGAAATTTCTTTTACTTTTTAAAATTCTTGAAAGCTTAAATTTTTGTCTCATTTCAATAAAAAAATTATTTCACTAAAATTTAATTTAAAAAAAGTACTCTTTAAATGTATGCCTCAAAACTAAAAAATATTTACGCTTAATATTTCAATAAATAATAAATATTTCCAAACTCACCTTCTCACTTGCCAATTAAAAAAAAAACTATAACAATTCTCCAGTCCACTTGAATTCCCTAGCATGAACTTTGATTACAGAAGAAAATACGGAAACAGTCATAAAAAGATTTCCTCCTAAATGAAAATAATGTTCAGGAATTGATTCCAGCCTGAATCCAATAGGACAGCTTTTCTCAGGTTGAACCTCCAGAACACAAGTGGAGACGAATGAAAACTCATCACATTTTTCAGATGGAATCAAAGCATTTGAACAGCTGGGGGAACCGACACACTGCTTCTTAGCGAAAGAAACAGAAACGTCTGGAAGATTCATACAGCTTCTTTCCCAATGAATAAATGTGGAAAAAATAAAATAACGTTAGCCAGCTGATGGAAACAGAATTTGAAAGACTTGATGACGTCTTACTTTATTCAAACTTAGAACAGAACTAAAATTCACTAAGCATTTCCTTTGCATACTGTGACTAATGCATGACCCTTATCACAACACGTGTTGGTGTGTCACCATGCGTCAGCGCTTCACGGTGACTATATCCTTATCTTCTCATTTCGTGACGAAACGCTATCGACTCTAATCAGACAAAGCGGACTACAGCTCAGAACTTATTTTCAGGTAAATTCTTTGAGAAAACGGAAGGATTTCGTTATAATTAATTTTCATATCTTGAGAGAATAAAACTAAAATATATTCGGTAAGAAATCCTTCAATGTTGAATTTTCCTCAAAATGAGAGAGGAATGTGGAAAGCGAAATAATTTAATCAGACACCTTGAAAGAATTCATCTCAGATTTAAAGCCGCTGTTGAAAAAAAAACCCCAGTAAACTATGAAATACTTTGTTCTTCACATAAAGAAAACACAGTGTACGATTTCAATATTCCCTTTTTTCTTAAAATTTCTCCAACGTAATGACTTAGGTCAACTGAGTCCAGAAATGCTTCGTCTACTTTAGTATTTCGATTCCGAGCGAGTTCTTTCCGATACTGTTAAGCTATTTTCTCAAAATCCAGTTGTAAAATTAATTTTGGTCATGTTTATTTGATTGTCGTCGTAGGAGAATTCCAATCCGTTCATGTCCACCATGTGATACATTGTGTCCCCGAGAGTTTCTTCAAGCAGAAAAGAGCCATCATTCCACAGAAATTCTTCTTTTGGTGTTTGTAATGTTTCCAAAGTCAAATTATTTTTTTCCAAGGCTTTCTTAATTAAAGCTGAAAACGAAATGGAACGAAGAAATGTCTGTTGTATGACTCTTAACATAGTATATTTCTTATCAGCCACTTTAGTCCAATGTTCTCCGCACAGAGAAATTTCAGATTTCAAAATTTCACCATCCTGACCCACTTTTTGAGTGAAATCCAATATATGGTGAAAATCTCGACTTAAGCATTCCTTTGAGTGGGGAATCGCTCTCATGAAAGGGGGCAACGGTTAAAATCGACATTGATTAAAATTGGAGAGAAGAAAAATATAAGAATTAAATAAATAATGCATAGGCAGGATTCCCGAAAACATAAAAAATATAAGTTTTATATAAAAAAAAAATTCCATGAAAAATATTGGAGGGGCGAAAGATTTAAGAAAAAAGGGAATATTGAAATCGTACACTGTGTTTTCTTTATGTGAAGAACAAAGTATTTCATAGTTTACTGGGTTTTTTTTTGTTTTTTTTTCAAAAGCGGCTTTAAATCTGAGATGAATTCTTTCAAGGTGTCTGATTAAATTATTTCGCTTTCCGTATTCCTCTCTCATTTTAGAGAAAAACGGAAGGATTTCTTACCGAATATATTTTAGTTTTATTCTCTCAAGATATGAAAATTGATTATAATGAAATCCTTCGGTTTTTCTCCAAGAATTTACCTGAAAATAAGCTCTGAGCTGTAGTCCGCTTTGTCTGATTAGAGTCGATAGCGTTTCGTCACGAAATGAGAAGATAAGGATATAGTCACCGTGAAGCGCTGACATATGGTGACACACCAACACGTGTTGTGATAAGGGTCATGCATTAGTCACAGTATGCATAGAAAACCCTTAGTGAATTTTAGTTATGTTCTAAGTTTGAATAAAGTAAGACGTCATCAAGTCTTTCAAATTCTGTTTCCATCAGCTGGCTAACGTTATTTTATTTTTTCCACATTTATTCATTGGGAAAGAAGCTGTATGAATCTTCCAGACGTTTCTGTTTCTTTCGCTAAGAAGCAGTGTGTCGGTTCCCCCAGCTGTTCAAATGCTTTGATTCCATCTGAAAATTGTGATGAGTTTTCATTCGTCTCCACTTGTGTTCTGGAGGTTCAACCTGAGAAAAGCTGTCCTATTGGATTCAGGATGGAATCAATTCCTGAACATTATTTTCATTTAGGAGGAAATCTTTTTATGACTGTTTCCGTATTTTCTTGTGTAATCAAAGTTCATGTTAGCAAATTCAAGTGGACTGGAGAATTGTTATAGTTTTTTTTTTAATTGGCAAGTGAGAAGGTGAGTTTGGGAATATTTATTATTTATTGAAATATTAGGCGTATATATTTTTTAGTTTTGAGGCATACATTTAAAGAGTAATTTTTTTTTAATTAAATTTTAAGCGAAATAATTTTTTTATTGAAATGAGACAAAAATTTAAGCTTTCAAGAATTTTAAAAAGTAAAAGAAATTTCTTTTTCGAAATGTTTAAAACAGTTGCAGGTTGAATGCAATTGTTTTAATGGGGAACTAGTGCTTTTTTGCTGGACTTTTCTTAAGGAAATTTGGGTATTGTTATTGGAAATGGTCCTGATGTTTTCAGTTAGGTGACCGATTGGGGGATTTCTGACTGGTCTGAGAGCAATGCTTTACAGTATTGAGACGAAACCAGAGTACGCGGCTTATTTTCGGTGAGTTTGAAATGCTTCAAACTGACTCGCCTTATTCTTTGAGTTGAAAAGAAGAAGCGCTCTCACTGAAGACCCCCTAGCCTGGAAAAACTAAAAAGTCTGTGTCGAACACATGTGGAAAAGGGAAGATTTCAGAAGAGTTCCTCTCTACAATCATGGGAAAAGAACTACTTGGAGAAATAATGATTTTGATTATATAAATTCAGAAATGAATGTAGTTTTTTTTTATTGGCAAGGTAGAAGGTGAGTTTGTAAATATTTATTATTTATTGAAATATTAAGCGTAAATATTTTTTAGTTTTAAGGCGTAAATTTTAAGAGTAATTATTATTTTTTTCATTTAAATTTTAAGGGAAATTATTTTTTTTTATGGAAATGATTCAAAATATTAGGCTTTTCAAGAATTTTAAAGTAAAAGTGAGAATGTAAACTTCTTTTTGAAATGTGTAAAACAGTAACAAGATGAATACAATTGATTTAATGGGGAACTAATGCTCTTTTGGTAGACTTTTCTTAAGAATATTTGGGTATTGTTATTGGAGATGGGTCTGAGGTTTTCCATTAGGCAACCAATCGGGGCAGAATTCCGACTGGTCTGAGAGCAATGCTTTACTGTATTGAGTCGAAACCAGAGTACACGGCTTATTTTCGTAGAGTTTGAAATGTTCCAAACTGACTCGCTTTATTCTTTGAGTTGAAAAGATGAAGCGCTCTCACTGAAGACCCCCTAGCCTGGGAAAACTAAACAGTCTGTGTTTCATAAAAATTTCTTTCCTAAGACATTTTTAGTACATCCATTTTCAACCTCATCTATTTTCAACGTTCAGGAACTTGCTGTGACTGTTTCTACTGCATTCTGTTTTCTACCTGATTCGTTTTCAACTGAATCGAAAATAGACCTTTCAAAATATGTTCCTTGAACGAAAACGTGCTTCTTAAATTTCATAGTCCCCCATGTTATTCAATGGGAATTTCACTGTTTTTACTGAAACGTGTTTCATCAAAACCGCCCCTAAGAAAATATGAAGTGTTCCATTTTTAAACCTTTAAGAGAATCTACTTTTCCGAAACGAACATTATCTGTTTTCAACTTTTCCGAAACGAACCTTACCTGTTTTCAACTTTTCCTAAAACGATCTTTGCAAACATCTTTCAATCAAAATTTAAACCCTTTTCAATGTGAACTTAGGAATGCATTTAAAAAAAAGAGAGAGAGAGAGAAAATCAACTCAAAAGAATGATGCTTTATGAAAAATAGATTAAGAAAAGAAGTTTTAAGTTACATAGGGAAAAACAAGAAACGAAAGACGATATGAAGTAGAAAAAGAATAAAGTTTACATGAGGAAATACAGAATTTGATGCGAAAAGAGCCACTTAATGCTTTGAACAGGGGAAACTTGTTTCAGTAAAAAAATTCTTATTCTTATGATTTCTTTAAGAAAACTGACATTTTCAGTACATTTATGCTTTTCTATGAAAGTTTTTCTCAAAGGACTCCATAAAGTTGATCTCAAGTCTTTGAAGTGAATGGCAAGAAAAATAACATGTCTATGTGTTATGAGAAAATGAAAGAATTTCCTTAAGACAGCGTGAAGTGAATTGAACATCAAGCATCTGTATGATGTTTTACTATCGTAATATGTACATACATTTCGGAAAAATATCTTCTAAAGTTAGAGGGAAAAATATATGAATATTAAAAAAAAACCAAAGACAAAAACAGCTCCTTAGATTTACAAAGAGAGTATTTGAAGTAGAAAGAGGGATGGAATGCTTTGAATAGGAATTTCTTGTTTCATTGAAGGGATTCTTTTTTGGAATTTTTTTTAAAAGAGAAACTATCATTTTCAGAAAATTTCTGGGGAGTCGAACTTAGACATTAAACAAAATTCTTGGATATATAGGAATTTGAAGAAAGTTTATGGAATGAAACATGAAGAGAAAGAAATGGGTTGAAAGACTTAACATTCAAGCTTCGTCAATTTTTTTGGTTCCTCATACAATTCTGGAGAAATATTACGTTTTTGGGAGAACTCGTTTTTTTTTTTTTTTTTTTCTTCAAAATCAACCCTTTAGAAGTTTTTAAGATAGAACAAATATTGACTAAGAGAAATCTTAAGTAATGCAAATTCTGACTTGAAGCACTTTTAAGTAAGAAAATATTTGTCTGAAGTAATTTTTCAATGTCTAAGCATTGACATCTGACTAATCGTCCGTCCGAAATTGAATCCTGAGGAGGCTTGAGTTATGAGCTTTTGAATTACGACACTAGCTTTCTACCTTCCTTGGAAACAGTGGACTAAATCAGGGTCTGCTTATTTCCCTTGTAGTGGTTCACTACGGATCTCTTAAATCTTAAATGAATGGCAAAGTTCAAACGCTCTGTCCCATTGAATCACCAGTTTTACATTTTTGTCATCTTAGACAGTTTACGTTCGCTCAGAAAACTATGCTTTTGCAAGCTTGAGTTTGCGTTCAAAGCTCAAAACCAGAATTTAGTTTAATCTACCAAGCAAAGGGATTTCATGTCATATGAGGTTTTCCACAAAGCGTAAAAACACTCTTCGTTCACTGGAGAGAGCGTAAAAACACTCTTCTCTCACTGAAGAGAGCGTAAAAACACTCTTCTTTCATGTTTTAATTTAAACCTCGAGGAATTAGTATCTAACTATGAAAAGGAAGTTCTAAAGATTTATGGGCATTTACACTAAAATCCTACAATGACTTTATTTGAAATAGTGAAGAATCGGCCTGAGAGACTAAAATACATCTGAAGATTGTAGATACATTTCTGTTCAAAAGTAAAGTCTAATGGAAAAATAAGAGCAATTAAATCAATAGGAAAAGATCGATAGGTTGAATCAGAAAAAAACTAAGAAAAAAAAAGAAGTTTCATAAAAATAAACCAAAGTTTTAAGAATCATACAACACTGAATAGAAGGAAAAATATAATAAGTAAAATAAGGGGAATACGATATTTTCACTATGTGAGTTTGGAAACACCTGCTTTTCTTATGAAGTAGTAAAAACGTGAAATAAAAATGTTTAGAGGAAGTAAGGTCTTAGTCGCTATGTCTCCAGAATGAAAGCTTTTTCTGCTGAGACAATGAATAAAAAATACGATAATGAAAACCTAATTGAAACGAAAGAAAAGGTGAATGAAACTAAACGTCTAAAGAAAAAATGTAGCAGGCACAGAAGTTAAAAATGATGGGACAGATATGGGAGAACTGGACATTTTGTGAAAGAAATATACGGGAAATTTTGAAACATCTCAATTTAAAGCGAACTAAATGAGGAAAAGGAATGAGATTAGGGGAGTTCTTACTGAGTTTGTTGAGGCGAGGAAACAATGAAAATTTCGTTATACATGAAATAAAGTAAAAAAAATAGCTCGTTTAAGAATATCATTTTTGGTGAAAGTATGAAATTTTAGTTGAAATGTCATGACCAGCATTTCGAAAGGAAATAGATTGAGTCGATATGTATGGAAAAGAAGTAAGAATTTCTTTATTTTCGCTATGGCGGTGGGGAATAACTGCTTTTCTGGTGAGTTAGTAAAACGCTAAAAAAATAATGTTTATGGGAAGAACGGAATCACTAGCTTTGCCTCTAGAATGAATGTTTTTTCGGACGAGACAGAAAAATATACAGCCCAAAGAATACAAATTTTATCGTAAGAAAAAAGGTTTTAGATTGTATGTCTTGACAATGAATGGTTTCTTGTTGGGACAGTCCACGAAAAGTATAGCAAACAAGGAAAGAATAAAAAAATGCATATTTGACTACATGCAAGCTTTGAGGAATATTTTTAAGCAAGTTTGAAAATATGCTATATAAGGAAACAAAAATCTGATGATTTGCTACATCTAAAATAATCGTTTTGTTGAAATGAAATGAGAAAAAAAATAGTATAAATAAAAGGAGTCACAAGTTTGACCAAGTAATAAAAAAAAATTACTGACATACTGAAAAGTTTTACGAAATTTCAAAAAAAAAGATGAAGTAAAATAGCGAAATTGGGAAGCTATAATGATATGCGAAATAAAGTAAGAAAATATTGTTTCATCAGAATTTTAACTGTGAAAGACCTGTAGAGTTCCTGAACACACGAAGAAATTACGAGAAAATAATATTGCTAAGGCGAAAGACTCAGAATTAGCATGTCTACATTTCCGCTTGATTTCCCAAAAATTTTGTCAAAGTCCAATAGTTACTGCGAACAGGAACGAAATCGTTTCTAAAGAAGCATTTCCTCGTCTCATGGTCTGAAATAAAATTAAATGTAGGAAAAAGAAAAGTTCCCAATAAAATTCATTACATCTACACGAAAAAACTCCCTCAGAACATACAAAAAATATAAAAAATACATGATGAAATAACGTAAAAGTAATTAAAAAAAATAGAGTGAATACGTAGTACACGAGACCACCTGACCAAATTTTGAAACCAAATCATCGTGAGTTAGAACCTCGCTAAGATCATCAGAGCATTTTTATTCCATTGGAAAGAAAATTCCCCAGCATCGTTACGTAAAAATTTCCTCCGGGGAAAAATAACATCGAAGAGGGGGAAAATCCCGCTTGAAAACCACTGGAATAAATACAAAAAATCCCAACGGACCCCACTCGGTTGTTGCCATCCCTCAAAATCAAAGATCCAGCGAAAGTTCCAAGAAGCACCGCCAGGGGGCAGCACATCGAGTTGACACCCCTTTTTCCACTCGGTCGTTGCCATCTCTTAAAATCAAAGATCCATCGAAAGTTCCAAGAAGCACCGCTGGGGGCAGCAAATCGAGTTGAAATCCCCTATATTCGCCCCCTTTCCCACTCGGTGGTTGCCATCCCCCAAAAACAAAGATCCATTGAAAGTTCCAAGAAGCACCGATAGGGGGCAGCACATCGAGTTGACATCCCCCTATATCCACCCCTTTCCCTCTCGGTCGTTGCCATCCCTCAAAATCAAAGATGCATCGAAAGTTCCAAGAAGCACCGCTAGGGGCAGCACATCGGGTTGACATCCCCCTATACCTACCCCCTTTCCCACTCGACCGTTGCCATCTCTCAAAATCAAAGATCCATCGAAAGTTCCAAGAAGCACCGCTAGGGGCAGCACATCGAATTGACATCCCCCTATATCCACCCACTTTCCCACTCGACCGTTGCCATCTCTCAAAAACAAAGATCCATTGAAAGTTCCAAGAAGCACCGCTAGGGGGCAGCACATCATGGGGACGATCACGTGACAAAAATTCTGACAAGGGGACAGCTGGGGCAGCCTTGGGACAGCCACTGGGACAGCCGGGGACATCCTCGTGGACAGCCAATGTTAAGTCTATGGAGGGCTGTCCCTGCGCTAGTAAGCCCCATTTTCCTCTATTATTAAACAACAGATTGTCTGTTGAATAACAATATACTTCAGAATAACTTAAAGAAATACCGGGTACGCCTTATAGAAAAGGCCCCGCGGCCAGACGTTGTTAGGCGGGTTAAAGTTGTTTGGCGAGTTTCCAGTTAAAATCACTTTGTTCCACTTCTAACCGGTTTCTGTGTGTACAGCTGCAAAGGAATTCTCCGGAGTGGTTACTCACAGCTAGAGCAGTGTAGGTACGCGGTCATAAGTGTAAGTGAAAAGAGAACAAAAGCAACGGATATGGTTTTAAGTACGAAACAGCAGATTTTTATTGTGAAACAGTATTTCAGAAATAACTCATACAAGGTTTTGCATGAGTTCTTTACAGAAAAATTTCATCATTGTGCAACACCGGCGAAATCAGTGGTACAGAAGTTAGTGCGGAAATTTCGTGAAACCGGCACGTGAGCAACCGGAAAAGAAACAAACCCAAGACAATTCGTACTGAAGACAATATCAAGGATGTTTGCACAATGATGTTACAAAGCCCTCGGAAGTCGATTCGCCGATTATCGTCTGCAACGGGAATATCTGCCACGTCATGTCGACCCATACTTAAGGTGGATTTGCATTTTCAGCCGTACAAAGAGCCGCGGATGGTTTAGTGGTTAGCGAGTCAGACTATCAATGCAAGGTCCTCAGGTTCGATCCTGGGCTGATCTTTCAGATATAGTGTGATTTACTAACAATCGCTGAATATCCGCAGTGCATCGGACGAGCACGTTAAGTGACGGCCCCCAGGCTGGACCCACTGGTTAAATGGGTATCCTTTCCTATACCCCCTGAAATTCTCTCACCCCTCTATGTGCAACATCGTACTTGTATGGTGGCGCCATCTACTGTACTCTAATCTCACTACAAAACTGTTCTGTCAAAGTCGCTAGACTTGCTCTCATTCCTTCCGTTTCTGTGTCCTGCCCAAAAGGCGATCTCGCTGTAGGTGGCTGGGACCTAAACTCTACTCACTGTGGACGGAAGTCCTACAAGAAAATGACAAATACAATCGGACGTACAAAGTTATGGTGCTCCAAGAACCTAAAACTTCTGATTATGCAAAGCGGATGTAATATGGTAAATGGTTTCAAGAGACCATTGTCAGCGGTGAAATGGACCCAACACTTTATTACACAACAGATGAAGCATGGTTTCTTCTGTCCGGGTATGTCAATGCGCAAAACATCAGGATTTGGACAGACACGAATCCCAGACGGACAATGGAGACTCCTCTGTACGACCAAAAGATAGGCGTTTGGTGTGCTGTGTCTGCGAAGAGGATAGTCGGCCCATTCTTTTTCACTGACACCATCAACTCGGAGCGCTATGTTCAGCAACTGTTCAACCCATTTGTTGCCGCACTTACAGAAGAAGAGCGAACATATGCTTTCTTTCAGCAGGATGATGCAGCGGCGCATACTGCGCGGAGCAGTCTACGTGCTGTGCATGAAATGTTTGGGGAGGACAGAACTGTATCAAAGGGACTATGACCACCCAGATCACCCGATCTCTCCACCTGTGACTTTTATCTGTGGAGAGCATTGAAAGGGAAAGTGTACGCAACTAATCCGCACACCCTTGATGAATTAAAAGTGAACATTACGGATGACTGCCGATGAGTTGTGGAGCTTTACGAATAGCATGTTCCGTCGTGTGCAGCTGTGTCTTGATATCGGAGGACAGCACTTTCAGCAGTTGTTGAAAACGCAGGTAAATTACTCCTGTTTTCTCTCATTTCAAGTATTCTTTACCATGTATAGTAACATTGTATAACTGTGGTCGTTCATTATACTGGGGCCTCTTTTATATGGCACACCCTGTATCAGAGGTTACTATTTTGTTATTTATTTCTGGCTCTCCACTTTCTTTCCCTGAAGTCCCTTTATCAAAATACCAACTCCTCCTGAGACATTCACATCATGTTACCGCGACATTCCTCTCGATTTAGTTTATCCATCACAAATCAAATTTCAGCATTTGCGTAAAACAAAATAGCATAAAAAAATGTTATGTTTGAATTCATAACACATGTTGGGTCTTTTAGATGAATAAAACTTGAGTATTTTTTAAGAAAGTTGCTCATGAGAAACTGAAATTATACTTCGCAGCATCGTATGATTTTTATTTTTCGTTATTCGGACAGCACAGATACCGCTTTTTTTGCCCATAATTACAAAGTTAAAAAAATAAAGTGTTCCAATGTAAGAAATTTATAAGCTTTTGTGGAATTATTGAGATAGAAATAAATATCTGCTTAGTAAACTTGCATTTTTTTTTCAGTGCCATTGGTTGTGCAAAAAGTAAGACAGTGACAAACAGCTTTTAAGAGCAGCGCCCTACAATACAGATCCCCCCCCCCCCCCAAAAAAAAAATTCTATAAGACAAAAAATGCTCTCCACACTATACAGATGAAAATCGTTTTTTTTTTTTTTTAAATATAGACTATATTGACAAAAGTCACCGGACACTTAGAAGAGAAGCACAACATAGCATTTATTGGCATATATTAGTACGGTGTCAGTTCACCTTTCGCCTTAATGCATGCACTGACCCTTCCAGACATGCTTTCGACAAGGTTTTGGAACACAGCGATAGGTATGCGCTTCCATTCAGTGCATTATGCTGCCGCTAACTGTTGCTTAGTAGTAGGCCTCGGTTCCAAACTTCTTATGTGGCGCTCAAATTCATTCCATAGGTGCTCTATGGGATTAAGATAAGTCCAAACACGATACGGAATTATCGTCAAACCACGCCGTAACAGTTCTTGCTTTATGGATCGGTGAATTATCCTGCTGGTATCAACAAGGCTCGGTACCATAGTATTGCCACAGAGTTGGTAGGACATAATTGTCCAGAATATCGACGGACGTGCTGGTTAACAAGTTTGTCCAGGATAGCCAATGGGCCGGGGCCATACCACGCAAAACACCCCCACACAAGTAAACTGCCAGCTCCAAACTTGACCGTAGGAAAAGTACACTGTGGTAAATCGAGTTCCACCGGCTGCCGACATACCCACACACGGCCATCAGACTGATGGATCATGTATCTGGATTCATCTGTCAATAGGACCCATTTCGATTGATCTACGATCCACGATAAATGTTTTTTAAGCCATGCTAAAGGACGAGTAGCATTCCGAGTGAAGATGAGAGGCTTATGAGCAGCTGCACGACCACGGTAACCCATGGAATGCAGTTCTCTGCGAATGGTACGTGTACATACCGAGGTTCCAGCATTTGTACTCACCTGTACACTGAGGTCTTATGCAGTACACCGTCGATTAGCTGTAACGGCTCTCCTGAGGATTCGACGCTCTCTATCACTGATTTCCTTTGATCTACCGGTACGTTTTGCTACTACAGGCACGCCATGTGCCTTCCACTTATTCAATACTACCGAAATAATTGACTTGGGTATGATTAAACGCCTCTCGGTTTCTCTTATGGGCAACCCACTAATAAAACACCCAACAATCATTCCTTCCTCAAAGTCAGTTCTCTTCCGCTGCGACATTTTCACTCGATCTCACAGTGCGATGTGATCGTGGTCAGCTGCAAGCTTGTTTTTATAACGTTTGCAGCTGTACCGCGCATCTTAACAACGCAGCGGATCCATTGATTTGCTTTTGAAGGGATGTCCGGCGACTTTTGTCAATATAGTGTATATAAAATGATGGAAATAGGAAAATATCCTACTTAATTTAATAAACCTTTAAACTTTTTCCATCAATATTCAAAAGTTGAAAATTAAAATTTGAAAAAAAAAAAAAACTTAACTTACATTTAATGAAAGCACTGTGGACGATTAAACCCCACTAAAACATGTTGCATGTCAACTTCGATGCTTGTCTCTGAAATTCTAATTTTTCAAGAGAAGAGTTATTTCTACTGTTCCTCCGTTTTGACTTTATTATGTATTTCATGTCAGAAAGTGTCCTCTCCCATGAGGAAATACTTTCCAAACATTGAAGTTAATTTTAATCTCACATCTCTTATGTTTGGGTATTTCTCAATGAAAAAAAAAGTTTAAACGATGTTCCTCTACTCTCTGATCGAGCTCTAATAAATTGATCTTCTTGCGTTTCACATAATTCCTTTTAATAAGTGGGGTTTGTGCTTTCACTGTCAACATTCAATAGTTCGCTGAACTTGGTTCGAGTTAATCAACTTGTTTGCACCTGTCTTCAGAACCTTTAGCACATTCAGTACCCGCCACTCAGCGGGGCATTTAAATCCACGCTGCCATTTACACAGCACTTTAGAAAATTGATTATTATTCCTAAACTGTCAGTCCTAGAAAATTGAAACTCTGTACATACCTTAACAAGACATCCTAGTAGACTTTGTAGGTATGATATCTGCTATAACAGTTAAAGGCCTTAACTGGTTTACGGTACTGAATGTGTTAATACGACTGTGGCTCAGAAAGAAACAATTTAAAATCCATAGTTTTGTCATCACGCCAAGTCCCGGTGGGAACTTGAGGGGCATAGATTTTGTTAACGATTCTTCGATCATCTAGATTGGCAACAATGACATTGGGTTTCCTAGTATAGGCGACCCAGTCTCATCGTTGGGACATAAAAGCGTTGTGAGCTCGTACGAGGTTGTCGCAAGAACTCATATGCCGCAAAGAAATTGAATTTAAAAAAAGAACTAACATTTCGGTTATATGCTTGAATAGGGGTATCTGTGAAGGAAGAAAACTATGGCTTATTTTAAACTAATACACAGACACTCGTACCCATTTGCACCGCAGCGAAAAGAAAAACACGTTGATTTAAGAAACAAATATAAAATTTATTTTGGGTATATTTCTTAATTTAAGAACAATTTAATGGTGTGACCAGTTTAAATTATAACACGACATCTCTACAAAAAGAAGTCATGGTTTAACTTGAGAAATGTAAAACTACCAATATCCCTAACAATCCGACCAGTACGAGGTGAGCAATAATATTTCATTTCTTAATCTTCACTGAATACTCAGCATGCAAGGGATTGAAATAATTGGATGATGTCTTACCCTAAATAGAACTTCTGCTGGGCTGATCGATCCGGCGGTTGAGGGAGGCGCTTTCGAATGGTATCCTCCGTGGATAAAAACACAGCCGGTAGTTATCTGAGATTTTTCCTTTACTTATCTTGGTTGTCTACAGTTCCTTCCTTCGCGGCGAAGGACTTCTGCAACCCCGCATAGTTAGGCATTTCTTGCCTACCGCTGACTCTTCCGAACAAAATTTCCACACACCACTCCGACCAAAATTACTGTGACTGCCCCATGTTCGCAAAAACAACTTCTCTCTCCGTCTCTCTATCTCTCGCTCGTCTCTCTGTGTTTCTGTTTACGGTACTGAATGTGTTAATACGACTGTGGCTCAGAAAGAAACAATTTAAAATCCATAGTTTTGTCACCACGCCAAGTCCCGGTGGGAACTTGAGGGGCATAGATTTTGTTAACGATTCTTCGATCATCTGGATTGGCAACAATGGCATTGGGTTTCCTAGTATAGGCGACCCAGTCTCATCGTTGGGACATTTTTCGCCGTGAAATTTCAAGTTTCTGCTTTTATTTTAATTTTCGCTTTCCTTCACCGCTTTGCTGCGAGGCTTGTCCTTACCTCGAGAAGACGTCCCTTGTCCCTTCATTGGTTTCTGGACCCCCCCCCCCCATTGTACGCAAGTGGACCGCTTATTCAGTTGCTGCCGGCCAGTGGCTACTTTTGGGCAGATGTTCTCTGGGCCTGCTGACCATCTGCTGAGCTAAGCCCTTTAAAAATTTATTTGGTCGTAACTGTCACCCCGTTGTTGGGTTCTATTATCGTAGTATCCAAGCAAACCCTTTTTAAAACTTGAAGACTGCTCGAAGGCACGTATGCCCGACTGAAATATGTTCTCCGACAACGCTCTTGGGTGACATTTATTGCCTAGCCTTGGCTTCTTACCAGCTTTAAGATTTCTTTCTTAAATTTCCGCCGTGTAGCCACCACAACGCCTTTGTTGTCACGGAAGCACTATGCAATCCGCAATACCGTTGCTTCTCGCCTACCGGGAATGGAAGAAAATACCTTTTGACTTGTTTAAGAAATTTTGCACCTGGCCTGGCGTTTGCAATTTAGCTCTCCTTTCCCTCGCGGAAGGGATAGTGGAGAAAAGAAAAGAAAAGAGCCCAGCGAATCGCTGTGCCGGCTGGGCTGGGATGATAGTACGTGCACCTAATTACAAATTACTCCGATTAAGCAGTTACATCATTAATTATGTTAATTAATTAACATAATTAAAACAATTAAATTGGAATTTGAATCCCGAATTTGAGCAATTCTATACTGAAAGCAATGTGCCCAAAATTAGAATAATTGTCGCGGCAACAGTTTCACCAAGTCATCAAATAGAAGTCATCCCCCTTTTCACGTTTGTAAGTGTGTCACAAAAAATTCTCATCAGCCGCCACCGGGAATCGGACCCAGGGTCTTTCAGTTACGCGCCGGACATGCTACCACTGCACCGCTGCGGACTCAAATTCCTCCAGACTCTAATAGAAAGAATTCCTTTTTTTTATGTGAGTCGAATTCCTCCAGACTCACATAAAAAGAATTCCTTTTTTGTGTGTGAGTCGAATTCCTCCAGACTCACATATGACTAACTCCCAAGACACAAAGTGGCTTGGCAGTTAGTCAGTCATATGTGAGTCTGGAGGAATTCGAGTCCGCTGTGGTGCAGTGGTAGCATGTCCGGCGCGTAACTGGAAGACCCTGGATTCCCGGTAGCGGCCGATTCCCGGTGAGAATTTTTCGGTGACTCACTTATAAACGTAGAAAGAGCGATGACTTCTATTTGACGTTCCTGGTCCACGTCAACTGTGCATTTATCATTCATTCGCCTTCTAGTTATTTGTTCGGTTGCTGCTGTTCATCAGTGGTGAATCCCTAGCATTGTCGGGGCTCCAAAGAAGCAACCCTGCCATGTGGTTTGGCAGTTTGTCGTTAGTGAGTCTGGAGAATTTCGAGGCCCTTGTGGTGCGGTGGAAACATATTCGGCGCGTAACTGGAAGACCCTGGGCTCGATTCCCGGTGGCGGCCGATGAGAATTTCTCCGTAACTCACTTATAAACGTGGAAAGAGCGATGACTTCTATTTGATGTTTCTAAACCACGTCAATTGTCTGTATTAATTATTCATTCACCAAGTATTGCCACCTCATCAAAAATTCTTTTGCAGGATTTGACAGGCGCTAAACTGTTCCCTGATACATTTGATTTTAACAATGGCAGGCAGCGTGTGACCAAAACCAGCAAACAATTACATATATTTCGGGTTTTGTTTTGAAGAGCAATATTTAGCGTTTTCCAATGCCGCGTGATATCTGTTAGAAAAGCTAGTGTGTTAAGAAAAGCGATATCACTGAGATTTTTGTTATATCAATATAACATATAATGAACATTATTTTATAAATCTCATCATCAGTTTTACCTTGTAAAATAATAAACCATGGTCGTATATCATGAAGGAAATACGGAATTACGCCATATAATACAAATTTAGAAGATGACAATCCGATTTTTGGTGATGACAATCCGATTATATCCGAAAACTTGAAAATTTTCATCGTCCTGGAGCGGGATGTGGTTAGCCTACCCGGGCGTTTTCTGGGAGACGCAGACTCGAGTCCCGCTCCAGGACGATGAAAAATTTTTTCAAGTTTTCGGATATTATCTGACTTACCATCCTTGTCACATTTACGCCAAAAATCGGATTGTCATCTTCAAAATTTGTATTATATGGCGTAATCCCGTATTTCTTTCATGATTTATCTGCTTCTCCTGGCAAACACGGGATAAGATTCTTAACCTCCAGATTCGCTAAACGTGAATGCCGGTTGCTTCGACTAGCGAATCCTGTGATGGTTATATTCAAATTGATCGGAAACTTGAAGCTTGGTCGTTCTGGGTGGTGTAGTGGTTAGCATACCCGGCCATTTCCTGGGAGACGCGGGTTCGAGTCCCGCTTCAGGACGATGAAAATTTTCAAGTTTTCGGATATTATCTGACTTACCATCCTTGTCACATTTACGCCAAAAATCGGATTATCATCTTCAAAATTTGTATGGTCGGTTTGAATTTTGCTTTAATTGTGGAGTAATGGCATTATTTAAAATATTAGTAGATTTGAATGGTTCTTCGCATTGAAATTAAATACAAAGCTACATTAAATTTACCAGGTGATGCAGATTTCAAACACACAAAACACAAAACAGGGAGTTTTGTTTTAAATCAGCAGTTAACAGCTAAAAAATCAGTTGAAATTCAAAACGGCTACTGATTTTATTTCTGATGTTTTCAGCTGTTGACTATATCGAACATTTGGATCGAAATTGACCGATATCGAACATTTGGCACCACTGACATTTAGTTAAGTATGCTACTCGAGCTTATAATCGCTCTTTTTTTAACGCGAAACCGTGCTCTATTTTTTCGCACTCTTCTTTTTGCTACTCTCTAACTCAGGTACTGCTCCAACTCCTAAATTTTACAACTGGTACTTTGATTCCTCACGAGAGGTTTATAGAGCTGCAGGAAAAACGGACAGAACCTATTTAGGGGCATCAGATACGACCCCACGGCAAGACATAGATATTTTGTTGTCCATATAAAGCTGATTCTTTCCGTGCCGTGGAGCCTGTGGATCGAAATTAGAAACGGAACTTATAGCCTTCGATGCTCAAAGCGATCGTCAAATTCTGAAACAAAAAGTGGCAGATAAATCGATATCTGTAGAAAGTAAATGAAAACTTACACTTTAAGGCCCACACTTTCATTTTGCTTATGCCTATTATAGTCTTTGTGACGTCCCTTGCGCAAGTTGAAGAAACATTTAGAGAGTCTGAGGTTTCCATTGCCTTTGCCAGTAGTTTTTTAGTCGCACCTTGGAAAGCAGCTTTCATTCGTGATTCCAGCAGAGCCCATTTCTCCTGAACAACATCATCAGAAACTATAGCTTCGGGTTCGAGAACGCTATCTCCTGCACATACTGCAGTGAGAAAACAACACAAAACAGTAAGGTCTCTTGGCCTGCGTAGCAACATCACTGTATAAACAGACTTTCAACTTTTCTGTGGACGGAATATGTCTGGGCTCATATATTTCTAGAGGCAGGCGAAAGAGGCTGTCTTCAGTAAGAGGAAAACGAAATAAGGTCAACCGGACTGAAACGATTTCTCAATCCATACACATACAATTAGGATTACACAACGAACTGTTCAAATAAAAAATATTTCCCTCTAACATGAATCATAAAAGAGCCTTTTGTTTCTGCATTCGTTATAATAAAAGCATAGTTTCTCAACAATGAACGTTCAATTCAATCATATAACTTCTTTGCGAACGAACCTTGGCGGTTGCATCAGGTCCACTAAGATATCTCTAATGATATGTCGAAATCGTACATGCCTTCATAATTTGAGCCCTCTGTTGCAATGCAGAAAGAAACGATAATAGAAAATCCCCTTCCGTGTATTTTCCTCTAATATTTCCCGCTTTAGAATTTTTACACAAAAAGAAATGTATTTCTCCTTTAATTCTGTTAGTAATGTTTAGTCAAATATTAGGATAAGCCGCCAAAGGTAACCGATAACTCGGGTACAGTTGGCAAATTTTAGGCGAAGCTATTGCAAAATTTAAGCTCATTAAGGCGTCTATTATAACAACTTCTAAAAAACGAACGCGTAAAAGTTATGACTTCCAGAACAAAAGTACACATATACATACACAAACTTCCTTTTATTATTATAGATTAAGCAAGGGTTGAGCTAATTCCATTTCTTCGTTTTTCAATTCAAATGATTTTTTAAAATTAATGCTAGTGAGCCGACTTTCATGAAACGGTTCAAGTAAAAGACCATCTTGTTTTAATTGAAATTCTTCAATAACAGGGAATTTCGGGAATCGGTAGGGTTCAAAACCTGACCATGGACGATGTACAATCGCATGCCAAAATCACGGTGATAGGATGTGTCATCTCGTAGCTATGCACTAATTGTCCCGAGTTTCTTATAGAGAGCCTTTTTTTCGATTATTATTAACCCTTTAACCGGCTGCAACGAATTATCTCGGGGATAGAAAAATGGTTTGAAATACGCTCGAACGAATGTGCATATTCACTGTCTAACAAGTCGGCCAAACTCGACAGGGGTGAATGAACCTTCACACCAGAAAGCGTTACTTTTCCCTTTTGTTTGTCATTCAAAGTGGTCATTTACGGGGAATGATTTTTCTTAACCCTTCCTATGACATTACTTTTTCTTCCGAAAATACTACAAAAATGGCGAAGAACCTAAGAAAGGAGAGAAAAGAGATTTGTGTAACTTGGCTCAACCTAGTGGCATGATGTCCGTGTCAGGAGGCTAGCCTTTACCAATCATTCCTTGGGTAAGGGAGCAGAGAATAAAGTAATGTAGGGAATTATGCTATAAAACATAAGGGAGTGCTTACTAACAGCGACAGATATATAGTAGATTCTGCTGAGATGAGAGAGCGAAAGGAATAGTTTTGCCATAGCTTTCGCATAACCCAGATACTAAGTCAACAGTTCTGTTTGACGAGGGCAGAACAGTTCTGTTTGACGAGGGGGTGATGAAATATTCCGTTTTAAAGTCTCCAATTTTTTTTATCCTTGCTTTCCTGTGAGTTGTGAATATTGTGTGGAGTGCTTAGTCTGGTAATGGCGACTTATATTGTACTCTTTTAGTACAGCTATAGTGTTATTGCACAATAAACACAATATTTTGTCATCTAATTCGGTAACAAAATAATTCACACTCCACTGTGCCTTAAAAGCACGACATTCGAAGTCCACTTTTCTCTTCTTTTCTGGTTTTGACAGTGACGTGGTGGATATGCAAAGGTAATCAAACGAGAACAAAATGTCGCAGAACAGAGATACCCGTGGCACTGGAAACTCTGCCGAATCATAACTGCGTGGCGTCACAGCAGAAGCCACCGAATGCGAAGCTACAGGAGCGCCACATACGGTCGTTTCTCGCAACTCCTCAACTCGGCGGTCGGCCTGTTCGTTATGGCGCGTACTTTGACATTTTAAAGACTGAAATTTTAAAGAATTTGAAAATGTAAAATTCATTCTTAGAGCTCGCAGGTCGTACAAAAAGAGGCGGCGGACCGTAGTTTGCCAACCCCTGACGTAGACTATTGTAGGCTCACTTTCTTTGCCAAGTAATGCATAGCTTTTTTTGTTAGGAGGCAAGAAGGTAAATTGAGATTTTCGCGATTCTTCTGTTTCTAAGAAATCGATCAGAAAAATTGTTTTTGCATCGGATAGAACTCCTCGTGAAAAATGTTCGGAATATAATTTTTAATATTTGGTAAAGAACGGTTTTGCCACTAGAGGGCGTAAACATATGTTCATGCTCCTCATCTATTTGCAGCAATATCTACGCTTCTGAATATTCGATTGGAAAATTCTTTTGTAATCAGATACCGCTTACATCATTTCTTGCAAGAGCACCTAGAAACAGTTGTTGATGAACGGGACATTAATAATAATAGATTAGCAAGGATTGTTTCAGAAAATGCCAGCAACATGACAAGGGTAGCAGATACTCTGGATCAATAAGGTGGTGTACGCTGCGCTACCCGTACTATAGCGTCCCGTACTATGCAGGTCAGTGTGCAGAAATGTCTCAAGCTATAGGTTGTAAAGGATATAGTTGCTATAACATCAGCAATAGTGACACATTTTAGACATTCAACTGTGGCAACTGCAGCATTGAAACATAAGCCACGGCAGGTGGACATTCCCGAGGTAAAACTGATTCAGCGGTGCCGAACCAGTTGGAATTCGGATTACTTCATGTGTGTAAGCTTGGTTAGGAATAAAACTGCGGTAAATGCAATACTGGGCGATAGCTCAGTAACTAAAGTCAGTGTAACACAACGTCTGGAGCTTACAGATGTACAGTGGACAACGTTAGATGGACTGATCACAGTTCTTTTTTGTCTACTGACGTCATCAATGTACAGGTAGCGCCATCTGTTAACAGGTTTAAATATTACTCAAAGAAAAATGATTAACTTTTAATATAATTACGGTTATTTTTTTTAGCAAGTATTAAGTATCCCATACTATAACTTAAAGTTAGTTTTATCGATGTGCAAAGTTTCATCCTTGGGAATACATTAATTGCGAAGAAAATATGTAAAGAAATGTTACCATTGGAAACATAATGCAGAGATTTTAGGTGGAGCCACCTTAAACCTCTACAGGTAGCAGCAACTCTATTCTGTTCACGCGAAGAATGTCTGTTCGTGGTCAGGCCTGAAATTTGAAGTTTGCTTAACATTCAGTTTTCCACTGAGGTTGATGACAATCCCCTTTTTCGGTCGCTCAAGGATTTCGTGAACGTTTCGTGATGTACTGCACCGAAAGAGAAGGCAAACCTAGCAAGCAGCAAGTGCCCTCTACACCAAATACAAAGATTTGAAACATGAAGACGAAAGGCACAGGGATGCTGTATGCGACTACATCACTTCCAAACTTGAAGAGCTCAATCCGACACTCTAGAAAAAGGGTCTTCATAAGAGAGACATCGAAATGCTTTGGATTTTCTCTTTCGGCAAGAGGCCGTAGCGATAGAACCTGAGCAACAACAGCTCCAGCGTTACAGAAGTGACGCTACCTTAGAACACAATGCGAGCACACTGAAATGGTGGAAGACACATCGTGAGACGATCCTGACAGTAGCTAAACTGGCCATGCGGTATCTTACTATCCCGGCAACGTCGGCATCCGCTGAGAGGGTCTTTTCAACGTCAGTCAAACGTAACTGCTTAAAACCGGTAAACGTAAACAACTAGTCTTTCTTTTCCAGAACAGCAGCGACAAATGAGATTCCCGATGTAGTTTACTTTCATTTTCTCAGATGTTTAAGGTCGACGAATAGCATGACTGGTGTAATTGCGTTTGTTTGTTTACTATTTGTACGTATTGGAATTAATTATGTATTGTTTGTACGCAATAGATCAACTGCTGGCAATGTGGTTTCAGCCAAACGTAATGTTTCCCAAACCGGAAATCGTAAACCACTAGTGTTTCTTTTTCAGTAACACTGTGCTGAATGATGCTCACGAAACCGTTTATATTATACCAGATGAATGTTCGTCAATAATGACGGGGGAAAATAAAATTTATGATACAGAAATTATTGGCATTTATTTATTGAGTTTTTGAGTTCCACGTCAATAGATGGCGATGTTGGCTCACAGCTTTCTGAAAATTTCCCGAGCAGTCGGTTCTGGAATTTGATACGACGGGCTATCTGTTTGTTATGGGTTTTGTGGAACCTTTAGTCCCTATTTCGTCAACACTTCCTTGTACACAACATTTTTCGTATACACTGACTGTGAATTTCTCCTGCTCTTTTCCGTGAACTATTTTTATCTTGACGTATTCAGATAGTCGTACTCTTGACGTTGCCACAAACACCGGTTCAGGTAGTGAACCAAAATTCCTGATGTAAAGTTTTTCGTAGCCTCCCCGGTGGCGCAGTGGTCATACGTCCGAAAGGGGTCCAGGTTCGAATCCCGGTGAGGCATGGATGTTGTGTTTGTCTTACGGCAATGGCTCTCTCCCTTCCGTGGAATCAGAGACCCTAAATTAGGGACAGGCGACTGCTTATAGCCCATTGAGTTGCTCGCGGTGGTCGTCAAACCTCCAACCAAAAAAAAAAAAACGTTTTTGCATTTCTAGAGTTGACCGTGTGATGTGACGATCTCTGACGTCTGACGTCATGTACGAATGATTTGGATTAGATGACGTCACACCAGCAGCTGTGGTCTTCGTTGCTGTGACAACAAAACAAAGTGCTATACGCGTGGACTGTGGGCGTGTAGCTGATCACATACACGAAAACACGAAAAGCTAAGCGTGACGTCTCAAACATTTGTTTCTCGGTTGTTGCTATGACGACTTAAAAAGTAGCACGGAGGAGGAGGAGGGCTCTACAAATTATATATTACGATGTGTTCTTACGTTGAGGCCTCAAAGTGGCACAATGGTTAAGCATACATTTCATTTAATTGTTACAAACTGTATTTTGATGTATACGTCAGTTTGTGTATTATTTGCTTTCCTTTATTGTGCAGTAAATGGTTTCTCAACATCCTGTATCGTAGTATCACTCATTGGACACCTTACGCCTTTCCTTATTAACAATATTATACAGTGTATAACGTGAACCCAGCTGTTTGTTTAACCGTCGAATATTCGAAGAGAGTTCGCACATTCGAACAAATATCCGAACAGATAAAATATACGAATATAACATTCGGTTAACTGTGTATTCTGGTTTTATTCGACAGATACTTGTCTTCTATTGCTTATCGAATTGACGAATATAGAATAATTCGGTTTTAAATCCGAGCCCTAGTATGTATATAAAGACTAAAGGCCACAGGCGCGTTGCAGGACTCTTCTTCCCGACTTACGAAGTAAAGGTATCGTCTCTCAGTGTCCGCAGTAGTTTGTACAAGAGAAAGGAGCGCTAGTGGCTAAGCAAGCGAGACACTTAATTTTAGATCGTCTTTTTGCGGTGAAGACAGGTTAAGTTAATTAGTAATTTTACTTTCTGTGTAGGAGCTTATTATTTTGTCTGAATAGGTCTTAAATAATTTTATTTTTTTCTGCACGTTGAGTTATTAAGAACTAAATTTTTTTTTCATTTAGGCTTTTCTAAAGAAAAGAAAATTTAGGAATCCGAGGTTTTTGAAACTCACAATGACTTTTAGTTCTGTTTAAGAAAATTTGAAATGTACTGCTTAATGGTATTATTTCACAAAATCCCTAAATATAATATTTTGTCTTGATAACGATAGCTTTTAAATATAGGGTTCCAGAGACTGATACAAATGCATCAAACATGGGGATCCCAGACGTCCCGTAAAAAAGAGATCGTCCAGTTTTTGGCTAATGCCTCCCCCCGAGAAAACTCTTCGGGACAGCTTTTTGTCCTGTATGTTAGAGTTCAAGACTGAAAAACAAAATCGATGAGTTACAATTTGCATTCTTTTACAAACATATTTTTTAACCTGCACGCCAAGCTTCCCCCAAACTGACTGCTATCTCCCGTTAAGCTATCTCCCGCGTCTAACTCTGTGGTCAATGCTCTCATTATGTAGGCAAGCACAGCCGTGGCAGATTGCTATCGGGGAAGGGGAAGCGCACGTGACAGTATGTCTTGGGTGAAAATGAGAACAGCATTACCTAAGGAAAATGTTCTTCAAACAGCCCAAACTATTAATCAGACCGCTGCCATATTCAACATTGTTGAATCTGATTTGTTCGATGAAGTAATGCTAGTGAAAACAGTTCTGAAGTCCAAAAAAGATAGTTAAGTGAAGGGAATGTTGAAATCCAAACAGTTAGATGAAATCTGGGTGGATCTCTTACAAAATGTTGAAGGAGAACTATCAAATTTAAAGAAATTAGTGGAGTTTGTAATCCCTAGAACAAATGCGAGTGTCGAAAGATTATTTTCTCGCATGAACGCACTGTAGACTAATGAGAAAAACAAATTGTCTGTTAAACCTAAAATCAATGTTTATTGAAAAATTATTCTTCAATGAGGATTGTGTAACTTTTCATGACATAATTCTTAAAAACAAGCAATTGTTAAATGAAATTCATTCTTCAGAAAAGTATTGCAAGACTGAGCAAGACTGATTGATTAATATCAATATTGATTAATAAGAATAGTTTGAATCATTTTGTACGACTGGCAAATTTTCACATTCAGTCGTAAGTGTCCCGTATTTTTAGCACGTCTTTTGTAAAAAAAGATCATGCTTATGTTACCGGTTTGTCCGTCCGTCCGTCCGCCTGTACCCACGATATATCTGCAACTATTAGTCAGATTTGAAAAATTCTTTTTGCATTGGGAAACTAGAAGTATGCGAATGATGATCCTTTATTTCGTTTTTTTTTACGATGTACAATTTCGCGGCTAGAGGGCGTAAATACAGATGATGCCGAATTCAAAAATTCGATTTATTCCACATATTTGTTTCTAAACATCCGATTGAAAAAATTAGTTCATCTTTCGATTCCATTTGGGTCGAAGAATATTTCAGATTAAGTTACTTTTTCAAATTACGCATAGATTTTCCGCTAGGGGGCGTAAAATTAAATTAAATTTTCCCCGATAACTCTTCTTCTAAAACTCCGATTTCAAAAAAAAAATTCAGCGGATACACCTACTGATGAAAAATCAAATTTTTGGTAAATAATACTTTGGCCACCAGGGGGCGTAAGTGTTAATTTTTGCTTCTGATGTATTTGCCATAAAATCTGAGCTTCTAAAATATCGATTGAAAAAATCTTTCGTAGACTGATGCCACTCACATCGATAAAAAATTTCGGAATATTTTCTTCTTAAATCATTCCAAAGTTTCTCCGCCAGGGGGCGTAGATGTATATCTTATTTTTGTCAATATCTCTACTTCTAGGATCCTGTCCGATTTGAAAAATTCCTTCTTTGTTAGATAGTGTTTTCAGTGCGACATGTTTTTCATATAATTTCAAACTTTTCAAGTAATTCATAGATTTTCCGCTAGGGGGCGTAGAAGTAAATTGCGTTTTCCCCTATATCTCTGCTTCTAAATCTTCGATTTTAAAAATTCTTTCTGCACCGGATACAGCTCCTGATGGGAAATCGTTTGTATACAATTACAAATTTTTGTGAAAAAAATGGTTTGGCCACCAGGGGGCGTAAATCTTAAAATCCGCTTCTGATGTATTTGCAGCAACATATGAGCTCCTAAAATCTCGTTTGCAAAAAAGTCGTTTGTTGACCGGTACTACTCATGTCGACAAACCTTTTCGGAACATTTTCTTCTTGAGATAATGCATGGTTTCTACGTCAGGAGGCGTAGATGTATATCTTATTTTTGTCAATATCTCTACTTCTAGTAGTCCGATTTGAAAAATTCCTTCTTTGTTGGATAGTGTTTCCGATGCGAAATGTTTTTCCTATAAATTCAAAATTTTCAAGTAAATCATAGACTTTCCGCTAGTGGTTACAAAGGTAAATTGCGTTTTCTGCGTTGTTTCTGCTTCAAATCTCCGATTTGAAAAATTCTTCCTGTACCGCATACAAGACCTGATGGAAAATATTTTTCACATAATTTCTAAGGTTTGATAAAGTATGGTTTGACCACCAGGGGGCATAAGTGTTAATTTCTGCTTCTGATGTATTTGCTGCAAAATCTGAGCTCCTGAAAACTCGATTAATTTTTTTTTCTTGGACCGATACTGCTCATATGGAAAAAAACTTTTGTGAATACTTTCTTCCTAAAATAATGCATGGTTTTGCCATCAGGGAACGTAAAGTCACATCTTATTTTTGTCGATATCTCTGTTTCTAAGAGTCCGATTTGAAAAATTCTTTCGGTGTTGGAGAGTGTTGTGCGATGCGAAGTGTTTCTCATATAAATTCATGTTTTTCTTAACGCACAAGTCTGCAATCAGAGGGCGTTAGCTCACGATTCCGTTTACAGCAACATCTGAGGGATTAAAAACCCTTTTGAAAAACTTCTTTCTTCCGTCAGATACTATTATTTTCTATACCGGTTCCATTGACTTTGAATAGCTTTGATAAATTTAATTGGCGTCAGAACGGATTCAAAAGACGTGCTTATTACACCCGAAAATTCGGTGTCATCTTTCTTGTTTTCCAATGTATCTGGGATCCCTAATCAAACAATCCAACTATTAATCAGACCGCTGCCATATCAAGCATTGTTGAATCTAATTTGTTTGATGAAGTAATTAATGGTAGTGAAAACAGCTCTGCGTCCAAAAAAATTTAAACAGTAAATGGATTCTGGGTGGATCTCTTAAAAAATGTTGGAGAACTCTCAAATTTAAAGAAAGTAGTGGAGTTCGTTATGTGTATCCCTGGAACAAATGCGTGTGTCGAAAGATTATTTTCTTGCATGAACGCACTGTGAAGTGGTGAGAAAAACAAATTGTCTTTAAAAACTGTAAAAATTATTCTTCAATGAGGATTGTGTAGCTTTTCATGACATGATTCTTAAAAAGAAACAATTGTTAAGTGAAATTCATTCTTCAGAAAAGTATTACAAGAGTGAGCAAGACTGATTGATTAATAAGAATATTGATTAATAAGAATAGTTAGAATCATTTTGTAAGACTGGCATATGTGATTGATGCGCATACTAAACTTTCACCCACAGTCGTAAATGTCCCGTATTTTTTTTCAATGTATCTGGGATCCCTAATCAAACAGTCATATGTACATGACTGTAAGTACCGCTTATCTTAAGGTAACAGAATATACTCTATAATAGCAGATGCACCAAATGGAGGTACGGGAGGAAATATCCGTTTGCACGATAACCTTGGTACGATGAGACAAGCTATTCCACGATATCCAGTCTCGCAACAGAACCTAAAAATCAGATTGTCAGCAGACGTTTCAAATTTTATAGTTTATCAAACCTTGAGCATAAGGAAAAAGTGAGAACAAAAGTTATCTGCTGATGTAGAACGGAATCATGGAAGGCATTTCTGAAAATTCCGGATTTTCAGATAACTTCTTAAACGTGGCAATTTTGCGTTATTAACCAAGAGTTTTCAACCTAGATAAAATTCTATCATTTCACTTATAAAAGAGTCAGGTTTTTTCCCTGTCATTTCACATAAAATGCTGAATCAGGAATATGGTTTCTTAACTCACAAAAGCAATCGCGAGAAATGTCTCGTGAATTTCAGGATTTTTTACCTAATGATCTGTACTTATCGCAATTCACATGAAACTTTCAGTTGGCATTCGTGAAATATTTTAGCTAAACATCCGAGAATTAAAGAAGAAAAAGGTTTATTCTTATGAAAAAGTGCTAAAACGGAAATTATTAGAGGAAAATACACGAAAAGGAATTTTCTATTTTCTTTTCCTTTTCGACTGCAGCAGTTGGCTGCGAATTATGAATACATAACTGTTGCTCTGTTACGTCATACCGTTAGAGATTTATCAAGAGACTCGATGCAACGAAGTACCAGCAGGAAAGTTTGTCTTCTTGCAGAATACATAATTGAACATTAACTGTTGAAGAACTACTGGTTAATTATCACGAATATGGAAAAGAAAGGTTCTTTCATGATTTATGTTAGAGTAACATATTTTCCTTCTGTTTGTTTGCACAATTCGTTGTGGGATCATGAATGTAGGTGCAAGGATTCGGAAATCGTTTCAGTCAAGGTGGCCTTACTTCTTTTTCCTTTTAATGTCGACAATCTCTCTTCCTTACCTCTTAAAATACACTCAAGGGCAATGAAATTTGCGCACCAAGAAAGAAGCATCGGATAGAACTGAAATTTTATGGACGTAATGATACAGATGAAAAATACACATGATGGCAAAAACAGAGCTGCAGGTCAATTACAGATGGATCTGTGACACGCAGTCCGGTCATCTTCAATGGCACCGCCTCCTGCGGCGATACATGCTGCAATACGGTCCGGCATGGAAGCAAACAGACGCCTGATGTTGTCCTGCGGCAGACTGGTCCACACGTGTTGGACGGTATGCTCCAAATCCCGGATAGTGCGGCACGGCAGCAGCTGGCTTTTCCACTGGTCCCCCACATGCTCGATAGGGGACATGTCCGGGGAACGGGCAGGCCATGGAAGTGTCTAGACACGAAGCAGGCAGTCCTTTGCAACCCGAGCCGTGTGCGTACGGGCATTATCCTGCTGGTATAGCGCACCTGGAATCCCGGCCAGGAATGGGAGCACGTGGGACCGTAGGATCTCATCCACATACCGCTGGCCCGTCAATGATCCACGTACCACTACTACAGCTGATCGGCTATCGTAGGCAATGGCTCCCCAGACCATAATGCCTGCAATGGGGTAGGTGTGGCCCTCGATAGCGAGACTGGGATTGTGCCGTTGACCAGGGGACCTCTACACCCGGACACGATGAAAGTAGACTTTAGCCGTAATTGCACGATGGCACAATAAAACTTAGTGATGAGTTAAAACTTCGATGAGATAAAAACACATCATCATCATCATTGTCAACCATTATCAATCCACTGCTGGACGAAGGTCTCCCCAAGTTTCCTCCACAACGGTCTGTCTTGTGCCAGTCTCCTCCATGTCACCCCTGCATACTTTCGAATTTCATCCACCCATCTCCCATGTGGTCTTCTTCTGGGTCTTTTCCTGTCCCTTGGAATCCAATCTAAAATTTCGGCTGTCCATCGATGATCTGTCCTTCTGGCAGTATGTCCAGCCCATTGCCATTTCAGGGATTTAACTCTGATCATGATGTCTTCCACTCTTGTCATTTTTCGGATCCACGAGTTCCTCTTCTTATCTCTCCTGGTTACACCAAGCATGCACTTCTCCATGGTTTTTTGAGTTGTCTGCAGCCTTTGTATGTCTCTTTTAGTTAAGGTCCACGTCTCTGCACCATACGTAAGCACTGGAAGGATGCATTGATCAAACACTTTTCTTTTAAGACATAATGGCATATTGCTCTTGAAAATTATGCTGTTTCTTCCAAAAGCTCTTCAGGCAAGTTTTGTACGCCGATTAATTTCTTCATCAATGTGACCCTCACTTGATATCTGCTGTCCAAGATAAACGTACGTGTCTGTTATCTCCAGCTTTTCTCCATCAATCGATAAATCTTCATTTCTTGTAAAAGCATTGAACATCACTTTTGTCTTTTGAAAGTTCATTTTTAATCCCACTTCTTTACTCTTGTCAGCAAGTTCCTGGATCATACTCTGCAGCTCTGATGGGGTAGTTGCAAAAATGACTACGTCATCAGCAAAACGAAGGTGGGTTAGATAATCTCCATCAATCTTTATCCCCTTGTTTTCCCAGCTCAGCGACTGAAAAACACCCTCCAATGTGGCATTAAAGAGCTTCGGAGATATGGTGTCACCTTGTCTCACTCCCTTTCCAATTTTTACGTGTGTTTTATTTTCAAACAGCCTAATCTTTGCACTTGCATTTTCATAGATGTTATTAATAATATTAATGTATGCATCTTCAATACCGCAGGTTTTCAGAGCCATTGTAACTGCTGATGGTTTCACCGAATCAAAGGCTTTTTCATAATCGATAAAAGCCATGCACAATGGAAGTTCATATTCCCTCACTATTTCAATTAGTTCTCTCAGCACGTGGATATGATCTATTGTGCTGTAGCCACTCCTGAATCCAGCTTGTTCTCTCGGTTGAGCCATGTCCAGTGTTACCTTCAAGCGGTGTGAAAGAACTTTAGTGAAGATTTTATAAACTACTGATAGGAGGCTGATAGGTCTGTAGTTTCCGAGATCCTCAATGTCACCTTTCTTATGTAGCAGGATCATTGTAGCGGTGTTCCAATCCTCAGGAATCTTTCCTTCATTAAGGCATCGAGTGAAAATTTGGGCGAGTACTGTTTCGATTTCTCCACTTGCTTCTTGTATGATGTCTACAGTAATTCCATATTCTCCTGGAGCTTTTCCTCGCTTCATGTTCTTGATTGCATGTGCAACTTCTGCTGGAAGGACTGGGGGAACTCTGGTACTGGTATCTTTCATGATGCCTGGAGTGCATATATCATCCCTTTCATATAATTTGGAGTAGAAATCTTTCACTCTTGTCAAAATTTCGCCTCTATTTCTTGTTACATCTTCTTTTCTCAGTGCCATAATCTGTTTTCTTCCCTTACTGAGATGTCCCTTTGCTATCTTTAGGCTTTGGTTGTTTTCAATTGCTTTCCTCACTAGTTCACAGTTGAATTTCCTTACGTCTTCAGTGATACTTTTTCTTACTGTCTTGCATAGCTCTATATATTCCACTTTGGAAGTCACATCTTCTTTAGTTGTCCTCATCTCTCTTCTTTTTTGCATCAACATTTTGGTTTTTCCTGATAATTTGTTCACATGCAACTTGTTCTTAGACCCAGCTAATTTTGTTGCTGTTTCCATAAGAGCTTTGGTTACTTTTCTGTTAACTTCAGAGATGTCCACTTCTTCCGATGTTAGGCCTTCTAAAGCAGAGAACCTGTTCTTCAGTTCTAACTTGAAGGTATTATGGTGTTTTTTAAGGTTGGTTATGTCAATAGATTTTGTTTGTCTTATGAGCTTGCCACGTTCACGTTTAGTGTTGAGGTGCATCTTACATCTCACAAATCTATGGTCACTACCTGTGTTGAACTTGATTAGCACACTGCAGTCTTCTATGACGAATTTTTTGTTACACATAATAAAATCAATTTCACTTGTCGTCCCATTTGGATGTCTCCATGTCCATTTCCTGTGTGGCTTTTTCTTGAAGAAGGAGTTCAAGATGAAAAACCCTTCTGCCTCTGCAAACTCAACGAGAGTATTTCCACGCTGGTTTCTGTTGCCATGACCGAATTTACCTACTGAAGTTTCATTCTGTTGCCGTTGCCCTATTTTTGCATTGAAATCTCCCATAATTATTTTCAAGTGCTGCTTACCTTTATTATTTAGATGATAAATTTCCTCATAAAATTCTTCAATTTCTTCTTCAGGATGACTTGTGGTGGGTGCATAAGTTTGAATAATCTGAGCCTGGTATCTTTTCGAGAGTTGGATAACAAGTCGTGCAGCTCTGTCAGAGGAACTTTCAACTTCTACAACTTTATCCTTCAGTTTCTTGTTTATTATAAATCCAACATCACTAGTTCTGCCAGTATCTGTCCCACGATAGTAGAAGATATGTCCACTTTTCAGTTCGATGAGATCTTCTCTTTTCTCCTTACCTCACTTAGCCCCACATGGTCCCACTTGATCCTTTGTAGTTCCTCTTCCAATTCAAGAAGCCTTGAATCAGAAGATAGGGAGCGTCCATTGTACGTTGCCAAGGTCAGCATCAGATGGCAGCCTAGTCCGGTCCTCCGGGGATTCTTAGCACCCTCTGCCTTCATGTCGCACTGACCGCTGCCTTGGCCAGGTACATTCCAGCTGCCGGAGACTGAGGGCCAAGATTTAAGCACATTAGTTAAAATACCATTAGCCGTTTCAAGGCGGCATCAGCCTCTCATCTTCAGATGGAAGAAAGTACATCGTGAAACACGCATGGGCACATATATAGGTAGGAGTAAATTATAGCAGTTGCCACTCAAAGAGACACAAACATTTGTTTTTAGGTGATGACACCTAGGTACGAAGGTGAAATGAAATAAGGTCTGAGTTCGGTAGACTTGTGAGTAACGACAGTTAGTAACAAATATCATTTAGCAAAAGTTTCCAGGCTTGATGAACAAAAACAGGTAGGTCCTCATTACAACAGGTATTTAAAGATGACAAATGTACAAACTCTCGGTGAATAGTAGAGAGGCCTTTTGCGGAGGGCAAGCAAGGATTGTTGCTTCGGTCCATAAGGGGGAGTGTGAGTCCTTATTAACAAGGCGAGACAAGGCGGTAGATTGTGAGCCAACTTTAACGTTATACATATGTTCCGGAAGTCTTGTTTTAAGCCTTCTTTGATGTTTATCCAATGTGAACCAAGTCCCTAGTTTCTTCCTCCATGGCTTTGAGGGGAACACAATACACACCATGTCTGTCAGTAAGCTCCACTGAGTCACGGTCATTTTTAACCATAGCCAGAATGTTTCTAGTTTTAATGCCAAAATCCAAATGGTGTCGCCGGCATTTGTTTTTTAAAATGTTAACACGTCCAGGAATGAACTCCATAGAACCCAGAAACTTACGTTGATTACTTTCAGGAGTCAAAGTCGTGAAGGTCTTCCTTTGAAACTTCCGTAGAATACAATCAACATGGTACTTCGAATAGTCGTGCGTCAGAGCCAGTTCGTACATCTTATATAATTCACATTTTTAATAATGTGTATGCGTTTTTATCTCATTAAAGTTTTAACTTATCACGAAGTTTTATTGTGTCATCGTGCAACTATGGCTAAAGTCTACATTCATCTATATACTGCACGAAAATAATCTTCCTATTTCGGACGCGATGATCATCAGTCCCCAAAACGGAGCGGCACTCATTGCTAAACACCACACGTAAGGGGCGCTGGGGTCGCAGATTCGCAATCAGGAAATGGTTTGTGTGGACAGAGGAGCCGCCATATTTGCCTGTATAGTGGACCGGGTTAACGTAGGATCCGTTCGTTTGGAGCAAGATCAGTCGATTCTCTTTACTGGTGGTCCTCCTTGTCCGTCGGAAGCCGCCCCGCCGTGTGGCAGTGCTGTCCCGTGTCCACGGTTCCCAACACAGTAGGACGGTATGGTAAGAAAGATATACGTGGCGGACTATACGGCGCCCCGCCCACCCTACGGGTTTCAAGCTTCTCTCAAAGTCCGTAAGTTGCGTAAATCGACGTCTCTGGCATCTTCCCGGCATTCTTATCACTCTGTACTCTTGCTTGCGCCGATCGGTGCTTTTCGCTTTCATGGGACATCGACTACACGCCTGTTTAAAAGACTGCCGGTTCGTGCTTTCAGCGCCACCAAAGGTTGTGCGGTCATGCGCAATCGCACCAAACGTGTATCATTTGCACACCAGCACGCACTCTAGCTATTTGCAAAGTTTCCCGGTTGTAGCATGTTTTCTTCTAGGTGCGCAAATTTCATTGTCCGTGAGTGTAGACGAGCCCAGAAATTTTTCGTGCTCATAGAAGATGAAAATCATGTGGCTACCCAAACTAAGCGAACTTATGTTGTTTTCTCACTAAAGCAAGTGCCGAAGACAGCGTTGGCGAGCCTGAAGCTATATTTCTGATGATGTTGTTCAGAAGAAATGGGTTCTGATGGAATCACGAATGAAAGCTGCTTTCCAAGATGCGACTAAAAAACTACTGGCAAGAGCAATGGAAACCTCAGACTCTCAAAATGTTTTCTCAACCTAAAAATAGTATAACTATGCTAGGAATCCGAATTTCTTGGTGTAGAATCAAACTCAAAGTTTCCAAACTTCCGCACATCAACCAGATGGCTTTTTCAAGGAAGGTAGACAGCTAACAGCAAACTGAATAATAAAACACTTCAACAATTTGAACCCGGTGACTTGACTAGACAATAAATGAATAGACACAATAGTGATCACTCATTCGAAGAAACGAGGTCACGTTGGTTGGACACGTGGTAGTGTGGTAGAAAACACAGCATTATTTGAAGAATTACATATGGAATTTCATTAAATTTTGTTACTTTGTTTGTTAAAAGTGATCAATTAGCTGTTCTCTCCCTCGTTTATTTAGGAGACTTTCATAAGTTTTGTTTATTAAAACGATCAAATAAGCTTTGAATGAATAATAACAATCAAAAGTTCCTGGTTTTCTCGTTGAATCCTTGATTTCGCAAAATTCGGTCTTTTTGTATGCTTGATCTACTGTACGTAAAAAAACCAAAAACAATATTAACCACCCCACCTTAAAAGATTCGTTTTGTTTTTCATTTCCTATGTGTGCAAAATTCACCGCCGTCTTTTAATGGATCAACCAGATCGTGAGGTGGACGAGACTCTGGCTAAAATTCGCAACACGATCAGCGCCACCACTGAATCAATAATAATCATTCATATAGGGTTTACACCCAAAGAGAGAGAGAGAGAGTTTAGATCCCACTAGCTATACTTTTTACAAGCTTCTGAGCCGAGTACCAGGAAAGAAGACACATTAGATGAGACCTAGTGCCTCGCGATAGGAAAGTAGGTGGACAAACCAAAGAGAAGCCAGAATGTCTGTATGTTCGGAAGTTGTGGATCACCACATAGGCGCAAGAAGTGTTCGCTTGGGGCTTCATAATCGCAGCGGCCTGAAAATATCAAATTGAAAACCAGATTTTGGAAAGTTGCGAATCCGTTTATTGGTGTAAATATGACATGAATGGTAAGTCAGATAATATCCGAACACTTGAAAATTTCTCTGCGCTGGAGCAAAAACGAACCCGCGTCATACGGTTTGCAACCGAGTATGCTAACCACTACACTACCCAGGACGACCAAGTCTCAAGTTTCCGAATAATTTGGATATAACCTATAACCTTTACATGTTTCGCTAATCGAAGCAACCGGCATTCATACCCGGCCGAGTCACATTATTGTGACCACCTGCTAATATCCAGAGTAACCACCGTGAACAGCGTGGACAGTCGCTAGACGGGCTAAGGGTGACTCAATAAGGTGCTCGATGGTGTTCTCAGGTATGTGGAGCCATGCTGACTACAGTGCATCTGACAGCTGCTGTAGGGTGCGTGGTGGTGGATCCATAGAGGGAACAACACGATCGTGGTGGTCCCACAGATGCTCAATTCGGTTTACGTCTGGGGAATTAAGGGGCAGGGGAAGTACTTCGAAATCTTCATCGTGCTCTTCGAACCACTCTCAGACATTAGATATTTTCAGCTGTGTGGTACGTCGCATTGTCATTATGGAAGATCCCATCCGCCCCAGGGAAGACAATCAGCATGTATGGATGTACGTGGTTGCAAGGATGGATTCATAACGAATTCGGTCCATAGAGCCTTCTACAGGTATAAGTGGACCTAGAGAATGCCACGATAGCATTCCCTAGACCATAACCCCGACCCCGCCAGCTTGTGTTCTGCCATAAATAGTTGAAGAGTGTTTGTTCTCCGATGTTTCTCGCCTTATACTCCAACGTCCATCCGTTCGATGAAGCAGAAAACTTGACTCATCGAAGAAGGCAATCATTTGCCAATCAGTGGAGGTCCAATTCCGATACTGCCATGAAAATGTAAGCTTTTGTGTCGATGCATAGGTGCAATGACCATCCGTCTGCATTGAGGCCTCGTACGCAGCAGAGTTTGCTAAACTCTCATTTTAGACACACTTCCGGTTGCCCCCTAGTTCATTAGGCCATTGAGTTACTCCACTGTAGCTTATCAATAGGGCCTCACGCACTTTCGAAGCCGACGAATAGGCCCTCACGCACTTGTGTGTCTAAATGAGAGTTTAAGGTTCGCTAAACTCTCATTTTAGACACACTTCCGGTTGTCCCCTAGTTCATTAGGCCATTGAGTTACTCCGCTGTAGCTTATCAACAGGCCCTCACGCACTTTCGAAGCCGACGTTATCCTCTTGCATCAATGGAACGTGGTGTTCCGCAGTTTCCACGTCGCTTATTCGCAATGGTGCTATTTCTCCAGTCACTATGCACTTTAACCACATGCAACACCAGACGAACAGTTCACAAACTGCGCTGTTTCAGAAATGCTGCCACCCTTTGCCCGAAAGCCGATAATCATCTCTTTTTGCGAATATGTTAAATCTCTCCTTTTATCTATGACAGCAGCGAGTGATATGTTTTCAGAATGCCTACAGCACTTCTTATGTACCCTCCAAGCCAGCTCACGACACGTGTCTTCTTTCATTGGCTACGTGCTGTTGACGTCAGAAGTAGGAGGTGGTCAAAATAATGTGACTCGGCTGTGTATATATATTAATTCAATGATTCTTATCCTCTAGATTCGCTATATGTGTATGCCAGTTGCTTCGACTAGCGAATCCTGGGATGGTTATAATGAAATTAATCGGAAACTTGAGACATGGTCGTTCTGGGTGGGGAAGTTCCGGCACAAACCGGGAGACGCATGTTCTTCTGTCCCCGCTCCAGGACGAGGAAATTTTCAAGTTTTAGGACTTACCATTCATGTCATATTTACACCAAAAGCGGATTCACAACTTCAAATTTGTATTGTACAACGGTGTAATCCCGCATTTCATTCATTCATTAATTGAAAACCAGGTTTTTAGAATTTCTAACGTTTTATTATTGCACTAGGTAAAAGTCCGTCAATAATGAAAGGGAGACTGTTTCCACTGTATCACCAAAGTGGAGCAAAGGTTCAGATAAAGCATATTATATTGTTTGTGATAAAAATATAAAATGACAATAAAGCCAAATTCTGTTGTGTTCTATGATGTTATTTTCATAGTGGGAAAGAGTTTCCCGCGCGACGAACGGAACTGTATCCAACGTCTAGTGCGCATTAATACTAGTGCACCAGGCACTTACCTTTATTATGGCTTAAGTGGATTTACCTAAATATTAAACTAAAGCTGGTAATAAAGTATCAGTGAAAGCATTCAGTCTTCTGGTCATTTGGAAAATACTCCGAAAGAAAAAGTACTTTTTTTTTAGTAACACCTGTTTAAATACACTGCTGGCCACCCAAAATGCAACACCAAGAAGGACACGAGATAGCAAAGCCAGATTTACTGGACACATAACAACAGATACAAAGATGAAACGATTGAGCTTAAAGGCCCGTGCGACTTGCGGAACACGCAAACATCAATAGTTCGTGTGGCCCCCATGACTGGCAAAAACGGCCGCTACACGACGCGGCATCGAACCAAAGAGGCTCTGGATGTGGGCTTGGGGTATGTCGGTCCAGGCTGCTTCCACACGTTGCCACAGTTCCTCAGGCGTAGCCGCGGGTGGTGCTTTGCCGGGCAACTCGGTTGCCGATCAGCGACCAGACGTGTTCGATGGGCGACATATCGGGAGTACCGGCTGGCCACGGCAGCAGTGACACCTGGTGGGCCGTGAAGAATTGTTGCACGATGCGTGCCACGTACGGGCGCGCATTGTACTGTTCAAACGTGGCCGCTGGAAGGTCCAGCAGGTAAGGGAGGACTACAGGCTCCAAAACGTCGGAGACGCAGCGGTGGCTGTTGAGTGTACCGGCGATGCGTACCAGAGGGGTGCGGGTGTCATATCCAATTGCGCCCCAAACCACAACACCAGGCGACTGACCGGTATGGAGATGCATAATGCAGGCGCCATGCAGTCTCTCGCCGTTGAGCCTCCACACGCGGATCCGACCATCGTGATGTTGCAGGCAGAAGCGGGATCCGTCGGAGAAGACAAGGTCGTGCCATTCCGTAGTCCAGGTGCGGCGTTCAACGGCCCACTGCCGCCGCACTCGCTGGTGGTGTAACGTCAATGGTAAGCGGAGCAATGGCCACCGTGCGACAAGACCCCGCTCCTGCAGACGACATCGAACGGTACGTGCTGACACTGGTTGTTGCGCAACACACCCTAATCCTGCGCTAACGTTCGTGTTGTGGCGGTGCGAGACGTCAGTGCCCGCCGCACAACATGCCGGTCCTCTCGCTTGGCGATGTGCCGCGGCTGCGGCAAACGCTCACGTCAGTCCGTCCGGCCCTCCTGCACCCACCGAATCCATACTTGCCTCACTGTGGCTGGATGCGTCCCACACGGGCGCCGATGTCTCGGTACGATAAACCGCTGTCGCGATAAGCCACTATTCGTCCTCTGTCGAACTCTGAAACATGCTGGAATGACTGCCGTATTCTACGACGAGGCAGCAGGAAGCTTCCCACGCCCAGGTCCATCAGCATAACACACTTCCACTACTTACACCCCGCCTCCTGTGCACCCTCTGGAGCCATGCCTATAGTGCTTCTCGGTGGCGTGCCGGGAGCACATGGTTTTCATGTGCCCTGAAATGCTAATCGTTTGCATGTTCTCTCGCGGGCGACGTATTCTGTGAATTTCAGGCCATTCGGATGATTCCTTCATGGTGTTGCATTTTGGGTGGCCAGCACTGTATTTTTCAGTGCAGTTAACAGCTGAACGCTTTCCTTTAGTTCTGCGAAATTAATCGCTACTATGTGTATTGTCATTGACTTTGTGTTTTTTTTTATTATTTTGACACATTTGCACCTTTCTTTTGTTTTATACTTTTTAATCAAACATATTGAGTATACAGTTTGCTCTCCTAATTGTATCTCCTGAATCAAACATATTGAGTATACAGTTTCCTCTCCTAATTGTATCTCCTTATTTCAGAAGGAAGCGTTTACGCTCAATAAACAAAACATTTGAGATACTTGCCTAACAGCGTGTTGGCCCTCTTTTAGTGCCAATAACAGCCTGTAAACCCCGAGGCATCGACTCCAACTGACACCGGGGATTTCAGAAGGTGATACCAGCCATGCCTGTTGTAACATTGCCCACAACTCTGCCCGAAACGTCAGTCCAGGATCCTTGGATCTGATGTCCCACCCCACGGCATGACAGAGAACTTCCACAGGGTTTAAATTCAGGAAATCTTCAAAGCCACCGGATGGTTCAAAACTCAGATGAGTTTTCCTCGAACCATGTCTGGGTGGTTGCAATTCGGAGACCTTAGGGGCCACTGGATAGTTCCAAACTCAGATGAGTGTTCTTCGAGCCATTCCTATGTCGTTTGCAATCCGGGATCCTTGGAGCCACAGGATGGTTCCAAACTCAGATGAGTGCTTCTCGAGCCATGCCTGGGTGGTTGCAATCCTGGGCTCTTGGGGGCCACAGGATAGTTCAAAACTCAGATGAGTGTTTCTCGAGCCATGCCTGGGTGGTTGCAATCACGGGACCTCGGAGCCACAGGATGGTTCCAAACTCAGATGAGTGCTTCTGGAGCCATGCCTAGGTGGTTGCAATCCGGGACCTTGTGAGCCACTGGATGTTTCCAAAGTCAGATGAGTATATCTCGAGCCATGCCTGGGTGGTTGCAATCCAGGGACCATAGGGGCCAATGGATGGTTCCAAACTCAGATGAGTGTTTCTCGAGCCATGCCTGGGTGGTTGCAATCCGGGATCCTTGGGGGCCACAGGATGGTTCCAAACTCAGATGAGTGTTTCTCGAGCCATGCCTGGGTGGTTGCAATCAGGGGACCTTGGGGGCCCCAGGATGGTTCCAAACTCAGATGGGTGTTTCTCCAGCCATGCCTGTGTGGTTGCAATGAGAGGACCTTGGGGGCCACAGGATGGTTCTAAACTCAGATGAGTGCTTCTCGAGCCAAGCCTGGGTAGTTGCAATTCTGTGTTCTTTAGGCCACAGGATGGTTCCAAACTCAGATAAGTGTTCCTCGAGCCATGCCTGGGTGGTTGCAATCAGGAGACCTTGGGAGCAACTGGATGGTTCCAAACTCAGATGAGTATTTCTCGAGCCATGCCTGCATGGTTGCAGTCAGGGGATCTTGGGAGCCACAGGATGGTTCCAAATTCAGATGAATGTTCCTCGAGCCATGCCTGCATGGTTGCAGCGAGGTGGGAAGGCGCATTGTGCTTCTGAAACAATTCATAGGTCACAGGATGCCCAAAAGCCATAAAAGAGGAAGCACACGCTGTTGGCGGGCAGTGGTCAAGGATCTCTCCAGACACACTAAGGAACCAAATGTATCCAATGAGAGGGCTTCATAAACTATCACAGAGCCACCACCGCCTTGAGCAGAGTAGACCTGGTAGAACGGCAGTGTGGCTTCATGCTGTCGACGCCACACCTACACCCTCCTGTAAGCTCGATACAGCTGACCAGCCGGTGGCGCAGTGGTTTAAGCGATGGTTTCTGATCATTCGTCCGAGATAGGTCCGGGTTCAAATCCCGGTTCGGCATGGATGTTGTGTCTGTTTTACTGAGCTGGCTCTCTCCCTTTCCTGGAACCGGTAGCCCTAAATTAGGGACGGGCGATTGCTTATAACCCAATGAATTGCTCACGGTGGGCGTTAAACCTCCAAAAAAAAAAGGTGAAAACGGGATTCATCTGACCACACGATGCAGCGTCCCTCTGCGGAGGTTCAGTTTTGATGTTCCCAGCACCAGGCGAGGCGTAGTGTCCGATGGCGAGCAGTCAAAAATGGTACATGAATAGGACGTTGGCTCCCGTAGCCTGGGGTATGCGAAGGCCCGAGCAGCGTGAGTCTGCTAGGCCCTCCGACATTTAACCTGGATGTGATATCTGCCGCCGTTGGCAAGCGGTCAGTGAGTACGAGCCTGGATAGTCTACATCGACACCTGTCATCAATGGCGTGTGGTCGGCCATCGCTTGCTCTCTGAGCACTAGTATGGTATACTCGCGATACACCTTTTTTTTTTTTTTTTTTTTGAGGTTTAACGACACCGTGAGCAACTCAATGGGCTATAAGCAGTCGCCCATCGCTGATTTAGGAATTTAGGACCCCTGATTCCAGGGAAGGGAGAGAACCAGTGCCTTATGACAAACACAACATCCATAACGTAATTATAAATATACCACACTGTGAATACTCAAGAGACACAAATCGCGTATTGAATCCGTTTATTTTTGCGGCGTGGTAAGTACAAAGATTCGCCAAGCTTTCGCACTCCACTGGGAAGCTTTCTCAAGGCAATGGTAGATATAAAAATGCTATGTCTACCATTATGTCTACCATTGCCTTGAGAAAGCCTCCCAGTGGAGAGCGAAAGCTTGGAAAATCTTTGTACTTACTACGCCGCAAAAATAAACGGATTCAATACGCGATTTGCGTCTCTTGAGTATTCACAACATCCATGCCTGAGAGGATTCGTACCGGACCCTTCTCGGACGAATAGTTAAAAGCCAGCGCTTAGACCACTGCGCCACCGTGGCTGCAGGATGCACCTTTAATGCCGTTGCCCTCGGGAACAGTAGGGTTCTTACAACTTGGGCGATTGAATGACCCATCTGACTTGCGGCGACAATGCGTCCGCGATCAAATTCACTCAGATCACCACGTTTTTACACGTTCGGGTTGTGATATACTGTTGGGAAGCTCTGCTGTTGGTCTATTTATTGCCTGTGTTTGGTTTGGGTCTTTCCCACTCTGCGCAGGAGTACCCATGTCAAGTCCTCATCACTCCAATTCCTATAAAGTTTACTGAGTACACATACCCAATATATTTTTTCATCATCATGCTCCTTCTTCATTATTCTGCATTTTTTTGGCGTTTTTGAACAAATAAACTTTCATTTTAAAGAGTGGTAGCGCTGAACGCTCGTTTTCCGTAATTAAATGGGTAAAAAATTATTTACCAGGTCAGTTGTTTGTTTGTAGGATGAACGGCCACCGTGAAAAACTCGATCCAGAAGCAGTCACCCGTCCTTGTTATAGGGTTACTGGTTCCAGGAAAAGGGAGGCCAATGCTGCACACCATAGACAAACATCCATGCCTCACCGGGATTTGAACTTGGACCCATCTCGGACAAACCGTCAGAAGCCAGCGCTTAGACCACTGCGCTACTGGGGACGCTAAGCCAGTTGCATTTAAATGATTTGTCACTTATACAGTCATTGTCATAAAAATCCGTGCACCAAGAAAAAAACTGTGCAATTAACTCGAAACTCGGTGAATAGCTACGGGAAAGGCAGATATGCAAATGATTAAATTTTCGTGCTATTCCGCATGACCGCGTGTCCAAGACCGACGCTGCAATCCTTGGGACTTATAAGGCACCGCGCAGGTGACTCCACATTCGTGCCGAAGCGCAAGGTAAGAGTCACGTGAGATCCCTGAGCGATGGCGTGCTACGGACAACTGACTGAGTTTGAACAAGGCAGTATCGTCGGGATGAGAACGGCACGGTGGCCGGCGCGCCTGATCGGCCGCCATTTGGGCCAGTCGGACAGTACCGTACGAACGTGTTGGGAGCAATGGACACGGGAATGCACCCAGAAACGGCGGACTGGCTCTGGACGACCCAGACACAGCACCAGCAGAGAGGACCGTGGGATCGTGAGAGAGGCATGTACAGATGCAACGACGTACTTGTCCAATATCCAGAGACATGTAGCGGCTGAACCAGGGACCCTTGTGTCTGCCGGAACCATTTCAGACACCTGACTGAGGCGAATCTGCACTGTGGACGGCCCTACGGTTTCTGCCATTAACACCTGACCATCGTCGGCGTCGATTGCAGTGGTGTCAGCAGCGAGCAACGTGGAATGCTATGGAATGGCGACGTATAGTGTTCAGCGACAAATCCCGCTTTTGTGTTGGAACGGACGATCACCGTGTCAGAGTGTAGAGGACCGCAGCTGAACGCCACAATCCCAACCTTACTGTACAGCGACACACGTCCCGAACTGCAAGCGTGATGGTCTGGGGAGCCATCGCGTATGACAACCGGACTTCCCTCGCAGTGATCCGAGGAACGTTGACACCCCAGCGCTACGTACAGGAGATCTTGCGGCCCCATATGCTGCCTTTCCTGGCGGGGCAGCCCGAAGCAATTTTCCAATAAGATAATGCCCGTCCGCACACGACTAGGGTATCTCAGGACTGTTTAAATCATGCTTCGACGCTGCCGTGGCCTGCCAGATCACCTGATCTCTTGCCCATCTGGTACGTGTGGGAATAGTGCGTGATGAAGTGTGGGCCAGTATGTCCAGGATAATATATCGCGTCTCTTGCAAGAAGTGTGGGCCAGTATGTCCCAGGATAATATATCGCATCTCTTTGACTCCATGCTGGACCGTATCACCACATGTATCCGAGCACGAGGTGGTCCCACACGGTACTAACGCTGACCGGAATATGAACCGTATATCCGCGGGAAATCGTCCTGCTACTGTGATATTGTAATCACTTCTGTCCTTGTTATATAAAATCTCACTACTAAAATCTGATTTCAATCAGTCGCCTCCTTCTAGGTGATCGTAGTTTTATGACAATGAGTGTATTTGAAGAAAACGATGCTGTTCAATCATCAGATTGCGAATCAATGGCGGAAACCATGCTCTTACGCATTGAAAATTCAAAATATTCTGATGTGAACTTGCCGCATATGATCACTTGTTTTTTCACAATCGAAACTGTTGGTTAAGTGCTACAAATTAATTAGGCCACTTCGGTGGCGCAGTTGTCTAAGCACTTGCTTCTGCCCATTCGTCCGAGCTGGGTCCAGGTTCAAATCCCGTTGAGATATAGGTGTTGTGTTTGTCTTGCTTCCCTGGCTCCCTTCCCAGGAACCAGTGGCCCAAAATTAGGGACGGGAAACTGCTTATAGCCCATTGAGTTGCTCACGGTTGTCGTCAAACCCCCAGTAAAAACATTGTTTAGTGGAAGTTTTCGACTTCGGGGAGTCTTTTGTCTTAATGGGAGGCATTCTAACTGAAAGACTCGGTGAAGTCGCTTTACTTAGCACACTTTGTAATATCGGCTTTCCTAACTGATACCACGCAGCATTTGAATACGCTAAATACAGCCCTGCAAAGGAAAGATCAAAATCTTGATATGTAATCTTTTCAGTCATGTAGCTGGTTTTGGTAAAAGGCTGCCGTTGTTAAAAACAAATCTATAAAGAAGCAGTCTGACACACTTTCAATCCTGCAAAGAACTTTTTGATTGCATTATAGTAAATTGTAATACTAGAGATTTTGAAGTGTTCGTTTCTGGCTACTAAAATATACACTGGCGGAAAGTGAAAAATGAACACCAAGAAGGAATTGGCGGACGATCATGAAATTTACATATGTTAATGGGGTCGAGTTTACGTAGGTGTGATGTTAATTTCGGGACCAACCGGTGAGCGCTTACGCCACAGCACGGCATAATATGCAAATTATCATGCGTGGTATTTAAGGAGTACGGCGAAGTGAATGTAATCAGTCGTCGGCGTACGGACATGTGCGAAGACCCTGAAGAAGCTGCAATGCCTGGACATGGAAGACGTGTATGATTTCAGCAGTTATCGGACTTTGAGCGAGGTCGTCTAGTCGGACTCCGCAAGGCCGAGTGGTCGTATCGTCGTATTGCGGAGCGAATTGGACGGGAAGTATCGGTGGTGGTCCGATGGTGACGTAGATGGTCCGAGGAACATTCCTACACGAGAAGACGTGGAACCGGGAGTCGCCGATGGACTGATGAGCGGGCCGATCGACGCATAAGAAGAGCGGCGTTGTCAAGCAGAACATCCACTGCGACGCAAATCTGAGCTGCCGTTTCACCTGAGGTGACTGTGCGAACAATCCGCAACCGTCTACTGGATGCAGGACTATGTGCACGTGTGCCTTTGGCATGTGTACCTCTGACTCCAGCCCACCGTCAGGAACGGCTGCAGTGGTGTCGCCAACGTCTTCACTAGAGAACGCAATGGCGATCTGTCGTGTTCAGCGATGAAAGCAGATTCTGCTTGGGAGCCTCCGATGGCCGTATGCGTGTTCGCAGACACACAGGGGAGCGCCTCCACTCTTCTTGCATCCGCCAGCGACACACAGGGCCTACACCTGGTCTCCTGGTGTGGGGAGCGATCAGCTATCTCTCCCGTACACAACTAGTGTTTGTACCGGGTACGTTAAACAGCATCTCCTACATCAACAACCTCATTCAGCCCGTTGTTGTGCCATTTGTAAGGTCGGTCCATCTAGGTGTTTACCAGCAAGATAACGCACGCCCACACACGGCACGTGCAACGCAACGTGCACTTCAGGGTGTGAGACAACTTCCATGGCCTGCACGTTCACCGGATTTCTCACCCATTTAGCACGTGTGGAATTTTATGGGACAACGACTTATCCGGTCTCCACGGCCAGCCACGACCATCCCCGATATACGCGTCCAGGTTGAGGATGCTTGCAACTCAATACCCCAAACTTACATCCAACATCTGTACGACAGATTCTATGCCAGAATTGCATAGTGTGACGCAGTTCATGACGGTTCAACCTCGTATTAACCATGTTACATGGAAATATTATTTTTCAGTTTACCGGCAAATACAGCTGTATTTTGCCATAATGTTTTGATCACGTTATCCTCTGTATTCCGTTATTATGCTGTATAAATTTCGTTGGTATCAGACGTCTCCTTCTTGGTGTTCTTTTTTCACTTTCTGCCAGTGTAAATGGTGTAAATTCATGGAAAATTAAATAATAATTAATAACGAGGAACTTTACACCAAATTACACCTACAATACAGGTATAACTATATTACTAATCCGAATTTCTTGGCGTAGATTATAAAGCAAAATTTTCCAACTTTTGCACATCAACCAGATGGCTTTTTCAAGGAAGGTACGCAGCTGTCTACCTTCCTCGAAAAAGTCATCTGGTTGATGTGCGAGCTAGGAAAGTTTCAACCAGATGACTTTTTCAAGGAAAGTAGACAGTTGTCTACATTCCTTGAAAACATCATCTGGTTGATGTGTGAAAGCTTGGATACGTTCACCCAGATTTTTTTTTTCAAGGAAGGTAGACAGCTGTCAGCCTTCCTTGAAAACGCCATCTAGTGGTTGTGCGAAAGCTTGGAAACTTTCAACCAGATGTTTTTTCAAGGAAGGTATGGCGTTTTCAAGGAAGGTAGACACCTCTCTTGCAAACGCAATCTGGTTGCTGTGCGAAAGCTTGGAAACGTTCAACCAGATGACTTTTTCAAGGAAAGTACACAGCTGTCCACTTTCCTTGAAAAAGCCATCTGGTTGATGTGCGAAAGCACGGAAACTTTGATTTATAACCTACGCCGAGAAATTCGGATTACTAGTATAGTTATACAGTTTTAAGTCATGGAAAATTCCTGAAAACAAAGTGCAGGAAAGTTGCTGGTAGGTGCTCATCTTTTAACGAAATTTCGACTTTTGAAAGTTTTTGTTTTTTTTAACCCATACTTTCACAATTTTCCGTAGTGAGTAATTCCGTCTTTTTTCTTTCAGAAGGGTCCGTCTACAGTTTTCCCGTTTCTACACAGAAATTTTGCAGAATCGAAGAACCTGAACTTTTCAGCCCTTACGCCAGAGAAGCGTTTGGTGCCACCAGTGAGATTCGTTCCGATGTCATTGGGCTTTTTTTCTATTGGAGGTTTAACGACTACCTTGAGCAACTCAATGGGCAATAAGCACTCGCCCGACCCTAATTTATTGCCACTGGTTCCAGGGAAGGGAGAGAGCCAGTGCCGTAAGACAAACACAACATCCATGTCTCACCGGGATTCGAACCGCGGCCCCTTTTGGACGAATGATCAGAAGCCATTGCTTAGACCACTGCACCACCGGGACGGCATTGGGGTTTGTTCAGCAGAAACTGCCCGTTTTAACCACTGAGCCGAAAAGCAGCGTAAGTCACAGTGACTTTCAAGGTAAAATTAATTTCAAGAAGATGAAATCTTTTCTTTTTCTTTCTTTTTTTTTCTTTTTTTTTTTTTTGTCATTAGTGCGAGTGAATTAATGCATTTTATTTTCTGTTGGAAGTTATAATTGTTTGAATAGGTTTGTGATACTGATAATATTCCAAATACGCGGAGACACTGTTAATAAACAAAATCATCGCTTTTTTCCACTTTTTTCTTTAATTAACACACAGCAACCTAAACATTTTTATTTGGACACCCCTGGAACCGTTCCCCAGATCTTTTGATAACCAGCTGAGTACGTTCACCTTACGCAAAGGATTTACGAAGTCAGATGCTGACATATAAACACACATAGCGCCGTGGATTGTTGGCACCATAGCGTATGGTGACGTCTCAGTTGCTGAACCCATCACTACAGATTTGTGAAGTCAGATGCTGACAGATAAACACGCATAGCGCCGTGGATTGTTGGCAGCTTAGCGTATAGTGACGTCTCAGTGGCTGAGCCCATCCCAACGGATTTGTGAAGTCAGATGCTGACAGATAAACACACATAGCGCCGTGGATTGTTGGCACCGTAGCGTATGGTGACGTCTCAGTGGCTGAGCCCATCCCTACAGATTTGTGAAGTCAGATGCTGACAGATAAACACGCATAGCGCCGTGGATTGTTGGCAGCTTAGCGTATAGTGACGTCTCAGTGGCTGAGCCCATCCCAACGGATTTGTGAAGTCAGATGCTGACAGATAAACACACATAGCGCCGTGGATTGTTGGCAGCTTAGCGTATGGTGACGTCTCAGTGGCTGAGCCCATCCCTACAGATTTGTGAAGTCAGATGCTGACAGACAAACACACATAGTGCCGTGGATTGTTGGCACCGTAACGTATGGTGACGTCTCAGTTGCTGAGCCCATCCCTACGGATTTGTGAAGTCAGATGCTGAACGATAAACACACATAGCGCCGTGGATTGTTGGCACCGTAGCGTATGGTGACGTCTCAGTGGCTGAGCCCATCCCTACAGATTTGTGAAGTCAGATGCTGACAGATAAACACGCATAGCGCCGTGGATTGTTGGCAGCTTAGCGTATAGTGACGTCTCAGTGGCTGAGCCCATCCCTACGGTTTTGTGAAATTAGATGCTGACAGATAAACACACATTGCGCCGTGGATTGTTGGCACCGTAACGTATGGTGACGTCTCAGTTGCTGAGCCCATCCCTACGGATTTGTGAAGTCAGATGCTGAACGATAAACACACATAGCGCCGTGGATTTGTGGCACCGTAGCGTATGGTGACGTCTCAGTGGCTGAACCCATCCCTACGGATTTGTGAAGTCAGATGCTGAACGATAAACACACATAGTGCCGTGGATTGTTGGCACCGTAGCGTATGGTGACGTCTCAGTTGCTGAACCCATCCGTACGGATTTGTGAAGTCAGATGCTGACAGATAAACACACATAGCGCCGTGGATTGTTGGCACAGTAGCGTATGGTGACGTCTCAGTTGCTGAGCCCATCCCTACGGATTTGTAAAGTCAGATGCTGACAGATAAATACAGCGCCGTGGATTGTTGGCACAGTAGCGTATGGTGACGTCTCAGTTGCTGAGCGGATTTGTGAAGTCAGATGCTGACAGATAAACACACATAGCGCTGTGGATTGTTGGCAACTTAGTGTATGGTTACGCCTCAGTTGCTGAGCCCATCCCTACGGATTTGTGAAGTCAGATGATGTCAGATAAACACACAAAGCGCCTTGGATTGTTGGCACCGTAGCGTAGAGCGAACGCACTCGGCTAGTTCTCGAGAGATCTGGGATTCGATCCCAGTGGTGTCCGGATAACAATTATTCGGTTGCTGATAACAATTTAACGTGGGAAGAGCGATGACTTTGTCTATTCACAGGTTTGTAATAATTTAATTTTTTTCTGTAAGAAGAATTATCACAAATTACAGAGGGAATTTTTTCATCGAGATTTTTGGAAGTAACACAATGCTTTGGAACATGAGATCTTTTTAAACTAACAATGACTTTCAATTATCTTTAACAAAAGTTAAAATGTACTGTTTTATAGTATTGTTTCATAAAACCCCGAAATATAAAATTTACTGTTGATAACTATAATAGCTTTTGTCTTAAAAGGTAGACAGGCTGAACTTTTCAGCCCTTACACCAAAGAAGCGTTTGGTGGCACCGTGGGATTCATTCCGATGTCATACACATCATACAATCACTGGTACAATAATTTAAGTGCCCAGTTTCTCATGGGTAGAGGAGAAGAAATATCCGGTGTCACAATAACCAAAATTTTATGCGATATACTATGCACAATATCCTATCTCGCTTGAGAAATTCAAAATGAGGTGCTCCGACAGACGATTGAAATTTAATAGTTAATCTAACCTCAAGTATTTCCGAGAATCACTTCAATTACCGGAAATTTTCCGTCTGCGGGTACTGTGACGTAGAACAGATGTGAAAACAAGTGTCAAGACAGCAAATCTGCAGCGATACATTCCATCTGCGTAGCTCAGTTGAGAGAGCGACTTACTCCGGAGTGAGGGGACACAGATTCGATGCCCGTCGCGAACAAACTTGGGTTTTCACAGTACGGAAAATGTGAGAGGAGAATTTTCGCCCTAATATGCAAAAGGATTTGCAGAAATGTATCTGAAAATTCAGCATTTTCCTGGAGAACGCAGAATCCGTAAAATTCAATAAAATTCATACTATATGTAGTAGTATGGAAAAACATGAAGAGAGGAGAAACGAAGACTATGGTATCTTACTTTGCAGCAATCATTCGCTGTGTTGGACAAAGACCTCCTGAAGTTTTGAAACTTATAAACACACTTCAATGAGATATTAAGAAGTATCTTGTTCAGAAATTAAGCTCAACTGAACTATGCATTTTTTACATACACTAGGGGCTGCGCCTCTTGGCTAGCTACGGTCGTTTCCAGAGTAGCACTCGGGCCCTGCGCCGGATCAGCAAGTATATCACAACGAAATGCAAACGTTCTCCCAATTGTTCAATACTTTTTGCGCTGTATCGATTCCGAGATAGCGGGTTGTTTACAGTTTTTGTTTCTCTCCTGGTAAACTCCCTGTTGGATTTTTCGGAACTTTTTCAAATTTCTTCTATTTTTATTGAAGGACTTTGCTCCGCCACCATTCTAAAGTTTCCGAATTTTTTTACTGTCGTTATTTTTTTGGAAAGGCTGACTTTTGTCGTTTGAACTTATAGAACTTATTAAATTTACCAATAAGTAAAACAAAAGCGGTCCAAAAAGCATTTCCGTAAACCGTTATGCTAAACCGTTAAACAACTGAGAAAGCTTTACCAACAAAACATATGCATAATAAATTCTCTGCGTCACAATGGCATCAGGTCACAAGACCAGAACGTTCCTCTGTGGTTGTCGTGAAGACATACAAACCGTTCTATTCTTTCCTTTGCGTCTTTAAAAAATGCTTAAAAATCAGAGAATTACCTTTTCTTAATTTATTTCTGTGGATTTTTCGTCTTCTTTAGTGGTTGGTGTTGACTATGTTGTGTTTTCGTCGTTTTACCTTACTTGAGTGTGTGCTTCCTGTTACGTTATTTTGTGTTTCTTTTTTTGTGTGTGTGACGCAGTTGCAACACACAGAGTTGTGTTTTTAGGCTTAGCGGCCGTGATAGCTGCTTCCCAAATACAAATGCAAGCTCCTACTACCGATGTTATCTCCGCAAGATTTTCTTTGGCTACATCGACCACTGCTGTGACAACTATGACCTTTTCAAGTGTGAATTTGTCTACTTCAAATTGTGTTTCTGCTTCTAATGTGCTTCGTCCTAATGTTTCTGCATCGAATGTGCTACGTCCTAGTTTGCATATCCTGAGTACTGAGTCAAGCTCTGCTGGCCTACCTACAACCCTTCCACGCTCGTATGCTGCCACTTCTCGTCCAAACCAATCTTCTGATGCACCTGTTTCAATGCAACCAGAATTTTCAAGAGAAGATAAAGTTCTCAAGATTCGGATTTCTGACGACTCACCAGCAGGTAAAGACCTTTCCTCAGCTTTGTTATTAAGTGTATATTTTCCTTATCTTCGTGACACCCCCCCCTCTACTTGGAGGCCTTGGTTAAAGTTGCTCCCAATTAGAGCATTGTTTTAATGATTCGTATTGGAGGGGGTGTTGTCGTTCATTTTGTTCACCGAAAGGCCACGACACCGTTCTTGCTACAGACATTGATATTAGCTCCTTTCACTTGCAACGTGTTTCTTCTGCACAGAGCCCGGTCACAGTGACATTATCTTCAGTGCCTACTGCTATTTCTGACAACTTACTTGTTGCTGCACTCGGCACTTTTGGTCGAGTGGTGGGAGAGAGAAAATGTCTTCCAGCTGCTGCCAGAGACTCTCCATTCAACATTGTGCAAGAAGGTCTTCGCCAATATCGTGTTATTTTCCCCACTGACCAAGCCATTTCTAACCGCCCCACAACTATGCAACGTGTTACGGACACACGAACATACGTTTTAAACTTATTTACTGGTGTCCAGTGTTTCCGATGTCGAGCTGAGGGACATCTGGCTTCTGAGTGTCCTCACCGCTCACCTGCACCTGGTGCTGTGCCTTCAATGAAGGTTCCTGACATTATCCACTTCTTCCTCCCTTACAACTGAACAAACTGTTGCTCCTATGTTAACCACGTTTCCATCTCTGCTGATTGCTCCTTCCATGACTGCAGATATTTCGTTGTCCTCACCTGTTTCAGTACCGCCATTACCATACAACTCCGAGCAGCCGCTTTCTTTCGAAACTACTGCGTCATCATTGCCCAGCACTCAAGCGCCACCACCGTGCAACAAATTCGCACCCGTTTCACAGCCTGTTTCGCAAATGCAAACATCTGCTTCTGAATTGTTCAAACCTGCTCTCATTGGTGGCATCTCATTTCCACCTCTTTCTACTTCTGTGGGCTCCTCTGGACCCAAAACTTCCGGAAAACGCCTAAATTCTGCTGAGTATTCTCTAGGACGTTCGCTTCGCACTAGGCGTTCTCGGACCATATTTCTGCACATCCTCTGGAACCTCACCTGGCGCGGATAATTTTTCTTCTCCGCTTCGTGCAACAAATAGATTCGCTTGCCTCCGTACTGATGATGATATGGATGTTGCTGCTAATTCAAGTGAATCAGCATCGATTCCTTCGGATGTTGATGAAGATGATTCTTCTCTTCCCACCATTGCCAAACTTTCAGCTCTTTTCAAAGACTGTTCTGTTCCAATGCAACCGCTCACATATACCGAACTTCTTGAACTAATTCAACGCCCTAGAAAACGCAAATTGCTAACAATTCCGTGTGTTCAATGAAATGCTCCAACGACTTCAATTACGTGATGAATTTTTGATCAATATAACCCTTCCTTCTCATGCTGCTCAGTTTCTGCGTCGTCTATCATACCTGTTGAAGACCGTCTCAGCTGAAATCGAAAACCATCTACATCCTGTTCATGATATCCTAACTGATTTGTGTTAGTTTCAACTGCCGAAGCTTTGCGGCGTCGGCAGCTAATACTTTTGTCTTCGAAGATATCGTTATCTTAAAGCTAACTTCATTCTCCTGCAAGAAACAAGCTGTTCTCCTTTGACAGACATTTCCCGATGGCGACGCTGGCCTTTTGTCTTTTTTCACAATTACTCTGCCCATTTGGGGTCCGGCACCGAAATTTGCATTTATAATCGTTTTCTTCCGTTGCTCTCTGACGCTGTTGAGTCACAGAGCCTGCTCGGGGTCTTTCAATACCTTTCTTTTCGCTTCCTTTCTACCCGTTTTGATTTGTTAAATATGCACGTTCCTCGTAGTGATTGAGAAGCTACATCCCGTATTCTTCATGTTACTACAGTTCTCGCTGATATTCCGCCTTCTGAAGTTGTGATCATGGCTGGTGACTTTAACTGTACACTTCAACCTCATTACGATCGTGATGGATCTCAAGATTTCCGCTGTTCTCTGGTTTCGCAACTCACTCAACTGGTTTTCAATTTTGATCTCCAAGATGCATTTCGCCTTCTCAATCCTGTGACCCGTGATTTCAATTGGTTTCCTCCTGCCGGATCCTACAACGCTGTTGCACGTTTGAACCGATTTTATGTTGCCATTTTTTGCGATCTTTCCTTGTTTCTGTTTCACATGCTCCAGCTGTTTTCTCCGACCATCGTCCAGTCGTTCTACAATTTCATCTTCCCTCCCACTGGTGTCACTCAACCAAAGGTTTGGACCCTTGATAATTTTTGCCTGCAAGATCCAACTTTTATTTCTCATGTCAACTCCATTATTCCGCAATCAGTCAATCAATTTTCCTCCACTGTTGACCCGGCAGCTCCGTGGCTCTCCACCAAGCATTCCATTGCTGCGTTTGCCAAATGCTTTTGTTTTTCTGTTCGCACTAAGTGTCTTATGGACTTAAATTCAATCTGCAATTCTCTTCAGTCTACCTCGCACACCGATCCTAACTTTAAAATCCTGCAAACCCGGCTTCATCATCGCCTCCGATCATTGGCTAAATCTGCTCTGACTCGCTTAAAGTTCACCCTTCTTCACTTTCATGATGATCCCTTTCAGAGTCTTCGTCATCTTGAAGAACATCGAACTAAATACAATACCATCGCTCATCTTTCTTTACCGGATGGATCTACCACAGCAGATCAGTCCCTCATCTGCCAAAATACACATTCATACTTTTCTTGTCGTTTTCAGCCATCTCAGATGCTTCCAGCTGATTCCTCACCACTTCTTCAAGATCTTCCTCAAGTCCCTCACTGTTTCTTTTCTTCGCTCAGTACTCCAATCTCCCCAGCCGAGATTGGTTCTTCTGCTTTCAGTCTTAATGATCGTTCCTGACCAGGTGAAGACGGTCTTCCTCTTTCCTTTTAAAAGGCTTTTCTTCCAACTCTGCTTCCTCTTCTTGTTGCCTGTTTCTACTTCGTTTTTTCTTCGTCTTCCTTTTCTTCATCAGCATTTTCCTTTGCTCTACTTCGCCTTATTTCAAAATCTGACAACCTTGGACTCTTGATAAACTGGCTACCTATTTCCATTCTAAATACTGATTATAAAATCTTTGCCAAAGTTCTTGCTCTTCGTCTTAATCCAGTTCTTTCGCGCATCATCCGTCCTGATCAGACCTGCACCGTTCCTTCTCGCTCGATCGCTTCTAACATCACTATCATTCGTAACTTATACTCTCTTGCTTCTCGGCTCGCTGAACCTCTCGCAATTTTCAATATCGACCAGCGTCAAGCTTTTGATTCAATTAATCACTCATATCTTTTCACTGTTCTTCGCCAGTTTAGTTTTCCTTCCTCCTTCCGTTTGGCGGTTTCCAATCTTTACTCTCACTCCTTCTTTCGTGTTCGTACTTCAACATTTCTCACCACTGCTATTCTTTTCGCTAGTGGGATCCGGCACGGCTGCCCTCTGTCGGGTCAACTCTTTGCTCTCTCTTTTGAACCGCTATTGATTTGTCTCCGTTCTCCTTTATTTTCCTCAGTTCCGCGTGGAGTTGCGTGCACCCGTCACCACCATACAGTTCTTTCGGCATACGCGGATGACTTGACAGTCTTCATCCGTTCCAAGGGAGCGTTCGGAACTCTTTGAAATACCTATCTTGAATGTGCTGCTATCTCTGGTTCTTCACTCAAAGTGACCGCCCATGGGGTGCCCGCTGGTTTTCAAGCGTCGTCAAACTTCTCGGAGTCTACATTAGAAGCCCCTCTGAAGTCGCTGCAGCAACCTGTACTCCCCTGGTTCAGCAGGTCAATCGCCGCCTAGCACTTTTTTGCCGTCTTAAGCCTTTCCTGTCGTTCCACAGCCGTGCCTACCTCCTCAATACCTTTCTCCAGCCATCTTTTTCATGCTTGGATTGTGCACCTTCCTCCGCCGTTTTTGCTTCGCCAACTTAAACGTACCTTTATTAATTTCATCTGGAATGGCATTCACTGTGTGCAGCACTCCACTCTCGTTCTTCCTATTTCTTTTGGTGGTCTCTCTCTCTCCGATATCTCTCTGAAGTTCAAAGCCTTCCACCTTCCAAATTTCTTTCGGAATTTCTCTCTCCAACCTTCTTCTTCTCAAACCATTTTCGACACTTTTCTCTTTCCCCGAAGTTCCCACCTCACTGTCTCAACCTTTCGCCGGATGGACCTCTTTCCTCTTGTTCCCTACCATTTCCTTGAGACTTACAGATCCAGTCTTACCCTCTGGCGTTCCTTATATCCCATTCGCCTTCCCCCTGCCTCCACTAACGATCTCCTTGCGGAACCTCTCTTCTTTTCTTCTGCTATCCGCTCCTTTGCTTCTTCATACTTGCACTTCTCCACCTGGTTCACCAGTGACGTGGTACGAGTCTCTCAACTCGTTGATTCCAACCTTCGCTGGAAATCGCTCTCCCAGATCACTCCTCCTCTTTCGGATTCGCCCATTCATCGAGCTCAGCTGCGATTGCTTCAAGTCAGTATTCGTCGACTCTACCCTTTCCTCGTAGATCAACATGGACTTATCTCGCAACCTTTAGCGCCTCATAATCTTCCTTTTCTTGTGTATTTCAATGATATTCCATTCCTTCCTCATCAGGTTACTGTCAAGCTTCTTTATCAGCATTTTTTAACACATTTTGTTGAACCAATGCCTATTCTCAATGTACCCTCTTCAGAAGTGCCAGCCACCTAGACAGACTCTCATACTGCTCTCGCCTATCCAAAAGCCCGTGACATTAATTGTTTACGTCTTCATCGCCGCCTACTCACTCCTCGAAATCTTCACCGTTTCCGTCATCTTACTTCACCTCTTTGTTATATTTGTTCAACCCTCGGAGACGTTCATCATTCATACTTCTTGTGTCTGATGTTACAGCTCTTGTTCTCACTGATGTTCTCTCTCCTTCAAAAAGTGTGGGCTCACCTTCACACCATGTCACATCTTCTTTTTTTACGTCACCACTATCCGTCGGCTCCCACACATAATCAAGTGTGCTCCTTCCTAATTCTTCAAGCAAAGTATACAATCTACCTGTACTATCATCGCAGCGGTGACCAACCTTCCCTCCGCCGTTATGACACAGCTCGTTGTTTCCTCTGTCACAGATATCGTCACTCCGTTACAGCCAGACTACAACTCAAATTTGACATTGCACGGGCAAATAACACTGTTCTAAACTTCATGTCTATTTGGTCACCTCAACAGCCTTGATTCCAAGTCGTCGAAAATGTCGTGGAACTGCTGGCTTAACTTTCGGCTCTCCACTACTGTGTTTTATTCCATCATCAGTGTTCTTCATTAGTGTTCTGTGTCTACTTATTTGCCCATGTGTGAGACTTACTTTTACTACTGAATTCACGTTTTGTTTTGAAATTGTTTACTTTTGAACTCTTACTGCTTTACTGTCTGTTTTTTTTTCGTTTTCGGCGAACTCACAGACACATATTGATACTATTGTTATAACCTGACTCATAGAGTTATATTTTTACTACTGTTCAACTGGGCAGCCTGTGAGCTGCCTTTTTTTCACACCTTTTGCATTGTATTAAATGCCTACGATCACCTTGTTCTCTCCCATTTCTTGTTACTGTATTTATTTTGCACTTGTATATATTTATATATATTTATTTTGCACTTGTATATATTTATATGTATTTATTTTGCACTTGTTTATATAGGGGTTTTTATACCCAACATTTTGAGCAATAAAGACCTTATGAAGAGACAAGCCGTTCGTTTCTTTCCTTTGCGCCTTTAAAAAATGCTTAAATATCAGAAACTTAGTTTTTCTCAAATTTCTTTTTGTAAAAAAAGAACGGTAGTTGTAAGTTTATGCTGTAAAAATTGCAATGCGTTATAATTTATAGTTTGCCATATATCCGTTTTTTTAAATGGATCCCATCGCAAAATAGAGAATTTTGTGAAATTAAAAAAATTAATTTCTCGTAAACTAAATCGAAATTCAAAAAACGGGCGACGAGGTGCAAACATTCGCACTACATGCCTACAAAGTTTCGTGGTTCTGTTGCTGTTAGTGTGTCCGGAACGAGATCTGATAGCAGTGGTTTGCTTACCTTAACTTTGAAATACAATAGCTTTTGAGATATCTGCAGAATCGAAAAACCGTTCATTTCAGCGTCTTCTCCAAACAATTCCCAACAAGCGATGTAAATTTCATATTTTTGTGTTCAGTACCTTTTGCGCTGCGAGCTAGAAAAGCAAGAGGGTCGCGAAATTTCTGAAACAGCAGCTGCAGTTCTTTTTTATTAGAATAGAGAGATATACGTAGATTCTTTCTTCCTTGCAAAAATTTTGTCTTGACAAAATGTATCTGATCACACACTGTTACTCACTAAAAGGCTCCGAAATAGTCTTTTGTGTTCGAATACTTTGACTTTCTCCTTGAAGTTACTTTGTCCTTTCTCTCCAAACCTTCGAAATTTGTTGAGTGCACGCAAGAATAGCATTTTTGCTTCCTTATTACACGGAAGGCATGCAATAAAGGACCCACTTTTCTTGAACGTGCTGCACAACAATTTTTTAATGATTCCCGCAGTTCCTGTTCAATTTTCTATCACTTTTCGAGGTCCGCTGCCTAAATGCTTAAAGCACCGCGGTCACCAATTCATTGACTTCTTATCTACACACGCCGGCCACTGAATTAGAAACCTTTATGCAGATGTACAGAACTCAAAAAAAAAAAAAAAAAAACGAGAACTAACAGCTTTCGAACCATTTGTCGCAGATAAATAAGTAAGGTGCCGTTGAAAAGCACTCAAAATGAACTATCACGTGATGTGAAAAATGCTAGTTAAGCTAATTAACATGTTAATTAGCTCACCATCTCCGAATTTTTCCATATAAGGGGTATGTTATTTTATGCGCATTCCATTTAGCACATGGAAAAACTCCTAAATCTTAAATATCGTTCAAATAGGATGATTAGTAGCGAAGATATTTGCAAATAAAATTAGAGCGGACATCCATATATCTACATCTGGAAAACACACCTGTAATGTTTCCCTCCCTGCAAGAAAAGTGAAAATGCTGGAAAGTCTGCGTCTTGCGTAAACCTCCGACAAAATGAATGCAAAGTACACACGAGCAAAGGCCCCGGGAAGATGTTCATTTACTCTTGCCGTTTCCTATGTAACAACTTCATTTATTCGTGTTAATTACTTGAATTAATGTTAGAATAAACACTATGTATTTTTCTAATAATGGAAAGCCCGAATCTATGCAAGCTGAAATTTGTTTTGAATATTCTTGTTTCCGATCATTACACTTTCTCGAGGTACTGAGTATTCGCGTATCACTGAAAGGTTGTTTCGTAATAGAAAATTGAAGCACAACCACGAAATCCGATTTTTTAGAACGTCTTTTGTAAAACAAGATCGTATTTGTGTTATCTGTTTGTCCGTACGTCCTTCTGTGGACGACGCCATATCTTTGCAACTATTAATCCGATTTGAAAAATTCTTTTTGTATTGTGAAGCTTGAAATGTGCGGATGATCCTTTATTTCGTGTTTTTTTTACGATACGCAATTTTGCCGCTAGAGGGCGTAGACGCAGACGATATCCAATTCGAAACACATTTTTTACATATAGTTGCTTCTAAACATCCGAATGAAAAATCTTTTACCTTTCGATTGCATTTATATCGAAATGCATTTCAATTATAGTCACGTTTTCAAGTTACGCACAGATTTTACGCTAAGAGCGTAAAAGTAAATTGCGTTTCCCCGATATCTGTACTTCTAAAACTCCGATCTGAGAGATTTTTTCTTCAGTGGATACAGCTCCTGATGGGAAATATTTTGCATATACTTTCTAATTTTTGGTAAAGAATGGTTTGGCCCCCACGGGGGCGTAAGTGTTAATTTCTGCTTCTGATGTATTTGCAGCAAAATCTAGGCTTTTAAAATCTGTATTGGAAAAAGTTCGTTCGTGGACCGATACCACTCACGTCAATAAATGTTTTCGGAATTATTTCTTCTTAAAATAATGCATGGTTTCTCCGCCAGGGAGCTCAGACGTATATCATATTTTTGTTAATATCTCAGCTTGAATCTGCTTGTCCGAATTGAAAAATTCCTTTTTTGTTACATATAGTTTCAGATGCGAAATGTTTTTCATATAATTCCAAAATTTTCAAGTAATTCATAGACTTTCCCTAGGGGGCGTAAAGGTAAATTGCGTTTTTCCAGATATCTATGCTTCTAAAACGCCGATTTGAAAAATTCTTCCTGTGTCACATACAGCTACTGATGGGAAATGTTTTGCATATAATTTCTTATATTTGGTAAGTAATAGTTTGACCACCAGGAGGCGTAAGTTTTTATTTATGCTTCCGATGTATTTGCATCTAAATCTGACCTCCTAAAAACTCGACTGAAAAAATTCTTTCTTGGACCCATTTCGCTCTCTTTGGGAAACATTTTCAGAATACTCTCTTCTTAAAATAATGTATAGCTTTTCTGTCAGGTAACGTAGATGCATATCATATTTTTTACGCTTTCCAACCGTAGGTTGAGAAAGCGTATATGCTCCAGCTTTGTCCGTCCGTCCGTCGGCACGATAACTCGCGTAAAAATGGTTCAATTTCGATGAAAATTTAGTATGTGGTAGGGGACCACCTGGAGACAAACCCTATTGAAAATGGACGAAATGGGGTCAAAGGTCACGTCATAGGAGCGGAATCCATTCCATTGCCTTTATGCGTCATAACTTGCGTAAATACGGTTCGATATCGAAAAAACTTTGCATATTATAAGAGACCACCTGGGAATGAACCCAATTGAAAGTGGGTGAAGTGGGGTCAAAGGTCACGGCACAGGAGCGGAAAGCATTCCATTGCCCTTATGCGTCATAACGTGCGTAAAAATGGTTCGATTTCGACGAAATTTTAGTATGTGGTAGGGGACCACCTGGAGAGAACCCGTATTGAAAATGGGACAAATGGAGTCAAAGGTCAGAACATAGGATCGGGATTCATTCCATCGTCCTTATCCCACACTTTGAGGTGGACGTCAAGTAATTTTGCTTCCTATATTTCCAATGGAAAACCTTTTATACGCATTTCCTTCATAATTAGTGTATTCCCAAGGAAGGAAATTTGATCATCTATTAAAATAACTTCACACTATAACTTGGAATACTTAACATTTTCTAAAACATAAGCATAATTATATTAAAAAACAATAACGTTTCCTTTGGTGGTGTTGAAACCAGAAGAAAAAATGGCGCGAGACCTGTACTTTGATGAAGTCAGTGGACAAATAAATGTTGGATTGCATAATTGCGGTTATGGTTTAGAAATATTAAGTATTCCAAGTTATGAAATGAAGCTATTTTAATCGATGTTAAAATTTTCATCCTTGGGAACGCATTAATTGTGAAGAAAATGTGTAGAGAAGTTTTTCCATTGGAAGTATAGGAAGCAAAATTGCTTGACGTCAAACTTAAAGTAGCAATTCTTGTATTATGTCATCATCATCATCATTGTCAACTATTACCAATCCACTGCTGGACGAAGGTCTCCCCAAGTTTCCTTTACAGCGGTCTGTCTTGTGCCAGTCTCCTCCATGTCACTCCTGCATACTTTCAAATTTCATCCACCCATCTCCCATGTGGTCCTCTTCTGGGTCTTTTCCTGTCTCTTGGAATCCAATCTAAAATTTCGGCTGTCCATCGATGGTCTGTCCTTCTGGCAGTATGTCCAGCACATTGCTGTTTCAGAGATTTAACTCTGATCATGATGTCTTCCACTCTTGTCATTTTTCGGATCCACGAGTTCCTCTTCTTATCTTTCCTGGTTACACCAAGCATGCACCTCTCCATGCTACTTTGTGTTGTTTGCATCCTTTGTATGTCTCTTTTAGTTAAGGTCCACGTCTCTGCACCATACGTAAGCACTGGAAAGATACATTGATCAAACACCTTTCTTTTAAGACATAATGGCATATTGCTCTTGAAAATTATGCCGTTTCTTCCAAAAGCTCTCCAGGCAAGTTTTTTACGCCGATTAATTTCTTCATCAATGTGACCTTCACTTGATATCTGCTGTCCAAGATAAACGTATGTGTCTGTGATCTCCAGCTTTTCTCCATCAATCGATAAATCTTCATTTCTTGTAAAAGCATTTAACATCACTTTTGCCTTCCGAAAGTTCATTTTTAATCCCACTTCTTTACTCTTGTCAGCAAGTTCCTGGATCATACTCTGCAGCTCTGATGGGGTTGGTGCAAAAATGACTACGTCATCAACAAAACGAAGGTGGGTTAGATAATCTGCATTAATCTTTATCCCTTTGTTTTCCCAGTTCAGTGATTGAAAGACATTTTCCAATGTGGCATTAAAGAGCTTCGAAGATATGGTGTCACCTTGTCTCACTCCCTTTTCAATTTTTATGTGTGTTGTATTTTCAAACAGCCGAATCTTTGCACTTGGATTTTCATAGATGTTATTAATAATATTAATGTATGCATCTTCAATACCGCTGGATTGCAGAGCCATTGTAACTGCTGATGGTTTCACTGAATCAAAGGCTTTTTCATAATCGATAAAAGCCCTGAACAATGGAAGTTCATATTCCCTCGCTCTTTCAATTAGTTCTCTCAGTACGTGCATATGATCTATTGTGCTGTAGCCACTCCTGAATCCAGCTTGTTCTCTCGGTTGAGCCATGTCCAGTGTTACCTTCAAACGGTGTGAAAAAACTTTAGTGAAGATTTTATAAACCACTGATAGGAGGCTAATAGGTCTGTAGTTCCTGAGATCCTCAATTTCACCCTTTTTATGTAACAGGATCATTGTAGCGTTGTTCCAATCCTCAGGAATCTTTCCTTCATTAAGGCATCGAGTGAAAATTTGGGCGAGTACTGTTTCGATTTCTCCACTTGCTTCTTGTATGATGTCTACAGTAATTCCATCTTCTCCTGGAGCTTTTCCCCGCTTCATGTTCTTGATTGCATGTGCAACTTCTGCTAGGAGGACAGGAAGAACTCTGGTACCTTTCATGATGTCTGGAGTACATGCATCATCCCTTTCATATAATTTGGAGTAGAAATCTTTCACTCTTCTCAAAATTTCGCCTCTATTTCTTGTTACAGAACCATCTTCTTTTCTCAGAGCCATAATCTGTTTACTTCCCTTACTGAGATGTCCCTTTGCTATCTTTAGGCTTCAGTTGTTTCCAATTGCTTTCCTCACTAGTTCACAGTTGAATTTTCTTACGTCTTCAGTGATAATTTTTCGTACTGTCTTTCATAGCTCTATATATTCCACTTTGGAAGTCACATCTTCTTTAGTTGTCCTCATCTCTCTTCTTTTTTGCATCAACATTTTGGTTTTTCCTGATAATTTGTTCACATGCAACTTGTTTTTAGACCCAGCTAATTTTGTTGCTGTTTCCACAAGTTCTTTGGTTACTTTTCTGTTAACTTCAGAAATATCCACTTCTTCCGATGTTAGGACTTCTAAAGCAGAGAATCTGTTCTTGAGTTCCAACTTGAAGGTATTATGGTGTTTTTTTATGGTTGGTTATGTTGTAACGTACCTGCCAGCAGGACGCACACGACATAAAGGCAGATAGGGATCAGAATAATCGTCTGCGTAGCTCAGTTAGTAGAGCGACTTGTTCCGGAATAAGCGGCCTCGGGTTCGAATCCCGGCGTAGACTAAAAATGACGGAGAAATTTACTTCGTTATAATGTCAATACAATTTGTTTGTCTTATGAGCTTGCCACGTTCGAGTTTAGCGTTGAGGTGCATCTTACATCTCACCAATTTATGGTCACTACCTGTGTTGAACTTGTTTAGCACACTGCAGTGTTCTATGACGAATTTTTTGTTACACATAATAAAATCATATTCACTTGTCGTCCCATTTGGATGTCTCCATGTCCATTTCCTGTGTGGCTTTTCCTTGAAAAAGGAGTTCAAGATGAAAAACCCTTTCTGCCTCTGCAAACTCAACGAGAGTATTTCCAGGCTGGTTTCTGTTGCCGTGACCGAATTTACCTACTGAAGTTTCATTCTGTTGCCGTTGCCCTATTTTTGCATTGAAATCTCCCATAATTATCTTTGAGTGTGCTTACCTTTATTATTTAGATGACAAATTTCCTCATAAAATTCTTCAATTTCTTCTTCAGGATGACTTGTGGTGGGTGCATAAGTTTGAATAATCTGAGCCTGGTATCTTCTCGAGAGTTGGATAACGAGTCGTGCAGCTCTGTCAGAGGAACTTTCAACTTCTACAACTTTATCCTTCAGTTTCTTGTTTATTATAAATCCAACACCACTAGTTCTGCCAGTATCTGTCCCACGATAGCAGAAGAGATGTCCACTTTTCAGTTCAATGAGATCTTCTTCTTTTCTTCTTACCTCACTTAGCCCAACGATGTCCCACTTGATCCTTTGTAGTTCCTCTTCCAATTCAAGAAGCCTTGAATCAGAAGATAGGGAGCGTCCATTATACGTAGCCAAGGTCAGCATCAGATGGCAGCCTAGTCCGGTCCCCCGGGGATTCTTAGCACCCTCTGCCTTCATGTCGCACTGGCCGCTGCCTTGGCCAGGTACATTCCAGCTGCCGGAGACTGAGGGCCAAGATTTAAGTTGTGGAGTCATTTTGGAGGGGTTTGGCCATAACTCACCACGCTGGCCAAGCGGGTTGTATAACGAAGTGAATTTCTCCGTCATTTTTGGTCTACGCCGGGATTCGAACCCGAGTACGCTTATTCCGGAACAAGTTGCTCTACCAATTAAGCTACGCGGACATTTTATTCTGATTCCTATCTGCCTTTATGTCGTGTGCTTCCTTCTGGCAGGTACGTCACATCTCCTGGTACGTTACATCATCTCCCGCTTATTTTTTTTCGAAGTGCTGGAGAAAGGATTCGCTTATTTTTCCTATCTCGCGGTGTGGAAATAACATCACACCAATGCGAGATTTTGAACGGTCGGGTCATCCAGATAGTTCGGGCGCCATTATAACGAAGTAAATTTCTCCGTCATTTTTGGTCTACGCCGGGATTCGAACCCGAGTACGCTTATTCCGGAACAAGTTGCTCTACCAATTAAGCTACGCGGACATTTTATTCTGATTCCTATCTGCCTTTATGTCGTGTGCTTCCTTCTGGCAGGTACGTCACATCTCCTGGTACGTTACAGTTGGTGAGTGTGGGATAGCATTTCCTCTTATCCCGATGGTATAGTTATACCGCTATTGGCGGTCGTCAGAGCCCCTTTAGTGGGAACAGGATGCACCACGAGAAGGCGGGGTTGACATTTGTCAAGGAGAGGCTGTGATGTTACGCATACATTTTGTTTTGAAAGCGGCTCTAAGAATTTTGATGAAAGTCGTTAATCTATCGTTTTCTGGTACTAGAAATCGATTTAGCTTGATCTTGACTTTAGGGGAATTCGTTTAGTGGGCTAAATTACCACCCCGAATTATAACGTCTTTAGTGTCATGGCGTCGTTCCATTAATGTTACCAATTGCTTAGAAATCTTATGACGTCACAATCTCGCGTTTGAGAATGTTGGCGCTAGGTCACGCCATCTGTCTCATTACGTCACGCGTTGTGTGTGGATCCTATTAAAGTTTTATGACGTCACACTCTTGCGAGCAGATGGTCGCTATTACCATCTGCCTCATTACGTAACAATCGTTCGATGTCGATGAAATTTTAATATCTGGTAGGGGATCACCTGTGAAGGAACCCTATTTAAAGTGAACGAAATAGGGCCAAAGGTAGGAGCGGGATCCATTCCACTGCTGTTATGCGTCATAACTAACTTAAAAAAGGTTCGATTTCTATTACATTTTAGTATCTGGTAGGGGACCAGCTGGCGAGAAGCCCTATTGAAAATGGGCGAAATGGGGTCAAAGGTTAGGACATAGAAGCGGGATGCTTGCGGGAGATTTAATTGAAAATTTGAAAAGTTCTTTTTCCTCATCATAGCTTTTCCTATGAAGAATATTTTAACTCTACTTTTAACTTGCTTATTATGCAAAATTTGTGAGCTAAAAGGCCTAAAGTTATACCATGTTTCTTTCAATTTTTTCTCTTTTAACTGTTCGATTTGAAAATCTGTTTGTCTCTGATATCCTTCTGCTATGGGAAAATTTTTGTGCACTATTTATTAATTTTTGTAACGTACGCTTCAGACGGTGTTAGAAAAAATGTAACTGTTTCTATTTCTCGATGTTTTATTGTTTGTAAAAATCCGGTTGAGTTTGAATAACTCTGAAAATTTTAATTCGCGTCAGAAACGGTTTAAAAGATGTGCTCATTACAACAAAAAATTCGGTGTCGTTATTCTTCTTATTTCAAATATTTGGAAGGCACAAATTTAGAAAACGAGGTTGTAAATATCAAATATAACTGGAAATACGTATGAAATTGTATGCTGCTTGCCATTAGTCACGGATTACGAGAACCAGCTGAAAAGCCCACATCCCAACCGGGCACAGCCTCACATGAACACGGAGTTCAAATAGTCTAAATTAGGGCAGGGTCTGGTTCGACCTAATGAAATAAACCCGCAAATATAGTTTATGCTTTACTCTGATATACCGAACCGTGAAATGGTTCTCTGTCACAATGATTAAAGTCGTCAACTCTCATTCACTGCTGGCCACCCAAAAGGCAACACCAAAAAGGAAGCATCCGATTAGCTTGAAATTCGCAGCATGCGTCTCCCGCGAGAGGACATGCGAACGATTAGCATATGCGCCCGTCACGCCACCGAGAAGCACTATAAGAAGGGTGTACAGAAGGCGGGGTGTAAGTAGTGGAAGTGTGTTGTGCTGCCGGACCTGTGCGTGGGAATCTTCCTGATGCCTCGTCGCAGAATACGACAGTGATTCCAGCACGTTTCGGAGTTCGACAGAGGACGAATAGTGGCTTATCGCGACAGCGGTTTATCGTACCGAGCCCGTGTGGGACGACATCCAGCCACAGTGAGGCGAGTATAGATTCGGTGGGTGCAGGATTAACGGACGGAAGGACGTGAGCGATTGCCGCAGCCGCAGCACACCACCGAACAAGAGGACCACCATGTTGTGCAGCGGGCATTGACGGCTCGCACCGCCACATCACGAACGTTAGCGCAGAAATTAGGGTGTGTTGCTCAACAACCTGTATCAGCACGTACCGTTCGGCGTCGTCTGCAGGAGCGGGGACTTGTCGCACGGCGCCCATTGCTCCGATTACCATTGACGTTACACCACCGGCGAGTGCGACGGCAGTGGGCCGTTGAACGCCGCCCCTGGACTACGGAATGGCACGATATTCTCTTCTTCGACGAATCCCGCTTTTGCCTGAAACACCACAATGGTCGGATCCACGTGTGGCGACACCGCGGCGAGAGACTGTATGACGCGTGCATTATGCATCACCATACCGGTCCGTCGCCTGGCGTTATGGTTTGGGGCGCAATTGGATATGACACCCGCACTCTTCTGGTACACATCGCCGGTACGCTCAACAGCCACCGCTACATCTCCGACGTTTTGGGGCCTGCAGTCCTCCCTTACCTGAAAGACCTGCCAACGGCCACGTTTCAACAGGATAATGCGCGCCCGTACGTGGCACGCATCGTGCAAAAAATTTTCACAGCCCACCAGGTGTCACTGCTGCCGTGGCCCGCCTGTTCTCCCAATATATCGCCCATCGAACACGTCCGGTCGCTGATCGGCAACCGAATGGCCCAGCAAGCACCACCCGTGGCTACGCCTAATGAACTGCGGCAACGTGTGGAAGCAGCCTGGACTGACATACCCCAAGCCCACATCCAGAGCCTCTTTTGTTCGATGCCGCGGCGTGTAGCGGCCGTTATTGCCAGCCATGGGGGCCACACGAACTATTGATGTCTGCGTGTTCCTCAAGTTGCACGGGCCTGTAAGCTCAATCGTTTCATATTTGTATCTGTTGTTATGTGTCCAGTAAATGTGGCTTTGCTATCTCGTGTCTTTCTTGGTGTTTCATTTTGGGTGGCCAGCAGTGTATATATACCTTTTTTACGTTAGTTATGTGTCATAACTAACGTAAAAAAGGTTCGATTTCGATTAAATTTTAGTATATGGTAGGGGACCACATCGGGACAAACCCAATTGAAAATGGGCGAAATGGGATCAAAGGTCAGGACATAGGACCGGAATCACTTCCTTCCACATTATGCGTCATAACTTATGTAAAAATGCTTCGATTTGGATGAAATGTTAGTATATTGTAGGGGCCTGCCTGGGGACGAATTCTATTGAAAATGGGCGAAACGGGATCAAAGGTTAGGACACAGGAGCGGGATCTATTCCATAGCCCTTATGCATCATAACTTACGTAAAAATGCTTCCATTCCGACAAAACTTTATCATGTTATTTCGGAGGTATACTGAACGGGTTTTGTAGAATATCATCGAAATGGGATCAAAGTTCAGGGCACAAGACCGAGATTTATTCCACAGCCATTATCTTCATAACTTGAGTAATGATTTCTGGTATGTTGGATAGCGTATCATAATCAATGCATTGCATGATTTTACTAACTTGTTTTTTTTTTTTTTTTTTTTTTTTTTGTCACCACGCCAAGTCTCGGTGGAAACTTGAGGGGCATAGATTTTGTTAGCGATTTTCGATCATCTAGATTGGCAACAATGACATTGGGTTTCCTAGTATAGGCGACCCAGTCTCATCGTTGGGACTTAAAAGCGTTGTGTTTCATATGAGCTCGTACGAAGTTGTCGCAAGAACTCATATGCTGCAAAGAAATTGAATTTAAAAAAGAACTAACATTTTGATTATATGCTTGAATAGAGGTATCTGTGAAGGAAGAAAACTATGGCTTATTTTAAACTAATACACAGACATTCGTACCCCATTTGCAGAGCAGCGAGAAGAAAAACACGTTGATTTAAGAAACGAATATTAAATTTATTTGCTGTATAATGCTTAATTTCAGAACAATTTAATGGTGGGACCGGTTTAAATTATAACACATCTCTACAAAAGGAAGTTATGGTTTACTTGAGAAAATATAAAACTACCAATATCCCTAACAATCCAACCAGTACGAGGTGAGCAATAATGTTTCATTTCTAAAACTTAACTGAATACTCAGCATGCAAGGGATTGAAATAACTGGATGATGTCTTACCCTAAATAGAACTTCTGCTGGGCTGCACCGATCCGGGTTGAGGGAGGCGCTGGTTGTCTGGTGGCCGTAGGTTTTCGACTGGTATCATCCGTGGATAAAAACACAGCCGGTAGTTATCTAAGAACTTTACTTTTCTACAGTTCCTAACTTCGCGTCGACGGACTTCTGGAACTCCGCATAGTTAGGCATTTCTTTGCCTACCGCTGACTCTTCCGACAAAAATTACTGTGACTGCCCCATGTTCGCAAAAAACAACTTCTCTCTCCGTCTCTCTCTCTGTCTCGTCTCTCTCTTTCTGTCCTTTTTTCCGCTGTAATTTTCCCCCCTGTGAAATTTCAAGTTTCTCCTTTCATTTTAGTTTTCGCTTTCTCTGATCGCCCTGTTTCGAGGCGTGTCCTTACCTCGAGAAAACGTCCCTTGCACCACCATTGGTTCCGGATCGCCCCCCCCCCTCGTACGCAAGAGGACCGGTTGTCCAGTTGCGGCTGGCCAGTGGCTACTTTGGGGCAGATGTTCTCTGGGCCTGCTGACCATTTGCTGAGCTAAGCCCTTTAAAAATTTATTTGGCCGTAACTGTCACCCCGTTGTTGGGTTCTATTATCGTAGACTCCGAGCAAACCCTTTTTAAAACTTGAAAACTGCTCGAAGTCACGTATGCCCGACTGAAATATGTTCTCCGACAACGCTCTTGGGTGACATTTATTGCCTAGCCTTAGCTTCTTACCGCTTTAAGATTTCTTTATTAAATTTTCGTCGTGTAGCCACCACAACGCCATTGCTGTTACGGAAGCATTATGCAATACGCAATGCTGTTGCTTCTCGCCTGCCGGGAATGGAAGAAAATACCTTTTGACTTGTATACGAAATTTTGCACCGGGCCTGGCGTTTGCAATTCAGCTCTCCTTTCCCTCGCGGAAGGGATAGTGGAGAAAAGAAAAGAAAAGAGCCCATCGAATCGCTGTGCGTCCTGGGCTGGGATGATAGTACGTGCACCTAATTACGAATTACTCCAATTAAGCAGTTACATAATTAATTATGTTAACTAATTAACATAATTAAAACAATTAATTTGGAATTTGAATCCCGAATTTGGGCAATTCTATACTGAAAGCAATGTGCCTGAAATTAGAATAATTGTCGCGGCAACATTTTTACTAGTTACGCAGTTCAGCTGAAAAAACGGGGATCGTATTTCATAGTTTGTTTCTAGTTCTTACAGATCGCCTGGTAGCAGCGATTTATAGGATCTGAATGGGAGTGACTCTTGGTTCCGAATTTGAATACATTTGAGGGAAGAAGAAAGGATAAAAAAAACTGTTTCCAACATACCGAATTTTGGAAGGGTCTAGCCGTAAATGCAAATGTGCAGTCGAGACCTGGAGGGGCCTGGCGCAGTCAGGCGACTGTTTTTTAAACCCTGGGGACGTCAGACTACACTTTACCTAACTGAGTCGGAATTTTTAAAATTTATTTATTCAATCGTAGCCATTAAAATCGACGTTTTTTTTAACACAGATAATATTTACCTAGTTTTTCCTCTTTCTTCTTCGCTCCCTCTACCCCTTTATTTATTTACTTCCTTTTTTTTTTTTCATGTGACCGAAACCACTTACCCAGTGTAGAAATACCCAGAGAAGTGGGTACTGGACAAAAAGTATACAGTCATACAGGCATTTGAAAATTCTTAAAATCCTTGCCAATGTATTGAAATTTAAGAGTTCCGAAGAAACAACTAGTTACTAGTCAGAGATATTTGAAAAAATCACACCACAGCTCAGGGGCGGCGGAAAGTGACGTTCGTTGACCGGGCCCGAAATTTCGAATCGTGGTGAACCCCCTACTTTCCCGTTTCCCGGAACAGACAGAAGAAAAACAATACCCGAGGAGCTTCTTTGGGAATTAGAACCACCCAACAACTTATCTAGAGGAACTTTCAAAGGCACATCACAACAACTGCATATATGCCAAATAAAAAAAAAAAAAAAAAATCTTGGCTCAAATTGTCGAAATTTTTGACTGAGCCCTGGCGGCCCGGTGGGTTCCACAGCAGCTGCCACAGAAGAATATTTACATTCTTTATATATATATATATAACGTGGTTTCTGCTATTTGAAAGGTTTCTCTGCTCTCCTTCCCATTTCGGTATATCTGCTGGGGTCGATTACGCCTATGACGATCTTCGCAGTGCTATTAAACGTCCTTTTTCAGGACTGCTTCACTAAGTAAATCTGGCTAAAAGTATCACTGACTGCTTAAAAACGCAAAGTATGCAAACAATTTTTACGGATTTTTATCCCTTTCACCTGTTTTCAGTACGAGAATGCAACTTTGGTCCAGCCATCTTTTTCGGTATTTTAAGACAATTCTGATTTTCCCGAAAAAGAGTAGTTCTTTGTAACTTTTCTTGTACAGAGAAATTCCTACAGATGGCAGCACTTTATGTTCGCCAAGAATATGTTTAGAATAATTCTGTTTAAGGTTGATTCCTGTGGCAGGCTTTATCAAGCGGTTTCATCGAGAATCTAATACTAATTATAGTTGTGAACTTCCGACCGTCGACACTATCCTGGCGCTTTTGTAATATTTAACAAATGTCCGCCGTTGCAATTTCTAAAAATTAAGGTGTCGAAGTTCATCCGTTGAGGAACTTCATACAGAAAATTATCACTTTTAAATTTTCTCACTAGTAGCAAATTTCGCATTTCCTCCATTAGATCATTCATGATTTTGCTGATCTCGCTATGAAAATCAGGTCTTTGTATCATAAATGGCCTCGGTTTTATATATTCTATTATGAAAGACCGAGCTACTTAAAATCACCTTGGTTTACTAAGTTTTGTATCACAATTTCACGCGAAAATACAACCAGAAACAAATGTCGACATTGTTTTGTTTTGTTCGTTTCCACACAAAGAAAAAGTCACTTCAGCAGGCGATTCCAGTAACACGCCATCAGCAGTACATAATACGGGTTTCTTGTAGCCCGAAAATTAACTCGAACAGATGAAATCATCATCATCATCATCATTGTCAACCATTATCAATCCACTGCTGGACGAAGGTCTCCCCAAGTTTCCTCCACAACGGTCTGTCTTGTGCCAGTCTCCTCCATGTCACCCCTGCATACTTTCGAATTTCATCCACCCATCTCCCATGTGGTCTTCTTCTGGGTCTTTTCCTGTCCCTTGGAATCCAATCTAAAATTTCGGCTGTCCATCGATGATCTGTCCTTCTGGCAGTATGTCCAGCCCATTGCCATTTCAGGGATTTAACTCTGATCATGATGTCTTCCACTCTTGTCATTTTTCGGATCCACGAGTTCCTCTTCTTATCTCTCCTGGTTACACCAAGTATGCACCTCTCCATGCTTCTTTGAGTTGTCTGCAGCCTTTGTATGTCTCTTTTAGTTAAGGTCCACGTCTCTGCACCATACGTAAGCACTGGAAGGATGCATTGATCAAACACTTTTCTTTTAAGACATAATGGCATATTGCTCTTGAAAATTATGCTGTTTCTTCCAAAAGCTCTCCAGGCAAGTTTTGTACGCCGATTAATTTCTTCATCAATGTGACCCTCACTTGATATCTGCTGTCCAAGATAAACGTATGTGTCTGTTATCTCCAGCTTTTCTCCATCAATCGATAAATCTTCATTTCTTGTAAAAGCATTGAACATCACTTTTGTCTTCTTAAAGTTCATTTTTAATCCCACTTCTTTACTCTTGTCAGCAAGTTCCTGGATCATACTCTGCAGCTCTGATGGGCTAGTTGCAAAAATGACTACGTCATCAGCAAAACGAAGGTGGGTTAGATAATCTCCATTAATCTTTATACCCTTGTTTTCCCAGCTCAGTGACTGAAAAACACCCTCCAATGTGGCATTAAAGAGCTTCGGAGATATGGTGTCACCTTGTCTCACTCCCTTTCCAATTTTTATGTGTGTTGTATTTTCAAACAGCCTAATCTTTGCACTTGCATTTTCATAGATGTTATTAATAATATTAATGTATGCATCTTCAATACCGCAGGTTTTCAGAGCCATTGTAACTGCTGATGGTTTCACCGAATCAAAGGCTTTTTCATAATCGATAAAAGCCATGCACAATGGAAGTTCATATTCCCTCGCTCTTTCAATTAGTTCTCTCAGCACATGGATATGATCTATTGTGCTGTAGCCACTCCTGAATCCAGCTTGTTCTCTCGGTTGAGCCATGTCCAGTGTTACCTTCAAGCGGTGTGAAAGAACTTTAGTGAAGATTTTATAAACTACTGATAGGAGGCTGATAGGTCTGTAGTTTCCGAGATCCTCAATGTCACCTTTCTTATGTAGCAGGATCATTGTAGCGGTGTTCCAGTCCTCAGGAATCTTTCCTTCATTAAGGCATCGAGTGAAAATTTGGGCGAGTACTGTTTCGATTTCTCCACTTGCTTCTTGTATGATGTCTACAGTAATTCCATCTTCTCCTGGAGCTTTTCCCCGCTTCATGTTCTTGATTGCATGTGCAACTTCTGCTGGAAGGACTGGAGGAACTCTGGTACTGGTATCTTTCATGATGTCTGGAGTGCATGTATCATCCCTTTCATATAATTTGGAGTAGAAATCTTTCACTCTTGTCAAAATTTCGCCTCTATTTCTTGTTACAGAACCATCTTCTTTTCTCAGTGCCATAATCTGTTTTCTTCCCTTACTGAGATGTCCCTTTGCTATCTTTAGGCTTTGGTTGTTTTCAATTGCTTTCCTCACTAGTTCACAGTTGAATTTTCTTACGTCTTCAGTGATACTTTTTCGTACTGTCTTGCATAGCTCTATATATTCCACTTTGGAAGTCACATCTTCTTTAGTTGTCCTCATATCTCTTCTTTTTGCATCAACATTTTCGTTTTTCCTGATAATTTATTTACATGCAACTTGTTCTTAGACCCAGCTAATTTTGTTGCTGTTTCCATAAGAGCTTTGGTTACTTTTCTGTTAACTTTAGAGATGTCCACTTCTTCCGATGTTAGGCCTTCTAAAGCAGAGAACCTGTTCTTCAGTACCAACTTGAAGGTATTATGGTGTTTTTTAAGGTTGGTTATGTCAATAGATTTTGTTTGTCTTATGAGCTTGCCACGTTCAAGTTTAGTGTTGAGGTGCATCTTACATCTCACCAATCTATGGTCACTACCTGTGTTGAACTTGTTTAGCACACTGCAGTCTTCTATGACGAATTTTTTGTTACACATAATAAAATCAATTTCACTTGTCGTCCCAATTGGATGTCTCCATGTCCATTTCCTGTGTGGCTTTTTCTTGAAGAAGGAGTTCAAGATGAAAAACCCTTCTGCCTCTGCAAACTCAACGAGAGTATTTCCACGCTGGTTTCTGTTGCCATGACCGAATTTACCTACTGAAGTTTCATTCTGTTGCCGTTGCCCTATTTTTGCATTGAAATCTCCCATAATTATTTTCAAGTGCTGCTTACCTTTATTATTTAGATGACAAATTTCCTCATAAAATTCTTCAATTTCTTCTTCAGGATGACTTGTGGTGGGTGCATAAGTTTGAATAATCTGAGCCTGGTATCTTCTCGATAGTCGGATAACAAGTCGTGCAGCTCTGTCAGAGGAACTTTCAACTTCTACAACTTTATCCTTCAGTTTCTTGTTTATTATAAATCCAACACCACTAGTTCTGCCAGTATCTGTCCCACGATAGTAGAAGAGATGTCCACTTTTTAGTTCGATGAGATCTTCTCCTTTTCTCCTTACCTCACTTAGCCCCACAATGTCCCACTTGATCCTTTGTAGTTCCTCTTCCAATTCAAGAAGCCTTGAATCAGAAGATAGGGAGCGTCCATTGTACGTTGCCAATAACCGTTAATAAATACTAAATTGACGGCTTTCAAATGGGATTTATAAGAGACATCTAACTTTCTGAAAATAGTGGAATGAATGTGTATATATCAGTTTTATCTTCACAACATAGATTACAGTGAACAACATTGGTTTTGTCACAAAGAAAACTTTAACGGTTTTATATGTATTTACGGGTGCTAAAACCAAATATGAAGTCACATTTGCTCCACTGGGCACCAATTTGTTTTAATGGAACCCTCTATTGGGGTTAATGTTGTGTTACTTAAAGGAACTGCCCTATGTTTCCCAAAGTCGACATCCGTCTGCAATCATGATATCTGAGTCTCTGAGACTAGACATAATTTCGCGTTTACTTTCTGTTGTGCAATTTCTTCTATGGAGGGAGAAAAAAGCAGAATTTTTGTCATGCGAATGCATTTAATCGGTATTCAAAGATGTGCATTTTCTGGTAAATTTAAAAAGTAGTGTGGATTGGGCAAAGTATGCATAAAATAATGCCGCGTACTTTTGTGATACATCCAAACACTTCCTGCAGCCACGGAAGTGCAGTGGTCTAACCGATGGCCTCTGATCATTCGTCCGAAAGAGGTCCGAGTTCAAATCCCGTGAGGCATGGATGTTCTGATTGTCTTACGTTACTGTCTCTCTCTCCCTTCCCTGGAACCAGCCACCCTATATAAGGAACGGGCGACTGCTTGTGCCCATTAAGTTGCTCACTGTATTCGTTAAACCTCCAATCAAAAAAAAAAAACTCATAGAGTTTAGATGATAGTGATACTTATGAAATAAATCCTCACAGCGAAGAAGATATTGAAACACAAAGAGACGCTGATTTCTCGGAAGATTGTGTGGCTCACCTTATAAGTCAGGAAGAACTGAATGATCTGGTTAGTGACCTTCATTTGGCAAAAAGTTTGTCTTGAATATTGGCTTCAAGATTGAAGGGATGGAATCTTTTACAACCAACTACAAATGTATGTAGTATTCGTCGACGACTGTAAGAGTTTGAACACTTATTTTCGAAGATTGGTTATGTTGTGTACTGCAATGATGTAGACTTATTCTTTGAAGCTTAGGGCAGCAACACAAACCTGAAGAACTCCTCTGCCTTCAATGGATGGCGGTGCTCCTCTGCCTTCAACCTCCACGTCTACTGCTTCTCGCTCCTATTCTTCAGCGGTAACTTCCCAGAGGCTTTAGCCTAAGTCTAATTCCATGCGAGCGGAAGCCGCAGCTTTAAAACCTCATGTCCGTCGCTCTGGTAATGAGGTTGTGCTCGAAATTCCAGTGGATTCTCCAGCAGGTACTTCTTTTACCACGGCTACTGAGTTGGGTGGGTGTGTGCTTTGAGGCGCTGCCGGACACACCACTCAAAATGTACTCTACTGCTCTGAAACAAAAGTTCTTTCCGTCATATGTCGCGCAGAGGGCCGAGTGTCATTGTTTATTTCTTTCATGCGGCAGATGCTACCTCTGTTTTACAGACTGGGCTGGTTGTTGGTGATCACCAATTATTTCCTGAGCCTGTCGCCCAAAGACCAGTAACGGTCTCGATGTACCCAGTACATCCTGAAGTCACAGATGCTATGCTTTGAGCTTTTCTTATGCAATGCGGTCGTGTTGTGGGTAACATTACCACACACTCCGCTGCTCCAAAGGACGAGGATGATCGTTCGATTGAAAGTGCCCGACGAGTTGCACGAGTAGTATTCTCTTCGGATGAACATATCAAGACTTTTCCTACTCTCTTCACTGTAAAATGCGGGGACCAGATCCGACGCATCGACGTTTTGACCTCCTTTCATTGTCAGACTTGTAAGGCGTATGGCCATCAACGAAGTGAGTGCTTCCGCCGCCCTGCTGTACCTCAGTCTTTGGGACCAAAATTCACTCGTGACAGCCCTGTGTTCTCCACCCCTGCCGCTTCTAAGGAGGTGTCTTCTGAACTTCATCAACCCGCTCTACCATCGGGCCCTTCTCCACGGGGTCCTGTCCCACAACTGTTGACAGTGGACTTTCCTCCTCTGGGGTCGACTGCTCCGCCCACGTTCCTTGCAGCTCCAGCTGACCTGACTGCTGACCTTCATTCTCCGTCGGACGAAGACACTCCAAGTACAGTTACTGACATGGACTGCCCTACTGCTAGTGACTATTCTGGCAATGACTCTGACCCTACAACTTCCAGCAAGCCTGCTCGACGGGAGTCCTGGAGTGCTCTGCAGTCTCCGCTCCCTCCTCGCACCGGTGCTGCAAGAGGTCGTTCTGCTGACTCATCTTCCCGCTCCTACTCTCAACGACGTACTTCGCCACGAATAAGTCGACATCCTGCTGTGATTCCAGGTTCTAAGACTCCACCCCAGTGCTTTCCCTAGATTCTTTTCTCCGATACCTAGCTGAAGCGAAGGCGGATATACCGGTAGGTCCGCTTTCTCTTCATAAAATATATAAAGTATTATGCTCTCATAAATATACTAGATTCTTTAATCAGTTTGTTGCACGTCATATGCTTGATCTTCCTACTGTTCTAACCCAAGTTTCTAGTGTGACATCTGTGTTTCGAAATCTTGTGCTTTCCTATCCCGATCTCAAATTTAGTGTTGACAGAATGAAGAAGCGGGCGAAGAAAATAACAGATTCCAGTGCACGTGCGTGTCAACCTGGGAAGGACCTACCGATTCAAGGTGGCCACACTTAACTGCAGAGGGTTCTCTGCTTCTCCTAGAAACGCCCTAGTGTATGAGGACTTGGCGCCTCTATACGCAGATCTTCTCTTGCTCCAAGAGACCAATTGCTCTGCTACCACTTTGTTCTCTCGTTGGCGGGCTTGGCCCTACGATTTTCACCATGCTTATCGAGTTGGACGGAATGGTGGCCTTGCGATTGGGATCCATCACCGCCTACTCCCTCTGATTTCGCCACCAGTGATTCGTGCATTATATGTGGACAATCTCCAGGTCATTGTCTTTTGCATTGAAAACGTGACCTATCATGTTTTTAACATATATGTCCCCTGTGATGAGCGTCTGTTACCTGATCTTCTCTCCACACTCCGTACAGAGCTGTCATGCATCCCACCGTCTGAATATATTCTCATCGGCGGAGATTTCAATTGTACGTTATTGCCGGCCCTTGACCGCAATTCAACCGTTGGCGAATACCGCAGGCAACGTGTATTACAGATATCTCAGCTAGTTGATGATTTTCAATTGTTTGATGCGTTCCGGCATCTACACCCGTCGGAAATCTCTTTTACCTGTCGCTCTTCCATCCATGGCAGCACTACGGCAGCACGGCTGGATAAATGTTATGTTTCGACTGCTCTTCTCCCGTCGATCGCAGCTGCTGCCCATCATCCTTCCGCCGCTTCAGACCACAGTATTGTCAGTCTGTCGGTGTGTGTTTCTCCTTCACCTTCAAGGATCAACGAGTATGGACTTTTCCGGACTCACTCCTGGATGATCAACAATTTTGTGTTGCTGTGCGTGAGTTCCCCTGCAGTCGTCGGCCCCTTCTTGATACTACGTCAGACGCGATGCAACTGTGGCTCAGTGTCAAACACGACTTGGTCCTTTTTGTACGGCGCTACTCCCATGCCTCACGGAATGAGAGCGATATGAAAATTGCGAATCTACGTGCTCTATTGTCTATGCTCTCTCTTGATGATCCGCAATACCCCGGCTATCTGGCAGATCTCCACGCTTTGCTTCTTCCTCGCGCATCCGATGCAGCCTGCAGGATGCATTTCTTGCATCTCTCCCTTACAGCTGATTCTCACGATTACTTAACCGCCTTGGAATCTCAACATCGTTCTGCTACATCTTTGCGTCATCTTCGCCTCCAGGATGGTTCCATCACTTCGAACCCATCGAAGCTATGCACTTTCACTAAACAGTATTTCACCGCCAAGTACAGTGCAGTAACGCAGTCTTCATCCTCATTAGCTACTCCTCTTCTCTCCTCTTCCTCAGGTCCCATCTACTTTATCTACTTCTTTACTCTCCCCTTTCTCTCTTCGCGAACTCCGTGAGGCGTTCGCTACTCTCAATCCTCAAGCCGATCCTGGACCTGACGGCCTTCCTCTGTCCTTTTATCGTGCTTTTCTACCGTGCCTTCGGGGCATGGGCTGCCCGCACCGATGCTCCTTGGGGTGCGCAGTGGACAGCCACTACACAGAAGATCCTCGGTGCGTATATCGGATTGCCCTTGGCTTCTGCATCTGCCACCTGGACTGCTCTTCTTCTCCGGGTACAACGGGCTGCTGCCTACTGGAGTAAGGCCCGCCCTTTCACATCGTTCCGTCAACGAGCAGCCATTGTTCGTCGACAACTTATCTCCCTATGCGAATACTCTTGGATGTCGACAGTTGTTCCCGTGTCACAAATGATGACCATCACTCGCCTCTCAACTTCCGTCATTTGGTCTTCACATCACGGGTTAAACCTGCCACGCTTCATCTACCAGCCTCATTAGGTGGCATCCAGCTTCCTGATCCAGCTGTCTTTTATAAAACACATCGCATTATTCATTTCATTCGCCTTGCCCTTACCGCTACCTTTAATGTTCTAGCTTCTTCCCGTGACCCATCTTTCACCTTCTTACTGTTTCTGAAGATGGATTCATACTCTCTTCTTCCGTCCCACCTCCCTCCTGTCCTGCGAGAGGGCCTTTCTCTCTTTCGTTCGCTTCCTCTTCTCCGTTCATTTCCTTCTTCAACTCTTGATCTTCTAGATGAACCTCTCTTCTTCTCTTCTCTTATTCATCCTCCTAACCTCCCTTACTTTTACTTTCCTCATTGGATCCGCTCTGGTGTGATAACTGTCCGTTCTCTCGTAACTTCTGATCTAACCTGGAGACCTCTTTCTTCCCTGCTTCTATCTCCAACAATTACTCTTGCTAACGAATATCTTCTCTTTCGCACAGCGCTTTGGAGCCTCTTTTCACTCCTCGCTTCCCTTGATGGTCTCTTCTCGGTCCCCTCCGCCCCTCTTTCTCTAGCGTTCTTTCTCCTCATTCGTAGCTCCCCGGTTCTAGTTACTTCTATCTCCTCCTCTTCTCTTTATTGGCTCCTTCTTTCCCCTCCTGCACTTCCACTTTCTGTTCATTCTGCTTCTCCTTCTCTTCTCCCCGCCATCTGAACAGCCTCTACCTCTCCCCTTTCCTCCCCTCTTGAACTCAATCTCCATTGGCAATTTCTTCACCTTCGTCTCCCCGCCACATCAGTACTATTTCGCATGACTCTTCTCACCTCCCCACAGTGCTCCTTTTGCCCTGAAGTCAGCGACGTCCAACATCAATACCTCTTCTGCCCCGTACTCCTACCAGTCCTAAACACAGCATTTCGTCTTGCTGATCGAATTTGTCTTCGATCGTTACCATTTCTTGCATATCCTTGGCTACTCCAAACTAAGCATCCACCTACTCACTTGCCTCCTGTGTGCCGTTACATTTTTCTTCTTGTAAAGTTCACTGTACATACTTTCCATCTTGAACAACGCCTCCCTGCTCTTACTCCACCTCCTCAGGAGGCACGTGCTATCATTCGGAGACGCTTCCTAGCACGGTTAACCACTCGTCTCCGAATGGAGCACTCTCGTGCTGCCTCAACAAACACCGATAACGTTTTTCAATCCACCTGGGCCCAATCGGCTGGGTGGTTCCATATCCACAATTTGCAGCTACATCTGAACTTATAGGTGGGATTTTTGTTGTCGCCCACATTCACTGTCACAACTCATGATTTTACGTATTCATTTTGGTGGTATGAGGCTCCAAGGTGGAGTCTCCTTTTTCACCCACATGATTCGCTATTTGTGATTATTCTGTTTTATGTGCTATTGGAGATAGCTCACCATGTTTCCCATGTTCTCTTCGATTATGTTGTATTTTATGTTGTATATAATTCTTTCTTCTGCACAGTTTACTGCACACGCAATGTCCCCTGCATTATGTTGAATATATTTTGAAATTTTATTGTCCCTGTGTGTATAATTTAATGTAAGAAGATGCCCTTCTGAGTACTTTTAGCGATTCTCCCCCTTGTCACTGTATTGTTCTGTAGATATATGATATGACACTTAAGCATTGCATTACTGTTCGATTTCTGTTTTTTCTTTTTTTGTAAAGTTGCACTCCTGGGTCCGTTTAGCGTATTTCTCTCTTGTCATTGCATACTTCTGTACATATAATAAGTATTTGTGCTTAATTGTTTCTACCATTTCTGTCATATTTCTAAATACTGTTGCACCTGTTAGTTCCTTCTCACCCATGGTCTATTCTGTGAATTAGTACCTTGTGCATATTTAATCTTGAGTGTGGTAGTACTGCTTAATTGGAATTTGTGAATAGCATAGCATCATGTATTTTCTTGTCTACAATACTGTAGTATACATTTTAATTTGCATCGCTTGTGCTTTATTGTCTGCCTCTCCTTCGCCCTTCGGGGCGAAATAATTTTATGATTTTAACATTTTTTTGTTTTACGTTTCACTGGAACTTTCCATTTGATGTATATACCACTGTACTTATTGGCAGAATTCTACTATCATGTACATAGAAATGCTATTTTTATTTGAAGAATAAAGACAATTTTGAAATGAAGAATTGAGCCTTTTCATAGATTCCTCAAAAAATAACTTAAAAGCTGTCCTTCGTAAGAGAAACATGTATCCCTCAGAATATGTTGCATATGCTGCATACATGAAAGAAACATGCAAATATGAAACTACTGTTTCAAAGTATATTATACAAAAACACTCATAGAATACTTGTGGCGATCTTAAAGTCATAGCTTTATTCCTTGATCTACAATTTGGATACACAAATTACTTTTGCTTCCTCTGTGAATGGAACAGTAGGGACAGAAATTCTCATTACATTAAAAAGATCTGGTCTAAAAGAGAGTCCTTAATTCCACGTAATAAAAGTATTGTTGTTGAGCCTTTAGTAAGTCCTCAGAATGCATACTTACCTGCGCCTCACATCAAACTAGGTCTGATAAAAGTTTTTGTAAAGGTATTGAATAAAGATGGAGAAGCCTTTCGTTTTCTAAAGAACAAGCTCCCCAAAATATCTGAAGCCAAAATTTAACAAGGCATTTTTATCGCCCCAGAAATAAGGGAATTTATTCATGATCTTGCGTTTGAAGGAACGTTGAATGAGACTGCAGCTGCTGCATGGAAGTCCTTTAAAAATGTGGCACTGAACTTTTTAGATAACTGGAAGGCAAGAAATTTTAAAGTACTTGTACTGAGCTTCTAGAAAACAATAAGGCCATGGGATGCAATATGTCCCTTAAAATACATTTCTTTCACTCCCATCGGGACTTTTTCCCACAGAACTTAGGAGCTGCAAGCGATGAGCACGGAGAACGTTTTCATCCGGACATATGTACCATAGAAAACCGTTCTAAAGGAAAATGGAGCCCTAAAATGCTAGCTGATTACTGTTGGACTCTATAGAGCGATGTACTAGTAGTAGAACCAAAGTACAGAAGAAAATCTAAAATAACTACTTTTTATGGTAAGTGTAATTTATTGCTTGTAGCAAAATATACATGCCAAAATGAAGAAACGACAGGTTATTCGAGAACTGTGCTCTATAACGAAGTGAATTTCTCCGTCATTTCTATCCGCGCCAAGATTCGAACCCGGGTCCACTCATTCCGGAATAAGTTGCTCTACCAATTGAGCTACGCGGACATGTATTCTGATTCCTATCTGCCTTTATGTCATGTGCGTCCTGTTGGCAGGTACGTCACATCTCCTCTCCTGGTACGTTACATCATCTCCCCCTTCTTTTTCTTTTTTTCTTTCGAAGTGCTGCTCACATTTTTCCTATCTCGCGGTGTGGAAATAACATCACACCAATGCGAGATTTTGAACGGTCGGGTCATCCGGATAGTTCGGGCGCCATTATAACGAAGTGAATTTCTCCGTCATTTCTATCCGCGCCAAGATTCGAACCCGGGTCCACTCATTCCGGAATAAGTTGCTCTACCAATTGAGCTACGCGGACATGTATTCTGATTCCTATCTGCCTTTATGTCATGTGCGTCCTGTTGGCAGGTACGTCACATCTCCTCTCCTGGTACGTTACAGCTCGATAGCACAATTTAGCAAGTAGATTTGTAATCAGCATTACAAATAATATATGATTCAGCATATGCAGTCTTTGTAACAAACAAAAAGTTTACTTTTGTTGTTCTGAGTTATTATCATACTTTTAATTATGTTTTAATGAAAGTCCCCTATATACATTTACATGAACTGATAACTTAATTTTGTAATGTACATAAACATGCAGTCCATTAAGCACTACGCAGTCTTTTGCTTAAGATAAATTGTACTTTAACATGGCAAATGATCACCCTTGGTTTCCATGCAACTCAATCAAAAAATCCTCACGTAATGTTTTCGAATGAGGGCTTTGACTATTATTGCCCACTCCTCAACAAGGCTGCTCTAGTTTCTTGAAATGTTCTGGCCGAGTGCTGGCAAGCCCTCTTTCCAGTGTATTATCGTAGAGCAGCCCATGCATGTTCAATGGGATTGCAGTCAGGTGAACTGGGTGGCCACTCGACCCAGCGAATCCCTTCCCATTTGAAAACATGGTGGATTAAATGAGCTATAAATGGGATGTTATGTTCGTAAGAATGAAATCTTTACCGACGGCTCCTCTGCATGACATTATATGTAGTCTCAGGATCTGATATCATATGTAGTCTCATACAGACTAATAGAAATAGGGAGACCTCAAATATCTCAAGTCATAGCTGCTCTGGGAGGTTGGAAAAATTGGAAGTCCTTCTGGAAGTACATGAGACTCAGGAAAAATAGAGGAAACAAAGTTGAAAGTTGTGTGAAGAATGAGATTGGGGAAATGATATGGGAGCCCAATGAGTTAAGTGACAGATGGGGTGAATACTTCTGTGAGGTATTAGATCAGGAAAGCAAAGATGATTCTGACACAGACGCAGATGATGTCACAATGAGGGATGAAAGCACAGGAGGGATCTCAAGAGAACAAGTGTGTAAAGCTCTAAACTTTCTTCAGAATGGTAAGGCTCCGAGAGTTGATGGCATAACTGCAGAGATGTTGAAATATTGTGGGGACTCTATAATTGACTGGTTAAGTGAAATTGGCGAGTTGTGGTGCGAGTTAGGAATGATCCCTCGGGACTGGAAGGATGCTATTATTGTTCCCTTGCATAAGGGAAAAGGTGATCAGACTGAATGCAAGAACTATCGGGGTATTAGCCTACTGAGTGTGCCAGGGAAAGTGTTTGGTAAGGTTGTTATTGAAAAAGTACGAGGTCTTAGATCATTGAAAGTATGGGATATTCAGAGAGGTTTTAGTCCTGGTAAAGACTGCACTAACCAGATGTTTGCATTATGCACGATGATTGAAAAGTATCTGGCTGTTGGGAAGAAATTTTTTACTGCCTTCATAGATTTAGAGAAAGCTTACGACCGAGTGAATAGGACACTTTTGTGGAAGGTATTGAATGAATATGGTGTTACTGGAAATATACTTAATAGTGTAAAAGCCATGTATGCTGGTAGTAGAGTTTGTGTACGAGTGAAAGGTGTTTTGTCAAAATGGTTTTCCATTGGTGCAGGAGTTAGACAAGGTTGTGTAATGTCACCATGGCAGTTTAATATATTTATGGACGCATGTATGCATGATGCCAAAATAGATAATAGTGGTTTATGTCTTGGTGATATTCGTGCGTGTAGATTGCTGTATGCTGATGACACTGTCCTGTTGGCAGAGAGAAAAAGTGAGTTGCAGAGTATGTTGACTCGGATGCACGAAGTTTGCATGAAATTCAAACTGAGTATAAATAAGGGAAAATCCAAAGTTATGGTGTTTGATAGAGAAACGGGTAGCACTGAATGTAATGTAAGTATAAATGGCACTGTGATTGACCAGGTGAGTGAGTTTGTGTATTTAGGAAGCATGTTTGACAGAGAGAACAAATTGGATGGTGAAATCAGTAGGCGAGGGAATTCTTCTTTGAAAGTCATAGCTGCTCTGAAAGGTTTTCACAAGAAAGATGGGTTCTCCAGAGAGTCCCGCATGGCTTTGTATGAAACTGTAATTGTTCCAACTCTGATGTATGGCAGTGAAACCTGGGTACTGAAGAAGAAACATACGAGTCGTTTGTGTGCTGGAGAAATTCGTTACTTACGTGGGGTTTGTGACAAGACACGATCTGATTGTGTGAGGAATGAAGATGTATTGCAGTTGTGTGATGTGGGGCAAAATGTTGTTAGCAAGGTGGAGACCAATATGCTTCGGTGGTTTGGCCATGTTGAAAGAATGAGTGATGAAATGCTTACTAAGAAATCTTCTCAGCCATAGTGGCAGGAAGGAAAGGCAGAGGAAGGCCAAGGAAGACATGGGTGGATCAGATTCAGGAGTGTCTGCATGAGAAAAAGATTATGAGTATGAAGTATAAAAGAATTTGTGTACTGTTAGATATTTCTAAACAATTAAATTCTATAATTCCTTTAAGTAACGCAGTAAGCCACTTACCAGCTGCAGGAAGATTTATCCTTAGTAATCACAGAGAGAAAAAGGGGATTCCACACATATAAACGCTTCAGTGACAACCCATTAATATTTATTGTACATCTCCACAAAAAGATAATTACTCACTATTCCAACACGCACACCCTCTACATATCACCGACATTGTTGTTGTTCAGTCAAAGATCAACCACTTAGATTACTAACCGACGTCAGCAGCAGAAGGAGATCTTCTTCAGGCAACGCTCGCTAGAGTAAACAACTAAAAAACTTTTCGAGCAGCGCACCTGCAATTCTGTTACATGTTCGCTGAGGCGTCTGGTTCGAAGAACTCTGACAGTCGTATTTCTTATAATAATTTCTAACAGTCTCCCACTTGGCTGGAGGAGTTCATTTTATCATGCCGAGTGTCAGTCTAAGTTTTGCAAGTTGGGGTCCAGCCAATGGCTTGGTGAAAATGTCCGCAACCATTTGAGAAGTATTACAGTAGTGTAACTGAAGAACAGTTCCACTCAATTCTTTCACAAACGGATACCGCACCATAATGTGTTTAGATCTAGAATTGATCTTTTGATTTTGTATAAGATGTATAGTTGATTTTTTTATCCTGAAATATTGTTGTGGTTCCAGTCTGTTCACAATCAAAATCCTTGAGTAACTCTCGCAACCACGATAGTTCTTTGCTTGCTTCTGCAGTGGCGATGAACTCTGCTTCGGTTGTCGATAAGGCTGTTGTTGACTGCTTACGGCTGGTCCAACATATGACACTCTTTCCAAGCATGAAAACAAATCCAGATGTTGATTTTCAGTCAGTCCGGTCTCCTGCCCAGTCAGCGTCTGCATAGCCTTTTAAAATTAGTGGGTCTTGTGAAGGTAGTCTCAATTTAAGGTTTACTGTTGATATCAAATAATAAATTAACTTCATAATGGCTAACCAATCTTGTTTACTTGGTTTTTATATTTTTCTGCTTAAGAAGCCTATGGCAGTTGAAATGTCTGGTCTTGTTACTGTAGATAAATACATGACAGCTCCCACTATTTCTGTATAAAGGCCATTATCTTTTAGAAGTTCTTCTTCTTCTTGAATGTCCTTTCTGTAGTCTGTACTAATTGGTGTTCTTCTTTCCTTATTTTGATCTGTAGCATAACTTTGTATAATTTCCTTTATTTTATTACTTTGAATCAGAAGAAAACTTCCATCTTCTTCTCTTTCTATTTGAATTCCAAGATAATATGTTATGTGGCTTAAATGTTTGACTTCAAATTGATTTTTCAACAAATTTGCAAATTTCTTTATATTTTCTGTGTTATTCGATGCAATTAATGTATCATCTACATAAATAGCTAAATAAGTTGTTTGTTTTCTATCCTTTAGTGATAGTAAGCAAGGATATGTGGTACTTTGTTTGAAGCCCTTGTTGAACAAATATTCTGTTATTGTTTTATTCCAATTTCTGGCACTTTGTTTGGGACCATATATGCTCTTATGCAATTTACAAACTTTTTCTTCTTTTCCTGATTCTCTGAAAATTTCTGGTAGTTCCATAAATACATCTTCTTCTAATTTTCCATACAGGAAAGCAGATTTTATATCAAGATGATGAACATTCCATTTTGTATTTGCTGCAACTGTTAAAAGAGTTCTCAAAGTGGCATGTTTTACTACGGGTGAAAAAGTTTCTTCAAAGTCTAATCCCGGTTGTTGTGTATACCCCTTTGCAACAAGCCTTGCTTTATAGCTTTCGACTTTTCCACTTGCATTGTATTTTGTTTTGAAAATCCATTTATTTTTAATGGCTTTCTTTCCTTCTGGAAGATCTACCAAAGTCCATGTTTTATTTTCCTTCAATGCATCTAGTTCTTCCTTTATGGAATTCAACCAGTTTTCTTTTTCTACTTCGTTCATGTCCTGGATTACTTTTAAATTTTGAGGATCATTTTTATACTGAACTTTTGCAACATATGCTAATCTTTCTGATGGTTTTCTTTTGTTTATTCTTGAAGACTTTCTTTGAACATTTTCAGGTTCTTTATCATTATTTTCTTCCACAGTTTCTGATGACATTACTTCATTTTGAACAAAAATTTCTTGTTCTTCTTCTTTCCTTTCAGCAGGTTTACTTTTTATTATAGCTTGCTGACGTTCATCCAATTTTACTGATCTGGTAATGATTATTTTGTTTGTTTCTTTATTTAATACTCTGTATCCATTAGATCTTTGATCATATTCTAATAAGATTAGCTCTTGTGCTCTATTGCCAAATTTTCTTCTTTGTTGCTTTGGTACATATAAATAAGCTTTTGATCCAAATACTTTAATATGACCAAGATATGGTTTAAATCCGTTCAATAATTCAAAAGGAGTTTTTCCTGTTGCTTGTGTTGGAACTCTATTTTGTATGTAAGCTGCTGTTATTACAGCTTCTGCCCAGTATTTACCTTCCATATTAACATCTAACATCATAGTTTTTGTGATTTCTCTCAAAAAATCTGTTTTTTCTTTCAGCAATTCCATTCATCTGAGGACAGTACTGTTTTATGTTCTATTCCTTGTTCCACTAAATAATTTTCAAAATCTATTCCACAATACTCTCCTCCATTATCTGTTTTTATTGATTTTGGCATTTTTCCAAAATTGGTTTTCACTGAAGCTACATATTGCTTAAATTTTACCAATGCCTCATCTTTACTTTTAAGCAAATAGATGTAACAGTATCTGCTATAGTCATCTATAAATGTGATAAAATACTTGTAACCACTAGGACTGGCCTCAACCATGGGACCACAAATATCTGTGTGTACTAATTCTAATAGAGCTTTGGCCTTAAAACTACTTTGTTTGGAGATTGGCTTCTGTGTAAGTTTGCCTTTTATGCAAAACTCTCAATTTTCTTCCTTTTTCCAATTGAAAAGAGTTATTCCTCTTGCTAACTCCTTTTTCTCTATTTGTTTTATCATTTCAATATCCCTATGACCTAGCCTTCTGTGCCATAAATTCAAACAATTCTTATTTTCACATGTAGTGGCCAAATTTGCCTTTTCATCTAATATTTGTAGTTTGTTCAAATTATCTGAGGCATCTACACTGCTGGACAATTGCTAAGGACGGACCATAAACGGCTATATAGTGCATAAAAAAGTAAGTGTGGTTGGATGCCAAGTGAAATTAAATAATGTCAGAATGCCAGGACATTACAAGAAAGACAATTTATTATGCTATGAAATCCAGAAGGCTTTGGAACGTGTTCAAGGGACAAACAGGCCATTTTGTGCAGAATACGTAAACGTGAAAAAAATGCAATTACCGTCCGCAGGCGTTCCGGCGTAAGATGTCAATACGGGATATGGCCACCATGGAGGGCGATGCATGATTCCACACGTCGTGTCATGCTTTGCACAACATTATCAAGCAGCTGTTGGTGTAATTTATCCCATTGCTCTGTCAGTGCACGGATGAGGGTGTCCTTGTTTATTGGAGGGCATTGGCGACCAGGAAGACTCCTCCCCAAAGCATCCCACACATTTTCAATGGGATTCAGATCTGGAGAACGTGCTGGCCATACGAGGCGTTGAATATCCTCGCTCTCAAGACACTCCTGGACAGCGACTGTTCGATGACATGTTGCGTTGTCGTCCATGAAAATGAATCTATCACCGACAGCACCACGGAACATGCGAACATGAGGTAGCAGAACATCATTAATGTATCGTTGGCCAGTCATAGTCCCAGTTGGAAGCACATAGATGGACGTACGGCCATTGATCATGATGCCAGCCCATACCATGACACTACATGTCGGATATCGGTCCCTTTCCTGTATGTTTGCTGGACAATATGCAGTACCACTATCACGCCAGATCAGTTGTCGTCGACAATCAGACGATAGACTGTATCTACTCTCATCTGAGAAGAGGACAGCAGACCACTCGTTATCAGTCCAATTGCGATGTTGATGGCACCATTGCAAACGGGCGGTACGGTGACGTCTGGACAATGGGATGCACCCAACAAGACGGCGGGCGTACAGCCCTCCTTCATGCAAACGTCTGGCGACAGTTTTTCGGGAGATCCGCTTGCCAGTAGCAGCCATAAACTGATTTGCTACCTCACTAGCTGTGCTGCGCCGGTGTTTTTTTGTTGATAGCACTATGTACCGATCTTCTGCAGATGTCGTACTGCGAACACGACCTCCCCCGTGACGTTTGCTACACTCTCCATTTGTTTGAAATGATTTCCAAAGCCTTGAAACAACACTGTGGCTGACGTCGAACTCCCTGGCAACATCTGTTATTTTTCGCCCTTCTTCAATCTTGCCAATAATACAGCCACGCGTAAAATCATCTAGGTGATGTCGGGAAGACATACTGAAAATTGCAAGTTCGTCAATTGATTCTTTCCCTTTCAACTTTGCGTTTCAACAACAACGGTCAATACGCGTCAAATCCTTTATATCTCTTATCAGCGCTATGACGTCACGAACAAGTTCGGCAATCCGAAATTTGCATACGCACAACACGTCTTACTGTATTCCGCACTTATGCTATTCACCACATTTTCCTGCCTTCCATTTTATGGTTGCTATCGTTGCTATTGTCATCCGTCCTTAGCAATTGTCCGGCAGTGTATTAATTCTATAGCTACAATAGTATCCCCATACTTAATTGTGCATTTTTTATTCTTGAATAAAACTTCAAATCCTTTTTCTGTGGCGTTTCTAACAGATAACAAATTAGTGTCTAAATTTGGAACATATAACACATCCTTTACTTCCACTTTTCGAACTTTTCCTTTTCCGATTTTGCAGTTTAAAGTTATATTTTCCTTGCCTTCTGACTTTATCTGCGAACCGTCGGCAGTAGTGATCAGCACTGATTCACATTTTGAAAGTTCTTTAAACAGTGTTGCATCATTTGTCATGTGACACGTTGCACCAGAATCAATTGACCAACCTTTGGATATTTTGTTGGGTTTTGACTTCGTTTCTAATGAGAAACTTTCATTTTCTCTTTTTATCTAATTTTGTTCTTCTTGTCTTCACGGCAATATTACTGTGAGACTCTGTATGTGGGTTTATTCTGTGAAACTTACCAGTGTTACCTTTATTTTGATTCCTTTTGTAGTGCCAACAGTCATCTTTGACATGATTCTTTCTTTTACAAAAAGTGCAAAATCTTTCTTGTTTAGAGCTGCAATTTTTCTTTTTATAACTTGTTTTCAAAACAGTTGTGTGATCGGTGTGCGCCTGTGAGTTTTCTTTCCTTCTAGTAGATTCATCTATGACTTTGCATTTGATAAACTCAAGTGTTAAATCTTCTTCCTGTTTTGCTTCTAATGCAGTAACTAAATTTTCATAGGTACTTGGTAAACTATTTAGCCAGACAGCCCCCAAATGTGTGTCTTTGAATTCCTCTCCCTATGATTTAAGCTTGTGAACTATTTCCAGCATTCTATTTACATGCTCTTGCATAGTTGATCCATTTTCTTGAAAGCCTAAACTATACAGTTTTCTAAGCAAATACAATTTACTACTCAAACTTTCTCTTTCGTAAACCATTTTCAAAGCATTCCACATTTCGGAACTTGTTCTCTTATCGCGTACGTGAATAATTTGATCATCAGACACGCAAAGTGTTATTGTAGCTTTAGCCAGTTCATCATTTCTCAACCATGCATCACTCTTTCCTTCTGGAATTGGCTCTGAAACAACCTTCCATAAATTATCTTTAATAAGAATCATTTCCATTCTTACTTTCCAAATTTGATAATTAAAATTATCTAACTTTGTTATACTGTACATGCCGCTTCCTATAAATGACGCCATTTTTGTTCCGCTTTCGATTGAGGAACTACGCAGTAACAAATACGCCTTCAATCCACTCGACTCAAATGCTTGATGAATTTGACGAACTTTGCTTTTAATCTTCCTGACAGCAGTGAGATTTCAGTTTCATAATCAAGATTGTTAGATATTTCTAAACAATTAAAACCTGTAATTCCTTTAAGTAACGCAGTAAGCCACTTACCAGCTGCAGGAAGATCTATCCTTAGTAATCACAGAGAGAAAAGGGGGATTCCACACATATAAACGCTTCAATGACAACCCATTAATATTTATTGTACATCTCCACAAAAAGGTAACTACTTACTATTCCAACACGCACATTCTCTACATATCACCGACAATGTTGTTGTTCAGCCAAAGATCAACCACTTAGATTACTAACCGACGTGAGCAGCAGAAGGGGATATTCTTCAGGCAACGCTCGCTAGAGTAAACAACTAAAACACGTTTCGAGCACCGCCACCTGCAATTCTGTTAAATGTTCGCTGAGGCGTCTGGTTCGAAGAACTGTTGACAGTCATAGTTCTTATAATAATTTCTAACATGTACGGCGTGTAATGGATTTCAGAATCACGAGTTGTATGTCAAGATCGCTGTAAATGGAGAAGTTTGATACGACAACAATAAATAAAAATATCTGGAAGTTTGTATTTCTTTTTGGAGCTGACCTCTGAATCTCAGAGAACAGCTTAGTGATATGTATGTATGTATGTATGTATGTACAAGAGGATAGGCCGGGAATTTATGCCCAGTAAACTTTGCCATGAAGTCTAGCTTTTCATTTTTTCAAGAGCTTACAACTCTCTCGGCGAAGCAGTTTATACAGCCACTGCTATATTATCGGGTGACAGATCCTAACATGGTCTTATGACCCTTTACTGGAGCGGTAGTAAGAAGACAAGAGCTCAACCTCTGTTTCTTTCCTTGGTGGATTTTTACTGTCACTCAGTTTGTGTGACCTCCCAGAAGCTCTAGTGGTACAATCGGCTTTCTGTAGATGAAGAACAGGGACAGTAGATTGGGAATCCAAGGAGAGCAGCAATGTTGCACACTGATTGCTTACTCAGGGGGATTCCAACTACCATGCCCTTTTTAAAATCCGTTATTTCAAGTTTGCACAGCCTAGTCTCTTCCTGTGCGGTTTGACTGCTGTGCCAAACCCTTCTTTATACGCAACGAACAACACAACAGGCGCATGCGCGACTTGTGCTGCAAATGCGCGGTAATTTTCATATGTGGACATATTTGAATATACTCGTCTACATATATGGCATTTCTCGTACATGGTATTCCTTATCGAATTATCTTTTAGGTCTTCGTCTTATATGTAAGCAACATTATTTCCTGACAATCATGAGTTTCTGGAATATTCACTCCTACTGATTTGTCTCCAGAAGTCGAATATCTCTACAGTTACTGATCCTTCTGTCTCTTTCTTCAAAATTATTTTGCTTTAAAAAGAATATCAATGCATAAAAAAAAAGGAAATTTCTTTATGTTGGTTATAATTACGTAAATTAAAATAGATCAAGTTTAGGGGCCAATTCTGAAATCGAATTACCTTTGCGATGAATTTTCGTGGGAACCTTTTTTTTTTTTTACTAGTTACGCAGTTCAGCTCAAAAAACAGGGAAAGTAATTCATAGTTTGTTTCCAGTTCTTACAAACCGCCTGGTAGCAGCCATCCATAGAATATGAATTTGAGTGACGCTACGGTCCGAAGCTGAATATATTTGAGGGAAGAATAAAAAATGAAAAATCGGTTTCCAACATACCGAATTTTGGAAGGGTCTTTCCCTAAATGCAAGTGTGCAGTCAAGACCTGGAGGGACCTGGCGCAGTCAGGCGACTGTTTTTCAAAGCCTGGCGACGCCAGGCTACATTTTACCTAACTGAGGCGGACTTTTTTAAATTTGTTTATTCAATCGTAGTCATTAAAATCGGCGTTTTTTTAACACAGATAATATTTACCTAGTTCTTCTTTTTTCTTCTTCGCTCCCTCTTCCTCTTTATTTATTTCCTTTTTTTTCCACCGAAACCACTTACTCAGTGCAGAAATACCCAGAGAAGTGGGTACTGGACAATATGTATACATACAGTCATTTGGAAAATTTAAAACTACTTTCCAATTTATTGAAAATTAGGAGTTTAAAAGAAACAACTAATAACTAGTCAGAGATGATTGAATAGCACCATATATATAAGGTGGTTTCTGATATTTTAAAGATTTCCCTGCTCCCCTTCCCATTTCGGTATATCTGCTGGGGTCAATTACGCCTGGGACGATCTTCGAAGTGCGATGGCACATCTTTTTTTTTTTTTTTTTTTGATTGGAGATTTAACGACCACCGTGAGCAACTCAATGGGCTATAAGCAGTCGCCCGTCCCTAATTTAGGGCCACTGGTTCCAGGGAAGGGAAAGAGCCAGTGCCGTAAGACAAACACAACATCCATGCTTCAACGGGATTCGAACCCGGACCTCTAACGGACGAATGATCAGAGGCCATCGCTAAGACCACTGCGCCACCGGGGCGGCCACATCTTTTTCATTGACTGCATCATTGAGTAAATCTGGCTAAAAGTATCACTGACTATTTAAAAACGTAAACTGTGCAAAAGATTTTTACAGTTGTTTAGCGCTTTCACTTTTCTTGCAGTACGTTAAAGGAGAATACAAATTTGGTCCAGCCATCTTTTTCGATATTTTAAGACAATTCACATTTTCCCGAAACGAATAGTTCTTGGTACCCTTTCTTGTATAGCGAAATTCCTAGAGATGGCAGCACATTATGTTCGCCAAGAATATGTTATAAATAATTCTGTTTAGGATTGATTACTGTGGCAGGCTTTGTCGAATGGTTTCATCGAGAATCAAATACTAATTGTAGTTGTGAACTTCCGGCCGTTGACGCTATCCTGTCGCTTTTGTAATATTTTACAAATGTTCCGCCGTTGCAATTTCTATAAATTAAGGTGTCGACGTTCATCCGTTGAGGAACTTTAACCAGAAAATTATCACTCTTAAATTTTCACACTGGTAGCAAATTTCGCATTCCCTCCATTAGATCATTCATGATTTTGCTGATCTCGCTATGAAAATCAGGTCTTTGTATCATAAATGGCCTCTCTTTTATATATTCTATTTTGAAAGATCGAGCTACTTAAAATCACTTTGGTTCACTAAGGTTTGTATCACAATTTCACGCGAAAATACAACCAGAAACAGATGTCATTGTTTTTGTTTTGTTTCCTTTAACACAAAGAAAAAGTCACTTCAGCAGGGGATTCCAGGAACACGCCATCAGCAGTACGTAATACGGGTTTCTTGTAACCCGAAAATTAACTCGAACATATGAAATAACCGTTAATAAATACTAAACTGACGGCTTTTAAATGGGATTTATAAGATACATCTAACTTTCTGAAAATAGTGGAATGAATGTGTATATATCAGTTTTATCTTCACAACATAGATTACAGTGAACAACAATGGTTTTGTTACAAAGAAAACTTTAACGGTTTTATATGTATTGATGGGTGCTGAATACAAATATGAAGTCACATTTGCTCCACTGGGCACCAATTTGTTTTAACGGAACCTCTATTACGGTGAATGTTGTGTTACTTAAAGGAACTGCCCTATGTTTCCCAAAGTCGACATCCGTCTGCAATCATGATATCTGAGTCTCTGAGACTAGACATAATTTCGCGTTTACTTTCTGTTGTGCAATTTCTTCTATGGAGGGAGAAAAAAGCAGAATTTTTCATGCGAATGCATTTAATCGGTATTCAAAGATGTGCATTTTCTGGTACATTTAAAACGTAGTGTGGATTGGGCAAAGTATGCATAAAATAATGCCGCGTACTTTTGTGATACATCCAAACACTTTCTGCAGCCCCGGTTGTGCAGTGGTTTAACCGATGGCCTCTGATCATTCGTCCGAAAGAGGTCCGAGTTCAAATCCCGGTGACGCATGGATGTTCTGATTGTCTTACGTTACTGTCTCTCTCCCTTCCCTGGAACCAGCCACCCTATATAAGGAACGGGCGACTGCTTGTGCCCATTAAGTTGCTCACTGTGTTCGTTAAAGCTCCAATAAAAAAACTTTCTACTACATTTGTGAGCAATTAACTGTAAAGTCACAAAGGCGTCATTTCGGACCGTTAATTAGAATACCGTATGAGCTTAATTTCCAGTGCAAAATGGGTGATGAATACAAATCTTGTGCACCTCACATTTGTTGTAATTCATGTGTAACTTCGTTGACTGGCTGGTTGAAGAGATCACGTCAAATTCTATTTGCGGTTCCAATGGTTTGGTAAGAACCGAAAGACCACTCAACAGACTGTTACTTCTGCATCACAGCTAAGCACAAAGACACGATTGAGTATCCCAGTGTTCGTTCGGCCGTAAGACCTGTTCTTCATTTTCCAGGACTTCCTGTTCCTGTACCTCCACATCATGGAGTTTAGATGATAGTGATACTGATGAAATAAATCCTCACAGCGAAGAAGATATTGAAACACAAAGAGACGCTGATTTCTCGGAAGATTGTGTGGCTCACCTTATAAGTCAGGAAGAACTGAATGATCTGGTTAGTGACCTTCATTTGGCAAAAAGTCTGTCCTGAATATTGGCTTCAAGATTGAAGGGATGGAATCTTTTACATCCAAGTACAAATGTATGTAGTATTCGTCGACGACAGTAAGAGTTTGAACACTTATTTTCGAAGATTGGTTATGTTGTGTACTGCAATGATATAGACTTATTGTTTGAAGCTTAGGGCAGCAACACAAACCTGAAGAATGGAGCCTTTTTATAGATTCCTCAAAAAATAGCTTAAAAGCTGTCCTTCATAAGAGAAACATGTATGTATCCCTCAGAACCTGTTGCATATGCTGCATACATGAAAGAAACATGCAAATATGAAACTACTGTTTCAAAGTATATTATACAAAAACACTCATAGAATACTTGTGGCGATCTTAAAGTCATAGATTTATTCTTTGGTCTACAATTTGGATACACAAATTACTTTTGCTTCCTCTGTGAGTGGAACGGTAGGGACAGAAATTCTCATTACATTAAAAAGATCTGGTCTAAAAGAGAGTCCTTAATTCCACGTAATAAAAGTATTGTTGTTGAGCCTTTAGTAAGTCCTCAGAATGCATACTTACCTGCGCCTCACATCAAAATAGGTCTGATAAAAGTTTTTGTAAAGGTATTGAATAAAGATGGAAAAGCCTTTCGTTTTCTAAAGAACAAGCTCCCCAAAATATCTGAAGCCAAAATTTAACAAGGCATTTTTATCGCCCCAGAAATAAGGGAATTTATTCATGATCTTGCATTTGAAGGAACGTTGAATGAGACTGCAGCTGCTGCATGGAAGAAGTCCTTTAAAGATGTGGCACTGAACTTTTTAGATAACCGGAAGGCAAGAAATTTTAAAGTACTTGTACTGAGCTTCTAGAAAACAATAAGGCCATGGGATGCAATATGTCCCTTAAAATACATTTCTTTCACTCCCATCTGGACTTTTTCCTACAGAACTTAGGAGCTGCAAGCGATGAGCACGGAGAACGTTTTCATCCGGACATATGTACCATAGAAAACCGTTCTAAAGGAAAATGGAGCCCTAAAATGCTAGCTGATTACTGTTGGACTCTATAGAGCGATGTAGTAGAACCAAAGTACAGAAGAAAATCTAAAATAACTACTTTTTATGGTAAGTGTAATTTATTGCTTGTAGCAAAATATACATGCCAAAATGAAGAAACGACAGGTTACTCGAGAACTATGCCCGATAGCACAATTTAGCAAGTAGATTTGTAATCAGCATTGCAAATAATGTATGATTCAGCATATGCAGTCTTTGTAACAAACAAAAAGTTTACTTTTGTTGTTCTGAGTTATTATCATACTTTTAATTATGTTTTAATGAAAGTCCCCTATATACATTTACATGAACTGATAACTTAATTTTGTAATGTACATAAAAATCCAGTCCATTAAGCACTACGCAGTCTTTTGCTTAAGATAAATTGTACTTTAACATGGCAAATGATCACCCTTGGTTTACATGCAACTCAATCAAAAAATCCTCACGTAAGGTTATCGAATGAGGGCTTTGAATATTATTGCCCACCCCTCAACAAGGCTGCTTTGGTTTCTTGAAATGTTCTGGCCGAGTGCTGGCAAGCCCTCTTTCCAGTGTATTAACGTAGAGCAGCCCATGCATGTTCAATGGGATTGCAGTCAGGTGAACTGGGTGGCCACTCGACCCAGCGAATCCCTTCCCATTTGAAAACATGGTGGAATAAATGAGCTATAAATGGGATGTTATGTTCGCAAGAATGAAATCTTTACCGACAGCTCCTCTGCATGACATTATATGTAGTCTCAGGATCTGATATGATATGTAGTCTCATACAGACTAATAGAAATAGGGTGACCCCAAATTTCTCAATAAACAGACTAATAGAAATAGGGTGACCTCAAATATCGCAAGTCATAGCTGCTCTGGGAGGTTGGAAAAATTGGAAGTCCTTCTGGAAGTACATGAGACTCAGAAAAAATAGAGGAAACAAAGTTGAAAGTTGTGTCAAGAATGAGATTGGGGAAATGATATGGGAGCCCAATGAGTTAAGTGACAGATGGGGTGAGTACTTCTGTGAGGTATTAGATCAAGAAAGCAAAGATGATTCTGACACAGACGCAGATGATGTCACAATGAGGGATGAAAGCACATGAGGGATCTCAAGAGAACAAGTGTGTAAAGCTCTAAACTTTCTTCAGAATGGTAAGGCTCCGAGAGTTGATGGCATAACTGCAGAGATGTTTAAATATTGTGGGGACTCTATAATTGACTGGTTAAGTGAAATTGGCGAGTTGTGCTGCGAGGTAGGAATGGTCCCTCGTGACTGGAAGGATGCTATTATTGTTCCCTTGCATAAGGGAAAAGGTGATCAGACTGAATGCAAGAACTATCGTGGTATTAGTCTACTGAGTGTGCCAGGGAAAGTGTTTGGTAAGGTTGTTATTGAAAAAGTACGAGGTCTTATATCATTGAAAGTATGGGATTTTCAAAGTGGTTTTAGTCCTGGAAAAAGGCTGCACTAACCAGATGTTTGAATTATGCACGATGATTGAAAAATATCTGGCTGTTGGGAAGAAATTTTTTACTGCCTTCATAGATTTAGAGAAAGCTTACGACCGAGTGAATAGGACACTTTTGTGGAAGGTATTGAATGAATATGGTGTTACTGGGAATCTACTTAATAGTGTAAAAGCCATGCATGCTGGTAGAAGAGCTTGTGTACGAGTGAATGGTGTTTTATCAAAATGGTTTTCCATTGGGGCAGGAGTTAGACAAGGTTGTGTAATGTCACCATGGCTGTTTAATATATTTATGGACGCATGTATGCGTGATGCCAAAATAGATAATAGTGGTTTATGTCTTGGTGATATCCGTGTGTGCAGATTGTTGTATGCTGATGACACTGTCCTGTTGGCAGAGAGAAAACTTGAGTTGCAGAGTATGTTGACTCGGATGCACGAAGTTTGCATGAAATTCAAACTGAGTATAAATAAGGGAAAAACCAAAGTTATGGTGTTTGATAGAGAAACGGGTAGCACTGAATGTAATGTAAGTATAAATGGCACTGTGATTGACCAGGTGAGTGAGTTTGTGTATTTAGGAAGCATGTTTGACAGAGAGAACAAATTGGATGGTGAAATCAGTAGGCGAGGGAATTCTTCTTTGAAAGTCATAGCTGCTCTGAAAGGTTTTCACAGGAATGATGGGTTCTCCAGAGAGTCCCGCATGGCTGTGTATGAAACTGTAATTGTTCCTACTCTGATGTATGGCAGTGAAACCTGGGTACTGAAGAAGAAACATACGAGTCGTTTGTGTGCTGGAGAAATGCGTTACTTACGTGGGGTTTGTGGCAAGACACGATCTGATTGTGTGAGGAATGAAGATGTATTGCAGTTGTGTGATGTAAAGCAAAATGTTGTTAGCAAGGTTGAGACCAATATGTTTCGGTGGTTTGGCCATGTTGAAAGAATGAGTGATGAAATGCTTACTAAGAAATCTTCTCAGCCATAGTGGCAGGAAGGAAAGGCAGAGGAAGGCCAAGGAAGACATGGGTGGATCAGATTCAGGAGTGTCTGCATGAGAAAAAGATTATGAGTATGAAGTATAAAAGAACTTGTGTACTGTTAGATATTTCTAAACAATTAAATTCTATAATTCCTTTAAGTAACGCAGTAAGCCACTTACCAGCTGCAGGAAGATCTATCCTTAGTAATCACAGAGAGAAAAAGGGGATTCCACACATATAAACGCTTCAATGACAACCCATTAATAGTTATTGTACATCTCCACAAAAAGGTAATTACTTACTATTCCAACACGCACACCCTCTACATATCACCGACATTGTTGTTGTTCAGTCAAAGATCAACCACTTAGATTACTAACCGACATGAGCAGCAGAAGGAGATCTTCTTCAGGCAACGCTCGCTAGAGTAAACAACTAAAAAACGTTTCGAGCAGCGCACCTGCAATTCTGTTACATGTTCGCTGAGGCGTCTGGTTCGAAGAACTCTGACAGTCGTATTTCTTATAATAATTTCTAACAGTCTCCCACTTGGCTGGAGGAGTTCATTTTATCATGCCGAGTGTCAGTCTAAGTTTTTCAAACTGGTGTCCAGCCAATGGCTTGGTGAAAATGTCCGCAACCATTTGAGAAGTATTAGAGTAGTGTAACTGAAGAACAGTTCCACTCAATTCTTTCACAAACTGATACCGCACCATAATGTGTTTAGATCTAGAATTGATCTTTTGATTTTGTATAAGATGTATAGTTGATTTTTTATCCTGAAATATTGTTGTGGTTCCAGTCTGTTCACAATCAAAATCCTTGAGTAACTCTCGCAACCACGATAGTTCTTTGCTTGCTTCTGCAGTGGCGATGAACTCTGCTTCGTTTGTCGATAAGGCTGTTGTTGACTGCTTACGGCTGGTCCAACATATGACACTCTTTCCAAGCATGAAAACAAATCCGGATGTTGATTTCCAGTCAGTCCGGTCTCCTGCCCAGTCAGCGTCTGCATAGCCTTTTAAAATTAGTGGGTCTTGTGAAGGTAGTCTTAATTTAAGGTTTACTGTTGATATCAAATAATAAATTAACTTCATAATGGCTAACCAATCTTGTTTACTTGGTTTTTATACTTTTCTGCTTAAGAAGCCTATGGCAGTTGAAATGTCTGGTCTTGTTACTGTAGATAAATACATGACAGCTCCCACTATTTCTGTATAAAGGCCATTATCTTTTAGAAGCTCTTCTTCTTCTTGAATGTTCTTTCTGTAGTCTGTACTGATTGGTGTTCTTCTTTCCTTATTTTGATCTGTAGCATAACTTTGCATAATTTCCTTTATTTTATTACTTTGAATCAGAAGAAAACTTCCATCTTCTTCTCTTTCTATTTGAATTCCAAGATAATATGTTATGTGGCCTAAATGTTTGACTTCAAATTGATTTTTCAACAAATTTGCAAATTTCTTTATATTTTCTGTGTTATTCGATGCAATTAATGTATCATCTACATAAATAGCTAAATAAGTTGTTTGTTTTCCATCCTTTAGTGATAGTAAGCAAGGATCTGTGGTACTTTGTTTGAAGCCCTTGTTGAACAAATATTCTGTTATTGTTTTATTCCAATTTCTGGCACTTTGTTTGAGACCATATATGCTCTTATGCAATTTACAAACTTTTTCTTCTTTTTCTGATTCTCTGAAACCTTCTGGTTGTTCCATAAATACATCTTCTTCTAATTTTCCATACAGGAAAGCAGATTTTATATCAAGATGATGAACATTCCATTTTGTATTTGCTGCAACTGTTAAAAGAGTTCTTAAAGTGGTATGTTTTACTACGGGTGAAAAAGTTTCTTCAAAGTCTAATCCCGGTTGTTGTGTATACCCCTTTGCAACAAGCCTTGCTTTATAGCTTTCGACTTTTCCACTTGCATTGTATTTTGTTTTGAAAATCCATTTATTTTTAATGGCTTTCTTTCCTTCTGGAAGATCTACCAAAGTCCATGTTTCATTTTCCTTCAATGCATCTAGTTCTTCCTTTATGGAATTCAACCAGTTTTCTTTTTCTACTTCGTTCATGTCCTGGATTACTTTTAAATTTTGAGGATCCTTTTTATACTGAACTTTTGCAACATATGCTAATCTTTCTGCTGGTTTTCTTTTGTTTATTCTTGAAGACTTTCTTTGAACATTTTCTGGTTCTTCTCTATCAATTTTTTCTTCCACAGTTTCTGATGACATTACTTCATTTTGAACAAAAATTTCTTGTTCTTCTTCTTTCCTTTCAGCAGGTTTACTTTTTATTATAGCTTGCTGACGTTCATCCAATTTTACTGATCTGGTAATGATTATTTTGTTTGTTTCTTTATTTAATACTCTGTATCCATTAGATCTTTGATCATATTCTAATATGATTCCTTCTTGTGCTCTATTGCCAAATTTTCTTCTTTGTTGCTTTGGTACATATAAATAAGCTTTTGATCCAAATACTTTAATATGACCAAGATATGGTTTAAATCCGTTCCATAATTCAAAAGGAGTTTTTCCTGTTGCTCGTGTTGGAACTCTATTTTGTATGTAAGCTGCTGTTATTACAGCTTCTGCCCAGTATTTACCTTCCATATTGACATCTAACATCATAGTTTTTGTGATTTCTCTCAAAAAATCTGTTTTTTCTTTCAGCAATTCCATTCATCTGAAGACAGTACTGTTTTATGTTCTATTCCTTGTTCCACTAAATAATTTTCAAAATCTATTCCACAATACTCTCCTCCATTATCTGTTTTTATTGATTTTGGCATTTTTCCAAATTTGGTTTTCACTGAAGCTACATATTGCTTAAATTTTACTAATGCCTCATCTTTACTTTTAAACAAATAGATGTAACAGTATCTGCTATAGTCATCTATAAGTGTGATAAAATACTTGTAACCACTAGGACTGGCCTCAACCATGGGACCACAAATATCTGTGTGTACTAATTCTAATAGAGCTTTGGCCTTAAAACTACTTTGTTTGGAGATTGGCTTCTGTGTAAGTTTGCCTTTTATGCAAAACTCTCAATTTTCTTCCTTTTTCCAATTGAAAAGAGTTATTCCTCTTGCTAACTCCTTTTTCTCTATTTTTTTTATCATTTCAATATCCCTATGACCTAGCCTTCTGTGCCATAAATTCAAACAATTCTTATTTTCACATGTAGTGGCCAAATTTGCCTTTTCATCTAATATTTGTAGTTTGTTCAAATTATCTGAGGCATCTATTAATTCTATAGCTACAATAGTATCCCCATACTTAATTGTGCATTTTTTATTCTTGAATAAAACTTCAAATCCTTTTTCTGTGGCTTTTCTAACAGATAACAAATTAGTGTCTAAATCTGGAACATATAACACATATAATGAATTAGCTTTGTCTATCTTTTTGCTAAGCTAATTATTATGAATGAATAATGCTCTACGCTTCAAAATAATGAATTCCCAAAAGGGTGTTGTTACTCGTTAATTATGAACTTAAACAAAGTCTCAACGCTGGTTATTTATATTAAGTAATCAAAGTCATAAACCTAACAGCCAGACAGAGGTCTGACAAAACTAAGAATTGAAAAAGACTGAACTTACAGAACAACTTGTTTATTATGATGACTCCTGGTCAACTAAGGCACTCATATATCACTACTACATAACAACACACTGCAACGCAACTCCAACGCAACAACACAACTACAACGCAACAACACACAACTCACACTTCTCGATGAACGCGCCTATATACGAGCTACCACCACGTCATGACTTACACTCATTGCCAGATCTCATTCAGCGGGTGAAATAATATTCTAATATTCCGTTCAGTAGGAAGATAATTTACATAGTAAAATAAAATAACCAGAGATAGTAAAATCAAAAGGAAAGTGAATATAGAGTATACGTTACATCATCTCCCCCTTAATTTTTTTTTTTTTTTTTTTTTTTTTTTTTCGAAAAACCTATCAATTTTGGAGTGTAAGTCTTACATTTCGATGATTGACGTTTCTCGATCTTTTTTTTTGATTTGTTGTTTGGTGGTAGCCGTATTTACATTATCAACTTGGCATAACAATTTACGAATCTGTATTCGACTGTGAAATTTGTAGTGTAGAACAAACCAAACCTGCATCGGCATACTTTCCTTTTATTCTGCCTAGCAGGAATCACTTTTTTAATTTCAAATTACGTGCGCCTCATTGGTTGAAATACATAACAACTGTATCAGCAGCGAAGATTGCCTGAAGCTGCCTAACAGTAACAATTTTATTATTTTCATTTCAAATTACGTTTTGCCTCATGCGTTGAAATACAGAACAACTGTATCAGCAGCGAAGATTGCCTGGAGCTGCCTAACAGTAACAATTTTATTATTTTCATTTCAAATTACGTTTGCCTCATGCGTTGAAATACAGAACAACTGTATCAGCAGCGAAATTTACCTGGAGCTGCCTAACAGTAACAATTTTATTATTTTACCCCTAAGCACATAGATATATACAAAAAAAAGTGGATTAGTAGATGGACATAGAAGAAATATAAAAAAAAAACACACATATATACACAAAAAGAATGCATAGGCCCACACGAAAAAAAGAAATTCTGACACGCCATCTGGTCGAGCAGGAAAGAACAATAAACTGAGAAAAGAACCTGTCCACGAGAACTTACTTATCTCGAGGACGCATAAAAAATTCTAGTGCGAAAACGTTTTCCAGGCCTAATGGGACTGGGGAAATCAGGTGGCTTGGATCTCTTCCGGGACGGTAATGGAACATCGGTCTGTTGTCGGTCAGGAATCTGGCGGTCTGGAAATCCCTGCGGCTGAGAAGAACGGTCAGGAACGTCAGAAGTCTGGCGGTCCGGAAATCCCAGCTGCGGCTGATAGGAACGGTCAGGAGTCTGGCGGTCTGGAAATCCCTGCGGCTGAGAAGAACGGTCAGGAACGTCAGAAGTCTGGCGGTCCGGAAATCCCTGCTGCGGCTGATAGGAACGGTCAGGAGTCTGGCGGTCTGGAAATCCCTGCGGCTGAGAAGAACGGTCAGGAACGTCAGAAGTCTGGCGGTCCGGAAATCCCTGCTGCGGCTGATAGGAACGGTCAGGAGTCTGGCGGTCTGGAAATCCCTGCGGCTGAGAAGAACGGTCAGGAACGTCAGAAGTCTGGCGGTCCGGAAATCCCTGCTGCGGCTGATAGGAACGGGCTCCCCCAGGCTTTGGATATGAAGTCCCTTGATGCTGGGGCCCGTTGTGTCCTTCCAGTATCTTTTTGGAGGGACGTGTCTCCGGCCACATCGCTTGTTTTCGTTTACGCCCACGGGGCATGATAGTAGTAGCCGGCATCGGCCCTGTTTGCCCTGAACGGAGGTTCCAGGGGCGAAACCCGGGCGGATGCAAAGATTTCTGCCTTCGTCGCTGTTGCGGCGAAGCAGATTGGGGAGACAAGTGACGTTTGCGCCCAGCTTTTGGTGGTGCTGGACGGTGTGGAATATTAAATGTTGGATTCATAACTGACAAATCCGAAATGTCCGACGCCTCTGAGTCGCTGCTGTAATTCAGCGGTCGTGCAGGGCGATGTTTGGATTTGCCTATAGGAATACTTTCCGATGAGGTATTCAAAGAAGAAGTATCCCGCGTTGGTGCAGAGGCAGCCGGAAACGGCGCAACAATAGTCTTGGCAATGGTTGGAGGGAAAGGAACGATACTAGTATTCGACGAACTCGATTCGAGCCTTGGTCTCACGGGAGAATCAGGTTGCGGTTGTAGAAACTCGTCTGGAGGGGGAGGGTGAAGGAAAAATCACTGGTGATTCGTCAAAAATGTTCGGTGGTTCGTCCACAATTTCTGGCGGTTGAACATGAGATATAGATTCTTGAGTCTGTGGAACAGAAGGTTGAGTAGGATTGATAATGAACTCGATATCCCGTTCGTGATATTTGCGACATTGATCAACATGTACATATTGAAAATTGTTGTTCGGTTTTTCCAGAACAATATTATTGTCAAAGACATTTGCCACCCGATATGGACCTTCGTAGCTGGGTGCAAATTTCTTCACTAAAGTATGCGAAACAGAAGACTGGAAGTGCGTTTCCACGAGAGTGAGATCTCCAACGACAAGATCTGGTTCCCTACGCCTAGAATTATAATATCGTGCTTGAGCCGCTTGTGCTCCTAGCATTGCAACACGAGCTTTTTCTGCCATAATGTGTACTGATTGCGGAGTTGGTCGCTGATTTAGTTCGTCGATAATCCCCGTTAAATTTTCAAAAGGGGTTTTAATTTTGCGACCCAGAAAAAGTTCTGCAGGAGTAATTTTAGTAGACTCGTGGACAGACGAGCGGAGGGCGAACGCAAAAAGTTCTAAATGGTCATCCCATCTTTCATGGTGGTCCATTACGAAAGTCGCAATCATTTTCACTAGCGTTCGGTTAACGCGTTCTGCAGGATTACTCTGGGGATGATATGGGGAAATGAATTTATGTTTAATGTGTAGTCTCGCACACATTCTTTCAAAAATGTCAGAAATAAATTGAGGACCATTATCCGAAACTACTTTATTAGGTGCACCATATCTAGAAAATACTTCATTAACTAAGACATTACAAATAATCTCAGCCGTAGCGGCTTTAATGGGAAAAACTTCAACCCATTTAGAAAAATTATCAGTTAGTACTAAAACATAACGAGCTTTATTTTTAACAGATAATGGATAAGGTCCCAATAAATCTATGGAAATAATATCAAATACATGAGAACTTGAACTAGATTTCAAGTGACCGGCCGGTCTTACATTACGGTAATTATTAATCTGACACAAGTGACATGATTGAACGTATGCGAGCACACTTTGGTACATGCCAGGCCAATAGGCAACATCCCGCAATTTACAACGGGTCTTGCGAATACCTAAATGGCCTGCAAGAGGTTTGTCATGAAATTCATTTAAAAGAGCCATTCTAAGGGTTCGCGTAATACATGGGCGAAACTCTGCCCTAGTAGTCCGAGACTTTGTATAATAAAGAAGACCCTCTATTACTTCAAAATGTTGTGACCTTCCAGCCAGAGAAGGATCACTTGGTAGGGGCGAACCCGCAAGCAAAAAATTGTAAATATCCCCAAAATCTGGATCATTTATTAATTCTGCCATTATCTGCTCTCTGGATGTGATATCAGCTATCAGAAGTAAAGGCTGACATCCAGGAGTAGTTTCGGTGGGGACCCCACTAATCGGAACGCGAGATAATGCGTCCGGTAATTGATTCTTATTACCTGGCTGATACGAAATTTTGATATTGCTCTCTTGTAACTTCAGAGCCCACTTCATAAGTCTTTGAAATAGGTGTTTAGCAGAATTCAAATACTGCAGGGCAGAATGATCCGTAATTATGTTAACTGTCAATTCGTTAAGATAACATTGAAATTTATTCAGTGCATACACAACAGCAAGACATTCACGTTCCGTAGCTGAATAATTGCGTTCAGCTTTGGCTAAAGTACGAGACGCAAAAGCTATTGGATGCCCAGCTTGTGACAAAACGCAACCAAGACCAACTCCGGATGCATCAGTATAAATATCAAATTCTTTAGAATGATCCGGGAAAGCCAACACCGGAGGCTGAGTCAATGCAGACTTCAGTGTTTCGAATGCAGCGTTAGCTTCAGGTGTCCAAATAAACTTCTTGTATTTACGCTTTAAAGCATACAATGGCTCACATATTGTAGCATAAGCGGGGACGAACTGCTGATACCATCCGGTCATTCCCAGAAAGCGGGATAGTTCTTTTGCTGTTTTAGGCCGAGGAAAGTCAGCAATAGGCCTAATTTTTTCATTATCAGTGAATAAGCCGTGGGGAGTAATTTTCAACCCCAGATATACAATCTCGTCCCTCGCTATCTGGCATTTACTAGGTTTTAACGTCAAGCCAGCATTGTATATAAGTTGGAACACCTGTTTGAGCAGAGAAAGGTGCTCGTCAAAAGTCTCTGATGTTATAATAATATCATCCAAATAGACATGCACATGGGGACCCAGGACAGGTCTGAGAACCGTGTCCATAAGCTTTTGGAAAGTAGCAGGTGCAGAAGCTAAACCAAAAGGCATACGTAAATATTCATAGGCCCCAAAAGGAGTCACAAAGCCTGTTTTATCGACCGAGTCCGGATGTACTGCCACCTGCCAATATCCACTCGCCAAATCCAAAGTTGACATCCATTTGGTTGACGACAAGTCATTTAGAATATGTGACATGACAGGTAGGGGATAATTGATTGTTTTTGTGACTTGGTTGAGTTTGCGAAAATCTGTCACGAAACGAAATTCATTTGGTTGTTTCTTTGGAACCAAGAAGGCAGGAGCCGCCCAGGCGCTTGTTGATTCCCTGATTATGCCTTGCTTAATCATTTCCGCAATTTGACGTTGCATTTCCTGTTTTTTATGTGGAGCACAAGGGTAAGGTTTCGTCGCAATGGCTTTCGAACCATCAGTGTCAATAACATGATAAACCACCTGTGTGAAACCAGGTTGATCCGAAAATAAACCAGGGCTTTCCTGTAAAAGGAGAGAAAGCTGGTCTCGTTGCCCCTCATTCAATTGGTCACTCAACAATAAACTCGTAATATCTACAGGAACCGTCGGAATCATTTCGACAGGTTCCGGAAAGGAAATCACATGTTGTACAAAATTCAAAGTTATTTGAAACTTGTTAATAAAGTCCATACCCATGAGACATTTCACGGGTAGCTCGTCTATAAGCAGGAAAGAATGTGTAAAACGAGCTTTTCCCAGCCCTAAAGATAATGTGACAGTTCCTGAAATACTGAAGATTTCGTTATTTGCACCTCGCAAATACTGCGTTGCAGGCTGAACATGTATTGCAGAAAAAACATCATTGCAAAACTTTGTATTTAGGGCTGATATCTCAGACCCAGTGTCGAACTTTGTCTCGACAATAATGTTTTCAAGTGTCAAGAATACATCAGGCAACTGAGGAGTTTGAACAGTCACTAATACTGTTTTAGGGTCAGGATGTTTGGTATCAGGAAGCAGGACCGACCCTTCGTCTACTTCCTGTGGAAGTTTAAAGGAATTCTGGTGGTGTTATCATGTGGTCGGAAACCTCGACCCTGCCGGGTATCGGGAAAATTTTCACGATAAGGAAAATTGCGTGCACCCTGCGTCGGGAACTCCGCGTGTCTGTTGAGATTTTCATTTTCGTTACGTCTGCCCTCAGCACGGGCAGAAAAATTATTATTGCCCTGAGCATGATAACGTTCCGAATGCTGCTGAGTGGAACGGGGTCGAGCATACTGTGCATTATGACGATACCCCGTAGCTTGCTCCGAAACTCGTTGCTGGTTCGCCACTCTTCTGTGTGGTGGAACGTATGAAGCTTGGGTGGGCACGTGTGTATGCTCGCGCTGAAAGTTTTGTCTATTATGCCGCTGAGGGTTTTCGGAATAAGCCTCGCGGGGTGCCCGAGCATGGTGAGTTGCAGCATGTTTGCCATGTCGCTCTTCATACGTGCGTATGAGGCGAAGGCATTCATGAATAGTGGTAAGGTGTCGAACCTCAAGAAAATCTTGCAAGAATGGGTCGAGCTGCTGTACGAGGGTATCCAACATGTCAACATGACTGGCATGTGGATCCCATAGATTATATAGGCGTGTAGTTTCCAACGCAAATGCAACAGGGCTATCATTGGGACCCTGCTGACGAGAAAACAGCTGTTGAGCAAGGCTAGCTCGACTGAGGCCGAAAGGAAAGACCTCCAAGAATTCTGCACGGAAATTCTCATAATGAGAATCCGGGTTCGACCCTCGCCACTGCCGATACCAGGTCTTGGCGGTATCTCTCAAGCAAGTTCCGGCAATTTGGACCTTGCAGTCTTCCGGAAAATTATATAAATCAAAATGGTCTTCCAGATCTTCGAGGAACTTTAAAGACCCCTCCAAACCATTGAAATAAATTGTTCCTGCATGCGGCACGAAATGGGCAAGCATTCTGCTTCGCTGAGAGGATTGAATTCCCTCAGCTACGACCCGCGACTCAGAGTGATAAGAAGCTGGTGCATTCCGAAATGGTGAAGAATGCGTGGGTATGTGTAGATTATTCATATCCAAGTCAGAGCCACAGGCTTCGTACAAATTGTCCAAAAAAACACCATTACCCTCGAGACTTGCCGGATGGTGGAAATTTGCAGTTGTCTCAGGTAAGGAAGCCATGGGTAATAATAGTCAGGATCTCGTGTTCGAGAAAAGTTCGGGCGCCAATTATAATGAATTAGCTTTGTTTATCTTTTTGCTAAGCTAATTATTATGAATGAATAATGCTCTACGCTTCAAAATAATGAATTCCCAAAAGGGTGTTGTTACTCGTTAATTATGAACTTAAACAAAGTCTCAACGCTGGTTATTTATATTAAGTAATCAAAGTCATAAACCTAACAGCCAGACAGAGGTCTGACAAAACTAAGAATTGAAAAAGACTGAACTTACAGAACAACTTGTTTATTATGATGACTCCTGGTCAACTAAGGCACTCATATATCACTACTACATAACAACACACTGCAACGCAACTCCAACGCAACAACACAACTACAACGCAACAACACACAACTCACACTTCTCGATGAACGCGCCTATATACGAGCTACCACCACGTCATGACTTACACTCATTGCCAGATCTCATTCAGCGGGTGAAATAATATTCCGTTCAGTAGGAAGATAATTTACATAGTAAAATAAAATAACCAGAGATAGTAAAATCAAAAGGAAAGTGAATATAGAGTATACGTTACACACATTCTTTACTTCCACTTTTCGAAATTTTCCTGTTCCGATTTTGCAGTTTAAGGTTATATTTCCCTTGTCTTCTGACTTTATCTGCGAACCGTCGGCAGTAGGGATCAGCTCTGATTCATCTTTTGAAAGTTCTTTAAACAGTGTTGCATCATTTGTCATGTGACGCGTTGCACCGGAATCAATTGGCCAACCTTTGGATATTTTGTTGGGTTTTGACTTCGTTTCTAATGAGAAATTTTCATTTTCTCTTTTTATGTCATTTTGTTCACAATCTAATTTTGTTTTTCTTGTCTTCACGGCAATATTACTGTGAGACTCTGTATGTGGGTTTATTCTGTGAAACTTACCAGTGTTACCTTTATTTTGATTCCTTTTGTAGTGCCAACAGTCATCTTCGACATGATTCTTTCTTTTTACAAAAAGTGCAAAATATTTCTTGTTTAGAGGTGTAATTTTTCTTTTTATAACTTGTTTTCAAAACAGTTGTGTGATCGGTGTGTGCCTGTGAGTTTTCTTTCCTTCTATTAGATGCATCTATCACTTTGCATTTGATTAACTCAAGTGTTAAATCGTCTTGCTGTCTTGCTTCTAATGCAGTAACTAAATTTTCATAGGTACTTGGTAAACTATTTAGCCAGACAGCCCCCAAATGTGTGTCTTTGAATTCCTCTCCCTGTGATTTAAGCTTGTGAACTATTTCCAGCATTCTATTTACATGCTCTTGCATAGTTGATCCATTTTCTTGAAAGCGTAAACTACACAGTTTTCTAAGCAAATACAATTTACTACTCAAACTTTCTCTTTCGTAAACCATTTTCAAAGCATTCCACATTTCGGAACTTGTTCTCTTATCGCGTACGTGAATAATTTGATCATAAGACGCGCAAAGTGTTATTGTAGCTTTAACCAGTTCATCATTTCTCAACCATGCATCACTCTTTCCTTCGGAAATTGGCTCTGTAACAACCTTCCATAAATTATCTATAATAAGAATCATTCCCATTTTTACTTTCCAAATTTGATAATTAAAGTTACCTAACTTTGTTATGCTGTACATGCCGCTTCCTATGAGTGACGCCATTTTGTTCCGCTTTCGATTTTCGAATGAGGAACTACGCAGTAACAAATACGCCTTCAATCCACTCGACTGAAATGCTTGATGAATTTGACGAACTTTGCTTTTAATCTTCCTGACAGCAGTGAGATTTCAGTTTCATATTCAAGATTGTTAGATATTTCTAAACAATTAAAACCTATAATTCCTTTAAGTAACGCAGTAGGCCACTTACCAGCTGCAGGAAGATCTATCCTTAGTAATCACAGAGAGAAAAAGGGGATTCCACACATATAAACGCTTCAATGACAACCCACTAATATTTATTGTACATCTCCACAAAAAGGTCATAACTCACTATTCCAACACGCACACCCTCTACATATCACCGACAATGTTGTTGTTCAGTCAAAGATCAACCACTTAGATTACTAACCGACGTCAGCAGCAGAAGGGGATATTCTTCAGGCAACGCTCGCTAGAGTAAACAACTAAAAAACGTTTCGAGCACCGTAACCTGCAATTCTGTTAAATGTTCGCTGAGGCGTCTGGTTCGAAGAACTGTTGACAGTCATAGTTCTTATAATAATTTCTAACATGAACGGCGTGTAATGGATATCAGTGAAGCACGAATTGTATGTCAAGATCGCTGTAAATGGAGAAGTTTGATACGACAACAATAAATGAAAATATCTGGAAGTTTGTATTTCTTTTTGGAGCTAACCTCTGAATCTCAGAGAACAGCTTAGTGATATGTATGTATGTATGTATGTTTAAGTGGATAGGCCGGGAATTTATACCCTGTAAACCTTGCCATGAAGTCTAGCTTTTCATTTTTTCAAGAGCTTACAACTCTCTCGGCTAAGCAGTTTATACAGCTACGGCTATATTATCGGGTGACAGATCCTAACATGGTCTTATGACCCTTTACTGGAGCGGTAGTAAGAAGACAAGAGCTCAAACTCTGTTTCTTTCCTTGGTGGATTTTTACTGTCACTCAGTTTGTGTGACCTCCCAGAAGCTCTAGTGGTACAATCCGATTTCCGTAGATGAAGAACAGGGACAGTAGATTCGGAATCCAAGGAGAGCAGCAATGTTGCACACTGATTGCTTACTCAAAGGGACTCCAACTACCATGCCCTTTTTAAAATCCGTCATTTCAAGTTTGCACAGCCTAGTCTCTTGCTGTGCGGTTTGACTGCTGTGCCAAACCCTTCTTTATACGAAACGAACAACACAACAGTCGCATGCGCGTCTTGTGCTGCAAATGTGCGGTAATTTTCATATGTGGACGTATTTGAATATACTCGTCTACATATGTATATGGAATTCCTCGTACATGGTATTCCTTATCGAATTATCTTTTAGGTCTTCCTCTTATGTGTAAGCAAAATTATTTCCTGACGATCATGAGTCTCTGGAATATTCATTCCAACTGATTCGTCTCCAGAAGTCGAATATCTCTACAGTTACTGATCCTTCTGTCTCTTTCTTCAAAATTATTTTGCTTTAAAAAGAATTCCAATGCATAAAAAAAAAAGGAAATTCCTTTATGTTGGTTATAATTACGTAAATTAAAATAGATCAAGTTTAGGGGCCAATTCTGGAATGGAATTACCTTTGCGATGAATTTTCGTGGGAACCTTTTTTTCTTTTTTTTTTTACTTGTTACGCAGTTCAGCTCAAAAAACAGGGAAAGTAATTCATAGTTTGCTTCCATTTCTTACAGATCGCCTGATTGCAGCCATCCATTGAATCTGAATGGGAGTGACGGTACGGTCCAAAGCTGAATATATTTAAGGGAAGAAGAAAAAATAAAAAAAATCGGTTTCTAACATACCGAATTTCGGAAGGGTCTTTCCCTAAATGCAAGTGTGCAGTCGAGACCTGGAGGGCCCTGGCGCAGTCAGGCGACTGTTTTTCAATGCCTGGCGACACCAGGCTACATATTACCTAACTGAGTCGGACTTTTTTAAATTTGTTTATTCAATCGTAGCCATTAAAATCGGCGTTTTTGTAACACAGATAATATTTACCTAGTTCTTCTTTTTTCTTCTTCGCTCCCTCTTCCTCTTTATTTGTTTCCTTTTTTTCCACCGAAACCACTTACTCAGTGCAGAAATACCCAGAGAAGTGGGTACTGGACAATATGTATACATACAGTCATTTGGAAAATTTAAAACTACTTTCCAATTTATTGAAAATTAGGAGTTTAAAAGAAACAACTAATTACTAGTCAGAGATAATTAAAAAACTCCATATATATAACGTGGTTTCTGATATTTTAAAGGTTTCTCTGCTCCCCTTCCCATTTCGGTATATCTGCTGGGGTCGATAACGCCTAGGACGATCTTCGAAGTGCAATGGCACATCTTTATCATTGACTGCATCATTGAGTAAATCTATCTAAAAGTATCACTGACTCCTTAAAAACGTAAACTGTGCAAAAGATTTTTACAGTTGTTTAGCCCTTTCACTTTTCTTTCAGTACGTTAAAGGAGAATACAAATTTGGTCCAGCCATCTTTTTCGATATTTTAAGACAATTCTCATTTTCCCGAAACGAATAGCTCTTGGTACCCTTTCTTGTATAGCGAAATTCCTAGAGATGGCAGCACATTATGTTCGCCGAGAATATGTTATGAACAATTATGTTTAGGGTTGATTACTGTGGCAGGCTTTGTCGAATGGTTTCATCGAGAATCAAATACTAATTGTAGTTGTGAACTTCCGACCGTTGACGCTATCCTGTCGCTTTTGTAACATTTTACAAATGTCCGCCGTTGCAATTTTTATAAATTAAGGTGTCGACGTTCATCCGTTGAGGAACTTTAAACAGAAAATTATCACTCTTAAATTTTCACACTGGTAGCAAATTTCGCATTCCCTCCATTAGGTCATTCATGATTTTGCTGATCTCGCTATGAAAATCAGGTCTTTGTATCATAAATGGCCTCTGTTTTATATATTCTATTATGAAAGATCGAGCTACTTAAAATCACTTTGGTTCACTAAGGTTTGTATCACAATTTCACGCGAAAATACAACCAGAAACAGATGTCGTCATTGTTTTTGTTTTGTTTCCTTCCACACAAAGAAACAGTCACTTCAGCAGGCGATTCCAGTAACACGCCATCAGCAGTACATAATACCGGTTTCTTGTAGCCCGAAAATTAACTCGAACAGATGAAATAACGTTAATAAATACTAAATTGACGGCTTTTAAATGGGATTTATAAGATACATCTAACTTTCTGAAAATAGTGGAATGAATGTGTATATATCAGTTTTATCTTCACAACATAGATTACAGTGAACAACATTGGTTTTGTCACAAAGAAAACTTTAACGGTTTTATATGTATTTATGGGTGCTGAATACAAATATGAAGTCACATTTGCTCCACTGGGCACCAATTTGTTTTAACGGAACCCTCTATTAGGGTGAATGTTGTGTTACTTAAAGGAACTGCCCTATGTTTCCCAAAGGATACATCCGTCTGCAATCATGATATCTGAGTCTCTGAGACTAGACATAATTTCGCGTTTACTTTCTGTTGTGCAATTTCTTCTATGGAGGGAGAAAAAGCTGAATTTTTGTCATACGAATGCATTTAATCGGTATTCAAAGATGTGCATTTTCTTGTACATTTAAAAAGTAGTGTGGATTGGGCAAAGTATGCATAAAATAATGCCGCGTACTTTTCTGATACATCCAAACACTTTCTACAGCCCCGGTTGTGCAGTGGCTTAACCGATGGCCTCTGATCATTCGTCCGAAAGAGGTCCGAGTCCAGTGAGGAATGGATGTTCTGATTGTCTTACGGTACTGTCTCTCTCCCTTCCCTGGAACCAGCCACCCTATATAAGGAACGGGCGACTGCTTGTGCCCATTAAGTTGCTCGCTGTGTTCGTTAAACCTCTAATAATAAAAAAACTTTCTACTACATTTGTGAGAAATTAACTGTAAAGTCTCAAAGGCGTCATTTCGGACCGTTAATTAGGATATATTATGAGCTTAATTTCCAGTACAAAATGGGTGATGAATATAAATCTTTGGCGCCTCACATTTGTTGTAATTCATGTGTAACTTCGTTGACTGGCTGGTTGAAGCGATCACGTGAAATTCTATTTGCGGTACCAATGGTTTGGTGAGAACCGTAAGACCACTCAACAGACTGTTACTTCTGCATCACAGCTAAGCACAAAGACACGATTCAGTATCCCAGTATTCCTTCTGACGTAAGACCTGTTCTTCATTTTTCAGGACTTCCTGTTCCTGTACCTCCACATCATGGAGTTTAGATGATAGTGATACTGATGAAATAAATCCTCACAGCGAAGAAGATATTGAAACACAAAGAGACGCTGATTTCTCGGAAGATTGTGTGGCTCACCTTATAAGTCAGGAAGAACTGAATGATCTGGTTAGTGACGTTCATTTGGCAAAAAGTCTGTCCTGAATATTGGCTTCAAGATTGAATTGATGGAATCTTTTACAACCAAGTACAAATGTATGTAGTATTCGTCGACGACAGTAAGAGTTTGAACACTTATTTTCGAAGATTGGTTATGTTGTGTACTGCAATGATATAGACTTATTGTTTGAAGCTTAGGGCAGCAACACAAACCTGAAGATCGGAGCCTTTTTATAGATTCCTCAAAAAATAGCTTAAAAGCTGTCCTTCATAACAGAAACATGTATCCCTCAGAACCTGTTGCATATGCTGCATACATGAAAGAAACATACAAATATAAAACTACTGTTTCAAAGTATATTATACAAAAACACTCATAGAATATTTGTGGCGATCCTAAAGTCATAGCTTTATTCCTTGGTCTACAATTTGGATACACAAATTACTTTTGCTTCCTCTGTGAATGGAACAGTAGGGACAGAAATTCTCATTACATTAAAAAGATCTGGTCTAAAAGAGAGTCCTTAATTCCAGGTAATAAAAGTATTGTTGTTGAGCCGTTAGTAAGTCCTCAGAATGCATACTTACCTGCGCCTCACATCAAAATAGGTCTGATAAAAGTTTTTGTAAAGGTATTGAATAAAGATGGAGAAGCCTTTCCTTTTCTAAAGAACAAGCTCCGCAAAATATCTGAAGCCAAAATTTAACAAGGCATTTTTATCGTCCCAGAAATAAGGGAATTTATTCATGATCTTGCGTTTGAAGGAACGTTGAATGAGACTGCAACTGCTGCATGGAAGTCCTTTAAAGATGTGGCACTGAACGTTTCAGGTAACCGGAAGGCAGAAAATTTTAAAGTACTTGTACTGAGCTTCTAGAAAGCTATATGGCCATGGGATGCAATATGTTCCTTGAAATACATTTCTTTCACTCCCATCTGGACTTTTCCCCACAGAACTTAGGAGCTGTAAGCGATGAGCACGGAGAACGTTTTCATCCGGACATATGTACCATAGAAAATCGCTATAAAGGAAAATGGAGCCTTTAAATGCTATCTGATTGCTGTTGGACTCTATAAAGCGATGTAGTACAACCAAAGTACAGAAGAAAATCTAAAATAACTGCTTTTTATGGTACGTGTAATTTATTGCTTGTAGCAAAATATACATGCCAAAATGAAGAAACGACAGGTTACTCGAGAACTATGCCCGATAGCACAATTTAGCAAGTAGATTTGTAATCAGCATTGCAAATAATGTATGATTCAGCATATGCAGTCTTTGTAACAAACAAAAGGTTTACTTTTGTTGTTCTGAGTTATTTGCATGCTTTTAATTATGTTTTAATGAAAGTCTCCTATATACATTTACATGAACTGATCATTTAATTTTGTAATGTTCATGAAAATGCAGTCCATTAAGCAATACGCAGTCTTTTGCTTAAGATAAATTGTACTTTAACATGTCAAATGATCACCCCTGGTATCCATGCAACTCAAGCAAAGAATCCTAAAGTAAAGTTATCGAATCAGGGCTTTGACTATTATTGCCTACTCCTCAACAAGGCTGCTCTGGTTTCTTGAAATGTTCTGGCAGGGTGCTGGCAAGCGCTCTCTCCAGTGTATTTACCTAGAGCAGCCCATGCATGTTCAATGGGATTGCAGTCAGGTGAACTGGGTAGCCATTCGACCATGCGAATCTCTTCCCATTTAAGAACATTGTGGATTAAATGAGCTATAAATGGGATGTTATGTCCGTAAGAATGAAATCTTTACCGACGGCTCCTCTGCATGGCATTATATGTAGTCTCAGGATCTGATATGATATGTAGTCTCATACAGACTAATAGAAATAGGGTGACCCCAAATATCTCAATAAACAGACTAATAGAAATAGGGTGAACCCAAATATCACAAATCATAGCTGCTCTGGGAGGTTGGAAAGGTATGAAGTCCTTCTGGAAGTACATGAGACTCAGGCAAAATAGGGGAAACAAAGTTGTAAGTTGTGTGAAGAATGACATTGGGGAAATGGTATGGGAGCCTAATGAGTTAAGTTACAGATGGGGTGAATACTTCTGTGAGTTATTAGATCAGGAAAGCAAAGATGATTCTGAGATAGACGCAGATGATGTCACAATGTGGGATGAAAGCCCAGGAGGAATCTCAAGAGAACAAGTGCGTAAAGCTCTAAAACTTTTTCAGAATAGTAAGGCTCCGGGAGTTGATGGCATAACTGCAGAGATGTTGAAATATGGTGGTGACTCTATAATTGACTGGTTAAGTGAAATTGGCGAGTTGTGCTGGGAGTTAGGAATGGTCCCTCGGGATTGGAAGGATGTTATTATTGTTCGCTTGTATAAGGGAAAAGGTGATCAGACTGAATGCAAGAACTATCGTGGTATTAGCCTACTGAGTGTGCCAGGAAAAGTGTTTGGTAAAGTTGTTATTGAAAAAGTACGAGGTCTTACAATATTTAAAGTATTGGATGTTCAGAGTAGTTTTATGCCTGGTAAAGGCTACACTAACCAGATTTTTGCATTACGCACGATGATTGAAAAGTATCTGGCTGCTGGGAAGAAAGTTTTTACTGCCTTCATAGATTTAGAGAATACTTACGACCGAGTGAATAGGACACTTTTGTGGAAGGTATTGAATAAATATGGTGTTACTGGGAATCTACTTAATAGTGTAAAAGCCATATATGCTGGTAGTAGAGCTTGTGTACGAGTGAATGGTGTTTTATCAAAATTGTTTTCCATTGGTGCAGGAGTTAGACAACGTTGTGTAATGTCACCATGGCTTTTTAATATATTTATGGACGCATGTATGCGTGATGCCAAAATAGATAATAGTGGTTTATGTATTGGTGATATCCGTGTGTGCAGATTGCTGTATGCTGATGACACTGTCCTGTTTGCAGAGAGCAAAAGTGAGTTGCAGAGTATGTTGACTCGGATGCACGAAGTTTTCATGAAATTCAAACTGAGTATAAAGAAGGGAAAAACCAAAGCTATGGTGTTTGATAGACAAACGGGTAGCACTGAATGTAATGTAAGTATAAATGGCGCTGTGTTTGACCAGGTGAGTGAGTTTGTGTATTTAGGAAGCATGTTTGACAGAGAGAACAAATTGGATGGTGAAATCAGTAGGCGAGGGAATTCTTCTTTGAAAGTCATAGATGCTCTGAAAGGTTTTCACAGGAATGATGGGTTCTCCAGAGAGTCCCACATGGCTGTGTATGAAACTGTAATTGTTGCTACTCTGGTGTATGGCAGTGAAACCTGGGCACTGAAGAAGAAACATATGAGTCGTTTGTGTGCTGGAGAAATGCGTTACTTACGTGGGGTTTGTGGCAAGACACGATCTGATTGTGTGAGGAATGAAGATGTATTTTGCAGTTGTGTGATGTGAAGCAAAATGTTGTTAGCAAGGTGGAGACCAATATGCTTCGGTGGTTTGGCCATGTTGAAAGAATGAGTGATGAAATGCTTACTAAGAAAATCTTCTCAGCCCAAGTGGCAGGAAGGAAAGCAGAGGAAGGCCAAGGAAGACATGGATGGATCAGATTCTGGAGTGTCTGCTTAAGAAAAAGATTATGAGTATGAAGTATAAAAGAACTTGTGTAGATATTTCTAAACAATTAAATTCTATAATTCCTTTAAGTAACGCAGTAAGCCACTCACCTGAAGATCAGGTAAGTGGCTGCAGGAAGATCTATCCTTAGTAATCACAGAGATAAAAAGGGGATTCCACACATATAAACGCTTCAATGACAACCCACTAATATTTATTGTACATCTCCACAAAAAGGTAATAACTCACTATTCCAACACGCACACCCTCTACATATCACCGACATTGTTGTTGTTCAGTCAAAGATCAACCACTTAGATTACTAACCGACGTCAGCAGCAGAAGGAGATCTTCTTCAGGCAACGCTCGCTAGAGTAAACAACTAAAAAACGTTTCGAGCAGCGCACCTGCAATTCTGTTACATGTTCGCTGAGGCGTCTGGTTCGAAGAACTCTGACAGTCGTATTTCTTATAATAATTTCTAACAGTCTCCCACTTGGCTGGAGGAGTTCATTTTATCATGACTAGTGTCAGTCTACGTTTTTCAAACTGGGGTCCAGCCAATGGCTTGGTGAAAATGTCCGCAACCATTTGAGAAGTATTACAGTAGTGTAACTGAAGAACAGTTCCACTCAATTCTTTCACAAACTGATACCGCACCATAATGTGTTTAGATCTGGAATTGATCTTTTGATTTTCTATAAGATGTATAGTTGATTTTTTATCCTGAAATATTGTTGTGGTTCCAGTCTGTTCACAATCAAAATCCTTGAGTAACTCTCGCAACCACGATAGTTCTTTGCTTGCTTCTGCAGTGGCGATGAACTCTGCTTCGTTTGTCGATAAGGCTGTTGTTGACTGCTTACGGCTGGTCCAACATATGACACTCTTTCCAAGCATGAAAACAAATCCAGATGTTGATTTCCAGTCAGTCCGGTCTCCTGCCCAGTCAGCGTCTGCATAGCCTTTTAAAATTAGTGGGTCTTGTGAAGGTAGTCTTAATTTAAGGTTTACTGTTGATTTCAAATAATAAATTAACTTCATAATGGCTAACCAATCTTGTTTACTTGGTTTTTCTACTTTTCTGCTAAAGATGCCTATGGCAGTTGAAATGTCAGGTCTTGTTACTGTAGATAAATACATGACAGCTGCCACTGTTTCTCTATAAAGTCCATTATCTTTTAGAAGTTCTTCTTCTTCTTGAATGTTCTTTCTGTAGTCTGTACTGATTGGTGTTCTACTTTCCTTATTTTGATCTGTAGCATAACTTTGTATAATTTCCTTTATTTTATTACCTTGTCTCAGAAGAAAACTTCCATCTTCTTCTCTTTCTATTTGAATTCCAAGATAATATGTTATGTGGCCTAAATGTTTGACTTCAATTGATTTTTCAACAAATTTGCAGTTTTCTTTATATTTTCTGTGTTATTCGATGCAATTAATGTATCGTCTACATAAGTAGCTAAATAAGTTGTTTGTTTTCCATCCTTTAGTGATAGTAAGCAAGGATCTGTTGTACTTTGTTTGAAGATCTTTTTGAACAAATATTCTGTTGTTGTTTTATTCCAATTTATGGCACTTTGTTTGAGACCATATATGCTCTTATGCAATTTACAAACTTTTTTCTTCTTTTCCTGATTCTCTGAAACCTTCTGGTTGTTCCATAAATACATCTTCTTCTAATTTTCCATACAGGAAAGCAGATTTTATATCAAGATGATGAACATTCCATTTTGTATTTGCTGCAACTGTTAAAAGAGTTCTTAAAGTGGTATGTTTTACTACGGGTGAAAAAGTTTTTTCAAAGTCTAATCCCGGTTGTTGTGTATACCCCTTTGCAACAAGCCTTGCTTTATAGCTTTCGACTTTTCCACTTGCATTGTATTTTGTTTTGAAAATCCATTTATTTTTAATGGCTTTCTTTCCTTCTGGAAGATCTACCAAAGTCGATGTTTCATTTTCCTTCAATGCATCTAGTTCTTCCTTTATGGAATTCAACCAGTTTTCTTTTTCTACTTCGTTCATGTCCTGGATTACTTTTAAATTTTGAGGATCCTTTTTATACTGAACTTTTGCAACATATGCTAATCTTTCTGGTGGTTTTCCTTTATTTATTCTTGAAGACTTTCTCTGAACATTTTCAGGTTCTTCTCTATCAATTTTTTCTTCCACAGTTTCTGATGACATTACTTCATTTTGAACGAAAATTTCTTGTTCATCTTCTTTCCTTTCAGCAGGTTTACTTTTTATTATAGCGTGCTGACGTTCATCCAATTTTACTGATCTGGTAATGATTATTTTGTTTGTTTCTTTATTTAATACTCTGTATCCATTAGATCTTTGATCATATTCTAATAAGATTCCCTCTTGTGCTCTATTGCCAAATATTCTTCTTTGTTGCTTTGGTACATATACATAAGCTTTTGATCCAAATACTTTAATATGACCAAGATATGGTTTAAATCCGTTCCATAATTCAAAAGGAGTTTTTCCTGTTGCTTGTGTTGGAACTCTATTTATTATGTAAGCTGCTGTTATTACAGCTTCTGCCCAGTATTTACCTTCCATATTAGCATCTAACATCATAGTTTTTGTCATTTCTGTCAAAAATCTGCTTTTTCTTTCAGCAATTCCATTCATCTGAAGACAGTATGGAACTATGGGGACAGTATGGTTTTATGTTCTATTCCTTGTTCCACTAAATAATTTTCAAAATTTCTTCCGCAATACTCTCCTCCATTATCTGTTTTTATTGATTTTGGCATTTTTCCAAATTTGGTTTTCACCGAAGCTACATATTGCTTAAATTTTACTAATGCTTCATCTTTACTTTTAGGCAAATAGATGCAACAGTATCTGCTATAGTCATCTATAAATGTGATAAAATACTTGTAACCACTAGGACTGGCCTCAACCATGGGACCACAAATATCTGTGTGTACTAATTCTAATACAGCTTTGGCCTTAAAACTACTTTGTTTTTTTTTTTTTTTTTTTTTTTTTTTTTTGATTGGAGGTTTAACAACCACCGTGAGCAACTCAATGGGTTATAAGCAGTCGCCCGTCCCTAATTTAGGGTCACTGGTTCCAGGGAAGGGAGAGAACCAGTGCCGTAAGACAAACACAACATCCATGCCTCACCGGGATTCGAACCCGGACCCCGTTCGGACGAATGATCATAGGCCATCGCTTAGACCACTGCGCCACAGGGGTGGCTACTTTGTTTGGAGATTGGCTTCTGTGTAAGCTTGCCTTTTATGCAAAACTCACAATTTTCTTCCTTTTTCCAACTGGAAAGAGTTATTCCTCTTGCTAACTCATTTTTCTCTATTTGTTTTATCATTTCAATATCCCTATGACCTAGCCTTCTGTGCCATAAATTCAAACAATTCTTATTTTCACATGTAGTGGCCAAATTTGCCTTTTTATCTAATATTTGTAGGTTATTCAAATTATCTGAGGCATCTATTAATCCTATAGCTACAATTGTATCCCCATACTTAATTGTGCATTTTTTATTCTTGAATAAAACTTCAAATCCTTTTTCTGTGGCTTTTCTAACAGATAACAAATTAGTGTCTAAATCTGGAACATCCTTTACTTCCACTTTTCGAACTTTTCCTTTTTCGATTTTGCAGTTTAAGGTTATATTTCCCTTGCCTTCTGACTTTATCTGAGAACCGTCGGCAGTAGTGATCAGCTCTGATTCACCTTTTGAAAGTTCTTTAAACAGTGTTGCACCATTTGTCATGTGACACGTTGCACCGGAATCAATTGACCAACCTTTGGATATTTTGTTTGATTTTGACTTCGTTTCTAATGAGAAATTTTCATTTTCTCTTTTTATGTCATTTTGTTCACAATCTAATTTTGTTTTTCTTGTCTTCACGGCAATATTACTGTAAGACTCTGTTTATGGGTTTATTCTGTAAAACTTACCAGTGTTACCTTTATTTTGATTTCTTTTGTAGTGCCAACAGTCATCTTTGACATGATTCTTTCTTTTACAAAAAGTGCAAAATATTTCTTGTTTAGAGGTGTAATTTTTCTTTTTATAACTTGTTTTCAAAACAGTTGTGTGATCGGTGTGTGCCTGTGAGTTTTCTTTCCTTCTATTAGATGCATTTATCACTTTGCATTTGATAAACTCAAGTTTTAAATCGTCTTCCTGTCTTGCTTCTAATGCAGTAACTAAATTTTCATAGGTACTTGGTAAACTATTTAGCCAGACAGCCCCCAAATGTGCGTCTTTGAATTCCTCTCCCTGTGATTTAAGCTTGTGAACTATTTCCAGCATTCTATTTACATGCTCTTGCATACTTGATCCATTTTCTTGAAAGCGTAAACTATACAGTTTTCTAAGCAAATACAATTTACTACTCAAACTTTCTCTTTCGTAAACCATTTTCAAAGCATTCCACATTTCGGAACTTGTTCTCTTATCGCGTACGTGAATAATTTGATCATCAGACACGCAAAGTGTTATTGTAGCTTTAACCAGTTCATCATTTCTCAACCATGCATTACTTTTTCTTCTGGAATTGGCTCTGAAACAAGCTTCCATGAATTATCTTTAATAAGAATCATTCCCATTTTTACTTTCCAAATTTGATAATTAAAATTATCTAACTTTGTTATGCTGTACATGCCGCTTCCTATGAATGACGCCATTTTGTTCCACTTTCGATTTTCGAATGAGGAACTACGCAGTAACAAACACGTCTTCAATACACTCGACTCAAGTGCTTCATGAATTTGACGAACTTTGCTTTTAACCTTCCTGACAGCAGTGAGATTTCAGTCTCATAATCAAGATTATTAGATATTTCTAAACAATTAAAATCTATAATTCCTTTAAGTAACGCAGTAAGCCACTTATCAGCTGCAGGAAGATCTATCCTTAGTAATCACAGAGAGAAAAAGGGGATTCCACACATATAAACGCTTCAATGACAACCCACTAATATTTATTGTACATCTCCACAAAAAGGTAATAAATCACTATTGCAACACGCACACCCTCTACATATCAACGACATTGTTGTTGTTCAGTCAAAGATTAACCACTTAGATTCCTAACCGACGTGAACAGCAGAAAGGGATATTCTTCAGGCAACGCTCGCTAGAGTAAACAACTAAAAAACGTTTCGAGGGCGCCACCTGCAATTCTGTTAAATGTTCGCTGAGGCGTCTGGTTCGAAGAACTCTGACAGTCATATTTCTTATAATAATTTCTAACATGTACGGCGTGTAATGGATATCAGTGAAGCACGAGTTGTATGTCAAGATCGCTATAAATGGAGAAGTTTGATACGACAACAATAAATAAAAATATCTGGAAGTTTGTATATCTTTTTGGAGCTAAACTCTGAATCTCAGACAACAACTTAGTGATATGTATGTATGTATGTATGTATGTACAAGTGGACGGGTCGGGAATTTATGCCCAGTAAACCGAGCCATGAAGTCTAGCTTTTTATTTTTTCAAGAGCTTACAACTCTCTCGGCGAAGCAGTTTATACAGCCACTACTACAGTATCGGGTGACAGATCCTAACATGGTCTTATGACCCTTTACTGGAGCGGTATTAAGAAGACAAGAGCTCAACCTCCATTTCTTTCCTTAGTAGATTTTTACTGTCACTCAGCTTGTGTGACCTCCCAGAGGCTCTAGTGGTACAATCGGTTTTCTGTAGATGAAGAACAGGGACAGCAGATTGGGAATCCAAGGAGAGCAGCAATGCTGCACACTGATTGCCTACTCAGGGGGATTTCAACCACCATGCCCTTTTTAAAATCCATCATTTCAAGTTTGCACAGCCTAGTCTCTTCCTGTGCGGTTTGACTGCTGTGCCAAACCCATCTTTATACGCAACGAACAACACAACAGACGCATGCCCGTCTTGTGCTGCAAATGCGCGGTAATTTTCATATGTGGACATATTTGAATATACTCGTCTACATATATGGCATTCCTCGTACATGGTATTCCTTATCGAATTGTCTTTTAGGTCTTCCTCTTATCTGTAAGCAACATTATTTCCTGACGATCATGAGTTTCTGGAATATTCATTCCTACTAATTCTTCTCCAGAAGTCGAATATCTCTACAGTTACTGATCCTTCTGCCTCTTCAAAAATATTTTGCTTTAAGAAGGATTTCAATGTATAAAAAAAAAGGAATTTCTTTATGTTGGTTATAATTACGTAAATTAAAATAGATTAAGTTTAGGGGCGAATTCTGTAATCGAATTACCTTTGCGATAAATTTTCGTGGGAACCGTTTTTTTTTTTTTTACTAGTTGAGCAGTTTAGCTGAAAAAACGGGGAACGTAATTCATAGTTTGTTTCCAGTTCTTACAGATCGCCTGGTAGCAGCGATCCATAGGATCTGAATGGGAGTGACGCTACGATCCGAAGCTGAATATATTTGAGGGAAGAAGAAAAAAAATCGGTTTCTAACATACCGAATTTTGGAAGGGTCTTTCCCTAAATGCAAGTGTGGAGTCGAGACCTGGAGGGCCCTGGCGCAGTCAGGCGACTGTTTTTCAAAGCCTGGCGATGCCAGGCTACATTTCACCTAACTGAGTCGGATTTTTTTTAATTTATTTATTCAATCGTAGCCACTAAAATCGACGTTTTTTTAACACAGATAATATTTACCTAGCTTTTCCTCTTTCTTCTTAGCTCCCTCTACCCCTCTATTTAATTATTTCCTTTTTTTTTTTTTTTCATGTGACCAAAACCACTTTCCTAGTGTAGAAATACCCAGAGAAGTGGGTACTGGACAAAAAGTATACAGTCATACAGTCATTTGAAAATCTCAAAATCCTTGCCAATGTATTGAAATTTAAGAGTTCCGAAGAAACAACAAGTTACTAGTCAGAGATATTTGAAAAAATCACACCACAGCTCAGGGGCGGCGGAAAGTGACGTTCGTTGACCGGGCCCGAAATTTCGAATCGTGTGGAACCCCTATTTTCCCGTTTCCCGGAACAGACAGAAGAAAAACAATACCTGAGGAGCTTCGTTGGGAATTAGGACCACATAACAACTTATCTAGAGGAACTTTCAAAGGCACATCACAACAACTGCATATATGCCAAATAAAAAAAAAAAAAATCGTGGATGAAATTTTTGAAGTTATTGACTGAGCCCTGGCGGCCCGGTAGGTTCCGTAGCCGCTGCCACAGAAGAATTTTTACATTCTTTATATATATATATAACGTGGTTTCTGATATTTGAAAGGTTTTTCTGCTCCCCTTCCCATTTCGGTGTATCTGCTGGGGTCGATTACGCCTATGACGATCTTCGCAGTGACATTCCACGTCTTTTTCAGGACTGCTACACTGAGTAAATCTGGCTAAAAGTATCACTGACTGCTTAAAATCGTAAACTGTGCAAACGATTTTTACGGATTTTTATCCCTTTCACTTTTTTTCAGTACGACAAAAGAGAATGTAACTTTGGTCCAGCCATTTTTTCGGTATTTTAAAACAATTCTGATTTTCCCGGAAAAGAGTAGTTCTTTGTAATTTTTCTTGTACAGAGAAATTCCTACAGATGGCATCACATTATGTATGTATGTATGTCATCATCATCATCATTGTCAACCATTATCAATCCACTGCGGGACGAAGGTCTCCCCAAGTTTCCTCCACAACGATCTGTCTTGTGCCAGTCTCCTCCATGTCACTCCCGCATACGTTCCAATTTCATCCACCCATCTTCCATGTGGTCTTCTTCTGGGTCTTTTCCTGTCCCTTGGAATCTAATCTAAAATTTCGGCTGTCCATCGATGGTCCGTCCTTCTGGCAGTATGTCCAGCCCATTGCCATTTCAGGGATTTAACTCTGATCATGATGTCTTCCACTCTTGTCATTTTTCGGATCCACGAGTTCCTCTTCTTATCTCTCCTGGTTACCCCAAGCATGCACCTCTCCATGCTGCTTTGAGTTGCATACAGCCTTTGTATGTCTCTTTTAGTTAAGGTCCACGTCTCTGCACCATACGAAAGCACTGGAAGGATGAATTGATCAAACACTTTTCTTTTAAGACATAATGGCATATTGCTCTTGAAAATTACGTTGTTTCTTCCAAAAGCTCTCTAGGCAAGTTTTGTACGCCGATTAATTTCTTCATCAATGTGACGCTCACTTGATATCTGCTGTCCAAGATAAACGTACGTGTCTGTTATCTCCTGCTCTTCTCCATCAATCGATAAATCTTCATTTCTTGTAAAAGCATTGAACATCACTTTTGTCTTCTGAAAGTTCATTTTTAATCCCACTTCTTTACACTTGTCAGCAAGTTCCTGGATCATAATCTGCAGCTCTGATGGGGTAGTTGCAAAAATGACTACGTCATCAGCAAAACGAAGGTGGGTTAGATAATCTCCATTAATCTTTATCCCTTTGTTTTCCCAGTTCAGTGATTGAAAGACATTTTCCAATGTGGCATTAACGACCTTCGGAGATATGGTGTCACCTTGTCTCACTCCCTTTCCAATTTTTATGTGTGTTGTATTTTCAAACAGCCGAATCTTTGTACTTGCATTTTCATTTATGTTATTAATAATGTTAATGTATACATCTTCAATACCGCAGGATTTCAGAGCCATAGTAACTGCTGATGGTTTCACCAAATCAAAGGCTTTTTCATAATCGATAAAAGCCATGCACAATGGAAGTTCATATTCCCTCGCTCTTTCAATTAGTTCTCTCAGTACGTGGATATGATCTATAGTGCTGTAGCCACTCCTGAATCCAGCTTGTTCTCTCGATTGAGCCATGTCCAGTGTTACCTTCAAACGGTGTGAAAGAACTTTAGTGAAGATTTTATAAACCACTGATAGCAGGCTGATAGGTCTGTAGTTCCTGAGATCCTCAATGTGACTTTTTGATGTAGCAGGATCATTGTAGCGTTGTTCCAATCCTCAGGAATCTTCCCTTCATTAAGGCATCGAGTGAAAATTTGGGCGAGTACTGATTCGATTTCTCCACTTGCTTCTTGTATGATGTCTACAGTAATTCCATCTTCTCCTGGAGCTTTTCCCCGCTTCATGTTCTTGATTTCATGTGCAACTTCTGATGGAAGGACCGGAAGAACTCTGGTATTGGTACCTTTCACGATTTCTGGAGTACATGCATCATCCCTTTCATATAATTTGGAGTCGAAATCTTTCACTCATGTCGAAATTTCACCTCTATTTCTTGTTACAGAACCATCTTCTTTTCTCAGTGCCATAATCTGTTTTCTTCCCTTACTGAGATGTCTCCTTGCTATCTTTAGGCTTTGTTTGTTTTCAATTGCTTTCCTCACTAGTTCACAGTTGAATTTCCTTACGTCTTCAGTGATACTTTTTCGTACTGTCTTGCATAGCTCTATATATTCCACTTTGGAAGTCACATCTTCTTTAGTTGTCCTCATCTCTCTTCTTCTTTGCATCAACATTTTGGTTTTTCCTGATAATTTGTTCACATGCAACTTGTTCTTAGACCCAGCTAATTTTGTTGCTGTTTCCATAAGAGCTTTGGTTACTTTTCTGTTAACTTCAGAAATATCCACTTCTTCCGATGTTAGGCCTTCTAAAGCAGAGAATCTGTTCTTCAGTTCCAACTTGAAGGTGTTATGGTGTTTTTTAAGGTTGGTTATGTTAATATATTTTGTTTATCTTATGAGCTTGTCACGTTCGAGTTTAGTGTTGAGGTGCATCTTACATCTCACCAATCTATGGTCACTACCTGTGTTGAACTTGTTTAGCACACTGCAGTGTTCTATGACGAATTTTTTGTTACACATAATAAAATCAATTTTACTTGTCGTCCCATTTGGATGTCTTCATGTCTATTTCCTGTGTGGCTATTTCTTGAAAATGGAGTTCATTATGAAAAACCCTTCTGCCTCTGCAAATTTTTAGGAGCGTATTTCCACGCTTGTTTCTGTTGCCGTGACCAAATTTACCTACTGAAGTTTCATTCTGTTGCTGTTGCCCTATTTTTGCATTGAATTCTCCCATAATTATCTTCAAGTGCTGCTTACCTTTATTATTTAGATGACGAATTTCCTCATAAAATTCTTCAATTTCTTCTTCAGGATGACTTGTGGTGGGTGCATAAGTTTGAATAATCTGAGCCTGGTATCTTCTCGAGAGTTGGATAACGAGTCGTGCAGCTCTGTCAGAGGAAATTTCAACTTCTACAAATTTATCCTTCAGTTTCTTGTTTATTATAAATCCAACACCACTAGTTCTGCCAGTATCTGTCCCACGATAGTAGAAGAGATGTCCAATTTTCAGTTCAATGAGATCTTCTCCTTTTCTCCATACCTCACTTAGCCCGACGATGTCCCACTTGATCCTTTGTAGTTCATCTTCCAATTCAAGAAGTCTTGAATCAGAGGATAGGGAGCGTCCATTAAACGTAGCCAAGATCAGCATCAGATGGCAGCCTAGTCCGGTCCTCCGGGGATTCTTAGAACCTCTGTTTCTTTCCTTGGTGGGTTTTTACTGTCACTCAGTTTGTGTGACTTCCCAGAGGTTCTAGTGGTACAATTGGCTTTCCGTAAATGAAGAACAGGGACAGCAGATTGGGAATCCAAGGAGAGCAGCAATATTGCACACTGATTGCTTACTCAGGGGGATTTCAACTACCATGCCCTTTTCAAAATCCGTCATTTCAAGTTCGCACAGCCTAGTCGCTTCCTGTGCGGTTTGACTGCTGTGCCAAACCCTTCTTTATACGCAACGAACAACACAACAGGCGCATGTGCGTCTTGTGCTGCAAATGCGTGGTAATTTTCACATGTGGACATATTTGAATATACTCGTCTACATAAATGGCATTCATCGTACATGGTATTCCTTATCGAATTACCTTTTAGGTCTTCCTCTTATCTGTAAGCAACATTATTTTCTGACGATCATGAGTTTCTGGAATATTCATTCCTACTGATTCGTCTCCAGAAGTCGAATACCTCTACAGTTACTCATCCTTCTATCTCTTCAAAATTATTTTGCGTTAAAAATAATTTCAATGCATAAAAAAAAGGAATTTCTTTATGTTGGTTATAATTACGTAAATTAAAATAGATCAAGTTTATGGGCCAATTCTGAAATGGAATTACCTTTGCGATGAATTTTCTTAGGAACCTTTTTTTTTTTTTTTTTTTTTTTTACAGTTACGCAGTTTAGCTGAAAAAACGGGGAACGTAATTCATAGTTTGTTTCTAGTTCTTACAGATCGCCTGGTAGCAGCGATCCATAGAATCTGAATGGGAGTGACGCTACGGTCCGAAGCTGAATATATTTGAGGGAAGAAGAAAAAATAAAAAAATCGGTTTCCAACATATGGAATTTTGGAAGGGTCTTTCCCTAAATGCAAGTGTGCAGTCGAGACCTGTAGGGCCCTGGCGCAGTCAGGCGACTGTTTTTCAAAGCCTGGCGACGCCAGACTACATTTCACCTAAATGAGTCGGAATTTTTAAAATTTATTTATTCAATCGTAGCCATTAAAATCGACCTTTTTTTAACACAGATAATACTTACCTAGTTTTTCCTCTTCCTTCTTCGCTCCCTCTACCCCTTTATTTATTTTTTTTTTTTCATGTGACCGAAACCACTTACCCAGTGTACAAATACCCAGAGAAGTGGGTACTGGACAACAAGTATACATACAGTCATCTGAAAAATTTTAAAATACTTGCCAATGTATTGAAATTTAAGAGTTTCAAAGAAACAACTAGTTACTAGTCAGAGATATTTGAAAAAATCACACCATAGCTCAGGGGCGGCGGAAAGTGACGTTCGTTGAGCGGGCCCGAAATTTCGAATCCTGTGGAACCCCCTATTTTCCCGTTTCCCGGAAACAGACAGAAGAAAAACAATACCTGAGGAGCTTCGTTGGAAATTAGGACCACCCAACAACTTATCTAGAGGAACTTTCAAAGGCACATCACAACAACTGCATGTATGCCAAATAAAACAAAAAATAAAAATAAAAAATCTTGGCTCAAATTGTCGAAATTATTGACTGAGCCCTGGCGGCCCGGTGGGTTCCACAGCCGCTGCCACAGAAGAATATTTACATTCTTTATATATATATATAACGTGGTTTCTGATATTTGAAAGGTTTCTCTGCTCCCCTTCCCATTTCGGTATGTCTGTGGGGGTCGATTACGCCTATGACGATCTTCGCAGTGCCATTCCACGTCTTTTTTCAGGACTGCTTCACTGAGTAAATCTGGCTAAAAGTATCACTGACTGCTTAAAAACGTAAAGTATGCAAACAATTTTTACGGATTTTTATCCCTTTCACCTGTTTTCAGTACGAGAATGCAACTTTGGTCCAGCCATCATTTTCGGTATTTTAAGGCAATTCTGATTTTCCCGGAAAAGGGTAGTTCTTTGTAATTTTTCTTGTACAGAGAAATTCCTACAGATGACAGCACATTATGTTCGCCGAGGATATGTTTAGAATAATTCTTATTACGGTTGATCTCTGTGGCAGTCTTTGTCGAGCGGTTTTATCGAGAATCAAATACTAATTATAATTGTGAACTTCCGGCCGTCGACGCTATCCTGTCGCTTTTGTAATATTTTACAAATGTCCGCCGTTGCAATTTCTAAAAATTAAGGTGTCGAAGTTCATCCGTTGAGGAACTTTATACAGCAAATTATCACTCGTAAATTTTCACACTAGTAGCAAATTTCGCATTTGATCATTCAAGATTTTGCTGATTTCGCTATGAAAATCAGGTCTTTGTATCATAAATGGCCTCTGTTTTATATATTCTATTATGAAAGACCGAGCTACTTAAAATCACCTTGGTTCACTAAGGTTTGTATCACAATTTCACGCGAAAAAAAAACCAGAAACAAATGTCGACACTGTTTTGTTTTGTTTTTTTCCATACAAAGAAAAAGTCACTTAAGCAGGCGATTTCAGTAACACGCCATCAGCAGTACATAATAGGGGTTTCTTGCAGCCCGAAAATTAACTCGAGCAGATGAAATAACCGTTGATAAATATTAAATTGACAGCTTTTAAATGGGATTTATGAGAGACATCTAACTTTCTGAAAGTAGTGGAATGAATGTGTATATATCAGTTTTATCTTCACAACATAGATTACAGTGAACAACATTGGTTTTGTCACAAAGAAAACTTTAACGGTTTTATATGTATTTACGGGTGCTAAAACCAAATATGAAGTCACATTTGCTCCACTGGGCACCAATTTGTTTTAATGGAACCCTTTATTGGGGTTAATGTTGTGTTACTTAAAAGAACTGCCCTATGTTTCCGAAAGGAAACATCCGTCTGAAGTCAGGATATCTGAGTCTCTGAGAGTAGACATACTGGCGCGTTTACTTTCTGTTGTGCAATTCCTTCTATGGAGGGAGAAAAAAGCTGAATTTTTGTCATGCGAATGCATTTAATCGGTATTCAAAGATGTGCATTTTCTCGTGGATTTAAAAAGTAGTGTGGATTGGGCAAAGTATACATAAATAATGCCGCGTACTTTTGTGATACATCCAAACATTTTCTGCAGCCCCGGATGTGCAATGGCTTAACCGACGGCCTCTGATCATTCGTCCGAAAGAGGTCCGAGTTCAAATCCCGGTGAGGCATGGATGTTGTGATTATCTTACGGTACTGTCTCTCTCCCTTTCCTGGAACCAGCCACCCTAAATTAGGGACGGGCGACTGCTTATGCCCATTGAGTTGCTCACAGTGTTCGTTAAACATCCAATTAAAAAAAAACACTTTCTACTACATTTGTGAGCAATTTACTTTAAAGTCTTAAAGGCGACATTTCGGACCGTTGATTAGAATAATGTATGAACTTTATTTCCAGTGCAAAATGAGTGATGAATATTAATCTTGGGCGCCTCGCATTTGTTGTAATTCATGTGTAACTTCGTTGACTGGCTGGTTGAAGCGATCACGTTAAACGCTATTTGCGGTACCAATGGTTTGGTGAGAACCGAAAGACAACTCAACAGACTGTTACTTCTGCATCACAGCTAAGCACAAAGACACGATTCAGTATCCCAGTAGTCGTTCGGCCGTAAGACCCGTTCTTCATTTTCCAGGACTTCCTGTTCGTGTACCTCCACATCATGGAGTTTAGATGATAGTGATAATGATGAAATAAATCCTCACAGCGAAGAAGATATTAAAACACAAAAAGACGCTGATTTCTCGGAAGATTCTGTGGCTCACCTTATAAGTCAGGAAGAACTGAATGATCTGGTTAGTGACCTTCATTTGGCAAAACGTCTGTCCTGAATGTTGGCTTCAAGATTGAAGGGATGGAATCTTTTACAACCAAGTAGAAATGTATGTAGTATTCGTCAACGACAGTAAGAGTTTGAACACTTGTTTTCGAAGAGTGATTATGTTGTGTACTGCAGAGATATAGACTTATTGTTTGAAGCCTTAGGGCAGAAACACAAACCTAAAGAATGGAGCCTTTTTTTAGATTCCCCCCAAAATAGCTTAGAAGAACAGAAACATGTATCCGTCAGTACCTCTTGCATATGCTGCATACATGAAAGAAACATGCAAATATAAAACTACTGTTTCAAAGTATATTATACAAAAACACTCATGGAATATTTTATGGCGATCTTAAAGTCATAGCTTTATTCCTTGGTCTACAATTTGGATACACAAATTACTTTTGCTTCCTCTGTGAATGGAACAGTAGGGACAGAAATTCATTCAAAAGATCTGGTCTAAAAGAGAGTCCTTAATTCCAGGCAATAAAAATGTTGTTGCTGAGCCTTGAATGCATACTTACCCGCGCCTCACATCAAACTAGGTCTGATAAAAGTTTTTTTAAAGGTATTGAATAAAGATGGAGAAGCCTTTCGTTTTCTAAAGAACAAGCTCCCCAAAATATCTGAAGCCAAAATTTAACAAGGCATTTTTATCGCCCCAGAAATAAGGGAATTTATTCATGATCTTTCATTTGAAGGCACGTTGAATGAGACTGAAGCGGCTGCATAAAAGTCCTATAATGATGTGGTACTGAGCTGTTTAGGTAACCGGAAGGCAGAAAATTTTGAATAACTTGTTCAGTGCTTCTAGAAAACTAAAAGGCCATGTGATGCAATATGTCACTTAAAATACAGTTCTTTCACGCCCATCTGGACCTTTTCGCTCAGAACTTAGGAGCTGTAAGCGATGAGCACGGATAACGTTTTCATCCGGACATATGTACCATAGAAAATCGCTATAAAGGAAAATGGAGCCTTTAAATGCTATCTGATTGCTGTTGGACTCTATAAAGCGATGTAGTAGAACCAAAGTACAGAAGAAGATCTAAAATAACTACTTTTTATGGTAAGTGTAATTTATTGCTTGTAGCAAAATATACATGCCAAAATGAAGAAACGACAGGTTACTCGAGAACTATGCCCGATAGCACAATTTAGTAAGTAGATTTTTAATCAGCATTACAAATAATGTATGATTCAACATATGCAGTCTTTGTAACAAACAAAAAGCTTACTTTTGTTGTTCTGAGTTATTATCATGCTTTTAATTATGTTTTAATTAAAGTCCTCTATATACATCAATGGCACAGTGCGGCCTGTATGAATTCCTGTTGTTAGTAGTTAAGAGGGACCTCAAGATAAATTCTATCTTATATCTGTAATGTAAATTTTTTTGTACACATTTTCTCGAAGACTATTACTTTGTAGTGTTTGACATTTTAAGCACAAATAAAAACGACCCATAGCTAATATGTGATACGGTTATTATTCAAAAAAATTTGTTAGAATTTTTGTTAGAATTTTTTTTAAATTCCATTTATCCGACTCGAAAGTATTCGAATTTGGCGCTAGATGGCGCCATAAGTTAGCTTAGCAGTGTTTCTGTCTGAAAGAAATGACATCTCTCATTTCTCTTTGATTTTTCTAATTATCTGAGACAAATAGAAATCAATGAATAGATCCACAAATGAGATTGGAGTCTTTTCTTCCATAAATCACCTTAAATCCTATTGTACATTCATTTTTGTAGGAGAAAGTGTGTACATTAGCAGAGAACCCCTGAATTTGAGCTATAGAAACTCCACCTAATTAGGAAGCTCCACCTACTTGCAAAGCCCCACCCCAAATAACCTCATTGGTTAAAACGTTACAGGGCGTATTTTGTCTTTTCGCTCTCGCTGTTTCCTGACTTCATTCAGTTCGCTCAAGAAATTTTCAAAATCCTTGACAAGTTGTGGTTTAAGTAAGTTATTTTTTAAATGAAAGGTTCTGATCAGAACGCCCTGGTAAAAGTTGAAAAGTTCTGGATCAAAACGCCATTATCATTGCAATTATGTATATCGCCCTATAACTTTACGGTCGTTGGTGTTTCGCGTCTGTATAGAATTGTAAAATATGTTATTTTGGTAAAAGTGCCATTGCCAACTATTACTTAGGTTATCTTTACGCTATTTCATTAAAATAAAATTTCTCAAATTCCCTCCGTTTCCTGAGACAGGTTTCTTCTTCCTGATGCAATGAAATTACAATTTTGATTTCTTAAGTAATTATCCATATGAAGAATTCTTCGTTTGAATCGATCAGCAAAGCCAAAGTTTCCAAACTGATTTAAAGTTGCATTTCTAAAAATCATTTTTAATTGCGAGGGTCGTTCGAAATGTATTCTAATACGTACGGGAATGCTATGCCAATATGATTACCACCTTTTTTTTTTTTTTTGCGACATTCACTGGTGTCCAAACGTTTAGGAAAATTTGTAAAACATACAATGTGAAGGGTTAAAACCTAAAGAGCAGCGAACATTGTTATGTAGATTAGTCACAAAATAACCAATCGCAGTGTAGTGTCAAACAACGCCCGCTGCCGTTCCGTATGCAGCAAATATTTCGCAGTTACATAAAAACACCTTATCCTACCCTAAGTATCTTATTCCATTTTCTTTCAATCCCCGTGAGGTGAGTTGTACTCGTTGGATATCAGCAATGTAGTATGGGACAAAGACGCCAGGTTGACACTTTTTTTATTGCAAGGCAGAAATAGGTTCGAATCAAGACAGTCACGGACTCTGGTCTATAGAGCGCTAAAGACAGCAACGTGTGATGTCTAGGAATTGGGGACGGTTCCATGACACGGATAAGGTTAAACTCCAACAATCACAAGGCTGTCCAAGAGTTACAACCCGTCAGAAGGACGAGTATCTTGCGATAACTGCATGACTGTCAGGCAACTCTCTGGAGAACACGTGGCCGCCTCAACAACAACAGTTGCAAGACAAACTACACAGTCGAGTCACATTATTGTGATCACCTCCTACTTTTGAAGGCAACAGCACCTAGCCAATTAAGAAAACCCGTGTCCTGAGCTGGTTTGGAGGGTATATAAGGTGCAATGTAGGCATTCTGAAAACATGGCACTCATTTCTGTCATTGATAAAAGGAGCGATTTATCAGATTTGCAAAAAGGGATGATTATCAGCTTTCGGGCCAAGGGTGGCAGTATATCTGAAACAGCACAATTTGTGAATTCACGTGCTGCTGTGGTTAAAGTGTATAAGGAATGGAGAAATGGCACCATTGCGAATTAGCGACGTGGAAACTGCGGAGGACTACGTGCCATTGGTGTGAGAGTTGAACATTGGCTTGGAAGGTGCGTGACGGTCAGTCGAAAGGCTACAGTGAAAAACTCACTGGCCGAATGAACCAGGCGGCTACAGGAAGTGTGTCTAAAACGACAGTTCAGCGAACCCTGCTGCGTATGAGGATCCGATGCAGACACACAGTCACTGCACCTGTGCAAACTAAGGTGCATTGGCAGAAATGGCTTACATTTGCGCAGTAGTATCGCAATTTTACTTCCGCTGATTGGCAAAAGATTACCTTATCCGATGAGTCACGTCTTCTGCTTCATCGAACCGCTGGACCTTAGCGTATAAGACGAGAAACATCGAATCACAAATACTCTTCAACCATTGCTGGAAAAACACAAGCTGGTGGGGGAAGCGTTATGATCTGGGGAATGTTCTGATGGCATTTTCTGGGTCCACACATACCTGTGGGAGGCACTGTAAACCGATTTCGTTATGAATCCGTCCTTGCAAACCACATACACCCATACATGCTGATTGTCTTCCCTGTGGTGAATGGGATCTTCCAGCACAACAATGCGACGTGACACTCTGCTAGAAATGTCTGAGAGTGGTTGGAAGAGCACGAAGAAGACTTCAACGTACTTCCGGTGCCTCCGAATTTTCTATACTTAAACCAAATTGAGTATCTGTGTGACGACCTCGATAGTGTTGTTGGCTCTGTGGATCCTCCACGACGGACCCTCCAGCACCTGTCAGATGAACTGCAATCAGCATGGCTCCACATACCCGGAACATCTTCCAGCGAATCATTAAGTTACTCCCAGACCGTCTATCTGCTGCCCGCGCTGCACAAGGCTGTTACTCAGGAGATTAGCTGGTGGTCACAATAATATGACTCGACCGTGTATTTACAGTAGGCTCAGGGCAATTGGCCTCTTTGTGTCCGCTCATACCTGTGAGCAGAAAAACTGGAGTGGTGAGCATCAAAATTAAAAAGGAGTCGGGAACATCCTTTTAAATTGGAGTCGGTAATACCGAAACTGGACACTGAATCGCTGTGCCAATATTTTTCCTTGCTGTAAATTAGTTTTTCGTCGAGCCTTCATTGATGACTAGATTCAGTTTAAAGATTACTTTTCGTCAAACTGCTCTCTGGACAGAACACGGAACCCGTACAACCCTAATAACATCAAGGAAAGGGATCAATTTGGTGGTTGTTGTGTTATGGTATGGCGAGGAATCATGCTAAATGGGTGCACAGAACTCCACAATTTTATAAGAGGTACCGTTAATGCTCTGAGATACAGAGACGAAATAATGTAACCTCGTGTGAGACTTTTCAGAAATGCCGTGGGTCCAGAGCTGGCATTCGTGGACGAAAATTCACGCCCACACTGAGCTGACAGGTGTGGCAGGGGAAGAGGAGGAAAAGCCCAAATCAAGAAGCTAGTTGCCAACTTAAATTAGTTGTCTGTCGAGCCGTTTAGGTTTTTTGTTTGTTTATCAATGTTAGAACTTTTTGTTGCTATTGTTTTTATCTACGGAAAGCTTACAGGAGTCACTTAAAATGACTTCGCATGTTGTCCTTCTATTACACACATTTCATAATTTTCCTGCCGAAATAAGAATAACCCGTTTTTGCTGTTCTTAAAAACATGAAGTTATTTGTACCATATTTGTCAGGAGAAAGAGAACTCGAGTTTATGGAATATCACTTTTGTGTTTCTATATTTTTAGCTAAATGCTTGTATCGATCGCACGAATTCCCTGCATTCTAACGCCAATGGAGCAGTCGTTGTTCTTTGGCGAAAAGACTTTTCTCTTTTTTTAATAATGAAACAGCCACAAGAAGAAAATAAAAACGTCAGTGACACCGCTTAGACCTTCCGCTATAGACAGAGCTATCTACAGAGTTGCCCAAAATTAAAGAATAATTTATAAATATTGTGCATAACAAGAATAATTTATAAGGAAATTCAATAGAATTTAGTAAAGATGTTCGTCATTACATTTGATATGTAACTCAAGTAAAAAAAACGTAACCTGAAAATTTTCATGAAATGATAACTTAATTTTGTAATGTTCAATGGGATTGCAGTCAGGTGAACTGGGTGGCCCCTTAACCCGGCGAATCTCTTACCATTTGAGAACATTGCGGATTAAATGAGCTGTAAATGGGATGTTTTGTCAGTAAGAATGAAGTCTTTACCGACGGCTCCTCTGCATGGCATGATATGTAGTCTCAGGATGTGATATGATATGTAGCCTCACAAAGACTAATAGAAATAGGGTGACCCCGAATACTTCAATAAACAAAGCACCAGTGGACGGGACGGGAATTTATGCCCTGTAAACCTAACCATGAAGTCTAGCTTTTTTATTTTTTTAAGAGTTTATAACACTCTCGACGAAGCAGTTTACACAGCCACTGCAATAGTATCGGGTGACAGATCTTAACATGGTCTTATGACCCTTTACTGGAGCGGTAATAAGAAGACAAGAGCTCAACCCCCATTTCTTTCCTTAGTAGATTTTTACTGTCACTCAGCTTGTGTGACCTCCCAGAGGCTCTAGTGGTAAAACTGGTTTTCCGTAGATGATGAACAGGGACAGCAGATTGGAAATCCAAGGAGAGCAGCAATGCTGCACACTGATTGCCTACTCAGGGGGATTTCAACGGCCATGCCCTTTTCAAAATCCGTCATTTCAAGTTCGCACAGCCTAGTCGCTTCCAGTGCGGTTTGACTGCTGTGCCAAACCCGTCTTTATACGCAACGAACATCACAACAGGCGCATGCGCGTCGTGTGCTGCAAATGCGCTGCAATTTTCATATGTGGACATGTTTGAATATACTCGTCAACATATGTGAATGGAATTTCTCGTACATGGTATTCCGTATCGAATTATCTTTTAGGTCTTCCTCTTATGTGAAAGCAATATTATTTCCTGCCGGTCATAAGTTTCTGGAATATTAATTCCTACTGATTCGTCTCCAGAAGTCGAATATCTCTACAGTTACTCATCCTCCTATCTCTTATTCCAAATCATTTTGCTTTAAAAAGAATTTCAATGCATAAAAAAAGGAATTTCTTTATGTTGGTTATAATTACGTAAATTAAAATAGATCAAGTTAGGTGCCAATTCTGGAATGGAATTACCTTTGCGATGAATTATCGTGGGAACATTTTTTTTTTTTTTTTTTTTACTATTTACGCAGTTCAGCTGAAAAAACGGGGAACGTAAATCATAGTTTGTTTCCAGTTCTTACAGATGGCCTGGTAGCAGCGATCCATAGGATCTGAATAGGAGTGACGCTACGGTACGAAGCTGAATATATTTGAGGGAAGAAGAAAGAATAAAATAATCTGTTTGCAACATGCCAAATTTTCGAAGGGTGCAGCCGTAAATACAAGGGTTCAGTCGAGACCTGCGGAGAGGCCTGGCGCAGTCAGGCGACTGTTTTTCAAAGCCTGGCGACACCAGGCTACATATTACCTAACTGAGTCGGACTTTTTTAAATTTATTTATTCAATCGTAGCCATTAAAATCGACGTCTTTTTAACGCAGCTAATATTTACTTAGTTCTTCCTCTTTCTTCTTCGTTTCCTATTCCTCTTTATTTATTTCCTTTTTTTTTTTTTCATGTGACCGAAACCACTTGCCCTGTGCAGAAATAGCCAGAGAAGTGGGTACTGGACAATATGTATACATACAGTCATTTGGAAAATTTAAAACTTCCTGCCAATTTATTGAAAATCAAGAGTTTAAAAGAAACAACTGATTACTAGTCACAGATGATTGAAAAACTCCATATATATAACGTGGTTTCTGATATTTTAAAGATTTCTCTGCTCCCCTTCCCATTTCGATATATCTGCTGGGGTCGATTACGCCTGGGACGATCTTCGAAGTGCAATGGCACATCTTTTTCATTGACTGCATCATTGAGTAAATCTGGCTAAAAGTATCACTGACTCCTTAAAAACGTAAAATGTGCAAAAGATTTTTACAGTTGTTTAGCCCTTTCACTTTTCTTTCAGTACGTGAAAGGAGAATACAAATTTGGTTCAGCCATCTTTTCCGATATTTTAAGAAAATTCTTATTTTTCCGGAAAGGAATAGTTCTTGGTAACTTTTCTTGTATAGAGAAATTCCTAGAGATGGCAGCACATTATGTTCGCCGATAATATATTTAGAATAATTCTGTTTAGGGTTAGTTCTCTGTGGCAGGCTTTGTCGAGCGGTTATATCGAGAATCAAATATTGATAATAGTTGTGAACCGCTGACGCTATCCTGTCACTTTTGTAACATTTTGCAAATGTCCGCAGTTGCATTTTCTATAAATTGAGGTGTCGAAATTCATCCGTTGAGGAGCTTTATACAGAAAATTAACACTCTTAAATTTTCAACACTATGGCAAATTTTGCATTCTCTCCAGTAGTTCATTCATGATTTTGCTGACCTGGCCCTGAAAATCAGGTCTTTGTATCATAAATGGCCGCTGTTCTATGTATTCTATTATGAAAGATCGAGCTACTTAAAATCACATTGGTTCACTAAGCTTTGTATCACAATTGTACGGGAAAATACAACCAGAAACAAATGTCGACATTGTTTTTGTTTTGGTTTTTTTCCACACAAAGAAAAAGTCACTTCAGCTGGCGATTTCAGTAACACGCCATCAGCAGTACATAATACGGGTTTCTTGTAATCCGAAAATTAACTCGAACAGATGAAATAACCGTTAATAAATATTAAATTGACGGCTTTTAAATTGGATTTATAAGAGGCATCTAACTTTCTGAAAATAGTGGAATGAATGTGTATATATCAGTTTTATCTTCACAACATAGATTGCAGTGAACAACATAGGTTATGTTACAAAGAAAACTTTAACGGTTTTATTCAATGGGATCTTCCAGCACAACAATGCGACGTGTCACACAGCTAGAAATGACTGAGAGTGATTGGAAGAGCACGAAGAATACTTCAACGTACTTTCCGGTCCTCCTAATTTCCCATACTTAAACCAAATTGAGTATCTGTGTGACGACCTCGATGGTGTTGTGGCTCTGTGGATCCTCCACGAAAGAAACTTCAGCTCCTGTCAGATGCACTGCACTCAGCATGGCTCCATATAACACACCTGTGAACACCTTCCAGCGCCTCATTGAGTCACTACCAGCCCGTCTAGCTGCTGTCTGCCCTGCACAAAGCTGTTACTCAGGATATTAGCTGGTGTTCAAAATAAAATGACTCGACCGTGTATTTACAATAGGCTCAGGGCAATTTGTCTCTATGCCAAGCGTATAGTTGTTTGTGTTCCGCTCATCCCTGTGAATAGAAAAACTGGAGTGGTGAACATCAAAATTAAAATGGAGTCGGGAACATCATTTTAAATTGGAGTCGGTAATACCGAAACTTGACACTGAATCGGTGTAGAAATATTTTTCGTTGCTGTAAATTAGTTTTCTGTCGAGACTTCATTAATGACTCTAGATTCAGTTTGCAGATTGCTTTTCGTCAAACTGCTCTCTGGAGAGAATATGGAACCCGTACAATCCAAATAACATCAAGGAAAGAGATCAAATTGGTGGCTGTTGAGGCATCATGTTAATGGGTGCACAGAGCTCCACACCTTCAGAAGAGGTACCGTTAATGCTCTGAGATACACAGACAAAATAATGTAATCTCGCGTGAGACTTTTCAGAGATGCCTTGGGTCCAGAGCTGGCCTTCGTGGACGACAATGCACGCTCCCACTGAGCTGACAGGTGTGGCAAGGAAAGAGGAGGAAAAGGCTAAAACAAGAAGCTAGGTGCCAACTTAAATTAGTTTTCTTTCAAGTCGTTTAGCTTGTTTGTTTGTGTATCAATGTTATAACTTTTTTTGTTGTTGTTTTCATCTACGGAGATCTTACAGGAGTCACGTAAAATGACTTCGCGTGTTATCCTTCTATGATACTCATTTCACAATTTTCCTGCGAAAATAAGAACAACCCGTTTTTGCTGTTCTTAAAAAGATGAAGTTTTCTGTACGAAATTTGTCAGGAAAAAGAGAACTCGAGTTAACGGAATATCATTTTTGTGTTTCTATATTTTTAGCTACATGCCTGTATCGATCGCACGAATTCCCTGCATTCTAACGCCACTGGATCAGTGGATGTTCTTTGGCGAAAAGTTTTTTATCTTTTTATTAATGAAACAGCCACAAGAAGAAAATAAAAACGTCAGTGACACCGCTTAGACCTTCCGCTATAGACAGAGCTATTTACATAGTTCCCAAAATTAAAGAATAATTTGTAAATATTGTGCATAACAAGAATAATTTATAAGGAAATTCAACAGAATTTGGAAAGATGTTCATTATTACATTAGATATGTAACTCAAGTAGAAAAAACGTAACCTGGTAATTTCATGATCTGATCACTTAATTTTGTAATGTACATGAAAGTGCAATCCATTAAGCAATACTTAGTCGTTTGCTTAAGATAAATTGTACTTTAACATGGCAAATGATCACCCCTGGTTTCCATGCAACTCAATCAAAAAATCCTCACGTAATGTTTTCGAATGAGGGCTTTGACTATTATTGCCCACTCCTCAACAAGGCTGCTCTAGTTTCTTGAAATGTTCTGGCAGAGTGCTGGCAAGCCCTCTCTCCAGTGTATTAACGTAGAGTAGCCCATGCATGTTCAATGGGATTGCAGTCAGGTGAACTGGGTGGCCACTCGACCCGGCGAATCTCTTCCCATTTGAAAACATGGTGGATTAAATGAGCTATAAATGGGATGTAATGTCCGTAAAAATGAAATTTTTACCGACGGCTCCTCTGCATGGCATGCTATGTAGTCTCAGGATCTGGTATGATATGTAGTCTCACAGAGACCAATAGAAATAGGTTGACCCCAAATATCTCAATCAACAACGCACCAGTGGACGGGCCGGGAATTTATGCCCTGTAAACCTAGACATGAAGTCTAGCTTTTTTATTTTTTCAAGAGTTTACAACACTCTCGGCGAAGCAGTTTATACAGCCACTGCTATAGTATCGGGTGATAGATCCTAACATGGTCTTATGACCCTTTACTAGAGCGGTAATAAGAAGACAAGAGCTCAACCTCCATTTCCTTCCTTAGTGGATTTTTACTGTCACTCAGCTTGTGTGACCTCCCAGAGGCTCTAGTGGTAAAATTGGTTTTCCGTAGATGATGAACAGGGACAGCAGATTGGAAATCTAAGGAGAGCAGCAATGCTGCACACTGATTGCCTACTCAGGGGGATTTCAACGGCCATGCCCTTTTCAAAATCCGTCATTTCAAGTTCGCACAGCCTAGTCGCTTCCAGTGCGGTTTGACTGCTGTGCCAAACCCGTCTTTATACGCAACGAACATCACAACAGGCGCATGCGCGTCGTGTGCTGCAAATGCGCTGCAATTTTCATATGTGGACATATTTGAATATACTCGTCAACATATGTGAATGGAATTTCTCGTACATGGTATTCCGTATCGAATTATCTTTTAGGTCTTCCTCTTATGTGAAAGCAATATTATTTCCTGCCGGTCATAAGTTTCTGGAATATTAATTCCTACTGATTCGTCTCCAGAAGTCGAATATCTCTACAGTTACTCTTCCTCCTATCTCTTATTCCAAATCATTTTGCTTTAAAAAGAATTTCAATGCATAAAAAAAAGGAATTTCTTTATGTTGGTTATAATTACGTAAATTAAAATAGATCAAGTTAGGTGCCAATTCTGGAATGGAATTACCTTTGCGATGAATTTTCGTAGGAACATTTTTTTTTTTTTTTTTTTTTTTTTTACTATTTACGCAGTTCAGCTGAAAAAACGGGGAACGTAAATCATAGTTTGTTTCCAGTTCTTACAGATGGCCTGGTAGCAGCGATCCATAGGATCTGAGTAGGAGTGACGCTACGGTACGAAGCTGAATATATTTGAGGGAAGAAGAAAGAATAAAATAATCTGTTTGCAACATGCCGAATTTTCGAAGGGTGCAGCCGTAAATACAAGGGTTCAGTCGAGACCTGCGGAGGGGCCTGGCGCAGTCAGGCGACTGTTTTTCAAAGCCTGGCGACACCAGGCTACATATTACCTAACTGAGTCGGACTTTTTTAAATTTATTTATTCAATCGTAGCCATTAAAATCGACGTCTTTTTAACGCAGCTAATATTTACTTAGTTCTTCCTCTTTCTTCTTCGTTTCCTGTTCCTCTTTATTTATTTCCTTTTTTTTTTTCTTTCATGTGACCGAAACCACTTGCCCTGTGCAGAAATAGCCAGAGAAGTGGGTACTGGACAATATGTATACATACAGTCATTTGGAAAATTTAAAACTTCCTGCCAATTTATTGAAAATCAAGAGTTTAAAAGAAACAACTGATTACTAGTCACAGATGATTGAAAAACTCCATATATATAACGTGGTTTCTGATATTTTAAAGATTTCTCTGCTCCCCTTCCCATTTCGATATATCTGCTGGGGTCGATTACGCCTGGGACGATCTTCGAAGTGCAATGGCACATCTTTTTCATTGACTGCATCATTGAGTAAATCTGGCTAAAAGTATCACTGACTCCTTAAAAACGTAAACTGTGCAAAAGATTTTTACAGTTGTTTAGCCCTTTCACTTTTCTTTCAGTACGTGAAAGGAGAATACAAATTTGGTTCAGCCATCTTTTCCGATATTTTAAGAAAATTCTTATTTTTCCGGAAAGGAATAGTTCTTGGTAACTTTTCTTGTATAGAGAAATTCCTAGAGATGGCAGCACATTATGTTGGCCGATAATATATTTAGAATAATTCTGTTTAGGGTTAGTTCTCTGTGGCAGGCTTTGTCGAGCGGTTACATCGAGAATCAAATATTGATAATAGTTGTGAACCGCTGACGCTATCCTGTCACTTTTGTAACATTTTGCAAATGTCCGCAGTTGCATTTTCTATAAATTGAGGTGTCGAAATTCATCCGTTGAGGAGCTTTATACAGAAAATTAACACTCTTAAATTTTCAACACTATGGCAAATTTTGCATTCTCTCCAGTAGTTCATTCATGATTTTGCTGACCTGGCCCTGACAATCAGGTCTTTGTATCATAAATGGCCGCTGTTCTATGTATTCTATTATGAAAGATCGAGCTACTTAAAATCACATTGGTTCACTAAGCTTTGTATCACAATTGTACGGGAAAATACAACCAGAAACAAATGTCGACATTGTTTTTGTTTTGGTTTTTTTCCACACAAAGAAAAAGTCACTTCAGCAGGCGATTCCAGTAACACGCCATCAGCAGTACATAATACGGGTTTCTTGTAACCCGAAAATTAACTCGAACAGATGAAATAACCGTTAATAAATATTAAATTGACGGCTTTTAAATTGGATTTATAAGAGGCATCTAACTTTCTGAAAATAGTGGAATGAATGTGTATATATCAGTTTTATCTTCACAACATAGATTGCAGTGAACAACATAGGTTATGTTACAAAGAAAACTTTAACGGTTTTATTCAATGGGATCTTCCAGCACAACAATGCGACGTGTCACACAGCTAGAAATGACTGAGAGTGATTGGAAGAGCACGAAGAATACTTCAACGTACTTTCCGGTCCTCCTAATTTCCCATACTTAAACCAAATTGAGTATCTGTGTGACGACCTCGATGGTGTTGTGGCTCTGTGGATCCCCACGAAAGAAACTCCAGCTCCTGTCAGATGCACTGCACTCAGCATGGCTCCATATAACATACATGTGAACACCTTCCAGCGCCTCATTGAGTCACTACCAGCCCGTCTAGCTGCCGTCTGCCCTGCACAAAGCTGTTACTCAGGATATTAGCTGGTGTTCAAAATAAAGTGACTCGACCGTGTATTTACAATAGGCTCAGGGCAATTTGTCTCAATGCCAAGCATACAGTTGTGTGTTCCGCTCATTCCTGTGAATAGAAAAACTGGAGTGGTGAACATCAAAATTAAAATAGAGTCGGGAACATCATTTTAAATTGGAGTCGGTAATACCGAAACTTGACACTGAATCGGTGTAGAAATATTTTTCGTTGCTGTAAATTAGTTTTCTGTCGAGACTTCATTAATGACTCTAGATTCAGTTTGCAGATTGCTTTTCGTCAAACTGCTCTCTGGAGAGAATATGGAACCCGTACAATCCAAATAACATCAAGGAAAGAGATCAAATTGGTGGCTGTTGAGGCATCATGTTAATGGGTGCACAGAGCTCCACACCTTCAGAAGAGGTACCGTTAATGCTCTGAGATACACAGACAAAATAATGTAATCTCGCGTGAGACTTTTCAGAGATGCCTTGGGTCCAGAGCTGGCCTTCGTGGACGACAATGCACGCTCCCACTGAGCTGACAGGTGTGGCAAGGAAAGAGGAGGAAAAGGCTAAAACAAGAAGCTAGGTGCCAACTTAAATTAGTTTTCTTTCAAGTCGTTTAGCTTGTTTGTTTGTGTATCAATGTTATAACTTTTTTTGTTGTTGTTTTCATCTACGGAGATCTTACAGGAGTCACGTAAAATGACTTCGCGTGTTATCCTTCTATGATACTCATTTCACAATTTTCCTGCGAAAATAAGAACAACCCGTTTTTGCTGTTCTTAAAAAGATGAAGTTTTCTGTACGAAATTTGTCAGGAAAAAGAGAACTCGAGTTAACGGAATATCATTTTTGTGTTTCTATATTTTTAGCTACATGCCTGTATCGATCGCACGAATTCCCTGCATTCTAACGCCACTGGATCAGTGGATGTTCTTTGGCGAAAAGTTTTTTATCTTTTTTTATTAATGAAACAGCCACAAGAAGAAAATAAAAACGTCAGTGACACCGCTTAGACCTTCCGCTATAGACAGAGCTATTTACATAGTTCCCAAAATTAAAGAATAATTTGTAAATATTGTGCATAACAAGAATAATTTATAAGGAAATTCAACAGAATTTGGAAAGATGTTCATTATTACATTAGATATGTAACTCAAGTAGAAAAAACGTAACCTGGTAATTTCATGATCTGATCACTTAATTTTGTAATGTACATGAAAGTGCAATCCATTAAGCAATACTTAGTCGTTTGCTTAAGATAAATTGTACTTTAGCATGGCAAATGATCACCCCTGGTTTCCATGCAACTCAATCAAAAAATCCTCACGTAATGTTTTCGAATGAGGGCTTTGACTATTATTGCCCACTCCTCAACAAGGCTGCTCTAGTTTCTTGAAATGTTCTGGCAGAGTGCTGGCAAGCCCTCTCTCCAGTGTATTAACGTAGAGTAGCCCATGCATGTTCAATGGGATTGCAGTCAGGTGAACTGGGTGGCCACTCGACCCGGCGAATCTCTTCCCATTTGAAAACATGGTGGATTAAATGAGCTATAAATGGGATGTAATGTCCGTAAAAATGAAATTTTTACCGACGGCTCCTCTGCATGGCATGCTATGTAGTCTCAGGATCTGGTATGATATGTAGTCTCACAGAGACCAATAGAAATAGGTTGACCCCAAATATCTCAATCAACAACGCACCAGTGGACGGGCCGGGAATTTATGCCCTGTAAACCTAGACATGAAGTCTAGCTTTTTTATTTTTTCAAGAGTTTACAACACTCTCGGCGAAGCAGTTTATACAGCCACTGCTATAGTATCGGGTGATAGATCCTAACATGGTCTTATGACCCTTTACTAGAGCGGTAATAAGAAGACAAGAGCTCAACCTCCATTTCCTTCCTTAGTGGATTTTTACTGTCACTCAGCTTGTGTGACCTCCCAGAGGCTCTAGTGGTAAAATTGGTTTTCCGTAGATGATGAACAGGGACAGCAGATTGGAAATCTAAGGAGAGCAGCAATGTTGCACACTGATTGCCTACTCAGGGGGATTTCAACGGCCATGCCCTTTTCAAAATCCGTCATTTCAAGTTCGCACAGCCTAGTCGCTTCCAGTGCGGTTTGACTGCTGTGCCAAACCCGTCTTTATACGCAACGAACATCACAACAGGCGCATGCGCGTCGTGTGCTGCAAATGCGCTGCAATTTTCATATGTGGACATATTTGAATATACTCGTCAACATATGTGAATGGAATTTCTCGTACATGGTATTCCGTATCGAATTATCTTTTAGGTCTTCCTCTTATGTGAAAGCAATATTATTTCCTGCCGGTCATAAGTTTCTGGAATATTAATTCCTACTGATTCGTCTCCAGAAGTCGAATATCTCTACAGTTACTCTTCCTCCTATCTCTTATTCCAAATCATTTTGCTTTAAAAAGAATTTCAATGCATAAAAAAAGGAATTTCTTTATGTTGGTTATAATTACGTAAATTAAAATAGATCAAGTTAGGTGCCAATTCTGGAATGGAATTACCTTTGCGATGAATTTTCGTAGGAACATTTTTTTTTTTTTTTTTTTTTTTTTTACTATTTACGCAGTTCAGCTGAAAAAACGGGGAACGTAAATCATAGTTTGTTTCCAGTTCTTACAGATGGCCTGGTAGCAGCGATCCATAGGATCTGAGTAGGAGTGACGCTACGGTACGAAGCTGAATATATTTGAGGGAAGAAGAAAGAATAAAATAATCTGTTTGCAACATGCCGAATTTTCGAAGGGTGCAGCCGTAAATACAAGGGTTCAGTCGAGACCTGCGGAGGGGCCTGGCGCAGTCAGGCGACTGTTTTTCAAAGCCTGGCGACACCAGGCTACATATTACCTAACTGAGTCGGACTTTTTTAAATTTATTTATTCAATCGTAGCCATTAAAATCGACGTCTTTTTAACGCAGCTAATATTTACTTAGTTCTTCCTCTTTCTTCTTCGTTTCCTGTTCCTCTTTATTTATTTCCTTTTTTTTTCTTTCATGTGACCGAAACCACTTGCCCTGTGCAGAAATAGCCAGAGAAGTGGGTACTGGACAATATGTATACATACAGTCATTTGGAAAATTTAAAACTTCCTGCCAATTTATTGAAAATCAAGAGTTTAAAAGAAACAACTGATTACTAGTCACAGATGATTGAAAAACTCCATATATATAACGTGGTTTCTGATATTTTAAAGATTTCTCTGCTCCCCTTCCCATTTCGATATATCTGCTGGGGTCGATTACGCCTGGGACGATCTTCGAAGTGCAATGGCACATCTTTTTCATTGACTGCATCATTGAGTAAATCTGGCTAAAAGTATCACTGACTCCTTAAAAACGTAAACTGTGCAAAAGATTTTTACAGTTGTTTAGCCCTTTCACTTTTCTTTCAGTACGTGAAAGGAGAATACAAATTTGGTTCAGCCATCTTTTCCGATATTTTAAGAAAATTCTTATTTTTCCGGAAAGGAATAGTTCTTGGTAACTTTTCTTGTATAGAGAAATTCCTAGAGATGGCAGCACATTATGTTGGCCGATAATATATTTAGAATAATTCTGTTTAGGGTTAGTTCTCTGTGGCAGGCTTTGTCGAGCGGTTACATCGAGAATCAAATATTGATAATAGTTGTGAACCGCTGACGCTATCCTGTCACTTTTGTAACATTTTGCAAATGTCCGCAGTTGCATTTTCTATAAATTGAGGTGTCGAAATTCATCCGTTGAGGAGCTTTATACAGAAAATTAACACTCTTAAATTTTCAACACTATGGCAAATTTTGCATTCTCTCCAGTAGTTCATTCATGATTTTGCTGACCTGGCCCTGACAATCAGGTCTTTGTATCATAAATGGCCGCTGTTCTATGTATTCTATTATGAAAGATCGAGCTACTTAAAATCACATTGGTTCACTAAGCTTTGTATCACAATTGTACGGGAAAATACAACCAGAAACAAATGTCGACATTGTTTTTGTTTTGGTTTTTTTCCACACAAAGAAAAAGTCACTTCAGCAGGCGATTCCAGTAACACGCCATCAGCAGTACATAATACGGGTTTCTTGTAACCCGAAAATTAACTCGAACAGATGAAATAACCGTTAATAAATATTAAATTGACGGCTTTTAAATTGGATTTATAAGAGGCATCTAACTTTCTGAAAATAGTGGAATGAATGTGTATATATCAGTTTTATCTTCACAACATAGATTGCAGTGAACAACATAGGTTATGTTACAAAGAAAACTTTAACGGTTTTATTCAATGGGATCTTCCAGCACAACAATGCGACGTGTCACACAGCTAGAAATGACTGAGAGTGATTGGAAGAGCACGAAGAATACTTCAACGTACTTTCCGGTCCTCCTAATTTCCCATACTTAAACCAAATTGAGTATCTGTGTGACGACCTCGATGGTGTTGTGGCTCTGTGGATCCCCCACGAAAGAAACTCCAGCTCCTGTCAGATGCACTGCACTCAGCATGGCTCCATATAACATACATGTGAACACCTTCCAGCGCCTCATTGAGTCACTACCAGCCCGTCTAGCTGCCGTCTGCCCTGCACAAAGCTGTTACTCAGGATATTAGCTGGTGTTCAAAATAAAGTGACTCGACCGTGTATTTACAATAGGCTCAGGGCAATTTGTCTCAATGCCAAGCATACAGTTGTGTGTTCCGCTCATTCCTGTGAATAGAAAAACTGGAGTGGTGAACATCAAAATTAAAATAGAGTCGGGAACATCATTTTAAATTGGAGTCGGTAATACCGAAACTTGACACTGAATCGGTGTAGAAATATTTTTCGTTGCTGTAAATTAGTTTTCTGTCGAGACTTCATTAATGACTCTAGATTCAGTTTGCAGATTGCTTTTCGTCAAACTGCTCTCTGGAGAGAATATGGAACCCGTACAATCCAAATAACATCAAGGAAAGAGATCAAATTGGTGGCTGTTGAGGCATCATGTTAATGGGTGCACAGAGCTCCACACCTTCAGAAGAGGTACCGTTAATGCTCTGAGATACACAGACAAAATAATGTAATCTCGCGTGAGACTTTTCAGAGATGCCTTGGGTCCAGAGCTGGCCTTCGTGGACGACAATGCACGCTCCCACTGAGCTGACAGGTGTGGCAAGGAAAGAGGAGGAAAAGGCTAAAACAAGAAGCTAGGTGCCAACTTAAATTAGTTTTCTTTCAAGTCGTTTAGCTTGTTTGTTTGTGTATCAATGTTATAACTTTTTGTTGTTGTTGTTTTCATCTACGGACATCTTACAGGAGTCACGTAAAATGACTTCGCGTGTTATCCTTCTATGATACACATTTCACAATTTTCCTGCGAAAATAAGAACAACCCGTTTTTGCTGTTCTTAAAAAGATGAAGTTTTCTGTACGAAATTTGTCAGGAAAAAGAGAACTCGAGTTAACGGAATATCATTTTTGTGTTTCTATATTTTTAGCTACATGCCTGTATCGATCGCACGAATTCCCTGCATTCTAACGATACTGGATCAGTGGATGTTCTTTGGCGAAAAGTTTTTTATCTTTTTTATTAATGAAACAGCCACAAGAAGAAAATAAAAACGTCAGTGACACCGCTTAGACCTTCCGCTATAGACAGAGCTATTTACATAGTTCCCAAAATTAAAGAATAATTTGTAAATATTGTGCATAACAAGAATAATTTATAAGGAAATTCAACAGAATTTGGAAAGATGTTCATTATTACATTAGATATGTAACTCAAGTAGAAAAAACGTAACCTGGTAATTTCATGATCTGATCACTTAATTTTGTAATGTACATGAAAGTGCAATCCATTAAGCAATACTTAGTCGTTTGCTTAAGATAAATTGTACTTTAACATGGCAAATGATCACCCCTGGTTTCCATGCAACTCAATCAAAAATCCTCACGTAATGTTTTCGAATGAGGGCTTTGACTATTATTGCCCACTCCTCAACAAGGCTGCTCTAGTTTCTTGAAATGTTCTGGCAGAGTGCTGGCAAGCCCTCTCTCCAGTGTATTAACGTAGAGTAGCCCAAGCATGTTCAATGGGATTGCAGTCAGGTGAACTGGGTGGCCACTCGACCCGGCGAATCTCTTCCCATTTGAAAACATGGTGGATTAAATGAGCTATAAATGGGATGTAATGTCCGTAAAAATGAAATTTTTACCGACGGCTCCTCTGCATGGCATGCTATGTAGTCTCAGGATCTGGTATGATATGTAGTCTCACAGAGACCAATAGAAATAGTTTGACCCCAAATATCTCAATCAACAACGCACCAGTGGACGGGCCGGGAATTTATGCCCTGTAAACCTAGACATGAAGTCTAGCTTTTTTATTTTTTCAAGAGTTTACAACACTCTCGGCGAAGCAGTTTATACAGCCACTGCTATAGTATCGGGTGATAGATCCTAACATGGTCTTATGACCCTTTACTAGAGCGGTAATAAGAAGACAAGAGCTCAACCTCCATTTCCTTCCTTAGTGGATTTTTACTGTCACTCAGCTTGTGTGACCTCCCAGAGGCTCTAGTGGTAAAATTGGTTTTCCGTAGATGATGAACAGGGACAGCAGATTGGAAATCCAAGGAGAGCAGCAATGCTGCACACTGATTGCCTACTCAGGGGGATTTCAACGGCCATGCCCTTTTCAAAATCCGTCATTTCAAGTTCGCACAGCCTAGTCGCTTCCAGTGCGGTTTGACTGCTGTGCCAAACCCGTCTTTATACGCAACGAACATCACAACAGGCGCATGCGCGTCGTGTGCTGCAAATGCGCTGCAATTTTCATATGTGGACATGTTTGAATATACTCGTCAACATATGTGAATGGAATTTCTCGTACATGGTATTCCGTATCGAATTATCTTTTAGGTCTTCCTCTTATGTGAAAGCAATATTATTTCCTGCCGGTCATAAGTTTCTGGAATATTAATTCCTACTGATTCGTCTCCAGAAGTCGAATATCTCTACAGTTACTCATCCTCCTATCTCTTATTCCAAATCATTTTGCTTTAAAAAGAATTTCAATGCATAAAAAAAAGGAATTTCTTTATGTTGGTTATAATTACGTAAATTAAAATAGATCAAGTTAGGTGCCAATTCTGGAATGGAATTACCTTTGCGATGAATTTTCGTAGGAACATTTTTTTTTTTTTTTTTTTTTTTACTATTTACGCAGTTCAGCTGAAAAAACGGGGAACGTAAATCATAGTTTGTTTCCAGTTCTTACAGATGGCCTGGTAGCAGCGATCCATAGGATCTGAGTAGGAGTGACGCTACGGTACGAAGCTGAATATATTTGAGGGAAGAAGAAAGAATAAAATAATCTGTTTGCAACATGCCAAATTTTCGAAGGGTGCAGCCGTAAATACAAGGGTTCAGTCGAGACCTGCGGAGGGGCCTGGCGCAGTCAGGCGACTGTTTTTCAAAGCCTGGCGACACCAGGCTACATATTACCTAACTGAGTCGGACTTTTTTAAATTTATTTATTCAATCGTAGCCATTAAAATCGACGTCTTTTTAACGCAGCTAATATTTACTTAGTTCTTCCTCTTTCTTCTTCGTTTCCTATTCCTCTTTATTTATTTCCTTTTTTTTTTTTCTTTCATGTGACCGAAACCACTTGCCCTGTGCAGAAATAGCCAGAGAAGTGGGTACTGGACAATATGTATACATACAGTCATTTGGAAAATTTAAAACTTCCTGCCAATTTATTGAAAATCAAGAGTTTAAAAGAAACAACTGATTACTAGTCACAGATGATTGAAAAACTCCATATATATAACGTGGTTTCTGATATTTTAAAGATTTCTCTGCTCCCCTTCCCATTTCGATATATCTGCTGGGGTCGATTACGCCTGGGACGATCTTCGAAGTGCAATGGCACATCTTTTTCATTGACTGCATCATTGAGTAAATCTGGCTAAAAGTATCACTGACTCCTTAAAAACGTAAAATGTGCAAAAGATTTTTATAGTTGTTTAGCCCTTTCACTTTTCTTTCAGTACGTGAAAGGAGAATACAAATTTGGTTCAGCCATCTTTTCCGATATTTTAAGAAAATTCTTATTTTTCCGGAAAGGAATAGTTCTTGGTAACTTTTCTTGTATAGAGAAATTCCTAGAGATGGCAGCACATTATGTTCGCCGATAATATATTTAGAATAATTCTGTTTAGGGTTAGTTCTCTGTGGCAAACTTTGTCGAGCGGTTACATCGAGAATCAAATATTGATAATAGTTGTGAACCGCTGACGCTATCCTGTCACTTTTGTAACATTTTGCAAATGTCCGCAGTTGCATTTTCTATAAATTGTGGTGTCGAAATTCATCCGTTGAGGAGCTTTATACAGAAAATTAACACTCTTAAATTTTCAACACTATGGCAAATTTTGCATTCTCTCCAGTAGTTCATTCATGATTTTGCTGACCTGGCCCTGAAAATCAGGTCTTTGTATCATAAATGGCCGCTGTTCTATGTATTCTATTATGAAAGATCGAGCTACTTAAAATCACATTGGTTCACTAAGCTTTGTATCACAATTGTACGGGAAAATACAACCAGAAACAAATGTCGACATCGTTTTTGTTTTGGTTTTTTTCCACACAAAGAAAAAGTCACTTCAGCAGGCGATTCCAGTAACACGCCATCAGCAGTACATAATACGGGTTTCTTGTAACCCGAAAATTAACTCGAACAGATGAAATAACCGTTAATAAATATTAAATTGACGGCTTTTAAATTGGATTTATAAGAGGCATCTAACTTTCTGAAAATAGTGGAATGAATGTGTATATATCAGTTTTATCTTCACAACATAGATTGCAGTGAACAACATAGGTTATGTTACAAAGAAAACTTTAACGGTTTTATTCAATGGGATCTTCCAGCACAACAATGCGACGTGTCACACAGCTAGAAATGACTGAGAGTGATTGGAAGAGCACGAAGAATACTTCAACGTACTTTCCGGTCCTCCTAATTTCCCATACTTAAACCAAATTGAGTATCTGTGTGACGACCTCGATGGTGTTGTGGCTCTGTGGATCCTCCACGAAAGAAACTTCAGCTCCTGTCAGATGCACTGCACTCAGCATGGCTCCATATAACACACCTGTGAACACCTTCCAGCGCCTCATTGAGTCACTACCAGCCCGTCTAGCTGCTGTCTGCCCTGCACAAAGCTGTTACTCAGGATATTAGCTGGTGTTCAAAATAAAATGACTCGACCGTGTATTTACAATAGGCTCAGGGCAATTTGTCTCTATGCCAAGCGTATAGTTGTTTGTGTTCCGCTCATCCCTGTGAATAGAAAAACTGGAGTGGTGAACATCAAAATTAAAATGGAGTCGGGAACATCATTTTAAATTGGAGTCGGTAATACCGAAACTTGACACTGAATCGGTGTAGAAATATTTTTCGTTGCTGTAAATTAGTTTTCTGTCGAGACTTCATTAATGACTCTAGATTCAGTTTGCAGATTGCTTTTCGTCAAACTGCTCTCTGGAGAGAATATGGAACCCGTACAATCCAAATAACATCAAGGAAAGAGATCAAATTGGTGGCTGTTGAGGCATCATGTTAATGGGTGCACAGAGCTCCACACCTTCAGAAGAGGTACCGTTAATGCTCTGAGATACACAGACAAAATAATGTAATCTCGCGTGAGACTTTTCAGACATGCCTTGGGTCCAGAGCTGGCCTTCGTGGACGACAATGCACGCTCCCACTGAGCTGACAGGTGTGGCAAGGAAAGAGGAGGAAAAGGCTAAAACAAGAAGCTAGGTGCCAACTTAAATTAGTTTTCTTTCAAGTCGTTTAGCTTGTTTGTTTGTGTATCAATGTTATAACTTTTTGTTGTTGTTGTTTTCATCTACGGAGATCTTACAGGAGTCACGTAAAATGACTTCGCGTGTTATCCTTCTATGATACACATTTCACAATTTTCCTGCGAAAATAAGAACAACCCGTTTTTGCTGTTCTTAAAAAGATGAAGTTTTCTGTACGAAATTTGTCAGGAAAAAGAGAACTCGAGTTAACGGAATATCATTCTTGTGTTTCTATATTTTTAGCTACATGCCTGTATCGATCGCACGAATTCCCTGCATTCTAACGATACTGGATCAGTGGATGTTCTTTGGCGAAAAGTTTTTTATCTTTTTTTATTAATGAAACAGCCACAAGAAGAAAATAAAAACGTCAGTGACACCTCTTAGACCTTCCGCTATAGACAGAGCTATTTACATAGTTCCCAAAATTAAAGAATAATTTGTAAATATTGTGCATAACAAGAATAATTTATAAGGAAATTCAACAGAATTTGGAAAGATGTTCATTATTACATTAGATATGTAACTCAAGTAGAAAAAACGTAACCTGGTAATTTCATGATCTGATCACTTAATTTTGTAATGTACATGAAAGTGCAATCCATTAAGCAATACTTAGTCGTTTGCTTAAGATAAATTGTACTTTAACATGGCAAATGATCACCCCTGGTTTCCATGCAACTCAATCAAAAAATCCTCACGTAATGTTTTCGAATGAGTGCTTTGACTATTATTGCCCACTCCTCAACAAGGCTGCTCTAGTTTCTTGAAATGTTCTGGCAGAGTGCTGGCAAGCCCTCTCTCCAGTGTATTAACGTAGAGTAGCCCATGCATGTTCAATGGGATTGCAGTCAGGTGAACTGGGTGGCCACTCGACCCGGCGAATCTCTTCCCATTTGAAAACATGGTGGATTAAATGAGCTATAAATGGGATGTAATGTCCGTAAAAATGAAATTTTTACCGACGGCTCCTCTGCATGGCATGCTATGTAGTCTCAGGATCTGGTATGATATGTAGTCTCACAGAGACCAATAGAAATAGGTTGACCCCAAATATCTCAATCAACAACGCACCAGTGGACGGGCCGGGAATTTATGCCCTGTAAACCTAGACATGAAGTCTAGCTTTTTTATTTTTTCAAGAGTTTACAACACTCTCGGCGAAGCAGTTTATACAGCCACTGCTATAGTATCGGGTGATAGATCCTAACATGGTCTTATGACCCTTTACTAGAGCGGTAATAAGAAGACAAGAGCTCAACCTCCATTTCCTTCCTTAGTGGATTTTTACTGTCACTCAGCTTGTGTGACCTCCCAGAGGCTCTAGTGGTAAAATTGGTTTTCCGTAGATGATGAACAGGGACAGCAGATTGGAAATCCAAGGAGAGCAGCAATGCTGCACACTGATTGCCTACTCAGGGGATTTCAACGGCCATGCCCTTTTCAAAATCCGTCATTTCAAGTTCGCACAGCCTAATCGCTTCCAGTGCGGTTTGACTGCTGTGCCAAACCCGTCTTTATACGCAACGAACATCACAACAGGCGCATGCGCGTCGTGTGCTGCAAATGCGCTGCAATTTTCATATGTGGACATGTTTGAATATACTCGTCAACATATGTGAATGGAATTTCTCGTACATGGTATTCCGTATCGAATTATCTTTTAGGTCTTCCTCTTATGTGGAAGCAATATTATTTCCTGCCGGTCATAAGTTTCTGGAATATTAATTCCTACTGATTCGTCTCCAGAAGTCGAATATCTCTACAGTTACTCATCCTCCTATCTCTTATTCCAAATCATTTTGCTTTAAAAAGAATTTCAATGCATAAAAAAAAGGAATTTCTTTATGTTGGTTATAATTACGTAAATTAAAATAGATCAAGTTAGGTGCCAATTCTGGAATGGAATTACCTTTGCGATGAATTTTCGTAGGAACATTTTTTTTTTTTTTTTTTTTTACTATTTACGCAGTTCAGCTGAAAAAACGGGGAACGTAAATCATAGTTTGTTTCCAGTTCTTACAGATGGCCTGGTAGCAGCGATCCATAGGATCTGAGTAGGAGTGACGCTACGGTACGAAGCTGAATATATTTGAGGGAAGAAGAAAGAATAAAATAATCTGTTTGCAACATGCCGAATTTTCGAAGGGTGCAGCCGTAAATACAAGGGTTCAGTCGAGACCTGCGGAGGGGCCTGGCGCAGTCAGGCGACTGTTTTTCAAAGCCTGGCGACACCAGGCTACATATTACCTAACTGAGTCGGACTTTTTTAAATTTATTTATTCAATCGTAGCCATTAAAATCGACGTCTTTTTAACGCAGCTAATATTTACTTAGTTCTTCCTCTTTCTTCTTCGTTTCCTATTCCTCTTTATATATTTCCTTTTTTTTTTTTTCTTTCATGTGACCGAAACCACTTGCCCTGTGCAGAAATAGCCAGAGAATTGGGTACTGAACAATATGTATACATACAGTCATTTGGAAAATTTAAAACTTCCTGCCAATTTATTGAAAATCAAGAGTTTAAAAGAAACAACTGATTACTAGTCACAGATGATTGAAAAACTCCATATATATAACGTGGTTTCTGATATTTTAAAGACTTCTCTGCTCCCCTTCCCATTTCGATATATCTGCTGGGGTCGATTACGCCTGGGACGATCTTCGAAGTGCAATGGCACATCTTTTTCATTGACTGCATCATTGAGTAAATCTGGCTAAAAGTATCACTGACTCCTTAAAAACGTAAACTGTGCAAAAGATTTTTACAGTTGTTTAGCCCTTTCACTTTTCTTTCAGTACGTGAAAGGAGAATACAAATTTGGTTCAGCCATCTTTTCCGATATTTTAAGAAAATTCTTATTTTTCCGGAAAGGAATAGTTCTTGGTAACTTTTCTTGTATAGAGAAATTCCTAGAGATGGCAGCACATTATGTTGGCCGATAATATATTTAGAATAATTCTGTTTAGGGTTAGTTCTCTGTGGCAGGCTTTGTCGAGCGGTTACATCGAGAATCAAATATTGATAATAGTTGTGAACCGCTGACGCTATCCTGTCACTTTTGTAACATTTTGCAAATGTCCGCAGTTGCATTTTCTATAAATTGAGGTGTCGAAATTCATCCGTTGAGGAGCTTTATACAGAAAATTAACACTCTTAAATTTTCAACACTATGGCAAATTTTGCATTCTCTCCAGTAGTTCATTCATGATTTTGCTGACCTGGCCCTGAAAATCAGGTCTTTGTATCATAAATGGCCGCTGTTCTATGTATTCTATTATGAAAGATCGAGCTACTTAAAATCACATTGGTTCACTAAGCTTTGTATCACAATTGTACGGGAAAATACAACCAGAAACAAATGTCGACATTGTTTTTGTTTTGGTTTTTTTCCACACAAAGAAAAAGTCACTTCAGCAGGCGATTCCAGTAACACGCCATCAGCAGTACATAATACGGGTTTCTTGTAACCCGAAAATTAACTCGAACAGATGAAATAACCGTTAATAAATATTAAATTGACGGCTTTTAAATTGGATTTATAAGAGGCATCTAACTTTCTGAAAATAGTGGAATGAATGTGTATATATCAGTTTTATCTTCACAACATAGATTGCAGTGAACAACATAGGTTATGTTACAAAGAAAACTTTAACGGTTTTATTCAATGGGATCTTCCAGCACAACAATGCGACGTGTCACACAGCTAGAAATGACTGAGAGTGATTGGAAGAGCACGTAGAATACTTCAACGTACTTTCCGGGACGACCTCGATGGTGTTGTGGCTCTGTGCATCCTCCACGAAAGAAACTCCAGCTCCTGTCCGATGCACTGCACTCAGCATGGCTCCATATAACATACCTGTGAACACCTTCCAGCGCCTCATTGAGTCACTACCAGCCCGTCTAGCTGCTGTCTGCCCTGCACAAAGCTGTTACTCAGGATATTAGCTGGTGTTCAAAATAAAATGACTCGACCGTGTATTTACAATAGGCTCAGGGCAATTTGTCTCTATGCCAAGCGTACAGTTGTTTGTGTTCCGCTCATCCCTGTGAATAGAAAAACTGGAGTGGTGAACATCAAAATTAAAATGGAGTTGGGAACATCATTTTAAATTTAAGTCGGTAATACCGAAACTTGACACTGAATCGGTGTAGAAATATTTTTCCTTGCTGTAAATTAGTTTTCTGTCGAGACTTCATTAATGACTCTAGATTCAGTTTGCAGATTGCTTTTCGTCAAACTGCTCTCTGGAGAGAATATGGAACCCGTACAATCCAAATAACATCAAGGAAAGAGATCAAATTGGTGGCTGTTGAGGCATCATGTTAATGGGTGCACAGAGCTCCACACCTTCAGAAGAGGTACCGTTAATGCTCTGAGATACACAGACAAAATTATGTAATCTCGTGTGAGACTTTTCAGAGATGCCGTGGGTCCAGAGCTGGCATTCGTGGACGACAATGCACGCCCCCACTGAGCTGACAGGTGTGGCAAGGAAAGAGAAGGAAAAGGCTAAAACAAGAAGCTAGTTGCCAACTTAAATTAGTTTTCTGTCGAGTCGTTTAGCTTTTTTGTTTGTTTATCAAAGTTAGAAGTTTTTGTTGTTGTTGTTTTCATCTACGGAGATCTTACAGGAGTCACGTAAAATGGCTTCGCGTGTTATCCTTCTATGATACACATTTCACAATTTTCCTGCGAAAATAAGAATAACCCGTTTTTGCTGTTCTTAAAAAGATGAAGTTTTCTGTACGAAATTTGTCAGGAAAAAGAGAACTCGAGTTAACGGAATATCATTTTTGTGTTTCTATATTTTTAGCTACATGCCTGTATCGATCGCACGAATTCCCTGCATTCTAACGCCACTGGATCAGTGGATGTTCTTTGGCGAAAAGTTTTTTATCTTTTTTTATTAATGAAACAGCCACAAGAAGAAAATAAAAACGTCAGTGACACCGCTTAGACCTTCCGCCATAGACAGAGCTATTTACATAGTTCCCAAAATTAAAGAATAATTTGTAAATATTGTGCATAACAAGAATAATTTATAAGGAAATTCAACAGAATTTGGAAAGATGTTCATTATTACATTAGATATGTAACTCAAGTAGAAAAAACGTAACCTGGTAATTTCATGATCTGATCACTTAATTTTGTAATGTTCATGAAAGTGCAATCCATTAAGCAATACTTAGTCGTTTGCTTAAGATAAATTGTACTTTAACATAGCAAATGATCACCCCTGGTTTCCATGCAACTCAATCAAAAAATCCTCACGTAATGTTTTCGAATGAGGGCTTTGACTATTATTGCCCACTCCTCAACAAGGCTGCTCTAGTTTCTTGAAATGTTCTGGCAGAGTGCTGGCAAGCCCTCTCTCCAGTGTATTAACGTAGAGTAGCCCATGCATGTTCAATGGGATTGCAGTCAGGTGAACTGGGTGGCCATTCGACCCGGCGAATCTCTTCCCATTTGAAAACATGGTGGATTAAATGAGCTATAAATGGGATGTAATGTCCGTAAAAATGAAATTTTTACCGACGGCTCCTCTGCATGGCATGCTATGTAGTCTCAGGATCTGGTATGATATGTAGTCTCACAGAGACCAATAGAAATAGGTTGACCCCAAATATCTCAATCAACAACGCACCAGTGGACGGGCCGGGAATTTATGCCCTGTAAATATAGACATGAAGTCTAGCTTTTTTATTTTTTCGAGAGTTTACAACACTCTCGGCGAAGCAGTTTATACAGCCACTGCTATAGTATCGGGTGATAGATCCTAACATGGTCTTATGACCCTTTACTAGAGCGGTAATAAGAAGACAAGAGCTCAACCTCCATTTCCTTCCTTAGTGGATTTTTACTGTCACTCAGCTTGTGTGACCTCCCAGAGGCTCTAGTGGTAAAATTGGTTTTCCGTAGATGATGAACAGGGACAGCAGATTGGAAATCCAAGGAGAGCAGCAATGCTGCACACTGATTGCCTACTCAGGGGGATTTCAACGGCCATGCCCTTTTCAAAATCCGTCATTTCAAGTTCGCACAGCCTAGTCGCTTCCAGTGCGGTTTGACTGCTGTGCCAAACCCGTCTTTATACGCAACGAACATCACAACAGGCGCATGCGCGTCGTGTGCTGCAAATGCGCTGCAATTTTCATATGTGGACATGTTTGAATATACTCGTCAACTATGTGAATGGAATTTCTCGTACATGGTATTCCGTATCGAATTATCTTTTAGGTCTTCCTCTTATGTGAAAGCAATATTATTTCCTGCCGGTCATAAGTTTCTGGAATATTAATTCCTACTGATTCGTCTCCAGAAGTCGAATATCTCTACAGTTACTCATCCTCCTATCTCTTATTCCAAATCATTTTGCTTTAAAAAGAATTTCAATGCATAAAAAAAAGGAATTTCTTTATGTTGGTTATAATTACATAAATTAAAATAGATCAAGTTAGGTGCCAATTCTGGAATGGAATTACCTTTGCGATGAATTTTCGTGGGAACATTTTTTTTTTTTTTTTTTACTATTTACGCAGTTCAGCTGAAAAAACGGGGAACGTAAATCATAGTTTGTTTCCAGTTCTTACAGATGGCCTGGTAGCAGCGATCCATAGGATCTGAATTGGAGTGACGCTACGGTACGAAGCTGAATATATTTGAGGGAAGAAGAAAGAATAAAATAATCTGTTTGCAACATGCCGAATTTTCGAAGGGTGTAGCCGTAAATACAAGGGTTCAGTCGAGACCTGCGGATGGGCCTGGCGCAGTCAGGCGACTGTTTTTCAAAGCCTGGCGACACCAGGCTACATATTACCTAACTGAGTCAGACTTTTTTAAATTTATTTATTCAATCGTAGCCATTAAAATCGACGTCTTTTTAACGCAGCTAATATTTACTTAGTTCTTCCTCTTTCTTCTTCGTTTCCTATTCCTCTTTATTTATTTCTTTTTTTTTTTTTTTCATGTGACCAAAACCACTTGCCCTGTGCAGAAATAGCCAGAGAAGTGGGTACTGGACAATATGTATACATACAGTCATTTGGAAAATTTAAAACTTCCTGCCAATTTATTGAAAATCAAGAGTTTAAAAGAAACAACTAATTACTAGTCAGAGATGATTGAAAAACTCCATATATATAACGTGGTTTCTGATATTTTAAAGACTTCTCTGCTCCCCTTCCCATTTCGATATATCTGCTGGGGTCGATTGCGCCTGGGACGATCTTCGAAGTGCAATGGCACATCTTTTTAATTGACTGCATCATTGAGTAAATCTGGCTAAAAGTATCACTGACTCCTTAAAAACGTAAACTGTGCAAAAGATTTTTACAGTTGTTTAGCCCTTTCACTTTTCTTTCAGTAGCTGAAAGGAGAATACAAATTTGGTTCAGCCATCTTTTCCGATATTTTAAGAAAATTCTTATTTTTCCGGAAAGGAATAGTTCATGGTAACTTTTGTTGTATAGAGAAATTCCTAGAGATGGCAGCACATTATGTTAACCGAGAATATATTTAGAATAATTCTGTTTAGGGTTAGTTCTCTGTGGCAGGCTTTGTCGAGCGGTTACATCGAGAATCAAATATTGATAATAGTTGTGAACACTCTGACGCTATCGTATCACTTTTGTAACATTTTGCAAATGTCCGCAGTTGCATTTTCTATAAATTGAGGTGTCGAAATTCATCCGTTGAGGAGCTTTATACAGAAAATTAACACTCTTAAATTTTCAACACTATGGCAAATTTTGCATTCTCTCCAGTAGTTCATTCATGATTTTGCTGACCTGGCCCTGAAAATCAGGTCTTTGTATCATAAATGGCCGCTGTTCTATGTATTCTATTATGAAAGATCGAGCTACTTAAAATCACATTGGTTCACTAAGCTTTGTATCACAATTGTACGGGAAAATACAACCAGAAACAAATGTCGACATTGTTTTTGTTTTGTTTTTTTCCACACAAAGAAAAAGTCACTTCAGCTGGCGATTTCAGTAACACGCCATCAGCAGTACATAATACGGGTTTCTTGTAATCCGAAAATTAACTCGAACAGATGAAATAACCGTTAATAAATATTAAATTGACGGCTTTTAAATTGAATTTATAAGAGGCATCTAACTTTCTGAAAATAGTGGAATGAATGTGTATATATCAGTTTTATCTTCACAACATAGATTGCAGTGAACAACATAGGTTATGTTACAAAGAAAACTTTAACGGTTTTATTCAATGGGATCTTCCAGCACAACAATGCGACGTGTCACACAGCTAGAAATGACTGAGAGTGATTGGAAGAGCACGAAGAATACTTCAACGTACTTTCCGGTCCTCCTAATTTCCCATACTTAAACCAAATTGAGTATCTGTGTGACGACCTCGATGGTGTTGTGGCTCTGTGGATCCTCCACGAAAGAAACTCCAGCTCCTGTCAGATGCAATGCACTCAGCATGGCTCCATATAACATACCTGTGAACACCTTCCAGCGCCTCATTGAGTCACTACCAGCCCGTCTAGCTGCTGTCTGCCCTGCACAAAGCTGTTACTCGGGATATTAGCTGGTGTTCAAAGTAAAATGACTCGACCGTGTATTTACAATAGGCTCAGGGCAATTTGTCTCTATGCCAAGCGTACAGTTGTTTGTGTTCCGCTCATCCCTGTGAATAGAAAAACTGGAGTGGTGAACATCAAAATTAAAATGGAGTCGGGAACATCATTTTAAATTTAAGTCGGTAATACCGAAACTTGACACTGAATCGGTGTAGAAATATTTTTCCTTGCTGTAAATTAGTTTTCTGTCGAGACTTCATCAATGACTCTAGATTCAGTTTGCAGATTGCTTTTCGTCAAACTGCTCTCTGGAGAGAATATGGAACCCGCACAATCCAAATAACATCAAGGAAAGAGATCAAATTGGTGGCTGGTGAGGCATCATGTTAATGGGTGCACAGAGCTCCACACCTTCAGAAGAGGTACTGTTAATGCTCTGAGATACACAGACAAAATAATGTAATCTCGTGTGAGACTTTTCAGAGATGCCGTGGGTCCAGAGCTGGCATTCGTGGACGACAATGCACGCCCCCACTGAGCTGACAGGTGTGGCAAGGAAAGAGAAGGAAAAGGCTAAAACAAGAAGCTAGTTGCCAACTTAAATTAGTTTTCTGTCGAGTCGTTTAGCTTTTTTGTTTGTTTATCAAAGTTAGAAGTTTTTGTTGTTGTTGTTTTCATCTACGGAGATCTTACAGGAGTCACGTAAAATGACTTCGCGTGTTATCCTTCTATGATACACATTTCACAATTTTCCTGCGAAAATAAGAATAACCCGTTTTTGCTGTTCTTAAAAAGATGAAGTTTTCTGTACGAAATTTGTCATTAAAAAGAGAACTCGAGTTAACGGAATATCATTTTTGTGTTTCTATATTTTTAGCTACATGCCTGTATCGATCGCACGAATTCCCCGCATTCTAACGCCACTGGATCAGTGGATGTTCTTTGGCGAAAAGTTTTTTATCTTTTTTTATTAATGAAACAGCCACAAGAAGAAAATAAAAACGTCAGTGACACCGCTTAGACCTTCCGCTATAGACAGAGCTATTTACATAGTTCCCAAAATTAAAGAATAATTTGTAAATATTGTGCATTACAAGAATAATTTATAAGGAAATTCAACATAATTTGGAAAGATGTTCATTATTACATTAGATATGTAACTCAAGTAGAAAAAACGTAACCTGGTAATTTCATGATCTGATCACTTAATTTTGTAATGTACATGAAAGTACAATCCATTAAGCAATACTTAGTCGTTTGCTTAAGATAAATTGTACTTTAACATGGCAAATGATCACCCCTGGTTTCCATGCAACTCAATCAAAAAATCCTCACGTAATGTTTTCGAATGAGGGCTTTGACTATTATTGCCCACTCCTCAACAAGGCTGCTCTAGTTTCTTGAAATGTTCTGGCAGAGTGCTGGCAAGCCCTCTCTCCAGTGTATTAACGTAGAGTAGCCCATGCATGTTCAATGGGATTGCAGTCAGGTGAACTGGGTGGCCACTCGACCCGGCGAATCTCTTCCCATTTGAAAACATGGTGGATTAAATGAGCTATAAATGGGATGTAATGTCCGTAAAAATGAAATTTTAACCGACGGCTCCTCTGCATGGCATGCTATGTAGTCTCAGGATCTGGTATGATATGTAGTCTCACAGAGACCAATAGAAATAGGTTGACCCCAAATATCTCAATCAACAACGCACCAGTGGACGGGCTGTGAATTTATGCCCTGCAAACCTAGCCATGAAGTCTAGCTTTTTTATTTTTCAAGAGTTTACAACTCTCTCGGCGAAGCAGTTTATACAGCCACTGCTATAGTATCGGGTGACAGATCCTAACATGGTCTTATGACCATTTACTGGAGCAGTAATAAGAAGACAAGAGCTCAACCTCCATTTCTTTCCTTAGTAGATTTTTACTATCACTTAGCTTGTGTGACCTTCCAGAGGCTGTAGTGGTACAATCGGATTTCCGTAAATGAAGAACAGGGACAGCAGATTGGGAATCCAAGGAGAGCAGCAATGCTGCACACTGATTGCCTACTCAGGGGGATTTCAACCACCATACCCCTTTCAAAATCCGTCATTTCAAGTTCGCACAGCCTAGTCGGTTCCAGTGTGCCAAGCCGCCCCGGTGGCGCAGTGGTCTAAGCGATGGCCTCTGATCATTCATCCGTAAGGGGTCCGGGTTCGAATCCCGGTGAGGCATGTATGTTGTGTTTGTCTTACGGCACTGGCTCTTTCCCTTCCCTGGAACCAGTGACCCTAAATTAGGAACGGCGACTGCTTATAGCCCATTGAGGTGCTCACGGTGGTCGTTAAACCTCCAATAAAAAAAAAAAAAAAAAAGTGTGCCAAACCCGTCTTTATACGCAACGGACAACACAACAGGCGCATGCGCGTCTTGTGCTGCAAATGCGCGGTAATTTTCATATGTGGATATGTTTGAATATACTCGTCTACGTAAATGGGATTCCTCGTACAAGGTATTTCTTATCGAATTATCTTTTAGGTCTTCCTCTGTAACGTATACTCTAGATTCAGTTTCTTTTTGATTTTACTATCTCTTGTTATTTTATTTTCCTATGCAAATTTTCTTCTCACTTAACGAGATGTTGTTTCTCCCGCTGAATTATATGTGGCAACGAGTGTAAGTCATGACGTGGTGGTATGCAGTATATATATATAGGCGCGCTCAAGTATACCTACGAGCTTCGTTTTATATGTGATAGGTTCTTTATGATTATTGATATGCGATTTACCTACGTTTCTGCGATATTACGATAGTACGAAAGTTCGGGCTATCAGTAGTTGTGTTATTTTGGAGTGTGTATTTGAGTAATACCAGGAGCTCCCCAATAAAAGGTTAAAAGTGAGTACGTTTTCTTAGTTCACTTTATTGTCAGACCTCTGTCTGGCCGTTAAGTCTATTGCATTGAGTGTTTACGTTAAGTTCAGGGTATATTGTGTTTACCACTCTAATAAGGAGCCTTCAAGGTACTAATGTACTAAAACCGAAGTTACGTTACTGATATTCAAGATAATGAGGAACGCTGAGTAAAAATAAATTCCATATTCTTGGAATTAATTGCACGTGCGTGTCTTACCTAAACAAATCCTAGCACTTTGAAGATTAAGCACACTTTAGCTACGTCAAGTAACCTTTTAATAACCCTAACGTGACTTAACGTAAGCTTTCCTGCACTACACGTCCAGCCGGAGAATTTTATTCATTATACCTCTTATGTGTAAGCAATATTATTTCCTGAGGGTCATGAGTTTCTGGAATATTCATTCCTACTGATCCGTCTCCAGAAATCGAATATCTCTACAGTTACTCGTCCTTCTATCTCTTTCTTCCAAATTATTTTGCTTTAAAAAGAATTTCAATGCATAAAAAGAAAAAGGAATTTCTTTATGTTGGTTATAATTACGTAAACTAAAATTGATTTAGTATAGGGGCCAATTCTGGAATGGAATTACATTTGCGATAAATTTTCACGGAAACCTTTTTTTTTTTTTTTTTTACTATTTACGCAGTTCAGCTGAAAAAACGAGAAACGTATTTCATATTTTGTTTCCAGTTCTTACAGATGGCCTGGTAGCAGCGATCCATAGGATCTGAATGGAAGTGACGCTACGGTCCAAAGCTGAATATATTTGAGGGAAGAAGAAAAGACAAAAAAAATATGTTTCCAACATACCGAATTTTGGAAGGGTCTAGCCGTAGATGCAAGTGTTCAGTCGAGACCTGGAGTGGCCTGCCGCAGTTAGGCAACTGTTTTTCAAAGCCTGGCGAAACCAGGCAACATTTTACCTAACTGAGTCAGACTTTTTAAAATGTATTTATTCAATCGCAGCCATTAAAATCGACGTTTTTCTAACACAGATAATATTTACCTAGTTCTTCCTCTTCATTTATTTCCTTTTTTCTTTTCATGTGACCGAAACCACCTACCCAGTGCAGAAATAGACAGACAAGTGAGTACTGGACAATATGTATACATACAGTCATTTGGAAAATTTAAAACTTCTTGCTGATTTATTGAAAATCAAGAGTTTAAAAGAAACAACTAATTACTAGTCAGAGATGATTGAAAAACTCCATATATATAACGTGGTTTCTGATATTTTAAAGGTTTCTCTGCTCCCCTTCCCATTTTGGTATATCTGCTGGGGTCGATTACGCCTGGGACGATCTTCGAAGTGCAATGGCACATCTTTTTCATTGACTGCATCATTGAGTAAATCTGGCTAAAAGTATCACTGACTCCTTAAAAACGTAAACTGTGCAAAAGATTTTTACAGTTGTTTAGCCCTTCCACGTTTCTTTCAGTACGTTAAAGGAGATTACAAATGTGGTCTAACCATCTTTTTCGATATTTTAAGACAATTCTCATTTTCCCGGAAAAGAATAGTGCTAGGTAACTTTTCTTGTCTAGAGAAATTCCTAGAGATGGCAGCACATTTTGTTCGCCGAGAATATGTTTAGAATAATTCTGTTTAGTGTTAGGTTTCTGTGGTAGGCTTTGTCGAGCGGTTTCATCGGAAATCTAATACTAATTATAGTTGTGAACCCTTGTCGGTTTTGTAACATTTTACAAATGTCCGCCGTTGCATTTTCTATAAATTAAGGTGTCGAAGTTCATCTGTTGAGGAACTTTATACAGAAAATTATTACTCTTAAATTTTCAACACTAGTGGCAAATTTTGCATTCCCTCCAGTAGATAATTCATGATTTTTCTGCTCTGGCTATGAAAATCAGGTCTTTGTATCATAAATGGCCTGTGTGTTATGTATTCCATTATAAAAGATCGAGGTACTGAAAATCATTTTGGTTCACTAAGGTTTGTATCACAATTTCAAGCTAAAATACAATCAGAAACAAATGTCAACATTGTCTTTGTTTTGTTTTTTTCCACACAAAGAAAATGTCACTTCAGAAGGCGATTCCAGTAACACGCCATCAGCAGTACGTAATACGGGTTTCTTGTAACCCGAAAACTAACTCGAGCAGATGAATAACCGTTAATAAATATTAAATTACGGCCTTTAAATAGGATGTATGAGACATCTAACTTTCTGAAAATAGTGGAATGAATGTGTATATATCAGTTCTATCTACACAACATAGATTACAGTGAACAAAAATGGTTTTGTTACAAAGAAAAGTTTAAGGGTTTTATATGTATTTATGGGTGCTGAAACCAAATAGGAAGTCACAATTGCTCCAATGTGTTTTAATGGAACCCTCTATTGGGGTGAATGTTGTGTTACTTAAAGGAACTGTCCTATCTATCCCAAAGGAGACATCCGTCTGCAGTCAGGATAGCTGGGTCCCTGAGAGTAGACATACTTGCGCCATTACTTCCTCTTGTGCAGTTTCTTCTGGCGAGGGAGAAAAAAGCAGAATTTTTGTCATGCCAATGCGTTTAATCGGTATTGAAAGATGTGCATTTTGTCGTGGCTTTAAAAAGTAGAGTGGTTTGGGCAAAGTGTATATTAAATAATGACACGTACTTGTGTGAACCATCCAAACACTTTCTGCCGCCCCGGTGGCGCAGTGGACTAACCGATGGCCTCTGATGATTCGTCTGAAAGAGGTCAGAGTTCGAATCGCTGTGAGGCATGGATGTTGTGATGGTCTTACGGCACTCTCCCTCTCCCTTTCCTCGCCACTTATAATTAGGGACACTTACTGCTTATGCCCATTGAGTTGCTCACTGTGTTCGTTAAACCTCCAATCAAAAAAAAAAAAAAAATGCGTTCTACTACATTTGTGTGAAATTTCCTTTAACGTCTCAAAGGCGACATTTCGGACCGTTGATTAGAATATCGTATGAACTTTATTTCAAGTGCAAATTGAGTGATGAATATGAATCTTGGGTACCTCATATTTGTTGTAATTCATGCGTGACTTCGTTGACCAGCTGGTTGAAACGATCACGTCAAATGTTATTTGCGGTACCATTGGTTTGGAGAGAACCGAGAGACCACTCAACAGACTGTTACTTCTGCATCACAGCTAAGCACAAAGACACGATTCAGGTTCCTAGTATTCCTTTCGCCGTAAGACCTGTTCTTTATGATCCAGGACTTTCTGTTCCTGTACCTCCACATCATGGAGTTTAAATGATAGTGATACTGATGAAATAAATCCTCACAGCGAAGAAGATATTGAAGTGCATAAAGATCCTGATTTCTCGGAAGATTCTGTGCCTCACCTTATAAGTCAGGAAGAAATGAACGATCTGGTAAGTGACCTTCATTTCGCAAAAAAGTCAGTCCTGAATATTGGCTTCAAGACTGAAAGGATGGAATCTTTTACCACCAAGTACAAACGTATGTAGTATTCGTCGACGACAGTAAGAGTTTGAACACTTATTTTCAAAGAGTGGTGATATTGTGTACTGCAATGATATAGACTTATTGTTTGAAGCCTTAGGACAGCAACACAAACCTGAAGAATGGAGCCTTTTTATAGATTCCTCAAAATTTAACTTAAAAGCTATCCTTCATAACAGAAACATGTATCCGTCAGTACCTGTTGCATATGCTGCATACATGAAAGAAACATGCAAATGTGAAACTACTGTTTCAAAGCATTTTATACAAAAACACTCATGGAATATTCTCATTACCTTAAAAAGATCTCGTATAAAAGAGAGTCTTTAATTCCACGTAATAAAAACTTTGTTGCTGAGCCTTTAGTATGTCCCCAGAATGCATTATACTTACCAGCACTTTACATCAATCTAGGTCTGAATTTTTTTTTTTTTTTTGTAAAGGTATTGAATAAAGATGGAGAAGCATTTCGTTTTCTAAAGACCAAGCTCCCCAAAATATCTTAAGCCAAAATTTTTATTGCCCCACAAATTTTTATTGCCCCACAAATAAGGAAACTATTCATGATCTTGTATTTGAAGGCACGTTGAGTGAGACAGAAGCTCCTGCATAGAAATCCTTTAAAGACGTGGTACTGAACGTTTTAGTTACCGGAAGGCAGAAAATTATAAAGTACTTCTTACGGGCCTCTAGAAAACTGTAAGGCGACAGGATGCAATATGTCCCTTAAAATACATTTCTTTCACTCCCATCTGGACGTTTTCTTACAGAACTTAGGAGCTGTAAGCGATAAGCACGGAGAACGTTTTCATCCGGACATATGTACCATAGAAAACCGCTATAAAGGAAAATGGAGCCGTAAAATGCTAGCTGATTAGTTTTGGACTGTATAAAGCGATGTAGTACAACCAAAGTACAGAAGAAAATCTAAAATAACTACTTTTTATGGTAAGTGTAATTAATTGCTTGCAGCAAAATATACATGCCAAAATGAAGAAACGACAGGTTACCCGAGAACTATTTAGCAAGCAGATTTGTAATCAACATTACAAATAATGTATGATTCAGCATATGCAGTCTTTGTAACAAAGAAAAAGTTTACTTTTCTTGTTCTCAGTTATTATCATGCTTTTAATTATGTTTTAATTAAAGTCCTTTCTATACATCAATGGCACAGTGCGGTCTGTATGAATTACTGTTGTTAGTAGTTAACATTATCATTGCAATTATGAATATCGCCCTATAACTTTACAGTCGTTGGTGTTTCGCGTCTGTATAGAATTGTAAAATATGATATTTTGGTAAAAGTGCCATTGCCAAGTATTACTTAGTTTATCTTTACGCTATATATCATTAAAATAAAATTTCTCAAATTCCCTCCGTTCTCTGACACAGGTTTCTTCGACCTCATGCAGTGAAATTACAATTCTGATTTCTTAAGTAATTATCTCTGTGAAGAATTATGCGCTTGAATCGATGAGCAAAGCCAAGGTTTCCAAACTAATTAAACTGATTTGAAGTTGCCATTTCTAAAAATCATTTTTAATTGCGAGGGTCTTTCGAAATGTCTTTTAATACGTACGGGAATGTTATGCCAATACGATTACCCTTTTTTTTTCGATATTCACTGGTGTCCAAACATTTAGCGAAATTTGTGAAACATACAATGCAAAGGGTTAAAACCGATAGAGCAGCGGACATTGCTATGTAGATTAGTCACAACCTGACCAATCGCAGTGCACGCTCAAATAACGCCCACTGCCATTTAGTATGCAGCTTATGCTACCACAAGTAACTTCTTCCATTTTCTTTCAATCACCGTGAAGTGAGTTGTTCTCGTTGGTGATCAGGAATGTAGTATGGAACAAAGACGCCAGGTTGACCATTCTTTTGCAAGGCAGAAATAGGTTTGAATCAAGACAGTCACGGAGTGTTGGTCTGTAGAGCGCTGAAGACTGCAAAGTGTTATCTCTAGGATTTGGAGAAGGTTCCAAGACGCAGATGGGGTTAGACTCCAACAAGTACAAGGTTGTCCAAGAGTCACCACCCGTCAGCAGGACGGGTATCTTGCAATAACTGCATGACGTCGTAGAGTCACGTCTGTCAGGCAACTCCCTGCAGAACACGCGGCAGCCTCAACACCAAAAGTTGCAAGACAAACTAAACAGTCGAGTCACATTATTGTGATCACCTCCTACTTTTGAACTCAACAGTACCTAACCAATGAAAGAAGCCACGTGTCGTGAGTTGGCTTAGAGGGTATATAAGGTGTACTGTAGGCATTCTGAAAACTTGTCACTCATTTCTGTCATGGATAAAAGGAGCGATTTATCAGATTTGCAAAAAGGGATGAATATCAGCTTTTGGGCCAAGGGTGGCAGTATTTCTGAAACAGCCACGTTGTGAATTCGCGTGCAGCTGTGGTTAAAGTACATCGGGATTGGAGAAATGGCACCATTGCGAATAAGCGATGTGGAAACTGCGGACCACTAGGTGCCACTGATGTGAGAGGTGAACATTGGTTTCGAAGGTGCGTGAGGGCTAAGCGACACGCTACATTGTAGCAACTCACTGGCCGAATGAACCAGGGTGCTGCAGTAAGCGTGTCTAAAACGACAGTTCAGCGAACCCTACTGCGTATGAGGCTCCGATGCAGAACTGCGGTCACTGCACCTTTTCAAACTAAGGTGAAGCGGCAGAAATGGCTTACATTTGCACAGCACTATCAAAATTTTACTTCCGCTGATTGGCAAAAGATTGCCTTCTCCAATGAGTCACGTTTTCTTCTTCATCAAACGGATGGACGTTGGCGTATAAGACGAGAAATATCGAATCCCAAACACTCTTCAACCATTGCTGGAAGAACACAAGCTGGTGGGGCAGCGTTATGATCTGGGGAATGTTTTCGTGGTATTCTATGGGTCCACTCATACCTGTGGGGGGCAATGTAGACTGAATTTCTTACGAATCCATCCTTGTAAACCACATACACCCATACATGCTGATTGTCTTCCCTGGTGCAAATGGGATCTTCCAGCACAAAAATGCGACGTGTCACACAGCTACAAATGTCTGAGAGTGGTTGGAAGAGCACCAAGAAGACTTCAACGTACTTCCTGGTCCTCCTAATGTTCCATACTTAAACCCAATTTAGTATCTGTGTGATGACCTCGATAATGTTGTTCGCTTTGTGGAACCTCCACGAAAAAAACTCTAGCTCCTGTTAGATGCACTGCACTCAGAATGGCTCAACATACCTGTGAACACCTTGCAGCGCCTCATCGTGTTACTTCCTGCCCGTCTAGCTTCTGTCCGCGCTTCACAAGGCTGTAACTCAGGATATTACCTGGTGTTCAAAACAAAATGACTCGACCTTGTATTTACAATAGGCTCAGGGCAATTTGTTTCTATGCAAAGCGTACAGTAGTTTATGTTCCGCTCATCCCTGTGAACAGAAAAACTGGAGTGGTGAACATCAAAATTAAAACGGAGTCGGGAACATCAAAATTAAAACGTAGTCGGGAACATCATTTTAAACTGGACACTGAATCGGTGTAGCAGATTTTTTCCTTGCTGCAAATTAGTTTTCCGTCAAGCTTTCATTGATGACTAGATTCAGTTTGCAGATTGCCTTTCGTCAAACTGCTATCTGGAGAGAACACGGAACCCGTACAATCCCAATAACATCAAGGAAAGGGATCAAACTGGTGGCTGTTGAGTTATGGCATGGCGAGGCATCATGTTGAATGGGTGTACACAGCTCCACACCTTCAGAAGAGGTGCCGTTAATGCTCTGAGATACACAGACAAAATAATGTAATCTCGTGTGAGGCTTTTCAGAGATGCCGTGGGTCCAGAGCTGGCATTCGTGGACGACAATGCACGCCCCCACTGAGCTGACAGGTGTGGCAAGGAAAGAGGAGGAAAAGGCAAAAACAAGAAGCTAGTTGCCAACTTAAATTAGTTTTCTGTCGAGTCGTTTAGCTTTTTTGTTTGTTTATCAAAGTTAGAAATTTTTTTTGTTGTTGTTTTTATCTACGGAGATCTTACAGGAGTCACTTAAAATGACTTCGCGTGTTGTACTTTTATGATACACATTTCACAATTTTTCTGCGAAAATACGAATGACCCGTTTTTGCTATTCTGAAAAAGTTGAAGTTATTTAAACAAAATTTTTCATTTAAAAGAGAACTCGAGTTTATGGAACATAATTTTATTGTTTCTAAATTTTCAGCTACATGCCTGTATCGATCGCACGAATTCCCTGCATTCTAACGCCAATGGAGCATTGGTTGTTCTTTGGCGAAAAGTCTTTTTTCTTCTTTTAATAATGAAACAGCCACAAGAAGAAAATAAAAACGTCAGTGACACCGCTTAGACCTTCCGCTATAGAAAGAGCTGTTCAGAACTAAAGAATAATTTATAAATATTGTGCATAACAAGAAAAATTTATGAGGAAATTCAATAGAATTTAGTAAAGATGTTCGTTATTACATTAGATATGTAACTCAAGTAGAAAAAAACGTAACCTGGTAATTTTCATGAACAGATAACTTAATTTTGTAATGTACATGAAAGAGTAGTCCATTAAGCAATAATTAGTCTTTTGTTTAAGATACATTGTACTTTTACATGGCAAATGATCACCCCTGGTATCCATGCAACTCAAGCAAAAAATTCTCACGTAAAGCCATCGAATGAGGGCTTTGACTATTATTGCCCACTACTCAACAATGCTGCTCTGGTTTCTTGAAATGTTCTGGCAGAGTGCTGGCAAGCCCTCTCTCCAGTGTATTAACGTAGAGCAGCCCATGCATGTTCAATAGGATTGCAGTCAGGTGAACTGAGTGGCCACTCGACCGGCGAATCTCTTCCCATTTGAAAACATGGTGGATTAAATGAGCTATAAATGGGATGTTCTGTCCGTATGAATGAAATTTTTACCGACGGCTCCTCTGCATGGCATGCTATGTAGTCTCAGGATCTGATATGATATGTAGTCTCATAGAGACCAATAGAAATAGGTTGACCCAAAATATCTCAATCAACAACGCACCAGTGGACGGGCTGAGAATTTATGCCCTGTAAACCTAGCCATGAAGTCTAGCTTTTTTATTTTTCAAGAGTTTACAACTCTCTCGGCGAAGCAGTTTATACAGCCACTGCTATAGTATCGGGTGACAGATCCTAACATGGTCTTATGACCCTTTACTGGAGCGGTAATAAGAAGACAAGAGCTCAACCTCCATTTCTTTCCTTAGCAGATTTTTACTGTCACTCAGCTTGTGTGACCTCCCAAAGGCTCTAGTGGTACAATCGGCTTTCCGTAGATGAAGAACAGGGACAGCAGATTGGGAATTCAAGGAGAGCAGCAATGCTGCACACTGATTGCCTACTCAGGGGGATTTCAACGACCATGCCTTTTTCAAAATCCGTCATTTCAAGTTCGCACAGCCTAGTCGCTTCCAGTGCGCTTTGACTGCTGTGCCAAACCCGTCTTTATACGCAACGAACAACACAACAGTCGCATGCGCTTCTTGTGCTGCAAATGCGCGGTAATTTTTATATGTGGACATGTTTGAATATACTCGTCTACATATGTATATGGAATTCCTCGTACATGGTATTCCTTATCGAATTATCTTTTAGGTCTTCCTCTTATGTGTAAGCAATATTATTTCCTGACGGTCATGAGTTTATGGAATATTCATTTCTACTGATTCGTCTCCAGAAGCCGAATATCTCTACAGTTACTCATCCTTCTATAAGTGGCGGCTCGTGTTAGGAAAAATAGGTGAAGAGCTACAAGAGCAATATGAAAATATATCTACTGTCTTCAATGAAAATCAGTTAATGAGAACTTACCTGTTTTTATATATTAAATCAATTCTTTTTTCCTTTAAAGCTGGAAATGTGTCGATTATGTCGTCAGAAAATGGCTGTTTCTTCGTGACATCAAGAAAATGTCTTTCTGAATAGAATAATTTGCCAAAGAAGCAAGTTTATCTGGAGAAATAGTGTTTCTAGAGTAACTTCGTATTCTTTCAAGGCAAGAAAAACTTCTTTCCACTGAAACACTTGCAGATGCAATTGTTAAAATCAGGGAAACCAATTTATAAGTTTCTGTAAAAATGCCTTTATCTCCATGAAGCACTCGAAGAAGTTCATGAGTCGATATAATCCTTAATTTTTCATCAGCATATACAAGACTCAGTTCATCTTTAAGGCGCTGGTGTTTAGTAAAAAAATTTCCGTAAAAATGTTGTAGATTTTTAAAAGCGTGAGAGGGAAAGCATGAATTAAATTGGTCAAATTTGGTTGTGTCAGCAAGCCAGGCAAATTGAAGTTTAAGTTTCTTACAGTCTTGAAATCTTATACCCATTTCCATAAGAATGTGGTACAAAATTTCAAAATACAATTGTTTATAATTTTGAAAATATGTTTCTGTTGTAAGAGCAGCATATTCCCGTTTAGATCTGCTTATTTCTGTGATTTTGCTAGCTTTTCCAAACAGTGTTCCAAATACCTCATCGTTCCTTTTATGGCTAAAAATTTCATAAGTTGTTTGTAATTTGAGTAACACAGTAGTTTATGTCTATTGATTTTTTCTGCAAAATTTCGAACAATAGATCGGGGAGGTCAAATATTTCATTAAATACTATTCCCAAAAATGTAAATTCAAAAGTGTTCATATCATTTAAAAACCCTTGGGCAAGTTGAATTGATTTTTTTCTGACTGGTCACTATTTGTGAGAAATTCGAATACTTCCTTCAATTTGTCCCAATCTTCAACTATTACACATACTAACTTCGAAGTGGAGGACCATCGAGTTTCCGTAATGGTTTGCATGCATCTTGCGGTTGTTGATGTTAGTGTATTGTTTTTTCACCACTCAGCGAAGCGATCTCTTCGGTGAGTGGTGAAAAAACAAAGGAATTACATTGAGGCTTGCAACAAATATTCGACACTTAGAAATATTAGAAAAACTCTGCTGTAATACAAGGTTCAAACGATGTACTAAGCAATAACAAAAACAACTTGAGAAGCTTTATTCTTCATTTTTTTCTGGAGCGCAGTCCAGTGTGCAGACATTACGTTTGCCCCATCGCAACATTGTCCTATTGATTTGTGTTGATAATCAAACTGTTCCAAAACTTTGTCTAGCATTTTGTATAAAGCTTCTGACGTTCTGTCATCACTCACACTATGGAAACCCAAAAATCGCTCAACCAATACACCTTCCGAATCAACAGATCGTATTATTATAAATGAGCACTCGGAAGTCTGGTTATGGCTTCCAATCTACTTGAATATAAAAGCATTGAACTTCATTTATTTCATTTTTGACGTGATCGTTTATATATTCAGAAATACATTCAATTAATTCGTTTTGAATAGTTTTGAGTCACCTGTGAAGACATTTTTTATCCTTTCGTATTGATTTTGAATTTCTAAAGGAGTTCTTGATATCAACAATGAAAGAAATTCCTTGAATTTCTACGATTTATCGAGTCAATGCCTTCGTCATGGTCACGGAATGCTAGTTCTTGTTTACTCAAATACAGTACTGCATCAATCATTGTCTGCAGGAAAAGTCTATTTAAACGAACGCTTTCGCTGAAATGCATTTTCAAAAGCCTAGCATTCTCCCTCGGGGCATCGGCAATGATATTCTGATTCTTTTCAAAATTATTTAGCATTAATTTGCACTTCAGGTGTTCGCTAGAATCACCACGTTTGTGAAGTGACCGTTTTATATTTAAGAAATCTGAAAATTGTCTTTATTCCACGCCGAATTTTATTACCAAAAAATAAGCAGGACCAACAAAATAGTTTTTGTAACACAGAAGGGCTTCAAAGCCATTTATTTTCAGCAAACCAACAATTTTAAAAATTAATATTGTAAGATTTGCCGCTCTTCTTGATTTCTTTCTTGACGACAATTGTCAGTGAATCCGTCGGTCGTCGTTGAAGTAAAATGTCTCTTTTATTTTCATCTTTCCACCGAATGAACGGAGTTTGCAATAAATTACAGACAATATCGTTCACAGGATACATACTGAAAACTAATACTATCACTGTCAGTTAAACCGCACACAAAACTAAAGTAACTAATGAAGTTAGTTACTTTAAACTAACTAATGAAGTTAGTTAGTTTAAAGTAAACTAACTAATGAACTTTAAACTAACTAATGAACTTTTGTGATTGTTTGTAACTAACTAATGAAGTTAGTTACAAACAATCACAAAACACAAACTCTTTCGGAAAGTATGTACCGAAACACCGCAAAGCCCTAGTGGATTGCCAAGGATTCCCGTTCCACTGCGATCTCTTCGGAAGGTCACGACTTCAGGTGCAGAGGCTTGGCGTCTGAAGCTAAAACACTTCACCTGCCCGGCAGATAGGGGAGGGTGACGTCACTGTTACCATGGCAACTCGGACGGAAACTGCAGACCTCCAAGCATTCTGATTTCAGCTCTTCACTTGAACTGTTTTGCGTATAAGGACTTGTTTTCCGTATTGGACGGGCATTGTGAATTGATATTTAATCAAAATTTTGGGAATTTTAGCACGCAATAAAGTCAAAGAAAGAATATATTATACGAAATTATTAAATGAAACTATTTCAAATAAAATAGGTGAAGAGGCACTTCACCTGAAAAGCCACCACTGCCTTCCATCTCTTTCTTCCAAATTATTTTGATTTAAAAAGAATTTCAATGCATAGAAAAAAGGAATTTCTTTATGTCGGTTATAATTTCATAAATTAAAATTGATCTAGTTTAGAGGCCAATTCTGGAATGGAATTACCTTTGCGATGAATTTTCGTGGGAACCTTTTTTTTTTTTTTTACTATTTACGCAGTTCAGCTGAAAAAACGGGGAACGTAATTCATAGTCTGTTTCCAGTTCTTACAAACCGCCTGGTAGCAGCGATCCAAAGGATCTGAATGGGAGTGACGCTACGGTCCGAAGCTGAATATATTTGAGGGGAGAAGAAAGAATAAAACAATCTGTTTGCAACATGCCGAATTTTAGAAGGGTGTAGCCGTAAATGCAAGGGTTCAGTCGAGACCTGGAGGGGCCTGGCGCAGTCAGGCGACTGTTTTTCAAAGCCTGGCGACGCCAGGCTACATTTTACCTAACTAAGTCGGACTTTTTTAAATTTATTTATTCAATCGTAGCCATTAAAATCGACGTTTTTTTTTAACACAGATAATATTTACCTAGTTCTTCTTCTTTGCTCCCTATTCCTCTTTATTTATTTCCTTTTTTTTTTTCATGTGACCTGTGCCCTGTGCAGAAATAGCCAGAGAAGTGGGTACTGGAAAATATGTATACATACAGTCATTTGGAAAATTTAAAACTTCCTGCCAATTTATTGAAAATTAGGAGTTTAAAAGAAACAACTAATTAGTAGTCAGAGATAATTGAAAAACTCCATATATATAACGTGGTTTCTGATATTTTAAAGATTTCTCTGTTCCCTTTCCCATTTCAGTATATCTGCTGGGGTCGATTACCCCTGGGACGATCTTCGAAGTGCAATGGCACATCTTTTTCATTGACTGCATCATTGAGTAAATCTGGCTAAAAGTATCACTGACTCCTTAAAAACGTAAACTGTGCAAAAGATTTTTACAGTTGTTTAGCCCTTTCACTTTTCTTTCAGTACGTGAAAGGAGAATACAAATTTGGTCCAGCCATCTTTTTCGATATTTTAAGAAAATTCTTATTTTTCCGGAAAAGAATAGTTCTTGGTAACTTTTCTTGTATAGAGAAATTCCTAGAGATGGCAGCACATTATGTTGGCCGAAAATATATTTAGAACAATTCTATTTTGGTTTAGTTCTCTGTGGCAGGCTTTGTCGAGCGGTTACATCGAGAATCTAATATTGATTATAATTCTGAACACCCGACCGCTGACGCTTTTGTACCGTTTTACAAATGTCCGCCGTTGCATTTTCTATAAATTGAGGTGTAGAAGTTCATCCGTTGAGGAGCTTTATACAGAAAATTATCACTCTTAAATTTTCAACACTATGGCAAATTTTGCATTCTCTCCAGTAGTTCATTCATGATTTTGCTGACCTGGCCATAAAAATCAGGTCTTTGTATCATAAATGGCCTCTGTTCTATGTATTCTATTATGAAAGATCGAGCTACTTAAAATCACCTTGGTTAACTAAGGTTTGTATTACAAACGTACGGGAAAATACAACCAGAAAAAAATGTCGACATTGTTTTTGTTTTGTTTTTTTCCACACAAAGAAAAAGTCACTTCAACAGGCGATTCCATTAATACGCCATCTGCAATACATAATACGGGTTTCTTGTAACCCAAAAATTAACTCGAACAGATGAAATAACCGTTAATAAATATTAAATTGACGGCTTTTAAATGGGATTTATAAGAGACATCTAACTTTCTGAAAATAGTGGAATGAATGTGTATATATCAGTTTTAACTTCACAACATTGATTACAGTGAACAACAATGGCTTTGTTTCAAAGAAAACTTTAACGGTTTTATATGTATTTACGGGTGCTGAAACCAAATATGAAGTCACATTTGCTCCACTGGGCATCAATTTGTTTTAATGGAACTCTCTATTTGTGTGAATGTTGTGTTTCTTCGACGAACTGCCCTCAGTTCCCCAAAGCAGACATCCGTCTGCAGTCAGGATATCTGAGTCTCTGAGAGTAGACATACTGTCGCGTTTACTTTCTGTTGTGCAATTCCTTCTATGGAGGGAGAAAAAAGCTGAATTTTTGTCATGCGAATGCATTTAATCGGTACTGAAAGATGTGCATTTTCTCGTGGTTTCAAAAAGTAGTGTGCATTAGGCAAAGTAAACATTAAATAATGCCGCGTATTCGTGTGAACCATCTAAACGCTTTCTGCCGCCCCGGTGGCGCAGTGGTCTAACCGATGGCCTCTGATCATTCGTCCGAAAGAGGTCCGAGTTCAAATCCCGGTGAGGCATGGATGCTGTGATTGTCTTTCGGCACTGTCTCTCTTCCTTTCTTGGAACCAGCCACCCTTAATTAGGGAAGGGCAACAGCTTATGCCCATTGAGGTGCTGCCTGTGTTCGTTAAACCTCCCACCAAAAAAAAACAAAAAAAAAAAACACTTTCTACTACATTTGTGAGCAATTTACTTTAAAGTCTCAAAGGCGACATTTCCGGCCGTTGATTAGAATATTGTATGAACTTTATTTCCAGTGCAAAATGGGTGATGAATACAAATCTTGGGCGCCTCACATTTGTTGTAATTCATGTGTAACTTTGTTGACTGGCCGTCAAATGTCATTTGCGGTACCAATGGTTTGGAGCGGTCACGAACGATTCGTCCAACGACGATTGGTCCGATGCCGATTCGTCCAATGCCAATTTGTCCAAAGGGACAATTGGTCCAATGCCGATTCGTCCAATGGTGCGATTGGTCCAACGCCGATTCGTCCAATGGTATCATCTTACCAACGGTAAACTGTTTTATTTTCCAGAAAGAAATAATGATTTAAATTATTCGGCTCATTATATCCTTTTGAAAGATCATTTCTGTATATTTGGTAATTGTAAACATTTTACATAAACCTGGTAAAAGACACTCAATGGAGCATTTCTCAGTTGTTTGCAAAGCACCTAGGCGCGGGCCTTTTTAGAATATTTTAAGTTATAACCTAGATAGTTGGTATTTGTAAACCTTTTATATAACCTTATACAGGCAGCGGGCCTTTTTTAAAGTTTTGAGTTACAACCTAGATATTTAGTATTGGTAAACCTTTTATAAAACCTTACAAAAGACACTCATCGTATCATTTCTCGGGTCTTTACAAGGCACCTAGACCGTGGGCCTTTTCAGAAGATTTTGAGTTACTACCTAGATATTTGGTATTGGTAAACGTTTTATAAAACCTAATAAAAGGCACTCATCGTATCATTTCTCGGGTCTTTACAAGGCACCTAGGCCGCTGGCCTTTTTAGAAGACTGTAAGTTAAAACCTGGGTATTTGGTATTTGTAAATATATTATAAAACCTAAAAGGCACTCATCATATCATTTCTCAGGCCTTTATACAAGGCACCTAGGCCGCGGGCCTTTTTAGAAAAAAATTATGTTACAACCTACATATTATTATTTGTAAATATGTTATAAAACCTAATAAAAGGCACTCATCGTATCATTTCTCAGATCTTTACAAGGCATCTAGGCCGCTGGCATTTTAGGGGCATGAGTGTTCTGCACTGACCCCAAACTGTGATCTTTATCTGATGGGTCAGCTGCATTTAAGAAGGGAGAGGTGGAAACAGAAGACCCACACATTTTTGCCCTCCCCCTTTAGGGGGGGGCAGGGAGCTTCCTGCATAAGATGCTCTCTGCTGGAAAATGCGCCACCGATTCTTTCCAAAACAGTGGTGTGGTTGCATTGCAACATTCTTCCGACAGCGATTACAGAGGTAACGTGGAGTTTATGTACAGCCAAAGAGGACAAAACTATTGATACATTCAGCGCATAAATTCTATAAAGATGTAGAAACAGAGAGAGGGTGAAAGTGGCGTTGTACAGAACGCAAGTGCTTGGCAAAAGTGTACCTGGATACTAGTGCCTCGGTTATTTTACCATCCGATTTGTGTCACAACTATGACCCATCAAAACTGATCATATCAAATAGTATTAAGCGAAAAGCAATAGAGGACATTTCGGAACGGCCATTGAAACTGATCATACAACTGCAGAAAATAACTGTGTCAAACGCGTATCAAGTAATTGAAAAAATAAATAGCAACAATGGAATATTAGTGCCAAGAAAAAGAAACGATTTAGAAAAAGAATAAAAAGCTAAGAAAAGAATAAAAAATTAAAATGAGAGAAAAAAAATAAAAAAGCTAAAAAAAGAGTAAAAAAATTAAAATGAGAGAAAAATAAATAATATTAAAAAGAAAGAAATTAAAATGAGAGAAAAAAAATAAAAAAGCTAAAAAAAGAGTAAAAAAATTAAAATGAGAGAAAAATAAATAATATTAAAAAGAAAGAAATTAAAATGAGAGTGTAGGGCGAAAACTAATAATGCTACGAATATAAATTACTGTATAAATTCATTTTAATTTATGCGTGTAAAAAAAAAACTATGCCAAGTGTTTCGATGTCATCTCGAGAAGGACTTTTCTCTCCCTGAGGGGATAACTTTCTTTCGTTCACAGTACAATGCATAAGTCTGGCGTGCGAGTAACGGTGCAAAAGAAATGCAAGGGGAGCCACGACAACGGAAACGCAGTGTTCAGAGGGACAATACCTTACACAGTAAATCTTGTTTTTAGAGAGTATCAAAACTGACCCAGACAAAAGGGGGCCAGTCGAGCTGGTGGTCTGTAAAAGTTCCTTCATGTAGAAAGTATGCGGCTATTGTTGAATGTATTCATGTATCTGTAGAGAGTCTGGTTTTTCAAGTGGAAGGGCCGATCGAGGAATGCCACGAGTTGATCGCGGAACATGATAAGGATAGCCAGGGGCAGGTTAGGAGGGCTAGCGAGAGTAACGTTTTCTAGGGAGAAGTCTGGTAGTCTGAGGGCTGGAGTCCGGTGCTATCCGGTACCTGAAAGGGCAGAGGTCGATGCCTCGGGGCAACGGAGCGAGTGGAATGATGGGATTCTCGGAAGAAAGGCGAGGAGGTTACGCGGAGAAAAAGCGTGACTGCGTGAAGTGTGGAGTTCGAGGTACGTTTTGGAAGTGTCCAGACATGGGGAGCAGGAGCTCCCGGGAAAATAGACTGCGCGTTGGAGAGAAGCCGAGTGCTTCCGTAGAAAAGTGTAGAGTCAGGATGACTCGAGTGTGGAAGGTGTAAGAAGGCACCGAATTATTCAACAGGAGCAGGGTTGGAGTAAAAAATACTCAACCGCAGACTTTCTCCGTTGCCTGAGATTAATAGCTGTTATTATTTCGTGACGGACCCGAAATACGTTAGACATTCTCTCTACGCGGACTTTCCGAGAGAAACCAGACTCTCGGTATCTAATTTCTCATCATTAAATTTCTTTATTCGCTAATACTACGTAGTTACTGCAACTTTGATTTTTGTGCCTTATTTTGAATCCTTCCCTCCTTTCCTTAGTTCACAGATATACCAAGTAAAGCGGAGGAAGAGAGAGCCTGAGCCTTAAATTTATATTAAATAAATTATGCCCTCACCCTTTATATTGCTGCTCATAGAAAATCACTAATACTAAATTTATTGACACTTGAAAAAAAAATGCAAGTAAAAATGATATAGTAAAACAATAACCGCTTAAAGAGATGCAATTTGCAGAGGAAAAAATAGTACCCCAACATATTAATTGAATCAAGCCAAGACACTTTTATGCACGTTAACGAGCGACGAACAAAGCACGGTTGGAAAGCGTAGAAAACTTAAGAAGCACTGGCTCGAATGAACATGGATTTCCTTTTTTATTATTTTTATTTTTAACTTCCTCTTATAGTAGCATTCTTTCCTTAGGTCAAATTTATTGCAAGAAAAGAAGTTACGAAACCATGCCCCAACGCATTCTTAATTTCACAAAACTGGCAGCTTTTGCTTAATTTCGTCATGTTGGGTATCGATCTGGGCTTAATTAAAAATTCCACAGATTTAAAATCCATTTGAATTTTTTTTCTACGACAACTACGTTCTGAGATAGAATTTTGAACTGGGAGTAATAAAGACATGTGCTCGAACGCAAAACACACCCCACGCTGGCCTACTGAGAAGTTGTGACCCGGGGGACGAACAATGCATTATCTGAAAAGGAGAAGGGGGGGGGGCATGGCGAGAGAGAGATGGACAGAACCAAGCCCAAGGTTAAACAAAACCAGATGGTTGGTGCAGTACAGTTTAAGCGCGGCGCAAGTTTAACTGTTTTAGTGTCTGAAACAACGCAAAACAATAAACCTCAAACGTGGGAAAACTGCTGCAAATGTTCCGACATAAACACGAATAAATTAAGATGAGTAAAAAAGTTCCGTAAATTTTACGGGTAAATCGTAAAACTTGGCAGGTATGTGCTACCACCATATTGTCGAAATTTAAGCATCAGGACTTGCTTTGAATTTGGGATATGGTGTACACCCGCCGAATTTTTAATTTCTTATAAGCCATGTGGCCCAACGCACGTTTGGTACACCCAGTGGATTTGTTCACCTGCCGAAATTTTAAATTTGCATGTAGTGTGACCCAACACACGTTTTGAAAAAGAATTCGAATTTTCTCAACTGGAGGGGGGGGGCGATAGATCACAAAATTAAGCAAGCGCAATGCAAATCAAAAACAACACACCAGATCTGTACGGGAAATGGCAAATTCGTAGCAGGGAGATTGGTAACACCCCCACCGCCACCCCCACCCTTAGAGTCTGCGACGTTACGGGGTCATATACAAAATGCATAAATGGTAGTTGCGTTTCTTTCACAGATCTCGTCAAAGTGAGGAAGTTTTCCTAGTAGAACAAAACGAAATGTACGAGTTTTCCTAGGGATATAAACAAGGTTTATGTAGAAGCTTTACCACTCACTAAATCTTGAGTTATGGCTTTAATATTTCGCATGCCCTGCAATAAAGGCTAATCTACAGGGACTCAACGAATCGATCTTCAGGTGTTGACAAATACCCATGTTACGGGCCTTTTTCGAAAATTTTATATTACAACCTTGATATTTCGTATTTGTAAACATTTCATAAAGCATAATAAAAGTCACTGAACGGATTCTTTCCATGCTCTGTACGAGGTACCTAGGCCGCCGGCCGTTTTAGAAGATTATAAGTAGTTACAACCTAGATGTTTCGTATTTCTAAACATTTTGTACAACATTACAAAAGGCTCTCAATGGATCAGTTCTCAGCTTTTTACAAAGCACCTAGGCAGCCGGCCTTTTTAGATTTAAGTTACAACTTAGATATCTGTCATGCAACTTAGATATTCTTGTAAACAGTTTATAAAACTTAATAAAAGGCACTCAACAGATTATTTCGCGGCTCTTTACAAAGCACCTTGGCCGCGAGCGTTTTTAGAAGATTTCAAGTTACAAGCTAGATATACACTGCTGGCCACCCAAAATGCAACACCAAGAAGGAAGCATCCGTTTGTCCTGAAATTCGCAGCATGCGTCGCCCGCGAGACGGAATGCAAACGATAAGCATTGCAGGGCATATGCAAATCATGTGCTCCCGTCACGCCACCGAGAATTACTATAAGAAGGGTGCACAGAAGGCGGGGTTTAAGTAGTGGAAGTGTGTTGTGCTGTCGGACCTGTGCGTGGGAAGCTTCCTGATGCCTCGTCGCAGAATACGGCAGTCATTCCAGCACGTTTCGGAGTTCGACAAAGGACGAATACTGGTTTACCGTACCGAGATATCGGCGCCCGTGTGGGACAACATCCGGCCACAGTGAGGCGAGTATGGATTCGGTGGGTGCAGGAGGGACGGACGGAACGACGTGAGCGATTGCCGCAGCCGCGGCACACCACCGAACGAGAGGACCCGCATGTTGTGCGGCGGGCATTGACGGCTCGCACTGCCACATCCCGAACGTTAGCACAGGAATTAGGGTGTGTTGCGCAACAACCAGTGTCAGCACGTGCCGTTCGACGTCGTCTGCAGGAGTGAGGAATTGTCGCTCAGCGCCCATTGCTCCGATTACCATTCACGTTACACCACCGGCGAGGGCGGCGGCAGTGGGGCGTTGAACGCCGCACCTGGACTACGGAATGGCACGACATTGTCTTCACCGACGAATCCCGCTTCTGCCTGCAACACCACGATGGTCGGATCCGCGTGTGGCGGCACCGCGGCGAGAGACTGTATGACGCATGCATTATGCATCGCCATACCGGTCCGTCGCCTGGCGTTATGGTTTGGTGCGCAATCGGATATGACACCCGTACCCTTCTGGTACGCATCGCCGGTACACTCAACAACCGCCACCGCTACATCTCGGACGTTTTGGAGCCTGTAGACCTTCCTTACCTGCAGGACCTGACAGCGGCCACGTTTCAACAGGATAATGCGCGCCCGCACGTGGCACGCATCGAGCAACAATTCTTCATAGTTCACCAGGTGTCACTGCTGCCGTGGCCCGCCTGTTCTCCCGATATGTCGCCCATCGAACACGTCTGGTCACTGATCAGTAGTAGAAAATGACGGATTCTGGCTTAAACGGGAGCCCATAGACTTAACATTAGGTGTCGGCCGGAGCAAGCTGCAGCGAGCGAACGGAGGGGGGCGTGGTCAGTAGCAGCCTCCAATTCCCCGCTGCAATTTTTCCCCCTCGACCGAAGTGTGTGCTTATCTCCGAAGATAGTAGTATTTATTGGACTTTGTCGAATTTGGGGGGGGAAATCAATGAAGGTTTATTCCTTTTTTTTTTAATTTAATGAAGGTTGTTTCATTATTTATTTTCCCCTCTCTCGACCCATCCCCTTAGGTTATTGTTATATAAAACGTTTTTTTCCTCGTAATTTGTTGATGTATTTTTTTTAAAGTAATTTTCATGAATTCCTCATGTGTCTTCCCTAATGAAAATTATGTAGAGTAAGTATTATTTCTCTTTTATTTTCTCGAATGATACGGTCATGTCCTCATCTCAAGAAATGTTATTATGATATCTTATTTTTGTTCATAAATGGATCTTTTCTGTCATTTCGAATTTATTTTTCGCCGTTATGCATGCTCGTTATCTTTTCCTTTGTTTCTAGTGTAGAAAGGCACGGAGGCTATTGACATAAGATTAGCCTTCCTTCCCCAGTGTTCTTGAAGCGACCTTCTGAGAAAGGTGAAGTAAAATGTACGGGAGTAATTTGTATCCTGTGTGTTCTTGTATTGACTTTAGATAAATCGACCTTCCGTTGCGGTGTTTGATTTCTCCCAGAATATTCATTCTTGATATCAATGAAGGAAAGCATGGGTTAGTCCCGCGTGTTCCCTCATTAACCTAATCTCTGTCAGATGCTGAAGGATTTCCTTTCCCTTTGTTCGTTGTTGTGAATAGTTAGAAAGATTACAAAGTTTAAAGTAGTCTATGATTAAAAGTATGCTATTTACATCCTAACGTGCTACGGTGTCGACTTTAGATAATTGTCCTTCCTGTTTCTTCAATGATACAAATACCCCCGAAGAACCATTTTTGTTTTTCGTCGTCAGATAACCTTTTGCTGCTGACTCTCAGGGTCTGTTTACATAAGATAAATTCTCCTTCCGCTGTCTTCTTTTTGTTTCAAAGTACTATTCTAAGCTTGAACTGCTGATAAACACATCGGTCGGATATTCCATCGTGAGTGTCATGTGAGAAAACTAGATTTTTCCGGTTCCATGTCCCCTCTATAAATGTTATGTTCTCTTGTGGTGATTCGTGGAAGTTAGGGGTCAAAGGGTATTCGCGTTTGCTATAAAATTCAGCTTCGCCATTCCTCTCTCAGTTTTCTTATTCAGATAAAAGTACGATTGTACCGACCTCAGAATAGTTAAACTTCTGTAACATAATGGATATTTCTAATGATGGAGGATCCCCCGCAGTCTCAGCAATGGAAGAGGTAAGAGCTCGTTTCTTTGTATGCTATTTTTCAGTCATTGTTAGGTCCCCCAACGTGATTTCTAGAATTTAGATGTATGTTATTCTCAGACAAAAATGATTTTATATTTTTCCCTTAAGGAAAAACAAGTTAGTAGAATCGTTTATTCTCTTGAGGAAAAACGTGTTAGTTATTTTTTTTTTAAAGAAATTTAGAAATTTATTCTTTTGCGTTAACTCCCTTTAGCTTTAAAAACAATTAAAAAGTTTATTCCCTATGTGAGAATTCAGTAATTTCCCAACACAATTTTATTTCATGAAAATGAATTGTTAGGGGAGAGGGCTAATTTTTTTTTTTGTTGTTCTTTCTCAGGGTGCTTGGTGGCTTGCTGATGAACAACTGTTTCTTCAAAATTCAGACATCCTGCAGGCCTTGGAAGAATTTCCCTTGAGCCAAGACCTGCTTTCCTCCTTCGTTCCTGATGAAGTTCCTCCTCGACATTTTTCTTGTGAGATCTGTCAGAAGGTCTTCACTTTGAAGAGGAATTTTTACCGTCACAAAAGAATTCATTCGGGGATAAAACCTTTTTCCTGTATTATTTGCAACAAGGGTTTCTCTAGGAAATCGGACATGAAGAAACACATTTCTAAATTTCATTCGGGAATTCAGGAGGGTGGGAACTCGACGAATGCGTCTTCGGCTGGCCCCTCCAATGCTGCAGACCCCAACTTTCAAGCGAGCCCCTCAAATTTCGTGGGGCCCAGTCTCCAGGATCTTGCTGCCGCGGGCCCTTCCAATGCTGTAGGCCTCGTTGTTGTCGGCCCAAGTCGGGAGGTCGTAGACCCCAGCCCCGAAGCTCCCATTCTTCCCCCTTTAAATTTGGGAAGATTCATACAAGTGCAGTCGGTGGCTCAGAACCGCCTGCAAACCTATAAAATCGTTCCCGAAAGGGAAACAGCGGACTGTCTCTCCACATTTTTGAATGACCTCAATCATTCTTCAATTAGCATTGTAGAACATGCACTGGCAGCCCACCCATCCATTAAAGTGAATGCATTTATGCAGGCAGCCTTTAAAAAGCCTAAATCCGATGACCCGGAGGAATTTGATCATTGTTCTCGGAATTTAAAAACAACTAATAAGCCAGTGTATCGGTCGACAAATCTCGGGGAATTTTTTCATATCATGTCCAGGAAACTACTCACTGAATGTTCCGAATGTGAATTGAAAGGTTCAGGCTGGATGTTTTCGCACGTAGAGTGGTTCGAACTCCGGGTTAATCGGTTTAAACCATTGAGAGGAGCTTCATTTATTGTGCTTCCCAGCCATATTCAGAAGAAAAAAGCTGTCGTGAACGTTCAAAATTTAGATACCTTCTGCTTTAAATATGCCGTGTGGACCCCACGCCTTCGAGATCAAAGAAATCGAGAAAAGGTAGCCTCCTATCTCAGCGATCCTCTTTTCGAAGGTGGATACAAGTGGGATTGTGTAGAATATCCCGTGAAGATTTCTGACGTTCCAAAATTTGAAAAGGTTAATAACATCAGCATTAACATTTATGGCATCGATGAAGCTGGAAAAATTTTCCCAATCAAAGTATGTGAAGAAGAGCTGGCGGACCATAGAGATTTAATATATTTAGAAAATGGAGGTTGCAACCACTTTGCTTACATTACAAATTTTGAGCGGCTTATTTCCAGTCAATTGTCAAAAATAGGAAACAAAGTACACATCTGCAAAAAGTGTTTTAAAACTTATGACACTCGTTGCAATGGAGAGGAAAAATTAAATGAGCACAAAAAATTATGTAATAAAAACAAATCTGTCCTGATCAAGATGCCTGAAGATAAAGAATTGCAGTTTAAAGACTTCAAGTTCAGTCAGCGGGTTCCTTTTGTTGTTTACGCTGATTTTGAAAGCGTGTTAAAACCAGTTCAAGGTCCGATCCCAAATCCAAGCGAGTCCTTCACCACTCCCACTCAGTCCCATGAGGTTATGTCATATGCTTATTACATAAAAGATGTGGAAGGTCGTTATGATGTTTTCCGATCGCATAGAGCAGAGCAGGGAGTTGTGAGTCATTTCCTTCACACTCTCAAAGAAGATGTTGAAGTCATGGAAAAAAATTATAAAATGATTATTCCCATGAATCCTTTGACGGAGGCAGAAAAAGAATCTTTTCGGAAAGCAAGCATATGTCATATTTGTGGTGAAGGTGGATTTAATTCCTGCAGCAAATCAAAAAAGAAAGTGGCGGACCACGATCATCGTACTGGAAATTTCAGAGGACCCGCTCATTCTTCATGCAACATCAACTTTAAAAATCCTTCCTTTGTTCCTGTGTTGATGCATAACCTTTCAGGATACGACTCGCATTTCATCATTAAAGAACTAGATTGCCTTCCTGGAGAAATCACTGTCATCCCCGAGTCGACCGAAAAATTTATTTCATTTTCAAAAAAGATGGGTGGGCTTGAAGTTCGTTTCCTGGACAGTTTTAGATTCATGCCAAGCAGTTTATCAAAATTAGCAAATAATCTTCCGAGAACGCATTTTAAAATTACACGGCAGCTTATTCCTAATGATGAAGAATTTTCCCTCCTAACGCAGAAAGGTATCTTCCCCTATGATTACCTTTCCTCATACAGTAAGTTGGAAGAAACGTCTCTCCCTCCAGCTTCAGCCTTCTTCAATAAATTAACAGATTCACACATTTCAGAAGAAGACTATGAGCATGCCAAAAAAGTATGGGCGGTCTTGAAGATTGAGAATTTAGGCCAGTATGCAGATGTGTACTTAAAAACAGATGTGCTCATTTTGGCCGATGTTTTTGAAAATTTTAGAAATATTTGTCAGGACACTTATACGTTAGATCCTGCCTGGTTTTTTAGTTGTCCTGGTTTAAGTTGGTCCGCCATGCTCAAATGCACAAAAGTCTCTCTCCAGCTTTTAAGTGACTATGATATGCTACTTTTTCTGGAGAGTGGAAAGTGGGGTGGCTTGTGTATGTGTGTGAAACGGTATGCTGAGGCAAATAATAAGTATTTAAAAAAATTTGATGTCTCCAAAGATGCCAGTTTCATCATTTATCTTGACGTGTGTAATCTTTATGGATTTGCAATGGATAATTTTCGTCTTCCTCACAAAAATTTCCGGTGGATTTCCGATGAAGAATTGAAGTTTTTGGATGTTATGAACATAGCGGATGATGCCAGCACGGGATACTTTCTCGATGTTGACATCAGCTATCCGGACTCCCTTCACAATCTTCATTCGGATTTACCGTTTTGTGCGGAAACGGAAGTTGTACCTGGAACCAGGCAGGTCAAATTATTGACTACGTTAAATAAAAAATCCAGGTACGTGGCTCATTATCAGCTTCTGAAACAGGCAGTCAAAGCGGGTCTCATCATAACAAAAGTGCATCGGGGGTTAAGCTTTGATCAGAGCAAGTGGTTGCAGCCCTATATTCAATTGAATACCGAGATGAGAAAGCGGGCTAAAAATGAGTTTGAGAAAGATTTTTTCAAACTCATGAACAATTCTGTCTTTGGCAAAACGATGGAAAATATTCGCAACCGTACCCAAGTTGAGTTGGTATGCGAAGACAATAGACTGGAAAAGTTGCTCAATAAGCCCAATTTTAAAGACCGCACCATACTAAAAAATGAAGCAGAAGGAAAATTTCTGGTGTCTATGCATTTTAATGTCACCCACCTCACCTTCAACAAACCCATTTATTTGGGAGTCGCCATTCTAGACATCTCTAAAACTAGGATGTACGACTTCCATTATGAGGTGATGAAACCTTTATTTCAAGAAAACATTTCCATTCTTTATATGGATACTGATAGTTTCTTCTATCACATAAAAACAGAAGATCTATATAAAGATATGGAAAACATTAAAGATGAATTAGACACCAGTTCCTACCCCCCACCGCACCCTCTATTTTATCTTAAAAACAAAAAAGTGATTGGGAAATTTAAAGATGAGACCCATGGAACTGCCATAAAAGAATTTGTTGGTCTTAGACCAAAAATGTATGCGTTTGCTACAGATGAAGAAGAAGTTAAGAAAGCCAAAGGCGTGAGCAAAACCGTCGTTTCACAGCAACTTCGCCTCAACGACTTCAAGTCTTCACTCTTTCACAAGCAAGAAAAAAAGAACATGAGTTATAGCATTCGAAGCTTGAAACATTCTGTTTTTACTGTTGTCATAAACAAAACATCTCTTTCCCCATATGACAACAAGCGAGTCGTATCCTCGGACAATATACATACCCTCCCCTACGGTCATTTTTCATTAAATTCTGGAGAACCTCCAAGAAAAAAAATAAAAACAAAATAGCTGCCTGTATTCGAACCACTCCATGCTAATAAACTGCTTGGCATGAAGGGGTCCACACGGCATAGATTGTTCAGGAAGAATTACAGAATGTTTCAAGTCTTTAACTCATTGTTCGAGAAGATTTCACTCAAGAAAAAAAAATTCTCTGCTCTATGCTATGTCTCCGTCATTTTGTTGCTGCTCGCTTGGATTTCTAGAAAAACTTTTCGAAGAAAATTTAATCAAAATTATTGTTTTGCTCACGTGAAGAATGCACCGTCTCAAAATTTTTAATTTTCTCTCATGAAGAATTTCAGGATGCTTCCCAAGATTTTTATTCATGAAATGTTTTCCTGTTGGAATTCGTGAATACGCATGTTCAAGATTTTACTCTCATGAACAAGTTGTGATTTTTTATTCACTTGGAATTCGTGAATACGTATGTTCAAGATTTTACTCTCATCAAGATTTCCAAGTTGCTTCCCAAGTTATTGCACTCCTGAAATCATTTAATGCAGGAAAAAGATTTGTTTACATGAAAATCCTCCTCTCAAATATACCTCATCTTAAAAATGTGTGGAGCCAGTCCATTGTTTTAGATTCAAAGTTGAATTAGATGCTACCTACGTCTTGAGCTGTCTGAAATTCTAGTGAACTCAGGTGATCACGTTGCTATGAAAATCTACATTTGCCCTCAATATTTCCTCTGTTTTTTTTAAAGTACTTTTCGAGGACCTGTCGGAGATGCATTCAGCGAGATTTTTTCTTTAAAGTCAAGTGTTGCCAACTCCATTTCTGTGGGGAATTATTTAATTCTACCAAGTAAATGTTTTGTCTTCTAACTTTATAGATTGACTATTAGGAACATAAGCTTTCTAAATTTCTTCATGTACGAATTTCTAGAGAAAACCTTGGTTTTTTTTTTTTTTTTCATGTTAGTTAGGGGGGAGGGGGGATTTCTTAGTTTTCCCAAAGAGAAGATTCTTCTGACGGATCTCTTAGCTCATGGGGAAAAAAAAGTTCTTATCAGAACTATAATGAATTTCGCCTTGAGAGTCATGAGGTCACTCGTCAGCCTATCTCAAGCTCTCCTTCTTCATTCTCAATTCAGTTAATTTAGTGGACGGACTTCAGTTGTTTCCCTTCCTGAGAAAAAAAATGCTGCCTCTTCGACATAACAAGGAAAGACTTCATTTCCATTACTCTCAGCTGTTCTCCTCAACTCAAGCTATTCATTACTTTTCCCGCTTGGAAGAAGAAGTGGAATATTTAAGTGGAGAATTCTCAAAGATCAAAATTTATGGAAAATCATATTCCATTCCCAGACAACATGCTGCCTTCGGGGACCCCAATCTGAAATACACTTTTAGCGATTTGTGCTTAGAACCTAACCCTTGGACGCCGTTACTTCAGGAAATCAAGCTTTATGTTGAGAAAGAATGTGGTGAATCCTTCAACTTTGTTTTAATTAATAAATATCGAAATGGAGATGATAGAATCAATGATCATCGTGATGACGAAGCTGAATTAGATCCTTTGTCTTGTATTGCATCAGTATCTCTCGGACAAGAAAGAGACTTTGTTTTCAAGCGAAACGGGTTTAAACCAGTTTCCTTATCTTTGAGATCTCGAACTTTACTACAGATCCTGCCACCAACTAATTCGTATTGGAGTCATGGTCTGCCTCGACAAAAGAATGCTCCAAACATTAGATTGAATTTGACCTTTAGAAAGATGATAACCGAGTGTTCTTTACCCCATGACTCTGCTCTTTCCCTCTCAAGCAGTAAACAAGTGACGAACTCCAACCTCTTATCAGTTTTGCCTGAACAATTCAAAGCTAACTCATTCTGTTCTCTGTCTTCGAACCGTCAGCACCCTTCGCTCCCGACCTCAACGCTTCCAGCAATTTCCTTCGATTCTCTTCCTCCAGCTTTCAACATGAAGCGATCATCTTCCTCTACTAAAGTTTCCGATGCTGTAGCAAAGAAGGTATGTTCTGAAGCTTCCAAGTCATGTGTTGAATTGGGAATTTCTTTGAATGATATCCCCCCTCATCATTTCCATTTAGGGGGTAACGCATTCGTGAAAGTGTCTGATTTCCATAATACAATCAGAGTTCATGTAAGAAGATACAGGAATGAACAGGAATCTTTTTTCCCCACCAAGAATGGAATCACCATGACAGCTCTGACCTTCCTTCAGTTTATGAGAAAAGTCCGTTGGTTGCATGGAGAAAATGAAGATATGCTAATCAACAGAGAACTAATTATTTCTGCCTCTCCTTCTTTGGACGGACCTCACACTTATATATTTGAGGTGCTTTCCCCTCGGATCAATGGATTTCGGATCAATGGACCCTAATTCCATCAAACTGAATGGGGAACAATTTGAAGCTCTCGCTGATCAATGTGAGAAGATATGGACGAGCATTACTATTCTACTATTTGGTCCAGTTTTTGCAAAGGGCGTTTTGCTTCATCAGAGGATTCCACCCCCCGTTCCTTCCTCTCCACTAACGAACGAAGAGTATTACTTCATGCTTATTAAAGTGGTGTCGGATCTCGTTCAGGGGCATGCTGAAAAATTATTCTATTGTATTCAGTGCCACCTTATTCCGGATCGCATGCTTGAAAGCCTCATGGGCCACAGATGTACTGATGCCACCCCCCAATCGAAGTTTAAAGAACACTTCAAGGAGGCCGTAGCAATGCTGGACCCCAAGACTTTAGCGGATTCCTTCGCTGAAACCGTTGGTGAGAATATCCCATCCAAAGCCTTCTTGGAAGGAATATATGGAAAGGACTTGCTGCGTTCTGTGAAAAACATGTATTGAGGAGACAGCAGAGAAAAAAAAAGTTCTTTTTAGAACTAAAAAAAAAGTTCTTTTTAGAACTATCTTAAATTGTTGGTTTAAGGAATGGGGAAATAGGTAGGGAAAAAATTTATAGTGGGAGAATGCATCTATTTTTCTTTAATTTTAAAAGTAAAAGTGTGAATGTGGTTCATTTTTGTAAGGAGTTAAATAATAATGAATTTCAAGTTTTAAAAGTAAAAGAGTGAATGTGTTTCATTTTTGTAAGGAGTTAAATAATAATGAATTTCAAGTTTTAAAAGTAAAAGGGTGAATGAATAACTCTTAAAGAAATTTATTGGGGATCTGGTATTGAAGAAGAGATTGCTTATTTTTAAGGGAAAGGCTTAATGTATTTCATTAAGGGCCAGGAATTCAACTGGTCTGAGAGCAATGCTTTACAGTATTGAGTCGAAACCAGGACAAAAGGCTAAATTTAGGGAGTTTGAATTTTTTTTTCAAACTGACTACACTTCATTCTCTTAGTTTGAAAAGAGAATAAGTGCTCTCACTGAAGACCCCTCTAGCTATACGTAAATAAACAGTCTAGGATTCATAAAAATATCTTTCCAATTTTCTAGCTAAACTATTTTTACTTCTTTCAGAAACGTACGTCAGAAAAAAAAAAAAACGAAGTGATTCGTTTTGATTTTAGGAAATAATGAACTGTTCAGAAACACACCCTGTCTGTTTTCAACTGATTCGAAAAAAGACTTTTAAAATATTTTACTTGAACGAAAACGTGCTTCTTAAATTTCGCAGTTTCCCATGTTATTCAATGGGAAATTCACTGTATTTTCTATCATAAGAAATCCGAAATCTGTCATCTTAGTAAAATCATCAAAATCGTTTTTGACCCTATGCACTTTTATAAGATTCCAAAGGGTATCTTAGAAAAAACGAAGTGATTCGTTTTTGACACTAGGAAGGAATGTACTTTTCTGAAATGAACTTTGTAAAATTCTTTCAATTTACTCGATCCAAAACAGTCTTTTATGCATGCTAGTTTTCCCATATTATTCTATGAGATTTTTACAATTACCAGAAAACGAAAATTTCCAAAATCATCCTCTTAGGAAATCATCAAAACCATTTTTCGTCTTACTTAGAATTTTTCAATAAATAATTCTATTCAGTTGTAAAAATATGGAAACAGCTTATTGAAAATAAAAAAAAAAACAGAAATGATTCAACTCAAAAGAAAGAGACTTTATTTTCATTCAATCTAATTTTAATAAGGAATCCAACGAAATGATACAGAGTTTGGTTTTTTATAAATAATTTTGGCATTCGTCTTTTTTCGTTTAGAAGTTGAAACAGAATTTCCTTGTTGTACAGGAACTTTTAACATTTGTTTATTTTTAATATACTTTGAAGGTAAATTAATGTCATTTAATGCTTTTACAAATTCGTGGGGAATTACTAATTTGGATCCTTTACTTTTAAACATTGAATCTACTAAATCAATAATATTCGTATTTTTCACAATGTGACCCTTATATTTAAATTCTGCTTTGGGGCCCCATCCTATAATATCTGAGTTTGTTTTAAAGACGTCTAAAACATTTCTTGCATAGCGTTTCATATTAGCTGGAACAGACTGTATGACAAGGTCTTCTACAACATCTTTTTCTTTCTTGACAAGTTCTTCTTTTGCTGGTTCTTCAGTTCGTGGTGTGGATTCATGGGAAGAAACTGGGGGATTAAAGCTTGAAACATGAATGCGTTTATTCAAGACTTGGTTGTATAATTTAACTTTCACTTCGTCAGACTCTTTACTTAGAAGAATTTTTTTCATTTCTTTGTCCAAGTCAGTTAACGTTTCTTCGGTTGGCATATGACGGGAAATCCGTTCTTCGGGAATCAGAATCATTTTCTTTGCAAATTCCATCATTTCGTAAGAAGAGTCGTTAGCACACTGAGAGCAGCAGGAACCAACACACCTAAAAATCCCCCTTTTTGAATTAGGAGTTTCCTCTTTTTATATAGAGGTGTCTTTTTCTGAGAGAGGGCTCGCAAGGTGTGTTTATGACGTTGTAATGAATGTTTCTGGGCTGGAGTAAGCGGAACATTTCCTTTTAAGGTATTCTTACAAACTTCACAAATAGCTTTAATTCCATTTTTCCTACATTTCGTTAAAAGCTCTTTTAATACTTTTTTTGGACAATGCTGAATTATGCGTAAAAGTTGGAGTTGTGACTTAGACAACGTCATGTTGAAAACTGAGAATTATTTCATTTCACCTAGGTTGATATATGACTTGAACGTCTCCCGGAAGTATCTGAGTGCGTAATCTTAATTCTTCCTTCGTCTCAGGTTTTAAATCGATCAATAAATAGCTGTAAGGAGACTTTGTGGCATCCGTATACACTTCTTGAAAAAATTTCAGTTTGCTAGGGTACAACTGCCTCCCTAAATGAGTGATTTGATTCACGTCTCTTCGTGATTTGAACAGAAACAGGTAATGAGCATTCAGGGAAATTTCTCGCATTTCTTTACCTTTATGAAAAAAATTTTGTGTAATGAATATCACAGACACATTGAAATGATGGCTCCCTCGAGTGAACAAGTGAGTGATTTTCTTTTCGCTTCCACATTCAGTCATGAGATCGTCAATAACAAAAAGCGTTCTACCTTTCACATAGTCGCGGAAATTAGAAGGGAGGCCTTCCACAAATGTCACGTTTTCTATTTCATCATACAACGTTTGATGAACACCATAGAACCACACCACATGTTCGAGAGGGGGAAACGACTTCCCCTTGATGCAGAAGTAAGCGTTTTACAAACGGTGTTTTCCCACAGCCCGTAGGACCTGCTATCAGAGCCGTGAAAGGGTGTTGTAGTCTCGGCACTTCCATGAGGTCAACTGAGACTCATAAAAAGCTTACATAACAATTTAAAGACAAGACACAAGAAATAAAATTCAATCCATTTTTATTTTACATTCTAAATTTTGATACAATTTGAAATTTCTTTCGAACAAAATGAAAGACACGCAGGTCGTTTGTTTCAGAATTCGATCGAAAATTTCTTACAATAGAGAACAAACTTTTTCCACGACACCTAGAATAAAGGAAAAAAATACAATATTGACCGCAAACAGCCGTAAACGAACTTTGAAGAGGTACATCATTAAAATTCACATAGTCAAACTTGGAAGCAAATCGGGCAATAGGTCCTTGAAAATATTCTGGAGAATGTCCAAAAGAATCAAAAAATTCCATGGAATTTGGGTTTGACATATACACAGCTAGCCAGTGTTTCCCAGGATTTCCATATCGATCCGTATTCACAATAAGGCATGCTGGGAACTTGAAAATTCTCTTGGGAAGTCGGTCGCAAGCGAACACTCCGAGGAATGAACGTCGGGTCACAAGATCTTTCCTTAAAGCCTTCGTTAATTGAATACTGTTCATTTTTCTTTAATGGGAGAAATCACAAAGAATGTTTCTGGACTTGGAAATTTCAATAATGTTCTGGAACTCGGCGTAGATTAGTACAGAAATGGTTTTTAACAAAGCTTTTCCAAATTTGATTTCCACTCTTAAATTTCCTTGTTGTATCAAGTTCATATGTCCCCCATCACACAGGTCCGGGCTGAGATCGAATGCATAAAGAGTGTATCCCTTGGAACATTCTTCTCGATCGATATATATTCCACGGTCCTGACCCAGTTTCTCGGTTCCTTGAAATAGACTATGGAAGGAACGAATTGTGCTTCCCTTTTCGAAATTGGGTTCTAGAGGTTTGTGAATAACTGGCTGTCCGTCAACATACACCGCGATAAAGTTAACATCATAATGCTTGAATTCAAAGGGGTTTGATTTATATGAACCATTAAAAGCATCGTTATCTACACATCCAATGACCAGTCTTTTAGGCATTTGTCCGAGGAATACATTGTCTTGCACGAAGGACATACTTCCTTGAGAGATGGAATACACTTTACATAAAACTCGATCAATGGGATACTTGGCAGGAGATTTTTCTAGAGCTTTTGCATGACCGATGGCAACTCCAGGGTTGACTTTCACTTTTCTCACAAAAATGGATGCATGTTCGATGAGAACTCTGTAATTGGGGGCCTCGGAAGAGGAAACGAGGCAGAAATCAGGTTTACTCCGAACAAGTTTAATTTTCACATCCACTAAATTGAGAAGCAGCCTGTTTTGAAAAAATAAATCACAGTGCAAGGTTCCAATCATATCAAACGTTTTGCTGTCTTTCATGAGCTCACAACGCTGATGTAATCCCTTGTTCGTTGCAGCATTCGTGGGATTAATTTCGTGTAGATGTCCGGCTGTATATTTGAAAAACCCTTCACATGCTAAATAGGTTTTCTTTGCTTCTTCTCCATAATTCAGAAGAGTTTCAATATAAGCTCTGTAGGGATATGTGTAGCTTGAGGACGAAATCACTCTTTCGTTTAAACTGATGTCGACTTGAGAAAACAGAGAATGAAGAAAACAGTTAATGGGGCCCACGGGCTCTTTGTCAGCTAGTGTAGAACTGTCGGCTTTCACAATTTTAATTTTCACGTACAGTTGGCTGGAAGACAAGTCCATGTATTCTTCTCCACTCCCAGAAATATTAAATTCTAGAGGTCCTCCATCTCGAATGTTGGCTAAAGGGTGATATTCGATCCATTGTCCTTTTTCTATGCTCGTTTGGGTAGGGGGTAAAGCAAATAAATCAAGTTCGGATTTTAAACATACGGAAGAATGACTATGTATCAGGGCCATGGTTTACATATCAAAAATATCGTGTGCGGTTCCCTTGGCTTTCTTTGAATGAATGATTCGTTTCTTCATTTTTCTCTTCCTTTTAACGCTTCCTCCCAACATTTTCTTCACTTTATTAGCTGCTTTGTCAGTGAGGATTTGTCCCGCTTCTTTAGCTCGTTGTTTGGCTGCTGTTTTCACATCCTTGCCTAGAATAACGTCATTGGCCAGGTCCACACCCGTTCGAAAGACTTGTTTTCCAAGCGTTTTTGCTCCTTGTTTAAATAAGGGTACCGCCGCTCTAAATAACGAACGAAAAAGTCCTCCAAGTCCATACCCTTTTTGAAGGGGCACTCCTTGATAGTAGTCTAAACCTTTTCCAGTTTGTTTGACGTAATAATCCTCGAAGGATTTTGTACAACATCGGTATGGTTCATACATGACTACAGTTGTTCGAGACGAAAATGAAGTTTCACGATCGCTCTCCCACGTTCAAATGGCACTAATTGACCTGAGTGATTCCTTATAACGATTTCGACGGATTGAAAATGTTTTCTTGCGAGAGGCAAATAATGGGGACGGTCGTACAAGGCGCTCACCACATCTCCGTCTTCTCCGCTCACTTTCACGATGCGAAGGAGAGGAGCAACCATGTCTCCTACAGGCTGAGGTTCCACAATATCGCTGTACACGTATAACAGGGAAAGCGATGTGTTCAGATCGGCTACGAAATTTCCATGAATGGTAGCATCGCTTCCTCCCGAGGCCGAATACACTCCAGGTTGAAAACCTAGAATTTCTGCAATTCCTGGAAATAACTCCAGCTGAGAACCAAGAGTTAAAGCTGCTTTGACACGTCTCGTGGTTTTATTAAAAAACATCGTAATTTTTTTCGACCAATGCTGGGACATGGCTTTTACCACGTCTCCCACAGAATCATAATATCCAGCAGGGATTTTCGCCGCTTTCAGTTGAGTTGGACCGAGACCGTAAGCAAAGGAATTTGAATTTACATTCACATTAAACCAGGAATGAGGATAGATGAGTTCGACGAGTCCCACTTCCCAGTCACCATTGAGTTCGATCGGGGAAGGAAGATGCGTGATGAAATGAGAAATTTTATTGTCTGAAAAGTAACGGAGAGAGCTGTCGCTAGGTAACGTTAGATAGAAAGTCATGTTGACGAATGATGTTTCATCTAAAAAAAAGATCAGTTTTATAGAGAGGTCAAGTCTTCCGCGGGGATCCAAGCATTAAATTTATCAAGATACCCTTTAAATTTGACAAAGAATTCCATTTTTCCTTTTCTTTTACGTTTCTTTAGAACACGTTCGACAGTAAAGGACTCGGAGAGAGACACTTTTTGAAGCTCTTCGGCGTAAAAAGTTCCTTCCAGCTCTTCGTTCAATAAATCTTTAACTTTATAGACGGGTGGGGATCTGGGAACAAGACCGCTCACAACAAAAACTTCTTCCGTCCAATTTGATTCGTATCCTTTCTCAAATGTCAATTTCGCTTTACTAATCCTCACGTGTTCACCCAAATGAAATTTATAGGAGGGTTTTTCCCTCTTGAGGTCACCATACAGATTGTCAAACACTTGTTTTTCATTATCTTCGTTTACATCTACAGGCTTCATTTTTATACTTCGATGGTGGGAATGATTGTAACTGTGAACTAAATCGTTGAGTACGTCCATAAATCTGAACGAATTTTGACTTGTAAAGTATCGCCACATTCGAGTTTTGAGCGTACGATTGAATCTCTCCACTACACTTGCTTTCGTCTCGTTGTTTGTCGTAAAGAAATGCACCTCATGCTGTTTTAAAAACTTTTGAAACTCTTTGTTCTTAAATTCAGTTCCTTTATCTGTTTGAAGTTTTACTGGCTTTCTTTCTTTGAATATCTGGGAAAAGGCTTGGACGATATGAGAACCCGACTTTTGCTTTAAAGGAATCACCCATGCATATTTGGAAAAAATGTCAATACATGTCAACAAGTAACGAAATCCATCGTTATGTTGACTCAAACTGGAGACATCGGCTAGGTCTGCTTGAAACTGTTGATTTAATTTATTAACCATAACTCTATTTCTCCGAAAATGTCGTCTCACCGGTTTGTGAAGAGTGTACGTTTTCTCTCCCTTCAACCATTTCTTCACATCTTTTTTCTTGATGCCTTCTTTCTCCACAGCACGGAATAAAGCATTGATACCACCGAAACTTCCTATTTTCTGAGCTGTGTGAAAAGTCTGTTTCATCATTTCCTCCATTACAACAGTTCAACGAGATACGATCCACCGTAACAGAAAAACTCATGTTCACACCATCACTTGCAGAAAACAAATGAGATCAAGTAGGACCCCACCCCTTTTAAAAAAAGACTACGCAAACCTTCGTCTAACAAGCATCTTTTTTCAATGGTCGGGTGGTCTAGTGGGAAAAGGCGTGAAGCTAGCAAACTAGCTGACACAGGAACGAATCTCGCTGGGGCCATCAGAGCATTTTTTATGTACTCCGGAGTAAAACATTTCGAGAGAAACAACGTCTATACAAATTCCTAACACCTCAGGGAACTTCTAAAAAGGAAAGTTTTAAAAAATAAATTCGAGGGAAAAGGAACTTGGAAGGACGAAAGACTTCACTTCCTTTTTCTCAAAAAAATTTGACAAAGTCCAATAAATCTCCCGAGAAAATAATAAAGTTCCAAGAAGCACCGCTAGGGGGCAGCACATCAGCATCGTCCCAACACACAAGCGCCACCTACATCCTCACCCATGCCACACCCCCGCATCCTCCTGATGCCTGCGTCAGGCCACGCCCCCCACTCCGTTCGCTCGGCTGCAGCTTGCTCCGGCTGGCTCCGGCTGCTCCGGCCGATACCTAATGTTAAGTCTATGGGCTCCCGTTTAAGCCAGAATCCGTCATTTTCTACTACTCTGATCGGCAATCGAGTGGCCCGGCAAGCACCACCCGCGGCTACGCGTGATGAAATGTGGCAACGTGTGGAAGCAGCCTGGACCGACATACCCCAAGCCCACATCCAGATCCTCTTTCGTTCGATGCCGCGGCGTGTAGCGGCCGTTATTGCTAGCCATGGGGGCCACATAAACTACTGATGTCTGCGTGTTCTGCAAGTCGCACGGGCCTATAAGCGCAATCATTTCATCTTTGTATCTGTTGTTATGCGTCCAGTAAATTTGGCTTTGCTGTCTCTTGTCCTTCTTGGTGTTGCATTGTTGGTGGCCAGCAGTGTCGTTTGAGCTTTTAGAGCCCATGAAAAAGATTATATATTGTTACGCTTTCCCCCTATACCAGGGTTGCGTCCCTGAGCATGAATTCGTTACAATACAGCGAGAATAAAGAAAATAAGAGGCAATTTGGATTTCGCTGATTGGCCAGAAACACGCAACACACACTCACAATAATGATCAGGACTTAGCACGAACACAACATTTAATTACTCTGTTAACATCTTGGATAGGAATTAAATAAAAGAAGAAAAACCCTGCACCATTATTAGCTAGAGGCTTGTCATCACCCCTGACCAGATGAACATTCTGCGAAGGAGTTCACCGCTCAAATGTCCGTCGTTAGTTCTCGGAGATCCACTCCCCGTAGTTCTTACAAGAAGAGACAAAAATGTACTTACATGCCCTCAAGGTAATCCTTTGGCATTTTTGCGCCAATTTAGCGCTTTGGAGTAACGCACACACATGCACAAGTACTCACTGGGGATGAAGCACTCTCTAGGTATCACACGTGTGGGCCAATATGTGTGATGGCCTAGAAATATTTTTCTCACCACGAGATAGCATCTATCATACCCAGATTTTCTCTTTCTCACCGATTGCGAGGGTTAGAGGGAGGTGGAGCATATAGGAGTGGTCCCCTCTGCACCCGTAAAGGCCGCTGGTCTAAAGAGCGTCTCTTCCTCGCTCTTCTTGACGACGAGTCTTTTGCCCTGTCCTTGGACGGCAGTCGTTTCACTTCTCAGTTTGTTCCTCCACAAGGCTGTGGAATAGCGCAGCTCGTTTCTGCTGCCCTAATTTGGCTGTCATCTTTGGACTTGGCGTCCGTTATTCTCCTTCGTTCTTTCTGTTTTATGCTGCACGGCGATCCGAGCGAAAATATCAGCGTCTCCGCTCCAGCGGGCGTCTCCGGTCTCTCGCTAAGTCCTTTTCTTCTTGTCCCCCGCTCAGCTTCGTCAAGCTCTCTGTCTCTGAACAACGGTGCCGAATGTCATCTGGTCCTTCTCAAGTTGTTCGTCCCCCCATGCACTGCAAATTTTTGGACGGCCCCTCAACAAGCGCGTTGCTTTATCATCTGGTCAGTAGCTTTGCTTCCCAAAGAGCGACGTTCCTCTACACACGGGAATTCGGTTGACGCCGAGGGAGCGAAGACAAGAAAATTTATTACCTTGTTTTTCCCACTTGCGAAGTCTTTCCCTGAGAGGCCCGAATGGGAAAATAAGGCACCCAAACGAGTTTAGGACATTTGGGCACCGGACTTTTGGGCACCGGACTTTTGGGCACCGGACATTTGGGCACCTGGACATTTGGGCACAAATCTTGAGGGGCCGTACAAAAATTGCCGTTTTTTTTTCGCTGTGAGGGCAATTGAATGAAGAAAACGTTTCTAGTAAGACAAACGACAATTGGGTGTCCAGGGGGAGAGCCCCCCCCCCGCCGTTAATATAGCCAAATTTTTGATAAATTTAAAGCACTAAAATAGACGAAACCTTTTTTTAAATGTTTGACAGCCTTGAAGGAGGTAAGGAATTTTTTAGCCCCCCCTCCCCCCGCACACATAAAATGTCCGTAATTTCGTATTTTCTTATTTACGATATTTTTCTATAAACTATACCTAAACAAATTTTCTGCTAGTATGAGGAAACCCAGGACTCTTGTCGAGTGTGTGTGCGTGTGGAGGGGGGGGGGGGGGGCTTAAAACCTAAAATATGAAATATAAAAAAATTCTGGTCCGATTCGGAGATTTTCAGCGATATTTTTCTATAATCTATAACTAAACAAATTCTCTGCTAGTATGACGAAACCCAGGACTTTTGTCGAGTGGGGGGGGCTTAAAACCTAAAATATGAAATATAAAAAATGTATGGTCCGATGGTGAGATTTTCAGCGATGTTTTTCTATAAACTATAAGGAAACAAATTCTCTGCGAGTATGACGAAACCGAGGACTCTTGTCGAGTGTGTGTGTGGGGGGGGGAAGGGGGGTGCTTAAAACCTAAAATATGAAATATAAAAAATGTATGGTCCGATCGGGAGATTTTCAGCCATTACAAGCTGCAAGTCATCGAATAGTAGTAGAAAAGGACCGATTCTGGCTAAAATAGCAGCCCATAGACTTAACATTAGGCTGCTACTTTTTTCAGCAGCCTCTAGTAGCAGCCAGTAGCAGCCAGCTGCAGCCGAGCAAACGGAGGGGCGTGGTCAGTAGCAGCCTCTAATTCCCCGCTGCAATTTTTCCCCTCCGACCGAAGGGTGTGCTTATCTCCGAAGATAGTAGTATTTATTGGACTTTGTCGAATTTTGGGGAAATCAATGAAGGTTTATTCCTTTTTCTTTTTAAATTTAATGAAGGTTTATTCATTATTTATTTTCCCCTCTCTCGACCCACCTCCTTAGGTTATTGTTATGTAAAACGTTTTTTCCCTCGTAATTTGTTGATGTATTTTTTTTTTCAATTAATTTTCATGAATTCCTCATGTGTCTTCCCTAATGAAAATTATGTAGGGTAAGTATTAATTAATCATTTCTCTTTTTTTCTCGAATAATACGGTCATGTCCTCATCTCAAGAAATGTCATTATGATATCTTATTTTTGTTCATAAATGTTTGATTTTGAGGGATGGCAACGCCCGAGTGGGAAAGGGGTTGGATATAGGGGGATGGCAACTCGATGTGTTGCCCCCTAGCGGTGCTTCTTGGAACTTTCGATTGATCTTTGATTTTGGGGGATGGCAACGCCCGAGTGGAAAAGGGGTTGGATATAGGGGGATGGCAACTCGATGTGTTGCCCCCTAGCGGTGCTTCTTGGAACTTTCGATTGATCTTTGATTTTGAGGGATGGCAACGCCCGAGTGGGAAAGGGGTTGGATATAGGGGGATGGCAACTCGATGTGTTGCCCCCTAGCGGTGCTTCTTGGAACTTTCGATTGATCTTTGATTTTGGGGGATGGCAACGCCCGAGTGGAAAAGGGGTTGGATATAGGGGGATGGCAACTCGATGTGTTGCCCCCTAGCGGTGCTTCTTGGAACTTTCGATTGATCTTTGATTTTGAGGGATGGCAACGCCCGAGTGGGAAAGGGGTTGGATATAGGGGGATGTCAACTCGATGTGCTGCCCCCTAGCGGTGCTTCTTGGAACTTTCGATTGATCTTTGATTTTGAGGGATGGCAACGCCCGAGTGGGAAAGGGGTTGGATATAGGGGGATGTCAACTCGATGTGCTGCCCCCTAGCGGTGCTTCTTGGAACTTTCGATTGATCTTTGATTTTGAGGGATGGCAACGCTCGAGTGGGAAAGGGGTTGGATATAGGGGGATGCCAACTCGATGTACTACCCCCTAGCGATGCTTCTTGGAACTTTCGATGGATCTTTGATTTTGGGGGATGGCAACGACCGAGTGGGAAAAGGGCACTGCGTAGGTGTTAGATATGATGATGCTTCTTGGAACTTTATTATTTCGATGGATCTTTGATTTTGAGGGATGGCAACGACTGAGTGGGGTCCGTTGGGAATTTTTGCATTTATTCCTGTGGTTTGCAAGCAAGATTTCCCCCCTCTTCAATACTATTTTTCCCCCGGAGGAAATTTTTACGTAACGATGCTGGGGAATTTTCTTTCCAAGGGAATAAAAATGCTCCTAAGGTCTTAGCGAGGTTCTAACTCACGATGATTTGGTTTCCAAAAATAGTCAGGGGGTCAAATGGTTTTCGTGTACTACGTATTCCCTATATATATATATTTTTAAATTACTTTTACGTTATTTCTTCATGTGTTTTTATATATTTTTCGTATGTTTTGAGGGAGTTTTTTCGTGTAGATGTAATGAATTTTCTGGGGAACTTTTCTTTTTCCTCCATTCAATTTTATTTCAGACCATGAGACGAGGAAATGCTTCTTTAGAAATTATTTCGTTCTTGTTCGCAGTAATTACTGGACATAGACTTCATGTTAATTCTGAGTCTTTCACCCCTGCAATAATATTTTCTCGTAATTTTTTCGTATGTTCAAGAACTCTACAGATCTTTCCCAGTTAAAATTCTGCTCAAACAATATTTTCGGTCTTTATTTCCTTATAGCTTCCCAATTTCCGATATTTTTCTTCCTCTATCTTTGAAATTTCATTAAACTTCTCAATAGGTCAGGATTCTTTTTTTTTTCTTGGACAAACTTATGAGTCCTTTTATTTACACTATCTTTTTTTTTCCATTTCATTTCAGCAAACGATTATTTTAGATGCAACAAATCGTCAGATTTTGGTTTCCTTATATAGCATATTTTCCAACTTGCTTAAAAAATATTCCTCAAAACTTGCATGTATGTCAAATATACATTTTTTTTATTCTTTCGTAGTTAGCCATACTTTTCGTGGACTGCCTCGACAGGAAAGCATTCAATGTCAAGACATACAATCTAAAACCTTTTTCTTTCAATAAAATTTGTATTCTTTGGGCTGAATATTTTTCCGTCTCGTCCGAAAAAACATTCATTCTAGAGGCAAAGCGACTAATTCCGTTCTTCCCATAAACATTATTTTTTTATTTATTTGATATTCAGAGTTGTATACATTTACTATCCAAAAAAGAGATATATTTAATGTAAAGGTATATTCTTCCAAGCTGGGGAAATATATGTATATATTAGTTCATTTCCAGTTAAAGGAAATGCATCTTTATATTTCAATATGAAAAAAGAAGCCCTATAAGTGAAAGCTCAACCTAAAGACGGATAGATTGTTCCCACTCTCTCTACTCTATGACATTTCTTTACTGAATGAACCATGGCCTTTTTTTTTCATGAACTGCTTTAAAATCTTCGTTCTCACTTTACTATTGTCAGATTCCATGTCCCTTCAGTTCTTTACTTATTCAATTTTAATTTATTAAGAGAGTAGAACTCTTTTAGGCTTTCGAACTCTTTTAGGCTTTCTATTGACAGATTCCATGTCCCTCCAGTTCTTTACTTATTCCATTTTAATTTATTAAGAGAGTAGAACTCTTTTAGGCTTTCGAAGTACTTTCAAGTCTTTCATTACGAAAATTTTCACTGTCATGAAAGAAGCCATAATCGAGATGATTTACTATCGTTTCAATGAAAGTGTTTACGCATTCATTGCTGTGATGTCAGATTTCATTTTCTTGTACTTCGAACAGAAATGAGTTTGAATCATTCGTCGAGAAAACATTTTTCATATATATATATATATTTTGCCTCCGAATCAAACGAACTCAAAAAATAAGAGACGCACTTTAATATTTTTTTCCTCTTATGAGAGGAATACGGGAATATGATACCAAAATTAAAGAATATAGAATATCGACTTTCCTCTCAACACCTTTCATCTACGTTTTTTTTTATTTTTTTTATTTTCAATAAGCTGTTTCTATATTTTTACAACTGAATAGAATTATTTATTGAAAAGTTCTAAGTAAGACGAAAAATGGTTTTGTTGATTTCCTAAGAGGATGATTTTGGAAATTTTCGTTTTCTGGTAATTGTAAAAATCTCATAGAATAACATGGGAAAACTAGCATGCATAAAAGACTGTTTTGGATCGAGTAAATTGAAAGAATTTTACAAAGTTCATTTCAGAAAAGTACATTCCTTCCTAGTGTCAAAACGAATCACTTCGTTTTTTCTAAGATACACTTTGGAATCTTATAAAAGTGCATAGGGTCAAAAACGATTTTGATGATTTTACTAAGATGACAGATTTCGGATTTCTTATGATAGAAAATACAGTGAATTTCCCATTGAATAACATGGGAAACTGCGAAATTTAAGAAGTACGTTTTCGTTCAAGTAAAATATTTTAAAAGTCTTTTTTCGAATCAGTTGAAAACAGACAGGGTGTGTTTCTGAACAGCTCATTATTTCCCAAGATCAAAACGAATCACTTCGTTTTCTTTTTTTTTCTTTTTTTTTTTTCCTAATGTGCGTTTCTGAAAGAAGTAAAAATAGTTTAGCTAGAAAATTGGAAAGATATTTTTATGAATCCTAGACTGGTTATTTTCGTATAGCTAGAGGGGTCTTCAGTGAGAGCACTTATTCTCTTTACAAACTAAGAGAATGAAGTGTAGTCAGTTTGAAAAAAAAATTCAAACTCCCCTAAATTTAGCCTTTTGTCCTGGTTTCGACTCAATACTGTAAAGCATTGCTCTCAGACCAGTTGAATTCCTGGCCCTTAATGAAATACATTAAGCCTTTCCCTTAAAAATAAGCAATCTCTTCTTCAATACCAGATCCCCAATAAATTTCTTTAAGAGTTATTCATTCCCACTTTTACTTTTAAAAACTTAAAATTCATTATTATTTAACTCATTACAAAAAATGAAACTCATTCATACAGAAAAAATATGAATGAATAAAAATAAATAAAGTAGTCCTAAAAAGGACTGTTTTTCTGGGTCCCCTTCATACAGCTGCTCCATGATCGGTATAAGGAATTTTTTTTTTACCTGCCGATATCTCAGCACATTGACTTCACAGTCTCTAGCAAGTTCTTTACAATTATACTTTCCAAGAACGCTTTGGACGGGACATGGTCTCCAGTGACTGCAACAAAAGATTCTGCTAGAATCTTGGGGTTATGCAATGCAACGGCATCATCGAAATACTTTTGCCACTTGGATTCGGGGGTGGCATATGCACAGCTGTGGGCCGTGATGTTTGCGAATATGCGATTTGGGGGTTGGTGGCACTCCATACAATAATATAAGTTATTGACATGTTCCTGAAGGCGATCCCTTACCATGTCAGCAAGCATGATGAAAAACTCTTCATCTGAGATGGAAGCAACAGGGGAAGAAATCCTTGGATGGTGCAAAACAGCCTTTCTAAAGACAGGTCCAAATAGTAGTTGAGTAATGCTGTCCCATATTTTTCCACATTGATCAATAAGAGTTCCAAATTGTTGACAAGTCAGCTTTATCGGAACAGGATTCAATCGACGAAAACCATGAATTCTGGGGGAAAGCACTTCTAACGTGTAACTGCCAGAAGCATCTAAGAGGGAAGGACAGCAGGAAACGATAAGTTCACGATTAATCAAGATGTCACAATTCATGCCTTGAATCCAGTGTGATTTTCCCATGAATTTTCGGAACGTTGAAGCTGACATTGTTATTCCATTCTTAGAAGGGTAGAAAGATTCCCCATCTTTCCTATAACTTCGAATATGAACTCGGACCGTGTTGTTAAAATCGCATACTTTTGCAAACGTGTTTTCACCTAAATAAAAATGATGAGGTGCAAGATTTTTCATAGAAATTCTTGGGAGGATAACTTCTCCACACGATTTGGGCTTTAAAGGAACGGACTCACATACCTTCTTAGCGAGAGTAGCAGAAATTTCACCACTTTGCTTCATCGTGGAAATGGAATCGGTAGCGCTCAAAGCAACAGACAAAAAAGAAGTGACTCGTTTGAAGACTAAAGACAAACTGAAGGAACAGCTCTTATTCTAAGTCAAAACTGAGAAGAGGTTGGAGTTCGTCACTTGTTTACTGCTTGAGAGGGAAAGAGCAGAGTCATGGGGTAAATAACACTCGGTTATCTTCTTTCTAAAAGTCAAATTCAATCTAATGTTTGGAGCATTCTTTTGTCGAGGCAGACCATGACTCCAATACGAATTAGTTGGTGGCAGGATCTGTAGTAAAGTTCCAGATCTCAAAGATAAGGAAACTGGTTTAAACCCGTTTCGCTTGAAAACAAGAGTCTCTTTCCTGTCCGAGAGATACTGATGTAATACAAGACAAAGGATCTAATTCAGCTTCGTCATCATGGTGATCACCGATTTGGTTATCACCATTTCTTATAAAAGTGCATGGGGATCAAAAAACGATTTTGATGATTTTACTAAGATGACAGATTTCGGATTTCTTATGATAGAAAATACAGTGAAATTCCCATTGAATAACATGGGAAACTACGAAATTTAAGAAGCACGTTTTCGTTCAAGTAAAATATTTTAAAAGGTAATCAGTTGAAAACAGACAGGGTGTGTTTCTGAACAGATCATTATTTCCTAAAATCAAAACGAGTCACTTCGTTTTTTCCTAACGTACGTTTCTGAAAGAAGTAAAAATAGTTTAGCTAGAAAATTGGAAAGAATTTTTTATGAATCCTAGACTGTTTATTTTTTTATAACTAGAGGGGTCGTCAGTGAGAGCACTTATTCTCTTTACAAACTAAGAGAATGAAGTGTAGTCAGTTTGAAAAAAAAATTCAAACTCCCTTTAAATTTAGTCTTTTGTCCTGGTTTCGACTCAATACTGTAAAGCATTGCTCTCAGACCAGTTGAATTCCTGGCCCTTAATGAAATACATTAAGCCTTTCCCTTAAAAATAAGCAATCTCTTCTTCAATACCAGATCCCCAATAAATTTCTTTAAGAGTTATTCATTCATCCTTTTACTTTTAAAACTTGAAATTCGTTATTATTTAACTCTTTATAAAAATGAAACACATTCACACTTTTACTTTAAAAAACTTGAAATAACTTCATACAAAAATGAAACCCATTCCCTTTTTTACTTTTAAAATTATAGAAAAAATAGATGATACAGAACATAGGTTCACTTTCTCATTCACACTCATGCATACAGAAAACAAAATTAAATAGCGCTATTTGAGCTGCATGGAGGTGTCAAGATGGGTGGGAAAAACCTCCATCTATCATTCAATTGGACTAAAACTGTTGAAGGATGTGAGCTATTCTCACTAGCTCCTCCATGCAAGCTGTCTGTCTCGAGGTTGGCCATCCCAATCGATGATTTTATTTCAATCATTTCCACTTCGGAATCTGAATCCCAAGTAAGATCAATAATTTCAACTTCGGAATCTGAATCCCAAGTAAGATCAATAATTTCCGGATCTTCAGAAGTTAAGTCAACAACCTCCGGTTCTTGGGTAGAGTCTTCCACAACCCAGAAGTTTTCCCACTGTGAGGGGGAGGAAGAGACCTAATCCACAATGTTTTCAACTGATTCGAAAAAAGACTTTTAAAATATTTTACTTGAACGAAAACGTACTTCTTAAATTTCGCAGTTTCCCATGTTATTCAATGGGAAATTCACTGTATTTTCTATCATAAGAAATCCGAAATCTGTCATCTTAGTAAAATCATCAAAATCGTTTTTGACCCTATGCACTTTTATAAGATTCCAAAGTGTATCTTAGAAAAAACGAAGTGATTCGTTTTGACACTAGGAAGGAATGTACTTTTCTGAAATGAACTTTGTAAAATTCTTTCAATTTACTCGATCCAAAACAGTCTTTTATGCATGCTAGTTTTCCTATGTTATTCTATGAGATTTTTACAATTACCAGAAAACGAAAATTTCCAAAATCATTCTCTTAGGAAATCAACAAAACCATTTTTCGTCTTACTTAGAACTTTTCAATAAATAATTCTATTCAGTTGTAAAAATATAGAAACAGCTTATTGAAAATAAAAAAAATAAAAAAAAACGTAGATGAAAGGTGTTGAGAGGAAAGTCGATATTCTATATTCTTTAATTTTGGTATCATATTCCCGTATTCCTCTCATAAGAGGAAAAAAAATATTAAAGTGCGTCTCTTATTTTTTGAGTTCGTTTGATTCGGAGGCAAAATATATATATATATGAAAAATGTTTTCTCGACGAATGATTCAAACTCATTTCTGTTCGAAGTACAAGAAAATGAAATCTGACATCACAGCAATGAATGCGTAAACACTTTCATTGAAACGATAGTAAATCATCTCGATTATGGCTTCTTTCATGACAGTGAAAATTTTCGTAATGAAAGACTTGAAAGTACTTCGAAAGCCTAAAAGAGTTCTACTCTCTTAATAAATTAAAATGGAATAAGTAAAGAACTGGAGGGACATGGAATCTGTCAATAGAAAGCCTAAAAGAGTTCGAAAGCCTAAAAGAGTTCTACTCTCTTAATAAATTAAAATTGAATAAGTAAAGAACTGAAGGGACATGGAATCTGACAATAGTAAAGTGAGAACGAAGATTTTAAAGCAGTTCATGAAAAAAAAGGCCATGGTTCATTCAGTAAAGAAATGTCATAGAGTAGAGAGAGTGGGAACAATCTATCCGTCTTTAGGTTGAGCTTTCACTTATAGGGCTTCTTTTTTCATATTGAAATATAAAGATGCATTTCCTTTAACTGGAAATGAACTAATATATACATATATTTCCCCAGCTTGGAAGAATATACCTTTACATTAAATATATCTCTTTTTTGGATAGTAAATGTATACAACTCTGAATATCAAATAAATAAAAAAATAATGTTTATGGGAAGAACGGAATTAGTCGCTTTGCCTCTAGAACGAATGTTTTTTCGGACGAGACGGAAAAATATTCAGCCCAAAGAATACAAATTTTATTGAAAGAAAAAGGTTTTAGATTGTATGTCTTGACATTGAATGCTTTCCTGTCGAGGCAGTCCACGAAAAGTATGGCTAACTACGAAAGAATAAAAAAAATGTATATTTGACATACATGCAAGTTTTGAGGAATATTTTTTAAGCAAGTTGGAAAATATGCTATATAAGGAAACCAAAATCTGACGATTTGTTGCATCTAAAATAATCGTTTGCTGAAATGAAATGGAAAAAAAAAGATAGTGTAAATAAAAGGACTCATAAGTTTGTCCAAGAAAAAAAAAAGAATCCTGACCTATTGAGAAGTTTAATGAAATTTCAAAGATAGAGGAAGAAAAATATCGGAAATTGGGAAGCTATAAGGAAATAAAGACCGAAAATATTGTTTGAGCAGAATTTTAACTGGGAAAGATCTGTAGAGTTCTTGAACATACGAAAAAATTACGAGAAAATATTATTGCAGGGGTGAAAGACTCAGAATTAACATGAAGTCTATGTCCAGTAATTACTGCGAACAAGAACGAAATAATTTCTAAAGAAGCATTTCCTCGTCTCATGGTCTGAAATAAAATTGAATGGAGGAAAAAGAAAAGTTCCCCAGAAAATTCATTACATCTACACGAAAAAACTCCCTCAAAACATACGAAAAATATATAAAAACACATGAAGAAATAACGTAAAAGTAATTTAAAAATATATATATATAGGGAATACGTAGTACACGAAAACCATTTGACCCCCTGACTATTTTTGGAAACCAAATCATCGTGAGTTAGAACCTCGCTAAGACCTTAGGAGCATTTTTATTCCCTTGGAAAGAAAATTCCCCAGCATCGTTACGTAAAAATTTCCTCCGGGGGAAAAATAGTATTGAAGAGGGGGGGAAATCTTGCTTGCAAACCACAGGAATAAATGCAAAAATTCCCAACGGACCCCACTCAGTCGTTGCCATCCCTCAAAATCAAAGATCCATCGAAATAATAAAGTTCCAAGAAGCATCATCATATCTAACACCTACGCAGTGCCCTTTCCCCACTCGGTCGTTGCCATCCCCCAAAATCAAAGATCCATCGAAAGTTCCAAGAAGCATCGCTAGGGGGTAGTACATCGAGTTGGCATCCCCCTATATCCAACCCCTTTCCCACTCGAGCGTTGCCATCCCTCAAAATCAAAGATCAATCGAAAGTTCCAAGAAGCACTGCTAGGGGGCAGCACATCGAGTTGACATCCCCCTATATCCAACCCCTTTCCCACTCGGGCGTTGCCATCCCTCAAAATCAAAGATCAATCGAAAGTTCCAAGAAGCACCGCTAGGGGCAGCACATCGAGTTGACATCCCCCTATATCCAACCCCTTTCCAACTCGGGCGTTGCCATCCCTCAAAATCAAAGATCAATCGAAAGTTCCAAGAAGCACCGCTAGGGGGCAACACATCGAGTTGCCATCCCCCTATATCCAACCCCTTTTCCACTCGGGCGTTGCCATCCCCCAAAATCAAAGATCAATCGAAAGTTCCAAGAAGCACCGCTAGGGGGCAACACATCGAGTTGCCATCCCCCTATATCCAACCCCTTTCCCACTCGGGCGTTGCCATCCCTCAAAATCAAAGATCAATCGAAAGTTCCAAGAAGCACCGCTAGGGGGCAACACATCGAGTTGCCATCCCCCTATATCCAACCCCTTTTCCACTCGGGCGTTGCCATCCCCCTATATCCAACCCCTTTTCCACTCGGGCGTTGCCATCCCCCAAAATCAAAGATCAAGCGAAAGTTCCAAGAAGCACCGCTAGGGGGCAACACATCGAGTTGCCATCCCCCTATATCCAACCCCTTTCCCACTCGGGCGTTGCCATCCCTCAAAATCAAACATTTATGAACAAAAATAAGATATCATGATAACATTTCTTGAGATGAGGACATGACCGTATTATTCGAGAAAAAAAAGAGAAATGATTAATTAATACTTACCCTACATAATTTTCATTAGGGAAGACACATGAGGAATTCATGAAAATTAATTGAAAAAAAAAATACATCAACAAATTACGAGGGAAAAAACGTTTTACATAACAATAACCTAAGGAGGTGGGTCGAGAGAGGGGAAAATAAATAATGAATAAACCTTCATTAAATTTAAAAAAAAAAAAGGAATAAACCTTCATTGATTTCCCCCCAAAATTCGACAAAGTCCAATAAATACTACTATCTTCGGAGATAAGCACACCCTTCGGTCGGAGGGGAAACATTGCAGCGGGGAATTAGAGGCTGCTACTGACCACGCCCCCTCCGTTTGCTCGGCTGCAGCTGGCTGCTACTGGCTGCTACTAGAGGCTGCTGAAAAAAGTAGCAGCCTAATGTTAAGTCTATGGGCTGCTATTTTAGCCAGAATCGGTCCTTTTCTACTACTTCGAATTGTGTGAGGGCATCTGCTGCCTCAGGAAACTAGGGGGGGGATACCAAAAGCGTAAAATATCAAGATTTCTCATTAATCTTCCGATCGGGAGATCTTCAGCGTTTACAAGCTGCAACTCGACAAATTTTCTCAGCGCATGTGCACTCTCTGGAAACCTGTCGGCGATGGGGGGGGGGGGGGGGGGGGGGTTAATACCAAAAGTGTAAAATATGAAAAATTCCTGGAGATTTTCGGCATTTACAAGCTACAACTCCACATTATTTGAAGGCATTTGCCAACTCAGCAATCGTGTGTATGCGAGGTGGGGGGGGGGATACGTACCAAAAGTGTAAAATATGAAGACTTTCTCGTCCGATCGGGAGATTTTCAGTATTTACAAGCTGCAGCTCGACAAATATTTTTCTGTTCTGAGCGTATGTGCCTACGCAGCAAACCCGTCCGGGCGGGGGGGGGGGGGGTAATTTCAAAAGTGTAAAATATGAAGGATTTCTCGTCCGATCGGCAGATTTTCGGCATTTACAACTGGACACATTATTTGAGGGCGTGTGCCTACTCAGGAAACCTATCGGGCAAGGGGGGGGGGTTGTAGCTTGTAAATGTTGAAAATCTTGGGATCGGACGAGAAATTCTTCATATTTTACACTTTTGAAATTACCCCCCCCGGACGGGATAATTTCGTCGTCCTGGATCGGGATTACATAGCTCATAATCATGAATATGGATTACATCATATTCATGATTACATAGCACCAAGGGCGCCCATGGCGGGAGAGCCTCCCCCCGCCTGTAACATAGCCAAAGTATTGATAAATTTAAAATACTAAAATAGACGAAACCTTTTTTTTTAATGTTTGACAGCCTTGAACCTTGAAGGAGGTAAGGGTTTTTCTTACCCCCTTCCTCCAAGTACTCATACGGGTACCACTGCATGGCACATTTCTTAGGTTTCAAAGGAACAAAACAATTACACCAGAACTCATATTATGCTCGGAAAAGGACGACAAGGAGGGAATTTTCTATAACGTCTCACTTTTACTTAGGCACTAAATCAAGTTATTAATATTTCTCTTTTACTGAATTAGACACTAAATTACTGTGCCTCATTCGTAGGCCCTTTTGTCAGCCTTTATTTCTACCGATGCCATATTCATAACGTTTACGTATCAACTCAAGGTAATAATATTGCGCTTTCACTTAAGCACGAAATATTAATTCATAGACCCTACCTAGGCATTTTTAACAGTTTTTGTTCTATCGATGTCACATTTATAACAATTACGTATCAACTCAAGTTAATAATATTCCGCTTTTACTTAAGCACTAAATATTATTTCATAGGCCCTAAGCCTAGGCCTTTTTAACAGCTTTTGTTCTATCGATGTCACATTCATAACAATTACCTGTCAAATCAAGTTAATAATATTCCGCTTTTACTTAAGCACTAAATATTATTTCACAGGCCCTAGGCCTAGGCATTTTTAAGTTTTTGTTCTATCGATGTCACATTCATAACAATTATGTATCAACTCAAGTTACTAATATCCTGCCTTTACTTTTTCACTAAAAATTTTCTCACAGGCCCTAGGCCCAGGCCTTTTTAGCAGTTTTAGTTGTACCGATGTCACATTCATAACAATTACGTATCAAGTTAAGGTAATAATATTGCGTTTTTACTTAAGCACTAAATATTATTTCACAGGCCCTAGGCCTAGGCCTTTTTAACAGTTTTTGTTCTATCGATGTCACATTCATAACAATTACGTACCAACTCAAGTTAATAATATCCTGCCTTTACTTTTTTCACTAAAAATTTTCTCACAGGGCCTAGACCTTTTTAACAGTTTTTGTTCTATCAATGTCACATTCACAACAATTACGTATCAACTCAAGTTAATTATATTCTGCTTTTAGTTAAACACTAAATATGATTTGACAGGCCCTAGGCCTAAGCCTTTGGCCTTTTAAACAGTTTTTATTCTAACCATGTCACATTCATAACAATTACGTACAAAGCAAGTTAATAATATTTCGTTTTTACTTAAGTACTAAATATTATTTCATAGGCCCTAGACCTAGGCCTTTTTAACAGTTTCTGTTTGAGCGATGTCTCATTCATAACAGTTACGTATCAACTCAAGTTAATAATATCCTGCCTTAACTTTTTCGCTAAAAATTTCTCACAGGGCCTAGGCGTAGCCCTTTTTAACAGTTTTTGTTCTATCCATGTCGCATTCATAACAATTACGTATCAACTCAAGTTAATTATATTCTGCTTTTAGTTAAACACTAAATATGATTTGACAGGCCCTAGGCCTAAGCCTTTGGCCTTTTAAACAGTTTTTATTCTAACCATGTCACATTCATAACAATTACGTACAAAGCAAGTTAATAATATTTCGTTTTTACTTAAGTACTAAATATTATTTCATAGGCCCTAGACCTAGGCCTTTTTAACAGTTTCTGTTTGAGCGATGTCTCATTCATAACAGTTACGTATCAACTCAAGTTAATAATATCCTGCCTTTACTTTTTCACTAAAAAATTTCTCACAGGGCCTAGGCCTTTTTAAGTTTTTGTTCTATTCATGTCACATTCATAACAATTGCGCATCAACTCAAGTTAATTATATTCTGCTCTTACTTAAGCACTAAATATCTTTTCACAGGGCCTAGGCCTTTATTACACTTTCTGTTCGAGCGATGTCACATTCATAACAATTACGTATCAACTCAAGTTAATAATATCCTGCCCTTACTTTTTCACTAAAAAATTTCTCACAGGGCCTAGGCCTTTTTAAGTTTTTGTTCTATTCATGTCACATTCATAACAATTACGTATCAACTCAAGTTGGATCAACGAAAACTCCCACATTTTCTCGTACTGCTCAGCAAAGGGCGGAAAGCTCGCACACCGAAAAACTTTTGAACACCTTTTCATGTAAGGGGATGTACACGAACTGCATTTCATTCCGAGATCTTGTCAGAGTGTGGAAGTTTTCCTAGCTGACCATAACGAAATGTACCAGTTTTCCTGGGCATGGTGAATATATTACAAATATGTCGAAATAATGTCAGTAGACGATGACATCGCTCTGTTCACGTTCTTTTATAAACAACTCATAGCAACTGAAAAATTGTTGTTCGGACACCGCTGAACAGAGTGATGACATCGTCTATTTCCTAGGCATATATGGAAATGCGTATGTAAGATTACATTGACACAAGGTTTATGCAGAAGCTTTTCGATTCATTAAATCTTCAGCAATGATTTTAATATTTCGCATGTCGTAACATGCAATACAAGGTAATCAACGGGGACTCAACCAGTTGATCTTGAGGTCTTTTTAGAAGATTTTAAATGACAACCTATTGTATTTGCAATAAATTTTGGTTGAGATCGACTGTCGGTCTGTTTTCCCCGAAATCTCGTCTGTCAACGTTTACTTTCTAATCAAAGCTGACATCTGCTCCTGCTGTTTTTATGGTCCCATTAAATGAAAGCTGAGACGCTTCCCCTTCTCAGTATAATTGCTTTACTGTCCACAGGGGAAAAAAGGGGCGGGAACTCCTCATCATCACCGCCGCTGACTGACCACAAGATCAAAGAATATTGGACTTCCGCTCCCCCTTCGGCAATGCCCCAGCAGGGCCGAAGGGGGAGTTTAGTTTATTTACACGAGACTGGGTGAGACTGGGTCTGGTGTCAAGCGACCCTCTGGAAATCGTGCGCAAAGCGACCCTGTTATATTTTATCGTGGGCGAAGCTACCCTGCTAATCGAATCATTTTACTTATATATATACAAATCGTAGTGAAATTATTTATATCTAATTAATTAAGTACTTACATCTTCTGAATTTTGTAGCTTTAGTCCAAATTGGTAACATAGTTTAATGCTTTAAGGCATTTTTTAATTTCTTCAGAATTTCCAAATTCGACGTGTGATGCACAAACAACAATTAAAAGAATTAGAAGAACTTGGTCGGAAAAGGAAGAAGATGCATATACAAGTAGACGAACGCATTCGCAATATCATGGGGGAATTTGGAAATTTTAAAGTTCTTAAAAAATGCCTGAAAGCATTAAGCTGTGTTATCAAGTTGGACTAAGTGCAAAAGCTACAAAATTCAGATGTAGGTACTTAATTAATGATGTAAATAATTTGACTACGATTTGTATATATATAGTATACACATATAAAATGATATTACAGACTTGTATTTAGTATAAAAAACTTGATGTAAGTAATTAATTAATTAGATGTAAATAAATAATTTGACTACGATTTCTATATATGTATACCATCGATGGACAGCCGAAATTTTAGATTGGATTCCAAGGGACAGGAAAAGACCCAGAAGAAGACCACATGGGAGATGGGTGGATGAAATTCGAAAGTATGAGGGAGTGACATGGAGGAGACCGGCACAAGACAGACAGACCGTTGTGGAGGAAACTTGGGTAAACCTTCGTCCAGCAATGGATTGAAAATGGTTGACAATGATGATATAAGTAAAATGATTCGAATAGCAGGGTCGCTTCGTCCACGAACAAATATAACAGGGTCGCTTTGCGCATGATTTTCCACAGGGACGCTTGACGCACGGTCGCTTCCCGCACGTAATCGGGCGTCTGACATGAGGTAGACGTGGGTTTTGAGTTTCAATTAAGCAACCGAGTTTTGTAATGATTCTGAAATTGTCGCTAAATAGATATATTTCTTACTTTTTTATACATATACATATATATATATATATTCTATAAAGAAGATACCTAAGCAAAAAAATACATATATAATTTTGACTCACACCTAGTACAACATAGAAAAGGTTATGTATCTACCTGTGTGAGTAAAAGGAGAAAAGATAAAAAAATAAAATAAAACAACTGAATGTAGAAGGTGTCGAGAATACTGAGCCTTGGCTTTATCAAGGACCAGCAAAAACTCTGCATTTTCTCACTTCCACAAAGACCTAGTTGGAAATGGGTTTCTGCAAGGCCATAGATGCAAGTAACATTCCCACCTAAAATAGTTTAAAAAATATATATATAAGTCATGTCCTCCGTAGAGTAGCATGACCTAGCACTAGTTAACAATTTCGCTTGCATCCATTAACCTTCATGGCCCGACCCATGCTCTTCATCTGTTACTATTAAACAGAGAGAAGAAGATTAAAGAGAACTCAAGCTGTGAGAGTGACATAATAATTAGAAATGATTTTCAGCTATAACGAAATTCCAAGTTCGTTTGAGAGAGAATTTAAACCTGAAAAACAATGCAAAAGAAATCCAAATTTTACATTGCAATTAAAAAAGGAAATTGCATAAAGCAAACAAAATCGTTTTTGTTTGTTTTTTTCTTTTGAGAAGGAGATAAAGTATACCTCTGAACCGTTTCCTGTACTTCCAATAATGGGCACAGGAATGCCAAAAAAAAAAAAAAAAATGTTATTTTTCACTGCTTCCCTCAGAAGGTTAAACAGGTACTCCGCGGTTGAATAGAAATGTGCAAAGAAAATACGACATCATTGTAAAGAAAGCCACGTGTAAAAATACCTGTCTTCCCCTCTCCCTTAGGTTTTCTTTCTTTTCAGAATGACTGATTTTTTTTAATCAGGGTAAAAAGTACTAGAAAAAAAAGTCCGAGACTGTTGAAAAACGCGGAAAAAAAGTCCGAGACTGTTTATAACGAAGCAAATTTCTCCGTCATTTCTGTCCACGCCAGGATTCGAACCCTGATCCCCTCATTCCGGAATAAGTCACTCTACCAATTGAGCTACGCGGACGTTTTGTTCTGATTCCTATCTGCCTTTATGTCGTGTGCGTCCTTCGGGCAGGTACGTCACATCTCCTGGTACGTTACATCATCTCCGTCTTATTATTTTTTTTTTTTTTCGAAGTGCCGGAGAAGGGATTCTCTTATTTTTCCTATCTCGCGGTGTGGAAAAAACATCACACCAATGCAAGATTTTGAACGGTCGGGTCATCCGGATAGTTCGGGCGCCATTATAACGAAGTAAATTTCTACGTCATTTCTGTCCACGCGTTCTTCCTTTCACATAGTCACGGAAATTGGAGGGGAGGCCTTCCACAAATGTCACGTTTTCTATTTCATCATACAATGTTTGGTGAACCCCGTAGAACCACACCACATGTTCGGGAGGGGGAGATATAACTTTCGCTTGATGCTGAAGTAAACGTTTTACAAACTGAGTCTTCCCACAGCCAGCAGGGCCCGCTATCAGAGCAGTGAAAGGATGTTGTAGTCTGGGCACTTCCATGTTGTCAACTGAAGTCATTAAAAAAGGTACAAAATAATTTAAAGACACATAAAGTAGATTTCAATCAATTTTTATTTTAAATTCTGAATTTTGATTCAATTCGAAATTTATTTCGAACGAAATGAAAGACACGCAGGTCGTTTGTTTCAGATTTCCATCCAAAATTTCTTACAATAGAGTACAAGCTTTTTCCGCGACATCTAGAATACAAGAAGAAAATACAATATTGTCCACATACGGCTGTAAACGAACTTTGAAGAGGTACTTCATTCAATTTAACAGTATCCAACTTGGAGGCAAATCTGGCAATAGGTCCTTGAAAATATTCTGGAGAATGTCCGAAAGAATAAAAAAATTCCATTGTTTTTGGGTTTGGTATGTACATAGCCAACCAGTGTTTTCCAGGATTTCCATATCGATCCGTATTCACAACAATACATGCTGGGAACTTGACAATTCTCTTGGGAAGTCTGTCACAGGCAAACACTCCGAGGAAGGACCGTTGTGTCACGTGATCTTGCTTTAGGGTCTTTACAATTTGAACACTGTTCATTTCTTCAATTGGAGAAATCACAAAGAATGTTTCTGGACTTTGAAATTTCAATAATGTTTTGGAACTCTGCGTAGATTAGCACAGAAATGGTTTTTACTAAAGCTTTTCCAAATTTGATTTCCACTCTTAAATTTCCTTGTTGGATCAGGTTCATATGCCCTCCATCACACAGGTCCGGACTGAGATTGAATGCATAAAGAGTGTATCCCTTGGAAAATTCATCTCGATCGATATATATTCCACACTTGGCCCAGTTTCTCGGTTCTTTGAAATAGACTATGGAAAGAACGAATTGTGCTGCCCTTTTCGAAATTGGGTTCTAGAGGTTTATGAGGAACTGACTGTCCGTCAACGTACACGGCGATAAGGTATGAGGAAAGAATGCCCACGGAAAAAACGCCCACTTTTCGAAAGTAGGAAAAAACGCCCACAGACAAAATGCTCACGGGAAAAATATGTGATCGACTGATAAGTTTATATGTCTGTTATAAACGGTGTTCGGACAACTGGTCACAGACTGCTGGTCAAAAAACCGTTAGGGGTCATATAAAAATTGCGGTTTCTTGGCCACCTCACCTACATAACGAAAATGGGTGTAGGAGAATTGGCCATAGGACAACTGGCCACAAAAGTTCAGGTGTGTGTGTGGGGGGGGGGTAAGTATTATCGATTTTTGGCCTACATTGAGAATTGAATTAGGAACTCCAAACAAATTTCGAGAAAACGTTCTATGTAAGCCAAGCGAGAATTACAGCATAATTCATGTATGTTCGGAAAAGGACCCTAAGGTGGGATTTTTTAATAACGCTGCACTTTTACGTAGGTACTAAATATTTACATAACATGTCAAGTTTGCAATATTTTTCTTTTACTTAATTAATTCACAGGCGAAGAAAAAAGTGTTGAATAGGCTTAGGCCTACGGCCTATTAATTAATGTATGGATTGAATGTATGGTGCATAAGTAGAAGCGCAATATTATTGACAATTAATACAGACATTTGACGTGGAATAGGAATAGCTGTGGTGCAGTGGAAGCATATCCGGCGCGTAACTGGAAGACCCTGAGTTCGATTCCTGGTGGCGGCCACTGAGAATTTTTCCGTGACTCACTTATAAACGTGGAAAGAGCGATGACTTCTGTTTGATTATTGACAATACTTGTTATGTAAATTTTACGAATATGGGAATGACGGAACGAAAACTTTTAGGAGGGCCTAAACGTTAGTCCTAATATTATTTTCTGCCTGAGTAATACCGCAATATTAATAATTTGATGTGTTACGTAAACGTTATGAATATAACATCGTTAGAATAAAAACTGTTAAATAGGCCAATTCCTAGGACTTATGACTTAAGGGCCGCGGGTGGCCTAGTGAAGAACCAAATAAGATTGTTAACTTTCAACTTACTACTGTAGAGTAGCTACTTTCTTAAAAAATTCCAGTTCGGCTTTACTGTAATAAATTTGTGACTATTCTTATTTTTTAAAGTAAGGTCTTAATTTTTATAAAACTATGCATGTTTGTTATTTAACTATATCAATTAAAAGGGAAATAATTAAAAAGTCAGATTATTTTATTTATAAATACTTTTAAAGTATAATGCATTTAATTGTAAAAGCGATTTTCGTAAAAGGCGCAATGTACAGATATAACTTTGTGTAATGTGCTTTCTTACCACTCTTGTCTCTTTTGGAAATCCTCTTTTGTATACGGCGAGCGGAGGGGGGGGCATCTGTCTTTCGTCAAAGTGGTGCTTTGCAGCTGCAGCTGGAACGTTTGCTAGCGACCGCTCCCCAAATAACAAGCGATATATTTCATTTAAATTTATCGGTTGGCCACCGGTCGGGGTGTGTCTTCCCCGTGAGTAGTATAATCTCAAGTTACAGGCATACTTCTTTTCTTCCCAGTGTAAAGAAAAAAATACGCACTCATAGCTTCCTGGGAGTTTTCCAAAGGACAACTAAAACAGTTAATTTCTACATGATGGGTGTAGGAGAACTGGCCACCGGAGAACTGGCCACAAAAATTTTAAGGGGCAGTATAAAAATAACGTTTTTGACCGCTTCGTGCCCACAATCCCCAGAGGTTGGTAATCAGAGTCATATATAGTTTCCGTAATTTCGTCTTTTCTTAATTGCGATAATTAATGTAATTCTTTAGAAGAAATACATCTGAGCAAAAGATTTAAGGGTTTTCAAACTACAAGTCTGCAAATTATCTGAGCGCATGTGCTGACTCAGGAAACCTGTCGGGGGGGGGGGGGGTATATCAAAACTGTAAGATTTGAAAAATGTATCGTCCCATCGGGAGATTTTCAGCATTTACAAGCTACAGCTGGACAGATTATTTGAGGGCACGTGCCTACTCAGCAAACCTGGGGGGTGGGGTGGGGTGGGGTGGTTATATGATAATTGTGAATTATATAGAATTTCTTGTCCGACCCGGAGATTTTCATCATTCACATGCCTTCAGATAATGTGTCGAGTTGTAGCTGCTAATTGCCGAGAATCTCCCGATCGGACGAGAAATTGTTCATATTTTACACTTTTGGTATTACCCCCCTCCCCCCTCTTCGCCGACAGGTTTCCAGAGAGTGACATGCGCTAAGAAAATGTGTCGAGTTGCAGTTTCTAAATGCTGAAGATCTCCAGATCGGAAGAGAAATCTTGATATTTTACGATTTTGGTATTACCTCCCCCTCCCCCGCCCCCCACCCCGACTAGTTTCCTGAGGCAGCAGATACCCTCAGATAATTCGACGTGTTGTAGCTTGTAAACGCTGGAAATCTCCCGATCGGACGAGAAATTCTTTATATTTCATATTTTAGATTTTAAGCACCCCCTCCCCAGACAAATTCCCTGGGTTTGCACATACTCACAGAGAATTTTTTTATTTGTAGTTTCTAGAAAAATATTGTACAGCAGTTGGCTTGAAGACAACGGTGAATCATTAGTATGTTTTTAAATAACTGTTGCATAAGACTACCACGGCTTTCAGGCCAACACCATACAACCTCTACAGTCCATCAGTGCAATCCGAACTTTCCTCTCGTATTTGTAAGGTTTGCAGAAAATATTTTACACATCAAATTATTAATATTGCGGTATTACTCAGGCAGAAAATAATATTAGTACTAACGTTCAGGCCCTTCTAAAAGTTTTCATTCCGTCATTCCCATATTCGCGTTATGTAGGTGAGGTGGCCTAGAAACCGCAATTTTTATATGACCCCTAACGGTTTTTTTGGCCAGCAGTCTGTGACTAGTTGTCCGAACACCGTTTATAACAGACATAAAAACTTATCAGTCAAACACATATTTTTCCCGTGGGCGATTTTTCCGTGGGCGATTTTTCCGTGGGCGTTTTTTCCGTGGGCGATTTTTCCGTGGGCGTTTTTTCCGTGGGCATTCTTTCATGCAATCGGCGGCGATAAAGTTAACATCATAATGCTTAAATTCAAAAGCGTTAGATTTATATGTACCATTAAAAGCATCGTTATCGACACATCCAATAATCAGTCTTTTGGGCATTTGTCCTAGGAATACGTTGTCTTGCACGAAGGACATACTTCCTTGAGAGACGGAATACACTTTGCATAAAACACGATCAATAGGATACTTGGCGGGAGATTTTTCTAAAGCTTTTGCATGGCCGATGGCAACTCCCGGGTTGACTTTCACTTTTCTCACAAAAATGGAGGCGTGTTCGATGAGAACTCTGTAATTGGGGGCCTCTGAGGAGGAAACGAGGCACAAATCAGGTTTATTTCGAACCAGTTTAATTTTCACGTCCACTAAATTGAGAAGCAGTCTGTTTTGAAAAAATAAATCACAGTGCAAGGTTCCAATCATGTCAAACGTTTTGCTGTCTTTCACGAGCTCATAGCGTTGATGTAATCCTTTGTTTGTTGCAGCATTCGTGGGATTAATTTCGTTCAGATGTCCGGCTGTATCCTTGTAAAACCTTTCGCATGCTAAATAGGATTTCTTTGCGTCTTCTCCATAATTTAATAGAGTTTCAATATATGCTCTGTGAGGATACATGTTGCTCGAGGACGAAATCACTCTTTCGTTTAAACTAGCATAAATTTGGGAAAACAGAGAATGAAGAAAACAGTTTATGGGCCCCACGGGCTCTTTGTCAGCTATGACGGAATTGTCAGCTTTCACAATTTTAATTTTTACGTCTCAAATGTCAATTTTGCTTTACTAATCCTCACATGATCACCCACCTGAAATTTATAGGACTGTTTTTCCTTCTTGAGATCACCATACAGATTGAGAAACACTTGCTTTTCATTATCTTTGTTTACATCTACAGGTTTCATTTTTATACTTCGATGGGGGGAATGGTTGTAACTGTGAACTAAATCGTTGAGCACGTCTATGAATTTAAACATATTTTGACTTGTAAAGTATCGCACCATGCGATACTTAAAAATACAGAAAAACTCATGTTCACACAAACTCGATCACAACTCTTAATAACGTCCACTCCCCCTCACACACCATTTTAAAAGAAATTCCAAATCACCTAAAACATTTGAACACCATGAAAAACCATAAATCTTACTCTTTCAAGCATCTTTTTCCAATTGTTCGATGGTCTAGCGGAAAGAATGTAAGCTTTCTGAACAAAGGACTGGGAGTTCGAACCACTTCTATAAATAAAAATCACAAAATGGTGTAAAAAAAAGGAAATCAAAACGGTGCTTTTCAGGTTCATCACCAATTCATCAAAAAAGGTTAGCAAACATGTAAACTGAACTTTTTTGACACGATTAAATCCTCTTTCTCTCAATCCATAAACTATAAGATGATTCTCCTATTTGTTGAAAACACTTTATTTACAACCATAGAAAAATAAAAATAAATAAAACTAACCTCTTGTAAAATATTTAATCGTAAAAACTAAACTGAAGAAAATTTATTAAAGAAAAATATAACCTGAAGAAAATTTATGAAAGAAAAAACTGATCTGGTAAAAATTTGTTAAATCAGATATTGACTTTTGGAGAAATGATCGTTTAAAATTTTTTACTTTAAGGAAAAATGAACGATTCAAATATTGACTTTTAGTTGGATGGCACTTCCCATGTTATTCTATGAGATTTTTGCGATTATAAAAAAAACTCAATCATTGGAATCGTCTTGTCCGGCGGTTCTCACGTTTGCAGCCGAACTGCGTCGCTTGATAAAATTTCACAGTGGAGAATTCTTGACACAATCTTCTAAAATATTTTGTAACGCTACCACGTGGAACGATGTTGGTTGTTTGGCGGAAATCTCCACCCAGCACGAAAGTTTTTCCTCAGAATGGACGTACATCAGTAGAGGAAAAGGGAGACTTCTGGCACAGGGACAGCCCTCCTTAGACTTAACATTGGCTGTCCACGAGGCTGTCCCCGGCTGTCCACGAGGCTGTCCCCGGCTGTCCCAAGGCTGCCCCAGCTGCCCCCGAGTCAGAATTTTTATCACGTGATCGTCCCCATGACGTGCTGCCCCCTTGCGGCGCTTCTTGGAACTTTCAATGGATCTTTTGAGGGATGGCAACGACCGAGAGGGAAAGGGGGTGGATATAGGGGGATGTCAACTCGATGTGCTGCCCCCGAGTCAGAATTTTTGTCACGCGATCGTCCCCATGATGTGCTGCGCCCTAGCGGTGCTTCTTGGAACTTTCAATGGAACTTTGTTTTTGAGGGATGGCAACGACCGAGAGGGAAAGGGGGTGGATATAGGGGGATGTCAACTCGATGTGCTGCCCCCGAGTCAGAATTTTTGTCACGCGATCGTCCCCATGATGTGCTGCCCCTAGCGGTGCTTCTTGGAACTTTCAATGGAACTTTGTTTTTGAGGGATGGCAACGACCGAGAGGGATAGGGGTGGATCATCATCATCATCATTGTCAACCATTATCAATCCACTGCTGGACGAAGGTCTCCCCAAGTTTCCTCCACAACGGTCTGTCTTGTGCCAGTCTCCTCCATGTCACTCCCGCATATTTACGAATTTCATCCACCCATCTCCCATGTGGTCTTTTTCTGGGTCTTTTCCTGTCCCTTGGAATCCAATCTAAAATTTCGGCTGTCCATCTATGGTCTGTCCTTCTGGCAGTATGTCCAGCCCATTGCCATTTCAGGGATTTAACTCTGATCATGATGTCTTCCACTCTCGTCATTTTTCGGATCCACGAGTTCCTCTTCTTATCTCTCCTGGTTATACCAAGCATGCACCTCTCCATGCTTTTTTGAGTTGTCTGCAGCCTTTGTATGTCTCTTTTAGTTAAGGTCCACGTCTCTGCACCATACGTAAGCACTGGAAGGATGCATTGATCAAACACTTTTCTTTTAAGACATAATGGCATATTGCTCTTGAAAATTATGCTGTTTCTTCCAAAAGCTCTGCAGGCAAGTTTTGTACGCCTATTAATTTCTTCATCAATGTGACCCTCACTTGACATCTGCTGTCCAAGATAAACATATGTATCTGTTATCTCCAGTTTTTCTCCATCAATCGATAAATCTTCATTTCTTGTAAAAGCATTCAACATCACTTTTGTCTTCTGAAAGTTCATTTTTAATCCCACTTCTTTACTCTTGTCAGCAAGTTCCTGGATCATACTCTGCAGCTCTGATGGGGTAGTTGCAAAAATGACTACGTCATCAGCAAAACGAAGGTGGGTTAGATAATCTCCATTAATCTTTATCCCTTTGTTTTCCCAGTTCTGTGATTGAAAGACATTTTCCAATGTGGCATTAAAGAGCTTCGGAGATATGGTGTCACCTTGTCTCACTCCTTTTCCAATTTTTATGTGTGTTGTATTTAGGGATGTAAGGTCAGGTGATGCGTAACATCACAGCCTCTCCTTGACAAATGTCAACCCCGCCTTCTCGTGGTGCATCCTGTTCCCACTAAAGGGGCTCTGACGACCGCAAATAGCGGTATAACTATACCATCGGGATCAGAGGAAATGCTATCCCACACTCACCAACCCGCTTGGCCAGCGTGGTGAGTTATGGCCAAACACCTCCAAAATGACTCTACAACTTAAATCTTGGCCCTCAGTCTCCGGCAGCTGGAATGTACCTGGCCAAGGCAGCGGCCAGTGCGACATGAAGGCAGAGGGTGCTAAGAATCCCCGGAGGACCGGACTAGGCTGCCATTTGATGCTGACCTTGGCTACCTACAACGGACGCTCCCTATCTTCTGATTCAAGGCTTCTTGAATTGGAAGAGGAACTACAAAGGATCAAGTGGGACATCGTCGGGCTAAGTGAGGTAAGGAGAAAAGGAGAAGATCTCATTGAACTGAAAAGTGGACATCTCTTCTATTATCGTGGGACAGATACTGGCAGAACTAGTGGTGTTGGATTTATAATAAACAAGAAACTGAAGGATAAAGTGGTAGAAGTTGAAAGTTCCTCTGACAGAGCTGCACGACTCGTTATCCAACTATCGAGAAGATACCAGGCTCAGATTATTCAAACTTATGCACCCACCACAAGTCATCCTGAAGAAGAAATTGAAGAATTTTATGAGGAAATTCGTCATCTAAATAATAAAGGTAAGCAGCACTTGAAGATAATTATAGGAGATTTCAATGCAAAAATAGGGCACCAGCAACAGAATGAAAGTTCAGTAGGTAAATTCGGTCACGGCAACAGAAACCAGCGTGGAAATACTCTCGTTGAGTTTGCAGAGGCAGAAGGATTTTTCATCTTGAATTCCTTTTTCAAGAAAAAGCCACACAGGAAATGGACATGGAGACATCCAATTGGGACGACAAGTGAAATTGATTTTATTATGTGTAACAAAAAATTCGTCATCGAAGACTGCAGTGTGCTGAACAAGTTCAACACAGGTAGTGACCATAGATTGGTGAGATGTAAGATGCACCTCAACACTAAACTGGAACGTGGCAAGCTCATAAGACAAACAAAATGTATTGACATAACCAACCTTAAAAATCACCATAATACTTTCAAGTTGGAACTGAAGAACAGATTCTCTGTTTTAGAAGGCCTAACATCGGAAGAAGTGGATATTTCGGAAGTTAACAGAAAAGTAACCAAAGCTCTTATGGAAACAGCAACAAAATTAGCTGGGTCTAAGAACAAGTTGCATGTAAACAAATTATCAGGAAAAACCAAAATGTTGATGCAAAAAAAGAAGAGAGATGAGGACAACTAAAGAAGATGTGACTTCCAAAGTGGAATATATAGAGCTATGCAAGACAGTAAGAAAAAGTATCACTGAAGACGTAAGGAAATTCAACTGTGAGCTAGTGAGGAAAGCAATTGAAAACAACCAAAGCCTAAAGATAGCAAAGGGACATCTCAGTAAGGGAAGAAAACAGATTATGGCTCTGAGAAAAGAAGATGGTTCTGTAACAAGAAATAGAGGCGAAATTTTGACAAGAGTGAAAGATTTCTACTCCAAATTATATGAAAGGGATGATACATGTACTCCAGACATCACGGAAGGTACCAGAGTTCTTCCAGTCCTCCCAGCAGAAGTTGCTCATGCAATCAAGAACATGAAGCGGGGGAAAGCTCCAGGAGAAGATGGAATTACTATAGACATCATACAAGAAGCAAGTGGAGAAATTGAAACAGTACTCGCCCAAATTTTCACTCGATGCCTTAATGAAGGGAAGATTCCTGAGGATTGGAACAATGCTACAATGATCCTGCTACATAAAAAAGGTGACATTGAGGATCTCAGGAACTACAGACCTATCAGCCTCCTATCAGTGGTTTATAAAATCTTCCCTAAAGTTCTTTCACACCGCTTGAAGGTAACACTGGACATGGCTCAACCGAGAGAACAAGCTGGATTCAGGAGTGGCTACAGCACAATAGATCATATCCACGTACTGAGAGAACTAATTGAAAGAGCGAGGGAATATGAACTTCCATTGTGCATGGCTTTTATCGATTATGAAAAAGCCTTTGATTCGGTGAAACCATCAGCAGTTACCACGGCTCTGAAATCCTGCGGTATTGAAGATGCATACATTAATATTATTAATAACATCTATGAAAATGCAAGTGCAAAGGGGGTGGATATATGGGGGAATGTCAACTCGATGTGCTGCCCCCTAACGGTGCCTTTTGGAACTTTCGATTTTGAGGGATGGCAACAACCGAGTGTGTCCGTTGGGATTTTTTGCATTTATTCCAGTGGTTTTCAAGCGGGATTTTTCCTCCTCTTCGATGTTATTTTTCACCGGAGGAAATTTTTACGTAACGATGCTGGGGAATTTTCTTTCCGATGGAGTAAAAATGCTCTAATATCTTAGCAAAGTTCTTACTCACGATGATTTGTTTTCGAAAAATTGGTCAGGTGGTCTCGTGTACTACGTATTCACTCTATTTTTTTTTTAATTACTTTTACATTATTTCTTCATGGTTTTTTTTTTATATATTTTTTGTATGTTTTGAGGGAGTTTTTTCGTGTAGATGTAATGCATTTTCTTGGGAACTTTTCTTTTTCATACATTTCATTTTATTTCAGACCATGAGACGGGGAAATGCTTATTTAGAAACGATTTCGTTCCTGTTCGCAGTAACTATTGGACTTTGACAAAAATTTTGGGAAATCAAGCGGAAATGTAGACATGTTAATTCTGAGTCTTTCGCCCTTCCAATATTTTTTTTTTCTAGTCGTAATGTTTTCATGTACTATGTATTCCAGCTCTTTTCTTTTTTATAACTTTTACGTTATTTCATCATGAATTTTTTATATTTTTTGTATGTTTTGAGGGAGTTTTTTCGTGTAGATGTAATGAATTTTCTGGGTAACTTTTCTTTTTCCTTTATTCAATTTTATTACAGATCATGAGACGAGGAAATGCTTCTTTAGAAACGATTTCGTTCCTGTTCGCAGTAATTATTGGACTTTGTCATATTTTTTTTATTTTTTTCTTTAAATGACTTCATGCTAATTCTGAGTCTTTCGCCTTAGCAATATTATTTTCTCGTAATTTTTTCGTGTGTTCAAGAACTCTACAGGTCTTTCACAGTTACAATTCTGATGAAACAATATTTTCTTACTTTATTTCGCATATCTTTATAGCTTCCCAATTTCGCTATTTTACTTCATCTTTTTTTTTTTTTGAAATTTCGTAAAACTTTTCAGTATGTCAGTAATTGTTTTCTTACTTGGTCAAACTTGTGACTCCATTTATTTGGACTCTTTTTTTTTTTTTTTCATTTCATTTCAACAAAACGATTATTTTAGATGTAGCAAGTCATCAGATTTTTGTTTCCTTATATAGCATATTTTCAAACTTGCTTAAAAATATTCCTCAAAGCTTTGCATGTAATCAAATATGCATTTTTTTTTTATTCTTTCCTAGTTTGCTATACTTTTCGTTTACTGTCCCAATAAGAAAGCATTCATTGTCAAGACATACAATCTAAAACCTTTTTTCTTACGATAAAATTTGTATTCTTTGGGCTGTATATTTTTCTGTCTCGTCCGAAAAACATTCATTCTAGAGGCAAAGCTAGTGATTCCGTTCATCCCATAAACATTATTTTTTTAACGTTTTACTAACTCATCAGAAAAGCAGTTATTCCCCACCCCGATAGCGAAAATATTTTCCATACATATCAACTCAATCTATTTCTTTTCGAAATGCTGGTCATGACATTTCAACTAAAATTTCCTACTTTCACCAAAAATCATATTCTTAAACGAGCTATTTTTTTTTTTTACTTTATTTCATGTATAACTAAATTTTTATTGTTTCCCACCTCATCAAAGTTAATAAGAACTTCTCCAATCTCATTCCTTTCCCTCATTTAGTTCGCTTTAAGTTGAGATGTTTCAAAACTTCGCGTATATTTCTTTCACTAAATGTCCAGTTCTCCCGTATCGGTCCCATCATTTTTAACTTCTGTGCCAGCCGCATTTTTTCTTTAGACGTTTAGTTTCATTGACCTTTTCTTTCGTTTCAATTAGGTTTTCATTATCGTATTTTTTATTCATTGTCTCAGCAGAAAAAGCTTTCATTCTGGAGACATTGCGACTAAGTCCGTACTTCCTCTAAACATTTTTATTTCACGTTTTACTAATTCGTAAGAAAAGCAAATGTTTCCAAACTCTCATAGTGAAAATATCGTATTCCCCTTATTTTACTTATTATGTTTTTCCTTCTATTCAGTGTTGTATGATTCTTAAAACTTTGGTTTATTTTTATGAAACTTCTTTTTTTTTTTTTTCTTAGTTTTTTTTTTTTTTTTTTTCTGATTCAACCTATCAATCTTTTCCTATCGATTTAATTGCTCTTATTTTTCCATTCGACTTTACTTTTGAACAGAAATGTGTCTAAAATCTTCAGATGTATTTTAGTCTCTAAGGCCGATTCTTCACTATTTCAAATAAAGTCATTGTAGGATTTTAGTGTAAATGCCCCTAAATCTTTAGAACTTCCTTTTCATAGTTAGATACTAATTCCTCGAGGTTTAAATTAAAACATGAAAGAAGAGTGTTTTTACGCTCTCTCCAGTGAACGAAGAGTGTTTTTACGCTTTCCCCAAGAAATTAACTTTGGAATCTCCCTTCTTCTACCGGAAAATGACTATCTTGTGCGACTGTTTTCACGCGTCTACTGCTTTGCTGGAAAACCTCATATGACATGAAATCCCTTTGCTTGGTAGATTAAACTAAATTCTGGTTTTGAACTTTGAACGCAAACTCAAGCTTGCAAAAGCATAGTTTTCTGAGCGAACTTAAACTGTCTAAGATGACAAAAATCTAAAACTGGTGACTCAATGGGACAGAGCGTTTGAACTTTGCCGTTGATTCAAGATTTAAGAGATCAGTCGTGAACCACTACAAGGGAAATAAGCAGACCCTGATTTAGTCCACTGTTTCCAAGGAAGGTAGAAAGCTAGTGTCGTAATTCAAAAGCTCATAACTCAAGTCTCCCCAGGATTTAATTTTGGACGGGCGATTAGTCAGATGTCAATGCTTAGACATTGAAAAATTACTTCAGACAAATATTTTTTTACTTAAAAGTGCTTCAAGTCAGAATTTGTATTACTTAAGATTCCCCTTAGTCAATATTTTTTCTATCTTAAAAACTTCTAAAGGGTTGATTTTGAAAAACAAAATGAGTTCTCCCAAAAACGTAAAATTTACACAGAATTGTATGAGGAACCAAATAAATTGACGAAGCTTGAATGTTAAGTCTTTCAACCCATTTCTTTCTCTTCATGTTTCATTCCATAAACTTTCTTCAAATTCCTATATACCCAAGAATTTTGTTAAATGTCCAAGTTCGACTCCACCAGAAATTTTCTGAAAATGATAGTTTCTCTTTTTAAAAAAAAATTCCAAAATAAGAATCCCTTCAATGAAACAAGAAATTCCTATTCAAAGCATTCCATCATTCTTTCTACTTCAAATACTCTCTTTGTAAATCTAAGGAGCTGTTTTTGTTTTAGTTTTTTTTTTTTTTTTTTTTTAATATTCATATATTTTTCCCTCTAACTTTAGAAGATATTCTCCCGAAATGTATGTACATATACGATAGTAAAACATCATACAACTGCTTGATGTTCAATTCACTTCACGCTGTCTTAAGGATATTCTTTCATTTTCTCATAACACATAGACATGTTATTTTTCTTCCCATTTACTTCAAAGGCTTGAGATCAACTTAATCGAGTCCTTTGAGAAAAACTTTCATAGAAAAGCATAAATGTACTGAAAATGTCAGTTTTCTTAAAGAAATCATAAGAATAAGAATTTTTTTTTACTGAAACAAGTTTCCCATGTTCAAAGCATTAAGTGGCTCTTTTCGCATCAAATTCAGTATTTCTTCATGTAAACTTTATTCTTTTTCTACTTCATATCGTCGTTCGTTTCTTGTTTTTCCCTATGTAACTTAAAACTTCTTTTCTTAATCTATTTTTCATAAAGTATCATTCTTTTGAGTTGATTTTTTCTCTTTCTCTCTCTCTCTCTCTCTCTCTCTCTCTCTCTCTCTCTCTCTCTCTCTCTCTCTCTCTCTCTCTCTTTTAAATGCATTCATAAGTTCATATTGAGAAGGGTTTAAATTTTGATTGAAAGATCGTTTTAGGAAAAGTTGAAAACTGATAATGTTCGTTTCGGAAAAGTACATTCTCTTATAGGGTTAAAAAATGGAACACTTCATATTTTCTTAGGGGCGGTTTTGATGAAACACGTTTCAGTAAAAACAGTGAAATTCCCATTGAATAACATGGGGAACTATGAAATTTAAGAAGCACGTTTTCGTTCAAGGAAAATATTTTAAAAGGTCTATTTTCGATTCAGTTGAAAACGATTCAGGTAGAAAACAGAATGCAGAAAAAACAGTCACAGCAAGTTCCTGAAAGTTGAAAATAGATGAGGTTGAAATTTGGAAAAATGTCTAAGGAAAGAAATTGTTATAAAACACAGACTGTTTTAGTTTTCCCAGGCTAGCGGGGTCTTCAGTGAGAGCACTTCTTCTTTTTCAACCCAAAGAATGAAGCGAGTCAGTTTGAAACATTTCAAACTCCCCGAAAATAAGCCGTGTACTCTGGTTTCGGCTCAATACAGTAAAGCATTGCTCTCAGACCAGTCGGAATTCCGCCCCGATTGGTTGCCTAATGGAAAACCTTAGACCCATCTCCAATAAAAATACCCAAATATTCTTAAGAAAAGTCTAGCAAAAAAGCACTAGTTCCCCATTAAATCAATTGCATTCATCCTGTTACTGTTTTACACATTTCAAAAATGTGTAAAACAGTAACAGGATGAATCGGTCTTCCACTCCTCCCAAAATTTAACGAAGTCCATTAAATCTCTGTTGTCAGTACACGTATTTGTTTAATTTTGGGTGGAATGGATGACGATGTGAGATATCATTCGCCCTCCAATATTTTTCATGGATTTTTTTTTTATATAAAACTTATATTTTTTATGTTTTCGGGAATCCCGTCTATGCATTATTTATTCAATTCTCATATTTTCTTTTCTCCAATTTTAATCAATGTCGATTTTAACCGTTGCCCCCTTTCATGAGAGCGATTCCCCACTCAAAGGAATGCATAAGTCGAGATTTTCACCATGTATTGGATTTCACTCAGAAAAAAGTGGGTCAGGATGGTGAAATTTTGAAATCTGAAATTTCTCTGTGTGGCGAACATTGGACTAAAGTGGCTGATAAGAAATCTACTATGTTGAGAGTCATACAACAGACGTTTCTTCGTTCCATTTCGTTTTCAGCTTTAATTAGGAAAGCATTGGAAAAAAAAATAATTTGACTTTGGAAACATTACAAACACCAAAAGAAGAATTTCTGTGGAATGAAGGCTCTTTTCTGCTTGAAGAAACTCTCGGGGACACAGTGTATGACATGGTGGATATGAACGGGTTGGAAATCTCCGACAACGACAATCAAATAAACATGACCAAAATTATTTTACAACTGGATTTTGAGAAAATATCTTAACAGTATCGGGAAGAACTTCCTCGGAATCGAAATACTAAAGTAGACGAAGCATTTCTGGACTCAGTTGACCTAAGTCATCACGTGGGAGAAATTTTAAGAAAAAGGGGAATATTGAAATCGTACACTGTGTTTTCTTTATGTGACAAACAAAGTATTCTATAGTTTACTGTTTTTTTTTTTCAAAAGCGGTTTTAATTCTGAGATGAATTCTTTCAGGGTGTCTGATTAAATTCTTTCGCTTTCCGTATTCCTTTTGTGGAAAATTCAACCATGAAGAATTTCTTACCGAATACATTTTAGTTTTATTCTCTCTGGATATGAAAATTAATTATAATGAAGTCCTTTCGTTTTTCTCTAAGAATTTACCTGAAAATAAGCTTTGTCTGATTAGAGTCGATAGCATGTTCGTTGAGAGATGAACAGATAAGGAAACAGTCACCGTGAAGCGCTGACGCATGGTGACACACCAACACGTGTTGTGATAAGGGTCATGCATTAGTCACAGTATGCAAAGGAAACGCTTAGTGAATTTTAGTTCTGTTCTAAGTTTGAATAAAGTAAGACGTCATCAAGTCTTTCAAATTATGTTTCCATCAGCTGGGTAACGTTATTTTTTCCACATTTATTCATTGGGAAAGAAGCTGTATGAATCTTCCAGACGTTTCTGTTTCTTTCGCTAAGAAGCAGTGTGTCGGTTCCCCCAGCTGTTCAAATGCTTTGATTCCATCTGAAAATTGTGATGAGTTTTCATTCGTCTCCACTTGTGTTCTGGAGGTTCAACCTGAGAAAAGCTGTTCTATTGGATTCAGTCTGGAATCAATTCCTAAACATTATTTTCATTTAGGAGGAAATCTTTTTATGACTGTTTCCGTATTTTCTTCTGTAATCAAAGTTCGTGTTAGGGAATTCAAGTGGACTGAAGAATTGTTATAGTTTTTTTTTTTTTTTTTTTTAATTGGCAAGTGAGAAGGTGAGTTTGGGAATATTTATTGAAATATTAAGCGTAAATATTTTTTTAGTTTTGAGGCATACATTTAAAGAGTAATTTTTTTTTAAATTAAATTTTAGATGAAATAATTTTTTTATTGAAATGAGACAAAAATTTAAGCTTTCAAGAATTTTAAAAAGTAAAAGAAATTTCTTTTTCGAAATGTTTAAACAGTAGCAGGATGAATGCAATTGTTTTAATGGGTAACTAGTGCTTTTTTGCTAGACTTTTCTTAAGGAAATTTGGGTATTGCTATTGGAAATGGTCCTGATGTTTTCAATTAGGTGACCAATCGGGTGGATTTCTGACTGGTCTGAGAGCAATGTTTTACTGTATTGAGTCGAAACCAGAGTACACGGCTTATTTTCGGGTAGTTTGAAATGTTTCAAACTGACTCGCTTTCTTCTTTGAGTTGAAAAGATGAAGCGCTCTCACTGAAGACCCCCTAGCCTGGAAAAACTAAACAGTCTGTGTCGAACACATGTGGAAAAGGGAAGATTTTAGAAGAGTTCCTCTCTACAATCATAGGAAAAGAACTACTTGGAGAAATAATGATTTCGATTATATAAATTCAGAAATGAATGTAGTTTTTTTTTATTGGCAAGGTAGAAGGTGAGTTTGTGAATATTTATTATTTATTGAAATATTAAGCATAAATATTTTTTTTAGTTTTAAGGCATAAATTTTAAGAGTTATTTTTTTTTAAATTAAATTTTAAGGGAAATTATTATTTTTTTTTATGGAAATGAGTGAAAATATTAAGCTTTTCAAGAATTTTAAAGTAAAAGTGAGAATGTAAAGTTCTTTTTTGAAATGTGTAAAACAGTAACAGGATGAATGCAATTGATTTAATGGGGAACTAGTGCTTTTTTGCTAGACTTTTCTTAAGAATATTTGGGTATTTTTATTGGAGATGGGTCTAAGGTTTTCCATTAGGCAACCAATCGGGGCGGAATTCCGACTGGTCTGAGAGCAATGCTTTACTGTATTGAGCCGAAACCAGAGTACACGGCTTATTTTCGGGGAGTTTGAAATGTTTCAAACTGACTCGCTTCATTCTTTGGGTTGAAAAAGAAGAAGTGCTCTCACTGAAGACCCCGCTAGCCTGGGAAAACTAAAACAGTCTGTGTTTTATAACAATTTCTTTCCTTAGACATTTTTCCAAATTTCAACCTCATCTATTTTCAACTTTCAGGAACTTGCTGTGACTGTTTTTTCTGCATTCTGTTTTCTACCTGAATCGTTTTCAACTGAATCGAAAATAGACCTTTTAAAATATTTTCCTTGAACGAAAACGTGCTTCTTAAATTTCATAGTTCCCCATGTTATTCAATGGGAATTTCACTGTTTTTACTGAAACGTGTTTCATCAAAACCGCCCCTAAGAAAATATGAAGTGTTCCATTTTTTAACCCTATAAGAGAATGTACTTTTCCGAAACGAACATTATCAGTTTTCAACTTTTCCTAAAACGATCTTTCAATCAAAATTTAAACCCTTCTCAATATGAACTTATGAATGCATTTAAAAGAGAGAGAGAGAGAGAGAGAGAGAGAGAGAGAGAGAGAGAGAGAGAGAAAGAGAGAAAATCAACTCAAAAGAATGATACTTTATGAAAAATAGATTAAGAAAAGAAGTTTTAAGTTACATAGGGAAAAACAAGAAACGAACGACGATATGAAGTAGAAAAAGAATAAAGTTTACATGAAGAAATACTGAATTTGATGCGAAAAGAGCCACTTAATGCTTTGAACATGGGAAACTTGTTTCAGTAAAAAAAAATTCTTATTCTTATGATTTCTTTAAGAAAACTGACATTTTCAGTACATTTATGCTTTTCTATGAAAGTTTTTCTCAAAGGACTCGATTAAGTTGATCTCAAGCCTTTGAAGTAAATGGGAAGAAAAATAACATGTCTATGTGTTATGAGAAAATGAAAGAATATCCTTAAGACAGCGTGAAGTGAATTGAACATCAAGCAGTTGTATGATGTTTTACTATCGTATATGTACATACATTTCGGGAGAATATCTTCTAAAGTTAGAGGGAAAAATATATGAATATTAAAAAAAAAAAAAAAAACTAAAACAAAAACAGCTCCTTAGATTTACAAAGAGAGTATTTGAAGTAGAAAGAATGATGGAATGCTTTGAATAGGAATTTCTTGTTTCATTGAAGGGATTCTTATTTTGGAATTCTTTTTTAAAAAGAGAAACTATCATTTTCAGAAAATTTCTGGTGGAGTCGAACTTGGACATTTAACAAAATTCTTGGGTATATAGGAATTTGAAGAAAGTTTATGGAATGAAACATGAAGAGAAAGAAATGGGTTGAAAGACTTAACATTCAAGCTTCGTCAATTTATTTGGTTCCTCATACAATTCTGTGTAAATTTTACGTTTTTGGGAGAACTCATTTTGTTTTTCAAAATCAACCCTTTAGAAGTTTTTAAGATAGAAAAAATATTGACTAAGGGGAATCTTAAGTAATACAAATTCTGACTTGAAGCACTTTTAAGTAAAAAAATATTTGTCTGAAGTAATTTTTCAATGTCTAAGCATTGACATCTGACTAATCGCCCGTCCAAAATTAAATCCTGGGGAGACTTGAGTTATGAGCTTTTGAATTACGACACTAGCTTTCTACCTTCCTTGGAAACAGTGGACTAAATCAGGGTCTGCTTATTTCCCTTGTAGTGGTTCACGACTGATCTCTTAAATCTTGAATCAACGGCAAAGTTCAAACGCTCTGTCCCATTGAGTCACCAGTTTTAGATTTTTGTCATCTTAGACAGTTTAAGTTCGCTCAGAAAACTATGCTTTTGCAAGCTTGAGTTTGCGTTCAAAGTTCAAAACCAGAATTTAGTTTAATCTACCAAGCAAAGGGATTTCATGTCATATGAGGTTTTCCAGCAAAGCAGTAGACGCGTGAAAACAGTCGCACAAGATAGTCATTTTCCGGTAGAAGAAGGGAGATTCCAAAGTTAATTTCTTGGGGGAAAGCGTAAAAACACTCTTCGTTCACTGGAGAGAGCGTAAAAACACTCTTCTTTCATGTTTTAATTTAAACCTCGAGGAATTAGTATCTAACTATGAAAAGGAAGTTCTAAAGATTTAGGGGCATTTACACTAAAATCCTACAATGACTTTATTTGAAATAGTGAAGAATCGGCCTTAGAGACTAAAATACATCTGAAGATTTTAGACACATTTCTGTTCAAAAGTAAAGTCGAATGGAAAAATAAGAGCAATTAAATCGATAGGAAAAGATTGATAGGTTGAATCAGAAAAAAAAAAAAAAACTAAGAAAAAAAAAAAAGAAGTTTCATAAAAATAAACCAAAGTTTTAAGAATCATACAACACTGAATAGAAGGAAAAACATAATAAGTAAAATAAGGGGAATACGATATTTTCACTATGAGAGTTTGGAAACATTTGCTTTTCTTACGAATTAGTAAAACGTGAAATAAAAATGTTTAGAGGAAGTACGGACTTAGTCGCAATGTCTCCAGAATGAAAGCTTTTTCTGCTGAGACAATGAATAAAAAATACGATAATGAAAACCTAATTGAAACGAAAGAAAAGGTCAATGAAACTAAACGTCTAAAGAAAAAATGCGGCTGGCACAGAAGTTAAAAATGATGGGACCGATACGGGAGAACTGGACATTTAGTGAAAGAAATATACGCGAAGTTTTGAAACATCTCAACTTAAAGCGAACTAAATGAGGGAAAGGAATGAGATTGGGGAAGTTCTTATTAACTTTGATGAGGTGGGAAACAATAAAAATTTAGTTATACATGAAATAAAGTAAAAAAAAAAAAAATAGCTCGTTTAAGAATATGATTTTTGGTGAAAGTAGGAAATTTTAGTTGAAATGTCATGACCAGCATTTCGAAAAGAAATAGATTGAGTTGATATGTATGGAAAAGAAGTAAGAATTTCTTTATTTTCGCTATGGGGGTGGGGAATAACTGCTTTTCTGATGAGTTAGTGAAACGTTAAAAAAATAATGTTTATGGGATGAACGGAATCACTAGCTTTGCCTCTAGAATGAATGCTTTACGGACGAGACAGAAAAATATACAGCCCAAAGAATACAAATTTTATCGTAAGAAAAAAGGTTTTAGATTGTATGTCTTGACCATGAATGCTTTCTTATTGGGACAGTAAACGAAAAGTATAGCAAACTAGGAAAGAATAAAAAAAAAATGCATATTTGATTACATGCAAAGCTTTGAGGAATATTTTTAAGCAAGTTTGAAAATATGCTATATAAGGAAACAAAAATCTGATGACTTGCTACATCTAAAATAATCGTTTTGTTGAAATGAAATGGAAAAAAAAAAAAAGAGTCCAAATAAATGGAGTCACTAGTTTGACCAAGTAAGAAAACAATTACTGACATACTGAAAAGTTTTACGAAATTTCAAAAAAAAAAGATGAAGTAAAATAGCGAAATTGGGAAGCTATAAAGATATGCGAAATAAAGTAAGAAAATATTGTTTCATCAGAATTGTAACTGTGAAAGACCTGTAGAGTTCTTGAACACACGAAAAAATTACGAGAAAATAATATTGCTAAGGCGAAAGACTCAGAATTAGCATGAAGTCATTTAAAAATAAAAATAAAAAAAAATGACAAAGTCCAATAATTACTGCGAACAGGAACGAAATCGTTTCTAAAGAAGCATTTCCTCGTCTCATGATCTGTAATAAAATTGAATAAAGGAAAAAGAAAAGTTACCCAGAAAATTCATTACATCTACACGAAAAAACTCCCTCAAAACATACAAAAAATATAAAAAATTCATGATGAAATAACGTAAAAGTTATAAAAAAGAAAAGAGCTGGAATACATAGTACATGAAAACATTACGACTAGAAAAAAAAATATTGGAAGGGCGAAAGACTCAGAATTAACATGTCTACATTTCCGCTTGATTTCCCAAAATTTTTGTCAAAGTCCAATAGTTACTGCGAACAGGAACGAAATCGTTTCTAAATAAGCATTTCCCCGTCTCATGGTCTGAAATAAAATGAAATGTATGAAAAAGAAAAGTTCCCAAGAAAATGCATTACATCTACACGAAAAAACTCCCTCAAAACATACAAAAAATATATAAAAAAAAACCATGAAGAAATAATGTAAAAGTAATTAAAAAAAAAAATAGAGTGAATACGTAGTACACGAGACCACCTGACCAATTTTTCGAAACCAAATCATCGTAAGTTAGGACCTTGCTAAGACCATTAGAGCATTTTTACTCCATTGGAAAGAAAATTCCCCAGTATCATTACGTAAAAATTTCCTCCGGTGAAAAATAACATCGAAGAGGAGGAAAAATCCCGCTTGAAAACCACTGGAATAAATGCAAAAAATCCCAACGGACCCACTCGGTTGTTGCCATCCCTCAAAATCAAAGATCCATCGAAAGTTCCAAAAAGCACCGTTAGGGGGCAGCACATCGAGTTGACATTCCCCCATATATCCACCCCTATCCCTCTCGGTCGTTGCCATCCCTCAAAAACAAAGTTCCATTGAAAGTTCCAAGAAGCACCGCTAGGGGCAGCACATCATGGGGACGATCGCGTGATAAAAATTCTGACTCGGGATAGCACATCGAGTTGACATCCCCCTATATCCACCCCCTTTCCCTCTCGGTCGTTGCCATCCCTCAAAAACAAAGTTCCATTGAAAGTTCCAAGAAGCACCGCTAGGGGGCAGCACATCATGGGGACGATCGCGTGACAAAAATTCTGACTCGGGGGCAGCACATCGAGTTGACATCCCCCTATATCCACCCCCTTTCCCTCTCGGTCGTTGCCATCCCTCAAAAGATCCATTGAAAGTTCCAAGAAGCGCCGCAAGGGGCAGCACGTCATGGGGACGATCACGTGATAAAAATTCTGACTCGGGGGCAGCTGGGGCAGCCTTGGGACAGCCGGGGACAGCCTCGTGGACAGCCGGGGACAGCCTCGTGGACAGCCAATGTTAAGTCCATGGAGGGCTGTCCCTGTGCCAGAAGTCTCCCTTTTCCTCTACTTACATCATTCATCGCTTCTGGCAGCAACAAATCGATTTTTCTCAATGAGTGTGACGGCAACATTGATTCCCCATCAATGATGAGATGATTATTAGCCAAGCTTTCCTCAACTTAGACGAATCATTTGATGGCACTTTCATGCTGGAGACAGAAGTTTTGACAGCTGAAATTGGAATTCTGAATCCACTATGCGACGTTCGACCTCCCTTCAGCAAATCGGCAACGATTCGAGTCGTCGCAAAAATCAAAACGCTTGCCTTGCCCTCGTAAATAGATCATCATTGGGTTGTACATGTAAGTCTTGCCTGATACACCAGGACCGTCGATGAAGAAAAATCAAATTGCTGCTTTGTCGTTGTTCACAACAAAGATCATTTTACTGAAAAAGCGCTTAGCTTTTGCTGCTTCATCGTCCAAGTTGAAGATGTGACTACGACTGCTTCTGCAAGTCTAAAATTCGTGCACTTTGTGCCGTGAATTGGAAAACGATTCCGATTTCTTGAAGTGCTTTTCTTTCAGCAATATGACCATGAAAGTCTCGAATAAAGTCTTCAACAATGAACTCCGGAAACAGCTGAGTGGAGATGAAGTAGATCGTTTGGCGAAATTGAAGACGCGGATCAGAGCGAATGTCTGTCGCAATTGTCGTGGCATGATGAATTTTGATGCTTCCTCACAGCAGAGAACTCATCTAGTGTCGTCATCAACCAAGCCATGCGTGATTGCTGCTGTTTTGAAGCTTTCATGAAGAATTCCGGTGACGGTCTTCAAAACATTGAAGCTCATTGCACCTTGAACATACTGGAGCAGCAGCCGCAAATTAAATCGTTCATAATTCTTAGGGCTAACACTGTACATTCGATACAAACTTGTTCCCTCCACGCTGCCTCTTTTTCAGGTACTGAACTTTTGATCGTAAACATAATGATATGGCAACTCCGAGTAGTAAAGATGTATGAAAGCTTCATCAGTCGCGTTAAGCTGGAACCAATCTGACAGCTGTGTTTTTTCTGCCGTCTGCTCACAGTGTTGCCTGACCTTCTTGGAATTAAGCTAATTGTTCATTTGGAAGATGAATGACAAGGCGATGAACTGCATGTGGCCGATCGTGCATGGGGTTCTCCAGAAATCTCCACATCGCTTTAGGCGCAGACACAAAGCTCGCATCGATATACTGGCTAATCTCGCAGCGAGGTACTGGATAACCTCGTCATAAATCACATTAGCTTGCGCACCAACATCATGGAATTCAACTGCAGCTTTGTTGTAACCTTTGTAAATGTACTTAAAGATATATTTAATGGCTTTGATTGACTGTCATGATTCAGCATTCTCATGACAATTGAATTTCTTAGCCAAAACTTTGTTGTAAGGAAGGCACAACAAAGCAATTATTGGCGGTAAAATTCCGGATTTCAACTTGAACGCCTTTGCGACGTCTGTACAGCGGGTAGCCATTGACATCAGTGATCATGTGATGTTTTAACTGCTTCGAAACTTCTTTATGAACTCCTTGTTAGCCATGCAATGTGCTTTTGGATTCAAAGTGCCACATGGGTCATGAATCATTGTTCGAATGACGCTTTAGTGAAGTTTCGGCTCTACTCGACGATCAGTAATATCAGCACAAACGTATCGAGCTACTTTTTCAGCTGTGTCAATTTCCTAATCATCTCCAAGAACGATCAAGATGTGTGCGTGAGGCAGTGTTCATTTTTGAAACTCGATTGTGTACACTAAAGCTTTCACATGTCCAAAAGCGCCATTCTTAGTGATGTCTTCGAGGAGAGCTTTTAAGTTTTATACTGAATACGGTGCTACTAAATATGGACGACCGGAAGGCGGATGCAAATTGAGAAAATGGTGGCAGATTTTTCTGAATCTCTGGCCAATTCGGATTGCATGCTATGGTCCCAAATAGATCAGGTCTGCTAAATTTAGAGACAATGCCATGGCATCGTGATGCGTTTCACTCATGTTGCGAGGCGAACCTTGAAATGAGGATGGAAAAATCAAGGCACGCCCAACGTTCACTCCTCTTCAATCAGCAACGTCATTCAAATGAACCATTAAGTCTCGATATTGCTCGACTAGCAAACGGACTTGCTGACTGCGGATATAGTTCACGTTGTTGCTTTCAACTTGAAAATAAGAAGCTACAGCACACTGCTGGAACAACTTTCCTCCGTGTAAAATTGGATTGAAGCGGTTAACTCTACGGTTGTTTGCGATACCTTCCATTGCAGCATCAATACACGCGCATGCTGTTGATTAGGATGATTATGGCGTTGATCTCAATATTTGGTAACCAGCCTGCTTCACCGAACGGATAAAACGACATATAAATCATTGGGTTCAGATGAGGACTCAAAATGTTGAGCTTGATGAGTAGTTGCTGGGAATTTCGAGAAGAAATTCAAAAGTCGCGGTCAAATGGTGGTTCACCGTCAGCTGACAGGAAAATCATGGAGATCTCATCAACCATAGGAAGATTGTAGCGTCTGCGGTCATTGGCAATTTATGGTCTTCATCAGCAGCTCTTTTCTTTTCATCAATTTCAACTTCTCGCAGCATGCGATAAGCGTGAGCATGCACATTGTTACGACGAATTACCTCATCCAAGAAAGCTACGATATCAGGATTACGTTGCTAATTCCCTGGATGATTTATACGCTGTTGATTTGCCAAGCCTGAGTCAATAACATGAAGCTCAGCATAAAAGCAATTGCTGTCTTCACTGGTATTCATCTATTCTGTTTGATGATAGATCTGCCTGTGAACTCTGAAGATTTAGAGACCGTTTTCTGCAACGTGAGCAAATTTGTGCGCCCAACGATATGAAACTTAAGGCGCTGTTGAAAGAACTAATATTTTCATTGAAGTGCCGATAATTTGGATGCTGTCGATTACTTATCATATCCTTCAAATCAGGTGGAAACTCGCGAACTGCTTGGCCTTCATTCTCAAGCAAAACAGTTACTTTGAAACAGCAATACTTGAGTGTTTTATAATCAGATTTCTCAGCACAAAAATTAATAGAATGGCAGAACTGACTGTAAGAGAGAAATACAATATTAATGGAATTTCGGACATTCGACATCATTTTCATATTTTATGTGATTACGATACAAGGACTGGAATTAGAAATCAAGCGACAAAAAAGAAAAAAAAAAAGAAGAAGCAGCACGTGGTTTCCCGCTTCCAGAAAAATAACTCTTCTATTTACTTTTTATTTCCAGAAAAGGAACATTTCTGCAAGTTAAATTTGTCGGATTACTAAAAGCCCTTGAGGCTAATGTGTTTGGGATGTATTGTAAGACTCCAACATGGCGCCCGACCGTCTGAGAAAATGTACATATTTATTTTAACCAAGTCGGTTCGGAATGTATGAACACAATACTGTGTACAATGCTGGCGAACTATGCTGTCCGTTGGAGATTAGTTCTTGGAAAAGGTCAATGTCGCGATTGGGGCCGTTAGGTGACCTTCGTAAAGCAGCGAAGGCTGGGGGTTAGGGGGTCAGGGAGTAAACGGGTCGGAAAAGAATGGGGAGGCAACAGTGGAGGCTCGTTGTCTGCCTCTCACTAGATAGTTCGTCGCGCCTCAGGCGATAGGGCAGTGGTTAGTACGCGGGCGCGAGGCTCGATATTCAGTTAGTTGAGGGTCGGAGCTTGGTGGAGGAGCACGTGTATGCTGCTCGACAGGAAGCTAAAAAACTTAGTATGTCCTCGTGGATGGACGGAAATTTAGCGTTCTTGTGACACACACCGTTGCAGGCTCTCACAAGCGCGTGGAGATTCTGTGCCAAAGAGCGGACAGACTCCGGCAGGTATTATTAGGAAGAACAATAAAGTGTTAGCAAGGAGAGCTGCACGACGACGAAAACGCACGTGTGAAACAATGCGCAAGTGATTTCTTGCCACGAGCGAAGTCTCCGATATACAGCCTAGGCTCGGACAGCATTTCTTTGAATAATGATTAAATTTGGTTTAAGTTTAGAAAACTTTGATGGATTCCTTTCGAGGCCTGTCTCATCGTTATTCATTCACCTCCTCCCTTGATCAGCCGATCTTAATATAACAAAGCTGAGGGAGCGGAGCGCCTGTTTGACCAATAATTATAAATTATTGGTTATCTAAATAACAGGAACCTTGACCTATTGTCTGTGGGGTGCGTGCTCCGGTGAACGAGCTTTGATTACAGAGCCTTGCAGGACTTTGAATTACATAAGGCAGGTGGAGCATTTACGTTCGCCCCTACACTGACACTCAACATTCATCGCAGCACAATCATGAGCAGGGTCTTCGAACTCGTTAAAGGTTTCATGATTGAGAATAGCAGGACGATGCAATGGACATGATCGTTATCTTTAAGCAGCCGGTTCAGCACGCCGTATTGTAGCTTCTTCCGGACTTTCTGTGGCTTGCTGACCGAGTCTGATTAGTTAAATTCGTAGAACACCGTGAACTTACTGAGATTCTTGCTCTTCTGATGAATTTCGAGTGATTTTAGATTGGCCTGAACGTCGTACTTCAGCTTCAGCACGTCATAATGCAGCCTCTTCTGGGCACTCTGTGGCTTGCTGACCAAGTCTGATTCGTTGAATTCGGGAAACGTCCTGAACACGTTCACTTTGTTGATCTTCTGATGATTGTCGATCACGTTTAGATTGCCGTGGACGTTGTATTTGAACAGCAGCGTCAAATACAACGTTTAGCAGAGTCTTGATCTTTCATCATAGCAGTTATGGTATGAAACTGTCATTTGAAAATAACTTTCTTACTTCATTTTTGTTTTTTGTACTTATAGTTATCGAATAGCATTCATATACACTTTTTACGCTTTCCATCCTTTGGTTGAAGAAGCGTATGTGCTCCAGCTTTGTCCGTCTGTCTGTACGATAACTCGCGTAAAAATGGTTCGATCAAATTTTAGTATGTGATAGGGACCACCTGGGAACGAACCCTATTGGAAATGGGGTCAAAGGTCACGACTGAGGAACGGAATTTATGTCATTGCCCTTATGCGTCAGAACTTGCGTTAAAATGTTTCTATTTCGATGAAATTTTAGTATGTGGTAGGGGACCACCTGGAGACAAATCCTGTTGAAAATGGACCAAATGGGGTCAAAGGTCAGGACATAGGAGCAGGATCCATTCCATTGCCCATATGCGTCATAACTTACGTAAAAATGCTTCGATTGCGACAAAACTTTGGTATGTTGTTCCGGAGGTATACTGCACCGGTTCTGTTGAATATCATCGAAATGGGGTCAAAGGTCAGGACACGGGAGCGGGATTTATTCCACAGCCATTATTAAATAACTTGAGTAATGATTTCCGGTATGTTGCAAAGCGTATCATAAACAATGTATCGCACGATTTTACTAACTTGTTTTAAAAAGGGCATAATTAATATTTTAAAATTGTTCCGAGTAATAAACCCCACAGCGTTAGGTGCATCTTTATGTGTGTGATAATAATTCATGTCTGCGCCATTTTGTTTTTGAGCGTGTTTACTGAACACCAGGACAGAATTTATTGCATAAAGGACTTACCTGGAAATAGCGCTTCATAAGTTCTAAAATTCACAAGAAAACTCGGTCAGGTATAAGATATGTACTTCTACGCGTAAGCAATGGAGGGCTGACAGTTCTTAGGCATAAATATATCAGACACAACAAAGTCGCATTTTCCCTGTGTTCGTTCGCCGCACATTAGATGTTTCAATAGGCAGCTGATGAAATATCGAATACAAATAACAGCAGTCAGTCGCAATATTTCTCGGATTTCTTTCTTTCTTTTTTTTTTTTTTTTTTTTATGAAATCCTTTAAAAGCAGTCCTTTTCAGTGGGGTTCCCGTCCTTCAAAACCCCTGGGAAAATGCATAGTGGTCCTAAATCGCATTGTTTTATTTACTATAAAAAAGATCACGCAGAGGACAAGCAACTACGTTCTCTTGTTCCTGATATTGCCAGATAGCAAAAATGCGTTAAAATAGTAACAGCATTTTCGGAAACTTAGAATTGCGCAGTTGCAAATGATAAAATGTTATGGTAGTTCATGCATAGAAGCACAAACAGAATTTTTTTGTTTTCTTTCTTTTTCATTTCTTCTACAAATATAAAATATACCTGGACATATTCTGCGAAAAAAAATTTAATTTCATTATGAGATCTGATGTGCTGTTTTATCTATATCAGTTTTTTTGTACATTTGAACGCACCTCACTGTAAAAGTCAAGACCATAGCTTAAATTTCATTTAAAATTCCTAGGTCTAGGTTCCTTGAATGCATCTGACATAAAATGTGTTAATGGCTCTCGAGAACTTTTTATTCACTATTCAGACTTACGAAATATTAAAATCATTGTAGTTTCACATGCGACAATAACAACTTAAATTTGTGAAAAAAATTTAGGACCTACTATAAACCGAATGGTCCCCGGCATAGGCGCCTTCTAAACATGCACTTTAAGGCTGTTCCTTTGAGTCTCTTTTACTAGGCCTTCTAACATGTTTATACAAATCAAATATTTATATTGTAACTTCAAATCTTCCAAAAAGGCCTGAAGCCTATGTATCTTTCAGACAGTTTAAAGCTGTTCCATTGAGCCTCTTTTATTAGTTCTTGTAACATGTTTATACAAAACTGATATTTAGGTTGTAACTCAGTCTTCCTAAAAGGCCCGCGGTCTAGGTGTCTTGTAAATATCTGACGACTAATGTATTGAGTACATTTCACTAGCTTTCAGGCATGTATATACGCACCGAATATTTAGGTTGTAATTCAAAACTTACGAGAAAGGCCGGCCGCCTACGTTATTTTTAAACACTTGAAGATCGATCCGTTGGATCCTTTTTTATTAGCTTTTTATTGTAGTTATTACACACAAAATATTAAAATCATAACTAAAAATTACATGAATTGAAAAACTTCTATATATCGTCTTATGTCACTAGGTCCTGCAGCAGTTTTGGAAGAAACGTTTTCAAAGAAGACAGTTTTGGAAGAAATTTTGGGGAGACTTTCATCCAGCAGTGGATTGATAAGGATGTGTGTGTGTGTGTGTGTGTGTGTGTGTGTGTGTGTGTGTGTGCTTATCCTCCAGAAAAAACAGTACCGTTTTGCATATGTGTGTGAATGTGTGCTTTTTTTTCTGGAGAAAAAGATGCCGTTACTCTAAAACACAAGCTGCTGTTGCTAAAGAAGGCCGATGGACCTAACAAAAAGCAAATAAATTTCTTGAACATTTTTCTTAAGCCTTTTTCTAACACAAAGCGAAAATTTTCAGTTCCGGCACGTTTTGACAGAAGAAAAGCAAAGCGCGCACACACACACTCACACACACCAGGAGCGCCGACTTCACCAAATTATTGGGGGGGGGGGGGGGGCACAGATGTGAAGAGATCTGACGTGGGAAGACCACTCTCCCCCATTGTCAGGAGGAAAATAAAAAAAAAAAAAGGACAAAAAGATAAACTACGAGATTTCACGTATGTTTTAAAAGGCAATTGTAATTGCTGATCAGGAAATGTACAAAAAAACAAACAACACAAATACTCTTTTGCTGAATATTAATATTTTTAAAAATAAAATTCAGCCTGTGATTTTTTGTCAATGTATCCAAACAGATGTTATTTTCAAACGTTTGTAAAAAATATGAGAAATTAGTTGGCTTACTTATACGTACAAAGAAGAAGCGCAAAGAATAAAAAGCTAAATAAAGGCACCAGATGTTATACTATTCCTGTAGTTTTATTTATTTTATTCTTGATAACTATTTTAAACAGTTATCACATACCACGAGAAGAACAAGTCAAACACAATACAGGGCGGGCAATGCAGTTTCTTTTTTTCTTTCATCTTTTTTTTTTCCGGTTGGGTGTTTTTCTTTTCTTTTTTTTTTATTGAAGGTTTAACGACCACCGTGAGCAACTCAATGGGTTATAAGCAGTCGCCCGTCTGCAGACATCTGCAGAAAATTGGTTGAGTTGTACTTTGTAAACGCTGAAAATTTCCCGATGTGAAGACCAGAAGTTCTTTGTATTTCATATTCGGCATCGCCCCCCCCCCCCCGACAGGTTTGCTGAGTAGGCACATACCCTCAGATATGTGTCGAGTTGTAGCTTGTAAATGCTAAAAATCTCCCGATCGGACAAGAAATTTTTTATATTTCACACTTTTTAGTATTACCCCCTCCCCCCGAAAGGTGTGCTCAGTAGGTTTACGCCCTGAGATAATGTCTCCAGTTGTAGTTTGTAAATGCTGAAAATCTCCCGATCGACAAGAAATTTTTTATATTTCACACTTTTTAGTATTACCCCCCCTCCCCCGACAGGTGTGCTCAGTAGGTTTATACGCCCTGAGATAATGTCTCCAGTTGTAGTTTGTAAATGCTGAAAATCTCCCGATCGGACAAGAAATTATTTATATTTCACAATTATCATATACCCCCCCCCCCCCGACAGGTTTGCTGACTTGGCATGTGCCCTCAAATAATCTGCCGAGTTGTAGCTTATAAATGCTGAAAATCTCTCGATCGGGAGAGAAATTCTTCATATTTTACACTTTATGGTATAACCCCCCCCACACACACACACACACACACAAGTTTTCAGAGCGGGCACGTGCGCTCAGACAATGTTACGAGATGTAGCTTGTAAATGCTGAAAATCTCCCGATCGGACGAGAAATTTTATATATTTCACACTTTTTAGTATCACCCCCCCCCCGACAGGTGTGCTCAGTAGGTTTACGCCCTGAGATAATGTGTCCAGTTGTAGTTTGTAAATGCTGAAAATCTCCCGATCGGACAAGAAATTTTGTATATTTCACACTTTTTAGTATTACCCCCCCCCCGACAGGAGTGCTCAGTAGGTTTACGCCCTGAGATAATGGGTCCAGTTGTAGTTTGTAAATGCTGAAAATCTCCCGATCGGACAAGAAATTCTTTATATTTCACAATTATCATATACCCCCCCCCCCTCCGACAGGTTTGCTGACTTGGCATGTGCCCTCAAATAATCTGCCGAGTTGTAGCTTATAAATGCTGAAAATCTCTCGATCGGGAGAGAAATTCTTCATATCTTGCACTTTATGGTATAACCCCCCCCCCACACACACACAAGTTTTCAGAGCGGGCACGTGCGCTCAGACAATGTTACGAGATGTAGCTTGTAAATGCTGAAAATCTCCCGATCGGACGAGAAATTTTATATATTTCACACCTTTTAGTATTACCCCTCCTCCCCCCGACAGGTGTGCTCAGTAGGTTTACGTCCTGAGATAATGTCTCCAGTTTTAGTTTGTAAATGCTGAAAATCTCCCGATCGGACAAGAAATTCTCTATATTTCACACTTTGTAGTATTTACCCCCCCCGACAGGTGTGATCAGTAGGTTTACGCCCTGAGATAATGTGTCCAGTTGTAGTTTGTAAATGCTGAAAATCTCCCGATCGGACAAGAAATTTTTTATATTTCACACTTTTTAGTATTACCCCCCCCCCCCCCGACAGGTGTGCTCAGTAGGTTTATACGCCCTGAGATAATGTCTCCAGTTGTAGTTTGTAAATGCTGAAAATCTCCCGATCGGACAAGAAATTCTTTATATTTCACAATTATCATATACCCCCCCCCCCACCCCCCGACAGGTTTGGTGACTAGGCATGTGCCCTCAAATAATCTGCCGAGTTGTAGCTTATAAATGCTGAAAATCTTTCGATCGGGAGAAAAATGCTTCATATTTTACACTTTTGGTATACGCCCCCCCCCCCCCCCCCACCACCACAAGTTTTCAGAGCAGGCACGTGCGCTCAGACAATGTTACGAGTTGTAGTTTGTAAATGCTGAAAATCTCCCGATCGGACGAGAAATTGTTCATATTTTACACTTTTGATATATCCCCCCCCCCCCCCGGTTTGCTGAGTAGGCTCGTGCCCGAAAATATTTAGTGCCTAAGTAACTTACGGCGATCATTTTCACGGTCAATCTCTTACTAGTGGGCCAAGAAACGGCAATTGTTATACGGCCCCTTAAACATTTGTGCCCAAATGTCCGGTGCCCAAATGTCCGCCCAGTCTTTCAGACAGAAATTCGTAAATATGTCTCAACTTAATGATAATGAGATATAAGTGAAATTTTTTTTGTGCACACCACTTGCTCAAGTAGGGAGAAATATAGGAACACTATAATTTTCAACGCAGCGCAATTTCATTGCTTTAAAAATGAATGTGCCCAAATGTCCGGGTGCCCAAATGTCCGGTGCCCAAATGTCCGGTGCCCAAAAGTCCGGTGCCCAAATGTCCGAACCCCACCCAAACCCTTATTTTTCCTCTCAAAAATTGCTGTTTCTCTCAGCTCATTTTTGACCCCGCGTAACAATATGTTAGTTTACGTTTAGGGGTTTAACACCCCCTAAATTCAAAATTTTCAAATGTGCTGTTCGTCTATTGATAGCGTTGTCTAATGTTTTAAGTTTGAGCTACTTGAACCCATAAGAAAGGTGATATATATTAGTTTAGGTGTGGCGGTAACCCCAATAAATTTCAACATTTCTAAAACAAAGTGCAATTTTTATAAGGTTCATTAATATTTATGTGATCAGTTTTCTTACACTAGATCGGAAACGTCCTCCGACGACTGGCCATCGGAGAACTGGACACATTGTAATTTCAGTGCCATAAAATTGTTCTGTATAAACAAATTTCGTGTTGCTATATTCCCCACTACTTGAGCAACTATTGTACATAATTTTTTTTTTTTAATATTTCATTTTCAGTAAGAAATTTAGACATTTCCATGATTTTTGGAGCTAGGACTAAGCAGAGAACTGGCCACCGGAGAACTGACCACCGGAGAACTGGCCACCGGAGAACTGACCACCGGAGAACTGGCCACCGGAGAACTGGCCACAAAAATTTTAAGTTGCCGTATAAAAGTTGCGTTCTGGGCTGCTCCGTGGGTACGTCTCCCCGAGTTTGGTTATCTGACACACATAAAATGTCCGTAATTTCGTATTTACGATATTTTTCTATAAACTATAACTAAACAAATTCTCTGAAAGTATGAGCAAACCCAGAAAACTTGTCGGGGGGGGGGGGGGCTTAAAACCTAAAATATGAAATATAAAGAATTTCTGGTCCGATCGGGAGATTTTCAGCCATTACAAGCTAAAAGTCATCGAATTGTCTGAGGGCATCTGCTGCCTCAGGAAACTAGTAGAGGGGGGGGGGCGCAATACCAAAAGCGTATAATATCAAGAATTTCTCATTTCTCTTCCGATCGGGAGATTCTCAGCATTTAGCAGCTACAACTGGGTACATTATCTGAAGGCATGTGCCTACTCAGGAAACCTGTCGGGGAGGGGGGGGGGGGTTGTAGCTTGTAAATGCTGAAGATCTTCGGATCGGACGAGAATTCTTCATATTTTACAGTTTTGGTATTAACCTCCCCCTCCCCCCACTCCCCACGACAAGTTTCCTTAGTCAGCACGTGCGCTCAGATAATTTGAAGACTTGTAGTTTGAAAACCCTGAAATCTTCTGTTGAAATGTAGATCATAAACATTTTTTATAAAAAATTACATTAATTATCGCAATTAAGAAAAGACGAAATTACGGAAACTTTATATGGCTCAGATAACCAACCTCTGGGGGTCGTGAACATGAAGCGGTCAAAAACGCAATTTTTATACGACCCCTTAAATTTTTTGGCCAGTTCTCCGAGTGGTCAGTTCTCTGGTGGCCACTTCTCCGGTGACCAGTTCTCCTACACCCAAGAAAAAGCGCCTTGTTATCAACTTGGTTTGATATGTAAACGTTATGAATATGATGGCGATTGATTAAAAACTGTTAAAAAGGCCTTGGTGTAGGGCCTGTGAATTAATTAAGTAAAAGTGAAATATTGATAACTTGAATTCTCAGTATAGGACGACAAAGGGCAATCTTTATGCCAACCCCACCCCTCTTAAACTTTCGTAGCCAGTTGCCCTAAAGTCCTATGTACCAACCTCAAAATAAAGACAAACAAAAGAGCCCATCCCATCGTTAGATACCTTTGAAAAACTGCCACACATTCAAAGTGCCTAACACTCGTGCGGGTTTTCTAGGAGTTTCAGGCACACTTCCACTCTGCATTTTGCTTCAGCTGGCGTCAGTTCGTGAGGGACGATGCGGCAGCTCCTGTAGACCTTGACGAGGTCCTGAAGGTGACGAACCACTGTGGTCTGTGATATGCCCAGCTCGCCTGATAATTTCCGAGTGCTGGTTGTCGGATTTGCCTCAAAGGCCTGACGCGCGGCCTCCGAATCCACAGTTCGCGGCCTACCTGACCTTCGCTGATCGTCGAGGTTTCTGTCACTTCAGTGAAATTTCTTGGATCATCTATTTGCGGTGCTGTGATCCACGGAACCTTCCCCTTTCGCATGACAAATGTTTCGTGTCGCTTGAGCAGCGTTATGGCCGCGTTCAAACTCGTAAAGCAAAAGTTCCCTAATCAGCCGGTTGTGGCTGCTTATCTTTCAGGCGACCCAACCACAAACAGAACGACGGCATTATAACGAAGTAAATTTCTCCGTCATTTCTGGTCTACGCCGGGATTCAAACCCGGATCCCCTCATTCCGGAATAAGTTGCTCTACCAATTGAGCTACGCGGACGTTTTATTCCGATTCCTATCTGCCTTTATGTCGTGTGCGTCCTTCTGGCTGGTACGTCACATCTCCTGGTACGTTACAACATGCAATGACGTTCACAGCAACGACTACCACTTTATATCCCTTTCGACCGAAAGCAGTGCATGACTTGAACTAGTTTAAACACGTGACATATCCCGAACTCGCCGCAGGACTTAATTTTTTCTGGGGTGCCCCTCTGGACCTCAATTGTTCTTAAATATAATTTTATTCCATAAATCTTTGTGTTTCAGCTTGAAAATAGTGGTAAAATTATAGGTACAATGGGCTGGAGTGTTTTTGATACTATATATCATTGCAATTGTTGTAGTACCTAGGTTAGACACATTTTCTCTTTTTTACGTGGAAGAAATATGATGTGGTCAGTTCGTTTCTCTCTCTTTTTTTTTAATTTCTACCTGCGCACATCTTTATTGTTTTTTTTTTTTGTTTTTGTTTTTTTGCATACAGCACTTAGTTTGCCTAGTGATCAACCGCAGAATATTTTGTGGCACCATTTCATCTGTCGCACACTGAACTGAAACTTTCTGCTATGAAGCATACGGCTGAGATAAAAGGGATGGAAAACTGTGAGCCCCTGTCATGACCTAGGTTTAGAGAGGATCAGGAAAAGACAGAAACATTTCAAGATTTGCGGGGGAAAAACTTCTCCTTGTAGGTAAGCTACAGCTTAAGAGGGCACAGTCTGAATTTTGGAAGTCATTGAAAATTTTTCTGCGGAGTTACACTATGGTAAGAACGCTGTACAACTTCGTAATTGGAAATCTTTCCTAAATTGCCTTGTTTACGAGATAGCTCTCCGGGTCTCCCAAATAGGTGGACTGCCAACTGTTCAGTTTGGCGAGATCTCCTTCACGGTATGGAGTTATTTTTCTTGGATAGGATTCGGCCTGTTGGTTATTACATTACAAACCATGAACTCTGAAGTGCTCCTCGAAGTTCTGGACAATTCTGCTCTACCAACAAATTTTTATACGCGCTCATATATATATATATATTAATTTTCCAGTTCTATGTTTTAAGTCACTGAAAAAGTGGCCTCCATATATAATACTGCAATAGCTTCCAAACAACTTTGATACTATTCTTTTTGTTTTCTTAAATTCAAGTACCTGGTTTACACACAAATTGTAGAATACACACGTTTAATTTGCTATTTAACGAATAGGGAAACGATTAATGTGGTTATAATAATCATTCAAAATCTGCAAATTTAGGTATTTGTATGACAAAGGGCGATAACTATTTGAAAGTGGGGGCGATTTGCAACTAAAAATAACTTAAAAAAATATCTTTAAGGTCCTCGCACCCCAAAACTTAACAAAACGTAATAATAATAAATGAGAAATTGAAAATTCTCCCCAAAAAGGTTTTGTTTTAATTTTTTTAACTGCAGGGCCTCATAAGGGTGCTTCCTGGGCGATTGCACCGATCGTCCAGGCGGCCCTGAAAGTATGTATTAAGAAATAATCCTGAATCCAGGTGTTTCCGTATAATGTGCTAAAAACCAAATAATACATTCGAAAACCCTTGAGAAATTTCTGTAACTTATACAACATTTGCACAGTGAATTTCCCATTTCATTCATTCAGAAACTATTTTTAGCTAAATAATAAATAAAACACTATTTCCCACAGTGATAACATATGCTATTTTCTCAGTACATCTGGAAACGTAGCGCAGTCCACTGTATTTCTAAAAAAAAATATTTTTTAAATGCGTACACGTTCAACATGTTACCAAAAAAAAAAAATATCTTTGGAACACTTTGGGATCACCGAAAGTTTATGTATAACTGATGAAATAGAATAGTAAGGAATATGTTTAACGAAGGTGTATCTTATCCACCCAGATGCGTTTTTGAAAACGAAGAAATCATTTGTCTGGTTGTTGTTAGTTGAGGGCAGGGCTGGTTGAGGGGGACATCGCCATAGAAGCATGAGCGGGAGGATTCCTTTTACCTTTCCTCCCATCACCCTTAGGGTTCTAAGGGGAAGGGTGCGGGGGAAAATACAGATAAACAAGAGATACGAACTTGTCGGTGAATCGGTTTCACAGCATTGACAGTGTAATCAGCTTACCTTTGCTCCGAGTATAGTTCGCAGAAGAAAGAAAAGTTATTTTGTTCCCCATCTGTAGACTGATATTCCCGGCAAAGTCCCCCCTTCCTCACAGGATTCTGACGGATATATTGGATTGCAGAAATGTAACACCACACGTTTTCTTAATTGCAGTCGAAGGTTTTGCTACTGGTAATTTTAGTTCCAATGCTGAAAATTCTGTGTCCTTGATGAGGGACATTTGGTTTACCCCATAGTTTTCCCGAGTCCTGACTTTTCGGTCGTCATGTAGTTGAGAGACTCCATCATCCTTAGCAATGGAAAAATTCTTCAGCATACGCGGGAAATTAAAGTAGCTTTACATGGCTACATCCAGTGGCGCACCCAGGAATTCTTGTTGGATGGGGCTATATATTTATATATAGTATACGCACACAATGTGTGTGTACACACACACACATATATATAGTGGTTGGAGGAAGACCGCCACACAGGAAAACTGCCACACGATTTTCATTAAGGGGCCGGGCACAAATTGCTATTCCTCCGAGGAACACTTTGAATGTGTGGCAGTTTTCCGGGTACGGAGAACATGCCACCGGAGAAGTGGCCACCGGAGAACTGGACACATTGCAATTTCAGTGCCATAAAATTGTTCTGCATAAACAAATTTCGTGTGGCTATATTCCCCACTACTTGAGCAACTATTGTTCATATTTTTTTTTAATATTTCATTTTTAGTAAGGAATTTAGACATATCCGTGATTTTCGAAGCTCAGACTAAGCGGAGAACTGACCACCGCAGAACTGGCCACAAAATTTTTAAGGGGCCGTATAAAAATTGCGTTCTGGACTGCTCCGTGGCGCCAGAACGCAAGATTGGTTATCTGACACACATAAAATGCCCGTAATTTCGTATTTTCTTATATACGATATTTTTCTGTTCTCTGCGAGTATGAGCAATCCCAGGAAATTTGTCGGGAGGGGGGGGCTTAAAACATAAAATATGAAGACTAGTCGGGGGGGGTTGGCAATACCAAAAGCCGTAAAATATCAAGCATTTCTCATTTCTCTTCCGATTGTCGGCGAGGGGGAAGGGGTTAATACCAAAAGTGTAAAATATGAAAAATTCCTCGTCCGATCGGGAGATAATTGGCATTTACAAGCTACAACTCGACACATTGTTTGAAGGCATGTGCCTATTCAGCAAATCTGTGTATGTGAGGGGGAGGGGGATACTAAAAGTGTAAAATACGGAGGATTTCTCGTCCGATCGGGAGATTTTTAGTATTTACAAGCTGCAACTCGACAAATTTTCTGTTCTGAGCGCATGTGCCTACGCATCAAACCCGTCCGGGGGGGGGGGGGGGGTAATTTCAAAAGTGTAAAATATTAAAATATGAAAAATTTCTCGTCCGATCGTAAGATTTCTGGCATTTACAACTGGACACAATATTTGAGGGTATGGGCCTACTCTCAGCAAACATGTGTGTGTCTGTGTGTGGGGATACCAAAAGTGTAAAATATGATGAATTTCTCGTCCGATCGGGAGATTTCCAGCATTTTGCAGAGACAACTCGACACATTGGTTCACTGTAAACCGCCACACAGGAAAACTGCCACACGCTTTTTATTAAGGGGCCGGGTACAAATTGCTATTCCTCCAAGGAACACTTTGAATGTGTGGCAGTTTTCTGGTGTGGCGGTTTTCCATGTTTCCGAATAATATGTGACAGTTTCCCAAGGAGCCTAACGATGGGAAGGAGCTCTTTTGTTTGTCTGAATTTTCATGTCGGTTCATACTTAGGGCATCTAGCCACAGAAGTTCGAGGGGGAAGGAGGGAGGAATCTAGGGAAAAAAATCCAAGGAAAAAAGATCCACGGAAAAAAATCTAGGAAAAAAAAAGCCACCGGTAAAAAAAGCCAACGAAAAAAAAAAAATCCACTGGAAAAAAAGCCAACAGAAGAAAAAGCCAACGGAAAAAAAAGCCAGGGAAATAAAATCCAATTCTAACGAAACATTTATCCATTTACGTGATCGACACAGGGCCAGATTAAGAAGAAGGGGGGGGCTAGCCACATGGTTTTCATTAAGGGGCCGGGCACAAATTGCTGTTCCTCCGAACACTTGAAATGTGTGACAATTTTTCCAGTAGGGCAGTTTTCTAAGGTGCCTAACGCCGCCCTGGTGGCGCAGTGGTCTAAGGCGCTGGCCTCTGATGATTCGTCCGTAAGGGGTCCGGGTTCGATCCCGTCAGGCATGGATATTGTGTTTGTCTTACGGCCCTGGCTCTCTCCCTTCCCTGGAACCAGTGACCCTAAATTAGGGACGGGCGACTGCTTATAGCCCATTGAGTTTCTCACAGTGGTCGTTAAACCTCCAACCAAAAAAAAAAAAAAAAAATAAATAAATAAAACATAACGTGCCTAACGAGAGGAAATAACTCTTTTGTTTGTCTGAATTTTCATGCCGGTTCATTTGAGTTTAGGGCAACTAGCCACAAAAGTTCAAGGGAGTGTGTGTGGAGGGAGGGGGGATAAAAATTGCCGTTTCTGGGTCTATAATTGAGAACTGAATTGGGAACTCCAAACAATCGAATTTCGAGAAAGCGTTCCATGTAAGCCAAGCGAGAATTGTACTTTAATTTGAAGAAATAAATTGCCATGGATCTGAGGTACTCTTGGTGGGGGGGGGGGCTTTCCCCCAAAATGTTAAAATGGTCGTAGAGCTGTAAACATTAGTACCATGCTTTATATAATGATTCTGTACACAACCACGAATTTTCAGGAGGGTGGGGTGAATCCCCCCCTCCTGAAAATTCGTGGTTTCTAAGAGCTCTACAGGGGTAACATCTAGGATACACTGACCGACTCTAGAAGTCCAGAATATAAAATTACGGAAGTTGGGTTTAGAGCCCCCCAAACCAAGTGTACCTCGGATCCTCGTCAATTTATTTCTTCAAATTAAAATACAATTCTCACTTGGCTTACATGGAACGTTTTCCCGAAATTCGTTTCTTTGGAGTTCCCAATTCAGATCTCAATATAGGCACGGAAACGGCAATCTTTGTAGCCCCCACTCCCCCTTGAACTTTTGTGGCCAGTTGCTCTAAACTCAAATGAACCGGCATGAAAATTCAGACAAACAAGAGAGTTCCTTCCCCTGGTTAGACACCTTGGAAAACTGCCACACATAATTCGGAAATTTGGAAAACTGCCCCACTGGAAAAATTGTCACACATTCAAAGTGTTCTTCGGAGGAACAGCAATTTGTGCCGGACCCCTTAATGAAAAGTGTGTGGCAGTTTTCCGGCAACCGCAGGGCCCGGGCCTCCTTTTTTGATTTTTTTTTTAGAAATGACCAAATCATTATTGAAATTATTTTCATTATTTTTATTACTGTGAATGTATTAATTTATGTTGGGTTTTATTGCATCCTTCTTATTGGCCAATCTGCAATGCATTCATGAAAGGAGCAGTTTCAATATTCACAAAACCCCTGTGCTAATCTTCTATTAAATTGCTAACAAACTTCAAAATCGCAATCAGTTTTGCTTTACCAATTGTAAGATTATAAATATTTATTATTAAAAATTCGTAGATTATTAATTAATCAAATTCTGCTGCCCCTGTGGCGTCAATCTAGGAAAAAAGATCCACGGGAAAAAAATCCAATGACAATTTTTATACGATCCTCTAGGCTTCTTACACAGAAGTGACGCAAAGAAATTTTTATAGGATCCCTTAAGCTTCCTACATAGAAGTGACACAAAGAAATCAGAAATGCAATTTTTATACGACCCCTAAATTTCCTACAAGGTCACCCAACATGGAAGTGGACACATGAAAATCAAAAGTGCAATTTTTGTACGACCCCTACATTTCTTACAAGGTCAACCAACATGGAAGAGGACACAAGAAACAAAAATGCAATTTTAATACGCCCCCCAATTGCTCGAACCTCCATGGAAACAAATTATGGTGTCCTTGTAATATTTGAGAAGTGAGAACTTTTTTTATGTAAATTTTTATATGACCCCCTAAGTTTCTTACTGGTTAACCTACATGGAAGAAGCCGTTGGATTTTATTTCCATGGACTTTTTTTCCTTGGCTTTTCTTTCCTTTGGCTTTTTTTTCCCTGGATCATTTTTCCGTTGGACTTTTTTTCCTGGCTTTTTTTTCCGTGGATCTTTTTTCCTTGGATTTTTTTTTCCGGTAACTAGGAGGGAGGGGGTTTAAAGATTGCAGTTTCTTGGCCTATATGGAGAATTGAATTGGGAACTCCGAACAAATTTCGAGAAAACGTTCTATGTAAGCATAGCAAAAATTGCTGTGTTCAGGAAAGGACAATAAAACGGGATTTTTTAATAACGCTGCATTTTTACTTAGGCACTAAATATTTACACAAGATGTCAAATTTGTAATATTTTTCTTTTACCTAATTAATTCATAGGCACTACACCTCGGCCTTTTTAACAAATTTTAATCCACCGACTTCTTATTCATAACGCTTACCTATAAAATCAAGTCACTAGCATTGCGGTTTTACTTAGGCACTAAATATTAAAGTCATAGGCCTTTTTAACAGTTTTTATTCTACCAGTGTCATATTCACAACGTTTACACATCAAATCAAGTTAATAATATTGCGCTTTTATTTAGGCACGAGATATATTTATTCACAGGCCCCAGGCCTAGGCTTAGGCCCTTTTACCAGTTTTTATTCTGCAAATGCCATGTTCACAAAGTTTACACAGAACATCAAATTAATATTGTTGGGCGTTTTCTTAGGCACGAAATATTAATTCATAGGCCCTAGGCCTTTTTTGACAGTTCTTATTCTACCAATGCCATATTCACAACGTTTACACAACAAATCAGTCAGTAATATTGCACTTTTATTTAGGCACGAAATATTAATTTATAGGGCCTAGGCCTTTTTAATAGTTTTTACTCTACTAAGTCATATTTGCAACGTTAACACATCAAAGCAAGTTAATAATATTGCGCTTTTACTTAGGCACGAAATATCAATTGATAGGCCCTAAGGCCTAGGCCTTTTTGGCAGTTTTTAATCCATCGACTTCATATTCATAACGTTTATGCATCAACTCAAGTTAATAGCATTGTGGTTTTACTTAGGCACTAAATATTAATTCAGAGGCCCTAGGCCTAGGCCTTCTTACAGTTTTTTTTCAACCGATGTCATATCCCCAATATTTACTTATTAAGTCAAGTTAATAATACTGACATAACTACGAAGGATAATATTGGCATAACTTGGAAGGATATTCTCTTGGATCAGGAAAATTACCAAAGTTTAAGACATCACCATCAAAGTAAAATCCCTGAAATGGCAATAGGCTGGACATACTGCTGTTATAAACAATTATTTTAAACGTTATTATCATAGGAATAATCATTTGTTATAAACAAATATTTAACCAATTCACCATAGTTATCTTCAAACGTTAATCGGTACCAACGTTACATTCTAATACAAAACACGTGTTAAAGTTATGAACAATGGAACACGTGTTGATGCTATTCATTGGAACACCTGTTACTGTCATCAATGTTACATACAAGGTGTTAATTTTATTGTTATATTTATTATTATGAACAAATTATAGGTGCATCAATTACAGATCATTTACCGATTAAATTTACTTTATCGCGCCTTTTTATAACTATGGGACTTTTGTTCTACAGTGATCGTATATGGACAAAAACGTGCCCCTTATATGTACTGGCATATAATGAAGCACGGCGTTGTGATTCACCTTTATCCCGTCACTGGAATGGTGGGGGAATAAAGGTGCCTTCCGTGAAAGAAATCAGAAACATAAACACATATCTTAGTTTACACATACCTTAACTTATGTCTTGTGTGGTTATAAGGAAAACAAACAGGAATCTTATGTGGAAGTAATCAAAATGGTTTAATACGTGAGAATTAGGAACATTCAGTTACCACGTGAGGGTGCAACCGTTAACACTACCTTACACATAACATTATCGGGATTAGAAGAAATTCTATCCCACACTCACCAACCCGCTTGGGCAGCGTGGTGAGTTATGGCCAAACCCCTCCAAAATGACTCCACAACTTAAATCTTGGCCCTGTCTCCGGCAGCTGGAATGTACCTGGCCAAGGCAGCGGCCAGTGCGACATGAAGGCAGAGGGTGCTAAGAATCCCCGGAGGACCGGACTAGGCTGCCATCTGATGCTGACCTTGGCAACGTACAATGGACGCTCCCTATCTTCTGATTCAAGGCTTCTTGAATTGGAAGAGGAACTACAAAGGATCAAGTGGGACATCGTGGGGCTAAGTGAGGTAAGGAGAAAAGGAGAAGATCTCATCGAACTGAAAAGTGGACATCTCTTCTACTATCGTGGGACAGATACTGGCTGAACTAGTGGTGTTGGATTTATAATAAACAAGAAACTGAAGGATAAAGTGGTAGAAGTTGAAATTTCCTCTGACAGAGCTGCACGGCTTGTTATCCAACTCTCGAAAAGATACCAGGCTCAGATTATTCAAACTTATGCACCCACCACAAGTCATCCTGAAGAAGAAATTGAAGAATTTTATGAGGAAATTTGTCATCTAAATAATAAAGGTAAGCAGCACTTGAAAATAATTATGGGAGATTTCAATGCAAAAATAGGGCAACGGCAACAGAATGAAACTTCAGTAGGCAAATTCGGTCACGGCAACAGAAACCAGCGTGGAAATACTCTCGTTGACTTTGCAGAGGCAGAAGGGTTTTTCATCTTGAACTCCTTCTTCAAGAAAAAGCCACACAGGAAATGGACATGGAGACATCCAAATAGGACGACAAGTGAAATTGATTTTATTATGTGTAACAAAAAATTCGTCATAGAAGACTGCAGTGTGCTAAACAAGTTCAACACAGGTACTGACCACAGATTGGTGAGATGTAAGATGCACCTCAACACTAAACTTGAACGTGGCAAGCTCATAAGACAAACAAAATCTATTGACATAACCAACCTTAAAAAACACCATAATACCTTCAAGTTGGAACTGAAGAACAGGTTCTCTGCTTTAGAAGGCCTAACATCGGAAGAAGTGGACATCTCTGAAGTTAACAGAAACGTAACCAAAGCTCTTATGGAAACAGCAACAAAATTAGCTGGGTCTAAGAACAAGTTGCATGCAAATAAATTATCCGGAAAAACGAAAATGTTGATGCAAAAAAGAAGAGAGATGAGGACAACTAAAGAAGATGTGACTTCCAAAGTGGAATATATAGAGCTATGCAAGACAGTACGAAAAAGTATCACTGAAGACGTAAGAAAATTCAACTGTGAACTAGTGAGGAAAGCAATTGAAAACAACCAAAGCCTAAAGATAGCAAAGGGACATCTCAGTAAGGGAAGAAAACAGATTATGGCACTGAGAAAAGAAGATGGTTCTGTAACAAGAAATAGAGGCGAAATTTTGACAAGAGTGAAAGATTTCTACTCCAAATTATATGAAAGGGATGATACATGCACTCCAGACATCATGAAAGATACCAGTACCAGAGTTCCTCCAGTCCTTCCAGCAGAAGTTGCACATGCAATCAAGAACATGAAGCTGGGAAAAGCTCCAGGAGAAGATGAAATTACTGTAGACATCATACAAGAAGCAAGTGGAGAAATCGAAACAGTACTCGCCCAAATTTTCACTCGATGCCTTAATGAAGGAAAGATTCCTGAGGATTGGAACACCGCTACAATGATCCTGCTACATAAGAAAGGTGACATTGAGGATCTCGGAAACTACAGACCTATCAGCCTCCTATCAGTAGTTTATAAAATCTTCACTAAAGTTCTTTCACACCGCTTGAAGGTAACACTGGACATGGCTCAACCGAGAGAACAAGCTAAATTCAGGAGTGGCTACAGCACAATAGATCATATCCATGTGCTGAGAGAACTAATTGAAAGAGCGAGGGAATATGAACTTCCATTGTGCATGGCTTTTATCGATTATGAAAAAGCCTTTGATTCGGTGAAACCATCAGCAGTTACAATGGCTCTGAAAACCTGCGGTATTGAAGATGCATACATTAATATTATTAATAACATCTATGAAAATGCAAGTGCAAAGATTAGGCTGTTTGAAAATACAACACACATAAAAATTGGAAAGGGAGTGAGACAAGGTGACACCATATCTCCGAAGCTCTTTAATGCCACATTGGAAAATGTCTTTCAATCACTGAACTGGGAAAACAAAGGGATAAAGATTAATGGAGATTACCTAACCCACCTTCGTTTTGCTGATGACGTAGTCATTTTTGCAACTAGCCTATCAGAGCTGCAGAGTATGATCCAGGAACTTGCTGACAAGAGTAAAGAAGTGGGATTAAAAATGAACTTTCAGAAGACAAAAGTGATGTTCAATGCTTTTACAAGAAATGAAGATTTATCGATTGATGGAAAAAAGCTGGAGATAACAGACACGTACGTTTATCTTGGACAGCAGATATCAAGTGAGGGTCACATTGATGAAGAAATTAATCGGCGTACAAAACTTGCCTGGAGAGCTTTTGGAAGAAACAGCATAATTTTCAAGGGCAATATGCCATTATGTCTTAAAAGAAAAGTGTTTGATCAATGCATCCTTCCAGTGCTTACGTATGGTGCAGAGACGTGGACCTTAACTAAAAGAGACATACAAAGGCTGCAGACAACTCAAAGAAGCATGGAGAGGTGCATACTTGGTGTAACCTGGAGAGATAAGAAGAGGAACTCGTGGATCCGAAAAATGACAAGAGTGGAAGACATCATGATCAGAGTTAAATCCCTGAAATGGCAATGGGCTGGACATACTGCCAGAAGGACAGATCATCGATGGACAGCCGAAATTTTAGATCGGATTCCAAGGGACAGGAAAAGACCCAGAAGAAGACCACATGGGAGATGGGTGGATGAAATTCGAAAGTATGCAGGGGTGACATGGAGGAGACTTTCACAAGACAGACCGTTGTGGAGGAAACTTGGGGAGACCTTCGTCCAGCAGTGGATTGATAATGGTTGACAATGATGATGATGATATATATATATATATATATAAGTGCAATGCTGAGTGATTTATTTTACTTTTAGTTCATTTTCTCCTATGCTTTACTTAAAGGTTTTAACTAGCTACCTGGGTTTTCATTGTTTGATCATGACCATTACACACGCCACGTGCTCTAAATAGGGTTATGAATTAATTTAAGCAAGCACATGCAATAACAGGGAAAAGGAAGATAACTTATCTGGTATCTCCATATGTCTTTCAGGTTTCAACACTGGGCATATCCACCTAATTGATCTGACTGGCGCTATCTGAACTCGGCTCTCCGTTTGTCAACTGGGCACACTTCATCTCTCTGGTCCTACTCGGCACTCACTACCTACGTCTGTCCCTCGCCGCTACTCGCACTCCACTCCCCTTGACCAGTGAAGACCTCTGACCTTCTGAGCTTCACCTTGTCCGCGAATGCCAAGGTCACTTGACCAGTCTGGGATTCATCTAATCCGTCAGGTGAACGTCACTTCGCTCCCTTCTTGGGAACTGACCCTTCAACTTTTCCGACCCCCCTATATCCCCTGGGGCCTAAGTATCGTCACAAGGCTTGAGATTGCCTCCCGCTATCCCATGGGGCTATCTAGGCACGTGCATGTCGTACTAAATTTATTTTAAATAATTTTATTTCCAACACTGCTAGAAGAATGGACCACCGATGGATTAGTGGTGTATTTGTCTTAGTACCAAGGAACATAAAAAGACCCAGAAGAAGGCCACGTGGGCGATGGGTGGATGAAATGCGAAAGCATGCCGGAATGACGTGGGGAATCTAGGGGAAAAAATCCAAGGAAAAAAGGTCCATGGAAAAAAAAAATCCAGGAAAAAAAGCCACCGGAAAAAAGCCAGGGAAATGAAATCCAACTCCAACAAAACAGTTATCCATTTACATGATCAACACAGGGCCGGATTAAGGAGGGGGAAGGGGTCTAGGCACATGGTTTTCATTAAAGGGCCGGGCTCCAATTGCTGTTTCTCCGAAGAACACTTTGAATGTGTGACAATTTTTCCAGTAGGGTAGTTTCCAAAGTGTCTAACGAGGGGAAAGAACCCTTTTGTTTGTCTGAATTTTCATGCCGGTTCATTTGAGTTTAGGGCAACTGGCCACAAAAGTTCAAGGGATGTAGGGGGAGGACTATAAATATTGCCGTTTCTGGGTCTATATTGAGAACTGAATTGGGAAATCCAAACAAACGAATTTCGAGAAAACGTTCCATGTAAGCGAAGATAGAATTGTACTTTAATTTGAAGAAATAAATTGACGAGGATGCATGGTACACTTGGTTGGGGTAGGGGGGGGGGTCTACCTTCAACTTCCGTAATATTATATTCTGGGCCGCTGGAGTATGTCAGTATATTCAGGATGTTCCCCTTGAAGCGTCCGCGAAGTCCGTGAGCTTGGGAGGGGGTTTCTCCCAAAATGTTAAAATGGACGTAGAGCTGTAAACATTAGTACCATGCTTTATATAATGATTCTGTACACAATCACGAATCTTCAGGAAGGTGGGGGAATTCGTCCCCCCCCATGTTTCTAAGAGCTCTTCAGGGGTAACATCGATAGGATACACTGGCCGACTCTAGAGGTCCAGAATATAAAATTACGGAAGTTAGGGGTAGAGCCCTCGAAACCAAGCACCTCGTATCCCTTTTACAGACTTCACCAAATTTCTGGGGGACGGGGGAAGAGCATGCATAGTCTGTCACTAAACACAACATGAAGCACAGAAATTGTGAGCAAATCTCTTACCTTGAGCACTTGTCTGCGCTCTTAGAAACTTGGGGGAGGTTGACACCTCGTATCCCTTTTACAGACTTCACCAAATTTCTGGGGGACGGGGGAAGAGCATGCATAGTCTGTCACTAAACACAACATGAAGCACAGAAATTGTGAGCAAATCTCTTACCTTGAGCACTTGTCTGCGCTCTTAGAAACTTGGGGGAGGTTGAATTCATCCCACCCTCCTGAAAGTTCGTGGTCGTGTACAGAATCATTATATAAAACGTGGTTCTAATGTTTACAGCTCTACGTCCATTTTACAATTTTAGGGGAAACCCCCCCCCCCCCAAGCTCACGAACCTCGCGGACGCTTCAAGGGGAACATCACTGACAGACTCCAGTGGCCCAGAATATAATATTACGGAAGTTGGGGGTAGAGCCCCCCAAACCAAGTGTACCTCGGACCCTGGTCAATTTATTTCTTCATATTAAAGTACAATTTTCTCTTGGCTTACATTTAACGTTTTCTCGAAATTCGTTTGTTTGGAGTTCCCAATTCAGTTCTCAATATAGGCACAGAAACGACAATCTTTATAGCCCCCCCCCCCTTGAACTTTTGTGGTCAGTTGCCCTAAACTCAAATGAACCGGCATGAAAATTCAGACAAACAAGAGAGTTCCTTCCCCTCGTTAGGCACTTTGGAAAATTGCCACACATAATTCGGAAAACTGCCACACTGGAAAAATTGTCACACATTCAAAGTGTTCTTCGGAGGAACAGCAATTTGCGCCGGACCCCTTAGTGAAAAGTGTGTGGCAGTTTTCCGGCAAACGCACGGCCCGTGCTTCTTTTTTCGAATTTTTCTTTTTTTAGAAATGACCTAATCATTATTGAAATTATTTTCATTATTATTATTACTGTGAAGGTATTAATTTATGTTGGGTTTTATTGCGTCCTTCTTATTGGCCAATCTGCAATGCATTCATAAAAGGAGCAGTTTCAATATTCACAAAACCCCTGTGTTAATCTTCTATTAAATTGCTACCAAACTTCGAAATCGCAATCAGTTTTGCTTTACCAATTGTAAGATTATAAATATTTTTTATTATTAATTAATCAAACTCTGCTGCCCCTGTGGTGTCAATCTAAGAAAAATGTTCCACAGGAAAAAAACAGAGAGCCAGGGAAAAAATCCAATGACAATTTTAATATGACCCTCTTGGCTTCTTACACAGAAGTGACGCAAAGAAATCAGAAAAGAAATTCATATATGATCCCTTAGGCTTCTTACATAGAAGTGACACAAATAAATCAGAAATGCAATTTTTATACGGCCCCTAAATTTCCTACAAGGTCACCCAACATGGAAGTGGACACAAGAAAATCAAAAGTGCAATTTTTGTAAGACCCCTACATTTCTTACAAGGTCAAGCAACATGGAAGTGGACACAAGGAACAAAAATGCAATTTTTATACGCCCCCCAATTGCTCGAACCTCCATGGAAACAAATTATGGTGTCCTTCTAATCTTTGAGAAGTGAGAACTTTTTTATGTAACTTTTTATATGACCCCCTAAGCTTTTTACTGGTTAGCCTACATAAGAAGCCATTGGATTTTATTTCCATGGACTTTTTTTCCTTGGCTTTTCTTTCCTTTGGCTTTTTTTTCCCTGGATCACTTTTCCGTTGGATTTTTTTTCCTGGCTTTTTTTTTCCGTGGATCTTTTTTCCTTGGATTTTTTTCCGGTAACCCATCGATTCAGAGGATAACGTGATTTTAATTTATTCGGCTGTTGCGCATGGCCTTCAGTATCACGACATTGCAGACCTCAGGAAAGAATTACCGACCCCGGAAATTTCTCCCACCTCATCCTACTACCTGGAATATCGTTTTTTGCTACAAACTGGAATAAAAGTCGAAGTGCGGTCCCCGATAATTTCCCCCACATTTTTTTACTATACTTAGAAAACATCTGTATTGCAGTGAATACGGAATTACCAAAACTGGAATTTTTTCCTACACCATCAACCTACTAATTGTAAAATAGTTTTTCACTGAAAACCGCGGTATTAGTCGAAATACTAATCTGGAAATTTCCCCCACCCCATCTTGCTAACATAAACTACTGTAAAAGTGGCAAACATATGTAGGTTGCATTGAAAAATAAGGAAATACCGACCCCAGAAGTCTCCCCTACGTTCGATATTTTGTGTCAAAGGCAATTTGTGCACGGTCCCTGACTGAAAAAGGTGGGGGACTTTTCCTGTGGGGATCTCTTCCGTCCATCCATATGAATGGATGGGGAGCTAACAGTTCGTCTTTTTCTTATTACGGCGCGAAGAATGCCGAGTAGTTCACTACTCGGAATGCTTTCACGTAAAGTGAACGATTTGCTTTACGTTTTGTAAAAAAACTTACACATGTATGTTTCCTTTTCGCTTTACTTCTAAATAGCCAAATCTCTAGAAAGGGATATTTAAATGATTATGCTAAAAACCAGTAAAATTGAAACTAAAACCTTATCAGTGCAAAAATGAAAAATATCAGTATTAAAGTGATTGGGGGGGGGGAGCACATTGGTATACTGAAAGTTCTCACGATGTGGTTTTGGACGTTTGGCGGAAAATTCCTATATGGAAAAAGTTTTGTACCGGTAAACTCTTACACTTTCTCATATAAGGGATGTTTTGTTGTTGTTGAGAGTTTAACGACCACCGAGAGCAACTCAACTCAGTGGGCTATGAGCAATCGTCTGTCCTTAATTTAAGGCCACTGGTTCCATGGAAGGGAGAGAGCCAGTTCCGTAAAACCAGACGCCTCGACTTCACCAAATTATTGGGGGGGGGCACGTTTCTTCTATTCTCAAAAGAACTATAAAAAAGGCAAAAAGATAAACTACGTCAACGTCGTATATTTTAAAACAAAATTGTAATTGTTTATTAGTAAATGCACAAGGAAACAGAAATATTCTTTTATTTAAAAATAAAATTCAGCCCGTGATTGTATAGAAATATCCAGAGACACTTTATTTCCAAACATTTATATAAAAAAAAAAAGTGAGAAATTCGCGAGGTTACTGGAACAAAGAACGAGAAGAACAAAAAATAAATTGATAAATAAAGGCGCAAGAGGTTATACGTTTCTGTATTTTTATTTATTTTATTTATGATAATTGTTTTAAACATTTACTACACATCGTGAGAACATATCAAACACAATACGGGGATGGCAATCAAGTTTCCTATCAAATGAGCAATACTGAATATGTAAAAAATGTTTTTACTTATTCTGCTATTTAATATTTTCTTGGAAATAAAGAGCTTTGGCCTCATAAAGTAGAGCTTGGTCTACTTTTTGAGACCCAAGCGATTCTTTAGTTGAACAGAATGAAAGACACTAGCTGGGCTCTTCTCCTCCAGTAAAATTATTGAGGGGGCAAGATTCGCCTTGCCCCTCCAAATTCGGCGCTTCAGCGTAAGACAAACACAACATCCATGACTCGCTGGGATTCGAATCCGGACCTACTTGGACGATTGGTTATAAGCCTGCGCCACGAGGGGGGGGGGGGGTCACTGTAGTTTTAGGAAATGTACTAAGTCACGGCAATTCATTTCTTCAAATTGAAGTACATTTCTCGCTTGTCTTACATAGAACGTTTTCTCGAAATTTGTTTCGAGTCCCCAATTCACTTCTCCATATAGGCCAACAAATGGCAATCTTTATACCCCCCGCCCCACCTTGAAATTTTGTGACCAGTTGCCCTAAACTCGTATGAACTGGCATGAAAAATTCAGACAAACAAAACAGCTCCTTCCCGTCGTTAGACACTTTGGAAATCTACCATACATAATTCGGAAACTTGGAAAACTGCCATACATAATTCGGAAACTTGGAAAACTGCCATACATAATTCGGAAACTTGGAAAACTGCCACACATTCAAAGTGTTCCTCGGAGGAACGGCAATTAGTGCCCCGCCCCTTATTGAAAAACATGTGGCAATTTTCCTGTGTGGAAGTTTTCCAAGTTATGTGTCGCAATTTTCTTGTGTGGCGGTTTTCCGGCAGCCAACGAAAATATACGGCAAAAAATATTTTGCAGTGGAGCCGTTGCTACTGTTCCTTTACATAATTTAGCTGACGTAATGAGCCCTTATGTAACTGCCAAACGGATTTTGCATCTTTGTGATGCAAGAGAAAAATTTACAAAATGTAAATAACCATAAATAACTTTGAGAAACCATACTAATCGTAAGATGTTTCGGTTTCCTTGTCGACACAATAAATGGCAATATGTTGCATACAGATGCACGAAAAAGTTCCCCTCATTGGAAAACTCCCCCATAGGAAAATTCCCCACAGAAATTTCCCCCACCTTTTTGAGTCAGGTATAGCGCACAAATTGCATTTTACTCAAAACCTCGAATGTGAGGGAGATTTCTGTGCTTGCTTGTAATTTCCATTTTCACGCTGCTTAAAACAAATATGTGGATGGTAAATTGCCGGGGTCGGCATTTCCATTTTTCCACCAACTTTCAGATGTTTCATATGATATCCGGTAAACCGTCACACAAGAAAAGCTTCACATATTCTTCAGCAACTTGGAAAAATACCACACATTGGAAAACTGTTACCCAGGAAAACTGCCCCATAGTTTTCACTAAATGGCCGTCGTGCACAAATGCGGTTCACTGTTAACTGACACACAGGAAAACCGCCACACATCTTTCAGCAACTTGGAAAATTGCCACTCAAGAAAATTGCCACATGTTTTTCACTAAGGGGCTGGCCACAAATTGTTGTTCCTTTGAGGAACACTCTGAATGTGTGGCAGATTTCCAGTCAAGCAGTTTTCCAAGTTTCCGAATTATATGTGGCAGTTTTCCAAGCTGCCTCACGACGGAAAGGAGCTCTTTTTGTTTGTCTGAATTTTCATGCCGGCTAACAACTGGCCATTAAAGTTCGGGGAAGGGGGAGGGGTATAAAGATTGCCACTTCTTGGACTATATTGAGAATTGAATTGGGAACTCTATAATATGTAAGCCAAACGAGAACTGTACTTTAATTTGACGAAATAAATTGCCGGACTCCGTACATTTCTTCAAACTACGGTGTGCAGTGTTCGATATACGGAACTACAGCACGACTCATGCTGTGTTCAGAAAAAGGACGATAAGGTGGGATTTTTTAAAAACGCTGATAGGCGCTAAATATTTACATAACATGTCCAGCTTGTAATATGTTTTTATAACTTAATTAATTCATAGGCCCTACACCTTGGCCTTTTAACAGCTTTTAATACGCCGACTTCATATTCATAACGTTTACGTATCAAATCAAGTTAATAGCATTACGCTTTTATGTAGGCACTAAATATTAATTCACAAGACCTAAGCCTAGGCTCTTTAAACAGTTTTTATTCTAATGGTGTCATATTCACAACGATTGCATATGAAATCAAGTTAATAATATTGCAGTTTTACTTAAACACGAAATATTAATTCATAAGGCTTTATAAGCCTAGGACTTTTTAACCGTTTTTATTCTACCGATGTCACATTCATAACGTTTACCTATCAAATCAAGTTATTAATATTGTGCTTTTACTTAAGAACGAAATATTAATTCCTATAGGCCTAAGCCTTTTTAATATTTTTACTCTACCAATGTCATATTCATAACTTTTGCACATCAAATCAAGTTAATAGCATTGCTCTTTTACTTAGGCACTAAATATTAATTCATATGAGCTAGGCCTAGGCCTTTTAACACTTTTTATTCTACTGATGTCATATTCTAACGTTTACATATTAAGTAAATTTTAAAATACTAGCATAGCATTAGTAAATTTTCTTGATAGGTAAACATTATGAATCTGACATCGGTAGGATAAAAACTGTCAAAAAGGCATAGGCCTAGGGCCTGTGAATTAATAGTTCATGCTTAAGGAAAAACGCAATATTAACTTGCTTTGATAGGTAAACGTAATGAATATGACATCGGTAGAATTAAAAATGTTAAAAAGGTCTAGGCCTAGGGCCTATGAATTAATATTTCATGTTTAAGTAAAAGCACAATAATATTAATACTTGATTTGATATGTAAACATTATTAATCGGACATCGGCAGAATAAAAACTGTTAAAAAGGCCTAGACCTAGAGCCTATGAATTAATATTTCGTGCTTAAGTAAAAGCGCAATATTATTAACTTGATTTAATGCGCAAACGTTATGAATATGACATCGGTAGAATATAAACTGATAAAAAAGCCTAGGGGAGCTGGGCCAGTGGTGGGGCCATAGGATTAACATTAGCCCCACCACACCACCACTGTGGTGGGTGGTGGTGGCTCCCTCGGGGGATAGGGGGATGGCGCGTGATGGTGCCTTGAGCTATGGCTGACAGGGGAGGCTGAAATCTTTTTGTTTCCTTTGTCGCCCTCCGAACTCTGGAGGGGAGGAAGGGAATATAAATGAGGGTGGTGTTTTTATTTTAATGATTGTGATGATAAAACATTTTTTGTCTCACAAACTTGTCATCCTCGTGAAAATTAAAAATAATTTGTTTCTTTTTGTGTCCTCCGAACTTCGGGGGGGGGGGGGGGAATTAAGATTAGAATGGTGATTTTTTTTTTTTTCAAATGGATGATGGTGATAAAATATTTTTTGATGTCTCACAAACTTGTTATATATTTTTTCCTGAAAATGAATTACTATAAATTAAAGAAACAAAAAATAGCTGTATCACATCAAGTCATCAGTGAAGCACCTTCTTGGTTTTCAAAAGAAACAAGATGGCTGACCAGTGTTAAATAAAGACATAACACTCTTTGAAAGCGTGATACATTGGTTTTCGGTCATTACAGCTTCAAAACCAAAGACCCATCCCCCATTCCAATTTTGATACATTTTTTTTTTATCATGAGATCCAGTGTTTAACTGTATCTATCGAATTTGGTAGTGTCCCCAAGCAAGTATATGCACTCCGTCTTTTAGGATGAATCTCTTTTTATCTCTTGGGCAGAGAGCAAGTTTATTTTGATTGACAGTGTATAATTTATGTTTATTGCTTTTAATGTGGTTCATGCTGCAATAGAAAAATTTTGATGTGAGCAAACACTCTTTATAGTCTCTAAAAGTTAGCTTATTTTGAATTGCTATTTTTTTTTATGCCTTTCAGCTTTTTAACGGGAGTCTTCCCTTCGACTTTAAACGCATACATTTTTGAGCGAAGTCCTACGAATTCAGTCATAATGTTCCCCTTGTTTTCGTCTTTCATTTTTCCTGGTACTTTTTTGTTCACTTGAGGAATACTGTACACATTATTACGGGGATAATCCGACGTATCGTACTGGTCGATATTCTCTTTCATATCTGAATATATGTCATGAGTAGTTATTTCATATATAAAGGAATCAGTATCTGTATACAATAATTTAATGTTATTATGATATTTCTTCTTCATGTGCTCATAATGAAAATTATACATCAGAGTTTTCGACACATCTAATATGCACATGCCAAGAAATATCGGCTTGTTGAACATCAGTTTCGTTCTTTTCATGTATTATAGCTGCGAGGTTTTCAGCGAATATCGTGCGTCTGTAGAAGTTCGGTTTTGCAATTAACCTTTCAGCTGTTTCTCCTTTTGTGCATAACTTGGTGTCCACACGTCTCCGGATATTTTCCATGGTTTTGCCAAATATACTATTGTTCATCAATTTATAAAAATCTTTATCAAAGTCATTCGTTGCGTTGGAGCGAAAGTGCGTATTGAGTTCAATGTATGGTTTTAACCAAGGAGACTGGTTAAATTTGACGACTCTGTGTATTTTTTTCAGAGTCATACCCTGAGAGAGACATTGCTTCAAATTTCTATAATGAAGCACGTACTTCTCCCTAGGGTATAACGTTGTCAACATCCTGGATTCTTTGCACCCTTCTGGCACTTGAACTTCAGGCGCTAGAGGCAAGTCGGAATGCAGGTCATGCAGCTCAGAAGGATAATCCATATCTACCTCTAAGATATACCCAGTTGGTGAATCATCAGGAACGTCGTTTACGTCTATGGGGTTACACCATGCAAAACCATTTAAAGCTACAAATTCCCCCATAGACCACCCATACATATTATTGGAATCGAGATGTAACAGATACTTTGATGGATATTAGGGATTATAGTTGGACATATATTTGTTGTTTGCTTGGCTGAACCTGTTGGAACACTGCGAAATACCTCCTCTAATTCCCTTTTCAACGAAGAGCAACATGTTGTAGTCTGTTAGGAGTTCTATGGACACTTTACTAAATTTCAACATAGCATCCCAAGATAACCCAGGAGATGTATAATACCATGCTGGATCTAAACCGTAAGTACTTAGACAGAGTTTTCTGAAGTTTTCACAGACATCACATAAAAGTAATACGTCAGTTTTAACATAGAGGTCAGAGTACTCTCCAAGGGTTTTAATATTAAATTCTTTCCATACCTTTTTGGCATGGCTATAATCAACATCCGATATATCGGTTTCGTTTAACATACCATAGAAAGCATCTTTCGGTGGCAATTGGGTGTCATGGCATTTTTCAAAGGAACTCATGTAGTCATAGGGGTAAACGCCCTTTCGGAGCATAAGCTCCATCTTATCCAGTGCAAAGTATCGCTTAATATTTACAAATTGATCTTTAGACAGGTTTCTGGATAATGTGTCTAGACTGCTAGCCATGAATCGAAAGGAATCAAGAAATCTAAGCGTTAAGGTGCCAGTAACTTTTTTACTGAAGGAAATATATTTTTCTTCGTTGTTAGGAATCAGTGTAATGGGCGCATCATCATAGCCCAGTTCCTTAATAAATATGTGAGCGTCATAGGAGGAGAGATTATGGAAAATAACTGGAATAAACTTAGGATTCTTATACTTTAGATTACATGAATTGTGACTAGGTTCGGGATATTTCCCAGAGATATGGCAATGGTCGCGCACTTTCCAGTCACTTTTTGTGAATTTCTCTTTACATAAGTAGCATTCAGTTGCTTCTTCATGATGTCTCTCTTCTTCCTTTTCAAACGGCATCATGGGTTCTACATGCTTGTAGATATTATCAATTTCCTCAGCTTCTACACGCAGCATATCTACAAAGCGTTTAGGAGAATCTAATCCTCGATAGACGAGAGGATCTTTATAATGTCCATGAGTATAAGAAATATAATAACAGAAGCTCATGGGGATGTGATGCTGGTAAATATTGTTGAAATAACTCTCACTACTTGGAGTACAGATATTTGCCGGTAAAGTGAGACACTCAAAGTCAGTATATATGACAAAGGGAACTTCTAATGAGTGGTTAAGGTTTTTGAATGTCAGCTGATTATCATTTTCAGTAGGCATTTCAACACGCACAGCTTCATGATTTTTGCATATTTCGCGATGTTGAAACAAGTTGTTTTCCGAATGAAAGTACTGAAGACAACGTCTACAGATATATTTAGACACTTTGCACTTAGATAGTTGGGCTGAAACTAGTGCAGATAAGTTTTTAATCCAGCAATAATGACCATGCTCACTATTTCTCAAGTACAACAGATCCACATGAGTATCATTTTCAAAGTCAGTGATGTATAACGGATATATTTTGAAATCATCATCGAACGAGTAGACGTTCACAGAAACGTAATTAAGTTTCTCAAATTTGTTGATTTTGCTTAAATTTACAGGAAACTCGATTCCATCAAAATTCAACGTGTTCTTATATTGCTTATAATTTGATACTCTGTACGAGTGTTGCTCAGTGGGATGAAGTGCTGATAAAACAGCCCAGCGGAAGCATTCTTGGTCGTCATTTTTTACGTTTACAACAGCATGTTTATTTCAAATAGCTGAAGGCAAATCTAGGTAACAAGGGGCTTTTAATGGATTGTATTTGTTTATCCGAACTTCCAGTTCTTGAATTTCATCCAAACTCCATCCCGAATCTTTGCTTTGAAAATCCTCGCTCTCAGCGATAAGTTTATCAACGACATCATCGTAATATGAATTCAGATCTGTCGATTGAAGAATCACAACATTTTTTGTTTTGAAATTCACATTCTTCCTTTCAATATCGGTGTCCGACTCCTTCTTGTATATACGAAACACTTTAAAATTTACCTTTATTTGATTTTTCTGAAGCTCTATGACGATCAATTCCTTAACAATATGTTTCTTCGAGGTAAGAAATTCTTGAAGATCAATATGCCCAGTAGTATTTTTAATCGACCAAGTCTTTATACGGCTGCTAAAAGCCGACTCTTTAAGAACAACCCCAGCGGATCCTGAATTTGTTTGCTCACTGTTCGAAGCAAGAAATTCAAGCTTCTGTCTCTTTGCAGGGGCAGTCCATTTTCCACGCTCTCTGCGTTAGATGAATTTCCAGCAGACTCAGAACGGTTTTTTTATGCACGTTTAGATGCCTCAACAAGGAATCTTTTCTGGTGAAATACCGATTACATTGCCCGCATTTATGTGTCGGTGTACCATAAGAAGACTTGTGTCTATCTAAGGCGTCCTTCCTGGAGAAAGTTTTACTGCATTCGTTGCATGTAAAATTCTCAGTTTCAGATGTATGTGCCTTCCTATGACGTGAAAGTCCTTTAGAGTGAATGAGAAACTTCTCGCAATCCTTACTCTGTAAATTCGTTTCACTAGTTGACCCAGTCGCGGGTTCAGCAGCTTGTAATATTTCCATGGGCTCGTCGGGGACAAAGGAATCCGAAATATCCTGACTTGTAGGAAACGCCCCCATTATTAAAAAATTCAAGCTGTCCGGCAAGGATGCTTTTAGTCACACTATCACAGAACCAGCAAAGCATCTAAAAAAAAAAAAAAATTGGTCCACTAAGTTTTAATTTTTTATATTTATATTCGCATATCAAATGTTTTGAAGAAAATCATCCCCACCCCCTCTACGTCTTCATATTCCATATGCTTGGAAAACATATTAATAAAACAAAAGAATCCCCCAAGAATGAGTAGAGATATTAAAATTTTGGGATAATGATACCTTACTGAATAAAATATTCCTAGCACAACAGAAAAAAAAATATTATATTACCTTCTCATCAGAAGTAGCTCCGGTGTTTTTATCAGAGTAATCCATAGCATATGACTTTTGAAGCGTTTAAACACTCTTGAAGTTAAAATTGAGACAGCAGAGAAAATCGAACTGAACTATATGTAACTTAAGAACGAGAATGAAAATCTCGTTTATCGCCTCGCACATATATTCAAAGGAAAGAAGGACTTGTCTCAGAAACATCCCCACCCATCTACCCCCGACCCCTCGGAGACCCTTACAAGGAGATGGGGTGAGGGCGGGGAGAAATGCGCATCGAGCAAGCGACGACACAAATGACCCGCGCCTGTATGCGTAGAAAAGATAACAACGCTGCTGTCCTCATAAATGAGTTGTGATTGGTAGCCAGACATTTGTCGTTTTAAGTTGATCTTCCGCTTTCTAAAACATCTGAACCATCAGTAATTGCCAATGAATGTGCTTCGGGTTGATTACTACTATCCCATTAAGGGTTCAACTCCCTTTACATTACAATAGAGAGACCTCTTATGGTGAATTGAGCTGTTTCGAGAATGACAATGTACGCAGGTAGAAATGTCTCCATCAAAGGTCATGTGTTTTATTGCTCCCTCAAGCCAGCCTTTGCATCTTTGTCTAACGCATGCAGCTGCGCTTGTTAAACGTTACTTTGAGGATAACTTAAGAACCTTCTTTCTTTCAATTGCCCACCCCTTAAAACCCCTAGAACTATTCATAGAATTCATCCTCAAATTCACGCTTTTTCGGGGATGACAATGTATGCTGGTAGAAGCGTTTGCATGGCAGGATGTGTGATTTATTGCTCCCCCAAGCCTACCTTTGTCTAATGAATGCCCCTGCGTTTGTTAAACGACTTGGGTGATACTCCTGGATTGCCATTGGATCTGATTACAAAGTTCGGAAGTTGCTTTTCTTTCACAGGCAAAGTCATTCTCTGGTTTGCTTTCGAGGTGAAGAATCGCAAAGGGTTTTTTTTTCTCACTCTCGCTTACCTACGGAATTTGTGTCTTCGACGACATGAAGCGTGCTATGGATACTAGGCTTACCGCTAGCAAGAAGGTGTGCTGTGCGGCGGAAGACGGCGGGCTGGTCCCTGATACGCTACCCTCGGATGTCGAGCATCAAGGACCTTCAGATATCCAGGTAATAAACATCGTTTCATCTACAGATGAAATTTTTGAGGACTGCCTAATGAAGCATTATTTCTCATTGGGCGAAGGAATGTTTTTGATAATCAGCGAATACACAAGAACTGTCAAAATCCATTTAAGGAAATATGCATTCAATGGCTTCGGCTATCTCCCAACGAAACGTGGGATAACATTTTCACCGCGATCGTTTTTGGAATTGAAAAGAAAAATCTTCGCTATTAATAATGATGATGCTCCCCACATTTTTAATAAGGAATTGCTTGTCTCATCAGTCAAGATAAATTTGCAAGAAGCAAGAATTAACTTTCAAAAACTCTATACTGTGGATGATGGATTCTTTAAGTTCACCTCAGGAGGAGTGATTCTATCCTACACTCAATTTGACAAGCTCCAAGATATTTGTGAATTCATATGGTCGTCAATCAAAGATTTACTTTTTGGTGAAACCTTTAAACAGCATGTGAAGGAAGCCAGGCTTCCAGAGTCAGCTTGTACCGAAAAGTACATGAATTCCAGGGCGATTCTGAAAATACAGTCATGAATGCCTTTCATGAAAAAGTGGAGAGTCTATTCATCTGCCCAGAGTGTCGGGTTCCACCTGAAAGGCAAGAGCCCAACATGATCGACCATACATGCAATATGTTTGACTCACAGTTCAAGTGGGATATGCATAACCAAGAAGCAACAGCTTTGCTTGAACCCAGATGCCTTGCGAAATGGTTTGTGGAGAAATGCAATGGTTACAAGCATTTTGTATCCGATAAATTCTTAGATTCGGTGAAAGGAGAGGAATTAATTGAAAGAGCTCGACAACTTTTCACAAACAGATGGTAAAGAAAAAAAAAAAAAAGAAGATTCGAAATTTGGGGGGGGGGGGGAAATATCAAAATTGGGGAGGAGGGATGGGTCTTTGGTTTTGAAGCTGTAATGACCGAAAACCAATGTATCACGCTTTCAAGAGTGTTATGTCTTTATTTAACACTGGTCAGCCATCTTGTTTCTTTTGAAAACCAAGAAGGTGCTTCACTGATGACTTGATGTGATACAGCTATTTTTTGTTTCTTTAATTTATAGTAATTCATTTTCAGGAAAAAATATATAACAGGTTTGTGAGACATGGTTTCAAATTCATCCCTACTTATATTCAACTGGCGTAAATATTGGTCTTTAGCTATTATTAAATGCGATCAAAATAGCCTCCCGTTGTTTTGAATGATGTTAAAATTAACTTCATAAATTTCACCTTTGATAAAAACGGTACTCTATACATTTTACTTTTTTCTTTGTTATTGTATGGGAAACGTGTCTTTTGAGAAACTTGTGATTTCCAAATTAACTCCTTATGGAACATTTAATGTTCAGAAACTAGCTTTGATTGAGAAGTCAAACACTACTTTTACCCTTAGTTAAAAAAATATATCTTGATCAAATTTCGTATTTAATTTATCCTAGAATTATGTATAATATAAAAGACCAGAAAGAAACACACTGTTTTTACAACTTAATTTACTTTAATAAGGTATCCATCGTAAGGATGCCGGCATAGGTTTTACAGATTTTTTAGGCTTCACACTTTCCTTTCGTTCAGATGCTGCAGTTAATACATCATTTAACATAGCATTTCCTTCTTGTACAGAATATTTTTTCAAATTTTTATTTTTAATGTACTTGGAAGGTAAATTTATCTCCTTTAAAGCGTTAAAGAATTATAGCGTTGCTGGTATATGCTGAGCGGAACCATTACTTCTTAACATAATATCAACTAGATCGATGATATTGGAATTTTTCACAACTTTTCCATTATACTTCAGTTCAGCTTTACGGGTCCACGATATGATATCAGAATTGTTTTTGAACACTTCCAGTACATTTTCAGCATAACGTTTCATGCTTTTTGGAACCGATCGAATGATAAGATCTTCAACATAGTCCTTTGTATTGAAAGTTTCCTCGTGTTTCACTTCTCCTTCAGATTTGCTTGTCTCGTCTTTGAAACTTATTCCTTTGTCTTGTATGGAATCATCTTTACTCTGGTTGGGAACTTCATGCATGGGGCTGTTCAACAGGGATGTCTGAATTCTCTTATTCAGCACCTGATTATATAATTTTATTTTAACGTCATCAGATTCCTTACCTTCCAAATTTCTTTTCATTTTTTTATCTAGCTCGGAGAGCATTTCATCAGACTTTGCATGACGAGAAAAGCGTTCTTCAGGGACGAGAATCATTTTCTTTGTGAATTCCATAATCCTTCTTACCTTGTTAGCATAGTCGTCAAAACAATAAGAGCTGCAGGCCTAAAAAGCCGCCTTTCTGAATTACAGGTTTCCTTTTTTTATACAGGGGAGTCTTTTTCCGAGACAAAGCTCTCAACGTATGTTTATATCGACGTAATCATTTTCTTTGTGAATTCCATAATCCTTCTTACCTTGTTAGCATAGTCGTCAAAACAATAAGAGCTGCACGCCTAAAAAGCCGCCTTTCTGAATTACAGGTTTCCTTTTTTTATACAGGGGAGTCTTTTTCCGTGACAAACCTCTCAACGTATGTTTATATCGACGTAATTTTTCTTTCTGAGATGGAGAGAGTGGAACGTTGCTCTTTAATGAGTTAAGACAAATTTCACAAATAGCTTTAATACCTTTACTCGAACATTTTGATAGAAGATATTTCAAAACATTTTTAGGACAAATGCATGTCATTCGTAGGAGCTGAAGCTGTTGCTTTGACAAAGTCATGATGAAGAATGACGAATTTTAAAACAATTCATCTCTTAACCACCGAGCGCAGTTTAATGCTTTATTGAAAGCACAATGCTTTCTAGGATGAAGTGTAGATCAGGTTAGCGCGGAAAACGTTAAATCTTTCACATTTGGACAAAACAAAGCATTAAGATCTTGACAAATAAAATCACCCAGTTTTTCTATGATACAGCTTTCCTCAAGTCCTTTAGCATAGATAACACTGTATGAGACTCCGAGATGTTTTAATAGAGGAACCAGTGCCGAATAATTAATCGTACCAGAATTCCAGTTTAACTGATGTAGATTTCTGCTTACCCATTTGCACTGGAACTTAACTATATCGCACAATTCGTGAAAAGGAAACGGCGGTGTGAAAAAAAAATGCCCTTTTTTATCTTCATTCTCCATACAGACATAGGCTAGCTCTTTGACAATAAATTCGCCACTTTTGAGGAGGAAACCTTCAACGTCGATAACTAAAGTCTCCATGGCGACATCTGAGAAGTCAGCGCGGTTGGTAAATATACTGGATTTCTCCCGGAAGTATATTTGTACGCAATCTTATTTCTTCTGGTGTGTCCGGTTTCAGATCCACTAGGATGTAAACATATGCTTTTTTGGTGGCGTCCATGTAAACTTCCTGAAAAATTTAAGCTTATTAGGATATACTTGCCTTCCCAAGTGAGTAATTTGGTTTATATCTCTTCGAGGTTTGAATAGAAATAAGTAATGAGCATTCGGAGAAATTTCTCTCATTTCTTTGCCTTTGTGAAAAATATTTTGGGTGATAAAAATGACTGACAAATTAAAATGATGACTTCCTCTAGTGAACAAGTGCGTTAATTTTTTTTCGCTTCCACATTCTGTCATCAAGTCGTCGAAAATGAACAAAGTATTGTCTTTAATGTAATCCTGAAAATTGTTTGGCAACCCTTCCATAAAAGTCACATTAGGAATTTCTTCATAGAGTGTTTGATGAATTCCATAAAACCAAACAACCTGCCTCGGCGGTGGGTTGATTACATTTCCTTTATGCTTGAGTAACCGTTTAACAAAATGAGTTTTTCCACAACCCGAAGGTCCCGCTATCAGAGCAGTGAAAGGATGGTGTAATCTTGGCACTTCCATGTTTTGAACTGAACAAAAAAGGAGATAAACTACAGATTTTATAAAAGACGCATGGAAGAAAACCCGTTCGAACATTTTATTTAAATTCTAAATTTTACATAAATTCCAAATTTCTTTTGAACAAAATTATAAACTCGCATATCATTCGTTTCCTTTTTCCAGTAAAAGTTCTTAACAGTAGAATGTAGACTTTTGCCGCGACATCTGGAGTATAGAAAAAATATACAAAATTGACCGCACACAGCACTAAACGAACTTTGAAGTGGAACTTCATTACAATCCACATGAGAAAACTTTGAGACGAATAATGAAATAGGTCCATCAAAATGTTCGGGAGTATGTCCGAACGAATAAAAAAATTCCAGTTTTCTTGAACTTGGCATATACATGGCCAGCGAATGTTTTCCTGGTTCTCCATAACGGTCTGTATTGACGACGAGGCAGGTGGGGAACTTCATAAGCTTTTTAGGGAGCTGGTCGCAAGCATACACTCCTATGAAAAACTGACGAGTCACATGATCGCCTTTTAAAATATTGGATATTTGAACACTGTTCATGTTTATTTTCAATTGGAGAAATCACAAAGAACGCTTCTCGACTTGGTTACCTCAATAATGTTTTGGAACTCTGCGTAGATCAGCACTGATACTGTTTTTATCAGAGCTTTGCCAAATTTAATCTCTACTCTTAAATTTCCTTGCTGAATTAAGTTCATATGTCCTCCATCACACAGATCGGGTGAAAGATCGAATGCATACAAAGTATAGCCTCTGGAATATTCTTCTCGAGCGATGTTAATTCCTCTATCTTGACCTAGTTTCTCGGTACCTTGGAAGAGGCTATGATAAGATCTAACAGTATTCCCTGAAGCAAAATTAGGCTCTAATGGTTTGTGCGGTACGGGGTGTCCATCAACGTATACTGCTATAAAGTTTACATCGTAATGCTTAAATTCGAAAGGATTTGTCTTATATGTACCATTAAAGGCTTCGTTATCAACACATCCAATAACTAATCTCTTTGGCATTTGTCCGAGAAATATATTGTCTTGCATGAAAGACATACTTCCTTGAGAGATGGAATACACTTTACATGACACACGGTCAATCGGATATTTTGCAGATCTTTCCAAAGCCTTCGCATGACCGATAGAAACGCCAGGGTTGACTTTTACTTTTCTCACAAAAATTGAAGCATGTTCAATGAGAATTTTGTAATCAGGAATATCAGACGAGGACACTAAGCAAAAATGAGGTTTGCTTCGAATCAGTTTGATTTTTACATCCACTAAATTCAGTAACAGCCTGTTTTGATGAAAAAAGTCGCAGTGCAGATTTCCAATCATGTCCAAAGTTTTGCTCTCTTTCACCAGTTCATAACGTTGATTTAAGCCCTTATTAGTCGTTATTGTAGGATTAACTTCATGTAAATGGCCGGCAGTGTCTTTGTAAAAGCATTCACTAGTCAATAATGTCTTCTTAGCATCTTAGCCATAATTCAGTAGAGTTTCAATGTATGCTTTATATGGATACGTATTGCTGGAAGAGGAAATCACTCGTTCATTCAGACTGACATCGATTTGTGAAAACAGAGAATGCAGAAAGCAATTGACAGGCCCAACTGGTTCTTTGTCAGATAAAAACAAATTATCAGATTTCCGAATTTTTACTTTTACATACAGTTGACTCGTCGAGAGATCTATGTATTCTTCCCCACTCCCAGAAATGTTGAATTCAATGAGGCCTCCATCTCGAATATTAGCTAAGGGATGAAATTCAATCCATTGTCCTTTTTCTATAGTTGTCTGAGTTGGTGGTAACGCAAATAAGTCCAGTTCCGACTTTAGACACACAGGAGAATGGCTGTGGATAAGAGCCATTTTTTATTGATCAAAAATATCACGTGCTCTCCTCTTGACCTTCTTCGTGCTCCCTTTTCTTTTAATCTGTCCCCCTAAAATTTTTTTAACTTTATTAGCAGCTTTGCCTATGAGTATCTGCCCCGCCTTTTTAGCTCGTTGCTTAGCTGCTGTTTTTTCGTCTTTTCCGTGAATTACGTCATTTGCGATATCCATACCTGTTCGTATAACTTGCTTCCCTAATGTTTTGGCACCTTGTTTGAATAATGGCACTGCTGCTCTTAATAACGAACGAAATAATCCTCCAAGTCCATAGCCTTTGTGTAAGGGTGTTCCTTGATAATACGTTAATCCTTCTCCTGTTTGATTCACATAATATTCTTCGAACGATTTCACACAACAATGATACGGTTGATACATAATCACAAGTGTTTCAGACGAAAATGAAGTTTCACGATCGCTCTACCACGTTCAAATGGGACTAACTGCCCCGTGTGACTCCTTATAACGATTTCAATTGTCTGGAAGCTTTTTCGGGTGAGAGACAAATAATGGGGTCTGTCGTACAAAGCGCTCACCGTGTCTCCATCTTCACCAGTTACTTTAACGATGCGAATTAGAGGGGCCTGCATATCTCCCACGCACTGCACCTCTACAATATTACTATACATGTATAACAGAGAAAGGGAAGAGTTCAGGTCTGCTACGAAATTTCCATGAATAGTGAGGTCACTACCTTCTGTCGCTGAATATACTCCAGGTTCGTAGCCCAAAATCTCAGCGATGCCAGGGTATAAATTTAGTTGAGAACCGTTCATAAGAGTCGTTTTCACTCGTCTCGTGGCTTTGTTATAGTACATTGAAATTTTTTACCCCAGTGGTGAGACATAGCCTTCACAACATCCTGCACCGAATCATAGTATCCAGGTGGAATTTCACCGGCTTTGAAATGACCGCCGCCACTATCGTAAGCGAAATTATTCGTATGATTATTAATATTTTACCAGGAATGAGGATACAGAAGTTCAACCAGCCCTACTTCCCATTCCCCTTTCAAATCGATCGGAGATGGTAGGCGAGTGATGAAATGAGATATTTTGTTGTCAGAAAAGTATCTAAGAGAACTATCGCTTGGGAGCGTCAAGTAGAAACGCATCTTGTAATGTGACGACACATCACGCTGCTCACAACTTTTATAGTGATGTCAAATCTTCGGCTGGTGTCCATGCATTGAATTTATTGGGATAACCTTTTAATTTTACAAAGTATTCCATTTTTCCTTTTCTTCTGCGTTTATTTAGAATTTTTTCTATATCAAAGGAATCCGCTAGTTTTACCTTTTGAAGCTCTTCGGCATAAAATGTTCCCCCAATTTCCTCATTCAGCAAATCTTTTACCTTATCCACAGGAGGGCCTCTTGGAATGAGATGACTCACGATGAAAACCTCTTCCATCCAGTTGGATTCGTATCCTTTCTCAAACGTTAATTTACTTTTGCTGATTCGCACATGGTCACCCACTTGAAATTTATAACAGGGTCTTTCCCAGGCCAGATCTCCGTACAAATTATCTCGCATTTTCTTCTCATTGCTTTCATTTACTTCCACAGGTTTCATTTTCATGCTCCTATGAGGAGTGTGGTTGTATCCATGAACTAATTCGTCGAGCACATCTATGAATTTATGCGTATTTTGACTCGTCAAGTAGCGCCACATTCTACTTTTTAACGTGCGATTGAATCTCTCCACAACGCAAGCCTTTGTTTCATTGTTTGTTGTGAAGAAGTGAACTCCTTGTTCTTTTAAAAGTTTTGAAATTCTTTATTTTCAAATTCTGTTCCTTTATCCGTTTGCAACTTCAGCGTCTTTCTATGTTGAAATATCTTTGAAAAAACATTAACTATATGCGAAGCTGTCTTCTTTTTCAGTGGAATAACCTATGCGTATTTTGAAAATATGTCAATACACGTTAATAAATAGCGGTATCCATCGTTGTGATGACTTAGGCTGCTTAAATTAGCAAGGTCTGCTTGCCATTGTCTGTCGATTTTCTTGACGATGACCCTATTTCTCGGAATATTTCGTCTCACTGGTTTGTGAAGAGTATAGGTTTTCTCGGTTTTCAACCACTCCTCGACGTCTTTCTTTTTTATTTTTTCTCGTTTGACAGCACGAACCAAAGCATTGACCCCACCAAAAGCTCCTTCTCGTGCTGGGTTCCGGTAAATCTGTTTCATCACGTTCTCTATTACAACAATTAAATTTAACACTTTCAACTGTTAGAGAAAAACTCATGTTCACATATCCGTTCACAGAATACAAATGGAGAAAAAAAATACAATCAACATCTTTTAAGCTCTCCGTAAAAGAAAAAGAAATTTGAGACATCAAAAAATATTTTATCACCACAACTTATGCCATCATCCATTTGAAAAAAAAAAAAAAAAAAAAAATCTCCACTCTAATCTTAATTCCCTCCGAAGTTCGGAGGACACAAAAAGAAACAAATTATTTTTAATTTTCACGAGAATGACAAGTTTGTGAGACATCAAAAAATGTTTTATCAACACAACCATTAAAATAAAAACACCACCCTCATTTATATTCCCTTCCTCCCCTCCAGAGTTCGGAGGGCGAGAAAGGAAACAAAAAGATTTCAGCCTCCCCTGTCCATAATAGCTCAAGGCACCACCACGCGCCATCCCCCGATCCCCCGAGGGAGCCACCACCACCCACCACAGTGGTGGTGTGGTGGGGCTAATGTTAATCCTATGGCCCCATCACTGGCCCAGCTCCCCTAGGCCTTTATATCAGTTTATATTCTACCGATGTCATATTCATAACGTTTGCATATTAAATCAAGTTAATAATATTGCGCTTTTACTTAAGCATGAAATATTAATTCATAGGCTCTAGGCCTTTTTAACAGTTTTTATTCTACCGATGTCCGATTAATAATGTTTACATGTCAAATCAAGTTAATAGTATTGTGCTTTTACTTAAACATGAAATATTAATTCATAGGCCCTAGGCCTAGACCTTTTTAACTCTACCGATGTCATATTCATTACGTTTACCGATCAAGGCAAGTTAATATTGCGTTTTTTCTTAAGCATGAACTATTAATTCACAGGCCCTAGGCCTATGCCTTTTTGACAGTTTTTATCCTACCGATGTCATATTCATAACGTTTGCATATTAAATCAAGTTAATAATATTGCGCTTTTACTTAAGCACGAAATATTAATTCATAGGCTCTAGGCCTTTTTAACAGTTTTTATTCTGCCGATGTCCGATTAATAATGTTTACATATCAAATCAAGTTAATAGTATTGTGCTTTTACTTAAACATGAAATATTAATTCATAGGCCCTAGGCCTAGACCTTTTTAACATTTTTAATTCTACCGATGTCATATTCATTACGTTTACCTATCAAAGCAAGTTAATATTGCGTTTTTCCTTAAGCATGAACTATTAATTCACAGGCCCTAGGCCTATGCCTTTTTGACAGTTTTTATCCTACCGATGTCAGATTCATAACGTTTACCTATCAAGAAAATTTACTAATGTTATGCTAGTATTTTTAAATTTACTTAATATGTAAATGTTAGAATATGACATCAGTAGAATAAAAAGTGTTAAAAGGCCTAGGCCTAGGTCATATGAATTAATATTTAGTGCCTAAGTAAAAGAGCAATGCTATTAACTTGATTTGATGTGTAAAAGTTATGAATATGACATTGGTAGATTAAAAATATTAAAAAGGCTTAGGCCTTAGTGAAAACTATGGGGCAGTTTTCCTGGGTAACAGTTTTCCAATGTGTGGTAATTTTCCAAGTTGCTGAAGAATATGTGAAGCTTTTCTTGTGTGACGGTTTACCGGATATCTTATGAAACATCTGAAAGTTGGGGAAAATGGAAATGCCGACCCCGGCAATTTACCATCCACATATTTGTTTTAAGCAGCGTGAAAATGGAAATTACAAGCAAGCCCAGAAATCTCCCTCACATTCGAGGTTTTGAGTAAAATGCAATTTGTGCGCTATACCTGACTCAAAAAGGTGGGGGAATTTTCCTATGTGGGAGTTTTCCAATGTGGGGGACTTTTTCGTGCATCTGTATGCAACATATTGCCATTTATTGTGTCGACAAGGAAACCGAAGCATCTGACGATTAGTATGGTTTCTCAAAGTTATTTTTGGTTATTTACATTTTGTAAATATTTCTCTTGCATCACAAAGATGCAAAATCCGTTTGGCAGTTACATAAGGACTCATTACGTCAGCTAAATTATGTAAAGGAACAGTAGCAACGGCTCCACTGCAAAATATTTTTTGCCGTATATTTTCGTCGGCTGCCGGAAAACCGCCACACAAGAAAATTGCGACACGTAACTCGGAAAACTTCCACGCAGGAAAATTGCCACATGTTTTTCAATAAGGGGCGGGACACTAATTGCCGTTCCTCCGAGGAACACTTTAAATGTGTGGCAGTTTTCCAAAGTGTCTAACGATGGGAAGGAGCTGTTTTGTTTGTCTGAATTTTTCATGCCAGTTCATACGAGTTTAGAGCAACTGGTCACAAAAGTTCAAGGTTGGGCGGGGGTAGAAAGATTTCCATTTGTTGGCCTATATGGAGAAATGAATTGGGGACTCGAAACAAATTTCGAGAAAACGTTCTATGTAAGACAAGCGAGAAATGTACTTTAATTTGAAGAAATGAATTGCCGTGACTTAGTACATTTCCTAAAACTACAGTGACACCGCCCCCCCCGTGGCTCAGGCTTATGACCAATCGTCCAAGTAGGTCAAGTAGGTCCGGATTCGAATCCCAGCGAGTCATGGATGTTGTGTTTGTCTTACGCAGAAGCGCCGACTTTGGAGGGGCAAGGCGAATCTTGCCCCTCAATAATTTTACTGGAGGAGAAGAGCCCAGCTAGTGTCTTTCATTCTGTTCAACTAAAGAATCGATTGGGTCTCAAAAAAGTAGACCAAGCTCTACTTTATGAGGCCAAAGCTCTTTATTTCCAAGAAAATATTAAATAGCAGAATCAGTAAAAACATTTTTTACATATTCAGTATTGCTCATTTGATAGGAAACTTGATTGCCATCCCCGTATTGTGTTTGATATGTTCTCACGATGTGTAGTAAATGTTTAAAACAATTATCATAAATAAAATAAATAAAAAATTCAGAAACGTATAACCTCTTGCGCCTTTATTTATCAATTTATTTTTTGTTCTTCTCGTTCTTTGTTCGAGTAACCTCGCGAATTTCTCACTTTTTTTTTTTCATAAATGTTTGGAAATAAAGTGTCTCTGGATATTTCTATACAATCACAGGCTGAATTTTATTTTTAAATAAAAGAATATTTCTGTTTCCTTGTGCATTTACTAATGAACAATTACAATTTTGTTTTAAAATATACGACGTTGACGTAGTTTATCTTTTTGCCTTTTTTATAGTTCTTTTGAGAATAGAAGAAACGTTCCCCCCTCCCCCAAATAATTTGGTGAAGTCGAGGCGTCTGGTTTTACGGAACTGGCTCTCTCCCTTCCATGGAACCAGTGGCCTTAAATTAGGGACAGACGATTGTTCATAGCCCACTGAGTTGAGTTGCTCTCGGTGGTCGTTAAACTCTCAACAACAACAAAACATCCCTTATATGAGAAAGTGTAAGAGTTTACCGGTACAAAACTTTTTCCATATAGGAATTTTCCGCCAAACGTCCAAAACCACATCGTGAGAACTTTCAGTACCAATGTGCTCCCCCCCCAATCACTTTAATACTGATATTTTTCATTTTTGCACTGATAAGGTTTTAGTTTCAATCTTACTGGTTTTTAGCATAATCATTTAAATATCCCTTTCTAGAGATTTGGCTATTTAGAAGTAAAGCGAAAAGGAAACATACATGTGTAAGTTTTTTTACAAAAAGTAAAGCAAATCGTTCACTTTACGTGAAAGCATTCCGAGTAGTGAACTACTCGGCATTCTTCGCGCCGTAATAAGAAAAAGACGAACTGTTAGCTCCCCATCCATTCATATGGATGGACTGAAGAGTCCCCCACAGGAAATGTCCCCCACCTTTTTCAGTCAGGGACCGTGCACAAATTGTCTTTGACACAAAATATCGAACGTAGGGGAGACTTCTGGGGTCGGTATTTCCTTATTTTTTAATGCAACCTACATATGTTTGCCATTTTTACAGTAGTTTATGTTAGCAAGATGGGGTGGGGAAAATTTCCAGATTAGTATTTCGACTAATACCGCGGTTTTCAGTGAAAAACTATTTTACAATTAGTAGGTTGATGGTGTAGGGGAAAATTTCAGTTTCGGTAATTCCGTATTCACTGCAATACAGATGTTTTGTAAGTATAGTAGAAAAATGTGGGGGAAATTATCGGGGACGGCACTTCGACTTTTATTCCAGTTTGTAGCAAAAAACGATATTCCAGGTAGTAGGATGAGGTGGGTGAAATTTCCGGGGTCGGTAATTCTTTCCTGAGGTCTGCAATGTCGTGATACTGAAGGCCATGCGCAACAGCCGAATAAATTAAAATCACGTTATCCTCTGAATCGATGGGTTACCGGAAAAAAATCCAAGGAAAAAAGATCCACGGAAAAAAAAAGCCAGGAAAAAAAATCCAACGGAAAAGTGATCCAGGGGAAAAAAGCCAAAGGAAAGAAAAGCCAAGGAAAAAAAGTCCATGGAAATAAAATCCAATGGCTTCTTGCATGTAGGTTAACCAGTAAGAAGCTTAGGGGGTCATATAAAAAGTTACATAAAAAAAGTTCTCACTTCTCAAAGATTAGAAGGACACCATAATTTGTTTCCATGGAGGTTCGAGCAATTGGGGGCGTATAAAAATTGCATTTTTGTTCCTTGTGTCCACTTCCATGTTGCTTGACCTTGTAAGAAATGTAGGGGTCTTACAAAAATTGCACTTTTGATTTTCTTGTGTCCACTTCCATGTTGGGTGACCTTGTAGGAAATTTAGGGGCCGTATAAAAATTGCATTTCTGATTTATTTGTGTCACTTCTATGTAAGAAGCCTAAGGGATCATATATGAATTTCTTTTCTGATTTCCTTGCGTCACTTCTGTGTAAGAAGCCAAGAGGGTCATATTAAAATTGTCATTGGATTTTTTCCCTGGCTCTCTGTTTTTTTCCTGTGGAACTTTTTTCTTAGATTGACACCACAGGGGCAGCAGAGTTTGATTAATTAATAATAAAAAATATTTATAATCTTACAATTGGTAAAGCAAAACTGATTGCGATTTCGAAGTTTGGTAGCAATTTAATAGAAGATTAACACAGGGGTTTTGTGAATATTGAAACTGCTCCTTTTATGAATGCATTGCAGATTGGCCAATAAGAAGGACGCAATAAAACCCAACATAAATTAATACCTTCACAGTAATAATAATAATGAAAATAATTTCAATAATGATTAGGTCATTTCTAAAAAAAGAAAAATTCGAAAAAAGAAGCACGGGCCGTGCGGTTGCCGGAAAACTGCCACACAGTTTTCACTAAGGGGTCCGGCGCAAATTGCTGTTCCTCCGAAGAACACTTTGAATGTGTGACAATTATTCCAGTGTGGCAGTTTTCCGAATTATGTGTGGCAATTTTCCAAAGTGCCTAACGAGGGGAAGGAACTCTCTTGTTTGTCTGAATTTTCATGCCGGTTCATTTGAGTTTAGGGCAACTGGCCACAAAAGTTCAAGGGGGGGGGGCTATAAAGATTGCCGTTTCTGTGCCTATATTGAGAACTGAATTGGGAACTCCAAACAAACGAATTTCGAGAAAACGTTCCATGTAAGCCAAGAGAAAATTGTACTTTAATATGAAGAAATAAATTGACCAGGGTCCGAGGTACACTTGGTTTGGGGGCTCTACCCCAACTTCCGTAATATTATATTCTGGGCTGCTGGAGTCTGTCAGTGATGTTCCCCTTGAAGCGTCCGCGAGGTTCGTGAGCTTGGGGAGGGGGTTCCCCTAAAATTTTAAAATGGACGTAGAGCTGTAAACATTAGAACCATGCTTTATATAATGATTCTGTACACGACCACGAACTTTCAGGAGGGTGGGATGAATTCAACCTCCCCAAAGTTTCTAAGAGCGCAGACAAGTGCTCAAGGTAAGAGATTTGCTCACAATTTCTGTGCTTCATGTTGTGTTTAGTGACAGACTATGCATGCTCTTCCCCCGTCCCCCAGAAATTTGGTGAAGTCTGTAAAAGGGATACGAGGTGTCAACCTCCCCAAGTTTCTAAGAGCGCAGACAAGTGCTCAAGGTAAGAGATTTGCTCACAATTTCTGTGCTTCGTGTTGTGTTTAGTGACAGACTATGCATGCTCTTCCCCCGTCCCCCAGAAATTTGGTGAAGTCTGTAAAAGGGATACGAGGTGCTTGGTTTCGAGGGCTCTACCCCTAACTTCCGTAATTTTATATTCTGGACCTCTAGAGTCGGCCAGTGTATCCTATCGATGTTACCCCTGAAGAGCTCTTAGAAACATGGGGGGGGGGAATTCCCCCCACCTTCCTGAAGATTCGTGATTGTGTACAGAATCATTATATAAAGCATGGTACTAATGTTTACAGCTCTACGTCCATTTTAACATTTTGGGAGAAACCCCCTCCCAAGCTCACGGACTTCGCGGACGCTTCAAGGGGAATATCCTGGATATACTGACATACTCCAGCGGCCCAGAATATAATATTACGGAAGTTAAAGGTAGACCCCCCCCCCTACCCCAACCAGGTGTACCATGCATCCTCGTCAATTTATTTCTTCAAATTAAAGTACAATTCTATCTTCGCTCACATGGAACGTTTTCTCGAAATTCGTTTGCTTGGATTTCCCAATTCAGTTCTCAATATAGACCCAGAAACGGCAATCTTTATAGCCCTCCCCCACACCCCTTGAACTTTTTGTGGCCAGTTGCCCTAAACTCAAATGAACCGGCATGAAAATTCAGACAAACAAAAGGGTTCTTTCCCCTCGTTAGACACTTTGGAAACTACCCTACTGGAAAAATTGTCACACATTCAAAGTGTTCTTCGGAGGAACAGCAATTGGAGCCCGGCCCTTTAATGAAAACCATGTGCCTAGACCCCTTCCCCCTCCTTAATCCGGCCCTGTGTTGATCATGTAAATGGATAACTGTTTTGTTGGAGTTGGATTTTATTTCCCTGGCTTTTTTTCCGGTGGCTTTTTTTTCCTGGATTATTTTTCCGTGGACCTTTTTTCCTTGGATTTTTTCCCCTAGATTCCCCACGTCATTCCGGCATGCTTTCGCATTTCATCCACCCATCGCCCACGTGGCCTTCTTCTGGGTCTTTTTATGTTCCTTGGTACCCAGACAAATACACCACTAATCCATCGGTGGTCCATTCTTCTAGCAGTGTTGGAAATAAAATTATTTAAAATAAATTTAGTCCAACATGCACGTGCATAGATAGCCCCATGGGATAGCGGGAGGCAATCTCAAGCCTTGTGACGATACTTAGGCCCCAGGGGATATAGGGGGTCGGAAAAGTTGAAGGGTCAGTTCCCAAGAAGGGAGCGAAGTGACGTTCACCTGACGGATTAGATGAATCCCAGACTGGTCAAGTGACCTTGGCATTCGCGGACAAGGTGAAGCTCAGAAGGTCAGAGGTCTTCACTGGTCAAGGGGAGTGGAGTGCGAGTAGCGGCGAGGGACAGACGTAGGTAGTGAGTGCCGAGTAGGACCAGAGAGATGAAGTATGCCCAGTTGACAAACGGAGAGCCGAGTTCAGATAGCGCCAGTCAGACCAATTAGGTGGATATGCCCAGTGTTGAAAACCTGAAAGACATATGGAGATACCAGATAAGTTATTTTCCTTTTCCCTGTTATTGCATGTACTTGCTTAAATTAATTCATAACCCTATTTAGAGCACGTGGCGTGTGTAATGGTCATGATCAAACAATGAAAACCCAGGTAGCTAGTTAAAACCTTTAAGTAAAGCATAGGAGAAAATGAACTAAAAGTAAAATAAATCACTCAGCATTGCACTTATATATATATATATATATATATATATATATATATATATATATATGCAGAAATGATCGGAGACGTTATACAGCATAATCGTAATAATAATAAATGTTATGTGTAAGGTAGTGTTAACGGTTGCACCCTCACGTGGTAACTGAATGTTCCTAATTCTCACGTATTAAACCATTTTGATTACTTCCACATAAGATTCCTGTTTGTTTTCCTTATAATTACACAAGACATAAGTTAAGGTATGTGTAAACTAAGATATGTGTTTATGTTTCTGATTTCTTTCACGAGAGGCACCTTTATTCCCCCACCATTCCAGTGACGGAATAAAGGTGAATCACAACGCCGTGCTTTATTATATGCCAGTACATATAAAGGGCACGTTTTTGTCCATATACGATCACTGTAGAACAAAAGTCCCATAGTTATAAAAAGGCACGATAAAGTAAATTTAATCGGTAAATGATCTGTAATTGATGCACCTATAATTTGTTCATAATAATAAATATAACAATAAAATTAACACCTTGTATGTAACATTGATGACAGTAACAGGTGTTCCAATGAATAGCATCAACACGTGTTCCATTGTTCATAACTTTAACACGTGTTTTGTATTAGAATGTAACGTTGGTACCGATTAACGTTTGAAGATAACTATGGTGAATTGGTTAAATATTTGTTTATAACATATGATTATTCCTATGATAATAACGTTTAAAATAATTGTTTATAACAGCAGTATGTCCAGCCTATTGCCATTTCAGGGATTTTACTTTGATGGTGATGTCTTCAACTTTGGTAATTTTCCTGATCCAAGAGAATATCCTTCCTAGTTATGCCAGTATTATCCTTCGTAGTTATGTCAGTATTATTAACTTGACTTAATAAGTAAATATTGGGGATATGACATCGGTTGAAAAAAAGCTGTTAGAAGGCCTAGGCCTAGGGCCTCCGAATTAATATTTAGTGCCTAAGTTAAACCGCAATCCTATTAACTTGAGTTGATGCATAAACGTTATGAATATGAAGTCGATGGATTAAAAACTTCCAAAAAGGCCTAGGCCTTAGGGCCTATCGATTGATATTTCGTGCCTAAGTAAAAGCGCAATATTATTAACTTGCTTTGATGTGTTAACGTTGCAAATATGACTTAGTAGAGTAAAAACTATTAAAAAGGCCTAGGCCCTATAAATTAATATTTCGTGCCTAAACAAAAGTGCAATATTACTGACTGATTTGTTGTGTAAACGTTGTGAATATGGCATTGGTAGAATAAGAACTGTCAAAAAGGCCTACGGCCTATGAATTAATATTTCGTGCCTAAGAAAACGCCCAACAATATTAATTTGATGTTCTGTGTAAACTTTGTGAACATGGCATTTGCAGAATAAAAACTGGTAAAAGGGCCTAAGCCTAGGCCTGGGGCCTGTGAATAAATATATCTCGTGCCTAAATAAAAGCGTAATATTATTAACTTGATTTGATGTGTAAACGTTGTGAATATGACACTGGTAGAATAAAAACTGTTAAAAAGGCCTATGACTTTAATATTTAGTGCCTAAGTAAAACCGCAATGCTAGTGACTTGATTTTATAGGTAAGCGTTATGAATAAGAAGTCGGTGGATTAAAAGTTGTTTAAAAGGCCGAGGTGTAGTGCCTATGAATTAATTAGGTAAAAGAAAAATATTACAAATTTGACATCTTGTGTAAATATTTAGTGCCTAAGTGAAAAATGCAGCATTATTAAAAAATCCCGTTTTATTGTCCTTTCCTGAACACAGCAATTTTGCTATGCTTACATAGAACGTTTTCTCGAAATTTGTTCAGAGTTCCCAATTCAATTCTCCATATAGGCCAAGAAACTGCAATCTTTAAACCCCCTCCCTCCTAGTTACCGGAAAAAAATCCAAGGAAAAAAGATCCACGGAAAAAAAAGCCAGGAAAAAAGTCCAACGGAAAAATGATCCAGGGAAAAAAAAGCCAAAGGAAAGAAAAGCCAAGGAAAAAAAGTCCATGGAAATAAAATCCAACGGCTTCTTCCATGTAGGTTAACCAGTAAGAAACTTAGGGGGTCATATAAAAATTTACATAAAAAAAAAAAGTTCTCACTTCTCAAATATTACAAGGACACCATAATTTGTTTCCATGGAGGTTCGAGCAATTGGGGGGCGTATAAAAATTGCATTTTTGTTTCTTGTGTCCTCTTCCATGTTGGTTGACCTTGTAAGAAATGTAGGGGTCGTACAAAAATTGCACTTTTGATTTTCATGTGTCCACTTCCATGTTGGGTGACCTTGTAGGTAATTTAGGGGTCGTATAAAAATTGCATTTCTGATTTCTTTGTGTCACTTCTATGTAGGAAGCTTAAGGGATCGTATAAAAATTTCTTTGCGTCACTTCTGTGTAAGAAGCCTAGAGGATCGTATAAAAATTGTCATTGGATTTTTTCCTGTGGATCTTTTTTCCTAGATTGACGCCACAGGGGCAGCAGAATTTGATTAATTAATAATCTACGAATTTTTAATAATAAATATTTATAATCTTACAATTGGTAAAGCAAAACTGATTGCGATTTTGAAGTTTGGTAGCAATTTAATAGAAGATTAGCACAGGGGTTTTGTGAATATTGAAACTGCTCCTTTCATGCATTCATATGCATTGCAGATTGGCCCCAATAAGAAGGATGCAATAAAACCCAACATAAATTAATACCTTCACAGTAATAAAAATAATGAAAATAATTTCAATAATGATTTGGTCATTTCTAAAAAAAAAAAATCAAAAAAGGAGGCCCGGGCCCTGCGGTTGCCGGAAAACTGCCACACACTTTTCATTAAGGGGTCCGGCACAAATTGCTGTTCCTCCGAAGAACACTTTGAATGTGTGACAATTTTTCCAGTGGGGCAGTTTTCCAAATTTCCGAATTATGTGTGGCAGTTTTCCAAGGTGTCTAACCAGGGGAAGGAACTCTCTTGTTTGTCGGAATTTTCATGCCGGTTCATTTGAGTTTAGAGCAACTGGCCACAAAAGTTCAAGGGGGAGTGGGGGCTACAAAGATTGCCGTTTCCGTGCCTATATTGAGATCTGAATTGGGAACTCCAAAGAAACGAATTTCGGGAAAACGTTCCATGTAAGCCAAGTGAGAATTGTATTTTAATTTGAAGAAATAAATTGACGAGGATCCGAGGTACACTTGGTTTGGGGGGCTCTAAACCCAACTTCCGTAATTTTATATTCTGGACTTCTAGAGTCGGTCAGTGTATCCTAGATGTTACCCCTGTAGAGCTCTTAGAAACCACGAATTTTCAGGAGGGGGGATTCACCCCACCCTCCTGAAAATTCGTGGTTGTGCACAGAATCATTATATAAAGCATGGTACTAATGTTTACAGCTCTACGTCCATTTTAACATTTTGGGGGAAAGCCCCCCCACCAAGAGTACCTCAGATCCATGGCAATTTATTTCTTCAAATTAAAGTACAATTCTCGCTTGGCTTACATGGAACGCTTTCTCGAAATTCGATTGTTTGGAGTTCCCAATTCAGTTCTCAATTATAGACCCAGAAACGGCAATTTTTATCCCCCCCTCCCTCCACACACACTCCCTTGAACTTTTGTGGCTAGTTGCCCTAAACTCAAATGAACCGGCATGAAAATTCAGACAAACAAAAGAGTTATTTCCTCTCGTTAGGCACCTTATGTTTTATTTATTTATTTTTTTTTTTGGTTGGAGGTTTAACGACCACTGTGAGCAACTCAATGGGCTGTAAGCAGTCGCCCGTCCCTAATTTAGGGTCACTGGTTCCAGGGAAGGGAGAGAGCCAGGGCCGTAAGACAAACACAACATCCATGCCTGACGGGTTCGAACCCGGACCCCTTACGGACGAATCATCAGAGGCCAGCGCCTTAGACCACTGCGCCACCAGGGCGGCGTTAGGCACCTTAGAAAACTGCCCTACTGGAAAAATTGTCACACATTTCAAGTGTTCGGAGGAACAGCAATTTGTGCCCGGCCCCTTAATGAAAACCATGTGGCTAGTCGTCCCCCCCCTTCTTCTTAATCTGGCCCTGTGTCGATCATGTAAATGGATAACTGTTTCGTTAGAATTGGATTTTATTTCCCTGGCTTTTTTTCCGTTGGCTTTTTCTTCTGTTGGCTTTTTTTCCAGTGGATTTTTTTTCCGGTGGCTTTTTTTTCCCTAGATTTTTTTTCCGTTTATCTTTTTTTCCTTGGATTTTTTTTCCTAGATTCCTCCCTCCTTCCCCCTCGAACTTCTGTGGCTAGATGCCCTAAGTATGAACCGACATGAAAATTTAGACAAACAAAAGAGCTCCTTCCCATCGTTAGGCTCCTTGGGAAACTGTCACATATTATTCGGAAACATGGAAAACCGCCACACCAGAAAACTGCCACACATTCAAAGTGTTCCTTGGAGGAATAGCAATTTGTACCCGGCCCCTTAATAAAAAGCGTGTGGCAGTTTTCCTGTGTGGCGGTTTACAGTGAACCAATGTGTCGAGTTGTGGCTGCAAAATGCTGGAAATCTCCCGATCGGACGAGAAATTCATCATATTTTACACTTTTGGTATCCCCACAGACAGACACACACATGTTTGCTGAGAGTAGGCCCATACCCTCAAATATTGTGTCCAGTTGTAAATGCCAGAAATCTTACGATCGGACGAGAAATTTTTCATATTTTAATATTTTACACTTTTGAAATTACCCCCCCCCCCCCGGATGGGTTTGATGCGTAGGCACATGCGCTCAGAACAGAAAATTTGTTGCAGCTTGTAAATACTACAAATCTCCCGATCGGACGAGAAATCCTCCGTATTTTACACTTTTAGTATCCCCCTCCCCCTCACATACACAGATTTGCTGAATAGGCACATGCCTTCAAACAATGTATCGAGCTGTAGCTTGTAAATGCCAAAAATCTCCCGATCGGAAGAGGAATTTTTCATATTTTACACTTTTGGTATTAACCCCCTTCCCCCTCGCCGACAATCGGAAGAGAAATGAGAAATGCTTGATATTTTACGGCTTTTGGTATTGCCTACCCCCCCCCCCCGACTAGTCTTCATATTTTATGTTTTAAGCCCCCCCCCCCCCGACAAATTTCCTGGGATTGCTCATACTCGCAGAGAACAGAAAAATATCGTAAATAAGAAAATACGAAATTACGGGCATTTTATGTGTGTCAGATAACCAATCTTGCGTTCTGGCGCCACGGAGCAGTCCAGAACGCAATTTTTATACGGCCCCTTAAAATTTTTGTGGCCAGTTCTGCGGTGGTCAGTTCTCCGCTTAGTCTGAGCTTCGAAAATCACGGATATGTCTAAATTCCTTACTAAAAATGAAATATTAAAAAAAAATATGAACAATAGTTGCTCAAGTAGTGGGGAATATAGCCACACGAAATTTGTTTATGCAGAACAATTTTATGGCACTGAAATTGCAATGTGTCCAGTTCTCCGGTGGCCACTTCTCCGGAGGCCTGTTCTCCGTACCCGGAAAACTGCCACACATTCAAAGTGTTCCTCGGAGGAATAGCAATTTGTGCCCGGCCCCTTAATGAAAATCGTGTGGCAGTTTTCCTGTGTGGCGGTCTTCCTCCAAACACTATATATATGTGTGTGTGTGTGTACACACTCATTGTGTGCGCATACTATATATAAATATATAGCCCCATCCAACAAGAATTCCTGGGTGCGCCACTGGATGTAGCCATGTAAAGCTACTTTAATTTCCCGCGTATGCTGAAGAATTTTTCCATTGCTAAGGATGATGGAGTCTCTCAACTACATGACGACCGAAAGGTCATAACTCGGGAAAACTATGGGGTAAACCAAATGTCCCTCATCAAGGACACAGAATTTTCAGCATTGGAACTAAAATTACCAGTAGCAAAACCTTCGACTGCAATTAAGAAAACGTGTGGTGTTACATTTCTGCAATCCAATACATCCGTCAGAATCCTGTGAGGAAGGGGGGACTTTGCCGGGAATATCAGTCTACAGATGGGGAACAAAATAACTTTTTCTTTCTTCCGCGAACTATACTCGGAGCAAAGGTAAGCTGATTACACTGTCAATGCTGTGAAACCGATTCACCGACAAGTTCATATCTCTTGTTTATCTGTATTTCTCCCCGCACCCTTCCCCTTAGAACCCTAAGGGTGATGGGAGAAAAGGTAAAAGGAATCCTCCCGCTCATGCTTCTATGGCGCCGCGGATGGCTTAGTGGTTAGTGTTTCAGATTATCGATGCTGGGTCCCCAGGTTCTAGCCTGGGCTGATCTTTCAGAGATGGTGTGATTTACTAACAATCGCTGAATATCCGCCGTGCATCGGACGAGCACGTAAAGTGACGGCCCCCAGGCTGGACCCACTGGTTAAATGGGTATCCTTTCCTATGTCCTCCCTGAAATTCTCTCACCCATCTATGTGCAATATCGTACTTGTACGGTGGCGCCATCTACTGTACTCTAATCTCACTACAAACTGTTCTGTCAAAAAGTCGCTAGACTTGCTCTCATTCCTTCCGTTTCTGTGTCCTGACCAAAAGCGAGCTCGCTGTAGGTGGCTGGGACCTAAACTCTACTTCCTGTGGACGGAAGTCCTACATGAAAATGACAACTGCTCTCATGCTTCTATGGCGATGTCCCACTCAACCAGCCCTGCCCTCAACTAACAACAACCAGACAAATGATTTCTTCGTTTTCAAAAACGCATCTGGGTGGATAAGATACACCTTCGTTAAACATATTCCTTACTATTCTATTTCATCAGTTATACATAAACTTTAGGTGATCCCAAAGTGTTCCAAAGATATTTTTTTTTTTTTGGTAACATGTTGAACGTGTATGAAGTACGCATTTAAAAAAATATTTTTTTTTAGAAATACAGTGGACTGCGCTACGTTTCGAGATGTACTGAGAAAATAGCATATGTTATCACTGTGGGGAATAGTGTTTTATTTATTATTTAGCTAAAAATAGTTTCTGAATGAATGAAATGGGAAATTCACTGTGCAAATGTTGTATAAGGCACAGAAATTTCTCAAGGGTTTTCGAATGTATTATTTGGTTTTTAGCACATTATACGGAAACACCTGGATTCAGGATTATTTCTTAATACATACTTTCAGGGCCGCCTGGACGATCTGTGCAATCGCCCAGGAAGCACCCTTATGAGGGCCTGCAATTAAAAAATTAAAACAAAACCTTTTTGGGGAGAATTTTCAATTTCTCATTTATTATTATTACGTTTTGTTAAGTTTTGGGGTGCGAGGACCATAAAGATATTTTTTTAAGTTTTTTTTAGTTGCAAATCGCCCCCACTTTCAAATAGTTATCGCCCTTTGTCATACAAATACCGAAATTTGCAGATTTTGAATGATTATTATAACCACATTAATCGTTTCCCTATTCGTTAAATAGCAAATTAAACGTGTGTATTCCACAATTTGTGTGTAAACCAGGTACTTGAATTTAAGAAAACAAAAAGAATAGTATCAAAGTTGTTTGAAAGCTATTGCAGTATTATATATGGAGGCCACTTTTTCAGTGACTTTAAACATAGTACTGGAAAATTAATATATATATATATGAGCGCGTATAAAAATTTGTTGGTAGGGCAGAATTGTCCAGAACTTCGAGGAGCACTTAAGAGTTCATGGTTTGTAATGTAATAACCAACAGGCCGAATCCTATCCAAGAAAAATAACTCCATACCGTGAAGGAGATCTCGCCAAACTGAACAGTTGGCAGTCCACCTATTTGGGAGACCCGGAGAGCTATCTCGTAAACAAGGCAATTTAGGAAAGATTTCCAATTACGAAGTTGTACAGCGTTCTTACCATAGTGTAACTCCGCAGAAAAATTTTCAATGACTTCCAAAATTCAGACTGTGCCCTCTTTAGCTGTAGCTTACCTACAAGGAAAAGTTTTTCCCCGCAAATCTTGAAATGTTTCTGTCTTTTCCTGATCCTCTCTAAACCTAGGTCATGACAGGGCTCACAGTTTTCCATCCCTTTTATCTCAGCCGTATGCTTCATAGCAGAAAGTTTCAGTTCAGTGTGTGACAGATGAAATGGTGCCACAAAATATTCTGCGGTTGATCACTAGGCAAACTAAGTGCTGGATGCAAAAAAAAAAAACAATAAAGATGTGCGCAGGTAGAAATTAAAAAAAGAGAGAGAGAAACGAACTGACCACATCATATTTCTTCCACGTAAAAAAGAGAAAATGTGTCTAACCTAGGTACTACAACAATTGCAATGATATATAGTATCAAAAACACTCCAGCCCATTGTACCTATAATTTTATCACTATTTTCAAGTTGAAACACAAAGATTTATGGAATAAAATTATATTTAAGAACAATTGAGGTACAGAGGGGCACCCCAGAAAAAATTAAGTCCTGCGGCGAGTTCGGGATATGTCACGTGTTTAAACTAGTTCAAGTCACGCACTGCTTTCGGTCGAAAGGGATATAAAGTGGTAGTCGTTGCTGTGAACGTCATTGCATGTCGTCGTTCTGTTTGTGGTTGGGTCGCCTGAAAGATAAGTATAGCCACAACCGGCTAATTAGGGAACTTTTGCTTTACGAGTTTGAACGCGGCCATAACGCTGCTCAAGCGACACGAAACATTTGTCATGCGAAAGGGAAGGTTCCGTGGATCACAGCACCGCAAATAGATGATTCAAGAAATTTCACTGAAGTGACAGAAACCTCGACGATCAGCGAAGGTCAGGTAGGCCGCGAACTGTGGATTCGGAGGCCGCGCGTCAGGCCTTTGAGGCAAATCCGACAACCAGCACTCGGAAATTATCAGGCGAGCTGGGCATATCACAGACCACAGTGGTTCGTCACCTTCAGGACCTCGTCAAGGTCTACAGGAGCTGCCGCATCGTCCCTCACGAACTGACGCCAGCTGAAGCAAAATGCAGAGTGGAAGTGTGCCTGAAACTCCTAGAAAACCCGCACGAGTGTTAGGCACTTTGAATGTGTGGCAGTTTTCCAAAGGTATCTAACGATGGGATGGGCTCTTTTGTTTGTCTTTATTTTGAGGTTGGTACATAGGACTTTAGGGCAACTGGCCACGAAAGTTTAAGAGGGGTGGGGTTGACATAAAGATTGCCCTTTGTCGTCCTATTCTGAGAATTCAAGTTATCAATATTTTTCATTTACTTAATTAATTCACAGGCCCTACACCAAGGCCTTTTTAACAGTTTTTAATCAATCGCCATCATATTCATAACGTTTACATATCAAACCAAGTTGATAACAAGGCGCTTTTTCTTGGGTGTAGGAGAACTGGTCACCGGAGAAGTGGCCACCAGAGAACTGACCACTCGGAGAACTGGCCAAAAAATTTTAAGGGGTCGTATAAAAATTGCGTTTTTGACCGCTTCATGTTCACGACCCCCAGAGGTTGGTTATCTGAGCCATATAAAGTTTCCGTAATTTCGTCTTTTCTTAATTGCGATAATTAATGTAATTTTTTTTATAAAAAATGTTTATGATCTACATTTCAACAGAAGATTTCAGGGTTTTCAAACTACAAGTCTTCAAATTATCTGAGCGCACGTGCTGACTAAGGAAACTTGTCGTGGGGAGTGGGGGGAAGGGGGAGGTTAATACCAAAACTGTAAAATATGAAGAATTTCTCGTTCGATCCGAAGATCTTCAGCATTTACAAGCTACAACCCCCTCCCCCGACAGGTTTCCTGAGTAGGCACATGCCTTCAGATAATGTGCCCAGTTGTAGCTGCTAAATGCTGTGAATCTCCCGATCGGAAAGAGAAATGAGAAATTCTCGATATTTTACGCCTTTGGTATTGCGCCCCCTCCCCCCGGCCCGACAAGTTTCCTGAGGCAGCAGATGCCCTCAGACAATTCGATGACTTTTAGCTTGTAATGTCTGAAAATCTCCCGATCGGACCAGAAATTCTTTATATTTCATATTTTAGGTTTTAAGCCCCCCCTCCCCGACAAGTTTTCTGTTTTTGTTCAGAGAATTTGTTTACTTATAGTTTATAGAAAAATATCGTAAATACGAAATTACGGACATTTTATGTGTGTCAGATAACCAATCTCGGGGAGACGTACCCACGGAGCAGCCCAGAACGCAATTTTTATACGGCCCCTTAAAATTTTTGTGGCCAGTTCTCTGCTTAGTCTTAGCTCCAAAAATCATGGAAATGTCTAAATTTCTTACTGAAAATGAAGTATTAAAAAAAAAATTATGAACAATAGTTGCTCAAGTAGTGGGCAATATACCAACACGAAATTTGTTAATGCAGAACAATTTTATGGCACTGAAATTGCAATGTGTCCAGTTCTCCGGTGGCCAGTCGTCGGAGGACGTTTCCGATCTAGTGTAAGAAAACTGATCACATAAATATTTATGAACCTTATAAAAATTGCACTTTGTTTTAGAAATGTTGAAATTTAATGGGGTTACCGCCACACCTAAACTAATATATATCACATTTCTTATGGGTTCAAGTAGCTGTGATATACAATTATTTTAAACGTTATTATCATAGGAATAATCATATGTTATAAACAAATATTTAACCAATTCACCATAGTTATCTTCAAACGTTAATCGGTACCAACGTTACATTCTAATACAAAACACGTGGTAAAGTTATGAACAATGGAACACGTGGTGATGCTATTCATTGGAACACGTGTTACTGCCATCAATGTTACATACAAGGTGTTAATTTTATTGTTATATTTATTATTATGAACAAATTATAGGTGCATCAATTACAGATCATTTACCGATTAAATTTACTTTATCGTGCCTTTTTTATAACTATGGGACTTTTGTTCTACAGTGATCGTATATGGACAAAAACCCTTATATGTACTGGCATATAATAAAGCACGGCGTTGTGATTCACCTTTATCCCGTCACTGGAATGGTGGGGGAATAAAGGTGCCGCTCGTGAAAGAAATTAGAAACATAAACACATATTTTAACTTACACATACCTTAACTTATGTCTTGTGTGGTTATAAGGAAAACAAACAGGAGTCTTATGTGGAAGTAATAAAAATGGTTTAATACGTGAGATTTAGGAACACTAAGATACCACGTGCGTGGGTGCAGCCGTTAACAATACCTTACACATAAAATTTACTATTATTACGATTTTTCTCTATAACGTCTCCGATCATTTCTGCATACATCTATCTATCTATATATATATATAAGTGCAATGCTGGGTGATTTATTTTACTTTTAGTTCTTTTTCTCCTATGCTTTACTTAAAGGTTTTAACTAGCTAACTGGGTTTTCATTGTTTGATCATGACCATCACACACGCCACGTGCTCTAAATAGGGTTATGAATTAATTTAAGCAAGTACATGCAATAACAGGGAAAAGGAAAATAACTTATCTGGTATCTCCATATGTCTTTCAGGTTTTCAACACTGGGCATATCCACCTAATTGATCTGACTGGCGCTATCCGAACTCGGCTCTCCGTTTGTCAACGCTGGGCATATTTCATCTCTCCGGTCATACTCGGCACCCACTACCCACGTTTGTCCCTCGCCGCTACTCGCACTCCACACCCCTTGACCAGTCTGGGATTCATCTAATCCGTTAGGTGAACGTCACTTCGCTCCCTTCTTGGGAACTGACCCTTCAACTTTTCCGACCCCCCTATATCCCCTGGGGCCTAAGTATCGTCACAAGGCTTGAGATTGCCTCCCGCTATCCCCTGGGACTATCTATGCACGTGCATGTTGGACTAAATTTATTTTAAATAATTTTATTTCCAACATTCCTCCCTTACCAGATGTAATCTTTATGGGGGGCCAAAAGGAATGCTGGTGGGAAAGACTACACGCACGGATTGACTACTCCATCCTTACCTAGTAATCCTCTATCTTTTTCCTCATGTGCACTTATATATACATATAGCAATGAAATTATATAAAATTTTCATAATCACACATATACACAATACACTTTTCAAACACAAAAATTAATTAACTGTTACGGTCCTGCACCCACAATACATATCTAAAAAATATCAATTCAGTGATACTGCTGGCATCTGAAGCTTACATGCACGTGTCGTTTAGTACACTTTGAGCTGTTGCTGATCAAGTAGCAGTAACACATTTAACTGCCAAACGCTTTTCCGTTTGTTTGTTTGTTTTTATATTCAATTTTTTTTATTGTTATTGTCCACGTCCACCGATTCTTGAGTTTTATTGTTTGACTAAATTTTTTTTTTTTCTTTTGTTTAAAGTAAGACAAGGTGAAATTGTTTGATTTACGTTCAGTTCTGCGATTCACACACAATTCACACACAAAAAGTTATCAGACATCAAACCAATATCACTGGCAGTTCGCAATATTTGGAGAACATTGTCACCTGATTTGTGCTTTTTATATGCTGGTAACGAAATTAGCTGTAGAGCACTTAGCTCTGTACGTATATGTTTATTTAGGTATTATTCGTCCACAGTCACCTGTAATATGGGTTATTCACCAAGGTCTCTTTGACCCTGGAACACAGTAGCAGACTAGCAGCAAAATCATTTCACCTGTGTTTTATTCATCTCGGCATGCGCCCTCATAGACACTGTCCTTTGTGCTTTTAAACACCTCGCCGCTCATCGGCCATACCGTTTTCACCACACCGTTCATCGGCCATACCGTTTTCACTACCTGTTGACCACACAGCACAACAAAGTCTTCGCTGTCAATGTAGCACTTTATTTAGTCTGTAGGTCATCCACATGAAAAAAAAATGCGTTGCATTCACAGTAATTACGACCGTTCTTGGATACACCAGCACGCTTACATTATGCATGCCACGTGCGATCCGTTCATTATTTTCAAAAGCTTGCATCATTACTTGAATATCCTCCTGTTGTTTGAGTTTGGGAAAAGAAAACGGTGTTTCAATCACTGCTGCACTCTAGTTCCCGTAGGAAGCATAGTTCTTTTGTTCACCAACGCATGGTTCTTTTTGTTCACCAACACGTGGTTCTTTTTGTTCACCAACACATGGTTCTTTTCGTTCACCAACACGTGGTTCTTTTTGTTCACCAACACGTGATTCTTTTTGTTCACCAACACGTGATTCTTTTTGTTCACCAACACTTGGTTCTTTTTGTTCACCACCACATGGTTCTTTTTGTTCACCAACACGTGATTCTTTTTGTTCACCAACACGTGATTCTTTTTGTTCACCAACACGTGATTCTCTTTGTTCACCAACACGTGATTCTTTTTGTTCACCACCACATGGAACACACTGACTTTACTCACACTTTGATTTTCTTTTTTCTATAACCTTCTCTCTTCCCCTGATTACGCACTGTACCGCTCTGTCATTAACCAGACTAGACGCGGCAGTGTGATCCGTCAATCCAAACAAAGTCAACTACCCAGTAGTTTAATTTTCATTTACCCTTATCTACATTTATTATTATTATTATTATTATTTTCAGAATAGTTGTATATCTAATATTTTAGATCTACACTATTCTTTCCTTCCCAAACAAAGATAGATCCGCTCAACCCAATTATTCATTACCTTCACGCTGCACCTAAACATTATTAACATTAATATTTAAAATTACACTTGCCAATATCACTATTAAATTTTTATTTGACGAATTTTTCGTGCATACCTATATAAGAGATAACCATGTGTCCCTGGGGGGAATATTCTGATATAACATAACGTTAGCTAACCAGTTAAGAAATTTCCCTTTTTTTTTTTTTTTTTTTTTTTACACACTTTTCTATGAACTAACCACACACAGACTTGAAACATACTTGAAATACGGACTGGAAAATAATAATACCCGAACTCGAGAAAATTTTATACATATATATTACACAAAATACTAGTGAATTTTCCACCTTTTGCTTTAATATTAAGAGATATATGCTAATCAAATGTAAAAAAAATTCTGCCTCATCTAATAACTTCCGTTTAAAATGCCGGGTTATCGCAGAATGTTCATCTGGTCAGGGGTGATGACAAGCCTCTAGCTAATAATGGTGCAGGGTTTTTCTTCTTCTATTTAATTCCTATCCAAGATGTTAACAGAGTAATTAAATGTTGTGTTCGTGCTAAGTCCTGATCATTATTGTGAGTGTATGTTGCATGTTTCTGGCCTATCAGCGAAATCCAAATTGCCTCTTATTTTCTTTATTCTCGCTGTATTGTAACGAATTCATGCTCAGGGACGCAACCCTGGTATAGGGGGAAAGCGTAACAATATATAATCTTTTTCATGGGCTCTAAAAGCTCAAACGACACTGCTGGCCACCAAAAATGCAACACCAAAAAGGACACGAGACAGCAAAGCCAAATTTACTGGACACATAACAACAGATACAAAGATGAAATGATTGAGCTTATAGGCCCGTGCGACTTGCGGAACCCGCAGACATCAATAGTTCGTGTGGCCCACATCGCTGGCAATAACGGCCGCTACACGCCGCGGCATCGAACGAAAGAGGCTCTGGATGTGGGCTTGGGGTATGTCGGTCCAGGCTGCTTCCACACGTTGCCACAGTTCATCAGGCGTAGCCGCGGGTGGTGCTTGCCGGGCCACTCGATTGCCGATCAGTGACCAGACGTGTTCGATGGGCGACATATCGGGAGAACAGGCGGGCCACGGCAGCAGTGACACCTGGTGAACCGTGAAGAATTGTTGCACGATGCGTGCAACGTGCGGGCGCGCATTATCCTGTTGAAACGTGGCCGCTGTCAGGTCCTGCAGGTAAGGAAGGTCTACAGGCTCCAAAACGTCGGAGATGTAGCGGTGGCGGTTGTTGAGTGTACCGGCGATGCGTACCAGAAGGGTGCGGGTGTCATATCCGATTGCGCACCAAACCATAACGCCAGGCGACGGACCGGTATGGCGATGCATAATGCATGCGTCATACAGTCTCTCGCCGCGGTGCCACCACACGCGGATCCGACCATCGTGGTGTTGCATGCAGAAGCGGGATTCGTCGGTGAAGACAATGTCGTGCCTTTCCGTAGTCCAGGTGCGGCGTTAAACGGCCCACTGCCGCCGCCCTCGCCGGTGGTGTAACGTCAATGATAATCGGAGCAATGGGCGCCAAGTGACAATTCCTCACTCCTGCAGACGACATCGAACGGTACGTGCTGACACAGGTTGTTGCGCAACACACCCTAATTCCTGTGCTAACGTTCGGGATGTGGCAGTGCGAGCCGTCAATGTCCGCCGCACAACATGCCGGTCCTTTCGTTCGGTGGTGTGCCGCGGCTGCGGCAATCGCTCACGTCGTTCCGTCCGTCCCTCCTGCACCCACCGAATCCATACTCGCCTCACTGTGGCCGGATGTTGTCCCACACGGGCGCCGATATCTCGGTACGGTAAACCAGTATTCGTCCTTTGTCGAACTCCGAAACGTGCTGGAATGACTGCCGTATTCTGCGAAGAGGCATCAGGAAGCTTCCCACGCACAGGTCCGACAGCACAACACACTTCCACTACTTAAACCCCGCCTTCAATGCACCCTTCTTATAGTGCTTCTCGGTGGCGTGACGGGAGCACATGATTTGCATATGCCCTGCAATGCTTATCGTTTGCATTCCGTCTCACGGGCGACGCATGCTGCGAATTTCAGGACAAACGGATGCTTCCTTCTTGGTGTTGCATTTTGCGTGGCCAGCAGTGTATATCTAGCATGTAACTTGAAATCTTCTAAAAAGGCTCGCGGCCAAGGTGCTTTGTAAAGAGCCGCGAAATAATCTGTTGAGTGCCTTTTATTAAGTTTTATAAACTGTTTACAAGAATATCTAAGTTGCATGACAAATATCTAAGTTGTAACTTAAATCTAAAAAGGCCGACTGCCTAGGTGCTTTGTAAAAAGCTGAGAACTGATCCACTGAGAGCCTTTTGTAATGTTGTACAAAATGTTTAGAAATACGAAACATCTAGGTTGTAACTACTTAAAATCTTCTAAAATGGCCGGCGGCCTAGGTGCCTCGTACAGAGCATGGAAAGAATCCGTTCAGTGACTTTTATTATGCTTTATGGAATGTTTACAAATACGAAATATCAAGGTTGTAATATAAAATTTTCGAAAAAGGCCCGTAACATGGGTATTTGTCAACACCTGAAGATCGATTCGTTGAGTCCCTGTAGATTAGCCTTTATTGCAGGTCATGCGAAATATTAAAGCCATAACTCAAGATTTAGTGAGTGGTAAAGCTTCTACATAAACCTTGTTTATATCCCTAGGAAAACTCGTACATTTCGTTTTGTTCTACTAGGAAAACTTCCTCACTTTGACGAGATCTGTGAAAGAAACGCAACTACCATTTATGCGTTTTGTATATGACCCCGTAACGTCGCAGACTCTAAGGGTGGGGGCGGGGGTTACCAATTTCCCTGCTACGAATTTGCCATTTCCCGTACAGATCTGGTGTGTTGTTTTTGATTTGCATTGCGCTTGCTTAATTTTGTGATCTATCGCCCCCCCTCCCGTCCAGTTGAGAAAATTCGAATTCTTTTTCAAAACGTGTGTTGGGTCACACTACATGCAAATTTAAAATTTCGGCAGGTGAACAAATCCAGTGGGTGTACCAAACGTGCGTTGGGCCACATGGCTTATAAGAAATTAAAAATTCGGCGGGTGTACACTATATCCCAAATTCAAAGCAAGTCCTGATGCTTAAATTTGGACAATATGGTAGCACATACCTGCCAAGTTTTACGATTTACCCGTAAAATTTACGGAACTTTTTTATTTAACTTAATCCATTCGTGTTTATGTGGGAACATTTGCAGCAGTTTTCCCACGTTTGAGGTTTATTGTTTTGCGTTGTTTCAGACAAGCCCTGGTTTCAGACACTAAAACAGTTAAACTTGCGCCGCGCTTAAACTGTACTGCACCAACCACCTGGTCTTGTTTAACCTTGGGCTTGGTTCTGTCCATCTCTCTCTCGCCATGCCCCCCCTTCTCCTTTTCAGATAATGCATTGTTCGTCCCCCGGGTCACAACTTCTCAGTAGGCCAGCGTGGGGTGTGTTTTGCGTTCGAGCACATGTCTTTAGTACTCCCAGTTCAAAATTCTATCTCAGAACGTAGTTATCGTAGAAAAAAAATTCAAATGGATTTTAAATCTGTGGAATTTTTAATTAAGCCCAGATCGATACCCAACATGACAAAATTAAGCAAAAGCTGCCAGTTTTGTGAAATTAAGAATGCGTTGGGGCATGATTTCGTAACTTCTTCTCTTGCAATAAATTTGACCTAAGGAAAGAATGCTACTATAAGAGGAAGTTAAAAATAAAAATAATAAAAAAGGAAATCCATGTTCATTCGAGCCAGTGCTTCTTAAGTTTTCTACGCTTTCCAACCGTGCTTTGTTCGTCGCTCGTTAACGTGCATAAAAGTGTCCTGGCTTGATTCAATTAATATGTTGGGGTACTATTATTTCCTCTGCAAATTGCATCTCTTTAAGCGGTTATTGTTTTACTATATCAGTTTTACTTGCATTTTTTTTTCAAGTGTCAATAAATTTAGTATTAGTGATTTTCTATGAGCAGCAATATAAAGGGTGAGGGCATAATTTATTTAATATAAATTTAAGGCTCAGGCTCTCTCTTCCTCCGCTTTACTTGGTATATCTGTGAACTAAGGAAAGGAGGGAAGGATTCAAAATAAGGCACAAAAATCAAAGTTGCAGTAACTACGCCGTATTAGCGAATAAAGAAATTTAATGATGAGAAATTAGATACCGAGAGTCTGGTTTCTCTCGAAAAGTCCGCGTAAAGTGAATGTCTAACGTATTTCGGGTCCGTCACGAAATAATAACAGCTATTAATCTCAGGCAACGGAGAAAGTCTGCGGTTGAGTATTTTTTTACTCCAACCCTGCTCCTGTTGAATAATTCGGTGCCTTCTTACACCTTCCACACTCGAGTCATCCTGACTACACTTTCCTACGGAAGCACTCGGCTTCTCTCCAACGCGCGGTCTATTTTCCCGGGAGCTCCTGCTCACCATGTCTGGACACTTCCAAAACGTATCTCGAACTCCACACTTCACGCTTTTTCTCCGCGTAACCTCCTCGCCTTTCTTCCGAGAATCCCATCATTCCACTCGCTCCGTTGCCCCGAGGCATCGACCTCTGCCCTCTCAGGTACCGGATAGCACCGGACTCCAGCCCTCAGACTATCAGGCTTCTCCCTAGAAAACGTTACTCTCGCTAGCCCTCCTAACCTGCCCCTGGCTATCCTTATCGTGTTCCGCGATCAACTCGTGGCATTCCTCGATCAGCCCTTCCACTTGAAAAACCAGACTCTCTACAGATACATGAATACATTCAACAATAGCCGCATACTTTCTACATAAAGGAACTTTTACAGACCACCAGCTAGACTGGCCCCCTTTTGTCTGGGTCAGTTTTGATACTCTCTAAAAACAAGATTTACTGTGTAAGGTATTGTCCCTCTGAACACTGTGTTTCTGTTGTCGAGGCTCCCCTTGCATTTCTTTTGATGCCGTTACTCGCACGCCAGACTTATGCATTGTACAACCACACTGTGAACGAAAGAAAGTTATCCCTCAGGGAGAGAAAAGTCCTTCTCGAGGTGACATCGAAACACGTGGCATAGTTTGTTTTTTTACACGCATAAATTAACATACATTTATACAGTAATTTACATTCGTAGCATTATTAGTTTTCGCCCGTACACTCTCATTTTAATTTCTTTCTTTTTAATATTATTTATTTTTCTCTCATTTTTATTTTTTTACTCTTTTTTTAGCTTTTTTATTTTTTTCTCTCATTTTAATTTTTTATTCTTTTCTTAGCTTTTTATTCTTTTTCTAATTCGTTTCTTTTTCTTGGCACTAATATTCCATTGTTGCTATTTATTTTTTCAATTACTTGATACGCGTTTGACACAGTTATTTTCTGCAGTTGTATGATCAGTTTCAATGGCCGTTCCGAAATGTCCTCTATTGCTTTTCGCTTAATACTATTTGATATGATCAGTTTTGATGGGTCATGGTTGTGACACAAATCGGATTGTAAAATAACCGAGGCACTAGTATCCAGGTACACTGATTGTAAAATAACCGAAGCACTAGTATACCGAGGCACTAGCATCCAGGTACACTTGCGTTCTGTACAACGCCACTTTCACCCTATCTCTGTTTCTACATCTTTATAGAATTTACGCCCTGAATGTATCAATAGTTTTGTCCTCTTTATCTGTACATAAACTCCACGTTACCTCTGTAATCGCTGTCGGAAGAATGTTGCAATGCAACCACACCCCTGTTTTGGAAAGAATCGGTGGCGCATTTTCCAGCAGAGAGCATCTTATGCAGGAAGCTCCTCCCCCCCCCACCCTCCCCTAAAGGGGGAGGGCAAAAATGTGTGGGTCTTCTGTTTCCACCTCTCCCTTCTTAAGTGCAGCTGACCCATCAGATAAGGATCACAGTTTGGGGTCAGTGCAGAAGACTCATACCCCTAAAAATCCAGCGGCCTAGATGCCTTGTAAAGATCTGATAAATGATATGATGAGTGCCTTTTATTACGTAATTTTTTCTAAAAAGGCCCGCGGCCTAGGTGCCTTGTATAAAGGCCTGAGAAATGATACGATGAGTGCCTTTTAGGTTTTATAAAATATTTACAAATACCAAATACCCAGGTTTTAACTTACAGTCTTCTAAAAAGGCCCGCGGCCTAGGTGCCTTGTAAAGACCTGAGAAATGATACGATGAGTGCCTTTTGTTAGGTTTTATAAAAGGTTTAAAAATACCAAATATCTAGGTTGTAACGTAAAATCTTCAAAAAAAGCCTGCGGCCTAGGTGCCTTGTAAAGACATGAGAAATGATATGATGAGTGTCTTTTGTAAGGTTTTATAAAAGGTTTACCAATACCAAATACCTAGGTTGTAACACAAAACTTTAAAAAAAGGCCCGCTGCCTGTATAAGGTTATATAAAAGGTTTACAAATACCAAATATCTAGGCTATAACTTAAAATATTCTAAAAAGGCCCGCGCCTAGGTGCTTTGAAAACAACTGAGAAATGCTCCATTGAGTGTCTTTTACCAGGTTTATGTAAAATGCTTACAATTACCAAATATACAGAAACGATCTTTCAAAAGGATATAATGAGCCGAATAATTTAAATCATTATTTCTTTCTGGAAAATAAAACAGTTTACCGTTGGTAAGATGATACCATTGGACGAATCGGCGTTGGACCAATCGCACCATTGGACGAATCGGCATTGGACCAATTGTCCCTTTGGACAAATTGGCATTGGACGAATCGGCATCGGACCAATCGTCGTTGGACGAATCGTCCGTGACCGCTCCAAACCATTGGTACCGCAAATGACATTTGACTGCCAGTCAACGAAGTAACACATGAATTACAACAAATGTGAGGCGCCCAAGATTTGTATTCATCACCCATTTTGCACTGGAAATAAAGTTCATACAATATTCTAATCAACGGTCCGAAATCTTGCCTTTGAGACTTTAAAGTAAATTGCTCACAAATGTAGTAGAAAGGGTTTTTTTTTTTTTTTTTTATGGGAGGTTTAACGAACACAGTCAGCACCTCAATGGGCATAAGCAGTTGCCCTTCCCTAATTAAGGGTGGCTGGTTCCAAGAAAGGAAGAGAGACAGTGCCGAAAGACAATCACAGCATCCATGCCTCACCGGGATTTGAACTCGGACCTCTTTCGGACGAATAATAGGAGGCCATCGGTTAGACTACTGCGCCACCGGGGCGGCAGAAAGCGTTTAGATGGTTCACACGAATACGCGGCATTATTTAATGTAAACTTTGCCTAATGTACAGTACTTTTTGAAACCACGAGAAAATGCACATTCTTCAGTACCGATTAAATGCTTTCGCATGACAAAAATTCAGCTTTTTTCTCCCTCCATAGAAGGAATTGCACAACAGAAAGTAAACGCGACAGTATGTCTACTCTCAGAGACTCAGATATCCTGACTGCAGACGGATGTCTGCTTTGGGAAACTGAGGGCAGTTCCTTGAAGAAACACAACATTCACACAAATAGAGAGTTCCATTAAAGCAAATTGATGCCCAGTGGAGCAGATGTGACTTCATATTTGGTTTCAGCACCCGTATATATATATAAAACCGATAAAGTTTTCTTTGAAACAAAGCCATTGTTGTTCACTGTAATCAATGTTGTGAAGTTAAAACTGATATATACAAATTCATTCCACTATTTTCAGAAAGTTAGATGTCAAAAATTGTAAAAAATTTCATGGTCAAATTACGGTAGATACACCGGCAGCTGAGTGGCCGGTCAATAAACCGTAATTGTACAGTACCGTACCGATATGTTCATTAACGGTCTAATGACCGGGAAATAAAAAACGGTCAAACTACCAGAAAATGTGGCCTAACACAGTAGAGCAACTGTAAATTTCATACAGTAGATAAACCATATTTGAAAGAAAAAACATGGCAAAGCCTGTTAAATAAACACGGTGCAAAGTTGTTTTTTTTTTCAAAAATGTTTAGCCACTGTTTTTTAGATTTGGTTTAATGACCTTTTCTTAATATGTTTTTGGTCTAATTAGGGCTTCAGCCAATTTTTGGGGCGGACTTGAACCGCAGTTTTAAGAAAAACACGCCCATTAAATAAATATGGTGCAGTTTTTTTTACAAAAATGTTTGCAAAATTGCATGTGTTTTTCACGATCTATAATGTGTTTGAGCTTTTGTTTTCATAATTCGTAAAACTCTCAAAAATACCGTATAATATATACATCAATCAGCCAAAACATTAAAACCACCTACCTAATACAATGTGTCTTCACCTGATGAGACAGATTCAATGAGATGTTGGTAGCCATCTCTTGGTATCATGACTGCAACAGATCCCACACTTCCTGCAAATTACGCGGGTGATGCTGCTCATACCCCTTCCTCCAATTGAAACCACAAATGCTCAATAGGATTCATGTCCAGTGAATTTGGGGCCTATGGCATTAAAGGGAATTCCAGTTATGTTCTTGGAACCATTGCTGAACTTTCTTTGCAGTGTGACATGGATTACATCCTTTATTTCAAGTCTTGTTGAAAGGTGCCATCTCCACTAGGGAATACAGTCATGAAAAGGTAGTTTTAATGTTGTGGCTGATCAGTGTACATTTATGTAAAGATTTCAAAAATGTGGTCAACCCTAGAATGCCACTCTTAGTCTACCGTAATGGTCAAAATACAAATACCACCAAACTTGCTTTTAATGAGTACTGTCGAATCATTTTCATCTAAGAAACAATATGCATTATGCAGTTTTACTGACGTAGATCACTGGGGTGAATGACTTAACTTGTAAGTCCTGTGCAAAATATTTATGCCATTGAAAATCTAGATGAGCAAATTGTTACAGCTTCCTCGGATTTTTCCAAAGGACTACTAAAAACAGTTAATTTCTACATGACAGCACAAAGTAACACATTTTTCATTTTTGTCCCTACAACTTCTGGTGTGACAATTGCAGTTCACTGTAGGTGTTTAAATTGGAAGGAGTCAGAAAGCCAAAGTGCACGTTGTTTGCAAGTATAACAAACAGATGTCAAAACTACAGAGATAATGGAGTATAGCAGTTGGCTTGAAGACACCGGGGAATCAGTAGTATTAAAAAAAAATAAATGTTGCATATGCAGAGAACTAGAAACAAATTACCAACAGATATTTTCCAATGTGCTCAGGCAAAAAGTAATTTATTGTTTCATAGATTTAGGACTACCATTACCAAAATACTGATATATAATTGAAGCTTAGATACACAGGAAAAGTACCGAATCAACTGGATTGCATTTTTTTTTATTAAAAAAAAACCAAACTTAATTGGTGTAACAATATATATACAGATCAACTAATATCATAGACAATGTTTTTTTTTATTATTATGTGCCACTTATTGTCTGATATCTTTTAGCCAACTGTTGTGGTCTTTTACTTTGGGCCATAACTTTGCAATTTTTGGATTGACTTCAGAATAAAGCTTCTTCCCTTTCTTCCTTTGATCCACATACAGGATTTATACCCACAAAGCACCTGTGATTAAAGTGAGAAATTAACACAATGAAATACATCATAAAAATTCTGGCTTCTAAAAAAGTAACAATATATATACAAAAATAATATGTATCTTTACAGCACACTACTAGTTTGATTTTAAATTATTACAAAAACTAAATTATTTGTGTAGTGAGAAATCCTGAAGACCATCAATAATGGAAAAGATTTGATCAATTTGAATACTATTTTTATCCCACAATAAGAATACTGGTTATACAATACAATGTTCATAATATTTGGCAAGTGTAGTGGTAAAAATTTGCAGTCAACTCAAGAAAATGAAGACCACCAAAATAAATTGTCACAATGGCCAGGTCTGAAAATTAACAAGGCAGGTGGAATTACTAGAGGGCAACTGAAAATAAAAGACTGATGCCTTCATGGAAAAATAAAAGACTGATGCCTTCATGGACTGAGCAGATTCCTAATACCTAGCAGAGTTGTATAAAAATTAAATGTATCTGCATACACAACCATTGAAACAGAAAACTTGCTGAAAACCCATGAATCATAACAACAGAATAAGATAATTTAAAGAAAAATTAATATGACAATAAATAATTATTAGAACATTACAGATTCTAGAGAGGACAAAAGTATATCAAGACTGAATGCGCAGAAATGTGTGTAAAATGGACCTTAAGGCCAGAACACTATGAACCTCATAAAAACAAGACTAATTAAAGTTTTTATATCTAGAAAAGCAGTTCCGTTAATGAACTTTCAAAAATTATAAATAGCATTTTCAACTTAATTCAAAAATAGTAGACTTATAAAATACATAAGGAAAAGACTTTAATTTCATAACTAGCAACTGCAAGAGGAACCTGGCAATATAATTTATAGTCTTTCTGTGTAAATGAAACTTTTGTTACAGTTCCTTTATATTGAGAACAGGCTTTGATAAAATCAAGAGGCCAGAAAAGTCTGTAAAACCAAAAGAAGTCCCTATCGGAAGATGTGAAAATTTCTCGTTGAGATAGAAGTAAATATATTAATCTGAGTAAAGCCTTAAGTGTTTTAATTGCTGTAAATAACATTTTTAAATCTACAAGCAAAAACTATCTGCAAAAGCTGCTAATAATTTGGAAACTATCCGTGCATGGCATACGCATGCACGTCTATATTCTGAGACTGATACCAACTGCAAAAATCCAGGAAAAGCAGCAGACCCCTTCTAGTAAATAGGTGGACACAATTTATTTTTACACCCAGTCCTCAAGAAAGAGAGAGACTACTTATTTTCCTCAGTAAAGTGGAGGCTTAGGGTTAGAACAGATGAAAAGACCAAAATTATTTTAGTATTATACTTTCAACCCCTGCGTCAGTGTACCAGCAGCTCTTCGCTGAACACCGTTACGTCAATGCAGACTTTATTCCTGTTTTCACCAATGGATCTAAGGCGGCTGGTGTTGTTGGATCCGCCGCCGTCTGCGTTGACGAAGTTTCTGTTGCCCGCATTCCTCCTGAGGCCACGGTTTTTTCGGCGGAGATGCATGCTGTGTATCTTGCACTTGTTCACGTGCAGTCGAGCTCTCATCAGCGTGCTATTGTGTACACTGATTCGTTGAGTGTTGTGCAATCATTGTCATCTTTGGATTTCACTGGCCACCCACTTCTTTTTGCCGTTCGGAGACTTCTTCGTTCTTTGCTCGAGGCTGATGTCCAGATTCGGTTCTGCTGGATTCCTGGGCATGTTGGGATCCCAGGGAACGAATCTGCCGATGCTGCTGCTAGATCTGCCTCCTCTTTGGTCGTCACAACCTTGCCACTGTTTCACCGTGATTTTCGCTTTCTTGTTCACGATCATATCAGACGAACGTGGCGAAGTCTGTGGGACCAACAGGTGGAGAATAAACTGCACCGTATAAAACCTAACCTTGGAATCTGGAAATCATCGTGTCGCCGGAACCGTAGGGAAGAAGTTGTTCTTGCGCGTCTCCGCATTGGGCATTGTCGCTTCACGCATAGCTATTTGCTGTGTGGCGACGCTGCCCCAATGTGTGAGGCGTGCGACTGTTTACTCACCATCTCTCATGTTTTATGTAGTTGTGTTCGTTTTTGTAATCATCGGTTTCACTATTTTCAGTCTCATCTACTGGATGACGGCGCAGCTACACTGCAGAAGCTTTTGGGCGACCACTGCGACACTTTCGCAGTGTTTTCGTTCTTAAAGCAGATAGACTTTTTAAAACTTATTTAAAAAAAAAAAAAAAATAATAATAATAATAATAATAATAATTTATAATGATTATAACAGTGAATTGGTGAATTTATTTATTTATTTATAAACCTAATTGACTAACTAGTCTTCACAGCTTTTATCATTCTCTATTCTAACTTTTGCCAAGCCTGTCTGATCTTAATCATTTCACCCCGCTTTTAAATATCTTTAACTGATTGTTCTTTGTCTGGCGCTCTTTGGCCAAACCTGGCCCTTGCGCCACTAAAATCAATTAACTAACTAACTAACTAAAAAAAATAGGTTTATATTCTCAATAAAGGACATGTCACTATTTTTGTATATCATGCAATACATACACAATTATAGATGTAAAAAATATATTTTATACACTTTGTTAACATTGGAGAGAAAAAAAAACTTCAATAAAATCAAAGTTTTATCCAAAAGTTCCTATACTAACCTTTGCAAAAATTCCAATGTCACTTTTGCCTCAAAGGGGTAGTGAATATTAAACACAAAATAAGCAGAAAACAGCATGCACACTGCTTTTATTGGATTTTGCACACTATTGACACACATTCTGTCAATTATTAACATGAAGTTCTCTGGGTTTAGAACAGAGGAACCTAAAAAAATAATATATATATATATATTAAATTCCTAAAATTTTATGTAAAATTAACAAATTTAACAATGGTAATTATGCAGTTTTAACTTTTGTACTGCATCAAACAGCAGTTATAAAATGGTGTAACCAAGATACCCCTATCCTGTTAGACATCAGGATCTTTGTATTACTGTCATCAAATTTAGTTAAGATTTTTGCTTGTAACTTTAATAATGCTAACACTCACTGCAGAAGCAGGGCTCGCTTCCAACAACTTCAGAACAAAATAAGATAGACTTAAGTAGTGGGGGAAAAAAGGGTCAAATCATGGACATGTAAAAAAAAAAAAACTTTTCATTTTTATAAATCTCCGAAGTGGCTGGTTAAGTCAAACCCAACCAACCATCTGCAAAATAATTAATTCACTACCCATTTATTAACTGCCGATCTTGGGAACTCCCAAATGACTTCCAAAAAGGCGGAACTCTTTCACCCTGATAATAGCAATAACTTTGCAAAAATTACTGCCTGAGAGTGCTCACATGGAAATTTAAAATCATATCAAGTTGAATTCAGTTCATATGGGGTATGCAGATGTGTCAACTCTCCGGATGAATGTCAAATTCTCCTGATTTTCACCGAGAATTAGCCATTAGGATGGTCAGCATTCCATCAACCACCACCATGCTTTTGAATCGCCTGTGAAATAATTTTTTCTTTCTGCGTCAAAGCAAGGCGACAACTGCAGTCATCAGTTTTGTATTTGTCCTCTCCTCCTATCTGCAAAAAAGAAAGCTTCCCAGGTGGCGCAGCGGTCTAAGCGCTAGCTTCCGACCAAAAAAATTTGCTTTAAAAATTTTTCCCCTAGCCCGATTGTCATATGACACCTTCAGCAAAGAGCTGACCTGCTCTGGCAGTAGGAATGCCGGGGAGGGTCCATAATTAATTGACAGATGGCAGCTGCCCTGCCTTCTTGCAGTTCAGTCTTTCAACCCTTCGCCTCAAGAAATCCGGCGAATTCACTTAACGACAAAATGTGGCCTTGCCTTGTAACGAAAGGCGATGTTAGTATGATGCTTTTTGTTGTTTTTGCCGTCGCGCACAACCTAAAGAAGACTATAGCACGCGGGCCATTTTACGTTTTTATTATCTTGCAGAATCTACGTACCCAAAAAACCTATTTCAGTAGGGAGTTGGATGATCCGTGGAAGGGAGGAGCGTAATGAAGAGTGTAATTTCCAAAACCAAAAACAGACCACAACCCTTAGGAATACGAAGAGCTTGAATGTTTTTAAACTGCACCCCCACCCCCACCCCCACCCCCCAATAACTATACGTAATGGACACCGAGATTACATGATCTTTATCTAAGTTAGGAAAAAAATATCTGGGGTGTATACATTTACAATACAAAAACTAACAATGCAATAAAATGGGTATTGCTTTTAGTTTTATTTTTGTTTTGTTCTCCAGAACTTTTAGTGGACCAATAATACTTCTGGAAAATATCGATAAAAATAGAGCTCATGTGATTTTACGAGCTGTAATAATCTCCCGATTTTCAGATTTTGAAGGTTGGCATGTTTGGATATGACATTTTTACTTGCATAAATGTAAGAATACAATAATTAAAAAAATACAGTATTATAAAAAAAATGCAGAGGACAATATACATACAAGTGAAATAAAGCAAATACTTAAAAAATCAAAACATTGTACTGTTAAGAGTGTGAAAACCAAATATGATACTAACAGTTGGTTAGGCAGAATTTTAACAAAAGCATGGCACAAACTTTCAAAGCAGAAACATTCAGCAAACAATGATAAGTGAAGAAGTATGTCATTCTTAGAACTGCAGCTTTTTATTTCTCTAAAAGATCCGTGCATTTTCAAGCTTTGAAAATGCACGGGTCCATTTGGCCATGAACCTGAGCAAAATTTGGACAATTTTGGAGGTGGTATGGCTGGCAATACTTGAAGAATATTTTCACAAGCTTTGAAAATGTTCGGCATTTTGCCGCATGAAACAGACACGAGACTGACCAATGAAAAAATAAAGGCTGAATTTTTTAGCGATGCGAGGGAAAAAAGCATTGAACATTATAATTACTAAGCACATCAGAATATGCAATCATCCTGTATAAGCCAATATAAAACAATTTTATTAATTACAACTACAAAAAAATTAACTTTTTTCCTGACCAAGTCACACTGTGGTGTCTCACAGGCTGTTGGAACTTTGTTAGAGCAATTAAATAACCAGTGCAACATCAGATTTGGCAAGACACACTGAAAATGCTTCTTGGGGAATTATTATATCAGACAACCTTATAATAATAAGTCCAACAATGACACTGCCACAGGACTGTAGCAGAAAAATCAAAATCACATTTTCAGTAGGTTGAGCAGTCACACATTGTCAGAATAAAAAAAAGTTTATTGATGTTTTCAGAGAGCTATATAGCAGCATCAAGAAGTCCAAATTACTAAAAATTTTGAAGTGATTCTTATAAGAGCCTGATTTTCAGAAAAGTGCAATAAATTAATACTGTAATACAATAGTAGGAAAGAGGATGATTCAGAAAAACTTTTTCTTTAAAGAAAACAAAAAAAATTAGTTCTCTTTGGTTTCAAGTTGTACGTACACAGTTCAATTGCTTTTATAACAGGGTAACTAACCCCCCCCGCCAAAAAAAGAACAACTTCAGTTTTGTAACAATATAAAAAATAACCAAAACAATGTTAAAAAAGGCTGAATTCAGCCAAAAGGTGAAAAAAATGTATGCATTATTAAGACAGGTGGCTCAGCATGGTTACTAGAAAGGTATCTATTTTAACAGCACATCTCTCTCACACACACAGTGTGTACATACACTCAAAGGACAAAACATTAGATAGTTTGGAAGTGTGCTTCCACATGTTTTCTCTATGCGGAAGCACACTCCGAAGCAAATATCGAGAGTTGCCCTTCCGATTTTCCCCACATGCAACAAATGGACAGAATACACTGAAATATAGACCCACAATAAGATATAAAGGTTAAAATCGTGCAGAACTTTTTCAATATGTCACTGATTGCCAAACACTCCACTTTTATGAATCAGCACAAAGGAGATCTTCATATCAATAATTTATTGTTGGCGGAAAATGAAAAAAAAAAAAAAAAAAATCTTAGAAATAAAAATCACGATCTTACACAAAACATTTTCTTAATTTCTTTACATTTGTAAGGAGTTCCAATAGAAAATTAGGAACATTTGCTAGTTCTTCCAGAAAATTTTAGAGAATAACAATGTATTAGCCTATATTGACGGAAATTCATGTATTTAACAACTTTATAGTTCCTTTACTTTTTCATCATGAATACCTTTTATTTGCAATCCCTTTTCCTTAGCAGCAAACTACTGGACTAGTTAATCTTAGTCAATAGTCTGTTCCAAGTTAATCCTCCGCCCAAAAGAGGAACAAAGATTGGAAGTTGAAACTCGGATGTACCACAGTGGTAAAGTCAACACCAGCTTTCATAGCTGGTTTCCCTTGCGAAAGCAACGACTTAAAGGTTGATGCACAGGGAAAAGAAAACTCATTTAACAAGCTTTATGTCTACATAATTGTTCTCACCTCTCTACAAAGGGGAAGGTACATAGCTATTCACCACAGCAATCAAAACATTTAAAAATAGTGCAGGTAATTTACTTCAAAATTTATGAGTTAATGCCATTAAAAGACAGTTTATTCTTCTAATACACAACAGTATGAAAATGTACAATAATTGCTAAACTATGATATAGAAAACGTGGGTTATTGCAGATGAGGCTTTTTTTAGGCCACTGTGCATTTCCCTTAACATACAAACTGGAAGTGCATGTTTGCCAATACCCTGAATATGACGTGTGGTGTCATCATATTCTAAGAAAACAAAATTTTATGGTATGATAAAACCATACGCAGTTTGAATAAAATTCAAAATATTCAAGAGGGAAATCATAGTGTTACCTTTTACAGCTAGAAATGGAGATGTTACTGCTTCATTAGGAGGACAGTGAGGATTGAGCACCTGAAAAAAAAAATCAATTACTTTTGAATCACAAAATCAAGATACTGATAAAATACTGTTGCACTTCATTTTAGTGATGCTCTAAAATTCTACAAATAAGAAAAGGAACCAACATTAAAACATACAGCATGTTGAGGACTGATGTAGCTTGGGGGGGTGAAGCAGGCTCATTTTGCGCATATTATTCCATCTAGACTGTTTATATATATATATATAGTATAGGTGGCTGCACCCTCACCCTTGCGTTTGCCATGATAAACCTTCAAAACTTGGGAGAAATTAATATTTTTGCCAATTATTTGTAAATTAAAAACATTAATATGACTTATCAGCCAAAGAATATTGTGTTGTACCCAGCCCTTCACTCTACAGCTTCCCATATCTTTATCACTTTGCCAACATTAGATCAGAATACCAGCAATCAGAAAGTTAAGCTAGCTGATATTTTTTTTAACTTCCTTTTACTAGTGATAAAACTGTAACGGCCAAGAAAACGCATAATTTAACATTAAAAAATGCTGCGTGTTGCCTTCTATGTTGGCTGAATTTGCAAACGAATCAGGTAAGGCTTTCCATGATCCTGCTCCCTGAATTACACCACCCACGCTCAAGGCCATTTGCATTGAATAAGCTAATTTATGCCAAAAACACCTCCAGTAACTCTTATGAAGAGAACACGGTTGTAGGCAAAAAATTATGATCTGTGATCACAGATAACAAAAGGTCAGATTTTAATTTTAGATCCACTTCTTACCCGCAAAGGCACCTTCTGTTACTCCTGCATCCAAGGGTCAGTATTTCCCAAAATAAAGGTGGGAGATATCTGTAGATGAAAGGGTGGGCAACAAATTTGTTGGAAATCTCCACAACGTGCACACATGTAAATGGAAACCCACTTAAGTCTACAAGAGAGTTAAAAAACAACAACTGTGGACCAACATATTTTATCCGTAGGTCCATAAAAAAATCCACACCAGACATCTGTAAAAGTAATATCCAAATAGATGTGGGGCACTCTTCAAAAAAATAGATGTTAGCAGAAATTCATATATTTGGTGTAAGTAGGTCAATGTTTGAAAAATAATAGATAAGTGTACTACAGACTGTTTCACCCTTTCAAAACGTTTTTGAGACGCACTCCCCCACCCCCTCAAATGACCCATCTTACTGATATAGCACATTAAACTATTGAAAATCTGCTAGTAGATCTTCATACTTATACAACAGTATCATTTGATGTGTAGCCGATTATCAATGAAATGGTTGTTAAAACATAGTGATAGTATACCAGCTGACAATATCCAAATTATTGAAATCACAATATTCAAGTAGATATGAGGGTAATGCCAATATTAAGAGATATACTGATCATCAATTATAAAATTTACACTACATTTCTCTACTAAAGAAAATATTCCAAATATTTGGTTTCTCTGTAAAAAAGCTAAAATTTCATACAATTATGTTGGTTGTAATTGCAATGATCATTATGATTTATAAAGTTTAAAGAAATCAATAGAATAAATTCAAAATTACCTCAGAAACTGCCAGAAGAAATTTTACATCTTCATCAAAATATGCAGCAACTGCTGCAATTAGCAAAATGACTTGATTGCCATTTCACACATCGGCTTCTGCAAATAGCTGCAGTAAATTTGTCTTTTTCTGAGCACGAAAATAAGTCAAAAGTTCGGCCTTTCGATCTTCAACTGACTTGCAGAATTGGCTGTATATATCAATGCCTGTTAGTAATCGAAAGTGTTGCAAAAGGCCAACACCCGAAAACAACTGTGGCCAGTCTTCAACTAATTTCACCAGGCTTGTTCCACTATTTATGTCAAGGCGCTGTAAGTACAAGGTGTCACTGATTAGCTCAATTAGTGTTTCATCTCCCTCAGTGAGCTGGGTTTTTTAAACTGAAGGGACTCTGTAGTCTCATTGTGAGGCCAGTTAGGTGCCCAGTTGATGCATCCATAACTATCTATCTTTGGGCTAGGAAGGGAACCAGGTGTGTTTCCTTCCTCTTCATTACAAGAGACCTTCCAATTTTTCACTTGTGAATTGAATCATAATTTTTAGATAAAGATTCTTCCATACATATCCACAGCAGCATTTCTCACTGTCTTTTAGGAATTTAAATGCCCCATGGGAGAACTTTACTGACTAATTAAAAAAAAAATTACTGAACAAGATGAAAATAATTTACTTCTACTGACCATTTTGCACTCCTGGAACCAATATTCAGCTAGCTGTGTCAGTAGCAATAATGGCAGTGTACAAATAGCTGATAAAATATGCATTATCTAGTGCTCTATTGCTGTTGCTAAACCATTAAAAAACTTATGTTTCAAAGCAATAACTTTTTTATTACCACAACTGTAGCATGATAAAGGGTAGAAATCACCTAATTATTTGTCATTCACACACAAAACTCTGTCTGTACTTTTACAAATGTGCAAACCACTATCTGAGCACCAACGACCCTCCCACACATTAACAATAAAAAATATTTCCTTGTTTTTATCTTCTAATATGAACAGTATTTCTCCAAAGACACAATCATTATCTTTGTTCTTTACGTTCAAAAACTGGCCTACAGTATAGGGAGTACCAAAAATTTTCACTTTGTTTGAAATGTGCAGAGGTTGATATTCTGATTCTTTTATTGCCCTTTGTATTTGAATGGAGTACAACTCGATAATGAAAGTTTGACTGTCTTCAAACCGAACCCTTTCAGCAAAAAGTGAGCCATTTAGAAGATAAGCTTGCAATAACTTATGTTTGTTTGACAGTGTATCAGTGAGGTTTTTGAAGTTCTGACATCTTCGGGCAACTCTTTTGAAATATGAATGTTTACTCTCAAACGGCAATGTCCAAAGACGAATAAGTGGTCCAAATTTCATCGTTAACTCAGGATAGTGCAGAAGGAAGTGGTGCTTTGGTCGAAGAGGCACATCTGCAAAAGCAACCTTCCTTCCCTCCAAGTACTCTTCAATTATGATTTTGAAATATGCAATTTGTGAATGACTTATGCTAGGTGCACAGGCAAATTCCACAATTTCTCTGAGTGTAACAACTACGTAGATTCCATACAGAATCATCAGTATCTATCTTAGAGTACAGAAGGATTGGCAAAAGTGAAGTAAGTCCCAGTTCTGACAAGCACTGCCATTTAACCTTTTGCTTTTTGGGTGAAACACAGCAGGCCTGCAAGAAGCATCATGCTCAAAAAATGAAAATCCACGTATTAGATCATTTAATAAAGTATACGTAAGCCAGCCTTTCTGAACAAAATAATTTAGGTAAAGTGACAAATCATAGTCACAAACCCCTTCAAACAAGTCATGACCAACACAAGGAGGGAGCCCAGGAAGACAAACATGAAAGTACTGCAACTCATTGAACAGAGACGGGGGAAATGATTCCTTGGCTACCCATGGCTAATTGCAAAGCAGATGCATCATAATTTTCAACAGTTCGTGATGAAGCACTCAAATATGGATACTCTTCCAAGTATCTCTTTGCATTAGACAATAACGGCACATATATTCTGAAGTTGAGAAATTCTGGTTAAATCCACCAATAAAATGTGCTCCTAAATTGTCAGCAGTAATACAAAAAACCCTCCCTACATAACATACACCATCCACATTAAATCCATTCTCAATTTCTTTAAGGTCACCAATCAATTGCCTAAATACTACTTTTTGGCCAAACAATTTTAAATCTTTTTCACAGCACAGTAAAAGAAGCTGCATTTGGTGAACTGATGACCTATACTGAGGGTATATGTTTCCTAATGTGAAATAAAATCTGAGAATTTTATGTTTATTTCGTGAAGAACCTAACGGGTTAACAACCTCAAACACATCCTGAAAAAGGATAAGCTGAAGGATTTTTATTGATCCATCTGCTTGGCATTGCTGAAACACGCTACCGTCAGTAAAATCACTCATTCGATCTGCTACTTCATTTTTCAGTGGATGATCTACTTGATCCTTTACAGACTTATCGTGGAGCAGATTAACAAGTTTTTTTTTAATTGGAATGTAGTGGCAGTAACGCAAGCAATTTACCTCATCACGACCCATGCAAATTTCAATGGATTTGACAAATTTCATACTTTTTTAAAAATATTGTTGTCTTAAATAGATAGATTTAAGAAGTCCCGATTCAGTATCGAATGCAGATTTTAAAAACTTTGAGTCATGGACATATTTTACAATTTTTTTTTCATCTTCAGATATATTTACTAATTCACTCAATTTAGTAGTGAAACTCTGTGTGAAAAAGGAATCCTCCTGAATCAGTAAATAATTTATCTCTTCTGTTATCAACTGTATTGTTTTACATGGGATTAGGCATTTTGATTCCAAAAGCAAGCAAAAAAGAGCAATATTTTTCAGTGTGAGTTCTTCAGAGATATGGCTGTCTGACTGATTAAGTTGTTCACTTACGTCAGAAGTGACTAGTTCCACAGTACTGTCAACTCTCAAGGTCAGGGCAACTGGCTCAGAATTAAGAAACTGTGGAGATAGGAATTTTGTACTGTGATTCAGATGATATCTAGATAAATGGGATGAAAATGAAGATCTGACTTTAAATGTTTTGGCACACCCCTTAAAACAGCATCTAATAAAGCCCCCGGAGGTTAGATGTGACTTAATGTGCGATATTAAATCAGAAACTCTATTAAATGCCTTATGACACAATCTTTGGTTGCACTTTAAATCCACTTCTGAATTGCAAAGTTGTAAACCACGCAATCCACGGTGGTATCATGAGACATGAGTATTAAAGCCATAGTAAGAGCCAAATGCCTTGGAGCAACCACGCACCCCACACTGAAATCTAAAATTATTTACATTTCTATGAATGCTCATGTGGTGAACATATTTCTTTAAAGATAAAGAAACATAGTTGCAATTGACACACTCATACATGATGTTAAGTATTAAGAATGCACTTTTATGCAAAATGTTTTATAATATGAGATATTCCTAAGAAAAACAGAAGGAATCACTTTATGTATTGAATGTAAAATTTCATGTATCAAAAATAAACAATAACTGACACTTATTGCCAAAGGCTTTGATTCATCTGAAACCAAATTCTTTTACATATTTTTTAAAAATTCAACCAATTTAGCATGCAGAACAAAGATTCATTACCAAAATTATTTACAATACAAAAAATATGTCCGCAAAAAGATCCTCCGTAATTGTCAGCACTGTTGTCTTAAGCAATATACAGGGTGTCCCAGAAATATTGGATACATTACAAAATTATGTAAAAAAAACAACTGAGCATTGTCGGTTTTTCTGTCACGTATTACAAACACGGTTTCTATATTTTTGTTTTGCAGAATTGTCATTCCCAGAATCCGATAGATGGCACTAGGTGTGGCCTGATGAGGAATGTATGAGAAATGCGCAATCGGAAGTAATGTCATCCGTACAGCACAAGGCGATGTGTGTGTTATGGCTTGCGAAATTAAAGTCTGTCATTAAAGTTAAAAGACGATACCGTTTAGAGTATGATCCTCCGTAATTGTCAGCACTGTTGTCTTAAGCAATATACAGGGTGTCCCAGAAATATTGGATACTCAATAATAATCCTCCATCAATGAATTCAATTAAGCAATGGATAAAACAGTTCTGGCAATGTGGAACCTCGTGGAGGAGCCGGTTGGCCTAGCATCAGCGGTGAGACGGTTGACCAAGTTAATGGAAGTTTCCGACGAAGCTCCAGGAAATCCGTTCGTAAAGCAAGCAGAGAACTGTGCATTCCGAAATCGACAGTTCACGATATCTTGCACAAGAAATTAAAGTTTTATGCTTATAAAATCCAAATAGTGAAAAAGATGCATGTAAATGATCACACTCAGCGAAACGATTTCGCTGTGGTTATGCTAAATTGAGTGAAAAACAACGAAAACTTTCTCAGTACTGTCATTTTCAGTGATGAATTCACATTTCATGTATTGTGAATTGTCACAACTGTAGGATATGGGGTAGTGAACTGCCTCATGCTGCTAATGAACTGGAATGCGATTCGCCAAAAGTTAACGTGTGGTGCACCCTATCAAAAAGACAAGTGATTGGCCCTTCCTTCTGCAAAAAAAAACAAATGATGACATTTACTTGGATACGATAGAAACTTTCGCTATACCCAGATCAAAAGATATGATGTCATTTTCCAACAAGACGGTACGACTGCGCATTGGTCAACATGTATACATAAGTGCCTAAATGAGCCTTTTCCCCAACAGATAGATTGGCCGTGGTGGTCCCATTCTGTGGCCTCCTCGCTCTCCAGATCTAACTTCATTGGATTATTTCATGTGGGATTAGGATCGTGTCTATAAGACGCCTTGTACTGATTTGCAGGAACTAAAGTAGCGTATCACAGCTGCTATTTAATTCCATAACTCCTCAGATGCTTGCCAATACATGGCATGAAATTGAGTATCGCTTAGACGTACTACGAGCAACCAAGGGATCTCACATCGAAATTTATTAACTTGTGCAGTTACATTGTAAGTTAATACAGTCAGTTTATTTCTGCCTGTTTAATGTTTTGTTTTATATAATTTTGTGGTGTCCAATAATTCTCGGACACCCTGTATATATACATTTTTGTAGCAAATAAATGCAACAGAATAAAAACAAGAATTTTATTTGTTGAGAAGGAAATAAGAAACTAAGACTTTTGAATCCAAAAGATTTTGAAAACCGGTAGAAACAGTAAAGATTTTATGTGTGCAGCTCTGTGGAGCACCACATTAACAGGACCTGCAATTTTATGAGAGTTCCTAGTTATTTTTTTTTACGTGAAAAAGACTTTTTCTTTTTCATACATTAGCATGAGAAAGTATTGTAATCATGAAAAATTCGACTCCAAGATGTCAAAGGAAATGCAAGTTGTGATGTACTTTGTACTTTGCACAAAAAAGAGTAGTCATGACTACTTTCTATTTTTAAATAAATCCGGTACTTGTATGTACCTCTTATTTTTCCAGTTTTTCAAAAAAATAAGATTTTCATTTCTAGAAAGTCTCCAGCCTCATTTATTTAGCACTGATGGAGATAATGCTTCACTGGTGATGTGACTTCATTGCTGATATTCAATCAGAATGGCGACACAAGAGGCCTGAATGTTACATTGTGATTAAAATTTTCACGGATTCACCCTTTCATGATGTACATTCTCGGAGATTTGTTTCAATTCATTTATAGTGACAAACTGACAATGAGGGACAGAGAGGCCCCTTGAGATATATCAAATATGGCATCAGCCATCTTGATTGAAGTCCATGGTAAAGTAAGGTTTAGAAATTACCAGATGATTATATTTATATTTGGTGTTTTCACTAACACGCTGCAAATTTTTTTTATTGGATTTTGCCATTTTTAATGCGGCGGGGGGGGGGGGGCAGATTTGGTCTTTGGAAAAAAATTATCTTATCAGGAATTCAGGATGTTATTTTGGGTTCTGTATTAGGATTACAATTTATCTGTGGTTGACTTTATTACTATATATATACAGCTAAAAACAATTAGGGAATAGGGAATATCGTAGTTTTGTATTAAAACTGAGTGACAGAAAACTTTAGAGGTTGGAATAGGAACTACATACACTTAGTATGCTATGCAAAAAGAAAAATATGGCCAAAACAATTAGTAAATTTAAATTTAATAATTTTTTGGGGAGACAAATGTACAAAGGCATATTTATGATCATATCGTAAAAATGAAAATAAAGGTAAATTTCTCACTGAAAAACATGTACGGCAATTTGCATTGTATAAGCCACGAATAAACGATTTAAAAAAATAAAATAAAAAAAAGTTTTTGCTGCCGTTCAATTTGAAAAATAATCTGCAGGGTAATTGTGCTGGAGAGGGGCTATATAATTGGAAAAGGAACTCTCTCGGAAAAAAATTTCAGTCTAGGATTTGCACGAAGTGAAGAGGACGGAAAAGGGATGTCATAATGAAAGACCGGGAAAGCTGTAGGAAGGGGAGGCGGCAGTTATTTTGTCTTTGTATTGTCGGGAAAGACAAAATGCTGACTGTGCTTGTGCCCTCTCCTCATCAATTGGCCAATAAAAATGTATGCACAGTGCTTGCTGCAGGAACCTAAACATGCACGCTTCATTTCAAAGTTCTATGTTCTGAATCTCGTGTACACTGTGCCTTGTATTTTAGTTTGTCCTTTGCCAGTTTGACCAAAGTCTTTGTTTCATTTCTTCGGACTCCGGGGTCTTTATGTGCCTAACTTTTCTGTCGAAAATTCCGCTTCTGGATCAACATTTGTGATATACAAGATCATATGGCTATTTTTTTCTTTTTCTTCTGAATGTCACAATCTGTGAATTATACGCCGGCACAGATTATACGAAAATAAAAAAAAAAGTGCGATTTCCAGGGTCTGAGGATAAACGATGAAAATTATGATAATTCAGGAATTTGCGAGCCCCAGATGAAAAACAAAACAAAAAAACGAGTACCTTTTTTTTTTTTGCCAGGGCTGAGGGCAGAACATTTTTGGACAGAAGTGTACGACTTTGACATTATATATAACCCCCTCCTCCCCGCAGGTTCAATGTCTGGCCACTAAAAAATTTAGCTGGCCACCAGATTTCAGAATATTTTTCTACCTCTGGTTGTTACAAATACCTTGTTCCCTCAAAATAATCAGGATGTACAGTAAAGCAAGACACGTCTGAGAAGAGAACGTTGCTCCATTAATTTCTTCTCTAATCAGCAGGGTCATGTGCTCAAAATCTGCAGGCAGCACGGTGGCATGCGGTTAAAGAAACACATACCATAGGTTGTCGAGCATACAGACCAACACTGTGTAGTCGGGTGCGAACAGTTTGAGTCGAAACATTTGTGTCAGTAGCCGTATGGAGTTTGCATTGCAGAAGAGGGGCGCTCATACTCCGGTTTCTCCTGGCAGTCAGTGATAAAAAAAACGATCCTCATTTCTTGACGTTGCTTTCCTGTGACCTTGCCCTGGTCTTTGCCTTAAATTTTTGGTATCTGAAAACCAATTCCAAAATCTGGAAATCATGCTTCGAGACACTCCAATGGCGTCCGCTACTTGCGATTGGGTTTGACCAGCTTCTAAGTGACCGATAGCCCTCAGGCTACAGATTCGGGTAAATCCTGTTCGGACATCACATTCAAAGCACGAGTCATTTTTATCCTGGACTAAACGATCATAAGATACAATTCACTTTTCATTCGTTGACAGAAACATACCCTTTTTAACGTCCCACAATCAATTTTGCATACTGAGGTGTTTGGAAGTATGCAAAAGTTTCATTGTAATAACTTTCCTTCAATTTCTCTTAGCATACAAACAGTTGATGTCAGTAGTTCATATCTAAACCACGATATCTCCCAATAGTTTTGAGCAGTGTATTTTAAGCTAACGGGAGGGGGGGGGGTAACAATGATGTTTAGCATTGGTGCTAATGCAGAGTTTGACTAAGGAATTTCTTAGATTTAAGCTTGGAACATAATGGCAACTCTACCTGGAAAAAAAGAGGGATTTGCCAGGCTATTTGAGATAGCTATTGGCTGGAAAACAATGGCATCAACTTTAACTCTGAGTAACAACTTATGTGTTTTTACAGAAATAAAATTTGACCACCCATAGAAATAAAGTGTTCGAAGTTGGGCCGCATCCCGGCGATTAAAAAATATTATCTAGCATCCTGGCATGTAATAAATTTTAAACCCGTCACAGACTATGTAAAGAAATTAGGATGAAAGCACAAATTTGAACACAAAAATCAGCAAATGAAATTCTTAATGGATTAAGTTGATGAATGATTAGCAGCTGGGACAGGAAAGATATAGGAGGCAGGAGTATGGTGTCAGAATTCTTGTTAAATCACCTACAATTGTAACAGTGCTAGCTAAATAATTTTCTGGCGCCCATGTGGTCTGCAGGTGAAATTGATCATTCCACGACTTGTGCCTCGTTCTCCAAAACCAGTTGTCAGAGCAGGGGTGTTTGGTGGGCTAAAGGAGGTTGGAGTATTTGGAACTTTTTGGTCCCCAACAAAACTAGTAGAGCCCACACCTGTTTTACTGAGGACTGAAAACTTTGTGTGGGTAAAAAAGTTCCGAAAAGCGCAAATTGAAGAAATAATTTGCATTATTCATATTAAATTTAGGACTTCCATTGTCTAGAAATCCTAAATCTTTTCTTCTACCTACAGAGATTGGATGTTTTTTCTTCAAGTTTCTCTCATAAATTTGAATCTATTTTCATGTGTGCTCTTTGGCACCCATTTTCAATAGGGTTCGTCCCCAGGTGATCCCCTATGACATACTAAAATTTCATCGAAATCGAACCATATTTACGCAAGTTATGACGCATAATGGCAATGGAATGCATCCTGCTCCTATGTTGTGACCTTTGACCCCATTTACAATAGGGTTCGTCCCCAGTGGTCCCCTAATACATACTAAAATTTCACTGAAATCGAACCATAATTACGCAAGTTATGATGCATTTTAGAAAGATGTGATAAAGTTGATACTAAATTACAAAAGCCATCACTAGATTTGTTAACTGGACGTAACCTTCTGTCATTATCCCATTTCATTGCCAATGAAAGAAATAATTTTGAAAAATATGAAGAAATAGATAAAACATTAAGTGAAAAATCTTCTGGAAGTTTTGTCTAATCACAATTAAAAAATATGCACATGGCAATAACCGTAATGAAACTATTCTTCAAGGACAGAAAAAATGTGAAGTAGAAACATTTAATGTGATTATTGATCAGTTGGATAACAAATGTCTGTTAGCTTATAAAAAAATTCAATTTCCATTTCAGTTCTTAGTTAACTGTCAACTAAATTTCTCTAAATAACTTTAGATTTTTACAGTGAGGATTTGGATGAATCTTTACATAGTAAAATTTCACAGTTCTATGACTTTATCAAGTGTGAATGTAGCTACTGCACACAAAAAAAAAATGTTCTTGTCAAGACATTGCAAAACACACACACACACACACACACACACACACATATATATATATATATGATATTTTCCCAAATGTACATTCACCGTATTAAAACTACACTTGGTAAGAAATAACTTGTGATTGACAATGCTTCAACAAAGGCTTAACAGTCTTGCTATCATGTCATTAGAGCATGATATTGCTCAGCAGTTAGTTTGACGATGTTGTGCACTTCTTCACAAACCTCAAAGCAAAAAAAGACATTTTAAAGACGAACGCCTGAACTTTTTTTTTTTATTGGAGGTTTTTTTTTTTTTTTGATTGGACGTTTAACGACCACCGTGAGCAACTCAATGGGCTATAAGCACTAATTTAGGGTCACTGGTTCCAGGGAAGGGAAAGAGCCAGTGCTGTAAGACAAACACAATATCCATGACTCGCCGTCATTCGAACCCGGACCCCTTCCGGACGAATGATCAGAGGCCATTGCTTAGACCACTGCGCCACCGGGGCGGCCTTATTGGAGGTTTAACGACCACCGTGAGCAACTCAATGGGCTATAAGCGGTCGCCCGTCCCTAATTTAGGGTCACTGGTTCCAGGGAAGGGAGAGAGCCAGTGCCGTAAGACAAACACAGCATCCATGCCTCACCGGGATTCGATAGACCTCTTTCGAACGAATGATCAGAGGTCATCGCTTAGACCACTGCACAACCGGGGCGGCAAACTTTTGTTTTTGTGCATTCATTTTTCATTTATGTTATCTACACTTGATTCAATGTTTGAATTTTCTTTAGTATAAAATTTTTTGTAAGATATGTGGACACTTAAGATTTTGGGGTATACTAGCAATGTTTATTTCTTGCACAGTACACCTGAAGTGATTTTTTTGAGGGGTTTTTCTTAGCTCACGAAGCAGTTCTAATGTAATTACTGCCTAGCATAAGTGACCTGTTTGTAAAACTTTCTACGTGCAATTGTGTTTGCATTGAAATACACCTTTTGGGGTACTCATTTTATAAATAAAACAAACAGATATTGGTACTGCTATTAAGTTTACGCGACGCGCCTCGAGTTGTGCGTTGGGCATAAGTTGAGTGATATTTCTGTCATTTTTTTATAATTTTACAGAAAACACTGGCAGTTATTACTACACAAATACCTGTGTATTGATATATTTCAACTAATTTTTAAGAAATTGATTGGTTCTGATAAATTTCTATCTTACCACAGATGAGGTATACACACTGCTCACATGAGATTTCTTCAATGTGTTAGTTTGCAGAAAAAAATGTTTCAGCATCTTTAAACAGACATTTTAAAGACAAACTCCTGAACTATGTGTGAACTTCTGTTTTTGTGCATTCATTTCAAATTTTTGTTATCTATACTTGATTCAATGTTTGCATTTCTTTAGGAATAAATATTAAAAATAATACATTTCCTTATGTCTGCAAACACATAAGATGTATTTTACAAAGCCTTTACATATATAAAGGAAATAGGTATCCAACATATGTACAAGACATACATATCTATCGTATAGTCAATAGGACATTCGTATTTTACAAGCACTTGTGACCAGAAATAGGGGCCACAAAATATTCAGTAGCCCAGATTCCAAAAAACGCTGTCTGGCACTGAAAAAAAAAAAAAAAAAAAAGGAAGGAAGCAGGAGCATAGTGTTAGAATTTTTAGCACTTGCGAATGCTAAATAAAAATTTCCTGGCACCCACGTGGTCTGGGCAGTGGCGGCTCGTGGTGTAAAATGCTGGTGAGGCGAACGGTCTTGATGTAAATGTAAAACAGTAAAACATATGTTATTGAAAAATATATAAATTCGTATAACGTTATACGAATATATATATATATATATATATATATATATATATATATATATCAGTGGCGTAGCAGGGGGAGTCGTGGTTTGCACCCCCTTATTAGGCGAGACAGTTAGCTTTTTCTAAGTACGTTTTATAGATAATTTCCCTATTTAAATTCTTTGATTTTTATATAACTAGGAAAGCAATGTAATTTCTTGATAATAGAAGAGAAAGTAAAGCAAAGCGGCCAAAGAAGTTGCTTTATTAAATTTTTATTAAAACAACTATAATTTATTGCATTTTCTTCATTTTATTAAATTAGCTTCATTTTGTATTAATATTCAAGATGTGCGTACGTACCAATAGGAAAATATTTGTCGAAGCGCCCCCCCCCCCAAAAAAAATTGTTATATGTACTTATACACAGTTATACAGCAGAAGTGCAGAACCCCCCGCCCTTCAAAAAGTTTCATGTCAAAGGCAGTATCCCCCATTGGATATCTTTGAAGTCCTGGGTTCGAGTCGGCTGAATCATTAAAATCCGCTGAGATTCGGAAGTCTCGTTAAGCCATTGGTCCAGGGTAGGCGGCGCCTTGTTTATTAACAGCTGTAAACCCCATCCCTTAGGGCTCCATCCCATGTCATTTAGCCCTTATATATAAATATTATTCAACAGTAATGGAATAAAATTATAGAAATATATGAAACATGGCGTGGGGAGTCTTTCTTCACGAAAAAATCCAAAAATTTTAGAGGGAAAATGTACATATACCTCTCTATATATGTGTGTGTGTGTAATATACGCTACTTTTGCAACAATATTTTTATGAAAACAATTATTCGATAATTTTACAACAAAGAAAGAAATATTTCACCAGTATTCTTTTATGTATAATACACTTGAGCGAAAATACGCAATTTGCGCGATTTCTTTAGCTTGTCAATGCGTCACTCACATCCCAACGCCAATCGGAGATCCACTTCTTAAAAAATTCAAAGTAAATCATTTGAATATAATTTTTTTCTCACGAAGTGTTTCTTGAGCTTGAATAAAAGTCACAGTTCGATTGGCATATTAGTGAAGGTGCATTTAGCACGGGTCACAAACTGAAGTCCAGGCTCGTGATAACTATGTACAGGAGAAGTCAAGCTAAGGAAGCACATTTCTATATAAAAAAAGTATAAAATAATTAAAACCTGGAATTAAAAACAGAGGAATACGATATTAATTTGCTTTGGTCTCGAACAGAATGCTTTCAGTTTATTTTTTATAAATAAGTTCAATTCTGCGATCCTTTTTGGCTGCAAATTTGTCTATGATCAGATCATAAAATGGTTGAGTGGACATTAGATGGTTCAGCAATTCTTTCTCGATTGAAATTTTAGCGAGTGAAGACAAACGATCTTGTGCCGTTGTATTACGGAGGTAAGTCTTAATTCTCTTCAAACAAGAAAAAATTCCTTTCAGCAGAAGAACTTGTTGACGCCAGTGTCAATACAAGAGAAAATAATTTGTAGGCTTCTGGTAACACATCTTTCAGCTCGTTTTCTTTCATTGTTTTCTGAAAACTGAGTTCCCTGAAGTTGTGATCATTATATAAAAAATCTAATTCGTTTTTTAGTCGTTGTGTGTCTGTAAAAATGTTTGGATAAATTTTTTGAGAGTGTTAAGGGCACTGGATGGAAATGACTGTGAATAACTATGGTATTTTGAGCTGTCAACTAGCTGCAGAAACTCGAGCTTTCCCATATCTTCAAATCTTGTATTTATTTGGACTTTTATATATTCATGAATACACTCCATTAAATCATTCTGTATCGTTTTAGATTGTCCAGAAAATAAGCTTCGTATTTCTTCAAAATGTGCTTTTAATTCTGGGGTGCTCCTACGAAGTAACATTTGGAACATTTCCTTGAAATTACCTTTATTTAATGAGGAAATAGTTTCATCATGTCCTCGAAAAGGCAGTTCTTGCTTGCTTAGAACGACAACTAAATCGATTATATGTTCCATAAAAAGCCTATTTAGTCTGACCTTTTCATTAAACTTGACTTTATGAAGAGCAGCATTTTCTTTGAGCATATCAGAAATAGTGTTTGTTTTTTTCCATTCGTTTTAGACCTACGTGGTTAGTTCAATGCTCTTTAGAGCTTTCGTGCAATTTTGCACTACGAGAAAAGTTTTTTAGATCAAAATAACCCGTTGTATTCCACACATTTTTCTTATTGCTCAAAAGTAAACATGGCCAGCAAAAGAGAGTTTGCTTGTAATAGCTACCAGAAAGCCAGGGAAAAATCTCGTACTATGATTTATTGAAAGACCTAAAAAACGATTTGCCGCACTTCTTATCTTTAGATATTGAACTTATTATAGGTGTCGGTCTTCCAGATATGAGAACATCTTTGTTATCATAATCTTTCCAGTGTTTAAAAGGAATTTCTTCCAGAACACAAATCACGTCGTTTGTTGGGCCATTCATATTTTCCAACCAAAATCAAAATATGCTGTTTAGTAACAATAACAAAATAAAAAAAGAAAAACTCAACATTACTATGAACTAGCAAACACCCGCAGAAGAGAGGATTGAAAACACACTACAAAAAGTTAGATTCAAATACACTCTGACGAATAGTTAAAGCTACGTAGAAATCTTCGTACTCCAAAGCGTATAGAGGCGAACGGCGTCATCGCCTGTGAAACCACTTTTCACAAGGGTCATCTGCTCATTTTCCCGCGCCCATTGGATACACAATCCTTGGGTTCTCCAATAACAGCGGAGATGCGATTCCAGTTTAAGCGAAATGGAGGGTTGCCTCAGAAATTTCCTTTCTCTTACTGGAAGTCCGGCCGGTCCGGCACCTCTTTGGGTAGACCTCGGACCGTGGGGGTGGGGTGGGGGTGGGTTCAGTCTGTAGGGCTCTTCTCTGATCCCCAGTTCCCAAAACCGGCTTCTCATCGAGACGATTCAGCCGGTCGCCTCTAAGCGCTTAAAACATGCAGCTGCTTTGCAAAAATAATGATTCATTCCTCTTCTCGAAAGCCTTTCTTTAACCTAATTCATGAATCACAATGTGAATTTCAGTGTTTCATTTATCCTGCAAAGTTCTTATATCTTTGTTACTGACAGGTTTTTTTTTTTTTCTTCTTTCACTTCTCATTCTGCGGAATTTCAGGTGAGGCGGCGCCTCGCTTGCCTCATCTGACGGGCCGCCACTGGGTCTGGGTAAAATTGACCATTATACAATTTGTACCTCGTTCTCCAAAACTAGTTGTCACCTAGTCACAGGACAAGCGAGGAAAATTAGTTAGCAACTGCATTCGTTTACTGAACTTGTTCGGCCTAACAAATAATTTGAACGAAATACATGAAATATTTTTTTTTTTGAGTGGAGGTTTAACGACCACCGTGAGCAACTTATACATGAAATAAAACATCAAACTTGTTTCAATTGTTACCAAAACCACTTAATACTAACATTCTCATCATAATGCACTGTGACTTACACAAAACAAAAAAATACTTACCGAAAATAAATGCTGCGGAGCTTCTTATTTAGTAACATAGAATCCTTATTTTGTGTATAGAGAGACCTCCATCGCTTCGTACCAACATGGCGTCCGCGACCAGCCCGTTGCCATTCGACAGCACGTAAAAAAACAGGTATTATACCGCAATGGTTAAAACAGTTTAAACACCGCGAACATGTTGTTTATGTACCGAAAATTTACGGTTCATCGCCCGTTGGCGTGCTTACGGTCTGTAAACCGTTTTAATACAGTTGAAACACCGAGAATCCACCGCAATTTTTTACAGTGTATAAATCCCATTTAAAAGCCGTCAATTTAATATTTATTAACGGTTCATCTGTTCGAGTTAATTTTTGGGTTACAAGAAACCCGTATTATGTACTGCAGATGGCGTATTACTGGAATCGCCTGTTGAAGTGACTTTTTCTTTGTGTGGAAAAAAACAAAACAAAAACAATGTCGACATTTGTTTCTGATTGTACTTTCGCGTGAACTTGTGATACAAACCTTAGTGAACCAATGTGATTTTAAGTAGCTCGATCTTTCATAATAGAATACATAGAACAGAGGCCATTTATGATACAAAGACCTGATTTTCATGGCCAGGTCAGCAAAATCATGAATGAACTACTGGAGAGAATGCAAAATTTGCCACTAGTGTTGAAAATTTAAGAGTGATAATTTTCTGTATAGAGCTCCTCAACGGATGAACTTCGACACCTCAATTTATAGAAAATTCAACGGCGGACATTTGTAAAATGGTACAAAAGCGACAGAGGTCGGGTGTTCAGAATTATAATCAATATTAGATTCTCGATGTAACCGCTCGACAAAGCCTGCCACAGAGAACTAGCCCTAAACAGAATTATTCTAAATATATTCTCGGCCAACATAATGTGCTGCCATCTCTAGGAATTTCTCTATACAAGAAAAGTTACCAAGAACTATTCTTTTCCGGAAAAATAAGAATTTTCTTAAAATATCAAAAAAGTTGGCTGGACCAAATTTGTATTCTCCTTTCACGCACTGAAAGAAAAAGTGAAAGGGCTAAACAACTGTAAAAATCTTTTGCACAGTTTATGTTTTTAAGGAGTCAGTGATACTTTTAGCTAGATTTACTCGATGATGCAGTCAATGAAAAAGATGTGCCATTGCACTTCGAAGATCGTCCCAGGCGTAATGGACACCAGCAGATATACCGAAATGCGAAAGGGAACAGAAATCTTTAAAATATCAGAAACCACGTTATATATATGGAGTTTTTCAATCATCTCTGACTAGTAATTAGTTGTTTCTTTTAAACTCCTAATTTTCAATAAATTGGCAGGAAGTTTTAAATTTTCCAAATGACTGTATGTATACATATTGTCCAGTACCCACTTCTCTGGCTATTTCTGCACAGGGCAAGTGGTTTCGGTCACATGAAAAAAAAAAGGAAATAAATAAAGAGGAATAGGGAGCAAAGAAGATGAACTAGGTAAATATTATCTGTGCTAAAAAAAACGTCGATTTTAATGGCTACGATTGAATAAATAAATTTAAAAAAAGTCCGACTTAGTTAGGTAAAATGTAGCCTGGCGTCGCCAGGCTTTAAAAAACAGTCGCCTGACTGCGCCAGGACCCTCCAGGTCTCGACTGAACCCTTGCATTTACGGCTACACCCTTCTAAAATTCGGCATGTTGCAAACAGATTGTTTTATTCTTTCTTCTTCCCTCAAATATATTCAGCTTCGGACCGTAGCGTCACTCCCATTCAGATCCTTTGGATCGCTACTACCAGGCGGTTTGTAAGAACTGGAAACAAACTATGAATTACGTTCCCCGTTTTTTCAGCGGAAATGCGTAAATAGTAAAAAAAAAAAAAAAAAAAAAAAAGGTTCCCACGAAAATTCACCGCAAAGGTAATTCCATTCCAGAATTGGCCTCTAAACTAGATCAATTTTAATTTATGAAATTATAACCGACATAAAGAAATTCCTTTTTTCTATGCATTGAAATTCTTTTTAAATCAAAATAATTTGGAAGAAAGAGATGGAAGGCAGTGGTGGCTTTTCAGGTGAAGTGCCTCTTCACCTATTTTATTTGAAATAGTTTCATTTAATAATTTCGTATAATATATTCTTTCTTTGACTTTATTGCGTGCTAAAATTCAAAAAAATTTTGAGTAAATATCAATTCACAATGCGCGTCCAATACGGAAAACAAGTCCTTATACGCAAAACAGTTCAAGTGAAGAGCTGAAATCAGAATGCTTGGAGGTCTGCAGTTTCCGTCCGAGTTACCATGGTAACAGTGACGTCACATTCCCCTATCTGCCGGGCAGGTGAAGTGTTTTATCTTCAGACGCCAAGCCTCTGCACCTGAAGTCGTGACCTTCCGAAGAGATCGCAGTGGAACGGGAATCCTTGGCAATCCACTAGGGCTTTGCGGTGTTTCGGTACATACTTTCCGAAAGAGTTTGTGTTTTGTGATTGTTTGTTAAAAACTTCATTAGTTACTTTAGTTTTGTGTACGGTTTAACTGACAGTGATAGTATTAGTTTTCAGTATGTATCCTGTGAACGACATTGTCTGTAATTTATTGCAAACTCCTTTCAATCGGTGGAAAGATGAAAATAAAAGAGACAGTTTACTTCAACGACGACCGACGGATTCACTGACAATTGTCGTCAAGAAAGAAATCAAGAAGAGCGGCAAATCTTACAACATTAATTTTTAAAATTGTTGGTTTGCTGAATATAAATGGCTTTGAAGCCCTTCTGTGTTACAAAAACTGTTTTGTTGGTCCTGCTTATTTTTTGGTAATAAAATTCGGCGTGGAATAAAGACAATTTTCAGATTTCGTAAATATAAAACGGTCACTTCACAAACGTGGTGATTCTAGCGAACACCTGAAATGCAAATTAATGCTAAATAATTGTGAAAAGAATCAGAATATCATTGCCGATGCCCCGAGGGAGAATGCTAGGCTTTTGAAAATGCATTTCAGCGAAAGCGTTCGTTTAAATAGACTTTTCCTGCAGACAATGATTGATGCAGTACTGTATTTGAGTAAACAAGAACTAGCATTCCGTGACCATGACGAAGGCATTGACTCGATAAATCGTAGAAATTCAAGGAATTTCTTTCATTGTTGATATCAAGAACTCCTTTAGAAATTCAAAATCAATACGAAACGATAAAAATGTCTTCACAGGTGACTCAAAGCTATTCAAAACGAATTAATTGAATGTATTTCTGAATATATAAACGATCACGTCAAAAATGAAATAAATGAAGTTCAATGCTTTTATATTCAAGTAGATTGGAAGCCATAACCAGACTTCCGAGTGCTCTTTAATAATACGATCTGTTGATTCGGAAGGTGTATTGGTTGAGCGATTTTTGGGTTTCCATGGTGTGAGTGATGACAGAACGTCAGAAGCTTTATACAAAATGCTAGACAAAGTTTTGGAACAGTTTGATTATCAACACAAATCAATAGGACAATGTTGCGATGGGGCAAACGTAATGTCTGGACACTGGACTGGGCTCCAGAAAAAAAATGAAGCATAAAGCTTATCAAGTTGTTTTTGTTATTGCTTAGTACATCGTTCGAACCTTGTATTACAGCAGAGTTTTTCTAAAATTTCTAAGTGTCGAATATTTGTTGCAAGCTTCAATGTAATTTCTTTGTTTTTTCACCACTCACCGAAGAGATCGCTTCGCTACAACAGTGTTACTCAAATTACAAACAACTTATGAAATTTTGAGCCATAAAAGGAACGATGAGGTATTTGGAACACTGTTTGGAAAAGCTAGCAAAATCACAGAAATAAGCAGATCTAAACGGGAATATGCTGCTCTTACAACAGAAACATATTTTCAAAATTATAAACAATTGTATTTTGAAATTTTGTACCACATTCTTATGGAAATGGGTATAACATTTCAAGACTGTAAGAAACTTAAACTTCAATTTGCCTGGCTTGCTGACACAACCAAATTCGACCAATTTAGTTCATGCTTTTTCTCTCACGCTTTTGATAATCTACAACATTTTTACGGAAAATTTTTTACTAAACACCAGCGCCTTAAAGATGAACTGAGTCTTGTATATGCTGATGAAAAGTTAAGGATTATATCGACTCATGAACTTCTTCGAGTGCTTCATGGAGATAAAGGCATTTTTACAGAAACTTATAAATTGGTTTCCCTGATTTTAACAATTGCATCTGCAAGTGTTTCAGTGGAAACAAGTTTTTCTTGCCTTGAAATAATACAAAGTTACTCTAGAAACACCATTTCTATAGGTAAACTTGCTTCTTTGGCAAATTATTCTATTCAGAAAGACATTTTCTTGATGTCACGAAGAAACAGCCATTTTCTGACAACATAATCGACACATTTCCAGCTTTAAAGGAAAAAAGAATTGATCTAATATATAAAAAAATAGGTAAGTTCTCATTAACTGATTTTCATTGAAGACAGTAGATATCTTTTCATATTGCTCTTGTAGCTCTTCACCTATTTTTCCTACCACGAGCCGCCACTTATAGAAGGATGAGTAACTGTAGAGATATTCGACTTCTGGAGACGGATCAGTAGGAATGAATATTCCATAAACTCATGACCGTCAGGAAATAATATTGCTTACACATAAGAGGAAGACCTAAAAGATAATTCGATAAGGAATACCATGTACGAGGAATTCCATATACATATGTAGACGAGTATATTCAAACATGTCCACATATAAAAATTACCGCGCATTTGCAGCACAAGAAGCGCATGCGACTGTTGTGTTGTTCGTTGCGTATAAAGACGGGTTTGGCACAGCAGTCAAACCGCACAGGAAGCGACTAGGCTGTGCGAACTTGAAATGACGGATTTTGAAAAAGGCATGGTCGTTGAAATCCCCCTGAGTAGGCAATCAGTGTGCAGCATTGCTGCTCTCCTTGGATTCCCAATCTGCTGTCCCTGTTCTTCATCTACGGAAAGCCGATTGTACCACTAGAGCCTCTGGGAGATCACACAAGCTGAGTGACAGTAAAAATATACTAAGGAAAGAAATGGAGGTTGAGCTCTTGTCTTCTTATTACCGCTCCAGTAAAGGGTCATAAGGCCATGTTAGGATCTGTCACCCGATACTATAGTAGTGGCTGTATAAACTGCTTCGCCGAGAGAGTTGTAAACTCTTGAAAAATAAAAAAGCTACACTTCATGGCTAGGTTTACAGGGCATAAGTTCCCGGCCCGTCCACTGGTGTGTTGTTGATTGAGATATTTGGGGTCAACCTATTTCTATTGGTCTCTATGAGACTACATATCATATCAGATCCTGAGACTACATAGCATGCCATGCAGAGGAGCCGTCGGTAAAAATTTCATTCTTACGGACAGAACATCCCATTTACAGCTCATTTAATCCACCTTGTTTTCAAATGGGAAGAGATTCGCCGGGTCGCGTGGCCACTCAGTTCACCTGACTGCAATCCTATTGAACATGCATGGGCTGCTCTACGTTAATACACTGGAGAGAGGGCTTGCCAGCACTCTGCCAGAACATTTCAAGAAACCAGAGCAGCATTGTTGAGGAGTGGGCAATAATAGTCAAAGCCCTCATTCGATGGCTTTACGTGAGAATTTTTTGCTTGAGTTGCATGGATACCAGGGGTGATCATTTGCCATGTAAAAGTACAATGTATCTTAAACAAAAGACTAATTATTGCTTAATGGACTACTCTTTCATGTACATTACAAAATTAAGTTATCTGTTCATGAAAGTTACCAGGTTACGTTTTTTTCTTCTTGAGTTACATATCTAATGTAATAACGAACATCTTTACTAAATTCTATTGAATTTCCTCATAAATTATTCTTGTTATGCACAATAATTATAAATTATTCTTTAGTTCTGAGCAGCTCTTTCTATAGCGGAAGGTCTAAGCGGTGTCACTGACGTTTTTATTTTCTTCTTGTGGCTGTTTCATTATAAAAAAAGAGAGAAAAGACTTTTCGCCAAAGAACAACCAATGCTCCATTGGCGTTAGAATGCAGGGAATTCGTGCGATCGATACAGGCATGTAGTTGAAAATATAGAAACAATAAAATTATTTTCCATAAACTCGAGTTCTCTTTTAAATGAAAAATTTCGTTTAAATAACTTCATCTTTTTCAGTATAGCAAAAACGGGTTATTCGTATTTTCGCAGAAAAATTGTGAAATGTGTATCATAAAAGTACAACACGCGAAGTCATTTTAAGTGACTCCTGTAAGATCTCCGTTGATAAAAACAACAACAACAAAAATTTCTAACTTTGATAAACAAACAAAAAAGCTAAACGACTCGACAGAAAACTAATTTAAGTTGGCAACTAGCTTCTTGTTTTAGCCCTTTTCCTTCTCTTTCCTTGCCACACCTGTCAGCTCAGTGGGGGCGTGCATTGTCGTCCACGAATGCCAGCTCTGGACCCACGGCATCTCTGAAAAGTCTCACACGAGATTACATTATTTTGTCTGTGTATCTCAGAGCATTAACGGTACCTCTTCTGAAGGTGTGGAGCTGTGTACACCCATTCAACATGATGCCTCGCCATGCCATAACTCAACAGCCACCAGTTTGATCCCTTTCCTTGATGTTATTGGGATTGTACGGGTTCCGTGTTCTCTCCAGATAGCAGTTTGACGAAAGGCAATCTGCAAACTGAATCTAGTCATCAATGAAAGCTTGACGGAAAACTAATTTGCAGCAAGGAAAAAATCTGCTACACCGATTCAGTGTCCAGTTTAAAATGATGTTCCCGACTACGTTTTAATTTTGATGTTCCCGACTCCGTTTTAATTTTGATGTTCACCACTCCAGTTTTTCTGTTCACAGGGATGAGCGGAACATAAAGTACTGTACGCTTTGCATAGAAACAAATTGCCCTGAGCCTATTGTAAATACAAGGTCGAGTCATTTTGTTTTGAACACCAGGTAATATCCTGAGTAACAGTCTTGTGAAGCGTGGACAGAAGCTAGACGGGCAGGAAGTAACACGATGAGACGCTGCAAGGTGTTCACAGGTATGTTGAGCCATTCTGAGTGCAGTGCATCTAACAGGAGCTAGAGTTTTCTTCGTGGAGGTTCCACAAAGCGAACAACATTATCGAGGTCATCACACAGATACTCAATTGGGTTTAAGTATGGGACATTAGGAGGACCAGGAAGTACGTTGAAGTCTTCTTGGTGCTCTTCCAACCACTCTCAGACATTTCTAGCTGTGTGACACGTCGCATTGTTGTGCTGGAAGATCCCATTTGCACCAGGAAAGACAATCAGCATGTATGGGTGTATGTGATTTACAAGGATGGATTCGTACGAAATTCAATCTACATTGCCCCCCACAGGTATGAGTGGACCCATAGAATACCACGAAAACATTCCCCAGATCATAACGCTGCCCCACCAGCTTGTGTTCTTCCAGCAATTGTTGAAGAGTGTTTGGGATTCTATATTTCTCGTCTTATACGCCAACGTCCATCCGTTTGATGAAGAAGAAAACGTGACTCATCGGAGAAGGCAATCTTTTGCCAATCAGCGGAAGTAAAATTTTGATAGTGCTGTGCAAATGTAAGCCATTTCTGCCGCTTCACCTTAGTTTGAAAAGGTGCGTGACCGCCGTTCTGCATCGGAGCCACATACGCAGTAGGGTTCGCTGAACTGTCGTTTTAGACACGCTTACTGCAGCACCCTGGTTCATTCGGCCAGTGAGTTGCTACAATGCAGCGTGTCGCTTAGCCCTCACGCACCTTCGAAACCAATGTTCACCTCTCACATCAATGGCACCTAGTGGTCCGCAGTTTCCACATCGCTTATTCGCAATGGTGCCATTTCTCCAATCCCGATGTACTTTAACCACAGCTGCACGCGAATTCACAACGTGGCTGTTTCAGAAATACTGCCACCCTTGGCCCAAAAGCTGATATTCATCCCTTTTTGCAAATCTGATAAATCGCTCCTTTTATCCATGACAGAAATGAGTGACAAGTTTTCAGAATGCCTACAGTACACCTTATATACCCTCTAAGCCAACTCACGACACGTGGCTTCTTTCATTGGTTAGGTACTGTTGAGTTCAAAAGTAGGAGGTGATCACAATAATGTGACTCGACTGTTTAGTTTGTCTTGCAACTTTTGGTGTTGAGGCTGCAGCGTGTTTTGCAGGGAGTTGCCTGACAGACGTGACTCTACGACGTCATGCAGTTATTGCAAGATACCCGTCCTGCTGACGGGTGGTGACTCTTGGACAACCTTGTACTTGTTGGAGTCTAACCTCATCTGTGTCTTGGAACCTTCTCCAAATCCTAGAGATAACACTTTGCAGTCTTCAGCGCTCTACAGACCAACACTCCGTGACTGTCTTGATACAAACCTATTTCTGCCTTCCAAACAAATGTCAACCTGGCGTCTTTGTTCCATACCACATTCCTGATCACCAACGAGAACAACTCACTTCACGGGGATTGAAAGAAAATGGAAGAAGTTACTTGTTTTAGCATAAGCTGCATACTAAATGGCAGTGGGCGTTATTTGAGCGTGCACTGCGATTGGTTAGGTTGTGACTAATCTACATAGCAATGTCCGCTGCTCTATCGGTTTTGACCCTTTGCATTGTATGTTTCACAAATTTCGCTAAATGTTTGGACACCAGTGAATATCGAAAAAAAAGGGTAATCATATTGGCATAACATTCCCGTACGTATTAAAAGACATTTCGAACGACCCTCGCAATTAAAAATGATTTTTAGAAATGGCAACTTCAAATCAGTTTAATCAGTTTGGAAACCTTGGCTTTGCTCATCGATTCAAGCGCATAATTCTTCACAGAGATAATTACTTAAGAAATCAGAATTGTAATTTCACTGCATGAGGTCGAAGAAACCTGTGTCAGAGAACGGAGGGAATTTGAGAAATTTTATTTTAATGATATATAGCGTAAAGATAAACTAAGTAATACTTGGCAATGGCACTTTTACCAAAATATCATATTTTACAATTCTATACAGACGCGAAACACCAACGACCGTAAAGTTATAGGGCGATATTCATAATTGCAATGATAATGTTAACTACTAACAACAGTAATTCATACAGGCCGCTCTGTGCCATTGATGTATAGAGAGGACTTTAATTAAAACATAATTAAAAGCATGATAATAACTGAGAACAAGAAAAGTAAACTTTTTCTTTGTTACAAAGACTGCATATGCTGAATCATACATTATTTGTAATGTTGATTACAAATCTGCTTGCTAAATAGTTCTCGGGTAACCTGTCGTTTCTTCATTTTGGCATGTATATTTTGCTACAAGCAATTAATTACACTTACCATAAAAAGTAGTTATTTTAGATTTTCTTCTGTACTTTGGTTGTACTACATCGCTTTATACAGTCCAAAACTAATCAGCTAGCATTTTACGGCTCCATTTTCCTTTATAGCGGTTTTCTATGGTACATATGTCCGGATGAAAACGTTCTCCGTGCTTATCGCTTACAGCTCCTAAGTTCTGTAAGAAAACGTCCAGATGGGAGTAAGAGAAATGTATTTTAAGGGACATATTGCATCCTGTCGCCTTACAGTTTTCTAGAGGCCCGTAAGAAGTACTTTATAATTTTCTGCCTTCCGGTAACTAAAACGTTCAGTACCACGTCTTTAAAGGATTTCTATGCAGGAGCTTCTGTCTCACTCAACGTGCCTTCAAATACAAGATCATGAATAGTTTCCTTATTTGTGGGGCAATAAAAATTTGTGGGGCAATAAAAATTTTGGCTTAAGATATTTTGGGGAGCTTGGTCTTTAGAAAACGAAATGCTTCTCCATCTTTATTCAATACCTTTACAAAAAAAAAAAAAATTCAGACCTAGATTGATGTAAAGTGCTGGTAAGTATAATGCATTCTGGGGACATACTAAAGGCTCAGCAACAATGTTTTTATTACGTGGAATTAAGGACTCTCTTTTATACGAGATCTTTTTAAGATAATGAGAATATTCCATGAGTGTTTTTGTATAAAATGCTTTGAAACAGTAGTTTCACATTTGCATGTTTCTTTCATATAGGCAGCATATGCAACAGGTACTGACGGATACATGTTTCTGTTATGAAGGATAGCTTTTAAGTTTAATTTTGAGGAATCTATAAAAAGGCTCCATTCTTCAGGTTTGTGTTGCTGTCCTAAGGCTTCAAACAATAAGTCTATATCATTGCAGTACACAATATTACCACTCTTTGAAAATAAGTGTTCAAACTCTTACTGTCGTCGACGAATACTACATACGTTTGTACTTGGCGGTAAAAGATTCCATCCTTTCAGTCTTGAAGCCAATATTCAGGACTGACTTTTTGCGAAATGAAGGTCACTTACCAGATCGTTCATTTCTTCCTGACTTATAAGGTGAGGCACAGAATCTTCCGAGAAATCAGGATCTTTTTGCACTTCAATATCTTCTTCGCTGTGAGGATTTATTTCATCAGTATCACTATCATCTAAACTCCATGATGTGGAGGTACAGGAACAGAAAGTCCTGGATCATAAAGAACAGGTCTTACGGCGAAAGGAATACTGGGAACCTGAATCGTGTCTTTGTGCTTAGCTGTGATGCAGAAGTAACAGTCTGTTGAGTGGTCTCTCGGTTCTCTCCAAACCAATGGTACCGCAAATAACATTTGACGTGATCGTTTCAACTAGCTGGTCAACGAAGTCACGCATGAATTACAACAAATATGAGGCACCCAAGATTCATACTCATCACTCAATTTGCACTGGAAATAAATTTCATACGATATTATAATCAACGGTCCGAAATGTCGCCTTTGAGACGTTAAAGGAAATTTCACACAAATGTAGTAGAACGCATTTTTTTTTTTTTTTGATTGGAGGTTTAACGAACACAGTGAGCAACTCAATGGGCATAAGCAGTAAGTGTCCCTAATTATAAGTGGCGAGGAAAGAGAGAGGGAGAGTGCCGTAAGACCATCACAACATCCATGCCTCACAGCGATTCGAACTCTGACTTCCTTCGGACGAATCATTAGAGGCCATCGGTTAGTCCACTGCGCCACCGGGGCGGCAGAAAGTGTTTGGATGGTTCACACAAGTACGTGTCATTATTTAATATGCACTTTGCCCAAACCACTCTACTTTTTAAAGCCACGACAAAATGCACATCTTTCAATACCGATTAAATGCATTCGGATGACAAAATTTCTGCTTTTCTCCCCCTCGCCAGAAGAAACTGCACAACAGGAAGTAATGGCGCAAGTATGTCTACTCTCAGGGACCCAGCTATCCTGACTGCAGACGGATGTCTCCTTTGGGATACATAGGACAGTTCCTTTAAGTAACACAACATTCACCCTAATAGAGGGTTCCATTAAAACACATTGGAGCAATTGTGACTTCCTATTTGGTTTCAGCACCCATAAATACATATAAAACCCTTAAACTTTTCTTTGTAACAAAACCATTTTTGTTCACTGTAATATATGTTGTGTAGATAGAACTGATATATACACATTCATTCCACTATTTTCAGAAAGTTAGATGTCTCATACATCCTATTTAAAGGCCGTAATTTAATATTTATTAAACGGTTATTACATCTGCTCGAGTTAGTTTTCGGGTTACAAGAAACCCGTATTACGTACTGCTGATGGCGTGTTACTGGAATCGCCTTCTGAAGTGACTTTTTCTTTGTGTGGAAAAAAACAAAACAAAGACAATGTTGACATTTGTTTCTGATTGTATTTTAGCTTGAAATTGTGATACAAACCTTAGTGAACCAAAGTGATTTTCAGTACCTCCATCTTTTATAATGGAATACATAACACACAGGCCATTTATGATACAAAGACCTGATTTCCATAGCCAGAGCAGAAAAATAATGAAATATCTACTGGAGGGAATGCAAAATTTGCCACTAGTGTTGAAAATTTAAGAGTAATAATTTTCTGTATAAAGTTCCTCAACAGATGAACTTCGACACCTTAATTTATAGAAAATGCAACGGCGGACATTTGTAAAATGTTACAAAACCGACAAGGGTTCACAACTATAATTAGTATTAGATTTCCGATGAAACCGCTCGACAAAGCCTACCACAGAAACCTAACACTAAACAGAATTATGCTAAACATATTCTCGGCGAACGAAATGTGCTGCCATCTCTAGGAATTTCTCTAGACAAGAAAAGTTACCTGGAATTATTCTTTTCCGGAAAAATGAGAATTGTCTTAAAATATCGAAAAAGATGATTAGACCACATTTGTAATCTCCTTTAACATACTGAAAGAAACGTGAAAGGGCTAAACAACTGTAAAAATCTTTTGCACGGTTTACGTTTTTAAGGAGTCAGTGATACTTTTAGCCAGATTTACTCAATGATGCAGTCAATGAAAAAGATGTGCCATTGCACTTCGAAGATCGTCCCAGGCGTAATCGACCCCAGCAGATATACCAAAATGGGAAGGGAGCAGAGATACCTTTAAAATATCAGAAACCACGTTATATATATGGAGTTTTTCAAATATCTCTGCCTAGTAATTAGTTGTTTGTTTCAAACTCTTAATTTTCAATAAATCGGCAAGAAGTTTTAAATTTTCCAAATGACTGTATGTATACATATTGTCCAGTACTCACTTGTCTGTCTATTTCGGCACTGGGTAGGTGATTTCGGACACATGAAAAAAAAAAAAAAAGGAAATAAATGAAGAGGAAGAACTAGGTAAATATTATCTGTGTTAAAAAAACGTCGATTTTAATGGCTACGATTGAATAAATAAATTTTAAAAAGTCTGACTCAGTTAGGTAAAATGTAGCCTGGGGTCTCCAGGCTTTGAAAAACAGTCGCCTAACTGCGGCAGGCAACTCCAGGTCTCGACTGAACACTTGCATCTAAGGCTAGACCCTTCCAAAATTCGGTATGTTGGAAAGAGATTTTTTCATTCTTTCTTCTTCCCTCAAATATATTCAGCTTTGTGTCGTAGGGTCACTCCCATTCAGATCCTATGGACCACTGCTACCAGGCGATCAATAAAAACTGGAAACAAACTATGAAATACGTTTCTCATTTTTTCAGCTGAACTGCGTAAATAGTAAAAAAAAAAAAAAGGTTTCCGTGAAAATTCATCGCAAAGGTAATTCCATTCCAGAATTAACCCCTATACTAAATCAATTTTAGTTTACGTAATTATAACCAACATAAAGAAATTCCTTTTTCTTTTTATGCATTGAAATTCTTTTTAAAGCAAAATAATTTGGAAGAAAGAGACAGAAGGATGAGTAACTGTAGAGATATTCGATTTCTGGAGACGGATCAGTAGGAATGAATATTCCAGAAACTCATGACCCTCAGGAAATAATATTGCTTACACATAAGAGGTATAATGAATAAAATTCTCCTGCTGGACGTGTAGTGCAGGAAAGCTTACGTTAAGTCACGTTAGGGTTATTGAAAGGTTACTTGACGTAGCTAAAGTGTGCTTAATCTTCAAAGTGCTAGAGTTTGTTTAGGTAAGACACGCACGTGCAATAAATTCCAAGAATATGGAATTTATTTTTACTCAGCGTTCCTCATTATCTTGAATATCAGTAATATAACTTCGGTTTTAGTACATTAGTACCTTGAAGGCTCCTTATTAGAGCGGTAAACACAATATACCCTGAACTTAACGTGAACACTCAATGAAATAGACTTAACGGCCAGACAGAGGTCTGACAATAAAATGAACTAAGAAAACGTACTCACTTTTAACCTTTTATTGGGGAGCTCCTGGTATTACTCAAATACACACTCCAAAATAACACAACTACTGATAGCCCGAACTTTCGTACTATCGTAATATCGTAGAAAAGTAGGTAAATCGCATATCAATAATCAGGAAGAACCTATCACATATAAAACGAAGCTCCTTGGTATACTTGAGCGCGCCTATATATACTGCATACCACCACGTCATGACTTACACTCGTTGCCACATATAATTCAGCGGGAGAAACAACATCTCGTTAAGTGAGAAGAAAATTTGCATAAAAAAATAAAATAACAAGAGATAGTAAAATAAAAAAGAAACTGAATCTAGAGTATACGTTATAGAGGAAGACCTAAAAGATAATTCGATAAGAAATACCATGTACGAGGAATCCCATATACGTAGACGAGTATACTCAAACATATCCACATATGAAAATTACCGCGCATTTGCAGCACAAGACGCGCATGCGCCTGTTGTGTTGTCCGTTGCGTATAAAGACGGGTTTGGCACACTTTTTTTTTTTTTTTTTTTTTGATTGGAGGTTTAACGACCACCGTTAAACCTCCAATGGGCTATAAGCAGTCGCCCGTCTCTAATTTAGGGTCACTGGTTCCAGGGAAGGGGAAGAGCCAGCGCCGTAAGACAAACACAACATCCATGCCTGACCGGGATTCGAAGCCGGACCTCGTACGGACGAATGATCAGAGGCCATCGCTTAGACCACTGGCTTGGAACACTGGAATCGACTAGGCTGTGCGAACTTGAAATGACGGATTTTGAAAGGGGTATGGTGGTTGAAATGCCCTTGAGTAGGCAATCAGTGTACAGCATTGCTGCTCTCCTTGGATTCCCAATCTGCTGTCCCTGTTCTTCATCTACGGAAAGCCACTAGAGCCTCTGGGAGGTCACACAAGCTGAGTGACAGTAAAAATCTACTAAGGAAAGAAATGGAGGTTGAGCTCTTGTCTTCTTATTACCGCTCCAGTAAAGGGTCATAAGACCATGTTAGTATCTGTCACCCGATACTATAGCAGTGGCTGTATGAACTGCTTCGCCGAGAGAGTTGTAAACTCTTGAAAAATAAAAAAGCTAGACTTCATGGCTAGGTTTACAGTGCATAAATTCCCAGCCCGTCCCCTGGTGCGTTGTTTATTGAGATATTTGGGGTCAACCTATTTCCATTGGTTTCTGTGAGACTACATATCATATCAGATCCTGAGACTACATAGTATGTCATGCAGAGGAGCCGTCGGTAAAAATTTCATTCTTACGGACAGAACATCCCATTTATAGCTCATTTAATCCACCATGTTTTCAAATGGGAAGAGATTCGCCGGGTTGAGGGGCCACCCAGTTCACCTGACTGCAATCCCATTGAACATGCATGGGCTACTCTACGTTAATACACTGGAGAGATGGCTTGCCAGCACTCTGCCAGAACATTTCAAGAAACAAGAGCAGCCTTGTTGAGGAGTGGGCAATAATAGTCAAAGCCCTCATTCGAAAACATTACGTGAGGATTTTTTGATTGAGTTGCATGGAAACCAGGGGTGATCATTTGCCATGTTAAAGTACAATTTATCTTAAGCAAAAGACTAAGTATTGCTTAATGGATAGCACTTTCATGTACATTACAAAATTAAGTTATCAGTTCATGAAATTACCAGGTTACGTTTTTTCTACTTGAGTTACATATCTAATGTAATAATGAACATCTTTCCAAATTCTGTTGAATTTCCTTATAAATTATTCTTGTTATGCACAATATTTACAAATTATTCTTTAATTTTGGGAACTATGTAAATAGCTCTGTCTATAGCGGAAGGTCTAAGCGGTGTCACTGACGTTTTTATTTTCTTCTTGTGGCTGTTTCATTAATAAAAAAAGATAAAAAACTTTTCGCCAAAGAACATCCACTGATCCAGTGGCGTTAGAATGCAGGGAATTCGTGCTATCGATACAGGCATGTAGCTAAAAATATAGAAACACAAAAATGATATTCCGTTAACTCGAGTTCTCTTTTTCCTGACAAATTTCGTACAGAAAACTTCATCTTTTTAAGAACAGCAAAAACAGGTTCATATTTTCGCAGGAAAATTCTTATTTTCGCAGGAAAATTGTGAAATGTGCATCATAGAAGGATAACACGCGAAGTCATTTTAAGTGACTCCTGTAAGATCTCCGTAGATAAAAACAACAACAACAAAAAGTTCTAACGTTGATACAAAAACAAACAAGCTAAACGACTCGATAGATAACTAATTTAAGTTGGCCACTAGCTTCTTGTTTTAGCCTTTTCCTCCTATTTCCTTGCCACACCTGTCAGCTCAGTGGGAGCGTGCATTGTCATCCACGAATGCCAGCTCTGGACCCACGGCATCTCTGAAAAGTCTCACACGAGATTACATTATTTCGCCTGTGTATCTGAGAGCATGAACGGTACCTCTTCTGAAGGTGTGGAGCTCTGTGCACCCATTAACATGATGCCTCAACAGCCACCAATTTGATCTCTTTCCTTGATGTTATTTGGATTGTACGTTTTGCGTATTCGCTCCAGAGAGCAGTTTGACGAAAAGCAATCTGCAAACTGAATCTAGGGTGATTAATGAAGTCTCGACAGAAAACTAATTTACAGCAAGGAAAAATATTGCTACACCGATTCAGTGTCAAGTTTCGGTATTACCGACTCCAATTTAAAATGATGTTCCAGACTCCATTTTAATTTTGATGTTCACCACTCCAGTTTTTCTATTCACAGGGATGAGCGGAACACAAACAACTGTACGCTTGGCATAGAGACAAATTGCCCTGAGCCTATTGTAAATACACGGTCGAGTCATTTTATTTTTAACACCAGCTAATATCCTGAGTAACAGCTTTGTGCAGGGCAGACAGCAGCTAGACGGGCTGGTAGTGACTCAATGAGGCGCTGGAAGGTGTTCACAGGTGTGTTATATGGAGCCATGCTGAGTGCAGTGCATCTGACAGGAGCTGGAGTTTCTTTCGTGGGGGATCCACAGAGCCACAACACCATCGAGGTCGTCACACAGACACTCAATTTGGTTTAAGTATGGGAAATTAGGAGGACCGGAAAGTACGTTGAAGTATTCTTCGTGCTCTTCCAATCACTCTCAGTCATTTCCAGCTGTGTGACACGTCGCATTGTTGTGCTGGAAGATCCCATTGAATAAAACCGTTGAAGTTTTCTTTGTAACATAACCTATGTTGTTCACTGCAATCTATGTTGTGAAGATAAAACTGATATATACACATTCATTCCACTATTTTCAGAAAGTTAGATGCCTCTTATAAATCCCATTTAAAAGCCGTCAATTTAATATTTATTAACGGTTATTTCATCTGTTCGAGTTAATTTTCGGGTTACAAGAAACCCGTATTATGTACTGCTGATGGCGTGTTACTGGAATCGCCTGGTGAAGTGACTTTTTCTTTGTGTGGAAAAAAACAAAACAAAAATAATGTCGACATTTGTTTCTGGTTGTATTTTCCCGTACAATTGTGATACAAACCTTAGTGAACCAATGTGATTTTAAGTAGCTCGATCTTTCATAATAGAATACATAGAACAGAGGCCATTTATGATACAAAGACCTGATTTTCATGGCCAGGTCAGCAAAATCATGAATGAACTACTGGAGAGAATGCAAAATTTGCCATAGTGTTGAAAATTTAAGAGTGTTAATTTTCTGTATAAAGCTCCTCAACGGATGAATTTCGACACCTCAATTTATAGAAAATGCAACTGCGGACATTTGTAAAATGTTATAAAAGTGACAGGAGAGCGTCAGCGGTCGGGTGTTTACAACTATTATCAATATTTGATTCTCGATGTAACCGCTCGACAAAGCCTGCCACAGAGAGCTAACCCTAAACAGAATTATTCTAAATATATTCTCGGCCAACATAATGTGCTGCCATCTCTAGGAATTTCTCTATACAAGAAAAGTTACCAAGAACTATTCTTTTCCGGAAAAATAAGAATTTTCTTAAAATATCGGAAAAGATGGCTGAACCAAATTTGTATTCTCCTTTCACGTACTGAAAGAAAAGTGAAAGGGCTAAACAACTGTAAAAATATTTTGCACAGTTTACGTTTTTAAGGAGTCAGTGATACTTTTGGCCAGATTTACTCAATGATGCAGTTAATGAAAAAGATGTGCCATTGCACTTCGAAGATCGTCCCAGGCGTAATCGACCACAGCAGATATACCGAAATGGGAAGAGGAGCAGAGAAATCTTTAAAATATCAGAAACCACGTTATATATATGGAGTTTTTCAATCATCTCTGACTAGTAATTAGTTGTTTCTTTTAAACTCTTGATTTTCAATAAATTGGCAGGAAGTTTTAAATTTTCCAAATGACTGTATGTATACATATTGTCCAGTACCCACTTCTCTGGCTATTTCTGCACACAGCTGGTGGTTTCGGTCACATGAAAAAAAAAGGAAATAAATAAAGAGGAATAGGGAGCGAAGAAGAAAGAGGAAGAACTAAGTAAATATTATCTGTGTTGAAAAAACATGATTTTAATGGCTACGATTGAATAAATAAATTTAAAAAGTCCGACTCAGTTAGGTAAAATGTAGCCTGGTGTCATAGTCGCCTGACTGCGCCAGGCCCCTGCAGGTCTCGACTGAACCCTTGCATTTACGGCTACACCCTTCCGAAATTCGGCATGTTGCAAACCGATTTTTTTATTTTTTCTTCTTCCCTCAAATATATTCAGCTTCGGACCGTAGCGTCACTCCCATTCAGATCCTATGGATCGCTGCTACTAGGCGATCTGTAAGAACTGGAAACAAACTATGAATTACGTTCCCCGTTTTTTCAGCGGAAATGCGTAAATAGTAAAAAAAAAAGGTTCCCACTAAAATTCATCGCAAAGGTAATTCCATTCCAAAATTGGCCCCTAAACTAGATCAATTTTAATTCATGAAATTATAACCGACATAAAGAAATTCCTTTTTTCTATGCATTGAAATTCTTTTTAAAGCAAAAGAATTTGGAAGAAAGAGATAGAAGGCAGTGGCGGCTTTTCAGGTGAAGTAGGTGAAGTGCCTCTTCACCTATTTTATTTGAAATAGTTTCATTTAATAATTTTGTATAATATATTCTTTTTTTGCCTTTATTGCCTGCTAAAATACCCAAAATTTTGATTAGATATCAATTCACAATGCGCGTCAATACAGAAAACAAGTCCTTATACGCAAAACAGTTCAAGTGAAGAGCTGAAATCAGAATGCTTGGAGGTCTGCAGTTTCCGTCCGAGTTGCCATGGTAACTTTGACGTCACTCTCCCCTATCTGCCAGGCAAGAGAAGTGTTTTAGCTTGAGACGCCAAGCCTCTGCACCTGAACTCGTGACCTTCCGAAGAGATCGCAGTGGAACGGGAATCCTTGGCAATCCACTAGGGCTTTGCGGTGTTTCGGTACATACTTTCCGAAAGAGATTTGTTTTTTCGTGTTTTGTGATTGTTTGTTAAAAACTTCTTTAGTTACTTTAGTTTTGTGTACGGTTTAACTGACAGTGATAGTATTAATTTTCAGTATGTATCCTGTGAACGACAATGTCTGTAATTTATTGCAAACTCCGTTCAATCGGTGGATAAATGAAAATAAAAGATACATTTTACTTCAACGACGACCGACGGATTCACTGACAAATGTCGTCAAGAAAGAAATCAAGAAGAGCGACAAATCTTACAATATTAATTTTAAAAATTGTTGGTTTGCTGAATGTAAATGGCTTTGTAGCCCTTCTGTGTTACAAAAACTATTTTGTTGGCCCTGCTTATTTTTTGGTAATAAAATTCGGCGTGGAATAAAGACAATTTTCAGATTTCTTAAATATTAAACGGTCACTTCACAAACGTGGTAATTCTACCGAACACCTGAAATGCAAATTAATGCTAAATAATTTTGAAAAGAATCAGAATATCATTGACGATGCCCCGAGAGAGAATGCTATGGTTTTGAAAATGCATTTCAGCGAAAGCGTTCGTTTAAATAGACTTTTCCTGCAGACAATCATTGATGCAGTACTGTATTTGAGTAAACAAGAACTAGCATTCCGTGACCATGACGAAGGCATTGACTCGATAAATCGTAGAAAATCAAGGAATTGCTTTCACTGTGGATATCAAGAACTCCTTTAGAAATTCAAAATCAATACGAAACGATAAAAAATGTCTTCACAGATGACTCAAAACTATTCAAAACGAATTAATTGAATGTATTTCTGAATATATAAACAATCACGTCCAAAATGAAATAAATGAAGTTCAATGCTTTTATATTCAAGTAGATTGGAAGCCATAACCAGACTTCCGAGTGCTCTTTAATAATACGATTTGTTGATTCGGAAGGTGTATTGGTTGAGCGATTTTTGGGTTTCCATGGAGTGAGTGATGACAGAACGTCAGAAGCTTTATACAAAATGCTAGGCAAAGTTTTGGAACAGTTTGATTATCAACACAAGTCAATAGGACAATGTTACGATGGGGCAAACGTAATGTCTGGACACTGGACTGGGCTCCAGAAAAAATAAAGCATAAAGCTTCTCAAGTTGTTTTTGTTATTGCTTAGTACATCGTTTGAACCTTGTATTACAGCAGAGTTTTTCTAAAATTTCTAAGTGTCGAATATATGTTGAAGCCTCAGTGTAATTCCTTTGTTTTTTCACCACTCAGCGAAGAGATCGCTTCGCTGAGTGGTGAAAAAACAATACAGTCACATCAAAAACCGCAAGATGCATGCAAACCATAACGGAAACTCGATGGTCCTCCACTTCGAAGTTGGTATGTGTAATAGTTGAAGATTGTTACAAATTGAAGGAAGTATTCGAATTTCTCACAAATAGTGACCAGTCAGAAAAAAAAATCAATTACATTTGCCCAAGGGTTTTTAAATGATATGAACACTTTTGAATTTGCATTTTTGGGAATAGTATTTAATGAAATATTTGACCTCACCGATCTATTGTTCGAAATTTTGCAGAAAAAATCAATAGACATAAACTACTGTGTTACTCAAATTACAAACAACTTATGAAATTTTGAGCCATAAAAGGAATGATGAGGTATTTGGAACACTGTTTGGAAAAGCTAGCAAAATCACAGAAATAAGCAGATCTAAATGGGAATATGCTCTTACACCAGAAATAATTTTTTAAAATTATAAAAATATTGTATTTTGAAATTTTGTACTACATTCTTATGGAAATGGATATAAGATTTCAAGACTGTGAAAACTTAAACTTCAATTTGCCTGGCTTGCTGACACAACCAAATTTGACCAATTTAATTCATGCTTTCCCTCTCACGCTTTTGAAAATCTACAACATTTTTACGGAAAATTTTTTACTAAACACCAGCGCCTTAAAGATGAACTGAGTCTTGTATAAGCTGATGAAAAATTAAGGAATATATCGACTCATGAACTTCTTCGAGTGTTTCATGGCGATAAATGCATTTTTACAGAAGCTTATAAATTGGTTTCCCTGATTTTAACAATTGCATCTGCAAGTGTTTCAGTGGAAAGAAGTTTTTCTTGCCTTGAAAGAATACAAAGTTACTCTAGAAACACTATTTCTCCAGATAAACTTGCTTCTTTGGCAACTTATTCTATTCAGAAAAACATTTTCTTGATGTCACGAAGAAACAGCCATTTTCTGACGACATAATCGACACATTTCCAGCTTTAAAAGGAAGAAGAATTGATCTAATATATAAAAAAATAGGTAACTTCTCATTAACTGATTTTCATTAAAGACAGTAGATGTCTTTTCATATTGCACTTGTAGCTCTTCACCTATTTTTCCTACCACGAGCCGCCACTGATAGAAGGATGAGTAACTGTAGAGATATTCGACTTCTGGAGACGAATCAGTAGTAATGAATATTCCAGAAACTCATGACCGTCAGGAAATAATATTGCTTACACATAAGAGGAAGACCTAAAAGATAATTCGATAAGGAATACCATGTACAAGGAATTCCATATACATATGTAGACGGGTATATTCAAACATGTCCACATATAAAAATTACCGCGCATTTGCAGCACAAGAAGCGCGTGCGACTGTTGTGTTGTTCGTTGCGTATAAAGACGGGTTTGGCACAGCAGTCAAACCGCACAGGAAGCGACTAGGCTGTGCGAACTTGAAACGACGGATTTTGAAAAGAGCATGGTCGTTGAAATCCCCTGAGTAGGCAATAAGTGTGCAGCATTGCTGCTCTCCTTGGATTCCCAATCTGCTGTCCCTGTTCATCTACGGAAAGCCGATTGTACCACTAGAGCCTCTGGGAGGTCACACAAGCTGAGTGACAGTAAAAATCTACTAAGGATAGAAATGGAGGTTGAGCTCTTGTCTTCTTATTACCGCTCCAGTAAAGGGTCATAAGACCATGTTAGGATCTGTCACCCGATACTATAGTAGTGGCTGTATAAACTGCTTCGCCGAGAGAGTTGTAAACTCTTGAAAAATAAAAAAAGCTAGACTTCATGGCTAGGTTTACAGGGCATAAGTTCCCGGCCCGTCCACTGGGGCGTTGTTGATTGAGATTTTTGGGGTCAACCTATTTCTATTGGTCTCTATGAGACTACATATCATATCAGATCCTGAGACTACATAGTATGCCATGCAGAGGAGCCGATGTTAAAAATTTCATTTTCACGGACAGAACATCCCATTTATAGCTCATTTAATCCACCATGTTTTCAAATGGGAAAAGATTCGCCGGATCGAGTGGCCACCCAGTTCACCTGACTGCAATCCCATTGAACATGCATGGGCTGCTCTACGTTAATACACTGGAGAGAGGGCTTGCCAGCACTCTGCCAGAACATTTCAAGAAACCAGAGCAGCCTTGTTGAGGAGTGGGCAATAATAGTCAAATACCTCATTGGATAACTTTACGTGAAGATTTTTTTAATTGAGTTGCATGGAAACCAGGAGTGATCATTTGCCATGTTAAAGTACAATTTATCTTAAGCAAAAGACTAAGTATTGCTTAATGGATAGCACTTTCATGTACATTACAAAATTAAGTTATCAGTTCATGAAATTACCAGGTTACGTTTTTTCTACTTGAGTTAGATATTTAATGTAATAATGAACATCTTTCCAAATTCTATTGAATTTCCTTATAAATTATTCTTGTTATGCACAATATTTAAAAATTATTCTTTAATTTTGGGCAACTCTGTAGATAGCTCTGTCTATAGCGGAAGGTCTAAGCGGTGTCACTGACGTTTTTATTTTCTTCTTGTGGCTGTTTCATTATTAAAAAAAGAAAAAAAGACTTTTCACCAAAGAACATCCACTACTCCAATGGCGTTAGAATGCAGGGAATTCGTGCGATCGATACAGGCATGTAGCTAAAAATATAGAAACACAAAAATGATATTCCGTAAACTCTAGTTCTCTTTTTCCTGACGAATTTCGTACAGAAAACTTCATCTTTTTAAGAACAGCAAAAACGGGTTATTCTTATTTTCGCAGGAAAATTGTGAAATGTGTATCATAGAAGGATAACACGCGAAGCCAATTTAAGTGACTCCTGTAAGATCTCCGTAGATAAAAACAACAACAACAAAAAGTTTAACTTTGATAAACAAGCAAAAAAGCTAAACGACTCGATAGAAAACTAATTTAAGTTGGCCACTAGCTTCTTGTTTTAGCCTTTTCCTCCTATTTCCTTGCCACACCTGTCAGCTCAGTGGGAGCGTGCATTGTCATCCACGAATGCCAGCTCTGGACCCACGGCATCTCTGAAAAGTCTCACACGAGATTACATTATTTCGTCTGTGTATCTCAGAGCATGAACGGTACCTCTTCTGAAGGTGTGGAGCTCTGTGCACCCATTAACATGATGCCTCAACAGCCACCAATTTGATCTCTTTCCTTGATGTTATTTGGATTGTACGTGTTGCGTATTCGCTCCAAAGAGCAGTTTGACGAAAAGCAATCTGCAAACTGAATCTAGGGTGATTAATGAAGTCTCGACAGAAAACTAATTTACAGCAAGGAAAAACATTGCTACACCGATTCAGTGTCCAGTTTCGGTATTACCGACTCCAATTTAAAATGATGTTCCCGACTCCATTTTAATTTTGATGTTCACCACTCCAGTTTTTCTATTCACAGGGATGAGCGGAACACAAACTACTGTACGCTTGGCACAGAGACAAATTGCCCTGAGCCTATTGTAAATACACGGTCGAGTCATTTTATTTTGAACACCAGCTAATATCCTGAGTAACAGCTTTGTGCAGGGCGGACAGCAGCTGGACGGGCTGGTAGTGACTCAATGAGGCGCTGGAAGGTGTTCACAGGTATGTTATATGGAGCCATGGTGAGTGCAGTGCATCTGACAGGAGCTGGAGTTTCTTTCGTGGAGAATCCTCAGAGCCAATAACTCGATCGAGGTCGTTACACAGATACTCAGTTTGGTTTAACTATGGGAAATTAAGAGGACCGGAAAGTACGTTGAAGTCTTTTTCGTGCACTTCCAACCATTCTCAGTCATTTCTAGCTGTGTGACAAGTCGCATTGTTGTGCTGGAAGTTCCCACTCTAAAAAAATGTTGCAGTTTTCTTTGTAACATAACCTTTGTTGTTCACTGCAATCTAAGTTGTGAAGATAAAACTGACATATACACATTCATTCCACTGTTTTCAGAAAGTTAGATGTCTCTTATAAATCCGATTTAAAAGCCGTCAATTTAATATTTATTAACGGTTATTTCATCTGTTCGAGTTAATATTCGGGTTACAAGAAACCCGTATTATGTACTGCAGATGGCGTGCTACTGGAATCGCCTGCTGAAGTGACTTTTTCTTTGTATGGAAAGAAACAAAACAAAAACAATGTCGACATTTTTTTCTGATTGGATTTTCGCGTGAACTTGTGATACAAACCTTAGTGAACCAAGGTGATTTTAAGTAGCTCGATCTTTCATAATAGAATACATAGAACAGAGGCCATTTATGATACAAAGACCTGATTTTCATAGCCAGATCATGAATGATCTAAAGGAGGGAATGCGAAATTTGCTACTAGTGTTGAAAATTTAAGAGTGATAATTTTCTGTATAAAGCTCACGAATGAATGAATTTCGACACCTCAATTTATAGAAAATGCAACGGCGGGCACTTGTAAAATGTTACAAAAGCGACAGGATAGCGTCAGCGGTCGGGTGTCCACAACAATGATCAATATTTGATTCTCGATGTAACCGCTCGACAAAGCCTGCCACAGAGAACTAACCCTAAATAGAATTGTTCTAAATATATTCTTGGCCAACATAATGTGCTGCCATCTCTAGGAATTTCTCTATACACGAAAAGTTACCAAGTACTATTCTTTTCCGGAAAAATAAGAATTTTCTTAAAATATCGAAAAAGATGGCTGGACCGAACTTGTATTCTCCTTTCACGCACTGAAAGAAAAGTGAAAGGGCTAAACAACTGTAAAAATCTTTTGCACAGTTTACGTTTTTAAGGAGTCAGTGATACTTTTAGCCAGATTTACTCAATGATGCAGTCAATGAAAAAGATGTGCCATTGCACTTCGAAGATCGTCGCAGGCGTAATCGACACCAGCAGATATGCCGAAATGGGAAGGGGAGCAGAGAAATCTTTAAAATATCAGAAACCACGTTATATATATGGAGTTATTCAATCATCTCTGACTAGTTATTAGTTGTTTCTTTTAAACTCTTAATTTTCAATAAATTGGCAGGAAGTTTTAAATTTTCCAAATGACTGTATGTATACATATTGCCCAGTACCCACTTCTCTGGCTATTTCTGCACAGGGCAAGTGGTTTCGGTCATATGAAAAAAAAAAAAAATGGAAATAAATAAAGAGGAATAGGGAGCGAAGAAGAAAGAGGAAGGACTAGTAAATATTATCTGTGTTAAAAAAACGTCGATTTTAATGGCTACGATTGAATAAATAAATTTAAAAAGTCCAACTCAGTTAGGTAAAATGTAGCCTGGTGTCGCCAGGCTTTAAAAAACAGTCGCCTGACTGCGCCAGGCCAGTAGTATAGAAGGACCGATTCTGCGTCAAGGAGCAGATCCTTCTGCAGAAGGAGCAAGGGCCGAGGCCTGACGCAGAAGGATGGGGCGTGGCTTGCGGCAGAAGGATGTGGGGCGTGGCGTGTGACCGAAGGATGTGGGGGCGTGGCAGATGACGCTAGTGCGTTGGGTCGATGTGCTGCCCCCTAGCGGTGCTTCTTGGAACTTTATTATTATGTTAGATCTTTGTTTTTGAGTGATGGCAACGACCGAGTGGGGGAAAGGAAATGTGCTGCCCCTAGCGGTGCTTCTTGGAACTTTATTATTATGTTAGATCTTTGTTTTTGAGTGATGGCAACGACCGAGTCGTGAAAGGAGATGTGCTGCCCCCTAGCGGTGCTTCTTGGAACTTTTAATGGACCTTTGAGAGATGGCAACGACCGAGTGGGAGAAAAGGGGTGGATATAGGGGTTGTCAACTCGATGTGCTGCCCCCTAGCAGTGCTTTTTGGAACTCTTAATGGAACTTTGAGAGATGGCAACGACCGAGTGGGGGAAAGGGGGGTGTACGTTGCCCCCCTAGCAGTGCTTCTTTCGTTTCCAATTTTTTTTCACTCGAATTTTTTTTTTGTCCTATTTTTTCTCTCTAATTTATTTTATTAAATTTATATTTTCAGGAATTCCCTGAGGTATTATAATTTTTATAGACATTGCATTATTTTTTTAATTTTCTCGGGAGATTTATCAGACTTTGTCAAATTTTTGAAGGAAGTCTTTATGATATGTTTTTTTTTTATTAAATTTATATTTTTAGGACTTCCGTGAGGTGTTATAATTTTTATAGACGTTCCATTATTTTTTTAATTTGTACATTTGTCCTCCCTCCAATTTTAATTTAGGCGAGGAAAGGCTTTTTTTCAAAAGATTTCGTTCCCGTTGATTCATGTTCCGCCATTTTAGTTTCACCACGTTGTCATTTTGTGAGCCATGTGTTTTGGGATGAGTAACAATTTTCTCTTTGACTCAGAAAATTTTGTACGACACGTGTTTCGGGATGAGTCATTATGATGAGTGACGCATTCGTGATAGCAGACATGACATCAGCCAACATCGTTTTCTCCTCAGCGGGGTCGGCTTTATTTTTTTATTTTTATTTTCTCGGGAGATTTACTGGACTTTGTCAAATTTTTTGAAGGAAGTTTTTTCAATCGAAGCATTTCCTCAAATTTGTTTTATTAAATTTATATTTTTAGAACTCCGTGAGGTGTTATAATTTTTATAGACGTTGCATTATTTTTTTCATTCTTATATTTTTCTTCCCTACAATTTTAATTTAGGCGAGGAAAGGCTTTGTTTGAAAAGATTTCGTTCCCGTTGATTCATGTTCCGCTATCTTTTGTGAGCCATGTGTTTTGGGATGAGTCATCATTTTCTCTTTGACTCAGAAAATTTTGTATGACACGTGTTTTGGGAAGAGTGACTATGCCGGATGACGCATGTCGTGATAGCAGACATGACATCAGCCAACGCCATTTCCTCCACGGGGTCGGCGGTTGACGTCATTTGAGATTCTGTAGCCACATTAAGTTCCAAGACTGATTTTTTCAATAACTTGATCATTTTGCAACGAATTTATTCCTTATTTTTTCCTCATAATTTCCCATTTTATATTCATAATTTTTCAATGTAACGATTTTTTTATTTTCTTTGAGGAGACTTCACGCATTTTCAACGGACGTTCCAACATAAAAACGTTTTCCAAAGTTTTGTGCTGCAGACATAATCTTAAAACACGATTGTTTATTAACGTATTTACGTGTTCATGGCATTTTTTTAACGTTGTACCTTTTTCCACCGTACAAAGCCGCAATTTTTTAGGCATAGTTAAAATGTTTTTTTTTATTTCTTCATGATTATTCAGTGAAATGTACCCTTTAATGTATTATCTTAATCTTTTTTTACTAAATGCTTGCATACTCGTTAAATTTCTCGATGTACCAACATTATTTTATTTTCAAACTAACAACTACTTTTATCGAGGCTTTATTTTTTCTGTCTATGAAGAATCTTTTAGTTTATTTTGTCAAGATATGAAAATTAATTATAACGAAATCCTTTCACTTTTCTATCGCTAAGAATTTACCTTAAAATAAGTCCTGAGCTATAGTTCGCTTTGTCTGGTTAGAGGTGATTCATCAATAGCATGTTTGTGACCAGATAACGTATCCGTGCAGTTACTGCCTGAAGCGATGACGCATGGGTGACGGGTACGTCGTGATGTCATCCTTGTGAACTTGGAATGTCATCATACTGCTTGAAGCGATGACGCACGGTGACGGGTTTTTCGTGATGTCATCTTTGTGAACAGATGCCAAAAGAATTTCAGAAACTGTTTCAACTTCGAACCAATGGCGTTTCTTCCATTGTCGGGGGTCAAAAAGGCATCCTGTTTGCTATAAAACTGGCGTTGTTCATTCCTCCTCCTCAGTTTTTCTGCTGCTTTGGTTTAGTACGTACGTTTAGTTTTCAACTACGTTTAGTTATCGACTGTCTTGTTGTCTGAATATTGTGGAGTGTTTTGGAATGGAATCTAAAAACATTTTTTCATCAGTTTCTGTAATGGAAGAGGTAAGCGTTCTTTTATTAGCATGCAATGTTTTTATTTATTGTTAGATCCCCAAAGTTGTTTGAATTAGAATGTTGTTAGAATTTCGTGAGAGGATTCCCTTAAGGAAAAAATATACTAGTGTATTAGGAACAGTATGTGAGTTCTTTAGCGTACGATTTAAGTTAGATTTTCAGGAAGGAAAATTCATGTTAGTGGAATCGTTTAAACATAGTTCTTTTTTTAAAGTATTTTAGGAATCCATGTTTTTACGATAGCTCTCATAAAAATTTATTCTCAACGCAGGAATTTTCCATTTTAATTTTCATGAAGATGCGTTGATAGGGGTTTAAAACATGTTAGCGATATGTGAATTCTTTTGCATACGATTAAAGTTAGATTTTCAGGAAGGAAAATTCACGTTAGTGGAATCGTTTAAAACATAGTTCTTTGTTTTCAAATATTTTAGGAATTCATGTTTTTACGATAGCTCCCATAAAAATGTATTCTCAACGTAGGAACTTTCCATTTTGATGTTTATTCCATGAAAATGCGTTGGTATAGGTTTAAAAACATGTTAACGGTATGTGAGTTCTTCTGCATACGATTTAAGTTAGATTTTCAGGAAGGAAAATTCATGTTAGTGGAATCGTTTAAAACATAGTTCTTTGTTTTCAAATATTTTAGGAATTCATATTTTTACGATAGCTCTCATAAAAATGTATTCTCAACGTAGGAAGTTCCCTTTTAAATGTTTATTTCATGAAAAATGCTTTGATAGGGAGAGGGTTAATTTTTTTTTATTCTTTCACAGAAAGAATGGTGGCTGGAAAGATGAACAGCTATTTTTGCAAAATTCAGAAGTGTTTCAGGCATTAGAGGAAATTCCAATGTCGCAAGATCTACTTTCCTCATTTGTGTCTGACGTACCCCCTACCCCTTTCACTTGTAAGATCTGTCAGAAGGTCTTCACTTTGAAAAAAAATTTGCAGAGACATGTCAAAATTCATTCTGGGGCACTTGTTCCGTGTATGTTGTGTAGGAAGAGTTTTTCTAGAAATGCGTACTTGCAGATACATATTCTTAAATGTCATTCGAGAATGCAGGTGGGGGGAACTCGTTAAATGCGTCTTCGGCAGGCCCCTCCAATGCTGCTAGCCCCTCCAATGCAGCAGGCCCTTCAAATACAGCAGGCCCCAGTCATGAAGTTGTTGCTGGCCCCAGCCACGTTGTTGAGGACCCCAGTTCCGAAGCTCCCATTGTTCCTCCATTGAATATGGGGGCTTACATCCAAGTGCAGTCGGTGGCTCAGAACCGATTACAAACATTTAAGATTGTTTCGGAAGGGGAAACAGCGGTCTGTCTCTCCACATTTTTTAATGGCATCCAAAATTCTTCTGAAAGCATTCTAGAACATGCACTGGCAGCCCACCCATCCATTAAAGTAAATGCATTTATGCAGGCAGCTTTTAAAAAGCCTAAACCCGATGACCCGGAGGAATTTGATATATGTTCTCGGAATTTAAAAACAACTAATAAGCCAGTGAATCGGTCGACAAATCTCTGGGAATTTTTCGATATCATGTCCAGGAAACTACTCACTGAATGTTCTGAATGCGAACTGAAAGGATCAGGCTGGATGTTTTCTCACGTGGAGTGGTTCGAACTCCGGGTTAATCGGTTTAGGCCATTGAGAGGAGGTTCCTTTATTATGCTTCCCAGCCATATTCAGACGAACAAATCTGTTGTGAACGTTACAAATTCAGACGTCTTCTGCTTCAAATATGCCGTGTGGACCCCACGTCTTCAAGACGAAAATAATAATCGTCATAGGGTAGCCTCTTATCTAAACGATCCTTATTTTGAAGGCGGCTACAAGTGGGATTGCGTGGACTATCCCGTCAAAATTTCCGACATTCCAAAATTTGAAAAGACCAACAACATGAGCATCAACATTTACGGGATAGATGAAGCTGGTGAAATATTTCCCATTAAAGTATGTGAAGAAGAGCTGGCGGACCACAGAGATTTGTTGTATTTAGAAAATGGAGGTTGCAACCACTTTGCTTACATTACAAATTTTGAGCGGCTTATTTCCAGTCAATTGTCAACATTAGGAAAAAAAGTACACATCTGCAAAAAATGTTTTAAAACTTATGATACGAGGTACAATGGAGAGCAAAAATTAAATGAGCACAAGAAATTATGCAATAAAAACAAGACTGTCCTCATCAAGATGCCAGAAGACAAGGAATTAACTTTTAAAGATTTCAAATTCAGTCAGCGGGTTCCTTTTGTTGTGTACGCTGATTTTGAGAGCGTCTTAAAACCAGTTCAAGGTCCGATCCCGAATCCAAGCGAGTCTCGTATCATAAGTTTTAAAACATTTTTTGCAGATGTGTACTCGTATCATAAGTTTTAAAACATTTTTTGCAGATGTGTACTTTTTTCCTAATGTTGACAATTGACTGGAAATAAGCCGCTCAAAATTTGTAATGTAAGCATGACGCCAACCCAATCTCATGAAGTTATATCATATGCTTATTTCATAAAAGATGTGGAAGGTCGTTATGATGTTTTCCGAACTCATAGAGCAGAGCAGGGAGTTGTGAGTCATTTCCTTCACAGTCTCAAGGAAGATGTGGAAGTTATTGAAAAAAATTATAAAATAAATATCCCTATGATTGCATTGACGGAGGCTGAAAAAGATGTCTATCGGAAAGCAAGCATATGTCATATTTGTGGTGAAGGTGGATATAATTCATGCAGCAAATCCAAAAAGAAAGTGGCGGACCACGATCATCGTACTGGAAAATTCAGAGGACCCGCACATGCTTCCTGCAATATCAATTTCAAAAATCCTTCCTTTGTTCCAGTTCTGATGCACAACCTTTCGGGATACGACTCGCATTTTATCATCAAGGAATTAGATTGCCTTCCAGGAGAAATTAGCGTGATCCCCGAGTCGACCGAGAAATTTATTTCTTTTTCTAAAAAGATGGGTGGGCTTGAAGTTCGTTTCCTGGACAGTTTTCGATTCATGCCAAGCAGTTTATCGAAATTAGCAAATAATCTTCCGAGAACGCATTTTAAAATTACACGACAGCTTATTCCTCATGATGAAGAATTCAATCTCCTCACGCAGAAAGGCATCTTTCCCTATGACTACATTTCGTCGTATAACAAGTTAGAAGAAACTTCTTTACCTCCCAAAAGGATTTCTTCAACAAATTAACGAATTGTCATATAACAGATGAAGAATATGAGCATGCCAAAAAAGTATGGGCGGTCATGAAGATTCAGAATTTAGGCCAGTATGCAGATGTGTACTTAAAAACAGATGTGCTCATTTTGGCCGACGTGTTTGAAAATTTTCGAAATATTTGTCAGGACACTTATACTTTAGATCCTACCTGGTTTTTCAGTTGTCCTGGATTAAGTTGGTCCGCCATGCTCAAATGTACTAAAGTTTCTCTCCAGCTTTTAAGTGACTATGATATGCTACTTTTTCTGGAGAGCGGAAAGCGGGGTGGCTTGTGTATGTGTGTGAAGCGGCATGCTCAGGCCAATAATAAGTATCTGAAAAATTTTGATACCTCCAAAGAAACCAGCTTCATCTCTTATCTCGATTGTACGAACCTTTATGGTTTTGGAATGCATGAGTCACTTCCGGTGGCTTTCCGATGAAGAACTGAAGCAGTTGGATGTCACGTGTATAGCGGACGATGCCAGCACGGGATACTTTCTCGATGTTGACATCAGCTATCCTGACTCCCTTCACGATCTTCATTCGGATTTGCCTTTCTGTCCGGAAACGGAAGTAGTACCTGGAACCAGGCAGGTCAAATTATTAACTACTTTAAAGAAAAAATCCAGGTACGTGGCTCATTATCGTCTTCTCAAACAGGCAGTCAAAGCGGGTCTCGTCATAACAAAAGTGCATCGAGGAATAAGCTTTGATCAAAGCAAGTGGTTGCAACCTTATATTCAGCTTAATACTGAAATGAGAAAGAGGGCAAAAAATGAGTTTGAGAAAGATTTCTTCAAATTGATGAACAATTCCGTCTTTGGCAAAACAATGGAAAATATTCGCAACCGAACCAAAGTTGAGCTGGTGTGCGAAGACAATCGACTGGAAAAGCTGCTCAGTAAGCCCAATTTTAAAGACCGCTCCATACTAAAAGATGAAGCTGATGGAAATTTTCTTGTGTCTATGCATTTTAATGTCACTCACCTCACCTTCAACAAACCCATTTATTTGGGAGTCGCCATTTTAGACATCTCCAAAACTAGAATGTACGACTTCCATTATGAAGTGATGAAGCCTTTATATCGTGACAACATTTCCATTCTTTATATGGATACTGATAGTTTCTTCTATCACATCAAGACAGAAGATCTATATAAAGATATGGAAAATATTAAAGATGAATTAGACACGAGTGATTTTTGCACAAGCCACCCACTCTATTGTCTGAAAAATAAAAAAGTAATTGGGAAATTTAAAGACGAGACCCAAGGAAGAGCCATAAAAGAATTTGTTGGTCTTAGACCGAAGATGTATGCTTTTGCTACAGAAGAAGAAGAAGTCAAAAAAGCTAAAGGCGTGAGCAAAACAGTAGTTTCCCAACAGCTTCGTTTGAATGATTTCAAGTCTTCACTCATTCATATGCAAGAAAAGAAGAACATGAGCTATTGCATTCGAAGCATGAAACATTCGGTTTTCACTGTTACCACAAACAAAACATCTCTTAGCCCATATGACAACAAGCGAGTCGTATCCCAGGACAATATTCATTCTCTTCCTTATGGGCATTATTCGTTAGAATCGGAAGAGCCTCCCCGGAAGAAATTAAAAACAAAATAGCTGCCTGTATTCGAACCACTCCATGTCGATAAACTGCTTGGCATGGGTGTCCACACGGCACACTTTGCCCAGGAAGAGAATGAATAATTCAAGTCTTCACTCATTATTCGAGAAAATTTCCCTCAAGAAAAAAAATTCTCTGCTCTATGAAATGCCTCCGTCATTTTTGCTGCTGCTCGCTTGGATTCATAGAAAAAAATTTCGTCTCAAAATGTTTGTTTTGCTCACGTGAAGATATTTCATCTCAGTTGCTTATATATTTCGTCTCAAAATTTTTACTCTGCTCATGCGAAGATATTTCGTCTCAATTTACTCATGGGAAGATATTTCGTCTCGATTTGCTCACGCGAAGACTCAAAATTTTTACTCTGCTCGCATACATTCTTTTCCTGTTGGAAGAAATTTGTCATGAAAAACCTCCTCTCAAATGACGTCATTTTAAAAATGTGTGGAGACAGTCCAATGTTTTTTTTTTCAAATTTGTTGCTGATCATAGTTTTAACTGTCTGTACATAAATAACGAGTGATCACGTTGCTTTGAATCTACATTCTTCAGGGAGTGAACCCCTTTCGGAACAAATCATTTTGAAAAGAACAGAAGTTCAGCTTTCGGGGTTGTCAAAGATGCATTTAGCGAGAAAAAAATTACAAGAGAAGGAACTTTAAAACCAGTAGAGGTTTTTTTTTTTAATATAAATTGAGGAATGTTGTTACTTTAATATTGTGTCTTCATGTACGCATTTCTAGAAAATTTCTTTGTCAACGTGATTGGGGTTAGTAATTTTTCCCCAACATTTCAAAAGGGTAGGACCTTCTGACAGAATAAGCAGGTGGGGAAAGGGGGAAAAGATGCTTACTCATCTCTCGGAAACCTGACGTCATACGCCTTATCGCAAGCCTGCCTGCCTGCCTGCCTGACTCATTATCGCTCCGGTGCTTGGTGTGAGTGTGTTGATCTGAAAAAAATGTTGTCTCTTCGTCATAACAAGGAAAATCTGAATTTTCGTTACTTTCAGCTCTTCTCCCTTGCTCAAGCGATTCATTACTATTCTCGTTTGGAAGATGAAGTGGAATATTTGAGTGGTGAATTCTCAAAAATAAAAATTTTCGGAAAGTGTTATAACATTCCAAGACAGCATGTTGCCTTCGGGGACCCCAATCTGAAATACACTTTTAGCGGTTTGACTTTAGAACCTCACCCTTGGACCCCATTGCTTCAAGAAATCAAGCTCGCTGTTGAGAAAGAATGCGAGGAGACTTTCAACTTTGTTTTAATAAACAAATACCGAACTGGAAAAGATAGCATCGGATTTCACATGGACAATGAATCAGATTTAGAACCTTTGTCGTGCATTGCTTCTGTATCTCTCGGGCAAGAAAGAGATTTTGTTTTTAAGAGAAACGGATTTAAACCAGTTTCATTAACTCTGAGATCAGGTTCTCTACTCCAGATGCTTCCGCCAACGAATTCTTATTGGAGTCATGGTCTACCGCGTCAAAAGAACGCTCCAAATAGTAGGCTAAATTTAACCTTCAGAAAGATGCCATTGTCTCATGACTCATTCACGCGCTCACGCAGTAAACAGGATGACTACCAACCTCTGTTATCAGTTCCAAGGCCCACCGTTTGTTTGTCTGCTGATAACAAACCAGATAAAGACAGTGCTCTTTCACCGTCAGTTCGTCTTGTGCATTCGTCCGAGTCACTTGTGCCTTCTTCCTCCTTGTTGTGTGCTAACGATTCAATTTCCCGAATCATGATGAAGCGTTCGTCGACCACTTCCTCGTCTGTTGCTAAGAAAGCCTGCGTAGCTGAGCTGAACATTATGAATCGTTCTCCAACTACAAATGATCTCCCCCCCATCATTTTCCTTTGGGAGGAAAAGTTGCGGTGAAAGTTACTTATTTCACAAACTCAGTCAGAGTCCATCTCCGGAGTTATTGTTATGACGGACAAACTTTCCAGCCCACCAAAAATGGAATTACTATGTCAGCTCTAACTTTCCGAAAGTTTATGGAATGTTCATATAGTTTCCGAGCTAGGATTGACGAAGTGATTGTCAACAGTGAACTGATTGTTTCTTCCTCTCCTGCCGGAGAAGTGGGGGACAGTTGTGTGTATTCCTTTGAACAGATCTCTCCTAGAGTTCATGGTTTCCGTCGATTAAACCCCATTTCCGTCACACTAAAGTGGGAAGAATTTGATGAACTGTTGGAGAAATGCGATGACATATGGAAAAGCATTACTCAGCTGCAATTTGGATCCATTTTTAGAAAAGCTGTGTTAGAGCTGCAGAGTACGAATCGTCCAGGAACGAACATTTCTGATGAAGAGTTGATTTTCATCTTGACCGAGGTGCTCACGACACAAATAGAAGAAAAGGTAAACCTACTGTTTCGATGTCCGGAATGTCTCTTGCCCTATCGTGAATTGCCTAACAACATCATGGAGCATGCCTGCTCTGATTCCATGGATATTAAGTTTAGCACTCACTTTGCCTGCGCCGTTGCTATGCTGCAGCCTGTGGTTGTAGCGGAATCTTTCGTTGCTGCTTCGAAGGGACTCATCTCCAAAGAATTTTTAGAATCTCTGGACATTACGAACTTGTTGAAAACGGTTCACGACATGCACGTAGCCCAATACGACTTGTATTGAGTTGGAGGAATCAGCAGCTGTTGAAAAAAAGTCCTTTTTAGGGCTCCTAAAAATTTGGGTAAGGGAAGGGGGAGGGAGGTAGGTAAATTACTGAAAAAAAGGTAAGTATTTTTTTGGAAATGTTTAAAGTAATTTTTTCTATTTCCAGAGCCTAAATTTAAGTGTAAGTATTTTATTCATTCTAAGATATAAATTTTGTGAAATTATTTTTTTATTAACCGAAATTTAGTGAATATATGTTTTTTTATTGAAATGAGTCAAAATAATAAGCTTTCAAGATATTTAAAAGTAAAAGAAATTTCTTTTTTAAAATAGTAAGAGAATGAATTGATTTAATGGGGAACTAGTATTTTTTTGCTAAAGACTTTTCTTAAGGATATTTGGGTATTTATTAAGGGAAATGGGCCTGATGTTTTCCATCAGGCGACCAATCGGGGGATTTCCGACTGGTCTGAGAGCAATGCTTTACAGTATTGAACCGAAACCAGAGTACACGGCTTATTTTCGGGGAGTTTGAAATGTTTCAAACTGACTCGCTTCATTCTTTGTGTTGAAAAAGAAGAAGCGCTCTCACTGAAGACCCCTCTAGCCTGGGAAAACTAAAGCAGTTGTGTTTTATAAAAAAATTATTTCCTTAGACATTTTTAGTACATCCAATTTTCAACTTTCAGGAACTTGCTGTGACTGTTTTTACTATATTCGATTTCCAACTTTTTCGAAAACGAACTTCAACAGATTTTTACTCGTTTCGAAACAGTCATTTTATGTATACTAGTTTTCCCATGTTATTCTATGAGAATTTCCCTGCTTTTAATGAAATGTGTTTTCTCAAAGCTGTCCACTAAGAAAACATGAAGTGTTCCATTTTTAACCCTAAGAAAGAATGAACTGTTCCGAAAGTGCATACATTTAAAAAAGAAAAAAAAGAATGACACTTTTGTTCAACTAAATTTTTTAATATGGAATCCAATGAACATTTTTACATATTTTCTTAGAATTTGTCTTTTTTCGTTTAGAAGTTACAACAGAATTTCCTTCTTGTACAGGAACTTTCAACATTTGTTTATTTTTAATGTACTTTTTGGGCAAATTTATGCTTTCCTATGAAAGTTTTTCTCAAAGGACTATATTAAGTTGATCTCAAGTCTTTGAAGTGAATGGGAAGAAAAATAACATGTCTATGTGTTATGAGAAAATGAACGAATTTCCTTAAGACAATGTGAAGTGAATTGAACATCAAGCAGTAGTAAGATATTTTACTATTGTAATATGTACATACATTTTAAGACAATATCTTCTAAAGTTAGAGGGAAAAGTATATGAATATTAAAAAAAAACTTCCTTAGATTTACAAATAGAGTATTTGAAGTAGAAAGAGGGATGGAATGCTTTGAATAGGAATTTCTTGTTTCAGTGAAGGGATTCTTATTCTGGAATTTTTTTTAAAAGAGAAACTATCATTTTCAGAAAATTTCTGGGGGAGTCGAACTTGGACATTAAACAAAATTCTTGGATATATAGGAATTTGAAGAAAGTTTATGGAATGAAACATGAAGAGAAAGAAATGGTTAACATTCAAGCTTCATCAATTTTTTTTGGTTCCTCATACAATCTGAGGAAATTTTACATTTTTGTGGGAACTCGTTTTTTTTTTTTTTTTTTTTTCAAATCAACCCTTTAGAAGTTTTTAAGATAGAAAAAATATTGACTAAGCGAAATCTTAAGTAGTACAAATTCTGAATTGAAGCACTTTAAGTAAGAAAATATTTGTCTGAAGTAATTTTTCAATGTCTAAGCATTGACATCTGAGTATTCGTTCGTCCGAAATTGAATCCTGGGGAGGCTTGAGTTATGAGCTTTTGAATTACGACACTAGCTTTCTACCTTCCTTGGAAACAGTGGACTAAATCAGGGTCTGCTTACTTCCCTTCTAGTGGTTCACGACGGATCTCGTAAATGGAGAATGAAGGGCAAAGTTCAAACGCTCTGTCCCATTGAGTCAGCAGTTTTAGATTTTTGTCATCTTAGACAGTTTAAGTTCACTCAGAAAACTATGCTTTTGCGAGCTTGAGTTTGCATTCAAAGTTCAAAACCAGAATTTAGTTTAATCTGCCAAGCAAAGTGATTTCATGCCATATGAGGTTTTCCTGTAAGCAAGAGACCGTGAAAACAGTCGCAGGAGATTTTCAGTTTCCGACAGAAACATGGGGAAATTCAAAGTTAATTTCTTGGGGAAAGCTCACACACTGGAGAGAGCGTAAAAACACTCTTCTTTCATGTTTTAATTTAAACCTCGAGGAATTAGTATCTAACTATGAAAAGTAAGTTCTAAAGATTTGGGGGCATTTACACTAAAATCCTACATGACTTTATTTGCAACAGGGAAGAATCGGCCTTATAGACTAAAATACTCCTGAACATTTTAGATACATTTCTGTTCAAAAGTAAAGTCGAATGGGAAAATAAGAGTAATTAAATCGATAGGAAAAGATTGATAGTCTGGATCAGAAAAAAGAACTAAGAAAAAAAGAAGTTTCATAAAAATAAACCAAAGTTTGAAGAATCATATAACACTGAATAGAAGGAAAAATATAATAAGTAAAATAAGGAGAATACAATATTTTCACTATGGGAGTTTGGAAACACCCGCTTTTCTGACGAATTAGTAAAACGTGAAATAAAAATGTTTAGAGGAAGTACGGACTTAGTCGCTATGTCTCCAGAATGAAAGCTTTTTCTGCTGAGACAATGAATAAAAAAATATGATAATGAAAACCTAATTAAAACGAAAAAAAGGTCAATGAAACTAAACGTCTAAAGAAAAAATGCAGCATGCACAGAAGTTGAAAATGAAGGGACAGACACTTGAGAACCGGACATTGAGTGAATGAAATATACGCGAAGTTTTGAAACATCTCAATTTAAAGCGAACTAAATGAAGAAAAGGAATGAGATTGACTTTGATGAGGTGAGTAAACAATAAAAATTTAGTTATACATGAAAAAAAAAGCGCGTTTAAAAATATGATTTTTGGTGAAAGTATGAAATTTTATTATAGCAAACAGGATGCCTTTTTGACCCCCCGACATTGGAAGAAACGTCATTGGTTCGAAGTTGAAACAGTTTCTGAAATTCTTCTGGGATCTGTTCAGAAAGATGACATCACGAAAAACCCGTCACCGTGCGTCATCGCTTCAAGCAGTATGATGACATTCCAAGTTCACAAGGATGACATCACGACGTACCCGTCACCCATGCGTCATCGCTTCAGGCACTAACTGCACGGAGACGTTATCTGGTCACAAACATACTATTGATGAATCACCTCTAACCAGACAAAGCGAACTATAGCTCAGGACTTATTTTAAGGAAAATTCTTAGCGATAGAAAAGTGAAAGGATTTCGTTATAATTAATTTTCATATCTTGAGAGAATAAACTAAAAAATTCTTCGTAGACAGAAAAAATAAAGCCTCGATAAAAGTAGTTGTTAGTTTGAAAATAAAATAATGTTGGTACATCGAGAAGTTTAACGAGTATGCAAGCATTTAGTACAAAAAGATTAAGATAATGCATTAAAGGGTACATTTCACTGAATAATCATGAAGAAATAAAAAATAAACATTTTAACTATGCATAAAAAATTGTGGCTTTGTACGGTGGAAAACGGTACAACGTTAAAAAAATGTAACAGAAAATGTCATGAACACGTAAATACGTTAATAAACAATCGTGTTTTAAGATTATGTCTGCAGCACAAAACTTTGGAAAACGTTTTTATGTTGGAACGTCCGTTGAAAATGCGTGAAGTCTCCTCAAAGAAAATAAAAAAATCGTTACGTTGAAAAATTATGAATATAAAATGGGAAATTATGAGGAAAAAATAAGGAATAAATTCGTTGCAAAATGAACAAGTTATTGAAAAAAAAATCAGTCTTGGAACTTAATGTGGCTACAGAATCTCAAATGACGTCAACCGCCGACCCCGTGGAGGAAATGGCGTTGGCTGATGTCATGTCTGCTATCACGACATGCGTCATCCGGCATAGTCACTCTTCCCAAAACACGTGTCATACAAAATTTTCTTAGTCAAAGAGAAAATTGTGACTCATCCAAAAACACATGGCTCACAAAATGACAACGTGGTGAAACTAAAATGGCGGAACATGAATCAACGGGAACGAAATCTCTTCAAACAAAGCCTTTCCTCGCCTAAATTAAAATTGTAGGGAAGAAAAATATAAGAATGAAAAAAATAATGCAACGTCTATAAAAATTATAACACCTCAAGGAGTTCTAAAAATATAAATTTAATAAAACAAATTTGAGGAAATGCTTCGTTTGAAAAAACTTCCTTCAAAAATTTGACAAAGTCCAGTAAATCTTCCGAGAAAATATAAAAAATAAATAAAGCCGACCCCGCTGAGGAGAAAACGACGTTGGCTGATGTCATGTCTGCTATCACGAATGCGTCACTCATCATAATGACTCATTCCAAAACACGTGTCATACAAAATTTTCTGAGTCAAAGAGAAAATTGTGACTCATCCCAAAACACATGGCTCACAAAATGACAACGTGGTGAAACTAAAATGGCGGAACATGAATCAACGGGAACGAAATCTTTTCAAACAAAGCCTTTCCTCGCCTAAATTAAAATTGGAGGGAGGACAAATATACGAATTAAAAAAATAATGCACCGTCTATAAAAATTATAACACCTCACGGAAGTCCTGAAAATACAAATTTAATAAAAAAATTTGAGGAAATGCTTCGATTGAAAAAACTTCCTTCAAAAATTTGACGGTCTAATAAATCTCCCGAGAAAATAAAAAAAATACTGCAACGTCTATAAAAATTATAATACCTCAGGGAATTCCTGAAAATATAAATTTAATAAAATAAATTAGAGAGAAAAAATAGGACAAAAAAAATATGAGTAAAAAAAAATGGAAACGACAAAAAAACTTTCTTCAAAAATTTGACAAAGTCCAGTAAATCTCCCGAGAAAATTAAAAAAATAAATATTGGAAAGACTTCTTAAAAATTTGTCAACGTCCAATAAATTTCCCGAGAAAAGTTCCAAAAAGCATCGCTAGGGGGGCAACGTACACATCCCCTTTCCCCCACTCGGTCGTTGCCATCTCTCAAAGAACCCTTTAAAATTTCCAAAAAGCACCGCTAGGAGGGCAGCACATCGAGTTGACATCCCCCCAAAATCCACCCCCTTTCTCCCACTCGGTCGTTGCCATCTCTCAAAGGTCCATTAAAAGTTCCAAGAAGCACCGCTAGGGGCAGCACATCTCCTTTCCCCGACTCGGTCGTTGCCATCACTCAAAAACAAAGATCTAACATAATAATAAAGTTCCAAGAAGCACCGCTAGGGGCAGCACATTTCCTTTCCCCACTCGGTCGTTGCCATTACTCAAAAACAAAGATCTAACATAATAATAAAGTTCCACGAAGCACCGCTAGGGCAGCACATCTCCTTTCCCCGACTCGGTCGTTGCCATCTCTCAAAGGTCCATCGAAAGTTCCAAAGAGCACCGCTAGGGGGCAGCACATCGACCCTACACACTAGCGTCATCTGCCACACACCCCCATCCTTCTGCCGCAAGCCACGCCCCCAACCTTCTGCGTCAGGCCACGCCCCTTGCTCCTTCTGTAGAAGGAGCTGCTCCTTTACGCAGAATCGGTCCTTTTATACTACTCAGGCCCCTCCGCAGGTCTCGACTGATCATTTGTATTTACGGCTACACCCTTCCAAAATTCGGCATGTTGCAAACAGATTATTTTATTCCTTCTTCTTCCCTCAAATTTATTCAGCTTCGGACCGTAGCGTCACTCCCATTCCGATCCTATAGATCGCTGCTACCAGGCGATCTGTAAGAACTGGAAACGAACTATGAATTACGTTCCCCGCTTTTTCAGCTGAACAGCGTAAATAGTAAAAAAAAAAAAAAAGGTTCCCACGAAAATTCATCGCAAAGGTAATTATATTCCAGAATTGGCCTCTAAACTAGATCAATTTAGATTTATGAAATTACAACCGACCTAAAGAAATTCTTTTTTTTTATGCATTAAAATTCTTTTTAAAGCAAAATAATTTGGAAGAAAGAGATAGACGGATGAGTAACTGTAGAGATATTCGACTTCTGGAGACGAATCAGTAGAAATGAATATCCCAGAAACTCATGACCGTCAGAAAATAATATTGCTTACACATAAGAGGAAGACCTAAAAGATAATTCGATAAGGAATACCATGTACAAGGAATTCCATATACATATATAGACGAGTATATTCAAACATGTCCACATATAAAAATTACCGCGAATTTGCAGCACAAGAAGCGCGTGCGACTGTTGTGTTGTTCGTTGCGTATAAAGACGGGTTTGGCACAGCAGTCAAACCGCACAGGAAGCGACTAGGCTGTGCGAACTTGAAACGACGGATTTTGAAAAGAGCATGATCGTTGAAATCCCCTGAGTAGGCAATAAGTGTGCAGCATTGCTGCTCTCCTTCGATTCCCAATCTGCTGTCCCTGTTCATCTACGGAAAGCCGATTGTACCACTAGAGCCTCTGGGAGGTCACACAAGCTGAGTGACAGTAAAAATCTACTAAGGATAGAAATGGAGGTTGAGCTCTTGTCTTCTTATTACCGCTCCAGTAAAGGGTCATAAGACCATGTTAGGATCTGTCACCCGATATTATAGTAGTGGCTGTATAAACTGCTTCGCAGAGAGAGTTGTAAACTCTTGATAAAATAAAAAAAGCTAGACTTCATGGCTAGGTTTACAGGGCATAAGTTCCCGGCCCGTCCACTGGTGCGTTGTTGATTGAGATATTTGGGGTCAACCTATTTCTATTGGTCTCTATGAGACTACATATCATATCAGATCCTGAGACTACATAGCATGCCATGCAGAGGAGCCGATGTTAAAAATTTCATTTTCACGGACAGAACATCCCATTTATAGCTCATTTAATCCACCATGTTTTCAAATGGGAAAAGATTCGCCGGGTCGAGTGGCCACCCAGTTCACCTGACTGCAATCCCATTGAACATGCATGGGCTGCTCTACGTTAATACACTGGAGAGAGGGCTTGCCAGCACTCTGCCAGAACATTTCAAGAAACCAGAGCAGCCTTGTTGAGGAGTGGGCAATAATAGTCAAATACCTCATTGGATAACTTTACGTGAAGATTTTTTTAATTGAGTTGCATGGAAACCAGGAGTGATCATTTGCCATGTTAAAGTACAATTTATCTTAAGCAAAAGACTAAGTATTGCTTAATGGATAGCACTTTCATGTACATTACAAAATTAAGTTATCAGTTCATGAAATTACCAGGTTACGTTTTTTCTACTTGAGTTAGATATTTAATGTAATAATGAACATCTTTCCAAATTCTATTGAATTTCCTTATAAATTATTCTTGTTATGCACAATATTTAAAAATTATTCTTTAATTTTGGGCAACTCTGTAGATAGCTCTGTCTATAGCGGAAGGTCAAAGCGGTGTCACTGACGTTTTTATTTTCTTCTTGTGGCTGTTTCATTATTAAAAAAAGAAAAAAAGACTTTTCACCAAAGAACATCCACTACTCCAGTGGCGTTAGAATGCAGGGAATTCGTGCGATCGATACAGGCATGTAGCTAAAAATATAGAAACACAAAAATGATATTCCGTAAACTCCAGTTCTCTTTTTCCTGACGAATTTCGTACAGAAAACTTCATCTTTTTAAGAACAGCAAAAACGGGTTATTCTTATTTTCGCAGGAAAATTGTGAAATGTGTATCATAGAAGGATAACACGCGAAGTCAATTTAAGTGACTCCTGTAAGATCTCCGTAGATAAAAACAACAACAACAAAAAGTTTAACTTTGATAAACAAGCAAAAAAGCTAAACGACTCGATAGATAACTAATTTAAGTTGGCCACTAGCTTCTTGTTTTAGCCTTTTCCTCCTATTTCCTTGCCACACCTGTCAGCTCAGTGGGAGCGTGCATTGTCATTAACGAATGCCAGCTCTGGACCCACGGCATCTCTGAAAAGTCTCACACGAGATTACATTATTTCGTCTGTGTATCTCAGAGCATGAACGGTACCTCTTCTGAAGGTGTGGAGCTCTGTGCACCCATTAACATGATGCCTCAACAGCCACCAATTTGATCTCTTTCCTTGATGTTATTTGGATTGTACGTGTTGCGTATTCGCTCCAAAGAGCAGTTTGACGAAAAGCAATCTGCAAACTGAATCTAGGGTGATTAATGAAGTCTCGACAGAAAACTAATTTACAGCAAGGAAAAATATTGCTACACCGATTCAGTGTCCAGTTTCGGTATTACCGACTCCAATTTAAAATGATGTTCCCGACTCCATTTTAATTTTGATGTTCACCTCTCCAGTTTTTCTATTCACAGGGATGAGCGGAACACAAACTACTGTACGCTTGGCATAGAGACAAATTGCCCTGAGCCTATTGTAAATACACGGTCGAGTCATTTTATTTTGAACACCAGCTAATATCCTGAGTAACAGCTTTGTGCAGGGCGGACAGCAGCTGGACGGGCTGGTAGTGACTCAATGAGGCGCTGGAAGGTGTTCACAGGTATGTTATATGGAGCCATGGTGAGTGCAGTGCATCTGACAGGAGCTGGAGTTTCTTTCGTGGAGAATCCTCAGAGCCAACAACTGGATCGAGGTCGTCACACAGATACTCAGTTTGGTTTAACTATGGGAAATTAGGAGGACCGGAAAGTACGTTGAAGTCTTTTTCGTGCACTTCCAACCACTCTCAGTCATTTCTAGCTGTGTGACACGTCGCATTGTTGTGCTGGAAGTTCCCACTGTAAAAAAACGTTGCAGCTTTCTTTGTAACATAACCTTTGTTGTTCACTGCAATCTAAGTTGTGAAGATAAAACTGATATATACACATTCATTCCACTGTTTTCAGAAAGTTAGATGTCTCTTATAAATCCCATTTAAAAGCCGTCAATTTAATATTTATTAACGGTTATTTCATCTGTTCGAGTTAATTTTCGGGTTACAAGAAACCCGTATTATGTACTGCAGATGGCGTGTTACTGGAATCGCCTGCTGAAGTGACTTTTTCTTTGTATGGAAAGAAACAAAACAAAAACAATGTCGACATTTTTTTCTGATTGGATTTTCGCGTGAACTTGTGATACAAACCTTAGTGAACCAAGGTGATTTTAAGTAGCTCGATCTTTCATAATAGAATACATAGAACAGAGGCCATTTATGATACAAAGACCTGATTTTCATAGCCAGATCATGAATGATCTAAAGGAGGGAATGCGAAATTTGCTACTAGTGTTGAAAATTTAAGAGTGATAATTTTCTGTATAAAGCTCACCAATGGATGAATTTCGACACCTCAATTTATAGAAAATGCAACGGCGGACATTTGTAAAATGTTACAAAAGCGACAGGATAGCGTCAGCGGTCGGGTGTCCACAACAATTATCAATATTTGATTCTCGATGTAACCGCTCGACAAAGCCTGCCAAAGAGAACTAACCCTAAATAGAATTGTTCTAAATATATTCTTGGCCAACATAATGTGCTGCCATCTCTAGGAATTTCTCTATACACGAAAAGTTACCAAGTACTGTTCTTTTCCTGAAAAATAAGAATTTTCTTAAAATATCGAAAAAGATGGCTGGACTGAACTTGTATTCTCCTTTCACGTACTGAAAGAAAAGTGAAAGGGCTAAACAACTGTAAAAATCTTTTGCACAGTTTACGTTTTTAAGGAGTCAGTGATACTTTTGGCCAGATTTACTCAATGATGCAGTCAATGAAAAAGATGTGCCATTGCACTTCGAAGATCGTCCTAGGCGTAATCGACACCAGCAGATGTACCGAAATGGGAAGGGGAGCAGAGAAATCTTTAAAATATCAGAAACCACGTTATATATATGGAGTTTTTCAATCATCTCTGACTAGTTATTAGTTGTTTCTTTTAAACTCTTAATTTTCAATAAATTGGCAGGAAGTTTTAAATTTTCCAAATGACTGTATGTATACATATTGCCCAGTACCCACTTCTCTGGCTACTTCTGCACAGGGCAAGTTGTTTCGGTCATATGAAAAAAAAAAGGAAATAAATAAAGAGAGGAATAGGGAGCGAAGAAGAAAGAGGAATAACTAGTAAATATTATCTGTGTTAAAAAAAAAACGGCGATTTTAATGGCTACGATTGAATAAATAAATTTAAAAAAGTCCGACTCAGTTAGGTAATATGTAGCCTGGTGTCGCCAGGCTTTGAAAAACAGTCGCCTGACTGCGCTAGGCCCCTCCGCAGGTCTGGACTGAACCCTTGTATTTACGGCTGCACCTTTCGAAAATTCGGCATGTTGCAAACAATTTATTTTATTCTTTCTTCTTCCCTCAAATATATTCAGCTTCGGACCGTAGCGTCACTCCCATTCAGATCCTATGGATCGCTGCTACCAGGCGATCTGTAAGAACTGGAAACGAACTATGAATTACGTTCCCCGTTTTTTCAGCTGAACTGCGTAAATAGTAAAAAAAAAAAAAAAAAAAAAAAAGGTTCCCACGAAAATTCATCGCAAAGGTAATTCCATTCCAAAATTGGCTCCTAAACTAGATCAATTTTAATTTATGAAATTATAACCGACATAAAGAAATTCCTTTTTTTTATGCATTCAAATTCTTTTTAAAGCAAAATAATTTGGAAGAAAGAGATAGAAGGATGAGTAACTGTAGAGATATTCGACTTCTGGAGACGAATCAGTAGAAATGAATATTCCAGAAATTCATGACCGTCAGGAAATAATATTGCTTACACATAAGAGGAAGACCTAAAAGATAATTCGATAAGGAATACCATGTACGAGGAATTCCATTTACATATGTGGGCGAGTATATTCAAACATGTCCACATATAAAAATTACCGCGCATTTGCAGCACAAGAAGCGCGTGCGACTGTTGTGTTGTTCGTTGCGTATAAAGACGGGTTTGGCACAGCAGTCAAACCGCACAGGAAGCGACTAGGCTGTGCAAACTTGAAACGACGGATTTTGAAAAGGGCATGGTCCATGAAATCCCCCTGAGTAGGCAATAAGTGTGCAGCATTGCTGCTCTCCTTGGATTCCCAATCTGCTGTCCCTGTTCATTTACGGAAAGCTGATTGTACCACTAGAGCCTCTGGGAGGTCACACAAGCTGAGTGACAGTAAAAATCTACTAAGGAAAGAAATGGAGGTTGAGCTCTTGTCTTCTTATTACCGCTCCAGTAAAGGGTCATAAGACCATGTTAGGATCTGTCTCCCGATACTATAGTAGTGGCTGTATAAACTGCTTCGCCGAGAGAGTTGTAAACTCTTGAAAAATAAAAAAAGCTACACTTCATGGCTAGGTTTACAGGGCATAAGTTCCCGGCCCGTCCACTGGTGCGTTGTTGATTGAGATATTTGGGGTCAACCTATTTCTATTGGTCTCTATGAGACTACATATCATATCAGATCCTGAGACTACATAGCATGCCATGAAGAGGAGCCATCGGTAAAAATTTCATTCTTACGGACAGAACATCCCATTTATAGCTCATTTAATCCACCATGTTTTCAAATGGGAAAAGATTCGCCGGGTCGAGTGGCCACCCAGTTCACCTGACTGCAATCCCATTGAACATGCATGGGCTACTCTACGTTAATACAATGGAGAGAGGGCTTGCCAGCACTCTGCCAGAACATTTCCAGAAACCAGAGCAGCCTTGTTGAGGAGTGGGCAATAATTGTCAAATACCTCATTCGATAGCTTTACGTGAAGATCTTTTGATTGAGTTGCATGGAAACCAGGGGTGATCATTTGCCATGTTAAAGTACAATTTATCTTAAGCAAAAGACCAAGTATTGCTTAGTGGATAGCACTTTCATGTACATTACAAAATTAAGTTATCAGTTCATGAAATTACCAGGTTACGTTTTTTCCACTTGAGTTAGATATTTAATGTAATAATGAACATCATTCCAAATTCTATTGAATTTCCTTATAAATTATTCTTGTTATGCACAATATTTAAAAATTATTCTTTAATTTTGGGCAACTCTGTAGATAGCTCTGTCTATAGCGGAAGGTCTAAGCGGTGTCACTGACGTTTTTATTTTCTTCTTGTGGCTGTTTCATTATTAAAAAAAGAAAAAAAGACTTTTCGCAATAGTAAGAAATGGGGGTTTTAATGACAAAGGAAAAGCCCCACGGTGCCCCAATGCTGCCCACGTGCTCACCTCGACCCCGCCTACTGCGGCCACGTGCTCCCGCACGGACGGATGTGCTCAATCATGACGTCAGTCGCCGCCATTTTTTTCCACGTGTTTCTTCCGGCCATCTTTTGTACGCCACGTTTTTTGAGATGAGTCATCGTTTTCCCCGACCATGCCATTTTGTGTGCCACGTGTTTTGAGATGAGTCATCGTTTTCTCCGAGAATACCATTTTGTGTGCCACGTGTTTTGGTATGAGTCATCGTTTTCTCCGACCATGCCATTTTGTGTGCCACGTGATTTGAGATGAGTCATCGTTTTCTCCGACCATGCCATTTTGTGTGCCACGTGTTTTGAGATGAGTCATCGTTTTCTCCGACCATGCCATTTTGTGTGCCACGTGTTTTGAGTGGAGTCATCGTTTTCTCCGAGAATACCATTTTGTGTGCCACGTGTTTTGGTATGAGTCATTGGGTGACATCGCCGTACTAGCAAGCAATACTATGACATCACCGATACAGTCATGATAAGAATGGGGTAAGAGGAGAAGTTGACGTCATTTCAGATTCTGTTAAACTCCAAGAATGATTTTTTTTCAATAACTTGATCATTTTACAACGAATTTATTCCTTATTTTTTCCATAATTTTTCAAAGTAACGATTTTTTTTTATTTTCTTTGAGCTTCACACATTTTCAACGGACGTACCAACATAAAGACGTTTTCCAAAGTTTTGTGTTGCAGACATAATCTTAAAACACGATTGTTTATTAATGTATTTACGTGTTCAGGACATTTTCTGTTACATTTTTTAACGTTGTACCTTTTTCCACCATACAAACCCGCAATATTTTATACATAGTTAAAATTTTTTTTTATTTTTTCGTATTTTCTTTTATGATTATTCAGTGAGTGTACCTTTTAATGCATTATCTTAATCTACTTTTTTTCTAAATACTTGCGTACTCGTTAAACTTCTCGATGTACCAACATTATTTTATTTCCTAACTTTACAAACTAACAACTACTTTTATCGAGGCTTTATTGTTTCTGATTCAAACAACCAAACGTTTCTTCGTTATTGTTTCTTTTTCCTACGCAAAGAACTTTTCTTACTTGCTTTTAATGTATGATTTAATCTGGTTTTCTTTATATCTGTTTCATGTTTGTGCAAGAAATATACAAATCTATAGCAAACATACATACAATTTGTTCGTAACAGTATCTTTTTTTTTCAGATTTAAACCAACATACGTTTCTTAACGAATTGATATCTGTTCTACAAGATGTGACGAAACTTCAGATTTTTAATTTTTTTCCCTCTGAAACTGTTTTTTTTTTCTTACTTGCTTTTAATGTATGATTTAATCTATTTTTCTATCTCACTTTTCTATGTGTGTACAAGAAATATACGGATCCATAGTAGTTAAAATTCGATTGAAGCAATGTTTTCTTCATTCTCACTGTATTTTTCCATTTCTTTCATCTATAGTAGTTAAAATTCGATTGAAACAATATTTTCTCCATTCTTACTGTATTTTTACATTTCTTTCTAACAGACGTTTTTTTCCTTCTCAATTCCCGCTATCTAACTTAATCTATGTTTTTGAATATCATTCTATGTTCGCGTATTCGTCCATTATGTTATTTCAAACTTTGCAAACTGCCTCATACTTATATTCTGAATTTATTTTTTTCATTTCAACCAACGTTTCTTAACGACTTGAATTTCCGGATGTGACAAAACTTCAGATTTATTTTTTCTCCTCTTAAACTATTTTTTTCTTACTTGCTTTAAATGTGGCTTAACTTATTTTTTACTTCGCTGTTTCCTGTATGTACAAGAAATATACAGGTCTATAGCAGTTAAAAATTCGATTGAAACAGTATTTTCTTTATTTTTACATTTCTTTCTGACAAACATTTTTTTTTCGCATTTTACCCTATTTAACTTTATTTTGTGTTTTTGAATATTATTCTATGTTCACGATTCGGACTTTATTTTTTCATTTCATTTCAACCAACGTTTCTTAACGACTTGATATCACTAGATGTAGCAAAACTTCATATATATTTTTGTTTTGTTTCTTCATGCAAAGTAATATTTTTTCAAAATTCACTTTTAAGTATTCCTAAAAGCTTACATTTATGAGAAATATACAGATCTGTAGTGGTAAAAATTGGACGGCAACAGTATTTTCTTTATTCCAACTTTACTTTTCTATTTCTTTTCAACAGGCGTTTCTTCATTATTATTATTTCTTTTTCATATGTAAGCCACTTTTCTTTCTTTCTTTTAAATATATAACTTAATAAATGTTTCTATCTTACCTTTTCGTGGGTATACGAGAAATATACAGATCTATGACAGTTAAAATTCGATTGTATTAGTATTTTCTTTACTATGACTTTATTTTTTCATTTCGTTTGAGTAAACGTTTCTTAACAACTTGATATCACAAGATGTACCAAGCACTTCAGAAGTTTTGTTTCCCTCACTTTCCAACTCACTTTTAAGTATTCCTAAAAACCTGCATGTATGTGAAATATTCATATTTTTTTCATTCTATCCTAATTTGCTATACTTTTCTTTAACTGACTCAGCAGGGGAAGCATTCATTATCAAGACATTCATTCTAAAGAATTTTTTCTTAGGATAAAATTTATATTATTTGCAATATATTTTCAGTATATTTTTTCTAAATCAACAGAAAGAACATTCATTCTGGAGACATACCGACCAAGTCCGTACTTCCACTAAACATCATATTCTTAGCAAACATTTTTTCCCCCTACATAGCAATTTCCTAACTCACCAGAAAAGCAGCTATTCTCAACATGTAGCTAAAATATCGAATTTTTCCAAACAAATGTAATCATTTTTTTAAGAAAGACTTAGTTCTTTTTTCTGTATAGCGACTTAATCTATTTTTCAAAAAAGTGTTCTACGTTTACGTATTTTGTTTAACTTTGCTTTACACTGTACTTCGATTTTCTTTTCTTCCTAGTACTTTTTTCCTGTTTCATTCCAACAAACTTGTTTCTTTTCGACTCGATCACTCTCACATTTGCCGCCCCGGTGGCGCAGTGGTCTAAGGCGTTGGCCTCTGATCATTCGTCCGTAAGGGTCCGGGTTCGGATCTCGGTCAGGCATGGATGTTGTGTTTGTCTTACGGCACTGGCTCTCTCCCTTCCCTGGAACCAGTGACCCTAAATTAGGGACGGGCGACTGCTTATAGCCCATTGAGTTGCTCACGGTGGTCGTTAAACCTCCTATCAAAAAAAAAAAATTAAAAAAAACTCTCACATTTCCATACAAACTTTCCTAATATCAGAAATGTAACTAAAACTTCAGATATATTTTTTAGCTTTAGAATAAGTCTCACCGACATTTATTATCATGACATAAACTAAAATTTCATACTTTCCCCAAAAATAATTTTCTTAATGAGTTGTTTTTACACTTTTTTCATGTATATCCAAATATTTATTGCTAATTCACCTCGTCAAAGTCAGTATGAACACACCTAACCACATTCTTTTTTTTCCCCAATTTATTTCGCTTTACGTCGAAATGCGTCAAAACTTTGCGTTTACTTCATTCACGCAATGATCACTTTTAACTTACCAGGCATTACATGTGAAACATCTGTGTTTGAGGTATTCCCCTTCATACGTTAACTTTCGTTTTCCCTTACATTCATTTCTAAATAGGTTATCTCCATCGCATCTGTTTTTCTGATACAAGATCGCACACCATTTATTTAATTACTTCAAGAACATATTAATCTTGAACATAAAGAACAGCCAATCGTATTCTAAGTATGTTTTCTCTGGATTCTTATAAAGGAACAGACAGCAAGAAGTCTCACACACTGAAACAAACATCGCCAATTTGTTGCTTTCATTGAGAGGGCGATTTTTTTTAATTTTAATTTTTTATATAGTCGCAAAAATCCCATAGAATAACATGAGAAAATCATTTACCTTAAAGGAGCGTTTTCAGACATGTTAGAAATCTTAAAAAAGCAAAATATTTCACTTGAAAAGTTAAGGGGTACGTTTTTAAAAAGTTCATAATTGAGGAGGATTGTGTTTTTCACAACTTCATTTTAGATAAGGTTGGTTTCGAGAAAGTTAAATTCCGTCTAGGTTAAAAATGTTTCACTTCATTTTACTTAGAGGATGGTTCTGGGAAAACGTTGATCTGAAAAGCAGGAGAAAATCCCATAGAATAACATGGAGAAATCATTTGCCTTAAAGGAGCGTTTTCAGACATGTTAGAAATCTTAAAAGAGCGAAATATTTTCACTTGAAAAGTGACAGGGTACGTTTTCTAAAAAGTTCATAATTGGCAAGGACTGTTTTTTTTTTTTACAACTTCATTTTATATAAGGTTAGTTTCGAGAAATTTAAATCGAACAGAAGAAATATACATCAAGGAAAGAAAACTGAAATTATACATATGCAAAAAATTTGCTACGGCTGAAGGTCCCCCGAGCGAGTTATTCAACCAATGCTCGTATTACCCATTCAAAGGTGGAGGTATCAGGATGACCAAATCCCTCGTTGTTGCCTTCTTGTAGCAAAAGAGGTGGCGAACTTCACCAAACATGGTTCCATAATATTGGAGAAACACATTAAGGTTTACGGAGCAATTAAGCCCACGCCAGTGACCTTCTTCGTTCACATACACTCACATTCAAACAGAAAAAAATATAAATGAATGACAAAAAATAATGAAATAAAAGTAGTCCTGAAAAAGACTGATGTTTAGTCCTAAAAAGGACTTTTTTTTATTCCTCAAAAAAACTTTTTCTCTCATCTGGACTCTAAATTGCTCCAACGTATTCCACATTCTTGAGCTTCTACAAGAATTTTCTTCACATTAATGTTCTCGAAGAAAAAGTGAGTAATGGGGGGACGTATCAGCGATTGAAGGCGCTCACCAAAGTATTTCCCCAAAGTTTTGGGTTGAACAAGAGCAAATGCTTCGTCAAAGCATAGAGTCCATTTGTCTTCTTCTGTTTCGTTAAAGCACCTATGCCCCAGCTGATTGTTTGGCATGAGATTAGGATGCAAATGACATTCTCTGCAGTAATACACTTTTGCAATGTTTTTTCCAACCGCATCGACCAGAGCAAGTTTAAGAGCATTGGTGCCTTGATCAGATATCGTATGTTCGAGTCCGAATTTACTGCATACCAATCTCGCTGCATCACGAAAAACTGTTCCAAACTGTAATTGTAGAATACCGTCCCACAGCTTTTCAGAAGCATCACGAAGCGTGTTGAATTGTTCCCACGTTAGGGACACCGAAGCACAATTCAATTGCAAGGCATCATTGGAGCACGTGAACAGTTGTTGAAAGGTGTACACAGGCCCATCAGATGAAGGTGAACAGTTGATCAACAGTTCTTTATTGATCACTTTGATTTTGTTGAGAGCATCATAACAATGCGAGCCGCCCCGGTGGCGCAGTGGTCTAAGGCGTTGGCCTCTGATCATTCGTCCGTAAGGGGTCCGGGTTCGAATCCCGGTCAGGCATGGATGTTGTGTTTGTCTTACGGCACTGGCTCTCTCCCTTCCCTGGAACCAGTGACCCTAAATTAGGGACGGGCGACTGCTTATAGCCCATTGAGTTGCTCACAGTGGTCGTTAAACCTCCAATTAAAAAAAAATAACAATGCGAGCGGTCCACGAACTTCTTGAATGTTCTAGCAGACATTGTCACGCCATATTTGGTATGAAACAGTTTTTCTCCTTTGGTAGTGTAGCTGCGAATGTGCACTCTCACAGTTCCAGAAAAATCAGTCACTTTAGCAACTTTGTTTCCTCCGAGGGACACATGATGAAGAGGCATGCTTTCTAATGAAATACCGTGAGGAGGAGGAGGTTCGGCAAACGGATCAGGACATCCATAGTTTAAAAGCTTCCATCGTGCTTCCATTAAGCGCGGATCATCACGCACTTTTTTCTTGGCATCAGAAACATCTGAAAACGAAGAAGTTCGCTTCATGTTTAACGCAGATCGACGAGGAGGTAGGTAACACAACGTGCACAGAATTCGAAGGCAGAGAACAGAATGAGGGAGCTGGTCTGTCCTCGGCCAAAACTGATAACAAATTGTTGTTGACGCATGCGCGTTGTTCACTGTGGGATGACGTGATTGTATAGCCACGTGATAAAGGAGCCTCTGTTATCATCTTTCTAAAGGTCAGATTTAATCGAACATCAGGTGCATTTTCGCAACGTGGAAGGTCGTGAAACCATGACTCATTCGTCTTGTTCATACATGTGTGTTGTTCGCTTCTTGATGACGTGATTGCATAGTCACATGATAAGGGTGACCCTGTTATCATCTTTCTAAATGTCAGATTTAGACGAATTTTGGGAGCATTCTTGCAACGTGGCAGTCCATGATACCATGACTCATTCGTGGGGGGGGGGTAGCATTTGTAAAAGGGATCCCAAATTCCAAAGCTATGACGACAGACTGAAAACCGCCGCCCCGGTGGCGCAGTGGTCTAAGGCGTTGGCCTCTGATCATTCGTCCGAAGGGGTCCGAGTTCGAATCCCGGTGAGGCATGGATGTTGTGTTTGTCTTACGGCACTAGCTCTCTCCCTTCCCTGGAACCAGTGACCCTAAATTAGGGACGGGCGACTGCTTATAGCCCATTGAGTTGCTCACGGTGGTCGTTAAACCAACAATAAAAAAAAATGGCTGAAAACCATCTCTTTTAAAAACAAAGTCCCTTGTTTGGCCTAGAGAAACTGGGGCAATGCATGAATTTTTTTACAATTTCACATTCGTCATCTCTGTGAAAACCAATACATGGATTTCCATTTTTATACTTATTAATCAAAACAGAATTGAATATTTCTCCACATTCATTCTCAACAGCATCCTTGATTTCACGAAGTACTGGTATCTAAGGTTTAGCCAGCACACTCAATCCACTGAATGAGTAATGGAGATGATTATCACCGTAGGCCACATGTTGTCTAGGAATTTTATATGTTTTTCCATAAATCTTAATTTTGCTGAGATCATCACCGATATATTCTACTTCATTTTCGAGGTGGTTAAGATAATCTGTAGCTTCAGAATCGGAAAATAATTTCTCATAGGAAAAATGGAGGCCATCCTTATGATATGTCTTAGAAGAATACATTTCTTCAGACGAAAGAAAATGTAGCAGTAATTGAAAAAAGCAGTATCTTCACACCGAGCAACGAAGCGAGAATGAAACAGACAGACTTGAGATAAGACGTACGATTAACGAGTGCGTGAGTCATCGGTGATGCAAGCAGGAGCACGTTACGGACAGGTGTAAATGATCAAGAATTTAGCACGTTCGTTTAAAACCAGTGTCAAATAATCAGGCAAAAAGTACAATTTCCGAAGGGGTGAAAATGAAATTGACTACATGTGAGAAAACAAAATGGTGGTGATCGTGAAACGTCGATCCCCCCCCAAAAAAAAAAGAAAATGGCGGCGACAGCTAGTAGGATGGCAAGATCCACCATAGCGACTCACCCACACACGTGGCGTACAAATCACATCTCAAAGAAGTAGATATTAAACTTCCTTCTTCTTACATTGCCACCATTCACAAAAATTTGTAAAATGAGTGTTACTATCTCCATTGTTCCACTCTCATATTTCATGTTTCCTATGCGAACAGAAACGAACGTGAACCATTGTCATAGAAGATGACTCGTCCGCATTTTCCCCCTCGACTCACACAAGACCAATATCGTCGCCTAACCCCAGCAGTATGTTCTTTATTAAGAGGTCATGTACATTAAATTTGGTGAACTACTGCCGGAGTTAGGTGACGATATTGGTCTTGTGTGAGTCGAGGGGGCAAATTAGGATAGAATGAAAAAATATGAATATTTCACATACATGCAGGTTTTTAGGAATACTTAAAAGTGAGTTGGAAAGTGAGGGAAACAAAAATTCTGAAGTGCTTGGTACATCTTGTGATATCAAGTTGTTAAGAAACGTTTACTCAAATGAAATGAAAAAATAAAGTCATAGTAAAGAAAATACTAATACAATCGAATTTTAACTGTCATAGATCTGTATATTTCTCGTATACCCACGAAAAGGTAAGATAGAAACATTTATTAAGTTATATATTTAAAAGAAAGAAAGAAAAGTGGCTTACATATGAAAAAGAAATAATAATAATGAAGAAACGCCTGTTGAAAAGAAATAGAAAAGTAAAGTTGGAATAAAGAAAATACTGTTGCCGTCCAATTTTTACCACTGCAGAACTGTATATTTCTCATAAATGTAAGCTTTTAGGAATACTTAAAAGTGAATTTTGAAAAAATATTACTTTGCATGAAGAAACAAAACAAAAATATATATATGAAGTTTTGCTACATCTAGTGATATCAAGTCGTTAAGAAACGTTGGTTGAAATGAAATGAAAAAATAAAGTCCGAATCGTGAACATAGAATAATATTCAAAAACACAAAATAAAGTTAAATAGGGGAAAATGCGAAAAAAAAAAATGTTTGTCAGGAAGAAATATAAAAATAAAGAAAATACTGTTTCAATCGAATTTTTAACTGCTATAGACCTGTATATTTCTTGTACATACAGGAAACAGCGATGTAAAAAATAAGTTAAGTCACATTTAAAGCAAGTAAGAAAAAAATAGTTTAAGAGGAGAAAAAATAAATCTGAAGTTTTGTCACATCCGGAAATTCAAGTCGTTAAGAAACGTTGGTTGAAATGAAAAAAATAAATTCAGAATATAAGTATGAGGCAGTTTGCAAAGTTTGAAATAACATAATGGACGAATACGCGAACATAGAATGATATTCAAAAACATAGATTAAGTTAGATAGCGGGAATTGAGAAGGAAAATAACGTCTGTTAGAAAGAAATGTAAAAATACAGTAAGAATGGAGAAAATATTGTTTCAATCGAATTTTAACTACTATAGATCCGTATATTTCTTGTACACGCATAGAAAAGTGAGATAGAAAAATAGGTTAAATCATACATTAAAAGCAAGTAAGAAAAAAAAACAGTTTCAGAGGGAAAAAATTAAAAATCTGAAGTTTCGTCACATCTTGTAGAACAGATATCAATTCGTTAAGAAACGTATGTTGGTTTAAATCTGAAAAAAAAAAGATACTGTTACGAACAAATTGTATGTATGTTTGCTATAGATTTGTATATTTCTTGCACAAACATGAAACAGATATAAAGAAAACCAGATTAAATCATACATTAAAAGCAAGTAAGAAAAGTTCTTTACGTAGGAAAAAGAAACAATAACGAAGAAACGTTTGGTTGTTTGAATCAGAAACAATAAAGCCTCGATAAAAGTAGTTGTTAGTTTGTAAAGTTAGGAAATAAAATAATGTTGGTACATCGAGAAGTTTAACGAGTACGCAAGTATTTAGAAAAAAAAGTAGATTAAGATAATGCATTTAAAAGGTACATTCACTGAATAATCATAAAAGAAAATACGAAAAAATAAATTTTTTTTTTAACTATGTATAAAATATTGCGGCTTTGTATGGTGGAAAAAGGTACAACGTTAAAAAATGTAACAGAAAATGTCCTGAACACGTAAATACATTAATAAACAATCGTGTTTTAAGATTATGTCTGCAACACAAAACTTTGGAAAACGTCTTTATGTTGGTACGTCCGTTGAAAATGTGTGAAGCTCAAAGAAAATAAAAAAAAATCGTTACGTTGAAAAATTATGGAAAAAATAAGGAATAAATTCGTTGTAAAATGATCAAGTTATTGAAAAAAAATCAGTCTTGGAGTTTAACAGAATCTGAAATGACGTCAACTTCTCCTCTTACCCCATTCTTATCATGACTGTATCGGTGATGTCATAGTATTGCTTGCTAGTACGGCGATGTCACCCAATGACTCATACCAAAACACGTGGCACACAAAATGGCATGGTCGGAGAAAACGATGACTCATCTCAAAACACGTGGCACACAAAATGGCATGGTCAGAGAAAACGATGACTCATCTCAAAACACGTGGCACACAAAATGGCATGGTCGGAGAAAACGGTGACTCATCTCAAAACACGTGGCACACAAATTTTCATGGTCGGAGAAAACGATGACTCATACCAAAACACGTGGCACACAAAATGGTATTCTCGGAGAAAACGATGACTCATCTCAAAACACGTGGCACACAAAATGGCATGGTCGGGGAAAACGATGACTCATCTCAAAACACGTAGCGTACAAAAGATGGCCGGAAGAAACACGTGGAAAAAATGGCGGCGACTGACGTCATGATTGACCACATCCGTCCGTGCGGGTGCACGTGGCCGCAGTGGGCGGGGTCGAGGTGAGCACGTGGGCAGCAGTGGGGCACCGTGGGGCTTTTCCTTTGTCATTAAAACCCCCATTTCTTACTACTTTTCGCCAAAGAACATCCACTACTCCAGTGGCTTTAGAATGCAGGGAATTTGTGCGATCGATACAGGCATGTAGCTAAAAATATAGAAACACAAAAATGATATTCTGTAAACTCCAGTTCTCTTTTTCTTGACAAATTTCGTACAGAAAACTTCATCTTTTTAAGAACAGCAAAAACGGGTTATTCTTATTTTCGCAGGAAAATTGTGAAATGTGTATCATAGAAATATAACACGCGAAGTCATTTTAAGTGACTCCTGTAAGATCTCCGTAGATAAAAACAACAAAAACAAAAAGTTTAACTTTGATAAACAAACAAAAAAGCTAAACGACTCGATAGAAAACTAATTTAAGTTGGCCACTAGCTTCTTGTTTTAGCCTTTTCCTCCTATTTCCTTGCCACACTTGTCAGCTCAGTGGGAGCGTGCATTATCATCCACGAATGCCAGCTCTGGACCCACGGCATCTCTGAAAAGTCTCACACGAGATTACATTATTTCGTCTGTGTATCTCAGAGCATGAACGGTACCTCTTCTGAAGGTGTGGAGCTCTGTGCACCCATTAACATGATGCCTCAACAGCCACCAATTTGATCTCTTTCCTTGATGTTATTTGGATTGTACGTGTTACGTATTCGCTTTAGAGAGCAGTTTGACGAAAAGCAATCTGCAAACTGAATCTAGGGTGATTAATGAAGTCTCGACAGAAAACTAATTTACAGCAAGGAAAAATATTGCTACACCGATTCAGCGCCCAGTTTCGGTATTACCGACTCCAATTTAAAATGATGTTCCCGACTCCATTTTAATTTTGATGTTCACCACTCCAGTTTTTCTATTCACAGGGATGAGCGAAACACAAACTACTGTATGCTTGGCATAGAGACAAATTGCCCTGAGCCTATTGTAAATACACTGTCGAGTCATTTTATTTTGAACACCAGCTAATATCCTGAGTAACAGCTTTGTGCAGGGCGGACAGCAGCTGGACGGGCTGGTAGTGACTCAATGAGGCGCCTGGAAGGTGTTCACAGGTATGTTATATGGAGCCATGGTGAGTGCAGTGCATCTGACAGGAGCTGGAGTTTCTTTCGTGGAGAATCCTCAGAGCCAACAACTGGATCGAGGTCGTCACACAGATACTCAGTTTGGTTTAACTATGGGAAATTAGGAGGACCGGAAAGTACGTTGAAGTCTTTTTCGTGCACTTCCAACCACTCTCAGTCATTTCTAGCTGTGTGACACGTCGCATTGTTGTGCTGGAAGTTCCCACTGTAAAAAAAACGTTGCAGTTTTCTTTGTAACATAACCTTTGTTGTTCACTGCAATCTAAGTTGTGAAGATAAAACTGATATATACACATTCATTCCACTGTTTTCAGAAAGTTAGATGTCTCTTATAAATCCCATTTAAAAGCCGTCAATTAAATATTTATTAACGGTTATTTCATCTGTTCGAGTTAATTTTCGGGTTACAAGAAACCCGTATTATGTACTGCAGATGGCGTGTTACTGGAATCGCCTGCTGAAGTGACTTTTTCTTTGTATGGAAAGAAACAAAACAAAAACAATGTCGACATTTTTTTCTGATTGGATTTTCGCGTGAACTTGTGATACAAACCTTAGTGAACCAAGGTGATTTTAAGTAGCTCGATCTTTTATTATAGAATACATAGAACAGAGGCCATTTATGATACAAAGACCTCATTTTCATAGCCAGATCATGAATGATCTAAAGGAGGGAATGCGAAATTTGCTACTAGTGTTGAAAATTTAAGAGTGATAATTTTCTGTATAAAGCTCACCAATGGATGAATTTCGACACCTCAATTTATAGAAAATGCAACGGCGGACATTTGTAAAATGTTACAAAAGCGACAGCGGTCGGGTGTAAACAACAATTATCAATATTTGATTCTCGATGTAACCGCTCGACAAAGCCTGCCACAGAGAACTAACTCTAAATAGAATTATTCTAAATATATTCTCGGCCAACATAATGTGCTGCCATCTCTAGGAATTTCTCTATACACAAAAAGTTACCAAGTACTATTCTTTTCCGGAAAAATAAGAATTTTCTTAAAATATCGAAAAAGATGGCTGGACTGAACTTGTATTCTCCTTTCACGTACTGAAAAAAAAGTGAAAGGGCTAAACAACTGTAAAAATCTTTTGCACAGTTTACGTTTTTTAGGAGTCAGTGATACTTTTAGCCAGATTTACTCAATGATGCAGTCAATGAAAAAGATGTGCCATTGCACTTCGAAGATCGTCGCAGGCGTAATCGACACCAGCAGATATGCCGAAATGGGAAGGGGAGCAGAGAAATCTTTAAAATATCAGAAACCACGTTATATATATGGAGTTTTTCAATCATCTCTGACTAGTTATTAGTTGTTTCTTTTAAACTCTTAATTTTCAATAAATTGGCAGGAAGTTTTAAATTTTCCAAATGACTGTATGTATACATATTGCCCAGTACCCACTTCTCTGGCTATTTCTGCACAGGGCAAGTTGTTTCGGTCATATGAAAAAAAAAAAGGAAATAAATAAAGAGGAATAGGGAGCGAAGAAGAAAGAGGAAGGACTAGTAAATATTATCTGTGTTAAAAAAAAACGTCGATTTTAATGGCTACGATTGAATAAATAAATTTAAAAAAGTCCGACTCAGTTAGGTAATATGTAGCCTGACTGCGCCAGTCCCCTCCGCAGGTCTCGACTGATCCCTTGTATTTACGGCTACACCCTTCCAAAATTCGGCATGTTGCAAACAGATTATTTTATTCTTTCTTCTTCCCTCAAATATATTCAGCTTCGGACCGTAGCGTCACTCCCATTCAGATCCTATGGATCGCTGCTACCAGGCGATCTGTAAGAACTGGAAACGAACTATGAATTACGTTCCCCGTTTTTTCAGCTGAACTGCGTAAATAGTAAAAAAAAAAAAAAAAAAAAAAAAAGGTTCCCTCGAAAATTCATCGCAAAGGTAATTATATTCCAGAATTGGCCTCTAAACTAGATCAATTTTGATTTATGAAATTACAAATGACATAAAGAAATTCTGTTTTTTTATGCATTGAAATTCTTTTTAAAGCAAAATAATTTGGAAGAAAGAGATAGAAGGATGAGTAACTGTAGAGATATTCGACTTCTGGAGACGAATCAGTAGAAATGAATATTCCAGAAACTCATGACCGTCAGGATATATATATAATATTGCTTACACATAAGAGGAAGACCTAAAAGATAATTCGATAAGGAATACCATGTACAAGGAATTCCATATACATATGTAGACGAGTATATTCAAACATGTCCACATATAAAAATTACCGCGCATTTGCAGCACAAGAATTGCGTGCGACTGTTGTGTTGTTCGTTGCGTATAAAGACGGGTTTGGCACAGCAGTCAAACCGCACAGGAAGCGACTAGGCTGTGCGAACTTGAAACGACGGAATTTGAAAAGAGCATGGTCGTTGAAATCCCCCTGAGTAGGCAATAAGTGTGCAGCATTGCTGCTCTCCTTCGATTCCCAATCTGCTGTCCCTGTTCATCTACGGAAAGCCGATTGTACCACTAGAGCCTCTGGGAGGTCACACAAGCTGAGTGACAGTAAAAATCTACTAAGGATAGAAATGGAGGTTGAGCTCTTGTCTTCTTATTACCGCTCCAGTAAAGGGTCATAAGACCATGTTAGGATCTGTCACCCGATACTATAGTAGTGGCTGTATAAACTGCTTCGCCGAGAGAGTTGTAAACTCTTGAAAAATAAAAAAGCTAGACTTCATGGCTAGGTTTACAGGGCATAAGTTCCCGGACCATCCACTGGTGCGTTGTTGATTGAGATATTTGGGGTCAACCTATTTCTATTGGTCTCTATGAGACTACATATCATATCAGATCCTGAGACTACATAGCATGTCATGCAGAGGAGCCGTCGGTAGAAATTTCATTCTAACGGACATAACATCCCATTTATAGCTCATTTAATCCACCATGTTTTCAAATGGGAAAAGATTCGCCGGGTCGAGTGGCACCCAGTTCACCTGACTGCAATCCCATTGAACATGCATGGGCTGCTCAACGTTAATACTTTTTAGAGAGGGCTTGCCAGCACTCTGCCAGAACATTTCAAGAAACCAGAGCAGCCTTGTTGAGGAGTGGGCAATAATAGTCAAATACCTCATTGGATAACTTTACGTGAAGATTTTTTTAATTGAGTTGCATGGAAACCAGGAGTGATCATTTGCCATGTTAAAGTACAATTTATCTTAAGCAAAAGACTAAGTATTGCTTAATGGATAGCACTTTCATGTACATTACAAAATTAAGTTATCAGTTCATGAAATTACCAGGTTACGTTTTTTCTACTTTAGTTAGATATTTAATGTAATAATGAACATCTTTCCAAATTCTATTGAATTTCCTTATAAATTATTCTTGTTATGCACAATATTTAAAAATTATTCTTTAATTTTGGGCAACTCTGTAGACAGCTCTGTCTATAGCGGAAGGTCTAAGCGGTGTCACTGACGTTTTTATTTTCTTCTTGTGGCTGTTTCATTATTAAAAAAAGAAAAAAAGACTTTTCACCAAAGAACATCCACTACTCCAGTGGCGTTAGAATGCAGGGAATTCGTGCGATCGATACAGGCATGTAGCTAAAAATATAGAAACACAAAAATGATATTCCGTAAACTCCAGTTCTCTTTTTCCTGACAAATTTCGTACAGAAAACTTCATCTTTTTAAGAACAGTAAAAACGGGTAGTTCTTATTTTCGTAGGAAAATTGTGAAATGAGTATCATAGAAGGATAACACGCGAAGTCATTTTACGTGACTCCTGTAAGATCTCCGTAGATGAAAACAACAACAACAAAAAGTTATAACATTGATACACAAACAAACAAGCTAAACGACTTGAAAGAAAACTAATTTAAGTTGGCACCTAGCTTCTTGTTTTAGCCTTTTCCTCCTCTTTCCTTGCCACACCTGCCAGCTCAGTGGGAGCGTGCATTGTCGTCCACGAAGGCCAGCTCTGGACCCAAGGCATCTCTGAAAAGTCTCACGCGAGATTACATTATTTTGTCTGTGTATCTCAGAGCATTAACGGTACCTCTTCTGAAGGTGTGGAGCTCTGAGCACCCATTAACATGATGCCTCAACAGCCACCAATTTGATCTCTTTCCTTGATGTTATTTGGATTGTACGGGTTCCATATTCTCTCCCGAGAGCAGTTTGACGAAAAGCAATCTGCAAACTGAATCTAGAGTCATTAATGAAGTCTCGACAGAAAACTAATTTACAGCAAGGAAAAATATTTCTACACCGATTCAGTGTCAAGTTTCGGTATTACCGACTCCAATTTAAAATGATGTTCCCGACTCCATTTTAATTTTGATGTTCACCACTCCAGTTTTTCTATTCACAGGAATGAGCGGAACACAAACAACTGTATGCTTGGCATAGAGATAAATTGCCCTGAGCCTATTGTAAATACACGGTCGAGTCACTTTATTTTGAACACCAGCTAATATCCTGAGTAACAGCTTTGTGCAGGGCAGACGGCAGCTAGACGGGCTGGTAGTGACTCAATGAGGCGCTGGAAGGTGTTCACATGTATGTTATATGGAGCCATGCTGAGTGCAGTGCATCTGACAGGAGCTGGAGTTTCTTTCGTGGGGGATCCACAGAGCCACAACACCATCGAGGTCGTCACACAGATACTCAATTTGGTTTAAGTATGGGAAATTAGGAGGACCGGAAAGTACGTTGAAGTATTCTTCGTGCTCTTCCAATCACTCTCAGTCATTTCTAGCTGTGTGACACGTCGCATTGTTGTGCTGGAAGATCCCATTGAATAAAACCGTTAAAGTTTTCTTTGTAACATAACCTATGTTGTTCACTGCAATCTATGTTGTGAAGATAAAACTGATATATACACATTCATTCCACTATTTTCAGAAAGTTAGATGCCTCTTATAAATCCCAATTTAAAAGCCGTCAATTTAATATTTATTAACGGTTATTTCATCTGTTCGAGTTAATTTTCGGGTTACAAGAAACCCGTACTATGTACTGCTGATGGCGTGTTACTGGAATCGCCTGGTGAAGTGACTTTTTCTTTGTGTGGAAAAAAACAAAACAAAAATAATGTCGACATTTGTTTCTGGTTGTATTTTCCCGTACAATTGTGATACAAAGCTTAGTGAACCAATGTTATTTTAAGTAGCTCGATCTTTCATAATAGAATACATAGAACAGCGGCCATTTATGATACAAAGACCTGATTTTCAGGGCCAGGTCAGCAAAATCATGAATGAACTACTGGAGAGAATGCAAAATTTGCCATAGTGTTGAAAATTTAAGACTGTTAATTTTCTGTATAAAGCTCCTCAACGGATGAATTTCGACACCTCAATTTATAGAAAATGCAACTGCGGACATTTGCAAAATGTTACAAAAGTGACAGGATAGCGTCAGCGGTCGGGTGTTCACAACTATTATCAATATTTGATTCTCGATGTAACCGCTCGACAAAGCCTGCCACAGAGAACTAACTCAAACAGAATTATTCTAAATATATTCTCGGCCAACATAATGTGCTGCCATCTCTAGGAATTTCTCTATACAAGAAAAGTTACCAAGAACTATTCCTTTCCGGAAAAATAAGAATTTTCTTAAAATATCGGAAAAGATGGCTGAACCAAATTTGTATTCTCCTTTCACGTACTGAAAGAAAAGTGAAAGGGCTAAACAACTGTAAAAATCTTTTGCACAGTTTACGTTTTTAAGGAGTCAGTGATACTTTTAGCCAGATTTACTCAATGATGCAGTCAATGAAAAAGATGTGCCATTGCACTTCGAAGATCGTCGCAGGCGTAATCGACACCAGCAGATATGCCGAAATGGGAAGGGGAGCAGAGAAATCTTTAAAATATCAGAAACCACGTTATATATATGGAGTTTTTCAATCATCTCTGACTAGTTATTAGTTGTTTCTTTTAAACTCTTAATTTTCAATAAATTGGCAGGAAGTTTTAAATTTTCCAAATGACTGTATGTATACATATTGCCCAGTACCCACTTCTCTGGCTATTTCTGCACAGGGCAAGTTGTTTCGGTCATATGAAAAAAAAAAAAAGGAAATAAATAAAGAGGAATAGGGAGCGAAGAAGAAAGAGGAAGGACTAGTAAATATTATCTGTGTTAAAAAAAAACGTCGATTTTAATGGCTACGATTGAATAAATAAATTTAAAAAAGTCCGACTCAGTTAGGTAATATGTAGCCTGACTGCGCCAGTCCCCTCCGCAGGTCTCGACTGATCCCTTGTATTTACGGCTACACCCTTCCAAAATTCGGCATGTTGCAAACAGATTATTTTATTCTTTCTTCTTCCCTCAAATATATTCAGCTTCGGACCGTAGCGTCACTCCCATTCAGATCCTATGGATCGCTGCTACCAGGCGATCTGTAAGAACTGGAAACGAACTATGAATTACGTTCCCCGTTTTTTCAGCTGAACTGCGTAAATAGTAAAAAAAAAAAAAAAAAAAAAAAAAAGGTTCCCTCGAAAATTCATCGCAAAGGTAATTATATTCCAGAATTGGCCTCTAAACTAGATCAATTTTGATTTATGAAATTACAAATGACATAAAGAAATTCTGTTTTTTTATGCATTGAAATTCTTTTTAAAGCAAAATAATTTGGAAGAAAGAGATAGAAGGATGAGTAACTGTAGAGATATTCGACTTCTGGAGACGAATCAGTAGAAATGAATATTCCAGAAACTCATGACCGTCAGGAAATAATATTGCTTACACATAAGAGGAAGACCTAAAAGATAATTCGATAAGGAATACCATGTACAAGGAATTCCATATACATATGTAGACGAGTATATTCAAACATGTCCACATATAAAAATTACCGCGCATTTGCAGCACAAGAAGCGCGTGCGACTGTTGTGTTGTTCGTTGCGTATAAAGACGGGTTTGGCACAGCAGTCAAACCGCACAGGAAGCGACTAGGCTGTGCGAACTTGAAACGACGGAATTTGAAAAGAGCATGGTCGTTGAAATCCTCCTGAGTAGGCAATAAGTGTGCAGCATTGCTGCTCTCCTTCGATTCCCAATCTGCTGTCCCTGTTCATCTACGGAAAGCCGATTGTACCACTAGAGCCTCTGGGAGGTCACACAAGCTGAGTGACAGTAAAAATCTACTAAGGATAGAAATGGAGGTTGAGCTCTTGTCTTCTTATTACCGCTCCAGTAAAGGGTCATAAGACCATGTTAGGATCTGTCACCCGATACTATAGTAGTGGCTGTATAAACTGCTTCGCCGAGAGAGTTGTAAACTCTTGAAAAATAAAAAAGCTAGACTTCATGGCTAGGTTTACAGGGCATAAGTTCCCGGACCATCCACTGGTGCGTTGTTGATTGAGATATTTGGGATCAACCTATTTCTATTGGTCTCTATGAGACTACATATCATATCAGATCCTGAGACTACATAGCATGTCATGCAGAGGAGCCGTCGGTAGAAATTTCATTCTAACGGACATAACATCCCATTTATAGCTCATTTAATCCACCATGTTTTCAAATGGGAAAAGATTCGCCGGGTCGAGTGGCACCCAGTTCACCTGACTGCAATCCCATTGAACATGCATGGGCTGCTCAACGTTAATACTTTTTAGAGAGGGCTTGCCAGCACTCTGCCAGAACATTTCAAGAAACCAGAGCAGCCTTGTTGAGGAGTGGGCAATAATAGTCAAATACCTCATTGGATAACTTTACGTGAAGATTTTTTTAATTGAGTTGCATGGAAACCAGGAGTGATCATTTGCCATGTTAAAGTACAATTTATCTTAAGCAAAAGACTAAGTATTGCTTAATGGATAGCACTTTCATGTACATTACAAAATTAAGTTATCAGTTCATGAAATTACCAGGTTACGTTTTTTCTACTTGAGTTAGATATTTAATGTAATAATGAACATCTTTCCAAATTCTATTGAATTTCCTTATAAATTATTCTTGTTATGCACAATATTTAAAAATTATTCTTTAATTTTGGGCAACTCTGTAGACAGCTCTGTCTATAGCGGAAGGTCTAAGCGGTGTCACTGACGTTTTTATTTTCTTCTTGTGGCTGTTTCATTATTAAAAAAAGAAAAAAAGACTTTTCACCAAAGAACATCCACTACTCCAGTGGCGTTAGAATGCAGGGAATTCGTGCGATCGATACAGGCATGTAGCTAAAAATATAGAAACACAAAAATGATATTCCGTAAACTCCAGTTCTCTTTTTCCTGACAAATTTCGTACAGAAAACTTCATCTTTTTTAAGAACAGCAAAAACGGGTAGTTCTTATTTTCGTAGGAAAATTGTGAAATGAGTATCATAGAAGGATAACACGCGAAGTCATTTTACGTGACTCCTGTAAGATCTCCGTAGATGAAAACAACAACAACAAAAAGTTATAACATTGATACACAAACAAACAAGTTAAACGACTTGAAAGAAAACTAATTTAAGTTGGCACCTAGCTTCTTGTTTTAGCCTTTTCCTCCTCTTTCCTTGCCACACCTGCCAGCTCAGTGGGAGCGTGCATTGTCGTCCACGAAGGCCAGCTCTGGACCCAAGGCATCTCTGAAAAGTCTCACGCGAGATTACATTATTTTGTCTGTGTATCTCAGAGCATTAACGGTACCTCTTCTGAAGGTGTGGAGCTCTGAGCACCCATTAACATGATGCCTCAACAGCCACCAATTTGATCTCTTTCCTTGATGTTATTTGGATTGTACGGGTTCCATATTCTCTCCCGAGAGCAGTTTGACGAAAAGCAATCTGCAAACTGAATCTAGAGTCATTAATGAAGTCTCGACAGAAAACTAATTTACAGCAAGGAAAAATATTTCTACACCGATTCAGTGTCAAGTTTCGGTATTACCGACTCCAATTTAAAATGATGTTCCCGACTCCATTTTAATTTTGATGTTCACCACTCCAGTTTTTCTATTCACATGAATGAGCGGAACACAAACAACTGTATGCTTGGCATAGAGATAAATTGCCCTGAGCCTATTGTAAATACACGGTCGAGTCACTTTATTTTGAACACCAGCTAATATCCTGAGTAACAGCTTTGTGCAGGGCAGACGGCAGCTAGACGGGCTGGTAGTGACTCAATGAGGCGCTGGAAGGTGTTCACAGGTATGTTATATGGAGCCATGCTGAGTGCAGTGCATCTGACAGGAGCTGGAGTTTCTTTCGTGGAGGATCCACAGATCCACAACACCATCGAGGTCGTCACACAGATACTCAATTTGGTTTAAGTATGGGAAATTAGGAGGACCGGAAAGTACGTTGAAGTATTCTTCGTGCTCTTCCAATCACTCTCAGTCATTTCTAGCTGTGTGACACGTCGCATTGTTGTGCTGGAAGATCCCATTGAATAAAACCGTTACAGTTTTCTTTGTAACATAACCTATGTTGTTCACTGCAATCTATGTTGTGAAGATAAAACTGATATATACACATTCATTCCACTATTTTCAGAACGTTAGATGCCTCTTATAAATCCCAATTTAAAAGCCGTCAATTTAATATTTATTAACGGTTATTTCATCTGTTCGAGTTAATTTTCGGGTTACAAGAAACCCGTATTATGTACTGCTGATGGCGTGTTACTGGAATCGCCTGCTGAAGTGACTTTTTCTTTGTGTGGAAAAAAACCAAAACAAAAACAATGTCGACATTTGTTTCTGGTTGTATTTTCCAGTACAATTGTGATACAAACCTTAGTGAACCAATGTGATTTTAAGTAGCTCGATCTTTCATAATAGAATACATAGAACAGAGGCCATTTATGATACAAAGACCTGATTTTCATGGCCAGGTCAGCAAAATCATGAATGAACTACTGGAGAGAATGCAAAATTTGCCATAGTGTTGAAAATTTAAGACTGTTAATTTTCTGTATAAAGTTCCTCAACGGATGAATTTCGACACCTCAATTTATAGAAAATGCAACTGCGGACATTTGCAAAATGTTACAAAAGTGACAGGATAGCGTCAGCGGTCGGGTGTTCACAACTATTATCAATATTTGATTCTCGATGTAACCGCTCGACAAAGCCTGCCACAGAGAACTAACTCAAACAGAATTATTCTAAATATATTCTCGGCCAACATAATGTGCTGCCATCTCTAGGAATTTCTCTATACAAGAAAAGTTACGAAGAACTATTCCTTTCCGGAAAAATAAGAATTTTCTTAAAATATCGGAAAAGATGGCTGAACCAAATTTGTATTCTCCTTTCACGTACTGAAAGAAAAGTGAAAGGGCTAAACAACTGTAAAAATCTTTTGCACAGTTTACGTTTTTAAGGAGTCAGTGATACTTGTAGCCAGATTTACTCAATGATGCAGTCAATGAAAAAGATGTGCCATTGCACTTCGAAGATCGTCCCAGGCGTAATCGACCCCAAGCAGATATATCGAAATGGGAAGGGGAGCAGAGAAATCTTTAAAATATCATAAACCACGTTATATATATGGAGTTTTTCAATCATCTCTGACTAGTAATTAGTTGTTTCTTTTAAACTCTTGATTTTCAATAAATTGGAAAGTAGTTTTAAATTTTCCAAATGACTGTATGTATACATATTGTCCAGTACCCACTTCTCTGGCTATTTCTGCACAGGGCAAGTGGTTTCGGTCACATGAAAAAAAAAAAAAAAAAGGAAATAAACAAAGAGGAATAGAAAACGAAGAAGAAAGAGGAAGAACTAAGTAAATATTATCTGCGTTAAAAAAACGTCGATTTTAATGGCTACGATTGAATAAATAAATTTAAAAAAGTCCGACTCAGTTAGGTAATATGTAGCCTGGTGTCGCCAGGCTTTGAAAAACAGTCGCCTGACTGCGCCAGGCCCCTCCGCAGGTCTCGACTGAACCCTTGTATTTACGGCTGCACCCTTCGAAAATTCGGCATGTTGCAAACAGATTATTTTATTCTTTCTTTTTCCCTCAAATATATTCAGCTTCGTACCGTAGCGTCACTCCTATTCAGATCCTATGGATCGCTGCTACCAGGCCATCTGTAAGAACTGGAAACAAACTATGATTTACGTTCCCCGTTTTTTCAGCTGAACTGCGTAAATAGTAAAAAAAAAAAAAAAAAAAAAGAAAAAAAAATATTCCCACGAAAGTTCATCGCAAAGTTAATTCCATTCCAGAATTGGCACCTAACTTGATCTATTTTAATTTACGTAATTATAACCAACATAAAGAAATTCCTTTTTTTATGCATTGAAATTCTTTTTAAAGCAAAATGATTTGGAAGAAAGAGATAGACGGATGAGTAACTGTAGAGATATTCGACTTCTGGAGACGAATCAGTAGGAATTAATATTCCAGAAACTTATGACCGGCAGGAAATAATATTGCTTACACATAAGAGTAAGACCTAAAAGATAATTCGATAAGGAATACTATGTACGAGAAATTCCATTCACATATGTTGACGAGTATATTCAAACATGTCCACATATGAAAATTGCAGCGCATTTGCAGCACACGACGCGCATGCGCCTGGTGTGATGTTCGTTGCGTATAAAGACGGGTTTGGCACAGCAGTCAAACCGCACTGGAAGCGACTAGGCTGTGCGAACTTGAAATGACGGATTTTGAAAAGGGCATGGCCGTTGAAATCCCCCTGAGTAGGCAATCAGTGTGCAGCATTGCTGCTCTCCTTGGATTCCCAATCTGCTGTCCCTGTTCATCATCTACGGAAAACCAATTTTACCACTAGAGCCTCTGGGAGGTCACACAAGCTGATTGACTGTAAAAATCCACTAAGGAAGGAAATGGAGGTTGAGCTCTTGTCTTCTTATTACCGCTCTAGTAAAGGGTCATAAGACCATGTTAGGATCTATCACTCGATACTATAGCGGTGGCTGTATAAACTGCTCCGACGAGAGTGTTGTAAACTCTTGAAAAAATAAAAAAGCTAGACTTCATGTCTAGGTTTACAGGGCATAAATTCCCGGCCCGTCCACTGGTGCGTTGTTGATTGAGATATTTGGGGTCAACCTATTTCTATTGGTCTCTGTGAGACTACATATCATACCAGATCCTGAGACTACATAGCATGCCATGCAGAGGAGCCGTCGGTAAAAATTTCATTTTTACGGACATTACATCCCATTTATAGCTCATTTAATCCACCATGTTTTCAAATGGGAAGAGATTCGCCGGGTCGAGTGGCCACCCAGTTCACCTGACTGCAATCCCATTGAACATGCATGGGCTACTCTACGTTAATACACTGGAGAGAGGGCTTGCCAGCACTCTGCCAGAACATTTCAAGAAACAAGAGCAGCCTTGTTGAGGAGTGGGCAATAATAGTCAAAGCCCTCATTCGAAAACATTACGTGAGGATTTTTTGATTGAGTTGCATGGAAACCAGGGGTGATCATTTGCCATGTTAAAGTACAATTTATCTTAAGCAAAAGACTAAGTATTGCTTAATGGATAGCACTTTCATGTACATTACAAAATTAAGTGATCAGATCATGAAATTACCAGGTTACGTTTTTTCTACTTGAGTTACATATCAAATGTAATAATGAACATCTTTCCAAATTCTGTTGAATTTCCTTATAAATTATTCTTGTTATGCACAATATTTATAAATTATTCTTTAATTTTGGGCAACTCTGTAGATAGCTCTGTCTATAGCGGAAGGTCTAAGCGGTGTCACTGACGTTTTTATTTTCTTCTTGTGGCTGTTTCATTATTAAAAGAAGAAAAAAGACTTTTCGCCAAAAAACATCCACTGCTCCAGTGGCGTTAGAATGCAGGGAATTCGTGCGATCGATACAGGCATGTAGCTTAAAGTATAGAAACACAAAAATGAAAATCTGTAAACTCGAGATCTCTGTTTCCTGACAAATTTCGTACAGAAAACTTCATCTTTTTCAGAACAGCGAAAACGGGTTATTCTTATTTTCGCAGGAATATTATGAAATGTGTCATAGAAGGACAACACGCAAAGTCAATTTAAGTGACTCCTGTAAGATCTCCGTTGATAAAAACAACAACAACAAAAAGTTTTAACTTTGATAAACAAACAAAAAAGCCAAACGACTCAACAGAAAACTAATTTAAGTTGGGAACTAGCTTCTTGTTTTAGCCTTTTCCTCCTCTTTCCTTGCCACACCTGTCAGCTCAGTGGGAGCGTGCATTGTCGTCCACGAATGCCAGCTCTGGACCCAAGGCATCTCTGAAAAGTCTCACGCGAGATTACATTATTTCGTCTGTGTATCTCAGAGCATGAACGGTACCTCTTCTGAAGGTGTGGAGCTCTGTGCACCCATTAACATGATGCCTCAACAGCCACCAATTTGATCTCTTTCCTTGATGTTATTTGCATTGTACGGGTTTCGTATTCCCTCTAGAGATCAGTTTGACGAAAAGCAAACTGCAAACTGAATCTAGAGTCATAAATGAAGTCTCGACAGAAAAGTAATTTACAGCAAGGAAAAATATTGCTACGCCTATTCAGTGTTCAGTTTCGGTATTACCGACTCCAATTTAAAATGATGTTCCCGACTCCATTTTAATTTTCATGTTCACCACTCCAGTTTTTCTATTCACAAGGATGAGCGGAACACAAACTACTGTACGCTTGGCAAAAAGACAAATTGCCCTGAGCCTATTGTAAATACACGGTCGAGTCATTTTATTTTTAACACCAGCTATTATCCTGAGTAACAGCTTTGTGCAGGGCGGACAGCAGCTAGACGAGCTGGTAGTGACTCAATGAGGCGCTGGAAGGTGTTCACAGGTATGTTATATGGAGCTATGCTGAGTGCAGTGCATCTGACAGGAGCTGGAGTTTCTTTCGTGGTGGATCAACAGAGCCAACAACACGATCGAGGTCGTCACACAGATACTCAATTTGGTTTAAGTATGGGAAATTAGGAGGGCCGGAAAGTACGTTGAAGTCTTCTTCGTGCTCTTCCAACCACTCTCAGTCATTTCTAGCTGTGTGACACGTCGCATTGTTGTGCTGGAAGTTCCCACTGTAAAAAACGTTACAGTTTTCTTTGTAACATAACCTTTGTTGTTCACTGCAATCTAAGTTGTGAAGATAAAACTGATATATACACATTCATTCCACTATTTTCAGAAAGTTAGATGTCTCTTATAAATCCCATTTTAAAAGCCGTCAATTTAATATTTATTAACGGTTATTTCATCTGTTCGAGTTAATTTTCGGGTTACAAGAAACCCGTATTATGTACTGCAGATGGCGTGTTACTGGAATCGCCTGCTGAAGTGACTTTTTCTTTGTATGGAAAAAAACAAAACAAAAACAATGTCGACATTTGTTTCTGGTTGTATTTTCGCGTGAACTTGTGATACAAACCTTAGTGAACCAAGGTGATTTTAAGTAGCTCGATCTTTCATAATAGAATACATAGACCAGAGGCCATTTATGATACAAAGACCTGATTTTCAGGGCCAGGTGAGCAAAATCATGAGTGAACTACTGGAGGGAATGCAAAATTTGCCACTAGTGTTGAAAATTTAAGAGTGATAATTTTCTGTATAAAGCTGCTCAACGGATGAACTTTGACACCTCAATGTATAGAAAATGCAACGGCGGACATTTGTAAAATGTTACAAAAGCGACAGGATAGCGTTAGCGTGTTCACAATTATTATCAATACCAAATTCTCGATGTAACCGCTCGACGAAGCCTGCCACAGGGAACAAACCCTAAACAGAATTATTCTAAATATATTCTCGGCCAAAATAATGTGCTGCCATCTCTAGCAATTTCTCTATACACGAAAAGTTACCAAGTACTATTCTTTTCCGGAAAAATAAGAATTTTCTTAAAATATCGAAAAAGATGGCTGGACCGAACTTGTATTCTCCTTTCACGTACTGAAAGAAAAGTGAAAGGGCTAAACAACTGTAAAAATCTTTTGCACAGTTTACGTTTTTAAGGAGTCAGTGATACTTTTAGCCAGATTTACTCAATGATGCAGTCAATGAAAAAGATGTGCCATTGCACTTCGAAGATCGTCCTAGGCGTTATCGACCCCAGCAGATATACCGAAATGGGAAGCGGAGCAGAGAAATCTTTAAAATATCAGAAACCACGTTATATATATGGAGTGATTCAATCATCTCTGACTAGTTATTAGTTGTTTCTTTTAAACTCTTAATTTTCAATAAATTAGCAGGAAGTTTATAATTTTTCCAAGTGACTGTATGTATACATATTGTCCAGTACCCACTTCTCTGGCTATTTCTGCACAGGCAAGTGGTTTTGGTCACATGAAAAAAAAAAAAAAAAAAGGAAATAAATAAAGAGGAATAGGAAACGAAGAAGAAAGAGGAAGAACTAAGTAAATATTATCTGCGTTAAAACAACGTCGATTTTAATGGCTACGATTGAATAAATAAATTTAAAAAAGTCCGACTCAGTTAGGTAAAATGTAGCCTGGCGTCGCCAGGATTTGAAAAACAGTCGCCTGACTGCGCCAAGCCCCTCCAGGTCTCGACTGATCAATTGTATTTACGGCTACACCCTTCGAAAATGCGGCATGTTGCAAACAGTTTTTTTATTCTTTCTTCTTCCCTCAAATATATTCAGCTTCGGACCGTAGCGTCACTCCCATTCAGATCCTATGGATCGCTGCTACCAGGCGATTTGTAAGAACTGGAGACGAACTATGAATTACGTTCCCCGTTTTTTCAGCTGAACTGCGTAAATAGTAAAAAAAAAAAAAAAAAAAATGTTCCAACGAAAATTCATCGCAAATGTAATTCCATTCCAGAATTGGCACCTAACTTGATCTATTTTAATTTACGTAATTATAACCAACATAAAGAAATTCCTTTTTTTTATGTATTGAAATTCTTTTTAAAGCAAAATAATTTGGAAGAAAGAGATAGACGGATGAGTAACTGTAGAGATATTCGACTTCTGGAGACGAATCAGTAGAAATGAATATTCCAGAAACTCATGACCGTCAGGAAATAATATTGCTTACACATAAGTGGAACACCTAAAAGATAATTCGATAATTAATACCATGTACGAGGAATTCCATATACATATGTAGACGAGTATATTCAAACATGTCCACATATGAAAATTACCGCGCATTTGCAGCACAAGAAGCGCATGCGACTGTTGTGTTGTTCGTTGCGTATAAAGACGGGTTTGGCACAGCAGTCAAACCGCACAGGAAGCGACTAGGCTGTGGGAACTTGAAATGACGAATTTTGAAAAGGGCATGTTCGTTGAAATCCCCCTGAGTAGGCAATCAGTGTGCAACATTGCTGCTCTCCTTGGATTCCCAATCTGCTGTCCCAGTTCTTCATCTACGCAAAGCCGATTGTACCACTAGAGCCTCTGGGAGGTCACACAAGCTGAGTGACAGTAAAAATCTACTAAGGAAAGAAATGGGGATTGAGCTCTTGTCTTCTTATTACCGCTCCAGTAAAGGGTCATAAGACCATGTTAGGATCTGTCACCCTATACTATTGCAGTGGCTTCGTCGAGAGGGTTATAAACTCTTAAAAAAATAAAAAAGCTAGACTTCATGGTTAGGTTTACAGGGCATAAATTCCCGTCCCGTCCACTGGTGCGTTGTTTATTGAAGTATTCGGGGTCACCCTATTTCTATTAGTCTTTGTGAGACTACATATCATATCACATCCTGAGACTACATATCATGCCATGCAGAGGAGCCGTCGGTAAAGACTTCATTCTTACTGACAAAACATCCCATTTACAGCTCATTTAATCCGCAATGTTCTCAAATGGTAAGAGATTCGCCGGGTTAAGGGGCCACCCAGTTCACCTGACTGCAATCCCATTGAACATGCATGGGCTGCACTTGGTAAATACAATGCAGAGAGGGCTTGCCGGCACACTGGCAGAACATTTCAAGAAACCAGAGCAGCCTTGTTGAGGAGTGGGTAATAATAGTCAAAGCCCTCATTCGATAACTTTACGTGAGGATTTTTTGCTTGATTTGCATGGATACCAGAGGTGATCATTTGCCATGTAAAAGTACAATTTATCTTAATCAAAAGACTAATTATTGCTTAAAGCACTGCTGTTTCATGTACATTACAAAATTAAGTTATCATTTCATGAACATTTTTAGGTTACGTTTTTTTTACTTGAGTTACATATCTAATGTAATGACGAACATCTTTACTAAATTCTATTGAATTTCCTTATAAATTATTCTTGTTATGCACAATATTTATAAATTATTCGTTAATTTTGGGCAACTCTGTAGATAGCTCTGTCTATAGCGGAAGGTCTAAGCGGTGTCACTGACGTTTTTATTTTCTTCTTGTGGCTGTTTCTTTATTAAAAAAAGAGAAAAGTCTTTTCGCCAAAGAACATCGACTGCTCCATTGGCGTTAGAATGCAGGGAATTCGTGCGATCGATACAAGCATTTAGTTAAAAATATAGAAACACAAAAGTGATATTCCATAAACTCGAGTTCTCTTTCTCCTGACAAATATGGTACAAATAACTTCATGTTTTTAAGAACAGCAAAAACGGGTTATTCTTATTTCGGCAGGAAAATTATGAAATGTGTGTAATAGAAGGACAACATGCGAAGTCATTTTAAGTGACTCCTGTAAGCTTTCCGTAGATAAAAACAATAGCAATAAAAAGTTCTAACATTGATAAACAAACAAAAAACCTAAACGGCTCGACAGAGAACTAACTTAAGTTGGCAACTAGCTTCTTGATTTGGGCTTTTCCTCCTCTTCCCCTGCCACACCTGTCAGCTCAGTGTGGGCGTGCATTTTCGTCCACGAATGCCAGCTCTGGACCCACGGCATTTCTGAAAAGTCTCACACGAGGTTACATTATTTCGTCTCTGTATCTCAGAGCATTAACGATACCTCTTATAAAATTGTGGAGTTCTGTGCACTCATTTAGCATGATTCCTCGCCATACCATAACACAACAACCACCAAATTGATCCCTTTCCTTGATGTTATTAGGGTTGTACGGGTTCCGTGTTCTGTCCAGAGAGCAGTTTGACGAAAAGTAATCTGGAAACTGAATCTAGTCATCAATGAAGGCTCGACGAAAAACTAATTTACAGCAAGGAAAAATATTGGCACAGCGATTCAGTGTCCAGTTTCGGTATTACCGACTCCAATTTAAAATGATGTTCCCGACTCCTTTTTAATTTTGATGCTCACCACTCCAGTTTTTCTGTTCACTGGTATGAGCGGACACAAAGAGACCAATTGCCCTGAGCCTACTGTAAATACACGGTCGAGTCATATTATTGTGACCACCAGCTAATCTCCTGAGTAACAGCCTTGTGCAGCGCGGGCAGCAGATAGACGGTCTGGGAGTAACTTAATGATTCGCTGGAAGAATTTCCGGGTATGTGGAGCCATGCTGATTGCAGTTCATCTGACAGGTGCTGGAGGGTCCGTCGTGGAGGATCCACAGAGCCAACAACACTATCGAGGTCGTCACACAGATACTCAATTTGGTTTAAGTATGGAAAATTCGGAGGCACCGGAAGTACGTTGAAGTCTTCTTCGTGCTCTTCCAACCACTCTCAGACATTTCTAGCAGAGTGTCACGTCGCATTGTTGTGCTGGAAGATCCCATTCACCACAGGGAAGACAATCAGCATGTATGGGTGTATGTGGTTTGCAAGGACGGATTCATAACGAAATCGGGGTACAGTGCCTCCCACAGGTATGTGTGGACCCAGAAAATGCCATCAGAACATTCCCCAGATCATTACGCTTCCCCCACCAGCTTGTGTTTTTCCAGCAATGGTTGAAGAGTATTTGTGATTCGATGTTTCTCGTCTTGTACGCTAAGGTCCAGCCGTTCGATGAAGCAGAAGACGTGACTCATCGGATAAGGTAATCTTTTGCCAATCAGCGGAAGTAAAATTGCGATACTACTGCGCAAATGTAAGCCATTTCTGCCAATGCTCTTAGTTTGCACAGGTGCAGTGACCGTCTGTCTGCATCGGAGCCTCATACGCAGCAGGGTTCGCTGAACTGTCGTTTTAGACACACTTCCTGTAGCCGCCTGGTTCATCCGGCCAGTGAGTTTCTTCACTGTAGCGTGTCGACTGACCGTCACGCACCTTCCAAGCCAATGTTCACCTCTCACACCAATGGCACGTAGTCCTGCGCAGTTTCCACGTAGCTAATTCGCAATGGTGCCATTTCTCCATTCCCTATACACTTTAACCACAGCAGCACGTGAATTCACAAATTGTGCTGTTTCAGATATACTGCCACCCTTGGCCCGAAAGCTGATAATCATCCCTTTTTGCAAATCTGATAAATCGCTCCTTTTATCAATGACAGAAATGAGTGCCATGTTTTCAGAATGCCTACAGTGCACCTTATATACCCTCCAAACCAGCTCAGGACACGGGTTTTCTTAATTGGCTAGGTGCTGTTGCCTTCAAAAGTAGGAGGTGATCACAATAATGTGACTCGACTGTGTAGTTTGTCTTGCAACTGTTGTTGTTGAGGCGGCCACGTGTTCTCCAGAGAGTTGCCTGACAGTCATGCAGTTATCGCAAGATACTCGTCCTTCTGACGGGTTGTAACTCTTGGACAGCCTTGTGATTGTTGGAGTTTAACCTTATCCGTGTCATGGAACCGTCCCCAATTCCTAGACATCACACGTTGCTGTCTTTAGCGCTCTATAGACCAGAGTCCGTGACTGTCTTGATTCGAACCTATTTCTGCCTTGCAAAAAAATAGTGTCAACCTGGCGTCTTTGTCCCATACTACATTGCTGATATCCAACGAGTACAACTCACCTCACGGGGATTGAAAGAAAATGGAATAAGATACTTAGGGTAGGATAAGGTGTTTTTATGTAACTGCGAAATATTTGCTGCATACTGAACGGCAGCGGGCGTTATTTGACCCTGCACTGCGATTGGTTATTTTGTGACTAATCTACATAACAATGTTCGCTGCTCTTTAGGTTTTAACCCTTCACATTGTATGTTTTACAAATTTTCCTTAACGTTTGGACACCAGTGAATGTCGCAAAAAAAAAAAAAAAAAAGAAATAAAAAGAAGGGTAATCATGTTGGCATAACATTCCCGTACGTATTAGAATACATTTCGAACGACACTCCCAATTAAAAATGATTTTTAGAAATGCAACTTTAAATCAGTTTGGAAACTTTGGCTTTCCTAATCGATTCAAACGAAAAATTCTTCATATGGATAATTACTTAAGAAATCAAAATTGTAATTTCATTGCATCAGGAAGAAGAAACCTGTCTCAGGAAACGGAGGGAATTTGAGAAATTTTATTTTAATGAAATAGCGTAAAGATAACCTAAGTAATAGTTGGCAATGGCACTTTTACCAAAATAACATATTTTACAATTCTATACAGACGCGAAACACCAACGACCGTAAAGTTATAGGGCGATATACATAATTGCAATGATAATGGCGTTTTGATCCAGAACTTTTCAACTTTTACCAGGGCGTTCTGATCAGAACTTTTCATTTAAAAAATAACTTACTTAAACCACAACTTGTCAAGGATTTTGAAAATTTTTTGAGCGAACTGAATGAAGTCAGGAAACAGCGAGAGCGATAAGACAAAATACGCCCTGTAACGTTTTAACCAATGAGGTTATTTGGGGTGGGGCTTTGCAAGTAGGTGGAGCTTCCTAATTAGGTGGAGTTTCTATAGCTCAAATTCAGGGGTTCTCTGCTAATGTACACACTTTCTCCTACAAAAATGAATGTACAATAGGATTTAAGGTGCTTTATGGAAGAAAAGATTCCAATCTCATTTGTGGATCTATTCATTGATTTCTATTTGTCTCAGATAATTAGAAAAATCAAAGAGAAATGAGAGATGTAATTTCTTTCAGACAGAAACACTGCTAAGCTAACTTATGGCGCCATCTAGCGCCAAATTCAAATACTTTCGAGTCCGATAAATGGAATTTAAAAAAAATTCTAACAAAAATTCTAACAAATTTTTTGGAATAATAACCGTATCACATATTAGCTATGGATCGTTTTTATTTGTGCTTAAAATTTCAAACACTACAAAGTAATAGTCTTCGAGAAAATGTGTACAAAAGAATTTACATTACAGATATAAGATAGAATTTATCTTGAGGTCCCTCTTAACTACTAACAACAGGAATTCATACAGGCCGCACTGTGCCATTGATGTATATAGAGGACTTTAATTAAAACATAATTAAAAGCATGATAATAACTCAGAACAAGAAAAGTAAACTTTTTGTTTGTTACAAAAACTGCATATGTTGAATCATACATTATTTGTAATGCTGATTAAAAATCTACTTACTAAATTGTGCTATCGGGCATAGTTCTCGAGTAACCTGTCGTTTCTTCATTTTGGCATGTATATTTTGCTACAAGCAATAAATTACACTTACCATAAAAAAGTAGTTATTTTAGATCTTCTTCTGTACTTTGGTTCTACTACATCGCTTTATAGAGTCCAACAGCAATCAGATAGCATTTAAAGGCTCCATTTTCCTTTATAGCGATTTTCTATGGTACATATGTCCGGATGAAAACGTTATCCGTGCTCATCGCTTACAGCTCCTAAGTTCTGAGCGAAAAGGTCCAGATGGGCGTGAAGGAACTGTATTTTAAGTGACATATTGCATCACATGGCCTTTTAGTTTTCTAGAAGCACTGAACAAGTTATTCAAAATTTTCTGCCTTCCGGTTACCTAAACAGCTCAGTACCACATCATTATAGGACTTTTATGCAGCCGCTTCAGTCTCATTCAACGTGCCTTCAAATGAAAGATCATGAATAAATTCCCTTATTTCTGGGGCGATAAAAATGCCTTGTTAAATTTTGGCTTCAGATATTTTGGGGAGCTTGTTCTTTAGAAAACGAAAGGCTTCTCCATCTTTATTCAATACCTTTAAAAAAACTTTTATCAGACCTAGTTTGATGTGAGGCGCGGGTAAGTATGCATTCAAGGCTCAGCAACAACATTTTTATTGCCTGGAATTAAGGACTCTCTTTTAGACCAGATCTTTTGAATGTAATGAGAATTTCTGTCCCTACTGTTCCATTCACAGAGGAAGCAAAAGTAATTTGTGTATCCAAATTGTAGACCAAGGAATAAAGCTATGACTTTAAGATCGCCATAAAATATTCCATGAGTGTTTTTGTATAATATACTTTGAAACAGTAGTTTTATATTTGTATGTTTCTTTCATGTATGCAGCATATGCAAGAGGTACTGACGGATACAAGTTTCTGTTCTTCTAAGCTATTTTTGGGGGAATCTAAAAAAGGCTCCATTCTTTAGGTTTGTGTTTCTGCCCTAAGGCTTCAAACAATAAGTCTATATCATTGCAGTACACAACATAACCACTCTTCGAAAACAAGTGTTCAAACTCTTACTGTCGTCGACGAATACTACATACATTTCTACTTGGTTGTAAAAATTCCATCCCTTCAATCTTGAAGCCAACATTCAGGACAGACGTTTTGAGAAATGAAGGTCACTAACCAGATCATTCAGTTCTTCCTGACTTATAAGGTGAGCCACAGAATCTTCCGAGAAATCAGCGTCTCTTTGTGTTTCAATATCTTCTTCGCTGTGAGGATTTATTTCATCAGTATCACTATCATCTAAACTCCATGATGTGGAGGTACAGGAACAGGAAGTACTGGAAAATGAAGAACAGGTCTTACGGCAGAAGGAATACTGGGATACTGAATCGTGTCTTTGTGCTTAGCTGTGATGCAGAAGTAACAGTCTGTTGAGTGGTCTTTCGGTTCTCACCAAACCATTGGTACCGCAAATAGCGTTTAACGTGATCGCTTCAACCAGCCAGTCAACGAAGTTACACATAAATTACAACAAATGCGAGGCGCCCAAGATTTATATTCATCACTCATTTTGCAATGCAAATAAAGTTCATACAATATTCTAATCAACGGTCCGAAATGTCGCCTTTAAGACTTTAAAGTAAATTGCTCACAAATGTAGTAGAAAGTGTTTTTTTTTATTGGATGTTTAACGAACACTGTGAGCAACTCAATGGGCATAAGCAGTCGCCCGTCCCTAATTTAGGGTGGCTGGTTCCAGGAAAGGGAGAGAGACAGTACCGTAAGATAATCACAACATCCATGCCTCACCGGGATTTGAACTCGGACCTCTTTCGGACGAATGATCAGAGGCCGTCGGTTAAGCCACTGCACATCCGGGGCTGCAGAAAGTGTTTGGATGTATCACAAAAGTACGCGGCATTATTTATGTATACTTTGCCCAATCCACACTACTTTTTAAATCCACGAGAAAATGCACATCTTTGAATACCGATTAAATGCATTCGCATGACAAAAATTCTGCTTTTTTCTCCCTCCATAGAAGGAATTGCACAACAGAAAGTAAACGCGCCAGTATGTCTACTCTCAGAGACTCAGATATCCTGACTTCAGACGGATGTCTCCTTTCGGAAACATAGGGCAGTTCTTTTAAGTAACACAACATTAACCCCAATAGAGGGTTCCATTAAAACAAAATTGGTGCCCAGTGGAGCAAATGTGACTTCATATTTGGTTTTGGCACCCGTAAATACATATAAAACCGTTAAAGTTTTCTTTGTGACAAAACCAATGTTGTTCACTGTAATCTATGTTGTGAAGATAAAACTGATATATACACATTCATTCCACTACTATCAGAAAGTTAGATGTCTCTTATAAATCCCATTTAAAAGCTGTCAATTTAATATTTATCAACGGTTATTTCATCTGCTCGAGTTAATTTTCTGGCTGCAAGAAACCCCTATTATGTACTGCTGATGGCGTGTTACTGAAATCGCCTGCTTAAGTGACTTTTTCTTTGTGTGGAAAAAAACAAAACAAAACAATGTCGACATTTGTTTCTGTTTTTTTTTTCGCGTGAAATTGTGATACAAACCTTAGTGAACCAAGGTGATTTTAAGTAGCTCGGTCTTTCATAATAGAATATATAAAACAGAGATTTATGATACAAAGACCTGATTTTCATAGCGAGATCAGCAAAATCTTGAATGATCAAATGCGAAATTTGCTACTAGTGTGAAAATTTACGAGTGATAATTTGCTGTATAAAGTTCCTCAACGGATGAACACGACACCTTAATTTTTAGAAATTGCAACGGCGGACATTTGTAAAATATTACAAAAGCGACAGGATAGCGTCGACGGCCGGAAGTTCACAACTATAATTAGTAGTAGATTCTCGATAAAACTGCTCGACAAAGACTGCCACAGAGATCAACCCTAATAAGAATTATTCTAAACATATTCTCAGCGAACATAATGTGCTGTCATCTGTAGGAATTTCTCTGTACAAGAAAAAAACTACCCTTTTCCGGGAAAATCAGAATTGCCTAAAAATACCGAAAATGATGGCTGGACCAAAGTTGCATTCTCGTACTGAAAACAGGTGAAAGGGATAAAAATCCGTAAAAATTGTTTGCATACTTTACGTTTTTAAGCAGTCAGTGATACTTTTAGCCAGATTTACTCAGTGAAGCAGTCCTGAAAAAAGACGTGGAATGGCACTGCGAAGATCGTCATAGGCGTAATCGACCCCAGCAGATATACCGAATTCGGAAGGGGAGCAAAGAAACCTTTCAAATATCAGAAACCACGTTATATATATATATATATATATAAAGAATGTAAATATTCTTCTGTGGCAGCGGTTGTGGAACCCACCGGGCCGCCAAGGCTCAGTCAATAATTTCGACAATTTGAGCCAAGATTTTTTATTTTTATTTTTTGTTTTATTTGGCATATATGCAGTTGTTGTGATGTGCCTTTGAAAGTTCCTCTAGGTAAGTTGTTGGGTGGTCCTAATTTCCAACGAAGCTCCTCAGGTATTGTTTTTCTTCTGTCTGTTCCGGGAAACGGGAAAATAGGGGGTTCACCACGATTCGAAATTTCGGGCCCGCTCAACGAACGTCACTTTCGCCGCCCCTGAGCTGTGGTGTGATTTTTTTAAATATCTATGACTAGTACCTAGTTGTTTCTTTGGAACTCTTAAATTTCAATACATTGGCAAGTATTTTAAAATTTTTCAAATGACTGTATGTATACTTGTTGTCCAGTACCCACTTCTCTGGGTATTTGAACACTGGGTAAGTGGTTTCGATCACATGAAAAAAATAAATAAATAAAGGGGTAGAGGGAGCGAAGAAGGAAGAGGAAAAACTAGGTAAGTATTATCTGTGTTAAAAAAAGGTCGATTTTAATGGCTACGATTGAATAAATAAATTTAAAAAATTCCGACTCAGTTAAGTGAAATGTAGTCTGGCGTCGCCAGGCTTTGAAAAACAGTCGCCTGACTGCGCCAGAGCCCTCCAGGTCTCGACTGCACACTTGCATTTAGGGAAAGACCCTTCCAAAATTCCATATTTTGGAAACCGATTTTTTTATTTTTCTTCTTCCCTCAAATATATTCAGCTTCGGACCGTAGCGTCACTCCCATTCAGATTCTATGGATCGCAGCTACCAGGCGATCTGTAAGAACTAGAAACGAACTATGAATTACGTTTCCCGTTTTTTCAGCTAAACCGCGTAACTGTAAAAAAAAAAAAAAAAAAAAAAAGGTTCCTACGAAAATTCATCGCAAAGGTAATTCCATTCCAGAATTGGCCCCTAAACTTGATCTATTTTAATTTACGTAATTATAACCAACATAAAGAAATTCCTTTTTTTATGCATTGAAATTATTTTTAAAGCAAAATAATTTTGAAGAGATAGAAGGATCAGTAACTGTAGAGGTATTCGACTTCTGGAGACGAATCAGTAGGAATGAATATTCCAGAAACTCATGATCGTCAGGAAATAATTTTGCTTACACATAAGAGGAAGACCTAAAAGATAATTCGATAAGAAATACCATGTACGAGGAATTCCATATACATATGTAGACGAGTATATTCAAATACGTCCACATATGAAAATTACCGCGCATTTGCAGCACAAGACGCGCATGCGCCTGTTGTGTTGTTCGTTGCGTATAAAGAAGGGTTTGGCACAGCAGTCAAACCGCACTGGAAGCGACTAGGCTGTGCGAACTTGAAATGACGGATTTTGAAAAGAGCATGGTGGTTGAAATCCTCGTGAGTAAGCAATCAGTGTGCAACATTGCTGCTCTCCTTGGATTCTCAATCTGCTGTCCCTGTTCTTCATTTACGGAAAGCCGATTGTACCACTAGAACCTTTGGGAGGTCACACAAACTGAGTGACAGTAAAAATCCACCAAGGAAAGAAACACAGGTTCTAAGAATCCCCGGAGGACCGGACTAGGCTGCCATCTGATGCTGACCTTGGCAACGTATAATGGACGCTCCCTATCCTCTGATTCAAGGCTTCTTGAATTGGAAGATGAACTACAAAGGATCAAGTGGGACATCGTCGGACTAAGTGAGGAATGGAGAAAAGGAGAAGATCTCATTGAACTGAAAATTGGACATCTCTTCTACTATCGTGGGACAGATACTGGCTGAACTAGTGGTGTTGGATTTATAATAAACAAGAAACTGAAGGATAAATTTGTAGAAGTTGAAATTTCCTCTGACAGAGCTGCACGACTCGTTATCCAACTCTCGAGAAGATACCATGCTCAGATTATTCAAACTTATGCACCCACCACAAGTCATCCTGAAGAAGAAATTGAAGAATTTTATGAGAAAATTCGTCATCTAAATAATAAAGGTAAGCAGCACTTGAAGATAATTATGGGAGATTTCAATGCAAAAATAGGGCAACGGCAACAGAATGAAACTTCAGTAGGTAAATTCGGTCACGGGAACAGAAACCAGCGTGGAAATACTCTCATAGAGTTTGCAGAGGCAGAAGGGATTTTCATCTTAAACTCCTTTTTCAAGAAAAAGCCACTCAGGAAATGCACATGGAGACATCCAAATGGGATGACAAGTGAAATTGATTTTATTATGTGTAACAAAATATTCGTCATAGAAGACTGCAGTGTGCTAAACAAGTTCAACACAGGCAGTGACCATAGATTGGTGAGATGTAAGATGCACCTCAAAAATAAACTCGACCGTAGCAAGCTCATAAGACAAACAAAATGTATTGACATAACCAACCTTAAAAAACACCATAATACCTTCAAATTGGAACTGAAGAACAGGTTCTCTGCTTTAGAAGGCCTAACAGCGAAATAAGTGAATATTTCTGAAGTTAACAGAAAAGTAACCAAAGCTGTTATGGAAACAGCAACAAAATTAGCTGGGTCTAAGAACAAGTTGCATGTGAACAAATTATCAGGAAAAACCAAAATGTTGATGCAAAGAAGAAGAGAGATGAGGACAACTAAAGAAGATGTGACTTCCAAAGTGGAATATATAGAGCTATGCAAGACAGTACGAAAAAGTATCACTGAAGACGTAAGGAAATTCAACTGTGAACTAGTGAGGAAAGCAATTGAAAACAACCAAAGCCTAAAGATAGCAAAGGGACATCTCAGTGGGAGAAGAAAACAGATTATGGCACTGAGAAAAGAAGATGGTTCTGTAACAAGAAATAGAGGTGAAATTTTGACAAGAGTGAAAGATTTGGACTCCAAATTATATGAAAGGGATGATGCATGTACTCCACAAATCGTGAAAGGTACCAATACCAGAGTTCTTCCGGTCCTTCCATCAGAAGTTGCACATGAAATCAAGAACATGAAGCGGGGAAAAGCTCCAGGAGAAGATGGAATTACTGTAGACATCATACAAGAAGCAAGTGGAGAAATCGAAACAGTACTCGCCCAAGTTTTCACTCGATGCCTTAATGAAGGGAAGATTCCTGAGGATTGGAACAACGCTACAATGATCCTGCTGCATACAAAAGGTGACATTAAGGATCTCAGGAAATACAGACCTATCAGCCTGCTATTCGTGGTTTATAAAATCTTCACTAAAGTTCTTTCACACCGTTTGAAGGTTACACTGGACATGGCTCAATCGAGAGAACAAGCTGGATTCAGGAGTGGCTACAGCACTATAGATCATATCCACGTACTGAGAGAACTAATTGAAAGAGCGAGAGAATATGAACTTCCATTGTGCATGGCTTTTATCGATTATGAAAAAGCCTTTGATTCGATGAAACCATCAGCAGTTACAATGGCTCTGAAATCCTGCGGTATTGAAGATGTATACATTAATATTATTAATAACATCTATGAAATTGCAAGTGCAAAGATTCGGCTGTTTGAAAATACAACACACATAAAAATTGGAAAGGGAGTGAGACAAGGTGACACCATATCTCCGAAGGTCTTTAATGCCCCATTGGAAAATGTCTTTCAATCACTGAACTGGGAAAACAAAGGGATAAAGATTAATGGAGATTATCTAACCCACCTTCGTTTTGCTGATGACGTAGTCATTTTTGCAACTACTCCATCAGAGCTGCAGAGTATGATCCAGGAACTTGCTGACAAGTGTAAAGAAGTGGGATTAAAAATGAACTTTCAGAAGACAAAAGTGATGTTCAATGCTTTTACAAGAAATGAAGATTCATCGATTGATGGAGAAGAGCAGGAGATAACAGACACGTACGTTTATCTTGGATAGCAGATATCAAGTGAGCGTCACATTGATGAAGAAATTAATCGGCGTACAAAACTTGCCTAGATAGCTTTTGGAAGAAACAACGTAATTTTCAAGAGCAATATGCCATTATGTCTTAAAAGACAAGTGTTTGATCAATGCATCCTTCCAGTGCTTACGTATGGTGCAGAGACGTGGACCTTAACTAAAAGAGACATACAAAGGCTGCAGGCAACTCAAAGCAGCATGGAGAGGTACATGCTTGGGGTAACCAGGAGAGATAAGAAGAGGAACTCGTGGATCCGAAAAATGACAAGAGTTGAAGACATCATGATCAGCGTTAAATCCCTGAAATGGCAATGGGCTGGACATACTGCCAGAAGGACGGACCATCGATGGACAGCCGAAATTTTAGATTGGATTCCAAGGGACAGGAAAAGACCCAGAAGAAGACCACATGGAAGATGGGTGGATGAAATTGGAAAGTATGCGGGAGTGACATGGAGGAGACTGGCACAAGACAGATCGTTGTGGAGGAAACTTGGGGAGACCTTCGTCCTGCAGTGGATTGATAATGGTTGACAATGATGATGATGATGACATACATACATACATACATAATGTGATGCCATCTGTAGGAATTTCTCTGTACAAGAAAAATTACAAAGAACTACTCTTTTCCGGGAAAATCAGAATTGTCTTAAAATACCGAAAAAGATGGCTGGACCAAAGTTACATTCTCTTTTGGCGTACTGAAAAAAAAAGTGAAAGGGATAAAAATCCGTAAAAATCGTTTGCACAGTTTACGATTTTAAGCAGTCAGTGATACTTTTAGCCAGATTTACTTAGTGAAGCAGTCCTGAAAAAGGACGTGGAATAGCACTGCGAAGATCGTCATAGGCGTAATCGACCCCAGCAGATATACCGAAATGGGAAGGGAAGCAGAGAAACCTTTCAAATATCAGAAACCACGTTATATATATATATATATATATATATATATAAAGAATGTAAATGTTCTTCTGTGGCAGCGGCTACGGAACCCACCGGGCCGCCAGGGCTCAGGCAATAACTTCAAAAATTTGAGCCAAGATTTTTTTTTTTTTTTTTTTATTTGGCATATATGCAGTTGTTGTGATGTGCCTTTGAAAGTTCCTCTAGATAAGTTGTTGGGTGGTCCTAATTCCCAACGAAGCTCCTCAGGTATTGTTTTTCTTCTGTCTGTTGCGGGAAACGGGAAAACAGGGGGTTCCACACGATTCGAAATTTCGGGCCCGGTCAACGAACGTCACTTTCACCCGCCCCTGAGCTGTGGTGTGATTTTTTCAAATATCTCTGACTAGTAACTAGTTGTTTCTTTGGAACTCTTAAATTTCAATGCATTGGCAAGTATTTTAAGAATTTTCAAATGACTGTATGACTGTATACTTGTTGTCCAGTACCTACTTCTCTGGGTATTTCTACACTGGGTAAGTGGTTTTGGTCACATGAAAAAAAAAAAAAAGGAAATAATTAAATAGAGGGGTAGAGGAGCTAAGAAGAAAGAGGAAAAGCTAGGTAAATATTTTCTGTGTTAAAAAAACGTCGATTTTAATGGCTACGATTGAATAAATAAATTAAAAAAATCCGACTCAGTTAGGTGAAATGTAGTCTGGCGTCGCCAGGCTTTGAAAAACAGTCGCCTGACTGCGCCAGGGCCCTCCAGGTCTCGACTGCACACTTGCATTTAGGGAAAGACCCTTCCAAAATTCGGTATGTTGGAAACCGATTTTTTTTCTTCTTCCCTCAAATTTATTCAGCTTCGGATCGTAGCGTCACTCCCATTCAGATTCTATGAATCGCTGTTACCAGGCGATCTGTAAGAACTGGAAACAAACTATGAATTACGTTCCCCGTTTTTTCAGCTAAACTGCGTAACTAGTAAAAAAAAACACGGTTCCCACGAAAATTCATCGCAAAGGTAATTCGATTCCAGAATTCGCCCCTAAACTTAATCTATTTTAATTTACGTAATTATAACCAACATAAAGAAATTCCTTTTTTTATGCATTGAAATCCTTTTTAAAGCAAAATAATTTTGAAGAAAGAGGCAGAAGGATCAGTAACTGTAGAGATATTCGACTTCTGGAGACGAATCAGTAGGAATGAATATTCCAGAAACTCATGATCGTCAGGAAATAATGTTGCTTACAGATAAGAGGAAGACCTAAAAGATAATTCGATAAGAAATACCATGTACGAGGAATGCCATATATGTAGACGAGTATATTCAAATATGTCCACATATGAAAATTACCGCGCATTTGCAGCACAAGACGGACATGCGCCTGTTGTGTTGTTCGTTGCGTATAAAGATGGGTTTGGCACAGCAGTCAAACCGCACAGGAAGAGACTAGGCTGTGCAAACTTGAAATGACGGATTTTAAAATGGGCATGGTAGTTGAAATCCCCCTGAGTAAGCAATAAGTGTGCAACATTGCAGCTCTCCTTGGATTCCCAATCTGCTGTCCCTGTTCTTCATCTACGGAAACCCGATTGTACCACTAGGGCTTCTGGGAGTTCATACAAACTGACTGACGGTAAAAATCCACCAATAAATGAAACAGAGGTTGAGCTCTTGTCTTCTTACTACCGCTCCGGTAAAGGGTCATAAGACCATGTTAGGATCTGTCACCCGATAATATAGCAGTGGCTGTATAAACTGCTTCGCCGAGAGAGTTGTAAGCTCTTGAAAAAATAAAAAGCTAGACTTCATGGCTCGGTTTACTGGGCATAAATTCCCGGCCCGTCCACTTGTACATACATACATACATACATACATATCACTAAGCTGTTGTCTGAGATTCAGAGGTTAGCTCCAAAAAGATATACAAATTTCCAGATATTTTTATTTATTGTTGTCGTATCAAACTTCTCCATTTATAGCGATCTTGACATACAACTCGTGCTTCACTGATATCCATTACACGCCGTACATGTTAGAAATTATTATAAGAAATATGACTGTCAGAGTTCATCGAACCAGACGCCTCAGCGAACATTTAACAGAATTGCAGGTGGCTCCCTCGAAACGTTTTTTAGTTGTTTACTCTAGCGAGCGTTGGCTGAAGAACATCCCTTTCTGCTCTTCACGTCGGTTAGGAATCTAAGTGGTTAATCTTTGACTGAACAACAACAATGTCGTTGATATGTAGAGGGTGTGCGTGTTGGAATAGTGATTTATTACCTTTTTGTGGAGATGTACAATAAATATTAGTGGGTTGTCATTGAAGCGTTTATATGTGTGGAATCCCCTTTTTCTCTCTGTGATTACTAAGGATAGATCTTCCTGCAGCTGATAAGTGGCTTACTGCGTTACTTAAAGGAATTATAGATTTTAATTGTTTAGAAATATTTAACAATCTTGATTATGAGACTGAAATCTCACTGCTGTCAGGAAGGTTAAAAGCAAAGTTCGTCAAATTCATCAAGCACTTGAGTCGAGTGGATTGAAGGCGTGTTTGTTACTGCGTAGTTCCTCATTCGAAAATCGAAAGTGGAACAAAATGGCGTCATTCATAGGAAGCGGCATGTACAGCATAACAAAGTTAGATAATTTTAATTATCAAATTTGGAAAGTAAAAATGGGAATGATTCTTATTAAAGTTAATTTATGGAAGGTTGTTTCAGAGCCAATTCCAGAAGAAAAGAGTGATGCATGGTTGAGAAATGATGAACTGGTTAAAGCTACAATAACACTTTGCGTGTCTGATGATCAAATTATTCACGTACGCGACAAGAGAACAAGTTCCGAAATGTGGAATGCTTTGAAAATTGTTTACGAAAGAGAAAGTTTGAGTAGTAAATTGTATTTGCTTAGAAAACTGTATAGTTTACGCTTTCAAGAAAATGGGTCAACTATGCAAGAAAGTTAGATAAGAAAGTAAATAGAATGCTGGAAATTGTTCACAAGCTTAAATCACAGGGAGAGGAATTCAAAGACACACATTTGGGGGCTGTCTGGCTAAATAGTTTACCAAGTACCTATGAAAATTTAGTTACTGCATTAGAAGCAAGACAGGAAGACGATTTAACACTTGAGTTTATCAAATGCAAAGTGATAAATGCATCTAATAGAAGGAAAGAAAACTCACAGGCACACACCGATCACACAACTGTTTTGAAAACAAGTTATAAAAAGAAAAATTACAGTTCTAAACAAGAAACATTTTGCACTTTTTGTAAAAGAAAGAATCATGTCAAAGATGACTGTTGGCACTACAAAAGGAATCAAAATAAAGGTAACACTGGTAAGTTTTACAGAATAAACCCACAAACAGAGTCTCACAGTAATATTGCCGTGAAGACAAGAAAAACAAAATTAGATTGTGAACAAAATGACATAAAAAGAGAAAATGAAAATTTCTCATTAGAAACGAAGTCAAAACCAAACAAAATATCCAAAGGTTGGTCAATTGATTCCGGTGCAACGTGTCACATGACAAATGATGCAACACTGTTTAAAGAACTTTCAAAAGGTGAATCAGAGCTGATCACTACTGCCGACGGTTCTCTGATAAAATCAGAAGGCAAGGAAAATATAATTTTAAACTGCAAAATCGAAAAAGGAAAAGTTCGAAAAGTGGAAGTAAAGGATGTGTTATATGTTCCAGATTTAGACACTAATTTGTTATCTGTTAGAAAAGCCACAGAAAAAGGATTTGAAGTTTTATTCAAGAATAAAAAATGCACAATTAAGTATGGGGATACAATTGTAGCTATAGGATTAATAGATGCTTCAGATAATTTGAATAACCTACAAATATTAGATGAAAAGGCATATTCGGCCACTACATGTGAAAATAAGAATTGTTTGAATTTATGGCACAGAAGGCTAGGTCATAGGGATATTGAAATGATAAAACAAATAGAGAAAAAGGAGTTAGCAAGAGGAATAACTCTTTCCAATTGTAAAAAGGAAGAAAATTGTGAGTTTTGCATAAAAGGCAAACTTACACAGAAGCCAATCTCCAAACAAAGTAGTTTTAAGGCCAAAGCTGTATTAGAATTAGTACACACAGATATTTGTGGTCCCATGGTTGAGGCCAGTCCTAGTGGTTACAAGTATTTTATCACATTTATAGATGACTATAGCAGATACTGTTACATCTATTTGCTTAAAAGTAAAGATGAAGCATTAGTAAAATTTAAGCAATATGTAGCTTCGGTGAAAACCAAATTTGGAAAAATGCCAAAATCAATAAAAACAGATAATGGAGGAGAGTATTGCGGAAGAAATTTTGAAAATTATTTAGTGGAACAAGGAATAGAACATAAAACCATACTGTCCCCATAGTTCCATACTGCCCTCAGATGAATGGAATTGCTGAAAGAAAAAACAGATTTTTGACAGAAATGACAAAAACTATGATGTTAGATGTTAATATGGAAGGTAAATACTGGGCAGAAGCTGTAATAACAGCAGCTTACATAATAAATAGAGTTCCAACACAAGCAACAGGAAAAACTCCTTTTGAATTATGGAACGGATTTAAACCATATCTTGGTCATATTAAAGTATTTGGATCAAAAGCTTATGCATATGTACCAAAGCAACAAAGAAGAAAATTTGGCAATAGAGCACAAGAGAGAATCTTATTAGAATATGATCAAAGATCTAATGGATACAAAGTATTAAATAAAGAAACAAACAAAATAATCATTACCAGATCAGTAAAATTGGATGAACGTCAGCACGCTATAATAAAAAGTAAACCTGCTGAAAGGAAAGAAGATGAACAAGAAATTTTCGTTCAAAATGAAGTAATGTCATCAGAAACTGTGGAAGAAAAAATTGATAGAGAAGAACCTGAAAATGTTCAAAGAAAGTCTTCAAGAATAAACAAAGGAAAACCACCAGAAAGATTAGCATATGTTGCAAAAGTTCAGTATAAAAAGGATCCTCAAAATTTAAAAGTAATCCAGGACATGAACGAAGTAGAAAAAGAAAACTGGTTGAATTCCATAAAGGAAGAACTAGATGCATTGAAGGAAAATGAAACATCGACTTTGGTAGATCTTCCAGAAGGAAAGAAAGCCATTCAAAATAAATGGATTTTCAAAACAAAATACAATGCAAGTGGAAAAGTCGAAAGCTATAAAGCAAGGCTTGTTGCAAAGGGGTATACACAACAACCGGGATTAGACTTTGAAGAAACTTTTTCACCCGTAGTAAAACATACCACTTTAAGAACTCTTTTAACAGTTGCAGCAAATACAAAATGGAATGTTCATCATCTTAATATAAAATCTGCTTTCCTGTATGGAAAATTAAAAGAAGATGTATTTATGGAACAACCAGAAGGTTTCAGAGAATCAGGAAAAGAAGAAAAAGTTTGTAAATTGCATAAGAGCATATATGGACTCAAACAAAGTGCCAGAAATTGGAATAAAACAATAACAGAATATTTGTTCAAAAAGGGCTTCAAACAAAGTACAACAGATCCTTGTTTACTATCACTAAAGAATGGAAAACAAACAACTTATTTAGCTACTTATGTAGACGATACATTAATTGCATCGAATAACACAGAAAATATAAAGAAAACTGCAAATTTGTTGAAAAATCAATTAAAGTCAAACATTTAGGCCACATAACATATTATCTTGGAATTCAAATAGAAAGAGAAGAAGATGGAAGTTTTCTTCTGAGTCAAGGTAATAAAATAAAGGAAATTATACAAAGTTATGCTACAGATCAAAATAAGGAAAGTAGAACACCAATCAGTACAGACTACAGAAAGAACATTCAAGAAGAAGAAGAACTTTTAAAAGATAATGGACTTTATAGAGAAATAGTGGGAGCTGTCATGTATTTATCTACAGTAACAAGACCAGACATTTCAACTGCCATAGGCATCTTTAGCAGAAAAGTAGAAAAACCAAGTAAACAAGATTGGTTAGCCATTATGAAGTTAATTTATTATTTGAAATCAACAGTAAACCTTAAATTAAGACTATCTTCACAAGACCCACTAATTTTAAAAGGCTATGCAGACGCTGACTGGGCAGGAGACCGGACTGACTGGAAATCAACATCTGGATTTGTTTTCATGCTTGGAAAGAGTGTCATATGTTGGACCAGCCGTAAGCAGTCAACAACAGCCTTATCGACAATCGAAGCAGAGTTCATCGCCACTGCAGAAGCAAGCAAAGAACTATTGTGGTTGCGAGAGTTACTCAAGGATTTTGATTGTGAACAGACTGGAACCACTACAATATTTCAGGATAAAAAATCAACTATACATCTTATAGAAAATCAAAAGATCAATTCCAGATATAAACACATTATGGTGCGGTATCAGTTTGTGAAAGAATTGAGTGGAACTGTTCTTCAGTTACACTACTGTAATACTTCTCAAATGGTTGCGGACATTTTCATTGGCTGGACCCCAGTTTGAAAAACCTAGACTGACACTAGTCATGATAAAATGAACTCCTCCAGCCAAGTGGGAGACTGTTAGAAATTATTATAAGAAATATGACTGTCAGAGTTCTTCGAACCAGACGCCTCAGCGAACATTTAACAGAATTGCAGGTGGCGCTGCTCGAAACGTTTTTTAGTTGTTTACTCTAGCGAGCGTTGCCTGAAGAAGATCTCCTTCTGCTGCTGACGTTGGTTAGTAATCTAAGTGGTTGATCTTTGACTGAACAACAACAATGTCGGTGATATGTAGAGGGTGTGCGTGTTGGAATAGTGAGTTATTACCTTTTTGTGGAGATGTACAATAAATATTAGTGGGTTGTCATTCAAGCGTTTATATGTGTGGAATCCCCTTTTTATCTCTGTGATTACTAAGGATAGATCTTCCTGCAGCCACTTACCTGATCTTCAGGTAAGTGGCTTACTGCGTTACTTAAAGGAATTATAGAATTTAATTGTTTAGAAATATCTACACAAGTTCTTTTATACTTCATACTCATAATCTTTTTCTTAAGCAGACACTTCAGAATCTGATCCATCCATGTCTTCCTTGGCCTTCCTCTGCTTTCCTTCCTGCCACTTGGGCTGAGAAGATTTTCTTAGTAAGCATTTCATCACTCATTCTTTCAACATGGCCAAACCACCGAAGCATATTGGTCTCCACCTTGCTAACAACATTTTGCTTCACATCACACAACTGCAATACGTCTTCATTCCTCACACAATCAGATCGTGTCTTGCCACAAACACCACGTAAGTAACGCATTTCTCCAGCACACAAACGACTCGTATGTTTCTTCTTCAGTACCCTGGTTTCACTGCCATACACCAGAGTAGCAACAATTACAGTTTAATACACAGCCGTGCGGGACTCTCTGGAGAACCCATCATTGCTGTGAAAACCTTTCAGAGCATCTATGACTTTCAAAGAAGAATTCCCTCGCCTACTGATTTCACCATCCAATTTGTTCTCTCTGTCAAACATACTTCCTAAATACAGAAACTCACTCACCTGGTCAAACACAGCGCCATTTATACTTACATTACATTCAGTGCTACCCGTTTGTCTATCAAACACCATAGCTTTGGTTTTTCCCTTCTTTATACTCAGTTTGAATTTCATGAAAACTTCGTGCATCCGAGTCAACATACTCTGCAACTCACTTTTGCTCTCTGCAAACAGGACAGTGTCATCAGCATACAGCAATCTGCACACACGGATATCACCAAGACATAAACCACTATTATCTATTTTGGCATCACGCATACATGCCTCCATAAATATATTAAACAGCCATGGTGACATTACACAACCTTGTCTAACTCCTGCACCAATGGAAAACCATTTTGATAAAACACCATTCACTCGTACACAAGATCTACTACCAGCATACATGGCTTTTACACTATTAAGTAGATTCCCAGTAACACCATATTCATTCAATACCTTCCACAAAAGTGTCCTATTAACTCGGTCGTAAGTATTCTCTAAATCTATGAAGGCAGTAAAAACTTTCTTCCCAGCAGCCAGATACTTTTCAATCATCGTGCGTAATGCAAAAATCTGGTTAGTGTAGCCTTTACCAGGCCTAAAACTACTCTGAACATCCAATACTTTAAATGATGTAAGACCTCGGACTTTTTCAATAACAACTTTACCAAACACTTTTCCTGGCACACTCAGTAGGCTAATACCACGATAGTTCTTGCATTCAGTCTGATCACCTTTTCCCTTATACAAGCGAACAATAATAGCATCCTTCCAATCCCGAGGGACCATTCCTAACTCCCAGCACAACTCGCCAATTTCACTTAACCAGTCAATTATAGAGTCACCACCATATTTCAACATCTCTGCAGTTATGTCATCAACTCCCGGAGCCTTACTATTCTGAAGAAATTTTAGAGCTTTACGCACTTGTTCTCTTGAGATCCTTCCTGTGCTTTCATCCCTCATTGTGACATCATCTGCGTCTGTCTCAGAATCATCTTTGCTTTCCTGATCTAATAACTCACAGAAGTATTCACCCCATCTGTAACTTAACTCATTAGGCTCCCATACCATTTCCCCAATCTCATTCTTCACACAACTTACAACTTCGTTTCCCCTATTTTTCCTGAGTCTCATGTACTTCCAGAAGGACTTCATACCTTTCCAACCTCCCAGAGCAGCTATGACTTGTGATATTTGGGTTCACCCTATTTCTATTAGTCTGTTTATTGAGATATTTGGGGTCACCCTATTTCTATTAGTCTGTTTATTGAGATATTTGGGGTCACCCTATTTCTATTAGTCTGTATGAGACTACATATCATATCAGATCCTGAGACTACATATAATGCCATGCAGAGGAGCCGTCGGTAAAGATTTCATTCTTACGGACATAACATCCCATTTATAGCTGATTTAATCCACAATGTTCTTAAATGGGAAGAGATTCGCATGGTCGAATGGCTACCCAGTTCACCTGACTGCAATCCCATTGAACATGCATGGGCTGCGCTAGGTAAATACACTGGAGAGAGCGCTTGCCAGCACCCTGCCAGAACATTTCAAGAAACCAGAGCAGCCTTGTTGGGGAGTAGGCAATAATAGTCAAAGCCTTGATTCGATAACTTTACTTTAGGATTCTTTGCTTGAGTTGCATGGATACCAGGAGTGATCATTTGCCATGTTAAAGTACAATTTATCTTAAGCAAAAGACTGCGTATTGCTTAATGGACTGCATTTTCACGTACATTACAAAATTAAATGATCAGTTCATGTAAATGTATATAGGGGACTTTCATTAAAACATAATTAAAAGCATGGAAATAACTCAGAACAACAAAAGTAAACCTTTTGTTTGTTACAAAGACTGCATATGCTGAATCATACATTATTTGCAATGCTGATTACAAATCTACTTGCTAAATTGTGCTTATCGGGCATAGTTCTTGAGTAACCTGTCGTTTCTTCATTTTGGCATGTATATTTTGCTACAAGCAATAAATTACACCTACCATAAAAAGTAGTTATTTTAGATTTTCTTCTGTACTTTGGTTGTACTACATCGCTTTATAGAGTCCAACAGTAATCAGCTAGTATTTTAGGGCTCCATTTTCCTTTAGAGCGTATTTCTATGGTACATATATCCGGATGAAAACGTTCTCCGTGCTCATCGCTTACAGCTCCTAAGTTCTGTGGGGAAAAATCCAGATGGGAGTGAAAGAAATGTATTTCAAGGGACATATTGCATCCCATGGCCATATAGCTTTCTAGAAGCTCAGTACAAGTACTTTAAAATTTTCTGCCTTCCGGTTACCTAAAAAGTTCAGTGCTACATCTTTAAAGGACTTCAATGCAGCAGTTGCAGTCTCATTCAACGTTCCTTCAAACGCAAGATCATGAATAAATTCCCTTATTTCTGGGACGATAAAAATGCCTTGTTAAATTTTGGCTTCAGATATTTTGGGGAGCTTGTTCTTTAGAAAACGAAAGGCTTCTCCATCTTTATTCAATACCTTTACAAAAACTTTTATCAGACCTATTTTGATGTGAGGCGCAGGTAAGTATGCATTCTGAGGACTTACTAACGGCTCAACAACAATACTTTTATTACCTGGAATTAAGGACTCTCTTTTAGACGAGATCTTTTTAATGTAATGATAATTTCTGTCCCTACTGTTCCATTCACAGAGGAAGCAAAAGTAATCTGTGTATCCAAATTGTAGACCAAGGAATAAAGCTATGACTTTAGGATCGCCACAAATATTCTATGAGTGTTTTTGTATAATATACTTTGAAACAGTAGTTTCGTATTTGCATGTTTCTTTCATGTATGCAGCATATGCAACAGGTTCTGAGGGATACATGTTTCTCTTATGAAGGACAGCTTTTAAGCTATTTTTTGAGCAATCTATAAAAAGGCTCCATTCTTCAGATTTGTGTTGCTGCCCTAAGCTTCAAACAATAAGTCTATATCATTGTAGTACACAACATAACCAATCTTCGAAAATAAGTGTTCAAACTCTTACTGTCGTCGACGAATACTACATACATTTGTACTTGGTTGTAAAGATTCCATCCCTTCAATCTTGAAGCCAATATTCAGGACAGGCGTTTTTGCCAAATGAAGGTCACTAACCAGATCATTCAGTTCTTCCTGACTTATAAGGTGAGCCACAGGATCTTCCGAGAAATCAGCGTCTCTTTGTGTTTCAATATCTTCTTCGCTGTGAGGATTTATTTCATCAGTATCACTATCATCTAAACTCCATGATGTGGAGGTACAGGAACAGGAAGTACTGGAAAATGAAGAACAGGTCTTAAGGCAGAAGGAATACTGGGATACTGAATCGTGTCTTTGTGCTTAGCTGTAATGCAGAAGTAAGTCTGTTGAGTGGTCTTTCGGTTCTCACCAAACCATTGGTACCGCAGAATTTCACGTGATCGCTTCAACCAGCCAGTCAACGAAGTTACACATGAATTACAACAAATGTGAGGCGCCCAAGATTTATATTCATCACCCATTTTGTACTGGAAATTAAGCTCATAATATATTCTAATTAACGGTCCGAAATGACGCCTTTGAGACTTTACAGTTAATTGCTCTCAAATGTAGTAGAAAGTTTTTTTTATTATTAGAGGTATAACGAACACAGCGAGCAACTTAACGGGCACAAGCAGTCGCCCGTTCCTTATATAGGGTGGCTGGTTCCAGGGAAGGGAGAGAGACAGTACCGTAAGACAATCAGAACATCCATGCCTCACCGGGATTTGAACTCGGACCTCTTTCGGACGAATGATCAGAGGCCATCGGTTAAGCCACTGCACCACCGGGGCTGCAGAAAGTGTTTGGGATGTATCAGAAAAGTACGCGGCATTATTTTATGTATACTTTGCCCAATCCACACTACTTTTTAAATGCACAAGAAAATGCATATCTTTGAATACCGATTAAATGCATTCGCATGACAAAAATTCTGCTTTTTTCTCCCTCCATAGAAGGAATTGCACAACAGAAAGTAAACGCGAAATTATGTCTGGTCTCAGAGAATCAGATATCCTGACTTCAGACGGATGTATCCTTTGGGAAAAATATGGCAGTTCCTTTAAGTAACACAACATTCACCCTAATAGAGGGTTCCGTTAAAACAAATTGGTGCCCAGTGGAGCAAATATGACTTCATATTTGTATTCAGCACCCATAAATACATATAAAACCGTTAAAGTTTTCTTTGTGACAAAACCAATGTTGTTCACTGTAATCTATGTTGTGAAGATAAAACTGATATATACACATTCATTCCACTATTTTCAGAAAGTTAGATGTCTCTTATAAATCCCATTTAAAAGCCGTCAATTTAGTATTTATTAACGTTATTTCATCTGTTCGAGTTAATTTTTCGGGCTACAAGAAACCCGTATTATGTACTGCTGATGGCGTGCTACTGGAATCGCCTGCTGAAGTGACTTTTTCTTTGTGTGGAAGGAAACAAAACAAAAACAATGACGACATCTGTTTCTGGTTGTATTTTCGCGTGAAATTGTGATACAAACCTTAGTGAACCAAAGTGATTTTAAGTAGCTCGATCTTTCATAATAGAATATATAAAACAGAGGCCATTTATGATACAAAGACCTGATTTTCATAGCGAGATCAGCAAAATCATGAATGATCTAATGGAGGGAATGCGAAATTTGCTACCAGTGTGAAAATTTAAGAGTGATAATTTTCTGTTTAAAGTTCCTCAACGGATGAACGTCGACACCTTAATTTATAGAAATTGCAACGGCGGACATTTGTAAAATATTACAAAAGCGACAGGATAGCGTCAACGGCCGGAAGTTCACAACTATAATTAGTATTAGATTCTCGATGAAACCATTCGACAAAGCCTGCCACAGTAATCAACCATGAACAGAATTATTCATAACATATTCTTGGCGAACATAATGTGCTGCCATCTCTAGGAATTTCACTATACAAGAAAGGGTACCAAGAACTATTCGTTTCGGGAAAATGAGAATTGTCTTAAAATATCGAAAAAGATGGCTGGACCAAATTTGTATTCTCCTTTAACGTACTGAAAGAAAAGTGAAAGGGCTAAACAACTGTAAAAATCTTTTGCACAGTTTACGTTTTTAAGGAGTCAGTGATACTTTTAGCCAGATTTACTCAACGATGCAGTCAATGAAAAAGATGTGCCATTGCACTTCGAAGATCGTCCCAGGCGTAATTGACCCCAGCAGATATACCAAAATGGGAAGGGGAGCAGAGAAACCTTTAAAATATCAGAAACCACGTTATATATATGGAGTTTTTTAATTATCTCTGACTAGTAATTAGTTGTTTCTTTTAAACTCCTAATTTTCAATAAATTGGAAAGTAGTTTTAAATTTTCCAAATGACTGTATGTATACATATTGTCCAGTACCCACTTCTCTGGGTATTTCTGCACTGAGTAAGTGGTTTCGGTCGAAAAAAAAAAGGAAACAAATAAAGAGGAAGAGGGAGCGAAGAAGAAAAAAGAAGAACTAGGTAAATATTATCTGTGTTACAAAAACGCCGATTTTAATGGCTACGATTGAATAAACAAATTTAAAAAGTCCGACTCAGTTAGGTGAAATGTAGTCTGGCGTCGCCAGGCCTTGAAAAACAGTCGCCTGACTGCGCCAGGCTCCTCCAGGTCTCGACTGCACATTTGCATTTAGGGAAAGACCCTTCCAAAATTCGGTATGTTGGAAACCGGTTTTTTTTATTTTTTCTTCTTCCCTCAAATATATTCAGCTTCGGACCGTAGCGTCACTCCCATTCAGATTCAATGGATGGCTGCTATCAGGCGATCTGTAAGAAGTGGAAACAAACTATGAATTACTTTCCCTGTTTTTTGAGCTGAACTGCGTAACAAGTAAAAAAAAAGAAAAAAAGGTTCCCACGAAAATTCATCGCAAAGGTAATTCCATTCCAGAATTGGCCCCTAAACTTAATCTATTTTAATTTACGTAATTATAACCAACATAAAGAAATTCCTTTTTTTATGCATTGAAATTCTTTTTAAAGCAAAATAATTTTGAAGAAAGAGGCAGAAGGATCAGTAACTGTAGAGGTATTCGACTTCTGGAGACGAATCAGTTGGAATGAATATTCCAGAAACTCATGACCGTCAGGAAATAATGTTGCTTACATATAAGAGGAGCTCCAGTGCTTACGTACGGTGCAGAGACGTGGACCTTAACTAAAAGAGACATACAAAGGCTGCAGACAACTCAAAGAAGCATGGAGAGGTGCATACTTGGTGTAACCAGGAGAGATAAGAAGAGGAACTCGTGGATCCGAAAAATGACAAGAGTGGAAGACATCATGATCAGAGTTAAATCCCTGAAATGGCAATGGGCTGGACATACTGCCAGAAGGACAGATCATCGATGGACAGCCGAAATTTTAGATTGGATTCCAAGGGACAGGAAAAGACCCAGAAGAAGACCACATGGGAGATGGGTGGATGAAATTCGAAAGTATGCAGGGATGACATGGAGGAGACTGGCACAAGACAGACCGTTGTGGAGGAAACTTGGGGAGACCTTCGTCCAGCAGTGGATTGATAATGGTTGACAATGATGATGATGATGACATATAAGAGGAAGACCTAAAAGATAATTCGATAAGGAATACCATGTACGAGGAATGCCATATATGTAGATGAGTATATTCAAATACGTCCACATATGAAAATTACCGCGCATTTGCAGCACAAGACGCGCATTCGACTGTTGTGTTGTTCGTTTCGTATAAAGAAGGGTTTGGCACAGCAGTCAAACCGCACAGGAAGAGACTAGGCTGTGCAAACTTGAAATGACGGATTTTAAAAAGGGCATGGTAGTTGGAATCCCCTTGAGTAAGCAATCGGTGTGCAACATTGCTGCTCTCCTTGGATTCCGAATCTACTGTCCCTGTTCTTCATCTACGGAAAGCCGATTGTACCACTAGAGCTTCTGGGAGGTCACACAAACTGAGTGACAGTAAAAATCCACCAAGGAAAGAAACAGAGTTTGAGCTCTTGTCTTCTTACTACCACTCCAATAAAGGGTCATAAGACCATGTTAGGATCTGTCACCCGATAATATAGCCGTGGCTGTATAAACTGCTTAGCCGAGAGAGTTGTAAGCTCTTGAAAAAATGAAAAGCTAGACTTCATGGCAAGGTTTACTGGGTATAAATTCCCGGCCTATCCACTTGTACATACATACATACATATCACTAAGCTGTTCTCTGAGATTCAGAGGTTAGCTCCAAAAAGAAATACAAACTTCCAGATATTTTCATTTATTGTTGTCGTATCAAACTTCTCCATTTACAGCGATCTTGACATACAATTCGTGCTTCACTGATATCCATTACACGCCGTACATGTTAGAAATTATTATAAGAAATATGACTGTCAAGAGTTCTTCGAACCAGACGCCTCAGCGAACATTTAACAGAATTGCAGGTTACGGTGCTCGAAACGTTTTTTAGTTGTTTACTCTAGCGAGCGTTGCCTGAAGAATATCCCCTTCTGCTGCTCACGTCGGTTAGTAATCTAAGTGGTTGATCTTCGACTGAACAACAACATTGTCGGTGATATGTAGAGGGTGTGCGTGTTGAAATAGTGAGTTATTACCTTTTTGTGGAGATGTACAATCAATATTAGTGGGTTGTCATTGAAGCATTTATATGTGTGGAATCCCCTTTTTCTCTCTGTTATTACTAAGGATAGATCTTCCTGCAGCTGGTAAGTGGCTTACTGCGTTACTTAAAGGAATTATAATTTTTAATTGTTAAGAAATATCTAACAATCTTGAATATGAAACTGAAATCTCACTGCTGTCAGGAAAATTAAACGCAAAGTTCGTCAAATTCATCAAGCACTTGAGTCGAGTGGATTGAAGGCGTATTTGTTACTGCGTAGTTCCTCATTCGAAGATCGAAAGCGGAACAAAATGGCGTCACTCATAGGAAGCGGCATGTACAGCATAACAAAGTTAGGTAATTTTAATTATCAAATTTGGAAAGTAAGAATGGAAATGATTCTTATTAAAGATAATTTATGGAAGGTTGTTTCAGAGCCAATTTCCGAAGGAAAGAGTGATGCATGGTTGAGAAATGATGAACTGGTTAAAGCTACAATAACACTTTGCGCGTCTTATGATCAAATTATTCACGTACGCGATAAGAGAACAAGTTCCGAAATGTGGAATGCTTTGAAAATGGTTTACGAAAGAGAAAGTTTGAGTAGTAAATTGTATTTGCTTAGAAAACTGTATAGTTTACGCTTTCAAGAAAATGGATCAACTATGCAAGAGCATGTAAATAGAATGCTGGAAATAGTTCACAAGCTCAAATGACAGGGAGGGAATTCAAAGACACACATTTGGGGGCTGTCTGGCTAAATAGTTTACCAAGTACCTATGAAAATTTAGTTACTGCATTAGAAGCAAGACAGCAAGACGATTTAACACTTGAGTTAATCAAATGCAAAGTGATAGATGCATCTAATAGAAGGAAAGAAAACTCACAGGCACACACCGATCACACAACTGTTTTGAAAACAAGTTATAAAAAGAAAAATTACACCTCTAAACAAGAAATGTTTTGCACTTTTTGTAAAAGAAAGAATCATGTCGAAGATGACTGTTGGCACTACAAAAGGAATCAAAATAAAGGTAACACTGGTAAGTTTCACAGAATAAACCCACATACAGAGTCTCACAGTAATATTGCCGTGAAGACAAGAAAAACAAAATTAGATTGTGAACAAAATGACATAAAAAGAGAAAATGAAAATTTCTCATTAGAAACGAAGTAAAACCAAACAAAATATCCAAAGGTTGGTCAATTGATTCCGGTGCAACGTATCACATGACAGATGATGCAACGCTGTTTAAAGAACTTTCAAAAGGTGAATCAGAGCTGATCACCACTGCCGACGGTTCTCAGATAAAGTCAGAAGGCAAGGGAAATATAACCTTAAACTGCAAAATCGGAAAAGGAAAATTTCGAAAAGTGGAAGTAAAGAATGTGTTTTATGTTCCAGATTTAGACACTAATTTGTTATCTGTTAGAAAAGCCACAGAAAAAGGATTTGAAGTTTAATTCAAGAATAAAAAATGCACAATTAAGTATGGGAATACTATTGTAGCTATAGGATTAATAGATGCCTCAGATAATTTGAATAACCTACAAATATTAGATGAAAAGGCAAATTTGGCTACTACATGTGAAAATAAGAATTGTTTGAATTTATGGCACAGAAGGCTAGGTCATAAGCGATATTTAAATGATAAAACAAATAGAGAAAAAGGAGTTAGCAAGAGGAATAACTCTTTCCAATTGGTAAAAAGGAAGAAAATTGTGAGTTTTGCATAAAAGGCAAACTTACACAGAAGCCAATCTCCAAACAAAGTAGTTTTAAGGCCAAAGCTGTATTAGAATTAGTACACACAGATATTTGTGGTCCCATGGTTAAGGCCAGTCCTAGTGGTTACAAGTATTTTATCACATTTATAGATGACTATAGCAGATACTGTTACATCTATTTGCTTAAAAGTAAAGATGAAGCATTAGTAAAATTTAAGCAATATGTAGCTTCAGTGAAAACCAAATTTGGAAAAATGCCAAAATCAATAAAAACAGATAATGGAGGAGAGTATTGTGGAAGAGATTTTGAAAATTATTTAGTGGAACAAGGAATAGAACATAAAACCATACTGTCCTCAAATGAATGGAATTGCTGAAAGAAAAAACAGATTTTTTGACAGAAATGACAAAAACTATGATGTTAGATGTTAATATGGAAGGTAAATACTGGGCAGAAGCTGTAATAACAGCAGCTTACATAATAAATAGAGTTCCAACACAAGCAACAGGAAAAACTCCTTTTGAATTATGGAACGGATTTAAACCATATCTTGGTCATATTAAAGTATTTGGATCAAAAAGCTTATTTATATGTACCAAAGCAACAAAAAAGAAAATTTGCAATAGAGCACAAGAGGGAATCATATTAGAATATGATTAAAAATCTAATGGATACAGAGTATTAAATAAACAAACAAACAAAATAATCATTACCAGATCAGTAAAATTAGATGAACGTCAGCCAGCTATAAAAAAGTAAACCTGCTTAAAGGAAAGAAGATGAACAAGAAATTTTCGTTCAAAATGAAGTAATGTCATCAGAAACTGTGGAAGAAAATAATGATAGAGAAGAACCTGAAAATGTTTCAAAGAAAGTCTTCAAGAATAAACAAAGGAAAACCACCAGAAAGATTAGCATATGTTGCAAAAGTTCAGTATAAAAAGGATTCTCAAAATTTAAAAGTAATCCAGGACATGAACGAAGTGGAAAAAGAAAACTGGTTGAATTCCATAAAGGAAGAACTAGATGCATTGAAGGAAAATGAAACATGGACTTTGGTAGATCTTCCAGAAGGAAAGAAAGCCATTAAAAATAAATGGATTTTCAAAACAAAATACAATGAAAGTGGAAAAGTCGAAAGCGATAAAGCAAGGCTTGTTGCAAAGGGGTATAGACAACAACCGGGATTAGACTTTGAAGAAACTTTTTCACCCGTAGTAAAACATACCACTTTAAGAACTCTTTTAACAGTTGCAGCAAATACAAAATGGAATGTTCATCATCTTGATATAAAATCTGCTTTCCTGTATGGAAAATTAGAAGACTATGTATTTATGGAACAACCAGAAGGTTTCAGAGAATCAGGAAAAGGAGAAAAAGTTTGTAAATTGCATAAGAGCATATATGGTCTCAAACAAAGTGCCAGAAATTGGAATAAAACAATAACAGAATATTTGTTCAAAAAGGGCTTCAAACAAAGCACAACAGATCCTTGCTTACTATCACTAAAGGATGGAAATCAAACAACGTATTTAGCTATTTATGTAGATGATACATTAATTGCATCGAATAACACAGAAAATATAAAGAAAACTGCAAATTTGTTGAAAAATCAATTTGAAGTCAAACATTTAGGCCACATAACATATTATTTTGGAATTCAAATGGAAAGAGAAGAAGGTGGAAGTTTTCTTCTGAGTCAAAGTAATAAAATAAAGGAAATTATACAAAGTTATGCTACAGATCAAAATAAGGAAAGTAGAATTCCATTCAGTACAGACTACAGAAAGAACATTCAAGAAGAAGAAGAACTTCTAAAACATAATGGACTTTATAGAGAAATAGTGAGAGCTGTCATGTATTTATCTACAGTAACAAGACCAAACATTTCAACTGCCATAAGCATCTTTAGCAGAAAAGTATAAAAACCAAGTAAACAAGATTGGTTAGCCATTATGAAGTTAATTTATTATTTGAAATCAACAGTAAACCTTAAATTAAGACTATCTTCACAAGACCCACTAATTTTAAAAGGCTATGCAGACGCTGACTGGGCAGGAGACCGGACTGACTGGAAATCAACATCTGGATTTGTTTTCATGCTTGGAAAGAGTGTCATATGTTGGACCAACCGTAAGCAGTCAACAACAGCCTTATCGACAACCGAAGCAGAGTTCATCGCCACTGCAGAAGCAAGCAAAGAACTATTGTGGTTGCGAGAGTTACTCAAGGATTTTGATTGTGAACAAACTGGAACCACAACAATATTTCAGGATAAAAAATTAACTATACATCTTATAGAAAATCAAAAGATCAATTCCAGATCTAAACACATTATGGTGCGGTATCAGTTTGTGAAAGAATTGAGTGGAACTGTTCTTCAGTTACACTACTGTAATACTTCTCAAATGGTTGCGGACATTTTCATCAAGTACCCAGGTTTCACTGTCATACATCAGAGTAGGAACAATTACAGTTTCATACACAGCCATGCGGGACTCTCTGGAGAACTCATCATTCTTTTGAAAACCTTTCAGAACAGCTATGACTTTCAAAGAAGAATTCCCTTACCTACTGATTTCACCATCCAATTTGTTCTCTCTGTCAAACATGCTTCCTAACTACACAAACTCACTCACCTGGTCAATCATAGTGCCATTTATACTTACATTACATTCAGTGCTACCCGTTTCTCTATCAAACACCATAACTTTGGGGTTTCCCTTATTTATACTCAGTTTGAATTTCATGCAAACTTTGTGCATCCGAGTCAACATACCCTGCAACTCGCTTTTGCTCTCTGCCAACGGGACAGTGTCATCAGCATACAGCAATCTGCACACACGGATATCACCAAGACATAAACCACTATTATCTATTTTGGCATCATGCATACATGCGTCCATAAATATATTAAACTGCCATGGTGACATTACACAACCTTGTCTAACTCCTGCACCATTGGAAAACCATTTTGATAAAACACCATTCACTCGTACACAAACTCTACTACCAGCATACATGGCTTTTACACTATTAAGTAGATTCCCAGTAACACCATATTCATTCAATACCTTCCACAAAAGTGTCCTATTCACTCGGTCGTAAGCTTTCTCTAAATCCATGAAGGCAGTAAAAATTTTCTTACCAACAGCCAGATACTTTTCAATCATCGTGCGTAATGCAAACATCTGGTTAGTGCTGCCTTTACCAGGCATAAAACCACTCTGAACATCCCATACTTTCAATGATGTAAGACCGCGTACTTTTTCAATAACAACCTTACCAAACACTTTCCCTGGCACACTCAGTAGGCTAATACCACGATAGTTCTTGCATTCCGTCTGATCACCTTCTCCCTTATACAAGCGAACAATAATAGCATCCTTCCAGTCCTGAGGGACCATTCCTAACTCCCAGCACAACTCGCCAATTTCACTTAACCAGTCAATTATAGAGTCACCCCAATATTTCAACATCTCTGCAGTTATGCCATCAAATCTCGGAGCCTTACCATTCTGAAGAAATTTTAGAGCTTTACACACTTGTTCTCTTGAGATTCCTCCTGTGTTTTCATCCCTCATTGTGACATCATCTGCGTCTGTGTCAGAATCATCTTTGATTTCCTGATCTAATAATTCACAGAAGTATATACACATCTGTCAGTTAACTCATTGGGCTCCCATATCATTTCCCCAATCTCATTCTTCACACAACTAACAACTTTGTTTCCCCTATTTTTCCTGAGACTCATGTACTTCCAGAAGGACTTCCAATCTTTCCAACCTCCCAGAGCAGCTGTGACTTGAGATATTTGAGGTCACTCTATTTCTATTAATCTGTTTATTGAGAAATTTTGGGGTCACTCTATTTCTATTAGTCTGTATGAGACTACATATCATATCAGATCCTGAGACTACATATAATGTCATGCAGAGGAGCCGTCGGTAAAGATTTCATTCTTACGAACATAACATCCCATTTATAGCTCATTTAATCCACCATGTTTTCAAATGGGAAGGGTTTCGCCGGGTCGAGTGGCCACCCAGTTCACCTGACTGCAATCCCATTGAACATGCATGGGCTACTCTACGTTAATACACTGGAAAGAGGGCTTGCCAGCACTCGGACAGAACATTTCAAGAAACCACAGCAGCCTGGTTGAGGCGTGCGCAATAATAGTCAAAGCCCTCATTCGATAACCTTACGTGAGGATTTTTTGATTGAGTTGCATGGAAACCAAGGGTGATCATTTGCCATGTTAAAGTACAATTTATCTTAAGCAAAAGACTACGTAGTGCTTAATGGACTGCATTTTCATGTACATTACAAAATTAAGTTATCAGTATATAAATAAAGAAGATAGCTGTCTAAGCACGAACACTTTAGCTCAAACCAATTACAACACTCAAATGAAGCTAAGACGTATCACCGGTATCAAAAGTATACACAGTTAAAACCATGACGACACAAATAACTCATTCCATTGAGGTTTAAAAAGGTTTAATGTTAAAAACTTGCGAGATCTTTCGAACCTACGACTTATAGGTTCATCATCAGGCACCAAAACTCGCAAGGTGCACATGAAACTTAGTGGTTATATACACGTGTGGTTATGGGCAATGACCGCGCATGCGTACAAGTCGGAACAGTATGAGGTCATAGAATACATACATTTAAAATAACCTGTAGGGTAAAAAACACATAATGGTTGTCATAAATATAAGAAATATAAAATGAAGGTCAAAGTTCCCTCGCCTGAGTTTTATATATGTACAATAAAATCAATGGTTGTCTAATCTTGTTTCTTGGTTTTTCAGTAGGTATCGCCAAGGTGCTGGTATATTGGATGGAGCTTCATCATTACAACATTGTTTATTCAAATGATAAATATACAAGCTCTCGAGAAACAACAGGCCATTTTTAGTTTTGGTCGTCGACAACAGTTTTACATTGTCCCAGTCAGGATAGTGCTCTCCTTTTAGTACCTCTCGCGCTAAAGAAGTTGTTAAGGCATGTGTACGAACACTGTATTTGTGTTCTGTAATTCGTGTCTTTAATGATCTACAAGTGGATCCCACGTAAGAAGTAGACTGTGAGGCAGTTGAGAAAGAGTTCAGTGGTATCGAATAAACGCCGTATTTATCTAAGATTGATGTCGGATCTCGGTCTGATTTGGTCAAATTGAACAAACTTTCCGAAGAAACACCAAAGGAACAATCGTATTTTTTGCATGAATTTTGTAAGATCGGTACAGTGGTTGGATGGAAGGGGTGGATGCCACGTATTTTATGGTTACTTCATCACGTATTGGTTGTAACGTTGTGGAGATCCGTCGTTGATACCTGCGTAACAATTTTGTAAATAGATATCCGGGATAACCGGAAACCTTTGTTAGATTGAAAATCCTGTGTAATTCTAGTTTTAAAGATCTTTTGGTGGATGAATGACTATAAGCCCTACAGATTAAAGATGAAATAGAACTATGTTTATAGGGAAGTATGTGTACGAGTTATATGGAATGAGGGTAGGTGAACAAGTGGGTTTTAGGTAGACGGAGGTTTGAATGTCATTAGATGGGGTGCGTCGTAATAAAATATCTAAGAACGGAAGGGTGTTGGAGGATTCTAACTCTTGGGTGAAGGAAATAGTAAGAAAGACGGCTAATAAAGAGGCAGCAAAAGTGTCTAATTCACTAAGTGAGTATTGCCAAAAAACTAAAACATCGTCGACATATCGTATATAGAGTAATGGTTGGAATGTACCATTATGAAAAACTGTATGTTCGACGTGTTGCAGTACTATTTCTGCCAGGACGGGGGAAAGAGGTGACCCCATTGGGGTACCGAAATCCTGGCGGTAGGTGATGTTATTAAATTTAAAAATAAGTCCGGTTCTTGATAAGGTTCAGGGCTGAAACTATAGCAGTGGATTCAGTAGAAGAGAGGTTTAAGGATGGAAGTAGTGGGGTAATCAGGTCAATGGCTACATCCACAGGGACATTGGGAAACAGGGAAACTACATCGAGACTGGCCATTTTAAATGGAATACCAGACGTAGCGGAATGGATCCGTTCCAGGGCGGACTTAGAACTCTTAATTGAGAAAGGTGAAGATGTGGTTAAGGGGGAAAGGACTGAGGCAAGTGATTTTTCCAGATTTCGGGTGAGACTCATGTACTTTATAAAACATCTCGAAAGTTGGCTGTGGAATATACACACTTGTCTTTTCTACAAAACTGCCGTTACTTGGGCGTCATCCCAAATTTCCTACGCCTGAGAACCGCTCCACGTTCACTATCAGATGCTAAGTTATTACAAGGAACTGAATCTAGGCGCTTAACTACAGAGATAAGAATAAAATACGGCCTGATTGATTCCCTTAACCGAAAAACATACAACGCGTATGGTTTCCTTGCTCACAACACCTCTTTAATTATTTTTGACAAATTAATGATAGTAAACTATGCCAAGATTACTCACGAGGTGGAAATGTACCAACAGAGACAAATACGGAAATTGAGGGTCTTGGTGCACGAGTCTACAACTAGAAAAACTCCTTGACAAAATCTAATCTAATGACCTCAACGAATGCTTTTGTGAATTTGAGTGCAAGACAATTAACAGAGGACGAATGTAGGGCACTAAACCGAGGATTTAAGTTCTCGTTTCCGGTGCTCAAACCAAAGACCTTCAATTACATTACCCAACTTGAACAGGTCATAAAGTCATTGCCGATTCATGCTCAGGACCCACTTAGATATAAAATCTCTCGTACTATTGAAAAGGAATCCACTCAACCACCAACTGAAATTCAACATATATTAAAATATGAGCGTACTACTTTGTTATCTCTTTCCGGAGACGCATCATTAGCAATTGTTTCTGCAGATAAATCGGACCAAATAGTTATACTTGATAACTCTACCTATATTAACAAGATGACCGCAGTTATAAATCAGATCCCACATACAGTATTATCTCGTAACCCTATCCCAGCTACTATTACTGCTCTTGCAAAACTTAAAAATAGTAATACACTACCCCCAGCCATTTCAAATAATATGCAACCTCCTTTTGGTCCTCGTACACCAGATTTGTTTGGCAAAATTAAACTTCATAAACCGGAACACCCCATCCGTCCTTTAGTATCAGGCTATACTAACCCCACCCGAAATCTGGAAAAATCACTTGCCTCAGTCCTTTCCCCTTAACCACATCTTCACCTTTCTCAATTAAGAGTTCTAAGTCCGCCCTGAACGGATCCATTCCGCTACGTCGGGTATTCCATTTAAAATGGCCAGTCTCGATGTAGTTTCCCTGTTTCCCAATGTCCCTGTGGATGTAGCCATTGACCTGATTACCCCACTACTTCCATCCTTAAACCTCTCTTCTACTGAATCCACTGCTATAGTTTCAGCCCTGAACCTTATCAAGAACCGGACTTATTTTAAATTTAATAACATCACCTACCGCCAGGATTTCGGTACCCCAATGGGGTCACCTCTTTCCCCCGTCCTGGCAGAAATAGTACTGCAACACGTCGAACATACAGTTTTTCATAATGGTACATTCCAACCATTACTCTATATACGATATGTCGACGATGTTTTAGTTTTTTGGCAATACTCACTTAGTGAATTAGACACGTTTGCTGCCTCTTTATCAGCCGTCTTTCCCACTATTTCCTTCACCCAAGAGTTAGAATCCTCCAACACCCTTCCGTTCTTAGATATTTTATTACGACGCACCCCATCTAATGACATTCAAACCTCCGTCTACCTAAAACCCACTTGTTCACCTACCCTCATTCCATATAACTCGTACACACCACTTCCCTATAAACATAGTTCTATTTCATCTTTAATCTGTAGGGCTTATAGTCATTCATCCACCAAAAGATCTTTAAAACTAGAATTACACAGGATTTTCAATCTAACAAAGGTTTCCGGTTATCCCGGATATCTATTTACAAAATTGTTACGCAGGTATCAACGACGGATCTCCACAACGTTACAACCAATACGTGATGAAGTAACCATAAAATACGTGGCATCCATCCCCTTCCATCCAACCACTGTACCGATCTTACAAAATTCATGCAAAAATACGATTGTTCCTTTGGTGTTTCTTCGGAAAGTTTGTTCAATTTGACCAAATCAGACCGAGATCCGACATCAATCTTAGATAAATACGGCGTTTATTCGATACCACTGAACTCTTTCTCAACTACCTCACAGTCTACTTCTTACGTGGGATCCACTTGTAGATCATTAAAGACACGAATTACAGAACACAAATACAGTGTTCGTACACATGCCTTAACAACTTCTTTAGCGCGAGAGGTACTAAAAGGAGAGCACTATCTTGACTGGGACAATGTAAAACTGTTGAAGACGACCAAAACTAAAAATGGCCTGTTGTTTCTCGAGAGCTTGTATATTTATCATTTGAATGAACAATGTTGTAATGATGAAGCTCCATCCAATATACCAGCACCTTGGCGATATCTACTGAAAAACCAAGAAACAAGATTAGACAACCGTTGATTTTATTGTACATATATAAAACTCAGGCGAGGGAACTTTGACCTTCATTTTATATTTCTTATATTTATGACAACCATTATGTGTTTTTTACCCTACAGGTTATTTTAAATGTATGTATTCTATGACCTCATACTGTTCCGACTTGTACGCATGCGCGGTCATTGCCCATAACCACACGTGTATATAACCACTAAGTTTCATGTGCACCTTGCGAGTTTTGGTGCCTGATGATGAACCTATAAGTCGTAGGTTCGAAAGATCTCGCAAGTTTTTAACATTAAACCTTTTTAAACCTCAATGGAATGAGTTATTTGTGTCGTCATGGTTTTAACTGTGTATACTTTTGATACCGGTGATACGTCTTAGCTTCATTTGAGTGTTGTAATTGGTTTGAGCTAAAGTGTTCGTGCTTAGACAGCTATCTTCTTTATTTATATATCAATCAGCACGATAGTCTCTTCATCATATCTAAGTTATCAGTTCATGTAAATGTATATAGGGGACTTTCATTAAAACATAATTAAAAGTATGATAATAACTCAGAACAACAAAAGTAAACTTTTTGTTTGTTACAAAGACTGCATATGCTGAATCATACATTATTTGTAACGCTGATTACAAATCTACTTGCTAAATTGTGCTATCGGGCATAGTTCTCGAGTAACCTGTCGTTTCTTCATTTTGGCATGTATATTTTGCTACAAGCAATAAATTACACTTACCATAAAAAGTAGTTATTTTAGATTTTCTTCTGTACTTTGGTTGTACTACATCGCTTTATAGAGTCCAACAGTAATCAGCTAGTATTTTAGGGCTCCATTTTCCTTTAGAGCGTATTTCTATGGTACATATATCCGGATGAAAACGTTCTCCGTGCTCATCGCTTACAGCTCCTAAGTTCTGTGGGGAAAAATCCAGATGGGAGTGAAAGAAATGTATTTCAAGGGACATATTGCATCCCATGGCCATATAGCTTTCTAGAAGCTCAGTACAAGTACTTTAAAATTTCTTGCCTTCCGGTTACCTAAAAAGTTCAGTGCCACATCTTTAAAGGACTTCCATGCAGCAGTTGCAGTCTCATTCAACGTTCCTTCAAATGCAAGATCATGTATAAATTCCCTTATTTCTGGGGCGATAAAAATGCCTTGTTAAATTTTGGCTTCAGATATTTTGGGGAGCTTGTTCTTTAGAAAACGAAAGGCTTCTCCATCTTTATTCAATACCTTTACAAAAACTTTTATCAGACCTAGTTTGATGTGAGGCGCAGGTAAGTATGCATTCTGAGGACTTACTAAAGGCTCAACAACAACACTTTTATTACCTGGAATTAAGGACTCTCTTTTAGACGAGATCTTTTTAATATAATGAGAATTTCTGTCCCTACTGTTCCGTTTACAGAGGAAGCAAAAGTAATTTGTGTATCCAAATTGTAGACCAAGGAATAAAGCTATGACTTTAGGATCGCCACAAATATTCTATGAGTGTTTTTGTATAATATACTTTGAAACAGTAGTTTCATATTTGCATGTTTCTTTCATGTATGCAGCATATGCAACAGGTTCTGAGGGATACATGTTTCTCTTATGAAGGACAATTTTTAAGCTATTTTTTGAGGAATCTATGAAAAGGCTCCATTCTTCATTTCAAAATTGTCTTTATTCTTCAAATAAAAATAGCATTTTTATGTACATGATAGTAGAATTCTGCCAATAAGTACAGTGGTATATACATCAACTGGAAAGTTCCAGTGAAACGTAAAACAAAAAAATTGTTAAAATCATAAAATTATTTCTCCCCGAAGGGCGAAGGAGAGGCAGACAATAAAGCACAAGCGATGCAAATTAAAATGTATACTACAGTATTGTAGACAAGAAAATACATGATGCTATGCTATTCACAAATTCCAATTAAGCAGTACTACCACACTCAAGATTAAATATGCACAAGGTACTAATTCACAGAATAGACCATGGGTGAGAAGGAACTAACAGGTGCAACAGTATTTAGAAATATGACAGAAATGGTAGAAACAATTAAGCACAAATACTTATTATATGTACAGAAGTATGCAATGACAAGAGAGAAATACGCTAAACGGACCCAGGAGGGCAACTTTACAAAAAAAAAAAAAACAGAAATCGAACAGTAATGCAATGCATAAGGGTCATATCATATGTACAGAACAATACATTGACAAGGAAGAAAGCCGCTAAACATACCCAGAAGGGCAGCTTCTCATAAAACAGAAATGTAACAGTGATGCTACACTCAAAATTTACGTCATATGTACAGAAGTATTCAGTGACAAGGGGGAGAATCGCTAAAAGTACTCAGAAGGGCATCTTCTTACATTAAATTATACACACAGGGACAATAAAATTTCAAAATATATTCAACATAATGCAGGGGACATTGCGTGTGCAGTAAAGTGTGCAGAAGAAAGAATTATATACAACATAAAATACAAAATAATCGAAGAGAACATGGGAAACATGGTGAGCTATCTCCAATAGCACATAAAACAGAATAATCACAAATAGCGAATCATGTGGGTGAAAAAGGAGATTCCACCTAGGAACCTCATACCACTAAAATGAATACGTAAAATCATGAGTTGTGACAGTGAATGTGGGTGACAACAAAAATCCCACCTATAAGTTCAGATGTAGCTGCAAATTGTGGATATGGAACCACCCAGCCCAATGGGCCCAGGAGGATTGAAAAACGTTATCGGTGTTTGTTGAGGCAGCACGAGAGTGCTCCATTCGGAGACGAGTGGTTAACCGTGCTAGGAAGCGTCTCCGAATGATAGCACTTGCCTCCTGAGGAGGTGGAGTAAGAGCAGGGAGGCGTTGTTCAAGATGTAAAGTATGTACAGTGAACTTTACAAGAAGAAAAATGTAACGGCACACAGGAGGCAAGTGAGTAGGTGGATGCTTAGTTTGGAGTAGCCAAGCATGTGCAAGAAATGGTAACGATCAAACACAAATTCGATCAGCAAGACGAAATGCTGTGTTTAGGACTGGCAGGAGTACGGGGCAGAAGAGGTATTCATGTTGGACGTCGCTGACTTCAGGGCAAAAGGAGCACTGTGGAGAGGTGAGAAGAGTCATGCGAAATAGTACTGATGTGGCGGGGAGACGAAGGTGAAGAAATTGCCAATGGACATTGAGTTCAAGAGGGGAGGAAAGGGGAGAGGTAGAGGCTGTCCAGATGGCGGGGAGAAGAGAAGGAGAAGCAGAATGAACAGAAAGTGGAAGTGCGGGAGGGGACAGAAGGAGCCAATAAAGAGAAGAGGAGGAGATAGAAGTAACTAGAACCGGGGAGCTACGAATGAGGAGAAAGAACGCTAGAGAAAGAGGGGCGGAGGGGACCGAGAAGAGACCATCAGGGGAAGCGAGGAGTGAAAGAGGCTCCAAAGCGCTGTGCGAAGGAGAAGATATTCGTTAGCAAGAGTAATTGTTGGAGATAGAAACAGGGAAGAAAGAGGTCTCCAGGTTAGATCAGAAGTTACGAGAGAACGGACAGTTATCACACCAGAGCGGATCCAATGAGGAAAGTAAAAGTAAGGGAGGTTAGGAGGATGAATAAGAGAAGAGAAGAACAGAGGTTCATCTAGAAGATCAAGAGTTGAAGAAGGAAATGAACGGAGAAGAGGAACCGAACGAAAGAGAGAAAGGCCCTCTCGCAGGACAGGAGGGAGGTGGGACGGAAGAAGAGAGTATGAATCCATCTTCAGAAACAGTAAGAAGGTGAAAGATGGGTCACGGGAAGAAGCTAGAACATTAAAGGTAGCGGTAAGGGACGGAACAGTTGAAGTGGCAAGGCGAATGAAATGAATAATGCGATGTGTTTTATAAAGGACAGCTGGATCAGGAAGCTGGATGCCAGCTAATGAGGCTGGTAGATGAAGCGTGGCAGGTTTAACCCAGTGATGTGAAGACCAGATGACGGAAGTTGAGAGGCGAGTGGTGGTCATCATTTGTGACACGGGAACAACTGTCGACATCCAAGAGTATTCGCATAGGGAGATAAGTTGTCGACGAACAACGGCTGCTCGTTGACGGAACGATGTGAAAGGGCGGGCCTTACTCCAGTAGGCAGCAGCCAGTTGTATCCGGGGTAGAAGAGCAGTCCAAGTGGCAGATACAGAAGCCAAGTGCAATCCGATATACGCACCGAGGATCTTCTGTGTAGTGGCTGTCCACTGCGCACCCCAAGGGGCATCGGTGCGGGCAGCCCATGCCCCGCACCATAAGCCAGTACTTTTAGTGGCATTCAGCGCAGCTCCAGATATTGCAACATACCTTTGATAAACAGAATACAGGCGATCAAATTGAGATTCATCCCGGACGCAAAAGGTCACACATCAGCATAGGCGGGGAAAATTATCCGATGATGACGAGTACTAGCCACTGTCGGCGGTAGGACATCCAGGAGTGATCATCGAGCTGCTAACAGGAAAGGCTCAAAAGCGAGAGTGAATAGCTGGCCGGAGAGCGAACATCTTTGCCGGATGCCTCGCTTAAACGGAATTGGAGCGGTTAAAATTGTGGCCGTTCGAACATGGAAACTGGCGCCCTGATAAAGGGCCAAGTGAGCGGAAGAAAAGGCAGGAGGAAAACCAAATTGTGAAAGGACAGCAGAGAGATAAAAGTGAGAAACGTTATCAAAAGCGGACTTTTGATCCAGATTGAGAAAGGCAAGAGGTTCATCAAGAGAGTGAGCGAGGAAGTGAAGATGAAGGAGAAGAGAAACGTTAGTGGAAATAGTCCGACCAGGTACAGTGTATGTCTGGTCGGGAGCAATAACGAAAGAGAGAACAGAATTAAGGCGACGGGATAAGAGTTTTGTATAGAACTTATAGTCAGTGTTTAGGATAGAGATAGGGCTCCTGTTTCCAAGATCCAAGAGGTCACCCTTCTTAGGAAGGAGGATGATGTGTGCCAAAGTAAAGTCGAGCGGTAAGGCAGGAGAGGAAAAAGCAGACGAGAAACACGCAGACAGAAAAGGCAGAAGGCACATTAGAAAAGCACGATAAAAAGGACAGAGGAAGGCCGTCAGGTCCAGGAGTGGCATGAGGATTGAGAATAGCGAACGCCTCACGCAGTTCGCGAAGAGAGAAAGGGGAGAGTAAAGAAGTAGATAAAGTAGATGGGGCCTGAGGAAGAGAGGAGAGAAGAGTAGTAGCTAATGAGGATGAAGACTGCGTTACTGCACTGTACTTGGCGGTGAAATACTGTTTGGTGAAAGTGCATAGCATCGATGGGTTCGAAGTGATGGAACCATCCTGGAGGCGAAGATGACGCAAAGATGTAGCAGAACGATGTTGAGATTCCAAGGCGGTTAAGTAGTCGTGAGAATCAGCTGTAGGGGAGAGATGCAAGAAATGCATCCTGCGGGCTGCATCCGATGCGCGAGGAAGAAGCAAAGCGTGGAGATCTGTCAGATAGCCGGGGTATTGCTGATCATCAAGAGAGAGCATCGACAATAGAGCACGTAGATTCGCAATTTTCATATCGCTCTCATTCCGAGAGGCATGGGAGTAGCGCCGTACAAAAAGGACCAAGTCGTGTTTGACACTGAGCCACAGTTGCATCGCGTCTGACGTAGTATCAAGAAGGGGCAGACGACTGCGGAGGAACTCACGCACAGCAAAACAAAATTGTTGATCATCCAGGAGTGAGTCCGGAAAAGTCCATACTCGTTGATCCTTGAAGGTGAAGGAGAAACACACACCGACAGACTGACAATACTGTGGTCTGAAGCGGCGGAAGGATGATGGGCAGCAGCTGCGATCGACGGGAGAAGAGCAGTCGAAACATAAAATTCATCCAGCCGGGCTGCCGTAGTGCTGCCATGGATGGAAGAGCGCCAGGTAAAAGAGATTTCCGACGGGTGTAGATGCCGGAACGCATCAACCAATTGAAAATCATCAACTAGCTGAGAAAGCTGTAATACACGTTGCCTGCGGTATTCGCCAACGGTTGAATTGCGGTCAAGGGCCGGCAACAACGTACAATTGAAATCTCCGCTGATGAGAATATATTCAGACGGTGGGATGCATGACAGCTCTGTACGGAGTGTGGAGAGAAGATCAGGTAACAGACGCTCATCACAGGGGACATATATGTTAAACCAATTGAAAATCAACCAATTGAAAATCATCAACTAGCTGAGAAAGCTGTAATACACGTTGCCTGCGGTATTCGCCAACGGTTGAATTGCGGTCAAGGGCCGGCAACAACGTACAATTGAAATCTCCGCTGATGAGAATATATTCAGACGGTGGGATGCATGACAGCTCTGTACGGAGTGTGGAGAGAAGATCAGGTAACAGACGCTCATCACAGGGGACATATATGTTAAAAACATGATAGGTCACGTTTTCAATGCAAAAGACAACGACCTGGAGGTTGTCCACATATAATGCACGAATCACTGGCGGCGAAATCAGAGGGAGTAGGCGGTGATGGTTCGCAATCGCAAGGCCACCATTCCGTCCAACTCGATAAGCATGGTGAAAATCGTAGGGCCAAGCCCGCCAACGAGAGAACAAAGTGGTAGCAGAGCAATTGGTCTCTTGGAGCAAGAGAAGATCTGCGTGTAGAGGCGCCAAGTCCTCATACACTAGGGCATTTCTAGGAGAAGCAGAGAACCCTCTGCAGTTAAGTGTGACCACCTTGAATCGGTAGGTCCTTCCCAGGTCGACACGCACGTGCACTGGAATCTGTCATTTTCTTCGCCTGCTTCTTCATTCTGTCAGCACTAAATTTGAGATCGGGATAGGAAAGCACAAGATTTTGAAACACAGATGTCACACTAGAAACTTGGGTTAGAACAGTAGGAAGATCAAACATATGACGTGCAACAAACTGATTAAAGAATCTAGGATGTTTATGAGAGCATAATACTTTATATATTTTATGAAGAGAAAGCGGACCTACCGGTATATCCGCCTTCGCTTCAGCTAGGTATCGGAGAAAAGAATCTAGGGAAAGCACTAGGGGTGGAGTCTTAGAACCTGGAATCACAGCAGGATGTCGACTTATTCGTGGCGAAGTACGTCGTTGAGAGTAGGAGCGGGAAGATGAGTCAGCAGAACGACCTCTTGCAGCACCGGTGCGAGGAGGGAGCGGAGACTGCGGAGCACTCCAGGACTTCCGTCGAGCAGGCTTGCTGGTAGTTGTAGAGTTAGAGTCATTGCCAGAATAGTCACTAGCAGTAGGGCAGTCCATGCCAGTAACTGTACTTGGAGTGTCTTCGTCCGACGGAGGATGAAGGTCAGCAGTCAGATCAGCTGGAGCTGCAAGGAACGTGGGCGGAGCAGTCGGCCCCAGAGGAGGAAAGTCCACTCTCTACAATTGTGGGACAGGACCCCATGGAGAAGGGCCCGACGGTAGAGCGGGTTGATGAAGTTCAGAAGACACCTCCTTAGAAGCAGCAGGGGTGGAGAACACAGGGCTGTCACGGGTGACTTTTGGTCCCGAAGACTGAGGTACAGCAGGGAGGCGGAAGCACTCACTTCGTTGATGGCCATACGCCTTACAAGTCTGACAATGAAAGGAGGTTAAAACGTCGATGCGTCGGATCTGGTCTCCGCATTTTACAGTGAAAAGAGTAGGAAAAGTCTTGATATGTTCATCCGAAGAGAATACTACTCGTGTAACTCGTCGGGCACTTTCAATCGAACGATCATCCTCGTCCTTGGAGCAGCGGAGTGTGTGGTGATGTTACCCACAACACGACCGCATTGCATAAGAAAAGCACAAAGCATAGCATCTGTGACTTCAGGATGTACTGGGTACATCGAGACCGTTACTGGTCTTTGGGCGACAGGCTCAGGAAATAATTGGTGATCACCAACAATCAGCCCAGTCTGTAAAACAGAGGTAGCATCTGCCGCATGAAAGAAATAAAAAATGTCACTCGGCCCTCTGCGCGACATATGACGGAAAGAACTTTTGTTTCAGAGCAGTAGAGTACATTTTCAGTGGTGTGTCCGGCAGCGCCTCAAAGCACACACCCACGCAACTCAGTAGCCGTGGTGAAAGAAGTACCTGCTGGAGAATCCACTGGAATTTCGAGCACAACCTCATTACCAGAGCGACGGACATGAGGTTTTAAAGCTGCGGCTTCCGCTCGCATGGAATTAGACTTGGGTTGAAGCCTCTGGGAAGTTACCGCTGAAGAATAAGAGCGAGGAGCAGTAGAAGTGGAGGTTGAAGGCAGAGGAGCACCGCCATCCATTGAAGGCTTAGGAGTTCTTCAGGTTTGTGTTGCTGCCCTAAGCTTCAAACAATAAGTCTTTTTTTTTTTTTTTTTTTTTGATTGGAGGTTTAACGACCACCGTGAGCAACTCAATGGGCTATAAGCAGTCGCCCGTCAATAATTTAGGGTCACTGGTACCAGGGAAGGGAGAGAGCCAGTGCCGTAAGACAAACACAACATCCATGCCTGACCGGGATTCAAACCCGGACCCCTTACGGACGAATGATCAGAGGCCAGTGCCTTAGACCACTGCGCCACCGGGGCGGCAAACAATAAGTCTATATCTTTGCAGTACACAACATAACCAATCTTCGAAAATAAGTGTTCAAACTCTTACAGTCGTCGACGAATACTACATACATTTGTAGTTGGTTGTAAAAGATTCCATCGCTTCAATCTTGAAGCCAATATTCAGGACAGACTTTTTGCCAAATGAAGGTCACTAACCAGATCATTCAGTTCTTCCTGACTTATAAGGTGAGCCACAGAATCTTCCGAGAAATCAGCTTCTCTTTGTGTTTCAATATCTTCTTCGCTGTGAGGATTTATTTAATCAGTATCACTATCATCTAAACTCCACGAGTTTTTTTTTGATTGGAGGTTTAACGAACACAGTGAGCAACTTAATGGGCACAAGCAGTCGCCCGTTCCTTATATAGGGTGGCTGGTTCCAGGGAAGGGAGAGAGACAGTACCGTAAGACAATCAGAACATCCATGCCTCACCGGGATTTGAACTCGGACCTCTTTCGGAAGAATGAGCAGAGGCCATCGGTTAAACCACTGCACATCCGGGGCTGCAGAAAGTGTTTGGATGTATCACAAAAATACGCGGCATTATTTTATGTATACTTTGCCCAATCCACACTGCTTTTTAAATCCACGAGAAAATGCACATCTTTGAATACCGATTAAATGCATTCGCATGACAAAAATTCTGCTTTTTTCTCTCCTCCATAGAAGGAATTGCACAACAGAAAGTAAACGCGAAATTATGTCTGGTCTCAGAGAATCAGATATCCTGACTTCAGACGGATGTCTCCTTTCGGAAACATAGGGCAGTTCTTTTAAGTAACACAACATTAACCCCAATAGAGGGTTCCATTAAAACAAATTGGTGCCCAGTGGAGCAAATGTGACTTCATATTTGGTTTTAGCACCCGTAAATACATATAAAACCGTTAAAGATTTCTTTGTGACAAAACCAAAGTTGTTCACTGTAATCTATGTTGTGAAGATAAAACTGATATATACACATTCATTCCACTATTTTCTGAAAGTTACATGTATCTTATAAATTCCATTTGAAAGCCGTTAATTTAATATTTATTAACGGTTATTTCATCTGCTCGAGTTAATTTTCGGGCTGCACGAAACCCGTATTATGTACTGCTGATGGCGTGTTACTGGAATCGCCTGGTGAAGTGACTTTTTCTTTGTGTGGAAAAAAACAAAACAAAAACAATGTCGACATTTGTTTCTGGTTGTATTTTCGCGTGAAATTGTGATACAAACCTTAGTGAACCAAAGTGATTTTAAGTAGCTCGATCTTTCATAATAGAATATATAAAACAGAGGCCATTTATGATACTAAGACCTGATTTTCATGGGCAGGTCAGCAAAATCATGAATGATCTAATGGAGGGAATGCGAAATTTGCTACTAGTGTGAAAATTTAAGAGTGATAATTTTCTGTATGAAGTTCCTCAACGGATGAACTTCGACACCTTATTTTTTAGAAATTGCAACAGCGGACATTTTGTAAAATATTACAAAAGCGACAGGATAGCGTCGACGGTCGGAAGTTCACAACTTTTCAAAATGAACTTTATTGAAACTAAGAGAGGTTACATAGTAATGAACATGGACTCTAGGCTCATTTAGTCTAGTGAATGGCACCCGAGCATGGGTGGTTATGATTGTGAATTATTTACAATGATTGATTATGACATATTTACAGTTGAGTGCAGACAACAAGACTAAACGAGGTATTTACAGTGGAGTGTTTACATTTGAGATGAGAGAATGGGTGAACAGAGAGATGATGATGCAATGGTTTCACAGTAGTAGTTTGGTGGGAGTCTTAATTGTGCTAGAAGGAAAAAAAAATATGGGATGTTCATATTTATAGCAAGAACAGTCCTGATTTGTTGTTATGACGCGGCCAGTCCTTGAGTTGGAATTGTGAGAGTTCCTTCGGAGCACAGGAGAGGTGTTACCAGTCACTTTTTTTTTTTTTTTTTTTTGTTTGTTTGTTGATTTTTCGGTAGGTAGCACTGAAGGTTTTTGAGGTTTGTGAGAGTTCTTGAGGAGACCGGAGATGCACTACTAGGGTGTTTGTGCAGAGCGAAGCTGGTGGGTGGTCCGGTGAGTGAGGCTGATCCGGTTATTGATGATGTTGAACCACTGGCGTGTGGGGGTCCAGCAGGCATGGAAGGTGGGGAGGGTGGAGGTCCGGAGAGCTTCAGTGTAGTCGGCTTGGATTCTGGCTGTGATTCTGTTCCGGAAGTGGTTGATCAGGTTTTCAGAGGCTGGTGGGTCATAGAGTCGGTTTGAGTTGGTGTGTCCGGAGTACATTTGGTAGATTATGTACTTGGCAAGTACGAAGAAATAGGTGCAGGTGTTCGGGTTGTGCAGAGGGTGGTTGGTAGTTCTAAGATACAGGTAGTGGTTGATGGAGTGGGCAGCGTTACAGGTATATAATTAGTATTAGATTCTCGATGAAACCGCTCGACAAAGCCTGCCACAGGGACCAACATTAAACAGAATTATTCTAAACATATTCTCGGCGAACATAATGTGCTGCCATCTGTAGGAATTTCTCTGTACAAGAAAAGTTACAAAGAACTACTCTTTTCTGGGAAAATCAGAATTGTCTTAAAATACCGAAAAAGATGGCTGGACCAAAGTTACATTCTCTTTTGGCGTACTAAAAAAAAGTGAAAGGGATAAAAATCCGTAAAAATCGTTTGCATAGTTTACGTTTTTAAGCAGTCAGTGATACTTTTAGCCAGATTTACTCAGTGAAGCAGTCCTGAAAAAAGACGTGGAATGGCACTGCGAAGATCGTCATAGGCGTTATCGACCCCAGCAGATATACCGAAATGGGAAGGGGAGCAGAGAAACTTTTCAAATATCAGAAACCACGTTATATATATATATATAAAGAATGTAAATATTCTTCTGCTGCAGCGGCTACGGAACCCATCCGGCCGCCAGGGCTCAGTCAATAACTTCAACAATTTGAGCCAAGATTTTTTTTATTTTTTTTTATTTGGCATATATGCAGTTGCTGTGATGTGCCTTTCAAAGCTCCTCTAGATAAGTTGTTGGGTGGTCCTAATTCCCAACGAAGCTCCTCAGGTATTGTTTTTCTTCTGTCTGTTGCGGGAAACGGGAAAGTAGGGGGTTCACCACGATTCGAAATTTCGGGCCCGGTCAACGAACGTCACTTTCCGCCGCCCCTGAGCTGTTGTTTCTTTGAAACTCTTAAATTTCAATACACTGGGAAGAGTTTTAAAATTCTCCAAATGACTGTATGTATACTTGTTGTCCAGTACCCTCTTCTCTGGGTATTTGTACACTTACCCAGTGTACAAATACCCAGAGAAGTGGGTTTCGGTCACATGAAAAAAAAAAAAAAAAAAAAAGGAAATAAATAAATAAAGGGTTAGAGGGAGAGAAGAAGGAAGAGAAAAACTAGGTAAATATTATCTGTGATTAAAAAAACGTCGATTTTAATGGCTACGATTGAATAAATAAATTTTAAAAATTCCGACTCAGTTAGGTAAAATGTAGTCTGACGTCCCCAGGGTTTAAAAAACAGTCGCCTGACTGCACCAGGCCCCTCCAGGTCTCGACTGCACATTTGCATTTACGGCTACACACCTCCAAAATTCGGTATGTTGGAAACAGATGTTTTATCCTTTCTTCTTCGCTCAAATGTATTCAAATTCGAAACCAAGTGGCACTCCCATTCAGATCCCATAGATCGCTGCTACCAGGCGATCTGTAAGAACTAGAAACAAACTATGAAATACGATCCCCGTTTTTTCAGCTGAACTGCGCAACTAGTAAAAATGTTGCCGCGACAATTATTCTAATTTCGGGCACATTGCTTTCAGTATAGAATTGCTCAAATTCGGGATTCAAATTCCAATTTAATTCTTTTAATTATGTTAATTAATTGACATAATTAACTATGTAACTGCTCAATCGGAGTAATTTGTAATTAGGTGCACGTACTATCATCCCAACCCAGGCCACACAGCGATTCACTGGGTTCTTTTCTTTTTTTTTCTCCACTATCTTTTCCGCGAGGGAAAGGAGAGCTAAATTGCAATCGTCAGGCCCGGTGCAAAATTTCGTAAACAAGTCAAAAGGTATTTTCTTCCATTCCCGGCAGGCGAGAAGCAACAGCATTGCGTATTGCATAATGCTTCCGTAACAACAATGGCGTTGCGGTGGCTACACAACGAAGATTTAAGAAAGAAATCTTAAAGCTGGTAAGAAGCTAAGGCTAGGCAATAAATGTCACCCAAGAGCGTTGTCGGAGAACATATTTCAGTCAGGCATACGTGCCTTCGAGCAGTTTTCAAGTTTTAAAAAGTTTGCTCGGAGTCTACGATAATAGAACCCAACAACGGGGTGACAGTTACGGCCAAATAAATTTTTAAAAGGCTTAGCTCAGCAGATGGTCAGCAGGCCTAGAGAACATCTGCCCCAACGTAGCCACTGGCCAGCCGCAACTGGACAACCGGTCCTCTTGCGTACGAGAGGGGGGGGGATCCGGAACCAATGGTGTTGCAAGGGACGTTTTCTCGAGGTAACGACGCGCCTCGCAGCAGGGCGATCAGGGAAAGCGAAAACTAAAATAAAAGGAGAAACTTGAAATTTCACAGGGGGAAAAAATACAGCAGAAAAAAGGACAGAAAGAGAGAGACGAGAGAGAGAGAGAGAGAGACGGAGAGAGAAGTTGTTTTTTGCGAACATGGGGCAGTCACAGTAATGTTGGTCGGAAGAGTCAGCGGTAGGCAAAGGAATGCCTAACTATGCGGAGCTCCAGAAGTCCGTCGACGCGAAGTTATTAACTGTAGAAAAGTAAAGTTCTTAGATAACTACCGGCTGTGTTTTTATCCACGGAGGATACCAGTCAAAAACCTACGGCCACCAGACAACCAGCGCCTCCCTCAACCCGGATCGGTGCAGCCCAGCAGAAGTTCTATTTAGGGTAAGACATCATCCAGTTATTTCACTCCTGAGTTAAGTTTTAGAAATGAAATATTATTGCTCACCTCGTACTGGTTGGATTGTTAGGGATATTGGTAGTTTTATATTTTCTCAAGTAAACCATAACTTCCTTTTGTAGAGATGTGTTATAATTTAAACCGGTCACACCATTAAATTGTTCTGAAATTAAGCATTATACAGCAAATAAATTTTATATTCCTTTCTTAAATCAACGTGTTTTTCTTCTCGCTGCTGTGCAAATGGGTACGAGTGTCTGTGTATTAGTTTAAAATAAGCCATAGTTTTCTTCCTTCACAGATACCTCTATTCAAGCATATAACCGAAATGTTAGTTCTTTTTTTAAATTCAATTTCTTTGCGTCATATGAGTTCTTGCGACAACCTCGTACGAGCTCATATGAAACACAACGCTTTTAAGTCCCAACGATGAGACTGGGTTGCCTATACTAGGAAACCCAATGTCATTGTTGCCAATCTAGATGATCGAAAATCGCTAACAAAATCTATGCCCCTCAAGTTTCCACCGGGACTTGGCGTGGTGACAAAAAAAAAAAAAAAAAAAAAAAAAAAAACAAGTTAGTAAAATCATGCAATGCATTGATTATGATACGCTATCCAACATACCAGAAATCATTACTCAAGTTATCACTCAAGTTATGAAGATAATGGCTGTGGAATAAATCTCGGTCTTCTGCCATGAACTTTGATCCCATTTCGATGATATTCTACAAAACCCGTTCAGTATACCTCCGAAATAACATGATAAAGTTTTGTCGGAATGGAAGCATTTTTATGTAAGTTATGATGCATAAGGGCTATGGAATAGATCCCGCTCCTGTGCCCTAACCTTTGACCCCGTTTCGCCCATTTTCAATAGAATTCGTCCCCAGGCAGGCTCTTACAACATACTAGAACATTTCATCCAAATCGAAGCATTTTTACATAAGTTATGACGCATAATGGGGAAGAAAGTGATTCCGGTCCTATGTCCTGACCTTTGATCCCATTTCGCCCATTTTCAATTGGGTTTGTCCCGATGTGGTCCCCTATCATATACTAAAATTTAATCGAAATCGAACCTTTTTTACGTTAGTTATGACACATAAGAACAGTTGAATGGATCCCGCTTCTATGTGCTAACCTTTGACCGCATTTCGTTCACGTTCAACAGGGTTCCTTCCCAGGTGATCCCCTTTCACATACTAAAAGTTCATCGAAATCGAACGATTTTTACGCGAGTTATCGTGCGGACGAACATACGCACACAAAGCGTGACGTAATGGGGCAGATGGGAATCGCGACCATCTGCTCGCAAGAGTGTGACGTCATAAAACTTTAATAGGATCCACACACAACGCGTGACGTAATGAGACAGATGGCGTGACCGCGCGCCAACATATCAAGCGCGGGAATGTGACGTCATAAGATCGTCCCCAGGTGGTCCCCTACGATATAATAAAATTTCATCGAAATCGAACCATTTTTACAAACGTTATGACGCATAAAGGCAATGGAATGCATCCCGCTCCTATGTCCTGATCTTTGAACCTACTTCACCCATTTTCAACAGGGTTTATTCCCAGGTGGTCCCCTACAATATACTAAAATTTCATCGACATCGAACCATATTTACGCAAGTTATGACGCATAAGGACATGGAATGAATCCCGCTCCTATGCCGTGACCTTTGACCCCACTTCACCCATTTTAAAGAGGGGTCATTCTCAGGTGATACGCTAAAATATGCTAACATTTCATCGACATCGAACCATATTTACGCAAGTTATGACGCATAAGGGCAATGGAATGGATCTCGCTCCTATGCCGTGACCTTTGACCCCATTTCGTCCATTTTCAATAGGTTTCGTCCCAAGGTGGTTCCCTACCACATACTAAAATTTCATCCAAATCGAACCGTTTTTACGTGAGTTATCGTGCCAACAGGCGGACAGACGGACGGACAGACGAACGGACAAAGCTGGAGCATATACGCTTCTTCAACCTACGGTTGGAAACCGTGAAAAAGTTCCCATGAAAATTCATCGCAAAGGTAATTCCATTCCAGAATTTCCCCCTGAGTTAGATCAATTTTAATTTACGTAATTATTACCATCATAAAGAAATTACTTTTCTTTATGCATTGAAATTCTTTTTAAAGCAAAATAATTTGGAAGAAAGAGATCGAAGGATGAGTAACTCTAGAGATATTCAACTTCTGGAGACGAATCAGTAGGAATGAATATTCCAGAAACTCTACCACATGACCGTCAGGAAATGATATGCTTACACATAAGATTAAGACCTAAAAGATAATTCGATAAGGAATACCATGTACGAGGAATCCCATATATGTAGACGAATATATTCAAACATGTCCACATATGAAAATTACCGCGCATTTGTAGCACAAGACGCGCATGCGCCTGTTGTGTTGTGCGTTGCGTATAAAGACGGGTTTGGCACAGCAGTCAAGCCGCACTGGAAGCAACTAGGCTGTGCGAACTTGAATTGACGGATTTTGAAAAGAGCATGGTGGTTGAAATCCTCGTGAGTTGGCAATCAGTGTGCAGCATTGCTGCTCTCCTTGGGTTCTCAAATTGTACTGTCCCTGTTCTTCACCTACGGAAAGCCGATTGTACCACTAGAACAAAGCCTCGCTCTGGGAGGTCACACAAACTGAATACGGTGAAAATCCACCACGGAAAGAAACAGAGGTTGAGCTCTTGTCTTCATACTACCTCTCCAGTAAAGGGTCATAAGACCATGTCAGGATCTGTCACCCGATACTATAGCAGTGGCTGTATAAACTGCTTCGCCGAGAGAGTTGTAAACTCTTGAAAAAATAAAAAAGCTAGACTTTATAGCTAGGTTTACAGGGCATAAATTTTATGCCCGTCCACTGGTGCCCTGCTTGTTGATATCTTTTGGGTCAACGTATTTCTATTAGTCTCTATGGGAGATTTACATTTGGGTCTACTTCTCTGTGGAATAAACGAAATTTATAGCGGAATGTGAGGAAAGCACGCCCGTTCTTTCCTTCACAGACCGTCCCCGCGATGTCGCACAATTCTGTGGGGCAGCTATTTGCAGCAGAAAAGTCCAATCCTTACTACATGCCCAAGACCACCATGTTGCATCAGCTGAGCGCACAAGACTTCCATCGTTCCTGGCAGAACCGAATGATGTGTGTTGCCACACTTGGTTTTCGTGAAGAACAGAATAGTGGTAGCCGGTCGTGTTGAATAGACACATGTTAATATGGCGTTTGCCCAAAGACATTGTCATCTGAACTAGAGAGGAGTTTGAGCTCAATTTTAGGAGCCCGGGCCCGGCCCGCTTTCTTTGATTACTTGTGTTTGCTGAGCCCGGGCCCGGATCTGTGGAAAATTTTGCGTATCAAGGCTCACATTTATGCATTATAAACTGGCCAAAGATATGACTGAAGCAAGGATTAGTTTAAAAATCATTAGTTTAAAAAGTTTAGTACAGTTATTCCACTTCACAATATTAATATGTTTTTAGAAATACTACGCATAAAGCCAAATGTTCTAAAATGTGGATTTGAAAATAAATAAATAGTCAACGTGCCCTTCGACCGTATCAGGGGAATCAGTAATTTTGGTATAAGCTGAAGAAAAGAAAATCGTTTAGATACAAAAAATTCTATTCGTTATTTCTTTTTGATTTCTAAATTTACTTTTATTTTGAATAAATTGCATCATAAAACGTACAACGATGTACAGACAGTTGCAAGTGTTTAAAAGTTTGACTCTAGAAAACTAATCCTTGCAATATAATTTACATATATGCTAATTGGTAAAAATAGTTTAGAGTGATGTCATCATCATCATCATCATTGTCAACCATTATCAATCCACTGCTGGACGAAGGTCTCCCCAAGTTTCCTCAACAACGGTCTGTCTTGTGCCAGTCTCCTCCATGTCACCCCTGCATACTTTCGAATTTCATCCACCCATCTCCCATGTGGTCTTCTTCTGGGTGTTTTCCTGTCCCTTGGAATCCAATCTAAAATTTCGGCTGTCCATCGATGATCTGTCCTTCTGGCAGTATGTCCAGCCCATTGCCATTTCAGCGATTTAACTCTGATCATGATGTCTTCCACTCTTGTCATTTTTCGGATCCACGAGTTCCTCTTCTTATCTCTCCTGGTTACACCAAGTATGCACCTCTCCATGCTGCTTTGAGTTGTCTGCAGCCTTTGTATGTCTCTCTTAGTTAAGGTCCAAGTCTCTGCACCATACGTAAGCACTGGAAGGATGCATTGATCAAACACTTTTCTTTTAAGACATAATGGCATATTGCTCTTGAAAATTATACTGTTTCTTCCAAAAGCTCTCCAGGCAAGTTTTGTACGCCGATTAATTTCTTCATCAATGTGACCCTCACTTGATATCTGCTGTCCAAGATAAACGTACGTGTCTGTTATCTCCAGCTTTTCTCCATCAATCGATAAATCTTCATTTCTTGTAAAAGCATTGAACATCACTTTTGTCTTCTGAAAGTTCATTTTTAATCCCACTTCTTTACTCTTGTCAGCAAGTTCCTGGATCATACTCTGCAGCTCTGATGGGGTAGTTGCAAAAATGACTACGTCATCAGCAAAACGAAGGTGGGTTAGATAATCTCCATTAATCTTTATCCCCTTGTTTTCCCAGCTCAGCGACTGAAAAACACCCTCCAATGTGGCATTAAAGAGCTTCGGAGATATGGTGTCACCTTGTCTCACTCCCTTTCCAATTTTTACGTGTGTTGTATTTTCAAACAGCCTAATCTTTGCACTTGCATTTTCATAGATGTTATTAATAATATTAATGTATGCATCTTCAATACCGCAGGATTTCAGAGCCATTGTAACTGCTGATGGTTTCACTGAATCAAAGGCTTTTTCTTAATCGATAAAAGCCATGCACAATGGAAGTTCATATTCCCTCGCTCTTTCAATTAGTTCTCTCAGCACGTGGATATGATCTATTGTGCTGTAGCCACTCCTGAATCCAGCTTGTTCTCTCGGTTGAGCCATGTCCAGTGTTACCTTCAAGCGGTGTGAAAGAACTTTAGTGAAGATTTTATAAACTACTGATAGGAGGCTGATAGGTCTGTAGTTTCCGAGATCCTCAATGTCACCTTTTTTATGTAGCAGGATCATTGTAGCGGTGTTCCAATCCTCAGGAATCTTTCCTTCATTAAGGCATCGAGTGAAAATTTGGGCGAGTACTGTTTCGATTTCTCCACTTGCTTCTTGTATGATGTCTACAGTAATTCCATCTTCTCCTGGAGCTTTTCCCCGCTTCATGTTCTTGATTGCATGTGCAACTTCTGCTGGAAGGACTGGAAGAACTCTGGTACTGGTACCTTTCATGATGTCTGGAGTACATGTATCATCCCTTTCATATAATTTGGAGTAGAAATCTTTCACTCTTGTCAAAATTTCGCCTCTATTTCTTGTTACAGAACCATCTTCTTTTCTCAGTGCCATAATCTGTTTTCTTCCCTTACTGAGATGTCCCTTTGCTATCTTTAGGCTTTGGTTGTTTTCAATTGCTTTCCTCACTAGTTCACAGTTGAATTTTCTTACGTCTTCAGTGATACTTTTTCTTACTGTCTTGCATAGCTCTATATATTCCACTTTGGAAGTCACATCTTCTTTAGTTGTCCTCATCTCTCTTCTTTTTTGCATCAACATTTTCGTTTTTCCTGATAATTTATTTACATGCAACTTGTTCTTAGACCCAGCTAATTTTGTTGCTGTTTCCATAAGAGCTTTGGTTAATTTTCTGTTAACTTCAGAGATGTCCACTTCTTCCGATGTTAGGCCTTCTAAAGCAGAGAACCTGTTCTTCAGTTCCAACTTGAAGGTATTATGGTGTTTTTTAAGGTTGGTTATGTCAATAGATTTTGTTTGTCTTATGAGCTTGCCACGTTCAAGTTTAGTGTTGAGGTGCATCTTACATCTCACCAATCTATGGTCACTACCTGTGTTGAACTTGTTTAGCACACTGCAGTCTTCTATGACGAATTTTTTGTTACACATAATAAAATCAATTTCACTTGTCGTCCCATTTGGATGTCTCCATGTCCATTTCCTGTGTGGCTTTTTCTTGAAGAAGGAGTTCAAGATGAAAAACCCTTCTGCCTCTGCAAACTCAACGAGAGTATTTCCACGTCGGTTTCTGTTGCCGTGACCGAATTTACCTACTGAAGTTTCATTCTGTTGCCGTTGCCCTATTTTTGCATTGAAATATCCCATAATTATTTTCAAGTGCTGCTTACCTTTATTATTTAGATGACAAATTTCCTCATAAAATTCTTCAATTTCTTCTTCAGGATGACTTGTGGTGGGTGCATAAGTTTGAATAATCTGAGCCTGGTATCTTTTCGAGAGTTGGATAACAAGTCGTGCAGCTCTGTCAGAGGAACTTTCAACTTCTACAACTTTATCCTTCAGTTTCTTGTTTATTATAAATCCAACACCACTAGTTCTGCCAGTATCTGTCCCACGATAGTAGAAGAGATGTCCACTTTTCAGTTCAATGAGATCTTCTCCTTTTCTCCTTACCTCACTTAGCCCCACGATGTCCCACTTGATCCTTTGTAGTTCCTCTTCCAATTCAAGAAGCCTTGAATCAGAAGATAGGGAGCGTCCATTGTACGTAGCCAAGGTCAGCATCAGATGGCAGCCTAGTCCGGTCCTCCGGGGATTCTTAGCACCCTCTGCCTTCATGTCGCACTGGCCGCTGCCTTGGCCAGGTACATTCCAGCTGCCGGAGACTAAGGGCCAAGATTTAAGTTGTGGAATCATTTTGGAGGGGTTTGGCCATAACTCACCACGCTGGCCAAGCGGGTTGGTGAGTGTGGGATAGCATTTCCTCTAATCCCGATGGTATAGTTATACCGCTATTGGCGGTCGTCAGAGCCCCTTTAGTGGGAACAGGATGCACCACGAGAAGGCGGGGTTGACATTTGTCAAGGAGAGGCTGTGATGTTACGCATCACCTGACCTTACATCCCAGAGTGATGTAGTAGAATATAAATAAAAGCATATGGGGAAATTTCCAAAATTAAAAAAAAAAGGACGTAAAAGCATTCCATACCAGATTATTCTGCATTTTGTAACATTAACAAAGCTTTGCGCTTAATAGTATAATAATCACAATATTATCATATGTGTGTGCAGTTTCCAGATCAAGTTCATCATGAAAAGAGAGAGAGAGAGAGAGAGAATTGTATGTAATGCCTCAGCGCTTCAACTTGATCTTCTTTTCCCTAAAACTCGACCTGCTGCACTAAAAACCAACGTCACACCAAAAATCGCGGGTGAGAAAATTTAAAAAAATAAATTACAATACTTCTAACAGCACAATTTTGGAAATTAATACATCATTTTAAAGATAAGATTCTTGATTTTTAATAAAATACAAAAATGGGGATGTGGTTTTTTCACAGTTTTTCGATACCAGACCTCTTTAAACTAATCCTTGCTTGAGCCATAGCTTTGGACAATGCATAATACCAGTCTTGCTAAGTAAAATTTGTCTTGCAATGGAAGCTAGCTTAGGAAATTGAAAATCCTTCCACCATGGTAACAAATCCTCAATGAAATTCAGCACGTGTAATTCAACCGGGCTCGGAATTACACGTGTTGAATTAATTACAGTAATGAAATTCAAGACGTGTAATTCCGAGCTCGGGCCCGGGTTTTTCGGTAGTTAATGAATTCTGACCTCTTCCGAGCTCGGGCTCCGAAGGCGAGCCCGGGCCCGAGCTCATCTCGAATGTGAACAGCATTGTTCCTACAGTCAAGATTGGAGGGAGATCTGTTATGGTGTGATGTTGTTTTTGCTAGAAAACACTTGGTCTTATGGTTGTGGCGCTCTCCTATCTGGCGGCAGCTTCATACGAAGAGATTGTGAACAATTTAGCGCTACTTGCGCTATGGCAAAACCTCTGCCTGTACCAACCAGATCAAGCGAAAGGTCCAACTGCAAGGTTTTCCCAGGACCAGTTTGATGAGCAGGCGGTCCAAGTGTGGATTAGCCTGATCTAACTCTAATAGAACATGCGTGGGACCAGCTGAGACACCAAGTTCGATCTCGGCCGTATGCAGTTCTGTCAGAAGCTTTATATTAAAAAGACTGATATGCGAAGCGTATATTAAAAAAGAAGAAAGAAAATCTGAAAATGTTGAGGCATATGCGCGCTGAAAACTGACATTGGTAAACAATGAGAGAGATATTCTCTGTTGCTATTGTAAAGCTTTCAGGACATTAATTGTTCAAAGAGATATCACTGACTGTTGCCAATTAAGTAAGAATAATTTTTCTGCGGTAAAACCCAACGTTTGAACAGTGGGTTCTTAACCGAGAAATATTGTATTCACACGTTAAAAATTTACGTGTAAGGGACCCGTACAACTTTGAATGCGCTGGTTCCTTTCAGCCGTCATGTCTCCTACTGCATTCATTAATTCTTCCATTGCCACATGTCATTAATTCAGTAGATTTGGGAAAAACCATAATTCTCTGTAATAAAGTTGTTGATTTACCTATATGTGTACCTGGGTACACATATAGGTAAATCAACAACTTTATTACAGGGCCAACGTCCTGATTGAAGTACATCGACATACCTATATCTAACACTGCATCACTTCAGTTACACGTCGCCTTAACTTCACGTCGACCAGCACTCTTCTGCCAGTGTTTCCAAGTCGGCGTCTAACACTAATCGCTTCAAGGCCAAACCGGTTCTCTCTTCGGGATTGTCCCTATGGCCTATAGGAATACGGGGCCACCTGACTCAGCGCTGATGCCAGTAAAACTTAACAGCGAATGTCTCAAGTACCACTGGCATTGATATATGTATACACGACACAAGGAATCGCAGTTCCATAACAAGAGTACTTACACCACGGTTTTAACTTGTGAATAAAAATTCTGTACTTCAGCATTTTACAGTACAGCTGTATCTTCTTTTTCACCACAGGAAACCTTATACTTATAAATGTAAGAAGGGACTTAAAACACATTTTCTGAACAAATTGTAATTAATATGAATGTGAAGTTTCTTTTATCAGATTCCATCTCATATTTTGAACATGACTATAACGATTTCTATGTCACAGATGTATTTGCTCTTTCGTTTCAGGCAATATTTTTAATCAAACCGTAGATTCTTTGAGAAACTGATTAAAAAAGAAATTCACGCTGTGGTAAAAGAGCTGTCTTTGAAAATCATTTTCCGACCAAAGGATCATGATGAAACGAAGCAGGCATTGGAGAATGAGACTATCGCATAATCTTCAGTTGCAAGTGGCCCATAAAATTTCATTGTATCAGGGAATCTTGCCATGTTGCAGATCGTTCTGGACGGCTCTCTACTTCCATCTTCGAGAAAAGCATAAAGTCCGAGAAACAACTCGTGATACAGGTCAGATGGCTGTCTGTTCAATGTGTTACTGAGTCTGTAGGCATGTCAGACTGCCACATCGATAATTGAGTGATGAGCCCTAAGAGTGTTGGATGACGAGGAAATGCATGCTGTAATCAATTGTGCTTTCAGAACCTGAACCTTCTCCACGATGAACCGACAAATTTCAGGTCAAGGACTGTTACAATGAATGAAGTGTGGGTTTATCACTTTTTGACCTAGATACTAAAAAGCAAAGTACACTGGAGCCTTAGTTATACTATTTTCTAGGGGATGACCTTAAAAAAACGTGCTAAAAGGTTTCAAAATTTTAAATACTATTGAAAATTTTATACTTTGAAGGAGTGCAGGATATTCCTTTATAATGATTTATTTAAAGTCGAACTGGAGGCGAAAGAAAGAAAAAGCTTTACAAATTGTAATATATTTTATTGCATTACAGAAATCATGAAGCCTATGAAAAGTAAGCTTCTCTTTCAATGGCTTTATGAATCTATGGAACAACAGTAGATTTTGATTAACTGTGATGCATCGAGATAGAACACTTTGGTTTGCAATAGCAAGCTACTGCCTCAATTATGCGAAGCTTTATCCAAAAGAACTAATTTGGGATGTTCTTTAAGAATTACCCCAAATAAACGTCTGACCCGATGGACTGATGGCCCAATTAACCGGAATCTACTGTGCTGATTCTAGATTGACGAAAATTCTCACAACTAAGAATCTGTGGCCCGTGCTTTGATATGCAACCCATTGATTAAGAGTCTTTCCCTAAGTATCCTGGATGCATCAATTTAAATCCGGAATGTTGAAAGATACATCTAGGATTCTATTCTAATATGCAACGAAATGGTGAGCCACAAAGTTACAGTCCAGGCATTTAAAAACTTTAAAACTGTGTATTCGTCGTGGAGAGCGAAACCAATATTTCATTGAAACTGAAGGTAAAGAACATTCCCTTTTCTTCGGAAATCAAGGTTATTATTATTTTTTTGATTGAAGGATCAGCGACCACCGTGAGCAACTCGATGGGCTATAAGCAGTTACCCATCCCAAAATTAAGAATTAGGGACCACTGATTCCAGGGAAGAGAGAGAACCAGCGCCTTATCGCCAACACAACATCCATACCTGACGGGATTCGAACCCCGACCCTTTTCGAACGAATGGTCATAAGCCAGCGCTTAGACCACTCGCCAACTGGGCTGCGAATCAATATTCAATTGTCTGTATAAACAAGTTAGTAAAATCTTGCAATGCATTGATTATGATACGCTTTTCAGCATACCAGAAATCATTACTCAAGTTATGAAGTAATGGCTGTGGAATAAATCTCGCTTCTGTGTTCTGACCATTGACCCTATTTCGATGATATTGAACAGAACCGATTCAGTATACCTCCGAGACAACATACTAAAGTTTGTCGCAATAGAATCATTTTTAATCAAGTTAAGAGGACAATGGCTGTGGAATAAATCCCGCACCTGTGTCCTGACCTTTGACCCCATTTCGATGATATTTAACAGGACAGGGTCAGTATACCTCCGAAACAACATGATAAAGTTTTGTCGCAATCGAAGCATTTTTGCCTAAGTTATGACGCATAAGTTCAATGGAATGGAACCCGCTCTTATGTCCTGATCTCTGACACCATTTCGTCTATTTTCAATAGGGTTCGTCCCCCGTGGTTCTCTACCACATACTAAAATTTCATCGAAATGGAGTCATGTTTACGTAAGTTATGACGCATAAGTGCAATGGAATGGACCCCGCTCCTATGTCCTGACCTTTGACCCCATTTTGCCAATTTTCAATGAGGTTCCTTCCAAGGTGGTCCCCTACCACATACTACAATTTCGTCGAAATCGAACCATTTTCACGTGAGTTATCGTGCGGACGGACGGACAGACGGACGGACAAAGCTGGAGCATATACGGTTCTTCAACCTACGGTTGGAAAGCGTAAAAAAGGAACTGCTGCTGCTGTTTTAGAAATTTCGCGACCCTCTTGCTTTTCTAGCTCGCAGCGCAAAAGGTACTGAACACAAAAATATGAAATTTACATCGCTTGTTGGGAATTGTTTGTAGAACACGCTGAAATGAACGGGTTTTCGATTCTGCAGATACCTCAAGAGCTATTGTATTTCAAAGTTAAGGTAAGCAAAAAAGTACGATCAGGTCGCGTTCCGGACACACTAACAGCAACAGAACCACGAAACTTTGTAGGCATGTAGTGCCATGACCGAATGTTTGCACCTCGTCGCCCTTTTATTGAATTTCGATTTAGTTTACGAGAAATTAATTTTTTTAATTTCACAAAAATCTCTATTTCGCGATGGGATCCATTTAAAAAAACCGATATTTGGCAAACTACAAATCATAACGCACTGCAATTTTTACACCATGAACTTACAACTACCGTTCCTTTTTTTACAAAAAGATATTCGAGAAAAACTCAGTTTCTGATTTTTAAGCATTTTTTAAAGGCGCAAAGGAAAGAAACGAACGGCTTGACTCTTCATAAGGTCTTTATTGCTCAAAATGTTTGGTATAAAAACCCCTGTACAAAATATATACAAGTGCAAAATAAGTACAGTAACAAGAAATGGGAGAGAACAAGATGATCGCAGGCATTTAATACAATGCAAAAGGTGTGAAAAAAAGGGAGCTCACAGGCTGTCCAGTTGAACAGTAGTAAAAATATAAGTCTATGAGTCCGGTGATAACAATAGTTTTAATGTGTCTGTGAGTTCGCCGAAAACGAAAAAAAAAAAAAAAAAACAGACAGTAAAGCAGTAAGAGTTCAAAGGTAAACAATTTCAAAACAAAACGTGAATTCAGTAGTAAAAGTAAGTCTCACACATGGGCAAATAAGTAGACACAGAACACTAATGAAGAACACTTACGATGGAATAAAAACACTGTAGTGGAGAGCCGAAAGTTAAGCCAGCAGTTCCACATTTTCGACGACTTGGAACCAAGGCTGTTGAGGTGACCAAATAGACATGAAGTTTAGAACAGAGTTATTTGCCCGTGCAATGTCAAATTCGAGTTATAGTCTGGCTGTAACGGAGTGACAATATCTGCGGCAGAAAAAACGACGAGCTGTGTGATAACGGCTGAGGGAAGGTTGGTCAACGCTGCGATGATAGTACAGGTACATTGTATACTTTGCTTGAAGAATTAGGAAGGAGCACACTTGATTATGTGTGGGAGCCGACGGATAGTGGTGACGTAAAAAAAGAAAATGTGACATGGTGTGAAGGTGAGCACACACTTTTTGAAGGAGAGAGAACATCATTGAGAACAAGAGCTGTAACATCAGACACAAGAAGTATGCATGATGAACGTCTCCAAGGGTTGAAAAAATATAAAAAATATAACAATGACGGAAACGGTGAAGAGTTCGAGGAGTGAGTAGGCGGCGATGAAGATGTAATCAACGAATGTCACGGACTTTTGGAGAGGCGAGAGCAGTATGAGAGTCTGTCCAGGTGGCTGGCACTTCCGAAAATGGTACATTGAGAATAGGCATTGGTTCAACAAAATGTATTAAAAAATGCTGATAAAGAAGCTTGACAGTACCTGATGAGGAAGGAATGGAATATCATTGAGATACACAAGGAAAGGTAGAATATGAGGCGCTGATGGTTGCGAGATAAGTCCATGTTAATCTACGAGGAAAGGGTAGAGTCGACGAATACTGACTTGAAGCAATCGCAGCTGAGCTCGATGAATGGGCGAATCCGAAAGAGGAGGAGTGATCTGGGAGAGCGATTTCCAGCGAAGGTTGGAATCAACGAGTTGAGAGACTCGTACCACGCCACTGGTGAACCAAGTGGAGAAGTGCAAGTATGAAGAAGCAAAGGAGCGCATAGCAGAAGAAAAGGAGAGAGGTTCCGCAAGGAGATCGTTAGTAGAGGCAGGGGGAAGGTGAATGAGATATAAGGAACGCCAGAGGGTAAGACTGGATCTGTAAGTCTTAGGGAAATGGTCGGGAACGAGAGGAAAGAGGTTCATGCTGCGAAACGTTGAGACAGTGAGGTGGGAACTTCGGAGAAAGAGAAAAGTGTCGAAAATGGTTTGAGAAGAAGAAGGTTGGAGAGAGAAATTCCGAAAGAAATTTGGAAGGTGGAAAGCTTTGAACTTCAGAGAGATATCGGAGAGAGAGAGAGAGAGAGAGACCACTAAAAGAAATAGGAAGAACGAGAGTGGAGTGCTGCACACAGTGAATGACATTCCAGATGAAATTAATAAATGTACGTTTAAGTTGGCGAAGCAAAAACAGCGGAGGAAGGTGCGCAATTCAAGCATGACAAAAAGATGGCTGGAGAAAGGTATTGAGGAGGTAGGCACGGCTGTGGAACGACAGGAGAGGCTTAAGACGGCAAAAAAGTGCTAGGCGGCGATTGACCTGCTGAACCAGGGGAGTCCAGGTTGCTGCAGCGACAGCAGAGGGGCTTCTAATGTAGACTCTGAGTAGTTTGATGACGCCTGACGACCAGCGGGCACCCCATGGGCGGTCACGTTGAGTGAAGAACCAGAGATAGCAGCACATTCAAGATAGGTATTTCAAAGAGTTCCGAACGCTCCCTTGGAACGGATGAAGACTGTCAAGTCATCCGCGTATGCCGAAAGAACTGTATGGTGGTGACGGGTGCACGCAACTCCACGAGGAACTGAGGAAAACAAAGGAGAACGGAGACAAATCAATAGCGGTTCAAAAGAGAGAGCAAAGAGTTGACCCGACAGAGGGCAGCCGTGCCGGATCCCACTAGCGAAAGGAATAGCAATGGTGAAAAATGTTGAATTACGAACACGAAAGAAGGAGTGAGAGTAAAGATTGGAAAGCGCCAAACGGAAGGAGGAAGGAAAACCAAACTGGCGAAGAACAGTGAAGAGATATGAGTGATTAATTGAATCAAAACTTTGACGCTGGTCGATATTGAAAATTGCGAGAGGTTCAGAGAGCTGAGAAGCAAGAGAGTATAAGTTACGAATGATAGTGATGTTAGAAGCGGTCGAGCGAGAAGGAACGGTGCAGGTCTGATCAGGACGGATGATTGCGAAAGAACTGGATTAAGACGAAGAGCAAGAACTTTGGCAAAGATTTTATAATCAGTATTTAGAATGGAAATAGGCAGCCAGTTTATCAAGAGTCCAAGGTTGCCAGATTTTTAAATAAGGCGAAGTACAGCAAAGGAAAAAGCTGATGAAGAAAAGGAAGACGAAGAAAAAAACGAAGTTAAAACAGGCAACAAGAAGAGTTGGAAGAAAAGCCTTATAAAAGGAAAGAGGAAGACCGTCTTCACCTGGTGAGGAACGATCATTAAGACTGAAAACAGAAGAACCAATCTCGCCTGGGGAGATTGGAGCACTGAGCGAAGAAAAGAAACAGTGAGGGACTTGAGGAAGATCTCTTGAAGAAGTGGTGAGGAGTCAGCTGGAAGCATCTGAGAAGGCTGAAAACGACAAGAAAAGTATGAATGAGTATTTTGGCAGATGAGGGAGGGATCTGCTGTGGTAGATCCATCCGGCAAAGAAAGATGAGCGATGATATTGTATTTAGTTCGATGTTCTTCAAGATGACGAAGACTCTGAAAAGGATCATCATGAAAGTGAAGAAGGGTGAACTTTAAGCGAGTCAGAGCAGATTTAGCCAATGATCGGAGGCGATGATGAAGCCGGATTTGCAGGATTTTAAAGTTAGGATCGGTGTGCGAGGTAGACTGAAGAGAATGGCGGATTGAATTTAAGTCCATGAGACGCTTAGTGCGAACAGAAAAACAAAAGCGTTTGGCAAACGCAGCAATGGAATGCTTGGTGGAGAACCACAGAGCTGCCGGGTCAACAGTGGAGGAAAGTTGATTGACTGATTGCGCAATAATGGAGTTGACATGAGAAATAAAAGTTGGATCTTGCAGGCAAAAATTATCAAGGGTCCAAACCTTTGGGTGAGAGACACCAGTGGAGGGAAGATGAAATTGTAGAACGACTAGACGATGGTCGGAGAAAACAGCTGGAGCATGTGAAACAGAAACAAGGGAAAAACGCAAAAAAATGGCAACAATAAAATCGGTTCAAACGTGCAGCAGCGTTGTAGGATCCGGCAGGAGGAAACCAGGTGAAATCACGGGTCACAGGATTGAGAAGGCGAAATGCATCTTGGAGATCAAAATTGAAGACCAGTTAAGTGAGTTGCGAAACCAGAGAACAGCGGAAATCTTGAGATCCATCACGATCGCAACGAGGTTGCAGCGTACAGTTAAAGTCACCAGCCATGATCACAACTTCAGAAGGCGGAATATCAGCGAGAACTGTAGTAACATGAAGAATAAGGGATGTAGCTTCTCAATCACTACGAGGAACATGCAAATTTAACTAATCAAAACGGGTAGAAAGGAAGCGAAAAGAAAGGTATTGAAAGACCCCGAGCAGGCTCTGTGACTCAACAGCGTCAGAGAGCAACGGAAAAAAACGATTATAAATGCAAATTGCGGTGCCGGACCCCAAATGGGCAGAGTGATTGTGAAAAAAGACAAAAGGCCAGCGTCGCCATCGGGAAATGTCTGTCAAAGGAGAACAGTTTGTTTCCTGCAGGAGAATGATGTTAGCTTTAAGATAACGATATCTTCGAAGACAAGAGCATTAGCTGCCGACGCCGCAAAGCTTCGGCAGTTGAAACTAACACAAATCAGTTAGGATATCATGAACAGGATGTAGATGGTTTTCGATTTCAGCTGAGACGGTCTTCAACAGGTATGATAGACGACGCAGAAACTGAGCAGCATCAGAAGGAAGGGTTATATTGATCAAAAATTCATCAAGTAATTGAAGTCGTTGGAGCATTTCATTGAACACACGGAATTGTTAGCAATTTGCGTTTTCTAGGGCGTTGAATTAGTTCAAGAAGTTCGGTATATCTGAGAGGTTGCATTGGAACAGAACAGTCTTTGAAAAGAGCTGAAAGTTTGGCAATGGTGGGAAGAGAAGAATCATCTTCATCAACATCCGAAGGAATCGATGCTGATTCACCTGAATTAGCAGCAACATGCATATTATCATCAGTACGGAGGCAAGCGAATCTATTTGTTGCACGAAGCGGAGAAGAAAAATTATCCGCGCCAGGTGAGGTTCCAGAGGATGTGCAGAAATATGGTCCGAGAACGCCTAGTGCGAATCGAACGTCCTAGAGAAGACTCAGCAGAATTTGGGCGTTTTCCGGAAGTTTTGGGTCCAGAGGAGCCCACAGAAGTAGGAAGAGGTAGAAATGAGATGCCATCAATGAGGGCAGGTTTGAACAATTCAGAAGCAGATGTTTGCATTTGCGAAACAGGCTGTGAAACGGGTGCGAATTTGTTGCACGGTGGTGGCGCTTGAGTGCTGGGCAATGATGACGCAGCAGTTTCGAAAGAAAGCGGCTGCTCGGAGTTGTATGGTAATGGCGGTACTGAAACAGGTGAGGACAACGAAATATCTGCAGTCATGGAAGGAGCAATCAGCAGAGATGTTGACGTGGTTGACATAGGAGCAACAGTTTGTTCAGTAGTAAGGGAGGAAGAAGTGGATAATGTCAGGAACCTTCATCGCAGGGACAGCACCACGTGCAGGTGTGCGGTGAGGACACTCAGAAGCCAGGTGTCCCTCAGCTCGACACCGGAAACACTGGACATTAGCAAATAAGTTTAAAACGTATGTTAGTGTGTCCGTAACAAGTTGCATAGTTGTGGTGCGGTTAGAAATGGCTTGGTCAGTGGGGAAAATAACACGATATTGGCGAAGACCTTCTTGCACAAAGTTGAATGGAGAGTCTCTGGCAGCAGCAGGAAGACATTTTCTCTCTCCCACCACTCGACCAAAAGTGCCGAGTGCAGCAACAAGTAAGTTGTCAAGAATAGCAGTAGGCAGTGAAGGTAATGTCACTGTGACCGGGCTCTGTGCAGAAGAAACACGTTGCAAGTGAAAGGAGCCAATATCAATGCCTGTAGCAAGAACGGTGTCGTTGCCTTTCGGTGAACAAAATGAACGACAACACCCCCTCCAATACGAATAATTGAAACAATGCTTTCCTTGGGAACAACTTTAACTAAGGCCTCCAAGTAGAGAAGGGGGGGGGGGGTCACGAAGAGAAGGAAAATATACACTTAATAACAAAGCTGAGGAAAGGTCTTAACCTGCTGGTGAGTCGTCAGAAATCCGAATCTTGAGAACTTTATCTTCTCTTAAAAATTCTGGTTGCATTGAAACAGGTGCATCAGAAGATTGGTTTGGACGAGAAGTGGCAGCATACGAGCGTGGAAGGGTTGTAGGTAGGCCAGCAGAGCTTGACTTAGTACTCAGGATATGCAAATCAGGACGTATCACATTCGATGCAGAAACATTAGGACGAAGCACATTAGAAGCAGAAACACAATTTGAAGTTGACAAATTCACACTTGAACAGGTCATAGTTGTCACAGAAGTGGTCGATGTAGCCAAAGAAAATCCTGCGGAGATAACATCGGTAGTAAGAGCTTGCATTTGTATTTGGGAAGCACATATCACGGCCGCTAAGCCTAAAACACAACACTGGGTGTTGCAACTGCGTCACACACAAAAAAAACACAAAATAACGTAACAGGAGGCACACACTCAAGTGAGGTAAACGAAAACACAACACAGTCAACACCAACCACTAAAGAAGACGAAAAATCCACAGAAAAAAATTAAGAAAAGGTAATTTTCTGATTTTTAAGCATTTTTAAAGACGCAAAGGAAAGAATAGAACGGTTTGTCTGTCTTCACGACAACCACAGAGGAACGTTCTGGTCCCGTGACCTGCTGCCATTATGACGCAGAGAATTTAATATGCATATGTTTTGTTGGTAAAGCTTTCTCAGTTGTTTAACGGTTTAGCATAACGGTTTACGGAAACGCTTTTTGGACCGCTTTTGTTTTACTTATTGGTAAATCTAGTAAGTTCTATAAGTTCAAACGACAAAAGTCCGCCTTTCCAAAAAAATAACGACAGTAAAAAAATTCGGAAACTTTAGAATGGCGGCGGAGCAATGTCCTTCAATAAAAATAGAAGAAATTTGAAAAAGTTCCGAAAAATCCAACAGGGAGTTCACCAGGAGAGAAACAAAAACTGTAAACAAGCTGCTATATCGGAATCGATACAGCGCAAAAAGTATTGAACAATTGGGAGAACATTTGCATTTCGTTGTGATATACTTGCGGATCCGGCGCAGGGCCCGAGTGATACTCTGGAAACGAGCGTAGCTAGCCTAGAGGCGCAGCCCTAGTGTATGTAAAAATGCATAGTTCAGTTGAGCTTAATTTCTGAAGAAGATACTTCTTAATATCTGTGTGCTTATAAATTTCAAAACTTCAGGAGGTCTTTGTCCAACACAGCGAATGATTGCTGCAAAATAAGATACCATAGTCTTCGTTTCTCCTCTCTTCATGTTTTTCCATACTACTACATATAGTATGAATTTTATTGAATTTTACGGATTCTGCGTTCTCCAGGAAAATGCTGAATTTTCAGATACCTTTCTGCAAATCCTTTTGCATATTAGGGCGAAAATTCTCCGCTCACATTTTCCGTACTGTGAAAACCCAAGTTTGTTCGCGACGGGCATCGAATCTGTGTCCCCTCACTCCGGAGTAAGTCGCTCTCTCAACTGAGCTACGCAGACAGAATGCATCGCTGCAGATTTGCTGTCTTGACACTTGTTTTCACATCTGTACTACGTCACAGTACCCGCAGACGGAAAATTTCCGGTAATTGAAGTGATTCGCGGAAATACTTCAGGTTGGATTAACTATTAAATTTCAATCGTCTGTCGGAGCACCTCATTTTGAATTTCTCAAGCGAGATATTATATTGTGCATAGTATATCGCATAAAATTTTGGTTATTGTGACACAGGATATTTCTTCTCCTCTACCCATGAGAAACTGGGCACTTAAATTATTGTACCAGTGATTGTATGATGTCTATGACATCGGAATGAATCCCACTGGTGCCACCAAACGCTTCTTTGGTGTAAGGGCTTGAAAGTTCAGCCTGTCTACCATTTAAGACAAAAGCTATTATAGTTATCAACAGTAAATTTTGTATTTCGGGGTTTTATGAAAAATTACTATAAAACAGTACATTTTAACGTTTGTTAAAGATAATTGAAAGTCATAGTTAGTTTAAAAAGCTCTCATGTTCCAAAGCATTGTGTTGCTTCCAAAAATCTCGATGAAAAAATTCCCTCTGTAATTTGTGATAATTCTTCTTACAGAAAAAAATTAAATTATTACAAACCTGTGAATAGACAAAGTCATCGCTCTTCCCACGTTAAATTGTTATCAGCAACCGAATAATTGTTATCCGGACACCACTGGGATCGAATCCCAGGTCTCTCGAGAACTAGCCGAGTGCGTTCGCTTTACGCTACGGGGCCAACAATCCAGGGCGCTATGTGTGTTTATCTGTCAGCATCTGACTTCACAAATCCGTAGGGATGGGCTCAGCAACTGAGACGTCACCATACGCTACGGTGCCAACAATCCACGGCGCTATGAGTGTTTATCTGTCAGCATCTGACTTCACAAATCCGTAGGGATGGGCTCAGCAACTGAGACGTCACCATACGCTACGGTGCCAACAATCCACGGCGCTATGTGTGCTTATCTGTCAGCATCTAACTTCACAAATCCGTAGGGATGGGTTCAGCAACTGAGACGTCGCCATACGCTACGGTGCCAGCAATCCACGGCGCTATGTGTGTTTATCTGTCAGCATCTGACTTCACAAATCCGTAGTGATGGGTTCAGCAAGTGACACGTCACCATACGCTACGGTGAAAACAATCCACGGCGCTATGTGTGTTTATCTGTCAGCATCTGACTTCACAAATCCGTAGGGATGGGTTCAGCCACTGAGACGTCACCATACGCTACGGTGCCAACAATCCACGGCGCTATGTGTGTTTATCTGTCAGCACCTGACTTAACAAATCCGTAGAGATGGGCTCAGCAACCGATACGTCACCATACGCTACGGTGCCAACAATCCACGGCGCTATGTGTGTTTATCTGTCAGCACCTGACTTCACAAATCCGTAGAGATGAGCTCAGCAACCGAGACGTCACCATACGCTACGGTGCCAACAATCCACGGCGCTATGTGTGTTTATCTGTCAGCATCTGACTTCACAAATCCGTAGTGATGGGTTCAGCAACTGAGACGTCACCATACGCTACGGTGCCAACAATCCACGGCGCTATGTGTGTTTATCTGTCAGCATCTGACTTCACAAATCCGTAGGGATGGGTTCAGCAACTGAGACGTCACCATACACTACGGTGCCAACAATCCACGGCACTACGTGTGTTTATCTGTCAGCATCTGACTTCACAAATCCGTAGTGAGGGGTTCAGCAACTGAGACGTCACCATACGCTACGGTGCCAACAATCCACGGCGCTATGTGTGTTTATCTGTCAGCATCTGACTTCACAAATCCGTAGGGATGGGCTCAGCAACTGAGACGTCACCATACGCTACGGTGCCAACAATCCACGGCGCTATGTGTGTTTATCTGTCAGCATCTGACTTCACAAATCCGTAGGGATGGGCTCAGCAACTGAGACGTCACCATACGCTACGGTGCCAACAATCCACGGCGCTATGTGTGTTTATCTGTCAGCATCTGACTTCACAAATCCGTAGGGATGGGCTCAGCAACTGAGACGTCACCATACGCTACGGTGCCAACAATCCACGGCGCTATGTGTGTTTATCTGTCAGCATCTGACTTCACAAATCCGTAGGGATGGGCTCAGCAACCGAGACGTCACCATACGCTACGGTGCCAACAATCCACGGCGCTATGTGTGTTTATATGTCAGCATCTGACTTCGTAAATCCTTTGCGTAAGGTGAACGTACTCAGCTGGTTATCAAAAGATCTGGGGAACGGTTCCAGGGGTGTCCAAATAAAAATGTTTAGGTTGCTGTGTGTTAATTAAAGAAAAAGGTGGAAAAAAGCGATGATTTTGTTTATTAACAGTGTCTCCGCCTATTTGGAATATTATCACTATCACAAACGTATTATCACTATCACAAACGTATTCAAACAATTATAACTTCCAACAGAAAATAAAATGCCTAATTCACTCGCACTAATGACAAAAAAAAAAAAAAAATAAAGAAAAAGAAAAGATTTCATCTTCTTGAAATTAATTTTACCTTGAAAGTCACTGTGACTTACGCTGCTTTTTGGCTCAGTGGTTAAAACGGGCAGTTTCTGCTGAACAAACCCCAATGCCGTCCCGGTGGAGCAGTGGTCTAAGCAATGGCTTCTGATCATTCGTCCGAAAGGGGTCAGGGTTCAAATCCCGGTGAGGCATGGATGTTGTGTTTGTATTACGGCACTGGCTCTCTCCCTTCCCTGGAACCAGTGGCCCTAAATTAGGGTCGGGCGAGTGCTTATTGCCCATTGAGTTGCTCAAGGTGGTCGTTAAACCTCCGATCGAAAAAAAAAAAAAAAAAAAAAAAGCCCAATGACATCGGAACGAATCTCACTGGGGCCACCAAACGCTTCTCTGAGTAAGGGCTGAAAAGTTCAGGTTCTTCGATTCTGCAAAATTTCTGTGTTGAAACAAGAAAACTGTAGACGAACCCTTCTGAAAGAAAAAAGACGGAATTACTCACTACGGAAAATTGTGAAAGTACGGGTTAAAAAAAATAAGAACTTTAAAAAGTCGAAATTTCGTTAAAAGATGAGCACCTACCAGCAACTTTCCTGCACTTTGTTTTCAGGAATTTTCCATGAGTTAAAACAGTATAACTATACTAGTAATCCGAATTTCTTGGCGTAGGTTATAAATCAAAGTTTCCGTGCTTTCGAACATCAACCAGATGGCTTTTTTAAGGAAAGTAGACAGCTGTGTACTTTCCTTGAAAAAGTCATCTGGTTGAACGTTTCCAAGCTTTCGCACATCAACCAGATGGCGTTTTCAAGGAAGGTGTCTACCTTCCTTGAAAACGCCATACCTTCCTTGAAAAAAACATCTGGTTGAAAGTTTCCAAGCTTTCGCACAACCACTAGATGGCGTTTTCAAGGAAGTCTGACAGATGTCTACCTTCCTTGAAAAAAAAATCTGGGTGAAAGTATCCAAGTTTTTACACATCAACCAGATGATGTTTTCAAGGATGGTAGACAACTGTCTACTTTCCTTGAAAACGTCATCTGGTTGAAACTTTCCTAGCTTTCGCACATCAACCAGATGACTTTTCGAGGAAGGTAGACAGCTGCCTACCTTCCTTGAAAAAGCCATCTGGTTGATGTGCAAAAGTTTGAAAACTTTGCTTTATAATCTACGCCAAGAAATTCGGATTACTAATATAGTTATACATGAATTGTAGGTGTAATTTGGTGTACAGTTCCTCGTTATTAATTATTATTTAATTTTCCATGAATTTACACCATTTACACCGGCAGAAAGTGAAAAAAGAACACCAAGAAGGAGACGTCTGATACCAACGAAATTTACACAGCATAATAACGGAATACAGAGGATAACGTGATCAAAACATTATGGCAAAATACAGCTGTATTTTCCGGTAAACTGAAAAATAACATTTCCATGAAACATGGTTAATACGAGGTTGAACCGTCATGAACTGCGTCACACTGTGCAATTCTGGCATAGAGTCTGTCGTACAGATGTTGGATGTAAGCTTGGGGTATTGAGTTCCAAGCATCCTCAACCTGGACGCGTAAATCGGGGATGTTCGTGGCTGGCCGTGGAGACCGGATAAGTCGTTGTCCCATAAAATCCCACACGTGCTCAATGGGGAACAAATCCGGTAAACGTGAAGGCCATTGAAGTTGTCTCACACCCTGAAGTGCATGCTGCGTTGCACGTGCCATGTGTGGGCGTGCGTTATCTTGCTGGAAAAAACCACGATGGACCGACCTTACAAATGGAACAACAACGGGCTGAATGATGTTGTTGATGTAGGAGGTGCTGTTTAACGTACCCGGTACAAACACTAGTAGTGTACGGGAGTGATAGCTGATCACTCCCCACACTAGGAGACCAGGTGTTGGCCCTGTGTGTCGCTGGCGGATGCAAGAAGGGTGGAGACGCTCCCCAGTGCGTCTGCGAACACGCATACGGCCATCGGAGGTTCCCAAGCAGAATCTGCTTTCATCGGTGAACACGACAGATCGCCATTGCGCTCTCCAGTGCAGACGTTGGCGACACCACTGCAGCCGTTCCTGACGATGGGCTGGAGTCAGAGGTACACATGCCAGGGGCACACGTGCACGTAGTCCTGCATCCAGTAGACGGTTGCGGATTGTTTGCATAGTCACTTCAGGTGCAACGGCAGCTCGGATTTGCGTCGCAGTGGATGTTCTGCTTGACAACGCCGTTCTTCTTATGCGTCGATCGGTCCGCTCATCAGTCCGTCTGTGACTCCCGGTTCCACGTCTTCTCGTGTGGGAATGTTCCTCGGACCATCTACGCCACCATCGTACCACCACCGATACTTCCCGTCCAATTCGCTCCGCAATACGACGATACGACCACCCGGCCTCGCGGAGTCCGACAAGACGACCTTGCACAAAGTCCGATAACTGCTGAAATCGTACACGGCTTCCATGTCCAGGCATTGCAGCTTCTTCAGGGTCTTCGCACGTGTCCGTACGCCGACGACTGATTACATTCACTTCACCGTACTCCTTAAATACCACCGACGATAAATTGCATATTATGCCGTGCTGTGGCGTAAGCGCTCACCGGTTGGTCCCGAAATTAACATCACACCTACGTAAACTCGTCCCCATTAACATATGTAAATTTCATGATCGTCCGCCAATTCTTCTTGGTGTTCATTTTTCACTTTCCGCCAGTGTATATTTTAGTAGTCAGAAACGAACACTTCAAAATCTCTAGTCTTACAATTTACTACCATGCAATCAAAAGTTCTTTGCAGGATTGAAAGTGTGTCAGACTGCTTCTTTATAGATTTGTTTTTAACAACGGCAGCCTTTTACCAAAACCAGCTACATCAATGAAAAGATTACATATCAAGATTTTGATCTTTCCTTTGCAGGGCTGTATTTAGCGTATTCAAATGCTGCGTGGTATCAGTCAGGAAAGCCGATATTACAAAGTGTGCTAAGTAAAGCGACTTCACCGAGTCTTTCAGTTAGATCAGAATCACGCTTAAATGCCTCCAATTAAGACAAAAGACTCCCCGAAGTCGAAAACTTCCACTGAACAATGTTTTTACTGGGGTTTGACGACCACCGTGAGCAACTCAGTGGGCTATAAGCAGTCGCCCGTCCCTAATGTTGGGCCACTGGTTCCAGGGAAGGGAGCCAGGGAAGCAAGACAAACACAACACCTATATCTCAACGGGATTTGAACCTGGACCCAGCTCGGACGAATGGGCAGAAGCAAGTGCTTAGACAACTGCGCCACCGAAGTGGCCTAATTAATTTGTAGCACTTAACCAACAGATTCGATTGTGAAAAAACAAGTGATGATATGCGGCAAGTTCACATCAGAATATTTTGAATTTTCAATGCGTAAGAGCATGGTTTCCGCAAATGATTCGCAATCTAATGATTGAACAGCATCGTTTTCTTTAAATACACTCATTGTCATAAAACTCCGCGCCCCTAGAAGGAGGCGACTGATTGAAATGAGATTTTAGTAGTGAGATGGTACATAACAAAGACAGAAGTGATTACAATATCACAGTAGCAGGACGATTTTCCAGCGGATATACGGTTCATATTCCGGTCAGCGTTAGTACCGCGTCGGACCACCTCGTGCTCGGATACATCCGGTGATACGGTCCAGCATGGAGTCAAAGAGACGCGATATATTATCCTGGGACATACTGGCCCAAACTTCTTGCAACTGACGCTCTAAATCACGCACTATTCCCACACGTACCAGATGGGCAAGTGATCAGGTGATCTGGCAGGCCACGGCAGCGTCGAAGCCTAATTTAAGCAGTCCTGAGATACCCTAGCCGTGTGCGGACGGGCGTTATCTTATTGGGAAATTGCTCCGGGCTGCCCCGCCAGGAAAGGCAGCATATGGGGCCGCAAGATCTCCTGTACGTAGCGCTGGGGTGTCAACGTTCCTCGGATCACTGCGAGGGAAGTCCGGTTGTCATACGCGATGGCTCCCCAGACCATCACGCTTGCAGTTCGGGACGTGTGTCGCTGTACAGTAAGGTTGGGATTGTGGCGTTCAGCTGCGGTCCTCTACACTCTGACACGGTGATCGTCCGTTCCAACACAGAAGCGAGATTTGTCGCTGAACACTATACGTCGCCAGTCCATAGCATTCCACGTTGCTCGCTGCTGACACCACTGCAATCGACGCCGACGATGGTCAGGTGTTAATGGCAGAAACCGTAGGGCGGTCCACAGTGCAGATTCGCCTCAGTCAGGCGTCTGAAATGGTTCCGGCAGACACAAGAGTCCCTGGTACAGTCGCTACATGTCTCTGGATATTGGACAAGTACGTCGTTGCATTTGTGCATGCCTCTCTCACGATCCCACGGTCCTCTCTGCTGGTGCTATGTCTGGGTTGTCAAAAGCCAGTCCGCTGTTTCTGGGTACCTTCCCGTGTCCATTGCTCTCAACACGTTCGTACCGTGCTGTCCGACTGGCCTAAATGACGGCCGATCCGGCGCGCCGGCCACCCTGCCGTTCTCATCCCGACGATACTGCCTTGTTCAAACTCCGTCAGTTGTCCGCCCGCATATCTACGGCGGCTCCTCAGCACGCCATCGGTCAGGGATCTCACGTGACTCTTACTTTGCGCTTCGGCACGAATGTGGAGTCACCTGCGCGGTGCCTTATAAGTCCCAAGGATTGCAGCGTCGGTCTTGGACACGCGGTCATGCGGATTAGCACGAAAATTTATTCATTTGCTTATCTGCCTTTCCCGTAGCTATTCGCAGAGTTTCGAGTTAATTACACAGTTTTTTCTTGGTGCACGGATTTTTATGACAATGAGTGTATTAGTGACAAATCACTTAAATACAACTGGCTTAGCGTCCCCAGTAGCGCAGTGGTCTAAGCGCTGGATTCTGACGGTTTGTCCGAGATGGGTCCAGGTTCGAATCTCGGTGAGGCATGGATGTTTGTCTTTGGTGTGCAGCATTGGCCTCCCTTTTCCTGGAACCAGTAACATTATAACAAGGACGGGTGACTGCTTCTGGATCGAGTTTTTCACGGAGGCCGTTCATCCTACAAACAAACAACTTACCTGGTAAATAATTTTTAACCCATTTAATTACGGAAAACGAGAGTTCACCGCTACCACTCTTCAAAATGAAAGTTTATTTGTTCAAAAACGCCAAAAAAATGCAGAATAATGAAGAAGGAACATGATGATGAAAAAATATATTGGGTATGTGCACTCAGTAAACTTTATAGGAATTGGAGTGATGAGGACTTGACATGGGTACTCCTGCGCAGAGTGGGAAAGACCCAAACCAAACACAGGCAATAAATAGACCAACAGCAGAGCTTCCCAACAGTATATCACAACCCGAACGTGTATAAACGTGGTGATCTTGATCTGAGTGAATTTGTTCGTGGACGCATTGTCGCCGCAAGTCAGATGGGTCATTCAATCGCCCAAGTTGTAAGAACCCTACTGTTCCCGAGGGCAACGGCATTAAAGGTGCATCCTGCAGCCACGGTGGCGCAGTGGTCAAAGCGCTGGCTTTTAACTATTCGTCCGAGAAGGGTCCGGTACGAATCCTCTCAGGCATTTATGTTGTGAATACTCAAGAGATGCAAATCGCGTATTGAATCCGTTTATTTTTGCGGCGTAGTAAGTACAAAGATTTGCCAAGCTTTCGCACTCCACTGGGAGGCTTTCTCAAGGCAATGGTAGACATAATGGTAGACATAGCATTTTTATATCTACCATTGCCTTGAGAAAGCTTCCCAGTGGAGTGCGAAAGCTTGGCGTTATCTTTGTACTTACCACGCCGCAAAAATAAACGGATTCAATACGCGATTTGTGTCTCTTGAGTATTCACAGTGTGGTATATTTATAATTACGTTATGGATGTTGTGTTTGTCATAAGGCACTGGTTCTCTCCCTTCCCAGGAATCAGGGGTCCTAAATTCCTAAATCAGCGATGGGCGACTGCTTATAGCCTATTGAGTTGCTCATGGTGTCGTTAAACCTAAAAAAAAAAAAAAAAGGTGTATCGCGAGTATACCATACTAGTGCTCAGAGAGCAAGCGATGGCCAACCACTTGCCATTGATGACAGGTGTCGACGTAGACTATCCAGGCTCGTACTCATTGACCGCTTGCCAACGGCGGCAGATATCACATCCAGGTTAAATGTCGGAGGGCCTAGCAGACTCACGCTGCTCGGGCCTTCGCATACCCCAGGCTACGGGAGCCAACGTCCTATTCATGTACCATTTTTGACTGCTCGCCATCGGACATTACGCCTCGCCTGGTGCTGGGAACATCAAAACTGAACCTCCGCAGAGTGACGCTGCATCGTGTAGTCAGATGAATCCCGTTTTCATCTCTTTCTTTTTGGAGGTTTAACGCCCACCGTGAGCAATTTATTGGGTTATAAGCAATCGCCCGTCCCTATTTTAGGGCTACCGGTTCCAGGAAAGAGAGAGAGCCAGCTCAGTAAAACAGACACAACATCCATGCCGAACCGGGAATTGAACCCGGACCTATCTCGGACGAATGATCAGAAACCATCGCTTGAACCACTGCGCCACCGGCTAGTCAGCTGTATCGAGCTTACAGGAGGGTGTAGGTGTGGCGTCGACAGCATGAAGCCACACTGCCGTTCAACCAGGTCTACTCTGCTCAAGGCGGTGGTGGCTCTGTGATAGTTTATGAAGCCTTCTCTTTGGATACATTTGGTTCCTTAGTGTGTCTGGAGAGATCCTTGACCACTGCCTGCCAACAGCGTGTGCTTCCTCTTTTATGGCTTTCGGGCATCCTGTGACCTATGAATTGTTTCAGAAGCACAATGCGCCTTCCCACCTCGCTGCAACCATGCAGGCATGGCTCGAGGAACAGTCATCTGAGTTTGGAACCATCCTGTGGCTCCCAAGATCCCCTGACTGCAACCATGCAGGCATGGCTCGAGAAATACTCATCTGAGTTTGGAACCATCCAGTTGCTCCCAAGGTCCCTGGATTGCAACCACCCAGGCATGGCTCGAGGAACACTTATCTGAGTTTGGAACCATCCTGTGGCCCCAAGAACACAGAATTGCAACTACCCAGGCTTGGCTCGAGAAGCACTCATCTGAGTTTGGAACCATCCTGTGGCCCCCAAGGTCCTCTCATTGCAACCACCCAGGCATGGCTGGAGAAACATCCATCTGAGTTTGGAACCATCCTGGGGCCCTCAAGGTCCTCTGATTGCAACCACCCAGGCATTGCTCGAGAAGCACTCATCTGAGTTTGGAACCATCCTGTGGCCCCCAAGGATCCCGGATTGCAACCACCCAGGCATGGCTCGAGAAACACTCATCTGAGTTTGGAACCATCCATAGGCCCCTATGGTCCCCGGATTGCAACCACCCAGGCATGGCTCGAGATATACTCATCTGACTTTGGAAACATCCAGTGGCTCACAAGGTCCCGGATTGCAACCACCTAGGCATGGCTCCAGAAGCACTCATCTGAGTTTGGAACCATCCTGTGGCTCCAAGGACCCGTGATTGCAACCACCCAGGCATGGCTCGAGAAACACTCATCTGAGTTTAGAACTATCCTGTGGCCCCCAAGAGCCCAGGATTGCAACCACCCAGGCATGGCTCGAGAAGCACTTGAGTTTGGAACCATCCTGTGGCCCCCAAGGATCCCGGATTGCAACGACATAGGAATGGCTCGAAGAACACTCATCTGAGTTTGGAACTATCCAGTGGCCCCTAAGGTCTCCGAATTGCAACCACCCAGACATGGTTCGAGGAAAACTCATCTGAGTTTTGAACCATCCGGTGGCTTTGAAGATTTCCTGAATTTAAACCCTGTGGAAGTTCTCTGTCATGCCGTGGGGTGGGACATCAGATCCAAGGATCCTGGACTGACGTTTCGGGCAGAGTTGTGGGCAATGTTACAACAGGCATGGCTGGTATCACCTTCTGAAATCCCCGGTGTCTGTTGGAGTCGATGCCTCGGGGTTTACAGGCCGTTATTGGCACTAAAAGAGGGCCAACACGCTGTTAGGTAAGTATCTCAAATGTTTTGTCTATTAAGCGTAAACGCTTCCTTCTGAAATAAGGAGATACAATTAGGAGAGGAAACTGTATACTCAATATGTTTGATTCAGGAGATACAATTAGGAGAGCAAACTGTATACTCAATATGTTTGATTAAAAAGTATAAAACAAAAGAATGGTGCAAATGTGTCAAAATAATAAAAAAACACAAAATCAATGACAATACACATAGTAGCGATTAATTTCGCAGAACTAAAGAAAAGCGTTCAGCTGTTAACTGCACTGAAAAATACAGTGCTGGCCACCCAAAATGCAACACCATGAAGGAATCATCCGAATGGCCTGAAACTCGCAGAATACGTCGCCCGCGAGAGAACATGCAAACGATTAGCATTTGAGGGCACATGAAAATCATGTGCTCCCGGCACGCCACCGAGAAGCACTATAAGAAGGGTGCACAGGAGGCGGGGTGTAAGTAGTGGAAGTGTGTTATGCTGATGGACCTGGGCGTGGGAAGCTTCCTGCTGCCTCGTCGTAGAATACGGCAGTCATTCCAGCATGTTTCAGAGTTCGACAGAGGACGAATAGTGGCTTATCGCGACAGCGGTTTATCTTACCGAGACATCGGCGCCCGTGTGGGACGCATCCAGCCACAGTGAGGCAAGTATGGATTCGGTGGGTGCCGGAGGGCCGGACGGACTGACGTGAGCGTTTGCCGCAGCCGCGGCACATCGCCAAGCGAGAGGACCGTCATGTTGTGCGGCGGGCTCTGATGGCTCGCACCGCCACAGCACGGTCGTTAGCGCAGGAATTAGGGTGTGTTGCGCAACGACCAGTGTCAACACGTACCGTTCGACGTCGTCTGTAAGAGCGGGGGTCTTGTCGCACGGCGCCCATTGCTCCGCTTACCATTGACGTTACACCGCCAGCGAGTGCGGCGGCAGTGAGCCGTTGAACGCCGCACCTGGACTACGGAATGGCACGACCTTGTCTTCTCCGACGGATCTCGCTTCTGCCTGCAAAACCACGATGGTCGAATCCGCGTGTGGAGGCTCAACGGCGAGAGACTGCATGGCGCCTGCATTATGCATCTCCATACCGGTCAGTCGCCTGGTGTTGTGGTTTGGGACGCAATTGGATATGACACCCGCTCCCCTATGGTACGCATCGCCGGTACACTCAACAGCCACCGCTGCATCTCCGACGTTTTGGAGCCTGTAGTCCTCCCTTACCTGCAGGACCTTCCAGCGGCCACGTTTGAACAGTACAATGCGCGCCCGCACGTGGCACGCATCGTGCAACAATTCTTCACGGCCCACCAGGTGTCACTGCTGCCGTGGCCAGCCGGTCCTCCCGATATGTCGCCCATCGAACACGTCTGGTCGCTGATCGGCAACCACCACCCGCGGCTACGCCTGACGAACTGTGGCAACGTGTGGAAGCAGCCTGGACCGAAATACCCCAAGCCCACATCCAGAGCCTCTTTTGTTCGATGCCGCGGCGTGTAGCGGCCGTTTTTGCCAGCCATGGGGGCCACACGAACTATTGATGTCTGCGTGTTCCGCAAGTCGCACGGGCCTGTAAGCTCAATCGTTTCATCTTTGTATCTGTTGTTATGTGTCCAGTAAATCTGGCTTTGCTATCTCGTGTCCTTCTTGGTGTTGCATTTTGGGTGGCCAGCAGTGTATTTAAACAGGTGTTACTAAAAAAAAAGTACTTTTTCTTTCGGAGTATTTTCCGAATGACCACAAGACTGAATGCTTTCACTGATACTTTATTACCAGCTTTAGTTTAATATTTAGGTAAATCCACTTAAGCCATAATAAAGGTGCACTAGTATTAATGCGCACTAGACGTTGGATACAGTTCCGTTCGTCGCGCGGGAAACTCTTTCCCACTATGAAAATAACATCATAGAACACAACAGAATTTGGCTTTATTGTCATTTTATATTTTTATCACAAACAATATAATATGCTTTATCTGAACCTTTGCTCCACTTTGGTGATACAGTGGAAACAGTCTCCCTTTCATTATTGACGGACTTTTACCTAGTGCAATAATAAAACGTTAGAAATTCTAAAAACCTGGTTTTCAATTAATGAATGAATGAAATGCGGGATTACACCATTGTACAATACAAATTTGAAGTTGTGAATCCGCTTTTGGTGTAAATATGACATGAATGGTAAGTCCTAAAACTTGAAAATTTCCTCGTCCTGGAGCGGGGACAGAAGAACATGCGTCTCCCGGTTTGTGCCGGAACTTCCCCACCCAGAATGACCATGTCTCAAGTTTCCGATTATTTTCATTATAACCATCCCAGGATTCGCTAGTCGAAGCAACCGGCATACACATATAGCGAATCTAGAGGACAAGAATCCTTGAATTAATATATATACACAGCCGAGTCACATTATTTTGACCACCTCCTACTTCTGACGTCAACAGCATGTAGCCAATGAAAGAAGACACGTGTCGTGAGCTGGCTTGGAGGGTACATAAGATGTGTTGCAGGCATTCTGAAAACATAACACTCGTTGCTGTCATAGATAAAAGGAGCGATTTAACATATTCGCAAAAAGAGATGATTATCGGCTTTTGGGCCAAGGGTGGCAGTATTTCTGAAACAGCGCAGTTTGTGAACTGTTCGTCTGGTGTTGCATGTGGTTAAAGTGCATAGTGACTGGAGAAATAGCACCATTGCGAATAAGCGACGTGGAAACTGCGGAACACCACGTTCCATTGATGCAAGAGGATAACGTCGGCTTCGAAAGTGCGTGAGGGCCTATTCGTCGGCTTCGAAAGTGCGTGAGGGACTATTCGTCGGCTTCGAAAGTGCGTGAGGGCCTGTTGATAAGCTACAGTGGAGTAACTCAATGGCCTAATGAACTAGGGGACAACCGGAAGTGTGTCTAAAATGAGAGTTTAGCGAACCCTAAACTCTCATTCAGACACACAAGTGCAAACAACTCTCATTTAGACGCACAAGTGCGTGAAGGCCTATTCGAAAGTGCGTGAGGGCCTATTGATAAGCTACAGTGGAGTAACTCAATAGCCTAATGAACTAGGGGGCAACCGGAAATGTGTCTAAAATGAGAGTTTAGCGAACCTTAAACTCTCATTTAGACACACAAGTGCGTGAGGGCCTATTGATAAGCTACAGTGGAGTAACTCAATGGCCTAGTGAACTAGGGGGCAACCGGAAGTGTGTCTAAAATGAGAGTTTAGCGAACCCTAAACTCTCATTTAGACACACAAGTGCGTGAGGGCCTATTCGAAAGTGCGTGAGAGCCTGTTCGAAAGTGAAAGTGCGTTAGGGCCTATTCGTCGGCTTCGAAAGTGCGTGAGGGCCTGTTGATAAGCTACAGTGGAGTAACTCAATGGCCTAATGAACTAGGGGGCAACCGGAAGTGTGTCTAAAATGAGAGTTTAGCAAACTCTGCTGCGTACGAAGGCCTCAATGCAGACGGATGGTCATTGCACCTATGCATCGACACAAAAGCTTACATTTTCATGGCAGTATCGGAATTGGACCTCCACTGATTGGCAAATGATTGCCTTCTTCGATGAGTCAAGTTTTCTGCTTCATCGAACGGATGGACGTTGGTGTATAAGGCGAGAAACATCGGAGAACAAACACTCTTCAACTATTTATGGCAGAACACAAGCTGTCGGGGTCGGGGTTATGGTCTAGGGAATGTTTCCGTGGCATTCTCTAGGTCCACTTATACCCGTGGAAGGCTCTATGGACCGAATTCGTTATGAATCCATTCTTGCAACCACGTACATCCATACATGCTGATTGTCTTCCCTGGGGCGGATGGGATCTTCCATAATGACAATGCGACGTATCACACAGCTGAAAATATCTAATGTCTGAGAGTGGTTCAAAGAGCACGATGAAGATTTCGAAGTACTTCCCTTGCCCCCTAATTCCCCAGACGTAAACCCAATTGAGCATCTGTGGGACCACCACGATCGTGTTGTTCCCTCTATGGATCCACTACCACGCACCCTACAGCAGCTGTCAGATGCACTGTAGTCAGCATGGCTCTACATACCTGTGAACACCATCGAGCACCTTATTGAGTGCCCTCTAGCCCGTCTAGCGACTGTCCGCGCTATTCACGGCGGTTACTCTGGATATCAGCAGGTGGTCACAATAATGTGACTCGGCCGTGTATGAATGCCGGTTGCTTCGATTACCGAATCATGTAATGGTTATATCCAAATTATTCGGAAACTTGAGACTTGGTCGTCCTGGGTAGTGTAGTGGTTAGCATACCCGGTAGCAAACCGTATGACGCAGGTTCGTTTTTTGCTCCAGCGCAGCGAAATTTTCAAGTGTTCGGATATTATCTGACTTATCATTCATGTCATATTTACACCAATAAACGGATTCGCAACTTCCAAATCTGGTTTTCATTTTGATATTTTCAGGCCACTGCGATTATAAAGCCCCAAGCGAACACTTCTTGCGCCTATGTGGTGATCCACAACTTCCGAACATACAGACATTCTGGCGTCTCTTTGGTTTGTCCACCTACTTTCCTATCGCGAGCCACTAGGTCTCATCTAATGTGTCTACTTTCCTGGTACTAGGCTCAGAGGCTTGTAAAAAGTATAGCTACTGTGATCTAAACTCTCTCTCTGTGGGTGTAAACCTTATATGAATGATTATTTTTATTGATTCAGTGGTGGCGGTGATCGTGTTGCGAATTGTATCCCAACATACAGGCATTCTGGCTCCTCTTTGGTTTGTCCACCTACTTTTCCTATCGCGAGCCACTAGGTCTCATCTAATGTGTCTTCTTTTCTGGTACTCGGCTCAGAGGCTTGTAAACAGTATAGCTACTGTGATCTAAACTCTCTCTCTGTGGGTGTAAACCTTATATGAATGATTATTTTTATTGATTCAGTGGTGGCGGTGATCGTGTTGCGAATTGTATCCCAACATACAGGCATTCTGGCTTCTCTTTGGTTTGTCCACCTACTTTCCTATCGCGAGTTACTAGGTCTCATCTAATGTGTCTTCTTTCCTGGTGTTCGGCTCAAAAGCTTGTAAAAAGTATAGCTAGTGGGATCTAAACGCTCTCTCTCTGTGGGTGTAAAATCTATATGAATGATTATTATTGATTCAGTGGTGGCGCTGATCGTGTTGCGAATTGTAGCCCAACATACAGGCATTCTGGCTTCTCTTTGGTTTGTCCACCTACTTTCCTATCGCGAGGCACTAGGTCTCATCTAATGTGTCTTCTTTTGTGGTACTCGGCTAAGAAGCTTGTAAAAAGTATAGGTAGTGTGATCTAAACTCTCTCTCTGTGGGTGTAAACCCTATATGAATGATTATTATTGATTCAGTGGTGGCGGTGATCGTGTTGCGAATTGTATCCCAACATACAGGCATTCTGGCTCCTCTTTGGTTTGTCCACCTACTTTCCAATCGCGAGCCACTAGGTCTCATCTAATGTGTCTTCTTTTCTGGTACTCGGCTCAGAGGCTTGTAAAAAGTATAGCTAGTGTGATCTAAACTCTCTCTCTGTGGGTGTAAACCTTATATGAATGATTATTATTGATTCAGTGGTGGCGGTGATCGTGTTGCGAATTGTATCCCAACATACAGGCATTCTGGCTCCTCTTTGGTTTGTCCACCTACTTTCCAATCGCGAGCCACTAGGTCTCATCTAATGTGTCTTCTTTTCTGGTACTCGGCTCAGAGGCTTGTAAAAAGTATAGCTACTGTGATCTAAACTCTCTCTCTGTGGGTGTAAACCTTATATGAATGATTATTTTTATTGATTCAGTGGTGGCGGTGATCGTGTTGCGAATTGTATCCCAACATACAGGCATTCTGGCTTCTCTTTGGTTTGTCCACCTACTTTCCTATCGCGAGTTACTAGGTCTCATCTAATGTGTCTTCTTTCCTGGTGTGCGGCTCAAAAGCTTGTAAAAAGTATAGCTAGTGGGATCTAAACGCTCTCTCTCTGTGGGTGTAAAATCTATATGAATGATTATTATTGATTCAGTGGTGGCGCTGATCGTGTTGCGAATTGTAGCCCAACATACAGGCATTCTGGCTTCTCTTAGGTTTGTCCACCTACTTTCCTATCGCGAGGCACAAGGTCTCATCTAATGTGTCTTCTTTTGTGGTACTCGGCTAAGAAGCTTGTAAAAAGTATAGGTAGTGTGATCTAAACTCTCTCTCTGTGGGTGTAAACCCTATATGAATGATTATTATTGATTCAGTGGTGGCGGTGATCGTGTTGCGAATTGTAGCCCAACAAACAGGCATTCTGGCGTCTCTTTGGTTTGTCCACCTACTTTCCTATCGCGAGCCACTAGGTCTCATCTAATGTGTCTTCTTTTCTGGTACTCGGCTCAGAGGCTTGTAAAAAGTATAGCTAGTGTGATCTAAACTCTCTCTCTGTGGAGTGTAAACCTTATATGAATGATTATTATTGATTCAGTGGTGGCGGTGATCGTGTTGCGAATTGTATCCCAGCATACAGGCATTCTGGCTTCTCTTTGGTTTGTCCACCTACTTTCCTATCGCGAGGCACTAGGTCTCATCTAATGTGTCTTCTTTCCTGGTGTTCGGCTCAAAAGCTTGTAAAAAGTATAGCTAGTGGGATCTAAACTCTCTCTCTGTGGGTGTAAACCCTATATGAATGATTATTATTGATTCAGTGGTGGCGCTGATCGTGTTGCGAATTGTGGCCCAACATACAGGCATTCTAGCTTCTCTTTGGTTTGTCCACCTACTTTCCTATCGCGAGCCACTAGGTCTCATCTAATGTATCTTCTTTTCTGGTACTCGGCTCAGAGGCTTTTAAAAATATAGCTTGTGGGATCTAAACTCTCTCTCTCTGTGGGTGTAAACCCTATATGAATGATTATTATTATTGATTCAGTGGTGGCGCTGATCGTGTTGCGAATTGTAGCCCAACATAGAGGCATTCTGGCGTCTCTTTGGTTTGTCCACCTACTTTCCTATCGCGAGCCACTAGGTCTCATCTAATGTGTCTTCTTTTCTGGTACTCGGCTCAGAAGCTTGTAAAAAGTATAGCTAGTGTGATCTAAACTCTCTCTCTCTGTGGGTGTAAACCCTATATGAATGGTTATTAGTATTGATTCAGTGGTGGCGGTGATCGTGTTGCGAACTGTAGCCCAACATAGAGGCATTCTGGTGTCTCTTTGGTTTGTCCACCTACTTTCCTATCGCGAGCCACTAGGTCTCATCTAATGTGTCTTCTTTTCTGGTACTCGGCTCAGAGGCTTGTAAAAAGTATAGCTAGTGTGATCTAAACTCTCTCTCTCTGTGGGTGTAAACCTTATATGAATCATTATTATTATTGATTCAGTGGTGGCGGTGATCGTGTTGCAAATTGTAGCCCAACATACAGGCATTCTGGCGTCTCTTTGGTTTGTCCACCTACTTTCCTATCGCGAGCCACTAGATCTCATCTAATGTGTCTACTTTCCTGGTACTCGGCTCAAAAGCTTGTAAAAAGTATAGCTAGTGGGATCTAAACTCTCTCTCTATGGGTGTAAACCCTATATGAATGATTATTATTGATTCAGTGGTGGCGCTGATCGTGTTGCGAATTGTAGCCCAACATACAGGCATTCTGGCTTCTCTTTGGTTTGTCCACCTACTTTCCTATCGCGAGCCACTAGATCTCATCTAATGTGTCTACTTTCCTATTACTCGGCTCAAAAGCTTGTAAAAAGTATAGCTAGTGGGATCTAAACTCTCTCTCTATGGGTGTAAACCCTATATGAATGATTATTATTGATTCAGTGGTGGCGCTGATCGTGTTGCGAATTGTAGCCCAACATACAGGCATTCTGGCTTCTCTTTGGTTTGTCCACCTACTTTCCTATCGCGAGCCACTAGGTCTCATCTAATGTGTCTTCTTTCCTGGTGTTCGGCTCAAAAGCTTGTAAAAAGTATAGCTAGTGGGATCTAAACTCTCTCTCTCTGTGGGTGTAAACCCTATATGAATGATTATTATTGATTCAGTGGTGGCGGTGATCGTGTTGCAAATTGTAGCCCAACATACAGGCATTCTGGCGTCTCTTTGGTTTGTCCACCTACTTTCCTATCGCGAGCTACTAGGTCTCATCTAATGTGTCTTCTTTCCTGGTGTTCGGCTCAAAAGCTTGTAAAAAGTATAGCTAGTGGGATCTAAACTCTCTCTCTCTGTGGGTGTAAACCCTATATGAATGATTATTATTATTGATTCAGTGGTGGCGGTGATCGTGTTGCAAATTGTAGCCCAACATACAGGCATTCTGGCTTCTCTTTGGTTTGTCCACCTACTTTCCTATCGCGAGCCACTAGGTCTCATCTAATGTGTCTACTTTCTATTACTCGGCTCAAAAGCTTGTAAAAAGTATAGCTAGTGGGATCTAAACTCTCTCTCTATGGGTGTAAACCCTATATGAATGATTATTATTGATTCAGTGGTGGCGCTGATCGTGTTGCGAATTGTAGCCCAACATACAGGCATTCTGGCTTCTCTTTGGTTTGTCCACCTACTTTCCTATCGCGAGCTACTAGGTCTCATCTAATGTGTCTTCTTTCCTGGTGTTCGGCTCAAAAGCTTGTAAAAAGTATAGCTAGTGGGATCTAAACTCTCTCTCTCTGTGGGTGTAAACCCTATATGAATGATTATTATTATTGATTCAGTGGTGGCGGTGATCGTGTTGCAAATTGTAGCCCAACATACAGGCATTCTGGCTTCTCTTTGGTTTGTCCACCTACTTTCCTATCGCGAGCCACTAGGTCTCATCTAATGTGTCTTCTTTCCTATTACTCGGCTCAAAAGCTTGTAAAAAGTATAGCTAGTGGGATCTAAACTCTCTCTCTATGGGTGTAAACCCTATATGAATGATTATTATTGATTCAGTGGTGGCGCTGATCGTGTTGCGAATTGTAGCCCAACATACAGGCATTCTGGCTTCTCTTTGGTTTGTCCACCTACTTTCCTATCGCGAGCCACTAGGTCTCATCTAATGTGTCTTCTTTCCTGGTGTTCGGCTCAAAAGCTTGTAAAAAGTATAGCTAGTGGGATCTAAACTCTCTCTCTATGGGTGTAAACCCTATATGAATGATTATTATTGATTCAGTGGTGGCGCTGATCGTGTTGCGAATTGTAGCCCAACATACAGGCATTCTGGCTTCTCTTTGGTTTGTCCACCTACTTTCCTATCGCGAGCCACTAGGTCTCATCTAATGTGTCTTCTTTCCTGGTGTTCGGCTCAAAAGCTTGTAAAAAGTATAGCTAGTGGGATCTAAACTCTCTCTCTGTGGGTGTAAACCCTATATGAATGATTATTATTGATTCAGTGGTGGCGGTGATCGTGTTGCAAATTGTAGCCCAACATACAGGCATTCTGGCGTCTCTTTGGTTTGTCCACCTACTTTCCTATCGCGAGCCACTAGATCTCATCTAATGTGTCTACTTTCCTGGTGTTCGGCTCAAAAGCTTGTAAAAGTATAGCTAGTGGGATCTAAACTCTCTCTCTCTCTATGGGTGTAAACCTTATATGAATGGTTATTAGTATTGATTCAGTGGTGGCGGTGATCGTGTTGCGAACTGTAGCCCAACATAGAGGCATTCTGGTGTCTCTTTGGTTTGTCCACCTACTTTCCTATCGCGAGCCACTAGGTCTCATCTAATGTGTCTTCTTTTCTGGTACTCGGCTCAGAGGCTTGTAAAAAGTATAGCTAGTGTGATCTAAACTCTCTCTCTGTGGGTGTAAACCTTATATGAATCATTATTATTATTGATTCAGTGGTGGCGGTGATCGTGTTGCAAATTGTAGCCCAACATACAGGCATTCTGGCGTCTCTTTGGTTTTTCCACCTACTTTCCTATCGCGAGCCACTAGATCTCATCTAATGTGTCTACTTTCCTGGTACTCGGCTCAAAAGCTTGTAAAAAGTATAGCTAGTGGGATCTAAACTCTCTCTCTCTGTGGGTGTAAACCCTATATGAATGATTATTATTGATTCAGTGGTGGCGCTGATCGTGTTGCAAATTGTAGCCCAACATACAGGCATTCTGGCTTCTCTTTGGTTTGTCCACCTACTTTCCTATCGCGAGCCACTAGATCTCATCTAATGTGTCTACTTTCCTGGTACTCGGCTCAAAAGCTTGTAAAAAGTATAGCTAGTGGGATCTAAACTCTCTCTCTATGGGTGTAAACCCTATATGAATGATTATTATTGATTCAGTGGTGGCGCTGATCGTGTTGCGAATTGTAGCCCAACATACAGGCATTCTGGCTTCTCTTTGGTTTGTCCACCTACTTTCCTATCGCGAGCCACTAGATCTCATCTAATGTGTCTTCTTTCCTGGTGTTCGGCTCAAAAGCTTGTAAAAAGTATAGCTAGTGGGATCTAAACTCTCTCTCTATGGGTGTAAACCCTATATGAATGATTATTATTGATTCAGTGGTGGCGGTGATCGTGTTGCAAATTGTAGCCCAACATACAGGCATTCTGGCTTCTCTTTGGTTTGTCCACCTACTTTCCTATCGCGAGCCACTAGGTCTCATCTAATGTGTCTTCTTTCCTGGTGTTCGGCTCAAAAGCTTGTAAAAAGTATAGCTAGTGGGATCTAAACTCTCTCTCTCTGTGGGTGTAAACCCTATATGAATGATTATTATTGATTCAGTGGTGGCGGTGATCGTGTTGCAAATTGTAGCCCAACATACAGGCATTCTGGCGTCTCTTTGGTTTGTCCACCTACTTTCCTATCGCGAGCTACTAGGTCTCATCTAATGTGTCTTCTTTCCTGGTGTTCGGCTCAAAAGCTTGTAAAAAGTATAGCTAGTGGGATCTAAACTCTCTCTCTCTGTGGGTGTAAACCCTATATGAATGATTATTATTATTGATTCAGTGGTGGCGGTGATCGTGTTGCAAATTGTAGCCCAACATACAGGCATTCTGGCTTCTCTTTGGTTTGTCCACCTACTTTCCTATCGCGAGCCACTAGGTCTCATCTAATGTGTCTTCTTTCCTGGTGTTCGGCTCAAAAGCTTGTAAAAAGTATAGCTAGTGGGATCTAAACTCTCTCTCTATGGGTGTAAACCCTATATGAATGATTATTATTGATTCAGTGGTGGCGCTGATCGTGTTGCGAATTGTAGCCCAACATACAGGCATTCTGGCTTCTCTTTGGTTTGTCCACCTACTTTCCTATCGCGAGCCACTAGGTCTCATCTAATGTGTCTTCTTTCCTGGTGTTCGGCTCAAAAGCTTGTAAAAAGTATAGCTAGTGGGATCTAAACTCTCTCTCTCTGTGGGTGTAAACCCTATATGAATGATTATTATTATTGATTCAGTGGTGGCGCTGATCGTGTTGCGAATTGTAGCCCAACATACAGGCATTCTGGCTTCTCTTTGGTTTGTCCACCTACTTTCCTATCGCGAGCCACTAGGTCTCATCTAATGTGTCTTCTTTCCTGGTGTTCGGCTCAAAAGCTTGTAAAAAGTATAGCTAGTGGGATCTAAACTCTCTCTCTCTGTGGGTGTAAACCCTATATGAATGATTATTATTGATTCAGTGGTGGCGCTGATCGTGTTGCGAATTGTAGCCCAACATACAGGCATTCTGGCTTCTCTTTGGTTTGTCCACCTACTTTCCTATCGCGAGCCACTAGGTCTCATCTAATGTGTCTTCTTTCCTGGTGTTCGGCTCAAAAGCTTGTAAAAAGTATAGCTAGTGGGATCTAAACTCTCTCTCTCTGTGGGTGTAAACCCTATATGAATGATTATTATTGATTCAGTGGTGGCGGTGATCGTGTTGCAAATTGTAGCCCAACATACAGGCATTCTGGCTTCTCTTTGGTTTGTCCACCTACTTTCCTATCGCGAGCCACTAGGTCTCATCTAATGTGTCTTCTTTCCTGGTGTTCGGCTCAAAAGCTTGTAAAAAGTATAGCTAGTGGGATCTAAACTCTCTCTCTCTGTGGGTGTAAACCCTATATGAATGATTATTATTATTGATTCAGTGGTGGCGGTGATCGTGTTGCAAATTGTAGCCCAACATACAGGCATTCTGGCGTTCTCTTTGGTTTGTCCACCTACTTTCCTATCGCGAGCCACTAGATCTCATCTAATGTGTCTACTTTCCTGGTACTCGGCTCAAAAGCTTGTAAAAAGTATAGCTAGTGGGATCTAAACTCTCTCTCTATGGGTGTAAACCCTATATGAATGATTATTATTGATTCAGTGGTGGCGCTGATCGTGTTGCGAATTGTAGCCCAACATACAGGCATTCTGGCTTCTCTTTGGTTTGTCCACCTACTTTCCTATCGCGAGCCACTAGGTCTCATCTAATGTGTCTTCTTTCCTGGTGTTCGGCTCAAAAGCTTGTAAAAAGTATAGCTAGTGGGATCTAAACTCTCTCTCTGTGGGTGTAAACCCTATATGAATGATTATTATTATTGATTCAGTGGTGGCGGTGATCGTGTTGCAAATTGTAGCCCAACATACAGGCATTCTGGCTTCTCTTTGGTTTGTCCACCTACTTTCCTATCGCGAGCCACTAGATCTCATCTAATGTGTCTACTTTCCTATTACTCGGCTCAAAAGCTTGTAAAAAGTATAGCTAGTGGGATCTAAACTCTCTCTCTATGGGTGTAAACCCTATATGAATGATTATTATTGATTCAGTGGTGGCGCTGATCGTGTTGCGAATTGTAGCCCAACATACAGGCATTCTGGCTTCTCTTTGGTTTGTCCACCTACTTTCCTATCGCGAGCCACTAGGTCTCATCTAATGTGTCTTCTTTCCTGGTGTTCGGCTCAAAAGCTTGTAAAAAGTATAGCTAGTGGGATCTAAACTCTCTCTCTGTGGGTGTAAACCCTATATGAATGATTATTATTATTGATTCAGTGGTGGCGCTGATCGTGTTGCAAATTGTAGCCCAACATACAGGCATTCTGGCTTCTCTTTGGTTTGTCCACCTACTTTCCTATCGCGAGCCACTAGGTCTCATCTAATGTGTCTTCTTTCCTGGTGTTCGGCTCAAAAGCTTGTAAAAAGTATAGCTAGTGGGATCTAAACTCTCTCTCTATGGGTGTAAACCCTATATGAATGATTATTATTATTGATTCAGTGGTGGCGGTGATCGTGTTGCAAATTGTAGCCCAACATACAGGCATTCTGGCGTCTCTTTGGTTTGTCCACCTACTTTCCTATCGCGAGCCACTAGGTCTCATCTAATGTGTCTTCTTTCCTGGTGTTCGGCTCAAAAGCTTGTAAAAAGTATAGCTAGTGGGATCTAAACTCTCTCTCTCTGTGGGTGTAAACCTATATGAATGATTATTATTATTGATTCAGTGGTGGCGGTGATCGTGTTGCAAATTGTAGCCCAACATACAGGCATTCTGGCTTCTCTTTGGTTTGTCCACCTACTTTCCTATCGCGAGCCACTAGATCTCATCTAATGTGTCTACTTTCCTATTACTCGGCTCAAAAGCTTGTAAAAAGTATAGCTAGTGGGATCTAAACTCTCTCTCTATGGGTGTAAACCCTATATGAATGATTATTATTGATTCAGTGGTGGCGCTGATCGTGTTGCGAATTGTAGCCCAACATACAGGCATTCTGGCTTCTCTTTGGTTTGTCCACCTACTTTCCTATCGCGAGCCACTAGGTCTCATCTAATGTGTCTTCTTTCCTGGTGTTCGGCTCAAAAGCTTGTAAAAAGTATAGCTAGTGGGATCTAAACTCTCTCTCTGTGGGTGTAAACCCTATATGAATGATTATTATTATTGATTCAGTGGTGGCGGTGATCGTGTTGCAAATTGTAGCCCAACATACAGGCATTCTGGCTTCTCTTTGGTTTGTCCACCTACTTTCCTATCGCGAGCCACTAGATCTCATCTAATGTGTCTACTTTCCTGGTACTCGGCTCAAAAGCTTGTAAAAAGTATAGCTAGTGGGATCTAAACTCTCTCTCTATGGGTGTAAACCCTATATGAATGATTATTATTGATTCAGTGGTGGCGCTGATCGTGTTGCGAATTGTAGCCCAACATACAGGCATTCTGGCTTCTCTTTGGTTTGTCCACCTACTTTCCTATCGCGAGCCACTAGATCTCATCTAATGTGTCTACTTTCCTATTACTCGGCTCAAAAGCTTGTAAAAGTATAGCTAGTGGGATCTAAACTCTCTCTCTATGGGTGTAAACCCTATATGAATGATTATTATTGATTCAGTGGTGGCGCTGATCGTGTTGCGAATTGTAGCCCAACATACAGGCATTCTGGCTTCTCTTTGGTTTGTCCACCTACTTTCCTATCGCGAGCCACTAGGTCTCATCTAATGTGTCTTCTTTCCTGGTGTTCGGCTCAAAAGCTTGTAAAAAGTATAGCTAGTGGGATCTAAACTCTCTCTCTGTGGGTGTAAACCCTATATGAATCATTATTATTATTGATTCAGTGGTGGCGGTGATCGTGTTGCAAATTGTAGCCCAACATACAGGCATTCTGGCGTCTCTTTGGTTTTTCCACCTACTTTCCTATCGCGAGCCACTAGATCTCATCTAATGTGTCTACTTTCCTGGTACTCGGCTCAAAAGCTTGTAAAAAGTATAGCTAGTGGGATCTAAACTCTCTCTCTATGGGTGTAAACCCTATATGAATGATTATTATTGATTCAGTGGTGGCGCTGATCGTGTTGCGAATTGTAGCCCAACATACAGGCATTCTGGCTTCTCTTTGGTTTGTCCACCTACTTTCCTATCGCGAGCCACTAGATCTCATCTAATGTGTCTACTTTCCTATTACTCGGCTCAAAAGCTTGTAAAAAGTATAGCTAGTGGGATCTAAACTCTCTCTCTATGGGTGTAAACCCTATATGAATGATTATTATTGATTCAGTGGTGGCGCTGATCGTGTTGCGAATTGTAGCCCAACATACAGGCATTCTGGCTTCTCTTTGGTTTGTCCACCTACTTTCCTATCGCGAGCCACTAGATCTCATCTAATGTGTCTACTTTCCTGGTGTACTCGGCTCAAAAGCTTGTAAAAAGTATAGCTAGTGGGATCTAAACTCTCTCTCTCTATGGGTGTAAACCCTATATGAATGATTATTATTGATTCAGTGGTGGCGCTGATCGTGTTGCGAATTGTAGCCCAACATACAGGCATTCTGGCTTCTCTTTGGTTTGTCCACCTACTTTCCTATCGCGAGCCACTAGGTCTCATCTAATGTGTCTTCTTTCCTGGTGTTCGGCTCAAAAGCTTGTAAAAAGTATAGCTAGTGGGATCTAAACTCTCTCTCTCTGTGGGTGTAAACCCTATATGAATCATTATTATTATTGATTCAGTGGTGGCGGTGATCGTGTTGCAAATTGTAGCCCAACATACAGGCATTCTGGCGTCTCTTTGGTTTGTCCACCTACTTTCCTATCGCGAGCCACTAGATCTCATCTAATGTGTCTACTTTCCTGGTACTCGGCTCAAAAGCTTGTAAAAAGTATAGCTAGTGGGATCTAAACTCTCTCTCTATGGGTGTAAACCCTATATGAATGATTATTATTGATTCAGTGGTGGCGCTGATCGTGTTGCGAATTGTAGCCCAACATACAGGCATTCTGGCTTCTCTTTGGTTTGTCCACCTACTTTCCTATCGCGAGCCACTAGGTCTCATCTAATGTGTCTTCTTTCCTGGTGTTCGGCTCAAAAGCTTGTAAAAAGTATAGCTAGTGGGATCTAAACTCTCTCTCTCTGTGGGTGTAAACCCTATATGAATGATTATTATTATTGATTCAGTGGTGGCGCTGATCGTGTTGCAAATTGTAGCCCAACATACAGGCATTCTGGCTTCTCTTTGGTTTTTCCACCTACTTTCCTATCGCGAGCCACTAGATCTCATCTAATGTGTCTTCTTTCCTGGTACTCGGCTCAAAAGCTTGTAAAAAGTATAGCTAGTGGGATCTAAACTCTCTCTCTGTGGGTGTAAACCTTATATGAATGATTATTTTTATTGATTCAGTGGTGGCGCTGATCGTGTTGCGAATTGTAGCCCAACATACAGGCATTCTGGCTTCTCTTTGGTTTGTCCACCTACTTTCTTATCGCGAGCCACTGGGTCTCATCTAATGTGTCTTCTTTCCTGGTACTCGGCTCAGAAGCTTGTAAAAAATATAGCTAGTAGGATCTAAACTCTCTCTCTCTGTGGGTGTAAACCTTATATGAATGATTAATATTATTGATTCAGTGGTGGTGGTGATCGTGTTGCGAATTGTAGCCAGAGTCTCGTCCACCCCACGATCTGGTTGATCCATTAAAAGACGGCGGTGAATTTTGCACACATAGGAAATGAAAAACAAAACGAATCTTTTAAGGGGGGTTAATATTGTTTTTGGTTTTTTTACGTACAGTAGATCAAGCATACAAAAAGACCGAATTTTGCGAAATCAAGGATTCAACGAGAAAACCAGGAACTTTTGATTGTTATTATTCATTCAAAGCTTATTTGATCGTTTTAATAAACAAAACTTATGAAAGTCTCCTAAATAAACGAGGGAGAGAACAGCTAATTGATCACTTTTAACAAACAAAGTAACAAAATTTAATGAAATTCCATATGTAATTCTTCAAATAATGCTGTGTTTTCTACCACACTACCACGTGTCCAACCAACGTGATTTCGTTTCTTCGAATGAGTGATCACTATTCTGTCTATTCATTCATTGTCTAGTCGAGTCACCGGGTTCAAATTGTTGAAGTGTTTTATTATTCAGTTTGCTGTTAGCTGTTTACCTTCCTTGAAAAAGCCATCTGGTTGATGTGCGGAAGTTTGGAAACTTTGAGTTTGATTGTACACCAAGAAATTCGGATTCCTAGCATAGTTATACCATTTTTAGGTTGAGAAAACATTTTGAGAGTCTGAGGTTTCCATTGCTCTTGCCAGTAGTTTTTTAGTCGCATCTTGGAAAGCAGCTTTCATTCGTGATTCCATCAGAACCCATTTCTTCTGAACAACATCATCAGAAATATAGCTTCAGACTCGCCAACGCTGTCTTCGGCACTTGCTTTAGAGAGAAAACAACATAAGTTCGCTTAGTTTGAGTAGCCACATGATTTTCATCTTCTATGAGCACGGAAAATTTCTGGGCTCGTCTACACTCACGGACAATGAAATTTGCGCACCTAGAAGAAAACATGCTACAACCGGGAAACTTTGCAAATAGCTAGAGTGCGTGCTGGTATGCAAATGATCCACGTTTGGTGCGATTGCGCATGACCGCACACCCTTTGGTGGCGCTGAAAGCACGAACCGTCAGTCTTTTAAACAGGCGTGTAGTCGATGTCCCATGAAAGCGAAAAGAACCGATCGGCGCTAGCAAGAGTACAGAGTGATAAGAATGGCGGGAAGACGCCAGAGACGTCGATTTACGCAACTTACGGACATTGAGAGAAGCTTGAAAACCGTAGGGTGGGCGGGGCGCCGTATAGTCCGCCACGTATATCTTTCTTACCATACCGTCCTACTGTGTTGGGAACCGTGGACACGTGACAGCACTGCCACACGGCGGAGCGGCTTCCGACGGACAAGGAGGACCACCAGTAAAGAGAATCGACTGATCTTGCTCCAAACGAACGGATCCTACGTTAACCCGGTCCACTATACAGGCAAATATGGCGGCTCCTCTGTCCACACAAACCATTTCCTGATTGCGAATCTGCGACCCCAGCGCCCCTTACGTGTGGTGTTTAGCAATGAGTGCCGCTCCGTTTTGGGGACTGATGATCATCGCGTCCGAAATAGGAAGATTATTTTCGTGCAGTATATAGATGAATGTAGACTTTAGCCATAGTTGCACGATGACACAATAAAACTTCGTGATAAGTTAAAACTTTAATGAGATAAAAACGCATACACATTATTAAAAATGTGAATTATATAAGATGTACGAACTGGCTCTGACGCACGACTATTCGAAGTACCATGTTGATTGTATTCTACGGAAGTTTCAAAGGAAGACCTTCACGACTTTGACTCCTGAAAGTAATCAACGTAAGTTTGGGGGTTCTATGGAGTTCATTCCTGGACGTGTTAACATTTTAAAAAACAAATGCCGGCGACACCATTTGGATTTTGGCATTAAAACTAGAAACATTCTGGCTATGGTTAAAAATGACCGTGACTCAGTGGAGCTTACTGACAGACATGGTGTGTATTGTGTTCCCCTCAAAGCCATGGAGGAAGAAACTAGGGACTTGGTTCTCATTGGATAAACATCAAAGAAGGCTTAAAACAAGACTTCCGGAACATATGTGTAACGTTAAAGTTGGCTCACAATCTACCGCCTTGTCTCGCCTTGTTAATAAGGACTCACACTCCCCCTTATGGACCGAAGCAACAATCCTTGCTTGCCCTCCGCAAAAGGCCTCTCTACTATTCACCGAGAGTTTGTACATTTGTCATCTTTAAATACCTGTTGTAATGAGGACCTACCTGTTTTTGTTCATTAAGACTGGAAACTTTTGCTAAATGATATTTGTTACTAACTGTCGTTACTCACAAGTCTACCGAACTCAGACCTTATTTCATTTCACCTTCGTACCTAGGTGTCATCACCTAAAAAACAAATGTTTGTGTCTCTTTGAGTGGCAACTGCTATAATTTACTCCTACCTATATATGTGCCCATGCGTGTTTCACGATGTACTTTCTTCCATCTGAAGATGAGAGGCTGATGCCGCCTTGAAACGGCTAATGGTATTTCAACTAATGTGTATATGTTTTTATCTCATCGAAGTTTTAACTTATCACTAAGTTTTATTGTGTCATCGTGCAACTACGGCTAAAGTCTACTTTCATCGTGTCCGGGTGTGGAGGTCCCCGTGTCAACGGCACAATCCCATTCTCGCTATCGAGGGCCACACCTACCCCATTGCAGGCATTATGGTCTGGGAAGCCATTGCTTACGATAGCCTATCAGCTGTAGTAGTGGTACGTGGATTATTGACGGGCCTGCGGTATGTGGATGAGATCCTAGGGTCCCACGTGCTCCCATTCCTGGCCAGGATTCCAGGTGCGCTATACCAGCAGGATAATGCCCGTACGCACACGGCTCGAGTTGCAAAGGACTGCGTGCTTCGTGTCTAGACACTTCCATGGCCTGCCCAATAGAAGACAAGTATCTGTCGAATAAAACCAGAATACACAGTTAACCGAATGTTATATTCGTATATTTTATCTGTTCGAATATTTGTTCGAATGTGCGAACTCTCTTCGAATATTCGACGGTTAAACAAACAGCTGGGTTCACGTTATACACTGTATAATATTGTTAATAAGGAAAGGCGTAAGGTGTCCAATAAGTGATACTACGATACATGATGTTGAGAAAGCATTTACTGCACAATAAAGGAAAGCAATTAATACATAAACTGACGTATACATCAAAATACAGTTTGTAACAATTAAATGAAATGTAAGCTTAACCATTGTGCCACTTTGAGGCCTCAACGTAAGATCAAATCGTAATATATAATTTGTAGAGCCCTCTTCCTCCTCCGTGCTACTTTTTAAGTCGTCATAGCAACAACCGAGAAACAAATGTTTGAGACGTCACGCTTAGCTTTTCGTGTTTTCGTGTACGTGATCAGCTACACGCTCACAGTCCACGCGTATAGCACTTTGTTTTGTTGTCACAGCAACGAAGATCACAGCTGCTGGTGTGACGTCATCTAATCCAAATCATTCGTACATGACGTCAGACGTCAGAGATACGTCACATCACACGGTCAACTCTAGAAATGCAAAAACGTTTTTTTTTGGTTGGAGGTTTGACGACCACCGCGAGCAACTCAGTGGGCTATAAGCAGTCACCTGTCCCTAATTTAGGGTCTCTGATTCCACGGAAGGGAGAGAGCCAGTGCCGTAAGACAAACACAACATCCATGCCTCACCGGGATTCGAACCTGGACCCCTTTCGGACGTATGACCACTGCGCCACCGGGGAGGCTACGAAAAACTTTGCATCAGGAATTTTGGTTCACTACCTGAACCGGTGTTTGTGGCAACGTCAAGAGTACGACTATCTGACCACGTCAAGATAAAAATAGTTCACGAAAAAGAGCAGGAGAAATTCATACAGGGTTCACAGTCAGTGTATACGAAAAATGTTGTGTACAAGGAAGTGTTGACGAAATAGGGACTAAAGGTTTCACAAAACCCATAACAAACAGATAGCCCGTCGTATCAAATTCCAGAACCGACTGCTCGGGAAATTTTCAGAAAGCTGTGATTCAATCACAGACTCCTCACTACTGACTGATTCAATCATAGAAACACTCTACCACCAAGAGACAACATCATGATTAACCAGCCACTGTGACGCCTCACTACTGACTGATTCAATCACAGAAACACTCTACCCTCAAGCAACGACATCGTGTTAATCCGGCCACTGTGACGCCTCACTACTGACTGATTCAATCACAGAAACACTTGACCCTCAAGCGACAACATCATGATTAACCGGCCACTGTGACACCTCACTACTGACTGATTCAATCATAGAAACACTCTACCACCAAGAGACAACATCATGATTAACCGGCCACTCTGACGCCTCACTACTGACTTATTCAATCACAGAAAGCCTCGACCTTCAAACGACAACATCATGATTAACCGGCCACTGTGACGCCTCACTACTGACTGATTCAATCACAGAAACACTCTACCCTCAAGCAACAACATCGTGTTAATCCGGCCACTGTGACGCCTCACTACTGACTGATTCAATCACAGAAACACTCTACCCTCAAGCGACAACATAATGTTAATCCGGCCACTGTGTCGCCTCACTACTGACTGATTCAATCAGAGAAACACTCGACCCTCAAGCAACAACATCATGACTAAACGGCCACTGTGATGCCTCACTACTGACTGATTCAATCACAGAAACACTCGACCCTCAAGCGACAATGTCATGTTCAACCGGCCACTGTGACGCCTCACTACTGATTGATTCAATCACAGAAACACTCGACCCTTAAGCGACAACATCATGTTCAACCGGCCACTGTGACGCCTCACTACTGACTGATTTAATGACGGCCATGAGCCAGAAATACCGGCTGCGTCGTTCAAGGTCAGACGGCAGGATGCACGTAACCCCATCCCGAACACACGAACATTTTCCGTTCACAATATTGCATGTAGGTGTGCGGTAACTACACTTTACGATTCCTTGTTATTAACTCATACACTCGACGTGGATATGGAACACCAAACAGTAAGTCATTGCTCTTCCCTTGTTGATAAGTGAGTTAACATTCTCATTGGCCGCCACCAGGAATCGTACGCAGTCTTCCAGTTACGCGCCGGACAACGTGGAAAGAGCGATGACTTCTGTTTGGTGTTCCTGATCCACGTGAAGTGTATGAATCAATTATTCAATCATCTATTAGTTATTTGTTCAGTCACTGCTTTCCATCTTTGGTGAACCTCCAGCATTGTACGGGGCTCCATGAAGTAACCTGCCATGTAGTTTGGCAGTTAATCACTTGTGAGTCTGGAGAATTCGGGGCCACTGTGGTGCAGGGGTAGCAAGTCCGGCGCTTAACTGGAAGACCCTGTGTTCGATTCCAGCTGGCGGCCTATGAGAATTGTTCCGTGACTCACTTATAAACGTGGAAATAGCAGAGACTTCTGTTTGGGATTCCTTGTTATTATGTCTTATCACAATACGTCAGGTGAACAAGGACTTTTGCTTCACCCTGCATTAACATCTGTGAAAATGCAAAAGCAAAAGTTAACTCTTTGAGAACAGAGAAAGTTTAAAATTCTGAAAGGAAGTGAGACAATGTAAATCATTTTCCTCAAGCACTTCGTGGCTACATTACAGAATTTCTTTCAATCACTGAACTCAGAAGAAAAAAGTTAATGATTAATAGAGACTATTTAACTCTTCGTCGTTTTGCCCTCGACATACACTGGCGGAAAGTGAAAAAAGAACACCGATAAGGAATTGGCGGACGATCATGAAATTTACATATGTTAATGGGGTGGAGTTTACGTAGGTGTGATGTTGATTTCGGGACCAACCGGTGAGCGCTTACGCCACAGCATGGCATAATATGCAAATTATCGTCGGTGGTATTTAAGGAGTACGGCGTGTGAATGTAATCAGTCGTCGGCGTACGGACACGTGCGAAGACCCTGAAGAAGCTGCAATGCCTAGACATGGAAGACGTGTACGTTTTCAGCAGTTATCGGACTTTGAGCGAGGCCGTCTAGTCGGACTCCGCAAGGCCGAGTGGTCGTACCGTCGTATTGCGGAGCTAATTGGACGGGAAGTACCGGTGGTGGTACGATGATGGCGTAGATGGTCGGAGGAACATTTCCACACGAGAAGACGTGGAACCGGGAGTCACAGACGGACTGATGAGCGGACCGATCGACGCATAAGAAGAGCGGCTTTGTAAAGCAGAACTTCCACTGCGACGAGGTGACTGTGCGAACAATCCGCCACCGTCTACTGGATTCAGGACTACGTGCACGTGTGCCTCTGGCATGTGTACCTCTGACACTAGCCCACCGTCAGGAACGGCTGCAGTGGTGTCGACAACGTCTGCACTGGAGAACGCAATGGCGATCTGTCGTGTTCAGCGATGAAAGCAGATTCTGCTTGGGAGCCTCCGATGCCGTATGCTTGTTCGCAGACGCACAGGGGAGCGTCTCCACCCTTCTTGCATCCGCCAGCGACTCACAGGGCCTACACCTGGTCTCCTGGTGTGGGGAGCGATTAGCCATCAGTCCCGTACACAACTAGTCTTTGTACCGGGTACGTTAAACAGCACCTCCTACATCAACAACATCATTCAGCCCGTTGTTGTGCCATTTGTAAGGTCGGTCCATCGTGGTGTTTTCCAGCAAGATAACGCACGCGCACACACGACACGTGCAACGCCACATGCGCTTCAGGGTGTGAGACAACTTCCATGGCCTGCACGTTCACAGGATTTGTCCCCCATTGAGTACGTGCGGGATGTTATGGGGACAACGACTTATCCGGTCTCCACGGCCAGCCACGACCATCCCCGATTTACGCGTCCAGGTTGAGGATGCTTGGAACTCAATACCCCAAACTTACATCCAACATCTGTACGACAGACTCCATGCCAGAATTGCACAGTGTGACGCAGTTCATGGCGGTTCAACCTCGTACTAACCCTGTTACATGGAAATGTTATTTTTCAGTTTACCAGTAAATACAGCAGTATTTTGCCATAATGTTTTGATCACGTTATCCTCTGTATTCCGTTATTATGCTGCATAAATTTCGTTGGTATCAGTCGTCTCCTTCTTGGTGTTCTTTTTTCACTTTCCGTCAGTGTAACTGAGGCCTGCATCTATACAATATGATTGAAAAGTTCGATGCAAAAGTAGAATGCGAATAAAAAAGATCTATGAGTCGGAGAGACATGCAGTTAGCAGATTAATATTCGCCGAGGTACGCGATTTTGTATGGCATCAAAAAAAAAAATGTCCAAAATCTCGATAATAGAGGGCGCTGCTGCAGAGAATGCCACATAAGTGAAATTTGCATATTGATCACACAAAGGTACGAGAGGGCGAGGCATAAAAACATTACGGAGAAATGCAGTCACATTTTCAAATGTGCGAAAATAATAAAGGTTCGTGCTGTCATTCTTATTGCAAAATCACACGGTTTTATCAAGCTAATAGTCTGCATATAACGTGAAATCAGGCGTGCAATGGGAAATAAGGCGTGCAACGGGAAATAAGTCGTGCACCGAATCGGGCTTTCACGTTTATAGCCGATCGTCTATTGAGCAGGAATAGTGCACACGAAAGGCCTCCTAGTTCTCCAGGTCTGACACCCGCTGATTTCTAGTTGCGGGGCTACTTGAAATCCCGTGTCTATAGAGGTAATCCCTAGACCTTACCATCGCTGAAAGACGCGGTACGGCAGGAAGTATCAGCCATTCTCGTCGACATGTTGTTCAATGCTATATCAGGCGTAATACCACGACTGCATGCAGTACAGGAATGTGATGGTGGACACATTGAGCACCTGTATCTGTAGACCATGTTGAAATGAATTAAGTTTCACTAATTTAACATAGATCTCATTTCACAATTCTCACCTCTCGTTGTGTTCTCTGCAGCAGTGCCCTCTATTGTGGAGATTTTGAACTAATTTTTTTTCTTGGTGCCGTACAAAATCCCGTACCTCTGTGAATATTAATCTACAAATCGCATGTCTCTCCGAGCCATAGATCTTTTTTAATCGCATTTTACTTTTGCACCGAACTTTTGAATCACCCTGTATATGACGAAATATATCTTGCTAGGGACATATCAAAGAAGAAATTAACAGGAATATAAAACTTTGGTGAGTAAATTTGGAAGAAATAATACGAATTTAAGGGCAATTTTCCATTGTCTTAAAAGAAATGTCTACAATGAAGGCGCCATCTATCATGCTTCTTTCAAAGTCGCTTAAATCAAGAGTCTTTCCCCCACTGCCGATATCTACCTTCGTATTTCTGACGACACAGCCATTTTTCAAATATCCCCCCTCAGAATAAAGAAGTAGCCTTAAAAATTAACTTTCAGAAAATAAAACTGATGTACTATGTTTTACAAGAAATGAAGATTTATCGATGATAAGGAAAATCTGGACGTAATCGATACTTACACTTACTTTGGGCAACAGACATCAAACGAGACATAATTGATGAAGACATTAGTTGGCTTGTACAACTTGGTTGGAGATCATTTGGAAGAAACAGCATAATTTTCAAGAGCAATATGCCATTACGCATTAAAAGAAAAAAGTGTTTAATCAGTGCATCCTTCCAGCCCGTACTTATGAATCAGAAATATGAACCTTAGCTAAAAAAAATACAGGTAGACTCAGTTCTGTTTGAGCCGTCAGTTTGGAACATAGGACTACGACTTGCAGATCGGAGTGTTGAATTGGCTAGTCGAGTATGGTTTCAAAGTATTTATTTAATTTGTTATAGCCAACACAGGTCTATGATATGAAAAGCAGCTTACATAATTTTTACAAATAATGCTGGATACATTGCGAACACAGAGCACAATTAGAGACGGGCCGGATTCCGGTTCAATCGGCGTGTTGTATATGTGTTTGGCGACGGCTGTTTTCACACGTTCTCGATACTCTCTAGTTCGTTGGGCTGCAGCTTACTTGAGGCTTTTTACATTCCTTATCATTTGCTCTTGCCTCTCGTTTTGATTTTCTCCACTTTTGCTTGCTTTCATTTTGGGAATTCCGCGGCATTGTCGAAAATGTTAATCCCTTCACAGGAAAACAATCTGTAAAAATTTTAGTTCAAACTACTGCGATATGTTCGTCATATCATCATCATCATTGTCAACCATTATCAATCCACTGCTGGACGAAGGCCTCCCCAAGTTTCTTCCACAACGGTCTGTCTTGTGCCAGTCTCCTCCATGTCACTCCCGCATACTTTCGAATTTCATCCACCCTTCTCCCATGTGGTCTTCTTCTGTGTCTTTTCCTGTCCCTTGGAATCCAGTCTAAAATTCCGACTGTCCATCGATGGGCTGTCCTTCTGGCAACATGTTCAGCACATTGCCATTTCAGGGATTTTACTCTGATCATGATGTCTTCCACTCTTGTCATTTTTCTGATCCACGAGTTCCTCTTCTTATCTCTCCTGGTTACACCAGGCATGCACCTCTCCATGCTGCTTTGAGTTGTCCGCAGTTTTGTATCTCTTTTTCAGTTAAGGTCCACGTCTCTGCACCATACTTAAGCACTAGAAGGATGTATTGATCAAACACTTTTCTTTAAAGACATAATGACATATTGCTCTTAAAAATTATACTGTTTCTTCCAAAAGCTCTCCAGGCAAGTTTTATACACAGATCAGTTTCTTCATCAATGTGACCCTCACTTGATATCTACTGTCCAAGATAAATATAGGTATTGGTTATCTCCTGCTTTTCCCCATCCATCGATAAATCTTCATTTCTTGTTAAAGCATTGTACATCACTTTTGTCTCCTGAAAGTTAATTTTTAATCCCACTTCTTTACTCTTGTCAGTAAGTTCCTGGACCATACTCTGCAGCTCTGATGGGGTAGTTGCAACAATGACTACATCATCAGCAAAATGAAGGTGAGTCAGATAATCTCCATTAATCTTTATCCCTTTGTTTTCCCAGTTCAGTGATCAAAAGAAATTTTTCAATGTGGCATTAAAGAGTTTAGGAGATATCGTGTTGCCTTGTCTCACTCCTTTCCAATTTTTATGGGTGCTGTATTCTCAAATAAAGGAATCTTTTCACTTGCATTTTCATAGATGTTATTAATAATATTAATGTATGCATCTTCAATACCGCAAGTTTTCAAAGCCATTGTAACTGCTGATGGTTTAACAGAATCAAAGTCCTTTTCGTAATCGATAAAAGCCATGCATAATGGAAGTTCATATTCCCTGGCTCTTTCAATTAGTTCTCTCAGCACGTGGATATGATCTATAGTGCTGTAGCCACTCCTGAATCCAACTTGTTCTCTCGGTTGAGCCAGGTCCAGTGTTACCTTCAAGGGGTGTGAAAGAACTTTAGTGAAGACTTTATAAGCCACTGATAGGAGGCTGATAAGTCTGTTGTTTCCGAGATTCTCGATGTCTCCTTTTTTATGTAGCAGGATCATTGTAACATTATTCCAATCTTCAGGAATTTTCCCTTCAGATATTTGAATAGATCTCGTCGAGATCTTTAAATCGATACCACGCACAGTCGTTTCGCACTCACGGTTGTCCAGATAAACCGCGATATTGTCAAAAGTGTTCACCAGTTCACAAGAAAACGATTTTTTTAAATGTTCAGTTCAAACCACTGCGAAATGTTCTTCGTATATTTGTATTAATCTCGTCGAGGGCTGTAAAACGATACCAAGCACAGACGTGTTGCGTGGTATCGTTTTTAATGCTCTCGACGAGTCAAACGCGGCGGCACCCCCAGAAATATTGCATCATCTCCATCGCGCACGGAAAACGACGGAAGCGTCACGCGCACGATGTATTGCGCTGTACCCGAATTGGACCGTGCTGTTTACGAATATGCTAACACGATCAGTATGCGGTTCGTATTTTTAATGCTATAATGACTTCCACCTTTTTTCTTTTGTTTGGAGGTTTAACGACCACCATGAGCAACTCAATGGGCTATAAGCAGTCACGCGTCCCTAATTTAGGGTCACTGGTTAAGGGAAGGAAGAGAGTCAGTACCGTAAGACAAACACAAGATCTGTGTCTCACCGGGGTTCGAACCTGGACCCCTTTCGGACGAATGATCAGAGGTCATCGCTTAGACCACTGCGCCATCGGGGCGGCGACTTCAATTGGGACCTATTTTTGGCACAGGTGGTCGGCCGTAAGTCGCCCCATACTATCCGCGGAGTTACACCTAGGTGTTCAAAATTCAAAGAAACATGGAGAGATGCATGCTTGGTGTAACCAAGAAAGATAGGAAAAGTTACTCACGGAAAAGGAAACTTACACCGTAATAAAAGTGAAGACTTACAATGGGACAGACATATTGCTGGAAATGCCGCCCCGGTGAAGCAGTGGTCTAAGCGATGGCCTCTGATCATTCGTCTGAACGGGGTCCGCGTTCGAATCCCGGTGAGGCATGGATGTTGTGTTTGTCTTACGGCACTGGCTCTCTCCCTTCCCTGGAACCAGTGACCCTAAATCAGGGATGGGCGACTGCTTATAGCCCATTGAGTTGCTCACGGTGGTCGTTAAACCTCCAATCAAAAAAAAAAAAAAATTGCTCGAAATACTACCCACCGTTGAACAACTGAGGAGCGCGCAAGGAAAACCTAACATGTCACAGAAATGTGAATTATCAAGTAATAGTTGGATATCATTAAGGGTGATGGTCTGATTCCGTTTCTGTATCATAAGCTGACCCAAACCAAACAGCTCCTACTCATTTTATAGGTGAAAACGGGGCGATTCGAACAAAAACGAACATGTCCCATTAGCTGGCTCAGGTAAAATCAAACATGTTGAGTGAACCAATCAGAGCTCCAGAATTCGGTCATGTGGTGAAGCTGATAAGAGTGACGCAGTGGCATTCATGTTTTCAGACAGTCGATGTGTTCTATTAAAACGTGGTGATTATTTTCGCGCATTTGTCATAGTTTTAGAGATATGGAAGAGGTCGGAGATTATTTAGTAACGGTGAAGGAATATTCAAAACGACAAAGAAAAAGAACGAAAAGAGAAAGCGCAAAAGAAAAAGCTAAGAGAGAACGCTATGGTGCACCAAATGGTTCCAAAGTTTTCGTGGGTTCCAAACATTAGAACACACGGCTCTCGTGCTATGAAATTCGTCCATGTGATGCATTATTCATTCGTAAAAAATTATTGCCATGTCAAGATAAAAATGTCCATGCCTTAATGAACGTTGTGGGTAAAAGCTCGACGTGTTCTACCCAAAACATCACTCTGCATTTCCTAGCTAGTGCGCGACCATAGTTTTTTTCCAGCTGACAGAGTTTTCAGGAGAATAAAAAAACAACAAAAGAAAATACAACAGATGAGTACCTGAAAGTATATAGCGATTTTGGGACAGTGAAGTGCCTAGGTAAAATTAGGTCCAAGTCCCTTTCAGCCATCTACAAGACTTTGGATGGCATCAAGAAGGTTAAAATATCCAAAGTAACAGGTCAGAGATACACTTGCAGCGTGCAAGTCATTGGTCAGTTGTTTTATAGATTTGAACATGAAAAGGCGCCAGTGATTCTTCTGAGAAAAGGGATTACTTCGCGTGCAGCATGGAATTTCAGGTGCGAGCATGGAATTTCAGGTGCGAAGCAAAAAAAAAAGATGTGGATTCCCTCCTCAAAGACCTTTTTAGAAATTCATAGAGAGAAGTTACGAAGTTCCCACGAAGAATTTGGTACGCAAAATTGATTGATGGACCTGCTTCACAGCCTAATTAAAATGACGAACAACAAGCAAAATGTGACTGCTTAAAGGACGACTGTGGTCTACATATTTGATTTTTATTAATGTACTTGTTTTCTAAGTTTCATAAAAATCCGTTCTTCTCAGTCAAGCGTTTTTTATACCACCTATTATTATTTTCATTAATTTGTAATAAATTGAGCGAAATAAAGACATACCAAAATTTGACACCAATTTTGGTAAATAATGAACAAAAATTAAAAAAATATATCAACTGAAAAGTGCAAATGTTTCTCTTTCTCCATCAGCTTTTTCTTTCAAACATTGAGATTTTTGTCAGATAATAGGTATTCTATTAAAGGCAGGTTGATTATAAAATAGTTAGGTAGCATAGATAGGTAGATTAAATTCAGAATATTTTCAAACGAAATCGAACAAAAACAAATATGTCAACAACAAAAAGTTTAATATTACACCAAAAATAACAGAATGCTGTCTAGACACTGTACCAAACAATGGAGATAATTGCTAAATTAAAAGATGAACTTTTTTTACAATCTAAAACCATATATACACACGCGAGATCTTTCGGACCCACTATGGGTCCATCATCAGGCACCGCAGAGGGGTGGTTCCGGGATTATATAGCCGGACAAAACAACCCACAATGCAACGGCATGGAGGCGCCGCTCATGTCCACGCATGCGCACTTGTTAGAAAATATAAACATGTTCTGTCTGAGGCTTGCCACAGACAGAACATAACCTTTGGTATACAGACTCATAAATTATTTTCCTTGGTTAGGAGGGGTAGGGATAGGGTTAATACGTTCCAAAAGCACGGTATCTATTCCATTCCATTAAAAGCTACTGACCCTGATATACAAGACAGCAATTACGTAGGATCCACGATTCGGACTGTTGCTACCCGTATTTCTGAACACAAGTACAATATCCGGACTGGATCGGGTACCACCGCTTTATCCCGACTAGTTAAACAAGGCCAAGACATTCCGGACTGGAACAGCACCAAGATCTTAGCAACACCTACAACTAAGACTGGCTTATTATTCACTGAAAGCATGTGCATAGCTCTATTTGCTAACCAGTGTTGTAATGATGAAATGCCGTCGACACTACCCTCATCATGGAGACATTTTATTTTACAACATTGAATATTTCATCATAATCCGTAATCGTGTTTCTTGTACTTTTGTAAATTTGCATGTTTATATTTTCTAACAAGTGCGCATGCGTGGACATGAGCGGCGCCTCCATGCCGTTGCATTGTGTGTTGTTTTGTCCTGCTTTATAATCCCGCAACCACCCCTCTGCGGTTCCTGATGATGGACCCATATTGGGTCCGAAAGATCTCGCGTGTGTATATATGGTTTTAGATTGTAAATAAAAGTTCATCTTTTAAGTTAGCAATTATTTCCATTGTTTGGTACCGTTTCTAGACAGCATTCTGTTTTTTTTGGTGTATTTAGTTGGCACGAATATTACAGACGTTTGGAAGTTTAATATTTTGATTTTAAAACATATTTGATCTGAATCAGATCCATAGACGTGTTTGTATCATCAAAAAGAAAGTGGCTGATAGTTGAACAGTACGAAATTCATTGCGCATAACTCAATGAGCGTTTTTCCTGCCTACTGCAAATCTAGATCAAATGTACATGTTTGGTTTTGCTTGCGCGCATCTCAACTGAAATACTGGACGGATTACCAAGAGAAAGGGAAAGACCAGCAGAAGAAAACATGGGAGATGGGTGGGTGCCATGCAAAAGCATGCCGGAGTGACACGGAAAAGAATTGTTAAGTACAGAGAGTTGAGGAAGAGCCAGCCAGGGAGAGTCCTGTATTCAGAAGTGAATTGGAATATTTGGTGATGATGATTCCGACAGAGAACGTTTTTCAGTGGCACGACCGAGAACAAATGAATAAATGACCTTCACGTAATCTGTTTTTTTCCCCTGACAAGACAGAAACAGAGTCCACCCCCCTTTCCCAAATAAAGATTCTTAATCCGCTTCTGCACACTTGATATGGGTACTGGTAAATCTGGTTTCTTGTACTGAGTCTGCGATCTTCAAGAGTCAGTTGCTCTGTAAAAATCCATGACAGAAAGTAATACACGGTCGAGTCACATGATTGTGATCATTAGTTAATATCCAGACTAACCGCCCTCTGCAGCGCGGACAGCAACTAGACGGGCTGGAAGTGACTCAATAAGATGCTGGAAGGTCTTCACAGGTATGTGAAGCCATGCTGACTGCAGTGCATCTGACAGCTGCCTTAGAGTGAGTGGTGGAGGATCCATAGAGCGAACAACACGATCGAGGTGGTCCCATAGATGCTCAATGGGGTTTAAGTCTGGGGAATTAGGCGGCCAAGGAAGTGCTTTGAAGTCTCCATCGTGCTTTTCGAACCACTCTCGGACATTTCTAGCTGTGTGACACGTCGCATTGTTCTGCTGGAAGATCCCATCCGCCGCAGGGAAGACAATCAGCATGTATGGGTGTACGTTGTCTTTAATGATGGATTCATAACGAATTCGCTCCATAGTGCCTTCCATAGGTATGAGTGGACCCAAAGATAGTAACGAAAGCATTCCCCAGACCATACCGCCGACCCCACCAGCTTGTGTTACTCCAGAAATGGTTCAAGTCCTACGATGTTTTTCGCCTTATACGCCAACGTCCATCAATTCGATGAAGCAGAAAACCTGACTCATCGAAAAAGGAAATGCTTTGCCAATCAGCGGAGGTCCGATTCTGATACTGCCGTGCAAATGTAAAGCCTTTTCTGCCGATGCACCTCCGTTAGCGTAGGTGCAGTGACCATCCGTCGCATCGGAGCCCTGTACACAGCAGGGTTCGCTGAACTGTCGCTTTAGACACACTTCCGGTAGCTCTCTGGTTCATTCGGCCAGTGAGTTGCTCCACTGTAGCGTATCACTCGGCCCCCACGCAGCTTCGAAGCTGACGTTCACCTCTCACATCAATGGCACGTGGTGCTCCACAATTTCCACATCGCTTATTCGCAATGGTGCAGCCATTTGTCCAATCACAATACACTTTAACCACAGCCGCGCGCGAACAGTTCACAAACTACACTGCTTCAGAAATACTGCCACCCTTGGCCCGAAAGCCGATAATCATCCCTTTTTGGAAATCTGATAAATCGCTCCTTTTATCCATGATAGCAACGAGTGATATGTTTTCAAAATGTCTATAGTACATCTTATATACCCTCCTAACCAGCTCACGACACGTGCCTTCTTTCATTGACTACGTGCTGTTGACGTCAAAAATAGAAGTTGGTCACAATATTGTGACTCGACTGTGTATGTATCCTTTGTGATTATTATTTTTATTTACTTGGAGGCTTAACGACCACTGTGATCAACTCAATGGTCCAGAAGCAGTCACCCGTCTCTAATTTAGGGCCACTGGTTCCAGGGAAGGGAAAGAGATAGCGCATTTAGGGAAACATAATATCCATGGCTCACCGAGATTCGAACTCTCACCCATGAGGGACGAATTGTCAGAAACCAGCGCTTTCACCACTGCGCCTCCGGGTTTCTTTTTTTTTTTTTTTTTTTTTTTTTTTGATTGGAGGTTTAACGACCACCGTGAGCAACTCAATGGGCTATAAGCAGTCGCCCGTCCCTAATTTGGAGTCACTGGTTCCAGGGAAGGGAGAGAGCCAGTGCCGTAAGACAAACACAACATCCATGCCTGACCGGGATTCGAACCCGGACCCCTTACGGACGAATGATCAGAGGCCAACGCCTTAGACCACTGCGCCACCGGGGCGGCTCCTCCGGGTTTCATTTTTCATTATTAGGAGTAATTTAATGCTATTACTACTAGCAGCAGTATCGATATAATTATCTACATCCGCCAATTGCGCCGTATAAGTTAATGGCTGAGCTTTGGGCTGTTGCTAGGTAACATGGTTCGGAGGACTAAACCGACATCCGCAGTACCACATATAATCACGCAGTACCTAAAGTTTTGAATCACAAAGTGGGAAAAACTACTGAAAAATCGGCGCAATTTTCCTGGAGTTCAATTGCCTGTTTTGCCAGGAAACGAGCTGTGTGCTTCTCCAATATCAAGTCTGGATAAAGTCTCAAAATAAATTTGAGCCCTTTTATTCGGACCGCTTAATTTTACAAAAGAAGACTCCAGTTTGAATCATCGAATCATTCCTAAATGATGTGATCGGTAATTCCTCCATAAAATATTTGTTTGTTCTTTCACAATGCATGATTCCCACTTCTTTTGAAAGGAAATTCCACTTACTTTACTCCATTAGGTCATTCCTGCGCCATTCATTGTCCTACTAGTGCCTTTCCCAACCTATTGATTTGTATGATCAGTCATATCTCTTTTTCCATTCGCTCTCTCTTCTTCTGTTTCTGAAACCCTAGTATTTTTTTCTGTTCTATCTCTCTGCCTCTAAAGCTAGAACAGAACATTTATCACCAAATTTAGGGTAAAATTTAATTGTTATAAAATCTATAACGAATTTTTTCTGCATTTATTACTATAATTTCAGAACAAAAACAAATGAACTACTGTTTGTGAAAATCGCAACACCATGAAGGAATGATGGTAATTACGTGAAACTTACAGGATAAGCAGAGCAGGACATGCAAATAATTAAAAGTGCAGAGTCATTGCGAATGTATCGGCCCGATAGCATCCTCTGAACAGTCGAGTGAGGGTTATAAACAAAGGGCTGTTTAAGATACATAACAGTAGTGCATCACGGACAGCGAGTTGTAAAAAGGTTTTCAGGATTCAAAAATGCATCGGCGACGACTAAGGGCACAATATCACCATATGACAGAGTTTGAACGGGGACGAATGATTGGTCTGCGAGAAGGTGCATTTTCTTACCGAGAACATTGCGGCTCAGACGGGACATAACACCACGGCATTGATGCGCGTGGGTCGGCAGTGGACCTAGGAGAACCAGGCGCGTGGGCAATCCGGCAGTGCACCGAGAAATGTGACGACACTGCCGGATGATCAACACCTCCCCCGCATGGTGGTTCCGCATCTTCACAACGGTGGAGCACTGCAACAGGTGTGGCATTGTGTGCTTCCACAGTTCGATACCATCTGCTACACAGAGGACTGGTCACACGCATCCCTTTGCCGCAGATTCCTCTGACCCTGAAGCATCGACAACTCTGACTGGAATGGGGTTTTCAATACAGACAATAACGTGCTGATTGGCAACATGTCGTGCTTTCGGACGGATCCCGATTCAACTTGGACTACCATGATGGCCGCATGCGCATTAGACGGTATTGCAGTGAGCGCCTTCTTCCAGGATGCATTGTCGAGCGTTACACGAGCCGAACGTAAAGTATGATGGTGTGGGTTGCTATTGGGTATCATTCGCGACCTCGGCTGCTACGACTTCAGGGCAATCTCAACAGCAACCTCTATATCAGGGAAGTTGTACAGGCAGAAATCATATCCTTCCTTCAGACCACACCTAGCGCTATATTTAAGTAGGACAATGCCCGACATCATATTTCCAGGAATGTTCAAGCCCTCTACGCAGCACAGCAGATACCACTTCTCCCCTGGCCTGCACGTACCCCAGACATGTCGCCTATTGATTACGTCTGGGATATAGTCACTCGGCAACTGGCCCATCAAAATCCTCCATCGGTCAGTACTTATGATCTATGGACTCGTATATATGCCGCCTGGCAAGCAATTATCCAGGGCACCATCCAACGCGTTTACGATTCAATGCCACTCCGTCTAGAAACTCTTATTGCAGCTTTCGGCAGCTTCACAGAATACTGATTTTTACAAGTAACAATTGGTACAGTCATATCAGTAATGTGTAGTGTAAATTTCCTTCTAATCCCAAGGTTCCCTCTTGGTGTTGCAATTCTCACAAACAGTAGTGTATAATATTTTTTAAACAAGTGCAATTATAACATTGGGTTGATGCATAAGTTCATGCAGTTTTAATTCCCAAGTCAGTAGTGACGGTGCAGATGGCCAATTGTATATCAAAATGTATCCAGTATAATTGAACCCAGGGTTTTCCAGTTACGCGCTGGACATGCTACCACTGCACCACAACGGCCTCGAATTATCCAGACTGGCAAACGACTAACTGCCAAACCACATGGAAGGTTGCTTCTTGGAGCCCCGTACATTGCTGGGGATTCACGAAAAGTGGAAAGCAGCAACTGAAAAAATAACTAGGAGGCGAATGAATAATTAATACACACAACTGACGTGGATTACGAACATCATACAGAAGTCATCGCTCTTTCCAGGTTTATAAGTGAGTCACGGAAAAATTGTCATCGGCCGCCACCGGGAATCGATATGGCACATCGGAATCCATCGGCCTGCCACCGGGATTCCCGGTGGCTGCCGATGAGAATTTTTCCGTGACTCACTTATAAACCTGGAAAGAGCGATGACTTCTGTTTGATGTTCCTAATCCACGTCAATAATTTGTATTAATTTGCAACATTTTCCTTTGTTGTAGAGGGAAAAAACGATGATATTCTGCTCTATATTATTCTGGCTCACGGCTTCACAAATCTCGGAACTCCTAATTTTTCGATGCTTGAAGAACGACCTAAAATAAAGCAATTTCCACTAACAGACAGAACTGATAAATTGCTTTGTTCTAGTCCTACGAACATATTCATAGTTGAGCCTGTATGCGACGCTTACGAAGAACGGAGTTCACATAAATGATTATTGAAATATTAATGGTAGGATAGTTTATAACTTTTCTTTTGCCCCTTTCTTCGCACGCCTCAGGAGCTGTTCTCCCAATTGAACTACGCCGACAGGCTTAACGCTGCTTCATTTTCCATTTGACTCATAGGCACACCGGATAAAAAATTAGTCATCCTGGAAGAAGTTACCTAATAACGGGTGACCGCGCCACTTGCCTTGATAACAACATGAATTCGGTGTGATAGACTCCATGAGTTTGTGGTGGACTTTAAACGAGGCTTCTTCCGTGGCACCCTACTCCAGATGGACATCGATTTACTGCTAGTCGTGCGTCAGTTGGTCCCAAAGTTACGGCAGAGTACGTGGGTGTCTATTCCGGCGTTTCACCAAATGATCCCATAGATTTTCAACAGGATTCAAATCTGGGAAATTGGCGGGCCAGTCCAGATGAGACAGTGTTGCTGATTGTTCGTCGTGACACTCAGACACAGTTTCAGCCTAGTACACACGGCAAATGAATGGCAATGTGATGCTTCTCCTGAAGATGTAGGGCAAAGGGCAGTACTTCGTCATTCAGAATGCGGAGATACGCATGCTGGTTCAAATTCATAGTCACTGCAACGAGAGGTCCTATTTCGTGGTACGAAAGACATCCCCAAAACATCACAGAACCCCCTCCAACTTGAACAACACTTTCTACACAATCAGAATTAAAGGCTTCATTGGGCCTGCAATGTACTCGTCGCCTCCCATCATTGGATTACAAACAAAAACGAAACTCATCAGACCAAATTACTCGTTTCTAGTCCTCCACAGTACATTTTTGGTGCTTCTTAGCCCATTGATAACGCGCGAATTTGTTACTTTAAACAAGGCCTCTTCTTTGACACCCTGCTCCAGAAGTGCATCGCATGGAGTTCTCGTCGCAATACCCTCTCGGAAATTGGTTGGAGTGGACTTTCATTGACTGTTTCGAGCAATTGTTGTCTGGTTTGAAACCGATTTGCAGTTCCTAGGCGTGATACATGGCGGCGGTCCCTGTTGGTGAGAATCGCTTTCCGGCCACAGTTACGTCGCCGATTTTAAGTTGACTGCAAAGAACACCACAGTTTGTAGAGTCGTTGTACAGTATGCTTCTACACACTAACAAATTAGGCAACTTAATTCAATTTGTTTCCGTGGGCACAATGCCAGATACGATGGCTCCTTTTTGCCACTCAGTTACGTCTGTCTTACGACCCATATTGCAGACTAAATTCAGCACACACGTTGATCTTCATCACTGCACGAGACAGAAATGATCCTTTAGACCCCGTTAGGGCTATGCATCTCCCAACAATAATATCACGGAGCCCTCTGTTCAACCGGTAGCTTCCTATTGTCATTGTTGTTGAGGGTGACCGATTTTTTGTCCAGTGTGCTAACGTCACCTCATCCTCCCCTTGAGAAAGGCGGGGCCACAAACTCGATTAACAGATTTCTGCTTAACCGACAGAAACACTTGGCGACCATTTCATTCAGAAGTACAGGGTGTCCGACACTTCAAAAACTTGGGTAAACCAAGTTTTTATGAATAGCATTGTGAATAATTACAGTAATTGAATGATAGTTGGTAAGAACATACCTTCATTCATGCAAAAAAGTACCATATCATAAGAGATGTTGAAAATAACCGCCCTGTGCATCGAGACAGACTTGACCATGTTTTGGAAAGTTCACGCCAGTTGCTCCGGCGTAATTGCTGGCACTCCTTCGCAGATGTTGTTATCCAATGCTCAAGGATTGTCGGCTTGTTCTAAAACACCACTGATTTGAGATACGCGCAGAGAAAAAAATCAAAGGGTGTTAAGTCAGGAGATCGAGGTGGCCACATTCCTTGAGAAGTCACGTGATCTTCAAAGAATGACTCCATTTCAGCCGTACTTGTATGTGATGTATGGCAAGTTGCCCCATCTTGTTGAAAATATCCAGTGGTCAGCTCTTCATGGAGCAGTTGGTTAACAAATGCCTGGAAAATGTCCATGTAGACGGCTGTTGTTATCATATCTTTTTGCGTGAAGTGGTTTCTCGATAAATGCGTGAAGATTTGCCGCTGCCGATATATGCGTGTTTTGTGCATTTATGTATCCCGATAAGTTAATCAACGCTTCGTCGGGAAAAAGGTGGTTTCGCAACAAATGACTGAAACCACTGACAGTACCTCATTCTTTTCTCTTAGTCTGGCGCTTTCAGTTAGTGAACAGCAGACAAACGGTACGGATAAATTGCAACCTCCTTCGCTGCTCTATGGCGCGTGCTCTTTGGCCTACCGGTTTCCTGGGCAAGGATTTCCGTAACGAAGCAAGAAGTCTTTGCTAGACGTCATTCACTAATGTTTCTGACATTTTAGGAGAGCCCTCCTCCATGCAAATCATGTAATGCTTAATGGGTCTCCAGCTCCTTAACCAGTTGCAGAATACACGGTTTACTTGGTGCTGTCCGATATCCGAATTTCCCAAGATATTCACACTGACACTTCTTTTTTTTTTTTTTTTTTTTTTTTTGATTGGAGGTTTAACGACCACCGTGAGCAACTCAATGGGCTATAAGCAGTCGCCCGTTCCTAATTTAGGGTCACTGGTTCCAGAGAAGGGAGAGAGCCAGTGCCGTAAGACAAACACAACATCCATGCCTCACCGGGATTCGAACCCGGACCCCGTTCGGACGAATGATCAGAGGCCATCGCTTAGACCACTGCGCCACCGGGGCGGCTGACACTTCTTTATCGACTTACTCTCTCAATAAATACTGACAAGAAACACACACTCGGGTATAGTTAACCGCGAGGGCATCGTTAAGAAATACGACCAGCCTCGCGACAAATAAGACACTGAAATATTCCAGGGGAATCACGAACCTGACATGAGTGACGTCCAAGGCCACAACGAGCGCGCCAACAGGCATTGCAAAACAACATCTACGAGGTAGTGGCAGCGATTATGCCGGAGCAACTGGCCGAAATATTTAGTCGTGTTCAAGCCTTCTCGATGCACAGGGCGAACACTTTCAACATCTCTTATGATATTGTTCTGTTTTCTATGGATGATATTCACGTGTTCAAGCTTGTCTTGATGCACAGGGCGAACACTTTCAACATCTCTTATGATATGGTTCTGTTTTCTATGGATGATATTCACGTGTTCAAGCTTGTCTTGATGCACAGGACGAACACTTTCAACATCTCTTATGATATGGTTCTGTTTTCTATGGATGATATTCACGTGTTCAAGCTTGTCTTGATGCACAGGGCGAACACTTTCAATATCTCTTATGATATTGTTCTGTTTTCTATGGATGATATTCACGTGTTCAAGCTTGTCTTGATACACAGGGTGAACACTTTCAACATCTCTTATGATATGGTTCTGTTTTCTATGGATGATATTCACGTGTTCAAGCTTGTCTGGATGCACAGGGCGAACACTTTCAACATCTCTTATGATATGGTTCTGTTTTCTATGGATGGTATTCACGTATTCAAGCCTGTCTCGATACAGAGGGCGGAAACGTTCAACATGTATTATTAAATGGTTCTGTTTTCTATGGATGATATTCACGTGTTCAAGCTTGTCTTGATCCACAGGGCGAATACTTTCAATATCTTTTATGATATGGTTCTGTTTTCTATGGATGGTATTCACGTATTCAAGCCTTGCTCGATGCAGAGGGCGGAAACGTTCAACATGTCTTATAAAATGGTTCTGTTTTATATGGATGATATTCACGTGTTCAAACTTGTCTTGATTCTCAGGGCGGACACTTTCAACATCTCTTATGATATGGTTCTGTTATAACGAATTAAATGCTTTTTCTAATGGTTGTTGTGTTGTTAACTATATCATGAATAAACTTTCCTGCTAGTAATGTAGTAATAATAATAATGAACAAGCTTATAACTGGTAGTAATGTTGTAGTAGTAATTAAGATGAATAAAGTCTTATGCTGGTTGTTACTAATAACACTTAATGAAATAAACCTAACAGCCAGACAGAGGTCTGACAAAACTATGAACTGAGAAAACGTACTTACTAAAGAAAAATCTTTATTTAGTGAAAACTCCTGGTAGTATCCAACATACACTTCACGGGTCACACAGCTACTCAATAAAACGTAGCTCCTTGCACATGAACGAAGCTCTACTCACATAAACGAAGCTCTCCTTACGCATATAACCAGAGCTCTCCCTACGCACATCCACAAAAAGCTCTCCTCGCACATAAACAACAGCTCTCTCACGTAACACAAACAAAAGCTCTCTCTGGTATCGTTGAACGCGCCTATTTATACTGGCTACCACCACGTCATGACTTACACTCATTGCCAGATCTCATTCAGCGGGAGAAATAACATCTCGTTCAGTAAGAAGATAATTTACATAGGAAAATAAAATAACCAGAGATAGTAAAATCAAAAGGAAAGTGAATCCAAAGTATACGTTACATCACCCCCTTAATTTATTATTTTTTTTTTTTCGAAAAACCTATCAATTTTGGAGTGTAAGTCTTACACTTCGTTGATTGACGTTTATCGACCTCTTTTTTGTTGTTGTTTTGGTGGCAGCACTATTTACAATATCAAACTTGGCATGACAAAATCAAGAAATCTGTATTCGTCTGTGAAACACTTTGTATACTTGAACAAAACAAACCTGCATCGGCATACCTTCCTTTTATTCTGCCTAGCAGGAATCACTTTTTTAATTTCAAATTACGTTCTCATATTATCGTTGAATACAAACCAACTGTATCAGCAGCGAAGATTGCCTGTAGCTGCCTAACAGTAACAATTTTCATTATTTTATCCCTAAGCACATAGATATAGATTTCAAATTACGTCCACATAAGTATCGTTGAATACAAACCAACTGTATCAGCAGCGAAGATTGCCTGTAGCCGCCTAACAATAACAATTTTTATTATTTTACCCCTAAGCACATATATATAAAAAAATTTGGATTAGTAGATGGACATAGAAGAAATATAAAAAAAAACACACATATATACACAAAAAGAATGCATAGGCCCACACGAAAAAAAAATAATTCTGACACGCCAACTGGTCGTGCAGGAAAAACAACAAACGGAGAAAAGAACCTGTCCACGAGAACTTACTTATCTCGAGGACGCATAGAAAACTATAGTACGATAACGTAACGTTTTCCAGGCCTAATTGGACTGGTAAATTCAGGTGGTTTAGATCTCTTCCACGACTTGACTGGATCTGGACCATCTGTAGTCTGTCGGTCAAGAAATCCCGGTGGCTGACAGGAACGGTCAGGAACGGCTGAAGTCTGTCGGTCAGGAAATCCCTGCGGCTGACAGGAACGGTCAGGAACGGCTGAAGTCTGTCGGTCCGGAAATCCCTGCGGCTGACAGGAACGGTCAGGAACGGCTGAAGTCCGTCGATCAGGAACGGCCGAAGTCTGTCGGTCAGGAAATCAATGCGGCTGACAGGAACGGGCTCCCCCAGGCTTTTGATATGAAGTCCCTTTGTGCTGGGGCCCGTGTTGTCCTTCCAGCATTCTTTTGGAGGGACGTGGCTCCGTCCACATCGTTTGTTTTCGCTTTCTACCTCGTGGCATGAGAGTAGAAGCAGGCATCGGCCCTGTTTGCCCTGAGCGTAGGTTCCAGGGGCGAAACCCGGGCGGATGCAAGGATCTCTGCCTTCGTCGCTGTTGCGGCGAAGCAGATTGGGGAGACAAGTTACGTTTTCGACCAGCTTTTGGTGTTGCTGGACGGTTTGTAATTTGTGTCTGACGTTTAGGAATCGTCAAACTATTGTCCATAACTGATAAATCAGAAATATCTGATGACTCTGAGTCTCTGCTGTAAATTAGTGGTCGTGCAGGGCGATGTTTATTTCTGCCTATAGGAATACTTTCTGACGAGGTATTCAAAGAAGTAGGAGCTTGTGGTGGTGCAGAGTTATTAGGGAATGGTGCAGCAATAGTCTTGGCAATGGTTGGAGGGAAAGGAACGACACTAGCATTTGAAGAACTTGATTCGAGCCTTCGTCTCATGGGAGAATCAGGTTGCGTGTTTGGAAGCCCGTCTTGAGGAGGGGAGGGTGAAGAAAAAATCACTGGAGATTCTTCAAAAATGTTTGTTCGGTTCGTCCAAAATTTCTGGAGGTTGATCGTGAGATATAGACTTTTGAGTCTGTGGAACAGAAGGTTGAGTAGGGTTGATTTTAAAATCGATATTTCGTTCATGATACTTGCGACACTGAGCAACGTGTACGTATTGAAATTGATTGTCAGGTTTTTCAAGAATAATGTTATTTTCAAACACATTTGCCACCCGATATGGGCCTTCGTAGCTGGGTGCAAATTTCTTCACTAAAGTATGAGAAACAGAAGACTGGAAGTGCGTTTCCACGACAGTGAGATCTCCAACGACAAGATCAGGTTCCCTACGCCTAGTATTATAATATCTTGTTTGAGCCGCTTGTGCTCCTAGCACTGCAACACGAGCTTTTTCAGCCATGATTCATACTGATTGCGGAGTTGGTTGCTGGTTTAGTTCGTCGATAATCCCCGTTAAATTTTCAAAAGGGGTCTTAATTTTGTGACCCAGAAAAAGTTCTGCAGGAGTAATTTTAGTAGATTCGTGAACAGACGAGCGGAGGGCGAACGAAAAATGCTCAAGATGTTCATCCCATTGCTCGTGATGATCCATGACAAATGTAGCAATCATTTTCACTAGCGTGCGGTTTACTCGTTCCGCGGGATTACTCTGGGGATGATAGGGGAAATGAATTTATGCTTAATGTGTAGTCTCGCACACATTCTTTCAAAAATGTCAGAAATAAATTGGGGACCATTATCCGAAACTACTTTATTAGGTGCACTATATCTAGAGAATACTTCATTAATTAATACATTACAAATAACTTCTGCCGTAGCGGCTTTAATGGGAAAAACTTCAACCCATTTAGAAAAATTATCAGTTAATACTAAAACGTAACGAGCTTTGTTTTTAACAGATAAAGGATAAGGTCCCAATAAATCTATTGAAATAATATCAAAAACATGAGAACTTTAAATAGATTTCAAGTGACCGGCCGGTCTTATATTACGGTAATTATAAATCTGACACAAGTGACATGATTGAACGTATGCGAGCACACTTTGGTACATGCCAGGCCAATAGGCAACATCCCGCAATTTACAACGGGTCTTGCGAATACCTAAATGGCCTGCAAGAGGTTTGTCATGAAATTCGTTTAAAAGGGCCATTCTAAGGGTTCGCGGAATACATGGGCGAAACTCTGCCCTAGTAGTCCTAGATTTCGTATGGTAAAGATGACCCTCTATGACTTCTAAATGCTGTGACCTCCCAAGCCAGAGAAGGATCACTTTGTAGGGGCGAACCCGCAAGCAAAAAATTATAGATATCCCCGAAATCTGTATCATTTATTAATTCTGCCATTATCTGCTCTCTGGATGTTTTATCAGCTATTAGAAGTAAAGGCTGACATCCAGGAGTAGTTTCTGTGGGGACCCCACTAATCGGAACGCGAGACAATGCGTTCGGTAATTGATTCTTATTACCTGGTTGGTACGAAATTTTGATATTGCTCTCTTGTAACTTAAGAGCCCACTTCATAAGTCTTTGAGAGAGATGCTTAGCAGAATTCAAATACTGAAGGGCAGAATGATCCGTAATTATGTTAACTGTCAATTCGTTAAGATAACATTGAAATTTGTCAAGAGCATACATTACAGCAAGACATTCACGTTCCGTAGCTGAATAATTGCGTTCAGCTTTGGCTAAAGTACGAGACGCAAAAGCTATTGGATTCCCAGCTTGTGACAAAACGCAACCAAGACCAACTCCGGATGCGTCAGTATAAACATCAAATTCCTTAGTATGATCCGGGAAAGCCAACACAGGAGGCTGAGTCAACGCAGACTTCAGTGTTTCAAATGCAGCGTTAGCCTCAGGTGTCCAAACAAACTTCTTGTATTTACGTTTCAAAGCATACAATGGCTCACAGATTGTAGCATAAGCAGGGATGAACTGCTGATACCATCCGGTCATTCCCAGAAAGCGTGGTAGTTCTTTTGCTGTTTTAGGCCGAGGAAAGTCAACAATAGGCATAATTTTTTCATTATCCGTAAATATGCCATGGGGAGTGATTTTCAACCCCAGATATACAATCTCGTCCTTCGCTATCTGGCATTTACTAGGTTTTAATGTCAAGCCAAGCATTGTATATGAGTTGGAACACCTGTTTGAGCAGAGAAAAGGTGCTCGTCAAAAGTTTCGGATGCAATAATAATGTCATCCAAACATACATACACATGGGGACCTAGAACAGGTTCTGAGAACCGTATCCATAAGCTTTTGGAAAGTAGCAGGTGTAGAAGCTAGTCCAAAGGGCATACGCAGATATTGATAAGCCCCAAAAGGAGTCACAAAGCCTGTTTTATCGACGGAGTCTGGATGTACCGCCACCTGCCAATATCCACTCACCAAATCCTAAGGTTGACATCCATTTAGTTGATGACAGGTCATGCAAAATATGAGACATGACAGGTAGTGGATAATTGATCGTTTTCGTGACTTGGTTGAGCTTGCGGAAATCTGTCACGAAACGACATTCATTGGGTTGTTGTTTTTTTGGAACCAGAAAGGCAATTGCAGCCCAGGCGCTTGTTGATTCCCTTATTATGCCCTGTTTAAATCATCTCAGAAATTTGACGTTGCATTTCCTGTTTCTTATGGGGAGCACAAGGGTAAGGTTTCGTCGCTATCGGTTTCGAACCCTCAGTGTCAATGACATGATAAACCACCTGTGTGAAACCAGGTTGATCAGAAAATAAACCAGGGCTTTCTTGCAAAAGTAGAGAAAGCTGGTTTCGTTGCCTCTCATTCAATTGGTTACTCAATAACAAACTCGTTATATCTATAGGAACCGTAGGAATCACTTCGACAGGTTCCGGAAAGGAAATAACATGTTGTACGAAATTCAGGGTAACTTGAAAAGTATTGATAAAGTCCATGCCCATTAGACATTTAACAGGGAGTTCGTCTATAAGCAGGAAAGAATGCGTAAAACGAGCCTTTCCCAGCCCTAGAGATAATGTGACAGTTCCTGTGATGCTGAAGATTTCGTTATTTGCACCACGCAAATACTGCGTCGCAGGCTGAAACGAGTATTGCAGGAAAATTGTCAGTGCAAAACTTCGTATTTAGAGCTGATATTTCAGAACCAGTGTCGAACTTTGTCTCGACAATAATATCTTCAATTGTCAAGAACACATCAGGCAACTGAGGAGTTTGGACAGTCACTAATACTGTTTTAGGGTCAGAATGCTTGGTATCAGAAAGCAGGACCGACCATTGGTCTACTTCCTTTGGAAGTTTAAAGGATTCCTGGTTGGATTATCATGCGGTCTGAAACCTCGGCCCTGCCGGGTATCGGGAAAATTTTCACGATGAGGAAAACTGCGTGAAAACTGCTGCGGGAACTCCGCATGTCTGTTGAAATTTTCATTTCTATTACTTCTTCCCTCAGCACGGGCAGAAAAATCATCATTGCCCTGAGCATGAAATCGTTCCGAATTCTGCGGATTGGAACGGGAGTCGAGCATACTGTGCATTTGTACGGTATTCAGAAGATTGATTAGAAACGAGCGGTTGGTGTACCACTCTTCTATGCGGTGGAACGTATGAAGCTTGGGCGTGCACTTGTGTACGCTCGCGTTGAAAGTCATTAGGCGTATTATGCTGCTGAGGATATTCGTAATAAGCTTCGCGTGGTGCCCGAGCATGGTGAGTTGAACCATGTTTGCCGTGTCGCTCTTCATACGTTCGTATGAGGCAAAGGCATTCATGAATTGTAGCAGGGTGTCGGACCTCAAGAAAATCCTGTAGAAATGGATCAAGCTGCTGCAATAGGGTGTCCAACATGTCGACATGACTGGCATGTGGATCCCATAAGATTCCCTTATTAATAATAAAACAAGCGTGTTGTTCCAAAACAAATGCAACAGGGCTATTGTTGGGTCCTTGCTGACGAGAAAAAGTTGTTGTGCAAGGCTAGCTCAACTGAGGCCGAAAGGAAAGACTTCCAAAAATTCTGCACGGAAATTCTCATAATGAGAATCCGGGTTCGACACTCTCCACTGCCGATACCAGGTCTTAGCGGTATCCTTCAAGCAAGTGCCTGCTATTTGCACTTCGCAGTCTTGAGGAATGTTGTATAGATCAAAATGATCTTCCAAATCCTCGAGGAATTTTAAGGACCCCTCCAAACCATTGAAATGAATTGTTCGTGCATGCGGCACGAAATGGGTAAGCATTCTGCTTCGCTGAGAGGATTGAACTCCCTCAGGTACGACCCGCGACTCAGAGTGATAGGAAGCTGGTGACTTACGAAATTGTGAAGAATGCTTGGGTACGTGTAGATCACTTATATCAAAGTGAGCACCACAGGCTTCTTGCAGATGGTCGAAATTAATCCCATCACCATCGAAATTTGATTTAGGGTGAAAAATTGGAGTTGTCTCAGGTAAGGAAGACATGGGTAATAATTGTCAAGACCTCGTGTTCGAGAAAAGTTCGGGCGCCAATTATAATGAATTCAATGCTTTTTCTTATAATTGTTGTGTTGTTAATTATATCATGAATAAACTTTCCTGCTAGTAATTGTAGTAATAATAATAAAGAACAAGCTTATAACTGGTAGTAATGTTGTAGTAGTAATTAAGATGAATAAAGTCTTATGCTGGTTGTTACTAATAACACTTAATGAAATAAACCTAACAGCCAGACAGAGGTCTGACAAAACTATGAACTGAGAAAACGTACTTACTAAAGAAAAATCTTTATTTAGTGAAAACTCCTGGTAGTATCCAACATACACTTCACGGGTCACACAGCTACTCAATAAAACGTAGCTCCTTGCACATGAACGAAGCTCTACTCACATAAACGAAGCTCTACTCACATAAACGAAGCTCTACTCACATAAACGAAGCTCTACTCACATAAACGAAGCTCTACTCACATAAACGAAGCTCTACTCACATAAATGAAGCTCTCCTTACGCATTTAACCAAAGCTCTCCTTACGCATATAACCAAAGCTCTATATACGCACATTAACAAAAAGCTCTCCTCGCACATAAACAACAGCTCTCTCACGTAACAGAAACAAAAGCTCTCTCTGGTATCGTTGACCGCGCCTATTTATACTGGCTACCACCACGTCATGACTTACACTCATTGCCAGATCTCATTCAGCGGGAGAAATAACATCTCGTTCCGTAAGAAGATAATTTACATAGGAAAATAAAATAACCAGAGATAGTAAAATCAAAAGGAAAGTGAATCCAGAGTATACGTTACACTGTTTTCTATGGATGGTATTCACGTATTCAAGCCTTGCTCGATGCAGAGGGCGGAAACGTTCAACATGTCTTATGAAATGGTTCTGTTTTCTATGGATGATATTCACGTGTTCAAGCTTGTCTTGATGCACAGGGCGAACACTTTCAATATCTCTTCTGATATGGTTCTGTTTTCTATGGATGGTATTCACGTATTAAAGCCTGTCTCGATGCAGAGGGCGGAAACGTTCAACATCTCTTATGATATGGTTCTGTTTTCCATGGACGAAGGTATGTTCTTACCAAATATCATCACGACTGTAATTATTCACGATGTTATTCATAAAAATGTTTTTGTAAAATAGCGAATGAGACACTCTGTATTTATTTATTATTTACGTAAGTTGTGCGGAAGAATCATCACACAACGTTTTTCTCATCATCGCTTGCCGGAAAGCCTTTTTTCGTTCGGAGGCGCCAATATAATATTTTTTTTTTTTTTTTTGCAGACAGGGAATTCGAAGCACGCCTTTCTACTCCGGAGACGCTCTTCTCTCAATTGAATTAAGCCTGCAGTCTTATTGCCGCTGTGGAGTCATAAAACTTCATGATTATTACTTGCCGCTTCTTTGTCTATCTGACTCATAAGTCACAAGTTTATATTGCGCTACTAATCGTTTGCTCTTATTTAAAGGTGTTGTTCTGTCTTTCAATGTTAAAATAATCATATACTCCCCGTTTCAATTACAGGTTGATTGCGGCATTCATTTCGACTTGGAGACCGTTTTAACATTTTGAGATGGTTTCTCCATCTGCATATCTGAATGCCGAAAACAATTGCCCAAGCGCAAATCTGAACGTAGATTTTTCTGCTCTTTTATAATAAAACTGTCGAGTCATAAAATGTCATGATTATTACTTGCATTGACTGTTTCCGAGAAACATTTTAAGGAAAGTACTTTCTTTGTGTATTGCTTTCAAGCGATTTTCAGCAATACTACAGAAAGTACAAACAAAAAAAGTTACGTGAGTGTGTTCTTTATGTTCGTTATGAGATCATATCGCGATAAATTTTTGGAAGGTTGTTTCCGTCATGGCGAGCGTTTATATTTTCCGCCTGCGAAAAAGGAAGTCATATTCTTTCCTTTTTAATGCACAGGAGTTCAACTATCTTTCATACTCAGGAAAAGCTGTTGTACTGTCATGGGGATCCTCGAACTGACAGTTTTGATTTGCTTTTTCGCTACTGTAGGTGGACGAAGTACAAGAGATGCCGTTTTTAAACCGAAAGCTATAGCTCCTGACGACGTTGTACAGGAGAAATGGACTCTCATGGAATCACGAATGAAACTTTTCTTTAAAGATGCCACGAAGAAACTACTGGCGAGGGCAATGGAATCCTCAGACTCTTTAAGTATTTCTTCGACTTGCGTAAGGGACGTCACGAAGATTATACTGGGCATAAGCAAAATGAGAATTTGGGCATTTAAGTGTAAGTTTTCATTTCTTTTCTAATTTAATTCGTATATTTATTTATGGTTTCCTTTGTTTCAGGACTTATTACCCCACCCATGAGCATTTAAACCTATATAGAGCCTACGAAAAACATACCAACAATGCTAGAAATGCGAGCACAACATTCGTTCGGGGCCTTGTTTTGGAGCCCTGTTATTTGTATCCCACTTCTGAAAATCAAATTATTACGGGGTTCCCATTGAGTGGCCCTGCGGAACGAATCTTCCTTCTGACGCCTAAAACGTTACTGTCCCCAATGAAGGATGTAATGTGTTAGTTGTGTTTGGTTGTATATGTTGGTTAAAAGTCATTCACCAAACCAGTAGCATTACTTAATATGAATTAATTTTGTACTGTGTCTTCCATAGTGTTACGTTGTGTTCGGGATAACTTAATACAGCACTTTATTGAACATTTAAAGGCTTTAATAATCAGGAAAGTCAACAAGTCTTGTACGTGTAAATTTAATATTTTTTTTAGGTCCACCATAGGCTCTTAAAATCTCAGCACACACAACTCACGAACTCATTTCAATATCAAAGAAGCCCAACATTCAACGTAAAAGAATGAATCTATGATATGAAGGTTAAATTCTCCAAAGCAATTTAAGAAATTGGCTTACTAGTCAACTTCTAACAAGAGCGAATCTCTTTAATTAAAGACTCAATGCATCTGAAAAAAGATTGAACGCATCTAACGAAAGACTCGATGCATCAAACAAGAGAGTGAATACATCTAAAGTTAGACAGTCAGTACATCTAACGACAGAAAGCATGCATCTAGCGAGAGACATTCTCATACAAACGTAAACATCAATCTTATGTTCTGGTAAACATACGTCTTTCAGCTTTTGACCTCAAATCAGATTGCCACAAAACATTCAGACAGTGAGAAAATGGGGCGTTAAGATCAGAAAAAGCTTAAGAAGAATGATTTTTTTCATAAATAACACTAACCATAAAAGGAAAGTTAAATTTGAGTATACACTATATTGACAAAAGTCACCGAACGCACCTTCAAAGGCAAATTAACTGATCCGCTGCGTTGTTAAGATGCGCGGTATAGCTGCAAACGGTGAAAAAACAAGCCTGTAGCTGACCGCGATGATATTGCACTGTGAGCCTGAGTGAAAATGTCGCGTTGGAAGAGAACTGACTTTGAGAAAGGAAATATTGTTGGGTGTTATATTAGTGGGCTGTCCATAAGAGAAATCGAGAGGCGTTTAAACATACCCAAGTCAACTGTTTTTAATGTACTGAATACGTGGAAGACACATGAAACAGCAAAACTTACCGGAAGACAAAAGAAAATGAGCGATAGAGAACGTCGAAGCCTCAGGAGAGTTGGTACAGCTAATCGACGGAGTACTGCACGAGACCTCAGTATACAGGTGAGTAAAAATGCTGGAATCTCGGTATGTACACTTACCATTCGCAGAGAACTTCATTTCATTGGTCACTGTGGTCGTGCTGTTGCTCATAAGCCTTTCATCTCAACTCGGAATACTACTCGTCATTTAGCATGGCGTAAATAACATTTATCGCGGACAGTAGATCAATGGAAACGGGTCCTATGGACTGATTAATCCAGATACACGATCTATTAGTATGACGGCCGTGTGTGGGTATAACGGTAGCCGGAGAAACGCTATTTACCACCGTGTACTGTTCCTACGGTCAAGTTTGGAGCTGGCTGTGTTCTCGTGCAGGGGTGTTTTTCGTGTTATTGTCCCAGTCGATTGGTTATCGTGGACAAACCGGATAACCAGCACGTCTACCTCGATATTCTGGACAATTATGCCCTACAAACTCTGTGGCAATACTATATGGAACCGATCTTTGTTGGCACCAGCAGGATAATGCGCCGAGCCATAAAGCAAGGACTGTTAAGGCGTGTTATTCCGTATCGCGTGTGGAGCCCTGATCTTAATTCCATAGAGCACCTATGGGATGAATTAGAGCACCGCATAAGAAGTTTGGAACCAAGGCCTACTACTAAGCAACAGTTAGCGGCAGCATTATATACTGAATGGAAGCGCATACCTATTGCTGTGCTGCAAAACCTAGTCGAAAGCATGTCTCGAAGCGTCAGTGCATGCATTAAGGCCAAAGGTGGACCGACGCATTACTAATGTATGTCAATAAATGCTATGTTGTTTTTCTCTTCCAGGCGTCCGGTGGCTTTTATCAATAGAGTGTATGTCACACGGAGCCACTGCACTAGTAAGCATTCCGCTTCTGCAAATGCATAATATAACGCGGGTCCTTCTCTATGTTTCCCTCGCTCCCTAAAAGCTAATTTTATATTCCCTAAAGAATCATTTCGGTAACAATATCCATGTTTTTTATGCTGAAATTCAAACCGACACCCAACAGTAGGGGAAGAACGAAATAAGCACCAGAACAACAATAGCAATAGTTTATACTCATTATAATTGACTGGTTGTTGAGCTGATATGAGTTTCCACCGGAGACCTAGATATCAGTCAAGAATCGCCGTAAAATAAATGATGTCCCAAGTAAAGCTGTCTTCTACCGTTCTGTAGCTGGTATATCAGAAAGCTGCAATTTTTTTAAATGATTAATAAAATTTTTTGTCATTGTTCCAAGTGCCCTGATGACAATGGGGACTACCGTTGTGTGTTTAGTATAATCGGGTAACTTCTACACCGATGAGCGATTACATTATGACCACTTCCAGCCTAGAGAAATGAGCGCGCTTGGAGACGAACGTTGGCGCAGTTGAAGTTCACAGAGCAGTATATACACGGTGGAAAGAAACGACCACACAAACACTCGAGGGGGTGATTCCTTGAGTCAATTCAAGCATTAAATTGCCTATGACATTTTTGGACTTAGTTTTCCAGATATAAGCCCCAAAAGGTGCGTGACGTCACGTCCGGAATCGCCAGTTTTTTAAGGCTTCAAGCACACCCGAAGTGTCATGCAGGAAAGCTCGTAGAGGATGCTTGATTCTGCAAGCTCAGTACCTCGGCAGTCATCACGATGATATACACTGCTGGACAATTGCTATGGACGGATCATAAACGGCTATATAGCACATAAAAAAGTAAGTGTGGTTGGATGCCAAGTGAAATAAAATAATGTCAGAATGCCAGGACATTACAAGAAAGACAATTTATTGTGCTCTGAAATCCAGAAGGCTTTGGAACGTGTTCAAGGGACAAACAGGCCATTTTGTGCAGAATACGTAAACGTGAAAAAAATGCAATTACCGTCAGCAGGCGTTCCGGCGTAAGATGTCAATACGGGATATGGCCACCATGGAGGGCGATGCAAGATTCCACACGTCGTGTCATGCTTTGCACAACATTATCAAGCAGCTGTTGGGGTAGTTTATCCCATTCCTCTGTCAGTGCACGGATGAGGGTGTCCTTGTTTATTGGAGGGCATTGGCGACCAGCAAGACCCCTAACCAAAGCATCCCACACATTTTCAATGAGATTCAGATCTGGAGAACGTGCTGGCCATACGAGGCGTTGAATATCCTCGCTCTCAAGACACTCCTGGACAGCGACTGTTGGATGACATGTTGCGTTGTCGTCCATGAAAATGAATCTATCACCGACAGCACCACGGAACATGCGAACATGAGGTAGCAGAACATCATTAATGTATCGTTGGCCAGTCATAGTCCCAGTTGGAAGCACATAGAGGGACGTACGGCCATTGATCATGATGCCAGCCCATACCATGACACTACATGTCGGATATCGGTCATTTTCCTGTATGTTTGCTGGACAATATGCAGTACCACTATCACGCCAGATCAGTTGTCGTCGACAATCAGACGATAGACTGTATCTACTCTCATCTGAGAAGAGGACAGCAGACCAGTCGTTATCGCACACATACCCCAAACGGTACCATGCAAAACGCCATCCCGACACTAATGTGATTAGTCGGCTGGACCAGCGAATGAGGGAAACGGGCAACGTAGCACCTACGGCATCCAGTGAGAGTGGACGCTTACGGTCAAGAGGAATGGTTGCTACAGAAGACGCAATCATGGCCATGGTTCATGCAGACCCCACGATCAGCACGCGAGGGGTTGCACGACGAGCAGGAGTCACACACACACACACACACACACACCACAGTGTTCTATATTCTCTGTGACGAGGGTCACTATTACGCATGGGTCTAAAGTCTGCAACCTGCGGATTACCCTCGCCGCGTAAAATTTTGGACATGGCTGCTGCAGTGCTACGAAGCGGAACCGGAATTCTTGGAACATGTCCTCTGGAGCGATGAAACTCGTTTCTTTCTCTCGTGAGGGTGTATTGAACCATTACAATAGCCATGTATGGTCACCGGTAAATCTGCTCAGCACCAGACGACGAGGTCATCAGTATCGATGGGACATTAACGTATGGGCTGGCCTGGTGGGCAACATCCTGGTCAGTCCGTACCTACTGCCGTATGTGCTCAACGCATCTCAGTATAACGTTTTCCTGCGATCAGGGTTACTGGCTCTCTTGGAAGATGTCGCCTTACACGTGCGTCGAGAGCTCAGATTTCAACACGATGGTGCACTTGCACATTTCGGAGCGGAGGTCCGACAGCGGCTTGACAATATGTTTTCTTTTTTTTTTTTTTTGTTATTGGAGGTTTAACGACCACCATGAGCAACTCAATGGGCTATAAGCAGCCGCCGTCCCTTATTTAGGGCCACTGGTTCCAGGGAAGGGAAAGGGCCAGTGCCGTAAGACAAACACAACATCCATGCCGCACAGGATTCGAACCCGGACCCTCCCCGTACGAATGATCATAAGCCATCGGTTAGACCACTGCGGTGGTGGCGCGGTGGTCTAAGCAATCTATAGTATGCGATCACTGTTTCATTAAAAAACAGTCTGCCTTCACAAATGTTTTTTTTTTCGAATTTCTATTTCGCTAGTATAAAGTTCTATATTTTTTTCTACACACCCAGTTAACAAATCTTACCTTTTTTGACGAGTTACTCTGACGAAATAAAGTTGCGACAAGAATGGGATTGTTAGGCGTATTAGTATTTATTACACTATTCATCATCATCATTGTCAACCATTATAAATCCACTGCTGGACAAAGGTCTCCCCAAGTTTCCTCCACAACGGTCTGTCTTGTGCCAGTCTCCTCCATGTCACTCCCGCATACTTTCGAATTTCATCCACCCATCTCACATGTGGTCTTCTTCTGGGTCTTTTCCTGTCCCTTGGAATCCAATCTAAAATTTCGGCTGTCCATCGATGGTCTGTCTTTCTGGCAGTATGTCCAGCCCATTGCCATTTCAGGGATTTAACTCTGACCATGATGCCTTCAACTCTTGTCATTTTTCTGATCCACGAGTTCCTCTTCTTATCTCTCCTGGTTACACCAAGCATGCACCTCTCCATGCTACTTTGAGTTGTCTGCAGCCTTTGTATGTCTCTTTTAGTTAAGGTCCACGTCTCTGCACCATACGTAAGCACTGGAAGGATGCATTGATCAAACACTTTTCTTTTAAGAAATAATGGCATATTGCTCTTGAAAATTATGCTGTTTCTTCCAATAGCTCTCCAGGCAAGTTTTGTACTCCGATTAATTTCTTCATCAAAGTGACCCTCACTTGATATCTGCTGTCCAAGATAAACGTACGTGTCTGTTATCTCCAGCTTTTCTCCATCAATCGATAAATCTTCATTTCTTGTAAAATTATTCAACATCACTTTTGTCTTTTGAAAGTTCATTTTTAATCCCACTTCTTTACTCTTGTCAGCAAGTTCCTGGATCATACTCTGCAGCTCTGATGGGGTAGTTGCAAAAATGACTATGTCATCAGCAAAACGAAGGTGGGTTAGATAATCTCCATTAAGCTTTATCTTTTTGTTTTCCCAGTTCAGTGATTGAAAGACATTTTCCAATGTGGCATTAAAGAGCTTCGGAGATATGGTGTCACCTTTTCTCACTCCTTTTACAATTTTTATGTGTGTTGTATTTTCAAACAGCCAAATCTTTGCACTTGCATTTTCATAGATGTTATTAACAATATTAATGTACGCATCTTCAATACCGCAGGATTTCAGAGCCATTGTAACTGCTGATGGTTTCACCAAATCAAAGGCTTTTTCATAATCGATAAAGCCATGCACAATGGAAGTTCACATTCCCTCGCTCTTTCAATTAGTTCTCTCAGTACGTGGATATGATCTATTGTGCTGTAGCCACTCCTGAATCCAGCTTGTTCTCTCGGTTGAGCCACGTCCAGTGTCACCTTCAAGCGGTGTGAAAGAACTTTAGTGAAGATTTTATAAACCACTGATAGGAGGCTGATAGGTCTGTAGTTCCTGAGATCCTTAATGTCACCTTTTTTATGTAGCCAGATCATTGTAGCGTTGTTACACTATTATACACGAAGAAATACATATTAAACACGAATACACCTCCTACATAAACGTTGAATCGTTTTTAGAGTGATTCGCTTCAGAAATTACCTTCTGGGTCGGAAATTTAAGCTTGTGACAAACCACCGCCAATTAGTGAGCTTACTTCCTGAGAATAAGGCATTTTCAACGGTGGCAGTGGCTCGCATTCAACGCTGGGCTCTGACGTTTTCAGCTTATTCCTGCAGAATCTAATACCGCGAAGGAACCTCAAGTGGAAATGCTGATGCCTGTAGCCATTTACTTTTGCCTGTACAGGAATCTAATCCTTAGCTTCCAGAACAGCTCGTTCTTCTGTTGGAACAGGCTGTCGATGGTCCTGTTACTTCACACCAGATTAAGACGACTATTTTAAATAATCAATCAATAAAAATACCAACGTTTACCACAATCAAAGGTTTATTATATATCGACTATAGTTTCGCAGAGCTATTAGCTCTGCGAAGCTATAGTCGATATATAATAAACTTATTTATCTCATAACCACAAGTTTTGTAGTCATAAATTATATATAATTAAATAATCAGTTGTTATGTCGGATAAAACAGAACTGTAGGTGTGAGAATATGACCCTTGTGCTAAGTACCGTATCCTACGGAGGTCGTCCGTTGAATTAATTATCCGCCATCCTCACACAGCAAATCTACTTAGCTTCTACCATACATAATTTACTGAAGTAAATTTAAGGCCCAGGTGCCCTCTTCCTCAGCTTTACTTGGGGTGATCTGCTGATCGAGGAAGGGAGGAAAGGTTTTAAAATAAATCACAAGATCCTTGTCGTAGTAATTACTCCGTAGTAGAAGATAAAGAAATTTAATAAGGATAGATTATAGTCTGAGAGTTTAATTCCTCGCTAAACGGCGGTGTAGCGATAGTGTCCACGGTCTGTCTGACACGACTCGATATAACCTGAGTCCGTTGTAGGATAACACACCTATATTTACCCGTTGTCAGTCTCTGAAAACTATTCGATTCCTCGACTAAGTGTTCTGTGTACTCCAACCCTGCTCCGGTCGGAAAAATATCGGTGCATACACGCACCTACCGCACTTGAGTTTCCTCAACTCCGAACTTCCCTCAGGAAGTACTAGGCTTCACTTCCATGCTCAACATAATTCCCCGGGAGCACCTGCTCCCACGTCTTGACGCTTCCCAAAACGACTTCCAGCTTCTTTCGCCGCTTTACTGGGTCCAAAAAGGAAGGATATATAGAGAAGACACTGGCTGTATAAGCTGAAACTCATGACGTCATGAAGTCGACTGCAGCGCACCCGTGACCTAAAACAGAACTACAGTTGATTGACAGCTGGGCTTCCCAGGAATTACCGCGAACCACATGACTTTGTCCATTTGAGCTTTGACCTCCGTGCTGCCGTGCAGAGTGGAAGACGACGTTTACGACATGTACCTAACATTTTCCGGATTCTTTTTGGTTTGCATCTTCCAATTTCCTGTAGCATTCTAATAAGTGGCATTATTCTTGCTTATTCCTCACCGATCGTTAACTTTTCCTTTGTAAATTCCATTACTTAGGTTTCTACGTGTTTTTGTTCATTTCATTCACGCATACTTTGTCATTGTTTTCTTCACAATATAGCTTTACGTTCAATTCTCATTTGTATTCCGTTGTCATCTGTTTTGATATCTACGTCTTTGGCTTTAATATCTATGGATATTTCGTTATTGCCATCTTTCCGATGCTTCACTTGGCTTAGATTTAGACACCAGTTGAGGACAAAGGTCGTGTGTGTGTGTGGGGGGGGGACGGAAGGGTGGCGTAGAGCAGCTGCACCTCACCACTGCAGCACTGGGGTGGATTGCCATAGCAACCAGTGCCGACGGGATGGATCACGTCACAGTTTGGTTCGATTTTAGGTCCGTGGGGGCGCCACTTTCTATGGGAAGAGTTTCCATGGTCTCCTATGTCTGTTTCCACTCTATAGATCCTTCCTTTATGACTGGGTCACGTGACTTCTTTCCTGCTTTTCGGAGAAACCCAGCATTCCTCTCGGTATTTTACTCCAAGGCGTTGACCTCTGACCTATCAAATTCCTGATCGCTGCGAACTCAAGACCCCCCAAGCTGCTATGGCTACTACTTCGGGAGCGCAGCACCCCGCTGGCCCTCCCAACACGCATACCTGACATTCCTATCGCTGGCCGGGATCTCTCGTGCTATTCTTCTACCGCTGCACATGCTTGAAACCAAACTATCTGCAGATACATGAATACCATTCAGACAATAGCAGCATACGATCATAATAAAGGTAGGTTACAAACTGTCAGCCCTACTGGCGCCTTCTGACATACAGCATTGTCTAGCTTTACTTTTGAAATCCTCTAAACATAAAGATTTCCTGTGTACGTTAATGTCTCTCAGCAATACTTAGTGAAAGTTCACCTTGAATTCCATTTTAGTAGCACGACAAACATCTGCGGTATTCAAATACACTGTTAAAGAAATAAAGTTATTCCCTCAGGGCAAGAAAAGTCCTTCCCGAGGTGAAATTTCGTTCTGATCTGAACACGTGGCATAGTTTTTCTCCTTTTTTTCTTTTCGAACATGCCTAAATTAACATAAATGTATGCAGTGTTTAACATTCGTGGAATTATTAATTTTTGCCATTACTAGTAAATTTTTTGTGTGTGGCCGAAGAACGCGCCTCTTGAACTGAAAATTTTCTGGAACTCCAAAAACGAACTGTTAATGCTGGATGACGTCATTCTTCATGGCTCTAGAGTGTTTATACAGGAACAGTATCGGAAGATCACGCTCAATGAGCTGCAGGACGAACATCAAGGCGTCGGCACGGTCTTTATAGTGGCCTGGTGCTAATAAAGACATAGAAACCCAACTTCAGAACTGCAATTCCTGCAGAGAAAATGCTTCCCTTCCTTCTGCGAGGCAGGTGTCCTGGCTTATTCCTAAATCTCTTTGGGAGAGAATCCATTTTGACCATGCAGTGCCGATCGAAGGTTAAACTTTACTGGTTCTAATGAATACCTGGTCAAAGTGTCTGGAAGATGCGACAGTCCCATCAATATCATCGTCAGCTACTATTGCAGTACATAGAACTCTATATTCACGTTTTGGCCTACCTAAAATTATAGCAAGAGGTAATAGCACTTCATTTACTAAGGTGAATTCCGTTCTTTCATAATGCATAATGGAACCAGCATGTAAGAACTGCACCATTTCAACCGAAATCAAGTGGCCTTCCCAAGAAAGCTGTTCCATCAGTGAAAAGTCGGTCGCGCAGTGGTCTAAGCGATGGCCTCTGATCATTCGTCCGAACGGGGTCCGGGTTCAAATCCCGGTTAGACATGGATGTTGTGTTTGTCTTACGGCACTGGCTCTCCCTTCCCTGGAACCAGTGACCCTAAATTAGGGACGGGCGACTGCTTATAGCCCATTGAGTTGCTCACGGTGGTCGTTAAATCTCCAATAAAAAAAACAGTGAAAACCGGACTAAAGAAGATTTCGGTAGTACATTGAAGGAACGTCTAGGGCGTTTCCTTTTCAATTATTGCCGTGTAGCTCTGGCTAGTACTGGCATCTCACCAGTTGTGCATATGTTTGGTCGTCCTCTGAGGAGCCGACTCGATTCAGTTCGCCCATGAGGAGAGTCACAAGTAATTACCGCCAACCTATAGCCTGCGGATACCTTTAAAGCAGGTGATAGTCTGGGTAAGGAATTTCGGACATGGACCTGCCTGGTTTCCAGGCTGTGTGATTGGACCCGTGGGAAATGTCATGGTGGATGTAAATACGCCAGCTGAAAGTTGTTACCGTCACCTAGCCCAAGTGCAAACTGCAGCGACATCACACGGAATATTTATGGAGCCAGAAAAAACCCTACAGAAGGAATCTGAGACACTTTCGGAGAATCTTCCCGCATCTGTTCCACTCCACTACCTAACCGACAAGGTAAAGATGTACTCTTGGATCAGGAACAATCCACAGAACTTGCGTTACCATCAACTCTGGTATTACGCAGTTCCAGTTGAGTTCGCAAACTTCCAGAAGGGTTAGTTTTGTAATCGAAGATCTCAGAGATTGGTTTAATTGTTTACATATATTATTTTGCTTTTTAAGGCGAAAAGGAAATGTTGTAGTTAATACGTAATAGTCCCTGATGTCGTGTGTTACAATATGTTACGTAGCGCGCGAGATTTTTTTTTGTACTTTGAATGCATGAACCGTTCAAACGCGCCATTATTACGTTGGGTTTAAATTATGTTCTGCACAGTTAGGCTGACGAGCCATTTTTGTTAGTTATTAAGTAGTGTTTGAATAAATTTTATTAAATGGCTATGCCCAAGATGGGGGAATGTATTGAATATTTTATCATATACTGTAGAACTGAATTCAAGGTAACAACGATTTCTATCACTTTATTTTGGACAAAAGGTTTCCATCTTTCTGGACTTGCTTTTATCCAATGCAATACAACACTCGTATCAAGACCACCGGACCACCACATACCATGCTCAAAGTAACTCTCTCTAGAAGAAGGAATTCTCACTAATTTCAGACAATGTGTGGAAGGATCAACATACATTTTTCGAAGAATCTAGCGGCCCTCTCCGGAAGCCAATGTGAAATACAAATTTGCTGGTGGCGGACATCTTGCTATCCCTAAACTCGACAGCATGTAAACATGCCGCATAAGAGGACGAGACAACCAATCGAACATTTCACGGAGTTTGAAAGAGGTAGAATCGTTGGACTCAGAGAATGTGGTTTATCATACCGTGATAATGCTGCACGCGTTAAGAGTAACCCAACTACCATTATGTGTACATGGCGTAAAGGGACAGCAAAAGGTTCTACGCATCGTCGTGCAGGGTCTGGAGCTCGAAATCACACGACCGAGAGGCAAGATTAGCACTTGCACCGTATGGCAGTTACGTCACGCACACCATCGGCGATACTTGCGTAGCAGTGGAGGTTGGTCACACATCATCCGATGTCTTCAAATACTGTTTGCCACCAATTGCTGCAGAGTGACCTCGTTTTTCGGCGAGGTCACTCTGCGAGGTCTTCTGCGACTTCCCTTGACCCTGAACCATAGGCACCAGTGATTGCAGTGGTGCTGCGAACGTCGAAACTGGAGTGCTGAATGGGGGCATATTTTATTTTCGGACGAGTCCAGATTCAATCTAATGCATCCCAACGGGCAAAATGTTCTTCGCAGATACCGTGGTGAACGACATCTGGAAGGCTGTATTGTGCAGCGCCATACCGGTCCCACACCGAACGTGATGGTATGGGACGCTATTGCGTATCACTCATATACTCACCTACTACGCATAACATGTACATTAAACAGCCAACGCTACATCACGGAAGTGTTGGAAGGTGAACTTTAACCCTTCCATAAGACGATCCCGGTACGTCTTCCAACAAAACAATGCGCGACCCCATGTTGCTTGACGTACTTTGTGCGCATCAAGTTGCTCGTCTCTCCTGGTTTGCTCGCTCGCCAGATTTGTCACCTTCAGGGGTCGAATCGCGCAACGACTGGCTCACATGGCCTCCTCGCCTGTCACAATCCACGAATTATGGATGCGTGTAGAAGCAGAATCGAATACAATACCGCAGACGTCCATGCAAACTCTCTTTCATTCGATCCCACGGCGTTTGGGATCGATTATCACCGCCCATAATGGATTTACGTATTACCAATTTTTTGGCCTTCGTCATCACGAACCGGTATGTAATTGTGATCATTTGCAGCTTGTACCATAATTAATAGCTCGCTCCCATAAATTTCATTGTGATTGCTTATTTCTTTCTTGGTGTTGTTATTACCATTAACAACAGTGTATGTCAAGTAATGGCGACATCGAGGAATAAATTATTAGGTGTACAAATATGTTTTAAAGCGTTTATACTCGGAACCAGACCGTAACTGGTTCCGAGTATAAAATGCGAAATAGAAGTTTGTCTAACAGTCAAACGCACTTGCACATCGGTAAGTAAAAGATGGCAAGGGGTACTGACTTTTTTCAACACTGCATTCGTTACGCATTTCATCAATGAAAAAGTGCTGCAAAACATGTGCATCGATCCGTTCTGTTCTGTGAGAGAATATTGTATCGAAAAGCACGTGTGGGTATTAGTTTAAACGGTTTAAAGAAGGTTATTTTGATGTTTGCGATCGAGAACGTAGCGGCGAACGCAGAAGGTTGCACATGGATAACTGCAAGCATTGCTGGATGCAGATTCGTTGGAAACGCAAAAAGAACTAGCTGGGAGTAACTCAACAAACCATTTCCAATCTTTTACGCTCAATGGGAAAGATTCAGAATGAAAGAAAATGGGTGCCATATGACCTGAGCCAGAGAAACAAGGATGAGCGTGTCATCAAGTGTTTGAATCTGTTCAATAAACAACACAGAAAGTCTTTCCTGTGGAAAATATTTACGTGTGATGAAAAGTGGATATGGTACGACAATCCCAAACGCAAAAAACACTGGGTAAGTCCAGGTGAAGCAACGAATTCGACACCGAAACGCAGTATTCACTCCAGAAAGTTCTGCGGTGCATGAGGTGGGTGTGTTGTATTATGAACTATTTGAACAGGGTTACTGCTGATCGCTACAAGCAACAATTTCTGCGATTGAACAAGGAAATCTGTCAGAAACGTACATTCACAGGCAAAGTATTGCGTCCCGTGAAATTACTGCATGACAACGCTGTCGCGCGAAATCGGTCATAGAAACGCTATTAACCCTTGGCTGGTAAGTTTTGAAGCACCCGGTGTATAGTCCCGACATAGTCCCTTCAAACTATCATTTGTCCCGATCGATGCAACATGGGTTGTACGGTTCCGGACATGTGACGCAGTGTAAAAATGGGTTGACGACTTCATAGCGTCACACGACGAAGTATTCTTCATGGCTGGAATCCGTCAGCTGCCCGACCGATGGCGAAAGGTGATAGATAATGACGGCGCATGTTTTGATTCGTAAAGGTATTGTTGTTTTCTCTCAATTTACATGTTGCGTTGTCCTAAAATGCTTTAAAAAAATGTGCACACATAATAATAAGCATATAAAACTTAGCTGGATCGTATTTGGAAGAAACAGTACAATTTTAAAGAGTAATTTACCATTACGTCTTGAAAGTAAAGTGTTTAATCAATACATGCTTGGAATTCTTACTTATGAATCACAGACATGGACCTTAACTAAAATTAATATCCAGAGGCTGCAAACTTCTGAAGGAAGCATAAAGAGATGCATGATTTGTAAGATAAGAAGAGGTGCTCACGAAGCGGGAAAATGATATAAGGGGTTGACCTGGGGATCAAAGTAAAGACCTTCGTGTGGCATTGGGATGGACATATTTCTAAAAGAACTGAACCCCGTTGGAAAACCGAAATATTTTTAGACTGGAGGCCAAGATGTAGGAAAAGACCAGAGGAATACCACGTGGGAAATGGATGGATGACTTACGAGGGTCTTCATCCATCTCCAATGAAGGATGTATTTGAAAAGTATGTCGCAGTGACATGGAGGATAATTGCTCGAAACAGAGAGTTTTGTAAGAGACTTGGGGAAACCTTTGTCCAGTGGTGAGGTTGAGAATGCTTGATGAAGACGGTTATATGTGTACCTGTTATTTCATAATGAAAGAAAACAACTGTATTTTTTATCTGTTCGGTGGTAAGATATTAGAAACTTTTGCAGCAGTTGCAGGAAGCCAAAAGTGTTTTCCGTAATAGATAGGAAAACGTCGATATTCAAGGACTATTAAGCTACTGTAAACTATTCTACTTCATTGATAGCGATGCAAATACATAGCCATTGTCTTTTATAATCCACAGACATGCGCAAAATTTACATTACCCTTTCGAAACAAACAGTTGTTGTTAAAATTTATTCATAATCCACAATAACTTCCTTCGTCGAAATTCTTTATTCAATGCACTGCAGTAATAGAAAACACATAGTAGATCTGATAAACGTTTTCATTGTCTAGACAAGGAAGCTTAGGCAATCGCAATAACGAACAGCAACGGATAGTAAGTAGATCGATGGAGATAAGATAACATCTTGCATTTGCCCAACCCTGAGATGAAAAACAAATCAGCAAGGATGACAGCAAACAGCTGTTCTTTATTGTGCTCGAAGAATCTCAATGAGTCTAACAAAAATCTAAAACAGAAGCATTGGCTCCTCGGTAAATTGTGATTTAGATCCAGCAGACGTTCTCTGAACTTCTGCAATAAAGCAACCATATAGTAACGCATTTTCGAAAGATGGCATTTCTACATTACTGTATTAATGTTTTCAATGTCTATTATAATTATAAGAACGACGCTAATGGAGACTGATGAAGGCGGAAGTTAATTTCACCGAAAGGTCACTTCACCTATAAGTTCATTTCATCGACAACTCATTTCGTCGACACTCACTTTGTCGACACTATCTATGCAAACAGCCGATTCCTCAAAATTTTCGTAAAATCTACATTTCAAAATTATCTTTATTCTTCAGTAAAAAATAACATTTCTATGTACATGACAGTGGAATTCTTCCAATAAATACAGTGGCATATACATCAACTGGAAAGTTCCAGTGAAACGTAAAACAAAATATTGTTAAAATCATAAGATTATTTCGCCACGTAGGGAGAAGGAGAGGCAGACAATAAAGCACGAGCGATACAATTGAAAATATATACCTACAGTATTGTAGACAAGGAAAGACATGATTCTATACTATTTACAAATTCCAATCCAGCATTACTACCATACTCAAGATAAAACATGAACAAGGTACTAATTCACATAAAAGACCATGGGTGAGAAGGAACTAACAGGTGCATCAGTATTTAGAAATATGACAGTAATGGTAGTGTAACGTATACTCTATATTCACTTTCCTTTTGATTTTACTATCTCTGGTTATTTTATTTTTCTATGTAAATTATCTTCTTACTGAACGAAATATTATTTCACCCGATGAATGAGATCTGGCAATGAGTGTAAGTCATGACGTGGTGGTAGCTAGTATTTATAGGCGCGTTCATCGATAGCGTCAGAGCGTTGTTGTTGAGAGAGAGCGTTGTTGTTAAGCGAGAGATTTTGTTGTTATAAGGAGAGATTTTGTCGTATGTGATTAGTGATTCTTCATTATTGTGAAACAAGTTGTGTGTGTGTGCTTTGGATGATCAAGCGTACCGAATAAAAAAGCTTGTCGTAAGTACGTCTTTCTCAATTCATAGTTTTTGTCAGACCTCTGTCTGGCTGTTAGGTTTATATCATTAGTTTATTACCATTAACAACTTATTCATGTTCTCAATTAACTAGTAACAACAACCATTTGAATTCACTATTTGAAGCTTAGTACAAGTATATCATTCAGTAGCAGAAGCATTATACTTAAGCTCAGTAGGAAAGCTTCATTATTATCATTAGCTAGCTGGTAGGAAGAGCTTATTCATTATAATTAGCTTAGCGCAAAGCAAAATAAAGCTAATTCATTATAGTAGAAACATAAAAAAATCAATAGTTGGAGAAACAGTAAGTTCCAAAAGGTGTCGCATGTTCTAGAGAGCACAACGCGTCCTAGTTTAGCTTTCCATAAAGCTTACAAGCTAGGCTACATTTTTGAAGGTTTTGTGCCAACTCTCCAAAAAAGTGAAAGTCGTCATGTTTAATTAATGAAAGTCTCTTAATTATAAAATTACGTCTGATTTTATTTACGCTTTCCAACATACCAGAAATCATTACTCAAGTTATAAAATAAATATACGATGTCATCGCTCTGTCCATGTTATTTTATTGATATATAAATAAGTTTTGAGGGATTTGAGGTGAACAAAACACGTTGTTGGAGAACAGAAACAATATTTTAATATTAATCGAAGTATGCTCCCTCTGAAGCTAGAACTTTACCCCATCTTTCGGGCAGTGAACGTATGCCCCGAAGGAAGAATTACGGTTCCTTGGAAGAGATCCAGTTTTCCAGCCAATTTTTGATGTTTTCATAAGAACTAAACCGTTCTCCAGAAAGTGCTGACTGCATTGACCGGAACAAATGGTAATCCTATGGCGCAATATCTGCCGAATATGGTGGGTGGGGTAGAACTTCCCAGTCGGATTCTTCTAGGTACTTTTTCTCAGGTCGAGAAGCATGTGGTCTTATGTTGTCATGCTGTAAGAGGAATTTGTTGTGTCTATTCTCACATTCCGGCCGTTTTTGCGTGAGAGCTCGTTTTAAACGCTTTAATTGGGTTCGATACCGATCACCAGTAATAGTTTCTGACTGTTTCAGCAGTTCATAGTGGATCAAATCCTTCTGGTCCCACCATATACAATTACCTTTGAACCATGGATATTGCGCTTTGGCGTTGAAGGACCTGGTTCACCTGGCTTCACCCATGCTTTTTGCCGTTTAGGGTTATCGTATTATATCTATTTCTCGTCGGCAGTAATAATACGATGCAAAAAAAACTTTCTTTTTTGCCTTTGAAGCAACAATTCGCAAATAGTTTTTCGACGTTCAAGGTCTCTTTCCCGCAAAGCATGTGGAACCCAATTCCCTTCTTTTTGCACCATTTCCATGGCAGCTAAACGTTGTGAAATGTATGGTTGATTAACATTTAATGCTGCTGCTAGTTCTTTTGGGTCTGACACGGATCCTCGTCGAGTAAAGCTTCCAATTCGGCATCAGCAATTTTTTTGGGTGGTCCAGAACGTTCTTTATCACTGACATCGAAATCGTTCCTAATGAATCGTCTAAACCAATACTCACATGTTTTTATGGATGGAAAATGTTCACCATAGATTTCTGACATTAAGCGATAGCTGTCGGCAGCACTTTTCCTGACAATAAAGTAATGCACTAACACTTCCCGCAAATGCTGTTTTGTCGGGACGAGAGTTGCCATTTTCCATCGAGTAAAACAAATACGTCTTCGCACCTCAATCGAAAATCGTATACTGACTCTGACAGCTGGCGTCTAGTACTGCGATATCGCAGTGTTGCCACCTTAAAATACATGCGAGCAGTAATAAGTACGACACCGAACAGAAATCCCACAAAATTTATTAATATAGCAACTGAAAAATTGTTCATCGACACCGCTGGGATCGAACCTCAGATTTCTCGATAACTAGCCGAGTGCGTTCGCTTTACGCTACGGCGCCAACAATTCACAGCGCTATTCGTGGTTTATCAGTCAGCATCTGACTACACAAATCCATCTTTGATGATCTCAGCAACTGATGTGTCGCCATCTAGTGGCATTCAACAGAGCAAGCTGTTTAATTACAGCTGATAAATCCAAAGGGCGATAGAAATGGTGAATATTCTGAACATATCGATAAACCACGAATAGCGCTGTGAATTGTTGGCACCGTAGCATGAAGCGAACGCACTCGGCTAGTTATCGAGTGATCTGGGGTTCGATCCCAGCGGTGTCGATGAACAATTTTTCAGTTGTTATTCCTTGTTTATAAAATAACGTGGACAGAGCGATGACATCGTATATTTCTATTATCTCCACGTATTTGAAATATATTCACCATTACCCAAGTTATGAGGATAATGGCTGTGGAATAAATCTCGCTCCTGTGTCCTGAACTTTGCCCCCATTTCAATGAAATTCAGCAAAACCGGTTCCGTATATTTCCGGAACAACATACTAAAGTTTTATTGCAATCGAAGCATTTTTACGTAAGTTATAATGCATAAAAGCAATGGAAGGGATACTGCTCCTATGTTCTGACCTTTGACCCCATTTTGCCTATTTTCAATAGGGTTTGTTCCCAGGTGGTCCCCTATCATATACTAAAATTTCATTGAAATAGAACAATTTTTGCGCAATTTATGACGTATAAGGGCAATGGAATGGGTCCCTCTCCTATGTCCTGACCTTTGACCCTACTTCGGGGATTTTCAATAGGGCACATTACCAAGTAATCTTTTACCTCATACTGATATTTCATCGAAATCGAACCGTTTTTACGCAAGTTACGATACATAACGGCAATGAATTGAATCCTGTTCCCCTATGTCCTGACCTTTGACCCCATTTCGTCCACTTTCATAAGGGTTTTTTTTTTTTTTTTTTTTTTTTTTTTTTTGATTGGAGGTTTAACGGCCACCGTGAGCAACTCAATGGGATGTAAGCAGTCACCCGTCCCTAATTTAGGGTCACTGGTTCCAGGGAAGAGAGAGAGAGAGAGAGAGAGAGAGAGACAGTGCCGTAAGACAAACACAACATCCATGCCTCACCGGGATTTGAACCCGGACCCCGTTCGGACGAATGATCATCGCTTAGACCACTGCGCCACCGGGGTGGCTCAACAATGTTCATACCCAGATGGTCCCCTACAACATACTAAAATTTAATCGAAATCGAATCATTTTTACGCGAGTCATCGTGCGGATGGACTGACAGACAGGCAGACAGACGGACAAAGCTGGAGCTTCTGTCTGTCCGCACGATAACTCGCGTAAAAAAGGTTCAATTCCGATGAAATGTTATAATGTGGTAGGGGACCACCTGTGGACGAACCCTATTGAAAATGGACGAAATGGGGTCGATGACCAGGACATTGGAGTTGGATCCATTCCATCGCCCTTATGCGTCATAACGTAAGTACAAATTCCTCGATTGCGATAAAACTTCATCATGTTGTTTCGGAGGTATACTAATATAATCGAAATGGGGTCAAAGGTCAGGATACAGGAGCGAGATCTATTCCACAGCCATTATCCTCATAACTTGATTAAAAATGCCTCCACTACGACAAAACGTTAGTATGTTGTTCCGGAGATATACTGAACCAATTCTGTTTAATATAATCGAAAAGGTGTCAATGGTCAGGACGCAAGAGCGAGATTTATTCCACAGCCATTATCCTCATAACTTGAGTAATACCTTGAGTAACTATTTCTGGTATGTTGGATAGCGTATCATAATCAATGCATTGAATGATTTTGCTTACTTGTTAAATAAACCAGAGTGGACTTTTGAGGAAGCAGAAAATTATATATTTAACCATTTCCAGCCCCAAATTTTATTTTTGAAATGGGAAATTTATTTTTTCGGGTTTTTGTGGTATTTTGGGCTTGTAATAAATAAAAGTAACTCTGAAAAGTTTCATAGCATTTTATTCCTCAAATACTAAATGTTATTTGTGAACAACATTGGGATACAAAAGTTCACATTTCTGAGAATTTGGTTTGCTTTTCCTTAGTTTTTTTTCTTTCGTGAACATGAACCCACATCGGTCTTTTTAAAAATAAATTCTGTTTTGATTTCCCATCTCTGAATATGACAAAATGCTCAATAGAATATTTTTCACTTCACATGGAAATCGACTAAGCAGTTTCTTTTTCTTGTGTGAAACGCAAAATCATACCACATTTTGGGAACACAATACAGGAAAATCCTGTCTTGCGGTTTTTTCAATGTTTATTCGGATAGTTGTCTACCAGCTACAATGGGTTTAATAAGAATTTGTTGTTTTAGGACTAAACAACTTCAAAGAACGTATATTGTTTCTGAACAGCAATGGGCTGGAAAGGGTTAATGAGCATAATTTTCAAAATGTCACCCTGTTACAAACGGTGTTCTTCATAAGTTCTGAAATTGTTTTCCAATTAGATAAAAGCTGTGATTAATCACTTTTGATTTATCATTTTCATTCAAGTTTTGGATGCCAGCTCAATAGGACTTGATGGAATATTAGACGGAACCATTGCTTCCCTTGGGAATTACGAAGAATGTATCAACAATGAGGTCGTCAGTGACCGATCCGGGGAACAGAAAGGACAGCTGCTTTTTAAAGGGAAGTATTGCACCGTTAATATTAGACCATATCTTCCTGCTAAGCCGAAGAGGATTTTTAGCCATGTTACACTGAACGCATTGAGAAACTTCACCAATAAAGATACGGTTAGTATGTAAACCCGTGAAACTTTATTTCTAATATAATTTCATACTCGGATGTACAAGTATGGCTTCCTAGGTTATTAAATTATTGAAGGATAATTTCTGAAACGACACAACGTATTTTAAAATATCATTTTGGGACATATAAGCATAAAAGTCGATTGAGAATGAAGGCTGTCTAGAGTTAATTATAAAGGTACTATTTTTTTTTTTTTTTTATTGGAATTTTAACGACCACCGTGAGCAACTCAATGGGCTATAAGCAGTCGCCCGTCCCTAATTTAGGGTCACTGGTTCCAGGGAAGGGAGAGAGCCAGTGCCGTAAGACAAACACAACATCCATGCCTGACCGGTATTCGAACCCGGACCCCTTACGGGCGAATGATCAGAGGCCAGCGCCTTAGACCACTGCGCCACCGGGGCGGCAGATTCATATTCATCACCCATTTTGTACTAGAAATAAAGCTCATATAATATTTTAATAAACGGTCCGGAATGACGCCTTTGAGACTTTAAAGTAAATTGCTCACAAATGTAGTAGTAAGTTTTTTTTTTTATTGGAGGTTTAACGACCACCGTGAGCAACTCAATGGGCTATAAGCAGTCGCCCGTCCCTAATTTAGGGTCACTGGTTCCAGGGAAGAGAGAGAGCCAGTGCCGTAAGACAAACACAACATCCATGCCTCACCGGGATTCGAACCCAGACCCCTTTCGGACGAATGATCAGAGCCCATCGTTTAGACAACTGCGCCACCGGAGCGGCAATTGAAGGTTTAACAACCACAGTGAGCAACTCAATGGGCTATAAGCAGTCGCCCGTCCCTAATTTAGGGTCACTGGTTCAGGGAAGGGAGAGAGCCAGTGCCGTAAGAGAAACAAAACATCCATGCCTCACCAGGATTTGAACCCGGACCCCTTTTGGACGAATGATCAGAGGCCATCACTTAGACGTACTATCTTCCATCCATTAGGTCTATGCACTCGTTTCCTACGTTGCAGGTAGAGGGATGCGAAAGCGCAAAGAAACGGTTAAGCCAACCCGGTGGCGCAGTGTGTCAAGCGCTGGCTTTTGACCATTTGTGCGAGATAGGTCCTGGTTCGAATCTCGGAGAGGCATGTATATTGTGTTTATCTTACGGCATTGGCCCTGTCCCTTCAATGGAACCAGTGTCTTTAAGTTAGGGACGGGATATTGCTTACAGCCCATCGAATTGATCATGGTTGTCGTTAAACCGTTAAACAACAGCAACAACAACAACAAACAAGAAAGTTGACACCGAATATTCGGGTGCAATAAGCACGTCTTTTGAATCCGTTCTGACGCAAATTAAATTTATCAAAGCTATTCAAAGTCAATGGAACCGGTATGGAAAACAATAGATCTGGCGAAAGAAAGAAGATTTTCGATGGGTTTTTTAATCTCTCAGATATTGCTGTAAACGGAATCGTGAGCTTACTAACTCTTAGAAACAGAGATATCGACAAAAATCAGATGTGACTTTACGTTCCCTGATGGCAAAACCATGCATTATTTTAGGAAGAAAGTATTCACAAAAGTTTTTTTCCATATGAGCAGTATCGGTCCAAGAAAAAAAAATTTTGCTGCAAATACATCAGAAGCAGAAATTAACTCTTATGCCCCCTGGTGGCCAAACCATTATTTATCAAACATTAGAAATTAGGTGAAAAAATGTTTCCATCAGGTCTTGTATGCGGTACAGGAAGAATTTTTCAAATCAGAGTTTTGAAGCAGAAATAACGCAGAAAACGCAATTTACCTTTGTGACCCCTAGCGGAAAGTCTATGATTTACTTGAAAATTTGGAATTTATAGGAAACACATTTCGCATCGGAAACACTATCCAACAAAGAAGGAATTTTTCAAATCGGACTACTAGAAATAGAGATATTGACAAAAATAAGATATACATCTACGCCCCCTGGCGTAGAAACCATGCATTATCTCAAGAAGAAAATGTTCCTAAAAGGTTGGTCGACATGAGTAGTATCGGTCAACAAACGATGTTTTTTTCATTCGAGAATTTAGAAGCTCATATTTTGCTACAAATACAACAGAAGCGGAAATTAAGATTTACACCCCTGGTGGCCAACCTATTTTTTTACAAAAATTAGAAATTATGGGCAAACGATTTCCCATCAGGAGCTGTATCCCGTGCAGAAAGAATTTTTCAAATCGGAGATTTAGAAGCAGATATATAGGTCGGAAAGCAATTTACCTTTACGCCCCCTAGCGGAAAGTCTATGAATTACTTGAAATTTTTGAAATTATATGAAAAACATGTCACACGGAAAACACTATCCAACAAAGAAGGAATTTTTCAAATCGGACTCCTAGAAGTCGAGATATTGACAAAAATAAGATGTATATCTACGACCCCTGGGGGAGAAACTGTGGAATATTTTAAGAAGAAAATATTCCGAAAAGGTTTATCGATGTGAGTGGCATCAGTCCACAAAAGAATTTTTTAATCGATATTTTAGAAGCTACGATTTTATAGCAAATATATCAGAAGCAAAAATTAACACTTACGCCCCCTGGTGGCCAAAGTATTCTTTACCAACATTTTGAAATTATATGCAAAAGATTTTCCATCAGGAGATGTATCCGCTGAAGAAAAAATTTTCAAATCGGAGTTTTAGAAGAAGAGGGAAAATGTAATTTACTTTTACGCCCCTAGCGGAAAATCTATGCGTGATTTGAAAAAGTAGCTATATCTAAAATACTCTTCGATATAAATGGAAGCGAAAGATATAATTTTTTTTTCAATCGGATGTTTAGAAGCAAATATGTGGAATAAAACGTGTTTTTGAATTCGACATCATCTGCATTTACGCCCTCTACCGGCAAAATTGTACATCGTAAAAAAAAACGAAATAAAGGATCATCATTTGTATATTTCAAGCTTCCCAATGAAAACGAATTTTTCAAATCGGACTAATAGTTGCTGTGATATCGCGGGTACATACGGACGGACGGACTGACTGACTGACGGACAAACCGATAACAGAAGCACGATCTTTTTTACAAAAGACGTGCTAAAAATACAGGTAGGCTCAGTTCTTATTGAGCCGACAGTTTGGAAAGTAGGACTACGACTTGCAGATCGGAGAGTTGAAATGAGTTAGTCGTGTATGGTTTCAAATCGTTTATTTAATTTGTTATAGCCAACACAGGTCTATGATATGAAAAGTAGCTTACATAATTTTTACAACAATGCTGGATACGTTGCGTTCGAGATGGGCTGGGTATGGGTTCGATCAGTGTGTTGGTTTTTTGTTCGGCGGAGGCTGCTTTCTGGCGTTCTCGATACTCTCTAGTTCGTTGAGCTGCAGTCTTCTTCGGCTTTTTGCATTCGTCATCACTTGCTCTTGTCTCTCGTTTCGATTTTCTCCACTTTTGCTTGCGTTCATTCTTCGAATTCCGCGGCATTGTCGAAAATGTTAACCCGTTCACACGAATTTTTTTAAATTTTAGTTTAAACCACTGCGATATGGTCTTTATATATTTGAATAGATCTCGTCAAACAGAAGTCATCGCTCTTTCCACGTTTTTATAAGTGAGTCACGGAACAATTCTCATCGGTCGCCACCGGGAATCGACCCCAGGGTCTTTCAGTTACGCGCCGGATATGCTACCACTGCACCACTGACTCACTTATAAACGTGGAAAGAGCGATGACTTCTGCTTGATGTTCCTAGTCCACGTCAGTTGTGTGTATCAATTATGAATAGATCTCATCGAAAGCTTTAAAGCGATACCACGCACAGTCGTTTTGCCCTCACCGTTGTCCAGATAAACCGCGATATTATCAAAAGTGTTCACCGGTTCACAAGAAAACTATCTTTAAAATGCTCAGTTCAAACCACTGGGAAATGTTCTTCGTATATTTGAATAGATCTCGTCAAGAGCTTTAAAACGACACCACGCACAGTCGTATGGGGCTCACAGTTGCCGAGATAGACTGAGTCAAACGCTGCGGCACCCCCAGAAATATTGCATCACCTCCCCCGCTCAAAATACGCCAGTAAATTCGGTTTGTTAGTTTAGTTTTATTATGTTACGTACAGTTGGTGTGCAGTTTCTCGTCATTATGTATCGACTTAATCTCATGGGAACCGGTGAAGTTCTTTCATGGCCGCAATCGCTAACTATCGGATAGATGGTGGGAATTTAAAGCTTAAAGGAACCCGTACCTCTATGTTGATCAAATGGGACATGCTTGTGTTTCTTGCACTGTGGCCCGTCTATCCGCTGTTACAATGCGAGCTAGCCGACGATGACCCCGCTCATCCACTTTTCCGACCCTAAAAACTCTCAATTTTCCCGTCGTCACATCTGGGGTATTTGTTTCATGAAATACCGTCAATTTACCGTTACTTTTTGAAAGACCTACGTATCTAAATCATTCGAAGTGAGCTGCTTATAAAGCCATCCCAGCGTCACAGTTGCGTACGTGAGGATGGCACGTGATTGGGTGCTCCTAATAATTTGCTTTTTCAGTGCAGATTTCGAAAAAAAAAATCTCATTTAGAATCCTGAGGTGCAACAGATATGCGTCTATTTCAGTTGTTATGCCAGTCGTTTTTGCGGAGTTTTGGCTGACGTCGAATAATCAAACTGCACTCCAACTGAAATGAACCAAAATTATATGTCAATTTGAAATATATCTTTGACTCCAAGAATCATGATTATGAATGCAATATCTGTTGAAATGAATCGGTTTTAAAAGGCAGAAGTATTATTTCGCAAATTCCAGGCACTATGTACTGACGAGCTCTATAAAACTGTAAATTCCTCTGAAAGGAGAGCCAGTTTCATGACAAATTACCAATTTTTGTTTTCAGATTGTAGGCCATACTGCCCGAACAGCTCAACTCACATACAGTAAATGGTTCAGCATGGCACTTTGCATTCCATCAGGTTGTTCCGAAGATGACATAAATGAAGTACTCAAGAAAGGTAATGCATGTTTTATCAAATCTGTAGCAGTTTACGTCTGATGTTTCGTAAAAATCATTTCGTGCGGGAAAAAGAATCCGATTCATTGTGTTCGCGATCATTACTGAAAACTAATTATTTTCATTCAGCGAGTCAATTCAGGAAAATTGCGTGAACTGAGATACTGTTTCTCTTTTACGTCTTTCACCGCTTTTGTTCGAAATTTATTTCTGGTCAACGGCGACTCGCGTAATTGCCGTTTCCCCTCCAATTTTATGGAGGACTTTTGTGCCCTTCTTCTCCTGAACTGTTTCTACCTGTTTACTACAGAAGATCGAAATTCAACGCTTAGTTAGTAATGTTAGTCATATTGCTCTGAAGTTTCTTAAGTCAAGTCAAGTGCGTGAAACTGCTGCTAACCGTGACTGTAAAAAGAGTTGTTGTTGTTCTAAGAACTGGAATACTCAAAAGTTCCTCTCTGTACTGTTCCGTGATGTCGAGTGGAATGAAGAGTCCCATGAGATGAGATGAGGTGAAGTGAAAAATAGAATGGTGTGAAACAGAATGACTGTAAATATAAATTATAATGTATATAAGATGTGGAGACATTCTACAGGATGGATTGAGAAGAGTGCAACATGTTTTTTCGTCATGAAGTGAGATCCATTTACCATCTGTTCGATGTACATATATTTTAACTCCATGTTCTACAGTTTCTTATTGGTATTAAACTGTAACATATATTATGAAAGAAATACGGGATTACGCCATATAATACAAATTTTGAAGATGACAATCCGATTTTTGGCGTAAATCTGACTTACCATCCTTGTCACATTTACGCCAAAAATCGGAGAGTCATCTTCAAAATTTGTAACATATATTATTGAAATATATGTGTTGGGTGTTGATACTGGACCTCAGAAACGTTATTTTCGAAATCTACATATATCGCAAATTACAGAATAGATTCAGATGCATGTTTATACTTCTCTTTTACACTGGCCTGCTGTGTGCGAGGCAAATAAAAGCAAAGTTATCTATTCTTTTTAATTTTTCAATCAAAGATTCTTTCAAGTAAGAAGTTATTTTGCTTGTTTCTTGGTTTAACGCCTTCAACGAGCATCCAAAGCTGTAAAGAGTCTTCTGTCTTTAATTTGGGGCCGCTTATTCTAGGGAAGGGTTATAACCAAAGTTGCAGTACAAGCACATTACCTATGCCATACCTGGAAGGAACTCGGATAAGTAGCCGGAATACTGCTCCTCTGACCACTCCCTTGTTCTGGCTTTGTGCCACGTTGCTAAGAACAAACACGACATTGAGAAGGTTTTCTAATGTAAGACGGGTTTAGAACTTCTAGTGTGACGGCTATCTGCACCTTCGTGCTCGAGGAAGAGTGGAAAACAGATTACCACATTTACCACATTGCTGTCGGATGTTATGGCAGCAACAGGAAATCTTGTATCTCATTTAATAATGCACAGGATGCTTCGTGGTCTTTCTCAATAGCATCACATCAGAAATGAGAACGTCTTAAGTGGTGGTTTACTCATATCAACTGGACTGATAATCAGTGTAGCTGTGTGTCCTTTGCGGGTGAGTCCAAATTTGTTCATCAGAGGGTCTCCGGAAGATGTTACCTGGAGGGAACCAGTGCATGACGTCATCCTTTAAACTTCTTAGAAAGGAGCACTTATGGTGATGGCAGTGACATGTTTTGGAAAAGTTATGCAGCCACATACGTTCTTCAAACCATTTGTATAATTTTTTCTCGCTTATGGTGAAGGCAGTGTTACAGTGTGGGCAGCTATACTTTTAGGTGGCTAAAAAGATTTTGTTTTTCTAATTGTAGGTTTAATTACCACCGTGAGCAACTCAATGGGCTATAAGCAGTCGCCCGTCTCTAATTTAGGGTCACTGGTTTCTGAGAAAGGTGAGAGCCAGTGCCGTAAGACAAACACAACGTCCATGCCTCACCATGATTCAAACCCGGATCCCTTTGGACTGGATTATGGATACTCAGATTTACAGAAGTCGGAACGCTTTGTTAGACTTTACGCTGGAGACATTGTGGACAATTTTATCCGACAGAATGATAATTCACAATCCCATCAAGATGCAATTGTTGACAAATATTTTTAAGGAGAGCAAACGTATGAATTTGCCAGCTTGTTTTCCTGAACTGCACCCTATTGATCATGTTTGCAAGATTTTATTTAGGCAGACGTGTTGCAGGCCTTTAACTCCCTCATAGAAACCAAGCTTTTATGCGCCCTGGTAGAATAATAGTCGTTATTTACAGGACAGCTTTTGCGCATGCTCATTATGAGTATGAAATGTCGCTGTGAAGCATATATATACATATGCTTCACAGCGGCATTATATAACATAGATACAGTGAGGGGTGACAACACTCCATATTGAATTACTTTGTTTTACTTCTTTTAAGCGCGCCTTGTGATCAAATAAATTTACTTGCAATTTGTTCTTTAATTAATAATTAGTTTTCTTACTATGTACATGTTTTATGAAAGATTAATAAGAGAAAGCTATGCACTGTAAGTTAAGTATGAAATCGTTCATTTCGCATTGACTCACAAATATCCCGCTCCAACCTGTCTAGTGAAGAAGAAGATTCAAGAAATAAAGCACACGCGTTATTTTCTCACGCTGGTGACAAAACACTGCCAGTTCTGTCGAAGGCGCCTGCGCACTAATCTGAAAAAAAAAACCGGAAACACGAACGGCCTCAGGGCGCGCTGCATTCTAGGAATATCACCCATCGCTAGTTTTGTGACAGCATTTCTTAAGTCATGAAACTTTATTTTTTTTTTCAATGCAGTGCTTTCCATGAATTTGTTTCATAAGCTGCCTACCGCGTGTGAACAACTATTTTATTATCACTTAGCGGATTATTCTTACTTATTTCTATCTTCAAGCTGTGTTTCACACAATCAGAATTAACAGTAGATCTGCATAGATCTCTTCAAATATTAATGGCGTGATTTAGTGTGTCTAAATGGCGTGATTCAGTGCGTAATGGCGTGATTCAGTGTGTCTATGGGTTTGAAATTTCTGCAAGAAATTATGTTGAAGGAAAGGAAATAATTGAAAAGGCACATAAAAACTCCGTTAAAAACCACAAGAAAAATTTAGTCAGCCACTTTTCACAATCATTAGTATTTCGCGACTATTTGGCTGCTAAAACCGAACAGACTTTACTGCCGGCTGTAACTTCCATTTTTTCTTAATCAAACTCTTGTACAAAAAAATGTCCTTCACTTCCGTTTTCCTCAAATTTCACAAGATTAACTCCGTATAGTTTTCTAGACATTTCAAACTTTCTCTTGATCCTCAACATGAGGAACCCAGTGTAATTTTCTTTTTTGACTGATTCGCATTCCTTTCATCACACGTTATTGCATTTGTAGCCATGTTATGCCTAACGAATACGAATGATGCGCATAAGCTTTCAGTGTTCACAATAAGTAAAGAACCGTATTGAAAGGAAGAATGATTTACGTATAGTGTCCTAACGGATGTTTATTAGATGCTCCAGTCAAAGATACATGTATATCAAGCTGCAGAAAATGAATACAATTTCGTAATGGTCGTAGATCAAGATCTCTAATCACAGTAATATGAGCATGTTAACACAACGTCACAAAAGCGCATTAACAATAATTTAGAGTGTTTACCTGGATGGCCAAGCTAACTTTGTCTTCTGACCTTTCCTTTGAGTTGGATCCGCGTTCGAGTTGGTGTGCTTTTCCTGAGGCGTAGGATCTGTCTCTTCTCTGGACCCGTCGCTCTAAATTAGGGACGGGGACTGTTTGTGGCATTATGAGTTGCTCATTGTGGTTAAACCTGCGTCACACTAGTGGTCAGCGAAGTTACGAAGTATCATAATTCCTAGCATCCAAAGATCTCATCTAGCTCGCTGACATAATACACCCTAGTTGAGCTACATAGGTTTGCTTTGACCTGACTTTAGATAAATCAAGATCATACAGCCATTAAGTGCCAGTGTGACCTAAAAGAAATAAACTCTTGTGTGCTCTAACAGTTCAGGAAACATAACAAGAGGTAACCTAAATTTAGATAAGATAAAGTAGACAAAAACGGAATGTTAAATATGTTACACGCGTTGTGACGTACCTGCCAGCAGGACGCACACGACATAAAGGCACATAGCAATCAGAATAATCGTCCGCGTAGCTCAACTGGTAGAGTGACTTATTCCAGAATGAGGGGATCCGGGTTCGAATCCTGGCGTGGACAGAAATGACGGAGAAATTTACTTCGTTATAATGGCGCCCGAACTATCCGGATGACCCGGCCGTTCAAAATCTCGCACTGGTGTGATGTTATTTCCACACCGCGAGACAGGAAAAATCAGAGAATTCCTTCTCCAGCGCTTCGAAAAATAAAAATGTGTGATGTTGCATTCCACACAGCAGATTGACTGGGAGTTCTCAAGTGCACGTTCTACAGTGGATGGATGCCTGCAACGATTCATGGTCACGGCTGACCCGTGGGCCATGCCCCCGGCCCTCTTTCAGGGGGGGGATGTGACGTACCTGCCAGCAGGACGCACACGACATAAAGGCACATAGCAATCATAACAAATGTCCGCGTAGCTTAATTGGTAGAGCAACTTATTCCGGAATGAGGGGACCCGGGTTCGAACCCCGGCGCGGATAAAAATGACGGAGAAATTTACTTCGTCATAGCGTGAAAAACTACTTGTGGAAATGCGTCACACGCGTTTTGCACAAGCAGCAGCCAGATTTCCAAAATATGTGACTGTGTGACAGTTTTGCGACCTTTGGATAGTTACATTACAAGAGTGGAATCAGCTATATAGATGAAAAGAGTGGCTTATGTTAACCTGTTTCTTTGGTAGATATACACTCTTTGACAAACAAAACAAAACAATACACCCCGAAAAAATACTCCTATCGGAATGAAACTTCACATGCAAAAACCCGTCAACCGAGTATGCAAATTATCAAAAATTCGCACATAATGAATGAATAGACGGAGCTACAGCGCATCGGAACTGCGCATCGTGATGGTGTATACAAAGGAGCGAATCTCACTTGCAGGAACAAACCCTCCAGTGGATTCGGATTGCGTGTTTCTACCTGGATTGTAACTATGTCTCGCCCGCGAATTTGCGGCCACTGCGACCACATGACGGAGTTTGAAAGAGCACGTGCCATCGGATTGCATGAGGCCGGAAGGACTAACCGACGAATCGCTCGACATTTGGGTCGGAGCGATGCGGTAATTAGACGATACTGTCAGGAATGAGTTCTGAACGGCAGATTTCAGCGCCAGGAAGGCAGTGGACGGCCTAGGGCAACGACAGCACTCGAAGATAGAGCGATTGTCACAGCGGCTGTTTCATCACCAGAATCGTCTCTATCAACCATGCAGCGTGTGTCCAATAATGCAGTAACCACCCGGACCATTAGTAGAAGACTACGGGAACGGAATCTAGGCTCACGGCGCCCATTACGTTGTTTAAAACTGACCAGTACGCACTGTCGAAAGCGATTGCAATGGTGCCGGGCCAGATCAACTTGGAATTGATTCGATTGAGGACGAATTATCTTCAGTGATTAGTCCTGTTTTGGCCTGAGCCTTGACGACCAGCGCAGACGTGTCTGGAGATGGGCCGGAAAACGTCAAGATCCCGCTCTTACTGTCGCACGCCGCACGGCCCGCCAACAGGGAGTTATGGTCTGGGGCGCCATTTTATTTGACAGCCGGACCCCTTTGGTAGTCTTCCGTGGCATACTAACAGCACAGCGGTACGTTGACGACATTTTACGACCCGTTGTGTTTCCGTTCCTTTCGAGGCACCCCGGGCTTACTTTGCAGCAAGATAACGCTCGGCCATACAAGGCATGCCTCTCCATGGATTGTCTTCGTGCTTGCGACACACTACCTAAGCCCACCAGAACACCAAATCTCTCTCCTATTGAGCACATTAGGGATATGATGTGGCGTCGTCAGCCACCTACCCAGAATGTCGGCGGATTAGCCCGCCAATTGGGGGCCATGTGGCAAGACATCCCTCAGAACACCAGCCACCAACTTTACAAATCAATGCCATGTAGGGTAACAGCTTGTATCCAGACCAGAGGTGGACCAATGCCATATTGACTTGCTCACTTTCTGTAGCTCCTGCTGTTCCGTAAATCATCCAATTGTTCTGAAATTCTAATCCTTTCATTTTCTGTACATGTACATTAAACATACCACATTTTGTCGCAATTGGATATTTCCTTTTTGGTGCGTTTTTTTTTTTTGTCAAAGGTTGTGCGAACGCAAACAAACTGGAGGGCATGCCACAGTTAGACATATGTGTAACGAATCCACCTGATACAACAGTAATAAAAACATAAACAAGTTAGTAAAACCCTGCAGTGCGTTGATTATGATACGCTTTCCAACATACCAGAAATCATTACTCAAGTTATGAGGATAATGGCTGTAGAATAAGTCTCGCTCCTGTGACCTGACCTTTGACCCCATTTCGATGATATTCAAAAGAACGGGTAAAGTATACTTCCGAAACAACATGATAAACTTTTGTCTCAATCGAAGCATTTTTACGTAAGTTATAACGCATGAGGGCAATGGAATGAATCCCGCTCCTATGTCCTAATCTTTGACCCCATTTCGCCCATTTTCAATGGGGTTTGTCCCCAGTAATCCCCTACCACACACTAAAATTTCATTGAAATCGAACCATATTTACGCAAGCTATGACGCATAAGAGCAATAGAATGCATCCCGGTCATATGTCCTGACCTTTGACTCCATTTCGCCCGTATTCAACAGGGTTCGTCTCCAGGTGGTCCACTACCACATACTAAAATTTCATCGAAATCGAACCATTTTTAGGCGAGTTATTGTGCGGACGGACCAACGGACAAAGCTATTGCATATACGCTTCTTTAACCTATGGTTGGAAAGCGTAAAAAAACAGGAAGCATTTCTTTCTTGCGTCTGAATTGGGAAGAAAGTATCGACTATCGTCGTTAACCAGCATTTCTCATGCAGAAACACTGCGTAAACTAAGCGAGTGCGTTATGTACACGATATTCTGAAATTTAATCCTACACAGAGAAAGAGGGTTGCGAAGTACAGTCTTAACGAGGTATGTTTTGAAGTACTCCTACACACACAACCCACTGAAACGCAGCTTACGCAGCGTGTATGTAAAATATGTGGTGGCCTATGCAACTATTTAAGGCAGCTGCTCGTCAGTGATCTTCGGTAAGGGGCCGCGGATGGCCTAGTGGTAAACTACCATGACTGCCACGGAGAAATCTCAGGTTCGATCCCTGGCAGGTACAAACGCTCGAACCACTAAATATCCGCCTTGCATCGGATGAGCACATGAAGTCGTCGGACCCCGAGTACTGGTCCTCCTGGTTATAATTAAAGGCGTCTTCCTTCCCCTTTCTACCTCGCTTCCGTGTCACTTTCCGATCGGGTACTCTAGCCCAAATCTCCTAGCTTCCTTTTTCTATGGGTTGTTTAAGACCTATGGTCAAACACCCCATTCCTAAAATTTTCTACATTTGATCTGATCGTCAGTAGTGTTGATTACAATAGCATAAACAAATGATCTTTCGGAGTTCGGTGAAGGACTTATTGTGAGTTCGAGTCTGGCTGGAGCGACGATTTTGAAAACTGATTGGTGTCTCAAAATGTGAGATATCCCGATTTTTAATTAGTGGAGAAATACCCCACATTGCCTGTTTAAGGAGCGTAACTGTGGCACGACGACAATCTGTCAGGAGTGAGATCGCCGTCGTCTGAGAAGGCTTGTAAGGAGGAACAGGACTTCATGTTTGCAGCAATTGACCGAAGCACTTATAGACGGCTTTTCCCGACCCATATCTCAGCGAACTGTGCGCCGGGAATTGAAGAGGATCGGTATTGGCAATCGCATGCCTATAAGGAGAACCGGAAAAGAATACCGTGCCCGGTCACGCGGAGACTGACTGTACAAAGTGTGTGGTCCGACGAGTCGCAATACTCCTTTTCTTGTACCGACGGTAGGCAGAAGGTTTAGAAAGAGGCAAATGGAGCAATGGGCCCAGCTTGCTTTGTAAACACAACTCAAGGTTCAGGAGCTGAGTCATGGTGAGGAGAACGTTCACTTACTAAATAACGGGTTCCCTGATATTGCTGGAATGTCGGACGTCCCCCAAGATTATGAGAACAATTATGCAGAAAATAGTAGCACTATACTAGTGATCCGATTTTTTGGCGTAGGAAAAAACACATAAGCGTTTCCAAGCTTTCGCAAATCAACCAGATGGCGTTTTCAAGGAAGTTGGACAGAAACTGCAAACTGAAAAATAGAACGCTTAGCAATTTCAACGCGGGAACTTGACAACAAATAGATGCGACGTTATTTTTATTTATAGATACGAGACACCACGTTGGTTGCACGCGGGATCCTGGTAGAGAAAAGGCGTTACTTGAAGAATTGGTTCCAAATTCGTGGCACCTTGAGTTTTCCACGAATTCGTGGCCTTATATTCATTTAAAGATATGAGGCACAACGTTGGTTGCACGCGAGATCCTGGTAGAGAAAAGGCGTTTCTTGAAGAATTGGTTCCAAATTCGTGGCTACTTGAGCTTGTCACGATTTCGTGGCATTATATTCTAGTGGCGGCGGAATCCTCCGGGCCGCCCTGGCCCGGTCAATAATTTCAACAATTTTAGCCAATATTTTTATTTTTATTATTTTTTTATTTGGCATATATGCGATTGTTGTGATGGGCCTTAGAAAGTTTTTCTAGGTAAGTGGTTGGGTGGTCCTAATTTCCAACAAAGCTGCTTGGGCATTGTTTTTCTTCTGTTTGTTCCGGAAGGCGGGAAGGTAGAGGGTGCACCACGATTCGAAATTTCGGGCCCGGTCAACGAACTGAACTTTCCGCCGCCCTGTTATATTCATTTAAAGATACGTGGCATCACGTTGGTTGTACGCGGGATCCTGGAAGAGAAAAGGCGTTACTTGAAGAATTGGTTCCAAATTCGTGGCATTATATTCATTTAAAGATACGTGGCATCACGTTGGTTGCACGCGAGATCCTGGAAGAGATAAAGGGTTATTTGAAGAATTGGTTCCAAATTCGTGGCAACTTGTTTTTGTCATGAATTCGTGGCATTATATTCATTTAAAGATACGTGGCATCACGTTGGCTGCACGCGGGATCCTGGAAGAGAAAAAGCGTTACTTGAAGAATTGGTTCCAAATTCGTGGCACTTTGAGTTTGCCACGAATTCGTGGCATTATATTCATTTAAAGATACGAGGCATCACGTTGGTTGCACGCTGGATCCTGGTAGAGAAAAGGCGTTACTTGAAGAATTGGTTTCAAATTCGTGGCCACTTGAGTTTGTCAGGAATTCGTGGCATTATATTCATTTAAAGATACGTGGCATCACGTTGGTTGCACGCGAGATCCTGGAAGAGATAAAGGGTTATTTGAAGAATTGGTTCCAAATTCATGGCAACTTGTTTTTGTCATGAATTCGTGGCATTATATTCATTTAAAGATACGTGGCATCACGTTGGCTGCACGCGGGATCCTGGAAGAGAAAAAGCGTTACTTGAAGAATTGGTTCCAAATTCGTGGCACTTTGAGTTTGCCACGAATTCGTGGCATTATATTCATTTAAAGATACGAGGCATCACGTTGGTTGCACGCTGGATCCTGGTAGAGAAAAGGCGTTACTTGAAGAATTGGTTTCAAATTCGTGGCCACTTGAGTTTGTCGGAATTCGTGGCATTATATTCATTTAAAGATACGTGGCATCACGTTGGTTGCCCGCTGGATCCTGGTAGAGAAAAGGCGTCACTTGAAGAATTGGTTCCAAATTCGTGGCTACTTGAGTTTGTCAGGAATTCGTGGCATTATATTCATTTAAAGATACGTGGCATCACGTTGGTTGCACGTGGGATCCTGGTAGAGAAAAGGCGTTACTTGAAGAATTGATTCCAAATTTTTGAAGTAACGCTTTTTCTCTACCATGATCCCGCGTGCAACCAACGTGATGCCTGGTATCTTTAAATGAATATAACGTCGCATCTATTTATTGTCAAGTTCCCGCGTTCAAATTGTTAAGCGTTCTATTCAGTTTGCAGTTTCTGTCTAACTTCCTTGAAAAAGCCATCTGGTTGACGCGCAAAAGCTTGGAAACGCTTATGTGTTTATTTTCTACGCCAATAAATCGGATCACTAGTATTACTACTCTAAATTACTGTTAACGCATTTTTATCACGTTGCCTTAACTCGCTCATATTACTGTGATTGGTGTCCTTCATCTGCGACCATTGTGGAATTGCTTTCAGTTACTGCAGCTTGATATACCTTTGACTGGAGCATCTAATAAACATCCGTAAGCACACCAGGCGTAAATCATTCTTACTTTTAATACGGTTCTTTACTTATTGTAAACACTGAAAACTTATGCGCGTCATTCGTATTCGTTAAGCCTAATATGGCTACAAATGCAATAACGTGTGATGAAATGAATACGAATCAGTCAAAAAGAAAATTACACTGGGTTCCATATGTTAAGGATCAAGAGAAAATTTTGAAATATCTAGAAAACTGTATGGAGGTTTTACGTGAAATTTGAGGCAAACGGAAATGAAGAAAAGTTTTTGTAGAGTCGTTTGACTGTGGGAAAATAGAAGTTACAGCCGCCAGCAAAGCCCGTTCGCTTTTCGCAGCCAAATAGTTACAAAATACTAAGGATTGTGAAAAGTGGCTGACTACAATCTTAAAATTTTCTTGTGGTTTTTAAGGAAGGTGTGTGTGTGTGTGTGTGTACCTTTTCAATTATTTCCTTTTCTTCAACATAATTTCTTGCAGAAAACTGAAATTTCATCAAACCCATAACCACACGGACACACTCATTGATGCAATTAGTATTTAAAGAGATATATGCAGATCCACTGTTCATTCGGATTGCGTGAAACACAGCTTGAAGATAGAAATAAATAAAAATAATTCTAGAAATAAATAAAAATAATTCTAGAAATAAATAAAAACAATCCGCTAAGTAATAATAAAATATTTGTTCAATGCGGTAGGTAGCTCGTGAAACAAACTCTGGGAAAGCATTGAAATGAAAAAAAGAAATAGTTTCATAACCTAAAAAAGGCTGTGTCACCAAACTAGCGACTGGTAACATTCAGAGAATGCTGGGTGTGCTGAAGTTTCGTGCTTCCGGTTTCTCTTCTGATTTGTGCGTAAGCGCTTTCGACAAAGCTCGCAGTATTTTGTCACCAGTGTGAGAAGTGATAATGTTTGCTTTGTTGATGGAATGTGCACCTTCACTGGGCAGGCTGGAGTGCGATATCTTTGGAGAGCCAATACGGAATGAGCAACTTCATACGTTAGTTAAAATGCATAACTGTTTATAAGTTGCACAAATTTTAATTACTTATTTTAAACTCTTTGGATTTGTAACACTGTAGACTAGCATGTTTCGCTTCTGGCTAGAAGTTAATATTCCTTTTTTATTTTGCTTCATACTGTTGTATTCATGATGTACCGGTTGGTTATAATTAATTTAACTTTTACTTACAGAGCTCTAATCAACATTTTTCAACGAACTGGGTACATACATTGGGATGCCAGTTTATTAGGAAAACTCCCGCCCCGTCACATAAATATCTCACTTAAACACGTAAAATGGCACCTGAGCGCTGCGGTATGAAACAAACAGATCAGGTGTTCGAGAAAAAGCCAGCGTTCGATTGAGGGTTGGAATGGGAAAAACTAGTGATCTGAGGAACTTTGAACGTGGCATGATCATCAGTGCCTGTTCCAGCATATCCCAAACGGTCCTTCTCCTGGACATTTTACGCACAAAGTAGCAAGACGCAAAAGAACTTCCAGCAAGCAGATATGCGGGGTACCTATTATGTGCGGTACATATTAGGTACATATTTTGTGTCTTTGTGTATTCTATCTGACGTTAAACGCTAGACGTCTGAGAAGAGCTGAAGCAAAAAATTGTAAAACTGAGATACGTGAAGTAAATCGGAATGACTGTTAGGATCTCATCGGAAGGTATACCTCATTAACTATTTAAATAGTACATTTATATGATGGTTTTATATATTACTAGCAGTCATGCCCGTTCTTCAAACCGTGAATCTATAAAATCATTTTTTTTAATATAGAATTAAAGAAAAAGAAAATTAATTTAAGACCTGTAACTCTTTTTCGATTTAGAACAGAATTGTGACGTCGATGCATACGACCTGACGTAAAACCGTAGAAGACTTTGGCGCCCCTTAATTATAAATCAAAATTTTTTACAGCATTTTAACGTTTCTGACATAATTATCTTTAAACCAAGCAGCATTTTGAACAGTAAAGCTGATCCACCCTTTTGAATTTTTCGATTTTCAGACTTTTCTAGGTGTAGAAGTGGTAAAAAAACTTCAAACAGAAAATATTCCAAAGCCAGCATTTTTTTTTTTTTTTTTTTTGGTTTTTTGGGCTCTTCTAGGTATCCGGTCCTTAAGACCTATTTCGGCATGCCAATTTTCAGATCTCTAGATCTGAAAATTGGCATCTCGATAGGTCTAATTGGCACAAAATATTACAAAGCCACCTTTTTAAATGTTTTGGTTTTCAGACCTTTCTACGTGTAGAAGTGGTAGAAAACTTCAAACAGAAAATATTCCAAAGCCAGCACGTTTTCTATTTCTTTTGTTTATGGGCTCTTCTAGGTATCCGGTCCTTAAGACCTATCGACATGCCAATTTTCAGCAGATCTCTAGGTCATTTAGATGTGGTCGAACAATTCGCGAAAATGCTCAAGCAGTCAGTGCTCCAAAGCCGCCATTTTGATTTTTTTAGTTTACGAACTTCTTTAGGCATACGGATGTTAAAAGCTTTCAGCATACCAATTTTCAGATCTCTACGTCATTTAGAAGTGGGCGAACAATTCGTGAAAAAATTCTAGCAGGCAGTGCTCCAAAGACGTGTTCCAAAACCGCCATTTTTCTAAATTTTTTTTTTGGTTTTCGAACTTTTTTAGGTATACGGATCTTAAGTCCTGTCAGCGTATCAATTTTCAGATCTCTAGGAATGGTCGAACAATTCGCGGACTGAAACATTCGCATTTTCCCACTTTGCTTTATACACTGAGTGGCCACTTTATTATGACCATCTGACAGTTTTAAGCAAATGAGCTATGGGCTGCACGCTATTTCGGCCAGAGGGCGAGGCTAGTATAAAAAGGGAAAGCTTAGTGCTTGCGACAGTAGTAAAAGTGATTTTTGGGTGACGAGATGGGTAAAAAATGCGATTTGACGGGCTTTCAACGTAGGGTGATTGTAGGAGCTCCGAGCCATGGAGCGAGTATCACCAAAACCGCCGCATTCCTGAAATGTTCCAGAGCAGCCGTTGTTAAAATGTTTAAAGACGGGACTGTCAGCCAAAAAAACTCTGGTTTATACGTGCAACGTGTGGTTGTCATCAACTAGTGACTGCTCGGGTGAAACGGAGAGTGTCCAGACTGATAACAGACAACAAAAGGGGCAACAGTGCAGCAAATTACAGACCTTCTTAATCAAGGATCCCCTCAAATGATCTCTGCACACACTGTTCGCCGTACATTGCATCGGATGGGATATGGCAGCCGAAGGCCTGTTCGAACACCTTTGCTGTCTGCACTTAACAAGAGAAAACTTCTCCAGTTCGCACTGGAGCACAAGGATTGGACAGTCGATAATTGGAAACAAATTATGTGGTCCGATGAATCACGTTTTCAGTTGCACCATGCCGATGGCCGAGTGAAAATTTGGCGGAAACAGCACGAAAGCATGGACGCCAAATGCATTGCTACAAACCTTCAAGCTGGTGGAGGCAACGTTATGTTTTGGGGAATATTTTAATGGCATGCTTTGGGCCCTTTAAGTCGTGTTGATCAACGTCTGACTGGTACATCATATCTACACATCGTTGCGGACCAAGTGCATCCTGTCATGTGGATGGTTTTTCCCAACGGCGATGGGTACTTTCAACAAGATAATGCGTCCTGCCATAGTGCTCGTATTGTACAGGATTGGTTTCAGGAACATGCCGGTGAGTTTACTTTGCTTAAGTGGCCCCCACAATCTCCAGATCTTAACCCCGTTGAGAATTTCTGGTATGAAGTTGAACGAACCATCAGACAGCTGGATCCACAACCCTGCAATCTCACACTCATGGAAAGTGCTGTTCATCAAGCATGGTCTCAGATTCCAGAAACCACCTATCAACATCTCGTGGAGTTCATTCCACGAAGAATCGACGCAGTATTAAAGACAAAAGGTGGCCCAACGAAGTACTGAGGGGTGGTCATAATAAAGTGGCCACTCAGTGTATATAGAGATTCAAATATGAGTTTCAGAGATGAATAAATATATTTTTTTCTATATGTTTAAGTCTCAGTTACAAGACAAGTGTCGGAAGAATTTAAATTTTGGCTCTTTTGAAGGAATGCTCGCCATCTTTGCAAGACTGTTTTGACGGAAGCCATGTTGTGCTGTTCTTTCAAAGAGAGTTGCCTTCACTTGCATAGATACACTGACGTAAAAAAATCCCAACACCACGAAAAAATTGTTGTAGAGGAATGAAATGGCGGCAATACATTTGTATAGGTAACATATTTAATCGATTAAGGTTTCAAGATCACAGCTTATTGTAAGCGCGAGAAGAGACATTTTAAATGTGAAATTCTGGTACATTAATAACCGGTGTAACCGCCAGAATGTTGAATGCAAGCACGCAAACGTTCATGCATTGTGTCGTACAGGTGCTGGATGTCAGTTTGTGGGATGGAGTTCCATGCCTGTTGCACTTGGTCGGTCAATACAGGGACGGTTAATGCTAGTTGGGGGTGACGCTGGATTTGTCGTCCAATGATGTCCCATACGTGCTCGATTGGTGAAAGATCTGGTGATCTAGCAGGCCACGGCAACATGTCGACAATCTGTAGAGCATGTTGGGTTACAACAGCGGTATGCGGGCGAGCGTTATCCTGTTGGAAAACACCCCCTGGAATGCTGTTCATGAATGGCAGCACAACAGGTTGAATCACCAGACCGACGTACAACTGTGCCGTCAGGGTGCGTGCGATAACCACGATAGTGCTCCTGCTGTCATAGGAAATTGCTCCCCAGACCATAACTCCAGGTGTAGGTCCAGTGTGTCTCGGACGCAGACAGGTTGGTTGCAGGTGCTCACTTGGCCTCTTTCTAACTAACACACGGCCATCACTGGTACCCAGGCAGAACCGGCTTTCATCAGAAAACGCAACAGATCTCCACTCCGTCCTCCAATGAGCTCTAGCTTGACACCACTGACGTCGCAAACGGCAGTGGTTTGGAGTAAGTGGAATGCACGCTACAGGGCGTCTGGCTTGGAGCTGTCCTTCAAGTAACCGATTTGTAACAGTTCGTTGTGTTACTGTGGTGGCAACTGCAGCTCGAATTGCTGCCGCAGACGCGGTACGATGCGCCACGGCCATGCGCCGTACACGGCGGTCTTCCCTCACAGTAGTGCCACGTGGCCGTCCGGAACCCGGTCTTCTTGAGGCAGTACATTCCCTTGACCACCGCTGCCAACAATCATGCACAGTGGCTACATTCCTGCCAAGTCGTTCTGCAATATTGCGGAAAGAAAATCCACTTTCTCGTAGCCCTACCACACGACCTCGTTCAAACTCCGTGAGCTGTTGATAATGGCTTCTTCGTCTTCTTAAAGGCATTCTTGACTAACATCAACACCCTACGTCGAATCTCAACGATAACTAACGCTCACGAACGTTACAGCGCGTATTTACAGCAAACCTGCTTTGCATGTTCCGAGGGCGCTACTAGCGCCACACGTATGCGCCGAGCGCGAAATTTGCATAGACGTCATCTTACAGATGTACTCTCACCGCCTATCAACTGTCGTTTATCTAACACAACCCCTTCTTGATGTTGGGATTTTTTTCCCGTCAGTGTATGTTTGGTTAGCCATCCACATGAATACAGGCGGTACTAAACTGCATTGGTTAACTAACTGACAGGTGTACGAACCCACAAGGAGTTTCGGCGGAAAATGGCGCACACGCAGAGAAAGGTTTCAGGTCGATAAGGAAGGACGTTGCTTTTTGCTTTCTACGGGATGTAACCTATAAACTCCAAACTACGAATATGCACATTGTATGATAAGTAAGTGTTAATAAATGTTTCCAAAATCATAATGATGTCATTAATAAGAAGTTTCGGTAAGGATAACGAACTTCCAAACAACTAGGTCTGACAGACGGAGTGTCTGAACCCAACGCTCACTGTATCACAATGATAAATCTTAAAAACTTACTGGGCGTTTCTGATTTTCTTAGTTGGTGACTACATGGGGATGGTGATCTGGAGCTCAAAATGCGAAGTGAAAGAAGATGTGAAATTCACTGCAGTGATGATTGCCGCAATGTAAGTATTCTTTCTAACATTCTTTCTATTTTCATCGCTCTTCTTTCCCTGCATTCACCGGATAGAGTTTTAGGTTTCTTATGAATATTTATAGTGTCGGAATAATGATGTCCTGAATATGCGCTTATGTTTAACAAACTTTTCTCTAACGATAATATAGTTATTAATTGCTAGCATGTAAGGAAACTTGACTTCAAGTGACGCTTTACAAATTGCATGTACACTGCTCGACATAGAAACTGCCCCACGCAGAAGGAGCTACAAACATGCAAATCTCAGGGCGGGTATACCCACTCGAAATATTCAACTGTGTTAAACTGGAGCCGATGACGTCACACGTTCGTCAGGTAAAGATAGCAACAGCGACAGGGACGGTAACGTGCGGTTGCTGGTGGAAGTGACGCGGACGTTTCAGATTAGTTGTTTGTGCTGGAAAACTGTTGAGCGATGGCCAAAAACGCAAGGTACACGCCGTCGGAAGGTATATTGCCATTTGGATGCGTTTCAGAGAGAAAGAATTGTAGGCCTTTGTGAAGCGGACTGTTCCACACGTCGTATATCTGCGCATGTGCAAAAAAGATGCGCGAACTGTTGGACGCTGTTTGCACCAGTGGCTGCAGAAGGGTTCGTAGGGCATTGGAGCTGCAGTGGTGCAATCCGACAGGCGTCAACGCGCCTAGACAGGCGGAATGCTCGACACGTTCGTTCGTCACCAAAAAACACTGCAGACGATATTCGACGTGCTATGTGTTTACAGTTCGGTTCGTTATGGTTATGGATGTCGCCATGACGAGCCGAACTGTAAACCGAAGTTACATGTGCGGCAACCATTACGTTGACTGCTATTGACGGCCAGCCATTACAGCGCTCGCCTGACTTGGTGCCGAAGTCATGCGAACGGGAGTCACACTATGGTCTTTAAACATACTGCACAAAACGTTTCAGATATGTATCAACAATGTTACAATCTCTCATTTTCGTTACACTTTCAGAGATATCGTACAATTACGTTTCAGCAACATCTATTTTGGAACATAACTCTTTGTACTTTACGGTTACGTTAAAAATAGCATTCACCGGTAGTACTGTTTTATAGCTTTAATTGTACATAGTGTCTACCTTGATGTTACATTCCGGCGATATTTGAGACTTTTGGTTTGGCAATGGCGTGATGCGCATGCACTCTCTTAGTCGTATTTCCACGTGCTAATGGGATATTCTTTGGTGATAATATCTTTTGTAAAAAAAGATCGTGCCTATGTTATCGGTTTGTCCGTCCGCCTGTAGACACGACATCTCTGCAACTATTAGTCCGATTAAAAAATAATATTTTTGCATTGGGAAGCTTGAAATATGCGAATGTTGATCCTTCATTTCGTTTTTTTTTACGATGCACAATTTTTCCGCTAGAGGGCGTAAATGCAGATGATGTCGCATTCAAAAATACGTTTTATTCCACATGTTTGCTTCTAATCATCCGATTGAAAAAATTCTTTTATCTTTCGATTCCATTTATGTTAAAACATATTTTTGATATAGTTACTTTTTCAAATTACGCATAGATTTTCAGCTAGGGGGCGTAAAAGTAAATTATATTTTTCCCGATAACTCTTCTTCTGAAACTCTGATTTTAAATTTGTTTTTCTTCAACGGATACACCTCCTGATGGAAAATCTTTTGCATATAATTAAAATTTTTTGGTAAATAATACTTTTGCCACCAGGGGGCGTAAGAGGTAATTTTTGCTTCTGATGTATTTGGCATAAACTCTGAGCTTCTAAAACATCGATTGAAAAATTCTTTCGTGGACTGATGCCACTCACATCGATAAACGTTTTCGGAATATTTTCTTCTTAAAATATTCCGTCGTTTCTCCGCCAGGGGGCATAGATTTATATCTTTTTTTGTCAATATCTGTACTTCTAGAAGTACGATTTGAAAAATTCCTTCTTTTTTGGATAGTGTTTCCAATGTGACATGTTTTTCATATAATTTCAAAATTTTAAAGAAATTCATAGACTTTCCGCTAGGGGGCGTAAAGGTAAATTGCTTTCCGCCCTATATCATCATCATCATCATTGTCAACCATTATCAATCCACTGCTGGACGAAGGTCTCCCCAAGTTTCCTCCACAACGGTCTGTCTTGTGCCAGTCTCCTCCATGTCACCCCTGCATACTTTCGAATTTCATCCACCCATCTCCCATGTGGTCTTCTTCTGGGTCTTTTCCTGTCCCTTGGAATCCAATCTAAAATTTCGGCTGTCCATCGATGATCTGTCCTTCTGGCAGTATGTCCAGCCCATTGCCATTTCAGGGATTTAACTCTGATCATGATGTCTTCCACTCTTGTCATTTTTCGGATCCACGAGTTCCTCTTCTTATCTCTCCTGGTTACACCAAGCATGCACCTCTCCATGCTTGTTTGAGTTGTCTGCAGCCTTTGTATGTCTCTTTTAGTTAAGGTCCACGTCTCCGCACCATACGTAAGCACTGGAAGGATGCATTGATCAAACACTTTTCTTTTAAGACATAATGGCATATTGCTCTTGAAAATTATGCTGTTTCTTCCAAAAGCTCTCCAGGCAAGTTTTGTACGCCGATTAATTTCTTCATCAATGTGACCCTCACTTGATATCTGCTGTCCAAGATAAACGTACGTGTCTGTTATCTCCAGCTTTTCTCCATCAATCGATAAATCTTCATTTCTTGTAAAAGCATTGAACATCACTTTTGTCTTCTGAAAGTTCATTTTTAATCCCACTTCTTTACTCTTGTCAGCAAGTTCCTGGATCATACTCTGCAGCTCTGATGGGGTAGTTGCAAAAATGACTACGTCATCAGCAAAACGAAGGTGGGTTAGATAATCTCCATTAATCTTTATCCCCTTGTTTTCCCAGCTCAGTGACTGAAAAACACCCTCCAATGTGGCATTAAAGAGCTTCGGAGATATAGTGTCACCTTGTCTCACTCCCTTCCCAATTTTTACGTGTGTTGTATTTTCAAACAGCCTAATCTTTGCACTTGCATTTTCATAGATGTTATTAATAATATTAATGTATGCATCTTCAATACCGCAGGTTTTCAGAGCCATTGTAACTGCTGATGGTTTCACCGAATCAAAGGCTTTTTCATAATCGATAAAAGCCATGCACAATGGAAGTTCATATTCCCTCGCTCTTTCAATTAGTTCTCTCAGCACGTGGATATGATCTATTGTGCTGTAGCCACTCCTGAATCCAGCTTGTTCTCTCGGTTGAGCCATGTCCAGTGTTACCTTCAAGCGGTGTGAAAGAACTTTAGTGAAGATTTTATAAACTACTGATAGGAGGCTGATAGGTCTGTAGTTTCCGAGATCCTCAATGTCACCTTTCTTATGTAGCAGGATCATTGTAGCGGTGTTCCAATCCTCAGGAATCTTTCCTTCATTAAGGCATCGAGTGAAAATTTGGGCGAGTACTGTTTCGATTTCTCCACTTGCTTCTTGTATGATGTCTACAGTAATTCCATCTTCTCCTGGAGCTTTTCCTCGCTTCATGTTCTTGATTGCATGTGCAACTTCTGCTGGAAGGACTGGAGGAACTCTGGTACTGGTATCTTTCATGATGTCTGGAGTGCATATATCATCCCTTTCATATAATTTGGAGTAGAAATCTTTCACTCTAGTCAAAATTTCGCCTCTATTTCTTGTTACAGAACCATCTTCTTTTCTCAGTGCCATAATCTGTTTTCTTCCCTTACTGAGATGTCCCTTTGCTATCTTTAGGCTTTGGTTGTTTTCAATTGCTTTCCTCACTAGTTCACAGTTGAATCTCCTTACCTCTTCAGTGATACTTTTTCTTACTGTCTTGCATAGCTCTATATATTCCACTTTGGAAGTCACATCTTCTTTAGTTGTCCTCATCTCTCTTCTTTTTTGCATCAACATTTTGGTTTTTCCTGATAATTTGTTCACATGCAACTTGTTCTTAGACCCAGCTAATTTTGTTGCTGTTTCCATAAGAGCTTTGGTTACTTTTCTGTTAACTTCAGAGATGTCCACTTCTTCCGATGTTAGGCCTTCTAAAGCAGAGAACCTGTTCTTCAGTTCTAATTTGAAGGTATTATGGTGTTTTTTAAGGTTGGTTATGTCAATAGATTTTGTTTGTCCTATGAGCTTGCCACGTTCAAGTTTAGTGTTGAGGTGCATCTTACATCTCACCAATCTATGGTCACTACCTGTGTTGAACTTGTTTAGCACACTGCAGTCTTCTATGACGAATTTTTTGTTACACATAATAAAATCAATTTCACTTGTCGTCCCATTTGGATGTCTCCATGTCCATTTCCTGTGTGGCTTTTTCTTGAAAAAGGAGTTCAAGATGAAAAACCCTTCTGCCTCTGCAAACTCAACGAGAGTATTTCCACGCAGGTTTCTGTTGCCATGACCGAATTTACCTACTGAAGTTTCATTCTGTTGCCGTTGCCCTATTTTTGCATTGAAATCTCCCATAATTATCTTCAAATGCTGCTTACCTTTATTATTTAGATGACAAATTTCCTCATAAAATTCTTCAATTTCTTCTTCAGGATGACTTGTGGTGGGTGCATAAGTTTGAATAATCTGAGCCTGGTATCTTTTCGAGAGTTGGATAACAAGTCGTGCAGCTCTGTCAGAGGAACTTTCAATTTCTACAACTTTGTCCTTCAGTTTCTTGTTTATTATAAATCCAACACCACTAGTTCTGCCAGTATCTGTCCCACGATAGTAGAAGAGATGTCCACTTTTCAGTTCGATGAGATCTTCTCCTTTTCTCCTTACCTCACTTAGCCCCACGATGTCCCACTTGATCCTTTGTAGTTCCTCTTCCAATTCAAGAAGCCTTGACTCAGAAGATAGGGAGCGTCCATTGTAAGTAGCCAAGGTCAGCATCAGATGGCAGCCTAGTCCGGTCCTCCGGGGATTCTTAGCACCCTCTGCCTTCATGTCGCACTGGCCGCTGCCTTGGCCAGGTACATTCCAGCTGCCGGAGACTGAGGGCCAAGATTTAAGTTGTGGAATCATTTTGGAGGGGTTTGGCCATAACTCACCACGCTGGCCAAGCGGGTTGGTGAGTGTGGGATAGCATTTCCTCTGATCCCGATGGTATAGTTATACCGCTATGGGCGGTCGTCAGAGCCCCTTTAGTGGGAACAGGATGCACCACGAGAAGGCGGGGTTGACATTTGTCAAGGAGAGGCTGTGATGTTACGCATCACCTGACCTTACATCCCTATATATCTGCTTCTAAATCTCCGATTTGAAAAATTCTTTCTGCACCGGATACAGCTCCTGATGGGTAAACCTTTACAAATAATTCCTAATTTTTGTAAAGAACGGTTTGGCCACCAGGTGACGTAAGTCTTAATTTTTGCTTCTCATGTATTTGCAGCAAAATATAAGCTTCTAAAATCTCGATTGAAAAAAAAGTCGTTTGTAGACCGATACTACTCATGTCGACAAACGTTTTAGGAACATTTTGTTCTTGAAATAATGCATGGTTTCTACGCCAGGGGGCGTAGATGTATATCTCATATTTGTCAATATCTCTACTTCTAGGAGTCCGATTTGAAAAATTCCTTCTTTGTTGGATAGTGTTTCCGATGCAAAATGTTTTCCCTATAAATTCAAAATTTTAAAGTAAATCATAGACTTTCCGCTAGGGGGCACAATGGTAAATTGCATTTTCTCCGATATTTCTGCTTTTAAAACTGCGATTTGAAAAATTCTTCCTGTATGGCATACAACACCCGATGAAAAATATTTTTCATACAATTTCGAATGTTTGGTGAAGAATGGTTTGGCCACCATTCTTCACCAAAGGGTATCGGTGTTAATTTCTGCTTCTGATGTATTTGTAGCAAAATCTGGGATCCTGAAAACTCGACTAAATATTTTTTTCTTGGACCGATACCTCCCGTATAAAAAAACTTTTGAGAATACTTTCTTCCTAAAACAATGCATGGTTTTCTCACCAGGGGACGTAAAGTCACATTTTATTTTTGTCGATATCTCTGTTTCTAAGAGTCCGATTTGAAAAATTCTTTCGGTGAGTGAGAGCGTTTCCTGTGCAAAATGTTTCTCATACGAATTCATGTTTTTCTTAACGCACAAGTCTGCAACCAGAGGGCGTAAGCTCACGATTCCGTTTACAGCAATATCAGAGATTAAAAACCCGATTGAAAAACTTCTTTCTTCTGTCAGATATATTGTTTTCCATACCGATTCCATTGACTTTGAATAGCTTTGATAAATTTAATTTGCGTCAGAACGGATTGAAAAGACGTGCATACTGCACCCGAAAATTCGGTGTCATCTTTCTGGTTTCTTTTGTTATCAATATATAAACGCCGCCACTGTTCTCAGTGGGCAGCGGATGGCTTAGTGGTTAAAGAGTCAGACCACCGATGGAGGGTCACAGGTTCAAGCCTGGGCTGATCTTCCAGAGGTGGTGTGATTTGCTAACAATCGCAGAATATCCGCCGTGCATCGGATGAGTACGTTAAATGACGTCCGCGAGGTCGCAACCCCTGGTTACGTTGGGTATCCATTCCTACCCTCTCTGACCTCTCTATGAGCAACTTCGTACATGTACGGTGGCGCCAGCTACTGTGTTCACTTACAAACTGTTCTGTCAAAGTAGCCAAACTTGCTCTCACTCTTTCCGTTTCTGTGCCCTGCCCAAAAGGCGCTTCCGCTGTAGGCGGTTTGGGCCTAAACCTTCTATGTGGACGCCTTAGATGAAAATGCCTAGCTGAAGAAATCGTTGAACCGACGTACATTCTTAGAGCTAAAACCAATGGAAAGCGGACAGCGTTGAACCTGTGAACTCGTAATACAACTGTTGTTGCTTTTGAAACAGCTGTCGAGTTTAATATTTTTTATTGTGATTTTACAAAGTTTATTAAAACTATGATGTTCAAGGTAGTAAATACGTAACAATAATATGATGATGTCATAAATATCTTTCAAATACCTAAAAGTACTGTAACGAAGTTACAAATATCTTTCAAATAAGTAATAGTAACATGAAGTTTGTATGTTGAAGTTGCAAAGACCTTTCACTATAGCGTATCGGTTATGTTTTAAAGTTATGTAACGTTTGAGGACATTTTGACGTAACCGTAAGGTTTCTGAAACATTACTGTTACATTGCGCAACGTAACTGAAGAGTCTCAATGTTTCAGTGCTACGTACTTGTCACATATACGGAAGATTCTGTGCTGTGTGGGTAGTGATGAATCCCGTTTCTGTCTGGGTGCTGACGATCGACGGATCCGTGTCTGGCGACACCCTGGTGAGCGGAAGGATCCCGGTTTCGTTCGAGACCGCAACATCGCCCTTGATGAAGGCATCATGGTATGGGGTGCTACTGCGCATGACAGCAGGTCACCTCTGTCCGCATCACGGTAACACTGACAGATGCCCGATACGTGAGCGAGGTTCTGTAGCCCATTTGATACCGTTCCTGAATGGCCTACGGCACCCACTTTTCAGCTAGATAACGGCTATGTACACACCGCTCGGGTCTCCAGACAATGTTTTCAACATGTTCAAGCACTGCCATGAGCAGCAAGATCGCCCGATTTATCCCTAATCGAAAACCTGTGGGATCACATTCGACGTCGTCTGCAAACGAATCGAGCTGCGCACGGTCACAATGAATTATGAGAGCAAGTCAACCGTGATTGGCGTTCCATTCCTCAGGACCATATACGTCGACTATATGACTCATTGCTACGCTGTATTGCTGCCTGCATTGCCGTTCGCGCAATGCAACCACTTACTGAGGCGTACCCATCGTGCTTCATTGAGAAACACTGTACGTGGCTGAAAATAACATCAAGGTAAACCCTCATGTATTCCTATTCGCATGCTCAATTTCGTCTCTCTATCCCCACTCCTTCTGGGTGGGGCAGTTTCTATGTAGAGCAGTGTATCTTATTCAGTTACACAGAATTATCACACTTATGTCGAATTTGACTGAGCATTCATTATGAGATCACAAATGCAATGGCTGCGCAGTTTTTACACAGAGTGATCGAAAAGTTCACGAACCCTAATTTGAACAATTTTTATTCGCATTAAACAGATGCAAAAAGTTGACTTACAGCTGTGATACATCTTCCATCGACTTTTGAGCAACTGATGGTGACTTAAAGAAGGTACTGGAAATGACTTCTGTGTTGCTGGAGGCAAATATCCAAGCCTCGGCACATGTTTTTTGTAACGCATTTCAGCATAGATGGCGTGATTTCCGCTGTAGCCTGAATAATGTTTGTTTTCAAGGACTGCAGGTCATTCGCATATTTTGCGAATTAACATACACGTTCAAATTAAACCAGGCTTCATCCAAAAAGAAAACATAGTTCAATAAGACCTTGTTGTATCGAGTAAATTTACGAAACCGACTGCAATACAGCAAGCGCTTATGCGTATCAGGTGTCTTCAGTTCTCGGAAAACGTTAACTTTTTATGCATGAAGCTGCAATCTTTTAGTCGCTTTCTGTACTGAGCCTTAAGAAAGTTTCATTTGTTGAGATAAGCGACGAAGCGATTTTGTAAGTGACTGTTGCAAACGTTTTTCAACACGTTTATCACTTCCGGCATTAACACACTTGGCCGGCCAATTCTAGGCATATCATCAAGACTTCCAGTTTTCCGAAATAGTACGAGTAAACTGTGTATCGTTGATTTACTTACCACAGTATGCCGCGGAAATTTTTTCCTGAACTCTTCTATACACTGCAAGACACCGTTTGCAAATAGTAAACAAATTCTCTGCTCCCTCGTAAAACTCATGCCTCTGTGCAAATGGCGCCGCTGAAGTGGGCAAACTGCGTAGCACACATGGAACCAGTTATTCATTTCTGGCACTCTGCCAATTTCCTTCAGGCATTCGACAAGCGCAGTATTTGATCTCGACGAGTTGCTAACTCGTGTTGCCACATCAATTGATTGAACTTTTGTTTACAGCATACGCAATAAGTTTTTAAATTCAAGGTTCGGGAACTTTACCATCACTCTGTATTTGCTACGAGGCTAAATAAGCTTTTTGGGGAAGTTATAGAATGGGATAAAAGGTCATTTAGGGAGCACCTTTTGTCTGAACAGTGAAGTAGTTTCAAATATCAACCTATACTTTTCACTAGAAATAAAACGCTGTAAAAATTGCTCCAGTTCATACTGACAAACTCTTAAGAGTTTCCTGGTGGGAACAATAAATCCTTCCTTATCCAATTGGTACATACAGTATTTTAATTCGTATAGTTAGCAGACTGCAAAATTTAAGAAAAAGAAAAAAATCCTTCAAATAATCATCAGCCTTCGAAATTTAGAAAATAATTGTAAAATTTGCACCTGCGATGCGGATCGTGAACCCTAATTTCCTACAACAATGTCGCGAATCACGGCATGACCCAGGAGTCCTAAGGAAAGGGAGACATAGTTCACTTTTAATTGCTCTTTTGTTACTTCATGTGAATAAAGAAATCTTGTGTGTTTTTACCACTACCGCAGTTTTTTTATCAATATGAGAGTTCGTTAGTTAGACTTCGCAATGCGCAGTTCCGTAGCCAGGTTCCGTAAAGTAGGCTTCCGTAGTTAGAAATGCGGCACTCACTAACGTGCTTGACGCTGAGCTTTCCATAGCACGTGATCGTCCGCGGGAACAAATAATACTGTCTTTGTTGCATTGCATTTTCTATCAAAAAGTTCATAAGAAAGACAAAAAATATATCTTTCCAGTTTGCTGTCTTCGTACTGCGTACGTTATCCTGTCCACACATTTTTGGTAAATTTCCAAGTATACGACCTCTTCTGACAAATACGAAGAGGAATTTTTTAAAAAGAACCGTAAAAACGTTTTTTTCATTCAAGCAACGTATCGTCTACATCGGCGTATAATCCGCAGAATCCAAATTTAAAACTTTTTAAACAGAGGATAATCCGCGGATTACATTAGACGAAAATGTGATGATTAGATATCACAGCGGCTACTTTAAAATTGGACTAAACATTTTGGGTTCAATGTAGTCATTTATAAGCGGAGCAAGAGCTACTAAGGTAGCGTTATTTTTTTTTCTTTCTTTACAAATTGACCCGAGTCAGGGGCGTGACTAAACATTTTCGGGTCTTAAGCAAAATTATATCTAAAAAAGATTTCCTTCCCATCTTTTTCTGTATTTGCAAAACTTACAGAGAAAATCAAGATAAAAATACATATGCTTGAACATGCAAAAAAACCCCATTTATTTCATACATTTTTTTTTACATTTTTATAGACAGATATATAACAGGTACTCAAATGAAAAAGTTTTCATCCTACTTGTTGCGTTGGTAAAGTCTATAATTAAAACGCATGAGGAAATTGGTTTAAATAAGAAAAGATAAAAAAAGAAAGGAAATTAGTTTTTCTTAATGAAATCAATACACGTGAAAAGATGGATATGAAGTTCCATTTGTATTCGCAGCCAGAGGTTAATGGGTCACGGGTCAAAAAGGTCGGCTTCGACCCGGTTTTATTTCCGTTTTATTTTTAAAAAGAAAAAAATATTTCAAAGAAAAATCTGCACTCTGGAATTTTGTGCTCCATACTGGTGCCCGGGTGTGAATAATAATTTGTTATGCAAAACCAGTGTCGCCTTTTTCTTAAAGCAACGAAGATTTCCACCGATCGACGAAACGGCACCCACGACGTGTAACGTACCAGGAGATGTGACGTACCTGCCAGAAGGACGCACACGACATAAAGGCAGATAGGAATCAGAATAAAACGTCTGCGTAGCTCAATTGGTAGAGTGACTTATTCCGGAATGAGGGGATCCGGGTTCGAATCCCGGCGTAGACCAAAAATGACGGAAAAATTTACTTCGTTATAATGGCGCCCGAACTATCCGGATGACCCCACCGTTCAAAATCTCGCATTGGTGTGATGTTCTTTCCACACCGCGAGATAGGAAAAATCAGAGAATCCCTTCTCCAGCGCTTCGAAAAAAAAAAAAAAAAAAAAAGGGGGGGAGATGATGTAACGTACTAGGAGATGTGACGTACCTGCCAGCAGGACGCACACGACATAAAGGCAGATAGGAATCAGAATAAAACGTCCGCGTAGCTCAATTGGTAGAGTGACTTATTCCGGAATGAGGGGATCCGGGTTCGAGCCCCGGCGTGGACAGAAATGACGGAGAAATTTACTTCGTTATAGACGTTAGACACACAGACACCGTACCGTAAAACAATGCTTCCTTTGCGGTTGTTTTCAGTGAGATTGCCAGATTCACTCTCTCACACTCCGCGTGTTACATTGTAAGACAGATAGTTACTCTTCAAATAGCATCTTTTGCGTTGAGCAATCAGAAGCTTTCGTTTGACTTGCTAACATCTCTTTTCCATGGGATGTCGTGTGGGAATAAATATATTACTTGTTAATATGGATAAATTTAATATTAAGGAGATTGAAAAAAGCATCGAGGCCAAAAAATACGTGCTTGTTGAAAACAAAAAGGGGAAGAGTGAATGCTGGAAATTGTTTCGTCTCTCTCATCAAGGAATCAGTGAATAATTCTGTGTTGTTTGGTCTCATTAAATGTGGAATGTGTATAATTACAAAGAGACATGCTGACGGTGTGATCAAACATTATAGAATCAAAATGTGAATATTGATTTCATGGTGTCCCTTCGTTCTGAGGAGCAATGATGAAATCAACATCCACATTTTAGAAACTTTCAACTCATCACAAGCTTGTGAAAATTGGTATTGCTGTGAAACATATTCTGAAGCTTGCTATGTTATCAAGCAAACAGCAAAAACTGAAATTAAACATACAAATTCAAACAGCAAAAACTGAAATTAAACATACAAGTTACTTATTTAAAAATTTTGACTACAGCGCCATCAGAATAAGGTGTCACAGAAATATATATATATCATCATCATCATCATCATTGTCAACCATTATCAATCCACTGCTGGACTTAGGTCTCCCCAAGTTTTCTCCACAACGGTCTGTCTTGTGCCAGTCTCCTCCATGTCACTCCCGAATACTTTCGAATTTCATCCACCCATCTCCCATGTGGTCTTCTTCTGGGTCTTTTTCTGTCCCTTGGAATCCAATCTAAAATTTCAGCTGTCCATCGATGATCTGTCCTTTCTGGCAGTATGTCCAGCCCATTGCCATTACAGAAATATAAATCTGATCATGATGTCTTCCACTCTTGTCATTTTTCGTATCCGCGAGTTCCTCTTCTTATCTCTCCTGGTTACACCAAGCATGCACCTCTCCATGCTACTTTGAGTTGTCTGCAGCCTTTGTATGTCTCTTTTAGTTAAGGTCCACGTCTCTGCACCATACGTAAGCACTGGAAGGATGCATTGATCAAACACTTTTCTTTTAAGACATAATAACATATTGCTCTTGAAAATTATGCTGTTTCTTCCAAAAGCTCTCCAGGCAAGTTTTGTACGCCGATTAATTTCTTCATCAATGTGACCCTCACTTGATATCTGCTGTCCAAGATAAACGTACGTGTCTGTTATCTCCAGCTTTTCTCCGTCAATCGATAAATCTTCATTTCTTGTAAAAGCATTGAACATCACTTTTGGCTTCTGAAAGTTCATTTTTATTCCCACTTCTTTACTCTTGTCAGCAAGTTCCTGGATCATACTCTGCAGCCTTGATGGGGTAGTTGCAAAAATGACTACGTCATCAGCAAAACGAAGGTGGGTTAGATAATCTCCATTAATCTTTATCCCTTTGTTTTCCCAGTTCAGTGATTGAAAGAATATTTCCAATGGGGCATTAAAGAGCTTCGGAGATATGGCGTCACCTTGTCTCACTCCCTTTCCAATTTTTATGTGTGTTGTATTTTCAAACAGCCGAATCTTTGCACTTGCATTTTCATAGATGCTATTAACAATATTAATGTATGCATCTTCAATACCGCAGGATTTCAGAGCCATTGCAACTGCTGATGGTTTCACCGAATCAAAGGCTTTTTCATAATCGATAAAAGCCATGCACAATGGAAGTTCATATTCCCTCGTTCCCTCGAATATATATATATATATATACATATACAGGGTGATTTAGCTAAGCGTGTAGAAACTTCTGGGAGAGGTAGGTTGCACAAGGACAAATCGGAATCACATAGCAATGTAGGCTCGGAAACGCCATCTTCATGCGGTAGATGGCGTTGTTCGGCAGCGAGACTACTCATAGATTCTTTCAGAATACCGTTATCTGTAAATAAACCCGCAGAGGTATTGGCGATGGTGAACCGCCATGCCGTACGACCACGTGCAGCACAAAACCGTTTTGCTGTTAATATTTGGGCCGGTATTGTCGGGGAACACCTAATTGGCCCATACCTCATGCCTCCTCGTCTGGACGGAAGGAGTTACCCGATATTTCTGGAGGACGTTTTGCCAGAGTTATTGAATGAAAAACAGGTTCCTCAGTGGCTGCGCCGTGCGATGTGGTTCCAGCACGATGGGGCTCCCGCCTATTTCGGCAATGACGTTTCTCATCACTTAAATATGAAATTTGGACATCAGTGGATCGGGCGTGGTGGTCCCGTTCATTGGCCTACGAGATCGCCGGACTTAACATGCTTTGATTACTTCTTCTGGGGTTACATCAAAGGACTGGTGTACGGCAAAGTGAAGAGGATCTTGTAACACGCATCTCTGTAGCTGCTTCGGAAGTCCGACACACGCCAAGAATTTTCCAAAATGTACGTGATCCAATGCGCCGACGATGTCAAGCATGTGTTACAGCTCATGGTCGCCACTTTGAACACCTTCTGTAACCTCAAAGCATTTCGCAAATGTCTTGTTAGTAATAAAAAACGTTTTGTTCTCTTACGTTCTGCTCTTTCATTTCTCTTCCTCTCTGTACACTAGTACATGAAGATGGCGTTTGTGACCCTGTATTACTATGCGATTCCGATTTGCCTTTGTGCAACCTACCCCTCCCAGAAGTTTGTACACGCTTAGCTGAATTACCTGTATATATATAATTATAAATTGACTTTTGAACTTGTAGTTCAAAGCAGATTTGTCCGCGTCGGGTCCAGTTCCAAAATTTGTAATCCGTTTTCAATTGTATTCACAGCATTCTCTCTACGGAAACTACTATTTAAAATGCTAACGTGGCTATGATATTACTTTCCATGGAAATAGCATAAGATTTGTATAATTAAAATGAGCCGTCCATGTATTTTTTTACAAGAATATTCATTACGTCCTTTTATGCTTTAAATTTGCTATTAAAATATCTGTGTGCTGGTAGTGGAAAAATGGTGCATGGGAATTTTAACTTCTACATTCCTTTTATTACAATTTGTGTATGATTTTGAAAATTATGGTGATAACTGTTGTTTTTCTTTCCCACTTTAGAACACTTTATAGCTTTACTTTGTCCTTGGTGCTTCTTGGAACGGCAGTTGATATTTATGCACAATATGGAAAGAAAACGTTTACAGGTAAATCTCAACGGTGTTTGTATGGACCATTTGTAGCAATTGGTAAATAGGGAGATAAATGTGTGCAGTCACTGTTAATATTACTACAGGAACGAAATTTGACATGACCAATTATAATGAATTAGCTTTATTTTCTTTCCGCTAAGCTAATTCATATGAATGATTCTCTTCCTACCAGCTAGCTAATGATATACTTGTACTAAGCTTCAAAATAGTGAATTCAAAAGGGTGTTGTTACTAGTTAATTACGAACGTAAACAAAGTCTTAACGCTGGTTATTTATAGTTATAAATAAATGTTATAAACCTAACAGCCAGACAGAGGTCTGACAAAAACTATGAATTGAGAAAGACTAACTTACAGTAACTTCTTTATTCTAAGACTCTTGGTCAACTAAAGCACACACACAACTAGTTTTACCATAATGAAGAATCTCTCCTCGTAAACAACAACGCTCTCTCATAACAACAACAAAAGCTCTCCCTAAGTCTCGATGAACGCGCCTATATACTAGCTACCACCACGTCATGACTTACACTCATTGCCAGATCTCATTCAGCGGGTGAAATAATATTTCGTTCAGTAAGAAGATAATTTACATAGTAAAATAAAATAACCAGAGATAGTAAAATCAAAAGGAAAGTGAATATAGAGTATACGTTACACAATGTTCTAAAGGAAAATATTTAAAAAAATTACCTGTTTTTTTATGAACGAAATTCCAGAACAAAAAAATGATATTGTTATCTTACCCCAGGACTATCGCACTCGAACTTAAATTCGATTTTAGATACAGAAAGAATTGTAAAGAATTTATTTCAATTGCTGGAAAGGAGGCGGCTTCACAACAAATAGGCAACTCGTAATCAAATACAGTTCAACCAGCTTATAACGAACAGCTAGGGACAGACGGAAATCTTCGTTAAATACATGCATACATACATACATACATACATACATACATACATAACATTAAGCTGTTCTCTGAGATTCAGAGGTTGGTTCCTCAAAAAAAGACAAAGTGCCAAGTACACATTTAACTGATAGAACTAGAAATTACTTACTCTTGGTGTATCAAATGCCTCCATTTTCAATGATCTTGGCACACAGTTCGAGCTTCATTAACACACGCCACACACAAGACCTTTTGTACTTCATACTCATAATCTTTTTCTCAAGCAGACATTCTTGAATCTGGTCCTCCCAAGATTTCCTTGATCTTTCTCTACCTTTCTTTCCTGCCACTTGGGCTGAATAAATTCTTTTAGTAAGCATCTCATCACTCATTCTTTCAACATGGCCAAACCACCTAAGAATATTAGTCTCCACCTTACTAAAACCATTTTGCCTCCAATTAAACATCTGCAACACATCTTCATTCCTCACACGATCACCGCGTGTCTTAAAACAACCCCCTTTTCCCGTAAGTAACGCATCTCCCCAGCACACAAATGACTCCGATGTCTTTTCTTCAGTACCCAGGTTTCACTGCCATACATCAAAGTAGGAACCATTACACATTCATACACAGCCATTCGGGATTTCCTTGAGAACCCATCATTCCTGTGAAATCCTTCGAAGGCAGTTATGACTTTCAATGAAGAATTCACTCGCCTACTAATTTCGCCATTTGATTTGTTCTCTCAGTCAAACATACTTCCTAAATATACCAATTCATTCACCTGGTCAATCGCCGGGCCATTAAGATTTATCTTGCATTCAGTACGAATACTTCCTCGATCAAAAACCATAACTTTGTTTTTTTCCTTATTTATACTCAGTTTGAATTTTACACAAACTTCGTATATCCGGGACAGCGTAAATCCGGGAGCTTGGTAAATCCGTTTTTTTTGGTAAAAATCTCACCATGGAAAAATTATGCATACGTGATATATGCATATATGTTTATATTGTATATCCATATACACTATCTATCAACAAGTAATTGGACACCCCTGCAATAGACTATATCTGCGGTCCTGATACACGTCACGGCCGCCGCCGTTAAATACCGTGTGGGAAACAACAACGGAACCAGTCGCATGCAAGATGCCACGCAGATCGGAGCTCTCTGATTTCGAGAAAGGTGTATTCGTCGGGTATCACAGAAATGACCGATCCATACGTGACATATCCAGCGAGTTGAAGTACCCAAAATCGACAGTGGCCTACGTGATTGGCAAGTGGAAGATGAGAGGTGACTGTCGGAATGTGCCCCGACCCGGCAGACCCACAAAACTGGGAGTTAGAGACCGACGGGTGCTGGCCAGAGAAATTCGGAAGAACCGCACCAAATCGATGGGCCACATCCGCGAGGAGTTTCAACAAGAGTTCTTTCGATGAATACCATCCGTAAGGAAGCCCATCTGCTCGGTTATCATGGACGTGCTGCCTCCCACAAGCCTTTGAACACCAAGTCCAATAGCGCTGCTCGGCTAACGTGGTGTAAAGAACGTCGACAGTGGACCGTTGAATAGTGGAAACAGGTTCTCTGGAGCAACGAATCAAGGTTCACCCTCTACCGTTCGGATGGCAGGGTCTGGTTTTGGCGTCTGCCTGGAGAACGCCTCCTGGCGGTATATATTGTGCCAACTGTGAAGTTCAGCGGCGGTGGAATTATGCTATAGGGCTGTTTCTCCTGGTATGGCACTGGACCCTTGGTCGCAATTCCTGGTACACTCAACGCCGAGACCTTCTGCACCATTTTGGATGACCATGCGCTTCCTACGTTGTGGCAGTTTTACGGGGTGGACCTATGTTACTTTCAGGATGACAATGCCACCTGTCATGTTGCGAGGTCCACCCTGGCTTGGTATGGTGACAATGGGGTTAATAGAAATGACTGGCCTTCGCAGAACCCGGACCTTAACCCTATCGAGCACCTCTGGGACGAGTTGGAGCGTCGACTTAAGGGGTTCCCTCACCGTACGAAATCGGTGAAGGAACTGACCGGTCTTCTCCAAGCCGAGTGGAAGAAAATACCGCTAGTCGTCGTACAACGCCTGGTTGAGAGTATGCCCCGGAGGGTCGCAGCTGTAATCGCCGCTCGTGGAGGCTCCAACAACTATTGAAGGTGAATAAACTTCGTTTTCCTTTGCTATCACAGGCGTCCAATTACTTGTTGGTAGATAGTTTATACGACTTTTCCCCCATTTTCCGGCTCTCCAATGTAGTTTACAGATAACAGTTTTCTCTTAGACATTTGTCACTTAAAAAAGTTCACGTATACTCAATTGACGGTTACGTGAATTGTCCGCTGTTTAACGGCACACGTGAAACAAAGGCAGGACCGATGTTCTCAATGCGTCACTCAGTTTGAGGGTGAAAGGGATAATGGACGCAAGTCTGGGAATTGTTTCCCTTCAGACCACATCCCCATTTCATTACTCCCATATTCCTCTCTGCTATCGTTGCCAGAAATCTACTGAATACATAAACCCACCCATCCTCCTAAACATACCCATTCTCTTAAACCCACTCATCCTCTTTCTGTGTAGTAGAGTGCCTGTTTCCAAATCTACTGAATTAACCCTTCCCATCCTCTTTTTGGGTAGTAGAGCGCCTGTTTTCAAATCTACTGAATACATGTGCATAAACCCCACCCATCTTCTTTTTGGGTAGAAGAGCACCTGTTTTCAAATCTACTGAACACATGTGCATAAACCCCACCCGTCCTCTTTATGTGTAGTACAGCGCCTGTTTTCAAATCTACTGAATACATGTGCATAAACCCCACCCGTCCTCTTTATGTGTAGTACAGCGCCTGTTTTTAAATCTACTGAATACATGTGCATAAAGCCCATCCATCCTCATTTTGTGTAGTAGAGCGTCTGTTTTCAAATCAACTGAATACATGTGCATAAACCCCACATATCCTCTTTTTGGGTAGTAGAGCGCCTGTTTTCAAATCTACTGAATACATGAGCATAAAGCCCACCCATCTTCTTTTTGGGTAGTAGAGCACCTGTTTTCAAATCTACTGAATACATGTGCATAAACCCCACCCGTCCTCTTTATGTGTAGTACAGCTCCTGTTTTCAAATCTACTGAATACATGTGCATTAACCCTACCCGTCCTCTTTATGTGTAGTACAGCGCCTGTTTTCAAATCTACTGAATACGTGTGCATAAACCCCACCCGTCCTCTTTATGTGTAGTACAGCGCCTGTTTTTAAATCTACTGAATACATGTGCATAAACCCCACCCATCTTCTTTTTGGGTAGTAGAGCACCTGTTTTCAAATCTACTGAATACATGTGCATAAACCCCACCCGTCCTCTTTATGTGTAGTACAGCTCCTGTTTTCAAATCTACTGAATACATGTGCATAAAGCCCACCCATCCTCTTTTTGGGTAGTACAGCGCCTGTTTTCAAATCTACTCAATACATGTGCATAAACCCCACCCGTCCTCTTTATGTGTAGTACAGCGCCTGTTTTCAAATCTACTGAATACATGTGCATAAACCCTACCGATCCTCTTTTTGTGTAGTAGAGCGCCTGTTTTCAAATCTACTGAATACGTGTGCGTAAACCCTGCCCATCCTCTTTTTGTGCAGTACAGCGCCTGTTTTCAAATCTACTGAATACATGTGCATAAATCCCACCCATCCTCTTTTTGGGTAGTAGAGCGCCTTTTTTCAAATCTACTGAATACATGTGCATATACCATACCCATTCTCTTTTTGTGTAGTAGAACGCCTGTTTTCAGTTCTGCAAGCACAATACGCGCAAGGTACAGCCCCTTGGAGTGTGTGACGGACATTCTGTTGCACAACTCGCTTGTTGTACATTTGGTCTAATCCCTTCCCATTGTTTTTCTATCAACATTTTCCCACCATCACACCAAGATTCTATTGCGCAAGTGCAGAATCGTCCTGTCTGCCAGCATTTCCGTTCCTGCGTTCCAGGATAGTGCTCAGCAGGTATCCTGTGCTTCGTGAAGTATGGAATTTCATTAAAATTTGTTACTTTCCTTGTTTAAATTGAACACATTAGCATTTATGTCCAGCGTTACTCCGGAGATTTTATAAATTTGTTCGTTATGAACGGTCAAATTAGCTCTCAGTTAGCATTATATCTAGAAATATTCCTGTTTGCTCGTTCAATCCGAGATCTCCCTAAATACGGGCTCGCTATAAGCGGGTTCTACTGTAATATATTGAAAGGACTTAGCACCAGAGCAATATTTAATTGGTTAATATAAAAAAAGATAACATGATGATAACGCTCATTTAAATACACAGGTAAAGGTAGGGGGATCAAGAAAACTCGCCTCTTTAAGTTAGTGCCAAGGCTGGATGCACCGTTACAGTTTAACGAAACTTCACAGGTCTATACTGTCTGGCTATTTATAGTTTTCACCCGATACTGTTCACTACAGGCTGACCGGAGCCTGCTTAATCAGAAACCTTACTATGCATAAAAAATGTAATACGCTGCTTATAGTGTAACTTCTTGTCGTGAAGAGGTTAATCCAGATAATCCAAATTAATCGCATTTTGGTGCACATGTATGACGGCACGCACATTTAAGGCACGTCCACTTAAAGCACGCTTTGTCTTGATATCACACACAGAGTTGGTCGAACACCGCCTCACTTTAATTCAAGCACACACATGCACTATATTTGACTTTAGGCAGGGAGCTTTCTATTCTCCCTGGCTTTCGCAAGTATCGGCGGATTCTCTTAACTGTTGCGTCACATGTGATCCGACCACGCAACGCAGGGGGCTGTGTTAATTTCGCAGCCTGGTGACTTCTGTATATTGACCTCCAGAAGAGTTGCTCTTGAACTCCGATGTTTGGACAAGGATGATTTTTTCACAAACCAAATTCGATGTAACAACACAAGGTTGCTTACTTTCGTTAATCACACCAGCAGTCAGACAATACCGGTTTCTCACTCTCAGAGAGCATGACTCATGCAAATAGGCATCAGACATATTTGCATGAATGATGCTCTCTGAACTCTGGAAAAAAATACATATGTAAGTAAAAAATATCTTCTACATCCTTTGTGTGTGTGTACTTGTTTTGGAGTTTAATTATCTCCATGAGCAACTCTGTGGACCATAACAAGTCGCCCGTCTTTAATTCAGGGCAACTGGTTCCAGGGTTGTGAGAGAGCCAGTGCCGTAAGACAAACACAAATTCCATCCATGCCTTACGGAATTCGAACCCGGACTCGTCTCGGACGAATGGTCAAAAACCAGTGCGACCATTGTGCAACCGAGACGGAAATTTGTGCGTCTTAACGGTGTACAACCAGAAATGCTACTATCAAGCTGTTGGTGGACTAGAGATATTTGGCAGTCGAGGAAAACAATGGTGGTATTGGAATGCTGCAATCCCGTCACAGAGAGACAGATGTTGCAGCAGCTCTTCATGTAACCCAAAGTGTGATAATTGAACTTCATGTGTGTTCTTGAGAGGCAGTTGGGGCCGCGGATGGCCTAGTGGTCAACATTCGTGACTGCCACGGAGAAATCTCAGGTTCGATCGCAGGCAGGCACGAACGCTCGAACCACCAAATATTCGACGTGCTTCGGATGGTCACGTTAAGCCGTCGGACACTGGGTATTGACCCCCGGTAATAAATAAGGGCGTCTTCCTCCCCCTTTCTACCTCGCTTCCGTGTGACTTTCCTGTCGGGCAATCTAGGCCAAATCTCCTAGCTTCTTATTTCCACAGATCTACTTCTAAGGGTTGTGCTTCCTATTGATAAGGGTTGTTTAAGACCTGGGGTCAGACACTCCCTCCCTAAAATCCTTTACATATGATCTGATCTGATCTATTGAGAGGTAGGCGATCGGGCCGAACTATTGAGCTCGGCCTTAGTTGTCCGAGAACAACTGCGGCCTAGTAAGATCAGTATTTCCAAATAAACAGTCTCAGGAACCCATAACCTCCAGTCGCTACATACCAGATACGTACTCGTATTTCAAGAATTATCATCATGGCGCAGTAAACGATCAAGGAGTCGGAAATTGATTACACCAGGAAGGACTGTGGTCAAGAAGTCCACTGCGCCGAATGCCACTGTCTCAGGCAACCCGGTAAAAATATGTGAGTGTACACGACACACCTACTGTGTCAGAAAGAGTAGAAAGCGTTCTCTTCTTCTAGGAGTCCAGATCTGACCAAGATTCTGGTACTCCGCGACTGACAAAAGTCGCGGAGTACAGTGTTTGTATCGACTTGTGCAATCGTGCCGCAGTAGCTTTTATAGTGTGGAGAGGGATTTGTTTCGACATCCTGTACTGCAGAATAGCTTGGACAAGCGTCTCCCATTTTCTAAGACACTTTCAGGATGTTTGTGACTTTTGACCTATTCTTTGGATGTCCCTATCCCAAAGCCAGATGAATAATTTTATCTGCAGAAGCCACGGATGATCCAAATCATTACAAACAACTGAGGTGTCAAAATGTAGTGACAGAACAGAGGTAAGCCACATGAGTTTCTGATTCCTTCCGAGTCTATGAAGTATTCTCTTTTTCGAACTCTGGGATTATCTATAACTTTATAGCTTTCGTTTGACAGTTTTACGTATCCTTTGCATCTGCATCCTGTCTTGTCGATTATGAAACTCATTGAACGCATAAAGTTGATTTGCATGTTGTCGTCTGCTCTTCTATGTAATAGCTCTAATACACCGGCGTGCAAAAATTAAGCACGAGACGGTTTTTCGAATGTAACGTCGTGCAGAAGTGCTCCACATCGACTCAAATCATACCATAAGATCACCAAGATGTAAGAATATGGGACAAGTGAGAAAAACCGTCGAAACAAAGAATCCAAAGGATACAAAGGCACTTTATTGAAAAGGTAGTTTCGAGCTCAACTGGACAGAAGACAGAAACGTCCATGTGACAAGCGGCTGCCAAGAAAAATACAATCTTTAGTAAGGATATGATCACCATTGACTGCGTTGCAGGATTTACAACGTCTGTCCATGCTGAGGACGAGGTTGTGAAGGAGCTGTTAAGGCATCGCGGTCCATTCCTCATGTAGTGCCAATCGCTGCTGCGGAATCGTTGCTGGCGGCTGGTGACGTGCTGCCAAGCGTCTCCCGAGAAGGTCCTACACGTGTTCGATTGGATTTAGGTCCGGGGACCTAGCGGACCAATCCATGTGTTGAATATATTCACTCTCCAACAGCTCTACGACAGCCACTGTACGATGAGGTATAGCGTTGTCGTCCATGAAGAGGAACTCAGGACCCACAACACCTCTAAACAGACGCACGGGAGGCAGGAGAACCTCGGTACAATAGCGGACAATAGTGGCTGAACCTCCTTAGAAGATGTAGAGGTCAGTACGGTTACCAAGCATGATACCGCTCCAAACGAGAACTCCGCCACCTCCAAACCTGTCCATTTCGATGATGTTTTAGGTGTGATTGCGTGTTCCCTGCTCTCTCCAGATGTGTATACGTCCAGAATCGCTCGTCAGACTAAATCGGCTCTCATCCGTAAAGAGAACTCGACCCCATTGCTGATGTGTCCAGTTCTTGTGTTCCTGGCACCACAGAAACCGCCGTCTCCGATGAGCAGGCGTTAATGGCACACACCGTACTAGTCGTCGTGCAAATAGAACACCTTTGTGCAGCCTCCTGGCCACGGTAAAACGCGATAACGGACGTCCAGTTGTCTGTTGCATGTGCCTTGCGATTTCTCCCGCTGTCTGCCGTCTGTCTTTTCTCGCCTGTAGGACAATATACCGGTCGTCCGCCGCCGTGGTTGCTCGTGGACGAACACTGCTAAACTCACGGACAGCTGTTCCTGTTGTTTGAAATGCTCTGCAAGCTCGCGAAATGATACTGTGAGCGATCTCGAACTCCTCGGCCACACTAGTCCCACTTCGACCTTCTTCCAACTTCCCAATGACGCGACCGCGGGTAAAGTCATCCAGATGTCGTCTACTGGATTGCCTGTTGGCCATATCACACGGTGGCAGCAACTCGACTTCGTTCAAACCGATGTACACCGTGCAATAGCTTTCACCGAATTGCTGAGCATACACCGCCCGTGTGCTTTATACCCCCCCCCCCCCCCGGACGTCATGCTGCATATATGCTCATGCCCCACCGTACCGGACGCTAGTCTATCTCCTGAGCGGTCTTTCGGTCCGTTCTGCCTGCTCGTTCCACTGTTATACTAATTTCTCCTCTTCGTCCTTAATTTTTTCACACCAGTGTACTTTTTGAGTATTTTATACTGAAATTCTGGAGGTTTCGTTTCCAGAATTTAACACTGGAAGAATGCATCCATTCAGTCTTTTGCGAGGTATAAACAATGAGTAGTAATAATTATGACTGAAAGAGAGACACCAATACTAATCATATATACACCTTTGATAAACTGTATCTTGATTATCCATTTATATAATAACTGAAAAACTGCTAAGCTTTTATTCTCTTCAGGTGGCTTTTTCAAGACTTTACATTAGATCAGGATTCAAGATAGAATAAGTACATAAAATTGATATATAACCACTTGGGGTGAACTCGTGTTAATAAGAAGAGATAAACCAAAGCACATGAAATACTGAGCCAATGTAACAGGCGTAATTCTACTTGGTGTTAACTTGGATTCTAAGGTCAGGAGATTACGCCTTGTGTTTGAAGGTTCTAAAGAGAGCTTCTCATTACACGGACGTCACTGAGTGAGAATTTCTACACTTTCGCGTGCAACTGTGTAGCTGCTGTATGGCGCCAGTCTTTTTCTACCTCATTCCATGTAAGTATTACATGGTTCTTTGCTACTATTTACCCACAAGTGTTTCCGCTGTATTGTCCCTAACTTCTCTCTTGTGCTCCTTAGTCCTTGTTTCGATGGATCCTTTTGTCATAACTATCTACGATTTCTTGGCGCCGCCTAAGTTGCTTACAGGTATTTCATGTACCCAGGCTCTGTTTCTCTAGGCAGTTCAAGGAAAGACATGAAATACCTGTAAACTGCCGATGTCGGCTCAAGAAATCGTACATTGGTATGACAAAAACGTTCATCCAAATAAGGACTGACGCGCACAAGAGAGACATCAGAGACGGTAAAATAGTAACAGTTAGGAAGTAACAAAGGGTGACGCAATGTTATTTCGGATGAGGTCCGCACACCACTACAGGGGCACTCTGGCACGCGAAGCGAAGAAGTTCACCCGTGCATTGAGAACTTCTTTTCAGAAATTACAAACGATGGCGCAGTCTTGTGACCAAAGTATCGACGTTAACACCAAGTAGCATTACACCTGTTACATTAAATTAGTAATCTATGTGATTTCATTTACCTTTAGTTATTAACACGTGTTCACCATAAATGGCGAGATTTCGATTTCATATAATAGTTCTATCTTGAATTCTGCTAAATTATTTTATGATTCCTTAAGAAAGCCCCTCGAGGAGAGCTAAAATTGCTTGGCAGTTTTTGAGTTTATCCTGCGCCTTATAAACAGGTATTTAAGACATTCTTCATTCAGTGCAAGTGTAGTTAGACATAATCGGTTGTTTGACTCTAGAAGTCAATCTCAAAACTAATATGTTGTGCTGAAGACAGTGTATCAACTCAGATCTGAATTTCGAATGAAGAGCCCACATCCTAGTGAATAAATTAACACGGTACGCAATACCTGAACTTTTACTTTGCCCCCCCCCCCTCGTCTTCTCTTCAGAAAAAAAAAATTAGGGAGTTTCTTTGATGAAAAATAGAAAACATTTTCTCAACCAGATTTAGGAGATGAACTTGTGCATAATTGAAAATTTTTTTCTATGCAATCGAAATTGAAAGGCTAATAGATCACCAAGACAATGGTTTTACCTGTACGGGGATTGTGTGTAGAAGTGAAAATCCTGCTCTACATCGATCTTTCACATTTGCATATGCAGTAGTAGCAGAGCTTTGGATAAAAATGCGACAATTTGTGATAATAGTGTGAAACTTTGTAGTTCAGAGGAACATGTATATAGACAAATGTTTTAAGATATGAAGGATTCAGAAACCACTCAAGAGTTTAAAACTGCCGCCATTTCAAAAAATGGTTTCCCTGTTTATTTTTGAGGGGGTTTTGCCAATTCTTACTCATTTTTAAATCTGAAAATAAACAAAAAAAAAAAGAATTCACAAAGAAAACTGAATTTTGGGCTTGACGCCATTTTGTATTCAGAAGCGCTTTTTTTATTGGAGGTTTAACGATCACCGTGAGCAACTCAATGGGCTGTAAGCAGTCACCCGTCCCTAATTTAGGGTCACTGGTTCCAGGGAAGTGAGAGAGCCAGTTGTGACGTACACTCTAGATTCAGTTTCTTTTTGATTTTACTATCTCTTGTTATTTTATTTTCCTATGCAAATTATCTTCTCACTTAACGAGATGTTGTTTCTCCCGCTGAATTATATGTGGCAACGAGTGTAAGTCATGACGTGGTGGTATGCAGTATATATAGGCGCGCTCAAGTATACCAGAGAGCTTCGTTTTATATGTTATAGGTTCTTCTTGATTATTGATATGCGATTTACCTACTTTTCTACAATATAACGATAATACGAAAGTTCGGGCTATCAGTAGTTGTGTTATTTTGAAGTGTGTATTTGAGTAATACCAGGAGCTCCCCAATAAAAGATTAAAAGTGAGTACGTTTACTTAGTTCATTTTATTGTCAGACCTCTGTCTGGCCGTTAAGTCTATTTCATTGAGTGTTTACGTTAAGTTCAGGGAATATTGTGTTTACCGCTCTAATAAGGAGCCTTCAAGGTACTAATGTACTGAAACCGAAGTTATATTACTGATATTCAAGATAATGAGGAACGCTGAGTAAAAATAAATTCCATATTCTTGGAATTTATTGCAAGTGCGTGTCTTACCTAAACAAACTCTAGCACTTTTAAGATTAAGCACACTTTAGTTACGTCAAGTAACCTTTCAATAACCCTAACGTGACTTAACGTGAGCTTTCCTGCACTACACGTCCAGCCGGAGAATTCTATTCATTATACAGTGCCGTAAGACAAACAAGGCTCACCGGGATTTGAACTCGGACCTCCATTTCTGACGAATGGTCAGAAGCCATCGCTTAGATTACTACTGCACAACCGGTGTGGCCGGAAAATGTCATTACTGTAGCCTGTTGCATATTGGCAATATTTACGTAAATGTAAATCTGCCAAATACAGTAGTATGATAAAGATGCTTTGTTGGAAAACTTGGTTATCATTGCCTCTCACACATTTTTGATTTCCTTTGTGTGGCTGTCGATCCATACGTACCTATAAGTGTGACAAATACAGGGTTATTCAAAAGTCGCGGAACTCTATTTTTAAAACGTATTTGCTGTAATACCATAAAAAATATCCGCGTATTGCTGCTTGTGGCTGTTGTGTGTGACCTTGGGGAACTAGCTGCGCCACGTGATCACCACGTAACACTACGCTTACGCGGGCGCTGGCAAGCAGTAATGTTCAGTCAGCCATGAGTCTCACGCAAGAACAGAGAGTCGCTTTGTTAGAAGTTTATTTTGCGGAAAAATCTTACCAACGTTGCATCCGGCTCTTTCAAAGGAAGTTTCCTGATGCTCATATACAAGGTAATATGACCTTTTGAACCGGTTTCGTGAGACAGGAAGTGTTCAGGATAAGCCTAAAAGCGGCCGGCCGGCCGTGGTGACGACCACGTTTCTGGAAAAAATTCACGATTTCCTACAACGCTCTCGCCGGAAGACACTTCAGCGGCTGTCTCAAAAGTTAGGGTCATCGTATTCAGCCTGACTACTAAACGTCTAAAGCTACGGCCGTACAGAATTCGAGTAGTGCAAGAGCTACGTCCTTTGGACTCGGAAAAGCGCATTGCCTACTGCCAATGGTTTAAGAGTTTCACGCACAACAATGTGACTAACCAGCTTAACAACACTTTTTTCAGTGACGAGGCATGGTTTCATTTGAATGGAGATCTCAATAGCCAAAACACTCGTATATGGGCTGCGGAGAATTCACACACATTGCATGAGGTTGGACTTCACTGTCAGAAAGTTGGAGTGTGGTGCGTCATGTCTAGAAAGCGAATTTTAGGGCTATTTTTTTTTATCGACACAACTGTAAATTCCGCTGTGTATGGAGACATCATCCATTAATTTGTAGCGATGCTCGAAGAGCACGAACGTTACTGTTGGTTTCAACAAGATGGAGCAACGTGCCACAAATATCAAACGACATGATGGACATGCTCCGTGAGTTCTATAACCTTCGAAATCGAAAACAATTTGGCCGCCTCGCTCACCAGACTTGAGTCCTCCAGACTTTTATTATATCCGAAAGACACAGTTCACGACAACAACCCTAAGATGGCACAGGACCTGCGGAACAACATCATTACAGCCGTGAGGGACATACCAGCCAACACGCTGAAAAGAGTGTCCGACAACATGTGTCGTCGGGTGAATTTGTGTCTTCAACAGAATGGTGGACAATTCCAACATCTATTGTAAAGTGGTTTTCATTACCTATAAGTATGAGTTATAACGAAGTAAATTTCTCCGTCATTTTTGGTCTACGCCGGGATTCGAACCCGAGGCCGCTTATTCCGAAACAAGTCGCTCTACCAACTGAGCTACGCAGACGTTTTATTCTGATTCCTATCTGCCTTTATGTCGTGTGCGTCCTGCTGGCAGGTACGTCACATCTCCCCTCCCCGAAAGAGGGCCGGGGGCATGGCCCACGGGTCAGCCGTGACCATGAATCGTTGCAGGCAGCCATCCACTGTAGAACGTGCACTTGAGAACTCCCAGTCAATCTGCTGTGTGGAATGCAACATCACACATTTTTATTTTTCGAAGCGCTGGAGAAGGAATTCTCTGATTTTTTCTGTCTCGCGGTGTGGAAATAACATCACACCAATGCGAGATTTTGAACGGTCGGGTCATCCGGATAGTTCGGGCGCCATTATAACGAAGTAAATTTCTCCGTCATTTTTGGTCTACGCCGGGATTCGAACCTGAGGCCGCTTATTCCGGAACAAGTCGCTCTACCAACTGAGCTACGCAGACGTTTTATTCTGATTCCTATCTACCTTTATGTCGTGTGCGTCCTGCTGGCACGTACGTCACAGAGTGTCAATGTAACAGTTTGTAAAAATAGTTATACATCACTAAATTCGTGGTAGAAATGTTTGATTTCAGAGTTTGGGGACTTTTGAATCCCCTGTAGTATGATAAAGATGTTTTGTTGGAAACATTTTTTTTTGGAAGTTTAACGACCACCGTGAGCAACTCAATGGGCTATAAGCAGTCGCCCGTCACTAATTTAGGGTCACTGGTTCCAGGGAAGGGAGAGAGCCAGTGCCGTAAGACAAACACAACATCCATGCCTCACCGGGATTCGAACCCGGACCCCGTTCGGAAGAATGATCAGAGGCTATCGCTTAGACCACTGCGCCACCGGGGCGGCTGGAAACATTTTCTACCATTGCCTCCTACATATTTTCGATCTCCGTTGTGTGAGACTGTCGATCCGTACCAGAGATACAAACGGGTCACGGGTCAACGTGTCAGCAGGTCAACGGATGGACAAATTCTGGTTATCAAACGGGTCGGGTCAAAGTGTTCCTGACCCGGTTTCGACCCGGTTTTATTTCCGTTTTATTTTTGAAAAGGGAAAAAAAAAATCTCAAAGGAAAATGAGCATTGTGGAATTTTGTGGTCGATACTGGTGTCCGCGGACTGAAAAATGATTTGTCATGCAATTTGAAGGAAGAGTCTTCTCCGAAGGAAAAGCGTCCCTTCCATTTAAGGGACAATGATGAAAAACAGTATCCACATCTTGGAAACTTTCAACTCTTCATAAAGTTGTGAAAACTGTTGCTGCCGTGAAACATATTCTGAAGCATGATATGTTATCAAGAAAACAGCAAAAATGGAATTTATACATACAACAATTTGCTTAATTCAAACAATTTGGCTGGCTCGCCATCAAAATCAGGTGGAACATACCTAACGTTAATGCGCATGAGCTTTCGACTCTCGCAGACGCATTTGAAAACATGTGTAAAACAGTTATGTTATGTTTTATAAATGAAGTACGAGAGTTTCAATACTTCCTCTAAGTAAATGAGCAAATTATACACAGTGGAGTCACATTATTGTGACCACCTCCTACTTTTGACGTCAACAGCGCGTAGTCAATGAAAGGAGGCACGTGTCGTGAGCTGGCTTGGAGGGTATATAACTGTGCTGTGAGCATTCTGAAATCATATCACTCGTTGCTGTCATGGATAAAAGGAGCAATTTATCAAATCTGCAAAAAGGGATGAATATCAGCTTTTGGGGCCGCAGTATTTCTGAAACAGCGCAGTTTGTGAACTGTTTGCGTGCTGCTGCGGTTAATGTGTATCGTGATTGGAGAAATGGTCCCATTGTGCTATTGATGTGAGAGATGAACATCAGCTACGAAGGTGCGTGAAGGCCTATCAACACGCTACAGTGGAGCAACTCACCGGCCGAATGAACCAGGGGGCTACCGGAAGTGTGTCTACAACGACAGTTCGGTGAACCCTGCTGTTCACAGGGCCCGATGCAGACGGATGGTCACTGCACCTGTGCTAACGAAGTTGCATCGGCAGAAATCGGAATTGGACCTCCGCTGATTGGCAAAGGATTGCCTTTTCCGTTGAGTCACGTTTTCTGCTTCATCGAATGGATGGACGTTGGCGTATAAAGTGAGAAACATCGGATAACAAACTCTCTTCAACCATTGCTGGAAGAACACAAGCTGGTGGGGGCAGCGTTATGTTCTTGGAAATGTTTTCGTGGCATCTTGTGGGTCCACTCATACCTGTGGAAAGCACTATGGCCCGAATTCGTTATGAATCCATCCTTGCAGACCATGTCGACTCATACAGGCTGATTGTCTTCCCCAAGGCAGATGGGATCTTCCAGTACGACAATGCGACGTATCACACAGCTAGAAATATCCTAGAGTGGTTGGAAGAGCATGATGAAGAATTCAAAGTACTTCCGTGGCCCCCTGATTCTCCAGACTTAAGCCCAATTAAGCATCTGTGTGAACACCTCGATCGTGTTGTTCGCTCTGTGGATACTACACCAAGCACCCTCCAGCAGCTGTCAGATGCACTGCAGTCAGCATGGCTCCACATACCTGTGAACACCTTCCAGCACCTTATTGAGTCACTTCCAGCCCGTCTAGCTTCTGTCCGCGCTGCACACGGCGGTTACTCTGGATATTAGTTGGTGGTCACAATAATGTGACTCGACTTTGTATGTTTCTATAATAACATTTGTTTGATTTCCATATAACCTTAGATACCCACTGCGGAGAGACTTTTTGAATGCCCTGTACATACATTATAGTTCAAAGCACGTTTCTCCGGTTAGGGTCCAATTATGTGACGTCTGGGTACGGGTCGAGTCCAAAATGTTTGAGCGGTTTCTAACTCGGATCACTACGTACCTCTAAGTGCGCCAAAAAAGTGTGCTAACTATTTTTTGTGGGAAATCATTATATATGTAAATGTGTAATTGACAATTGTATATATACCAATGTCCCTTACGCATTTTAGATCTCTGTGGTATAATTGTCGGTCCCTATATACCTATGAAGTAAGATTGCCAAATAGTGTGATAAATATGTTTTGTGGGAGAACGTCATTTTATATGCCATTGTATCTTACATATTGGCACTTTTAAGTCTGCTAAATAACGTGATAAAGATGCTTTGTTGGAATATTCATTGCCATCGCCTCGTACACGTTATTGACCTCGATTTTGTTGAAACTAAAAAATCTTTTTAAGACAATTGTTTCCATTTTTTCAAATACTGTCAGTTTCGATATTTTCTATCTGCTGTGTTACCTCTGTTACCTATGCTTAATGTAGAGCAATTCTGCTAAAAAACTCGTTCATTATTTATCTTTCCTTTCAGGCACTGGCATTCGGATATTGACGTCATTCTCATTCGTTTCTAATTTTAAAAAATTCACGAACGTCTCCTCTTCATCAGATGCCTTTGGATGTTTAAACGGCATGAAGGTCATCACCATGTGTTGGATCATTTTAGGTCACAGCTATAATGCGATGTCTTTCAGAATGCACAGTAAGACAACGTATTTATTTGATTCATATGAAGTTTCTGTTTACTCATTTTTAGTTTTCAGCCACAAAGCTTTTACTTGCTATGAGGCCGGCAGATGGCGACGCTTCCACTTCCTGGCAGCAAAGCGTTTTTCATGCCTCCAATTTCGAAAGGTTATTTTTAAGCAAGCGATTCCTCTTGCTATCTGTCTCTAAGGATATTTTAAACCTCACTATAGCGAATTGCTATTACTATTTCCTTTTCTCAACCTTATCATTTTATCACTGTTATAATCTTTTGTTTTCGGGAGTTCAAAGACCAACGTCAGCAACTTTAATTATTATAAAGAAGTCATTTGTCCCTAAATCGGCGCCACTGGTTTTCCGGGAAGGGTGAAAACCTGCATCATAGAACATCATAGAACAAACAGCTGTGGCTTTTCTGGGACCACTCTGAGCAGCGCATTTGCCCATTTGCAATTTTTAATATATTAATTGTACAAATAAGTTCTAAAGCGTTTTAAGACAACACAACATGTAAGTTGAAAGAACACAATACCTTTTGGAATCAAAATAGGCGCCTCCATTATCTATCACCTTCCGCCATCGGTCGGGCAGCTGACGGATTCCAGGCATGAAGAATTCTTCGTCGTGTGACGCGATGAAGTCGTCAACCCATTTTTTCCCTTCGACACATGTCCTGAACCATACAGCAGACAAACCATGTTGCATCGATCGGAACAAATGATAGTCTAAAGCGGCTATATCGGGACTATACGTCGGGTGCTCCAAAACTTCCCAGCCAAGCGTCAATAACGTTTTCATGACCGATTTCGCGACAAGCGGCCTAGCGCTGTTATGCCGTAATTTCGCGGGACGCGATCCTTTGCATGTGAATGGACGTTTCGGAAACATTTCCTGGTTCATTAGCAGCAATTGCTACTTGTAGCGTTCAGCAGTAACAGTTTGACCCTGTTACAATAGTTCATTATGCAGCACACCCTTCATATCCCACCAGATGCACAACAGAACTTTCTTGGAGTGAATATTGCGTTTCGGCGTAGAAGTCATTACTTCACCGGGATCTACCCAGTGTTTTTTGCGTTTGGGATTGTCGCACCATATCCACTTTCCATCACCCGTAACGATTTTCTTCAGGCAATACCTTTTGTGTTGTTTATTCAACAAATTCAAACACCACATGACACGCTCATAATTGATCCTCTGGCTCAGGTCATAAGGTACCCATTTTCCTTCTTTCTGAATCTTTCACATTGCGTGCAAACGATTGGAAATGGTTTGCTGAGGTACTTACAGTTGTTCAGCTAGTTCTTTTTGCATTTGAGACCAATTCGCATCCATCAATGCTTGCAGTTCGTCATGTGCAACATTCTGCGGAGCACCGCAATGTTCTCGATCGCAAATCTATGGCTATAACTCTGAGAACCTCTCTGGCTTTGACCATGAAACAAATCTGTAGCTGTGATCCTGAGAAAAACATATAGCTACGAACCTGAGACTAACCTATTTGTATGATCCTGAGACGAATATATGGTAATAACTCTAAAATCTAACGCTAAGAACTTCAAACAACCGTATGGGGTATGACTATGACTCTGAGACGAATATATGGTAATAACTCTAAAATCTAACGCTATGAACCTCAAACAACCCTATGGGGTATGACTATGACCCTGAGGAAAATTTATGTTTATGATCCTGATGCAAATCTATGGCCATGGCTTTAATACAAATCTATGACTATGACCCTGAGGCAAGTATATGGCCGTGAGCCTGAGAAAATTCTATGGTTATTATTACCCTGTTCACATCTCTCGCTATTACCTTTAGAGAAATTGTATGGTATGAATCCAGACAAACCTATGACCGGAACTCGGAGACAAATTTATGGGTGCGACCCTGAGAAAAATCTATGGCTACATCCAGAGACACCACTGTAGCTTCGATCGACATAAAATTCTATAGATGTGACCCTGAGGCTAATCTTTATCTATCTATGGCTATGACCCTGAGACAAATCTATGGCTATGACTCTGATAGAAACCTACGGCTATGACCCTGAGACAAATCTATGGCTATGACTCTGATAGAAACCTACGGCTATGACCTTGAGACAAATCGATGAATATGACCTACAACGGGGTCATATTCAGAGATTTGTCTCTATAAATATGAAAACAAATCTATGGCTATGGTCCTGACGCACACCTATGACTACGGCCCTGAGATAAATATATGGCTCTGACCCTGAGACAAATCAATGTCTATGACCCTGACACAAATTTAAGTCTGTGATCCTGATTCAAATATATTGCTATGATCCTAAGAGAAATCCATAGTTATGATTATAAGACAAATCTATGGCTATGACTCTGAGACAAATCTATGTCTATGACCATGTGAAAATCTTTGGCCATGATCCTGTGCAAATCTACACTGCTGCTCATAATTATAAGGACAGTCGTATTTTGCAGATTAGTACACAGGAATAAGTACACAGGAATCACACATTGACGCATTATGCACATGACGTGGAATACCGAACCTACACGAGTTTCAAACGTGAGATTTGGAACCTCAGACAACTTTTATAAAGATAGTAAAATAACTTGTACGTTTTTTAAGGTGTCTATAAATATAAGGACACGAAAAGAAGTTACAAGAGAAACGAATAAATATCCATAACATGCATGTGTTATACAAATAAGAGTAATGTCTGCGTAGGTGAACGTGTTCTCGAAGACGCTGCGTATGTCGTTTTGTGTAATAACAGAATGCCTCGTGGAAAGGAGTTGACCGCAAAAGAGGCTGAAAAGATATAGAAACTTCGCGGTGAAGTGAAATCATATCGTAAGATAGCTGTCGCAATAAAAAGTCAAAAAGTGCTGTAGAAAATGCAATGAAAAGAGTTGTCAAGGGATCCATTAAAAAGCGTTCCGATCGCAAACGAAAGCTGTCGTCAAGGGATATTCGACGCATCATAGTCATGGCAACCAGGAAAAAATGTCTTGTAAAGAAATTGCTGGCTCCATACTCGTCAATGTTCAAGTCAAACTGTTTCACGTGTGCTGCACAGCTTAATTGTCGCCAAATACTTGAAAACGAAAGCGAGACCTCCCTTCATATGAAGACATAAAGAGACGAGGAAAGCAGCTGTACTCCAGTGGATGCCGAATAACATGAGGTGGGATACAGTTATTTTTTCTGACGGAAAACGTTTTAATATAGATGGCCCAGATGGCCTACATTATTATTGGCATGATCTCTGCAAAGAAAAAGATGTGACATTGAGGCGACATCAAGGTGGTCCGTCGTTAATACTTTTGGGTGGTATTTCTGCTAATGGAAAGATCAGTTATTCTAATTCCGTCAAGTATGAATTCTGAACGATGTATCCAAGTGTTAGATCAACAGCTCTTAGCATATTCGTGGCCTTTAGGTGGTGATAATTTCATTCTTTCAGCAGGGCAATGCCCCATCGCACACATCGAGAGTTTGTAAACAATGGTTTTTGGTCAATAACATCCGTGTTCTGAACTGGCCAAACAATTCTACAGACTTGAACATCATTGAACGTGTTTGGGGTGCAACGGCTAGATTGGTATATGCTAGTGAAAGAAAATTTTCCACTGTTCCTGAGTTAGAAGAGGAAGTCTTAGCAGCATGGGACAAGATCACACCTCAGTATTTACGGAAATTCGTTGAAAGTATGCCTAACAGAATGGCTCAGTGTTTAGAGAACAAAGATGACCATACCACCTATTAAATATAATAATATAGATGAAAGAGTAACTTCGTACAAATGTGTCAAATGAAATAAAAACTTCACCGTCTTGGTACGATATTTAATAAAAGATGAAACGATTTACAGATTAAAATACCCCACTAGTACTTTCAGGGCAACGTTCACCCCATCATCAGGTGGATCTGTATTAGTGGGGTATTTTAATCTGTGAATAGTTTAATCTTTTATTAAATATAGAACCAAGACGGTGAAGTTTTTATTTCATTTGTAATAATATAGTGAAATTAATTATGTTTGCACGTGGAAGGGCAAGTTGTCCTTATAATTTTGGACCTGTGTCCAAATGGCATTTGCTTTGTTTCTTGTAATTACTGTATAATGAAAAAACAAATACAGAATAATGTTTCTGCTGTGCTGTGTCATCAATTACGTAAATACAAGGTTTTCCTGTTACTGCAATTATTTTGTATTGTGCGTCACCAGTATTTATGGTGTCCTTACACTGTCCTTATAAATATGAGCAGCAGCGTAATGCTGTGACCCTGAGAAAAATCACTGTAAAAATCTATGGCAATGTCCTGAGACAAATCTATGGCTGCTTTGAATGAGACACATTAAATAGCTTTGACGTGTTTTATATTTTGAATTATACATACATTTGTATAGTTCAACTACTTTTTGAACATACCACGTGCATATTAAGTTTTTGCTTTGCTTAGTGAAATGTTTACTAAGCAAAACTTCCAACATGTCATGCTCATAAGTAATAACGCAAATCACTAGCAATATAATTATACATGACCTGATCCCTAATCCTCTGTTATTTTTTGCAGAGATTCCGGAACTTTTTCTTCTTGTGGAAGCATTAGCTTATCAAGTGGTTTTGAACTCTTCCGTGAGCGTGAATACATTTTTCTTCATTACGTAAGCAAAACGCATTCTATTTCTTCTTCAGATTTGCTTTGTAACGTTTTTCGAAATATTAATTATATTGAAATTGATTTATAAACAGATTACGCGTACAAATTTAATTCTTATACGAATATGCAGATAATGAAGATGTGATATATTTATGCGGGAAATTATTTTCCACAAACTGTTAGCACGATATTGTAAATTTATGGTGAGTGGTTTTGTTTAATATTTTCAAAAAAATATGGAATAAAAATGAAAACTCGATACTTATATTATTTATTGCAGAGAATGAATACGTCGGTGGTAACACTGCTTGAATACGGAACTATACATATAGCTCGATAGTACAAACGGCACTCTAAGAGGACTGCGTTTTTTGCTTATCGAATTTTCACGTATTTCAAGCATTTGTTCATCAACCGCTAATGCACTGCTGCCTGTTGAAAATTTAGCACCAAGAAAAACCTGAGATATTGAAGTGAGATTTATAGGGCACATTACTTGTGATACGAATTATAAGTAATATCAACTATAGCTGCCGTGTACACAGCTGTAAGTGGTGTAGAACACATAATACCCAGCAGCATGTGTAAAGACCATGAGAGTGGATAACGGCTCGTACACGACGTGGCATCGGCTAGAAGATAATCTTTATGTCGCACTGCTGAAAGTCATTCCAAACTACCTCAATTGGTGCCCAAAGTTTATCTTGTGTAACTGGAGGTGGAGTGTGACGGACCAGGTGTCGAGGGACCGTGCAGTTCAGTTGGAGTTCATTAAAGTCAGTTCAGTTGGAGTAAATGAAAGTTAGTTCAGTTGGAGTAAATTAAAGTTAGTTCAGTTGGAGAAAATTAAAGTCAGTTCAGTTGGAGTAAATTAAAGTCATTCCAAACTACCTCAATTGGTGCCCAAAGTTTATCTTGTGTACCTGGAGGTGGAGTGTGACGGACCAGGTGTCGAGGGACCGTGCAGTTCAGTTGGAGTTAATTAAAGTCAGTTCAGTTGGAGTAAATTAAAGTTAGTTCAGTTGGAGAAAATTAAAGTCAGTTCAGTTGGAGTAAATTAAAGTCATTCCAAACTACCTCAATTGGTGCCCAAAGTTTATCTTGTGTACCTGGAGGTAGAGTGTGACGGACCAGGTGTCGAGGGACCGTGCAGTTCAGTTGGAGTTAATTAAAGTCAGTTCAGTTGGAGTAAATTAAAGTTAGTTCAGTTGGAGAAAATTAAAGTCAGTTCAGTTGGAGTAAATTAAAGTCATTCCAAACTACCTCAATTGGTGCCCAAAGTTTATCTTGTGTACCTGGAGGTGGAGTGTGACGGAGCAGGTATCGAGGGACCGTGCAGTTCAGGTGGAGTTAATTAAAGTCAGTTCAGTTGGAGTAAATTAAAGTTAGTTCAGTTGGAGAAAATTAAAGTCAGTTCAGTTGGAGTAAATTAAAGTCATTCCAAACTACCTCAATTGGTGCCCAAAGTTTATCTTGTGTACCTGGAGGTGGAATGTGACGGACCAGGTGTCGAGGGACCGTGCAGTTCAGTTGGAGTAAATTAAAGTCAGTTCAGTTGGAGAAAATTAAAGTCAGTTCAGTTGGAGTAAATTAAAGTCATTCCAAACTACCTCAATTGGTGCCCAAAGTTTATCTTGTGTAACTGGAGGTGGAGTGTGACGGACCAGGTGTCGAGGGACCGTGCAGTTCAGTTGGAGTTAATTAAAGTCAGTTCAGTTGGAGTAAATTAAAGTTAGTTCAGTTGGAGAAAATTAAAGTCAGTTCAGTTGGAGTAAATTAAAGTCATTCCAAACTACCTCAATTGGTGCCCAAAGTTTATCTTGTGTACCTGGAGGTGGAGTGTGACGGACCAGGTGTCGAGGGACCGTGCAGTTCAGTTGGAGTTAATTAAAGTCAGTTCAGTTGGAGTAAATAAAGTTAGTTCAGTTGGAGAAAATTAAAGTCAGTTCAGTTGGAGTAAATTAAAGTCATTCCAAACTACCTCAATTGGTGCCCAAAGTTTATCTTGACGCGGAGTGTGACGGACCAGGTGTCGAGGGACCGTGCAGTTCAGTTGGAGTAAATTAAAGTCAGTTCAGTTGGAGTAAATTTAAGTCATTCCAAACTACCTCAATTGGGGCCCAAAGTTTATCTTGAGGCGGTGTGTGACGGACCAGGTGTCGAGGGACCGTGCAGTTTAGTTGGAGTAAATTAAAATCAGTTCAGTTGAAGTAAATTAAAGTCAGTTCAGTTGGAGAAAATTAAAGTCAGTTCAGTTGGAGTAAATTAAAGTCAGTTCAGTTGGAGTAAATTAAAGTCATTCCGAACTACCTCAATTGGTGCCCAAAGTTTATTTTGACGCGGAGTGTGACGGACCAGGTGTCGAGGGACCGTGCAGTTCAGTTGGAGTAAATTAAAGGCATTCCAAACTACCCCAATTGGTGCCCAAAGTTTATCTTGTGTGACTGGAGGCAGAGTGTGACGGACCATGTGTCGAGGTATCGTATTCCATAATTGTTCAATGAGAAACAAACCAGGCGAAGGCGCCGGCCATGGAAGCCGTGGCACATGTCGAGCATCCAGAAGATGTAAGGCATTCCACACCACATATGCCCCGGCATTGTCCCTTTGGAATACGGCCACGTTGACTGTCTGAAGGTACGGCATCACTTCAGCACCAAACATTTCTGTGATGTACCGTTAGTTGCTCATGGTTCCTGCAATGCGTGGAGGAGAGAACGTGAATGGAACCCTACAACACACCACACCAGAACGACCAGTATCCGGCCCGTATTACGCTGCGTAATGCATGTCTCCAGCTGCCGTTCATCGCAGTGTCTCAGTACAAGGATACCCCCATCATGAGTCATTAAGTTGAACCGGGACTTGTAGGAAAACAGAGTGCGCTGCCATTCATCGTGCCGGTGTCTGCGTTCTTGGCTGCATTGATACCGCTCACATCTGTAGTTTAAAATCAAGGGAAGTAGAAGTAACGGACGACGAATGACATGGCCTCTCTGAAGTAAACGGCGTTGTACAGAGCTTACTGAGAAAAGTTGATGTCATACAGACCATCACTGTAATATTAGGTGTACAAATAAGATTTAAAGCGTTTTTTGTGTGACTTATACAACTAATTTACCTATCCGACATTACCCCACGTTGTTGTCATGTGACCGTAATTGATCCAGCTTATAAAATTTGACACAGAAGTTTGCCAAACAGTCAAACGCACTTGCACATCAGTAGGTGAAAGATGGCAAGCGATACTGCATTTATTCGATACTACATTTGTTACGAATTTCATCATGGAAAAAGTGCTGCAAAAGCATGTGCGTCGATCTGTTCTGTTCTGAGGGAAAATATTGTATCGAAAAGCTCATGTTAGTTTTAGTTTAGACTGTTTAAAGCAGGTGATTTTGATGTTAGCGATCGAGACCGCAGCGGCACCCTGCAGAAGGTTGCACATGAGAAACTCCAAGCATTGCTGAATGAAGATCCGTCTCAAACGCAAAACGAACTAGCTGAACAACTGGGGTAACTCAACACACAATTTCCAATGGTTTACGTGCAATGGAAAAGATTCAGCAGGAAAGAAAATGGGTGCCACATGACCTGAGCCAGAGGAACAAGGATGAGCGTGTCATGAAGTGTTTGAATCTGTTGAATAAACAACACAGAAAGTCTTTCTTGTGGAAAATCGATACGGGTGAAGAAAGGTCGATATGGAACGACAATCCTAAACGCAAAAATACTGGGTAGACCCCGGTAAAGCAACGGCTTCAACACCGAAACGCAATATTCACTCCCAGAAAGTTCTGCTGTGCATCTGGTGGAATATGAAGGGTTTGCTCTATGAAGAAGTATTGCAACAGGGTCAAACTGTTACTGCTGATCGCTACAAGCAACAATTGCTGCGATGGAACTTGGAAATCTGTTGGAAACGTCTATTCACAGGCAAAGTACTGCTTCCCGTGAAATTACTGCATGCCAACGCTAGGCCACATGGCGCGAAATTGGTCAAGGAAAAACGTTATTGACGCTTGGCTGGGAAGTTTTGGAGCACCCGGCGAATAGTCCCGACATAGCCCCTTCAGAATAAAATTTGTTTCAATCGATGCAACATGGTGCCTGCTGTACGGTTCCGGACATGTGACGAAGTGCAAAAATGGGTTGACGGCTTCATCGCGTCACGCGACGAAGTGTTCTTCATGGCTGAAATCCGCCAGCTGCCCGACCAATGGAGGAAGATGATAAATAATGACGGCGCATATTTTGATACGTAAAGGTTTTCTCTCAAATTATGTGTTGCGTTGTCGTAAAACGTTTTAAAACTTACTTGTACCCTTCATAATTACCCTCGAGGGGTTGCTTTTCGATCCACCAGCGCCATACGGTAGAGATCATGGTCTTCCCATGAGTTCGTCCGTAACTGGGCACCAGACCCCTCACGTCGGTACGTCAGACTTTTCATTTCTCAGTAACGCCATATTCACATCACTGTGCTTGAGTCTCGTTCAACATGAGCAGAGATGGGGCAGCACCGTCTCACTGCGCCTGCGTAGCTCAACATTTGCTCAAAATCCGTGAGCTATCTATCTATTTTTTTTTTGATTGGAGGTTTAACGACCACCGTGAGCAACTCATAGGGCTATAAGAAGTCGCCTGTCCCTAATTTAGGGCCAATGGTTCCAAGGAAAGGAGAGAACAGTGACGTCCCGGACTCTTCTCGCACGAATGGTCATAAGACCGCGTTTAGAACGCAGCACCAGCTTCATCAGCTTTACGTACGGGTCTTGTCTGCTGCAGCTTGGGCGTTTTTCGTTTGTACCCGTACTTCACCGCCAAATTTTCGGCTAAACAATAATGGCAACTTGCTACGTGCGTTTTGCGTTTATTCACTCATGTTCATAAAAACAGAACCCTTGAAAGGAGTCCAGCTACGACTTTGACTTTTCAGGATATATCAATAGGCAATACAAAACAAATGATTACCATCTCGGTGTCATACATACCAGGTTCGTTTATGTAGCTAATAATCGGTGTAGCCATCTTTAGCTCATATCACCTGTTGTACGTGCTGAGGTTTCGAATCAAATAATGTGTAAATGGTGTCCTGTGGAATAGTCATCCAGGCTGCATTGACCCGCGTCCAAAGTTGATCAAGAGTAACTGTGGAATGGTTGAATCTCTGCACTTGACGTCTGAGCATGTCCCGGATATTTTCTATGTGCGATAAATCCGTCCATCTAGCTGCCATGGGAAGGTGTGATCAAAAAGTACTCAGACTGGATATATTAAAAAAGTACAAGACTTGCAGATCTAAAATTTAATCGCTTTCGAAGTAGTTTCCTTCCGAAGTCACACACGTAGCCCTGCGCTGTTTCCACTGCTCGCAGCATTTTCTGAAGTAATATTCTGAAACAGTGAACAGCTACTTCGCTGCGTTCCGCTATATCTCCTCGACATCTTGAAATTTTATTCTTGTCAAGTGGTATTTGATTTTGGTGAAGAGAAAAATTCGCATGGAGCGAGATTTGGCGAATAGGGTGGCAGCCTGACCTGTGCAATGAGGTGCTTAGCGAGAAACTGCTGCACAAGTTGCAATGCATCAGCTGTCGCATTGCCATTGGGGATTCGACACTTTCATGCAGTGCCGGTCCTTTGCGACGAACTGCTCCCCTCAAACTTGACAGTACTTTTGTTTTGTTGATTGTCTGGCCTGGTGGAACGTAAACCGATGAGCCATTACATTATGACCACCCCTTTCCTAAAGAAATCAACGAGCCTGGAGGCCGAACGATGGCGCAGGTGAAGTTCACAGAGGAGTATATATACAACCAGGGGACCGGCTTTCGGTTAGTAGAGTGTTCGGATTCAGAATGAGAAAAGCTGCCGATTTATCAGAGTTTGATAAAGGACGAATTGTGATGTCACGGTGCCTCGTAATTATGATTTCAGAAACGGCGCGGCTTGTGGATTTTTCACGTGCCGCTGTAGTGAGTACGTATCAAAAGTGGTGCACAGATGGCCAAAAGACGAACCGTAGTCCAGCCGTGTGTTGTCCACAGCTCATTGATGCCAAAGGGAGCGAAGATTTGCGCGCATTGTTCACATCGACCGCAGGGCCACAGTGCGACAAATCACCCGCATCTACAACAGTGATGATCAGGGCAATGTGTCACAGCACAAACTTCAACGCAGCCTTCTGCGCATGTGCGTATCCGAAGACCCAGTCGCCTCCCCATGTTCCCTTCACGTCATCTCCAATAACGCATGCAATGGGCCCAAGATCATCAAGATTGGACCGTGGATGATTGGAATAAAGTGTCCTGGTCTGACGAATCAAGATTCCTGGTGCATTACGTAGACGGCTGAGCGTTGATACACCGATCATCAACGGTAGGTATGGCACCTGGATGCATTGTTGGGCGGAAACAGTCCGGCGGCGGTGTTATGTTGTGGGAGATGTTTTCTTGGGAAACTTAGGCTCATTATCCCAGTAGCACAAACCCTGGCAGCTGTCAGGTATCTGAACATCGCTGCGGTCCAAGTTTACCCATTCATTGCAACTGTGTTCACTGCTGGTGATGGCCATTACCAACACGATAATGCATCACTGCCAGGTGTGGTTCGAGGAACATGCTGGTGACTTTCTATTAATGCTCTGACCTGCAAATTCAACTGACATGAACAATCGAACATTTGTGGTTCAACTGGGAAAACTGGGTTCACGCTAACCCCAGTTTTCCCAGTTGAACCACAAATGTTCAACTGGGAAGTTGAACCACTAACCCCAGTTTTCCCGCTAACCCCAGTTTTCCCAGTTGAACCACAAATGTTCAACTGGGAAAACTGGGGTTAGCGGGAAAACTGGGGTTAGGTTCAACTGGGAAAACTGGGTTCACCCCCCCCCCCAAAAAAAGTGCGGGAACAGGAGAATTTCCTGTTGACATTATGGTACCAGGTACCCCAGGATAACTATCGTCACCTGATCGAATCGATGCCTCGCCGAGTGGCCGCTGTTTTGCGGCCAAAGGGGGTCCTACAGCTTATTAGGTAGGTGGTTATAACGTAATGGCCCATTGGTGTATTTATGACATACAATTCTCTTTATGATTGATTGAAAAAAAAAACGAAATAGTCAGCTTCTCCTTGACATTGCTGCCGCTTTATCGTGGTTTTTTGGGTCCGTGATAGTTCAGGGTCTTCCAGTGCGAAAACTAGGCCTTAGTTTCGGATTCATAATCATGAACCCACGATTCATTACAAGGTGTGTTAGTTTTTAAAAAAAATGTGTCGCTTTCGATGCACTCAAGCATTTTACTAGCAGCTGAAATACGGCCCTGTTTTTGCTCATCTGAGACCAATTTTGGCACAAATTTTGCTGAAACGCGTCTCATGTCCACATTTAGCTGAAACGCTTCTCATGTCGAAATTTGGCTGAAACGCGTCTCATGTCGAAATTTGATTGAAACGCGTATCATGTCCAAATTTGGCTGAAAAGTGTATCATGTCGAAATTTGGCTGAAACGCGTCTCATGTCGAAATTTGACGGAAACGCGTCACATGTCCAAATTTGGCTGAAACGCGTATCATGTTCAAATCTTCCGTAAGAATCGACTGAACTGAACCGAAAGTAATGTTGAAGTCTTCAGAAAACTAAGGGATAATGAGTCGGCGATTTTCCAGCATAGCTTTTCGCACAAGTTCCCTATTGTTTTCACTTTTGCTTGTTGCGGACATCCCAGACCGTTCATCACTCTCAACACTTTCACGACCATCTTAAAAAAGTTCATACCACGGATAAACTCGTGCACGACTCATACAATCTTCCCCATAGGCATTCTGTGACTTTAAGCATGTTTTATTGCCAGTTTTTTGACAAAATGCAATGCAAATTCGTTCATGAATTTTTTCATGACAAATGTGACGAACAGCTTCATACACGTAAGAACAAAGCACTACTGTAAAAAACGGGATGATCAGGAGAGATGTGACTCCCAGCACATGCGTAGTAGGCTTAAAGTTTATCCTGTGCCAAATTGCTTCCTGCTGTCTTGCGCGATCCCGAACTTATGAACCAGTCCGGATGCTTTTTGATAGCTCTTCGTATGGTCAACTGACTGACTTTACACATGAACTTTGACTTCAGAAGGGCATGATACCGCTAATTCTATTATTTATATCCCATTACTTTGGCGTGGTAATTATCGTGATGTTTCAAGAGCAACGCCTACCCATTCGTTCAAACAAGAACTGTGCAGCAACTTTTGCCAATCAATGGGCTGCATGATTCCAACAGGGCTCAGACCAATGCTTATTAATAAGCCCACGAAGCCATATTTTGTCAAAAAACGTGAAGAAACTGACAAAGAAACACGTTATTACAAGCCTACCCATTCGTTCAAACAAGAATTGTGCAGCAACTTTTGTCAATTAATGGACTGCCTATAAACAAATGTTTACTCTTCGCAACATTATCCGAGAATTAATTATGCCACTGATATGTTATTACAAGTCTACCCATTCGTTCAAACAAGAACTGTGCAGCAACTTTTGTCAATTAATGGACTGCCTATAAAAAATGTTTACTCTTCGCAATATTATCCGAGAATGAATAATCCCACTGATATGTTATTACAACTCTATCCATTCGTTAAAACAAGAAATGTGCAGCAACTTTTGTCAATTAACGGACTGCCTATAAAAAATGTTTACTCTTCGCAATATTATCCGAGAATGAATAATCCCACTGATATGTTATTTCAAGCCTACCCATTCGTTCAAACAAGAACTGTGCAGCAACTTTTGTCAATTAATGGACTGCCTATAAAAAATGTTTACTCTTCACAATATTATCCGAGAATGAATAATCCCACTGAAATGTTATTACAACTCTATCCATTCGTTAAAACAAGAAATGTGCAGCAACTTTTGTCAATTAACGGACTGCCTATAAAAAATGTTTACTCTTCGCAATATTATCCGAGAATGAATAATCCCACTGATATGTTATTTCAAGCCTACCCATTCGTTCAAACAAGAACTGTGCAGCAACTTTTGTCAATTAATGGACTGCCTATAAAAATGTTGACTCTTCGCAATATTATCCGAGAATGAATAATCCCACTGATATATTTGGTTGTTTTCTCCCGTTTGAGCAAATGGCTGAACTTGACACACGCAATTTTATTAATAGCACGTCTTTTGTACAAAAATGTACGTGCTTTTAGTGTCACGATGGTGTTTGTCCGTCTGTGGACACCGTATCACTGCAAATATTAGTATGATTTAAAAATTTCTTTTGTGCATTGGAAAGCTTGAAACGTGGGAACGATGATCTTGGTTTTCCGGGTTTTTCCGATGCATAACTTCGTCTCGAGAAAGCGGAAATGCATATGCTATTATCGAATTCAAAATAGATTGTTTCACACATTTGTTTCTTAATATCCGATTGAAAGATGTCTTCCTTTCTATGACAGTTAGAACGGAGACTAATTTAGGTAGAGTTTCATACATACAGAGGGTAAGTCAAAAGTTTTGCAATATTTGCATAAACGCATGTGCTGCGGTCCTTAAACTAGTTCAAGTCGCACACTGCAGTCAGCCGAAAGGGATGTAAAATGGTAGTCGTTGCTGTGAACAGCATTGCATGTCGTCGTTCTGTCTGTGGTTCGGACGCGTAAAAGATGAACAGCCACAACCGACTAATTAGAGAACTTTTGCTTTTCGAGTTTGAACTCGGTCATAACGCTGCTCAAGTACTACGAAACAATTGTCATGCGAAATGGGAAGGTTCCGTCAACCACAGAACCGCAACCAGGTTGTTCAAGAAATTTCGCTCAGGTGACAGAAACCTCGACGATCAGCCAAGCTCAGGTAGGCCGCGGACCATGGTGTCCGAGGCCGTGTGCCAGGCCTTAGAGGTAAATCCGACAACCAGCACTCGGAGATTGTCAGACAAGCTGAGCATATCGCAGACCACCGCGGTTCGTCACCGTCAGGAACTCGGCAAGATCTGCAGGAGCTGCCGCATTGTTCCTCGCAAACTGACGCCAGCTGAAGAAAACTGCCGAGTGGAAGTGTGTAGGAAACTCCTAGAAAATCCGCGCAATGTTCATTTCATCAAGAAAATTGTTACGAGCGATGAAACATGGGTCTATTTCAGCAATCCTAACACATAAGGATAGTGGTTGAGCCCGGGACAGCTTTCTGAACCTGTTGCCAAACGTGGGCGCTCCGAGCACAAAGTGATGTTCTGCGTATGGTGGAATTTCGAGGGGATAATCCATTACGAATTTGTTCAGATGGCTGGACCATCAACGCCAAACTCTAATCTGAATAGCTGGAGGGGATACATACCGTTTTGGAGGACAAGTACACAGCACTGGTGAACAGAAAGCGCGCTCTCTTACAACAGGACAACGCTCGGCCTCATACCGCGCGAACGACCCGGGAAAAACTCCAGGAACTTAGAGGCATCAAACTGATGCCACACCCAGCATTAGTCTCTATCAGATTATTACTTCTTCCGGTCCATGGCCTACTTCCTTGGCGGGAGATACTTCAACAACCAGGAAGAGGTGTCAGCTGGTGTGAAGAAGTTCTTCGCCTCGAAGAACAGGAACTGGTACCGCGGCGGAATCGAAGAACTGGCAGACAGATGACTAAAGCCAGTGCAACACGATGGCCTATACTTTGAATGCTATTCAGCTTTCGTCGTAAAGGTACGTATAAGGACATGAAGTGATCCAAATATTGATACACTTTAGACTCACCCTCTGTAGAATCGAAGAACTGGCAGACATATGGCTAAAGACGGTGCAACACAATGGCCTATACTTTGAATGCTGGTCAGCTTTCGTCGTAAAGGTACGTATGAAGACATAAAGTGATCCAAATATTGCAAAACATTCGACTCACCCTCTGCAGAATCGAAGAACTGGCAGACATATGGCTAAAGACGGTGCAACACGATGGCCTATACTTTGAATGCTAGTCAGTGTTCGTCGTAAATGTACATATGAAGACATAAAGTGGTGCAAATATTGCAACACTTTTGACTCACCCTTTGTAGAATCGAAGAACTGGCGGACATATGGCTACAAACGGTGCAACACGATGGCCTATACTCTGAATGCTAGTCAGCTTTCGTCGTAAAGGTACGTATGAAGACATAAAGTGATCCAAATATTGAAAAACTTCCGACTCACCCTCTGTATAATCGAATAACTGGCCGATAGATGGCTAAAGACGGTGCAACACGATGGCCTATACTTTGAATGCTAGTCAGCTTTCGTCGTAAAGGTACGTATGAAGACATAAACTGATCCAAACTTTGCAAAACTTTCGACTCACCCTCTGTAGACTCAAAGAACTGGCAGACAGATGGCTAAATACGGTACAACACGTTGGCCTATACTTTGAATGCTAGTCAGCTTTCACCGTAAAGGTACGTATGAAGACATAAAATGATCCAAACATTGCAAAACTTTCGACTCACCCTCTGTAGAATCGAAGAACTGGCAGACAGATGGCTAAAGATGGTGCAACACAATGGCTTATACTTTGAATGCTAGTCAGCTTTCGTCGTAAAGGTAAGTATGAATTCCTAAAGTGACTAAATATTGCAAAACGTTCGACTCACCCTCTGTAGAATCGAAGAACTGGCAGACAGATGGCTAAAGACGGTACAACACGGTGGCCTATACTTTTAATGCTAGTCAGCTTTCGTCGTAAAGGTACGTATGAATTCCTAAAGTGACTAAATATTGCAAAACGTTCGGCTCACCCTCCGTAGAATCGAAGAACTGGCAGACAGATGGCTAAAGACGGTGCAACACGATGGCCTATACTTTGAATACTAGTCAGCTTTCGTCGTAAAGGAACGTATGAAGACATCAAATGATCCAAGTATTGCAATACTTTCGACTATCCCTCTGTAGAATCGTAGAACTGGCAGACAGATGGCTAAAGACGGTGCAACACGATGGCCTATAGTTTGAATGCTAGTCAGCTTTCGTCGTAAAGGTACGTATGAAGACATAAACTGATCCAAACATTGCAAAACTTTCGACTCACCCTCTGTAGACTCAAAGAACTGGCAGACAGATAGCTAAATACGGTACAACACGATGGCCTATACTTTGAATGCTAGTCAGCTTTCGTCGTAAAGGTACTTATGAAGACATAAAATGATCCAAACATTGCAAAACTTTCGACTCACCCTCTGTAGACTCAAAGAACTGGCAGACAGATGGCTAAAGACGGTACAACACGATGGCCTATAGTTTGAATGCTAGTCAGCTTTCGTCGTAAAGGTACGTATGAAGACATAAAGTGATCCAAATATTGAAAAACCTCCGACTCACCCTCTGTGGAATCGAAGAACTGGCAGACAGATGGCTAAAGACGGTGCAACACGATGGCCTATACTTTGAATGCTAGTCAGCTTTCGTCGTAAAGGTACGTATGAAGACATAAAGTGATCCAAATATTGAAAAACTTCCGACTCACCCTCTGTGAAATCGAAGAACTGGCAGGCAGATGGCTAAAGACGGTTCAACACGATGGCCTATACTTTGAATGCTAGTCAGCTTTCGTCGTAAAGGTACGTATGAAGACATAAAGTGATCCAAATATTGAAAAACTTTCTACTCACTCTCTGTGGAATCGAAGAACTGGCAGACAGATGGCTAAAGATGGTGCCACACGATGGCCTATACTTTGAATGCTAGTCGACTTACGTCGTAAAGGTACTTATGAAGACATAAAATGATCCAAACATTGCAAAACTTTCGACTCACCCTCTGTAGACTCAAAGAACTGGCAGACAGATGGCTAAAGACGGTACAACACGATGGCCTATACTTTGAATGCTAGTCAGCTTTCGTCGTAAAGGTACGTATGAAGACATAAAGTGATCCAAATATTGAAAAACTTCCGACTCACCCTCTGTGAAATCGAAGAACTGGCAGGCAGATGGCTAAAGACGGTTCAACACGATGGCCTATACTTTGAATGCTAGTCAGCTTTCGTCGTAAAGGTACGTATGAAGACATAAAGTGATCCAAATATTGAAAAACTTTCTACTCACTCTCTGTGGAATCGAAGAACTGGCAGACAGATGGCTAAAGATGGTGCCACACGATGGCCTATACTTTGAATGCTAGTCGACTTACGTCGTAAAGGTACTTATGAAGACATAAAATGATCCAAACATTGCAAAACTTTCGACTCACCCTCTGTAGACTCAAAGAACTGGCAGACAGATGGCTAAAGACGGTACAACACGATGGCCTATACTTTGAATGCTAGTCAGCTTTCGTCGTAAAGGTACGTATGAAGACATAAAATGATCCAAACATTGCAAAACCTTCGACTCACCCTCTGTGGAATCGAAGAACTGGCAGACAGATGGCTAAAGACGGTACAACACGATGGCCTATACTTTGAATGCTAGTCAGCTTTTGTCGTAAAGGTACGTATGAAGACATAAACTGATCCAAACATTGCAAAACTTTCGACTCACCCTCTGTAGACTCAAAGAACTGGCAGACAGATGGCTAAAGACGGTACAACACGATGGCCTATACTTTGAATGCTAGTCAGCTTTCGCCGTAAAGGTACGTATGAAGACACAAATTGATCCAAACATTGCAAAACTTTCGACTCACCCTCTGTAGACTCAAAGAACTGGCAGACAGATGGCTAAAGACGGTACAACACGATGGCCTATACTTTGAATGCTAGTCGACTTTCGTCGTAAAGGTACTTATGAAGACATAAAATGATCCAAACATTGCAAAACTTTCGACTCACCCTCTGTAGACTCAAAGAACTGGCAGACAGATGGCTAAAGACGGTACAACACGATGGCCTATACTTTGAATGCTAGTCAGCTTTCGCCGTAAAGGTACGTATGAAGACATAAAATGATCCAAACATTGCAAAAATTTCGACTCACCCTCTGTGGAATCGAAGAACTAACAGACAGATGGCTAAAGACGGTACAACACGATGGCCTATACTTTGAATGCTAGTCAGCTTTCGTCGTAAAGGTACGTATGAAGACATAAAATGATCCAAACATTGCAAAACTTTCGACTCACCCTCTGTGGAATCGAAGAACTAACAGACAGATGGCTAAAGACGGTACAACACGATGGCCTATACTTTGAATGCTAGTCAGCTTTCGCCGTAAAGGTACGTATGAAGACATAAAATGATCCAAACATTGCAAAACTTTCGACTCACCCTCTGTGGAATCGAAGAACTAACAGACAGATGGCTAAAGACGGTACAACACGATGGCCTATACTTTGAATGCTAGTCAGCTTTCGCCGTAAAGGTACGTATGAAGACATAAAATGATCCAAACATTGCAAAACTTTCGACTCACCCTCTGTGGAATCGAAGAACTAACAGACAGATGGCTAAAGACGGTACAACACGATGGCCTATACTTTGAATGCTAGTCAGCTTTCGCCGTAAAGGTACGTATGAAGACATAAAATGATCCAAACATTGCAAAACTTTCGACTCACCCTCTGTGGAATCGAAGAACTAACAGACAGATGGCTAAAGACGGTACAACACGATGGCCTATACTTTGAATGCTAGTCAGCTTTCGCCGTAAAGGTACGTATGAAGACATAAAATGATCCAAACATTGCAAAACTTTCGACTCACCCTCTGTAGACTCAAAGAACTGGCAGACAGATGGCTAAAGACGGTACAACACGATGGCCTATACTTTGAATGCTAGTCAGCTTTCGCCGTAAAGGTACGTATGAAGACATAAAATGATCCAAACATTGCAAAACTTTCGACTCACCCTCTGTGGAATCGAAGAACTAACAGACAGATGGCTAAAGACGGTACAACACGATGGCCTATACTTTGAATGCTAGTCAGCTTTCGCCGTAAAGGTACGTATGAAGACATAAAATGATCCAAACATTGCAAAACTTTCGACTCACCCTCTGTGGAATCGAAGAACTGGCAGACAGATGGCTAAAGACGGTACAACACGATGGCCTATACTTTGAATGCTAGTCGACTTTCGTCGTAAAGGTACGTATGAAGACATAAAGTGATCCAAATATTGCAAAACTTTTGACTCATCCTCTGTAGAACACCAACAATACGTGAAGCTTGATTAATGATTCAGTAGTATCAGGTTCGTATTAGTTGAAAATCCAGGATAGCTTAACCTTTAACGTCCTCAATTAAACACAGAGAATGTTACTTCAAGAACTCTTTATGGGATGTACTGTCTTTAAATTTTATTCAGATCAATATAGATAAAAACAATACTTGAACACTAATGAAACGCAACTTTTAATACTCGCTCTTCAATGAAGCTCGAACAATTCAGAATATATAACACTGTCGATCGCATATCAAATCTTTGCAAAACATTTACAAGCTCTAGCCGAAATCAAGAAACATGAGTTTGCCGAACATCTCACTAAAGACAGTCTAACGGGAAATCAACTTTACGAAAATCAGCCTTGACATACATCGCGAACCTTATTCGTATCTATGCTTTTCGCCTACGTCACTCAAACTCCGATCTGAATGCCGTTGCCAAAAACATTCGGGCAAGAGAGAAAATGTAAACCTTAAGTGTTTTTTTTTTTTTTTTTTTTTGATTGCAGGTTTAACGACCACCGTGAGCAACTCAATGGGCTATAAGCAGTCGCCCGTCCCTAATTTAGGGTCATTGGTTCCAGGGAAGGGAGAGAGCCAGTGCCGTAAGACAAACACAACATCCATGCCTGACCGGGATTCGAACCCGGACCCCTTACGGACGAATGATCAGAGGCCAGCGCCTTAGACCACTGCGCCACCGGGGCGGCAAACGTTAAGTGTGAAAAATACTTTAGGAGAACAAACTACATAAATTTACGTAGATATATGAACTAAAAAGCAAAGTTAAATTACAGTATATGTTATATAACTTCACAGCTGCATGATTTTACAGTTAACATGGCTTTTTTTCTTGTGAATTACAAAGCAACTACAGGGTGTTTTACTTGCTACTTTACAACGCATTTTTGTAATAACTGGAAGAGGAATGAAGATATCGTAACGAAATTTAAACTGGACTTAGCTTACGCTGTGAGAAAGGAGATGGCATCATAACATGTGTTGGAAATGGTCACCATTTGCGTCCAGGCAGAGCTGAACACGATGCTCGATATTTTGGAAGGTTCAGGTAAGCATGTCCCAAGGAATTGCCTAAATTTCTTGAATGATGTTGGATTTCAATCCAACGATGGATCGTGGATTGTTTGCCGTAAACTCTACCTTTCAGATAGCTCCAGAGAAAGTAATCGAGCGGCGTCAAATCTGGCGACCGGGGAGGCCAAATTCCCTTCGAAATGGCTCTGTTCTCGAAACATGACTCAATTTTGGCCACGATGGCACGGGAAGTATGGCATGTTGCTCCTTCCTGCTGGAAATATCCAATTGATAATTCCTCATCGTCCAAATAATTCACGAAGGTCTGAAACATTTTCACGCAAGCTCCTGTCGAGGTGGTTGTTTGGAAGAAGATCAGCCCAACAATGCGTCGCTGTGACGTCACACACCAAATACCGATCTTTGCTGGATATAAGGGTTCTTCACGTGTCGCGTGGGGATTGTCAGTTGCCCCAAAACGGGAATGTTGGGCATTGATATATCCAGAAAGATGAAACCAGGCCTCATCTGTGAACCAACAGTAATCCAGTATGCTAGGATCTTGCTGCAGGAATATATGAAAGCCCTGACAATATGCCACTCTTTTCACGTGGTCTGGTATTTTCAATGCGTGAACAACGCTCACACGATTTGGGTGAAGGTTACCTTTTTACGCAGCTCTGTCACAAGTGCTTGTGGATAAGCCGGTTTCTGTGGCAGACGTCGTAGGGACTTTTGGGGAGACAGCTGCCTTACATTCTCGACCGTTTCTGCCGGCATTTGTCGTTGACCTCCTCCATGAGGGTCACACAGCCTTCCCGTTGTTCCCAGTTTCCGCGACATGGCTAAAATACAGAGCTTTGATGGTGGTTTCCGACCTCCAAACCTCTTAACGAATTCTTTAACACGACTTCAACGATTTAATCGGACAGTACTTCTACACAATATACACTCGCTCCTCTAGAGTATACCGGTTCATTTCAATGTTTTCTGTTCTCCGACAACACAGACACACACAACCGTACTCTTCCACGAGTGGCAAAACAACGACCGCACTGTGTCGACGTTTCAGTAAACTGACAGACGCCCCCTCATCCGGCAGGTGATGAGTCGGAATACACTAGCGCCGCTATTTCTCTCTGACCACGCCCACGACGCCTGCGCAGCTGCACGTCACTTCCGTTTGCTCTCTCGCAGACTAAGGTAAGTCCAGTTCAAATTTCGTTACGATATCTTCATTCCTCTTACAGTTAATGCAAAAATTCGGGGTTAAGTAGTGAGTGAAATACTCTGTATTACAGCCCCATTTTCTTATGTCCTCCAGTTTTTACTTCCAGGATTGACGATGTCAGTGACGACGCAAAGCATTACCGAAATCACTGATACCGACATTTGAAATCCCTCACTTCTCGATGGCGACGTTTGTTTATAAACAGATTTCACATTTAAAAATGATTTCCATATTTAAAAATTTACGGAAACTGAAATAATTTGTCAAATTTGATTGAGAACGTTAATGCTGCTTTTTTTATTTTTCCAGGGGTCTTCTTCTCTGCTACAACTTCACGAAACTGATTAAAATTGATCAGAAGTCCTTTAATTTTCCTATGTACATCATTCATAGGTTCTGGAGGTAAACACATGATTTAATACATTTTTCCCTCTTTTTGTCTAAACCTAGCTTAGCCGCCCCGGTGGCGCCGTGGTCTAAGCGATGGCCTCTGATCATTCGTCTGAACGGGGTCCGGGTTCGAATCCCGGTGAGGCATGAACGTTGTATTTGTCTTACGGCACTGGCTCTCTCCCTTCCCTGGAGCCAGTGACCCTAAATTAGGGACGGGCGACTGCTTATAGCCCATTGAGTTGCTCACGGTGGTCGTTAAACCTCCAATAAAAAAAAAAAAAAAAAACCTAGCTTAATTAAAAGAGTTTAAATATCGACTATAGTTTCGCAGAGCTATTGGCTCGGCATCATCGCCAAAAGAGTTTAAAGTTGGTTTTATGTTGTTCTTGGCAAATTATATCTTACGAAATAGATTCTGTCGAAGAAATCTTCTTCACTTAATACGTAGAACAAAGGTCACGATTATTTACCTAGCAATTAGGGGTGGCTTAATCGCCAGGTTTTACTGTTCTATAGACCGTATGCATATGACGTCACAGCGAGGTAAACCATCCTAGCAGACGTCCTGGTGATTTTTTTTTTGATTGGAGTTTTAACGACCACCGTGAGCAACTCAATGGGCTATAAGCAGTCGCCCGTCCCTAATTTAGGGGCACTGGTTCCAGGGAAGGGAGAGAACCAGTGCCGTAAGACAAACACAAGATCTATGCCTCACCGGGATTCGAACCCGGACCCCTTACGGACGAATGATCAGAGGCCATCGCTTAGACCACTGCACCACCGGGGCGGCGTCCTGGTGATCAACTGGTGTACAAACACTGCTTGGATTTGCATTGTGGAGCATAAAGGAAGATGCTATGACGTCACAGCAAGGTAAACTATCCTAGCAGACGCCTTGGTGATAAACTGGTGTTTTAGGGTCACTGGTTCCAGGGAAGGGAGAGAGCCAGTGCCGTAAGACAAACACAGCATCCATGCCTGACCGGGATTCGAACCCGGACCCCTTACGGACGAATGATCAGAGGCCATCGCTTAGACCGCTGCGCCACCGGGGCGGCGATAAACTGGTGTACGCCGCCCCGGCGGCGCAGTGGTCTAAGCGCTGGCCTCTGATCATTCGTCCGTAAGGGGTCCGTGTTCGAATCCCGGTCAGGCATGGATGTTGTGTTTGTCTTACGGCACTGGCTCTCTCCCTTCCCTGGAACCAGTGACCCTAAATTAGGGACGGGCGACTGCTTATAGCCCATTGAGTTGCTCACGGTGGTCGTTAAACCTCCAATCAAAAAAAAAAAAAAAAAAAAGAACTGGTGTACAAACACTGCTTGGATCTGCATTGTGGAGCGTTAAGGAAGATGCTATGACGTCACAGCAAGGTAAACCATCCTAGCAGACGCCCTGGTGATGAACTGGTGTACAAACACTGCTTGGATTTGCATTGTGGAGTGTAAAGGAAGATGCTATGACGTCACAGCAAGGTAAACCATCCTAGCAGACGCCTTGGTGATCAACTGGTGTACAAACACTCCTTGATCTGCATTGTGGAGCGTAGAGGAAGACGCTATGACGTCACAGCAAGGTAAACCATCCTAGCAGACGCCTTGGTGATCAACTGGCGTACAAACACTGCTTGGATCTGCATTGTGGAGCGTAAAGGAAGATGCTATGACGTCACAGCAAGGTAAACCATCCTAGCAGACGCCTTGGTGATCAACTGGTGTACGAACACTCCTTGATCTGCATTGTGGAGCGTAAAGGAAGACGCTATGACGTCACAGCAAGGTAAACCATCCTAGCAGACGCCTTGGTGATCAACTGGTGTACAAACACTGCTTGGATCTGTATTGTGGAGTGTAAAGGAAGATGCTATGACGTCACAGCAAGGTAAACCATCCTAGCAGACGCCTTGGTGATCAACTGGTGTACAAACACTGCTTGGATCTGCATTGTGGAGCGTAAAGGAAGATGCTGCGATGTCACAGCAAGGTAAACCATCCTAGCAGACGCCCTGGTGATCAACTGGTGTACAAACACTGCTTGGATTTGCATTGTGGAGCGTTAAGGAAGATGGTGTTGTGTGCTTTTTCTGCTACAGTAACCGAAGTGGGAGCGATAATGAGGTGTAGATAAAAGCACAATTCGTACAATATGTCATGTAAAACAAATACCACCGTCTATGTACGATATTTAATTAAAAGATGAAATCTATTTACAAATTAAAACCTCAACTAGCACTTTCGGGGTAACACTTACCCCATCATCAAGTGGAACAGAAAGGTTAATGCAGTACTCACATAGAAATTTATAGGAGCGCAGCAATGTACCATGGTATAGTTCTCAAGCGTCACAAGGTTAAGGTGTTGCCATCACAGCCGAGCAATAAATACAATTTCCTACTTTAGTAACACATAATACAAATTGTGTTACGCTGTTAAAATTGTCAAATTTACATGTTACTGTTTTATTAAATTTATTTAATAATTGTAATTTAAAGTTCAAATCGGCGACGTGGTTTTTCCAAACTTTTGGTATGTCCACTGGCGCGTTATCATTACAGCACCTGTCCCCCAAGGCTTCAATGTACAGGCTTTCAACAAGGTGCAGTGAGTGTACGTATGCAGGGGTGTTCAGCAGTGTAATGTTCGCCCAGTCTGGTTGCAACGTTCCATTTACGACGTTTCTAGATAATGCCGTATTATTGCGGAAAGTTCGAATATCATACTTATGTTTCTGAACACGAATACCCAAACTTCTCCGTGTCGAGCCTATATAGTTACTAACGTGTTCTCCTGTGGAGGTGTCTAACAGTGGTATGTTGTACACTCCCCCATTTGCTCAAAATATTGGCTGCTGCCCAATCTTTTCTAACAGATGATATGAGATTCTTTGATCGGGTCCTGAAATGTATGTTATGCTTTGAGCATATGCGTGACAATGCGTTAGTGATGTGTGGGTGCTGGTCCAATGCTCCCACAAACCGTTTGTTAACCTTTCGGTCTTGTTCTAGACTTATGGTTCTTCCGTTATTAATTCTGCAGAATAATCTAAATAGGTTTAATTTGTAAATAGATTTCATCTTTTAATTAAATATCTTACATAGACGGTGGTATTTGTTGTATATGATAATGATGTGTCCTATTAATATGGATTACCATCTGAACGAACGAAGTGGGATAAGAATTAAAAAAATTAATTCAGAAGTGCCAAAATTCGTGGTCATAAAGCGTATCAGCAGAGTTGACATTCATGACCGAAAACGAAGGAACATTACGGTGTGTATTTCGTAACAGGTATGTTCATTAATTTACTGATGCATTATCTACAAAAACTCTATGAAGATCTTTAGACTAGAAATAACCTTTCTTATGAGTAAGATTATGGTGTTCTTTGTCGTGAATGTATCCACTGCTATGCTATAGGGGAGTGCATATCTTATGGAACCTTCATATGTTCGGTTCCCAGACTAATTTTGGAAAAATGATCTCAAGATAACATTCACCAGCATATTATTATTGTCATTATTACATGTATATAAGGTAGAGAAACAGTGCTGCTCGCCAGAATTATTATTATTATTATATATAGCCTTACCTGTGTAAAGCTGAGGATTTTTATCTTAGCTTAAGTTGTAGGTTACGGAATATCTAAATTATTGAAGGGTGAACTTTAAAGTTAAATAATTAGCCAAAGATTACAGGACGTTTTTATCTTAATTAACTGTGTGAATATGCTGTATATAGAACTTTGAGTTCTTTTCACGTGAGTGAAGGCGTTAGTGGAAAAAATCAACTCATTAACAATACCGCCCGGTTCTATTCGTGGCCAGAACTCAATATTGATCATGAAAAGTGAGTATGGAATTTCATATGGGTCACCACAATTGCCCAATAACTTTAATTTATCAGAATAAAGCAGTGTTGTTGATCACCAGATAACCGACGTACGTAGCCCATGCAATGCATCTTTGATCTCACTTGTACACCAGTTGTTCTGCAAGAAAGCAGCAGACGAAAAAGTGACGCGAACCGCGGTTTCGTGACGTCATTGCATACGGTCTATATATGACATACATCATATCAGAAAACTTGAAAATTGCATGTATAACGGACGGTATGCTGGAACGGAAATCGCGAGACGCGGATTTGATTCCCGCTCCATGGTGACAAAATGATGTGATGTATATCACCTATAGTAGGGGTGGGCCGCCCCGGTGGCGCAGTGGTCTAAGCGATGGCCTCTGATCATTCGTCCGAAAGGGGTCCGGGTTCGAATCCCGGTGAGGCATGGATGTTGTGTTTGTCTTACGGCACTGGCTCTCTCCCTTCCCTGGAACCAGTGACCCTAAATTAGGGACGGGCGACTGCTTATAGCCCATTGAGTTGCGCTCACGGTGGTCGTTAAACCTCCAATCAAAAAAAAAAAAAAATACCTATATCTTTGTTGAACCTATCTATTTTATGCACGTATTTCAGATAAATAAAACAATTTCAATTATTTTATGATTTTTATTCGGTATTTATACATAGGCCTTATTAATTTAAATGTTATGAACAAATGTTTATTTTTTATGGTGAATAAAAAACTAATATGAAGTTTAGCTCTCATTTCTTCCGCCAAGTCTAAAACATCGGGAGTATAATTGCACAACTCCAATCTCAAGCAATCTTCTGTGTGCTGATCCGTCGAACTTGAGCGATGTTTATTTATTTATTTTTATTAAAGGTTTTACGACCATCGTGAGCAACTCAATAGGCTATAAGCAGTAGCCCGTCCCTAATTTAGGGCCACTGGTTCCAGGGAAGGGAGAGAGCTAATGCCGTAAGACAAATACAACATGCATGCCTAACCGGGATTCGAATCCGGACCCCTTTCGGCCGAATGATCAGAGGCCATCGCTTAGACCACTACGCCACAGGGGCTGCATTTATTTTTGGTTTGTTGTAAATAAGAAAATGCTGATTCGCATATATATATATATATATAGTGCGTCGCATAAATATAGAGACAGAACAAATTCTCAAACAAAAAAGAAACAACAACGAGCTGAAACGTACACCTCATATTTATAGAAAAAAATAGCACAGGACACGCAGCTGCGCAATAGTTTGACGGAAACATAACAATTCCAGCGCCAAGTACAAGAAAAAAACAGAAATACGCTGTCTCAAAAATATAAAGACTTACTAGTTATGAGCACCTCCGGTACGAATAGTGGAGCCGTTATTCCGAATAACACTAAAAACCTGATTGGGCATGCTGCCCACTAAATGATGTAAGTGCTCTGGACGGAATGCGTACCAGCTTCGTTCAATCTGCTCTTTCAATGCCGCCACACATGAGAACTGCCGTCCATTCGCATACACATCTCGAGCGAGGATACCCCAGAGGTTCTCGATAAGGTTCAGATCTGGACTGAGTGCTGGCCAATCCATTACGGTCACATGATGAGTGTTAAACCAGCTTTTCGTTTATGATGACCGATGGATACAGGTATTGTTTTGCTGGAATAGATAATCAACACCCGCTAGAGTTTCGGCAAACAGTAGAAGGTGGCTGCTGAGTATGTCCTGATACGTTTCGAAGTTTTTCCTGCCTTGCAGGAAAGCGATATCAGTTGTCCCATTGAACGCAAAAGCTCCCCAGACCATCACATATCCTCATCCTTTCTGTCTGCTGAAGAAGGTGCGTGACTCGCGTCGTAAATCATGCCAATAGCAGTTCCAACAGTCAGGGCCGTCCAGGTTGAATTTTTTCTCATTGGAGAAATTAGTTGTGATCCACTCGTCCGTCCAGTGCACGTGGCTGCTTGCCAATAACAATCTAGCTTCCTTGTGGCGCCGCGTGAGGTGTGGCAGACGGCGCATTTTACGGAGCACAATGTTGCGACTTTCCTTGATCCGTCGATGAACTGTGTCCTTTGAGACGGTGACACTAACAGTCCGAGAAACTTGACGTAGTGATAACCTTTGGGATAAAACTAAACGCATGATGGCAGGATCATCTCGTTTGGTTGTTATTCGAGGTCTTACAGGCCGTTTTCTGACAGTTAACGCACCGCGTTTCGATAAAGTCTTATAAATGACTGCCTTACTCCTCCTCATGGCTTTACAAAATTTCGCTACACTCTCTCAGTCTCCAAATCTTCTGCACCTCCTCACCAGAAAGTTGACTGTTGCGTGGTAATTCGGCAAATGAGTGTCTGATGGCAGGTCCGCTGTCTCTTTTAGGCAGGACCGAATTACGGCCCATGCGAGTGAGTACAACATCTCATTTGCATGTGGCTATTTTACATAGTTGTCTTTATATTTATGAGACACCTAAAATTACACTATTTCACTTTGTGGTGTTCTTTTTACACAATCCGGTCATCTCGATGGATCGAAACGTTTGTTGTAGAGTTATGTCTAATTAGGTACCATTTCAGCTTCCTACCTATATTCGCATTACGTTCACGGCGCAAAGTAGACTGTATCTATACTTGTGGTTGCTACTCAGTGTTTGTCATTTTCTTGTAGGACTTCCGTCCACAGTGAATAGAGTTTAGGTCCCAGCCACCTACAGCGAGATCGCCTTTTGGGCAGGACACAGAAACGGAAGGAATGAAAGCAAGTCTAGCGACTTTGACAGAACAATTTGTAGTGAGATTAGAGTACAGTAGATGGCGCCACCGTACAAGTACGATGCTGCACATAGAGGGGTGAGAGAATTTCAGGGGGGGGGGCTTAGGAAAGGATACCCATTTAACCAGTGGGTCCAGCCTGGGGGCCGTCACTTAACGTGCTCGTCCGATGCACGGCGGACATTCAGCGATTGTTAGTAAATCACACCATCTCTGAGAGATCAGCCCAGGTTCGAACATGAGGACCTTGCATAGATAGTCTGACTCGCTAACCACTAAGCCATCCGCGGCTTAGACTGCCTCCATATTTTTGCGACGCACCTTATATATGTTTACACGAAGCAGGGATGATGCCGCCCGGGTGGCGCAGTGGTTTAAGTGCTGGCTTCGTTCGAGAAGGGTCCGGGTTCGAATCCCGGTGAGGCATGGATGTTGTGTTTGTCTTACGGCCCTGGCTCTCTTCCTTCCCTGGAACCAGTGACCCTAAATTACGGACGAGCGGCTGCTTATAGCTCAGTGAGTTGCTCACGCTGGTTGTTAAACCTTCAGTCAAAAAAAAAAAAAAAAAAAGAAGAAGAAGAAGCAGCGCTGTAAATATTAACTACATTTTCTCACATTCGGGTACTTTTCTTTGGAAACAAAATTCCAGAAATTATCTTCTGAAGATCAGGTTTTCAGAAATATGTCACATCGCAGTGTTAGTATTTCATTTTCCAGTGAAGTTTTATCCAGGTGAAACAGCTCTGCAAATTTACTTGCAATCGGTTGTGAGTGAATCTGGTTCATTTGCCTGACGTTTGCTTTACCAAAGGGTCACTTGACCGAAAATCACTTAACCGAAAAGATTGTTTCACCGAAAGATCACTTGATCGAAAAGTTAATTTCACCGAAGGGTCGCTTGATCGTAAAGTTCATTTTACCGAAAGGTCTCTTTACCTAAAAGTTCATTTCATCGAAAGGTCATTTCACCGAAGGGTCAGTTTATCAAAAACTTTGGATTTCATTACAGGGTCTGTTGAAGCATGGTGCAAGTTCGGCAGACAGACCACCGAAACGTTAGGGGATTATACTCAAATTGCATTTTTTGATTTCTCCGTGTCACAAAGAAAACAAAACTTAGTTTTAAGACAAATCTTTGTTGTTGTTTTTTAAGACAACAAATAGACCTCGCCTTTTCAGCAAATTTTAATCATGTTCATAAGGTTTACATAAAAGTCATGTTCAGTGCTCATGTTCATAAGGTTTGCATAAAAGGAGGTATACTGAACCAATTCCGTTTAATATCAGCGAAATGGGGTCAAAGCTCAAGGCACAGCAGCCAGATTTATTCCACAGCCATTATCCTCATAACTTGAGTAATGATTTCTGGTATGTTGGAAAGCGTATCATAATCAATGCATTGCATGATTTTACTAACTTGTTTGTTTGCATACGGTTACTATTAGTCTTGCGTTTATTTAGTGGTATTTGATTCGTTCTTTGTGATAGAGAATCATATTTTTATTATGGTAAGATAAAAATAACTATTTTGGTAACAGAACATTAGCGTTTTAAGGCAAGTATTGTGTAAATAAAAAGAAATCGTTCTATTGCTGTGTGTTTGTTAGCTCGAAAACTTCGCGACCCCACGATTCTGTGCTGTACGAACGATGCCAAATCGGGCCATCGCTCTGTGCCCATCGCAGAATAAGAAAACAAATGGAATTGGGATCATTAATCACGCATTCCCAAAGATGAGATGTTGAATGAATAGTGGCTACTCAAATGTTAACGAAAAGAAGTTGTCAGTGTGAAACATGCCTGAATTCGCTCTAAACATTTTGCTGAAGATGATTCTGAACGTGATTTAAAAAAAAAAAACTATTTGCGAACCTTCGGAAATCAATTTGTTTAGAAGAAAAGCTGTGAAGTATTCTTAACAAAAACGTTCAGTTACTGCAGTAAATGACAAAATATACATGTTGTAGCACCAAACTTTTAGCGACTTTTTAAGTAAATTTCAAGTATAATTTATATCCGAATTGTTAAAAATGCTCGACATTTCGAGTTTGAAATGTAAAATAAAGATTAAAAATAACAATGCCGTATGTAAAAGAAAGTCCACTACATTTCGGTTGCGAAAAGAAACAGATTAATTTTTGGTATAAATCAATACAAACCTTTATTTTGTATCTAAATGTTATGTCCCATGAGCTATCTATGAGAATAGTTCTAAAGCTGGTTATTAAAACTGCGCAAATTAGAAAAGATGGGGGAAGTTTATTTGTCAATATAAATTGCTTAGATTTTTTTTGGTAAGATTCTGAGTTCCCCACCTTGTTGTATCGGAAGCGCATATGACCACCGGTGAACGTAAATTTAGAATAATAATCAAGAATTCATCCTGAACTGGGCATCATTATTTTCTTTAGTAATTTCGTGACGAAGTGAGAAATTTTAAATGGAGAAAATCTTAGCTTTTGCTCATGTATGAAAGTTGTGTTTTGTTTCCGCTCCGTGCCTCCATGGTGACGTCAGATGAAAGAGCCAATGAGAGCGTTGATCACTAATGGACCCAATCTAAGAGATATCTAAGAACCTTGAGTAAAAGCTGGAGATTCAGGAATACCTGATTGATGTATCTTATGAGCCTCTAAGACCAAAGACATATGAAAACCATCTTGAGAATAAATTAAAAAAACAATTTCGAGCTGAAAAACGATATCAGTTCCACAAACGGGCGATAAATACTAAGTTTCATTAACTTGTTTCAACAAACCTATACAGAGTGCTTCCAAAAGCCTCAGACAAAATTTGAGAACGTGTTCTACTCGATTATTGACGAAAAAGTTCCCTTTTGAATTGTATTACATTTGGAGAGTGCAAGTGATACACGTGAAATTAATTAGTGTTTCTTTTGGTATAATGGAAATGACTGATGATAGTAAATATGGGAGCTTACATAAGATGAAGTGTTCAAAATGTTAGCCATATTGCTCACACTGCTCTGAAGTTTTTTCAGTCAAGTCGAGTGCGTGAAACTTCTGCTAACCGTGACTGAAAAAAAAAGATACTTGTGCAGTGAACTGAAATACTCAAGTGTTCTACTCTGTTCTGTTCTGTGAAGTAAAATGGAATGAAGAGTTCTGTGAAATGACGTAGAGTAAAGTGAAATAGAATGATGTGAAAAAGAATGACTATAAATATGAAGATTATAGTGTATATAGGTTATGAACACATACTGGTGGATAAATGAAAAGAACGCAATGCGTTTTCATCAGGAAGTGAGATTCAACTACGGGTATTCGCTGTATATATGTATATTTCTACTCCATGTACTACAGTTTTTTATTAGCATTAAAATGGTAATATATATTATTGAAATACACTATATTGACAAGTCACCGGACACCCCTTCAACAGCAAATAAACTGTTCCGCTGCGTCGTTAGGATGCGCGGCACAGCTGCAAAAATTATAAAAACAAGCCTGCAGCTGACCGCGATCATGTCGCACTGTGAGGTTGAGTGAAAATGTCGGGGCGGGAGAGAACTGACTTTGAGAAAGGAAATATTGTTGGTTGTTATGTTAGTGGGCTGTCCATAAGAGAAACCTAAAGGCGTTTAAACATACCCAAGTTTTGGATGTCCTGAATAAGTGGAAGACACATGGCGTGCCTGAAGCAGCAAAACGTACCGGCAGACCAAAGAAAAATCAGAGATAGAGAACGTCGAAGCCTTAGGAGAGTTGTTACAGGTAATCGACGGGCTAGTGCACAAGACCTCAGTGTACAGGTGAGTAAATATGCTAAAACCTCGGTATGTACACATACCATTCGCAGAGAACTTCATTCCATGGGTTATCGTGGTCGTGTGGCTGCTCATAAGCTTTTCATTTCTACTCGGAATACTACGCATGGTGTAAAGAACATTTATCGTGAACCGTAGATCAATGGAAACGGGTACTATCGACTGATGAATCCAGATACACGATCCATCAGTCTGATGGCCGTGTGTGGGTATGGCGGCAGCCGGGGGAACGCTGTTTACCACAGTGTACTGTTCCTACGGTAACGTTTGCAGCTAGAAGTGTACTTATCGCGGTATGGTCCCGGCTCTTCGGTTATCGTGGACAAACCAGTTAACCAGCACGTCAACTTCGATATTCTGGACAATTATGCTCTACCAACTTTGTGGCAATACTATGGAACGGAGCCTTGCTGATACCAGAAGGGCAAGGACTGTTACGGCGTGGTTTGACGATAATTCCTTATGGTGTGTGGACTGACCAGCACAGAGATCTGATTATAATCCCATAGAGCACATATGGGATGAATTAGAGCGCTGCATAAGGAGTTTGGAGCCGAGGCCTACTGCTAAGCAACAGTTAGCGGCAGCATTATGTACTGAATGGAAGCGAATACCTATCGCTGTGTTCCAAAACCTTGTCGAAAGCATGTCTCGAAGGGTCAGTGCATGCATTTAGGCCAAAGGTGGAACGACACAGTACTAATTTATGTCAATAAATGCTATGTTGTGTTTCTCTTCTAGGTGTCCGGTGACTGTTGTCAATATAGTGTATATGTCTTGGGTATTAACACTGGAGCTCAGGTATGTTATTTTTCGAAATCTTGATGATTGACATTATACCACAGATTACAGAATAGATTCAAATACATGTTTATACTTCATTTTGGAGATTGATATTCTTGGTCTTTTGCAAATCCATACACATGAACTTTGGGTACTGTTTTATAATTTCCACGGCAGCCAGGAACATAACACGAATGTGGTATAGTCAAATACATATCTCATTCAATTACCGGCATATAAAAACTGTCATTAAAGTGTTAGTTGAAGCAAACCACGGGAAAAGAACACTATTAATTTCACGCAAGCATGGAGAACCATAAAAATCACAAGTCCCACGGTTAGGCGTAGCGTGGTAATGCAGACACGGACTGTTTGATCAGTAGATCCACGAGGTTGACGTCATTGAAAAATGACGTTACGACTCGGAGGTAACGTACAGGCACGGTGATTGGTTGTATTGTCATCGAGAAAGCAGGATATGTGTCCAATAGCAGCGTGAACAGCGTCACAATGGGCACAACGATATCGCTTCGGTACATTGAGGCATTCATGTTGCCTTGACAAACATAAAAGGAAGTACGGCAATTAAAACATACTCCTGTCCAGACCAGAACTCACTGCCGCTGGTAAGGATGGACGGACTGCGCATAGTGGGGTTTCATTAGTGTGCTGCATCTTCTCCACACGCGTCCTCGTGGAGTATCAGGAGACAAAAGCAAAACTGGTTCCACCTGAGAAGAGTACGTGGTGTCACTTTGTTTTCCATGACATATACTGTTGGACCTAGGTACATCTTTGACGATGGTAAACTAATGTCAGTGATACACATCTCAACAGCCCATTGTTCTGACAGTTTGGTACCGTTTGACTACATACTATGACACTAGAAACAGCACGAAGTGATTCCCGGAGTCGTTTACTGTTGATACTAGACATTCTCCGAGCACCTAATGTCAGGCAACGATCTTGCCTCCTGGTCGTTATCCTCGGGCGACCACTCTTGGGTCGATTTGCACCATTTCCATAATGTAGAAATCTTGTGTGTAGCGGACTTACTATACTTTGCGTAACTCCGAAAGCAGCAACCACATGGATCTGCCGTACATCTGCTTGTAACATGCCAACTGCCCTCTTTCTGTTGTCAATGCTTAAACATCGTCTAGACATAATTTCAGGTTAATCCCACACTGCAGACATACACTCAGCAAACTTCTAGACCAAGCGGTGAAACTACCAGTTTTCCACTTCTCGCACAGTACTGTCATTGGAGCTCTCACACCTCGTGCCGTGTTGTCATTATGTTCATTCACATATAATGTACCCACGTACGCTAATAACCGTTCGCCAGTAGTTGCTAAAATTCGAAAGGGAGTTAGAAAAGATGACACCATATATCCCAAGCTCCTCAGTGCCACACTGCAGAACGTTTTTTGAACTGGGAAACAAGGGGATAAAGATTAACAAACATTATTTTACTCACCTTCGTTTTGCTGATGACATAGTCATTTTCTCAACTACCCGTTAATAGCTGCAGAGTATGAGTATGATGCAGGAACTTGCTGACAAGAGTAAAGAAGTGGGATTAAAAATAAACTTCGAGAAAACAAAATTGATAGACAAGGCTTTTACAAAAAACGAAGATTTATATATTGACGGGGGAAATCTGGAGGTAACCAGTAACTACATATACCTTGGGCAACAGATATTAAGCGAGGATCACACTGATGAAATAATTAATAGAAGTATAAAACTTGGCTGGAGAGCTTTTAGAAGAAACAGCAAAATTTTAAAGCGCAATATACTACTCGTATTATGTCCTAAAAGAAAAGTGTTTAATCAATCATGAATGAAGTACGGGATTACGCCATACAATTGTATGGTGCAATCCCGTATTCCATTCATGATTTATCTGTTCCTCCGGACAATCACGTGATAAAATTCTTAACCTCCAGATTCGATAAACATTAATGTCGGTTGCTTCACTGGCGAATCCTGCGATGATTATATTCAAATTAATCGGAAACTTAGAGGTGGCGCAGTGGTCTAAGCGATGGCCTCTGATCATTTGTCCGAATAGGGTACGGGTTCGAATCCCGGTGAGGCATAGATGTTGTGTTTGTCTTACGGCACTGGCTCTCTCCCTTCCCTGGAACCAGTGACCCTAAATTAGGGACGGGCGACTGCTTATAACCCACTGAGTTGCTCACGGTGGTCGTTAAACCTTCAACCAAAAAAAAAAAAAAAAAAACTTGAGACTTGCTCGTTCTGGGTGGTATAGTGGTCAGCATACTCTGGAGCTATCCGGGAGACGCGGGTTCAATTTCCGCTCCAGGACGATGAAAGTTTAAAGTTTTCGGATATTATCTGACTTAACACCGTTGTCATATTTGCATAAAAAACCAGATTTTCGTCTTCAAAATGTGTGTTTAATCAATGCATTCTTCCAGTTATTACATACGAAGCAGAGACTTGGAATTAACTAAAAATCCATACAATTGAAGACAACTGAAAGAGGCATGGAAAGATACATACTTGGCGTTATTATAAAAGATAAGAAGAACTCGTGGATCAGGAAAACTACAAGAGTGGAAGACATCATGATCAGAGTGAAATCTTTAAAAGGGCAATGGGCTGGACATATTGCCAAAAGAACGGACCACGAAAGGACAAGAGAAATTTTAGATGGGATATCATGAGACTGGAAAAGATCCAGCAGAGAGATAGAGAGAGAGAGAGAGAGAGAAAACCAAGTGGGAAATATGTGGATGAAATTCGAAAGCAGATTGGAGTGACACGGAGGAGATTGGCTCAAGACAAACTGTTGTGGAAGAAACTTGAGGAGAACTTCAAAGAGCAGTGGATTAAAAATTGTTGACGAGAGATACTGTATATAAATACTCTTATATGGTTATATCAGTGGTGTATCTTGGGTCCGAGACGTGGGCTATGTCACCCCTACTTTTATTTTAAATTGCGAAGTTTATTTTTCAGTTGTTAAGTAATAGAAGATACTTTTTTTCTAAATTTTTGGCACATGCTATTGCTAACATGATACCAAATAATTATAAGGATTAGGATTTAAATACTTTTTTGTACATGAACTCCATTCTTCTTCTGAATACTTTACTTGTACATGAACTCCATTCTTCTTCTGAATACTTTACTTGTACATGAACTCCATTCTTCTTCTGAATACTTTACTTGTACATGAACTCCATTCTTCTTTCCTTTTGTGTGGATTTGAGTGTTACGTTTTCATAAAAAGTTTCTTCCGAGTACTTTTTCATATTTAAAAAGAACGTTTTTCCCTATTGACAAAACAGCCAAGTTACTCAAATGTAAATGTCCTGGTGTGGCTCTATGATATATTTTGATAATTTTTAATGCAGAAAAACTTCTTTCGGCAGTTGCAGTTGTTGATGGAAACTTTAATATTAGGTCTGCTAATTTGCACACCTCAATAAACACAATGTCCAAAAATTTATTCAACTTTATGTAGAACGTAATGTTTCTTACTGATTTCTTTTTGTATTCATCAAGGGAATGAAACACCTTTAGTTCATTTTTTAGTCAAACTGTATCAAAATTTGAAGCATAGAGTTCTTTAAATTCTGACTGTAGATGTTCAGGAAAGCTTTCACAAAATTTATCAAAGCAGTTCGAATCCAACAAAGTCAGGAATTTTAAATATAATATCACTGATTTTAATTCATTGACACTTCACACAAACTGAAACATCCCTCGCAAAACACGTGCTATTACGGGCGGGGGAATACCAGTGACTAATGTAGTCTTAAGTCTTCTCTTTTCTGAGCGAACCGTTGCCCAAAGCAATGGACCATTCCCCTTCATCAGCTCATTCATATTGTCATGGAAACGCTACCTGGTGATCGCATAGGTCTTCGAATCAGAACAGCGAAGACTGACTGGCAGAGCTGTTTGCGTTACGATGACACCATCCCGCCACTAGGAGACCCGTTGGTCTTTGCTCGCCAGTCTGATTCTCTTAGTCAAAAGAAGCGAATCCGCAAGTGTGTGTGTTTTTTTTTCGTTTTTGGAGAGAAAGCATCGATATACAAGGTTTGTCCGGAAAGTAATGAGACCACTTTTCCTGGGCCAATCAGAAGGGCCGGAGGGCGGAGTCTCCGGGCGGGACTGGTGGCGGGGTATGTCAGGTAAACGACCGATGTCTCGTCAGTTGGCTCTGAGCTTTTACAGAGTGAGGATCGCTTGCGAAGTGGACAGCTGTGTGAGCGTCGCGTAACGGTCAAAATGCAGAGGAGTGTCGAACTGCGATAAGTGGTAAAGTTTTGTATTAAACTTGAAAAATTTGCAACCGAGACGCTTGCTATGATACAGAAAGCCTACGGGAAGGATGCTTTATCTAAAACACAAGTGTTTCGGTGGCACAAAACGTTCACAGAGGGAAGAGAAAGCGTCGAGCATGAGCCGCGCCCAGGGCGCCCTTCAACGTCTCACACTTCGGACAATGTGGAAAACGTGAAAGCGGTCTTGGACTCTGACCCAGTATTAGATTGGTAGCAGATCACGTGGGACTCGCGAAATCCATTGTACATGAAATCATCACGCAAGCATTGCAGATGCGGAAAATTTGCGCAAAATTGGTTCCTAAGATTTTGACCGATGAACAAAGGAAAAACCGTGTGTCGATTTCTCGTGAGCTTGTGGACCGCGTGAGGCGTGAACCTGTTTTTTTTTTCAGAAGTGATAACAGTTAATGAAAAGTGTGTCTTTGAGTACGATCCAGAGACAAAAAGACAGAGCTCAGAGTGGCACACTCCCGAGTCTCCTCGACCAAAGAAGGCTCGAATTTGCAAATCGAAGATGAAATCGATGATCATTGTCTTCTTTGACTGTAAAGGTGTTGTCCATAAGGAATTCGTACCACTTGGACAGCTGGTCAACGCTGTATTTTAGGTGGAAGTGCTTCAACGGCTGAAGAACAGAGTTGCGCGCGTCCGCCTGGAGATCACCAACACTTGGGTTCTTCACCATGATAATGCGCCGAGCCATGCGTTACTGAGAGTGAGAGAGTTTCTCGCGAAACACAACGGGACAATGCTTCCCTAACATCCCTGCAGCCCGGACTTGACTTCTTTTTGTTTCCCGGCTCAAATCCAGATTGAAAGGATACCATTTTGAACTGTTACAAACGTGCAAATTGTCGCGACGAGTGCTTTGAAAGCGATCCCTGTTCCCGACTTCCAGGCAAGCTACGCGGCGTGGCAGATCCGCTGGCAGCGGTGTATTGGTGTTCAAGGATGTTTTTTTATATTTTAATGTTACCTAAGTAGAACTTTAATTAAACGTCTGTTATTGAATGAGGCTCATTGCTTTCCGGGCAGACCTTGTATCTTAATACCGTTGATAATTGGCTTTTACTTGTGCATATTTAATTGACTTTTATTTGTTCATTCTCTAGGCTTCACAGCTAGCCACGAATACACTCCACTGATGTATAAACATGCTATTATTTCTCATTTCAGAATCTTCCCAGTATACACGTTTGTTGTGGTTTCGACCTTCTTAATACCACTCTTTGCGACAGGCCCAGATTTTCATTTTTATTATGACACCCTTTTCAAAAATTGTGAAACAAATTGGTGGAAAACAATACTTTTCATTAGCAACTACTATGACACGTCAGAAATGGTAGGTATTACTATACCAAATGCACCTTTTACTATTATTGCTGATAAACATGTCAAATAAAAGTTGGTTTTCACTTAAACCCAACTGGATTAAAGGCACTGAACGTGATAAAAACACATGTGCTCATGCGTCACGTTGATCGGATAACATACTTCGGCTAAACTTGTGTCCTCTACTTCAACAGTTTCCGCAGGCATTGTATGAGAGCAACAATAATGTTTTGTTGAAGTTGAGATGGTAAAGTGCTGCGAATTGGTTACATTGGTTGGAAAACACGGTGCATATACTGTGAAAAGCAAAGGAAATCCAAAAAACTGAAAAATATATTAAAAAACATTCGCGAATTTATTTCGTCTCCCGAAAAAGATTTCATAAACTCACAAGCAACGAATGATAACATTACTGCTGGCGCGATGTCTTTGTTGGTTGACATAGAAGTAGTGCAAAGGCATACCAACCATTGGGTTTCCATGACAACGAGGCGGGACGCAGAAAGTAATTACCTGTGAATGCGTTGTCAAGGCTAAGCTGAGCGAACAACTGGACTTCCGCACGTGTTCTGAGTAAGACGTTTCAAATGTGGACGTGCCTTATTAGCATGTGTTTTGGAACTAAATTTAGTTATATGTATTGGGCGTAATGAATTAAATTGTGTGATAAGTGCTGAGCCTTAAAAGTACTTCGTAAATTAAAATAAGTGATAGTGCACTGATGTTCATAAATTAAGGGACAGAGGCAATATGCAAATTTGCGAACCCTACAGTAGATCTTCATTGGCGAAAATCACTGACGGTAACAACTGACGTAAGAGGCAGATACGACCAATTGGCTGCACATAATTTACATATTATAACGAAGTAAATTTCTCCGTCATTTTTGTCCACGCCGGGGCTCGAACCCGGGTTTCCTCATTCAGGAATGAGTCGCTCTACCGATTGAGCTACGCGGAGCGTTCGTTCTGGCTGCTATCTGCCTTTATGTCGTGTGTGTCCTGCTGGGCAGGCACGTCACAATATGTGGAAACATGTGAAAGCATGAGATTGTTAAACAATGATAAAAGCTGAAGCGATAGCGTTATCTTTACGTGTTTTAAACTGTTGGTTACTTGTTGGTTGGTTGTTGTTATGGCGAGTGGTACAAGATCACGAAGAACACATCTCGATGATTTTACCCGTGGAAAAATTGTGGGGAAATTGGAAGCAGGACGTTCAACGCAAGATGTAGCCAGTGAGTTTGGAGTTGGCAGAAACGTAGTCGCACGGCAGTAGAAAACATTTTCCGAAAGTGGAACAGCTACCAGACTGTACAGCAGTAGTCGACCACGCAAAACAACTCCTGCTGATGATCGTTATGTAACTGTAACCGTGAAAAGATGTCGCCGCATAACAGCTGGCAGGTTAGCACGAGAGCTTTAGGCAAGCGCGGATACCACAATGTAGCGCCAGACTACGTCAATGCGATTGAATAGTGTTGGTTTGTTTACCTGCAAACCGATACAATGTGTACCTCTGACCACATTACAAAAAGCAGAGAGGTATCGATAGTATCTTTAACACGCCAACTGGACTGACGTGCAATGGGCCAATGTCCTGTTCTCGGACGAAAGTAGATTTTGTTTGTCCTTAGATTCGAGGAGCCAAAACATCTGGCGTGAACCACGCAGTGCCTATTCTTCCACCAACATCGTGGACGTTGACCATTACAGAGGTCGTGGGGAGATGGTTTGGGCCGGTATCATTACGAATGGACGTACCGAACTTTACGTGTTGTAAAGTGGTTCCATGAATGCTCAGCGTTATTGTCAGGATGTTATCGTTCCTCATGCACAAAAATTTGTTGGTGGTGTTTGAAATTCCTTCATCTTTATGGATGACACTGCCCGTTGCCATCGTTCGGCCTGTGTAGGTGACCTGCTCAACAGTGAAAGAATAGACCGCATGGAGTGGCCTGCGTACTCCCCTGGCCTGAATCCCATACAGCATGTACGGGATGCACTTGGGAGGCGCAGGACGGAGCGCAATCCCCCACCGCGTACAAAGCATAACCTGGTTGGGGCGCTAAAACAGGAGCGACGTAACCGACCTCAAGATCTGCTGGACAATCTTGTCAAAGTATGCACAACCGATGTCATGCGTGCATTGCTGTGAGGGGTGAAAATATCCCTTTTTAAACTCTGACAGGGGACAGTATTCCAAGTATTGTGGCCGTTTTGCTACTGCTTTGCCAAGGACCAAATGGTACGTTTTGTTCATGTACCCAGACGTTTGTTCATGTACCCAGACGTTTGTTCATGTACCTGTATATTCGCAAACGTCTGCTTCTTTATGCGTATAAATTTCTGTTAAGTCTGCCTGTATGTCATATGAATATATTCATCATCATTATCCTGTCAGAATATTTTTTCTCTAAAAATATATATGCCCCTTAATTTATGGACATCAGTGTAGTTTACCAGTGAAAAAGATGGCATATCGCCAAGAATGATCCAACGGAAAACTGAAAATGCAAAGACTGCCAGAACTTCTGGAACATAAAATGAAACACATCGAAGAGAACTATTTACATATTTGGGGATATAATTTAATTTCATAAATTACATGTGTTTATAACTGACTGAATTGAGATAATCAAATGAGCCGTACAGTTGACCATGACGCATTCCTATCGCGGCGCTTAGATAACACCAAAAGTATGTTTATCTCCCAAAGCAAACATTTTCCTCAGTGATGAAAACTATTCACCTAAAAATATTATTTCTGTACACAATCACTGAAAAATTTGCTACTTTAAGCAGGAGGATAAATAATGCAAATTCGGACATGCAGCATGTATTTACATAATATATATATATACACTATCTACCAACAAGTAATTGGACACCCTTGCAATCGACGATATCTGCGGTCCTGATACACGTCACGGCTGCCGCCGTTAAATATCGTGCGGGAAACAACAACGCAAACAGTCGCATGCAAGATACCACGCAGTTCGGAGCTCTCTGATTTCGAGAAAGGTGTAATCGCCGGGTATCACAGAAATGGTCAATCCATACGTGATATATCCAGCGAGTTGAAGTGCCCAAAATCGACAGTGAACTACATGATTGGCAAGTGAAAGATGAGAGGTGACTGTCAGAATGTGCCCGACCCGGCAGACCCACAAAACTGGGAGTTAGAGACCGACGGGTGCTGGTCACAGAAATTCGGAAGAACCGCACCAAATCGATGGGCCCCATAAGCGAGGAGTTTCAACAGGCATCCGGGAGTGTTCTTTCGATGAATACAATCCGTAAGGAAGCCCATCTGCTCGGTTATCATGGACGTGCTGCCGCCCACAAGCATTTGATCACCAAGTCCAATAGCGCTGCTGGGCTAGCGTGGTTCAAAGACCGCTGAACAGTGGAAACAGGTTCTCTGGAGTGACGAATCAAGGTTCGCCCTCTACCGTTCAGATGGCAGGGTTTGGGTTTGGCGTCTGCCAGGAGAACGCCTGCTGCCGGAATGTATTGTGCCAACTTGAAGTTCGGCGGCGGTGGAATTATGTTATGGGGGTGTTTCTCCTTGTATGACACGAGACCCTTGGTCGCAATTCCTGGTAGACTCAACGCCGAAACCTACTGCACCATTTTGGATGACAATGCGCTTCCTACGTTGTGGCAGTTTTACGGGGTGGGTCCATGCTACTTTCAGGATGACAATGCCACCTGTCATGTTATGAGATCCACCATGGCTTGGTATGGTGACAATGGGGTTAATCGAATGAACTTGCCTGCGCAGAACCCGGACCTTAACCCAATCGAGCACCTCTGGGACGAGTTGGAGCGTCGACTTAAGGGGTGCCCCACCCTCCGAAATCGGTAAAGAAACTGACGTGGCTTCTCCAAGCCGAATGGAAGAAAATACCGCTAGCCGTCGTCCAACGCCTGGTTGAGTATGCCCCGAAGGGTCGCAGCTGTAAACGCCGCTCGTGGAGGCTCCACCAACTATTGACGGTGAATAAACTTCGTTTTCCTTTGCTATCACAGGTGTCCAATTACTAGTTGGTAGATAGTGTACATATGTATTATACATACACCGAAGAGCTAAAACATTATACACCTGCCTAATATGATGATAGTCCTCCACGTGCCATCAAAACAGCTCTTACCCTGATACACACCAAAGAGCCAAAATATTATGACCACGTGCCTAATATGATATCTGTTCTCCACGTGCCACCAAAACAGCTCTTACACGGATATACACGGAAGAGCCAAAACATTATGACCACCTGCCTAATATGATGATAGTCCTCCACGTGCCACCAAAACCGCTTTTACCCGGATATACACCAAAGAGCCAAAATATTATGACCACCTGCCTAATATGATGTCGGTCCTCCACGTGCCACCAAAACAGCTCTTACACGGATATACACGGAAGAGCCAAAACATTATGACCACCTTCCTAATATCATGCTGGTCCACTACGTGCCACCAAAATAGCTCTTACTTGGATTTACACGGAAGAGCGAATACTGCTGGCAGGTACGTCACATCTCCCCCCTCCCCCGAAAAAGGGCCGGGGGCATGGCCCACGAGTCAGCCGTGACCATGAATCGTTGCAGGCAGCCATCCACTGTAGAACGTGCACTTGAGAACTCCCAGTCAATTTTTTCGAAGCGCTGGAGAAGGGATTCTCTGATTTTTCCTATCGCACGGTGTGGAAATAACATCACACCATTGCGAGATTTTGAACGGTCGGGTCATCCGGATAGTTCGGGCGCCATTATAACGAAGTAAATTTTTCCGTCATTTTTGGTCTACGCCGGGATTCGAATCCGAGTCCGCTTATTCCGGAACAAGTCGCTCTACCAACTGAGTTACGCAGACGTTCATTCTGACTACTATCTGCCTTTATGTCGTGTGCGTCCTGCTGGCAGGTACGTCACAGAATTTATTGTGAAGAATGTAAAAAAGCAGCAGATCATATCGTAATTTTCATAATCTATCTCCCAGCACCATAACAGTATTCATGTTTTTTATCCGAGGTAAGGGCGCTGCGTTGTCAAGGTTCAATTGTTCGTCTCATGTGGAAGAGACTCTTATATCGGATAAAGTACACTCTGGGAACGAGATGGTATTCTACGTCCGGCAAAAGTTACACGATAAGTCACAGAAGGAGCAGCAAGCAATTGCCTGTCAAAAAGTAGATGGAGTTAACGAATCTTCCTATGGCACCCACACCGCTGTATGGTGTTTGTCGAGAACATAACAATATAAAACTCGAGCAAGCTGCAGACAGAAGAAAATTCGTCTTTTCCCATTGCTCATTGCACACATTAAATACTCCCACCTGATCTTGAATTGGTTGAGACACTGTTTGCAACTAGGAAAACATTTCGTCTGGCTCAGCAATCATTATTATAGGGCTTCCACCCAGAGAGAAGGTTTAGAACTGACTACCTATGCCTAGAACAGACTTTTGTGCCGAGGAAGGAAACGGGAGGACGTTAGGTGAAACCTAGAGGCGAATATTCGCTTTATTTAGCATAGTTTAATTTAACCCATCAACCGGCTGAAGCGAATTAAATCAGGTTCAGAAAAATGGGCTAAAATCAATTCGAACGAATATGCACATTCGAGTCACATTATTGTAGCCACCTCCAACTTTTGACGTCAGCAGCGCGTAGCCAATGAAAGAACGCACGTGTCGTGAGCTGGCTTGGAGGGTATATAAGGTCTGCTATAGGCATTCTGAAAACATGTCACTCGTTGCTGTCATGGATAAAAGGAGCGTTTTATAAGATTTGCAAAAAGGAATGATAATCGGCTTTCTGGCCAAGGGTGGCAGTATTTCTGAAACAGAGCAGTTTTTTAACTGTTCACGTGTTGCTGTATTTAAAGTGTATCGTGATTGGAGAAATGCGAATAAGCGACGTGGAAACTGAGGAGCACCACGTGCCTTTGATGTGAGAGATGAACGTCGGCTGCAAAGGTGCGTGAGGGCCGATCGACACCCTACCGTGGAGTAACTCGCTGGCCGAATAAACCAGAGGGCTACCAGAAGTGTGTCTAATACGACAGTTCAGCGAACCCTGCTGCGTATGAGGCTCCGATGCAGACGGATGGTCACTGAACCAATGCTAAGGAAGATACATCGGCAGAAAACGCTTACATTTGCACGGCAATATCGGAATTGGACCTCAGCTGATTGGCAAATGATTGCCTTCTCCGATGAGTCACGTTTTCTGCTTCATCAAACGGATGGACCTTGGCGTTCAAGGCGAGAAACATCGGAGAACAAACACTCTTTAACTATTGCAGGAATAACACATGCTGGTGGGGGCAGCGTTATGACCTGGGGAATGTTTTCTTGACATTCTCTGGTTCCAATTCCAGGAATGTTTTCTTGGCATTCTCTGGACCACGCACTCCCATACATACTGATTGTCTTCCCAAGGGCGGATGGGGTCTTGCAGCATGACAATGCGACCAATGCGACGTGTCACACAGCTAGAAATGTCCGAGAGTACTTCAAAGTACTTCCCTGGCCACCTAATTCCCCAGACCTAAACCCAATTGAGCATCTGTGGGCCCTCCTCGATGGTGTTGTTCGCTGTATTGATCCTCTACCACGCACCCTCCAGCATCTGTCAGATGCACTGCAGTCAGTATGGCTCCCTATACCTGTTAACACCTTCCAGCACCTTATTGAGTCACTAATAGCCCGTCTATCTGCTGTCCGCGCTGCCCACAGCGGTTACTCTGGATATTAGCTGGCGGTCATAATAATGTGACTCGACAGTTTATTTGGAATGTATGTTCGCTGGCTTTTGAGCAGGGGTGCGTTCTAGCTGATTTTGGTTAGATCTTTCTGGTTGATTTTCGTCAAAGTGCTGTTTCTTGAATAAGTTTTGCTAGTTAGAGATGTTTTGAGACTCAGGTTTGCTGGAAGTTGATTGTTGCATTGCTTCGAGCTTACAGCATCAACGTGTTACCAAGTTTGCTATACTGGAAAAGTGTTGCACGCTACGAGTCATATGGAGAAATGTGTTAATCGTTAAAGTGACCAGTTTCAGGTGAAATAAAGAAATTCAGGTTTCAGTAAGTGACTTGATTACACTCAAGCCCTTCACGCCAGTCAGAGTGTAATTAAAAATATATGTGTGGTAGCTATCCGGGGCATAACATAAATGCTACAGAAAGTCTTAGTCAAAGCTGTATTCTGACATACTCTAATGAGACTGATTTTTGTTCACATATAATTAACTGAGAACATTTCACTCGTACTTTGGAATTGTAAAATATGGTGTCTACGACATGGTAACCTCTGATATTTTGATTATTATTTGTGGGTGTCCCATCTTAATGATGGGGGCAATGATTTCCCCCTTAAGTTTAACTCTCGGCGTCCATGACGCCAAAATGGGTTCTTTGGCTTTAAAGACATAGGAATGCATTTACCACATAATGGTACTTAATCATTTAACCCCAGATTGCACGAGCAAATCTTTCCGTCCGAGCAATGCATTATGTGTTTCAACTTATCGTTGGCTTTCAGTCTGAATGCTTACGACGGTTTTCTCTGATAGCAGTTATTGATACATACTAGGGGTGTTCAAATGAAAAGGTACGAAACGTCATAAGAACGTAACCATTAACATATTTGCCTATGCCGCTATGGGAGAACGTAGCGACACATCTAGGGATGCGATTGGAGTCGCCGGCGTGGATCGGAGCATGCGCGGGCGCCCGCATGCGCAGGAGAGAGCAGAGGCTCTTATAAATAGCGCCGTCCAAGGTCCACTACTTGTTGAATTCCTCCAGCACAGACGAACCATTAATTCCGATGTGTACTGTGAGACACTCCGAAGCCTACGCAGGTCCATCAAGAACAAAAGACCGGGGCTGCTCACGGAGGGTGTGGTTTTGCTCCATGATAACGCGCGTACACACGTCTCCAGAGTCACACACATGGAACTGGCCAAGTTCCAGTGGGAGCAGCTTGACCATCCGCCCTACAGCCCGGACATGTCGCCCTGCGATTTCCATGTGTTTGGTCCCCTGAAAAAACATCTGAAAGGGAAGCACTTCCACTCGGACGACGAACTCAAGGACGCTGTGCAGGACTGGGTCTCGTCACGGCCACAGGAATTCTGGGAACAAGGAATCCTTCAGCTCGTTAATCAATAGGATCGTTGTGCTACGGCCTATGGTGTATACTTTGAATAAAGTCTTCATTATTACCCACAGTGTCGTTTCGTACCTTTTCATTTGAACACTCCTTGTACTTTTGACAAACCTGGTTGTTTAACCTGACGTTCTGGTCAATCAGCCAAATTTTTTGTGTACCTTAATCTCTATCATTAGTGAAGCCTTTACAGATGAAGGAAAGTTTACCTATTTTGTTCAAAAAATAATCGGATTTCGAAAAACGTCATGATTGCCTTATAATGTTGTTCGCTTTATGGTGACATCATATTCTTTGCCTTTCGCTGTTAATCTGAAAACAGTAGCCATCGAAAACTTATAACTACAAATCCTTGTCCAGTCTTCGGGAAAGTTGCTAGGCTGGATACCAAATCAGACCGTAAATACTTGGGTTTTTTGCTGGAACACTATTTATTTACCTTGTTCTGAGTTCGGCAACAAACTCTGAGAGAAGTACCGAACTCTAAATCCTTTTTACGAACAATTGTTCTTAAACTGGTTTACGGACATTTCTAAAATATTTTCAGTTACTCACCTCTTATGCTTTTTCTGCTCCATTTTTTCAGTGCCTTCCTCACGGCTGGTATCTCGCAGTAGACATGCAGTATCACATCGCTGCGCTATTAATTCTGTTGCCGTTAATGAGGTAAGCAGATGTATTCCTAAATCATACCTCTTTAACATACAATTTGTTTCTGCCGTACAATAAATAAATAGAATCATAGTACTTATGAATTACCCAATTCGATGATACACCCAATGTCATAAAAACCGGCCACCAAAAAGGAGGCGTTGAATTGAAATGAGATTTTAGTAGTGAGATGGTACATACCAAGGACACAAGTGATTACAATACCACAACAGCAGGACGATTTCCCGCGGACATAGGTACACATTCCGGTCAGAGTTAGCACCGCGTCGGACCTCCTCGTGCTCGGATATATGCGGTGATACGGTCCGGCATTGAGTCAAAGAGACGCGGAATGTTCACCTGGAACAGATTGGCTCACACTTCTTCCAACTGAGACTTTAAAACATGAACACTGGAACATGGAGAAAGCTGGCGTCCCATCTGGTCCCACACGTGCTCGATGGGTGAGAGATCAGGCGATCTAGCAGGCAACGGAAACGTCGAAGCATGACGTAGAAAGTCCTGGGAAACCCCAGCCGTGTGCGCACGAGCGTTATCTTGTTGGAAAATGACTCCGGGCCGCCCCGTCATGATAGGCAGCACATGGGGTTGCAGAATTTCCTGTACGTAGCGCTGGGATGTTAAAGTCCCTCGAATCACTGGAAGGGAAGTACGGCGGTCATACGCGATGGCTCCCCATACCATCACTCCTGCCATTCGAGTCGCTGTGCAGTGAGGTTGGGGTTGTAGCGCTCACCTGCGGTCCTCCACACTCTGACATGGTGGTCGTCCGTTCCCATACAGAAGCGGGATTCCTCGCTGAAAACTATACGTCGCCAGTCCGTAGCATTCCACGTTGCTCGCTGCTGACACCACTGCAATTGACGTCGATGATGATCAGGTGTTAATGGCAGAAACCGTAAGCCGCCCCGGTGGCGCAGTGGTCTAAGCGATGGCCTATGATCATTCGTCCGAACGGGGTCCGGGTTCGAATCCCGGTGAGGCATGGATGTTGTGTTTGTCTTACGGCACTGGCTCTCTCCCTTCCCTGGAACCAGTGACCCTAAATTAGGGACGGGCGACTGCTTATAGCCCATTGAGTTGCTCACGGTGGTCGTTAAACCTCCAATAAAAAAAAAAAAAAAAAGAAACCGTAAGGGCCGTCAAGAGTGCTGGCTGACACAGGAGTCCCTTGAACAGCAGCCACGTGTTTCTGGATATTAGACAAGAACGTTGCATCTGTGCGTGCTGCTCTCACAATCCTACGGTCGTTTTTGCTGGCGGTGTGTCTGTGTCGTCTAGAACCAGTCCGCCGTGTTTGGGTGCCTTCCCTGTCCATTGCTCCCAACACGATCGCACGGTACTGTCCGACCGGCCCAAATGACGGCCGATTCGGCACACAGGCCACCATGTCTCTCTCATCCCGACGATACGGTTTGGTTCAAACTCCATCAGTTGCCCGTACGCACATCTACGGCAGCTCCTCGACATGTCTATCGCTCAGGGATCTCACCTGACTCTTACCGTGCACCTCGGCACGAATGTGGAGTCCCCTGCTCGGGGCCTTATAAGCCCCAAGGGTCTACTGTGCCTCCTCGGCATTTCTATCGCATAGGGATCTCACCTGACTCTTACCGCGCACTTCGGCACGAATTTGGAGTCTCCTGCGCGGCGCCTTATAAGCCCCAAGGATCTACTGTGGCTCCTCGGCATGTCTATCGCTCAGGGATCTCATCTGACTCTTACCGTGCACTTCTGCACGAATGTGGAGTCCCCTGCGCGAGGCCTTATAAGCCCCAAGGATCTACTGTGGCTCCTCGGTGTGTCGATTGCTCAGGGATTTCACCTGACTCGTACCGTGCTCTTCGGCACGAATGTGGTGTCCCCTACCCGGCGCCTTAAAAGCCCCAAGGATCTACTGTGGCTCCTCAGCATTTCTATCGCTCTGGGATCTCACCTGACTTTTACCGTGCACACAAATGTGGAGTCCCCTGCGCGGCGCCCTATAAGCCCCAACGATTGCGATAGCAGCGCTGATCTTGGACGCGCGGGTATGTGGAATCGCACGAAACTTTAATCATTTGCATGTCTGCTCTACCCGTAGCTATTCGCCGAGTTTCGCTTTAATCGCACGGTTTTTTCTTTGTGCGCGATTTTTATGACAATGAATGTATATTCAGGGTACACAAGTATCTCAGTAATATGTTTGAACGACATGACAACTTCGCTGCACCAATCTCATGAAGTGAAGTGATTTTCAGCATGTTCCTAGAAGTTTTTTTTCTGTTTAGAAGTGAGAAACTTGATGGGCTATGAGCAGTCTATCGTCCCTAATTTAGGGCCAATGCTCTAGGCAAGGGAGAGAGCCAGTGCCGTGAGACAAACACAACATCCATGTCTCCTCGGGATTCGAACTTTAACCCGTCTCGGACGAATGGTCATAAGCCACAGCTTAGACCACTGAGGCAAAGGGGTCCCATTAGATGAAACCTACTACACTGATGCCTAAAAGATAAGCAAGAAATTCAAAAATCTATGCATTTTTCTAAATAATTGAAACGTATTAGCAAAAGTTAAATAGCCGTCCCGGTGGCTCAGGGGTCTAACAAGGAAACAATACCTACTGCAACTTGAATAGCTTAATGAGACCTAGCAGGCACTTTACGTCTTCCAAAGTTGCCCATTGCAGCGCAAATGAACACTGTCTTTGTGGTGGTATTCCCAGGATTAGGAGTTCTAGTATGCGTACTGCCATGTCTATCATCTATCAGTCACATGGAGCCGGCTGAGAGCACACGTCCACTAGCGCAGAACTGTAAACCTAGCCATCGCCTGTGAGAATGGACCGTGGTCGTTGATGCCGTGTCAGCCGTTCCAACATTAGATAGGTCCGAGGTGAAATTGCTTTATTCCGATACACCAGAAGAAAAGTCCAGGCACTGCTACGGTTCTCACTTGCTGACGTTACATTTCACTTCACACGGTAACAGTCGGTATTTTACACTCGCATTCTGCCGCCCGGCGTTCGATTTTATAGCAGAGTTCTGCTTCACTAATTAACGCGGAAGAGCTTGTGGCGCTCTGAAGTTCTACTCTTAACCGGCTCCATGTAACTGATAGATAGATGATAGATATGCTATTACCTATATTAGAACTACTAATCCTGGGAATGCCAACACGAAGGCAGTGTTCATGTGGGCTGCAATGGGCACCTTTGGGAGACAATATCTCGTAAAGCTTTGCAGCTCAGCCGCGGAGGACTTGTCAAAATAAACGTGTGCATGCACTCTGCGTACCTGGTCTCTTTGGGCTACTCAACTTACAATAGGTACGGTTTCCTTGTAAGCGCTGGCTTCTGATCATTCGTTCGGAATATATCTGGATTCCGATCGTGGTGAAGCATGGATGTAATGTTTGTCTTACAGAACTGTCTCTCTCCCTTTCCTGGAGTCAGTGTCTCTAATTTTGAGAAGACGACTGCTTACAGCCCACGCAGTTGCTCACGGTAATGGTTAAATCCCCAAACATCAACAAAAAGTTAGATATTTAATTTACATAGCAAACTAAGCTGATTTCAAACATGCAAACAAAATTTGCATAAAACACAGTCGTGTATACGAAACAGGTCAGTATGAAAAGCACTTTTTCTGTACACGATATTGATTTCGTGTCAGAATCTTATCAGACTAAATTAAAATGACGTCAACAGCGTGTAGCCAATGACAGAAGGCACGTGTGGTGAGCTGGATTGGAGGGTAAAAAGGTGTGCTGTAGGCATTCTGAAAACAAATCACTCGTTGGTGTCATAGATAAAAGGAGCGATTTATCAGGTTTGCAAAAAAGGGATGATTATCGGCAGTATTTCTGAAACAGCGCAGTTTGTGAACTGTTTGCGTGCTGCTGTATTTAAAGTGTATAGTGATTGGATAACTCACATCATTGCGAATAAGCGATGTGGAAGCTGCGGAGCACCACGTGCCATTGATGTCAGAGGTGAAGGTCGGCTTCGAAGGTGCGTGGAGGCCGATCGACACGCTACACTGGAGCAACTCACTGACCGAATGAACCAGAGGGCTACCGAAAGTGTGTATCAAACGACAGCTCAGCGAACCCTGCTGCGTATGCGGCTTCGATGCAGACGGATGTTCACTGCACCTATACTAACGAAGGTGCATCCGCATAAAAGGCTTGCACTTGCATGTCAGTATCAGAATTGGACTTCCGTTGATTGGCAAAGGATTGCCTTCTCTGATGAGTCACGATTTCTGCTTCATCGAAGGGACAGACGTTGGCGTACAATGGGAAAACAAACCCTCTTCAACCATTGCTGGAAAAACACAAGCTCGTGTCGGCAGTGTTATGATCTGTGAAATGTTTTCGTGTCATTCCCTGGGTCCACTCATACCCGTGGAAGGCACTATGGACCGAATTCGTTATGAATCCATCTTTGCAGATCACGCACACCTATACATGGTAATTGTCTTCCCTGGGGTGGATGCGATCATCCAGAACGACAATGCGACGTGTCAGACAGCAAGAAATATCCGATAGTGGTTGAAAGAGCACGATGAATACTTCAAATTACTTCCCTAGCCCCTAATTATCCAGACCTAAACCCAATTGTATAGGACCACCTCGATCATGTTGTTCCCTCTATGGATCCCCACCAGGCACCCTCCAGCAGCTGTCAGATGCACTCTAGTCAGCATGGTTCCACATGCCTGTGAACACCTTCCAGTACCTTATTGAGTTATTCCCAGCACGTCTAGTTGCTGTCCACTCTGCACACAACGGTTACTCTGCATATTAATTGATGGTCACAATAATATGACTCGACCGTGTATATCTTACTGGAAGCTTAGTATGTCATACAACGAAGAGTCAAACCATTATGGCTACCTGCCTAGTATGATGTTGGACCTCCACGTGCTGCCAAAACAGCTTTCACCTTGCGAGACATATATCATCATCATCATCATCATTGTCAACCATTATCAATCCACTGCTGGACGAAGGTCTCCCCAAGTTTCCTCCACAACGGTCTGTCTTGTGCCAGCCTCCTCCATGTCACTCCCGCATATTTAAGAATTTCATCCACCCATCTCCCATGTGGTCTTTTTCTGGGTCTTTTCCTGTCCCTTGGAATCCAATCTAAAATTTCGGCTGTCCATCTATGGTCTGTCCTTCTGGCAGTATGTCCAGCCCATTGCCATTTCAGGGATTTAACTCTGATCATGATGTCTTCCACTCTCGTCGTTTTTCGGATCTACGAGTTCTTCTTCTTATCTCTCCTGGTTATACCAAGCATGCACCTCTCCATGCTTCTTTGAGTTGTCTGCAGCCTTTGTATGTCTCTTTTAGTTAAGGTCCACGTCTCTGCACCATACGTAAGCACTGGAAGGATGCATTGATCAAACACTTTTCTTTTAAGACATAATGGCATATTGCTCTTGAAAATTATGCTATTTCTTCCAAAAGCTCTCCAGGCAAGTTTTGTACGCCAATTAATTTCTTCATCAATGTGACCCTCACTTGATATATGCTGTCCAAGATAAACATACGTATCTGTTATCTCCAGTTTTTCTCCATCAATCGATAAATCTTCATTTCTTGTAAAAGCATTGAACATCACTTTTGTCTTCTGAAAGTTCATTTTTAATCCCACTTCTTTACTCTTGTCAGCAAGTTCCTGGATCATACTCTGCAGCTCTGATGGGGTAGTTGCAAAAATGATACGTCATCAGCAAAACGAAGGTGGGTTAGATAATCTCCATTAATCTTTATCCCTTTGTTTTCCCAGTTCAGTGATTGAAAGACATTTTCCAATGTGGCATTAAAGAGCTTCGGAGATATGGTGTCACCTTGTCTCACTCCCTTTCCAATTTTTATGTGTGTTGTATTTTCAAACAGCCGAATCTTTGCACTTGCATTTTCATAGATGTTATTAATAATATTAATGTATGCATCTTCAATACCGCAGGATTTCAGAGCCGTGGTAACTGCTGATGGTTTCACCGAATCAAAGGCTTTTTCATAATCGATAAAAGCCATGCACAATGGAAGTTCATATTCCCTCGCTCTTTCAATTAGTTCTCTCAGTACGTGGATATGATCTATTGTGCTGTAGCCACTCCTGAATCCAGCTTGTTCTCTCGGTTGAGCCATGTCCAGTGTTACCTTCAAGCGGTGTGAAAGAACTTTAGTGAAGATTTTATAAACCACTGATTGGAGGCTGATAGGTCTGTAGTTCCTGAGATCCTCAATGTCACCTTTTTTATGTAGCAGGATCATTGTAGCATTGTTCCAATCCTCAGGAATCTTCCCTTCATTAAGGCATCGAGTGAAAATTTGGGCGAGTACTGTTTCAATTTCTCCACTTGCTTCTTGTATGATGTCTATAGTAATTCCATCTTCTCCTGGAGCTTTCCCCCGCTTCATGTTCTTGATTGCATGAGCAACTTCTGCTGGGAGGACTGGAAGAACTCTGGTACCTTTCATGATGTCTGGAGTACATGTATCATCCCTTTCATATAATTTGGAGTAGAAATCTTTCACTCTTGTCAAAATTTCGCCTCTATTTCTTGTTATAGAACCATCTTCTTTTCTCAGAGCCATAATCTGTTTTCTTCCCTTACTGAGATGTCCCTTTGCTATCTTAAGGCTTTGGTTGTTTTCAATTGCTTTCCTCACTAGCTCACAGTTGAATTTCCTTACGTCTTCAGTGATACTTTTTCGTGCTGTCTTGCATAGCTCTATATATTCCACTTTGGAAGTCACATCTTCTTTAGTGTCCTCATCTCTCTTCTTTTTTGCGTCAACATTTTGGTTTTTCCTGATAATTTGTTCACATGCAACTTGTTCTTAGACCCAGCTAATTTTGTTGCTGTTTCCATAAGAGCTTTGGTGACTCTTATGGGAAATATACAATATATCTAAAGGATATCTTACGGCATTTGGCACCAACAAGCTACCAGCAGATCTTTTAACTCTTGTAAATTACCCGGTTGAGCCACCCAGATTGAATTTGCTGTTCCAACTTAACCACAGATGATCGATATGTCTTGGAAATGTGGAGATCAGGGCAATACTCGCAAGGAATACCTAACTGAGAAGTTAAGGCTCGGCAAGACGTAACTATAGCGAAGCCATATCCTAAGATAGAAGATGCAATGCACGGAAACCGGCATATAGGCTGATGCAGGAGCAGACTGCGCATGCGTATCTCTGTTGACTTCAGTTCCGGTAATGAAGAGTCAGCCGAGCTACTCACAGCACGTGATTAATTGTTGCCTTCTCGGTAGCATAATCACTTCGCAAATCGGATATGTTAGTTTTGTTACGCCAATCGGGTTAGTTAAAGCTTTTGTGTGTACTTCAGTTTTTTCAGAAATATTTTCAGTAATGCCAAATACTAGAGATTGTCTGCATTTTGTACGGATCCTTACGCCTAACTACAGGTATAATATTTGCAAACATTTAATTTAAATAGTAATACTAATGTTATTGCATATTTTTCTCACCAAAATAAGGAACGGGCGCGATATCAAAGCAGCAACACCAACAACAATAACAACAACAAAACTGCTCCAAGCAAATAGTCATCAGATCGAAGGAAACCATCGTGGATCAAAGAAAAGTTTCACTGCCGTAGTCTCCTAACGTCTTTTGCTCATGAATGTTTGCTTTCCGGCACAGCACATATTCTTTTAGGTTATGGTGGCGCAGTTATCACCTCTTTGACGTTATCTCTACGAGAGTTGGCGTTCTTCACGCGAAGCTTTCTATTCTTTGATAGCCGTAAGCCTTCCTCATGTTCGGCGAGTCCTTCTCGAACAATCCGGGCAGGGCAGCATGGCGCATTATTCTGCTGAAATCAGGCACTAGTGGAGAGAAATACCGTTACCTTGGAAGAATGTACTTGCTCTGCAATGATGTTTGGGTACGTGGTAGACATCATTGTTTCCTTAACACTAGACTCAGGATTTCTACAACTTCCGCAACTAGCTGGTAATTTGAATGTTGCATCAGCAGCATTCAAATTAGCACCTAGTTGCGTAACTGGACTCGAGATTTCTCAGAACAATGCCCTAATCATTGCACTTCCACGACCAGCTTGTTTTCGTCCCAACATGTATCCTGTCGTCAATATTTCTTCAGGGAAACGACGCACACCTATCCAGTCGTTCACATGGTGCAACAGGAAAGGAGATTCATCCGACCGGACTACCTTTTCCCAATCATTCAAGGTCCAGTTTTGATCCTTGCGCGCCCATTGCAGTTGCTTTCGGAGCGCCCCACGTATACATAGCCTTATTTTCAGCAGGGATCAATGCACTGCATATTGTGACACATTGTTGCATCACGAACATTCAAACTGCTAATTGGAATGTTCGTGATGCAATGATATTGCATGACAATAATTCCTTTGTTTGCTCCTGCATTACGGAATAACCTTCACTTATGTCTAGCATTATTGAGCCGTAGTCGGCCAATAGCTCTCAGACAAACCGTAGTTTTGCCCTCTTCAGACCACTTTTTGAAGGTTCCAACTACGGTTGACTATGAGCACCCCACAAGACTTGTCGATTCGGAAATGGTCTGACGTAGTCCTCTGCCCAATACAATTTAGCCTTTGTCAAATTCGCTTAAGTCTGCTGGGTAGAATCTGTTCCTAGGCGTCTGCGAATGCACAGAAAGGTGAGCTAACGCGTTATTAGCTTTCCTTATGCAAAGCTAACAATGTATTATGTTGCAGGGGACATGGGTACAGTTACACATAGAGGATGTTCCATACCTTGTAGAATCTGTTCCTAGGAGTCTGCGATTGGTGAATGCACAGAAAGGTGAGCCAACGCGTTATTAGCTTTCCTTATGCAAAGCTAACAATGCATTATGTTGCAGCGGACAAGGGTCCAGTTACGCATGGAGGATATTCCACATCTTGTAGAATCTGTTTCCAGGTGTCTGCGATTGGTGAATGCACAGGAAGGTGAGCCAACGCGTTATTAGCTTTCCTTATGCAAAGCTAACAATGTATTATGTTGCAGCGGACAAGGATCCAGTTACGCATGGAGGATATTCCACATCTTGTAGAATCTGTTCACAGGTGTCTGCGATTGGTGAATGCACAGAAAGGTGAGCCAACGCGTTATTAGCTTTCCTTATGCAAAGCTAACAATGTATTATGTTGCAGCGGACAAGGATCCAGTTACGCATGGAGGATATTCCACATCTTGTAGAATCTGTTCCCAGGTGTCTGCGATTGGTGAATGCACAGAAAGGAGAGCCAACGCGTAATCAGCTTTCCTTATGCAAAGCTAACAATGTATTATGTTGCAGCGGACAAGGGTCCAGTTACGCATGGAGGATATTCCACATCTTGTAGAATCTGTTCCCAGGTGTCTGCGATTGGTGAATGCACAGAAAGGTGAGCCAACGCGTTATTAGCTTTCCTTATGCAAAGCTAACAATGTATTATGTTGCAGGGGATATGGGTCCAGTTACACATGGAGGATGTTCCATACCTTGTAGAATCTGTTCCTAGGAGTCTGCGATTGGTGATTGCACAGAAAGGAGAGCCAAAGCGTAATTAGCTAGGTGTTCCTAATGCAAGGTTAACTCAGTGTATAATTCGGTGTTGTCATATGTGCTAAGTATTTATCTCGATCTTATGGTATTCAGAGATATTGGTAGTCTCTCCAGTTTACTTTTAACATCCCAACTATCTGTTCCGTGATACAGCGACAAGTATTATTCTTGAGACCGATACTTTGGTTGGTTCGTCATAAATCTGCTATTTCTACGGGTCGACGTTAAACACAGTATTTGCTGCCCCAGTAGCGCAGTAGGCTCAGCGATGGCTTCCGATCATTCGTCCAAAAGGGCTCCGGGTTTGAATCCTGGTGATGCATGGATGTCGTGTTTGTCTCTGGGCCCTGGCTCCCTCCCTTCCCTGGAACCAGTGGCATTAAATCAGGAACTGAGTTGATCATGGTGGTCGTTAAACCTCTAATGAAAAAAAAAACCCACAGTATTTCATTTTCGGAATCCTCTTTAATTATTTCAGTGTTCCGGCTTCTAACCCACGACGGGGGCAGATGATACGATATTTCGCTTTTTTTTTGGACGTGAATACGTCTTTAAAATCAGACATGTTCTAGGTGGCCAGTACTGAAAGTTGAGCGTTACGAAAAAATGGGCATCGAGCTCGGTCTAATAATGTATATATTATCCACGCGAACTATGCCAACCTAGGGTCATTCTATAGCTAAGGGAGCAAAGACTTGTTAGTGACCTTGAGTTCACGCTTCATGATAAGCGAGGGCGGGGGGCGTCGTTTTGCGGAATCACCTCTGCGTCGTGCCAACGTCAAATCAGTATAACTCGGGACTGTGAAGAGCTACGACGATGAAATTGGTCTCAAACGAAAGATAACGTCGAGATCTGTCGATTTAAGACATTAGAAATGAAATCGAATACAGTGTTGTTTGTGAAACTTTGGATAGAAGTTGAAAAATGTAAAAAAATTTACAATGTCAACATATACTCGTCGAAAAGCCAATCAGAAATGTATCGAAAGTAGTCTACGAGGAAGAGCAACTCGTCAGCTTTCGATGAACATCGCAATGTCCGCGGTAGAATACCTGAGAAAGTATCGGGAGCGAAAGGAAATTGGTGCAGCGCAGCTTGCGAGTGTCGGCGCGAGAACTTCGGCGGCAGCAACGCACGAGCCCATGGACGAGGAGCATAAAAACGATTCTGTCCATGGTTCGGAACACGGAAAGGACGACGCTACTTGAATACTCTGAAAGTATAAAGAAAATCATCCCAGACTTGAAGCCTCATTTGGAAACGCTGATCATCATAACAGGAGACTTCAACGTTGATGTGTCGTGAAATCGTGCTCTCATTGATTTCATGCAACTCGGGTTTCGTCTGAGTTATCTACCGACTACTCCGACCACACTCAGCAATACTTGTATCGACTTGATATTCTCTAGAAACATAGATGTAACTTATCTTATATTACATTGGTTTACCATAGACCAATGATTAATAAATTTGCAATTGACTAATGAATTTATCTTTCTTTCATTTACTAGACCCAAATAAATACTACGCGCTAACGAGACGTATTCACGCAAAACCTTGCGGCCGTGTTTCAACACAACTACCCGATTTTGCTTCTTTTTTTTTATTGAAGGTTTAACGAGCACTGTGAACAACTGAGTGGGCTATAAGTATTCGTCTTCTCTAATTTAAGTCTACTTATTCCAGGGAAATGAGAGAGCCCGGGCCGTATGTGACAAACACAACATATATAACTCCACGGGATTCGAACCTGGACCCATCTCGGACGTATTGTGACAAGCCAGCGCTTAGCCCACTGCGCCACTGGAGCTGCATTTCGTATCTATCATTTTTGAAATAACAATATCAATTTAGAGAAAAGCTTTGCATGCTAAAACATTATTTGTTTCTACATTCTTTTCTCAGGTGGCCGAAAGTTGGAACTGCTATAGCGGTAGCAGTAATCATAGCATCTATGATTGGATCCTGGGTCTCGACATACAAATATGATTTAATGCCATTGCCTGCATTCACCGTCGACGCTGAGTAAGTAATTAAATATGGTAAAGTATAAAGCATATTATAGCTTATTACATAAAGCCGTAATTAATATTAATATCATATAGTTTATAATAAGTTTATAAGAGTCTCAAGAAACTTTTTTTCCCTGCAAAAATCATTGGAAGTATGAAGTTTTAAATTAAAAATATAATAAAAGTAAAGCCAGATATTGTTTGACTTCGTGATAAAAATGCATTACTGATACATATATATAATTTAACCTTCCTGCTGAGTTTTTATTTCTCATAAAGTTTTTGTTACTTCTGAGTTAGATTTTTTCTACGGAATGATACATTACTTCCCTTAATTTTCTTATACGTTTGGCAACACCAACAATGAGCCAAAAGTAAATGAAACGGTCGTCGAAAGTGTTGTTTTGAAGGAATAAGGTAGGTTCAATCTGTTAGTAATTTGTAAACAAATAAAAATCTATATTCAAAGTTTGCTTTTGGTAGAAGGCAGTTAGCTAGCTATCCACTAGCAGCAGGTAGAATTGATATGCAGTGCAAAAAGCGGGTACTAAACTTACGGTTTAATAGAATATATAATGGACCTTTTCTCTTATCTACACGGCACTATTTGACTTTCGAATAAGAACGCTTTCAAATAGTTCCCAATTTCGAAAGTAGAACACAGAGCCCTCGGCAGCAGATGCGCAGTGATCACGTGTTTTTCTATGAGTACCACCTATGCGCAGTGATCACGTGTTTCTTTATGAGTACCACCTATGCGCAGTGATCACGTGTTTCTCTATGAGTACCACCTATGCGCAGTGATCACGTGTTCCTCTATGAGTACCACCTATGCGCAGTGATCACGTGTTTCTTTATGAGTACCGCCTATGCGCAGTGATCACGTGTTTCTCTATGAGTACCACCTATGCGCAGTGATCACGTGTTTCTCTATGAGTACCACCTATGCGCAGTGATCACGTGTTTCTTTATGAGTACCGCCTATGCGCAGTGATCACGTGTTTTTCCATGAGTACCACCTATGCGCAGAGATCGTGTTCTTTTGACCGTTTAGTAATTTGTAAACAAATAAAAATCTGCGCTTTGGAATTATATGTGGTCATTTGGAAGGAATGTTCCTTTAACCGTTTATCTGCGGTAAATTTAAAAATAAACTCGTTGGTGCAGTCATAGGAGCATGTTGGATTTGTACCTACGTGAATTTATATGGCGAAAATGATTGAAAACTAATGACGATCCATTTTTAGAAATTATGAAAGATATCGTAACGTATTGGGCTTAACTTCCGTATTGTTGCCCCAAGTCAAATATCACCGTTGACGACTTTCTCTGCCACTAGATGGCGAAAGATCATCACTAATTGTTATGCAATGTGTTTCTCTCTGCAAAACGGAACATTTTTGATTAACAAGTTTCATTCTTTCAAAAGGATATTCTTTTGAATAGATCAAAAATATTATAATCACTTTAATTGCATTACAATCATAATGTAATTATCATGTAAAATATAATTACATATAATATATAATTATGTATAAAACATAAATTATATATTATTTTGTATATAATATATAATTATGTATAAAACATAATTATATATTATTTTGTACATAATATATAATTATGTATAAAACATAATTGTGTATAATATATAATTATCATAATTATTATAAAATCATAATATATTTATCATATATAATATATTTATCATATATAATATAGTTATCAAAATTATTATATCATCATAATATAATTATCATATATAATATGATTATATAATATAATTATCATATTTATTATAATATGATAATATAATTATCTACTTGTCATGCAATGTGTTTCTCTCTGTAACAGGGAACATTTTTCGATTCGAAAAAAAAGGTATCATTTTTTGAAAAGGTATCATTCATAAGTATCATTATATATTATTAAAAGTATCATTCATTTTCCAAACAGGTGCGGAATATTCCACATGTTTCAAATATGCGGACTATAAAAACAAACCTCCCGCTGAAAAATCACCACGAGAACAGATCAGAAAGGCACGAAAACAATTGTGATCCGGAGTGACGATCTGTCGCCATCAAGTGGCTGAGAAAGCCGTCAACAGTGATATTTGACTTGGGGGCAGTAATACGGAAGTTGATCCGCGTGTTGGCCCCCAGAGTGATCATCATCATCATCATTGTCGACTATTATCAATCCACTGCTGGACGAAGGTCTCTCCAAGCCTCTTCCACAATGGTCTGTCTTGTGCCAGCCTCCTCCATGTTACTCCTGCATACTTTCGAATTTCATCCAGCCATCTCATATGTGGTCTTCTTCTAGGTCTTTTCTTGTCCCTTGGAATCCAATCTAAAATTTCGGCTGTCCATCGATCGCCTGTCCTTCTGTCAGTATGTCCAGGCCATTGCTATTTCAGGGGTTTTACTGTGATCACGATGTCTTCCACTCTTGTCATTTTTCTGATCCATGAGTTCCTCTTCTTATCCCTTCTGGTTACACCAAGCATGCATCTCTCCATGCTGCTTTGAGTTGTCTGCAACCTTTGTATGTCTCTTTTAGTAAAGGTCCACGTCTCTGCACCATACGTAAGCACTGGAAGGATGCATTAATCAAACACTTTTCTTTTAAGACATAATGACATATTGCTCTTGAAAATTATGCTGCTTCTTCCAAAAGCTCTCCAGGCAAGGTTTATACGCCGATTAATTTCTTCATCAATGTGACACTCACTTGATATCTGCTGTCCAAGATAAACGTACATACCTGTTATCTCCAGCTTTTCTCCATCAATTGATAAATCTTCCTTTCTTGTAAAAGCATTGTACATCACTTTTGTCTTCTGAAAGTTCATTTTTAATCATACTTCTTTACTCTTGTCAACAAGTTCCTGGATCATGCAATGCACTTCTGATGGGGTAGTTGCAAAACTGACTACGTCATCAGCAAAATGAAGGTGAGTTAGACAATCCCCATTAATCTTTATCCCTTTGTTTTCCCAGTTCAGTTATTGAAAGACATTTTCCAATGTGGGGTTAAAGAGCTTGGGAGATATGGTGTCACCTTGTCTCACTCCCACGGTGTATGATAAGTCAGGTGATACGACTCTCAGTGCTGTAAACAGTTTGAAAGCGGACTGTTAATGTCACAGCTCGCCAGGGGGCGTTCAGGAGTTGTGGGCCGATCGTTCACGCTAACCATTATAGAAGTATATGGTGTTTATGATTTCATCAGTGCAAAATCGGTATTTATCTTGAGTATGTTTTATTCATTACTTTGTGTAATTATATTGTAGGGAGTTCCAGAAAATTTGAAGTTTCTATATAGAAGGTAAAGTATGTCATCTCTGTTTTTATTTAACGGGAGATAAATTTATAGTGAAGCTAAATATCGGACTAGAATGTGTTCAGTTCTGTTTTAGCTATGGGCGAAAGTGTTTTGTACCGAACTGTAGGTTTTTGGACAGGTTATGCAGCATATAAAGAACTTGTATCAACCTTTATTGACCCAACTTAACATAATAAAGAATTACTAGGGACGTTGGGAGTTGTGGCAAGGAGGTCTGTATGGTAATGGCGGAGTTGTTATGAGGCGGACGAATGATTGTTGTTATGAAATAAAGATTTTGTTTTCGAATGGAGTTCGTTACTGCTTAAAAGTAAGTTCGTGTCTCTTATTAATTCTTAATATGTAACACCAACACAGTTAGAAAAATGGTGACAAGCATTAGGATGTGATTCATTTTTCCACAGCTTACAAGGTGGAAAAATTTTACGTTAAGAGCATTAACCGTTGTTTAAATGTAGGATCACAAATTTTAGTTCTTGATATCAAATATGCTCATCGTACTATATGCACGCAGTTCGGGGAATCTCCGCGGAGAAAAAGCAGCCATTTTGCCACGATGAACTTTCTTTGCCGTTATCGCCAGCACAGATGGAGGGAGCGCCTTATTCATTATTATGATTAGGTACAAAAATAAAAGAAATGTGTAAGACATATTGTTTATTACTAAATGAAAACATCAATAGTGAATGATTTATCGAGCTGAAGATTAATCAAAATTATTTTTGCGAAAATTTCGGTAAGTTTTCAAAATCAGCAGTTTCCGTTAACCATGCTCCAATGACTTACGCAAAAATTGATATTACATGTTAAAATTCCTCCTCCGAATGTACAGCATTATCTCCGTTTGCAAGAAGTACAATTTTTTTGCCGATAAATTGTCTATTCTCTATTTCCTCAGTAAAAAATTCAGCATCGTCTGCTCAGAAATCTTCGCGTTAGAGTACTCACTCTGTGGCCAATATATATATATATATATATATAGCTTATTTGACGAATTCCACAAAAGTGCATGTTTGCAAAGCCTTTTTTTAATTTCAAGCAAAATAACATTTGTTAAATACGAAAGATTCTGCCGCTTTCTCCTATAAGAAAGCATAGGTTGCATCAAATCATCAGCATACACGTTGGTCGCGCCATCTAGTGACAAGTGACATTAACGAATGAGTTTTGTTTCCAGAGTCGTATCACCTGACTATCATACACAGTCCTCACTCCCTTTCCAATTTTTATGTGTACTGTATTCTCAAACAGCCGAATCTTTGCACTAGCATTTTCATAAATGCTATTAGTAATACGTATTAATGTATGCATCTTCAATACCGTAGGATTTCAAAGCCATTGTAGGTGCTGATGGTTTCACCGAATCAAAGGCCTTTTCATAATCGCTAAAAGCCATGCACAATGTAAGTTCATATTCTCTCGCTCTTTCAATTAGTTCTCTCAGTATGTGGATATGATTTATAGTGCTGTAGCCACTCCTGAATCCAACTTGTTCTCTCGGTTGAGCCATGTCCAGTGTTACCTTGAAGCGGTGTGAAAGAACTTCAGTAAACATTTTATAAATCCTGAGATCCTCAATGTCATTTTTTTTATGCAGCAGTATCATTGTAGCGTTGTTCCAATTCTCAGGAATCTTCCCTTCATTAAGGCATCGAGTGAAAATTTGGGCGAGTACTGTTTCAATTTCTCCACTTGCTTCTTGTATGATGTTTACAGTAATTCCATCTTCTCCTGGAACTTTTCCCCGCTTCGTGTTCCTGATTGCATGTGCAACTTCTGTTGGGAGGACTGGAAGAACTCTGGTACTGGTACCTTCATGATGTATGGAGTACATGTATCATCACTTTCATGTAATTTGGAGTAGAAATCTTTCACTCTTGTCAAAATTTCGCCTCTATTTCTTGTTACAGAACCATCTTCTTTTCTCAGAGCCATAATCTGTTTTCCTCCCTTATTGAGATGTCCCTTTGCTATCTTCAGGCTTTGGTTGCTTTCAATTGCTTTCCTCACTAGTTCACAGTTGAATTTCTTTACGTCTTCGGTGATACTTTTTCGTACTGTCTTGCATAGCTCTATATATTCCACTTTGGAAGTCACATCTTCTTTAGTTGTCCTCATCACTCTTCTTTTTTGCATCAACATTTTGGTTTTTCCTGATAATTTGTCCACATGCAACGTGCTCTTAGACCCAGCTAATTTTTTTGCTGTTTTCATAAGAGCTTTGGTCACTTTTCTGTTAACTTCAGGGATGTCCACTTCTTCTGATGTTAGACCTTCTAGAATAGAGAATCTGTTCCTTAGTTCTAATTTGAAGATATTATGATGCTTTTTAAAGTTGGTCACATCAATGTACTTTGTTTGTTTTATAAGCTTGACACGCTCCAGTTTCGCATTGAGGTGCATCTTACATTTTACCATTCTATGGTCACTACCTGTGTTGAACTTGTTCAGCACACTGCAGTCTTCCATGACAAATTCCTTGTTACACATAATAAAATCAATTTCACTTGTCAATCCACTGCAATGCTTCCACGTCCATTTCCTTTGCGGCTTTTTCTTGAAAAAGGAGTTCATGATGAAAAACCCTTCTGTTTCTGCAAACTCTACGAGAGTATTTCCCCGCTGGTTTCTGTTGCTGTGACCGAATTTACCTACTGAAGTTTCATTCTATTGCCGTTGCCCTACCTTTACATTGATATCTCCCATAATTATCTTCAACTGCTGTTTGCCTTTATTATTCAGATGACGAATTTTCTCATGAAATTCTTCAATTTGTTCTTCAGGGTGACTTTTTTTTATGGTTGGAGTTTAACGACCACCGTGAGCAACTCAATGGGCTATAAGCAGTCGCCCGTCCCTAATTTAGGGTCATTGGACTGGTTCCAGGGAAGGGAGAGAGCCAGTGCCGTAAGACAAACACAACATTCATTCCTCACCGGGATTCGAACCCGGACCCCCTTTCGGACGAATGATCAGAGGCCATCGCTTAGACCACTGCGCCACCGGGGCGGCAGGATGACTTGAGGTTGGTGCATACGTTTGCATAATCTTAACCTGGTATCTTCTCGAGAGTTGGATAACGAGTCGTGGAGCTCTGTCAGAGGAACTTTCAACTTCTACAACTTTATCCTTCAGTTTCTTGTTTATTATAAATCCAACACCACTAGTTCTGCCAGTATCTGTCCCACGATAGTAGAAAAGATGTCCACTTTTGAGTTCAATGATATCTTCTCCGTTTCTATTTACCTCACTTAGCCCGACGATGTCCCACTTGATCCTTTGTAGTTCCTCTTCCAATTCAAGAAGCCTTGAATCAGAAGATAGGGAGCGTCCGTTGTAAGTAGCCAAGATCAGCATCAAATGGCAGCCTAGTCCGGTCCTCCGGTGACCCTTAGCACCCTCTGCCTTCATGTCGCACTGGCTGCTGCCTTGGCCAGGTACATTCCACCTGCCGGAGACTGAGGGCCAAGATTTAAGTTATGGAATCATTTTGGAGGGGTTTGGCCATAACTCACCACGCTGGTCAAGCAGGTTGGTGAGTGTAGGATAGCATTTCCTCTAATCCCGATGGTATAGTTATGCCGCTATTGGCGGTCGTCAGAGCCCCTTTAGTGGGAACCGGATGCACCACGAGAAGGCGGGGTTGACATTTGTCAAGGAGAGGCTGTGATGTTGCGCAGCACCTGAAGTTACATCCTCCCCAGAGGGATATTGGTACCTAATTTGTAGCTGTTTTCATTTGTTTTCTTATACACTATAATTTTTTTCTTTTATATATTTCTTAAACAGTTTAAACTTTATTAAAAAAGGTAGGTTTTGCTATTTATAGGGTCACTTTATATAACAATAAAAAAATTCCCATAACATTTATTGTGAACTGTACTTTATTTCATGTTGGGTGTGATCAGGTTTCATGTAAACAAAACTGAACAATACACTTCGAATCGGGAACTGCTTTAAAGGTTTCTTATTCGGAAGTCAAATAGTGTCATTTCATGTAACAATGAACTAACCCAGAAATAGTGGCGGGCAGATAACAGCAAAAGTCCTATTTATTAACTATACTTGTATGAAGGCAAACAATATTAGGAGATTTAAAACACAACGCCACATTAACATATCAATTCTCTTTTTGTTGAACACAATATGCGCACCATCTATTTTTTTTTTTTTTTTGATTGGAGGTTTAACGACCACCGTGAGCAACTCAATGGGCTATAAGCAGTCGCCCGTCATTAATTTAGGGTCACTGGTTCCAGGGAAGGAGAGAGCCAGTTCCGTAAGACAAACACAACATCCATGCCTCACCGGGATTCGAACCCGGACCCCGTTCGGACGAATGATCAGAGGCCATCGCTTAGACCACTGCGCCACCGGGGCGGCTGCACCATCTATATGCTACTCAAAACTCGAAGTAAATAGAGATGTATCTATGCAAGGCTCACTAACAGCAAACAGAAAGTAAACAGCGTGGCCGCCCCGGTGGCGCAGTGGTCTAAGCGATGGCCTCTGATCATTCGTCCGAACGGGGTCCGGGTTCGAATCCCGTGTGGCATGGATGTTGTGTTTGTCTTACGGCACTGGCTCTCTCCCTTCCCTGGAACCAGTGACCCTAAATTAGGGACGGGCGACTGCTTATAGCCCATTGAGTTGCTCACGGTGGTCGTTAAACCTCAAAAAAAAAATGAATAAATAAACAGCGTGCGGCAGCGCCACCTGCAACTCGGTTGAAGATGGAGCCTCTAGGTTTAATGTCATGAGACTCCGAAAGGCATAGCTCCTGTAGGAATTTCCAACACGATCGTCTTTGTTTTCCTGCTGCGAGCGTGCTGTCTTACCCGGAGGCATCGTTATACTCTCACCACGAGTTGAAGTAAGACGTCACAGCGACCGTAAACGATCGCTGGAGCAAAGCGACTTTTAGTAGCTTTTGCTGTGTGTTGACCAAGGTTAGTAGATTGTCCCGGGGCCAACGTACCTCCTTCATTCCTTCGTCGGGACCTGGACGTTGAAAGTTTACGACCGCTGTGACATCACACAAAGCGCCGGGATGAACCTGTTGGAAGGCGTATTGTTGAGTTAGTTTACTTATTGTCACAGTCGTTGTCTTGCTTCATTCTGAGCTGTTTTCTCTTCGCAGAATCAATCTTCCTGCTTCCATTCATTTGTAAAATTTGTTGAGGATTTCAGAAGAATCACTGCATGATATAGGCTTATTTTTTTCGTGCACCACCAAGAAGGTTTTGTTGCTAATATCAACCGATTTATTTTGAAACCGAGAATGCCTTCTAGCTGTTGTGTCCGGGGATGTACCACAAATTACGGTCCTGCTAAAGAAACAGTTAAAGTGTTTAAATTTCCGAGTGAAGAAAGCAGATTTCAACAGTGGCTGAAGAAAATTCCTAGGAAGGACTGGTTTCCCGGGAAGAGAAGCGTAGTATGCATCAAACATTTTAAACATGAAGATGTTATAACAGAAGACAGTGTCACTAGAGAAGATGGCTCGATTATTTTGTCCCGCGTTCTCATTTGGCGCTTAGTAAAGATGCAGTGCCATGGTTGCTGTTTTTTCCTAATCTGCCAAAATATATTTCTGACAAAGACACTCATAAAAGAAAAGCGCCATCTAAAAGACTCGAAAACTTATACGACAGAAAAGAGTAAGCGAATGATGCAATTCTGGATAAAGATCTGATACAGTCTTTTGATGCTTTGAAAGAAACATCTAAATTATTTAAAAAAGGGTGGTATAGTTTGGTCGAAGTGGACTGCCTTCACTTTTACAAAATTAGTTGTAAGACACCACCTATTAAAATATCATCCAGTTTTATTACCTATTCAGATTTGTCAGTGGAAATTTACGTCAATCAACTTAAAGTTGAAACCAAGAGCATGATCTGGCTTCTAGAAAAAATTAAAATGGCAATTTGAAAATAAATCGGTGGTCACAGCTTGAAAAACTCTTAAGTTACATTGATGAAACCGAAGATCTTCCTCAAAGTGTGTCGTTAAATCATATATCAAACGTGATGCAGGATTATATTGACGATCACGAAGGCAGCAATGAAATACACAGCATGAAATTTTGTCAAAAACAAATATCATTATTGTCAAACAGTCAGCCTGCTCGAAGGTATAGTCCTGACACGCTTTCGTGGGCTTTCTCACATTTTACCAGTTCGCCGGCTGCCTACAGAATTATTCATAAAAGTGGAATTTTAATTTTACCACACGAACGGAACTTAAGAAAATTATCATCATTACTTCCTTTCAAGAGTAGAAATGACGGTAAAGAATTAGATGTGGAAGAACTAATATAGAGTTAGCCATGAAGTGTGTTTCAGTGTTTTTGAACAATTTTCTAAAGAACTACGCAAAACTCAAAAATGACGTCGTTGGTGGAAAATCAAGCAAAAGCAAATTTGCTGTCCCTTCGGCCTTTCCATGACAAGGAAGTTGAAGCATTTAACAGGTACTTTTCATTTGAAATTTATTCGATTTATTTTTTTTAAATGCCCCATTAATATGGGTGGAAGACTCGTTTTTGTTCTAATTTCTTGTATTTGGTTAGCGGAAAATGTGAAACCTTTATATCTTATCAAAGCGATATGAAATTTCAAGAGACATAAAATCAAGCCCTCAGTGCCGCCCCGGTGGCGCAGTGGTCTAAGCGATGGCCTGTGATCATTCGTCTGAACGGGGTCCGGGTTCGAATCCCGGTGAGGCATGGATGTTGTGTTTGTCTTACGGCACTAGCTCTTTCCTGCAACCAGTGACCCTAAATTAGGAACGGGCGACTGCTTATAGCCCATTGAGTTGCTCACGGTGGTCTTTAAACCTCCAATCAAAAAAAAAAAAAAAAAAAAAAGCACTCAGTTAGATCTCCGTCAATGACTTCGTTTACAATTTTTCTTCGTAACTGCAATATGCACTTTCCTATATTTTATATCTATGAGGAAATGCTCAATTTAACTGTAGTACATCGCAAAGAGTATAACTTTGTTATAGCAACATGAGGTCAATCATTCATTTAAAAAATATATTTGGTAACGGGAGCAACTAAGGAGAAAGCAATGTTACTGTAGCGTCCTGCCAGATTAACGTCCGTCGCTTCCTGTGACGTCATGACAGCCGACAACTTTGAGCCAATTAGGTTATATTACTGGAGACACCGCTGGCTCTGCCGCCAGCAAGGGTCACAGCTAATCTGTGGTGTGACGTCACAAACAGGCAAAAATGAACTAAATTATACCGTTGATGAAACAGTAAGCTTGTGTATCATTGATAAAGATTATTGAAATACTCATTTTATCTGTTTATACGCTTAGAAGCTTTTGTTCTATTGGTTTCCAAGCAGCTTCACTTCTGCGGCTGCGTCGTGCCTGCTCATGACGTCATTTGCAGCACAGACGGTGACTTATGGCGGCTAATGCTACGTGGATAGGAGTGGTGTCTCCAGTAATATAACCTCCTTGGCCCAGGCCCGTCCAAGGGACGAGGGAGGTACGATGGCCCCCGGTTATCCTTATCCTACACTTTCACTGATTTCTTAGTGAAGTCACTGTCCAAATCGCCATCGTAAGACTACTTAATCGCCACGTTTCTTTGTACCTGCATCATACCAGCGTGTCGGAATTATTATTCGTAAACCGGCTAGAATAGTCTGCATAAATTCGGCCAGATTTTTTAATGCATAATGTTTACAATTTTTAATTAAAAAAAATGTGGTTAATGTTGCCGAGATGCTTTTATTCCTCATAAAGAAGTTCTTTATTATGTAACAACCAATTAAATACCGTTCTTCGAACGTGATGATATTAAAATACAGTTGAAATACAGGTGACATATATGATATACAGTTGAAATGGCCATACACTGCATATTTCTTCGCACGTTTGGGAAACACATCTGCCTGACTTATTCTGCCAGACGACACATAAGCAATTTCGTTCCTAACTGTAAATTTAAAACTTCAAGCCTACAAGAGACAAATCAAAATACGTAATTACTCTTCAATTTCATTGTTAAAATATTAATATACAACAGAACAAAATAATAATAGAAAACAGAACAAAATACGTTGTCACTTTCAACATAAATGTAAAAATAACCTTATAAACAATTTCGTTTGAAACTGTACATTTTTAAAAGCTATCAAATCAGATGTTTTTGGAAGCTTGAGCAAAATTGTGTTGCCTTCGCTAATATCTCAAGGGGGAATCTTTTTTTTTTTTGTAATTTCAATTACTATGAAAATCTACCCGCATATTTATGTTTATTGCAGTTGTCTTACCACTTATATGGCGTCACCGTTGCTTCGGTGAAAACGAATGTTGGTAATTTGATTTTGACTCAAAAAACCTTGACATTCGATATGTCAAACGATAATATAAATGTTTAAATGCAAAGCATATTATGATATAGCGCTTTTTACGTGATTTGTTTTCAGGTTTATTGTTAAATAAACTCAGAAAACATAAATTCAAAACAAAATATTTTTTTATTGCGGTCACCTTACCACTTATATGACGTCACCGTTGCTTCGGTGAAAACGAATGTTGGTAATTTGATTTTGACTCAAAAAACCTTGACATTCGATATGTGAATCGATAATATAAATAATTAAATGCAAAGCATATTATAATATAGCGTTTTTTACGTGATGTTTTTAAAAGGTTTTTTTTTGTTAAATACATTTAGAACAAATCTATAAACCTTGACATTCAATATGTCAAACGATAATAAATGTTTAAATACAAAGCATTTTATGATATAACGCCTTTTACGTGATTTTTTTCAGGTTTATTGTTAAATAAATTCAGAACAAAATATTTATTTTTATTGCAGTCCCCTTACCACTTATATGACGTCACCGTTGCTTCGGTGAAAACGAATGTTGCTAATTTGATTTTGACTCAAAAACCTTGACATTTGATTTGTTAAACGATAATATAAATGTTTAAATGCAAAGCATATTATGATATAGCGCTTTTTACGTGATTTGTTTTCAGGTTTATTGTTAAATAAACTCAGAAAACATAAATTCAGAACAAAATATTTATTCTTATTGCAGTCACCTTACCACTTATATGGCGTCACCATTGCTTCGATGAAAACGAATGTTGGTAATTTGATTTTGACTCAAAAAACCTTGACATTCGATATGTCAATCGATAATATAAATGTTTAAATGCAAAGCATATTATAATATAGCGTTTTTTACGTGATGTTTTTAAAAGGTTTTTTTTTGTTAAATAAATTTAGAACAAATCTATAAACCTTGACATTCAATATGTCAAACGATAATAAATGTTTAAATACAAAGCATTTTATGATATAACGCCTTTTACGTGATTTTTTTCAGGTTTATTGTTAAATAAATTCAGAACAAAATATTTATTTTTATTGCAGTCCCCTTACCACTTATATGACGTCACCGTTGCTTCGGTGAAAACGAATGTTGCTAATTTGATTTTGACTCAAAAACCTTGACATTTGATTTGTTAAACGATAATATAAATGCTTAAATGCAAAGCATATTATGATATAACGCTTTTTACGTGATTTTTTTTCAGGTTTATCGTTAAATAAATTCAGAACAAAATATTTATTTTTATTGCAGTCACCTTACCACTTATATGGCGTCACCATTGCTTCGATGAAAACGAATGTTGGTAATTTGATTTTGACTCAAAAAACCTTGACATTCGATATGTCAATCGATAATATAAATGTTTAAATGCAAAGCAAATTATAATATAGCGTTTTTTACGTGATGTTTTTAAAAGGGTTTTTTTGTTAAATAAATTTAGAACAAATCTATAAACCTTGACATTCAATATGTCAAACGATAATAAATGTTTAAATACAAAGCATTTTATGATATAACGCTTTTTACGTGATTTTTTCCAGGTTTATTGTTAAATAAATTCAGAACAAAATATTTATTTTTATTGCAGTCCCCTTACCTCTTATAGGACGTCACCGTTGCTTCGGTGAAAACGAATGTTGGTAATTTGATTTTGACTCAAAAAACCTTGACATTCGATATGTCAAACGATAATATAAATATTTAAATGCAAAGCATATTATGATATAGCGCTTTTTACGTGATTTGTTTTCAGGTTTATTGTTAAATAAACTCAGAAAACATAAATTCAAAACAAAATATTTTTTTTTTATTGCGGTCACCTTACCACTTATATGACGTCACCGTTGCTTCGGTGAAAACGAATGTTGGTAATTTGATTTTGACTCAAAAAACCTTGACATTCGATATGTGAATCGATAATATAAATAATTAAATGCAAAGCATATTATAATATAGCGTTTTTTACGTGATGTTTTTAAAAGGTTTTTTTTTGTTAAATACATTTAGAACAAATCTATAAACCTTGACATTCAATATGTCAAACGATAATAAATGTTTAAATACAAAGCATTTTATGATATAACGCTTTTTACGTGATTTTTTTCAGGTTTATTGTTAAATAAATTCAGAACAAAATATTTATTTTTATTGCAGTCTCCTTACCTCTTATAGGACGTCACCGTTGCTTCGGTGAAAACGAATGTTGGTAATTTGATTTTGACTCAAAAAACCTTGACATTCGATATGTCAAACGATAATATAAATGTTTAAATGCAAAGCAAATTATAATATAGCGTTTTTTACGTGATGTTTTTAAAAGTTTTTTTTTTGTTAAATAAATTTAGAACAAATCTATAAACCTTGACATTCAATATGTCAAACGATAATAAATGTTTAAATACAAAGCATTTTATGATATAACGCTTTTTACGTGATTTTTTCCAGGTTTATTGTTAAATAAATTCAGAACAAAATATTTATTTTTATTGCAGTCCCCTTACCTCTTATAGGACGTCACCGTTGCTTCGGTGAAAACGAATGTTGGTAATTTGATTTTGACTCAAAAAACCTTGACATTCGATATGTTAAACGATAATATAAATGCTTAAATGCAAAGCATATTATGATATAGCGCTTTCTACGTGATTTTTAAGGTTTTTTGTTAAATGAATTCAGGACAAATAAATTCAGAAGAAATAAATTTAGAACAAAATATGTACTGAGCATGTCAACTGAAGTCATTCAAAACTTAGGGCGTGGCTTCAGTGGCTGGACTACAACGGCTCGATCATTGCAAAACGTCCTAGCGTTATCAAAGCTGGGTTATTTAAAAAACCCATTTCAACGCACGTAAAGTTATCGTAGGAAAGAATTCTTTCTTAGGGCGCCTCTATGTTGTAAAAGGAACATTCCTACCAAATATGAAAGTTCTAAGTTCAGTAGTTTCTGAGATTCGGTGATGATTCAGTGAGGGCTTTCAGTTCCATCAGAATCGACTAAGGTCCAAGTCGTCCCTGCTCCTAATGGTAATTGCATTTCCACCCTCCTCCTTTCGGCAATAAATACGCCCGTTTTTATACCAACAAAATCTGATATTTTTTCCTCTGGAAAATTTCCGCGCTTTCCAGAATAATTCTCTGTTGCGCACAGTCAAATTCTCATTAACATAAATTCCAGTTTCCCGCAAATAATTAGCACCAATATCAGTCAATTTCAAAATCTTCCGATTCCTTGATAAAAGAATATCTCTTACCTTTCTGGCCTGAAACTGCACAATGATTGGCGAGGACACCGTGCCCCCTAAGTTTTAAATTCTATGAACGACGTCAATGTCATCACACGAAAGGTCTCCAAAATCCAACCCTTTTGCACCGCTAAGCACATTATTCGAGAGATCAGCATTAGTCTCTTCATTACTCTCAGGGATGCCATGTATTTCCAAGTTTCTATTTCTCGTATATTGATCGAGGTTGTTAAAGTCCTGTGACAGTCTGGAAATTTCAATATGCTGGTTTGAAATCCTCTGCTGAAGAACAACCACTTCCCTACGAGAGTCCTCAAGCATCGAACTTGATTTATTTAAAGAAGTCAAAATGTCATCATACTTTTGTGAAAAGAATATCTTCAAATGTAGTATCTCAATCTTTCATTCGTTAATAGCATGTAGCTTTATGTCGATAGACTCCAGAACCGACTGAGAATCACTGCCACTGGCACACTCTTTCACCAATTTCACCTCGGAATGAATGTTTTTTTTAGTGGAAGGTGCTCCTTCAGAATGGACCTCGGAATCATGTAATTACCACGACGACAACTATCACATTGCCATTTCATTTTTTCTCTTTTGACATTCGTCGGTAAACACTTTCTGTTATTGAACAACAAGCATAATGATTGCCGCCGCATCCGCCGTAGCACTGAACCCAGTCTTCAGCATGGATTACAGCCGAACACATGAAACAAATTTTTTGTGTCATATATAATTTAATAATCAATGAGCTCTCAAATGCGATAGACACCCCTGGCAGCAAGCGGTGTAGTAGAAAGTGTACTTTACCAGTCTTCACTGATATATGAAACGATCACGATTCCAAGTCAGCAGAGCCGGTATCGTCATCGGAATAAGAGCTATCAAAAGTGCTGTTCACCACGTAAATCCTATAAGACACCTATAAGCTGTAACAGCAATTCATATGATTCGAAATCGATGAAGCACCACTTCGGTTGGCTATAAGCAGTCGCCCGTCGCTGATTCAGAGCCAGTGGTTCCAAGGAAGGGAGAGAGCCGGCGCCGCAAGACAACATAACATCCATGCCTCACCGGGATTCGAACCCGTACCCATCTCGGAAGAATGACCAGAAAACATCGCTTAGACCACTGCGCCACTTGGGGCGGCGTGGTCGACACAATGGCTTCCAATCTTTAAACCTGCAAATAACCGAAACGGTGTAGTTAATAAAAAATCACCCAGTATTTTCAAATCATGAATGTTTCATGGAAATATCTGTGTGGCTGATGATCCTTTTGAGCTGGAAGTAGGTCTGAGAGACCGGAGAAGGAAGTGTTATGCCATTATCTGTGAAGCAAGTAGTTCTCTATGTCACCGGTACGTCTAAAAGAAAGTGAATCCATATTTGTATTGATTGTGTTAATAGTATTTTTTACCAGCTGAACACACTTAGAGCTGCCTGCGTATGATGTTTCATATTGCAGTATATTCTAATTTTTACTGCAGTTAATGATTGTGTTGTGAGATCCCCACCTTTGATTCCCTTACGAAGAATATTAATCTTTCTGCAGTCAGTGTGTGTGTGCCGCCCCGGTGGCGCAGTGGTCTAAGCGATGGCATCTGATCACTCGTCTGAAAGGTGTCCGGGTTCGAATCCCGGTTAGGCATGGATGTTGTGTTTGTCTTACGGCACTGGCTCTTTCCCTTCCCTGGAACCAGTGACCCTAAATTAGTGACGGGCGACTGCTTATAGCCCATTGAGTTGCTCACGGTGGTCGTTAAACCTCCAATCAAAAAAAAAAAAAAAAAGTGTGTGTGTAAATTTGTAAGAAGTGCAGTGATATCTTTCGAGCCGCCCCGGTGGCGCAGTGGTCTCAGCGATGGCCTCTGATCATTCGTCCCAAAGGGGTCCGGGTTCGAATCCCGGTGAGGCATGGATGTTGTGTTTGTCTTACGGCACTGGCTCTCTCCCTTCCCTGGAACCAGTGACCCTAAATTAGGGACGGGCGACTGCTTATAGCCCATTGAGTTGCTCACGGTGGTCGTTAAACCTACAAAAAAAAAAAATCTTTCGAGCATCGTTATTTATGAGCTACGTTAATAGTTTTTAGTAATGCTGATTTTCTATGTCATTTTGCTTCTGTTTCCACAGTTCTAAGTGCAGCAATGAATTTCCTTTTTCAAAAGGAATGTAGCTATGATGAGGTTCACTAAGACATCCTGTATAATGCTTCAGAAACAGTAGGAAAGATAAGTCAGCCAACTCGTGACCGCTAGTAAAACACTGCGTGTTTCTTTTTTTTTTTTTTTTTTTGATTGGAGGTTTAACGACCACCGTGAGCAACTCAATGGGCTATAAGCAGTCGCTCGTCCCTAATTTAGGGTCACTGGTTCCAGGGAAGGGAGAGAGCCAGTGCCGTAAGACAAACACAACATCCATGCCTCACCGGGATTCGAACCCAGACCACGTTCGGACGAATGATCAGAGGCCATCGCTTAGACCACTACGCCACCGGGGCGGCACTGCGTGCTTCGTCGCCGGAAAAGATCACGAGCATGGACAAAATAAAAATCCCAACCATTTTCCTTTTCGCATTGTAGACATGACAGGAAAATTTTCAGCAAATTCCGATGGTAGCACACGTGTGTGTATCAGTTACATAATCCATGCCTCACCGGGATTCGAACCCGGACTTATCTCGGACGAATGATCAGAAGCCATCGCTTAGACCACTGCTCCACCGGGGCGTCGCCGATTGGTTTCCAACGTTGTCGTGTATAACGTCAAACACCACGCTGACGTATCAGGCCGTGTAACATGAGAGTGACGTCACAAGTGGAGGGAACTTATCTCTCTAATAACATGGCCGTGTACATTTTAGATGGACATGGACTGGCCTGCTTCAAGTCGTTCTACTGCATATGTATATATATATATGCAGTATGTATATCAGTCTACATATCAGTTCGCAACCGTCTCTTCGGGCTTTGTAGAAATAGTATAGCATAGTAGAAACTTTTGTCAATAGGAAGCTCTCCTTTTGTAAATTCACCTTGAAACCATCGATTTCCTCCGGGGAAAAATAAAAAAACAATATGACCAATTTTCGAATGCCTGCCTTGATTTCCGATTAGTTATATCTGCTACAGACGTACAAGCATGGACATTCTCGATTATTATTAGGGTTATACCGAAAGTACTGCAAAAGTGGGCATAAATGTTTTATTAACTGACAGAGGTCGTTCAAATTGCTCAAATTAGTGGATTAACTCTTTCTCTATACAAAGGTACAACATAGTCTTCATCACAAGCGATGCATTTGCGCCATCGTTAAACCCAACTCTCGAATCTTCAGTTGTGCCCGCTTCTTCGCAGCCACTTTCCCCTCTTCTATGTCATCAAATCATTGTTCCTGGAGAGTGTCCTTCATTGGATCGAACAGGTGGAATTCGAAGGGCACAGGATCTGGGCTGTACGGTGGATGGGAGACCACCAACCAGCCGAATTTGCTGATCGCTTGATTTGTTGCCAAAGATGTATGTGGTGTCGCATTGTCATGGTGAATGTGGATCCTTTTCAGATTCTTGTTCAGTCTCTTCCTCCTTATGGCTTCTCTAAGATTCTTGAGTGTCTCAATGTACCCCTCGCTGGTCACGGTACAGCGACTTTCCAGAAAACTTAGAAGAATGACACCCCTGTCATCTCAAAAAACAGTCCCCATGACCTTCTGTGCTTATCGCTGGCTCTTGAACTTCTTAGTCTTTGGTGAAGAGATGTAGCACCATTCCATGGATTGATTCTTCACTTCCGGATTGTGATTCTTCACTTCCGGTGGTGATTCTTCACTTCCAGGTTGTGATTCTTCACTTCCAGATTGTGATTCTTCACTTCCGGATTGTGATTCTTCACTTCCGGATTCCACGGATTGATTCTTCACTTCCGGATTGTAAAGGTAGGTTCACGTTTCATCCCGTCTACCAGATCGAAACAAAAAGTGCCTTCACCGGCTTTAAACGCTTCCAGCAGATCAGAGCAGGCTTCCACCTTCTCTCCTTCAAATCTGCTATGAAGGAGAATGGTTACTACAGAGGAAGAGTTATTCTACCAACATGTGCAGTTTGAACGACCTCTGTCAGCTAACAAAGAGTTAATGTCCACTTTTGAATTTTACTTTCCGTACAACCCTCGTATATGTGGCACTGAGGTCAGAGTTCAGCTTTTTTGTTTCATCTCACAATCACCCCTGATGCAGTTATAGATGCACAAAAACTTTATTTAAACTATTGCAGGAGAAACATATAAAATTTAGGAGAAATGGAAAAGTAGTTTCAGGCAATGGGTGATTACAAATTTTGGTATAATGCTTATTCTGTTTAACATAGCCCTTATTTGACAAACTTGAATTGTGCAGTCACGCGTAATTAAATTTCATATACTTCCAAACGACTCATTATTAAATTAAGAATCAAAATTTTCAAAACACTTGATTTTTTGACTCCTTTACCAAAAACATTTATGCCTTCAGTTTCTTACCAGAAACTACTGTAAAATTGTGAGGACTAAACTTTTAGAGAAAATTATCAAGGTTATTCTCCAATATAAGAATTTTCCTTTGACGAAGCGGGTAAGCAGTAAATATTTAGTTATACATGGTAAGCAGTAAATATTTAGTTGAGTTATATTTAAAAGTAAAAATAACTCATTAGAAGAATATGAAATTTAGTGGAAATATTGTATTTTAGTTAATATGTCATGAAACTAAAGGCTTTTGTGTCGTGGAAATGAGCAAAAATTATGACAAAATCATCACAGAAAGAAAATGTTTATTTTGTAAGGAAAACATGAATGATATCCTTTCGGGAAATATGTTTAAATCTGTCTTTGAGAGACTAAAGTATATCAAAAGTTTTTGGTAGATTTCAGATGTTAGAAAAAATCATAGGAAAAAGAAATGTAATTATGTCGTTCAAGAAAAAAGTTTGTTGGAATGAATCAGAAGAAAATAAGAAGAAAAAAATTAGAAGTGGAGTATAATGCTGTTACATCGCGAAGTTTGAGGAAACCGTGAACATAGAATGGTAGTTGGAAAAATATATAAGTCATACAGAAGAAAAAGCACCAAAAGTCTTTCTTAGAAGAATATATTTGTTTGAGGAAGTACGATATTTTAGTTACGTGTTGGGATGGGGAAGTATTATATTTTAACTACGTGCTGAGATGGAAAAGAACGGTATTTTAGCTACGTGTTGGGATGGGGAAATATTATATTTTAACTACGAGCTGAGATGGAAAAGAACGGTATTTTAGCTACGTGTTCGTATGGGGAAGCAAGATATTTTTGATAGATTTGAATTGAATATGAATAGTTCTTTTCTGCAGTGTTAGAAAGCATGTTACAAAGAAAAAAATATATCGCTAAGAATAACTATTAGTGGAAGTATGAACTTTTAGTAGGTATGTATTGAGAATGAATGTTTTTATTCTGTGTCAATGAATAAAAAGTATAACAAATTACAATAGAATGAAAATCTTTTCTTTTGCAGGAAAAATATAAATAAAATTCAATAGTACCTTTCATGAGATCATATCTCGCAAAATTAATATTGAGTCGTTAAGAAACGCTTCTTGTAATGAAAAGAGAAATTGAAGTTTGAATTAAAGGTGAAGTAGAATAATGGTGATATATCAATAAGTTTGGACAAAAATAATGTCGATACATTGAGAAGTTTGATAACAAAATAATGCTGACACATCGAGAAGTTTAACGAATATTCAAGCATTTTGAAATATAGTTTAAGTTATATACGGAAAATAAGTAATAGTGAAGAAACGTTTGTTGAAATGAATTGCAAAAACAGAGTGAGAATAAAGAAAGTACAGTTACAATCGAATTTTATTATAACCACTGTAGATCTGTATAATTCGAGCACACTTACATGAAAAACAAAATAGAAAAACAGTTTAAGTTACATCCGAATACAATAAAAGCGAATTGGAAAAATAATTTTAGTACAAAAGAGAAATTCAACGCCTTTCTTACAAGCGATATTTTAGGTAGAGAATAAATGTTAGATGCAATCGATTAAAAACAATCTAGGATGTTGCTGCATTTTCTTGTCTAATCATGGAGAAATTTAAGACATCCTACAAAAAAATGATCCACGGAGAAAATAATGTATTGGTATTAAATAATGTATTCCCAAAGCAATGTTATCGTCATCGTGTTCGTTACTACCTAGAGAACGCGCCCTTTACTAAATACAGCGTAGTTGAATGCAGTGTTTCTTTCAGGACTTTTTAGCCGGGGGGGGGGGGGGGGGACAAATGGAACTTTAGAGTGGGCAAATTTTCCATTTGCTATATATATATATATATATCCACGATCCTGCTACATAAGAAAGGTGACATTGAGGATCTCGGAAACTACAGACCTATCAGCCTCCTATCAGTAGTTTATAAAATCTTCACTAAAGTTCTTTCACACCGCTTGAAGGTAACACTGGACATGGCTCAACCGAGAGAACAAGCTGGATTCAGGAGTGGCTACAGCACAATAGATCATATCCACGTGCTGAGAGAACTAATTGAAAGAGCGAGGGAATATGAACTTCCATTGTGCATGGCTTTTATCGATTATGAAAAAGCCTTTGATTCGGTGAAACCATCAGCAGTTACAATGGCTCTGAAAACCTGCGGTATTGAAGATGCATACATTAATATTATTAATAACATCTATGAAAATGCAAGTGCAAAGATTAGGCTGTTTGAAAATACAACACACGTAAAAATTGGAAAGGGAGTGAGACAAGGTGACACCATATCTCCGAAGCTCTTTAATGCCACATTGGAGGGTGTTTTTCAGTCACTGAGCTGGGAAAACAAGGGGATAAAGATTAATGGAGATTATCTAACCCACCTTCGTTTTGCTGATGACGTAGTCATTTTTGCAACTACCCCATCAGAGCTGCAGAGTATGATCCAGGAACTTGCTGACAAGAGTAAAGAAGTGGGATTAAAAATGAACTTTCAGAAGACAAAAGTGATGTTCAATGCTTTTACAAGAAATGAAGATTTATCGATTGATGGAGAAAAGCTGGAGATAACAGACACGTACGTTTATCTTGGACAGCAGATATCAAGTGAGGGTCACATTGATGAAGAAATTAATCGGCGTACAAAACTTGCCTGGAGAGCTTTTGGAAGAAACAGCATAATTTTCAAGAGCAATATGCCATTATGTCTTAAAAGAAAAGTGTTTGATCAATGCATCCTTCCAGTGCTTACGTATGGTGCGGAGACGTGGACCTTAACTAAAAGAGACATACAAAGGCTGCAGACAACTCAAAGAAGCATGGAGAGGTGCATGCTTGGTGTAACCAGGAGAGATAAGAAGAGGAACTCGTGGATCCGAAAAATGACAAGAGTGGAAGACATCATGATCAGAGTTAAATCCCTGAAATGGCAATGGGCTGGACATACTGCCAGAAGGACAGATCATCGATGGACAGCCGAAATTTTAGATTGGATTCCAAGGGACAGGAAAAGACCCAGAAGAAGACCACATGGGAGATGGGTGGATGAAATTCGAAAGTATGCAGGGGTGACATGGAGGAGACTGGCACAAGACAGACCGTTGTGGAGGAAACTTGGGGAGACCTTCGTCCAGCAGTGGATTGATAATGGTTGACAATGATGATGATGATGATATATATATAATTTTAACTACTATATTTATATATATATATAGAAGTAATTACTATATATCTAGCACAGGGGCGCATTTAGAGGAGGCCTTCCCCCGGAAAATGCTTCATTTCTTTGTTTTTGGTTAAAATGCGACTTACATTAGAAAAAAATACCTTAATTTAATAAAAATGTATCAACTTACATTAGAAAAAAATGCTTTAATTTTTCTTCAATTTTTCATTAACTCTAATTTTGTTCCAGATGATGGATAGCAAAAACTTCCGTTTTTCGTCCCCCCCCCCCCCGAAGAAAAATTCTATATACATACCTGATATAGTAATTACTTCTTCATCAAACATTTCAGGAATAACAAACTGTTTTCAGCTAAAGGTAAAGGGGAGGTTCTGCAGGCTTGAAATTTTTATCTGTTAAAATGCATTCAACGCACTCTTGTTCCTGAATCACGATTCCCAGACAATTAGGTATGATTAGTCTACTTATTATATTTTTAAGAATACCATGCGTCGTAATGCACTTTTTAATAAAATAAACTATAACTAGTACCATTTGAACAAATGTTACAAATATTTCTTCAATTTTTTTTTATCATAAAAAGAAACGAAACTTCCTTTTTCATCATAGCCTGAATTTATTAAAATTTGACTCGGTAACCTAAAATGTCTCGGGGGGGAGGAATGGTCGTTTCCAGGAGGGCTTCGCCCCCCCTGGATGTATGCCTGAAAGAAACACTGGTTGAATGGCTAAGACGTCTACTTACAAGCGCACTGGTCGTGGGATAAAGTCCGATGGCTGGCAGGAATGATTTATTCACTTGCGCTGAAAAATTTCCCCGAGTTGTGACATCATCGGTCTGCCATACAAAGGACAAGTCAATAAAAATTCCTAACACGCTTGGAATAAAATTCCCATGAATTTCTAAAACAAAGCAGGTACATAAAATTTCTCCAACTGATACCAGATGACAGAACAAGAGTTGCATTTAACGTCGTGGGAACAAGACGTCAGAAGTTTAGTAACCACCTCCTCCTCTGCCACCAGCAGTCACATTCCCTTCCTCCGCACGACAACATCGAGACTGGAAGTTAGGAGGGCAGGAAGTTATTCATTAGTGAGGATCGACCATTCAGCAGCAGCCCGTCCACGTCCTCCGCCTGGCTCCGGAGGAGCACGTAATAGTAACCCTATGTAATTCAGAAGCCCCCATTTTTATCACTCACCAAGGTCATGCAAATTCAAAGACAAGTTAGGGTAGGAAACCTCACTTACTCTAGACAGGCGTTTCGGGCGGATTGGATTTAATTGGAGGTTTAACGACCACCGTGAGCAACTCAATGGCTATAAACAGCCGCCCGTCCCTGATTTAGGGTCACTGTTTCCAGGAAAGGGAGATAGCCAGTGCCGTAAGACAAACACAGCATCCATGCCTCACTGGGATTCGAACCCGGACCCCTTTCGGACGAATGATCAGAAGCCACCGATTAGACCACTGCGCTACCGAATTACTACGTGGCAATTCTTATATTGAGGATCTCAGGAACTACAGACCTATCAGCTTCCTATCAGTGGTTTATAAAATCTTCACTAAAGTTCTTTCACATCGCTTGAAGGTGACACTGGACAAGGCTCAACCGAGAGAACAAGCTGGATTCAGGAGTGGCTACAGCACAATAGATCATATCCACGTACTGAGAGAACTAATTGAAAGAGCGAGGTAATATGAACTTCCATTGTGCATGGCTTTTATCGATTATGAAAAAGCCTTTGATTCGATGAAACCATCAGCAGTTACAATGGCCCTGAAATCCTGCGGTATTCAAGATGCATACATTAATATTATTAATAACATCTATGAAAATGCAAGTGCAAAGATTCGGCTGTTTGAAAATACAACACACATAAAAATTGAAAAAGGAGTGAGACAAGGTGACACCATATCTCCGAAGCTCTTTAATGCCACATTGGAAAATGTTTTTCAATCACTGAACTCGGAAAACAAAGGGATAAAGATTAATGGAGATTATCTAACCCACCTTCGTTTTGCTGATGACATAGTCATTTTTGCAACCACCCCATCATAGCTGCAGAGTATGATCTAGGAACTTGCTGACAAGAGTAAAGAAGTGGGATTAAAAATGAACTTTCAGAAGCCAAAAGTGATGTTCAATGCTTTTACAAGAAATGAAGATTTATCGATTGATGGAGAAAAGTTGGAGATAACAGACACGTACGTTTATCTTGGACAGCAGATATCAAGTGAGAGTCACATTGGTGAAGAAATTAATCGGCGTACAAAACTTGCCTGGAGAGCTTTTGGAAGGAACAGCATAATTTTCAAGAGCAATATGCCATTATGTCTTAAAAGAAAAGTGTTTGATTAATGCATCCTTCCAGTGCTTACGTATTGTGCAGAGACGTGGACCTTAACTAAAAGAGACATACAAAGGCTGCAGACAATTCAAAGCAGCATGGAGAGGTGCATGCTTGGTGTGACGAGGAGAGATAAGAAGAGGAACTCGTGGATCCAAAAAATGACAAGAGTGGAAGACATCATGATCAGAGTTAGATGCCTGAAATGGCAATGGGCTGGACATACTGCCAGAAGGACAGACCATCGATGGACAGCCGAAATTTTAGATTGGATTCCAAGGGACAGGAAAAGACCCAGAAGAAGACCACATGGGAGATGGGTGGATGAAATTCGAAAGTATGCGGGAGTGACATGGAGGAGACTGGCGCAAGACATACCGTTGTGGAGGAAACTTGGTGAGACCTTCGTCCAGCAGTGGATTGACAATGGTTGACAATGATGATGATGATGATGAATTCGTATATACGCGTGTTATGGGCGTTAGAGTTGTTAAGGGCTAATTGAGGGGAAGTGTGCCAAACCATGTTACCTCCTTCATAGAAACATCAGGGGTACTTGATTTTCTTAGGAATAATGGAGTTAGGGGTTATGGAGGTAGTATATTATTCTACCTGTTCAGATGTGAGGTCAATATAATTCTAACGCCAATGTTAAGCCTCCCAATTAAAAAAAAAGTGTTGGCTATGCCTAAAACCTCGTGTCAATAGCTTATGTAGCACCGCAAAATGGACTGGAATTTTGTTCTCTTCAAAATTTTCTTCCATTTGGAGAACAAGTGAAAACTAGACGGCGAATCCGGCCAGTAAGTGGGATGTTCGGAAAGATCCAAGTGACCTTCACGAGATTTTACCGGCAGTGTAGACTGAAGCACTGTAACACAGAAACAATATAATTTACAGCAATCTCCTCTGTGCTTAATTACAATTCTAGCTTCAGTTTGCTCAGAGGGAATGCGTAATATATCGTTGATATGGTGGCACCCTTAATTCATTTCTCGTCTCAGACTCAGATTAGAAACTCCGTCACCTTTGCTACGAAACTTTTTTATGCGAGGAAAAGCAGAGCGACTCCATTCATTTGATTGTTCCTTGGACTCCGGATTCCGTCTAAAAGGTTGTGAATGGCTAACAGGAACAGATTAAACATGCCTTTATTGAGAAAAACCCCAGCATGTATTGAACTCTAATCTGCACACACAAATTCACGTTCAAAACAAACAGGATATCTAAGACTTTCGTGCTTTTAATTGCATTAAAAATTACCTTTGTGTAATAAGTTTCTCTGTATTAAATTACATCCAATGTAAGTCAAGATTTACTACCTGGTACTTAAGGAAGATTTGACATCTAAGAACTATTTAAATGATTTATTCAATTATTTTTCTTTTTCAGTTTATCCAAACGTGTTTTCCAGTATTACTACTACCTACCCCATGCTCATGCTGGATCTTATTGCATTGGTATTTTGTGTGGCTACTATCTGGTGAAGAAACCTGAATTGACTTTATCAAAGGCAAATATCAAATCTAATGTTAAATGCTTGTAATTAAGTACAAAATGTTGTCTTTATATCTCTTAATGCCAATGGCATTACAGTCTTACTGAAAAACATCAGAGTAAAGAATAATTATCACTAAACGTATGAAATTGGCCTTACTTATTTCTTCCGGAGAAGTACAAAGCCTTTCAGCAGACAGCTGAAATTTATGCACTCATTTAAGTGGAAGAAACACGCCAAGCCCCGATTCAAACATTAATAAAACCCCAGGGTTTTCTAAGGAGCTAAAGAATATGATTTACAAAGCAATAGAAATAAAAGATGAAAACATTTATAATTCTCATGGCGACAGAAAAAATAGTATTGTTAGATTGCAACTCAGAGGGGCTGGATTAAGTAATGTGAACACTGTGGTTATAGGGGCTAGCGTTCTTCGGGCAGGCTACACAGAAAAGTAAGACGTTGTGATTATCCTTTGTGTCTGTTTTCTTTGTATATCTTCTCTAGGTGTAGTACAGGTTGTGTTCACATCAGAAGTTCGTGCGAGCAGTAGGTGAAATGGGTGACTTGTCAGACTTCAAAAGAGGGCAAATCGTGGGAACCCCTTCAGCAGAGGAATTTTTACGAGCGGACGGTGAAATGGGTGACTTGTCAGACTTCAAAAGGAGGCAAATCGTGGGAACACGTTTACCAGAGGAGTTTGTACGAGCAGTCGATGAAATGGGTGACTTGTCAGATTTCAAAAGAGGGCAAATCGTGGGAGCCCCTTTACTAGAGGCATTTTTACGAGCGGACGGTGAAACGGGTGACTTGTCAGACTTCAAAAGCGGGCAAATCGTGGGAACCAGTTTACCAGAGGCGTTTGTACGAGCGGTCGGTGAAATGGGTGACTTGTCAGACTCCCAAAACGGCAAATCATGGGAACCCGTTTACCAGAGGCGTATGTAATCATAACAGCCAAATAATTGTTCTGTGGTTCAACAGCAACACTGTTTACGGTTATGACTGCGTACGCAAAGTATGGCAAGACTTCGTCACCGAAGGATATTGGGAGAAAACATAGATTGAGTAAGGGGAACCGTCGAACACTAACAAGGATTTTTTATTTATTTATTTTTTTTTTGATTGGAAGTTTAACGACCACTGTGTGCAATTCAATGGGCTATGAGCAGTCGCGCGTCCCTAATTTTGGGTCACTGGTTTCAGTGTAGGGAGATAGCCATTGCCGTAAGACAAACACAACTTCCATGCCTCACCGGGATTCGAACCCGGACCCTTTTCAGACGAATGATCAGAGACCATCGCTTAGACCACTGCGCCACCGGGGCGGCAACAAGGATTGTGTCGAACAACACAGAACTACTACAGCAGATGACAGCATAACTCAATATGAAAGCCGTCTCAAGTACTAGAGGCCTAAGCCTACGCCATTTTCCCGTTTGTGACGTCAGCAACCGGGTCATAACAAACCAAACCCGCTACGATTGAAACCTAGAAGCAAACCGTTTGCTCTGCGAGTGTCCTATACTGAGAGTGCTGAAGACTTGATGTGCAATATGAGGATTCGAAGAGAAGTTAATGTTTCTACTAAATACAGATTGCGTATTTCTTATGAATTGATGAAGTAGGCTATATTTTTGCAAACGTAATAGTTCCCGCGAAACTAAGTAGATTTAAACAGCGTTTCACGAATCTTTAAGCTTAGACAGTTTTCATGAATCAATGCGTTTTTGTTTTTGTTTTTTTGTCCAGGGCGGTTTCCTTATTTTGTACGAAATATTTAGAATTGTACTTTTCCGACATCATGCTGAAATAAAAGAAATATGCATCAGTCGCACATCGTGTTGTTGAAAGAATATGAAATTATCATATCAATGACGGCCATTTTAGTGTCATGCATGGAATGTTCCTTATTAACTTATCAGATAAATTTTTCCAGTTTTGCCTTTTTTTCCTTATTAACTTATTTGGATGAAATACAACAGGGGTGGCCAGCTACACTACCTTTGGAAGCTACATTTCAGGAAGGAATATTTGAAAGAGTCATTTATTTATTTTTTATAACAAAACAAACAATGACAAACTGAAAATTAGTTCAATTTTTTAAAGTTTATCCACAGATCCCCCCCCCCTCCCCAGTTAGCCTGATTCATAGCTGAAACACAAAACTGTGTTGCTTTCTTAGCTGAGACATTTTTGACTCAAAGCAAAAGATTCAGCATAAGATGTCTGAAAAATATCATAATATCGCTTTGCCGACTGAGCGCTGGTTTGACAACGTAAGTAGCACAAGTCTCGCACGTGACAAAGCTCACAAACGTAAGCAATTGTTGTTTTGTGATATCTGTTGCTTGCTTCAATATGAGTGTAAAAGAGAAGGGAAACTTTGATTTTGAAAGTTGTTTTGTTTTTTCATTTCCTCCTCAAAAGAGAATAGCCATCGTAAAGCACTGCTGTTGGTGCGCTCTCAAAGCGATTGCCGTGAGGGTGTTGTAAACGAGGAAAACAACGCAGTTTTGTGTTTCGGCTATCAGCCTCTCGCAGACGCCCCCCTCGGACGCCTGGAGCCAATCAGACGGAGTGTTCAGCGCACGTGATTCAGCACGCCATTTCGTGGCTAAGAGTAGACATACGACCGCAACGGTAAAAGTCAGCAGTACATCAGTGCGTGAGGTAGATTACTAGACGTGTGGCTTAATAGTACTTTTTTACATTCCGTGAGTTAACTTGCGTGAAAAAGAAAATTCTACGTTTTTTTTTAAATATTCCCATCTAATGTAAGAATCATGCTATCTGGAAAACGCAAATATGAAGACGAGAACAGGAGATTTAAAGCGGAGTGGGAAGAAGAATTTGCTTTTGTGGAGAGGAACGGGAAACCAATGTGTCTTTATGTGAAGTAACACTGTCACAGTTCAAGGCCAGTAATCTTAAGCGACATTATGAATCAAATCACTGTTCTTTCAGCCAAAAATTTCCTGCTGGTTGCGAGTTAAGACCAACTAAAATATTGTCTTTAAAAGCAAAACTAAATAACCAAACCAAGGTTATGTCAATGTTTATTAAAGAGGCAGATGTAACAACGGAGGCCGGAGTTATTATGGCCTTCAATATTGCTCGGCAAAACCACCCTACACAGAAGGAGAGTTCATAAAAAGAAACATTGCTAAAGTAATTTCTGCTTTAGATCCAGGAAATAAAAAATTGCTCAAATTGATTGAACAAATACCTGCATCTAGACATACTGTTGAAAGGCGAGTTTCTGTTATTTCCGATGACGTTATAAGTAACTTCGAACAGGATTTGACGAACTGATCAGCACTGAGTCTGTCCTTAGACGTATCCACGGACATTGAAGATAAACCACAACTAGCTATATTTGTTCGTTATGTAACAAATAATGTAGAAGTGAAAGAAGAACTATTGGACCTTATCGCACTAAAGTATACGACTCGGGTTCAGATATAAAAAACGCCCTTGTTGCTGAACTTGGAAAACATTCTGTACCGATTAAAAAGATAGTCAGCGTCGCAACTGACGGCGCTCCAGCAATGAGAGGTCCTACTAAAAGGCTTTGGGACTTTTAAATGCCGATGCATTGTATCCCAATTTTATCCATGTCCATTGCATTATTCATAGGGAGCACCTAGTACGTAAATATTTTAAATATGACCACATTTTGGTGGTAGTTTTAAAAGTTGTCAACTACATACGCTGAAGCGCCAAAACTCATCGACAGTTCAAAGCCTTCATACAAGAAACAGAAAACAATGAGCTTTCAGATGATGTATCGTGGTTTTGTTTAGGAAGATGGCTCTCAGTAAGCAATATTCTAAGAAAATTCTTTAATTTGCTAGAACCAATCAAACAATTTGTCTTTGAAAAAGAGAAATCTTTCCTAGAACTTGAAGATGCCAACTGGTTAATAGATATTGCGTTTTTCACAGATGTGGTGAAGCACTTACAATCATTAAATTTATCGCTGCAAGGACATGGTAAACTTATTTTGGATTTAGCGTACAGTGCCTTCAGCTTCCATAACAAACTCAAACTCTTCGAGAAAGACCTGGTTTCTAAAACCTTCACTCACTTCACGGGTCTTACTAAAATGTTGGAAACTTTACTCGGGTATGAAATTATAGCTACAGATTATGTATGAAAGTTGCACAGACTGGCAGAAAATATTACTGATAGATTTAGTGATTTACGAGGACTGATTTCATCATTTACATTTTTAGAAAACTCTTTTCTTGTTGACATTTTGAAGAATGGCTCTCCCGTCTCACCACCAATTGCTGGAGATATAGCGGCTGTAGAGTTGGAGCTGCTAGAGCTTCAAGAAGATGAAGGACTGAAACAGGTAAAACAAAATGGTTGTTCAACTATTGAGTTTTGGAAACAGATTCCGGAACAAAAATATCCTAAAACCAAAGAGTGTGCGTTGAGACTAATCTCAGTTTTCGGTACTTCATGTTGTTGTGAGTCTTTGCATTCAACACTTAAATTTATTAAAAATAAGCATCGGTCTGTTTTAACTGATCCGCATTTAACTTAGCTTGTTCGAACTGCCCTAACAAGTCATCAACCAAACTTTCGTCAGCGAACTGCTAAGATGGACAACATTCGTAAAGCATCCACAAGCAAATCTAATTTTTAAAGATTTTCTTTACAAAATTGTTTGATAGAATCAGAACAATATTTTTTTGAAAAACATTTTTATTTTTATTTTTATGTTTTTGGATAACTTTGTATCTTTTATGTTTTTGAATAACTTTGTAACAAGAAATTAAATCAAATAATTACTTTTGGACATTGATCAGTTTTAGTTTACCATATTTCATACATACATTTTATTTGCATAAGAGCCGCACCAGTCGCCTGAGAGAACCGCACGCGGCTCGCAAGCTGCGCTATGGCCATCCCAGAAATACAATATAGTGCGTTTAAAATAATATATGATGCCTGTCGTAATATTGGTGAATTTGTGCGAAACAATAACCCACTGATGTAAAATGTTAGAGCTCTTTTTTATCTGGATTAGTTTTGTAGATATGAAATAATCACTGAATGCATCGCTCCCATGGATTTTAAAGTGTTTGCGTTTTGATTTTTACCAAATGCTTTGCATTTACCAAATTTATAACTTTTTTCCATCGATATTGCAAAGTTACAATTAGAATCTTCATATCGCCTCGCTGTAACCTCGCTGCTAGCTTAAGCTGTCAGTTACAGCAGCGTTTATTATGACCCTGATGGTGACGTCACGAATCAGGGACTAAGGCCTGCTGGTACTGGAGACGGCTTTGTCAAAATCCACCCGAAAGACCTTGTTTCCACAAAAACAGCTGGTTCTAACTTTCAAACATTGGGGTGAATCTTTGATTTAGAGGGCCATATCTTGGTATGCGGCTGGCCCAATCTATACCCTACATGGTCGAATTACTGCCAAAGAGTATTTGGACATTCTAAGTGATCTGCTGCGTCATGCGATTCAAATGTTGCTTCCCAACAATGATGCGATTTTTCAAGATTATAATGCGTCCATAAACAACGGAACATTTCAGTCTTGGTTTGAGGAGCACCGAGATAAACTTCAACATCTGCCCTGACCAGCTCAGTCACCTGAATTCAACATCATCGAATAACTGGGGACGTTTTAAAGAGCAGAATGAGAAGATCGCCGTCTCCAACATCTCTGAAGCAACTGGCTTATGTTCTGATTGGCGATTGGTTCAACATTCCACTGAAAATTCTTCAGAAGGTGTATGAATCTATTCTAAGATGCTGGAAGCTGTATTAAAGGCTAATGGTCGCATAACACCTTATTAAAACAGACATATCCCCTATTTTCCCGGTGTTCATAATATTCTCCCCAACCTCTGTATATTAAGCACCTACAGTCATAATCTATAACATTATGGCCTGAATTTTCGCGGATGGCAAAGTCAATTCGTTCTTACTAATAAGTGAAATAGCAGAAGGCAAAGGCTTTTCGAAGTTTGAACGAGGAATAATTTTCGATGCAACGAAGGCGCAGGCCATCATCTCAACAACCACAGATATTGTTTGTTGATCGAGGGGCAAAAAGTGAAGTTCTGAAAGCCGCCCCGGTGGCGCATTGGTCTAAGCGCTGGCTTATGAGCATTCGTCCGTGAAGGGTACGGGTTCGAATCCCAGTAAGGCATGGATGTTTTGTTTGTCTTACGGTACTAGCTCTCTCCCTTCCCTGGAACCAGTGATCCTAAATTAGGGACAAGCGACTGCTTATAGCCCATTGAGTTCCTCACGGTGGTCGTTAAAACTTCAATAAAAAGCAGGTCTGAAAAGAATAGCTCGAAAAGTGAGACAACACACACATCACTGGGAAAACATTCGAGATGAAGCAGCGCAAATAGTTCACGTTGGACAACGTGAAATGTGTATTGTTCTCCAATTAATTGTCCTTCACTGACTTTTCCACAACCAGGAGAATTAACGTGCGGAGACATCCCTCACAGGCTTAGCACTCGGACTGTTTATTGCCCACAGTGAAACACGGAGGTGGGTTGGTGATGGTTTGGGCGACAATATTGTGGCAGTCTGTCGACCCGCTGATTGTTCTTGAGGGGGCACATCATTGCCAAGGACTATCGGACAATTCTGGATGACCAGGTGCACCCAATGGGTCAAAACATTGTACCTTGACGGTGGTGCCGTGTATCAGGATGATAATGCTCCGATAAACAGAGCCATACTGGTGGAAGAGTGGCTTACTGAGTATGAAAGTGATGTTAAACATTTGTTATAGCCTGCACAGTCCCCCGACTTGAACATTATTGAGCCACTCTGAGGTGTTCAAGAGAAGCAGTAAGGAAACTCTCCTCCACCACGTCGTGAACTAGCCACTTTTCTTCAAAAGGAATGCCTTCAAATCCCTCTGACTGGACTTGTATATATCCTTCCCATGACGAATTGTAGCTGTATTCGCCTCTAAAGGAGGGCCTACACCGTACTAATAAATTTTTGTGTCCTAAACCCATGTGTTTTAGTTTCGTTGTCCAGCTCCTATTGCAGTTGCTCACCAAGTGACTTTTACCTTTTTCTCCACTTCAAGGGCGTTTGAAGGGCAAAAAAGTCCAATAGCGATTCTGAAGTGAAGACATCTGTGCAGGATTGGGTGAACACATTGGCGGCAGAATTCTTCGACTAGGAAATACAAACGCTCGTGTTACAGCACGCCAAATGTTTCACTGTAGGAGGAGCACACGTAAAAATGAAACTTACAAGAGGCGTAAACTTGTGACACTAAAGCAATATTACTAACATGAAAATTCTTCGATTTGCAGCTGATCGTAATTAACTTTCTGGACGCGACCCGTACATTTCATCCTTAGTTGGATGCCAAAAATACTAAATGAATCTCTCCATGCAGAAAGGGTTTCAGTCCTTAAAATCACTTTTTGGGAAAACGGGAAAAAACATTTTGGTGTCTTTCGTGTAAGTACAAAAACACTGTACAAAATTGCACGTTTAGTTTAGTGTATAAGAAAGTTTTCTGCGATACTTCTAATTTGAATATATAGAGCATAAAAAAATTAAGTCTATGGATTAAAGCCATTTCTGAGTGGAAGTAGAAAATACAGTGGTTCGTTCAATTCAAACAAAGGTCTTCGCTCTTTCCACGTTCATAAGTGAGTCACAGAAAAATTCTCATTGGCCGCCACCGGGAGTCGAAACCAGGGTCTTCCAGTTATGTTCGACTCCCGGTGGCTGCCAATGATAATTTTTCCGTGACTCACTTATGAACGTGGAAAGAGCGAAGACCTTTGTTTGAATTCCTGGTCCACGTTAAATGTCTGTATTAATTATACAGTGGTTAGTTCTCAAAATTTTATGTTATCTTAAATATCAATTTGAGTACTTCATTGTACATGTGTATGGTTGTGCAAGTGTGTGAAAATGACAAGTTTAAAAGATTAAAACATTTATTTTAAAATACTTAAGTGTAAGAAATAAAAAGAAACTTTACACATAAAGCTTTCAGTTGTTCAAATATCTTGTACATCATAGACATCTTTGCTACTTCTAGGTCAGTTGTTAACTAATTCCTTGTAAAATTGTTGATATTCTTTAGGAGCGTAAGGAAGCAGCTTGGAAATATCACTTTTGTTATGTGATTTAACGGAAATCTTACGCCTTTCCTGGAGGAACCTCTGGATTGTGTTTCCTGGTATGACTTAGCCTAAAAGTATGATACAAAATACTGGCAATCACACACATTTCAACCTTCTTTCTGTATTTAAAATGCATCAGAGAAATTATTCTAAAGCGAACCTTTTTCCCCCTTACTTCCTGTATGAGATCTTCCTTGAGACTTTTGCAGAGGGTGTGTCTAAAGTTGTGAAATATTTGCATAAACGCATGTGCTGTGGCGGGTATGTCACGTGTTTAAACTAGTTCAAGTCGCCCACTGCGATCAGTCGGAAGGGGTTATAAAATGGTAGTCGTTGCTGTGAACAGCATTGCTTGTCGTCGTTCGTTCTGTGGTTGGGACACCGATGTGAACAGCCACAATCGGCTAATTAGGGAGATTTTGCTTTACGAGTTTGAACTTGGCCATAACGCCGCTCAAGCAACACAAAACAATTGTCATGCGAAAAAGGGAAATTTCGTGGACCACAGCACCACAACCAGATGGCTCAAGAAATTTCGCTCAGGTGACAGAAACCTCGACGATCAGCCAAGGTCACGTAGACCGCGAACCGTGGATTTGGAGGCCGTGCGCCAGACCGTAGAGGCAAATCCGACAACCAGCACTCGGAGATTGTTAGGCGAGCTGGGCACATCACAGACCACCGTGGTTCGTCACCTTCAGGACCTCGGCAAGATCTACAGGAACTGCCGCATTGTTCCTCACGAGTTGATGCCAGCTGAAGCAAGCCGCCGAGTGGAATTGTGAATAAAACTCCTAGAAAACCCGCGTGATGTACGTTTCATCAAGAGAATTGTTACGTGCAATACAAAGTGGGTCTATTTCCGTAATCGTAACACAAAAGGACAGTGGTTGAGCCAAAGAATATCTAACGCTTAAAGAAGATCAACTCTCATAGAGATAACGTAAAACAGGCGGCAACAGCGCCACTACATCTTAAGATATAATATGCTCTGGGGGAAAGTTAATATTCAGGAGCAAAACACGTTATGGGGGACTATGGCAGTGAAGTTTTTCTTTGCATAGAGCAGTATTTTGTTGTTGTTGCTGTATTCTGATATCCCACCCATCCCTTATTTTGGTGCGAAAAACATGCAATAACATTGGTATTACTATTTAAATTAAATTTCAGCAAATATTACAGTTAGGCCTAAGGATCCGTACAAAATGAAGACATTCCCTAGTATCTGGCATTACTGAAAAACTGAAGAACAAACAAAAGCCTTAACTAACCCGATTAACGTAACAAAACTAACATATCCGATTTGCGAAGTTATTATGCTACCGAGAAGGTAACAATCACGTGCTGTGAGAGCTCGGCTGACTGTTCTTTACCCAAAGAATTGAAGTCAACAGAAATAAGCATGCGCAGTCTGCTCCGGCATCAGCCTGTATGTTGGCTCCTGTGCACTGCATTTTTTCCTTGAAGATATGGCGGCGCTAGTTACGTCTCACTGAGCCTTAACTTCTTCTCGTTAGATATTCTTTGGTTGAGTGCCGGCCAGCTTCCTGGACCTGTTGCCAAACGTGGGCGCTTGGAGCACAAGGTGATAGTCTACGTCTGATGGAATTTCGAGGGGATAATCCATTACGAATTTGCTCTACACGGTCGAACCATCAACGCCAACCTCTACTCTGAACAGCTGAAGCGGATGTATGCCGTTTTGGAGAAGTTCCCGGCACTGATGAACAGAAAGCGCGCTCTCCTACAGAAGGACAACGATCGGCCTCATACCGAGCGAACGACCCGGAAAAAACTCCAGGAAGTTGAGGGCATCGAACTGATGCCACACCCAGCATATAGTCCGGACCTCGCCCCGTCGGATTATTATATGTTCCAGTCCATGGCCCACTTCCTTCACGGGCGGCACTTCAACAACCAGGAGGAGGTGGCAGATGGGGTGAAGGAGTTGTTCGTCACGAAGGACAAGAACTGAGTCGAAAACCTGGCAGACATATCGCTAAAGACGGTGCAACTCAATGGCCTATACTTTGAATGCTAGACAGCTTTCGTCGTAAAGGTACGTATGAAGATATAAAGTGAACCAAATATTACAAAACTTTCGACTCACCCTCTGTAGAATCGAAGAACTGGCAGACAGATAGCTAAAGACGGTGCAACACGATGGCCTATACTTTGAATGCTAGTCAGCTTTCGTCGTAAAGGTACGTATGAAGACATAAAGTGATCCAAATATTGCAAAACGTTTGCCCTCACCCTCTGTAGAATCGAAGAACTGGCAGACAGATGGCTAAAGACGTTGCAACACGATGGCCTATACTTTGAATGCTAGTCAGCTTTCGTCGTAAAGGAACGTATGAAGACATAAAGTGATCCAAATATTGCAAAACATTTGCCCTCACCCTCTGTAGAATCATAGAACTGGCAGACAGATGGCTAAAGACGTTGCAACACGATGGCCTATACTTTGAATGCTAGTCAGCTTTCGTCGTAAAGATACGTATGAAGACATAAAGTGTTCCAAATATTGCAAAACTTTCGACTCACCCTCTGTAGAATCGAAGAACTGGCAGACATATGGCTAAAGACGGTGCAACACAATGGCCTATACTTTGAATGCCAGTCAGCTTTCGTCGTAAAGGTACGTATGAAGACATAAAGTGATCCAAATATTGCAAAACTTTTGACTCACCCTCTGCAGAATCGAAGAACTGGCAGACAGATGGCAAAAGACGGTGCAACACGATGGCCTATACTTTGAATGCTAGTCAGTGTTCGTCGTAAATGTACGTATGAAGACAAAGTGGTGCAAAAACTGCAAAACATTCGACTCATCCTCAGTACAATACCTTATCAACCAGCTATTAAAGTTGATCACTTCATCAGGACCAAGAACTTTCACTCCAAATTTTCCGTCTGCAGCTCATCTTCATCAATTCAGCGACTTCCATAAATTGTGTCTTGAGACCTAAGGTTCCTCTTGATAAGCGCAAAATGCCTGTCGCACGATCGGTATGAATGATCCCTAACAGGGAAAACGTGTAAACCGATGAGAATTCTGGTTTTCGTCAGTAAAATGAGAATTTTTTCTGTTAATATTGAGCTCTTCATCCACACACACACATACACAGCAGGATTAAACTTGAGGCAGCCAAATGGCAAGAAAAATTTGTTAAAGAATTTAATGTACGTCTGAGATCTGCATTTCAGTCCTGGATGTTTTTTTAGTAAACATGCCATGCATTTTTTTGTACATTCAGCCTAGCATCTAAAAGTCGGTATACTCTACCAACGTAATGTGATTGTTTTACTGGGAAACATTCAGTGTGTCGCTTCATGAGTTTATGTACTTCTGATGGCAAAGATTTGCCGCTTGTATTTTTTTCACATTTGTGATGAGGGACGGATCCTAGCTGTGTCTAACGTTGGGAGCCTTTTTACTCTTTTGTCAGTTATTGCAAGCAATGATAAAAGCTTAAAACATGCCTCAGTTCCTTCATTACCAACCATGATGTGGTAGGTAAACGTCACAGCCGATTACACGCGGAAAGGACTGCAATCCAGGACTAACGCCCGGGAAAAGAATGTTCCGCTCTACTTAATCATTAGACTGAAGCTTTTTCTGCATAGATTGATCGGTTGATCATTAAACATACGGAAACCACCGCTACCTCGGTTTTGGAAAAAATTGGACTGAAGCCCTTTCTGCATGGAGCGATTCAATTATCAATTTCTTAGCGCCTGTTGGGAACTTTATTTCCATAGTGTTTAGATTGGACGAATCTTACAAATTCTTTTAAATTTATGCTCTGCTTTTATTTCAGGGGATGCAAGTATTGGGATGGAGTGTAACTACAGTTTCTTGCTTGTCTATCCTTTATGGACCCCAAAACTGGAACAGTGGAATACCAGCAACATTCTGGGAGAAACTGTTTTATTCCAGTTGCTACAGATCAGCTTGGGCTTTATGCATGGCATGGGTTGTTCTCTGCTGTGTCACAGGTCATGGAGGTAAGTAGACTTTTATATTCAAGCGCTTATCAAATTAAAGACACCAGAAACATGGCACTGGGTTCTTGGGTGCAATGGGCACGCCTTTCGAATCCTTTTACACACACACACACACAATATTTTGTAGCTGGTTTTCAGAAGAAAAACATTCAGCGAAAAACATGATGATTTACGTATGATAGAAAAAAACAGCGCTAAATTTAAAATGCCCAATGAAAGCGATATTCTTTACAGTGAAGTGCCAAAATCATGGGATAGCGGTATGCAAATTTTTAACTGGCGCTGCCGTCCCATAAAGGATATGCAGGCCACGATTTTTACCAGTTGTGAGGTGTAATCTCGTGAGTCAGGTTAAACAACCGCCAGTAGGATTATGGCAAGCCGACGTTAATTATCGGAATTTGAACGGGGCATGGTAGTGGTAGCCAGACGGATGGAACATTCAATTTCCGAAGTTGTGCGAACATTCCTCGATCGACGGTGTCACGTGTGAACCGAGAATACCTCATGGAAGATATTACCACCCACCGTGGACAGCACTGTGGCCGACCACGGAGGCTGAATGACCGTCACCAGCGGCATCTCACCAGGGCCGTCCATGCTTACAGACAAACGGCATTGCCTCAAATAACATCCACATTCAATGCAGGAGGTACCAGAGACATATCAGTCAGTGCAGCGTAATTTAGCGTCCATGGGAAGGGGGGCAGAACATTCATTAGGGGGTCTTTGTTAACACCACGACATCAGACACAGCGTATCACCTGGGCTCCTGAACACGGTAATTGAACACTGGAAGACTGACATATGGCATGGTCCGATGAGTCAACCTACCAGTGGTTACGAGCTGATAGTAGGGTTCGGGTGTGGTGCAAACCCCATGAGGCCAAGAACCCAAGCTGTCAACAAGGCACTGTGCAAGCTGGTGGTGGTTCCATACATGTGTGGGCTGTCTTTACGAAGCACAGTTTGGGTCCTCTGGTACTCGTAAACACGTACTTAACCGGTAATCGTTTTGTTGCTCTGCTGGGTGACCATTTGCAGCCCTTCATGAACTTCATGTACCCCAACAACAGTGGGAATTCCCAGGCAGGCATTGCACTATGTCATCGGGCCTAAGTAGTCCAAAATTGGTTCAAGGAGCATTCTGAACAGTTACGACGGATGTTGTGGCCACCACGTTCGCCCGACATGAACCCAGTAGAGCTCTTATGGGAGGTCGTGTAAAGGTCCATTCGCCCCCAAGATCCTGCACCTACAAATACAAGGGATAAAGACGGCATGGCTCAACATCTCTCCAGAAGTCTTCCGGCCACTTGTGGAATCGATGCCACGTCGAGTTACTGCACTTCGCCAGGCTAGAGGAGGTCCTACACGATACTAGGTACGTATCCCATGAGTTTTGGCACTTCAGTGTATTAGTCTGATCTATTCAGACGGCATGGCTCAACATCTCTCCAGAAGTCTTCCCGCTACTTGTGGAATCGATGCCACGTCGAGTTGCTGCACTTCGCGGGCTAGAGGAGGTCCTACACGATATTAGGTAGGTATCCCATGAATTTGGCACTTCAGTGTATTAGTCTGATCTATTCAGACGGCATGGTTAAACATATCTCCAGAAGTCTTCCGGCCACTTGTGGAATCAATGCCACGTCGAGTTGCTGCGCTTTGCGGGCTAGAGGAGGTCCTACACGATACTAGGTACGTATCCCATGAATTTGGCACTTCAGTGTATTAGTCTGATGTATTCAGACGGCATGGCTCAACATCTCTCCAGAAGTCTTCCCGCTACTTGTGAAATCGATGCCACGTCGAGTTGCTGCACTTCGCCGGGCTAGAGGAGGTCCTACACGATACTAGGTACGTATCCCATGACGTTTCACACTTCGGTGTATCAGTCTGATCTATTCAGAAGGCATGGCTCAACATCTCTCCAGAAGTCTTTCGGCCACTTGTGGAATCGATGCCACGTCGAGTTGCTGCGCTTTGCGGGCTAGAGGAGGTCCTACACGATACTAGGTACGTATCCCATGACTTTTGGCACTTCAGTATATTAGTCTGATGTATTCAGACGTCATGGCTCAACATCTCTCCAGAAGTCTTCCGGCCACTTGTGGAATCAATGCTGCCTCGAGATGCTGCACTTCGCCGGGCTAGAGGAGGTCCTACACGATACCAGTTACGTATCCCATGATTTTTGGCACTTCAGCGTATAGCATATTGAACAGTTTACAAAAAAATATCAAATGGATTTCCATACAATCGGTGAAAGGTCCACAAATAGAAATAACTACTTTCGGCACCTGGAGCCTGAAATGTGTGGTTTGCAAAATCACAAATTGTGTACAAAACATTTCTCATAACGGAAAATATCCAAAGCAAAATTGTTTTTTTTTTAATTGGGTTCATGGAAACGAAGATGAAGTTCCAAATACGGTACAAATAAAAATTAGAAATTACACTGCATAGTGGCAAAACTGTGATATACTAGTATTGGCAAATATGTGAAACATATTCTTTGCCACAAACGCTATCAGTCGCAAAAAGAGTTTTTTAAATCGGAAGTAGAGATATCTCATTAGAGTGGTTTACATCAATGCCCCCAAAAGGGAAAATTAAACATTATATTGAGAAAAAACGTACATATAAATGTTTTCCCTCTCGGTAAGAGGCATCTGATTAAAAAATTATACTTTCATTTAGCATTTTAAAAGCAAAAATACTATTGTAAACCTGTTTAAAACAGAAATATGCACTTACGTAGTGATAAAGCCTTTTGCAATAATATAAAATAAAATAAAATGCTTGCAAAATATTCCTCGTCGTGACCTCTACTAACGCAAAAGAACTTTAAAATCCAATTTTTAGAATCAGAGACTTCCAAAAAAGTACAGTACACACTTACTCTCTCTAGCGGTGACAGGCACTTGCCGAGCTGACGGCAGAGCTCAGTGTTTGTGGTGTAACGAAGAGGGTGTTCGAGCTGTGATTAAAAAATTCAAAAAATGGTGTAATTTTTTTTTTTTAAATGTTTGTTTCGTATATTGGGTTTTGCTTTATTGCTAAGTCTTGTTTACCCTGCAAATGTTAAAGCATTTCGTTGTTAATACGGGCAAAGAAAAACGACACTTTTATTAAATTTCACTAGCGGTTTTGCAGAGCAAGTAAAGAAGTTCAGAAAAGAACCTTTTCCATACGTATCAAAATATTTGCGTAGGACGTTTCGAGAATGTTATTATGAGCATCAGATCAGATCAGATGAGATCATATGTAGATGATTTTAGGAAGGGAGTGTCTGACCCCAGGTCTTAAACAACCCTTAGAAATAGGAAGCTACGAGATTTGGGCTAGAGTGCCCGATAGGAAAGTGACACGGAAGCGAGCTGGAAAGGGGAGGAAGACGCCCTTTTTTACTATCGGGGGGACCATCCGACCCACGGCGGATATTGAGTGGTTTGAGGTTTCGTACCTACCTGGAATCGATCCCGAGGTCTTCTCCGTGGAAGTCACGGACGTTGACCACTAGGTCACCCGCGGCCCTTATTATGAACATAGTGGAATATATTTTGAATATAGTTTTAAGACACTGGGAATGCAATAGAATGTATTGTGAATATAGTGGAATATCGTACATTGGGAAGGTAGTTTTAAGATATTACGAATACAGTGGAATATACAGGATGTTTGGAAATTAAGTATATAATTTCAAAGTTGATTAGTACAAAAAGTATTTGCGATGCGAAATTTTTACGTTTTGTCTAAGTTTAAGCAAGTTCTGAAGTTTCATTTTTTCCTCGATAGGTGACGCTAGGTGTCTGGTAGCGCAGTGTGACACAACATAGCGAAAATGGCGACTCCACAAGAAAAGGCTGCTTGCGTGATGTGGTTTGCAGAGTCCAAATCGCTGGCAACAAGTCCAGGGAAATTTCAGGATTGAGTACAAGAGGAAACCACCAACACGGAGGAGTATCTCGCAGTGGGCAGACAATTTCAAAGCTACTGGTAGTGTGGTAAAAGGGGGGAACAGCGGCAGGCCATCTGTGTCGGAAGAATCCGTGTCAGGCATACCAACGGAACCCATCGACGTCCATTCGTTCCACTAGTCGCGAACTGGGGATAGCTGCAACATCAATTTACACAATGCTATACAAACCGCTTCGTCTATACGCCTACAACATGCAGCTGGTGCAAACGGTGCAGCCCAATAACCAGCCGCGTCGTGCAGCGTTTGCCGTAGAAATGCTTCATCGCATTGATAGCGACCCCAATTTCCTGTCATGAATCTGTATCAGTGATGAGTCAACATTTCATGTGTCAGGTACCGTCAACAAGCAAGATTGCCGAATTCGGGGTTCGGAAAATCCCCATGCTGTCCTGGAATACACAAAACACAGCCCCAAAGTTTATGTTTGGTGCGGCATTATGCAGGGCACAGTGATTGGACCATTCTTGTTTCCTGAACCAACCATAACTGACGGCACCTACCTGGACATGTTACAACTGTTCGTCATTCCGCAACTGCAGGATTTTCCAGACGTCATTTTCCAGCAAAATGGGGCTCCTCCTCATTGGTCATCAGACGTTCGCGCATGTTTGAATCAGCACTTCCCTGGTCTGTGGATTGGACGCGGAGGTCCAATGACATTACCTTCCAGTTCACCAGGCATAACCTCCTGTGATTTTTTTATGGGGGTTCCTTAAAGACATTGTTTACCGGACAAAGGTTGCCTCTCTCAGTGACCTGAAAGCACGCACCACCGCAGCCTTCCTCCACGTCACGCCAGACATTCTGCACCTCACTTGGTCTGAAATTGACTACCGCCTCGACATTATGCGCGCTACGAATAGAGCACATGTGGAAGTGTATTGATTGCAAAGCTATAAACTTTAGAACTTGCTTAATCTTGGACAAAACGTAAAACATTCGTATCGCAAATACTTTTTGTACTAATCAACTTTGAAATTGTATACATCATTTCCGAACAACCGGTATTGTGAAGATGGTTTTAAGATATTCGAAATATAGTGGAATATACACTGAAGTGCCAAAAGAACTGGTACACCAGTCTGATACTTGGTAGAACCCCCATGGGAGCGCAGGACTGCAGAAATACGACGGGACATGGACTCCACTAGCTTCTGAAAATATGCTGTAGGCAATGCACACCATACTTCCTGCAGAGCGTTCCACAATTCGGGTGTATTCCGAGGTCTCGGATTCCTGTGTTTGATAGCGCGTTGCATGGCATCCCAAATGTGTTCTATCACGTTCAGATCTGGGGACTTGGGTGGGAATTGCAACACCCCAAACTCCGATGAATGCTCCTTTAACCATAATGTGACGTCCCGACACTTGTGTGGAGGTGCATTGTCCTGTTGGAACAGGCCTAACCCATCAGCATGAATGCAGGACATGAACGTGTGAACCTCGTCAGAAAGGATGCCCACATATCGATGGCCGGTTACCGACGTTTGTAGACGTACCAGGGGTCCCAGTGAAGTCCAGCTAAACACACCCCATATCATTACGGACACCACCCCCACCCACCCCACCAGCTGGTACAGTTCCCTGTTGACAGGCGAGATCCATGGCTTCATCGGGTTTGCGCCACACACGAATACCGATACAGTTGGAAACGCGATCCGTCAGATCAGGCTACTTGTTTCCAGTCATCAAGTGTCCAGTGGCGGTGTTGCCGTGCCCAAACGATGCGCATAGACTGTGTCGTGCACCCATCAAGGGGAGTCGAGATGGGCGTCTGCTCCCAAAGCCCACATCATGCAGGGTACGTTGCACAGTCCGGACGCTGATGCTTGTTGAGACTCCAGCATTGAATTCCGATGATACCTGCGAGAGTGTTGCACGCCTCTCGCGTGAAACGTTTCTTGACAGCCGACGATGGTCACGTTCACCCAATGTCTTTTTACGGCCACGCTGGTATCGTAGGTTGGAGGTTTTGCCGGAATTCTTGTAGTCACGGTACACCCTTGCAATGGTCGTCTGTGAAAATCCGAACTTCATTTCTACCTCCGAAATACTATGGCCCATCTCACGAGCGCCAACTATGACACCGCGTTGAAAATCGCCTAAATCGTTATTACTTGTCTTTCTCATGCCAAAAACAGCTCTGACAGTCTGACAGCTGGAAAGGATGTCTGTCGCTTTATATACGTACTGGCGGACGCAAACGAATATGCGCATAGGTGACGTTGTTATGTATTTTGCATAAGCTGGTCTGTACCAGTTTTTCTAGCACTTCAGTGTATTGTGAATATAGTTTTTAGATATTTGGAACATAGTAAAATGTATTGTGAATACAGTGGAATGCATTGTGGTTATAGTTTTAAGTAGAGGTGGGACGAATCCTAAATTTTCTCGAATCCGAATCCTAATCCTAAAAGGTTCTTGAATCCCTCGAATCTCTCAAGTCCTTCATAACAGAATAATTATAAGAAAAAAAGGGAAGGAAAAGGCTTCTACTTAAAATTAAAAGCTTTTAATTGAAGAAAAATTTGAAATCTGTGTTTAATGAAAAACAAATTAGAGAATTAGTTTTTAAAAAATATTCCCATACTATTAAGAAGATACAAATGAAATTTATAATTTACATTTATTAAATAAAGTACATAACTCTTGGGTCTTGAGGTTCATTTCCATTTTCTGAACAAGATTTGACAAAAAAATATTTGTGTACCAATTCACGTTTTTGACATTTTTCTTTAATAACAAAAGTTCCAAAACCTTTTTAAATCAAAGCAAGTGCTGAGGTGGGGAGGATTATTTTTAAAGAGTTAATGTAGATAATCCCTAAACATGGAACACTAAATCGAGTAAATTATTTCCAAAAAAAAATTAAGAAAAATCAAAAACATGTTTGTTTCAAGAGTTAATAAAAACACTAAACACTGAACTCTTTCAGGGCAATGTATAAAAATAAAAAACCTTTAATGAAGATTTTTATTTAAAAACACCAGCATTCGAATTCGTTCTGGGTCTAACCTACTTCGTTTTTTATCAGCCATGACACCTGCTATGCTGAATAGTCTTTCTGACATTACTGGTGGCGTGATTAAGAACATTTTAAAGGGTTTCTTCAAATTTCGATATTTGTGTTGCCCTTCCAGTAGTTAAAGATGTCCGCAGATGGTGGGCCGCCCCGGTGGCGCAGTGGTCTAAGGCGTTGGCCTCTGATCATTCGTCCGAAAGGGGTCCGGGTTCGAATCCCGGTGAGGCATGGAATGTTGTGTTTGTCTTACGGCACTGGCTCTCTCCCTTCCCTGGAACCAGTGACCCTAAATTAGGGACGGGCGACTGCTTATAGCACATTGAGTTCCTCACGGTGGTCGTTAAACCTCCAATCAAAAAAAAAAAAAAAAAAAAAAAAAAGATGGTGGAAGCAGTGTTTCTGCTAAGTAGGCATTTATTTCTTCTTCAGCAGACAAACTGTAACTTTGCTCATTGCTGGTAGATGGTGTCATCAATTGAGAATAGTAACTCAACATGCTATGAACTCCTTGTTGTTGAGTTAACAATCTTTGACTTTGTTCTGATGACTACAGATTACTGTCATCTGCTTGCAAAATACTAATATCAGAAATTTCAATGGCCAGTGCTGATTTAGCTTACTCAAGGTTTTCTTTGCTCAAAAATACACTTCCTTTTAATCGGGGATCCTGTATAGTCCGAAGAGCATACAATGTTTCGGTCTCAACAGACTGATAGTGCTTTTTTGCAGATGTAAGCAAGTAATTTCGAAAACCCTTTACGGAACTTAAAGTTGATTTGAAGTTTTGTAGAATACTAATGGTGCTATTCACTAAAGGAATTATTTCTGAGATTGTTACTTTACTGGAACTGGCCACAAATGTATCTCTATCGAACACAACTAGGATTCATTTTACTTCTTCTATAGTTGTCCACTGTCGAGCACTAAGATCTACTTGAAAATTTAACTCTGAAGCAGTTAATAAAACAGCTTGCTTTTGCTCCATGAGACGAATGAGCATATGAAGCTGAGAATTCCATCTAGTCGGCTTGTCTTGTATCAAACGATATAAGGTTTAAGACTTAGCTTAGTTTGAGAAGCTCATAAGACTTTCATGGCTTTAGAAGAATGCTTGAAATGTCATACAATATTTCGGCAGGTTGTCATTATTTCCTTAATTTCACTCTTGTTCAGTAAACCATCTTTGAGAACTAATTGAAATGCATGAACAAGGGAAGGCGTGGCAAGTGGTCAAAGGTACTGCGTTTTAAAGCTCCAACCTTATACTGTATTAGGCTCGTTGTCTCTCATGAAACACACAACTTTTCTAAGATATTGCGTTCTTTTATAGTGTTGTTAATAAAAGTTTTCTATTGCAGGTGTTGTATGTGAAACTTCTGCAAAGAGTTTCACATACAACACCTGCAATATTCTAGTTTCACATACAACACCTGCACATTCTAAGCACAAGTGATAAAACTCAAAGTTTTTATCTATGAAGTGAACTGTGAAACTGAGGTAATCGTCAGAAGATGTTGATGTCCACATGTCTGTTGTGACTGCAATAAACTCGATTTTGTCTAAAAGATTCTCAAATTTTATTTTTCCTTCTTCATACATCTCTGGAATTGCCTTTGGGGTAAAGTGTTTCCTGCTTGGGATGATATATCTTGGCTATAGGTGGTTCATCAACTTTTTAAAACCTTATCTTCTGCTATGGACAATGGTTGGTTATCTTTGCAGAATATTTCGGCGTCTAATCTGGTAATTGTTTTAGCTCTTTTGTCTCCAGGCTTAAAACTTTACATTTTATCAATAAATGCTTTCAGAGTCGGTTGTTTAGAAGATACTGCTTTGTGTTTTACTGGGGGTGCTTCGGAAGGGCTTTGTTCTTCATAATAAGAAGCTGCTGAACTTGATTAGGAGTTGAACTAACGGATACAAGACTCCCAATGACAGCTGGATCATCTGGGTCATTACTGTCTTCCAATCGAGAGTCAACTCTGACAGTCAAAGTGCTTAAGGGTGAAGCTGGAGTCAGTAATGGGGGTGGTGAACTTCTATCTTTCAGTTCCTGAAATTTGGATAAATGTTTGGCTTTCAAATTTTTCCACATTGCGGAAGTTGTATGTGACCCTCTTGCTCTGGATATTTTTGCAGAACACAGACTGCAATTCCCACAATTTTCATTATCCGAAATTTGGAAATAGTTCCAGATATTAGAAGATAATTGATATGATGTAATCTTATGGTTTGACATTCGTTGCAGGTTATAGGAGGTGCGATGGTTGTGCGACATGCGAAAGATAAATTGCTGCTAAATATGCGTAAATGCTGTGGTTAGCGATAGAAACTGCGTAAGAATAAAAACAATAAAGCATGAGAAACGCTGAGATTAAGACAAAACATACAGACTACTATCAGTATACGCTCAATAGCGTATGCAAGTGAGACGATACGGAAAGTTGAGTAGAACTGGAAACGCTGAGCTGTAAACAGAGTAACCTGATTCATGTGAGCGACGCGGTTTAACATCACACCCACCCCTTCGTTCTCACGCTCGTTACCACGGTAACGGCTGCCGGGAAATAAATAAAATATGGCTAGGTCAATTTTCCCACTATACTTGAGGTATGGTGACTGAGGCACTGTCCGATGGGAGACGTCAGACGCTTCAACGGTTGCTCTCTGTGTTTGACTGAACAATTCCTTCACTGTTGCATCTGGTTTGGAAGTAACGAGCTATTTCAAATAGCTGTATACACACTGTAGACGATCTTCTTCGATTGCTTTCTAATGTCAAAATTAGAACAAATATCGCTCTAGAACAAGCACCAAACGCCAAGTTTTTTTTTAGGTTAGGATTGAAAAGATTCGATTGACGAAAAAAGCGCGAAGATTCGAGTTTTTGAATCTCAAATCTTTTTCAAGATTTGCAGGATTCGTCCGATCCCTAGTTTTAAGATATTATGAATATGGTAGAATATGTTGTGCTTATAAATAGTTTTAAGATAATATGAAAATAGCGGAACATACTGTTAATATAGTTTTAAGATAATATTTATGTAGCGGAACATATTGTTAACATAGTTTTAAGATATAAACATAATGGCATACATTGTGAATATAGTTTTAAGATATTAATATTATGAATATAGTGGAGAATATTGTGATAGAGTTTTAAGATATTATGAATATTGTGCAACATATTGTGAATATAGGCTTCATATATCATGAATACAGTGAAACATATTTACCTTATTAAGATGTTACATATAAAGTGGAATATACTGTGAATATAGTTTTAAGATATCATGAATATAATGGAACATATTGTGAATATAGTTTTAAGATATTATGAATACAGTGGAATATGTTGTGATTATACATAGTTTTAAGATATTATGAAAATACAGTGGAGCATATGTTGTGATTATACATAGTGTTAAGATAATATTTATATAGCGGAACACATTATTTACATAGTTTTAGGATATAAATATAATGGCATACATTGTGAATATAGTTTTAAGATATTAATATTACGAATATAATGGAGCCTATTGCGATACAATTTTAAGATATAATGAATATTGTGGAACATATTGTGAATATAGGTTTAAGATATCATGAATACAGTGAAACATATTTAACTTATTAAGATGTTACATATAAAGTGGAATATTTTGTGAATATTGTCTTAAGATATAATGAATATAGTGGAATATGTTGTGAATACAGTTTTAAGAAATTTCAACCTCGAAATATTTTCTTCCTAAAACTGAATTTATTTTTGGCTAAAGACTTTGCTTTTCTTATTTCTTTCTATAGGTGTTGCGAACTATATACTATCGTGGAGGATTTGGATTCCATTAGGGAGACTGTCTTTGTTTGCGTATTTAATTCATCCCTTAATTCTTTTATTTTACCTTTCTACTGCAACAACCGAAACCACAATTACTCACCGTTATGTTGTAAGTATGCTCATACTCATACTTTTCTGCATGCTCATACTTTTCTGAACGTTAATCAATTTATTAAAGTTTTCAAGAAATTTGAGAAATGGACACAGAGCTTTGAAATGGTGCAAAGGAAAAAATGCTCGTACGGCCCAGGATTGGAATTATGATCAGTGCTTTGCAACATGACTTCCAAGGGTTGTAAATGTTCTTCGTGCAAAGCGCACAACACTTTGACCAAATTTCATAAAATTACTCAAGTGAATAAATCACAGTAAAGAAAACAACATTAAAAAATTACTTACCATCACTTGAAACCCCTTATAAATATAACTAGTCCATAACTAGTGTCATGTACGATTGAAAATACTGTGACTGAAATTTTTTCTTATCATATAACATGGATCGTAACAAAATTCACAACTATACGAGGTCTGACAATTAAGTAATGAGACTGATTTTGTCGCGCGCGCTGTGGCAACGCTGCAGCCTCGTGCGCCACATATGTGTGATATTGGTTCTTACCCCACCCGTAATCCAAGTGGCATCACCCTGGAAGGCTTCAGTTTGTAGTAGCTGCTTGGTTCGTGAAGTTTTGTGTGTGCTCTTCGTCAGCAAAATGAACTCGCGAAATATTGCGCAGCGGTATGCCATCTTTATTTGTGTGAAACTCGGTGAAAATGCGGCGGTTACGTACGGAATACTGCAGCATGGTTTCGGCAATGAGGTAATGTCAAGAGCCCAAGCCTTTCGCTGGCACAAACTGTTTTGTGAGGGCAGAACCAATGTGGAAGACGGATACCGGAGTGGGTGACCAACAACAACACGTACAAAGGACAACACAGCCCGGGTGAGTGAAGTTGCGCGACGTGATAGGCGATTAACAGTGAAAACGATAGCGGAAGAACTGAATTGAATCGCGAAAATGTTCGACGAATGCTGACTGAAGATCTGGGAATAAGAAAAATTTGTGCGAAATTGTTTCCAAAATATCTCACAGAACAACAGCGAGAAGAATGGCGAAATGCAACACTACCGCATCTTCCTTACACACCTGACATGGCTCCCTGCGACATTTTTTTATTCCCAAAACTGAAATAAGTTGCGAAACGTCGCCATTTTGACACAGCAGCAGACGTCCAAAAGGCTGTGACGCAGGCCTTGAACAGTGTCTCAGCTGATGAGTTCCACCGCTGCTACCTGCAATGGCAGCACCGTTGCAATAAGTGTATGCCAGCTCAAGGGAACTACTTCGATAGTGATCCCATTGTAGTTGATTAAAAATGTAATTAAATGTTCTTTTTGACCCAGTCTCATTACTTAATTGTCAGACCTCGTATAATAAACGGTTGAATTATTAATGTGCAGTGTATAAGATGAGTCACCAACAACAAATTTTCATAATATTCCCATTCATTTTTAATTTTTCCCAACTACTCGTATGCGAATTTAACGATGACGTTCCTCATTATTGTATAAACATGGGCTTACCCGTCATTGACGGGCTTACATTGGAGTATTTAGGTTTTCTTTCAGTGACCGGAAATGATATCGTGTCTAGATAACTACACAATGGGGTTAAATATGTGTTTTATTTTGCCAGTTTGGTTTAAAACATTTTGGTTTTTGGTACCATTATACAGATTGTTTCAAAACTAATGGAACAAACTTTAAGGGGTGATAGAACACAACGAAACAAGCACTTTTCGTCATAGAATGCATGGTCGCAAGTTACGCAGTTCGGCATTGGAGGGCACTTTCCGTTTTCCCACACACGCTGTCTTTCGCAACGGAAAGACTCATATCTTTTACCGGAACATCTGGATGGGATGACATACCTTATTTTCTTTCAACAAGTCTTGCCTGAATTGATCCAGCATGTACCAACAGCCGTCCACGGTAAAATGTGGTTCCAGCATGATGGAGCGCCAGCTCATTTCAGCACTCAGGTGTGTGTTTACTTGAACGCCACATTTCCAGACCAATGGATTGGCCGAGGTGAACCCATCGCTTGGCCAAAACGATCACCAGATCTGTCCCCTCTGGATTTCTTTTTATGGGGATATCTTAAGTCCGTAATGTACGACACTCCCATTGATTCCAATGAGGAACTAGTCGCTAGACTTTCAGTCGCTGCTGCAGCTGTCCAGGAAGTACCTGGTATCTTCCACAACATACGGACATCTTTACGTCGAATATGCGAAGCGTGTATCAGGAGTGGTTGTCCCCCTTTTGAGCAGCTTTTATAAATGTAATTAATTTCAGTATTTGCTTATTAATACTTGCAAATCTCATGTAATTTTGTGCTGTCACGTTTTTTTTTTTTTTAATTTTGTCTGCAATAAAGCTTTGTTTTCATTTCTTGCGCCATTCCTGTCTTTGCGTTGCGAAAGACGGTGTGTGTGGGGAAGCGGAAAGCGCCCTCCAGAGCCTAATCGCGTAACTTGCGACCATGCATTCTAAGACGAAAAGTGCTTGTTTCGGTGTGTTCTATCACCCTTCAAAGTTTGTTACATTAGTTTTGAAACACCCTGTATAATCTATACTAATATGTAAAGAGAGAAAGTTTGTTTGTGTGTTTTATGTAATCTCGAAAACTACTGAATCGATTTGGATAATTCTTTCACTGTTGGGAATCTTATTTCTTTCCGGTGGACATATAGGCTATTTCGTTTATTTTTTTTTATTATTTTTGGCTGTAGTACCAAATCAGATCGCTTTCAAGCAGTTCCCGATTTCTCGTGTATCGTTGCGCTTTGTTTACATACAACCTGATCGCACCCAACGTGAAAGAAAGTAGTTCATGAAAATATACGGATTTTTTAAATTAATCTCGAAAACTACTGAACCTATTTGGATAATTAGAACTACGTAGTTGATAGCGGAGGGTTTAGTTCCAAATCCAACCACCGCAGAAAAGCAGATGGTGCTGCAAGTACTGAAGCGAGAACAAACGCCAGAAGAACGAACGGCGGATTGTACAAAGAAAATGCCATGGTAACATTAAAAACAATTACGTATGATAATAAAAATTAGCGATGACAAATCCTTGGATCAGTAGCTTTCATTTAAAAAAATCATGAAATTCGCTCCAGTGGGTGGGGCTGACGGATTGTAGAAATAAAGGCCTTGCGTTTTAAATATATAAATCATATAAGCCTGTTACTTAAATCAATTAAAACTATATATGCGTTTAGAATTTAAGATTCTGTCAATAACATTTGAAGTGAAATAATGTGCCATTAACGCAGATGAACTGTTCACAAACTATTTGTGGTAATTTTGCGTACACATAGAACCTAGAGCAGCTTTCAATATTTTTCGGACTGATTTATGTCCAGATGGTGCTCAGTTTGACGTTATAAACATTCGTTTATCATTTGTTCCAACTATAGCATCATCTATGTCTTTAGTACGTGGTCTTTTACTGACAATTTTGTCAATTGCTGAACCCCAGGATTCTCAAATTGCTTCAGACACAAGCACAGATAGAATAAAAACAGCTAACTTAATACGAAGGTCATAACAAAAGTGTTACATACGTTAATCTAAAACGGAAGCGTATAATGCAATCGGGAAAATGAATGCGTCATGTCAAGGCCGGACTCTCAGCAACGCAGTGGTGTTAGAACGACGCGCTATCATTTGCTGTGTGGTCGTGGGAGGATTTGGAAATGGAAGCGCGCAGCTCCTCAGGTTGAGTCACTGCGTTATACCAGCGCTCGTACTTGGAAATAGAAACTCTAAGGGGAAAAATTCCGACACAGATCCACACTGCTTTACAAGATGTTTGTGGGGCAGGAACATAGCATAATTTGTTACTGAAAGGAAAGTTGAGACCAGAAATTCGTCAAAATCGCCTCAACTGTTTGGAAGCGAGAGAAATCTTGCTCCATGACAGTGCACCGTGTCATGGTACAGCGTCGGTATAGGAACTTTTGTCGAAATATAGCTGGGAAACTTTATCCCACACACCATACAGCCCTGATCTCAGTCCATTCGACTTTGATCTTTTACCAAAGTTAGAAAATCGGCTGCGTGGCATTCGCTGGACGAACTGTGATCGGATGTGACCCGAGTAATACGACAGCTGAACAAAGATGGCGTACTACGGGGCATCCAGGACCTACCTCACCACTGGCAAGCTGTCATTAGCAGCAGAGGGGAGTACACTGAACGGCAATAAGGTAAGTTTTTTTCGTTACCTCGCAGTTTTCTCAAAAATGGACAGTGTGCACAGCTTCTGTTATCACCCCCGTAAAATTTGGAATCTCTGCTTTCATTTCATTTACAGCTTGTTTTAAGAGAACTTTCGAAAAATGTTCGACTTTTCATACTTTTTGTTCTATTTCCCCCCAGTTCTCTTTTGTACCATCTCCTTATTTAGCATTACAGAAAGATGTTGAGATCGTTGACGTTTTTTGAAACTGAACAGATGCTTAGTTCGCTGACTTCATTGTCGTTGACGACTGTAACAGCAGCACTAGACCAGAGAAAGTTGAAGAAGAAAGAATTTGGCATTCTTTCTTCTTCAACCTTCTCGAATCTTTTTTACGAAATATCTGGGGGTCTTTTCCTTGAAATATCTTCTGAATTTGTTATTTAAACGTACTTTTTTTTCCTTTTCTTTTTTTTTCTTTTACGTTTGCTAACTGATTAGAAAATAAATTTAGTGCGCTTTTATCGCCAACCGAATGCTGTTTTACCGTTTTCCCAGGATGATTGCGCTAATAATGAAGCTTTAAATTTTTTTTAAATTATTTGACTATCATACTCAAAACAACCAGCATTCTCTTTCGCCGGCATTTTTAGGAACAATAAAAGCCACGTGTAGAACGTGCACTCTTTCAGCTGCTTTGGACTTGAGATGATTATTTCCAGCACGAACACTTAACGAACACCCTCCCCAGCAATATCATGAAATCTAACACTGCTTGGTGCTTCCCCGCTTCGACAACATACACAGGCGTATCACAGTAATGGAAGGGAGAGAGCCAGTGCCGTAAGACATACACAACATCCATGCCTCACCGGGATTCGAACCCGGACACCTTTCTGACGAATGATCAGAGGCCATCGCTTAGACAACTGCGCCACCGGAGCGGCAATTGAAGGTTTAACAACCACAGTGAGCAACTCAATGGGCTGTAAGCAGTCGCCTGTCCCTAATTTAGGGTCACTTGGTCCAGGTAAGGGAGAGATCCAGTGCCATAAGACAAACACAACATCCATGCCTCACCGGGATTCGAACCCGGACCCCTTTTGGACGAATGATCTGAGGCCAACGCTTAGACAACTGCGACACCTGAGCGGCAATTGAAGGTTTAACAACCACAGTGAGCAACTCAATGGGCTGTAAGCAGTCGCCCGTCCCTAATTTAGGGTCACTTGGTCCAGGTAAGGGAGAGATCCAGTGCCATAAGACAAACACAACATCCATGCCTCACGGGATTCGAACCCGGACCCCTTTTGGACGAATGATCTGAGGCCAACGCTTAGACAACTGCGACACCGGAGCGGCAATTGAAGGATTAACAACCACAGTGAGCAACTCGATGGGCTATAAGCAGTCGCCTGTCACTAATTTAGGGTCACTGGTTCCAGGGAAGGGAGAGAGCAAGTGCTGTAAGACAAACACAACATTCATGCCTCACCGGTATTCGAACCCAGACCCTTTTCGGACGAATAATCAGAGGTCATCGCTTAGACAACTGCGCCACCGGAGCGGCAATTGAACGTTTAACAACCACAGTGAGCAACTCAATGGGCTATAAGCAGTCGCCCGTCCCTAATTTAGGGTCACTGGTTCCAGGAAAGGTACAGAGCAAGTGCCGTCAGACATACACATCATCCATGCCTCACCGGGGTTCGAACCTAGACCCCTTTCGGACGAATGATCAGAGGCCATCGCTCGGACAACTGCGCCACCGAAGCGGCAATTGAAGGTTTAAAAACCACAGTGAGCAACTAAATGGGATATAAGCAGTTGCCTGTCCTTAATTTAGGGTCACTGGTTCCAGGGAAGGGACAGAGCAAGTGCCGTAAGACAAACACAACATCCATGCCTCACCGGGATTCGAACCCGGACCCCTTACGGACGAATGATCAGAGGACATCTCTTAGAGAAATGCGCAACCGGAGCGGCAATTGAAGGTTTAACAACTGCAGTGAGCAACTCAATGGGCTATAAGCAGTCGCTCGTCCCTAATTTAGGGTCACTGGTTCCAGGGAAGGGAGAGAGCCAGTGCCGTAAGACTAACACAACATCTATGCTTCACTGGGATTCGAACCCGGACCCCTTTCGGACGAATGATCAGAGGCCATCGTTTAGACAACTGCGCCACCGGAGCAGCAATTGAAGGTTTAACAACCACAGTGAGCAACTCAATGGGCTATAAGCAGTCGCCCGTCAGTAATTTAGGGTCACTGGTTCCTGGGAAGGAAGAGAGCCAGTGCCGTAAGATAAACACAACATCCATGCCTCACCGGCATTCGAGCCCAGACCCCTTTCGGACGAATGATCAGAGGCCATCGCTTGGACAACTGCGCCACCGGAGCGGCAATTGAAGGTTTAACAACCACAGTGAGCAACTCTATGGGATATAAGCAGTCGCCTGTCCCTAATTTAGGGCTACTGCTTCCAGGGAAGGGAGAGAGCCAGTGCCGTAAGACAAACACAACATCCATGCCTCACCGGGATTCGAACCCGGACCCCTTTTGGACGAATGATCTGAGGCCATCGCTTAGACAACTGCGCCACCGGAGCGGCAATTGAACGTTTAACAACCACAGTGAGCAACTCATTAGGCTATAAGCAGTCGCCCGTCCCTAATGTAGGGTCACTGTTCCAGGGAAGGGAGACAGCCAGTGCCGTAAGACAAACACAACATGCATGCCTCACCGGGATTCAAACCGGAGCCCCTTTTGGACAAATGATCAGAGGCCATTACTTAGACCACTGAGCCGCCGGAACGGCAATCTCAATGTTATCGTCCACGCCCGTTGAGTGCACGTGACAAGGTCGACCACACGGAAATGTAAACGGCCAGCCCGGACAGATGAGCCATAGTACGTTACGTGAGCGCAATGGGCAGAGGTAATGATTTGACGAAAGTTCAAAAAGGAATGATCATCGGCTACCGCTCGAAGGGTGGAAGCATCTTAGAAACAGCAGACTTCGTGAACTGTTCGCGTGTGCTGTAGTAAGAGTTCGCGTGTGCTGTACCAAGAATGGACCGCGGGCACAACGAGTACCTCCCTATGTCATAACTGTGAAGCCCCAAAGGCCATCGACCGTAGATGGGAACGTCGCCTCTGTAGACTGGCAAAGGTCAATCGGCGCGCAACAGTGCAACAATTGACTGCGCAAATAAATGCTTGGGCACCCTGGTATGTGTCCCTTATAACAATACAGCGGATGCATGGGTCTCCGGAGTCGACGATGTGCCAAAGCGCCCATGTGAACACAGGTCCATCGGCAACGACGCATGCAGTTCTCAGTGTACTACCGTTATTGGACAGTGGAAAAGTAGGTTGCTTTCTCCGACGAAACGAGGTTTCTACTCCACAGAAGTGACAGGCGGTGGCGGATATGACGTCAGACACACGAGAATCAACACCAGGACACGCTTCTCCGTCAAGCAAAGACCGGCGGTGGCAGTGTGCATGTCTGGATGATGTTTTCCTCGTATGACATGGGACTGCCGGTACCCCCGGATGTCCGAGTGTTGGTTCTCGTGTGAACGCCAATGGTTAAATGACATTCATGTTGGTCGTTTACCCTGGTGGGGATGTTATCTACCAACAGGACAATGCCCCCTGCCACGTAGCTAACGGGGTGAGTGACTGGTGCCAGGAACCCAACAGCGATGTCTCCGTTCTCATTTGGCCGGCGAAATCGCCCTACCTCAATCCCATAGAGCACTTGTGGGACTATTTGGATCGACACGTTCGGCGTGCCGACCCACAACCACGTCATCCCCGGAACCTACGTACTCTGCTCCAGTCCGAATGGGAACGTGTGCCTTGGGAAACCTTAACCCTTTAACGACCATAACGCCCAAAACGCCCGCATGTACAAACTGCCATAGCCACCCGAAACGCCTGTCTAGAGTGAGTCAGATTTCCTACCCTAACTTGTTCTTCGAATTTTCTCGACCTGTGATGGATCAGCAAGAGTGAGACATGGGACTGCCGGTAAAAAACATAGTGTTTGTTATTGAACAAAGATGTGCAACAAAAGACAGTTTCGGGCGTTATGGTATTCAGAGTGATACAAGATTTTTGAGTCATGGTCGTTAAGGGTTAAAGAGCCTCATTGCGTCCATGCCACGCCGTCTCGCCGCTGTCATCAGGACCAAGGGTGGTTATTCCCACAATTAGGTAGGTGATCATATTATTCTGATAGGGGTGGTTGTTTTCATTATTAGGTAGTTAGTTATCTTATCGTGATACGACCGTATAGTATCTGGGAGGGGGAAATGAATCTTTCGAAAAACTCAGGGAGAAACAAAATCTCTTGCTGTCCCAAATGGTAGGGGTGGATGTGTGTGTTTGGATGGGGGGATTGGTCAGTGCTCATGGCAGACGGGCGGAGTTCCGGAGTATAGACCAGAAAAGCGAAGACGTGGGGTGCGTTCTATAAATATTGGTCTGCAAAACTGAAATCTAAGTTAAAAAATTATTCCGCAAGGCACTGGAATCTAACATTTAAAAAAAAAAAATCTGCAAGGGAACTTTTTTTTTGCGACGCACATCTTAGTTTTAAAAGGCTTAAATTCATGCCTTTTTCCCTGGCTCCATGCTATAGTTCTATAGTACATTACGTTATTTTCTTTTAATTAATTACATTGAATCAATTTTTTTGGTCAATTGTAAACGGGATTAGTGTGTGATTGTGATGTGATTGGATGTTTAACGACCACTGTGAGCAACTCAATGGGCTATAAGCAGTCGCCCGTCCCTAATTTAGGGTCACTGGTTCCAGGGAAGGGAGAGAGCCAGTGCCGTAAGACAAGCACAACATCCATGCCTGACCGGGATTCGAACCCGGACCCCTTACGGACGAATGATCAGAGGCCAACGCCTTAGACCACTGCGCCACCGGGGCGGCCGGAATTAGTGCTTGTACGTTTATGATTATTATACTAGATATATTTGAGGTAGTTGAGCTCTTGTTTTCTTTTGGATTAAATAATTAGTACAGTCAAACCCCTATTTAACGGACTGCGATTTAACGAATTCCGCGATTTTACGTACATTTTTTATGGTTCTGACGTAACCACATTGGAAATAACGCTTCGCTTTTCCCGATTTAACGAACACGTTTCCTCAATTTAGCGAACATTTTTAATTTTTATTAAACCACCAAACTATGTTAACCAGCATTTTCATGTTAAAAGTTAACTAGAAGTTAGCCTCGCGTAAGACGAAGATTTTACGCATGCAGTTAACCAGCGTTTCAAAGAACACCATCTACGACACAGCTTGACGGAATCATAAATCAGTTCGTCTTTTTTCCGACTATCAAGCGTAAGCTTCGTACAGGGGAAGCAAATGACCAACAAGTTCCAAAGGAGCACACCTTTCTTTTGCATGAGTGTGAAACAGGGAAATGAAAAGCGGTGTGGGGGAGGAAATTTAGAGTATCCTGGGAATTCTTGTTTTCAGCTACAGACAGAACGATTGGTTTCTTTGAAGTCGGGAGATACACATTGTATGTACCCTTTACTGAACTTCTGGAATTCTTCCCCAAATTGCGCTCCTTTTTTCTTATCAGTGTTGAATCTACAAGTCAAATTAAACAACATACATTTTTTACCGGATAAAGTTTTGATAAACATAGATTGAACTAGAAAAGTTGGAAGTGAAATTCACTGATCACTGTAATTTGCAAAAGTGGATTTTATGAGAGTATTAAAAAAAAAAAAAGAATGACTGCAGCAAAAAAAAAAAAAAAAAAAAAAAAAAAAAAGCAGAAAGGATTTTTTTTTTTTTTTTTTATTGGAGGTTTAACGACCACCGTGAGCAACTCAACGGGCTATAAGCAGTCGCCCGTCCCTAATTTAGGGTCACTGGTTCCAGGGAAGGGAGAGAGCCAGTGCCGTAAGACAAACACAACATCCATGCCTGACCGGGATTCGAACCCGGACCCCGTTCGGACGAATGATCAGAGGCCATCGCCTTAGACCACGGCGCCACCGGGGCAGCAGAAAGGATTTTAAAGCAGTGAAAAAAAAAAAAAAAAAAAAATGGGCATTTTGTCACAGCTTGATGCGAACTCATGATCACTGACTGCTGTAGCAGAGAAACTCGTAATTTCCAAGTCAATGTTGTGTACCCTAGCGAAAAATAGAAAAGAAATTGAAAGCTGTGCATTAAAGTGTGAGCAATTTTCCAGTAAGAGGAAATCTATGAAAGCATCGCACCTGAGTTGGAAAACGCTCTTGTCACTTGGTTCGAATAAACACGGGGTGGTAATTTGCCTACTAGTGGATCACTTCTGAAGGAAAAATCAGTTCATCTTGCGCAGAGACTCCAAATAAAGAAATTCACCGCATCAAATGGATGGATTGATCATTTTAATCAAACAATAGAGCTCAGAGCTCTATCCGGCGAAAGTAAAAGTGTTGATTCGGTGACGGCACAAACGGGGGAAAATGAACACTGGAGTCGTTATTTAAGAAGTTAAATGCTCGGAACAAAATTAATTACAATTTTTTTCTTGCAATTTTAAAGTACGCTTAAATTTTGATGCTACATATTGAAGTCTAATATCTACGAATTTTATGCAATTTAATATGCAAAGTAAATATGTACGTATTATGACATTTTTAATAATGAATTTCGCAATTAAAAGTAGTGTACATAATTTAAATTTCACTGAAAGAAGGAACTTAGCTGCTTACATATTTTGTTATGAACACTAGCTTAGTTTGAATGTTTCATTTGAAAGGCTTCCTCGATTTAGCGAATTCCTGGATTTTACGTATACGACTGTTGGTCCCTTGAAGTTCGTTAAATCGAGGTTTGACTGTACTAAATGTTATTAATTTATGTTGAACTTTGTGATATTACTGTAACTTCATGTTTTTATTCCATTGTGTTAATATTGTGTTAATATTTAAATTTAGTTTAGTACATATGACAATTCTTGATGTTTGTGTTTTGTTAGATATAAATGTAATGTGTTGTGTGGCAGAATTTTTATTAAATTCAAATTCAAATGTTTAAAATACTTTCTGCTCCTGGGTGATAACATGTCAGAAAACAATTGATGTCAATTGCAGAATGATACCTCGTATTTCGTAACCGCTGTAGTACATTGATTTTTCTTTCGCCACTATTTACGTTTTTTTTCAGCTATTAAGGCAACAGCTAAATTACTATTAGTCTGTTACATAATTCTGATTCAGAAATGTACTGTATTTCAATTTTTTCATTTCCTCCACCTATTTTTGTAATTTTATTCACATTTTATACTGACATATACCTGTTTTAATAAAGCGCATTTTTAAGATCAACGTTCAACAACTAAATGTGACAAATGGAACTATTTTTTCAATAAACTGTAAATAATTTTCTTGAAAGAGCACACGAAGACTGTGATTGGAGATTCCAGTTTAACCTTAACAAACTCGAATAGGAATGTAGTTTTATTACGCACTCAAAATGGAAGTCAATGCTCTGTGTTATCAGAGACCTTTATGATACATAGACTGGAAGTTGTTGCATAAATGAGTGGCAGCAGCTGGCGACGTTTTGATCGCAGAGCTTGTACGGCAAAACGGCATGTGTCCTATGTAAACAACATTAATTAAGCTCTTTTACCTGCACAAAAGAAGGAATTTTACGTTGTTATAGTACTGCGTATTAATTTTCTTTTCAGTGGGGGATAAATTAGGCATTTACTTACGATTAAAGAAAACATCATTATTGTAATTTTGGGGGATATATAATAACTGAAGGGAAGCGTTGCTTGTCCTACGTGTAAAATACATTTCGGCTTCAGTTGCTTGCAAAGTGCGTGATCTAGCTGCATGAAATTTGTATTTCACACTCGTCAAAAATCATTTAATATGGCCATTTGTTTATTCTTAAGAGAAGTTGCCGAGAACAAAACTTTTAATTTTGGAAGTTTTTCCCGCAATATTATAAATATTATTATTAAATGTGGTTATACTATTTTCTGAAATACTTTACAATATATATACATACTAAAGGGATAAAGATAAATGGAGATTACTTAACTCTCCTTCGTTTTGCTGATGACGTAGTAATCTTTGCAACTAACCCTTCAGAGCTGCAGAGTATGATCCAAGAACTTGTTGACAAGAGTAAAGAAGTGGGATTAAAAATGAACTTTCAGAAGACAAAAGTGATGTACAATGCTTTTACAAGAAACGAAGATTTATCGATTGATGGAGAAAAGCTTGAGACAACCGATACCTACATTTATCATTGGCAGCAGATATCAAGTGAGGGTCACATTGATGAAGAAATTAATCGGCGTATAAAACTTGGTTGAAGAGCTTTTAGAAGAAACAGTACAATTTTAAAGAGCAGTATGCCATTACGTCTTAAAAGAAAAGCGTTTAATAAATGCATCCTGATAGTGCTTACGTATGGAGCAGAGACATGGACCTTAACTAAAAAGGACATGCAAAAACTGCAGACAACTCAAATTGCATGGAGAGATGCATGCTTGGTGTAACCAGGAAAGATAAGAAGAAGAACTTGTGGATAAGGGAAATGACAGGAGTGGACGACATCATGACCAGAGTGAAATCACTGAAATGGCAATGGGCTGGACATGTTGCCAGAAGATCGGATCACCGATGGACAAACGAAATTTTAGACTGGATTCCGTGGGACAGAGAAAGACCCAGAAGAAGACTCCATGGGAGATGGATGGATACAATTCGAAAGTTTGTTGGAGTGACATGGAGGAGACAGGCTAAAGACAGACAATTGTGGAAGAAACTTGGGGAGACCTTCATCCAGTAGTAAATTGATAATGGTCGATGATGATGATACACATATTATTTATAAAAACAAAAAATAATAAATCTTACTGGTTATATGCATAAACAAGAAAGATGACACCGAATTTTTGGGTGTAATAAGCACGTCTTTTGAATCCGTTCTGACGCAAATTAAATGTATCAAAGCTATTCGAAGTCAATGGAACCGGTATGGAAAACAATAGATCTGACGAAAGAAAGAAGATTTTCAATCGGGTTTTTAATCCCTCAGATATTGCTGTAAACGGAATCGTGAGCTTACGAACTCTTAGAAACAGAGATATCGACAAAACTAAGATGTGACTTTACGTTCCCTGGTGGGAAAACCATGCATTATTTTAGGAAGAAAGTATTCTCAAAAAGTTTATCCATATAAGCGGTATCGGTCCAAGAAAAAAAAGTTAGTCGAGTTTTCAGTAACCCTGATTTTCCAACAAATACTTCAGAAGCAGAAATCAACACTTATGACCCCTGGTGGCTAAACTATTCTTTACCAAACATTAGAAATTATGTGAAAAATTATTTCTATCAGGTCTTGTATGCGATACAGGAAGAATTTTTCAAATCAGAGCTTCAGGAGCAGAAATAACGCAGAAAACGCAATTTACCTTTGTGCCCCCCTAGCGGAAAGGCTATGATTTACTTGAAAAATTTGAATTTATAGGAAAAACATTTCGCATCGGAAACACTATCCAACAAAGAAGGAATTTTTCAAATCGTACTTTTAGAAGTAGAGATATTGACAAAAATAAGATATGCATCTACGCCCCCTGGCGTAGAAACCATGCATTTTTTCAAGAAGAACAGTTTCCTAAAAGGTTTGTCAACATGAGTAGTATCCGTCAGCAAACGACTTTTTTTTTCAATCGGGATTTTAGAAGCTCATATTTTGCTGCAAATACAACAGAAGTGGAAATTAAGACTTACGCCACCTGGCGGCCAAACCATTTCTTACAAAAATTAGAAATATGTGCAAAGGATTTCCCATCAGGAACTGTATGCGGAACAGAAATTTTTTCAAATAGGAGATTTAGAAGCAGAGGTATAGGGAGAAACGCAATTTACATTTACGCCCCTTAGCGGAAAGTCTATGAATTACTTGAAAATTTTGAAATTATATAAACCACATGTCACACGGAAAACACTATCCAACAAAGAAAGAATTTTTCAAATCGGACTCCTAGAAGTAGAGATATTGACAAAAATAAGATGCACATCTACCCCCTGGCGGAGAAACTGTGCAATATTTTAAGAAGAAAATCTTCCAAAAAGGTTTATCGATGTCAGTGGCATCAGTCCACGAAAGAATTTTTTCAATCGATATTTTAGAAGCTCCGATTTTATGCAATTACATCAGAAGCAAAAATTAACACTTACGCCCCCTGGTGGCCAAAGTATTCTTTACCAAAAATTTGAAATTATATGCAAAAGATTTTCCATCAGGAGATGTATCCGCTAAAGAAAAAAAAAATCAAATCGGAGTTTTAGAATAAGAGTTATCGGGAAAAATGTAATTTACTTTTACGCCCCCTAGCGGAAAATCTGTGCGTAATTTGAAAAAGTAACTTTATCTAAAATACTCTTCGACATAAATGGAATCGAAAGATAATTTTTTTTTTCAATTGGATGTTTAGAACAAATATGTGGAATAAAACGTATTTTTTAATTCGACATCATCTGCATTTACGCCCTCTACCGGCGAAAGTGTTAATCGTAAAAAAAAAAAACGAAATGAAGGATCATCATTTGCATATTTGAAGCTTCCGAATGCAAAAAGAATTTTTCAAATCGCACTAATAGTTGCAGAGATATCGTGGGTACAGACGGACGGGCAAACCGATAACAGAAGCACGATCTTTTTTTACAAAAGACGTGCTAAAAATGGATGTAACAAACACGTGAACACCTATAGTAAACAACGAGATGTACAACGCTGAACTTCAAATGCCGCTCGGTTTTCCAGTCTATGTATCTTAAAGGTCTTTGTGTGTTATAAATAACCACAGTTCCTTAAAAGAATCATGTATAAACGGTAACAGATACACGAAGTACACTCATATCTATTGTATCTCGATGCTTTAAAAAAATTCGTTTTCTTTAGATTTCTAAAAGGAAGACCCCCTCCGCAGAAATAATTAGTTGCCAGGTTTAAAAGAGATTGCGCAATCATGCTGAACCGAAAAATGAGATGCAAAAGATGTTATGCTTTACCTCAGATGTACAATTAACATGGCTATATAATTAAGTGCCTGAAAAAAACTTTGAATCTAACGTAAAACACCAATTCCAGTTGGCGCTGACAGTTCTGCCGCCCCGGTGACGAAGTGGTTTAAGCGCTGGCTTTCGACCATTCGTCCAAGATGGATCTAGGTTCGGATCCTGTGAGGTATGGATGTTTTATTTGCCTTGCTACCTCTTCATGGATACAAACCTCAGCAAACAAAGAGGCATTTGAATTGTTACTATTTCTGCATCATCGTCCTCATTTGTTGGACACCGTGTTCAGCATTCAGCAGATCTTCAAGTAGAACCGATTTGGAGACCTGTTGCCGTTGAGGGTTTTTTTTTGTTCTTGTTTTTTTGATTGTTGGTTTAAGAACTACCATGAGCAACTCAATGGGCTATAAGCAGTCGCCCGTCCCTAATTTAGGGTCACTAGAGGGAAAGGAGAGGGCCAGTGCCGTAAGGCAAACACAACATCCATGCCTCACCAGGATTCGAACCCGGATCATCCCTTTCCGGGCCGCCCCGGTGGCGCAGTGGTCTAAGCGATGGCGTCTGATCATTCGTCCGAACGGGGTCCGGGTTCGAATCCCGGTGGGACGTGAACGTTGTGTTTTGCTTTCGGCGATGGTTCTCTCCCTTCCCTGGAACCAGCAACCCTAAATTAGGAACGAGTGACTGCTTATAGCCCACTGAGTTGCTCACGGTGGTCGTTAAACCTCCAATAGAAAAAACACTTTTGCACGATGTAAAGGAAACCTAATGAAAATTTCAATGTCCGTCATGTTTTCTTTATAATGGGCAACAGTCACAATTACGGCTGCTACAGTCTGTGTGTGTGAGGTGATTTAGGGCGGGTCACTTTCTTTTTAGCAAATAAAAAATTATCTTTACTTTTCCAGCAAACGAACCCTTGTGTCCCATGCCCTTTATCGGAATGGATAATCGGAAAGTAATTTCTGTCAGTTGGAGAGAATAGAATGGAAAAGTGTGTTGATTTAAGTGGGAACTATTTTGAATATTAAATGGGTTCTCACAATATTCCAGCATTCCTTCCATGAGGGGATAGAAACGTTTAAACCCACCATTGTTTTACCATTAAACCGCAATATTATTTTGCCTTTAACTGTGCCTGTTGATATACGTCTCTCTCTATATAAAAGTGAAAGTTTGTATGTTTGTTCCGCATACGTTCCTAAACGGCTTAATGGATTTGCACCAAAATTGGCATACATACTCTTCATCACCCAGATTAAAATACAGGCGGGACGAATTTTAGAAATCCCATCCCTAAGGGAGTCAAATGTGTTTTTACGGGGCCCTTTATAGACTGGGTGTAAGTCGGCTGCTGCGGTATTACTCCGCGTGTCAGAGGAATGTTCGTCAGGTGGCGCCTCACTCCTCGCAAGCTTCCGCGGTTCAGGCATACAGGGAAGAGTCCGATTTTTTGAAAACACAACGCACCAGCGGAACATATTGTCATAAGTATTTTTTTGTTAAATTACCATGGCATTTTCTTTGTAAGGATTAGGTTTCATTAGATTCCCAACAATTGGCGCAGGAGTCTCAAATATGGGTGGAGCCCACCAATAGGCGCCTATTGGATTCCCACCAATAGGCGTGGACCTCTCAAATAGCATCAAAGTTAAGTTGAAGTTAAAACAGGCCGTCTTCTTCATACATAAAATTTAAATACAAGATTAGTATTGCTATTAGTATAGATAAAAGAAATAGCCTATGTCCACCGGAAAGAAGTAAGCTTCTCAACGGTGAAAGAATTATGCGAATGGGTATAGTTTCCGAGATAAGTAAAAAAAATCCGTATATTATCGTGAACTACTTTCTTTCACGTTGGGTGTGATCAGGTTGTATGTAAACAAAGCGGAACGATGCATGGGAAATTGGAAACTACTTGAAAGTGATGTTATTCAATAGTACAGCCAAAAATAATAAAAAATAATAAAAAATAATAATAAATAAACGAAATAGCCTATGCCCTCCCGAAAGCTTCCCAACGGTGAAAGAATTATCCGAATTGATTTAGTGTTCGAGATTAGTAAAAAAAATTCCGTATATTATCGTGACCTACTTTCTTTCACGTTGGGTGTGATCAGGTTGTATATCTACACTCTATAAAGCTGAATCAGGAGTGCAGGAAGTGCATTATTGTGCATGTTTGCTATTTCGAGTTTTTAGGGCTCAGAACGGCCATTATAAATTGCAATTTTTATAATGAAATTTTCATGAAGTGTGGTGAAATGCCTCCAAACAAACGCAAACCCATCGGACAAGTTCAGCCGAAAGCAAATAAAGTAAAATTACTTCGAGAGAGTGAGATAACCGAACAACGTGATCGAAGACTTATGGATCAGCGGGAAAGAGCCAGTGTATCTAGGGCGGTAGAGACCTTGGAACAGCGTGAGGCCCGACTTGAGCGTTGTTCAACATGGTAGGATTTTTTATAGTGCGATTTACATTGTTACTTGAAAACAAACTTTATGTCTATCCAGGGCAACGCTGGGTATCTCCGCTAGTTTCATTATATTTGCTACCTTAAGCAAAGAGGACAGCGAAATTAAATAAACAATTTCCACTTTTCAAAAGAGAAATTTATTTCATTAACTGATCACCTCGTGTATCACCATCATCATCATCATCATCATTGTCAACCATTATCAATCCACTGTTGGACGAAGGTCTCCCCAAGTTTCCTCTACAACGGTCTGTCTTGTGCCAGTCTCCTCCATGTCACTTCCGCCTACTTTCGAATTTCATCCACCCATCTTCCATGTGGTCTTCTTCTGGGTCTTTTCCTGTCCCTTGGAATCCAATCTAAAATTTCGGCTGTCCATCGATGGTCTGTCCTTCTGGCAGTATGTCCAGCCCATTGCCATTTCAGGGATTTAACTCTGATCATGATGTCTTCCACTCTTGTCATTTTTCTGTTCCACGAGTTCCTCTTCTGATCTCTCCTGGTTACACCAAGCATGCACCTCTGCATGCTGCTTTGAGTTGTCTGCAGCATTTGTATGTCTCTTTTAGTTAAGGTCCACGTCTCTGCACCATACGTAAGCACTGGAAGGATGCACTGATCAAACACTTTTCTTTTAAGACATAATGGGATAGTGCTCTTGAAAATTATGCTGTTTCTTCCAAAAGCTCTCCGCGCAAGTTTTGTACGCCGACTAATTTCTTCATCAATGTGACCCTCACTTGATATCTACTGTCCAAGATAAACATACGTGTCTGTTATCTCCAGCTTTTCTCCATCAATCGATAAATATTCATTTCGTGTAAAAGCATTGAACATCACTTTTGTCTTCTGAAAGTTCATTTTTAATCCCACTTCTTTACTCTTGTCAGCACGTTCTTGGATCATACTCTGCAGCTCTGATGGGGCAGTTGTAAAAATGACTATGTCATAAGCAAAACGAAGGTGGGTTAGATAATCTCCATTAATCTTTATCCCTTTGTTTTCCCAGTTCAGTGATTGAAGAATGTTATTTCCACTCTTTTATGCTTTTGGACGACGTTTTGTGGGACCTAGGACGCTATTTTTTAAGCCCAACGAGCTCATGCGTGTAGTTTAAATTCACCTGTCTGGCACGCCCATCTGTCCTCGCAAGCAATGTATGAAAACTAACTAATAGAAGTAACTTGGAAGTTAAAATTGTAATAGTTCAGCATTTCCAAAACAGATGGAAGACGAATTTATCACCTACAATAATGGATTGGAACAGCAGCCAGAAGCCTCGTGGAGGATGAAAGAAAACGGGTCACACAACTACAGGAGGGAAAATGTATGGCAGTCTAGCAGTCGAGAAAATAGACAGAATAAATAAAACCTATATGATAAGCTACGGCTGTCCCTAACGCTCGGAGATCATTCAGTACCTGCAACGCCATCTGCTTTTATCCGGTGACCGAAACCGGAACTAAGCTCACCACTATCGCACGATACGTAAAGTCAAGGAGAAATACCGGAAAATAAAATAAAGTTAGTAAGACAAATGACTTCATCTGTGGCAACACAAACGTGCTCGAACAACGGTTTGCGATGTTTTTTTCTGTTACGGAGGTGGTATGTGGTATTTTATTTCATTTTTTCGCATTGCAGAGCAATTTCATAAAAAGGAATAAAATTGCAGAGTGATTTCATTAAAAGGAATAAAATTGCAGGGTAATTTCATAAAAAGGAATCAGCGTTTTTGTGAATGTAAATACCCAGATCTATTTAAAGCGCTCTAACCTACAATAAAAACTGAAATTTTGAGATGTCAAATTGAGCAAAATCGCATCTAAAAACATTTTTAGCTCTTACATGTATGAGTTTTTACTATATTTTCTTACCGAAATCCGGCGTCTATTTGATATGTTTTCAATCTGCTTCAATTGAAAATTTCAGCCCGTCCTAGGTCGGGCAACATCCCCTATATAGGTATATTTATTTAAAGCTTAAAAGCATCCGCACTAGGACGGGCTGTAGGCTAGTAAGTAGATATTCTAGAAATGCTATATTAGACAATAGGGGTGAAACAAATGAAATAAAAATTGCGCTGTATGCAAATCACTGCAGATCCACTGATGCAAATCCATTACACCACAAGTGTTCCAAGAAGTTGATTCACGATGCTTTTTCAATAAATTATTAGCACTAATTGTTAGAATGCCTTCGTTGCACGATATAACATGAAATTCAAATTTAACGATGAAAAAGTTATTTCTTCCCACAAACAACAGAAATGCGACTTTGCTAGCGGAGAGTTTACACATCGTCAATAACGCTGATAAATGTGGTAACGATGAAGTACCCAGACTAAACCACTAACTCGAACTTTATTTCAGAACTCACCTAATAACAATTAAGACACAACAATCATTAGTCAGAGTGTGGTGACGTTCTTTGAAGTCATTCGGGAGCTGAACGTGGTTTGTATAAACAAGAGTGACGTTCCACGGTAGACTATTTTTAAAATTTTTACCATATCTGCTTTAGAATTCATCTGATGATGTGCTGGGAGCCAGCACGAAAGATCTACTGATGTGATTTTGACTTTCAACTTCTGCTTCAGTGTAAATAAAAGTCATTTTCATCGTTACATTTGAATTTCATGTTATATCGTGCAAGACGGCATTCTTACAATTCGTAAAGGGAGGGTCTATAGAGTGGAAACAGACATAGGAGCCCATGGAAGTTCCTCACATAGAAAGTAGCGCCCCCACGGACCTAAAACAGAAGCAAAATGTGACGTGACCCCGTGACGTCGGCAATAGCTGCTACGGCAACCCAGCGCTCGGAGATGATCAGATGAACAACAGACACGTAAAAACCCAAAAGTTATGAATTCTGTAAGGAAAAGTATACGATCAGTAAGTAATAAGCAAAATAATACCACTTATTAGAACGCTAGAGGAATTGAAAACCAAAAAGATCCTTAAAATTAATAAAGTATTGCGTGTATTCGTCTTAAACACTGCCGGATAGCAAGCCAAAGTCAAAGGTCAAAGTAAAAACATTCGTTCAGACAAAAATCACGTGGTTCTTGGGTGTTCCCTGGGAAACCAGCTGTCAATCAACTGTAGTTCTGTTTTAGGTCGCTGGTGCGCTGCAGTCGACTTCATGACGTCATGAGTTTCAGCTTTATACAGCCAGTGTCTTCTCTATATATCCTTTCTTTATGTAACAATTAGTGTTATTGGCACGAATTTCTTCAACAACTTGAGATCATTAGCAGTGAGACAAGGGTCAGGCCATCATAATAAGAACACAAAACTGCTTTGTCCGATAATGTCGTCTGCAAAATGATTACAATTTTCATTGAAGATACCTTACTTGATAGATGCCCGGCAGGAAGAACTCAAAATGCCAACACAGATTGATTTGGAGGAAATGCTATAAGAGCAATTTTGTTACCAAAGAAAATAAGAATAATAGCTATGTGTGAGGCAGTGTCAGAGTTCAATTTTTTAAATAATGCGACAGTGTAAAAGACAGTAGAACCAAACTTAGACGAACTAAGAAATACAACATACAAAACTACAGTCGCGATAGCCGAACTGAAGGCAGAAGAGAGAAAGAAACACCAGGAAGACACCACGTATATGAACTTGAAGGATTTTAATTACTATATGGGGAGTTGCATGTAACTCAGACTTTCAGAGTTAATATCCGTTACTTAGTTTTCCAGGTGTATGTCAACATTCAGAGTGAAATAACTTTTACTCTACTAAATATATCTGCATGAAATTTTAACTGCATGTATTTCAATATCTCTGAAATCATTTAATGCTACTGAATTGTGATATGGTGAGTAATTTTACTGACAACTAAAACAATGAAAAATCCCTTCTAAAAAGAAGGAAGTTTAAAATACCATGGTGCAGTTTGTGTAAAAGATACTGAAATTTAATATCAGAATTCAGGGCCATTAATTCTAAACAAATTACCAAAACATTCACATATCCGTAGCTTTAAAATTGTTGAAAATGTATCAGTTGTTTGTAAAATTTTATTTTTAGTCAACAAAAGGCCCCAAGAATGTTTTTTTCTTTCCAAAATTTGTAAATAAATACTGTTTTTCTGTCAGAAATGCTCAGTATACATTATGTAAAATTTCAAGTTGATAAAATAGAAAAATGATAATATTTCAATTTCACTGTCCTCTTGCGTCCATGATAGCTCAATTGATACGTTTTATATTTTCTTTTAGAAATGTCTACTTTGATCATTTTTTACGCTGTTCTGATATTTTTTCCCGATGTCTTACTTCTTGCTATCTAGGTTTGGTTGTTTATGGGCTCCTCAGTGGCAACGTACTTGCTGGCTTTTATTGGTACCATGGCAATTGAAGCACCATTTCTCTCTCTAGAAAAAGTTCTATTTCGTAAAGAAAAAAATCAAGAACCGCAAAAGAACAATGCTGTAACTGTAAACAACTTTGAAATTTTCGAAAAGAACAGCGTGCTTTCAGAGTCTCCTAATTCAGGCAATGCTGTGAAGAATGTTAATGGTGCACCTGATGTAAAGAATGTGACAACGATGTAAACAAAGTGCACTTGCAGAGTATTTTTAGTATTTGATGAGCATCCCGATATCTTTTCCTTTGTACTCTTATTCTGTTTCCTTAGTTTCTCCTTTTTTTTTTGCCTTTTCTTTACCACCCCAAAAATTACACTAGAAGTAAATAAAGAATATAGTTAAACCAATGTGTAGTACTGTATTCTTGAAACTTGAGTTATAATCCATTAAGCATCGTTATACCAGTAATCAAAAAATTATCGATGCTTTCATTCGTCTGTTTCTTCTTTCGCGAGTAATTAAAGTTGGATGAACCAGCTGTAGACGTCTGCAGGAGCCGAGCTGGCCCGCCAAGCCGGAGCCCGGCCTGTGGACTAGATCGGGCTTTCTTTAGTCTAGAGAACTAAGCAACGGGCCGGGCTTTTTCCTAGACACTTACGACCGGGCAGAGACGGGCCGAGTGTCTAATATTTGAAACGGGCCGGGCTTTTTCCTAGACACTTACAACCGGGCAGAGACAGGCCGAGTGTCTAATATTTGAAACGGGCCTGGCTGGGCTTTAAACTCACGGGCTTGAGCCATGACAGACTCACCAAATGAGGCCCATGCAGACCTTTAACCACCTGTGCGTCGCAGAACGAAGAGGCTTCTAGTAAAGGTGTCCATGTGGTAGTTGGATTCCCGATTACGTTGCTCAGGTGTTCTCACACCTGTTTTACTCCGAAGTAGTGGTTCACACACCCAGGTAAGGAAAATCAAACTTAGCAACGTCATTTTTGCCCTTTTATCACTTTCTCCTACAACGCGACTAGCTAGCATGTGCAATCGTTTTGGCAATCTGACTGTCGACACATCCCCAACAATTAACATGGCGCTTTGTGATGTGGCATTTTCTATGTCGAGCATTTTATTATCAACGTTACTGCAAAAACACCGAAATTCGAGAATGTAAACAAATGAAATGATATTTTGAATTGAAATTATTTTAAGAAAAGTATTGTTGATTTATTAATAATTCTTAATGTTCTTTAGATCAAAAAGAATTGACAAAAGTGCCACCTCAGCGTAACAAACCCCCATCCAAATTCCTCCAAAAAGGAAGCATTCATTTGCTCTTTTTTTAAGAAGGAAATACTTGTTTCGTTCTGATCACATAACACTTCCAGCATTTCCGTAACATTTTAATTGGTTTATTCGAATGTTTTCCTTATTTCTTCGGAAACCGATTTAAGGACACAAAAGTTAGAGAAACAAAAATTATGTTTTAACACGTCGATAGCTAACGGACGTTATTTCTGACTTATGGTCTGCAATTGGGATTTGACCTGACTCATTAAATACACTGCTGTTAATAGAAATTGCAACAACAAGGAATGCTCGGATTGGCGCGAAATGTGCAGGGTAGATAGAATACCATAGGAGATGCAAATGAAAGCAATTGCAGCGCCCATGCAAATGTGAAGCGCGCGCAAAGACATCGGAAACGTCACAAAAAGGGGTGTAAAAGGTGGCGTACAGAGAGCAGGTTTTTAAACTTGCAATTGCTAAACTGGACTGTACGCAGTTGTTAACATGTAAACATGCCGCGTAGGAGGACGAGAGAACCATACGAACACTTAACTGAGTTTGAAAGAGGTAGAATCGTTGGACTCGAGAAGACGGCATACAGAGATATTGCTGCATGCGTTAGGCGTAACACAATTACCGTTATGCGTACATGGCGTCAATGGAGTTTGAAAGAGGTAGAATCGTTGGACTCAGAGAAGATGGCATACAGTGATATTGCTGCACGCGTTAGGCGTAACGCAACTACCATACACTGTTAAAAAATCTACTTAAAAATAAGAACCTGAACATACTCGTTTTCTTTAAGTTTGTTTGTTTGTTTATTGAAATATTCTGCCATACAGCTGGTAATTCAGTACATAACAGTAATTATACAATATACTCGACACAATAGAACTACATTAAATATTTAATAATGAGTCAAAAATATTCTCTATACATGAGTACCATTATCGATATTCCATAAACTTTTCAACAAATGAAACATGTAGAGTTAGTATTGTGAACACATAAATTACTTATAATGTCATGAATCACCACGGTGAATGGCATGGAGCCAAAGAAAAAGGCTGTATTAAAAAGCCTGACAAGTCCCAGATCCCCAATTTAATAAATGACAGGCCAGAGAGCACGAAAAAGAAAATGTGTAGTATAGCGCAGGTTAGTCATGGGGACTAGCATAACAAGCATATCATAAACTATAACCAGCATGCAACAATATAAGTACAAGTACCAAACAAACCATCAAATACATAATGTGATGTTATTTAAGTATTGCAATATCTTGACAAGTCAAAACGCCAAAACTTAAACAAATGAAAAAGGTTAGGCATAATATATGAACAAATACCAAACAAACCATCAAATACATAATTTGAAGTTATTTAAGTATTACAATATCTTTATAAGCCAAAACACCAAAACTGAAACTAATGAAAAAGGTTAAGCATAATACATTATCTACCAACAAGTAATTGGACACCCCTGAAATCGACGATATCTGCGGTTCTGATACACGTCACGGCCGCCGCCATTAAATATCTTGTGCGAAATAACAACGCAACCAGTCGCATGCAAGATGCCACGAAGTTCGGAGCTCTCTGATTTCGAGAAAGGTGTAATCGTCGGGTATCACAGAAATAGCCGATCCATACGTGACATATCCAGCGAGTTGAAGTACCCAAAATCGACAGTGGCCTACGTGATTGGCAAGTGGAAGATGAGAGGTGACTGTCGGAATGTGCCCCGATCCGGCAGACCCAAAAAACTGGGAGTTAGAGACCGACGGGTGCTGGCCAGAGAAATTCGGAAGAACCGCACCAAATCGATGGGCCACATCCGCGAGGAGTTTCAACAGGCATCCGGGAGTGTTCTTTCGATGAATACCATTCATAAGGAAGCCCATCTGCTCGGTTATCATGGACGTGCTGCTACCCACAAGCCTTTGATCACCAAGTTCAATAGCGCTGCTCGGCTAACGTGGTGCAAAGAACGTCGACATTGGACCGTTGAACACTGGAAACAGGTTCTTTGGAGCGACGAATCAAGGTTCTCCCTCTCCCGTTTGGATGGCAGGGTCTGGTTTTAGCGTCTGCCTGGAGAACGCCTCCTGCCGGAATGTATTGTGCCAACTGTGAAGTTCGGCGGCGGTGGAATTATGTTATGGGGGTGTTTCTCCTTGTATGACACGAGACCCTTGGTCGCAATTCCTGGTAGACTCAACGCCGAAACCTACTGCACCATTTTGGATGACAATGCGCTTCCTACGTTGTGGCAGTTTTACGGGGTGGCTCCATGTTACTTTCAGGATGACAATGCCACCTGTCATGTTGTGAGATCCACCATGGCTTGGTATGGTGACAATGGGGTTAATCGAATGGACTGGCCTGCGCAGAGCCTGGACCTTAACCCTATCGAGCACCTCTGGGACGAGTTGGAGCGTCGACGTAAGGGGTGCCCCCACCGTCCGAAATCGGTGAAGGAACTGACCTGTCTTCTCCAAGCCGAGTGGAAAAAATACCGCTAGCCGTCGTAAAACGCCTGGTTGAGAGTATGCCCCGGAGGGTCGCAGGTGTAATCGCCGCTCGTGGAGGCTCCACCAACTATTGAAGGTGAATAAACTTCGTGTACCTTTGCGCTCACAGGTGTCTAATTACTTGTTGGTAGATAGTGTATATGTCCAAGTACCAAACAAAACATCAAATACATAATTTGAAGTTATTTAAGAATGACGATATCTTCTCAAGCCAGAATTTAAACTAATGAAAAAGGTTAAGCATGATGTATGGTACGTACACTGGCGCGTAACATAATATATGAGAACAGTCCAAAAACTTACATCTCGAAGCTACATATGAAATATTAATCACAAATGTAACAGTAGGCGGAAACTGTAAATAGAAAGGAACTGAATAGAACCCGCACTCCACCAACTGTGCCCCACAATAATATGAGAATCGATATGACTGATATTAACACCATGCCAACAATACACTACAATAAATGAACACTGAACAATAAGTTACGCCCAGACTGGTATCACCTAAATACAGTAAATATATAATCAAATTATAATACCTTATTATACATGTACAATATGCCTATAGTCATAGTACCATTATGTATAACCGTGAGAACTATGCAGGCCAATGAGTCATGCATTAAAAAGATCTGAATTACTGATAAAATATGAAATCAGAAAGTCAAAAGATGGCACCTGGATTAAGGTCGAAGAGACAGGAATCATAATCCATGGGGCCCGCAACATGGGCAGCACGAACTTTAATAGGCAGTAATGAATTAGAATCAAAAGCCAGATCAAAAGGTGCAGACTACAATACAAGAAGACATCACGTAGTCATTAATGTCGTAAACAATATTTTCCTGAATGCCCTGTAGTTAACACCTCTAATGTCCGTAGGCAATTCGTTCCAATTTCGAGAACCAGCTGCATTAATACCATAGTATGCTATGTTCGAGCGAACCCTGGGAACTAAAATCGTATCATAAATGAGTACATGACATGTTCAAATACACTGACGGAAGAAAAAATCCCAACACCAAGAAGGGGTTGTGTTAGATAAACGACAGTTGGTAGGCTTTGAGAGTACATCTGTAAGATGATGTCTATGCAAATTTCGCGCTCGGCGCGTACGTGTGGCGCTAGTAGCTCCTCTCAGAACATGCAAAGCAGGTTTGCTGTAAATACGCGCTGTAACGTTCGTGAGCGTTAGTTATCGTTGAGATTCGACGTAGGGTGTTGATGTTAGTCAAGAATGCCTTTAAGAAGACGAAGAAGCCATTATCAACAGCTCACGGAGTTTGAACGAGGTCGTGTAATAGGGCTACGAGAAGGTGTATTTTCTTTCCGCAATATTGCAGAACGACTTGGCAGGAATGTAGCCACTGTGCATGATTGTTGGCAGCGGTGGTCAAGGGAAGGTACTGCCTCAAGAAGACCGGGTTCCAGCCGGCCACGTGGCACTACTGAGAGGGAAGACCGCCGTGTACGGCGTATAGCCGTGGCGCATCGTACCGCGTCTGCGGCAGCAATTCGAGCTGCAGTTGCCACCACAGTGACACAACGAACTGTTACAAATCGGTTACTTGAAGAACAGCTCCGAGCCAGACGCCATGTAGCGTGCATTCCACTTACTCCAAACCACTACTGTTTGCGACGTCAGTGGTGTCAAGCTAGAGCTCATTGGAGGACGGAGTGGAGATCTGTTGTGTTTTCTGATGAAAGCCGGTTCTGCCTGGGTGGCAGTGATGGCCGTGTGTTGGTTAGAAGGAGGCCAGGTGAGCGCCTGCAACCAACCTGTCTGCGGCTGAGACACACTGGACCTACACCTGGAGTTATGGCCTGGGGAGCAATTTCCTATGACAGCAGGAGCACTCTCGGAGTTATCCCACGCACCCTGACGGTACAGTTGTACGTCGGTCTGGTAATTCAACCTGTTGTGCTGCCATTCATGAACAGCATTCCAGGGGGTGTTTTCCAACAGGATAACGCTCGCCCGCATACCGCTGTTGTAACCCAACATGCTCAACAGAGTGTCGACATGTTGCCGTGGCCTGCTAGATCACCAGATATTTCACCAATCGAGCACGTATGGGACATCATTGGACGACAACTCCAGCGTCACCCCCAACCAGCATTAACCGTTCCTGTATTGACCGACCAAGTGCAACAGGCATGGAACTCCATCCCACGAACTGACATCCAGCACCTGTACGATACAATGCATGAACGTTTGCGTGACTTGCATTCAACATTCTGGTGGTTACACCAGTTATTAATGTACCAGAATTTCACATTTAAAATGGCTCTTCTCGCGCTTACAATAAGCCGTGATCTTGAAACCTTAATCGATTAAATATGTTACCTATACAAATATATTGCCGCCATTTCATTCCTCTACAACTATTTTTTCGTGGTGTTGGGATTTTTTTTCCGTCAGTGTGTAAGTATCCATACGTACTTACAAATAACTGCGTCAATAAATATAAATATAATCTCGTATTACTTCATTTTAGAGCATTTGTCATTTTCATGTAGGACTTCCGTCCACAGGGAGTAGAGTTTAGGTCCCAGCCACCTACAGCGAGATCGCCTTTTGGGCAGGACACAGAAACGGAAGGAATGAGAGCAAGTCTAGCGACTTTTGACAGAACAGTTTGTAGTGAGATTAGAGTACAGTAGATGGCGCCACCGTACAAGTACGATATTGCACATAGATGGGTGAGAGAATTTCAGGGAGGTCATTGGAAAGGATACCCATTTAACCAGTGGGTCCAGCCTGGGGGCCGTCACTTTACGTGCTCGTCCGATATTCAGCGATTGTTAGTAAATCACACCATCTCTGAAAGATCAGCCCAGGCTAGAACCTGGGGACCCAGCATCGATAATCTGAAACACTAACCACTAAGCCATCCGCGGCTCCGTATTACTTAATTTTAGATATTACGTATTACTTCATTTTAGATATTACAGATTTCAAGAGAAATCTATAGATATAAAACTGAAAGCCCTCACTTACTCATCACCGAATCACAGAAACTATTGAACTTAGAACTTTCACATTTGGCAGGAATGTTCCTTTTACAACATACAGGCGCACTAAGAAAGGATTTTTTCCAACCATAACTTTAAGTGGATCGAAATGGGTTTTTTAAATAACCCAGTTTTGATAACGCTAGGACGTTTTGCAATGATCGAGCCATTGTTGCCTAGCAACTGAAGCCCCGCCCTAAGTTTTGAATGACTTCAGTTGACACGCTCAGTATATATTTTGTTCTAAATTTATTTGTTCTGAATTTATTAAACAAAAAATTTTCGTCAGCACTTAAACATGACATTTGGACATCAGTGGGTTAGGCGTGGTGGTCCGGTTCATTTACCTGCAAGATCGCCGGACTTAACATGCCTTGATTACTTCTCCTACGGTTACATCAAAGGACTGGTGTACACCCCCGTTGAAATTGATGAGCACCTTGTAGCACGCATCTCTGTAGCTCTTCAGAAGTCCGAGACACGCCAGGAATTTTCCTAAATTTACACGACGATGTCAAGCATGTGTTACAGCTCATGGTCGCAACTTTGAACACCTTCTGTAACCTCAATGTATTTCGCAAATGTCTCTTACGTGCTGCTTTTTCATTTCTCGTTCTCTCTGTGAAGATGGTGTTTCCAACAGTGCATTGCTATGTGATTCTGATTTGTCTTTGTGCAACCTACCCCTCCCGGAAGTTTGTACTCGCTTAACTGAATCACCCTGCATATAAGTAAAACTTCAACCTCATTTTATGTGGTTAAGTATGATTTTAGCAGGTGACGTTTGAAAACCACACAATCCACTGAAATTATATTTTACAGTACGGAAACAGTTTGAGAGCAATTTTAAAAATATTTACCTCCGGAAACGTTTTGCATCACAGAGATTTTCCGTTGAAGAACTAATAAACAACATAATACCTTTCAAATTTTCAATACCACTAGCGAATTCCTTTCATATCTAAGTAGATTATTCATTTATTCATGAATTATTGCGCTGGTTATGAGAATGTGAATTTCTCTTTATTTTTAGTTGAATATTCTGCTTGTATTTATTTGAATATATTCGAAATTATATAATAAGTTATTTTCACAACAAAAATAATAATAATTAAACACCTTTCTGAATTTTCTTTATATTTCTGAGTCGAGAGAAATAGAGAGTTTTGTATACACAGTTTAATTGGTGAAATTTCTAAATTTTTAGTAATTAAACTGTGGTGATTTAAGCACTTTTAAATAATTAACTGTAAACTAAATCAATAAAAAAAATCAAACTAAAGAACATACCTGTTTATCCAAGTCTATTCTTAGATATTTCCTAGCTAATTTTTGTTTGTTTGTTTGTTTGTTTTCTGCTGTAACTTCCACCGTCTTGAGTTGGATGTCATAAATACACTAAAGAGCAATTTAATTAGAGACAGCTGGCGTTATGCAAATGTGGCGCTGTGGGCGGCCCTGTAAACGGAAACGACATGACGTATGCAGCTATCCGACAATATATGGAGTGATGCGACGGGAATAAGTAAGAGTCGGACGCAGTATGGGTAATACGAAGGATCTAAGCGCATTTGATCGTGGGTAAATTGTCCGGGCCCCACCAATGGGTAACTCCATCTCGGAAGTCGTTCAGGCACTGGGATTTTCACGAGCCACTGTGTCACGGGTGCACCGTGAGTACATCGAATCCGGTAAAACATTCCCTGCAAGGGCCAACTGCCGTGGAAAACAACGTGTGGATGAGTGGGTTCATCGTCCGCTAGCTGGCATTGTAACAGCGGAAAGACGGGCCACAGTGCAATAAATCACTCAGCAATTTAACGCTGGTGCACAAAAACGTGTAAGCAGCCACACCATCCAAACCATCTCCTCGCGATGGGGTACAGAAGCCATCGTCCCACGAGGGTACCGCTGCTGACCACACATCACAGGGTGCAAAGATTAGCACGGACGCGGGAACATCACCACTGGACCTTAGACATGTGGAAATATGTTGCCTGTACTGATTAATCGAGATTCACGTTGGTACATGCGGATGGCAGGATACGAGTACGGCGCAAACCACATGAAACGATGGATCTTTCTTGCAAGCAGGGTACTCTTCAAGCTGGTGAGGGTGGCATTCTCGTCTGGGGACTGTCTACGTGGACGGAAATGGGACCCCTGGTACGTGTGACATCGTTCCTCCCAGATCAACGTTGCCGGGGTATCCTGGACGACCATTTGCTCCCGTTTCGGAACACCGGTAATTCTCTCGGTATCCCGGCTGCCTGGTTCGCGCCTAATTGCAGCAGCACCATTTTTTTTTCGAGCCATTTGTAGTAACCCAGGTTAGTGTTTCCAATCACAAGTCAAGTTCCTCAATAGTCTGAAAAACTTCTAACAATTTATTTTTCCCTGTGGTTCTGCCTTTGGGGCAGGAAGATCTTGCGTTATTTTTAAATTTTCATTGATACCTCCAATCAAAACTAGCAGTTGTGTAGTACTGCTCACATCTTCGGTTTCGTCAACAGCAATGGGAAAAACTGCTCGCTCTTTTTTTTTTTTTTTTTTGATTGGAGGTTTAAAGAGCACCGTGAGCAACTCAATGGGCTATAAGCAGTCGCCCGTCCCTAATTTTGGGTCACTGGTTCCAGGGAAGGGAGAGAACTAGTGCCGTAAGACAAACACAACATCCATGCCTCACCGGAAGTCGAACCCGGACCCCGTTCGGACGAATGATCAGAGGCCATCGCTTAGACCACTGCGCCACAGGGGCGGCCTCGCTCTTTTCTTCAGCTGCGCATTTGTATCGTTCCCTAAGTCCTCGAACTGACTTGTTTCAGTGCTTTCGTATAAGGTAAGGCTGGCGAAGTCTTTTATGTTATCAGGACAAACTTCTTGGGACATTGCCTCAACACATCTTTTAACGAATTTGCCCTCAGTAAGGGGTGTCACCCTTGAGTGATTTTTTCCGCCACACGGAATGCGGAACGAACTAAAGCAATACTTTGCGGCGAAGACTTTTTAAATTGATTTTGTTGTTTCGCTAAGCTTTCTTTTATATCCAGCACCATTTTCTTCCGAAAATCTACTTGAATTCCACCATACCTTACAGGGTGCTTTGTGGTGTAATGCAGCTTCAAATTGCATTCTTTGAAACTGTGACACTTTTTTTCAGACTATAGTCTGAAAGGCAGAGAGAGATTTATTATCTCTGGATTCAACGAAGAGGTAATCTATTTCCAGTTTCGCTTTAAATATGCAGCACTCAGTGTCCACCTTGCTCCTTTCGGACTGAATATCTCAAAATTTAACAAAAGAACTCAAACAGCGAGAAAATCAAGAAATATACGTGTATGGGATCAAATAAAACTAGCAGAGCGGCGCTTAATCTCGGTTGAGATGCCGTTGGACTAGGATACTGCAACGAAGGTGGGAGTTAGTAGTTGTCAACCCTCAGTTCCAGAACATAGTGTCTATTTTTAAAGCAGCGCGGCGCTGCTGACTGGCTCCGCATGAGAGAGAGAGAGAGAGAGAATGTATGTGTGTATGTGTGAGTTATCAGATGTTGCTGCGAGCTGGAGGATTGAGTCATAGCACTGCAAGTCTTTTCTGCGCTGAGGAACACTTCAGTAATAGTAATGAACTCGTAAGGGAAGCATCAATCAAACTTTTCTTTATTGAAGGTTTAATGACCACCGTGATCAATTCAATAGGTTATAAGCAGTCGTCTGTCCGTAATTTAGGGCTGCTTGTTCCAGGGAAGGGACAAAGTCAGTGCAGTAAGACAAAGTTAGGGTCTTATCCGAATTTTTTTTTTTTTTTTTGATTGGAGGTTTAACGACCACCGTGAGCAACTCAATGGGCTATCAGCAGTCGCCCGTCACTAATTTAGGGTCACTGGCTCCAGGGAAGGGAGAGAGCCAGTGCCGTAAGACAAACACAACATCCATGCCTCACCGGGATTCGAACTTGGACCCCGTTCGGACGAATGATCAGAGGCCATCGCTTAGACCACTGCGCCACCGGAGAGGCCTTATCCGAATCGCCCACGTTCTCTCCGGCATATCTTTCCTTTTGAAAAGCCTCCTCATCTCAATTAGAATCATTGGGGCTCTCGCACTAGAATTAACTACACCCAACAAAAAAATTTAGAATCGCTTATTGCTTACACGTGTATCGGATCAAATAATGTTTTGTGGATATTCTAGAAAACATCCATGCTCCTCCGGAATTTGAAACAGGATCCATAACGGATGAGTCGTCAAAAGCCAGCACTCAGAGAACTGCGCCACCTTCGTAGTCATTCAAATGTTTGTAGGATATCCTGCGGTGCTGTGACAAATAACAGCTAGCTTTCTCAGAAAAAAAAAAGAAAAGAAAAATTAAAACTGTGGAGAAAACAGCTTAGCTGAAGCCTTCAGGGTCTCTCAAACATCGATGGTTTGTTTCACTTTCAACTTTTGCTGTGACTTCACTCAAAACGTAAACAAATGGCAGCTGAAGATTTCTTTACAAGATACAGGCAAACAAAACAAGACAAACGCGTGCGTCAAGCTGGCCGAACCACATATCAGAAAATGAAAAAAGAATGTCAATATTTAGTGCTAGATTAGTGCTGACTTGTGCTTGAAGGACAGAATTTGTGCTTGTCAAATAACCAAGCTACTGAAATTTTAATGTGGCAGGCCTGCTTGATGTTAACTTGGACGGCCACATTAAAATTTTAATAGCTCGGTTAAATTTACCGCACTAATTTTCAAACTTGGCTAGTAGCCAGCACTAATGGAGCACTAAATATTGACATCGAAAAATTGCCCAAATAAAATTGTATGTATATGTGGCCGGCCAAATTGATGTCAAACTGGTCGACCACAAATTTTAATAACTTGGTTATTTGACAAGCACAAATTCTGTCCTTCGTGCTCGAATCAGCACTAATCTAGCACTAAATACCGACATTTTTTTCATGTTCTGATACTTATTCCGGCCAGCTTGACGCACGTAAGATAGACACATAAAACAGAACTGTCCAGTATTAAAATGTCTTAGATTTCTTCGAAAGCGTAGGAACCATATAAACCTTGCTCCAAATCGATTTATCAAGGTCAAGTTTGACCGGTTTTCATGCCACTTTGTTACTGTAATTATCTGTATTCTATCTGAATTTCTTTCGCAGGGGAATGGGGATGGCGTTGTGGAACTTCAGGAGCACTATCCGTATGTATGCCTTAAACAAATACTTATCATAACAACTTATACTTTCCCCCAAAAAATGATTGATACAGAGACGTTTTTGGAAGATTTTCACACTCACGCACACACACAAATAAACCTCAAGCTCTACCTCTCCAAAGCACCGTATGACTTTTTAAAAACTTTCGGTTTCTATCAAAAAAAAATTTTGCGGGATTTTTTAAATCACAAGGTGGGAAAACAACTTAAAATCAGCACTATTTACCTGGTGTCCAATTGCCTGATTTGCTAGAAAACGGAAAAAAAGTCTTAAACATAAAGTATTTTTGGATATAATCTTTTGTAATAATTGTGTGCCCTTTCGTTCGGGAGGGCTTAATTTAATAGGAAAACTGACGGCTTTAATCATCAAAACGTTCCTAAGCAAAATTCCTCTTAGAAATATTAGGTTATTCTTTCGCCACACACGATTTCCACTTCTTTTGAAAGGAACTTACTCCACTTTATCAATTAAGCCATTCTTACGCCATTCATTGTCTTGCTGACGATTTTCCCTCGGAAGTTTGTGGAAATATTTCATTAAACCAAACACTCATTGATTTTCATGATCAGTAAAAGTTTTTTCCCTTCCGCTCTCAGCTTTTTCGGTTTCTCAATCTCTTCACCCTTTCTCTCTCTCTCTCTCTCTCTCTCTCTCTCTCTCTCTCTCTCTCTCTCTCTTTGTCTCTCTCTGTGAAGCTAGAACAAAACATTTAATCTCAAAACTCACCTCAAATTTTAATTGTTATGAAAGATTTACGATTTTGTGAATTCTTTACTGTAATTTTCCCAAAGATAAATACATTTGTTATATACGATGGAGTTACCCATTTAAAATGGAATGACATGTTTTGCTTTTGGGGGGGGGGAGGAGGGGGAGGCTATCACCCCAGTCGCCTCCCGCTGGATCCTCTACATGGTAAAAGCAATTCTGAAATCAAATTTCACGACAAGTGACAACTTTTGCATTCCAACTCTTACAGATAGCAGCAAATTCTGTCCACCGAAGGTTCGTTTGCCGCCCCGGTGGCGCAGTGGTCTAAGCGATGACCTCTGATCATTCGTCCGAAAGGGGTCCGGGTTCGACTCCCGGTGAGGCATGGATGTTGTGTTTGTCTTACGGCACTCGCTCTCTCCCTTCCCTGGAACCAGCGACCCTAAATTAGGGACGGGCGACTGCTTATAGCCCATTGAGTTGCTCACGGTGGTCGTTAAACCTTCAATCAAAGAAAAAAAAAAAGAAAAGGTTCGTTTCAAAATTTCAATTGCAAAGCGCCATTCCGTGAAAGGCTTTGTCGAGCGCTTTCATCAAACATCTAGTTTGGCTTAAAGTTGTGAACCTCCGATCGCTGACGCCGTTCTAAAGTTTTACAAATATCTGCCTATGCATTATCTATAAATTAAAGTACCAGTGTACATCCATTGAGACACTAAATACAGAAACTTATCCCTTCATTTTTCAACCCTGGTGCCAAATTTGACATTGAATCTAGTAGATCATTTCTAATTTGCGGTTCTGGCTATGGAAGTCAGGTATTCGTGCAGTAAATGATCTTCTGTTTTATGTATTCTATCACAGGTGTGGAGTGTGGGCTTGCTCGGTTAAAATCGGACATTTCTGCCGGGACCACCAAGATTACTTTTCGGTAACAATTTTCATATTGTTACTAGAACTTATGAAAAAAGAGGTTTATAGCAGTTCATGCCATAGATTCCAAACAATCAAAATGGAAGTATTCAGCACACACTTCTAAAAGAGTATGTTGAATATATTATTTTAGTATAAAGAAATCTCAAAATGTATCAGTTATAACTTTATGCAGAATTCAATACCACAAATATTTTTTAGAACCCTTAAAAAATGAAACAGTCTTTGCGAGCAATATGAAGTAAAACAAGAAGTCGTCCCAGCTCCAGAGTAGTCCAAAGCACTGGCTACCAATCGTTCGCCCGAGAATGAGTCTTAACCTGAATCCTGGATAAGGCATGGTTGGCACCGTTGTCTTTCTTCCTTCCAGGGAACCAGTGGGCTTAAATTAGGGAAGGACAACTGCTTATGTATCACAATGAGTTGTTCGCGATGGAAGTTACCTTCCAGTCCCCCCCTCCCATAAAAAAGAACATATTGGGATTAATGCACTTCAGAGCTATCTCATCGTGGAATGGTAGGTCGAGAGGTTTCATCAAGCCTCTGATACACTGGTGTGCAAAAATTAAGGACGAAGAGGAGAAATTAGCATAACAGCGGAACGAGCAGGCAGAACGGACCAAAAGACCACTCAGGAGATAGATTAGGTTCCGGTACGGTAGGGCATGTGCATATATGCAGGGGGAGGGGGAGTCTCGGAAGAGTAAAAAGCACACAGTCGGGGTACGCTCAGCAATTCGGTGAAAGCTATTGCACGGTGTACATCGCTTTTAACGACGTCAAGTTGCTGCCACCGTGCGATATGGCCAACAGGCAATCCAGTAGACGACATCTGGATGACTATATATACCCGAGATCGCGTCATTGGGAAGTTGGAAGAAGGTCGAAGTATGACTAGTGTGGCCGAGGAGATCGTGATCGCTCACAGCATCGTTTCACGAGCTTGGAGAGCATTTCAAACGACAGGAACAGCTTTCTGAGAGTTTAGCCATGGTCGTCCACGAGCAACGACGGCGGCGGACGACCGGTATATTTTCCTACAGGCGAGAAGAGACAGACGGCAGACAGCGAAAGAAATTGCACAGCACATGCAACAGACAACTGGACGTCCGTTATCGCGTTTTACCGTGGTCAGAAGTATGCACAAAGGCGGTCTATTTGCACGACGACCAGTACGGTGTGTGCCATTAACGCCTGCTCATCGGAGACGGCGTTTTCTGTGGTGCCATGTACACAAGAACTGGACACATTAGCAATGGGGTCTAGTTCTCTTTACGGATTAGAGCCGATTTAGTCTGACGAGCTATTCTGGACGTATACACATCTGGAGGGAGCAGGGAACACGCAATCACACCTCCAACATAATCGAAAGGGACCGGTTTGGAGGTGGCTGAGTTCTCGTTTGGGAAGGCATGATGCTTGGTAGCCGTACTGACCTCCACATCTTAAAAGGTGGTTCAGTCGCTGATGTCCGCTATTGTACTGAGGTTATCAGGCCTCACGTGCGTCTGTTTAGAGGTGCTGTGGGTCCTGAGTTCCTCTTCATGGACGACAACGCTACACCTCATCGTACAGTGGCTGTCGCAGAGCTGTTGGGGAGTGAAGATATTCAACGCATGGATTGGCCCGCAAGGTCCCCGGACCTAAATCAAATGGAACACATATGGGACCTTCTCGGGAGACGCTTGGCAGCACGCCACCAGCCGCCAGCAACGATTCTGCAGCTGCAATTGGCGCTACAAGAGGAATGAGCCGCGATGCCTCAACAGCTCCTTGACAACCTTGTCCTCAGCATGGACAGACGTTGTAAACTCTGCAGCGCAGTCAGGGGTGATCATATACCCTACTAAAGACTGGATTTTTCTTGGCAACCGCCTGTTACATGGACGTTTCTGTTTTCTGTCTGGTTGTGCTCGAAGCTACCTTTTCAATAAAGTGCCTTTGTATCCTTTGGATTCCTTGTTTAAACGGTTTTGCTCACTTGTCCCATATTCGTACATCTTGGGGATCTTATGGTATGATTTGAGTCGATGTGGAGCACTTTTGTACGACGTTAAATTCGAAAAACCGTCTAATCCTTAATTTTTACACGCCAGTGTAGTATGTATACTATCGATAAACGTGTAACTTTTCCCAAATGTCTGCCGATACGCATTATACATTAAAATGTCTGACTTTATCTGTTGAGCAACCGAACAAGAAGAATTTGCTTGATAAGCTTGTAACGTTTTCCGAATGTCTGCCGATACGCATTACACATTAAAATATCTTACTTTATCCGTTAAGCAACCGAACAAGGATAATTGGTCTTTGACTGAAAATGTAAAACAAATGGAAATTGCAGACAATTTGTTCAGAAAGTACCTGAAACAAAAAAAAAAAAAAAAAAAAAAAAAAAAAACACACAAATAAACATCAGCAGTCCCGAATTACAATTCGAAAAAAATGTAGCTTTTTAAGTACCTTAGAGCAGATATAACGTTAGTTCTTTAAGAATATAACATGATCCAGCTGGCTGTACTTCCGTCTTGCATCGGCTCTATCAGGCCATCCCAGAAGTAATGTCGTTTTGCGCAAGCACAGCAGTAGTGATCCCCCTGGTTCCCAGACTATGACGTCGACCACGGTGAGTATATGAGGGATCACGCGAGCAGACCTTCAAGTCACTTGAGACCTCAAACGGGAGTTCTAGATGCAGTCGTTGTGTACTTAAACCGCATAAGAAATGGTAGTGTCAGAAGACAACATATCGGCACATTATGTTGTATAAGTTCCACCATCGACATTCAGCGACGGTAGCAATACGAAACATCAATGCCTTATATGGCCCTGGTACCCTGGAGGTCAGGAAATGTCAACGCTGGTTCCAGAAATTTCGAAGGGGGGACACCAGCCTCAAGGAAATGCAGCGAACAGGACGGCCTGCTGAGCTGGATAACGACGTGCTGAAAGCTGCTGTTGAGGAAAATCCGCAGGCAAAAGACGAGGAAATGGCCACACTTGTTTATTCAACCCATTCCATTGTTCACCGGCATCTGCAGGACCTCGGTTAGGTATCGAAACTGGATAAGTGGGTACCACATGATCTCACTCCACAACAGCTGCAAGAGCTGGTGGACATTTGCACTTCATTGCTATCCCGTGAAAAAAAGGGAGCCATTTTGGCACAGAATTGTCACGGGCGATGAAAAATGGATTGTTTATTACAACATTAAGCGTAAACGGCAGTGGCTTACAAAAGGGAATGTGCCTGCAGCAGTGGCGAAACTGGGACGCTTCCCACAAAAGGTTTTGATGTCTGTGTGGTGGGATATGCAAGGCATAATCCATTACGAGCTGCTTCCACCTAACAAAACTATTACAGGGGAAGTCTACTGTCAGCAACGGCAGCGTCTACGCACTCCTTTGCAAGATAAATGTCTAGCACTCGTGAATCCTAAAGACGTGCTGCTGTAGAAGGACAGCGCAAAACAACATACAGCGAAAATGACCAGTGTCACGTTGCAGAACTTCGGATTTGAAAAACTTTCGCATTTAGCATATTCCCCTAACATCTCCCCATCCTCCTACCACCTCTTTCGCAACCTGCAGAACCATCTTGTTGGGACTATTCTTCGAAATGTGGAGGAGGTACGGCGAACCCTTTCTGCCTTTTTTTCATCGAAACCCATCGAATTCTACAAATCTGGGATTCAAATAATTGTAGATCGATGGGAAAAGGTTGTAACTACAGGGGGAACTTATTATATGGATTAAACCATTTGTTCCAGGTATGTGTTGCTTTCTTTTCTTCACACGTTGAAAAAACGACAGTATTTTTGGGATTACCAAATATAATGGCCAAGACAGCAAATTTTGCACCGCATCGGATTTTTTGCGGGGTGCTTAAAAATTCAAGGGTACCATCTATATGTATGACTGAAAAAAATAAAAGTTTTCCTAATAACTAACGCCTGAAGAAAATGTTTCACCTTTGTCGACCGTAAAGACCATTCTGAAGAAAGATTTCGTGGAAGTATGCAGCTTTTCCGGCGGAGTCAACAGATGGCAGCACATTCTGTGCATCAAGGAAGATCTAAATAACCGAATCAAGGAGAGGCTGCTGCGGAAGGCTTTGTTAAACGGTTTCATGGAGTTTCTTCTGCTGCGACACTAATGAGTTACTGGTCGTTATTGCTTTTGTAGCATTTCACAAATGTCCGCCGATGCATTCTCTAAATGAGGGGTCACCAAATATATATATATATTTTTTTTGCCTGGGGGTTTAACGACCACCGTGAACAACTCATCCCAAACGTTTGGAGAGAAGTCTAAATGAGAAATCTGCAAAAGCTCCGGGCCTGGATTAAAAAAAAATTGATAAAGCGAAGATCAATCAATGCAGATATTGTAAATTTTCAATAAATTAATATTCGTTATAATCTAACTAATTTCATTTGGTCTGTAATTCAACATGAAAGTTTTCAAATAAATATTTAAAAATACTTACACACATAAACCAAATACAAAATTAACTTATTGAAAAAAACGTTTATGATTGGTGCAACACTCATAAACGTGGCTAAAGTCTTTAGTAAGTTGATTTCATGACATAAACGAATTAACTTCATGGCGTCTAAAACTAGAAAAAAATAATCAAAGATAAGAATTTTATTGTTTCTGGAAAGATTTTGCTATATTTTCTGTTTTTGGGCGCAGGTACGACAACCCAATTTCAAAAAGTCTGACAAACAGCTGTCGGAAATCGTGAACGAATCTTTGATTTCCGAAATTTAATTTTGGAGAAAGCTTGTTAACAAACATAAAGGGAATGGACAAAAATATGGGAACACCTGGTAAAAAGTATGGGTAAAACGATTAACGTTTTCCACGTGAAAATGTAGATGGCACTGAAGGTCTGGATTGTGAATGTGTGCTACGAAGCGTGGCAAAGAAGCAGGTAGCCACAGTTGTTGTCTAGACACTGATCTTTGCGTTGCAAGTGGATTATGTCGGAGCTTACAGAGTTTCAAAGAAGGCATATTGTTGAGGCCCGTATGGTGGGTGCTTCCGTGACCAAAGTAGCAAGTTTATTTGGTGTATCGCCAGGTACTGTATCGAAAGTTATAACGGCATATCGAATTTCTGGAAAAATATCATGCGATAAACACCAGATTGGACGAAAGTGTGCATTGAATGACAGAGAGAGAAGGACATTTCGGAGGATTGTGACCACAAATGAGAAGACAGCAGCTGCAAAAGTTACTGCTGAGCTGATTAACGTGATTTCAAACACTGTCTGTACAAAAACAGAGCAAAGAGAACTCTATAGGCAATGAATTTATGATCGAGCTGCAATCGCTAAGCCATTGGTTAATAACACGAATGCAGCACGCAGGAGAGATTGGTGCAACACTCCTAAAACGTGGACTACTGAGCAATGGAAGACTGTCATCTGGTCCGATGAATCGACCTTTACACAGTTTTCAACCTGTGGTCGAGTTTACGTGTGGAGAACACCCGCCCAAACTTACGATCCGGTGAGCCTTTTGCCCAAAGTGAAGTTATGTGGCGGGTCTGTCGTGGTCTGGGCAGTCATATCATGGTACTCTACCGTCCCCATTATTCACTTCCAAGGACTATTTAAACATTTTGAGTGACCAAGTCCATTTCATAGTAGTACAAACAGTGTTTCCTGCAAGCGATGCCATTTATCAAGACGATACGTCCCAAATTCATGCAACTCATAGCGTTCAATTGGGTTTTCTGAGCATGACGATGAAGTTTTCCTTTTTTTCCTGGAACTCTCAATCGCCAGACCTCAATATAATGGATCCCTATGGACCGTTTTGGAGAACAAGGTTCGAGCGCACCAAGGTTCTTTAACACACAAGGTTGTGCCCGTAAGACACCTGTAAAACGTCCCCTTCGACGTGGATGACGTCAGCTGTCTTACGAACTAACTGGTTTAGTGCACCGAAGGTCAAAGCAGTCGCAAATGTCATTTGACTCTTGCTCAAAGAGCTGTTTTTTTCTGTTTCTAGAATAACTTTAGTGTACATATACACTATCTACCAACAAGTAATTGGACACCTGTAATAGCAAAGGAAAACGAAGTTTATTCACCTTCAATAGTTGTTGGAGCCTCCACGACCGGCGATTACAGCTGCGACCCTCCGGGGCATACTCTCAACCAGGCGTTGTACGACGGCTAGCGGTATTTTCTTCCACTCGGCTTGGAGAAGACAGGTTAGTTCCTTCACCAATTTCAGACGGTGGGGGCACCCCTTAAGTCGACGCTACAACTCGTCCCAGACATGCTCGATAGGGTTAAGGTCCGGGCTATGCGCAGGCCAGTCCATTCGATTAACCCCATTGTCACCATACCAAGCCATGGGGGAACTCGCAACATGACAGGTGGCATTGTCATCCCGAAAGTAACATGGGTCCACCCCGTAAAACTGGCACAACGTAGGAAGCGCATGGTCATCCAAAATGGTGCAGTAGGTCTCGGCGTTGAGTCTACCAGGAATTGCGACCAAAGGTCCCGTGCCATACCAGGAGAAACACCACCATAGCATAATTCCACCGCCGCCGAACTTCACAGTTGGCACAATACATTCCGGCAGGAGGCGTTCTCCAGGCAGACGCCAAACCCAGACAGTGCCATCCAAACTGTATAGGGTGAACCTTGATTCGTCGCTCCAGAGAACCTGTTTCCACTGTTCAAGGGTCCACTGTCGACGTTCTTTGCACCACGTTAGCCCAGCAGCGCTATTGGATTTGGTGATCAAAGGCTTGAGGGCGGCAACACGTCCATGATAACCAAGCAGATGGGCTTCCTTACGGATGGTATTCATCGAAAGAACACTCCCGGATGGCTGTTGAAACTCCTCGCGGATGTGGCCCATCGCATTGGTGCGATTCTTCCGAATTTCTCTGGCCAGCACCCGTCGGTCTCTAACTCCCAGTTTTGTGGGTCTGCCGGGTCGGGTCACATTCCGACAGTCAACTCTCATCTTTCACTTGCCAGTCACGTAGGCCACTGTCGATTTTAGGTAATTCAACTCGCTGCATATGTCACGTACGGATCGTCTATTTCTGTGATACCCGACGATTACACCTTTCTGGAAATCAGAGAGCTCCGAACTGCGTGGCATCTTGCATGCGACTGGTTGTGTTGTTGTTTCCCACACGATATTTAACGGCGGCGGCCATGAAGTGTATCAGGTCAGCGGATATCGTCGATTGCAGGGGTGTCCAATTACTTGTTGGTAGATAGTGTACATAGTAAGTAGAATAGCTAAGTTTGTTTGCAAATAGTTTATTCTTTCGAGATGCCTTCGAGTTCCTGCACTGTTGCAGACTGCAAGAATAACTACAGAAATACCAAAGGATCCCCAATTACATACCACAGATTTCCGAAAGTGACTGAGCTGTGCAGGTTATGGAAATTAAGCTGTAAACGAGGTGATGCTTTTTTTTTATCCAGAATCAGGGGCGTATAGATGGGGTGGGGATGGGGGGGGGGGGGAGTCCCGGCTTCAGCAAAAACATTTTAAAGAATATAAGTTTTTGCGGAAACTTCACATGAATAAAGAAATAGGCAGGCATTTTTTGCTGCAGCTGTAAAAGGAGTATTAAAAATGAAAGTATGTAGTTTTTCGTTGTTGTATTTTCCGAGATTTAAATTTATAAAAACTGGATGACGGGAAAGCAGTTTTTTCAGAGGACCTGGGGCCCTTTTTCATATCCATAGCGAAGGTTCCAATGAATGTATATTAACAAGAGAATGTGAAAGAAATATCAGTTCAATGAATGAAAAAGTTTTATCAATGTGGATAAGATGCTATGAATTACAGATTTTTGCGCACCTGCTTTAAAATATAATGAATTGAAAGTTTTTTTTTCGGAATATGCAGAGACCTGTGTCGTTTTTATTTATAACAGAGTCAAAAGAAATTTTTTTAGTAAGTGCAAAACATTGTGACATTATGCTGGGCTTTTTATATCCAAAAATTAAATAATTTACGTAGTTTTGCTTTTTCTTTTGGTGCCATGATTCTTAATTGTTACTTATTTATTTGCATACTTATGTTCTGTATTTTCGTATAAATCTGAAAATTTCATTAGGCACTCTCACAGAAGTTACGTGTTTTGTAGGCCTGATCGCGAGGCGTTTCAAACAGGTTGGCCTTAGTTGTCTAAAAGAATAAAAATTGCATGACATGTTCAACTTTTCCGTAACTGTTTTGTAGTATTTTCTACTGGTATAAAACTAGCGCAATTATTTCAATTACAACGCGCAGATTTGTGTTACACGCAGTAAAGCGCAATAATTTTGGTTTTACGCAAAATACCTGTAGGTTCCAAAGAATTTTAATTATTAAAATGCCTATAACTTAATTAATAACATGGAATTAAAAAAATAACTAATTGAGTGCTAATAGATTTTTGCAAAAAGGTCTAGAAGAATTTTTTGCGGGGGACTCCAAAATTTTCCGGTGCGCCACTGTCCAAAATGCTACTATTTGCCCCAAACATTTTGCTGAAGGCGACTATAAAAGGGTTATGTAAAAATGAACTAATATGGTTGCCGTAGAAAAAGCATTGAGCGGATGTTACTCCCAATCCGTGGCGAACATGAAATGAAAAAAGTGAAAAATATTACGAGAAACATATCAAAGGCAATGGGAAAACTTTTCTGTAAAATTCCGCCAAGGCATAAACTTTTAATGAAAACACGTACTGTGATTCGAATGAGGCACATCAATTCGCCGCTGAAAGAAAAATAAATTTTTTTTAGAAAACACAAGCTTCTGAAGATAAATAACTACATAAAGAAAGGAATTTGTTTTCAAATTTTTGTTTTTCTCACATTTAATCAATGATGCCTCGATTATTTCTTTACATGGATGGCCAAAAATTTTGAATATGCAAATGATAATACAGCGGAAAAAACATCTCCGAGAATACTGGTAAGTGTTAAAAATATCTCCGCCGTATTAAAGTATTTCCAATGATTCATAAAATATATATTTAAAATCACATACAAATATATTTAAAAATTAGTCAGCCAATAACGAAAAATAAAGGACCAAGCGAAACCGGGTACCTGGGCCAACCAAACTGAGAAACAACAGAGCATTTGTTTATTTACAGAATTTTGCATAAGAAATCTTTAGAGTTTTCTCTGAAATCATGTTGTTACTTTGCGATAATCAAATTCGGAGACAAATAATTAGAAATTCATTTATTACAGAACTAAATATACAAAGTGACTACGCGAACGTATTACTTCTACCAACATACTATGTAACGTATACTCTAGCTTCAGTTTCTTTTTGATTTTACTATCTCTTGTTATTTTGTTTTCCTATGCAAATTATCTTCTCACTTAACGAGATGTTGTTTCTCCCGCTGAATTATATGTGGCAACGAGTGTAAGTCATGACGTGGTGGTATGCAGTATAGGCGCGCTCAAGATTTGAGACAGCTTCGTTTTATATGTGATAGGTTCTTCCTGATTATTGATATGCGATTTACCTACGTTTCTACGATATTACGATAGTACGAAAGTTCGGGCTATCAGTAGTTGTGTTATTTTGGAGTGTGTATTTGAGTAATACCAGGAGCTCCCCAATAAAATGTTAAAAGTGAGTACGTTTACTTAGTTCATTTTATTGTCTGGCCGTTAAGTCTATTTCATTGAGTGTTTACGTTAAGTTCAGGGTATATTGTGTTTACCGCTCTAATAAGGAGCCTTCAAGGTACTAATGTACTAAAAACCGAAGTTATATTACTGATATTCAAGATAATGAGGAACGCTGAGTAAAAAAATAAATTCCATATTCTTGGAATTTATTGCACGTGCGTGTCTTACCTAAACAAACTCTAGCACTTTGAAGATTAAGCACACTTTAGCTACGTCAAGTAACTTTTCAATAACCCTAACGTGACTTAACGTAAGCTTTCCTGCACTGCACGTCCAGCCGGAGAATTTTATTCATTATAATTGGCGCCGGAACATTTCTTGAACACGAGGTATTGACACTTATTGACCATGTCTTCATTACCTGAGAAAACTTCACTATTTCAACCTGAATCAAGTTTCGGTGGAGGTGGGGTTATTTTCAATAATTTACAGGAAGCCTGTGGGTCTAACTTTGATGTCAATGATTTGCAAGTACCCAGGCATTCCTCACAATTTCGTCATTCACCAGCTTCATATCACTCTGAGTCGCGGGTCGTACCTGAGGTATTTCAATCCCCTCACAGAGGCCAAATGCTTGCACATTTCGTGCCGCATGAGGGAGCAATAACTTTCAATGGTTTGGTGGGGTCCTTGAAATTTCTCGAGGATTTGGAGGATCATTTCGACTTATATACAATATTCCTCAAGGTTGCAAAGTGCAAATAGCAGGCACTTGCTTGAAAGATGCCGCTAAGACCTGGTATCGGCAGTGGAGAGTATCGAACCCGGATTCTCGTTATGAGAATTTCCGAGCGGAATTTTTAGAAGTCTTTCCTTTCGGCCTCAGTCGAGCTGGCCTTGCACAACAACTTTTTTCTCGTAAGCAAGGACCCAACGATAGCCCTGTTGCGTTTGCTTTAGAAACAACACGCTTGTATAAATTATGGGATCCACATGCCAGTCATGTCGACATGTTGGACACCCTATTGCAACAGCTCGATCCATTTCTACAGGATTTTATTGAGGTCCGACACCCTGCTACAATACATGAATGCCTTCGCCTCATACGAACGTATGAGGAGCGACACGGCAAACATGGACCAACTAAACATGCTCGGGCACCCCGGGAGGCTTATCACGAAAATCCTCAGCAGCATAATAGGCCTAATGACTTTCAACACGAGCGCACGCAGGTGCAAGTCCAAGCATCATACGTACCACCGCATAGAAGAGTGGTACACCAACCGCTAGTTTCTAAACAATTTTCTGGGTACAGTACAAATGCACAGTATCCTCGACCCCGTTCCAGTCCGCAGAATTCGGAACATTTTTATCCTAAGGGACAATAATGATTTTTCTGCCCGTGCTGAGGGAAGAAATAATAGAAATGGAAATTTCAACAGTAATGCGGAGTTCCCGCAGCAGTTTTCACAAAGTTTTTCTTAGCGTGAAAACTTTACCGATACCAGGCAGATCCGAGGTTTCAGACCGCATGAAAATACAACCAGGAATCCTTTAAACTTCCAGAGGAAGTAGACCAAGGGTCGGCACTGCTTCCTGATACCAAGAATTCTGACCCTAAAATAGTATTATTGACTGTCCAAACTCCTCAGTTGCCTGATGTGTTATTGACAATTGAAGATATTATTGTCGAGACAAAGTTCGACAGTGGTTCTGAAATATCCGTCCTAAATACGAAGTTTTGCACTAAAAGTTTTCCTGCTATACACGTCCAGCCTACGACGCAGTATTTGCGAGGTGCAAATAACGAAATATTCAGTATCACAGGAACTGTCACATTTTCTCCAGGGCTGGGAAAGGTTCGTTTTACGCATTATTTCCTGCTCATAGATGACCTACCTGTTAAATATCTAATGGGCATAGATTTTATCAATACTTTTAAAATTACTATGAATTTCGAACAACATGTTATTTCCTTTCCGGAACCTCTCGAAGTGATTCCTAAAGATCCTATAGACATAACGAATTTGTTACTGAGTAAACAACTGACTGAGAGGCAACGAAACCAGCTTTCTCAACTTTTGAATGAAAGACCTGGTTTATTTTCCGACCAACCTGGTTTCACACAGGTGGTTTATCACGTCATTGACACTGATGGTTCGAAACCGATAGCGACGAAACGTTACCCTTGTGCTCCCCATAAAAAAATGAAATGCAACGTCAAATTTCAGAGATGATTAAACAGGGCATAATAAAGGAATCAACAAGAACCTGGGCCGCACCTGCTTTTCTTGTTCTAAAGAAACAACCCAACGAATTTCATTTCGTGACAGATTTCCGCAAGCTAAACCAAGTCCCAAAAGCGATAAATTATCCACTACCTGTCATGTCGCATATTTTGCATGACCTATCGTCAACTAAATGGATGTCAACCTTGGATTTGGCGAGTGGATATTGGCAGGTTGCGGTACATCCAGACTCCGTAGATAAAACAGGCTTTGTGACTCCTTTTGGGGCTTATGAATACCTGCGTATGCCCTTTGGACTAGCCTCTGCACCTGCTACTTTCCAAAAGCTTATGGATACGGTTCTTATACCTGTTCTAGGTCCCCATGTGCATGTATATTTGGATGGCATTATTATTACATCCGAGACTTTTGACGAGCACCTTTCTCTGCTCAAATAGGTGTTCCAACTCATATACAATGCTGGCCTGACGTTAAAACCTAGTAAATGCCAGATAGCGAGGGACGAGATTGTATATCTGGGGTTGAAAATCACTCCCCACGGCTTATTTACGGATGATGAAAAAATCAGGCCTATGGTTGACTTTCCACGGCTAAAAACAGCCAAAGAACTATCACGCTTTCTGGGAATGCCCGGATGGTATCAGCAGTTCGTCCCCGCTTATGCTACAATCTGTGAGCCATTGTATGCTTTGAAACGTAAATACAAGAAATTTGTTTGGACACCTGAGGCTAACGCAGCGTTTGAAGCACTAAAATCTGCGTTGACTCAGCCTCCGGTATTAGCTTTCCCAGATCATACTAAGGAATTTGATATTTACACTGACGCATCCGGAGTTGGTCTTGGTTGCGTTTTGTCACAAGATGGGCATCCAATAGCTTTTGCGTCCCGTACTTTAGCCAAAGCTAAACGCAATTATTCAGCTACGGAACGCAAATGGCTTGCTGTAGTGTATGCTCTTGAAAATTTTCAATGTTATCTCAACGAATTGACAGTTAATATAATTACGGATCATTCTGCCCTTCAGTATTTGAATTCTGCTAAGCACCTCTCTAAAAGACTTATGAAGTGGGCTCTTAAGTTACAAGAGAACAATATCAAAATTTCGTACCAGCCAGGTCATAAGAATCAATTACCGGATGCATTATCTCGCGTCCCGATCAGTGGGGTTCCCACAGAAACTACTCCTGGATGTCAGCCTTTACTTTTAATAGCTGATATAACATACAGAGAGCAGATAATGGCAGAATTAGTAAATGATCCAGATTTTGGGGAAACCTATAATTTTTTGCTTGCGGGTTCACCACAACAAAGTGACCCTTCTCTGGCTGGGAGGTCACAGCATTTTGAAGTCATAGAGGGTCTTCTTTACTATACGAAATAAATCTAGGACTACTAGGGCAGAGTTTCGCCCATGTATTCCGCGAACCCTTAGAATGGCCCTTTTGAACGAATTTCATGACCAACCTATTGCAGGCCATTTAGGCATTCGCAAGACCCGTTGTAAATTGCGGGATGTTGCCTATTGGCCTGGCATGTACCAAAGTGTGCTCGCATACGTTCAATCATGTCCCTTGTGTCAGATTTATAATTACCGTAATGTAAGACCGGCCGGTCACTTGAAATCTAGTTCAAGTTCTCCTGTTTTTGACATTATTTCAATAGATTTATTGGGACCTTATCCTTTATCTGTTAAAAACAAAGCTCGTTACGTTTTAGTATTAACCGATAATTTCTCTAAATGGGTACGAGGTCTTTCCCATTAAAGCCGCTACGGCGGAAATTATTTGTAATGTATTAATTAATGAAGTATTCTCCAGATATGGTGCACCTAATCAAGTAGTTTCGGATAATGGTCCCCAATTTATTTCTGACAATTTTGAAAGAATGTGTGCGAGACTACACATAAAGCATAAATTCATTTCCCCATATCATCCCCAGAGTAATCCCGCGGAACGAGTAAACCGCACGCTAGTTAAAATGATCGCTACATTTGTCATGGATCATCACGAGCGGTGGGACGAACATCTTGAGCTTTTTTAGTTCGCCCTCCGCTCGTCTGTTCACGAATCTACTAAGTTTACTCCCGCAGAACTTTTTTTGGGTCGAAAAATTAAGACCCCTTTTGAAAATTTAACAGGGATTATCGACGAACTAAACCAGCGACCAACTCCGCAATCAGTACGAATCATGGCAGAGAAAGCTCGTGTTGCAATGATAGGAGCACAAGCGGCTCAAGCAAGATACTATAATGCTAGGCGTAGGAAACCAGATCTTGTCGTTGGAGATCTAACTCTCTTGGAGACATACATCCAGTCTTCTGTTTCTCATACTTTAGTAAAGAAATTTGCCCCCAACTACAAAGGTCCATATCGGGTGGCAAATATGTATGAAAATAACATTATCCTTGAAAAACCTGACAATCAATTTCAATACGTACACGTTGCTCAGTGTCGCAAGTATCATGAACGAAATATAGATTTTATAATCAACCCTACTCAACCTTCTGTTCCACAGACTCAAGAGTCTATATCTCACGATCAACCTCCAGAAATTTTGAACGAACCGACAAGCCTTTTTGAAGAATCTCCAGTGATTTTTTCTTCACCCTCCCCTCCACAAGACTGGCTTCCAAGAACGCAACCTGATTCTACCGTAAGACGAAGGCTCGAATCAGGTTCTTCAAATTCTAGTATCATTCCCTTCCCTCCAACCATTGCCGAGACTATTGCTGCACCATTCCCTAATAACTCTGCACCAACACAAGCTCCTACTTCCTAGAATACCTCGTCAGAGAGTATTCCAATAGGCGGAAATAGACATCGCCCGGCACGACCACTAACTTACAGCAGCGACTCAGAGTCATCACATATTTCTGATTTACCAGATATAGACAATAGTTTGACGATTCCTAAACGTCAGACACATATTACAAACCGTCCAGCAACACCAAAAGCTGGTCGAAAATGCAACTTGTCTCCCCAATCTGCTTCGCCGCAACAGCGACGAAGGCAGAGATCCTTGCATCCGCCCGGGTTTCGCCCCTGGAACTTACGTTCAGGGCAAACAGGGCCGATGCCTGTTTCTACTGTCATGCCAAAAAGTAGAAAGATAAAACAAGCGATGTGGCCGGAGCCACGTCCCTTCGAAAGAATGCTGGAAGAACAACACGGGCCCCAGCACAAAGGGACAACATATCGAAAGCCTGGGGGAGCCCGTTCCTGTCAGACGCAGGGAATCCCTGACCGACAGACTTCAGCCGTTCCTCACCGTTCTTGTCAGAAGCAGGGAATTCTGACCGACAGACTTCAGCCGTTCCTGACCGTTCCTGTCAGACGCAGGGATTCCTGACCGACAGACTTCAGCCGTTCCTCACCGTTCCTGTCAGACGCAGGGAATTCCTGACCGACAGACTTCAGCTGTTCCTGTCAGACGCAGGGAATTCCTGACCGACAGACTTCAGAATTTCTTGACCGACAGACTACAGATGTTCCAGATCCATTCAAGTCGCAGAAAAGATCGGTGCCACCAGAATTTACCAGTCCGATTAGGCCTGGAAAAAGATATCGTACTAGGGTTTTTTATGCGTCCTCGAGATAAGTAAGTTCTCGTGGACAGGTTATTTTCTCATTATGTTGTTTTTCCTGCACGACCAGTTGGCGTGACAGAATTTTTTTTTCCGTGTGGGCCTACGCATTCTTTTTGTGTATATATGTAGTTGTTTTTTATATATATATATTCTATGTCCGTCTACTAATCCGAATTTTTTTTTTTACATATATATGTGTGTTAGGGGTAAAATAGTGAAAATTGTTACTGTTAGGCAGCTACAGGCAATCTTCGCTGCTAATACAGTTTGTTTGTAATCAACGATAAATATATATAGAGTTGAAAATATGAGGAAGTAAAATGAAATGAAAAAAGTGATTCCTGCTGGGCAGAATAAAAATAAGGTATGCCGATGCAGGTTTGTTCTGTACACGTATAAAAAGTGTTTCCTGCTTAACAGACGACAATAGCTGCGGACACAGGTTTACTGAATTTGTTATGCCAAGCTTGAAGTTGTAAATACTGCTGCCACAAAAAAAAAAAAAAGTAGGACGATAAACGTCAGTCAGCGAAATGTACGACTACACTCAAAATTTCATAGGTTTTTCAAAAAAAAAAAAAAATATGTATGTATATATATCATCATCATCATCATTGTCAACCATTATCAATCCACTGCTGGACGAAGGTCTCCCCAAGTTTCCTCCACAACGGTCTGTCTTGTGCCAGTCTCCTCCATGTCACCCCTGCATACTTTCGAATTTCATCCACCCATCTCCCATGTGGTCTTCTTCTGGGTCTTTTCCTGTCCCTTGGAATCCAATCTAAAATTTCGGCTGTCCATCGATGATCTGTCCTTCTGGCAGTATGTCCAGCCCATTGCCATTTCAGGGATTTAACTCTGATCATGATGTCTTCCACTCTTGTCATTTTTTGGATCCACGTGTTCCTCTTCTTATCTCTCCTGGTTACACGAAGCATGCACCTCTCCATGCTACTTTGAGTTGTCTGCAGTCTTTGTATATCTCTTTTAGTTAAGGTCCACGTCTCTGCACCATACGTAAGCACTGGAAGGATGCATTGATCAAACACTTTTCTTTTAAGACATAATGGCATATTGCTCTTGAAAATTATGCTGTTTCTTCCAAAAGCTCTCCAGGCAAGTTTTGTACGCCGATTAATTTATTCATCAATGTGACCCTCACTTGATATCAGCTGTCCAAGATAAACGTACGTGTCTGTTATCTCCAGCTTTTCTCCATCAATCAATAAATCTTCATTTCTTGTAAAAGCATTGAACATCACTTTTGTCTTCTAAAAGTTCATTTTTAATCCCACTTCTTTACTCTTGTCAGCAAGTTCCTGGATCATACTCTGCAGCTCTGATGGGGTAGTTGCAAAAATGACTACGTCATCAGCAAAACGAAGGTGGGTTAGATAATCTCCATTAATCTTTATCCCCTTGTTTTCCCAGCTCAGCGACTGAAAAACACCCTCCAATGTGGCATTAAAGAGCTTCAGAGATATGGTGTCACCTTGTCTCACTCCCTTTCCAATTTTTACGTGTGTTGTATTTTCAAACAGCCTAATCTTTGCACTTGCATTTTCATAGATGTTATTAATAATATTAATGTATGCATCTTCAATACCGCAGGTTTTCAGAGCCATTGTAACTGCTGATGGTTTCACCGAATCAAAGGCTTTTTCATAATCGATAAAAGCCATGCACAATGGAAGTTCATATTCCCTCGCTCTTTCAATTAGTTCTCTCAGTACGTGGATATGATCTATTGTGCTGTAGCCACTCCTGAATCCAGCTTGTTCTCTCGGTTGAGCCATGTCCAGTGTTACCTTCAAGCGGTGTGAAAGAACTTTAGTGAAGATTTTATGAACTACTGATAGGAGGCTGATAGGTCTGTAGTTTCCGAGATCCTCAATGTCTCCTTTCTTATGTAGCAGGATCATTGTAGCGGTGTTCCAATCCTCAGGAATCTTTCCTTCATTAAGGCATCGAGTGAAAATTTGGGCGAGTACTGTCTCAATTTCTCCACTTGCTTCTTGTATGACGTCTACAGTAATTCCATCTTTTCCTGGAGCTTTTCCCCGCTTCATGTTCTTGATTGCATGTGCAACTTCTGCTGGAAGGACTGGAGGAACTCTGGTACTGGTATCTTTCATGATGTCTGGAGTGCATGTATCATCCCTTTCATATAATTTGGAGTAGAAATCTTTCACTCTTGTCAAAATTTCACCTCTATTTCTTGTTACAGAACCATCTTCTTTTCTCAGTGCCATAATCTGTTTTCTTCCCTTACTGAGATGTCCCTTTGCTATCTTTAGGCTTTGGTTGTTTTCAATTGCTTTCCTCACTAGTTCACAGTTGAATTTTCTTACGTCTTCAGTGATACTTTTTTCGTACTGTCTTTCATAGCTCTATATATTCCACTTTGGAAGTCACATCTTCTTTAGTTGTCCTCATCTCTCTTCTTTTTTGCATCAACATTTTCGTTTTTCCTGATAATTTATTTACATGCAACTTGTTCTTAGACCCAGCTAATTTTGTTGCTGTTTCCATAAGAGCTTTGGTTACTTTTCTGTTAACTTCAGAGATGTCCACTTCTTCCGATGTTAGGCCTTCTAAAGCAGAGAACCTGTTCTTCAGTTCCAACTTGAAGGTATTATGGTGTTTTTTAAGGTTGGTTATGTCAATACATTTTGTTTGTCTTATGAGCTTGCCACGTTCAACTTTGGTGTTGAGGTGCATCTTACATCTCACCAATCTATGGTCACTACCTGTGTTGAACTTGTTTAGCACACTGCAGTCTTCTATGACGAATTTTTTGTTACACATAATAAAATCAATTTCACTTGTCGTCCCATTTGGATGTCTCCATGTCCATTTCCTGTGTGGCTTTTTCTCGAAGAAGGAGTTCAAGATGAAAAACCCTTCTGCCTCTGCAAACTCAACGAGAGTATTTCCACGCTGGTTTCTGTTGCCGTGACCGAATTTACCTACTGAAGTTTCATTCTGTTGCCGTTGCCCTATTTTTGCATTGAAATATCCCATAATTATTTTCAAGTGCTGCTTACCTTTATTATTTAGATGATAAATTTCCTCATAAAATTCTTCAATTTCTTCTTCAGGATGACTTGTGGTGGGTGCATAAGCTTGAATAATCTGAGCCTGGTATCTTTTCGAGAGTTGGATAACAAGTCGTGCAGCTATGTCAGAAGAACTTTCAACTTCTACAACTTTATCCTTCAGTTTCTTGTTTATTATAAATCCAACACCACTAGTTCTGCCAGTATCTGTCCCACGATAGTAGAAGAGATGTCCACTTTTCAGTTCGATGAGATCTTCTCCTTTTCTCCTTACCTCACTTAGCCCCACGATGTCCCACTTGATCCTTTGTAGTTCCTCTTCCAATTCAAGAAGCCTTGAATCAGAAGATAGGGAGCGTCCGTTGTACGTAGCCAAGGTCAGCATCAGATGGCAGCCTAGTCCGGTCCTCCGGGGATTCTTAGCACCCTCTGCCTTCATGTCGCACTGGCCGCTGCCTTGGCCAGGTACATTCCAGCTGCCGGAGACTGAGGGCCAAGATTTAAGTTGTGGAATCATTTTGGAGGGGTTTGGCCATAACTCACCACGCTGGCCAAGCGGGTTGGTGAGTGTGGGATAGAATTTCCTCTAATCCCGATGGTATAGTTATACCGCTATTGGCGGTCGTCAGAGCCCCTTTAGTGGGAACAGGATGTACCACGAGAAGGCGGGGTTGACATTTGTCAAGGAGAATCTGTGATGTTACGCATCACCTGACCTTACATCCCATATATATATATATAGATAGATATATATATATATATATATATATATATATATATATATATATATATATATATATATATATATATATATATATATATATATAAGGGGGAGATGATGTAACGTATACTCTAGCTTCAGTATCTTTTTGATTTTACTATCTCATGTTATTTTATTTTCCTATGCAAATTATCTTCTCACTTAACCAGATGTTGTTTCTCCCGCTGAATTATATGTGGCAACGAGTGTAAGTCATGACGTGGTGGTATGCAGTATATATATATACATATATATATATATAGGCGTGCTCAAGATTTGAGACAGCTTCGTTTTATATGTGATAGGTTCTTCCTGATTATTGATATGCGATTTACCTACGTTTCTACGATATTACGATAGTACGAAAGTTCGGGCTATCAGTAGTTGTGTTATTTTGGAGTGTGTATTTGAGTAATACCAGGAGCTCCCCAATAAAATGTTAAAAGTGAGTACGTTTACTTAGTTCATTTTATTGTCTGGCCGTTAAGTCTATTTCATTGAGTGTTTACGTTAAGTTCAGGGTATATTGTGTTTACCGCTCTAATAAGGAGCCTTCAAGGTACTAATGTACTAAAAACCGAAGTTATATTACTGATATTCAAGATAATGAGGAACGCTGAGTAAAAAAATAAATTCCATATTCTTGGAATTTATTGCACGTGCGTGTCTTACCTAAACAAACTCTAGCACTTTGAAGATTAAGCACACTTTAGCTACGTCAAGTAACCTTTCAATAACCCTAACGTGACTTAACGTAAGCTTTCCTGCACTGCACGTCCAGCCGGAGAATTTTATTCATTATAATTGGCGCCGGAACATTTCTTGAACACGAGGTATTGACACTTATTGACCATGTCTTCATTACCTGAGAAAACTTCACTATTTCAACCTGAATCAAGTTTCGGTGGAGGTGGGGTTATTTTCAATAATTTACAGGAAGCCTGTGGGTCTAACTTTGATGTCAATGATTTGCAAGTACCCAGGCATTCCTCACAATTTCGTCATTCACCAGCTTCATATCACTCTGAGTCGCGGGTCGTACCTGAGGTATTTCAATCCCCTCACAGAGGCCAAATGCTTGCACATTTCGTGCCGCATGAGGGAGCAATAACTTTCAATGGTTTGGTGGGGTCCTTGAAATTTCTCGAGGATTTGGAGGATCATTTCGACTTATACAATATTCCTCAAGGTTGCAAAGTGCAAATAGCAGGCACTTGCTTGAAAGATGCCGCTAAGACCTGGTATCGGCAGTGGAGAGTATCGAACCCGGATTCTCGTTATGAGAATTTCCGAGCGGAATTTTTAGAAGTCTTTCCTTTCGGCCTCAGTCGAGCTGGCCTTGCACAACAACTTTTTTCTCGTAAGCAAGGACCCAACGATAGCCCTGTTGCGTTTGCTTTAGAAACAACACGCTTGTATAAATTATGGGATCCACATGCCAGTCATGTCGACATGTTGGACACCCTATTGCAACAGCTCGATCCATTTCTACAGGATTTTATTGAGGTCCGACACCCTGCTACAATACATGAATGCCTTCGCCTCATACGAACGTATGAGGAGCGACACGGCAAACATGGACCAACTAAACATGCTCGGGCACCCCGGGAGGTTTATCACGAAAATCCTCAGCAGCATAATAGGCCTAATGACTTTCAACACGAGCGCACGCAGGTGCAAGTCCAAGCATCATACGTACCACCGCATAGAAGAGTGGTACACCAACCGCTAGTTTCTAAACAATTTTCTGGGTACAGTACAAATGCACAGTATGCTCGACCCCGTTCCAGTCCGCAGAATTCGGAACATTTTTATCCTAAGGGCAATAATGATTTTTCTGCCCGTGCTGAGGGAAGAAATAATAGAAATGGAAATTTCAACAGTAATGCGGAGTTCCCGCAGCAGTTTTCACAAAGTTTTTCTTAGCGTGAAAACTTTACCGATACCAGGCAGATCCGAGGTTTCAGACCGCATGAAAATACAACCAGGAATCCTTTAAACTTCCAAAGGAAGTAGACCAAGGAGTCGGCACTGCTTCCTGATACCAAGAATTCTGACCCTAAAATAGTATTATTGACTGTCCAAACTCCTCAGTTGCCTGATGTGTTATTGACAATTGAAGATATTATTGTCGAGACAAAGTTCGACAGTGGTTCTGAAATATCCGCCCTAAATACGAAGTTTTGCACTAAAAGTTTTCCTGCTATACACGTCCAGCCTACGACGCAGTATTTGCGAGGTGCAAATAACGAAATATTCAGTATCACAGGAACTGTCACATTTTCTCCAGGGCTGGGAAAGGCTCGTTTTACGCATTATTTCCTGCTCATAGATGACCTACCTGTTAAATATCTAATGGGCATAGATTTTATCAATACTTTTAAAATTACTATGAATTTCGAACAACATGTTATTTCCTTTCCGGAACCTCTCGAAGTGATTCCTAAAGATCCTATAGACATAACGAATTTGTTACTGAGTAAACAACTGACTGAGAGGCAACGAAACCAGCTTTCTCAACTTTTGAATGAAAGACCTGGTTTATTTTCCGACCAACCTGGTTTCACACAGGTGGTTTATCACGTCATTGACACTGATGGTTCGAAACCGATAGCGACGAAACGTTACCCTTGTGCTCCCCATAAAAAAATGAAATGCAACGTCAAATTTCAGAGATGATTAAACAGGGCATAATAAAGGAATCAACAAGAACCTGGGCCGCACCTGCTTTTCTTGTTCTAAAGAAACAACCCAACGAATTTCATTTCGTGACAGATTTCCGCAAGCTAAACCAGGTCCCGAAAGCGATAAATTGTCCACTACCTGTCATGTCGCATACTTTGCATGACCTATCGTCAACTAAATGGATGTCAACCTTGGATTTGGCGAGTGGATATTGGCAGGTTGCGGTACATCCAGACTCCGTAGATAAAACAGGCTTTGTGACTCCGTTTGGGGCTTATGAATACCTGCGTATGCCCTTTGGACTAGCCTCTGCACCTGCTACTTTCCAAAAGCTTATGGATACGGTTCTCATACCTGTTCTAGGTCCCCATGTGCATGTATATTTGGATGGCATTATTATTACATCCGAGACTTTTGACGAGCACCTTTCTCTGCTCAAATAGGTGTTCCAACTCATATACAATGCTGGCCTGACGTTAAAACCTAGTAAATGCCAGATAGCGAGGGACGAGATTGTATATCTGGGGTTGAAAATCACTCCCCACGGCTTATTTACGGATGATGAAAAAATCAGGCCTATGGTTGACTTTCCACGGCTAAAAACAGCCAAAGAACTATCACGCTTTCTGGGAATGCCCGGATAGTATCAGCAGTTCGTCCCCGCTTATGCTACAATCTGTGAGCCATTGTATGCTTTGAAACGTAAATACAAGAAATTTGTTTGGACACCTGAGGCTAACGCAGCGTTTGAAGCACTAAAATCTGCGTTGACTCAGCCTCCGGTATTAGCTTTCCCAGATCATACTAAGGAATTTGATATTTACACTGACGCATCCGGAGTTGGTCTTGGTTGCGTTTTGTCACAAGATGGGCATCCAATAGCTTTTGCGTCCCGTACTTTAGCCAAAGCTAAACGCAATTATTCAGCTACGGAACGCAAATGGCTTGCTGTAGTGTATGCTCTTGAAAATTTTCAATGTTATCTCAACGAATTGACAGTTAATATAATTACGGATCATTCTGCCCTTCAGTATTTGAATTCTGCTAAGCACCTCTCTAAAAGACTTATGAAGTGGGCTCTTAAGTTACAAGAGAACAATATCAAAATTTCGTACCAGCCAGGTCATAAGAATCAATTACCGGATGCATTATCTCGCGTCCCGATCAGTGGGGTTCCCACAGAAACTACTCCTGGATGTCAGCCTTTACTTTTAATAGCTGATATAACATACAGAGAGCAGATAATGGCAGAATTAGTAAATGATCCAGATTTTGGGGAAACCTATAATTTTTTGCTTGCGGGTTCACCACAGCAAAGTGACCCTTCTCTGGCTGGGAGGTCACAGCATTTTGAAGTCATAGAGGGTCTTCTTTACTATACGAAATAAATCTAGGACTACTAGGGCAGAGTTTCGCCCATGTATTCCGCGAACCCTTAGAATGGCCCTTTTAAACGAATTTCATGACCAACCTATTGCAGGCCATTTAGGCATTCGCAAGACCCGTTGTAAATTGCGGGATGTTGCCTATTGGCCTGGCATGTACCAAAGTGTGCTCGCATACGTTCAATCATGTCCCTTGTGTCAGATTTATAATTACCGTAATGTAAGACCGGCCGGTCACTTGAAATCTAGTTCAAGTTCTCCTGTTTTTGACATTATTTCAATAGATTTATTGGGACCTTATCCTTTATCTGTTAAAAACAAAGCTCGTTACGTTTTAGTATTAACCGATAATTTCTCTAAATGGGTACGAGGTCTTTCCCATTAAAGCCGCTACGGCGGAAATTATTTGTAATGTATTAATTAATGAAGTATTCTCCAGATATGGTGCACCTAATCAAGTAGTTTCGGATAATGGTCCCCAATTTATTTCTGACAATTTTGAAAGAATGTGTGCGAGACTACACATAAAGCATAAATTCATTTCCCCATATCATCCCCAGAGTAATCCCGCGGAACGAGTAAACCGCACGCTAGTTAAAATGATCGCTACATTTGTCATGGATCATCACGAGCGGTGGGACGAACATCTTGAGCTTTTTTAGTTCGCCCTCCGCTCGTCTGTTCACGAATCTACTAAGTTTACTCCCGCAGAACTTTTTTTGGGTCGAAAAATTAAGACCCCTTTTGAAAATTTAACAGGGATTATCGACGAACTAAACCAGCGACCAACTCCGCAATCAGTACGAATCATGGCAGAAAAAGCTCGTGTTGCAATGATAGGAGCACAAGCGGCTCAAGCAAGATACTATAATGCTAGGCGTAGGAAACCAGATCTTGTCGTTGGAGATCTAACTCTCTTGGAGACATACTTCCAGTCTTCTGTTTCTCATACTTTAGTAAAGAAATTTGCCCCCAACTACAAAGGTCCATATCGGGTGGCAAATATGTATGAAAATAACATTATCCTTGAAAAACCTGACAATCAATTTCAATACGTACACGTTGCTCAGTGTCGCAAGTATCATGAACGAAATATAGATTTTATAATCAACCCTACTCAACCTTCTGTTCCACAGACTCAAGAGTCTATATCTCACGATCAACCTCCAGAAATTTTGAACGAACCGACAAGCCTTTTTGAAGAATCTCCAGTGATTTTTTCTTCACCCTCCCTCCACAAGACTGGCTTCCAAGAACGCAACCTGATTCTACCGTAAGACGAAGGCTCGAATCAGGTTCTTCAAATTCTAGTATCATTCCCTTCCCTCCAACCATTGCCGAGACTATTGCTGCACCATTCCCTAATAACTCTGCACCAACACAAGCTCCTACTTCCTAGAATACCTCGTCAGAGAGTATTCCAATAGGCGGAAATAGACATCGCCCGGCACGACCACTAACTTACAGCAGCGACCCAGAGTCATCACATATTTCTGATTTACCAGATATAGACAATAGTTTGACGATTCCTAAACGTCAGACACATATTACAAACCGTCCAGCAACACCAAAAGCTGGTCGAAAATGCAACTTGTCTCCCCAATCTGCTTCGCCGCAACAGCGACGAAGGCAGAGATCCTTGCATCCGCCCGGGTTTCGCCCCTGGAACTTACGTTCAGGGCAAACAGGGCCGATGCCTGTTTCTACTGTCATGCCAAAAAGTAGAAAGATAAAACAAGCGATGTGGCCGGAGCCACGTCCCTTCAAAAGAATGCTGGAAGAACAACACGGGCCCCAGCACAAAGGGACAACATATCGAAAGCCTGGGGGAGCCCGTTCCTGTCAGACGCAGGGAATCCCTGACCGACAGACTTCAGCCGTTCCTCACCGTTCTTGTCAGAAGCAGGGAATTCCTGACCGACAGACTTCAGCCGTTCCTGACCGTTCCTGTCAGACGCAGGGATTCCTAACCGACAGACTTCAGCCGTTCCTCACCGTTCCTGTCAGACGCAGGGAATTCCTGACCGACAGACTTCAGCTGTTCCTGTCAGACGCAGGGAATTCCTGACCGACAGACTTCAGAAATTCTTGACCGACAGACTACAGATGTTCCAGATCCATTCAAGTCGCAGAAAAGATCGGTGCCACCAGAATTTACCAGTCCGATTAGGCCTGGAAAAAGATATCGTACTAGGGTTTTTTATGCGTCCTCGAGATAAGTAAGTTCTCGTGGACAGGTTATTTTCTCATTATGTTGTTTTTCCTGCACGACCAGTTGGCGTGACAGAATTTTTTTTCCGTGTGGGCCTACGCATTCTTTTTGTGTATATATGTAGTTGTTTTTTATATATATATATTCTATGTCCGTCTACTAATCTGAATTTTTTTTTTTTTTTTACATATATATGTGTGTTAGGGGTAAAATAGTGAAAATTGTTACTGTTAGGCAGCTACAGGCAATCTTCGCTGCTGATACAGTTTGTTTGTAATCAACGATAAATATATATAGAGTTGAAAATATGAGGAAGTAAAATGAAATCAAAAAAGTGATTCCTGCTGGGCAGAATAAAAATAAGGTATGCCGATGCAGGTTTGTTCTGTACACGTATAAAAAGTGTTTCCTGCTTAACAGACGACAATAGCTGCGGACACAGGTTTACTGAATTTGTTATGCCAAGCTTGAAGTTGTAAATACTGCTGCCACAAAAAAAAAAAAAAAAGTAGGACGATAAACGTCAGTCAGCGAAATGTACGACTACACTCAAAATTTCATAGGTTTTTCAAAAAAAAAAAAAAAATATGTATGTATATATATCATCATCATCATCATTGTCAACCATTATCAATCCACTGCTGGACGAAGGTCTCCCCAAGTTTCCTCCACAACGGTCTGTCTTGTGCCAGTCTCCTCCATGTCAACCCTGCATACTTTCGAATTTCATCCACCCATCTCCCATGTGGTCTTCTTCTGGGTCTTTTCCTGTCCCTTGGAATCCAATCTAAAATTTCGGCTGTCCATCGATGATCTGTCCTTCTGGCAGTATGTCCAGCCCATTGCCATTTCAGGGATTTAACTCTGATCATGATGTCTTCCACTCTTGTCATTTTTTGGATCCACGTGTTCCTCTTCTTATCTCTCCTGGTTACACGAAGCATGCACCTCTCCATGCTACTTTGAGTTGTCTGCAGTCTTTGTATATCTCTTTTAGTTAAGGTCCACGTCTCTGCACCATACGTAAGCACTGGAAGGATGCATTGATCAAACACTTTTCTTTTAAGACATAATGGCATATTGCTCTTGAAAATTATGCTGTTTCTTCCAAAAGCTCTCCAGGCAAGTTTTGTACGCCGATTAATTTCTTCATCAATGTGACCCTCACTTGATATCAGCTGTCCAAGATAAACGTACGTGTCTGTTATCTCCAGCTTTTCTCCATCAATCAATAAATCTTCATTTCTTGTAAAAGCATTGAACATCACTTTTGTCTTCTAAAAGTTCATTTTTAATCCCACTTCTTTACTCTTGTCAGCAAGTTCCTGGATCATACTCTGCAGCTCTGATGGGGTAGTTGCAAAAATGACTACGTCATCAGCAAAACGAAGGTGGGTTAGATAATCTCCATTAATCTTTATCCCCTTGTTTTCCCAGCTCAGCGACTGAAAAATCACCCTCCAATGTGGCATTAAAGAGCTTCAGAGATATGGTGTCACCTTGTCTCACTCCCTTTCCAATTTTTACGTGTGTTGTATTTTCAAACAGCCTAATCTTTGCACTTGCATTTTCATAGATGTTATTAATAATATTAATGTATGCATCTTCAATACCGCAGGTTTTCAGAGCCATTGTAACTGCTGATGGTTTCACCGAATCAAAGGCTTTTTCATAATCGATAAAAGCCATGCACAATGGAAGTTCATATTCCCTCGCTCTTTCAATTAGTTCTCTCAGTACGTGGATATGATCTATTGTGCTGTAGCCACTCCTGAATCCAGCTTGTTCTCTCGGTTGAGCCATGTCCAGTGTTACCTTCAAGCGGTGTGAAAGAACTTTAGTGAAGATTTTATAAACTACTGATAGGAGGCTGATAGGTCTGTAGTTTCCGAGATCCTCAATGTCACCTTTCTTATGTAGCAGGATCATTGTAGCGGTGTTCCAATCCTCAGGAATCTTTCCTTCATTAAGGCATCGAGTGAAAATTTGGGCGAGTACTGTCTCAATTTCTCCACTTGCTTCTTGTATGACGTCTACAGTAATTCCATCTTTTCCTGGAGCTTTTCCCCGCTTCATGTTCTTGATTGCATGTGCAACTTCTGCTGGAAGGACTGGAGGAACTCTGGTACTGGTATCTTTCATGATGTCTGGAGTGCATGTATCATCCCTTTCATATAATTTGGAGTAGAAATCTTTCACTCTTGTCAAAATTTCACCTCTATTTCTTGTTACAGAACCATCTTCTTTTCTCAGTGCCATAATCTGTTTTCTTCCCTTACTGAGATGTCCCTTTGCTATCTTTAGGCTTTGGTTGTTTTCAATTGCTTTCCTCACTAGTTCACAGTTGAATTTTCTTACGTCTTCAGTGATACTTTTTCGTACTGTCTTTCATAGCTCTATATATTCCACTTTGGAAGTCACATCTTCTTTAGTTGTCCTCATCTCTCTTCTTTTTTGCATCAACATTTTCGTTTTTCCTGATAATTTATTTACATGCAACTTGTTCTTAGACCCAGCTAATTTTGTTGCTGTTTCCATAAGAGCTTTGGTTACTTTTCTGTTAACTTCAGAGATGTCCACTTCTTCCGATGTTAGGCCTTCTAAAGCAGAGAACCTGTTCTTCAGTTCCAACTTGAAGGTATTATGGTGTTTTTTAAGGTTGGTTATGTCAATACATTTTGTTTGTCTTATGAGCTTGCCACGTTCAACTTTGGTGTTGAGGTGCATCTTACATCTCACCAATCTATGGTCACTACCTGTGTTGAACTTGTTTAGCACACTGCAGTCTTCTATGACGAATTTTTTGTTACACATAATAAAATCAATTTCACTTGTCGTCCCATTTGGATGTCTCCATGTCCATTTCCTGTGTGGCTTTTTCTCGAAGAAGGAGTTCAAGATGAAAAACCCTTCTGCCTCTGCAAACTCAACGAGAGTATTTCCACGCTGGTTTCTGTTGCCGTGACCGAATTTACCTACTGAAGTTTCATTCTGTTGCCGTTGCCCTATTTTTGCATTGAAATATCCCATAATTATTTTCAAGTGCTGCTTACCTTTATTATTTAGATGATAAATTTCCTCATAAAATTCTTCAATTTCTTCTTCAGGATGACTTGTGGTGGGTGCATAAGCTTGAATAATCTGAGCCTGGTATCTTTTCGAGAGTTGGATAACAAGTCGTGCAGCTATGTCAGAAGAACTTTCAACTTCTACAACTTTATCCTTCAGTTTCTTGTTTATTATAAATCCAACACCACTAGTTCTGCCAGTATCTGTCCCACGATAGTAGAAGAGATGTCCACTTTTCAGTTCGATGAGATCTTCTTCTTTTCTCCTTACCTCACTTAGCCCCACGATGTCCCACTTGATCCTTTGTAGTTCCTCTTCCAATTCAAGAAGCCTTGAATTAGAAGATAGGGAGCGTCCGTTGTACGTAGCCAAGGTCAGCATCAGATGGCAGCCTAGTCCGGTCCTCCGGGGATTCTTAGCACCCTCTGCCTTCATGTCGCACTGGCCGCTGCCTTGGCCAGGTACATTCCAGCTGCCGGAGACTGAGGGCCAAGATTTAAGTTGTGGAATCATTTTGGAGGGGTTTGGCCATAACTCACCACGCTGGCCAAGTGGGTTGGTGAGTGTGGGATAGAATTTCCTCTAATCCCGATGGTATAGTTATACCGCTACTGGCGGTCGTCAGAGCCCCTTTAGTGGGAACAGGATGTACCACGAGAAGGCGGGGTTGACATTTGTCAAGGAGAATCTGTGATGTTACGCATCACCTGACCTTACATCCCATATATATATATATATATATATATATATATATATCATCATCATCATCATTGTCAACCATTATCAATCCACTGCTGGACGAAGGTCTCCCCAAGTTTCCTCCACAACGGTCTGTCTTGTGCCAGTCTCCTCCATGTCACCCCTGCATACTTTCGAATTTCATCCACCCATCTCCCATGTGGTCTTCTTCTGGGTCTTTTCCTGTCCCTTGGAATCCAATCTAAAATTTCGGCTGTCCATCGATGATCTGTCCTTCTGGCAGTATGTCCAGCCCATTGCCATTTCTGGGATTTAACTCTGATCATGATGTCTTCCACTCTTGTCATTTTTCGGATCCACGAGTTCCTCTTCTTATCTCTCCTGGTTACACCAAGCATGCACCTCTCCATGCTTGTTTGAGTTGTCTGCAGCCTTTGTATGTCTCTTTTAGTTAAGGTCCACGTCTCTGCACCATACGTAAGCACTGGAAGGATGCATTGATCAAACACTTTTCTTTTAAGACATAATGGCATATTGCTCTTGAAAATTATGCTGTTTCTTCCAAAAGCTCTCCAGGCAAGTTTTGTACGCCGATTAATTTCTTCATCAATGTGACCCTCACTTGATATCTGTTGTCCAAGATAAACGTATGTGTCTGTTATCTCCAGCTTTTCTCCATCAATCGATAAATCTTCATTTCTTGTAAAAGCATTGAACATCACTTTTGTCTTCTGAAAGTTCATTTTTAATCCCACTTCTTTACTCTTGTCAGCAAGTTCCTGGATCATACTCTGCAGCTCTGATGGGGTAGTTGCAAAAATGACTACGTCATCAGCAAAACGAAGGTGGGTTAGATAATCTCCATTAATCTTTATCCCCTTGTTTTCCCAGCTCAGCGACTGAAAAACACCCTCCAATGTGGCATTAAAGAGCTTCGGAGATATGGTGTCACCTTGTCTCACTCCCTTTCCAATTTTTACGTGTGTTGTATTTTCAAACAGCCTAATCTTTGCACTTGCATTTTCATAGATGTTATTAATAATATTAATGTATGCATCTTCAATACCGCAGGTTTTCAGAGCCATTGTAACTGCTGACGGTTTCACCGAATCAAAGGCTTTTTCATAATCGATAAAAGCCATGCACAATGGAAGTTCATATTCCCTCGCTCTTTCAATTAGTTCTCTCAGCACGTGGATATGATCTATTGTGCTGTAGCCACTCCTGAATCCAGCTTGTTCTCTCGGTTGAGCCATGTCTAGTGCTACCTTCAAGCGGTGTGAAAGAACTTTAGTGAAGATTTTATAAACTACTGATAGGAGGCTGATAGGTCTGTAGTTTCCGAGATCCTCAATGTCACCTTTCTTATGTAGCAGGATCATTGTAGCGGTGTTCCAATCCTCAGGAATCTTTCCTTCATTAAGGCATCGAGTGAAAATTTGGGCGAGTACTGTTTCGATTTCTCCACTTGCTTCTTGTATGATGTCTACAGTAATTCCATCTTCTCCTGGAGCTTTTCCTTGCTTCATGTTCTTGATTGCATGTGCAACTTCTGCTGGAAGGACTGGAGGAACTCTGGTACTGGTATCTTTCATGATGTCTGGAGTGCATATATCATCCCTTTCATATAATTTGGAGTAGAAATCTTTCACTCTTGTCAAGATTTCGCCTCTATTTCTTGTTACAGAACCATCTTCTTTTCTCAGTGCCATAATCTGTTTTCTTCCCTTACTGAGATGTCCCTTTGCTATCTTTAGGCTTTGGTTGTTTTCAATTGCTTTCCTCACTAGTTCACAGTTGAATTTCCTTACGTCTTCAGTGATACTTTTTCTTACTGTCTTGCATAGCTCTATATATTCCACTTTGGAAGTCACATCTTCTTTATTTGTCCTCATCTCTCTTCTTTTTTTGCATCAACATTTTGGTTTTTCCTGATAATTTGTTCACATGCAACTTGTTCTTAGACCCAGCTAATTTTGTTGCTGTTTCCATAAGAGCTTTGGTTATTTTTCTGTTAACTTCAGAGATGTCCACTTCTTCCGATGTTAGGCCTTCTAAAGCAGAGAACCTGTTCTTCAGTTCTAACTTGAAGGTATTATGGTATATATATATATATATATATATATATATATATATATATAATATGGGATGTAAGGTCAGGTGATGCGTAACATCACAGCCTCTCCTTGACAAATGTCAACCCCGCCTTCTCGTGGTGCATCCTGTTCCCACTAAAGGGGCTCTGACGACCGCCAATAGCGGTATAACTATACCATCGGGATTAGAGGAAATTCTATCCCACACTCACCAACCCGCTTGGCCAGCGTGGTGAGTTATGGCCAAACCCCTCCAAAATGATTCCACAACTTAAATCTTGGCCCTCAGTCTCCGGCAGCTGGAATGTACCTGGCCAAGGCAGCGGCCAGTGCGACATGAAGGCAGAGGGTGCTAAGAATCCCCGGAGGACCGGACTAGGCTGCCATCTGATGCTGACCTTGGCTACGTACAATGGACGCTCCCTATCTTCTGATTCAAGGCTTCTTGAATTGGAAGAGGAACTACAAAGGATCAACTGGGACATCGTGGGGCTAAGTGAGGTAAGGAGAAAAGGAGAAGATCTCATCGAACTGAAAAGTGGACATCTCTTCTACTATCGTGGGACAGATACTGGCAGAACTAGTGGTGTTGGATTTATAATAAACAAGAAACTGAAGGATAAAGTTGTAGAAGTTGAAAGTTCCTCTGACAGAGCTGCACGACTTGTTATCCAACTCTCGAAAAGATACCAGGCTCAGATTATTCAAACTTATGCACCCACCACAAGTCATCCTGAAGAAGAAATCGAAGAATTTTATGAGGAAATTTGTCATCTAAATAATAAAGGTAAGCAGCACTTGAAAATAATTATGGGAGATTTCAATGCAAAAATAGGGCAACGGCAACAGAATGAAACTTCAGTAGGTAAATTCGGTCACGGCAACAGAAACCAGCGTGGAAATACTCTCGTTGAGTTTGCAGAGGCAGAAGGGTTTTTCATCTTGAACTCCTTCTTCAAGAAAAAGCCACACAGGAAATGGACATGGAGACATCCAAATGGGACGACAAGTGAAATTGATTTTATTATGTGTAACAAAAAATTCGTCATAGAAGACTGCAGTGTGCTAAACAAGTTCAACACAGGTAGTGACCATAGATTGGTGAGATGTAAGATGCACCTCAACACTAAACTTGAACGTGGCAAGCTCATAAGACAAACAAAATCTATTGACATAACCAACCTTAAAAAACACCATAATACCTTCAAGTTGGAACTGAAGAACAGGTTCTCTGCTTTAGAAGGCCTAACATCAGAAGAAGTGGACATCTCTGAAGTAAACAGAAAAGTAACCAAAGCTCTTATGGAAACAGCAACAAAATTAGCTGGGTCTAAGAACAAGTTGCATGTAAACAAATTATTAGGAAAAACGAAAATGTTGATGCAAAAAAGAAGAGAGATGAGGACAACTAAAGAAGATGTGACTTCCAAAGTGGAATATATAGAGCTATGCAAGACAGTAAGAAAAAGTATCACTGAAGACGTAAGAAAATTCAACTGTGAACTAGTGAGGAAAGCAATTGAAAACAACCAAAGCCTAAAGATAGCAAAGGGACATCTCAGTAAGGGAAGAAAACAGATTATGGCACTGAGAAAAGAAGATGGTTCTGTAACAAGAAATAGAGGCGAAATTTTGACAAGAGTGAAAGATTTCTACTCCAAATTATATGAAAGGGATGATACATGCACTCCAGACATCATGAAAGATACCTGTACCAGAGTTCCTCCAGTCCTTCCAGCAGAAGTTGCACATGCAATCAAGAACATGAAGCGGGGAAAAGCTCCAGGAGAAGATGGAATTACTGTAGACATCATACAAGAAGCAAGTGGAGAAATCGAAACAGTACTCGCCCAAATTTTCACTCGATGCCTTAATGAAGGAAAGATTCCTGAGGATTGGAACACCGCTACAATGATTCTGCTACATAAGAAAGGTGACATTGAGGATCTCGGAAACTACAGACCTATCAGCCTCCTATCAGTAGTTTATAAAATCTTCACTAAAGTTCTTTCACACCGCTTGAAGGTAACACTGGACATGGCTCAACCGAGAGAACAAGCTGGATTCAGGACTGGCTACAGCACAATAGATCATATCCACGTGCTGAGAGAACTAATTGAAAGAGCGAGGGAATATGAACTTCCATTGTGCATGGCTTTTATCGATTATGAAAAAGCCTTTGATTCGGTGAAACCATCAGCAGTTACAATGGCTCTGAAAACCTGCGGTATTGAAGATGCATACATTAATATTATTAATAACATCTATGAAAATGCAAGTGCAAAGATTCGGCTGTTTGAAAATACAACACACGTAAAAATTGGAAAGGGAGTGAGACAAGGTGACACCATATCTCCGAAGCTCTTTAATGCCACATTGGAGGGTGTTTTTCAGTCACTGAGCTGGGAAAACAAGGGGATAAAGATTAATGGAGATTATCTAACCCACCTTCGTTTTGCTGATGATGTAGTCATTTTTGCAACTACCCCATCAGAGCTGCAGAGTATGATCCAGGAACTTGCTGACAAGAGTAAAGAAGTGGGATTAAAAATGAACTTTCAGAAGACAAAAGTGATGTTCAATGCTTTTACAAGAAATGAAGATTTATCGATTGATGGAGAAAAGCTGGAGATAACAGACACGTACGTTTATCTTGGACAGCAGATATCAAGTGAGGGTCACATTGGTGAAGAAATTAATCGTCGTACAAAACTTGCCTGGAGAGCTTTGGAAGAAACAGCATAATTTTCAAGAGCAATATGCCATTATGTCTTAAAAGAAAAGTGTTTGATCAATGCATCCTTCCAGTGCTTGCATATGGTGCAGAGACGTGGACCTTAACTAAAAGAGACATACAAAGGCTGCAGACAACTCAAAGAAGCATGGAGAGGTGCATACTTGGTGTAACCAGGAGAGATAAGAAGAGGAACTCGTGGATCCGAAAAATGACAAGAGTGGAAGACATCATGATCAGAGTTAAATCCCTGAAATGGCAATGGGCTGGACATACTGCCAGAAGGACAGATCATCGATGGACAGCCGAAATTTTAGATTGGATTCCAAGGGACAGGAAAAGACCCAGAAGAAGACCACATGGGAGATGGGTGGATGAAATTCGAAAGTATGCAGGGGTGACATGGAGGAGACTGGCACAAGACAGACCGTTGTGAAGGAAACTTGGGGAGACCTTCGTCCAGCAGTGGATTGATAATGGTTGACAATGATGATGATGATATATAATATAAGGGGGAGATGATGTAACGTATACTCTAGCTTCAGTATCTTTTTGATTTTACTATCTCATGTTAATTTATTTTCCTATGCAAATTATCTTCTCACTTAACCAGATGTTGTTTCTCCCGCTGAATTATATGTGGCAACGAGTGTAAGTCATGACGTGGTGGTATGCAGTATATATATATATATATATATATATATATATATATATATATATATATATATATATATATATATAGGCGTGCTCAAGATTTGAGACAGCTTCGTTTTATATGTGATAGGTTCTTCCTGATTATTGATATGCGATTTACCTACGTTTCTACGATATTACGATAGTACGAAAGTTCGGGCTATCAGTAGTTGTGTTATTTTGGAGTGTGTATTTGAGTAATACCAGGAGCTCCCCAATAAAATGTTAAAAGTGAGTACGTTTACTTAGTTCATTTTATTGTCTGGCCGTTAAGTCTATTTCATTGAGTGTTTACGTTAAGTTCAGGGTATATTGTGTTTACCGCTCTAATAAGGAGCCTTCAAGGTACTAATGTACTAAAAACCGAAGTTATATTACTGATATTCAAGATAATGAGGAACGCTGAGTGAAAAAATAAATTCCATATTCTTGGAATTTATTGCACGTGCGTGTCTTACCTAAACAAACTCTAGCACTTTGAAGATTAAGCACACTTTAGCTACGTCAAGTAACCTTTCAATAACCCTAACGTGACTTAACGTAAGCTTTCCTGCACTGCACGTCCAGCCGGAGAATTTTATTCATTATAATTGGCGCCGGAACATTTCTTGAACACGAGGTATTGACACTTATTGACCATGTCTTCATTACCTGAGAAAACTTCACTGTTTCAACCTGAATCAAGTTTCGGTGGAGGTGGGGTTATTTTCAATAATTTACAGGAAGCCTGTGGGTCTAACTTTGATGTCAATGATTTGCAAGTACCCAGGCATTCCTCACAATTTCGTCATTCACCAGCTTCATATCACTCTGAGTCGCGGGTCGTACCTGAGGTATTTCAATCCTCTCACAGAGGCCAAATGCTTGCACATTTCGTGCCGCATGAGGGAGCAATTACTTTCAATGGTTTGGTGGGGTCCTTGAAATTTCTCGAGGATTTGGAGGATCATTTCGACTTATACAATATTCCTCAAAGTTGCAAAGTGCAAATAGCAGGCACTTGCTTGAAAGATGCCGCTAAGACCTGGTATCGGCAGTGGAGAGTATCGAACCCGGATTATCGTTATGAGAATTTCCGAGCGGAATTTTTAGAAGTCTTTCCTTTCGGCCTCAGTCGAGCTGGCCTTGCACAACAACTTTTTTCTCGTATGCAAGGACCCAACGATAGCCCTGTTGCGTTTGCTTTAGAAACAACACGCTTGTATAAATTATGGGATCCACATGCCAGTCATGTCGACATGTTGGACACCCTATTGCAACAGCTCGATCCATTTCTACAGGATTTTATTGAGGTCCGACACCCTGCTACAATACATGAATGCCTTCGCCTCATACGAACGTATGAGGAGCGACACGGCAAACATGGACCAACTAAACATGCTCGGGCACCCCGGGAGGCTTATCACGAAAATCCTCAGCAGCATAATAGGCCTAATGACTTTCAACACGAGCGCACGCAGGTGCAAGTCCAAGCATCATACGTACCACCGCATAGAAGAGTGGTACACCAACCGCTAGTTTCTAAACAATTTTCTGGGTACAGTACAAATGCACAGTATGCTCGACCCCGTTCCAGTCCGCAGAATTCGGAACATTTTTATCCTAAGGGCAATAATGATTTTTCTGCCCGTGCTGAGGGAAGAAATAATAGAAATGGAAATTTCAACAGTAATGCGGAGTTCCCGCAGCAGTTTTCACAAAGTGTTTCTTAGCGTGAAAACTTTACCGATACCAGGCAGATCCGAGGCTTCAGACCGCATGAAAATACAACCAGGAATCCTTTAAACTTCCAAAGGAAGTAGACCAAGGGTCGGCACTGCTTCCTGATACCAAGAATTCTGACCCTAAAATAGTATTATTGACTGTCCAAACTCCTCAGTTGCCTGATGTGTTATTGACAATTGAAGATATTATTGTCGAGATAAAGTTCGACAGTGGTTCTGAAATATCCGCCCTAAATACGAAGTTTTGCACTAAAAGTTTTCCTGCTATGCACGTCCAGCCTACGACGCAGTATTTGCGAGGTGCAAATAACGAAATATTCAGTATCACAGGAACTGTCACATTTTCTCCAGGGCTGGGAAAGGCTCGTTTTACGCATTATTTCCTGCTCATAGATGACCTACCTGTTAAATATCTAATGGGCATAGATTTTATCAATACTTTTAAAATTACTATGAATTTCGAACAACATGTTATTTCCTTTCCGGAACCTCTCGAAGTGATTCCTAAAGATCCTATAGACATAACGAATTTGTTACTGAGTAAACAACTGACTGAGAGGCAACGAAACCAGCTTTCTCAACTTTTGAATGAAAGACCTGGTTTATTTTCCGACCAACCTGGTTTCACACAGGTGGTTTATCACGTCATTGACACTGATGGTTCGAAACCGATAGCGACGAAACGTTACCCTTGTGCTCCCCATAAAAAAATGAAATGCAACGTCAAATTTCAGAGATGATTAAACAGGGCATAATAAAGGAATCAACAAGAACCTGGGCCGCACCTGCTTTTCTTGTTCTAAAGAAACAACCCAACAAATTTCATTTCGTGACAGATTTCCGCAAGCTAAACCAGGTCCCGAAAGCGATAAATTGTCCACTACCTGTCATGTCGCATACTTTGCATGACCTATCGTCAACTAAATGGATGTCAACCTTGGATTTGGCGAGTGGATATTGGCAGGTTGCGGTACATCCAGACTCCGTAGATAAAACAGGCTTTGTGACTCCTTTTGGGGCTTATGAATACCTGCGTATGCCCTTTGGACTAGCCTCTGCACCTGCTACTTTCCAAAAGCTTATGGATACGGTTCTCATACCTGTTCTAGGTCCCCATGTGCATGTATATTTGGATGGCATTATTATTACATCCGAGACTTTTGACGAGCACCTTTCTCTGCTCAAATAGGTGTTCCAACTCATATACAATGCTGGCCTGACGTTAAAACCTAGTAAATGCCAGATAGCGAGGGACGAGATTGTATATCTGGGGTTGAAAATCACTCCCCACGGCTTATTTACGGATGATGAAAAAATCAGGCCTATGGTTGACTTTCCACGGCTAAAAACAGCCAAAGATCTATCACGCTTTCTGGGAATGCCCGGATGGTATCAGCAGTTCGTCCCCGCTTATGCTACAATCTGTGAGCCATTGTATGCTTTGAAACGTAAATACAAGAAATTTGTTTGGACACCTGAGGCTAACGCAGCGTTTGAAGCACTAAAATCTGCGTTGACTCAGCCTCCGGTATTAGCTTTCCCAGATCATACTAAGGAATTTGATATTTACACTGACGCATCCGGAGTTGGTCTTGGTTGCGTTTTGTCACAAGATGGGCATCCAATAGCTTTTGCGTCCCGTACTTTAGCCAAAGCTAAACGCAATTATTCAGCTACGGAACGCAAATGGCTTGCTGTAGTGTATGCTCTTGAAAATTTTCAATGTTATCTCAACGAATTGACAGTTAATATAATTACGGATCATTCTGCCCTTCAGTATTTGAATTCTGCTAAGCACCTCTCTAAAAGACTTATGAAGTGGGCTCTTAAGTTACAAGAGAACAATATCAAAATTTCGTACCAGCCAGGTCATAAGAATCAATTACCGGATGCATTATCTCGCGTCCCGATCAGTGGGGTTCCCACAGAAACTACTCCTGGATGTCAGCCTTTACTTTTAATAGCTGATATAACATACAGAGAGCAGATAATGGCAGAATTAGTAAATGATCCAGATTTTGGGAAAACCTATAATTTTTTGCTTGCGAGTTCACCACAACAAAGTGACCCTTCTCTGGCTGGGAGGTCACAGCATTTTGAAGTCATAGAGGGTCTTCTTTACTATACGAAATAAATCTAGGACTACTAGGGCAGAGTTTCGCCCATGTATTCCGCGAACCCTTAGAATGGCCCTTTTAAACGAATTTCATGACCAACCTATTGCAGGCCATTTAGGCATTCGCAAGACCCGTTGTAAATTGCGGGATGTTGCCTATTGGCCTGGCATGTACCAAAGTGTGCTCGCATACGTTCAATCATGTCCCTTGTGTCAGATTTATAATTACCGTAATGTAAGACCGGCCGGTCACTTGAAATCTAGTTCAAGTTCTCATGTTTTTGACATTATTTCAATAGATTTATTGGGACCTTATCCTTTATCTGTTAAAAACAAAGCTCGTTACGTTTTAGTATTAACCGATAATTTCTCTAAATGGGTACGAGGTCTTTCCCATTAAAGCCGCTACGGCGGAAATTATTTGTAATGTATTAATTAATGAAGTATTCTCCAGATATGGTGCACCTAATCAAGTAGTTTCGGATAATGGTCCCCAATTTATTTCTGACAATTTTGAAAGAATGTGTGCGAGACTACACATAAAGCATAAATTCATTTCCCCATATCATCCCCAGAGTAATCCCGCGGAACGAGTAAACCGCACGCTAGTTAAAATGATCGCTACATTTGTCATGGATCATCACGAGCGGTGGGACGAACATCTTGAGCTTTTTTCGTTCGCCCTCCGCTCGTCTGTTCACGAATCTACTAAGTTTACTCCCGCAGAACTTTTTTTGGGTCGAAAAATTAAGACCCCTTTTGAAAATTTAACAGGGATTATCGACGAACTAAACCAGCGATCAACTCCGCAATCAGTACGAATCATGGCAGAGAAAGCTCGTGTTGCAATGATAGGAGCACAAGCGGCTCAAGCAAGATACTATAATGCTAGGCGTAGGGAACCAGATCTTGTCGTTGGAGATCTAACTCTCTTGGAGACATACTTCCAGTCTTCTGTTTCTCATACTTTAGTAAAGAAATTTGCCCCCAACTACAAAGGTCCATATCGGGTGGCAAATATGTATGAAAATAACATTATCCTTGAAAAACCTGACAATCAATTTCAATACGTACACGTTGCTCAGTGTCGCAAGTATGATGAACGAAATATAGATTTTATAATCAACCCTACTCAACCTTCTGTTCCACAGACTCAAGAGTCTATATCTCACGATCAACCTCCAGAAATTTTGAACGATCCGACAAGCCTTTTTGAAGAATCTCCAGTGATTTTTTCTTCACCCTCCCCTCCACAAGACTGGCTTCCAAGAACGCAACCTGATTCTACCGTAAGACGAAGGCTCGAATCAGGTTCTTCAAATTCTAGTATCATTCCCTTCCCTCCAACCATTGCCGAGACTAATGCTGCACCATTCCCTAATAACTCTGCACCAACACAAGCTCCTACTTCCTTGAATACCTCGTCAGAGAGTATTCCAATAGGCGGAAATAGACATCGCCCGGCACGACCACTAACTTACAGCAGCGACTCAGAGTCATCACATATTTCTGATTTACCAGATATAGACAATAGTTTGACGATTCCTAAACGTCAGATACATATTACAAACCGTCCAGCAACACCAAAAGCTGGTAGAAAATGCAACTTGTCTCCCCAATCTGCTTCGCCGCAACAGCGACGAAGGCAGAGATCCTTGCATCCGCCCGGGTTTCGCCCCTGGAACTTACGTTCAGGGCAAACAGGGCCGATGCCTGTTTCTATTGTCATGCCAAAAAGTAGAAAGATAAAACAAACGATGTGGCCGGAGCCACGTCCCTTCAAAAGAATGCTGGAAGAACAACACGGGCCCCAGCACAAAGGGACAACATATCGAAATCCTGGGGGAGACCGCTCCTGTCAGATGCAGGGAATCCCTGACCGACAGATTTCAGCCGTTCCTCACCGTTCTTGTCAGAAGCAGGGAATTCCTGACCGACAGACTTCAGCCGTTCCTGACCGTTCCTGTCAGACGCAGGGATTCCTAACCGACAGACTTCAGCCGTTCCTCACCGTTCCTGTCAGACGCAGGGAATTCCTGACCGACAGACTTCAGCTGTTCCTGTCAGACGCAGGGAATTCCTGACCGACAGACTTCAGAATTTCTTGACCGACAGACTACAGATGTTCCAGATCCATTCAAGTCGCAGAAAAGATCGGTGCCACCAGAATTTACCAGTCCGATTAGGCCTGGAAAAAGATATCGTACTAGGGTTTTTTATGCGTCCTCGAGATAAGTAAGTTCTCGTGGACAGGTTATTTTCTCAATATGTTGTTTTTCCTGCACGACCAGTTGGCGTGACAGAATTTTTTTTTTCCGTGTGGGCCTACGCATTCTTTTTGTGTATATATGTAGTTGTTTTTTATATATATATATTTTATGTCCGTCTACTAATCTGAATTTTTTTTTTTTTTTTTACATATATATGTGTGTTAGGGGTAAAATAGTGAAAATTGTTACTGTTAGGCAGCTACAAGCAATCTTCGCTGCTGATACAGTTTGTTTGTAATCAACGATAAATATATATGGAGTTGAAAATATGAGGAAGTAAAATAAAATGAAAAAAGTGATTCCTGCTGGGCAGAATAAAAATAAGGTATGCCGATGCAGGTTTGTTCTGTACGCGTATAAAAAGTCTTTCCTGCTACACAGACGACAATAGCTGCTGACACAGGTTTACTGAATTTGTTATGCCAAGCTTGAAGTTGTAAATACTGCTCCCACAAAAAAAAAAAAAAAAGTAGGACGATAAACGTCAGTCAGCGAAATGTACGACTTCACTCAAAATTTCATAGGTTTTTCAAAAAAAAAAATGTATGTATATATATCATCATCATCATCATTGTCAACCATTATCAATCCACTGCTGGACGAAGGTCTCCCCAAGTTTCCTCCACAACGGTCTGTCTTGTGCCAGTCTCCTCCATGTCACCCCTGCATACTTTCGAATTTCATCCACCCATCTCCCATGTGGTCTTCTTCTGGGTCTTTTCCTGTCCCTTGGAATCCAATCTAAAATTTCGGCTGTCCATCGATGATCTGTCCTTCTGGCAGTATGTCCAGCCCATTGCTCGTTCGTGATTGACGTAGTGTTGGTGGCTCCAATATTTTATGCGTTTTAGTGGGGAATACCTTTTCCCTCCCTCACCTGTTGCGTGGCCCGGCTGTCTAAAGGTACTGTGTACGTTTTGAGCTACTTTTCTAGCGTTCTCATCCTCGTATTAGTTCATATTCATCCGTTTTCTTATCGTTTGCTTGTTTGTTTACGTTTGGAAGCTGCCAACATGGCGGCTTCCGGTATTTCGTTATCATCTATGGGCGTGGCGGATGCACGTCACGTCACACTTACCACGTCCATGGAAGTTAACATACTCTCGTCCTCAGATGTGTCTGCTCAGATGCCTTCCCAGCTTTCTAGTACTCCTGCACCGGTGCCTTCACTTGACTTGGCTGCGCTTTCTTCTTCAGCTCCTGCATCTGTCTCTGTGCCCTCCCTGGGGACTACTGATTCTACTGCCTTGCCTTCGGCCTGTGCTTCTCTTCCCTCACAGCCTTCTGTGCCTGCCGGATCCGAACAGACTTCTCTTCCGAGGATGTCATTTGCCTCTAAAGTGCAACGAGGCGCTACTTCTACATCCGATTCCTCTCAACCAGATGGTCTTTTGCAAGCAACACCTATTATTCAGGTATCCAACCACAAGGTGAAGGTAACGATTGATGACAATTCGCAGATTGGTCGTGAGTTCCATAACCTCCTGGATAGAGGTGTGCTCTTTCATGCTTTACCAAATACTCCATTGACACGCTACATGGAAGCCCTCTCTGTACATGTGTCGTCTGCGTCCATTGCAGGAATTTCCCGCACTCCTCGGGGTATTTCGGTACAGTTCAATCACAAGGAGGATGCTGACTATTTTCTAGCTAACGGACTTTCGATTGGGACAAACCATCTCATCCCGTCGCCTCTTTCCAAGAGACCGGTGAACATCACGTTCTATCCTGTTCCACAGGAAGTGCCAGATACTGCACTTCCTCTCCTTGTCAGTCATGTTTGTAAAATTGTTGGCAAGGTCCGTCGCCTTTCTGACGCTCCCCGCGGAACTCGATTTGCACATGCTACAGGACCTCGCCGTCAGTTATTGGTCGTCTTTCCCACCGAGAAAGCCTTGACGGATTGCCCTATAGAAGCTACTGTTGAAATTGGCGTACGAACGTACAGTTTCAAGATTTTCACTGCTCACTATTGTACACATTGTTTAACACAAAATCACACCACTGCCTCCTGTGACCGCGTTCGACGTGGACGTTCATCAAGTTCGCATCCCACTGCTGACCACATTGGTCTTTCTACTATCCCCACTACCGGTAGTTTGCCTGACGCGAATTTTTCGTTTCTCCGTCAGACGAACATTTCTGTCACGGACAATGCTGCCTTTCCTCCTCTCCCGACCCGTACGATTGTGCATCCACCTTCAAGATTGACAGAGTTGTCTTCGACTACAGATGTGTCTACAGCGGAGTGTTCCGATCCGGGTGTGTTGAGTGGTGGTTTGGCGGATCGGCCGTCTGGCTCTTCTCCTAGCCTCTCGGATATCGGATCTCTATTTACAACCTTGTCTACCATACCCTTGTTGCAACATCTTCCTGAAGCCTCGGCTGTTGTACCAGTCTCCACTAAGGCAGCTCAGCTACGTACTGCTTCTTCGGCGACGTTCGTTTCCTCGTCTCCTGACTTGGGAGGTGAGCCTGATCCACTAATGGATACCTCCGCCTCAGCTACTTCTTCGAAGCGGATTGGAACTTCCAAAGGCGCTGTAAAACAGAAAAAGTTAAAACAACTTTCTGTGCCACATTCTGAGGATTCATCTAGTATTCCCGAGGTTTCCGGTTCCGGTGTTTCTCCACCTGATGTTTCTTCAAACAGTATGCTTCTCCGCTCAGGTCCTGTCAATCCTCTCCCTGATGCTGAGGTTCTACAGGCAGTTGATACGTTTCCTCCAGTTCCTGGCCCACTGTCATGACAGCAACTTTTACGTCTGTTTCAACCTGCACGTACGATTGTTGGTTCTGAAGAATTCCTTCACTCACCTGATCTGGACCTGTATGCAGCGGTAACGCAATTCGAAGCTTATGTGTCACTTTTTAAATCTCTGTGTGCCACCGATCCTCGGTATCAGCCTTTTTTGAGACGTTACACGCGCCGTCTCGCCTCCTTGAAGGATCTCCTTGAGCAGCATATATGTGATACCTTCTATCCTTTTACCGATGACCTTTAGCTCTCTTCCTCACACCGATTACTATTTGTTCTCTCAATGCTAGAGGATTTGCGAACCCGTTCGCAGATTCCCTGGTTTTGCAGACTTAGTGCATGTTGATTCTGATGTTTTCCATGTGTGTTTTTACTGTGATTCACAAGTCATTTATTGTAAATTTGCTTTATTTGTGTGTTTGGCTGTGTTTCACAAGTAATGTATTTTAAATTTGCGATAATTGCGTGTTTTTGCTGTGTTTTCACAACTAATCGGTCTCGTTACTTGTGTGATCTCCTCATTATCTCATCATTATCTTATCTGTTGTTTCCTGAATTTGTGCCTGTTTTTAAATTACCTATAATTGTGAGTGTTTGCTGTGTTAGTGCTTTCCTCTATCGCGGATTATTATAGTGGTACGTTTGTTACCTTTGTTATTTTTATATAGTTGCTGAGGTACTCCATGTTGTTTTGCTCTCTAACCACATTTCAGTTCCGTTCGGTTGATTTATGATAGCATAGTACATTTCATGCATTTGTGCACATGTGTTATAGTGTTTGATTTCCGTTAGGTCTTTCATTGTTCGTGTGCATTTTCATTTCCTTTCTGTGTAACGTTGTGCTGCATCGTGGATATACTTACCTTCCGCATTATTGTTTTCTGTACTGCAGCTTTTAATGAATCTCCTATGTCTGTATTTCGTTATAGCAATAAACTGGGTACCACTATGGTACCCACAGTTACCAATACCAATACCATTGCCATTTCAGGGATTTAACTCTGATCATGATGTCTTCCACTCTTGTCATTTTTGGGATCCACGAGTTCTTCTTCTTATCTCTCCTGGTTACACCAAGCATGCACCTCTCATTGCTGCTTTGAGTTGTCTGCAGCCTTTGTATGTCTCTTTTAGTTAAGGTCCACGTCTCTGCACCATACGTAAGCACTGGAAGGACGCATTGATCAAACACTTTTCTTTTAAGACATAATGGCATATTGCTCTTGAAAATTATGCTGTTTCTTCCAAAAGCTCTCCAGGCAAGTTTTGTACGCCGATTAATTTCTTCATCAATGTGACCCTCACTTGATATCTGCTGTCCAAGATAAACGTACGTGTCTGTTATCTCCAGCTTTTCTCCATCAATCGATAAATCTTCATTTCTTGTAAAAGCATTGAACATCACTTTTGTCTTCTGAAAGTTCATTTTTAATCCTACTTCTTTACTCTTGTCAGCAAGTTCCTGGATCATACTCTGCAGCTCTGATGGGGTAGTTGCAAAAATGACTACGTCATCAGCAAAACGAAGGTGGGTTAGATAATCTCCATTAATCTTTATCCCCTTGTTTTCCCAGCTCAGCGACTGAAAAACACCCTCCAATGTGGCATTAAAGAGCTTCGGAGATATGGTGTCACCTTGTCTCACTCCCTTTCCAATTTTTACGTGTGTTGTATTTTCAAACAGCCTAATCTTTGCACTTGCATTTTCATAGATGTTATTAATAATATTAATGTATGCATCTTCAATACCGCAGGTTTTCAGAGCCATTGTAACTGCTGATGGTTTCACCGAATCAAAGGCTTTTTCATAATCGATAAAAGCCATGCACAATGGAAGTTCATATTCCCTCGCTCTTTCAATTAGTTTTCTCAGTACGTGGATATGATCTATTGTGCTGTAGCCACTCCTGAATCCAGCTTGTTCTCTCGGTTGAGCCATGTCCAGTGTTACCTTCAAGCGGTGTGAAAGAACTTTAGTGAAGATTTTATAAACTACTGATAGGAGGCTGATAGGTCTGTAGTTTCCGAGATCCTCAATGTCACCTTTCTTATGTAGCAGGATCATTGTAGCGGTGTTCCAATCCTCAGGAATCTTTCCTTCATTAAGGCTTCGAGTGAAAATTTGGGCGAGTACTGTTTCGATTTCTCCACTTGCTTCTTGTATGATGTCTACAGTAATTCCATCTTCTCCTGGAGCTTTTCCTCGCTTCATGTTCTCGATTGCATGTGCAACTTCTGCTGGAAGGACTGGAGGAACTCTGGTACTGGTATCTTTCATGATGTCTGGAGTGCATATATCATCCCTTTCATATAATTTGGAGTAAAAATCTTTCACTCTTGTCAAAATTTCGCCTGTATTTCTTGTTACAGAACCATCTTCTTTTCTCAGTGCCATAATCTGTTTTCTTCCCTTACTGAGATGTCCGTTTGCTATCTTTAGGCTTTGGTTGTTTTCAATTGCTTTCCTCACTAGTTCACAGTTGAATTTCCTTACGTCTTCAGTGATACTTTTTCGTACTGTCTTTCATAGCTCTATATATTCCACTTTGGAAGTCACATCTTCTTTAGTTGTCCTCATCTCTCTTCTTTTTTGCATCAACATTTTCGTTTTTCCTGATAATTTGTTCACATGCAACTTGTTCTTAGACCCAGCTAATTTTGTTGCTGTTTCCATAAGAGCTTTGGTTACTTTTCTGTTAACTTCAGAGATGTCCACTTCTTCCGATGTTAGGCCTTCTAAAGCAGAGAACCTGTTCTTCAGTTCTAACTTGAAGGTATTATGGTGATTTTTAAGGTTGGTTATGTCAATACATTTTGTTTGTCTTATGAGCTTGCCACGTTCAAGTTTAGTGTTGAGGTGCATCTTACATCTCACCAATCTATGGTCACTACCTGTGTTGAACTTGTTTAGCACACTGCAGTCTTCTATGACGAATTTTTTGTTACACATAATAAAATCAATTTCACTTGTCATCCCATTTGGATGTCTCCATGTCCATTTCCTGTGTGGCTTTTTCTTGAAGAAGGAGTTCAAGATGAAAAACCCTTCTGCCTCTGCAAACTCAACGAGAGTATTTCCACGCTGGTTTCTGTTGCCGTGACCGAATTTACCTACTGAAGTTTCATTCTGTTGCCGTTGCCCTATTTTTGCATTGAAATCTCCCATAATTATTTTCAAGTGCTGCTTACCTTTATTATTTAGATGACAAATCTCCTCATAAAATTCTTCAATTTCTTCTTCAGGATGACTTGTGGTGGGTGCATAAGTTTGAATTATCTGAGCCTGGTATCTTTTCGAGAGTTGGATAACAAGTCGTGCAGCTCTGTCAGAGGAAATTTCAACTTCTACAACTTTATCCTTCAGTTTCTTGTTTATTATAAATCCAACACCACTAGTTCTGCCAGTATCTGTCCCACGATAGTAGAAGAGATGTCCACTTTTCAGTTCGATGAGATCTTCTCCTTTTCTCCTTACCTCACTTAGCCCCACGATGTCCCACTTGATCCTTTGTAGTTCCTCTTCCAATTCAAGAAGCCTTGAATCAGAAGATAGGGAGCGTCCATTGTAAGTAGCCAAGGTCAGCATCAGATGGCAGCCTAGTCCGGTCCTCCGGGGATTCTTAGCACCCTCTGCCTTCATGTCGCACTGGCCGCTGCCTTGGCCAGGTACATTCCAGCTGCCGGAGACTGAGGGCCAAGATTTAAGTTGTGGAATCATTTTGGAGGGGTTTGGCCATAACTCACCACGCTGGCCAAGCGGGTTGATGAGTGTGGGATAGAATTTCCTCTAATCCCGATGGTATAGTTATACCGCTATGGGCGGTCGTCAGAGCCCCTTCAGTGGGAACAGGATGCACCACGAGAAGGCGGGGTTGACATTTGTCAAGGAGAGGCTGTGATGTTACGCATTACCTGACCTTACATCCCTATATATATATATATATATATATATATATATATATATATATATATATATAGGCGCGCTCAAGATTTGAGACAGCTTCGTTTTATATGTGATAGGTTCTTCCTGATTATTGACATGCGATTTACCTACGTTTCTACGATATTACGATAGTACGAAAGTTCGGGCTATCAGTAGTTGTGTTATTTTGGAGTGTGTATCTGAGTAATACCAGGAGCTCCCCAATAAAATGTTAAAAGTGAGTACGTTTACTTAGTTCATTTTATTGTCTGGCCGTTAAGTCTATTTCATTAAGTGTTTACGTTAAGTTCAGGGTATATTGTGTTTACCGCTCTAATAAGGAGCCTTCAAGGTACTAATGTACTAAAAACCGAAGTTATATTACTGATATTCAAGATAATGAGGAACGCTGAGTAAAAAAATAAATTCCATATTCTTGGAATTTATTGCACGTGCGTGTCTTACCTAAACAAACTCTAGCACTTTGAAGATTAAGCACACTTTAGCTACGTCAAGTAACATTTCAATAACCCTAACGTGACTTAACGTAAGCTTTCCTGCACTGCACGTCCAGCCGGAGAATTTTATTCATTATAACTACCTATATGTCAACAGACAGTAGACAACTCTCGTGTTCGCTGCTTCTTCTTGTAAGGCAGGTGACGTCAGAGCAGGGGCGAATTCGCCCACCGGGACATCGGAACATTTCCCGGTGGGCCCCTTCAGTTTATTTTGCCTCTTTCTTTCTTACTTTCTTAAAACTATTTTCAGTTCAGTTGTTTTAAACACACAACTGAACCACAACACCTTTTTAAAAACGAAATACCCATAATGTCATTATAACAAGAGGAAAAAAACTTCTATTTTGAGGAAAAAAATCCCCTCATCAGGCAACTGCTAGATTCCCAACTACAATACATAGCCCATGTGATTTTGCGAACTTCTGGGTTCGCTTAGTAGCTGAGGAACGAGAATGTATCTACGGTTTTTTGCGGGCGGGCGGAGGTGTGTACAAGATGTTCATACACACTATCTACCAACAAGTAATTAAACACCTGTGATAGGAAAGGAAAACGGAGTTTATTCACCTTCAATAGTTGGTGGAGCCTCTCCGAGCGGCGATTACAGCTGCGACCCTCCGGGGCATACTCTCAACCAGGCGCTGTACGACGGCTAGCGGTATTTTCTTCCACTCGGCTTGGAGAAGACATGTCAGTTCCTTCACCGATTTCACACGGTGGGGGCATCCCTTAAGTCGACGCTGCAACTCGTCCCAGAGGTGCTTGATAGGGTTAAGGTCCGGGCTATGCGCAGGCCAGTCCATTCGATTAACCCCATTGCCACCATACCAAGCCATGGTGGACCTCGCAACATGACAAGGGGCATTGTCATCCTGAAAGTAACATGGGTCCATCCCGTAAAACTGCCACAACGTAGGAGGCGCATGGTCATCCAAAATGGTGCAGTAGGTCTCGGCGTTGAGTCTAACAGGAATTGCGACCAAAGGTCCCGTGCCATACCAGGAGAAACACCCCCATGGCATAATACCACCGCCGCCGAACTTCACAGTTGGCAAAATACATTCCGCCAGGAGGCGTTCTCCAGGCAGACGCCGAACCCAGACCCTGCCATCCGAGCGGTAGAGGGTGAACCTTGATTCGTCGCTCCAGAGAACCTGTTTCCACTGTTCAACGGTCCACTGTCGACGTTCTTTGCACCACGTTAGCCGAGCAGCGCTGTTGGACTTGGTGATCAAACGCTTGTGGGCGGCAGCACGTCCATGATAACCGAGCGGATGAGCTTCCTTACGGATGGTATTCATCAAACGAACACTCCCGGATGTCTGATGAAACTCCTCGCGGATGTGGCCCATCGATTTGGTGCGGTTCTTCCGAATTTCTCTGGCCAGCACCCGTCGGTCTCTAACTCCCAGTTTTGTGGGTCTGCCGGGTCGGGGCGCATTCCGACAGCCACCTCTTATCTTCCACTTGCCAATCACGTAGGCCACTGTCGATTTTGGGTATTTCAACTCGCTGGATATGTCACGTACGGATCGTCTATTTCTGTGATACCCGACGATTACACCTTTCTCGAAATCAGAGAGCTTCGAACTGCGTGGCATCTTGCATGCGACTGGTTGCGTTGTTGTTTCCCACACGATATTTTACGGCGGCTGCCGTGACGTTATCAGGACCGCAGATATCGTCGATTGCAGGGGTGTCCAATGACGTGTTGATAGATAGTGTATTTCCCAAGTTGATTGTACTCCCGTTGGTTGTAGGAGGCATTAGTCCTGTGCTCATAAGGACTGAGTTCGGGCTCAACTTTAAGAGCCTGAGCCCAAATTTTATACTGCAAAATGCAGCCAGGGCCCGAACCTGCCCGAAAAATGACTAATGAGTTTAGGCATTAAAAAAACCTCCTCGTTTAAACTTCCACTCCTTCTTCCCAGTGCAATTAACCGATGTCTTCTTCAACTGCGGAGTGGAGAAGAGATGTCTATCTATTTCCATAGTTTCTTGGACCATTCATTAATCGTAAATCGTTTCGAGGGGCCCGGCATCAGGAAAAATCGGGAGGCACAATAATCTAAGTATGTTAACAGCATTGGGGTGGGGGCTGAACAAGGCTAAAACATTTTCACTACTTTAGTTAAAGTAGTGAAAATACTCACCCCTATTCGATAAAGTTGCAGAACAATGCTAGATAATGGTCATTATGGGATGTACTATCCACTATGTGACAACACAGAATTCAAAGTGAGAGCTAATACTGCCAAGAACTTATTTTGAAATAACTGTAAGATTATTTGTGCTGGTGTTCATGCACGATCCCTTTCCCCCGAAAAGTTCTACCTACGCAGCCTACGCTCCTTGTGATAACTGACAAATGCTGCAGATGAAGGCATTTACTTAGATATCGTTTCAACATGAAGTTGCAAAATGTTTTGTTTACGTTATTTAGTAAGGTGTCTTTTTTTTTCTTTGATTGAAGGTTTAACGACCACCATGAGCAACTCAATGGGCTATAAGCAGTCGCCCGTCTCTAATTTAGGGTCACTGGTTCCAGGGAAGGGAGAGAGCCAGTGCCGTAAGACAAACAGAACATCCATGCCTCACCGGGATTCGAACCCGGACCCCGTTCGGACGAATGATCAGAGGCCATTGCTTAGACCACTGCGCCACCGGGGCGCCAAAGCTGTCTTTACATAACCTCAGTATAAAAGCACGTTTTGTAATTGAAACACATACGAATATATGATCATTAAATGAAGAATCATTTCACTGCGATATTTTAAAAGCTTTAAATTTCTAACTGTGATTGTCCACAATAGAAAAATTACAAAAATTGCTGTGCAAATAGAACATTTTAGAGTGTAAAAGTTCTGTATTTTTTTCATTTATTTAAATTTAAAAATCTCGAAAAAAGCGTTCAGTTCATCAACGCCTTCACGGAAGTTTAAAATCCCAGTAATCAATGTCTCGTCAAAAATCTTATCGCAGAAGGAACTACGCATACTGGAAAAGGGTCCAAAGTTCTGCCTGAACACCCAGCCTTCCGTCCGTGAGCTAATCCCAGCAATTGAAATCCTTCTCTATGAGGTACCAACCGCACACAGAGACTCAATCCGTCTTCAATGCTTCCAGCGCCTCAGCAAATCGAATAAGCTTCCCAAGACTCGACATTCTAGACCACATAACGTAACAGCTGTCCTAAGGTTAAAGGACGACCCATCGGTTGTTTTCGCACTCACTGATAAATCAGGCCAGATTGGGATAATGGACTCCGATGAATACAACTTTCAAATAATGGAGTTCATACAACAGTCGGATTCAATCCAAATTACCTCTAACCCATTAAACAGGTGGATTACGAAAGTTAAGAGAGTGGCGAAACTGCCCGCTATCCCGGACACCCTCAGATCAGCCGCATGGCTTATACCCTCACTCTTTGCAAGAATTAAACATCACAAGCAAGGACTCCCGCTTAGGCCTATTGTTTCACGGAGGACAGCCCCATCAATAAATCTCGAGCGTCAACTAGCAACATTCCTAACAGTTTTCCTGCCTGCCTCCACAACAGTCCTCTTGTCGTCGGGTGACTTCGCCACAAGGATGAAGAACTTCACTGTGGCTTCGCACCACATCATCGGTAGTTTTGACGTGGTGTCACTTTATCCGTCAGTACCTGTCGACGAGGCATTGGACACTTTGAAGCGAGCACTTGCTGATTCTTCAATGTTATCACGGGACTCACTACTGGGTATATCCTATGCGATAGAAGTTGTGACGGAATCAATTTTTTTCTGTTTTAAAAACCTAATTTACAAGCAGTCCAAAGGGGTTGCCATGGGCTCACCTCTATAGAGGTTGCCATGGGCTCACCACTATAGGGGTTGCCATGGGCTCACCACTATAGGGGTTTCCATGGGATCACCACTATAGGGGTTGCCATGGTATCACCATATCACCACTATAGAGTTGCCATGGACTTACCACTATAGGGGTTGCCATGTACTCACCACTATAGGGGTCGCCATGGTATCACCACTATAGGGGTTGCCATGGTATCACCATATCACCACTATAGAGTTGCCATGGACTTACCACTATAGGGGTTGCCATGGTATCACCACTATAGGGGTTGCCATGTACTCACCACTATAGGGGTCGCCATGGTATCACCACTATAGGGGTTGCCATGGTATCACCACTATACGGGTTGCCATGGGCTCACCACTATAGGGGTTGCCATGGGATCCCACTATAGGGGTTGCCATGGGCTCAACACTATAGGGGTTGCCATGGGCTCACCACTATAGGGGTTGCCATAGGCTCACCACTATCTGCTGTACTAGCTGAGGGAATCCTCAGACCGCTGGAATCAAAAATTCTTAAGGGAGCTAAGCTTGCTCCTCTTATATGGCTCAGATACGCCGACGATGTATTTCTTATCTGGCAGCATGGAGTTGATGAACTACACGCTTTTTTCGCTTTTATTAATTCCCTCCACCCGAACATATGTTTCACCATGGAGTGTGAGGATAACGGTAGTCGTCCCTTTTTGGACGTACTAGTGAAGAAACCTCGTTCTGGATCCCACCAAACCAAAGTTTATTACAAGTCAACATATGTCCCGAATGTAATCCTACCAACCTTTATGGGACCAGTTGCGCACAAATTAGCCATTTTCAGACATAGGGTTAAACGTGCCTTTATTGTCTCCTCGGACACTGCATCCAGACTTGAAGAAGTTGACAACCTAAGAGATCTGGCATTTTCCGCAGGCTACAGTGTGCAAGTGATCGAGGACATTATCAAGAATGCCGATGCTGTTTTCTCCAACCGGGGTAGCCGTCATACCAAGCCTTCTCTGCAATGCACTGGGGCTTGCGCTTATGTACCCGACCTGACCTACTTCTTGCAGAACACCTTAAAGAAACTCGGGCTTAGCTTTGGGATACGCTCACGGAGATCGATATCAAGTCACCTGCTATCATCCCGGAACACCCATACCTCTCTGACTGATGCGGGAGTTTATTACATACCATTGAAATACATGGATAGTACCATCAAGCATTACATCGGAATGACAAAACGCTCTTTCGCTTTTCGACTAGTCGAACAGAAGCGGGACTTCTCGCACGGAAGATTGACAACCGCCTTATCCAGGGAAGTGGATTACCCATTGCGCCATGCCTAAGTGGGACCAGATAAAGTGAATTACTCCTTATCCTACCGCCAGGGGCACTGCCATCAGGGACACCTTTGAGATTTTGACTAACCCTGTGGTTTGCAACGACGACGTCTCACTTAAGCTTCCCCAAATATGGCGCACATTTCTTCACGCTTAGCACGCTTATGTTGACATCTCTCGTTGTCGCATGCTCCCGACGCAAAATACAGTAGCGAACAAAAGTATTTGGCGAAACATTTTTTAGACCATAATATTTTTTCTGCTGGACCAAATCGGGTCATTTTCGGATATGATATGTGTTATTCAGTTGTAAACATGACCCATATGAGATGGATCGGAAACCTTAACACAGATCAGGTACCGAGCTTAATCGCAAAGATCATACAAATTGACGAACAAAGTAGGTGTGTATCACATTCATTTAATGCAACGATAACAGAAAACAAGTACGAGAAAACGACAAAACAATAACTAATACTTAGTGGGATAACCACGAGACTTAATAACAGCTGCACAACGGGCCGGCATCGAGTCCACTAGCTTCTCGACGGTGACCTGCGGAATTCGCGCCCATTCTGCAGACAGCTGGTCGAACTTCTGGGCCCTATTCCGGCAGGGTTTCTTCGGCACGTCGTCTCTCCAGCTCCTCCCACATGTGCTCGATGGGGTTGAGTTCTGGAGATTGGCTTGGCCAGTCTAGAAGTGTGACCTGCTGGAAGGCTGCCTTCGCTACTCTGGAGGTGTGCTTCGGGTTGTTGTCTTGCTGCATGATCCATCCGGGTGCATGTTCTGGTTTGTTCATGGGAAGACATCGTTGATGAGCATGTTCGTGTAGCTCTGGCCGGTCACCATTCCGTCAATCTTGATGATGGGGCCCATTCCATTGCGAGAGAAGGCGCCGTAAACCATGAACGATCCTCCTCCGTGCTTGACAGTCGGCTGAATGAACTGGGGTTTGAATCTCTGGCCACACGGACGTCGTACGTATCGGATGCCATCACTTCCGAACAAGTTGAACTTGCTCTCGTCGGATAAAAAGCACCTTACTCTAGTCCGTCGCGTTCCAGTGTCGATGACGGCACGCGAACGCGACTCTGGCTCGTCGATTCTTGACTTCGATTAGTGGTTTCTTGGCGGTGCGTCTTCCATTCAATCCACCAGCAATGAGACAACGGGAGATGGTCATTCGGCTGACGTTCAGGTCGTCGCTCTCGCGGAATTCGGTGGATGTGTCCACAGCAGTCAAGTTGGGATCAGCACGAGATCGACGGAGGATGCGTCTATCCTGACGCAACGTAGTGTAACGAGGCCTACCACATCGCTGGCTGTTCTCGACGGTCCCAGTCTTCTTATAACGTTGCAGGATAGCTTAAATGGACTGGTGTCGGATCTTCAGGGCCCTCGCAATGTCGGTGACACGCATTCCGGATTCCATCATGTTCACGGCCGCCTGGCGAGCTCCAACAGGGATCTCCGCCTTTTTACCCATTTCTGAAAACCTAAGATTGACTTATTATCACACTACACATCACAAAACCCACAAAAATCACAAGACAAGCATTAATACATGCAGCAAACAAATGGGTAATAATTGGCGACTATTGAATATGGCCCATTTCGAACGACAAATTCGCTCTGAGCGAAATACAAACTACGCGGCATTGTAACCCACGAATCAACACATATCATATCCCAAAATGACCTGATTTGGTCCAGCAGAAAATAAATTACGGTCGAAAAAGTGTTTCGCCAAATACTTTTGTTCGCTACTGTATCACGTTCTCAAATTCTGTTCATGTTTATTTTAAAAAATTCTATTGTTTACTCCTCTTGTCTTGCCTAACCACGAACAAGTCTGAAGAAGCCACCCGTTGGTGTTAAAAGCTTACGCTCTTAGTATTTATACGTCCATAAACGGATATTTTGTTTCCTTTTCATACTTCGTAGAAACTTTGAGAATTTCATATTGTAAAGTAACAGATTTTAAAATTGCTTACTTCTAAATTCATGTGCTTTCATGTGTGAGAATTATCCAGTTATGCATGTTTTCTCAAATCTAAGTATCATTCCTCTGTTAATAGAATTATTCTACTATAATATTGAACACATCACAGGTGATTAATCAGCTACATGGAAGTTCACCTTGTCCCTAAGAAATCAATCTGCACAAAGTCTAAATAATGTTAATCGGTTAAAAATAAAATTAAAAGAGGATGAATAACTTAACACCTGTGGATATCTGAATCATTACATAATTAAATGAAAAAATAGCAATACTAATCTATTAAATAGCGTTTTATTAGTATTTACCCGTCTATTAATTTAAATGCGAATATCCTTGCTAATATTAAGATTTAATAAAGTAGATATTATTTCCTATTTTTTACAACACAGTGTCCCATTTATTAAATCAACTTTTAAATTAATTGATAATATTTGCCTGGAGAGCCTTTGTAAGAAACATCATAATTTTCAAGAGCAATATGCCATTATGTCTTAAAAGAAAAGTGTTTCATCAATGCATACTTCCAAAGCTTACGTATGGTGCAGAGACGTGGACCTTAACTAAAAGAGAGATACAAAGACTGCGGGCAACTTAAAGAAGCATGGAGAGGTGCATGCTTATTGTAACCAGGAGGGATATCAAGAGGAACTCGTGGATCAAAAAAATGACAAGAGTGGAAGACATCATGATCAGAGCAAATTCCCTGAAATGGCAATGGTATTGGTATTGGTAACTGTGGGTACCATAGTGGTACCCAGTTTATTGCTATAACGAAATACAGACATAGGAGATTCATTAAAAGCTGCAGTACAGAAAACAACAGTGCGGAAAGTCAGTATATCCACGATGCAGCACAACGTTACACAGAAAGGAAATGAATATGCACACGAACAATGAATGGCCTAACGGCATGTCAAACACTATAACACATGTGCACAAATGCATGAAATGTACTATGCTGTCATAAATCAACCGAACGGAACTGAAATGTGGTTAGAGCGCAAAACAACATTGAGTACCTCAGCAACTTTATAAAAATAACAAAGGTAACAAACGTACCGCTATAATAATCCGCGATAGAGGAAAGCACTAACACAGCAAACACTCACAATTATAGGTAATTTAAAAAACAGGCACAAATTCAGGAAACAACAGATAAGATAATGATACTGAGATAATGAGGAGATCACACAAGTAACGAGACCGATTAGTTGTGAAAACACAGCAAAAACACGCAATTATCGCAACTTTAAAATAAAGCAAATTTGCAATACATTAAATAAAGCAAATTTACACACAAATAAAGGAAATTTACAATACATTACTTGTGAATCACAGTAAAAACACACAATGAAAACATCAGAATCAACATGCACTAAGTCCGCAAAACCAGGGCATCTGCGAACGGGTTCGCAAATCCCCTAGCATTGGGAGAACAAAAAGTAATCGGTGTGAGGAAGAGAGCTAAAGGTCATCGGTAAAAGGATAGAAGGTATCACATGTATGCTTCTCAACGAGCTCCTTCAAGGATATGAGACGGCGCGTGTAACGTCTCAAAAAAGGCTGATACCGAGGATCAGTGGCACACAGAGATTTAAAAAGTGACACATAAGCTTCGAATTGCGTTACCGCTGCATACAGGTCCAGATCAGGTGAACCAACAATCGTACGTGCAGGTTGAAAAAGACGTAAAAGTTGCTGTCTGGACAGTGGTCCAGGAACTTTAGGAAACGTATCAACGGCCTGTAGAACCTCAGCATCAGATAGAGGATTGACAGGACCTGAGCGGAGAAGCATACTGGTTGAAGAATCATCAGGTGGAGAAACACCGGAACCGGAAACCTCGGGAACACTAGATGAATCCTCAGAATGTGGCACAGAAAGTTGTTTTAACTTTTTCTGTTTTACAGCGCCTTTGGAAGTTCCAATCCGCTTCGAAGAAGAAGCTGAGACGGATGAATCCATTAGTGGATCAGGCTCACCTCCCAAGTCAGGAGACGAGGAAACCAACGTCGCCGAAGAAGCAGTACGTAGCTGAGCTGCCTTAGTGGAGACTGGTAAAACAGCCGAGGCTTCAGGAAGATGTTGCAACAAGGGTATCGTAGATATCCGAGAGGCTAGGAGAAGAGCCAGACGGCCGATCTGCCAAACCACCACTCAACACACCCGGATCAGAACACTCCGCTGTAGACACATCGGTAGTCGAAGACAACTCTGTCAATCTTGAAGGTGGTCGTACGGGTCGGGAGAGGAGGAAAGGCAGCATTGTCCGTGACGGAAATGTATGTCTGACGGAGAAACGAAGAATTCGCGTCAGGCAAACTACCGATAGTGGGGATAGTAGAAAGACCAATGTGGTCAGCAGTGGGATGCGAACTTGATGAACGTCCACGTCGAACGCAGTCACAGGAGGCAGTGGTGTGATTCTGTTTTGAACAGTGTGTGCAATAGTGAGCAGTGAAAATCTTGAAACTGTACGTTCGTGCGCCAATTTCAACAGTAGCTTCTGTAGGGCAATCCGCCAAGGTTTTCTCGGTAGGAAAGACGACCAATAACTGACGGCGAGGTCCAGTAGCATGTGCAAATCGAGTTCCGCGGGGAGCGTCAGAGAGGCGACGGACCTTGCCAACAATTTTACAAACATGACTGACAAGGAGAGGAAGTGCAGTATCAGGCACTTCCTGTGGAACAGGATAGAACGTGATGTCCACCGGTCGCTTGGAAAGAGGCGACGGGATGAGGTGGTTTGTCCCAATCGAAAGTCCGTTTGCAAGAAAAAGTCAGCATCCTTCTTTTGATTGAACTGAACCGAAATACCCCGAGGAGTACGAGAAATTCCTGCAATGGACGCAGACGACACATGTCCAGAGAGGGCTTCCATGTAGCGTGGCAATGGAGTATTTGGTAAAGCATGAAAGAGCACACCTCTATCCAGGAGGTTATGGAACTCACGACCAATCTGCGAATTGTCATCAATCGTTACCTTCACCTTGTGGTTGGATACCTGAATAATAGGTGTTGCTTGCAAAAGACCATCTGGTTGAGAGGAATCGGACGTAGAAGTAGCGCCTCGTTGCACTTTAGAGGCAAATGACATCCTCGGAAGAGAAGTCTGTTCGGATCCGGCAGGCACAGAAGGCTGTGAGGGAAGAGAAGCACAGGCCGAAGGCAAGGCAGTAGAATCAGTAGTACCCAGGGAGGGCACCGAGGCAGATGCAGGAGCTGAAGAAGAAAGCGCAGCCAAGTCCAGTGAAGGCACCGATGCAGGAGTACTAGAAAGCTGGGAAGGCATCGGAGCAGACACATTTGAGGACGAGAGTATGTTAACTTCCATGGACGTGGAAAGTGTGACGTGACGTGCATCCGTCACGCCCATAGATGATAAGAAAATACCGGAAGCCGCCATGTTGGCAGCTTCCAAACGTAAACAAACGAGCAAACGATAAGAAAAAGGATGAATATGAACTAATATGAGGATGAGAACGCTAGAAAAGTAGCTCAAAACGTACACAGTACCTTTAGACAGCCGGGCCACGCAACAGCTGAGTGAGGGACGAGGTATTCCACACTAAAATGCATAAAATATTGGAGCCACCAACACTACGTCTGTCACGAACTAGCAATGGGCTGGACATACTGCCAGAAGGACAGACCATCGATGAACAGCCGAAAATTTACACTGGATTCCAAGAGACAGGAAAAGACCCAGAAGAATACCGCATGGGAGATGGGTGGATGAAATTCGGAAGTATGCCGGAGTAACATGGAGCAAATTGGAACAAGGCACACCATTGTGGAAGAAACTTGGGGTGACTTTCGTCCAGCAGTGGACTGATAATGGCTGACAATCATGATTTAGTGGCAACACATGTACTTATTCTTTAAGGAATGTGGACGGGTGGAGGATCTCATCTTGTGCTGTGCCTAGAGTCCGATTCTGTGAAAATCGGGCCCTGCAGAGAACGAGCCTTTTCTGTTGCTCGGCAACAATGGAGTAGTTTTGTTCTTACATTAAATTGAATTAGTAATGTGCAATCTAGGAAAATGAGTAAATTGTTGTTAATTATTACAGCAGTACATAAAAAAGAAACTGACGTGGTACGTAGACGTGTGGAAAAGATGTTTACATAGTAAATGGTGAAGCTTGCATATCATTTTTTTTAGGGAAGGCTTACTTCGATCATTTTCCACAAAAGTGGGTAGCTCAAAATTGGTTCCAGTGCCATTTATGGATCGGCAGTCCGCCACTGGTTGCAACGCTGGATTAATCGGCTGAAATTAGAATAAATATGAGCATCGCGGTCCACCAAAATCGACGCAATTCCATTGCATTTTGCACCAACAAGGTCTGTGTGGTAAAGTGTAAAACATAAGCTCAGTTCTCTGTCGTAGAAATTGTGAACTTTATTCGAAAAAACGAGCTAAATCATCTGTAGTTCCAGAGCGTCCTTGTAGTTATATGAAGTTGAATATGCCGCCCCGGTGGCGCAGTGGTCTAAGGCGTTGGCCTCTGATCATTCGTCGGAAGGGGTCCGGGTTCGAATCCCGGTGAGGCATGGATGTTGTGTTTGTCTTACGGCACTGGCTCTCTCCCTTCCCTGGAACCAGTGACTCTAAATTAGGGACGGGCGACTGCTTATAGCCCATTGAGGTGCTCACGGTGGTCGTTAAACCTCCAAAAAAAAAAAAGTTGAACATGGTGATTTGCTGCGCCATATGGAAGTGAGGTGGCTGAGCACAGGCAAATTCCTAAAAAATTATTTGGGCAGCAAGACGAGATAAATATCTTCATAATAGACAAATTAAGACTTGTGCCAAAACTTGCTAATGCCTCATGGTTGTGGGACCTTGGTTTTAGTAGATATTACTGACCATCTCAATGAACTCAATTTGAATTTTCAAGGAAAAGATGAACTCACACATGATTTGTTTTTTGACCTGATTTTTTTGCAGTCGAAGTTGGAACTGTTCAAACAACAGTAACAGAACAAATTCTTTTTCCCTTTCCATTTTGTAAATAAATGAAGGACAACACATCGGATAAGTTCGTTTTTGATGTTGAGCACTGTGTCACAAATATTAATTTGTCGAAAGCTGAGTTTGAAAGACCTTTTGGTGACTTTTGTAAGCATTAAGATCCATTCCAGCTATTGCAGCATTTATTTTTGCCGTTGATGTTGCCGTGGATAATTTACAGTTGAAACTGCTAGATTTGTAATCTAATAGTAATTTGAAGTCATTGTTTACGAGCAAAAGTTGGAAAACCTTTTTATTCTCTTTTGCCTAGAAACAGTTTTGCAAATCCGAAAGTTTTGCCAGCAAAGTGCTTTATTTAAATATTTGGTAGTACATTTGTGAATAAGCTTTCTCCAAAATGTAATATCTGAAATCAAAGATTCGTTCACATTTACCGACAACTGTTTGTCACACATTTTGAAATTGGGTTGTCCAACCTGAAACCAAATACCGAAAATGTAGCTAAATCATTCCAGAAACAATTAAATTCTTCTCATTGATTCTTTTTTCTAGTTTTAGTCACCATGAAGTCAATTTGTTTATGTCATGAAATCAACTTAGTAAAGATTAAATTTAGCCTTTAATAAGTTCAGTTTCGTATTTGGTTTATATGTGTAAGTATCTTTAAATATTTATTTGAAAACTTTCACCTTGAATTACAGACCGAATAAATTTAGTTAGATTTTAACAAATATTAATTCATTGAAAATTTACAATATCTGCATTGATCGATCTGCACTTTGTCAATTCTGTTTTAATCCAGACTCAGAGCTTTTGCTCATCCATTTAGCCTTCTCTCCAAATGTTTGGGATGAGTTGTTCACGGTGGTCGTTAAACCCCTAAACAAAAAAAATGTTTGGTCACCCCTTATTTTTAGAATGCATCGGCGGACATTTGTAAAATACTTCAAAAGCGACAGGACATCGTATCGTCAACGGCCAATGCCTCATTGGGATCGCACCAGTAGAGATTCGATGAAACCGTTCAACTAAGCCTGCCACAGAATCCGCCTCCTTAATTCAGTTATTTAGATCGTCGTTGTTGCACAGAATGTGCTGCCATCTATACCACCTGCGCCGAAAAAGCTGCATCGTGCCAAAAAATCTGGAATCAGAATGGTCTTTATGGTCAGCATATATGAATCATATTCTTCAGGCATTAGTTGTTAGGAAAACTTTTTTTTTCAGTTATACATATAAATGTTTATTTGTGTTCTTTTTGGTTTGTTTGTTATAGGTACTTTCTCAATAAATTGTCCCCAATTGCCATTTGTTTTATATTTTCAGTGAAAGACTAATTCTCCTTGTTCGGTTGCTCAACGGATCAGATACTTTAATTTATAAAACGTATTGGCAGACATTTGTAAAAATATACAAGCTTATAACTATATTTATTATTAAAGGTTTCATGAAACAAATCGATCAAATATGCCACGATGCAATAGCTCTAAACTGAATTAATCCCAAGATGTTGCCCATCTGAGATTAATTCAAGTTATTAATTGCTCGTCCCTAATTTAAGTCCACTAGTTTCCGAGAAGGCAAACGGTGCCAACCATGCCTCATAAAGGATTCGGGTTACGACTCATCCTGGGCGAACCATTGGTAGCCAGACCACTCGGGTGCCGGGATGACTTCTTATTTTACTTCATATAGCTCTCAAGAACTGTTTCATTTTAAATGGATCTGAAAAATATTTGTTGTATTGAATTCTGCATAAAGTTATAACTATTACATTTCAAAATTTTTTTATACGAAAATAATATATTCAACATACTCTTTTAGAAGTGTGTGTTGAATACTTTCATTTTGATTTTTTGGAATCTATGGCTGATGTGAAATGATATAAACATCTTTCTTCATAAGTTCTAGTAACAATATGCAAATTGTTACCAAAAAGTAATCTTGGTGTTCCTAGCAGAAATGTCCGATTTTAGCCGAGCATGCCCGCACTCGGCACCTGTGATAGAACTCATAAAACAGGTGACCATTTACGGCACGAAGACCTGGCTTCCATAGCCAGAACCGCAAATTAGAAATGATCTACTGGATTCAATATCAAATTTGGCACAAGTGTTGAAAAATTAAGAGAGATATTTTTCTGTGTTAAGTGCCTGAATGGATGTACACTGGTACTTTAATTTATAGATAATGCATAGGCAGATATCTGTAAAACGATAGGACAGCGTCAGCCGTCGGAGGTTCACAACTTCTTAATGAAAGCGCTCGACATAGCCTGACACGGAATGGCGCTTTGCAATTGAAATTTTGAAAACGAACGTTCAGTGCACATAATTCGTTGCTATCTGTAAGAGTTGGATCGCATAAGTTGTCGCTTGTCGTGAAATTTCATTTCAGAATCGTTTTTTCCCAGCAGCGGATCCAGCGGGAGTCGACTAGGGCGGCAGCCTCCCAAACAAACAAAAGAGCAAAACATACAATTCTATTTTAAATGGGTAACACTATTGTAAATAATAAATGCATTTATCTTTGGGAAAATTACAGTAACGAATGCACAAAATCGTAAATTTTTCATAACAATTAAAAATTGCGGTGAGTTTTGAGATTAAATGTTTTGTACTAGCTTCACAGAGAGAGACAAAGGGAGATGAAGAGAAGAGAAAGAGAGAAGAGATTCAGAAATAAAAAAAGCTGAGAGTAGAAGGGAAAAATTTTACTGATCATGAAAATCAATGTGTGTTTGGTTTTATGAAATATTTCCATAAACTTCCGAGGAAAAATCGTCAATAAGACAATGAATAGCGCAGGAATGACAGTTAAGTGGAGTAAGTTCCTTTCAGAAGAAATGGGGATCGTGTATGGCGAAAGAATAAGCTAATATTTTAAAGAGGAATTACAGCTCATATTGCTTATGAATGATTGGATGATTAAAGCTGGAATTTTTCCGAAAGAGCACAAAATTGTTATAAAAGATTATATCCAAAAACGCTTTATGTTTAAGACTTCATGTTTTCGTTTCCTGGCAAAACAGGCAATCGAACATCAGGAAGATAGTGCTGATTTTCAGTTCATTTCGCACCTTTTGATATAAAAATTCCGCGAAATCTTTTTTTGATAGAAACAAAAAGTTTTTAAAAAGTCATACGGTGCTTTGGAGAGGTAGAGCTTGAGTTTTATTTGTGTGTGTGCGTGGGTGTCAGAACCCTCCAAAACGTCTCTCTATCAATTTTTGCTTTGAAATCTCCCATAATGATCTTCAAGTGGTGCTTGCCTTTATTATTTAGATGACGAATTTCTTCATAAAATTATTCAATTTCTTCTTCGGGATGACTTGTGGTGGGTGCATAAGCTTGAATAATTTGAGCCTGGTATCTTCTCGTGAGTTGGATAACGAGTCGTGAAGCGCTGTCAGAAGAACATTCAACTTCTACAACTTTATCCTTCAGTTTTTTGTTAATTATAAATCCAACACCGCTAGTTCTGCCAGTATCTCTCCCACGATAGTAAAAGAGATGCCCCCTTTTCAGTTCAATGAGATCTTCTCCTTTTCTTCTTACGTCACATAACCAGGCGATGTCCCACTTGATCCTTTGTAGTTCAGAAGATAGGGAGCGTCCATTGTAATTAGCCAAGGTCAACATCAAATGGCAGCCTAGTGCGGTCCTCCGGTAATTTCTTGCACCCTATGCCTTCATGTCGCACTTGCCGCTGCCTTGGCCAGGTACATTCCAGCTGTCGGAGACTGAGGGCCAAGATTAAAGTTGTGGAGTCATTTTGGAGGGGTTTGGCCATAACTTACCATGCTGGCCAAGCAGGTTGGTGAGTGTGGGATAGCATTTCCTCTAATCCCGATGGTATAGGTATACCGCTATTGGCGGTCGTCTGAGCACCTTTAGGGGGAACAGGATGCACCACGAGAAAGCGGGGTTGACATTTGTCATGGAGAGGCTGTGGTGTTGCGCATCACCTGATCTTACAAATGTGTTTCTGTGTCTAACGCTGTGAAAACATGATTACGTTTGTTACATTAAATTGTGTTACATTAAATTGGTTACATTAAATTGTACTCTCTTAGTGAGTGCAGTTCTCTTATAAACAAATTCAACCGTTTTCTCCAGATGTTTTAATGTTCCAAGAGACGAACTGCATACAGTTCACTATGTTTCATAGATGGTGTGCATGGAAGTACGTGTTTCATCTTGAATCATCATCATCATCATTGTCAACCATTATCAATCCACTGCTGGACGAAGGTCTCCCCAAGTTTCCTCCACAACGGTCTGTCTTGTGCCAGTCTCCTCCATGTCACTCCCGATCTTGAATATGCTATTTCTAATTCAGATTCTGGTGTTGTAATTGCTCTCCACAATCGTTTCACGGCAAACATTAGTGAGTGTCAAATTGTTGATCAGTACGATGTACCAGATTTCATATCTTTAATATTCATTTGCCTCAACATGACGTTGCTGCGATGTTTGTTCTCCAACGTACTGAAGCCCATATTTCTTGTATCTCTGAAGCTGATCATGTTTTCTTTGGCGGAGACTTCAATTGTACGTTGAATGCTAACCGGGATCTCCTTGTATCTTCTGAGCGTCCAGCTTTTCTTGCTCAACATGTATTGCCATTAGTTCAAACCAGCCAATTACATAACGTTTTCGTGTGTTGCACCCTGATCTTCGTGTCTTCTCACGGAGAGTTACACGTCCCCCTCGTACTTTTGCAGCTCGTCTTGACCGTGTTTATATCTCTCCTACTGTGCTCCCACGCGTGTCTGCTGTTACTTATCCCCGCTTGTCAAACACTAACCACTCTCTTGTGTTGATTAAGCATCATGAAGATGTTTTCAACCCTAGAGTTCGGACTTGGACCGTACAGTCGCTAATTGCATCGTGATGGCTTTAAAGCTCTGGTTACTTCAATGATAACCTCACCGGAGTCTTCTGAATCTACAATTCCAGACCCATCGAATTGCGGTTCAGACTGAAATTGCGTCTTCATACGGTTATCCAACATTATTTTCATGCTTTCAAGACACGTGAATCAATGCATATTTCTGCTTAACAAGCTCGCCTAAATGGCTTATATCCAGATTCTGCGGAACATCACCTTGTTACTGCGGAATTGCATCAATTTCATTCCTCTGCAGCTCAAGAGGCACTGCATCATTTGACGCATACCACTATATACTCCTCTGACCGTCCCACAACGTATTTCCTTTAGCTGGAACGACAAAAACGCTCAGCTCAATATCTTTTTATTTTGCTGTCCGCTTCTCGTAAACATATTACGCAGCCGAAAGATCTGTGTACACATGTACAATCTCATTTTCTTGCCAAATACTCTCTGCCTCTGTTACAAGAACAGTTTTTTGCGAATTTGTTTCAACATCTGCCACGCTTTACTTCAACTGAAGGTTTATCGTTAGACCTGCCCATCAGTGAAGTTGAGATTAAGCATGCTATTGCATCTTTGAATTCCACGGCCTCACCAGGAAAGTATGGTCTAACGAGCTCCTTCTACTCAGATATCTATTTATATGTTTTGGAGATGCTGAATTCAAAAAAGGCTCTCAAACGTTGTTAATAGTCTATAGGACGAGATATCTAACATGCCGACCAAAATGGCCGTCGTGTGATAAATATAATGTGATAGTGTGTTTTTTTTAATTCTATTTTGGCTAAAGTATTTTACGAAAAATATTCAATCCTTTTTTTATTTTTTGTAAATTTTAAGTAGTTCGAAGGTAAGATTTGGCTTTTAATGAGACGCTGTAGTAAATGAAATGGTGCCATTTTTAAAGAAATGCTACAAACATTTTGAAATGACTGTTTTATTTGAAATAGCACTACTGTACAGTTAACGGCACGCAATGAAGTCTCCAGTCAAAAACCTGTTGTGTTGCTCATGAGCCTGGTCTACTGCAACAACAGAAAAAGGATTGGATGACTTCCGTATAACAAAATTTCTTCTTTTAAATTTCACACGAATGGCTGGTGAGCGCAATGGAATCTCCTCCGAGTCCTTTACATGAACGGGCAGCCATCCCGCATAGTGAACATGGTCTAGCAGAAAAAACCACGGTAACACTGACTTGATACACTCCTTGAAGAGGTCGTACTTTCCTTCTCATATAGAACGAACAAAACTCAGAAGAAGGCTATGTAAATTCAAAACAAGAAGCCAAAACTGGAATCTTGGATTCTGTTCTGAACGCCTTTACATCCCTGGTTTCATTGATTCTTCAGGAACTTCAGAATCATACGCTTCTTTCAAAAGAATGTACAGAGTGGTAGAAGTGATTTAGTGAAACTTTCTGGCTTTCGTAACATGAGTCACTTGCAGAACATTGTCAGCCTGTCAGCCGTTGTCTCTGTTGAAATTCCAGATTTAGCCACGAAAGCAGTCCATCCACAGCTCTCAAGAAGTTTCTCTAAGACTCTCAAAAATTCTTGCTCCACATGAAATGGTGCAAATAGGACAACAAATTTGTCCTATCCGTAAACATCTGGTCAATTGCATTTAATCAGTTTGCACAATGTAAAGAGCGGTTGATCGACAATTATCAACGGTGTCTGGCTTGGGTTCAAGAATGATATAATCCTGCGAATGATATCCACGCCATGACGGATCGGTAATATTGATGATGACGACTCGTAAAACAGATGTAATAGTGCCTGTATTCTTGAAACCACTAAAGTCTTAACACCAGAAGCATGAAACGCAGCCCATGAGATATCCAAGTTCTTGTCATGGTAGTTCATCTCCTTGGTATGATGCACGAAGACATGCTCCAACCAATCCCTCTCTTTTACATAGTCAAGACTAACGGACAAAGGTGGAATAAGAGCGTCTATAAGATCTGGTGCGCATTTTGGCTGAACTGGTGTTTTGGTTGGTAGGAACCTCACCTCAACGATGCCATATTCCTCAGCGAGCTCAGGAATCCTCGTAGTCTTCAAATGTGCACCACAGAAGTTAAAAGCAAACTCTCTTCTTTCTCCCTGTTGGGTAGGTGTAAGCACTTGGAAGATGGACATGCTAGTACCATGGAAATATTCTTGCGATGTAACGCAAGAGGGATTGTGGTCTATATTGTCGTATGCTCCCATAGTGAAAAATACCTTTCGCAAGTTGCTTGGACAGAGGACACCTTCTTCTTTAGCTCGCAGTACCTGAAGTTGGCAGAGAACAGATATGACCTTATCCACTCTATATGATGTCACTGAAATTCCTAATTTGTGCATCTCATCGATCATTTTTCTGCCACGAGACTTGGAGTACGCAGAAAGAGCCATACACATAGGGATAGAAAGTCATGTTCTTGACTGTGTCATTCAAAACGTGATTCAGATTTTGAGCCCGGTTTTTCATATTTAATACAATGAATTGGCTGACTGTAACAGTTACCTGTGTTGATGGAGTCTCATTACCCAGTGTGCATCCATATAGAAGAAAGTTAGTCACCGCAAGTAAACCTGGGGACACAGAAGCCTCCTGGCAACCATCCTGAAACAATCCAGTAAAGGTACAAGAAACATCGGAAATTTCTCTAAGCAAACTTCTTATGAATTTAAAGAATGCTCAAGCATCGGCATCTGACACATCTTCAAAAGAAATATCTCGGAAAACATTGGCATCATCCCGCACAAGTAAGTACTCTCTTTCTGATTTCTGTGCTCGTAGTTCAGGAAAATGTGATAAAATTCTCTCGCGAAGAGATGTTCGTGAACAGTGGGTATTTCACCAGCATGTTGGCCTAGCAAATCTATAAACCAATCATTGAATGCAGTAGTAAGATCTGCCATTTTTTAAATGTATTCGGTATCATCACGGTTGAGTTTATCCCTAATGAACTGAGCAATATGTTCAAAAGCCAAAGTGGAACACAAACTTAAGCTTTCATTCCCATGACGTTGTCCTTCCATTGATGTTTTACATTAATTTTAGCCCTGTATTGGTTGTACCACCGTGTGAGGCAGATCTTGTAATATTTAGCTCCTTCGGAAATTAGATCACCTCTTGATATTACGCCTGCCAAGTCCTGCCTACTTCGAATGGCCATTTCTTCAAAGTCTCCGTTACGTCAATATTGACGATGTGGGAAAGAGGTGATAACACTTTTGTACATGCAGATGAAGCAAATACCTTTTTTTAAAACCTTTGGTTATAATGAATATTGGCTTTTAACTGCTATTTATAATGAATATAACTCTTCTAATGCTTCTGCTACTAGTTTCTTCTAGTAATGGTTGTTGTTTGTTAATTAAATCATGAATAAACTTTCCTGCTAGTAGTGTAGTAACAATAATGAACAAGCTTATAACTGGTAGTAATGTTGTAGTAGTAATTAAGATGAATAAAGTCTTATGCTGGTTGTTACTAATAACACTAAATGAAATAAACCTAACAGCCAGACAGAGATCTGACAAAACTATGAACTGAGAAAGACGTACTTACGAAAGCAATCTTTTATTTGGTCAACTTTTCGCTCTCACATAAACGAAGATCTCTTTACACATAAACCACATTTCACTTCGTACAACAACAAACGCTCTCTTTCACATAAACCAACGCTCTCTGACACATAAACAACAGCTAACCCTATGCACATCAACAAAAAGCTCTCTCTATACAACAACAAACGCTCTCCCTTGGTATCGTTGAACGCGCCTATTTATACTGGCTACCACCACGTCATGACTAACACTCATTGCGAGATCTCATTCAGCGGGTGAAATAACATCTCGTTCAGTAAGAAGATAATTTATACAGGAAAATAAAATAACCAGAGATAGTAAAATCAAAAGGAAAGTGAATCTAGAGTATACGTTACATGGTGTCGTGGGCAATGGCGGGTTTGTGTAGATTACATGTGTAAATCACCATCTTGTGCAGAAACACTGCAAGCAGATTGATCCCCTATTTTTGCCTTTCTGGCCCTTTCTAGTTTTGTGTATAGATGACATGGGTAAATCATCATCTTGTGCACAAAGACTGCAAGCAGATTGATCACCTATTTTTGCCTTTTTGGCCCTTTCTAATTTTGTGTTGTTGTATTTAAGTTTACAGGTCTTATACCATTTTCCTTGACGTGAATTGAGGGTGTCTTCAATTTCTGCGCCCTCATCAAATAGAGAGATATCGAAAGATTCAGAATGAAAATTGATCTCCTTGAATCCGATGATATTATCTGAAAGCGATTTGTAGCTATCAATCAACCTTTGATGGATCCTTATTCCTGCATGGCTCAGTGAGTTGTTTTTTGGAATCAACCTGGCATATGTCACATTTATTCCAGTTCATACGGCGTTGTGACACAGCTGATGTATCACCTGATGCAAGTTTCAATCTTTTAGCACTCATTCTGAAAGTTACCATTCAATCGGAAAAACAATACATGGTGGCACATGGTGGTTACTTTGGATATTAGCTGGTGGTCACATTATTGTGACCACCAGCTAATATCCAAAGTAACCACCATGTGCAGCGCGGACAGCAGCTAGACTGGCTAGGAGGGACTCAATAAGGTGCTGGAAGGTGTTCACAGGTATGTGGACCCTTGCTGACTGCAGTGCATCTGACAGCTGCTGGACGGTGTGTGGTGGATGATACATAGAGCGAACAACACGATTGAGGTGGTCCCACAGATGCTCAAATGGGTTTAAATCTGGGGAATTAGTGGGCCAGGGAAGTACTTTGAAGTCTTCATCGTGCTGTTCGAACCACTCTTGGAAATTTCTATCTGTCTGACACGTCACATTGTCGTACTGGAAGATCCCATCCGCCCCAGGGAAGACAATCAGCATGCATGGGTGTACGTGGTCTTCAAGGATGAATTCATAACGAAATCGGTCCATAGTGCCTTCGACAGGTATGAGTGAACCCAGGAAATGCCAGGAAAACTTTCCCCAAGTCATAACGCTTCCGCTCTTCCAGCAATGGTTGAAGCTCTTCCAGCAATGGTGCTTGTGTTCTTCCAGCAATGGTTGAAGGGTGTTTGTTCTCCGATTTTTCTCGCCTTATACGGCAACGTCCAACGTCGTTCGATGAAGCAGAAAACGTGATTCATTGGAAAAGGCAAACCTTTGCTGATCAGCGCAGGCCCAATTCCGATACTGCCGTGCAAATGTAAGCCTTTTCTGCCGATGCCCCTTCTTTAGTATAGGTGCAGTGAACATCCGTCTGCATCGGAGCCCCAAACGTAGAAGGATTCGCTGAACTGTCGTTTCAGGCACACTTCCGGTAGCCCCCTAGTTCATTCGGACAGTGAGTTGTGAGTTACTCCACTGTAGCGTGTCGATCGGCTTTCATGTACCTTCAAAGCCGATGTTTACCTCTCACATCAATGGCACGTGGTGCTCCGCAGTTTCCATGCCGCTTATTCGCAATGGTGCTATTTCTCCAATCACGATACACTTTAACCACAGCAGCACGCGAGCAGTTCACAAACTACGCTGTTTCAGAATTGCTGCTACCCTTGGCCCGAAAGCCGATTATCATCCCTTTTCGAAAATTTGATAAATCGCTCTTTTTATCCATGACAGCAACGAGTGATATGTTTTCAGAATGTCTACACACACCTTATATACCCTCCAAGCCAGCTCACGACATGTCCCTTCTTTCATTGGCTACGCGCTGTTGACGTCAAAAGTAGGAGGTGGTCACAATAATGTGACTCGACTGTGTATATCAATTATTAAAAAATAAATAAATTAAAAATAAGAAATAAAATAAAAAATAAATGTCAGTAATTGTCTGGTTGAAAAGGAAATGAAAGAGAAAATTGAGATATCATTTTGGTTACACAAATGAAATATGAAACTGAAATTTTATAACGACCATTTTGGCCGCCATGTTGGATATCTCATCCTATGGACTTCCAACAACGTTTTAAAGCCTTATTTTGAATTCAGCACCTCTAAAAACATATAAGTAGACAGCTAACTTCCATAGATTAAAAGAATCCAGGTAATTTAAATTTTATGTTTATGGCCGCCATTTTAGGAAACATGATCGCCATTTTGTTGGGAGGGGGTAGGTTTCAGTTGGCTCCCCTTCCTAAACATTGACAATGGGTAGGGACATGATGCATGGCAAGTTTGGTGCTCTCCTAATAAAGCGCAGTTTTGTTTTTGCTTACTCATCACTATGAGTAGCAAAAATTTTTTTGCTTACTCATCACTATGAGTAGCGGAGTATAAGTATGCCCAGCTCACAAATTCTGTTCCACGGATTCTTTGAGATGTGGTCACCGAATTATGACTGGTTTGACTTACGAGATACCAGGGTTACACTTTTTCTGAACTATGTGACCCCATCTTGCTGTTCTCTATCTGAGTTTTTTTTTTATTGTTGGTTTTTAGTGAACTATTTTCTGTTACTGTGATGTGTCCTTAAATGTCTGTTATTTTTTATTGTAGTGTTTCTTGTAGATTTTCTTTTGCATGAGTTTGTATAACTTTGATTGTTTGCAATGTGCCCCTGATAAAAATGTTTTTAATTGTGCTATCTGTACGTAAGTTCATAAGTTTTTTCTGTATCAAGAGATTTTTTTCACAACATGCCGATTTGTTCATCTTTTTTTTTTTTTTTTCTCACGCTATGTCATCTGTATCTACTGTGTAACAAGCTTGGTTGTAAATAAAATAAACCCCCAATCACACACACACAAAAACTTGACATCGGACTGTAGACACTAACCTGTATTACTACAGATGGCGTGAAAAAAATGCTCTGGTGCAATGCCGGATTAAACAGCCGGGTTCAGAATAATTGTGAGCATCGCGGTCCACAAAACCCTACACAATTTCATTCCATTCAGCACCAACGAGCTCACTGTGGTAAAGTGTTAAACTTAAGTTGATTTTACTATCGAAAAATCTGTGAACTTTATCCTGAAATACGAGCTCAATCATCTGTAGTTCCAGACCTTCTTTGTAGTTAAATGAAGCTGAATGTGGTGATTTTCTAAGCCATACGGAAGAACGGTGTCTGAGCAGAGAGGCAAAGTCCCAAAACGTTTCTTTAAGCTGCAAGACGAGATAAATATTTTTACGATCGACAAAGCAATACCAGGGAAGAGAGGTGTCTGAGCAGAGAGACAAAGTCCCAAAACGTTTCTTTGAGCTGCAAGACGAGATAAATATTTTTACGATAGACAAAGCAATACCAGCAAAGAGAGGTGACTGAGGAGAGGCAAAGTCCCAAAACGTTTTTTTGAGCTGCAAGACGAGATAAATATTTTTACGATTGACAAAGCAATACCACGGAAGAGAGGTGTCTGAGCAGAGAAGCAAAGTCCCAAAACGTTTCTTTGAGCTACAAGACGAGATAAATATTTTTACGATAGACAAAGCAATACCAGCAAAGAGAGGTGACTGAGGAGAGGCAAAGTCCCAAAACGTTTCTTTGAGCTACAAGACGAGATAAATATTTTTACGATAGACAAAGCAATACCAGGGAAGAGAGGTGTCTGGGCAGAGAGGCAAAGTCCCGAAACGTTTCTTTGAGTTGCAAGACGAGATAAGTATTTTTACGATAGAAAAAGCAATACCAGGGAAGAGAGGTGTCTGAGCAGAGAGGCAAAGTTCCAAAACTTTTCTTTGAGCTGCAAGACGAGATAAATATTTTTACGATAGAAAAAGCAATACCAGGGAAGAGAGGTGTCTGGGCAGAGAGGCAAAGTCCCAAAACGTTTCTTTGAGCTACAAGACGAGATAAATATTTTTACGATAGACAAAGCAATACCAGGGAAGAGAGGTGTCTGGGCAGAGAGGCAAAGTCCCAAAACGTTTCTTTGAGTTGCAAGACGAGATAAGTACTTTTACGATAGAAAAAGCAATACCAGGGAAGAGAGGTGTCTGAGCAGAGAGGCAAAGTTCCAAAACTTTTCTTTGAGCTGCAAGACGAGATAAATATTTTTACGATAGAAAAAGCAATACCAGGGAAGAGAGGTGTCTGGGCAGAGAGGCAAAGTCCCAAAACGTTTCTATGAGCTACAAGACGAGATAAATATTTTTACGATAGAAAAAGCAATACCAGGGAAGAGAGGTGTCTGAGCAGAGAGGCAAAGTTCCAAAACTTTTCTTTGAGCTGCAAGACCGAGATAAATATTTTTACGATAGACACAGCAATACCAGCGGCCGCAACTTACGGACACCTCCTGGTTGTGGTACCTGGCATTTTAGTAGATATTACTGATCATCTTAATCAACTCAGTTTGAGCTTTTACGGGAAAGATGAACTCACACAAGAGTTGTTTTTTGATCCGAAGTTTGAAATGTTTAAACAACAGTTTGCAGAGCAATTGTTTTTGCACTTTCCATCTTGTAAATATAAGAGAGACAACACGTCTGATAAGTTTGTTTTTGATGTTGAGCACTGTGTCACAAATATTAATTCGTTGAAAACTGAATCTGAAAGACGTTTTGGTGATTTTTGTGAGCATGAAGAACAATTCCAGCTATTGCAGCCTTTATTTCTACGGTTGATGATGCCGAGGAAAATTTACAGTTGAAACTGTTAGATTTGTAATCAAATTATAATTTGAAGTCATTGCTTAGCAGTGAAAGCTGGAGAATCTTTTATTCTCTTTTGCCTAGAAATAGCTTCAAAAATCTGAAAAGTTTTGCCAATAAAATGTTTTCAGTGTTTCGTATCTCATATGTTTGTGAACAAGCTTTCTCCAAAATTAAATAGGTGAAATCAAAGGCTCGTTCACAATTACCGATAACTGCTTGTCAGACTTCTAAAAACTGTGTTGTCAAATCTGAAACCAAATATCGAAAATGTAGCTAAATCATTCAAGGAGTCGCATTTTAGACGTCATGAAGTCAATTTATTTATAGTCATGAAACCATTTTATTAGGTACTAAACTTTAGCGTTCAATAAGTTTAGTTTTGTATTTGTTTTAGATATGTATAACTACCTTTAAATATTTATTTGACAATTTGCCTGTTAAATTGCAGACCAAAAAAAAAAATTAATTGGACCTTGACGTATAATTATTATTTGAAAATTTACAATATCTACATTGTTTTTAAAGTCAGAGATGATACTTAATAAAATGCCAGTAAAGAAAATTATAACAGGACCATGGTTTCAGCCATCATGGTTGTTGTCGTCAGCGATTAAATCACTTTACGTAGCTCCGTTGTTCATCGGCTTTTGAATCATTTATCACAGGGTTTGTGTCTTTGCCGCCATCTTTCGGTTGGAATCTGTTAAATGATCGGAAAACTAATTGGTCGATAATACTTTGTGACCCCCCCCCCAAAAAAAAAGAAAATTAACGACAAATTAAAGTCCTCCGAAAATTCAATAGATTCCAGCCGAAAGATGGCAGCACAAGACAACAACCCTGTGATAAAAGACTCAAAATCTGATGAACAATGCAGCAGCGTGACGCGATTTGATGCCTGACGACAATCCTAATAGCTGAAACCATGATTCCATTATTATTTATTTTACTGTCATTTTCACAGGGGCGGTTTGTCATTAGGGGCCAGAGGGGCCGGGCCCCACCTAAAAATTGCTATTTCTAGAAATATTTTTTTTGCCTTGATTCTTCTTCTCTTTTTTAATTGCATGGTGATAAACCATTCCCTTCAAATACCATTCCCCAAGAAAAAAGTTCCGTTCAAAAACGAAAACCTATCACCTGAGGAAACAGATCACGTTCAGAGTGTGAGGTAATTGGGGCCAGCTCCAATAGGCCCAGTAACATCAATACGCAAGCGAAGATGAGACAACGATTTCCTCCCCGTCTCATTCAGTTTGATTACCTACATACAACGCTGACTTAACCGCGTGTTCAAAAAGCTCTGGGGCCAGATCTAATTTGATTGGCTGGGAGAATATTCATTTGCTTAACGCCGTGGGTTGACAGAGAAGCTTACAATAGATAAATGCGCAACCGTAGAGGAGGCAACAAAATCCACAGCGCCGTGGATTGTTGGCCACCGTGGTGTAAGGCTAACGCACTCAGCTAGTTATCGAGAGATCCGGGATTCGATTCCCCGGTGGCGGCCGAATAACAATTTTTCGGTTGCTGCGCGTTCCTGAACGTGGAAATAGTGATGTCTTTGTTTATTCACTGACGCCACGTATTTGGAGGATTTTCACTTTGGTTCTCGCCCTTTGGATTTAACTGCTATTATTAATACACTGCTGGCCACAAAAGATGCAACACCAAGAAGGACACGAGATCGCAAATCCAGATTTACTGTACACATAACAACAGATACAGAGATGAAACGATTGAGCTTACAGGCCCGTGCGACTTGCGGAACACGCAGATATCAATAGTTCGTGTGGCCCCCATGGCTGACAATAACGGCCACTACACGCCGCGGCATCGAACGAAAGAGGCTTTAGATGGTGGCTTGGGGTACGTCGGTCCAGGATGCTTCCACACGTTGTCACAGTTCATCAGGCGTAGCCTCGGGTGGTGCTTTCCGGAACACTCGGTTGCCGATCAGTGCCCAAACGTGTCCGATGGGCGACATACCGGGAGAACAAGCCGGCCACGGCAGCAGTGACACCTGGTAGGCCGTGAAAAGTTGTTGCACGATGCGTGCCACGTGCGGGCGCGCATTGTCCTGTTGAAACGTGGCCGCTGGCAGGTTATGCAGGTAAGGGAGCACTACAGACTCCAAAACGTCGGAGATCTAGCGGTGGCTATTGAGTATACCGGCGATGCGTACCAGTGGGGTGCGGGTGCCATATCAAATTGCGCCCCAAACCATAACGCCAGGCAACGGACCGCTATGACGATGCATAATGCAGGCGTCATACAGTCTCTCGCCGCGGTGCCTCCACACGCGGATCCGACCATCGTGGTGTTGCAGGCAGAAGCGGGATTCGTCGGATAATACAATGCCGTGCCATTCCGTAGTCCAGCTGCGGCGTTCAACGCCCCACTGCCACCGCACTCAACGGTGGTGTAACGTCAATGGTAATCGGAGCAATGGGCGCCGTGCAACAAGTCTCCGCTCCTGCAGACGACGTCGAACGGTACGTGCTGACACAGGTTGTTGCGCAACATACCCTAATTCCTGCGCTAACGTTCGTGATGTATCGGTGCGAGCCGTCAGTGCCCGCCGCACAACATGCCAGTCCTCTTGTTCGGTGGTGTGCCGCGGCTGCGGCAATCAGTCGCGTCGGTCCGTCCGTCCCTCCAGCGACCACCGAAACCATACTCGCCTCACTGTGGCTGGATGTCGTCCCATACGGGCGCCGATGTCTCGGTACGATAAACCGCTGTCGCTATAAGCCACTATTCGTCCTCTGTCGAACTCCGAAACGTGCTGGAATGACTGCCGTATTCTGCGACGAGGCATCACGAATCTGCCCACGCACAGGTTCGGCAGCACAACACACTTCTACTACTTACACCCCGCCCTCTGTGCACCCTTCTTATAGTGCTTCTCGGTGGCGTGCTGGGCGCACATTATTTGCATATGCCCTGCAATGCTAATTGTTTGCATGTCCTATCGCGGGCGACGCATGCTGCGAATTTAAGGCCAATCGGATGCTTCCTTCTTGGTGTTGCATTTTGGGTGGTAAGCAGTGTATATAGCCAGTGCCGTTAATGCCCACCAGATGGAGACGTTTCAGTAGCTGAGCCCATCTTAGGGATTTATAATGTCAGATATTGACAGAAAAACGACATAGCGCCGTGGATTGTTGGCCATCGTGGTGTAAGGCTAACGCGCTCGGCTAGATATCGAGAGATCCGGGATTCGATTCCCCGGCGGCTGCCGAAAAACATTTTTTCGGTTGCTCTGCGTTGCTGAACGTGGAAAAAGCGACGTCTTTGTTATTTCACTGACGTTACGTATTTGGAGAATTTTCACTTCAGACAAGCTAACCCCGACCAAGCTCAAGGGTGGCGTGGGTGGTGGTGAGGGTGCCAAATGTCGTAGCAAAGTTTAGTTAGTCGTTTTTCCTATGTGACTCTCGGCGATGTGTTGTTCCTTTGTGTCGTGACTTTTTTGCTTGTCGTGTACAATGAATAGAGTGGATATTTTGTTAAAATATCCGTTCTCTGCTTTAAATCTGGAAGAAAAGATTCACTTAAAAAAACTCGGTGCTTATGAGCCCAATAATTTCCAGGTTAGCCAGAAAGACGGAACAAAACTTCGAACATTTTCTGTTCAGTGGTTTGAAAAAAAGGCTTGCCTAATTGCTAGCGATGAAAAAAAATCGTTATTTTGTTTTTATTGTTTACTATTTGGTGGAGAAACACTGGATAAAAATTAGTTGCACATATATGACATATTTGTCCGAAAGGATTAAAAAATATGAATGCGCCACAGTGCATATTAATAATGCTTTAAAATTCAAAATTTTTGGTAATGTCAATATTATGTCAAAATTAGATGACAGTTATCGCTCTGCTGTTAGAAAGCACAATGAACTAGTTGATAAAAATAGACACGTTCTAACACGCCTTATAGACTACACAAAATTTTGTGGTGTACACGAATTGCCTTTATTTGGACATGACGAAACACAATTCTTCACATAACAAAGGAGTGTTTTTGGATATGATCTCATATATAGCTAGTTTGGACAGCGTCTTACAAGACCATCTGGACAAATCTAAATTTGCAAAAAATACATAAAAAATAATTCAAAATGAAATTTTGGATTGCATGTATCAGGTGTACCTGGATGAGGTTAAAATCAAAATTGAAAAGACCAGTTACACATCCGTGCAAGCGGATGAAACGACCGACATATCCTGCCGTTCGCAATTTGTTATAATTTTGCGATATATGTTTAAGACCTATGTCGTGGAAAGATTTTTATTGTTTGTTGAAATCGAAAACAGAACAGCAGACGGTCTTCCATCTTGGTTTACAAAACAAACTTGTTGCTCAGACATATGATGAGGCAGCTGTGATCGGCGGATCTCTTTGTGGTGTGCAAATACGCACGAAAGAGTATTTTCCGCACGCTCAGTATGTGCACTGTTATGCTCATCAGTTGAATTTAGTATTAAAGAAGGTGTGCTCAACAATCAAAAGGGTAAGAATATCTTTTGCAAATATCTGTGGAATCGGCTCCTTTTTCACAGTATCACTTAAACGTAGTGGTTCATTGCAGGATATTTGTAGAAAACGAGTACCTACATTTTCAGAAACAAGATGGAATTTTCAATCAAGGATTATAAATTGTGTTTCAGAAAACAAAAGTGAACTCTTGGAGTGCTTCGACAGAATTTGAAACGAAAGTGGTTGGGATGACAAGAGTATATGTGAATCAGCTGGATTTGTGAAGTTGTTACGAGATGAAAAATTCTTTTTCTTATTGTCTTTCCTTTCTCACATATTCCAACATGTTTATATTTTGTACAATATACTACAGTCCAGAAAATCAACAACTGTTGATTGTAATCAAGCTCTAAAAAAGTTTGAATCAGCTGTAAATTATGTTCGGCAAAGTACAATACATAACGATCATAATGGAAGTGATGAATGTCAACCTTTGCGAAAAAGAGCTAAAAATGGCTGCAGTATGGTAGAAAATGATACAAAAGAAGCATGCGACATCGTCGTCAATCAAATGAGGGACAGGTTTGAAAAATCTGTCTTATTTCACTCATTCACTGTTGTAGATCCAAAGGAAGTCAAGAATCATGAGCAGCAGTTTCTGTCACACCATACAAATCTATTAGCAACTACATATGTAATGCTGAATAAAGAAAAACTTGAAAATGAACTGTCAATACTTTATGCTAACGACACCTTCGATGGAATGCCAAACGTGTGTTAATATAATTTATCCATTCTAATAAACTTTTAGATAGATTTTCTGAAGAATATAAATTATTAGAAATAGTTTTACTGACACCAGTAACTACCGCTGAAGCAGAACTACCGCTTTCAGCACCTTGAATCGCATAAATTTTTTTAGGAACACTATGACACAAGAAAGGTTAAACGTACTTGCTGTTCTCTTTGTACATAAAGATTGTATCAAGAAATTCCATTTTTTGGTCAAAAGGTAATAAAAAAATTTGCCACTCTCAAACATAGGAGAGGAGAATACCTGTACAAAAAATTATGACTCTTCATAATATTTCCATTTATTGCATTTTAATACTATGGTACGAAGTGAAAAATTCAATTGATTTCCCTTTCGTATAGTTTGAAGTTTACAAAGCGCTTTGCGAAACTAATTTCAGTTTTAACTAAGAGAATTTTCTGTGTTAAAAATAAATAAATGGGAAAACCTCTAAGTATAATTTGCACATGAGTATATATGTGTTTAGACTTCACAAGTTCTTTAAAAAAAGGTTAAACCATTCAAATAATGCAAATGGTAGTAGGGTACTAATTCTATACGCAACGAAAGTTATGAAACATTCTTTCCCTCCATATATTTGGAATTATTATTTATCACTATGCTTTTATATTCTGTGAATCCTGTGATTATTCCTCAGTTGAGAAATCTGAAGAAACACAAAGCACCACTAACATATATTAATGCTCATATGTTTTAATCTAAAAATGTTATTTAATGAGTTTTAACATTTTTCTGTTAATAGATATGCATTCTATTGTGGGGTCTATTTTTTCGTGTGCAATACAATATTTGACACATTCCTGCCTAATCTGGGCATTATTGTGAGTCAAGGGAGTAAACAGAGGGGCAGATTAAAGGAATCTCCGGGGGAGGGGTTGTGTGTGTGTAATGATAGCAGTTTTTTTTTATTTAATTGTTTGACTCCGGCTATTGTCCCCTCCTGTTTCAGGTTCTACGAGCCGCCACTGCATTTTAATAAGTATTATCTTTGATTTATAAACGATCTAAGTACAATGAAATGCAGTTACCAATTTTTGCTCTGATTTGTTATATAATATCTGCATTTGTTTTAGATATGTTTAAAAACCTTTAAATATTTATTTGAAAACTTCCACGTTAAAGTACATATGAAATAAGATTAGTTAGATTTCAATGAATATAATAGCTGCATTGATTGATCCTCCCGTTATTGAATTTAATTTAATCCGGCCCCAGAGATTTAGCCAATTTCCCATTTAGTCCTTGTCTCCAAAGGTTTGGGATGATTTGCTCATGGTGGTCTTTATACCCCCAAACAAAAGCAAAATTTGGAGAACCCTGATTTAGAGAATGCATCGGCGGACATTTGTAAAATGGTACAAAAGCGGATGGACAGCGTCATCGGCCAATAACTCGTTAGGGCCTCACTAATCAAGAGTCGTTACAACCGTTTGACAAAGCCAACCGCGAGAACTATGTTTCTTGATTGAACTATTTAGATATATCTTAGCAAAGAGAGAGTGCTGCCATCTATAGGAACGGCACTAAAAATTCCTTCGTGTCAAGAAATCTGAATAGTCGTCACATATGAATCATTGTCTTCAGGCGTTAGTTGTTAGGAATAGTGATTTTTTCTGTCAATATAGATGGCACCCCTGAATCTTTTAAGCACCCGCAAAAAATTCTGATGCTGTGTAAAATGTGCTGTTTGTGTATTGTCACCATTTTCTCTGGACCAAAAAGTGGAACAGATACGACGCGGTCAATCGAGGTCACGTGACAAACGATTAACCGTGATGGTTATTATTCACGAAATCCCAGTGTCTCAAAATGATTCCCTAAAAGGAATGTTAACTATATTTAATGAGTTCCTTTTTTTAATTACCAAATTCTCCATTTTTAGATTCAGTAAAAATATGTTTTATTTACTTAAAAAATGCGACAGTGTTCATTAATTGTGGATTTACGAAATGTAAGTGATAACTTACTTTTCTAAATTAGCAAAAGATTTACCTGACCTACCTGAATCCAGCAATGCACATCAACTGCAATTACCTCTCATCAGTCAGTCTGCATTGGGATGGGATTGTTAAAATTGGCTTAGGTAGACACCCATTCATTTCCTCAGCAATTTGATGTTTCCCAATATTTTTTAGTATTTTAATTAAAGTAGTACCCAGCACACTATTTACAGTTTAAAAATAAAATATAAATTTAGAAATATAACTGTTGATTTATTTCACATTGAACTGTACATGCACATTAAGTTGTAGCCTTGTAAGTTTTAACTATCAAAATATGCATAATGTACTTGCATAAATACTGTAAACTAGAAATTTTTGGCATTCAGCAAGATACATTTTTAATAATTTATTACACCTTTATGCAGCACACATCTGCTTATATTTCTCATGGGATGCAATTTGTTTTAATAACTCTTTTTTATTTTTTTAGAAATTCAAAAAATTCTTGACATGATTTGTTAAAATTCACCTTTGTAATCAACAATGCTTTTAGTGTTTCTATAGACCGTTCGATCTTTTCTGATGTCCACAGTTTATTAACATGAGAGAAAATTGTGCCTGGCAAAGAAAGAACACACTGCATAAGTTTCACAATATGTTCATGTTGACTGTTCCTATTTTTGAAATGTGTGAACATCTCAACCCAACGCTGCTCCATTGGCAACTTCTCATTGAGATATTTTATCCTCATACGCATAGCTAGTAACACATAGGGATTCGTCATACAATTCTGTATCATATTTAATATCGAAATCGTTTTCCTGTCAGAGATAGTCCATTGATTTTTCAATATATGACCAATAAGGTAAAGTATTTAATGATACCCCCTGAAAACAGCTCAAATCTTTGAAATGAGTATCCCACAGATCAACATAATGAGCAAATGTGTCGTTATACTCCTCTGCTGTTTTTAGAATAGACAGTTCATTTGCCAAGCCATCAGACCGCAGCTTTTTCATTTGAGATCTAACAGAATATGACAAAAACGCATCCTTTTTTTTTTTTTTGGATAACAGATTTGGTTTGAGGTCATTTATTGTCTACTGCTTCACAGTCTACTGCTGACACAGTTTACCCCTCAACCACTTTAATGACTTGATTGAAGATTACTTTTTGATTGTTGACAAAGTTTAACCAAAGCCCTGAGCTCCGATTTTCTAAAAAAGTACACAGAATATATTGGGACACTTATCCTCACTCAAAATATATGAGTCCTGGATAAATTTGCAAAACACGTTAAATGACTGGCATTAGAGACAACCACCTTGTTTTGCTGTATCCCAGAAGTTTCTGATATTCATTTTTAACAAAGCTGCAAAATTCTTTTAACTGTTCCACTCTGACAGCATATATGTAAAACTATGAGTACATTTTTACAATAACAGCTTCCACACCTATGGGCAAGCAATCCGTAGCAGACTGGGTAGCATTATGAATTATGTGGGCCCCACATCCGATTCCAACAATGTCTCTGTTCAAATATGTACTTAATTTGTGGAACACATTATTGGTTCCGCGTCTGTTGATTCCACCAAAATTTGAATTTGTGTTATCACCAGAAAAAGCAGCTATTTTAGAGTGCATCTTGTTACACTCAATAACATCAATCAAATATTGTGTGATGATGTCAGATGTTTCCCCAGGCTGGGATTTTAACTCTAAAACTTTGACACATACACCTTCATAGGGAAGGGGAAAATCGAACTAATACTGGGCACATCTTTTCTGATCCATGGTTTGATGCATCAGTTAGTAATGGGCTGCAGTGGATTTCATTCAGCTGCGGTTCCAATTCTTTTAATGCATATGGGCCAAAACAATTTTTGATAATCACTTTAGATTTTGTTCTACCACATCTAAACTTCGATTCAAAACAAGTCTGAATTATTTTAGATGAACAATCGTTGGATGGAAAACTGTGATTATCCTGGACTGTATGATAAGCCCATAAGCCTTCTGAAGCTGAGATTTCTAAATTTTTAGTGCCAGATGCTGATTTAAAAACAGAGCTTATCACTTTTTGCTGGAAGATGTCCGCCAACTTATGCTTCTTAGTTTGAAGATGTTTTTCAATGTGTGATGATCTACCATGGGTCATGGAAAATCGGGCACAACATTTCTCACAACGAACATCTCTGTCCACCTCAGTCCTTTTTAGGTATGGATACTTTTCTTGCAGTCCTGCATGAAACACACATTTGAGTTTCGGCATCATAAAAATTTTACTATTCACAAAACAGCGAAAGCTTAAAGAAGTTAAAACATGAGCACAGACGCGAAATTCCAGAGGAAAACACCGGCACTCAAACGATAGCGAAGCATGAGGGAAAATGAAACTAATGGCTATGGTTTGGATGGAATGGTTATGGTTTGGATGTCCAGCATAACTTTTTTTCGTAATCCTCGTTGGTAGACTGCTTCACAAGAACTTGACTGTAACTATCGTTGGCAATATCCATTACTCAAGTTCAAGATATCGGGCCGCCTCGGTGGCGCAGTGATCTAAGCGCCAGCTTCCGATCATTCGTTCGAGTTGAGCCAGGGTTCGGATCCCGATGAGGCATAAATGATGTGTCTGTCTTAGGCCCATGGCTCTCTTCCTTCCCTGGAGTCAGTGCTCCTAAATGGGGACAGGCGACTACTTATAGCCCATTGAGTAACTCACGGTGGTCATTAAACCTGGATCCTCCCCAAAAAAAGAACAAAAAAAGATATGGGGTGGTGGATGAAGTCAACTGCATAAAGCAGGACTTTGCCAACACAGTTTCCAAAAAGCGGGACATTTTAGCGTTCCAGAGGGATTAGGCGGGACAGGGGGACATAGAGCAAAAAGCGGGACAGGGGGACATAGAGCAAAAAGCGGGACGTCTGGTCACACTATGTTTTGGTCATTACACAGCCAATGCATGACGGAAGTACGCTCCCGCGGCCAGGTGGATCCTTTTTTTTTTTTTTTTTTGATTGGAGGTTTAACGACCACCGTGAGCAACTCAATGGGCTATAAGCAGTCGCCCGTCCCTAATTTAGGGTCACTGGTTCCAGGGAAGGGAGAGAGCCAGTGCCGTAAGACAAACACATCATCCATGCCTGACCGGGATCCGAACCCGGACCCCTTACGGACGAATGATCAGAGGCCAACGCCTTAGACCACTGCACCACCGGGGCGGCCCAGTTGGTTCCATACGAACTAATGTTATGTGCAGGTGCGAATTGGCCTACCTGGGCAGGGGAACATGTCCCCGTGATCCACTTGAAAAATGGCCCACTTTCACGTATTCTTTTTATTGTCTGGAGTTTTTGGGAACAACGAATAAACGTTTTGGCATTTATCTACACTGCTGGCCACCCAAAATGCAACACCAAGAAGGACACGAGATAGAAAAACCAGATTTAATGGACACATAACAACAGATACATAGATGTAGCGATTGAGCTTACAGGCCCGTGCGACTTGCGGAACAAGCAGACATCAATAGTTCGTGTGGCCCCCATGGCTGGCAATAACGGTCGCTACACGCCGCGGCATCGAACGAAAGAGGCTTTGGATGTGGTCTTGGGGTATGTCGGTCCAGGCTGCTTCCACACGTTGCCACAGTTCATCAGGCGTAGCCGCAGGTGGTGCTTGCCGGGTCACTCGGTTACCGATCAGCGAATAGACGTGTTCGATGGGCGACATATCAGGAGAACAGGCGGGCCATGGCAGCAGTGACGCCTGGTGGGGCGTGAAAAATTGTTGTACGATGCGTGCCACGTGCGGGCGCGCATTGTCCTGTTGAAACGTGGCCGCTGGCAGGTCCTGCAGGTAAATTTTACAGGCTTCAAATCGTCGGAGATGTAGCGGTGGCTGTTGAGTGTATCGGTGATCGTAACAGAGGGGTGCGGATGTCATATCCAATTGCGCCCCAAACCATAACGCCAGGTGACAGACCGATATCGCGATGCATAACGCAGGCGTCATACGGTCTCTCGTCGTTGTGCCTCCCCACGTGGACCCGACCATCGTGGTGTGGCAGGCACAAGCGGGATTCGTCGGAGAAGACAATATCGTGCCATTCCGTAGTCCAGGTGCGGCGTTCAACGGCTCACTGCCGCTGCACTCGCCGGTGGTGAAACGTCAATGGTAATCGGAGCAATGGGCGCCGTGCGACACGTCTCCGCTCCTGCAGACGACGTCGAACGGTACGTGCTGTCACAGGTTGTCGCGCAACACACCCTAATTCCTGCGCTAACGTTCGTGATGTGTCGGTGCGAGCCGTCAATGCCCGCCGCACAACATGCCGGGCCTCTCGATCGGTGGTGTGCCGCGGCTGCGGTAATCGGTCACGTCGGTCCGTCCGTCCCTCCTTCACCCACCGAATCCACACTCGCTTCGCTGTGGCTGGATGTCATCCCACACGGGCGTCGATGACTCGGTACGATAAACAGATGTCGTGATATGCCACTATTCGTACTCTGTCGAACTCCGAAACGTGCTGGAATGACTGTCGTATTCTGCGACGAGGCATGAGAAAGCTTCCCACGCATAGGTCCGGCAGCACAACACACTTCCACTACTTACACCCCGCCTTCTGTGCTCCTTTCTTATAGTGCATCTCTGTGGCGTGCCGGGCGCACATGATTTGCATATGCCCTGCAATGCTAATCGTTTGCACGTCCACTCAAGGGCGACGCATGCTGCGAATTTCAACCCAATCGGATGCTTCCTTCTTGGTGTTGCATTTTGGGTGGCCAGCAGTGTATATAAAATTGAATGCTTTTTTGTTAGTTTGCGTGTCCGCGATACAAATCTACAGTGTTCAATTTAGAACCACCAAAGTCGGAATACTATCTCATGGTACTCTAAGTTAGACCGTAAACGTTTTTTGGAAGGGGTGAAATTTCCGGGTCCCCTCCAAAAAGTTTCCATAAAATCTTCAGTTTTCAATTTAGAACCACAAAATTTGGTATACTATCCTATGGTACCCTAACTTAGGCCGTAGACAGGTTTGGAAAGGGTCGAAGCCCAGTGTCAAGTGCCACCTCACACAACATTTCTGTAAAATCTACAGTTTTTAATTTAGAACCACCAAATTCGGTATACTATCTCATGGTGTTCTAACTTAGACAGTAGAGAGTTTTCGGATGGGGTCGCAGCTCGGGGTCAAGGGGTCACACAAAATTTCTGTAAAATCTACTGTTTTCAATTTAGAACCACCAAATTTGGTATATTAGTTCTAGGTACCCTAACTTAGACCGTAGACAGCTTTGGAAGGTGTCGTCGCCCTGGGTCAAGCCCCCACCCTCCAAATGTCCGTAAAATCTACAGTTTTAAAATTAGAACCACAAATTGTGGTATACTATCTTATGGTACCCTAACTTAGGCCGTAGACAGCTTTGGAAGGGGTCGGAGCGCAGGGTCAAGGGCACCCTCACACAAAATTTCCGTAAAATCTACAGTTTTCAATTTAGAACCACCAAATTTGGTATACTATCTCATGGTGTTCTAACTTAGAGTGTAGAGAATTTTCGTATGAGTTCGGAGCTTGGGGTCAAGGTGTCACACAAAATTCCCATAAGATCTACAGTTTTTAGTTTAGAACAACCAAATTTGGTATACTATTTCATGGTACCCGAACTTAGACCGTAGACAGCTTTGGAAGGGGTCGACCCCCGCTCCCGCAAGAAATGTCCGTAAAATCTACAGTTTTAAATTTAGAGCCACCAAATTTGGTATACTATCTCATGGTACCCTAACGTAGACCGTACACGGTTTTCGGATGGGATCGGACCCCGGAGTCATGGGGCCGGCATACAAAATTTAGAAGTTCCATTTGTTACTTTTAAGAACTGCAATATAATTCAGCATAGAAGTCTGCGTTGCACATTTCTAAGTTGGGAAAACGGGCCAGACCGGGCCTTCTATATTTAAAACAGACCTGGGAAGAGCAGGTTTTTGTTTTTTTATGAGCAAAACAATAGCTGTGCGCTGCCTTTCTCGTTTGGAAAACTCGCAAACATGCAGCAGCAGGATAAGATTGAATAATTTCCGCTGATGAAAAAAATATAAGTTTTACGACATCCTCCCCTGCTACAAAACAATTGGAGTGGGTCAGCTCCCTTAGTTTTTCAATGTGAATGTTGTCCCTTCTCTCTCTCTCTCTCTCTCTCTCTCTCTCTCTCTCTCTCTCTCTCTCTAACTTGCACCATCCTCTCATGCTTCAGGACTGGCTATTAATTGCAGCATTTCTAAACGGAGCCACCCGCTCGCAGACAATCTTTTTTATTGTTCTAGTCGGCGGCACTTTGTTCTCTAGATGTGTCAGAAAGCTTTTCAGTTTTCTTAAATGGCACTGGAGAAATGGGCTGGGAGGAACTGACTTCTATGTATAAATCTGTGCCGTATTTTCTCCGTTTGTACTCTCAGGCAGCCGTTTTCTAAACTTTTGTGACCCTGATTAGCTGGGCAGTCCGTCGTTGTTTTCCCTTAGCATATGCTCAGTTCAGTGTTGCTGATAAATACTCTTCAATACTTATTATGGAGTTTAAGAAAGCGAAAGAGTTTCGCGAAAAAATCACTTCCGGAGAATATGTGCTTGTAGACAATGTAAAGGGGAAAGCGATATTTGGAAATATTTTAAATTACTGTCCCGTTCTGAAACTAGTCGGCCGGAACACGTTGGGCAGTGCACTAAATGCAAAAACTTTTTGAGTTACGATAGCACAAAATCTGGAACATCGCATCTTAAGCGGCACAAATGTGTCCCCCCCCCCCACTAGACATATTGGGTTCCAGCGATATGATATTCCAGTAGAGATACGCGCAGTTTATAAAGTCATAAAATATTTCCCCAGTGAAACAATCGGACTCACAATTCTAGATATTTCGTACCTTTCGAATTAACCCCCCCCCCCCCCCTCCACATCTCCAAGGAAAATTCCGGATCCGGCGGTAGGGAATGATAATTTGAAAACCCAGAAAATTTGAAAGGCATGGAGACTGTCCTTTTCATCCAATATTTTTGAGTATACAACCCCCCCCTTCTCAGACGTCACGTGACTTCGAATGACCGAGTGCACCAGGTGCCAAATTCGTGTTTTGGCAATTGTTGAAATTTTACGAGCCGGGCCGGGATTTAATTAAAATACTTGAAACGGGCTGGGTACGGGCCGAGCCTTGGACGTGCCGGCTTGGTCCGGGGCGGGCTTTCCAAATTAAGGGCCGTGCAGACCTCTAATACAGCACTCCAATACCCGATCTACGGTCTAAGTTAGAGACTGTAGATAACTATAAAGTGCAAAACAATCCGTTTAATAGTGTATTAAAAACACAAATGGAAAAAACGTTAGCTTTCACCATCATCGGGCGGCTTTATCAGCTAGTATTGCAATGTAACATAAATAGAAAGCTCCAGATATTCAAAATGGAAAACAAAAGGATGATAAATGCCAATGTCAAGACGCATGACATAGGTACATTGCATTTCAGTGCCGCGGGATTCTGAGAAGCCCACGCCAGATGTACGGCAGTTGTATAGATGTATCCTCAAAGGTATTTCCATTCCTCTTCCTTTCCTTTTTGTTTCGTAAAAGAAAATCAACTAAATCAAAATTTTTTATTTTTATTTTTCACATTTGTAGCCATCCCGGCTCCTTCCTTTTTTTTTGGCAGAAATATTTTCTGCATTAGCCAGTTATTGGCAGTGGCTGGCATTAATCTGGAGGAACACTGCTTCTCACAGGAACAACTTAACGTCACCTGATCAAGGGTTGGCAATCGTAAAAATCTCTACATTTTTGCTCCCAATAGCAAAACAAAAAATGCCGTTTGCCAGAAAGCAATAATCGAAATGAAATGAAACGAATTTTCTGGAAAATTACAGGAATATCTTTTTCATTCATTAATTTTCAGCCGCTGAACTTGGTAAGCTACCAAGTTCAGCGGCTGAAAGAGGTATACCCGGTATTACCCGGGTAATATTTTCCCGGGAAATACCGAGTACCTCTGCTAGTGAATAATAATTTTAACTTCATTTGGTGTTTATTTTGATCTGAAAACTTATTTCCTTAATCTACACTGAAGTGCCAGAAAAACTGGTACAGACGAGCTTATGCAAAATACAGAGCAAAGACACCTATGCGCGTTCTCGGTTGCGTCCACCAGTGCATATATAAAGCGATAGACATCCTTGCCAGCTGACAGAGCCATTTTCGGCATGAGAATGACAAGTAATAAGAATTTAAGCGATTTTCAACGAAGTGCTATAGTTGGCGCTCGCAAGATGAGTCATAGTATTTCGCAGGTAGAAACGAAGTTCGGATTTTCACGGACGACCATTGCAAGGGTGTACCGTGACTACAAGAATTCCGGCAAAACCTCCAACCTACGATATTAGTGTGGCCGTAAAAAGACATTGGGTGAACGCGACCATGTCGGCTGTCAAGAATCGTTTCACGCGATAGGCGTGCAACACTCTCGCAGGTATCATCGGAATTCAATGCTGGAGCCTCAACAAGCATCAGCGTCCGGACTGTGCAGCGTACACTGCATGATATGTGCTTTGGGAGCCGACGACCAACTCGAGTCCCCTTGTTGGGTGCACGACATAGTGCTATGCTCCTCGTTTGGGCACTGCAACACCGCCACTGGACGCTTGTTGACTGGAAAAAGTAGCCTGGTCTGACAATCGCGTGTCCTACTGTATCGGGCAGATGGAAGGATTCGTGTGTGGCGCAAACCCCATGAAGCCATGGATCCCTCCTGTCAACAGGGAACTGTACCAGCAGGTGGGGGGTCCGTAATGGTATGGGTTGTGTTTAGCTGGACTTCACTGGGACCCCTGGTACGTTTACAAACGTCTGTGACCGCCCAACGCTATGTTCGCATCTATTCTGACGAGGCACATCCGTTCTCGTCCTCCATTCATGCCGATGGATTGGGCCTGTTCCAACAGAACAATGCACCTCCACACAAGTGTCGGGACGCCACATTATGGCTAGAGAAGCATTCATCTGATTATGGGGTGTTGCCATTCACACCCAAGTCCCCAGATCTGAACGTGATAGAACACATTTGGGATGCCATGCAACGCGCTATCGAACACAGGAACCCGAGACCTCGGAATACACTCGAATTGTGGAACGCTCTGCAGGACGTATGGTGTGCATTGCCTACAACATATTTCCAGAAGCTAGTGGAGTCCATGCCCCGTCGTATTTCTGCAGTCCTGCGCTTCCTTAGGGCACCTACGAAGTATTAGACTGATGTACCAGTTTTTCTGGCACTTCAGTTTATATGCAGGGCGTTTGTTCTGGCATTACGTGAGAAAAGTGCAGCCGGACCAAGTGCTCATAAAAAAACAATTTACTCAGAGAAAAGTGCAGCCGGACCAAGTGAGCTCTTATAAATTTATTAAACTAAAGATGTCAACAGTTAGATGCGGGTTTATAGACAATTTGGAGCCCAGGGACATATGCATGCCCTACCTTCATTTTGCAATCTTGAAGAAACACTATGGCCCATTGTGATGATCCGTCACCTCCACTCCTATGCAAAGACTGACATAAAGCACAAAGCGATTCTCCCGCTGATATAGCTCGAAATTCGTGTCCTATTACCGGTACTGACTCATGTGTCGAAATGGCGGTTCATGGGTAAAAATAATGGGTAGACTTAAAAACACTTGTACTAAAGTAGGGATACTAATATCTTTGCGCAATGGGAGATCAGTGGCCAAATACACTGCCTGACAGAGAAATTGTCACACCATGAAGGAATGCTAAAAAACAGAACTGCGCACACAGATAGCCAAGTTGGTCCTGAACAAATTATTTAATTGTCACATGCAGACTAGGCTCCAGTGGCCGAATATACAGGAGCCTACTCTGTACATTCGGCCACTGGAGCTTAATCTGCATGAGTGAGGATTGTGGACCTCATTTTGAGCGATACAGCGTTGAATCCGATGTGGCATCTAGATAATGAAAGTTCGAATAGAGTCCTGGGGTGTCGTGGACCATGTGATGTTGACCCGTGTGCACAGTTCATCTTCATTTCGCGGGGGTGGGATAATACTCAACCGACGTCCAATCGTGTCCGACAGATGCTCGATGGACGAGAGGTCTGGGGATTGTGATGGCTACTGAAGCATTCGCACACCGTGTAAAGCATTCAGGCTGATCCGAGCGGTATGCGGCCGGGCGTTATCTTGTTAAAAAACGGCGTTTGGGATGCATTCTAATAAACTTTTTGATAGATTTTCTGAAGTAAATCCTGTGATTATTCCTCAGTTGAGAAATCTGAAGAAACAAAAAGCACCACTAACACATATTAATGCTCATATGTTTTAAGCTAAAAAATTGTTTAATGAGTTTTAACATTTTTCTCTTAAGCAGAACTACAGCTTTCAGCACCTTGAATCGCATAAAAACATTTTTATGAGTACTATGACACAAGAACGGTTAAACGCACTCTCTGTTATCTTTGTACATAAAGATTGTATTCAAGAAATTCCATTTTTTGATCAAAAGGTCATAGAAAAATTTGCCACTCTCAAACATAGGAGAGGAGAATACCTGTACAAAAAATTATGACTCTTCATAATATTTTCATTTATTGCATTTTAATACTATGGTACGAAGTGAAAAATTCAATTGGTTTCTCTTTCATATTGTTTGAAGTCTACAAAGCGCTTTGCAAAACTAATTTCAGTTTTGACTAAAAGGATTTTCTTTGCTAAAAATAAATAAATGAGAAAACCTGTAAGTGTAATTTGCACATGATTACATATATGTTTTAGGTTTTACAATTTCTTTTTAAAAAAGGTTAAACAATTCAAATAATTCAAATGGCAGTTGGGTACTCATTCTATACGAGATGAAATTTATGAAACATTCCCTCCCTGCATGTATTTGGAATTATTCTTTTTCACTATACTTTTTTTTCATGTGAATCTTGTGATTATTCCTCAGTTGAGAAATCTGAAGAAACAAAAAGCACCACTAACATATATTAATGCTCATATGTTTTAAGCTAAAACATTTTTTTAATGAGTTTTAACATTTTTCTGTTAATAGATATGCATTCTATTATGAGGACATTTTTTCTTGTGCAATACAATAGTTGACACATTCCTGCCTAATTTGGGCATTATTGTGAGTCAAGGGGAGAGTAAAGGAATTTACCCTTATGTCCAGAGGCAGAGTAAAGGAATTTTGGTGGTAGGAGGGGCCTAATAACGCAGGCTTTTTTTTATTTCATTGTTTGACTTGCTACTGCTCCCCCTGTTTCAGTTGCCAAGAGCCGTCACTGCATTTTAATTGGTATCATCTTTGATTTATAAACGATCTAAGTATAGTGAAATGCCATTAGCAATTTTTGATCTAATTTATTATATAATATCTGCATTTGTTTTAGATATGTAGAAAAACCTTTAATTATGTATTTGAAAACTTCCACGTTAAATTACAGATGAAATAAGATTAGACATAAATTCATTGAAATCTAAATTCCTTGAAATTTTACAGTAGCTGCATTGATTGATCTTCCCGTTATTAATTTTATTTTAATCCGGCCCCAGAGCTTTAGCCAATTTCCCATTTGGTCCTTGTCTCCAAACGCCTGGGATGATTTGCTCATGGTGGTATTTAAAAACCCCCAAACAAAACAAAAAAATCAAAAATTTGGAGATCCCTGATTTAGAGAATGCATCGGCGGACATTTGTAAAATGGTACAAAAGCGGATGGACAGCGTCATCGGCCAATTCCTAGTTAGGGCCTCACTAACCAAGCGTCGTTAGAACCGTTTGACAAAGCCAACCGCGGGAACACTTATTCTTGATTGAGCTATTTAGATATTTCTTCGCAAAGAGAGTGCTGCCATCTGTAGGAACTGCACTAAAAATTCCTTCGTGTCAAGAAATCTGAATAGTCGTCACATATGAATCATTGTCTTCAGGCGTTAGTTGTTAGGAATAGTTATTTTTTCAGTCAATGTAGATGATACCCCTGAATCTTTTAAGCACCCGCAAAAAAATCTGATGCTGTGCAAAATTTGCTGTCTTGCTAATATGACCATTTTTTCTGAACCAAAAAATGGGACAGATACGACGCGATCAGTCGAGCTCACGTGACAAAATATTAATCATAATAGTTATTATTCATGAAAACCCAGGGTCTCGAAATGATTCACTAACCTGAATACAGCAATGTACATCAACTGCAATTACCTCTCATCAGTCACTCTGCATTGGGATGGGATTGTTAAAATTGGCTGAGGGAGACAACCATTTTTTCCCCAAGCAATTTGATGTTTCCCAATAATTTTTAGTATTTTAATTGAAGTAGTGCCTAGCACACTATTTACAGTTTAAAATTAAAATATAAATGTAGAAATTTGAGTGTTGATTTTTTTTCACATTGAACTGTACATGCACATTCAGTTGAAGCTTTCTAAGCTTTAACTATCAAAATATATATAATGTACTTGTATAAATACAATAAACCAGAAATTTTTGGCATTCGGCAGGATACATTTTTAATAATATATTACACTTTTGTCCAGCACACTTCTGCTGATATTTCTCATGAGATGCAATTTGTTTTAATAACCCGTTTTAATTTTTTAGAAATTCAAAAAATTATAAGCATAATTTGTTAAAACTCACCTTTGTAATCAACAATGTTTTTAGTGTTGCTATAGACAGTTGGGTCTTTTCTGATGTCCACAGTTTATTAACATGAGAGAAAATCCGTTCCACAGGAGCATTTGTCCCTGGCAAAGAAAGAACACACTGAATAAGTTTTACCATATGTTTATCTTGAATGTTGCTATTTTTGAAATGTGTGAATATCTCAAACCAACGCTGCTCCATTGGCAACTTTTCATTGATATATTTTATCATCATTCGCATAGCTAGTAGCACATAGGAATTCGTCATACAATTCTGTATCATATTAAATATCGAAAAAGTTTTTCTGTGAAAGATAGTGCATTGATTTTTCAATATGTGACCAGGTAGGTAAAGCATTTAATGATACCCACTGAAAACAGCTCAAGTCTCTGAAATGAGTATCATACAGATCCAAATAATGAGCAGATGTGTCGTAAAACTCCTCTACTGTGTTTAGAATAGACAGTTCATCAGCAAAGCCCCCAGACTGCAGCTTTTTCATTTGAGATTTAACAGAATATGGCAAAAACACATCCTTTTTTTTTTTTTGATAACAGATTTTGTTCCAGGTCATCTATTGTCCTCTTCACATCTACTGGTGACACAGTTTACCTTTCAACAACTTTAATGCTTTGATTGAAGATTACTACTTGACTGTTGACAAAGTTTAACCAAAGCTCTGAGCTCGGGTTTTCTAAAAAAGTACACATAATACAGTATATGCTGGGCGTTTGCTCTGACAATTCATAGCAAAATTATCTGTACTTCTGTGAGAAACGTGCAGCGGGACCAAGAGAGCTATTATAAATTTATTAAACTAAAGCTGCCAACAGTTAGACGTGGGTTGTTGGATAAATTGGAGCTCAGGAACATATGCATGCCCTACCTTCATTTTGCAATCTTGAAGAGACACTATGGCCCATTATGATGATCCGTCACCTCCACTACTATCCAAAGACTGACATAAAGCACAAAACGATTCTCCCGCAGAGACATCTCGAAAGTCGTGTCCCTTTACCGGTACTGACTCATGTGTCGAAATGGCGGTTCATGAGTAAAAATAATGGGTAGACTTAAAAACACTTGTACTGAAGTAGGGGATACTAATATCATTACGCAATGGGAAATCAGTGGTCAAATACACTGCCTGTCAGAAAAAATGCCACACCATGAAGGAATCCAAGAAAACAGAACAAACTGAGCACACAGATAGCCTAGTAGGTCTTGAACAAATAATTTAATTGTCAAATGCAGACTAGGCTCCGGTGGCCGAATATACAGGATAATCATTAAGGATTGTGACCTCATTTTGGGCGATACAGCGTTGAATCCGACGTGGCATCGAGGTAATGAAAGTCCGAACAGAGTCCTGGGGTATCGTGGACCATGTGGTGTTGACCGAGTCCACAGTTCATCCTCATTTTGCGGGTGTGGGAGGGTGTTCAACTGACGTCTAATCGTGTCGCACAGATGCTCGATGGGCGAGAGGTCGGGGGATCGGGCTGGCTACTGAAGCATCCGCACACCGTGTAAAGCATTCAGGCTGATACGAGCGGTATGCGGCCTAGCGTTATCCTGTTGAAAAACGGCGTTTGTGATGTTCTGCAGATACCGTAGCACTACGGGCCGTAGCACCTCGTCAACATAGAGGCGTGGTGTCAATGTGCCCGTAATGCGTACTAGCGGTGAGCGGGTGTTGGCGTTGAGAACACCCTACACCATTATTCCACGTTTCTGGGCTCGGGCCATGCGTCGTTCCACGATGATGGAGGAATCCGTCCGTTGGCCACGTCGCCTCCAGACTCTCACATGGCGATCATCCGTGATGAGACAGAACCAAGTTGAAAATCCTCCAAATACGTGGCATCAGTAAATAAATAAATACATCGTTCTTTCCACGTTCCAGAAACTCATAGCAACAGAAAAATTGTTTTCAGCGGCCGCTATGGAATTGAATCACGGAACTTTCGATATCTTGCAGAGCTCGTTAACTTTACACCACGGTGGCCAATAATCCACGGTGCTATGTGTATTTTTAAGTCAGCTTCTGACATCAAAAATCCGTAAGATGGGCTCAGCTACTGAGACGTCTCCATCTGGTGGGCATTAACGGCACTGGCTATATATATTACAGCAGTTAAATCCAAAGGATGAGATCCAAGGTGAAAATCCTCTAAATATGTGGCATCACTAAATAAATAAATACATCGCTCTTTCCACGTTCCAGAAACACATAGCAACCGCAAAATTGTTTTCAGCCGCCGCTTTGGAATTAAACCACGGAACTCTCGATATCTTGCCGAGCGCGTTAGCTTTACACAACGGTGGCCAACAATCCACGGTGCTATGTGTATTTTTAAATCAGCGGCTGAAGACAATTTTTTGGTTGATATGTGTTTCTGGAACGTGGAAAGAGCAATGTATTTATTTATTTAGAGACAGAACCATGATTCGTCGGGGAACACCACACTGTTCCATTCGGCACCCTACGCAGCTCTGGCACGACATCACGCCAAGCGGTGACGAAGATGGTTCGCCGTTAAGGGTGGCCTTCGTAACTGCCAGCTGGGAAGCAAATCAGACGCAACCAATCGACGCGTCACTGTCCGCGTCGATATTGGAGCATCCAAGCCTCCCCGGACACTCCGCAAAATGTCGGCCGTTGTGGCCTGTAGGCTGGCTAAGGCATGATGTTGGATGCTACGATCGGTATGCTTGGACGTCCGTCTTCCTGCTCCGCACCCCTACGACGTTACACAGATCTTTCCTGGGACCACTGTCTCCAAATGGGACATGGTTGTGGTATCCGTTGCGTTTATTCCGCAACACTACGCGAGGACCATCCGGCGGTACGAAGGCCTACGATACACCATTCGTGAACTCATGCGTTTGACGAAATCGGGTACGACGGCATCTTAACGGTTCTGCTGTAACGACGACAACACAGTTACAGCAGAACCACTCACTTCTCGCGGCTGTGATGACGTCTCGACTGAAGGTCTCACGGGCTGGTTGTCTGCTTATATCCAGCACGCCGTTCGTGCAATTGGCCTGCAAATGCAATCATTTGCATAAGTTGAAGGTGTGCACCCACCCTGCAATTTGAATGCCGCTGTGTTCACGCCTTCGTGATGTAGCATTTTCTCTGTCAGGCAGTGTAAATATAAAAAATTATTTCGTAGGGTAATTTCATTGTGATTTTCAAGATGATATTTATGGTGATTTAGTTAGAAATTGGGTCATCAAGAGAATGCTAATTTTTTTTTCCACCATGCAAAATATTTCAAAGGAAAAAAGCTAACAACCCGTTTTGAAAGTAGTTTGATGTTACATTTAATCATGAAGGATTTTTTAAATTCTTTCAGCGTTAAATAACAGAAAAGTCATTTATTTTTTTTTTTTTTTTTTTTGCCACACTACACCATCCACCACACAATCAAATCACAGATACAATTTCTGTACAAAAAAAAAAAAAAACATGCAAATACAAATATCATACAATAATATTATACATATTTTGAAAAATATAAATGAAGTAATAGGAAATACAAAAGCACGTATGATAACATGAATAATTTTGTTTTTAGTTTGAGTAAATTGAAGCACCACTACAGGTTCTTTAACAAATTAGTGCGATGCACTGTGATTGTGGCAAGGGAACCAGGGGAAAAGACCAACAATAGCCTAACGGGACCCTAGTACAAAAAAAAAGAAGTATCTAAATAGTCAAGCCAAAGAGCAATTTAACCATTATGCAGTAAATTAAAATAATAATACGTAATATACAACCAATCGTTAATCTACCATTAATTTTGAAGGTCTTTAGTTGTTTTTTGAATACCGAAAAGTGTGTAATCTTCTTGAATCGAAGCGGCAACCCATTCCAGGACCTAGGGCAGGTCAAGTTAATATTATTAAATAATAAATTAGTACGCGCTCTAGGTATTAAAAAACTAGTATTTCCACGAGTGTCATGATAATGGGAACGGAAATGCAAGGTGATTAGATCTGAATATTTCTTAGCATATATACGTTCATGCATAAACAGTAATAATCGAAAACTGTATAATTTATCAAATGACATTATTTGATAACTGAGAAAAAGAGAATGTACCTGTAAAGACGGATTCACCAAACGTAAAATTTTTTTTTTGTAAAACATAAATTCTAATAATATTCTCAATAGTTTGTGCGACCCCAAGCCAAGAGACAATAAGATAGAAATGGATAAATAAATGAAAAATACAATAGCAACTTAACCCTGGCAGGCAGAAAGCTTGAAATCCTATAAATGACCCCAATGCGGGATCTGATCCCAACCGCAATTTCACTAACATGTGCATCCTATCTCAAATTATCTTGTAAATATACACCCAAGAACTTTACAACAGCCTGAAAGTCAAGGGGCACTCCATTAAATAATATCCCATTTGCAATATCCACTGTAGGGGAATTACAGCAAAACCAACGAAATCTGGAACTTCAGGATTGAAGTTCCAGATTCACACGTGGGATCAACTCAAATAGAGTGTCCCCAGAAAAAAATAGGTTTGTGTCATCAGCATATAAAATAGGAGTAGCACTTGAAGTAATAGAAATAAATCATTAACATAAATTAAAAATTAATAATGTGCCCAAAACCGATCCCTGAAGAACACCATGACGAACAATAAGAGCAAAAGATCGAACACCCTGTATTTGTACAAATTGCTTCCGGCCTGTTAAATAATTTTGGAATAAATTCTTAACAACCCCCTGATGCCAATATTTTCTAACTTAGATAACAATCTGTCGTGACAAATGGTATCAAAAGCGTGGGAAATATCACAAAAGACCCCCTCCGCACTAGTTCCATTATCAAGACTAAAATGTAAATAGTTTAATACATCCAAAATAGCAGTTTCTGTCGAAAACCCCTTAAAATATTTAAAATATTTTTTTTATCAATATAAGATAACAACTGTATCAGTATTAATCTCTCCATAATTTTAGCAAACACAGGAATTACAGATACTGGTCGATAATTTGTAACATTTGTTACTGTTCCCTTTTTATGTACAACAGTAACACGACTTAACTTCAATGGCAACGGGATACAACCCGTATACAAAATACGATTAAAAATATAGGTCAACGGAACAAGTAGCTCCCCTGAAACAAACTTTATAACCCTAGGATGTACGTTATCAGGCTCCGCAATTTTGGACTGGTCCAATTCACTCATTACCCTCAAGAGGTCATCATCCACTGGTTTAACAAAGAATGAGGAATCAGACGACGGAGGTAGGTAATCAGAGAAATGGTTAGTATAATGAGGAATTTCAGACAACAGAATGTCCGGCAACTCCAAAAAATATTTATTAAAGATATCAACAACCTCTCCTAAATTAGACGTCCTAATTCAATTATATTCAATTATAGTTGATGACGCCAGATTTTCCTACTGTCAGTAGTAGTAACAAAATAATTAAAATAACAGTTTTTTTTAGCTAGTCTTAATTTAGAATTATACGAATTTCTATACCTACGAAAATTAGACAAATGAATTGGGTTCCTGGAACGGAGGAAAACAGCAAATAATTTATTTTTGCTATTTAAGCAACGTAACAAACTCCGCTTAAACCAAGGTTTCCTGCAACGCGACGTACGACCTAATTTAAGAAATGGAAACGCAACATCGTAAGAATTCCAAAAAATTCTCCAGAATTTATTATATGACTCAAATGGATTGTCCAACTGAAGTACAACTTAAACTTGTGTAGGTGTTTTCTTTTTTTTATAAATATGCATTGAAAGTCGTTTTCACAAAGAAGACGACTTTCAATGCATATTTCTACAGTTCTCTTTCGTCCAGAATCTGGCAGAACCTTTTTCATTGGGGAATTTATGAGGTCTTGGTCCCCCTGTGCGTATGGGTTTTTGTAGTAGACCGCAAGGCTACAATCCTGTCCTTCCAGATCCTGTGGATTAGTTGTCCCAATCCACCAGTGGTTATATGAGCCATAAGCTTCTAAGGAAACTAAATGTTTTTGAATTGGAATGCTGGACTTTTGAAAATTACTTGCGTCTCCTTTTTTTTTTTTTTATATATATATTGGGGGGACCGGAAAGTAATGTCGTTTTTGGGGAGCTAGGTTTGGGGAGCAGTTGTGAGGCGTTTAGGTACGTTCAAGATAAAGTAAGTTTATGTAGACGTTAATGAAGTATTCGCCTTTAACTTATGTAGGTGTTTTTTGTTTTCCAGATTTGCAGAGCAAAATTAATGGCATAAAACCCGAGGAGAGCCATGTTCGTCATTGTACGCTGTATGAAATTCACGAGGGGAACAATGCAACCGTGGCCACCAATAACATTTGCGCTGTTTATACGAATGCGTTAAATGTCTGGAAGTGCCAGCGTTGGTTCGCCCAATTCCAGTCGGGCAATTTTGACCTCTCTGATGCCCCTCGTGCAGGGAGGCCCATGGAGCTAGATAATGACCTGCTGCTTGCGGCCGTTGAAGCAGATCCTCGTCAAACCATTGATGAATTATCCCAACATCTTGATACTTCATGGTCTACTGTTCAAGAGCACCTGCAACAGATAGGAAGGGTCTATAGACAACTAGTTTGGGTCCCACACTAACCTTCAGCTGACAACAAAGCCCAGCGTTCCACCATCTGCAACTCTTTGCTCAGCCGACAGGAAAAGGATTCATTTCTTCATCGAATTATCGAATTGTCACTGGGGATGAAACCCGCGTTCTTTACGTGAACAGCAAACGCAAAAATCTGTGGCTTTCTCCAGGTCAGACACCAGTTCCTACGCCAAAACCAGGCCTGCACTCCAAAAAGGTTTCGCTCTGTGTTTGGTGGACTTCTGCTGGCATATCGCACTTTGAGCTCTTGGAACACGGACAGACCATAACGGTAGACACCTATTGTCTGCAACTGTACCGTTTGCAGCCAGCTCTTACTGTAAAACATCCAGCACTGGTCAACAGAAAAGGTGTCATCCTCCAGCACTGGTGCACTGGCCCACAAAAAAGGTGTCATCCTCCAGCACTGGTCAACAGAAAACGTGTCATCCTCCAGCACTGGTCAACAGAAAAGGTGTCATTCTCCAGCACTGGTCAACAGAAAAGGTGTCATCCTCCAGCACTGGTCAACAGAAAAGGTGTCATCTTCCAACACTGGTCAACAGAAACGGTGTCATCCTCCAGCACTGGTTAACAGAAAAGGTGTCATCCTCCAGCACTGGTCAACAGAAAAGGTGTCATCCTCCAGCACTGGTCAACAGAAAAGGTGTCATCCTCCAGCACTGGTCAACAGAAAAGGTGTCATCTTCCAGCACTGGTCAACAGAAAAGGTGTCATCTTCCAGCACTGGTCAACAGAAACGGTGTCATCCTCCAGCACTGGTCAACAGAAAAGGTGTCATCCTTCATCACTGGTCAACAGAAAAGGTGTCATCCTTAAGCACTGGTCAACAGAAAAGGTGTCATCTTCCAGCACTGGTCAACAGAAACGGTGTCATCTTCCAGCACTGGTCAACAGAAACGGTGTCATCCTCCAGCACTGGTCAACAGAAAAGGTGTCATCCTCCAGCACTGGTCAACAGAAAAGGTGTCATCCTCCAGCACTGGTCAACAGAAACGGTGTCATCCTCCAGCACTGGTCAACAGAAAAGGTGTCATCCTTCAGCACTGGTCAACAGAAAAGGTGTCATCTTCCAGCACTGGTCAACAGAAACGGTGTCATCCTCCAGCACTGGTCAACAGAAAAGGTGTCATCCTCCAGCACTGGTCAACAGAAAAGGTGTCATCCTCCAGCACTGGTCAACAGAAAAGGTGTCATCCTCCAGCACTGGTCAACAGAAACGGTGTCATCCTCAAGCACTGGTCAACAGAAAAGGTGTCATCCTCCAGCACTGGTCAACAGAAAAGGTGTCATCTTCCAGCACTGGCCAACAGAAACGGTGTCATCCTCCAGCACTGATCAACAGAAAATATGTCATCCTCCAGCACTGGTCAACAGAAAAGGTGTCATCCTTCAGCACTGGTCAACAGAAAAGGTGTCGTCCTCCAGCACTGGTCAACAGAAAAGGTGTCGTCCTCCAGCACTGGTCAACAGAAAAGGTGTCATCCTTCATCACTGGTCAACAGAAAAGGTGTCATCCTCCAGCACTGGGCAACAGAAAAGGTGTCTTCCTCCAGCACTGGTCAACAGAAAAGGTGTCATCCTCCAGCACTGGTCAACGGAAAAGGTGTCATCCTCCAGCACTGGTCAACAGAAAAGGTGTCATCTTCCAGCACTGGTCAACAGAAACGGTGTCATCCTCCAGCACTGATCAACAGAAAACGTGTCATCCTTCAGCACTGGTCAAGAGAAAAGGTATCATTTTCCAGCACTGGTCAACAGAAAAGGTGTCATCCTTCAGCACTGGTCAACAGAAAAGGTGTCGTCCTCCAGCACTGGTCAACAGAAAAGGTGTCATCCTTCATTACTGGTCAACAGAAAAGGTGTCATCCTTCATCACTGGTCAACAGAAAAGGTGTCATCCTCCAGCACTGGTCAACAGAAACGGTGTCATTCTCCAGCACTGGTCAACAGAAAAGGTGTCGTCCTCCAGCACTGGTCAACAGAAACAGTGTCATCCTCCAGCACTGGTCAACAGAAAAGGTGACATCCTTCATCACTGGTCAACAGAAAAGGTGTCATCTTCCAGCACTGGTCAACAGAAAAGGTATAATCTTCCAGCCCTGGTCAACAAAAAAGGTGTCATCTTCCAGCACTGGTCAACAGAAAAGGTGTCATCTTCCAGCACTGGTCAACAGAAAAGATATCATCCTCCAGCCCTGGTCAACAAAAAAGGTGTCATCTTCCAGCACTGGTCAACAGAAAAGGTGTCATCCTCCAGCACGGGTCAACAGAAAAGTTGTTATCTTCCAGCACTGGTCAACAGTAAAGGTGTCATCTTCCAGCACTGGTCAACAGAAAAGGTGTCATCCTCCAGCATGACAACGCGAAGCCTCATAGAGACGGAATCAGCAGACGATCAGAGATTTTAGCTGGTAAATTCTGTCCCATCCCCTTTATTCGCCTGGCATTGCAACATGGATTGCCATTTGTTTAGATCTCTGCAGCACTTTCTTAATGGGAAAAGATTCCACAATATTGATGGTGCCAAAACAGGTCTCTCGGACTTCTTTGCATCATAGCTAACGTCTTTTTATAAAGACGGCATTGAAAATTTGGTTTCGCGATGGGAACGTATGATTCACAACGAAGGCGATTATATAATTGATTAATAAATAAATCTCTTCTGTTGTAAACAGTGTTTCCCTTCTTTTCCCAAAATAAGGCATTACTTTCCGGTCCCCTAATATTTTCTGAATAAATTGTGTGCATTTGCCATTTGTGTTAAGTTTTCAGTGAAGTCACTGTGGAAATCAGAACTGAAACCATTGGTATCTTGAAAAAAAAACTATGGGCTTCACTTGCTTTGTTTTGTCCGCAATTTGTTTAGATCAAAATACGAGAGGATTCAAATTTGACCTGGACTTTTTCTTAATCAGATATTTATTTACCATGCAGCTGATGTTACACCACTTACTGTTCGAAACTGGTCCATACATTATTTCCAGCGTTCTGGAAGCTTCCAGATCCCAGTTTCATGCAATTCTTTACTCGGTTGTATAAACCATCTTAGGATGATACTTTGTATTTCTTAATTTTGTTTCAGTGCAGAGCTCCGCTCCCTCCCTAAAATTTCTTTAATGGGCTGAACAGGTTGTAGTCACATGGCGACATATCCGGGATGTAAGAAGGGTGCGGTACAACGTTCCATCCCAATTCCTCTAATGTTTCCATATTCACTTTAGCTGTGTGAGGCCTGGCGTTGTCTTGGAGAAGGCATACTTCACTGTTGAGGAGTCCTGGTCTCTTCTTTCTCAGTGCTGCTTTAACCCTTTACCGACCATGACTCTAAAATCTAGTATCACTCTAAGTTCTATAACGCCGGAAGCTGTCTATTGTTTCACTTGTTTATTTAGCAACGACAATGGTGATTGACGGTAACTCCTGCGAAAGTCATAGGTCGTACAAATTTAAAGAACAGGAAAGGGTATGAAATCTGACTCCTTCTAGATAGGCGTTTCAGGCAGCTGTGGATTTTTTGTATGTACGAGTATTTTGGGCGTTATGGTCATTAAAGGGTTAAGGGAGTTTTTGAGGAGGTCGCTGTAATAGATGGCATTGATTGTTTGATGATCTTCAAGGCAATCCGTAAGAATAATACCGTTAAGGTCCCCAAACACCGTAGCCATTACCATCTTGTTTGATGTCCTCATCTTGAATTTTTTGGGTGAAGGCGAATCATTGTGTCTCTACTCCAATCTTGCACGTTTGCATTCCGGCTTACGGTGAGGAGTCCATGTCTTGTCCACTGTCACCACACTTCTGAGAAAGTTGTCTCCTTCACTCTGATGTCTTCGGAACAACATGTTCGCAATTCGAAACCTCCTGGCTTTCTGCTCGTCGGACATGTTTCGGTACTCATACGGCACACACTTTGCTGAAGTGCAGCTTTTCGTGGATGATGGTATGCACGCTGCCGGTGCTGATGTTCAGTGCAGAACTCTGATCACTTACAGTAATTCCCCTGTTGTTCCGTATGAGCTCATTCACGCGCGCAGTCATGTCGTCGTTAACAGCAGTTTTCCGGTCGTGTTTTGTGCGGTTCTTTGCCGACGATTTGTCTGCCTTCCATGAACGCTTTACACCATTCGAAGACGGATGAACGGACAGACACCAATCACCAGTCTCTGGTGAATTTCACTGCCATTCGCACCTTCATTTCAAAGAAATTTGGTAATTATTCTCTGCTGCATCGAAGTCGAAACACCTTCACTCGCCTTTTGTCTTTCCGCAATGCGGAAGTTTTCATGTCAACGAAAATTAACGAAACAGGTGGCGTTCTGGTAGCATGAGATACCAGTGTTGTTAAACATACAATAATAATATGCACAAATTTTCAAACAAATGTATTTGAAACAAAAGTCTGGGTCAAATTTGAACGCCCATTGAAATTGGGATATTCTTTCTCTGAATTTCTCAGGGAAACAAATATCTTTTTGTTTTCTTATTGGTGGTTTAACGACCACCGTGAGAGATTCGATGGGTTATAAGTAGTAGCCCATTCTTAATTTAAGGCCAGTGGTTCCAGGGAAGGAAGAAAGTCAGTGCCGTAAGGTAAACAGAACAACTATATATGCCTTAACGGGGATCCAAACCATGTACCATCTTGGACAAAGAAACCCCCCCAAAAAACCAGCGGTCAGACAACTGAGCCACCGGAGTGGTGACGCAAATACCATTGGGAAGAATAACCGCCATATTTTTTATAGCAAAAAAGGCTTAGGTGACATTATCAGGTTTGATTACCAAAACTGTGGACGTCCCAGCACGACATTTTCCCTCGACGTTTTTCGTCCCCGAAACGTGTATTGCTGTTTCATGACACTCGAAGCAAAATGTTCACATTGGCCGATTCTTAAATCCTCCATTGTAAGATGAAACATGAGAAATGACGTCACTCTCGCTTGCCGACTCATGGTCGAGTTGGCTCATTTTTTTTTTTTTTTTTTTTTTTTTTTTTTTTTGATTGGAGGTTTAACGACCACCGTGAGCAACTCAATGGGCTATAAGCAGTCGCCCGTCCCTAATTTAGGGTCACTGGTTCCAGGGAAGGAGAGAGCCAGTGCCGTAAGACAAACACAACATCCATGCCTGACCGGGATTCGAACCCGGACCCCTTACGGACGAATGATCAGAGGCCAACGCCTTAGACCACTGCGCCACCGGGGCGGCAGTTGGCTCATTGCTATCTACATGAAGTATTAACAAGTTACTAAAATCATGCAATGCATTGATTATGACACGCTTTCCAACATGCCGAAAATCATTACTCAAGCTATGAGGATAATAAATGTGAAATAAACATAGCTCCTGTGTTCTGACCTTTGACCCGATTTTGATGATATTATGCAAAACCAATTCAGTACACCTCCGGAACAACATGATAAAGTTTTGTCGCAATCGAAGCATTTTTAGTTAAGTTATGAGGATTTTTAATGGCTGTGGAATAAATCTCGCTCCTGTGGCCTGACCTTCGATCCCATTTCGATGATACTCAACAGAACCTGTTCAGTGTACCTCCGGAACAACATGAGAAAGTTCTGTCGCAATCGAAGCATTTTTACGAAGTTATGACGCATAAGGGCAATGGAAAGGATCCCGTTTCTATGTCCTGATCTTTGACCCCATTTCGTCCATTTTCAATAAAATTTGATCGCAGGTGGTCCCCTACCACATACTATAATTTCATCGAAATCGAAACAGTTTTACGCAAGTTATGAACTATAAGCCAATGGAATGGATCCCGCTCCTATGTCATCAGCTTTGACCCCCATTTCGTCCATGCTCGATAGGGTTCGTCCCCAGGTGGTCCCCTACCACATACTAAAATTTCATTGAAATCGAACAATTTTTGCGCGAGTTATTGTGCGGACGGACAGACGGACAAAGCTGGAGCATATACATTTTTTCAACCTACGGTTGGAAAGCATAAAACACTGGTATGTTGAAAGTACGCTTGGCTGCTTCCGTGGCGCAGAGGTGGCTCCTGATCATGCGAATGAGATACGTCATGGTTTGAATCCCGGTGAGGAATGAATTGTGTATTGCCTTACAGAACAAGCCCACTCCCTTCCACAGTGATCTTAAATTAAGTATGGGCGAGTGCTTACAGCCCATCGAGTTGCTCACGGTGGTAGGTAAACTTTCAATCAAAAAAGAAAAAAAAAGAATGCTAGTTTTTGTCCAGGAACCGATCACTGTTTCCTGCGTTCCTTTGACTTATCAATTGGTTGTTCAACATAAACAAGCCACCCCGATGGCGCAGTGGTCTAAGCGCTGGCTTATGACTATTCGTCCGTGAAGGGTTTCGGTTACTAATCCCGGCGAGGCATGGTTGTTGTGTTTGTCTTACGGCACTGGCTCTCTTCCTTCCCTGGAACAAGTGGCCTCATATTAGGGTTCGGTGACTTCTTATAGCCCATTGAGTTGCTCACGGTAGTCGTTAAGCCATCAATCGGTCAATGGGCTGCTAGCGACCAGTCCTTTGTTAAGCAGTCCCCGTCAAACTGTATTGGAATACAAAGCCTAACTTGTCAGACTATTCCACTGCTGCGCTAACACCGTGGACGGCTTTGTGCGATCGGTCATTGCCATGGGGTAGAGGTGTCTCTCATTCCATGCTGTCGTGCGATTTCGTGGTCCATTTTTCGGATTTCTGTGTGCCCACTGACGCCATGTTCTCACCACTGTACTCGCGTTTCATCACTTACGAGTAGGAATTTCGCAGTAGAAGGTTCCAGCTCTCTCATTCCAACAATCTTTCATCGATCAATGTCCGTTAGGTTTTTATAATAACACCTTCTTTAGGCGACGCGATATACACTGGTGTGAAAAAATGAAGTACGAAGAGGAGAAATTAGCATAGCAGCGGAACGAGCAGGTAGAACGGACCGAAAGACCACTTAGGAGATAGACTAGGGGCCGGTACGGTAGAGCATGCGCATATATGCAGCATGACGTAGGAGGGGGGTCGAAAGGGTATAAAGCACACGGACGGTGTACACTCAGCAATTAGGTGAAAGCTATTGCACGGTGCATATCGGTTTGAACAAAGTCGAATTGCCGTCACCGTGTGATATTGCCAACAGGCAATCCAGTAGACGACATCTGAATGACTTTACCCGAGGTCGAGTCATTGGGAAGTTGGAAGATGGTCGAAGTGTGACTAGTGTGGCTGAGGAGTTCGGGATCACTCATGGCATCGTTTAACGAGCTTGGAGAGCATTTCAAGCAACAGGAACAGCTGTCCGAGAGTCTAGCAGTGGTCGTCCACGAACAACCACTGCGGCGGACGACCGTTATATTGTTCTACAGGCGAGAAGAGACAGACGGCAGACAGCTGGAGAAATCGCAAGGTACATGCAACAGACAACTGGACGTCCGTTATCGCGTTTTACCGTGGCCAGGAGGCTGCACAAAGGTGGTCTATTTGCACGACGAGCAGTACGGTGTGTGCCATCAACGCGTGCTCATCAGAGACGGCAGTTTCTGTGGTGCCAGGAACACAAGAACTGGACACATCAGCAATGTGTCGAGTTCTCTTTACGGATGAGAGCCGATTTAGTCTGACGAGCGATTCTAGACGTATACACATCTGGAGAGAGCAGGGATCACGCAATCACACCTCTAACATCATCGAAAGGGACCGGTTTGGAAGCGGCGGGACCGGTTTGGAGGTGGCACAGTTCTCGTTTGGGGCGGTATCATGCTTGGTAGCCGTACTGACCTCCACATCTTCCAAGGAGGTTCAGTCACTGGTGTCCGCTATTGTACCGAGGCGTGTCTGTTACAATAGCGCCTCACGTGCCTCACGTGGGTCTGTTTAGAAGTGCTGTGGGTCCTGAGTTCCTCTTCATGGACGACAACGCTACACCTCATCGTACGGTGGCTGTCGTAGAGCTGTTGGACAGTGAAGATATTCAACGCATGGATTGTCCCGCAAGGTCCCCGGACCTAAATCCAATCGAACACATGTTGGACCTTCTCGGAAGACGCTTGGCAGAACGTCACCAGCCGCCAGCAACGATCCCGCAACTGCGATTAGCGCTACAAGAGGAATGGGCCGCGATGCCTCAACAGCTCCTTGACAACCTCGTCCTCAGCATGGACAAACGTTGTAAATTCTGCCACGCAGTCAGGGGTGATCATACCCCTACTAAAGACTGGATTTTTCTTGGCAGCCGCCCGTCACATGGACGTTTCTGTCTTCCGTCCAGTTGTGCTCGAAGCTACCTTTTCAATAAATTGCCTTTGTATCCTTTGGATTCCTTGTTTGGACGGGTTTGCTCACTTGTCCCATATTCGTACATCTTTGGGATGTTATGGTATGATTTGAGTCGATGTGGAGCACTTCTGCACGACGTTACATTCGAAAAACCGTCTTGTCCTTAATTTTTGCGCGCCGGTGTAGGTAGACAGAAGAAACACTCTTTTGGAATAATAATTTACCCTTTAAACGGCTTGAACGAATTATCTCGAGGCTAGCGAAATAGGATGAAGTCAGCTCGAACGAATATATTTGCTGTCTACAAAATGTGTGGAACGCAACTGGAATGAGTGAACCTGCACATCAGAGAGAGTTGGTTTCACCTTAGCTTTCAAGTGATAGTTTAAGGGGAAGATTGGCAGTAAATGGCCACTTTGTTTATACAAGTGGTCGTTTAGGGTGATCATTGATCTAATGCTCTCTAACTGATTACCTGTTAGCAGGGCTATAACGATGTCCATTAAGCTAAGAAAAGGGAGATGTTTGAGGCACTTCTTTCTGTCCAGTGACATGTTATCCTTATTACTGGGAAAATCCCTTCTCCATCATGTCTTGGTCGTGGAGCAGAGATAGAAGACTATAGAAGCAAGAACTAATCATTTTCAGCAGGCTTATGGTATGTACTGCTGAGATGAAAAGGGTAAAGGAATTATTTTGTCGTAGCTTTTGTAGAATCCAGTCGGCATATGTTTAGGAGCTCAGAAAAATTTCTACACCGTTCAGGTACATCAGCCGCTTAAAGGGTTAACACAGCAATCAGATATCTCTGAATTGACTGTATTTACTATTCTACACGTGATATCAATCACATTAGAAAACTTGAAAATTTCCTCACCCTGGAGTGGAAATCGAACCCGCATTTCCCGATTACCGTTCGAGTATGCTATCCGTTACACCACCCAAGACGAGAAAGTCACAAACATCTGAGGGTTAAGAGCATCGGAAAGTAGTCCGACCACATTATTAATCAAGTAACTGTGCTGCCATCTACCGTTGTTAAGCATATCACCAATCGTCCAAGTATATAATGTGGAAGAAATATTCTTCTCATACGTTAAAGCCGCGGATGGCTTAGTGGTTAGTGTTTCAGACTATCGATGCTGGGTCCCCAGGTTCTAGCCTGGGCTGATCTTTCAGAGATGGTGTGATTTACTAACAATCGCTGAATATCCGCCGTGCATCAGACGAGCACGTTAAGCGACGGCCCCCAGGCTGGACCCACTGGTTAAATGGGTATCCTTTCCTATGTCCTCCCTGAAATTCTCTCACCCATCTATGTGCAATATCGTACTTGTACGGTGGCGCCATCTACTGTATTCTAATCTCACTACAAACTTTTCTGTCAAAAGTCGCTAGACTTGCTCTCATTCCTTCCGTTTCTGTGTCCTGCCCAAAAAGCGATCTCGCTGTAGGTGGCTGGGACCTAAACTCTACTACCTGTGGACGGAAGTCCTACATGAAAATGACAAATTCTGTGAGGAGAACTCGATTTCTAACCTCCTTGTTTCTTCTCATACGTGGAAAATACGTCAGTCAATTCTGATTATCGTCATACATGATATATCGATTATCGTCATACTGTCAATTCAGAGATATTTGATTGCCGTGTTAATTATTATGACGTATTTTCCATGTATGAGAGGAACATTTCTTCCACATTATGTACTCTTTTGGAAAGTTTGCTCTTCACTGATTGCAACATCTCGTTTGAGCCTGCTCTTTATGCACAAGAGCGGACAGCGCTGATCCGAAGCAGCATGCCAATTTTCACTGACATTTCAATCATTTACATGGCTCAGCATGTTATACACATCCTATAAGCTTCAAGCTAGTGGCAACAATATTTCATGGAGTTGCAAGTTTTACAAACAGTAGCACACACTTACGTTTAGACCCTTTAAAAGTTAGGTGCGTTGGGAACAGATTTTTTATCCTATCTTCTTTCCTCAAATATATAAAGCGTCGTTACCTGGCGACACTTCAGTTCAATTCCTATAGAATGCTGCTATCAGGAGATCCGTAGGAATTTAAAACTGTGGAAACACAAATTTGTCCGTGACGGAGATCGAATCTGCGTCCTCTCACTCCGGAGTAAGTTGCTCTCCCAACTGAGCTACTCGGACGGAATGTATCGCTGCAGATTTGTCGTCTTGACACGTGCTTTACCTCTGTAGTACGTTCACATCATCTCCCACTTATTTTTTTTTTATTTATTTTTTTTTTTTTGAAGCGAAGAAGGAGTCTTTCATTAATTCCACACGATTTGTTTAACAAATATCACACATTTTCCGAAGAACCCGACGGATAGTATATCCATTTTTACATTTGGGCGCCAATGTGAAAATACAAATTTATCCGTGACGGGGATCGAAATCACACCCGGCCGCCCCGGTGGCGCAGTGGTCTAAGGCGTTGGCCTCTGGTCATTCGTCCGTAAGGGGTCCGGGTTCGAATCCCGGTCAGGCATGGATGTTGTGTTTGTCTTACGGCACTGGCTCTCTCCCTTCCCTGGAACCAGTGACCCTAAATTAGGGACGGGCGACTGCTTATAGCCCATTGAGTTGCTCACGGTGGTCGTTAAACCTCCAATTAAAAAAAAAAAAAAAAAGAAATCACACCCACTCACTCCGGAGTAAGTTGCTCTTCCAACTAAGCTACACGGAGGAAATGCATCGCTGCAAATTTGTCGCCTTCATACGTGCTTTACATCTGTAGTTTGTCACAAAGCAAGCTGTGAATTACGTTCCGCGTTTTTTTAGATGAACTGCATAACTAGCTAAACTAAAAAAAAAATATAAAGTTTCCATGAAAATTCATTGCAAAAAAATTCCTTTTTGAAATTTCCCTTATGGTAGAGCAATTTTATACGAGTAGGTCATTATTACCATCATAAAACGTTTTTCATACATTTTATGTACTAAACTTCTTTCTAAAGCAACATTCGAAGAAGCAGGTAAAACTATCATTAACTATAGAGAAATTCGACTTTTGGAGGCGAATCAATAGGAATTATTATCCCAGGTAACTCTCTGCCATCAAGAGATGTTATTGCTACGCATAAGAAGAAGATTTAACAGATAATCTTATAAGGAGGAAACGTGGAATTCCATAGATGTACACTATGTAGACGAATATACTCGGACACGTCCACATAGAAAAATAAATGCGCATTTGCCGAACAAGACGCGCTTGATTGTGCGTTGCGTATAAAGGCGAGTGTTAGCACACCCGCCAGACTGCACTGGTAGCGAGGTGATGGATATCTCCTGAGTGAACAATCAGTGCTTAGCTTTACCTTTCACCTTGTATTCTGAAACTCAACTGTTGCTGCAGTTTTTCGTGGATGGAAAGCAAACAGCCGCTTTTCGCGGAGTCACACAAGCTGAGTGAAGGTGTAAAAACATCGACGTAAAGAAGCAGAGTTTCAACTCTCGTCTTTTTACTAGCACTTCAGTGGCCGAACATGAAGCTACTTTCGAGTGCGTCACGTGATACGATACCTGTGGGTGTATCAATAGCCTCGCGGACAGAGTTACAAACGCTTGGAAAAACACTTTAAATAACAACTACTTAGTAAAATCATGCAATGCATTGATTATGATACGCTTTCCAACATACCAGAAATCATTGCTCACGTTATGAGGATATTGGTTGTGGAATAAATCTCGCTCCTGTGTCCTGACCTTTGACCCCATTTCGATGATATTAAACAGAATTTGTTCAGTATACCTCCGGAACAACATACTAAAGTTTTTGTTGCAATAGAAACATTTTTACTCAAGTTATGAGGATAATGGCTGTGGAATAAATATGGCTCCTGTGTCCTGACCTCCCTTCCCCATTTCGATTATATTAAACAGAACCGGTTCAGTATTCCTCCGGAACAACATACTAAAGTTTTGTCGCAATAGAAGCATTTTTACGTAAGTTATGACGCATAAGAGCGATGTAATGGATCCCGCTCCTATGTACTGACCTCTGACCCCATTTCGTCCATTTTCAATAATCTGTGTTTCCAAGTGATCTCCTACCACATACTAAAGTTTCATCGAAATCGAACCATTTTTCGCAAGTTATGACGCATAACGGCAATGGAAACGATCCCGCTCCTATGTCGTGATCTTGACCCCATTTCGTCTATTTTCAATAGGGTTTGTCCCCAGGTAATCCCCTACCACATACTAAAAGTTTATCAAAATCTAACAATTTTTACGCAAGTTATGACGCATAAGGGCAATGGAATAGATCCCACTCCTATGTCGTGACCTTTTACCCCATTTCGTACATTTTCAATAGGGTTCTTCCCCAGGTGGACCCCTACCACCTACTAAAATTTCATCGAAATCGAACTATTTGTACGAGAGTTATCATGCGGACGAACAGACGGACAGAGCTGGATCATATACGCATCTTCAACCTACGGTTGGAAAGCGTAAGTAAAAAGAGCTAGACCTCACGGCTGAGTTTACGGTGCATTGGTTTCATGTCAGTCAAATAACGCAATGTATATTCAGATCTTCGGGTTCAATAGGTTTCCATTAGTCTTTTTTATAGATTTATTTTTGGATCTACATCTTTGTGATGCAAAACGAAGCTTACAGTGGAATGTGAATAAAGCACGCACGCTCTTCCCCAGCGACCATCTCAGAGACGTTGCACAGCCTTCTGAAACAGCTACACCACGGTTTGCCAAACTTTCAGCACCATGAAAGACTGCTGGTATCAGCTTGAGACTCACAGGATGTGTACAACAGCTTGAGATATTAAAACAAGTTAGTAAAGTCATGCAATGCGTTGATTATGATACGCTTTCCAACATACCCGGAATCATTACTCAACTTATTGCTCAAATTATGAGGATAACGCTGTGGAAGAAATCTCGTTCCTGTGCCCTGACCTTTGACCCCATTTCGATGATATTAAACAGAAGTGGTTCAGTATAACTCCGGAACAACATACCAAAGTTTTGTCGCAATAGAAGCATTTTTAATGACGTCGTGAAGATAATGGCTGTGGAATAAATCCCGCTTCTGTTCTTTGATCTTTGACCCCATTTTGATGATATTAAACAGAATGGGTTCTGCATACCTCCGGAACAACATACCAAATTTTTGTCGAAATCGAATAATTTTTAGTCAAGTTATGAGGATAATGGCTGTTGAATAAATCTCTCCCTTGTGCCCTGACCTTTGACTCCATTTTGATGATATTAAACAGAATTGGTTCAGCATACCTCCGAAACAACATACTAAGGTTTTGTCGCAATCGAAGAAGTTTTAGTCAAGTTATGCGGATAATAGCTGGGGAGTAAATCTCGGTCCTGTGCCCTGACCTTTTTGACCCCACGCGATGATATTCAACAGAACCGGTTCAGTATACCTCCAGAACAACATGATAAAGTTTTGTCGCAATCGAAGCATTTTTACGTAAATTATGACCAATAAGGGCTATGGAATATATCCCGCTTCTATGTTTTGATCTTTGACCCCATTTAACCCATTTTCCATGGACCTTATTCATGTGACGTCAGAAGTGGATTTCTGCGTACCTACATGGCTGCTGATTCAATGTTTTCGATCCCTTACTGTTGCCTAATGTTTAAAATCCTAACGTCATGGATTCTGCCGAGGAATTAATAGAGCTACAGGGCGAAGAAGAAGAAATTAATTTCTTAGAAGAACAAATCAAGGTTGCAAAAATATACAAAGACAATTTTGTGTTCGATGTTTATCTCGCATGACGCAGGAAAGCATTTCCGTTAGTCATAATGAAGTTTTTAATGTAGCATTTCTCGTACACTCTGTGTTAAATTTTCATGTTCTTATTGCCAGAGATTGACGAAATATCTAAAAATAAAATTTAGTACCTTGTTTTGTAAAACAAAAACAGTTAAAAGCTCAGACAAATACGTAATAAGGAAACAAACTAGGGTTGGCACGCTAGGCAATCTGCTTAAAAATTAAATGAATGCGTAACATTAAATAAAAGAGAAATTATAGATATGTTCGTTTTATTCTTTGAGGAAAGTAGAACTTAATTCGTAATTTACCGATCCAAATATTCCATCAATTTTCTCCTACCATTTTTTTCTTTTCTTTTTTCTTTTTTTGAAATTGAAATTCGAAGGAATACTACGAGGTTTCAACTGCCTTTGATTCGTAGTATCCAAAAGCTTTTTCGTTAACCTTTTAAGCGGCTGGTGTACTGTGCTTGAACTAAACGGGGAATTTTTGTTCCCTCTAAACAGAAAAGCTGACATAGCGACGATGATGTACAAAAGCTACGGTAAAATAATTTGTCTTTACCCCCTCTCATCTCAGCAACTGCTAAAAATACAATATTATTGGTGATAAGCCCTCCCTTCTAGTACTATATTCCCTGTTCCATGACTTTAAACATGATAGGGAAGGGCTAGGCTCCCTGAAACGAACATCGTGCAACTCGGTAAAAAAGATTTCCTCAAATGTCTTCCCTCTCCTTCCTTAAATTCGTCTTCATTGCCGTAGTCCTTTATCAGTTAATTCGTCAGAAGGGATTGGTCTCAATCATACGCCTGAATGACCAGCCTGAATAACGAATCTAAGGGCGAAAGCAACTTTTTTCGATGCTCTAGTCCTGATTGTAACTCGCACGAGCAGCTTTGGGACCACTAAACATACCCTGAATGAATTCGTTCCAGTAGCATTCGGCGCACTTCTTAGACAGCGAATATATTCGTTGGAGTTGAGTTCAGCACATTTTGTTAACCCCGAGTTAACTCGTTCCAGCCGGTTAAAGGGTTAAAGTGGACAGAACACATTGGAGAGTGCACATCGGAATGGAAATCACCGCGTTTCATTTTACACAGCCATTCCCTTAATAATTTCGACTTTTTCAGCGGAATATTAAAGAATGTTTTACTTTCGTCTACACAATTTAGGTTGCAGGATTTATTAGCACAACCATACGATGAGCAAAATTTATACATGTCGTTAATAAATTTAGGAAAATTGCGGTTTTCCTGAACCCTTGCAACGTAACGCCATGTTAAGCAATAGGAAAACGCATGTAAACAAACTCTTGTTGGTCCTCGGCCACCGAAAGGCTTTCCCATGATGCAATGCGAGGTCAATAAGGTCCATAGGGTTCCTCCCCAGGATGTGTTTTACCACATGCTAAAATTTCATTGAAATCGAACCGTTTTTACGCGAGTTATCGTGCGGACGGACAAACAGACAGACGAACGGACACGGCCGGAACATATACGCTTCTTCAACCTACGGTTGGAAAGCATAAATGATTAAAATGTCAGTGAGACATTGAATTGAAAGCAGCGTCCTCTGAACTGTCCGGTTTTAGATATAAACAGCTGGGCTCAGACGAGATGTTGCAATCAGTGAAGAGCAGACATCGAGTCGAGAGAACGTTTCCATTGTCTGACAATGCCCCATCTCTAAAGAAGGTCGCATTATGAACATGTGACAGACAATGAGTCAGGGAGTGTTGTTGAGATGAGAGATGATGGATTTTCCTACCGCGAAATCGTCACTCATGCTAGTCGAAACGCAAGTACAGTGATGCAAACGTGGCATCAGTGAACAAACGAGGATCTCGAAAGCATGAAAATCCGGGAAATGGACCACAGAATCGCACGCCTGCACGGGATGACACACACGTCTACCGCATAGTAGTGACCGATCGCACAACGACCTAAGCGGTGTTAGCGCAGCAATGGAGCACTAAAAACAGTGAATGAATTTTTTGTTTTCGGATTGGGTTCAATCAGCGATCTCGTATGATTGAGGGAAACTTCAAAAGTCAGAGTTACATCAGGGATGTTTTAGACGCAGAAGTGATATCCTTCCTTCAGACTTGTCCTGGCGTCATATTCCAACAAGACGGTGCTCGGCCATATGTGGCCCAGAATTTCCAAAACCTCTTCCATAGACGACTGACGCCGCTTCTTCCCTGGCCGGGAGTTTGCAGGATATGTCACGGAGATCTTTCCATCCCCAGACATCTTTCGATCTGAATCGAAAGACAGCTGATCCTGAGATGTGTTGCTGACTGGCCCGTCAGGTGTCTCCACCAGACACCACAAGAGAACTGTGATTTTGCATGGAAGCAGTACGGCAAACCATTCCCCAGGACGGCATCAAAAAACCTTTTTCATTCCTTTTCACGCCGTGTAGAGGCTATTTTTTTTTTTTTTTTGCTCGAAGTCGCTTCACACGGATATAGAGATTTGCAGCGAAATACACTATCTACCAACAAGTAATTGAACAAATGTGATAGCAAAGGAAAACGAAGTTTATTCACCTTCAATAGTTGGTGGAGCCTCCACGAGCGGCGATTACAGCTGCGACCCTCCGGGGCATACTCTCAACCAGGCGTTGTACGACGGCTAGCGGTATTTTCTTCCACTCGGCTTGGAGAAGACAGGTCAGTTTCTTTACCGATTTCGGACGGTGGGGGCACCCCTTAAGTCGACGCTCCTACTCGTCCCAGAGCTACTCGATAGGGTTAAGGTCCGGGCTCTGCGCAGGCCAGTCCATTAGATTAACCCCATTGTCACCATACCAAGCCATGGTGGACCTCGCAACATGACAGGTGGCATTGTCATCCTGAAAGTAACATGGGTCCATCCCGTAAAACTACCACAACGTAGGAAGCGCATGTTCATCCAAAATGGTGCAGTAGGTCTCGGCGTTGAGCCTACCAGGAATTGCGACCAAGGGTCCCGTGCCATACCAGGAGAAACACCCCCATAGCATAATTCCACCGCCGCCGAACTTCACAGTTGGCACAATACATTCCGGCAGGAGGCGTTCTCCAGGCAGACGCCAAACCCAGACCCTGCCATCCGAACGGTAGAGGGTGAAACTTGATTCGTTGCTCCATAGAACCTGTTTCCACTGTTCAACGGTCCACTCTCGACGTTCTTTGCACCACGTTAGCCGAGCAGCGCTATTGGACTTGGTGATCAAAGACTTGTGGGCGGCAGCACGTCCATGATAACCGAGCAGATGGGCTTCCTTACGGATAGTATTCATCGAAAGAACACTGCCGGATGCCTGTTGATACTCCTCGCGGATGTGGCCCATCGATTTGGTGCGGTTCTTCCGAATTTCTCTGGCCAGCACCCGTCGGTCTCTAACTCCCAGTTTTGTGGGTCTGCCGGGTCGGGGCACATTCCGACAGTCACCTCTTATCTTCTACTTGCCAATCACGTAGGCCACTGTTGATTTTGGGTACTTCAACTCTCTGGATATGTCACGTATGGATCGGCCATTTCTGTGATACCCGAAGATTACACCTTTCTCGAAATCAGAGAGCTCCGAACTGCGTGGCATCTTGCATGCGACTGGTTGCGTTGTTGTTTTCCAAACGATATTTAACGGCGGCGGCGGTGACGTGTCTCAGGGCCGCAGATATCGTCGATTGCAGAGGTGTCCAATTACTTGTTGGTAGATAGTGTATTTTTATATTGCTCTACAAACGTAATCAGCTAGTTTCTGTAATACGAAAAATCTGTGATATAAATTTCATTTCAATAGCAATATCTTTCCTTGTGTTGCCATTTTCTCAAATAGTAGTGTATTTTCATAAGAACAATCCAACGATACCTACTTCTTTATGCCCATCACCGCAAACACGCCTTTAGAACAATTATTTATGAAATCAAAATTGTGATTTCATCGTATTAAGACGAAGAAATAGCTTTTACAGAGCCCACGGAATTTGATAAATTATGCTGTAGTAAAGAAGAACAAGTTAGTAAAATCATGCAATGCATTGATTATGATACGCTTTTAAATATAATCGAAATCATTGCTCACGTCTCAAGTTATGAGGATAATGGCTGTAGAATAAATTTCGCTCCTCTGACGCGACCTTTGACCCCATTTCGATGATATTCAACAGAACCGGTAAAGTACAGTTCCGGAACAACAGGTTAAAGTCTTGTCTCAATAGAAGCGTTTTTACGTAAGTTATAACGCATAAAAGCGATGGAATGAACCCAGCTCCTATGTCATGAACTTTCACCCATTTTGCCCATTTTCAATAGGGTTTGTCCCCGGTAGTCCCCTACCACATACTAAAAATTCATTGAAATCGAACCATATTTACGCGAGTTATGACGCATAAGGGCAATGGAATGAATCCCGCTCTTATGTCCTGACCTTTGACCCCATTTCGCCCATTTTCAATAGGTTTCGTCCCCAGTTGGTCCCCCTACCACATACTAACATTTCATAGAAATCGAACCATTTTTACGCGAGTTATCGTGCAGACGGACGGATAGAGGGACAAAGCTGGAACATGTACGCTTCTTCAACCTACGGTTGGAAAGCGTAAATAAATATAAAATTAGGAAAATTCGGCATCGGTACTTTCGCAAAAATGTAATATTTCATAATTCTTCACACACGCAAAACATGGTTGTTGGCGGAGACTTTCCAGCTTTGAGAGACTTAATAACGATGCTATACTTTTTTGCGCTTTTCAACCGTAGGTTGAAGAAGACCTTGACCCCATTTCGCCCATTTTAAATAGGGACGAACCCTATTTAAAATGGGCGAAATGGTGCCAAAGGTCTGGACATAGGAGCGGGATCCATTCGATTGTCATTACGCGTCGCAACTTGCGTAAAAATAGTTCGATTTCGATGACATTTTAGTATGTGGTAGAGAACTACATGAGAACAAATCCTATGGAAAATGGTTTAAATGGGGTCAAAGGTCAGGACATAGGAGCGATATCCATTCCATTGCTCTTATGCGTCATAACTTCACTAAAATGGCTTCTGTTGCGACAAAATGTTATCATGTCCAGAGATAAACTGAAACGGTTCTGTTTTATATCATCGAAATGGGGTCAAAGGTCAGGACACAGGAGAGAGATTTATTCCACAGCCATTATCCTCATAACTTGAGTAATACCTCGAGTAATGATTTCTGGTATCTTGGAAACCGTATCATAATAAATGTATTACATGATTTCACTAACTTGTTCACAGATTGTGTTCCAATATGGATAGCTGTGCTGATGCGATTAGCTACTACAGATAATAAGGCACACAGGTCACAGCCCTACTATTGATTTACATAAAGGAATTTTCATAAGTTATGTCATTAACCCTTTAACTGGCTGGAATAAATTAACTTGGGTTTAACAAATGGGCTGAAATCAGCCGGAATTAATGTATTAGCTGACTAAGAAGTGGACAGAACAACTGAATCTGGGCATAAGAAAACATTGCTTTCCCTCTACCTTTCTTCAAATTTTTCATTAATCTTTTCTGACTGATTACCTATTAAAAGGTCTATATTTGCGGCGGGGATGTAAGGTGAGATGATGCGCAACATCACAGCCTCTCCTTGACAAATGTCAACCCCGCCTTCTCGTGGTGCATCCTGTTCCCACTAAAGGGGCTCGGACGACCGCCAATAGCGGTATAACTATACCATCGGGATTAGAGGAAATGCTATCTCACACTCAGCAACCCGCTTGGCCAGCGTGGTGAGTTATGGCCAAACCCCTCCAAAATGATTCCACAACTTAAATCTTGGCCCTCAGTCTCCGGCAGCTGGAATGTACCTTGCCAAAGCAGCGGCCAGTGCAACATGAAGGCAGAGGGTGCTAAGAATCCCCGGAGGACCGGATTAGGCTTCCATCTGATGCTGACCTTGGCTACGTATAATGGACGCTCCCTATCTTCTGATTCAAGGCTTCTTGAATTGGAAGAGGAACAACAAAGGATCAAGTGGGACATCGTCGGGCTAATTGAGGTAAGGAGAAAAGGAGAAGATCTCATTGAACTGAAAAGTGGACATCTCTTCTACTATCGTGGGACAGATACTGGCAGAACTAGTGGTGTTGGATTTATAATAAACAAGAAACTGAAGGATAAAGTTGTAGAAGTTGAAAGTTCCTCTGACAGAGCTGCACGACTCGTTATCCAACTCTCGAAAAGATACCAGGTTCAGATTATTCAAACTTATGCACCCACCACCAGTCATCCTGAAGAAGAAATTGAAGAATTTTATGAGGATTTTCATCATCTAAATAATAAAGGTAAGCAGCACTAGAAGATAATCATGGGAGATTTCAATGCAAAAATAGGGCAACGGCAACAGAATGAAACTTCAGTAGGTAAATTCGGTCACGGTAACAGAAACCAGCGTGGAAATACTCTCGTAGGGTTTGCAGAGGCAGAAGGGTTTTTCATCTTGAACTCCTTTTTCAAGAAAAAGCCAAACAGGAAATGGACATGGAGACATCCAAATGGGACGACAAGTGAAATTGATTTTATTATGTGTAACAAAAAATTCGTCATCGAATACTGCAGTGTGCTAAACAAGTTCAACACAGGTAGTGACCATAGATTGGTGAGATGTAAGATGCACCTCAACACTAAACTTGAACGTGGCAAGCTCATAAGACAAACAAAATGTATTGACATAACCAACCTTAAAAAACACCATAATACCTTCAAGTTGGAACTGAAGAACAGATTCTCTGCTTTAGAAGGCCTAATTCGAAAGAAGTGGATATTTCTGAAGATAACAGAAAAGTAAACAAGGCTCTTATGGAAACAGCAACAAAATTAGCTCTGTCTAAGAACAAGTTGCATGTGAACAAATTATCAGGAAAAATCATAATGTTGATGCAAAAAAGAAGAGAGATGAGGACAACTAAAGAAGATGTGACTTCCAAAGTGGAATATATAGAGCTATGCAAGACAGTACGAAAAAGTATCACTGAAGACGTAAGAAAATTCAACTGTGAACTAGTGATGAAAGCAATTGAAAACAACCAAAGCCTAAAGATAGCAAAGGGACATCTCAGTAAATGAAGAAAACAGATTATGGCACTGAGAAAAGATGGTTCTGTAACAAGAAATAGAGGCGAAATTTTGACAAGAGTGAAAGATTTCTACCCCAAATTATATGAAAGGGATGATACATGTACTCCAGACATCATGAAAGGTACCAGTACCAGAGTTCCTCCAGTCCTTTCAGCAGAAGTTGCACGTGCAATCAAAAACATGAAGCGGGGAAAAGCTCCAGGAAAAGATAAAATTACTGTAGATATCATACAAGAAGCAAGTGGAGAAATCGAAACAGTACTCGATCAAGTTTTCACTCGATGCCTTAATGAAGGGAAGATTTCTGAGGATTGGAACACCGCTACAATGATCCTGCTACATAAAAAAGGTGACATTGAGGATCTCGGGAACTACAGACCTGTCAGCCTCCTATCAGTGGCTTATAAAATTTTCACTACAGTTCTTTCACACCGTATAATGAATTAGCTTTATTTTGCTTTCCGCTAAGCTATAGAGTATACGTTACAACCGCTTGAAGGTAACACTGGACATGGCTCAACCGAGAGAACAAGCTGGATTCAGGAGTGGCTACAGCACAATAGATCATATCCACGTACTGAGAGAACTAACTGAAAGAGCGAGGGAATATGAACTTCCATTGTGCATGGCTTTTATCGATTATGAAAAAGCCTTTGATTCGATGAAACCATCAGCAGTTACAATGGCTCTGAAATCCTGCGGTATTGAAGATGCATACATCAATATTATTAATAACATCGATGAAAATGCAAGTGCCAAGATTTGGCTGTTTGAGAATACAACACACATTAAAATTGGAAAGGGAGTGAGACAAGGTGACACCATATCTCCGAAGCTTTTTAATGGCACATTGGAGGGTGTCTTTCAGTCGCTGAGCTGGGAAAACAAGGGGATAAAGATTAATGGAGACTATCTAACCCAACTTTCGTTTTGCTGATGACTTGGTCATTTTTGCAACTACCCCATCAGAGCTTCAGAGTATGATCCAGGAACTTGCTGACAAGAGTAAAGAAGTGGGATTAAAAATGAGCTTTCAGAAGACAAAAGTGATGTTCAATGCTTTTTCAAGAAATGAAGATTTATCGATTGATGGAGAAAAGCTGGAGATAACAATCACGTACGTTTATCTTGGACAGCAGATATCAAGTGAGGGTCACATTGATGAAGAAATTAATCGGCGTACAAAACTTGCCTGGAGAGCTTTTGGAAGAAAGAGCATAATTTTCAAGAGCAATATGCCATTATGTCTTAAAAGAAAAGTGTTTGATCAATGCATCCTTCCAGTGCTTACGTATGGTGCAGAGACGTGGACCTTAACTAAAAGAGACATACAAAGGCTGCAGACAACTCAAAGTAGCATGGATAGGTGCATGCTTGGTGTAACCAGGAGAGATAAGAAGAGTAACTCGTGGATCCGAAAAATGACAAGAGTGGAAGACATCATGATCAGAATTAAATCCCTGAAATGGTAATGGGCTGGACATACTGCCAGAAGGACAGATCGTCGATGGACAGCCGAAATTTTTGATTGGATTCCAAGGGACAGGAAAAGACCCAGAAGAAGACCACATGGGAGATGGGTGGATGAAATTCGAAAGTATGCAGGGGTGACATGGAGGAGACTGGCACAAGACAGACCGTTGTGGAGGAAACTTGGGGAGACCTTCGTCCAGCAGTGGATTGATAATGGTTGACAATGATGATGATGATTTGCGGCGAACGTAAGAAACGGGGAATATTTTTTAGTCAATTTTTTCTACGTTTGGCATGTCCGTGTCATTGGGTCATACGGCAGAGAATAAGGGAAGAAGGGACCGGTTATACTGTATCTTAGGTGTGCAACTTCATTCTCGGCAACAGGCACGACACGTTGACAGCAAATTATAGCAAATCGAATACGTACCTCATCAGGGAAATAATCCTCGTCGTGTTGGATACATTTGAGCCATCGGTCAGGGAGCTTCCAAATGCTACTGCGGAAAAAAGAGGGCTGTTGCGAATTGATAAAGTCATCAATACTTGTGTGGACCTCCTCGGCAGAAGTGAAGTGAGTATCACTTTGGTGACGTTGGAGGGAGCGAAAGAGGTGATAATCCGTCGGAGCGAAGTCTGGAGAATACCCCGGGTGAGACAAAATCTCCCATCCCAGGTCGGTGATCGTGTTTAAAGTCATTTTCGCTGTGTGAGGACGCGCGTTATCCTGAAGCAACAAGACCGTCCTTCTGCACTTGCCGATGTATGATCTTTTCGCCTCCACTCACACGAATGAGTTGCTAACAATAACGCTCAGCATTGACCGTTTCACCAGGTTTGAGCAACTCATAGTGTACGACACCGCGCTGATCCCACCAAATACACAGCAACAACTTCCTGGCCTGGATATTCGGTATGGCGGTACTGGTGGTAGGCTGACGTGCATAAACCTACGATTTACTTAGGATTATCGTAGAGGATCCACTTCTCACCACAGGTCCAAATCTTGTGGAGGAAATCCTTCTTCTTGAATCTGGAAAGCAAGGGCACAGCAACATCGTAGCGTGTTCGCAACTGTGAGTTAGTGGTGCATCCAACGGCCCTTCTTTTGAATCCGTCCAAGCTTGTGCAGGCGCTTTGCAATGGCTTGCCGAGTTCCTGGGCGAGCTCTGACTGTGTGCAACAGGGATCCGCGTCTAACAAATGTTCCAGTTACCCTTCGTAAATTTTCTGTGGCTGTCCCGGACGTTCCGCATCAAGAAGATCGAAATTTTCCTGCTTAAACCGCTGGAACTACTTCTTACACGTACTGTAAGACGCAGCAGCCTCACCCAAGGCAGCACAGATCATCTGCTGGGCTTTTGCGGTGCTTTTTTCAGCTGAAACGTGAACAGGAGGCAGTGCCGCAAATGTTGCTTCTCGAACGACATTGCTTTCACCGTCAACTTTCGTCCCTTCTGTCACTACAGCTGTGTGCGGTTACGGTTGCCTGGAAATATGTTGGATGGCGCTGCAATCAGCCATTGTCGCACACAGCTAATTGCATTTAACGACGTTTCATCTTGTATACAGCCAGATGATTTTCTTCTATCACCTAGGCACGGTCTCTTAATTCTTCTATCACCACTTGGTGTTGTGCCCTTTTCCTGCATTTACCAGTCTGGTTTGGTAGTGACTGAGTCTCCTTATACTTCTTCAAAAATTTAGAAATGCCACCTTTGGTTAAGTTTCCACCAATTTTTCTTCTAATTTCTTCATAACTGAAGCCTTGTTCACTTAATAGTACTATTTTACATCGCTTTCTGGGTGACCAGTCAACTCTTTGCACCATGTCTTTAATTTTATTACGTTTTACAAGCTCACTAAATGAAAAAAACACACAAAAAACTCCCCAAAACAACTTGATAGCAATCACATAACATTCTGACAAATGCCCTCCTCTCAGCACCACACTGTAAAAAAAATACTGTAGATTTTACGGTTTTAAACCGTTTTCCAGGGTGCCAACACAAAACCGGAAAATCTACAGTTTTATGCCGTGTTGGAGCAAAGCTATAGATTTGCTCCAACACAATCTACACATTCGTTCCAGCCAAATTTTTGTGTTTTCGTGATTATTTGGACTGTGACTCGCTCCAGCCAAATTCTGTGCTGTTTTCTTCATTAAATGCGGTGTTGGAGCAAAGCTATAGCTTTGCTCCAACACGGTATAAAATTGTAGATTTTACGGTTTTATGTTGGCACCCTGGAAAACGGTTTAAAACCGTAAAATCTACAATTTTTTTTTACAGTGCAATACGTGACATCAATAGCTAAATCGTACTGTGACCTGATTGGCTCATTACCAAAACAAGATGTCACCTGATTGGCTCTCTAAACACTCATGCTCATTGGCTACATTGAAATGAAGGAAAGATACTTCATATCAACCTAAGCAAGTTGTGCTTCCTTTTTCTGGTTATTTGCCTATAACTTTTCATGGAATACAGATAATTGAACAAACTTTATTGCATTACATTCTTGATGAAATTATCTCTCCGTTGATATATAATTTTATGGTATTACTTCAAAATAAGTAGTGTTATGAGCCATCAAACCTCAAAAATACACTTTTTCCAAAAGGTTTCCACAATTTTGGCCGCTACTGTAAATAAATCAAACTGATTTTAGTCAGTTTCACGTTGTAGTGGAATACGTATAGCATGACGCCATGTATGGTACGCTCTCACTTTCGTAGTCAGACCAGCACAATATAAATGAACGACGGAATGCGAAACCAGCAGTGTTGAAAATTTAAAAGATATAATTTTCTGCATTAAATTTACCCAACGGATGAACTCTCACACCCTAATTTAGAGAATTCACTGGCGGACATTTATAAAATGTTACAAAAGCGACAGGATAGCGTCAACGGTCAGAGGCTCACAACTTTGAGCAGTATTAGAGGCTCGATGTAACCGCTGGACAAAGCCTGCCACAAGGACCCGTTTCTAAATTGTGTTATTAATATTGTCCCAGGTGAAAAGAATGTGCTGCCATCTGTCAAAACTGGACTGCAAAATTTGTAGCGTGTCCAGAAATTTTATTAAAGAATCGCCTTACGGTCGACATAGATGAATCGTTTTCTTAGGGGAGTTGGTTGTTAGAGAAAGAGTTTCTTTCAGTCATAAATATATATAGAAGACGGTCCGGAAACTTTTTAATTCGTCCCCGCTCGTCTTAAGGGGCGGGCCAACGGGGCCGGTGCCCAGCACCTCCCCCTTGAACTGGGGCTCCCCAACGACCCAAGAAGTTTACAAATAATCAAACTCTCTCACCACTCACCAGAAGATTATTTTTTTTTATTTAAAGGAAATTAGAAACACCGATACAGAAAGTTGAAAGTCCTTCCGCCTTTTTTCTTTTTAAACCTTCCTCGTAGCTTAGATTTCCCGAGGAGGGCAGTTAGACGTTAAGGTGTATCTTTTAAGACAAAATAAGAAACAAAAAAAGTCGACCTCTCTCGCGATCCCGGTGTGGGTGAGGCTTGAGTGGTCATGAAGACCACGCACGAATCGCAAATTTTCCGAATCACCTTTTCTTTTTAAACAGTCACTTGTGTTGTACGCTGAAGAGCAATTGAATTAGAGATACCTGTCTACTAACGTGTAGCACCACCTTTTGCCCAGATGACGGCGGAGATTCGTCTCAGCATGGAGTCGACAAGGCGCCAGAAGCGTTGGGAAGCTATACGGATCCACGACCCCTGAACAAGCACCCACAGTTCACGAAGATTTGATGGATGAGGGTCAAAGCCTCGAACATCTCTCTCTCTCTCTCTCGATGGCATCACATATGTGCTCAATGGAATTAGGTCAGGTGACCTAGCTGGCCAAGGAAGCGAGGTCACGTCGGTGGAGTGTTCATCCATTCGGATACAATTCAGGAGTGATGGAACGGTGCATTGTCTTGTTGCAGGATGAGGTCACCATGCAGTGGGATGTTGAAGACGCACAAACGGGAGAAAATGGTCGTCCAGGATATCCTGGTAACGTTGACCTGTAAGGGACGATGTCGCACGTACCAGGGGTCCCATTTCAGTTCACGTAAACAGTCCCAAGACGAGAATGCCACCCCCACCAGCTTGAAGAGCACCCTTCCGGCAAGAAAGATCCATCGCTGCATGTAGTTTGTGCCGTACGTGTATCCTGCCATCCGCATGTACCAACGTGAATCTCGACTCATCAGTCCAGGCAACATTTTCCCACATGTCTAGGGTCCAGTGGCGATGTTCCCGCACCCATGCTAATCTTTGCACCCTGTGATGTGCGGTCAGCAGCGGTACCCTCGTGGGACGATGGCTTCTGTACCCCATAGCGTGGATATGGTTCTGGATGGTGTGGCTGCTTACACGTTTTTGTGCACCAGTGTTAAATTCCCGAGTTATTTCTTGCACTGTGGCCCGTCTTTCCGCTGTTACAATGCGAGCTAACCGACGATGACCCCACTCATCCACACGCTGTTGTCCACTGCAGTTGGCCCTTGCAGGGATGGTTTTACCGGATTGGATGTACTCACGGTTCACCCGTGACACAGTGGCTGGTGAAAATCCCAGTGCCTGCACGACTTCCGAGATGGAGTGACATATTCGTCGGGTCCCGACAATTTGCCCACGATCAAATGCGCTTTGATCCTTCGTCTTACCCATACTGCGTCCGGCTCTTACTTATCCCCGTCGCATTACTCCTTATATTGTCGGATTGCTGCATATGTCATGTCGTTTCCCTTTACAGGACCGCCCACAGCGCCGCATTTGCATAACGCTAGCTGTCTGTAATTCAATTGCTCTTCAGTGCATATACATAATCCCCAGAGCACTTTTAAGGAGATAGGGGGCCCGGGGGCTGAACAGTAATTTGGGGCACCAGTATTAGTGGCACATTTAAGATTTCACTATGGGTGGATGAATAAAAATACCCAGGAGAAAATATTCCAAAAATATTAAGCCATTAAAATATCCGCGCGATACTGACGTTTGTATCCCATGATTCTTGGACGAATTAGTGTTAGCAAGGAAATGTTAAAATGTATGGTTGAAAAATGGATACCAGTTCAGTTCTGCTGTCATCCACCCCCCCCCCTTCCACGCCCACCCAGGGTTCATTTTGTTGAAATTATATCAAAGTAGTGGGCAAAATGGTATAATCCAAATATCATGATTCAAACGAATTCTTAATGTATGAAAACTTCAACCAATTACAGATACGTAAAAAAACCCATCTACAATGCTTTCGAAAGATTTGAGGATGGACTGGGGGCCACTATACTTTTTACGGACTCTCCTGAAAAAACAGAAAGAGATATAATTTTTTTCATAAGGCCAATTTTTTATAGCATTTGATGAGCTATCTGAAAAAAAAAACCAACTAGAATTCTTTCAATTCTTCAAACATCCTGCATAATTCTGGGGCCTCTTGAAAATGCAGGGCCCGGGGCAACAGCACCCCTAGCCCCCTCGTACATGGGCTCTGATAGTACCATATTGTAATAATACCATGTGTGAATAAAAAAACCCACATTGTAATAATACAATATGTTGTATATCATCAACATCATCATCATTGTCAACCATTTTCAATCCACAGCTGGACGAAGGTCTCCCCAAGTTTCTTCCACAACGGTCTGTCTTGTGCCAGTCTCCTCCATGTTATTCCCGCATATATTCGAATTTCATCTACACATCTCCCATGTGGTCTTCTTCTGGGTCTTTTCCTGTCCCTTGGAATCCAGCCTAAAATTTCAGCTGTCCATCGATGGTCTGTCCTGGCAATATGTCCGGCCCATTGCCATTTCAGGGATTTTACTCGGGTTATGATGTCTTCCACTCTTGTTATTTTTCTGATCCACGAGTTCCTCTTCTTATCTCTCCTGGTTACACCAAGCATGCACCTCTCCATACTGCTTTGAGTTGTCTGCAGCCTTTGTAGGTCTCTTTTAGTTGAGGTCCACGTCTCTGCACCGTATGTAAGTACTGGAAGGATTCATTGATCAAAAACTTTTATTTTAGGACATAATGGCATATTGCTCTTGAAAATTATACTGTTTCTTCCAAAAGCTCTCCAGGCAAGTTTTATACGCCAATTAATTTCTGATCTTATTTATATGTTATATATACAGGGTGTACACAAATTAGTTGGGCAAAAAGAATGGTTTATTATGCGTAGTTATATAGTAACACATGAGAGTGAACAAGATTATAAGATAGTGAAACACACCAAGTTTACCTTTTTCACAAATGTTCGATGTGGCTGCCCTTCGTTACTCTGCAAATGTCCCATCGGTACATCAGTTCTTGCCATATGTTAGTGAGCATGTTCACGTCAATCAAACCAAGTGCAGCGCTGATTCGTGATTTCAATTCAGGAATGGATTTAGGAAGCGACGGACAGTAAACCTGGTCTTTAACAAAACCCCATACACTGAAATCTAGGGCTGAAAGATCTGGTGATGCTACAATGGTGTCTCTTTTCGGCGCACTTTTGTGGTATTCCCGACGGAAATTTCGTTGCACTTGCACAGCGGAATGCATTTCATGGAACCACAGACAGCATTTCGCTTTTTCACATCCCGGTATACGTCTCCATCGTTACGCGAACACAGAACAAATGATGAGCAACCGCGACCTACAGCAAACTGAGACGTGGACATGACACACCTAGCGCCATCTATCCGCAAACTTAGGATACACTAAGACTCATCTGCATTTGAACCGGTAACTTACAATTAATATTTCGCACATTATTCACTTACGAAATTGCCCAACTAATTTGTGTAGACCCTGTATATAAATAAATAAGATCAGGGGCCCCGAAAAATGTGACTGCCCAGGGCCTCCAGAAGTGTTAAGACGGCACTGCGGCCAAGGTAACCAAGAAGTTGGACGAGGTGGATCGTGATAAACCCATGGGTTAATTTAGGCCGAAGCTCACTGGAGCGGTGCTCTGGTAATTCTTCAATTTTGGCGTATATTTAAATACACTGCCGGACAATTGCTAAGGACGGATGACAATAGCAACGATAGCAACCATAAAATGGAAGGCAGGAAAATGTGGAAATTAGCATAAGTGCGGGATACAGTAAGACGTGTTGTGCATATGCAAATTTTGGATTGCCGAACTTGTTCGTGACGTCATAGCGCTGATAAGAGATATAAAGGATTTGACGCGTATTGACCGTTGTTGTTCAAACGCAAAGTTGAAAGGGAAAGAATCAATTGACGAACTTGCAATTTTCAGCATGTCGTCCCGACATCCCCTAGATGATTTTACGCGTGGCCGTATTATTGGCAAGATTGAAGAAGGGCGAAAAATAACAGATGTTGCCAGGAATTCGACGTCAGCCACAGTGTTGTTTCAAGGCTTTGGAAATCATTTCAAACAAATGGAGAGTGTAGCAAACGTCACGGGGGAGGTCGTGTTCGCAGTACAACACCTGCAGAAGATCGGTACATAGTACTATCAACAAAATGACACCGGCGCAGCACAGCTAGTGAGGTAGCAAATCAGTTTATGGCTGCTACTGGCAAGCGGATCTCCCGAAAAACTGTCGCCAGACGTTTGCATGAAGGAGGACTATACGCCCGCCGTCCTGTTGTGTGCATCCCATTGTCCAGACGTTACCGTACCGCCCGTTTGCAATGGTGCCATCAACATCACAATTGGACTGATAACGACTGGTCTGCTGTCCTCTTCTCAGATGAGAGTAGATACAGTCTATCGTCTGATTGTCTACGACAACTGATCTGGCGTGATAGTGGTACTGCATATTGTCCAGCAAACATACAGGAAAGGGACCGATATCCGACATGTAGTGTCATGGTATAGGCTGGCATCATGATCAATGGCCTGTACGTCCCTCTATGTGCTTCCAACTGGGACTATGACTGGCCAACGATACATTAATGATGTTCTGCTACCTCATGTTCGCATGTTCCGTGGTGCTGTCGGTGATAGATTCATTTTCATAGACGACGACGCAGCATGTCATCGAACAGTCGCTGTCCAGGAGTTACTCGAGAGCGAGGATTTTCAACGCCTCGTATTGCCAGCTCGTTCTCCAGATCTGAATCCCATTGAAAATGTGTGGGATGCTTTGGGGAGGAGTCTTGCTGGTCGCCAATGCCCTCCAATAAACAAGGACACCCTCATCCGTGCACTGACAGAGGAATGGGATAAATTACCACAGTAGCTGCTTGATAATGTTGTGCAAAGCATGACACGACGTGTGGAATCTTGCATCGCCCTCCATGGTGGCCATATCCCGTATTGACATCTTACGGCGGAACGCCTGCGGACGGTAATTGCATTTTTCACGTTTAGGTATTCTGCACAAAATGGCCAGTTTGTCCCTTGAACACGTTCCAAAGCCTTCTGGATTTCAGAGCACAATAAATTGTCTTTCTTGTAATGTCCTGGCATTCTGACATTATTTTATTTCACTTGGCATCCAACCACACTTACGTTTTTATGCGCTATATAGCCGTTTATGATCCGTCCTTAGCAATTGTCCAGCAGTGTATTAGCCGGAGCCCAATGGATCTCCGAAATACACGTTTCGTTTGCATACCCGAACACACGAGCGAGATCCGGCTGTCAAAATCAACCTTGCTTTCCCTAAAGCTTTTGAACTCGCAATTTCAGTCACTAATTCTACTTTTAATGAGAAATAGTGTTGGGTAAAATTTGCTGTTTCGCTGCGGTAGTACTGCATACAAGTCTCGTGGTCTTGTCAGCATTTGGGGCTCCTGCACTTTTAACGTAGGACTAGGCCTGACTCCGCGGATAGTATGGGGCGAGTTACGGCCAACTGCCTGTGAGAAACTTAAGTCCCAATTGAAATCATTATAGCGTTAAAAATACGAACCGCACACTAACCGTGTTAGCGTATTCGTAAAAATCATGGAGTCCAATTCGCGTACTGCGCAATACATCGGGCCCGCGTCGTCGGGGAGATGACGTAATATGTATTTCTGGGTATGCCGCAGTGTTTGACTTAGTCTATCTCGGCAACCATGAGTGCAACACGACTGTGAGTGGGATCGTTTTAAAGCTCCCGACGAGATCTATTTAAATATACAAAGAACATTTATCAGTTGTTTGAACTGAATATTTTAAAAATTGTTTCTTGTGAACCGGTGAACACTTTTTTACAATATTGCAGTTTATCTGGCCAACCGTGAGTGCAAAACGACTGTGTGCTGCATCCTTTTGAAGCTCTCGACGAGATCTAATCAAATGTGTAAAGAACATATCGCAGTGGTTTAAATTAAACATTTAAAAAATTGTTTTCGAGTGGACGGATTAATAATTACGAAAATGCCGCGGAATTCGCAGAATGAACGCAAGCAAAAGTGGAGAAAATCAAAACGAGAGGCAAGAACAAGTGCTGAGAAATGTAAGAAGCCCAAGAAGACAGAGAACCACGTTGGGTAATTCGTGTATCGATCTGCTTTGTGTTCGCAACGTATCCAGCATTATTTGTAAAAATTACGTAAGCTACTTTTCATATCATAGACCGGCTTTGGATGTAACAATTTAAATAAATGCTTTGAAACCATGCTCGTCTAGCTCATTTCAAATCTCCGATCGCCGGCCCTTGGCGCAGTGGTCTAAGCGCTGGCTTATGATCATTCGTTGTCGAAGTGTCAGGGTTCGAAACCCGATGAGGCATCGATGTTGTGTTTGTATTACGACACCGGACCTCTCTCTTTCCTAGAACCTGTGATCCTTAATTAGGAACGGGTGACTGCTGTGACGTGCCTGCCCCGCAGAACGCACACGACATAAAGGCAGATAGTAGCAAGAACGAACGTCTGCGTAGCTCAGTTGGTAGAGCGACTTGTTCCGGAATAATTGGACTTGGGTTCGATCCTCGGCGTGGACCAAAAAGGAAGGAGAAATGTACTTCGTTATACCGTTTATAGCTGGTTTATAGAAATGTACTTCGTTATACCGTTTATTTATTAAGTTGCTCACGGTTGTTTTTAAACTTAAAAAAAACTCTCTGATCTGCAAGTCGTAGTCCTACGTTCCAGACTGACTGCTCAACAGAACTGAGCCTACCTGTATTATAAGCTTTGAATAAATCCGTAGAGATTTTTGTTTGTTTGATGGAAGGTTTAACGATCACCATGAGCAACTCGATGCGCTATAAGCAGTCGCCCATCCCTAATTTAAGGCCATCAGTTCTAGGGAAGGGAGAGAGCCAATGCCGTAAGACAAACACGACATCCATGCCTCACCCAGATTCGAATCCGGACCCTTCACGGCCAGATGATCATAAGCTAACGCTTATTGCACTACGCCAAAGGGGCAGTGGCGGCTTTTTAGGTGAAGTAGGTGAAGTGCCTCTTCACCTATTTTACTCAAAATGAAGTTTTATTCAGTATTTTTTTATAATATATTCTTTTTTGCCTTTATTCAGTTCCAAAATACTCAAAATTTTGAATAGATATTAATTCACATGGCGCGCTCAATACGGAAAACAAATCCTTATACGCAAAACAGTGCAAGTGAAGAGCCGAAATGAGAATGCTTGAAAGTCTGCAGTTTTCCGCCGAGTTGCCATGGTAACCGTGACGTCACCCTCCCCAATCTGCTCGCTCAAGTGAAGTGTTTCAGTTTCAGGCGCCTTACCTCTGCATCTTTCAGTTTTTGAGCGTAAAGTCGTAAGAGATCACGGTGGAGTGGGCGGACTATCAGGCTACCATGCAATCTGCTAGGGCTTTTTCCTTGTAATGCTGTGGTATTTTCCGAAAGGAATTTGTTCTTTCGTGCTTTGTAATTATTTGTTGAAAGCTTTAACTGATATTTTAGGTTTGTGTACAATTTAACTGATAGTGATAGCTTTTAGTATGCATCCTGTGGACGACATTGTTTGTAATTTATTGCAAACTCCATTTACTCTGTGGAAAGATGAAAATGAAAGAAACATTTTGCTTCAAGGACGACCAACGGATTCACTGACAATTGTTGCCAAGAACGAAATCAAGAAGAGCGGTAAATCTAACAATACTAATTTTAAAAATTGTTGGTTTACTGAATATAAATGGATTTGCAGCACTTCTGTGTTAATTTTTTTGGGCCCTGCTTACTTTTTAGTAATAAACATTCGGCGTGTAATAAAGAAGGATTCTCAGATTTATTAAGCGTAACACGGTCACTTCATAAACATCGGGATTCTAGCGAACACCTGAAATGCGGATTAATGTTAAGGAATTTTGAAAAAATTCAAAACACCATTGCCGATGTCCTGAGAAAGAATGTTAGGCTTTTGAAACCGCATTTTAACGAAAACGTTCGTTTAAATAGACTCTTCCTGCAGACAGTGATTGATGCAGTATTAGTCTATACTGTATTTGAGCAAACAAGAACTAGCATTCCATGGCCATGACGAAAGCATGGGCTCGATAAATCGTGGAAATTTCATTGAATTACTTTCATTGTTGATATGAAGAAGTTCTTTAGAAATTGAAAATCAATACGAAAGGATAAAAAAACTATTCAAAATGAATTAATTGAATGTATTTCTGAATATATAAACGATCACATCCAAAATTAAATAATTTTTTATTGTTGATTCGGAAGGTGTATTGGTTGAGGGATTTTTGGGTTTCCATGATGTGAATGAAGATAGAACGTCAGAAGCTTTATACAAAATGCTAGACAACATTTTGGAACAGTTTGATTACCAACACAAATAAATTGAACAATGTTACGATGGAACAAGTATAATTTCTGGACACTTAAATGGGCTACAGAAAAAAAAGTCAAGGATAAAGCTTCTCAAGCTGTTTTTGTTCATTGCTTAGTTCATCGTTTGAATCTTGTATTACACCAGAGTTTTTCTAAAATTTCTAAGTGTCGAATACTTTTTGCAAGCCTCAGTGGAATTGCTTCGTTTGTTCATCATTCTGCGAAGCGGTCTTATACACTTATATCAACAACCGCAAGATGCAGACCAACCATAACAGGAACTCGATGGTCCTCCACTTCGAAATTAGTAAGTGTAGTTGTTGAAGATTGGGATAAATTGAAGGAAGTGTTCGGATTTTTGACGAATAGTGAATAATCAGCCAAAAAATCAATTCATCTTGCCAAGGGGTTTTTGAATAATATGAACACTTTCGAATTTACATTTTTTGCTCAACCGATCTATTATTCGAACTTTTGAAGAAAAAATAACTAAACATAAGCTACTGTGTAACTCAAATTAAAAAACAAAAAAAAAGAACCTCGTGAAATTTTGAGCCATAAAAGGAACGATGAGTTATTTAAAACACAGTTTGGAAAAGATAGCAAAATCACAGAAATAAGCACGGGAATATGCTGCTCTTACACAGGAAACAATTTTTCAAAATTATAAACAATTGTATTTTAAAATTTTGGACCACATTCTTATGGAAATGGATATAAGATTTCAAGACTGTAAGAAACTTTGATTTGTCTGACTTGCTGACACAACCAAATTCGAATAATTTAATGCATGCTTTCCCACTCGCGCTCTTGAAAATCTACATTTTTAGGGAAACATATTCACTAAACACCAGCGCCTTAAAAATGAACCGAGTCTTGTATATGCCGATGAAAAATTAAGGAATATATTGACTCAAGAACTCTTCGAGTGTTTCACGGAGACAAAGACATTTTTACAGAAGATTATAAATTGGTTTTCCTCAGTTTAACAATTCCATCTACAAGTGTGCCAGTGGAAAGAAGTTTTCTTAAAAGAATACAAACTTGCTCAAGAAACACTAGTTCCCAAGATAGACTTGCTTCTCTGGCAAATATTTCTATTCAGGAAGACATTTTATTGATGCTCACGAAGAAACAACCATCTAACCATCTTATGACGACATAATCGACAAATTTGCAGCTTTAAGAGGAAGAAAAATTGATTTAATATACAAAAAATAAGTAAGTCCTCATTAAGGGATTTTCATTGTAGAAAGTATAAATCTTTTCATACTGCTCTTGTACTCTTCACCTATTTTCCCAACCACGAGCCGCCACTGTAAAGGGGTAGTCAAATCCACAGTGAACTAACGTTATATGGGCTACAATCTTCTAAACTGACTTTTTTGGTTTTAGAATGAGGGAGTGTTGCAGTTTACATGCGTTAAGGTAGAACCTGGTTGTGATGTGCTCGTATTTAGCGAGATCTCTGATTTAACGAGCTAAACAAGAACTTTTGTTTGGCATAATGTTCAGTCAAAGCTGATTTGAGTTATTTTAACGAGTAACATTTAATGAAGTCCCCGTGTTTAACAAAGTAGATAAATGATAAAATGATCACTTTTAACAAGCAAAGTTACAAATTTTAATGACATTTCATTTTGAACTAGACAGAGAAAATATGTTGCTCACTGTCCTGGAATGGAGGAATATAAATCTCCAGAAACATCAAACTGTTCATCTTTGGTGAATCCCCCAGCATTGTGCGGGCCTCAAAAGAAAGCAACCTGCCAGGTGATTTTAGCAGTTTGTGGTATGTGAGTCTGGAGAATTTCGAGGCCGCTGTGGTACAGTGGAAGCAAGTCCAACGCGTAACTGGGAGACCCTGGATTCGATTCCCGGTGGCGGCCGATGATAATTTTTCCGTGACTCACTTATAAACATGGAAAAAGCTATGACTTCTATTTCATGTTGATAATCCACGTCAACTGTGCATTTATTAGGTCTCCAGAAACATTGGAGTCATTAGCAGGGTATTGACTAATCTGACCCCTGAAGTGATGGTTCTCTTATCATCTTCATCATCATTGTCAACCATTATCAATCCACTGCTGGACGAAGGTCTCCCCAAATTTCCTCCACAATGGCCTGCCTTGTGCCAGTCTCCTCCATGTCACTTCCGCATATTTTCGAATTTCATCCACCCATCTCCCATGTGGTCTTCTTCTGGGTCTTTTCCTGTCCCTTGGAATCCAATCTGAAATTTCGGCTGTCCATCGATGGTCTGTCCTTCTGGCAGTATGTCCAGCCCATTGCCATTTCAGGGATTTAACTCTGATCATGATGTCTTCCACTCTCGTCATTTTTCGGATCCACGAGTTCCTCTTCTTATCTCTCCTGGTTATACCAAGCATGCACTTCTCCATGCTCCTTTGAGTTGTCCGCAGCCTTTGTATGTATCTTTTAGTTAAGGTCCACGTCTCTGCACCATACGTAAGCACTGGAAGGATGCATTGATCACACACTTTTCTTTTAAGACATAATGGCATATTGCTCTTGACAATTATGCTGTTTCTTCCAAAAGCTCTCCAGGCAAGTTTTGTACGCCGATTAATTTCTTCATCAATGTGACCCTCACTTGATATCTGCTGTCCAAGATAAACGTACGTGATTGTTATCTCCAGTTTTTCTCCATCAATCGATAAATTTTCATTTCTTGTAAAAGCATTGAACATCACTTTTGTCTTCTGAAAGTTCATTTTTAATCCCACTACTTTACTCTTGTCAGCAAGTTCTTGGATCATACTCTGCAGCTCTGAGGGGTAGTTGCAAAAATGACTACGTCATCAGCAAAACGGAGGTGGGTTAGATAATCTCCATTAATCTTTATCCCTTTGTTTTCCCAATTCAATGATTGAAAGACATTTTCCAATGCGGCATTAAAGAGCTTAGGAGATATGGTGTCACCTTGTCTCACTCCCTTTCCAATTTTTATGTGTGTTGTATTTTCAAACAGCCGAATCTTTGCACTTGCATTTTCATAGATGTTATTAATAATATTAATGTATGCATCTTCAATACCGCAGGATTTCAGAGCCATTGTAACTGCTGATGGTTTCACCGAATCAAAGGCTTTTTCTTAATCGATAAAAACCATGCACAATGGAAGTTCATACTCCCTCGCTCTTTCAATTAGTTCTCTCAGTACGTGGATATGATCTATTGTGCTGTAGCCACTCCTGAATCCAGCTTGTTCTCTCGGTTGAGCCATGTCCAGTGTTACCTTCAAGCGGTGTGAAAGAACTTTAGTGAAGATTTTATAAACCACTGAGAGGAGGCTGATAGGTCTGTAGTTCCTGAGATCCTCAAAGTCACCCTTTTTATGTAGCAGGATCATTGTAACGTTGGTCCAATCCTCAGGAATCTTCCCTTCATTAAGGCATCGAGTGAAAATTTGGGCGAGTACTGTTTCACTTTCTCCACTTGTTTCTTGTATGATGTCTACAGTAATTTTATCTTCTCCTGGAGCTTTCCCCCGCTTCATGTTCTTGATTACATGTGCAACTTCTGCTGGGAGGACTGGAAGAACTCTGGTACATTTCATGATGTCTAGAGTGCATGTATCATCCCTTTCATATAATTTAGAGTAGAAATCTTTCACTCTTGTCAAAATTTCGCCTCTATTTCTTGTTAAACCATCTTCTTTTCTCAGTGCCATAATCTGTTTTCTTCCCTTACGGAGATGTCCCTTTGCTATCTTTAGGCTTTGGTTGTTTTCAATTGCTTTCCTCACTAGTTCACAGTTGAATTTTCTTACGTCTTCAGTGATCTTTTTCGTACTGTCTTGCATAGCTCTATATATTCCACTTTGGAAGTCACATCTTCTTTAGTTGTCCTCATCTCTCTTCTTTTCTGCATCAACATTTTGGTTTTTCCTAATAATATGTTCACATGCAACTTGTTCTTAGACCCAGCTAATTTTGTTGCTGTTTCCATAAGAGCTTTGGTTACTTTTCTGTTAACTTCAGAGATGTCCACTTCTTCCGATGTTAGGCCTTCTAAAGCAGAGAACCTGTTCTTCAGTTCTAACTTGAAGGTATTATGGTGTTTTTTAAGGTTGGTTATGTCAATAGATTTTGTTTGTCTTATGAGCTTGCCACTTTCGAGTTTATTGTTGAGGTGCATCTTACATCTCACCAATCTATGGTCACTACCTGTGTTGAACTTGTTCAGCACACTGCAGTCTTGGATGACGAATTTTTTGTTACACATAATAAAATCAATAAATTTGTTACTCTTAGAACTTAAATTATCAAATAATCATTATTCTAGTACGTTTCTTCATTCCTGACTTAAATCCAATAAATTTTGTCTTTTACCAATAGAAAATTATATGACTACAACTTATGAAAATTAATGTTCAAAAGAATTAAAAATAATTTATATCAGTACTTAATCTTACTTAATCTTACTTAACACACACATAGTCATTCACATTATACCAGAAATAAGAAATCATTACTTTCTATGCTCTCTACAACAGTTTTGGAACACATATCAATTACGCGGGTCCTACATTGTGGAATTCATTACTCTGTGATCTTACACCCCTTAATAATATTACGTTATTTAAGAAAAAACTAAAGTGTTTCTTATTAACTAAAGCCATTGTGACGTGCCTGCCCCGCAGGACGCACACGACATAAAGGCAGATAGCAGCGAGGACGAACGTCTGCGTAGCTCAGTTGGTAGAGTGACTTGCTCCGGAATAAGAGGACTCGGTTTCGATCCCCAGCGTGGAACAAAAATGACGGAGAAATCTACTTCGTTATAATGGCGCCCGAACTTCCCGGATGACCCGGTCATTAAAGATCTCGCAATGGTGTGATGTTCTCTCCACACCGCAAGACAGAAAAAATAAGAGATATCCTTCTTCAGCGCTTCGACAAATAAATGTGTGTGATGTTGCATTCCACACACCAGATTGATTGGGAGTTCTCAAGTGCACATTCTACAGTGGATGGCTGCCTGCAACGATTCATGGTCACGGCTGACCCGTGGGCCATGCCCCCGGCCCTCTTTCGGGGTGGGGTGGGATACAGATGTGACGTGCCTGCCCCGCAGGACGCACACGACATACTGGCAGATAGCAGCGAGAACGAATGCCTGCGTAGCTCAGTTGGTAGAGCGACTTGTTCCGGAATAAGAGGACTCGGGTTCGATTCCCGGCGTGGACAAAAATGACGGAGAAATTTACTTCGTTGTACTATATAGTGTAATAATATTTTTGAAAATCGTTATTATACTTTCATCCGTTCATGAAACAGAAGTCATCGCTCTTTCCACGTTTATAAGTGATTTATTATCTGGATTCCGAGGGACAGAAAATGACCCAGAATAAGACTTCCATGTATGTGAGTCTGAAGAACTCGAGGGTGTAGTGGTAGCATGTTCGACGCGTAACTGGAAGACCCTGTGTTCGATTTCTGGAACAGAATGAAACTTCAGTTGGTAAATTCGGTTACGGGAACAGAAATCAACGTGGAGATACTCTCGTAGAATTTGCAGCAGCAGAAAAGGTTTTGATCATGAACTTCTTTTTCAAGAAAAAGCCACACAGGAAATGGAAATGGAGACATCCGAATGGGAAAACAAGTGAAATTGATTTTATTGTGTGTAACAAAAAAATCGTCATGGAAGACTGTAGTGTCCTAAACAAGTTCAACACAAGTAGTTACCATAGATTGGTGAGATGTAAGATGCACCTGAAGACTAAACTTGAACGTGGCAAACTCATAAACAAACAAAATGTATTGACATAACCAACCTAAAAAACACCATAATACCTTCAAGTTGGAACTGAGGAACACATTATCTGCTTTAGAAGGCCTAACGTTCGAAGAAGTGGATATTTCTGAAGTTAACAGATGCTCTTATGGAAACAGCAACAAAAATAGGTGGTACTAAGAACAAGTTACATATGAAGAAAATTTCAGGAAAAACAAAAATATTGATGCAAAAGAGAAGGAGATGAGGACAAATAAAGACGTAACTCCCAATGTAGAATATACAGAGCTGTGCAAGACAGTGCGAAAAAGTATCACTGAAGACATAAGGAAATTCAATTGTGAACTAGTAAGGAAAGCAATTGAAAACAACAACCAGAGCCTGACGAGAGCAAAAGGACATCTCAGTAAGGGAAGAAAACACATTATGGCTCTGAGAAAAGACGATGGTACTGTACAAGAAATAGAAGCGACATTTTGACAAAGGTGAAAGATTTCCATTCAAAACTATATGAAAGAGATGATACATCTGTTCCAGACATTACAACAGGTACCAGTGCCAAAGTCCCTCCAGTCCTTCCTGCAGAAGTTACATATGCAATTAAGGACATGAAACGGGGAAGAGCTCTGGGAGAAGATGGAATTACCGTGGACATTCTACAAGCAGCAAGTGGAGAAATTGAAACTACACTCACTCGCCCAAGTTTTCACCAGATGTATTGATGAAGGGAAGATTGCTGAGGACTGGAACAATGTAACAATGATCCTGCTCCATAAAAAAGGTGACGTTGAGGATCTCAGGAACTACAGGCCTATGAGCCTCCTATCAGGGGTTCATAAAATCTTCAATAAACGTTTTTCACACCGCTTGAAGGTTGTGTTTTTATTTTGCTCTGCGAACTACGTCCTGTAAGTGCTTCCTCCGGTGTTCCGGGTAATTTTTGTTGTGTGTGTGTGTGATCCGTGAAGGTTTCACTTTCTGTTCGTATAAGTTAAACAGGAACCAATCTGGTTTCCTTCCGGGGCGTTGCGCAACGCAGGCAATTCGCAGCCTCAGAGAGAGGGCAGAGAGGAACAAAGCGGAGGGGCTCCATACCTGCTTCATCTCACTAGACGTGAGGGGGCATTCAACAGTGTCTGGTGGCCAATGGTTTTAACCAGACTCAAAGAACTTGGCTATCCAAGGAACCTGTTCAAGCTGATCAGCAGCTACCTGTCTGATAGAAGGGTCGAGTTCGAAGCGGGGAATGGGCAAGCCTCGCGTTCGTACCACAGAGGGTGTCCGCAAGGTTCCAACTCCGGACCGCTTTGGTGGAACATAGTTGCAGACGCAGGTCTGAATCTAGACCTGGGGCCCGCAGTGGAAATTCAAGCCTATGCGAACGATTTCGTTCTCGTGGTCTCCGCCTCAGGGAGACACGTGATCGAAAGGGAAGCGTACAGTGCCCTAGCTGTGTTAGACAACTGGAGCAGAGAAAGCAAACTGTGCTTTGCTCCTGAAAAGACCACTCTACTAGCGATTGCTAAGAGTGGAGTAATGAAAACACCACCTAAGTGCAAATTCCAAGGGTGCACTATCAAGGCGGTGCGTGAAATGAAGTACTTGGGTGTGGTCCTGGATCAGAGTCTATCAGGGCTGCCACACCTGAGGCATCTTCGAACAAGGTGCACGCTGATCCTCAATAGATTGAATGGCATGAGGTTATCGGGCAAAACCAAGAAGGCCATCTATCAGAGAGGAATAGAAAGAATTCTGACATATGGCAGTGGAGCATGGTGGACTCCCACCGTCAGAATGAAGAAGGGCATAAACCAAATCCAAAGGTTGGCCCTACTAGGGATCACCGGTTGTTTTCGCACAACGTCGACCCTCGCACTCCTAGTGCTGGCGGGGTGCGAGCCGGCAAACCTAGTAGTGGAAAGGGAGGCCGCAATGCACTGCCTAAGGTCAGGCGAGGACGCCTACCTTCTCGGTGTGCCACATCGAGCCTCTAACATGGAGCTGGAAAGCGTGGACTGGTAGATCCACCCGGCCGAGGAAATTTGCCCACCGTGGGACAAGGAGAAACCCACGGGAGTTGGGCATGAGCTATTCACGGACGGCTCAAAGTTGAAGGGACAAGTGGGAGCAGGCGTCTGTGCGTTCTCGGATGGGAACGAAGCAACTGCAGAATGCGTGAAACTATCGCAGAACGCTTCTGTCTTCCAAGCAGAACTTCTGGCGATAGAGAAGGCACTCACCTGGGCACTCCCCAGGCGTAGTGACGAAAGGATAAAACTCTACTCGCACAGTGAGGCAGCACTGCAAGCTCTGAGTAGATTCAGGGGAAGAAACCCCATCGTCCAGAGGATTAAAACCCTCTTGAGGGCAGAAGGAGATGGGGCAGTTAGTTTCCACTGGGTACGAAGCAATGTCGGAACCCAAGGAAACGAAAGGGCGGACCAGCTGGCAAAGGCAGCCACGCTGAAAGAGACGGTTGACGTGCAATGCAGAACGCCGCGAAGGAGTATTCGCGCAGCATTAGCACGACAGACCATGACCGAATGGCAGGTCAGATGGGAAACGGGAGAGACAGGCCAGAAGACACACAGAGTGTTTCCGAAGGTCTCGACCAAACGTGCACAGACAAACAAGTTCCTGAATCAGGTACTCAGTGGCCATGGCATCTGCCCTGAATACCTGGGCAGATTTGCCATCAGGAACTGCACTTGTCCCTGTGGAAATAGGTCAGCAAGCATAGAACACTGCGTGCTTGAATGCAGCGGCTTCGCCGAATGGAGAAACACACTGATCCCAGGTGTGCAAAGAACGCGAAGATTGGATCTGCTCATCCAATCTTCCGTTAACAGGAGGGGGTAATAGCCCTTGTAGAGAGGCTAACCCTCCAGCAACACATGATTTTCCCCAGTCAAACGGGGACCGAAACGCAAGAGGTGCACGTGCACACCGAAAGCGATTTGGAAGAGGAATGAGGGCAAAAGTCTGTGGGCAAGCAGACGAAATAACCTCCAGTGTACATACCATGTAAATACTCTTTTAAATCTCTCAATGTTGTGAGTTCTAAGCATGAGGACAGTGTATAGATGTGTGTAAGTTTTGTTGAAAAAATAAAGGGAAATTATTCCCCCAAAAAAGTTCGAGGGCCAGAGAATCTCCCAGTCAACCCTAAATTAATGAACGACCTATCCCACCAGACAGAGCGGGAACCCAGATAAGGTACGCTAGGTTGCCTGCCAGCACGTCATCGCGGGCTGGTCTCTGGGGCACGGGGGTGGCCAGGGTCCGAACCAGCGTCTCAAGGCAGAATAATTGTCGCAACATTTCAAAATAAAATCCAAGGTGCTCAATTAGTCCCCGTGGAGCCAAGAAACATTGTCGGAACGGGACAATGAAATCAGTATTTTTTTTTCTGTTCGTATACCTACCGTGTTGGTAAGTGCTTACTTCATTTAGTTATCTTTGTTTCATTGTCATCGCCGAGTCGACCAAGACGTGAATTCTACCTCGCCATTGCAAATGGCGGCTTCCGGGATGAGTGACGTCCCAGCTCTTGTTACCGGAAGCGATTTCCCTCTTCTTCCACCATCAACCTATGGAAGGCCTGCTTCGACAAGCCCCTCCTTTCACAAGCAGAGCTCAGCTACCCTACCAGCTGATCCGACTTCTGCTTTTACGTCACTGAGTGGCATTCAGGGAAAGACGGCAAAGTTCATGCACATTTCTCTGATCCCAAATATGCCCTACACGTCATCAATGATGGTATTTCTGTTGGTGACCGGCATATTACAGCTAATCCTATCTCTCACATGCTTACTGTTGTTTCTTCCCCTGTGCCACCAGAAATCTCAGATGAACATTTATTGTCCGTTGCGCAAAACTTTGGACATATCGTTGTCCGGCCACCTTTTCCTCTTTCCCAGCCATGCCGGAAGATCGTTATCTGCTAGGTCTACGGCGAAACGTCAGAATTGTTTTTCCCTCCGATGAAGCAAAACTGCGAGTTCCATCCAAGTTCAGCGTTCGATGCGATACACACATAAGAGAAATCACTATTACTGTCGGAACTATGAGTTCTACATGTAAGTACTACGGGCACCTTCGCGCCTAATGCCCACATCGCCCTCCATCCACCACAGCCTCGAAAGTTCAATCTCAGCCGGCCTCCTCTATTGCATCGACGTCATCTGCTTCAGCCTCGAGTCAACCCCAGCCGACGTCAGGCAAAAGTAGCACTGCAACCATTGGTCAACGAACGACTTTGTCGCGATTTTCAACTTATGGACCTGCGTCTACTCCACCGTTACTTCCTTCATCGGATTCCTCTTCGCTTGTTATTCCTTTACCACTACCTCCCCTTTCGGAGGATCCTCAAGTCCGACCGTATCTCTCCTAGTGGGTCCCCTACGTTTAGCCATTTTAACGTGCCTGATTATAATGATGACACCTCTGTGCCCTCTCGAGGCAAGGGTAAACAGCACTGGACCCATAATACTCGTACCAAGAGAATTCGTACAGGACTGACTGCTCTGACCGTAGCGCGATCGTTCATTTAGCTTCACTGCATCAGAAGATTCCGTTGATTCTGATACCGATGTTGGATCCACGGACCCAATTGGATCCCATTAATGTCTAATTTTTGGAAACCACTTCACTTCCTCAAACTCCAATCATCGGAGAAGTTCTGTATGCATTCCTTTCTGGTCCTCGCCACAACAAACAGTCAAAGAAGATTTTGGTTCCTTACGCTGACGACCTTCAAGAGGTGCTTCTCCAGCTGAGAACCATCCGTTCTCATCTTCAGTCGTTGCCTCGTATTACTCTTGGTGATCCTCGTTGGGTCTAGAAATTCATTCGCCGTTTGGAACTCCTTCATAAGGCTGCTGACAACATACTCCAACCAGCACCTCACGTGTCTGTTCAAGATAGTGGACTTGAACTGCAGGGGACTTAGCTCCCCACTAGCCAATTCGCTAGTATTTGAAGACCTCGGCCCTTTAAATGCCGACATTATTCTCTTACAAGAGACTAATTGCCTCCCATCGACACTGTTCCACCACTGGCGTCATTGGGACTTTATCTACCACCACGCATTTCGGTTATCCCGACACGACAGCGTGGAGATAGGCGTTCGTTCCCGCTTTCGCCAAATTGTTTAATCACTCCGTGTCCATAACGTATGTCAAGATCTGTTACAACGTCTGACCTTCACTTATGATGAGCAGCGGTACTTAATATTCAACATCTATGTATCCTGTTCCTTCACTCAACTTACACATCTGTTCACCACTCTACGCACCGCCTTTCAAGCCGCGTCACCATCCGATCATATTGTGATCGGTGGTGACTTCAACTGCACACTCCAGCCAGATCTTTATCGTGCTCGGTCTGGTAACGAGCATCGCCTTCGTTTGGTAGAACTGCTTCGTTCCATCGTTGCGGACTTTGATCTTCACGAGGTGTTTCGACAGCTTCATTCCACATCTACCTCCCACACTTGGCAAGCTGCAACCACCTATCCACTCTCTTCTTCCAGACTAAATCGTGTTTACGTCACTTCCTCCCTTCTACCCATTGTTATAGGTTGTATTCACTCACCTACAGCTTCCTCGGACCACTGTGCAGTCGTTACCACCCTTGGGGCCTTGTCTCAGCACGGTTCAGGCTTTCGCACTCATACTCTGCATTCGTCCTTCCTTGAAAATCCAGAATTTTGCACTTCAGTTCGGGAACTCCTTCAAAGTTTACATCCTGGAATTGCCACTGCTCAATTATCCCTTGGGCTCTTACCTACTGGCTCACGGTGAAATCTCATCTTCTTCATTTTTTGAAATGTTATTCTTTCCAATCCAATACCTTGCGCACAATGGAAGAAAGAAATCTCCGCCAAATTTTAACTCATCTTGGTGCTGGTCACCCGCAGTATGCGTCATATCACAAAGACCTCCATGCCCTGCTCGAACTCCGAGCTCGTCAGGCTATTCTTCGCCTTCGCATCCAGCATTTAGCACGAGAGGATTGTTCCTACAAATTTCTTTCTTCATTAGAAGCCAAACAACGTTCTTCACATCATCTTCGACTTCTCCGGCTACCTGATGGAAGTGTCTCTCCTGATCCGGATATCCTCTGCTCCAATATTCGTCACTACTTTGTCAACAAATACAGTGAAATCCCTCCTCCTTCTTCAACTGCTGCTGCCACTTTGCTTTCCTCTTTACCCCAAGTTCCCTCTCATCTTTCCGCCACTCTACTACAACCTCCTACTTCTTGCGAACTTAGGGTCGTCCTCCGTTCTCAGAATCCCCATGTCGTTCCTGGTCCTGACGGACTCCCTCTTGCCTTTTACATCACTTTTCTCTCCACCCTTCTTCCTTTTCTGCTTGCTGCGTTTACTACTGCTCTCAATTATCCCTCTCTTCCGAGGGGTTTCACTGTGGCACATATTGTACTTTTCCCTACGAAGGGTGACCTCCTTGACTTGGGGAATTGACGTCCAATCTCTCTACTTAATCTAGATTACAAACTTTTTACTAAACTCCTCTGTACTCGGCTTAATCCTATCCTTCCATTTATCCTTTCTTCCGACCAAACCTAAACGGTCCCTGATCGGTCTATCTCCTCTAACCTTTATCTTCTTCGAGACCTCACCCACCTTGCCTATACTAACTCCGAATCGCTCGCACTCCTTAATTTAGATTAGCGCCCTGCATTTGATAACATCTCTCACTCTTATCTTTCTTCGGCTCTTCTTTCTTTTGGCTTTCCGCCCGCCTTCGTTACTACCATAATAAACCTCTATCTGGACGCGGTTCTCCAAGTTCGGTTGGTCGCCTTTCTGACAGCGCCTTTCAGTTTCAATCGGGGCACCCGGCAAGGATGTCCTTTGTCAGGACAACTGTTTGCCATTGCATTCGAGCCGTTTTTGCGTGTGGTACATCCTGCGTTCCTTGCCGTACTTCCACCTCTGACCACAAGCACAAGACATTTCCAAATCCCTTATTTAGCGTATGCATCCGATGCCACGTTTTGTAAACGTGACGATGTTCACTTTGACATCCTTTCCTAATGTTACCAGCTGAATTCGTCTTCCTCTGGTGCCAGCCTAATTACGTATCACCAAGAGCACAGCCCTCTGGTGTGGTGCGTATATTAACCGGTCCGACACTCCATGGGGTGCATCCTGTGCTGCTTCTATAGAGAAGTTTTTGGCTGTACATCTTGTTGTCCCCTTGGCAGCGAGGAATGCCACCTGCAATTCTCTTTGACCTAGTCTGACTCGACAAGCCGCCTTCTGGAGGAATTCACAGTTCTGTTCATCTTATGTTACTCGAGCAAGGATTGCTCGCACATACCTACTTTCGAAATGCATCTACCTCTGGTCAGTTCTCAAGTTCCCTGTCTACTACCTCAATGAGATCACCCGGATTGTGTCGAAAGTCATTTGGACACATCATCACTGGGCTCAGGTTTCAACGCTTGGCCGCCCAATTTCTACTGGAGGGATCTCGCTCATCGATGTTGTCCTGTACTACAGAGCTCAACGAGTAGTGTCTCTCTTCCGTATTTTCACTGCTCCGTCAAATCCAACTACTGTCACCATGGATGTCCTGGTTTCTCGTCGCAATCCAAGATTCACCTTTCTCACTCTCGTGATGATGGATCACTTTTCTCTTCTTCGCTCTCGTCTTTTTCCCATCTATGCTGAAGCACTATCTTTCTCCACACTCTGCCCCTTATACACAGTGCGTCAAAGAACTTTTAAAACTGGGTCTGTAAAATGAAATGGAAACAAGAAATTATAATTTGTTTTGGTTTGTTATTCAAAATACGTCCCTCCGGCTACAATCCACTTGTTACAGCGATTTAATAATGATTCGAATGCCTGTTCCAGTTCCATTTGCGGAATTGCCTCCAAAGCACGCGCCGAAGCTGTTTGTATGGTCGAAATATCCTCAAAATAACACCCTTTTAACGTCGTTTTAAGTTTTGGGAACAAAGAAAAGTCGCAGGGTGCTAAATCAGGCGAATACGGTGAATGATTCAACACACAGATGTTATTTTTCGCCAAAAATCTACGAACAAGAAGTGAGGTGTGACTGGGTGCATTATCGTGCAACAAACACCAACTGTTTTCATCTCGATATTCTGGACGAATGCGACGAATTCTGCCCACCAAACGCCTCAAAACATTTAAACAAAACTCACCAGTAATTGTTTGTCCACTTGGAACAAATTCTTTGTGGGTAATACCCTTACTATCGAAGAATGTAATGAGCATTGTTTTGATTTTCGATGGAACTTTTCTTGTTTTTTGGCTTGTGGCGAGATTTTTGACTTCCATTCCGCACTTTGTCGCTTTGTTTTAGAATCATATTGAAAACACCATGTTTCATCACCAGTAACAATCGATTTTAAGAAGTTTGGATCATTTTCAGCGGGTGAAATGATGTCTCTGCAATGTGCAGTTCTCCTTGATTTTTGTTCATTGGTTAACGTGTGTGGAACAAATTTAGCACAAACTTTTGTTTTGCCCAAATCTTCATGCAGGATGGTTCGAATCGTTTCTTTGTTGATATTTAAAGACTCTTCCATCATTCTTAGTGACGCACATCGATTGTTTTCCACGAAATCACGCACTTTTTCAATAATCTCAGGTGTCCTAGATGAACTTGGTCTTCCGGTATGCTTATCATCTTCTAGCGTATCTCTTCCGTCCAAAAAACGTTTATGCCACAGGAAAACATTTGATCTACTTAAGAAAAACTCACCGTAAACTTGTTTCATCATTTGGTACGTTTCCGAGGCACTTTTACCAAGTTTTGCGTTAAATTTAATAACAGCCCTTTGTTCCATCTTAATAATTCAACATGAAAAAAATTTGACTTCTCTAATGGACGCCTGTTTCGTTTGAGTTACTTTAACAATTGCGCAGTACTTTTGGCAGAAAGCAAGCAGATGGTCACGGTTTATAACGCATTCGCGATTACACTGGTGGCGCCACCGTAGGCTGAAATCTAACGCCAGTCCTAAAAATTCTTTAACGCACTGTGTACGTGTTCCTCCAGCCTCTACTGTCGAAGACTTAGCCCAACTGCTTTTCTAATGTTCTGTTATCCACCCTCCTAACGCACCGCACTTCACCGAACTTCCATGGCTTCCTGCGGGAGTACTGTTCGGGACCTTCTCACTCCTGATCTCGTGTGGAAACCTTTCTTTGAACTTTCTCCTTTACTTCCTGATACACCTGCTTCTATTTCACTTTATTCCAACTTTCGTTCCGCTATTATAACACTATATCATGATCTTGCCTCTCCCACCGGTCTGTCTTTCGTTTCTTCTGCCTCCCTCCCCCTTACTTTCTTTCTCAATTTTCAGGGTTCTACTCTCCCACTTTCCTGTTTCTCTGTCTCTTCTCTAAATCGCTTTTCACGTGTTCCATCATCATTAGTGCCACTGCCGCTACCGGATATCCCATCAGCAGTTTTACCGTGCGTCTAGTCGACAGTGTCTTCCGCGCTGTCCACACCGATGGAGCGTAATATCCATTTGTTGTTTTCCCATCGTCGCCGGCCGGTGCTTGCTATTCTGTATCAAATGTCACTTGTCACTTTCCCTACCTGTTGTCTTTGCTTCATGCCTGCAGATGTTCCTCATGAATATCTTTACTGCCCGGTGCTGCTTCGGCTTCTTCATCTCGCTTTTACTGTGGTGCGACGTTTGTGTGCCCTCAACCTACCGTTTGGAGCGTACAGCACCTTGTACAGCTCTTTTCGGCCACCTACTCTATTATCAGCAGCCAGCACCTATGTATTCATCCTTGCACGCCTCCTGTTGCGGCCAATGAGAATTTTCCCGTGACTCACTTATAAACGTGGTAAGAGCGAAGACCTTTGTTTGATGTTCCTGGTCCACGTCAAATTTCTGTGTTAATTAGTTTGATGTCACGTATCTATACCATCTGCAGCTCCGATCCGCTCCAGTGACACCGATCCTATTCGAGGCGGAGAGACTTTTGTCTCGTTTGCGCCTCGCATATGCGCCCGCCTGCGGATAATAATCAGCTACGTCGTTTCTTCCAGGTTTGGTCGCCACATCAAACTTGACTTATCAATTCGTCAACTGATCTACAACTTCTTCTTTTTACCTACACTGCACTTCTGATTAACCGTTTTCTAGCTGTCTGCACCCTTACTGGACCCTTGTCTGTTACTGGGTTTCCACTTGTCGTATTGTTTTTGTTGTAGAGCCATGCGTTGCTCTACTCACCTGTTATATTATGCATTTGCACATTCGTTTGTGTTTTTGGGACTGAATTTGTGTACATAAGTTGTACGTACTTATTCTTTATTTATTTTATTCATTTTTACATCCTTTGCACTTATTATCCTCATATCTGCAGAATCTGTTATAGCATATTGTCTGATATCTACAGAATCTGTTGTTGCTTTTTGCCTTATATCTGTTAAATCTGTTGTACTAATTATCCTCATATCTGTAGAATCTGTTGTTGCATTATACTTCTATTTGTTTGCACAGTGTATTGTATTTATACCTATTGGAAAATTTTCTCATCGACTCTTATGCATTTGTGTCATTCCATGTCAGAAGTACTGGCAACTATATTTTTCGTAACTTTCTGTGCTTGAGTTTCATACCTTTGCATCTATATTTTGTACATAGCTCGCTTTAGTTTGCACTTTTCGCATTCTATTCGTACTCTTGTTTGCTGCCATATTCGTCCATCTCATGCTATTTGCACATAGCAATGTCTCCTGTTTGTACCTTATCAGTATTAATTTCACCTTGTACCCTCTTTGCGATTGTCATCAGATTATCCTTCATGCACCTTTTTGTGTTAATACTTATTTTGTCATGCACATGTTGTACATGTTTTAATATTTTCTGATCCTCAGTACCGGTTGTTCAATACCGCTCGCTGTTTTGCACTCTTATTTGTACACTCTATGTCCCTGCCATATTTTTGTCACTGTAGCTTTGTGCTACTGGACACACACATGTTCTTCACTGTATTTACTCCATATTGTGTTTTTCTGCACCCTGCTTGCAGTACTTACCGTTGAATTCACCTACGTTTGTAATCAACCTCTTATGCTGATTTTATTCTCATGGTATATATCACATTGCTGTTTGCACATATCTCATCGTCGTTGTACATATGACATCAATTATGCTTTATTTTGGCACTGTAAATACAGGCCTCCTGTAACCTTTTTCGACGAATCCTCAATAAAAATTTTGAAAGCTAGAAGGTAACACTAAACATGGCCCAACCAAGAGAGAACAAGCTGGACTTAGGAGTGGCTACAGCACTATAGATCATATCCATGTACTGAGACAACTAATTGAAAGAACAATAGAATATCAACTCCCATTATGCATTATAACGAAGTAAATTTCTCCGTCATTTTTATCCACGCCAGGATTCGAACCCGGATCCCACCATTCCGGAACAAGTCACTCTACCAATTGAGCTACGCGGACGTTTGTTCTGACTGCTATGTGCCTTTATGTCGTGTGCGTCCTTCTGGCAGGTACGTCACATCTCCCCTCCCCGAAAGAGGGCCGGGGGCATGGCCCACGGGTCAGCCGTGACCATGAATCGTTGAAGGCAGACATCCACTGTAGAACGTGCACTTGAGAACTCCCAGTCAATTTTTTTCGAAGCGCTGGAGAAGGGATTCTCTCTGATTTTTCCTATCTCGCGGTGTGGAAAGAACATCACACCATTGCGAGATTTTGAACGGTCAGGTCATCCGGATAGTTCGGGCGCCATTATAACGAATTAAATTTCTCCGTCATTTCTGTCCACACCAGGATTCGAACCCGGATCCCCTCATTCCGGAATAAGTCGCTCTACCAATTGAGCTACGCGGACGTTTGTTCTGACTCCTATCCTATCTGCCTTTATGTCGAGTGCGGACGCTGGCAGGTACGTCACATCTCCTGGTACGTTACAGCATGGCTTTTATTGGCTCTGAAAAGGCCTTCGATTCTGTGAAACCATCAGCAGTAACAATGGCTTTGAAATCTTGTGGTATTGAAAATGCATACATTAGCATTATTAATAACATCTATGAAAATGCAAGTGCAAAGGTTCGGATATTTGAGGATACAGCACAAATAAGAATTCGAAAGAGAGTGAGACAAGGTGACACCATATCTCCCAAGCTCTTTAACGCCCCATTGCAAAATTCTTTCAGTCATTGAACTGGGAAAACAAAGGGATAAAGTTTAATGGATATTACTTAACTCACTTTCGTTTTGCTGATGACTTAGTCCTCTTTGCAACTACCGTTTCAGAGCCACAATGATCCAAGAACTTGTTGACAAGAGTAAAGAAGTGGGATTAAAAATGAACTTTCAGAAGACAAAAGTGATGTTCAATGCTTTTACAAGAAAGGAAGATTTATCGATTGATGGAGAAAAGCTTGAGACAACCGTTTCCTACATTTATCTTGGGAAGCAGATATCAAGTGAGGGTCACACTGATGAAGAAATTAAGGGGCGTATAAAACTTTAATGGAGAGCTTTTGGAAGAAACAGTAAAGCTTTTAAGAGCAGTATGCCATTATGTCTCAAAAGAAAAGTGTTTAATCAATACATCCTGCCAGTGCTTATGCATGGAGCAGAGACATGGACCTTAACTAAAAAAGACATACAAAGACTGCTGACAAATCAAAGAAAAATGGAGAGATGCATGCTTGGTGCAACCAGGAAAGATAAGAAGAGGAACTTGTGGATAAGGAGAATGACAGGAGTGGACGACATCATGACCAGAGTGAAATCACTGAATTGGCAATGGGCTGGACATGTTGCCAGAAGAACGGACCACCGATAGACAACCGAAATTTTAGACTGGATTCCGAGGAACAGAGAAAGACCCAGAAGAAGACCCCATGGAAGATGGATGGATGAAATTCGAAAGTATGCTGGAGTGGCATGGAGTAGGCATGTCCAAGACAAACAATTGTAAAAGAAATTTGGGAGACCTTCATCCATCAGTGGATTGAAAATGGCTGATGATGATGATGATATGTACCAAGCTATTGTGTATTACTGTTGTAACAACAAAAATGCAATAAAAGAAGTGAAATGAAAAACTAATAAATTAATTAAAAAATCAGCAATTTGTAATATCAAAAAAGGAGTTCCGCTGTGTGTTATGCTCTTTTAACTGCTATGTGCATACCAAAATAAACAACGTTCGGTAGTTTCCTCTGTAGGCGACTCACAGACAGATACGTTAATTCTATTAATATGGAAGATAGTGAATAATAATTGACTCGAACAAGCGCGTCCGTTTGTGAACACCCACTTAATCCAAGAGATGTGTAAAAAATGATGGAAACTTCAGTAATTACGCCATTTTGTATTGGAAAGTATGTCTCCTGTTGATCACTTACATGGCTTCGTAGATTTAACATTATTGTTTCTGAAGTAAATAAAATTTTGCATATTCTTTTTAATTTCTTATACGGAGACATATGGGAAACATTTCTGTTAAATGGAAAAACAAATTCTACGAGATTTTGCCGAACTATCGTGAACTTTTCCGGCAGGGATGATTGACGTGAGAAAGAAAATGTTGACGTTGCAATTTAACTCCATGGCATGTAGCCTAAAATAGACCGTAAGAAAGTTGTTTTCCCGTGAACAGGCATGAGCGGCAGTAAAGAGAAAAAACAATATCCCCTGACAGAGAGAGGCTTTTGGATGAAATGAAGTCCACTGCTATAGCTGGCTACAAAGAAAATATCACCACACAGCAATCTGATGACTTCCAAAAGAAAAGATTTCTTTGTCCTTCTAGATAAATCTTTCAAATCAGTCAGTGAGCCATTCGCTGTTCAGGACTTTTTCTTCTCAAACAAAAGAAAAAATGGCTTTTGAAGTTGAACCAAAGTAAAAGTGGTAGACTGGTGAACGGTTTCTATCGTTATATGATGAACAGGTGGGAAAGAAATTCCAATGTCTGTTGAAAACGAATTTCACTTTTTTCGTTCGTTCTGTCACTTACACGACTGAGGCTTAATGTTTCCTGAAATGATACGTGTAAAGATGGTTTTAAGATGCTGTTATTCTTATACAGCATTGCAGTTAGATATTTCTTTTAGTAATCTTCTTGCAAAAAATTTACCTGCGGAAAACAAGCAAGTTCGACTGAGTACATATAAACGGCGAAACGTAGCTCAAAGGAATCGATTACTAAACCATTATCCGGAAGCAGTGAAAAATTCTAAACAATTCCAACTCCGGAAAAAAATATACACGGTTGTCTTTAATTTCTTTTATAAAGAGATACTATACCGTGCAAACTAATCGGGACAAGCTATTTAATTCTCAGAATTGTAATGTGATCGCCAGTTGATGTCGGAAACCCACGTAAACCGGTTTTAGCAGCTGTGAGGTGGTGTGACTGTTAGAACTTGATAGTAAGAATGTTGATTGACCGGTTTTAAACAGTAAATAGGCACTTCAGCTTCAGTTGTGAGCTTTCACGTGTGACGGGTGGATGTTAGGTTTTGCTCTCTGTGAGTACGTCTTGCTTTCGTGTATTGAAAAATGGATATTTCTCCAAGGAAGCGTGCAAACATAATTGCTCTGAAGGATCACACTTCTATGAAAGTGAGAGATATCGCTTCTGCAGTTGGTGTAGGCAAATCAAGTGTATCAAGACTGCTTACGCGATACAATGCATCTGAATCATCGTCTCCAGAAAGGAGAGGTAAATGTGGAAGAAAACGAAAAATAACTCCACGAACCGATAAATATCTAATCAGAAATACATAGTAAAATTAATCCAAAACAAAAACAAAAAACAAGCACCGACCTTCAAAGAGATTTATTGGCTAGTGGTTGTGATGCTAGTTATTCAACTGTACGCATTAGGCTTCTGGAAGTTGGCCGGAAAGCAAGAAGACCAACGAAAAAACAATATTTAAATGCGAAAATGAAGATAAAACGTTTAGCATGGGCCAAAAAATATCAATCATGGACTGCCGACGACTGAAAAAAGGGAATTTTCAGTGATGAAACTCATTTATTTGTGCAGGGTTACTAAGCAAATGTCGTTAGACGAAGCAACTGTGAACCCTTAAGACCTGAGCATGTCAAACAAACTGTAAAACACCCTCTGAAACAGATATTTTGGGGGTTTTTCACATCAAATGGCACTGGAAGCTTAGTTCCTGTTCAAGGTATGATGAATTCAGCCAAGTACGTAGAAATATTACAACGTAGGATTGTTCCATTCCTGCAAACTTTTGACGGGACATTCCAGCATGACTTGGCCTCATGTCACAATTCGAAATTTATCAAGAATTTCATGCTGGAAAATCAAATTCATTTGCTTGATTGGCCTGGAAATTCATCAGTCTTAAATCCCATAAAAAACTTGTGCAATATTTTGAAGTGATGTTTAGGTAAAATGGACTGTACAACCAAAGAACGCATGATAACGAATGCTATAAAAGTGTGGTTCCACGATTATGAAGTCAAAACTATGTGCACTCTATTAGTGGAGTCAATGCCAAAACGAGTTCAAGAGGTCATTTCTGACATACTTCACACTAATATAGGTATTTATCAGTGTATATCAAGGCATAGAATGATATAAAGGCATAGTTTTGGAAAAAAGAGTGATTTTTTACTTTGTCCCAATTAATTTGCACAGTATAGTAAATGTTTCAACTTCTTTATTAACGTTATGAAACAATCCAACATCGAGAAACTACTGTACCAGGGTGGATCAAAAAGATTGTATCCTAACCTATGTCTAGTAAATAACAATATAAATTATTTTTTCTGCAGGTATTGCATATTCTTGTATGTGGAATACAGACCATTTGTACCAATTTGTAATCTCATAACTCCATTAATTCTCTTTTTTTTTCAGTTGATTTTGAGAACCAAACCGCAGAGACTCCGAAAGGGTAAAACTAGAACTAGAGATGGTGGTAAAATACCGGTCTTTTAGTGATGGGACTACGAAATGAAAGATTCGTTCTCAACGAATTACCCTTCATTGCGAATGGTGAATGGTTTTCTCTCATTGCTCAGAATTATCATTCAATTAACCATTACTGCGACACTCAAGTCGCAGCGCATTTAATTTTGTTTCGCCCGCACGAGTTCGGAAACAAATTTTCAATAAGAAAAAAAAGTGTCGAGAATTGATCATTGTCAATCATTACGTGAGTAAACAATCAGCAGTCAGCTAGGAAATAATAGTGAAACTTAAGAATGGGAATGATATGTGAATGCCATTCATTTAAATTCCCAATAAGAAAAGTAAGGTCGAGAATTAATACCGTTAGGTGAGTGAGCAGTCAACAGTCAACTAGGAAATAATGGTGAAACTGGGAATAATACGTGAGTAGCATTCATTTGAATAGTGTGCCCGTACTCTTTGCAAAATCCTTCATCGTGAAGGTGAAGAGGTCACCCTATTTGTTCAGTTTATTAAGAAGAGCTGTGGCCTTATAATGAATAATATTCTCCGCTGGACGTGTAGTGCAGGGAAGCTTACGTTAAGTCACGTTAGGGTTATTGGAAGGTTACTTGACGTAGCTAAAGTGTACCTAATCTTCAAAGTGCTAGAGTTTGTTTATGTTAGACACGCACGTTCATTGAATATGGAACTTCTTTTTACTCAGCGTTCCTCATTATCTTGGATATCAGTAATATAACTTCGGTTTTAGTACATTAGTACCTTGAAAGCTCCTTATTAGAGCGGCAAACACAATATACCCTGGACTTAACGTAGACACTCCATGAAATAGACTTAACGGCCAGACAGAGGTCTGACAATAAAATGAACTAAGAAAACGTACTCACTTTTAACCTTTTATTGGGGAACTCCTGGTATTACTCAAACACACTCCAACAAAACACAACTACTGATATTCATAACTTTCGTACTATCGTAGATAACAATAATAATGGAAGAACCTATCACAAATAAAACGAAGCTGCTTGGTATAGTTGAACGCGCCTATATATACTGCATACCACCACGTCATGACTTACACTCGTTGCCACATATAATTCAGCGGGAGAAATAACATCTCGTTAAAGTGAGAAGATAATTTGCATAGGAAAATAAAATAACAAGAGATAGTAAAATCAAAAGGAAACTGAATCTAGAGAATACGTTACAGCCTCAAAAGTGTTTTACCAATAAACACGTGATCACTGCAAAGAATGATTTACTCAGTGATGGCAGTGACAACCTGGGAACTCAATGGTCATTCTTGAATGACTTTTTTGCGTGAATGAATGAACTCCCAGCAAGGAACGATTCCTGCCACCAGTCTTGATTTTGAAAGGCATGTCACCACCGAAACTTCGTGATGATCTGGTGCAGACATCCTCGATAAGGCTGTTGCAAGTTCCGCAGTTGTCAAGTGCCACAGAGACATTATAGATAAGGCTGCTGCATATACCACAGTTGCCCAGTGCCAGATGTATGACTTATTTTTTTGGATATCTCGGCTCCTAACATTCCGATTTAAAAAATACTTCCTTCTGTGGGCAGCGTTTCTATTGCAGAATATTTTGCGAATTATTTGAAAAAAATTCTTAACACACAAGTTTGCTACTAAAGGGCATAAATTCACCCTCTCGTTTGCAGTATATTTGGAGTAATTTCTACGCGCCAAAAACCCAGATTGAAGAAAGACCTGTTTGAGCAGATAACCATGGAAACATGTGCTATTTCCTGCCTAAAATAAGACACAATTTCTCCCCAGGGGATATTTCATTTGTTTATCATGATAACACAGTTTTCAGCGACTGGTGGTATTAAGTAGTGTGAAAACACAGGTTTGTCTACGCCGGGATTCGAAACCGGGGTCCCCCACTCCGGAGTCAGTCGCTCTCCCAACTGAGCTACGCGGACATGTGCTCTCACTGCTATCTGCCTTTATCTCACGTGCGTCCTGCGGAGCAGGCACGTCACATCTCTCTCCCCCCCCTCATCGAAAGAGGGCCAGGGGTATGGCTCACTGGTCAGCAGGGACCATGTGTCGATGTAGGCAGTTATCCATGAAAAACGTGAATTTGAGAAATCCCCAAAAATTTGGTGTCTTGAACGTAACATCACGCTGATTTAATTTTTCCAAGCACTGAAGAAGGGATTCTCATTTTCCCTGCCTCGCTGTGTGGAAAGAACATCACATCACTGCGAGAAATCTAACGGCCGTGTCATCCTGGAAGTTTGGGCGCCAATGTGAAAGCACATGTTTTGTCTACGCCGGGTCCCCTCACTCCGGAGTAAGTCGCTCTCCCAACTGAGCTACGCGGATATGTGCGCTCATTGCTATCTGCCTTTATTTCACGTGCGTCCTGCGGAGGAGGCACGTCGCAGCAGCTATTTTTATTTCTGGATGTTTTTTCGATGTAGAGATTCGGCTGATTTTTTTTTTTTGCTGCCGGTCACATTCACCATGAATATCACCACTCACACTGCGTAGTTTAAATTATATGTAGTTTTTCCTAAGCGGTGTAATTGTATTCTCTTTTCGCTGAATTTTTAGATTTTCTAAAGACTTGCTTTGAATTTTTTTTTTCCGAGTCGCAGTGGAGTGCTCATTACAGACCGAAAATTCGGTGTCATCTTTTTTTGTTTTATTTAAAACTACAAACATCCCGCCACTCTCTGTTTCTTTGAGAAACTAGTTTCTCAAATAAAAGCGATATTCTTTATGATGAAATTATAAAGCCCACTTTTTTGTTTATGCTCACCTTGAAACACAGATAGCAAAATAGTAATGAATACGTTTGATGTTCAGTGATATTCTTATTTTGGCGAAGAGAAATAATCACAAAACTTAACTTTAACGAGTTGCTTGTCGTTCTTAATGCACAAATACCCGGCAATATATGAATAACACAGCATTCAAACCTTTAATGGCTGTTCTGAGATCTGATTACGTCGGATTTCAGAAACCCTATCTCGAAATATAATACTATAAGAATCCAATTATTTCAAGCTACTGCTCATGACAACGGCCATTTCTTTTCGCTTGTGCACGGATGTGTGTTGTGTTAAACGAGATGCTGCTCTCTTTTTTTCAGCATTTCATGAGCAGTTCTGAACAAAGGATTCCTTTTGTTTCTCACTGAGCATCACACGGAGTTTAATATGATGATTTTTTCTGATGGAAGTTTTTTTTATTTCATAATTTTTTCTGTTCTTTACATTCAGTAGTTCAGAAACGAAATTTCTTCTACGAAGAAATTCTAGAGACAAACTTTTCTAGAAAATCACCTATACCAGAATTTTTTTCTAACAGACATTTTCTCTAAATTTTATATGGTGCTATTTGCATGTCTAAATGAAAGACGGATGATGACTTTGCTACAAGAAATTAGCAAATACAAAGGCTTTCACACATTTGTAGAACGATTTTCAGCAATATTATTCTTAAATAATAAAGAACTAGTCCTTTTAACCGGTGTATATTACATAGATATGTGCTTAACTAGCAAGCTTTCGCCATCCCGGATGGCTTCTTCAGGCTTGAAGCAAGCGTCTAATATTAAAACATACAGTTATGCAAAACAAATGCTTTACAAAATAAATGTTTTTGTATAATTGTATGTTTTGTTTTACAAAACAATTGCTTTGCAGAACAATTGTTATTTTTATAACTCTATGTTTTTTTTCACAAAACAATTGTTTTGCAGAAAAATTGTTATTTTTATAACTAAGTTTTGTTTTAAATTGTTCTGTAAAACAATTGTTTTGTGTAACTGTATGTTTTAATATCAGACGCTTGCTTTAAGCCCGCAGAAGCCATCCCGGATGGCGAAAGCTTTGCTAGTTTAGCATACACGCCGATTAAACGGATTTGTTCTTTATTATTTATATTACTGGCGTAGACTATGTTCCTTTATATAATAAAAATATAATTCATGTTTAAACTAAAAATATTCTTTTCTTAACAATTTTATCTGATAGCCGCCGATGACCCCGCTCATCCACACGCTGTTGTCCACGGTAGTTGGCCCTTGCAGGGATGGTTTTACCGGATTCGATGTACTCACGGTGCTCCCGTGACACAGTGGCTCATAAAAGTTCCAGTGCTTGCATGTCTTCCGAGATGGAGTGACCCTTTCGTCGGGCACTGACAATTTGCCCAAATGCGCTTAGATCCTTCGTTTTACCCATACTGCGTTCGACTCTTACTGATTCCCGCCGCATTACTCCTTATTTTGTCGGATCGCTGCATACGTCATGTCGTTTCCGTTTACAGGGTCGCCCACAGCGCCACATTTGCATAACGCCAGCTGTCTCTAATTCAATTGCTTTTCAGTGTATGTCTCGTTTTTCATTGTTTCAAGAAAGAGAGTGGTGGATTTGGGTGTATGACTGTTAGCCATATCCTGATCGAGTTCTACTCTCTGAAGGCTTTGCAAATAAAGGAATGGTGTTTCTTCTTTAAATATAGGATATAAAACATTATTTTGGTAATATGTAGAATTTATTTTAACATTTTTTTCAACTTTTCTTAACTTCGCCTCTCCGGTGGCTCAGTAGTCAAAGCGATGGCTTCTGATCATTCGTCCGTGAGGGGTCCGTTTCAAATCCCGGTGAGGAATGGATGTTGGGTTTCTCTAACGGCGCTGACTCTCTCCCTTCCCTGGAACCAGTGGCCCTAAATCAGGGACGGGCGAATGCTTATAGCCTATTGAGTTGCTCACGGTGGTCGTTAAACCTCAAATAAAAAACAAAACAAAAATACTTTAACTTCCCATTGTTCGAGAAACCAGCAATAGTCAGGAATCCTTTACTGAAACTTTCTTCGGATTCTTGGAACCAAGCTCGAAAGTCTTTTTCTGGTCTTTTGCGATAATAAATCGATCATTCCTTTTTGCTACAGTCGTTTAGGTCGATAAATGCTTTATTAATAGTCATCATAAATTTCCATTTGTCTCCGAGAAAGCAATTTTCCTCAAGAAATCTACACCGTGTTCGGCGCCCAGACACGTGTCTAGGCAAAAGACCGTGAACATTATTATTATTTTTTGTTTCAGATTCAAATCTTTGTTTATTACTCTTTCCACGTTTTGACGCATAGCAACCGAAAAATTGTTATCCGGTCACTGCTGGGGAATTGAATCCCGGATTTCTCGATATCTAGCCGAGCGGGTTAGCCTTACACCACGGTATGTAACGCGCTCGGCTAGATATAGATAGATCCGGGATTCAATTCCCCGGCGGTGACCAGACAACAATTTTTCGGTTGCTGTGTGTTAAAACGTGGAAAGAGCGATGTATTTGCTTATTCACTGAAGCCACGTATTTGTAGGATTTTCAGTTTGTTTATTAGCTTGTTTACAGTTGATACAGCGATTTGTGACGACTTAACGATTGCTTTTTGGGTCTGTGGATGTTCTTTTAAAACCAGAGACCTAACTTTTGAAATAGTCATAAAAGTACGCACGTTCTTTGGACATTCGTTTGGTATTCCTTTTCCTTTTAAAAGCAATGCTTGACGACTTTTCCTCTATTATTAGTACCATTGCTTATTTTACATTTAGAAATGCTAATTACATGACTTACTCAGCGTTTTCTTAATTACAGAATACGAATATTTCTCTTCGTAAAGGTCTAAAACATAACTTTCTATCTACAGATTGTTTGCGGGCGCCATTTTCTTAGTAAACGTTATTTAACTGCAGCAAATTTTTCTTTCGTGTCAATCTAACACTCTGTTGCCAGTTACGATTCTTTAAACTTTTTTTACTTTCTGTTATTTCTTTTAACAACTTTCTAAAAATGCGTGAATATCCTCTATATGAGAATTTTCGACGATGCAGATTTAATGGATAAACATATTGTACTACTGACACCTCTATGTCTTTTCTCATTTTCTGGTATTCCTACCAGAAGGTATTCCATGATTATACTTGTAAATGTCCCTATTTCAAGGCGAAATCTCGAAGAATTTCACTAGCAAAAGCTTTGAGTGACAACCCTAAGGTAGTTTATGAGTTCTACACTGTAGTTATTATTATTATTAGACTGCTGGCCACCCAAAATGCAACACCAAGAAGGAAGCATCCGATTGGCCTGAAATTCACAGCATGCGTCACCAGCGAGAGGACATGCAAACGATTAGCATTGCAGGGCATATGCAAATCATGTGCGCCCGGCACGCCACCGAGAAGCACTATAAGAAGGGTGCACAGAAAGCGGGGTGTAAGTAGTGGAAGTGTGTTGTGCTGCCGGACCTGTGCGTGGGAAGCTTCCTGATGCCTCGTCGCAGAATTCGGCAGTCATTCCAGCACGTTTCGGAGTTTGACAGTGGACGAATAGTGGCTTATCGCGACAGCGGCTTATCGTACTGAGACATCGACGCCCGTGTGGAACGACATCAAGCCACAGTGAGGCGAGTATAGATGCGGTGGGTGCAAGAGGGACTGATGGACCGACGTGAACGATCGGCGCAGCCGCAGCACACCACCGAACGAGAGGACCGGCATGTTGTGCGGCGGGCATTGACGGCTCACACTACCACATCACGAACGTTAGCGCAAGAATTAGGGTGTGTTACGCAACAACCTGTGTCAGCACGTACCGTTCGACGTCGTCAGCAGGAGCGGAGACGTGTCGCACGACGCCCATTGCTCCGATTACCATTGGCATTACACCACCGGCGAGTGCGGCAGCAGTGGGGCGTTGAACGCCGCACCTGGACTACGGAATGGCATGACATTTTTTTCTCCGATGATTCCCGCTTCTGGCTGCAACACCACGATTTTCGGATCCGTGTGTTGCGGCACCGCGGAGAGAGACTGTATGACCCCTGCATTATGCATCGCCATACCGGTCCGTCGCCTGGCGTTATGGTTTGGGGCGCAATTGGATATGACACCCGCACCCCTCTGGTACGCTTCGCCAGTACACTCAATAGCCATCGATACATCTCTGACGTTTTGGAGCCTGTATTCTACCTTACCTGCAGGACCTGCCATTGGCCACGTTTCAACAGGACAATGAGCGCCCGCACGTAGCACGCATCGTGCAACAATTCTTCACGGTCCACCAGGTATCACTGCTGCCGTGGCCCGCCTGTTCTCCCGATATGTCGCCCATCGAAGACGTCTGGTCGCTGATCGGCAACCGAGTGGCCCGGCAAGCACCACCCGTGGCTACGCCTGATGAACTGTGGCAACGTGTGGAAGTTGCCTGGACCGACATACCCCAAGCCCACATCCAAAGCCTCTTTCGTTCGATGCCGCGGCGTGTAGCGGGCGTTATTGCCAGCCATGGAGGCCACACGAACTATTGATGTCTGCGTGTTCCGCAAGTCGCAAGGGCCTGTAAGCTCAATCGTTTCATCTTTGCATCTGTTGTTATGTGTCCAGTAAATCTGGCTTTGCTATCTTGTGTCCTTCTTGGTGTTGCATTTTGGGTGGCCAGCAGTGTAAATATAACGAAGGTTGCACTTGTTTCTAATTGCAGATTATGACGACATTGATGTTCATGACGATGCGTGTAATTTTCAAGCACAAGAAGTTGTTTTCAAGTAATTACAAAGCAGATTTTTCAAATAATTACAAAAATGTTCAAATTTAAAAAACTTTTCTTAGCACACCAGAAAACTGCTCGGGATCCTGAGTTTAAGAAGCATTGCCACTAAACGTTCCATACATTTTTAAAGACACCTGCAGTACTCTGGCTGTCGGATTTTGTGGAACTTTCCGCAGTAAACACGGAAAATTTCATAAACGTGGTAAGGAAAAAAAGTCTCACACGCACCTCATATCAAAGAAGCTGACAAGATTTCGGGACCACTATACAGTGAAATTCCAAAACATTGCTCAAATATGCAGCAAACTTTGCATGCCCCTTAGCGAAAGAAATTGATTTTACATGCAGGGGCGGATTGTGTCGACCAAACCAAGCTGGGAATTTTAGCCTTGTGGTCTACTACAGAAACACAAGTACCACAGGAGAACACCTCAAATCTCCTCATTAAAAAAATGGTAACTCCTGGATGAAAGAGAATTACTAAAATATGCATTGTAAAACTAATTCAGCCGTGAACAAATTTGAACAGCAGTTTAAATGTGAAAGACTTCAAACTAGACTCATGATTGAAATAACACATTAAACTCTGCTTAACAGGGTGTGTTACCAGATAATTACCCGCATTTATTTGGTCACTGATCGTCTACTACGCAGCGCTCTTTCCACCTCCATGAATAGACTTTTTTATTTTGACTCATGAACTACCAATATTATTTGACTCATGAACTATTATTTTATTTTGTACTATTTTGTACTTTATTTTGTACTATTATTATATATGTACTATTATTTTTATTTTCTCATGAACTACCAATATTATGTGACTCATGAACTATTATTTTATTTTGTACTATGTACTTTATTTTGTACTATTATTATATATGTACTATTATTTTTATTTTGACTCATGAACTACCGATATTATTTGACTCATGAACTATTATTTTATTTTGTACTATTTTGTACTTTATTTTGTACTATTATTATATATGTACTATTATTTTTATTTTGACTCATGAACTACCAATATTATGTGACTCATGAACTATTATTTTATTTTGTACTACTTTGTACTTTATTTTGTACTATTATTATATATGTACTATTATTTTTATTTTGACTCATGAACTACCAATATTATTTGACTCATGAACTACCAATATTATTTGACTCATGAACTACCAATATTATTTGACTCATGAACTACCAATATTATTTGACTCATGAACTACCGATATTATTTGACTCATGAACTACTATTTTATTTTGTACTACTTTGTACTTTATTTTGTACTATTATTATTATTTGTACTGCTTTGTACTATATTTTGTACTATTATTATTATATGTACTATTATTTTTATTTTTTTTTTTACTCATGAACTACCAACATTATATGACTCATGAACTATTATTTTATTTTGTACTATTTTGTACTTTATTTTGTACTATTATTATATACGCACTATTATTTTTATTTTGACTCATGAACTACCAATATTATGTGACTCATGAACTATTATTTTATTTTGTACTACTTGGTACTTTATTTTGTACTATTATTATATATGTGCTATTATTTTTATTTTGACTTATGAACTACCAATATTATTTGACTCATGAACTACTATTTCATTTTGTACTACTTTGTACTTTATTTTGTACTATTATTATATATGCACTATTATTTTTTGTTTGACTCATGAACTACCAATATTATTTGACTCATGAACTATTATTTTGACTCATGAACTACCAACTTCATTCATGAGCCAATACCGCTAAATCATTGTTTCTTTAGAGGTAAATATGAGTGGGACAGGAACTACAGACCTATCAGCCTCCTATCAGTGGTTTATAAAATCTTCACTAAAGTTCTTTCACACCGCTTGAAGGTAACACTGGACATGGCTCAACCGAGAGAACAAGCTGGATTCAGGAGTGGCTACAGCACAATAGATCATATCCACGTACTGAGAGAACTGATTGAAAGAGCGAGGGAATATGAACTTCCATTGTGCATGGCTTTTATCGATTATGAAAAAGCCTTTGATTCGGTGAAACCATCAGCAGTTACCACGGCTCTGAAATCCTGCGGTATTGAAGATGCATACATTAATATTATTAATAACATCTATGAAAATGCAAGTGCAAAGATTCGGCTGTTTGAAAATACAACACACATAAAAATTGGAAAGGGAGTGAGACAAGGTGACACCATATCTCCGAAGCTCTTTAATGCCACATTGGAAAATGTCTTTCAATCACTGAACTGGGAAAACAAAGGGATAAAGATTAATGGAGATTATCTAACCCACCTTCGTTTTGCTGATGACGTAGTCATTTTTGCAACTACCCCATCAGAGCTGCAGAGTATGATCCAGGAACTTGCTGACAAGAGTAAAGAAGTGGGATTAAAAATGAACTTTCAGAAGACAAAAGTGATGTTCAATGCTTTTACAAGAAATGAAGATTTATCGATTGATGGAGAAAAACTGGAGATAACAGATACGTATGTTTATCTTGGACAGCAGATATCAAGTGAGGGTCACATTGATGAAGAAATTAATCGGCGTACAAAACTTGCCTGGAGAGCTTTTGGAAGAAACAGCATAATTTTCAAGAGCAATATGCCATTATGTCTTAAAAGAAAAGTGTTTGATCAATGCATCCTTCCAGTGCTTACGTATGGTGCAGAGACGTGGACCTTAACTAAAAGAGACATACAAAAGCTGCAGACAACTCAAAGAAGCATGGAGAGGTGCATGCTTGGTATAACCAGGAGAGATAAGAAGAGGAACTCGTGGATCCGAAAAATGACGAGAGTGGAAGACATCATGATCAGAGTTAAATCCCTGAAATGGCAATGGGCTGGACATACTGCCAGAAGGACAGACCATATAGATGGACAGCCGAAATTTTAGATTGGATTCCAAGGGACAGGAAAAGACCCAGAAAAAGACCACATGGGAGATGGGTGGATGAAATTCGTAAATATGCGGGAGTGACATGGAGGAGACTGGCACAAGACAGACCGTTGTGGAGGAAACTTGGGGAGACCTTCGTCCAGCAGTGGATTGATAATGGTTGACAATGATGATGATGATGATGATGAGTGGGACATAGATTTTCAAACTGCCGGAGAATGGCTTTGTGCTCTATGTCTGCACGTGGATAAGGCAGCGGGGATGATGGACCATCAAAATTGTTATTAGTGCTTCCTTCAAGATTACAAAAGGAGAGTAGGGCTTACTAATGTCCCTTTGGTTCCAACTCAAATGAAATAGGCTTAACCGTATACGTAGTTAGCTTAATTATTTTATAACAGCGTGTTTGATCCGACATAGACTGGAAACGCAAATTATTTTTTAAAGACAAGAACCTTTTAGACACATAATATAAAACTCAAATGAAATTAACAGTTTTTATTTTTTGGACCAAAATAATTATTTGTTCTTTCCAAACAATCCAGAGAAAGAGGATACAAGTGGACCATTTCCCGAATGGTCAAGCGGGGTAAATCTCGGTATCCCGGTGGGCCAATCAGCCCCTGATTGCATATATTCTTAAAAGTTACAGTGAACTATGAAAGATTTTGTGAAAACGTTTCAGCGTTAGCATTGCCTAAAATGAATTGAGCTGTGAAATGCTAATTGCATCTTTGAAATCCCACACAAATTTTGAAGAATGCTGTTCATGTGCTTTACACAAAATAAATTAAAATCAAAATTCTAAAAACATTTCACTGACCTCAGGAATATTACAAAACTACTAGAAAAATGCTCACTTTCAAACTCCGAAACGTTCCGCACTCAGTGCATGCGAATTGAACAAATTGGGATTATTATGGAATGTCACAGCAATCTCCGAAAAATACCACAGAAATGCTTGAGTTTTATAATGTTCAACAGAAAATTTTAAAACAAAAACGTGCGAACTTATTCACGAAATCTTAAAAATATTATAGGTTTCTAACCGTGTATAAAAGCAACTAATGGGAAAAATTTCGACCTGGACTCATCTTCCGACATGAGATTTTCCGAAAAAAAGTATTGAGTTCGAGAATACGAGTTATCTGTACGATTTATCTCCCCGAAAACCTGAGAAGGCGTGCAAGCAACAGTTGGATTTGGTTTTTGGTAGATTGAATAGAAACTTGAAAATTTCACTGGAAGTGTAGAGAGAGGATTCATGAAAGGAATATTACTTGGGATAAAAAGTTTCAATGAGTCACTGTTCCTACGATTGCGGAAAAGTAAGATTTGTTGGCAAAGTGTGTATTTCTAAAGTGAAAATTCACCTTCAATATTTTTGGTAGCTGCTAGCTAAGATGAAAAATTTCGAAACTGATATTTATCGTGCCCGTGATAAGAAGAGTACAAGACACATTTCAACATTTTTCTCTCTGCCCAGCCGTCGGCTAATGAAATGTTTCAGTTACAAGGGACGTACTATGCAAAATATTGAAAAATAAAATGCACTTGATAATGAATACGTTTTGGTCGCTCCTGTGGCCAAGTGATCTGACACGCTTGACCCTACTATTCTCTTGAGATTGGCCCTCGTTCGAGACCAGCACGGGTGATCTTCTTTTCCGATGGCGCTGGCTCTGACCACTCCTTGGAACGAGTGTCCTTAAATTTGGAACGGTCGACTGATTAAATAATTTTTAGTTACTCATGAGCCATAGGTAGTCCAGATGTCTACCTACACACACGGCGACCATGAATTGGAAACATTTACACAATGTCACTTACACATGTATGTTTGCAAAATGCGTAGACACGACTACCTACGCAACTACACTATCTACCAACAAGTAATTGGACACCCCTGCAATCGACTATATCTGCGGTCCTGATACACGTCACGGCCGCCGCCGTTAAATATCGTGTAGGAAACAACAACGCAGCCAGTCGCATGCAAGATGCCACGCAGTTCGGAGCTCTCTGATTTCGAGAAAGGTGTAATCGTCGGATATCACAGAAATGGCCGATCCATACGTGACATATCCAGCGAGTTGAAGTACCCAAAATCGACAGTGGCCTACGTGATTGGCAAGTGGAAGATGAGTGGTGACTGTCGGAATGTGCCCTGACCCGGCAGACCCACAAAACGGGGAGTTAGAGACCGACGGGTGCTGGCCAGAGAAATTCGGAAGAACCGCACCAAATCGATGGGCCACATCCGCGAGGAGTTTCAACAAGTATCCGGGAGTGTTCTTTCGATGAATACTATCCGTAAGGAAGCCCATCTGCTCGGTTATCATGGACGTGCTGCCGCCCACAAGCCTTTGATCGCCAAGTCCAATAGCGCTGCTCGGCTAACGTGGTGCAAAGAACGTCGACAGTGGACCGTGAAACAGTGGAAACAGGTTCTCTGTAGCGGCAAATCAAGTTTCACCCTGTACCGTTCGGATGGCAGGGTCTGGGTTTGGCGTGTGCCTGGAGGACGCCTCCTGCCGGAATGTATTGGGCCAACTGTGATGTTCGGCGGCGGTGGAAATACGCTATGGGGGTGTTTCTCCTGCTATGGCACGGGACCCTTGGTCGCAATTCCTGGTAGACTCAACGCCGAGACCTACTGCACCATTTTGCATGACCATGCGCTTCTTATGTTGTAGCAGTTTTACGGGGTGGACCCATGTTACTTTCAGGATGACAACGCCACCTGTCATGTTGCGAGGTCCACCATGGCTTGGTATGGTGACAATGGGGTAAATCGAATGGACTGTCCTGCGCAGAGCCCGGACCATAACCCTATCGAGCACCTCTGGGACGAGTTGGAGCGTCGACTTAAGGGTTGCCCCCACCGTTCGAAATCGGTGAAGGAACTGACCTGTCTTCTCCAAGCCGAGTGGAAGAAAATACCGCTAGGCGTCGTACAACGCCTAGTTGAGAGTATGCCCCGGAGGGTCGCAGCTGTAATCGTCGCTCGTGGAGGCTCCACCAACTATTGAAGGTGTATAAACTTCGTTTTCCTTTGCTATGACAGGTGTCCAATTACTTGTTGGTAGATAGTGTATTTAAGACTGCTGCTCGACAGTAATGTCGTTTACAATGGGAAAAACAAAAGACCTTTCGAAGTTCGATAGAGAGCTTATTACGAGAGTAATTTTAAAAGTTTTACACGCTGTGGGTTATCTCTTAAAAAGGGAATTTATTTCACAATATACCTTTATAGATCTTCGAAGTAATCTTCTTATTTCTTTATGACAGCGGCGCAACGTTTGTGCAAGTGTTGTGTTCCACTCAGGACACCTCCATTGTCGGACTACCCTGATCACATCATTAGAAACATGATCATCATCAGCTTAACCTTCGATTGTTGGGGGCGGAATTTTTTCTGGAGAGATGATTCTGGATGTTTCTACCGAGTGTACAGACATTTCAGTTCTGCTTCAAAATCTCGTATCCCGGTTTCGTCTGCAGCAACAATTTTATCCTAAAACTGCTCACCTTCTGTCTCGTACTGCTGAAGCAATTCTTTTGCGGTCCCTTTGCGAACTGCTTGCTGCTTTTCACTACTCCGATTATGCGGAATCTATCTGGCAGACACTTTTCTCTTCAGCAATTCTTCAGTTAGAATTCTGAAAACCAAAGCGGTAGACATGTTTGCTTCATATGCAATCTCTTACATGTTTTTCGTCGACCTTCTTCCAAGACGATGTTGACGATAACCACAAAAGTGTCCGTTACATCTGATGGCCGGCCGCTTCTTGGGCCATCTTCAATGCTTTCCCGACCTTTTTCGGAAACGAGAAGCCCACCGTGGCACTGTGCTGAGATCCACTACACTAACCCCACAAACTTTACGTAGAGCTTTATGAATTTCGGTAGGGACTTTTCCTCGCAGAGCTTCGATTTTAATTTAGGATCGCTGGTCGCTATGCGAGATCTAAAGTCTGACTCACAACTAGGGCAAAGATTGGGGAGATTGCATAATCCTGCGGCTAGTGCCTGCGCAGAGTCTAAAACTTTCAATAAGGCCTACGTATTTGTGCCCGTCTGCCTGAGTGATGCTTTTGAAAACTGACTGGTTTCCCAAAAGATGAGATAGCCCGGCCTTTAATCAGAGGAAATATACCCCACAATGCTTGTATAAGAAGATTAGCTGTGGCGCAACGACAGCCTATCAGAAATGAGATCGCTGTCGCCTGAAAACTGGCTGGCCTCCCAAAAGATGAGATATCCCGGCCTTTAATCAGTGGAAAAATATCCCACAATGCTTTTCTAAGAGGCGTAACTTTAGTGCGACGACAATATATCAGAAATGAGATCACTGTCGTCTGAAAACTGACTGGTTTCCCAAACGATGAGATATCCCGGCCTTTAATCAGTGGAAATATACCCCACAATGCTTGTCTAAGAGGCATAACTTTAGTGCGACGACAGTCTATCAGAAATGAGATCGCTGTCGTCTGAAAACTGACTGGCTTCCCAAAAGATGAGATATCTCGGCCTTTAATCAGTGGAAATATACCCCACAATGCTTTTCTAAGAGGCGTAACTTTAGTGCGACGACAATATATCAGAAATGAGATCACTGTCGTCTGAAAACTGACTGGTTTCCCAAACGATGAGATATCCCGGCCTTTAATCAGTGGAAATATACCCCACAATGCTTGTCTAAGAGGCATAACTTTAGTGCGACGACAGTCTATCAGAAATGAGATCGCTGTCGTCTGAAAACTGACTGGCTTCCCAAAAGATGAGATATCTCGGCCTTTAATCAGTGGAAATATACCCCACAATGCTTTTCTAAGAGGCGTAACTTTAGTGCGACGACAATATATCAGAAATGAGATCACTGTCGTCTGAAAACTGACTGGTTTCCCAAACGATGAGATATCCCGGCCTTTAATCAGTGGAAATATACCCCACAATGCTTGTCTATGAAGCGTAGCTGAGGCGCGACGACTGTCTATCAGAAATGAGATCGCTATCGTCTGAAAAGACTTGTACGAAGAAACATGACTTCCTGCGTGCAGCAATTAACCGAAACTTTCGATTTCCAGCGAAGAACAGGAAAGTTCCTTACTGCTGTGTCAGGAACGCCGTTACTTGACACTGAAAGACTTGAAAGAAAGTCTCGACGAGTAGCGGCATACACTGATCTGTACCAACAGTAGGCAAATAATTTGGTGGGAACTCCACCAAAACAAGGGTCCCAGCTTACCTTGTAAAAACAACACAGTGTTTACGTTTTGGAGGTGGTGTTATGATGTGAGACAATTTCTGTTTTTATGGAACCGGTTCCCTGACGCTGCTGGAAGGTCGGGTGTCCTCCAAAAAGTATCTGAACATTGCTACCGATCAAGCCATCCTCCAATATTGACTTTTTATACAACAGGTGGTGTCTGTTTCATGGACAACAATGTTACTATCAATCGCCCAAGATATGTTCAGCAGTGGTTCAGCGATCATGACAGAGACTTCCATCTTCTTCCCTGGTCTTTACAAAGCCCGAATCTAAATCTCATAGAGAATCCACAGAATATGTTAGAAAAAAATGAGAGAGAAAAGTAATCTCTTCACCCCAAAATCACTTCTACTACTGTCGCAAGCAGTAAGTTTTTCCCTTTTTATACTAGCTTCGCCCTCTGGCGGCAACAGCGTGCAGCCATAGCTCATTTTCTTAAAACTGTCAGGTGGTCATAATAAAGTGGCCACTCAGTGTATATCAGTAAGCTGTTATCTGAGATTCAGAGGTTAGCTCCTCAAATAAATACATACCACAAGATAAATTTTAACTGATTATTTACTTATTGTCGCTGTATCAAACTTCCCCATTTACAGCGATCTTGACCCACAATCTGGGCATCACTGACATCCATCACACGACGTACACAAGACCTTCTATACTTCGTACTCATTATCTTTTTCTCATGCAGACACTCCTGAATCTGATGTTTCCATGACTTCCTTGGACTTCCTCGGCCTTCCTTTCCTGCCACTTGGGCTGAAAAATGTTTCTTAGTAAGCATGTCATCTTTCAACATGTGCAAACAACTTAAGGCCGCCCCGGTGGTGCAGTGGTCTAAGCGATGGCCTCTGATCATTCGTCCAAACGGGGTCCGGGTTCGAATCCCGGTGAGGCATGGATGTTGTGTTCGTCTTACGGCACTGGCTCTCTCCCTTCCCTGGAACCAGTGAGCCTAAATTAGGGACGGGCGACTGCTTATAGCCCATTGAGCTGCTCACGGTGGTCGTTAAACCTCCAATAAAAAAAAACAAAAAAAAAACCCACCTGAGAATATCAGTCTCAACCCTACAAACAACGTTTTCCTCCCATTACGTACCTACAGCGCATCTTCATTCTTCACATGATCAGATCGTGTCTAACCACAAAACGTAAGTAACGCATCTTCCTAGCGCACAAACGGCTCCTATGTCTTTTCTTTAATGCCTAGATTTCACTGCCATACATCAGAGTAGGAACAATTACACTCTCATACACAGCCATGCGGGACTCTCTTCAGAACCCATCATTGCTGTGAAAATCTCCCAAAGCAGCTATGACTTTAAATGAAGAATTCACTCGCCTACTAATTTCACCATCTAATTTGTTCTCTCTTTCAAACATGCTTCCTAAATACATAAACTCATTCACCTGATCAATCACTGTTTCATTAACAATTATCTTGCGTTTAGTACTAACAGTTCATCGCTCAAAAGCCTTAACTTTGGGTTTTCCCTTATTTATACTCAGTTTGAATTTCATACAAACTTTATACATCTGGGACAACATACCCTGCAACTAACTTTTGCTCTCTGCCAACAAAACGGCGTCATCAGCATAAAGCAGTCTGCACACATGGATATTACCAAGACCTAAACTAGTGTTGCCCATCTTGGCATCACGCATGCACGAATCCATAAATGTCTTAAGCTGCCATGGTGGCATTACACAACCTTGTCTGATTCCTGCACCAATAGTAAACCATTTCGATGAAAGACCGTTCACTGCTACACAAGGATTACTGCCAGCATACATATCATCATCATCATCATTGTCAACCATTATCAATCCACTGCTGGACGAAGGTCTCTTCAAGTTTCCTCCACAACGGTCTGTCTTGTGCCAGTCTCCTCCATGTCACTCCCGCATACTTTCGAATTTCATCCACCCATCTTCCATGTGGTCTTCTTCTGGGTCTTTTCCTGTCCCTTGGAATCCAATCCAAAATTTCGGTTGTCCATCGATGGTCTGTTCTTCTGGCAGTATGTCCAGCCCATTGCCTTTTCAGGGATTTAACTCTGATCATGATGTCTTCCACTCTTGTCATTTTCCGGATCCACGTGTTTCTCTTCTTATCTCTCCTGGTTATACCAAGCATGCATCTCTCCATGCAACTTTGAGTTGTCTGCAGCCTTTGTATGTCTCTTTTAGATAAGGTCCACGTCTCTGCACCATACGTAAGCACTGGAAGGATGCATTGATCAAACACTTTTCTTTTAAGACATAATGGCATATTGCTCTTGAAAATTATGCTGTTTCTTCCAAAAGCTCTCCAGGCAAGTTTTGTACGCCGATTAATTTCTTCACCAATGTGACCCTCACTTGATATCTGCTGTCCAAGATAAACGTACGTGTCTGTTATCTCCAGCTTTTCTCCATCAATCGATAAATCTTCATTTCTTGTAAAAGCATTGTACATCACTTTTGTCTTCTGAAAGTTCATTTTTAATCCCACTTCTTTACTCTTGTCAGCAAGTTCCTGGATCATACTCTGTAGCTCTGATGGGGTAGTTGCAAAAATGACTATGTCATCAGCAAAACGAAGGTGGGTTAGATAATCTCCATTAATCTTTATCCCTTTGTTTTCCCAGTTCAGTGATTGAAAGACATTTTCCAATGTGGCATTAAAGAGCTTAGGAGATATGGTGTCACCTTGTCTCACTCCTTTTCCAAATTTTATGTGTGTTGTATTTTCAAACAGCCGAATCTTTGTACTTGCATTTTCATAGATGTTATTAATAATATTAATGTATGCATCTTCAATACCGCAGGATTTCAGAGCCATTGCAACTGCTGATGGTTTCACCGAATCAAAGGCTTTTTCATAATCGATAAAAGCCATGCACAATGGAAGTTCATATTCCCTCGCTCTTTCAATTAGTTCTCTCAGTACGTGTATATGATCTATTGTGCTGTAGCCACTCCTGAATCCAGCTTGTTCTCTCGGTTGAGCCATGTCCAGTGTTACCTTCAAGCGGTGTGAAAGAACTTTAGTGAAGATTTTATAAACCACTGATAGGAGGCTGATAGGTCTGTAGTTCCTGAGATCCTCAATGTCACCTTTTTTATGTAGCAAGATCATTGTAGCGTTGTTCCAATCCTCAGGAATTTTCCCTTCATTAAGGCATCGAGTGAAAATTGGGGCGAGTACTGTTTCGATTTCTCCACTAGCTTCTTGTATGATGTCTACAGTAATTCCATCTTCTCCTGGAGCTTTTCCCCGCTTCATGTTCTTGATTGCATGTGCAACTTCTGCTGGAAGGACTGGAAGAACTCTGGTACTGGTACCTTTCATGATGTCTGGAGTACATGTATCATCCCTTTCATATAATTTGGAGTACAAATCTTTCACTCTTGTCAAAATTTCGCCTCTATTTCTTGTTACAGAACCATCTCCTTTTCTCAGGGCCATAATCTGTTTTTTTCCCTTACTGAGATGTCCCTTTGCTATCTTTAGGCTTTGGTTCTTTTCAATTGCTTTCCTTACTAGTTCACAGTTGAATTTCCTTACGTCTTCAGTGATACATTTTTCGTACTGTCTTGCATAGCTCTATATATTCCACTTTGGAAGTCACATCTTCTTAAGTTGTCCTCATCACTCTTCTTTTTTGCATCAACATTTTGGTTTTTCCTGATAATTTGTTCACATGCAATTTGTTCTTAGACCCAGCTAATTTTGTTGCTGTTTCCATAAGAGCGTTGGTTACTTTTCTGTTAACTTCAGAAATATCCACTTCTTCCGATGTTAGGCCTTCTAAAGCAGAGAATCTGTTCTTCAGTTCCAATTTGAAGGTATTATGGTGTTTTTTAAGGTTGGTTATGTCAATACATTTTGTTTGTCTTATGAGCTTGCTACGTTCGAGTTTAGTGTTGAGGTGCATCTTACATCTCACCAATCTATGGTCACTGCCAGGTGCATTTCACCAGCCCCCACCACGGAATTTTTTAATTTTTCAGACACCATTCGTTTGTACCACGTATGAACCGGAATGAACTCTTTTTTTCGTTTGAACCGCAAAAGTTTTGGAGATATTTAAAAAACAAAGTGGGGGGCTGGTGAAACGATAGCCCCCACCATGGAATTTTTAAATTTTTTTTGCACCATTCGTTTGTACCACGTATGAACCGGAATGAACTCAATTTTTTCGTTTGAACCGCAAAAGTTTTTGAGTTATTTAAAAAACAAAGTGGGGGGGGGGGCTGGTGAAATGGTACCCCCAAAAAATAGATATTTCAAATTTCAGCATAGCCATTCGTTAATAAATCGTATGAACCGGAATGAACTCCATTTTCATCGTTTGAACCACAATAGTTTTTGAGATATTTAACAAATAATATTGATAATTTGCATATAAATATAGGAGGCCGACCATTTCACCAGCCCCCCACCATGGAAATTCAAAAATTCGAAATAGCCATTCGTTAGTAAATCGTATGAACCGGAATGAACTCCATTTCTATCGTTTGAACCGCAATAGTTTTTGAGATATTTAAAAAATAATATTGAGAATTTGCATATATACAGAAAGACCGAATATTTCACCAGCCCCCCACCATGGAAATTCAAAATTTCAAAATAGGCATTCGTTAGCAAATCGTGTGAACAGAAAAGAACTCCATTTTCATCGTTTGAGCCGCAATAGTTTTTGAGTTATTTAAAAAATAATGTTACAGGCCTATCATTTCACCCCCTCCCCCTCATCATGGAAATTCAAAATTCCGAAATAGCCATTCGTTAGTAAATCGTATGAACAGGAATGAACTCCATTTTTATCGTTTGAACCGCAATAGTTTTTGAAATATTTAATAAACAATAGAATTTACATATACGCACAGAGACCGACCATTTCACCAGCCCCCACCCCCATGGAAATTCAAAATTTCAAAATAGCCATTCGTTAGCAAATCGTATGAACCGAAAAGAACTCCATTTTCATCGTTTGAGACGCAATAATTTTTGAGATATTTAAAAAAGAATGTTACAGGCCATTTCATCCCCCCTCCCCCCTCATCATGGAAATTTGAAATTCCGAAATAGTCATTCGTTAGCAAATCGTATGAACAGGAATGAACTCCATTTTTATCGTTTGAACCGCAATAGTTTTGGAAATATTTAACAAATAATAGAATTTACATATACGCACAGAGACCGACAATTTCACCAGCCCCCCACCCCCATGGAAATTCAAAATTTCAAAATAGCCATTCGTTAGCAAATCGTATGAACCGAAAAGAACTCCATTTTCATCGTTTGAACCGGAATAGTTTTTGAGATATTTAAAAAAGAATGTCACAGGCCTACACCATTTACCCCCCCCTTCATCATGGAAATTCAAAATTTCAAAATAGCCATTCGTTAGCAAATCGTATGAACCGAAAAGAACTCTATTTTCATCGTTTGAACCGCAATAGTTTTTGAGATATTTAAAAAAGAATGTTACAGGCCATTTCATCCCCCTCCCCCTCATGATGGAAATTTGAAATTCCGAAATAGTCATTCGTTAGAAAATCGTATGAACAGGAAAGAACTCCATTTTTATCGTTTGAACCGCAATAGTTTTTGAAATATTTAATAAATAATAGAATTTACATATACGCACAGAGACCGACAATTTCACCAGCCCCCACCCCCATGGAAATTCAAAATTTCAAAATAGCCATTCGTTAGCAAATCGTATGAACCGAAAAGAACTCCATTTTCATCGTTTGAAACGCAATAATTTTTGAGATATTTAAAAAAGAATGTTACAGGCCATTTCATCCCCCCTCCCCCCTCATCATGGAAATTTTAAATTCCGAAATAGTCATTCATTAGCAAATCGTATGAACAGGAATGAACTCCATTTTTATCGTTTGAACCGCAATAGTTTTGGAAATATTTAATAAATAATAGAATTTACATATACGCACAGAGACCGACAATTTCACCAGATCCCCACCCCCATGGAAATTCAAAATTTCAAAATAGCCATTCGTTAGCAAATCGTATGAACCGAAAATTACTCCATTTTCATCGTTTGAACCGGAATAGTTTTTGAGATATTTAAAAAAGAATGTCACAGGCGTATACCATTTACCCCCCCCTTTATCATGGAAATTCAAAATTTCAAAATAGCCATTCGTTAGCAAATCGTATGAACTGAAAAGAACTCTATTTTCATCGTTTGAACCGCAATAATTTTTGAGATATTTAAAAAAGAATGTTACAGGCCATTTCATCCCCCCTCCTCCCTCATCATGAAAATTTAAAATTCCGAAATAGCCATTCGTTAGCAAATCGTATGAACTGAAAAGAACTCTATTTTCATCGTTTGAACCGCAATAATTTTTGAGATATTTAAAAAAGAATGTTACAGGCCATTTTATCCCCCCTCCTCCCTCATCATGAAAATTTAAAATTCCGAAATAGCCATTCGTTAGTAAATCGTATGAACTGAAATGAACTCCATTTTCATCGTTTGAACCGAAATAATTTTTGAGATATTTAAAAACGAATGTTACAGGCCATTTTATTACCCTCCCCCCTCATCATGGAAATTTAAAATTCCGAAATAGCCATTCGTTAGTAAATCGTATGAACTGAAAAGAACTCTATTTTCATCGTTTGAACCGCAATAATTTTTGAGATATTTAAAAAAGAATGTTACAGGCCATTTCATCCCCCTCCCCTCATCATAGAAATTTAAAATTCCGAAATAGCCATTCGTTACCAAATCGTATGAACTGAAAAGAACTCCATTTTCATCGTTTGAACCGCAATAATTTTTGAGATATTTAAAAAAGAATGTTGCAGGCCATTTCATCCCCCTCCCCCCTCATCATGGAAATTTAAAATTCCGAAATAGCCATTCGTTAGTAAATCGTATGAACTGAAAAGAACTCCATTTTCATCGTTTGAGCCGCAATAATTTTTGAGATATTTAAAAAAGAATGTTACAGGCCATTTCATCCTCCCTCCCCCCTCATCATAGAAATTTAAAATTCCGAAATAGCCATTCGTTAGTAATTCGTATGAACTGAAAAGAACTGCATTTTTATCGTTTGAACCGAATTAATTTTTGAGATATTTAAAAAAGAATGTTACAGGCCATTTCATCAACCCCTCCCCCTCATCATGGAAATATAAAATTCCGAAATAGCCATTCGTTAGTAATTCGTATGAACTGAAAAGAACTGCATTTTTATCGTTTGAACCGAATTAATTTTTGAGATATTTAAAAAAGAATGTTACAGGCCATTTCATCAACCCCTCCCCCTCATCATGGAAATTTAAAATTCCGAAATAGCCATTCGTTAGTAAATCGTATGAACTGAAAAGAACTCCATTTTCATCGTTTGAACCGCAATAATTTTGGAGATATTTAAAAAAGAATGTTACAGGCCATTTAATCCCCCCTCCCCATCATCATGGAAATTTGAAATTCCGAAATAGTCATTCGTTAGCAAAGCGTATGAACAGGAATGAACTCCATTTTTATCGTTTGAACCGATATAGGTTTTGAAATATTTAATAAATAATAGAATTTACATATACGCACAGAGACCGACCATTTCAACAGCCCCCCACCCCCATGGAAATTCAAAATTTCAAAATAGCCATTCGTTAGCAAATCGTATGAACCGAAAAGAACTCCATTTTCATCGTTTGAACCGAAATAATTTTTGAGATATTTAAAAAAGAATGTTACAGGCCATTTTATCCCCCCTCCTCCCTCATCATGAAAATTTAAAATTCCGAAATAGCCATTCGTTAGTAAATCGTATGAACTGTAAAGAACTCCATTTTCATCGTTTGAACCGAAATAATTTTTGAGATATTTAAAAAGAATGTTACAGGCCATTTCATAACCCCTCCCCCTCATCATGGAAATTTAAAATTCCGAGATAGCCATTCGTTAGCAAATCGTATGAACTGAAAATAACTCCATTTTCATCGTTTGAACCGCAATAATTTTTGAGATATTTAAAAAAGAATGTTACAGGCCATTTCATCCCCCTCCCCCCCTCATCATGGAAATTTAAAATTCCGAAATAGCCATTCGTTAGTAATTCGTATGAACTGAAAACAACTTCATTTTCATCGTTTGAACCGCGATAGTTTTTGAGATATTTAAAAAAGAATGTCAAAGGCCAATTCATCCCCCCTCATCATGGAAATTTAAAATTCCGAAATAGCCATTCGTTAGTAAATCGTATGAACTGAAAAGAACTCCATTTTCATCGTTTGAACTGCAATATTTTTTGAGATATTTAAAAAAGAATGTTACAGGCCATTTCATCCTCCCTCCCCCCTCATCATAGAAATTTAAAATTCCGAAATAGCCATTCGTTAGTAATTCGTATGAACTGAAAAGAACTTCATTTTCATCGTTTGAACCGCAATAATTTTTGAGATATTTAAAAAATAATGTTACAGGCCATTTCATCAACCCCTCCCCCTCATCATGGAAATTTAAAATTCCGAAATAGCCATTCGTTAGTAAATCGTATGAACTGAAAAGAACTCCATTTTCATCGTATGAACCGCAATAATTTTTGAGATATTTAAAAAAGAATGTTACAGGCCATTTTACCCCCTCTCTCCCCCCTCATCATGGAAATTTAAAATTCCGAAATAGCAATTCGTTAGTAAATCGTATGAACTGAAAAGAACTCCATTTTCATCGTTTGAACCGCAATAATTTTTGAGATATTTAAAAAAGAACGTTACAGGCCATTTCATCCTCCCTCCCCCCTCATCATAGAAATTTAAAATTCCGAAATAGCCATTCGTTAGTAATTCGTATGAACTGAAAATAACTTCATTTTCATCGTTTGAACCGCAATAATTTTTGAGATATTTAAAAAATAGTGTTACAGGCCATTTCATCAACCCCTCCCCCCTCATCATGGAAATTTAAAATTCCGAAATAGCCATTCGTTAGTAAATCGTATGAACTAAAAAGAACTCCATTTTCATCGTATGAACCGCAATAATTTTTGAGGGATTTAAAAAGAATGTTACAGGCCATTTCACCCCCCTCTCCCCCTCATCATGGAAATTTAAAATTCCGAAATAGCCATTCGTTAGTAAATCGTATAAACTGAAAAGAACTCCATTTTCATCGTTTGAACCGCAATAATTTTTGAGATATTTAAAAAAGAATGTTACAGGCCATTTCATCCTCCCTCCCCCCTCATCATAGAAATTTAAAATTCCGAAATAGCCATTCGTTGGTAAATCGTATGAACTGAAAAGAACTCCATTTTCATCGTTTGAACCGCAATAATTTTTGAGATATTTAAAAAAGAATGTTACAGGCCATTTCATTCCCCCTACCCCCCTCATCATGGAAATTTAAAATTCCGAAATAGCCATTCGTTGGTAAATCGTATGAACTGAAAAGAACTCCATTTTCATCGTTTGAACCGCAATAATTTTTGAGATATTTAAAAAAGAATGTTACAGGCCATTTCATCCCCCTCCCCCTCATCATGGAAATTTGAAATTCCGAAATAGTCATTCGTTAGCAAAGCGTATGAACAGGAATGAACTCCATTTTTATCGTTTGAACCGCAATAGCTTTTGAAATATTTAATAAATAATAGAATTTACATATACGCACAGAGACCGACCATTTCAACAGCCCCCAACCCCCATGGAAATTCAAAATTTCGAAATAGCCATTCGTTAGCAAATCGTATGAACCGAAAAGAACTCCGTTTTCATCGTTTGATCCGGAATAGTTTTTGAGATATTTAAAAAAGAATGTTACAGGCCATTTCATCCCCCTCCCCCCTCATCATGGAAATTTAAAATTCCGAAATAGCCATTCGTTAGTAAATCGTATGAACTGAAAAGAACTCCATTTTCATCGTTTGAACCGCAATAGTTTTTGAGATATTTAAAAAAGAATGTCACAGGCCAATTCATCCCCCTCATCATGGAAATTCAAAATTTCGAAATAGCCATTCGTTAGCAAATCGTATGAACCGAAAAGAACTCCGTTTTCATCGTTTGATCCGGAATAGTTTTTGAGATATTTAAAAAAGAATGTTACAGGCCATTTCATCCCCCTCCATCCTCATCATGGAAATTTAAAATTCCGAAATAGCCATTCGTTAGTAAATCGTATGAACTGAAAAGAACTCCATTTTCATCGTTTGAACCGCAATAGTTTTTGAGATATTTAAAAAAAGAATGTCACAGGCCAATTCATCCCCCTCATCATGGAAATTTAAAATTCCGAAATAGAGATTCGTTAGTAAATCGTATGAACTGAAAAGAACTCCATTTTCATCGTTTGAACCGCAATAATTTTTGAGATATTTAAAAAAGAATGTTACAGGCCATTTCATCCCCCTCCCCCTCATCATGGAAATTTAAAATTCCGAAATAGCCATTCGTTAGTAATTCGTATGAACTGAAAAGAACTTCATTTTCATCGTTTGAACCGCAATAATTTTTGAGATATTTAAAAAAGAATGTTACAGGAAATTTCACCCCCCTCTCCCCCCGTCATCATGGAAATTTAAAATTCCGAAATATCCATTCGTTAGTAAATCGTATGAACTGAAAAGAACTCCATTTTCATTGTTTGAACCGCAATAATTTTTGAGATATTTAAAAAAGAATGTTACAGATCATTTCATCCCCCTCCCCCTCATCACGGAAATTTAAAATTCCGAAATAGCCATTCGTTAGTAAATCGTATGAACTGAAAAGAACTCCATTTTCATCGTTTGAACCGCAATAATTTTTGAGATATTTAAAAAAGAATGTTACAGGCCAATTCATCCCCACTCCGCCCCCCTCATCATGGAAATTTAAAATTCCGAAATAGTCATTCGTTAGTAAATCGTATGAACTGAAAAGAACTCCATTTTCATCGTTTGAACCGCAATAATTTTTGTGATATTTAAAAGAGAATGTTACAGGCCATTTCATCCCCCTTCTCATCATGGAAATTTGAAATTCCGAAATAGTCATTCGTTAGCACAGCGTATGAACAGGAATGAACTCCATTTTTATCGTTTGAACCGCAATAGCTTTTGAAATATTTAATAAATAATAGAATTTACATATACGCACAGAGACCGACCATTTCAACAGCCCCCACCCCCATGGAAATTCAAAATTTCAAAATAGCCATTCGTTAGCAAATCGTATGAACCGAAAAGAACTCCGTTTTCATCGTTTGATCCGGAATAGTTTTTGAGATATTTAAAAAGAATGTTACAGGCCATTTCATCCCCCTCCCCTCATCATGGAAATTTAAAATTCCGAAATAGCCATTCGTTAGTAAATCGTATAAACTGAAAAGAACTAAATTTTCATCGTTTGAACCGCAATGATTTTTAAGATATTTAAAAAAGAATGTTACAGGCCATTTTAGCCCCCTCCTCCCTCATCATGAAAATTTAAAATTCCGAAATAGCCATTCGTTAGTAAATCGTATGAACTGTAAAGAACTCCATTTTCATCGTTTGAACCGTAATAATTTTTGAGATATTTAAAAAAGAATGGTACAGGCCATTTTATCCCCCCTCCTCCCTCATCATGAAAATTTAAAATTCCGAAATAGCCATTCGTTAGTAAATCGTATGAACTGTAAAGAACTCCATTTTCATCGTTTGAACCGAAATAATTTTTGAGATATTTAAAAAAGAATGTTACAGGCCATTTCATAACCCCTCCCCCTCATCATGGAAATTTAAAATTCCGAAATAGCCATTCGTTAGTAAATCGTATGAACTGAAAAGAACTCCATTTTCATCGTTTGAACCGCAATAATTTTTGAGATATTTAAAAAAGAATGTTACAGGCCATTTCATCCCCCTCCCCCTCATCATGGAAATTTAAAATTCCGAAATAGCCATTCGTTAGTAATTCGTATGAACTAAAAACAACTTCATTTTCATCGTTTGAACCGCAATAATTTTTGAGATATTTAAAAAATAGTGTTACAGGCCATTTCATCAACCCCTCCCCCTCATCATGGAAATTTAAAATTCCGAAATAGCCATTCGTTAGTAAATCGTATGAACTGAAAAGAACTCCATTTTCATCGTATGAACCGCAATAATTTTTGAGATATTTAAAAAAGAATGTTACAGGCCATTTTACCCCCCTCTCCCCCCTCATCATGGAAATTTAAAATTCCGAAATAGCAATTCGTTAGTAAATCGTATGAACTGAAAAGAACTCCATTTTCATCGTTTGAACCGCAATAATTTTTGAGATATTTAAAAAAGAACGTTACAGGCCATTTCATCCTCCCTCCCCCCCCCCTCATCATAGAAATTTAAAATTCCGAAATAGCCATTCGTTAGTAATTCGTATGAACTGAAAATAACTTCATTTTCATCGTTTGAACCGCAATAATTTTTGAGATATTTAAAAAATAGTGTTACAGGCCATTTCATCAACCCCTCCCCCTCATCATGGAAATTTAAAATTCCGAAATAGCCATTCGTTATTAAATCGTATGAACTAAAAAGAACTCCATTTTCATCGTATGAACCGCAATAATTTTTGAGGGATTTAAAAAAGAATGTTACAGGCCATTTCACCCCCCCTCTCCCCCTCATCATGGAAATTTAAAATTCCGAAATAGCCATTCGTTAGTAAATCGTATAAACTGAAAAGAACTCCATTTTCATCGTTTGAACCGCAATAATTTTTGAGATATTTAAAAAAGAATGTTACAGGCCATTTCATCCTCCCTCCCCCTCATCATAGAAATTTAAAATTCCGAAATAGCCATTCGTTGGTAAATCGTATGAACTGAAAAGAACTCCATTTTCATCGTTTGAACCGCAATAATTTTTGAGATATTTAAAAAAGAATGTTACAGGCCATTTCATTCCCCCTACCCCCTCATCATGGAAATTTAAAATTCCGAAATAGCCATTCGTTGGTAAATCGTATGAACTGAAAAGAACTCCATTTTCATCGTTTGAACCGCAATAATTTTTGAGATATTTAAAAAAGAATGTTACAGGCCATTTCATCCCCCTCCCCCTCATCATGGAAATTTGAAATTCCGAAATAGTCATTCGTTAGCAAAGCGTATGAACAGGAATGAACTCCATTTTTATCGTTTGAACCGCAATAGCTTTTGAAATATTTAATAAATAATAGAATTTACATATACGCACAGAGACCGACCATTTCAACAGCCCCCAACCCCCATGGAAATTCAAAATTTCGAAATAGCCATTCGTTAGCAAATCGTATGAACCGAAAAGAACTCCGTTTTCATCGTTTGATCCGGAATAGTTTTTGAGATATTTAAAAAAGAATGTTACAGGCCATTTCATCCCACTCCCCCTCATCATGGAAATTTAAAATTCCGAAATAGCCATTCGTTAGTAAATCGTATGAACTGAAAAGAACTCCATTTTCATCGTTTGAACCGCAATAGTTTTTGAGATATTTAAAAAAGAATGTCACAGGCCAATTCATCCCCCCTCATCATGGAAATTCAAAATTTCAAAATAGCCATTCGTTAGCAAATCGTATGAACCGAAAAGAACTCCGTTTTCATCGTTTGATCCGGAATAGTTTTTGAGATATTTAAAAAAGAATGTTACAGGCCATTTCATCCCCCTCCATCCTCATCATGGAAATTTAAAATTCCGAAATAGCCATTCGTTAGTAAATCGTATGAACTGAAAAGAACTCCATTTTCATCGTTTGAACCGCAATAGTTTTTGAGATATTTAAAAAAGAATGTCACAGGCCAATTCATCCCCCCTCATCATGGAAATTTAAAATTCCGAAATAGAGATTCGTTAGTAAATCGTATGAACTGAAAAGAACTCCATTTTCATCGTTTGAACCGCAATAATTTTTGAGATATTTAAAAAAGAATGTTACAGGCCATTTCATCCCCCTCCCCCTCATCATGGAAATTTAAAATTCCGAAATAGCCATTCGTTAGTAATTCGTATGAACTGAAAAGAACTTCATTTTCATCGTTTGAACCGCAATAATTTTTGAGATATTTAAAAAAAGAATGTTACAGGAAATTTCACCCCCCCTCTCCCCCCTCATCATGGAAATTTAAAATTCCGAAATATCCATTCGTTAGTAAATCGTATGAACTGAAAAGAACTCCATTTTCATCGTTTGAACCGCAATAATTTTTGAGATATTTAAAAAAGAATGTTACAGATCATTTCATCCCCCTCCCCCTCATCACGGAAATTTAAAATTCCGAAATAGCCATTCGTTAGTAAATCGTATGAACTGAAAAGAACTCCATTTTCATCGTTTGAACCGCAATAATTTTTGAGATATTTAAAAAAGAATGTTACAGGCCAATTCATCCCCACTCCGCCCCCCTCATCATGGAAATTTAAAATTCCGAAATAGCCATTCGTTAGTAAATCGTATGAACTGAAAAGAACTCCATTTTCATCGTTTGAACCGCAATAATTTTTGTGATATTTAAAAGAGAATGTTACAGGCCATTTCATCCCCCTTCTCATCATGGAAATTTGAAATTCCGAAATAGTCATTCGTTAGCACAGCGTATGAACAGGAATGAACTCCATTTTTATCGTTTGAACCGCAATAGCTTTTGAAATATTTAATAAATAATAGAATTTACATATACGCACAGAGACCGACCATTTCAACAGCCCCCCACCCCCATGGAAATTCAAAATTTCAAAATAGCCATTCGTTAGCAAATCGTATGAACCGAAAAGAACTCCGTTTTCATCGTTTGATCCGGAATAGTTTTTGAGATATTTAAAAAAGAATGTTACAGGTCATTTCATCCCCCCTCCCCCCTCATCATGGAAATTTAAAATTCCGAAATAGCCATTCGTTAGTAAATCGTATAAACTGAAAAGAACTAAATTTTCATCGTTTGAACCGCAATGATTTTTAAGATATTTAAAAAAGAATGTTACAGGCCATTTTAGCCCCCCTCCTCCTCATCATGAAAATTTAAAATTCCGAAATAGCCATTCGTTAGTAAATCGTATGAACTGTAAAGAACTCCATTTTCATCGTTTGAACCGAAATAATTTTTGAGATATTTAAAAAAGAATGGTACAGGCCATTTTATCCCCCCTCCTCCCTCATCATGAAAATTTAAAATTCCGAAATAGCCATTCGTTAGTAAATCGTATGAACTGTAAAGAACTCCATTGTCATCGTTTGAACCGAAATAATTTTTGAGATATTTAAAAAAGAATGTTACAGGCCATTTCATAACCCCTCCCCCTCATCATGGAAATTTAAAATTCCGAAATAGCCATTCGTTAGTAAATCGTATGAACTGAAAAGAACTCCATTTTCATCGTTTGAACCGCAATAATTTTTGAGATATTTAAAAAAGAATGTTACAGGCCATTTCATCCCCCTCCCCCCTCATCATGGAAATTTAAAATTCCGAAATAGCCATTCGTTAGTAATTCGTATGAACTGAAAACAACTTCATTTTCATCGTTTGAACCGTAATAGTTTTTGAGATATTTAAAAAAGAATGTCAAAGGCCAATTCATCCCCCCTCATCATGGAAATTTAAAATTCCGAAATAGCCATTCGTTAGTAAATCGTATGAACTGAAAAGAACTCCATTTTCATCGTTTGAACCGTAATATTTTTTGAGATATTTAAAAAAGAATGTTACAGGCCATTTCATCCTCCCTCCCCTCATCATGGAAATTTAAAATTCCGAAATAGCCATTCGTTAGTAATTCGTATGAACTGAAAAGAACTTCATTTTCATCGTTTGAACCGCAATAATTTTTGAGATATTTAAAAAATAATGTTACAGGCCATTTCATCAACCCCTCCCCCTCATCATGGAAATTTAAAATTCCGAAATAGCCATTCGTTAGTAAATCGTATGAACTGAAAAGAACTCCATTTTCATCGTATGAACCGCAATAATTTTTGAGATATTTAAAAAAGAATGTTACAGGCCATTTTACCCCCCTCTCCGCCCTCATCATGGAAATTTAAAATTCCGAAATAGCAATTCGTTAGTAAATCGTATGAACTGAAAATAACTTCATTTTCATCGTTTGAACCGCAATAATTTTTGAGATATTTAAAAAATAGTGTTACAGGCCATTTCATCAACCCCTCCCCCTCATCATGGAAATTTAAAATTCCGAAATAGCCATTCGTTAGTAAATCGTATGAACTGAAAAGAACTCCATTTTCATCGTTTGAACCGCAATAATTTTTGAGATATTTAAAAAAGAATGTTACAGGCCATTTCATCCTCCCTCCCCCCTCATCATAGAAATTTAAAATTCCGAAATAGCCATTCGTTGGTAAATCGTATGAACTGAAAAGAACTCCATTTTCATCGTTTGAACCGCAATAATTTTTGAGATATTTAAAAAAGAATGTTACAGGCCATTTCATCCCCCTCCCCCTCATCATGGAAATTTGAAATTCCGAAATAGTCATTCGTTAGCAAAGCGTATGAACAGGAATGAACTCCATTTTTATCGTTTGAACCGCAATAGCTTTTGAAATATTTAATAAATAATAGAATTTACATATACGCACAGAGACCGACCATTTCAACAGCCCCCAACCCCCATGGAAATTCAAAATTTCGAAATAGCCATTCGTTAGCAAATCGTATGAACCAAAAAGAACTCCGTTTTCATCGTTTGATCCGGAATAGTTTTTGAGATATTTAAAAAAGAATGTTACAGGCCATTTCATCCCCCTCCCCCCTCATCATGGAAATTTAAAATTCCGAAATAGCCATTCGTTAGTAAATCGTATGAACTGAAAAGAACTCCATTTTCATCGTTTGAACCGCAATAGTTTTTGAGATATTTAAAAAAGAATGTCACAGGCCAATTCATCCCCCTCATCATGGAAATTTAAAATTCCGAAATAGAGATTCGTTAGTAAATCGTATGAACTGAAAAGAACTCCATTTTCATCGTTTGAACCGCAATAATTTTTGAGATATTTAAAAAAGAATGTTACAGGCCATTTCATCCCCCTCCCCCCTCATCATGGAAATTTAAAATTCCGAAATAGCCATTCGTTAGTAATTCGTATGAACTGAAAAGAACTTCATTTTCATCGTTTGAACCGCAATAATTTTTGAGATATTTAAAAAAGAATGTTACAGGCCATTTCACCCCCCCTCTCCCCCCTCATCATGGAAATTTAAAATTCCGAAATAGCCATTCGTTAGTAAATCGTATGAACTGAAAAGAACTCCATTTTCATCGTTTGAACCGCAATAATTTTTGAGATATTTAAAAAAGAATGTTACAGATCATTTCATCCCCCCTCCCCCTCATCACGGAAATTTAAAATTCCGAAATAGCCATTCGTTAGTAAATCGTATGAACTGAAAAGAACTCCATTTTCATCGTTTGAACCGCAATAATTTTTGAGATATTTAAAAAGAATGTTACAGGCCAATTCATCCCCACTCCGCCCCCCTCATCATGGAAATTTAAAATTCCGAAATAGCCATTCGTTAGTAAATCGTATGAACTGAAAAGAACTCCATTTTCATCGTTTGAACCGCAATAATTTTTGTGATATTTAAAAGAGAATGTTACAGGCCATTTCACCCCCCTCTCCCCCCTCATCATGGAAATTTAAAATTCCGAAATAGCCATTCGTTAGTAAATCGTATGAACTGAAAAGAACTCCATTTTCATCGTTTGAACCGCAATAATTTTTGAGATATTTAAAAAAGAATGTTACAGATCATTTCATCCCCCCTCCCCTCATCACGGAAATTTAAAATTCCGAAATAGCCATTCGTTAGTAAATCGTATGAACTGAAAAGAACTCCATTTTCATCGTTTGAACCGCAATAATTTTTGAGATATTTAAAAAAGAATGTTACAGGCCAATTCATCCCCACCCCGCCCCCCTCATCATGGAAATTTAAAATTCCGAAATAGCCATTCGTTAGTAAATCGTATGAACTGAAAAGAACTCCATTTTCATCGTTTGAACCGCAATAATTTTTGTGATATTTAAAAGAGAATGTTACAGGCCATTTCATCCCCCTTCTCATCATGGAAATTTGAAATTCCGAAATAGTCATTCGTTAGCACAGCGTATGAACAGGAATGAACTCCATTTTTTATCGTTTGAACCGCAATAGCTTTTGAAATATTTAATAAATAATAGAATTTACATATACGCACAGAGACCGACCATTTCAACAGCCCCCCACCCCCATGGAAATTCAAAATTTCAAAATAGCCATTCGTTAGCAAATCGTATGAACCGAAAAGAACTCCGTTTTCATCGTTTGATCCGGAATAGTTTTGAGATATTTAAAAAAGAATGTTACAGGCCATTTCATCCCCCTCCCCCTCATCATGGAAATTTAAAATTCCGAAATAGCCATTCGTTAGTAAATCGTATAAACTGAAAAGAACTAAATTTTCATCGTTTGTACCGCAATGATTTTTAAGATATTTAAAAAAGAATGTTACAGGCCATTTTATCCCCCTCCTCCCTCATCATGAAAATTTAAAATTCCGAAATAGCCATTCGTTAGTAAATCGTATGAACTGTAAAGAACTCCATTTTCATCGTTTGAACCGAAATAATTTTTGAGATATTTAAAAAAGAATGTTACAGATCATTTCATCCCCCCTCCCCCTCATCACGGAAATTTAAAATTCCGAAATAGCCATTCGTTAGTAAATCGTATGAACTGAAAAGAACTTCATTTTCATCGTTTGAACCGCAATAATTTTTGAGATATTTAAAAAATAGTGTTACAGGCCATTTCATCAACCCTTCCCCCCCTCATCATGGAAATTTAAAATTCCGAAATAGCCATTCGTTAGTAAATCGTATGAACTAAAAAGAACTCCATTTTCATCGTATGAACCGCAATAATTTTTGAGGGATTTAAAAAAGAATGTTACAGGCCATTTCACCCCCCTCTCCCCCTCATCATGGAAATTTAAAATCCGAAATAGCCATTCGTTAGTAAATCGTATAAACTGAAATGAACTCCATTTTCATCGTTTGAACCGCAATAATTTTTGAGATATTTAAAAAAGAATGTTACAGGCCATTTCATCCCCCTCCCCCTCATCATGGAAATTTAAAATTCCGAAATAGCCATTCGTTAGTAAATCGTATGAACTGTAAAGAACTCCATTTTCATCGTTTGAACCGAAATAATTTTTGAGATATTTAAAAAAGAATGTTACAGGCCATTTCATAACCCCTCCCCCCTCATCATGGAAATTTAAAATTCCGAGATAGCCATTCGTTAGCAAATCGTATGAACTGAAAATAACTCCATTTTCATCGTTTGAACCGCAATAATTTTTGAGATATTTAAAAAAGAATGTTACAGGCCATTTCATCCCCCTCCCCCCTCATCATGGAAATTTAAAATTCCGAAATAGCCATTCGTTAGTAATTCGTATGAACTGAAAACAACTTCATTTTCATCGTTTGAACCGCAATAGTTTTTGAGATATTTAAAAAAGAATGTCAAAGGCCAATTCATCCCCCCTCATCATGGAAATTTAAAATTCCGAAATAGCCATTCGTTAGTAAATCGTATGAACTGAAAAGAACTCCATTTTCATCGTTTGAACCGTAATATTTTTTGAGATATTTAAAAAAGAATGTTACAGGCCATTTCATCCTCCCTCCCCCCCCTCATCATAGAAATTTAAAATTCCGAAATAGCCATTCGTTAGTAATTCGTATGAACTGAAAAGAACTTCATTTTCATCGTTTGAACCGCAATAATTTTTGAGATATTTAAAAAATAATGTTACAGGCCATTTCATCCCCCCTACCCCCCTCATCATGGAAATTTAAAATTCCGAAATAGCCATTCGTTAGTAATTCGTATGAACTGAAAAGAACTTCATTTTCATCGTTTGAACCGCAATAATTTTTGAGATATTTAAAAAATAATGTTACAGGCCATTTCATCAACCCCTAACCCCCTCATCATGGAAATTTAAAATTCCGAAATAGCCATTCGTTAGTAAATCGTATGAACTGAAAAGAACTCCATTTTCATCGTATGAACCGCAATAATTTTTGAAATATTTAAAAAAGAATGTTACAGGCCATTTTACCCCCCTCTCCCCCCCCCCTCATCATGGAAATTTAAAATTCCGGAAATAGCAATTCGTTAGTAAATCGTATGAACTGAAAAGAACTACATTTTCATCGTTTGCACCGCAATAATTTTTGAGATATTTAAAAAAGAATGTTACAGGCCATTTCATCCTCCCTCCCCCCTCATCATAGAAATTTAAAATTCCGAAATAGCCATTCGTTAGTAATTCGTATGAACTGAAAATAACTTCATTTTCATCGTTTGAACCGCAATAATTTTTGAGATATTTAAAAAATAGTGTTACAGGCCATTTCATCAACCCCTCCCCCTCATCAAGGAAATTTAAAATTCCGAAATAGCCATTCGTTAGTAAATCGTATGAACTAAAAAAGAACTCCATTTTCATCGTATGAACCGCAATAATTTTTGAGGGATTTAAAAAAGAATGTTACAGGCCATTTCACCCCCTCTCCCCCCTCATCATGGAAATTTAAAATTCCGAAATAGCCATTCGTTAGTAAATCGTATAAACTGAAAAGAACTCCATTTTCATCGTTTGAACCGCAATAATTTTTGAGATATTTAAAAAAGAATGTTACAGGCCATTTCATCCCCCTACCCCCCTCATCATGGAAATTTAAAATTCCGAAATAGCCATTCGTTAGTAAATCGTATGAACTGAAAATAACTCCATTTTCATCGTTTGAACCGCAATAATTTTTGAGATATTTAAAAAAGAATGTTACAGGCCATTTCATCCCCCTCCCCCTCATCATGGAAATTTGAAATTCCGAAATAGTCATTCGTTAGCAAAGCGTATGAACAGGAATGAACTCCATTTTTATCGTTTGAACCGCAATAGCTTTTGAAATATTTAATAAATAATAGAATTTACATATACGCACAGAGACCGACCATTTCAACAGCCCCCAACCCCCATGGAAATTCAAAATTTCGAAATAGCCATTCGTTAGCAAATCGTATGAACCGAAAAGAACTCCGTTTTCATCGTTTGATCCGGAATAGTTTTTGAGATATTTAAAAAGAATGTTACAGGCCATTTCATCCCCCTCCCCCCTCATCATGGAAATTTAAAATTCCGAAATAGCCATTCGTTAGTAAATCGTATAAACTGAAAAGAACTAAATTTTCATCGTTTGAACCGCAATGATTTTTAAGATATTTAAAAAAGAATGTTACAGGCCATTTTATCCCCCTCCTCCCTCATCATGAAAATTTAAAATTCCGAAATAGCCATTCGTTAGTAAATCGTATGAACTGTAAAGAACTCCATTTTCATCGTTTGAACCGAAATAATTTTTGAGATATTTAAAAAAGAATGTTACAGGCCATTTTATCCCCCTCCTCCCTCATCATGAAAATTTAAAATTCCGAAATAGCCATTCGTTAGTAAATCGTATGAACTGTAAAGAACTCCATTTTCATCGTTTGAACCGAAATAATTTTTGAGATATTTAAAAAAGAATGTTACAGGCCATTTCATAACCCCTCCCCCCTCATCATGGAAATTTAAAATTCCGAGATAGCCATTCGTTAGCAAATCGTATGAACTGAAAATAACTCCATTTTCATCGTTTGAACCGCAATAATTTTTGAGATATTTAAAAAAGAATGTTACAGGCCATTTCATCCCCCTCCCCCTCATCATGGAAATTTAAAATTCCGAAATAGCCATTCGTTAGTAATTCGTATGAACTGAAAACAACTTCATTTTCATCGTTTGAACCGCAATAGTTTTTGAGATATTTAAAAAAGAATGTCAAAGGCCAATTCATCCCCCCTCATCATGGAAATTTAAAATTCCGAAATAGCAATTCGTTAGTAAATCGTATGAACTGAAAAGAACTCCATTTTCATCGTTTGAACCGTAATATTTTTTGAGATATTTAAAAAAGAATGTTACAGGCCATTTCATCCTCCCTCCCCCCTCATCATAGAAATTTAAAATTCCGAAATAGCCATTCGTTAGTAATTCGTATGAACTGAAAAGAACTTCATTTTCATCGTTTGAACCGCAATAATTTTTGAGATATTTAAAAAATAAGGTTACAGGCCATTTCATCCCCCCTACCCCCCCTCATCATGGAAATTTAAAATTCCGAAATAGCCATTCGTTAGTAATTCGTATGAACTGAAAAGAACTTCATTTTCATCGTTTGAACCGCAATAATTTTTGAGATATTTAAAAAATAATGTTACAGGCCATTTCATCAACCCCTCCCCCTCATCATGGAAATTTAAAATTCCGAAATAGCCATTCGTTAGTAAATCGTATGAACTGAAAAGAACTCCATTTTCATCGTATGAACCGCAATAATTTTTGAGATATTTAAAAAAGAATGTTACAGGCCATTTTACCCCCCTCTCCCCCTCATCATGGAAATTTAAAATTCCGAAATAGCAATTCGTTAGTAAATCGTATGAACTGAAAAGAACTCCATTTTCATCGTTTGAACCGCAATAATTTTTGAGATATTTAAAAAAGAATGTTACAGGCCATTTCATCCTCCCTCCCCCTCATCATAGAAATTTAAAATTCCGAAATAGCCATTCGTTAGTAATTCGTAAGAACTGAAAATAACTTCATTTTCATCGTTTGAACCGCAATAATTTTTGAGATATTTAAAAAATAGTGCTACAGGCCATTTCATCAACCCCTCCCCCTCATCATGGAAATTTAAAATTCCGAAATAGCCATTCGTTAGTAAATCGTATGAACTAAAAAGAACTCCATTTTCATCGTATGAACCGGAATAATTTTTGAGGGATTTAAAAAAGAATGTTACAGGCCATTTCACCCCCCCCCCTCTCCCCCCTCATCATGGAAATTTAAAATTCCGAAATAGCCATTCGTTAGTAAATCGTATAAACTGAAAAGAACTCCATTTTCATCGTTTGAACCGCAATAATTTTTGAGATATTTAAAAAAGAATGTTACAGGCCATTTCATCCCCCCTACCCCCCTCATCATGGAAATTTAAAATTCCGAAATAGCCATTCGTTAGTAAATCGTATGAACTGAAAATAACTCCATTTTCATCGTTTGAACCGCAATAATTTTTGAGATATTTAAAAAGAATGTTACAGGCCATTTCATCCCCCTCCCCCTCATCATGGAAATTTGAAATTCCGAAATAGTCATTCGTTAGCAAAGCGTATGAACAGGAATGAACTCCATTTTTATCGTTTGAACCGCAATAGCTTTTTGAAATATTTAATAAATAATAGAATTTACATATACGCACAGAGACCGACCATTTCAACAGCCCCCAACCCCCATGGAAATTCAAAATTTCGAAATAGCCATTCGTTAGCAAATCGTATGAACCGAAAAGAACTCCGTTTTCATCGTTTGATCCGGAATAGTTTTTGAGATATTTAAAAAAGAATGTTACAGGCCATTTCATCCCCCTCCCCCCTCATCATGGAAATTTAAAATTCCGAAATAGAGATTCGTTAGTAAATCGTATGAACTGAAAAGAACTCCATTTTCATCGTTTGAACCGCAATAATTTTTGAGATATTTAAAAAAGAATGTTACAGGCCATTTCATCCCCCTCCCCCCTCATCATGGAAATTTAAAATTCCGAAATAGCCATTCGTTAGTAATTCGTATGAACTGAAAAGAACTTCATTTTCATCGTTTGAACCGCAATAATTTTTGAGATATTTAAAAAAGAATGTTACAGGCCATTTCACCCCCCCCTCTCCCCCCTCATCATGGAAATTTAAAATTCCGAAATAGCCATTCGTTAGTAAATCGTATGAACTGAAAAGAACTCCATTTTCATCGTTTGAACCGCAATAATTTTTGAGATATTTAAAAAAGAATGTTACAGATCATTTCATCCCCCTCCCCCTCATCACGGAAATTTAAAATTCCGAAATAGCCATTCGTTAGTAAATCGTATGAACTGAAAAGAACTCCATTTTCATCGTTTGAACCGCAATAATTTTTGAGATATTTAAAAAAGAATGTTACAGGCCATTTTACCCCCTCTCCCCCCTCATCATGGAAATTTAAAATTCCGAAATAGCAATTCGTTAGTAAATCGTATGAACTGAAAAGAACTCCATTTTCATCGTTTGAACCGCAATAATTTTTGAGATATTTAAAAAAGAATGTTACAGGCCATTTCATCCTCCCTCCCCCCTCATCATAGAAATTTAAAATTCCGAAATAGCCATTCGTTAGTAATTCGTAAGAACTGAAAATAACTTCATTTTCATCGTTTGAACCGCAATAATTTTTGAGATATTTAAAAAATAGTGCTACAGGCCATTTCATCAACCCCTCCCCCCTCATCATGGAAATTTAAAATTCCGAAATAGCCATTCGTTAGTAAATCGTATGAACTAAAAAGAACTCCATTTTCATCGTATGAACCGGAATAATTTTTGAGGGATTTAAAAAAGAATGTTACAGGCCATTTCACCCCCCCTCTCCCCCTCATCATGGAAATTTAAAATTCCGAAATAGCCATTCGTTAGTAAATCGTATAAACTGAAAAGAACTCCATTTTCATCGTTTGAACCGCAATAATTTTTGAGATATTTAAAAGAATGTTACAGGCCATTTCATCCCCCCTACCCCCTCATCATGGAAATTTAAAATTCCGAAATAGCCATTCGTTAGTAAATCGTATGAACTGAAAATAACTCCATTTTCATCGTTTGAACCGCAATAATTTTTGAGATATTTAAAAAAGAATGTTACAGGCCATTTCATCCCCCTCCCCCTCATCATGGAAATTTGAAATTCCGAAATAGTCATTCGTTAGCAAAGCGTATGAACAGGAATGAACTCCATTTTTATCGTTTGAACCGCAATAGCTTTTGAAATATTTAATAAATAATAGAATTTACATATACGCACAGAGACCGACCATTTCAACAGCCCCCAACCCCCATGGAAATTCAAAATTTCGAAATAGCCATTCGTTAGCAAATCGTATGAACCGAAAAGAACTCCGTTTTCATCGTTTGATCCGGAATAGTTTTTGAGATATTTAAAAAAGAATGTTACAGGCCATTTCATCCCCCTCCCCCTCATCATGGAAATTTAAAATTCCGAAATAGAGATTCGTTAGTAAATCGTATGAACTGAAAAGAACTCCATTTTCATCGTTTGAACCGCAATAATTTTTGAGATATTTAAAAAAGAATGTTACAGGCCATTTCATCCCCCCTCCCCCTCATCATGGAAATTTAAAATTCCGAAATAGCCATTCGTTAGTAATTCGTATGAACTGAAAAGAACTTCATTTTCATCGTTTGAACCGCAATAATTTTTGAGATATTTAAAAAAGAATGTTACAGGCCATTTCACCCCCCTCTCCCCCCCTCATCATGGAAATTTAAAATTCCGAAATAGCCATTCGTTAGTAAATCGTATGAACTGAAAAGAACTCCATTTTCATCGTTTGAACCGCAATAATTTTTGAGATATTTAAAAAAGAATGTTACAGATCATTTCATCCCCCTCCCCCTCATCACGGAAATTTAAAATTCCGAAATAGCCATTCGTTAGTAAATCGTATGAACTGAAAAGTGCTCCATTTTCATCGTTTGAACCGCAATAATTTTTGAGATATTTAAAAAAGAATGTTACAGGCCAATTCATCCCCACCCCGCCCCCTCATCATGGAAATTTAAAATTCCGAAATAGCCATTCGTTAGTAAATCGTATGAACTGAAAAGAACTCCATTTTCATCGTTTGAACCGCAATAATTTTTGTGATATTTAAAAGAGAATGTTACAGGCCATTTCATCCCCCTTCTCATCATGGAAATTTGAAATTCCGAAATAGTCATTCGTTAGCACAGCGTATGAACAGGAATGAACTCCATTTTTATCGTTTGAACCGCAATAGCTTTTGAAATATTTAATAAATAATAGAATTTACATATACGCACAGAGACCGACCATTTCAACAGCCCCCACCCCATGGAAATTCAAAATTTCAAAATAGCCATTCGTTAGCAAATCGTATGAACCGAAAAGAACTCCGTTTTCATCGTTTGATCCGGAATAGTTTTTGAGATATTTAAAAAAGAATGTTACAGATCATTTCATCCCCCCTCCCCCTCATCACGGAAATTTAAAATTCCGAAATAGCCATTCGTTAGTAAATCGTATGAACTGAAAAGAACTTCATTTTCATCGTTTGAACCGCAATAATTTTTGAGATATTTAAAAAATAGTGTTACAGGCCATTTCATCAACCCTTCCCCCCTCATCATGGAAATTTAAAATTCCGAAATAGCCATTCGTTAGTAAATCGTATGAACTAAAAAGAACTCCATTTTCATCGTATGAACCGCAATAATTTTTGAGGGATTTAAAAAAGAATGTTACAGGCCATTTCACCCCCCTCTCCCCCCTCATCATGGAAATTTAAAATTCCGAAATAGCCATTCGTTAGTAAATCGTATAAACTGAAATGAACTCCATTTTCATCGTTTGAACCGCAATAATTTTTGAGATATTTAAAAAGAATGTTACAGGCCATTTCATCCCCCTCCCCCTCATCATGGAAATTTAAAATTCCGAAATAGCCATTCGTTAGTAAATCGTATGAACTGTAAAGAACTCCATTTTCATCGTTTGAACCGAAATAATTTTTGAGATATTTAAAAAAGAATGTTACAGGCCATTTCATAACCCCTCCCCCCCTCATCATGGAAATTTAAAATTCCGAGATAGCCATTCGTTAGCAAATCGTATGAACTGAAAATAACTCCATTTTCATCGTTTGAACCGCAATAATTTTTGAGATATTTAAAAAAGAATGTTACAGGCCATTTCATCCCCCTCCCCCCTCATCATGGAAATTTAAAATTCCGAAATAGCCATTCGTTAGTAATTCGTATGAACTGAAAACAACTTCATTTTCATCGTTTGAACCGCAATAGTTTTTGAGATATTTAAAAAAGAATGTCAAAGGCCAATTCATCCCCCTCATCATGGAAATTTAAAATTCCGAAATAGCCATTCGTTAGTAAATCGTATGAACTGAAAAGAACTCCATTTTCATCGTTTGAACCGTAATATTTTTTGAGATATTTAAAAAAGAATGTTACAGGCCATTTCATCCTCCCTCCCCCCTCATCATAGAAATTTAAAATTCCGAAATAGCCATTCGTTAGTAATTCGTATGAACTGAAAAGAACTTCATTTTCATCGTTTGAACCGCAATAATTTTTGAGATATTTAAAAAATAATGTTACAGGCCATTTCATCCCCCCTACCCCCTCATCATTAAAATTTAAAATTCCGAAATAGCCATTCGTTAGTAATTCGTATGAACTGAAAAGAACTTCATTTTCATCGTTTGAACCGCAATAATTTTTGAGATATTTAAAAAATAATGTTACAGGCCATTTCATCAACCCCTCCCCCTCATCATGGAAATTTAAAATTCCGAAATAGCCATTCGTTAGTAAATCGTATGAACTGAAAAGAACTCCATTTTCATCGTATGAACCGCAATAATTTTTGAGATATTTAAAAGAATGTTACAGGCCATTTTACCCCCCTCTCCCCCCCCTCATCATGGAAATTTAAAATTCCGAAATAGCAATTCGTTAGTAAATCGTATGAACTGAAAAGAACTACATTTTCATCGTTTGAACCGCAATAATTTTTGAGATATTTAAAAAAGAATGTTACAGGCCATTTCATCCTCCCTCCCCCCTCATAATAGAAATTTAAAATTCCGAAATAGCCATTCGTTAGTAATTCGTATGAACTGAAAATAACTTCATTTTCATCGTTTGAACCGCAATAATTTTTGAGATATTTAAAAAATAGTGTTACAGGCCATTTCATCAACCCCTCCCCCCTCATCATGGAAATTTAAAATTCCGAAATAGCCATTCGTTAGTAAATCGTATGAACTAAAAAGAACTCCATTTTCATCGTATGAACCGCAATAATTTTTGAGGGATTTAAAAAAGAATGTTACAGGCCATTTCACCCCCCTCTCCCCCTCATCATGGAAATTTAAAATTCCGAAATAGCCATTCGTTAGTAAATCGTATAAACTGAAAAGAACTCCATTTTCATCGTTTGAACCGCAATAATTTTTGAGATATTTAAAAAAGAATGTTACAGGCCATTTCATCCCCCTACCCCCCTCATCATGGAAATTTAAAATTCCGAAATAGCCATTCGTTAGTAAATCGTATGAACTGAAAATAACTCCATTTTCATCGTTTGAACCGCAATAATTTTTGAGATATTTAAAAAAGAATGTTACAGGCCATTTCATCCCCCTCCCCCTCATCATGGAAATTTGAAATTCCGAAATAGTCATTCGTTAGCAAAGCGTATGAACAGGAATGAACTCCATTTTTATCGTTTGAACCGCAATAGCTTTTGAAATATTTAATAAATAATAGAATTTACATATACGCACAGAGACCGACCATTTCAACAGCCCCCAACCCCCATGGAAATTCAAAATTTCGAAATAGCCATTCGTTAGCAAATCGTATGAACCGAAAAGAACTCCGTTTTCATCGTTTGATCCGGAATAGTTTTTGAGATATTTAAAAAAGAATGTTACAGGCCATTTCATCCCCCCTCCCCCTCATCATGGAAATTTAAAATTCCGAAATAGCCATTCGTTAGTAAATCGTATAAACTGAAAAGAACTAAATTTTCATCGTTTGAACCGCAATGATTTTTAAGATATTTAAAAAAGAATGTTACAGGCCATTTTATCCCCCTCCTCCCTCATCATGAAAATTTAAAATTCCGAAATAGCCATTCGTTAGTAAATCGTATGAACTGTAAAGAACTCCATTTTCATCGTTTGAACCGAAATAATTTTTGAGATATTTAAAAAAGAATGTTACAGGCCATTTTATCCCCCTCCTCCCTCATCATGAAAATTTAAAATTCCGAAATAGCCATTCGTTAGTAAATCGTATGAACTGTAAAGAACTCCATTTTCATCGTTTGAACCGAAATAATTTTTGAGATATTTAAAAAAGAATGTTACAGGCCATTTCATAACCCCTCCCCATCATGGAAATTTAAAATTCCGAGATAGCCATTCGTTAGCAAATCGTATGAACTGAAAGTAACTCCATTTTCATCGTTTGAACCGCAATAATTTTTGAGATATTTAAAAAAGAATGTTACAGGCCATTTCATCCCCCTCCCCCCTCATCATGGAAATTTAAAATTCCGAAATAGCCATTCGTTAGTAATTCGTATGAACTGAAAACAACTTCATTTTCATCGTTTGAACCGCAATAGTTTTTGAGATATTTAAAAAAGAATGTCAAAGGCCAATTCATCCCCCTCATCATGGAAATTTAAAATTCCGAAATAGCAATTCGTTAGTAAATCGTATGAACTGAAAAGAACTCCATTTTCATCGTTTGAACCGTAATATTTTTTGAGATATTTAAAAAAGAATGTTACAGGCCATTTCATCCTCCCTCCCCCCTCATCATAGAAATTTAAAATTCCGAAATAGCCATTCGTTAGTAATTCGTATGAACTGAAAAGAACTTCATTTTCATCGTTTGAACCGCAATAATTTTTGAGATATTTAAAAAATAAGGTTACAGGCCATTTCATCCCCCCTACCCCCCTCATCATGGAAATTTAAAATTCCGAAATAGCCATTCGTTAGTAATTCGTATGAACTGAAAAGAACTTCATTTTCATCGTTTGAACCGCAATAATTTTTGAGATATTTAAAAATAATGTTACAGGCCATTTCATCAACCCCTCCCCCCTCATCATGGAAATTTAAAATTCCGAAATAGCCATTCGTTAGTAAATCGTATGAACTGAAAAGAACTCCATTTTCATCGTATGAACCGCAATAATTTTTGAGATATTTAAAAAAGAATGTTACAGGCCATTTTACCCCCTCTCCCCCCTCATCATGGAAATTTAAAATTCCGAAATAGCAATTCGTTAGTAAATCGTATGAAGTGAAAAGAACTCCATTTTCATCGTTTGAACCGCAATAATTTTTGAGATATTTAAAAAAGAATGTTACAGGCCATTTCATCCTCCCTCCCCCCTCATCATAGAAATTTAAAATTCCGAAATAGCCATTCGTTAGTAATTCGTAAGAACTGAAAATAACTTCATTTTCATCGTTTGAACCGCAATAATTTTTGAGATATTTAAAAAATAGTGCTACAGGCCATTTCATCAACCCCTCCCCCCTCATCATGGAAATTTAAAATTCCGAAATAGCCATTCGTTAGTAAATCGTATGAACTAAAAAGAACTCCATTTTCATCGTATGAACCGGAATAATTTTTGAGGGATTTAAAAAAGAATGTTACAGGCCATTTCACCCCCTCTCCCCCCTCATCATGGAAATTTAAAATTCCGAAATAGCCATTCGTTAGTAAATCGTATAAACTGAAAAGAACTCCATTTTCATCGTTTGAACCGCAATAATTTTTGAGATATTTAAAAAAGAATGTTACAGGCCATTTCATCCCCTACCCCCCTCATCATGGAAATTTAAAATTCCGAAATAGCCATTCGTTAGTAAATCGTATGAACTGAAAATAACTCCATTTTCATCGTTTGAACCGCAATAATTTTTGAGATATTTAAAAAAGAATGTTACAGGCCATTTCATCCCCCTCCCCTCATCATGGAAATTTGAAATTCCGAAATAGTCATTCGTTAGCAAAGCGTATGAACAGGAATGAACTCCATTTTTATCGTTTGAACCGCAATAGCTTTTGAAATATTTAATAAATAATAGAATTTACATATACGCACAGAGACCGACCATTTCAACAGCCCCCAACCCCCATGGAAATTCAAAATTTCGAAATAGCCATTCGTTAGCAAATCGTATGAACCGAAAAGAACTCCGTTTTCATCGTTTGATCCGGAATAGTTTTTGAGATATTTAAAAAGAATGTTACAGGCCATTTCATCCCCCTCCCCCTCATCATGGAAATTTAAAATTCCGAAATAGAGATTCGTTAGTAAATCGTATGAACTGAAAAGAACTCCATTTTCATCGTTTGAACCGCAATAATTTTTGAGATATTTAAAAAAGAATGTTACAGGCCATTTCATCCCCCTCCCCCCTCATCATGGAAATTTAAAATTCCGAAATAGCCATTCGTTAGTAATTCGTATGAACTGAAAAGAACTTCATTTTCATCGTTTGAACCGCAATAATTTTTGAGATATTTAAAAAAAGAATGTTACAGGCCATTTCACCCCCCTCTCCCCCCTCATCATGGAAATTTAAAATTCCGAAATAGCCATTCGTTAGTAAATCGTATGAACTGAAAAGAACTCCATTTTCATCGTTTGAACCGCAATAATTTTTGAGATATTTAAAAAAGAATGTTACAGATCATTTCATCTCCCCTCTCCCCTCATCACGGAAATTTAAAATTCCGAAATAGCCATTCGTTAGTAAATCGTATGAACTGAAAAGAACTCCATTTTCATCGTTTGAACCGCAATAATTTTTGAGATTTTTAAAAAAGAATGTTACAGGCCAATTCATCCCCACTCCGCCCCCTCATCATGGAAATTTAAAATTCCGAAATAGCCATTCGTTAGTAAATCGTATGAACTGAAAAGAACTCCATTTTCATCGTTTGAACCGCAATAATTTTTGTGATATTTAAAAAAGAATGTTACAGGCCATTTCATCCCCCTTCTCATCATGGAAATTTGAAATTCCGAAATAGTCATTCGTTAGCACAGCGTATGAACAGGAATGAACTCCATTTTTATCGTTTGAACCGCAATAGCTTTTGAAATATTTAATAAATAATAGAATTTACATATACGCACAGAGACCGACCATTTCAACAGCCCCCACCCCCATGGAAATTCAAAATTTCAAAATAGCCATTCGTTAGCAAATCGTATGAACCGAAAAGAACTCCGTTTTCATCGTTTGATCCGGAATAGTTTTTGAGATATTTAAAAAAGAATGTTACAGGCCATTTCATCCCCCTCCCCCCTCATCATGGAAATTTAAAATTCCGAAATAGCCATTCGTTAGTAATTCGTATGAACTGAAAAGAACTCTATTTTCATCGTTTGAACCGCAATAATTTTTGAGATATTTAAAAAAGAATGTTACAGGCCATTTCACCCCCCTCTCCCCCCTGATCATGGGAATTTAAAATTCCGAAATAGCCATTCGTTAGTAAATCGTATAAACTGAAAAGAACTCCATTTTCATCGTTTGAACCGCAATAATTTTTGAGATATTTAAAAAAGAATGTTACAGGCCATTTCATCCCCCCTACCCCCCTCATCATGGAAATTTAAAATTCCGAAATAGCCATTCGTTAGTAAATCGTATGAACTGAAAATAACTCCATTTCCATCGTTTGAACCGCAATAATTTTTGAGATATTTAAAAAAGAATGTTACAGGCCATTTTATCCCCCCTCCCCCTCATCATGGAAATTTGAAATTCCGAAATAGTCATTCGTTAGCAAAGCGTATGAACTGAAAAGAACTCCATTTTCATCGTTTGAACCGCAATAATTTTTGAGATATTTAAAAAAGAATGTTACAGGCCATTTCATCCCCCCTCCCCCTCATCATGGAAATTTAAAATTCCGAAATAGCCATTCGTTAGTAATTCGTATGAACTGAAAAGAACTTCATTTTCATCGTTTGAACCGCAATAATTTTTGAGATATTTAAAAAAGAATGTTACAGGCCATTTCACCCCCCCTCTCCCCACCCTCATCATGGAAATTTAAAATTCCGAAATAGCCATTCGTTAGTAAATCGTATGAACTGAAAAGAACTCCATTTTCATCGTTTGAACCGCAATAATTTTTGAGATATTTAAAAAAGAATGTTACAGATCATTTCATCCCCCCTCCCCCCTCATCACGGAAATTTAAAATTCCGAAATAGCCATTCGTTAGTAAATCGTATGAACTGAAAAGAACTCCATTTTCATCGTTTGAACCGCAATAATTTTTGAGATATTTAAAAAGAATGTTACAGGCCAATTCATCCCCACTCCGCCCCCTCATCATGGAAATTTAAAATTCCGAAATAGCCATTCGTTAGTAAATCGTATGAACTGAAAAGAACTCCATTTTCATCGTTTGAACTGCAATAATTTTTGTTATATTTAAAAAAGAATGTTACAGGCCATTTCATCCCCCTTCTCATCATGGAAATTTGAAATTCCGAAATAGTCATTCGTTAGCACAGCGTATGAACAGGAATGAACTCCATTTTTATCGTTTGAACCGCAATAGCTTTTGAAATATTTAATAAATAATAGAATTTACATATACGCACAGAGACCGACCATTTCAACAGCCCCCCACCCCCATGGAAATTCAAAATTTCAAAATAGCCATTCGTTAGCAAATCGTATGAACCGAAAAGAACTCCGTTTTCATCGTTTGATCCGGAATAGTTTTTGAGATATTTAAAAAAGAATGTTACAGGCCATTTCATCCCCCTCCCCCTCATCATGGAAATTTAAAATTCCGAAATAGCCATTCGTTAGTAATTCGTATGAACTGAAAAGAACTCCATTTTCATCGTTTGAACCGCAATAATTTTTGAGATATTTAAAAAAGAATGTTACAGGCCATTTCACCCCCCCTCTCCCCCCTGATCATGGGAATTTAAAATTCCGAAATAGCCATTCGTTAGTAAATCGTATAAACTGAAAAGAACTCCATTTTCATCGTTTGAACCGCAATAATTTTTGAGATATTTAAAAAAGAATGTTACAGGCCATTTCATCCTCCCTCCACCCCCTCATCATAGAAATTTAAAATTCCGAAATAGCCATTCGTTAGTAATTCGTATGAACTGAAAAGAACTTCATTTTCATCGTTTGAACCGCAATAATTTTTGAGATATTTAAAAAAGAATGTTACAGGCCATTTCTTCAACCCCTCCCCCTCATCATGGAAATTTAAAATTCCGAAATAGCCATTCGTTAGTAAATCGTATGAACTGAAAAGAACTCCATTTTCATCGTTTGAACCGCAATAATTTTTGAGATATTTAAAAAAGAATGTTACAGGCCATTTCAACCCCCCTACCCCCCCTCATCATGGAAATTTAAAATTCCGAAATAGCCATTCGTTAGTAAATCGTATGAACTGAAAAGAACTCCATTTTCATCGTTTGAACCGCAATAATTTTTGAGATATTTAAAAAAGAATGTTACAGGCCATTTCATCCCCCTCCCCCTCATCATGGAAATTTGAAATTCCGAAATAGTCATTCGTTAGCAAAGCGTATGAACAGGAATGAACTCCATTTTTATCGTTTGAACCGCAATAGCTTTTGAAATATTTAATAAATAATAGAATTTACATATACGCACAGAGACCGACCATTTCAACAGCCCCCACCCCCATGGAAATTCAAAATTTCGAAATAGCCATTCGTTAGCAAATGGTATGAACCGAAAAGAACTCCGTTTTCATCGTTTGATCCGGAATAGTTTTTGAGATATTTAAAAAAGAATGTTACAGGCCATTTCATCCCCCTCCCCCTCATCATGGAAATTTAAAATTCCGAAATAGCCATTCGTTAGTAAATCGTATGAACTGAAAAGAACTCCATTTTCATCGTTTGAACCGCAATAATTTTTGAGATATTTAAAAAGAATGTTACAGGCCAATTCATCCCCCCTCCCCCCCCTCATCATGGAAATTTAAAATTGCGAAATAGCCATTCGTTAGTAAATCGTATGAACTGAAAATAACTCCATTTTCATCGTTTGAACCGCAATAATTTTTGAGATATTTAAAAAAGAATGTTACAGGCCATTTCATCCCCCTCCCCCTCATCATGGAAATTTAAAATTCCGAAATAGCCATTCGTTAGTAATTCGTATGAACTGAAAAGAACTCCATTTTCATCGTTTGAACCGCAATAATTTTTGAGATATTTAAAAAAGAATGTTACAGGCCATTTCACCCCCCTCTCCCCCCTCATCATGGAAATTTAAAATTCCGAAATAGCCATTCGTTAGTAAATCGTATGAACTGAAAAGAACTCCATTTTCATCGTTTGAACCGCAATAATTTTTGAGATATTTAAAAAAGAATGTTACAGATCATTTCATCCCCCTCCCCTCATCATGGAAATTTAAAATTCCGAAATAGCCATTCGTTAGTAAATCGTATGAACAGGAATGAGCTCCATTTTTATCGTTTGAACCGCAATAGTTTTTGAGATATTTAAAAAATAATATTGAGAATTTGCACATATACAGAGAGACCGACCATTTCACCAGCCCCCACCCCCATGGAAATTCAAAATTTCAAAATAGCCGTTCGTTAGCAAATCGTATGAACCCGAAAAGAACTGCATTTTCATCGTTTGAACCGCAATAGTTTTTGAGATATTTAAAAAAGAATGTCACAGTCCTACACCATTTACCCTCCCCCCTTCATCACGGAAATTCAAAATTCCGAAATAGCCATTCGTTAGTAAATCGTATGAACAGGAATGAACTCCATTTTTATCGTTTGAACCGCAACAGTTTTTTTTTATTGGAGATTTAACGACCACCGTGAGCAACTCAATGGGCTATAAGCAGTCGCCCGTCCCTAATTCAGGGTCACTGGTTCCAGGGAAGGGAGAGATCCAGTGCCGTAAAACAAACACAACATTCATGCCTCACCGGGATTCGAACCCGTAGCCTGTTCGAACGAATGATCAGAGTCCGTCGCTTAGACCACTGCGTCACCGGAGCGGCCAACAGTTTTTGATAGATTTAGAAAAAAAAAGTTTGAGAAAATTGGGGGACGACCATTGCACACATCCCCATGGAAAAATTCAAAATTTCAAAATAGCCATTCGTTAGCAAATCGTATGAACCGAGGGGAAATCCATTTTCATCGTTTGAACCACAACAGTTTTTGAGAAAAAAATAACAATATTGAGAACTTATGTATATATATATTCGAGACCGACCATCACCCCCCTCCCCCTCTCACTATGTAAATTCATTAAAAATTTCAAGATAGTCATTCGTTAGTAAATGGTGTGAACCGGAATAAACGCCATTTTCATAGTTTGAATAGCAATAGTTTTGGAGATGTTTAAAAAAGAATGTTAGTAACCCACGATTTCACCTGCCTCCCCCGCCCACCCCAACCTGGACATTTCCCATTTCAGGATAGCTATTCATTAGCATGGTGTGAATCAGAAAGACCTTCTTCATCGTTCGAATCTTGATAGTTTTTGAGATATTTGTAATAAGGGTAATGAAGGATAATGAAGAAGTAATTTGTTTTGCACAAAGTCTTTCATTCGTTCCTGACATTAGCTGAAAGAACTCCCCGTTTCTAGCTTTGAACCCCAGCAGTTGAAAAGACATTTCAAAAACAACGTGACGTTGCTTTATTAGGTATCGAGGACTAGTACACAGGAGAACGGAAAATAAATGGCATGATAAAACAATAAGAATAACGGTACTGTACGAGCAGCACAAAGCAGTCTGTAAAAGCCAATCAGGACATACAAAGATAAACGAAGCTGAACGAGCAGCACAAGGCAATCTGTGATAGGCGAAGCACACTGGAACAGTCACTGAGCAGAAGGAACGACGGACATGGAGATGGAGAATACATCGAACTGGAGGCTGCTTTTCATGCTCCGGGGCGCAGCATGAAAAGCAGAAAACGAGGTGCAACAGATAACACTTGCAAAGATGGCATGGTGTAGGTAACAGTATGGGACAATCAATTAGCATGAGGCAAAGCAATAACGGTAAGTATCTGACGAGATGAGTCACACTGGATGAGCAAGTAACGTAGCGCAACAGTAGAAGGTATGCTGAGGCACATGGCATGACATAAGACAAATACTCGACGAGACAGGAAAGACAAACCCACGGAACACCTGAAAAAACTAACTGGGTGCGAACAGCAACATAGGGCAATCCAGGACAATGACGAAAGGTATAAGAGAAGAATCGCGCATAACAATGCACACAGGAAGAAGCTCTGTGAACAAAACGATGTGACGGGTTCACGGAAGTAGGCACTGGGCGGATGTTTGAAAGAACCGAGATGTGGAGAAAACATGGCGGTACATAGGATACAACGGAAAGAAAAAGGTTGGGTAAAACGCAAAACAGAAACATGCAAAGGAGTAAGACGGAACAGCAGCAAGGCAAAGACGGCAGGAAGCGAAACATCATGCAAGTGCAGACAGAAACTAATCGGTCAGAACCAGATCAATGAGGCTATTTTGAGTATCACCAAGGTAGCAATTAAGAAAACTTTAAGAACGAAATATCTCAGGGGTAAGATCTCGTGAGGTCAACGAAAACGTGGAGGAAGCAGCGAATATCCTCGATCATATTCGAGTAATCAGCTGGATCATGTGAGTCAAGAAGGGGATCCAAACCAGCTTCACAAGAAGAGGCAAAGAACAAGGGTTGGCAGCATCTGGGAAGAGAATCTTCGAATACCCAGGGACAGCTTGGAGGCGAGCGACAATTGCAGTGGAAACGGAGGGAGTACCAATAAGTTCGGCGAAAGCAGCAACAGTAGAATTAGGAGCGGAACCTGAAGAACGATGAAGAGAAGGCTGGGCGACTGCGGTTCGCTTAGTACGAGTCTCTCGATTAGAGCGACGACGGCACTTCTTATTAGAAGCAGTACCAACAGGGACGTGGTGATGAAGAAGGAGTAACCGACAGCAAGTGAGAAGTCTGACAAGGAAGATATGGATCATGTGCGCATAACGCAAGCAAAGAGGCAACTGATGGGGCAACAGGAGCTGGTGAAGGTGAGGCTTCACACAAATCCAGAAGAGTAGCTGTGCTGGAAAGCGGGGACCGATCACGGGACAAGAAATCGAAAGGAAGGCAACAATACTAGAGGCATCAGAAGAGCTCGGAGAAGGTGAAACGGGCGGAGAGCACACCGGAGTACTGGAACGGCTGAAGAAAGGATGAGCGTCTGAGGGTGGCGAGGCTGACGTACACAGCGAAGATGATGGAGCAGGGAATCCCGTGGTTGGGATTGACGAGGTGACGTGCGAAAACAAAGAAGGCAGCACCTGAACAGGCGGAGAAAGGTCGGCAACGGGATGTGACAAAGCACAGACAACAGACGACGAAGAAGAAAGCAAGACAGACGAAGGCACCGAAGCAGGAGCAGTAGATCCAGATGTATCCACAAGAGGCAACGCTAGTGGAGAAGGAAAAAGACCTGCAGAGGAAGGCAACGACAATCGAGATGGAGACTAAGAAGGTGGAAGCGAAACAAGTGCAGGCGTGGTGACCGGAAGTGAAGAAGGGGTTCTGTGACGGGCACTTGAGCAGCCGTTGAGGAAGAACAAGAAGAGGTGAGCGGACACTGCAAGCGATGATGACCAGGCGTTTTACATGAGAAGCAATGATACGCAGTGAACACGTTTATAACGACATTGTGATGAACACAAAGCACCTGGAAAGCAGTGGGGCAGGAAGTAATGGAGTCCATATCAGGGAAGAGAACTAAGGCTTGGCGTCGGAAGCCTAAATAAGGACGATCACCTTGATCGGCGGGGAGCGCGCGAATAATACAAACAATGCGCCCACACCGAGAAAGAAATGCATGTAAAACCGTCGTCGGGGCTGACGTTCGCAAACGGAGGACTTTGCTATGACATTTGTTACAGTTCAAACTGTGGTTACGAAGATACAGCAATATCGGAAAGCATGTTTAAAATTAATCCCGCGGATGCTGACCAACCACCATAAGGAAGACTGTATGGGTTGGAGTTTGAACCACTTGCTGCGTTACAAAGCAGAGGGTGATGCATTTATATCGCGCATAGTGGCAGGTGACGAATCGCGGTGCCACCACTTTGAGCCATCCAGCAAACCAGCGAGCATGCAATGGAAACATCCCGGATCACCAAAACACATAAAATTCAAGTCACAGGACTCCGCCGGCGAGGTTATGCTGACCGCATTTTTTGACCATGAAGGGCTTTTGTTGGTGGACTTTAAAGAGCCTCACGTGAAAAGCAATGCCAAACACTACATCGACACAGTGGACAAGCTGCATAAAGCAATCAAGAATGGGTGACCTGGAATGCTTTCGCGTGGTGTGATTCTGTTGCACACATTATGCAGGATGCGTTAGCACGGAAAGGGTGAGAGGTTCTGCACCACCCAGCCTATAGCCCGGATCTTTCAACATGTGACTTTCATGTTGACAGATCCAAATGGTTCAAGGAGAAACTAAAGTTCCTCTTTCCAGACGGTATGCGTCGTCTTTCCTAGCAATGGGATGCGTCATCTTTCCAAGCAATGGGATGCGTGTTAATTCTGCCACACCTGCGGATGTAACTCTTCATTCGTTTATATATATATATCATCATCATCATCATCATTGTCAACCATTATCAATCCACTGCTGGAAGAAGGTCTCCCCAAGTTTCCTCCACAACGGTCTGTCTTGTGCCAGTCTCCTCCATGTCACCCCTGCATACTTTCGAATTTCATCCACCCATCTCCCATGCGGTCTTCTTCTGGGTCTTTTCCTGTCCCTTGGAATCCAATCTAAAATTTCGGTTGTCCATCGATGATCTGTCCTTCTGGCAGTATGTCCAGCCCATTGCCATTTCAGGGATTTAACTCTGATCATGATGTCTTCCACTCTTGTCATTTTTCGGATCTACGAGTTCCTCTTCTTATCTCTCCTGGTTACACCAAGTATGCACCTGTCCATGCTGCTTTGAGTTGTCTGCAGCCTTTGTATGTCTCTTTTAGTTAAGGTCCACGTCTCTGCACCATACGTAAGCACTGAAGGATGCATTGATCAAACACTTTTATTTTAAGACATAATGGCATATTGCTCTTGAAAATTATGCTGTTTCTTCCAAAAGCTCTCCAGGCAAGTTTTGTACGCCGATTGATTTCTTCATCAATGTGACCCTCACTTGATATCTGCTGTCCAAGATAAACGTACGTGTTTGTTATCTCCAGCTTCTCTCCATCAATCGATAAATCTTCATTTCTTGTAAAAGCATTGAACATCACTTTTGTCTTCTGAAAGTTCATTTTTAATCCCACTTCTTTACTCTTGTCAGCAAGTTCCTGGATCATACTCTGCAGCTCTGATGGGGTAGTTGCAAAAATGACTACGTCATCAGCAAAACGAAGGTGGGTTAGATAACCTCCATTAATCTTTATCCCCTTGTTTTCCCAGCTCAGCGACTGAAAAACACCCTCCAATGTGGCATTAAAGAGCTTCGGAGATATGGTGTCACCTTGTCTCACTCCCTTTCCAATTTTTACGTGTGTTGTATTTTCAAACAGCCTAATCTTTGCACTTGCATTTTCATAGATGTTATTAATAATATTAATGTATGCATCTTCAATACCGCAGGTTTTCAGAGCCATTGTAACTGCTGATGGTTTCACCGAATCAAAGGCTTTTTCATAATCGATAAAGCCATGAACAATGGAAGTTCATATTCCCTCGCTCTTTCAATTAGTTCTCTCAGCACGTGGATATGATCTATTGTGCTGTAGCCACTCCTGAATCCAGCTTGTTCTCTCGGTTGAGCCATGTCCAGTGTTACCTTCAAGCGGTGTGAAAGAACTTTAGTGAAGATTTTATAAACTACTGATAGGAGGCTGATAGGTCTGTAGTTTCCGAGATCCTCAATGTCACCTTTCTTATGTAGCAGGATCATTGTAGCGGTGTTCCAATCCTCGGGAATCTTTCCTTCATTAAGGTATCGAGTGAAAATTTGGGCGAGTACTGTTTCGATTTCTCCACTTGCTTCTTGTATGATGTCTACAGTAACTCCATCTTCTCCTGGAGCTTTTCCTCGCTTCATGTTCTTGATTGCATGTGCAACTTCTGCTGGAAGGACTGGAGGAACTCTGGTATTGGTATCTTTCATGATGTCTGGAGTGCATATATCATCCCTTTCATATAATTTGGAGTAGAAATCTTTCACTCTTGTCAAAATTTCGCCTCTATTTCTTGTTACAGAACCATCTTCTTTTCTCAGTGCCATAATCTGTTTTCTTCCCTTACTGAGATGTCCCTTTGCTATCTTTAGGCTTTGGTTGTTTTCAATTGCTTTCCTCACTAGTTCACAGTTGAATTTTCTTACGTTTTCAGTGATACTTTTTCTTACTGTCTTGCATAGCTCTATATATTCCACTTTGGAAGTCACATCTTCTTTAGTTGTCCTCATCTCTCTTCTTTTTTGCATCAACATTTTGGTTTTTCCTGATAATTTGTTCCCATGCAACTTGTTCTTAGACCCAGCTAATTTTGTTGCTGTTTCCATAAGAGCTTTGGTTACTTTTCTGTTAACTTCAGAGATGTCCACTTCTTCCGATGTTAGGCCTTCTAAAGCAGAGAACCTGTTCTTCAGTTCTAACTTGAAGGTATTATGGTGTTTTTTAAGGTTGGTTATGTCAATCGATTTTGTTTGTCTTATGAGCTTGCCACGTTCAAGTTTAGTGTTGAAGTTCATCTTACATCTCACCAATCTATGGTCACTACCTGTGTTGAACTTGTTTAGCACACTGCAGTCTTCTATGACGAATTTTTTGTTGCACATAATAAAATCAATTTCACTTGTCGTCCCATTTGGATGTCTCCATGTCCATTTCCTGTGTGGCTTTTTCTTGAAGAAGGAGTTCAAGATAAAAACCATTCTGCCTCTGCAAACTCTACGAGAGTATTTCCACGCTGGTTTCTGTTGCCGTGACCGAATTTACCTACTGAAGTTTCATTCTGTTGCCGTTGCCCTATTTTTGCATTGAAATCTCCCATAATTATTTTCAAGTGCTGCTTACCTTTATTATTTAGATGACAAATTTCCTCATAAAATTCTTCAATTTCTTCTTCAGGATGACTTGTGGTGGGTGCATAAGTTTGAATAATCTGAGCCTGGTATCTTTTCGAGAGTTGGATAACAAGTCGTGCAGCTCTGTCAGAGGAACTTTCAACTTCTACAACTTTATCCATCAGTTTCTTGTTTATTATAAATCCAACACCACTAGTTCTGCCAGTATCTGTCCCACGATAGTAAAAGAGATGTCCACTTTTCAGTTCGATGAGATCTTCTCCTTTTCTCCTTACCTCACTTAGCCCCACGATGTCCCACTTGATCCTTTGTAGTTCCTCTTCCAATTCAAGAAGCCTTGAATCAGAAGATAGGGAGCGTCCATTGTAAGTAGCCAAGGTCAGCATCAGATGGCAGCCTAGTCCGGTCCTCCGGGGATTCTTAGCACCCTCTACCTTCATGTCGCACTGGCCGCCGCCTTGGCCAGGTACATTCCAGCTGCCGGAGACTGAGGGCCAAGATTTAAGTTGTGGAATCATTTTGGAGGGGTTTGGCCATAACTCACCACGCTGGCCAAGCGGGTTGGTGAGAGTGGGATATAATTTCCTCTAATCCCGATGGTATAGTTATACCGCTATTGGCGGTCGTCAGAGCCCCTTTAGTGGGAACAGGATGCACCACGAGAAGGCGGGGTTGACATTTGTCAAGGAGAGCCTGTGATGTTACGCATCACCTGACCTTTTATATATATATATATATGGAATGTAAGGTCAGGTGATGCGTAACATCAAAGCCTCTCCTTGACAAATGTCAACCCCGCCTTCTCGTGGTGCATCCTGTTTCCACTAAAGCGGCTCTGACGACCGCCAATAGCGGTATAACTATACTATCGGGATTAGAGGAAATGCTATCCAACACTCACCAACCCGCTTGGCCAGCGTGGTGAGTTATGGCCAAACCCCTCCAAAATGACTCTACAACTTAAATCTTGGCCCTCAGTCTCCGGCAGCTCGAATGTACCTGGCCAGTGCGATATGAACGCAGAGGGTGCTAAGAATCCTTGGAGGACCGGACTAGGCTGCCATCTGATACTGACCTTGGTTACTTACAATGGATGCTCCCTATCTCCTGATTCAAGGCTTCTTGAATTGGAAGAGGAACTACAAAGATCAAGTGGGACATCGTGGGGCTAAGTGAGGTAAGGAGAAAAGGAGAAGATCTCATTGAACAGAAAAGTGGACATCTCCTCTACTATCGTGGGACACATACTGGCAGAACTAGTGGTGTTGGATTTATAATAAACAAGAAACTGAATTATAAAGTTGCAGAAGTTGAAAGTGCCTCTGACAGAACTGCGCGACTCGTTATCCAACTCTCGAGAAGATACAAGGCTCATATTATTCAAACTCATGCACCCACCACAAGTCATCCTGAAGAAGAAATTGAAGAATTTTATGAGGAAATTCGTCATCTAAATAATAAAGGTAAGCACCACTTGAAGATAATTATGGGAGATTTTCAATGCAGAAATAGGGCAATGGCAACAGAATGAAACTTCAGTAGGTAAATTCGCTCACGGCAACAGAATGAAACTTCAGTAGGTAAATTCGGTCACGGCAACAGAAACCAGCGTGGAAATACTCTCGTTGAGTTTGCAGAGGCAGAAGGGTTTTTCATCTTGAACTCCTTTTTCAAGAAAAAGCCACACGGGGAATGGACATGGAAGACATCCAAATGGGATAACAAGTGAAATTGATTTTATTATGTGTAACTAAAAATTCGTCACAGGAGACTGCAGTGTGCTGAACAAGTTCAACACAGGTAGTGACCATAGATTGGTGAGATGTAAGATGCACCTTAACACTAAACTCGAACGTGGCAAGCTCATAAGACAAACAAAATGTATTGACATAACCAACCTTAAAAAACACCATAATACCTTTAAGTTGGAACTGAAGAACAGATTCTCTGCTTTAGAAGGCCTAACATCGGAAGAAGTGGACATCTCTGAAGTTAACAGAAAAGTAACCAAAGCTCTTATGGAAACAGCAACAAAATGAGCTGGGTCTAAGAACAAGTTGCATGTAAACAAATTATCAGGAAAAAACGAAAATGTTGATGCAAAAAAGAAGAGAGATGAGGACAACTAAAGAAGATGTGACTTCCAAAGTGGAATATATAGAGCTATGCAAGACAGTACAAAACATTATCACTAAAGACGTAAAGAAATTCAACTACGAACTAGTGAGGAAAGCAATTGAAAACAACCAAAGCCTAAAGATAGCAAAGCGACATCTCAGTAAGGGAAAAAACAGATTATGGCACTGAGCAAAAAATGGTTCTGTAACAAGAAATAGAGGCGAAATTTTGACAAGAGTGAAATATTTCTACTCCAAATTATATGAAAGGGATGATACATGTACTCCAGACATCATGAAAGGTACTAGTACCAGAGTTCTTCCAGTCCTCCCAGCAGAAGTTGCGCATGCAATCAAGAACATGAAGCGGGGGAAAACTCCTGGAGAAGATGGAATTACTGCAGACACCATACAAGAAGCAAGTGGAGAAATCGAAACAGTACTCGCCCAAATTTTCACTCGATGCCTTAATGAAGGAAAGATTCCTGAGGATTGGAACAACGCTACAATGATCCTGCTACATAAAAAAGGTGACATTGAGGATCTCAGGAACTACAGACCTATCAGTCTCCTATCAGTGGTTTATAAAATCTTCATTAAAGTTCTTTCACACCGCTTTAAGGTAACACTGAACATGGCTCAACCGAGAGAACAAGCTGGATTCAGGAGTGGCTACAGCACAATAGATCATATCCACGTACTGAGAGAACTAATTGAAAGAGCGAAGGAATATGAACTTCCATTGTTCAGGGCTTTTATCGATTATGAAAAAGCCTTTGATTCGGAACCATCAGTAGTTAGAATGGATCTGAAATCCTGCGGTATTGAAGATGCATACATTAATATTATTAATAACATATATGAAAATGCAAGTGCAAAGATTCGGCTGTTTGAGAATACAGCACACATAAAAATTGGAAAGGAGTGAGACAAGGTGACACCATATCTCCCAAACTCTTTAATGCCACATTGGAAAATATCTTTCAATCACTGAACTGGGAAAATAAAGGGATAAAGATTAATGGAGATTATCTAACTCACCTTCGTTTTGCTTATGACGTAGTAATTTTTGCAACTACCCCATCAGAGCTGCAGATTATGATCCAAGAACTGGATGACAAGAGTAAAGAAGTGGGATTAAAAATGAACTTTCAGAAGACAAAAGTGATGTACAATGCTTTTACAAGAAATGAAGATTTATCGATTGATGGAGAAAAGCAGGAGATACAAGTTACGTACGTTATCTTGGACAGCAGATATCAAGTGAGGGTCACATTGATGGAGAAATTAATCAGCGTATAAAACTTGCCTGGAGAGCTTTTGAAGAAACATCATAATTTTTAAGAGCAATATGCCATTATGTCTTAAAAGAAAAGTGTTTGATAAATGCATCCTTCCAGTGCTTACGTATGGTGCAGAAACGTGGTCCTTAACTAAAAGAGACATACAAAGGCTGCAGACAACTCAAAGCAGCATGGACAGGTGCATGCTTGGTGTAACCAGGAGAGATAAGAAAAGGAACTCGTGAATCCGAAAAATGACGAGAGTGGAAGACATCATGATCAGAGTTAAATCCCTGAAATGGCAATGGGCTGGACATACTGCCAGAAGAACAGACCATCGATGGACAGCCGAAATTATAGATTGGATTCCAAGGGACAGAAAGACCCAGAAGAAGACCACATGGGAGATGGGTGGATGAAATTCGAAAGTATGCGGGAGCGACATGGAAGAGACTGGCACAATACAGACCGTTGTGGAGAAAATTTGGGAGACCTTCGTCCAGCAGTGGATTGATAATGGTTGACAATGATATATATATCATCATCATTGTCAACTGCTTTGAATCCACTACTGGATGAAGGTCTCCCCAAGTTTCTTCCACAATTGTCTGTCTTGAGCGTGTCTCCTCGATGACACACCTCTATGCTTTCGAATTTCATCCATCAATCTACCATTGGGTCTTCTTTTGGGTCTTTTCCTGTCCCTCGAAATTCATTCTAAAATTTCGGTTTTCCGTCGGTGGTTGTTCTTCTAGCAACATGTCATGCCCTCACCATTTCAGTGATTTCATTGTGGTCATGATGTCGTCAGCTCTTGTCGTTTTCCTTATCCATGAGTTCCTCTGCTTATCTTTCCTGTTTACACCAAGCATGGTTCTCTCCACTGCTTTTTGCGTTGTCTGCAGTCTTTGTTTGTCTTTTTTACGCTTTCCAACCGTAGGTTAAAGAAGAGTATATGCTTCAGCGTTTTCCATCCGTCTGTCCGTCCGTCCGTCTGTCGGGATGATAACTCACGTAAAAATGGTTCGATTTCGGTGAAATTTTAGTATGTGGTAGGGAACCCCCTGGGGACAAACCCTATGGAAAATGGACAAAATAGGGTCAAAGGTTAGGACACAGGAGCGGGATCTATTCCATAGTCCTTATGCATCATAACTTACGTAAAAATGCTTCGATTGCGACAAAACGTTATCATGTTATTTCGGAGGTATACCGAACCGGTTCTGTTGAATATCATCGAAATGAGATCAAAGGTCAAGGCACAGGACCGAGATTTATTCCACAACCATTATTCTCATAACTTGAGTAATTATTTCTGGTATGTTGGAAAGCGTATTGTTACAGTGGACACCCCCTCCCCTCCTAAAACCTGAAGAAAACTCTAAAATTTGTCCGCCATGTCGCGTATTGTATGAGGCAGCTAGGAATCACAGTTCGGCAGACTCACATGTTCTTTTACAGTTCAGTTTTTTTTATTTATTTCTCATTTACGTTGTTTTTTTCTTTCGGATGTTCTCTAAATTAATTAACAAAATTGCGGGATAATTGGGAAGTCGCTCCAATGCTCTTGAAGGCAAGAAACGCAATATTTTTGCCATTTTGAATTATTTCTACCTGTGGGAAAAGGTAGCACTCAATGGTTGCTCTGGAAATTGATAAGAGCAAAGCGATAGGCCCAGAAGAGGACTTCTAGATTTCTTGAGAAGGGGCCGATGTTACGACCCACCCCCGCCATTAATTTAGTAATTAATGGGCGTGGTTGATGTGTGAAATTAATTAAGTATTAATTGTTCGAGGCTTGATTGGAGTTTAAAAGTGTAAACAGCAGATAAAGTTTTATCTGGGGGTTTGGAAAGAAAAGAGGCGACGAATTCTCTCTGGCTGGGTGGTCTCAGAATAGCTCTGTTAGGTCATAAATATCAGGGCGCAGCTGACGGGAAACTAAGCAACACGGAATGGTACCTTTCGAAGAGGGGTCCACTTGAGTAAATGAATGAAGATGGGGACAAAAGGTTTAGCGAATAATCGTAAATTAGTCGATTGTTTGGGGCATTTTCGAGAACAATTGCTCTCTGTGTGGTCCGTGCAGAAAAATAAGAGTTCGCACTTGGCATGAACATAAGGAAGAAAGTTGAGTTGTCTGTGCGCTCTCCGATGTGAAAGGCTGGATGCCTGGGATCTGCAAAAAAATGAATTGGGAAAAATGAAGCAGCAAACCTCCCCGCATTTGGTAAGAAATGGAGACAACTCGAGGCAGCTGGAGATGCCAGTTTGCCATAAAGACAGCAGAATGCCTAAATCCGCAGGATAAAGCAGAAATTTCTAGGCTGGAGCGTAATGGAACTCAGCGACTGTTTGGCCTAATGAAAGCCAAGTTACAGGGGAATTAAGAAGTCTGCGAGTGGACAGTGGTCATTCCAATGAGAAGCGAAGCCAAGCAAAAGTCGGGTTCGGATGCCAACCACTGCAGTGTGGAATCGTCACCCCCATTCATCCCCTACTGTGGAGGAAGTGAAGAGATGCGCTTGTCTTACGGGGTGAAGCGAGGCCCCATGTGTGCGTGTGTGTGGTCGCGTAAGCAGCGAAGCCACTACGTGTAAGTGCGACGGGATAAAAACATGAGCGTAAGAGCGGTGGCTTCGATACCTAACAAATATACAGGTGAAATGTTGAGTTGCCGATATACGCTTAAGGTAAAAGCACGTCTGATTTCGCTCGGCCGAGAAAATTAATCTTGGAAACCGCAACATCAGATGTGAGAGGGCCTATTTTGCTTAACGCCCACCTTCAAATCGTCACGAGAATAGATCAGTGTGCACTCTAATCATTGCAACAAAGTGCGGCGTGATATTACCATTTTTAATTGTGTGCTTCATTTACATCAAGCGTCAAAGTGAAGTGTTGAATCATCGGTGCTGCCACATGGTGCAAATGTCTGTGTGTGTGTTTTTTTTGTCGTGTGATATTATGTGATGCACAACGGATTTGCACAGCAAAGTCACGTAACTGTAAGTAGATGAATATTTCCTTTTTCTTTCTTCGCACATCTGCGAACTTGTGCCATCCCGACACCCAAAGCTGCATGGACATAGATGCAGTAATGCTGAGTGACTGAACCTCAGAGGAAATACCTGCACATACAGATTTCAATTTCTTACAGGGCCCATTTCCTGATTACTTTTTTACATGAATAAGGGAGAGGGTGTGGCCACAAATTCCGCTGGGCGGGACAGTTTCTTTTAACTTTGGTTCAGGACCAACGTCAGCGGGGCAGGGTTCTGCATGTGCATGCTTATTAGATTTAGTTAATTAACTTTGGCAGTATTTCGCACCTATAATCTTATACCGCAAATTAACGTGCTTGTGTATTTTGTGTCGCGAGTATTTTTAATGTGATCGTTTGCATATAATTTTTTTTTATTCTCTAAGCAATTGTATATGAATATCACCTGCAGCTCTATTTAGTGTGTAAACGAGTAGTATCTCTTGTTCAGATAGTCCGGTGGAGACTCAGTCGGCTGCGTTATCCGACAGTAAAGTGTGACACCGTATGCTGCCCACATATGAGGGGCAATTGTCTATGCGCCTAGAGAGCGCCGGATCTGTTTAAATCTCGCAGAACGTTATTAAATGTTGTGTTGTGTATTTGAGAATCATGTGTTATTTGCGAAAGTGAGTGTTGTACTGGCTGGTTGGGGATTGAATGTACCGGAGTAAGATCCGGACCACTACACTCAGTCACGAATTGGTGATTGCGGGTGAACCTCATCACAACTCTGATCCCAAAGTATCATTTTTTTTAGATTATTTTATTGTTTATTTGTTGTAGTTATTTTGTTCACAAGGGGGATTCACCCAAGCCTTATGCTTCGGGTCATTCTTCAACTTTTCATTTTTTATGTTCTGGTGTGAATCTTTGAGTGCAGCAGTGCACCTGAGATTCTCACCTGGTGCCGTGGCCAACTAAATTGTACTTCAGGTCTCAAGCACCGTTACCGGCAGACTAGGCAGGAACACTGCTAGTGCCGTGTAACATTAATGATGCCGTTGTCCCAGGATCGATACCTATATTTTGCAGCTAGCGGAACAACACTCATGTTCGTAAAATAAGTGCGAATTGACTGCCATTACTATTTTTATTTAGTTTTGTTCGGTGCGAATTTTGTATAATTTAGCATTAAGTAAGCCTTAAGCTGTTTTCTAAGAACTGCCATAATTTTAGTGGGTAAGAAAAACAAAATGGCTAACACGAAAAAATCGTCATCTGCGAGTCACATGGATTCAGATGATTCTGGTGGTCACTCTGACGGAGAACATGTGAGCACTGGGGCTGCAATTGTTCCGGAAGAGAGTACACCTGTTACAAGTACAGCGGGTACATCACAGCTGAGACAAACAGCTTTAGCCGCACCTATGGTTTACGGTGAGCAAATAGCGCGATGCATAAACATGTTGAGGCTATTCACAGGCACTGATCCGCTGTATCGTGCTAAACACTTTTTTCAGGATGTCGAAAGTGTAGCGATGGTGGGTAGATGGTGTGAGCAAACTAAACTCGCGATTGCAAAATCTAAATTTCGGGAGAGAGCTGCTGAATTTCTATCTGATAGCGATGAGCTGAGGGCAGAAACCGAACCCTTTGCAGCGCGAACCCGCATGATTGTGGATCCCTTACGAGTGCAGGGAAGCCAGGTCAAAAGTCCTCCAATCATTTCGCGGGCGTAGGAGCATCGAACGTGAGAGATCTGTGGAACTCGTGGATTCTCGAAGCTATGCCTCATATTTAAATTTTTTTTTTTCCGCCTATCTCGACGGGTAGCAATGAACGTGTGATGAAATCCTTAAACTTTCCTTCCACTCCGGGCACTTAAATCCGGAATTAGGTGCCTTGCGACGGTGGGAAAGGGTTGAGTGTTTACAGTTAAAAAAAAAAAAAAAAATGGAATGATTGGATGAATAAACTTCATCCAGTCATCCCTTTTTCTTTCATGGGGATGGAATGTTACAGTGGACACCCCCCTCCCCTCCTAAAACCTGAAGAAAACTCTAAAATTTGTCCGCCATGTCGCGTATTGTATGAGGCAGCTAGGAATCACAGTTCGGCAGACTCACATGTTCTTTTACAGTTCAGTTTTTTTTTATTTATTTCTCATTTACGTTGTTTTTTTCTTTCGGATGTTCTCTAAATTAATTAACAAAATTGCGGGATAATTGGGAAGTCGCTCCAATGCTCTTGAAGGCAAGAAACGCAATATTTTTGCCATTTTGAATTATTTCTACCTGTGGGAAAAGGTAGCACTCAATGGTTGCTCTGGAAATTGATAAGAGCAAAGCGATAGGCCCAGAAGAGGACTTCTAGATTTCTTGAGAAGGGGCCGATGTTACGACCCACCCCCGCCATTAATTTAGTAATTAATGGGCGTGGTTGATGTGTGAAATTAATTAAGTATTAATTGTTCGAGGCTTGATTGGAGTTTAAAAGTGTAAACAGCAGATAAAGTTTTATCTGGGGGTTTGGAAAGAAAAGAGGCGACGAATTCTCTCTCTGGCTGGGTGGTCTCAGAATAGCTCTGTTAGGTCATAAATATCAGGGCGCAGCTGACGGGAAACTAAGCAACACGGAATGGTACCTTTCGAAGAGGGGTCCACTTGAGTAAATGAATGAAGATGGGGACAAAAGGTTTAGCGAATAATCGTAAATTAGTCGATTGTTTGGGGCATTTTCGAGAACAATTGCTCTCTGTGTGGTCCGTGCAGAAAAATAAGAGTTCGCACTTGGCATGAACATAAGGAAGAAAGTTGAGTTGTCTGTGCGCTCTCCGATGTGAAAGGCTGGATGCCTGGGATCTGCAAAAAAATGAATTGGGAAAAATGAAGCAGCAAACCTCCCCGCATTTGGTAAGAAATGGAGACAACTCGAGGCAGCTGGAGATGCCAGTTTGCCATAAAGACAGCAGAATGCCTAAATCCGCAGGATAAAGCAGAAATTTCTAGGCTGGAGCGTAATGGAACTCAGCGACTGTTTGGCCTAATGAAAGCCAAGTTACAGGGGAATTAAGAAGTCTGCGAGTGGACAGTGGTCATTCCAATGAGAAGCGAAGCCAAGCAAAAGTCGGGTTCGGATGCCAACCACTGCAGTGTGGAATCGTCACCCCCATTCATCCCCTACTGTGGAGGAAGTGAAGAGATGCGCTTGTCTTACGGGGTGAAGCGAGGCCCCATGTGTGCGTGTGTGTGGTCGCGTAAGCAGCGAAGCCACTACGTGTAAGTGCGACGGGATAAAAACATGAGCGTAAGAGCGGTGGCTTCGATACCTAACAAATATACAGGTGAAATGTTGAGTTGCCGATATACGCTTAAGGTAAAAGCACGTCTGATTTCGCTCGGCCGAGAAAATTAATCTTGGAAACCGCAACATCAGATGTGAGAGGGCCTATTTTGCTTAACGCCCACCTTCAAATCGTCACGAGAATAGATCAGTGTGCACTCTAATCATTGCAACAAAGTGCGGCGTGATATTACCATTTTTAATTGTGTGCTTCATTTACATCAAGCGTCAAAGTGAAGTGTTGAATCATCGGTGCTGCCACATGGTGCAAATGTCTGTGTGTGTGTTTTTTTGTCGTGTGATATTATGTGATGCACAACGGATTTGCACAGCAAAGTCACGTAACTGTAAGTAGATGAATATTTCCTTTTTCTTTCTTCGCACATCTGCGAACTTGTGCCATCCCGACACCCAAAGCTGCATGGACATAGATGCAGTAATGCTGAGTGACTGAACCTCAGAGGAAATACCTGCACATACAGATTTCAATTTCTTACAGGGCCCATTTCCTGATTACTTTTTTTACATGAATAAGGGAGAGGGTGTGGCCACAAATTCCGCTGGGCGGGACAGTTTCTTTTAACTTTGGTTCAGGACCAACGTCAGCGGGGCAGGGTTCTGCATGTGCATGCTTATTAGATTTAGTTAATTAACTTTGGCAGTATTTCGCACCTATAATCTTATACCGCAAATTAACGTGCTTGTGTATTTTGTGTCGCGAGTATTTTTAATGTGATCGTTTGCATATAATTTTTTTTTATTCTCTAAGCAATTGTATATGAATATCACCTGCAGCTCTATTTAGTGTGTAAACGAGTAGTATCTCTTGTTCAGATAGTCCGGTGGAGACTCAGTCGGCTGCGTTATCCGACAGTAAAGTGTGACACCGTATGCTGCCCACATATGAGGGGCAATTGTCTATGCGCCTAGAGAGCGCCGGATCTGTTTAAATCTCGCAGAACGTTATTAAATGTTGTGTTGTGTATTTGAGAATCATGTGTTATTTGCGAAAGTGAGTGTTGTACTGGCTGGTTGGGGATTGAATGTACCGGAGTAAGATCCGGACCACTACACTCAGTCACGAATTGGTGATTGCGGGTGAACCTCATCACAACTCTGATCCCAAAGTATCATTTTTTTAGATTATTTTATTGTTTATTTGTTGTAGTTATTTTGTTCACAAGGGGGATTCACCCAAGCCTTATGCTTCGGGTCATTCTTCAACTTTTCATTTTTTATGTTCTGGTGTGAATCTTTGAGTGCAGCAGTGCACCTGAGATTCTCACCTGGTGCCGTGGCCAACTAAATTGTACTTCAGGTCTCAAGCACCGTTACCGGCAGACTAGGCAGGAACACTGCTAGTGCCGTGTAACAGTATCATATTCAATGCATTGCATTATTTTACTAACTTGTTTAGTTAAGGTCCATGTCTGTGCTCCATACGTAAGCACTGGCAGGATGAACTGATTAAACCCTTATCTTTTAAGACACAATGGCATACCTTTCGTAAAAATTGCACTTCTTCTTCCAAAAACTATCCATCCAAGTTTTACACGCCGATTAATTTCTTCATCAATTTTTTCCTTACTTCATATCTGCTGCCCAAGATAAATGTAGGTATCGGTTGTCTCAAACTTTTCACCATCAATAAATAAATCTTCGTTTCTTGTAAAAGCTACATACGTCACTTTTGCCTTCTGAAAGTTCATTTTTAATTCCACTTCTTTACTCTTGTCAGCAAGTTCCTGGATCGTATTCTGCGGTTCAGAAGTCGTAGTTGCAAAAATGACAACGTCATCAGCAAAACGAACGAGATTTGAATTATCTGCATAAATATTTTTTTCTTTGTCCCAGTTCAGTAATTAAAAAATATTTTGCTATGTGGGATTAAAGAGTTTGGGAGATATGATTTTACTTTGTCACACTAGCTTTCCAATTTTTATTAGTGCTGCATCCTCAAATATCCAAACTTTTGCAATTGCATTTTCAGAGATACTATTAATAATGCTAATGTATGCATCTGCAATACCGCAGGTTTTCAAAGCAGTTGTAACTGCTGATGGTTTTACGGAATCGAAGGCCTCTTTATAATCAATAGAAGCCTTGCATAATGGGAGTTCATATTCTCTTGTTCTTTCAGTTAGTTCTCTAAGTACATGGACATGATCTTCAGTGCTGTAGCCACTCCTGAATTCAGCTTCTTCTCTTGCTTGAGCCATGTCCAGTTTTACCTTCATGCGATGTGAAAGAACCTAAGTTAAAATTTTATAAATAACTGATAGGAGGCTGATGAGCCTGTAGGTCCTGAGATCCTCAACGTCACCTTTTTTATGTAGCAGGATCATTGTACCATTATCCCAATACTCAAGAATCTTACCTTCGTTGAGACAGCTGGTGAAAACTTGGGCGAGTGAAGTTTCAATTCTTCCACTTGCTTCTTGTACACTCGTGGACAAGAAATTTGCACACCTAGAAGAAAACATGCTACAACCGCGAAACTTTGCAAATAGCTAGGGTGAGTTTGGTGCGAGTGCGCATAACCGCACACCTTGTGGCGGCGCTGCTAGCACGAACCGGCAGCCTTATAAACCGGCGTGTAGTCGATGCCCCATGAAAGAGAAAAGCACCGGCCGGCGCAAGCAAAAGTATAGAGTGACAAGAATGCCGGGTAGACACCAGAGACGTCGATGTACGCAACTTACGGGCTTTGAGAGAGGCCTGATCATCGGGCTGAAAACAGCAGGTCGGTCGGCGCGCCGTATAACCCACCACGTGGATCGTTCTGACCATACCGTCCGACTGTGTTGGGAGCAGTGGACACGTGACGGCACTGCCACACGGCGGGTGTCTCCGAACGAACCAGGAGGACCGTCCGTAGAGAGGATCGACAGTTCGTACGGCAGGCACGAATAGATCCCACGAGAACCCTGTCCTCTCCCCAGGCAAATGTAGCGGCTCTTGTGTGCCAACGAGCCATTTCCTGAAGCCTCGCGGAAGCGAATCTGCGATCCCAGCGCCTCTTACGTGTTCTGCCATTAACACCGGATCATCGCCGGCTCCGTTTGCAATGGTGCCAGGCGAGAGCAACGTGGAACGCCACAGACTGGCGACGTGTGGTGTTCAGCGATTGGTGTCGGTTCGTTTTGGGGACAGAGGATCATCGTGTCCGGGTGTGGAGGTCCCGGGGTCAACGGCACAATTCCGACCTTGCTATCGAGCGTACCACCTACTCCACTGCAGGCATTATGGTCTAGGGAGCCTTTATGGTTTATTGCCTACGATAGCCGATCAGCTCTAGTAGTAGTACGTGGATCATTGTCGGGCCAGCGGTATGTGGATGAGATCATATGGCCCCATGTGCTCCCACTCCTGGGCAGAATTCTAGGTGCGCTATACCAGCAGGATAGTGCCATCCCGCACACGGCTCGGGTTTTCTAGGACTGCCTACGTCATGTCCATACAGTTCCATGGCCTGCCCGCTCACCGAACATGTCCTCTATCGAGCATGCGTGGGACCAGTTGAAACGCCGGTTGACTCTGTGCCGCACTATCCGGGATTTGGAGCACACCGTCCAACAAGTGTGGGCCCTCTTCAGCAGGACATCAGGCGTCTGTTCGCCTCTATGCTGGACCATATTGCAACATGTATCACCGCACGAAGCGGTGCGACGCGCTATTGAAGATGACCGGACTACGTGCCACAGATGCCTCTGTAATTGTCCTGCATTAATACACACAATCGACGTGGATTAGGAACATCAAACAGAAGTCATTTCTCTTTCCACGTTTTTAAGTGAGTCACGGAAAAACTATCATCGGCCGCCACCGGGAATTGAATTCAGGGTCTTCCAGTTACGTGCTGGACATGCTACCACTGCACCGCAGCGGCCTCGAATTCTCCAGACTCACAAGTGATTAATTGCCAAACCACATGGCTGGTTGCTTCTTGGAGACCCGCCCAATGGTGGGGATTCCCCAAAGATGGTAAGATGCAATTGGTGCAGTGGTAGCATGTCCAGCGAGTAACTGGAAGACCCTTGGTTCGATTTCCGTTGGCAAATTCTCAATATTATTTATTTGAAATATATGCAAATTCTCAATATTATTTATTAAATATTTCAAAAACTATTGCGGTTCAACCGATAAAAATGGAGTCCATTCCTGTTCATACGATTTACTAACGAATGGCTATTTCGGAATTTTGAATTTTCATGATGAAAGGGGGGGGGTAAATGGTGTAGGCCTGTGACATTCTTTTTTAAAATCTCAAAAACTATTGCGGTTCAAACGATGAAAATGGAGTTCTTTTCGGTTCATACGATTTGCTAACGAATGGCTATTTTGAAATTTTGAATTTCCATGGGGGTGGGGGCTGATGAAATGGTCGGTCTCTCTGTATATGTGCAAATTCTCAATATTATTTTTTAAATATCTCAAAAACTATTGCGGTTCAAACGATAAAAATGGAGCTCATTCCTGTTCATACGATTTACTAACGAATGGCTATTTCGGAATTTTAAATGTCCATGATGAGGGGGGGGGGGGGATGAAATGATCTGTAACATTCTTTTTTAAATATCTCAAAAATTATTGCGGTTCAAACGATGAAAATGGAGTTCTTTTCAGTTCATACGATTTGCTAACGAATGGCTATTTCGGAATTTTGAATTTCCATGATGAGGGGGGAGGGGGGATGAAATGGCCTGTAACATTCTTTTTTAAATATCTCAAAAATTATTGCGGTTCAAACGATGAAAATGGAGTTCTTTTCAGTTCATACGATTTACTAACGAATGGTTATTTCGGAATTTGAAATTTCCATGATGAGGGGGGAGGGGGATGAAATGGCCTGTAACATTCTTTTTTAAATATCTCAAAAATTATTGCGGTTCAAACGATGAAAATGGAGTACTTTTCGGTTCATACGATTTGCTAACTAATGTCTATTTTGAAATTTTGAATTTCCATGGCGGGGGCTGGTGAAATGGTGGGTCTCTCTGTATATATGCAAATTCGCAATATTATTTTTTAAATATCTCAAAAACTATTGCGGTTCAAACGATAAAAATGGAGTGCATTCCTGTTCATACGATTTGCTAACGAATGGCTATTTCGGAATTTCAAATTTCTATGATGAGGGGGGAGGGGATGACATGGCGTGTAACATTCTTTTTTAAATATCTCAAAAATTATTGCGGTTCAGACGATGAAAATGGAGTTCTTTTCGGTTCATACGATTTGCTAACGAATGGCTGTTTTGAAATTTTGAATTTCCATGGTGGGGGCTGGTGAAATGGTCGGTCTCTCTGTATATGTGCAAAATCTTAATATTATTTTTTAAATATCTCAAAAACTATTGCGGTTCAAACGATAAAAATGGAGTTCATTCCGGTTCATACGATTTACTAACGAATGGCTATTTCGGAATTTTGAATTTCCATGATGAAGGGGGGGGGTAAATGGTGTAGGCCTGTGACACTCTTTTTTAAATATCTCAAAAACTATTGGGGTTCAAACGATGAAAACGGAGTTCTTTTCGGTTCATACGATTTACTAACGAATGGCTATTTCGGAATTTTGAATTTCCATGATGAAGGGGAGGGGGTAAATGGTGTAAGCCTGTGACATTCTTTTTTAAATATCTCAAAAACTATTGCGGTTCAAACGATGAAAATGGAGTTCTTTTCGGTTCATACGATTTGCTAACGAATGGCTATTTTGAAATTTTGAATTTCCATGGTGGGGGGCTGGTGAAATGGTCGGTCTCTCTGTATGTATGCAAAATCTTAATATTATTTTTTAAATATCTCAAAAACTATTGCGGTTCAAACGATAAAAATGGAGTTCATTCCGGTTCATACGATTTACTAACGAATGGCTATTTCGGAATTTCGAATTTCCATGATGAAGGGGGGGGGGGTAAATGGTGTAGGCCTGTGACATTCTTTTTTAAATATCTCAAAAACTATTGCGGTTCAAACGATGAAAATGGAGTTCTTTTCGGTTCATACGATTTGCTAACGAATGGCTATTTTGAAATTTTGAATTTCCATGGGGGTGGGGGGCTGGTGAAATGGTCGGTCTCTGTGCGTATATGTAAATTCTATTATTTATTAAATATTTCAAAAACTATTGCGGTTCAAACGATAAAAATGGAGTTCATTCCTGTTCATACGATTTACTAACGAATGGCTATTTCGGAATTTTGAATTTCCATGATGAGGGGGGGTGAAATGATAGGCCTGTAACATTATTTTTTAAATATCTCAAAAACTATTGCGGTTCAAACGATGAAAATGGAGTTCTTTTCAGTTCACACGATTTGCTAACGAATGCCTATTTTGAAATTTTGAATTTCCATGGTGGGGGGCTGGTGAAATGGTCGGTCTTTCTGTATATATGCAAATTCTCAATATTATTTTTTAAATATCTCAAAAACTATTGCGGTTCAAACGATAGAAATGGAGTTCATTCCGGTTCATACGATTTACTAACGAATGGCTATTTCGAAATTTTGAATTTCCATGGTGGGGGGGCTGGGGGAAATGGTCGGCCTCCTATATTTATATGCAAATTATCAATATTATTTGTTAAATATCTCAAAAACTATTGTGGTTCAAACGATGAAAATGGAGTTCATTCCGGTTCATACGATTTATTAACGAATGGCTATGCTAAAATTTGAAATAACTATTTTTTGGGGGTACCATTTCACCAGCCCCCCCACTTTGTTTTTTAAATAACTCAAAAACTATTGCGGTTCAAACGAAAAAAATTGAGTTCATTCCGGTTCATACGTGGTACAAACGAATGGTGCAAAAAAAATTTAAAAATTCCATGGTGGGGGGGCTATCGTTTCACCAGCACCCCCACTTTGTTTTTTAAATATCTCCAAAACTTTTGCGGTTCAAACGAAAAAAAACGAGTTCATTCCGGTTCATACGTGGTACAAACGAATGGTGTCTGAAAAATTAAGAAATTCCGTGGTGGGGGGGGGGGGGGCTGGTGAAATGCACCTGTCACTGCCTGTGTTGAACTTGTTTAGCACACTGCAGTCTTCTATGACGAATTTTTTGTTACACATAATAAAATCAATTTCACTTGTCGTCCCATTTGGATGTCTCCATGTCCATTTCCTGTGTGGCTTTTTCTTGAAGAAGGAGTTCAAGATGAAAAACCCTTCTGCCTCTGCAAACTCAACGAGAGTATTTCCACGCTGGTTTCTGTTGCCGTGACCGAATTTACCTACTGAAGTTTCATTCTGTTGCCGTTGTCCTATTTTTGCATTGAAATCTCCCATAATTATTTTCAAGTGCTGCTTACCTTTATTATTTAGATCACGAATTTCCTCATAAAATTCTTCAATTTCTTCTTCCGGATGAGTTGTGGTGGGTGCATAAGTTTGAATAATCTGAGCCTGGTATCTTCCCGAGAGTTGGATAACGAGTCGTGTAGCTCTGTCAGAGGAACTTTCAACTTCTACAACTTTATCCTTCAGTTTCTTGTTTATTATAAATCCAACACCACTAGTTCTGCCAGTATCTGTCCCACGGTAGTAGAAGAGATGTCCACTTTTCAGTTCAACAGCATACATATACTTTACACTATTAAGTACTTCCCAGTAACACCAAATTTGTTCAGAAACTTCCACAGATTAGATAGTGCATGTATTTTACCCTTAGAATCTACGACCTATAACACATAAAGTTTAGCGTGTCGACAAGATCCTTTCGCAGCATGAATTGGAAATTAACTCTTCAAAGTCATGTTATATTGATATGGTCACCACAGAAATATTGGGTTGATGCATAACTTCACGCCGTTTTATTTCACGAGTGTTTCCCACGTCAGTAGTAACGGTGCAGATGGCCAGTTGTATATCAAAATTTAGCCAGTAATGTCGTGTATCTGAATGTTAATGCGTTGTGTGATTGTGGCTAATGGTTTCTTAATTTTCAGATCCGGAAGTATGTAGTGTCAAATAGAAAGAAATGAACATTTTCAACATCGCTCCTCTACGAGTTTAGCAAGGGATCCACAGCCGCCGAGGCTATTCGACGAATTTGTGCTGTGTATGGGGAAGACGCTAGTGCTCCGAGGACAGCCTTTTAATGGTTTGATCGATTCCGAGATGGCAAGTTTGAATTCAATGACTCTCCACGCTCAGGTCGTCCATCTTACTTTAATTAGGATCGTTTGAACCATCTCATACACTTGTATCCGCGTCGAACCACACGCGAATTGGCCATTGAGGGGGACTGTGATCATGCCACAATGGTGTGACACCTGGCACGTATGGGAAGGGTCCAGAAATTTGGGGTCTTCGGCTCATTCATATTCTCACCGAGGACAACAAGAATCAGCGTGATGCCATATGTGGTTCATTGCTCGCCCATTATCGCGAATGTTCTCAGCAACACAAACCCTTTCTGTCACGGTTTGTTACTGGAGATGAAAAGTGGTGCCTCTACGTGAATTTCAGGCATTGGAGGGAATGGTTAAGCCCAAGGAAGGCGCCCACACTACGTCCAAACCAACATGACCTTTATTCTGCGAAGATCATGTTGTTTGTCTGGAGGGAGATGGAAGGTATTATTCACTAGAAAATGCTGCCGAAGAATCGGATCACCAACAATGCACTCTATTATGAGCAATTCCGCCGTGTGGAGGAAGGAATTTAGCAGAAACTGTCTCATTGGCGGGATGGTGTTTTTCTCGAACATGATAACGCACGCCCTCACAGTGCAAACATGACCAAAATGGTCATTCAGGACGTGAAATGGGAGATTCTTCAACATCCGGCTTATTGCCAAGATGTTGCCCATTCACACTACCACCTGTTCCGATCTCTGTCGATTGCACTACGTGTTAAATCGTTCAACAATGATGTTGATCTCCAGAATTTCCTTGATGATTTCTTCGCAGCAAAACTTGGACGTTTTTCAAGAATGGCATTTCAGTCCTATCCAGACGTTGGGACACCATCATAAACAATGGGGGGAGAGGGGCAATACATAGTTGATTGATTCCATTTTCCCTTCTGATGTAATACATTCTGGTTGTGCGGCGATAATAACGGCATGAACTTATGCATCAACCCAATATTTCAGACATCCGTTGATGTTTTCCTGGAAGCCACTCTTCATAAATCAAGACGAATGTGGGCATACGAATTTACTTTCCCATCGACACGTGTCTCCGAAATTCTTACTTTTGCATGAAAGTGTTAGAGTCTTTTAAAAGTAAATTCGCCTTAAATCATGCTACTTTAAAGAGCGCTTTCCGAAGAATTATTTCTAAAAAATAACATGCTATCAGCGTAATAATGGTCCGAAAATACCATGCAGACAAGCTTGTGCTTAAAATCATAAACCTAACAAGGCTCCAGCGGCAGATTTCCAAAACCAATTATCGCTCATTACCAAGAAGAGGAATACTTCGTATTTAAGACACCGATATATAAGTTTTTGTTAAATCTTATGCCATAATAATGAACAACTTACTATTTTGAGTAAAGGAAATTTAAGGATATCTTTAGGAGATAATGTCTTAGTTGATATCTTCTCAGCAGTGACAAAATCTATGAGAATTTGTTCAGCATTTTCTGTATGCCTGTTAAAATTCTTCCCTTCAAACCAAACGTTAACAGCATATAATATTTTTCCTGGTATGTTTTTCAAACTTTATAAGGAGTTATTTACGAAAGTAATTTTTCGATAGCGACAGTTTTAAAACAGTCTATCATCATTAAAGAAATTGCACATAGCTTCCATACACACCTCTCTGCCATTTTTATTCGTACACATCTCTATTGAGCTGCCCCTCTAGGGCAGTGGTCTAACCGCTGGTTTCGGATCATTCCTCCTAGATGGGACCGGTTGTGAAGCCCGGAGAAGCATAGATGTTGTGTTTGTCTCACGGCAATGGTTCTCTCTCTTCCCTGGAACCAGTGGCACTAGATAACGGACGGACGACTGTTTACAGCCTATGGAGTTGTTCGCGGTGGTCATTAAATCCCTCCCCCTCCAAAACAAATCGTTATTGATACGTCCTACGGAAGCATGACGACCTAAACCCAACAGCAAAATTGCTCGTAGGGCTATGTTGAGACAGTAGCGTGACAGCAAATTCAAGATACCCCGATTGATAGAGTTAATTGATTTCCAGCGCGGAACAGATTTAAGGTGTCATATAAGAAATTGCTCCGTAAGTGGCATTCAGCAGCATTAAAAATCCTTTGGTAGACTGTTGAGGATTTCATATGCAAATATTGACAGACTGGGACTGAATCTGGGAAGAAACGACCCAAGATGCTTCCAGAGCTAACAGAATGTGACAAGAGACCTCTGGAAATGACTATCCACTCAGGATGCAAACTTATGAAAACACAAATTTGCGGGTGGTGCAGCTTTAACAACGCATCCCTCTGCTCCGGTACCGAATGCTTTCCAAGTTAACCCTTTAACCGGCTGGAACGAATTAACTCGGGGTTAGAAAAATTGTTTAAAATCAGCTCGAACGAATATATGTATTCACTGTCTAATAAGTGGCCCGAACTCGACAAGAACGAGTGAACCTGAACACCAGAAAACGTTGCGTTTTCATTCGGTTTGTCATTCAAAATGGTCATTTAAGAAACCATAAGGGAGCACTTACTACCGGAGACGGATACATAGTCGATTCTACTGAGATAAGATAGGGAAAGGAACAGTTTTGTCGTAGCTTTCGTATAACCCGGCTATTATGTCATATATAACCCTGCTATTATGTCATATATAACAAGGATATTATGCCATTATGTCTGTATGAGGAGGGCCAAAAAATTTGGGCACTGTTTGGTTCAGATATATCGGCCGCTTAAAGGGTTTCAAGCTACACCGGCAAGTGTTTATCACTGCTATTTACCGTCTAGACATGTGCGTCCCCTTCGCAGTGTGCCACAAACTCTCTGTGGGGCTATTGTGCCTGATGCTGGTACCAGTACAGTGCGCAGAACGTTTAATATATGGGATACTACAGTCCGCAGCCATCCATAACCCGCTAATAATTTCGACTAACATCACTCGCCGATTTGAGTGTTCAGGAATATCAATCATGGACAGTAGATCAATGGAAAGCAATGCTTTGTACTGATGAGACACGGTACTCAGTCTACCAAATCTCATGGTAATCCTTGGGCGTGGAAAAAAAGTTACATTCCAACCGTTAATGAAGTTTAGTGAAATCAGCGTAATGGTATGGGACTATCTTTCGTAGTTAGGCACATTAGTCGTTTTGGACAAAACTGAGTGAGCATGGTTCACGGTTTTTGAGAAAACCGTGATGCTTTGAGAACTCCCTTAGAGTTCTCAAAAGCATTTCGTTTGAATTTTGTTCATTTGTTTTTTCGAAATCGTCTAGAGGAAACAAACGGCGGTGTCGCATACGAACTGTCATAGCATTTGTACTTTTGGCAAAACTGATACGAGCAATCACAGCATTTATACTTTTGGCAAAACTGATACGAGCCATCATGGCATTTATACTTTTGGCAAAACTGATACGAGCCATCATTGCATTTATACTTTTGGCAAAACTGATACAAGCCATCATTGCATTTATACTTTTGGCAAAACTGATACAAGCCATCATTGCATTTATACTTTTGGCAAAACTGATACAAGCCATCATTGCATTTATACTTTTGGCAAAACTGATACGAGCCATCATTGCATTTATACTTTTGGCAAAACTGATACGAGCAATCATTGCATTTATACTTTTGGCAAAACTGATACGAGCCATCATGGCATTTATACTTTTGGCAAAACTGATACGAGCCATCATTGCATTTATACTTTTGGCAAAACTGATACGAGTCATCATGGTATTTATTCTTTTGGCAAAACTGATACAAGCCATCATTGCATTTATACTTTTGGCAAAACCGATACAAGCCCTCATTGCATTTATACTTTTGTCAAAACTGATACGAGCCATCATTGCATTTATACTTTTGGCAAAACTGATACGAGCCATCATTGCATTTATACTTTTGGCCAAACTGATACAAGCCATCATTGCATTTATACTTTTGGCAAAACCGATACAAGCCCTCATTGCATTTACACTTTTGGCAAAACTAATACGAGCCATCATTGCATTTATACTTTTGGCAAAACTGATACGAGTCATCATGGTATTTATTCTTTTGGCAAAACTGATGCGAGCCCTCATGGCATTTATACTTTTGGTAAAACTGATACGAGCCATCATTGCATTTATATTCTTGGCAAAACTGATACGAGCCATCATTGTATTTATATTTTTGGCAAAACTGATACGAGCCATCATGGCATTTATACTTTTGGCAAAACTGATACAAGCCCTCATTGCATTTACACTTTTGGCAAAACTAATACCAGTCATCATTGCATTTATATTCTTGGCAAAACTGATACGAGCCATCACAGCATTTATATTTTTGGCAAAACTGATACGAGCCATCATGGCATTTATACTTTTGGCAAAACTGATACGAGCCATCATTGCATTTATACTTTTGGAAAAACTGATACGAGCCAACATAGTATTTATTCTTTTGGCAAAGCTGATACAAGCCATCACTGCATTTATACTTTTGGCAAAGCTTACACGAGCTGTCACAGCATTTATTTCGAAAATGATTTTGAGAACTCTAAGGGAATTCTCAAAATCATTTTGCTGACTAGTTCATTTTACGATGAATTTTTAGTTACTGGGAATTCAAGCTTTGGAAGTGTCTATCGTCTGAATGCTGACTAAAGAAGGAAGTAGGTGAAACAAAAGCCACAAGGGTGCTACTAGTGTGTCTTCCTGTTCCTTGATTTGTGAGAATTATTTTCAATGTGCTCCTAGCGCATTAATGTTTTTGTTGCATTTTCGTTAAAAGTCGGGTTCTTCTGCACCATTATTTTCGACCTCAACTCTGGCTCGTTCTTTTCTGTCAAAGCATTGCTTCAGACAAAGAATGATCTGCAACTTAAGTCCAGCTATCCATGTGCGTTTTCCAGGGGCAACTACTGAAGCAACAACATTTCTTTCCCACAGCAACAGGAACTTTTGCAGTTGCTGCTTGGTTTATGTTACCTTAACATTGTACGGAGCAAGAATTGAAATGAGATTCTAAGGAAATAATTTTTGTTAAGAAATCCAAAGATGAGCATGATGATCATATTTAGAGGATTTTAGGAAGGGAGTGTCTGACCCCAGGTCTTAAACAACCCTTAAAAATAGGAAACTATGAGATTTGGGCTAGAGCGCCCGATAGGAAAGGGATACGGAAGCGAAGTTGAAAGGGGTAGGAAGATGTCCTTATTTATTACCGGGGCCCAGTACCCGGGGCCCGACGGCTTAACGTGCCCATGCGACGCACGGCGGGTATTTAGTGGATTGAGCGTTCGTACCTGCCTGGGATCGAACCTGAGGCCCTTCCCGTGGCAGTCACGAACGTTGCCTACTCGGTCACCCGCGGCCAGAAACCCAAAGATATGAAGAGTAAAACGTTTATACTATCCACTTAATTCAAAGGTATTTTAAAATGACTATGGGAGAAAGAACGGTCATACAGAGTGCAATTGCAACAGTATATCATGGAAGTCATACCAACAGATTGATAATCATATCGCTTTGTCATGTACATAGTCGGGTTCAACACACATGATCTTGAATCAGCTGATTTAAGGGCTTTTACTCTTGTCATGTCGATACACAATTCTTTATTTCTTTAAGCAGCCGATGTCCTTCAACCAAATGGTACCCAAGATTTTCGGCGATCCCCAAACGGAAATATGTTTACATAAGCGTCGGGTTTACGAAAGCTACGGCGAAAGCAATTACTTCCCCCTCTCATCTTAGCACTACTGACTATAAACCTGTAAGAGGTGATAAGAACTCGCTTCTAGACCTTTGTTCTCTGCTGTATGACCCAAGGAATGATGAGAATCTGGCTTATTATACATCGACTATAGTTTCGCAGAGCATTTAGCTTAGTTCCATCAGGACGAATGCAGCGTAAACATTCGAATCGTTCTGACATCATTAGAGGACTGGCGGTCACAGTTTTTGGTGAGTTGTTTCCACGCGCTTGAAAGAAATGGAGTCGACGTCATGTCGTTGACAAGCAGTGAAAAGTTCCGGTATATGTGAAAAGCTTCTAACACTTTTAGCTTAATAGTTGAATCAGGTTTATCAATGAGCGTAGCGCTTCTAAACAAACATTTATGGTTGTTTTCGTGACAATGCTGGGCAATAGACGACTTCTTCAGTTTATAGCACTGCATGTCTGTGCTATATATGAAAGTCCACATTCACAAATTATCTGATAAATTCCCTAGGAATTTACTGTCTTCGACGCAATCTTTTCATCCGAAATTTTTTTATCTTCTTTATGGGTTTGAAAATAACTTTGCCGCCCCGGTGGCGCAGTGGTCTAAGCGATGGCCTCTGATCATTCGTCCGTAAGGTCCGGGTTCGAATCCCGGTCAGGCATGGATGTTGTGTTTGTCTTACGGCACTGGCTCTTTCCCTTCCCTGGAACCAGTGACCCAAAATTAGGGACGAGCGACTGCTTATAGCCCATTTGAGTTGCTCACGGTGGTCGTTAAACCTCCAATCAAAAAAAAATAACTTTGAAATTAAAATTCTTAAGAATTTTTGGAATTCCGAAGCAAATAGGATAACCCTCCAATTCTGTCGTATTGGGGTGTCTACCGGCATGAGTGAGAAGACAGGCTTCGGTCTCCTAAATTTTTGGACGGCGTTGTATATAACGAAATGAGTAATTTTTTTTTTTTTTGATTACAGGTTTAACGACCACAGTGAGCAACTCAATGAGCTATAAGCAGTCGCCCGTCCCTAATTTAGGGTCACTGGTTCCAGGGAAGGGAGAGAGCCAGTGCCCTAAGACAAACACAACATCCATGCCTCACCGGGGTTCGAACCCGGACCCCTTTCGGACGAATGATCAGAGGCCATCGCTTAGACCACTGCGCCACCAGGGCGGCCGAAATGGGTATATCCTCTGTGTACTGCAATTCATTTAAGAAAATCAAGCTCTTACCGCAAGGAATCTTCAGTTGATCATATATGTATATATCTTCACTGCTTGTCAAGGACATGACGTCGACTCTATTTCTTTCCAGCGCGTGGAAACAACGCACCAAAAACCGTGACAGTCAGATTTCTGATGATGTCACAATGATTTGAATGCTTACGCTCCATTTGTCTTGATGAAGCTGAGCCAGACCCTGTGTGAAACTATAGTCGATGTATAATAAACCTTTGATTGTGTTAAACATTGGTATGCATAACATAACAAGTTAATTATGAGTTATTGCCGGGGGCAATTTGAAATCAAACCCTTCTGCTCCGGAGTTGAATGCTTTCTCAATTCAGCTACATCGACAAGGGCTTAACACTGAAACGTACCAGGAGATGTGACGTACCTGCCCGAAGGACGCACACGACATAAAGGCAGATAGGAATCAGAATAAAAAACGTCCGCGTAGCTCAATTGGTAGAGCAATTTATTCCGGAATGAGGGGACCCGGGTTCGAATCCTGGCGCGGATAAAAATGACGGAGAAATTTACTTCGTTATAACACTGATACTTGTCGTTTTGACGTGTGCGTCACCTCTGTAAAACGTTACAGAGTGATATGAACAATTAAGCAAATGTTACTTTATTTGTGTGGAACATATTAAAGTTCATACGAAATAAGGGAGCATTAAACGAACTATTCCGTCCAATCTCTCTCTCTCTCTACATATGTATATCATCATCATCATCATCATTGTCAACCATTATCAATCCACTGCTGGACGAAGGTCTCCCCAAGTTTCCTCCACAACGGTCTGTCTTGTGCCAGTTTCCTCCATGTCACTCCCGCATATTTACGAATTTCATCCACCCATCTCCCATGTGGTCTTTTTCTGGGTCTTTTCCTGTCCCTTGGAATCCAATCTAAAATTTCGGCTGTCCATCTATGGTCTGTCCTTCTGGCAGTATGTCCAGCCCATTGCCATTTCAGGAATTTAACTCTGATCATGATGTCTTCCACTCTCGTCATTTTTCGGATCCACGAGTTCCTCTTCTTATCTCTCCTGGTTATACCAAGCATGCACCTCTCCATGCTGCTTTGAGTTGTCTGCAGCCTTTGTATGTCTCTTTTAGTTAAGGTCCACGTCTCTGCACCATACGTAAGCACTGGAAGGATGCATTGATCAAACACTTTTCTTTTAAGACATAATGGCATATTGCTCTTGAAAATTATGCTGTTTCTTCCAAAAGCTCTCCAGGCAAGTTTTGTACGCCGATTATTTCTTCATCAATGTGACCCTCACTTGATATCTGCTGTCCAAGATAAACATACGTATCTGTTATCTCCAGTTTTTCTCCATCAATCGATAAATCTTCATTTCTTGTAAAAGCATTGAACATCACTTTTGTCTTCTGAAAGTTCATTTTTAATCCCACTTCTTTACTCTTGTCAGCAAGTTCCTGGATCATACTCTGCAGCTCTGATGGGGTAGTTGCAAAAATGACTACGTCATCAGCAAAACGAAGGTGGGTTAGATAATCTCCATTAATCTTTATCCCTTTGTTTTCCCAGTTCAGTGATTGAAAGACATTTTCCAATGTGGCTTTAAAGAGCTTCGGAGATATGGTGTCACCTTGTCTCACTCCCTTTCCAATTTTTATGTGTGTTGTATTTTCAAACAGCCGAATCTTTGCACTTGCATTTTCATAGATGTTATTAATAATATTAATGTATGCATCTTCAATACCGCAGGATTTCAGAGCCGTGGTAACTGCTGATGGTTTCACCGAATCAAAGGCTTTTTCATAATCGATAAAAGCCATGCACAATGGAAGTTCATATTCCCTCGCTCTTTCAATTAGTTCTCTCAGCACATGGATATGATCTATTGTGCTGTAGCCACTCCTGAATCCAGCTTGTTCTCTCGGTTGAGCCATGTCCAGTGTTACCTTCAAGCGGTGTGAAAGAACTTTAGTGAAGATTTTATAAACCACTGATAGGAGGCTGATAGGTCTGTAGTTCCTGAGATCCTCAATGTCACCTTTTTTATGTAGCAGGATCATTGTAGCATTGTTCCAATCCTCAGGAATCTTCCCTTCATTAAGGCATCGAGTGAAAATTTGGGCGAGTACTGTTTCAATTTCTCCACTTGCTTCTTGAATGATGTCTATAGTAATTCCATCTTCTCCTGGAGCTTTCCCCCGCTTCATGTTCTTGATTGCATGTGCAACTTCTGCTGGGAGGACTGGAAGAACTCTGGTACCTTTCATGATGTCTGGAGTACATGTATCATCCCTTTCATATAATTTGGAGTAGAAATCTTTCACTCTTGTCAAAATTTCGCCTCTATTTCTTGTTATAGAACCATCTTCTTTTCTCAGAGCCATAATCTGTTTTCTTCCCTTACTGAGATGTCCCTTTGCTATCTTTAGGCTTTGGTTGTTTTCAATTGCTTTGCTCACTAGTTCACAGTTGAATTTTCTTACGTCTTCAGTGATACTTTTTCGTACTGTCTTGCATAGCTCTATATATTCCACTTTGGAAGTCACATCTTCTTTAGTTGTCCTCATCTCTCTTCTTTTTTGCATCAACATTTTGGTTTTTCCTGATAATTTGTTTACATGCAACTTGTTCTTAGACCCAGCTAATTTTGTTGCTGTTTCCATAAGAGCTTTGGTTACTTTTCTGTTAACTTCCGAAATATCCACTTCTTCCGATGTTAGGCCTTCTAAAGCAGAGAATCTGTTCTTCAGTTCCAACTTGAAAGTATTATGGTGTTTTTTAAGGTTGGTTATGTCAATACATTTTGTTTGTCTTATGAGCTTGCCACGTTCCAGTTTAGTGTTGAGGTGCATCTTACATCTCACCAATCTATGGTCACTACCTGTGTTGAACTTGTTTAGCACACTGCAGTCTTCGATGACGAATTTTTTGTTACACATAATAAAATCAATTTCACTTGTCGTCCCAATTGGATGTCTCCATGTCCATTTCCTGTGTGGCTTTTTCTTGAAAAAGGAATTCAAGATGAAAAATCCTTCTGCCTCTGCAAACTCAACGAGAGTATTTCCACGCTGGTTTCTGTTGCCGTGACCGAATTTACCTACTGAAGTTTCATTCTGTTGCCGGTGCCCTATTTTTGCATTGAAATCTCCCATAATTATCTTCAAGTGCTGCTTACCTTTATTATTTAGATGACGAATTTCCTCATAAAATTCTTCAATTTCTTCTTCAGGATGACTTGTGGTGGGTGCATAAGTTTGAATAATCTGAGCCTGGTATCTTCTCGATAGTTGGATAACGAGTCGTGCAGCTCTGTCAGAGGAACTTTCAACTTCTACCACTTTATCCTTCAGTTTCTTGTTTATTATAAATCCAACACCACTAGTTCTGCCAGTATCTGTCCCACGATAATAGAAGAGATGTCCACTTTTCAGTTCAATGAGATCTTCTCCTTTTCTCCTTACCTCACTTAGCCCCACGATGTCCCACTTGATCCTTTGTAGTTCCTCTTCCAATTCAAGAAGCCTTGAATCAGAGGATAGGGAGCGTCCGTTGTAGGTAGCCAAGGTCAGCATCAAATGGCAGCCTAGTCCGGTCCTCCGGGGATTCTTAGCACCCTCTGTCTTCATGTCGCACTGGCCGCTGCCTTGGCCAGGTACATTCCAGCTGCCGGAGACTGAGGGCCAAGATTTAAGTTGTAGAGTCATTTTGGAGGTGTTTGGCCATAACTCACCACGCTGGCCAAGCGGGTTGGTGAGTGTGGGATAGCATTTCCTCTGATCCCGATGGTATAGTTATACCGCTATTTGCTGTCGTCAGAGCCCCTTTAGTGGGAACAGGATGCACCACGAGAAGGCGGGGTTGACATTTGTCAAGGAGAGGCTGTGATGTTACGCATCACCTGACCTTACATCCCCCATATGTATATATATACACTGAAGTGCCAGAAAGACTAGTACAGACGAGCTTATGCAAAATACATAGCAACGTCAGCTATGCGCCCACTCGGTTGCGTCCGCCAGTGCGTATATAAGTCGATAGACATCCTTGCCAGCTGTCAGAGCTGTTTTCGGCATGAGAATGACAAGTAAAAACGATTTAAGCGATTTTCAGCGCGGTGTCATAGTTGGCGCTCGTGAGATGGACCATAGTATTTCGGAGGTTGAAACGAAGCTCGGATTTTTACGGACAACTATTGCAAGGGTGTACCGTGACTACAAGAATTCCGGCAAAACCTCCAAGATACCAGTGTGGCCGTAAAAAGACATTGGGTGAATATGACCATCGTCGGCTGTCAAGAATCGTTTCACGCGATAGGCGTGCAACACTCTCGCAGGTATCATCGGAATTCAATGCTGGAGCCTCAACAAGCATCGGCGTCCGGACTGTGCAACGTACATTACAGTTATGGACTTTGGAAGCCAACGCCCAACTCGAGTTCCCTTGATTGGTGCACGACACAGAGCTATGCGCCTTGCTTGGGCACTGCAACATAACCACTGGACACTTGATGACTGGAAATAAATAGCTTGGTCTGACGAGTCACGTTTCCAACTGTAATGGGCAGATGAAAGGATTCGTGTGTGGCGCAAATCCCAAGAAGCCATGTATCCCGCCTGTCAACAGGAAACTGTACCGGCTGTTGGGAGGTCCGTAATGGTATGGGGTGTGATTAGCTAGACCTCACTGGGACCCCTGGTACCCTTACAAACGTCTATGACAGGCCAACGCTATCTGCGCAACCTTTACGACGAGGTACACCCGTTCATGTGCTGCATTCATGCTGATGGGTTGGGCCTGTTCCAACAGGACAATGCACCTCCACACAGGTGTCGGGACGCCACATTATGGTTAGAGGAACATTCATCTGAGTTTGGGGTGTTGCCATTAACACCCAAGTCCCAATATATGAACGTGATTGAACACATTTGTGACGCCATGCAACGCGCTATCGATCACAAGAATCCGAGACCTCGGAATACACCCTAATTGTGAAACGCTCTGCAAGAAGTATGGTGTGCATTGCCTACAGCATACCAGAAGCTAGTGGAGTCCAGGCTCCGTCGTATTTCTGCAGTCCTGCGCTCCCGAGGGGGACCTACCAAATATTGGACTGGTGTACCAGTTTTTCTGGCACTTCAGTGTATATACATATTATTGGTTGTACGGCGTCTGACGTCGCCTTCCGATTTCCAAGAGTTTTTTCCATCTTCGTCTATCTAAGCACCATTCTTCCATCAGGCTATTTTGATTAATTGCTCTCTTTATTCCATCAAACCATGTTCTTCTAAGTCGGCGTCTATTTTTCCGTTTGTTTGATTTAAATTCCATGGCAAATTTGGTCAGTCCTTCATTGGTCCTTCTTTTTACATGGCCAAATCAACGTAACTCTCGCTTCTGTATGTTTTCTAAAATTGTTTCTTTTACTTCCATCAATTCTTTAATCATTTTATTCGTTATTTTCTGTGATCTTGACACTGTATACGATCTTCTAAAAGCATCCATCTCGACAGCTGTTGTTTTCTTTCTAACCATTTCTGTTAATCGCCAGGCCTCAGTCTCATATATCATCATCATCATCATCATCATCATCATCATCATCATCATCATCATCATCATTGTCAACCATTATCAATCCACTGCTGGACGAAGGTCTCCCCAAGTTTCCTCCACAACGGTCTGTCTTGTGCCAGTCTCCTCCATGTCACTCCCGCATATTTACGAATTTCATCCACCCATCTCCCATGTGGTCTTTTTCTGGGTCTTTTCCTGTCCCTTGGAATCCAATCTAAAATTTCGGCTGTCCATCTATGGTCTGTCCTTCTGGCAGTATGTCCAGCCCATTGCCATTTCAGGGATTTAACTCTGATCATGATGTCTTCCACTCTCGTCATTTTTCGGATCCACGAGTTCCTCTTCTTATCTCTCCTGGTTATACCAAGCATGCACCTCTCCATGCTGCTTTGAGTTGTCTGCAGCCTTTGTATGTCTCTTTTAGTTAAGGTCCACGTCTCTGCACCATACGTAAGCACTGGAAGGATGCATTGATCAAACACTTTTCTTTTAAGACATAATGGCATATTGCTCTTGAATATATATAAGGGTCACCCAAATGAATGAGAGGCTCGTGTAATAGCGTCGTTGTTTAATTACACAGAGCCGTGGATTTGCGCTTGTAGATGGTGTGTCATGTCAAGAAGCATTCTGTTATCGGCGTCACGTGTCAGTGTGCTGTTTGCAAGTGCGGAGGCAAGTTGACTACCGTGATATGGATTCGTCCAAACAAACCCAGCGGACATTTACGCAATATTTGACGGCAGAAAGTGTTAGTGCAGCCGAAATGTATCGTTGTAAGAAGGATGTGTATGGGAATGAGTGTCAGTCACGGTGAAGAGTGTTCCGCTGGTGTAGTGAATATCGTAAAAGACGTCTGATCACGAAGGTATTTCTGAGACCTGGGCAAGCACACGTGACCATCACCATGGAATCGATTGCTGCAGTGGACAACCTTGTGAAGGAGAATCGCCGAATCACCACCCGCGAGCTCGCGGCAACATTTTCCGTGAGTAAGGGAAGTTTTAATACCATTCTCCGTCGCCGATTGGGATACAGCAAGACTTGCGCACAATGGGTTCACAAGAATCTAGAGGAGGATCAGAAGACTCGGCGAATGGTGCTGGCTAAGTGGTGCTCACGATTTTCTTCGATGAGAATGGCCCATTGCTCTTGGTTGGCTGGACGTAGGCAGTAAGGTCAAGGTAACAACATACTACAATAGATTATGCAATTTCAAAACGGCAATCAAGAGTAAGCGATTCTGTATGTTGCCAAATGGGGCTATTCTGCTGCATGACAACGCACGCCTTCATGTGGTGACAGTGCGCGAAGATTTTCTGTGGTGCTTCCACTGGGAGATCCTCGACCGTTCTCACTATAGCCCCGATCTGTCGCCCTGCGACTACCATATCTTTGGGCCATTGAAAAAAAAAACTCTCAAGGGCCGCCAGTTTGCTAACTACGCTGAGGTCCGGGACGTCGTTGAAGACAGGTTTCAAAGCCAACCCCGGACGTTCTTCGCTCAGGGTATCTCCAATCTCGTGCCACGCTGGGACACTTGCTTGAACCGACAAGGCGACTATGTGTAGCGGGTATGTAGTCCATGTATCACTCTTACTTCCTGTATGTTCACATATTCCAGCCTATAAACCCTTATGGCAAGAAACCGACACTCTCGGTTTCATTTGGGCGACCCTTATAGTATGATGCTCTTAACAATACTGTTATTTCCTTTTTTTTTGGTTATTTCTTCACTCCCCCACATTCCGATGAAGTATCGCCAGGCGATACTACATCGGAATGATCAAACGTTCGTTTGGAATTAGAATAAGCGAGCATAAAAGGGATACAAGAGACGAAAAAATAACCACTAAAAAATAACCTATCAAGAGAAGTCAAGTTCAAGTCCACCGATCCTATATGGAGTGAAGTAAAGAAATTAGCTTCATACTCCACACCCAAATCTACCGCCATTCGCGAAACCTTGACGAGCTGCGAGGCTTGCAACGATAGCGTCTCTCTGAAGTTGTCACGTATTTGGAATCAATTCTTCAAATAATGCTGAGTTTTCTACTATAGTACCGCGTGCCCAATCAACGTGACCTCGTTTCTTCGAAATATCACGTTTGCTCCTATTCATTTATTTTCTAGTCAAGTCACCGCGTTCAAAGTGTTGAAACGTTCTATTATGCAGTTTGCAGTTAGCTGTCTACCTTCCTTGAGAAAGCCACGTGGTTGATGTGCGAAAGCTGGGAAAGTTTTATTTGTATTCTAACGCAAGAAACTTCGGATTTTTAGTGTAGTTATATTATTTTGAGTATAACATGGTGTACAGTTCCTACTTATTGAACTTAGACTAACTACTAATTGCGATAATTAATTCATTTGTACCCATACATTGGGGTGTCTGAATACATTTGATAATATAGCGTACCTCATGAATTTTGTAATACATTATTAATCAAATTGTTTGTACAGAGAAGGGCTCCGCAAAGTATTTGTCCAAGGCCATACTCTTCCTCGGGAACATCCCTGAACATTTATTACTTAGTTCTAGATTTATTTTTATTTCAGTGCAAATAAAGAAGAAATTTATTTGAAATGCTAACTTTGATGGCATCTTCCCGTACGGAAAAACAGAGCTTCTTGTACTTTATTCTCAGCTTCCGATGAGAAGTGAGTTATCTTGGTACTTTCAGCGGCATGTTCTAATTGATTCCACTTGTTACAATAAACGTAAGAAGGGATTACGACGATGCATTACCCTGTCAACTGGAAATCCTTTCAATTCAGGTTGTTGTGGGTGCTTATATTTCACTGAATGAATAGAGGCTCTGTCTCCGCTCGTTCGCCGGTTATAAGAACGACCTCGCATCCTTGAACGCGACAACGGCTGACATCATTAAAACGTCCACTGGTTATTTTTGGATAGGACAACAAAAGCCGAGCAAACGCCACGGCAAACATCCACACAGGATAAAGGGCTACAGAATGTTACATGACCTCCGTCTTGAAGGGCCAGGATTAAAGGGTATTCCTTCCACCACAAATTTATTGCGATGACTAAAACGCATTGTCAGGCGACATCAAAATCATTTTTCATTTTTCTCTTCGAAAACAAGAGAACAGAATATGTGTCAAAATTTAAAGCGGACAACACATGCATTCAGCAGAGATAAAATTCGTTGATTCTTATTAAACTGTCACGGAAGACGAAGTTTATTAAAATGTTTTAAATAGATACACTAGGTTGTCATAAAATAAGCACAGCAGGATTAAGTTTATGCCGTGGTTAGGTTTCTCAGATTTTCGGCGTGAATTGAAGCAAACATATAATCGGAACATACACTATATTGACAAAAGTCACCGGACACCTAGAAGACAAACACAACATGGCATTTATAAACATATGTGCAAAAATTCAGGACAAAGAGGAGAAATTAGTATAACAGTGGAACGAGCAGGCTGAACGGACCGAAAGACCACTCACGAGATAGACTAGGGTACGGTATGGTAGGGCATGCGCATATATGCTGCATGACGTGGAAGGGGGTGTCGGAAGGGTGTAAAGCAAACGGGCGGTGTACGCTCAGCAATTCAGTGAAAGCTATTGCACGGTGTACATCGATTTAAACGACGTCGAGCTGCTGCCACCATGTGATATGGCCAACAGGCAGTCCAGTAAACGGCATCTGGATGACTTTACCTGAGGTCGCGTCATTGGGAAGTTGAAAGAAGGTCGAAGTGTGACTAGTGTGGCCGAGGAGTTTGGGATCGCTCACAGCATCGTTTCACAAGCTTGGAGAGCATTTCAAACGACAGAGACAGCTGTCCGAGAGTTTAGCAATGACCTTCCACGAGCAACCACGACGGCGGACGACTAGTATATTGTCCTACAGGCAAGAAAAGACAGACGGCAGACAGCGGGAGAAATCGCAAGGCACATGCATCAGAAAACCGGACGTCCGTTATTGCGTTTTACCGTGGCCAGGAGGCTGCACAAGGGTGGTCGATTTGCACGACGACAAATACGGTGTGTGCCATTAACGCCTGCTCATAGGAGACGATGGTTTCTGTGGTGCCAGGAACACAAGAACTGGACACATCAGCAATGGGGTTGAGTTCTCTTCACGAATGACAGCCGATTTACTCTGACGAGCGGTTCTGGACGTATATGTTGTATATTCCTTTGTAACGAGGGTTAGCGCAGGACTTTTAAATGGAACGTAAACAAGAAAATTCGAAAGAATTAATCACCTTATAATCTTATTTCAAACAACTGGAGCATTTATTGAATAGTCATATAACCTGATATAGCCGTCCCGGTGGCGCAGTGGTCTAAGCGATGGCATATGATCATTCGTCCGAACGGGGTCCGGGTTCGAATCCCGGTGAGGCATGGATGTTGTGTTTGTCTTACAGCACTGGCTCTCTCCCTTCCCTGGAACCAGTGACCCTAAATTAGGGACGGGCGACTGCTTATAGCCCATTGAGTTGCTCACGGTGGTCGTTAAACGTCCAATAAAAAAGAAAAAAATAACCTGATATATAGACTTTGATCCAATTGAAACATAACTTCAATTACTAAAAACATTCTGTAGTGACGCCGTACAGGCAATCATAGATTAAAGACTATATGGGTCCATTCAACTCACAATAACAACAACAAAAGTTCTGCTGTCTTCTCTGCGCTCAGCCGTCTGACGTCACAAATTCGCGTGTGTAGAACATGGCACGTTGCTGGGCGCCTGTCGCTAACCGCGTTCGGTCACCGTTTATTCCTAATAGTCTCCCACTCGGCAGCAGGACAAGCGGCTAGATCCAGCAGCTTGGCACACATCCAAGATTATCTCGTACAGGAAGCCACGCCTTTCAGCCGTTATTTGGGCTCCGCCCTTCGATCTTAAAAATGGAAAACACTTCTGTGCGATGTATTTATTGCGAAAAGAAATTCAGTAGTGTTGAAAATCGAAATAAGCACATTAAAGTGATTCACAAATCACAGAAATCCGGTGATTCACCTTTGAAATTTCCATGTGCAGTAGAAAACTCTAATATTGCATTGTATTCTGAAGATTTAAAGCAACATTTATGCTCCACTCATGGATATAATTTAGAAGATCGTGTGCTAACATTCGAATCGCTGGCGGAATTTGAAACATGGAAAGAGAGTATTGAAGCAAAAAGAGAATGTCAAACACAAAAAAAATTTACACTGACAAACCAGTTTAACAAAAAATATGAGCTTCTAAAATTTCTTAAATTTTCAATGCTTTCGTATGGCAGACACGACCAAGAGGGTAACCAACGCTCTGTACGTAGCAAAACACGCCGAGGGATATCACAACAGATCGGCTTCAAAAATTTGCGTTACCTGTACGGTAGAAACTACCAGACCATGTTGACAGTCCTAAATGATTGACGGCTGAGAGGCGTGGCTTCCTGCACGAGATAATCTTGGATGTGTGCCAAGCTGCTGGATTTAGCCGCTTGTCTCGGCAGGTGGCAAGGAACAATGATAGGTTGATGGTAGGAGTCTCATAGCAGTTCTATGGGTCTCAAGCATACCTCTGGGTAGTGGTTTAGTCAGAACATCTTCTTGCTCTCGCAATATTTTAGTCTTATTGTTGAAGGATACAAACGTCTTATGAAGTGGATCTTGACATCCAGATGCTTCACTCTTGAATGAGCCTTCTCGTTTTTTATTAAACTAATGCAAGCATTATTGTCCTCATGAAGAACAGTGGGCGCAGTTTGAGGGACACGTAGGCCATTTAACAGATCTCTCATCCATACGATGAACTTAGAAGCATTTGAAGCTGCAATGTACTCAGCCTCTGTAGATGATAGAGCAACACAGCTCTGCTTCTTGCTGCTCTAGGCAACGGTAGTGTCTCCTAGTTTTATTATGAAACCGGTTGTTGATTTTCTGTCTTGAGTATCACCTGCGTGATCAGCATCGGCATAAGCTGATAGTTCGATACTACTTTCACAGCTGATGTGTAGTTTGTAGATTGAAGTAGCTTGTAGGTAGTGGATTACTCTTTGTAAAGCTTTCCAGTCCTTGACTGAAGGTTTTTGCACTTTTCTTCCTAACAATCCAACTGCTGTTGCAATATCAGGACGGCTGGCATTGGCAATATACAGAAGTGCTCCCACTGCTTCGTGATATACTTCCTTATTTTTGAAAATCGATTCGTCATCTTTTGACGATTTCAGGTATTCAGTAGACATCGGAACGTAAGATTTCATGATCTTGTTTTCACTGTATCTCTCTATGATATCTAATATTTTCTTATTCTGGTGCAGTAGAAAACCTCCATCCAGTTTTCTTTCTATTTTTATCCTTAGATAGTATCTGACATCTCCTAGGTCTTTGATTTCAAAATAATCTTTCAACATCTCTTTAGCCTTTTCTATATTTTCTGATTTGTTGCTGCATATCAAAATATCATCCACATAGAAAATTAAATGTGTAGTAGATTTTGGATCAATGAGTGTAAATAAACATCGATCTGCTAATGCTTGTTTATAGCCATGCTCATTTAGGAATTTAACAAGCGTTTGATTCCATATTCTTCCTGAATAGATTAGACTAATATATATACCATAAATAGCTTTATTTAATTTACACACTTTATTTTCTTCACCTTTAATCTTATAACCATGTGGTTGATTCATGTAAATTTCTTCATTCAAATTACCATGTAAATAAGCAGTTTTGATGTCTATGTGTCTCACATGCATTTTCTTATAAGCTGCTATCTTTAATAGAGTTCTGATCGTAGTGTGGGTTACCACTGGTGAGAACGTTTCGTCGTAGTCGATTCCAGGCTTCTAAGTATACCCTTGGGCCACTAAACGTGCTTTGTACTTCATAGAATTATCACTTGTATTTTTGTTTTTAAAAATCCATTTGCAATTAATTACTTTCTTTCCTGGTGGTAGGGTTACTAAATCCCAAGTGTTGTTCCTTTGTAAAGATTCCATCTCCTCGTCTGTTGCTTTCATCCAACGCAATTTTTGCGATTCTTCCAAGTTTTGTATTTCGTTCCAATTTTTAGGTTCTACATTATTTTGTTTAGTAAGGCAGCTGTACCACTCAGGTGGTATTCCTTTGGTTGACCTTGCAGATCTTCTTAATTGCTCTGAGTTATTCTCAGGTTCAGAAGCATTTTCTTCTCTTATGGGTTGGATAATATTAGTACTTTCTAAAATTACATCCTGTGTCGTTACACTAGGTTCAGGATCATTAGTGATCCTTTTATGCTCGCATGCTTCTACGGTACTTTTTCTTACGTCGAACTTTGCATTGCGGCTTATTGCGATTCTGTCATTCTCTGGAAACAATATTCTATACCCCCTAGATCTTTTACCGTATCCAACGAATATGCCAGACTTTGCATGATCATCGAATTTTCTTCTTGTTTGTCTAGGTACATATGACAAAGCTTTGGATCCGAAGACTTTCATATGACCCAAATAAGGATTCTTACCAGTGCACAGTTCCATAGGAGATTTACCCGTGCTTTTGGTGGGAATTCTATTTTGGATGCACGTAGCAGTGATCATTGCTTCGCCCCAATATTAATTTTCCAGACTGGCGTCTAACAACATGGCTTTAGTCATTTCTTGGAGTGATCTGTTTTTTCGTTCTGCTACACCGTTTGATTGAGGACAGAATACAACAGTATTTTTAATATTCGATTCCATGTTGTTTTAGGTATTTCTCAAACTCCGTGCTGGTGTATTCACCGCCATTATCAGTTCTTAGAATTTTTAGCCTTTTTCCAAATTTATTGTTTACACTTGACACATATTCTTTGAATTTGTTTAATGATTCATGTTTATGAGAAATAAGATATGTGTATGTAAACCTACTGTAATCATCTACAAAAGTTATGTAGTATCTTTTACCACTTGGAGTAACTGATGACATGGGTCCACTAATATCACTGTGTACAAGTTCTAAAGTTTCATTCGTCCGGATTGGATTTAATTTCGAAAATGGTTTCTGTATCATTTTTCCTTTGATACAACTTTCACAAAACGTATCTTTCTTGCAATTAGACAATTTTATTCCATATGCTAGATTTTTGCTCTCTAATTCTTTGATTGCTTGTATATTCTTGTGACCTAGTCTCCTATGCCATAGATTGATGCAATCGTTTTTATCACAAAAATTCACTAACTTTATTGCTTGTGCATCTTGATCCTTTTCAACAGTTTGTAACTTATACAGATTATTATCATCTAACATGCCAACAGAAAAAACAGTTTTGCCATGTTTAATTAAGCAGTGATTTCCTTTGAATAGGACCACAAACCCATTATCTGTAATTCTCTTGACTGACAACAAACTACTTTCCAGCTCAGGTACGTAGAGAACGTTCTTAACTTGAATTCTATTGACTTCAGCATCAGTTTTGCAGTTGAGATAACCTTGGCCTACGCCTAGAGATTTTATTTTTCTTCCATCTGCAGTTGTTATGTTTTCATTTGAATGGGGTTCTAAGTGACAGAAAAAATTCTTGTTATTAGTCATGTGTGCAGTTGCTGCTGAATCTATGGTCCAATGTGTGCACGATAAAGTGCTATTCACCTCGTCTTTAACTCTGTACGAACGGTTAATATTTGGTTCCATTGTATTGAATTCAGCAATTTTTTCTTTAGTTGCAAATTTACCTCTGTGATTTTGCATTTGTACGTTTCTGCCGCCATTTTTATTTTTCTCAGTTTTACCTTTATTTCTTTCTTTGTAATACCAGCATTAACTAATAGCATGATTCTTTTTACAATGTGTACAATATTTACCCTCATTACGTGCTCTATCAACAGATTTAAATGCAAGCACTGTGTTCGATTTTTGTGCGTGTGACTTCGAACTTTCCCATCTTCTATTGTATTCATCAACTAATTTGTTTTTCACAAATTCTACCGTTAGATCTGTGTTAGGCCTTGCTTCCAAAGCAGTAACCAGTGTGTCATAACTAGTGGGGAGGCTACACAATAACATAGCTGCCAGGTGTGAGTCATCAATATTTTCGCCGATTGACCTCAGCTTTATTACAACTTCCAAAAAGCGATTAATATGCTCTTGCATAGTGCTACTAGTTCCGATAAAACGGAAACTGTATAATTTACGTAATAAATAAAGTTTTCTCGTTAAGCTTTCTCTTTCATATAGGCTTCTCAATGCGAGCCATATATCTTTGGAATCAGTGCAATTTTTGACATGCACGATTTGATCGTCTTCTATTAAAATAAATATATTAGCTTTGCAAACACTGTCTCTTTTTATCCATATATCGTCTTTAACTTCTGGTAGTTCTTCTGAGATCAAATCCCAGAGATTTCCTTTAATTAGGAACATTTGCATCTTGAATTTCCACGACTAATAATTATTCGAATTTAACTTTGCTATACTTAGTTCAGTAGCCATTGTTTCTTTATGAGAGTTCCATTCAAAAGTCAGTTTTTCAGTCTCATAAACTAAAAATATGTTGTATATTCCTTCGTAACGAGTGTTAGCGCAGGACTTCTAAATGGAACGTAAACAAGAAGATTCGAAAGAATTACTCACCTTATACTCTTATTTCAAACAACTGGAGCATTTATTGAATAGTCATATAACTTGATATATAGACTTTGATCCAATTGAAACATAACTTCAATTACTAAAAACATTCTGTAGTGACGCCGTACAGGCAATCATAGATTAAAGACTATATGGGTCCATTCAACTCACAATAACAACAACAAAAGTTCTGCTGTCTTCTCTGCGCTCAGCCGTCTGACGTCACAAGCTCGCGTGTGTAGAACATGGCACGTTGCTTGGCGCCTGTCGCTAACCGCGTTCGGTCACGGTTTATTCCTAACGGTATACACATCTGGAGAGAGCAGGGAACACGCAATCACACCTCCAACATCATCGAAAGGGGCCGGTTTGGAGGTGGCAGAGTTCTCGTTCGGGGTGGTATCACGCTTGGTAGCCGTACTGACCTCCACATCTTCCAAGGAGGTTCAGTCACTGGTGTCCGCTATTGTACCGAGATTGTCCTGCCTCACGTGCGTCTGTTTAGAGGTGCTGTGGGTCCTGAGTTCCTCTTCATGGACGACAACGCTACACCTCATCGAACAGTGGCTGTCGCAGAACTGTTGGAGAGTGAAGATATTCTCGCATGGATTGATTGGCCCGCAAGTTCCCCGGACCTAAATCCAATCGAACACGTGTCGGACCTTCTCGGGAGACGCTTGGCCTCACGTCACCAGCCGCCAGCAACAATTCCGCAGCTGCAATTGGCGCTACAAGAAGAATGGGCCGCGATGCCTCAACAGCTCCTAGACAACCTCGTGCTCACCATGGACAGATGTTGTAAATTCTGCAACGCAGTCAGGGGTGATCATATACCCTACTAAAGACTGGATTTTTCTTGGCAGCCGCCAGTCACATGGACGTTTCTGTCTTCTGTCCAGTTGTGCTCGAAGCTAATTTTTCAATGAAGTGCCTTTGTATCCTTTGCATTCCTTGTTTGGACGGTTTTGCTCACTTGCCCCATATTCTTACATCTTGGGGATCTTATGGTATGACTTGAGTCGATGTGGAGCACTTCTGCACGACGTTACATTCGAAAAACCGTCTGGTCTTTAATTTTGGCACGCCAGTGTACACGGTGTCGATAAACCTTTGGCCTTAACGCATGCACTGACCTTTCGAGACATACTTTGGACAAGGATTTGGAACACAGCGATAGGTATGCGCTTGTATTCAGTAGATAATGCTGCCGCTAACTGTTCCTTAGTAGTAGGCCTTGGTTCCAAACTTCTTATGCGGAGCTCTAATTCATCCCATAACTGCTCTATGGGATTAAGATCAGCTCTCCATGCGGGACAATCCACACACGATACGGACTTATCGTCAAACCACGCCTTAACAGTCCTTGCTTTATTTCTCGGTGGATTATACTGCTGGTACCAACAAGGCTCGGTTCCATAGTATGGCCACAGAGTTGGTAGGGCACAATTATCCAGAATATCGAGGTAGACGTGCTGGTTAACAGGTTTGTCCACGATAAACAATGGGTCGGGACCATACCACGAAATACACCCACACACGAGTACACTGCCAGCTCCACACTTGACCGAAGGAACAGTACACTGTTGTAAGTAACATTCCTCCGGCTGCCGGCATTCCCACACTCGGCCATCAGACTGATGGATCGTCTATCTGGATTCGACAGTCCATAGGCCCCGTTTCCATTGATCTACGGAACACGATAAATATTCTTTACACCATGCTAAACGAGGAGTAACATTCCGAGTGGAGATGAAAGGCTTATGAGCAGCAGTACGACCACGGTAACCCATGGAATGAAGTTCTCTCCGAATGGTACGTGTACATACCGAGGTTCCAGCATTTTTACTCACCTGTACATTGGGGTCTTGTGCGGTACTTCGTCGATTTACGTCCTCTATCACTGATTTTCTTTGTTCTGCCGGTACGTTTTGCTGCTTCAGGCATGCCACGTGTCTTCCACTTATTCAATACATCCAAGAGAGTTGACTTAGGTATGTTTAAACGCCTCTCGGTTTCTGTCATGGACAATCCACTAATATAACACACAAAAATCTTTCCTTTTTCAAAGTCAGTTCTCTCCCGCCGCGACATTTTGTCACAACCTCACAGTGCGATATGATGGTGGTCAGCTGCAATCTTTTTTTATACCGTTTGCAGCTGTACCGCACATCTTAAGAACGCAGCGGATCCGTTCATTTGCTTTTGAAAGGATGTCCGTTGACTTTTGTTAATATAGTGTATATAAAGATAGTAGCATTTATGCCCGTTCACCAAACGGTTAATCTATAAAATCATTTTTGAAAATTTTATGGATTCAAGGGAAAGAAAAGTAAGTTAAAATCCGTAAGTGTTTAATTAATGATTTGGAACAGGGTTGTGATGTCAATGCATACAGCTTAACATAAAACGGTAGCACGCTTTGGCGCCCCTAAATTCTAAATCAAAATCTCATGGAATTTTTATAGCATTTCAATGTTTCTTGAATAATTATCTTTAAACCTATCAGCATTTTTCAAGAGCAAGTGGTAGGAAAATTCAAGAAGACGATACTCCAAACCCGGCATTTGATTTTGGTTCGGAGACTTTTCTAGGTATACAGACCTTAAGACCTATCAGCTCAGCAAACAAACTTTCAGATTTCTAGGCCATTTAGAAATGGCCGATCAATTCGCGGACGAAAACACTGACATTTTCCCATTTTTCCACTTTGCTTTATACACTGACGTGCCCAAAGTCATGTTATACGTACCTACTATCGTGTAGGACTTCCTTTAGCCCATCGAAGTGCAGCAACTCGACGTGGCATCGATTCCACAAGTGGCCGGAAGACTTCTGGAGAGATGTTGAGCCATGCCGTCTGAATAGATCAGACTTATACACATAAGAGCAATTAAATTAAAGATACCTGTCTAGTAACGTGTAGCACCACTTTTCCTCCTGATGACGGCTGCGATTCGTCTCGGCATGGACTCTACAAGACACCGAAAGCGATGAGAAGCCGTACGAATCCACGACCCCTGGACATGCTCCCACAGTTCACGAAGATTTGATTAAGGGGGTCAGAGCCTCGAACACCTCTCTCGATGCCATCCCAGATGTGCTCGATGGGAATAAGGTCTGGTGACCTAGCTGGCCAAAGAAGCGAAGTCACGTCGATGGAGTGTTCATCCAACCATTCGGATACAATTCGGGATTGTCTTGTTTCAGGATGAGGTCCCCAGTGGAACTTTGAAGACGCACAAACGGGAACAAATGGTCGTCCAGGATATCCCGGTAACGTTGACCTGTGAGGAATGATGTCACACGTACAAGGGGTCCCATTTCAGTTCACGCAAACAGTCCCCAGACGAGAATGCCACCCCCACCATCTTGAAGAGTACCCTGCTGGCAAGTAGGTTCCATCGCTTCATGAGGTTTGCACCGTACTCGTATCCTGCTATCCGCATGTACCAACGTGAAGCTCGACTCATCAGTCCAGGGATCATTTTTCCACATGTCTAGGGTCCAGAGGCGATGTTCCCGCACCCATGCTAATCTTTACACCCTGTGATGTGCGGTCAGCAGCGATACCCTCGTTGGACGATGTCTTCTGTACCCCATAGCGAGGAGAGAGTTCTGGATGGCGATGTCTTGCACTGCGGCCCGTCTATCCGCTTTTACAATGCGAGCTAGCAGACGATGACCCCGCTCATCTACACGCAGTTGTCTACGGCAGTTGGCCCTTGCAGGGATGGTTTTACCGGATTCTATTTACTCACGGTGCACCCGTGACACAGTGGCTCGTGAAAATCCCAGTGCCTGCACGACTTCCGAGATGGAGTGACCCATTCGTCGGGCCCCTACAATTTGCCCACGATCAAATGCGATTAGATCCTTCGTCTTACCCATACTACGTCCGACTCTTACTGATTCCCGTCGCATCACTCCTTATAATGTCGGATCCCTGCATACGTCATATTGTTTCCGCTGACAGGGCCGCCCACAGCGCCACATTTGCATAACGCCAGCTGTCTCTAATTTAATTGCTCTTCAGTGTACACTGAAGTGCCAAAAGTCATGGGATACGTATCTAGTATCGTGTAGGATCTCCTCTAGCCCGGCGAAGCGCAGCATCTCGACGTGGCATCGATTCCACAAGTGGCCGGAAGACTTCTTGAGAGATGTTGAGCCATGCCATCTGAAAAGATCAGACTAATACACTGAAGTGCCAAAAGTCCTGGGATACGTACCTAGTATCGTGTAGGACCTCCTCTATTCAGGCGAAGTGCAGCATCTCGACGTGGCATCGATTCCACAAGTGGCCGGAAGACTTCTGGAGAGACGTTGAACCATGCCATCTGAATAGATCAGACTAATACACTGAAGTGCCAAAAGTCCTGGGATACGTACCTAGTATTGCGTAGGACGTCATCTATTCAGGCGAAGTGCAGCATCTTGACGTGGCATCAATTCCACAAGTGGCCGGAAGACTTCTAGCGATATGTTGAGCCATGCAGTCTGAATAGATCAGACTAATACACTGAAGTGCCAAAAGTCCTGGGATACGTACCTAGTATCGTGTAGGACCTCCTCTATTCTGGAGAAGTGCAGCATCTCGACGTGGCATCGATTCCACAAGAGGCCGGAAGACTTCTGGAGAGATGTTGAGCCATGCCATCAGAATAGATCAGACTAATACACTGAAGTGCCAAAAGTCATGGGATACGTACCTAGTATCGTGTAGGACCTCCTCTATTCAGGCGAAGTGCAGCATCTCGACGTGGCATCGATTCGACAAGTCGCCTGAAGACTTCTACAGATATGTTGAGCCATGCAGTCTGAATAGATCCGACTAATACACTGAAGTGCCAAAGGTCCTGGGATACGTACCTAGTATCGTGTAGGACCTCCTCTATTCTGGCGAAGTGCAGCATCTCGACGTGGCATCGATTCCACAAGTGGCCGGAAGACTTCTGGAGAGATGTTGAGCCATGCCATCTGAATAGATCAGAGTAATACACTGAAGTGCCAAAAGTCCTGATATACGTACCTAGTATCGTGTAGGACCTCCTCTATTCAGGCGAAGTGCAGCATCTCGACGTGTCATCGATTCCGCAAGTGGCCTGAAGACTTCTGCAGAGATGTTGATCCATGCCTTCTAAAGAGATCAGACTAATACACTGAAGTGCCAAAAGTCATGGGATACGTATCTAGTATCGTGTAGGACCTCCTCTATTCAGGCGAAGTGCACCAACTCGACGTGGCATCGATTCCACAAGAGGCCGGAAGACTTCTGGAGAGATGTTGAGCCATGCCTTCTGAATAGATCAGACTAATACACTGAAGTGCTAAAAGTCATGGGATACGTACCTAGTATCGTGTAGGACCTCCTCTATTCAGGCGAAGTGCAGAATCTCGACGTGGCATCGATTCCACAAGCCGCCAGAAGACTTCTACAGATATGTTCAGCCATGCAGTCTGAATAGATCCGACTAATACACTTAAGTGCCAAAGGTCCTGGGATACGTACCTAGTATCGTGTAGGACCTCCTCTATTCTGGCGAAGTGCAGCATCTCGACGTGGCATCGATTCCACAAGTGGCCGGAAGACTTCTAGAGAGATGTTGAGCCATGCCATCTGAATAGATCAGACTAATACACTGAAGTGCCAAAAGTCCTGATATACGTACCTAGTATCGTGTAGGACCTCCTCTATTCAGGCGAAGTGCAGCATCTCGACGTGTCATCGATTCCGCAAGTGGCCTGAAGACTTCTGCAGAGATGTTGAACCATGCCTTCTAAAGAGATCAGACTAATACACCGAAGTGCCAAAAGTCATGGGATACGTACCTAGTATCGTGTAGGACCTCCTCTAGCAAGGCGAAGTGCACCAACTCGACGTGGCATCGATTCCACAAGTGGCCGGAAGACTTCTGGAGAGATGTTGAGCCATGCCGTCTGAATAGATCAGACTAATACACTGAAGTGCCAAAAGTCCTGGGATACGTACCTAGTATCGTGTAGGACCTCCTCTAGCAAGACGAAGTGCACCAACTCGACGTGGCATCGATTCCACAAGTGGCCGGAAGACTTGTGGAGAGATGTTAAGCCATGCCGTCTGAATAGATCAGACTAATACACTGAAGTGCCAAAAGGTCCTGGGATACGTACCTAGTATCGTGTAGGACCTCCTCTAGCAAGACGAAGTGCACCAACTCGACGTGGCATCGATTCCACAAGTGGCCGGAAGACTTGTGGAGAGATGTTGACCCATGCCGTCTGAATAGATCAGACTAATACACTGAAGTGCCAAAAGTCCTGATATACGTACCTAGTATCGTGTAGGACCTGCTCTATTCAGGCGAAGTGCAGCATCTCGACGTGTCATCGATTCCGCAAGTGGCCGGAAGACTTCTGCAGAGATGTTGATCCATGCCTTCTGAAGAGATCAGACTGATACACTGAAGTGCCAAAAGTCCTGGGATACGTACCTAGTATCGTGTAGGACCTCCTCTAGCAAGACGAAGTGCACCAACTCGACGTGGCATCGATTCCACAAGTGGCCGGAAGACTTGTGGAGAGATGTTGAGCCATGCCGTCTGAATAGATCAGACTAATACACTGAAGTGCCAAAAGTCCTGATATACGTACCTAGTATCGTGTAGGACCTGCTCTATTCAGGCGAAGTGCAGCATCTCGACGTGTCATCGATTCCGCAAGTGGCCGGAAGACTTCTGCAGAGATGTTGATCCATGCCTTCTGAAGAGATCAGACTGATACACTGAAGTGCCAAAAGTCCTGGGATACGTACCTAGTATCGTGTAGGACCTCCTCTAGCAAAGCGAAGTGCACCAACTCGACGTGGCATCGATTCCACAAGTGGCCGGAAGACTTGTGGAGAGATGTTGAGCCATGCCGTCTGAATAGATCAGAATAATACACTGAAGTGCCAAAAGTCCTGGGATACGTAAATAGTATCGTGTAGGACCTCCTCTATTCAGGCGAAGTGCAGCATTTGACGTGGCTTCTATTCCGCAGGTGGCCGGAAGACGTCTGCAGAGATGTTGAGCCAAGCCATCTGAATAGATCAGATGGCATGGCTCGACATCTCTGCTCATACACTGAAGTGCCAATAGTCATGGGATACGTACCTAGTATCGTGTAGGAGCTCCTCTATTTAGGCGAAGTGCAGCATCTCGACGTGGCTTCGATTCCACAAGTGGCCGAAAGACTTCTGGAGAGACGTTCAGCCATGCCATCTGAATAGATCAGACTAATACACTGAAGTGCCAAAAGTCCTGGGATACGTAACTAGTATCGTGTAGGACCTCCTCTATTCAGGCGAAGTGCAGCATCTCGACGTGGCATCGATTCCACAAGTGGCCGGAAGACTTCTAGCGATATGTTCAGCCATGCAGTCTGAATAGATCAGACTAATACACTGAAGTGCCAAAAGTCCTGGGATACGTACCTAGTATCGTGTAGGACCTCCTCTATTCTGGCGAAGTGCAGCATCTCGACGTGGCATCGGTTCCACAAGAGGCCGGAAGACTTCTGGAGAGACGTTGAGCCATGCCATCTGAATAGATCAGACTAATACACTGAAGTGCCAAAAGTCCTGGGATACGTAACTAGTATCGTGTAGGACCTCCTCTATTCAGGCGAAGTGCAGCATCTCGACGTGGCATCGATTCCACAAGTGGCCGGAAGACTTCTAGAGATATGTTGAGCCATGCAGTCTGAATAGATCAGACTAATACACTGAAGTGCCAAAAGTCCTGGGATACGTACCTAGTATCGTGTAGGACCTCCTCTATTCAGGCGAAGTGCAGCATCTCGACGTGGCATCGATTCCACAAGTGGCCGGAAGACTTCTAGAGATATGTTGAGCCATGCAGTCTGAATAGATCAGACTAATACACTGAAGTGCCAAAAGTCCTGGGATACGTACCTAGTATTGTGTAGGACCTCCTCTATTTTGGCGAAGTGCAGCATCTCGACGTGGCATCGATTCCACAAGTGGCCGGAAGACTTCTGGAGAGATGTTGAGTCATGCCATCTGAATAGATTAGACTAATACACTGAAGTGCCAAAAGTCCTGGGATACGCACCTAGTATCGTGTAGGACCTCCTCTATTCTGGCGAAGTGCAGCATCTCGACGTGGCATCGATTCCACAAGTGGCCGGAAGACTTCTGGAGAGTTGTTGAGCCATGCCATCTGAATAGATCAGACTAATACACTGAAGTGCCAAAAGTCCTGATATACGTACCTAGTATCGTGTAGGACCTCCTCTATTTAGGCGAAGTGCAGCATCTCGACGTGTCATCGATTCCGCAAGTGGCCGGAAGACTTCTGCAGAGATGTTGATCCATGACTTCTGAAGAGATCAGACTAATACACTGAAGTGCCAAAAGTCATGGGATACAAACCTAGTATCGTGTAGGACCTCCTCTAGCAAGGCGAAGTGCACCAACTCGACGTGGCATCGATTCCACAAGTGGCCGGAAGACTTCTAGAGAGATGTTGAGCCATGCCGTCTGAATAGATCAGACTAATACACTGAAGTGCCAAAAGTCCTGGGATACGTACCTAGTATCGTGTAGGACCTCCTCTAGCAAGACGAAGTGCACCAACTCGACGTGGCATCGATTCCACAAGTGGCCGGAAGACTTCTGGAGAGATGTTGAGCCATGCCATCTGAATAGATCAGACTAATACACTGAAGTGCCAAAAGTCCTGGGATACGTACCTAGTATCGTGTAGGACCTCCTCTAGCAAGACGAAGTGCACCAACTCGACGTGGCATCGATTCCACAAGTGGCCGGAAGACTTGTGGAGAGATGTTGAGCCATGCCGTCTGAATAGATCAGACTAATACACTGAAGTGCCAAAAGTCCTGGGATACGTACCTAGTATCGTGTAGGACCTGCTCTATTCAGGCGAAGTGCAGCATCTCGACGTGTCATCGATTCCGCAAGTGGCCGGAAGACTTCTGCAGAGATGTTGATCCATGCCTTCTGAAGAGATCAGATGGCATGGCTCGACATCTCTGCTCATACACTGAAGTGCCAAAAGTCCTGGGATACGTACCTAGTATCGTGTAGGACCTCCTCTATTTAGGCGAAGTGCAGCATCTCGACGTGGCATCGATTCCACAAGTGGCCGGAAGACTTCTGGAGAGATGTTGAGCCATGCCATCTGAATAGATCAGACTAATACACTGAAGTGCCAAAAGTCCTGGGATACGTAACTAGTATCGTGTAGGACCTCCTCTATTCAGGCGAAGTGCAGCATCTCGACGTGGCATCGATTCCACAAGTGGCCGGAAGACTTCTAGCAGATATGTTCAGCCATGCAGTCTGAATAGATCAGATGGCATGGCTCGACATCTCTGCTCATACACTGAAGTGCCAAAAGTCCTGGGATACGTACCTAGTATCGTGTAGGACCTCCTCTATTCTGGCGAAGTGCAGCATCTCGACGTGGCATCGATTCCACAAGTGGCCGGAAGACTTCTGGAGAGACGTTGAGCCATGCCATCTGAATAGATCAGACTAATACACTGAAGTGCCAAAAGTCCTGGGATACGTAACTAGTATCGTGTAGGACCTCCTCTATTCAGGCGAAGTGCAGCATCTCGACGTGGCATCGATTCCACAAGTGGCCGGAAGACTTCTAGCGATATGTTCAGCCATGCAGTCTGAATAGATCAGACTAATACACTGAAGTGCCAAAAGTCCTGGGATACGTACCTAGTATCGTGTAGGACCTCCTCTATTCAGGCGAAGTGCAGCATCTCGACGTGGCATCGATTCCACAAGTGGCCGGAAGACTTCTGGAGAGACGTTGAGCCATGCCATCTGAATAGATCAGACTAATACACTGAAGTGCCAAAAGTCCTGGGATACGCCCCTAGTATTGCGTAGGACGTCCTCTATTCAGGCGAAGTGCAGCATCTCGACGTGTCATCGATTCCACAAGTGGCCGGAAGACTTCTAGAGATATGTTGAGCCGTGCAGTCTGAATAGATCAGACTAATACACTGAAGTGCCAAAAGTCCTGGGATACGTAACTAGTATCGTGTAGGACCTCTTCTATTCAGGCGAAGTGCAGCATCTCGACGTGGCATCGATTCCACAAGTGGCCGGAAGACTTCTAGAGATATGTTGAGCCATGCAGTCTGAATAGATCCGACTAATACACTGAAGTGCCAAAGGTCCTGGGATACGTACCTAGTATCGTGTAGGACCTCCTCTATTTTGGCGAAGTGCAGCATCTCGATGTGGCATCGATTCCACAAGTGGCCGGAAGACTTCTGGAGAGATGTTGAGTCATGCCATCTGAATAGATTAGACTAATACACTGAAGTGCCAAAAGTCCTGGGATACGTACCTAGTGTCGTGTAGGACCTCCTCTATTTTGGCGAAGTGCAGCATCTCGACGTGGCATCGATTCCACAAGTGGCCGGAAGACTTCTGGAGAGATGTTGAGTCATGCCATCTGAATAGATTAGACTAATACACTGAAGTGCCAAAAGTCCTGGGATACGCACCTAGTATCGTGTAGGACCTCCTCTATTCTGGCGAAGTGCAGCATCTCGACGTGGCATCGATTCCACAAGTGGCCGGAAGACTTCTGGAGAGTTGTTGAGCCATGCCATCTGAATAGATCAGACTAATACACTGAAGTGCCAAAAGTCCTGATATACGTACCTAGTATCGTGTAGGACCTCCTCTATTTAGGCGAAGTGCAGCATCTCGACGTGTCATCGATTCCGCAAGTGGCCGGAAGACTTCTGCAGAGATGTTGATCCATGACTTCTGAAGAGATCAGACTAATACACTGAAGTGCCAAAAGTCATGGGATACAAACCTAGTATCGTGTAGGACCTCCTCTAGCAAGGCGAAGTGCACCAACTCGACGTGGCATCGATTCCACAAGTGGCCGGAAGACTTCTAGAGAGATGTTGAGCCATGCCGTCTGAATAGATCAGACTAGTACACTGAAGTGCCAAAAGTCCTGGGATACGTAAATAGTATCGTGTAGGACCTCCTCTAGCCCTGCGAAGTGCAGCAACGCGACGTGGCATCGATTCAACAAGTGGCCGGAAGACTTCTGGAGAGATGTTGAGCCATGCCATCTGAATAGATCAGAGTAATACACTGAAGTGCCAAAAGTCCTGATATACGTACCTAGTATCGTGTAGGACCTCCTCTATTCAGGCGAAGTGCAGCATCTCGACGTGTCATCGATTCCGCAAGTGGCCTGAAGACTTCTGCAGAGATGTTGATCCATGCCTTCTAAAGAGATCAGACTAATACACTGAAGTGCCAAAAGTCATGGGATACGTACCTAGTATCGTGTAGGACCTCCTCTAGTCAGGCGATGTGCACCAACTCGACGTGGCATCGATTCCACAAGAGGCCGGAAGACTTCTGGAGAGATGTTGAGCCATGCCTTCTGAATAGATCAGACTAATACACTGAAGTGCTAAAAGTCATGGGATACGTACCTAGTATCGTGTAGGACCTCCTCTATTCAGGCGAAGTGCAGAATCTCGACGTGGCATCGATTCCACAAGCCGCCAGAAGACTTCTACAGATATGGTCTGCCATGCAGTCTGAATAGATCCGACTAATACACTGAAGTGCCAAAGGTCCTGGGATACGTACCTAGTATCGTGTAGGACCTCCTCTATTCTGGCGAAGTGCAGCATCTCGAAGTGGCATCGATTCCACAAGTGGCCGGAAGACTTCTAGAGAGATGTTGAGCCATGCCATCTGAATAGATCAGACTAATACACTGAAGTGCCAAAAGTCCTGATATACGTACCTAGTATCGTGTAGGACCTCCTCTATTCAGGCGAAGTGCAGCATCTCGACGTGTCATCGATTCCGCAAGTGGCCTGAAGACTTCTGCAGAGATGTTGAACCATGCCTCCTAAAGAGATCAGACTAATACACCGAAGTGCCAAAAGTCATGGGATACGTACCTAGTATCGTGTAGGACCTCCTCTAGCAAGGCGAAGTGCACCAACTCGACGTGGCATCGATTCCACAAGTGGCCGGAAGACCTCTGGAGAGATGTTGAGCCATGCCGTCTGAATAGATCAGACTAATACACTGAAGTGCCAAAAGTTCTGGGATACGTACCTAGTATCGTGTAGGACCTCCTCTAGCAAGGCGAAGTGCACCAACTCGACGTGGCATCGATTCCACAAGTGGCCGGAAGACTTGTGGAGAGATGTTGAGCCATGCCGTCTGAATAGATCAGACTAATACACTGAAGTGCCAAAAGTCCTGGGATACGTAAATAGTATCGTGTAGGACCTCCTCTATTCAGGCGAAGTGCAGCATCTTGACGTGGCTTCTATTCCGCAAGTGGCCGGAAGACGTCTGCAGAGATGTTGAGCCATGCCATCTGAATAGATCAGATGGCATGGCTCGACATCTCTGCTCATACACTGAAGTGCCAATAGTCATGGGATACGTACCTAGTATCGTGTAGGACCTCCTCTATTTAGGCGAAGTGCAGCATCTCGACGTGGCTTCGATTCCACAAGTTGCCGAAAGACTTCTGGAGAGACGTTCAGCCATGCCATCTGAATAGATCAGACTAATACACTGAAGTGCCAAAAGTCATGGGATACGTACCTAGTATCGTGTAGGACCTCCTCTATTCAGGCGAAGTGCACCAACTCGACGTGGCATCGATTCCACAAGAGGCCGGAAGACTTCAGGAGAGATGTTGAGCCATGCCTTCTGAATAGATCAGACTAATACACTGAAGTGCTAAAAGTCATGGGATACGTACCTAGTATCGTGTAGGACCTCCTCTATTCAGGCGAAGTGCAGAATCTCGACGTGGAATCGATTCCACAAGTCGCCTGAAGACTTCTACAGATATGTTGAGCCATGCAGTATGAATAGATCCGACTAATACACTGAAGTGCCAAAGGTCCTGGGATACGTACCTAGTATCGTGTAGGACCTCCTCTATTCTGGCGAAGTGCAGCATCTCGACGTGGCATCGATTCCACAAGTGGCCGGAAGACTTCTGGAGAGATGTTGAGCCATGCCATCTGAATAGATCAGACTAATACACTGAAGTGCCAAAAGTCCTGATATACGTACCTAGTATCGTGTAGGACCTCCTCTATTCAGGCGAAGTGCAGCATCTCGACGTGTCATCGATTCCGCAAGTGGCCTGAAGACCTCTGCAGAGATGTTGATCCATGCCTTCTAAAGAGATCAGACTAATACACTGAAGTGCCAAAAGTCATGGGATACGTACCTAGTATCGTGTAGGACCTCCTCTAGCAAGGCGAAGTGCACCAACTCGACGTATCATCGATTCCACAAGTGGCCGGAAGACTTCTGGAGAGATGTTGAGCCATGCCGTCTGAATAGATCAGACTAATACACTGAAGTGCCAAAAGTCCTGGGATACGTACCTAGTATCGTGTAGGACCTCCTCTAGCAAGGCGAAGTGCACCAACTCGACGTGGCATCGATTCCACAAGTGGCCGGAAGACTTCTGGAGAGATGTTGAGCCATGCCTTCTGAATAGATCAGACTAATACACTGAAGTGCTAAAAGTCATGGGATACGTACCTAGTATCGTGTAGGACCTCCTCTATTCAGGCGAAGTGCAGAATCTCGACGTGGAATCGATTCCACAAGTCGCCTGAAGACTTCTACAGATATGTTGAGCCATGCAGTATGAATAGATCCGACTAATACACTGAAGTGCCAAAGGTCCTGGGATACGTACCTAGTATCATGTAGGACCTCCTCTATTCTGGCGAAGTGCAGCATCTCGACGTGGCATCGATTCCACAAGTGGCCGGAAGACTTCTGGAGAGATGTTGAGCCATGCCATCTGAATAGATCAGACTAATACACTGAAGTGCCAAAAGTCCTGATATACGTACCTAGTATCGTGTAGGACCTGCTCTATTCAGGCGAAGTGCAGGATCTCGACGTGTCATCGATTCCGCAAGTGGCCGGAAGACTTCTGCAGAGATGTTGATCCATGCCTTCTGAAGAGAGCAGACTAATACACTGAAGTGCCGAAAGTCCTGGGATACGTACCTAGTATCGTGTAGGACCTCCTCTAGCAAGGCGAAGTGCACCAACTCGACGTGGCATCGATTCCGCAAGTGGCCGGAAGACTTGTGGAGAAATGTTGAGCCATGCCGTCTGAATAGATCTGACTAATACACTGAAGTGCCAAAAGTCCTATGATACGTAAATAGTATCGTGTAGGACCTCCGCTATTCAGGCGAAGTGCAGCATCTCGACGTGGCTTCTATTCCGCAAGTGGCCGGAAGACGTCTGCAGAGATGTTGATCCATGCCATCTGAATAGATCAGATGGCATGGCTCGACATCTCTGCTCATACACTGAAGTGCCAAAAGTCATGGGATACGTACCTAGTATCGTGTAGGACCTCCTCTATTTAGGCGAAGTGCAGCATCTCGACGTGGCTTCGATTCCACAAGTGGCCGAAAGGCATCTGGAGAGACGTTGAGCCATGCCATCTGAATAGATCAGACTAATACACTGAAGTGCCAAAAGTCCTGGGATACGTACCTAGTATTGCGTAGGACGTCCTCTATTCAGGCGAAGTGCAGCATCTCGACGTGGCATCGATTCCGCAAGTGGCCGGAAGACTTCTGCAGAGATGTTGAGTCATGCCATCTGAATAGATCAGACTAATACACTGAAGTGCCAAAAGTCCTGGGATACGTACCTAATATCGTGTGGGACCTCCTCTAGCCCTGAGAAGTGCAGCAACGCGACGTGGCATCGATTCCACAAGTGGCCGGAAGACTTCTGGAGAGATGTTGAGCCATGCCGTCTGAATAGATCAGACTAATACACTGAAGTGCCAAAAGTCCTGGGATACGTACCTAGTATCGTGTTGGACATCCTCTATTCAGGCGAAGTGCAGCATCTCGACGTGGCATCGATTCCACAAGTGGCCGGAAGACTTCTAGAGATATGTTGAGCCGTGCAGTCTGAATAGATCAGACTAATACACTGAAGTGCCAAAAGTCCTGGGATACGTAACTAGTATCGTGTAGGACCTCCTCTATTCTGGCGAAGTGCAGCATCTCGACGTGGCATCGATTCCACAAGTGGCCGGAAGACTTCTGGAGAGTTGTTGAGCCATGCCATCTGAATAGATCAGACTAATACACTGAAGTGCCAAAAGACTTGGGATACGTAACTAGTATCGTGTAGGACCTCCTCTATTCTGTCGAAGAGCAGCATCTCGACGTGGCATCGATTCCACAAGTGGTCAGAAGACTTCTGCAGAGATGTTGAGTCATGCCATCTGAATAGATCAGACTAATACACTGAAGTGCCAAAAGTCCTGGGATACGTACCTAATATCGTGTGGGACCTCCTCTAGCCCTGCGAAGTGCAGCAACGCGACGTGGCATCGATTCAACAAGTGGCCGGAAGACTTCTTGAGAGATGTTGAGCCATGCCGTCTGAATAGATCAGACTAATACACTGAAGTGCCAAAAGCCCTTGGATACGTACCTTGTATCGTGTTGGACATCCTCTATTCAGGCGAAGTGCAGCATCTCGACGTGTCATCGATTCCACAAGTGGCCGGAAGACTTCTAGAGATATGTTGAGCCGTGCAGTCTGAATAGATCAGACTAATACACTGAAGTGCCAAAAGTCCTGGGATACGTAACTAGTATCGTGTAGGACCTCTTCTATTCAGGCGAAGTGCAGCATCTCGACGTGGCATCGATTCCACAAGTGGCCGGAAGACTTCTAGAGATATGTTGAGCCATGCAGTCTGAATAGATCCGACTAATGCACTGAAGTGCCAAAAGTCCTGGGATACGTACCTAGTAACGTGTAGGACCTCCTCTATTTTGGCGAAGTGCAGCATCTCGACGTGGCTTCGATTCCACAAGTGGCCGGAAGACTTCTGGAGAGATGTTGAGTCATGCCATCTGAATAGATTAGACTAATACACTGAAGTGCCAAAGGTCCTGGGATACGTACCTAGTATCGTGTAGGACCTCCTCTATTCTGGCGAAGTGCAGCATCTCGACGTGGCATCGATTCCACAAGTGGCCGGAAGACTTCTGGAGAGATGTTGAGCCATGCCATCTGAATAGATCAGACTAATACACTGAAGTGCCAAAAGTCCTGATATACGTACCTAGTATCGTGTAGGACCTGCTCTATTCAGGCGAAGTGCAGGATCTCGACGTGTCATCGATTCCGCAAGTGGCCGGAAGACTTCTGCAGAGATGTTGATCCATGCCTTCTGAAGAGAGCAGACTAATACACTGAAGTGCCGAAAGTCCTGGGATACGTACCTAGTATCGTGTAGGACCTCCTCTAGCAAGGCGAAGTGCACCAACTCGACGTGGCATCGATTCCGCAAGTGGCCGGAAGACTTGTGGAGAAATGTTGAGCCATGCCGTCTGAATAGATCTGACTAATACACTGAAGTGCCAAAAGTCCTATGATACGTAAATAGTATCGTGTAGGACCTCCGCTATTCAGGCGAAGTGCAGCATCTCGACGTGGCTTCTATTCCGCAAGTGGCCGGAAGACGTCTGCAGAGATGTTGATCCATGCCATCTGAATAGATCAGATGGCATGGCTCGACATCTCTGCTCATACACTGAAGTGCCAAAAGTCATGGGATACGTACCTAGTATCGTGTAGGACCTCCTCTATTTAGGCGAAATGCAGCATCTCGACGTGGCTTCGATTCCACAAGTGGCCGAAAGACTTCTGGAGAGACGTTGAGCCATGCCATCGGAATAGATCAGACTAATACACTGAAGTGCCAAAAGTCCTGGGATACGTACCTAGTATTGCGTAGGACGTCCTCTATTCAGGCGAAGTGCAGCATCTCGACGTGGCATCGATTCCGCAAGTGGCCGGAAGACTTCTGCAGAGATGTTGAGTCATGCCATCTGAATAGATCAGACTAATACACTGAAGTGCCAAAAGTCCTGGGATACGTACCTAGTATCGTGTAGGACCTCCTCTAGCCCTGAGAAGTGCAGCAACGCGACGTGGCATCGATTCCACAAGTGGCCGGAAGACTTCTGGAGAGATGTTGAGCCATGCCGTCTGAATAGATCAGACTAATACACTGAAGTGCCAAAAGTCCTGGGATACGTACCTAGTATCGTGTAGGACATCCTCTATTCAGGCGAAGTGCAGCATCTCGACGTGTCATCGATTCCACAAGTGGCCGGAAGACTTCTAGAGATATGTTGAGCCATGCAGTCTGAATAGATCAGACTAATACACTGAAGTGCCAAAAGTCCTGGGATACGTAACTAGTATCGTGTAGGACCTCTTCTATTCAGGCGAAGTGCAGCATCTCGACGTGGCATCGATTCCACAAGTGGCCGGAAGACTTCTAGAGATATGTTGAGCCATGCAGTCTGAATAGATCCGACTAATACACTGAAGTGCCAAAGGTCCTGGGATACGTACCTAGTATCGTGTAGGACCTCCTCTATTTTGGCGAAGTGCAGCATCTCGACGTGGCATCGATTCCACAAGTGGCCGGAAGACTTCTGGAGAGATGTTGAGTCATGCCATCTGAATAGATTAGACTAATACACTGAAGTGCCAAAAGTCCTGGGATACGCACCTAGTATCGTGTAGGACCTCCTCTATTCTGGCGAAGTGCAGCATCTCGACGTGGCATCGATTCCACAAGTGGCCGGAAGACTTCTGGAGAGTTGTTGAGCCATGCCATCTGAATAGATCAGACTAATACACTGAAGTGCCAAAAGACTTGGGATACGTAACTAGTATCGTGTAGGACCTCCTCTATTCTGTCGAAGAGCAGCATCTCGACGTGGCATCGATTCCACAAGTGGTCAGAAGACTTCTGCAGAGATGTTGAGTCATGCCATCTGAATAGATCAGACTAATACACTGAAGTGCCAAAAGTCCTGGGATACGTACCTAATATCGTGTGGGACCTCCTCTAGCCCTGCGAAGTGCAGCAACGCGACGTGGCATCGATTCAACAAGTGGCCGGAAGACTTCTGGAGAGATGTTGAGCCATGCCGTCTGAATAGATCAGACTAATACACTGAAGTGCCAAAAGTCCTTGGATACGTACCTAGTATCGTGTAGGACCTCCTCTATTCAGGCGAAGTGCAGCATCTCGACGTGTCATCGATTCCACAAGTGGCCGGAAGACTTCTAGAGATATGTTGAGCCGTGCAGTCTGAATAGATCAGACTAATACACTGAAGTGCCAAAAGTCCTGGGATACGTAACTAGTATCGTGTAGGACCTCTTCTATTCAGGCGAAGTGCAGCATCTCGACGTGGCATCGATTCCACAAGTGGCCGGAAGACTTCTAGAGATATGTTGAGCCATGCAGTCTGAATAGATCCGACTAATACACTGAAGTGCCAAAAGTCCTGGGATACGTACCTAGTATCGTGTAGGACCTCCTCTATTTTGGCGAAGTGCAGCATCTCGACGTGGCTTCGATTCCACAAGTGGCCGGAAGACTTCTGGAGAGATGTTGAGTCATGCCATCTGAATAGATCAGACTAATACACTGAAGTGCCAAAGGTCCTGGGATACGTACCTAGTATCGTGTAGGACCTCCTCTATTCTGGCGAAGTGCAGCATCTCGACGTGGCATCGATTCCACAAGTGGCCGGAAGACTTCTGGAGAGATGTTGAGCCATGCCATCTGAATAGATCAGACTAATACACTGAAGTGCCAAAAGTCCTGGGATACGTACCTAGTATCGTGTAGGACCTCCTCTAGCAAGGCGAAGTGCACCAACTCGACGTGGCATCGATTCCACAAGTGGCCGGAAGACTTCTGGAGAGATGTTGAGCCATGCCTTCTGAATAGATCAGACTAATACACTGAAGTGCTAAAAGTCATGGGATACGTACCTTGTATCGTGTAGGACCTCCTCTATTCAGGCGAAGTGCAGAATCTCGACGTGGAATCGATTCCACAAGTCGCCTGAAGACTTCTACAGATATGTTGAGCCATGCAGTATGAATAGATCCGACTAATACACTGAAGTGCCAAAGGTCCTGGGATACGTACCTAGTATCGTGTAGGACCTCCTCTATTCTGGCGAAGTGCAGCATCTCGACGTGGCATCGATTCCACAAGTGGCCGGAAGACTTCTGGAGAGATGTTGAGCCATGCCATCTGAATAGATCAGACTAATACACTGAAGTGCCAAAAGTCCTGATATACGTACCTAGTATCGTGTAGGACCTGCTCTATTCAGGCGAAGTGCAGGATCTCGACGTGTCATCGATTCCGCAAGTGGCCGGAAGACTTCTGCAGAGATGTTGATCCATGCCTTCTGAAGAGAGCAGACTAATACACTGAAGTGCCGAAAGTCCTGGGATACGTACCTAGTATCGTGTAGGACCTCCTCTAGCAAGGCGAAGTGCACCAACTCGACGTGGCATCGATTCCGCAAGTGGCCGGAAGACTTCTGGAGAGATGTTGAGCCATGCCGTCTGAATAGATCAGACTAATACACTGAAGTGCCAAAAGTCCTGGGATACGTACCTAGTATTGCGTAGGACGTCCTCTATTCAGGCGAAGTGCAGCATCTCGACGTGGCATCGATTCCGCAAGTGGCCGGAAGACTTCTGCAGAGATGTTGAGTCATGCCATCTGAATAGATCAGACTAATACACTGAAGTGCCAAAAGTCCTGGGATACGTACCTAATATCGTGTGGGACCTCCTCTAGCCCTGCGAAGTGCAGCAACGCGACGTGTCATCGATTCCACAAGTGGCCGGAAGACTTCTAGAGATATGTTGAGCCGTGCAGTCTGAATAGATCAGACTAATACACTGAAGTGCCAAAAGTCCTGGGATACGTAACTAGTATCGTGTAGGACCTCTTCTATTCAGGCGAAGTGCAGCATCTCGACGTGGCATCGATTCCACAAGTGGCCGGAAGACTTCTAGAGATATGTTGAGCCATGCAGTCTGAATAGATCCGACTAATGCACTGAAGTGCCAAAAGTCCTGGGATACGTACCTAGTAACGTGTAGGACCTCCTCTATTTTGGCGAAGTGCAGCATCTCGACGTGGCTTCGATTCCACAAGTGGCCGGAAGACTTCTGGAGAGATGTTGAGTCATGCCATCTGAATAGATTAGACTAATACACTGAAGTGCCAAAAGTCCTGGGATACGCACCTAGTATCGTGTAGGACCTCCTCTATTCTGGCGAAGTGCACCAACTCGACGTGGCATCGATTCCACAAGTGGCCGGAAGACTTCTTGAGAGATGTTGAGCCATGCCGTCTGAATAGATCAGACTAGTACACTGAAGTGCCAAAAGTCCTGGGATACGTACCTAGTATCGTGTAGGACCTCCTCTATTTTGGCGAAGTGCAGCATCTCGACGTGGCTTCGATTCCACAAGTGGCCGAAAGACTTCTGGAGAGACGTTCAGCCATGCCATCTGAATAGATCAGACTAATACACTGAAGTGCCAAAAGTCCTGGGATACGTAACTAGTATCGTGTAGGACCTCCTCTATTCAGGCGAAGTGCAGCATCTCGACGTGGCATCGATTCCACAAGTGGCCGGAAGACTTCTAGCGATATGTTCAGCCATGCAGTCTGAATAGATCAGACTAATACACTGAAGTGCCAAAAGTCCTGGGATACGTACCTAGTATCGTGTAGGACCTCCTCTATTCTGGCGAAGTGCAGCATCTCGACGTGGCATCGGTTCCACAAGAGGCCGGAAGACTTCTGCAGAGATGTTGATCCATGCCTTCTAAAGAGATCAGACTAATACACTGAAGTGCCAAAAGTCATGGAATACGTACCTAGTATCGTGTAGGACCTCCTCTAGCAAGGCGAAGTGCACCAACTCGACGTATCATCGATTCCACAAGTGGCCGGAAGACTTCTGGAGAGATGTTGAGCCATGCCATCTGAATAGATCAGACTAATACACTGAAGTGCCAAAAGTCCTGGGATACGTACCTAGTATCGTGTAGGACCTCCTCTAGCAAGGCGAAGTGCACCAACTCGACGTGGCATCGATTCCACAAGTGGCCGGAAGACTTCTGGAGAGATGTTCAGCCATGCCTTCTGAATAGATCAGACTAATACACTGAAGTGCTAAAAGTCATGGGATACGTACCTAGTATCGTGTAGGACCTCCTCTATTCAGGCGAAGTGCAGAATCTCGACGTGGAATCGATTCCACAAGTGGCCTGAAGACTTCTACAGATATGTTGAGCCATGCAGTATGAATAGATCCGACTAATACACTGAAGTGCCAAAGGTCCTGGGATACGTACCTAGTATCGTGTAGGACCTCCTCTATTCTGGCGAAGTGCAGCATCTCGACGTGGCATCGATTCCACAAGTGGCCGGAAGACTTCTGGAGAGATGTTGAGCCATGCCATCTGAATAGATCAGACTAATACACTGAAGTGCCAAAAGTCCTGATATACGTACCTAGTATCGTGTAGGACCTGCTCTATTCAGGCGAAGTGCAGGATCTCGACGTGTCATCGATTCCGCAAGTGGCCGGAAGACTTCTGCAGAGATGTTGATCCATGCCTTCTGAAGAGAGCAGACTAATACACTGAAGTGCCGAAAGTCCTGGGATACGTACCTAGTATTGTGTAGGACCTCATCTAGCAAGGCGAAGTGCACCAACTCGACGTGGCATCGATTCCGCAAGTGGCCGGAAGACTTGTGGAGAAATGTTGAGCCATGCCGTCTGAATAGATCAGACTAATACACTGAAGTGCCAAAAGTCCTATGATACGTAAATAGTATCGTGTAGGACCTCCTCTATTCAGGCGAAGTGCAGCATCTCGACGTGGCTTCGATTCCGCAAGTGGCCGGAAGACGTCTGCAGAGATGTTGAGCCATGCCATCTGAATAGATCAGATGGCATGGCTCGACATCTCTGCTCATACACTGAAGTGCCAAAAGTCATGGGATACGTACCTAGTATCGTGTAGGACCTCCTCTATTTAGGCGAAGTGCAGCATCTCGACGTGGCTTCGATTCCACAAGTGGCCGAAAGGCATCTGGAGAGACGTTGAGCCATGCCATCTGAATAGATCAGACTAATACACTGAAGTGCCAAAAGTCCTGGGATACGTACCTAGTATCGTGTGGGACCTCCTCTAGCCCTGCGAAGTGCACCAACTCGACGTATCATCGATTCCACAAGTGGCCGGAAGACTTCTGGAGAGATGTTGAGCCATGCCGTCTGAATAGATCAGACTAATACACTGAAGTGCCAAAAGTCCTGGGATACGTACCTAGTATCGTGTAGGACCTCCTCTAGCAAGGCGAAGTGCACCAACTCGACGTGGCATCGATTCCACAAGTGGCCGGAAGACTTCTGGAGAGATGTTCAGCCATGCCTTCTGAATAGATCAGACTAATACACTGAAGTGCTAAAAGTCATGGGATACGTACCTAGTATCGTGTAGGACCTCCTCTATTCAGGCGAAGTGCAGAATCTCGACGTGGAATCGATTCCACAAGTCGCCTGAAGACTTCTACAGATATGTTGAGCCATGCAGTCTGAATAGATCCGACTAATACACTGAAGTGCCAAAGGTCCTGGGATACGTACCTAGTATCGTGTAGGACCTCCTCTATTCTGGCGAAGTGCAGCATCTCGACGTGGCATCGATTCCACAAGTGGCCGGAAGACTTCTGGAGAGATGTTGAGCCATGCCATCTGAATAGATCAGACTAATACACTGAAGTGCCAAAAGTCCTGATATACGTACCTAGTATCGTGTAGGACCTGCTCTATTCAGGCGAAGTGCAGGATCTCGACGTGTCATCGATTCCGCAAGTGGCCGGAAGACTTCTGCAGAGATGTTGATCCATGCCTTCTGAAGAGAGCAGACTAATACACTGAAGTGCCGAAAGTCCTGGGATACGTACCTAGTATTGTGTAGGACCTCATCTAGCAAGGCGAAGTGCACCAACTCGACGTGGCATCGATTCCGCAAGTGGCCGGAAGACTTGTGGAGAAATGTTAAGCCATGCCGTCTGAATAGATCAGACTAATACACTGAAGTGCCAAAAGTCCTATGATACGTAAATAGTATCGTGTAGGACCTCCTCTATTCAGGCGAAGTGCAGCATCTCGACGTGGCTTCTATTCCGCAAGTGGCCGGAAGACGTCTGCAGAGATGTTGAGCCATGCCATCTGAATAGATCAGATGGCATGGCTCGACATCTCTGCTCATACACTGAAGTGCCAAAAGTCATGGGATACGTACCTAGTATCGTGTAGGACCTCCTCTATTTAGGCGAAGTGCAGCATCTCGACGTGGCTTCGATTCCACAAGTGGCCGAAAGGCATCTGGAGAGACGTTGAGCCATGCCATCTGAATAGATCAGACTAATACACTGAAGTGCCAAAAGTCCTGGGATACGTACCTAGTATTGCGTAGGACGTCCTCTATTCAGGCGAAGTGCAGCATCTCGACGTGGCATCGATTCCACAAGTGGCCGGAAGACTTCTGCAGAGATGTTGAGCCATGCCATCTGAATAGATCAGACTAATACACTGAAGTGCCAAAAGTCCTGGGATACGTACCTAATATCGTGTGGGACCTCCTCTAGCCCTGCGAAGTGCAGCAACGCGACGTGTCATCGATTCCACAAGTGGCCGGAAGACTTCTAGAGATATGTTGAGCCGTGCAGTCTGAATAGATCAGACTAATACACTGAAGTGCCAAAAGTCCTGGGATACGTAACTAGTATCGTGTAGGACCTCTTCTATTCAGGCGAAGTGCAGCATCTCGACGTGGCATCGATTCCACAAGTGGCCGGAAGACTTCTAGAGATATGTTGAGCCATGCAGTCTGAATAGATCCGACTAATACACTGAAGTGCCAAAAGTCCTGGGATACGTACCTAGTAACGTGTAGGACCTCCTCTATTTTGGCGAAGTGCAGCATCTCGACGTGGCTTCGATTCCACAAGTGGCCGGAAGACTTCTGGAGAGATGTTGAGTCATGCCATCTGAATAGATTAGACTAATACACTGAAGTGCCAAAAGTCCTGGGATACGCACCTAGTATCGTGTAGGACCTCCTCTATTCTGGCGAAGTGCACCAACTCGACGTGGCATCGATTCCACAAGTGGCCGGAAGACTTCTGGAGAGATGTTGAGCCATGCCATCTGAATAGATCAGACTAATACACTGAAGTGCCAAAAGTCCTGATATACGTACCTAGTATCGTGTAGGACCTCCTCTATTCAGGCGAAGTGCAGCATCTCGACGTGTCATCGATTCCGCAAGTGGCCTGAAGACCTCTGCAGAGATGTTGATCCATGCCTTCTAAAGAGATCAGACTAATACACTGAAGTGCCAAAAGTCATGGGATACGTACCTAGTATCGTGTAGGACCTCCTCTAGCAAGGCGAAGTGCACCAACTCGACGTATCATCGATTCCACAAGTGGCCAGAAGACTTCTGGAGAGATGTTGAGCCATGCCGTCTGAATAGATCAGACTAATACACTGAAGTGCCAAAAGTCCTGGGATACGTACCTAGTATCGTGTAGGACCTCCTCTAGCAAGGCGAAGTGCACCAACTCGACGTGGCATCGATTCCTCAAGTGGCCGGAAGACTTCTGGAGAGATGTTGAGCCATGCCTTCTGAATAGATCAGACTAATACACTGAAGTGCTAAAAGTCATGGGATACGTACCTAGTATCGTGTAGGACCTCCTCTATTCAGGCGAAGTGCAGAATCTCGACGTGGAATCGATTCCACAAGTCGCCTGAAGACTTCTACAGATATGTTGAGCCATGCAGTCTGAATAGATCCGACTAATACACTGAAGTGCCAAAGGTCCTGGGATACGTACCTAGTATCGTGTAGGACCTCCTCTATTCTGGCGAAGTGCAGCATCTCGACGTGGCATCGATTCCACAAGTGGCCGGAAGACTTCTGGAGAGATGTTGAGCCATGCCATCTGAATAGATCAGACTAATACACTGAAGTGCCAAAAGTCCTGATATACGTACCTAGTATCGTGTAGGACCTGCTCTATTCAGGCGAAGTACAGGATCTCGACGTGTCATCGATTCCGCAAGTGGCCGGAAGACTTCTGCAGAGATGTTGATCCATGCCTTCTGAAGAGAGCAGACTAATACACTGAAGTGCCGAAAGTCCTGGGATACGTACCTAGTAACGTGTAGGACCTCCTCTATTTTGGCGAAGTGCAGCATCTCGACGTGGCTTCGATTCCACAAGTGGCCAGAAGACTTCTGGAGAGATGTTGAGTCATGCCATCTGAATAGATTAGACTAATACACTGAAGTGCCCAAAGTCCTGGGATACGCACCTAGTATCGTGTAGGACCTCCTCTATTCTGGCGAAGTGCACCAACTCGACGTGGCATCGATTCCACAAGTGGCCGGAAGACTTCTAGAGAGATGTTGAGCCATGCCGTCTGAATAGATCAGACTAGTACACTGAAGTGCCAAAAGTCCTGGGATACGTACCTAGTATCGTGTAGGACCTCCTCTATTTTGGCGAAGTGCAGCATCTCGACGTGGCTTCGATTCCACAAGTGGCCGAAAGACGTCTGCAGAGATGTTGAGCCATGCCATCTGAATAGATCAGATGGCATGGCTCGACATCTCTGCTCATACACTGAAGTGCCAATAGTCATGGGATACGTACCTGGTATCGTGTAGGACCTCCTCTATTTAGGCGAAGTGCAGCATCTCGACGTGGCTTCGATTCCACAAGTTGCCGAAAGACTTGTGGAGAGATGTTGAGCCATGCCGTCTGAATAGATCAGACTAATACACTGAAGTGCCAAAAGTCCTGGGATACGTAAATAGTATCGTGTAGGACCTCCTCTATTCAGGCGAAGTGCAGCATCTTGACGTGGCTTCTATTCCGCAATTGGCCGGAAGACGTCTGCAGAGATGTTGAGCCATGCCATCTGAATAGATCAGATGGCATGGCTCGACATCTCTGCTCATACACTGAAGTGCCAATAGTCATGGGATACGTACCTAGTATCGTGTAGGACCTCCTCTATTTAGGCGAAGTGCAGCATCACGACGTGGCTTCGATTCCACAAGTTGCCGAAAGACTTCTGGAGAGACGTTCAGCCATGCCATCTGAATAGATCAGACTAATACACTGAAGTGCCAAAAGTCCTGGGATACGTAACTAGTATCGTGTAGGACCTCCTCTATTCAGGCGAAGTGCAGCATCTCGACGTGGCATCAATTCCACAAGTGGCCGGAAGACTTCTAGCTATATGTTGAGCCATGCAGTCTGAATAGATCAGACTAATACACTGAAGTGCCAAAAGTCATGGGATACGTACCTAGTATCGTGTAGGACCTCCTCTATTCAGGCGAAGTGCACCAACTCGACGTGGCATCGATTCCGCAAGAGGCCGGAAGACTTCTGGAGAGATGTTGCGCCATGCCTTCTGAATAGATCAGACTAATACACTGAAGTGCTAAAAGTCATGGGATACGTACCTAGTATCGTGTAGGACCTCCTCTATTCAGGCGAAGTGCAGAATCTCGACGTGGCATCGATTCCACAAGTCGCCTGAAGACTTCTACAGATATGTTGAGCCATGCAGTCTGAATAGATCCGACTAATACACTGAAGTGCCAAAGGTCCTGGGATACGTACCTAGTATCGTGTAGGACCTCCTCTATTCTGGCGAAGTGCAGCATCTCGACGTGGCATTGATTCCACAAGTGGCCGGAAGACTTCTGGAGAGATGTTGAGCCATGCCATCTGAATAGATCAGACTAATACACTGAAGTGCCAAAAGTCCTGATATACGTACCTAGTATCGTGTAGGACCTCCTCTATTCAGGCGAAGTGCAGCATCTCGACGTGTCATCGATTCCGCAAGTGGCCTGAAGACCTCTGCAGAGATGTTGATCCATGCCTTCTAAAGAGATCAGACTAATACACTGAAGTGCCAAAAGTCATGGAATACGTACCTAGTATCGTGTAGGACCTCCTCTAGCAAGGCGAAGTGCACCAACTCGACGTATCATCGATTCCACAAGTGGCCGGAAGACTTCTGGAGAGATGTTGAGCCATGCCGTCTGAATAGATCAGACTAATACACTGAAGTGCCAAAAGTCCTGGGATACGTACCTAGTATCGTGTAGGACCTCCTCTAGCAAGGCGAAGTGCACCAACTCGACGTGGCATCGATTCCACAAGTGGCCGGAAGACTTCTGGAGAGATGTTGAGCCATGCCTTCTGAATAGATCAGACTAATACACTGAAGTGCTAAAAGTCATGGGATACGTACCTTGTATCGTGTAGGACCTCCTCTATTCAGGCGAAGTGCAGAATCTCGACGTGGAATCGATTCCACAAGTCGCCTGAAGACTTCTACAGATATGTTGAGCCATGCAGTATGAATAGATCCGACTAATACACTGAAGTGCCAAAGGTCCTGGGATACGTACCTAGTATCGTGTAGGACCTCCTCTATTCTGGCGAAGTGCAGCATCTCGACGTGGCATCGATTCCACAAGTGGCCGGAAGACTTCTGGAGAGATGTTGAGCCATGCCATCTGAATAGATCAGACTAATACACTGAAGTGCCAAAAGTCCTGATATACGTACCTAGTATCGTGTAGGACCTGCTCTATTCAGGCGAAGTGCAGGATCTCGACGTGTCATCGATTCCGCAAGTGGCCGGAAGACTTCTGCAGAGATGTTGATCCATGCCTTCTGAAGAGAGCAGACTAATACACTGAAGTGCCGAAAGTCCTGGGATACGTACCTAGTATTGTGTAGGACCTCATCTAGCAAGGCGAAGTGCACCAACTCGACGTGGCATCGATTCCGCAAGTGGCCGGAAGACTTCTGGAGAGATGTTGAGCCATGCCGTCTGAATAGATCAGACTAATACACTGAAGTGCCAAAAGTCCTGGGATACGTACCTAGTATTGCGTAGGACGTCCTCTATTCAGGCGAAGTGCAGCATCTCGACGTGGCATCGATTCCGCAAGTGGCCGGAAGACTTCTGCAGAGATGTTGAGTCATGCCATCTGAATAGATCAGACTAATACACTGAAGTGCCAAAAGTCCTGGGATACGTACCTAATATCGTGTGGGACCTCCTCTAGCCCTGCGAAGTGCAGCAACGCGACGTGTCATCGATTCCACAAGTGGCCGGAAGACTTCTAGAGATATGTTGAGCCGTGCAGTCTGAATAGATCAGACTAATACACTGAAGTGCCAAAAGTCCTGGGATACGTAACTAGTATCGTGTAGGACCTCTTCTATTCAGGCGAAGTGCAGCATCTCGACGTGGCATCGATTCCACAAGTGCCCGGAAGACTTCTAGAGATATGTTGAGCCATGCAGTCTGAATAGATCCGACTAATGCACTGAAGTGCCAAAAGTCCTGGGATACGTACCTAGTAACGTGTAGGACCTCCTCTATTTTGGCGAAGTGCAGCATCTCGACGTGGCTTCGATTCCACAAGTGGCCGGAAGACTTCTGGAGAGATGTTGAGTCATGCCATCTGAATAGATTAGACTAATACACTGAAGTGCCAAAAGTCCTGGGATACGCACCTAGTATCGTGTAGGACCTCCTCTATTCTGGCGAAGTGCACCAACTCGACGTGGCATCGATTCCACAAGTGGCCGGAAGACTTCTTGAGAGATGTTGAGCCATGCCGTCTGAATAGATCAGACTAGTACACTGAAGTGCCAAAAGTCCTGGGATACGTACCTAGTATCGTGTAGGACCTCCTCTATTTTGGCGAAGTGCAGCATCTCGACGTGGCTTCGATTCCACAAGTGGCCGAAAGACTTCTGGAGAGACGTTCAGCCATGCCATCTGAATAGATCAGACTAATACACTGAAGTGCCAAAAGTCCTGGGATACGTAACTAGTATCGTGTAGGACCTCCTCTATTCAGGCGAAGTGCAGCATCTCGACGTGGCATCGATTCCACAAGTGGCCGGAAGACTTCTAGCGATATGTTCAGCCATGCAGTCTGAATAGATCAGACTAATACACTGAAGTGCCAAAAGTCCTGGGATACGTACCTAGTATCGTGTAGGACCTCCTCTATTCTGGCGAAGTGCAGCATCTCGACGTGGCATCGGTTCCACAAGAGGCCGGAAGACTTCTGCAGAGATGTTGATCCATGCCTTCTAAAGAGATCAGACTAATACACTGAAGTGCCAAAAGTCATGGAATACGTACCTAGTATCGTGTAGGACCTCCTCTAGCAAGGCGAAGTGCACCAACTCGACGTATCATCGATTCCACAAGTGGCCGGAAGACTTCTGGAGAGATGTTGAGCCATGCCGTCTGAATAGATCAGACTAATACACTGAAGTGCCAAAAGTCCTGGGATACGTACCTAGTATCGTGTAGGACCTCCTCTAGCAAGGCGAAGTGCACCAACTCGACGTGGCATCGATTCCACAAGTGGCCGGAAGACTTCTGGAGAGATGTTCAGCCATGCCTTCTGAATAGATCAGACTAATACACTGAAGTGCTAAAAGTCATGGGATACGTACCTAGTATCGTGTAGGACCTCCTCTATTCAGGCGAAGTGCAGAATCTCGACGTGGAATCGATTCCACAAGTGGCCTGAAGACTTCTACAGATATGTTGAGCCATGCAGTATGAATAGATCCGACTAATACACTGAAGTGCCAAAGGTCCTGGGATACGTACCTAGTATCGTGTAGGACCTCCTCTATTCTGGCGAAGTGCAGCATCTCGACGTGGCATCGATTCCACAAGTGGCCGGAAGACTTCTGGAGAGATGTTGAGCCATGCCATCTGAATAGATCAGACTAATACACTGAAGTGCCAAAAGTCCTGATATACGTACCTAGTATCGTGTAGGACCTGCTCTATTCAGGCGAAGTGCAGGATCTCGACGTGTCATCGATTCCGCAAGTGGCCGGAAGACTTCTGCAGAGATGTTGATCCATGCCTTCTGAAGAGAGCAGACTAATACACTGAAGTGCCGAAAGTCCTGGGATACGTACCTAGTATTGTGTAGGACCTCATCTAGCAAGGCGAAGTGCACCAACTCGACGTGGCATCGATTCCGCAAGTGGCCGGAAGACTTGTGGAGAAATGTTGAGCCATGCCGTCTGAATAGATCAGACTAATACACTGAAGTGCCAAAAGTCCTATGATACGTAAATAGTATCGTGTAGGACCTCCTCTATTCAGGCGAAGTGCAGCATCTCGACGTGGCTTCTATTCCGCAAGTGGCCGGAAGACGTCTGCAGAGATGTTGAGCCATGCCATCTGAATAGATCAGATGGCATGGCTCGACATCTCTGCTCATACACTGAAGTGCCAAAAGTCATGGGATACGTACCTAGTATCGTGTAGGACCTCCTCTATTTAGGCGAAGTGCAGCATCTCGACGTGGCTTCGATTCCACAAGTGGCCGAAAGGCATCTGGAGAGACGTTGAGCCATGCCATCTGAATAGATCAGACTAATACACTGAAGTGCCAAAAGTCCTGGGATACGTACCTAATATCGTGTGGGACCTCCTCTAGCCCTGCGAAGTGCACCAACTCGACGTATCATCGATTCCACAAGTGGCCGGAAGACTTCTGGAGAGATGTTGAGCCATGCCGTCTGAATAGATCAGACTAATACACTGAAGTGCCAAAAGTCCTGGGATACGTACCTAGTATCGTGTAGGACCTCCTCTAGCAAGGCGAAGTGCACCAACTCGACGTGGCATCGATTCCACAAGTGGCCGGAAGACTTCTGGAGAGATGTTCAGCCATGCCTTCTGAATAGATCAGACTAATACACTGAAGTGCTAAAAGTCATGGGATACGTACCTAGTATCGTGTAGGACCTCCTCTATTCAGGCGAAGTGCAGAATCTCGACGTGGAATCGATTCCACAAGTCGCCTGAAGACTTCTACAGATATGTTGAGCCATGCAGTATGAATAGATCCGACTAATACACTGAAGTGCCAAAGGTCCTGGGATACGTACCTAGTATCGTGTAGGACCTCCTCTATTCTGGCGAAGTGCAGCATCTCGACGTGGCATCGATTCCACAAGTGGCCGGAAGACTTCTGGAGAGATGTTGAGCCATGCCATCTGAATAGATCAGACTAATACACTGAAGTGCCAAAAGTCCTGATATACGTACCTAGTATCGTGTAGGACCTGCTCTATTCAGGCGAAGTGCAGGATCTCGACGTGTCATCGATTCCGCAAGTGGCCGGAAGACTTCTGCAGAGATGTTGATCCATGCCTTCTGAAGAGAGCAGACTAATACACTGAAGTGCCGAAAGTCCTGGGATACGTACCTAGTATTGTGTAGGACCTCATCTAGCAAGGCGAAGTGCACCAACTCGACGTGGCATCGATTCCGCAAGTGGCCGGAAGACTTGTGGAGAAATGTTAAGCCATGCCGTCTGAATAGATCAGACTAATACACTGAAGTGCCAAAAGTCCTATGATACGTAAATAGTATCGTGTAGGACCTCCTCTATTCAGGCGAAGTGCAGCATCTCGACGTGGCTTCTATTCCGCAAGTGGCCGGAAGACGTCTGCAGAGATGTTGAGCCATGCCATCTGAATAGATCAGATGGCATGGCTCGACATCTCTGCTCATACACTGAAGTGCCAAAAGTCATGGGATACGTACCTAGTATCGTGTAGGACCTCCTCTATTTAGGCGAAGTGCAGCATCTCGACGTGGCTTCGATTCCACAAGTGGCCGAAAGGCATCTGGAGAGACGTTGAGCCATGCCATCTGAATAGATCAGACTAATACACTGAAGTGCCAAAAGTCCTGGGATACGTACCTAGTATTGCGTAGGACGTCCTCTATTCAGGCGAAGTGCAGCATCTCGACGTGGCATCGATTCCGCAAGTGGCCGGAAGACTTCTGCAGAGATGTTGAGTCATGCCATCTGAATAGATCAGACTAATACACTGAAGTGCCAAAAGTCCTGGGATACGTACCTAATATCGTGTGGGACCTCCTCTAGCCCTGCGAAGTGCAGCAACGCGACGTGTCATCGATTCCACAAGTGGCCGGAAGACTTCTAGAGATATGTTGAGCCGTGCAGTCTGAATAGATCAGACTAATACACTGAAGTGCCAAAAGTCCTGGGATACGTAACTAGTATCGTGTAGGACCTCTTCTATTCAGGCGAAGTGCAGCATCTCGACGTGGCATCGATTCCACAAGTGCCCGGAAGACTTCTAGAGATATGTTGAGCCATGCAGTCTGAATAGATCCGACTAATGCACTGAAGTGCCAAAAGTCCTGGGATACGTACCTAGTAACGTGTAGGACCTCCTCTATTTTGGCGAAGTGCAGCATCTCGACGTGGCTTCGATTCCACAAGTGGCCGGAAGACTTCTGGAGAGATGTTGAGTCATGCCATCTGAATAGATTAGACTAATACACTGAAGTGCCAAAAGTCCTGGGATACGCACCTAGTATCGTGTAGGACCTCCTCTATTCTGGCGAAGTGCACCAACTCGACGTGGCATCGATTCCACAAGTGGCCGGAAGACTTCTTGAGAGATGTTGAGCCATGCCGTCTGAATAGATCAGACTAGTACACTGAAGTGCCAAAAGTCCTGGGATACGTACCTAGTATCGTGTAGGACCTCCTCTATTTTGGCGAAGTGCAGCATCTCGACGTGGCTTCGATTCCACAAGTGGCCGAAAGACTTCTGGAGAGACGTTCAGCCATGCCATCTGAATAGATCAGACTAATACACTGAAGTGCCAAAAGTCCTGGGATACGTAACTAGTATCGTGTAGGACCTCCTCTATTCAGGCGAAGTGCAGCATCTCGACGTGGCATCGATTCCACAAGTGGCCGGAAGACTTCTAGCGATATGTTCAGCCATGTCAGTCTGAATAGATCAGACTAATACACTGAAGTGCCAAAAGTCCTGGGATACGTACCTAGTATCGTGTAGGACCTCCTCTATTCTGGCGAAGTGCAGCATCTCGACGTGGCATCGGTTCCACAAGAGGCCGGAAGACTTCTGGAGAGACGTTGAGCCATGCCATCTGAATAGATCAGACTAATACACTGAAGTGCCAAAAGTCCTGGGATACGCCCCTAGTATTGCGTAGGACGTCCTCTATTCAGGCGAAGTGCAGCATCTCGACGTTGCATCGATTCCACAAGTGGCCGGAAGACTTCTGGAGAGACGTTGAGCCATGCCATCTGAATAGATCAGACTAATACACTGAAGTGCCAAAAGTCCTGGGATACGCCCCTAGTATTGCGTAGGACGTCCTCTATTCAGGCGAAGTGCAGCATCTCGACGTTGCATCGATTCCACAAGTGGCCGGAAGACCTCTGGAGAGACGTTCAGCCATGCCATCTGAATAGATCAGACTAATACACTGAAGTGCCAAAAGTCCTGGGATACGTAACTAGTATCGTGTAGGACCTCCTCTATTCAGGCGAAGTGCAGCATCTCGACGTGGCATCAATTCCACAAGTGGCCGGAAGACTTCTAGCGATATGTTGAGCCATGCAGTCTGAATAGATCAGACTAATACACTGAAGTGCCAAAAGTCATGGGATACGTGCCTAGTATCGTGTAGGACCTCCTCTATTCAGGCGAAGTGCACCAACTCGACGTGGCATCGATTCCACAAGAGGCCGGAAGACTTCTGGAGAGATGTTGAGCCATGCCTTCTGAATAGATCAGACTAATACACTGAAGTGCTAAAAGTCATGGGATACGTACCTAGTATCGTGCAGGACCTCCTCTATTCAGGCGAAGTGCAGAATCTCGACGTGGCATCGATTCCACAAGTCGCCTGAAGACTTCTACAGATATGTTGAGCCATGCAGTCTGAATAGATCCGACTAATACACTGAAGTGCCAAAGGACCTGGGATACGTACCTAGTATCGTGTAAGACCTCCTCTATTCTGGCGAAGTGCAGCATCTCGACGTGGCATTGATTCCACATGTGGCCGGAAGACTTCTGGAGAGATGTTGAGCCATGCCATCTGAATAGATCAGACTAATACACTGAAGTGCCAAAAGTCCTGATATACGTACCTAGTATCGTGTAGGACCTCCTCTATTCAGGCGAAGTGCAGCATCTCGACGTGTCATCGATTCCGCAAGTGGCCTGAAGACCTCTGCAGAGATGTTGATCCATGCCTTCTAAAGAGATCAGACTAATACACTGAAGTGCCAAAAGTCATGGGATACGTACCTAGTATCGTGTAGGACCTTCTCTAGCAAGGCGAAGTGCACCAACTCGACGTATCATCGATTCCACAAGTGGCCAGAAGACTTCTGGAGAGATGTTGAGCCATGCCGTCTGAATAGATCAGACTAATACACTGAAGTGCCAAAAGTCCTGGGATACGTACCTAGTATCGTGTAGGACCTCCTCTAGCAAGGCGAAGTGCACCAACTCGACGTGGCATCGATTCCTCAAGTGGCCGGAAGACTTCTGGAGAGATGTTGAGCCATGCCTTCTGAATAGATCAGACTAATACACTGAAGTGCTAAAAGTCATGGGATACGTACCTAGTATCGTGTAGGACCTCCTCTATTCAGGCGAAGTGCAGAATCTCGACGTGGAATCGATTCCACAAGTCGCCTGAAGACTTCTACAGATATGTTGAGCCATGCAGTCTGAATAGATCCGACTAATACACTGAAGTGCCAAAGGTCCTGGGATACGTACCTAGTATCGTGTAGGACCTCCTCTATTCTGGCGAAGTGCAGCATCTCGACGTGGCTTCGATTCCACAAGTGGCCGGAAGACTTCTGGAGAGATGTTGAGCCATGCCATCTGAATAGATCAGACTAATACACTGAAGTGCCAAAAGTCCTGATATACGTACCTAGTATCGTGTAGGACCTGCTCTATTCAGGCGAAGTGCAGCATCTCGACGTGTCATCGATTCCGCAAGTGGCCGGAAGACTTCTGCAGAGATGTTGATCCATGCCTTCTGAAGAGAGCAGACTAATACACTGAAGTGCCGAAAGTCCTGGGATACGTACCTAGTATCGTGTAGGACCCCCTCTAGCAAGGCGAAGTGCACCAACTCGACGTGGCATCGATTCCGCAAGTGGCCGGAAGACTTGTGGAGAAATGTTGAGCCATGCCGTCTGAATAGATCAGACTAATACACTGAAGTGCCAAAAGTCCTATGATACGTAAATAGTATCGTGTAGGACCTCCTCTATTCAGGCGAAGTGCAGCATCTCGACGTGGCTTCTATTCCGCAAGTGGCCGGAAGACGTCTGCAATGATGTTGAGCCATGCCATCTGAATAGATCAGATGGCATGGCTCGACATCTCTGCTCATACACTGAAGTGCCAAAAGTCCTGGGATACGTAACTAGTATCGTGTAGGACCTCCTCTATTTAGGCGAAGTGCAGCATCTCGACGTGGCTTCGATTCCACAAGTGGCCGAAAGGCATCTGGAGAGACGTTGAGCCATGCCATCTGAATAGATCAGACTAATACACTGAAGTACCAAAAGTCCTGGGATACGTACCTAGTATTGCGTAGGACGTCCTCTATTCAGGCGAAGTGCAGCATCTCGACGTGGCATCGATTCCGCAAGTGGCCGGAAGACTTCTGCAGAGATGTTGAGTCATGCCATCTGAATAGATCAGACTAATACACTGAAGTGCCAAAAGTCCTGGGATACGTACCTAATATCGTGTGGGACCTCCTCTAGCCCTGCGAAGTGCAGCAACGCGACGTGGCATCGATTCAACAAGTGGCCGGAAGACTTCTGGAGAAATGTTGAGCCATGCCGTCTGAATAGATCAGACTAATACACTGAAGTGCCAAAAGTCCTGGGATACGTACCTAGTATCGTGTTGGACATCCTCTATTCAGGCGAAGTGCAGCATCTCGACGTGGCATCGATTCCACAAGTGGCCGGAAGACTTCTAGAGATATGTTGAGCCGTGCAGTCTGAATAGATCAGACAAATACACTGAAGTGCCAAAAGTCCTGGGATACGTAACTAGTATCGTGTAGGACCTCTTCTATTCAGGCGAAGTGCAGCATCTCGACGTGGCATCGATTCCACAAGTGGCCGGAAGACTTCTAGAGATATGTTGAGCCATGCAGTCTGAATAGATCCGACTAATACACTGAAGTGCCAAAGGTCCTGGGATACGTACCTAGTATCGTGTAGGACCCTCTCTATTTTGGCGAAGTGCAGCATCTCGACGTGGCTTCGATTCCACAAGTGGCCGGAAGACTTCTGGAGAGATGTTGAGTCATGCCATCTGAATAGATTAGACTAATACACTGAAGTGCCAAAAGTCCTGGGATACGCACCTAGTATCGTGTAGGACCTCCTCTATTCTGGCGAAGTGCAGCATCTCGACGTGGCATCGATTCCACAAGTGGTCAGAAGACGTCTGCAGAGATGTTGAGTCATGCCATCTGAATAGATCAGACTAATACACTGAAGTGCCAAAAGTCCTGGGATACGTACCTAATATCGTGTGGGACCTCCTCTAGCCCTGTCGAAGTGCAGCAACGCGACGTGGCATCGATTCAACAAGTGGCCGGAAGACTTCTTGAGAGATGTTGAGCCATGCCGTCTGAATAGATCAGACTAATACACTGAAGTGCCAAAAGTCCTTGGATACGTACCTTGTATCGTGTTGGACATCCTCTATTCAGGCGAAGTGCAGCATCTCGACGTGTCATCGATTCCACAAGTGGCCGGAAGACTTCTAGAGATATGTTGAGCCATGCAGTCTGAATAGATCCGACTAATACACTGAAGTGCCAAAAGTCCTGGGATACGTACCTAGTATCGTGTAGGACCTTCTCTATTTTGGCGAAGTGCAGCATCTCGACGTGGCATCCATTTCACAAGTGGCCGGAAGACTTCTGGAGAGATGTTGAGTCATGCCATCTGAATAGATTAGACTAATACACTGAAGTTCCAAAAGTCCTGGGATACGCACCTAGTATCGTGTAGGACCTCCTCTATTCTGGCGAAGTGCAGCATCTCGACGTGGCATCGATTCCACAAGTGGCCGGAAGACTTCTGGAGAGTTGTTGAGTTATGCCATCTGAATAGATCAGACTAATACACTGAAGTGCCAAAAGTCCTGATATACGTACCTAGTATCGTGTAGGACCTCCTCTATTTAGGCGAAGTGCAGCATCTCGACGTGTCATCGATTCCGCAAGTGGCCGGAAGACTTCTGCAGAGATGTTGATCCATGCCTTCTGAAGAGATCAGACTAATACACTGAAGTGCCAAAAGTCATGGGATACAAACCTAGTATCGTGTAGGACCTCCTCTAGCAAGGCGAAGTGCACCAACTCGACGTGGCATCGATTCCACAAGTGGCCGGAAGACTTCTAGAGAGATGTTGAGCCATGCCGTCTGAATAGATCAGACTAGTACACTGAAGTGCCAAAAGTCCTGGGATACGTAAATAGTATCGTGTAGAACCTCCTCTAGCCCTGCGAAGTGCAGCAACGCGACGTGGCATCGATTCAACAAGTGGCCGGAAGACTTCTGGAGAGATGTTGAGCCATGCCATCTGAATAGATCAGAGTAATACACTGAAGTGCCAAAAGTCCTGATATACGTACCTAGTATCGTGTAGGACCTCCTCTATTCAGGCGAAGTGCAGCATCTCGACGTGGCATCGGTTCCACAAGAGGCCGGAAGACTTCTGGAGAGACGTTGAGCCATGCCATCTGAATAGATCAGACTAATACACTGAAGTGCCAAAAGTCCTGGGATACGTACCTAGTATTGCGTAGGACGTCCTCTATTCAGGCGAAGTGCAGCATCTTGACGTTGCATCGATTCCACAAGTGGCCGGAAGACTTCTGGAGAGACGTTCAGCCATGCCATCTGAATAGATCAGACTAATACACTGAAGTGCCAAAAGTCCTGGGATACGTAACTAGTATCGTGTAGGACCTCCTCTATTCAGGCGAAGTGCAGCATCTCGACGTGGCATCAATTCCACAAGTGGCCGGAAGACTTCTAGCGATATGTTGAGCCATGCAGTCTGAATAGATCAGACTAATACACTGAAGTGCCAAAAGTCATGGGATACGTACCTAGTATCGTGTAGGACCTCCTCTATTCAGGCGAAGTGCACCAACTCGACGTGGCATCGATTCCACAAGAGGCCGGAAGACTTCTGGAGAGATGTTGAGCCATGCCTTCTGAATAGATCAGACTAATACACTGAAGTGCTAAAAGTCATAGGATACGTACCTAGTATCGTGTAGGACCTCCTCTATTCAGGCGAAGTGCAGAATCTCGACGTGGCATCGATTCCACAAGTCGCCTGAAGACTTCTACAGATATGTTGAGCCATGCAGTCTGAATAGATCCGACTAATACACTGAAGTGCCAAAGGTCCTGGGATACGTACCTAGTATCGTGTAGGACCTCCTCTATTCTGGCGAAGTGCAGCATCTCGACGTGGCATTGATTCCACAAGTGGCCGGAAGACTTCTGGAGAGATGTTGAACCATGCCATCTGAATAGATCAGACTAATACACTGAAGTGCCAAAAGTCCTGATATACGTACCTAGTATCGTGTAGGACCTCCTCTATTCAGGCGAAGTGCAGCATCTCGACGTGTCATCGATTCCGCAAGTGGCCTGAAGACCTCTGCAGAGATGTTGATCCATGCCTTCTAAAGAGATCAGACTAATACACTGAAGTGCCAAAAGCCATGGGATACGTACCTAGTATCGTGTAGGACCTCCTCTAGCAAGGCGAAGTGCACCAACTCGACGTATCATCGATTCCACAAGTGGCCGGAAGACTTCTGGAGAGATGTTGAGCCATGCCGTCTGAATAGATCAGACTAATACACTGAAGTGCCAAAAGTCCTGGGATACGTACCTAGTATCGTGTAGGACCTCCTCTAGCAAGGCGAAGTGCACCAACTCGACGTGGCATCGATTCCACAAGTGGCCGAAAGACTTCTGGAGAGATGTTGAGCCATGCCTTCTGAATAGATCAGACTAATACACTGAAGTGCTAAAAGTCATGGGATACGTACCTAGTATCGTGTAGGACCTCCTCTATTCAGGCGAAGTGCAGAATCTCGACGTGGAATCGATTCCACAAGTCGCCTGAAGACTTCTACAGATATGTTGAGCCATGCAGTCTGAATAGATCCGACTAATACACTGAAGTGCCAAAGGTCCTGGGATACGTACCTAGTATCGTGTAGGACCTCCTCTATTCTGGCGAAGTGCAGCATCTCGACGTGGCATCGATTCCACAAGTGGCCGGAAGACTTCTGCAGAGATGTTGATCCATGCCTTATGAAGAGAGCAGACTAATACACTGAAGTGCCGAAAGTCCTGGGATACGTACCTAGTATCGTGTAGGACCTCCTCTAGCAAGGCGAAGTGCACCAACTCGACGTGGCATCGATTCCGCAAGTGGCCGGAAGACTTGTGGAGAGATGTTGAGCCATGCCGTCTGAATAGATCAGAATAATACACTGAAGTGCCAAAAGTCCTATGATACGTAAATAGTATCGTGTAGGACCTCCTCTATTCAGGCGAAGTGCAGCATCTTGACGTGGCTTCTATTCCGCAAGTGGCCGGAAGACGTCTGCAGAGATGTTGAGCCATGCCATCTGAATAGATCAGATGGCATGGCTCGACATCTCTGCTCATACACTGAAGTGCCAAAAGTCATGGGATACGTACGTAGTATCGTGTAGGACCTCCTCTATTTAGGCGAAGTGCAGCATCTCGACGTGGCTTCGATTCCACAAGTGGCCGAAAGGCATCTGGAGAGACGTTGAGCCATGCCATCTGAATAGATCAGACTAATACACTGAAGTGCCAAAAGTCCTGGGATACGTACCTGGTATTGCGTAGGACGTCCTCTATTCAGGCGAAGTGCAGCATCTCGACGTGGCATCGATTCCGCAAGTGGCCGGAAGACTTCTGCAGAGATGTTGAGTCATGCCATCTGAATAGATTAGACTAATACACTGAAGTTCCAAAAGTCCTGGGATACGCACCTAGTATCGTGTAGGACCTCCTCTATTCTGGCGAAGTGCAGCATCTCGACGTGGCATCGATTCCACAAGTGGCCGGAAGACTTCTGGAGAGTTGTTGAGTTATGCCATCTGAATAGATCAGACTAATACACTGAAGTGCCAAAAGTCCTGATATACGTACCTAGTATCGTGTAGGACCTCCTCTATTTAGGCGAAGTGCAGCATCTCGACGTGTCATCGATTCCGCAAGTGGCCGGAAGACTTCTGCAGAGATGTTGATCCATGCCTTCTGAAGAGATCAGACTAATACACTGAAGTGCCAAAAGTCATGGGATACAAACCTAGTATCGTGTAGGACCTCCTCTAGCAAGGCGAAGTGCACCAACTCGACGTGGCATCGATTCCACAAGTGGCCGGAAGACTTCTAGAGAGATGTTGAGCCATGCCGTCTGAATAGATCAGACTAGTACACTGAAGTGCCAAAAGTCCTGGGATACGTAAATAGTATCGTGTAGAACCTCCTCTAGCCCTGCGAAGTGCAGCAACGCGACGTGGCATCGATTCAACAAGTGGCCGGAAGACTTCTGGAGAGATGTTGAGCCATGCCATCTGAATAGATCAGAGTAATACACTGAAGTGCCAAAAGTCCTGATATACGTACCTAGTATCGTGTAGGACCTCCTCTATTCAGGCGAAGTGCAGCATCTCGACGTGGCATCGATTCCACAAGTGGCCGGAAGACTTCTAGCGATATGTTCAGCCATGCAGTCTGAATAGATCAGACTAATACACTGAAGTGCCAAAAGTCCTGGGATACGTACCTAGTATCGTGTAGGACCTCCTCTATTCTGGCGAAGTGCAGCATCTCGACGTGGCATCGGTTCCACAAGAGGCCGGAAGACTTCTGGAGAGACGTTGAGCCATGCCATCTGAATAGATCAGACTAATACACTGAAGTGCCAAAAGTCCTGGGATACGTACCTAGTATTGCGTAGGACGTCCTCTATTCAGGCGAAGTGCAGCATCTCGACGTTGCATCGATTCCACAAGTGGCCGGAAGACTTCTGGAGAGACGTTCAGCCATGCCATCTGAATAGATCAGACTAATACACTGAAGTGCCAAAAGTCCTGGGATACGTAACTAGTATCGTGTAGGACCTCCTCTATTCAGGCGAAGTGCAGCATCTCGACGTGGCATCAATTCCACAAGTGGCCGGAAGACTTCTAGCGATATGTTGAGCCATGCAGTCTGAATAGATCAGACTAATACACTGAAGTGCCAAAAGTCATGGGATACGTACCTAGTATCGTGTAGGACCTCCTCTATTCAGGCGAAGTGCACCAACTCGACGTGGCATCGATTCCACAAGAGGCCGGAAGACTTCTGGAGAGATGTTGAGCCATGCCTTCTGAATAGATCAGACTAATACACTGAAGTGCTAAAAGTCATGGGATACGTACCTAGTATCGTGTAGGACCTCCTCTATTCAGGCGAAGTGCAGAATCTCGACGTGGCATCGATTCCACAAGTCGCCTGAAGACTTCTACAGATATGTTGAGCCATGCAGTCTGAATAGATCCGACTAATACACTGAAGTGCCAAAGGTCCTGGGATACGTACCTAGTATCGTGTAGGACCTCCTCTATTATGGCGAAGTGCAGCATCTCGACGTGGCATTGATTCCACAAGTGGCCGGAAGACTTCTGGAGAGATGTTGAACCATGCCATCTGAATAGATCAGACTAATACACTGAAGTGCCAAAAGTCCTGATATACGTACCTAGTATCGTGTAGGACCTCCTCTATTCAGGCGAAGTGCAGCATCTCGACGTGTCATCGATTCCGCAAGTGGCCTGAAGACCTCTGCAGAGATGTTGATCCATGCCTTCTAAAGAGATCAGACTAATACACTGAAGTGCCAAAAGCCATGGGATACGTACCTAGTATCGTGTAGGACCTCCTCTAGCAAGGCGAAGTGCACCAACTCGACGTATCATCGATTCCACAAGTGGCCGGAAGACTTCTGGAGAGATGTTGAGCCATGCCGTCTGAATAGATCAGACTAATACACTGAAGTGCCAAAAGTCCTGGGATACGTACCTAGTATCGTGTAGGACCTCCTCTAGCAAGGCGAAGTGCACCAACTCGACGTGGCATCGATTCCACAAGTGGCCGAAAGACTTCTGGAGAGATGTTGAGCCATGCCTTCTGAATAGATCAGACTAATACACTGAAGTGCTAAAAGTCATGGGATACGTACCTAGTATCGTGTAGGACCTCCTCTATTCAGGCGAAGTGCAGAATCTCGACGTGGAATCGATTCCACAAGTCGCCTGAAGACTTCTACAGATATGTTGAGCCATGCAGTCTGAATAGATCCGACTAATACACTGAAGTGCCAAAGGTCCTGGGATACGTACCTAGTATCGTGTAGGACCTCCTCTATTCTGGCGAAGTGCAGCATCTCGACGTGGCATCGATTCCACAAGTGGCCGGAAGACTTCTGCAGAGATGTTGATCCATGCCTTATGAAGAGAGCAGACTAATACACTGAAGTGCCGAAAGTCCTGGGATACGTACCTAGTATCGTGTAGGACCTCCTCTAGCAAGGCGAAGTGCACCAACTCGACGTGGCATCGATTCCGCAAGTGGCCGGAAGACTTGTGGAGAGATGTTGAGCCATGCCGTCTGAATAGATCAGAATAATACACTGAAGTGCCAAAAGTCCTATGATACGTAAATAGTATCGTGTAGGACCTCCTCTATTCAGGCGAAGTGCAGCATCTTGACGTGGCTTCTATTCCGCAAGTGGCCGGAAGACGTCTGCAGAGATGTTGAGCCATGCCATCTGAATAGATCAGATGGCATGGCTCGACATCTCTGCTCATACACTGAAGTGCCAAAAGTCATGGGATACGTACGTAGTATCGTGTAGGACCTCCTCTATTTAGGCGAAGTGCAGCATCTCGACGTGGCTTCGATTCCACAAGTGGCCGAAAGGCATCTGGAGAGACGTTGAGCCATGCCATCTGAATAGATCAGACTAATACACTGAAGTGCCAAAAGTCCTGGGATACGTACCTGGTATTGCGTAGGACGTCCTCTATTCAGGCGAAGTGCAGCATCTCGACGTGGCATCGATTCCGCAAGTGGCCGGAAGACTTCTGCAGAGATGTTGAATTATGCCATCTGAATAGATCAGACTAATACACTGAAGTGCCAAAAGTCCTGGGATACGTACCTAATATCGTGTGGGACCTCCTCTAGCTCTGCGAAGTGCAGCAACGCGACGTGGCATCGATTCAACAAGTGGCCGGAAGACTTCTGGAGAGATGTTGAGCCATGCCGTCTGAATAGATCAGACTAATACACTGAAGTGCCAAAAGTCCTGGGATACGTACCTAGTATCGTGTTGGACATCCTCTATTCAGGCGAAGTGCAGCATCTCGACGTGTCATCGATTCCACAAGTGGCCGGAAGACTTCTAGAGATATGTTGAGCCGTGCAGTCTGAATAGATCAGACTAATACACTGAAGTGCCAAAAGTCCTGGGATACGTAACTAGTATCGTGTAGGACCTCTTCTATTCAGGCGAAGTGCAGCATCTCGACGTGGCATCGATTCCAGAAGTGGCCGGAAGACTTCTAGAGATATGTTGAGCCATGCAGTCTGAATAGATCCGACTAATACACTGAAGTGCCAAAGGTCCTGGGATACGTACCTAGTATCGTGTAGGACCTCCTCTATTCTGGCGAAGTGCAGCATCTCGACGTGGCATCGATTCCACAAGTGGCCGGAAGACTTCTGGAGAGTTGTTGAGCCATGCCATCTGAATAGATCAGACTAATACACTGAAGTGCCAAAAGTCCTGATATACGTACCTAGTATCGTGTAGGACCTCCTCTATTTAGGCGAAGTGCAGCATCTCGACGTGTCATCGATTCCGCAAGTGGCCGGAAGACTTCTGCAGAGATGTTGATCCATGCCTTCTGAAGAGATCAGACTAATACACTGAAGTGCCAAAAGTCATGGGATACAAACCTAGTATCGTGTAGGACCTCCTCTAGCACGGCGAAGTGCGCCAACTCGACGTGGCATCGATTCCACAAGTGGCCGGAAGACTTCTAGAGAGATGTTGAGCCATGCCGTCTGAATAGATCAGACTAGTACACTGAAGTGCCAAAAGTCCTGGGATACGTAAATAGTATCGTGTAGGACCTCCTCTAGCCCTGCGAAGTGCAGCAACGCGACGTGGCATCGATTCAACAAGTGGCCGGAAGACTTCTGGAGAGATGTTGAGCCATGCCATCTGAATAGATCAGAGTAATACACTGAAGTGCCAAAAGTCCTGATATACGTACCTAGTATCGTGTAGGACCTCCTCTATTCAGGCGAAGTGCAGCATCTCGACGTGTCATCGATTCCGCAAGTGGCCTGAAGACTTCTGCAGAGATGTTGATCCATGCCTTCTAAAGAGATCAGACTAATACACTGAAGTGCCAAAAGTCATGGGATACGTACCTAGTATCGTGTAGGACCTCCTCTATTCAGGCGAAGTGCACTAACTCGACGTGGCATCGATTCCACAAGAGGCCGGAAGACTTCTAGAGAGATGTTGAGCCATGCTTTCTGAATAGATCAGACTAATACACTGAAGTGCTAAAAGTCATGGGATACGTACCTAGTATCGTGTAGGACCTCCTCTATTCAGGCGAAGTGCAGAATCTCGACGTGGCATCGATTCCACAAGCCGCCAGAAGACTTCTACAGATATGTTCAGCCATGCAGTCTGAATAGATCCGACTAATACACTGAAGTGCCAAAGGTCCTGGGATACGTACCTAGTATCGTGTAGGACCTCCTCTATTCTGGCGAAGTGCAGCATCTCGACGTGGCATCGATTCCACAAGTGGCCGGAAGACTTCTAGAGAGAGGTTGAGCCATGCCATCTGAATAGATCAGACTAATACACTGAAGTGCCAAAAGTCCTGATATACGTAACTAGTATCGTGTAGGACCTCCTCTATTCAGGCGAAGTGCAGCATCTCGACGTGTCTTCGATTCCGCAAGTGGCCTGAAGACTTCTGCAGAGATGTTGAACCATGCCGTCTGAATAGATCAGACTAATACACTGAAGTGCCAAAAATCCTGGGATACGTACCTAGTATCGTGTAGGACCTCCTCTAGCAGGACGAAGTGCACCAACTCGACGTGGCATCGATTCCACAAGTGGCCGGAAGACTTGTGGAGAGATGTTGAGCCATGCCGTCTGAATAGATCAGACTAATACACTTAAGTGCCAAAAGTCCTGATATACGTACCTAGTATCGTGTAGGACCTGCTCTATTCAGGCGAAGTGCAGCATCTCGACGTGTCATCGATTCCGCAAGTGGCCGGAAGACTTCTGCAGAGATGTTGATCCATGCCTTCTGAAGAGATCAGACTAATACACTGAAGTGCCAAAAGTCCTGGGATACGTACCTAGTATCGTGTAGGACCTCCTCTAGCAAGGCGAAGTGCACCAACTCGACGTGGCATCGATTCCACAAGTGGCCGGAAGACTTGTGGAGAGATGTTGAGCCATGCCGTCTGAATAGATCAGACTAATACACTGAAGTGCCAAAAGTCCTGGGATACGTAAATAGTATCGTGTAGGACCTCCTCTATTCAGCCGAAGTGCAGCATCTTGACGTGGCTTCTATTCCGCAAAAGGCCGGAAGACGTCTGCAGAGATGTTGAGCCATGCCATCTGAATAGATCAGATGGCATGGCTCGACATCTCTGCTCATACACTGAAGTGCCAATAGTCATGGGATACGTACCTAGTATGACCTCCTCTATTTAGGCGAAGTGCAGCATCTCGACGTGGCTTCGATTCCACAAGTGGCCGAAAGACTTCTGGAGAGACGTTCAGCCATGCCATCTGAATAGATCAGACTAATACACTGAAGTGCCAAAAGTCCTGGGATACGTAACTAGTATCGTGTAGGACCTCCTCTATTCAGGCGAAGTGCAGCATCTCGACGTGGCATCGATTCCACAAGTGGCCGGAAGACTTCTAGCGATATGTTCAGCCATGCAGTCTGAATAGATCAGACTAATACACTGAAGTGCCAAAAGTCCTGGGATACGTACCTAGTATCGTGTAGGACCTCCTCTATTCTGGCGAAGTGCAGCATCTCGACGTGGCATCGGTTCCACAAGAGGCCGGAAGACTTCTGGAGAGACGTTGAGCCATGCCATCTGAATAGATCAGACTAATACACTGAAGTGCCAAAAGTCCTGGGATACGCCCCTAGTATTGCGTAGGACGTCCTCTATTCAGGCGAAGTGCAGCATCTCGACGTTGCATCGATTCCACAAGTGGCCGGAAGACTTCTGGAGAGACGTTCAGCCATGCCATCTGAATAGATCAGACTAATACACTGAAGTGCCAAAAGTCCTGGGATACGTAACTAGTATCGTGTAGGACCTCCTCTATTCAGGCGAAGTGCAGCATCTCGACGTGGCATCAATTCCACAAGTGGCCGGAAGACTTCTAGCGATATGTTGAGCCATGCAGTCTGAATAGATCAGACTAATACACTGAAGTGCCAAAAGTCCTGGGATACGTACCTAGTATCGTGTAGGACCTCCTCTATTCAGGCGAAGTGCACCAACTCGACGTGGCATCGATTCCACAAGAGGCCGGAAGACTTCTGGAGAGATGTTGAGCCATGCCTTCTGAATAGATCAGACTAATACACTGAAGTGCTAAAAGTCATGGGATACGTACCTAGTATCGTGTAGGACCTCCTCTATTCAGGCGAAGTGCAGAATCTCGACGTGGCATCGATTCCACAAGTCGCCTGAAGACTTCTACAGATATGTTGAGCCATGCAGTCTGAATAGATCCGACTAATACACTGAAGTGCCAAAGGTCCTGGGATACGTACCTAGTATCGTGTAGGACCTCCTCTATTCTGGCGAAGTGCAGCATCTCGACGTGGCATTGATTCCACAAGTGGCCGGAAGACTTCTGGAGAGATGTTGAGCCATGCCATCTGAATAGATCAGACTAATACACTGAAGTGCCAAAAGTCCTGATATACGTACCTAGTATCGTGTAGGACCTCCTCTATTCAGGCGAAGTGCAGCATCTCGACGTGTCATCGATTCCGCAAGTGGCCTGAAGACCTCTGCAGAGATGTTGATCCATGCCTTCTAAAGAGATCAGACTAATACACTGAAGTGCCAAAAGTCATGGGATACGTACCTAGTATCGTGTAGGACCTCCTCTAGCAAGGCGAAGTGCACCAACTCGACGTATCATCGATTCCACAAGTGGCCGGAAGACTTCTGGAGAGATGTTGAGCCATGCCGTCTGAATAGATCAGACTAATACACTGAAGTGCCAAAAGTCCTGGGATACGTACCTAGTATCGTGTAGGACCTCCTCTAGCAAGGCGAAGTGCACCAACTCGACGTGGCATCGATTCCACAAGTGGCCGAAAGACTTCTGGAGAGATGTTGAGCCATGCCTTCTGAATAGATCAGACTAATACACTGAAGTGCTAAAAGTCATGGGATACGTACCTAGTATCGTGTAGGACCTCCTCTATTCAGGCGAAGTGCAGAATCTCGACGTGGAATCGATTCCACAAGTCGCCTGAAGACTTCTACAGATATGTTGAGCCATGCAGTCTGAATAGATCCGACTAATACACTGAAGTGCCAAAGGTCCTGGGATACGTACCTAGTATCGTGTAGGACCTCCTCTATTCTGGCGAAGTGCAGCATCTCGACGTGGCATCGATTCCACAAGTGGCCGGAAGACTTCTGCAGAGATGTTGATCCATGCCTTATGAAGAGAGCAGACTAATACACTGAAGTGCCGAAAGTCCTGGGATACGTACCTAGTATCGTGTAGGACCTCCTCTAGCAAGGCGAAGTGCACCAACTCGACGTGGCATCGATTCCGCAAGTGGCCGGAAGACTTGTGGAGAGATATTGAGCCATGCCGTCTGAATAGATCAGACTAATACACTGAAGTGCCAAAAGTCCTATGATACGTAAATAGTATCGTGTAGGACCTCCTCTATTCAGGCGAAGTGCAGCATCTTGACGTGGCTTCTATTCCGCAAGTGGCCGGAAGACGTCCGCAGAGATGTTGAGCCATGCCATCTGAATAGATCAGATGGCATGGCTCGACATCTCTGCTCATACACTGAAGTGCCAAAAGTCATGGGATACGTACCTAGTATCGTGTAGGACCTCCTCTATTTAGGCGAAGTGCAGCATCTCGACGTGGCTTCGATTCCACAAGTGGCCGAAAGGCATCTGGAGAGACGTTGAGCCATGCCATCTGAATAGATCAGACTAATACACTGAAGTGCCAAAAGTCCTGGGATACGTACCTAGTATTGCGTAGGACGTCCTCTATTCAGGCGAAGTGCAGCATCTCGACGTGGCATCGATTCCGCAAGTGGCCGGAAGACTTCTGCAGAGATGTTGAGTTATGCCATCTGAATAGATCAGACTAATACACTGAAGTGCCAAAAGTCCTGGGATACGTACCTAATATCGTGTGGGACCTCCTCTAGCTCTGCGAAGTGCAGCAACGCGACGTGGCATCGATTCAACAAGTGGCCGGAAGACTTCTGGAGAGATGTTGAGCCATGCCGTCTGAATAGATCAGACTAATACACTGAAGTGCCAAAAGTCCTGGGATACGTACCTAGTATCGTGTTGGACATCCTCTATTCAGGCGAAGTGCAGCATCTCGACGTGTCATCGATTCCACAAGTGGCCGGAAGACTTCTAGAGATATGTTGAGCCGTGCAGTCTGAATAGATCAGACTAATACACTGAAGTGCCAAAAGTCCTGGGATACGTAACTAGTATCGTGTAGGACCTCTTCTATTCAGGCGAAGTGCAGCATCTCGACGTGGCATCGATTCCACAAGTGGCCGGAAGACTTCTAGAGATATGTTGAGCCATGCAGTCTGAATAGATCCGACTAATACACTGAAGTGCCAAAGGTTCTGTGATACGTACCTAGTATCGTGTAGGACCTCCTCTATTCTGGCGAAGTGCAGCATCTCGACGTGGCATCGATTCCACAAGTGGCCGGAAGACTTCTGGAGAGTTGTTGAGCCATGCCATCTGAATAGATCAGACTAATACACTGAAGTGCCAAAAGTCATGGGATACAAACCTAGTATCGTGTAGGACCTCCTCTATTTAGGCGAAGTGCACCAACTCGACGTGGCATCGATTCCACAAGTGGCCGGAAGACTTCTAGAGAGATGTTGAACCATGCCGTCTGAATAGATCAGACTAGTACACTGAAGTGCCAAAAGTCCTGGGATACGTAAATAGTATCGTGTAGGATCTCCTCTAGCCTTGCGAAGTGCAGCAACGCGACGTGGCATCGATTCAACAAGTGGCCGGAAGACTTCTGGAGAGATGTTGAGCCATGCCATCTGAATAGATCAGAGTAATACACTGAAGTGCCAAAAGTCCTGATATACGTACCTAGTATCGTGTAGGACCTCCTCTATTCAGGCGAAGTGCAGCATCTCGACGTGTCATCGATTCCGCAAGTGGCCTGAAGACTTCTGCAGAGATGTTGATCCATGCCTTCTAAAGAGATCAGACTAATACACTGAAGTGCCAAAAGTCCTGATATACGTACCTAGTATCGTGTAGGACCTCCTCTATTCAGGCGAAGTGCACTAACTCGACGTGGCATCGATTCCACAAGAGGCCGGAAGACTTCTAGCGAGATGTTGAGCCATGCCTTCTGAATAGATCAGACTAATACACTGAAGTGCTAAAAGTCATGGGATACGTAAATAGTATCGTGTAGGACCTCCTCTATTCAGGCGAAGTGCAGCATCTTGACGTGGCTTCTATTCCGCAAAAGGCCGGAAGACGTCTGCAGAGATGTTGAGCCATGCCATCTGAATAGATCAGATGGCATGGCTCGACATCTCTGCTCATACACTGAAGTGCCAATAGTCATGGGATACGTACCTAGTATCGTGTAGGACCTCCTCTATTTAGGCGAAGTGCAGCATCTCGACGTGGCTTCGATTCCACAAGTGGCCGAAAGACTTCTGGAGAGACGTTCAGCCATGCCATCTGAATAGATCAGACTAATACACTGAAGTGCCAAAAGTCCTGGGATACGTAACTAGTATCGTGTAGGACCTCCTCTATTCAGGCGAAGTGCAGCATCTCGACGTGGCATCGATTCCACAAGTGGCCGGAAGACTTCTAGCGATATGTTCAGCCATGCAGTCTGAATAGATCAGACTAATACACTGAAGTGCCAAAAGTCCTGGGATACGTACCTAGTATCGTGTAGGACCTCCTCTATTCTGGCGAAGTGCAGCATCTCGACGTGGCATCGGTTCCACAAGAGGCCGGAAGACTTCTGGAGAGACGTTGAGCCATGCCATCTGAATAGATCAGACTAATACACTGAAGTGCCAAAAGTCCTGGGATACGCCCCTAGTATTGCGTAGGACGTCCTCTATTCAGGCGAAGTGCAGCATCTCGACGTTGCATCGATTCCACAAGTGGCCGGAAGACTTCTGGAGAGACGTTCAGCCATGCCATCTGAATAGATCAGACTAATACACTGAAGTGCCAAAAGTCCTGGGATACGTACCTAGTATCGTGTTGGACATCCTCTATTCAGGCGAAGTGCAGCATCTCGACGTGTCATCGATTCCACAAGTGGCCGGAAGACTTCTAGAGATATGTTGAGCCGTGCAGTCTGAATAGATCAGACTAATACACTGAAGTGCCAAAAGTCCTGGGATACGTACCTAGTATCGTGTTGGACATCCTCTATTCAGGCGAAGTGCAGCATCTCGACGTGGCATCGATTCCACAAGTGGCCGGAAGACTTCTAGAGATATGTTGAGCCATGCAGTCTGAATAGATCCGACTAATACACTGAAGTGCCAAAGGTTCTGTGATACGTACCTAGTATCGTGTAGGACCTCCTCTATTCTGGCGAAGTGCAGCATCTCGACGTGGCATCGATTCCACAAGTGGCCGGAAGACTTCTGGAGAGTTGTTGAGCCATGCCATCTGAATAGATCAGACTAATACACTGAAGTGCCAAAAGTCATGGGATACAAACCTAGTATCGTGTAGGACCTCCTCTATTTAGGCGAAGTGCACCAACTCGACGTGGCATCGATTCCACAAGTGGCCGGAAGACTTCTAGAGAGATGTTGAACCATGCCGTCTGAATAGATCAGACTAGTACACTGAAGTGCCAAAAGTCCTGGGATACGTAAATAGTATCGTGTAGGATCTCCTCTAGCCTTGCGAAGTGCAGCAACGCGACGTGGCATCGATTCAACAAGTGGCCGGAAGACTTCTGGAGAGATGTTGAGCCATGCCATCTGAATAGATCAGAGTAATACACTGAAGTGCCAAAAGTCCTGATATACGTACCTAGTATCGTGTAGGACCTCCTCTATTCAGGCGAAGTGCAGCATCTCGACGTGTCATCGATTCCGCAAGTGGCCTGAAGACTTCTGCAGAGATGTTGATCCATGCCTTCTAAAGAGATCAGACTAATACACTGAAGTGCCAAAAGTCCTGATATACGTACCTAGTATCGTGTAGGACCTCCTCTATTCAGGCGAAGTGCACTAACTCGACGTGGCATCGATTCCACAAGAGGCCGGAAGACTTCTAGAGAGATGTTGAGCCATGCCTTCTGAATAGATCAGACTAATACACTGAAGTGCTAAAAGTCATGGGATACGTAAATAGTATCGTGTAGGACCTCCTCTATTCAGGCGAAGTGCAGCATCTTGACGTGGCTTCTATTCCGCAAAAGGCCGGAAGACGTCTGCAGAGATGTTGAGCCATGCCATCTGAATAGATCAGATGGCATGGCTCGACATCTCTGCTCATACACTGAAGTGCCAATAGTCATGGGATACGTACCTAGTATCGTGTAGGACCTCCTCTATTTAGGCGAAGTGCAGCATCTCGACGTGGCTTCGATTCCACAAGTGGCCGAAAGACTTCTGGAGAGACGTTCAGCCATGCCATCTGAATAGATCAGACTAATACACTGAAGTGCCAAAAGTCCTGGGATACGTAACTAGTATCGTGTAGGACCTCCTCTATTCAGGCGAAGTGCAGCATCTCGACGTGGCATCGATTCCACAAGTGGCCGGAAGACTTCTAGCGATATGTTCAGCCATGCAGTCTGAATAGATCAGACTAATACACTGAAGTGCCAAAAGTCCTGGGATACGTACCTAGTATCGTGTAGGACCTCCTCTATTCTGGCGAAGTGCAGCATCTCGACGTGGCATCGGTTCCACAAGAGGCCGGAAGACTTCTGGAGAGACGTTGAGCCATGCCATCTGAATAGATCAGACTAATACACTGAAGTGCCAAAAGTCCTGGGATACGCCCCTAGTATTGCGTAGGACGTCCTCTATTCAGGCGAAGTGCAGCATCTCGACGTTGCATCGATTCCACAAGTGGCCGGAAGACTTCTGGAGAGACGTTCAGCCATGCCATCTGAATAGATCAGACTAATACACTGAAGTGCCAAAAGTCCTGGGATACGTACCTAGTATCGTGTTGGACATCCTCTATTCAGGCGAAGTGCAGCATCTCGACGTGTCATCGATTCCACAAGTGGCCGGAAGACTTCTAGAGATATGTTGAGCCGTGCAGTCTGAATAGATCAGACTAATACACTGAAGTGCCAAAAGTCCTGGGATACGTACCTAGTATCGTGTTGGACATCCTCTATTCAGGCGAAGTGCAGCATCTCGACGTGGCATCGATTCCACAAGTGGCCGGAAGACTTCTAGAGATATGTTGAGCCATGCAGTCTGAATAGATCCGACTAATACACTGAAGTGCCAAAGGTTCTGTGATACGTACCTAGTATCGTGTAGGACCTCCTCTATTCTGGCGAAGTGCAGCATCTCGACGTGGCATCGATTCCACAAGTGGCCGGAAGACTTCTGGAGAGTTGTTGAGCCATGCCATCTGAATAGATCAGACTAATACACTGAAGTGCCAAAAGTCATGGGATACAAACCTAGTATCGTGTAGGACCTCCTCTATTTAGGCGAAGTGCACCAACTCGACGTGGCATCGATTCCACAAGTGGCCGGAAGACTTCTAGAGAGATGTTGAACCATGCCGTCTGAATAGATCAGACTAGTACACTGAAGTGCCAAAAGTCCTGGGATACGTAAATAGTATCGTGTAGGATCTCCTCTAGCCTTGCGAAGTGCAGCAACGCGACGTGGCATCGATTCAACAAGTGGCCGGAAGACTTCTGGAGAGATGTTGAGCCATGCCATCTGAATAGATCAGAGTAATACACTGAAGTGCCAAAAGTCCTGATATACGTACCTAGTATCGTGTAGGACCTCCTCTATTCAGGCGAAGTGCAGCATCTCGACGTGTCATCGATTCCGCAAGTGGCCTGAAGACTTCTGCAGAGATGTTGATCCATGCCTTCTAAAGAGATCAGACTAATACACTGAAGTGCCAAAAGTCCTGATATACGTACCTAGTATCGTGTAGGACCTCCTCTATTCAGGCGAAGTGCACTAACTCGACGTGGCATCGATTCCACAAGAGGCCGGAAGACTTCTAGAGAGATGTTGAGCCATGCCTTCTGAATAGATCAGACTAATACACTGAAGTGCTAAAAGTCATGGGATACGTAAATAGTATCGTGTAGGACCTCCTCTATTCAGGCGAAGTGCAGCATCTTGACGTGGCTTCTATTCCGCAAAAGGCCGGAAGACGTCTGCAGAGATGTTGAGCCATGCCATCTGAATAGATCAGATGGCATGGCTCGACATCTCTGCTCATACACTGAAGTGCCAATAGTCATGGGATACGTACCTAGTATCGTGTAGGACCTCCTCTATTTAGGCGAAGTGCAGCATCTCGACGTGGCTTCGATTCCACAAGTGGCCGAAAGACTTCTGGAGAGACGTTCAGCCATGCCATCTGAATAGATCAGACTAATACACTGAAGTGCCAAAAGTCCTGGGATACGTAACTAGTATCGTGTAGGACCTCCTCTATTCAGGCGAAGTGCAGCATCTCGACGTGGCATCGATTCCACAAGTGGCCGGAAGACTTCTAGCGATATGTTCAGCCATGCAGTCTGAATAGATCAGACTAATACACTGAAGTGCCAAAAGTCCTGGGATACGTACCTAGTATCGTGTAGGACCTCCTCTATTCTGGCGAAGTGCAGCATCTCGACGTGGCATCGGTTCCACAAGAGGCCGGAAGACTTCTGGAGAGACGTTGAGCCATGCCATCTGAATAGATCAGACTAATACACTGAAGTGCCAAAAGTCCTGGGATACGCCCCTAGTATTGCGTAGGACGTCCTCTATTCAGGCGAAGTGCAGCATCTCGACGTTGCATCGATTCCACAAGTGGCCGGAAGACTTCTGGAGAGACGTTCAGCCATGCCATCTGAATAGATCAGACTAATACACTGAAGTGCCAAAAGTCCTGGGATACGTACCTAGTATCGTGTTGGACATCCTCTATTCAGGCGAAGTGCAGCATCTCGACGTGTCATCGATTCCACAAGTGGCCGGAAGACTTCTAGAGATATGTTGAGCCGTGCAGTCTGAATAGATCAGACTAATACACTGAAGTGCCAAAAGTCCTGGGATACGTACCTAGTATCGTGTTGGACATCCTCTATTCAGGCGAAGTGCAGCATCTCGACGTGTCATCGATTCCACAAGTGGCCGGAAGACTTCTAGAGATATGTTGAGCCGTGCAGTCTGAATAGATCAGACTAATACACTGAAGTGCCAAAAGTCCTGGGATACGTAACTAGTATCGTGTAGGACCTCTTCTATTCAGGCGAAGTGCAGCATCTCGACGTGGCATCAATTCCACAAGTGGCCGGAAGACTTCTAGCGATATGTTGAGCCATGCAGTCTGAATAGATCAGACTAATACACTGAAGTGCCAAAAGTCATGGGATACGTACCTAGTATCGTGTAGGACCTCCTCTATTCAGGCGAAGTGCACCAACTCGACGTGGCATCGATTCCACAAGAGGCCGGAAGACTTCTGGAGAGATGTTGAGCCATGCCTTTTGAATAGATCAGACTAATACACTGAAGTGCTAAAAGTCATGGGATACGTACCTAGTATCGTGTAGGACCTCCTCTATTCAGGCGAAGTGCAGAATCTCGACGTGGCATCGATTCCACAAGTCGCCTGAAGACTTCTACAGATAAGTTGAGCCATGCAGTCTGAATAGATCCGACTAATACACTGAAGTGCCAAAGGTCCTGGGATACGTACCTAGTATCGTGTAGGACCTCCTCTATTCTGGCGAAGTGCAGCATCTCGACGTGGCATTGATTCCACAAGTGGCCGGAAGACTTCTGGAGAGATGTTGAGCCATGCCATCTGAATAGATCAGACTAATACACTGAAGTGCCAAAAGTCCTGATATACGTACCTAGTATCGTGTAGGACCTCCTCTATTCAGGCGAAGTGCAGCATCTCGACGTGTCATCGATTCCGCAAGTGGCCTGAAGACCTCTGCAGAGATGTTGATCCATGCCTTCTAAAGAGATCAGACTAATACACTGAAGTGCCAAAAGTCATGGGATACGTACCTAGTATCGTGTAGGACCTCCTCTAGCAAGGCGAAGTGCACCAACTCGACGTATCATCGATTCCACAAGTGGCCGGAAGACTTCTGGAGAGATGTTGAGCCATGCCGTCTGAATAGATCAGACTAATACACTGAAGTGCCAAACGTCCTGGGATACGTACCTAGTATCGTGTAGGACCTCCTCTAGCAAGGCGAAGTGCACCAACTCGACGTGGCATCGATTCCACAAGTGGCCGAAAGACTTCTGGAGAGATGTTGAGCCATGCCTTCTGAATAGATCAGACTAATACACTGAAGTGCTAAAAGTCATGGGATACGTACCTAGTATCGTGTAGGACCTCCTCTATTCAGGCGAAGTGCAGAATCTCGACGTGGAATCGATTCCACAAGTCGCCTGAAGACTTCTACAGGTATGTTGAGCCATGCAGTCTGAATAGATCCGACTAATACACTGAAGTGCCAAAGGTCCTGGGATACGTACCTAGTATCGTGTAGGACCTCCTCTATTCTGGCGAAGTGCAGCATCTCGACGTGGCATCGATTCCACAAGTGGCCGGAAGACTTCTGCAGAGATGTTGATCCATGCCTTATGAAGAGAGCAGACTAATACACTGAAGTGCCGAAAGTCCTGGGATACGTACCTAGTATCGTGTAGGACCTCCTCTAGCAAGGCGAAGTGCACCAACTCGACGTGGCATCGATTCCGCAAGTGGCCGGAAGACTTGTGGAGAGATGTTGAGCCATGCCGTCTGAATAGATCAGACTAATACACTGAAGTGCCAAAAGTCCTATGATACGTAAATAGTATCGTGTAGGACCTCCTCTATTCAGGCGAAGTGCAGCATCTTGACGTGGCTTCTATTCCGCAAGTGGCCGGAAGACGTCCGCAGAGATGTTGAGCCATGCCATCTGAATAGATCAGATGGCATGGCTCGACATCTCTGCTCATACACTGAAGTGCCAAAAGTCATGGGATACGTACCTAGTATCGTGTAGGACCTCCTCTATTTAGGCGAAGTGCAGCATCTCGACGTGGCTTCGATTCCACAAGTGGCCGAAAGGCATCTGGAGAGACGTTGAGCCATGCCATCTGAATAGATCAGACTAATACACTGAAGTGCCAAAAGTTCTGGGATACGTACCTAGTATTGCGTAGGACGTCCTCTATTCAGGCGAAGTGCAGCATCTCGACGTGGCATCGATTCGGCAAGTGGCCGGAAGACTTCTGCAGAGATGTTGAGTTATGCCATCTGAATAGATCAGACTAATACACTGAAGTGCCAAAAGTCCTGGGATACGTACCTAATATCGTGTGGGACCTCCTCTAGCTCTGCGAAGTGCAGCAACGCGACGTGGCATCGATTCAACAAGTGGCCGGAAGACTTCTGGAGAGATGTTGAGCCATGCCGTCTGAATAGATCAGACTAATACACTGAAGTGCCAAAAGTCCTGGGATACGTACCTAGTATCGTGTTGGACATCCTCTATTCAGGCGAAGTGCAGCATCTCGACGTGTCATCGATTCCACAAGTGGCCGGAAGACTTCTAGAGATATGTTGAGCCGTGCAGTCTGAATAGATCAGACTAATACACTGAAGTGCCAAAAGTCCTGGGATACGTAACTAGTATCGTGTAGGACCTCTTCTATTCAGGCGAAGTGCAGCATCTCGACGTGGCATCGATTCCACAAGTGGCCGGAAGACTTCTAGAGATATGTTGAGCCATGCAGTCTGAATAGATCCGACTAATACACTGAAGTGCCAAAGGTCCTGTGATACGTACCTAGTATCGTGTAGGACCTCCTCTATTCTGGCGAAGTGCAGCATCTCGACGTGGCATCGATTCCACAAGTGGACGGAAGACTTCTGGAGAGTTGTTGAGCCATGCCATCTGAATAGATCAGACTAATACACTGAAGTGCCAAAAGTCATGGGATACAAACCTAGTATCGTGTAGGACCTCCTCTATTTAGGCGAAGTGCACCAACTCGACGTGGCATCGATTCCACAAGTGGCCGGAAGACTTCTAGGGAGATGTTGAGCCATGCCGTCTGAATAGATCAGACTAGTACACTGAAGTGCCAAAAGTCCTGGGATACGTAAATAGTATCGTGTAGGATCTCCTCTAGCCTTGCGAAGTGCAGCAACGCGACGTGGCATCGATTCAACAAGTGGCCGGAAGACTTCTGGAGAGATGTTGAGCCATGCCATTTGAATAGATCAGAGTAATACACTGAAGTGCCAAAAGTCCTGATATACGTACCTAGTATCGTGTAGGACCTCCTCTATTCAGGCGAAGTGCAGCATCTCGACGTGTCATCGATTCCGCAAGTGGCCTGAAGACTTCTGCAGAGATGTTGATCCATGCCTTCTAAAGAGATCAGACTAATACACTGAAGTGCCAAAAGTCATGGGATACGTACCTAGTATCGTGTAGGACCTCCTCTATTCAGGCGAAGTGCACTAACTCGACGTGGCATCGATTCCACAAGAGGCCGGAAGACTTCTAGAGAGATGTTGAGCCATGCCTTCTGAATAGATCAGACTAATACACTGAAGTGCTAAAAGTCATGGGATACGTACCTAGTATCGTGTAGGACCTCCTCTATTCAGGCGAAGTGCAGAATCTCGACGTGGCATCGATTCCACAAGCCGCCAGAAGACTTCTACAGATATGTTCAGCCATGCAGTCTGAATAGATCCGACTAATACACTGAAGTGCCAAAGGTCCTGGGATACGTACCTAGTATCGTGTAGGACCTCCTCTATTCTGGCGAAGTGCAGCATCTCGACGTGGCATCGATTCCACAAGTGGCCGGAAGACTTCTAGAGAGATGTTGAGCCATGCCATCTGAATAGATCAGACTAATACACTGAAGTGCCAAAAGTCCTGATATACGTACCTAGTATCGTGTAGGACCTCCTCTATTCAGGCGAAGTGCAGCATCTCGACGTGTCTTCGATTCCGCAAGTGGCCTGAAGACTTCTGCAGAGATGTTGAACCATGCCGTCTGAATAGATCAGACTAATACACTGAAGTGCCAAAAGTCCTGGGATACGTACCTAGTATCGTGTAGGACCTCCTCTAGCAGGACGAAGTGCACCAACTCGACGTGGCATCGATTCCACAAGTGGCCGGAAGACTTGTGGAGAGATGTTGAGCCATGCCGTCTGAATAGATCCGACTAATACACTGAAGTGCCAAAGGTCCTGGGATACGTACCTAGTATCGTGTAGGACCTCCTCTATTCTGGCGAAGTGCAGCATCTCGACGTGGCATCGATTCCACAAGTGGCCGGAAGACTTCTAGAGAGATGTTGAGCCATGCCATCTGAATAGATCAGACTAATACACTGAAGTGCCAAAAGTCCTGATATACGTACCTAGTATCGTGTAGGACCTCCTCTATTCAGGCGAAGTGCAGCATCTCGACGTGTCTTCGATTCCGCAAGTGGCCTGAAGACTTCTGCAGAGATGTTGAACCATGCGTTCTGAAGAGATCAGACTAATACACTGAAGTGCCAAAAGTCCTGGGATACGTACCTAGTATCGTGTAGGACCTCCTCTAGCAAGGCGAAGTGCACCAACTCGACGTGGCATCGATTCCACAAGTGGCCGGAAGACTTGTGGAGAGATGTTGAGCCATGCCGTCTGAATAGATCAGACTAATACACTGAAGTGCCAAAAGTCCTGGGATACGTACCTAGTATCGTGTAGGACCTCCTCTATTCAGGCGAAGTGCACCATCTCGACGTGGCATCGATTCCACAAGTGGCCGGAAGACTTCTGGAGAGATGTTGAGCCATGCCATCTGAATAGATCAGATGGCATGGCTCGACATCTCTGCTCATACACTGAAGTGCCAATAGTCATGGGATACGTACCTAGTATCGTGTAGGACCTCCTCTATTTAGGCGAAGTGCAGCATCTCGACGTGGCTTCGATTCCACAAGTGGCCGAAAGACTTCTGGAGAGACGTTCAGCCATGCCATCTGAATAGATCAGACTAATACACTGAAGTGCCAAAAGTCCTGGGATACGTAACTAGTATCGTGTAGGACCTCCTCTATTCAGGCGAAGTGCAGCATCTCGACGTGGCATCGATTCCACAAGTGGCCGGAAGACTTCTAGCGATATGTTCAGCCATGTAGTCTGAATAGATCAGACTAATACACTGAAGTGCCAAAAGTCCTGGGATACGTACCTAGTATCGTGTAGGACCTCCTCTATTCTGGCGAAGTGCAGCATCTCGACGTGGCATCGGTTCCACAAGAGGCCGGAAGACTTCTGGAGAGACGTTGAGCCATGCCATCTGAATAGATCAGACTAATACACTGAAGTGCCAAAAGTCCTGGGATACGTACCTAGTATTGCGTAGGACGTCCTCTATTCAGGCGAAGTGCAGCATCTCGACGTTGCATCGATTCCACAAGTGGCCGGAAGACTTCTGGAGAGACGTTCAGCCATGCCATCTGAATAGATCAGACTAATACACTGAAGTGCCAAAAGTCCTGGGATACGTAACTAGTATCGTGTAGGACCTCCTCTATTCAGGCGAAGTGCAGCATCTCGACGTGGCATCAATTCCACAAGTGGCCGGAAGACTTCTAGCGATATGTTGAGCCATGCAGTCTGAATAGATCAGACTAATACACTGAAGTGCCAAAAGTCATGGGATACGTACCTAGTATCGTGTAGGACCTCCTCTATTCAGGCGAAGTGCACCAACTCGACGTGGCATCGATTCCACAAGAGGCAGGAAGACTTCTGGAGAGATGTTGAGCCATGCCTTCTGAATAGATCAGACTAATACACTGAAGTGCTAAAAGTCATGGGATACGTACCTAGTATCGTGTAGGACCTCCTCTATTCAGGCGAAGTGCAGAATCTCGACGTGGCATCGATTCCACAAGTCGCCTGAAGACTTCTACAGATATGTTGAGCCATGCAGTCTGAATAGATCCGACTAATACACTGAAGTGCCAAAGGTCCTGGGATACGTACCTAGTATCGTGTAGGACCTCCTCTATTCTGGCGAAGTGCAGCATCTCGACGTGGCATTGATTCCACAAGTGGCCGGAAGACTTCTGGAGAGATGTTGAGCCATGCCATCTGAATAGATCAGACTAATACACTGAAGTGCCAAAAGTCCTGATATACGTACCTAGTATCGTGTAGGACCTCCTCTATTCAGGCGAAGTGCAGCATCTCGACGTGTCATCGATTCCGCAAGTGGCCTGAAGACCTCTGCAGAGATGTTGATCCATGCCTTCTAAAGAGATCAGACTAATACACTGAAGTGCCAAAAGTCATGGGATACGTACCTAGTATCGTGTAGGACCTCCTCTAGCAAGGCGAAGTGCACCAACTCGACGTATCATCGATTCCACAAGTGGCCGGAAGACTTCTGGAGAGATGTTGAGCCATGCCGTCTGAATAGATCAGACTAATACACTGAAGTGCCAAAAGTCCTGGGATACGTACCTAGTATCGTGTAGGACCTCCTCTAGCAAGGCGAAGTGCACCAACTCGACGTGGCATCGATTCCACAAGTGGCCGAAAGACTTCTGGAGAGATGTTGAGCCATGCCTTCTGAATAGATCAGACTAATACACTGAAGTGCTAAAAGTCATGGGATACGTACCTAGTATCGTGTAGGACCTCCTCTATTCAGGCGAAGTGCAGAATCTCGACGTGGAATCGATTCCACAAGTCGCCTGAAGACTTCTACAGATATGTTGAGCCATGCAGTCTGAATAGATCCGACTAATACACTGAAGTGCCAAAGGTCCTGGGATACGTACCTAGTATCGTGTAGGACCTCCTCTATTCTGGCGAAGTGCAGCATCTCGACGTGGCATCGATTCCACAAGTGGCCGGAAGACTTCTGCAGAGATGTTGATCCATGCCTTATGAAGAGAGCAGACTAATACACTGAAGTGCCGAAAGTCCTGGGATACGTACCTAGTATCGTGTAGGACCTCCTCTAGCAAGGCGAAGTGCACCAACTCGACGTGGCATCGATTCCTCAAGTGGCCGGAAGACTTGTGGAGAGATGTTGAGCCATGCCGTCTGAATAGATCAGATGGCATGGCTCGACATCTCTGCTCATACACTGAAGTGCCAAAAGTCATGGGATACGTACCTAGTATCGTGTAGGACCTCCTCTATTTAGGCGAAGTGCAGCATCTCGACGTGGCTTCGATTCCACAAGTGGCCGAAAGGCATCTGGAGAGACGTTGAGCCATGCAGTCTGAATAGATCAGACTAATACACTGAAGTGCCAAAAGTCCTGGGATACGTACCTAGTATTGCGTAGGACGTCCTCTATTCAGGCGAAGTGCAGCATCTCGACGTGGCATCGATTCCGCAAGTGGCCGGAAGACTTCTGCAGAGATGTTGAGTTATGCCATCTGAATAGATCAGACTAATACACTGAAGTGCCAAAAGTCCTGGGATACGTACCTAATATCGTGTGGGACCTCCTCTAGCTCTGCGAAGTGCAGCAACGCGACGTGTCATCGATTCCACAAGTGGCCGGAAGACTTCTAGAGATATGTTGAGCCGTGCAGTCTGAATAGATCAGACTAATACACTGAAGTGCCAAAAGTCCTGGGATACGTAACTAGTATCGTGTAGGACCTCTTCTATTCAGGCGAAGTGCAGCATCTCGACGTGGCATCGATTCCACAAGTGGCCGGAAGACTTCTAGAGATATGTTGAGCCATGCAGTCTGAATAGATCCGACTAATACACTGAAGTGCCAAAGGTCCTGTGATACGTACCTAGTATCGTGTAGGACCTCCTCTATTCTGGCGAAGTGCAGCATCTCGACGTGGCATCGATTCCACAAGTGGCCGGAAGACTTCTGGAGAGTTGTTGAGCCATGCCATCTGAATAGATCAGACTAATACACTGAAGTGCCAAAAGTCATGGGATACAAACCTAGTATCGTGTAGGACCTCCTCTATTTAGGCGAAGTGCACCAACTCGACGTGGCATCGATTCCACAAGTGGCCGGAAGACTTCTAGAGAGATGTTGAGCCATGCCGTCTGAATAGATCAGACTAGTACACTGAAGTGCCAAAAGTCCTGGGATACGTAAATAGTATCGTGTAGGATCTCCTCTAGCCTTGCGAAGTGCAGCAACGCGACGTGGCATCGATTCAACAAGTGGCCGGAAGACTTCTGGAGAGATGTTGAGCCATGCCATCTGAATAGATCAGAGTAATACACTGAAGTGCCAAAAGTCCTGATATACGTACCTAGTATCGTGTAGGACCTCCTCTATTCAGGCGAAGTGCAGCATCTCGACGTGTCATCGATTCCGCAAGTGGCCTGAAGACTTCTGCAGAGATGTTGATCCATGCCTTCTAAAGAGATCAGACTAATACACTGAAGTGCCAAAAGTCATGGGATACGTACCTAGTATCGTGTAGGAACTCCTCTATTCAGGCGAAGTGCACTAACTCGACGTGGCATCGATTCCACAAGAGGCCGGAAGACTTCTAGAGAGATGTTGAGCCATGCCTTCTGAATAGATCAGACTAATACACTGAAGTGCTAAAAGTCATGGGATACGTAAATAGTATCGTGTAGGACCTCCTCTATTCAGGCGAAGTGCAGCATCTTGACGTGGCTTCTATTCCGCAAAAGGCCGGAAGACGTCTGCAGAGATGTTGAGCCATGCCATCTGAATAGATCAGATGGCATGGCTCGACATCTCTGCTCATACACTGAAGTGCCAATAGTCATGGGATACGTACCTAGTATCGTGTAGGACCTCCTCTATTTAGGCGAAGTGCAGCATCTCGACGTGGCTTCGATTCCACAAGTGGCCGAAAGACTTCTGGAGAGACGTTCAGCCATGCCATCTGAATAGATCAGACTAATACACTGAAGTGCCAAAAGTCCTGGGATACGTAACTAGTATCGTGTAGGACCTCCTCTATTCAGGCGAAGTGCAGCATCTCGACGTGGCATCGATTCCACAAGTGGCCGGAAGACTTCTAGCGATATGTTCAGCCATGCAGTCTGAATAGATCAGACTAATACACTGAAGTGCCAAAAGTCCTGGGATACGTACCTAGTATCGTGTAGGACCTCCTCTATTCTGGCGAAGTGCAGCATCTCGACGTGGCATCGGTTCCACAAGAGGCCGGAAGACTTCTGGAGAGACGTTGAGCCATGCCATCTGAATAGATCAGACTAATACACTGAAGTGCCAAAAGTCCTGGGATACGCCCCTAGTATTGCGTAGGACGTCCTCTATTCAGGCGAAGTGCAGCATCTCGACGTGGCATCGATTCCACAAGTGGCCGGAAGACTTCTGGAGAGACGTTGAGCCATGCCATCTGAATAGATCAGACTAATACACTGAAGTGCCAAAAGTCCTGGGATACGTAACTAGTATCGTGTAGGACCTCCTCTATTCAGGCGAAGTGCAGCATCTCGACGTGGCATCGATTCCACAAGTGGCCGGAAGACTTCTAGCGATATGTTGAGCCATGCAGTCTGAATAGATCAGACTAATACACTGAAGTGCCAAAAGTCATGGGATACGTACCTAGTATCGTGTAGGACCTCCTCTATTCAGGCGAAGTGCACCATCTCGACGTGGCATCGATTCCACAAGTGGCCGGAAGACTTCTGGAGAGATGTTGAGCCATGCCTTCTGAATAGATCAGACTAATACACTGAAGTGCTAAAAGTCATGGGATACGTACCTAGTATCGTGTAGGACCTCCTCTATTCAGGCGAAGTGCAGAATCTCGACGTGGCATCGATTCCACAAGTGGCCGGAAGACTTCTACAGATATGTTGAGCCATGCAGTCTGAATAGATCCGACTAATACACTGAAGTGCCAAAGGTCCTGGGATACGTACCTAGTATCGTGTAGGACCTCCTCTATTTTGGCGAAGTGCAGCATCTCGACGTGGCATCGATTCCACAAGTGGCCGGAAGACTTCTGGAGAGATGTTGAGCCATGCCATCTGAATAGATCAGACTAATACACTGAAGTGCCAAAAGTCCTGATATACGTACCTAGTATCGTGTAGGACCTCCTCTATTCAGGCGAAGTGCAGCATCTCGACGTGTCATCGATTCCGCAAGTGGCCTGAAGACCTCTGCAGAGATGTTGATCCATGCCTTCTAAAGAGATCAGACTAATACACTGAAGTGCCAAAAGTCATGGGATACGTACCTAGTATCGTGTAGGACCTCCTCTAGCAAGGCGAAGTGCACCAACTCGACGTATCATCGATTCCACAAGTGGCCGGAAGACTTCTGGAGAGATGTTGAGCCATGCCGTCTGAATAGATCAGACTAATACACTGAAGTGCCAAAAGTCCTGGGATACGTACCTAGTATCGTGTAGGACCTCCTCTAGCAAGGCGAAGTGCACCAACTCGACGTGGCATCGATTCCACAAGTGGCCGAAAGACTTCTGGAGAGATGTTGAGCCATGCCTTCTGAATAGATCAGACTAATACACTGAAGTGCTAAAAGTCCTGGGATACGTACCTAGTATCGTGTAGGACCTCCTCTATTCAGGCGAAGTGCAGAATCTCGACGTGGAATCGATTCCACAAGTCGCCTGAAGACTTCTACAGATATGTTGAGCCATGCAGTCTGAATAGATCCGACTAATACACTGAAGTGCCAAAGGTCCTGGGATACGTACCTAGTATCGTGTAGGACCTCCTCTATTCTGGCGAAGTGCAGCATCTCGACGTGGCATCGATTCCACAAGTGGCCGGAAGACTTCTGCAGAGATGTTGATCCATGCCTTATGAAGAGAGCAGACTAATACACTGAAGTGCCGAAAGTCCTGGGATACGTACCTAGTATCGTGTAGGACCTCCTCTAGCAAGGCGAAGTGCACCAACTCGACGTGGCATCGATTCCGCAAGTGGCCGGAAGACTTGTGGAGAGATGTTGAGCCATGCCGTCTGAATAGATCAGACTAATACACTGAAGTGCCAAAAGTCCTATGATACGTAAATAGTATCGTGTAGGACCTCCTCTATTCAGGCGAAGTGCAGCATCTTGACGTGGCTTCTATTCCGCAAGTGGCCGGAAGACGTCCGCAGAGATGTTGAGCCATGCCATCTGAATAGATCAGATGGCATGGCTCGACATCTCTGCTCATACACTGAAGTGCCAAAAGTCATGGGATACGTACCTAGTATCGTGTAGGACCTCCTCTATTCAGGCGAAGTGCAGCATCTCGACGTGGCTTCGATTCCACAAGTGGCCGGAAGACTTCTGCAGAGATGTTGAGCCATGCCATCTGAATAGATCAGACTAATACACTGAAGTGCCAAAAGTCCTGGGATACGTACCTAGTATTGCGTAGGACCTCCTCTATTCAGGCGAAGTGCAGCATCTCGACGTGGCATCGATTCCGCAAGTGGCCGGAAGACTTCTGCAGAGATGTTGAGCCATGCCATCTGAATAGATCAGACTAATACACTGAAGTGCCAAAAGTCCTGGGATACGTACCTAGTATCGTGTAGGACCTCCTCTATTCTGCGAAGTGCAGCATCTCGACGTGGCATCGATTCCACAAGTGGCCGGAAGACTTCTGGAGAGATGTTGAGCCATGCAGTCTGAATAGATCAGACTAATACACTGAAGTGCCAAAAGTCCTGGGATACGTACCTAGTATCGTGTAGGACCTCTTCTATTCAGGCGAAGTGCAGCATCTCGACGTGGCATCGATTCCACAAGTGGCCGGAAGACTTCTAGAGATATGTTGAGCCGTGCAGTCTGAATAGATCAGACTAATACACTGAAGTGCCAAAAGTCCTGGGATACGTAACTAGTATCGTGTAGGACCTCTTCTATTCAGGCGAAGTGCAGCATCTCGACGTGGCATCGATTCCACAAGTGGCCGGAAGACTTCTAGAGATATGTTGAGCCATGCAGTCTGAATAGATCCGACTAATACACTGAAGTGCCAAAAGTCCTGGGATACGTACCTAGTATCGTGTAGGACCTCCTCTATTCTGGCGAAGTGCAGCATCTCGACGTGGCATCGATTCCACAAGTGGCCGGAAGACTTCTGGAGAGATGTTGAGCCATGCCATCTGAATAGATCAGACTAATACACTGAAGTGCCAAAAGTCATGGGATACAAACCTAGTATCGTGTAGGACCTCCTCTATTCTGGCGAAGTGCACCATCTCGACGTGGCATCGATTCCACAAGTGGCCGGAAGACTTCTAGAGAGATGTTGAGCCATGCCGTCTGAATAGATCAGACTAGTACACTGAAGTGCCAAAAGTCCTGGGATACGTAAATAGTATCGTGTAGGACCTCCTCTAGCCTTGCGAAGTGCAGCAACGCGACGTGGCATCGATTCAACAAGTGGCCGGAAGACTTCTGGAGAGATGTTGAGCCATGCCATCTGAATAGATCAGACTAATACACTGAAGTGCCAAAAGTCCTGGGATACGTACCTAGTATCGTGTAGGACCTCCTCTATTCAGGCGAAGTGCAGCATCTCGACGTGTCATCGATTCCGCAAGTGGCCGGAAGACTTCTGCAGAGATGTTGATCCATGCCTTCTGAAGAGATCAGACTAATACACTGAAGTGCCAAAAGTCATGGGATACGTACCTAGTATCGTGTAGGACCTCCTCTATTCAGGCGAAGTGCACCAACTCGACGTGGCATCGATTCCACAAGTGGCCGGAAGACTTCTAGAGAGATGTTGAGCCATGCCGTCTGAATAGATCAGACTAATACACTGAAGTGCCAAAAGTCCTGGGATACGTACCTAGTATCGTGTAGGACCTCCTCTATTCAGGCGAAGTGCAGCATCTCGACGTGGCATCGATTCCACAAGTAACCGGAAGACTTCTACAGATATGTTGAGCCATGCAGTCTGAATAGATCAGACTAATACACTGAAGTGCCAAAAGTCCTGGGATACGTACCTAGTATCGTGTAGGACCTCCTCTATTTAGGCGAAGTGCAGCATCTCGACGTGTCATCGATTCCGCAAGTGGCCGGAAGACTTCTGGAGAGATGTTGAGCCATGCCATTTGAATAGATCAGACTAATACACTGAAGTGCCAAAAGTCCTGGGATACGCACCTAGTATCGTGTAGGACCTCCTCTATTCAGGCGAAGTGCAGCATCTCGACGTGTCATCGATTCCGCAAGTGGCCTGAAGACCTCTGCAGAGATGTTGATCCATGCCTTCTAAAGAGATCAGACTAATACACTGAAGTGCCAAAAGTCCTGGGATACGTACCTAGTATCGTGTAGGACCTCCTCTATTCTGTCGAAGTGCAGCATTTCGACGTGGCATCGATTCCACAAGTGGTCAGAAGACTTCTGGAGAGATGTTGAGCCATGCCATCTGAATAGATCAGACTAATACACTGAAGTGCCAAAAGTCCTGGGATACGTACCTAGTATCGTGTAGGACTTCCTCTAGCCCTGCGAAGTTTAGCAACTCGACGTGGCATCGATTTCACAAGTGGCCGGAGGACTTCTGGAGAGTCGCTTTTTTCTCTCATAGTTGCTTAACGACATTTATTGATTCGCTACGCAATTCTATAAACTAGCCGTATGTAAGGAGTCAGACTGATTGTGAAAACACTAGTACGGCCGCAACGGTCATCCAAGCCGTGTCCTCCTCACTCCGGAGTAAGTCGCTCTCCCAACTCAGCTATGCAGACAGAATATCTCGCTGCAGATTTGTGGTCCTGACACATGCTTTCTCCTCTGTTGTACGTCACATGATGCATACTGAACTCCATGCATCGACATTTATTTAGTCGCCATTTTCTCTCATAGTTACTAAACGACATTTATTCAGTAAAGTGCTTTGTGCTAGTTAAACCTGGACATCCAATTACTTAAGAAGTGTAACTACTTGAGTGAACAGTGTTCAGACATCAACTTGATGAAATAGCGCCTTTCTAATGGTTAAATACCGTCTTGATGATGTATCCGAACTCGTATGTCCTGCAAAATCGTTATATTGTTTAGCACATCTTTTGCAAACAAAGGTCGTGCTTATGTTCTCGGTTTGTCCGTCTGTCCGTCTGAAGACACAATTTCTCTGCAACTGTTAGTCCGATTTGAAAAACTCTTTTCGCATTGAGAAGCTTGAAATATGCGAATGATGATCCTTCATGTCGTATTTTCTTTACGATGTACAATTTCGCCGCTATAAGGCGTAAATGCAAATGACACCGAATTCAAAATGCATTTTATTCCATATCATCATCATCATCATTGTCAACCATTATCAATCCACTGCTGGACGAAGGTCTCCCCAAGTTTCCTCCACAACGGTCTGTCTTGTGCCAGTCTCCTCCATGTCACCCCTGCATACTTTCGAATTTCATCCACCCATCTCCTGTGTGGTCTTCTTCTGGGTCTTTTCCTGTCCCTTGGAATCCAATCTAAAATTTCGGCTGTCCATCGATGATCTGTCCTTCTGGCAGTATGTCCAGCCCATTGCCATTTCAGGGATTTAACTTTGATCATGATGTCTTCCACTGTGATCTTTTTTCTGATCCACGAGTTCCTCTTCTTATCTCTCCTGGTTACACCAAGCATGCACCTCTCCATGCTACTTTGAGTTGTCTGCAGCCTTTGTATGTCTCTTTTAGTTAAGGTCTACGTCTCTGCACCATACGTAAGCACTGGAAGGATGCATTGATCAAACACTTTTCTTTTAAGACATAATGGCATATTGCTCTTGAAAATTATGCTGTTTCTTCCAAAAGCTCTCCAGGCAAGTTTTGTACGCCGATTAATTTCTTCATCAATGTGACCCTCACTTGATATCTGCTGTCCAAGATAAACATACGTATCTGTTATCTCCAGTTTTTCTCCATCAATCGATAAATCTTCATTTCTTGTAAAAGCATTGAACATCACTTTTGTCTTCTGAAAGTTCATTTTTAATCCCACTTCTTTACTCTTGTCAGCAAGTTCCTGGATCATACTCTGCAGCTCTGATGGGGTAGTTGCAAAAATGACTACGTCATCAGCAAAACGAAGGTGGGTTAGATAATCTCCATTAATCTTTATCCCTTTGTTTTCCCAGTTCAGTGATTGAAAGACATTTTCCAATGTGGCATTAAAGAGCTTCGGAGATATGGTGTCACCTTGTCTCACTCCCTTTCCAATTTTTATGCGTGTTGTATTTTCAAACAGCCAAATCTTTGCACTTGCATTTTCATAGATGTTATTAATAATATTAATGTATGCATCTTCAATACCGCAGGATTTCAGAGCCGTGGTAACTGCTGATGGTTTCACCGAATCAAAGGCTTTTTCATAATCGATAAAAGCCATGCACAATGGAAGTTCATATTCCCTCGCTCTTTCAATTAGTTCTCTCAGTACGTGGATATGATCTATTGTGCTGTAGCCACTCCTGAATCCAGCTTGTTCTCTCGGTTGAGCCATGTCCAGTGTTACCTTCAAGCGGTGTGAAAGAACTTTAGTGAAGATTTTATAAACCACTGATAGGAGGCTGATAGGTCTGTAGTTCCTGAGATCCTCAATGTCACCTTTTTTATGTAGCAGGATCATTGTAGCATTGTTCCAATCCTCAGGAATCTTCCCTTCATTAAGGCATCGAGTGAAAATTTGGGCGAGTACTGTTTCAATTTCTCCACTTGCTTCTTGTATGATGTCTATAGTAATTCCATCTTCTCCTGGAGCTTTCCCCCGCTTCATGTTCTTGATTGCATGAGCAACTTCTGCTGGGAGGACTGGAAGAACTCTGGTACCTTTCATGATGTCTGGAGTACATGTATCATCCCTTTCATATAATTTGGAGTAGAAATCTTTCACTCTTGTCAAAATTTCGCCTCTATTTCTTGTTATAGAACCATCTTCTTTTCTCAGAGCCATAATCTGTTTTCTTCCCTTACTGAGATGTCCCTTTGCTATCTTAAGGCTTTGGTTGTTTTCAATTGCTTTCCTCACTAGCTCACAGTTGAATTTCCTTACGTCTTCAGTGATACTTTTTCGTGTTGTCTTGCATAGCTCTATATATTCCACTTTGGAAGTCACATCTTCTTTAGTTGTCCTCATCTCTCTTCTTTTTTGCATCAACATTTTGGTTTTTCCTGATAATTTGTTCACATGCAACTTGTTCTTAGACCCAGCTAATTTTGTTGCTGTTTCCATTAGAGCTTTGGTTACTTTTCTGTTAACTTCCGAAATATCCACTTCTTCCGATGTTAGGCCTTCTAAAGCAGAGAATCTGTTCTTCAGTTCCAACTTGAAAGTATTATGGTGTTTTTTAAGGTTGGTTATGTCAATACATTTTGTTTGTCTTATGAGTTTGCCACGTTCCAGTTTAGTGTTGAGGTGCATCTTACATCTCACCAATCTATGGTCACTACCTGTGTTGAACTTGTTCAGCACACTGCAGTCTTCTATGATGAATTTTTTGTTACACATAATAAAATCAATTTCACTTGTCGTCCCAATTGGATGTCTCCATGTCCATTTCCTGTGTGGCTTTTTCTTGAAAAAGGAGTTCAAGGTGAAAAATCCTTCTGCCTCTGCAAACTCAACGAGAGTATTTCCACGCTGGTTTCTGTTGCCGTGACCGAATTTACCTACTGAAGTTTCATTCTGTTGCCGTTGCCCTATTTTTGCATTGAAATCTCCCATAATTATCTTCAAGTGCTGCTTACCTTTATTATTTAGATGACGAATTTCCTCATAAAATTCTTCAATTTCTTCTTCAGGATGACTTGTGGTGGGTGCATAAGTTTGAATAATCTGAGCCTGGTATCTTCTTGATAGTTGGATAACGAGTCGTGCAGCTCTGTCAGAGGAACTTTCAACTTCTACCACTTTATCCTTCAGTTTCTTGTTTATTATAAATCCAACACCACTAGTTCTGCCAGTATCTGTCCCACGATAATAGAAGAGATGTCCACTCTTCAGTTCAATGAGATCTTCTCCTTTTCTCCTTACCTCACTTAGCCCGACGATGTCCCACTTGATCCTTTGTAGTTCCTCTTCCAGTTCAAGAAGCCTTGAGTCACCGGGCAACCCTTCAAAAGCAAATGAACTGATCCTCTGCGCTGTTAATATGCGCAGTACAGCAGCAAACGGTATAAAAACAAACCTGCAGCTGACCGTGATCATATCGCACTGTGAGTTTGAGACAAAATGTCGCGGCGGGAGAGAACTGACTTTGAGAAAGGAAAGATTGTTGGGTGTTATATTAGTGGGTAGTCCATAAGAGAAACGTAGAGAGGCTTTAAACATACCGAAGTCAACTGTTTTAAATGTATTGAGCAAGTGGAAGACACATGGGGTGCCTAAAGCTGCAAAACGTACAGGTAGACCTAAGAAAATCAGTGATAGAGACGTCGAAGCCTCAAGAAAGTCGTTACAGATAATTGACGTAGTACTGCACAAGACCTCAATGTACAGGTGAGTAAAAATTCTGGAACCTCGGTATGTACACGTACCATTCGCAGAAAACTTCATTCCATGGGTTACCGTGGTCGCGATGCTGCTCATAAACCTTTTATCTCCACTCGGAATGCTACTCGGTGTTTAGCATGGTGTAAAGAACATTTATCGTGGACCGTACATCAATCGGTCCACGCTAACCGTACATCAATTGGTCCACGATAAACCGTACATCAATGGAAACGAGTCTATGAGACTCGTTTCCATTGATGTACGGAAGCGAGTCCGATGAATCCAGATACACGATCCATAAGTCCGATGGGCGTGTGTGTGCATGGCGGCAGCCGGAAAAACGCTGTTTACCACTGTGTACTGTTCCTACGGCCAAGTTTGGAGCTGGAAGTGTACTCGTGTGTGGGTGTTTTTTGTGATATGGTCCCGGCCCATTGGTTATCGTGGACAAACCTGTTAACCAGAATGTCTACCTCGATACTCTGGACAATGATGCTATACCAACTCTGTGGCAATTGTATGGAACCGAGCCTTGTTGGAACCAGCAGGATAATGAACCGAACCAAAACGAAGGACTGTTACGGCGTGGTTTGACGTTAATTCCGTATCGTGTGTGGACTGGCCAGCACAGAGTCCTAATCGTAATCCTATTGAGCACCTACCGGAGGAATTAGAGCGCCGCATAAGGAGTTTGGAACCAAGGCCTACTACTAAGTAATAGTTAGCGGCAGCATTAAGTACTGAGTGGAAGCGCATGCCTATCGCTGTGTTCCAAAGCCTTGTCGAAAACATGTATCGAAGGGTCAGAGCATGTCTTAAGGCCAAATGTGGACCGACACCGAACTAAATGCTATGTTTGTTGCACTTCTAAGTGTCTGGTGACTTTTGCCAATATAGTGTATATATACACTGAAGAGCCTGAAAAACTGGCTTATGCAAAATACATAGCAACGTCATCTATGCGCGTACTCGGTTGCGTCCGTCAGTGCGTATATAAAGCGATTGACAGCCTTGCCAGCTGTCAGAGCTGTTTTCGGCATTAGAATGACAAGTAATAACGGTTTAAGCGATTTTCAAAGCTCTCGTGAGATGGACCATAGTATTTCTAAGGTAGAAACGAAGTTCGGATTTTCACGGACGACCATTGTAAGGGTGTACCGTGACTACAAGAATACCAGCAAAACCTCCAACCTACGATACCAGTGTGGCCGCAAAAAGACATTGGGTGAACGTGACCATCGTCGGCTGTCAAGAATCGTTTAACGCGATAGGCGTGCAACACTCTCGCAGGTATGATCGGAATTCAATGTTGGAGCCTCAACAAGCATCAGCGTCCGGACTGTGCAACGTACATTACAGATGTGGACTTTGGGAGCCGACGCCCAACTCGAGTTCCCTTGATGGGTGCACGACACAGAGCTATGCGCCTTGCTTGGGCACTGCAACACCACCACTGGACACTTGATGACTGGAAACAAGTAGCCTGGTCTGACGAGTCGCGTTTCCAACTGTATGGGACAGATGGAAGGATTCGTGTGTGGCGCAAACCCCATGAAGCCATGGATCCCGCCTGTCAACAGGGAACTGTACAGGCTGGTGGTGGGTCCGTAATGGTGTAGGGTGTGTTTAGCTGGACTTCACCAGGACCATTGGTACGTCTACAAACGTCTGCGACCGGGCAACGCTATGTGCGCATCCTTTATGACAAGGTACACCCGTTCGTGTCCTGCGTTCATGCTGATGGGTTGGGCCTGTTCCAACAGGACAATGCACCTCCACACAAGTGTCGGGACGCCACATTATGGTTAGAGGAGCATTCATCTGAGTTTAGGGTGTTGCCATTCCCACCCAAGTTCCTAGATCTGAATTTGATGGAATACATTTGGGATGCCATGCGACGCGCTATCGAACACAGGAATCCGAGACCTCTTAATACACCCGAATTGTGGAACGCTCTAAAGAAAGTATGGTGTGTATTGCCTACAGCATATTTCCAGAAGCTAGTGGAGTCCATGCCCCGTCATATGTCTGCAGTTCTGCGCTCCCGTGAGGGACCTACCAAGTATTAGACTGGTGTACCAGTTTGTCTGGCACTTCAGGGTACATATAATCGGTTTATATGGCACCTTACGTCGCTTTTCGATTTCTAAGAGCTTTTTCCATCTTCGTCCATCTAAGCACCATTCTTCCATCAGTTCATTTTGACTAAGTGCTCTCTTTATTCCATAAGACCATGTTCTTCTAGGTTGGCCTCTATTTTCCGTTCGTTTGATTTAAATTCCATAGCAATTTTGGGCAGTCCTTCATTGGTCATTCTTTTTACATGGCCAAACCAACGCAATTATCTCTTCTGTATGTCCTCTAAAATTGTTTCTTTCACTTCCCTCAATTCTTTAATCCTTTCATTCGTTATTTTCTGTCTTCTTGACACTCTACATGATCTCCTTAAGGCATCCATCTCTACAGCTGTTATTTTCTTTCTCTCCGCTTCTGTTAATCGCAGGTCTCAGGCCCATATAGTAAGATGCTCTTCACAATAAATCCCCATTTCTTTTTTCTGGTTATTTCTTCACTCCACCAGATTCCATTCAGGCGTTTAACAGCTTTTCTTCCCTGTGCAATTCTATTTCTTAATTCCATTGTATATCTACCTTCTTGTGTAATTTTAACTCCTAGGTAACAATAATGATCACATCTTTCAATTTCTTCATTATATTCTAGCTGTAGATTTGTTTTACTACTTCCAATGCATAAATTTCAGATTAACGACTTACAAAATGTTGTTTTAAATCATTTCAAATAGTTCAAAGCAATGTTCCAAAGTTATTCTGTGTACAATTTGGCGAATTTTTGAAACTGGCGAAATCTGAACAGAAAGTTACCTAAAACCAGAAACAATGTACAACTATTTCTATTTGAAATGAATGCACTAAAAGCTAAGGACATCTGTTTTAGACTCATAATTACACCAGGAACGAGTTACAATTGCAAAACGTGTTGTAGCGGTAATTGAGTCGCTTGCTTCTGACCATTCGTGCGATATTGGTCCGGATGGGGTAAGTGTGGTGTGTTTCTCTTACGGCACTGGTTTTCTCCCTCCTTGTAACCAGCGGTCCCAAAGTAATATGGGGTGATTACTTATATCCTCACTAGTTTTGTTGATAGCCATCATTCCAATCCAATTTTTTCCCGAAAAAAAAAACCCGTGGTAAAATCACACGTACACTGCTGGCGACCCAAAATGCAATACCAAGAAGGAAGCATCCGATTGGCCTGAAATTCGCAGCATGCGTCGCCCGCGAGAGGACATGTAAACGATTAGCATTGCAGGGTATATGCAAATCATATGCCCCCGGCACGCCACCGAGAAGCACTATAAGAAGGGTGCACAGAAGGCGGGGTGTAAGTAGCGGAAGTGCGTTGTGCTGCCGGATCTGTGCGTGGGAAGCTTCCTGATGCCTGGTCGCAGAATACGGCTGTCATTCCAGCACGTTTCGGAGTTCGACAGAGGACGAATAGCGGCTTATCGCGACAGCGCTTTATCGTATCGAGACATAGGCGCCCGTGTGGGACGACATCCAACCACAGTGAAGCTAGTATGGATTCGTTGGGTGCAAGAGGGACGGACTGACCGACGTGAGCGATTGCCGCAGCCGCGACACACCACCAAACGAGAGGACCGGCATGTTGTGCGGCGGGCATTGACGGCTCCCACCGCCACATCACGAACGTTAGCGCAGGAATTAGGGTGTGTTGCGCAACAACCTGTGTCAGCATGTACCGTTCGACGTCGTCTGCAGGAGCGGGGACTTGTCACACGGCACCCATTACTCCGATTACCATTGACGTTACACCACCGGCTAGTGCGGCGGCATTGGACCGTTGAACGCCGCACCTGGACTACGGAATGGCACGACATTGTCTTCTCTGACGAGTCCCGCTTCTGCCAGCAACACCACAATGGTCGGCTCCGCGTGTTGCGGCACCGCGGCGAGAGATTGTATGACGCCTGCATTATTTATCGCCATACCGGTCCGTCGCCTGGCATTATGGTTTGGGGAGCAATCGGATATGACACCCGCACCCCTCTGGTACGCATCACCGGTACACTCAACAGACACCGCTACATCTCCGACGTTTTGGAGCCTGTAGTCCTCACTTACCTGCTGGACCTACCAGCGGCCACGTTTCAACAGGATAATGCGCGGCCGCACGTGGCACGCATCGTGCAACAATTCTTCACGGCCCACCAGGTATCACTGCTGCCGTTGTCCGCCTGTTCTCCCGATATGTCGCCCATCGAACACGTCTGGTCGCTGATCAGCAACCGAGTGGCGCGGCAAGCACCACCCGCGGGTACGCCTGATGAACTGTTTCAACGTGTGGTAGCAGCCTGGACCGACATACCCCAAGCCCACATCCAAAGTATCTTTCGTTCAACGCCGCGGCGTGTAGTGGCCATTATTGCCAGCCATGGGGGCCACACGAACTATTGATGTCTGTGTGTTCCGAAAGTAGCACGGGCCTGGAAGCTCAATCGTTTCATCTTTGTAGCTGTTGTTATGTGTCCAGTAAATCTGTCTTTGCTATCTCGTGTCCTTCTTGGTGTTGCATTTTGGGTGGCTAGCAGTGTAGATGGAATTCGTCATTCCGTTTTACAATGCAAACGGTGCTCCCTAAGTAACCATTTTTTTCCGAATTTTTCTTCGCAAATGCAAAACGTTTAATAAACTTTTGGGGCTGTTCTATATAACTACAAGCTTTATTACTTAATACTCGGTACATTCGGGAAAACAAACAGCAACATAAAATAAGGGACTAAGTAATTTTGCTGAAGAGATTACATTTAGAAAAAGTCCGTCTCTGAGGATAAAACAAAAGTAAACTGCAGTTCGAGGATTAAACGAGGAAGCGAATAACAGATTTCGAATTCATTAGACAAGTGTTCTGTGCGAAAACACTGGATAAACAAAAGGAGAAATCGCTGAGATGCATGTTGTCAGGGCAACTCAGAGAAAGTCTAAAGTAGTCCCGAGAGGAAGGAACGTAAGAACAGATGACAACACAGCGTTTTTGCTAAATCCTTCCGGGATTTCAAGTGACTGGTATTCCTTAATATTAGGGAAGATCAAAATGTTTCTAAACTCTTCTTATAAAACAAGGATGGGAAACCTTCTCATGAGGTGAGTTATCGTACCAAGAAATCATACGACGCGAGCTGCATCGAATTTCCAAGTTAACTGAGAGAAATGAAATTATATACCACCGTCCTATTTGTTCGCTTTCTTTTTAAAAGACAACAACAATGAATTTGTAGCTTGTGAAAATAATAAAAGCATTTAAGTACCTTAGCAGGATACGTTTAACTAAAGTAAGATATTAATGAATGAAATATGGGATTACACCATTGTACAATACAAATTTGGAAGATGTGAATCCGTTTATTGGTGTAAATATGACATGGATGTTAAGCCAGATAATGTCCATGTCATATTTACACCAATAAACAGATTCACATTTTCCAAATTTGTAAAGTAAGACATGCTTTGCATAACACAAACATACGATTAACTAAAGTAAGACCTGTTTTTCAGAACAGATAAGGGATATTTAATATAAAGTTCGATCACCGGAATCTAAATTATATTTAAACTGAAAGAACTTTTCAACATCGAAATCGCAGCACTGACGAGGCTTTTACGTACAGTCAGTAAAATCTCAGGAAGAAAATATCTGGTGAAGCCATAGAAACAATCATAGTACGAAATGCGAGAAGAAAATATTCTTGCATTTCTTCAAGATTGACTAATAGCAGTTGAATGAATTTTGAAATTATACCAGCATGCAGACGAGACATGCTATCCATGAGATCATCAATGGCACGCTGGATATTAATATATATCATTCCAAGAGTGGAACCTCGTATTTGTTCTCACGTGGAGAAAGGGGAAATAAAATTGACTCCCAGTTGGAAAAAGGGGCACTTGAATTTGCACCTGCTTGAAAGATAAGTGGTAGGTGCGAACCACCGAATTTGCTCTCGGTTGAAAGATAAGTGAATAATGTGCAACACTGAACTAGCTCCCTGAAAGAAGAATGGTGGATGTGTATCAGCCAAACTGATTTCCTATTAGAATATGAATGATGGATATATTCCACTGAATAGGCTTTAGATTAAAAAACGAGTGATGGACATTTGTCTTTGAATTGGCTCTATAATGAAAGAAGAATGATAAATGTGTATTGCTAAATTGTCTCAAGATTGAAAGATGAGAGGTGGCTGAATAACACTGAATTTGCTCTCGATTGAATGATTAGTGATGGATGTGTGTTATTTAATTGGCTCTCGATTGGAAGATAAGTGGTGGGTGTATACATCGAAGCTGACTCTCTATTGAAACATAAAAATGGATATATCTTATTACACTGAATGGACTTTCGATTAAAAGGGGACTGATGGATGTGCACTCCTGAATTGGCTCCGTAATGAAAGAAGAATGACGGATGGCCATCAGTGAATTGGTACCGATTAAAAGACGAGTGACGGATGTGTATCAGTGAATTGGTACCCGATTAAGAGAAGAGTGACGGATGTGCATTAGTGAATTGGTACCCTATTTTTTTTAATTGGAGGTTTAACGACCACCGTGAGCAACTCAATGAGCTATAAGCAGTCGCCCGTCTCTAATTTAGGGTCACTGGTTCCAGGGAAGGGAGAGAGCCAGTGCCGTAAGACAAACACAACATCCATGCCTCACCGGGATTCGAGCCCGGACCCCGTTCGGACGAATGATCAGAGGCCATCGCTTAGACCACTGCGCCAGCGGGGCGGCGGTACCCTATTAAAAGAAGAATGAAGGATGTACATCAGTGAATTGATACCCGATTAAGCTAAGAGTGACGAATGTGCATCAGTGAATTGGTACCCGATTAAAAGACGAGTTACCGATGTGCGTCAGTGAATTAGTACCCGATCAAAAGACGAGTGACCGATGTGCATCAGTGAATTGGTACCCGATTAAGAGAAGAGTGACGGATGTGCATCAGTGAATTAGTACCCGATTAAAAGACGAGTGACCGATGTGCATCAGTGAATTAGCACCCGATTAAAAGACGAGTGACCGATGTGCATCAGTGAATTGGTACCCGATTAAAAGACGAGTGACGGATGTGCATCAGTGAATTGGTACCCGATTAAGAGAAGAGTGACGGATGTGCATTAGTGAATTGGTACCCGATAAAAAGACGAGTGACCGATGTGCATCAGGGAATTAGTACCCGATTAAAATAAGAGTGACGGATGTGCATCAGTGAATTGGCTTCCGATTAAAACACGAGTGACGAATGTATATCAGTGAATTGGTACCCCAATAAAAATGTCCGGCGGATGTGCATCAGTGAATGGGTACCCGATTAAATGACGAGTGATGGATGTGTACCTCTGAATTCGCTCTGTAATGTAATTAAGATTGATGAATGTGTAACACTGAATTGGCTCAAGATTGAAAAAATGAGTGATGGATGTGTAAGACTGAATTTGCTTTCGATTGAAAGATGAGGGACAGACGCGTACCTCTGATTTGAGGTGATACTGAAAAATGAGGGAGGTATGAGCACAACAGAATTGGCCCCAATTTGAAAGAGGAGTGATGGATGTGTAACTCTGAATTCATTCGATATTAAAAAGTCGGCGATGGATAAAATTACTCTCCATTGAAAGATGAGTGATGGATGTGCAACTCTGAATTAATTCGACATTAAAAAGTCGGCGATGGATGTGCAACTCTGAATTAATTCGACATTAAAAAGTCGGCGATGCATGTGCACCACTGAAATTACTCTCCATTGAAAGATGAGTGATGGATGTGTAACTCTGAATTGATTCGATATTAAAAAGTCGGCAATGGATATGCACCACTGAAATTACTCTCCAAAGAAAGATGAGTGATGGATGTATAACTCTGAATTGATTCGATATTAAAAAGTCGGCGCTGGATGTGCACCACTGAAATTACTCTCCATTGAAAGATGAGTGATGAATCTGTAACTCTGAATTGATTCGATATTAAAAAGTCGGCGATGGATGTGCACCACTGAAATTACTCTCCATTGAAAGATGAGTGATGGATGTGTAACTCTTAATTGCTTCGATATTAAAAAGTTGGCGATGAATGTGCACCACTGAAATTACTCTCCATTGAAAGATGAGTGATGAATCTGTAACTCTGAATTGATTCGATATTAAAAAGTCGGCGATGGATGTGTAACTCTGAATTAATTCGATATTAAAAAGTCGGCGATGGATGTGCACCACTGAAATTACTCTTCATTGAAAGATGAGTGATGGATGTGTAACTCTTAATTGCTTCGATATTAAAAAGTTGGCGATGAATGTGCACCACTGAAATTACTCTCCATTGAAAGATGAATGATGGATGTGCAACTCTGAATTGATTCGATATTAAATAGTCGGTGATGGATGTGCATCACTGAAACTACGCTCCATTGAAAGATGAGTGATGGATGTGTAACTCTGAATTGATTCGATATTAAATAGTCGGTGATGGATGTGCATCACTGAAATTACTCTCCATTGAAAGATGTGTGATGGATGGGGTGGGCCATTGGCCACAGATATCCAATTGGATTTAGATTCGGTCTTTGAGCTGGCCCAACGAACGCAGCTATATACCCTGAATTCTCTCTGTAATGAAAGAAGAGTGACGGATAAGTACCACTGAATGGTCTCTCGATTGAAATATGAGTGATAGATGTGCATCACCGAATTTGCAACCGATTAACAGATGAGTGATGGATGTTTACCTCTGAATTGGCTCTATAATGAAATGGAGATTGATAAATGTGTGTACCACTGAATTGTCCCTGTATTGCAAAAATGAGTGAAGCTGTGAGTTATGGGTATATTCCATTTAATGGACTTAGGATAAAAAGATGAGTGATGGATATGTAACTTTGAATTGGCTCTATAATGCATCACTTGATTGAAAAATGAGTGATGAATGTGTACCACTTAACTTACTCTCGATTGAAAGGCGAGTGATATATATGTTCCTCTGAATTGATTCGATGCAGAAAAATTAGTGAGGCGTGTGCACCACAGAATTGGCTTCCAGTTGAAAGAGAAGTGATAGATGTGTACCAGTGAATTTGCTCCCGATTGAAGGATTAGTGACGAATGTATGCTATATAATTGGCTCCCGACTGGAAAATAAGTGGTGGATGTATACAGCCGAACTCGCTGGCCAATCCATGAAGGCAATAGTCTCTTCTTGAAGATATTGTTACCAGGCTGACTCAGTGGAAACGAGCGTCACCATCTCATAGGAGAAATTCATCTCCGGGTCCATTTAACGAAATGTCACCCCAAAGCAGCACACTACCACCACCACTTTTACGAGACATAGCGCAATGAGAGCGTGTCTCTCATCCTCTGCACATCAGAGCACGCCTATAATCGCTCTGAAAATCCAAACCTAGACTCATTTGTGAAGAGTATTGACCTCCATTGGTTTGCAGTCCAATTATCGTGCAGTCTTGCTCAATTCATACGTTCCCTCTCTGATAAAGGATAATGGGCACACAGAGAGCTGGTCGTCTAACATAAAATTTTCTAAAGGCTTATAGTTCAGTAGAAGCAAATACCATTGTTCCTGTAGTTACCGCAAGGGTACGAAGGGGAATCAAACAATAAGTTACATTACATTTAGCGCCATGTGGAGTGGGATTGCAGTCAGACGCGTGTGCTTGGGAGCAAAGTAGACAGTACGTCAGAGCTGCCGACGAAAGGTGTTTTATTTCAGTAACTGAGTAAGGCGTGTGCAGAAGGCAGTTCGTAGTTGCGCGTCAACTGGATTCTTACTCCAAATTGGAAGTGCGAAGAACCATTCGCTTTTTGTAGGCTAAGCCCCTGAATTACACTGACATCCATCATGAAATCTGTGTTGTATACGGGGGAAATACCATGTCTCGCCAGGCCAATGTAAAGTGGTGCCATCAATTTGAAAAGGGTCGTACAAATTTGACGGATGAGTACCGAGAAAGCAGACCATCGATATCCAGCACTCCGGATAATGTTGCCGTAGTTGACGACATGATACAAGATAACAGGCGTATCAAAATCAAGGAAATTGCCAGTACGTTAGACATTTGGTAAGGGACTGTGCATTCTATCATTTACGACCAGCTGGGATTTCAGAAATTGTGTGCGAGATAGATGACACGTTTATTCCCCGACCAGCACAGGAGCCAACGTATCTGGTCGTCTTTGGCTCTTCTGCAACAGTATTCGGCTGAGGGTCACAATTTGATCCCTGAAACCAAACGATCGTCCATGGAATGGAAGCATGTCACCTCTTCCACAAAGAAGAAGTGCGAAGTCCAACCGTCTGCGGAAACCGTCATGGAGACTGTTTTCTTTGACTGTGAACGTGTTGTTTTCACTGAATTTCTGCCAAAAGGTACGACTATCAATATTGTCAAACGCTACGAAATTTGCTAAAGACAATTAATAATAGACGCCGCGGTAACTTGAGCAAAGGTGTCATTCTGCTGCACAGAATGACACCTTTGCTCATGTTACCGCAGCGAATGACACCTTTGCTCATGTTACCGCAGCGAATGACACCTTTGCTCAAGTTATGGCCAGCCAGATCGCCCGACGAACATGATTGGAATATGATGGAATTCCACCTACGCCCATTCCGGAATGTCGGCGAACTGGCCTGCAGCTTGGACTCCATCTGGCATGCTATACATCAAGACAGCATCCGTGAACTGTATGCGTCCGTAATACGCCGGGTAACCGCTTGTATCGGAGCCAGACAGGGCGCTACAACGTACGGATTTGTTTCATTCGTGTAGCTGTTTTATCTGAATAAATGGTCCGGCTGTGCTGGAATTGCCATCATTTCCTTTCCTATACATGTACCGCAGTCCCGCAAGATGTCGTAATGATGACTGATGCTGATATTCCAAAGTTACAACCAAGAATAAGATAAGAAGAGAGAGAAAGAGAAAACGCATTGAGTTTTTATTGAGTTATCAGAAAGAGAGGAGGAAAATGTAGAGCTTCAAGCCCTCTCTTTTGGTGGACGCACAGATATAACCTTGACAGATGAAATTAGAGGAGAGAAGAAGCACAGTACAACGGTTACTGAAGATCATGTGGTTTTAATACAAGAGCCAGGATCTCAATATCTCGGTCATGTTTCACCAGCAGCTGGTTCAGCAGAATCCATTAAGACCAGCATTATCGAGTACCTTTCGCAGAAGGACATTGACAGAGGAGCCCTTATGGCAGTTTATAACGAAGTAAATTTCTCCGTCATTTTTATCCGCGCCAGGATTCGAACCCAGGTCCCCTCATTCCGGAATAAGTTTCTCTACCAATTGAGCTACGCGGACGTTTTATTCTGATTCCTATCTGCCTCTATGTCGTGTGCGTCCTTCTGGCAGGTACGTCACATCTCCTGGTACGTTACATCATCTCCCCCAGCCCTTTTTTTTTTTTTTTTTTTTGTCGAAGTGCTGGAGAAGGGATTCTCTTATTTTTCCTATCTCGCGGTGTGGAAATAACATCACACCATTGCGAGATTTTGAACGGTCGGGTCATCCGGATAGTTCGGGCGCCATTATAACGAAGTAAATTTCTCCCTCATTTTTATCCGCGCCAGGATTCGAACCCAGGTCCCCTCATTCCGGAATAAGTTGCTCTACCAATTGAGCTACGCGGACGTTTTATTCTGATTCCTATCTGCCTCTATGTCGTGTGCGTCCTTCTGGCAGGTACGTAACATCTCCTGGTACGTTACAAGTTGGAAGCGACGGGACAGCAGTTAACACTGGATACAGAAATGAAGTTTTACGCTTACTGGAAGAAGAAATTGGGAGGCCTCTGCAATGGCTCATATGTTTGCTGCATCCCAATGAGCTACCTTTGCGGCACCTCAAGAAATTGAATGGCCGAACAAGTTGTCGTGGAACCTTCTCCGGTCCAATAGGAGAAAAGCTCGAAAGCTGTGAACTTAAACCTGTCGTCCATTTCGAAAATGTTGAAGTGGATGAAACCTTTGCAATATCAGAACTTCGCAAAGATCTGAGTACAGATCAGCAGTACATACGGAAGATTTACGAAACTGTCACAACAGGTTACTGCTCACCTGGGTTGGCAAAAGAATAGTCAGAAAAGCTGTCGCACTCCCTTTGGCTGACGGCAGCATGTCGAATTCTACGTTTATACATTGCAAGTACAAATGTGTTGTTAAATTTGGAAACACTAGTTGAATTCATCATTAAAGTGTATGCGCCGGTGTGGTTTTCGGACAAATCAAAGCCGTACTGTACAAATAGTGGTAAACACTTGAGGAAGATGATCAGTTTGTCTCATTATCTCCCAGACGACTTGAAGAATCTTGTGGATTCTGTAATAAGCCGGAAATGTTTTTTATGCCCATCCTGAGAACATTCTTCGCTCAATATTTACTGACGAAACAATTCACATCAGAGAGCTTGCTATCAGAAGGATTTTGAACGCTAGGGTGACTGGACGCGGACAGCGAGGAATACGGCGATTTACAGTTTCTTTGCTGAATTTCGGCGCAAGGCATTATATGGACCTATTCAACTGGAACGCCTGTGTAGTAACTCAGCAACCTATGCTTCAAGAAATCAGCAGCAAAGATCTTCGTAATATGATAAAAGGGGAAAATCCACATTTGCTGGAAGTAACGAAGTTTCCATGCCAGTCAGACAGTGGAAAGAACAGTTAAAGTAGTGACAGAAGTGACATCTTCTGTGGTTGGACAAGTTGCAAGGGAAGGCCAGATCAGAGACAAAATTGAATCCCGAAAAGTAATCCCATCCTTCCAAAGCAAATCGAAGTACAGAAAAGCATCAGCAGACCGGACAGGCATACAAGTGAAAGAATCAAAATCTTAAATTATTCATACGGGGGAATGCTATGTCCGATGCCTCTAATATCATGGGAACTAACCAGTTTCCAACCCCCCAATCGAAATTGGCATCATGAATTTAGAACCATAGTGTGTCCATAAATGGTTGGGTGGTTGGGGTGGACACGGGTGGAACCCAAAATGCAGCCACATCCTCGTGGTGAGTTCTTGGTTATTTCAGTGAATTTAATCTGAAATAAGCAACGTGCTGCATTGTGCATGATTTACTGCCTCTTGGCACTCAGCGAAGCATTAAATGGTCGATTCAACAAAAATTGAGTTTTCAACTAAAACGACTTTTCCTGCTGAATAACCGAAATTTAAAGGCGCCAGCCACACAGGAAGATATTGTGCAATTAAAAAAATATTTACACGTTTGCTAAGCAGCCCAGGGGGCAATTTTACTGCACTCGGCGGACAACTATTTCGAAAACCCGGAAATGTAATATTTTCGGGAGGAACAAATGGCTCTTGTGGCCCAAATTCCCGAATTTAAATGCGTCTGAGGCACCGGAAGATATTGTCCAATTTCAAAAAAATTTACACGAAAACTAAACAACCCAAGGGGCAACTTTTCCATACTCGGCTGTTATTGATTTCGAAAATCGGTGAAAAAGTGCATTTTCTGCCCTCCCTAATGTACATTGCACATAGGAATTTTCATTTAGATTGGTATAACGTACAAGTTTGTCTGCGCCGGGCATCGAACCCAGGTTCTTCTTTCTCCGGAGCAAGTCGCTCTCCCAACTGAGCTACGCGGACATATGCTCGCACTACTGTTTGTATTTATCTCATGTGCATCCTGCTGAGCAGGCACGTCACATTGGATGATTCCTTCTGGGTACTTTTTTTCTTTGTTTTTGTTGTCAAAGAGTGTACGTTTTCATAATACACTGCTGGCCATCCAAAATGCAACACCAAGAAGGCAGCATCCGATTGGCCTGAAATTCGTAGCATGCGTCGCCCGCGAGAGGACATGCACACGATTACCATTGCAGGGCATATGCAAATCATGTGCGCCCGGCAAGTCACGGAGAAGCACTATGAGAAGGGTGCACAGAAGGCGGGGTGTAAGTAGTGGAAGTGTATTGTGCTGCCGGACCTGTGCGTGGGACGCTTCCTGATGCTTCGTCGCAGAACACGGCAGTCATTCCAGCACGTTTCAGAGTTCGACAGAGGACGAATAGCGGCTTATCGCGACAGCGGTTTATCGTACCGAGACATCGGTGCCCGTGTGGGACGACAACCAGCCACAGTGAGGCGAGTATGGATTCGGTAGATGCAAGAGGGACGGACGGACTCGTTCGGTAGTGTGACGCAGCCGCGGCACACCACCGAACGAGAGGACCAGCATGTTGTGCGGCGGGCATTGACGGCTCGCACTGCCACATCGCGAACGTTAGCGCAGGAATTAGGGTGTGTTGCGCAACAACCTGTGTCAGCACGTACCGTTCGATGTCGTCTGCAGGAGCGGGGACTTGTCGCACGGCGCCCATTGCTCCGATTACTATTGACGTTACACCACCGGTGAGTGCGGCGGCAGTGGGCCATTGAACGCCGCACCTGGACTACGGAATGGCACGACATTGTCTTCTCTGGCGAATCCCGCTTCTGTCTGCAACACCACGACTGTCGGATCTGCGTGTGGCGGCACCGCGGCGAGAGACTGTATGACGCCTGCATTATGCATCGCCATACCGGTCCGTCGCCTGGCGTTATGGTTTGGGGCGCTATTGGATATGACACCCGCCCCCTTTGGTACGCATCGCCAGCACACTCAACAGCCACCGCTACATCTCCGACGTTTTGGAGCCTGCAGTCCTCCCTTACCTGCAAGACCTGCTAATGGCCACGTTTCAACAGGACAATGCGCGTCCGCACGTGGCACGCATCATGCAAAAATTCTTCATGGCCCACCAAGTGTCACTGCTGCCTTTGTCCGCCTGTTCTCCCGATATGTCGCCCATCGAAGACGTCTGGTCGCTGATCGGCAACCGAGTGGCCCGGCAAGCACCACCCGTGGCTACGCCTGATGAACTGTGGCAACGTGTGGAAGTTGCCTGGACCGACATACCCCAAGCCCACATCCAAAGCCTCTTTCGTTCGATGCCGCGGCGTGTAGCGGCCGTTATTGCCAGCCATGGGGGCCGCACGAACTATTGATGTCTGCGTGTTCCGCAAGTCTTCCGGGCCTGTTAGCTCCATCGTTTCATCTTTGTATCTGTAGATATGTGTCCAGTAAATCTGTCTTTGCTATCTCGTGTCCTTCTTGGTGTTGTATTTTGGGTGGCCAGTAGTGTAGATAACCAACAACCTAGCAGAAGTGTCAGTTATAATGCGGTATATTATTTGATTTTTCAAATACAGCAAATAGTGTATTTCTGGTTCATTTTCGTTTTTCAGAACAGCATTAAAATAACTTTTTTTATATTTCTATCCTTGATATAGAGTAAAATTCACAATAGTATTAAATGCGTCTTTAAGTTTATAAAAGCTCCATACTCCATGTCTAGACAAAGACATCATTTTTAATCTCCGTCATTGCATTCACATAATACCTCTAAGCGTTTTTTTTGTGGTTTCAGGAAAACATGGGAGTCTATTCTATTTATCATTTAAGTAAAATAACTCCTAACATTCCCAACGCCGGGTGAATGAAAAAAGATGTGAGACAAGAAATTGCCCCCAATAAAAACTTTTATGGTGTCGTAATCCTCTCTTTCAGGGTAGGATATCAAGCCTTTAAAGCAAAATAAAACACAAAGCGCGAACACAAAAATAGCTTCAGTGATATTGCTGACATCAGGAATACACTCGTATGGAAACATACGTGAGGCGTTTCGGAAGTCAGAGCGTCGTCTACTGAAGCCATCATTCTTAAGCTTCGCTGTGCAATAAAATACCACATCGTTGGCAACAGCAATTCTGTCAGAAATCACTGGGGCACTCGGATATTAAATAAAAACTGACATTCGCAAAAAAAAAAAAAAAAAGAAGTTAGTGCCTGCGTAAAGAAAAACCTTAAGTCGACATAAAACTTAAGCTGAGCTTTCAGTTATTCCAAAGCAAAGTAAAATACTACAAAACAAGTTTTTTTTACGAGCTGGGCAAGATAATGTTCGATAGTTTAGTGATGACATATTATTTCTTTTCTCCTCGAATGGTTTTTGCGTACGAAAGTCAAAAAATATATTAATGATAATTTAAAGTCCAGGTACCTGCAGATTAGCCTAAATCTGAGTCATACAGGTGAATATAATTTAGAAATAAACAATTAATTAATGTGTAGGAGGTAAAATCTTGAAAAAGATTCGAGATTCGAAAACCCGAATCTTCGCGCATTTTTCGTCATTCAAATCTTAATCTAAAATGCTTGGCGTTTTGTGCTTTATAACCAAGTAAATTTCTCCGTCATTTTTGTCCACGCCGGGGCCCGAACCCGTGTCCCCTCATTCCGGAATAAGTCACTCTACCAATTGAGCTACCCGACGTTCGTTCTGAATGCTATCTGCCTTTATGTCGTGCGCGTCCTGTTGGCAGGCACATCACATCTCCCCCTCCCCCCCGAAAGAGGGCCGGGGGCATGGCCCACGGGTCAGCTGTGACCACTAGTCGTTGTAGGCAGCCATCCGCTGTAGAACGTGCACTTGAGAACTCCCAGTCAATCTGGTGTGTGGAATGCAACATCACACATTTTTATTTTTCGAAGCGCTGGAGAAGGGATTCTCTTTTTTTTCCTATCTCGCGGTGTGGAAATAACATCACACCATTGCGAGATTTTGAACGGTCGGGTCATCCGAAAAGTTCGGGCGCCATATAACGAGGTAAATTTCTCCCTCATTTTTTGTCCAGGCCGTGGCTCGAACCCTCCCCTCATTCCGGAATAAATCACTCTACCAATTGAGGTACGCGGGCGTTCGTTCTGACTGCTATCTGCCTTTATGTCGTATGCGTCCTGCTGGGCAGGCACGTCACAGCTTGTTCTAGAGCGATATTTGTTCGATTTTTTGTCATCATGTCGAGTTCTGACATTAGAAAAGAATCGAGGAAGATCATCTACAGTGTGCACAAAGTTATTTGAAATTGCTCGTTACTTCTAAACCGGAAGCAACAGTGAAGGAATTGTTTAGCCAAACACCGAGAGCAAATGCCGAAGCAACTGGCGTCCCCCAACTGACTCCCCCTTAGCCGCCATACGTCAAGCATTCCTTTAGTAAGTAGCACCATTAATGTTCTACAAAACTTCAAATCAACTTTAGGTTCCGTACAGGGTTTTCGAAATGTCTTGCTTACATCTTTAACAAGTTAGTAAAATCATGCAATGCATTGATTATGATAAGCTTTTCATCATACCAGAAGTCATTACTCAAGTAATGCGGATAATAGCTGCGGAATAAATATCGCTCCTGTGTCCTAACCTTTGACCCCATTTCGATGATATTCAACAGAATTGGTTCGGTATACATCCGGAACGACATACTAAAGTTTTGTCGCAATCGAAGCATTTTTACGTAAGTTATGACGCATAAGGGCGATGGAATGGCTCTAGCTCCTATGTCCTAACCTTTGACCCCATTTCGTTCGATCAATAGGATTCGTCCTCGTGTGGTCCCCTACCACGTATTAAAATTTCATCGAAATCGAACAATTTTTACGCACGTTATGACGCATAAGGGCAATGGAATTGATCCCGCTCCTATGTCGTCACCTTTAACCCCGTTTCTCCCATTTTTCGACAGGGTTCGTCCCCGTGTGATCCCCTACAACATACTAAAACGCTATCGAAATCGAATCATATTTACGCAAGTTACGACGCATAAGAGCAATGGAATGGATCCCGCTGCTGTGTCGTGACCTTTGATCCCATTTCGTCCATTTTCAATAGGGTTTGTCCCCGGATCGTCCCCTACCACATATTAAAATTTCATCAAAATCGAACTATTTTTACGCGAGTTATCGTGCGGAAGGACAGACGGACAAAGCTGAATCATATACGCATCTTCAACCTACGGTTGGAAAGCGTACACAAGAAAGTTGACACCGAATTTTCAAGTGTAATAAGCACGTCTTTTGAATCCGTTCTGACGCAAATTAAATTTATGAAAGCTATTCAAAGTCAATGGAACCGGTATGGAAAACAATAGATCTGACAAAAGAAAGAAAATTTTCAATCGGGTTTTTCATCCCTCAGATATTGCTGTAAACAGAAACGTGAGCTTACGAACTCTTAGAAACAGAGATATCGACAAAAATAAGATGTGACATTACGTCCCCTGGTGGGAAAACCATGCATTATTTTAGGAAGAAAGTTTTCTCAAAAGGAGTATCCATATAAGCGGTATCAGTAGAAGAAAAAAACATTAGTCGAGTTTTCAGGAGCCCAGATTTTGCAACAAATACTTCAGAAGCAGAAATTAAGACATATGATCCCTGGTGCCTAAACCATTCTTTACCAAACATTAGAAATTATGTGAAAAATATTTTCCATCAGGTCTTGTATGCGATACACGAAGAATATTTCAAATCAGAGCTTTAGGAGCAAAAATAACGCAGAAAACGCAATTTACCTTTGTGCCCCCTAGCGGAAAGTGTATGATTTACTTGAAAATTTTGAATTTATAGGAAAAACGTTTCGTATCGGAAGCACTATACAACAAAGAAGGAATTTTTCAAATCGTACTCTTAGAAGTAGAGATATTGACAAAAATAAGATATACATTTACTACCCCTGGCGTAGAAACCATGCATTTTTTCAAGGAGAAGATTTTCCTAAATGGTTTGTCGACATGAGTAGTACCGGTCAACAAACGACGTTTTTTCAATCGAGAATTTAGAAGCTCATATTCTGCTGCAAATACAACAGAAGCGGAAATTAAAATTTACGCCCCCTGGTGGCCAAACTATTTTTTACAAAAATTAGAAATTATATGCAAAGGATTTCCCATCAGGAGCTGTATCCGGTGCAGAAAGAATTTTTCAAATCGGAGATTTAGATGCAGAGATATAAGAGGAAATGCAATTTACCGTTACGCCCCCTAACGGAAAGTCTGTGAATTACGTGAAAATTTTGAAATTATATGAAAAACATGTCACACGGAAAACACTATCCAACCAAGAAGGGATTTTTCAAATCGGACTCCTAGAAGTAGAGATATTGACAAAAATAAGATGTACATTTACGCCCCCTGGTGTAAAAACCATGCACTATTTTAAGAAGAAAATGTTTCTAAAAGGTTTGTTGACATGAGTAGAATCGGTCAACAAACGACGTTTTTTTCAATCGAGAATTTAAAAGCTCATATTTTGCTGCAAATACAACAGAAGCGGAAATTAAAATTTACTCCGCCTGGTGGCCAAACTATTTTTTACAAAAATTAGAAATTATATGCAAAGGATTTCCCATCAGGAGCTGTATCCGGTGCAGAAAGAATTTTTCAAATCGGAGATTCAGAAGCAGAGATATAAGAGGAAAATGCAATTTATCGCTACGCCCCCTAGCAGAAAGTCTATGAATTACTTAAAAACTTTGAAAATATATGAAAAACATGTCACACTGAAAACATTATCCAACAAAGAAGGAATTTTTCAAATCGGACTCCTAGAAATAGAGATATTGACAAAAATAAGATGTACATCTGCGCCCCCTGGCGGAGAAACTGTGGAATATTTTGAGAAGAAAATATTCCGAAAAGGTTTATCGATGTGTGTAGCATCAGTCCACAAAAGAATTTTTTAATCGATATTGTAGAAGTTCCGATCTTATGGCAAATACATCAGAAGCAAAAACTAACACTTACGCCCCCTGGTGGCCAAAGTATTCTTTACCAAAAATTTAAAATTAGATGCAAAAGATTTCCCATCAGGAGATGTATCCGCTGAAGAAAAAGATTTTTAAATCCGAGTTTTCGAAGAAGAGTTATCGAGGAAAATTTAGTTTACTTTTACGCCCCCTAGCGGAAAATCAATGCGTAATTTGAAAAGTAACTATATCTAAAATACTCTTCGACATAAGTGGGATTGAAAGATAAAAACAAATTTTCAATCGGATGTTTAGAAGCAAATATCTGGAATAAAACGTATTTTTGAATTCGACATCATCTGCATTTACGCCCTCTACCGGCAAAACTGTACATCGTAAAAAAAAAAAAAACGAAATAAAGGATCATCATTTGCATATTTCAAGCTTCCCAATGCAAAAAGAATTTTTGAAATCGGACTAATAGTTGCTGAGATACTGTGGGTACAGGCGGAAGGACGGACGGACGGCCAAACCGATAACAGAAGCACGATCTTTTTTTACAAAAGTCGTGCTAAATAGGCGCTATCAGTCTGTTCAGACCGATAAATTGTATGCTCTTGGAACTAAACTGGATACTCGGTTCAGAGGAAGTGTATTTTTAAGCAAAGAAAACCTAGAGCAAGTTAAATCAACTCTGGCCATTGAAATTTCGGATATTAGTATTTTACAAGCAGATGACATTTATGCAGTCATCAGAACAAAGTCAAAGAGATGCCACTCAAAAATTGTTTACTCAAGAACAAGGAGTTCATAGCATGTGAAGTTACTACCGTATATACACTGGTGGAAAGTGAAAAAAGAACACCAAGAAGGAATTGGCGGACGATCATGAAATTTACATATGTTAATGGGGTCGAGTTTACGTAGGTGTTGTGTTAATTTAGGAACCAACTGGTGAGTGCTTACGCCACAGCACATCATAATATGCAAATTACCGTCGGTGGTATTTAAGGAGTACGGCGAAGTGAATGTAATCAGTCGTTGTCGTACGGACACGTGCGAAGACCCTGAAGAAGCTGCAATGCATGGACATGGAAGACGTGTACGATTTCAGCAGTTATCGGACTTTGAGCGAGGTCGTTTAGTCGGACTCCGCGAGGCCGGGTGGTCGTATCGTCGTATTGCGGAGCGAAGTGGACGGGAAGTATCGGTGGTGGTACGATGGTGGCGTAGATGGTCCGAGGAACATTCAAACGCGAGAAGACGTGGAACCGGGAGTCACAGATGGACTGATGAGCGGACCGATCGACGCATAAGAAGAGCGGTCTGCTCATCAGATGTACATGCATGAAGAACATCCACTGCGACGTAAATCCGAGCTGCCGTTGCACCTGAGGTGACTGTGTGAACAATCCGTTACCGTCTACTGGATGCAGGACTACGTGCACGTGTGCCTCTGGCATGTGTACCTCTGACTCCAACCCACCGTCAGGAACGGCTGCAGTGGTGTCGCCAACGTCTGCACTGGAGAACGCAATGGCTATCTGTCGTGTTCAACGATGAAAGCAGATTCTGCTTGGGAGCCTCCGATGGACGTATGCGTGTTCGCAGACGCACAGGGGAGCATCTCCACCCTTCTTGCATCCGCCAGCAACATACAGGGCCTACACCTGGTCTCCTGGTGTGAGGAACGATCAGCTATCACTCCCGTACGCAACTAGTGTTTGTACCGGGTACGTTAAACAACACCTCCTACATCAACAACATCATTCAGCCCGTTGTTGTGCCATTTGTAAGGTCGACCCATCATGGTGTTTTCCAGCAAGATAACGCACGCCCACACACGGCACATGCAACGCAGCATGCACTTCAGGGTGTGAGACAACTTCCATGGCCTGCACGTTCGCCGGATTTGTCCCCCATTGAGCACGTGTGGGATTTTATGGGACAACGACTTATCCGTCTCCACGGCCAGCCACGACCATCCACGATTGACGCGTCCAGGTTGAGGATGCTTGGAACTCAATACCCCAAACTTACATCCAGCATCTGTACGACAGACTCCATGCCAGAATTGCACAGTGTGACGCAGTTCATGGTGGTTCAACCTCGTATTAACCATGTTACATGGAAATGTTATTTTTCAGTTTACCAGCAAATACAGCTGTACTTTGCCATAATGTTTTGATCACGTTATCCTCTGTATTCTGTTATTATGCTGTATAAATTTCGTTGGTATCAGACGTCTCCTTCTTGTTCTTTTTTCACTTTCCGGCAGTGTACTTGTGTATAGTTCGACCCCAGATTTTTATCTGAATATTAGATATAAAAATCCTGTATAAGTCAACAACCCCCTCCGATTTTTATATGAATATCTGCAGTTTTTGTGTACCTATCTATCTTGCATCTTGCATATAAATTAAAAAATATATATATTTTCCGTGGATGCGCCCGTATGCGGAAATGTGAATCTACTATTTTCTTCTTCTGATTGTCTGACTTGATGTGTCTATGTGTTGTTTCATTTGTTTCTTCTACGGGGAGTATATGGCTACGTCAGGCCATTTTGGCCTTTTCCCTTGTCTTCCCTGTTGTTACAGTTTATGCTCATCATTTATTAATTGTCAATTTTTTTTTTCATTCTTTTTTCGTTTAAGAGCATGTAACAACAAAAATAAATAAATAAATAAATAAGCATTATTGTTGTAGTTGGATCTGGCAATGCAGCCTTCGGCAATTTCCTGCAAAATGTGGGTGGAATTGAGGCACAATTCAGGGAAGATGATAGGGCTCACCAACCTGGTTAGGGAGTTTTCAGGAAAAGGTTACACACTTTAACACTATATGAACCCAATTTTGCACATAGTCTCCCCCCCCTTCTCACACTTTATGCGAGCGAGTTTTCTGCAATTACTTCATTCATGGAGAGTAAAGCATCTGTTCCCGCAGCAAACGAATCGTGATGCATTTACCAAACCTTGTAAGGCACATCGTTATTTAAAAAAATCCTGAAACATATTTGGAAAGCGTAAATACACTGCGGAAAAAAATCACAACACCACGAAAAAATAGTTGTAGAGGAATGAAATGGCGGCAATACATTTGTATAGGTAACATATTTAATCGATTAAGGTTTCAAGATCACAGCTAAATGTAAGCGCGAGAAGAGCCATTTTAAATGTGAAATGCTGGTACATTAATAACCGGTGTAACCGCCAGAATGTTGAATGCAAGCACGCAAACGTTCATGCATTGTGTCGTACAGGTGCTGGATGTCCGTTTGTGGGATGGAGTTCCATGCCTGTTGCACTTGGTCGATCAATACAGGGACGGTTAATGCTGGTTGGGGGTGACGCTGGAGTTGTCGTCCAATGATGTCCCATACGTGCTCGATTGGTGAAAGATCTGGTGATCTAGCAGGCCACGGCAACATGCCGACACTCTGTAGAGCATGTTGGGTTACAGCAGCGGTATGCGGGCGAGCGTTAGCCTGTTGGAAAACACCCCTAAAATACTGTTCATGAATGGCAGCACAACAAGTTGAATCACCAGACCGACGTACAACTGTGCCGTCAGGGTGCGTGGGATAACCACAAAAGTGCTTCTGCTGTCATAGGAAATTGTTCTCCTGAGCATAACTCCAGGTGTACGTCCAGTGTGTCTCGGCCGCAGACAGGTTGATTGCAGGCGCTCACCTGGCCTCCTTCTAACCAACGCACGGCCACTCCCGGTCACACAGGCAGAACCGGCTTTCATCATAAAACATAACAGATCTCCGCTCCGTCCTCCAATGAGCTCTAGCTTGACACCACTAACGTCGCAAACGGCAGTGGTTTGGAATAAGTGGAATGCACGCTACAGGGCGTCTGACTTGGAGCTGTCCTTCAAGTAACCGATTTGTAACAGTTCGTTGTGTCACTGTGGTGGCAACTGCAGCTCGAATTGCTGCCGCAGACGCGGTAAGATGCGCAACGGCCATACGCCGTACACGGCGGTCTTCCCTCTCAGTAGTGCCACGTGGCCGGCCGGAACCCGGTCTTCTTGAGGCAGTACCTTCCCTTGACCACCGCTGCCAACAATCATGCACAGTGGCTACATTCCTGCCAAGTCGTTCTGCAATATTGCGGAAAGAAAATCCACCTTCTGGTAGCCCTATCACACGACCTCGTTCAAACTCCGTGAGCTGTTGATAATGGCTTCTTCGTCTTGTTAAAAGCATTCTTGATTAACATCAACACCCTACGTCGAATCTCAACGATAACTAACGCTCACGAACGTTACAGCACGTATTTACATTAAACCTGCTTTGCATGATCCGAGGGGCGCTACTAGCGCCACACGTATGCGCCGAGCGCGAAATTTGCATAGACGTCATCTTACAGATGTACTCTCACCGCCTACCAACTGTCGTTTATCTAACACTACCCCTTGTTGGTGTTGGGATTTTTTCCGTCAGTGTAGCTCTTGATGTCAACCTGATAGTTTTTATCCGATAAAGAACGCATGCCGTAAAAAATAAATGTGTAACTTTTGAAGTTTTCAATGGATTTCTTCAAAATTTAAAATGAATCTTTATTTTGATGTATTGCGGACACTGCAAAATTTGCACACAACTATTTAAAATATTGAAGAAAATTGTTTCTATAAATATTTCTCCCACTCCCCTGTGCAGCGTAACCGCTGTCGGGCAACTGTTGTGTTGGACGAGTGTGTGATTGACAGATAGGTCGTTTATCTACCCCTTAGTTTCATCCTCCCTGTCCACCGCGTTTGTGACAAAACCAAACATCGCCTCATTTAGTAAAGAAGCAATCCATTTTTGCTCGCTCTTAGTCTTCAGAAAAGCTTACTGTTTGTTTGATTTTTAGAGCCGGGGCGCACTCAATTTAATAACAAACGTAAGTAGATTGTTAAACTAATGCACTTTTTTACTATCAATGGCAGTGTTATTCTAAGCGATCGGCCAAGTTTATACACTTTCGTTTTCGGGATGCATTGATCAAATTATCGCTGTTCTGTAGATTGTCACACCTCTCTTCGCCATCGCTAAGCCGGGGCAGCAGTCTCCTTTTGCAATAGTCTGTCCTTTTCCCTCTTCATTCCCCCGTCGAGAATTAAGCACGTTCGTAGGTCCCGGCACGGTGCAACTTAAGCTACTGGAGCCTTCACCTCTTGCCTCTAGGTGATTTACCAGCAGGGCAATCAAGTCAAGGCCATATCGACAGATCTAAAACGGGCTTTGAAACATCCTTGCGAAATGAGTTTTTCTATTAGTGAATACAAAAAACTTGTACATATAAAATCAAGAAAATTCTTAGCAATAATTTTCTTCTGTACCAGTGACACCCGGAAAATGACTAAATATACAACTGCAAATGAACTGATGGCGCAAAGGAAAATATGCGTATTTCCATATGGCATCAAAATTTTGGTTTTCAACCTATCAGAAATATTTTCCGTGTACAGTTCGACCCCCTAATTTCGACCTAAATATTTCATTAAGAAAAGTCGACTTATACACGAGTATATACGGTAAATGCTCTCTAACGCCTTGTGGAATCTACCCCAAGCCGAATACGTTTAGTATTTCGGACTAAAAGGGGTCCGATGAGATGTTGAATAAAGGTTTCTTATTTAGTGGCTGGTAATGTGTAGCAAGTTTTGTAGCATTTGCTATCCTACTTTCTGGCATTACTATCTCCTTTTCATTTTTTTACGCTTTCCAACCGTAGGTTGAAGAAGCGTATATGCTCCAACTTTGTCCGTCTGTCTGTCAGTTAGTCCGTCCGTCCGTACGCACGATAACTCACGTGAAAATGGTTCGATTTCGATGAAATTTTAGTATGTGGTAGGGGACCACTGGGGACGAACCCTATTGAAAATGGGTGAAATAGGGTAAAAGGTCAGGACATAGGAGCTGGATCCATTCCATTGATTTTATGCGTCATAACTTGCGTAAAAATGGTTCGATTTCGATGAAATTTTAGTATGTGGTAGGGGACCACCTGCGGACGAACCCTATTGAAAATGGGCGAAATGGGGTCAAAGATCAGGACATAGGAGCGGGATCCATTGAATTGCCCTTATGCATCGTAACTTGCGTAAAAATGGTTTGATTTCGACAAAACTTTATCATGTTGTTCCAGAGGTATACTGAACTAATTGTGTTGAACATCATCGAAATAGGGTCAAAGGTCAGGTCACAGGAGCGAGATTTATTCAACAGCCATTATCCTCATAACTTGAGTAATAACTTGAATAATGATTTCTGGTATGTTAGAAAGCGTATCATAATCAATGCATTACAAGAATTTACTAACTTGTTACAGAGTGTATCGTTCTAATATTCGGTACTTCATTTCGAATAACAAAGAAAGGTGAAGACATAAACATTTACGTATTGTGCATGCACTCATTGTTCATAATACATTTTATGTGTTTTCATATATGAAGTGTTTTCTACACAGTATTTATTTTTTCTAGTATGTTCCCGGTCTGAAACGTAAAGCACTTAATTTTACTTATTCTGCCTTAATGTTTATGCAAAACTCTCTGATATCATCAATTCCAATTATCTGCATTCTGTTACTAATTAACCTCTTCGTGTGAAGAGGGAGCATTGAAGATATCAGGAACTTACCGATTTATCAGCCTACTATCAGTTGTTCATAAAATCCTTCACTAAGGTATCATCATATCGCTTATAATAAGGAAGCACTGGACATGGATCAACCACGAGAACAAACTGGATTGATATGAGCTTACAGCACCGAACATCATAAACATGTACTTAGAGAACTAATTGAAAGAGCAAATGAATACGAAATCGCATTATGCATGGCTTTTGTTGATTACGAAAACGCTTTTGATTCCGTGAAACGATCAGGTGTTTTCGGAAGCTCTGGGGCACTGAAGAATTGTTCGTTAATACAAGGTGTCCTATAAAGAATTTCCCTCATTTCAATAAATTAATATAAAAATTGTATTACAGGTACAAGAAAAGTATTGCATGATAATGATTGCACACAAGTTGTTTTCTTGTATCAGAACACCTCCACATGGGTGCCATTTGTATCCCAGAGGACGTCTAAGCAATATTTGATTTCACGCCATGTTTTGTTTATCATCTCAGCACAGACAGAAATAATGATGTCCGTCATTCTGCTCTTCAACGTCTCAACATCCGGAACACTGCTAGAGTAAACTTGGTCTTTCACATAACCCCACAGGAAAAAGTCTAGACGGGATATGTCCGGCGATCCAAGTGGTCATCTCATAGGACCGTCGCGGCCAATCCATCTGTCCGGAAATGTGGCATTCAGGAACAAACGAACCATTATTGACCAATGTGTTGGGTCACTGTTTTGTTGGAAAATAACCGAAGGTTAGAGTGCATGCAACTGAGGTGCTATAAAAAGTTCCAGCACAGTCAGGTACACATTTCATGATACCATGGGCTCTGTAAGAAAGAAGGGTCCGATAATTCTGTCATGTATCAGGCCGCACCCTACGTCCACTTTCGGGCTAGCCCTTTGTTGTTCGATTCAATAATGGGGATTCTCTGATCCCCAGACTCGCACACTGTGCCTATTTACTGTACCAGAAACGTGGACTGTGGTTTCATCTGAAAAACAGACACGGTGCAGATAATCACTATCATGAGCTGTGCGCTGCAACATCTCCGTCGCAAATGCAGTACGGCGAGGCCGATCATCAGGCTGATTGGTTGGTTGGTGGATGAATTTTAATGGCGCAAGGGCCAGGTTTGGCCAAAGAGCGCCAGACAAAGGACTATCAGCGACAGATGTTTAAAAGCGGGGAAAAGGATTAAGAGAAAACAGGCTTGGTAAAAGTTGGAAAAGAGGATGAAGAAAGCTGTGAAGACACGTCAGTGAATTAGGTTTATATAAAAATTTAGATCATCAGGCTGAAGAGCTTGAATGGTCTGTACCTTGTAAACATACAGATGAAGACGTTTGTGTAAAATGTTGTAAACCGTGGCACGGGAAATCCCAGGTTCCAGTGAAGCACGACGAATGGATTTCCTCGTGCTTTGCAGAAATGTCTCCTTAACAGCTGTAGCTGTCTCTTGTGTAACCGGCGGTCGGTCCACTCGGCAGAAATGGCCAATACTGCCCGTCGCTCTAAACTTTTCATACCAAGCTTTTATGCTTTTTTGGTTCTGTGGTAACCGTCTGGACAGTAACCGCCGATTTGGTCTCATGGAATCACAACATGCACGCTACTTTCTCTTGCATCGAAGCCATTATTGATGAAATGCTCCTCTTATCCAGCAGTAGCGCTCACCTAAAGAACAGAAAATAAACTTTATGAACAACCTGATGCTATTAATAACAGCATCATGAAAACCTAATTGCAAAGGTTCGACTATTACAAGACACTGCACTTACGAAAATTGGAGAAGGAAGTGAGACAAGTTGACAGCATACCTCACAAGTTCTTCAATGACAAATTGCAGATGGTTTTTCAGTCATTGAACTAGGAAAGCCAGTAGATACAAATTAATGCAATCTACCTTCGTTTTCTTGTGATGACATAGTCAGTTGTGCAACTGACACCTCAGAGCCGCTTGTATGGTCCAAGAACTTGCTGACAAGAGGGCAGAAATGGGCCTAAGAACGACCTTAGAGAAAACCAAGTTGATGTGTAATGCTTTTAAAAGGTATAAAACATTAGCGATCGATGGAGCAATCCTTCATGTAAACAATGCCTACGTTTACTTTCAACAGATATCAAGCAAGGAAAACGTTAATTGAAAGATTTATCGGCGTACGGAACTTGGTTGCAGAACATTTGCAAGAAGTAGCAACATTTGCAAGAAGTAGCAACATTTGCAAGAGCAGTTTACGATTATGTCTTAAAACAACGGTGCTTAACCGATGCATCGTTCCAGTTCTTATGTATGGATCAGATACATGGATGGACCTTGACTAAAAGAAGATATACAAAGGCTAAACACTGCTGAAAGAAGACTAGAGAGATGCATCCTTGATATGAACAAGGAGGAAAGGAAGAGAAGCTTATGGATCAGGAAAATGACATGAATTCATGACATCATGATCAAGGCAATATCTCTGAAATAGGAACGGGCTGGACGTATTGCTACAAGAACTGACCACCGCTGGATAAAAGAAATACTACTCTGGATTCCAAGGGACAGGAAGAGAGACAGAAGAGTAGATGGCATTATGATCGAAATAAAAACCCTCAAGGGGCAATGTTCCAGACATATTGATAGAAGAATTGAACATCGTTGGGTAGAAGAAATACCAGACTAGATTCAAAGGGACAGGAAGAGACTCAGAAGAGTGAAATACATTATGATTGAAGTGAAGACCCTCAAATGGTAATGGGCTGGACATATTGCTAAGAGGACTGACCACCGTTGGACAACTGAAATACTAGACTGGATACCAAGGGACAGGAAAAGACCGAGAAGAGTGAATGACATTATGATCGAAGTAAATATCCTCAAGTAGCAATGGGCTGGACATATTGCTAGAAGAACTGACCACCTTTGCACAACTGAAATACTAGACTGGATACCAAGGGACAGGAAAAGACCGAGAAGAGTGGATGGCATTATGATCGAAGTAAAGACCCTCAACTATGAATGGGCTGGGCAGACCACCGTTGGACAACTGAAATACTAGACTGGATACCAAGGGACACGAAAAGATCCAGATTAGTGGATGACATTATGATCGAAATAACGACCCTCAAGTAGCAATGAGCTGGACATATTGCTAGAAGTGATGACCACCGATGGACAACTGAAATACTAGACTGGATACCTAGGGACAGGAAAATACCCAGAAGAGTGGATGACATTATGATCGACGTAAAGACCCTCAAGTAGCAATGGACTGGACATATTGCTAGAAGAACTGACTACGATTGGACTACTGAAATACTAGACTGGATACTATGGTACAGGAAAAGGCGCAAAAGAGTGGATCACATTATGATCTAAGTATTGACTTTCAAGTGACAATGGCTGGACATATTGCTAGAAGAACTAACTGACCACCATTGGACAGAAGAAATGGCAGACTGGATTCCGAGGGACATGAAAGTACTCAGAAGAGAACTCAGTAGGGGGTGGCGCAAATGTGAGATTCAGAGGTATGTTGGAGTGACATGGACGAGACTGGCTGAAGAAAAAATGGAAGAAACTTGAAGACTTTCATCCGGCAGTAGATTGATAATGGTTGATGATGATATAAGAGAGTAATTAGATAACTGATACAACTCCAGAACCAGCCTTATCTGTATAGTAGAACAGTAAGTGTTAACTAATAGAAAATAGTCCCCATTTCTTCTTATTTTATTATTATTCCATCAACGTTAGGGTTACAAATAAATCAAACCCTGAGCGAGACAGCAAATCCCCGTTGACAGTACCCTGACATCCCATAATACAAGTCAGTTAGCAATGAACATAAAACATAGGTACATTTGGAAGATTATCAATTCTGGGAAAAGTGTATAAATGAGCGCATATGATAAGAAGTGAACTCAGAGTGGGAAATAGAAGATGAGAAGGTGGGAATTGGTGTTCTATCTCTTTGGAAAGAATTGGTAAAAGAATCACATTTAGAAAACCGGCACATGTCGAAAACCGTCCAGGATTAAGTTCCAAGGATTTTTACCTCTTCTTTTATTTAAGATATCGCGATATGAAACTGAATAGAAGTCGTAGATTGCACAACACGGCAAACATTTCAAATGTTGATATCGATCTTTGAAATACACGCCGCGAAAGCCTCTGCTCTTCCGTTTTAGGAAGTAGTTCTATCGGAGCATGAAGGAAGATGCAATAAATCCGCTTTACGTCGAGTTTCTAACAACGGGTACTTTAAAGAACTCGTTTTCAGTCGCTCCGTGGAGGATCACTAGCCGGAAAAGATGTTCTCGATTGCGTCGGTGGTAAATGAGATCAGCAACTGGGTTCTTTTCACTGATAATGAAAAAAAAATATCTTGGTCCTGCACGGCGATATTACATTTCAGTAAAATCTGAGAAATATTCTCGGCCACATGACTTTTCGGATAAAAAATTTGAAACTTTCAATTTCCTGCGAAATGAAATGAAATAAAGCTAAAGCAGCAGCTAAGTCTTAGAAGTCCCGGATTACGAAAAGGCGCCAGTGCACTGATTTAACTACAACTGGGTGCACTACGGAAAGTAGAATAAAATTATGATTTAAATTTCCGACATGTCCTACAACAACGCATTTGCGTGGTATACGTATTACTGCACTGAGATCGGCTTTGCCTTCTTTAACAAAGAAAGAAGTGCTAAAATTCTGAATAGCATATATTGCACGGAAACATTTAACTGAAATATGTTTCGGGAATCAAAAGAAAGTAACTAAATAAAATACAATTTATACTCGTGCCGGAAGAACCTGCTGAAACCAGTAATTTTATTTGATCGTGAAAATAGGAAATTTTATTTAATATTACGAGCATCGTTCTTGTTGTTATAAAACAAAAGACGAATGTTCCAGTTCATATCGTGTGGAACGAAATGAAAGGAAAATTATTTCAAAAGTCGATATTTGTGTGATATATGCGAAAACATGGCGCCCTTCCTCACATCAGTGGGCCCGTAATATTACGGATTTTGATTTTCTTGCACTATCAGTCCTCAACGTAATATTACGTACGTGGATGCTAGGTGGTTAATGTGCTGTTATCTAGGTAATGAGCCCATTTGTGATCTGTATAATGAACCTATAATATAAAAATAGGAAATTAGATATAGTTGAAGCATTTACATTTTTCAATGTATTGGGATCAATGTAATGAACGTAACCTGTAAAAATTGAAAATTTGACTTATTTCATAAATTTACATTTTTTATGTATTGCGATCTGTGTAATGTATCCTTTCGTAATCTGTGTAACGAACCGATACTGTAAAAATAGGAAATCTGATATATTTGAAACATTTACATTTTGTAATGTGTTGTGACCTGTTTAATGAACCCATGGTGTATAAACAAGAAATTTGATGTGTTTGAAACATTTAGATTTTTTTAACGTGTTATTTTCTGTAAAATGGACGTATACTTTGAAAATTGGAAATGTGACTTATTTGATACATTTACATTTTTTAATGTGTTGTAATCTGTGTAATGAATCCTTTCGTAATCTCTATAACGAACCCATTTTGTGAAAATAGGGAACTCGATATATTTGAAACATTTAAATTTTTTAATATGTTGTGATCTGTTTAATGAATCTGTACCGTAGAAATAGAAAATGTTACTTGTTTGGAACATTTATATTTTTTAATGTGTTGTAAACTGTGAAATGAACCGTTTGTGAACTGTGTAACAAACCTATTCTGTGAAAATAGGAAACTTGATATATTTGAAATATTCGTATTTTTTAAATATGTTGTGATCTTAACTTGAATTCTAAATCCGTTTTGATGGTGTAGAATAATAAAGTAAATAGACAGCAAGCTTTAAGCGCGCACAGGTGGCTTCATCAGGAATAATGAGATAAACACCGTAAATAAGAGAAAGTAAAGAAATTCTAGTAATTCAAACTCAAACTTAAGCATGTTATCAATGTTGATTGACGCTTATGTCATATCACGTAAAATCACCAAACATGGTAGATATGTCTCATGCAGAACTCGTAAGCTAGCATAGGCGATGACGTGGATCTTTTAATAGCATTCCCCAGATATAGCGAAGCTCAGTTGATGTTTCTTCATTGTAGGCATCCGTGCTGGTTATTATTTCTACTGATTCTCGTATTGCTGTGTGCTTAGGAGTTGTGTAAGGAGATATTTTTTGAATTTATTTCAAGTCAGGTTTAGCTGCATTGTTCTTGACTTCTCTTGCTAGAACTATGGTAAGCTTTCCTAGTTTGACATCACGTTTATGTTCTGACAGTTTCAATTTAAGGGAGCGCTTAGTCATTCCTATGTACCTTTTTCTGGAGCTATCAGGGGAATTGCAAGGGGATAGCTTAAATTCCTGCATCTGTTAGGTTTGTGCCAGATGGCTTATTTGTTGTTAGCCAAGACGAAATCGATTTAGGTGCTTTTAGTCCTATGCCTAATCATAGTTTTTTAAAAGCACGTTTTAAGAAAAAAATGAAGCCTGGGATGTAAGGGCATGTACCTATGTATAACATAACACGGATGTTAAAACCCTCCAGTTGGCAAGAACGCATATATACGTTCGGACATTTCTGTGCCTAAAGCGGCGAGGACGCAATAATACGTTCACCGAAAACCTGTTCAAAAGCGGCGAGAACGCATATATGCGCATCTTAACGACGACGAATACTACAGAAAAACAGGACGCCTTTAGGGGAGTCTCCTGTTATACATGTGAAAAAATTTCGCATTGCTTCTTCCAAACCTCCTGCCACCTTAAGTCAGATAATATCCGACAACTCGAAAATTTCGTCGTCCTGGAGAGGGAATCGGATCCGCGTCTCCCGGGTAGCATTCGAGTATGCTAACTACTGCACCACCCAAAACGTCCAATTCTCACGTTTTCAATGTACACTGCTGGACAATTGCTAAGGACGGATCATAAGCGGCTATATAGCGCATAAAAAAGTAAGTGTGGATGGATGCCAAGTGAAATAAAACAATGTCAGAATGCCAGGACATTACAAGAAAGGCAATTTATTGTGCTCTGAAATCCAGAAGGCTTTGGAACGTGTTCAAGGGACAAACAGGCCATTTTGTGCAGAATACGTAAGCGTGAAAAAATGCAGTTACCGTCCGCAGGCGTTCCGGCGTAAGATGTCAATACGGGATATGGCCACCATGGAGGGCGATGCAAGATTCCACACGTCGTGTCATGCTTTGCACAACATTATCAAGCAGCTGTTGTGGTAATTTATCCCATTCCTCTGTCAGTGCACGGATGAGGGTGTCCTTGTTTATTGGAGGGCATTGGCGACCAGCAAGACTCCTCCCCAAAGCATCCCACACATTTTCAATGGGATTCAGATCTGGAGAACGTGCTGGCCATACAAGGCGTTGAATATCCTCGCTCTCAAGACACTACTGGACAGCGACTGTTCGTTGACATGTTGCGTTGTCGTCCATGAAAATGAATCTATCACCGACAGCACCACGGAACATGCGAACATGAGGTAGCAGAACATCATTAATGTATCGTTGGCCAGTCATAGTCCCAGTTGGAAGCACATAGAGGGACGTACGGCCATTGATCATGATGCCAGCCTATACCATGAAACTACATGTCGGATATCGGTCCCTTTCCTGTATGTTTGCTGGACAATATTCAAAACCACTATCACGCCAGATCAGTTGTCGTCGACAATCAGACGATAGACTGTATCTACTCTCATCTGAGAAGAGAGCAGTAGACCAGTCGTTATCAGTCCAATTGCGATGTTGATGACACCATTGCAAACGGGCGGTACGGTGACGTCTGGACAATGGGATGCACACAACAGGACGGCGGGCGTATAGTCCTCCTTCATGCAAACGTCTGGCGACAGTTTTTCGGGAGATCCGCTTGCCAGTAGCAGCCATAAACTGATTTGCTACCTCACTAGCTGTGCTGCGCCGGTGTCTTTTTGTTGATAGCACTATGTACCGATCTTCTGCAGGTGTCGTACTGCGAACACAACCTTCCCCGTGACGTTTGCTAAACTCTCCATTTGCTTGAAATGATTTCCAAAGCCTTGAAACAACACTGTGGCTGACGTCGAACTCCCTGGCACCATCTGTTAGTTTTCGCCCTTCTTCAATCTTGCCAATAATACGGCTACGCGTTAAATCATCTGGGTGATGTCGGGAAGACATACTGAAAATTGCAAGTTCGTCAATTGATTCTTTCCCTTTCAACTTTGCGTTTGAACAACAACGGTCTATACGCGTCAAATCCTTTATATCTCTTATCAGCGCTTTGACGTCACGAACAAGTTCGGCAATCCAAAATTTGCATACGCACAACACGTCTTACTGTATCCCGCACTTATGCTAATTTCCACATTTTCCTGCCTTCCATTTTATGGTTGCTATCGTTGCTATTGTCATCCGTCCTTAGCAATTGTCCGGCAGTGTATTTCAATGTATTCCATATACACAACTCTTGCAACACCAAAAAATAATTGCACTATTCAAATGAAATTTACATTACAGATTACTCATGTTACAGGAGATAGATTACATTTATATAGCTATACAAGATATTTTCTCTTCAAAACTCAGTATAGTATGAATGTAAAAGACTGTAAAAGTGCTAACAACGCTTGCTTAGTTTATTGGTAACGAAATCGTGCTATGACGGACTTATACAAAGGCCGTTCCATAAAAACGGAGAGCAACGTTTTTGATTTGGCAACAGTGCGAAAGTGAAAAATAACCACGCAGACGACTGAGTTAAGGAGGTACCTATGGCAGCAGTTATTAACCGTGACCGACGATTCAGGTTTTGTTATTGCGCAGTTGTTTAAGGTACGTCTGTACTTCGCCAAATAGCTTTCAGGTGAGTGATTCTGAGATAAGAAGTGAAATGCATTGTGCGATAACATGTTTTCTATAGTTTGGGTAAAACGGTACCAGAAACAGTTGATTTAATGTAAAAAGCTTACAAAGAAAAATGTTTGGGTGAGTGAACGGTTTTTAGATGGCACCATAATTTCAAAAAAGGTCGTTTGTCAGCAGAACTTACTCCTAGACCTGGTCGACCTGAAACTGTTGTTACGGAGCTTATTGTTAACACTGTTTGGGCAATCCTTCAAGAAGATCAACGAATGACGTGTGAAGACATAGCGGCGTCAACTAATATTTCAAAAACGTCGGCATTCCGCATTCTACGCGACAAATTACTACTTCATTGTGTGCTCCAGATGGGTACCTCATCACCTGACGAGAAAACAATTGTTAGCCAGAGTTCAGGTGTGTCATGAGGGGAAACAAATTATTACAAAGGATCCAAATTTTCTAAACACAGTATTAACTGCCGATGAAATATGGGCCCACTATTTCAACCCCCTCACGAAGCGCGGAACGAGTGTCTGGAAACACACAGGCTGGCCTCCTCCGAAAAAAAGTACGCCAAACCAAATCATTGATCATAAATATGTAGACAACCAGCTTGCCGTTTCCCCACAAATAACGGGCAATGCTGAGTATTACATTCCAGTCTTGAAGCGTCTATGACGACACATATCGATTAAGTGACCGGAACTAGTGGGGAAGCGGACCTTACACCATGATAATGCCTGCCTACATGTGGCTACTTGTGTTCAACAGTTTCTTACGAAATGCAATATTGAAGACTTGACTACAGTCCTGACCTCGCCCCGTGCGATTTCCGTTTGTTTCCAACAATGAAGGAGAAGTACCGTGGCGCAACATTCAACACAGATGCTAACGTTATTCAAACTGTACAGGGGTTGCTAAAGCAGTTTCCACAAAACGCCTTCGACACATACTTTGAGAAGTGGACTGAACGATGGGACCGTTGCATATCATCCGAAGGAAGATACTTTGAGAAAGAGTAGCATATATTTTGCTGTACCTATATTTCTTCATTTTGTGTGACTTTACTCTCAGTTTTTATGGAACGGCCGTGGTACATAAAATAAAATATACAAACCTTCAGCAATATAAAACACGTGTTATTGATCATGAGTGTTGCCTTTCAAGGTTATTGTATCTGTGATTACAAAAATGGAAATTTACAAAATGATGTGTGCGACATAATTGATGTTCACTTTCTTAAAACGTAGAAAGCCAAATGTACACTGTTAAAAATTTTCGGTAGGTTACACCAAAAAATGGTGTGACACCAGCTGCCCCACTTTTTGATAAAAGATACATCATTAAGTGGTGCACACAAAACAAAACATGGTGCAACCTTGTACCATATAGTGGTGCAAAGTTGCACCAGGTTGTTGGGTTTTGTTTGAACTGCAGAATGGTGTACCTTTTCTCAGAAAGTGTTGCAATTGGTGTAGCACCACTTTATGGTGCAACCTACCACAGAATGTTTAGCAGTGTACAACTAAATAAAAGGGCTCGCTATGAATGAAAATAGTGAATTTTGAAAAATAACACTATTAATTATCAAAACGTCACAAGTTCACAGGACAATTAAACAAATGTGAGACATAGCGCAGATGAGGAAAAATATACACTGAAGTGCCAGAAAAACTGGTACAGACGAACTTATGGAAAATACATAGCAACGTCACCTATTCGCGTACTCGGTTGGGTCCGCCAGTGCGTATATAAAGCGATAGACATCCTTGCCAGCTGTCAGAGCTCTCTTTGGCATGAGAATGCCAAGTAATAACGATTTAAGCAATTTTCAACGCTTAAGCCATAGTATTTCGGAGGTAGAAACAAAGTTCGGATTTTCACGGACGACCATTGCAAATGTGTACCGTGACTACAAGAATTCCGGCAAAACCTCCAACCTACGATACCAGTGTGGCCGTAAAAAGGCATTGAGTGAACGTGACCATCGTCGGCTGTCGAGAATCGTTTCACGCGACACTCTCGCAGGTATCATCGGACTTCAATGCTGGAGCCTCAACAAGCATCAGCTTCCGGACTGTGCAACGTACACAGCACGATATGTGCTTTAGGAGCCGACGCCCAACTCAATCCCATTGATGAGTGAACGGCACAGAGCTATGCGGCTCGCTTGGTCACGGCAACACCGCCACTGGACACTTGACTGGAAACAAGTAGCCTGGTCTGACGAGTCGCATTTCCAACTGTATCGATTAGATGGAAATATTCGTGTGTGGCGCAAACCCCATGAAGCCATGGATCCCGCCTGTCAACAGGGAACTGTACCGGCTGGTAGAGGGGGGGTCTGTAATGGTATGGGGTGTGTTTAGCTAGACTTCACTGGGAACCCTGGTACGTCTACAAACGTCTGTGACTGGCCAACCCTATGTGCGCATCCTTTCTAACGAGATACATCCGTTCATGTCCTGCATTCATGCTGAAGGGTTGGGCCTGTTCCAACAGAACAATGCACCTCCACACAAGTGTCGGGACTCCACATTGTGGTTAGAGGAGCATTCATGTGAGTACGGAATGTTGCCATTCCCACCAAAGTCTCCAGACCTGATCGTGACAGAACACCATTGGGATTGCATGCAACGCGCTATCGAACACAGGAATCCGAGACCTCGGAATACACCCGAATTGTGGAACGCTATGCAGGAAGTATGGTGTGCATTGCCTACAGCATATTTCCAGAAGCTAGTGGAGTCCATGTCCCGTCGTATTTCTGCAGTCCTGAGCTCCCGTGAGGGACCTACCAAGTATTAGACTGGTGTACCAGTTCTTCTGGCACTTCAGTGTATATACAAAGATTGATCGTTGAGAAAAAAATACATTATGTTCACTGTGAATCAACTAAAGTAAAAAAAAAAAGGGAAGATGACACCGAATTTTTCGTTGTACAGAGCACGTCTTCTGAATCATTTCTGATGCAAATTAAATTCATCAAAGTTATTCAAAATCAATGGAACCGGTTAGCAAAGCAATGGGCCGGGTTTCTACAATCCATTAAACATCCAAAAATAGAAACAACTACCTACGTCCACCAGGTATGTTACGAAAATTAACAAATGGCGCACAAAATGTTTCTCATAACACAAGGAAGGTGTCAGAGACAGAGTCATTTTCAAATCGAACAGTTTAAAGAAGAAGTACGCATGTAGAAGGAAACATGATATAATTCTACGCCTTCTAGCGGAAACATTTTGCATAATGCAAAAGTTGAAAACAGGCAAAACATATTCTACATGGAAAAAGCTATGCTAAGGAAAAATAAGTTTCCAAATATATCTCCCGCAAGCATAGATAGCGAGAAAAATAGGTTTCGAACTTAACGCCCCCTAGAGGGAAATCTGTTCATTATTTAAAAAGCATAATGCTCCACATATGGTCCACGTAAACTCACTGTCATAAAAATATGCGTACCAAGAAAAAAAACGTACGATTAACGCGAAACTCAGCGAACAGCTACGGGGAGGGCAGTCCTGCGAATGATTAAAGTTTCTTGCGATCCCGCATGCCCTCGCGGCCAAAACTGGCGCTGCAATCGCAATCTTTGCAGATTATAAGGCGCCGCGCAGGGAACTGCACATTCGTGCCGAAGTGCACGGAAAGAGTAAGGTGAGATCCCTGAGCGATAGACATGCCGAAGAATGGCGGTAGATGTGCGTATGAGCAACTGGCGGAGTTTGAACGAAGCCGTATCTTCGGGATGAGAGAGGCAGGGTGGTCATTGCGCCAAATCTGTCGCACTTTGGGCCGGTCGGACAGTACGGTGTAATCGTGTTTGGAGCAATGGACATGGGAAGGCGCCCAGACACGGCGGACTGGCTCTGGATGACCCATAATGCGCCACCAGCATAGAAAACCATGGGATAGTGATATCGGGACGAACAGATGCAATGACACCCCTGTCCAACATCCAGAGATATCTGGCGACTGTAGAAGGGACTTCTGTGTCCACCAGAATCATTTCCAGACAACTGGCCGAGGCGAATCTGCACTCTCGACGGCTCTTACGTTTTCTGTCATTAACACCTGAGCATCGTCGGCGTCGATTGCAGTGGCGTCAGCAGCGAACAGCGTGCGATGCTACAAACTGGTGACTTATAGCGTTTAGTGACGAATCCCGCTTCTGTAGGGAACGGACGACCACCGTGTCAGAGTGCTACAATCCCAACATCACTGTACAGCGGCATACATTCGAAACTGCAGGCGTGATGGTCTGGGGATCCATCGCGTATGACAGCCGGATTTCCCTCGCAGTGATCCGAGGGACATTGACAGCCCAGCGCTACCTACAGGAGATTCTGAGTCACCATGTGCTGCCTTTCTTGGCGGGGTGGCCCGGATCCTTTTACCAACAAGATAACGCCCGTCTGCACGCGACGTGGGTTTCCGAGGACTGTCTACGTCCTGTCTCGACGCTTCGACGCTTCAGTGGCCTTCCAGATCGCCTGATCTCTTGCCCATAGAGCACGTGTGGCACCAGATCGGACGCCAGTTTTCCCCATGTCCAGTGTTCGTGATTTAGAGCATCAGTTGTAAGAAGTGTGGGCCAATCTGTCCCAGGATAACATACGGAGTCTCTTTGACTCCATACCGGACAGTATCACCGCATGTATCCGAGCACGAGGTATTCTGACGCGATAATAATGCTGACCAGAATGTGTACCGTATGTCCGTGGGAAATCGTCCTGCTGCTGTGATATTGTAACTACTCCTGTCCTTCGGATGTAACATCTCACGACTAAAATCTCATTTCAATTCAACTCCTCCTTCTTGGTTCGCGGATTTTTATGGCAATCTTGTCTTAACCGCAATTTACCCAGAAGAATTGTAATCACTTTCATATTTTAGCCAAAGAACCCTTGTTACATTCTGATTCGCACGAGATCGTTGCACCGTAGATTTTTGGCTTCGCAGAATATCAAACTGAAACACAAATTTCCTTTCTTTCATTTGTGACACAGGAATCTGCGAATGCATTATTAAACCTACAATTCTGGTATAAATGAGAATACTTTTCACTTTTGTTGCATTATTAGTGGTAGTCTTGAGTGAAAGACTCCAATTCCAGAAGATTGGCAAATTTATAGAGAAACGAGTGATAATCTTTATTAACCTGAATGGGCTGTTGGAAAAGAAACAGCTGAAATAGCGTTTTTAAAAGCAACGGAAAATTTCCATGCGTGTGCTGAGAAATAATGAGGGAAAAGGAGCTGCGAAATAAACAAAAATTATCTTCCATAACTACAATTTTCAAAGAAGTTGAAGGAGATTTTTTTTTAAAAGCACCTCTCATAAGCTTCAAAACCGGGAAACTCTAGTGCTGAGTTTATAGGTAAAAATACATGACATGACGGACTGTTATTTCCTGTTTTGTGTAATCTTTTACCAATTTTATCTTTCTGTCACCGAGGGCTGAAGATTCTGCGTCTCGTGCTTCCGCATCTGTAATATCGAACGCTTTCTATTCTCGTTCTTTTTTTTTGTTACGAACACACACGTTGAGGAAGTACAGGGGAAATAATGCTATCGTGATGCAATTCGAAATACAGGGCAGTCCGTTATCATAAAAATGAGTCACATATCAAAATTATCTTTGAGAAAAATTATTATAAAACTCTCGTTCCATAAAAACAGAGTAAAATCACATAAAATGAAGAGACACAGGTACAGAAAAATATATGTTATTCTTTCTCAAAGTATCTTCCCTCGGATGATATGAAACGGTCCCATCGTTCAGTCCACCTTTCAAAGCATGTTGCGAAGGCATTTTGTAGAAGTTGCTTCAGCGGCTCCTGTACAGCTTGAATGACGTCAGCATCTGTTTTGAATGTTGCGCCTGGAACTTCTCCTTCATTGTTGGAAACAACAAGAAATCACACTGGGCGAGGTCAGGACTAGAGTCATGCTGTGGCATGATTTCAATACTGCATTTCGTAAGAAACTGTTGAACACAAGCAACCACGTGTGGGCGGGCGTTATCATGATATAGGGTCCACTTACCCATCAGTTCCGGTAGCTTAATCGATATGTGAAGTCGCAGACGCTTCGAGAGTGAAATGTAATTCTGAGCATTGACAGTAATTTGTGGAGGAACGGCATGCTAGTTTACTACCCCACTATGATCAAAGAATATTATCATCCTCACGCTCCCAGCTGATTTGGTTTCGCTGACTTTCTCGGAGGAGGCGAGCCTGTGTGTGTCCAGACACTCGTTATGCGCTTCGTGAGGGGGTCGAAATAGTGGATCCATGTTTCATCGGCAGTTATTACTGTGCTTAGAAAGTTTGAATCCTTTGCAATCATTTGTTTCCACTCATGACACACCTGAACTCTGGCTAACAATTCGTCTCTCGTCAGGTGATGATGTACCAGTCTGGAACACACATGATACAGCAGTAACTTGTCGCGTAGAATGCAGAACGCCGGCGTTTTTGAAATATTAGTTGATACCGCTATGTCTTCACAAGTTATTCGTCGATCTTCTTGTAGTATTGCCCAAAAGATATTAACAATACGCTCTGTAACAGAACTTTAAGGCCGACCAGACCTAAGAACGAGTTATTCCTACAAACACCCTTTTTTGAAATCATGGTTCCATCTAAAAATCGTTGATTATCCAAACCTTTATCTTTGCAAGCTGTTTTTCATTAAATCAACTATTTCTGGAGCCGTTTTACCCAAACAATAGCAAAATTTTATCGCATAACTCATTGGACTTCAAAACTCTGAATCACTCAACTCCAGAGCTGTATGGCGAAATGCAGACGTACCTTAAGCAACTGCGCAATAAGAAAACCGGAATCGTTTGCCGCTGCTGATAACTGTCGCCAGAGATCCTTAATTCAGTTAGTCATCTGCATGTTAATTTCCCCCTTTGCATTATTGCCAACTCAAAAAAAAAAAAGTACTCTCACTTTTTGTGGAACGGCCATTGTACAAAAGAGTCAAAACATTATGACAAGTGCATTTTAATGAAAATCGAAGCAACTGCAGATAAATAACGGCATATGAGAAGGTAAAGGGGCTCTGACGACCGCCAATAGCGGTATAACTATACCATCGGGATTAGAGGAAATGCTATCCCACACTCACCAACCCGCTTGGCCAGCGTGGTGAGTTATGGCCAAACCCCTCCAAAATGATTCCACAACTTAAATCTTGGCCCTCAGTCTCCGGCAGCTGGAATGTACCTGGCCAAGGCAGCGGCCAGTGCGACATGAAGGCAGAGGGTGCTAAGAATCCCCGGAGGACCGGACTAGGCTGCCATCTGATGCTGACCTTGGCTACGTACAATGGACGCTCCCTATCTTCTGATTCAAGGCTTCTTGAATTGGAAGAGGAACTACAAAGGATCAAGTGGGACATCGTGGGGCTAAGTGAGGTAAGGAGAAAAGGAGAAGATCTCATCGAACTGAAAAGTGGACATCTCTTCTACTATCGTGGGACAGATACTGGCAGAACTAGTGGTGTTGGATTTATAATAAACAAGAAACTGAAGGATAAAGTTGTAGAAGTTGAAAGTTCCTCTGACAGAGCTGCACGACTTGTTATCCAACTCTCGAAAAGATACCAGGCTCAGATTATTCAAACTTATGCACCCACCACAAGTCATCCTGAAGAAGAAATTGAAGAATTTTATGAGGAAATTTGTCATCTAAATAATAAAGGTAAGCAGCACTTGAAAATAATTATGGGAGATTTCAATGCAAAAATAGGGCAACGGCAACAGAATGAAACTTCAGTAGGTAAATTCGGTCACGGCAACAGAAACCAGCGTGGAAATACTCTCGTTGAGTTTGCAGAGGCAGAAGGGTTTTTCATCTTGAACTCCTTCTTCAAGAAAAAGCCACACAGGAAATGGACATGGAGACATCCAAATGGGACGACAAGTTAAATTGATTTTATTATGTGTAACAAAAAATTCGTCATAGAAGACTGCAGTGTGCTAAACAAGTTCAACACAGGTAGTGACCATAGATTGGTGAGATATAAGATGCACCTCAACACTAAACTTGAACGTGGCAAGCTCATAAGACAAACAAAATCTATCGACATAACCAACCTTAAAAAACACCATAATACCTTCAAGTTGGAACTGAAGAACAGGTTCTCTGCTTTAGAAGGCCTAACATCAGAAGAAGTGGACATCTCTGAAGTTAACAGAAAAGTAACCAAAGCTCTTATGGAAACAGCAACAAAATTAGCTGGGTCTAAGAACAAGTTGCATGTAAATAAATTATCAGGAAAAACGAAAATGTTGATGCAAAAAAGAAGAGAGATGAGGACAACTAAAGAAGATGTGACTTCCAAAGTGGAATATATAGAGCTATGCAAGACAGTAAGAAAAAGTATCACTGAAGACGTAAGAAAATTCAACTCTGAACTAGTGAGGAAAGCAATTGAAAACAACCAAAGCCTAAAGATAGCAAAGGGACATCTCAGTAAGGGAAGAAAACAGATTATGGCACTGAGAAAAGAAGATGGTTCTGTAACAAGAAATAGAGGCGAAATTTTGACAAGAGTGAAAGATTTCTACTCCAAATTATATGAAAGGGATGATACATGCACTCCAGACATCATGAAAGATACCAGTACCAGAGTTCCTCCAGTCCTTCCAGCAGAAGTTGCACATGCAATCAAGAACATGAAGCGAGGAAAAGCTCCAGGAGAAGATGGAATTACTGTAGACATCATACAAGAAGCAAGTGGAGAGAAATCGAAACAGTACTCGCCCAAATTTTCACTCGATGCCTTAATGAAGGAAAGATTCCTGAGGATTGGAACACCGCTACAATGATCCTGCTACATAAGAAAGGTGACATTGAGGATCTCGGAAACTACAGACCTATCAGCCTCCTATCAGTAGTTTATAAAATCTTCACTAAAGAAGTTCTTTCACACCGCTTGAAGGTAACACTGGACATGGCTCAACCGAGAGAACAAGCTGGATTCAGGAGTGGCTACAGCACAATAGATCATATCCACGTGCTGAGAGAACTAATTGAAAGAGCGAGGGAATATGAACTTCCATTGTGCATGGCTTTTATCGATTATGAAAAAGCCTTTGATTCGGTGAAACCATCAGCAGTTACAATGGCTCTGAAAACCTGCGGTATTGAAGATGCATACATTAATATTATTAATAACATCTATGAAAATGCAAGTGCAAAGATTAGGCTGTTTGAAAATACAACACACGTAAAAATTGGAAAGGGAGTGAGACAAGGTGACACCATATCTCCGAAGCTCTTTAATGCCACATTGGAGAGTGTTTTTCAGTCGCTGAGCTGGGAAAACAAGGGGATAAAGATTAATGGAGATTATCTAACCCACCTTCGTTTTGCTGATGACGTAGTCATTTTTGCAACTACCCCATCAGAGCTACAGAGTATGATCCAGGAACTTGCTGACAAGAGTAAAGAAGTGGGGTTAAAAATGAACTTTCAGAAGACAAAAGTGATGTTCAATGCTTTTACAAGAAATGAAGATTTATCGATTGATGGAGAAAAGCTGGAGATAACAGACACATACATTTATCTTGGACAGCAGATATCAAGTGAGGGTCACATTGGTGAAGAAATTAATCGGCGTACAAAACTTGCCTGGAGAGCTTTTGGAAGAAACAGCATAATTTTCAAGAGCAATATGCCATTATGTCTTAAAAGAAAAGTGTTTGATCAATGCATCCTTCCAGTGCTTACGTATGGTGCAGAGACGTGGACCTTAGCTAAAAGAGACATACAAAGGCTGCAGACAACTCAAAGAAGCATGGAGAGGTGCATGCTTGGTGTAACCAGGAGAGATAAGAAGAGGAACACGTGGATCCGAAAAATGACAAGAGTGGAAGACATCATGATCAGAGTTAAATCCCTGAAATGGCAATGGGCTGGACATACTGCCAGAAGAACAGACCATAGATGGACAGCCGAAATTTTAGATTGGATCCCAAGGGACAGGAAAAGACCCAGAAGAAGACCACATGGGAGATGGGTGGATGAAATTCGAAAGTATGCAGGGGTGACATGGAGGAGACTGGCACAAGACAGACCGTTGTGGAGGAAACTTGGGAAGACCTTCGTCCAGCAGTGGATTGATAATGGTTGACAATGATGATGATGATGATGAGAAGGTCATGAAAAGATATTACAGCCAAATTTGGCTTGACAAGGATTAAAAGAACCATTTGAAAAGTAGGATATCAGTAGCAAGTTGGGAACCTGGCACAAGTTCTGCCAATACCCATCCACCGGACACAACTTTGCCACCACATTGCGATAATCGCAAACGAGACCGGAACTGTCAGGGAGATGTACTCCTCACTGAATGGGACCAACTTGGTCCTTTAATCATTAACACAAGTACGTTTATCTGAATCTAAAAAATCAATACACAAACGCATCAAATAATCAAAATTACACTGCTGGCCACCCAAAATGCAACACCAAGAAGGAAGCATCTCATTGGCCTGAAATTCGCAGCATGCGTCGCCCGCGAGAGGACTTGCAAACGATTAGCATTGCAGGGCATGTGCAAATCATGTGCGCCCGGCACGCCAACGAGAAGCACTATAAGAAGGGTGCACAAAAGGCAGGGTGTAGGTAGTGGAAGTGTGTTGTGCTGCCGGACCTGTGTGACGGAAGCTTTCTGATGTCTCGTCGCAGAATACGGCAGTCATTCCAGCAAGTTTCGAAGTTCGACAGAGGACGAATAGTGGCTCATCGCAACAGCGGTTTATCGTACCGAGACATCGGGGCCCGTGTGGGACGACATCCAGCCACAGTGAGGCGAGTATGGATTCGGTGGGTGCAGGCGGAACGGACGGACCAACGTGAGTGATTGCCGCACCCGCGGCACACCACCGAACGAGAGGACCGGCACGTTACGCCGGCACACATTGACGGCTTGCTCCGCCACATCACGAACGGTAGCGCAAGAATTAGGGTGTATCGCGCCACAACCTGTGTCAGCACGTACCGTTCGACGTCGTCTGGAGGAGCGGGGACTTGTCGCACAGCGCCTATTGCTCCGATTACCATCGACGTTACACCACCGGCGAGTGCAGCGTCAGTGGGCCGTTGAAAGCTGCACCTGGACTACGAAATGGCACGACATTGTCTTCTCCGATGAATCCCGCTTCTGCCTGCAACAACAAAATTTTCGGATCCGCGTGTGGCGGCACCCCGGCGAAAGACTGTATGACGGCTGCATTATGCATCGCCATACCGGTCCGTCACCTGGCGTTATGGTTTGGGTCGCAATCGGATATGACACCCGCACCCCTCTGGTACGCATCGCCGTTACACTGAACAGCCACCACTACATCTCCGACGTTTTGGAGCCTGCAGTCCTCCCTTACCTGCAGGACATGCCAGCGGCCACGTTTCAACAGGACAATGCGCGCCCGCGCGTGGCACACATCGTGCAACAATTCTTCACGGCCCACCAGGTGTCACTGCTGCCGTGGTCCGCCTATTCCCCCGATATGCCGCCCATCGAACACATCTGGTCGCTGATCGGCAACAGAGTGGCCCGGCAAGCACCACCCGCGGCTACGCCTGATGAACTGTTGCAGCGTGTTGGAGCAGCCTGGACCGACATACCCCAAGCCCACATCCAAAGCCTCTTTCGTTCGATGCCGCAGCGTGTAGCGGCCGTTATTGTCAGCCATGGGGGCCACACGAACTATTGATGTATGCGTGTTCCGCAAGTCGCACGGGCCTGTAAACTGAATCGTTTCATCTTTGTATCTGTTGTTATGTGTCCAGTAAATCTGGCTTTGCTATCTCGTGTCCTTCTTGGTGTTGCATTTTGGGTGGGCAGCAGTGTAGATATTCACAATTTAAGATTACTCTACTAACAGAGCTACCGCGCTCTAAGGGGAAGGAGAGGTCGAGTTAACACTGCATTGAGCATATTTATATGGATAACTTTGTTCTGCAACTTGACACTTTTAGATACAAGAAAAATGGCACCGAATTCTGAGCGTGTAATGTATGAGCAGTTCTTTTTCAACCTTTCCCACATGTAAGAAATACTTCAAAGCAAATTTTTAAAAGAAAGATTTCAGCGAGGAAGTGTATGCATTTTCGGCCCCAGGAGAATCTGCGCATAATACAGTATAAGAACCGCAATGTAAGCAGTGTACTTCGTACCGTTTTGAAGCAGTATATACAGCGGTTGTTCTGGCCTTTTTAAAGTTTTCTCAACCCATTCCCCAAATGAAATTTGTTCTCGCCAAATGTTTTTGAAGTCTCCAAATTCCTTTTTCACCTTCCATCGGAATTATAAAACCATAAAACCAAAAGTGTTTTCAGCGATTGCATCCCTCTTTTCACGTAATCGCTTTCCGTCTCACACGCAATGTAAATAATGAAAAAGTAGCTAACATTCGAATTCATTTTTTTAAATACCAAATCGAATAAGAATTAAGATTGTTTTAAATCGGATATCACTAAACAAGTTAATAAAATCATGCAATGCATTGATTATGATACGCTTTCCAACATACCAGAAATTATTACTCAAGTTATGAGGATAATGGCTGTGGAATAAATCTCACTCCTGTGTCCTGACCTTTGACCCCATTTCGATGATATTCAACAGAACCGGTTCAGTACACCTCTAGAATAACATACTAAAGTTTTGTCGCAAAAGAAGCAGTTTTACGCAAGTTATGAGAATAATGGCTGTGCAATAAATCTTGCTTTTGTGCAATGACCTTTGATCCCATTTCGTTGATATTTAACAGAACCGGTTCACTATACCTCCGGAACAACATGGTAACGTTTTGTCGCAATCAAAACATTTTCGGTAAGTTATGATGCAGAAGGCCAATGAAATGGATCCCACTCCAGTGTCCTGACCTTTGACCCCATTTCGCTCATTTTCAATAGGGTTCGTCCCCTACCACATACTAAAATTTCATCGAAATCGAACCATTTTTACGCAAGTTATGACGCATAAAAGCAATGGAACAAATCCTGCTCTTATGACCTGCCTGACCTTTGACCCTATTTCTCCCATTTTTAATAGGATTCGTGCCCAGGTGGTTCCCTACCACATACTAAAATTTCATCGAAATCGAACCATATTTACGCATGTTATGACTCATAAAGGCAATGGAATGGATTCCACTTTTATGCCCTGACCTTTGACCCCATTTCGCCCATTTTCGATAGGGTTGGTCCCCAGGTGGTTCGTTACCAAATACTAAAATTTCATCGGCATCGAATATTTTTTACGCAATTTGTGACGCATAAGGGCAATGGAATAAATACCGCTTTTATACCCTGCCTGACCTTTAACCCCATTCGCCCATTTTCCATAGGGTTCGTGCCCAGTGGTTCTCTACCACATACTAAAATTTCATCGAAATCGAACCACATTTACGCATGTTATGACGCATAAAGGCAATGAAATAGATCCAGCTTTTATGTCCTGACCTTTGACCCCATTCCACTCATTTTCAGTAGGTTTTGTTCCCAGGTGGTTCCTTACCACATACTAAAATTTCATTGAAATCGAACCATTTTTACGCAAGTTATATGCATAAAGGCAATGGAATAAATCCCGCTCTTATGCCCTGCCTGACCTTTGACCCCAATTTGCCAATTTTCAATAGGGTTCGTGCCCAGGTAGTTCCCTACCACATACTAAAATTTCATCGAAATCGAACCATATTTACGCATGTTATGACGCATAAAGGCAATGAAATGGATCCCGCTTTTATGGCGTGACCTTTGATCCCACTTTACCCATTTTCAATAGAGTTCATCCCCTGTTTGTCCCCTACCACATACTAAAATTTCATCTAAATCGAACCATTTTTACGTGAGTTATCGTGCCGACAAACAGACGGACGGACAGACGGACGGAAAAAGCTGGAGCATATACGCTTCTTCAACCTACGGTTGGAAAGCGTAAAAAAGGTAATAGCCAATATTTTTGCCAAAACGTTTTGTCAATCCCCAAAATGATATTTTTTTGCGCAAATTGTGTACAACGCGATTAGGAGCGCGTCCCCTGTATACATATATATCATTTGGGAGACCTTTATCCAATCCACTGCTGGATGAAGGTCTCCAAGTTTCTTCCACAACGGTCTATTTTGCTCCAGTCTCGTCCACGTCACTCCCGCACTCTTTCGAAATTCATGCACCTATCTCCTATGTGGTCTTCTTCTGTGTCTTTTCCTGTCCCTTGGAATCCAGTATAGAATTTCTGTTGTCCATCGGTGATCCGTTCTCTTAGCAGCATGTCCAGCCCATCGCCATTTCAGGGATTTTACTTCGATCATGATGTCTTCAGGGCCCGCTTAAGGTTTTATGGGCCCTAGGCACAGTAAGCGCTGCGGGGCCCCTACAGCAAAATGATAATCCCATACTCAATAGTACCTCTCTATATTTTTTCAGTACATTATTCTGCCTACACTTTTGTTATTATATAATGTTCTATATATTGCTGTCTTATCTACTGAAAATGCAATTACCCGACACTTCTACCTGAGGTTCCGTTATACGATGACTTCGCATGCTTACTTGGTTATTATTATTTTTTTTTTTTTTTTGGTCCACAATTACTATCTACTTCATCCATGAATATATCTGCTGGTCTTATGTTGGACCGGTTCTCGGTTGTTTCTTTGAAGAATTTTTGAAGTTGGAACTTCATCCTTTTCCGATCCGACTTCTACGACTGCATGGCGGCTTCGTACTACACTTTCCGATGTCTTTTTTAGCACGTCTTTTGTAAAAAAAAGATCGTGCTTATGTTACCGGTTTGTCCGTCAGTTAGTCCGACTGTAGCCACGATATCTCTGCAACTATTAGTCCGATTTGAAAATTTTTTTTTGCATTAGGAAGCTTGAGATATGCGAATGATGATCCCTTATTTCGTTTTTTTTACGATGTACAATTTTGCCGCTAGGGGGCGTAAACGCAGATGATGTCGAATTCAAAAATAGGTTTTATTCCCCATATTTGCTTCTAAACATCCGATTGAAAAAAATCTTCTGTCTTTCGATTCCATTTATGTCGAAGAGTATTTTAGATATAGTTACTTTTTCAAATAACGCATAGATTTTTCGCTAGGGGGCGTAAAAGTAAATTACACTTTTCCCGATAACTCTTAATCTAAAACTCCGATTTAAAAAAATTTTCTTCAGCGGATACACCTCTTTATGGAAAATCTTTTGCATATAATTTCAATTTTTTGGTAAAGAATACTTTAACCACCAGGGGCGTAAGTGTCAAGTCTTGCTTCTGATGTATTTGCCATAAAATCTAAGCTTCTAAAACATCGATTGGAAAAATTCTTTCGTAAACTGATGCCACTCACATCGATAAACCTATTCGGAATATTTTCTTCTTAAAATATTTCACAGTTTCTCCGCCAGGGGGCGTAGAAATATATCTTATTTTTATCAATATCTCTACTTCTAGGAGTCCGATTTGGAAAATTCCTTCTTTGTTGGATAGTATTTCCAGTGTGACAGGTTTTTCATATAATTTCAAAATTTTCAAATAATTCATACACTTTCCGCTAGGGGGCGTAGAGGTAAATAGCTTTTCCCCCTATATCTCTACTTCTAAATCTCCGATTTGAAAACTTCTTTCTGCACCGGATACAGCTCCTGGTGGGAAATCTTTTGCACGTAATTTCTAATTTTTGTAAACAAATAGTTTGGCCACCAGGGGGCGTAAGTCTTCATTTCCGCTTCTGATGTATTTGCAGCAAAATATGAGCTTCTAAAATCTCGATTGAAAAAAAGTGGTTTGTTGACCGATACTACTCAAGTCGACAAACCTTTTAGGAACATTTTCTTCTTGAAATAATGCATGGTTTCTACGCCAGGGGACGTAGATGCATATCTTATTTTTGTCAATATCTCTACTTCTGAGAGTCCTTCTTGAAAAATTCCTTCTTTGCTGGAGAGTGTTTCCGATGCGAAATGTTTTTCCTATGAATTCAAAATTTTCAAGTAAATCATAGACTTTCCGCTAGGAAGCACAAAGATAAATTGCGCTTTCTGCGTTATTTCTGCTTCTAAAACTCCGATTTGAAAAAATCTTCCTATAACGCATACAAGACCGGATGGAAAATATTTTTAACATAATTTCTAATGTTTGGTAAAGAATGGTTTGGCCACTAGGGGCATAAGTGTTAATTTCCGCTTCTGATGCTTGTGTAGCAAAATCTGGGCTCCTGGAAACTCGACTAAATTTTTTTTTCTTGGACCCATAGTGCTGATATGGAAAAATCTTTTGAGAATATTTTCTTCCTAAAACAATGCATGGTTTTCCCACAAGGTGACGTAAAATCACATCTTATTTTTGTCGATATCTCTGTTTCTAAGAGTCCTATTTGAAAAATTCTTTCTACAGTATGTTGGAGAGCGTTTTTGGTGCGAAATGTTTCTCACGTAAATTCATGTTTTTCTTAACGCACAAGTCTGCAACCAAAGGGCGTAAGCTCGCGATTCCGTTTACCGCAATATCTGAGGGATTAAAAACCAGATTGAAAGACATCTTTCTTTGGTCAGATACTATTGCTTTTCATACCAGTTCCATCGACTTTGAATAGCTTTGATAAATTTAATTGGCGTCAGAACGGATTCAAAAGACGTGCTTACTACACCCCAAAATTCGGTGTCATCTTTTTTGTTTTTATTGTGTACAGTCACGTTAGATCAGTGTACCGTAAACTGCGAAGCGTAGGATTTCAACATCTAACAGTCAGCCACGCTCTTAATTTTGTTGATGCCAGTACATAACAGGTGCTCACACGCCAGATGTGGAGAGCAATTGGCGTCCCCTGAATCAGAAACTAACAAAGGAGAATGAAAGAAATCATTTGGCAGACCATATTCTAGAATATTTATTCCAACGGAATTGTCATTACTCAGAACATTGTTTTGAGATGTTGATTCTCATCATCAGACAGTTCTTCCCTGGCACTTAGTGAATTGATTTTAAATTCGCACAATCAACTGTTTTATTCTGCCAGATAGACACCTTCCCATTGTTGAGGAAACAAAACCTTTCCGTTGTAATAAATGTTTCGTAGTAGGGATACAATCAACATTCATAAAAGCACTTCTAAAGGCCACAAAATAGTCATGAAACAGGATTGTTACACAACTCACGCTTGACTCAGCAACGAACTTACTGGAGTGACTAACACGAGCAAATATGATGCGCTTTGAACACGAGCTCACTACACATCCCGCAGTGGAAGACCGACGAACGGAATGAAAATACGTTTTAGAGTGATGTGTGACTATTTTTGTAATTAATTGTTTCCCTCTGAGGCACTACAAATACTGCCTTTCGTATTTATTAACATACATCTGTTATGTCAGATTTCTAAGCTGGTGTCTCCACCTTGTGAGTGAAAACCGTAATGAAAAAAATCAAAATATAAAAAACATACAATCTAAAAATTGCGATATATCTTCATTTCATTGCAAACTATTTGATAAACCCTAAGATAAAATGGTTATAAGATGGTTCTAGCTACAAAAAAAATTCGGTCCAGTTCCTAATCAATGTGCAATGAAATACCAGCTCCGATAGGCGAACGGTGAACGATTTGGATTCTTGGATCTTTCGGATCCTCGGCTCCAGGACCAATGCAAACGGTGAACGATTTGGCTCGCCGTGAACGGAATCTGCTGGAACTACTGAACGGATCATTTCGCTCACTCTGTCGACCTGGTCACTAGGAAAGGGTCAATCGCGAACGACCTATCTCTACTGTACACACGAATGTTGCATCATGTTTTTAACTTATATATTTTATCAGTTTTAGCAAAGAAGCTGACCTGAGCAACAACCTCTTTGCCCTTACATTTTCTTTTTAAATTAACTGATATACACTGGCGGAAAATGAAAGAAGAACACCAAGAAGGAGACGTCTGATACCAACGAAATTTATACAGCATAATAACGGAATACAGAGGATCACGTGATCAAAACATTATGGCAAAGTACAGCTGTATTTGCTGGTAAACTGAAAAATACGATTTCCATGTAACATGGTTAGTACGAGGTTGAACGGCCATGAACTGCGTCACACTGTGCAATTCTGGCGTGGAGTCTGTCGTACAGATGTTGGATATAAGTTTGGGGTATTGAGTTCCAAGCATCCTCAAAATGGACGCGTAAATTGGGGATCGTCGTAGCTGGCTGGCCGTGGAGACCGGATAAGTCGTTGTCCCATATAATCCCACACGTGCTCAATGGGGGAAAAATCCGGTGAACATGCAGGCCATTGAAGTTGTCTCACACCCTGAATTGCATGTTGCGTTGCACGTGCCGTGTGTGGGCGTGCGTTAACTTGCTGGAAAACACCACGATGGACCGACCTTACAAATGGCACAACAACGGGCTGAATGATGTTGCTGATGTAGTAGGTGCTGTTTAACGTACCCGGTACAAACACTAGTTGTGTATGGGAGTGATAGCTGATCGCGTCCCACACCAGGAGACCAGGTGTAGGCCCTGTGTGTCGCTGGCGGATGCAAGATGGGTGGAGAAGCTCCCCTGTGCGTCTGCGAACACGCATACGGCCATCGGAGGCTCCCAAGCAGAATCTGCTTTCATCGCTGAACACGACAGATCGCCATTGCATTCTACAGTGCTGACGTTGGCGACACCATTGCAGCCGTTCCTGACTGTGGGCTGGAGTCAGAAGTACACATCAAGAGGCACACGTGCACGTAGTCCTGCATCCAGTAGACGGTTGCGGATTGTTCGCACACTCAACTCAGGTGCGACGGCAGCTCGAATTTGCGTCGCAATGGGCTTTCTACTTGACAACGCCGCTCTTCTTATGCGTCAATCGGTCCGCTACTCAGTCCGTCTGTGACTCCCGGTTCCACCTCTTCTCGTGTGGGAATGTTCCTCGGGCCATCTACGCCACCATCGTACCACCACCGATACTTCCCGTCCAATTCGCTCCGCAATACGACGATACGACCACCCGGCCTCGCGGAGTCCGACTAAACGACCTCGCTCAAAGTCCGATACCTGCTGAAATCATACATGTCTTCCATGTCCAGGCATTGCAGCTTCTTCAGGGTCTTCGCACTTGTCCGTAAGCCGACGACTGATAACATTCACTTCGCTGTACTCCTTAAACACCACCGAGGATAATTTGCATATTATTCCATGCTGTGGCGTAAGCGCTCACCGGTTTGTCCCGAAATTAACATCACACCTACGTAAACTCGACCCCATTAACATATGTAAATTTCATGTTCGTCCGCCAATTCCTTCTTGGTGTTCTTTTTTCACTTTCCGCCAGTGTAATTATCAAATTCAGCAAGAACCTGACCTGAGCAGCAGTCTCTTAGCAAAGAAGCTGACTTGAGTAGCAACTTCTTTGCCCAATTCCTATGAGGAACAGATGGAAATTGTATCATCTTGGAGAACCATTATTGTCCTGTACACACATAGTCATGAGGCACTTCGCGATGCCGCCTGCCTAATTTAGGCGGTAATCAGGCTCTTTTTGATTTCAATAGAAAAAAGAAAGAATTAAGAAGCGTTCTTCAATTCTCCGAAAGGCAGGATAGTTAAACAAAATATTTTTAGGGCATTCACGAATACCGCGAAAATCTCAGGGAACTGCAAATGCAAGCGTTCGTTCCGAATTTGGAGTCACTAGTTCCAGGAAAAAGTTAGATCCAGGGCTTTAAAAGAAACCCGTAATTCACACTTAACCCGGGATTCGCGCCAGGAGCCATCTCGGACGAATGATTAGACAAGTTAGTAAAATCATGCAATGCATTGATCATGATACGCTTTCCAACATACTAGAAATCATAAAATGGCTGTGGAATAAATCTCACTCCTACGCCCTGACCTTTGATCCCATTTCGATGATATTCAACAGAACTGGTTCAGTGTACCTCCGAAATAACATGAAAAAGTTTTGTCGCAATCGAAACAATTTTACATAAGTTATGATGCATAAGGGCTATGGAATAAATCCTGATCCTGTGTCCTAACCTTTGACTCCATTTCGCCCATTTTCAATGGGATTCGTCCCCAGGTAGGTCCCTACAACATACTAACATTTCATCTAAATCGAAACATTTTAACGTAAGTTATGATGCATAATGGCGATGGAAGTGATTCCGCTCCTGTGTCCTGCCCTTTGACCCCCATTTCGCCAATTTTCATTAGGATTCCTTCCCAGGTGTTCCCCTACCACATACTAATATTTAATCGAAATCAAACCTTTTTTACGTTAGTTATGACGCATAAGAACAGTAGAATGGATCCCGCTCCTATGTCCTCACCTTTGACCCTATTTCGTTCACTTTCAATAGGGTTCCTTCCCAGGTGATTCCCTTCCACATACTTAAAAATTGCATCGAAATCGAATGATTTTTACGCGAGTTATCGTGCAGACGAACATACGCACACAACGCGTGACGTAATGAGGCAGATGGGAATCGCGGCCAACTGCTAGCAAAAGTGTGACTTCATAAAACTTTAGTAGGATCTGCACAATTGTTTGACTGCTGACGTCATGAAAATACAGGTCGCGCCATCTTTTTTCTTCCCAATTAATGCGTTCCCAAAGATGAAAATTTGAACATCGATTAAAATATCTTCATTTTATAACTTGCAATACTTAATATTTTCTAAAACATAACCATAATTATGCAATTAAACATTTGTTTGGCTACTGACGTCATAAAAATACAGGTCGCGCCATCTTTTTTCTGGACAATTAATGCGTTCCCAAGGATGAAAATTTGAACATCGATTAAAATAGCTTCATTTTATAACTTGGAATACCTAATATTTTCTAAAACATAACCATAATTATGCAATCCAACATTTGTTTGTCTACTGACGACATCAAAGTACAGGTCGTGCCATTTTTTTTCTGGTTTCAACACCACCAAAGGAAAAGTTATTGATTTTTATTATAATTATGGTTATGTTTTAGAAAATATGAAGTATTCCAAGTCATATAATATGAAGTTATTTTAATCGATGTTCAAATTTTCATCCTTGGGAACACATTAATTGTGAAGGAAATGTGTACAAAAGTTTTTCCATTGGAAGTATAGGAAGCAAAATTACTCGACGTCCACCTTAATAATATGGGTTGAGGGCGATGGAATGGATCACGCTCCTATGTCCTGACTTTTGACCCCATTCCGCCCATTTTCAACAGGGTTCGTTCCCAGGGGGTTCCTTACTTAAATTTCATTGAAATCGAACCATTTTTACGCAAGTTATGATGCATAAAGACAATGGAATGAATCCCACTCCTATGTCCTGACCTTTGACCCCATTCCATTTATTTTCAATAGGGTTTGTTCCCAGGTGGTCCCCTACCACATACTAAAATTTCATTGAAATCGAACCATATTTACGCAAGTTATGACGCATAAGGGCAATTGTATGAATCCCGCTCTTATGGCGTGACCTTTGACCCCACTTCACCCATTTTCAATAGGGTTCGTCCCCTGGTGGTCCCCTACCACACACTAAAATTTTATCGAAATCGAACCATTTTTACGTGAGTTATCGTGCCGAGAGACAGACCAACAGACGGACGGAAAAAGCTGGAGCATATACGCTTCTTTAACCTACGGTTGGAAAGCGTAAAAAAGAGCACTTCGTACAACCCAGCCATTGGGAACTATAAGTTATAACGTAATGTCTTTTTCGTGAGCCAGATTGGTTTTACGTTATGTCTAAGGCATGACAAATGAATGTTGAAATAAATAAGAATACGATGCAATAGTTTCTAATTAAGCTTTTACGGCCAGACGAAACATAAACAGAAGTCAGACTTACTATGAACTTTTATTGGTGCAGCACGAATTTCAGTAGAACTCCACAATATAAGACAGCAGATATCAGATTGCATTTATCTAATTGAACGTCTACACCCACACATCCACATGAGCAACTGTCGCATCGTCCTTTTTATCTATCGTTGGTAAGATGTCCACAGCTCTCGTTCTGTCCTGGATGCGTAAGGTACTGGAACCAGAGCTAGCAGGCCATTCCTTTCTCTTACTGGATTGGCGGTTTGGTCAAACCGACACTAGTTTGCCAGCCAAAGCCTTCGGTGACAGGGACGTCAGTTTGCACACAAAAATCATACCACTGAAAGCCACCAAATACTGCCAGCCCCTTCATGTGTATTTCTTTCAACAACACAAACTGTTTGCACGATGCATTGAACAGCACATACGTTCTGATGAGGTGCATGGCGTCAACCTGCATGACAGAATCTTCATTTTCAAGTTGCATTCATTTATATACAACCAGTTGTGTGCACCACAGTACCAACCTATGCTTCGCTATGCTTGGAAGGCGTCTGGATATTTGCCACACGAAACGCATCTTCCGTTCCGTGATGTGTTGGACATCAATCTTGCTGTGCGTGACATGTGCAACGAACGCTCTTGACTGTGATTCCAGTGCCGTCATTATCTATTCGTGGTGCGAGATTCACCTTTGCTTGCAGCACTGCCTTCTCTCAACACATTACCATGACGTGAGTGAGGTATGCATATGACATTTGCAACGTAATAGTGTTGTACGTGGTCTATTTCGACAATTTGGTGCCTCATATCTAACAGGTAAATGTTGTTTCATACTTTATGGCTTTATACATTACAGGCTGACGTCCCACTTTTACAATCCATGTTCCAGGGGTTGCGGGCGACTGCGAAATGCCGTACTTCACACCTGTTACTTTGGTGTCATGCTTGTTCACCACAGATCGTTCCGTGAAGATTGTTGTCGGGAGGTCCGGTAGTTTTCCTTGTAAGTGATGTTTGATCTCACGCCATATTTTGTTAAACATCCAAGAGGGACAGAACCCATGACGTTCGTTATTCTGCTCTTCAACGTCTCTACATCCGGCGCACTGCTAGAAAAAAACTTGGTCTTTCACATAACACAACAGGAAAACGTGTAGAATGGTTATATCGGGCCATCTAGGTGGCCATGTCATGGGACCGTCACGACGAATCCATCTGTCCGGAAATGTGACAATCAGGAACTCACGAACCATTATTGACTAATTTGGTGGGCACCGTCTTGTTGTTTACTCTTTTCAGTTTTCTCTCTGCTAAACCTACGTATACGCATTTCACATGGATTATCGTTGTTATGAGCAATACCCCCCGCTATTCCTATTTTGTTTTCAAACGGAGATTATGGAAACCGGCAGAGAAGTTTTTCTATATCGCGTGTGGTTTTCCCAAGCGTTTTACCACAACCCCCTTCATAAACATACCGACGTATGTCGATGCAACCACTTGTTGGTACGGAGGCTACCTGGTGAGAACGTTAGTTTGAAATCATATGGTAGTGGGGTAATTAATTCTATGTCAAGTGATCCAACAGAGGTTGCTTGACCATTTTAGAAAAACATAATTTGTTGTTTGTGGTTATATATATGAATATAGAGTTCAAAAAGAATATTTTTATTTTTTTCGTAACTCCAATGGCGGCCGTTTTTATTTCATGGAGCGCGCTGATTTTTGCGTTTGCAGGTGTTTACGGTAACTTATATTCCTCAGGACTGGTTTATTCTACGTTACTGAAACAAACACCGTTCTCTTCATAAAGAAACAGTGTAAGATTTTGATCCAGTATACGTCCTATTAATTTTGCTTCCAAATCGGTCAAACTACACTTTGCAATTTGATGTTTAGATTCAATAAATTTCAATTTTTAGAGAGATACTTCTAAAAATTGTCATATTGCCGCTCCTTACTATGTGATACACATTCTCGAAAAACCTAAAAAGTAAAAAAAATATAACCAAAAAAAAAATAAAAAATAAAAAAATCCGAAGCTTGGTGGGAAATACTGGGATTTTGGGGGCCCCATAAAATTAGGGGCCCTGGGCCCGTGCCTTACTGGCCTAGTCGGTAATCGGGGCCTGGATGTATTCCACTCTTGCCATTTTCCTTATCCACGAGTTCCTCTTACCATCTCCCCGGGTTACATGCATGCATCTCTGCATGCTTTTTTCAATTGCTGCCGTCTTTGTATTTCTTCTTTAGTTAAGTTCCACGTGTTTGCTCTGTACGTAAGCACTGGAAGGATACATTGATTACACACTCTTCTTTTAAGACATAATGGCATATTGGTCTTAAAAATTGTGCTGTTTCTTCGAAAAGCTCTCCAACCGAGCTTTATATGTCGATTAATTTCTTCATCAATGTGACCTTTGCTTGATATCTGCTGTCCAAGGTAAATGTAGGTATAGGTTATCTCCAGCTTTTCACCTTCAGTCGATATGTCTTTATTTCTTGTAAAAGTATTGTACATCAGTTTTGCCTTCTGAAAGTTCATTTGTAATCCCACTTCTTTACTCTTACCAGCAAGTTCTTCGATCATAATCTGCAGCTCTGAAGGGACAGTTGCAAAAATGACTAGGCTATCAACAAAACCCAGGTGAGTTAAATAAGTTTCACTAATCCTTATCCTTTTGTTATCCCAGTTCAATGATTGAAAGACATTCTGCAATGTGACACTAAAGCGTTTGGGAGATATGGCATCACCTTGTCTCACTCCCACTCCAATTTTTATTGGTGCTTTATCCTCAAATAACCGAACCTTTGCACTTGCATTTTAATAGATGTTACTAATATTGCTAATGTATTCGGCTTCAGTACCTCAGGATTTCAAAGCCATTGTAACTGCTGATGGTTTCACAGGATCAAAGGCCTTTTCAAAATCAATGAAAGACATACATAGTGGAAGTTCATATTCCCTTGTTCTTTCAGTTAGTTTTCTCAGCACATGGAAATTAATCTATAGTGCTCTAGCGACTTCTGAATCCAGCTTATTTCTTGGTTGGGCCATGTCCAGTGTTAGCCTTCAAGCGATGTGAAAGAACCTTTGTCAAGATTTTATAAACTACAGAGAGAGAGAGAGAGAGAGAGAGAGAGAAGATTCCATTCCACACAATAGGTAAACTATCCACAAACAGAAATAGCTGCTATCGGCCAATAGTGGCTGAAACGTGTGCGACGAAGGATACCAAATTTTGCCCAAAACATTTCTCATAACGGAACATATCGGAGGCAAAAGAGATTTTTCACATCGAACAATGAGAGAAAGGAATATTTTAAGAAAACATGCCATAATTTTATTCCTCCTACATACAGGGGTTTGTCAAAATAATAGGAACACCAACTGCGACTGAATCACACTCAAAGCGCCGTAAGCAAATCATAGGGTCGAAGTACATGTACCAGGGTTGTACCGAAAGTAAGGCAAAAGTGGGCATAACTTTTTATTAACTGACAGAGGCGGTTCAAATTACACATGCTGGTAGAGTAACAATTCCTCTATTGTAACCCTTCTTCTTGATTGCAGACAAATACGAGGGTTATACCGAAAGTAATGCAAAGGTGAGCATAACTTTTTTATTAACTGACAGAGGTCGTTCAAATTGCACATGTTGGCAGAGTAACTCTTCCTCTATAATAACCCTTCTTCTGGATTGCAGGTAAGTACAAGGGTTGTACCGAAAGTAATGCAAAAGTGGGCATAACGTTTTTATTAACTGACAGAGGTCGTTCAAATTGCACTTGTTGGTAGAGTTACTCTTCCTTTATAGTAACCCTTCTTCTTCATTGCAGGTAAATACCAGGGTTGTACCGAAAGTAATGCAAAAGTGGGAATAATTTTTCTTTAACTGACAGAGGTCGTTAAAATTGCACATCTTGGTAGAGTAGCAGTTCCTCTATAATAACCCTTCTTCTTGATTGCAGGTAAATACGGGGGTTGAACCGAAAGTTACGCAAAAGTATGCACAACGTTTCTATTAACTGACAGAGGTCGTTAAAATTGCACATCTTGGTCGAGTAACACTTCCTTTATTTATTTTTTTTTTGATTGGACGTTTAACGACCACCGTGAGCAACTCAATGGGCTATAAGCAGCCGCCCGTCCCTAATTTAGGGTCACTGGTTCCAGGGAAGGGAGAGAGCCAGTGCCGTAAGACAAACACAACGTCCATGCCTCACCGGGATTCGAACCCGGGCCCCTTACGGACGAATGATCAGAGGTCATCGCTTAGACCACTGCGCCACCGGGGCGGCAACACTTACTTTATAGTAATCCTTCTTCTTCATTGCAGGTAAATACGAGGGTTGTGCCGAAAGTAACGCAAAAGTGGGCATAACTTTTTTATTAACAGACAGAGGTCGTTCAAATTTCACATGTTGGTAGAGTAACCCTTTCTCTATACAAATGTACTACTCAACATAGTTTACATCACAAGCAATGCATTTGCGCCATCGTTGAACCCGACTCTCGAATCCTCTTTGAAAAAATTCAGGTGTAAACTGTTGTATCCACTTCTTCACAGCCACTTTCACCTCGTCTGTGTCCTCAAATCGTTGCTCTCGGAGACTGTCATTAATTGGACCGAACAGATGGAAGTCGGAGGTGGCCAGATCCGGGCTGTACGGTGGATGGGGGAGCACCAGCCAACCGAATTTACTGATTGCCTGTTTGTTGCCGAATATGTGTCTGGTCTCCCATTGTCATGGTGAATGTAGATCCTTTTCAGATTCTTGTTCTGTCTCTTCTTCCTTATGGCTTTTCTAAGCTTCTGGAGTGTCTTAATGTAACACTCGCTGATCACAGTACTGCCACGTTCCAGTAAATCAAGGAGGAAGACCACAAAAAACAGTTACCATGAATTTTTGTGCTGATCGCTGGCTCTTGAACTTCTTAGGCCTTGTTGAACAGGTGTGACACCATTCCATGGATTGATTCTTCGTTCCGGATTGTAAAGATACGACCACGTTTCATGCCGTGTCAGCAGATCGGAAAAGAACGTGTCTTCATTGACTTCAAACGTTTCCAGCAGATCAGAGCAGACTTCAACTAATCTCTTCTTCAAATCGGGTATCAACTGCGGAGGTACCCACTTTGCACACACACTTTCCGATAACTTAAGTCTTCCACCATCTTCTGTATGGCATTGTGACTACAATCTAGTTGTGCAACAAGCTAATGAATTGTGACCCGTCTCTCCGCGCGAATCAATTCATCCACTGGCTAATGATTCGTTTCAGTGGCCGCAGATGATGATCTTCCACTGCGTGGTTTTTCTTCAACGCTAGTTCCACCTTCTTTAAACTTCTTTATCAATCTGTGCACATTGCTCTTGTCAGTGGTTTAATCTCCGCAAATATTCTGTAGCCTTCTGTGGATGTCGTGCAATCATTGAATTCTTCCTTCGTCAAGAACTCAATGACGGCTCGTCGCTTCTGCTTGGAATCCATTAATTACCTGCAATGAAGAAGAATTGTTACTATAGAGGAAGAGGTACCTACCAACATGTGCAATTTGAACGACCTTTGTCAGTTAATAAAACGTTATGCCCACTTTTGCACGGACAGACGTTGTGATACCTTGGGCACGTACCTTATTTTCCCGATGCGCATTTTCTTGCGTATTAATTTTTGTGACGGGCATAATGTTTGAAAGTCTTAAGTAATGCGACTCCTTAGTGTCTAACATTATGATTTTTCACTCGGATTTTTTAAATATTCGTGAGCTCCTTTTGATCTAAATCCTAAATGATAATTTAACCAGTTTTTCGTTCGGGTATAAAAGTTACCATGAATACACAAATTTAGGAATTCCCAAGAAGTTCATCAGTTTATGTGTATAAGTATCGTAAAACGTCCCACAAAATAACATTTCAGTATATCAATTTCTCTAAACAACGAGGCCAAAAATTTACGAAAAATTCAATCTAAAACGCTGAGTCCCGGTTACGAATTCCTGTGAATAAAGAGGCATAGAACTTCCGAAAAATTCAAACTGTCATAACTGCCCTTTCGGTATAAGAATTCTTGTGAATAAAGAGGTGCGAAAACTCATAAAAAATTCGAAGGGTCACATATGCCGTTTTGATATAAGAATTCATTCATTTTCTTTATATATGCCGTTTTCTCCTTTTTTTCATTTTATTTCCTTTAATATCCGGTTTTTTTATGTAAGAATTCATTTCACTTTCAATATGCCGTTTTTGATGTATTAGAATTCATTTCCTTTGATGATATACCAATATCTACAGTTGATCATTATACTTACTTGAGTGTGGTTATTCAGAATACCTTGAAATGGGACATACACACAGACAAAATATCTAGTGAGGTGTCGAGAAAAATTGGAATTATTGGCAGTGTGTTTAATAGTCTTACTACAAAAACCATTAAATTACTATACTATTCTTTAGTACACTCTCGTGTAATTTACTGTCTCTCTTGTTGGGGATCCACTACTAAGCATAACCTTGGGAAACTTCAGGTGCTTCACAATAAAATAAATAAATTTTTAGAACTGAAATTAAATCCACGTTTAATTGGTACTACAGGTTCACAAAACTATGGTCGAATCAGTCTTGATCCTAAAAAACATAACATTTTGAACATTAACCAGTTATATTTACGCTCTCTGGGTACTAATATGTTTAAAATAATTAAATTGGGTTTTAATGATGATATATATAATTGACATTCATAACGAAATTCATGAATATGACACCAGATACAGACGAGTGTAGTACGAAATGTCGACAGTCAAAATGTCGACACCAAAATGTCGACACGGTCATAATGTCGACAGGGTCAAAATGTCGACAGGGTACAGAAAATGTCCACATTGTACTCTACCTCAGACGGTTTTTGGAACGGATCGGCGCCCTGGGATCAGCCCCCCCCCCCATAAAATGTTTTCGTAAAATCTACAATTTTCAATTTAGAACCACCAAATTTATTATGCTATCTTACAAAATACTAACTTAGACTGTAGAGGGTTTTTTGGAGTGGTTGGAGCCTGGGGGTGAGAGCCGCCATCATAAGAAAATTTCGTAAAATCTACAGTTTTCAATTTAGAACCACCAAACTTGGTATACTATATCATGTTACTCTAACTTAGACGGTAGATGATTTGGGGAAGGGGTCGGGGCCGAGGTTTCAAATCCCGCTACATACAAAGTTTTCGTAAAATCTAGTTTTCAATTCAGAACGACCAAATTTGGTATACCATCTCACGGAACACTAACTTAGACTGCAGGCGCGTTTTGGAAGCGGTTTGAGCACGGGGGTCAGAGCCCCTCCCCTACAAAACTTTCCTTAAATCTACTGTTTTCAATTTAGAACCACCAAATTTGGTATACTATCTCATGGTACTCTAACTTAGAGGGTAGACTGTTTTTGGAAAGGGTCACGGCCTGGGGGGTCACAGCCCCCCCCCCTACATACAACATTTTCGTAAAATCTACATTTTTCAATTTAGAACCACAAAATTTGGTATACTATCTTAAGGTACTCTAACTTAGACTTCAGACGGGTTTTGGAAAGGGTTGGGGCCCGGACAGTCAGACCCCCCCCAAACAAAATTTTCCTAAAACCTACTGTTTTCAATTTAGAACCACCAAATTTGGTATACTATCTCATGGTACTCTAACTTAGACTGTAGACGGGTTTTGGAAGGGGTTGAAGCTCGGGGGTCAGACCCCCATACAAAATTGTCCTTAAATCTACTGTTTTCAATTTAGAATCACCAGATTTGGTATACTATCTCATAGTACCCTAACTTAGAGGACAGACGGTTTTTGGATAGCCCCCACATACAAAATTTTCGTAAAATCTACTGTTTTCAATTTAGAATCCCTAAATTTTGTATACTATCTCATGGTACTCTAACTTAAACGGTATACGGTTTTTGGAACGGGTCGGGGCCTGGGGGTCAACCCCCCCACACACACACACATACAAAATTTTGGTAAAATCTTTGGTATACTATCTCACGGAACACTAAACTTAGACGGTAGATGGTTTGGGGAAAGGGTCGCAGCAAGGTGGATCAGAGCCTCCCTCATTCGAAATTTTCGTAAAATCAACAGTTTTCAATTTAAAACCACCAAATTTGATATCCTATCTTATGGTGCTCTAACTTAGACTGTAGACGGGCTTTGGATGGAGTGGGGGCCATGGGGGTAAAGACCCTCTACATACAAAATTTTCGTAAAATCTACAGTTTTCAATTTAGAACCACCAAATTTGGTATACTATCTCATGGTGCTCTAACTTAGACTGTAGACGTTTTTTGGTGGGGTTGGAACCCGGGGGGTGGGAGCCTCTCATCATAAGAAAATTTCTAAAAATCTACAGTTTTCAATTTAGAACCACCAAATTTGGCTTACTATCTCATGGTACTTACTTAGACCGTACACTTTGTTGGAAGGGGTCGGGGCTCGGGGTGAAGGGGACCCATTCAAAATTTTCGTAGACATTACATTTTTTACTCTTAAGAACTGTAGCCCAATTCAACACTCCACAAAATCCCTCCTACAGCCTAAGTTAGAGGCCGTAGATAACAATAAAATGCAAAAATATCCGGTTAATGGTGTATTAAAAACACAAATTAATAAACGTTAGCTTTCACCACCAACGGGTGTCTTATCAGGCAAAAATACAATGTAATGCAAATAATGTAAATTCTTTTTTGTTTCGTATAATTAAATTAACTAAATCAAAATAATTAAAATAAGGTTACTGGAAATTTATGGAAATATTTTTTCATTCAGTAACTTTCACCCGCTGAACTTGGTAATTCTACAAATAATAATATTTAGCCGAGAAATACCGGGTACTTCGGCTAGTAGGAACTAAAGATGATGTTACACTTTCAGTGAGGTACAAAACAATAATTATAAAGCCTTATGCCTGGGCCTTTTTAGCAATGTTTAGTCCGCCGTGCTAATTTTCATAAGGCTTGCATAGAAGTCCAAGATTTTAGCAATGCGCTTTACTGAAGTTGAAACTATTAAGCTCACCCTAGGATTAGGGTTTTTTGATAGTTTTCAGTCCTCCAAGATGATATTTATATAGTTTTCATAGAAAATCCAATGTATTCTGTTGAAATTTTACTCGAGCAAAACATTAATAGATACGCCCGAGGCCTAGGCATATGCATTTTTAGTAATTTTTATAATGCCGTGATCATATAAGGCTTGCATGGCAAATTAATTTAAGAGTGTTGCGCTCATTAAACATTCTGTAAAAGTCCTAGGCCTAGCGGCCAATAATAGATGTTCGGTGCCTAAGTGAAAGCGCAACATTATTAACTTGATTTATTATGCAAACCTTATAAATATGAGCTCAGCGATTAAAAGTTACTAAAGAGTCCTTGTAAGTAATATTTTTTGGCCGAGTGCAAGTGCAATTTAAGATATGTCGACAGGTCAAAATATCTAAAGTAACAATGAAATTTGGAATATTTCTTTATTCTTTCTTTTTATTTCAGTTTTGACACTTGTATTAAGTTCTGAAAACACATATATTTCACCTATTTTTATCTTCATTGTGTTTTTAACAAAATTTATTTCCATGTTTTGGGCATTTTATTTTGTGTGGTTACATGTTTTAATGTTTTGGGCATTTCATTTTGTGTAGTTACTTGTTTCTATGTTTTGGGCATTTTACTTGGTCTGGGCATTTTTGATATGTTTTGTTTATTTCATTTTCTGTGGTGGTTGTAATTTTGACAGGATGAAAAGGGGAAACTGTGGACAGTCACGATGCTTACTTGCTTACAATTTTTTTTTCAAATACAGCACATGCTTTTTGTATTGATTTATACCGCTTACTCATTAAGCGACTACAGGTTTCTTTAAATATGAACTTTGTCTGAGAGCCTTCTGTTTCCTCTACCTAGCTTTTTTGGCTCCGCAATTTCTTTTCTTGGTTTTAGAATATTTTCCTTATTATTACTCTATTTTCTCATGTAAATTTTTTATGTAAGGTATGTCTATTCTATCGAAGGATTTTGCAATGATGCATGAAGCCCTGTTGCTGAAGTAAAAAAAGATTTACAACTGAAGCAACGCAGTTCAGATATTTTCCCGCTGTTAACTCAAAGAGTGAAAACCAAAACAACAAATCTGGGCAATGGTTGAGGCATGAGGCAGTACTTACTAGTAACCAGGCAAAGTTTTGAGAAAGAATGAGTTTAGGAATTTCTAACCTCAACAAAAAGAATAACAGCACTGTATCCCTCCCATCCCCCAGTGCCGGCCTTTGGACGTCTTGAAAGAGAAGTCCTAAGGACACATCTGTATCTTAATTGCCTGAGAATCCATGACAATCTTCTGGTGTCGTAGTAGAAAAACACACTTCCTACTTCGCCGAAATTGCTTGGATGGCAATGCCAACGGACAAAGTTTTGCTCTGGCATTGGATTTCTGTTGCTTTTGATGGAATACTTTTCTCCTGAGGTTCACCCCTTTCAGTATAGTCTTCAGGAAATACGGGAATACGCCCCAACGTAAAACCCCTTTCACAGCAATTGACTACAATTAGCGAATGGAAGATGCGGTACAGGAAATAAGTCGAGCGAGACGGATCTGAACTTAGAAAGTCGGGGGAAGGTGTTGCATGAAAAACTGTGTTTGGCTTACAGACCAGTTGGCACGTAGGGACGTAGGGACGTAGGTCTTTGATTTTAATACGTTACGGGGTAAACAAATTGTCTTTTTAGTATAACAATTTTCTTTCATACACATGGTGCAGCACAAACAAAAATGAATTTATTTTTGAGAATTAGCATGGCGCCTATCGGCCCAGGGTACAGCGACCCTGCCCGCGCTTGCTGCCGGCCCCGAAACCTGGAGCCCGGGTGCTTCACCTCCGTTGATCACCCGCTTGGATCGTCCCTGCTGGAAAGTACATGTACCTATGCGTTTTGGAAAAGCAAAAGATAAGATTCCGATCCCTAAATTTAACCTCTTCTAGTGACCGCAGGTACCAAAATCTTGGACTTCGCCTAAACCCTAACTGTAGGAACAGGCCTCACGCGATCGTCTGTATTCTGAGTGTTTTATTGAATGGTTGCTCATCAGTTCGTAGTTGACTGGCGAACAGAGAACTTGCTTGTTGAAAACTTTGTTGTGTGTTGTCAAGCGATAATAGTGGAAATATATCATTCTAAATATTTTGGAAAGAGAAAGAGCATTGTTTTCCGAAAACTCTATGCAGGTGAAGTATGCAACATAGTTAACTCACAAAAAGGAAATGATTTCCTGAGATGGAAAGGGTATTTATTTTGCCATAACAGATTGCGGTGTAATTTATGGTATTGGCACTGTATTGAAAGAAATTATGGAAATTGTACTGGCTTTCCTGGTACTATTCTTATTGGAGATGAACACAGAGTGCGTAATGTGAAACCACATAATCATGCTCCAAGACCGGAGAAAAGTGATGTTGCTATTGTAAGAACGCAAGTAAAAGAACTAGCGAGAAATACGGACGAAGCCCCTGCACAAATTATTCAAACCGTGACAACGTCAATGGCTACAGTAAATGCAGCTTAAATGCCTAATATAGATGCATTAAAGCAAGTTGTAAAACGAATAAGAAAAGAAGACATGCCTGTGGAGCCTACAACTTTAGAAGCGATCGATGCCCCAATAGATTTACAGGAAAGAGATGGTGCAAAATTTCTTATCAGAGATAGCGCATTTGGAGATCAAAGAATTATTTTATTTTCAACAGAAAATAATTTACGAAAGCTTAAAGAAGCACCCTCTGGATTATGGATGAGGCATTTAAAACTTGTCCAACCCTATTTAGACAAGTATATACCATTATGTAAGGGATGTAAGGTCAGGTGATGCGTAACATCACAGCCTCTCCTTGACAAATGTCAACCCCGCCTTCTCGTGGTGCATCCTATTCCCACTAAAGGGGCTCTGACGACCGCCAATAGCGGTATAACTATACCATCGGGATTAGAGGAAATGCTATCCCACACTCACCAACCCGCTTGGCCAGCGTGGTGAGTTATGGCCAAACCCCTCCAAAATGATTCCACAACTTAAATCTTGGCCCTCAGTCTCCGGCAGCTGGAATGTACCTGGCCAAGGCAGCGGCCAGTGCGACATGAAGGCAGAGGGTGCTAAGAATCCCCGGAGGACCGGACTAGGCTGCCATCTGATGCTGACCTTGGCTACGTACAATGGACGCTCCCTATCTTCTGATTCAAGGCTTCTTGAATTGGAAGAGGAACTACAAAGGATCAAGTGGGACATCGTGGGGCTAAGTGAGGTAAGGAGAAAAGGAGAAGATCTCATCGAACTGAAAAGTGGACATCTCTTCTACTATCGTGGGACAGATACTGGCAGAACTAGTGGTGTTGGATTTATAATAAACAAGAAACTGAAGGATAAAGTTGTAGAAGTTGAAAGTTCCTCTGACAGAGCTGCACGACTTGTTATCCAACTCTCGAAAAGATACCAGGCTCAGATTATTCAAACTTATGCACCCACCACAAGTCATCCTGAAGAAGAAATTGAAGAATTTTATGAGGAAATTTGTCATCTAAATAATAAAGGTAAGCAGCACTTGAAAATAATTATGGGAGATTTCAATGCAAAAATAGGGCAACGGCAACAGAATGAAACTTCAGTAGGTAAATTCGGTCACGGCAACAGAAACCAGCGTGGAAATACTCTCGTTGAGTTTGCAGAGGCAGAAGGGTTTTTCATCTTGAACTCCTTCTTCAAGAAAAAGCCACACAGGAAATGGACATGGAGACATCCAAATGGGACGACAAGTGAAATCGATTTTATTATGTGTAACAAAAAATTCGTCATAGAAGACTGCAGTGTGCTAAACAAGTTCAACACAGGTAGTGACCATAGATTGGTGAGATGTAAGATGCACCTCAACACTAAACTTGAACGTGGCAAGCTCATAAGACAAACAAAATCTATCGACATAACCAACCTTAAAAAACACCATATTACCTTCAAGTTGGAACTGAAGAACAGGTTCTCTGCTTTAGAAGGCCTAACATCAGAAGAAGTGGACATCTCTGAAGTTAACAGAAAAGTAACCAAAGCTCTTATGGAAACAGCAACAAAATTAGCTGGGTCTAAGAACAAGTTGCATGTAAATAAATTATCAGGAAAAACGAAAATGTTGATGCAAAAAAGAAGAGAGATGAGGACAACTAAAGAAGATGTGACTTCCAAAGTGGAATATATAGAGCTATGCAAGACAGTAAGAAAAAGTATCACTGAAGACGTAAGAAAATTCAACTGTGAACTAGTGAGGAAAGCAATTGAAAACAACCAAAGCCTAAAGATAGCAAAGGGACATCTCAGTAAGGGAAGAAAACAGATTATGGCACTGAGAAAAGAAGATGGTTCTGTAACAAGAAATAGAGGCGAAATTTTGACAAGAGTGAAAGATTTCTACTCCAAATTATATGAAAGGGATGATACATGCACTCCAGACATCATGAAAGATACCAGTACCAGAGTTCCTCCAGTCCTTCCAGCAGAAGTTGCACATGCAATCAAGAACATGAAGCGGGGAAAAGCTCCAGGAGAAGATGGAATTACTGTAGACATCATACAAGAAGCAAGTGGAGAAATCGAAACAGTACTCGCCCAAATTTTCACTCGATGCCTTAATGAAGGAAAGATTCCTGAGGATTGGAACACCGCTACAATGATCCTGCTACATAAGAAAGGTGACATTGAGGATCTCGGAAACTACAGACCTATCAGCCTCCTATCAGTAGTTTATAAAATCTTCACTAAAGTTCTTTCACACCGCTTGAAGGTAACACTGGACATGGCTCAACCGAGAGAACAAGCTGGATTCAGGAGTGGCTACAGCACAATAGATCATATCCACGTGCTGAGAGAACTAATTGAAAGAGCGAGGGAATATGAACTTCCATTGTGCATGGCTTTTATCGATTATGAAAAAGCCTTTGATTCGGTGAAACCATCAGCAGTTACAATGGCTCTGAAAACCTGCGGTATTGAAGATGCATACATTAATATTATTAATAACATCTATGAAAATGCAAGTGCAAAGATTAGGCTGTTTGAAAATACAACACACGTAAAAATTGGAAAGGGAGTGAGACAAGGTGACACCATATCTCCGAAGCTCTTTAATGCCACATTGGAGAGTGTTTTTCAGTCGCTGAGCTGGGAAAACAAGGGGATAAAGATTAATGGAGATTATCTAACCCACCTTCGTTTTGCTGATGACGTAGTCATTTTTGCAACTACCCCATCAGAGCTACAGAGTATGATCCAGGAACTTGCTGACAAGAGTAAAGAAGTGGGATTAAAAATGAACTTTCAGAAGACAAAAGTGATGTTCAATGCTTTTACAAGAAATGAAGATTTATCGATTGATGGAGAAAAGCTGGAGATAACAGACACATACATTTATCTTGGACAGCAGATATCAAGTGAGGGTCACATTGGTGAAGAAATTAATCGGCGTACAAAACTTGCCTGGAGAGCTTTTGGAAGAAACAGCATAATTTTCAAGAGCAATATGCCATTATGGCTTAAAAGAAAAGTGTTTGATCAATGCATCCTTCCAGTGCTTACGTATGGTGCAGAGACGTGGACCTTAGCTAAAAGAGACATACAAAGGCTGCAGACAACTCAAAGAAGCATGGAGAGGTGCATGCTTGGTGTAACCAGGAGAGATAAGAAAGAGGAACACGTGGATCCGAAAAATGACAAGAGTGGAAGACATCATGATCAGAGTTAAATCCCTGAAATGGCAATGGGCTGGACATACTGCCAGAAGAACAGACCATAGATGGACAGCCGAAATTTTAGATTGGATCCCAAGGGACAGGAAAAGACCCAGAAGAAGACCACATGGGAGATGGGTGGATGAAATTCGAAAGTATGCAGGGGTGACATGGAGGAGACTGGCACAAGACAGACCGTTGTGGAGGAAACTTGGGGAGACCTTCGTCCAGCAGTGGATTGATAATGGTTGACAATGATGATACCATTATTCATTCTATGGTTCGAACGAATCCAGAGATGCAAAGATATGCCCACTAGTTCATGGGTTACTTTCCAGCAAGAATGAAGAATATTATATTATACGCGATTTTTGCAGGATTTACAAGACCATGCATCAGACAATGATATTCAGCTTGCACCACAATATACGTATATTGATAGATTTTGAAATAGCTAACATTATAATCCTGCAAAAAAGGAATTTGGAATCAGCACACACAAATGTTGTTGGTTTCATCTCGGAAAAAATGTGCGGGGGAATGCATCCTCTGGCATAGCCTCGGAATATGGGGGAAATCGTGAGTTTGCTCTCAAAGTCAGACATTTGCAAGCACTCGCATTTCTTTCATCTGATGAAATTCCAGCTGCTTTTCAAGAAGTGGACACAATTTTACAAGAATATGCAGATTCTGTAGCTCAGTGGTTTGGGGAAAATTTCGTGGAAGCAGAAGAAACAATCCGAGCTGAAGCCCTCCGCTTTTCCCACCAACAATTTGGTCAGTAAGTGAAAACAATTTACTTGGGCTTTCCCAGAACACAAAACAAACTTGAAGGATGGGACAGACGCTGGAATACAATTCTGGGAGAGAAAAACTGTGACTGTATAAAATAATCAGTGAAATTGCAAAAGAGCAGAGAACAACTATGGCTAAAATCGAAAGAGTGATAGCACAGATTCCAACAAATCCACCCAGAAGAGAAACGCTTGCAATTGAAAAAGGAATTCGAACTTCTTTGGCGCACAAAAGTTAACGTGCTAGAGTTTTTAAGAGGAATATCTTATAATATTACCCTTTACTAAAATGTGCTGGTATTTTTCACTAACTGAATTATACCTTTTACTAACTTGCATTTAAATTTTTCAAGAATGTAATTCGGCCGAAGGTGCAAGAATTTGAAACACAACGCAAAATTAGAAAAGACAAAATTTTCAAAACAGCATGTCAAAACGTAATCCAAAATGTGAAACAAATAAAAATTCAAAATGCAATCACAAGTCACAAGCATAACAAAAATGCGAAACGCTATGTAACAAGTACAACACAAAATAAAACAAATGCCAAAACATAAAAAAAATGCACACGCTATGTAAAATGTACAAAATAAAATAAATGCTATATTCATAAGGATATCATGAAAAGTCAAGTTAATAATGAACTCTTACTTAGGCTTCAAACAATAATTATTAGCCTCTATACCTTTTTAAAAATCTTTAATAAGCTCAACATTATTAACCTGATTTGTCGTCAAACATTATCAATATGACATTGGCATACAATTATTTAAAAGACTTGTGCCTAAGCCGAATGGCTGTTTATATTTTTGTACTCTGAAAGCGCAACACAATAAACTTGACTTTCTGTGAAAATTTTATGTATATGAGCACGGTTGAATAAAAACTGATAAAAAGGCTTAAGGCCTGTTTAATAATTTTTGTGCCTCTGTCAAAACGCAGTACCATAACCTTGGCATGTTATCGAAACCTTATGAATACGTAGGACTAAAAATTCCTAAAAAAAGGTTACGCCTAAGGTCTTGTAACTAAGGTTTTGTGACAGAGTAAAACTTCAACATTAATAACTTGACATGTTGGGTTAACGTTGTGAATATGAGCACTGCAGATTAAAGATTTCAAGAAATAGCCTTTGGGATTAATGTGTTGTGACTGAGTAAAAGTGTAGCATTATTTTCTATATAAACCAAACTACGTACTGAAATGGCCCAACTATATATACGTATATTTCAAATATATACCGAGGCGCTGACAAGGTGAAAACAAAAGTGAAATTTTGTACGGTCCCCTAACATTTTATGACCAGCCTACGTGGAAGTGGACACGTTGATATCAAAAACGTACTTTTCATACCGCTCCATAACAAATAGCAATGGATACGTCGCAATCTTTTTTTTAGTTGGGGGTTAAGGAACACCGTGATCAATTCAGTGGGCTGTAAGTAGTCGGTCGTTCCTAAAATTGTGCCACTGATTCCTGGGATGGGGGACAGCCAGTACCAGAAGTCAATCACAACGTCCATGACTCACCGGTATTCAAGCCAGGATCCTTCTCGACGAGTAGTCAGAAGCCAGCGCTTAGACCACTGGGCCACCGTAGCAGCTCACGTTGAAATATATTTTTCATACGGCCCCAAACGCTCTTATGGACATACTAGATTGAACTGGACGCAAAGAAATCATTAATATAATTTGTACTAGCAGGGATACCAGGTATTTTCCAGGTACATATTTCTACTTGTGGAATCACCAAATTCAGCGGGTGAAAGTTAAAGAATGAAAAAGATATTCCTGCAATTTTACAGTAAACTTATTTTAAATTTTTTGATTTAGTTAATTTAATTTTGCGAAACAAAAAAGAAAGAAAAAGGAATGGGAATACTTACCTTCTAGGAGACATCTATAGAACTGCCGTACATCTGGCGTGTGCTTCTGAGAATACCCCGACACAGAAATGCAATGTACCTATCTGATGTCGCATGCATATGACTTGACATTGGCATTGATCATCTTTTTCTTACCGTTTTGAATTTTGAACATCTGGAACTCTCTATTAACATTACTTTATATTTATGCTTGATAAGCGGCCGGTTGGTAGTGAAAGCTAAACTATATTGATTTGTGTTTTTAATACACCATTAATCGCATATTTTTGCACTTTTTTGTTAACTACCGTCTCTAACTTAGACCGTAGGTTGGTTCGTTGGTAGTTAATGGTGCAAGGGCCTCAAAAGGCCAAAGAGCGCCATAGAACGTAGTTAGGGCATTGGAGAGCTGAATTGTGTTGCAGATCTTAAGAGTAAAAAATGGAAACTTTTACGAAAATTTTGGATGGGGCACCTTTGACCCCGGGCCAAGACCCTTCCAAAAACCGTCTACCGTCTAAGTTAGATAACCATGAGATAGTATACCAAATTTGGTACTTCTAAATTGAAAACTGTAGATTTACGGAAATTGTGCTCCGTGAGTTTTGTTTGAATAACAAGTATTTAGGCTACTAGGATTACTGAGTTTGTGCTTACCTCCACTATAAAGGTTTGGTGATTCGTTTCGGACATCTCCCGAAGTGGTGAGTGCCGTTTTTCGTTTCTTATCGTCGTGTTTACAGTTCCTACCGAGCTGGTAGAAGCCTAGTTATGCCGCCCCGGTGGCGCAGTGGTCTAGGCGATGGCCTCTGATCATTCGTCCGAAAGGGGTCCGGGTTCGAATCCCGGTGAGGCATGGATGTTGTGTTTGTCTTACGGCTCTGGCTCTCTCCCGTCCCTGGAACCAGTGACCCTAACTTAGGGACGAGCGACTGCTTATAGCCCATCGAGTTGCTCACGGTGGTCGTTAAACCTTCAATAAAAAAAGCCGCCCCGGTGGCGCAGTGGTCTAAGCGATGGCCTCTGATCATTCGTCCGAACGGGGTCCGGGTTCGAATCCCGGTGAGGCATGGATGTTGTGTTTGTCATACGGCACTGGCTCTCTCCCTTCCCTGGAACCAGTGACCCTAAATTAGGGACGGGCGACTGCTTATAGCCCATTGAGTTGCTCACGGTAGTAGTTAAACCTCCAAAAAAAAAAAAAAAAAGCCTAGTTATCTCGGCGCCATTAAAATGGCGTAATCCGGTGGTGTTGTCAGCCCTGACATCACTTCCGGTGATCACGGCGTTTTGGTAGCTGTGGCGTTGTCACGTTGCCCTCCGGGTCGACGTCAACCGTTGGCGGCGGATCGTTTTTCTCCCCTGACGTTACTATTACAGCTCTTGCCCCAGCTGCTTCTCATATAGTGACAGATGACGTCATGGACACTATGGATGACGGTGTTCCTCTGCCTTCAATAGATGGCGGTGCTCCTCTGCCTTCAACCTCCACTTCTACTGCTCCTCGCTCCTATTCTTCAGCGGTAACTTCCCAAAAGGATTCAGCCCAAGTCTAATTCCATGCGAGCCGAAGCCGCAGCTTTAAAACCTCATGTCCGTTGCTCTGGTAATGAGGTTGTGCTCGCAATTCCAGTGGATTTGCCAGCAGGTACTTCTTTCACCACGGCTACTGAGTTGCGTGTGCGCTTTGAGACGCTACCGGATACACCACTCAAAATGTACTCTACTGCTCTGAAACAAAAGTTCTCTCCGTCAGCGTTACGTCATATGTCGCGCAGAGGGCCGAGTGTCATTGTTTATTTCTTTCATGCGGCAGATGCTACCTCTGTTTTACAGACTGGGCTGGTTGTTGGTGATCACTAATTATTTCCTGAGCCTGTCGCCCAAAGACCAGTAACGGTCTCGATGTACCCAGTACATCCTGAAGTCACAGATGCTATGCTTTGTGCTTTTCTTATGAAATCCGGTCGTGTGGTGGGTAACATTACCACACACTCCGCTGCTCCAAAGGACGAGGATGATCGTTCGATTGAAAGTGCCCGACGAGTTGCACGAGTAGATGAACATATCAAGACTTTTCGGATGAACATGTCAAGACTTTTCCTACTCTCTTCACTGTAAAATGCGGAGATCAGATCCGACGCATCGACGTTTTAACCTCCTTTCATTGTCAGACTTGTAAAGCGTATGGCCATCAACGAAGTGAGTGCTTCCGCTGCCCTGCTGTACCTCAGTCTTCGGGACCAAAAGTCACTCGTGACTCTCGACGGGGTCCTGTCCCACAATTGTTGACAGTGGACTTTCCTCATCTGGTGCCTACTGCTCCGCCCACGTTCCTTGCAGCTCCAGCTGACCTAACTGCTGAACTTGATCCTCCGTCGGATGAAGACACTCCAAGTACAGTTACTGACATGGACTGCCCTACTGCTAGTGACTCTTCTGGCAATGACTCTGACCCTACAACTACCAGCAAGCCTGCTCGACGGGAGTCCTGGAGTACTCCGCAGACTCCTCTCCCTCCTCGCACCGGTGCTGCAAAGAGGTCGTTCTGTTGACTCATCTTCCCACTCCTCCTCTCAACGACGTACTTCGCCATGAATAAGTCGACATCCTGCTGTGATTCCAGGTTCTAAGACTCCACCCCCAGTGCTTTCCCTAGATTCTTTTCTCCGATACCTAGCTGAAGCGAAGGCGGATATACCGGTAGGTCCGCTTTCTCTTCATAAAATATATGAAGTATTATGCTCTCATAAACATCCTAGATTCTTTAATCAGTTTGTTGCACGTCATTTGCTTGATCTTCCTACTGTTCTAACCCAAGTTTCTAGTGTGACATCTGTGTTTCGAAATCTTGTGCTTTCCTATCCCGATCTCAAATTTAGTGTTGACAGAATGAAGAAGCAAGCGAAGAAAATAACAGATTCCAGCGCACGTGCGTGTCGACCTGGGAAGGACCTACCGATTCAAGGTGGTCACACTTAACTGCAGACGGTTCTCTGCTTTTCCTAGAAATGCCCTAGTGTATGAGGACTGGGCGCCTCTACACGCAGATCTTCTCTTGCTCCAAGAGACCAACTGCTCTGCTACCACTTTGGTCTCTCGTTGGCGGGCTTGGCCCTACGATTTTCACCATGCTTATCGAGCTGGACGGAATGGTGGCCTTGCACTTGGGATCCATCACCGCCTACTCCCTCTGATTTCGCCGCCAGTGATTCGTGCATTATATGTGGACAACCTCCAGGTCGTTGTCTTTTGCATTGAAAACGTGACCTATCATGTTTTTAAAATATATGTCCTCTGTGATGAGCATCTGTTAATTGATCTTCTCTCCACACTCCGTACAGAGCTGTCATGTATCCCACCGTCTGAATATATTCTCATCGGCGGAGATTTCAATTGTACGTTGTTGCCGGCCCTTGACCGCAATTCAACCGTTGGCGAATACCGCAGGCAACGTGTATTACAGATTTCTCAGCTAGTTGATGATTTTCAATTGGTTGATGCGTTCCGACATCTTCACCCGTCGGAAATCTCTTTTACCTGGCGCTCTTCCATATATGGCAGCACTATGGCAGCACGGCTGGATAAATTTTATGTTTCGACTGCTCTTCTCCCGTTGATCGCAGCTGCTGCCCATCATCCTTCCGCCGCTTCAGACCACAGTATTGTCAGTCTGCCAGTGTGTGTTTCTTCTTCACCTTCAAGGACTCAACGAGTATGGATTTTTCCGGACTCGCTCCTGGATGATCAACAATTTTGTGTTACTGTGCGTGAGTTCCTCCGTAGTCGTCAGTCCCATCTTGATACTACGTCAGACGCCATGCAACTGTGGCTCAGTGTCAAACACGACTTGGTCCTTTTTGTACGGCGCTACTCCCATGCCTCTCGGAATGAGAGCGATATTAAAATTGCGAATCTACGTGCTCTATTGTCGATGCTCTCTCTTGATGATCCGCAATACCCCGGCTATCTGGCAGATCTCCACGCTTTGCTTCTTCCTCGCGCATCCGATGCAGCCTGCAGGATGCATTTCTTGCATCTCTACCCTACAGCTGATTCTCACGATTACTTAACCGCCTTGGAATCTCAACATCGTTCTGTTACATCTTTGCGTCATCTTTGCCTCCAGGATGGTTCCATCACTTCGAACCCATCGAAGCCATACACTTTCACCAGACAGTATTTCACCACCAAGTACAGTGCAGTAAAGCAGTCTTCATCCTCATTAGCTTCTTCTCTTCTCTCCTCTCTTCCTCAGGTCCCTTCTACTGTATCTACTTCTTTACTCTCCCCTTTCTCTCTTCGCGAACTCCGTGAGGCGTTCGCTACTCTCTATCCTCATGCCGCTCCTGGACCTGACGGCCTTCCTCTGTCCTTTTATCGTGCTTTTCTACCGTGCCTTCTGCCTTTTCTGTTTGCGTGTTTCTCGTCTGCTTTTTCCTCTCCTGCGTTACCGGCCAACTTTACTTTGGCACACATCATCCTCCTTCCTAAGAAAGGTGACCTCTTGGATCTTGGAAACTGGCGCCCTATCTCTATTCTAAACACTGACTATAAATTCTATACAAAACTCTTATCCCGTCGCCTTAATTCTGTTCTCTCTTTCGTTATTTCTCCCGACCAGACATACACTGTGCCTGGTCGGACTATTTCCACTAACGTTTCTCTTCTCCTTCATCTTCTCTTCCTCGCTCGCTCTTTTTCTGAACTTCTTGCCTTTCTCAATCTGGATCAAAAGTCCGCTTTTGATAACGTTTCTCACTTTTATCTCTCTGCTGTCCTTTCACAATTTGGCTTTCCTCCTGCCTTTTCTTCCGCTCTCTTGGCCCTTTATCAGGGCGCCAGTTTCCATGTTCGAGCAACCACATTTCTAACCGCCCCAATTCCGTTTAAGCGAGGCATCCGGTAAGGATGTCCGCTCTCCGGCCAGCTATTCATCTCGCTTTTGAGCCTTTCCTGTTAGCAGCTAGAAGATCACTCCTGGATGTCCTACCGCCGACAGTGGCTAGTACTCGTCATCATCGGATAATTTTCACCGCCTATGCTGACGATGTGACCTTTTGCGTCCGGGATGAATCTCAATTTGATCACCTGTATTCTGTATATCAACAGTAGGTTGCGATATCTGGAGCTGTGCTGAATGCCACTAAAAGTACTGGCTTATGATGTGGTGTATGGGATGCCCGCAACGATGTTCCTTGGGGTGCGCAGTGGACAGCCACTACACAGGAGATCCTCGGTGCGTATGTCGGATTGCCCTTGGCTTTTGCATACGCCACCTGGACTGCTCTTCTTCCCCGGATACAACGGACTGCTGCCTATTTTAGTAAGGCCCGCCCTTTCACATCGTTCCGTCAACGAGCAGCCGTTGTTCGTCGACAAATTATCTCCCTATGCGAATACTCTTGGATGTCGACGGTTGTGCCCGTGTCACAAATGATGACCATCACTCGCCTCTCTACTTCCGTCATCTGGTCTTCATATCACTGGGTTAAACCTGCCACGCTTCATTTGTCAGCCTCATTAGGGGGCATCCAGCTTCCTAATCCAGCTGTCCTTTATAAAACACATCGCATTATTCATTTCGTTCACCTTGCCACTTTAACTGTTCCGTCCCTTACCACTACCTTGAATGTTCTAGCTTCTTCCCGTGACCCATCTTTCACCTTCTTACTGTTTCTGAAGATGGATGCATACTCTCTTCTTCCGTCCCACCTCCCTCCTGTCCTGCGAGAAGGCCTTTCTCACTTTCGTTTGCTTCCTCTTCTCCGTTCATTTCCTTCTTCAACTCTTGATCTCCTCGATGAACCTCTTATCTTCTCTTCTCTTATTCACCCTTCCTACCTCCCTTACTTTTACTTTCCTCATTGGATCCGCTCTGGTGTGATAACTGTCCGTTCTCTCGTAACTTCTGATCTAACCTGGAGACCTCTTTATTCCCTGTTTCTATCTCCAACCATTACTCTTGCTAACGAATGTCTTCTCCTTCGCACAGCGTTTTGGAGCCTCTTTCCACTCCTTGCTTCCTTTGATGGTCTCTTCTCGGTCCCCTCCTCCCCTCTTTCTCTACCATTCTTTCTCCTCATTCGTAGCTCCCCGGTTCTAGTTAGTTCTATTTCCTCCTCTTCTCTTTATTGGCTTCTTTTTTCCCCTCCCACACTTCTACTTTCTGTTCATTCTGCTCCTCCTTCTCTTCTCTCTGCCATCTGCACAGTCTCTACCTCCCCCTTTCCTCCCCTCTTGAACTTAATGTCCATTGGCAATTTCTTCACCTTCGTCTCCCCGCCCCATCAGCACTATTTTGCATGACTCTTTTCACCTCTCCACAGTTCTTTCTTTTGCCCTGAAGTCAGCGACGTCCAACATCAATACCTATTCTGCCCCGTACTCCTGCCAGTCATAAACACAGCATTTCGTCTTGCTGATCGAATTTGTGCTCGATCGTTATCATTTCTTGCATATGCTTGGCTACTCCAAACTAAGCATCCACCTACTTACTTGCCTCCTGTATGCCGTTACATTTTTCTTCTTGTGAAGTTCATTGTATATGCTTTCCATCTTCAACAACGCCTCCCTGCTCTTACTCCACCTCCTCAGGAGGCAAGTGCTATCATTCGAAGACGCTTCCTAGCACGGTTAACCACTCGTCTCCGAATGGAGCACTCTTGTGCTGCCTCAACAAACACCGATAACGTTTTTCAATCCACCTGGGCCCAATCGGCTGGGTGGTTCCATATCCATAATTTGCGCTACAGCTCAACTCATAGGTGGGATTTTTGTTGTCACATACGTTCACTGTCACAACTCATGATTTTACGTATTCATTTTGGTGGTATGAGGCTCCTAGGTGGAATCTCCTTTTCACCCACATGGTTCGCTATTTGTGATTATTCTGTTTAATGTGCTATTGGAGATAGCTCACCATGTTTCCCATATTCTCTTCGATAATGTTGTATTTCATTATGTTGTATATAATTCTTTCTTCTGCACAGTTTTCTGCACACGCAATGTCCCCTTCATTATGTTGAATATATTTTGGAATTTTATTGTCCCTGTGTGTATAATTTAATGTAAGAAGATGCCCTTCTGAGTACATTTAGCGATTCTCCCCCTTGTCACTGAATACGTCTGTACATATTATGTAAATTTTGAGTGTAGCATCACTGTTACATTTCTGTTTTATGAGAAGCTGCCCTTCTGGGTATGTTTAGCGGCTTTCTTCCATGTCACTGTATTGTTCTGTACATATGATATGACACTTATGCATTGCATTACTGTTCGATTTCTGTTTTTTTTTTTTTTTTTTTTATAAAGTTGCCCTCCTGGGTCCGCTTAGCGTATTTCTCTCTTGTCACTGCATAATTCTGTACATATGATAAGTATTTGTGCTTAATTGTTTCTACCATTACTGTCATATTTCTAAATGCTGTTGCACCTGTTAGTTGCTTCTCACCCATGGTCTTTTATGTGAATTAGTACCTTGTGCATATTTAATCTTGAGTTTGATAGTAATGCTTAAATGGAATTTGTGAATAGTATAGAATCATGTCTTTTCTTGTCTACAATACTGTAGTATACATTTTCATTTGCATCGCTCGTGCTTTATTGTCTGCCTCTCCTTCGCCCTTCGTGGCGAAGTAATTTTATGAATTTAACAATATTTTGTTTTACGTTTCACTGGAACTTTCCAGTTGATGTATATACCACTGTATTTATTGGCAGAATTCTACTATCATGTACATCGAAATGCTATTTTTACTGAAGAATAGAGACAATTTTGAAATGTAGATTTTACGGAAATTTTTTATGTGTGGGGCTCCGACCTATTCCAGAAACCGTCTACAGTCTAAGTTAGAGATTCATGAAAGAGTATACCAAATTATTGGTTCTAAATTGAAAACTATAGATTTTAAGAAAATTTTGTGTTGGTGGGCTCTTATCCCCGGGCTCCGACCCCTTCCAAAAACCGTCTACGGTCTACATGGGAGTACCACGAGGACATTTTCTGGACCATGTCGACATTATAGTGTCGACATTTTGGATGTCGACATTATGACCGTGTCGACATTTTGAACTGTCGACGTTATGACCCTGTCGACATTTTGACTGTCGACATTATGACCATGTTGACATTTTGAACTGTCGACATTTTGACTGTCGATATTATGACCCTGTCGACATTATGGTGTCAACATTTTGATTGTCGACATTTTGACTGTCGGCATTATGACCGCCACCCATATAGACATATATTAGAGCAATGCTTTCCGAAAAATTAACAAATAAAACTCAGCATTGGTAATCAAGGGCCAAAATTTTATAATGACTTGTTTAAGGAAATTTATAATATTAATAAATACAGCTTATTTAAGAAAAGAATCACTATTTACGTACTCACTAACATTGTATTAAAAAACAACAAGGGATCGATCGGACCAGCGAGTAGGGAATGGAAGTAAGAGGGCATAGGAGAATAATTACGCATAAGATAGAATGGATGAAATATGGCCATACCATTTCGACTGCGTACACTAAGGTTTTATTGAATTAAAAATTGATAAAGATGTCCACATTATTTAAGAAATATGAAATACAAATGTATGATTTTTTTAATATATTTTCACACCACTAACTGTTCCCTATCAATATTGCTCTCAACACACTGGGCGTCGTTACCATGCATTTACTACTAACTACTAATACAACTAACAATATGCTCAATTGATGTAATGCATTTCATTTCTTGACTTGTGCTTACGACGAAGGGAGATGGGGACTTGTCAGGTCATTTTGGCCTTTTTTCTGATCTCCCTAGCTGTTATATGTCTATTAATTTGTTACTTCTTATGAACATTTTGTATGTGTATAATACGTAACAGCTACATTAATAAATGAAATTGAAATTGAAAAAAAAATTCCTGTTAATGAAGAGGAGTAAAAATTGGTAAAAAACCAATGTAGTTTTTCCGCGTAACAATTCCTGCGATTGTAAAAATTTGTAAAAATTTCAAACTGTCAGATATGCTGTTTCGGTATAATAATTACTTTGAATGAAGCGACGTAAAAATTTGTTAAAAAATGAACTATAATATGCTTTTTCAATATAAGAATTTTCGTGAATAAGCCGTGTCAGGATTTTGAAAACATTCGAATTGTCGTTAATGCAGTATTTAGGTATAAAAAGAATTCTTGGGAATGAAGAGGAGTAAAAATTTGTAAAGTACTCGAACTGTCACTGATGCAACTTTTCGGCGCAGAATTTCCTGTGAATCGGTTTTAAATTCCAGTTTTTTGGCGTAATAACTCCTGGGGCGTAAAAAATGTAAAAAACAGTACTCTCAAAAATCGAGTTCCGATATAGGAATTCCTGTGAGTCGATCGTAAATTCCAGTTTTTCGGCGTAAGAATTCCTGGGGCATAAAAAAATCGTATTCTCAAAAGCCCAGTTCCGGCATAGGAATTCCTTTGAACAAAGAGGCGTAAAATTCGATAAATCGATTCGAACTGTCACATATGCTGATTCAGTTTTAAGAACTTCTTCGAACAAAGTAGTGAAAAAGAATATAAAAATTCCGAAATATCAGATATGCCGTTTCGGTATGATAATTGTTTCAATGAAGAGACGTAAAAATCTGCAACAAATCTGAACTATTGCATATGCTTTTTCAATGTAAGTCTTTTTGTGAATAAGCTCTGTCAGAACTTCGGAAAATTCAAACTGTTGTCAATGAAGTTTTTCGGTATAAGAATTCCCGTGAATGAAGAAGCGTAAAAATTTCTAGAAACATCAAAATTTCACAAATGGCGTTTCGAGGTAACAGTTGAACTACTGCATACCCAGAGGCAAAGTATATCTCGTTCAGCTGCCAAATAGGCAACGAGTATATTTGAATTAATGAGAAAAAAGAAGAAGGATTTTAAATTCATTTTCCTATAGTTGTTGGCCGCTGTGATCGGTTTTCAACTTTTAACATATAAGATTTTTACAATCTTATTTTCGGCAAATAACGACCAAATTACAGCGTGTTTCACAACGTTGTGCAATAATATTGCAGAAATCCGCACTCCCAATGTGTTGAAGGGAATGTAGAATTTTCTCAAGCATTAAGAAAAGAATATGAAACAGCTTGCAACGAGCGGAAGTTTAGCAGCAGTTCCTCGACTGAATCCCTCGTTGCAAAATCACCAACTTTGATATATAGGACAATCGTGATGTCCAACTAACTGCTTTGCACAAGTTATTGCAGCCTCCATATTTTCCTTGAAGCTGTGGTCTGCAGGTGTTCAGTAACATTATTCTATTACGCCAGCAGAAGTTCCAATTAAAATGCTATTTGCGTTGTGCGTCCCTTTTGTCTAATATGATGTGTGACATGAACATATGGTTTGATTTAAACTGATGTCTCATTATTACTGCAATTGGCTGATCATAAGCGGAATTCGAAAAGATTTCGCCACGTGCAGTTGCGAAAACGTGCCTAACTCGCTTGTATATAAGGCCACGCAAGATCATACCATATACCTACTCTCCTTGACAAGTCCTAAAGTTTCCAAAGCTCCATCCGAGAATTCTCAGGTAAAAATGTGCTCTGTTTCCTTCATTTCGAGGTAGAATTATGAAAAACCCTTCACTGGTGGGAGTTTATGCCAGAAGTTGGTCGTGGTCCGCACTAATATTTACTGCCCCGCAAATGACATAAATATTAATATTTTTGATATGTGATCATTATCATTAGTGCGCTGTCTCTTGACAGGCCCAACGGTAACTCCGCAAGTTCTCTTCCTCCAGTTTCCTCTGTCCCTTGCTTTCTCTTTGAATTCTTGATAGCTTCTTGTGACCATTATAATAACAAGCATTATCAGTCGTCTCTTTCCCGTTGGTCTCTTTCCTTCAATTTTCCCTTCTGTCATGCTTTTCAATAGGCTGTCTCCTCTTAACACATGTCCTATCCAGTAATATTTTCTTTTTCTTATGGTTTTTGTAAATTCCTTTCAACTCTTTGAAATACTTCTTTTGAAGTATTGGTGATTTTTTCAATCGACTTGATTTTTTTCATTTGTCTCCATAACCACATTTCAAATGCCTCCAAAATTTTAGTTTCTCTCTCTCCAATAGTCCACGTATCCGCCCCATATAAAGTTATACTCCAAATGTAGCACTTAATAAGCCTTTTCTTTAAATTTTTATTAATTTTATTAATATATTTTTTGCTATAAGTTTCATATCTTCCTTTATTAATTCTTTCTTTTAATTCCATGTCACATTTTCAATTTTCTTGGATTATACTATCGAGGTATTTGTATAGATCCACTTGCTCCATTATCTCCATTCTTCATCACCTCAACATTTCCTGGAGACTCTCATCGTTTTTGTTTTCGTTGTGTTAATTTTCGCACCATATTTTTTGCATACACTTTCAAATTTCTGCATTAGATGCTGTAGTTTATCTTCAGTATTAGCTAATATTGCTTAGTCAGCTACAAATCTAATAATTTCTATTAACATAAATTTATTATATTTCTTGAAAGCAGAGTACAGTGAAGCATAAATTTTAATTTTAAATTAATTGAATAACATAATACAAATAACACGAAACATTTTTTGACGGATTACAGTTAGTATTCCAACTAATGAAAATGTTAATTCAAACACTCGATGTGGATCAGGAACACCAAACATAAATCATCGCTCTTTCCACGTTAATAAATATTGGTGGCTGATGAGAATTTTTTCGAGACTCCCTCATTAACGCGGAAAGAGCAATGATTTACGTTTGGTGTAATGAAAATGTAAGTTATATTTAACATTATTGAGTGCTTTGAAGAGTGTAAGCTTGTAACGTGCTACATGACGTACATCACGTATTACTAAGGTGATGCATCAGTCAAATTGACAATGGAGCACAGATAAGCTTGCCGGAGTAGTTCAGTTGGGAGAACGGCCGTTCCTGATTGGAATTCGACCACCAAAAAGGTTATTACAGTAAAGCTAAAAAGGTTATTACAGTAAAGCTGAAAAAAGTTATTACAGTAAAGCTAAGAAAGGTTATTACAGTAAAACCTCCGAATAGCATGCATCGAAGAGGAAAGAAAAACTCTCCGTTATTAAGAAGTGTCCGCTATTGTGATAGTATACATATACTATGTTTATAACGTAAAAGTAGTTTAAAAGATAAGTAAATATCGGTATGTAAATGCAATACATAGAGCAAATTTGTATTAACCTTTTTAAAAAAATATCCCTCAAATCCTAAATAATCAAGCATGGTTGTTTGTTCATGAATGAAATACGCGATTACCCCATATACTACAAATTTTGAAGATGACAATCTGTTTTTTGGTGTAAATATGACGAGTCAGATAATACCTGAAAACTTGAAAATTTCGTCCTCCTGGAGCGGGAATGGAATCCGCTTCTCCCAGATAGCGCTCGGGTATGCTGACCACTACACCACCCAGAAAGACTAAGTCTCAAGTTTAAGATTAATTTGAATATAACCATCACAAGATTCGCTAGTCAAAGCAACCGGCATTCATGTTTAGCGAATCTGGAGATTAAGAATTCTTAGCGAATCTGGAGATAAAGAATTCTTAGCGAATCTAGAGTTAGGACTCTTAACCTCCAGATTAGCTAAACATGAATGCCGGTTGCTTTAATGAAGAAGTTAATGTAAAACATACTATGAACAAACCAAGAAGGAATGTCTCATAGAAGATGCTGGAAGTGCCCACCGCCAGCGTCCAGGCACATATTCACTCAACGCGCCATATTGGCGAATGTGCGATGTAGCGTAGAGACGTTGGTGGCAGGAATTTCACGTGTGATGTTGTGTTTCTGTTTCTCAATCAACTTTGGCTTGTTGGCATAAACCTTTCTTTTTAAAAGTCCCCTGAGAAAGAGACCTGGGTGTCAGATCGGAAGATCTAGGCGGTCACAGGTTTTTGGAGATAATCCTGTACTGAAAAAAGCTGCGAATTTCTGCAATGCTCTTATTGGAGGTGTTGCACGTTGCACCTTCCTGTTGAAAGCAACTTCTGCAAGTTCCTGATCGTCCAGCTGGTTCACAAACTGGTTCACTCCGCTATCTGGGGTCGTTCGCCCGTATACGGATCCACCATGCTTCCCGTTCTCTCCAGTTTCTTCGGCAATTTTAAAATGATGGCTCTGGTGGGTAGTTTACTCCCACCAAATTTCTTCAGAAACTTCTTCTGATATTGTTTGAAAGAACCGGTTACCCAGTACTGACGCACAATGAACACAAGCTCTTCAACTGAGTACACTATCTTCATTCGACCTCCGTGTTTAAACTGTCTGCGGAGACACCCACCATTACTAGACAGATGACGCGTCAGTGCGGCGTCACCCAGATGCCGGGATGACATTTCATTCACAGGTAATGCATGTCGACTCTTTCGATAGGGAATAAAGAACCAGTCCGTTCAGGTTTCATGCCCATCGTATATTCCCCATCTCATATATTCCAGCTCCGAGTGAATCACCCTGTACTAGAAACATACGTAGATAAGCACTTTTGAAACTTTTCGTTGCTCCTTGATCAATGGGCTTAACCATTTAACCGGCTGGAAGGAATCACCTCAAGGTTGGGAAAATAAGCTTAAATTAGATCTCACGGATATGTTCACTGTCTGAGAAGTGGACCGAAAGCGGTTGGAATGAGTCAACTTGCTCATGAGAAAGATTTGCTTCCCTATTAAGCTATGTCATTCAAAGTGGTCGTTTAAGGAGATGATTGCCATTAAATCTCCCTCAAAGTAGTCTCCTTAGGCAGCGATTCACCACTGTTGGAACGCACCCTGGAAATCCTGTTCGCGAATCGTATTAAGCACCGTCTGCGATTCGCGCTGTATCTCGTTCACGGTTTCAGAACGACGACCCTTGAGCTTCAGCTTCATCTTCGGGAACAGACAGAAGTCGCAAGGGGTCTCCAGTGATGGCCCGTGATAGGAACGTTGGATCATTCACCACCTGCTGACGAAGATTTTGACAGAGTTCGACACGGAGCGCCTTCTGTTCGGGGTTCAGAATCTTTGGCACAAACTTTGCAACAATGCGGTGCATGTTCAAAACCGACGTCAGAATTTCTTGCACTGTTCCGTATGACACATTGACGAACGTAGCAATGTCTTGAATGGTTCTACGACGATCCTCATGCACCAGGTCCTTAAGTTTGTCCACATTTTCGGAGGGTTTGCTCGTGGACGGTCGTCCTGACTTCTCGTCTTCTTCCATTGCCGTTCTGCCTTTCTTGAAGCTTGAGTGCCACTCAAAACACCTCGCACGACTCATTACTTCATTGCTATAAGCCTGCCGCAACATTCTATGCGTCTCCGTTCCCGACTTGTTGAGTTTGACGTAGAATTTGATGTTAGCTCGCTGCTCTAGTTTGCAGTGTGTACCGAAATCGCAGCTGTGTTCTGCACGTGGTCACCAAATATCGTGTAGCACAGCTCCCGATGTTCACAGAACGACGCCACTTGGCACAATGACTCACGGCAGTCTCTGATCTCGACCGCTGCTTGAGTTTCCACATACTGCCATCTGTTGGTGCGTTGTGTACCTAGTCTCGGAACTTTTGGTTCGTACTACGTATTACCCAGTGGTATGATGCCCGGGTCATGTCTTGAGTTATGGGGCAGATAATAAAGAACTTTAAACGCTTGTCACTAAGAAAATACTAGTGGAATACCAATCACGAAAGACAATCACCAAGTAGTAGTAGAATGAATATCACTATAGACTGGTGGAATTTCTACCAACAGTGACAGGCTCATGGTCAGTGTTGATCAGGTGAGAGGGGAAAAGAAATTGTTCTGCGGCAGCTTTCGTAAACCCGAACGCTATGTGAATATTTCTGTTTGGAAAACGTGGAGACTTTTGGGCAACATTTAGTTCAGATTCATCGGCCGCTGAAAGGGTTAAGACGAAAGGTGCAATTAGTAGAAGGAACTGTATCTTGATAGCTTTCAGGTGAGTATTGGTTATTATTAGAAGTGTCTGGAAATTTCGAATACATTTGTCCGTACAAAACGGTGCTGTGCATTTACTAGTCCTTGATGAACGATAAATTAAAAAAAAACTAATCCATGGAATAAAAATGTGGAAATATAGCTGCCCATAGTAACCAAAAATTGATCATAAAAAATTCTGTATCAACGATAATTAACTGCATTTTAATTGTATTTTGCAGGTGACTCTTAATCAAAGCCATGATGAAATTTCAAAGCTTTTTGCTTATGGTAGTTCCAGTGGTGTTTCTCGCTTACTGTGTGTTTGCTGTGGAAAATAACGAAGGTAAATAAACTCCTTATACAATATCTGAAATTTTCTTGAAAAAATAAATATTTTTCAGTAATAAACCAGTTTGACGTTTATTTCATTGCATGAAAATCCGTAAATATCATTTTAACTTAATATAAACAGTCGTATCAGAATAATACGATCACCCCCGGAATCTGAGTATACCCGCACAGGCGAGCCACAGAATGCACGTGACAAGGTAGACCACACGGATATATACGCGGCCAGCCAGGACAGATGAGCCATAGTGCGTGACGTGAGCACAATAGACAAAGGTATTGATTTGCCGGACGTTCAGAAAGGAATGATCATCGGCTACCACGCCAAGGGTGGAAGCATCTCAGAAACAGCAGACTTCGTGGGCTGTTCGCGGGGTTCTGTAGTAAGGGTGTGCCACGAATGGACCGCTGGCACACCGAGTACCTCCCGACGTCATAACTGTGGAGCCCCAAAGGCGATCGACCCCATAGAAGAAAGTCGCCTCCGTCGACTGGTAAAGGAATCGACGCGCTACAGTGCAGCAACTGACCATGTAAATGAACGCTGGGGCACCAAGGTACGTGTCCCCAATAACAGTAGGGTGAACCCACAATATCAAGATGTTATCTTCCGGCTGCCGCCATGCACACACGCGGCCATCAGACTGATGGATCGTGTATCTGGATTTATCAGCCCATTGGACCCGTTTCCATTGATCTACGTTCCACGAAAAATGTTCTTTACACCATGCTAAACGACGAGTAGCATTCCGAGTGGAGATGAAAGACCTATGAACAGCCGCACGACCATGTTAGCCAACGGAATTAAGTTCTCTGCAAATGGTACGTGTAAATACCGAGGTTCCAGCATTTTATACTCACCTGTTCACTGAGGTGTGCAGTACTCCGTCGATTAGCTGTAACGACTCGCTTGGGGCTTCGACGTCCTCTATCGCTGATTTTCTTTGGTCTGCCGGTACGTTTTGCTGCTTCAGGCACGCCATGTGTCTTCCACTTATTCAGTACATCTAAAACAGTTGACTTGGGTATGTGTATAACTCCTCTTGGTTTCTCTTATGGACAACCTATTTGTATAACACCCAACAGTATTTCCTTTCTCAAAGCCAGTTCTCTCCTGTCGCGACATTTTCACTCAACCTCACAGTGCGATATGAGAGCGGCAAGCTTGTTTTTAAACACCGTTTGCAGCTGCACTTCGCATTGTAACAACGCAGCGGATCCGTTCATTTGGTTTTGAAGGGGTGTCCGGTGACTCTTGTCAATATAGTGTGCATATTGTTCTTATCCTGTCAAACGTACTCACATCATTAAACTTGACCTTAAAACTGTTGCCACATAACATTCAGTGAGAGAGAAAAAAAATTTTTTTTTTTTTTTTTTGAGTGGAGGTTTAACGACCACCGTGAGCAACTCAATGGGCTATAAGCAGTCGCCCGTCCCTAATTTAGGGTCACTGGTTCCAGGGAAGGGAGAGAGCCAGTGCCGTAAGACAAACACAACATCCATGCCTGACGGGATTCGAACCCCGACCCCTTACGGACGAATGATCAGAGGCCAACGCCTTGAGAGAGAAAATACAGCGTTAAGGTTGAAACGATTAAACAGAGTGAACTCAAAATTTACACATTAGAATGTACGTAATAAAGTGATATAATTTGCATAACAGCAGAAACTTAGAATGAAAGGTTAAATTAGAGATATTCGTACCAATCACTGTCTGTCGTTCTCAAATACAGCGGCCGTTCCATAAAAATTGAGAGTAAAATTCACGTAAAATGTAGAAATATAGGTATGTCAAAATATATGTTATTTTTTCTCAAAGTATCTTCCCTCGGATGATATGCAGCGGTCCCATCGTTCAGTCCACTTTTCAAACACTGTAGCGAAGGCATTTTGTGGAAGCTGCTTTAGCGTCCCCTGTACAGCTTAAATAACGTCAGCATCTGTGTTGAATGTTTCACCACGTAACTTCTCCTTCATTGTTGGAAACAACCAGAAATCACACGGGGGGAGGTCAGGACTGTAGGCAGGCTGTAGCATGATTTCAATACTGCATTTCGTAAGAAACTGTTGAACACAAGCAGCCACACGTGTTAGGGGGGGGGGCGTTATCATGGTGTAGGATCCGCTTGTCCACCAGTTCCCGTCGCTTAATCGATATGTGTCATCGCAAACGCTTCAAAATGAAATGTAATACTCAGCATTGACAGAAATTTGTAGAGGAATGGAATGCTGGTAGACTACACCTTTATGATCAAAGAAAATAATCATCATTACCTCCTCAGCTGATTTGGTTTGGCGGACCTTTTTCTGAGGAGGTGAGTCTGTGTGTTTCCAGACACTCGTTGCGTGCTTTGTGAGGGGGTCGAAATAGTGGACCCATGTTTCATCGGCAGTCATTACTGTGTTTAGAAAGTTTGGATCCTTTGCAATCATTTGTTTCCACTCATGACACCTCATGAACTCTGGCTAAAAATTGTTCTCTCGTCAGGAGATGAGGTACCAATCTGGAACACACACGATGCAGGAGTAACTTATCGCGTAGAATGAGGAATGCCGATGTTTTTGAAATATTATTGAACGCCACTATGTCTTCATTCGTCATTCGTCGATCTTTTTGCAGGATTGCCCAAAAGGTTTTAATAATACGCTCCGTAGCACTTTCAAGTCGACCAGACTTAGGAGCGAGTTCTGCCGAAAAACGCCCTTTATTGAAATCATGGTGTCATCTGAAAATCGTTGACTCATCTGAACATTTATCTTTTTCCATTAAATCAACTGTTAAGCTTTTTCCATCAAATCAAATGTTAAGCTTTTTTCATTAAATCAACTGTTAAGCTTTTTCCATCAAATCAACTGTTAACCTTTTTCCATCAAATCAACTGTTAAGCTTTTTCATTAAATCAACTGTTAACCTTTTTCCATTAAATCAACTGTTAAGCTTTTTTCATTAAATCAACTGTTAAGCTTTTTTCATTAAATCAACTGTTAACCTTTTTCCATCAAATCAACTGTTCAGCTTTTTCCATCAAATCAACTGTTAACCTTTTTCCATCAAATCAACTGTTAAGCTTTTTCCATTAAATCAACTGTTAACCTTTTTCCATCAAATCAACTGTTAACCTTTTTCCATCAAATCAACTGTTAAGCTTTTTTCATTAAATCAACTGTTAACCTTTTTCCATTAAATCAACTGTTAAGCTTTTTTCATTAAATCAACTGTTAAGCTTTTTTCATTAAATCAACTGTTAACCTTTTTTCATTAAATCAACTGTTAAGCTTTTTCCATCAAATCAACTGTTAACCTTTTTCCATTAAATCAACTGTTAAGCTTTTTTCATTAATCAACTGCTAAGCTTTTTCCATTAAATCAACTGTTAAGCTTTCAACTGTTAAGCTTTTTTCATTAAATCAACTGTTAACCTTTTTCCATCAAATCAACTGTTAAGCTTTTTCCATCAAATCAACTGTTAAGCTTTTTCCATTAAATCAACTGTTAAGCTTTTCCCATTAAATCAACTGTTAAGCTTTTTTCATTAAATCAACTGTTAAGCTTTTTTCATTAAATCAACTGTTAAGCTTTTTCCATCAAATCAACTGTTAACCTTTTTCCATTAAATCAACTGTTAAGCTTTTTTCATTAAATCAACTGTTAAGCTTTTTTCATCAAATCAACTGTTAAGCTTTTTCCATCAAATCAACTGTTAACCTTTTTCCATTAAATCAACTGTTAAGCTTTTCCCATTAAATCAACTGTTAAGCTTTTTTCATTAAATCAACTGTTAAGCTTTTTTCATTAAATCAACTGTTAACCTTTTTTCATTAAATCAACTGTTAAGCTTTTTCCATCAAATCAACTGTTAACCTTTTTCCATTAAATCAACTGTTAAGCTTTTTTCATTAATCAACTGCTAAGCTTTTTCCATTAAATCAACTGTTAAGCTTTCAACTGTTAAGCTTTTTCATTAAATCAACTGTTAACCTTTTTCCATCAAATCAACTGTTAAGCTTTTTCCATCAAATCAACTGTTAACCTTTTTTCATTAAATCAACTGTTAAGCTTTTTTCATTAAATCAACTGTTTCTGGAGATGTTTTACCCAAACGATAGTAAAATTTTACCGTATAACGCATTTCACTTCTTTTTCTGAATCCCTCACCTCCGTAGCTGTATGGCGAAATGCAGACAAACTGCGCAATAATGAAAACAGAATCGTCTGCCACTGGTAATAGTTGTTGTGATAGATACTTCCTTTATTCAATTAATCGTCTGCGTGGTGATTTTTTCCGTTCGCACTGTTGCCAACTCAAGAAAAATTCTCTTAGTTTTTACGGAACGGCTTTGGAATAGAAAGAAATTCGGAGAAAATAGCCTACCGCTCAGAACGAAATCTTAACGGGAAAGAAGCATAATTTGCATAACAACAGAAACTTAAAATGGAAGCCTAAATTAGAAATACTAGAAGAAACCCGTCGGAATCGACAGTTAGTTTTTTTTTTTTTTTTTTTTTTTGAAAAAAATAAACTTATCTATGGAACAACAAATGTAAACTTTATTTGACTGACAAATTCATTCAACCACTTGAGTAAAAACAACAGTCCAGGTCCGTGATTTTTTTTTTTTTTTTTTTGATTTAAGCTTTAACGACCTACCCGTGAGCAACTTAATGAGCTATAAGCAGTCGCCCAACCCTAATTTTGGGTCACTGGCTCCAGGGAAGGGAGTGAGACAGTGCCATAAGGTAAACACAACATCCATGCCTCAGCGGGACTCGAACCCGGAGCCTTCACGAACGAATCATCATAAGCCAGCGCTTAGACCACTGCGCCACCGACGCGGCCAGGTTCGTGATGAGCATCACAACTGCACCCTTTTTTAGTCGCAAAATGTGAGGCGGAAGCCTACTCATCGCAATCGTGTGAAAAAATTCAATTGGATAACGCACTCTTTCACTTTAATCTTCAGTCACAACTGTGTGTGTAAATGTTGTTGGAAAGAGCGTTGCGAATACTCTTAATTCTCTCTTGTCTAAGCATAGTTGCGACCCATTGATCGCTCACGCCTTCCAGTAAGGCTCTTACGTTTTTTTTTCTTTTCTGCGGGAGAAACATTCTGTTAAGGGTTAGTATGCAATAATGTACTTACTTACTTCAGTACTGATCATAGAACACCATGCACACAAATCTGACACTGAACTGAGCGCTTGATGTAGAAAAGGGCTTGGTAATAGTTGCTCCTACAGACTTTACATGGGAACTTTGCCGCCCGCCACGCTCGAACTGTTGCCACAATCTCACTTTCCTTTTTGACTGCCTGATCTACATGGTAAAACCTTATATTTTGATTCCTGAACAATATTTTTACGTTCAGCCGTTCTATCAAATTTGGTCTCATAGTAAAAAACCTTATAAAAGGAAGATATAGATAGCGCAACTCAATATGTACATTCTAAATATTTTCACTAACAATGGTTAACGGAATGTTTATTTACATCTTTACATATTGTCAAACGTCTTACTTACGTTAAAGAAATAGATCGAATGAATATTAAATTGTATATATACATCACACATTCCAGCGGCATAACGCAATCAGGTCTTCGAGAGTGTTCTCTGTTCCGATGACTGGCACATCTACATGGTAAGACCTTTATTTTGATACCTCAACCATATCTTTACGTTCAGCCTTTCTCTCAAAATCGGACTCACAGTAAAACACATTATAGAATTAATATATAGATTCATTACAGTGAATTTAAAATAAAATAAAATTTGATATTCCAATAAATATGACTGAATATTTTAATAACAGCTAAGCTTCAGCTCGACAAAAATACATGAGTTTTTCTGTTTCTATTCATCCCACCTATGCTGTAATATCGGCTACACGATTGACAGTGGTTGTCTGTATACCGTATGGGTTCCACGTGTGAATGTCATTCCCTAACATAAGCATGGGAAATACTCTTTCAACACAGTTGCCATTGTGACGTGCCTGCCCCGCAGGACGCGCACGACATAAAGGCAGATAGCAGCAAGAACGAACGTCTGCGTAGCTCAGTTGGTTGAGCGACTTGTTCCGGAATAAGTGGACTCGGGTTCGATTCCCCGCGTGGACCAAAAATTACGGTGAAATTTACTTCGTTATAATGGCGTCTGAACTTCCCGGATGACCCGGCCGTTCCAGATCTCGCAATGGTGTGATGTTCTTTCCACACCGTGAGAGAGGAAAAATAAGAGAATCCATTTTTCAGCGCTTCGAAAAACAAAATGTGTGTGATGTTGCATTCCACACACCAGATTGAGTGGCAGTTCTCAAGTGCATGTTCTGCAGCCGATGGCTGCCTGCAACGATTCATAGTCACGGCTGGCCCTCTTTCGGTAGGGGAATTTGATGTGCCTGCCCCGCAGGACGCACACGTCATAAAGGCAGATAGCAGCAAGAACGAACGTCTGCGTAGCTTAGTTGGTAGGGCGACTTGTTCCTGAATAAGTGGACTCGGGTTCGATCCCGGCGTGGACAAAAAATGGCGGAGAAATTTACTTCGTTATACCATATTTTTGTAAAAATTAATTTATTTATGATTAAAGTCTTTACATATTCTTGATATTTTTTTCATGGAATGCGTTCTTATACATTAGTAGATTTTGCAATATGACAGTTGAAGTCAGTTGTTTATTCTTTCAATTTCAGTGCTTTCTTTACGATCAAATATTTATTTTTTTCATTTTTTTTTTAGGTGCAGTGGACCTGATTGACAAATTTTTCAGTGGCATGGCAGAACGACAGTGAGTATGATAAATGACACATTTAAAATATTTTGTATGATATTGCACTGTTTTTTCATTAAGGATTACCCACACGCAGAGATTAGCTATTGCTTACACATGAAGAGATCAGAATATTTCTGGACAATATTTCGAGCCGCCCTTATAATTTCTAGGCTCCTACAGTAAAATAAGTTTTCAAAATTAGAGTAAAACCCGTTATTCCAGAAGAGCCATACAGATTAAGGGACGAGAGAGCAAAAGGATAATATCACAAAGCTCGCGTACTTTAAGCAGTAGAGTTTTCTGCATACTTATCGCTTGTCGCGTGAATTATAAGTTACATTGATCCAGTAAAAGATAAAAACAAGAAAGATGACACCGAATTTTCGGTTGTAATGAGCACGTCTTTTGAATCCGTTCTGACGCAAATTAAATTTATCAAAGCTATTCAAAGCCAAGGGAACCGGTTTGGAAAACAGTCTCTGACACTGAAGAAAGAAGATTTTCAATCGGGTTTTTAATCCCTCAGATATTGCTGAAAACGGAATCGTGAGCTTACCCCCTCTGGTTGCAGGCTTGTGTGTTAAGAAAAATTTGAATTTATATAAGAAACATTTTGCATTGGGAACGCTCTCCAACACAGAAAGAATTTTTCAAATCGGACTCTTCGAAGCAGACATATGGACCAATATAAGATATGAATCTACGCCCACTGGCGGTAAAACCATGCATTATTTTAGGAAGAAAGTATTCTCAAAATAGTTTTCGATGTGAGGGGTATCGGTCCAAGAAAAAAAAAATTAATCGAGTTTTCAGAAGCTCAGATTTTGCTGCAAATACATCAGAAGCAGAAATTAAGACTTATGCCCCCTGGTGGCCAAACCATTATTTACCAAATATTAGAAATTATAAAAAAAACATTTTCCATCATGAACTGCATGCGATACAGGAAGAATGTTTGAAATCGAAGTCTTAGAAGCAGAGATATCGGGGTAAATGAGATTTACCCGTACGCCCCTAGGCGGAAAGTTTATGAATTACTTGAAAATTTGGAAATTAAATGGAAACATGTCACACCGGAAATTCTATCTAATAAAGAAAGAATTTTTCATATCGGACCATTAGAAGCAGAGATATTGACAAAAATAAGATATACACCTACGCCTTCTGGTGGAGAAACCATGCAGTATTTTAAAAAGAAAATATTCCGAAAAGGTTTATCAACGTGAGTGGCATAGGACCATGAAATAATTTTTTCAGTCGAGATTTTAGAAGCACGGGTTTTATGGGAAATACATAAGAAGCAAAAATTAAGACTTACGCCCCCTGGTGGCAAATTTTACCAAAAATCAGAAATTACGTGCAAAAGTTTTTTCATCAGGAGCTGTATCCACTAAAGGAAAAATGTTTCAAATCGGAGTTTTAGAAGAAGAGATATCGGGGAAAACGTAACTTGCTTTTACGCCCCCTAGCGGAAGATCTATGCCTAACTTGGAAAAGTAACTATACCTAAACTATTCTTCGAGATAAAGAAAATCGGAAGATAGAATAATGTTTTCAATCGGATGCATAGAAGCAAATATATAGAATAAAATGCATTTTGAATTCGACATCATCTGCCTTTACTATCTGCGAAATTGTAGATCGTTAATGAAGGACCAGCATTCGCATATTTCAAGCTTCACTATGCAAAAGAATTTTTAAAATCGAACTAATAGTTGCAGATATATTGTGCTTACAGACCGACTGACAGACCGAAAACATACGCACGATCTTTTTTTACAAAAGACGTGCTAAAAACTGCAAAAATGCTTTTCCAAAAAGCTTGTGCTTCAGGCGCCTCGCACGTTTACTTCCTTTTATAGATTTATTGCTTTTAATCGCAGTTTTTTTAAGTTTCTTTTTTTTTTTTTTGGTTGGAGGTTCAACGACCACCGTGAGCAACTCAATGGGCTATAAGCAGTCGCCCGTCCCTAATTTACGGTCACTGGTTCCAGGGAAGGGAAAGAGCCAGTGCCGTAAGACAAACACAACATCCATGCCTGACCGGGAATCGAACCCGGACCCCTTACGGACGTATGATCAGAGGCCAACGCCTTAGACCACTGCGCCACCGGGGCGGCCTTTTTAAGTTTCACTGCGCATCTGTTAAAGTCACCGACCTGAAATGGATTAAACACGCAGTACCGCATCATTGCTGTTTTGTTTTTGCATTTTTTATATGAGGTTTAACGACGACCGTGAGCAACTCAGTGGACTATAAGCAGTCGCTAGTTTAAGTCCACTGGTTCCAGGGAGGGGAGAGAGAGCCAGCGCGGAAAGACAAACAGAACGTCCATGCCTCACCGCGATTCGAATCCGGACCCATTTCGTACGTATGATCAGAAGCCATCGCTTAGACCACTGCGCCACCGGGGCGGCATCATTGCTGTTCCACAGAGGAGATAGGGAATAAAATGTTGGTAAAAATAATTATACATATTTTCTTGATGCGTCGGTCGAACGACCACTGTGAGCAACTCGAGTGGCTATAAGCAGTTGCCTGTCCCTAATTGAGGCCATTGGTTCCAGGGAGGGGAGAGAGACAGCTCTGTAAAACAAACATAACACCCATGCCACAACGGGATTCGAACCCGGTGCCATCCCGGGTGAATGATCAGGAGCCAGCGCTTACACCACTGCGTCACCGGGCGGTCCCATTATGTATATAGAAAAAGTTTCTCTTTTAAAGCAGCAGGAAAATAATTCATACCAGCCTTACACTGCCCTTGAGTGTGCTCCCAGTGTCACTACTGAGTACGGCATCTGAGTGAAATTAGCAAAACTTCCGAAGTTGCCATAAGCTTTTAACTTGTCCGCCCACATATGCTGATTTCCAAACAATAAAATGCCGAACCCTATTGTTCTTCTGCTTCTGTAAACTGAAATACACTGCAAATGACAGCCAACATATTCAAGCCTAGATAAATTCCGCAGGAACTTATCAATTTGTTATCACACGATGTGACGTACTACAGAGATAAAGCACTCGTCAAAACGACATATCTGCAGCGATACATTTTTTTTATTGAAGGTTTAACGACCACCGTGAGCAACTCAATGGGCTATAAGCAGTCGTCCGTTACCAATTTAGGGTCACTGGTTCCAGGGAAGGGAGATAGCCAGTGTCGTAAGACAAGCACAACATCCATGCCTCACCGGGATTCGAACCCAGACCCCTTTCGGACGAATGATCAGAGGCCATCGCTTAGACAACTGCGCCACCGGAGCGGCAATTGAAGGTTTAACGACCACCGTGAGCAACTCAATGGGTTATAAGCAGTCGTCCGTCCCTAATTTAGGGTAACTGGTTCCAGGGAAGGGAGAGAGCCAGTGTCGTAAGACAAACACAACATCTATGCCTCACCGGAATTTGAACCCAGACCCCTTTCGGACGAATGATCAGAGGCCATCGCTTAGACAACTGCGCCATCAGCGGCAATTGAAGGTTTAATAACCATAGTGAGCAACTCAATGTGCTATAAGCAGTCGTCCGTCCCTAATTTAGTCCCACCTGGCTGGATCAGAGATTTTAAAAACTTATTGGTTTCTCCAAAGGTCATATATCCCGCGTCATTAATCAGTGGGAAAAGAACCCACATTTCTTTTCTAAGAGGTGTAACTGTTGAAGTATTATTTCTATTCATCACTTCGAGAACATAGTGGAAATCACAGTTTTGGGAAATGTCAGACCCGAACAAGTCACTGCAGTTGTGTAAAACCATTCAGCCCAGGGAATCTAAATTACACAAAGAACTTTCATAAATAACAGTGTCCACGGTCATACGGGTTTTTAGATTTGTTGTAAGTAACAGGCCTTTCTACAGGACCCTGGCAAGCTTTCTTATCGGGGAGGGCGAGACTTGAAATGATGCCCCTTCAAGTTCAAAAGCATGCCCCCTTCGAGTTTTTTTTTTTTTTTTTGAATTAGAGGTTAAACGACCACCTTGAGCAACTCAATGGGCTATAAGCAGTCGCCTGTCCCTAATTTAGTGTCACTGGTTCCAGGGAAGGGAGAGAGCCAGTGCCGTAATGAGAAACACAACATCCATGCCTCACCGGGATTCGAACCCGGACCCCTTTCGGACGAATGATCCAGACCCCTTTCGGACGAATGACCACTGCGCCACCGGGGCGGCTCCCTTCGAGTTCAAAAGCATACCCCCTTCGAGTCCAATAATGACAACATCTTCGATGTTCCACTCAAGTAATTCGTGGATTTTAGTTTCTCATACACCGTCGTTATAGATATAAAGTATTATGATCGCTCAAAAACAGCATTTCAAGTTTTTGACATAATTTTATTAAAAATGTAAAAACTGGGTAAATACCGAAGAAGCACTGGCTGTAAATCTTTAGGGGTAGGGCTTGGAGTACTTCCGTTCAAGGTTAAATGCTCAGAGAGACTTCTTACGACAAAGAGCACATTATTAATTAGCTCTTCATCCTAACGACAGGTTCGGATAGGTCATGGAGGTTAGACATATCAACATATTGTTTTTTATGTCTCTGGTTCCAGGGACATAAAAAACAATATTGTTATGTGGGTCACTGGTTCCAAGGAAGGGTGAGAGCCAGTGCCGTAAGACAAACACACCATCCATGCCTCACCGGGATTCCAACCCGGACCTATTTCGGAAGAATGATCAGAGGCCATCGCTTAGACCACTGCGCCACCGGGGCGGCCCTTAGGATTTAGATGTTCCTAAGTGTTGTATATTTTTTATTATCTTTTTCACCGAGATGTGGTCAAATGCACAAATGTTCATTTCATTCTGACTCATTGTTATCATAAACCATTGTTTGAACAGTAAGTGTAATTTTGGGTACTTAAATTAACTGTTTATCATTTCAGGGGATGTGGAGGTGTGTTACAAATTTGTTGCGCAAACGACGTGTGTAACTTTGGTCCATGCAGGTTTGGACTTTGCACTGGTTTGCGTCGTTAAAAGGAATATCACAAGGAGCTCGTATTCCGTATTGTAGACTGCGGAATTTAGAGAGGATGCCATTGCACGCTTTTGCCGAAATGAATTGCAATTAGAAATCTATCGCAATAAAAGCATATTATTCTCCTTCACAGAATTTGTCTCTTGATCTTATTTGTTCATGTTGGTTATTGTAATTGTTAATTGCAGTTGTACTTAAATGAATAAATTCATTAAAGTGATACGTATGCAAATCAACTTTGAAAACACAAGTTTGTCTGCGACGTATATCGAAGCCGTGTCCCCTCCGGAGTAAGTCGCTCTCCCAACTGAGCCACGCAGACAGAATGTCTCTCTGCAGATCTGTTGTCTTGACAAATGTTTTCACCTCTGTAGTACGTTACACAACCTCAATTAGTTCGATGAAAAATAATAATTAAAAACGTATAGCAGATACTCCAAAGAAGCTGTGCACAGAAGAAATATAGCGCTATGTCTTCATCCAAGCCAGGTCAACGAAACACGTTTTTTTTTTGTTTTTTTTTTTTTTTTTGATTGGAGGTTTAACGACCACCGTGAGCAACTCAATGGGCTATAAGCAGTCGCCCGTCCCTAATTTAGGGTCACTGGTTCCAGGGAAGGGAGAGAGCCAGTGCCGTAAGACAAACACAACATCCATGCCTCACGGGATTCGAACCCGGACCCCTTACGGACGAATGATCAGAAGCCTGCGCCACCGGGGCGGCAAAACATGTTTGCTTAGTAGAAATAGAGCAAAAGACTGATATTCAAATACAAAATTATATACAGACCTGAGCTCAATGTAAAGAATTCAGAACGCGTTTAATGATATATAAAAAAATTAATGGGGACGAACGGTTAAATCTGACTTGAGAAATAATTACAACATAAAGATGTTCCATTAGACTGCGACGTATTTTTTAACGACCCCGTTTTGTAGAAACTGTCTTCAGTCGAAAATACATTGTTGCGAGAAATACATGACAAGAAATACACACACATTCGTCAATTCAAATGGTGCAGCATGACTGAGTCCAAAAAATATATAGCTTGTCCCAAAATAACTAAGAATATTTTTATAACAAAATGGGCAATACTGCGTTTGCCCTTGGGATGAGTTTCGAAAAAAAAAAGGCAGTCGTTTAAGTAGCCATAGTAACCGGCTACACCTGTTCATCACGCATGCGTCGTCGGTGGTGTGGAGTTTAATAAGCATTGTTTTGTGACTCCCTAACAAGTGTTTTAACGCTGTGATTTTTTGAAAAAATGGATGTGAAGAAGGAACAAAGATCTGCCATTAAATCTTTCTGCGGACTTATAGATCGGAACGTATAAAAAAGCCGGCAGGCGAAGAATGAAGAGGTCGATCTTTAAGCAGAACATCTGGAGGAGGCGTCAACAGTGACTGAGAATCAATAAGTATGAATGAAGCCATGGGCAGTGGAATAGCGAAACACTAGAACTGATGAAGAATGACGATGCCGCCCCGGTGGCGCAGTGGTCTAAGGCGTTGGCCTCTGATCATTCGCCCGAAAGGGGTCCGGGTTCGAATCCCGGTGAGGCATGGATGTTGTGTTTGTCTTACGGCACTGGCTCTCTCCCTTCCCTGGAACCAGTGACCCTAAATTAGGGACGGGCGACTGCTTATAGCCCATTGAGTTGCTCACGGTGGTCGTTAAACCTCCAATCAAAAAAAAAAAAAAAAAAAAAAAAAAAAGAATGACGATAGCAGAAGACTCAGCGACGACGTCACGAAGAGCTGCTATAGAAGGTTGTACACAACTGAAGAGTAGATGACGTCACTCGAGGACCACTAGCAGAAGGGGACGTGATACGGAACGTACGTAGATAAGCACAGAAACAGGACCTTAGAAGATGGCGTGTAGAAACGCTGACGAGGAAACAGGAGAAAGTCAAGGCGAGTCACGATGCTTATCGGACAAAAACAACGAGGGTTAAGTACAAGACGAGAAATACGGCGAATATTAACTACACTGGTGTGCAAAAATTAAGGACGAAGAGGAGAAATTAGCATAGCAGCGGAACGAGCAGACAGAATGGACCAAAAGGCCACTCAGGAGTTAGACTAGGGTCCGGTACGGTAGGGCATGCGCATATATGCAGCATGACGTAGGGGGTGTCGGAAGAGTATAAATCACACGGGCGGTGTACGCTCAGCAATTCGATGAAAGCTATTGCACGGTGTACATCGGTTTGAACGACGTTGCGTTGCTGCCACCATGTGATATGGCCAACAGGTAATCCAGTATACGACATCTGGATGACTTTACCCGAGGTCGCGTTATTGGGAAGTTGGAAGAAGGTCGAAGTGTGACTAGTGTGGCCGAGGAGTTCGGGATTGCTCACAGCATCGTTTCACGAGCTTTGAGAGCATTTCAAACTACAGGAACAGCTGTCCGAGAGTTTAGCAGTGGTCGTCCACTAGCAACCACTGCGGCGGACGACCGGTCTATTGCCCTACAGGCTAGAAGAGACAGACGGCAGAGAGGGGAAGAAATCGCAAGGCACACGCATCAGACAACTGAACATCCGTTATCGCGTTTTACCGTGGCCAGGATGCTGCACATAGGTGGTCTATTTGCATGACGATCAGTACGGTTTGTTCCATTAACGCCTGCTCATCGGAGACGGCGGTTTCTGTGGTGCCAGGAACACAAGAACTGGACATATCAGTAATGGCGTCGAGTTCTCTTTACGGATGAGAGCCGATTTAGTCTGACGAGCGATTCTGGACGTATACACATCTAGAGAGAGCAGAGAACACGCAATCACACCTCCAACATCATCGAAAGGGACCGGTTTGGAGGTGGCGGAGTTCTTGTTTGTGGTGGTATCATGCATGGTAGCCGTACTGACTTCCACATCTTCCAAGGAGGTTCAGTCACTGGTGTCCGCTATTGTACCAATGTTCTCCTGCCTCACGGGCGTCTGTTTGGAGGGCTGTGGGTCCTGAGTTCCTCTTCACGCTACATCTCCTCGTACAGTGGCTGTCGCAGAGCTGTTGGAGAGTAAAGATATTCAACGCATGGATTGGCCCGCAAGGTCCCCGGACCTAAATCCAATCGAACACCTTCTCGGGAGACACTTGGCAGCACGTCACCAGCCGCCAGCAACGATTCCGCAGCTGTGATTGGCGCTACAATAGGAATGGGCAGCGATGCCTTAACAGCTCCTTGACAACACCGTCCTCAGCTTGGACAGACGTTGTAAATCCTGCAACGCAGTCATGGGTGATCATATCCCCAACTAAAGACTGGATTTTTCTTGGCAGCCGCCTGTCACATGGACGTTTCTGTCTTCTGTCCAGTTGTGCTCGAAGCTACCTTGTCAATAAAGTGCCTTTGCATCCTTTGGATTCCTTGTGTGGACGGTTTTGCTCACTTGTCCCATATTCTTACATCTTGGGAATCTTATGGTATGATTTGAGTCGATGTGGAGCACTTCTGCACGACTTTACATTCGAAAAACAGTCTCGTCCTTAATTTGTGCACGCCAGTGTATATTTGCACTTACTGGGCAAAACGAGTCACTGGAGCGGAGCGAACTTCATTAGCTCGGGAAAGGCACTCACACGAGGTAGGACAATCGTATTTCGCTAGTTTGCGGCAGAAAATCAGGAGCATGAGCTTGGGACGACTGAGCCATCGTTTAGAAAATTGCGCCACCGGGGCGGCCCACGGGTTGATGACGTAATCCTTTTAAGTGCGGCCGAAAGATCTTTTTGACGACCGCAGTTCTAGTGTTGAGATCCTGTATTTCCAATACTTAATAGTATGAGATTCTTTCACTGTCACATTAAAATCATTTCCTATGTCACTATTGTACTCCCAGACCGATGTTAGCTGGGAGGGACGCAAGAATCAATTAAAGTCATCGTCTAAGTGAGCTGAAGAGTTGCGTTTCAAATCCGGACATGGTGACACAATTTTTCAGCTGGACAAATATTGTGCTCTCATATGAACGTCCACGCGGAAGCAGAAGCCCTAACATGCAGCAATATTTTTTAAGATTTCAATTTTGAAAGATATAAAAATAAAGTCTAATTAGTTTGATAATTTTACATACACTATACTGACAAAAGTCACGGAACACCCTTTCAAAAGCAAATGAACGGATCAGCTGCGTTGTTACGATGAGCGGTACAGCTGAAAAGGGTATAAAAACAAACTTGCAGCTGACCGCGATCACATCAGGGCCGCGGGTGGCTTAGTGGGCAACGTACGAGACTGCCACGGAAAGGACCTCAGGTTCGATCCCAGGCGGGTACGAACGCTCGATCCCCTAAAATATCCGCCGTGCGGCGGATGGGCACGTTAAGCCGTCGGACCCCGGGTACTGGTCCCCCGGTAATAAATAAGGGCGTCTCCCCCCCCTTCTACTTTGCTTCCGTATCACTTTCCTATCGGGCACTCTAGCCCAAATCTCCTAGCTTCCTATTTCTAAGGGCTGTTTAAGACCTGGGGTCAGATACTCCCGTCCTAAAATCCTCTGCATAGGATCAGGATCACCGCGATCACATCGCGTTGGGATGCTGAATGTAAGTGTCGCGGAAGGAGAGAACTGACTTTGAGAACGGAAAGATTGTTGGGTGTTACATTAGTGGGATGTCCATAAGAGAAATCGAGAGGCGTTTAAACATACCCAAGTCAACTGTTTTGAATGTACTGAATAAGTGGAAGACACATGGCGTACCTGCAACGGCAAAACGTACCGGCAGACCAAAGAAAATGAGCGATAGAGGACGTCGAAGCCACAGGAGAGTTGTTACAGCTAATCGAGGGAGTACTGCACGAGACCTCACTATACAGGTGAGTAACAATGCTGGAACCTCGGTATGTACACGTACCATTCCCAGAGTACTTCATTCCATGGGTTACCGTGGTCGTGCGGCTGCTCATAAACCTTTCATCTCCACTCAGCATGCTACTCGTCGTTTAGCATGTTGTAAAGAACATTTATCATGGACTTAGATCAATGGAAACGGGTCAAATGTACTGATGAGTCCAGATACACTATTCATCAGTCCATGTGTGGGTATGGCGTCTGCCGGGGGAACGCTATTTACCATAGTGTACTGTTCCTTTGGTCAAGTTTGGAGCTGGCAGTGCACTCGTGTGGGGGTGCTTTTCGTGGTATGGGGTCCCGGCTCATTGGTTATCTTGGACAAATCTGTTAACCAGCACGTCTACCTCGATATTCTGGACAGTTATGCCCTACCAACTCTGTGGCAATACTATGGAACCGAGCCTTGTTGGTACCAGCAAGATAATGCACCAAGCCATAGAGCAAGGACCGTTACGTCGTGAAATTTCGTATCGTGTGTGGACTGGCCAGCACAGATCCCTGATCTTAATCCCATAGAGCATCTATGGGATGAATTAGCGGTAGCATTATGTACTGAATGGAAGCCCATACCTATCGCTGTGTTTTAAAACCTTGTCGGAAGCATGTCTCGAAGGATAGGTGCATGCATCAAGGCCAAAGGTCGACAGGCACAGTAGTAATTTATGTCAATAAATGCCATGTTGTGTTTCTCTTGTAGGTAGCCAGTGACTTTTGTCAAAATAGTGTATTTAACTGTTGATCAACCCTGCCTACTAGTTGGCAGACAACCTGTTATTTATTACTGTCGCTTAGAATGTTCTAACCATGTTTCCCCTGCCTTCACCGGAAGATAACCTTTAAAATGCAATAAAAGAAGAAAATCTTAACTTCAAAACCTTAAACCCTGCAAATTCCAGCAGTTAAAAATTTCGTTACTCATTTCATTATTTTACACACAAAGTTTTTTTCGTTTCCTGCCACTTAACCGGCAAACAGTATTAAATATTCAACTCATTAAAGAAAAAACTTCAAATTATCAAACGCATATTGCTCGGAGAAATTGTGCAGTGATTAATTGTACCTGATAGTATTTACACATTAAGTCTTAAATTCAACTTAAGGATTGTCAGGGAAAATTAAATTGACTGTACTTTGCGATCCCAATTTGACATCCTTCGTCACCGTCCTGATGTTTGACGTACGGTAGATCAATCCGCCTTCTGGGAGTTCTGTCTACATCTCGGTCATCGACATAAGGATAAGTAGGCGACCCTCGGACTTGACACAGGGTCCTTCCTGTAAAAATTATCATTCATGGGTACTGAATTGCGAACTTCGAGAGCTCGCAATGGACTACATTGGTGAGACTTAAATTTGACTGACTGAAAAATTTTGTCAGTCTTTCCCTAGCTCTCCTTTATGATTCGAAGACTCTGCCCTTCATAAAGGTAATAAATTTAAATCTCAAGTCCATTAAATGGTTTCCGAAGCAAATGAAACATTTCAAACTTACTCATACTGCATGGAATCCGTTGCAAAAAACAACCGGATTTCTACCATCGATAGAGTACTTAGAAATATAAATATTTCTTTCTCCAAGTAACCGCTGAAAAAAATGTCAACAAGAAAGATAACACCGATTTTTCGGATATAATAAACATGCCCTTTGAATCCGTTCTGACGTAAATAAAATTTATCTAAGCTATTCAAAGTCAATGGAACCGGTTTGGAAAACAACTAACTAGTACCAACAATTAAGAAAACATCCAGAAATAGAAACATCTGCTTAGTTCCACCAGCGGTTAAAAAGCGTGTTACGAAAATTAACAAATGGCGAAAAAAAGTTTTTCGTAGAACAAGAAAGGTACCAGAGACAAAGAGATTTTTAGATCGAACAGTTAAAAGGAACCATATACTGTAGAAGGAAATATAATATACAATCGTGGCCAAAAGACCTGCACCAGTAGACCGGAAGTCAAATTCTTGATGTTTGAAGTCAACTTACAAAGCGCAATAAAAAAGTCAGGAATACATACTATACATCATTTTAACGGAAAGTTTATGCTGAATTCAAATAGTTTTACAGAATGTTGTTACCAGTAATAGAAGTGAAGTTACAAGCAAAAGTACAGCGTTTAGTCATAAAGAAGAAAAAATAGTGGAATTTGTGAAATTAGTGTACAAGGTGTCCACAATGTCTTGTTACCCCCCTGTAATAAGAAATGTAAGTGAGCTATGTATCTGTTGTATGATGTATATGTTGAGGCATCCTTAAACATCCAGTGGATCCGTTTGGGCTCCGTCATTCTCGTGACAGAGAATAATTTTACGCCATGTTCTGTGGGACATTTTCCGAAGCAGTTGCGGGGTGATTCGAGAGAAAGCACGCCTCACTGCTTGTTTAAGTTCATCAGTGGTTTGGTAGCGCTGCTGTGCAACAACCTCCTTTATGAAACCCCAAATGGCATTATCACACGTTGAGAGATCTGGGCTTCGAGGTGGCCATTCAATTGGAGCGGGCAGCACTGCCGAAGTTCGGCCGATCCAACGATCCCAAAAGACCTCACCAAGGTATTCCCGAACAGCGATTGTGTAATGGACGGGTGCCCCATCCTGTTGGAACCATACGTCATTCAGAATGCCAAGATTTCTAAGTTGTGGCACAAACCAGGTTTGCAGCATATCCAGATAAGTTGTCTGATTCAATGGACCATCAAAGAAATACGGTCCAAACACATGTCGACTATTCATTGCAGCCCATATCATGACATGCGGAGAATGATGTTCCAATTCTTCGACATAATGTGGGCTCTCCTTGGACCAAAACACAACGTTCCGTGATCGACAGCTGCGGTATATCGCACATACATCACTGAAAATGACCTTTCCACGTCTTGGGATTGTGGCAAATGTCTGAAGCATCAATGCACACGCATCCCGTCTGCGGTTTAAATCGATGTCTGATAACTCCTGAACGAACATCGGCCGATATGCATGCAAATTCAGGTCATTCTTCATGTGCTTATGCAGTGTCGGTCGTGGTATTCCAAGCTCCACTTTCTCGACCGCTTGACACTGTTGCACTCTGGTTGATGGACTTCCCGTTCGTGGTTGATCCTTGATGTTGCCTGCTTCGAAGAGTTTATGTTCCCACCGCAGAAGAGTCTGTTTTGGAGGGGCCTCTTTGTCGAATAGTTGCTGGGAATCGGCACGCACGTCACGCATTGCCATCCCTGTGTGTGGACGTTCATGTACCCAGACACTGACAACAATCCGCTGTTCCGGGGTCTATTCACTGGTATCACACATGGTTCCGGTACCCAATCTGTAAATAAACACAATACAGACCATAACTCAGCACATACATCATACAACAGATACACAGCTCACTTACATTTCTTATTACAGGGGGGTAATAAGACATTTGGACACCATGTACAATGCGTTTAACGTAAGATTACTGTACTGTACATATTCCTGACTTTACCATTTGCTGAGCAGTTTCAAATTGTCGCCCCTTAATGCCTCTTTTAAAGTGGGGAACAATTAGAAGTCACATGGTGACAAGTCTGGACTATACGCATGTTGGGGCATCAACTTAATATTCATTTTCTCCAAATAAGAAACGACAGAAATGCTCATGCGCGGCCTTTCATTGGGCCGCACATGAAAAGAAATGGAGAACCCATGTTGAACAAACTCGTTTCATACCAAACGCGCAGTTGAAATTCTGTGAATTGATGATTTTGATATGTGAACCATACCTTCGATATCTCTAAGTGATAGTTGTCTGTCTTCCCGTAAGACAACACCTATTGTATTGTTGTTCACCTCTGTAACCCTCGTTGAAGGTCCTCTTCCATGCATGATTAAAGCCACCGACTCACCACCATCCATAAAGTCTTTATGCCATCTGTTAATTCTTGATTTTCCTAGACATTCATCTTTATAAGCCTCTTGCATAAGACGGAAACTCTCTGATAGACTTTTTAAGTCGACAGCGAAATTTATTGACACACCTTTGTTCCTCTTCCATATCCATTTTTTCGAAACAATCACGTATGAAAACACTTGTAAGGGATTCATGAAACAACCTTGAAACTGCGCACTAACGAAGATGCATGCGTGATAAGCAGGTGTGGCCAGTTGCTATGGTTACTACAACGCCTAACGGTTTTTCTTTTTTTTTTTTTTGAAGCTCGCGACGAGGTCAAGTGCAGTGTTGCACATTTTTTATAAAAACATTTTGTGTTGTTTTGGTACAAGCTATGTATTTATTTGTATTTACCTAACTTAAACATTAGCTATCGTACGATTGTTCGGTTATTCTCGTAACACTGTAGTTTCTTAGTGTTAAGAACTGGATTGCTAGCACAAAAAGTCCTTAATTACAAACTCAGCTAAATTAGGTGACCTAAGGGCAAGAAGAGAAAAATTTCAATTATTCACATAAATCTACTGTAATTGGTTTACCAACAGTACAAGTTACGTCGGGTGATGCAGTATTTTTAGCACGTCTTTCGTAAAAAAAAATCGTGCTTATGTTTCCGGTTTGTCCGTCCGTCCGTCTGTACTCACGATATCTCTACAACTGTTAGTCCGATTTGAAAAATTCTTTTTGCATTGGGAAGCTTGAAATATGCGAATGATGATCCTTTATTTCGTTTATTTTTACGATGTACAATTTCGCTGATAGAGGGCGTAAATGCAGATGATGTTGAATTCAAAAATACGTTTTATTCCACATTTTTGCTTCTAAACATCCGATTGAAAAATTTCTTTTATCTTTTGATTCCATTTATATCGAAGAGTATTTTAGATATAGTTACTTTTTCAAATTACGAATAGATTTTCCGCTAGAGGTCGTAAAAGTAAATTACAATTTTACCGATAACTCTTCTTCTAACACTCCGAATTGAAAAATTTTTTTCTTCAGCGAATACACCTCCTGATGGAAAATATTTTGCATATAATGTCAAATTTTTGGTAAAAAATACTTTTGCCACCAAGGGGCGTAAGTGTTAATTTTTGCTTCTGATGTATTGGCCATCAAATCTGAGCTTCTAAATTATCGATTGAATAAATTATTTCGTGGACTGATGCCACTCACATCGATAAACCTTTTCGGAATATTTTCTTCTTAAAATATTCTACAGGTTCTCCGCCAGGGGGCGTAGATGTATATTATATTTTTGTCAATATCTCTACTTCTAGAAGTCCGATTTGAAAAATTCCTTCTTTGTTGGCTAGTGTTTTCTGTGTGACACGTTTCTCATATAATTTCAAAATTTTCAAGTAAATCATAGACTTTCTGCTAGGGGGCGTAGTGGTAAATTGCCTTTCCCCCTATATCTCTGCTTCTAAATCTCCCACCTAAAAAATTCTTTCTGCACCAGATACAGCTCCTGATGGGAAATCCTTCGCACATAATTTCTAATTTTTGTAAAAAAAATGGTTTGGCCAACAGGGGGCGTAAAACTTTATTTCCGCTTCTGATGTATTCGCAGCAAAATATGAGCTTCAAAATTCCTGATTGAAAAAAACGTTGTTTGTAGACCGACATTACGCATGTCGTCAAACCTACTAGAAACAGTTTCTTAAAATAATGCAAGGTTTCAACGCCAGGGGCGTAGATGTATATCCTATTTTTGTCAATATCTCTACTTCTAGGAGTCCGATTTGAAAAATTCCTTCTTTGTTGGATAGTGTTTCCAGTGTGACATGTTTTTCATGTAACTTCAAAATTTTCAAGAAATTCATAGACTTTCCGCTAGGGGAGTACAGGTAAATTGGTTACCTCCTTATATCTCTGCTTCTAAATCTATGATTTGAAAACTTCTTTGTGCACCGGATACAGCTCCTGATGGGAAATGATTTGCGCATACTTTCTGATTTTTGTAAAATATATTTTGGTCACCACGTGGCGTAAGTCTTAATTTCCGCTTCTGATGTATTTGCAGCAAAATATGAACTTCTAAAATCGCGGTTGAAAAAAAGTCGTTTGTTGACCGATACTACTCATGTTTACAAACCTTTTAGGAACATTTTCTTTTTCATATAATGCATAGTTACTACGCCAGAGGGCGTAGATGCATATCTTATTTTTGTCATATATATATACAAGACCGGATGGAAAATATTTTTTACATAATTTTTAATGTTTGGTAAATAATGGTTTGGCCACCAGGGGGCATAAGTGTTAATTTCTGATTCTGATGTATTTGTAGCAAAATCTGGGCTCCTGAAAACTCGACTAAATGTATTTTTTTCTGGGTCCAATACCGCTCATATGGAAAAACCTTTTGAGAATACTTACTTCCTAAAATAATGCATAGTTTTCCCACCAGGGGACGTAAAGTCACATCTTATTTTTTGTCGATATCTCTGTTTCTAAGAGTCCGATTTGAAAAACTATTTCTGTGTTGGAGAGTGTTTTTGGTGCGAAATGTTTCTCATATAAATTCATGTTTTTCTTAACTCACAAGTCTGCAACCAGAAGGCGTAAGCTCACGATTCCGTTTACAACAATATCTGAGGGATTAAAAACCCGATTGAAGAATTCTTTCTTCCGTTAGATAGTATTGTTTTCCGTACCGGTTCCGTTGACTTTGAACAGCTTTGATAAATTTAATTTGCGTCAGAATGGATTCAAAAGACGTGCTTATTACACCCGAATATTCGGTGTCATCTTTCTTGTTTTTTCTATTTACGAAAAGTAGCAGGAGGCTGTGCGTTGCATCCCGCAGCTGCTACACCACTTGTGATATTTAATGATGACGTGGTAAACGCTTCCGACGGAAAACAAACTTGAAAGTAAAGTTCAGATCAGTTGGGACTGGTAGTGCTACCACCAGTCGAAACTTGGTTTTCAACGAGCTAGTTGATGAAAAACGCATTTTACATATTTCAACATATGGCATGGACTAAGCAGTACCTATGTACAAGAAGATTTATTTTACATATAGTGCATCACGGGTGCACAATGATTTGCGTCTCTTGAATATTGTATTTCTGGTAATAATGCGTACAAACTTTTAGACCGTGATGGTATCACTGGTAACAGTTTATCCAGACCACAGTTCTTATCTTATCAAGTTCGGTTTCCATGACTAAGACAATGTCCGCACCTCAATACTTTTCGATAGGTCTAGAGAGTCACGTTCGTTACAGCTAATATATTACACAAGATCAGACGAAATATTTTACCTCTCTCAATATATATATCCTGGTGCACACAGCATTTGGGTGCTTCCTTGAGAGACACAGTTGCCAAGGTTATTTTGCTGCTGACCGTTGGTGTTCCTGGTCCTCAAACAATGGGTTCTCCTCTACAGTGCCATAAGCTAAGACTCCTACTGAACCGTCGTCCAATTATGTAACCACAGTTACTATCTCCAACGTAGTGACCCTCGTCACTATTGATCCAAATTCTGATCACCTTAGCCATCAGAGCAATATCGAATTCATCCATCCTCCACGAAAGATACCAGGGAAAAGAACCCCAAAACCAGCTTTTTCTGAAACTCGCTTTCTCACTTCGGGAGCGTCTCTCCAGCTTTGGGCCAATCAGAGCGGTGCGTTCCCGCGGGACCTTTGCCTCTGATCCCATAATTCTTACGTAACTGTCACATCTCTCCACTGAGGTCCCGCCATTGATCTTCGATGCTGTAGCTTCGCTACCAGAACCTCTCTGTCGAATATCTCAAAATGGCTTCCTCCCGTCCATTTCTCACTTTCCATCTCCTTGACCTCTTAAATCTGATTTCGGAAGTGGGTGTGCTTCTCACATCGCCACACAAGGCATTTCAGTGTTCAGATTGTTGAGACCACTGCGCTGCCAGGCATTTTAGTGGTCTCAACAACCAGAACCTGTATAACATTCGATTCCATGTGTGTACATTTTGATGCAACTTTCGTCCAGAATATATGTAGTCTACAAATTCCCACATAATGAGGCAGTAATCTGCCCAAATAATGCAGCAGTTGTCTGCCCACAGAACATCACACTTTCCCCTGCACGCTTCGTACTGTTTGTTACGCGGGGTTAAAAATGAGCTGAGAGAAACAGCCATTATTGAGAGGACAAGTAAGAGTTTGGATGCCTTATTTCCCCATTCGGGCCTCTCAGGGAAAGACTTCGCAAGTGGTAAAAACAAGGTAATAAATTTCCTTGTCTAGGCTTTCTCAGCGTCAACCGAATTCCCGTGTGTAGAAGCGTCGCTCTTTGGGAAGCAAAGCTACTGACCAGATAAGGCAGCGCGCTTCTTGAGGGGCCATCCAAACATTAACATGCATGGGAGAACAAACAATCTGAGAAAGACCAGATGACATTCGGCACCGTTGTTCAGAGACAGAGAGCTTGACGAAGCTGAGCGGGCCGCCCCGGTGGCGCAGTGGTCTAAGGCGTTGGCCTCTGATCATTCGTCCGTAAGGGGTCCGGGTTCGAATCCCGGTCAGGCATGGATGTTGTGTTTGTCTTACGGCACTGGCTCTCTCCCTTCCCTGGAACCAGTGACCCTAAATTAAGGACGGGCGACTGTTTATAGCCCATTTGAGTTGCTCACGGTGGTCGTTAAACCTCCAATCAAAAAAAAAAAAAAAAAAAAAGCTGAGCGGGGGACAAGGAGAAAACGACTTAGCCTCAGAGAGAGACCGGAGACACCCGCTGGAGCGGAGACGCTGATACTTTCGCTCGGATCGCCGTGCAGGAGAAAACAGAAGGACGAAGGCGAATAGCGGATGCCAAGTCCAAAATGACAGCCAAATTAGGGTAGCAGGAACAAGCTGCGCTATTCCGCAACCATTTTTGAGGAACAAACTGAGAAGTGAAACGACTACCGTCAGATCACAGTGCAAAAAGACACCCAAGGAGGAGACGCTCTTTGAGACCCGCAGCCTTTAAAAATCCAGAGGGGACCACTCCTGTGCTCCACCACCCTCTACCCCTCGCAATCGGTGAGAAAAAGAAAATCTGGGTATGATAGATGATATCTCGTGGTGAGAAAAATACCCCTAGGCCATCAGAGAGATTGGCCCACACAGGTGATACCCAGAGAGTGCTTCATCCCCAGTGATTACTTTATAACGAAGTAAATTTCTCCGTCATTTCTGTCCACGCCAGGATTCGAACCCGGATCCCCTCATTCCGGAATAAGTCACTCTACCAATTGAGCTACGCGGACGTTTGTTCTGACTACTCTCTGCCTTTATGTCGTGTGCGTCCTGCTGGCAGGTACGTCACATCCCCCCCCCCCCCCGAAAGAGGGCCGGGGCATGGCCCACGGGTCAGCCGTGACCATGAATCGTTGCAGGCAGCCATCTACTGTAGAACGTGCACTTGAGAACTCACAGTCAATCTGGTGTGTGGAATGCAACGTCAGACACATTTATTTTTCGAAGCGCTGCAGAAGGGATTCTCTGATTTTTCCTATCTCGCGGTGTGGAAATAACATCACACCATTGCGAGATTTTGAACGGTCGGGTCATCCGGATAGTTCGGGCGCCATTATAACGAAGTAAATTTCTCCGTCATTTCTGTCCACGCCAGGATTCGAACCCGGATCCCCTTATTCCGGAATAAGTCACTCTACCAATTGAGCTACGCAGACGCTTGTTCTGACTACTATCTGCCTTTATGTCGTGTGCGTCCTGCTGGCAGGTACGTCACAACTTGTGCGTGTGTGTGCGCTACTCCAAAGCGCTAAATTGGCGCAAAAATGACAAAGGATTACCTTGAGAGCATGTAAGTACATTTTTGTCTCTTCTTGTAAGAACTACGGGGAGTGGATCTCCGAGAACTAACGCCGGACACATGACGTGTGAACTCCTTCGCAGAATGTTCATCTGGTCAAGAGTGATGACGATTCAGATTAACACCTCTAGCTAATAATGGTGCAGGATATTTCTTCTCTTTAATTCCTATCCAAGATGTTAACAGTGTAATTAAATGTTGTGTTCGTGCTAAGTCCTGATCATTATTGTAAGTGTGTGTTGCGTGGTTTCCAGCCAATCAGCGAAATCCAAATTGCCCCTTCTTTTCTTTATTCTCGCTGTATTGTAATGAATTCATGCTCAGGGACGCAACCCTGGTATAGAGGGGAAAGCGTAACAAAACCACGCTACATACATTATACGGCTTGTCCTTACCGTGTCAACACACACACACATCATTCACAGTGACTTTAAGACTGATCCCAGAAAAACATTCATTGAGTCAGAAAAATATAACGTTCAGGTTACAACGTTTAAAGAGAATGAACTCAAAATTTACATAGAGAAGAAAAACTAAATACGAAAGTTAAATTAGAGTATACGTCACGCTGTTCCTACATTTCTTATAGATTGCACAAATGCGGTTGATTTTAAGCTCATATTCTCCAGATTTGTCCGTCTGTCTGTCTGTCTCTTCGTCAGCACGAAAACTCGCATGGACACGTGACGGCACTACCACACGGCGAAGTGGCTCCGGACTGACCAAGAAGACCACCGGTAGAGAGGATCGACGGATCGTGAGCCAGGCACGAACGGATCCCACGAGGACCCGGTCTACTATGCGGGCAGATGTAGCGGTTCCTGTGTGCCCATTTCCCGACGCCTTGCCGAAGTGAAGAAGCGATCCCAGCGCACCTTACGTGTGCTGCCATTAACACCGGAACATTGCCGGCTCCATTTGCAGTGATGCCAAGCCAAATCAACGTGATACCCTATAGACTGGCGACGTGTGGTGTTTAGCGACGAGCGCCGCTTCGTTTTGGGGACAGACAATCATCGTGTCCGGGTGTGGAGGTCCTCGTTTCAACAGCACAATCAGAACCTTGCTATTGAGCGCCACACCTCAACCACCGCAAACATTATGGTCTGGGGAGCCATTACTTACTCCAGCCGATCAGCTCTAGAAGTGGTAAGTGGATCATTGAAGGACCAATGGTATACGGATGAGATCCTACGGCCTCGTGTGCTGCCATTCCATTCCGGGATACCAGGTGCACTATACGAGAAGGATAATGCCCTGCCGCACATGGTTCGGGTTACCCAGGACTGCCTACTTCATGTCCAGACACTTCCATGGCTTGCCCGCTCCCCGGACATATCCCCTGTCGAGCATGTGTGGGACTAGGTGAAACGCCAATTGCCGCCATGCCGCACTATCCGGAATTTGGAGCACACTGTCCGTCATGTGCGTCAGTCTGCCGCAAGACAACTTCAGGCGTCTGTTCGTCTGCATGCCTGATAGTATTGCAGCATGTATCGCCGCACGAGGCGGTGCGACGCGCTATTGAAGATGACCAGACTTCGTGCCACAGATACGTGTGTAATTGTCCTGCAGCTCTATTTTTGCCATCAGGTGTATCCTTCATCTGTATCATTACTTCCATAAAATTTCAGTTCCATCTGAAACTTCCTTCTTGGTACGCAAATTTCATTGTCCCTGAGTGTATACACTGAAGTGCCAGAAAAACTGGTACAGACGAGCTTATGCAAAATATATAGCAACGTCATCTACGCGCGTACTCGGTTGAGTCCGCCAGTGCGTATATAAAGCGATACACATCCTCGTCAGCTGTCAGAGCGGTTTTCAGCATGAGAATGACAAGTAATAACGATTTAAGTGATTTTCAAAGCAGTGTCATAGTTGGCGCTCGTGAGATGGGTCATATTATATCGGAGGTAGAAACGAAGTTCGGATTTTCACGAACGACCATTGCAAGGGTGTACCGTAACTACAAGAACTCCGGCAAAACCTCCAACGTACGATACAAGTGTGGCCGTAAAAAGACATTGGGTGAACTTGACCATCGTCGGTTGTCAAGAATCGTTCACGCGACACTCTCGCAAGTATCATTGGAATACAATGCTGGACCCTCAACAAGCATCAGCGTCCGGACTATGTAACGTATCCTGCACGATATGGGCTTTGGGAGCCGCCACCCAACTCGAGTCCCCTTGATGGGTGCACGACACAGAGCTATGTGCCTCGCTTGGGAATGGCAACACAGCCACTAGACACTTGATATCTGGAAACAAGTAGCCTGGTCTGATGAGTCACATTTCCAACTCTATAGGCCAGATGGAAGGATTCGTGTTTGGCGCAAACCCCATGAAGCCATGGATCCCGCCTTTCAACAGGGAACTGTACCGTCTGTTGGGGAGGGGGTCTATAATGGTATGGGGTGTGTTTAGCTGGACTTCACTGGGACCTCTGGTACGTCTACAAACGTCTGTGACTGGCCAACACTGTGTGCGCAACCTTTCTGACGAGGTACACTTGTTCATGTCCTGCATTCATGCTGATGGGTTGGGCCTGTTCCAGCAGGACAATGCACCTCCACACAAGTGCCGGGACGCCACATTATGGTTAGAGGAGCATTCATCTGAGTTTGAGGTGTTGCCATCCCACCCAAGTCCCCAGATCTGAACGTGATAGAACACATTTGGGATGCCATGCAACGCGCTATCGAACACAGGAAGCCGAGACCTCGGAATACACCCGAATTGAGGAACGCTCTGCAGGAACTATGGTGTGCATTGAATACAGTACATTTCTAGAAGCTAGTGCAGTCGACGCCCCGTCGTAGTTCTGCAGTCCTGCGCTTCCGTGGGGCACCTACCAAGTATTAGACTGGTGTACCAGTTTTTCTGGCACTTCAGTGTATGTTTGGAGAAATTTTCGGTTGGTCTACTCGGCGTTAAGTTTAATCAGTTTTACGAACGAAGAGGGGCGCAAAATGGTGCTCCTAGAGTGGAAACCATCTGTGGCTACGCCCCTTATCCAATAGTGTGCATTCTGTGACAATGAAACTGCAATTCCCTCGAAGAATAGGAATGCAGGTAAGATACTTAGGTTTTGTCAAATAAGAAGTGTAGGACACATGATAAAATCCGTAAATGCTAAGAAACCCATGTAATGAGACCAAGGCATGCTTACTGTGGATAGATGAACGAAATGGGGGTCAAACCTCAGGACATAAGAGTGGGATACATTCCATTACCCTTATGCGTCATAACGTACGTAAAATGCTTCGATTGCGACAAAACTTTATCATGTTGTTCCTGAGGTATACTAAATCGGTTCTGTTTAATATGATCGAAATGGGGTCAAAGGTCAGGACACAGGAGCGATATTTATTCCACAGCCATTATCCTCATAACTTGAGTAATAATTTCTAGTATGTTGAAAAGCGTATCATAATCAATGCATTGCATGATTTTACTAACTTGTTTACGCTTTCCAACCGTAAATTAAAGTGGCGTATATGTTCCAGCTTTCTCGATCTGTCTTTCCGCACGATAACTCGCTTAAAAATTGTTCGATTGAGATGAAATTTTGGTATGTGGCAGGGGACAACCTGGGAAGGTACCCTTTTGAAAATGGGCGAAATGGGGTTAAAAGTCAGGATATAGGAGCGAGATCCATTCCATGGTACTTATGCGTCATAACTTTCGTAAAAATGCTTCGATTGCGACATAACTTTATCATGTTGTTCCAGATGTACACTGAACCGGTTCTGTTGAATATCGTCGAAATGGTGTCAGAGGTCAGGACACAGCAGCGTGATTTATTCCACAGCCATTATCCTTATAACTTGACAAAAAGTGATTCTATTGCGACAAAACTTTAGTATGTTGTTTCGGTGGTATACTGTACAAATTCTGCTAAATACCATCGAAATGGGGGTCAAATCTCAGGGCACAGGAGCGATATTTATTCCACCGTCATTATCCTCTTAACTTGAGTAATGATTTCTGGTATGTTGGAAAGCGTATCATGATCAATGCATTGCATGATTTTACTAACTTGTTTGATTGGGGGTTTAACGACCACCAACGCAAAGGGCTATAAGCAGTCGCTCGTCCCCAATTTAGGACCTCTAGTTCCAGGGAAGGGAGAGAACCAGCTCCGTAAGCCAAACACAGCATCCATGCCTCATTGGGATTCGAACCACGACCCATCTCAGACGAATGATCAGAAGCCATTGCTTAGATAATTGCATAAGCGGAACGGTGCCCGAGAGCATGAATTTATACCCCTGGAATGACCATTCTGGGAGGGCAAACACCTTCCTGCTCTCCCGGTAACTATCGCTCTGACTTTCTAAAAGCACCTTAGGATTGAGATGTTCCTAAGTGTTGTATAATTTTTTATTATCTTTTTCACCGAGATGTGGTCAAATGCATAAATGTTCATTTCCTTCTTGACTCCTTGTTATCATAAACCATTCTCTGAACAGTAAATGTAATTTTGGTTACTTGGAGGTTCGTGGCAACCTTGTTGCGTAAACAACGCGTGTACCACTGGTTCCTGCTTCTTTGGATTTTGCACTGATTTCCGTCGTTAAAAGGAATATCACAAGGAGCTCGTATTCCGTATTGTAGACTGCGGGATTTAGAGAGGATGCCATTGCACGTCTTTGCCGAAATGAATTGCAATTAGAAATATGTCGCAATAAAAGCATATTATTCTCCTTCACAGAATTTGTCTCTTGATCTTATTTGTTCATGTTGGTTATTGTAATTGTTAATTGCAGTCGTAGATAAATGAATAGATTAATTAAAGTGATACGTACGCAGATCAACTATGAAAACACAAGTTTGTCTGCGACGCATATCGAACTCGTGTCCCCTCACTCCGGAGTAAGTCGCTCTCCCAACTGAGCTACGCGGACAGAATGTCTCGCTGCAGATTTGTCGTCGTAACACATGTTTTCGCCTCTGTAGTACATCACACAACCTCAATTTGTCCTGGAGCAGAAAAACACCATGTCTCGTGACCAAAGCCGGTTGTGTCTGCAGCAATTCCCGGTGCATCTGGTGTAATTCATCACAGTAACTTTCTGCAGTGATGGTTTGACCTCTTGCCAAGAAACTCCGATGAATTATCCCGACTGTAGACCACCAGACAAAGAGCGTCATCATCTTAATGTGTAGATGTGGCTTAGGATGTTGTCCAGCAGGCTGTGCATTGCTTATCCATTGTGTACATCGTTTCCGATTATCATAAAGAATCCACGTTTCGTCGCAGGTGACGATTCGATGTAGTAGAGGTTCCTGTTTATTCCTGGCAAGCAGCGACGTGCAGACTTCCAACCGCCTAGTCTTGTTGGCAGTTGTCAACTCATGAGGCAGCCACATGTTCAGCTTTTTCACCATAACCAGCGCAGCCAGACGCTGAACAACTGTCATGTGGTGGACAACGACCTCTACCGCTATCTCACGGCACGTTTTTCGGGGGACCGCTTCAACCACACCTAACAGAGCATAATCAGAAACAGCAACAGGTCGGTAATCACGCGCTTCGTTTTGCACGTCCGTGTCTGAGCTTCGAAACTTCACAAGCCGAGTGGTTCGCCCATTAGCTGTGTTCTCCCTAAACGCTTTGTTAACGTTTCGAGCGGCAGTTCTTACAGAATGGCCCAGTTTAAATTCATACAGGAACATGACTCTGAAATCCGGCGTCTGTATGTTTCCTTTGAAAGCCACGTTACGTCCAAACAAACCACGCCTGAAATTTGTTCTTCACGCACATGCTAGCTATTTATACTACCTCTGTGATTTAATACCCCCAACACCTGTGGGTGGTTTCATTACGCTGTGCTGGGGGCCTGTCTCAACTACTCGTTCGCTTTCCAACCGTACGTTGAAGAAGCATATATGCTTCAGCTGTGTCCGTCTGTCTGCCCGTCCAAACGATAGCTTGCGTATAAATGGTTTGATTTCGATGAAATTTTAGTATGTGGTAGGGGATCACCTGTGGACGAACGCTATTGAAAATGGAAGAAATGGGGATAAAGGTCATGACATAGGAGTGGGATCCATTCCATTGCCCTTATGCATCATAACTTGCGTAAAAATGGTTCGATTTTGACGAAATTTTAATATGTGGTAGGGGACCACTTGGATACAAACCCTATTAAAAATGGGAAAAGTGAGGTCAAAGGTCAGGACCAAGGAGCGGAATCCATTCCGTTGCCCTTATGCACCATAACTTGCGTAAAAAGTGTTCGTTTTCGATTAAATTTCAGTATGTGGTAGGGGACAACCTGGAAACAAATCCTGTTGAAAAAATGAGCGACATGGGGTCAAAGATCAGAACATAGGAGGGTGATGTATTCCACTGTCCTTATGCATCATAACTTGCGTAAAAATGGTTCGATTTCGATGAAATTTCAGTATGTGCTAGGAGACGAAACCTATTGAAAATCGAGAAAATGGGGTCAAAGGTCACGACATAAGAACGATATCCATTCCATTGCCCTTATGCGTCATAACTTGCGTAAAAATGTTTGGATTTCGATGAAATGTTAGTATGTGGTAGGGGACCACCTGGGGACGAACCCTTTTGAAAATCGGCGAAATGGGGTCAAAGGTTACGACATAGCAGCGGGATTCATTCCATTGCCCTTATGCGTCATAATTTACGTAAAAATGTTTCGATTGCTGCAAAGCTTTATCATGTTGTTCCAGAGGTACACTGAACCAGTTCTGTTTAATATCGTCGAAATAGAGTCAAAGGTCAGGGCACAGAAGCGAGATTAATTCCACAGCCATTATTAAATTACTTGAGTAATGACTTCTGGTTATGTTGGAAATCGTACCCTAATCAATGCATTGCAGGATTTTACTAACTTGTTATTTGCGGTCAAAATTTCAAATACTACAAATAGTCTTCTAGAAAATGTGTACAAAAGAATTTACATTGCTGATACAGGATAGCATTTCTCTTACACTCATTCAAAGACAGCCTTAAGGGTTAATTAAAAACAACGTAGTCTACTTACGAGTGCATGATGGCGGATCACTTTTGAAATATATATGTTCAGGACAAGGAGCTTTTGCAGTCGTTCCTGCCGGAGTATCGGGCCAACACTGCCAACCATCCCAAGTTCTAGGACAATGCGGCTCACCTGAAAACGATCAAAATAAATAATGGTAGTGATGGCATTAAATGTTTAAAACACAATGTAAACAATTAATCGAATATTTTGGATAAAGAAATGTACAAATTTCACAATTTCGCCGCTTAAAGTAAAATAGAGGTTCGCCTGAACCTTGCCAGGCGTGTACTGAAAGGTTTAAAATTTTGCTCCTGCATTAAAAAAAAACAGCTAAGCTCAGTTCTGATTGAACCGTCAGTTTGGAACGCAGGACTGCGACTTGCAGATCGAAGAGTTGAAATGAGCTAGCCGAGTATTGTTTCAAAGAGTTTATTTAATTTTTTTTATATCCAACACAGGTCTATGACACAAAAAAGAGCTTAATATTTACAAATAACGCTGGATAACTGCGAACACAAAGCAGATTACGAGATGGACCAGATACGGGTTCGATCGGTGTTGGATTTTTGTTTGGCGACGACTGCTTTCATGCGTTCTCGATACTCTCTAGTTGGTTGGGCCAAAAATCCCTGAAGATTAAGAAAGCCTCCGAACTCGTCTGTGAAGTCAGAGCTATTGGGCCGACCGACTCGAGTCTCGAGCTCTCCATTCCTGGAAACGCCAACGAAGTACTGCGGTGTTTACGCAGAGAAATAATTTCTCGAGTGCGATACTACACAATTTGCGCACACAGCAATAAATCAACCATGTTTTTTTCTCTGTAACTTTTATCCTTAGATAACATCGAAAGATTGTATCTTTAGCTTTTTCTTTTTTTTTTTTCTCAGTTTACAGCAACGATCCAAAGTTTTGCTCTTGTGCTGGGAAATGATTTCATGTACGGGTCTTAAAACTAAATATTTCAGGAAATTTTTCCTTTTTTTTTTTTTTTTTGCAATTTGGCTAAAGAAACACAAACATAATAGTTTTCTCACGCATAACTTGAAAACCCCAACATTTTACGTTAAGCATTTTTGCAACGATGAATTTTTTTAAGTGCGTGAATGGCGAATTTGTAGGACTTTATGAACATAATCACTTCACTTAAAACTTTTAGAAATTCTCTTCGCGTTCGATTTATTAAAAAAGAAAGACCGTTCTCTAATTACGTAACGAACGCGAAAGCAAAATTTCTGACTTAGTGAGTATATTTCGTGAAAATACGGTAAGACGTGTGCTCAGATCTTGCAACTACTTCTAGAAAGTAAAAAAAAATATATATAAATTAAAATCCCTGAGGAAAAAGGACTTTGTTAGATGAATATAGAAGGTATTAATTTGGATATTTTCGAATTTATGCACTAACATTGAAAATTTTATGCTGGGAAATCAGAATGTCACATTCTTTTTTCCCCCAACTTTGTAAAAACATTTTACACCAAATTACACAAAAGGTATTAATTTTCTCTAGCAGTATATTCACTATAAGGCAAACTTTTTTTTTTTAATTTTTCAAATGAAAATATTGAAAATATCAATTAACACATTAACAGACTCCCCCCAAAACGGAAAACACAAGTATCAACAAATGTGTTCCTTCATTATGCATAAGTACTTTCTTTTTTGCACGATGTGGAGAGAAACGTCTCACTGCCAATATTCTTGAAGCTATCCTTATACATGTGAATGATGTGACTATGAATTCGACTAGGAATTAAAGTGCTACTTTGTAGAAGACTTCAACGTGGACAATTCAAGTTCATAGTTCTCTAATCGGAACCTCAAGTTAAACTTACTTTAACTTAAATTGTACGCAGAACATTCTATCGTGAGAACAATTAGGCTTAACTAACCTTTGAATTCACGGTGGGTTCAAAATCCTTTTTGGTATGGAAGGAATCCATCTTCTTTGAAGGCTTTCATCTTTAGAAAAGCTGAAAACAGTGGCTTTTAGACGTGTTTGTAATTAGATCTACATAAAAGTACCCGATATTTTCCACGAATGTTGTATAAAAACGCTAATTCACGTACACGACAACCGAAAACTCAACGCTGACCAAAGCCGCATGAACGCGAAGCTAATATGGGCCCTTCCCTTACGTTTGCCTTTTGACCCCTCTATAGAGAGGGATTGCGATGGCCCGCCGCCCCGGTGGCGCAGTGGTCTAAGCGATGGCCTTTGATCATTCGTCCAAAAGGGGTCCGGGTTCGAATCCCGGTGAGGCATGGATGTTGTGTTTGTCTTACGGCACTGGCTCTCTCCCTTCCCTGGAGCCAGTGACCCTAAATTAGGGACGGGCGACTGCTTATAGCCCATTGAGTTGCTCACGGTGGTCGTTAAACCTCAATAAAAAAAAAAAAAAAATTGCGATGGCCCTCTGACGGTGACGTCACAACCCTTCGCATTTCGCGCGCTGGGGCTTTCTCTTCAGGGGGAGGGGGAGCCCAGTCTTCTTGGGCTACTTACGTTCCTCGTGTCTTGCTTCTCGTTTCGATTTTCTCTACCTTTGCTTGCGTTCATTAGGCAAATTCCGCGGCATTGTCGAAAATGTTAACCCGTTTACAGGAAAATATTTTTTTTTAATTTTAGTTTCAACCACTGCGATTTGTTCTTTATATACTTCAATAGATCTCGTCGAGAGCTTTAAAACGAAACCACACACAGTCGTTTCGCACTCACAGTTGTCCATAAGAACGGCGATATTATTAAAAGTGTTCAACGGTTCACAAGAAAACAATATTTAGGATGTTCAATTCAGACCACTAAGAAATGTTCTTAATATATTTGAATAGATCTCGTCAAGAGCTTTAAAACGAAACCACGCACAGTCGTTTCGCACTCACAGTTGTCCATAAAAACGGCGATATTATTAAAAGTGTTCAACGGTTCACAAGAAAACAATATTTAGAATGTTCAATTCAGACCACTAAGAAATGTTCTTAATATATTTGAATAGATCTCGTCGAGAGCTTTAAAACGAAACCACGCACAGTCGTTTCGCACTCACAGTTGTCCATAAAAACGGCGATATTATTAAAAGTGTTGAACGGTTCACAATAAAACAATATTTAGAATGTTCAATTCAGACCACTAAGAAATGTTCTTAATATATTTGAATAGATCTCGTCGAGAGCTTTAAAACGAAACCACGCACAGTCGTTTCGCACTCAAAGTTGTCCATAAAAACGGCGATATTATTAAAAGTGTTCAACGGTTCACAAGAAAACAATATTTAGAATGTTCAATTCAGACCACTAAGAAATGTTCTTAATATATTTGAATAGATCTCGTCGAGAGCTTTAAAACGAAACCACGCACAGTCGTTTCGCACTCACAGTTGTCCATAAAAACGGCGATATTATTAAAAGTGTTCAACGGTTCACAAGAAAACAATATTTAGAATGTTCAATTCAGACCACTAAGAAATGTTCTTAATATATTTGAATAGATCTCGTCGAAAGCTTTAAAACGAAACCACGCACAGTCGTTTCGCACTCACAGTTCTCCATAAAAACGGCGATATTATTAAAAGTGTTCAAGGGTTCACAAGAAAACAATATTTAGAATGTTCAATTCAGACCACTAAGAAATGTTCTTAATATATTTAAATAGATCTCGTCGAGAGCTTTAAAACGAAACCACGCACAGTCGTTTCGCACTCACAGTTGTCCATAAAAACGGCGATATTATTAAAAGTGTTCAACGGTTCACAAGAAAACAATATTTAGAATGTTCAATTCAGACCACTAAGAAATGTTCTTAATATATTTGAATAGATCTCGTCGAGAGCTTTAAAACGAAACCACGCACAGTCGTTTCGCACTCACAGTTGTCCATAAAAACGGCGATATTATTAAAAGTGTTCAACGGTTCACAAGAAAACAATATTTAGAATGTTCAATTCAGACCACTAAGAAATGTTCTTAATATATTTGAATAGATCTCGTCGAGAGCTTTAAAACGAAACCACGCACAGTCGTTTCGCACTCACAGTTGTCCATAAAAACGGCGATATTATTAAAAGTGTTGAACGGTTCACAATAAAACAATATTTAGAATGTTCAATTCAGACCACTAAGAAATGTTCTTAATATATTTGAATAGATCTCGTCAAGAGCTTTAAAACGAAACCACGCACAGTCGTTTCGCACTCACAGTTGTCCATAAAAACGGCGATATTATTAAAAGTGTTCAACGGTTCACAAGAAAACAATATTTAGAATGTTCAATTCAGACCACTAAGAAATGTTCTTAATATATTTGAATAGATCTCGTCGAGAGCTTTAAAACGAAACCACGCACAGTCGTTTCGCACTCACAGTTGTCCATAAAAACGGCGATATTATTAAAAGTGTTCAACGGTTCACAAGAAAACAATATTTAGAATGTTCAATTCAGACCACTAAGAAATGTTCTTAATATATTTGAATAGATCTCGTCGAGAGCTTTAAAACGAAACCACGCACAGTCGTTTCGCACTCACAGTTGTCCATAAAAACGGCGATATTATTAAAAGTGTTCAACGGTTCACAAGAAAACAATATTTAGAATGTTCAATTCAGACCACTAAGAAATGTTCTTAATATATTTGAATAGATCTCGTCAAGAGCTTTAAAACGAAACCACGCACAGTCGTTTCGCACTCACAGTTGTCCATAAAAACGGCGATATTATTAAAAGTGTTCAACGGTTCACAAGAAAACAATATTTAGAATGTTCAATTCAGACCACTAAGAAATGTTCTTAATATATTTGAATAGATCTCGTCGAGAGCTTTAAAACGAAACCACGCACAGTCGTTTCGCACTCACAGTTGTCCATAAAAACGGCGATATTATTAAAAGTGTTCAACGGTTCACAAGAAAACAATATTTAGAATGTTCAATTCAGACCACTAAGAAATGTTCTTAATATATTTGAATAGATCTCGTCGAGAGCTTTAAAACGAAACCACGCACAGTCGTTTCGCACTCACAGTTGTCCATAAAAACGGCGATATTATTAAAAGTGTTCAACGGTTCACAAGAAAACAATATTTAGAATGTTCAATTCAGACCACTAAGAAATGTTCTTAATATATTTGAATAGATCTCGTCAAGAGCTTTAAAACGAAACCACGCACAGTCGTTTCGCACTCACAGTTGTCCATAAAAACGGCGATATTATTAAAAGTGTTCAACGGTTCACAAGAAAACAATATTTAGAATGTTCAATTCAGACCACTAAGAAATGTTCTTAATATATTTGAATAGATCTCGTCGAGAGCTTTAAAACGAAACCACGCACAGTCGTTTCGCACTCCACAGTTGTCCATAAAAACGGCGATATTATTAAAAGTGTTGAACGGTTCACAATAAAACAATATTTAGAATGTTCAATTCAGACCACTAAGAAATGTTCTTAATATATTTGAATAGATCTTGTCAAGAGCTTTAAAACAAAACCACGCACAGTCGTTTCGCACTCACAGTTGTCCATAAAAACGGCGATATTATTAAAAGTGTTCAACGGTTCACAAGAAAACAATATTTAGAATGTTCAATTCAGACCACTAAGAAATGTTCTTAATATATTTGAATAGATCTCGTCGAGAGCTTTAAAACGAAACCACGCACAGTCGTTTCGCACTCACAGTTGTCCATAAAAACGGCGATATTATTAAAAGTGTTGAACGGTTCACAATAAAACAATATTTAGAATGTTCAATTCAGACCACTAAGAAATGTTCTTAATATATTTGAATAGATCTCGTCAAGAGCTTTAAAACGAAACCACGCACAGTCGTTTCGCACTCACAGTTGTCCATAAAAACGGCGATATTATTAAAAGTGTTGAACGGTTCACAAGAAAACAATATTTAGAATGTTCAATTCAGACCACTAAGAAATGTTCTTAATATATTTGAATAGATCTCGTCGAGAGCTTTAAAACGAAACCACGCACAGTCGTTCGCACTCACAGTTGTCCATAAAAACGGCGATATTATTAAAAGTGTTCAACGGTTCACAAGAAAACAATATTTAGAATGTTCAATTCAGACCACTAAGAAATGTTCTTAATATATTTGAATAGATCTCGTCGAGAGCTTTAAAACGAAACCACGCACAGTCGTTTCGCACTCACAGTTGTCCATAAAAACGGCGATATTATTAAAAGTGTTCAACGGTTCACAAGAAAACAATATTTAGAATGTTCAATTCAGACCACTAAGAAATGTTCTTAATATATTTGAATAGATCTCGTCGAAAGCTTTAAAACGAAACCACGCACAGTCGTTTCGCACTCACAGTTGTCCATAAAAAAACGGCGATATTATTAAAAGTGTTCAACGGTTCACAAGAAAACAATATTTAGAATGTTCAATTCAGACCACTAAGAAATGTTCTTAATATATTTAAATAGATCTCGTCGAGAGCTTTAAAACGAAACCACGCACAGTCGTTTCGCACTCACAGTTGTCCATAAAAACGGCGATATTATTAAAAGTGCTCAACGGTTCACAAGAAAACAATATTTAGAATGTTCAATTCAGACCACTAAGAAATGTTCTTAATATATTTGAATAGATCTCGTCGAGAGCTTTAAAACGAAACCACGCACAGTCGTTTCGCACTCACAGTTGTCCATAAAAACGGCGATATTATTAAAAGTGTTCAACGGTTCACAAGAAAACAATATTTAGAATGTTCAATTCAGACCACTAAGAAATGTTCTTAATATATTTGAATAGATCTCGTCGAGAGCTTTAAAACGAAACCACGCACAGTCGTTTCGCACTCACAGTTGTCCATAAAAACGGCGATATTATTAAAAGTGTTGAACGGTTCACAATAAAACAATATTTAGAATGTTCAATTCAGACCACTAAGAAAATGTTCTTAATATATTTGAATAGATCTCGTCAAGAGCTTTAAAACGAAACCACGCACAGTCGTTTCGCACTCACAGTTGTCCATAAAAACGGCGATATTATTAAAAGTGTTCAACGGTTCACAAGAAAACAATATTTAGAATGTTCAATTCAGACCACTAAGAAATGTTCTTAATATATTTGAATAGATCTCGTCGAGAGCTTTAAAACGAAACCACGCACAGTCGTTTCGCACTCACAGTTGTCCATAAAAACGGCGATATTATTAAAAGTGTTGAACGGTTCACAATAAAACAATATTTAGAATGTTCAATTCAGACCACTAAGAAATGTTCTTAATATATTTGAATAGATCTCGTCAAGAGCTTTAAAACGAAACCACGCACAGTCGTTTCGCACTCACAGTTGTCCATAAAAACGGCGATATTATTAAAAGTGTTCAACGGTTCACAAGAAAACAATATTTAGAATGTTCAATTCAGACCACTAAGAAATGTTCTTAATATATTTGAATAGATCTCGTCGAGAGCTTTAAAACGAAACCACGCACAGTCGTTTCGCACTCACAGTTGTCCATAAAAACGGCGATATTATTAAAAGTGTTCAACGGTTCACAAGAAAACAATATTTAGAATGTTCAATTCAGACCACTAAGAAATGTTCTTAATATATTTGAATAGATCTCGTCGAGAGCTTTAAAACGAAACCACGCACAGTCGTTTCGCACTCACAGTTGTCCATAAAAACGGCGATATTATTAAAAGTGTTGAACGGTTCACAATAAAACAATATTTAGAATGTTCAATTCAGACCACTAAGAAATGTTCTTAATATATTTGAATAGATCTCGTCAAGAGCTTTAAAACGAAACCACGCACAGTCGTTTCGCACTCACAGTTGTCCATAAAAACGGCGATATTATTAAAAGTGTTCAACGGTTCACAAGAAAACAATATTTAGAATGTTCAATTCAGACCACTAAGAAATGTTCTTAATATATTTGAATAGATCTCGTCGAGAGCTTTAAAACGAAACCACGCACAGTCGTTTCGCACTCACAGTTGTCCATAAAAACGGCGATATTATTAAAAGTGTTGAACGGTTCACAATAAAACAATATTTAGAATGTTCAATTCAGACCACTAAGAAATGTTCTTAATATATTTGAATAGATCTCGTCAAGAGCTTTAAAACGAAACCACGCACAGTCGTTTCGCACTCACAGTTGTCCATAAAAACGGCGATATTATTAAAAGTGTTCAACGGTTCACAAGAAAACAATATTTAGAATGTTCAATTCAGACCACTAAGAAATGTTCTTAATATATTTGAATAGATCTCGTCGAGAGCTTTAAAACGAAACCACGCACAGTCGTTTCGCACTCACAGTTGTCCATAAAAACGGCGATATTATTAAAAGTGTTCAACGGTTCACAAGAAAACAATATTTAGAATGTTCAATTCAGACCACTAAGAAATGTTCTTAATATATTTGAATAGATCTCGTCAAGAGCTTTAAAACGAAACCACGCACAGTCGTTTCGCACTCACAGTTGTCCATAAAAACGGCGATATTATTAAAAGTGTTCAACGGTTCACAAGAAAACAATATTTAGAATGTTCAATTCAGACCACTAAGAAATGTTCTTAATATATTTGAATAGATCTCGTCGAGAGCTTTAAAACGAAACCACGCACAGTCGTTTCGCACTCACAGTTGTCCATAAAAACGGCGATAATATTAAAAGTGTTGAACTGTTCACAATAAAACAATATTTAGAATGTTCAATTCAGACCACTAAGAAATGTTCTTAATATATTTGAATAGATCTCGTCGAAAGCTTTAAAACGAAACCACGCACAGTCGTTTCGCACTCACAGTTGTCCATAAAAACGGCGATATTATTAAAAGTGTTCAACGGTTCACAAGAAAACAATATTTAGAATGTTCAATTCAGACCACTAAGAAATGTTCTTAATATATTTAAATAGATCTCGTCGAGAGCTTTAAAACGAAACCACGCACAGTCGTTTCGCACTCACAGTTGTCCATAAAAACGGCGATATTATTAAAAGTGTTCAACGGTTCACAAGAAAACAATATTTAGAATGTTCAATTCAGACCACTAAGAAATGTTCTTAATATATTTGAATAGATCTCGTCAAGAGCTTTAAAACGAAACCACGCACAGTCGTTTCGCACTCACAGTTGTCCATAAAAACGGCGATATTATTAAAAGTGTTCAACGGTTCACAAGAAAACAATATTTAGAATGTTCAATTCAGACCACTAAGAAATGTTCTTAATATATTTGAATAGATCTCGTCGAGAGCTTTAAAACGAAACCACGCACAGTCGTTTCGCACTCACAGTTGTCCATAAAAACGGCGATATTATTAAAAGTGTTCAACGGTTCACAAGAAAACAATATTTAGAATGTTCAATTCAGACCACTAAGAAATGTTCTTAATATATTTGAATAGATCTCGTCAAGAGCTTTAAAACGAAACCACGCACAGTCGTTTCGCACTCACAGTTGTCCATAAAAACGGCGATATTATTAAAAGTGTTCAACGGTTCACAAGAAAACAATATTTAGAATGTTTAATTCAGACCACTAAGAAATGTTCTTAATATATTTGAATAGATCTCGTCGAGAGCTTTAAAACGAAACCACGCACAGTCGTTTCGCACTCACAGTTGTCCATAAAAACGGCGATATTATTAAAAGTGTTCAACGGTTCACAAGAAAACAATATTTAGAATGTTCAATTCAGACCACTAAGAAATGTTCTTAATATATTTGAATAGATCTCGTCGAGAGCTTTAAAACGAAACCACGCACAGTCGTTTCGCACTCACAGTTGTCCATAAAAACGGCGATATTATTAAAAGTGTTGAACGGTTCACAATAAAACAATATTTAGAATGTTCAATTCAGACCACTAAGAAATGTTCTTAATATATTTGAATAGATCTCGTCAAGAGCTTTAAAACGAAACCACGCACAGTCGTTTCGCACTCACAGTTGTCCATAAAAACGGCGATATTATTAAAAGTGTTCAACGGTTCACAAGAAAACAATATTTAGAATGTTCAATTCAGACCACTAAGAAATGTTCTTAATATATTTGAATAGATCTCGTCGAGAGCTTTAAAACGAAACCACGCACAGTCGTTTCGCACTCACAGTTGTCCATAAAAACGGCGATATTATTAAAAGTGTTGAACGGTTCACAATAAAACAATATTTAGAATGTTCAATTCAGACCACTAAGAAATGTTCTTAATATATTTGAATAGATCTCGTCAAGAGCTTTAAAACGAAACCACGCACAGTCGTTTCGCACTCACAGTTGTCCATAAAAACGGCGATATTATTAAAAGTGTTCAACGGTTCACAATAAAACAATATTTAGAATGTTCAATTCAGACCACTAAGAAATGTTCTTAATATATTTGAATAGATCTCGTCAAGAGCTTTAAAACGAAACCACGCACAGTCGTTTCGCACTCACAGTTGTCCATAAAAACGGCGATATTATTAAAAGTGTTCAACGGTTCACAAGAAAACAAATTTTAGAATGTTCAATTCAGACCACTGAGAAATGTTCTTCGTATATTTGAATAGATCTCGTCAAGAGCTTTAAAACGATACCACAAAGTCATGTTGCGCACACGGATGCCGAGATAGACTGACTCAAACGGGGAGGCACACCCAGAAATATTGCATCATCTACCCCGCGCACAGGGAGCGAGGGGAGCATTCCGCGCACGATGTGTTGCGCAGTGTGCGAATTGGACTCCATGCTGTTTATAAATATGCTACACAATTAAGTATGCGGTACGTATTTTTAACGCTATAATGACTTCAATTTGGATATTTTGTCACAGGTGGTCGACCGTAAGTCGCCCCATACATTGCCCTACGTCTAAATCTTTTAGTCCCTCACAACAAAAACTGACTTGCGAAATAATGAGGTGGCGAAGTTCGCTGAGTGAAACGAGTCTTCCCCCGAATGTATTGATTAATGGCACCTGAAACCGAAGAATCGGGTTGTAAGATGTGAAACACGATGGTTTTTCAGAAGTGGGACGAATCCTAAATTTTCTCGAATCCGAATCCGAATCCTAAAAGGCCCACGCATCCCTCGAATCTCGAATCCTTTATATAAGAATCTTTACATCAAAACAACTTAGTAAAATCATGAAATGCATTTATTATGATACGCTTTCCAACATACCAGAAATCATTCCTGAAGTTATTGCTCTAGTTATGAGGATAATGGCGCTGGAATAAATCTCACTCCTGTGACCTGACCTTTGACCCCATTTCGATGATATTCGACAGAACTGGTTCAACACACCTTCGCAACAACATAATAAACTTTTGTCCCAATGGAAGCATTTTTAGTCAAGTTATGAGGATAATGGCTGTGGAATAAATCTCGCTCATGTGCTCTGTACTTTGACCCCATTTCAATGTTATTCAACAGGACCTGTTTTGTATACCTCCGGAACAACAAGAAAATGTTTTGTCGGAATCAAAGGAGCAGTTTTACATATGTTATGAGGCATAAGTACAATGGAATGGATCCCGCTCCTATGTCTCCACCTTTGACCCCATTTCGCCAATTTTCAAAAGGATTTGTCCCCTACCACATACTAAAATTTTACTGAAATCGAACCATTTTTACCTACGTTATGACACATAATGGCAATGGAATGGATTCCGCTCCTATGTGCTGATCTTTGACCCCATTTCACCCATTTTCAATAGGGTTCGTCTCCAGGTGGTCCCCTGCCACATACTAAAACTTCATCGAATTCGAACCATTTTTACGCGAGTTATCGTGCGGACGGCGGACGGACAGTCAGACAGACCGACAAAGGCTTCTTCAAACTATGGTTGGAAAGCGTAAAAAAAAAAAGAGAAAGAAAATAATTCTACTTAAAATCAAAAGTTTTTAATTGAAGCAAAATTTGAAATCTGGTTTTAATGAAAAACAAATGAAAAAATACAGTTTAAAAAAATATACCATGCTTATTAAGAAGATATAAATAAAATTTATAATTTGCAGTTACTAAATGAAGTAGACGATTCTTGAGGTTCATTTCCATTTTCTGAACATAATTTGACAAAAAATACAGGGTGATTGTAGACTCTTTTAACAAAACAAGAGGGATGATAGTACACATCAAGACGAACAACATTTGCAATGGAACCTAGGGCCGCATTCCATTCTTAGTGCTAGAAAAGAACACGTTCGAAAAACGTTCAGCAAGCACACGGATTTCTAACCAGTGCATGAGTAGCACAAGATGCAAATCAAGTGAGCTGAACACGTGCGTAGAGGATGAGGATCAAACATTTAAAAACGCAGCCGAACCCGTTCAGCGAAATTACTGTGCGAACATCACATGAGAATTGACGTATACGTCTGATCAGCGCAGCGTACCGTGTGTTCCTGGAGCAAGTGCTTCCCGGTCTGTTGCAGGATGTTCCGCTCACCATATGGAGGGACTTGTGGTTTATGCATGATGGGGCCCCAGCACACTTTGCCACCGTGGTCTGATACTTCCTAAATACGACATATCCCGGGTAGGGGATTGAACGCAGTGGACCTGTGGCTTGGCCTCCACGCTCCCTGGACCTTAATCCACTGGACTTCTTCTGGGAGCACATGAAAACATTGGTGGCCGCCCCGGTGGCGCAGTGGTCTAAGCAATGGCCTCTGATCATTCATCCGAAAGGGGTCTGGTTTCGAATCCCGGTGGGGCATGGATGTTGTGTTTGTCTTACGGTACTGGCTCTTTCTCTTCCCTGGAATCAGTGACCCTAAATTAGGGACGGGCGACTGTTCATAGCCCATTGAGTTGCTCACGGTGGTTGCTAAACCTTCATTAAAAAAAAACAACCTTGTTGTACGAGACACCTGTGAACTCCCTGAAAGGTCTCGTTGCGCGAATCGTTGTTGCTGCGGACAAGATCAACACCAGACCGGGAGTATACTAGAGGGTGCGACAGTCCTTCATTTGTTGGTGTGGGCTGGGCAGTGACGCCCTTAGACGTCAGCTTGAGCATCTCCTTTGAGTCGTTCTCTGATGCGATTGAAATTGTGCAACTCATAAATTTGGTATCTCTTTGTTTTCACTGTTGAACGCTAAACGTGGATGTGTAACTTTACTCTTTTTTGGCACTTGGAGTGGAATGCGGCCCTAGGTTCCTTTGCAAATATTGTTCGTCTTGATGTGTACGATCACCCCTCTTGTTTTGTTGAAGGAGTTTACAATCCCCCTGTATTTAAGCAACAATTCACATTTTTGATATTTTTCATTTACAGGCACAAGATAAATCGCTCTTAAGTATGAGTAAATGCTGTGGTTAGCGATATAGACTAAGTAGGAATAAAAACAATAAAGCGTGAGAAACTCTGAGTTCGAGACAAAAAATACAGACCGGTTAACGCCGAGCGTATACTGATATCGTGTGCTAGTGGGATGCTGCGGAGAGTTGAGTAGAACTAGAAACGCTGAGCTGTAGATAGAGTAGTCACGCGCGCGACGCGGCTCCAGCTCACACTCCCCTTCATTCTCACGCTTGTTGCCACGGCAACGGCAGCCGGGAAAGAGATAAAATATGGCTAAGTCACTTCTTCTACGGCACTTGAGGTATGGTTGCTAAGGCTCTGTCCGATGGGAGGCGCCAATCGCTTCGGTGGTGGCTCCCTGTGTTTGGCTGAACAATTCCTTAACTGTCTGTTGCATCGGGTTTGGAAGTAACGTGCTATTTCAAATATGTATGTACACACTGTAGATGATCTTCTTCGATTGTTTCAGAACTCGTCATGCTTTTCAAAAATTCGAACAAATATCGCTCTAGAACAAGCACCAAACGCCAAGTTTTTTAGGTTAAGATTCGAATGACGAGAAAAGCGCGAAGATTCGAGTTTTCGAATCTCGAAGCTTTTTCAAAATTCGCGGGATTCGAGGCTTCGGTTGTCCTATCCCTAATTTATTATTTTTAAGGTTGAAATGAAATTCCGTTTTCATGTCGTTGGCTCTTATCGACTAATATACGTGGTTTTTTTTTCTCTGTTTACATGAACATAGTTTTCAGCTTCCTGAAACCAAAACCAAAAACAAGCTTCTGGCGCCATTTGCTATTGCAGCGGAGATCACTGGGTTCGAAGTATTCATTTGCATATTTGGGCCTCAAGGATTACCTTGTTTGTATTTCGGTGTAGCAGGAGAAAAGCATTTGCATTTGTATTAAAGTATGTAGTTAGTCAGAAACCTCAACCATGTGAAAAATTTCTACAATAAATGACCTTTCTCTCTGTGTGATAGAGAACGCTTGACGAAAACATAAAGAACGTCGCACCGGGCCGTGATCCGAAATTCGCAGGCGGGGCGGGTGGTCCAAATTAACCCTTTAACGATCATGACCCTAAAACTCTTTATCACTCTAAAATACTATAACGCCCAAAAGTGTCTGTTTGTTCACTTCTTTGTTTAGTAACAATAATGATGACTGAATATGACCCCTGATGATCCCTTATAAGTCATGCAAATTTAAAGAAAAGTTAAAGATAGGAAATCTGACTCACTCTAGATAAGCGTTTCGGACGGCTATGGTCATTTACATGTACTGGTATTTTGGGCGTTATGGTCGTTAAAGGTTTAACGTCCATGTGATGTACCACGGGGTAAGACGACAGATCTGCAAACGATACATTCTGTCCGTGTAGCTTAGTTGGAAGAGCAACTTACTCCGGAGTGAGGGGGCGCGAATTCATTTTCGTCACTGACAAACTTGTATTTTCATATTGACGCCCGATTCTGGAAAATGAATTAGTTGGACGTTTGGTTCTTCGAAAAATGTGTGATGTTTCTTCCACACATCGTCTGGAATCAATGAAAAATTCCTAATTTGCTTCAAAAAAAGTTAATAGGGTGAAGATGTGATGTACTAGAGGTGAAACACGTGTCAAAACGAGAAATCTGCAGCGATACATTCTGTCCGTGTAGCTCAGTTGGGAGAACAACTTACTCCGGAGTGAGGGGATGCGTATTCAATCCTCGTCACTGTCAAACTTCTGTTTTCACACCTGTGTAAACCAGAAGCCTAAAGGTAGTCCGAAAGAAACCTATTTGCGTTCTTTTGGTTAATGCGTATACGCTGTGTACACAACAGTGTTCGTGCACCTCCGTATATGCAAGTAAACGTGCATTTGCAGAACCAGACGCTCGCGATTTGTTACATGCAATGTATAAAGAAAGCACTGGTACATCTGTTAGATCTTATTAGAAACTGTTCTGATGGGTGGAGTTGATCTGATGGACTTTTTAAGGGGGATGGTGTTTGGATGCTTTCTCAATAAGCAATCAGTCCGTAGCATTGGACAGATTGCTTACTGAGATGGCATCCAACCATCATGCCTCTTACAAAGTCTAAATCTACTATCGCTGATGATGATTATTCAGTGGCATCCAATCAAACACCAAACACCACTATCGCTGATGTACGTTCTTGATCCATGAAAAGAAGATGGTGTCACTACAGCTAAGCCGGATTGTGGGAGACCGCACAAACTTAGCGACCGTGCCAAATGAAGATTATTGCGGAATGTGAGGAAGGTGTGCACGTCCACCGCCACAGACCTGGCAGGAGACCTTGCACATGCCACTGGAACAGCGATTGGAACCAGAACAGTCATTTGGGAACTGCTTGCCCGCGGATACTACGTTGCGTCAGCTGCGCACAAACCCTATATAGCTGCAGGTAATGCCAGACAACGAAAGCAGTGGTGCCGTGCTCGCAGTTCCTGGATAATAGAAGAATGAAAGAGGCCCGTGTGTAGCGATGAAACACCTAACTCAATCTTTCGGTCGGGTGGACGTATTTCTGTTTGGCATTTGCCAGAAGGCTGTCAGCTGTACTGCATTATCTCCACAATCAAGTTTGGAGGGAGATAGGGATTGGTGTTGGGTTGTTTCTGCTGAGAAATATTCTGTCCTTTTGTTGTAGCCATTGCCGTATCCAGGGGAGGGGTTATTGGGCTTCACCCCCACCTCGAATGAAATTTTTGAGCACATATTTTTTTCTTGTTCATCGTAACAACAAGAATCGCCATTATCTTCTTTTCATTTTTTTTACATATTGTTTCTGTTATTTCCTGTGATAAATCTTACTTCATAAGATCACTTTTTTCTCACTTTACCCACTGATCAGCAGTAACAAATTTATAGAAGTACAGGAAACTCTGCCTCTAGCCCTTTATTAATCGGAATTGTTCTATTATAAGGTATTTTTGAAATCATTAACGCACACAGTTGACGTGGATTAGGAGCATTAAACAGAAGTCATCGCTCTTTCCACGTTTATAAATGAGTTACGGAAAAATTCTCGTCGGCTGCCACCGGGAAAGGAACCCAGAGAATTTCTCCGTGCCTCACTTATAAACGTGGAAATAGCGATTACTTCTGATTGATTTTTGAAATCGCTTATTTACACTAAAGAGCAATTGAATTAGAGATACCTGTCTAGTAACGTGTAGCACCACCTTTCGCCCTGATGACGGTGGCGATTCGTCTCGGCATGGACTCGACAAGACACCGGAAGCGTTGGGAAGCCATACGGATCCACGACCCCTGAACAAGCTCCCACAGTTCACGAAGATTTGATGGAGGGGGAACATCTCTCTCGATGGCATCCCAGATGTGCTCGATGGGATTGAGATCAGGTGGCCTAGCTGGCCAAGGAAGCGAGGTCACGCCGGTGGAGTGTTCATCCAACCATTGGGATACAATTCGAGAGCGATGGCACGGTTCATTGTGTTGTTGCAGGATCAGGTCCCCAGCGGGATGTTGAAGACGCACAAACGGGAGCAAAATGGTCGTCCAGGATATCCCGATAACGTTGTCCTGTGAGGGACGATGTCACTCGTACCAGGGGTTTCATTTCAGTCCACGTAAACAGTCCCCAGACGAGAATGGCACCCCCACAAGCTTGAAGAGTACCCTGCTGGCAAGAAGGATCCATCGCTTCATGTGGTTTGCGCCGTACTCGTATCCTGCCATCCGCATATACCAACATGAATCTCGACTCATCAGTCCAGGCAACATTTTTCCACATGTGTAGGTTCCAGTGGAGATGTTCCCGCGCCCATGCTAATGTTTGCACCTTGTGATGTGTGGTCAGCAGCGGTACCCTCGTAAGACGATGGCTTCCGTACCCCATAGCGAGGACATGGTTCTGGATGGTGTGGCTGCTTACACGTTTTTGTGCACTAGCGTTAAATTGCAGAGTGATTTCTTGCACTGTGACCCGTCTATCCGCTGTTACAATGCGAGCTAACCGACGAGGACCCCGCTCATCCACATGCTGTTGTCCACGGCAGTTGGCATTTGCAAGGATGGTTTTACCGGATTCGAAGTACTCTCTGTGCACCCGTGACACAATGGCTCGTGAAAATCCCAGTGCCTGCACGACTTCCGAGATGGAGTGACCCATTTGTCGGGCTCCGACAATTTGCCCACGATCAAATGCGCCTAGATCCTTCGTCTTACCAGTACTGCGATCGACTCTTACTGATTCCCGTCGCATCACTCCTTATATTGTCGGATCGCTGTATGCTCCATGTCGTTTCCATTTACAGGGCCGCCCACAGCGCCACATTTGCATAACGCCAGCCGTCTCTAATTCAATTGTTCTTCAGTGTATATCCTTATCGTGTTAAGAGAGACGAAAAAGAAAACAAAAGGCAATTGGAACCGTATTTTATTGTTTCTTTATAACATCAAGATACCAGACTGGAATGGGTTGTGTTTAGAAATGAGAGGGCGTAGTGAGTGACTTCATCTCGAATTTGAAACTCCGGAAATAACGTTGCCTGGCATTTAAGAAACGATTCAGTGGTAGATTTAGGTAGTTCAGTTTCTTTTCTCCATTTAGATTGCCAGACAGAAAGTTCGGTGCGTAATATAGCTGGATCTGGAAGAATGTTTCTGAAAAAAGTGGTGTGCTCTTCCAAATCCTCTGGCGTAGAGGTGACACACCTACTATACTGTGTAAATTAATTGTGACAAAGTAAAAAAATCACTCTTTTTTCCAAAACTATGCCTTTATATCATTCTATGCCTTGATATATACTGATAAATACCTGTATTAGTATGAAGTATGTCCTCCTTTAGCAGAAATGACCTCTTGAATTCGTTTTGGCATTGACTCCACTAATTGAGTGCACATATTTTTGACTTCATAATCGTGGAACCACACTTTTATAGCATTCGTTATCATGCGTTCTTTGGTTGTACAGTCCATTTTACTTAAACGTCTCTTCAAAATATTCCACAAGTTTTCTATGGGATATAAGTCTGGTGAATTTCCAGACCAATCAAGCAAACGAATTTGATTTTCCAGCATGAAATTCTTGACCAATTTCGAATTGGGACATGGGGCCAAGTCATGTTGAAATGTTCCGTCAAACGTTTGCAAGAATAAAACAATCCTACGTTGTAATATTTCTACGTACTTGGCTGAATTCATCATACCTTAAACAGGAACTAAGCTTCCAGTGCCATTTGATGTGAAAAAACCCCAAAACATCAGTTTCAGAGGGTGTTTTACAGTTTGTTTGACATGCTCAGGTCTTTAAGGTTCACAGTTGCTTCGTCTAACGACATTTGCTTGGTTACCCTGCACAAATAAATGAGTTTCATCACTGAAAATTACCTTTTTCCAGTCGTCAGCAGTCCATGATTTATATTTTTTGGCCCATGATAAACATTTTATCTTCATTTTCGCATTCAAATATTGTTTTTTCGTTGGTCTTCTTGCCTTCCGGCCAACTTCCAGAAGCCTACGGCGTACAATTAAATCAATATCATCACAACCACTAGCCAATAAATCTCTTTGAAGGTCGGTGCTTGCTTTTTTTGGATTCATTTTACTATTTCTGATTACATATTTATCGGTTCGTGGAGTAGTTTTTCGTTTTCTTCCACATTGACCTCTCCTTTTTGGAGACGATGATCCAGATGCATTGTATCGCGTAAGCAGTCTTGATACACTTGTTTTACTAAACCAACTGCAGAAGCGATATCTCTCACTGTCATAGAATTCTGATCCTTCAGAGCAATTATTTTTGCACGCTTCCTTGGGGAAATATCCATTTTTCAATACACGAAAGCAACACGTACTCACAGAGAGCAAAAACTAACATCCACCTCTCACACACGAAAGCTCACAACTGAAGCTGAAGTGCCTATTTCCTGTTTAAAACCTGTCAAACCACATTCTTACTATCAAGTTCTAACAGACACCCTCCTCACGGCTGATAAAACCGGTTTACGTGGGTTTCCGACTTGAACTGGCGATCACATTACAATATTGAGAATAAAATAGCTTGTCCCTATTAATTTGCACGGTATAGTATTTTGAATTACTTTTTCTAGGGACGAAATTAAACGTTAGTTCTATTAGACGGATAATTCAACGTTAAAATCGCTGGGTATGGTGGCTTCATCTATCGTTATCGGATTTTTTAATATCCACTTCCTGACGGAGATTAAAATTTTTTTTTATGTTTTTCATTTTTTAGACTATAAGAAGAATTCAAAGCTGTTGAAGCACGGTAAAGTTTTTTATGAAACAGCCAAGGCACACATGCCACATTTTAAATATTCCTTTTAAAAACGTAGGATCTAGAAAAAACGACTTTATTTACAATTTAAAAATCATGATTGATAAAAGTTCTGGCGAGCACTTCCGCGACCACTATGACCGCATCTTCAGGCAATTAAGTGAAACCATATTAGAACAGCACAAGGTTGAATAGTGACAGATAGTACCACAAGTAATACACATTATGTAAATGAACACATTGCTATTCACTACAAATTATTGTTAAAAGTTCGTTTGTAATCATTCGGATTCTTCTTCCCGAGAGTCCTGCAAAATCAGATTCCTCCAGGTAGACGGAATGCAAACAGGCACGTTTTCATTACAGCATTTTGATCCAAGTTTAGTAAAATACACTGGAGTGTAAAAATTAAGGACGAGACGGTTTTTCGAATGTAACATCGTGCAGAAGTGCTCCACATCGACTCAAATCATACCATAAGATCCCCAAGATGTAAGAATATGGGACAAGTGAGCAAAACCGTCCAAACAAGGAATCCAAAGGACACAAAGGCACTTTATTGAAAAGGTAGCTTCGAGCACAACTGGACAGAAGATAGAAATGTCCATGTGACAGACGGCTGCCAAGAAAAATCCAGTCTTTAGTAGGGGATATGATCACCCCTGACTGCGTTGCAGGATTTACAACGTCTGTCCATGCTGAGGATGAGGTTGTCAAGGAGCTGTTGAGGCATCGCGGCCCATTCCTCTTGCAGCGCCAATCGCAGCTGCGGAATTGTTGCTGGCGGCTGGTGACGTACTGCCAAGCGTCTCCCGAGAAGGTCCCACACGTGTTCGATTGTATTTAGGACCGGGGACCTCGCGGGCCAATCCGTGCGTTGAATATCTTCACTCTCCACTGTACGATGAGGTGCAGCGTTGTCGTCCATGAAGAGGAACTCAAGACCCACTGCACCTGTAAACAGACGCACGTGTGGCAGGAGAACCTCGGTACCATCAAAGAATATCTAACTGATAAGAAGGTAAGGCTCAGCGAGACGTAATTAGCGCCACTATATTATGCGGCAAAGAATTACTACACAGAAGCCAACATTACAGGCTGATGCCGCAGGATGCCGGAGCAGACTGAGTTGGACTGATCATGCGTGTTTGTGTTCAAAGAATATAAACGCTTGTTTGTGTTGGCGTTTTGTTCAAAGGTTTTGTTGTTCTCATCTAGATCTGCGTTTATATTACAGCCATGAAATACACCCACTCCATTTCGATGAATAACAATTCATGGAATGGAGTGGATGAATAACAAGAACAAATTTGAAACCGCTTGAAACAAATATCCTGGAAAACCATTAAAACAACGTTTGCTGAAAAAAAGAATTATACGCGTACAAAATTCATTAATTATTAGAAAGAAAAAAAAAGCAACGCTATGTGGTGTACTTATCCATGGGTTGAATACACAAGACTGGGAGGAATTCGCTTCTAAAAATAACGAGAAGTAAAATAAAATATATTTTACTCTTTAAAACAAATGTAGCTTCGGACAACGGAAAGGAAAGACACAACGTTAAAAATGTAACAGAATGTAACATGAACCCGGGTAAATATATATTTATTCAACAATCTCTTTTCAAGACGGCAAGACAGTACAAAACTTTGGAAAGCGACTCTAAGTATGTACACGCCTTGAAAATGAGTGAAGTTCCCTTAAGGTTAAAAAAAAACAAACTGTCGTTACGTTGAAAAAATTAATTTATCAATTATATGAAACTGCCTTTTATGAAAAATACCTCGTAATATTGTAAAATGAAAGAGGGAAGCATTCGATTACACATTGCATACCAAAGAGGCAGCTTTAAGCATACACTCGAACGTGACGAATTAGTCCGGTCGGTAGAGAGCTCAGCTATCACGCCAACGGCCCACGTTCGAACCTACTCAGATACGAACGAATGTTTTTCCGATCTGTTGAGAAAATTTCCCCAGCTCAGTGCGTTTAATTTACAAACTTCGGAAGGGTAGAAATAAAAAATGTGTAGCTTTGGGAAACTGCCGTTGTCTTTTTTTTTTTTTTTTTTTTTTTTATTATTATGGCTACTACTGGGAAATTGGCGGACAGTGCTGGCCCAGCAAGACTGTTTTTGCTGGGTACCTAATGTTTACGTTTTGTGGGAACCCATTCCTTTGTTTGGCTACTGAAAATTCCATGCAAACAATTTTTAATACGAAGTACCACGAATCCCATGGAAATTCAAAACCAACCTCAGCATTTTTGACATTTAAGGTATATTGTAAATATGAAATTCATGCCAAGCAACCTGGTATTACTACGGTGCTTAAAGTGAGAATAAAACTGCTAAAATTTTCTTAAAATAATATTAATTGCTAATGTATATATTTGTTTCACCAAAAGAAGGGACAGGAAGAATACTCAGAAAAGAAAAAAAAATGCTTTAGTAGACCCAATGAGACCGAAGGAAACAGTCGCAGATCGAAGCTTCGCTTCCTTTCCGTGAAATAGGCTTCCCGTCCCGTGTCTCCTACGCTTTTTGCGCCTGAATGTTAACTTTCCCGCAGAGCATCTACGGCCGCATTACATGGTGGCGCTGCTGTCGCCTGTTTTACATTATCTCTACAAGAGTTGAGCTTCTTCACGCGAAGCTTTTATATTCTTTGGGTACCATAGCGGACACCAGTGACTGAACCTCCTTGGAAGATGTGGAGGTCAGTACGGGTACCAAGCATATTACTGCCCCAAACGAGAACTCCGCCACCTCCAAATCGGTCCCTTTCGATGATGTTGGAGGTGTGATTTGCGTGTTCCCTGCTCTCTCCAGATGTGTATAAGTCCAGAATCGCTCGCCAGACTAAATCCGATCTCATCCGTAAAGAGAACTCGACCCCAGTGCTGATGTGTCCAGTTTTTTTATTCCTGGCACTACAGAAACCGCCGTCTCCGATAAGCAGGCGTTAATGGCACACATCGTACTTGTCGTCGTGCAAATAGACCACCTTTGTGCAGCCTCCTGGCCACGGTAAAACGCAATAACGGACGTCCTGTTGTCTGTTGCATGTGCCTTGTGATTTATCCCGCTGTCTCTTCTTGCGTGTAGGACAATATACCGGTCGACCGCTGCCGTGGTTGCTCGTGGACGACCACTGCTAAACTCTCGGACAGCTGTTCCTCTCGTTTGAAATGCTCTCCAAGCTCGTGAAACGATGCTGTGAGAGATCCCGAACCCTTCGGCCACAATAGTCACACTTCGACCTTCTTCCAACCTTCCAATGACGCGACCTTGGGTAAAGTCATCTAGATGTCGTCTACTGGATTGCCTGTTGGTCATATCACACGGTGGCAGCAACTCGATGTCGTTTAAACCGATATACACCGTGCAATAGCTTTCACCGAATTACTGAGCGTACACTGCCCGTGTGCTTTATACCCTTCCGACACTCCCCCCCCTGCATCATGCTATATATATGCGCATGCCCTACCGTATTGAACCGTAGTCTATCTCCTGAGTGTTCTTTCGATCCGTTCTACCTGCTCGTTCCACTGTTATGCTAATTTCTCCTCTTTGTCCTTAATTTTTGCACACCAGTGTATGAACTGTCACTATAAAGCATAGAACCTTCATTAAAAGCAGTCGGCAGTAAGATCGTATTGTTCCAATCAGGTATTAAGTATTTTTCAGTAACAATTTTTGACAATGTCGAAGCAGCAGATTCTTTACGGATAGCATATCTGTGTTCCGGTCTGGTTCACTTCGTCGACAGGTACATTTCGTCGACACTATACAGTACATGCTTTCGTAAAATCTACAGTTTTCAATTTAGAACCACCAAATTTGGTATACTATCTCTTTGTACTCTTACACCTACTTAAACCCCAGACGGAAGAGGTCGGGGCCCGGGGTCAAGGGGCCCCCGCCCCATGCAACATTTTCGTAAAATCTACAATTTTCAATTTAGAACCACCAAATTTGGTATACTATCTGATTGTTCTCTTACACCAACTTAGACCACAGACGGAAGAGGTCGGGGCCCGGGGTCAAGGGGGCCCCATACAACATTTTCGAAAAATCTACAGTGTTCAATTTAGAACAACCATATTGGTATACTATCTCATTGTACTCTTACAGCAACTTAGACCGCAGACGGAAGAGGTCGGGGCCCGGGGTCAAGGGGGCCCATACAATATCTTCGTAAAATCTACAGTTTTCAATTTAGAACCACCAAATCTGGTATACTATTTCATTGTACTCTTACACCAACGTAGACCACAGACGGAAGGACTCGGAGCCTGGGGTCAAGGGGGCCCCCATACAACATTTTCGTAAAATCTACAGTTTTCAATTTAGAACCACCAAATTTGGTATACTATCTCTTTGTACTCTTACACCTACTTAAACCCCAGACGGAAGAGGTCGGGGCCCGGGGTCAAGGACCCCCACCCCATACAACATTTTCGTGAAATCTACAATTTTCAATTTAGAACCACCAAATTTGGTATACTATCTGATTGTACTCTTACACCAACTTAGACCGCAGACTGAAGGGGTCGGGACCCGGGATCAAGTGGGACCCATACAATATTTTCGTAAAATCTACAGTTTTCAATTTAGAACCACCAAATTTGGTATACTGTCTGATTGTACTCTTACACCAACTTAGACCGCAGACTGAAGGGGTCGGGACCCGGGGTAAAGGGAGCCCCATACAACATTTTTGTAAATCTACAGTTTTCAATTTAGAACCACCAAATTTAGTATACTATCTCATTAAATTCTTACACCAACTTAGTCCATAGACGAAAGAGGTCTGGGGCCGGGGTCAAGGGGCCCCATACAACAGTTTCATAAAATCTATAGTTTTCAATTCAGAACCACCAAAATTGGTATACTATCTCATTGTACTGGAACCGTACACGGTTTTTGGAAGAGGTCAGGGTTCGGGGTAAAGGGAGCCTCATACAAAATTTTCTCAAAAATGTCCATTTTTACTTAAGAACTGCAACACAATTCTGCACTCCAATACCCTATCTGCGAGCTAAGTTAGAGTACCATGAGATAGTATACCAAATTTGGTGGTTCTAAATAGAAAGCTGTAGATTTTACGAAAATGTTGTATGGGGTCCCCTTGAGCCCGGGCCCCGACCTCTTCCGTCTGTAGTCTAAGTTGGTGTAAGAGTACAATGAGATAGTATACCAAACTTGGTGGTTCTAAATTGAAAACTGTAGATTTTACGAAAATGTTGTATGGGGCCGGAGCCCCTTGACCCAGGGCCCCGACCTCTTCCGTCTGGGGTCTAAGTTGGTGTAAGAGTACAATGAGATAGTATACAAAATTTGGTGGATCTAAGTTGAAAACTGTAGGTTTTACAAAAGCATATACTGTATAGTGTCGACGAAGTGACTGTCGACGAAATGTACCTGTCGACGAAATGAGTTATCGACGAAGTGGCGTCGACGAAATGAGTTGTCGACGAAGTGAACCTCTCCTCTGTGTTCCTCCCAGCGAGTACGCAGGCTTCGATAGGTCGAGCCCACATAGCAAAGATTTGCCGATTGTCCATTCCTGTCCAATAAAGGAATGTTATACACTCCAAAGCCGGAAGTAGTTGGAACTACGTCTGTATTACGTTTAATTAATGAAAATAGTTTTTGGGTTTCACCCCGAACCCAATAGAATATTTTTTTACATATGTGCTTTAAAAGAGACCACATATTTCTGGTAGTCCATGCTTCCCACATACTTAATTGTGGGTACATATCTAGTCAGTGTTGTGAAAGTTTTTCGTTGATATTGTTGAACAAGTCTTTGAACACAACCAGTGGGATATCCATGAATATCAGAAATCTCAGTAATTTTCCGTATTTCTAGGTTTCGGCTATTAGAGGTTGATGAGTGAGTAAAAGCTCTGTGTACAAGGAATCTAAGTGTTGAAAGTTTGTAGGGGGTGTGACGTGCCTGCCCCGCAGGACGCACACGACATAAAGGCAGATAGCAGCAAGAACTACGTATGTGTAGCTCAGTTGGTAGAGCGACTTGTTCCGGAATAAGTGGACTCGGGTTCGATCCCCGGCGTGGATCCAAAATGACGGAGAAATTTACTTCGTTATAATGGCGCCCGAACTTCCCGGATCACCCGGCCGTTCAAGATCTCGCAATATTGTGATGTTCTTTCTACACCGCGAGATAGGAAAAATAAAAGAATCCCTTCTTCAGCGCTTCGAAAAATAAATGTGTGTGATGTTGCATTCCACACACTAGATTGACTGGGAGTTTTCAAGTGCACGTTCTACAGCGGATGGCTGCCTGCAACGATTCATGGTCACGGCTGACCCGTGGGCCATGCCTCCGGCCCTTTTTCGGGGGGGGGAGATGTGGCGTGCTTGCCCCGCAGGACGCACACGACATAAAGGCAGATAACAGCAAGAACAAACGTGTACGTAGCTCAGTTGGTAGAGTGACTTGTTCCAGAATAAGTGGACTCGGGTTCGATCCCCGACGTGGACCAAAAATGACGGAGAAATTTGCTTCGTTATAGGGGTTGGGGTAAATGAATTGACTGTACTGCTTTAATTCTGTCTCCTGTTTAATCTTGTTTTCATGTGATCTCTGTCTCATATAATTCAGTTTGTTTTTCTGTTAATACTGAGTAAGTTCACTCACTAATTAATACTAATGTACTAAAGAGTTCGTTTTTTTAAGTGATTAGATAGAAGTACTTTTGCTTTGGAATAGTTTTTTAAAACCTCGAAAGCGCTGGTAGATAGATAGGTAGATTACATTTTTGCTGGAGAATATTTTAACCCCCTCCACCGTAAACTAAAGTCTAGCTACGGCCTTGGTTGTGTTGCGTTAAAGCTTAGGCCTAACGGTAGCCAGGTACGAAGGCATTCTGAACAGTTTCGCACTCCTGCTATGTGGTAGTACTTCGGCGGCGATCCTTCCCTGTTTCACGAAGGTCAAGCGCCTTACACACTCAGAGGTATCCAGGCCAGGTTTGAGGACCAGGATGTCCACGTGACGGATTGACCTGCCCAAAGTCCCGATCTAAATCCAATAGAACATTTATAGGACGAGCTGGACCCCAACGGTGGTAACACAAATCTGTACATGAGTGTAAAAAAACCCTTTGATACAACTTCACTGTTATGTGCTGTGGACACGTCCACTCGTAGAGACAGGGGTGATTGTCGTGGAGACAGGGGTGACAGGGGAGTACGTAAGAACGCTTCAACATGACGTCATTGCTATGCACTGTGGAATGCGGTCACCGGTGAAAATTAGGTTTTCATAATTTCCTGCTCCATGAATGTGTAAGAACCGCCCGCCATGATGTCATTGCTCTTACCCCTAATTCACTCGGGCCACGAGTGACTTAGGGGCGAGAGCAACTGCCTTTACCAGACTGTCCCGGTATCGATTCCAGTAGACTTAGTTTCTCTGAACCACTGAACGAAAGATGTATGTCAGATGGGCCTCTTAAGCTGTCGAACCCTAAGTACTGGACTTACTCTTAAAAGCAAGGTCATCTTCTCCTTCTCACTGTGGCTGTTCTTTCAACCTGGAACAGATCGTTGTGACGTTATAGTCTGGCACTCCATATGTGTCGAATCGTACTTTCAATCTAACACTCCTATTTCTCTGATCCATCTGCCTTCTGTCGTATCTGCGCTAGTTTATTCTTGTAGTAGACTATGCAGAGTTCTTTTTTTTTTTTGATTGGAGGTTTAACGACCACCGTGAGCAACTCAATTGGCTATAAGCAGTCGCCCGTCCCTAATTTAGGGTCACTGGTTCCAGGGAAGGGAGAGAGCCAGCACCGCAAGACAAACACAACATCCATGCCTCACCGGGATTCGAACCCGGACCCCGTTCGGACGAATGATCAGAGGCCATCGCCTAGACCACTGCGCCACCGGGGCGGCTATGCAGAGTTCCGACGTGTTTCTGTAACATAGTTTGGATTTAAAACTGGAGGAAAGACCAGCCATAAAATTTTCCTTGCGTTTCAAAAAAACTGCCACAGAAACTTACGAAACGGTTCAAACAGTCTATAAGAAAGGTGCCTTGTCCCGTGCAAGAGTTTTTGAGTGGCATAAGAATTTTATGAATGGTGAAGAGTGTCTGGAAGATGCAAAGCGCTCCGGTAGGCCTTCTACATGAACTACGAGGTTGATATCAATGCCATCGAAGCACTCCTGCGCGAAGATCTCCGAATGACCACTGAGGAGGTTGCTAATACAATGCAGATATCCGTTGGTTCCCAAAAACGCCGAGAATATGCACACAACTGATTGGAATTTGAATCCAGATAATGCCCGTGCACATCGTGGTTTGCATACCCAGCGAGTTATCCAAGATCTAGGCATTGAAATGATGGCGCACCCTTCTTATCACTGGACCTGGAGCCGTGTGGCTTCTGCCTATTTCCTAAAGCGGTAAAACAATTTCGCAATGCTATGATGGGTACAGAGATGGAAACGGATCACGGGTCAACGGGTCAACAATTTTTTGAGGGCCAACAGGTCGGGTCAAGGTGTTCCTGACCCAGTTTTATTCCCATTTTATTTTTGAAAAGAGAAAAATATATTCCAAAGCAAAATACGCGTTGCGGAATTCTGTAGTTGATACTGGTGCCGACGGAGTGAATAATGATTTGCCATGCAAAAGTATTGTCGTCTCTTTCTTAAAGCAACGAAGATTTCCATCGACCGACGTCAGACACACTGACACCACATCGTAAAAAGATACTTCCTTTGCGTTCTTTTACAGTGCGATTGTCCAGGGCAAGATACAAGCAAATGCCATTCGCCTCCTTCTCAGCTGATTCACTCTCTCCGTGCGAAGTTCACTGTAAGACAAAGAGTTACTTTTCACATCGCATCTTTTAAATTGAGCATTCAGAGGTTTTCGATTGATGTGCTAACATCCCGTTCCTATGACATATCATGTCGAAATTAACACCTTATTTGTTAATATGGATAGATTTAATATTAAGGAGGTTGAGAAAGGCATCGAGGCCAACAAATACGAGCTTGTTGAAAACCACAAGGAGAAAAAGGAATGCTGGAAATCGTTGAGTCTCATTAAGGAACCGATGAATAATTCTGTGTTGTTTGGTCCTGCTTGTTGTTCAAAATGGGGAAAGTGTGCAATTACAAAGAAAGATGTCAACGGTGTAATAAAAGATTATGGGACGAAAAATGTAACGGGCCATATGAAAGTACGCGCATCTCCATCAAAGCGTGGAAAGAATGAACAATCTAAATACATTTAAAAAGTTCATTTGTGTAATCATAAATAATGATTCCCATTTGTAATATACTCCATGGTAACTGTCATAGTCAGCCATTACTTCTGAATGATGCAAAATAGTGGCACTAAAATGGCACTAAAATTTAGCAAGTAACCAAATTTTATTATTAAAGAAAGATTTCAGTTATTAAATATCAAGCAGTTATTGGGATGAATATATATATATTACATTTATATAATGTATATATATATATATCTATACTCTCTCATACTCTCTCTATATATATACATTATATATATTACGTTTATATAATGCATATATATAGAGAGAGTTATGAAACAACAACACAGGAATATTGAACAAAAAATGTTTTATGAAGACAGGAACATAGAAAAATAAAAATAAAATGAAACTGAAAAACCAGGTTGCATTCATCAGGAGAGTAACAACCCGAGGGAGTGGTTTTTCTGGTATCAGTGAACGACTAGGAAAATCCAATTGTCGACTGATCCTGCTCCCAAAACCACTAAATACAGTCCAGTTAGGAGGAGAAACATCCGAATGCTATAAAACTGTAGAAAACAAAGAAATGGTAAATCACCCAAAGATGGTGCGAACCCTGCGCAAAGAAATGGTAACTCACCCAAAGATGGTGCGAACCCTGCGCAAAGAAATGGTAACTCACCCAAAGATGGTGCGAACCCTGCGGCCGGAGTAAACAGCTGAGCAACCACTACCATTGAATAATGAAGGGAAGGAACAAGAAATAAATAATTAACACAGAAATGTTGTAAAAGAATTTAAGCAAAACCGGGGAACCTAATTGGCCGAGCCAGGTGAGCGTAACAATACATGCAAGACTGTGTATGTAGATGTTCTTCAGGCACAAGGGACCTGCCAAGTGGCACTTGGTGGTACCTTCTGAATTTAAATTTGTAAGGTCCTATGTTAGTACAGAGTGTTGATGTGTAATTTAAAGCTGGAGGAGGTAGAATTAAAATTAAGAGTTAGTTGATGTATGTAACGTCTGAAAAAGTGGACTGGAACATTATTATTTTTAAATTTTATGACTAAGTTGTTGAGGTTTTTTGTAATATTTTCGGTATTAGAACATATTCTGGAAATGCGGTGAAACTGAGAAACAATGACGTTACGGTTTATATCAATAGAGACATCAGAAGACCAGTGGGTGAAGAATTTTATATCAAAATTAAAATCTTGTCTTTTATCGGAAAGGTCGATCCGAACGCCCATTTTTTTGTTGATGAAAATGTCAAGGTGCAGAAAGTTCACATGACTGGATGTACTATTAGTTTTTTCTAGGGATAGGTGACCGGGATAAATTGCTTCACTCATTTGTGAGAAACGAGGGTTATTGAAGACAATGATATCATCGATGTATCTCATAATGATCTAGGGGTCATCTTGTTGAGTAGCAAGGAATGCAAATTAGAAGTGGTGTAGGTAAATATTTGCCAGACTGCTTGAGAAACTGCTACACATTGGGATCCCGCGAGTCTGCTGGTAGAGCTTGTTTCCTACGACTGCATAATTATGGCTAATGCAGAAGTCTGTAAGGTAATGCCAGTGCTGTGATGTGATGGTGTTATCCAGTGAATAAAATAGGTCTTTCGTTACTAGGAGTAAGCCGGATAGTGAGATGGATGTAAACAGGTTCTTGAAATCGTAGGTATCCACAGAAGTGATACAGTTAAGCGTATTAACTCAATATATAAATACACTGAAGAGCAATTGAATTAGAGACAGCTCGTGTTATGTAAATGTAGCGCTGTGGGCGGACCTGTAAACGGAAACGACATGACGTATGCAGCGATCCGAAAATACACTGCGGGCCACCCAAAATGCAACACCAAGAAGGACACGAGATAGCAACGCCAGATTTACTGCAAACGTAACAACAGATACAAAGATGAAACGATTGAGCTTACAGGCCCGTGCGACTTCCGGAACACGCAGACATCAATAGTTTGTGTGGCCCCCATGGCTGGCAATAACAGCCGCTACACACCGCGGCATCGAACGACAGAGGCTTTGGATATGGGCTTGGGATATGTCGGTCCAGGCTGCTTCCAACCGTTGCCACAGTTCATCAGGCATAGCCGTGGGTGGTGCTTGCCGGGCCACTAGGTTGCCGATCAGCGACCAGACGTGTTCGCTCGGCGACATATCGGAGGAACAGGCAGGCTACGGTAGCAGTGACACCTGGTGGGCAGTGAAGAATTGTTGCACGATGCGTGCATGTTGAAACGTGGCCGCTGGCAGGTCCTGCAAGTAAGGGAGGACTACAGGCTCCAAAACGTCGGATATGTAGCAGAGGCTGTTGAGTGTACCGGCGATGCGTACCAGAGGGGTAAGGGTGTCATATCCAATTGCGCACCAAACCATAACGCCAGGCGACGGACCGGTATGGCGGTGCATAATGCAGGCGTCATAGTCTGTCGCCCCGGTGCCGCCACACGTGGATCAGACCATCGTGGTGTTGCAGGCAGAAGCGGGATTCGTCGGAGAAGACTATGTCGAGCCATTCCGTAGTCCAGGTGCGGCGTTCAACGGCCCACTGCTGCCGCACTCGCCGGTGGTGTAACATCAATGGTAACTGAAGCAATGGGCGTCGTGCGACAAGTCTCCGCAAGTGCAGACAACGTCGAACGGTACGTGCTGACAGAGGTTGTTGCGCAACACACCCTAATTCCTGCGCTGACGTTCGTGATGTGGCGGTGCGAGCCGTCAATTCCCGCCGCTCAATATACCGGTCCCCTAGTTCGGTGGTGCACCGAGGCTGCGGCAATCTCTCCCGTCGGTCCGTCCGTCCTTTCTGCACCCACCGAATTCATACTCGCCTCACTGTTGCTGGATGTCGTCCAACATTGGCACCGATGTCTCGGTAAGATAAACCGCTATCGCGATAAGCCCCTGTTCGACCTCTGTCGAACTCCGAAACGTGCTGGAATGACGGCCGTATTCTGTGACGAGGCATCAGGAAGCTTCCCACGCACAGGTTTGGCAGCACTACACACTTCCACTACTTACACCCGCTTTCTGTGCACCCTTCTTAGAGTGCTTCTCGGTGGCGTGTCGGTCGCACATGAAAAAATCCGGTAAAACCATCCCTGCAAGGACCAACTGCCGTGGACAACAGCGTGTAGATGAGAGGGTCATCGTCAGCTAGTTCGCATTGTAACAGCGGATAAACGGGCCATAGTGCAAGAAATCACTCGGTAATTTAACGCTGGTGCACAAACACGTGTAAGCAGCCACACCATCCAGAACCATCTCCTCGCTATGGGGTACAGAAGCCATCGTCCCACGAGGGTACCGCTGCTGACCGCACATCACAGGGTGCAAAGATTAGCATGGGCGCGGGAACATCACCACTGGACCCTAGACATGTGGGAAAATGTTGCCTGCGCTGATGTGTCGAGATTCACGTTCGTACATGCGGATGGCAGGATACGAGTACGGCGCAAACGGCATGAGGCGATGGATCCTTCTTACCAGCAGGGTACTCTTCAAGCTTGTGGGGGTGGCATTCTAGTCTGGGGACTGTCTACGTGGACTGAAACAGGACCTCTGGTACGTGTGACATCGTCTCTCACAGGACAACGTTATCGGGATATCCTGGACGACCTTTTTGCTCCCGTTTGTGCGTCTTCAACATCCCACTGGGGACCTGATCCTGCAACAAGACAATGCACCGTGCCATCACTCCCGAATTCTATCCGAATGGTTGGATGAACACTTCACCGACGTGACCTCAATCTCATCGAGCACATCTGGGATGCCATCGAGAGAGATGTTTGAGACTCTGATCCCCTCCATCAAATCTTCGTGAACTGTGGGAGCTTGTTCAAGGGTCGTAGATGCGTATGGCTTCTAAACGCTTCCGGTGTTTTGTCGAGTACATGCCGAGATGAATCGACGCCGTCATCAGGGCGAAAGTTGGTGCTACATGTTACTAGACAGGTATCTCTAATTCAGTTGCTCTTCAATGTATATATACTGAGAGACAGATTTTCGAATTTATATTTCAAAGCAGATTTGTCTGGGTCAGTTGCGGGTCTGGGTCGGGTCGGGTTCAGTTAGGGAGCGTCCGGGTCCGGAATGTTTGGCCTGTTTCCAACTTTGGATGGGTATCCTGAATCACATGTCGAATGAGAGCTTCGAACACACCTTCCGCAAGTAGATAAAAAGGTGGGGTTGGTGCATTCAGGTAGAGGGGGAATACTTCGAAAGTATGTATGTGTAAGTGTGTTTACTATATTATAGTTCTGCCCCACGTAAAATCATTCTCGTTACTTTTTGTACGACTCTTGTAATTGTGAACCGAGTATTATAACATATAGCAAGAGAAGGTAGCTTAAATGAAAGAAAAGGTTATTTTTTTCTTTTTAAGTTGTATTTATTTCTTCCGATGCTTTGTTTGGTGGGTTGACACGGTTTTTCACAGCTCCCTAGAAGGCTTTAGAAGTAAGTGTGAAGACAATAAATATGAAGAAATGTTACGAGTGAGTTAAATCTATTATTACACTGCTGGCCAACCAAATTGCAACACCAAGAAGGAAGCATCCGATTGGCCTGAAATTCGCAGAATGGGTCGCCGGCGAGAGGACATGCAAACGATTAGCATTACAGGGCATATGCAAAACATGTGCGCCCGGCACGCTAACGAAAAGCACTATAAGAAGGGTGCACAGAAGGCGGGGTGTAAGTCGTGGAAGTGTGTTGTGCTGCCAGACCTGTGCGTGGGAAGTTTCCTGATGCCTCGTCGCAGAACACGGTAGTCATTCCATTCCAGCACGTTTCGGAGTTCGACAGAGGACGAATAGTGGCTTATCGCGACAGCGGTTTATCGTACCGAGAGAGACATCTGCGCCCGTGTGGGACGACAACCAGCCAAAGTGAGGCGAGTATGGATTCGGTGGGTGCAGGAGGGACGGACTGACCGACGTGAGCAATTGCCGCAGCCGCGGCACACCACCGAACGAGTGGACCGGCATGTTGTGCGGCGGGCATCGACGGCTCGCACCGCCACATCACGAACGTTAGCGCAGGAATTAGGGTGTGTTGTGAAGCAACCTGTGTCAGCACGTACCGTTCGACGTCGTCTGCAGGAGCGGAGACTTGTCGCCCGGCGCCCATTGCTCCGATTACTATTGACGTTACACCACTGGCGAGTCCGGCGGCAGTGGGCCGTTGAACGCCGCACCTGGACTACGGAATAGAACGACATGTCTTCTCCAACGAATCCCGCTTCTGCTTGCAACACCACGCACGATGGTCGGATCCGCATGTGGCAGCACCGCGGCCAGAGACTGTATGACACCTGCATTATGCATCGCCATACCGGTCCGTCGCCTGGCGTTATGGTTTGGGGCGCAATTGGATATGACACCCTTACCCCTCTGGTACGCATCGTCGGTACACTCAACAGCCACTGCTACATATCTTACGTTTTGAAGCCTGTAGTCCTCCCTTACCTGCAGGACCTGCCAGCGGCCACGTTTCAACAGTTCAATGCGCGCCCGTACGTGGCACGCAGCGTGCAACAATTCTTCACTGCCCACCAGGTGTCACTGTTGCCGCGGTCCTCCTGTTCTCCCGATATGTCGCCCATCGAACACGTCTGGTCGTCTGATCGGCAACATAGTGGCCCGGCAAGCACCACCCGTGGCTACGCCTGATGAACTGTGGCAACGTGTGGAAGCAGCCTGGACCGACATACCCCAAGCCCACATCCAAAGCCTCTTTCGTTCGATGCCGCGGCGTGTAGCGGCCATTATTGCCAGCCATGGGGGCCACACGAACTATTGATGTCTGCGTGTTCCGCATGTCGCACGGACCTGTAAGCTCAATCGTTTCATCTTTGTATCTGTTGTTATGTGTCCAGTAAATCTGGCTTTGCTATCTCGTGTCCTTCTTGGTGTTCTATTTTGGATGGCCAGCAGTGTTTTATTATTATTATTATTATTATTATTATTATTTTGCTTATGGAGACGTTCTTTGTGAAAGGATTTTTGTGCTAGTCTGAGAATTAATTACATCGCTTTAATAGTTCATTTCATAATAGGATTCCAAAAAATCCTTTAATAAAATCAAAACGTTCCCGTTCTACTATCTCGCCTTTTTAAAGTAGGTGTCTTTGAAACTCAAATTCTATTCTATGAAATGTCATGGAGAGAATAAATTCGCTCTTTTTTTTTTAGTAAAAAACGAAAAAGAAGAAGAGATAGCGGTGATGAAAAGTAATTAAATTTTCGAGATTTAGACATACGACCTCTGCTAACAAAGGAGCTTCATTGATTCAGCAAATGGAAGTACTTTATGGCACGTAGCCTTTTTCTGCTTTTTCACATGCGTTCTCATATGTCTCTGGAGTCCTGGAAATACTTCTGTAATTGCATGCAACTATAACAATAAATATATCGCTTTAGTTGTTCTTTTTCAAGTTCTCAAAGAGATCCTAAGTATTCAACACTGAAAATACAAATTTTGAAGATATAAATCCGTTGTTTGATGTAAATATACTGGTGTGCAAAAATTAAGGACGAAAAGGAGAAATTAGCATAACAGCGGAACCAGCAGGCAAAACGGACCGAAAGACCGCTCAGGAGATACAGTAGAGTCCGGAGTGGTAGGTCATGCGCATATATGCAGCATGACGTAGGGGGTCGGGGGTCGGAAGGGTATAAGGCACACGGGCGGTGTACGCTCAGCAATTCGGTGAAAGCTATTGCTAGCTGTACATCAGTTTGAACGACGTCGAGTTGCTGCCACCGGGTGATATGGCCAACAAGCAATCCAGTAGATGACATCTGGGTGACTTTACCCCAGGTCGCGCCATTGGGAATTTGGAAGAAGGTCGAAGTGTGACTAGTGTGGCCGAGGAGTTCGGGATCGCTCACAGCATCGTTTCACGAGCTTGGAGTGCATTTCAAACGACGGGAACAGCTGTCCGAGAGTTTAGCAGGGGTCGTCCATGAGCAACCACGGCGGCGGACGACCGGTATATTGTCCTACAGGCGAGAGGAGACAGACGGCAGACAGCGGGAGAAATCGCAAGGCACATGCAATAGACAACTGGACGTCCGTTATCGCGTTTTACCGTGGCCAGGAGGCTGCACAAAGGTGGTCTATTATGCACGACGACCAGTACGGTGCGTGCCATTAACGCATGCTCATCGGAGACGGCGGTCTCCGTGGTGCCAGGAACACAATAACTGGGCACATCAGCAATGGGGTCGAGTTCTCTTTATGGATGAGAGCCGATTTAGTCTGACGAGCGATTCTGGACGTATTCACATCTGGAGAGAGCAGGGAACACGCAATCACACCTCCAACATCATCGAAAGAGACCGGTTTGGAGGTGGCGGAGTTCTCGTTTGGGGTGGTATCATGCTTGGTAGCCGTACTGACTTCCACATCTTCTAAGAAGGTTCAGTCACTGGTGTCCGCTATTGTACCGAGCTTCTCCTGCCTCACGTGCGTCTGTTTAGAGGTGCTGTGGGTCCTGAGTTCCTCTTCATGGACGACAACGCTACACTTACAGTGGCTGTCGCAGAGCTGTTGGAGAGTGAAGATATTCAACGCATTGATTGGCCCGCAAGGTCCCCGGACCTAAATCTAATCGAACACGTGTGGGACCTTCTCGGGGGACGCTTGGCAGCACGTCACCAGCCACCAGCAGCGATTCCGCTGCTGCGATTGGCGCTACAAGAGGAATGGGCCGCGATGCCTCAACATCTCCTTGACAACTTCGTCCTCAGCATGGACAGACGTTGTAAATCCTGCAACGCAGTCAGGGGTGATTATATCCTCTACTAAAGACTGGACATTTTCTTGGCAGCTGCCTGTCCCATGGACGTTTCTGTCTTCTGTCCAGTTGTGCTCGAAGCAAACTTTTTAATGATATGCCTTAATATCCTTTGGATTCCTTGTTTGGACGGTTTTGCTCACTTGTCCCATATTCTAACATCTTAAGGATATAATGGTATGGTTTGAGTCGATGTGGAGTACCTATGCACGACGTTACATTCAAAAAACCGTCTCGTCCTTAATTTCCGCACGCCAGTGTATGATCATCAAAAGAAATATACATATCAACTTCGAATACGACGAACGAAAACAAAACGCAAGCAACTTCTATAAAGAATTTCGTTAAACAGAAAAATCACTCGGCTAAATGGAGGTGCAGAATATAATCACAAGTATCTGGACATGATTTTTGAGTAGTGGATTTGTACATGCAGAGCCATGGCCTTTTATACCTGCATAGGCCTCAGAGCCATGGCCTATGCAGGTATAAAAGGGCGCACTTAGACTGGCGAACATTATAGACAAGCATGAATAGTAAATCATGCAATGCATTGATTATGATACGTTTTCCAACATACCCGGAATCATTACTCAATTTATTACTCAAGTTATGAGGATAATGGCTGTGGGACAAATCTCGCTCCTGTGCCCTGACGTGGGACCCCATTTCGATTATATTAAACAGAATCAGTATATCTCCGGAACAACATGCTAAAGCAAATTTTGAAGATGACAATCCGATTTTTGGCGTAAATGTGATAAGGATGGTAGGTCAGATAATATCCGAAAACTTGAAAATTTTCATCGTTCTGGAGCGGGACTTGAACCCGTGTCTTCCAGAAAACGCCCGGGTATGCTAACCACTACACCACAACCAAGTCTCAAGCTTCCGATCAATTTGAATATAACCATCACAGGATTCGATAGTCGAAGCAACAGGCATTCATGCTTAGCGAATCTGGAGGTTAAGAATCCTATCCCGTGTTTGCCCGGGGAATCAGATAAATCATGAAAGAAATACGGGATTACGCCATATAATACAAATTTTGAAGATGGCAATCCAATTTTTGGCGTAAATGTGACAAGGATGGTAAGTCAGATAATATCCGAAAACTTGAAAATTTTCATCGTCCTGGTGCCTGCACGACTTCCGAGATGGAGTGACCCATTCGTCGAGCACAGACAATTTGTTTACGATCAAATGCGCTTAGATCCTTCGTTTTACCCGTACTGCGTTCAACTTTGCCGGAGAAGCGGACTTCATCAGTCCCGCTCCAGGACGATGAAAATTTTCAAGTTTTCGGATATTATCTGGCTTACCATCTTTGTCACATTTATGCCAAAAATCGGATTGTCATCTTCAAAATTTGTATTATATGGCGTAATCCCGTATTTCTTTCGTGACAACATACTAAAGTTTTTTCGCGATCGAAGCATTTTTAGTGAAGTTATGAGGATAATGGCTGTGGAATAAATCTCGCTCCTGTGCCCTGACATTTGACCCCATTTCGATGATATTCAACAGAACCAGTTTAGTATACCTCCAGAACACCATGATAAAGGTTTGTAGCAATCGAAGCATTTTTTAAGTAAGTTATGACGCATAAGGGCGATAGAATGGTTCCTTCTCCTATGTCCTGACCTTTGACCCCATTTTTGTCCATTTTCAATAGGGTTCCTCCCTAGGTTGCCCCCTACCACATACTAAACTTTCATTGAAATAGAACCATTTTTACGCGAATTATCGTGCGGACGGACGGACGGTAAAAGGTGGAGCATATACGCTTTTTCAACCGACGGTTGTAAAGTGTAATAAGAAAGATGACACCGAATTTTCGGGTGTAAAAAGCACGTCTTTTGAATCCGTTCTGAGCAAATTAAATTTTTCAAAGCTATTCAAAGTCAAAGGAACCGGCATGAGAAACAATAGATCTGACGAAAGAAAGAAGATTTTCAATCGGGTTTTTAAATCCTCAGATGTTGCTGTAAACGGAATCGTGAGCTTACGAACTCTTAGAAATTGAGATATCGATAAAAAGAAGATGGGACTTTACGTCCCCTGGTGGGAAAACCATGCATTATTTTAGGAAGAAAGTAGTCTCAAAAGGTTTATCCATATAGGCGGTATCGGTAAAGGAAAAAATAATTAGTAGAGTTTTCAGGAGCCCAGATTTTGCAAGAAATACTTCAGAAGCAGAAATTAACACTTATGACCTCTGGTAGCTAAACCATTCTTTACCAAACATTAGAAATTATGTGAAAAATATTTTCCTTCAGGTCTTGTATGCGCTACAGGAAGAATTTTTAAAATCAGATCTTTAGGAGCAGAAATAACGCAGAAAACGCAATTTACCCTTGTGCCCCCTAGGGGAAAGTCTATGATTTACTTCAAAATTTTGAATTTATAGGAAAAACATTTCGCATCGGAAACACTATCCAACAAAGATGGAATTTTTCAAATCGTATTCTTAGAAGTAGAGATATTGACAAAAATAAGATATACATCTACGCCCCTGGCGTAGAAACCATGCATTTTTTCAAGAAGAAAATTTTCCTAAGAGATTTGTCGACATGAGGAGTAGTATCGGTCAACAAACGACTTTTTTTTCAATCGAGATTTTAGAAGCTCATATTTTGCTGCCAATACAACAGAAGCGGAAATTAAGACTAACGCCACCTGGTGGCCAAACCATTTTTTACAAACATTAGAAAATATGTGCAAACGATTTCCCATCAGGAGCTGTATGCGGTGCCGAAAGAATTTTTCAAATCGGAGATTTAGAAGCAGAGATATAGGAGGAAACGCAATTTACCTTTACGCCCCCTAGCGGAAAGTCTATGAATTACTTGAAAATTTTGACATTACATGAACCAGATGTCACCCTAGAAACACTATCCAACAAAGAAGAAATTTTTCAAATCGGACTCCTAGAAGTAGAGATATTGACAAAAATAAGATATACTTCTACGCCCCCTGGCGTAGAAACCATGCACTATTTTAAGAAGAAAATGTTTCTAAAAGGTTTGTCGACATGAGTATTATCGGTTAACAAACGACGTTTTTTTCAATCGGGAATTCAGAACATCATATTTTGCTGTAAATACAACAGAAGCGGAAATTAAGATTTACGCCCACTGGTGGCCAAACTATTTTTTTTACAAAAATTCGAAATTATGTGCGAACGATTTCCCATCAGGAGCTGTATCCGGTGCAGAAAGAAGTTTTCAAATCGGAGATTTAGAAGCAGAGATATAGGGGGAAACACAATTTACCGCTGCGCCTCGCCTTCCCTTGCAGATGCCCATGTCCAGATACATGGTGACTCACTTCAATTGGACGTTCCGCACTTCTCACCCGCTGCGCAGGAACTTCACTCCACCCGCGAGTTGGGAGTGTGCCTGGATGCTCTTCCGAATACACCGCTGAAAGTCTATTGTGATACGCTCCTTGCTTTTCTTCCAGCCGGAGCCATTACTCACCTCACCCGCCGGCCGCGGACGGTGATTGTTTATTTCACATCCAAAGAGCATGCGGACACGCTTCTAAACTTTGGTCTTGACCTGGGAGACCACCACCTGGAAGCTGAACCGATTTCCAGGCGCCCTGTTCAGGTCTCCTTGCATCCGGTGCCCCCGAAATCTCGGATGCGATGATATGTACTGCACTTAGTAAGTGTGGTAAGATTGTTGGTCCTGTTATCACACATTCAGCTGCGCCCAAGGATCCTGCAAATAAGAATGTTCGTAGTTTTCGCCGGAGTGTTCGACTCATCTTTCCATCAGAGGAGCATCTCCGTAAGTTCCCACGGATCCTAAACGTCCGATGTGGGCAGCTCTCCTACAGAATTGACATGCTAACATCAGAACACTGTGCTAATTGCAAAGAACTTGGGCATCAGCGTGCTCGATGCCCCAACAACCGGTATCCAGCTCCCACGGCTTCTACAGTGCCTACCGCCTCTAAGCAGCCTCCTGCTACATCTCGCTCTCGACCTGCACCGTCTTCAAATGTGCCAACTGCCCCAGGGCCGAGTTACACAAAAAGTATATCTACAGCCTCTCGTCCACGAGCGTCTTTTGATGCTGATCTCACCTCCCACCTTCAATTTCCAGTGCTCACCTCACCTATTACTCCTCATCCCGTGGCAACATCGGGAGACTTCGCCGCTGGTTTCCCACCAGTCTTCACTGTTGGTGTCTCCGAGTGTGACGGCGGTGCCGATAACTCCTCTGACTCTGCGTCAGCTTCCGAGCATCGTCGCTCCCTGGAAAACGAATTTCTGGCACTCGTACAGGTACCCGACGTAAGAGGAAGAAGAAGAAATCTTCCTCTGCGGATGGGCAACCGTTCCGTACTACCAAATCTTCAGGAGATATCTCTCCCTCTCCTGCGCCAACAGAAATTGAAAGGGACACTGATGATGATGGGTCTCCACCTTCGTTTGAGGTCTTTTCAAGTGTTCTCTCCAAATGTGGTGCTCCTTCAGAACCTCTCAATCTTGGAGATTACTATCAGTTTTGCACCCACGCCACGAACCTGGAGTCGACGTATGACTACCTCCGAGAGCGCGAAGACATTCTTCCCGCGCTGCTCCTGCAAGCCGGATGCATTGCTAAGTACCTTCGTGGGTTTGTTCATGACCCCTGCACCACTCATGGACCCTTGGCTGCGTAAACCGATTACAACAACTCCTGAAAGTTGCTCCGTGACTCCTCCAACCAACGACTGACCAGTCCATTCAAGGTCACGACCCTTAATTGCAGAGGGTTCGCTAGCCCCTAGCGAATGCTCTTGTTATGGAAGACCTCTCGCCCCTCAGGGCCGATCTGTTACTACTACAAGAAACAAACTGCCATTCCTCCACTCTGTTTACTCGCTGGCGTGCTAGCGATTATGTGTTCCATCGTAATGCTTTCCGCTACTCATCTCATGGTGGACTTGCTATCGGAATACATCAACATTTCCGATCCACCCTCACTGCACTCTCAGTGCAGAACTTATGCCGAGATTTACTCAGCAAGTCTCCTTCACAGTTGGCGGAGCTCGATTTCACATCTTTAATGTGTATATTCCATGTACCTCTATTCATTTATCCATCTTGTTCACCAAACTCCGTAAAGCTCTCTCGAAAGTCTCACCTTCGGATCGTGTGCTCTTGGGTGGAGACTTCAATTGCACCCTTGACCCGGCTCTGGATCGCTCTCCTTCGTCACGAGAGCGTCGGACGGATCTCGTCGCACTACTCCATGACCTTGTTGCTGATTTCTCCTTCACCGATGCTTATAGGCGCCTTCATCCACAAGAGACCTCACACACGTGGCGCTCGTCTGGGAGTCAGCTTCCATCAACTGCACGCTTGGATCGGGTTTACGTTTCCACACCGCTTCTTGCGTCTATTACCGAGTTGCAACATCAACCTACTGCTTCCTCAGACCACTGCACGGTCACCCTCACAGTGTTTGTTGCGGCGTCACCCTCGGACTGTTCGTCCGTGGACATTTGACTCCAATCTCCTCACTGATCCTGAATTTTGTGCCTCTGTCCGTTCTTTTCTCGCTGCTCGTCGCGCAGGGTTGCATTCCGCACCCTGTACCTTGACGTATTGGCTTCGTGTCAAGCATCAGCTCCTCTTACATATCAAGCAACTTTCCTTCACCATGAAGACTTCTAGTCAGATGCGCCTCGATCACGCCAGGCAGATGCTCACACTGATTGGGTTATCAGATCCGCTTTTTCCAGCATATCAGGCGGAGCTCCAGGCTTTGCTGAAACCTCTTGCGCAGCAAGCACTTTTACGTCTGCGCATTAAACATCTCAATCCGGAGGAATGCACCTATGATTTTCTAACATCAATGGAATCTGCACGTAAGTCTTCTACCTCGCTTCGTCATCTTCGCCTCCCCTCTGGCGAAATCACATCCGATTCGGCAGCGATTTGCTCTCACGTTCGTCAGTTCTATACCACCAAGTTCAGTGAAACTCCTCCCCCTTCTCCCTCTGCTCTCCCCCATCTTCTCAATAACCTACCTCAAGTTCCGTCTCATCTTGCTCCCACCCTGTCTCTTGCACCCACATCCACGGAGGTGTCCGACACCTTCTCTTCCCTTAACCCCCATGCCGCTCCGGGTCCGGACGGCCTCTCTTTTCCTTTTTACCGTGCGTTCTTGCCTCTTTTGTTGCCTTTTCTCCTCTCCGCTTTTTCTGCTGCATTTAACTGCTCCCCCTCCCGAGGAGTTTCACGGACGCACATGTGGTCCTATTTCCCAAGAAGGTGACCCTCTTGACTTGGGAAGTTGGCGCCCCATTTCTCTTCTCAATCAAGATTATAAACTCTATACTAAGCTTCTTTCCCGTCGACTAAACTCTATCCTCCCTCACATCCTTGCTGACTCTCAAACCTATACTGTTCCTGGCCGTTCACTTTCCTCCAATGTTCAACTTCTTCGCGATCTCATTCATCTTGCCAAGACTCATTCTGAACCTCTTGCTCTCCTTTCCTTAGACCTCCGTTCCGCTTTCGATAATATCTCACACGCCTATTTAACACAAACCCTGCTACACTTTGGCTTTCCTCCACAATTTGTCTCCTTTCTTCTCTCAATCTATCGGGATGCCGTTTTCCATGTCAAGACGGCATCTTTTCTCACAGCACATGTTCCCTTCAAGCGGGGAGTTCGTCAGGGCTGCCCGCTTTCTGGTCAACTGTTTGCGATTGCCGTCGAGCCTTTTCTACGCTCTCTGCAAACATCTCTTCTAGCACAACTTCCACCACCAGTTGCCAGCTCACGGCATCACTCAGTCATTTACTCTGCTTATGCAGATGACATCACCGTCTGCATTCGTAGCGACTCACAGTTCCAACTGCTTCGTCGTTTGTTCTCCGCATATGCTTCATGTTCTGCAGCTGAACTGAATACGTCTAAGAGCACTGGATTGTGGTGCGGGTCGTGGTCCAATCGCTTGGATGCTCCATGGGGGCCACATGGTCATCCACTACCCAACGCTTCCTGGGTGTGCACTTAGGCGCACCACAAGCTACATCCAGTGCAACTCGCTCGGAACTCCATCCTCGCCTCCTCCGCACAGCTGCATTCTGGTGTCGTGCGCAGTTCTGTACGTCCTACTACCAGCGTGCAAATCTCACCAGGACATACCTTCTGTCCATCTGCAAGCATTCTTGGATTGCATCTACGACCCCGCTTTTCTGTCTCCAGGAGGTTACACGCTGCCTTACTCGAGTAATGTGGGCGGGTCATCACTGGATTAACGTCCACAAGCTCTGTGCTCCTCCCTCCTATGGTGGTGCTGGCCTACCTGATGTCCTGCTGTGCTACAAAGCAAGCCGAGTGATCAACTTCATTCACCTTTTCACGGCTCCAGTGGCTTCCGCAGTTCAGGTACGTGACGTTCTTGCCTCCTTGCGTAACCCACATTTTTCCTTTCTTTCTTTAATTCTCATGGATTGCTGTCCTTTCCCCCCTCCAAACTCCCACCTGCATATTCTGAAGCCCTCATTCACCTTCGCTCTCTCCCCCTCATTCGCTCCCCTCCCTCTTCAACTCTAGAGCTTCTTTCTGAACCCCTCTTCTTCAACTCCCTTGTTCATCCCCCCCCCCATCTCCCCTGTTTTTCATTCCCCTCTTGGCTCCGAGCAGGTGTAGTAACTGTACAAGACCTCACTAACTCGGATCTATCCTGGCGCCCTCTCTCTGGCCTCCCCTGCTATTCTCTCGTCCCCATCCGCCCATTTGGTCTATGACTCTCTGCTAACTGCACTTCTTTCGCTTTTCCCTGATCTTGTCTCCCCAACCGGTCTCGTCTCTGTCTTTTTCTGCCCCTCTTCCGCTGCCGTTTTTCCTCCGACTCACAAACTCGGTTCTTCCTCTCTCCTCTCTCTCCTCTAAATCTCTTTATCGTTTTCTAGTGCACCTTGCCACCCCTTCACCGCTTTCTATTCTGGAGGTTCCCCCTGCTTCTCTTCCTCTTGTCTGGGCAGCTGCCCGCTCACCCTTATCTGCCCCTCTTGAAATTAATACCCACTGGCTCTTTTTGCATAATCGCCTCCCTGTTCCGTATTTTCTCTTTCGCATGTCTCTTCTCTCCTCCCCTCTCTGCTCCTTCTGCGCACAGGAGGCAGACGTTTCTCACGTCTACCTTTACTGTCCCATCCTGATGCCTCTCCTCCACCAGGCTTTCCGGATTGCCAGTCGCTCTTGTTCTCAAGATCTTCCGTTCACTGCCTACAGACATCTTCTTCTGCGGGCTCATCCACCTACAACTCTTCCTTCAGTATGTGCCTATCTTTTCGTGCTGGTTAAACACGTTATTTACGTATACCTTCAACAACTCCGCAGCATTTCCTCGCCGGTCTCTTTACACCAGGCCAGCGCAGCACTTTTGTGCCATTTTCAAGATCGATTGCTTTCTCGACTCCGCCTGGAGTACCAGTCGGCTTCTTCCAGTCGTCGAGAAGCCACCTTCTATGCTACCTGGGCGCCGGCCGCTCCATGGTTTGCGATTGATTCTGGACTGCTACACCTATCAGAACCCTAGGACATTCTACACCTCCTTTGCTGAGTTCCGTGGCACCCTGGTGGCCCTCCTCCACTCTACGACTCGTGCAATCCACACTACCGTTGAATTGTGAATGCTAATGCCATCTCAGTGTTTTTTCATGCTTACTCGTGTACATTACTTACTTTCACCCCGCCTGTATTATGTTGCTTTGGTGCCCTCGTTAAATAACTTGCACAATTGTGCACGCTGTGTTTTTATCTCATGTATGTAATGTTTTACCTTCACGGCGGTGTTTGTGCTGTTCTTTTTCTAATTGTGTACTATTGTTTCGCCTGTGTTATCCTGTAAATCATGCCCAGCCAATGTCATGTGACACGATGTGTTTCTCTTTGTCACTTCTGCAATTTTTTATTCAATAAGCTTTGCTTGCAGCATTTGTTATTCATCCCCATTGTCATTGCAGTGTATATACCATCATGTTTTTAACAGTTTTGTATTATTTCCCAGTGAGATGCCCAATACTGTACGTCTCCCTCTTATGTTTTCTTATGATAAATTAGAATAAAGCGATTTTGAAACCTAGCTGGAAGTCTATGAATTACTTGAAAATTTTGAAATTACATGAAAAACATGTCACACAGAAAACACTATCCAACAAAGAAGGAATTTTTTAAATCGGACTCCTAGAAGTAGATATATTGTCAAAAATAAGATGTACATCTACGCCTCCTGGCGGAGAAATTGTGTAATATTTTAAGAAAAAAATATTCCAAAAATATTTATCGATGTGAGTGGAATAAATAGAGGATCCATTATATATATTTTTAGCGAAATTTTCATATGGAAAATGAAATTCTAAAGTAAATTCCTTGAAATAAAGAAATTCTTTGTCGAGTTGGCGTTAAAGAAGTTCTTTTACGCCAACTCGACATTGATTCCTTTCCTATAACAAGGAATTTGTGCAATGGTAAGTATCTTGATACTTATTTCTCAGGTTTCAACTTTTTCTTAGGTTTTAACTTTCTGCCATAAATTTCGATAAATAGAAAAAATTGTTAAATTTATTGAAATAGAGGATCCACTATACATATTTTTAGCGAAATTTTCATATGGAAAATGAAATTCTAAAATAAATTTCTTGAAATAAAGAAATTCTTTGTCGAGTTGGCGTAAAAGAAGTTCTTTTACGCCAACTCGACATTAATTCCTTTCCTATAACAAGGAATTTGTGCAATGGTAAGTATCTTGATACTTATTTCTCAGGTTTCAACTTTCTGCCATAAATTTCGATAAATAGAAAAAATTGTTAAATTTATTGAAATAGAGGATCCACTATACATATTTTTAGCGAAATTTTAATATGGAAAATGAAATTCTAAAATAAATTTCTTGAAATAAAGAAAATCTTTGTCGAGTTGGCGTAAAAGAAGTTCTTGTACGCCAACTCGACATTAATTCCTTTCCTGTAACAAAGAATTTGTGCAATGATAAGTATCTTGATACTTATTTCTCAGGTTTCAACTTTTTCTCAGGTTTCAACTTTCTACCATAAATTTCGATAAATAGAAAAAATCGCTAAATTTCTTTAAACAGAGGATCCACTATTCATATTTTTAGCGGAATTTTCATATTGAAAATGAAATTATAAAATAAATTCCTTGAAATAAAGAATTTCTTTGCGTTTGTTAGCTAAAGTCTTAATATAAGGAGGTCGCAATGACACCAACGCACAATCAAATGCGATAAATAAATAAACAGAGAATAACTATTTGTAGCAGTGCAGCGTCTCTGTGGAAATGCAATGACGTGTTTTCTCTTATGGTGCTGCCTAAGTGTTCTTTAACCAGTACGTGTGGAAACAATGCAATCAGCATAGTGCTCCTTCAGCTATCCTCCGGAGGAAAAGAAAGATTAATTGCCTGATAGGAATGAATGCTCTCTGAAGATCATCTCAGGAAAGCAGATCTAATTAAATTGTGAAGGAAATACTAGGCATCACTGAATAGTGCTAAATGTAATCATGATGTGCGAACAACTATTTAATAATATAAGATCATTTCACTCGTACTTCTTGCAAGTTATTTTAGCAGGCTTTTTAATACAACGGCCGTTTCATAAAGACTGAGAGTAAAATCACACAAAATGAAGAAATCTAGATACAGCAAAGTGTATGTATTCCTTCTCAAAGAATCTTCCCTCGTTTGATATGCAACAGACCCATCGTTCAATCCACTTTTCAAAGCATTTGGCGAAGGCATTTTGTGGAAGCTGCTTTAGCGACTACTCAAGAAACGCATATAGCGTATTAAATCCGTTTATTTTTATGGCGTAATAAGAACAAAGATTCGTTCAGCTTTCGCACTCCACTGGGAGGCTTTTTCAAGGCAAATGTAGACATAAAAATGTCTACCTTTATTTTTATGTCTACCATTGCCTTGAAAAAGTCTCCAAAAGGAGTGTAAAAGCTTGGCGAATCTTTGTTCTTATTACGCCATAAAAATAAACGGATTTAATACGCTATATGCGTTTCTTGAGTACTCACATTGTGGTGTATTAAAAAATAACGTTGCTTTAGCGACCCCTGTATAGCTTGAAAACGTCAGCATCTGTGTTGAATGTTGCGCCATGGAACTTCTTCATTGTTGGAAACAACCAGAAATCGCACGGGGCGAGATCAGAACTGTAGGCAGTCTGTGGCATGAATTCAATACTGCATTTTTGTAAGAAACTGTTGAACACAAGCAGCCACATGCGTTATCACGGTGTAGAATCCACTTGCCATTAATGTTCCGGTTGCTTAATCGATATGAGTCGTCGAAGACGCTTCAAGACTGAAATGTAACACTCAGCATTAACTGTAATTTGTGGAGGAATGGCATGTTGGTAGACTAGGCTTTCATGATCAAAGAAAATGATTATCATCACCTTCCCAGCTGATTCGGTTTGGCTGACGTTTTTCGGAGGAGGCGAACCTGTGTGTGTCCAGACATTCGTTATGTGCTTCGTGAGGGGGTCGAAATAGTGGATCCATGTTTCATCGGCAGTTATTACTGTGGTTACAAAGTTTGGATCCTTTGCAATCATTTGTTTCCACTCATGACACACCTGAACTCTGGCTAACAATTGTTCTCTCGTCATGTGACGAGGTACCCATCTGGATCACACACAATGCAGCAGTCATTTGTCGCGTAGAAAGCGGAATGCCGACGTTTTTGGAATATTAGTTGACGCCTCAATGTCTTCACACGTCATTCGTCGATCTTTTTGCAGGATTGCACAAACAGTGTTAACAATAAGCTCCGTAACAGCACTTTCAGGTCGACCAGGCCTAGGAGCGGGTTCTGACGGCTTTCTCAAATCATGGTGCCATCTAAAAATCGTTGACTCACCCGAACATTTATCTTTGTAAACCTTTTTCATTAAATCAACTGTTTCTGGAGCCGTTTTACCCAAATAATATGAAAATTTTATCGCACAACGCATTTCACTTCTTAACTCTGACTCACTCACCTCCATAGCTGTATGGTGAAATGCAGACGTACCTTAAACAACTGCGCAATAACAAATTCAGAATCGTCTGCCACGGCTAATAACTGTTGCCGTAGATACTTCCTTAATTCAGCTTGTCATCTGAGTGGTTATTTTCCCCCTTCTCACTGTTGCCAACTCAAAAAAATTACGCTCAGTGTTTATGGAATGTTTTTTGCATTAAGAAAAGCAAAGTTAGTTCGCAATTGTTTTATTTTTTCGTGTCGGCCAAGATTTGGCTGGGCTCTGATCAGCTTCTTTTGGGACAAATGGCACGGAAATATTCAAATCGCATGTGACATCATCAACCGTGTTTGCGGTCGCGTGGTCTTGTTAGTTGCTGCCACGCGCTTGACAGAAATTATACCGTTGACAAGTTGCAAAGAATTTTGATATATATGGAAATCTTGAAAAATATCAAGTTTAGTGGTTCAATCCGGCCAATTTCGCTTCTTCAAATGGAAATCTACTGCATTTTCATAAGTGTTTCGCCGTCGATTATTTTTTTTTAGGTCAGCTTTGAATGTCGGTCGGTCGCTCCTTTCTGTTTTTTTGATTGAAGGTTTAACGACTACCATGATCAACTCAATGGGCAATAAGTAGTCGCCCGTCACTTATTTAGGGTCACTAGTTCCAAGGAAGGGAGAGAGCCATTGCCATAAGATAAACACAAAATCCATGCTTCACCGGAATTTCAACCCAAACCCATCTCAGACGAATGATCAGAAGCCAACGCCTAGACCACTCCGCCACCGGAGCGGTGGATGTCGCTCTTCTGTTTCTTCAATCGATAACGTAAGATCCGATCCGATCATATGTAGAGAATATTAGGAAGGAAGTGTCTTAAACAACCCTTAGAAATAGAAATCTAGGAGATCTGGGCTAGAATGACCGACAGGAAAGTCACATGGAAACTAGGGAGAAAGGGGGAGGAAGACGTCCTTATTTATTACCTGGGGAACAGTGACCGGGGTCTGATGGCTTAATGTGCCCGTCCGACGCACGGCGGATATTTGCTGGTTCGAGCGTTCGTACCTGCCTGGGATCGAACCTGGGGTTACTCCGCAGCAGTCACGAACGTTGACCACTAGGCCGTACGCGGCCCTCGATAACACAAGGCCTTATAGGCCTGTCCTATATACGAAACTCCACATGCACATAGGAATTGATTAATTCCCACGAATTTTTATCTTCAACATAGTCCTTTGATCCAAGGAATTTAATTTTGTTAATGGGTTTAAAAATCACTATAAAATTAAAAGTTTTGAGGATTTTTGTAATTTTGAAGACAAAGTCAGGGAAAAACGGATAAACACCAACATTTTCTCGTGATGGACGCACAATTAACGTGGAGATTTACCTCGGTTTCCGAAATTTCATTAGAGCCTTATCTATAATCGAAGGGTTGTATTCTCGTTGTGCTGCAACACGTTAAGAATATCAGTCTTCAGCCGTACATAAATAAACTGCATGACAGAAAAAATGCCACACCATAAACGAATGCTCGAAAACAGACCAAACTTCACACACAAATAACCAAGTAGGTCCTGAACAAATGATTTGTTTATCACATACAGACTAGGCTCCAGTGAGAGAATATACAGGATAATCATTAAGGAGTGTGGCCCCCATTTTGCGCGATACAGCGTTGAATACGACGTGGTATCCAGGCAACGAGAGTCCGAATAGAGTCCTGAAATATCGTGAACCATGTGGCGTTGATTCGAGTCCACAGTTCATCTTCATTTTACGGGGTTGGGAAGGTACTCAACCAACGTCCAATCGTGTCCCACAGGTGCTCAATCGGCGAGAGGTAGAGTGATCGTGCTGGCCACGGAAGCATCCGCACGACGTGTAAAGCTATCAGGCTGATCTAAGCGGTATGCGGCCGGGCGTTATCCGGTTGAAAAACGGCGTTTGGAATGCCCTGCAGATACGGTAGTGCCACGGGCCGCAGCATTTCGTCAGCATAACGACGTTCCATCAATGTGTCCGTAATGCGTACCAGAGGTGAACGGCTGTTGGCCCTGATAGCATCCCGCACCATGATTCCACGTTGATGTGCCGTGCGGCTGTCCACAATGGCGGAGGAATCTGCCTCGCCAACAGACTCTCACACGGCGATCATCCGTGGTGAGGCAGAACCGTGATTCGTCGCTGAACACCACACTGTTCCATTCGGCACCCCACGCAACTCTGGAGTGACACCACGCAAAGCGGTGATGACGATGGCTCGCTGTTAAGTGGAGCTTTCACAACGGACGGCTGGATGGCAAACTAGACGCAGTCAATCGGTGCAACACTGTCCTCGTCGATATCGGAATATTCGTACACTCCGCAAAATGTCGCCCGTTGTAACCTGTGGTTACGCTATGGCATGACGTCAGATGAGACGATAGGTGAGCTAGGAGTCCGTCTCCTTGCACCGGTCCCCCTACAACGCTGCATAGATCCTTCCTGGGATTATTGTCTCCAAATGCGGCCAACGGTTATTGCATGACGTTGCGTTTTTTCCGCAATACGACGCAAGGTTCACCCGGCGGTACGAAGGCGTACGATGAGACTTCTCGTGAACTCATGCGTTTGACTAAATCCCGTACGACGGCGTCTTAACGGCATTGGCACCCCTTGTTCTTTCTCCAGACACGGGTACAGCAGAACCACTCACTTCTCGCGGCCGTGACGACTTCCCGACTCACGGACAGGTTGTCGTTTATATCCCGTGCGCCGTTTATGTGATTGTCCTGCAAATGCAATCGTATGCACCCATCCTGCAATTTGCATGACGCCGCTTTCACGTTTTCGTGGTGTGGCATTTTGTCTGTCAGGCAGTGAATGTACAATATATACCGCGCATAATACGCAACTGTAAGAGACGCTGAGTTTTTGTTGCCAAGGCTGATTGGATTTGTCATGTGGAGGTGAGGAAACAGCGAAAGGCTTACTATGAATTGAATTTACAAGAGATCCATTTGAGCTTTGTTTTCAGTCTCATAGCTGAACTGAATCAGACGATCAAATCAAAGGAATTTATAAGTTCGACTAATTTTGGAAGTTCAGAATTTTTTTCTCCAGAGAACGAATGTATCGTCTACATATCGTACTCATAGATTAAATTTCACAAGCTGGAAACGTTTTTCTTCAAATTGATGCATATAGTCTTCGCATAATATATACCTTCTCTATTACTAAAAATAATTGCTCGCCATTTTAATTACAGTTGGATCCACGTCCTTCCAGAGGCATGCGTCCGTTCCGTTTACAAGTAGTAATTGAAATGTCCACCACATTCATATCGAGTCTCAGAATCAAGATTCAAACTTCAGTCATACATAAGATGTAAGATAAAGTACGCTGCATTACTTGTGTGTTTCGTTCTTGTGGACGTCAGACTTGATCACGCAAGTCTGACCTCCACAAGTACGAAGCACACAACTAGTGCTGTAACTAGCTTTTCATGTGCTCTGTGCAAGCTTTTATTTTTGAGTCCTATAATTTTTCTTTTCTTCTGGGAGGAGGGGTAGTAATAATAAAACAAATACAATAAAACAATTGTTTACAAATAATTTTTGGGTATACAACGAATATATAATCAATCATATGTACACTGGCGGAAAGTGAAAAAAGAACACCTAGAAGGAGACGTCTGATACCAACGAAATTTATACAGCATAATAACGGAATACAGAGGATAACGTGATCAAAACATTATAGCAAAATACAGCTGTGTTTGCTAGTAAACTGAAAAATAACGTTTCCATGTAACATGGTTAGTACGAGGTTGAACCGCCATGAACTGCGTCACACTGTGAAATTCTGGCATGGAGTCTGTCGTACAGATGTTGGATGTAAGTTTTGGGTATTGAGTTCCAAGCATCCTCAACGTGGACGCGTAAATCGGGGACGGTCGTGGCTGGCCCTGGAGACCGGATAAGTCGTTGTCCCATAAAATCCCACACGTGTTCAATGGGGGACAAATCTGGTGAACGTCCAGGCCATGGAAGTTGTCTCACACCCTGAAGTGCATGTTGCGTTGCACGTGCCGTGTGTGGGCGTGCGTTATCTTGCTAGAAAACACCACGATGGACCGACCTTACAAATGGCACAACAACGGGCTGAATGATGTTGTTGATGTAGGAGGTGCTGTTTAGCGTACCCGGTACAAACACTAGTTCTGTATGGGAGTGATAGCTGATCGCTCCCCAAACCAGGAAACCAGGTGTAGGCCCTGTGTGTTGCTGGAGGATGCAAGAAGGGTGGAGACGTTCCCCTGTGCGTCTGCGAACACGCGTACGGCCATCGGAGGCTCCCAAGCAGAATCTGCTTTCATTGCTGAACACGACAGATCGCCATTGCGTTCTCCAGTGCAGACGTTGGCGACACCACTGCAACCGTTCCTGACAGTGAGCTGGAGTCAGAGGTACACATGCCAGAGGCACACGTGCACGTAGTCCTGCATCCAGTAGACGGTTGCGGATTGTTCGCACAGTCACCTCAGGTGTAATGGCAGCTCGGATTTGCGTAGCAGTGGATGTTCTACTTGACAACGCCGCTCTTCTTATGCGTCGATGGGTCCGCTCATCAGTCCGTCTGTGACTCCCGGTTCCACGTCTTCTCGTGTGGAAATGTTCCTCGGACCATCTACGCTACCATCGTACCAGCACCCATACTTCCCGTCCAATTCACTCCGCAATACGACGGTACCACCACCTGGCCACGCGGAGTCCGACTAGACGACCTCGCTCAAAGTCCGATAACAGCTGAAATCGTACACGTCTTCCACGTCCAGGCATTGCAGCTTCAGTTTCTTTGCACGTGTCCGTACGCCTACGACTTATTACATTCACTTAGCCGTACTCCTTAAATACCACCGACGATAATTTGCATATTATGCCGTGCTGTGGCGTAAGCGCTCACCGGTTGGTCCCGAAATTAACATCACACCTAAGTAAACTCGACCCTATTAACATATGTAAATTTCATGATCGTCCGCTAATTCCGACTTGGTGTTCTTTTTTACTTTCCGCCAGTGTAGTTGAGGACAGTGGAATAAACATAATTCAGTACTGCAATCTCACTGCTCAAAATAATGCACTTGTGTATTTCTCATGTATTTGTGGAGAATAATTATTCCTTAACTGTTATGATTAAAGTAATGTGCTGAGCAATGTTGATAAAAAGTTAAAACACGTGAGCGCTTGGCGATATTGATAGAAAACTTAATTTTGGTGGTTTTTAATTTCCAAAATGCCAGAATTTCCTGGAAGGTGGCGACATTGTGTCTACAAAAAGTGCCCCTTAGTTTGCCTTTCTTATTAATTTTCTACTCTACTGGGTTCAACAGTCTTTTCAAACCTTTCTTTTCAGTTCCCGATGTTATGAGAGCTTTTAAAATGTCAGATCCATCTGTTCAGCCTTTCTGTATAGAAATGCTCACTGACAACGGTGTGTGTAAATGTTTTTGAAGAGGTCAGTTTCTACAAAAATTCACGTAGTCAGTTTCCCAAGTCTAGGTGGCAAGATGCAAACGAGAAGTAAAATGCTTTTGGAAGCAAAAAGCTTAAAAAAGAGTGACAGCTGTTAAATTGTTTTGTTTTATGCGAATAGCGATGTTTTTTGTGCTACACACGAAATCTAAAATATGAAATAATTCCTAAATTGAACATTGCTTCTGAATGTTGTTAATGACTGAGAACAAAACTGTACAGTTTGAATTTGAGTATACTCATTCAACGTAAGTTATGCGAAAAGTAATCTTAATTTACACAGCGCGTCAAAGAATTTTTAAGACTGCGTCTGTAAAATGAAATAGAAACAAGAAATTATAATTTGTTTTATTTTGTTATTCAAAAAAAGTCCCTCCAGCTTCAATACACTTCTTACAGCGATTTAATAATGATTCGAATGCCTGTTCCAGTTCACTTTGCGGAACTGCCTCCAAAGCACGCGTCGAAGCTGTTTGTATGGTCGAAATATCATCAAAATAACACCCTTTTAACGTCCTTTTAAGTTTTGAGAAGGGTGCTAAATCAGGCGAACACGGTGGATGATTCAACACACAGACGTTATTTTTCGCCAAAAATCTACGAACAAGAAGTGAGGTATGACTGGGTGCTTTATCGTGCAACAAACACCAACTGCTTTCATCCCGATATTCTGGACGAATGCGACAAATTCTGCCCATCAAACGCCTCAAAACATTTAAATAAAACTCACCAGTAATTGTTTGTCCACTTGAAACAAATTATTTGTGAATAATACCCTTACTATCGAATAATGTAATGAGCCTTGTTTTGATTTTCGATGGAACTTTTCTTGTTTTTTTTTTTGGCTTGTGGTGAGTTTTTGACTTCCATTCCGCACTTTGTCGCTTTGTTTTAGGATAATATTGAAAACACCATGTTTCATCACCAGTAACAATCGATTTTAAGAAGTTTGGATCATTTTCTGTGGCTGAAATGATGTTTCTGCAATGTGCACTTCTCCTTGATTTTCGTTCATTGGTTAACGTGTGTGGAACAAATTTAGCACAGACTTTTGTTTTGCCCAAATATTCATGCAGGATGGTTCGAATCGTTTCTTTGTTGTTGTTTAAAGACCCTTCCATCATTCTTAGTGACACACATCGATTTTTTGCCACGAAATCGCGCACTTTTTCAATAATCTCAGGTGTCCTAGATGAACTTGGTCTTCCGGTCTGCTTATCATCTTCTAGCGTATATTTTTCGTCTAAAAAACGTTTGTGCCACAGGAAAATATTTGAACTACTTAAACAAAACTCACCGTAAACTTGTTTTATCATTTGGTACGTTTCCGAGGCACTTTTACCAAGTTTTGCGTTAAATTTAATAACAGCCCTTTGTTCAATCTTAATAATTCAACATGAAAAAAATTTTACTTCTCTAATGAAAGGCCGTTTCGTTTGAGTTACTTTAACAACTGCGCAGTACCTTTGGCAGAAAGCAAGCAGATGGTCACGGTTTATAGCACATTTGTGATTGAACTGGTGGCGCCACTGTAGGCTGAAATCTAGCGCCAGTCTTAAAAATTCTTTGACGCACTGTTATGTTGATTAAAATTTAGCTGTGACATGGCCCAAGTACATCACAGTAGAGGTTCGCACGTGACTTAAATTTTGACCCGACTCAAGCGGATAACTGCAGGGAAAGAGTTCAGTTCAGCCGGTCGTTGTCCAACCCGATCAAAACCGAAACCACTCTAAAACTAAATCTGGCCAGATCTGATGAGTCCAAGAACATTTGTTAGAAAGTACGATTTTTTTAATACAGGGTGATTCAGCTAAGTGTGTTCAAACTTCTGGGAGGGGTAGGTTGCGCAAAGACAAATCGGAATCACATAGCAATGTTGGCTCAGAAACGCCGTCTTCATGTGCTAGTGTACAGAAGGACGAGAAATGAAAGAGCAACACGTAAGAGAACAAAATGCTTTTTATTACTCACAAGACATTTGCGAAAAGCATTGAGGTTACAGGTGGGGTTAAAAGTTGCGACAATGAGCTGTAACACACGCTTGACATCGTCGGCGCAGGGAGTCACGTACGTTTTGAAAAAATCCTGGCCTGTCTCGGACTCCCGAAGCAGTTACAGAGATACTTGCAACAAGGTCCTCATCACTTTGTCGTACACCAGTCCCTTGATGTAACCCCAGAAGAAGTAATCACGGCATGTCAAGTCCGGCGATATTGCAGGACAATGAACGGGACCACCACGCTTGATCCAGTGATGTCCAAATGTCATGTTTATGTGATGACGAACGTTATTGCTGAAATGGGCGGAGGCCCTATCGTTCTGGAACCACATTGCACGATGCAGCTACTGAGAGACCTATTGTTCGTTCAATAGCTCTGATACAGCCGTGCAAACACTAAGTGGTCTGGCACTCGTCTCATCGGGTGCCGTTCCTGGTACAGTCGCACGGCGGCTTGTCCGTTGCAGTCCGCTGCTCCGTTTGCGAGGTGCATATCAGCCATTTTCGTGTTCGTGAACTCAGCCATCCTACTACCTCTGAGGGCGGTTTACAAATGACGGTATCCTGAAAGAACATATGAACAGTCTCGCGGCCAAACAACGCCATCTACCGCATGAAGATGGCGTTTCTGACCCTGCATTGCTATGTGATTCCGATTTGTCTTTGTGCAACCTTCCCCTTCCAGCAGTTTTGTACATTCTTAGCTGAATCCCCCTGTATACTTGTTTCTTATTGCGATTTCAACGAATGTGCTTAGTGGTCAAAGGAGCATTTCCCCCGCATGTAGATAACACTGGTTTACAAAGTAAAACTAATTTTTTGGCAAACAAGAAAAGCTGTCTGATACTACACTGAAGTGCCAAAAGTCATGGGATAGCAATATGCAAAGTTTTAACTGTCGCAGCCATCGTATAAAAGTCTCGACACGCGCCACGATTTTTATGAGTTGCGAGGTGTAATCTCGTGAGTCAGTCTGAACAACTGCCAGTAGGATTATGGCAAGCCGATGTGAATTATCGGAGTTTGAACACGAGGCATTGTAGTGGGAGCCAGAGGAATGGGACATGAAATTTCCGTAGTTGTGCGAACATTCAACATTTCTCGATCCACGTTGTCACGCATGTACCAAGAATACCTCATGGAAGTCGTTACAACACACCGTGGACAGCGCAATGGCCGACTACGGGTGCTGAATGACGATGACCAGCGGAGTCTGTCCAGGATTGTCCATGCTAACAGACAAGGGACACTAGCTGAAGTAACATCCATATTCAATGCAGAAGGTACCAGAGACATATCCATCAGGTCAGTGCAGCGTAATGTAGCGTCCATGGGGTATGGGAGCAAAAGAACCACCAGAGTGAATTTGTTAACACCATGACATCGGATACAGCGCCTTACCTGGGCTCTTGAACACGGTAATTGGACTCTGGAAGACTGGCAACATGTGGCGTGGTCTAATGAGCTACGCTACCAGTTATTACAAGCTGATGGTATGGTTCTTTTTTTGGATTGGAGATTTTACGACCACCATGAGCAACTCAAAGGACTGTAAGCAATCGCTCGTCCCTAATTTAGGGTCACTGGTTCCATAGAAGGGAGAGAGCCACTGCCATATGATATGGCTCGGGTGTGGCGCAGACCCCATAAGGCCATGTACCCAAGCTGTCAAAAAGGCATTATGCATGCTGGTGGTGATTTCATACATGTGTGTGGTGTCTTTGACGTGACTCGGTTTAAGTCCTGTGGTCCTCGTAAACAGGTCATTGACGGTTTGGTTCCACTTTGTTGGTCTGCTGGGCGACCATTTGTAGCCGTTCATGGACTTCATGTTCCCCAGCAATGATGGTATTTTCCACGAGGACAATGGACCATGTCATCGTGCCCAAGTTGTCCACAATTGGTTTGAGGAGCATTCTGGACAGTTCCGACTGATGGTGTGGCCACCATGTTCACCCGACATGAACCCAATAGAGCAATTATGGGACGTGGTGTTCTCGGCCTCAAGAACCTGTTGGTAGCTATTCAGAAGGCATGGATCAACATCTCTCCAGAAGTCTTCCGGCCACTTGTGGAATCGATGCCACTTCGAGGTGCTGCACTTCGCCTGAATAGAGGAGGTCTTACACGATACTAGGTACGTATTCCAGGACTTTTGGCACTTCAGAGTATTACTCTGATCAATTCAGATGGCATGGCTCAACGTCTCTCCAGAAGTCTTCCGGCCACTTGTGGAATCGATGCCACGTCGAGTTGCTGCACTTCGCCTGGCTAGAAGTGGTCCTACACGATACTAAGTACGTATCCCATAACTTTTGGCACTTCAGTGTATTAGTCTGATCTATTGAGACGGCATGGCTCAACATCTCTCCAGAAGTCGTTTGGCCACTTGTGGAATCGATGCCATGTCGAGTTGCTGCTCTTTCCCGGACTAGAGGTGGAACTACACGACACTAGGTACGTATCCCATGACTTTTGGCACTTCAGTGTATTAGTCTTATCTATTCAGACAGCATGGCTCAACATCTCTCCAGAAGTCTTCTAACCACTAGTGGAATCGATGCCACGTGGAGTTGTATAATTTGCTGTCAACGTTGTCGTGCCTTTGGCTGAGAATTCAGTTGCACACCTAATAGATGCCATTCGGTTGATCTCTAAGGCTTGGAATAAAGACGTTTCACAGACGACTACAGCGCATTGTTTTGTGAAATGTCGATTTTTTTCACCCAATTCAGTAACTGATGAAACGGGTTCCAAGGTGGAAAAAAATTTAACATTTAGTTACACCAGAATTAATGGAAACGTTTAATGAGAGAATCACTGGTTTTTATGAATATGCCAACTAATAGGATGAAATAATAACAACTCATGAGCCTAGCGATGAGGAGATCGTCGTAAAAGTTACAGGACATGACCAAGACTCAGAGGTCGACTAGTATGAATGGACAAACCAAGAACCATTGCCGACGAACACAGAAGTAAACAATGCGATTTCTCTTCTTCAAAGCTATATTGAAAGTCGCGAAAATTGCGCCATTAGAAATGTTTTATTTATTAAATAAACTGAGTGATTTTGTTTCGAACGAAAATTTGAATTCCAAACGCCAAGCCAATATTACGGATTATTTTAAGAAGTAGCACAGTGCCTATGTATAATTTCAATTTATTATGTCAGTTTTGTTATGGTACTGTATATTATTAGTTATACATACAGTACAGTACATGCATATATATACATATACATGAAAATTTCAACATTAAACTGAAAATGAAATTATACATACATACTAACAAACGAAAGATTATTTCTTTTCTGTTTCTTTTTCTGATATTTTTCGTTATTTTTTAATTTTTCGCGACACTTGAATTTTTTTTCCTGTTCTGCACTTTGAGATAGTAAGAGTTTACTGTACTCTTTTCATTTTAATAAATTCTTCGTTTTATATACTAATTTTATTGACAAATATCTTATAATCAGAGAAAGAAAACCATTTCTACAAAATAAAATAGAGTATTTAATATATAATACTTAAATATCGCGATGAGTTTTATTCATCAGGTGAGTCATAATTTGTCTCCCCCCAAAAAAACTGCCATCACCACTACCACAGTCGATTTGTTCGTTAAACCACCAGGGGCTTTCCTTCTCTTAAGGTAGAGAGCATCACATGACGATGAGTAAACGTCACGTGATAATATTGACCAGGTGAGATAAATTTTTGGCAAATCTGAACTATTCATACAATTTTATTCCAAAAGAAGACAAAAAAAAAAAAAAGAAATTCATAGAACAACTTCCAGGATTTGCCAGATTTTCTAACGCTTATCAAATTTTCCATTTTGACACATTTTATGCAAATTTTTTTAACTCTGAATCATCCGCAAGTTTTTTATTCCACGGGAACAGAAAGTAACAGGAGTTCGTGCAAATGCCCCGTGATTTAAAAGATTTTCATTTTTTTTTCCAGTTTCCCATTTTACACAAAATGGCACATAATGTGATAAATTTTCCAGAATGCAGAAATAAAAATTTAACAGAAATTCATAAAACATTTCCTCAAAATTACCAGATTTTCCATTTTGATACATTTTACGTCATAGTTATTTTTCATAAATAGTTATTTTTTAATTATTAAATTTTATGTGATAAAAATTTTCCCACAAGTTACCAGATTTTTTCATTTTGATACATTTTACATCATAGTGCCCAAAATTTTAGACATTTTCCAGAATGCAGAAACAAAAATTAACAGGAATTAAAAAATCCAATGAAAAACTTGCGGATAATAGATTTTCCCAAGATTTTCCAGATCTTCAAAACAAATTCCGATTTCCTATTTCGACACATCTGACGCAAAAATGTCCAGAATTTGTGGAATTTCCCGGAAAGTAGAAATATTTCTGCTAAATGGCTCAACAAAGCCGCAATTTGCTGAGTAAAATAATTTCGAAATGATGTGTTGCTTTGAAGGAATGCTGCAGTTCTTTTCCTTTTTCAAATTGTTTGTAGGTATATTTCTTTCTGAATTCCACAACCGATCTCAGTCAATAATTTCGTGAAATAACATTGACGGTATCACGGACAACTCTTTTACCTCTGATATACTTTAAATAAATGTGCGTAGATAGACAATTCTGGATTTGATTCTTTCAGCTCATCGATGAATCTTTCCGAGGTGCTTTGCGCTATCTGCTTAGCTATGGAAGACATTTGTTTAGCAGCTTATTTTTATTTTAAATACATTGTACATTTAGGTGAGCTTCTGACAACACACAAAGCCATTGATTAAGATTCATTCTTAAAAGCGAACTAAGAACTAAACTTCGTGAATAAATTTGAGGAATGAAATATCTGTCAGAAATGATTTCTTCCAACACCATTTCCTTTACAACGTGTCACCTTCAATTTAAGTCCCCGTCGTTTATTTGAATTATAAGATTTGTTTCTCCAGGCAATGTATAACATTTTGTCATCGTAAGGGAACGCATGTCAACTTGATTGCAGCGCTTCGGAGCATTCGTTCTCGAAACACTTCCTTGATTACGGAGCAACAAAAGTTCAGATGTACAACAAACATAATTTCACACAGGAAACGCACAGACGCTAATGCTACACAGATATTCGTGAACTAACATTACCACCACAGACCATCCGTCTTCCCACACAAGAATGGGTGATTCATCTGTCACCACAACTGCGATTGTAGGAGAATATTTTCGTCAACATATGTAAACCGGTAAGTTGTGCTGATGTTTTCCAGAAATTTCTGATTAATTTACCACCCGTAAAATAAAACTAAAAAAGTCGCAAATATATTAAACAAGAAAGATGACACCGAATTTTCGGGAGTAATAAGCACGTCTTTTGAATCCGTTCTGACGCAAATTAAATTTATCAAAGCTATTCAAAGTCAATGGAACCTGTACGGAAAACAATAGATCTGACGAAAGACAGAAGATTTTCAATCGGGTTTTTAATCACTCAGATATTGATTTAAACGGAATCGTGAGCTTACGAATTCTTAGAAACAGAGATATCGACAAAAATAGGATGTGACTTTACGTCCCCTGGTGGGAAAACCATGCATTATTTTTAGGAAGAACGTATTTTCAAAAGGTGTATCCATATAAGCGGTGTCGGTCCAAGAAAAAAAAAATTAGTCTTGTTTTCAGGAGCTCAGATTTTGCAACAAATACTTCAGAAGCAGAAATTAACACTTATGACTACTGGTGGCTAAACCCTTCTTTACTAAACATTAGAAATTATGTGAAAAATATTTTCCATCAGGTCTTGTATGCGATACAGGAAGAATTTTTCAAATAAGATCTTTAGGAGCAGAAATAACTCCGAAAACGCAATTTACATTTGTGCCCCCTAGCGGGAAGTCTATGATTTACTTAAAAATTTTGAATTTATAGGAAACAATTTCGCATCGGAAACACTATCCAAAAAAGAAGGAATTTTTCAAATCGTACTCTTAGAAATAGAGATATTGACAAAAATAAGATATACATCTACGCCCCTGGCGTAGAAATCATGCATTTTTTCAATAAGAAAATTTTCCTAAGAGGTTTGTAGACATGAAGAGTATAATATCGGTCAACAAACGACTTTTTTTTCAATCGAGATTTTAGACGCTCATATTTTGCTGCAAATACAACAGAAGCGGAAATTAAGACTTACGCCACCTGGTGGCCAAACAATTTCTTACAAAAATTAGAAAATATGTGCAAACGATTTCCCATCAGTATGCGGTGCAGAAAGAATTTTTCAAATCGGAGATTTAGAAGCAGAGATATATTGGGAAACGCAATTTACATTTACGCCCCCTAGCGGAAAGTCTATGAATTACTTGAAAATTTTGAAATTATATGAACCACATGTCACACTACAAACACTACCCAACAAAGAAAGAATTTTTCAAATCGGACTCCTAGACGTAGAGATATTGACAAAAATAAGATATACATCTACGTCCCATGGCGTAGAAACCATGCACTATTTTGAGAAGAAAATGTTTTTAAAAGGTTTGTCGACATGAGTAGTATCGGTCAACAAACGACGTTTTTTTCAATCGAGAATTTTGAACATCATATTTTGCTGCAAATACAACAGAAGCGGAATTAAGATTAACGTCCCCTGGTGGCCAAACTATTTTTTTATCCAAAATTAGAAATTATGTGCAAAAGATTTCCCATCAGGAGCTCTATCCGGTGCGGAAAGAATTTTTCAAATCAGAGATTTAGAAGCAGAGATATAAGAAGAAACGCAATTTACCGCTACACCCCCTAGCGGGAAGTCTATGAATTACTTGAAAATTTTGAAATTGCATGAAAAATATGTCACATAGAAAACACTATTCAACAAAGAAGGAATTTTTCAAATCGGACTCCTAGAAGTAGAGATATTGACAAAAAAAAAAAGATGTACCTCTACGCCCCCTGGCGGAGAAACTGTGTAATATTTTAAGAAGAAAATATTCCGAAAAGGTTTATCAATGTGAGTGTCATCAGTACACGAAAGAATTTTTTCAATCGATATTTTAGAAGCTCCGATTTTATGGCAAATACATCAGAAGCAAAAATTAACACTTACGCCCCCTGGTGGCCAAAATATGCTTTACCAAAAATTTTAAATTATATGCAAAACATTTTCCATCAGAAGATGTATCCGCTGAAGAAAACAAAATTCAAATCGGAGTATTAGAAGAAGAGTTATCGAGGAAAAGATAATTTACTTTTATGCCCTCTAGCGGAAAATCTATGAGTAATTTGAAAAAGTAACTATATCTAAAATACTCTTCGACATAATTGGAATCGAAAGATATTTTTTTTTTCAATCGGATGTTTAGAAGCAAATATGTGGAATAAAACGTATTTTTGAATTCGACATCATCTGCATTTACGCCCTCTACCGGCAAAATTGTACATCGTAAAAAAAAAAAAAAACGAAATAAAGGATCATCATTTGCATATTACAAGCTTTCCAATGCAAAAAGAATTTTTTTAATCGGACTAATAGTTGCAGAGATATCGTGGGTACAGACGGACGGACAAGCCGATAGCAGAAGCACGATCTTTTTTTACAAAAGACGTGCTAAAAACTATGCACTTTTTCATCAGTGAAATATTAAAAAGTGGGCAAGGAAGAAACTTCTCGAAAATCAAGTTTGATTCTGCAGGCACAAAGAATTATGAGCAACCAAATATACACCAGGAAATAAAAATTTCCCTTCGATAGGTGAAACAGAAATAAAATTGTTATTTTATCAATCATTATAGCATAAGTTAATGTATAAAAACTATGAATTCGTGTTGTCGTATCACTACTTATTGCCCTCTTTTGTGCACGGACGAAACACAGAAATACACTGCCGGACAATTGCTAAGGACGGATGACAATAGCAACGATAGCAGCCATAAAATGGAAGGCAGGAAAATGTGGAAATTATCATAAGTGCGGGATACAGTAAGACGTGTTGTGCGTATACAAATTTTGGACTGCCGAACTTGTTCGTGACGTCATAGCGCTGATAAGAGATATAAAGGATTTGACGCGTATTGACTGTTGTTGTTCAAACGCAAAGTTGAAAGGGAAAGAATCAATTGAGGAACTTGCAATTTTCAGTATGTCTTCCCGACATCACCTAGATGATTTTACGCGTGGCCGTATTATTGGCAAGATTGAAGATGGGCGAAAAATAACAGATGTTGCCAGGGAGTTCGACGTCAGCCACAGTATTGTTTCAAGGCTTTGGAAATCATTTCAAACAAATGGGAAGTGTAGCAAACGTCACGGGGGAGGTCGTGTTCGCAGTACGACACCTGCAGAAGATCAGTACATAGTGCTATCAACAAAAAGACACCGGCGCAGCACAGCTAGTGAGGTAGCAAATCAGTTTATGGCTGCTACTGGCAAGCGGATCTCCCGAAAAACTGTCGCCAGACGTTTGCATGAAGGAGGACTATACGCACGCCGTCCTGTTGTGTGCATCCCATTGTCCAGACGTCACCGTACCGCCCGTTTGCAATGGTGCCATCAACATCGCAATTGGACTGATAACGACTGGTCTGCTGTCCTCTTCTCAGATGAGAGTAGATACAGTCTATCGTCTGATTGTCGACGGGAACTGATCTGGCTTGATAGTGGTACGGTATATTGTCCAGATTCCACCATGAAGAATACTTTGTCGTGTGACGCGAAGAAGTCGTCAACCCATTTTTGCACTTCGTCACATGTACAGCAGACAAACCATGTTGCATCGATCGGAACAAATGATAGTATGAAGTGGCTATTTCGGGACTATACGCCTGGTGCTCCAAAACTTTCCGGCCAAGCATCAATTACGTTTCCTTGACCGATTTCGCGACATGTGGCCTAGCGTTGTCATGCTGTAATTTCGCGGAACTCAATCCTTTGACTGTGAATGGACGTTTTCGACAGATTGCTTGGTTCAATTACAGCAATTGTTGCTTGCAGCGATCAGAGGTAAGAGTTTGACCCTGTTCCAATACTTCATAACAGAGCACGCCCTTCATATCCCACCAGATGCACAGCAGAACTTTCTTGGAGGGAATAATGCGTTTCGGTGTCGAAGGCGTTACTTCACCAGGGTATACCCGGTGTTTTTTGCGTTTGGGATTGTCGTACTATACCCACTTTTCATCACCCGTAACGATTTCCTACAGGAAAGACTTTCTGTGTTGTTTATTTAACAGATTCAAACACATCCTGGCACACTCATCCTTGTTCCTCTGGCTCAGGTCATGTGGCGCCCATTTTCCTTTCTTCTGAATTTTTCCATTTGCGCGTAAACGATTCGAAATGGAGTTAAAATACAAATACGCACATCATATATGATAAAATGATTAAAAAACCGTCTCTGTGCGTTCAAACAACGTTAGCCCCAATTCACAAGACTTTAATTAAAATAAAATATGTGCACTTTAAAAGCATTAGCACTTTCGGGCTACTATAGCCCATCCTCAGATGTAAGTCACATCTTTTGGTTAGTACAGCACATATATACATACATAGAAAGGCAGCGCAAAGGATCATGGGGAAAGAGGCGGAGTCACCGTAGCATGGTCCCGTACAGAGAGCTGCTGCCTTAGTATTGTATCCCTCAAGACGGGGGGTATATCGCAGGGGACATAGTCATTACAGCATGTTACGCGGTGTTGAATTATTAGCAAACTTTCAGTCATTAACAGCATGGCCTTATTTCTTGGGGTTATAATGATTTTCGCATTATCACAATCAGGACTATATGTTCCATTCTAGATGTTTCGGTCTAAGGCAGTGTTTTGGTGCGTATTTTGCACATTGTATTTATGTTCACGCAGTCTGCATCTTAAGTTCCTGGTCGTGGATCCGATGTAACTGGAGGTGCATTGTCCATTGGCGTCCAGGAGGGGGATACGATATACGCCCCTTTTTAGTTCCCTTTTGTCCTTCTTTAATAATGCAAACAGACTTGTATTACCATCAAACCGATGGTGCATCTATGGGCTCGCCGTTGTCGGCAGTTTTAGCGGAGTTCTTCTTACAGCAACTGGAAGAGGGTTTTCTTAACACTACCCCAAAGGGACCGCTTTATTATTGCAGATACGTCGACGATATACTTATCGTATGGCCGCATAGTATCCCTGAACTTATGACTTTCATAGAAGAGTTTTCTAATGCTTCTCCTTCAATCAATTTCACGTATGAAATTGAGCACAATAATAAGCTGCCATATCTGGACATTTTGATTTCACATTCAACTAATAGTGGTTTCCCACTATCTTTCAGCGTATATAGAAAACCGTCCAGCACCCCACTAATGATACCATTTTCTTCAGCCCACCCCATTAATCATAAACTGGCATCCCTTCGTTTTCAAATGAGAAGGGCATACACACATTCCTCCGACCAAAATCAGCGTAAACGGGAAATCGAATATACATTGTATTTCTGTGTTTCGTCCGTGCACAAAAGAGGGCAATAAGTAGTGATACGACAACACGAATTCATAGTTTTTATACACTGCTGGACAATTGCTAAGGACGGATCATAAACGGCTATATAGCGCATAAAAAAGTAAGTGTGATTGGATGCCAAGTGAAATAAAATAATGTCAGAATGCCAGAACATTACAAGAAAGCCAATTTATTGTGCTCTGAAATCCAGAAGGCTTTGGAACGTGTTCAAGGGACAAACAGGCCATTTTGTGCAGAATACGTAAACGTGAAAAAATGCAATTACCGTCCGCAGGCGTTCCGGCGTAAGATGTCAATATGAGATATGGCCACCATGGAGGGCGATGCTAGATTCCACACGTCGTGTCATGCTTTGCACAACATTATCAAGCAGCTGTTGGGGTAATTTATCCCATTCCTCTGTCAGTGCACGGATGAGGGTGTCCTAGTTTATTGGAGGGCATTGGCGACCAGCAAGATTCCTCCCCAAAGCATCCCACACATTTTCAATGGGATTCAGATCTGGAGAACGTGCTGGCCATACGAGGCGTTGAATATCTTCGCTCTAAAGACACTCATGAACAGTGACTGTTCGATGACATGTTGCGTTTTCGTCCATGAAAGTGAATCTATCACCGACAGCACCACGGGACATGCGAACATGAGGCAGCAGAACATCATTAATGTATCGTTGGCCAGTCATAGTCCCAGTTGGAAGCACATAGAGGAACGTACGGCCATTGATCACGATGCCAGCCCATACCATGACACTACATGTAGGATATCGGTCCCTTTCCTGTATGTTTGCTGGACAATATGCAGTACCACTGTCACGCCGGATCAGTTGTCGTCGACAATCAGACGATAGACTGTATCTACCCTCATCTGAGATGAAGACAGCAGACCAGTCGTTATCAGTCCAATTGCGATGTTGATGGCACCATTGCAAACGGGCGTTACGGTGACGTCTGGACAATGGGATGCACACAACAGCACGGCGGGCGTATAGTCTTCCTTCATGCAAACGTCTGGCGACAGTTTTTCGGGAAATCCGCTTGCCAGTAGCAGCCATAAACTGATTTGCTACCTCACTAGCTGTGCTGCGCCGGTGTCTTTTTGTTGATAGCACTCTATACCGATCTTCTGCAGTTGTCGTACTGCGAACACGACATCCCCCGTGACGTTTGATACAATCTCCATTTGTTTGAAATGATTTCCAATGCCTTGAAACAACACTGTGGCTGACGTTGAATTTCCTGGCTACATCTGTTATTTTTCGCCCTTCTTCAATCTTGCCAATAATACGGCCACGCGTAAAATCAGCTAGGTGATGTCGGGAAGACATACTGAAAATTGCAAATTCGTCAATTGATTCTTTCCCTTTCAACTTTGAGTTTGAACAACAATGGTCAATACGCGTCAAACCCTTTATATCTCTTATCAGCGCTATGACGTCACGAACAAGTTCGGCAATCCAAAATTTGCACACGTACAACACGTCTTACTGTATCCCGCACTTATGCTAATTTTCACATTTTCCTGCCTTCCATTTTATGGTTGCTATCGTTACTATTGTCATCCGTCCTTAGCAATTGTCCGGCAGTGTATTTATAACATCTCTAGTATTAACGGATACCCGGAGTACCTCATCAACAAAATACATTCGCAGATTAGACAAAAACAATACGTATCTTCAAAAACGATTAGATCAAAAACAATACGTATCTTCTCTGGATTACCATCCCGCCATCACTGTCCCCCTGGGGAATATCTGTAATCGATTCCAATTGGGCTTCGGGATGCGCTCCATCACACTGTTTGCATTATTAAGGAAGGACAAAGAAAAGCCGCCTAGGGAACTAAAATGGGGCGTATATCGTATCCCCCTCCTGGACGCCAATGGACAATGCACCTCCAGTTACATCGGATCCACGACCAGGAACTTAAGATGCAGACTGCGTGAACATAAATACAATGTGCAAAATGCGCACCAAAACACTGCCTTAGCCCGAAACATCTATAATGGAACATATAGTCCCGATTGGGATAATGCGAAAATCATTATAACCCCAAGAAATAAGGCCACGCTGTTAATGACTGAAAGTTTGCTAATAATTCAACACCGCGTAACATGCTGTAATGACTATGTCCCCTGCGATATACCCCCCGTCTGGAGGGATACAATACTAAGGCAGCAGCTCTCTGTACGGGACCATGCCACGGTGAGCCCGCCTTCTTCCCCATGATCCTTTGCGCTGCCTTGCTATGTATGTATATATGTGCTGTACTAACCAAAAGATGTGACTTGCATCTGAGGATGGGCTATAGTAGTCCGAAAGTACTAATGCTTTTAAAGTGTATATATTTTATTTTAATTAAAGTCTTGTGAATTGGGATTAACGTTGTTTGAACGCAGAGAGACGGTTTTTTAATCATTTTATCACGATTGGAAATGGTTTGTTAAGTTATCCCTAGTTGTTCAGCTAGTACTTTATGCGTTTGAGACAAATCTTCATCCAGCAATGCTTGCAGTTCCTCATATGCAACCTTCCGCTACGTTCTCGATTGCTAACATCAAAATCTCCTGCTTTAAACCGTCTAAACTAAAACTCACACGTGCTTTTCAATACAATATTCTCCCCCAGAACAGAACAGATCGATGCACATGCTTTTGAAGCACTTTTTCCTTGATGAAATTCGTAACGAATGCAGTGTCTAAAAATGCAGTATCGCTTGCCATCTTTCACCTACCGATGTGCAAGTGCGTCTGACTGTTGGGCAAACTTCTGTGTCACACTGTATAATCTGGACCAGTTACGGTCACATGACAACAACGCGGGGGAATGTCGGATATGTAAATTAATGGTATACGTCACACAAAAAAAACCCGCTTTAAAACTTATTTGTACACCTAATACATAAGACGATACAAAGAAATTCAGAAAGTACTCTGCTATTAGTTGCTAAATTATTTTATGCATTTTTAGATTCCAAGAACTTTGAACTAAACGAGTGATAAGAGAATATAGATTTATGTACGTACAACACATTGCATTTATACGCGTCACTCACAACCACACCTAGCTACAGTCTGGTACATACACTGAAGAGCAATGAACGTATGCAGCGATCCAACAATATAAGGAGTGATGCGACGGGAATCAGTAAGAGTCGGACGCAGTATGGGTAAGACGAACAATCTAAGCGCATTTGATCGTGGGCAAATTGTCGGGGCCCGACGAATGGGTCCCTCCATCTCGGAAGTCGTGCAGGCCCTGGGATTTTCACGAGCCTATGTGTCACGGGTGCACCGTGAGTACATCGAATCCGGTAAAACCATCCCTGCAAGGGCCAACTGCCGTGGACAACAGAGTGTGGATGAGCGAGGTCATCGTCGGCTAGCTCGCATTGTAACAGCGGACAGACGGGTCACAGTGCAAGAAATCTCTCAGCAATTTAACGCTGGTACACAAAAACGTGTAAGCAGCCACACCATTCAGAACCATCTCCTCGTTATGGGGTACAGAAGCCATCGTCCCACGAGGGTACCGCTGCTGACCGCACATCACAGGGTGCAAAGATTAGCATGGGCGCGGGAATCGCCACTGGACTCTAGACATGTGAAAAAATGTTACCTGGACTGATGAGCCGAGATTCACGTTTGTACACGCGGATGGCAGGGTACGAGTACGGCGCAAACCACATGAAGCGATGGATCCTTCTTGCCAGCAGGGTTACTGTTCAAGCTGGTGGGAGTGGCATTCTCGTCTGGGGACTCTTTACGTGGACTGAAAGGGGAACCCTGGTACGTGTGACGTCGTCCCTCACAGGTAAACGTAACCGGGATATCCTGGACGACCATTTGCTCCCGTTTGTGCGTCTTTAACATCCCACTGGGGACCTCATCCTGCAGAAAGACAATGCAGAGTGCCATCGCTCCCGAATTGTATCCGAATGGTTGGTTGAACATTCCACCGACGTGACCTTGCTTTCTTGGCCAGCTAGGTCCCCTAACCTCAATCCCATCGAGCCCATCTGGGATGCCATCGATAGAGATACCCCCTACATAAAATCTTCGTGAACTATGGGTGCTTGTTGTGGGGTCCTGAATCCGTATGGTTTTCCAACTCTTACGGTGTCTTGTCGAGTCCATGCCGAGACGAATCGCCGCCGTCATCAAGATGAAAGGTGGTGTTACACGTTACTAGACAGGTATCTCTAATTCAATTGCTTTTCAGTGTAGTGATTGGAGTTAAATCATAACAACAAACAATAAAATTTGCTGATTCCTGAGATTTAGCGGTACTCAGGTAGGTAGATTAATGAACGTTATTGTTCTGAAACCAATGAAAGGTTATATCTGAGTTATAAAAGTAAATATTTACTACAAACAGTAAGTATTTCGACGGCTTAGTTTTTCAAAAGCAATATTTATTATTATTATATATTATTCAGATTTAGATGAACGTAACAAACGACCCTGACACCTGTGAAATGTAACGTAGCTAAGAAAATCCGTCTGCACATGCGCACCCCAAAATCTGACCTCAAGATAGAAAGAAAAACTGAAGCGCAAATGTGTTAGCGAGGTAGAGTGGCAGCGTCTGGTCTAGGATAACTACAGGTGTTCAGGGACGTCGCAAGACTTCAAAATCAGGATGTGGGACGGGTGGGCGAGCAATATTTTTGGCGAGACAGGCTTGATAGCAACCTTTTTTTAGGAAATACTGAAAAAAACAAATTTTTAGTGATTTGTTGTTTTCTTATTGAAGGTTTAACAACCTCCGTGAGCAACTCAAACAGTCACCTGTCCCTAATTTGAGGTCACAGGTTTCAGGGAAAGGAGAGAACCCGCGCCGTAAGACAAACACAAAACCCATGCTTGACCGGGATTCGAACCCGGGCCCTTTTCGGACGAATGGTCATCAGCCAGCGCTTAAACGAATGCGACACCGGGACGGACTTAATGCGTTTCACTACCCATTACACAGGAATTCATGCAGTCCCGAACCCCTTTACCTGAACACACATACATACATACACGGATCTGACTAGTTATGACACTTGAGAAAGATACAAGTGTTGGTAGAATGTCACCTTCAACTTTTTGTTTGCTGTGAATGCATTGTCTTAAATTGCTTTTCAAAATTTCGCATTTTTGATTACAAAAATAGTACTGTACTTGAACAACTTATTTAAAAGAAAATGTCGTTTTTGTTTATGTAAATCAATTTAACCTCGTGCCACGCAGACACAATGCCTCTCCCCTCCTTAACTACCTTCCTTCAAGCCAGCGACTTTGTGTTGAACTCCTCTCCGGCATAGCGTCGTCAGCCAGTTACTGCACTTTCACTGTACCGGGTCAGTCTTTAGGCCGTTAGTGTAGCTTTAGACTCCACTTTCTGTGTTGGAATCCCTTACTTTGTAAAGAAGACAAACAATGCAATTAGTAGTGACACACTCAATGAACTCCTATATACCCTTTTCATTAGCCCCCTGACTATACAAACAGGAAAAGTAGACTCTGCGGATGCCATTTTGATAACCTTTTTTGGAGACGTAAATGCCGCCTCGGTGGCGCAGTTTTCTAAGCGATGTCTTGTGACCATTCATCCAAGAAAGGTCCAGTTTTGAATTCCGGTGAGGCATGGATGTTGTGCTTGTTTTACGGCACTGGTGCTTTCTCTCTTCCGTGGAACCAGTGGAAGGACGACTGCTTATAGTCCACTGAGTTGCTCACGGTGGTCGATGAAAAAAAATAAACCTTCAATCAAAGAAAAAAATTTTTTGGTCATGGAATGCATTGATTATGATACGCTTTCCAACATACCAGAAATCACTACTCAAGTTATTACTCAAGTTATTATGATATAGCTGTTGAATAAATCTCGCTCCTGTGCCCTGACCTTTGACCCCATTTCGATGATATTCAACAGAACCGGTTAAGTATACTTCCAGAACAACATGATAACGTTTTGTCTTAATCGAAGCATTTTTACGTAAGTTATGACGCATAAGGGCGATGGAATGAATCCCGCTCCTATGTCCTGACCATTGCCTCTATTTCCTCTATTTTAAAAGGGTTTAACCCCAATTCTTCCATTTCAACAGGCTCTAAATTAGGGACGGGCTACTGCTTATTGCTCATTGAGTTGCACACGGTGGATATTTTGTTTAAGTATGCAGGGTGAAGCACTTAGGTTCATATAACGATATGAAAATCCAAATGAGCATTAATGATAATAAATGTTTACTTACTCATAATAATTTCGGCATTTTGTATCTCATCAAATAAGCAGAGTATTTTGCAAATCCTCTGCTCGTAGAACGGACATTTGCTTATTTTGATGAGATACATGATCTGCGTGAACGGAAAACTCACGGATTAAAAATACTATTTCGAGTTAAAATTCTGTACCTTTGTATAAGTGTTTGCAAGAAATGATGATTAAAAAACGTGAAAGTTAAAAACCCAAATGAATAAAAGAACACAAAGGAATAAAAGATGGACCCAAACGCGACTTACCACCGCAACACACTTCCAAACATGTTTCGGCAAGAATTTTGCCTTCCTCAGTAGAAACATTAAGGTGTACGTGGGCACCAAGTCCTCGTCGACGATTCTCGAAATAGGGCAGCAAATCCTCGTCGACGATTCTCGAAATAGGGCACCAAGTCCTCGTCGACGATTCTCGAAATAGGGCACCGAGTCCTCGTCGACGAGGACTTGGTGCCCACGGGGGATGAAACCTGGGTGTTTTTTCATAACCCAGAAATCAAACGTGTGTTAATGGAATGGCACCACACATTTTCGCCTCCACAGAAAAAGATGAAAACAACTCGTTCCATAGGGAAAGTGATGGTGACAATTTTCTGGGACAAACGTGGTGTCATTACGACTGATTTCCTTGAACGGAGTGCAACAACAAACAGTGTTCACTATCGACGATGTGACAGACGTTAAACTGGCTGTGAACTCATGGGTGAAACCACAGCCTCAGGAATGTTTCAAAAATTGATTTTACGAATGGGCGGACATGTATAGAAAGTGATGGACAATACTTTGAATTGGCTAACATTATTAACAGTATATCCAAGTATTTTGCCACCAAATTTCACATATTTGATTCTACAAGTAAAATCTTAAGATTGACGAGGCATTACTTTCAGGTTCCCCTTTGTAAAAAGGAAAGTTAAATTAGAGTGTATATCACAACATATAGTCGCACAAAAGACATTCAGTTGCTAAAATTGCAGAATCAAGGATGTTGGATTTTGTAGCAAAAGAAAAAAAAGAAAAAAAATCGCATTTTCTAAAGAGCTCGACAAAAATGTTTTGCTCGAGAGTAGTTTTGAGAAAAAGAAAAACATTGAAACATGAAGCTTTGAATTAATTCTTTTAATCGACCTCAGCATCTTACAGAAAGTTCTTATTTTCAGCTTTCATGGAAACGTTCTGTTCCGTCTTTCTTTTGTTTGTGTTGTTAATGTATACACAGAATAACGACCTATTTTTCTAGATGTCTTCCTTCTCCTTACATAAGTACTTGTTCATTAAAAATAGGTACAAATAAAATACAATCACTTCCATTTTCTAGAGGCAAACTCAACTAATTTATTGAATAGAACTCTTCAAAGTCGAATACCTTTTGGAGGACCATTGAACTAATGAATCACCCGAAGACAATGATTATCTTCTTCGCTATTGTAATTATTCGTGTCCTGTGTATTGGGAATTATGGTAATTACTCTCTAGGCTCGCTTCTCGAGCATTGTGCTTCTTTTTGATCGTCTAGAGACATTTAGGTCTACCTCAGAGGGTGGAGCAGCCGCGCAGACGGATCTTAAGTACATTCCCTCCAAAATCAATCGATTGCTAATGGTGAAAGTGTGCCATCTTCGTAATGTATTCCTTTTTTCAAACATAGAATGAGTTCGTTACACGCGAAACTACCTGCATATCGGGAAAGTGAAGGGGTATTATTTTGGACGCGCTCTTCAACCTAAGGTAACTAAACCTCTATCACCATTTCTTTATCATGACTTTTGAAAAAGTACGAGAGAAATAGTGAACATCTTTCAAAGTCATCGCTATTTCCCCGTTTTTCTTTAATTAACACACAGCTACCAAAATATTGTATTTCGACACCGTAGACTTTGTCTATTTACATTGTCTCCACGTATATGGAAGATTTTCACCATTTCTCTCCCCCTTTGGATTCATTAGCTGTAATTAAATAGCTTGAGCTTTTAAGCCCCTCCAGATGTAAGACGTCTCAGTTGCTGAGCCCATCCTTACGGATTTGTGAAGTCAGATGCTGACAGATAAACACACATAGCGCGGTGGATTCTTGGCACTGTAGCGTAAGGCGAACGCACTCGGCTAGATATCGAGAGATCTGGAGTTCTATCCCAACGGTGTAGAAATATAATTTTTCGGTTCCTGTGTGTTGATTAAAGAAAAACCTGGAAAGAGCAATGACTTTGTTTATTTGAAAAAGAAAAAGTTCATGGTGTCATTTTGTTCTTTCTTCTCTGTGAAAACCAGCCTCCCAAGGTATACATGTACTTATGGACATTTTTTGTTAATTTTATAATATTTAATTTTCTCTGTCTCGTATGCCAAAGCAAGAACATATTATGCTTGAAGAAACACCAGAATCTAGCTCGACACCTGTGTGAAAACACAAGTTTGTCCAGGACGGGGATCGAAATCGCACCCCCTCACTCCGTAGTGAGTTGCTCTCCCAACTAAGCTACACGGACGGAATATACAGCTGCATATTCGTCGTCTTGACACGTGTTTCCCCTCTGTAGTACGTCACATCATCCCCCTTTTAACTTTTATTTTATATGAAACGAAGGAGAAATGTCTTTCATTAATTCAAGACGATGTGTGGAACAAACATCACACATTTTTGGAAGAACCCAACGCCCAGTATGTCCATTATTACGTTCGGGCACCAATGTGAAAACACAAGTTTGTCCGCACCTATCACTCAGGAGTATGTTGCTCTCCCAACTAAGCTACAGAGACGGAATATACCGCTGCAGATTTGTATACGGTTCAAAAATCTCACGTCTGTAGTACGTCATATAAGGGTAACACTATTTATACATTTCGCTATTCTCTCTATGGCTCTCTCCTGCGTTAAGCTGGAAATGGTAAAAATCTTTCCCTATTTGTAAGACATTCTGTAGAACTTATCCGCTGCCATTGTAAAGTAAAGGGAAAGTTTATTGTTAACGAAGAACAAGTTATGTACCTTATCGGATGATCCTTTAACCTCCACACCATGACATGGTATCTGAAGAAACGCGGAGTTGCATTAGAAGAAAGACAAAGTTTTGCAATAAATGAGTCTGTCTTCTTAGCCGTCAGCATTCTGGAGTCGGCAGTCGAAGTCCACCACTGAGTTTGGCCTGGAGTGGTTTGACCTCAGAAAGTGTAATGTTTTGGTTGACACCATTGGCGTATCTTGGGTCCGAAACCTGGGCTATCTCCCCTCCCTTCCGCTCTCCCCCAGTACTGTTTCCTTTAATTGTGAAGTTTAATTTTTAATTGTTAAGTAATAGAAGTAACTTTTTTCTAAATTTTAGGTACATGCCGTTGCTAACAGGATACCAAATAATTATGAAGATTTGAACACTTATTTGGACATGAACTCCATTCTTCTTCTGAATACTTTATTTGTACATGAACTCCATTCTTCTTCTGAATACTATATTTGTACATGAACTACATTCTTTCTTCCTTTTGTGTAAACTTGAGTGTTACGTTTTCATAAAATGTTTCTTCCGAGTACTTTTTTCATATTTAAAAATAATGTTTTTCTCTGTTGACAAAACAGCCAAGTTTTTCGAATGTGCATGTCCTTGTGTGGCTCTAAGATATAACTTGATTCTTTTTAATGCTGAAAAACTTCTTTCGGCAGTTGCAGTTGTTGATGGAAAGTTTAATATGAGGTCTGCTAATTTGTACACCTCACTAAACCATATGTCCAATTTACTCAACTTTATGTAGCACGTAATGTCTCTTACTGATTTGTTTCTGTATTCATCAAAGGAATAAAACACTTTCAGTTCCTTTTTTTGTCGAGCTGAATCAAAATTTGAAGCATAGATTTCTTTAAGTTCTGACAGTAGATGTTCAGGGAAGCTTTCACAAAATTTATCAAAACAGTTCGAATCCAACAAAGCCACGAATTTAAGATATAATATCTCTGATTTTAATTCATTGACACTTCACAAAAACTGAAACAACTCTCGCGAAACACTTACGGACGGGAGTATGCGAGTGATTGAGTCTTCGCTATTCTGAGCGAACCGTTTCCCAAAACAATGGCCCATTCCCTTCTACCAGCTGATTCATGTTGTCATGGAAACGCAAGCAGGCGATTGTACAGAAGGTTTTCGCATCAGAACTGCGAAGACTCTGGAAGAGCTGCTTGCTGTATGCCGTTGGTTTTCGCTCGCCAGACTGAGTCAAAGAAGCGACACCGCACGCTTTTTTTCCTCAGCGAAAGCATCGACATACACTGACGTAAAAAAAAATCCCAACACCAAGAAGGGGTTGTGTTACATAAACGACAGTTGGTAGGCGGTGAGAGTACATCTGTAAGATGACGTCTATGCAAATTTTGCGCTCGGCGCATACGTGTGGCGCTAGTAGCGCCCCTCGGAACATGCAAAGCAAGTTTGCTGTAAATATGCGCTGTAACGTTCGTGAGCGTTAGTTATCGTTGAGATTCGACGTAGGGTGTTGATGTTAGTCAAGAATGCCTTTAAGAAGACGAAGAAGCCATTATCAACAGCTCACGGAGTTTGAACGAGGTCGTGTAATAGGGCTACGAGAAGGTGGATTTTCTTTCCACAATATTGCAGAACGACTTGGCAGGAATGTAGCCACTGTGCATGATTGTTGGCAGCGGTGGTCAAAGGAAGGTACTGCCTCAAGAAGACCGAGTTCCGGTCGGCCACGTGGCACTACTGAGAGGGAAGACAGCTGTGTACGGCGTATGGCCGTGGCGCATCGTACCGCGTCTGCGGCAGCAATTCGACCTGCAGTTGCCACCACAGTGACACAACGAACTGTTACAAATCGGTTATTTGAAGGACAGCTCCGAGCCAGACGCCCTGTAGCGTGCATTACACTTACTCAAAACCACTGCCGTTAGCGACGTCAGTGGTGTCAAGCTAGAGCTTATTGGAGGACGGAGTGGAGATCTGTTGTGTTTTCTGATCAAAGCCGGTTCTGCCTGGGTGCCAGGGATGGCCATGTGTTGGTTAGGAGGAGGCCAGATGAGCGCCTGCGGCCGAGACACACTGGACCTACACCTGGAGTTATGGTCTAGGGAGCAATCTCCTATGACGGCAGGAGAACTCTCGTGGTTATCCCACGCAACCTGACGGCACAGTTGTACGTCGGTCTGGTGATTCAACCTGTTGTGCTGCCATTCATGAACAGCATTCCAGGGGTGTTTTCCAACAGGATAACGCTCGTCCGCATACCGCTTTTGTTACCCAACATGCTCTACAGAGTGTCGACATGTTGCTGTAGCCTGCTAGATCACCAGATCTTTCACCAATCGAGCTCGTATGGGACATCATTGGGCGACAACTCCAGCGTCAGCCCCAACCAGCATTAACCGTCCCTGTATTCAACGATCAAGTGCAACAGGCATGGAACTCCATCCCACAAACTGACATCCAGCACCTGTACGACACAATGCATGAACGTTTGTGTGCTTGCATTCAACATTCTGGCGGTTATACCGGTTATTAATGTACCAGCATTTCACATTTAAAATGGCTCTTCTCGCGCTTACAATAAGCTGTGATCTTGAAACCTTAATCGATTAAATATGTTACCTATACAAATGTATTGCCGCCATTTCATTCCTCTACAACTATTTTTTCGTGGTGTTGGAATTTCTTTTCCGTCAGTGTGTTTTAATACCGTTGATAATTGACTTTTATTTGTGTATATTTATTTCAGTTTTATTTGTGCATTCTCTGGGCTTCGCAGCTAGCCTAGCTAGCCTGGAATATACGCCACTAGTTGCCACGGTCTGGAAAGAGCGTATTTTCTTCGATGCAGAAGACCAGCGTTAGGGCTCAAGTCAAGAGAGTTTTTCGCGGAAAATCTCCCAGTTTGGGTAGGGCGAAGGTTTACTAACAAGCGGCCGTGCTAATGCCTAACGAGACCGAATGATCTCCAGGGACATTTATATCCCGGGATATAATAAAAACGTTGGTAATCCAATTTATAGTTACTCTGACTTTTCTGACGGCTGAGTTGCATGTAATCTGCAACTACTTCGACATCAGGTAAATCCATAGGGAAGGTGGAATAGCGGAAGTCCCCACTGCACACTGAAAGGACCTAGAGAAAGCGTTGCGAGCTCATTACGCATTTTGTCGTATTTTAATTAAGAACTACCCAGCATTCTACGGTCACGTTGTACATGTTCATGGTATCACTTTGTTTTTTTTTTTTTTCATATTATTCATTGTTAGAAGTTTAGTCCAAGAGTTCTCTTTTCTGGTGGTGGTGGTGTGACCCAACTCACATCTTCGTACTCGGCAGCAGCGGTTCTACTGATGGAACTACGCCGACAAGGCTTATCGCTGCAACTTTCCATTTTGTCTCATGCGCCACCTATGTAATAGTTCGCTTACAGGGATTGGACACAAAATAATGTGAACACCATGATTACAGGGGTTAGTGCTATTTGTGCAGGCTACAATGGAAAAACCAAACGTTATGAATACCATGAAATAAATACGGGTTTACGCCATATAATACAAATTTTGAAAATGACAATCCGATTTTTGGCGTAAATGTGACAATGATGGTAAGTCAGATATTATCCGAAAACTTGAAAATTTTCATCGTCCTGGAGCGGAACTCGAACCCGCGTCTCCCAGAAAACGCCCGGGTATGCTAACCACTACACCACCCAGAACGACCAAGTTTCAAGTTCCCGATCAATTTGAATTCCTGTGATGATTATAATCAAATTGATTGGAAACTTAAAACGTGGTCGATCTGGGTGGTTTAGTGGTTAGCATACCCGGGCGTTTTCTGGGAGACGCGGGTTCGAGTTCCGCTCCAGGACGATGAAAATTTTCAAGTTTTCGGATAATATCTGACTTACCATCATTGTCACATTTACGCCAAAAATCGGATTGTCAACTCCAAAATTTGTGTTATGATTACCTTTTGTGTATCTATTCTTTGCATATATCTTCTAGGTTGTGTGCCAGTGCAGTGCAAATTGGGTTGAGCAGTGGTTCCTACGAGCGGTTGGTTAAATGGGTGACCTGTCGGACTTCTAAAGTGGAAAAATCGTGGGAGCCGGTTTAACAGGAGCGTCTCTAACCATAAAAATTAAATTGTCTGGTGTTTCAAGAGCAACAGTCTCCACAGTTATGACTGCGTACAGAAAGCATGACAAGACTTCACGAGAGAAGAATAATGATGGGAGTAAACCGAAACAGAATGAGAGGGGCCGTCGAACACGTGCAAGGATTGTGTCCAAATAAAACAGAACTACTGTAGCAAAAGCGATGGCAAATCTCAATATATACCTGAATTATCCTGTTTCCACAAAAATAGTCCGCAGAGCAATTCAGAAGGACAACATCCTGCAATCGCTAAACCCGTAATCACAGAAACCAACCCTACAACGCCAAAAAGATGGCGTCATGTGCATAAGACCTGACATCTGACGACTGGAAGCGTGAGATATGGTCTGAGTCCTCATTGACATTATTCCGAACAGTAGGTGGCGGATATATATGAAGAACCCGCAAGGAATATCTGGTTTCAACTGTCAAACATGGGGGTGGATCTGTGATGATTTCGGTGGCCATATCTTGGTATCTCGCCAGCCTAATAATTACTCTACATGGTCAAGTAATGGGCAACGAGTAGGTACTTAGACATTCTTGCTGATCAAGTGCATGCAATGGTCAATGTCGTTTCAATGTACCCATACGCACACACAGCCAGAACAGTTCAATTTTGGTTTGAAGATCACCAAGATAAACTTCAACATCTGCCCTAACTAGCTCAGTCACTTGCCACTTGATATCATCGAACTAATGTCGGCAGTTTTGGAGAGCAGAATGAGAAGCGAATAGCTCTGATCGCCGAATGGTACAACATTCCACTGGAGACATTTCAAAAGCTGTATGAATCTATTCCAAGAAGGTTGGAAGCTGTATTAAGGTATTCGTATACCCTAAAATAGTCAAAAGTATGAAAAAAATTGATAGACGTATCCCAGGTAGCACAGCCTTGCAATTTAACTTAGGCCCAACGCTGAGCCGCCGTCTTTTAGGAATAGAAGACGCTGGCTCAGGATTAGGCCTACGGTAAATTACAAGGCTGTGCTACCTGGGATTTTATTCCCCGTTTTTGCTACTTTCAGGACCTGTAATTTTTTTTCCCAGATTCGAAATAGTTTTCGTGTCATATTCATTTTTATGAATCCTTATCTACGCAGGAAATGAATTTAAATATATTCGATTGTTATTTCACGTGGATCGTCTGGTACTTTGGCACATCATGCAGAGAGTCAAACCTATATACCAGAGACTAACCAATGCGGAACTGATCAGAAAATGTCCCCATGATAAAATTCAGAACATCCATGAAAGTTTTCATTCCCTAATTTGGTGACGTTGCCCGAGGGAGATATTTGTGGGAATGGACGCTTTCGAACTCTCTGTTTATGATGCTGTATACCACTTCAATGCTGGGGCAAAAGTAGAATTGGAAATTATTGCTGAGCCCGGGCCCACCCTAGCCCGGATTCTTGGAAAATTTTGCTTATCAAGGCTAGCATTTATGCATTATATACTGGCAAAAGATATGGCCCAAGCAAGGATTAGTTTAAAAATCATTAGTTTAAAAAGTTTAGTTCAGTTAATCCACTTCACAATATTAATATGTTTTTAGAAATACTACGCATAAAGCCAAATGTTCTAAAATGTGGATTTGAAAATAAATAAATAATCAACGTGCCCTTCGACCGTATCAGGGGACTCAGTAATTTTGGTCAAAGGGGATGAAAATAAAATCGTTTAGAAACAAAAAATTCCATTCGTTATTTTTTTTTATTTCTAAATTTACTTTTATTTTGAATAAATTGCATTATATACAGACAGTTGCAAGTGTTTGAAATTTTGACTCTAGAAAACTAATCTTTGCAATATAATTTACATATATGCTAATTGGTAAAGGTAGTTTAGAGTGATGTAGTAGAATATAAAAAAAAGCATGTAAGGAAATTTTCAAAATAAAAATCAACGTAAAAGCATTTCAGAACATTAACAAATCTTTGCGCTTAATAGTATAATAATCACAATATTATCATATGTGTGTGCAGTTTCCAGATCAAGTTCATCATGAAAAAAAAAGAGAGAGAATTGAATCTAATGCCTCAGCGCTTCAACTTTATCTTTTTTTTCTCTGAAACTCGACCTGCTGCACTAAAATCCAACGTCACCCTCCTAAAAATCGCGGGAGTGAGAAAATTAAAAAAATAATAATAACAATACTTCTAACTGCACAATTTTGGAAACTAATACATCATTTTAAGGATAAGATTCTTTATTTTTAATAAAATACAAAAAATGGGAATGTGATTTTTTCCCAGTTTTTTCATACCAGACCTCCTTAAACTAATCCTTGGTTGGGGCACAGCTTTGGACAATGCATAATGCAAGTCTTGTTAAACAAAATTTGTCTTGCAATGGCAGCAAGCTCAGGAAATTGAAAATCCTTCCACCAATGTAACAAATCCACAATGAAGTTTAACACGTTTATTTCAACCGGGCTCAGAATCAGACGTGTTGAATTAATTATAGTAAGGAAATTCAAGATGTGTAATTCTGAGCCCGGGTCGGGCCGGAGCTCATCTCTACTTTCTAGTTCTGGTTTCTATTCCAGTTCAAGACTGACGGACTAAAAATTAATTTTACTTACTTCTCAATCTTTAGGTCTGTGTTTGAGACACTTCAATTTTTCTATAATACACTGCTGGCCACCCAAAATGCAACACCAAGAAGTACACGAGATAGCAAAGCCAGATTTACTGGACACATAGCAAAAGATACAAAGATGAAACGATTGAGCTTACAAGCCCGTGCGACTTTCGGAACACGCAGACATCAATAGTTCGTGTGGCCCTATGGCTGGCAATAACGGCCGCTACGCGCTGCGGCATTGAACGAAAGAGGCTTTGGATGTGGGCTTGGGGTATATCGGTTCAGGCTGCTTCCACACGTTGCCACAGTTCATCAGGCGTAGCCGCGGGTGGTGCTTGCTGGGCCATTAGGTTGCCGATCAGTGACCAGGCGTGTTCGATGGGCGAAATATCTGGAGAATAGGTGGGTCACGGCCTTAGTGACACCTGGTGGGCCGTGAAGAGTTTTTTCACGATGCGTGCCACGTACGGGCGTGCATTGTCCTGTTGAAACGTGGCCGCTGGCAGGTCCTGCATGTAAGGGAGGTCTAGAGGCTCCAAAACGTCAGATATGATGCGGTGGCTGTTGAGTGTACTGGCGATGCGTACCAGAGGGGTGCGGGTGTCATATCCAATTGCGCCCCAAACCATAACGCCAGGCGACGGACCGGTATGGCGATGCATAATGCAGGCGTCATACAGTGTCTCGCCGCGATGCCACCACACGCGGATCTGACCATCGTGGTGTTGCAGGCAGAAGCGGGAAACATCGGAGAAGACAATGTCGTGCCATTCCGTAGTCCAGGTGAGGCGTTCAACGGCCCACTGCCGCCGGACTCGCCGGTGGTGTAACGTCAATGGTAATCGGAGAAATGGGCGCCGTGCGACAAATCCCTGCTCCTGCACATGACGTCGAACAGTACGTGCTGACACAGGTTGTAGCGCAACATACCCTAATTCCTGCGCTAACGTTCGTGATGTGGCGGTGCGAGCCGTAAATGCCCGCCGCACAACATGCCGGTCATCTTGTTCGGTGGTGTGCCACGGCTGCGGCAACCGCTCATGTCGGTCCGTCCGTCCCTTCTGCACCCACCGAATCCATACTCGCATCCCTGTGGCTAGATGTCGTACCATATGCGCGCCGATATCTCGGTACGATCAACCGCTGTCACGATAAGCCACTATTCGTTCTCTGCGAGGCATCAGAAAGCTTCCCCGCTCAAGTCCAGCAGCAGAACACACTTCCACTACTTACACCCCGCCTTATGTGCACCCTTCTTATAGTGCTTCTCGGTGGCGTACCGGGCGTATATGATTTGCCTATACCCTGCAATGCTAATCGTTTGCATGTCATCTCGCGGGGAACGCATGCTGCGAATTTCATGCTAATCGGATGCTTCCTTCTTGGTGTTGCATTTTGGGTGGCTAGCAGTGCATATGAGAATGACGGGAAACATCAAAATTTTGGTTACAACTGCTCAAATTTCAAAATGTGAAATAATTTAGGAAGGTAAAGAATGTCTTAAGGGAATGAACTAACATCTGCCTGTTAGTTCATTCGTCCTGATGATGCCGAGCCAGACGCTCTGCGAAACTATAGTCGATGTTAATAAAACATTTAATTGTGAAAAAACGTTGATAATTTATTCTAACATCTGCATGATTGAATGATAATAAGTTATTGTAGGACTCACCAAAGTTAACAATGCTAGCGAAAAAATGACGTTTTGCAATACTCACACATTCATTTTACTGTAAACAACCAAATATACAAATGAACCCTATGATTCTAGTACAATCTCTAGAGAAAGAATTCTCATTAATTCAGCGTTGTATGGAGGAATCATAACACACTAGACGAAATCCGTCGGAATCCAAAGTCATTTTTTTAAAAGAATAAACTCATATGAAAAAACAAATGTAAACTTTATTAGATTGAGAAATTCATTCAACCACTTCAGTAAAGACAAGTAGCCCACGTTCGTGATTTTTTTTTTGACTGAAGGTTTAACGACCACCGTGAGCAACTCAATCGGCTATAAGCAGTCGCCCGTCTCTAATTTAGGGTCACTGGTTCCTGGGAAAGGAGAGAGCCAGGGCCGTAAGAGGATTTGAACACGGACCCTTCACGAACGCATCATCATAAGCCAGCGATTAGACCACTGCGCCACCGGGGCGGCCAGGTTCGTGATGAGCATCACGACTGCACCCTTTTTCAGTCGTAAAATGTGAGGCGGAAGTCCACTCATGTCGATCGTGTGCAAAAATTCAACTGGATAGCGCACTGTTTCACTCTCATCTTCAGTCGCAACTGTGTTTGTATATGTTGTTGGAATGAGACTCGCGTTGCGAATACTCTTCACCCGTCGGTATTTACGGTTAGTTTTTTTTTGTTTTTGAAACGAATAAACTCATATGAAACAACAAATGTAAACTTTATTTGATTGACAAATTCATTCAACCACTTCAGTAAAGACAATAGTCCAGGTTCGTAATTTTTGTTTCTTTGACTGGAGGTTTAACGACCACCGTGAGCAACTCAATAGGCTATAAGCAGCCGCCCGTAATATTTTCACCAACAATGGCCAACGGAATGTTTATTTACATCTTTACATAATGGGAAACGTCTTACCTACGTCAATAAACTGGATCGGATGAATATTAAATTGTATATATACATCACACTGTCCAACGGCATAACGCAATCAGGTCTTAGAGAGTGTTCGCTGTTCCGATGAGAAGAACTTTGATACAAATGCCTGCTAGCGTTGCTTTGCGCAACGGTTAGCTCAGAAAAGAGACTTCGGACTTTGGACTATCTCAGTCTTCCATGCTCCCACCTTCAACAGCGCGTGAGTCAACTGCCCGCTTCTCCCATAGACTTTACCTAGAACTTTTGCCGCCGCATACAGCCCGAACCTTTGCCCCAATCTAATTTTCCATCTCGGTTGGTACATCTACATGATAAGACCTTTATTTTGATACCTCAACCATAACTTTACGTTTAGCCGTTCTCTCAAAATAGGTCTCACAGTAAAAAACCTTATACAATGAAGATATAGATGGCGCAACTCAATATGTACATTCTAAGTATTTTTACAAACAATGGTCAAAGGAATGTTTATTTACATATTTACATAATGTGAAACGTCTTACCTACGCGAATGTTTTGGATCGAATGAATGTTAAGTTGTATATATGTACATCACACAGTCAAACGGTATAATGCAATCAGGTCTTCGAGAGTGTTCGCTGTTCCGATGAGAAGAACTTTGATTCGAATGTCTGCTAGCGTTGGTTTGCGCAACGCTTTGCTCAGAAAAGAGAATACTTCGGATTTTGGACTATCTCAGTCCCTCCATGCTTCGCCTTCAACAGCGCTTGAGTCAACCGCAGATGATCGAATGTCAACCGCACGCATTTGCTATAGACTTTACATGGGAAGTTGGCCGCCGCACAACCCCCGAACCTTTTCCCGAATCCCCTTTCTATTCGACTGGCACATCTACATGGTAAGACCTTTATTTTTTTTTTTTTTTGATTGGAGGTTTAACGACCACCGTGAGCAACTCAATGGGCTATAAGCAGCCGCCCGTCCCTAATTTAGGGTCACTGGTTCCAGGGAAGGGAGAGAGCCAGTGCCGTAAGACAAGCACAACATCCATGCCTGACCGGGATTCGAACCCGGACCCCTTACGGACGAATGATCAGAGGCCAGCGCCTTAGACCACTGCGCCACCGGGGCGGCCCTTTATTTTGATGTATTAACCATATCTTTACGTTCAGCCGTTCCCTCAAAATAGGCTCACAGTAAAAAAAAAAACCCTTGTAGAATTAATATAGATTGTTTTCGAACATTTGGTTAATCCCAGACGATATGTGGAAGAATCATCACACATCGTTCTCGAACTTCACGGCCATGTGATTTATTTTAAGTTCGGGCGCCAATATGCCCTAAAGAGCCATTTTTGCCGGTGATGAGATTTGAACCCACATTTTTCTAATGCTGAAGTGTGGTCTACCGATTTAACAACGCCGGCAAGGCTTTTCACAGTAACTTGCCGTTTCGACTCATGTCTCACCGCTGCAGTGGTCTAAGGCGCAAGCCTCTGATCATTCGTCCGAACGGGGTCCGGGTTCGAATCCCGGTCAGGCATGGATGTTGTGTTTGTCTTACGACACTGGCTCTCTCCCTTCCCTGGAACCAGTGACCCTAAATTAGGGACGGGCGACTGCTTATAGCCCATTGAGTTGCTCACGGTGGTCGTTAAACCTCATCAAAAAAAAAAAAAATGTCTCACCTCAGTAGTAAGTACGTCACAGAAGCAAAATTAAATATTAAACGCTTGTAGGAGCACTTCCGTAATTATAACCTGTGTAATAAATAAATGTTAAACAGCAGCATCTTTGGTACATATTATTAAATAATAGTATGTTTGGAAAGAGAGAGAAGTGAAGGTTTTCATCTAATATATTTGTGAAGTACGATAATGGTAAGTTGTTTGCACATTTATGTCAGATATTAGTTAATGAATATAGCGTCTTAGTATCATAATGTTAAATGAAAAGGAATTAAAAGAGACACAAAGACTAGTAAATATTAAGAATGGGAAGTTTCCTCATACACTCCAAGTTATTGGCATTTTCTCAGTAATTAAGCTCACAGAATGCGTCTGTAATTTCTAGGAGGAGTAGGTATTGTTACTGGGACAATTACCAAGCTTTGAAAAGAGACGCCTGTTCGAAAGTGGTAATTGCATTTCAAGAAGGTATTCACGTGGCTTGTTGTTCACCGGTATTTCCTGCGAGTAGTGCCAAGTTTCGTTGAATTAATATCTGGTTCACAAAGCACTGGTTTAAAATTGAGGACGACAGAGGAAAACACTTTCTTTCCCTCTTAACAAGATTCCTGAAATCAATGCACCTATCGAATATGGCTCTTCAATTTAGAAATTGCATATTTCACATTCTCATGCAACTTGATAGAATTAAGGAACAACAGCTTAGAGAATCAGGAGATGTTTAAAAATCTATTGCTTTTACACTTACTAAAAGTTAAAAATCAATGTATAGGTGTGATCATTTATTTAGTGTATCAGGATTCTGTAATAGGAGATAGAAGAGGTAATGCATGATAGTAAAAATAATACTAAAATCGTGGTGTATTATAACGGAAAGTTTTTCAGTCACAAAAGCCGAGTTCTTTCGCGGAAGGAACGGAACTTTTTTTTGTTGCATCTCTCGAACCACTTTGTTTTTTCATTTTTAAGCGTACATTTCCATAATTTTTATTTTCAAAAGCACCATTTGTCTCTGGAAAACTATAAAGCACATCCACATAAGCACTCTAACTCACGACATTACTATTCGAAGGGCACAACGTAAATGAAAAAGAAACAACAAAAACTGCAGCACCTGAAGCACTTTTACGGAAACGGAATTGCGGTGACGCTGTGCCTTACCTGCGCTCCAAAGAAAACATGTGTGACGTCATAACTGTTGGAATCACAGAGTCTCAGCGATAAAAAACAAACAAAAAGAAAACGCAGATCGTCAGACGAGAATCTTTTTTTTTTTTTTGATTGGAGGTTTAACGACCACCGTGAGTAACTCAATGGGCTATAAGCAGTCGCCCGTCCCTAATGTAGGGTCACTGGTTCTAGGGAAGGGAGAGAGCCAGTGCCGTAAGACAAACACAACATCCATGCCTCACCGGGATTCGAACCCAGACCCCCTTCGGACGAATTATCAGAGGCCATCGCTTAGACCACTGCGCCACCGGGGCGGCGACGAGAATCTTAAAAACGCTCCAAAATGAACTGCCACGTGCCAGACGCAACTCTGTGACGTAACCACACGTACCCAACCTTGAAACGTCACGACGCGTATATATTACTCTCACGTGATCTGTGACGTAGGTGAAGTCGAGCCTTTTTTTTTTTTTTTTGATTGGAGGTTTAACGACCACCGTGAGTAACTCAATGGGCTATAAGCAGTCGCCTGTCCCTAATGTAGGGTCACTGGTTCTAGGGAAGGGAGAGAGCCAGTGCCGTAAGACAAACACAACATCCATGCCTCACCGGGATTCGAACCCAGACCCCCTTCGGACGAATTATCAGAGGCCATCGCTTAGACCACTGCGCCACCGGGGCGGCGACGAGAATCTTAAAAACGCTCCAAAATGAACTGCCACGTGCCAGACGCAACTCTGTGACGTAACCACACGTACCCAACCTTGAAACGTCACGACGCGTATATATTACTCTCACGTGATCTGTGACGTAGGTGAAGTCGAGACTTTTTTTTTTTTTTTGATTGGAGGTTTAACGACCACCGTGAGCAACTCAATGGGCTATAAGCAGTCGCCCATCCCTAATTTAGGGTCACTGGTTCCAGGGAAGGGAGAGAGCCAGTGCCGTAAGACAAACACAACATCCATGCCTGACCTGGATTCGAACCCGGACCCCTTCGGACGAATGATCAGAGGCCAATGCCTTAGACCACTGCGCCACCGGGGCGGCGAAGTCGAGACTTGAGCCTTCTTCTAAAAACAGTGTTATTGTTGTTGCCTTATTTGCTTGCTTGTGAAAGAGTGTCTGTGACGTTCCGTCTATATGTTCTGTAAAATAGAACTACTCTTTTTTATTGGAAAGAGAACTGTTTTGAAAGATGTTTTATTTCTGTAAATTATAGAACGCTTTATGCTGTTTCTACATAGATTCTGTCTACTTACAAAGAGTTTTGAGCGTGATGGACTGAAGTGTTTTTATGGCCAGTAAACATGGCGTGTGTTCGATTGATCTTCAGTTTCACTAATAGCGCATCAACTTGCTGAAGTACTTTCATCAAATGAATAATCTTCTTGTCATCCTTTTATATTATCATTAAATATCATTTTTTACTGCCACAACTCAGGTCTGTATAAAAGTTTATTATTGCTTGCATGAAGTCATCTGTTCTATTTTTACTGTTAAGCATACAATCCTTTACCACGAATGAAGAATAGCAGAGAAGTATTTTTTCTACTGCGTACTGAGCAATTGGGGAGTTAGCGTTCTATTTAATTTAATATTTCCACCTCTCTAAAAATCACAACAATAACACCTTTTCAAGCAGACCAATTTTGCCCCAAAAAGCTCCCAGGTCCTTATTTTAGTTTTTATTTTGAGGTATATTTATTAATATTTTTCTATTTTTGTTCCGATACAGCATTTGAGGAAGACACCATACCGTTAGTGAACGCAGGACACAACGTTGGTTGCTCAAACCGGTTTGGAGATTTGAACAAGCAGTAGACCAGAGGGAGTCATTAATGAAGACGAGTTGGAGGTCTCAATTGAATCCCAACCACTCCAAACTGTACGATAGCTTACCAAAAGTAACTCGGAGTACAATGTATAACCGTTTCCCAGCATTTAACGCAAATAAACAAAGTGAAAAAGAGGATGAATGGTTCCACATGAACTGACGGATCAGCACAAAGCAGACCAGATTTTATTTTTACTTTCTTCTGCAAGCAAACGAAGAACAGTTTGAGGTGCCTCGTTACGTGTGATGAGAATTAAATATTGTATGACAACTATCGACGTCAGGCGCAATGGCTCTGGTATGAGAGGGAAATGCCTACTTCTCTTAGGAAAACATACTCACAACCTGAAAATACACTGGCGGAAGGTGAAAAAAGAACACCAAGAAGCAGACGTCTGATACCAATGAAACTTATACAGCACAATAACGGAATACCGAGGATAACGTGATCAAAACATTATGGCAAAATACAGCTGTATTTGCTGGTAAACTGAAAAATAACATTTCCCTGTAACATGGTTAGTACGAGGTTGAACCGCCATGAACTACGTCACACTGTACAATTCTGGCATGGAGTCTGTCGTACAGATGTTGGATGTAAGTTTGGGGTATTGAGTTCCAAGCATCCTCAACCCGGACGCGTAAATCGGGGATGGTCGTGGTTGGCCGTGGAGACCGGATAAGTCGTTGTCCCATAAAATCGCACACGTGCTCAATGGGAGAAAAAACCGGTGAACGTGCAGGCCATGAAAGTTGTCTCACACCCTAAAGTGTATGTTTCTTTGCACGTGCCGTGTGTGGGCGGGCGTTATCTTGCTGGAAAACACCACGATGGACCGACCTTACAAATGGCACAACAACGGGCTGAATGATGTTGTTGATGTAGGAGGTGCTGTTTAACCTACCCGGTACAAACACTATAGTTGTGTACGGGAGTGACAGCTGATCACTCCCCACACCAGGAGGCCAGGTGTAGCCCTGTGTGTCGCTGGCGGATGCAAGCAGGGTGGAGACGCTCCCCTGTGCGTCTGCGAACAAGCATACGGCCATCGGAGGCTCCCAAGCAGAATCTGCTTTCATCGCTGAACACGACAGATCGCTATTGCGTTCTCCAGTGCAGACGTTGGCGACACCACTGCAACCGTTCCTGACGGTGGGCTGGAGTCAGAGGTACACATGCCAGAGGCACACGTGCACGTTGTCCTGCATCCAGTAGACGATTGCGGATTGTTCTCACAGTCACCTCAGGTGCAACGGCAGCTCGGATTTGCGTAGCAGTGAATGTTCTGCTTGACAACGCCGCTCTTCTTATGCGTCGATCGGTCCGTTCATCAGTCTGTCTGTGACTCCCGGTTCCAAGTCTTCTCGTGTGGGAATGTTCCTCGGACCATCTACGCCACCATTGTACCACCACCGGTACTTCCCGTCTAATTCGCTCTGCAATACGACGATACGACCACCCGGCCTCGCGGAGTCCGACTAGACGACCTCGCTCAAAGTCCGATGACTTCTGAAATCGTACACGTCTTCCATGTCCAGGCATTGCAGCTTCTTCAGGATCTTCGCACGTGTCCGTATTCTGACGACTGATTACATTCACTTCGCCGTACTCCTTAAATACCATCGACGATAATTTGCATATTATGCCGTGCTGTGGCGTAAGCGCTCACCGGTTGGTCCCGAAATTAACATCACACCTACGTAAACTCAACCCATTAACATAAGTAAATTTCATGATCGTCTGCCAATTCCTACTTGGTGTTCTTTTTTCACTTTCCGCCAGTGTAGAAAAGTACGCCAGCTGTTGACTGATGTTTTCTGACGTCTGTTTGAAACATCAGGTTTTTTAATTTTATGAAGAAAAATATTAATTTCCACTGAGCAATCGACAAAACTGGTGAGAACATTTCCCCTGCTCAATCATTACGTAGAATTACCATGACGTAGAATTACCATTATTTTTGATTCAGTTGGATAAAGTTATAGTGTGTTTCCAAAATGGCGGAAGAAGCTCATTTTTCAAAGAAACACGACAATCTTAATTTGTTTAAATATGGAAAAAACTATTATCAAGAGCCAGTAACTATTTCCCCTTGGGAGACATTCAAAGTCGTGGGATTATGAATTGGCATTTTCAGAATACATTACTAGGTACTGACTTATAGTATTATTCTGATGCACTGTCATCCCCGTACTAACCTATTCGATACTCTGTTAAAGAGGTGGGAGTTGTTTTGACTTTTTTCACGTGTCTAAGATTCAGTTGAAAAGCTTGGATAAAGTTGCTTTCTATTCTTTGATTCAGTTGGAAAGCTTGGATAAAGGTGCTTTCTATTTTTTGATTCAATTCGAAAGCTTGGATAAAGTTGCTTTTTATTTTTTGATTCAGTTGTAAAGCTTGGATAAAGTTGCTTTCTATTTTTTGATTCAGTTGGAAAGCTTGAATAAAGTTGCTTTCTATTCTTTGATTGAGTTGGAAAGCTTGGATAAAGTTAATTTCTATTTTTTGATTCAGTTGGAAAGCTTGGATGAAGTTGCTTTCTATTTTTTGATTCAGTTGGAAAGCTTGGATAAAGTTGCCTTCTATTTTTGATTCAGTTGGAAAGCTTGGATAAAGTTGCTTTCTATTTTTTAATTCAGTTGGAAAGCTTGGATAAAGTTGCTTTCTATTTTTTGATTCAGTTGGAAAGCTTGGATGAAGTTGCTTTCTATTTTTGGATTCAGTTGGAAAGCTTGGATAAAGTTGCTTTCTATTTTTGATTCAGTTGGAAAGCTTGGATAAAGTTGCTTTCTATGCCATGCGCCACTGACTAATAAGAATTGCCTTAGACATAGTTACTCGTCGGGGATGAACCACGCACGTGTTCCTTCGAAGAATGAGCTTGTGCCTCTTGGGAACAAACTGCAATGTCATTGTAACGCTAATCAATTAAAGTTATGCGGTCGAGAAGAGGAAATGCTCTGACTAGTTTTGTCGATTGTTTAGTTGCAATTAAGATATTGTTTCATGAAATTAAGAAAGCCTTCAGGATTCTAACAGACATAAGAAAGCAAGAGTAAACAGCTGGTATATTTCTTTATTTTCAAGATGTAGGTATTTCCCTATTTTTGAAAAGTGGGCATTATTTCTGTGGAAATTTTTCCGCGGGGATTTTTTCATACTTTCAATGACTGTACCGCGGTGAACACCTGAAAGACACCCCGAAATTAAAACCCCATCCCAGTGGAGGATTTTTCAAATTGGACATTTAGAATTAGAGATATTGACAAAAATAAGATATACATCTACGCCACCTGGCGTAGAAACCATGCATTATTTCAAGTAGAAAGTGTTCCTAAAAGGTTTGTCGACATGAGTAGCATCGGTCAACAAAATACTTTTTTGCAAGCGAGCGATTTTAGAAGCTCATATTTTGCTGTAAATACATCAGAAGCGGAAGCTAAGACTTACGCCACATGGAGGCCATACCATTTTTTTACAAAAATTATAAATTATGTGCAAACGATTTCCCATCAGGAGCTGTATCCGGGCAGAAGGAAGTTTTCAAATCGGAGGTTAAGAAGCAGAGAAATAGTGGGAAACGCAATTTACCTTTACGCCCCCTAGCGGAAAGTCTATGAATTACTTGAAAATTTTGAATTTATAGGAAAAACATGTCACACTAGAAACACTATCCAACAAAGAAGGAATTTTTTAAATCGGACTCCTGGAAGTCGAGATATTGACAAAAATAAGATATACCTCTACGCAGCCTGGCGTACAAACCATGCACTATTTTAAGAAGAAAATGTTTCTAAAAGGTTTGTCGACACGAGTAGTATCGGTCTACAAACGACGTTTTTTCAATCGAGAATTTAGAAGCTCATATTTTGCTGCAAATACATCAGAAGCGGAAATTAAGGTTTACGCTCCCTGGTGGCCAAACCATTTTTTACAAAAATTAGAAATTATGTGCAAACGATTTTCCATCAGGAGCTGTATCCGGTGCAGAAATAATATTTCAAATCGGAGATTTAGAAGCAGAGATATAGGGCGAAACGCAATTTACCTTTACGCCCCCTAGTGGAAAGTCTATGAATTACTTGAAAAATCTGAAATTATATGAACCACATGTCACACTAGAAAACACTATCCAACAAAGAAGAAATTTTTCAAATCGGACTCCTCGCTTCTTGCGTCTATTACCGAGTTGCAACATCAACCTACTGCTTCCACAGACCACTGCACGGTTACCCTCACAGTGTTTGTTGCGGCGTCACTCCCTCGGACTGTACGTCCGTGGACATTTGACTCCAATCTCCTCACTGATGCTGAATTTTGTGCCTCTGTCCGTGCTTTCCTCGCTGCTCGTCGCGCAGGGTTGCATTCCGCACCCTGTACCTTGACGTATTGGCTTCGTGTCAAGCATCAGCTCCTCTTACATATCAAGCAACTTTCCTTCACCTTGAAGACTTCTAGTCAGATGCCCCTCGATCACGCCAGGCAGATGCTCACACTGATTAAGTTATCAGATCCGCTTTTTCCAGCATATCAGGCGGAGCTCCAGGCTTTGCTGAAACCTCTTGCGCAGCAAGCACTTTTACGTCTGCGCATTAAGCATCTCAATCCGGAGGAATGCACCTATGATTTTCTAACATCAATGGAATCTGCACGTAAGTCTTCTACCTCGCTTCGTCATCTTCGCCTCCCCTCTGGCGAAATCACATCCGATTCGGCAGCGATTTGCTCTCACGTTCGTCAGTTCTATACCACCAAGTTCAGTGAAACTCTTCCCCTTCTCCCTCTGCTCTCCCCCATCTTCTCAATAACCTGCCTCAAGTTCCGTCTCATCTTGCTCACACCCTGTCTCTCTCACCCACATCCACGGAGGTGTCCGACACCTTCTCTTCCCTTAACCCCCATGCCGCTCCGGGTCATGACGGTCTCTCTTTTCCTTTTTACCGTGCGTTCTTGCCTCTTTTGTTGCTTTTTCTCCTATCCGCTTTTTCTGCTGCATTTAACTGCTCCCACCCTCCCGAGGAGTTTCACGGACGCACATGTGGTCCTATTTCCCAAGAGGGGTGACCCTTTTGACTTGGGAAATTGGCGCCCCATTTCTCTTCTCAATCAAGATTATAAACTCTATACTAAGCTTCTTTCCCGTCGACTAAACTCTATCCTCCCTCACATCCTTGCTGACTCTCAAACCTATACTGTTCCTGGCCGTTCTCTTTCCTCCAATGTTCAACTTCTTCGCGATCTCATTCAACTTGCCAAGACTCATTCTGAACCTCTTGCTCTCCTTTCCTTAGACCTCCGTTCCGCTTTCGATAATATCTCACACGCATATTTAACACAAACCCTGCTACACTTTGGCTTTCCTCCACAATTTGTCTCCGTTCTTCTCTCCCTCTACCGGGACGCCGTTTTCCATGTCAAGACGGCATCTTTTCTCACAGCACATGTTCCCTTCAAGCGGGGAGTTCGTCAGGGCTGCCCGCTTTCTGGTCAACTGTTTGCGATTGCCGTCGAGCCTTTTCTACGCTCTCTGCAAACATCTCTCCTAGCACAACTTCCACCACCAGTTGCCAGCTCACGGCATCACTCAGTCATTTACTCTGCTTATGCAGATGACATTACCGTCTGCATTCGTAGCGACTCACACTTCCAACTGCTACGTCGTTTGTTCTCCGCATATGCTTCATGTTCTTCAGCTGAACTGAATACGTCTAAGAGCACTGGATTGTGGTGCGGGTCGTGGTCCAATCGCTTGGATGCTCCATGGGGGGCTACATTGTCATCCACTACCCAACGCTTCCTGGGTGTGCACTAAGGTGCACCACAAGCTACACTCAGTGCAACTCGCACGGAACTCCACCCTCGCCTCCTCCGCACAGCTGCATTCTGGTGTCGTGCGCAGTTCTGTACGTCCTACTACCAGCGCGCAAATCTCACCAGGACATACCTTCTGTCCATCTGCAAGCATTCTTGGATTGCATCTACGACCTCGCGTTTCTGTCTCCAGGAGGTTACACGCTGCCTTACTCTAGGAATGTGGGCGGGTCATCACTGGATTAACGTCCACAAGCTCTGTGCTCCTCCCTCCTATGGTGGTGCAGGCCTACCTGATGTCCCGCTGTGCTACAAAGCAAGCCGAGTGATCAACTTCATTCACCTTTTCACGGCTCCAGTGGCTTGCAGTTCAGGTACGTGACGTTCTTGCCTCCTTGCGTAACCCACATTTTCCCTTTCTTTCTTTAGTTCTCATGGATTGCTGTCCTTTCCCACCCTCCAAACTCCCACCTACATATTCTGAAGCCCTCACTCACCTTCGCTCTCTCCCCCTCATTCGCTCCCCTCCCTCTTCAACTTTAGAGCTTCTTTCTGAACCCCTCTTCTTCAACTCCCGTGTTCATCCCACCCATCTCCCCTGTTTTTCATTCCCCTCTTGACTCCAAGCAGGTGTAGTAACCGTACAAGACCTCACTGACTCGGATCTATCCTGGCGCCCTTTCTCTGGCCTCCCCCTGCTATTCTCTCGTCCCCATCCGCCCATTTGGTCTATGACTCTCTGCTAACTGCACTTCTTTCGTTTTCCCTGATCTTGTCTCCCCCACCGGTCTCTTCTCTGTCTTTTCTGCCCCTCTTCCGCTGCCGTTTTTCCTTCGACTCACAAACTCGGTTCTTCCTCTCTCCTCTCTCTCCTCTAAATCTCTTTATCGTTTTCTAGTGCACCTTGCCACCCCTTCACCGCTTTCTATTCTGGAGGTTCCCCTGCTTCTCTTCCTCTTGTCTGGGCCGCTGCCCGCTCACCCTTATCGGCCCCTCTTGGAATTAATACCCACTGGCTCTTTTTGCATAATCGCCTCCCTGTTCCGTATTTTCTCTTTCGCATGTCCCTTCTCTCCTCCCCTCTCTGCTCCTTCTGCGCACAGGAGGCAGACGTTTCTCACGTCTACCTTTACTGTCCCATCCTGATGCCTCTCCTCCACCAGGCTTTCCGGATTGCCAGACGCTCTTGTTCTCAAGATCCTCCGTTCACTGCCTACAGATATCTTCTTCTGCGGGCTTATCCAACTACGCCTCTTCCGTCAGTATGTGCCTATCTTTTCGTGCTGGTTAAACACGTTATTTACGTATACCTTCAACAACTCCGCAGCGTTTCCTCGCCGGTCTCTTTACACCAGGCCAGCGCAGCACATTTGTGCCATTTTCAAGATTGATTGCTTCCTCGACTCCGCCTGGAGTACCAGTCGGCTTCTTCCAGTCGTCGAGAAGCCACCTTCTATGCTACCTGGGCGCCGGCCGCTCCATGGTTGGCGGTTGATTCTGGACTGCTACACCTATCAGTACCCTAGGACATTCTAAACCTCCTTTGCTGAGTTCCGTGGCACCCTGGTGCCCCTCCTCCACTCTACGACTCGTGCAATCCACGCTACCGTTGAATTGTGAATGCTAATGTCATCTCAGTGTATTTTCATGCTTACTCGTGTACATTAATTATTTTCACCCCGCCTGTATTATGTTGCTTTGGTGCCCTCGTTAAATAACTTGCACAATTGTGCACGCTGTGTTTTTATCTCATGTATGTAATGTTTTACCTTCACGGTGGTGTTTGTGCTGTTCTTTTTCTAATTGTGTACTATTGTTTCGCCTGTGTTATCCTGTAAATCATGCCCAGCCAATGTCATGTGACACGATGTGTTTCTCTCTGCCACTTCTGCAGTTTTTATGCAATAAGCTTTGTTTGCAGCATCTGTTATTCATCCCCATTGTCATTGCAGTGTATATACCATCATGTTTTAACAGTTAGTATTATTTCCCAGTAAGACGCCCAACGCTGTACGTCTCCCTCTTATGTTTTCTTTTGATGAATAGTAATAAAGCGATTTTGAAACCTCGAAGTAGAGATATTGACAAAAATAATATATACATCTACGCCCCCTGGCGGAGAAACTATGGGATATTTTAGGAAGAAAATATTCTGAAAAGTTTTATTGATGTGAGTGGCATCAGTCCACGAAAGAATTTTTTCAATCGATATTGTAGAAGCTCCGATCTTATGGCAAATACATCAGAAACAAAAATTAACCCTTACGCCCCCTCGTGGCCAAAGTATTCTTTACCAAAAATTCGAAATTATATGCAAAAGATTTTCCATTAGGAGATGTATCCGCTGAAAAAAGATTTTTCAAATCGGAGTTTTAGGAGGTGAGTTATCGGAAAAAATGTAATTTACTTTTACGCCCCCTAGCGGAAAATCTATGCGTAATTTGAAAAGGAAAATATATCTAAAACACTCTTCGACATAAATGAAACCAAATATAAAATAATTTTTTCAAGCGGATGTTTAGAAGCAAATATGTGGATTAAAACGTAATTTTGAATTCGACATCATCTGTATTTACGCCCCCTAGCGGCAAAATTGTACATCGTAAAAAACGAAATAATGGATCATCATTCGCATATTCCAAGCTTCCGAATGCAAAACGAATTTTTCGAATCGGACTAATAGTTGCAGAGATACCATGGGCACAGATGGACGGACGGACAAACCGATAGCAGAAGCACGATCTTTTTTACAAAAGACGTGCTAAAAAGAGAGAGAGAGAATTGCATCTAATGCTTCAGTGCTTCAACTTTATCTTCTTTTCTCTAAAACTCGACCTGCTGCGCTGAAAACCGTCACCCCAAAAATCGCGGGAGTGAGGAAATTAAAAAAAAAACAAAAAAAAACAATACTTCTAACGGCACAATTTTGGAAATTAATACATCATTTTAAAGACAACATTCTTGATTATTAATAAAATACAAAAAATGGGAATGTAATTTTTTCCCAGTTTTCGATACCAGACCTCTTTAAACTAATCCTTGCTTTCGGGCCATAGCTTTGGATAATGCATAATGCACGTCTTGCTAAGCAAAATTTGTCTTGCAATGGCAGCTAGCTTAGGGAATAGAAAATCCTTCCACCATGGTAACAAATCCACAATGAAATTCAACACGTGTAATTCAACCGGGCTCGGAATTACACGTGTTGAATGAATTACAGTAATGAAATTCAAGACGTGTAATTACGAGCCCGGACCCGGGTTTTCGGTAGTTAATGAATTCTGAGCCCGTCAGAGCTCGGGCCCGAGCTCATCTCTATCACATTCGATCGGTGTCAGGGTCGTTTCTTACGTTCGTCTAAATTCTGAATAATATGATAATAATAATAAATATTGTTTTTGAAAAACTAAACAATCGAAATATTCATTGTTTGTTTTAATTGGAGGTTTACCGACTCCCGTGAGCAACTCAAAAGGCTATAATCAGTAGGCCGTCCCTAATTCAGGGCTACTGGTTCCAGGGAAGGAGAGAACTAATGCCTTAAGATAAACACAACGCCGATGCCTCACAGGGACCGATGCCTCATACCGAGTGGGCAACGTTCATGACTGCCACGGAAAGGATCTCAGGTACGATCCCAGGAAGGTACGAACGCTGGATCCACTAAATATCCGCCGTGCGTCGGATGGGCACGTTAAAAGGTCGGATCCCGGGTACTCGCCTCCCGGTAATAAATAAGGGCGTCTTCCTCCCCCTTTCTACTTCGCTTCCGTGCCACTTTCCTATCGGGCACTCTAGCCCAAATCTCCTAGCTTCCTATTTCTAAGGGGTCTGGTACGATTCGTCCAACGACGATTGGTTCAATGCCGATTCGTCCAATGGACAATTGGTCCAAAGGTACGATTCGTCCAATGGTACGATTGGTCCAATGCCGATTCGTCCAATGGGACGATTGGTCCAATGCCCATTCGTCCAATGGACGATTGGTCCAATTCCGTCCTATCTGTCCGAAGTGCTACTCGTGCTATAAAAGTCTCATCTGTTCTGATTCTATTTCCGATGTTATACGAAGGTACTGGTAGCCCAAAGAATGTAAAATAATGTTACATTTCATGCGTAATATTGTGGTTAGAGATTTCTTTCTTTTCTTTCTTTTTTTTTTTGAAATCGCGTTTTCTTGTTATATTGTCTTTGCTGCCGTATGAAGTTACTGATGTACGAGCCGTTCTATCAACTTCAATGTTTCTCTTTTGCATGAAATAATATAAAGTACTAGTGTTCCGTTTCTGTTTGTAGAATGCAGTGGGGTTTTCCGCCAACTACCCAGTAGGAACAACTGGTCGGGGTTTGGACAGAGGCCTTTTCAACAGTTTTTACTCCAGCGATGTCATATTCATAACGTTTACATATTAAATCAAGTTAATAATATTGCGCTTTTATTTAAACACGAAATATTAATTCATAGGCCCTAGGCCTAGGCTTTTTTAACAGTTTTAATTCTACCGATGTCAGATTCATAACGTTTACATATCAAATCAAGTTAATAATATTGAGCTTTTACTTAGGCACGAAATGTTAATTCATAGACTCTAGGCCGATGCCTTTTTAGGACTTTTTATTTTACCGATGTCATATTTATAACGTTTACATATTAAATCAAGTTAATAATATTGCGCTGTCACTTAAGCACGAAATATTAATTCATAGGCCCGCGGCCTAGATGCCTAGCAAAAACCTCAGAAATGATACGATGAGCGCATTTTATAAAGTTTTAGAAAATGTTCACAAATTCCAAATATCTAGGTTTTAACTTAAAATCTTCTAAAATGTCCCGCGGCCTAGGTGCCTTGCAAAGATCTCAGAAATGATACGATTAATGCCTTTTATAAAGTTTTATAAAATTTTTACAAATATCTAGGTTGTAACTTAAAATCTTTTAAAAAGGCCCGCGACCTAGGTGCCTGGTCGATAGCTGAGAAATGATTAGTTGAGTGCCTTTTACAAGGGTTTATAAAATGTTTACAAATACCAAATATCTAGGTTGTGACTTAAAATCTTTAAAAGAGGCCCGAGGCCTAGGGGCCTTGTAAAGACTTGCGAAATGATACGATGAGTGCCTTTTATTAGGTTTTATAACATATTTACAAATACCAAATATCTAGGTTGTAACTGAAAATCTTCAAAAAATGCCAGCGGCCTAGGTGCTTTGCAAACAGCTGAGAAATGCTCCATTGAGTGCCTTTTACCAGGTTTATGTAAAATGTTTACAATTACTAAATATACGGAAATTTTCTTTTAAAAGATTATAAAGAGGAGAATAATTTAAATTATTATTCCTTTCTGGAAAATAAAAAAGTTTACCGTTGTTAAGATGATAGCATTGGACGAATTGGCGTTGGACTAATCGTACCATTGGACGAATCGGCATTGGACCAATCGTACCATTAGACGAATCGACATTGGACGAATCGGACATTGGACCAATTGGCATTGGACCAATCGTCGTTGGACGAATCGTCCGGGACTGATTTTTAAGGGTTGTTTAAGACCTGGGGTCAGACACTCCCTTCCTAAAATCCTCTACATATGATCATTATAGGTAGCTGTTTCCAATGCAAAGCTAATTCAGTGTAAATAGAACTGTGGGAGTTTAGCAGAGTAATTCAGGCGTTGATTGAAAGAAAATTAAAACATTTAATGTAAACCAACATTGGTGTACCAGCAAAATGAAAATACAATGGTAGAATTGAAGACTATCAAATGAGAATGACGTTTACACTACCTATCTCTTTAAACAACAACAACCACCTCAACTAATATATCACTCTCGCTCAAAGTATACATCTCGAGAGCACAATGCGATATTATTACTACTTGACTTGAGTGCAGTTAATTTTGTGGTGACATCACTCGCACATTAAATGGAAGATAATAAATGAACACTGTTTTCAACAAGAACAAATCGGCAGCAAATTCAGGGACCGCAGTTTCGATCAAACTGAAAGTAAATAGCATCTTTGTTTCATTAGAATTTTGAATATTAAGCTGTGTCCATTCTAACTCTTGACATTACGAAAGTATGAATTCCCTCCGCAGCAAACATGATATCGCTAAATTTCGCTTCCTTAAATGTTGCCTAATAAGACTTCAAACTCTGTGTGGCCGTCGGTTGTTTCTATTTGAGAACTTTGTCTTAGTAAGTCAATGGAAACAAATTATTACCTTTCATGAAGAAAGAAACACAGTTCCGTACTTTAGCGATGAAAGAGGTGTAACATTGATGCAGGTATTTGAAATTCTTTGAAATGCAAATGTTGCTAGTTTGTGCATTTATAAATTCACTGAGGGAATTCCAAAGTAGTTCCATAGAAATGTATTTATGTTCCAGTTCTATTGCTACGGTCATTGCACTTGCTCTGCTTCAGACAGCAAAAGTACACTGTCCCTAATGTTTTCTGATTTAAACATATTTTGCGTGAGATACACTTGGTTCCAATTAGCGATTAGGTCAGCATAGATTTTAACAATCGTTTCTGTTAACATTCTTTGAAAAGACGGGGAATAAATTACACTCGAAGTTGAATTTTTAATATTCTTTTAAGTGGGGCACCTCTTCAGTTTGCCCTCCCAGCTTTGGAAAGACTTTTCCTTTCTTTTTATTTGCAAAATTACCAAGTGATGAAGGAACAATTAAAAGCAGCTCAATTCTTCATCACCATTCCGCTGTTCCGTGGAAATGAAGAAAAGAAACTTTTTTGCGAAATTGTTGCAAATTATCGGATGAAACGAACATGACGCAAGACACGAAAGATTTTAATTTAAAACGTTGCACGAAATCCGTAAATAACTTGAAATCTTAGAAAATCAAAGACAACGGAGATTTCATGCACTCCTAAAGACAATATCACGTTTTCTATGGAAGAGTTCTTCGAATTACTGTTGCATTAAACTAAAATTAGATTTTGAAAAGAAATGGTAAATCCTTTCCGTGCGTATTTCTTTTCTATTCAGAAAGAAACGTTCTGATCTGTTATCGGTCAAATGCAAAATTTCGTTTACGCCACCTAATTTAAATTCGGAATTCTGTGAAAACATACGTATGTTACCATCTTTGGGGTTTAAGTACCTTGGAACCGCAGATCAGAATGTATGTATATACACAGTGCGTCAAAGAATTTTTAAGACTGGCGCTAGATTTCCGCCTACGGTGGCGTCACCAGTGTAATCTCGAATGCGTTATAAACCGTGACCATCTGCTTGCTTTCTGCAGAAAGTACGGCGCAGTTGTTAAAGTAACTCAAACGAAACGGGCGCTCATTAGAGAAGTAAAATTTTTTTCATGTTGAATTATTAAGATTGAACAAAGGGTTGTTATTAAATTTAACGCAAAACTTGGTAAAAGTGCCTCGAAAACGAACCAAATGATTAAACAAGTTTACGGTGAGTTTTGTTTAAGTAGATCAAATGTTTTCCTGTGGCACAAACGTTTTTTGGACGGAAGAGATACGCTAGAAGATGATAAGCATTCCAGAAGACCAAGTTCATCTAGGACGCCTGAGATTATTGAAAAAGTGCGTGATTTCGTGGAAAACAATCGATGTGCGTCACTAAGAATGATGGAAGAGTCCTTAAACATCAACAAAGAAACTATTCGAACCATCCTACATGATGATTTGGGCAAAACAAAAGTCTGTGCTAAATTTGTTCCACACACGTTAACCAATGAACAAAAATCAAGGAGCAGTGCACATTGCAGAGACATCATTTCAGCAGCTGAAAATAATCCAAACTTCTTAAAATAGATTGTTACAGGTGATGAAACATGGTGTTTTCAATATGATCCTAAACCAAAGCGACAAAGTGCGGAATGGAAGTCAAAAAACTTGCCACAAGCCAAAAAATTAAGTAAAGTTCCATCGAAAAATCAAAACAATGCTCATTACATTCTTCGATAGTAAGGGTATATTATCCCCAAAGAATTTGTTCTAAGTGGACAAACAATTACTGGTGAGTTTTATTTAAATGTTTTGAGGCGTTTGATGATCAGAATTCGTCGCGTTCGTCCAGAATATCGAGATGAAAACAGTTGGTGTTTGTTGCACGATAATGCACCCAGTTACACCTCACTTCTTGTTCGTAGATTTTTGGCGAAAAATGACGTCTGTTTGCTTAATCATCCACCGTATTCACCTGATTTAGCACCCTGCGACTTTTCTTTGTTCCCAAAACTTAAATTGACGTAAAAAGGGTGTTATTTTGATGATATTCGACCATACAAACAGTTTCGACGCGTGCTTTGGAGGCAATTCCGCAAAGTCAACTGAACAGGCATTCGAATCATTATTACATCGCTGTAACAAGTGTATTGAAGCCGGAGGGACTTATTTTGAATAACAAACCAAAACAATTATAATTTCTTGTTTCTATTTCATTTTACAGACTAAGTCTTAAAAATTCTTTGACGCAGTGTGTATATATATTTTTATTTTGAAGGTTTAACGCCCACTGTGCAACTCGATGGGCTATAAGCAGTCTCCCGTCCCTAATTCAGGGTCACTGATTCCAGGGAAGGGAGAGAGCCAGTGCCGTATGAGAAACGCAAAATCCATACCTCACCGGGATTCGAACACGGACCCTTTTTTTCGATTGGAAGTTTAACGACCACCGTGAGCAACTCAAAGGGCTATTAGCAGTCGCCCGTCCCTAATTTAGGGTCACTGGTTCCATGAAAGGGAGCGAGCCAGTGCCGTAATACAAACACAACATCCGTGCCTCACCGGGGTTTGAACCCAGACCCCTTTTGGACGAATGATCAGAGGCCATCGCTTAGACCACTGCGCCTCCGAGGCAGCAAAAAAAAATATATATATTTTAGTACGTAACCCCTTTTGAGGTACGGATTAATGTATCTAAACAGAAGGCCACAAACCACCAACCACATTCAATTTTTACTAGGGGCATTCAATAAAATTCGATATTTGGATAGAAAAAGTTATACCAAGTATTTGTTTTTCAGCAGTATGTAATTTATAAACTACGTAATATTATGACCACTGATTTTCTTGTTAGAGGTGGTAGAGCTAAGTGAGTAGTTGTAAGTATGACTGAGCTTTCAGTACAGATCCGAGATTCATTTCCCGTTTCTTCGTGGCAAAACTCCGAAGATTACATTGGGGAACAAAGTTTTTGTTGCGTTAATACCAGCACTTGTTCTTACCTGATTTGAGTGTGCGGAATTCAAATTTGATGTTAGTTTTTCTCCGTAAGCAATAGATTTTTTTGCAATTCAACATTTTCATTTTTCGCGAAATTTTGACGCTTCTCGCATGATGACAAAGTCCATCTGAGGAATTTATGGTCACGCAGTCTTAAAAATAGGCTTAAATAACCGTTTTGGCCAAGATGTTCTTTGTGTGTTCCAAAAAACGTGTAGGTGCATCACAATATGCATTAAAGTTTGAAAAAAAGGCAAAAAAATCACTTGTGTGTACTAAAATATGCATCACCACCTGTCAAATCTGAAACATTTATCCATTATAGTCAAATATGAGTATACATTAATGCTTTTTACTTTAAATTAACATATGTTTCGAAATAAAGATGATAGGTGATTCAGAACAATTGATACGGATGGGATGCAAAGTTCAAATATGTCCTATTCAGCAAAGAATTTGCGCTTGTAGTAGTGACGTTCGTGGACTTTCTCAGGGTAATCTCGTTTAATGCTCCAGCAGTAGTCTGTCATCATATTTTTGCCTCATTGCCCTTGATAGTGCTGTTCCATCGTCATGAGATCTTGATGGAAGCGCTCTCCCTATTCATCACTGACAGCCCCAAGGTTCTCGGGGAATTGATCAAGATAGCTATTCGGGAAATGGAGCTTGACACTCATGTTCTATCGAAGATCGCGAAAAGCCAAAAGCATTCTAGTAACGAGAACCTCATAGTTGTCTGCCTTTTCGCTACCAAGAAAGTTTTGCATAACTGCCACAAAAGTCAGCCATGCTGCCTTCTCTTCTCATTCTTTATGACAATTTTCTAATCACGTACACGGGCACGAAATTGAAGACCATCGAACACACCTGCTTTAATCTTCTTCAAATACAAAGCAGGAAAAGCAGAAAGTATGCGTGGAAGAGATTCACCATAGGTACTTAATGCCTTCACGAACTATTTCATCAAGTATAGCTTGATATGGAGTGGGGGAATATAATCTTCTCTTGACTGACGATTGGGTCATTTACAATGTTTGGCTTGCCCGCTTCTAGAGTTTCACGGATGGGCCACTTCTTCTGGGTCCAGTGTTTCTCTCGAGCTCGGCTGTCCCACATGCACAGATAGCATGGAAACTTCGTGAAGTCTTTCTGTTGACTAAGGAGAAAGTTGACCATTTTCAGGTCCACACAAATGAACCAGTTGTGCTCGTGATATTTTTGTAAGCCAATGACCATTTTTATGCCATTATGTTCTTCAAGCAAATGCACTAAGTAACCAACTGGAACCACTCCATAAACATGGAAATGTTTATGGAGTAGTTCCAGTTGGTCCCTCAGAGAACACACCTGAGGCTGCCCTTTGAGCTATCCAGAAGTATTCGCCATTGTGTTGGACTATACGAGGTAACACAATTTCCTGAAAAGGCCTGGGATATCGTGGCAGTAAACAAATTGCTTGTCCTCTGAGAAAAATGTCCAAAAAAATCTGGTCCCGCTTTAAGAAATATGAAACTTTTGAAGAGCGGTCAAGTAGTTCTTTTTCTTGCAGCCTGGAGGCTAATACATCAGCTGCTTTCTTGGAGAGCCCTAAATCACACACTTAATATTCAATTCCGGTTGGCTAAACTGCTCAGGGGCTGATGACTGATGTATTAGCCTGGAGGCAAATACATCAGCTGCTTTCTTGGAGAGCCCCACATCACGCACTTAATATTGAATTCCGGTTGGCTAAACTGCTCAGGGGCTGATGACTGATGTATTAGCCTGCAGGCTAATACATCAGCTGCTTTCTTGGAGAGTCCCAAATCACGCACTTAATATTCAATTCCGGTTGGCTAAACTGCTCAGGGGCTGATGACTAATGTATTAACCTGCAGGCTAATACATCAGCTGCTTTCTTGGAGAGCCCCACATCACGCACTTAATATTCAATTCCGGTTGGCTAAACTGCTCAGGGGCTGATGACTGATGTATTAGCTGCTTTCTTGGAGAGTCCCAAATCACGCACTTAATATTCAATTCCGGTTGGCTAAACTGCTCAGGGGCTGATGACTGATGTATTAGCCTGCAGGCTAATACATCAGCTGCTTTCTTGGAGAGTCCCAAATCACGCACTTAATATTCAATTCCGGTTGGCTAAACTGCTCAGGGGCTGATGACTAATGTATTAACCTGCAGGCTAATACATCAGCTGCTTTCTTGGAGAGCCCCACATCACGCACTTAATATTCAATTCCGGTTGGCTAAACTGCTCAGGGGCTGATGACTGATGTATTAGCCTGCAGGCTAATACATCAGCTGCTTTCTTGGAGAGCCCCAAATCACGCACTTAATATTCAATTCCGGTTGGCTAAACTGCTCAGGGGCTGATGACTAATATATTAGCCTGCAGGCTAATACATCAGCTGCTTTCTTGGAGAGCCCCACATCACGCACTTAATATTCAATTCCGGTTGGCTAAACTGCTCAGGGGCTGATGACTGATGTATTAGCCTGCAGGCTAATACATCAGCTGCTTTCTTGGAGAGCCCCAAATAACGCACTTAATATTCAATTCCGGTTGGCTAAACTGCTCAGGGGCTGATGACTGTTTGAAGTCATATGAGGAGTCCTCGGATTCTGTAAGCATTTCTTGAAGCTCGTTATCACAACCCTCGTGCTCTTCCTGATCATGTTCACTGCTTTCATCTTCAGATGAGGCAAAATCATTAAAAACTGTAACCGGGAGCTCCTCGGAGTGCGAAGTAGGTCGAATTTCTGAGAAAATACTGGGATAGGAGATCTTATGCCGGTTTTTCTTGCAGACAATATTCGTATTGACCAGACAAAAATAGCAGTTAGTTGTGTGATTCTCGGGTTCTTGCCAAACCATGGGAACTCCAAAAACCAGACCGTTTCGTTTTCCTTTCGTCCAATCACGAAACATTTCCTCACAATTAAGACACTTAGTATGAAGAACCTATTTCTTGTCTTGGTCGCCTAGGGGAACTTCAAAATAGGCTTTATAGGTACGCCTCGCAAACGAAGTTATATTGTGCCTTTGACGAAGAAGTGTGTGGCAGCCACATACATAACATAATGCATCAGGATTATTTAGGCATTTATATCTACTTTAAGAAGCCATGTTCAGATCTGAAACAAAGAAAAACAGGTATTATTTTTGTGTAAATCTGATGAATCTCTTGAATCCAAAATTAATAATAAAGATAAAGAGCGTTGATGTTTGTAAAAAAATTAGCCAAATTAGTCCAACGTTAGGGTAGATGTAAGCCTAGTTATCAAGCTACCCCTAGTGTAAATAGCAATGGGTGTCCTTTTTTTGCGAAAATCACAAATTTTAAATTGCATAAAAATTATGTTGGGATCTCAGCCTCTCAGCGATAAAAGAATAAAAAACAGAGATCGTCAAACGGGATTTTTACGGCGCTCCAAATGAATTGCTACATACAGGCGCAGTGGTTGTTCACCGAACTACACGTACCTTGAAACGCCACAAGCGGGGATCTCTCTCTTATTCCGTGACGAGAGCGAGGTTGATAGGAAAATTTTTTTCTTTGCGTTTTTGTGTGTGCTGTCGTCTTTGCTTGTGCGCGGTTGTATGTTAAGGAATTTCTGCGCGTGTGTTGTACTAAATATAACTGCTCGTTTAATAATCATCATCATCATCATTGTCAACCATTATCAATCCACTGCTGGACGAAGGTCTCCCCAAGTTTCCTCCACAACGGTCTGTCTTGTGCCAGTCTCCTCCATGTCACCCCTGCATATTTACGAATTTCATCCACCCATCTCCCATGTGGTATTTTTCTGGGTCTTTTCCTGTCCCTTGGAATCCAATCTAAAATTTTGGCTGTCCATCTATGGTCTGTCCTTCTGGCAGTATGTCCAGCCCATTGCCATTTCAGGGATTTAACTCTGATCATGATGTCTTCCACTCTCGTCATTTTTCGGATCCACGAGTTCCTCTTCTTATCTCTCCTGGTTACACAAAGCATGCACCTGTCCATGCTGCTCTGAGTTGTCTGCAGCCTTTGTATGTCTCTTTTAGTTAAGGTCCACGTCTCTGCACCATACGTAAGCACTGGAAGGATGCATTGATCAAACACTTTTCTTTTAAGACATAATGGCATATTGCTCTTGAAAATTATGCTGTTTCTTCCAAAAGCTCTCCAGGCAAGTTTTATACGCCGATTAATTTCTTCATCAATGTGACCCTCACTTGATATCTGCTGTCCAAGATAAACGTATGCATCTGTTATCTCCAGCTTTTCTCCATCAATCGATAAATCTTCATTTCTTGTAAAAGCATTGTACATCACTTTTGTCTTCTGAAAGTTCATTTTTAATCCCACTTCTTTACTCTTATCAGCAAGTTCCTGGATCATACTCTGCAGCTCTGATGGGCTAGTTGCAAAAATGACTACGTCATCAGCAAAACGAAGGTGGGTTAGATAATCTCCATTAATCTTTATCCCTTTGTTTTCCCAGTTCAATGATTGAAAGACATTTTCCAATGTGGTATTAAAGAGCTTCGGAGATATGGTGTCACCTTGTCTCACTCCGTTTCCAATTTTTATGTGTGTTGTATTTTCAAACAGCCGAATCTTTGCACTTGCATTTTCATAGATGTTATTAATAATATTAATGTATGCATCTTCAATACCGCAGGATTTCAGAGCTGTGGTAACTGCTGATGGTTTCACCGAATCAAAGGCCTTTTCATAATCGATAAAAGCCATGCACAATGGAAGTTCATATTCCCTCGCTCTTTCAATTAGTTCTCTCAGTACGTGGATATGATCTATTGTGCTGTAGCCACTCCTGAATCCAGCTTGTTCTCTCGGTTGGGCCATGTCCAGTGTTACCTTCAAGCGGTGTGAAAGAACTTTAGTGAAGATTTTATAAACCACTGATAGGAGGCTGATAGGTCTGTAGTTCCTGAGATCCTCAATGTCACCTTTTTTATGTAGCAGGATCATTGTAGCATTGTTCCAATCCTCAGGAATCTTCCCTTCATTAAGGCATCGAGTGAAAATTTAGGCAAGTACTGTTTCGATTTCTCCACTTGCTTCTTGTATGATGTCTATAGTAATTCCATCTTCTCCTGGAGCTTTCCCCCGCTTCATGTTCTTGATTGCATGAGCAACTTCTGCTGGGAGGACTGGAAGAACTCTGGTACCTTTCATGATGTCTGGAGTACATGTATCATCCCTTTCATATAATTTGGAGTAGAAATCTTTCACTATTGTCAAAATTTCGCCTCTATTTCTTGTTATAGAACCATCTTCTTTTCTCAGAGCCATAATCTGTTTTCTTCCCTTACTGAGATGTCCCTTTGCTATCTTAAGGCTTTGGTTGTTTTCAATTGCTTTCCTCACTAGCTCACAGTTGAATTTCCTTACGTCTTCAGTGATACTTTTTCGTGCTGTCTTGCATAGCTCTATATATTCCACTTTGGAAGTCACATCTTCTTTAGTTGTCCTCATCTCTCTTCTTTTTTGCATCAACATTTTGGTTTTTCCTGATAATTTGTTCACATGCAACTTGTTCTTAGACCCAGCTAATTTTGTTGCTGTTTCTATAAGAGATTTGGTTACTTTTCTGTTAACTTCCGAAATATCCACTTCTTCCGATGTTAGGCCTTCTAAAGCAGAGAATCTGTTCTTCAGTTCCAACTTGAAAGTATTATGGTGTTTTTTAAGGTTGGTTATGTCAATACATTTTGTTTGTCTTATGAGCTTGCCACGTTCCAGTTTAGTGTTGAGGTGCATCTTACATCTCACCAATCTATGGTCACTACCTGTGTTGAACTTGTTCAGCACACTGCAGTCTTCGATGACGAATTTTTTGTTACACATAATAAAATCAATTTCACTTGTCGTCCCAATTGGATGTCTCCACGTCCATTTCCTGTGTGGCTTTTTCTTGAAAAAGGAGTTCAAGATGAAAAATCCTTCTGCCTCTGCAAACTCAACGAGAGTATTTCCACGCTGGTTTCTGTTGCCGTGACCGAATTTACCTACTGAAGTTTCATTCTGTTGCCGTTGCCCTATTTTTGCATTGAAATCTCCCATAATTATCTTCAAGTGCTGCTTACCTTTATTATTTAGATGACGAATTTCTTCATAAAATTCTTCAATTTCTTCTTCAGGATGACTTGTGGTGGGTGCATAAGTTTGAATAATCTGAGCCTGGTATCTTCTCGATAGTTGGATAACGAGTCGTGCAGCTCTGTCAGAGGAACTTTCAACTTCTACCACTTTATCCTTCAGTTTCTTGTTTATTATAAATCCAACACCACTAGTTCTGCCAGTATCTGTCCCACGATAATAGAAGAGATGTCCACTTTTCAGTTCAATGAGATCTTCTCCTTTTCTCCTTACCTCACTTAGCCCGACGATGTCCCACTTGATCCTTTGTAGTTCCTCTTCCAATTCAAGAAGCCTTGAATCAGAAGATAGGGAGCGTCCGTTATAGGTAGCCAAGGTCAGCATCAAACGGCCGCCTAGTCCGGTCCTCCGGGGATTCTTAGCACCCTCTGCCTTCATGTCGCACTGGCCGCTGCCTTGGCCAGGTACATTACAGCTGCCGGAGACTGAGGGCCAAGATTTAAGTTGTAGAGTCATTTTGGAGGTGTTTGGCCATAACTCACCACGCTGGCCAAGCGGGTTGGTGAGTGTGGGATAGCATTTCCTCTGATCCCGATGGTATAGTTATACCGCTATTGGAGGTCGTCAGAGCCCCTTTAGTTGGAACAGGATGCACCAGGATGCTCGTTTAATAAAGGAAGCAAACTGTATTACGTGAGATGTTCTTAGTCAGTAGACTTTGGTACGCTTCGTGATTTTAAGAATGCGTTCTTGGTGTTTTGAACATATTTTTTGTACACAATTACATGCAAAGTGATTGTATGTGCGGGACTGAAGTGAACTTCTTCAGCAAACATGGCGTCAGTTGGCGTCTGTAAGAAACGTCCTTAGTTACCGCGATGGATCATCTGCGTGTCAACGTATTACATCTAAATGGATATCTTCGTATCATCATTTATGTTATAATAAAATACCTTTTTTTGCATAAAACTCAGGTCTGTTTATGAATTTATTATTGCTAGCGTGAATTACTGTGTTCTATTTTATTGTTAAGCTCATGTTCTTTGTCCACGAATGAAGGCTAGCGAAAAATATTATTCTACTGCGTGCCGAGTAATTGGGGTGTTGATGTTATCTTTTTAACTACGCATCCAATCTTTAGGGATTTAATATCTCCACCCCTCCATAACAACAAACTAGAGCATGTAGAGGAAAACCGATTTCAGATTTGAAATCAGCGTTGAAAACAATTTTTAAATTAGTTGACAAATATAATGCAAAAGAAAATAAGAAAAAATATGTTCCCCAGTGCTATTCATGACGAAAGGAGTGAATAACTCAAGCTCTCACTTCATTTTTACAGCAGAACGTACAGATATCCATGAATCGCTCACGCTGCGCCTGCAACATAAGCTACCTGGCATTTTCGTCTTTACAGCAGAACATATCGACAACCATGAGTCTCTCCAGATGCGCCCGTGACATTAGCCTCCTGCCCTTTATACAGCAGAACATTTTGCCAGCAACAATCCTTCGAGCTAACCGCGAGACATAATCTTCACCCTAATTCCTCCTTCAGAACATGATCACTGGAAATAAAAAGTTAGGGATATTGCGGTTTTAAGGGAAACCTGGTGATATGCAAATTTATAGATTACTAGAGAGCTCCAATAAAAGTACTCTGCGAGAGGTGGAAAACACTTCGTTCCACCGCTTGGTCTAGAAGTTTGCTAAATGCAGTGGCATGAACCTGAGATGGCGCAGTGGTCTAAGCGACGGCCACTGAATATTCGTCCTAGATGGGTCCGGGTTCAAGTACCGGTGAGGCATGGATGTTGTGTTTGTCTTACGGCACTGGCTCTCTCCCTTCCCTGGAACCAGTGACCCTAAATTAGGGACAGGCGACTGCTTATAGCCCTTGAGTTGCTCATGGTGGTCGTTAAACCTTCAATAAAAGAAAAAAACCCTGAGATGATGTCCAGACGACTTTCAAGCATTGACAACAGAAATGGGGTTGTTGGCATTTTACAGCTAGATGTACGGCAGATCGATATAGCTGCTGCTTTAAGACTTTCGTAAAGTGTAGTAGGTCGGCCATACACAAGGTTTCTACGACATGAAAATGTTACAAATCGACCCAGGATTGGTCGTCCGAGGATAACTACCAGGAGGGTAGATCTCTACCTAACAGTAAGTGCTCGGTGATCGACCTAGGAGTGGTCGTCCGAGGATAACTACCAGGAGGGTAGATCTCTACCTAACAGTAAGTGCCCGGTGATCGACACAGGAGTGGCCGTCCGAGGATAACTACCAGGAGTGATCGTCCGAGGATAGCTACCAGGAGTGGTCTTTCGAGGATAACTACCAGGAGGGTAGATCTATACCTAACAGTAAGTGGTCGGTAATCAACCCAGGAGTGCTCGTCCGAGGATAACTACCAGGAAGGTAGATTTCTACCTTGCAGTAAGTGCGCGGTGATCGACCCAGGAGTGGTCGTCCGAGGATAACTACCAGGAGGGTAGACCTCTACCTAACAGTAAGTGCTCGGTGAAGGCCTAGCATCATCAGTAGCCAATTCCGGGAATCACTTCGAACCCTCTTCACGATTACCGACTCAGAGCAAAGAGGCCACTCACTATGACGAAGTAAATTTCTCCATAATTTTTATGCTAGGGGCGGGATTCGAGCAACTCTCGGCTCCGAAGCTCCGAGTGCTATCCACTACACTACACTGGCATGTGCTCTCACTGCTATCTGCCTTTATCTCATGTGCGTGCTGCGGGGCAGGCATGTCACATCCCCTGCGGAAAGAGGGCCGGGGGCATGGCCCACGGGTCAGCCGAGACCATGTGTCTCTATAGGCAGTCATCCCATGAAGAACGTGCATTTGAGAAATCTCAGACAATTTGGTGTGTGGGACGTAACATCACACTAATATATTTTTTCCGAAGAAGGGATTCTCATTTTTCCTGTCTCGCCGTGTGGGAAGAACATCACACCATTGCAAGAAACCTATCAGCCAGGTCATTCTTGAAGTTTTGGCTCCAAGTTAATTTCTCCATCATGTTTATGCCACGATTCGAACCTGCAACTCTCGGCTCCGGAGCTCCGAGTGCTATCCACTACACTACACTGGCATGTTCTCTCATTGCTATCTGCCTTTATCTCATGTGCGTCCTGCGGCGCAGACACTTCACATCAGATGTACAGCATTGAAATCAGCTCCCCGTCGCCAAAGATGTACCTGGATACGACAGTACATGTCATGGAATACAGACTTCCGCCATGTACTTTTCGCAAACGAATTCCGTTCAGCACTTTATCCTGATTCTCCAAGAGGACATGCGTGGAGGGAATTGGGCACTTGAATGCAACTACAGTGCATGCAGTCCCTTCACCCTTACCAGTGGCAGACAGTTCTGTTCTGAGCCGTATTGTGGAAAAAATAAAACAATTTTTCATCACAGATATTCTGATCCTGGATAATTCCTAAAACGGAAACTCACTAAAGCAAAATCGTCGGAATCAGCAAATACAGGGTGATTGATAAAGAAGTATACAGTTTCCAGATGCTGTAAAACAGTAACAGTTGAAGACACGGACTACAACTCCAAACCGTTAGGTAGATGTACTCATAAAGTTCGTATGCCGCTACTAAGGGAAGTGACGTAGGCGGTAGCGCGCGTGTCACGTGACTAGTCAGTCGATTAACATCTTCCTCACCGATGGATTGGACGAGCCGCGGACTACAACATGCCACTGAACCAATGGCGATCAAGAAGTCCTGACTTAAAACCTTGTGACTTTTTCCTGTGGGGGTACGTAAAGGACAAGGCATTCACCCCTCCCCTTCCTGCTGATCTAGCGGAGCTGAAACAGCGTATCACAGCCACTATCACTGCACTTGATTCAGATATCTTACCTCGCGTTTGGGCGGAAATGGATTGCCGGCTAGATGTGTGTCGTGTGACTAAGGGTACACAAATAGAACATCTGTGACTGTCTCTAAAAAACTTGAAACTTTCCCCTACAATTCTGTTACAGGTATCATAAAATATCTTACATTGTTTTTGTTTTATAGTGCGTTGAAACTGTATACTTCTTTATAAATCACACTGTATATGTATACACCGAGTGATCGAGGAATTATGACCACCACCACTACTATCAAAAGTGGATACGACCCGTTGTCCAAGTGATTTCCGACAGTAACATGTACCGTGATGTTAATAGAAATTGCAACACCATCAAAGAAACACACAATCACAATGAAATTTATGAGAGTGATTAATTATGGTACAAGCTGAAAACGATCACAATTTCTTACCGGTTTGTGATGACGAAGGCTAAAAAATTAGTAATAAGTAAATCCACTACGGTCGGTGATCACAGACCCCAAGCGCCGTGGGATCGAATCAAACAGGGTTCCGAAGGTCGTCTGCGGTATTGGATTCCATTCTACATCTACACGCATCCACAATTCGTTGGTTGCGACAGGCCATGCGAGTGAGTCGTTGCGCGATGTCACCCGAGACGTTCTCTATAGAAGACAAATCTGGCGAGCGAGCAGGCAAGGAAACACAAGCGAATTGATGCTCACAGAGTACGTCTCGGACAGTACGATCAACATGGGGTCGGGCATTGTCTTGTTAGAAGACCGCTCCCGGGATCGTCTGAAGAAAGAGTTGAAGTTCTCCTTCCAACACTTCCGTGATGTAGCGTTGGCTGTTCAGTGTGCATGTGATGCGTTGTAGGCGAGTGCGTGAATGAAACGCAATAGCTCCCAGACCATCATGCTCGGCGTAGGACCGGTATTGGCGTCACAATGTAGCCTTTCAAATGTCATTCACCACGGTATCCACGAAAAAGGATTCGCCTGTCGTGATGCATTAGATTGAATCTAGACTCGTTCAAAGAGAATATGTTCCCATTCAGCACTCTGGTTTTGACGTTCGTGGCACCACTGAAATCGCTGGCGCCTATGGTTCAGAGTCATGGGAAGTCGCGTCAATGGACGGCGAGCAATGAAGCTCCTCTGCGGCAATCGGTGACGAAGAGTGCTTTCAGACATCGGGCGATGTCTCAGCATCCTCCATTGCTGCGCAAGTGTCGTGGAAGGTGTTGTGCGCGACGTAACTACCATTCGGTGCAAGTGCCTATCTTCGCCCTCGGTCGTGCGATTTCGAGCTCCAGACCCTGCACGACGATGCATAGAACCTTCTGCTACCCGTTGACGCCTTGTACGCATAACGGTAGTTGCGTTATACCTAACGCGTGCAGCAATTTCACGGTGTGATAAACCACCTTCTCTCAGACTAAAGATTCTACCTTTTTCAAACTCCGTTAAATGTTCGTATGGTTGTCTCGTACTCCTACGCGGTATGTTTGCATGTTAGCAACTGCGTACGGTCAAATTTATCGATAGCAAGTTTAAAAACCTGCTCTCTGTATGCCTTGTTTTATACCCCCTTGTGTGACGTTCCCGATAGTGTTGCGCGCGCTTCATATTTGCATGCGTGCTGCAAATGTAATCAATTGTATCTCCCATGGTACCCTATTCCCTATCCATGATGCAAATTTCTTGCAAATCCGATCGTTTCTTCATGATGTTGCAATTTATATTAACAGCAGTGTATGAAGTGTAAGCAGGTAGTAAAATTCTGAGCGTGTTGGGTAAACGGAAGGATTTATCGGATTTGGTGAAAGGACATATTGTGGGAGTTCGGCGAGTGGGTGCCTTGTTTTCCCAAACGGCTGAACTGTTGGGTTGTTTGCAAGCCACCCTTGCTAAAGTGTATCAGAACTGGCACAACAATGATCAAACAACGACCTAATGGTAAAACTATACAGGACGGCTGAACTGGTGGGTTGTTTGCAAGCCACCCTTGCTAAAGTGTATCAGAACTGGCACAAAAATGATCAAACAACGACCTAGAGGTAAAACCATACAGGACGGCTGAGCTGGTGGTTTGTTTGCAAGCCACCCTTGCTAAAGTGTATCAGAACTGGCACGGAAATGAGCACAGAACTACCTAGATGTAAAACTACACAAGACAGCTGAACTGGTAGGTTGTTTGCAAGCCACCCTTGCTAAAGTGTATCAGAACTGCCACAAAAATGATCAAACAACGACCTAGAGGTAAAACTATACAGGACGGCTGAACTGGTGGGTTGTTTGCAAGCCGCCCTTGCTAAAGTGTATGAGAACTGGCACGAAAATGATCAAAGAACAACCTAGATGTAAAACTACACAAGACAGCTGAACTGGTGGGTTGTTTGCAAGCCACTCTTGCTAAAGTGTATCAGAACTGGCACGAAAATGATCAAGCAACGACCTAGAGGTAAAACTACACAAGACAGCTGAACTGGTGGGTTGTTTGCAAGCCACCCTTGCTAAAGTGTATCAGAACTGGCACGAAAATGATCAAAGAACAACCTAGATGTAAAACTACACAAGACAGCTGAACTGGTGGGTTGTTTGCAAGCCACCCTTGCTAAAGTGTATCAAAACTGGCACAAAAATGATCAAACAATGACCTGGAGGTAAAACTATACAGGACGGCTGATCTGGTGGGTTGTTTGCAAGCCGCTCTTGCTAAAGTGTATGAGAACTGGCACGAAAATGATCAAAGAACAACCTAGATGTAAAACTACACAAGACAGCTGAACTGGTGGGCTGTTTGCAAGCCACCCTTGTTAAAGTGTATCAGAACTGGCACAAAAATGATCAAACAACGATCTAGAGGTAAGACTATACAGGGCGGCTGAACTGGTGGGTTGTTTGCAAGCCACCCTTGCTAAAGTCTATGAGAACTGGCACGAAAAGGATCAAAGAACAACCTAGATGTAAAACTACACCAGACAGCTGAACTGGTGGATTGTTTGCAAGCCACCCTTGATAAAGTGTATCAGAACTGGCATGAAAATGATCAAACAACGACCCAGAGGTAAAACTACACAGGACGGCTGAACTGGTGGGTTGTTTGCAAGCCACCCTTGCTAAAGTGTATCAGAACTGGCATGAAAATGATCAAACAACGACCTAGAAGTAAAACTACACAGGATTGCTGAACTGGTGGGTTGTTTGTAAGCCACCCTTGCTAAAGTGTATCAGAACTGGCATGAAAATGATCAAACAACGACCTAGAAGTAAAACTACACAGGACGGCTGAACTGGTGGTTTATTTGCAAGCCATCCTTGGTAAAGTGTATCAGAACTGGCATGAAAATGATGAAACAACGACCTAGAAGTAAAACTACACAGGGCAGCTGAACTGGTGGGTTGTTTGCAAGCCACCCTTGCTAAAGTGTATCAGAACTGGCACGAAAATGAGCAAAGAACGACCTAGTTGTAAAACTTCACAGGACAGCTGAACTGGTATGTTGTTTTCAAGCCACCATAGCTAAAGTGTATCAGAACTGGCATGAAAATGATCAAACAACGACCTAGAGGTAAAACTAACCAAGGGCTCAACTGGTGGGTAGTTTGCAAGCCACCCTTGCTAAAGTGTATCAGAACTGGTATGAAAATGATAACAACAACCTAGAGGTAAAACTGCACAGGACAGCTAAATATTGATGCGAGGGGTGAGCGCCGGTCCTGACAACTCGTACAGTCCACCAGACGCAGGATAGTTCAACAGTTGACTACCTACTACAACAGAGGTCAACACGGACCTCTATTGTCCAATACAACTGAGGCTATCTTTCTTCAATAGGGTAAGGCGCCATGCCCAAAAGTCTTGAGTTTCTGAGAATGGTTCATGAACATGAGGAACACTTCCAGTTATGAAAATCCTATAAATACGTGGCGTCATTGAATAAACAAAGACATCGCTCTCTCCACGTTTTAGCAACACACAGCAACCGAAAAATTGTTATTCGGTTGCTGTGTGTTGCTAAAACGTGGAAAGAGCGATGCCTTTGTTTATTCAATGACGCCTCGTATTTGGAGGATTTTTACTTTGAATCTCGCACTTTGGATTTAACTGGTATAGTTAATATATAGCCAGTGCCGTCAATACCCACCAGATGAAGACGTCTCAGTAGCTGAGCCCATCTTACGGACTTATGATGTCAGAAGCTGACTTAAAAATGCACATAGCACCGTGTATTGTTGGTCACCGTGGTGTAAAGTTAACGCGCTCGGCTAGATATCGAGAGTTCCGGCTGAAAATAATTTTTCAGTTGCTATGTGTTTCTGGAATGTGGAAAGAGCGATGTATTTATTTATTTATTTACTGACGTCACGTATTTGGACGATTTTCACCTTGGATCTCGCCCTTTGGATTTCACTGCTATAATTAATATATAGCCAATACCGTTAATGCCCACCAGATGGAGACGTCTTAGTAGCTGAGCCCACCTTACGAATTTATGATGTCAGAAGCTGTCAGAAAAACGCACATACCGCCGTGCATTGTTGGCCACCGTGGTGTAAGGTTAACGCGCTCGGCTACATGTAGAGAGATCCGGGATTCAATTCCCCAGCGATGACCGACTAATAATTTTTCGGTTGCTGTGTGTTGTTAAAACGTAGAAAGAGTGATGTCTTTGTTTACTTCCACTTATTTTGCTCGCCACCAGATTCCCCAGATATCAATCCTATCGATCAGCTGTGGGTTTTGCTGGAACAGCAAATCCGATCTGCGGTGACTCAACTACATAACTTAAAGGATCTGCTGTTAGATCTGAGTTAAAGAATCTGCTGGTGATGAGCAGGTGCCAGATACCACAATACACGTTCAAATAGTGTAGTGTCTCTACCTCGCCGCGAACTGTTTTTTAGGCATGTGAAGGACCAATATATTATTAGGTAGGTGGACATTACGTGCAGTTCTGGAAGTCACTTGGGAAGACCTTCATCCAGCAGTGGACTTGGAATGATTGATGATAGTGATAACGTTAAAGATGCCTTTGGAATTTTAGCCTCTTACTGGAGCAATTGTTGTCTAAGAAACCGCAGGCACGTGAGATAAATTCTTCTCAGTAAATTTAAGAACCTGTTTAATTGTTAACGTACAAATGTATAACTTACAAGTTTTTCCGCGGCGGACATCTCACCGTGTTACCCTCACTTCGGAAAAAGTTGCTCTCCCAACTGAGCTACGCGGACATGTGCTCTCACTGCTATCTGAATTTATCTCATGTGCGTCCTGGGGTGGAGGCAAGTCACATCTCCCCCCCCTGAAAGAGGGCAGGAGGGATGGCCCACGGGTCAACCGTGGCCATATGTTGCTTTAGGTAGTCATCCTATGGAGAACGTGCATTTCAATAATCCCCGACAATTTGGTGGGTGGAACGTAACATCACACTGATTTTACTTTTTCGAAGCACTGAAGGAGAAGGGATTCTCATTTTTCCTGTCTCGCAGCGTGGTACATCATTGCGAAAATATTAACAGCCGGGTCATCCTGGAAGCTCGGGCGCCAATATAACGTACAAGTTTGTCCGCGCCGGGTATAGAAACCGGGTCCCCTCACTCCGGAGTAAGTGGCTCTCCCAATTAAGCTACGCAGGCATATGCTCTCACTGCTATCTGCCTTTATCTCATGTGCGTCCTGCGGTGCAGGAACGTCACAAATGTTTGTTTAAATACTTACTTTAAAATGCTGCTTCTTATTCAGTAGTTATCGTTGCAATAATAGTATCGGTAATGAAATGCCGGAATTTGGTAAAATCAGATATCCTTTGGTTTATTGAAACTTTTGATTTAGTAAACACTAGTTGAATTGCCCGGTGTTGCTCGGAAGAATTTGGAAATAATTCACTATCTAAATTTTGTACAAATCAAATGAAAACGATTAATTTTTCACGGCATGAACCATACTAACACTGTATTTTATTTCTTCATTGAATTTGAATTTTATTCTCTGTAGAGTCTTTAGGCATACAGTATTTTTGGTTTTTCCGTTTGCTTTGTGTTGTTTACTTACCATTAGTGTTTTGCAGCTCTTCACTGGAATGCACTTCTCACAAAAAATCAATTCTTGCACTTATCATAACAAAAAAATATTAAATTCGAATTCAATATTAAAAAGTAAAAAAATTAAAATTTTACGAAAATTTTGTATGGGAATTTTTGTATTACCCTTGACCCCGGCTTCCGAACCTTTCCGAAAACCGTGTACGGTCAAAGTTAGAGTACCATGAGATACCACACCGATTTAAAATAAAAAAGAAAAAAATATACCTTTCTTACGAAAATTTTATATGGAGGCCTCTTAACCCCCAGCTCTGGCCCCTTCCGAAAACCGCCTACGGTCTGATTTAGAGTACCATTAGATATACCAAATTTGGTGGTTCTAAATTGAAAACTGTAGATTTTCATAGCAGACAAACAAACAATAAATTCGAATTCAAAATAAAAAAATAAAAAATGGAACTATATACGAAAATGTTGTATGGGGGCTCCTTGACCTCGGGCTCCGACCCCTTCCAAAAACGGTCTACGGTTTAAGTTAGAGCACCATGAAGTAGTGCACAAAATTTGGTGATTCTGAATCAAAAACTGTAGATTTGCCTAGCGGACAAACAAACAAACATTGAATTTTATACACTATATTGACAAAAGTCACAGAACACATTTTCGAATGCAAATGAACAGATCCGCTGCGTTGTTCAGGTGCGAGGTACAGCTGCAAACAGTATAAAAACAAGCCTGTAGCTGACCGTGATCATACCACACTGTGAGGTTGAGTAAACATTTTGTCGCGGGAGAGAACTGACTTTGAGAAAGGAAAGATTATTGGGAGTTATATTAGTGGGTTGTCCATAAGAGAAACCGAGAGCGTTTAAACGTACCCAAGTCAACTATTTTGGATGTACTGAATAACTGGAAGACACATGACGTGCCTAAAGCAGCAAAACGCAACGGCAGACCAAAGAAAATCAGTAATAGAGGACGTCGAAGCATCAGGGGAGTCGTTACAGCTAATCGACGGAGTACTGCACAAGACCTCAGTATACAGGTGAGGAAAAATGCTGGAACCTCGGTATGTACACGTACCATTCGCAGAGTACTTCATTCAATGGGTTACCGTGGTCGTGCGGCTGCTTATAAGCCTCTCATCTGCACTCGGAATGCTACTTGTTGTTTAGCATGGTGTAAAGAACATTTATCGTGGACCGTAAATCAATGGAAACGGGTCCTATGGACTGACGAATCCAGATACACGATTCATCAGTCTGATGGTCGTGTGTGGGTATGGCGTCTGCCGGGGGAACGCTATTTACCACAGTGTACTGTTCCTACTGGCAGTCTACTCGTGTGGAAGTTTTTTCGCTGTATGGTACCGGCCCATTGGCTATCGTGGACAAACCTGTTAACCAGCACGTCTACCTCGATATTCTAGTCAATTATGCCCTTTCAACTCTGTGGCAATACTATGGAACTGAGCCTTGTTGGTACCAGCAGGATAATGAACCTAGTCATAAAGCACGACTGTTACAGCGTGGTTTGTCGATAATTCCGTATCGTGTGTGGACTGGCCAGCACAGAGCCCTGATCTTAATCCTATAGAGCACCTATGGGATGAATTAGAGCGGCGCATAAGAAGTGTAGAACCAAGACATACTACTAAGCAACAGTTAGCGGCAGCATATGTACTGAATGGAAGCGCATACCTATTGCTGTGTTCCAAAACCTTGCCGAAAGCATGTCTCGAAGGGTCAGTGCATGCGTTAAGGTGGACCGACACTGTACTAATGTATGTGAATAAATGCCATGTTGTGTTTCTCTTCTAGGTTTCCTGTTACTTTTGTCAATATAGTGTATATTGGATAAATTATCCATCAAAAAATCAGGAGTCATTCAGTTTAGGTGTGTATCTTCAACTTCAGTTTAGTATACACAGTGCGTCAAAGAATTTTTAAGACTGGCGCTAGATTTCAGCTTTCGGTGGCGCCACCAGTGTAATCACGAATGCGTTATAAACCGTGACCATCTGCTTGCTTTCTGCCAAAAGTACTGCGCAGTTGTTAAAGCAACTCAAACGAAACGGCTGTTCATTAGAGAAGTAAAATTATTTTCATGTTCAATTATTAAGATGGAACAAAGGGCTGTTATTAAATTTAACGCAAAACTTGGTAAAAGTGCCTCGGAAACGTACCAAATGATGAAACAAGTTTACGGTGAGTTTTGTTTAAGTAGATCAATGTTTTCTTGTGGCACAAACGTTTTTTGGACGGAAGAGAGACGCTAGAAGATGATAAGCATACCGGAAGACTAAGTTCATCTAGGACACCTGAGATTATTGAAAAAGTGCGTGATTTCGTGGCAAACAATCGATGTGCGTCATTAAGAATGATGGAAGAGTCTTTGAACATCAACAAAGAAACGATTCGAACCATCCTGTATGAACATTTGGGCAAAACAAAAGTCTGTGCTAAATTTGCTCCACACACGTTAACCAATAAACAAAAACCAAGGAGAAGTGCACATTGCAGAGACATCATTTCAGCCGCTGAAAATGATCCAAACTTCGTAAAATCGATTGTTACAGGTGATGAAACATGGTGTTCTCCATATGATCCTAAAACTAAGCGACAAAGTGCGGAATGGACGTAAAAAAACTCACCACAAGCCAAAAAAACAAGAAAAGTTCCATTGAAAATCAAAACAAGGCTCATTACATTCTTCGATAGTAAGGGCATTATCCACAAAGAATTTGTTCCAAGTGGACAAACAATTACTGGTGAGCTTTATTTAAATGTTTTGAGGCGTTTGATGAGCAGAATTTGTCGCATTCGTTCAGAATGTCGGGATGAAAAGAGTTGGTGTTTGTTGCACAATAATGCACCCAGTCACACCTCACTTCTTGTTCGTAGATTTTTGGCAAGGAAAACCCGTCTGTGTGTTGAATCATCTACCTTATTCACCTGATTTAGCACCCTGCGACTTTTATTTGTTCCCAAAACTTAAAATGACGTTAAGAGGGTGTTATTTTGATGATATTTCAACCATACAAACAGCTTCGACGCGTGCTTTGGAGGCAATTCCGCAAAGTGAACTGGAACAGGCATTCGAATCTTTATTAAATCGCTGTAACAAGTGTATTGAAGCCGGAGGGACTTATTTTGAATAACACGTCGAAACAAATTATAATTTCTTGTTTCTATTTCATTTTACAGACCCAGTCTTAAAAATTCTTTGCCACACTGTGTAATTACCAAGCTTAAGATCCAAAAGTTTCGAGTTCGTAGAAATGGCGCCAGGAGAAGTAGAGAGAAACAGTCTCTTTTTCTATCGTACTTTAAAATAATTCAGATGATAGGAACTCAAGACAACTTGAAAATGGGTCGTAGCAGCTCATGAAGCAAAAAAAAAAAAGAAAAAAAAAGAACGCCTAACTTTTCGTCTGTCTTGTAGCCGGATATATTTCATAATTCCTTTCTTGAAAGGTTATAATTACTTTCAGAATAAGCGGTGATTAACAGTTTTTGAAGATGGCACTGAGCCACTGATTGAAGGGTAAGAAAATATTTTCTAAGTATCAAAATGCATCTGCTGTCAAAAAGATATGTTCCTGTCGTACGCATGAATGCTGTAATAAGTACAGATCTTTACTATCTACACAGGGTTTCTTGTAAAATAAGAGAAAACTTCACGAAGAGAAGAAACATACCGGCACATAATGGTCGTTACTCTTTAGCGTTTTTGGAATAAAAATATTCACTTGTTTTTTCGCAGGGGAGCGCATTTCAATGACATAACCATTAATTATACCGGTGTAATTATGTAGATATGAAAATAAACGTAAAATGCTCCAGGCATATTACACCGAAGTATAAAAATCAGATCAGATCATATGGGGAGGATTTTAGGAAGGGATTGTCTGAGCCCAGGTCTTAAACAACCCTTAGAAATAGGAAGCTAGGAGATTCGGGCTAGAGTGCCTGATAGGAAAGTGACACTGAAGCGAGGTAGAAAGAGGGAGGAAGAATCCCTTATTTATTAACGATGGCCCAGTATCCGGGGTCCCTTGGCTTTACGTTCCTATCCGACGCAGGGCGGATATTTATTAGTTCGAGCGTTCGTACCTGCCCAGGATCGAACCTGAGGATCCCCGTGGCAGTCACGAAGTTGACCGCTAGGCCATCCACAACCCCAAAGTGTAAAAATGTGGAGAAACATTCTTTATATTGTCTAACAGAAATGTAATTCAGAAAAAAGTTTCCATAAATTACATGGAATACCGGTTAATTAAATAACGCACATTTTCGGGGAAATCTCTTCTCCTTCAGGCAGTCTTTTGCTGTCTTTCGTTTTCCTTCAATATCACGGTTATGGTTAACTCCGACGGTTATGATTATTGTTTACTGAATCTTCCCAGATGTTAGGCAGGGACAAAGCTCTGTAGTCACTGATGATGGAAGCCTGACTTTTCTCAATTTCTACTAATTCTTTTAATTTTCTTTTTAGCACGTCTTTTGTAAAAAAATATCGTGCTAATGTTATCGGTTTGTCCGTCCGTCCGTCTGTACCCACGATATCTCTGCAACTATTAGTCCGATTTGAAAAATTACTTTTGCATTCGAAAGCTTGAAATATGCGAATGATGATCCTTCATTTCGTTTTCTTTACGATGTAAAATTTCGCCGCTAGAGGGCGTAAATGCAGATGATGTCGAATTCAAAAATACGTTTTATTCCACATATTTGCTTCTAAACATCCGATTGAAAAACATCTTTTATCTTTCGATTCCATTTATGTCGAAGAGTATTTTGGATATAGTTTCTTTCTCAAATTACGCACAGATTTTCCGCTAGGAGGCGTAAAACTAAATTGCATTTTTTTCCGATAACACTTTATTTAAAACACCGATTTGAAATATTTTTTTTCAGCGGATACATCTCCTGATGCACAATCTTTTGTGTATTATTTGGAATTTTTAGTAAGGAATACTTTGGCCACCTGAAGGCGTAAGTGTTAATTTTGGTTTCTGATGTATTTGCCATAAAATCTGAGCTTCTAAAATATCAATTGAAAAGTTTCTGTCGTGGACTGATGCCATTCACATCGATAAACCTTTTCGGAATATTTTCTTCCTAAAATATTCCACAGTTTTTTGCCAGGGGCGTAGATGTATATCTTATTTTTGTCAATATATCTACTTCTAGAGGTTCGATTTGAAAAATTCCTTCTTTGTTGGATAGTGTTTCCGATGCGAAATGTTTTTTCTATAAATTCATAATTTTCAAGTAAATCATAGATTTTCCGCTAGGGCGCACAATGGTAAATTGCGTTTTCTGCTCCTAAAACTCCGATTTGAAAAATTCTTCCTGTATCGCATACAAGACCTGACGGAAAATATTTTTCACGTAATTTCTAATGTTTGGTAAAGAATGGTTTGGCCACCAGGGGTCATAAGTATATGTAGCAAAATCTGGGCTCCTGAAAACTCGACTAAGATTTTTTTCTTGGACCGATACCGCTCATATGGATAAACCTTTTGTGAATACTTTCTTCCTAAAATAATTCATGGTTTTCCCACCAAGGGACGTAAAGTCGCATCTTACTTTTGTCGATAACTCTGTTTCTAAGAGTTCGTAAGCTCACGATTCCGTTTACAGCAATATCTAAGGGATTAAAGATCCGATTGAAAAACTTCTTTCTTCCGTCAGATAGTATTGTTTTCCTACCGGTTCCATTGACTTTCAATAGCTTTGATAAATTTAATTTGCATCAGAACGGATTCCAAAGACGTGCTTATTACACCCGAAAATTCGGTGTCATCTTTCTTGTTCAACTTACGGTTGGAAAGCGTAAAAAAGGACTGTTACGTGTAATGAGGAGACCACGGTGTCGAAAATTAGTGCGGAGCTCAAGCTGAAAACACCCCAGTATCAATGAAAACAGTGCGCAGAAAACTGCATAAACAAGATATTCATGGCAGAGCTGCTATTGCAAAACTTTTGATGACCCGGGTAGGTGCACAACGGCGACGGCAGTGGTGCCAGGTATATGGTAGGAGAGTACCTGGGTACGAACACCTATTGAAAATTGGCGAAATGGTGTCGAAGGTCAAGACATAGGAGCGGAATCCATTCCATTGTTATTATGCTTCGTAACTTGCGCAAAAATGGTTCCATTTCAATAAAATTTTAGTATGTTGTAGAGAACCACGCGGGGACGATCCCTATTGAAAATGGGCGAAATGGGGTCAAAGGTCAGAACATAGGGAGGAATCCATCCTATTGACCTTATGCGTCATAACGTGCGTAAAAATGGTTCTATTTCAATGAAATGTTAGTATATGTTACGGATGTACCTGGGGACAAACCCTATTGAAAATCGGCCAAATGGGGTCGAAGGTCAGGACTTAAGAGCGGAATCCATTCCATTGCCCTTAAGCGTCATAACTTGCGCAAAAATGGTTCGATTTCAATAAAATTTTGGTATGTTGTAGGAGACCATGTGGGGACGATCCCTGTTAAAAATGGGCGAAGTGGGGTCAAATGTTAGGACATAGGAGCGGGATTCATTCTATTGCCCATATGCGTTATAACTTACGTAAAAATGCTTCGATTGAGACAAAACTTTACCATGTTTTTCCGGATATACGCTTAACCGGCTGAGTTGAATATCATCGAAATGAGGTCAAAGGGCAGGGCACAGGATCGATATTTATTCCACAGCCATTATCGTTATAACTTGACTAAAAAAGCTTCTAATGCAACAAAACTTTAGTATGTTGTTCCGGAGGTACACTAAACCGGTTCTGTTAAATATAATCAAAATGGGGTTGAAGTTCAGGGCCCAGGAGCGAGATTTATTCCATAGCCATTATCCTCACAAATTGAGTAATGATTTCTGCCCGCCACGGTGGCGCAGTGGTCATTGAACAGACAAGTCGCACTCCTGCGTAGAAGTCAACGTTCGTTTATTTACTTGTTCTTTTTGTGATATTTCGTCGTTTTGTGTTTTGGTTGCAGTGTTTCGTACCCTCGCTTCACGAGCAGTGAGGCTGAGTGCCGAGTGGGTGCTCATTTTTTGTTTTTGTTTTTCATCTTCGTGTGTCGTCAGTTACGACGCATGAGTTTTGGTGGGCCAGTGGTCGAGAATGCCCACTACCACTGTGAATAAGTCACTGTCGTCTACAGCTGCTTCGTCGATTTCTGATATGTCTTCGCTTCTTAGTTCTGTGTCTTCTTCGGGGAATGTTGCGTCGACTAGAGCTGCTGGACTTCCAGAGACTGTGCTTCTGGCCACCCGTGTGCCGGCTGCGTCTAATATTCCTGGTTCTGCTAGTTCTATTTCAACGTCGTTCGCACAAGCTGTGGGAAGTACCTCATATATTTCTAGTGATTCTGCACCACATTTCAAACGTGTAGCTTCGGCGTTGAAAATTATTCTTCCAAGTGATTCACCGCAAGGTAAGCAATTGTCGTCTGCCTTATTATTAAGTGTTTTCATTCCTGCTTTGCGTGACATCCCTCCCCCAGTATCTGCATGCTGTGTCGAAGGTCGTTCCAGCCGAAAGCATTGTGTCCATTATTCGCTTGGGTGGAGGGGTGGTTGTTCACTTCACCCACCAGCAAGCAGTAGATTTCATTTTAGTTCATGGGATTGATATTGGGTCCTTTCATCTACAACCTGTCACTGCAGCCCAAAGACCAGTTACGGTGACCCTCTCTCCTGTACCAACGGCTGTTCCTGATTCTCTGTTGATTGATGCCCTCAACACGATGGGTCGTGTTGTGGGAGTGACCAAGATTCTTCCAGCTACAGCCCGTGATTCCCCCTGAAACATGTGCAGGGTGGGCGCCGCCAGTACCGGGTTATTTTTCCAATTTCTCAGTCAATTGCGGAACGCCCTGAAACTCTGGAATTAGTAACTGATACACGGACGTACATTTTTAATCTTTTTGCAGGGGTTCAGTGCTTCCGCTGTAAAGGGGAAGGTCATCTCGATTCTGCTTGTCCTCATGCTACTCTTGGTGCTAGATCTGATTCTTCATTAGCTACTACAGTTCCGGTGGCCGCTGCCCCTGCGGATGTTGTGCAGGCCGCTGAGGCTCCTGCTCACATTCTACCTTCATCAATTTTGCCTGCTGTTTCTCCAGTCGTTCCTTCCCTTTCGGTTCCTGTCGTCGTACTGGATGGTTTGGAGCTCTCCAATGAGGATTTTCTTTCACTGGAAGTGTCTGCACCTAAATCACAGCGTAAACGCCACAGCTCACCTGGTGTTTCTACTCGCTCTTCCCGTTCGTCTCAACGTCTACGGTCCAAGAAACCAGCCCATTCTACCTCGGGTTCACCTAGCCATCATGAGCCAAATTCTGAATTACTGGTTTCGAACCGATTCGCATGTCTCCAGGATGATGATGTTATGGACACGGTCGCCCCTGATCCTGATGACACTGCAATGGTTGATTCTGACGATGATTCTCCTTCTCCTACACTTCTTGACATTTCTACTATGTTTGAAGAACTTGCGGTGCCTTTGCACCCTCTTACCTTATCTGATCTGTATGCATTGACCACTCGCCCGCGTAAGGCAAAGTTGATCACACTACCTTGCATTAAGAGTAAGCTTCAATTGCTGCCTGAAATGATTGCACAGCTAAACCAGTTCCATGCATTTATAACTAATGTTACTTTGCCTGGCGGGACTGAGCAATATGCTCGCCGTCTGGGATACTTACTCAAGATTTTGAGGGCTGAACTGGAAGGCTGGATGCAACCTACCAGTGATGTCCTTGTTAACACTACTTAGCTTTAATTGTAGAGGGCTTGCGTCTTCTGCGGCGAATGCTTTGGTTTTCGAGGACGTTCTTTACCTGGGGGCTAATATCCTCCTTCTCCAGGAGACAAACAGTTCCTTGGATGCCGGGTGTTCCAGCTGGAGACGCTGGCCGTACATTTTTTATCATAATTACCGTACCCATCTCAGGTGCGGTACCGTTATAGCATTTCATGTGCGGTTTTCATTCTTCCCTTTCTGATCCTGTTGAGTCACAGAGTCTGCTGGGTTCTTTTCAACATATTTCGTTTTGTTTTTGTTCTAAACGTATTCATGTTTTCAATATCCATATTCCGCAATCTGCTACGGATGCAAAAACTCTCCTCCAACATCGTTCTTCTATCCTTTCGACCCTCCATCGAAATGATACAATCATTTTTGCAGGCGATTTCAATTGCACTTTGCAACCCGGTTTTGACCGAGATGGTTCAACCGAAAGCCGTTCCGACCTTGTTTCCTATCTCACCCAGCTCGTTGTTAATTTGGATTTGATTGATGCATTCCGTTCCCTCCATTCCCGGTCCAAGGAATTTTCCTGGTTCCCCCGGCTGCTTCACGCTGTGTCGCAGCACGCCTAGATAGTTTCTATGTTTCCAATTTTCTCCATTCCTCTCTAGTTGAAATTACTCATCATCCTTCCGTTTCGTCAGATCATCGGCCCGTTCTTTTAAATCTCTTTTTGCATTCTTCCTCTGTTCCCCTTTCCACAATCTGGTCGCTCGACGATTCAGTTTTAACTGATCCTGTTTTCTGCGCTGAAATTCGCTCTATGATCTTGTCTTCTGTGTAACAACTTTCTTCGTCTGACGACCCAGTGGCTCTGTGGCTTTCCACGAAAATTTCGATTATTTCTTTCGCACGTCAGTTTTCTTTCTCTTCCCGTACTTTTCGCTTTCAAGATATTGATGTTCTCCGTCATAAATTGCAGACTATTTCTCCTTCTGATCCTTCTTTTCCCGTGTTTCAAGCTCAACTTCGTCGTATTCTGTTTACTTTTGCTTCAACAGCCATTTCTCGTCTGAAATTCACTCACTTGTGGTTTAACGACGACCCCTTTTCTAGTTTGAAGTCCCTTGAGGAGTATCATGTTAAAATCAATTATCCCATTATTCTGATCGTTTTCAACACCGACTCCTTTCTCCTGCAGATACCTCCCCTCTTCTTCATGTCCTCCCTCAGGTTCCACATTGTTTTTTTGATTCTCTTGTATCTCCTATCTCTCCTTCTGAAGTCCGCTCTGCAGTTTCCAGTCTGAATGACTGTTCTTCTCCTGGCGCGGACGGTCTTCCGCTCTCATTTTATAAGAAGTTTCTTCCTTCTCTCCTCCCGCTTCTCGTTGCTTGTTTTAATGCCGTTTTTACCTCTTCAAATTTTCAGTCTTCTGATTTCATTTTTGCTATTCTCCGTCTCATCCCCAAAACCGGAAACCTTGGTCTTTTTTTCTAATTGGCGTCCTATCTCTATTCTTAATACTGACTACAAAACCTTTGCTAAAATTCTCGCTTTTCGCCTCAATCCCGTCTTGCAGCATTTAATCCACCCCGATCAAGCTTACACTATTCCCTCCCGTTCGATTACTACCAACATTTCCACCATTCGCAACTTATATTTTCTTGCTTCCCATCTTTCCGAACCTCTCGCAATTTTTAATATTGATCAGAAACACGCTTTTGACTCCATTAATCACTCTTATCTCTTTGCTGTTCTTCGTCATTTTGGCTTTCCTATTCTTTTCTGTCAAGCTCTTATTAATCTTTACTCTCACTCTTCTTTCCGTATTCGCACTTCTACATTCATGACAGCTACCATCCCCTTTGACAACCGGATCCGGCAGGGTTGTCCCATTTCCGGTCAACTTTTTACGCTTGCATTTGAACCTCTCTTAATTTGTCTGCGTTCTCGTTTGTTTTCTGTGATTCCTCGCAGTATTGCTCCTACTCGTCACCACCGCATAGTGTTGTCTGCATATGCTGATGACCTCACTCTCTTTCTTCGCACTGAACGTTCTTTCGGTGTTGTCCTTTCTGCTTATCGTGAGTATGCTTCAATTTCCGGTTCCGAACTTAATCTGTCTAAATCTGTCGGTCTGTGGGCCGGATCGTGGGTGGCACACGGTGATCGCCCTTGGGGTGCCCGTTGGTCATCCTCGGTCATTAAACTTCTTGGTGTGTACGTTGGAAATCCCGTGGCTGTTGCTGATGCCACATGGATTCCTTTGGTTCAGCAGCTCAATCGCCGTCTTGCTCCTTTTTGCCGGTTCAAGCCTTTTTTGTCCTTTTTTAGCAGAGCACATCTGGTTTCTTCCTTTCTTCTTCCCATTCTGACACATTCGTGGTTCGCTTATTTTCCCTCACCCATTTTTCTCCAATCCGCCAACGTTTGATTACTGATTTCATCTGGAATAAAGTTCACTGGGTTCATCGTTCTACTCTCGTTCTTCCTCTGTCCTTTGGAGGTCTTGCCCTCCCAGATCTTTTTCAAAAATCTAATGCTATTCATCTACAGACCTTTCTCCGTTCTTTTTCTCATCCTCAGATTTCATCGATTACTATTGTTGATACTTTACTTTTCCCTCGCAGTCCGTTTCTCACTCTCGCTACTTTACTCCGTATGGATCTGTTCCCCCTCATTCCAGATCACTTTCCCGATACTTATCGCACCGTTTTTTCCCTCTGGCATTCCTTATGCCCCGTCCGTCTCCCACCTACCTCAACTAATGATCTGCTTGCGGAACCTCTCTTTTACTCTTCTGCACTCCGTTCTCCCTCTTCACCGTACTTGTGCTTCTCCACCTGGTTCGCCAGTGGCGTGGTACAGGTATCCCAACTTGTAGATGCTTCTCTCTGCTGGAAGTCTCTTTCCCAAATCGACCCCTCTCTTGCTGACACTCCCTTACATGGCGCCCAGCTCCGGTTGCTTCATATTCAGCTTCAACGCCTTTACCCGTCCCTCGTGAATTCTTATGGGTTAATTGTTTCTTCTTCGGCGTCCCCTTGCCTTCCTTTTCTGTTTTATTTGAATGATGTTCCCTTTCTGGTGCATCAAGTTACTGCAAAACTCTTGTACCGCCACTTTCTTACTTATTTTAGATCACCTCTCGCTATTCCTTTTGTGCCACCTGATGAAACCTCTCAGACATGGATCGATTCACACACTTCTCTGGCTTCCCCAAAAGATACTGATATTCATTGGCTACATCTTCATTTTCGCTTGCTCACACCACGGACTCTTCATCGTTTTAGTCGCCTGTCTTCTCCTTTGTGTTTTTTCTGTTCAACGCTCGGCGATGTTCATCACGCATATGACTCCTGTTTAGTTTTACAGCCTCTTTTTTCATTGATGTTTGCTCTTCTCTCCAAGGTCTGTCCTTCCTTTCACTCTGTTTCACATTACTTTTTCTTCGCCGTCATCATCCTTCAGCTGCTGTTCACAATCCAGTTTGCGCGTTTTTAATTTTGCAGGCCAAACTGACTATTTATTTATACTATCATACCAGTGTTGATCGGCCTGCTCTTCGTCGATATCATCCTGCGAGAGTTTTTCTGTGCCGTAGGTTTCGTTCCTCGATCAAGTCCGTCATCCAACTTGAGTACCAGGTAGCTCTGGCCCGGCAGGCAGTTCCTGCTTTCTTCTCGATCTGGTCCCCTCACCTCCCATGGTTTAGGGTTGAGCATGGGTTGATTCAATTCGTTTGATCAGTTTTTTTCTTTTTTTTGTTTTGGTGTACTGGTTTCTTCACTTTGTTTGTTTTTGCTTTTCCGGTTTGTTTTCTTGCTCTGTTTTTGATTGAGCTGCAGGTTTTTTCCCTTGTATTCATTCTTTTCCTCTGATCCTGTTGTTTTTTCCTCTTAAATTTTTTACCGTTTTCCTTTTCTTGTTTTTGATGGCCCTTTGGTAATGTTGTACTGTTTTGCTTCCTTGAGATTCCGGTCTTTTTGTTGTTTTTTCCCCTGTGCTTTGTTAGCTCATTCTACTGGTCGGTATATTCTTTCTTGGATAGTGCTTTTCTATACTTTTCCTCTTACTAGCGGTATCGGCCTCTTTATCTGAATTTTCTTGCCGTTTTGCGCTGTGATTGGATGTTTTACAGCTAGTTGCTTTGACTTTTTTCTTTCCGGAGTCCGCGGACATTTGTCTTCCTGTTTTCTGTGTGTATTTTTTTCTGGTTCTTGGTGGTGCTGTGCAATCGGTTATTGTTTTTTGTGTCGGTATTTTTGTTGAGTTGTTTGTTAATGTATTATTTTGTGCTTGCTTTCTATGTTTTCGTCGGCCACAGTTGTTGGTCGACGCATTTCTTGTTGTGGTGTTTTGTTGTACTGGTTGGCCACCAATCGTTTGTGATCACTATTATTGTTTGGTATAGTGTGATGCTTGTTGGGTGTTGTTGTTTTCCGTTGGGCTAGTCTGTGTTGTCTAGTTTTGCAACATTTTTTTGGCGTGTTGTGTTTCTTTTGTGCTTGTTTGTTTGTTGTTGTTGTTCCTGATCTTCTTTTTTGTACTGTGTTTCCTTAATGTGGTATTACCGTGTTTTTGTAATTGCTCTTGCTTTTTGCACGTGTTTTGTTTAGTTGTTCGGATGGCGGCTGTCCTACTCGCTCTGCTCCTGTGTGAGTTTTTTTTAATACTGTGATTGTATTTTACCTATACTGCTAATGTGATAATCTTGTTTTTTTACTTGTTTGTGTATGTTCTACTTTCGTGTTTCAGTTGGCTCCGCAGTTTTGGGAGCCTTTTTTTTCTCATGCCCTGTGTTTCATGTTCACTTGTTTTGCTTTTTTTTATGAACTTTGAACTACTTAGTGTGGCCCTGCTGGTCTCGTTGTGTTTTTTCATTGAGTACTCAGTATTATCTCTCGTTTTCTATACAGTGTGCTTCTCGTGTGTATCTTGTCTATTGGGTTACGTGGACCCAAGGAGTTGGTCAACGCACTATTTGCCTTGTGCTCATTTTTTTTACTGTACCTCTTGTGTTTTTTTCTTGACTGTATGCGACTACATGTGTAGTGAAGTTGTCATTTGGGGCAGTTTTGTCTTTGATTATGTTTTAAGTGCACTTTTTGTGTTTTCGTTTTTGTGTTTCTTTGCACTCAAGCTAGGGTTCTACGTCTTGCTTCGTGTTTCTCCTGTCCGGGTTTTTCCTGTAATATTTTATTTTTTCTTGGCCCAGCCTTCTGTTGCCGTGCACGACTGGACGTACATTGTGTTGTTTTCAATGTGTTATGGTGCTATGCGATCGTGTTTCCGCGTGATTCTCTCTATAGCGCCACGTTGGCTTTCGGGGTTTGTCAACGCGCGACTTCTTGTTTTGAGTCTGAAATTTGAATTGAGTGCGATTTTTTTTGTGAACCTCGTGTGCCTTTTTGGCTACATTTATTTTGTGTTATGCGACGGTATTTCCCCTTGTTATTCACGTATTCTTCTGTGCAGCGTTCCTTCTGACATACATGCGTCGCTTCGTATTTCGTTTTTAGTTATAGCGGTTGGTTAACGCCCCTCTTTATGTGCACGGTTTTTTGTTTTTTTATGTTCTTCTTGTACTAATGTTTTTGCAGCTGCTGCATGTTTTCAGAAGTACAGTTTTGTTTCTCCTGTCACTGTCTTGCAGTGTCAGTCAATTTGTGTTGTGTTGTATTGTTGTGTTTTTTTACCTGTCACTTTTGTGTTCGCGCTGCTATGTACTAGTCTTTGGAATGTGTTTTTCTTCCCTCCCTCTGGGGTTTGGGTTTTGTGATGTGTGTGTTTTTTGTTTTTGTTTTCTGTGTTCCTTTTTTATCTGTATATATTTTAATCTTGTTCTGATGTTACCAGTTTTCTTTCCTCCTTTCTTTTGTGTTGAGACTTCTTGGCCTCGTCTCTTTTAATACAGTCTCATGTGACTGAAGCGTATCACATGTACCTTGCTTTTAGACTAATAAAGGTTTATTTTGAAGGCAGTGGTCTAAGCGATGGCCTCTGATCATTCGTCCGAACGGGGTCCGGGTTCGAGTCCCGGTGAGGCATGGATGTTGTGTTTGTCTTACGGCACTGGCTCTCTCCCTTCCCTGGAACCAGTGGCCCTAAATTAGGGACGGGCGACTGCTTATAGCCCATTGCGTTGCTCACGGTGGTCGTTAAACATCCAATAAAAAAAATGATTTCTGGTATGTTGGAAAGCGTATCATAATCAATGCATTGCATGATTTTACTAACTTGTTTTAATAAAAATGGAACAGAATACAAAATATGTATCCTCGCCATTATCACTCTACCTTTATTCCTTTATTCATTTTGTGGTACAGAAGTGTTACGCACCTTGATTCAGTCTACTCAGCAATCAGTGAATGTTTCTGCACCAGTCAGAAAGAAAACGGAATTGGACGTTGTGAAAGTATACGTGACATGCTGTGTTCAGGTACAAATTGTAACAAAGAAGCCAATGAAGTCAGAAGTAAAACAATAAAGAAGAGAGAGAGAGAGAGAGAGAGAGAGAGAGCAGTCGAGAGAGAGAGAGGGGGAGGGGGTTAGAGTAATTTCTACCCAAAGCAGAAATAAGCTAAGTATCAAAGTCAATAATAAAGAACCAAGAAATGTATATTTCCTGCATTCGATTTGTTTCAGAAGGTCCTATTTTGTTTAACGTAGCTGAACGAAAGAGAAAGAGAGATAATTTCTCCAAGAGCAGCAAAGAGAGAACCTGCAACGCAGATTTCGCGAGTCATATAACGGTGTTTTAAACCTATCAGGGAATCTCAGCACGCACAGCTAAAAGGATTCTTTACATCATTCGTGCATTTTGACTCCGCAAATGGCATAGAAACTTTCTTCAAAGATAAACCGCCTGCATTCTGAAAACTTTAATTCAGATCATTATTCGCATCAAAAGAAAGTAAAGGTACGTGGAATGTTTCCTGTGGTAAGTGATTATATACACTGATGCCCATACATTAAGGAGCAGAGGCAATATGCAAATTATCAGGCGTTGAAGTAAGTTTTTATTGGCCGAAAATTGCTGACGGTAGTAAGAGGCAGATACGACCGATTGGCTGCCCATAATTTACATATGTGGAAACACGTGAGAGCACGAGTTTGCTGCAAGCACGTGCCATAATTGATGGCTAGTCTAATGTGATCCCGGCAGTGGCAGCCAGCTATGACGTGACGTAACTGATGGCTTGCCGAATCTTGTCCGCTGATTTCCCAGTAGTTGCCATAAAAAAAATATTACCTCAGTTCCCCAAAGCCACAACTAAGTTTTTTCCCCGTTACGAAAATTTGGAAAGAAGGCTCCGCGAAATTTGTTGAGAAATTTGTAAACAGGTCCTGGAAAAACACCCGGTTGCTGCTGGCTTTCCAATGGTCGCCAATCTGAATCTTGCTTCTGCTGCTTCTGTTCCTGCTGGCTTTCCAGTGGTCGCCAATCTGAATCTTGCTTCTGCTGCTTCTGTTCCTGCTGGCTTTCCAGGTGGTCGCCAATCTGAATCTTGCTTCTGCTGCTTCTGTTCCTGCTGGCTTTCCAGGGGTCGCCAATCTGAATCTTGCTTCTGCTGCTTCTGTTCCTGCTGGCTTTCCAGGGTCGCCAATCTGAATCTTGCTTCTGCTGCTTCTGTTCCTGCTGGCTTTCCAGGGGTCGCCAATCTGAATCTTGCTTCTGCTGCTTCTGTTCCTGCTGGCTTTCCAGTGGTCGCCAATCTGAATCTTGCTTCTGCTGCTTCTGTTCCTGCTGGCTTTCCAGGGGTCGCCAATCTGAATCTTGCTTCTGCTGCTTCTGTTCCTGCTGGCTTTCCAGGGGTCGCCAATCTGAATCTTGCTTCTGCTGCTTCTGTTCCTGCTGGCTTTCCAGTGGTCGCCAATCTGAATCTTGCTTCTGCTGCTTCTGTTCCTGCTGGCTTTCCAGTGGTCGCCAATCTGAATCTTGCTTCTGCTGCTTCTGTTCCTGCTGGCTTTCTAGGGGTCGCCAATCTGAATCTTGCTTCTGCTGCTTCTGTTCCTGCTGGCTTTCCAGTGGTCGCCAATCTGAATCTTGCTTCTGCTGCTTCTGTTCCTGCTGGCTTTCCAGGGGTCGCCAATCTGAATCTTGCTTCTGCTGCTTCTGTTCCTGCTGGCTTTCCAGGGGTCGCCAATCTGAATCTTGCTTCTGCTGCTTCTGTTCCTGCTGGCTTTCCAGGGGTCGCCAATCTGAATCTTGCTTCTGCTGCTTCTGTTCCTGCTGGCTTTCCAGGGGTCGCCAATCTGAATCTTGCTTCTGCTGCTTCTGTTCCTGCTGGCTTTCCAGGGTCGCCAATCTGAATCTTGCTTCTGCTGCTTCTGTTCCTGCTGGCTTTCCAGGGGTCGCCAATCTGAATCTTGCTTCTGCTGCTTCTGTTCCTGCTGGCTTTCCAGGGGTCGCCAATCTGAATCTTGCTTCTGCTGCTTCTGTTCCTGCTGGCTTTCCAGGGGTCGCCAATCTGAATCTTGCTTCTGCTGCTTCTGTTCCTGCTGGCTTTCCAGGGGTCGCCAATCTGAATCTTGCTTCTGCTGCTTCTGTTCCTGCTGGCTTTCCAGGTGGTCGCCAATCTGAATCTTGCTTCTGCTGCTTCTGTTCCTGCTGGCTTTCCAGGGGTCGCCAATCTGAATCTTGCTTCTGCTGCTTCTGTTCCTGCTGGCTTTCCAGGGGTCGCCAATCTGAATCTTGCTTCTGCTGCTTCTGTTCCTGCTGGCTTTCCAGGGGTCGCCAATCTGAATCTTGCTTCTGCTGCTTCTGTTCCTGCTGGCTTTCCAGGGGTCGCCAATCTGAATCTTGCTTCTGCTGCTTCTGTTCCTGCTGGCTTTCCAGGGGTCGCCAATCTGAATCTTGCTTCTGCTGCTTCTGTTCCTGCTGGCTTTCCAGGGGTCGCCAATCTGAATCTTGCTTCTGCTGCTTCTGTTCCTGCTGGCTTTCCAGGGGTCGCCAATCTGAATCTTGCTTCTGCTGCTTCTGTTCCTGCTGGCTTTCCAGGGGTCGCCAATCTGAATCTTGCTTCTGCTGCTTCTGTTCCTGCTGGCTTTCCAGGGGTCGCCAATCTGAATCTTGCTTCTGCTGCTTCTGTTCCTGCTGGCTTTCCAGGGGTCGCCAATCTGAATCTTGCTTCTGCTGCTTCTGTTCCTGCTGGCTTTCCAGGGGTCGCCAATCTGAATCTTGCTTCTGCTGCTTCTGTTCCTGCTGGCTTTCCAGGGGTCGCCAATCTGAATCTTGCTTCTGCTGCTTCTGTTCCTGCTGGCTTTCCAGGGGTCGCCAATCTGAATCTTGCTTCTGCTGCTTCTGTTCCTGCTGGCTTTCCAGGGGTCGCCAATCTGAATCTTGCTTCTGCTGCTTCTGTTCCTGCTGGCTTTCCAGGGGTCGCCAATCTGAATCTTGCTTCTGCTGCTTCTGTTCCTGCTGGCTTTCCAGGGGTCGCCAATCTGAATCTTGCTTCTGCTGCTTCTGTTCCTGCTGGCTTTCTAGGGGTCGCCAATCTGAATCTTGCTTCTGCTGCTTCTGTTCCTGCTGGCTTTCCAGGGGTCGCCAATCTGAATCTTGCTTCTGCTGCTTCTGTTCCTGCTGGCTTTCCAGGGGTCGCCAATCTGAATCTTGCTTCTGCTGCTTCTGTTCCTGCTGGCTTTCCAGGGGTCGCCAATCTGAATCTTGCTTCTGCTGCTTCTGTTCCTGCTGGCTTTCCAGGGGTCGCCAATCTGAATCTTGCTTCTGCTGCTTCTGTTCCTGCTGGCTTTCCAGGGGTCGCCAATCTGAATCTTGCTTCTGCTGCTTCTGTTCCTGCTGGCTTTCCAGGTTCGCCAATCTGAATCTTGCTACTGCTGCTTCTGTTCCTGCTGGCTTTCCAGGGGTCGCCAATCTGAATCTTGCTTCTGCTGCTTCTGTTCCTGCTGGCTTTCTAGGGGTCGCCAATCTGAATCTTGCTTCTGCTGCTTCTGTTCCTGCTGGCTTTCTAGGGGTCGCCAATCTGAATCTTGCTTCTGCTGCTTCTGTTCCTGCTGGCTTTCCAGGGGTCGCCAATCTGAATCTTGCTTCTGCTGCTTCTGTTCCTGCTGGCTTTCCAGGGGTCGCCAATCTGAATCTTGCTTCTGCTGCTTCTGTTCCTGCTGGCTTTCCAGGTGGTCGCCAATCTGAATCTTGCTTCTGCTGCTTCTGTTCCTGCTGGCTTTCCAGGGGTCGCCAATCTGAATCTTGCTTCTGCTGCTTCTGTTCCTGCTGGCTTTCCAGGGGTCGCCAATCTGAATCTTGCTTCTGCTGCTTCTGTTCCTGCTGGCTTTCCAGTGGTCGCCAATCGGAATCTTGCTTCTGCTGCTTCTGTTCCTGCTGGCTTTCCAGTGGTCGCCAATCTGAATCTTGCTTCTGCTGCTTCTGTTCCTGCTGGCTTTCTAGGGGTCGCCAATCTGAATCTTGCTTCTGTTGCTTCTGTTCCTGCTGGCTTTCCAGTGCTCGCCAATCTGAATCTTGCTTCTGCTGCTTTTGTTCCTGCTTTCTTTCCAGTGGTCGCCAATCTGAATCTTGCTTCTGCTGCTTCTGTTCCTGCTGGCTTTCTAGGGGTCGCCAATCTGAATCTTGCTTCTGCTGCTTCTGTTCCTGCTGGCTTTCTAGGGGTCGCCAATCTGAATCTTGCTTCTGCTGTTTCTGTTCCTGCTGGCTTTCCAGGGGTCGCCAATCTGAATCTTGCTTCTGCTGCTTCTGTTCCTGCTGGCTTTCCAGGGGTCGCCAATCTGAATCTTGCTTCTGCTGCTTCTGTTCCTGCTGGCTTTCCAGGGGTCGCCAATCTGAATCATGCTTCGGCTGCTTCTGTTCCTGCTGGCTTTCCAGGGGTCGCCAATCTGAATCTTGCTTCTGCTGCTTCTGTTCCTGCTGGCTTTCCAGGGGTCGCCAATCTGAATCTTGCTTCTGCTGCTTCTGTTCCTGCTGGCTTTCCAGGGGTCGCCAATCTGAATCTTGCTTCTGCTGCTTCTGTTCCTGCTGGCTTTCTAGGGGTCGCCAATCTGAATCTTGCTTCTGCTGCTTCTGTTCCTGCTGGCTTTCCAGTGGTCGCCAATCTGAATCTTGCTTCTGCTGCTTCTGTTCCTGATGGCTTTCCAGGGGTCGCCAATCTGAATCTTGCTTCTGCTGGTTCTGTTCCTGCTGGCTTTCCAGGGGTCGCCAATCTGAATCTTGCTTCGGCTGCTTCTGTTCCTGCTGGCTTTCCAGGGTTCGCCAATCTGAATCTTGCTTCTGCTGCTTCTGTTCCTGCTGGCTTTCCAGGGGTCGCCAATCTGAATCTTGCTTCGGCTGCTTCTGTTCCTGCTGGCTTTCCAGGGGTCGCCAATCTGAATCTTGCTTCTGCTGCTTCTGTTCCTGCTGGCTTTCCAGGGGTCGCCAATCTGAATCTTGCTTCTGCTGCTTCTGTTCCTGATGGCTTTCCAGGGTTCGCCAATCTGAATCTTGCTTCTGCTGCTTCTGTTCCTGCTGGCTTTCCAGGGGTCGCCAATCTGAATCTTGCTTCGGCAGCTTCTGTTCCTGCTGGCTTTCCAGGGTTCGCCAATCTGAATCTTGCTTCTGCTGCTTCTGTTCCTGCTGGCTTTCCAGGGGTCGCCAATCTGAATCTTGCTTCTGCTGCTTCTGTTCCTGCTCGCTTTCTAGGGGTCGCCAATCTGAATCTTGCTTCTGCTGCTTCTGTTCCTGCTGGCTTTCCAGTGGTCGCCAATCGGAATCTTGCTTCTGTTCCTGCTGGCTTTCCAGTGGTCGCCAATCAGAATCTTGCTTCTGCTGCTTCTGCTGCTTCTGTTCCTGCTGGCTTTCCAGGGGTCGCCAATCTGAATCTTGCTTCTGCTGCTTCTGTTCCTGATGGCTTTCCAGGGGTCGCCAATCGGAATCTTGCTTCTGCTGCTTCTGTTCCTGCTGGCTTTCTAGGGGTCGCCAATCTGAATCTTGCTTCTGCTGCTCCTGTTCCTGCTGGCTTTCTAGGGGTCGCCAATCTGAATCTTGCTTCTGCTGCTTCTGTTCCTGCTGGCTTTCCAGGGGTCGCCAATCTGAATCTTGCTTCTGCTGCTTCTGTTCCTGCTGGCTTTCCAGGGGTCGCCAATCTGAATCTTGCTTCTGCTGCTTCTGTTCCTGATGGCTTTCCAGGGGTCGCCAATCTGAATCTTGCTTCTGCTGCTTCTGTTCCTGCTGGCTTTCCAGGGGTCGCCAATCTGAATCTTGCTTCGGCAGCTTCTGTTCCTGCTGGCTTTCCAGGGTTCGCCAATCTGAATCTTGCTTCTGCTGCTTCTGTTCCTGCTGGCTTTCCAGGGTTCGCCAATCTGAATCTTGCTTCTGCTGCTTCTGTTCCTGCTCGCTTTCTAGGGGTCGCCAATCTGAATCTTGCTTCTGCTGCTTCTGTTCCTGCTGGCTTTCCAGTGGTCGCCAATCGGAATCTTGCTTCTGTTCCTGCTGGCTTTCCAGTGGTCGCCAATCAGAATCCTGCTTCTGCTGCTTCTGCTGCTTCTGTTCCTGCTGGCTTTCTAGGGGTCGCCAATCTGAATCTTGCTTCTGCTGCTTCTGTTCCTGCTGGCTTTCCAGGGGTCGCCAATCTGAATTTTGCTTCTGCTGCTTCTGTTAATGCTGGCTTTCCAGGGGTCGCCAATCTGAATCTTGCTTCTGCTGCTTCTGTTCCTGCTGGCTTTCCAGGGGTCGCCAATCTGAATCTTGCTTCTGCTGCTTCTGTTCCTGCTGGCTTTCCAGGGGTCGCCAATCTGAATCTTGCTTCTGCTGCTTCTGTTCCTGCTGGCTTTCTAGGGGTCGCCAATCTGAATCTTGCTTCTGCTGCTTCTGTTCCTGCTGGCTTTCCAGGGGTCGCCAATCTGAATCTTGCTTCTGCTGCTTCTGTTCCTGATGGCTTTCCAGGGGTCGCCAATCTGAATCTTGCTTCTGCTGCTTCTGTTCCTGATGGCTTTCCAGGGGTCGCCAATCTGAATCTTGCTTCTGCTGCTTCTGTTCCTGCTGGCTTTCTAGGGGTCGCCAATCTGAATCTTGCTTCTGCTGCTCCTGTTCCTGCTGGCTTTCTAGGGGTCGCCAATCTGAATCTTGCTTCTTCTGCTTCTGTTCCTGCTGGCTTTCCAGGGGTCGCCAATCTGAATCTTGCTTCTGCTGCTTCTGTTCCTGCTGGCTTTCCAGGGGTCGCCAATCTGAATCTTGCTTCTGCTGCTTCTGTTCCTGCTGGCTTTCTAGGGGTCGCCAATCTGAATCTTGCTTCTGCTGCTTCTGTTCCTGATGGCTTTCCGGTGGTCGCCAATCTGAATCTTGCTTCTGCTGCTTCTGTTCCTGCTGGCTTTCCAGGGGTCGCCAATCTGAATCTTGCTTCTGCTGCTTCTGTTCCTGATGGCTTTCCAGGGGTCGCCAATCTGAATCTTGCTTCTGCTGCTTCTGTTCCTGCTGGCTTTCTAGGGGTCGCCAATCTGAATCTTGCTTCTGCTCCTCCTGTTCCTGCTGGCTTTCTAGGGGTCGCGAATCTGAATCTTGCTTCTGCTGCTTCTGTTCCTGCTGGCTTTCCAGGGGTCGCCAATCTGAATCTTGCTTCTGCTTCTTCTGTTCTTGCTGGCTTTCCAGGGGTCGCCAATCTGAATCTTGCTTCGGCTGCTTCTGTTTCTGCTGGCTTTTCAGGGGTCGCCAATCTGAATCTTGCTTCTGCTGCTTCTGTTCCTGCTGGCTTTCTAGGAGTCGCCAATCTGAATCTTGCTTCTGCTGCTTCTGTTCCTGCTGGCTTTCCAGGGGTCACCAATCTGAATCTTGCTTCTGCTGCTTCTGTTCCTGCTGGCTTTCCAGTGGTCGCCAATCTGAATCTTGCTTCTTCTGCTTCTGTTCCTGCTGGCTTTCCAGGGGTCGCCAATCTGAATCTTGCTTCTGCTGCTTCTGTTCCTGCTGGCTTTCCAGGGGTCGCCAATCTGAATCTTGCTTCTGCTGCTTCTGTTCCTGCTGGCTTTCTAGGGGTCGCCAATCTGAATCTTGCTTCTGCTGCTTCTGTTCCTGATGGCTTTCCAGTGGTCGCCAATCTGAATCTTGCTTCTGCTGCTTCTGTTCCTGCTGGCTTTCCAGGGGTCGCAAATCTGAATCTTGCTTCTGCTGCTTCTGTTTCTGCTGGCTTTGTAGGGGTCGCCAATCTGAATCTTGCTTCTGCTGCTTCTGTTCCTGCTGGCTTTCCAGTGGTCGCCAATCGGAATCTTGCTTCTGCTGCTTCTGTTCCTGCTGGCTTTCCAGTGGTCGCCAATCTGAATCTTGCTTCTGCTGCTTCTGTTCCTGCTGGCTTTCTAGGGGTCGCCAATCTGAATCTTGCTTCTGCTGCTTCTGTTCCTGCTGGCTTTCCAGTGGTCACCAATCTGAATCTTGCTTCTGCTGCTTCTGTTCCTGCTGGCTTTCCAGTGGTCGCCAATCGGAATCTTGCTTCTGCTGCTTCTGTTCTTGCTGGCTTTCCAGGGGTCGCCAATCTGAATCTTGCTTCTGCTGCTTCTGTTCCTGCTGGCTTTCTAGGGGTCGCCAATCTGAATCTTGCTTCTGCTGCTTCTGTTCCTGCTGGCTTTCCAGGGGTCGCCAATCTGAATCTTGCTTCTGCTGCTTCTGTTCCTGATGGCTTTCCAGGGGTCGCCAATCTGAATCTTGCTTCTGCTGCTTCTGTTCCTGCTGGCTTTCTAGGGGTCGCCAATCTGAATCTTGCTTCTGCTGCTCCTGTTCCTGCTGGCTTTCTAGGGGTCGCCAATCTGAATCTTGCTTCTGTTGCTTCTGTTCCTGCTGGCTTTCCAGGGGTCGCCAATCTGAATCTTGCTTCTGCTGCTTCTGTTCCTGCTGGCTTTCCAGGGGTCGCCAATCTGAATCTTGCTTCTGCTGCTTCTGTTCCTGATGGCTTTCCAGGGGTCGCCAATCTGAATCTTGCTTCTGCTGCTTCTGTTCCTGCTGGCTTTCCAGGGGTCGCCAATCTGAATCTTGCTTCGGCAGCTTCTGTTCCTGCTGGCTTTCCAGGGTTCGCCAATCTGAATCTTGCAACTGCTGCTTCTGTTCCTGCTGGCTTTCCAGGGGTCGCCAATCTGAATCTTGCTTCTGCTGCTTCTGTTCCTGCTCGCTTTGCAGTGGTCGCCAATCTAAATCTTACTTCTGCTGCTTCTGTTCCTGCTGGCTTTCTAGGGGTCGCCAATCTGAATCTTGCTTCTGCTGCTTCTGTTCCTGCTGGCTTTCTAGGGGTCGCCAATCTGAATCTTGCTTCTGCTGCTTCTGCTGCTTCTGTTCCTCCTGGCTTTCCAGGGGTCGCCAATCTGAATCTTGCTTCTGCTGCTTATGTTCCTGATGGCTTTTCAGGGGTCGCCAATCTGAATCTTGCTTCTGCTGCTTCTGTTCCTGCTGGCTTTCCAGTGGTCTCCAATCTGAATCTTGCTTCTGCTGCTTCTGTTCCTGCTGGCTTTCCAGGGGTCGCCAATCTGAATCTTGCTTCTGCTGCTTCTGTTCCTGCTGGCTTTCCAGGGGTCGCAAATCTGAATCTTGCTTCTGCTGCTTCTGTTTCTGCTGGCTTTGTAGGGGTCGCCAATCTGAATCTTGCTTCTGCTGCTTCTGTTCCTGCTGGCTTTCCAGTGGTCGCCAATCGGAATCTTGCTTCTGCTGCTTCTGTTCCTGCTGGCTTTCCAGTGGTCGCCAATCTGAATCTTGCTTCTGCTGCTTCTGTTCCTGCTGGCTTTCTAGGGGTCGCCAATCTGAATCTTGCTTCTGTTGCTTCTGTTCCTGCTGGCTTTCCAGTGCTCGCCAATCTGAATCTTGCTTCTGCTGCTTCTGTTCCTGCTGGCTTTCCAGTGGTCGCCAATCTGAATCTTGCTTCTGCTGCTTCTGTTCCTGCTGGCTTTCTAGGGGTCGCCAATCTGAATCTTGCTTCTGCTGCTTCTGTTCCTGCTGGCTTTCCAGGGGTCGCCAATCTGAATCTTGCTTCTGCTGCTTCTGTTCCTGCTGGCTTTCCAGGGGTCGCCAATCTGAATCTTGCTTCTGCTGCTTCTGTTCCTGCTGGCTTTCCAGGGGTCGCCAATCTAAATCTTGCTTCTGCTGCTTCTGTTCCTGCTGGCTTTTTAGGGGTCGCCAATCTGAATCTTGCTTCTGCTGCTTCTGTTCCTGCTGGCTTTCCAGTGGTCGCCAATCTGAATCTTGCTTCTGCTGCTTCTGTTCCTGATGGCTTTCCAGGGGTCGCCAATCTGAATCTTGCTTCTGCTGGTTCTGTTCCTGCTGGCTTTCCAGGGGTCGCCAATCTGAATCTTGCTTCGGCTGCTTCTGTTCCTGCTGGCTTTCCAGGGTTCGCCAATCTGAATCTTGCTTCTGCTGCTTCTGTTCCTGCTGGCTTTCCAGGGGTCGTAAATCTGAATCTTGCTTCGGCTGCTTCTGTTCCTGCTGGCTTTCCAGGGGTCGCCAATCTGAATCTTGCTTCTGCTGCTTCTGTTCCTGCTGGCTTTCCAGGGGTCGCCAATCTGAATCTTGCTTCTGCTGCTTCTGTTCCTGATGGCTTTCCAGGGTTCGCCAATCTGAATCTTGCTTCTGCTGCTTCTGTTCCTGCTGGCTTTCCAGGGGTCGCCAATCTGAATCTTGCTTCGGAGCTTCTGTTCCTGCTGGCTTTCCAGGGTTCGCCAATCTGAATCTTGCTTCTGCTGCTTCTGTTCCTGCTGGCTTTCCAGGGGTCGCCAATCTGAATCTTGCTTCTGCTGCTTCTGTTCCTGCTCGCTTTCTAGGGGTCGCCAATCTGAATCTTGCTTCTGCTGCTTCTGTTCCTGCTGGCTTTCCAGTGGTCGCCAATCGGAATCTTGCTTCTGTTCCTGCTGGCTTTCCAGTGGTCGCCAATCAGAATCTTGCTTCTGCTGCTTCTGCTGCTTCTGTTCCTGCTGGCTTTCTAGGGGTCGCCAATCTGAATCTTGCTTCTGCTGCTTCTGTTCCTGCTGGCTTTCCAGGGGTCGCCAATCTGAATTTTGCTTCTGCTGCTTCTGTTAATGCTGGCTTTCCAGGGGTCGCCAATCTGAATCTTGCTTCTGCTGCTTCTGTTCCTGCTGGCTTTCCAGGGGTCGCCAATCTGAATCTTGCTTCTGCTGCTTCTGTTCCTGCTGGCTTTCCAGTGGTCACCAATCTGAATCTTGCTTCTGCTGCTTCTGTTCCTGCTGGCTTTCCAGTGGTCGCCAATCGGAATCTTGCTTCTGCTGCTTCTGTTCTTGCTGGCTTTCCAGGGGTCGCCAATCTGAATCTTGCTTCTGCTGCTTCTGTTCCTGCTGGCTTTCTAGGGGTCGCCAATCTGAATCTTGCTTCTGCTGCTTCTGTTCCTGCTGGCTTTCCAGGGGTCGCCAATCTGAATCTTGCTTCTGCTGCTTCTGTTCCTGATGGCTTTCCAGGGGTCGCCAATCGGAATCTTGCTTCTGCTGCTTCTGTTCCTGCTGGCTTTCTAGGGGTCGCCAATCTGAATCTTGCTTCTGCTGCTCCTGTTCCTGCTGGCTTTCTAGGGGTCGCCAATCTGAATCTTGCTTCTGCTGCTTCTGTTCCTGCTGGCTTTCCAGGGGTCGCAAATCGGAATCTTGCTTCTGCTGCTTCTGTTCTTGCTGGCTTTCCAGGGGTCGCCAATCTGAATCTTGCTTCTGCTGCTTCTGTTCCTGCTGGCTTTCTAGGGGTCGCCAATCTGAATCTTGCTTCTGCTGCTTCTGTTCCTGCTGGCTTTCCAGGGGTCGCCAATCTGAATCTTGCTTCTGCTGCTTCTGTTCCTGATGGCTTTCCAGGGGTCGCCAATCGGAATCTTGCTTCTGCTGCTTCTGTTCCTGCTGGCTTTCTAGGGGTCGCCAATCTGAATCTTGCTTCTGCTGCTCCTGTTCCTGCTGGCTTTCTAGGGGTCGCCAATCTGAATCTTGCTTCTGCTGCTTCTGTTCCTGCTGGCTTTCCAGGGGTCGCAAATCTGAATCTTGCTTCTGCTGCTTCTGTTTCTGCTGGCTTTGTAGGGGTCGCCAATCTGAATCTTGCTTCTGCTGCTTCTGTTCCTGCTGGCTTTCCAGTGGTCGCCAATCGGAATCTTGCTTCTGCTGCTTCTGTTCCTGCTGGCTTTCCAGTGGTCGCCAATCTGAATCTTGCTTCTGCTGCTTCTGTTCCTGCTGGCTTTCTAGGGGTCGCCAATCTGAATCTTGCTTCTGCTGCTTCTGTTCCTGCTGGCTTTCCAGTGGTCACCAATCTGAATCTTGCTTCTGCTGCTTCTGTTCCTGCTGGCTTTCCAGTGGTCGCCAATCGGAATCTTGCTTCTGCTGCTTCTGTTCTTGCTGGCTTTCCAGGGGTCGCCAATCTGAATCTTGCTTCTGCTGCTTCTGTTCCTGCTGGCTTTCTAGGGGTCGCCAATCTGAATCTTGCTTCTGCTGCTTCTGTTCCTGCTGGCTTTCCAGGGGTCGCCAATCTGAATCTTGCTTCTGCTGCTTCTGTTCCTGCTGGCTTTCCAGTGGTCGCCAATCGGAATCTTGCTTCTGCTGCTTCTGTTCTTGCTGGCTTTCCAGGGGTCGCCAATCTGAATCTTGCTTCTGCTGCTTCTGTTCCTGCTGGCTTTCTAGGGGTCGCCAATCTGAATCTTGCTTCTGCTGCTTCTGTTCCTGCTGGCTTTCCAGGGGTCGCCAATCTGAATCTTGCTTCTGCTGCTTCTGTTCCTGATGGCTTTCCAGGGGTCGCCAATCTGAATCTTGCTTCTGCTGCTTCTGTTCCTGCTGGCTTTCTAGGGGTCGCCAATCTGAATCTTGCTTCTGCTGCTCCTGTTCCTGCTGGCTTTCTAGGGGTCGCCAATCTGAATCTTGCTTCTGCTGCTTCTGTTCCTGCTGGCTTTCCAGTGGTCGCCAATCTGAATCTTGCTTCTGCTGCTTCTGTTCCTGCTGGCTTTCCAGGGGTCGCCAATCTGAATCTTGCTTCTGCTGCTTCTGTTCCTGCTGGCTTTCTAGGGGTCGCCAATCTGAATCTTGCTTCTGCTGCTTCTGTTCCTGCTGGCTTTCCAGTGGTCGCCAATCTGAATCTTGCTTCTGCTGCTTCTGTTCCTGCTGGCTTTCCAGTGGTCGCCAATCTGAATCTTGCTTCTGCTGCTTCTGTTCCTGCTGGCTTTCCAGGGGTCGCCAATCTGAATCTTGCTTCTGCTGCTTCTGTTCCTGCTGGCTTTCCAGGGGTCGCCAATCTGAATCTTGCTTCTGCTGCTTCTGTTCCTGCTGGCTTTCCAGGGGTCGCCAATCTGAATCTTGCTTCTGCTGCTTCTGTTCCTGCTGGCTTTCCAGGGGTCGCCAATCTGAATCTTGCTTCTGCTGCTTCTGTTCCTGCTGGCTTTCTAGGGGTCGCCAATCTGAATCTTGCTTCTGCTGCTTCTGTTCCTGCTGGCTTTCCAGGGGTCGCCAATCTGAATCTTGCTTCTGCTGCTTCTGTTCCTGCTGGCTTTCCAGGGGTCGCCAATCTGAATCTTGCTTCTGCTGCTTCTGTTCCTGCTGGCTTTCCAGGGGTCGCCAATCTGAATCTTGCTTCTGCTGCTTCTGTTCCTGCTGGCTTTCCAGGGGTCGCCAATCTGAATCTTGCTTCTGCTGCTTCTGTTCCTGCTGGCTTTCCAGGGGTCGCCAATCTGAATCTTGCTTCGGCTGCTTCTGTTCCTGCTGGCTTTCCAGGGGTCGCCAATCTGAATCTTGCTTCTGCTGCTTCTGTTCCTGCTGGCTTTCCAGGGGTCGCCAATCTGAATCTTGCTTCTGCTGCTTCTGTTCCTGCTGGCTTTCCAGTGGTCGCCAATCTGAATCTTGCTTCTGCTGCTTCTGTTCCTGCTGGCTTTCCTAGGGGTCGCCAATCTGAATCTTGCTTCTGCTGCTTCTGTTCCTGCTGGCTTTCCAGGGGTCGCCAATCTGAATCTTGCTTCTGCTGCTTGTTCCTGCTGGCTTTCTAGGGGTCGCCAATCTGAATCTTGCTTCTGCTACTTCTGTTCCTGCTGGCTTTCCAGGGGTCGCTTAATCTGGAAATCCTTGCTTCTACTGCTTCATTCCCTGCTGGCTTTCCAGGGGTCGCCAATCTGAATCATGCTTCTGCTGCTTCTGTTCCTGCTGGCTTTCCAGGGGTCGCCAATCTGAATCTTGCTTCTGCTGCTTCTGTTCCTGCTGGCTTTCCAGGGGTCGCCAATCTGAATCTTGCTTCTGCTGCTTCTGTTCCTGCTGGCTTTCCAGGGGTCGCCAATCTGAATCTTGCTTCTGCTGCTTCTGTTCCTGCTGGCTTTCCAGGGGTCGCCAATCTGAATCTTGCTTCTGCTGCTTCTGTTCCTGCTGGCTTTCCAGGGGTCGCCAATCTGAATCTTGCTTCTGCTGCTTCTGTTCCTGCTGGCTTTCCAGGGGTCGCCAATCTGAATCTTGCTTCTGCTGCTTCTGTTCCTGCTGGCTTTCCAGGGGTCGCCAATCTGAATCTTGCTTCTGCTGCTTCTGTTCCTGCTGGCTTTCCAGGGGTCGCCAATCTGAATCTTGCTTCTGCTGCTTCTGTTCCTGCTGGCTTTCTAGGGGTCGCCAATCTGAATCTTGCTTCTGCTGCTTCTGTTCCTGCTGGCTTTCCAGGGGTCGCCAATCTGAATCTTGCTTCTGCTGCTTCTGTTCCTGCTGGCTTTCCAGGGGTCGCCAATCTGAATCTTGCTTCTGCTGCTTCTGTTCCTGCTGGCTTTCTAGGGGTCGCCAATCTGAATCTTGCTTCTGCTGCTTCTGTTCCTGCTGGCTTTCCAGGGGTCGCCAATCTGAATCTTGCTTCTGCTGCTTCTGTTCCTGCTGGCTTTCCAGGGGTCGCCAATCTGAATCTTGCTTCTGCTGCTTCTGTTCCTGCTGGCTTTCCAGGGGTCGCCAATCTGAATCTTGCTTCTGCTGCTTCTGTTCCTGCTGGCTTTCCAGGGGTCGCCAATCTGAATCTTGCTTCTGCTGCTTCTGTTCCTGCTGGCTTTCCAGGGGTCGCCAATCTGAATCTTGCTTCTGCTGCTTCTGTTCCTGATGGCTTTCCAGGGGTCGCCAATCTGAATCTTGCTTCTGCTGCTTCTGTTCCTGCTGGCTTTCCAGGGGTCGCCAATCTGAATCTTGCTTCGGCTGCTTCTGTTCCTGCTGGCTTTCCAGGGTTCGCCAATCTGAATCTTGCTTCTGCTGCTTCTGTTCCTGCTGGCTTTCCAGGGGTCGCCAATCTGAATCTTGCTTCGGCTGCTTCTGTTCCTGCTGGCTTTCCAGGGGTCGCCAATCTGAATCTTGCTTCTGCTGCTTCTGTTCCTGCTGGCTTTCCAGGGGTCGCCAATCTGAATCTTGCTTCTGCTGCTTCTGTTCCTGCTGGCTTTCCAGGGGTCGCCAATCTGAATCTTGCTTCTGCTGCTTCTGTTCCTGCTGGCTTTCCAGGGGTCGCCAATCTGAATCTTGCTTCTGCTGCTTCTGTTCCTGCTGGCTTTCCAGGGTTCGCCAATCTGAATCTTGCTTCTGCTGCTTCTGTTCCTGCTGGCTTTCCAGGGGTCGCCAATCTGAATCTTGCTTCTGCTGCTTCTGTTCCTGCTGGCTTTCTAGGGGTCGCCAATCTGAATCTTGCTTCTGCTGCTTCTGTTCCTGCTGGCTTTCCAGTGGTCGCCAATCTGAATCTTGCTTCTGCTGCTTCTGTTCCTGCTGGCTTTCCAGTGGTCGCCAATCTGAATCTTGCTTCTGCTGCTTCTGTTCCTGCTGGCTTTCCAGGGGTCACAATCTGAATCTTGCTTCTGCTGCTTCTGTTCCTGCTGGCTTTCCAGGGGTCGCCAATCTGAATCTTGCTTCTGCTGCTTCTGTTCCTGCTGGCTTTCCAGGGGTCGCCAATCTGAATCTTGCTTCTGCTGCTTCTGTTCCTGCTGGCTTTCCAGGGGTCGCCAATCTGAATCTTGCTTCTGCTGCTTCTGTTCCTGCTGGCTTTCCAGGGGTCGCCAATCTGAATCTTGCTTCTGCTGCTTCTGTTCCTGCTGGCTTTCCAGGGGTCGCCAATCTGAATCTTGCTTCTGCTGCTTCTGTTCCTGCTGGCTTTCCAGTGGTCGCCAATCTGAATCTTGCTTCTGCTGCTTCTGTTCCTGCTGGCTTTCCAGGGGTCGCCAATCTGAATCTTGCTTCTGCTGCTTCTGTTCCTGCTGGCTTTCTAGGGGTCGCCAATCTGAATCTTGCTTCTGCTGCTTCTGTTCCTGCTGGCTTTCCAGGGGTCGCCAATCTGAATCTTGCTTCTGCTGCTTCTGTTCCTGCTGGCTTTCCAGGGGTCGCCAATCTGAATCTTGCTTCTGCTGCTTCTGTTCCTGCTGGCTTTCTAGGGGTCGCCAATCTGAATCTTGCTTCTGCTGCTTCTGTTCCTGCTGGCTTTCTAGGGGTCGCCAATCTGAATCTTGCTTCTGCTGCTTCTGTTCCTGCTGGCTTTCCAGGGGTCGCCAATCTGAATCTTGCTTCTGCTGCTTCTGTTCCTGCTGGCTTTCCAGGGGTCGCCAATCTGAATCTTGCTTCTGCTGCTTCTGTTCCTGCTGGCTTTCCAGGGGTCGCCAATCTGAATCTTGCTTCTGCTGCTTCTGTTCCTGCTGGCTTTCCAGGGGTCGCCAATCTGAATCTTGCTTCTGCTGCTTCTGTTCCTGCTGGCTTTCCAGGGGTCGCCAATCTGAATCTTGCTTCTGCTGCTTCTGTTCCTGCTGGCTTTCCAGGGGTCGCCAATCTGAATCTTGCTTCTGCTGCTTCTGTTCCTGCTGGCTTTCCAGGGTCGCCAATCTGAATCTTGCTTCTGCTGCTTCTGTTCCTGCTGGCTTTCCAGGGGTCGCCAATCTGAATCTTGCTTCTGCTGCTTCTGTTCCTGCTGGCTTTCCAGGGGTCGCCAATCTGAATCTTGCTTCTGCTGCTTCTGTTCCTGCTGGCTTTCCAGGGGTCGCCAATCTGAATCTTGCTTCTGCTGCTTCTGTTCCTGCTGGCTTTCCAGGGGTCGCCAATCTGAATCTTGCTTCTGCTGCTTCTGTTCCTGCTGGCTTTCCAGGGGTCGCCAATCTGAATCTTGCTTCTGCTGCTTCTGTTCCTGCTGGCTTTCCAGGGGTCGCCAATCTGAATCTTGCTTCTGCTGCTTCTGTTCCTGCTGGCTTTCCAGTGGTCGCCAATCTGAATCTTGCTTCTGCTGCTTCTGTTCCTGCTGGCTTTCCAGGGGTCGCCAATCTGAATCTTGCTTCTGCTGCTTCTGTTCCTGCTGGCTTTCTAGGGGTCGCCAATCTGAATCTTGCTTCTGCTGCTTCTGTTCCTGCTGGCTTTCCAGGGGTCGCCAATCTGAATCTTGCTTCTGCTGCTTCTGTTCCTGCTGGCTTTCCAGGGGTCGCCAATCTGAATCTTGCTTCTGCTGCTTCTGTTCCTGCTGGCTTTCCAGGGGTCGCCAATCTGAATCTTGCTTCTGCTGCTTCTGTTCCTGCTGGCTTTCTAGGGGTCGCCAATCTGAATCTTGCTTCTGCTGCTTCTGTTCCTGCTGGCTTTCCAGGGGTCGCCAATCTGAATCTTGCTTCTGCTGCTTCTGTTCCTGCTGGCTTTCCAGGGGTCGCCAATCTGAATCTTGCTTCTGCTGCTTCTGTTCCTGCTGGCTTTCCAGGGGTCGCCAATCTGAATCTTGCTTCTGCTGCTTCTGTTCCTGCTGGCTTTCTAGGGGTCGCCAATCTGAATCTTGCTTCTGCTGCTTCTGTTCCTGCTGGCTTTCCAGGGGTCGCCAATCTGAATCTTGCTTCTGCTGCTTCTGTTCCTGCTGGCTTTCCAGGGGTCGCCAATCTGAATCTTGCTTCTGCTGCTTCTGTTCCTGCTGGCTTTCCAGGGGTCGCCAATCTGAATCTTGCTTCTGCTGCTTCTGTTCCTGCTGGCTTTCCAGGGGTCGCCAATCTGAATCTTGCTTCTGCTGCTTCTGTTCCTGCTGGCTTTCCAGGGGTCGCCAATCTGAATCTTGCTTCTGCTGCTTCTGTTCCTGCTGGCTTTCCAGGGGTCGCCAATCTGAATCTTGCTTCTGCTGCTTCTGTTCCTGCTGGCTTTCCAGGGGTCGCCAATCTGAATCTTGCTTCTGCTGCTTCTGTTCCTGCTGGCTTTCCAGGGGTCGCCAATCGGAATCTTGCTTCTGCTGCTTCTGTTCCGTTGTCTGATGATATTCGTCAATTTCCTCCATTGCCATCATCTGCGGGGGTTTCAGCTCCAAACCCTTGAGAAACAAGCGCCCTAGTTCCCCCAATATGTGATCCCACACACATTGGGGGAACTAGGGCGCTTGTCCCCTGGCCCACGTGATCCCACGCTACATGTCTTAACTTCTATCCGTTTTGCTGTTTTGCGTACTGATGACGTGATGGATGTCACTGTTCCAGCCACTGATGATTCCATACTGGCGGATTGGGACGATGACTCCCTCTCCCCTACCATGCGTGATATTATGTCTCTGTTTAAAGATATTGATATACCGTTGTCACCCTTACATACACAGATATGTTAGCTCTGGTTACCCGTCTCAGACGAGCTAAATTTATCACCTTGCCATGCATTAAAAGTTAACTGCCACATTTACCAGATATGATATGCCAACTGACACAATTCCATGAAATTATTATGAATGTTGCTTTGCCAGTCGGTAGTGAGCAGTGTTCACGCCGCCGGGATTACTTGATTAACATTTTGAAGGCTGAGCTGGAGGGTTGGTTGTTGTTGTTGTTGATTGGATGTTTAAGGACCACCGTGAGCAACTCAATGGGCTATAAGCATTCGCCCGTCCCTAATTTAGGGTCACTGGTTCCAGGGAAGGGAGAGAGCCAGTGCCGTAAGACAAACACAATATCCGTGCCTCGCCGGGATTCGAACCCGGACCCCGTTCGGACGAATGATCAGAGGCCATCGCTTAGACCACTGCGCCACCGGGGCGGCGAGGGTTGGTTGCAACCTCCCCGTGATGTCTTCAATAACGATTCTTGGTTTCAACTGCCGAGGGCTTGCGTCTTCAGCCGCGAATAATTTGGTTTTCGAGGACGTTCCCTTCCTGGGGGCTAACATTCTCCTCCTCCAGGAGACGAACTGTTCCTTGGCGACAGTGTTTTTCCGCTGGGACGCTAACCCTATACATTTTACCATAATGTCCTGTCCCATATTAGGTCCGGTACAGCTATTGCCTTTCATGTTCGTTTTCATGCTCAAATTTTTAATGTTGTTGAGTCACAGAGCTTGCTGGGTTCCTTTCAAAGTGTTGCCTTCAGTTATCTCTTCCACAAAATTAATATTTTCAACCTTCATATTCCCCAATCCTCTGCTGATGCTGACGCCCTTCTCTAGCATCTTGTCTCCCATCTCTTTTTGATTCCTCCAGCTGATATTGTTCTTGTTGGGGGTGACTTCGACTCCACTCTCCAGCCGGGTTTTGACCGTGATGGCTCCGCGGAGAGTCGCCTTGACATTTCTTCTCAACTTTCTCAACTGATTTACAATTTTGACCTTATTGATGCTTTTCGTTCCCTCCACCCCCAGTCTCGTGAATTTCTTTGGTTTCCCCCAGCCGCTACCTCTTGTGCGACGGCTAGGCTCGATCGATTTCATGTTTCTAGTTTCCTCAGTTCCTCCCTTGTTGAAGTCACCCATCACCCTTCTGTTTCATCTGACCATCGTCCAGTTTTTTTACGATTCCTTTTGCCTTCTTCTGCTGTCCCTCCCCCTTCCCGGTTTGGTCCCTGGATGATTTTTTTAATTTATGATCCTGCTTCCGTTGCCAAAATCCATTCGATTATTTCTTCTTCGGTCTACCCAGCAGCTCTGTGGCTTTCCACTAAACTTTCCATTCTCTCCTTTGCTCGTCAGTTTTCATTCTCGTTTCGAACCCAACGTCTCTCAGATCTCGATTCTCATCGCAGTAAATTACAGTTCCTCTCTCCTTCTGATTCTTATTATACCGTTCTTCATTCTCAACTCCGCAGTACTCTAACCTCTTTCGCTTCTTCGGCCCTGATCCGATTATAATTTTCTCAGTTGCACTTTCATGATGACCCATTTCAGAACTTACGCTATCTCGAAAATCAACCGCGTTAAGGGTTATACCCTTTTTTCTCTCCTTGCCGGATGATTCCACAGTTACCGATCCGTATCGCATTTGTGACTTTGCCTTCCGAGCACTACACCGAACGTTTTCGCTTTCGGGTCTTGCCACCAGCGGCTAATTTCCACCTTTTGCTATATCTTCCACAAGTTCCGCCTTGCTTCCTCGATTCCTTAGATTCTCCTAATTCTCCATATGAAGTTCGTATAGCTATTTCCAGTCTGAACAATCGTTCTGCCTCTGGTGCAGACGGTCTTTCACTTTCTTTCTATAAAACCTTTCTTCCTGCTCTTCTCCCCCTTCTCGTTGCTTGCTTTAACTCCATCCTTTCTTCTTCTGCTTTTCTCCCTTCCGACTTTTCCTTTGCTCTTCTTCGCCTTATCCCGAAATCTGGTAACCTAGGTCTCTTTTCTAACTGGCGTCCTATTTCCATTCTTAGTACTGATCATAAGATCTTTGCTAAAATTCTTGCTCTTCGCCTTAATCCCGTTCTACAGTACATTTTTCATTCTGACCAAACTTACACCATTCCTTCTCGTTCGATTGCTACTAACATTACTACCATTCGTGACTTATACGCTCTTGCTTCTCGTCTTTCTGAACCTCTTGCCATCTTTAACATTGATCTAAAACACTCCTTTGATTCGATTAACCACTCCTATCTTTTCGCTGTTCTTCGCCATTTTTGTCCCCCCCCCCGTTTTCTGTCAAGCGCTTTTCAACCTTTTTTTTAACTCTTCTTTCCGGATCCGAACCTCTACCTTCATGACTGCTGTTATCCCCTTTGCGAACGGAATCCGGCAGGGTTATCCCCTGTTGGGTCAGCTGATTGCCCTTGATTTTGAACCTCTCTTGATATTAATTCGTTCCCGGTTGCTTTCTACCATTTCTCGAGGCGTTGTTTCCTCTCGCCACCATCGTGTGGTGTTGTCTGCGTATGCGGATGATTTAACACTTTTTCTGCGTTCGGAGTGGGCGTTCGGTGTCGTTCTTTTTTATCTAAAGTATGCTGCCATTTCAAGCTCTGACCTGAACATATCCAAATCTGGTCTGGCAATCCTTATGTCCTGTCCGCACCTATCTCCCCCTCTTCGACTAACGATCTCCTTGCGGAACCTCTTTCCTTTTCTTCTGCTATCCGTTCTCCTACCTCTGAATACTTGCACTTCTCCACCTGGTTTGCCAGTGGCGTGGTGCAGGTCTCTCAGCTGGTGGATTCTGCTCTCCGTTGGAAATATTTTTCTCACATCACGCCTCCTCTTTCAGATACGCCTCGCCATCACGCACATTTTCGTTTTATCCATTCTTGTCTTCAACGTCTTTATCTTCTCTTGTGACTTATTCTCGCTTCATTTCTTCTTCCTCACCGTCCCTCTGTCTTCCGTTTATTGTCTTTCTTAATGACTCACCTTTATTTGTTCATCAGGTTTCTTCTAAACTCCTTTACAATCATTTTTGACTATTTTTAAAGCTCCGCTCGCCTTTCTTTCAGTTCCTTCTGATGAGCTATCCCGCACCTGGTCGGATCCCCATACCTCTTTGGCGTCGCCAAAGGCGAAGGATATCCATTGGCTTCATCTTCATCGCCGGCTTTTCACCCTCCGTACACTTCATCGTTTTCGCCATTTTTCCTCCTCTATTTGTCTTTTTTCTTCCACTCTCGATGATATCTCTCATGCATTTGATTCTTATTTGGTTCTCCAAAACCTGTTCTCCCTCATGTTCTCATTTCTTTGCAAGGTTTGTCCTCATTCCCATTCAATGTTCCATTATTACTTCCTTCGTCGTGATCATCCTTCTGCCTCTTCTTATAATCCTGTCTGTGCGTTTTTAATTTTGCAAGCCAAATTGACAGTCTATCTGTTCCACCATTCCAGCATTGATCGGCCTTCGCTTCGGCGGTATCATTCGGCCAGTCTTTCTGTGCCGTCGTTACAACTATTCACCCAAATCTATCATCCAACTTGAATACGGGATGGAACTGTCACGGCGGGATGTTCCTGCCTTTTTTTCATTCTGGTCCACACATTTGCCTTGGTTTTGTGTTTTGAACGGTGCGGTTGATCTACTTCAATAGTTTATTTTTTCGTCTTTTCTTTTCTTTTTTTTTTTTTTTTTGTGATTTCTCTCTTTCAGTTTTCTCCCGTCAGGTCCGACATTGGGGCCTCTTTTTCTTTTTCTCTTGGTGTTCGGTCCTGTCTTTCCACTCTTTTTCCATGTTGATTTCTTTCGTTGTTCTCTCTTGACTTGTGTTTTTGTTAGTTTCTTTCTCTCTTCCCTCCCGTGATCGTGTTTGTTCTTGTTGTTTTGTTCCTAGCTCTGAATGTCTAAGTTCCTTGCACCCTTGTTGTCACTGTTGTTGCAGGTTTTTTTCATCCTCCAGTGGTTTTTGGTTGTTCTGCGTTCCCCAGTTTCATGACCCTGTTTTCTTCCAGTTTTTTCACTACACTCTTTTGTTGGACATTTTACTCAATTCCTATTGATCAGGTTTCTGTGTGCTCAATGCTATAGTGTTGGCTGATGTACTTTCACCTTAGTGTTTTGACGGCTCGAGTTGTTAGCTGCCATGTTGGGAAATTACTGTGTGTTTTGTTTCATTAATTACTGTTCTCCGAAGTCGTTTGTTTATTTATCTCAGTGGCATGGTTCTGTGTTCTTCTGCGTGTTTGTGTTTTTCTGTTGGTTACCGCAGTTGGCCAACGCGCCCTTTTTTCGGTGCTGTGTTTTTATTTCCCGTTTTCACAATGTTGTATGTCCCAGATTCCTCGTTTAGCGTCCGGTGCCATACAGTGCTGTTTCTTCGGTAGTGTGGCTGCCTTTTTTGTCGGTTCAGTAATTGACCGACCTTTAGTTTTCTAGTGTGGCGTCGTGTATTATTACTGATTTTTTTTATCCTTTTTGGTCCTGTGTGTTTACTGTGCTGTTTTTTTATATTTGTGCGCGTTTTGCTTTAGTTGTTTACAGATGTTTTTTTTTTTTTTGTGATTTCTCTCTTTCAGTTTTCTCCCGTCAGGTCCGACATTGGGGCCTCTTTTTCTTTTTCTCTTGGTGTTCGGTCCTGTCTTTCCACTCTTTTTCCATGTTGATTTTTTTCGTTGTTCTCTCTTGACTTGTGTTTTTGTTAGTTTCTTTCTCTCTTCCCTCCCGTGATCGTGTTTGTTCTTGTTGTTTTGTTCCTAGCTCTGAATGTCTAAGTTCCTTGCACCCTTGTTGTCAGTGTACAGTTGCAGGTTTTTTTCATCCTCCAGTGGTTTTTGGTTGTTCTGCGTTCCCCAGTTTCCATGACCCTGTTTTCTTCCAGTTTTTTCACTACACTCTTTTGTTGGACATTTTACTCAATTCCTATTGATCAGGTTTCTGTGTGCTCAATGTTATAGTGTTGGCCAAAGGGTACACATACCCCTACTATTCAGTGAGACTGTCTTGAACAGAATAGTCTGATGATGGTTGGAGGATGTTGTCGGCTGCGTTCTGGCCAGACGGCTGCGGAACTTCTTTGCCCAGTAGGGACCCAGATCTCTGCCCGGAACGGTGCGTAAATTACTGTGTGTTTTGTTTCATTAATTACTGTTCTCCGATGTCGTTTGTTTATTTATCTCAGTGGCATGGTTCTGTGTTCTTCTGCGTGTTTGTGTTTTTCTGTTGGTTACCGCAGTTGGCTTCAACGCGCCCTTTTTTGGTGCTGTGTTTTTATTTCCTGTTTTCACAATGTTGTATGTCCCAGATTCCTCGTTTAGCGTCCGGTGCCATACAGTGCTGTTTCTTCGGTAGTGTGGCTGCCTTTTTTGTCGGTTCAGTAATTGACCGACCTTTAGTTTTTTAGTGTGGCGCCGTGTATTATTACTGATTTTTTTATCCTTTTTTGTCCTGCGTGTTTACTGTGCTGTTTTTTTTATATTTGTGCGCGTTTCGCTTTAGTTGTTTACAGATGTTTTTTTTTTTTTTTTTGATTGGAGGTTTAACGACCACCGTGAGCAACTCAATGGGCTATAAGCAGTCGCGCGTTCCTTAATTTAGGGTCACTGGTTCCAGGGAAAGGAGAGAGCCAGGACCGTAAGGCAAACACAACATCCATGCCTGACCGGGATTCGAACCCGGGCCCCTTTCGCACGAATGATCAGAGGCCATTGCTTAGATCACTGCGCCACCGGGGCGGCTTTACAGATGTTAATCGACACATTTTTTTCCGTTTCGCTTCTGTTATCCTGTTTTATTGTGTATTATGCTTTATTTATGCTTCCCGGTTCTCTGTAGCCTTGTTGCACCGGTTGTTTTAGGTTGGGGTTTTTTCCGCTTTTTGGACCATGAAAGTGGCAGAACCCCTGTTGTCTTCCCCCAGTGTATTGTGTTTGTTTGTATTAATTACCCTTTATTTTTCCTTTCTTAGATTGAATTGCGCTCAGCTTCTTTTGATTGCGAGTGGTTTTTTCTTTCCCCTTGGGTACTACCAGTAATTATGTTTAACAGTTGAACTTATATTTCGTACTGCACTTTGTTGCTCTGCTTTCTGTGGTGGACTCCGCTTGTCGGATCCCCGTGCATTCCTCTGGTGTTAATGTTTTTGTGGGTGAGCTTCTGTTTTATTTTTATTTCTTGCTTCGTTAGATCTTAATGCTAATGATTGGGGATTTTCTTGTGTACTGGGTGGGTTGTTTGGTGTATTATTTTTATTCCTGTTTATGCTTGTGTTATTTCGCGTGTGTAATATATTCTGCATACATTTTAGGTTTAATTATTGTAGTCTATTATTGGCGTTTGCCGATGTGTCTCTGTTGTGCTGTGTTTCGGTATTTTTGAATCGTTGTGTATTTCGAGCGGAATTTCGTGCTTCTGTGTTGTGTTGTACTGGCTCGTTGCCGGTGCGTTTTTCTTTTTCTGTCGGCCTCAGCAGTGTGCTGACCGCGGATGTTAACTTTGTTCAGTATTTTTTTCTTGCCTTCGTGTTATTGCTTTTGATCCTCTTCTGTGCTAGTGCCGAATTCTGTTTTGTGCTTATGCTTTTCCTCGTGGTCAACCTGGTATAGCGGTAGGCGGCCTTACTCTCTTGGTGTGTTGTTCATGTTTTTGTGCCCTACCGTGACCGCTGTTTGCCGGCCTTCGATGTGCGTGCCGCGCTGATCTGAGCTTGTGTTTTTTACGCTTTCCAACCGTAGGTTGAAGAAGCGTATAACCGATATAGTCACGTTCATTTCGAGCTCTGTGTTTGTGCCCAGTTTTGGAAGTGTATAGTGAGTGTTTGTTCCTATTTTTGTGTTCCCCTTCAAGAAGAAGATCTGTACATTCTTTTAGCTCAGCTCCCAAGTCGGTGAGTTGCATATTTTGTTTGCATTCAGCGTTTTATTATTTTCGATCAAGCTGATCGATCCTTAAGTTAATCCTCGCCATTTACACTGTCAGGCACTGATAAGGGTGATGTCCACGCCCACATCAGTGATGCTCATTCAACCTCCTCCTCCTCCTCACTCTCAGGAGACCAATCAGCATTTATGCATGTCAGAGACGTCATACCCATACAAGATGTGACGCGCGACTCCTCTACAAAAGCTCAAGCTGATATCCCTGCCCAGGAGAGTGACGTCACCTTGACGCACGTCCCCGGTTCATTTGCCGAAGCTATGGATGGGACCGATTGCACGGTTGCGTTGCCTTCAACTGGCTCAACTCAGTTTACCAAGCCGCTACCAGCAATCAGCACTGTGTCGCATCCTTCCGATGCCAACTCTACGTCTCTCACTTACTCCAAAGTGACCTCCGGAGCGAGAGTTTCCTTCCAAGTTTATTGCTCCCGTTTGTCCTGACTCTTACGTCAGTGTTGAGGGTAGTTCTGCCACCATCGATATCCCAGAGGATTCCCCAGCCGGGAAACAACTTTTCTCCACAATGGATTTCGGTGTCTGTTTTGATGCATTACCAGACACGAAACTCAAGGAATATAGTATTGCCCTAAAGAAGAGGCTTCCTACAGGAGCTTATATCACTCATATGGCTCGAAAGCCACGGGCCGTATTAGTGTATTTTGCCCGTAAAGAACATGCAGACCTTGTGATGACTAATGGCTTATCCATAAAAGATGTGCATCTTCTGGCTGAACCTGTGGCGCAGTGACCTATCCAAGTCACTTTCCACCCAGTCCCGCCTGAAACCTCAGATGTCGCTCTATGCACTTTACTCAGCAAATTTGGCCGAGTGGTTGGACCGATAACGACCCTTTCGGCGGCGCCCAGAGATCCCGATGACAAATCCATTGCATTGTTTCGTCGAAGTGCCCGTGTCATATTTCCGTCGGACGATCATCTGCTTGCGTGCCCGAAGATCCTAACCGTACGGTGTGGCCAGCAACGTCGGAGAATCGACGTCATTACCTCCTTGCACTGCACACTTTGCCATGGCGAAAACCATCTTCGCGTGCACTGCCCACATCAAGTTCCACCGACTACGACTGGCGCTCTTACAGGTACTGTTCCTACCGCGAAGCGTAATACACCATCTACTTCAGCACACAGCAGGCCTCGGAGCCAAGATATGATGAAAAAAGTTCGCTTACAGACGTTGGTCAACGCAACGCTCCCACAGCCGCTTCCTTTTTTTCACTGGAGGACTTTCCTACAATTGCCTCCTCACTCCCGCAACGTCGTCGCTCCACCACTGAGTCCCTTTCAGAGGGTTTACAACCAGCGATTACCACTGGAACCTCTGAAACAGCTGATGTGGAGTCCGTTGGTCCAGAGACGCAGTGTGAGGATGAGACGACCGAGCCTCCACTGAAGCGCCGTGGCTCTGGCCGCAGAATACGAGCAGCGAAGAAGCAAAACTCTACTTCACCTCGTTCAACCTCCCTCTCCAGCAGTTCTCCTCGACACACCTCGCCAGCCGAAGTCTCCTTTCCCACGGTCGAAGAGTTCGCTGCATTTCTCCAGACAGCCAATATACCTCCCGTACCACTCTCATACATTGATCTCCATACATACTTAACGAATCCGACAAGCTACGCAATAGCACGTGCCTTAGCAGTCAATAATCCATCGCTTCGCCAACTTGTGCCGGAGCAGATCTTCAATGTGTCGCATTTCTGCCGCCAGAAGGTTCCCACCCATCCGTGGGCACAAATCTTCTATAATCGTCTTAAGTCTTTTCCTCCAGCTCTGAAAGATCTTCAGCTAGAGGCAAGGAATCCCACAATTCAAGATCGTGTCACTTAATTGCAGGGGATTCGCTTCCCCCTCAGCAACTCTCTGGCATATGAAGACCTCAACCCGTTGAGGGCTGATATTCTCCTCCTTCAAGAGACAAATTGTAAACCAACTACCGTCTATTCTCGATAGCGCCAGTGGGAATTTGTGTTTCATCACGCCTATGGACTAACATCTCATAGCGGTCAAGCCATCGGCATTAGTCATACTCTCAACTCTATTGTCACATCACTCTCTGTGCGAAATATTTGTCGAGATCTCTTACAGCATGCATCTTTTACCATCGCGTCTTCCAGATATCATTTATTCAATATCTATATTCCAAGCACTACAACACATTTATCAATTTTCTTCACGCGTCTTCGCAGAGCACTCGACCGTATCCCACCGTCAGACCATGTTCTCGTTGGTGGGGATTTTAACTGTACCCTGGATCCTCTTCTGGATAGGTCTTCTACAAATAGAGAGCGCCGCCATGCCCTGGCGAACCTGCTCCAGACAGTTGTCACCAACAACGCTCTTCATGATGTACATCGGCATATTCATCCATGGTCGACTAATTACACTTGGCGCTCCTCTCATGCGCAAAATCCTTTCTTAGCCCGCCTTGACACGTTTTATGCCTCCAGTACTCTACTTCCTGCCGTGACAGAATCGAGTGTGCATCCCAAGGCCTCATCTGACCACTGCGCCATTGCCATCATAGTCCATACTGCACCATTCAAACCCAGGATAATTCGCCCGTGGACATTTGATGATGCACTTCTCTCCTACCTGGCATTCTGCTCTTCGGTCCGGTCATTCCTGATTGACAGACGACCGCAGTTTCAATCTGCACTCTGCGGATTAAATTCTTGGTAGGAAATCAAGCAACAGCTCGTTCTGCATGTCCCAAACTACTCTTTCCAATTAAAGACACTCCAGAACATGCGCCTAGACTATGTTCGTTCAATGCTATCCATGCTCAGTCTCAGTGATCCTCTCTTCTCCTCCTTTCAAGAAGAGCTTCGATCTCTTCTCACTCCTCTGGCGCAACAAGCTCTCCGCCGACTTCGTTTGCAACACCTGACGCCGGATGCTCACAACTATGAGTTCCTGACGTCGGTGGAAAACACCCGACGAGCTTCGTCCATACTTCATCATCTACGCCTTTCTTCTGGAGAGGTATCAGATGAGCCGATTGCGCTTTGTTCCCATGTCCGTCAGTACTTTTCCATGAAGTTCTGTAAACCTCCTCAACCATCCTCTGCAGCAATGGATTCTCTCCTTTCTAATCTACCTCAGGTTCCCCCACATCTCGCTTCTTCTCTTTTCCTTTCCCCCACGCCCTCTGAACTAAACACTACATTCTTTTCTCTGAATTCTAGTGCCGCTCCGGGTCCGGACGGCCTAACCTTTAGCTTTTATAAAATTTTTCTGCCTCTTCTTCTTCCGTTTCTCCTATCCGCTTTCTCTGCTGCCTTTACTTACTCTCCTCTCCCGAGGGGATTCACAAATGCATACGTTGTCCTTTTCCCCAAGAAAGGTGATCTCCTTGACTTGGTGAACTGGCGCCCAATTTCCCTACTGAATCTCGACTACAAACTTTATACCAAGCTTCTTTCACAACGACTAAATCCCATCCTCACTTACATCCTCTCCCCTAACCAGACTTACACAGTTCCCCGGCCGTTCCCTATCTCACAACATCCATTTCCTGACTGATCTAATTCACCTTGCGCGCTCCCGCTCTGAACCCCTCGCCCTCCTCTCTTTAGACCAACAGTCCGCCTTTGATAATATCTCCCACACTTATCTCTCCGCCACACTTCTCCGATTTGGATTTCCATCTCAGTTTATTTCTCTCCTCACCTCCCTCTACCAGGACACCAGTTTCCAGGTCAAGTTGCCCACCTTTCTTACAGCACCAATCCTCTTCCGCCGTGGAGTGAGGCAAGGCTGCCCACTCTCCGGTCAACTTTTCGCTATAGCCTTAGAACCTTTCCTCCGCTCCGTTCAACGCTCCTTTCAAGCCACCCTGCCAACATTCATCGCCCGCACGAGACACCATGTCACCACTTCCGTGGCGTATGCAGACGACGTTACCTTCTGTATACGCCTGGATTCACAGTTCTCTTTACTCCAAAGTCTTTTCGCCGATTACGCCTCCTGCTCCGGAGCTGCGATTAATACAACCAAAAGCACAGGCCTGTGGTGCGGCTCATGGGTTGAGCGCTTGGATTCCCCATGGGGAGCGCACTGGTTTTCAGCCTCTCAACGTTTCTTTGGCGTACATCTTGGCGTCCCAGGTGAAGCCTCCAGCACAACGTGGAATACCATCCAGCCACGTCTTCATCGGTCAACTGCGTTTTGGCGAAAAGCGCAGTTCTGCACCTCATATTTTCAACGTGCACGTCTTGCGCAAACCTATCTTCTCTCCATGTGCACACATTCCTGGCTTGCTACTAAATCCCCACTTCTTCGACTCAATGATATCACTCGCTGCTTCACCTCAGTTATCTGGACCGGAAACCACTGGCTCAGTGCCCCCAAGCTCAGCCTTGCTCCTGACCAAGGTGGCATTGGCCTAATTGATACACGACTGTACTATCAAGCTCTCCGGATTACTTCGTTCCTCCGTCTTCATACCTCACCTGTTGCCGACGCCGTTACCGCAAGGAATGTCATCACCTCTTCGAGCAACACTAATTTCACTTTCACTTCCTTCATTCTAATGGACCTTCGTACTACCACTCACTCTCGCCTTCCTCCTGCCTTACGGGAGACTCTTACCTTTCTCCGCTCTCTCCCGCTCACTCGATCCCCACCCGATTCCACCACTGAACTCCTTGCCGAACCCCTGTTCTTCTCCTCTCTTCTTCACCCCCTCATCTTTCATGCTTCGCCTATCCTTCTTGGCTCCGAGTCAGAGTTGTAACCGTCAAAGACCTTGTAACCTGAGATCTGTCCTGGCGACTCTACGCCAGCCTCCCACCCACCGTTCTACTTTCACCCTCCTCTCGCGCTGTCTATGACTCCCTACTCTCTACCATCATTGCTAAGTTTCCTCATCTCGCAACCACCACTGGCCTGACCTTTGTTCCTTCCGCCCCCTCCCCTTCCTTTCTTTCTTTCAGTCGGCAGATCTACACTTCCACTCTCCTCTATTTCAACCTCAGTTCTCTATCGGTTACTTTTAAAATCCCACTCTCCTTCTCCCCTTCACATCCCTGATGTCTCCCAATCCTCTCTCACCTCTGTCTAGTCTGCCACCCTTTCTCCTCTTTCAGCTCCCCTTGAAATAAACACTCACTGGCTTTTTCTCCACCGCCGTCTTCCCGTTCCATCCATCCTCCACCGCATGACCATTCTTGACTCACCTCTTTGCCCCTTCTGTGCTGAAATAGCTGATGTCTCTCACGTTTATCTACATTGTGTCATTCTCCTTCCACTACTCCATCTTGCATTTTCCATTGCTCAACGTTCAGCCGCAACTGATCTTCCTTTCAATGCCTATAAGACACTCCGCCTGCAGGTCTCTCCGCCAGTCAAACTTCCACCCATCTGCTCATATATTTTCATCCTGGTGAAACACGTCATCTACGTATTTCATCAGCGCTGCCGAGATATCTCATCTCCTTATACCATCCACCAAGCTTCTGTGGAACTACTGTGCCACTTTCGCGAGCGTCTCCTCTCAAGACTTCGTCTAGAGAACCTTGTGGCAGTTGCCCAACAGAGAGAACAACATTGCCGTTCCACCTGGTCTCCGGCCGCTTCCTGGTTCGCCGGCATGCCAGCGACGTTGCAACTGACTGTCGGTAGTTTATAACCCCGTTGCTCCTAGCTCTGTTGAACTTCAGTTCAACGTGCATGCTCACCATTGGTTTTCGGAATCAAACTTCAACATACAGCTTATATCTTCTAACACATGTGAATATATATGCACCATACTGTACAAATGTATATAGTCTTACTTGTTTTCTCTTTGATTATCATTTTTTCTACCAGTACTAAGACATCGTAATTCCGTTTGCCTTAGGTTTCACATTGTCTACTTTGTCATCTACAGTTCTCCTTTTGTACAGTGCTTCATTATAATATTCTCGTTCTGTTATTTGTCAGCACTATAATATTCTTATGCTTCGAGACGAAATGTTTCGACAATCTCTGTTATTATTCTTGTGCAAAATGCCTGCACCTCTTACCACGAGGCTCCTTTGTGAATCAATACATCGTGCTGTATATAATGTACATAGAATTTTAGAGTTTGTATATTTTAGCGTACAATATATGTACCAGTACGTCCATGTTCACCTCCTGAACCCAACCTTGTTAATAAAATTGTGTTGAACTGAACTGAAGAAGCGTATATGCTCAAGCTTTTACCGTCCGTCTGTCCGTCCGTCCGTCTGTCGGCACGATAACTCACGTAAAAATGGTTCGATTTCGATGAAATTTTAGTATGTGGTAGGGGACCACCAGGGGACAAACCCTATTGAAAATGGGTGAAGCGGAGTCAAAGGTCACGCCATAAGAGCAGGATCCATTTAATTGTTCTTATGCTTCATAACTTGCGTAACTATGGTTCGATTTCGATGAAATGTTACTATGTGGTAGGGGACCACCAGGGGACCAACCCTATTGAAAATGGGTGAAGTGGGGTCAAAGGTCACGCCATAAGAGCGGGATCCATTTCATTGCCTTTATGCGTCATAACATGCGTAAATATGGTTCGATTTCGATGAAATTTCAGTATGTGGTAGGGGACCACCTGGGGACGATCCCTATTGAAAATTGGCAAATTGGGGTCAAAGGTCAGGCAGGGCATAAGAGCAGGATTTGTTCCATTGCCCTTATGCGTCATAACTTGCGTAAAAATGGTTCGATTTCTATGAAAGTTTAGTATTTTGGTAAGGAACCACCTGGGGAAGAACCTTATTAAAAATGGGCAAAATGAGGTCAAAGTTCAGGGCATAAAAGTGGAATCCATTCCATTGCCTTTATGCGTCATAACATGCCTAAATATGGTTCGATTTCGATGAAATTTTAGTATGTTGTAGGGCACCACATGGGCACGAACCCTATTCAAAATGGGCGAAATGGGGTCAAGGTCAGGCAGGACATAAGAGCAGGATTTGTTCCATTGCATTCATGCGTCATAACTTCCTTGCGTAAAAATGGCTCGATTTCGATGAAATTTTAGTATGTGGTAGGGAGCCACTGGGGACGAACCCTATTGAAAATGGGCGAAATGGGGTCAAAGGTGAGGACACTGGAGTGGGATCCATTCCATTGCCCTTGTGCATCATAACTTACCAAAAAACGTTTCGATTGCGACAGAACTTTATCATGTTGTTCCGGAGGTATAGTGAACCGGTTCTGTTGAATATCAACGAAATGGGGTCAAAGGTCATTGCGCAAAAGCAAGATTTATTTCACAGCCATTATTCTCATAACTTGCGTAAAACTGCTTCTATTGCAACACAACTTTAGTATGTTATTCTTGAGCTGTACTGAACCGGTTCTGTTGAATATCATCGAAATGGGGTCAAAGGTCTGGAGACAGGAGCGAAATTTATTCCACAGCCATTATCCTCATAACTTGAGTAATGATTTCTGGTATGTTGGAAAGCGTATCATAATCAATGCATTGCATGATTTTACTAACTTGTTCTTCTTGTCATAGAGATTCTAATGATACTACCATGGTTTATGCATTGTTTGATTTGAAGTGTGTGGTTGCATCTTTAACCGTTTATAATTGTGTATTTTTTTGCGTTTGTGTTGTACTGTGCCTGTGATGTTTTTTGTTTTGCTTTTTAGTCGGCTACAGTGGGCTACTATCGCATATTCTTCCGTGTTGTGTGTCTTCTTTACGCTTTCCAACGGTAGGTTGAAGAAGCGTATATGCTCCAGCTTTGTGCGTCCGTCTGTCTGTCCGCACGATAACACACGTGAAAATGGTTCAACTTCGACGAAATTTTAATATGTGATAGGGAACCACCTGGGGACGAACCCTATTGAAAATGGGCGAAGCAGGATCTAAGGTGAGGACATAGGAGCGGGATCCATTCCATTGCTCTTATGCATCATAACGTGCGTAAAAATGGTTCGATTTCGATGAAAGTTTAGTATGTGGTAGGGAACTACCTGGGGACGAACCCTATTGAAAATGGACGGAATGGGGTCAAAGGTCAGGACATAAAAGCGAGATCCATTCCACTGCCTTTATGCGCCATAACATGCGTAAATAAGGTTCGATTTCGATGAAATTTTAGTATGTGGTAAGGAGCCACTGGGGACGAACCCTATTGAAAATGGGCAAAATGGGGTCAAAGGTCAGGCAGGGCATAAGAGCGGGATATTATCCATTGCCTTTATGCGTCATAACTTGCATAAAAATGGTTCGAATTCGATGAAATTTTATTATGTGGTAGGGAGCCACCGGGGACGAACCCTATTGAAAATGGTCGAAATGGGGTCAAAGGTCAGGACACTGGGGTGGGATCCATTCCATTGCCCTTGTGCATCATAACTTACCTAAAATGCTTGGATTGCAACAAAACTTTATCATTTTGTTCCGGAGGTACAGTGAACCTGTTCTGTTGAATATCAACGAAATGGGGTCAAAGGTCATTGCACAAAAGCCAGATTTATTCCACAGACATTATTCTCATAACTTTAGTAATCATTTATGGTATGTTGGAAAGCGTATCATAATCAATGCATTGCATGATTTTACTAACTTGTTTTATTTTTTGTCTTTGCGATGTGTAGAGTTATTCCTTGATACTTTGCATATGTTATTCTTCTTCTTATTATTTTTTTTGTCTCACGTTGGTCGCAGGCGTTGGCCGACGCACTTCAATTTACCCCATAGAGTGGGTTTTTGCTTTTTATTGTTAAACGCTCATGTCTCGGCTATTTGGCATTGTGATTTTTTACAGTCGATTTTGGTGTATGACTGTTCATGTGAACTGTGCTTCGTTTTTGTACCGGTGAGCCAAAAAACATGTTGTGAACCCGGTGACTGTTTTGGTATTGTTATATTGTAGCGTTTAAGAAAGATCTATTTGAAGGCAGTGGTCTAAGCGAGGGCTACTGATCATTCGTCCGAGATGAGTCCGGGTTCGAATCCCGGTGAGGCATGGATGTTGTCTTTGTTTTACGGCACTGGCTCTCTTCCTTCCCTGGTGTCAGTAGCCCTAAAATAGGGAAAAGCGACTGCTTATAGCCCATTGAGTTGCTCACGGTGGTCGTTAAACCTCCAATAAAAAAACTGGCTGTCTCCCTTCACTGAAACCGGTTGCCCCAAATTTAAAACGGCGACTGCTCATAACACTTAGAGTTTCGGTATTCATTAAATCTAAAGATCAGAACTAAACAAATCAATTGCTTTGAAAGCAGAGTCATACTTTTTTTGTTTTAGAGTTTTACTTTTCATATATGACGACGTCTCCTAGCAGATTCAATGAAATTTGTCACAGGATCGCATCGTATAAGAGCCCCATAAAAGCACTTTATTTCATTTTTTAGAGCATTTGTAACAGCTCTTGCTATAAAAAGTGCAACGGAAGAATGGATGCAGCAAAGCATGCTTAAAGCTGACAATAGTGGAAATCCATAACGACATATCGCCTGAGGCAGTAGTAGACATATCGGAAACTCTCATAGGGTACTCTGGTTACCCTGACGACGCGTGATATATTTCTGCGTGACTTAAGAGAAAATCATATCCTCTACTTCAAAAGCAAAAGTGCCACTAAAATCGCATGTCCTTGACGTAGTGCAGAAGCCTTTTGGAATGCCTTGTTGGATATCTGTGTGATGCGATTTTAAATACCTGTCAAAAGGTTTCACTGTACAACGTCAGCAGTCAGTTCTTTCATCTCAGCACTGTCAAGAACATTGGGTATATGTTTTATTTATTTATTTATTTATTTGCCATGTCACATTCAGTTAAGAGCCTACACGACAAATCCTTGATAAACCAGAAATAAACAATTGAAATAAAAGTCACATTATGTACTATTTTTTTTATTGGAGATTTAACGACCGCCGGGAGCAACTCAATGAGCTATAAGCAGTCACCCGTCCCTAAATTAGGGCCACTGGTTCCAGGGAAGGGAGAGAGCAGTGCCTTAAGAAAAACACAACAACCATGCCTCACCGGGATTAGAACCCTGACCACTTACGGACCAATGATCAGAAGCCATCGCTTAGACCACTGCGCCACCGAAGCGGCTAGATACAATTGAAAGTCACATATTTAGACATCAATATATATTTCCAAGGGATGTAAGGTCAGGTGATGCGTAACATCACAGCCTCTCCTTGACAAATGTCAACCCCGCCTTCTCGTGGTGCATCCTGTTCCCACTAAAGGGGCTCTGACGACCGCCAATAGCGGTATAACTATACCATCGGGATCAGAGGAAATGCTATCCCACACTCACCAACCCGCTTGGCCAGCGTGGTGAGTTATGGCCAAACACCTCCAAAATGACTCTACAACTTAAATCTTGGCCCTCAGTCTCCGGCAGCTGGAATGTACCTGGCCAAGGCAGCGGCCAGTGCGACATGAAGGCAGAGGGTGCTAAGAATCCCCGGAGGACCGGACTAGGCTGCCATTTGATGCTGACCTTGGCTACCTACAACGGACGCTCCCCTATCTTCTGATTCAAGGCTTCTTGAATTGGAAGAGGAACTACAAAGGATCAAGTGGGACATCGTCGGGCTAAGTGAGGTAAGGAGAAAAGGAGAAGATCTCATTGAACTGAAAAGTGGACATCTCTTCTATTATCGTGGGACAGATACTGGCAGAACTAGTGGTGTTGGATTTATAATAAACAAGAAACTGAAGGATAAAGTGGTAGAAGTTGAAAGTTCCTCTGACAGAGCTGCACGACTCGTTATCCAACTATCGAGAAGATACCAGGCTCAGATTATTTAAACTTATGCACCCACCACAAGTCATCCTGAAGAAGAAATTGAAGAATTTTATGAAGAAATTCGTCATCTAAATAATAAAGGTAAGCAGCACTTGAAGATAATTATGGGAGATTTCAATGCAAAAATAGGGCAGCGGCAACAGAATGAAACTTCAGTAGGTAAATTCGGTCACGGCAACAGAAACCAGCGTGGAAATACTCTCGTTGAGTTTGCAGAGGCAGAAGGATTTTTCATCTTGAATTCCTTTTTCAAAGAAAAAGCCACACAGGAAATGGACATGGAGACATCCAATTGGGACGACAAGTGAAATTGATTTTATTATGTGTAACAAAAAATTCGTCATCGAAGACTGCAGTGTGCTGAACAAGTTCAACACAGGTAGTGACCATAGATTGGTGAGATGTAAGATGCACCTCAACACTAAACTGGAACGTGGCAAGCTCATAAGACAAACAAAATGTATTGACATAACCAACCTTAAAAAACACCATAATACTTTCAAGTTGGAACTGAAGAACAGATTCTCTGCTTTAGAAGGCCTAACATCGGAAGAAGTGGATATTTCGGAAGTTAACAGAAAAGTAACCAAAGCTCTTATGGAAACAGCAACAAAATTAGCTGGGTCTAAGAACAAATTGCATGTGAACAAATTATCAGGAAAAACCAAAATGTTGATGCAAAAAAGAAGAGAGATGAGGACAACTAAAGATGTGACTTAAAAAGTGGAATATATAGAGCTATGCAAGACAGCACGAAAAATTATCACTGAAGACGTAAGGAAATTCAACTGTGAGCTAGTGAGGAAAGCAATTGAAAACAACCAAAGCCTAAAGATAGCAAAGGGACATCTCAGTAAGGGAAGAAAACCGATTATGGCTCTGAGAAAAGAAGATGGTTCTATAACAAGAAATAGAGGCGAAATTTTGACAAGAGTGAAAAGATTTCTACTCCAAATTATATGAAAGGGATGATACATGTACTCCAGACATCATGAAAGGTACCAGAGTTCTTCCAGTCCTCCCAGCAGAAGTTGCTCATGCAATCAAGAACATGAAGCGGGGGAAAGCTCCAGGAGAAGATGGAATTACTATAGACATCATACAAGAAGCAAGTGGAGAAATTGAAACAGTACTCGCCCAAATTTTCACTCGATGCCTTAATGAAGGGAAGATTCCTGAGGATTGGAACAATGCTACAATGATCCTGCTACATAAAAAAGGTGACATTGAGGATCTCAGGAACTACAGACCTATCAGCCTGCTATCAGTGGTTTTATAAAATCTTCACTAAAGTTCTTTCACACCGCTTGAAGGTAACACTGGACATGGGTCAACCGAGAGAACAAGCTGGATTCAGGAGTGGCTACAGCACAATAGATCATATCCACGTACTGAGAGAACTAATTGAAAGAGCGAGGGAATATGAATTTCCATTGTGCATGGCTTTTATCGATTATGAAAAAGCCTTTGATTCGGTGAAACCATCAGCAGTTACCACGGCTCTGAAATCCTGCGGTATTGAAGATGCATACATTAATATTATTAATAACATCTATGAAAATGCAAGTGCAAAGATTCGGCTGTTTGAAAATACAACACACATAAAAATTGGAAAGGGAGTGAGACAAGGTGACACCATATCTCCGAAGCTCTTTAATGCCACATTGGAAAATGTCTTTCAATCACTGAACTGGGAAAACAAAGGGATAAAGATTAATGGAGATTATCTAACCCACCTTCGTTTTGCTGATGACGTAGTCATTTTCGCAACTACCCCATCAGAACTGCAGAGTATGATCCAGAAACTTGCTGACAAGAGTAAAGAAGTGGGATTAAAAATGAACTTTCAGAAGATAAAAGTGATGTTCAATGCTTTTACAAGAAATGAAGATTTATCGATTGATGGAGAAAAACTGGAGATAACAGATACGTATGTTTATCTTGGACAGCAGATATCAAGTGAGGGTCACATTGATGAAGAAATTAATCGGCGTACAAAACTTGCCTGGAGAGCTTTTGGAAGAAACAGCATAATTTTCAAGAGCAATATGCCATTATGTCTTAAAAGAAAAGTGTTTGATCAATGCATCCTTCCAGTGCTTACATATGGTGCAGAGACGTGGACCTTAACTAAAAGAGACATACAAAGGCTGCAGACAACTCAAAAAAACCATGGAGAGGTGCATGCTTGGTATAACCAGGAGAGATAAGAAGAGGAACTCGTGGATCCGAAAAATGACGAGAGTGGAAGACATCATGATCAGAGTTAAATCCCTGAAATGGCAATGGGCTGGACATACTGCCAGAAGGACAGACCATAGATGGACAGCCGAAATTTTAGATTGGATTCCAAGGGACAGGAAAAGACCCAGAAAAAGACCACATGGGAGATGGGTGGATGAAATTCGTAAATATGCGGGAGTGACATGGAGGAGACTGGCACAAGACAGACCGTTGTGGAGGAAACTTTGGGGAGACCTTCGTCCAGCAGTGGATTGATAATGGTTGACAATGATGATGATGATATATTTCCAAGACTGAGGGACAAGATTTAAGGTGTGGAGTCATTTTGGAGGGGTTTGGCTATAACTCACCACGCTGGCCAAGCGGGTTGGTGAGTGTGGGATAGCATTTCCTCTGATCCCGATGGTATAGTTATACGGCTATTGGCGGTCGTCAGAGCCCCTTTAGTGGGAACAGGATGCACCACGAGAAGGTGGGGCTTACATTTGTCAAGGAGAAGCGATATGTTGCGCATCACCTGACCTTGCAAAAGGTTCATTTTTAACCCCACTTCTTTACTCTTGTCACCAAGAACTTGTTGACAAGAGTACAGAAGTGGGGTTAAAAATGAACTTTCAGAAGACAAAAGTGATGTACAATACTTTTACAAGAAACGAAGATTTGGTGATTGATGGAGAAAAGCTTGAGACAACCGATTCCTTGGGCAGCAGATATCGAGTGAGGTGAGGATCGCATTGACGAAGAAGTCAATCGGCGTATAAAACTTGGATGGAGAAATTTTGGAAGAAACAGTACAATTTTTAAGAGCAGTATGCCAGTATGTCTCAAAAGAAAAGTGTTTAATCAATGCATCCTGCTAGTGCTTACGTATGGAGCCGAGACATTGACCTTAACTAAAAAAGGCATACAAGGACTGCAGACAACTCAAAGAAGAGTGGAGAGATGCATGCTTGGTGTAACCAGGAAAGATAAGAAGAGGAACTTGTAGATAAGGAAAATGACGAGTGGACGACATCATGACCAGAGTGAAATCACTGAAATGGCAATGGGCTAGACATGTTGCCAGAAGAATGGACCACCAATGGGCAACCAAAATTTTAGACTGGATTCCGAGGAACAGGAAAAGACCCAGCAGAAGACCCCATGGTAGATGGAAGGATGAAATTCGAAAGTATGCTAGAGTAACATGGAGGAGACAGGACCAAGACAGACAATTGTGGAAGAAAGTTGGGAAGACCTACATCCAGCAGTGGATTGCTAATGATTGTTGTTGTTGATGACGATGATGATATATTTCCAGCTGGAATTTTCCTTTTATTCAAGAGCACTCTTTTGTTTCTCGGGTTTGAAGGAAAGAAGAGACTAAACCGATTTATTTATAGCTTTGACATCTAATGTCCACTAGTTAATTAGAATTCACGAAGACCGACCGCATTAAGATGTTGCTGCCCAAAATCTTGCTACCTTTTTTTTGAAGGTTGTGAAACCCATATCCTTCTGCTCCGGAGCCCAATGATTCCCCAATTAAGCCACGCCGAATAGGGCTTATGTCTGTTACTTGCCGTCTTAACACGTGAGTCACCTCTGTGATACATCACAAGGCCCAAGCACGTAAAATTAGTAAAAGTTTTGGTTGAAATCATCGGCTTCATTCTCATTTCTTCGGGGGTTTAACGACGACCATGAGGCACTTTAAAAGCTATAAGTTGTTACCCTTCTCTAATTTAGAGCCATTATTTCCACGAAAATGAAAGATAGAGCGTCATATTATCAGGTTGCAGTAGATAGAATATCAGATTTTTCAGATTCGTTGGCAGGTAATTTAGGAATTAACGCATCATTTTTTTATTGGAGGTTTAACCACCACCGTGAGCATCTCATGGGCTATAAGCAGTTGCTCGTCCCTAATTTAGAGCCACTGGTTCCAGGGAAGGGAAAGAGCCAGTGTCGTAAGACAAACACAACACCCTTGCCTCACCGGGATTTGAACCCGGATCCATCTCGGTCATGAATCAGCGATCAGACCAATACCCTTCCGGAGCAGCCTAACACATCATGCAATATTACTTGTCATATGTAAATTTGAAGCGTCAAGGCTGTTGCATATGTAACACCGGTTATTTCGTCAGTGGCATTAGTTCCAAGGGGATGGTACTGAAGTGAAGAAGACGATGGCTAAGAGCCAAATTTGGGGTCATTTTTTACGCTTTCCAACCGTAGGTCGAAGAAACGAATATGCTCCAACTTTGTCAGTCTGTCTTCCCCTCCCCACGATAACTCGCGTAAAAATGGTTCAATTTCGATGATATTTGAGTATGTGGTAGGGAACTACCTGGGGACTAAACCTATTGAAAATGGGCGAAATGCTGTCAAAGGTCAGGATATAGGAGCAGGATCCATTCCATTCTCCTTATGCGTCATAATTTTCATAAAAATGATTCGATTTCAATGAAACTTTAGTATGTGGTAGGGGACGATCTGGGGACGGACCTTGCTGAAAAAAAGGCGAAATGGGTTCAGAGGTCATGACGTAAGAGCGGGATCCATTCCATTGCCGTTATGCAGCATAACATACGTAAAAATGCTTCGATTGCGACAAAACTTTAGCATGTTGTTCCGGAGGTATAGTGAACTAGTTCTGTTGAATATAATCGAAATGGGGTCAATAGTTAGGGCACAGGAGCGAGATTTATTCCACAGCCATTATCTTTATAACTTAACTAAAAAATGCTCCTATTGCGACAAAATTTTAGCATGTTTTTTCAGAGGTATACCGAACCAATTCTGTTTAATATTATCGAAATGGGGTTAAAGGTCATGGTAAAGGAGCGAGATTTATTCCACAGTCATTATCCTCATAACTTGACTAAAAATGCTTCGATTTCGACAAAACTTTAGTATTTTGTTCCGGAGGTATACTCGAATGGTTGTGCTTAATATCATCGACATGGGGTCAAAGGTCAGGACACAGGAGCAAAATTTATTCCGCAGCCATTATCCTTATAACTAGAGTAATGATTCCTGGTATGTTGGACAGCCTATCATAATCAATGCATTGCATGATTTTACTAACTTGTTTTATATGGGTTTAAATTTAGACACCGTGCATCGCAGACTACTCTCGACATCAATACAGAATTTGGGGAAGGCACCGTTAGTGAACGTTAAATTCTTATCATGAGATATGAGTCCCGAAAGTGAACCACAAGGTAGACCAGAAGAAAGCTATCAATGATGCCGAGTTGGAGGCCTAGATTGAATCTGATCCATGTCAAACGGCACGAAAGCTTCGGGAGATGCTCGCAGGACACTATGAATTTGTTTTCTGACATTTAGAGGCCATAGGCAAAGTGACGATGGTGGATCACATGAGTTGATACAACAGAACATGACAGAATCGTTTTAATTTCTGCTCTTATCTGCTGATCTGCAACGTAATAAACAACATTTTAAGGTGCTTCCTCGCGTGTGGTGAGAAACTGACGCTTTGTGACACTCCCTGACGTTTGACGCAATGGCTCGACCGTGTTGAAGCTCCGAAACACAAGCCGAAGCCTTGACGTCCCGGTGGCGCAGTCGTCTAAGCACTGGCTGAGTCGACTCAAGCTCATGCTCCTGATTTCATGCCGCATACTAACGAAATAGGATTGTCCTACCTCATGTGGGTGCTTTTCCAGAGCTCATGAAGTTCATTTGCTTCGCTCCATTGACTTGTCTTGCCCAGTAAGAGAGAATATATTTAATATTCGACGTATTTCTCGTTTTGTACTTAACAATCGTTGTTTTCTTCCGGTAAACATCGTGACTCGCCTTGACTTTCTCCTGTCTCCTCGTCAGCGTTCCTACACGCCGTCTTCTATGCTCCTGTGTCCGTCATCCACGGTTCCTCGTTCCCTCTCTCACCCCTCATCTGGTACTATTCTCAAGAAACATAAACGTCGCCCATCTCAGTGCACGCGGAAACGTCGTGCTAAAAATCAAGTTCATTCCGTGGCACCTATCGCTCCTTCTGATTGAAGTTTCACCCGCTCCCCACCCCTAGTACTGTGGCACGTTCTCCACTTCCTCCGCAACCACTTCCCCAGGATTTTGCTAATTACGGCTACATGAATGCCTTCACTATCTGGAAAGAACTCCATTGGTCCGGTCTTTACTAACAGTCTGACTGTGCTTACGATTGAACTTTCCAGCTGCCTTGTTTTACCTGTTCAATACGGCCCAGCTTACATGCACTTGAACTTTACGTATACTATTCCCAGTGCTCTTCACGTTTACTTCAAGACAGTTTTCTTGTTTCATGCTCACGTCTATCTGTTTATCAAGGCTGTGCGACGGGCGTTGACGGCTCGCACCGTCACATCACGAACGTTATCGCCGGAATTAGGGTGTGTTTCGCTACAACATGTGTCAGCACGTACCGTTCGACGTCGTCTGAAGGAGCGGGTACTTGTCGCACGGCGCTCGTTGCTCCGTTTACCGTTGACGTTACACCACCGGCAAGTGCGGCGGCAGTGGGCCGTTGAACGCTGCACCTGGACTACGAAATGGCAAAACATTGCCTTCTCTGACGAATCCCGCTTCTGCCTGCAACACCACGATGGTCGGATCCGCGTGTGGCGGCACCGCGGCGAGAGACTGTATGACGCCTGCATTATGCATCGCCATACCGGTCCGTCGTCTGGCGTTGTGGTTTGGGGCGCAATTGGATATGACACCCGCACCCCACTGGTACGCATCACCGGTACACTTAACACCCATCGCTACATCTCCGACGTTTTGGAGCCTGTAGTCCTCCCTTACCTGCAGGACCTGCCAGCGGCCACGTTTCAACAGGACAGTGCATGCTCGCACGTGGCACACATCGTGCAACAATTCTTCACGGCCCACCAGGTGTCACTGCTGCCGTGGCCCGCTTGTTCTCCCGATATTTTGCCCATTGAACACGTCTGGTCGCTGATCGGCATCCGAGTGGACCGGCAAGCACCACCTGCGGCTTCGCCTGATGAACTGCGGCAACGTGTGGAAGCAGCCTGGACGGACATACCCCAAGCCCACATCAAAAGCTTCTTTTGTTCGATGCCGCGGCGTGTAGCGGCCGTTATTGCCAGCCATGGGGGCTACACGAACAATTGATGTTTGCGTGTTCCGCAAGTCGCACGGGCCTGTAAGCTCAATCGTTTCATTTTTGTATATGTTGCTATGTGCCCAGTAAATGTGGCTTTGCTATCTCGTGTCCTTCTTGGTGTTGCATTTTTTGTGGCCAGCAGTATATGTACCTTCCGACGTTTGCCCTGTGTATTTTTCTTGAATTTTTACTCAAGTCTTTATGTGTTTCCATTTATTGTATTTGCCCTGATCTGTATGCACTTGTTTTTGTTATATGCTCATGTCACTTGCACTGTATTTTTCCATATAATTTTGCTCACTGCTTTATATGTCTCTATTCTTATGGTACTTTTTCTGACTTCCATGTATCATAAAGTTGCCCAGTGTATTTTCTTGCACCTTTGCTCACGTCTCTATATGTTTTCTTTCTGTATTTGGCCTTGAGAGTATGCTTTTGTTTATTTGTTACATGCTCATGCTGCTTGTCATGCGTACTTCCATGTACTTTTTCCCGCAGCATTATATTTTTTTTACTCTTGTTGTATTTGCCCTGATTTTCCATGTATCATACAGTCTTTCCAATAATGCGATTTTAAAACTAAGTGATGGCTTCTGACAATTCGTCCGAGATGGGTCCGGGTTCGAATCCCGGTTAGACATGGATTTTGGGTTTGTCTCAAGGCATTAGTTCTCTCCCTTCCCTGGAACCAGTAGCACTAAAAAAAATAATAAGAAGAAAAAGTTGGTCTCCTCGGTTGGGCAGTTGTCTAAGATATGGCTTCTGACTATTCGTCCCAGAAGGGTCCGGGTTCGAATTCCGGTGAGGCATGGATGTTCTGTTTGTCCTACGGCGCTGTCTCTCTCCTTTCCCTGGATCCAGTGGCCCTAAATTTGGAACGGGCGACTGCTTATAGCCCATTGAGTTGATCATGGTTGTCGTTAAACCTCCAATCAAGAAAAAAAAGGAGTTGGAAAAACTGACTAAAGTTTTCCAGGATTCAACCAACAGACTCGATTGTACTTAAGTAAGTCATCATATTTGGCATCAAGTTCATCTAAAAGAATTATTTAATAGCCCCAGTGAAGACAGACATAACGTAACATTTCAGATTATATTCCATCTCTTTTCAGTCAAAAATGGAATTTTGTTTATACTTCATTTGCGGGCTGTGATTTCTTTACGGCGGTCGCCAGTCGGACAGCACTTCCCTAGACCGTTAATGTTTTTATATCCTTACAAGTGTTCAACTTTGATATTTATAAGTTCTTTTTTTCTTTTTTGATTGGAAGTTTAACAAACACCGTGAGCAACTCAATCGGCTATAAGCAGTCGCCCGTCCCAAATTTAGGGTGACTGGTTTCAGGGAAAAGAGAGAGCCAGCGCCGGAAGACGAACACAACATCCCAAGCCTCACCGGGATTCGAAACCGGACCCCTTCCGAATGAATGATCAGAAGCCATCGCTTAGACCACTGCGCCATCGGGACGGCATTTATAAGTTCATAATTAAGCTTGGGACATCTCAGTAAGGGAAGAAAACAGATTATGGCACTGAGAAAAGAAGATGGTTCTGTAACAAGAAATAGAGGCGAAATTTTGACAAGAGTAAAAGATTTCTACTCCAAATTATATGAAAGGGATGATACATGTACTCCAGACATCATGAAAGATACCAGTACCAGAGTTCTTACAGTCCTCCCAGCAGAAGTTGCACATGCAGTCAAGAACATGAAGCGGGGAAAAGCTCCAGGAGAAGATGGAATTACTGTAGACATCATACAAGAAGCAAGTGGAGAAATCGAAACAGTACTCGCCCAAATTTTCACTCGATGCCTTAATGAAGGGAATATTCCTGATGATTGGAACAACGCTACAATGATATTGCTACATAAAAAAGGTGACATTGAGGATCTCAGGAACTACAGACCTATCAGCCTCCTATCAGTGGTTTATAAAATCTTCACTAAAGTTCTTTCACACCGCTTGAAGGTAACACTGGACATGGCTCAACCGAGAGAACAAGCTGGATTCAGCAGTGGCTACAGCACAATAGATCATATCCACGTACTGAGAGAACTAATTGAAAGAGCGAGGGAATATGAACTTTTATTGTGCATGGCTTTTATCGATTATGAAAAAGCCTTTGATTCGGTGAAACCATCAGCAGTTACAATGGCTCTGAAATCCTGCGGTATTGAAGATGCATACATTAATATTATTAATAACATCTATGAAAATGCAAGTGCAAAGATTCGGCTGTTTGAAAATACAACACACATAAAAATTGGAAAGGGAGTGAGAAAAGGTGACACCATATCTCCGAAGCTTTTCAATGCTACATTGGAAAATGTCTTTCAATCACTAAACTGGAAAAACAAAGGGATAAAGATTAATGGAGATTATCTAACCCACATTCGTTTTGCTGATGACGTAGTCATTTTTGCATCTACCCCATGAGAGCTGCAGAGTATGATCCAAGAACTTGCTGATAAGAGTAAAGAAGTGGGATTAAAAATGAACTTTCAGAAGACAAAAGTGATGTTTAATGCTTTTACACGAAATGAAGATTTATCAATTGATGGAGAAAAGCTGGAGATAACAGACACGTACGTTTATCTTGGACAGCAGATATCAAGTAAGGGTCACATTGATGAAGAAATTAATCGGCGTACAAAACTTGCCTGGAGAGCTTTTGGAAGAAACAGCATAATTTTCAAGAGCAATATGCCATTATGTCTTGAAAGAAAAGTGTTTGATCAATGCATCCTTCCAGTGCTTACGTATAGTGCAGAGACGTGGACCTTAACTAAAAGAGACATACAAAAGCTGCAGACAACTCAAAGGAGCATGCAGAGGTACATGCTTGGTGTAACCAGGAGAGATAAGAACAGGAACTCGTGGATCCGAAAAATGACAAGAGTGGAAGACATCATGATCAGAGTTAAATCCCCGAAATGGCAATGGGCTGGGCATACTGCCAGAAGGACAGACAATTGATGGACATCCGAAATTTTAGATTGGATTCCAAGGGACAGAAAAAGGCCCAGAAGAAGACCACATGGGAGATGGGTGGATGAAATTCGAAAGTATGCGGGAGTGACATGGAGGAGACTGGCACAAGACAGACCGTTGTGGAAGAAACTTGGGGAGACCTTCGCCTAGCAGTGGTGTTGATAATGGTTGACAATGATGATGATGATGAATTAGGCTTGAAATCATACAGCTTTTAAACTACTGCAAACAACCATTTGAACCCAACATTTAATATTCCTCAAGATACATGAAATCTCATAAGTAACTTACATTTTTTAATGTAAAGTATTACATTTACATGAGTGGATAAGTTCAAAAGTTTTATTTATATATCGTCTCCTTTCAATCAAGAAAATGACGGAAATCTCCAAATTCTTTACTTAGGTTGAAAACACTCGGGCCACCCCCGCTGGTGTAGTGGTCTAAGCGATGACTTCTGACCATTTGTCCAAGAGGGATCCTGGTTGGAATCCCGGTTGGAATCCCGGTTAAGCATGGTGGATGTTGTGTTTGTCTAGCGGCACTGGCTATCTCCCTTCCCTGGAACCAGTGGCTCTCTAAATTAGAGGCAGGCGACTGCCTACAGCCCATGAGTTGCTGACGGTGGTGGTTAAAAATCAAAAAAAAAAAAAAAGGCCGAAGCCAGTAAGTACTCCGTCCCAAAAATGCAATGGTCAATGTTTGGCAGTCAGTAGCTGGTGTGATCTACTCCTCTTTCTTACAATCGGGTGATATTCTCATAGCGGAGAGGTATTTTCAAGAGCTTGACATTACGAATGAAATACTATCCACAAAACAGCCGACCTTAGTTAATCGCCAGGGTCTCATGTTCCACCGGGGTCTGGTTCATTTTCCCGACGTTTACTTCACCGAAAGATCACTTGATCGAAACGTTCATTTCACCGAAAGGTCACTTGATCGAAAGGAACACCGAATGGTCACTTGATCGAAAATTTCATTTCACCGAAAGGTCTCTTTACCTAAAGTTCATTTTATCGAAGGGTGAATTTATCGAAAACTTTGGATTTCAGTACAGGATCCGTTGAAGCATGGTGCCAGTTCGGAAGACAGACCACGGAAACGTTAGGGGATCATACTCAAATTGCAGTTTTGATTTCTCCGTGTCACAAAGAGCGCAAAGATTTAGTTTTAAGACAAAAATAATTAGTTTTAAATTCCTATAAATCAGCTTAAGCATTTTTAGCAAATTTTAATTGTGTGTGTTCATGTTCATAAGGTTTACATAGAAACCTTATGAACATTAAAAATTCCCACATCTAGGTCTAAGACTTTAAAATTAATGTTCCAGGTTTGAGCAAAATTGCAACATATCTTACTTTAAATAATATGTAACGCTTATGAATATGAGTAGGGTTAAAATCTGTTAAAATGGATTGTATCTAGGCCTACGGTAAAAAAATTAATGTTTTGCGGTTAAGTAAAAGATGGAACATTATTTACTTGACTTGCTATGTAACATATATGAACATGAGCTCGGAGGATTAAAATTTGATAAAAATGCCCAGATCTAGGCCTTATAATTAATGTTATATTTCGAAAAACCTACTCATGAGGAGGTGTTTCATAGAAATTAAAAGTTTGTTTTTTATACAATCCGATAGTGGTTAGGTGGCCAGTTTTTCAAAAACCCGCACCACACTCTTACAGGTCTCTAACAACAAAATTCTAAGTTTCCGATAAACCGACCATTCGGTGAAATGATCTTTCGCTATAATGAATTTTTAGGTGAAGTAATTCTTCGGTGAAATGAACTTTTCGATCAAATGACCTTTCGATGAGATGAACTTTTAGGTAAAGTGACCTTTCGGTGAAATGAACTTTTCGGTCAAGTGACCCTTCGGAGAAATGCACCTTTCGATCAAGCGATTTTCAGCGAACTGATTTTCGGTCAAATGATCTTTCGATCAAGTGAACGATACCCGTTCCACCGTGATTACCCGAGAACTCATATTGAACTCCAGGCGATCCAGAAGCTGCAACAATTGAGGAACAAGACCTTATCTCATCCGCCTTATCCACCAGACTGTTCTCTAAGAATTTTCATTTCTTCAAGCTTCTGAACATCTTTTGGTAGAATAAAACGTTTCTCAAAAAACCATCTGTTAAAACCACATTCAATACATTTGTCGCATCCGGAAGCTGGATATTTTTTCACTAGAGCATACCGAAGCATTTAGCTTGTTGGCAAAAATACGTTAATGCTAACGGTGAATATTTTTATTAAACATTTTTGTTTCACTCCGTGCTGTGGGAAATTGAGTTTGCCATCAGTTTTTCGACATTTGATTTTCAACAACCTAATATGAGCACACCTTTATATGGAACTCAAACCCGGACCTAGATCGGACGATTAAACAGAAACTTACACTTATTCGTCCACACTTCGGGTAGTTGAAAATTGAGATAAATATACTTCGGGATGGGAAAGACACATCGCAGTCAAAGATAAATAAAACTAAGTATATCGAAGTAAATTTCTCCGTCATTTCTGTCCACGCCAGGATTCGAACCCGGGTCCCCTCATTCCGGAATAAGTCGCTCTACCAATTGACGTTTTATTCTGATTCCTATCTGCCTTTATGTCGTGTGCGTCCTTCTGGCAGGTACGTCACATCTCCTGGTACGTTACATAAGTTGCAAAATCGATATTATATTGTTACGTCGCTGGTAGCCTTTTACTTCGGGTAGGATTCGAGGGCGCCACTCACGATGAAACCGGAACGATCATATTCGAACTGTGGATCAGAGAGCACCAAAGAAGATAGTGCAAACGTAAAAATTTCCTCAAAAGAGCATTAAATCAAAAGATGACAGCAGCATTTAATCGCTAAAAGATATAAGTTTGATGTCAAAAGATACAGAACAATCATGTTAAATAAAGAAAATGAATAGCAAGTACGCAAATCAGACTGTCTGTCGCCAACTACTGAGTTTAGACAAAAAAAAAACAATTTCATTTCCATTGTAGGTGAGAATTTGGACCCTGCAATATTTCATTTAAATTGTAAACATCTCATTTGTCTCCGACCGCGATGAGCTCCTTGCCTTTGCATACTGCGAAAGTGTAATCCTCTTACTTATTTAAAGTCCAACACACACACACACACACGCGCGCGCGCATACACACACAACAACAACAACAAAAAAAAAGAATCATTCGCCGGAGAGGTTGATCTGTGTTAGACAAAATGTTCTATAAATTTTAAAGTCCATCATTTTTGAAGGCTATGTAACTTGTCTTGGGATTTAGATAAAACAGGCGTCCACGGATTCCTTAGCAGGTGACAAATGCTAAATGGACCTTAATGTTGAAAGAAGCCTATAATGAATAAGCTTTTATAATGGTAGTTGTTATGTAGTAGTTATAATGAACAAGCTTAATTGCTAGTAACGTTGTAGTAGTAGTGATTTATGATGAATAAAGTCTTATGCTGGTTGTTAATAGTAACACTTAATGAAAGAGACCTAACAGCCAGACAGAGGTCTGACAAAACTATGAACTGAGAAAAACGTACTTACTAAGAAAACCTTTTATTAGGGAAACTCCTGGTATTATCCACACATACTTCACGGGTCACACAACTACTCGATATCTGGCTCTCACATATAACGAAGTTCCTCTCACATAAACGAAGCTCTCTTTACACCAAACGAAGATCTCTTTACACATAAAACAAAGCTCTCCCTACGCACATAACAAACGCTCTCCCTGGTATCGTTGAACGCGCCTATTTATACTGCATACCACCACGTCATGACTACACTCGTTGCCACATATCATTCAGCGGGAGAAATAACATCTCGTTAAGTAAGAAGATAATTTACATAGGAAAATAAAATAACAAGAGATAGTAAAATCAAAAGGAAACTGAATCTAGAGTATACGTTACAAGCTTTCTAGAAGCGTTTTACTTGTTAGGAGCGCTCAAGAAAAAATCAGAAGGTGACCTCAAAAAGAATAATTTTGTCATCTGATGAACATGGTTTGTTTACACAAGTTATACTCCATTAATACTGAGCAGTAATTGAACAACAGCTTCGAGGTAAAAGGAATTGTTGCAAACCGACAATAGTAATTTACTAAAACTTGTTGAAAATTTCCATTGTTCCTCTGCAATAATGGAAAAATGCAACAATGTAACTTCAAATCTATATATATATAGGGATATTTGGCAAGAAACATTAGTACAGTATATGATCTTCAGTTTAAACATTTAGTTGATTAGTTTATGATTTACCTTTTCTGATGAATGGCAGCAATTGTAATCCTTTATGGCAATTGTAATTGGAAAGGGTTTTGAATCGAGAAATTCTTAAAGATAAGTATTTATTATGATGTTCTTTAGTTCTCCTACTTAGTTTGTTCATGGAAAACATTTGTCCCAGTTCTGTGCACTAGTCACCCCCTCAAATGATTTCACCTTCGGCATCTATGATCAACTTCTGTTTATGACTCAGGTAAAAGCCATCCATCCGTGGTATCTGTTTGATGAAGGGCATTTCACTTAAAAACTTCGACTGATTTACATTTTAACACATTTGCTCTTTTTCAGCAGTAATCGCTAACTACCATTAACGATCTTCAATGTTTCACTGTGCAAAAAAACTGAAAAGATCTACCGTATGACAAATTTTCCCGCCAGCCTCATAGAGCAGATTTTGGATATGAACTTTTTGAAATCTTCCATGATTGAGAGCTTGTCATCTGATGAATAAGCCTTTGAGTCAGTGCGTATTTGGATTCGTTTTCCCAAATTTGTATCTCTTGTGGCTCAGCAGATCCTGTCCCTCTAGTGGCAACCGTTCCGGGAGCACCAACGTATCCTGACATTATCCCTCTACATCAATGTAGAGCTGTGTTCCCTACAGCATATCGCTTTTAGCGATGGGTGTAATGCCGTAGTGTAGGACCATGCCGAATGCGTCTTTTGAGCATAGTAATGACTTAAGGCAGGAAACTATATATGCCGAAAGACTGTATCAACTTGAAGACGTGCTCTAAAATTGTCTTCCAACTGGAACATTCCAGAAAATCGCACAATCATTTTACAGTAGTAGTACTTCTTCAAAGACATTTTTTTTAGTTTTTGTGGATTTATTACAATGTAAAATATAAATATCTTGGGAGAACCTCTTTTTGGATATCTCATCACGCCATAGCTTTCAGAAGAGCAAAAACTCAGTAGAATTCTCGCTCGGGTTTGTTTGGTTCTGTATCTCGTTTTTTCTAACAATTTAGTGCCTATTAATTAAACTCGTACCGAAGAATAAACAATTGGACTTTGGTAAGTAGCTCCCTTGGGACATACAGTATTTCCTCTTCCAACTGCTTATTCTTCTGTCAGAATTCAGGTTTTAAAGATGTTTATCTTGAATAAGCCCCTTCTTGACTTCACTAGTACGCATTTCATCTATTTTTCGTATGTTTTGCCATTGCATTTTACACATGCACACACACGCACGCACACACTCACACACACTTACACACACACACACACACACACACACACACACACACACACACACACACACACACACACACACACACACACACACACACACACACACACACACACACACACAAACACACACAAACACACACACAAACACACACAAACACGCACACAAACACGCACAATATAAAGAAATCATCCGCCAGAGATGTTGATCTGTGCTAGACAAAATGTTCCATAATTTTAAAAGTCTATAATTCTTGAAGTCTACGTAACTTGTCTTGGGATTTGGATAAGATAGGCGTCCACAGATTCTTTGGTAGGTGACAAATGTGAAATGGACCTTAATGTGGAAAGAAGCTTTGTAGAAGACAGGCGTCCACAGATTCTTTGGTAGGTGACAAATGTTAAATGGACCTTAATGTGGAAAGAAGCTTTGTAGAAGACAGGCGTCCACAGATTCTTTGGTAGGTGACAAATGTGAAATGGACCTTAATGTGGAAAGAAGCTTTGTAGAAGACAGGCGTCCACAGATTCTTTGGTAGGTGACAAATGTTAAATGGACCTTAATGTGGAAAGAAGCTTTGTAGAAGACAGGCGTCCACAGATTCTTTGGTAGGTGACAAATGTTAAATGGACTTTAATGTGGAAAGAAGCTTTGTAGAAGATAGGCGTCCACAGATTCTTTGGTAGGTGACAAATGTTAAATGGACCTTAATGTAGAAAGAAGTTTTGTAGAAGACAGGCGTCCAAAGATTCTTTGGTAAGTGACAAATATTAAATACACTTTAATGTGGAAAGAAGCTTTATAGAAGCGTTTTACTTAAGAGGAGTGCTCAAGAACAGATTAGTACAGTGACCTCAAAAAGAATAATTTTGTCATCTGATGAACATGGTTTGTTTACGCAAGGTATGCTCCATTAATACCGAGCAGCACTTGAACAACAGCTTAACGGCAAATTTTTTTGCAAAGTGCCATTAGTAAAACATTAGAACTAGTTTAGTCACACTTGTTGAAATTTTCCTTTGTTCCTCTGTAATAATGGAAAAATGCAACAATATAACTTCAAATCTATATACAGGGTGTTCCACGATTCATCGGACAGTGGAATATCTCGTGATCGGACGAAGCTATTGAGGTGAAACAAAAAGCAATGTAAATTAGTGAAGATGAGCTACCACGGAATGCAAAAGTTGACCCCCTTCCCCGGGGATTTGGGGAATGGAAGGAAAATGAAAACGAAAATCTGCGATAAAAACATTTCGTCAATGGGCAACGTATGTCCAAAGACTGCTCATTTGAAAGCCATGCTTATGAACAGATCATTAGCGAAAGCACAATTGAAATTCACCGAAAGCGCGCGAAATTGCGGGGGTGCGAAATGTGATGTGTCATGTCTTCAAAACCCCAGAAATAACCCAGAAAGGAAACTGTTCGTTGCAAGTGTAGATGCATGGAGGCATGAAACAACGTTCTACCAGACCCTTGTAGTCGTACACATCCACGTAATGTGTGTACCGTGACGAGCCAGTACTGTTTGTTGTTTGGATGCACCGATGACATTACGCATGCTAACTAAACAACAGAATGGATACAACACCGAAGAGTCACTGTTTCGAGACAGAAACACCAATTTTTATTTCCGTATTGGAAAGTACAGGTCTTATGACCTAAAATAAAGGGCCCAAATGGGTTCGTGCCTGCATGCACAAGTTCGAGTCAGCGTTAACTCCAGAGTGTGGAACTTGTTCGATGTCAGAGTAGTCCTCAGCCCAGACAACATATCATGTGTGCAGATTAGCTGTTCAACTGAATAACAAAACATCAAAAGGCAGAAAACTACGACCACATCACATTACATGTTCAAATTAACCCACATTGTTCTGGAGACACATTTCGAATCTGGTCAAAAGTGCTTTGTGTGTTGCTGATTGCACAGTTCTGGGCGATATTTGTCCACATTCTGAACGTATTCTTTGTTGCAGTTCGTCCAGTGTATGCACTTCATTTGAATAAACAACTGTTTTCAAATGACCCCATAAGAAATAATCTAGTGGTGTAAAATCAGGAGATCTAGGAGGCCACTTGATTGGTACATGGGTACCAATCCATTGGTTAGGAAAGTGAACATTCAGATATTCTGTCACAGGGCGAAAAGTATGTGGTGGTGCACCATCGTGCTGAAACCACATGTCCTGCTTTTCACTTAGTGGTATGCCCTCCAGTAACCCAGGTAAAATATTCCTCAGGAAATGAAGGAATGAAGGTAGCGATTGCCTGTCAAAATACTTTCGTAAAAATAAGGACCTACGATGTGGTTATTCAGCATGCCATACCATACGTTTATACCCCAAACACGTTGAAACCGTGTTTGTCTCATCCAGTGAGGATTTATGTCATTCCAATAACGACAATTGTGCCGATTTACAAACTCCATTGTTGTGGAACCGTGTTTCGTCGCTCTATTGAATTTTCGCCTTAACGTTGACATTGTTTATGCGGACAGAGAAACAGGCCAGGAATTCTAACCTCCTTTCCGGATCATTGGCGTCCAATCCTTGTGTTAAGTGCAGCTTGTAAGGGTGATATTTGTTATTGCGTAAAATACAGTGCACAGATGTTTTCGAAATGCCTACTTCACCGGATACTTGTCGCACTAAGGTACATGGATTCAAATGAAATGTACTCAGTACTGCAGTAGCATGTGCCTCATCAGCTGCAGTTTTTGGATGGTACGTCTTTTTCCTGGATGACAATGTGCCACTACTGCGCAGTTTGTGTTCCACATGTCGAAATAAATTTTTACTAGGCGGATGACGGTCTGGATATGTATCTCTGTACATTTGGGCTGCTGAACGACAATTTCGTTTACACTCCGTAAATCAGTAGCATATTTACATATTTATTATTGGAGAACACCATCGTACCTTATGGTCTCCGCAGGTTACAGAAATTAAAGAAACCAAACTGACCTGGAAAACGTGGTCTACAACGCTGTGCAATAATTACGGAATACCACTGAACGACAGTACTGTCTACAACACGATTACAGCAGGAAATTCCAGCATTCAGTAAGAGTACTGGAACACCGTTCATACGTCGTCTGACATCTCACTTCAGGAAACGTAGTCTCATACGATATCTGCATAATCCCTCGCACTGCGACATGTATTCATTTGGTTTAGGTGTTGCCGAACAAGGAACATATGACCTCACACCTCTTGGTACGTAGCTTCGAAAAATCTGCATAATCCCGTGAACGCTAACATGGCGATAGTTCCTCTGACGACATCGAAAGCAGCTGTCTTTTGGTATATATCTTTTACGCCGCAAACTAATTTTCGCGATCTTTTCGTCCAGTTCTATCTTACACCCCCTCCAACATGGGAGAACAATTAATTGCACAAACTCTTGTGTCTACTGTTCGGTATTTTATGTGGTTTATTACATCGCATATTACAGACCAATGGAATCGGCCAACGGCACAATTGCATTTATTCGCGGAATGTCGTACATTTACGCTCGATGAGCCGTCATCTGTTTCAATGAGTATGGGGATTACACTTATGGCGCAGCATGCGTTACCACCACAATGGTATTTTACGATATTCTGCGCAGTTTGCTGGAGAACCTACACTAAATGAATCGGAAAACCCATGGTTTCAGCCAAATGGTGCGCCGCCTCGTCCTTATGACCTGATATGAGGATCGGGAAGGTGTCAATATCCTATAGCACGTTTGTTTCATGACTCCATTCATCTACATTTGCAACGAACAGTTTCCTTTCTGGGTTATTTCTGGGATTTTGGAGACATGGAATATCACATTTCGCACCCCCACCATTTCGCGCGTTTCCGGTGAAATTTTTTTTTTTTTTTTTTTTTTTTTTTTTTTTTTTTTTTTGATTGGAGGTTTAACGACCACCGTGAGCAACTCAATGGGCTATAAGCAGTCGCCCGTCCCTAATTTAGGGTCACTGGTTCCAGGGAAGGGAGAGAACCAGTGCCGTAAGACAAACACAACATCCATGCCTGACCGGGATTCGAACCCGGACCCCTTACGGACGAATGATCGGAGGCCATCGCTTAGACCACTGCGCCACCGGGGCGGCTCGGCGAAATTCAATTGTGTTTTCGCTAATGATCTGTTCATAAGCATGGCTTTCCAATGAGCAGTCGTTGGACATACGCTGCACGTTGACGAAAGGTTTTTATTGCCAGATTTTCGTTTTCATTTTCCTCCCGTTCCCCCAAACCCCGGGGAAAGGGGTCAAATTTTGCATTCCGTGGTAGCTCATCTTCACTAATTTACATTGCCTTTTGTTTCACCTCAACAGCTTCGTCCGATCACGACATATTCCACTGTCCAATGAATCGTGGGACACCCTGTATATATGTGGACATTTGGGCCTAAAGATTAGTACAATATATGATCTTCATAAACATTTATTTGTATAGTTTATGATTTACCTTTTTTGCTGAGTGCATATGTTCGGAACCTTTGTAACGTACCAGGAGATGTGACGTACCTGCCAGAAGGACGCACACGACATAAAGGCAGATAGGAATCAGAATAAAACGTCCGCGTGGCTCAATTGGTAGAGTGACTTATTCCGGAATGAGGGGATCCGGGTTCGAATCCTGGCGTGGACAGAAATGACGGAGAAATTTACTTCGTTATACCTTTTTATGGCAATTGTAATTGGAAATCATTTCGAATCGAGAAATTCCTAAAGATAAGTATTTATTAGGACGTTCTCTAGTTCTTCTACTTAGTTTGTTCATCGAAAACATTTGTCACAGTTCTGTGCACTTGTCACCCCTCAAATGATTTCACCTTCGGCATCATGATCAACTTCTGTTTATGACTCAGGTAAAAGCCTTCCATGGTATCTGCTTGATGAAGGGTATTTCACTTAAAAACTTCGACTGATTTACATTTTAACACATTTGCTCTTTTTCAGCAGTAACCGCTAACTACCATTAACGATCTTCAATGTTTCACTGTGCAAAAAAACTGAAAATATCTACCGTATGACAAATTTTCTCGCCAGCCTCATAGAGCAGATTTTGGATATGAACTTTTTGAAATCTTCCATGATTGAGAGCTTGTCATCTGATGAATAAGCCTTTGAGTCCGTGCGTATTTGGATTCGTTTTCCCAAATTTGCATCTCTTGTGGCTCAGCAGATCCTGTCCCTCTAGTGGCAACCGTTCCGGGAGCACCAACGTATCCCGACATTATCCCTCTACATCAATGTAGAGCTGTGTTCCCTACAGCATATCGCTCATAGCGATGGGTGTAATGCCGTAGTGTAGGACCATGCCGAATGCGTTTTTTGAGCATAGTAATGACTGAAGGCAGGAAAGTATAATTGCCATAAGACTAGTTCAACTTGAAGACGTGCTCTACCACTTTCTTCCAACTCGAACATTCTTGAAAATTCCACAGTCATTTTACCGTAGTACTTCTGCAACGACATATTTTAAGTTTTTGTGGAATTATTACAATGTAAAATATAAATATCATTCGTCCGAAAGGGGTCCGGGTTCGAATCCCGGTGAGGCATGGATGTTGTGTTTGTCTTACGGCACTGGCTCTTTCCCTTCCCTGGAACCAGTGAGCCTAAATTAGGCACGGGCGACTGCTTATAGCCTATTAAGTTGCTCACGTTGGTCGTTAAACCTACAACCAAAAAATTTGCTCAGTATTTGATGTAACACTTCAAAAAAAATTTAATGGCTTATAAATAACAAAGCTTAAGTGGTCGTTTGAGCAAGCAAATTAAAATAAATGTGAAATCTTAAATTTAAAAATAGCGATAAAGAGTGAGAAAGTCAAGTTTCTTCCAGTATAAGAAGTTACGAAAGGAAAGAGGACGAACAACGGTTTTTTTTTCTGCCTTCCTCATAGAGCAGATATTAGATACGAACTTTTTTAAATCTGGCGTGAATGAGAGCTGTTGATCTGATGAGTAGGCCGTTGTGGTCGATGCATATTTGTGCTACTGTTTTGCAAAATCTGTAACGCAGTGGGAGTTTTTGCGGTAAAAGTTGCGGGTGTGTCAAAGCCGTCCGTAGGCGTCCGGAGTGAGATCCACGCCAATGTGGAACTCGTATTGTGACCGGAGCAGGAGTTGCTGAAGAGACAGATCATGCTCAGTGTGTCTTTAGTGCATAGTAATAATTAAAGGCAAGAAACTAGAAAACCCGGATGACTAATCCAACGTGCAGATATTTTCGGTAATAATACTCCAGCAATCTTAATATTCTTGAAATTTTATCATCGTGGTTATTCTCATCGAATTCCTCTCTTTCAGTGTTTGCTGTGTTGATATTTTCAAGATATATTACAATTCCAAAGGAATTTACCATAAAGGAATATTTACATCCCGCTTCAGATCCCTTCTATACAAAGATGTCCTCATAATCCGTTTTCTGGAAAGAGGCCAGAATAAAAATAATATTTTCGTTTCTTAAATTCTATTTTCATACCAAAGCAGACTGAGATGAGAACAATTCAAAAACCCATTCGAACCAGAATTTGATAATATTTAGCGCAGCCTTGATCACTAAAATTTTACTTCGTAGCTTTTAATTCAAAATTTAAAGTCCCCGTTTGCTTTGGGCTTACACCCGGACACTTTATTTTAGTTTTCAACACACTTTCACTTCCAATAGTTTTCGCACATTACTATTAAAGACCAAGGATATTTGCGGGTATAACAATTTATGAAAGAAACGATTTACTTGATGAAGGATGATTCGTGTTGAAAATGTTGAAAGTTAAAATTTCGACTAAACACGATAAAACACATATGTAGCACACAAACACTACATGTACTTAAGCTTTACTGATGAAAACACACCACATGAGATCTTTCGAGGATCACAACGTCCCCATCCTCAGATTTTACATCCAAGAGTAAGACCAAGATATATATCTTGGTGTACATATATATATATGACGATGGTGTTGTGTACATATATACACAACACCATCGTCATAAACCAACAATAACGCAACGCCATCTATGATTTACACAGTGCATTTAAACTAAATCATGAAAATGTTTGAATAAAATAGTCCACGGTTCCGATATAATTTTAGGGACATAATCATTACAGCAACGAGATCCGAATGATGCAATATATAGGCTCTCCATAAATAATAACAGTAAGAGCTTACCTAGAGAGTTTATAATGGATACGTCATTCCATCTTGGAGTATAGGAACCGGTTGCAACCAGACGAGAGAAGGCGGTTGTTAACTTGCCATTACGAACATCACATTTATGTTCCTTAACTCTGGTACTGAAGTTACTTTTTGTCGAACCAATATATACAGTATTCTCAGTGTCTGGAACTATAAATAACAAAGCTTATTATAAGCTTATAAATAAGCTTATAATAAGGAGGAATGGTGTATACGCCGTGTCTAGTATAGGCACCTTGTCCCGATCCTTCTTGATTAATGCATAAATATTTCTAGTCGTGTGGCTAAAGTCAATATTATATGGTTTACACTTATTTCTTAGTACATTAACAATCCTGGGCACATACGGAAGTGATCCCACAAAACGGAGTTTACGAAAGTCTCTAAAAAGAGTCGAAACATTAGGCTTCTTAATTTGCCGGAGCAAACGATCCACCACCGAGGGCTCGTATCCATAATGACAGGCAATTTGTTTAATCTTGACCAGTTCCAAATGTCGCAATCTAGGGTTGGACGAGTGTAAAAATGCTGTACGTAATATAAACCGAATAGACGCAAATTTGTAATTAGTCGGGTGATGAGACCAGAAGGGTATAATTTCAACACTGGAAGATGGTTTTCTGAAAACAGAAAACTGCACATGATTCGAGGGGGTCCATTCCAAATTAAAATCCGAAAAAGGTGAACTCCGGTTTTGTTCGATTTCAAGGGTGAAATTGATAGACGGAACTTTTGAGGAACAATACTCAGAAAATAAAACTAGATCTGAAACGGAATATGTCCAAAACAACAAAATATCATCCACGTATCTCACAAATAATAACGGAGTTTGAGGGTAGACGGATGAGATGTCCTCCTCCAAAGACTGCATCAATATCTCTGCAAGAATGGGGTAGAGGGGGAGCCCTTAGGATCCCCACTCTCCTGACGGTAGATAATCTCATTAAACCTAAAATAGGATCTCTTCTGAACAAGGCGCAATGCTGTAAGCACAGCCTGAACTTCCAGTGTAGGAGCGTCAGCTGCTAACAGCTTGGCCTTAATAATTTCGTGAACAAATGTGACAGGAATGCTGGGAAATAATGATTCTACGTCGAGCGAGGCCATCAAAAACTTAGACTCTGGTTGAAGAAATGGTCGGATCCTGATTAAGGCTTGAAATGAATTAGAAACAGAATTCATGGAATTAGAAATTAATGGTTTCAAATATGCTGCAAGGGTTGATTCCAGTGGGCGGGTAGGACTAGACAAACTAGAAACAAAAGGTCTCAAAGGTAGATCTGGTTTATGCAACTTGAGTTGTCCAAATAATTCAGGGGTTCTGGGGCCACACGGAGGAGACAAAGCTGATATCAAAGACGAAGGGAAGCTTGCAAGGGTTTTCATGCGAGCCAATGTTTATATACACTATCTACCAACAAGTAATTGGACACCCCTGCAATCGACGATATCTGCGATCCTGATACACGTCACGGCCACCGCCTTTAAATATCGTGTGGGAAACAACAACGCAAGCAGTCGCATGCAAGATACCAAGCAGTTTGGAGCTCTCTGATTTCGAGAAAGGTGTAATCGTCGAATATCACAGAAATGGCCGATCCATACGTGATATATCCAGCGAGTGGAAGTACCTAAAATCGACAGTGGCCTACGTTATTGGCAAGTGTAAGATGAGAGGTGACTGCCGGAACGGCAGACCCACAAAACTGGGAGTTAGAGACCGACGGGTGCTGGCCAGAGAAATTCGGAAGAACCGCACCAAATCGATGGGCTACATCCGCGAAGAGTTTCAACAGGCATCCGGGAGTGTTCCTTTAATGAATACCATCCCTAAGGAAGCCCATCTGCTCTATTATCATGGACGTGCTGCCGCCCACACCACAAGCCTTTGATCACCAAGTCCAATAGCGCTGCTCGGCTAACGTTGTGCAAAGAACGTCGACAATGGACCGTAGAACGTCGACAGGCTCTCTGGAGCGACGAATCAAGATTCACCCTCTACCGTTGGGATGGCAGGGTCTGGGTTTGGCGTCTGCCTGGAGAACGCCTCGTGCTGGAATGTATTTTGCCAACTGTGAAGTTCGGCGGCGGTGGAATTATGCTATGGAGGTGTTTCTCCTGGTATGGCACGGGACCCTTGGTCGCAATTCCTGGTAGACTCAACTCCGAGAACTGCTGCACCATTTTGGATGACCATGCGCTTCCTACGTTGTGGCAGTTTTACGGGGTAGACCCATGTTACTTTCAGGATGACAATGCCACCTGTCATGTTGCGAGGTCCACCATGTCTTGGTATGGTGACAATGGGGTTAATCGAATAGACTGACCTGCTCAGAACCCGGACCTTAACCCTATCGAGTACCTCTGGCATGAGTTGAAGCGTCGACTTAAGGGGTGCCCTCATCGTCCCAAAGCCGTGAAGGAACTGACCTGTCTTCTCCAAGCCGAATAGAAGAAAATACCGCTTGCCGTCGTACAACGCCTTGTTGAGAGTATGACCCGGAGGGTCGCAGCTGTAATCGCCGCTCTAATCGCCGCTCTTGGAGGCTCCGCCAACTATTGAAGGTGAATAAACTTCGTTTTCCTTTTCTATCACAGGTGTCCAATTACTTGTTGGTAGATAGTGTAGTAGCCTAGGCGGGAGGGGGGGATCAGTCTGGACGACAACAGTATTGATCTTGGAAATTGCTGTACACATTTTCTGGTAATACTCCGCCTTGTCTAAAATAATGATCTGATTCGACTTGTCCGCCGAAATTATAGCTAGCTGTGGGTTGTCACGAAATTCCTTTAGTGCCTTGCACTCAGAATTGAATGTATTGTTAAGTTGTCAGTCAAAATGTCGTTCCCGACTGTGAAGAGCTTTAGCCATTCTGTAACGCATTGAATCCTGTTCTTCAGGATTGACCCCATGGATCACGGTTTCGATCTGAGACACGACAGAAAAAAGTTGGGTGCAAGTTCTGGGTACGCAAACTTAAAACCACGTTGGCTGGTTTGGCAGGCACTCAACGTAACAGCATTAAGATTCAGGTACGGTGGTTTATTGAGCAGATCTTGAAATACACCTCTAGGAGAATAGTGATTAGTAGATTTCTTAAAAGGTACAGACCGTGCGACAAGCAGTCTCAATTTTTGAATATGGCCTTCCTGTATCTTAGTAACCTCGGTTGCAATAGACGAACTGGACAAAATAAATGTTCTGTCCATAACAATGGAATGGTTGTTTTCAGTGAAAAATAAATAAGCATCATAGATACGTCTGAATAAACCATTGATGAAATACCTCTTCATTCTGATTGCACAGGTAAGTCGTCTGGATTCTGTATTTCGCAAAATAGTAGCGTCACCATGAGAACATGGATGACAATTAAGAGCCAAGAATTTAGGTACGACCTTTAAGTCCCTACAGTTCAAAAGTAAAGTGAGACGGGCGTGTTGAATTGCCAAGCTACGACGTACAGTGAAAAAGTTCTAAAGGTGTACATCATGATATCATAAAAATAGGTACCACATTAAAAGCGACACAAACTTGATGAAGGATGATTCGTGTTATCCTTCATCATGTTAATAGTGTATACGCCGTGTCTAGTATGCCTCCACATACTAGACACGGCGTATACACCATTCCTCTACAAGCCGGTGTTCCAGACACTAAGGATACTGTATATATTGGTTCTACAAAAAGGAACTTCAGTACCAGAGTCAGGGAGCATAAATATGATGTTCGTAATGGCAAGTTAACAACCGTCCTGCCTCGTCTGGTTGCAACCGGTTCCTATACTCCAAGATGGAATGAGGTATCCATTATAAACTCTCTAGGTAAGCTCTCACTGTTATTATTTATGGAGAGCCTATATAGTGCATCATTCGGATCTCGTTGCTGTAATGATTATGTCCCTAAAGTTATATTGGAACCATGAACTATTTTATTTAAACATTTTCATGATTTAGTTTAAATGCACTGTGTAAATCATAGATGGCGTTGCGTTATTGCTGGTTTATGACGATGGCGTTGTGTATATATGTATATGTATATTGGCCTTACTCGTGAATGTAACATCTGAGGATGGGGACGTTGTGATCCTCGAAAGATCTCATGTGGTGTGTTTTTATCAGTAAAGCTTAAGTACTTGTAGTGTATGTGTGCTACATATGTGTTTTATCGTGTTCAGTCGATATTTTAACTTTCAAAACGATTAACTGGATAACAAGTTTTCCAGCCACCTCATAGAGAAGGTTTTGGATACGAACATTTTGAAATTTTCCATAATTGAGAGCTTGTCATCTGATGAGTAAACCTTTGATGTCAATGCGTTTTTGGATTTCGTTTTGCCAAATTTGCTCCTCATTGTGTCTCAACAGATCCTGTCCCTCTAGTGGCTAGGGTTCCGGGAGTACCAACGCATCCTGGCGTTGTCCCTCTACATCAATGTAGAGCTATGTTACCTGCAGCATGTCGTTTATAGCGATGGGTGTAATGGCGTAGTGTAGGACCATGCCGAATGTGTCTTTCGAGCATAGTGACGACTGAAGGAAAGAAACTATATATGCCGAAAGACTGATCCAACTTGAAGACGTGCTCTAAAATATTAAAACATTCTCGAAAATTTCACAATCACACACAAAACAATTGCTTTTTCAACTAAATTTTTTAGTTTTTTAGGGAATAATTACAAAATATATATGTCATCATCATCATCATCAACATTGTCAACCATTATCAATCCACTGCTGGACGAAGGTCTCCCCAAGTTTCCTCCACAACGGTCTGTCTTGTGCCAGTCTCCTCCATGTCACTCCCGCATATTTTCGAATTTCATCCACCCATCTCCTATGTGGTCTTTTTCTAAGTCTTTTCCTGTACCTTGGAATCCAATCTAACATTTCAGTTGTCCATCGATGGTCTGTTCTTCTGGCAGTATGTCCAGCCCATCGCCATTTCAGGGATTTAACTCTGATCATGATGTCTTCCACTCTTGTCATTTTTCGGATCCACGAGTTCCTCTTCTTATCTCTCCTGGTTACACCAAGCATGCACCTCTCCATGTTTCTTTGAATTGTCTGCAGCCTTTGTATGTCTCTTTTAGTTATGGTCCACGTCTCTGCACCATACGTAAGCACTGGAAGGATGCATTGATCAAACACTTTTCTTTTAAGACATAATGGCATATTGCTCTTCAAAATTATGCTGTTTCTTCCAAAAGCTCTCCATCCACGTTTTGTACGCCGCATAATTTCTTCATCAATGTGACCCTCACTTAATATCTGCTGTCCAAGATAAACGTACGTGTCTGTTTTCTCCAGCTTTTCTCCATAAATCGATAAATCTTCATTTCTTGTAAAAGCATTGAACATCACTTTTGTCTTCTGAAAGTTCATTTTTAATCCCACTTCTTTACTCTTGTCGGCAAGTTCCTGGATCATACTCTGCAGCTCTGATGGGGTAGCTGCAAAAATGACTATGTCATGAGCAAAACGAAGGTGGGTTAGATAATCTCCATTAATCTTTATCCCTTTGTTTTCCCAGTTCAGTGATTGAAAGACATTTTCCAATGTGGCATTAAAGAGCTTCGGAGATATGGTGTCACCTTGTCTCACTCCTTTTCCAATTTTTATGTGTATTGTATTTTCAAACAACCGAATCTTTGCACTTGCATTTTCATTGATGTTATTAATAATATTAATGTATGCATCTTCAATACCGCAGGATTTCAGAGCCATTGTAACTGCTGATGGTTTCACCGAATCAAAGGCTTTTTCATAATCGATAAAAGCCATGCACAATGGGAGTTCATATTCCCTTGCTCTTTCAATTAGTTCTCTCAGTACGTGGATATGATCTATTGTGCTGTAGCCACTCCTGAATCCAGCTTGTTCTCTCGGTTGAGCCATGTCCAGTGTCACCTTCAAGCGGTGTGAAAGAACTTTAGTGAAGATTTTATAAACCACTGATAGGAGGCTGATAGGTCTGTAGTTCCTGAGATTCTCAATGTCACCTTTTTTATGTAGCAGGATCGTTGTAGCGTTGTACCAATCCTCATGAAACTTCCCTTCATTAAGGCATCGAGTGAAAATTTGGGCGAGTACTGTTTCAATTCCTCCCCTTGCTTCTTGTATGATGTCTACAGTAATTCCGTCTTCTTCTGGAGCTTTTCCCCGCTTCATGTTCTTGACTGCATGTGCAACTTCTGCTAGGAGGACTGGAAGAACTCTCTCTCTATATATATATATATAATCGAATGTTTGTTTGTGTGTCCACTACACAAATCCACAGTTTTCAATTTAGAACCACCAAATTTGGTATACTATTTAATGCTACTCTAGACGGTTTTTGGAAGAGGTCGGAGACCGGGGTTAAGTGGCACCAATACAAAAGTTTCGTAAAATCTACAATTTTCAATTTAGAACCACCAAATTTGGTATACTATATCATGGTACCCTAACGTAGACCGTAGACGGATTTTTGGAAGGGGTCGAAGTCTTGGGTGAAAGGGCCCTCACATAAACTTTTCGTAAAATCAAAAGTTTTCAATTCAGAAGCACGAAATTCGGTATACTCTCTCATCGTACCCTAACTTAGACCGTAGACGGTTTTTGGAAGGACTCGGAGTCCTGGGTCAAGTGTCCCTCACACAAAATATCCATAAAGTCTATAGCTTTCAATTTAGAACCACCAAGTTTGGTATACTATGTCCTTGTACCCTAACGTAGACCGTACGCGGTTTTTGGAAGAGGACGGAGACCGGGGTTAAGGGGCACCAATACAAAATTTTCGTAAAATTTACAGTTTTCAATTTAGAACCACCAAATTTGGTATAGTATCTCGTGGTACCCTAACTTAGACCGTAGATGGTTTTTGGAAGGGGACAGAGATCAAGGTCGGTCCGATCCAGGGTTCTAAGGGGTCCCACACAAAATTTCCGTAAAATGTACAGTTATCAATTTAGAACCACCAAATTTGGTACACTACCACTTGGTACCCTAACGTAGACCGTAGATGGATTTTTGGAAGGGGTCGGATCCCTGGGTCAAAGGGCCCTCACATAAAATTTTCGTAAAATCAACTGTTTTGAATTTAGGACCACCAAATTGGGTATACTCTCTCATGGTACCCTAACTTAGACCGTAGACGGTTTTTGGAAGGACTCGGAGTCCTGGGTCTAGTGTCCCTCACACAAAATTTCCATAAAATCTATAGCTATCAATTTAGAACCACTAAGTTTGGTATACTATGTCCTTGTACCTAACGTAGACGGTACGCGGTTTTTAAAAGAGGTCGGAACCCGTGTTCAAAGGGCAGCCACTCGAAATTTCCGTAAAATGTACAGTTTTCACTTTAGAACCACCAAATTTGGTATACTATCTCATGGTACTTTAACTTAGACCGTAGATGATTTTCGGATGGGGTCGGACCCCGGTGTCAAGAGATCCCCATACAAACTTTTCGTAAAAAATTCCATTTTTTACTTTAAGAACTGCAACACAATTCAGCACTCCAATACCCGATCTACGGTTTAAGTTAGAGACCGCAGATAACAATAAAGTGCAAAAATATCAATTTAATGTTGTATTAAATACACAAATGAATAAACATTAGCTATCACCACCAACGGGCGGCTTCATCAAGCAGAAATACAATATAATGTAAATAGAGATTTCCAGATATTTAAAATTCTAAACGATAAGAAAAAGGATGACCAATGCCAATGTCATGTCGCATGTATGCGACATGACATAGGTACACTGCATTTCAATGTCGCGGGATTCTCAGATGCGTACGCCAGATGTACGGCAGTTCTGTAGATGTCTTATTTTCTCTTCCTTTCTTTTCCATTCCTCTTCCTTTTTTTTATTTCGTAAAAGTAAATTTAATAAATTAATTTTTTTTCACATTATTTTTTTTTACATGGCTCTTTTTTTTTTTTTTTGGCAAAAATATTACCGCATCAGCCAGTCATTGGCAGTGGCTCGCAGTAATTTGGGGGAACCCTGCTTTTCACACGGACAAACCTATGTCGCCGGCTCAAGGGTTGAAAATCCAAAAATCTCCACATTTTTACTGCCAATGGAAGAACCAAGAATATTGTTTACCAAAAAGCAATGACCTAAATGAATTAAAATAAATTTACCGGAACATTACAGGAATATCTTTTCCAGTCATTAATTTTTTACCCCATGAATATTAATATTTTCCGGTAAATACCGGGTACCCCTGCTAGCGTAAAATATAAATATCTCTTTCGGATATCTCATTATGCCATAGCTTTCTCGAGAGCAAGAATTCCGTAGAGCTCTCTCCCTCTTTTTTTTCCTAACTTTCTTTTCTAACAATTTGGTGCTTATAAACTAAATTCACTCCGAATATTACACAATTAGAAGTATCGAAGTGGCTCTCTAGTTGATATAATTCAACTTCCAAGTGTTTATTTTTCTGTCAGAAACTATTTTCTAAAGGTGTAGTGATGTTTATTCTGAATAAGCCTTTGAATTCACTGGTACGTATTTTTTCTATTTTTTCGTAGGTTTTGCCATTCTGTTTCACACCCACACACAACATAAAAAATCATCCGCCAGAAACGTTGGTCTGTGCTAGACAAAATGTTCCGTGATTTTGAAAGTACATAATTTTTGAAGTCTAAGTGACTTGTTTTGGGTTTTTGATAAAACATAGGCGTCCACATATTCTTGGGTATGAGACAAATGATAAATGGACCTTAATATGGAAAGAAGCTTTGTAGAGACGTATAATGAATTAGCTTTATTTTCTTTCCGCTATGCTAATTAATATGAATGATGCTCTACCTACCAGCTAGCTAATGATATACTTGTACTAAGCTTCAAAATAGTGAATTCAAAAGGGTGTTGTTACTAGTTAATTACGAACGTAAATAAAGTCTTAACGCTGGTTATTTATGGTAAGAAACTAATGTTATAAACCTAACAGCCAGACAGAGTTCTGACAAAAACTATGAATTGAGAAAGACTAACTTACGGCAACTTCTTTATTATAAGACTCTTGGTCATCTAAAGCACACACACAACTTGTTTTACAATAATGAAGAATCTCTCCTCGTATTACAAACGCTCTCCGTAAACAACAACGCTCTCTCATAACAACAACAAAAGCTCTCCCTAAGTCTCGATGAACGCGCCTATATACTAGCTACCACCACGTCATGACTTACACTCATTGCCAGATCTCATTCATCGGGTGAAATAATATTTCGTTCAGTAAGAAGATAATTTACATAGTAAAATAAAATAACCAGAGATAGTAAAATCAAAAGGAAAGTGAATATAGAGTATACGTTACAGACGTTTTAAGTGGGAGAAGTGTTCAAGAACAGATTAGGACAGTGACCTCAAAAAGAATAATTTTGTCATCTGATGAAGTTGGTTTGTGTACGCAAATTATACATACTACATTAATACAGAACAGTAATTGACCAACAGCTTCGAAGTAAAAGGATTGTTGCAAAGTGATACACTGTAAAAACATTTCTGAAATTCACGATTCTTTCGCGAATTAAGGAAGCATATTTCTGATACAACTCTGACGGAAAGAAACCTGAATTTCACGGATTTTTCGTACCACGGGAAAATTCTAAATTTTCAGAAATATTTCCCCAAGTCATTTTGTATATTAGCGGAAAAATCCGTTCTAAATTTTTCCGTATGACGAGAAATTACCGATAATAGAAGCAACTGGTGAGAATACTTGAATTCTGATTAAGGTGATTGCGTCTCTGCCTTATGTTTCCAATGCTAAAACTTCTTTACATATTGTCTTCGCAATTAATGTATTCCCAAGGATGAAAACTTGCACATCAATAAAACTAACTTTAAGTTATAGGATGGAATACTTAATACTTGATAAGACATAACCATTATTATATTAAAAATCAATTAGTTTTCTTTGAGTAATGTTCAGATACGTTAATAGATGGCGCGATCTGTACATTCATCACATCAGTAGAGAAGCAAATGTTGGATTGCTTAATTATTGTTATGTTTTAGCAAGTATGTATCTCATGCTATAACTTAAAGTTAGTCTTATCGATGTGCAAATTTTCATCCTTGGGAATACATTAATTGCGAAGAAACTATGTAAAAAAAGGTTTACCATTGGAAACATAAGGTAGAGATTTTAGGTGGAACCACTTTAACTTCTAAATTTCTGTCGAATTTCGAAGTTCGGTAGCGAGATCGGATATTGTGGACAGCATATCGCATGATAATTGTTTATTGTGGCACAGGATATTTCTTCTTCTCTCCCCTATTTTGTGTACCAGCTATTTATTATAGTACATTGTGTTACTGCAAGAAACAGGGTAATTAACTTATTGTATAGATGGTTATACGATGGCTCTATATCAGTCTTTGGACAACTTAAGACAAAAACAATCAAGAGTAGATTTTATATCTCGGAGAGTTTTTTTTTAAATTTTGGTGAAAAAATAGTATAGAAAAATACATTTCACCTTTTTTAAAGATATCTGAAAGTCATTGTCAGTTTAAAAAAAAGTTGCAAAGCATTTTGTTGCTTCGAAAAATCACGATGAAAAATGCTTAATTTGTGAAAAGTTCGCCTACAGAAAAATAAATTATTACAAATTTATTCAGAAAAAAAAGCTCCAACAGAAATTGAAATGACTAAACCACTCGTATTAATGGCAAAAAAAAAACAAGTTAGTAAATTCATGCAATGCATTGATTATAATACGCTTTCCAACATTACAGAAATCATTACTCAAGTTATCACTCAAGTTATGAGAATAATGGCTATGGAATAAATCTCGGGCCTGTGCCCTGACCTTTGACCCCATTTCGATGATATTCAACAGAACCGGCTTGGTATACCTCCGAAATAACATGATAAAGTTTTGTCGCAATCGAAGCATTTTTACGTAAGTTATGATGCATAAAGGCTATGGAATAGATCCCGCTCCTGTGTCCTAACCTTTGACTCCATTTCGCCCATTTTCAATAAGTTTTGTCACCAGGTGGTCCCCTATCACATACTAAAATTTCATCGAAATCGAACCATTTTTACGTTAGTTATGGCGCATAAGAGCAGTGGAATGGATCCCTCTCCTATGAACTGACCTTTGACCCCATTTCGTTCACTTTAAATAGGGTTCCTTCCCAGGTGATCCCCTACCAGATACTAAAATTTCATTGAAATTCAACGGTTGTTACGCGAGTTATCGTGCTAACGGTCATATGCACACAACGCGTGACGTAATGTGGCAGATGGGAATCGCGACCATCTGCTAGCAAGGTGGGACGTCATAAATCTTTAATAGGATCCACAAACAACGCGTGATGTAATGAGACAGATGGCATGACCGCGCGCCAACATTCTCAAACGCGAGTTGTGGCGTCATAAGATTTCTAAGCATTGGTAACATTAATGGAACAACGCCATCACTAAAAACGTTATAATTCGGGGTGGTTATTTAACCCACTAAACGAATTCTTCTGAAGTTGAGATCAAGCTATATTGATTTCTAGTACCAGAAAACGGTAGGTTAACGACTTTCATCAAAATTCTTAGAGCCGTTTTCAAAATAAAATGTACATACATACATACAAGAATTGCTACTTTAAGGTGGTTTCAAAATATCTTTATTCAAGGTAGAAATCAGGAGACGAACTAATAAGGACGTCTAAATACAAATAAAATACGATCAAAGATCGTTAAACTACTAGAACCTATATAAAAATATACAGCATAGTGCACAAGTTGAAAAATGGAGCAAAATTACAGCTCGTGATAAATGAACAGCGACAAGCATGTCTGGGCATTGAGGAAGGACTTTAACAAAAAACTTATTGCTCATAAGTGCATTGCTGTGCGATTAACAAACTTGTTCAAGAAAATTGAGAGCTTCAGGAGACAACATTTCTCTTGAAAAAAAAAAAAATACAATAAGACAGTAAGGTGTAACACATCATAGTTACAAGAATGTACAGTACAAAGCAATTGACAAACTGATCATAAGACAAATCAATGAAATGATGAATATCAGGAGAAGAACAAACTTGGACGTCAAGTAACTTTGCTTCCTATACTTCCAATGGAAAAACTTTTGTACATATTTTCTTCACAATTAATGCGTTCCCAAGGATGAAAATTTGAACATCGATTAAAATATTTTCATTTTATAACTTGCAATACTTTATTTTTTCTAAAACATAACTATAATTATGCAATTCAACATTTGTTTGTCTACTGACGTCATGAAAATACAGGTCCGGCCATCTTTTTTCTGGACAATTAATGCGTTCACAAGGATGAAAATTTGAACATCGATTAAAATAGCTTCATTTCATAACTTGGAATACTTAATATTTTCTAAACCATAACCGTAATTATGCAATCCAACATTTATTTGTCCACTGACGTCATCAAAGTACAGGTCGCGCCATCTTTTCTCTGGTTTCAACACCACCAAAGGAAAAGTTATTGATTTTTAATATAATTATGGTTATGTTTTAGAAAATATTAAGTTTTCCAAGTTATAATATGAAGTTATTTTAATCGATGTTCAAATTCTCATCCTTGGGAACACATTAGTTGTGAAGGAAATGTGTACAAAAGTTTTTCCATTGGAAGTATAGGAAGCAAAATTACTTGGCGTCCACCTTAATAATATGGGATAAGGACAATGGAATGGATCGCAATCCGATGTCCTGACCTTTGACCACATTTCGTCCATTTTCAATAGGGTTCGTCCCCAGTGGTCCCCTACTACGTACTGAAATTTCATCGAAATCGAACCATTTTTACGCACGTTATGACGCATAAGGGCAATGGAATGCATCCCGATTTTATATCCTGACCTTTGACCCCACTTCACCCATTTTGAATAGGATTCGTCCCCAGGCGGTATCCTACCACATAGTAAACTTTCATTGAAATCGAACCATATTTACGCAAGTTATGACGCATAAGGGTAATGGAATGATCCCGCTCCTACGTCGTGACCTTTGACCCGATTTGTCCCATTTTCAATAGGGTTCGTCCCCGGGTGGTCCCCTACCACATACTAATATTTCATCGAAATCGACCCATTTTTACGGCAGTTATCGTGCGGACAGACGGACGGACGGACAAAGCTGGTGCACATACGCTTCTTCAACCTCCGGTTAGAAAGCGTAAAAAAAAGTTATTGTTGCGCAGTTTGTTTTACGATGCACGTGAGTCGTACTCAAGAGTGTCTGTAGCTCATTGGATAAAGGCGTGCGTTACTCGTTCATGCAGCTGTGGTTTAATTCTGACTGGAGCGGAAGGATTATCTGGATTGCGAGCTGAAAAGCGTTGGTTTTGAGGAATTTCAGTTTAAATTTGGAAAACCCTGAAATAGAATTTTCGGAAATAAACGTAATTTCTGACTACGGAAAATCTGTGAAAATACGGAAGTTCAAATAAACGGGCACTTTTAAAAACGGCACTTTCTGAAAAACACGGGTACCTATCGGCAACTTTGTTGCACGTTATTTTCAGAAATTTTTCGTAAATTCACAACTCTTATTTTTTACAGTGCAGGAGCAGTTTAGTGAAACTTGTTGAAATTTTCCATTGTATAACGAAGTGAATTTCTCCTTCATTTTTATCCGCGCCAGGATTCGAACCCGGAGTCCACTCATTCCGGAATAAGTTGCTCTACCAATTGAGCTACGCGGACATTTTATTCTGATTCCTGTCTGCCTTTATGTCGTGTGCGTCCTTCTGGCAGGTACGTCACATCTCCTGGTACGTTACATCATCTCCCCCTTATTTTTTTTTTATTTTTTTTTTTTTTTTTTCGAAGTGCTTCTCTTATTTTTCCTATCTCGCGGTGTGGAAATAACATCACACCATTGCGAGATTGTGAACGGTCGGGTCATCCGGATAGTTCGGGCGCCATTATAACGAAGTAAATTTCTCCGTCATTTTTATCCGCGCCAGGATTCGAACCCGGGTCCACTCATTCCGGAATAAGTTGCTCTACCAATTGAGCTACGCGGACATTGATTCTAATTCCTATCTGCCTTTATGTCGTGTGCGTCCTTCTGGCAGGTACGTCACATCTCCTGGTACGTTACAATTGTTACTCTGCAATAATGGAAAAATTGATCAACGTAACTTCAAATCTATATACATACTAGCTTCACTACCCGGCTTTGCCCGCGTCCAGAATACACCGCATTAGAAAACTAACTGAACAAAATTCGTTAACAATTTGTTATCGACAATCAAATGCATCACGTGCTTTCAGTTTCAGACGTCTTTGAGGGGCAAATCAATGGGGAAAAAAGTTAAAAACGTATCTTTGCGAATAGTTTTATGAAACTGGTTGAAATTTTAATGAACACCATAAATCGTTAATAGGAACATGATCTCCAAATTTCGCAGGAATCGGTAAATAACTTTTTAAATTAGCCGTCAAAATTTTATTACCTGTTTCTGCGTATATACACTGAAGAGCAATTGAATTAGACACAGCCGGCGTTATGGAAATGTGACGCTGTGGGCGGCCCTGTAAACGGAAACGACATGACATATGCAGCGATCCGACAATATAAGGAGTGATGCTACGGGAATCAGTAAGAGTCGGACGCAGTGTGGGTAAGACGAAGGATCTAAGCGCATTTGATCGTGGGCAAATTGTCGGGGCCCGACGAATGGGTCACTCCATTTCGGAAGTCGTGCAGGCACTGGGATTTTCACGAGCTACTATGTCACGGCTGCACCGTGAGTACATCGAATCCGGTAAAACCATCCCTGCAAGGGCCAAGTGCTGTGGACAACAGCGTGTGGATGAGCGGGATCATCGTCGGTTAGCTCGCATTCTAACAGCGGATAGACGAGCCACAGCGCAAGAAATCACTCGGCAATTTAACGCTGGTGCACAAAAACGTGTAGGCAGCCACACCATTCAGAGCCATCTCCTCGATATGGGATACAGAAGCCATCGTCCCACGAAGGTACCGCTGCTGACCGCACATCACAGGGGGCAAAGATTAGCATGGCCGCGGGAACATCACCACTGGACCCTAGACATGTAGGAAAATGTTGCGTGGACTGATGAGTCGAGATTCACGTTGGTACATACGGATGGCAGGATACGAGTACTGCGCAAACCACATGAGACGATGGATCCTTGTTGCCAAGAGGGTCCTCTTCAAGCTAGCGGGGTGGCATTCTCCTCAGGGGATAGTTTACGTGGACTGAAATGGGACACTTGGTGCGTGTGACATCATCCCACATAGGTAAACGTTTCCGGGATATCCTGGACGACCATTTACTCCCGTTTGTGCGTCTTCAACATCCCACTGGGCACCTCATCCTGCAACATGACAATGCACCGTGCCATCGCTCCCGAATTGCATCCGAATGGTTGGATGAACACTCCACCAACGTGACCTCGCTTCCTTGGCCAGCTAGGTCTCCTGGCCTCAATCCATCGAGCACATCTGGGATGCCATCGAGAGAGATGGCCCGCCTTAATGAAATCTTCTTGAACTGAGAGAGTTTGTTTAGGAGGCGTGAGTCCGTATGGCTTCCCAACGCTTCCGGTGTCTTGTCGAGTTCTTGCCGAGGCAAATCGCCGCCGTCATGAGGCCGAAAGGTGGTGCTACACGTTACTAGACAGGTATCTCTCATTCAATTGCTCTTCAGTGTATTTCTGTTTACCGATGAATTAAAAATTCCATGCCTATTTTGAAAAGTTTTGACCGGATTCCAGTGAAATTTTGGAGGACTCCTCTTATTACCAATTAATTGTGTTGATAAAAATTTCAGCCGGTTTCCTTAAGATTTCGCAAAGTTCGTTTTTGCATTATTTTTATGCACAGTTCTCAAAGAACAGAAATACCTGTGGATATGCCGAGGTGATGAATACAGTCACGTGCTTTCAGATTTGGACCATGATAACGATGACGTAGCAAACGACGCTGACTGTATTGATTACCTTATTCATAACTCGCGAACGGTACAATGTAGAGATCTTAAAATAGTTGCGTTGACCTAGAAATTCCAGTATTAATAAGCTATGCAAATTTCACGGTGCTACAGTTCGGTGTTCGAGAGTTTTTGCTTCTTCAGACAAACAGACGTTTTGTGTTTTATACATAAGATATGGGAACATTTCAGCCGAAAGGTTAGTACAGTACATGATCTTCATTTTAAACATTTAATAGTTCAGTTTATGATTTACCTTTTTTGCTGAGTACACATGTTCCTAACCTTTTTATGGCAATTGTATTAATAATTGGATAGAACTTATGAATGGAGAAATTTTTAAAGGTAAGTATTTATTATGCTGTTCTTTAGTTCTCCTACTTAGTTTGTTCTGTCAGAACAAACTAAGTAGCGCAGGAGCCATCGTGCTGTTAAGTGGACATGACAGAATGCTTCACAGTAGCCACTGCTGTGCAAAACGCCGTTGATGACGCAGAACGGTCACTCAAACACGTTCTCATGAGATGACAGTTGTCCCTTGGCATTGTTTGTGTACGATGTCTAGAACCGTCCGTTCGTGTCCTATGCCCGTCTTCGTACCATTCCCTGCAAACTCTTGCCACGACTGACCCAGTTAACCCCACACGACCGGCAATCTCCCGAAAAGAAGCATTGAAGCATATCATGCCTATACTGCGACCTATGTTGAACACTCTGACAGGACTGTAAAACTGCCTAACACGACGACGAGGCATTATTACCCACAGCTGACCAAGCACTGACATGCGACGCTCATAACAGAAAAATGGCAGGCTTTCCGGTGTGTGACGTTGCGCTACCTGATTTGCCTAGAAGCGGTGCGCCTACAGCTATGACGCCAGAATGCTAATCATTTCTGCGATATCGCCTAAATAGCATATCCTGTGAAAATCAAATTCGTAGCGGGGCTCCTTTCTGATGCTCTGCTTTATACACGGTCGAGTCACATTATTGTAACCACCACCTAATATCCAGTGTAACCACCGTGTGCAGCGCTGAGGGCAGCTAGACGAGCTTGAAGTGACTCAATAACGTGCTGAAACGTGTTCGCAGGTATGTGGAGCCATGCTAACTGCAGTGCATCGAACAACTGCTGGAGGATCCATAGAGCGTACAACACCATCGAGGTGGACCACAGATGCTCAATTGGGTTTAAGTCTGGGGAATTAGGGGGCCCGAGAAGTACTCTGAATTCTTCATCGTGCTATTGTAACCACTCTCGTACATTTCTAGCTGTGTGACACGTCCCGTTGCCATGCTGGAATATCCCATCCGTCCCAGGGAAGACAACCAACATGTATGTGTGTACATAGTCTGCAAGGATAGATTTATGACGATTTCGCTCCATAGTGCCTTCCACAGGTATGGATGGATCCAGGGAATAACACGAAAATATTCCCTAGACCATAACACTGCTCCCACCAGCTTGCGTTCTTCCAGCAATGGTTGAAGAGTGTTTGATCTCCGATGTTTCTCGCCTTATACGCCAACGTCCGTCCGTTCGATGAAGCAGAAAACGTGACTCATCGGAGAAGGCAATCCTTTGCCAATCAGTGGAGGTCCAATTCCGATACTGCCGTGCAAATGTAAGCCTTTTCTGCCTATACACCTTCGTTAGCATAGGCGCAGTGACCATCTGTCTGCATTGGAGCCCCATAAGCAGCATGGTTCGCTCAACTATCGCTTCAGACACACTTCAGGTAGCCATCTGGCTCATTCGGCCAGTGAGCTGCTCCACTGTAGCGTGTCGTTCGGCCATCACTCACCTTTCAGCCGACATTCAGCTGTCACATCAATGGCACGTGGTGCTCCGCAGTTTCCACGCCGCTTATTCGCAATGGTGCTATTTCTCCAATCACGATACACTTTAACCACAGCAGCAGACGAACAGTTCACAAGCTGCGCTGTTTTAGAAATACTGCCACCCTTAGTCCGAAAAACGATAATCATCCCTTTTTGCAAATATGATAAATCCCTGCTTTTATCCATGACGGAAACGAGTGATATGTTTTCAGATCAGATAGATAGATCATATGTAGAGGATTTTAGGAATCTTACCCCAGGTCTTAAACAATCCTTAGAAATAGAAAGTAGGAGATTTAGGCTAGAGTGCCCGATAGCAAACTGACACGGAAGCGAGGTAGAAAGGGAGAGAAAGACGCCCTTATTTATTTCGGGGGTGGGGGCTGTACCCGGGATCAGACGGCTTAACGTGCCCATCCGACGTACGGGGGATATTTAGTGGATCGAGTGTTCGTATCTGCTTGGGATCGAACCTGATGTTTTCCGGTGGCAGTCGCTAAACTTGACCACTAGGCCATCCGCATGTTTTCAGATCATGATCATATGTAGAGGATTTTAGGAAGGGAGTGTCTGACCCCAGGTCTTAAACAACCCTTAGAAATAGGAAATTAGGAGATTTGGGCTAGAGCGCCCGATAGAAAAGTGACACGGAAGCAAAGTAGAAAGGGGGAGGAAGACGCCCTTATTTATTACCGGGGGGCCAGCACCCGGGGTCCGACGGCTTAACGTGCCCATCCGACGCACGGCGGGTATTTAGTGTATCGAGCGTTCGTACCTGCCTGGGGTCGAACCTGAGGCCCTTCCCGTGGCAGTCACGAACGTTGCCCACTCGGCCACCCGCGGCCCCATCATGTTTTCAGAATGCCTACAACACACCTTATATACCGTCCAAGTGAGCTCACGACACCTTCCTACTTTCATCGGCTACGTGCTGTTGACGTCAAAAGTAGGAGGTGGTGACAATAATGTGACTCGACTGTGTAGAAACACCAGAGTACTATTTGCAATTTGCGTTTTTCCATGATGTGGTGTAAAATGTTTAATACTAGATCAGATGGAGAGTTTGATTTTATTTTGTATCAGAGGTGTCCACGTAACTCCTGCTGTTTTTATGGGTTTTCCAAAGTTGATTCCTAAGAATCTCTGGATATCCGATGAACGTTATGCTCCCAATGAACGATGACGATGCACGCTAGAGGCTGGTGCTTTTCTTAGTATTTAGAGGTGCACCACAGGCAGGGGCATATTCTACGTAGATTTTGTTCAAAAGTGAAATCCGAGTCAGACCTAAGCAAAAATTGTTAAATCATCAGCTTGTGATTGAGAATTAAATTGTAAAGGAAGACGGAAAGCCAAAGTTTCTTAACACTGTAAACAGTTCGATGTGGCTGACATTTTTAAACGCGTGACTTTGTTCTAAGTTAAACACAGCCAGAAGCTCTCGATTTAGGTCTGCAAGATGCATGAGGCCTGGAATAATATTCAGATTTTGAATAATGCTACGCCCTGGAGTAGTGCATTTGTAGTCTGCAAAAATGAATGCGGGAAGAATATAGTGGAACCTATGGGTAAGGGTTTTACTTATCAGCTTGCAGCACACGTTTAACAGGCTAAATGGCCGCCAGTTGGTAAGATCTTGAGGGCAGCATTTCTTCGGAAGGATTCTAATGAGGGCAATTGTAAACTCTGAAGGAACAACTTCATGAGTGAGAGTATAATTGGAGTAGCCGAGAACTAACAGCATTAAGGCATTAATAAAGAGGTTGTAAAAATAAAATCAGAAGGAATACCTTCAGTAGTTAGTGTATAGTTGAAGCAGGCGAGAAGTAACAGCATTAATGCATTAATAAAGGCTTTGTAAAAATAAAATTGAGAAGGAATAACTTTAGTAGTGAGTGTATAGTTAAAGCAGAAGAGAACTAACAACCTTAATGCATTAATAAAGGCTTTGTAAAATTAATATCAGAAGGAATAAATTTAGTGGTGAGTGCATAGTAGAAGCAGGCGAGAAGTAACAGCATTAATGCATTAATAAAGGCTTTGTAAAAATAAATTGAGAAGGAATAACTTTAGTAGTGAGTGTATAGTTGAAGCAGACGAGAACTAACAACCTTAATGCATTAATAAAGGCTTTGTAAAATTAATATCAGAAGGAATAAATTTAGTGGTGAGTGCATAGTAGAAGCAGGCGAGAAGTAACAGCATTAATGCATTAATAAAGGCTTTGTAAATATAAATTGAGAAGGAATAACTTTAGTAGTGAGTGTATAGTTGAAGCAGACGAGAACTAACAGCCTTAATGCATTAATAAAGGCTTTGTAAAATTAATATCAGAAGGAATAAATTTAGTGGTGAGTGCATAGTAGAAGCAGGCGAGAAGTAACAGCATTAATGCATTAATAAAGGCTTTGTAAAAATATATTGAGAAGGAATAACTTTAGTAGTGAGTGTATAGTTGAAGCAGACGAGAACTAACAGCCTTAATGCATTAATAAAGGCTTTGTAAAATTAATATCAGAAGGAATAAATTTAGTGGTGAGTGCATAGTAGAAGCAGGCGAGAAGTAACAGCATTAATGCATTAATAAAGGCTTTGTAAAAATAAATTGAGAAGGAATAACTTTAGTAGTGAGTGTATAGTTGAAGCAGACGAGAACTAACAGCCTTAATGCATTAATAAAGGCTTTGTAAAATTAATATCAGAAGGAATAAATTTAGTGGTGAGTGCATAGTAGAAGCAGGCGAGAAGTAACAGCATTAATGCATTAATAAAGGCTTTGTAAAAATAAATTGAGAAGGAATAACTTTAGTAGTGAGTGTATAGTTGAAGCAGACGAGAACTAACAGCCTTAATGCATTAATAAAGGCTTTGTAAAATTAATATCAGAAGGAATAAATTTAGTGGTGAGTGCATAGTAGAAGCAGGCGAGAAGTAACAGCATTAATGCATTAATAAAGGCTTTGTAAAAATAAATTGAGAAGGAATAACTTTAGTAGTGAGTGTATAGTTGAAGCAGACGAGAACTAACAGCCTTAATGCATTAATAAAGGCTTTGTAAAATTAATATCAGAAGGAATAAATTTAGTGGTGAGTGCATAGTAGAAGCAGGCGAGAAGTAACAGCATTAATGCATTAATAAAGGCTTTGTAAAAATAAATTGAGAAGGAATAACTTTAGTAGTGAGTGTATAGTTGAAGCAGACGAGAACTAACAGCCTTAATGCATTAATAAAGGCTTTGTAAAATTAATATCAGAAGGAATAAATTTAGTGGTGAGTGCATAGTAGAAGCAGGCGAGAAGTAACAGCATTAATGCATTAATAAAGGCTTTGTAAAAATAAATTGAGAAGGAATAACTTTAGTAGTGAGTGTATAGTTGAAGCAGACGAGAACTAACTGCCTTAATGCATTAATAAAGGCTTTGTAAAAATTAATATCAGAAGGAATAAATTTAGTGGTGAGTGCATAGTAGAAGCAGGCGAGAAGTAACAGCATTAATGCATTAATAAAGGCTTTGTAAAAATTAAATCAGAAGCAATAACTTCAGTAGTGAGTGTATAGTTGAAGCAGGCGAGAAACAACAGCATTAATGCATTAATAATGGCTTTGTAAAAATAAAATCAGAAGCAATAACTTCAGGAGTGAATGTATAGTTGAAGCAGGCGAGAAGTAACAGTATTAATGCATTAATAAAAGCTTTATAAAAATAAAATCAGAAAGAATAACTTTAGCAGTGAGTGTATAGTTGAAGCAATAGAGAAGTAACAGCTTTAATGCATTTATGGAGGCTTTGTGGAAATTAAACGTGCAACCATCATTTCCCGGTGATGCTTGAGTATTTAACTGGGAAAGTGCAGCAAGTATTTCAGTGTTTTGAAACAAGTGCGGAATGCGTATGGAAAGGAACTCGTGAAAGGTTCCAACACTGTTAAAACTTTTTTGTTCAGCGTTGCCCCACACTATTGTACAATTTCAAGCACTCCATGATGTGGTGCGATTTTCGGCGCTTGCACTTTAGAGTGGTGTTTGAAATTATCTGACTTGAAACATTTTTTCGTGCAAAGTACAAAATGCAGCGACAGTGGTACAGTCTTGCCCCGCTTTTTAGTGCACCTGTAGAAAACTGACCACGTGTTTTCGTGACCGAAGCAGTGGACGAGAAGATGTATCTGTATTGTTATACCATGGATTTTTACGTAGGACAAGAGATCCTTTGGATAATTCTGAAGTGTTAATTTAATTTTATGAAGGTAGGACCAAATATAACGTCGCAATGTTAGTTTTGTCTTCATACTTAGGCGCGTAACGTAATAGCATAGGAACGGGGTTTTCGGGATGAGGCAGTGGGCTGAGCGGGGCATAGTTGGATGCCTGAACTTCCGTCATTGAACTGTAGCTAATCGTCTTCAGAGTTGGAAAGGGGTCGAAAGATATGGACCCGGCCCCGACCCGGACAAATCTGCTTTGAGCTGTAAACACGAGTATATCATCATCATCATCATTGTCAATCATTATCAATCCATTGTTAGATGAAGGTCTCCCCACGTTTCTTTCACACAGGACTGTTTTGGGCCAAACTTTTCCATCCATCTCCCACGTGGTCTTCTTCTGGATCTTTTCCTGTCCCTTGGAATCCAGTCTAAAATTTCGGTGGTCCGTTCCGGCAATATGTCCATCCCACTGCTCGTTCTTGACAGACGTTGTGTTGGTGGATCCTACAATTTACGCATTCCAGTGTGATATTACCTCGTCCCTTAATCGCCTGTTGTGTGGAACGCCTGTTTTAAGGTACTGTGTACGTTTTGAGCTACTTTTCTGGAGATACCGTCCTTGTATTTGGTCATATACATCTGTTTTTATATCGTTAGCTCGTTTGTTTGCGTTTGGAAGCTACCAAAATGGCGGTTTCCGGTCTCTCCTTATCATCTCTAGTCGTGACGGATGCACGTCACGTAGTACTTCCCACGTCTGTGGAAGTTGACCTATTCTTGTCCTCAGATGTGTCTGCTCAGATGCCTTCCCAGCTTCCAAGTACTCCTGCTCTGGTGCCTTCACTGGACTTGGCTGGGCCTCCTTCTTTAGCTTCTGCCTCTGCTTCGGTGCTCTCACTGGGTACTACGTACTAATATTACTGCCTTGCCTTGTGCCTGTTCTCATCTTCCCTCACTGCCTTCTGTGCCTGCCGGCTCAGCACAGACCTCTTTTCCGAAGACGTAATTTGCCTCTATAGTGCAGCGAGGCGCTATTTCTACGTCAGCTTCTTCTCAACCTGATGGTCTCTTGCAATCAACACCTATTATTCAGGTATCCAACCACAAGGTGAAGGTAAGGATTGATGAAACTTCGCATATTGGCCATGAGTTCCATAACTTCCTGGATAGAGGTGTGCTCTTTCATGCCTTACCAAATACTGCTTTGTCACACTACATGGAGGCCCTCTTTAGTCACGTGTCGTCTGCGTCTATTGTGGGAATTTCCCGTACCCCTCGGGGTATCTCAGGGCAGTTCAAGCGTAAGGAAGATGCTGATTTATTTTCTTGCACATGGGCTTTCGATTGGAACAATTCCTCACGTCTCTTATCCTCTTTCCAAGCGTCCGGTGAACGTCACCTTCTATCCTGTTCCACAGGAAGTGACTGATACAGCGCTTCTTTTGATTGTCCACCATGTTTGTAAAATCGTTGGCAAGGTCTGTCGCCTTTCTGACGCTCCACGCCGAACTCTTTGCACATGCTACAAGACCTGGCCGTCAGTTGTTGGTCGTTTTTCCCATTGAGAACGTCTTGGCGGATTGTCCTACAGATGCTACGGTAGAAATTGGCTCACGCACCTACAGTTTCAAGGTTTTCACCACTCACTATTGTACACACTGTGAAAATACTCCAAATACGTGGCGACAGTTAATAAATAAATAAATACATCGACAGTTAATAGATAAATAATTACACAGGATCAAACCGCTGCCTCCTGTGTGCGCATACGCCGTGGTATTTCTTCCAGCTTGCCTCCCAGCGCCTGTCACACTGGTTCTTCTCTCATCCCCTCTTCCAGTGTTTTGCCAGACGCGACCTGTCCTTCGCTCCGTCAGGCGAACCTTCCAGTCAAGAACAATGATCCCTTTCCTCCTCTTTCTTTTCGCTCCGTACGGTCGTACATCGTCTTTCTGGGTTAGTAGAGATGTCAACCACTACTGATGTGTCTCCGGCGAAGTGTTCCGACTCAGATGTGTTGAGTAGGTCTTCGGCATTCCGACCGACTGGCTCTCCTCTGTATCTCTCGCATGTCGAGTAGGTCTTCGGCATTCCGACCGACTGGCTCTCCTCTGTATCTCTCGCATGTCGAGTAGGTCTTCGGCATTCCGACCGACTGGCTCTCCTCTGTATCTCTCGCATGTCGAGTAGTGCTTCGGCATTCCGACCGACTGGCTCTCCTCTGTATCTCTCGCATGTCGAGTAGTGCTTCAGCATTCCGACCGACTGGCTCTCCTCTGTATCTCTCGCATGACGGATTTCCAACTACGACCATGTCTGATATTCCTCTGTTGCCGCACCTTTCTGCTGCCTCGGCTGATGTTCCAGTGTTCACCGATGCTGATCAGGTACTTATTGATTTCTCGGCGCAACTTGTGTTCTCATCTCCAATTTCGGGTGTCATTCCAGGTCAGCCAATGGATTCATCCGCCTTAACTTCGTCTTCGAAACTTACTGGTACTTTCACAGGCTCTATAAAACAGAAAAAGGTAAGATATCTTTCTGTTACTACTTCTGTAGCCTCATCTAGTGTTACCCATGTTTCCTGTTCAGATGTTTCTCCGCCTGATCATTGCTCGAACAGTATGCATCTTCGTTCCGGTCCTGTCAATCGTCTCTGAGATGATGAGATTATACTAACAATTGATAAGGTTCCTCTATTTCCTAGACCACTGCCTAGACTAGACAGCTGCTCTTACGAGTCTTTCAATCTGCTCGTTCGGTTGCCTGTGCTGAAGAATTTCTTCATTCGCCTGATCTTGATCTGTGTGCAGCGATGATGCAATTTGAAGCTTCTGTGTTCTTTTTCAAATCCCTGAGTGTCACAGACTCTAGGTACCAGGTTTTCATGAGGCGATACACTCGCCGTCTCTCTCCTTGAAAGATCTCGCTGAGAAACAATTTTGTGACACCGTGCTTCCCCAAGCCGATGTACTTTAGGCCTCCTTTCCAACCCGACACTTTGCGTTCTATCCGGCGACGTTTTCCACCTTGTGATCGCCTGGAATTTTCTAGTTTCGCGGTTCTTCATCTACTCTTTCGATAATTGTGTCCTGTTCCCTTCATGTTTTCACTCTCGTATTGCAATGTTATGTCCTGATTTTGTTAATGTGCCATGTGTTTTTCTTTGGCTCTCATTGCATGTCTTTGCTGTACTAGTGTTTTCTTACGTCGCGGTTTATATTAGTGCTACCACTGTTAACTTTGTTCTCATGATGTAGTTAGAGTATTTCTGTACTGTGCCTTGCATTTTGACCGTCGTTATGTTCTGCTCAATTGGTGTTTTATCGTACCCTTGTACCTTGTGATCGCCTGGATATGCTCATCATGTTGTACTTGTGTTACTTCGTATCGAATGATATGCCGTTATACTATTCCTTATTGGTGTGCACCGTATTTTTACTATATGTATAAACTGATTTTTTGCCGGCATTGCCGCACACTGTCGGCTCCCTGATGAAATGGCCCGTACCCTTGTGTGTTTATCTTTCACGCTCAGCTGTTCTCTAGCGTTGGTATTTTCCAACTGATTTCGCCTCTGTTGATACTGATGTCACTGCGAAGTAGTACTGTGCTCTTTATGTTTTCTCTACAGTTTGTGTTGCATTATGGATATCCCTGTAAATGCCCCTTTATATTTTTTGTACTGCAATATTCAGCGACATCTCTTATATTTGCAATCATATTATAGCAATAAACTAGGTACCACTTTGGTACCCACAGTTACCAAAACCACAACCATTGCCATTTCAAGGATTTTACTCTGATCGTCATGTCTTCCACTCTTGTCATTTTCTTTATGCACGAGTTCCTCTTTTTATCTTTCTTGGTTACACCAAACATTCATCTCTCGATGCTTTTTTCAGTTGCCTGCAGTCTTTGTGTAACCCCACAGAATCACTTTTCACTGAAACATTTACTAGCAGCTAAACTAAATGGAAAATATTTGTGTACCGTAAAACGGGGACTCCAGATGCACACAGTAAAGCCAGGACACCGGTTACACACCGTAAAACGGGGACCCTGGTTACACGCCGTAAAAGAGGGACTCCAGATACATACCGTAATGTGAGAAAACGGTTGCACACCCCGCAAAGCGAGGACTACAGAAACACACCCTACAAACAAAATGCATCATTCTTTTATATATCATAAAACAAGGGTGCCGTTCAAATTATTTTTTCTATTAAATTTGGATTCACATTGGAATCGAGAAATATATAGCTTCACCATTTTCTATATTAATTAGATATATTGTTTTTAAATATTAATTTAATATATTTTTTAATCACGTGATTAGATATATGGAAATAAATAGAGAGATAATTAAATAAATGTTTTTATATATCTAATTCGGTACTAGAAAATGCATTTTATATGAATTTTATTCAATGTCAGTGTTAGTTTTAAATTGGACAAATTAATGAATACTCTTCACTTTATATACACTGGCTTGCGAAAATTAAGGACGAGACGGTTTTTCGAATGTAACGTGGTGCAGAAGTGCTCCACATCGACTCAAATCATACCACAAGATCCCCAAGATGTGAGAATATGGGACAAGTGAGCAAAACCGTCCAAACAAGGAATCCAAAGGATACAAAGGCACTTTATTGAAAAGGTAGCTTTGAGCACAACTGGACAGAAGACAGAATCGCCCATGTGACATCGGCTGCCAAGAAAAATCCAGTCTTTAGTAGGGGATATGATCACCCCTGACTGCGTTGCAGGGTTTACAACGTCTGTCCATGCTGAGGACGAGGTTGTCAAGGAGCTGTTGAGGCATCGCGGCCCATTCCTCTTGTAGCGCCAATCGCAGCTGCGGAATCGTTGCTGGCGGCTGGTGACCTACTGCCAAGCGTCTCCCGAGAAGGTGCCACACGCGTTCGATTGGATTTAGGTCCGGGGACTTTGCGGGCCAACCCATGCGTTAAATATCTTCACTCTACAACAGCTCTGCGACAACCACTGTACGATGAGGTGTAGCATTGTCGTCCATGAAAAGGAACTGAAGACCCACAGCACCTCTAAACAGACGCATGTGAGGCAGGAGAACCTCGGTACAATAGCGGACATCAGTGACTGAACCTCCTTGAAAGATGTGGAAGTCAGTACGGCTACCAAGCATGATACCGCCCCAAACGAGAACTCCGCCATCTCCAAACCGGTCCCTTTGATGATGTTGGAGGTGTGATTGCGTGTTCGCTGCTCTCTCCACATGTTTATACGTCCAGAATAGCTCGTCAGCCTAAACCGGCTATCATCCGTAAAGTGAACTTGACCCTATTGCTGATGTATCCAGTTCTTGTGTTGCTGGCACCACAGAAACCACCGTCTCCCATGAGCAGGCGTTAATGGCACACACCGTACTGGTCGTCGTGCAAATATATCACCTTTGTGCAGCCTCCTGGCCACGTGAAAACGCGATAACGGACGTCCAGTTGTCTGTTGCATGTGCCTTGCGATTTTACCTGCTGTCTGCCGTCTGTCTCTTCACGCCTGTAGGACAATATACCGGTCGTCCACCGCCATGATTGCTCATGGACGACCACTGCTATACCCTCGGACAGCTGTTCCTGTCGTTTGAAATGCTCTCCAAGCTCGTGAAACGATGCTATGAGCGATCCCGAACTCTTTGGCCACACTAGTCACACTTCGACCGTCTTTCAACTTCCAAATGACGTGACCTCGAGTAAAGTCATCCAGATGCCGTCAACTAGATTGCCTGTTGGCCATATCACACGGTGGCAACAACTCGACGCCGTTCAAACCGATGTACACCGTGCAATAGCTTTCACCAAATTGCTGAGCGTACGCCACCCGTGTGCTTTATACCCTTCTGACCCCCCCCTCTTCATGCTAATTTCTCCTTTTCGTCCTTAATTTTTGCACAACAGTGTAATCAAAAAACATAATGACACATACAATGAACAATAACATAATTCACATAAGTTCTTGTTACTGGGCGAAAACCAATATTTGTTAATAAAAGAAAAGGTTATTCTCATATTATTATTGGAAATGATAAAATTGTTTGTTTTAGTCCGATACAATATTTAAACTATGCGCGGACGACAAAATTATCATCCGCATTCTTGTAGGTACTCGCCCATTTACTCAGATATTCGCATCCGCGAATATTGTTGCATTTTATAACAACCATATACACAACACCAGTTAATTTGTTGTATAATAAACGATTTATGTGTAAATGTGATGCCAAAATTAATAATCGTATAATATGATTCGAATATCGTGCGTGTGAGAAGCAGTTAAGAAATAATATTGTTAGCTGACCAAAAGTAGTTTATTTACTGTATTTTTCAAAACATTCATTTCATAGCTACTCTTAAGTCTAACATCATATTTGTGTTTGATTATGTTTTATGTCCAAGATTTATGTCGTGTATAGAAATACACTTTCGAAAAGATGAATGGCTCGCCTTGCATAAAAAAAATAATAAAAAGATGCTCAAATTTCCAAATTTGTGAAGATTTTTCTTTACCTTGAAACAGAATAGCAACATTTTTACAGAAAAAAAACCTCGCAGTTTATAAAAATCGGGTGCGATTCTTAAAATGGCAGGAAAAGCGCCGCTCAACGGCGATATGGGTACACATCGAGTGACCGAGGACTTCCGCTCGACTTGTTTTAATGCCATGAAACCGAGGACTCGTTAATTTGACCATACACACAATCGACTGCGGCGCCATACAGCGGCATACACACAAAACGTAAAAACACCATCAAACGAGGACATTTGACAAATTCAATAAAACTAATATCTATAACATAAATTGTAGTCATAGAATTAGTTTTTCGTAGTTTTGCAAACCGAGGACGTTCTCGGTGCGAGCGACTTCCTCAGTCTGTGGTTATGAAAACGTGTCTACGTCCTCGGTTTCCGCGTCTTGCGCGCGCACGCACAGCCACAAACACTTGTTCTAAACCCGCTTATGGCAACGCCCGTCACAGAAACACGAGTGCTTTTTCCCACTGCCACAAAAACACTGGTTTTCCAAACTGTTGCTTTCCTTTTAGCTGCAAACACGATGTCATCACGTGACCAAAACTAAGTACTCACGACATGAAAAGTGCTAACAGATTCTCACATAAACAAATATTTGTTGGTTGCGAAGTTTCTCATTGGAAGCGCGAAGAAAGATTTTTGGATTCTCACATACACAAAGATTTGTTGCAAAGATTCCCATGGCAAGCGTTAGTGGCAACACGAACTCTTGCAGCAGGTGTAAAGCTTGTCGTCTAATGAGTACATTGTTTACTAAAATACCAACAAAGCACTTACCATGATTTTTCGAATCTTTGTTTCGGCACTGCTGAGTGCCGAAACAAAGAAAGGAATATTTCTGTGCTTAAGATACGTAAGAATACGTTTAAAAGAAAAGGAAAACAGATGAGTAAGGTTTAACATGGTTAAATCTTGACTTATTTTTCTAAAAACTTTGAGATGAATGGATAACTTTAAGATAAAAGAAAACATTATAGCTAAAACAAATTTGAAAGAAAGAAGGAATCCATTCAAGTTCAGATGGAAAACGTTATGTAGGGGAATTAAAATCCATTAATGTTCAGGTGGAAGGCGTCTTTTCAAAAAATTGAGAGGGTGAAAGAAAATGTGAAAATTCTGATTGCGAACACATCTTTTAAAGATATTACGGGATAAAAAAGAAAGTTCTGTTTAAACTTAGAATGAGAAAGTTTAAGAAATATTTTAGTTTTAAGAACTTAGGTTGGCTGGGTGGCTGTTGAATCTCATTGGTACACTAGCTTCAGCCGTTAAAGCACAACTTTTATTCAGAAAATGTAAAAAAATGTAACATAACAGATATGAAATAGAATCACGATGCATTAACTTGACGGTAAAAGAAATAACTGAAAAATAAATAGGATCGTGGTACACAAAGTGGCGCGGACAACTTAAAAACAAATAAAAGTAAAATAATTTTTAATATATAGAATCCGCATAACAGTTTTGTAAAAACTGTCGTGAACAACCAAATAAGGTAGTTAAAATTTCATACGGAGAAGATACACCATAATTAAAAACAAAAATCTTCACGATACATGAAGCACAAAACTTGAAATTTAAAAGCACATACCGCAGTTTGAAGAATTTGAGAAAACTTAGGAAAGAAAATTTTTGAAGTGCGAGCCGATGCGACATTTTCCATAACAACTGCGGGACAAATTAAAAATTGCTTAACAAACTTCGATGTAGGAAACCCTAAATGGTTGTAAAAAAATGCTGAATGAATTAAGAAAACGCAAAGGAAGCTACATGGTAAATAAAACAAAAAAAATTGAAACCACTTAAGATAAATGAAAAATCAATATGTTTTAGGGTCGGTTACTAATATCATATTTTAAAAATTCCGAGGTAAATAAAAGCAAAATAGGCAGATAACTAATATCATAGCTTCAAAAACTTTTAAGTTGAATGACAAAAAATGAATAAATGCTAGGATTGTTTAACGACTTGGCTTCCTGATAAAAAAAATTTGTGATATGTGAAAAAGATCACCAAACTAGATACCGAGGATCAATACAACCGTTCAAAAAATGTTTGGATAAATAAAAAGGAAAAGATAATGAACACTGTCTGAGATGATAAATACATAACACAGTTTAAAAAACATTGGCGTGAATTAAAACGAGACAAAGAACAACAAAAGATGGCATTGAGAATCAATATTAAAAGGTTTTTTATAGTCGTGTCTTTGTGATTTGAGAGCAAGGTAAATAAGAATGCTGTAAAAATAAGAGTTATCTCTGTAGTGTTGACACAGATTATACCTCAAGATTTCCCTCCTGAATGCTATTTAAGAATTTCAGGGAATTTAAGAACCAGAAATTAAGAGTGTGCACAGCAAAACCACGTAAACAACTCTGGAGATTTACACCGTGGACAACCTTTTTGGAACGAACTATTTTTATCCAGCGAGCAAAGAAATTGCACACGCGGTATTAGATGAAATGATCCCAGTACTAGCGTAAACCTGAAGACATGACAATTATACGTTCGCTGTAAACAGGCAATTAAAGTGCAATGAGAGTTTCATCCGTAAATTGGAAATGTAATCACGTTAATTCCAATAAACGATTCAATTTATGAAAGGCAAACATGTAAATAACACAACACAGGGCATTGGGTGAAACTGAATGTTTCCCCCTGAAGCCAACAGCATTCAGTTAGACTCTTTTAAGTACACTCCATTCTCAATATTGCATTAATCCATTTGCAACTGAATTCATGTTAAGGAAACAGTTGTTTAGAGTGATACAATCTACGTAATCTTCATTGATGTTTAAATATCATTAAACTTTCCACACATCCATCAAAATGAGGTAAGCATTTCAGTAGGATGGATTAAACTTTTCTACAGGTTCGAGTTATGATAATGAGGAGGCTAAGCTAGAATCTTAATTGTGTTATCGATAGTCTCATATGGAACAGTGATCAAGGCATATTTACCATCTGCAGTACTCTGTTCTGCAAGGTGTTTATTTGCAAACATACTACAGTCGAGAACGCATATAACGGAAGAAAGTGGGGAAAATATATAGCTGAAGAGAAAGGGAAAAACATATAGCTGAAGAGAGAGGGAAAACATATAGCTGAAGAGAGAGGGAAAAACATTCGAGATATGCATTCTTTAAAATCGAACAGTTACAAAAGGGCTATTTTTGGGGATATTGTCAAGCATAAACTAGTCCATCATAAATTGTTTATCAATTAAGCGAAAGTAAATAATGGTTGTTAACTCTTTAACGACCATAATGCCCAAAATAACCGTACGTACAAATGGACATAGCCTCCCAAAACGCCTATCTAGAGTGAGTCAGATTTCCTACCCTACTTGTTCTTCAAATTTTCTCAACCTATTAGGGATCAGCAGAAGTCACCCTCAGTCACTATTGTTGTTATTAAACAAAGAAATGAAACAACAAACAGTTTCGGGCATTATGGAATTTAGAGTTATACATGTTTTTTTGGGTCATGGTCGTCAAATGGTTAATTAAAAACTACAGTTCTTCATTTCATCTTCTTCCAACTCTTTTTATAGCCAATTGAGGCTATAGATTTCCCTCATCTCTTTTCAAACCTGTTTATAGCCAATTAAGGCTATAGATTTCCTTCATCTCTGTCCAAACCTTTTTGTACCCAATCAAGGCTATATATAGATTTCCCTCATCTCTTTCCAAACCTTTTTATACCCAATCAAGGCTATATATAGATTTCCCTCATCTCTCTCCAACCCTTTTTATAGCCAATTGAGGGTACAGATTTCCCTCATCGCTTTCCAAACCTTTTTATAGCCAATTGAGGCTATATATAGACTTCCCTCACCTTTTTCCAAACCTTTTTATAGCGAATTGCGGTATAGCTTTGCCTCATCTCTTTCCAAATATTTTTATACCCAATTGAGGCTATAGACTTCCCTCACCTTTTTCCAAACCTTTTTATAGCCAATTGCGGTATAGCTTTGCCTCATCTCTTTCCAAATATTTTTATACCCAATTGAGGCTATAGATTTCCTTCATCTCTTTCCAACCCTTTTTATAGCCAACTGATTTCCTTCATCGCTTTCCAAACATTTTTATAGCCAATTGAGGCTATAGATTTCCCTCATCTCTTTCCAAACCTATTTATACCCGATTGAGGCTATAGATTTCCCTCATCTCTTTCCAACCCTTTTTATAGCCAACTGATTTCCCTCTTTGCTTTCCAAACAATTTCATAGCCAATTGAGGCTATAAATTTCCCTCATCGCTTTCCAAACCTTTTTATAGCCAATTGAAGCTATAGGTTTCCCTTATCTCTTTCTAAACGTTTTTATAGCCAATTGAGGCTATAGACTTCCCTCATCGCTTTCTAAACCTTTTTATAGCCAATTGAGGTATAGCTTTCCCTCATCGCTTTCCAAACCTTTTATAACCAATTGAGGTATAGATTTCCCTCATCTCTTTTCTTTTCTTGGACTTGTTTATTCACAGCTTTCCTCTACAGTTTTGCTTATATCATCCATACATCTTCCTTCTGGTGTTCCTACTCTATTCATGAGAGATTTTTCTAGTCTAATTTCCCACGATGACCAGTCGTCTTCGGAAATACATTTCATCACCTAACTAAAAATTACAGTTGGCAATAAAAATATGAATGAGATCGGTACCAAGCAAAACTTTCAAGTAATGTAGAAATTAAAATACAGTGCAAAAAATTGAAATTTCACCCGTTTCATTTGTTTGACTGTCAACACACGTTAGCGTCGAAAATATAAGTAAATTGTTGCTGGTTTTGTGGGCTTGTTATAACAGCACATGCTAAATTATTTTTGAACTTTCTTTGACGCCGTGGACAGAATGTTTTGGCAGGCAAAATAAACTCTAAGTAACTTTTTAAAGCAAGTCTGATGTTGTCTGTCTATTTTCTATGGAGATTTCTTCTTCATGTCCTGACTGATCATCATTCATGTTTTGAATGTTCTCCACGGTGTTCATACTTATGTTTAGCAATTCTACTGAAGGCTCTTCATCAATGTTCACGAGTATTGTAGTTTCTCCAATTCGACATCAGAGGCGAAGACGCGGTATTCATGTCCTGGAAAATATCACCTGATAAAATACGGTTACCTTTCTGCTTTAAAGTCTATGTTCGATTAAACATTCCAGCGCAGTTAGGACATTAATTCGGATAAAACAGCTACACAAGTGGAATACGTCAGTACGTTGAAGCGCCACCTCTGCCTCGGATACAAGGGTTTACCCGGAGAGGCATATACTCATACATTTCACGGATGCTGTCCTGAGCTTATAGCATGCAAGATGGTGTTCAAATTGCGGGCCATTTCGCTGACATGCGAGGATGGGCGTAGGTGGCGTCTCATCATCTTCCAAACATGCTCGATCGGTGAGAAGTCGGGCAGTCGGGCTGGCCATGGAAAGGTGTCGAGATTACCGAGGCAGGCATGGGAGATACGTGCCATGTGTGGCTTGGCATTATCCTGTTAAAACATTGCTCAATGATGCTGCGACAGGAATGGCAACACAACAGGTTGTAGAATGTCGTCGATGGACTGTTGAGTCAGGCGGATAGTACGCAGGACTACCAAGGGTGTCCTGCTATAGTAAGAATGGCTGTACAGAGAGTCACTCCCGGTCTTCGAGAGCCGTGTGCCTCTCCACGGTAAAGGCCAAATCCGTGCGCTGGCCGTCAAGTTTATAGACACGTATGCTATACTCATCGGCACCAAGTGCAAACCGTGACTCGTTACTAAAGACAACACGACGTCACTGGATACTATCACACGTTGATCGAGCCTGAGACCATCGCATTCGGTACCGGCGACGCTCGCTAGTCAGTGTTAGGGGGCGGACTGGCCTCCTCGAATGTGGATCTCGTGTCGAGAGTCGCCTGACAACGGTCTGTACCTGTAGACAACGCAACAGGCAACTTCCGTACTTATAGAAGACGTAACATGGGCAAGGATGTTTGAGAGCGGCTCTTACAACCGCTCGATCCTCGCGTTCTGTCGTTGCCCTCGGCCGTCCACTGCTCGCATTCCCCTTGGTTGTGCCCAAGGTTCTTAAACAAACAAGGTTGTGCAATTAAGACCTCTGTAAATCCTCCCCTTCACGCGAGTGCGGAGGTATGAGGACGTCAGCTGTCTTACAAACTGGTTCAATGTACCGGAGGACAAAGCAGTCGCAAATGTAATTTGGCTATAGTTCAAATTCTGTTCTTTTTTGAACTTGTTGAATGCACATGTATACACTGAGTTTCCACTTTATTATGACCACCCCCTCAGTACTTCGTTGGGCCACTTCTTTTCGTTTAATACTGCATCGATTCTTCGTGCCATGGACTCCACAAGATGGTGATAGGTGGCTTGTGGAATCTGAGACCATACTAGATGAATAGCCCTTTCCGGGAGTGTGAGATTGCAGGATTGTGGATCCAGCTGTCTGAAGGCTCGTTTAACTTCATCCCACAAATTCTCAACGAGGTTGAGATCTGGAGATTGTGGGGGCCACCTAAGCAAAGTAAACTCACCGGCATGTTCCTGAAACCAATCCTGTACAATACGAACAGTATGGCAGGACGCATTATCTTGTTGAAAGTAGCCATCGCCATTGGGATAAACCATACACATGACAGCATGAACTTGGTCCGCAAGGATGTTTAGATATGATGATTTTTTTTTTTGATTGGAGGTTTAACGACCACCGTGAGCAACTCAATGGGCTATAAGCAGTCGCCCGTCCCTAATTTAGGGTCACTGGTTTCAGGGAAGGGAGGGACCCAGTGCCGTAAGACAAACACAACATCCATGCCTCACCGGGATTCGAACCCGCACCCCGTTCGGACGAATGATCAGAGGCCATCGCTTAGACCACTGCGCCACCGGGACGGCAGATATGATGTGCCGGTCAGACGTTGATCAACACGAATTAAAGGGCCCAAAGCATTCCAGGAAAACATTCCCCAAACCATAATGCTGCCTCTACCAACTTGAAGGGTTGTAGCAATACATTTGGGGTCCATGCTTTCGTGCTGTTTCCGCCAAATCCTCACTCGGCCATCGGCATGGTGCAACTGTAAATGTGATTCATCCGACCACACAATTTTGTTTCCAATTATCGACTGTCCAATCCTTGTGCTCCTGTGCGAATTGGAAATGTTTTCTCTTGTTAACTGCAGACAGCAAAAGTGTTAGAAAAGGCCTTTGGCTGCCATGTCCCATCCCATGCAGTGTACGGCGAACAGTGCGTGCATAGATCATTTGAAATGATCCTTGATTAAGATGGCCTGTAATTTGTTGCACTGTTGCCCTTCTGTTGTCTATTACCAGTCTGGACACTCTGCGTTCCGCCCGAGCAGTCACTAATCGATGACGTCCACACGTTGCACGTAGAGACCCAGTTTCTTGCCTAACAGTCCAGTCTTTAAACACTTTAACAACAGCTGCTCTGGAACATTTCATGAATGCGGCGGTTTCGGTGATACTGTAAAGTACGACTTCCACGCACAAAAGTGCGAAAGGATACATTGATATTTAATGACTTGAGCGTGTGGTGAGTGATGAGGAGAGTTGCGAGAGAGATATCGAAGGAGGAGGACATGGTGAACTTTGGCTAAGACAACAAGTTCAGTTTATACCGCGGAGTGTATTCCAGTTGATGTTTTTTGTGTAAAGTAATAAATGTTTTGTGTTGTGACCGAGTGTCTGTGATGTTACAGACAAAAGATAGAATTGGAGGCACCGATGAGATTCGAACTACGAAAGACAGGAAGTGAAGGCACCTGTGAGATTCGAACTACGAAAGACAGGAAGTGAAGGCACCTGTGAGATTCGAACTACGAAAGACAGGAAGTGAAGGCACCTGTGAGATTGGAACTACGAAAGACAGGAAGTGAAGGCACCTGTGAGATTCGAACTACGAAAGACAGGAAGTGAAGGCGCCTGTGAGATTCGAACTACGAAAGACAGGAAGTGAAGGCACCTGTGAGATTCGAACTACGAAAGAAAGGAAGTGAAGGCACCTGTGAGATTCGAACTACGAAAGACAGGAAGTGAAGGCACCTGTGAGATTCGAACTACGAAAGACAGGAAGTGAAGGCGCCGGTGAGACGGAATCGATGAGTTGAAAGTTCTTCAAGCGTGCGAAAGAACCAACGCCACAGGGATATATTTTTTTCCTCTTTGTGTTGGGAAGAACAAAGGATGGTGACTGTAGTTTGTTTTTTCGAAATTATTTGTTCCGTATCGGATTTACACCACATTAGATGTTTATGTAAGTACTGTTTTGTTGTTGTTCTTAGAGAATTATCCAAAGGAATGAAATATCAAAGCAAGTTTTTTAGAAGTTTCCGGGCACGGAATTAAATAGAAGGAAATAATTTCTGCGAAGAAATAGTACATTCAGATCAACTGTTTGAGCCTAGATTATAGGTAAATGTAGAATATTGTTGTAAACAATTTGTGTGAACGTATACACATATACGAAAATAGAAGGAAATAATTTCTGTCAAGAAATAGTACATTCAGATCAACTGTTTGAGCCTAGATTATAGGTAAATGTAGAATATTGTTGTAAACAATTTCTGTGAACGTATACACATATACGATAATAAATAAACATTGGGTACACGTAGAGCTTGTTGAAATGGCTTTCTTAGGAAGAGCTCGAAAAGAAGAACTTCTGCAGTTGGCGGAAGAATTGGGTATAGAAGTTATGCCAAATCTCAAAATTCTGGAATTAAAAAATAAAATTGTCAACTTTGAAGGATATGAAGAGGATTTCGTTAAAGAACTTTTGGCAGGTATAAAAGAGCGTAGAGAAACAGAAAGACAAATGGAATTTGAGCTTGAAAAACTCAAAATGGAAGCTGGACGTCAGCCGCTGGGAGGTAGTTTGGAGCAAAATGGAAATTCTCAAAAACCGAGATTAGAACTTCGTCATTTGATGAAAACATTTGACCCAAAAGACAGTGATATAAGTATTTACTTAGTTTTATTTGAAAGGCAAGCACAACAAGCGGAAATAAAAAGGGAAGATTGGGTCACGAATTTGATAGGACTTTTGCCCTACGAAATATCACAATTGATTGCCAGAGAAAATGTGGAAGATGCTAAAAACTATGAATATGTTAAAAGGTTACTTCTTAAAAGATATAAGTTAAGTCCAGAGAAATTTAAATTTAAATTTGTGCAACACATGCGTACATCAGAGAAGACCTGGAGAGATTTCGCCTTCGAGTTAGAAAATTATTTTAATGAATGGATTTCAGGACTTAAAATAGGCGATTTTGAAGGGCTAAAAAATTAATGATCACAGATCAATTGAAGCGGAGAGTGCCTATAGAAATAAGGGAGCATTTTATTGATAAATGGTCAAATATTGTCTCACCTTCAGATTTGGCTGATATGGTGGACAATTATGAAAGTGTAAGAAGAGGAATCAAGAAAAATTCGTCGAATGAATTTTGTGCTTCAAAGAAAATGCAAGGCAGTGAGAAAAAACTAGAGATTACTATGATCGCAGAAATTTTATGAAAAATGGATTTTATAACAAAAATTATGTTAAGCCAGATGTAGGACAAGGGTGGTCAAAACGGAATGTATCTCAGAATGAAGAAAAGTATGATCGCAGACGGAAGATTCAATGTTACGAGGGTGCATCTTATGATCACATTCGACCTCAGTGTCCTAAGCTAAAATCACAGAACTCAGGAAGCGTAAATAGAATCAGAGAGGAAACTGAAGGGGATCTCTTGGCACCCTATACCTTTGAAGGAAAAATAAATAGAGTTACCATGCCTATTCTCCGGGATACAGGTTCATCAGTTGATATCATTTGTCAAGAGTATGTGTCGCCAGGTGAGTTTACTGGAGAACATGTGTGGGTACAGCTTCTTCTGGATGAACAAAAGGTTTGTTTACCGTTGGCAGAAGTTGAACTATAATGTGAATTAGGTCATATTGTAATTAAGGCTGCAGTGATTAGAAAGTCGCTAGATCAAGGTAGATATTTACTTGGAAATAAGACTGCCGCTTTGTTAAAAAAAATTGATATGCAGTGGCCACTTAATTCAGAACAAGTAAATGTTGTGGTTACTAGGTACCAAGAAAAACAGAAACGAAACAACGAAGAGAGAAATTCAGTAAAGAATGATTCAGGGAAGAAAGAAAAACAAGCCCTTGAAGGAGAGGCTGTGGGTTCCGAAGAATCAGATGAATTAGAAGAAGAAATTCTGCCATTGAGGCATGATGAAGATAAAGCCATGTTAGAGTTGGTAAAAATGGATGCAAAAAGTTTCATGGAAGATCAACGGCAAAGTTTGGAATTGAAAAACATTCTCAAAGATATAGAGAAATCAGATTGTAAGAAGGCAAATGGTTATGCTGTACTAAGAAATGGGATGTTGGTGAAGAAGAAGATCAACAAGATTGGCGAAGAGGAGATCTTATTGTTGTTCCAGAACAATATAGAGTACAAATAAAAAATATGTGTCATGAGCGAACTTCGGGGCATTTAGGAGTGACAAAAACCAAAGACAGACTAGCGAAGTATTTTTATTGGTCTAACTGTTATAAAGACATTGAAGAATTTGTAAAATCTTGTGATTCATGCCAACGTGCTGGAAAAGCTGGGGACAAAAAAGAAAGCACCTCTAAAAATAGTTCCAATTATTCCTGAAATTTTTACAAAAATCAACGTTGTTGCCTGTGGGCCTTTGCCCGAGACTTCAAGCGGAAATAGATACATAATTACAGCTACGTGTTTGTCGTCCAAATATCCAGATGCAGTACCAGTACCAGACATAGGATCCAAGTCGGTAGTTGACGCTTTGTTACACATTTTTAGCCGCATGGGATTTCCGAAAGAAATTCAAACTGATCAAGGAGCCAGTTTTGTAAGCATTTTGACACTAGAATTTCTGGAGCGGTTTGGAATAAAAGTTACTCATAGTTCTGTATATCATCCCCAAAGTAATCCGGTAGAACGATTCCATCGAACTATTAAAAGGATGTTGAGAGTTTTATGTCTTGAGTCTGCTCCGGATTGGGAGAAACAGTTACCGGCGGCGCTGTTTGCTTTGAGAACTGTGACACATGAAAGCACAGGGTATACGCCTGCTAAATTGGTGCATGGAAAAAATTTGAGGACGCCAATGACACTATTGTATGAAAAATGGATGGGTCATCCTGAAAGAAGAAAACTATGTCACTGAATATGTATTTGAGTTAATAAATAGGATGAAAAGATGTCAAGAACTTGCCATTAAAAACATGGAAGTGGCTCAATTGAAAATAAAATATTGGTATGACAGAAATGCGGTAAAACGTGAATTTCAAGAAGGAGATTTAGTATTGGTTTTTGTTACCTGCAAGCCAAATAAGTTAGCGGAACAGTGGAAAGGACCAGGGAAAATTGAGAAAAAAAATTCTGAGACTAATTATGTAGTAAGCTTTGAAGGTAAAAATGTAAAGTATCAAGTATATCACATTAACATGCTGAAACCATACCATAAACGACCAGAATTTGTGAACTTATTGCCCGGTTGTGAAAATGGTGAAATGGATTTAGAGATTAAATTTCCACAAAGTTGAAAAAAATCCCAATATATTTAACTTCTCTGATATCGAGGAGAACAGTAAACTTCGAGAGCGCCTAAGTGGCCAACAAATTCAGGATCTGAAAAAACTATTATGCCATTACTTGAAAATGTTTTCTAATATTCCAGGGAAGACTCATTTGGTCGAAAATGATATCGAGCTAGGTAGTAATGCTATTGTACGAGTTAAGACTTATAGAATGTCGCCCAGGCAGATAAATATTCTTAAAGCCGAGATAAATAAAATGCTGCAGTACAAGATTATAGAAGTTGGTGAATCAGACTATACATCACCCATGATTTTGGTAGAAGTACCCGGAAGAGATTCACGCCCATGCATTGACTACAGGCGATTGAATGAAGTGACAAGGACCCAGTTCTATCCATCGCCTAATATAGAAGAAAGAGTCGAAAAGGTTTCAGGAGCGAAGTATATTACAGTATTAGATTTAACAAAAGGGTACTGGCAAATTCCATTAAGTCCTAGAGCTCAACGATTGGCAGCTTTTGTGACTACTTTTGGAACGTATCGGCCCTTAAAGATGCCATTTGGCCTTAAGAACGCACCTTATTTCTTTAGCAAAATGATGTCGGAACTTTTGAGAGGCTGCGAAGAGTTTGCCGTACTATATCTAGATGATGTTGCCATTTTTTCCGAAAACTAGGGGGATCATTTGATACATCTTGAAGAAGTGCTACAGAGGTTGCAGAGGGCTTCCTTGACCATAAAACCTTCCAAATGTAAGTTTGCTCAAGATCACGTCTTGTATTTGGGTCATTTTGTTGGACAAGGATATCGAAAACCAGCGGAACGAAAGGTTCAGGCCATACAAAATTTTCCTACGCCAAAGAACAAGACGCAAGTAAGATCTTTCTTAGGCCTGGCTGGATATTACAGCAGATATATTCCAATGTTTTCTTCGATAGCAGCTCCTTTGACAGACATTTTGAAGGGTAAAAATCGTAAAGAGGAAATTATATGGTCAGAACAATGTGAGAAAGCTTTTGTGGAACTAAAAAATATTTATCTAGTTTTCCTGTTCTGTATGCCCCTGACTATGAACGTAGATTTATTCTACAAACTGATGCTTCAGATCAAGGAATGGGAGTCGTCCTCTCGCAAGAACAAGAAGATGGCGCTGAACATCCTGTACTCTATCTAAGCAGAAAACTTTCGACAGCAGAGAAGACATACAGTACCAGTGAAAAAGAATGTGCCGCCATTATATTTGCGGTACAGAAACTGAAATGCTACCTGGATGGTCAAAATTTCCTCATACAAACTGATCATAACCCTCTCGTTTGGTTATGCACCAACGCAAGTTCAAATGCTCGTCTGATGAGATGGGCCCTTGCTTTACAAGCATATGATTTTGTTATAATTCATCGATCGGGAACTATGCACAAAAATGCAGATGGACTGAGCAGAGTTCCAACTTTAGATGATCCACCTTGATCATGCTATGTGTCTGCTAGTGAAAACATTTTTTTTTTTTTTTTTTTTTTTTTTTTTTTGGTTGTGATATATACTACATAGAAACTGTTGGAAAACACGTAAAGATTATTGTTAAATTAACTCATATATTTCTCTTTGTAAATGGATTATGACTCATTATGTGAACTATGACTATTGTATTGTAAAATGACAAGAACTTTTTACCACTGGAAAAAGTTCCTCTGGAGTGAGGAGGGGTTGTAAAGTACGGCTTCCACGCACAAAAGTGCGGAAGGATACATTGACATTTAATGACTTGAGCGTGTGGTGAGTGATGAGGAGAGTTGTGAGAGAGATATCGAAGGAGGAGGACATGGCGAGTTTTGGCTAAGACAACAAGTTCAGTTTATACCGCGGAGTGTATTCCAGTTGATGTTTTTTGTGTAAAGTAATAAATGATTTGTGTTGTGATCGAGTGTCTGTGATGTTACAATACTCGCTCCATGGCTCCGAGCTCCTACAAACATTCCACGTTTGTAAGTCCGTCAAATCGCATTTTTTACCCATCTCGTCACCCAAAAAACATTTCTACTACTTTTACATGCACGGGGGGGGTCAGCGTCATTTTCTTGTAGGAATTCCGTCCACAGGTAGTAGAGTTTAGGTCCCAGCCACCTACAGCGAGATCGCCTTTTGGGCAGGACACAGAAACGGAAGGAATGAGGGCAAGTCTAGCGACTTTGACAGAACAGTTTGCAGTGAGATTAGAGTACAGTAGATGGCGCCACCGTACAAGTACGATATTGCACATAGATGGGTGAGAGAATTTCAGGGAGGACATAGGAAAGGATACCCATTTAACCAGTGGGTCCAGCCTGGGGGTCCGTCACTTTACGTGCTCGTCCGATGCACGGCGGATAGTCAGCGATTGTTAGTAAATCACACCATCTCTGAAAGATCAGCCCAGGCTTGAACCTGGGGACCCAGCATCGATAGTCTGAAACACTAACCACTAAGCCATCCGCGGCTCAACTACTTTTACATGCACTAGGCTTTCGCTTTTTATACTAGCCTCGCCCTCTGGCGGCAACCGCGTGCAACAATAGCTCATTTGCTTAAAACTGTCAGGTGGTCATAATAAAGTGGCCACTCAGTGTATAGTAAGTAGAATAGATATGCTTGCTTGCAAATAGTTTATTCGCTAAATACCAGATCATCGCTGATAATATATCACAGATTTCCAAGTGACAGAGCTCTGCAAGTTATGGAAATCACGCTGTAAACAAGTTTTTTTTTGTTTTTTTTATCCAGAATGCTGCTGTTTGCTCTAAACATCTTGCGGAAGGCGACTATGAAAGGGATATCCATGGTGAACTATTGGGGATGCCGCAGAAAAAGTATTGAGCCCATGTTTCTCCAAATCCATGGCGAACATGAAATTACGAAACAACGAAAAATGCTACGAGAAACGTATCAATAGCAATATAGAAAAAAACTTTCCTCTAAAATTCAGCCAAGGCATTAAACATTTTATCAAAACACCTACTATAATTTGAATGAGGCACATCAATTAGCGGCTGAGAGAGAGACAGAGAGAGAGAGAGAAAATAAAAAAATTAAATGCAAGCTTCTGAAGAGAACTACATGAAGAAAGTAATTTCTTTTTCAGGTTATTTTATTTCGCACATTTGTTCAGTGGCCCCGCAGCCTTTCTTTATGTGGATGGCCCAAACTTTTGAAGATCCAAGCAAAAATACACGGGAGAAAACATCTTCCTAAGTACTGGGAAACGACAAAAGTATTTCCGCCTTATTAAGGTGTTTCCAATGATTCAGATATATATATATATATATATATTTAAAATTTCATACAAATATATTTAAAAATGCGCAGCAAATCACAAAGGACGAACGACCAAGTAATAGCTCATGGGGGGGGGCTGATTGACCCCAACCGAGTGCAGCCGTGCTGTTGTTTATTTACAGTATTTTGCATAAGAAATGTTTCCATCTTTATCTGAGACATGTTGATACTTAGTGATAACCAAATTCGGTGACAAGTAATTAGAAATTCGTTTATTACTTAACCACTTGTAAATTCATATGCACTATATTGACAAAAGTCACCGGACACCTAGAAGAGAAACACAATGTAGCATTTATTGACATACATTAGTACGGTGTTGATCCACCTATGGCCTTAACGCATGCCCTGACCCTTCGAGACATGCTTTTGACAAGGTTTTGGAACACAGCGATAGGTATTCGCTTCCATTCAGTACATAATGCTGCCGCTAACTGTTGCTTAGTAGTAGGCCTTGGCTACAAACTTCTTATGCGACGTTCTAATTTATGACATAGGTGCTGTATGGAATGAAGATCAGGGCTCTGTACTAGCCAATCCCCACACGATACGGAATTATTGTAAAACCACGCCGTAACAGTCTTTACCCTGTGCCTCGGGGCATTATCCTGCTGCTAACAACAAGGCTCGGCTCCATAGTATTGCCACAGAGTTGGTAGGGCATAATTGTCAAAAATATCGAGGTAGACGCGCTGGTTAACAGGTTTGTCCACGATAATCAATGGGCCGGGACCACACCATGAAAACCAGCCCCACACGAGTACACTGCCAGCTCCAGACTTGACCGTAGGAACAATACACTGTATTAAACAGCGTTATCCCGGCTGCCGCCATACCCATACACGGCCATCAGACTGACGGATCGTGTGTCTGGATTCATCAGTCCATAGGACCCGTTTCGATTGATCTTCGGTCCACGATAAATGTTCTTTACACCATGATAAACGACGAGTAGCATTCCGAGTGGAGATGAAAATCTTATGAGCTTCCGCACGACCGCGGTAACCCATGGAATGAAGTTCTCTGCGAATGGTACGTGTAAATACCGAAATTCCAGTATTTTTACTCACCTGTACACTGAGGTCATGTTCAGTACTCCGTCGATTAGCTGTAACGACTCTCCTGAGGCATTGACGTCCTTTATCACTGATTTTCCTTGGTCTGCCGGTACGTTTTGCTGCTTCAGGCAGCCCATGTCCACTTATTCAGTACATCTCAAACAGTTGACGTGGGTATGTTTAAACGCCTCTAGGTTTCCCTTATGGACAACCAAAAGTTCAACAATCTTTCCTTTCTCAAAGTCAGTTCTCTCCCGCCGCGACATTTTTACTCACCCTCACAGTGCGATATGATTGCTGTAAGCTGCAGGATTGTTTTATACCGTTTGTAGCTGTACCGCGCATCTGAACAATGCAGTGGATCCGTTAATTTGCTTTTGAAGGGGCGTCCTGTGACTTTCGTCAATATAGTGTATGTAGTGATTACGCGAACGCATTGCTCCTAACAACAATCTGCCTACATGTCAAAATGCAGTAAACGACTCCCGTGTTCGCTGGGTTGTCTTGTAAGACAGGTGACGTCAGAGGGAATGCTCTGCAGGAAAGCTCATCCCGTACACACGCATGAGAAAACATAATGGTCAATTAACCTTGGGGTGTGTTCTCCTGGACCGATTGGCGACAACATCGTCCTATTGCTGCATCGCTCCGACCCCAACGCTTAGTGAAACGGTGACTTGATCAACCGGAATCTCTAACACAGACCATTTATACGTCCTCTGTCACACAGCCCACTATACGTCCTCTCTCACGCAGTCCACTTATACGTTCTCTCTCACACAGACCACTTATACGTCTTCTCTCACACAGACCCCTTATACGTCCTCTCTCACGCAGTCCACTTATACGTCTTCTCTAACACAGCCCACTAATACGTCCTCTCTCACGCAGTCCACTTATACGTCTTCTCTCACACAGCCCACTTATACGTCCTCTCTCACGCAGTCCACTTATACGTTCTCCCTCACACAGACCACTTATACGTCCTCTCTCACACAGACCCCTTATACGTCCTCTCTCACGCAGTCCACTTATACGTCTTCTCTCACACAGCCCACTTATACGTCCTCTCTCTCGCAGTCCACTTATACGTTCTCTCTCACACAGATCACTTATACGTCCTCTCTCACACATACCCTTTTTGCGTCCTCTCTCACACAGACCCCTTATACGTCCTCTCTCACGCAGTCCACTTATACGTTCTCTCTCACACAGTCCACTTATACGTCTTCTCTCACACAGACCCCTTATACGTCCTCTCTCACGCAGTCCACTTATACGTCCTCTCTCACACAGACCACTTATACGTCCTCTCTCACACAGACCCCTTATACGTCCTCTCTCACGCAGTCCACTTATACGTCTTCTCTCACACAGCCCACTTATACATCCTCTCTCACGCAGTCCACTTATACGTTCTCTCTCAAGCAGTCCACTTATACGTCTTCTCTCAAACAGCCCACTTATACGTCCTCTCTCACACAGACCCCTTATACGTCCTCTCTCACACATACCCCTTATACGTCCTCTCTCTCGCAGTCCACTTATACGTTCTCTCTCACACAGTCCACTTATACGTCCTCTGTCACACAGCCCACTTATACGTCCTCTGTCACACAGACCATTTATACGTCCTCTGTCACACAGCCCACTTATACGTCCTTTCTCACACATACCACTTATACGCCTTCTCTCACACAGACTACTTATACGTCCTCTCTCACACAGACCCCTTATACGTCCTCTTTCACGCAGTCCACTTATACGTTATCTCTCACACAGTCCACTTATAAGTCCTCTCTCACACAGCCCACTTATACGTCGTCTCTCACACAGCGCACTTGTACGCCCACTTATACGTCCTCTCTCACACAGGCCACTTATATCTTTTTTTCAACACAGACCACAGGGGCTCAATGATGTTTAAGTCCGGTGATTGTGCAGGTATGCAACTTCATCCTCATGTCCCTCAAACCACGACTGAACAGTTCGACTTCTGTGAATCGGGGCATTATCATCTTGCAAGGTGCAATCCCCTGACGGAAACAATGTCTGCGCCATTGAACGCACATGGTCGGCCAAAAGGGTGACATAGTCACCGCCAGTGATCCGTCCGTGTAAAGTGATAATGGGACCTGCTGCAAACCACGAGATCGTGGCCCAAACCATTATGGAACCGCACCCATGCTTCACTGTAGGAAGGAGACAGTCCGGGTTGTAGGCTTCTGCGGAGGTTCTCTACACGCAAACCCGTACTGTGGTGGGCAATAGTGAGAAATTTGATTAATCGGAAAACAAGACATGTTTCCAGTCCTCCTGGCACTACTGTAGTCTGCGTTTTATTTTCACCTGTGACACCAGGGGTTTTGCAATTGCAGCTCTGCCGTAAATATTGTGCTTATGCAATTCTCTTCGCATGGTATGAGTCGACACTGGGTTTTGGAGATGTGCATTAGGCTCAGTAGTCACTTCAGTCGCCGTGGTCTTCCTCCTTGCAGTCACAATCCTCTTTAATGTCCTCCTGTCTCTCGCAATGAGTTTGGTTTTCCTTCCACAGTTGTGTCTCGCAAATGATCTTTTGCCGTGATCCTGAAACCTTTGAGACTATAAGCAACACCTTTTTTAAAAAAATTGTAGCTACATATTCGTTTTACTAAAAAAGTAGCACATACCAAAGTCACTGTTTTTCAGCGAGGTGTTTTCATTATTTTGGACAACCCCTGTATGTACTCGGCCATGCGGTACTTGCATGCGGAGTTTCATCAGGACCAAATGACTTTCTCAGGGTTCTTTGTTGTTTTGGCAAAGAGTGTATAATGTAGAATAAAATGAAATTTCTACTGAAAAACTGTTTCAGTTTTCTTATGGAATAGTTAATATACTGTACGTAATTAAATCAATAAAATGAGAGCAAAAGCTTGGCTATTTGTACATATTGTATTACGCCACTAAATGAAATGATTTACATACCACGCTCTAAGCGTTTAGGTCACTTAAGTATTTTCTTGTTTTTTTGTTTTTTTATTGAAGGTTTAACGACCACCGTGAGCAACTCAATGGGCTATAAGCAGTCGCCCCTCCCTAATTTATAGTCACTGGTTTCAGGGAAGGGAGAGAGCCAGTGCCGTAAGACAAACACAACATCCATGCCTCACCGGGATTCGAACCCGGACCCCTTTCGGACGAATGATCAGAAGCCATCGCTTAGACCACTGCGCCACCGGGGCGGCTGTATTTTCTTGTTAAGCAAATGTTATTTACGCTGGAAGTCACCTGATATAAACTCACGGACAATGAAATTTGTGCACGTAGAAGAAAACATGCTACAACCGCGAAACTTTGCAAATTGCTAGATTGCGTGCTGCTATGCAAATGATCCACGTTTGGTACGATTGCGCATAACCGCACAACCTGTGATGGCACAGCAAGCACGAACCGGCAGCCTTATTAACCGGCGTGTAGTCGATGCCCCATGAAAGCGAATAGCAGCAGCCGATGCAAGCAAGAGTACAGAGTAACAAGAATGCTGGGGACGCCCCGGTGGCGCAGTGGTCTAAGCGATGGCCTCTGATCATTCGTCCGGAAAGGGTCCGGTTTCGAATCCCGGTGAGGTATGGATGTTGTGTTTGTCTTACGGCACTGGCTCTCTCCCTTCTCTGGAACTAGTGACCCAAAATTAGGGACGGGCGACTGCTTATAACCCATTGAGTTGCTCACGGTGGTCGTTAAACCTCCAATCAAAATAAAAAATGCTGGGTAGACGCCAGAAACATCTATTTACGAAACTTACAGACATTGAGAGAGGCTTGTTCTTCGGGCTGAAAACCGCAGGGTGGTCGGCTCGCCGTATAACCCGCCACGTGGATCGTTCTGATCATACCGTTCGACTGTGGTGAGAGCAGTGGGCACGTGACGGCACTTCCACATGGCGGAGTGGCTCCGGACGGACCAGGAGAACCACCGGTAGAGGAGATCGACGGATCGTGCGCCAGGCACGAACGGATCCCACGGGGACCCGGTCCACTATGCAGGCAGGTGTAGCGGCTCCTGTGTGCTCACGAACCAATTTCCGAAGCCCCGCGGAAACGAATTTGCGATCCCATCGCCCTTTACGTGTGCTGCCATTAACATAGGAACATCGCCGTCTTTGTGGCCAGAGCGACTTGGAACGCCACAGACTGGCGACGTGTGGTGTTTAGCGATGAGTACCGCTTTGTTTTGGGGACAGATTATCATCGTGTCTGGGTGTGGATGTCCCTGGGACAACGACACAGTCCCAACTTCGCTATCGAGCGCCACAACTCCCCCATTGCAGGTATTATGGTCTGGGGAGCCATTGCCTACGATAGCCGATCTGCTCTAGTAGTGATACGTGGATCATTTACGGGCCAGCGGTATGTGGATGAGATCCTACGGCCCCATGTGCTGCCATCCCTTGCCGGGATTCCAGGTGAGCTATATCACCAGGATAATGCGCCGCCTGCACACGGCTCGAGTTGACCAGGACTGCCTACGTCATGTCCAACACTTCCATGGCCTGCCCGCTCCCCGGAAATGTCCCCTATCGAGCATGTGTGGGACCAGTGTAAACGCCAGCTGCCGCGGTGCCGCACTATCCGCAATTTGGAGCACACCGTCCAACACGTGAGAGCCAGTCTACCGTAGGACAACATCAGGCGTCTGTTCGCCTCCATGCCGGGGCGTATTGCAGCATGTATCGCCGCACGAGGAAGTGCGACGTGCTATTGAAGATTACCAGACTGCGTACCACAGATCCCTCTGTAATTGCCCTGCAGCTCTGTTTTAGCCAGCATGTGTATCATTCATCTGTATCATTACCTCCATAAAATTTCAGTTTAATCCGATGCTTCCTTCTTAGTGCGCAAATTTCATTGTCCGTGAGTGTATATTAATTCTGTAAAGTCTTGTAAGCCATTCAAGATTTTACGTAAGAAGTATTTTTTAAGAGTTATTGAGAAATATATCTCGTTCACTATTTTCCGATTTTTCAAACTACTAGTTCTCGTAATAATGAAGGAAAACCAGTGATAACACAGTAGCTTGAGATTCAACCGTCTACAATTTCAGAATCACTTCGTCAATCTGGTTCTTGCTGTCACAAAACGTCGAATTCCGGCTTGGATCTCCACATGATAAATGTCACTTCCTTGTAACTTGATTTCCTTGGGAGTATCTCGCATTTTTCTTTCAGCGATCTGACAAAGGCTACATCATAAATTATTTACGAAAAAAAATATTCAATTCAGTTCTTATTTGTTCTTAATGTCTTTCCCTGTACGCTTCTGGCTGCCGTGAGCTGAATTCCATTAATACTTTTATCGGCTTTGGAATTGTACGTAAAATCCCTGGGAATAGATTTTCCTTCTTCTTCAATAGAATTTTTTAACCAATTTAGATATTAGATTGTGGATGATTAAATGCCATAAAATGGACGAATATTTCAAAAACCTAAAATACGGCTTAAAATATACTTCATAAATCAAAATAATCACCGCCAGCAGCAACACGCTTTTCCTACACATGCTTCTGTATGCCATCGTCAAAAGATATGTCGCTCAGGTATGCGACAAACACATGGAATGTGGTTTCAACTGATGTTTGATTGGAAAACGATTTACCCTATGGAAAGGTGTCCAGGTGCTTTAAGAAGTGATAATCGGTAGAGGAATGATCAGGTGAATATGGCGGATTAGGTAACGTTTAGTACTTCAACTGGTGACCGTCTGGATCATCTAATGTGCAACGTGTGGTTTTGCATTATCATGGGGGACTGTGGAGCCCACGACGGTTCACTGATTCCGGCTGTTTCGTGGGCAGGTTTCCATGAATAAAGGAAAGTTTTTGACAGCACCGGTCCGAATTTGATGGCTCGACCAGCTTGTAGGAAGCCAGAGTGCATCGCACAAACTGCGGGCCACCAAACTGGAATGGAAATCCGGACCATTTTCTGGGCGTGTTCCTGGGCTTCATAGCGGTCAAGCTATTGGGAGAATGCTTGCGATTTCCATACCGCATCCATTTCTCACCATTCGTGATGAGGGACTTCAAATTGTCGTTCGTTTCGTTAGGGAAAATAATAGAAACATCTCATTGCCGTTAAGAACACCAACCTAATGCAAAGGGTGAGTCGAAAGTTTTGCAACATTTGGATCACCTTATGTTTTCATACGTATCTTTACGACGAAAAAAGACTAGCTGGACATATTGTTGCGCCGTCTTTAGCCATCTGCCTGCAAGTTCTTCGATTATGCGGCGGTACCACTTCTTTTTTCTAGGAGAAGAACTCCTTCCCCCAGCTGCCACCTCCTCCTGGATGTTGAAGTGCCATGTGCGAAGGAATTCGCACATTGTCCGGAACAATTAATAATTCGACGAGGCAAGGTAAGGGCTATATGCCGGTTGTGGCATCACTTTGATGCCGGAACAAGTAATAATCCGACGGAGTAAGGTCCAGACTATATGCTGGGTGTGGCATCAGTTCGATGCCGGAACAAGTAATAATCCGACGGAGCAAGGTCCGGACTATATACTGGGTGTGGCATCGGCTCGATGCCGGAAGATGTAATAATCCGACGGAACGAGGTTCAAACTATATGCTGGGTGTGGCAACAGTTCCACGCCGGAACAAGTAATGATCCGACGGAGCAAGGTCCAGACTATATGCTGGGTGTGGCATCAGTTCAACGCCGGAAGAAGTAATAATCCGACTGAGCAAGGTTCAGACTATATGCTGGATGTGGCATCAGTCTCGATGCCGGAAGAAGTAATAATCCGACGGAGCAAGGTCCAGACTATATGCTGGGTGTGGCATCGGTTCGATGCCGGAAGAAGTAATAATCCGACGGAACGAGGTCCAGACTATATGCTGGGTATGGCATCAGTTCGATGATGGAACAAGTAATAATCCGACTGAGCAAGGTCCAGACTATATGCTGGGTGTCGCATCGGCTCGATGCCGGAAGAAGTAATAATCCGACGGAGCAAGGTCCAGACTATATGCTGGGTGTGGCATCAGTTCGACGCCGGAACAAGTAATGATCCGACGGAGCAAGGTCCAGACTATATGCTGGGTGTGGCATCAGCTCGATGCCGGAAGAAGTAAGAATGCGACGGAGCAAGGTCTAAACTATATGCTGGGTGTGGCAACAGTTCGACGCCGGAACAAGCAATGATCCGACGGAGCAAGGTTCAAACTATATGCTGGGTGTGGCAACAGTTCCACGCCGGAACAAGTAATGATCCGACGGAGCAAGGTCCAGACTATATGCTGGGTGTGGCATCAGTTCGATGCCGGAACAAGTAATAATCCGACTGAGCAAGGTCCGGACTATATGCTGGGTGTGGCATCGGCTCGATGCCGGAACAAGTAAGAATCCGACTGAGCAAGGTCCAAACTATATGCTGGATGTGGCAACAGTTCGACGCCGGAACAAGTAATGATCCGACGGAGCAAGGTCCAGACTATATGCTGGGTGTGGCATCGGCTCGATGCCGGAAGAAGTAATAATCCGACGGAGCAAGGTCCAGACTATATGCTGGGTGTGGCATCAGTTCGATGCCGGAACAAGTAATAATCCGACGGAGCAAGGTCCAGACTATATGCTGGGTGTGACATCAGTTCGATTCCGGAGCAAGTAATGATCCGACGAAGCTAGGTTCAGACTATATGCTGGGTTTGGCATCAGTTCGATGCCCTCAAGTTCCTTGAGTTTTGCCCGGATCGTTCGCGCGGTATGAGGCTAGAGAGTGCGCTTTCTGTTCACCAGTACCGGGTACTTCTCCTCCAAAACGGCATACATCCGCTCCAGCTGTTCAGAGTAGAGGTTGGCGTTGATGGTTTGACCGTCTGGATCAAATTCGTAATGGATTATCTCGTTGAAATTCCACCAGACGCAGAGCATCACCTTGTGCTCAAAGCACCCACGTTCGGTAACAGATTCAGGAAGATGGCACAGGCTCAAACATGCCCACTGTGTGTTAGGATTACTGAAATAGAACCACTTTTCATCGTACGTAACAATTCTCTTGATGAAACGTACATCGCGCGGGGTTTCTAAGAGTTTCGTGCACACTAGGCGGTATGCTTCAGCTGGCGTCAGTTCCGGAGGGACAGTGCGCCAACTCCTGTAGACCTCTTTGAGGTCCTGAAGGGGACGAACCACGGTGGTCTGTGATATGCCTAGCTCGCCTGATAATCTCAGAGTGCTGGTAGTCGGATTTGCCTCTACAGCCTGGCGCACGCCCTCCGAATCCACTGTTCGCTGCCTACTTGACTTTGGATGATCGTCGAGCTTTTTGTCACCTTAGTGTAATTTCTTGAACCATCTGGTTGCGCGGCTGTGGTTCACGGAACCATCCCCTTTGGCGTGACAAATGTAGCGTATTACTTGAGCAGCGTTATGGCCGAGTTCAAACTCTTAAAGCAAAAGTCGTCTAATTAGCCAGTTGTGGCTGTTCAACTTTTAGGCGTCCCAACCACACACAGAACGACGACATGCAGTGCTGTTCACAGCAACGACTACCACTTTGTATCTGTTTTGACTGACTGCAGTGCGCGACTTGAACTAGTTTAAACACGTGACATACAGACGCAGCACGTGCGTTTATGCAAATATTGCAAAACTCTCGACTCACCGTCTGTAACATGTTGGATCGCCTTTGGCCTTCAATACAGCCCCGATTCGATGTGGGATGGATACAACGACGTACTGATATCGTTTTACAGGCGGAAATTCTACATCGTTCCTCCAGTTTCAAGGGCATAGTCCCAATGGGGGATCATCTAGAACATTCTACAGTACAAACGTCTAACCCATTCCTGCCTTTTCTAGAACATTGTACACGACACTTCGACATCTGTCTGCTATGTTACATGGCAGACCTATCTAGGCATAGATTTTGGCACACGTACATTTCTATAAAGAACCAGTATTTAATTATAATTTGCAAATTGTATAATTTCATTACCAAATAGTTCCATTGCTTTTGAATGGCATTATTAAATAATAGAATTACATCCTCTTCATTGTAATGCATTAACGATTAATTCCATTATCTTGTGCAAACCATACTTGGCATTACATTACCTTGTGTTTTATTACCAGTTACTGCATTACCTTGTAATGCATTACACGTTAATTGTAATCTGTACTTCTGTTACTTTGTAATGCATTACACTTTAATTGTAATCTGTGCTTACGTTACCCTGTAATGCATTACATGTTAATTGTAATCTGTACTTCCATTACCTTGTAATGCATTACACGTTAATTGTAATCTGTACTTCCATTACCTTGTAATGCATTACACGTTAATTGCAATCCGTACTTCTATTACCTTGTAATGCATTACACGTTAATTGCAATCTATACTTCCATTACCTTGTAAAGCATTACACGTTAATTGTAATCTGTACTTCCATTACCTTGTAATACCTTACACCTTAATTGTATTCCCTACTTCCATTAACTTGTAATGCATTACACGTTAATCGTAATCTATACTTCCATTACCTTGTAATGCATTACACGTTAATTGTAATATGTACTTCCATTACCTTGTAAAGCATTACACGTTAATTTTAATCTGTACTTCCATTACCTTGTAATGCATCTGTACTTCCATTAATTGTAATATGTACTTCCATTACCTTGTAAAGCATTACACGTTAATCTGTACTTCCATTACCTTGTAAAGCATTACACGTTAATTGTAATCTGTACTTCCATTACCCTGTAATGCATCTGTACTTCCATTACCTTGTAATGCATGTACTTCCATTAACTTGTAATGCATCTGTACTTCCATTACCTTGTAATTGTAATCTGTGCTTCCATTAGCTTGTAATGCATTACACGTTAATTGTAATCTGTACTTCCATTACCTTGTAATGCATTACACGTTAATTGTAATCTGTACTTCATTACCTTGTAATGCATTACACGTTAATTGTAATCTGTACTTCCATTACCTTGTAATGCATCTGTACTTTCATTACCTTGTAATGCATTACACGTTAATTGTAATCTGTACTTCCATTACCTTGTAATGCATTACACGTTAATTGTCATCTGTGCTTCCAATACCTTTTCAATGCATTACACGTTAATTGTAATCTGTACTTCCATTACCTTGTAATGCATTACACGTTAATTGTAATCTATACTTCCATTACCATGTAATGCATTACACGTTAATTGCAATCCGTACTTCCATTACCTTGTAAAGCATTACACGTTAATTGTAATCTGTACTTCCATTAACTTGTAATGCATTACACGTTAATTGTAATCTGTGCTTCCATTACCTTGTAATGCATTACACGTTAATTGTAATATGCACTTCCATTAACTTGTAATGCATTACACGTTAATTGTAATCCGTACTTTCCATTACCTTGTAATGCATTACACGTTAATTGTAATCTGTACTTCCATTACTTTGTAATACATTCCTGCCCAACTCTGCAGCTGGTGGCCATTTGAAGTAGATATCCAGGCAAATCTCTCTGCAGCTCTCCTCTGCTACATGAACCGCAATATCGAGGCGAAGAGTTTATAGAAGAATCCACGAAAGAGTTCTGTATGCAAGAAAGCCAATGGTCTGTACCCCACTCGCTATATCGTTCAGAAGGGTCTATCAGTATTGGGCCTGACACATCACCACTGCATCCCTGATCAAGGGGCTATATTAGCTTCCGTGTGGAGCCAGTGGTGACCCAGTACAACCTAAACGCAGATTCTCGAGGTGCGTACATTTGGAGCGTGGGCAGAAGCCGAAATCTTCCCTCCAATATTAGAGAAATTGACCTCTACGGTAGTGGAGGACTCCTGGTTTGGGCTGACATCATGTTGGATGGACACACACCGCTGCACGTGTTTCTAGGAGGTACCCTGACTACTGCACGCTATAGGTATGACAGACATCCTAGAGACATATTGACGGCTTTTCAGGGGAGCTGTTTGTTCCCAGTTCCTTTTTTATGCGGGATAATGCCCCTCCCCATAGGCCTCGGCTAGTCGACGAGCACATTCACACAGTAAAAAAATGTAGTAGGTTGCACCAAAAATTGGTGCGACATCAGCTGAACTACTTTTTTAGAAAAGATACACCATTGTGTGGTAAAAAATAAACCCAACAACATGGTGAAACCTTTGCCCCGTAATGTGGTGCAACCGTGTACCATAACGTGGTGAAAAGTTGAACCACGTTATTGGGTTTTGTTTGCAAAACACAATGGTGTATCTTTTCTCAGGAAGTGGTGAATCTGGTGGATTTCACCACTTTTTCGTGCAAGCTAGATCAAAATTTTTAACAGTGTAGTGTGGGAATATTCACACGACAGGGTGTCCTGCGAGATGTACGGAACTGAACCCGATAGTGCATGTCTGGGATGCCCTGGAAACAGCGCTTAAAAACCGGTGACCCCCTCCCTGAACACTCCCGGGACTTCGACACTCATTGGTGGAGGAGTGGCACTTATTGCCTTAAGCTCTCATTCACAGCCTTGAAAAAAGCATGAGTGATCGTTGTGAGATCTGTATCACTGTTCGGGCTAATCGCACTCTCCCTTAGCCCATTGAAATTCGGGTCACTTGGTCCATAACTATTAGACTGCGATGCTGTCACGCCCATGCTTCTTTCTTATACTGTGATGCATTCCTTTTCCGTTGTGTTTTGCTGCGTGATCGCTATATGCATGTACACTGTATTTACAAAAGTCACCGGAGACCCAGAAGAAAAACACAACATAGCATTTATTGACATTCATTAGTACGGTGTCGATCCACCTTGGCCGTAATGCATACAATGACCCTTCCAGACATGCTTATAACAAGGTTTTGGAACACAGCGATAGGAATGCGCTTCCATTCAGTACATAATGCTGCTGCTAACTGTTGCTTAGTAGTAGGCCTTGGTTCCAAACTTCTTATGCGGCGCTCTAATTAATTAAGATCAGGGCTCTGTGTTGGACAGTCCACACACGATACGGAATTATCGTCAAACCACGCCGTAACGGTCTTTGATTTATAGCTCGGATGCATTATCTTGCTGGTACCAACAAGGCTGGGTTCCATAGTATTGCCACAGAGTTGGTAGGGCATAATTGTCTAGTATATCGAGGTAGACGTGCTGGTTAACAAGTTTGTCCACGATAACCAACAGGCCGGGACCATACCACGAGAAACACCCCCACACGAGTACACTGCCAGCTCCAAAGTTTAACCGTTACACTGTGGTAAAGTAGCGTTTCCCTGCTGCCACCATACCCACATACGGCCATCAGACTGATGGATCGTGTATCTGGGTTCATCAGTCCATAGGACCCGTTTCCATTGATCTACGTTCCACGATAAATGTTCTTTGCACCATGCTAAACGACGAGTAGCATTTTGAGTGAACATGAAAGGCTTATGAGCAGCCGCACAACCACGGTAATCCATGGAATGAAGTTCTTTGCGAATGATATGTGTACATACCGAGATTCCTGCATTTTTACTCACTTGTACACTTAGGTCTTGTGCAGTACTCCGTCGATTACCTGTAACGACTCTCCTGAGGTTTCGACATCCTCTATCACTGATTTTCTTTGGTCTGCCGGTACGTTTAGCAGCTTCAGGCACGCCATGTGTTTTCCACTTATTCAGTACATCCAAAACAGTTGACTTGGGTGTGTTTAAACGCCTCTCGGTTTCTCTTATGGACAACCCACTAATATAACACCAAACAATCTTTCCTTTCTCAAAGTCAGTTCTCTCCTGCCGCGACATATTCACTCGATCTCACAGTGCGATATGATCGCGGTCAGCTGAAGGCTTGTTTTTATACCGTTTGCAGCTGTACCGCGCATCTTAGCAACGGAGTGGATCCGTTGATTTCCTTTTGAAGGGGTGTCTGGTGACTTTTGCAAAATATAGTGCATTTTGTGTTTGTCACATTAATTTTGGACACCAGTGTATTCTGCAATTTAAGTGTGTGTGTCTTTCGTAATTTTAAATTTCTTTCTTTCGGGATTTAACCAACAGCATGAGGGACTCCTAGGACTATGAGTAGTCTCCTGTCCCTAATTTAGGGCCATTATTTCGGCGGAGGGGCCGCTGCAACAAGAGCAGCCCATCCGTACCCCATCCGGCAGACGAACTCGGGCTCATCTTGGACAAATGATCTTAAGCCAGCACCTTAGACAACTCACACACTAGGCAGGGGTGGATCCGGAATCTTAGCTTGGAAAGGGGGGAGGGAGGTTGTCCTTTGCCAAAAAAAAAAAAAAAGGAAAGATTGATAGAGAATCTTTGAGGAGGGTCACACTGATACAAAATGGCGCAGCTGCTCCTTTCTGGTATTGCACAGCTTTTAAAAAAAGATTCCACAAAACATCTACGCTAAATTTTTAAATCATACTGTGAAAAAACAATTTGGCACACGTACATTTCTATAAAAAAAAACGACCACCGTGAGCAACTCAATGTGCTATAAGCAGTCGCCCGTCCCTAATTTAGGGTCACTGGTTCCAGGGAAGGGAGAGAGCCAGTGCCGTAAGACAAACACAACATCCATGCCTCACCGGGATCCTTTCAGACGAATGATCAGAGGCCATCGCTTAGACCACTGCGCCATAATGCTTGCTCCCATGGCATTCAATTGTTTGCTTTGCGAAGGAACACGCTCCTTGCTTCTTACTACGTCCTTTGTAAAAATGATCGTGCTGATGTTATCGACTTGTCCGTCCGTCCGTCTCTTGAAAATTTTTTTTTTTTTTTTTTTTTTTGAATTAGGCGAATCATGATTTTTTATTTCGTTTTTTTTTTTTTTTTTTTTTACCATGCACAAGGGCGTATATATTTGCAGACGATATCGAATTCAAAATACACTTTATTCCATATATTTGCTTCTCAACATCCGATTTAAAAAAAAATTACCTTTCGATTCGATTTATGTCGAAAACTATTTTAGGTATAGTCATTTCAGGAGGCGTAAAAGTAAATGGCGTCTTCCCTAATATCTCTGTTTGTAAAACTCTGATTTGAAACATTCTTTCTTCAGCGGATACAACTCCTGATGGAAATTTTTTAAATATATTTTTTTATTTTTGGTAAAAAATGGTTTGGCCATCAGGGGGCGTAAGAGTTAATTTTGACTTCTAATGCACTTACACCAAAATCTGAGCGTCTAAAATCTCGATTGAAAAATTTCTTTCGTGGATCGATGCCACTGATGGCGATAAACCTTTTCGGAAATTTTTTTCTTAAAACAAAGCATGGTTTTTCCGCCAGGGGCATAAATACATATCTTATATCTCTTCTTCTAAGAGTCCGATTTCAATTTTTTTTTTTTTTTGGAGAGCCTTTCCTCTGATAAATGTTTATCATATAATTTCAAATTTTTCTTAACGCACTGCCACCAGAGGGCGTGAGTTCACGATTCAGTTTACAGCAATATCTGAGTGATTAAAAACCCAATGAAAAAACTTCTTTCTTCGGTCAGATACTGTAGTTTTCCATACCGGTTCTATTGACTTTGAAAAGCTATAATACATTTAATTCGTGTGAGAACGGATTCAAAAGACGTGCCCATTACAACCGAAAATTCGAAGTCATCTTTCCTGTTAAATATCAAGTCTGTATGGAATGTTTGGAAATAAATTTGAGCCCTTTTATTGGGACAGTTTTATTTAATAGAAAAAATTCCAGCTTGAATTGTTGAATGATCCCTCAGCAACATGAACGGCGATTCCTCTTTAAAATATTCGTTTATTTTTCAAAATGCATGCTTCAAACTTCTTTTGAAAGAAAATACCATGTACTTCTCTTTATCAAGTCACTCCTGCGCAATACAATGTCATGCTGGGCAGTTTTCAGTCTGAAGTTTGTGAAATTATTAAATTAACAAAAAACATCCATAGCGTTTCATGGTAAATCAAAGCCTTCGTTCCCTTCAGCTCCCAGCTTCCCCTGTTTCCGAAAATCTAGTTCTTTTTATATTTCACTTCTGTCCGACTGTCTGTCTCTCTTTCTCTTTGTTGCAGCTCTTTTTCTAAATGAAAGGAACTTAAGATGGTTCCACCTAAAACCTCGGCCTTATACACTAAGTGGCCACTTTATTATAACCACATCCTCAGTACCTCGTTGGGCCACCTTCTACTTTTAATTCTCCGTCGATTCTTCGTGGCACGGACTCCACGAGATGTTGATAGGTGGTTTGTGGGATCTGAGACCATGCTTGATGAATAGCACTTTCCAGGAGTATGAGATTGCAGATTTGTGGATCCAGCTGTCTGAAGGCTCGTTCAACTGCATTCCACAAATTCTCAATGGGGTTAAGATCTGGAGATTGAGGGCGCCACCTCAGCAAAGTAAATTCACTGGCATGTTCCTAAAACCAATCCTGTATAATACACTGCCAGACAATTGCTAAGGACGGATGACAACAGTAACGATAGCAACCATAAAATGGAAGGCAGGAAAATGTGGAAATTAGCATAAGTGCGGGATACAGTAAGACGTGTTGTGCGTATGCAAATTTTGGATTGCCGAACTTGTTCGTGACGTCATAGCACTGACAAGAGATATAAAGGATTTGACGCGTATTGACCGTTGTTGTTCAAACGTAAAGTTGAAAGGGAAAGAATCAATTGACGAACTTGCAATTTTCAGTATGTCTTCCCGACATCACCTAGATGATTTTACGCGTGGCCGTATTATTGGCAAGATTGAAGAAGGGCGAAAAATTAGCAGATGTTGCCAGGGAGTTCGACGTCAGCCACAGTGTTGCTTCAAGGCTTTGGAAATCATTTCAAACAAATGGAAAGTGTAGCAAACATCACGGGGGGGTCGTGTTCGCAGTGCGACACCTGCAGAAGATCGGTACATAGTGCTATCAACAAAAAGACACCGGCGCAGCACAGCTAGTGAGGTAGCAAATCAGTTTATGGCTGCTACTGGCAAGCGGATCTCCCGAAAAACTGTCGCCAGACGTTTGCATGAAGGAAGACTATACGCCCGCCGTCCTGTTGTGTGCATCCCATTGTCCAGACGTCACCGTACCGCCCGTTTGCAATGGTACCATCAACATCGCAATTGGACTGATAACGACTGGTCTACTGTCCTCTTCTCAGATCAGAGTATATACAGTCTATCGTCTGATTGTCGAAGACAACTGATCTGGCGTGATAGTGGTACTGCATATTGTCCAGCAAACATACAGGAAAGGGACCGATATCCGACATGTAGTGTCATGGTATGGGCTGGCATCATGATCAATTGCCGCACGTCCCTCTATGTGCTTCCAACTGGGACTATAACTGGCCAACGATGCATTAATGATGTTCTGCTACCTCATGTTCGCATGTTCCGTGGGGCTGTTGGTGATAGATTCGTTTTCATGGACGACAACGCAACATGTCATCGAACAGTCGCTGTCCAGGAGTGTCTTGAGAGCGAGGATATTAAACGCCTCGTATGGCCAGCACGTTCTCCAGATCTGAATCCCATTGAAAATGTGTGGGATGCTTTGGGGAGGAGTCTTGCTGGTTGCCAATGCCCTCCAATAAACAAGGACACCCTCATCCGTGCACTGACAGAGGAATGGGATAAATTACCGCAACAGCTGCTTGATAATGTTGTGCAAACCATGACACGACGTGTGAAATCTTGCATCGCCCTCCATGGTGGCCATATCCCGTATTGACATCTTACGCCGGAACGCCTGCGGACGGTAATTGCATTTTTTTTTTCACGTTTACGTATTCTGCACAAAATGGCCTGTTTGTCCCTTTGAACACGTTCCAAAGCCTTCCGGATTTCAGAGCACAATAAATTGTCTTTCTTGTAATGTCCTGGCTTTCTGACCTTATTTTATGTCACTTGGCATCCAACCACACTTACTTTTTTATGCGCTATATAGCCGTTTATGATCCGTCCTTAGCAATTGTCCAGCAGTGTACGAGCATTATGGCAGGACGTATTATTTTGTTTAAAGTAGCCATCGCCATTGGGATAAACCAACCGCATGAGAGGACGCACTTGGTCCGCAACGATGTTTGGATAGGATGTGCCACTCAGACGTTGATCAACACGAAGTAAAATGCCCAAAGCTTGCCAGGAAAACATTGCCCAAACCATAACGTTGTCTCCATCAGCTTAAAGTGTTGTAGCAATGCATTTGAGGTTATAAAGAAGCAAATTTCTCCGTCATTTTTATCCACGCCGGGGATCGTACCCGAGTCCTCTTATTCCGGAACAAGTCGCTCTACCAACTGAGCTACGCAGACGTTCGTTCTTGCTGCTATCTGCCTTTCCGTCGTGTGTGTCCTGCGGGGCAGGCACGTCACATCACCCCCCCCGCGAAAGAGGGCAGGGGACATGGCCCACGGGTCAACCGTGACCATGAATTATCGTGGGCAGTCATCAGCTGAAGGACGTGCACTTAAGAACTCCCAGTAAATCTATTGTGTGGAATGCAACATCACACACGTTTTATTTTTCGAAGCGCTGAAGAAGGGATGCTCTTATTTTTCCTATCTCGCGGTGTGGAAAGAACATCACACCATTGCGAGATCTTTAGCGGCCGGATCATCCGGGAAGCTCCGGCGCCATTATAATGAAGTAAATTTCTCCGTCATTTTTGGTCCACGCCGGGGATCGAACCCGAGTCCACTTATTCCGGAACAAGTCGGTCTACCAACTGACCGTTCTTTCTTGCTGCTATCTGCCTTTATGTCGTGTGCGTTATGCGGGGCAGGCACGCCACAAGGTTCATGCTTTGGTGCTGTTTCCGCCAAATTCTCACTCAGCCGTCGGCATGGTGCAAATGAAAACGTGATTAATCGACCACATAATTTGTTTCCAATTATCGACTGTTCAATTCTTGTGCTCCTGTGCGAACTGGAGACGTTTTCTCTTGTTAACTGCAGACAGTAAAGGTGTTCGAACAGGCCTTCGGCTGCCATATCCTATCCGATGCAGTGTATGGCGAACAGTGCTTGCAGAGATCATTTGCGGGGATCTTTGATTAAGATGGTCTGTAATTCGCTGCACTGCTGCCCTTCTGTTGTCTGTTACCAGTCTGGACACTCTCCGTTCCGCCCGAGGAGTCACTAGTCGATGGCGACTGCACGCTGCACGTAGAGAACCAGTTTTTTGGCTGACAGTTCAGTGTTTAAACACTTTAACAATAGCTGCTCTGGAACATTTCACGAAAGCGGCGGTTTCGGTGATACTCGCTCCATGGCTCCGAGCTCCTACAATCATCCCACGTTGAAAGTCTGTCAAATCGCATTTTTTACCCATCTCGTCACCCAAAAATCACTTGTACTACTGTCGCAAGCAATAAGCTTTCCCTTTTTATACTAGAATCGCTTTCTGGCGGCAACAGCGTACAGCCATAGCTCATTTGCTTAAAACTGTCAGGTGGTCATAATAAAGTGGGCCGCCCGGTGGCGCAGTGGTCTAAGCGATGGTCTGTGATCATTCGTCCGTAAGGGGTCCGGGTTCGAATCCCGGTGAGGCATGGATGTTGTGCTTGTCTTACGGCACTGGTTCTCTCCCTTCCCTGGAACCAGTGACTCTAAATTAGGGACGGGTGACTGCTTATAGCCCATTGAGTTGCTCACGGTGGTCGTTAAACCTTCAATCAAAAAAAAATATTATTAATAACAAAGTGGCCACTCAGTGTATTTCCAATGGTAAAACTGCTTTACATATTTTCTTCGTAATTAATGAATTCCCAAGGATGAAAATTTGCACATCGATAAAACAAACTTTAAGTTATAGCATGGGATCCCTAATATTTGCTAAAACATAACGATAACTGAGCAATCCAGCATTTGTTTGTCTACTGACGTCATCAATGTACAGGTCGCGCCATCTGTTACCAGGACTAACATTACTCTAAGAAAAATGATCGATTTTTAATATAATTGTGGTTATGTTTTAGCAAGTATTAAGTATCTAATGCTATAACTGAAAGTTAGTTTTATCGATATGCAAATTTTATCTTTGGGAACTTGCAAATTCCGAAGAAAATATGTACAGAAATTTTGCCATCGGATGCATAAGGCAAAGATTTTAGGTAGAACTACCTTAAACAACATCCAATCTCCGTCTTCACAGCAAATTTTTATTGTTATAAAAAACATTTGTACAAATCTGTGCATTTCTTATTATAATTTTGCAAAAATTAATGCATTATTTATTTACGACCACGTCCATTTAAAGAAAAAAGTGTTTTTTTTGGGGGAGTGGAGGTGGGGGCGATCGCCCCAGTTACCACTCGTAGGATCTGCTTCTGCCACTGGGAAGAGAAACAACTACGTAGTTGGCACATTGTTCTAAACGCTGGCTCCTAACCACTTGTCTGAGATAGGGCCGGGTTCGAATCCCGGTGGGCCGCTCCGGTGGCGCAGTGGTCTAAGGCGCTGGCCTCTGATCATTCGTCCGTGAGGGGTCCGGGTTCGAATCCCGGTGAGGCATGGATGTTGTGTTTGTCTTACAGCACTGGCTCTCTCCCTTCCCTGGAACCAGTGACCCTAAATTAGGGACGGGCGACTGCTTACAGCCCATTGAGTTGTTAACGGTGGTGGTTAAACCTCCAATCAAAAAAAAAAAATCCCGGTGGGGCATGGATGTTTTGCATATCTTATGGCTCTCTCCCTTCCCTGGAACTAGTGGACCTGAAGTAAGGACGGACTATTGCATGTAGCCCATCGAGTTGCTGAAGGTGGTGGTTAAACCCTCCTTTATTTTTTATTATTTTTTTAATTGGAGGTTTAACGACCACCGTGAGCAACTCAATGGGCTATAAGCAGTCTCCTGTCCCTAATTTAGGGTCACTGGTTCCAGTGAAGGGAAAGAGCCAGTGCCGTAAGACAAGCACAACATCTATGTTGCACCGGGATTCGAACCCGGACCCTTTTCGGAGGCCACCGGGACGGCAAACCTTCCTTCCCCCACTGGCAAGGCACAACGTTTTTTTTTTTTTTTGATAAAATATTGTTTTTTAGATCGAGGGGTAAGGATCTTTACTTGCAGTTTGTTGATACTTGTTATATCAGTTACGTAAATCACGGAACTTTACTGTTACTTTTTTTAAATATGTAAAAATAATTTTGAGAAGTTCAGATGGATTTTATGAGAAAATTATTGAGAGCCTCCAACATTTCGCAGTCGTTTTTAGAGTTTGTGAGAAAATATAGTTGGAATGCAAACAAATGCGATGCTATGAGGATTATGAAGGTCTCTTGCGAAGACCATAATCTGGAGGGATGCTCTCCATTATCTCCAAGAAATTGTATTCTTTATTGGCTGAAGCTGTGCCCAGGAAGCAATAAGGAGGCCTGGCCTGCCTCTCCCGTCCACATGTTGATTCTTCCGGCGGCAGTCAATGCCGTCATTGGCGGGAACTTGGCGCGCCCTCAGGAGGGCACGTGGTTTTCTTCGCTGTCTCATCATCCGTCTCTCTCAGTCCTCAGATCAGTAAGGATCCTGTGCTGAAATTCGCCTCGACGCGTTCGGAAGGAATTCCTCACCAGCAGCCCGCCTGCACCTGTTCCCTCGTGGATTACAATACACACTTCTGCAGTTCTCATACACAGTAAGTGTACATTAGCTTTCAGTTTACGCTAATTTTTGTGAAAAGCGCCGTATATATCTCAGCTCAGGAAATAATTAAAATAATTTGCATAAATGCTTGACAGAACGAAACAAATCTGCACATGGATAATTTATTAACTTTTTTCTGAGTTTAACGACCAAAGTAACTCGATGAGTTGTAATGAGTCGTCTGCAATAGTGATCTAACGGCAGTCGAACGCAGTAGTGATCCGACGACAGTCGACGGCAGCAGTGATCCAACGGCAGTCGACCGCAGTAGTGATCCAACGGCAGTCGACCGCAGCAGTGATCCAACGGCAGTCGACCGCAGTAGTGGTCCAACGGCAGTCGACCGCAGTAGTGATCCAACGGCAGTCGACCGCAGTAGTTATTCAACGGCAGTCGACCGCAGTAGTGATCCAACGGCAGTCGACCGCAGTAGTGATCCAACGGCAGTCGACCGCAGTAGTGATTCAACGGCAGTCGACCGCAGTAGTGATCCAACGGCAGTCGACCGCAGTAGTGATCTAACGGCAGTCGACCGCAGTAGTGATCCAACGGCAGTCGACCGCAGTAGTGATCCCATTGCAGTCGACCGCAGTAGTGATCCCATTGCAGTCGACCGCAGTAGGGATCCAACGGCAGTCGACCGCAGTAGTTATTCAACGGCAGTCGACAGCAGTAGTGATCCAACGGCAGTCGACCGCAGTAGTGATCCAACGGCAGTCGACCGCAGTATTGATCCAACGGCAGTCGACTGCAGTACTGATCCAACGGCAGTCGACTGCAGTACCGATCCAACGGCAGTCGACCGCAGCAGTGATCCAACGGCAGTCGACTGAGGAGATCGTTCTCCCTAAGTAGATTTTTTCTTATTAAATCTCCAGGTTCGTAACTATGGATGTACTCATTTTTTTAATATTAAAAATGCGCAAATTTTTGTAAAAGTTTTTAATAAGAATCGAAATTTGCAGTTAATTTGGAGATAAAATTTTCTAGCTCCATCTGGTAAATAACAATTGAGGTTCAGAAACAGGAAAAGCTCGTAGCGGAAGTGAAAAGAGATTTTGATCATGAAAACCATCAAAATCATGAAAAGGATCATACACGTGGTCCTTCCCGTTGTTTAGTATCGTTTCGTATCATTAATAATTGGGAACAGACAAAGTCCCCCGTGGGTTGGACTTAGGAGTGTGTGAGTGTTCGTGAGATAATGTAGTACCAAAGTCGAAATACATATCTAGAATGGGCAATGAACAAACAAGTTAGTAAAATCATGCAATGCATTGGATTATGATACGCTTTCCAACATACCAGAAATAATTACTCAAGTTATGAGTGTAATTGGCTGTGGAATAAATCTCGCTCCTGTTCCCTGACCTTTGACCCCATTTTGATGATATTAAACAGAACTGATTCAGTATACCTCCGGAACAACATACTAAAGTTTTGTCGCTATAGAAGCATTTCAAGTCAAGTTATGAGGATAATAGCTGTGAGATAAATCTCGCTCATGTGCCCTGACCTTTCAATTCATTTATTTTGCTGAGCAGAGAACCAGTGTTACAAAAATATCAATGAGAAAAACACAAGGCCTGACAGGGTCCTATTCTCCCTAGACAAATTTTACACTTAAGTCAGGAGTTAACGTTACAAACAATTTGGTGTTTAAAAAATAATTATGATATGTAAGAAGATGATAAACATTACATGTGATACCATTGAAAATCAATTTACATTGAGATATACAAGTCATAGTAATAATCACAGGCCCCCTCCACTGCAATCCTCAATTTGAGGAGTCGCAAGTCATTATATAGTTTTTAATTTTTTTTTTTTAAAGGTTAAAATTTATATAAAGAAGTCAGTTCCGTCGGTAATGAGTTTCAGTAGTGTGGGCCAATGTAATTTATACTCTGCTTCATGGTCTCCGTCTTCGGATGAATGGGCCGAATGTGTAATTTAGTACGTGTGTCATGTGAGTGTATCGCTTTGTATGATGTCAGTGTGTAAATTAATCTTAATTCGCTTGAACATAATTTTCCCAATATTAAAGTTATATAGTTGGTTAAGCGTAAGAATGTTGTATTTATTTGGGGAAACTCTTGTGTTATTATATAGTGATAGTGGTATATTTTTATCAAGTTTTAGGTCAATTTATATTATATATTTGTTTTGTAGAATTTGAAGTTTTTTAAAATTATATTTAGTCGTCTGTCCCCACGATAAGGTAGCATAATTAATATGAGTCTGAAACATGGTATAATATAATTGAATTAGTGTTTCATAGGTAAGGTTTGTGAAAACCGTACTGATAACGCCAATGTTTTTAGAGAGTTTGAGAAGAAGAGTGTCCACATGTTGGTTCCACCTAAGATCGCTATTTAAAGTAATCCCCAAATAAAGTAAGGAATTAACCTCTTCTATATTTGTACCATTGATAGATAATGTGATAGAATGTGGCTCTGAAAAATTTTGTTTTTAAAAGATTAAAGTTTTTTTTTGGTATTATTTATTATTAGTTTAATGGAATTAAGCCAATCTGAGACGTTATTAAGTTGAGTATCAATATTCGAAATAGTGTTAGTCGTTAAATTAAATGATGTGAGAATGGTTATTTCGTCAGCATAAAGAAGATCAATATCATTTATGGAAGTATGTATGTACTAATATCATTTATGGAAGTATGTATATACTTTTAAGAAGAGAGTGTTCATTGTTTCTTATTCCAATAGTGTGTAATTTGTGTAGACCTTTCAATTCAAAGCCATTATCCACTTGAATTGAAAAGGCATTATCCTCATTTGAAATGAAAAGTCCAAAAAATTTAAAAAGGTCTACGCAATTACAACTATTGGAATAAGGAATAATGTTCATTGTTCCTTATTTCAATAGTTGTAATTTGTATAGACCTTTCAATTCAAATGAGGATAATGTCTGTGGAATAAATCTCGCTCATGTGCCTTGATCTTTGATTCCATTTCGATGATATTAAACAGAATTGGTTAATATCATCGATGATATTAAACAGAATACAGTCGGAGCAACATACTAAAGTTTTGTCGCAATCGAAGCATTTTTACGTAAGTTATGACGCATAAGGGCGATGGAATGGATCTCGCTCCTATGTCCTGACCTTTGACCCCATTTCACCCATTTTCAATAGGATTCGTCACCAGGTTGTCCCCTACCACATCTAAAATTTCATCGAAATCGAACCATTTTTACGCGAGTTATCGTGCGGATGGACGGACGGACAGACAGACGGACAAAGCTGGAGCATACACGCTTCTTCAACCTACGGATGGAAATTGGAAAGCCTGAAAAACGTCCCAACAGCAGTGCTTTCGGTCTTTTTTTTTTTTTTTTTTTTGAGAGAGAGCAGTTTTTTGATTATTTTCTTCGTTCCTTCCAGTTTTCCCGCGCTTAAGTATTCGAATTCGATATACTTTTGCGAGTTTCATTAGCTCCCTTTCGTCTCAGTGCGCTAATTCTTTGAGAAAGTGGCGAAAAGAAAATTTTTATTACTAACATTAGGCATGCCACTTGTAAACAAAAAAATTTAAATCAGATTTCAAATTCACAAAAAATGCACCCAGCAAATCGTGGAGTCAGTGAGGAGAATTGAGCAGTTACTCTCATCGCTAATATTTTTGTGATTTAAAAATTTAGAATATTCTTTTTTTGATTGAAAAAGTGACAAGAAGCCACGCATACCTAGGAAGAGCAGCGATATACATGTTATCGTTGAGTATGAAATCCGTTATTTCATAGAATAATACCTAGTTATTTCATGAAATAACTGATAAAGTCAGTTAAAGTGTAAAACTCACTTGTATTATATGGTTTAACTAGTTATTTCATAGAATAACGATCTACTCCCAGTTAAAGTGTAAAATAACCGAGTAAATAAATCCCAATTTCAAAAGGCTGTAAAGTGAGAACCACTGGTCAGAAATAACACACCATTTTCAATCATAAAGTGTTATGTAATAATAAGGATATTAACTTATGAGTACTTCGTCTCTACCTGATAATGAATTGCTGGTTGAAAAAACAAGGTTAAACAATGTCATTAGTAAAGTATGTATAGTTTGTTCACAAGAATGCAGTGAAAACGTGGTTTTTTCGAAATGTAATGAGTTTGTCGACAAGTCATGTTTAGAAGACTATGTTTTGGAAGACAAAGTTGTACAGAAGATCTGCTAATTGTGTTTTAATGAACTGAATGCTCAGAGGGAAAGAGAAAACTCTAAATAACGTTTGGAAATTCAAGCTAAGAAGATGAAATTAGTGTCAGATAAATCTCATTCTGAAGCCTCTGTGGGGCTTACAGTCCGTATCCCAGGACCTGAAGTTGACAGAGGAAGGGGTGACGCCAGATCTATTTTAGCTGTTATCATAAAAATAACCGAATAAGGATTTTTTCAATTGGAAACAAGAAACGGCCGCATAAAACAGCGATATTCCGGATCCCAGTTCAGCGTCTGTGAATACAAATTAATTCAGATCGAAGAAATGCTGGATATAGAGAAATCGCTCCGGTCGTTTGCTACAGCTCAAAGTTTAGGTACCGGTCAGAGATTTAAAAAATATTCATGTAAAACGCAGTGTGTCAACAAAAAAGGTATTTGTTTTAGAAATAATGTTCTATGTAATTCCAAATGCCATTTTAGTAATCCCTGTTGTAACAAATGATTTTATTGTGTCTTTATATAAATAACATTTTGTATCCTGTATAATTCAGTCAAATTGCTTGTTTTACACTTTAACTGTCTATCATTAGTTAATTTATAGAATACCTAGTTATTTCGTAGAATAACTAGTTAAAGTGTGGAATTATTAATTTGTTACACGCTTTAACTAACTTGATAGGTTATTTCATGAAATAACTAGGTATTCTATGAAATAACTGAATTATACACTTTAACGGTAACATATACACCAATTAGCCATTACATAATGACCTCCCCAGCCTAAAAAAATGAGCGTTCATGGGGACAGAACAGTGGCGCAGGTGAAGATCACACAGGAGTATATATACAACCTGAGGGCCGGCTTTTGGTTAGTAGACTGTTCGGTGTCAGAATGGGAAAACCGGACCATTTATTGGAGTTTGATAAAGGATAAATTCTGATGTAACAGCGCCTCGGAACTACGATCTCGGAAACGACGTAGCTTGTGGGTTGTTCACGTGCTGCTGTAGTAAGTACGTATCAAAAGTGGTGCACAGACGGCCAAACGACGAACCATCGTCCAGCCGTGTGCCGCCCGCATCCGATTGATGCCAGAGGGGAGCGGAGACTGTCGCGCATTGTTCACAGCGACCGCTGGGCCACAGTGCCACAAATCATCCGCAGCTAAAACTGTGGTGATGAGCACACAGTTAATCGCAGCCTTCTGTGCATGGGCCTGCGTAGCCGAAGACCCAGCCGGGTCCTCATGCTCACTGCACGTGATTGTCAACAACGCAAGAAATGAACCCAAGGTTGGACCGTGGATGATTGGATGAATAGCCTGGTCTGACGAATCAAGAATCCTGGTGAACCACGTAGATGGCGGAGCGCGTATACCCTGATTACCAACGCAGACTATGGCACCTGGATGCACTTTTGGGCGGAAACAGGCCGGCGGTGTTATACTGTGGGCGATGTTTTCTTGGGACACTTTAGGCCACATTATCCCAATTGTACAATTCCTGACAGATGTCAGATATCTAAACATCTTTGTGGACCAAGTTCAACCATTCATGGTAAATGTGTTCTCTGCTGGTGATGGCCATTACCAACAGGATAATATGCAGTACCACACTGCCAGAAACGTCAAGGAGGGGTTCAAGGAACATGCTGGTGACTTTCTGTTAATGCCATGGCCTCCAAATTCACCTGACATGAACCCAATCGAACATTTGTGGGTCGACTTGGAAAAGCGGGTTTGAGCTAAATCACCACCATCTTGAAATGTACGGGAACTGGAGTACCTGCTGGTGAAATGTGCGGGAACTGAGGACAGCTTATTCGGTAGGTGGTCATAAGGTAACGGCAAATCGGTGTCTGTATATATACGTAACCCTTTCACAAAATCTTTCTCGCGGTGGCGCAGTGGTCTAAGGCGCTGGCCTCTGATCATTGGTCCGGGTTCGAATCCCGGTCAGGCATGGATGTTGTGTTTGTCTTACGGCACTGGCTCTCTCCCTTCCCTGGAACCAGTGACCTTAAATTAGGGACGGGCGACTGCTTATAGCCCATTGAGTTGCTCACAGTGGTCGTTAAACCTCCAATAAAAAAAAAAAATCTTTCTCTCGGTTTTATTTTTGCTAGACCGCATGCACCAGCTTCCTCCCCTGAGGTTAGCTCCTGGATTCTGCCCTAGTCGTCCAATCCTAATTTAGGGCCACTGGTTTCAAAGGGAGGGAACCAATTTGGGCGGTGCCAGCGGAGTCCAGGGACCATATTTAAGGGGACACAGAAGGTAATTTGTTTTGTTCTTTTTCGTGAAATGGAAGAGTATGTAAAAAAACAAACCCTGCGGGCACTGTTATCCGAGAGGATGAGCGATGATAATTGGAGATGATCGAAAGTGTCGCTCTCACCGGAAAATTCTTAATCATTTCAATAGAAAGTTGGTTTCCTTATTTGCTGTTTACATATCCGACCGGGTCTCTCCGTGAGGTTTCCACTGACTATTAAAATAGTTATACTGTATAAAAAGAAATAGTTCCGTGTCTCTTTTAGAGAAGAAAAATGCTTCAGTCGATTGCAAATAGAATACACGACATGAAATGCCGCTACGTTTTTGCTCATTTCATCTCTTCAAAGTTTAATATACCTCCGTTGACACATGATCCCACTTCATTTTGACTTTTTTTTTTTCTAGACGTAATCTGGATCCACCAGCACTTTGCAATTGAGCACGGTTGCCTGTCAAGAAATTTATGTCAAAGATACCATCATAACAGGTCATGCTGCAGGAGACCGCGCTTTTTTCCAAACATTCCAATTGTCCCATCTAACCTTCCATTTCAGTACAAAGGCCTACAGTTTCCTGTTCTTTTTTTATGTTTTCCAACCGTAGGTTGAAGAAGCGTATATGCTCCAGCTTTTTACGTCCGCCTGTCGGCACAATAACTCACGTAAAAATGGTTTGATTTCGATGAAATTTTAGTATGTAGTAGCGGACCACCAGGGGACGAACTCTATTGAAAATGGGTGAAGTGGGGTCAAAGGTCACGCCATAAGAGCGGGATCCATTCAATTTTTTAATTTTTTTTTTTTTTGATTGGAGGTTTAACGACCACCGTGAGCAACTCAATGGGCTATAAGCAGTCGCCCGTCCCTAATTTAGGGTCACTGGTTCCAGGGAAAGGAGAGAGCCAGTGCCGTAAGACAAACACAACATCCATGCCTCACCGGGATTCGAACCCAGTCTCCTTTCGGACGAATGATCATAGGCCATCGCTTAGACCACTGCGCCACCGGGGCGGCCCATTCAAATTCCCTTATGCGTCATACCTGGCGTAAATATGGTTCGATTTCAATGAAGTTTTAGTATGTGGTAAGGGATCACCTGGGGACGAACCCTATTGAAAATGGGTGAAGTGGAGTCAAAGGTCAGGACATAGGAGAGGGATGCATTCCATTGCCTTTATGCGTCATAAGGTGAGTAAAAATTGTTCGATTTCGATGAAATTTTAGTATGTGGTAGAGGACCACCTGGAGAGGAACCTTATTGAAAATGGGACAAATGGAGTCAAAGGTCAGGGCATAGGATCGGGATCCATTCCATCGCCCTTATCCCACACTATTAAGGTGGACGTCAAATAATTTTGCTTCCTATATTTCCAATGGAAAACCTTTTGTACACATTTCCTTCACAATTAGTGTGTTCCGAAGGATGGAAATTTGAACATCGATTAAAATAACTTCATACTATAACTTGGATTACTTAACATTTTCTAAAACATAAGCATAATTATATCAAAAAACAATAACGTTTCCTTTGGTGGTGTTGAAACCAGAAAAATGATGGCGCGACCTGTACTTTGATGACGTCAGTGGATAAATAAATGTTGGATTGCATAATTACGGTTACGGTTTAGAAAATATTAAGTATTCCAAGTTATGAAATAAAGCTATTTTAATGGATGTTCGAATTTTCATCCTTGGGAACGCATTAATTGTGAAGAAAATGTGTACAGAAGTTTTTCCATTGGAAGTCATCATCATCATCATTGTCAACCATTATCAATCCACTGCTGGACGAAGGTCTCCCCAACGGTCTGTCTTGTGCCAGTCTCCTCCATGTCACTCCCGCATACTTCCGAATTTCATCCACCCATCTTCCATGTGGTCTTCTTCTGGGTCTTTTCCTGTCCCTTGGAATCCAATCTAAAATTTCGGCTGTCCATCGATGGTCTGTTCTTCTGGCAGTATGTCCAGCCCATTGCCATTTCAGGGATTTAACTCTGATCATGATGTCTTCCACTCTTGTCATTTTTCGGATCCACGTGTTCCTCTTCTTATCTCTCCTGGTTACACCAAGCATGCACCTCTCCATGCTGCTTTGAGTTGTCTGCAGCCTTTTTATGTCTCTTTTAGCTAAGGTCCACGTCTCTGCACCATACGTAAGCACTGGAAGGATGCATTGATCAAACACTTTTCTTTTAAGACATAATGGCATATTGCTCTTGAAAATTATGCTGTTTCTTCCAAAAGCTCTCCAGGCAAGTTTTGCACGCCGATTAATTTCTTCACCAATGTGACCCTCACTTGATATCTGCTGTCCAAGATAAACGTACGTGTCTGTTATCTCCAGTTTTTCTCCATCAATCGATAAATCTTCATTTCTTGTAAAAGCATTGTACATCACTTTTGTCTTCTGAAAGTTCATTTTTAATCCCACCTCTTTACTCTTGTCAGCAAGTTCCTGGATCATACTCTGTAGCTCTGATGGGGTAGTTGCAAAAATGACTATGTCATCAGCAAAACGAAGGTGGGTTAGATAATCTCCATTAATCTTTATCCCTTTGTTTTCCCAGTTCAGTGATTGTAGGACGATTTCCAACGTGGCATTAAAGAGCTTCGGAGATATGGTGTCACCTTGTCTCACTCCTTTTCCAATTTTTATGTGTGTTGTATTTTCAAACAGCCGAATCTTTGCACTTGCATTTTCATAGATGTTATTAATAATATTAATGTATGCATCTTCAATACCGCAGGATTTCAGAGCCATTGCAACTGCTGATTGTTTCACCGAATCAAAGGCTTTTTCATAATCGATAAAAGCCATGCACAATGGAAGTTCATATTCCCTCGCTCTTTCAATTAGTTCTCTCAGTACGTGGATATGATCTATTGTGCTGTAGCCACTCCTGAATCCAGCTTGTTCTCTCGGTTGAGCCATGTCCAGTGTCACCTTCAAGCGGTGTGAAAGAACTTTAGTGAAGATTTTATAAACTACTGATAGGAGGCTGATAGGTCTGTAGTTCCTGAGATCCTCAATGTCACTTTTTTTATGTAGCAAGATCATTGTAGCGTTGTTCCAATCCTCAGGAATTTTCCCTTCATTAAGGCATCGAGTGAAAATTTGGGCGAGTACTGTTTCGATTTCTCCACTTGCTTCTTGTATGATGTCTACAGTAATTCCATCTTCTCCTGGAGCTTTTTCCCGCTTCATGTTCTTGATTGCATGTGCAACTTCTGCTGGGATGACTGGAAGAACTCTGGTACTGGTACCTTTCATGATGTCTGGAGTACATGTATCATCCCTTTCATATAATTTGGAGTAGAAATCTTTCACTCTTGTCAAAATTTCGCCTCTATTTCTTGTTACAGAACCATCTTCTTTTCTCAGTGCCATAATCTGTTTTTTCCGTTTACTGAGATGTCCCTTTGCTATCTTTAGGCTTTGGTTGTTTTCAATTGCTTTCCTTACTAGTTCACAGTTGAATTTCCTTACGTCTTCAGTGATACTTTTTCGTACTGTCTTGCATAGCTCTATATATTCCACTTTGGAAGTCACATCTTCTTTAGTTGTCCTCATCACTCTTCTTTTTTGCATCAACATTTTGGTTTTTCCTGATAATTTGTTCACATGCAATTTGTTCTTAGACCCAGCTAATTTTGTTGCTGTTTCCATAAGAGCTTTGGTTACTTTTCTGTTAACTTCAGAAATATCCACTTCTCCCGACGTTAGGCCTTCTAAAGCAGAGAATCTGTTCTTCAGTTCCAATTTGAAGGTATTATGGTGTTTTTTAAGGTTGGTTATGTCAATACATTTTGTTTGTCTTATGAGCTTGCTACGTTCGAGTTTAGTGTTGAGGTGCATCTTACATCTCACCAATCTATGGTCACTGCCTGTGTTGAATTTGTTTAGCACACTGCAGTCTTCTATGACGAATTTTTTGTTACACATAATAAAATCAATTTCACTTGTCGTCCCATTTGGATGTCTCCATGTCCATTTCCTGTGTGGCTTTTTCTTGAAAAAGGAGTTCAAGAAGAAAAACCCTTCTGCCTCTGCAAACTCTACGAGAGTATTTCCACGCTGGTTTCTGTTGCCGTGACCGAATTTACCTACTGAAGTTTCATTCTGTTGCCGTTGCCCTATTTTTGCATTGAAATCTCCCATAATTATCTTCAAGTGCTGCTTACCTTTATTATTTAGATCACGAATTTCCTCATAAAATTCTTCAATTTCTTCTTCAGCATGACTTGTGGTGGGTGCATAAGTTTGAATAATCTGAGCCTGGTATCTTCTCGAGAGTTGGAGAACGAGTCGTGCAGCTCTGTCAGAGGAACTTTCAACTTCTACAACTTTATCCTTCAGTTTCTTGTTTATTATAAATACAACACCACTAGTTCTGCCAGTATCTGTCCCACGATAGTAGAAGAGATGTCCACTTTTCAGTTCAATGAGATGTTCTCCTTTTCTCCTTACCTCACTTAGCCCGACGATGTCCCACTTGATCCTTTGTAGTTCCTCTTCCAATTCAAGAAGCCTTGAATCAGAAGATAGGGAGCATCCGTTGTACGTAGCCAAGGTCAGCATCAGATGGCAGCCTAGTCCGGTCCTCCGGGGATTCTTAGCACCCTCTGCCTTCATGTCGCACTGGCCGCTGCCTTGGCCAGGTACATTCCAGCTGCCGGAGACTGAGGGCCAAGATTTAAGTTGTGGAGTCATTTTGGAGGGGTTTGGCCATAACTCACCACGCTGGCCAAGCGGGTTGGTGAGTGTGTGATAGCATTTCCTCTAATCCCGATGGTATAGTTATACCGCTATTGGCGGTCGTCAGAGCCCCTTTAGTGAGAACAGGATGTACCACGAGAAGGCGGGGTTGACATTTGTCAAGGAGAGGCTGTGATGTTACGCATCACCTGACCTTACATATGGGAAGCAAAATTACTTGACGTCCATCTTAAAATAGCAATTCTTGTATGTATGTATGTATGTATGCATGTACATTTTATTTTGAAAACGGCTCTAAGAATTTTGATGAAAGTCGTTAACGTACCGTTTCCTGGTACTAGAAATCGATTTAGCTTGATCTCAACTTTAGGAGAATTCGTTTAGTGGGTTAAATAACCACCCGAATTATAACGCTTTTAGTGTCATGGCGTCGTTCCATTAATGTTTCCAATGTTTTGTCGATTTATTTGTTGCTTTAGCAAAACTCCATTCGAATTGTTTTGCTTGCAAAACAAAATGATTTTGTTGGCTATATTTTGTTAATTCAACTATATGGAGGTGCACTGAGAAAAAAGGTTGGTTTGAAACAACAAAATAATTTTGTTGAGCTGTTTTGTCGATTTAATTTGTTGCTTTAGCAAAACTCCATCGGATTTGTTTTGTTGGCAACACAAAATTATTTCGTTGGCTATATTTTGTTAATTCAGCTATATGGAGGTGGCATCGACCTTACGACAAAGCGCACGTGATTACTAGATTTTTCATACGAGCACTACCAGACTACCTCTGACTAGAAGAATCTCGTTTTGCGCTTAAGATTTAGCTTTGAATTAAAGCTGACTATGAAGGGACTGGGAACTGTGAAGGGAAGACTGGGAACTGTCAACTCTGATAGAGACATTCAGAGGTAAGAATTTCTAATATATCTTTAAAATTCAGAAAGTATTTCTATGCTAGTGTTTATTGTGTGTTATTATGGTTGGATTCAGTGAATTTTAGAGATAATTTGGCCTCGCTTTGTAGACTTATAATTACAATGAACACAATAGACTCCGCATCCTACTAGATGCAGTTCCTGATCGCAAATAAAAATTTGCACATGAGGTAATGATAAGAGTTTTAATTTATATATAGAGCTTGATTTCATGAATAGGCTATGTATACAGGGTGTTTCAACATTTAGAAAGAAATCTGATTTAGAAACATGTTACGCACGCACCAAAATAGTGTCAATACATCGTTATATCAAGTGCAAATCGCCCGTGAGCATTCCAGGTAATAAACACACTTTGAAATGCTGAATTCGCAGATAAGAATTTGCTTATAAGGGCTGGTATAGCCGAGTGGTTAGTACGCCGAGTTCCTAAACTAAAAGTCTCAGATTCGAATCTGCATGGTGATAGCTTTTTCGCTGGCTCGGAAAAAAATTCCTCGTGACGTAACACCGTTCAAATTCATTTAAACACCACTAGAAAGTAAATACATTGGGAAAAATTAAAATAAGGGGGAGGTGCCGGACACCCAGGGTCGAAGGGCACCGCCTAAAATTATTGCATCGGCAAAGTGCTGCCATCGGGGACAAAGTATGCCCAGCTACATAACTCTAAATTTTGTTAGAGCAAGAAATTACTGTGTCACGATAACAATATGTTTGGTTGTAGCAACAAAGCGTTTTATCACGATAACAATACATATTGTTAGATCAAAGAAATTCCCAAAAATCGGCAAAAATTATTTTGTTAAATGAACAAAACGTGTTTTCATGATAATAATAAATTTTGTAGTCAACAATAATTTTCAACAAAATAAATTTGTAAGTTCAGCAAACATTTTCGTTTACTGTATATCGACAAAATTTTTTGGTTGATTCAACAATTTTTTTGCTGAATTAACAAAACGTTTTTCTCGGTGAGCTTAAGTAAGCTACGAAAAAACTGTATAACACTGATCATAACGCAATACAACAATAAAGATGACACCGAATTTTCGGGTGTAATAAGCACGTCTTTTGAATCCGTTGTGACGCAAATTAAATTTTTCAAAGCTATTCATAGCCAATGGAACCGGAATGGAAAACAATAGTATCTGACGGAAGAAAGAAGTTTTTCAATAGGGTTTTTAATCCCTCAGGTATTGCTGTAAACGGAATTGTGAGCTTACGCCCTTTGGTTGCAGACTTGTGCGCTAAGAAAAGCATGAATTTATATGAGAAACATTTCGCAACGGAAACGCTCTCCAACACAGAAAGAATTTTTCAAATCGGCCTCTTACAAACAGAGATATCGACAAAAGTAACATGTGACTTTGCGTCCCCTGGTGGAAAAATGAGCACTATCGGTCACTATCGTATGAGCACTATCGGTCCAAGAAAAAAAAATTAGTCGAGTTTTCAGGAGCCGAGATTTTGCTACAAATACATCAGAAGCAGAAATTAACTCTTATGCCCCCTGGTGGCCAAACCATTCTTTACCAAACAGAAATTATGTGAAAAATATTTTCCATCAGGTCTTGTATGCGATACAGGAAGACGTTTTTCAAATCGGAGTTTTAGAAGCAGAAATAACGCAGAAAACGCAATTTACCTTTATACCCCCTAGCGGAAAGTCTATTATTTACTTGAAAATTTTGAATTTATAGGAAAAATATTTCGCATCGGAATAACTATCCAACAAAGAAGAAATTTTTCAAATCAGACTCCTAGAAGTAGAGATATTGACAAAAATAAGATGTACATCTACGCCCGCTGGCGTAGAAGCCATGCAGTATTTCAAGAAGAAAATGTTCCTAAAAGTTTTGTCGACATGAGTAGTATCGGTGAACAAACCACTCTTTTTTAATTGAGCTTTTAGAAGCTCATATTTTGCTGCAAATACATCAGAAGCGGAAATTGAGACTTACGCCACCAGGTGGCCAAACCATTTTCTTCCAAAATTAGAAATTATGAGCAAAGGATTTCTCATCAGGAGCTGTATCCGGTGCAGAAAGAATTTTTCAAATTGGAGATTTAGAAGCAGAGATATACGAGGAGGGGGAACAATTTACCATTACGCCCCTAGCGGAAACCCTATGAATTACTTGAAAATTTTGAAATTATATGAAAAAAAAATGTCACATATGAAACACTATTCAACAAAGAAGAAATTTTTCAAATTGGACTCCTAGAAGTAGAGATATTTACAAAAATAAAATATGAATCTACGCCCCCTGGCGGAGAAACTGTGGAATATTTTAAGAAGAAAATATTCCAAAAATGTTTACCGATGTGAGTGGCATCATTCCACGAAATAATTTTTTCAATCGTTATTTTAGAAGCTCAGATTTTATGGCAAATATATCAGAAGCAAAAATTAACACTTACGCCCCCTGGTGGCTAAAGTATTCTTTACCAAAAATTTGAAATTATATGCAAAAGATTTTCCATCAGGAGATGTATCCGCTGAAGAAAACGTTTTTCAAATTGGAGTTTTAGAAGAAGAGTTATCGGGACAAATGTAATTTACTTTTACGCCCCCTAGCGGAAAATCTATGCGTAATTTGAAAAAGCAACTATATCTAAAATACTCTTCGAGATAAATGGAATCGAAAGATAAAATAATTTTTTCAATCGGATGCTTAGAAGGAAATACACTGGTGGAAAGTGAAAAAAGAACACCAAGAAGGAGACGACTGATACCAACGAAATTTATACAGCATAATAACGGAATACAGAGGATAACGTGATCAAAACATTATGGCAAAATACAGCTGAATTTGCTGGTAAACTGAAAAATAACATTTCCATGTAACATGGTTAGTACGAGGTTGAACCGCCATGAACTGCGTCACACTGTGCAATTCTTTCATGGAGTCTGTCGTACAGATGTTGGATGTAAGTTTGGGGTATTGAGTTCCAAGCATCCTCAACCTGGACACGTAAATCGGGGATGGTCGTGGCTCGCCGTGGAGACCGGATAAGTCGTTGTCCCAGAAAATCCACACGTGCTCAATGCGGGACAAAACCGGTGAACGTGCAGGCCATGGAAGTTGCCTCACACCCTGAAGTGCATGTTGCGTTGCACGTGTCGTGTGTGCGCGTGCGTTATCTTGCTGGAAAACACCACGATGGACCGACCTTACAAATGGCACAACAACGGGCTGAATGATGTTGTTGATGTAGGAGGTGCTGTTTAACGTACCCGGTGCAAACACTAGTTGTGTACGGGAGTGATAGCTGATCGCTCCCCACACCAGGAGACCACGTGTAGGCCCTGTGTGTCGCTGGCGGATGCAAGAAGGGTGGAGACGTTCCCCTGTGGGTCTGCAAACACGCATACGGCCATCGGAGGCTCCCAAGCAGAATCTGCTTTCATCACTGAGAACGACATATCGCCATTGCGTTCTCCAGTGAACACGTTGGCGACACCACTGCAGCCGTTCCTGACTGTGGGCTGGAGTCAGAGGTACACATGCCAGAGGTACACGTGCACGTAGTCCTGCATCCAGTAGACGGTTGCGGATTGTTCGCACAGTCACCTCAGGTGCAACGGCAGCTCGGATTTGCGTCGCAGTGGATGTTCTGCTTGACAACGCCGCTCTTCTTATGCGTCGATCGGTCCACTCATCAGTCCGTCTGTGACTCCCGGTTCCACGTCTTCTTGTGTGGGAATGTTCCTCGGACCATCTACGGAACCATCGTACCAACACCGATACTTCCCGTCCAATTCGCTGCGCAATGCAACGATACGACCACCCGGCCTCGCGGAGTCCGACTAGACGACCTCGCTCAAAGTCCTATAACTGCTGAAATCCTACACGTCTTCTATATCCAGGTATTGCAGCTTCTTCAGGGTCTTCGCACGTGTCCGTACGCCGACGACTGGTTACATTCAGTTCGCGTACTCCTTAAATACCACCGACGATAATTTGCATATTATGCCGTGCTGTGGCGTAAGTTCTCACCGGTTGGTCCCGAAATTAACATCACACCTACGTAAACTTGACCCCATTAACATATGTAAATTTCATGACCTTTCGCTAATTCCTTCTTGGTGTTCTTTTTTTACTTTCCGGCAGTGTATGTGGAATAAAACGTATTTTTGTGTTGGACATCATCTGAATTTACGCCCCCCTAGCGGCAAAATTGTACTTCGTAAGAAAAAACGAAATAAAGGATCATTATTCGCATATTTCAAGCTTCCCAATCGAAAACGAATTTTTCAAATCGGACTAATAGTTGCAGAGATATCGTGGGTACAGACGGACGGACAATCTGGTAACATATACACGATCTTTTTTTTACAAAAGACGTGCTAAAAATGCACGTGCTTAAAATATTTCAAATTTCCTATATTAGCACTTAAATAAGCTTACCCGGCAAAACATTAGGCACCTTTTTCAGAACTTACCTACTAACGGGTGACGGCGCCTCTTGCCTTGATAACAGCATGAATCCGGTGTGGTAGAGACTCCACGAGGTTGTGGATTTACTGAACATCGATTCGCAGCCACTCTTGCGCCAATTGGTCCCGAAGTTCCGCCACAGTACGTGGGTTTCGACTGCGGCGTACCAAGTAATCCCACAGATTCCCAATTGGATTTAATCTGGAGATTTGGCGGGCCAGTTGAGATGAGATAGTGTTGCGGATTTTTCGTCGTGCCACTCAAACACTGTTTCAGCCCTGTGCTCACGGCAATTGTCGTCTTGGAAGACAGGACAATGTGATGCTGCTTCTGGAGATGTACGGCAAAGGGCAACACTTTGTCGTCCAAGACGAAGTATTAGGTATGCATGTTGATTCAAATTCATCGTCACTGCAACAAAAGGGCCCATTTTGTGTTACGAAAAACATTCCCAAAGCATCACAGAACCCCCCCCCCAGCTTGAAAAACACCTTCGACAGAATCAGGATTAAAAGCTTCATTGGGATTGCCATGTACTCTTCGCCTCCCATTACTGGAGTACAAACAAAAACCAGACACATAAGACCAAATTACTCGTTTTCAATCCTCCACAGTAAAGTTTTGGTACCTCTCAGCCCATTGATAGCGTGCTACTCTGTGACTTGCTCTTAAAAGTATCCTCTTCCGTGGTACTCTGCTCCAGAGCTCCAGATGTGCATCGTGTCGCAGTGTCTTCTCAGAAACTGGTTGGAGTGAACTTTTATTGGCTGTTTGGCGCAATTGTTGCCTGGTTTGAAACCGATTTGCAGTTACTAATACTATGCGTGAGACATGGCGGCGGTCCTTGTTGGTGAAAATCGTTTTCCGGCCGCAGTTACGTGGCCGATTTTCAGTTGACTGTGAACTACACCACTGTTTGTACACCCGCTGGACAGTATGCTTCGGTACACTAGAAAATCGGGCGACTTCATTCATGTTATGTCCGTGGGCGTGACCAAACACAATGACTCCTTTTTTGTCACACAGTAACGTCTGTCTTACGACCCATATCGCAGATTAAATTCAGCACAAACGTTGCTTTTCACCACTGCACGAGACAAAAATGATCCTATAGACCATGTCAGTGCTTTGTATCTCCCAACAATGCTATACCGACGCTCTCTATGCAACCGGTAACTTCCTACTGTCATTTCTTTTAAATGGTTCCACCTAAGATATATGTTTCCTTATATATGTTGCCTTATGTTTCCAATGGTAAAACTTCTGTACATATTTTCTTCGCAATTAGTGTATTCCCAGGAATGAAAATTTGCACTTCCATAAAACTAACTTTAAGTTACAGCATGAGATACTTAACGCTTCCTAAAACATAACCATAATTAAGCAATCCAACATTTGTTTGTCTACTGACGTCATCAATGTACAGGTGGCGCCATCTATTAACAGGTCTGAACATTACTCGAAGAAAAATGATTCATTTTTAATATAATTATGGTTATGTTTTAGCAAGTGTTAAGTATCCCATGCTATAACTCAGAGTTAGGTTTATCTATGTGCAGATCTTCGTCCTTGGGAATACATTAATTGCGAAGAAAATATGTACAGAAGTTTTACCATTGGAAACATGAGGCAGAGATTTTAGGTGGAACCACCTCAAGAGTGACTAATTTTTTGTCCGGTGTGCTTATATTTCTATATTCCGGTGCATCATTGTCAAAGCCATTGGTGTAAGGCTAACGCGCTCGGCTAGATATCGAGAGATCCGTGGATTCAATTCCCCGGGGGTGAGTTCCACCTAAAATCTTCCCCGGGGGTGAGTTCCACCTAAAATCTTGGTAAAACGTGGAAAGAGCGATGTCTTTGTTTATTCAATGACGCCACGTATTTGGAGTACCTTCACTTTGAATCTCGCCCTTTGGATTTAACTGCTATAATTAATATATAGCCAGTGCCGTTAATGCCCACCAGATGGAGACATCTCAGTAGCTGAGCCCATCTTACGGATTTATGATGTCAGAAGCTGACTGAAAAACACACATATCACCGTGAATTGTTGGCCACCGTGGTGTAAAGCTAACGCGCTCGGATAGATCTCGAGAGATCCGTGGATTCAATTGCCCGGCGGTGACCGAATAACTATTTTTCGGTTGCTGAGTGTTTCTGGAACGTGGAAGGAGCGATATTTCTGTTTCTTTAGTCAAAACCATTGTTGAATCCTGATCGTGCCGCATGAAGTCCCACGAAGTGATGCAACAATAGTTAATTTCATTGTTACTCAACAATATATTTTACTAAACTATCGCCGAATAATATAGGGTGAACCGTTTGGGTAGGGATAATTTAAAAACGCTGTGGTATGGCTTATAACCAACACAATAAGTCAATACTTGGCAAAAATGACCTTTATGGATCGGAGATTGGCTAGGCCTTTACATGACCCCGTTTACTGACGCGGCAGAGTTCATACCGGGTGTTCAATTCTTGCCAGGTGTTTTCTACAATCAAAATTACTTGACGTCCACCTAAAACAACTGACATAGCTTTACCAACAAAACATATGCATAACAAATTATCTGTGTCACCATGTTAGCAGGTTACGGGACCAGAACTTTCGTCTGTGGTTATCGCGAAGACAGACAAGCCGTTCGTTTCTTTCCTTTGCGTCTTTTTTTTTTTTTTTTTTTTGATTGGAGGTTTAACGACCACCGTGAGCAACTGAATGGGCTATAAGCAGTCGCCCGTCCCTAATTTAGGGTCACTGGTTCCAGGGAAGGGAGAGAGCCAGTGCCGTAAGACAAACAAAACATCCATGCCTGACCGGGATTCGAACCCGGACCCCTTACGGACGAATGATCAGAGGCCAACGCCTTAGACCGCTGCGCCACCGGGGCGGCCCTTTGCGTCTTTAAAAAATGCTTAAAAATCAGAAAATGACTTTCTTAAATTTGTTTTTGAAAAGAAGAGACAATAGTTGTAAGTTTATGCTGTAAAAATTGCAATGCGTTATGATTTATAGTTTGCCATATATCCGTTTTTTTAAATGGATCCCATCGCGAAATAGAGAATTTTGTGAAATTTAGAAATTTCATTTCTCCTAAACTAAATCAAAATTAAAAAAAAGGGTGACGAGGTGCAAAAATTATGTCATGGCACTACATGCCTACAAAGTTTCGTGGTTCTGTTGCTGTTAGCGTGTCCGGAACGCGACCTGATAGCACTTTTTTTGCTTACCTTAGCTTTGAAGTACAATAGCTCTTGAAGTATCGCTAAAATCGAGAAACGGTTTATTTCAGAGTGTTCTCCAAGTAATGCTCTACAAACGATGTAAATTTCATATTTTTGTGTTCAATACGTTTTGCACTGCGAGCTAGGAAACAAGAGTGTCGCGAAATTTCTAAAACAGCGGCAGCAGCAGCGGCGGCAGTTACTTTTTTAGAATAGAGAGATAGTTCATTTTTGTTCACCGTATAAAAATTAATCAGCATGTTTTCTTCGGACTTCCGTAAATGAATTTCATTTGGAGTTCACAAAAATATTTCGTCCGAATTTAATTTTAAAATCACCGGAAGCAAACAACAGTATCGCATTCTACAGTATAACGGATACCTTTGTCCAATTTCAATGAAATCGATTATCAACATTTTTTAAAGAAAGTTTGAAAACATCACATTTGATTTTAATGAGGTAATTAGTTTTGAGCCATTTCAGTGTAAAAGAAACAGTATTGTATACATAAAGCTTTAAAACAGTATTGTTGTGTTTATTAATTTTTCGATAACTACTGCTACGTTGGGTGAAAATTAATTTACCAGAGTAACTAAATTTGTCTAGCCTCCCCTAGAAATTACCACTAAATACGGTCCTGGGTCGGGCTTGGGCAATCCGTGCAGACCTCTAGCTCATAGCCTTTAGATTTTCTCACGATAGTCGTAAAACCTCGAAACGAAACATATATACGCTCGCTATCTACCAACAAGTAATTGGACACCTGTGATAGCAAAGGAAAACGAAGTTTATTCGCTTTCAAGAGTTGGTGTAGCCTCCACGAGCAGCGATTATAGCTGCGACCCTCCGGGGCATACTCTCAACCAGGCGTTGTACGACGGCTAGCGGTATTTTCTCCCACTCGGCTTGGAGAAGACAAGTCAGTTCCTTCACCGATTTCGGACGGTGGGGGCACCCCTTAAGCCGACACACTAACTCGTCCCAGAAGTGCTCGATAGGATTAAGGTCCGGGCTCTGCGCATGCCAGTCCATTCGATTAACCCCATTGTCACCATACCAAGTCATGGTGGACCTCGAAACATGACAGGAAATAACATGGGTCCACCCCGTAAAACTGCCACAACGTAGGAAGCGGATGGTCATCCAAAATGGTGCAGTAGGTCTCGGCATTGAGTCTACCAGGAATTGCGACCAAGGGTCCCGTGCCATATCAGGAGAAACACCCCCATAGCATAATTCCACCGCCTCCGAACTTCACAGTTGGCACAATACATTCCGGCAGGAGGCGTTCTCCAGGCAGACGCCAAACCCAGACCCTGCCATCCAAACGGTAGAGGGTGAACCTTGATTCGTCGCTCCAGAGAACCTGTTTCCACTGTTCAACGGTCCACTGTCGACGTTCTTTGCACCACGTTAGCCGAGCAGCGCTATTGGACTTGATGATCAAAAGCTTGTGGGCGGCAGCACGTCCATGATAACCGAGAAGATGGGCTTCCTTACGGATGGTATTCATCGAAAGAACACTCCCGGATGCCTGTTGAAACTCATCGCGGATGTGGCCCATCGATTTGGTGCGGTTCTTCCGAATTTCTCTGGCCAGCACCCGTCGGTCTCTAACTCCCAGTTTTGTGGGTCTGCCGGGTCGGGGCACATTCCGACAGTCACCTCTCATCTTCAACTTGCCAATCACGTAGGCCACTGTCGATTTTGGGCACTTCAACTCGCTGGATATGTCACGTATGGATCGGCCATTTCTGTGATACCCGACGATTACACTTTTCTCAAAGTCAGAGAGCTCCGAACTGCGTGGCATGTTGCATGGGACTGGTTGCGTTGTTGTTTCCCACACGATATTTAACGGTGGCAGCGGTGACGTGTATCACGACCGCAGATATCGTCAATTGCAGGGGTGTCCAATTACTTGTTGGTAGATAGTGTATATGTGTATACAGTGAAATTCCGATTTTCCGGTCCTCAGTTATCCGTGGAGTCTAATTAGTCATAGTCTTTAGTAGTACATATAAATTTCATTATTTTAAAATTCTCTATGCAAGTGGATCCGTAAAATACCAGAAAACAAGCAAAATTCACGGACTTTCTATCTAAATGAATTTTAAAATACTCAGTTTTGTATTTTCATACTACAAGAGTGTTTATTTTGTTTTTTCACATTTTTAGTGAACTAAAAAAAAGTTATTTGCATTAATCGTGTTTCTCAATTAGGTAAATACACCAGTGTGGGAAATTGGGTTCTCAAGAAAGGCCCGCATGTCTGTGTATGAAAGTGTACTTGTTCCTACTCGGGTGTATGACAGTGAAACTTGGGTACTCCAGAAGAAACATAGAAGTCGTTTGGGCGCTAGAGAAATGTGTTACTTGCGAGGGGTTTGTGGCAAGACACGTTCTGATTGTGTCAGGAATGAAGATGTGTTGCAGTTGTGTAATGTGAAGCAAAATGTTGTTAGCAAGATGGAGACTGATATGCTTCGGTAGTTTGGCCATGCTGAAAGAATAAGTGATGAGATGCTCACGAAGAAAATCTTTTTAGCCCAAGTGGCAAAAAGGAAAGGCAGAGGAAAGCCAAGGAAGTCATGGGAAAATCAGATTCAGGAGTGCATGCACGAGAAAAAGATTATGAGTATGAAATATAGAAGATCTTGTGTATGGCGTGTGATGGATGTCAGTGAAGCCCGAGTTGTATGTCAAGATCGCTGTAAATGGAGAAGTTTGATACGGCAACAGTAAGAAAAAATTGTCTGGCAGTTTGTATTTCTTTGTGAACCTAACATCTCAATCTCAGAGAACAACTTAGTGATATGTATGTATGTGTTTTTCAATAAACCGCGCTCTAGGGCCTACCAGTTACCACCTATAGTTGACGTTTTACTGTACTTCCTTCGACGACATGGCAAATTAACGACCAGACTTACTTGGGCATCTGTAGCTGTTTACCGGTACATTATGTGAGTGAGATATGTCGTTATTTCGATGTCTGCAAAATGATTTTCAAGAAACTCATTTTGTTATCTCTTGTAAAGCTTATAGGAAATCTAAACAGAAATATGTTGGATAGTTGCGAGATATATCATTTGTTATTTTTGAGCGCTAACCGTGCCTTCTAAGTTCACATGACAAAACATTGCACTTTGGCATTTGAGGTAACAAACGACGATATCAACAAACTGGAAAAGCGCTGCTGGAATGGAAGATAGCTTTCAAGGATGCCGTACATGTCATCGATTTTAGCAAACGTGACAGCAACGAAGTCGGTTATATTCATGAATGGTATTCAAAAGAGCATCGCAAAAATGGGGAAATCAGTTTCGTTAAGAAACTTGTTTAAGTGACTTTATTTTGAATAGAATGTGTTTTGAATTTGTTTTAATTTTTTCTGACTTACTCCCATTAAAGGATTATTTAAATTTCTTGCAAAAAAAGTACTAATAAAACAAATTTTGAAGATGACAATCCAATTTTTGGCGTAAATGTGACAAGGATGGTAAGTCAGATAATATCAGAAAACTTGAAAATTTTCATCGTCCTGGAACGGGAACGGGATCCGAATCCGCGTCTCCCGGATAGCGCCCGGGTATGCTAACCACTCGGGCGCTATCTGGGAGACGCGGATTCGGGTCCAGGACGATGAAAATTTTCAAGTTTTCTGATATTATCTGACTTACCATCCTTGTCACATTTACGCCAAAAATCGGATTGTCATCTTCAAAATTTGTATTATATGGTGTAATCCCGTACTTCTTTCATGAAGTACTAATCAAATTGGGCAAAATAGTATGAACACCATGATTCTAGGGTTTATTTTATTCGTGTAACTTACACTGAAAAAAGGAACACAGTTGTGATTACCTTTCGTGTACCTTTTCTTTTGTACTATACCGTGCAAATTAATTGTGACAAGCTATTTTATTCTCAGAATTGTAATGTGATCGCAAGTTGATGTCGAAAACCCACGTAAACCGCTTTTATCAGCTGTGAGGTGGTGTGACAGTTAGAACTTGATAGTAAGAATGTGGTTTGACCGGTTTTAAACAGAAAATAGCTTCAGCTTCAGTTGTGAGCTTTCGTGTGTGACAGGTGGATGTTAGTTTTTGCTCTCTGTGAGTACGTGTTGCTTTCGCGTGCTGAAAAATGGATATTTCCCCAAGGAAGCGTGCAAAAATAATTGCTCTGAAGGATCACACTTCTTTGACAGTGAGAGATATCGCTTCTGCAGTTGGTGTAGTCAAATCAAGTGTATCAAGACTGCTTAGGCGATACAATGCATCTGGATCATCGTCTCCAAAAAGGAGAGGTAAATGTGGAAAAAAACGAAAAACAACTCCCCAACCCGATAAATATCTAATCAGAAATAGTAAAATGAATCCAAAAAAAGACAAGCACCGACTTTCAAAGAGATTTATAGGCTAGTGGTTGTGATGTTAGCGATTCAACTGTACGCCGTAGGATTCTTTCTGGAAATTGACCGGAAGGCAAGAAGACTAAGGAAAACACATTACTTGAATGCGAAAACGAAGATAAAACGTTTAGCATGGGCCAAAAAATATAAATCATGGACTGCTGACGACTGGAAAAAGGTAATTTTCAGTGATGAAACTCATTTATTTGTGCAGGGTTACCAAGCAAATGTCGTTAGACGAAGCAACTGTGAACGCTTAAGACCTGAGCATGTCAAACAAACTGTAAAACACCCTCTGAAACAGATGTTTTGGGGTTTTTTCACATCAAATGGCACTGGCAGCTTAGTTCCTGTTCAAGGTAGGATGAATTCAGCCAAGTACGTAGAAACATTACAACGTAGGTTTTTTCCATTCCTGCAAACTTTTGACGAGACATTTCAACATGACTTAGCCCCATGTCACAATTCGAAATTGGTCAAGAATTTCATGCTGGAAAATCAAATTCATTTGCTTGATTGGCCTGGAAATTCACCAGACTTAAATCCCATGGAAAACTTGTGGAATATTTTGAAGAGACGTTTAAGTAAAATGGACTGTACAACCAAAGAACTCATGATAAGGAATGCTATAAAAGTGTGGTTCCACAGTTTTGAAGTCAAAAATATATGCACTCAATTAGTGGAGTCAATGCCAAAACGAATTCAAGAGGTCATTTCTGCTAAAGGAGGACATACTTCATACTAATCATCATTGTCAACCATTATCAATCCACTGCTGGACGAAGGTCTCCCCAAGTTTCCTCCACAACGGTCTGTCTTTTGCCAGTCTCCTCCATGTCACCCCTGCATACTTTCGAATTTCATCCACCCATCTCCCATGTGGTCTTCTTCTGGGTCTTTTCCTGTCCCTTGGAATCCAATCTAAAATTTCGGCTGTCCATCGATGATCTGTCCTTCTGGCAGTATGTCCAGCCCATTGCCATTTCAGGGATTTAACTCTGATCATGATGTCTTCCACTCTTGTCATTTTTCGGATCCAGGAGTTCCTCTTCTTATCTTTCCTGGTTACACCAAGCATGCACCTCTCCATGCTACTTGGAGTTGTCTGCAGCCTTTGTATGTCTCTTTTAGTTAAGGTCCACGTCTCTGCACCATACGTAAGCACTGGAAGGATGCATTGATCAAACACTTTTCTTTTAAGACATAATGGTATATTGCTCTTGAAAATTATGCTGTTTCTTCCAAAAGCTCTCCAGGCAAGTTTTGTACGCCGATTAATTTCTTCATCAATGTGACCCTCACTTGAAATCTGCTGTCCAAGATAAACGTACGTGTCTGTTATCTCCAGCTTTTCTCCATCAATCGATAAATTTTCATTTCTTGTAAAAGCATTGAACATTACTTTTATCTTCTGAAAGTTCAATTTTAATCCCACTTCTTTACTCTTGTCAGCAAGTTCCTGGATCATACTCTGCAGCTCTGATGGGGTAGTTGCAAAGATGACTACGTCATCAGCAAAACGAAGGTGGGTATTCGATCAAGTGGCAATAGGTATTATCGTTTATCTGGTACCATAATGTCGGCCGTCCGGGCCTTTCGTCATTTTCCAAATTCTCCCGCCCATCCTACTAGGCGAGGCATCGATTAGATCAAGTGGCAATAGGTATCATGGTTTATCTGGTACCATAATGTCAACAGCACGTTCTCCGGCTCTCGTACGTTTCGGGATGGTGGTGATTTAGCGCGATCCCACTTTTCCAAGTCGAACCACAAATGTTCGATTGAGTTCATGTCAGGTGAATTTGGAGGGCCAGAGCATTAACAGAATGTCCCCAGAATGTTTCTCGAACCACTCCTTGACGATTGTGGCTGTGTGGGATGGCGCATTATCCTTTTGGTAATGGCCATCACCAGCAGGAACACACAGTTGCCATGAATGGGTTTACTTGGTCCGCAACGATATTCAGATACCTGGCAGTTGTCAGGGAATGTGCTATTGAGATAATGGAGTCTAAAATGTCTCAAGAAAGAATCGCACGCAGCATAACACCGCCGCTGGCCTGTTTCCGCCCAACAGTGCGTCCAGGTGCCATGTCATCCGTTGTTAATCGGCGTATCCGCGCTATGCTGTCTACGTGATGCACCAGGAACCTTGATTCGTCAGACCCGGCAACTTCCTTCCAATCATCCACGGTCTAATCTCGATGATCTTGGGCCCATTTCATGCGCTGTTGGCGATGACGTGAAGTACTCATGGAGACCCCGTTGTGTCTTCGGCTACGCAGGCCCATGCGCAGAAGGTTGCGATGAACTGTGTACTGTGACACATTGCCCTGATCACCACGGCTGCGGGTGATTTGTCGAACTGTGGCCGTGCGGTCGGTCGCTGTGAACAATGCGCTACAGACTCCGCTCTCCTCTGGCATTAGTGAGCTGCGGACGAAACGCGGCTGGACGACTGTACGTCGTTTGGAGATCTGCGCACCACTTTTGATGCGTACTCACTACAGCGGTCCGTGAACAACCCAGGAGCCGCTCCGTTTCGGAGATCGTAGTTCCGAAGCTCCGTGCGATCACGATTTGCTCTTAATCAAACTCCGATAAATCGGCAGCTTTTTCCATTCTGACTCCGAACATTCTACTAACAGAAAGGTGGTTTCACCTGGTCCTCCGTTCGGTCTCCAGGCGAGCACATTTCGCTAGGCTCGGGATGGCCATAATGTAATAGCTCATCGTTGTATGCCAGTGCAGTGCAAGTTGTACTCAGCAACGGTTCGTACGAGCGGTCAGTGAAATGGGTGAAGTGTCAGACTTCTAAAGAGGACAAAAAGTGGGATCCTTTTTAGCAGGATCGTTTATAACCATGACAGCCAAACTGTTTGGTGTTTCAAGAGCAACAAACTCAACGGTTATGACTGCGTACCCAAAGCATGACAAGCCTTCATCGGCGAACAAGAATAATGGGCGAAAACCGAAATTGAATGAGAGGGACCGTCGAACATTAACAAGGTGAAAATCATCTAAATACGTGGCGTAAGTTGAATTATTAAATAAATCCATCGCTCTTTCCACGTTAAGCAACGCACAGCAACCGATAATTGTTTTTCAGCCGCCTTCGGTTGCTATGCGTTGCTTAACGTGGAAAGAGCGATGGATTTATTTAATAATTCAACTTACGCCACGCATTTAGATGATTTTCACCTTGGATCTCGCCCTTTGGATTATTGCTATAATTATATATAGCCAGTGCCGTTAATGCCCACCAGATGGAGCCGTCTCAGTAGCTGAGCCCATCTTACGGACTTATGATGTCAGATGCTGACTGAAAAAGAAAAATACAATTAGCGCCGTGAATTGTTGGCCGCTATGGTGTAAGGCTAACGCGCTCGGCTAGATATCGATAGATTCGGGGTTGGTTTCCCGACGGCGGCTGAAAAACAATTTTTCGGTTGCTGTGCGTTCCTTAACGTGGAAAGAGCGATTAATTTATTTATTAACAAGGATTGTGTCCAAAGAACACAGAACTACTACGGCAAAGGTGAGAGCAGAACTTTATATACTCCTGAAAGACCCTTTTCCCACAAAAACAGTCAGAAGAGAACTTCAAAATACTAACAACCACGAGAGAGACGGATTGCTGAACTTTTAATTACAGGAACCAACGCTACAGTGTGTACAAGATGGTTTCATGAGCATAAAACCTCGATAGCTGATTACTGCAAACGTGTCATAAACCCGATCCCAACAGAAGATCGGGTTTATGTATGGAAAACCCGAAAGAAGCTTACAATTTTGAATGTCTGGCTCCAACTGTCAAACAAGGGGGTGGATCTATGATCAATACAGACATTTAATGTGGACCAGGAACATCAAACAAAGATCTTCACTCTTTCCACATTTATAAGTGAGTCACGGAAAAATTCTCATTGGCCGCCACCGGGAGTCGAACCCAGGGTCTTCCAGTTACGCGCCGGATATGCTTCCGCTACACCACAGCGGCCTCAAATTCCTCCAGACGTACACAGCGGGGCTCCAGGGAGCAACCTGCTAACTTGGCTTGGCAGTTAGCGTGTGTGAGTCTGGAGGAATTCCAGGCCGCTGTGGTGTAGCGGAAGCATATCCGGCGCGTTACTGGAAGACCCTGGGTTCGACTCCCGGTGGCGGCCAAATGAGAATTTTTCCGTGACTCACTTATAAACGTGGAAAGAGCGAAGATCTTTGTTTGAGGATCTATGATGATTTGGGAGGCCATATCTTGGTATTCGGCTGGCGCCATCATTACCCTACATGGTCGAGGTACTTCCAGCGAGTACTAGGATATTCTATGTGATCAGGCGAATGCAATGGTCGAAATGTTGTTTCTCAACAATGACGCCATTTTTCAAGATGATAATGCGTCCATACACAGAGCCAGAGCAGTTCAGTCTTGCTTTGTGGAACACAGAGATGAGCTTCAATATCTGCCCTGGCCATCTCAATCATCTAACTTTGGAGAGCAGAGTGAGAAACACATTCCCTCCTCCAACATCACAAAAGCAACAGGCTGGTGTTTCGATCGATGAATGGTGCAACATTGCACTGGAGACTATTCAAAAGCTCTACTTCAAGATTTCAGGAAGGTTGAAAACTAAATTAGAGGCAAATGGCGGTCCATTTCCTTATTAACCCTTTAACCGGCTGGAACGAATTAACTCGGGGTTAGCAAAATGGGATGAAATCAGTTCGAACGAATATATTTGCTGTCTAAGAAGTGAGCCAAACGGCGCCTGAACGAGTGAACGTGCACATAAGGAAGAGTTTCTTTCCCCTTAGTTTTGTTTTTCAAAGTGATGATTTAAGGGGATGATTGACCCTAATCTTTCTGACTGATTTCTTTTTTTTTATTGGAGGTTTAACGACCACCGTGAGCAACTCAATGGGCTATAAGCAGTCTCCCGTCCCTAATTTAGAGTCACTGGTTCCTGCGAAGCTAGGGAGAGCCATTGCCGTAAGGCAAACACTACATCCATGCCTCACCGGGTCTCGAACCCGGACCCCTTTGATACAAATGATCAGAGGCTATTCGCTTAGACCACTGCGCCACCGGGGTGGCACTGATTTCTTGCTAAAAGAAATATTACAATGTCGAAGAACCTAAGAAAGCAGAAATATGATTTAATCTCTTGTTTCTACGTAGTGGCATGATGTTCGTGCCAAGGTGACTTGTCCTTCGCATTATGCCTTGAGTTATGAAGCAGAGAATAAAATAATACATAGTGGAGCTCAGAATAAAAGTCTATGGAATGGAACAGAGAATAGAGAATTATTGACTGAAGCAAAGAATATTGAACTATACGATGGAATGGAGAGCCAAGAACTCCGAGCAGGAAAGGAATTATCTGGCCGTAGTTTGCATAAAACTCTGTAACGTATACTCTATATTCACTTTCCTTTTGATTTTACTATCTCTGGTTATTTTATTTTACTATGTAAATTATCTTCCTACTGAACGAAATATTATTTCACCCGATGAATGAGATCTGGCAATGAGTGTAAGTCATGACGTGGTGGTAGCTAGTATATATAGGCGCGTTCATCAATAGAAAGGGAGAGCGTTTGTTATTGTACGCAGAGCGTTTGTTATAAGGAGAGCGTTTGTTATAAGGAGAGAGTTTGTTATTGTACGGAGAGCGTTTGTTATAAGGAGAGCTTTTGTTGTTATACTAGAGGAGCTACGTGTTATTTGAGTAGCGTGTTGATACCAGTTGAAGTTGATAATAAAAAGATTTGAGTAAGTACGTCTTTCTCAATTAATAGTTTTTGTCAGACCTCTGTCTGGCTGTTAGGTTTATTTCAATTAATATTACTATTAACAACCAGGGTTAAGACTTTATACATTCTAATTACTACACTACTAGCAGGAGACTATATTCATGTTCTTAATTAACTAGTAACAACAACAATTTGAATTCACTATTTGAAGCTCAGTAGGAAAGCTTCATTATTATCATTAGCTAGCTGGTAGAAAGAGCTTATTCATTATAATTAGCTTAGCGGAAAGAAAATAAAGCTAATTCATTATAACTCTGCGGCTATGTAAACATTGGAATGAAGAGCGTAGATTTTGGTTTAATTATATCGGCCGCTTAAAGGGTAAATAAAGACATACCGCCTATTTCCCATGTGTTCACATTTTGTCCTACCTCTGTGTGTGCGTGGATGGACAGCCGAAATTTTAGACTGGATTCCAACAACGGACAGGAAAATACCCAGAAGACCACATGGAAGATGGGTGGATGAAATTCGAAAGTATGCGGGAGTAACATGGAGGAAATTGGCACAAGACAGACCGTTGTGGAAGACACTTGAGGAGACTTTCGTCCAGCAGTGGATTGTTAATGGTTGACAATGATGATATAAATATCATTCATCATCATTGTCAACCATTATCAAACCATTAGCCAGTCTCCTCCATGTTAATCCCGCACACGTTCGAATTTCATCCACCCATCTCACATGTGGTCTTCTTCTGGGTCTTTACCTGCCCCTTGGAATCCAGTCTAAAATTTCAGCTGTCCATCGATGGTCCATTTTTCTGGCAATATGTCCAGCTAAATGCCATTTCAGGGATTTTATTCTGGAAATGATGTGTTCCACTCTTGTCATTTTTCTGATCCACGAGTTCCTCATCTCATCTCTCCTGGTTACACCAAGCATGCGTCTCTCCATGCTGCTTTAAGTTGTCTGCAGCCTTTGTATGTCTCTTTTAGTTAAGGTCCACGTCTCTGCACCATACGTAAGCACTGGAAGGATGCATTGATCAAACGCTTTTCTTGTAAGACATAATGGCAATCTGCTCTTGAAAATTATGCTGTTTCTTCCAAAAGCTCTCCAGGCAAGTTTTGTACGCCGATTAATTTCTTCATTTATGTGATCCTTACTTGATATCTGCTGTACAAGATAAATGTAGGTATTGGCTATCTCCAGCGTTTCCCCATCAATCGATAAATCTTCATTTCTTGTAAAAGCATTGTACACCACTTTTGTCTTCTGAAAGTTAATTTTTAATTCCACTTCTTTACTCTTGTCAGCAAGTTCCTGGATCATACATACGCTGCAGCTCTGATGGGGTAGTTGTAAAAATGACTACGTCATCAGCAAAACGAAGGTGGGTTAGGTAATCTCCATTAATCTTTATCCCTTTGTTTTCCCAGTTCAGTGACGGAAAGACATTTTCCAAATTGGCATTAAAGAGTTTGGGAGATACAGTGTCGCCCTGTCTCACTCCCTTTCCAATTTTTATGGGTGCTGTATTCTCTTTGTATTTTCATTTTCAGAGATGTTTTTAATAATATTAATATATGCATCTTCAATAACGCAGGAGTTTAAAGCCATTGTAACTGCTGATGGTCTCCCCGAATCAAAGGCCCTTTCATAATCGATAAAAGCCATGCATAACGGAAGTTCATATTCCCTCGCTCTTTCAATTAGTTCTCTCAGTACGTGGATATGATCTATTGTGCTGTAGACACTCCTGAATCCAGCTTGTTCTCTCGGTTGAGCCATGTCCAGTGTCACCTTCAAGTGGTGTGAAAGAACTTTAGTAAAGATTTTATAAACCACTGATAGGAGGCTGATAGATCTGTAGTTCCTAAGATCCGCAATGTCACCAATTTTATGTAGCAGGATCATTGTAGCATTGTTCCAATCCTGAGGAATCTTCCCTTCATTAAGGCATCGAGTGAAAACTTGGGCGAATACTGTTTCGATTTCTCCACTTGCATCTTGTTCTATGTCTACGGTAATTCCATCTTCTTCTGGAGCTTTTCCTCGTTTCATGTCCTTGATTGCATGCGCAACGTCTGCTGGGAGGACTGGAAGAACTCCGGTACTGGTACCTTTCATAATATCTGGACTTCATGTATCATCCCTGTCATATAGTTTTAAGTAGAGATCTTTCACTCTTGTCAAAATCTCGCCTCTATTTCTTGTTACAGAACCATCTTCTTTTCTCAGAGCCATAATCTGTTTTCTTCTCTTACTCAGATGTATCTTTGCTCTCTTCAGGCTTTGGTTGTTTTTAATTGCTTTCTTCACTAGTTCACAGTTGAATTTCCTTACAGCTTCAGTGATACTTTTTCGTATTGTTTTGCATAGCTATATATATTCCACTTCGGAAGTCACATTTCCTTTAGTTGCCCCCATGTCTCTTCTTTTTTGCATCAGAATTTGAGTTTTTCTTGATAAATAGTTCATATGCAACTTGTTCGTAGTACCAGCTATTTTTGTTGCTGTTTCCATAAGAGCCTTGGTTAGTTTTCTGTTAACTTCAGAGATGTCTACTTCTTCCGACATTAAACCTTCTAAAACAGAGAATGTGTTCCTCACTTCCAATTTGAAGGTATTGCGATGTTTTTTAAGGTTGGTCATGTCAATTCACTTTGTGTGTTTTATGAGCTTGCCACGCTCGAATTTACCATTGCGGTGCATCTTACATCTTACCATTCTATGGTCACTACCTGTGTTGAACTTGTTCAAAACACTGCAGTCTTCCATGACAAATATTTTGTTACACATAATAAAAACAATTTCACTTGTCGTTCCATTTGGATGTCTCCATGTCCATTTTCTGTGTGGCTTTTTCTGGAAAAAGGAGTTCATGATGAAAAACCCTTCTGCCTCTGCAAACTCTACGAGAGTATTTCCACGCTGGTTTCTGTTACCGTGACCGAATTTAGCTACTGAAGTTTCGTTCTGTTGCCGTTGCCCTATTTTCGCATTTAAATCTCCCATAATGATCTTCAAGTGTTGCTTGCCTTTATTATTTAGATGACGAATTTCCTCAAAAAATTCTTCAACCTCTTCTTCAGGATAACTTGTGGTGGGTGCATTAGCTTGAATTATCTGAGACTGGTATCTTCTCGAATGTTGGATAACAAGTCGTGCAGCTCTGTCAGAGGCGCTTTTAACTTCTAAAACTTTATCCTTCAGTTTCTTGTTTATTATAAGTCCAACACCACTAGTTCTGCCAGTAACTGTCCTACGAGAGTAGAAGAGATGTTCACTTTTTAGTTCAATGAGATCTCCGTTTCTCCTTACCTCAGTTAGCCCAACGATGTCCCCCTTGATCCTTTGTAGTTATTCTTCCAATTCAAGGAGCCTTGAATTAGAAGATAGGGAGCGTCCATTATACGAAGCCAAAGTCAGCATCAGATGGCAGCCTAGTCCGGTCCTCCGGTGATTCTTAGCACCCTCTGCCTTCATGTAGCACTGGCCCCTGCTTTGGCCAGGACATTTCAGCTGCCGGAGACTGAAGGTCAAGATTTAAGTTGTGGATTCATTTTGGAATGGTTGGAGCTTAACTCACCACGCCGGCCAAGTGGGTTGGTCAGTACATGATAGCATTTTTTCTCTCTCTCTCTCTCTTTCTCTCTCTCTCTTTCTCTCTCTCTCTCTCTCTCTCTATATATATATATATACTCTACATATATGCGCATAAATACACTGACGTGTCACTGCGTGTTACTGAATACATTTGCCACCCGTAGGCAAAGTGACATACTCGTTACTTGCGGAACCACAAGTGATTGATCTGCAGGCGCTACAATTGAGTCCACAGTTATATCAGAATAATATGACCACCTACCTTTTAAGGGGAAACATCACCCTTGGCCGGGATGACAGCGGCGAGACGGCGAGGCACGGACGCCATGAGGCCCTGGAAGGTTGCCCGAGGCACACGTGCCCTTTCGGTCTGCAGCAGAACATGGAAGTCCCTGAGAAGACGTGCTTGTAAGTCGTCACGTCGAATCTGTCGATTCAAATAGTCCCATAAGTGCTCTATGGGATTGACGTCGGGCGATTTCTCCGGCCAAGGGAGAACGGAGACATCGCTGTCGTGTTCCTGGATCCAGTAAAGCCCCCCCCCCTAATCACAGGGCGCATTGTGCTGTTGGTAAGCACCATCACCACCAGGAAAACGGCCAACATGGAGAGATGCATGTGGTTAGCGAGCATGGACAGGTGGCCATTGGCGTTCAGGGACCCATCCAATGGTACCAGCGGTCTCAGGCAATACCAGGAAGACATCCCCCAGACATGAGCACTGCAACCGCCGGCCTGTACTTGACCGACAAGCGTGTCATTGTGTTGGCTCTGGTGTGTCTGACGCCTTATACGTCACCGCCCGTCACTTCCGTGGAATAGAAACCTCGATTGGTAGGAGAAAACAACCTTTTTCCACTCTTCCATTGTCCATTGATGGTAGTCCCATGCGAACTGAAGGCGTTGTTGCCGATGGACCTAGGTCAACATGGGCGCCTTGACGAAAAGTCGACTCCGGAGACACATGCGTAATGGGGTCGCTCTATTGTTATCTGGGACACGGACCTAGATGCCCCAGCGTTCATTTGCGTGGTCAATTGTTGCGCTGTTGCGCGTCGATTGCTCCTTACCAGTCGACGGATGCGACGTTTTCCTCTGTGGTCGATGGTCAAGGTGAGGTGGGATTATGGGTGAACGGAAGAATAGTAATGTTAAACAGAGGAATAGCAATGTTAAACGGAGGAATATCAATGTTAAACGAAGGAATAGCAATGTTAAACGGAGAAATAGCAAAGTTAAACGGAGTAATGACAATGTTAAATGGAGAAATAGCAATTTTAAACGGAGGAATAGCAGTGTTAAACGAAGGCATAGCAATGTTAAACCGGGGAATAGCAATGTTAAACGGAGAAATAGCAGTGTGAAACGGAGGAATAGCAATGTTAAACGGAGGAATAGCTATGGTAAACGGAGGAATAGCAGTGTTAAACGGAGGAATAGCAATGTTAAACGGAGGAATAGCAATGTTGAACGGAGAAATGGCAGTGTTCAACGAAGGAATACTAATGTTAAACGGAGGAATAGCAATGTCAAACGGAGGGATAGCAATGTTATACGGAGGAATAGCAATGTTCAACGGAGAAATAGCAATGTTCAACGGAAGATTAGCAATATTGAAAGGAAGAATAGCAACGTTAAACGGAGGATTAGCAATATTGAAAGGAAGAATAGCAACGTTAAACGGAGGAATAGCAATGTTAAACGGAGGGATAGCAATGTTAAACGGAGAAATATAAATGTTAAATGGAGGATTATCAATGTTAAACGGAGGAATAGCAATGTTACACGGAGGAATATCAATGTTAAACGGAGGAATAGCAATGTTACACGGAGGAATAGCAATGTTAAACGGGGGAATAGCAATGTTAAACGGAGGAATAGCAGTGTTACACGGAGGAATAGCAATGTTAAACGGAGGAATAGCAATGCTAAACGGAGGAATAACAATGTTAAACGGAGGAATAGCAGGGTTACACTGAGAAATAGCAATTTTAAACGGAGGAATAACAATGTTAAACGGAGGAATAGCAATGTTCAACGAAGGAATAACATGATTGTAGAAGTCCGTTTTTTTAACAGATTCCACTCATTATGAACAACCTAGTCCACAATGCGTATTTTGAGTTATGCGCGGTGTTTTCCTACATGGAGTAAGTGAATTCTCTTTTTTGCTGGTTCTTTTGATTTTCTCCAAATCAGCTTTGAAATATTTTTTCATGTATGAAAAGATTCAAAAGACGTACTCGTTTCAATCGGCAATTCGGTGATATCCTTCTTTTTGTTTCAAGCTGTCATACACTTGTACGCTCTTTCCTTGATAAGTCTTTCATTCACCTAAATATCCTGCTTTCTATTCTTTCTAGTTTCTTTTTCCTGATTACCAAAGTTTCTGACCCATACAAAAAGCAGTTTTTACAACTCCCTTGCTATGTTGCTTCTTAGATGTCCTCCAAACTTATGCATTTCTCTAATCCCTTATCGCATTATCATCGAATTTTATCAAAACAGAATGAAATTTTAATGGTATTTCGATTCCCATTACTCTAAAACGTATTATTGAATAACGTTTTGTCTCACGGAAATTATTTATTCAAACTATTGTAACATTGTTTCGTCGAAAAAAAAACACACATTAAACAAAATCACGAAACAGTTGTTCAGGGTTCACAAACGAGGCTTATCGTTTTGAAGGCCTTTTTGTGTCCTACATATATAGATAGGGCTTAATGCAAATTTCAATTCCTTTAAATCATCTTGTACTTTTTACCTTTTGACAAATCAATAAACGAAATCCACCAGACTGCTTACTGGAAAGAAAACGAAAAAACTGTTCAAGCTGGTTTACCTGAACATATCAGCATCCAGTCTCATTAAAAATGCATGTTTCTCGATGAATCAAACACTCCTCCTTCTCAATTACTTAGCTTTCTTATAAAAAAATCGGACTGAATAAATTTCTCTTAACCTTAATTTCATCAGTTTAACATAACTTGTTCGCTGTAATTCCCCAGCATCATATTTTTATGACCTGAGTTTTCCATTTAAGATTTAATGGAATTACCCGTTCCCGCTTCGTGGCAAAGGGCTTACTTCTAATAGAAACTAATTTTGAAGGAGGATATGGGTTAATCAAATTAAACTACCTTCGTGACTTTTTTTTTCCTTTTCATTGCACCCATGAAGTGTTCTTTGAGTTAGTTCTGAAAAGCTTACCTACGTGACATTTTTGAACATTTCTCATCACAGCGAGATTTAGTGCGATAATGTGTCTTCATAAGTAATTAATATTTACTGCACTTTGGTGAATGCGAATCATATTCACGGGGGCATTCAACGAACTCAATGGAGTCCTATCTCCGACGTTAATCTTTTAAAGTTGCATCCGACTACACAAAATTATTTCGAAGAGAATATGAATTTACTGGTTGGTTTAATTAGTTTATTAATTAATTACCAACCAGATACATTGCCTGGATTTAACAAAAAATACATCAATCAGTTGCTAGCGTTTTCTGGATTCTCCTAAAACTATGAGTAGGATATATCACACGGAAACATTTACAATATAACGTGCATGTAACGAACCCGTAATTAACGAAATCCCGGATTTAATGAGCAAAACAGGGACTTTTGTTTAGTATAATTCAAAGCTAATTTGATCGTTTTTAATGAACAAAACTTAATGAAGTCCCCGGATTTAACAAGGGAGAGAAAGGCTGAGATGATCACTTTTAATCAGCAAATTAACAATATTGAATGAAATTCCGTATTTAGCGAGGCAGAGAAAATCTACTGTGCACTGTCCTAGAATGGATTAACAGAAATGCTGGCATAATGGACGAAATAGCTGCTGCTGATACTACTACTACTCCTTGGCATTGCAGTCTATCTAGGACCAGAACCTGTCTCAGGATAGCTCTCCGTTCTTCACGATTCTGTGCCTTGTTCCTCGAGTTCTTTATTCTCATTTTCTTTAAATCATCCTCAACGCCATCAAGTCATCTTCTTCTTGGTTGCCCTCTGTGCCTAGATCCACCGTGTCCATACATGAAGACCTTTTTTGCTGCTCTGTCATCTTTCATTCGCTGAACATGTCCTAGCCATCTCAGTCTTCTCACCTTTATTTTAGTAATAATTTCCATTTCATTGAATTTCCCCATTATTTCTTTGTTGTTCCCCACTATCCAAAGTCTATTCTCATTAAGGGGAAATTCAAATTTTTTTTTACGTTATTTTATTATCTAAGGTCTTAAGAATATGTGTACCAAATTTCAAGTCGAAATTCGTCATATTGGCCTAGGTATAATCTATTATTTTCCAGTGAGGTGGGTCACAGAGTTGGTGCAACTGTCGCAAAGCCGAAGCTGAGAAAACTCTGGACGAATTCAAGCACGAACCTCCACTTCATAAAGATGTCGAAAATGCTATAAAGCCGATTTACAACGATTTGTCATCAAGAGAGTTGCTAAAAAGGTGTTTCGGTGGTGACACTCAAAACAACAACGAAAGTTTCAATCCTACTCTTTGGCGGTTCGGGCCCAAACATCTTCACTGTGGCTCAAAAACCATCAAAACGACAGCTTATGTAGCAGCAGGCATTTTTAATTAAAGTTTTTCTGCCGTCCCGAAAATGACGACAACAATAGGAATCGTTATGGGCGAGCAAGCAAAGATATTTGCCTAAGCGCGGTACCAACAGCGTCTGCAGAGATCGTCGAGACGCAGCATCGAGGCTACAAAAGAGGCTCGTACAAGGCGTAGAAGGGAGCAAATGTCTCTAAACGAGTTCTACGAAGTACAGTAAAAAACACTGTATTGCCCTGGTATAGCAGATTAGCAGAAAAATACTGTAAATACTCGATATGCCTCCGTAAACTGTACTTGAAACTTTAAACGCGTTTTTCTCGAAACAGCTTTTTCGCGAATCGTTGGCATGATATTTCAAAAACTATTGAACCGATCGACTTCAGATGTAAAACTGCATGTTCAGCAAACATTCTTTTATCGTTTTATGAACCAGAAACGAGATATGCTATGTATATTTTTTTAATAGCCAAAAAACACTATCAATTTTTTTAGCTAAACTGATAATTTGAGTTTGATAGGTCACCATTTCCTCAAATATATATATATTTTTTTTATGGTTCATCAAACGATAACTATATGTGTATAGAGTAAAACGCCGTTCGAGTTTTTCGTTTCAGACCACCTGAAGTGGAGAAATCATGCCAATCAGCGACAGCGGATTTTCGCGCAGTGTCATGGTCGAGGGGTATTTGCGGGCGTGATTCTTCATGAAACTTATTAAAAATTGTTTTTTAAATATCTGAAACGATTATAAATAGATATACCTACTTTAGAATCAATTGATTGCAAAATTTCGTTAATAAACTTTCCAAAAAAGCGGTAATTTTAGTGCAAAAAATGAGAATCCCCCTTTAATTGGGTTAAAGATCTTTCTTAGTACCTTTCGTTCCCATATTTGTAATCTGTTTTGATCTCTCTGGATCAGTGTACATGTTTCACAGCCGTATAAAGTTATGGGTTTGAGGATTACTCTATATAGCTGAATTTTACCTTTTATTGAGATCAAATTGAATTTTAATATGGTTGAATGCTGTAATAGGTTCTATTTTCTGCAGCTATTCTATAAGTAATTTCAACTGACACATCATTACTTTCTGTTATCATTGAACCCGAGTATGTGAACTGGTGTACTCGCTCAAAGATTTCTTCATCGACAGTGAAATTCTGGATGTTTCTAAATTTTTGTTTATCTGCCAACAATTGAGTATTTTGCTTTAGTTTCGCTTGTTTGTAGTCCGATTATCTTTGCCTCCTCCTTCAGTTGTCTATAACATTCTTTGAGGCTTTTCTCAGTCCTTTCTATAAAGTCATCAAACAGAAGTCATCGCTCTTTCCGCGTTAATAAGTGAGTCACTAATAAATTATCATCGGCCACCACCGGGAATCGAACCCAGGGTCTTCCAGTTACGCGCCGGACATGCTACCACTGCACCACAGCGGCCTCTAATTCTCCAGACTCACATACGACTAACTGCCAAACCACATGGCAGGTTGCTTCTTGGAGCCCCGCACAAAGCTGGGGATTCACCAAAGATGGTAAGCAGCAACTGAACAAATAACTAGGACAGTTACGCTGGACGTTTTTTTTATTGGAGGTTTAACGACCACCGTGAGCAACTCAATGGGCTATAAGCAGTCGCCCGTCCCTAATTTAGGGTCACTGGTTCCAGGGAAGGGAGAGATCCAGTGCCGTAAGACAAACACAACATCCATGCCTAACGGGATTCGAACCCGGACCCCGTTCGGACGAATGATCAGAGGCCATCGCTTAGAACACTGCGCCACCGGGGCGGCACGCTGGACATGCTAACACTGTGGTGGAGTGGCAGTATGTCCGGGGAGTAACTGGAAGACCTGGGTTCGATTCCTGGTGGCGGCCCATTAGAATATTTCCGTGCTTCACTTATAAACGTGGAAAGACCAATTACTTCTGTCTGGTGTTCCTAATCCACGTCAATTGTGTGTATTTACTTTCTAGAAAGTCTACATCACCTGCGAAGGCCAGAAGTTGTAGACATCTATTCATAATAGTTCCACTTCTATTTATAATTACAGTTTGTATAACCCTTTCAAGACATAGATTAAATAGCATTGTTGATTGTTGATCCTCTTGTCGTAATCATTTGGTAATTCTGAATACTGGTTGCAGTTCACCCTGCATCTACACTCTACACATGGTATTTCTGAGTATCACTTTTACTAATCTTATAGTTGAGTAGAATTTGGAATTCCTTCATGACTTGGAATAGCTTATCGGCCTTATCCCTATTAATGCTATCATAGGCCTGTCTGAAGTCCACAAACAAATGGTGCAGAACAATATTAAACTCCTGAAATTTCTCCATTTTACAGGTTGATCCATTTAAACCAGTACCATGTGATTTACTTATAACTATTTTATAAATAACAACAAAATCATACAGTAAGTTGATAATTATACATGTGGTATCGGAGAATCATTTTATCAAAGCAAATGTTGGAATTGTCCTTCATTTTCTTGTAAACACAGTTGAACACGCCGCACCATATTCAGTGATGTCTCATGTAGAGTACGAGCAGTAACATTGCCAATTTCAGTCGTGATTGTTTCACGCAATGCATCAAATGTTTTTGGATGGGTTTTGTAAACTCTTTCCTTTAAGTAGCCCATAGAAAAAGTCAGGGGAAGTTAAGTCCGGAGATCGGGGAGGCCATATGTTTTTTTTGAAATTAATCTGTCATCAAAGAAGCTGGTTATGAGTTCCATTGAGACATTCGATGTGTGACACGTAGCGCCATCCTGCTGAAAGTATCCCTCTGTCAATTCAATGTCATCAAGTTGTTCCATAAATTCATTGAATATGCGGCAATAAATGTTAGTGTTGACAGTCTCAGAGAAATAAATGGGGCCAATAATGTTCGTAGACGAAACCGCATACCATACACCAACCTTTTGTGAATGCATCGGTGTTTCACACATAACGTGTGGGTTTTCGGCAGCCCAGTATCTGCTGTTTTGCGAATTGACGTAGCCTGACAGATAAAACCAGGCTTCATCCGTAAATCATGTGATGGAGAGAATATCAGATCGCAAATTAAGAAAATTTTGAAACCATTTGCAGTAACTTACTCTCTTTCCCTTGTCCGGTTCCTGCAGCTGATGGATTACGTGCTCTTTAAATGGTCGAATATTCACGTTTTTTGCTGCCCTTTGACAAGTTCCGTATGAATATTCTGTCTGTTGGCTTAATCTGAGCAACGATTTCGTCGGAGATTGAAGTAAACGTAGCCGAACATCGTCCACACGCGTTTGGGGCATCGGAGGGGATGTCTACCGCTACAGCTGAGAAAGAACCGGTTTGCTTCAATTTTTTTGCCATCGACAGAATTGTTGACTTGCTTGGCCTTTTCGAACTCCAAACTCTCTTCGAAATGCTCGTTGCGTTTTGATGACAGAATTGGTTACCCAATACGATTTCACTAAACAAACACGCTCTGGAACAGAGTTTCCGAATGCACGCAAGTGAATGACAACGCAACAACAAACAAATCACGAGCTGAGTAACAGTTACGGTTAACAATCTTCTTCACGGTGGCGGTTTTCATTCTCCAGGAGTTGCTGCTTCTATTGAAAAAATGAAGTTCCTTGCGCGATTCCTTGCAAAAATGTAAGGTTTTTTCAGGGTACTGATTTAAATGGATCACCCTGTAGTTCGAACTGTAAACTTCTAGTCTGTTGTTGACCTCCCATATTTAAAGCCACATTGATAGTCACCTAGCAATTCTTCTATGACAGGCTGCAGTCCAGCTGCCAATTTCCCTGAAAATATTTTGTAAATCCCTGCTAACAGTGATATTCCTCTATAAGTTTGGTACACAGAGACTTATCATTTTTCTTACGGATAGGGAAGATGATAGCAGAATCCCATTCGGTAGGTATGGACTCAGTTTCCCATACCTCTGACAGGCACTCATGAATTTTGATTAATAGTAATTGTTCACCATATTTTAATAGCTCATCCGCTATTCTATCTTCACCTGGTGCTTTATTTTATTTCACTCTCTTTAGGGTTAATTACACCTCATGTAGCCTTGTTGATTCCCCTATCTCAGCTTTCCTTATACTTGCTTGGGTTTCATTAAGTCAACTTTATGGAACGTTAATTTCTGAGCTTGATTTATCATGAAAGATATCTTCAAAATACTCTGCCCACCTTCTAAACATGCCCTTCTTTCCACCAAGCAAGTTGTCATCACGGTCTCTGCAGAAAGTTGTTTTGGGTTGAAACCCACCTTTAATTTCCTTTATTCTTATTATACACTGAAGAGCAATTGAATTAGAGACAGCTGGCGTTATGCAAATGTGGTGCTGTGGGTGGCCCTGTAAACGGAAACGACATGACTTATGCAGCGATCCGGCAATATAAGGAGTGATGCGACGGGAATCGTTAAGAGTCGGAGGCAGTATGGGTAAGACGAAGAATCTAAGCGCATTTGATCGTGTGCAAATTGTCGCGGCCCGACGAATGGGTCACTCCATCTCGGAAGTCGTGAAGGCACTGGGATTTTCACGAGCCACTGTGTCACGTGTGCACCGTGAGTACATCGAATCCAGTAAAACCATCACTGCAAGGGCCAACTGCCGTAGACAACAGCGTGTGGATGATCGGGGTCATCGTCGGCTAGCTCGCATTGTAACAGCGGATAGACGGGCCACAGTGCAAGAAATCACTCGGCAATTTAACGCTGGTGCACAAAAACGTGTAAGCAGTCACACCATTCAGAACCATCTTCTTGCTGTGGGGTACAGAAGCCATCGTCCCACGAGGGTACCGCTGCTGACCGCACATCACAGGGGGCAAAGATTGGCATGGGCGCGGAAACATCGCCACTGGACCCTAGACATGTGGAAAAATGTTGACTGGACTGCTGCTGGGGCCCGTGATACTACCGTATCTTCAGGCCATCCCAAACGCCGTTTTTCAACAGGATAACGCCCGGCCACATACCTCTCGGATCAGCCTGAATGTTGTACACGGTGTGCGGATGCTTCCGTGGGCAGCACGATCCCCCGATTACTCGCCCATCGAGCATCTATGGGACACGATTGAACGTCGGTTAAGTACCTTCTCACCAACGCAAAGTGAAGATGAAATGTGGACTCTGATCAACACCACATGGTCCACGATACCCTGGGACTCTATTCAAACCCTCATTGCCTCGATGCCACGCCGAATTCAAACTGTATCGCCTAAAATGGGGACTACACTCCTTATTAATCATCCTGTATATTCTTCCACTGGAAGCCAGTCTATATGTGACAATTAAATCATTTTTTCAGGACCTACTTGGCTATCTGTATGTGCAGTTTGGTGTGTTTTCGAATATTCATTCATGATGTGGTATTTTCTCTGTCAGGTAGTGTATTTATTCTTCAACAAATCCTTCCTTCTTTTGCATTTCATTGTGGAACTAGTGACACACAGAGAGCCGCAATCTAAAACGTGAACAAACCCGCCGGCGGGGAAGGACAGACGTAAATCTTCTGAAGTACTTTCCAAATAAATATCAACCGCATTTTTTCCTTCAAAATATGTAATTTGATAATCTTACAGGAACTCAGATAATCACTAAAGAAAGTGGAAACAAAAACTGATAAACTATACCTCCACGTTGGAACATTTGGCTGACATGATCTTAGAATTTTGTTTCGGTGTTGATGCCGAATGCATTGTTCAGATCGCTTTCAGGAATTGATCGAAGTAATTCAGTCGAGAAGAAATGATTTATACTTATATATTTCTATTTACGCAATAAATGTATCCAGTTCATCTTTTGTTAAGCAGCGAATTTGTCTCTTATTTCATGCTTTGAATATATTGTATTAGGAAAATGATCATTCCAAATCATAATTAATAACAAAGAACTGTACACCAATTACAGTTAAAATAATACTACTGATCCGAATTTCTTGTAGTATACACAGTGCGTCAAAGAATTTTTAAGACTGGGTCTGTAAAATGAAATAGAAATAAGAAATTATAATTTGTTTTGGTTTGTTATTCAAAATAAGTCCCTCCGGCTTCAATACACTTGTTACAGCGATTTAGTAATGATTGGAATGCCTGTTCCAGTTCACTGTGCGGAATTGCCTCCAAAGCATGCGTCGAAGCTGTTTGTATGGTCAAAATATCATTAAAAAAACACCCATTTAACGTCATTTTAAGTTTTGGGAACAAATAAAAGTCGCAGGGTGCTAAATCAGGCGAATACGGTGGATGATTCAACACACAGACGTAATTTTTCGCCAAAAATCTACGAACAAGAAGTGAGGTGTGACTGGGTGCATTATCGTGCAACAAGCACCAACTGTTTTCATCTCGATATTCTGGACGAATGAGACGAATTCTGCTCATCAAACGCCTCAAAACATTTAAATAAAACTCACCAGTAATTGTTTGTCCACTTGGAAGAAATACTTTGTGGATAATACCCTTACTATCGAAGAATGTAATGAGCATTGTTTTGATTTTCGATGGAACTTTTCTTTTTTTTTTTTTTTTTTGCTTGTGGCGAGTTTTTTTACTTGCATTCCGCACTTTGTCGCTTTGTTTTAAGATCATATTGAAAACACTATTTTTCATCACCAGTAACAATCGATTTTAAGATGTTTGGATCATTTTCAGCGGTTGAAATGATGTCTCTGCAATGTGCACTTCTCCTTGATTTTTGTTCATTGGTTAACGTTTAACGTGTGTGGAACAAATTTAGCACAGACTTTTGTGTTACCCAAATCTTCATGCAGGATGGTTGGAATCGTTCCTTTGTTGATGTTTAAAGACTCTTCCATCATTCTTAGTAACGCACATCGATTGTTTGCCACGAAAGCACACACTTTTTCAATAATCTCAGATGTTCTAGATGAACTTGGTCTTCCGGTATGCTTATCATCTTCTAGCGTCTCTCTTCCATCCAAAAATCGTTTGAGCCACAAGAAAACATTTGATCTACTTAAATAAAACTCACCGTAAACTTGTTTCATTATTTGGTACGTTTCCGAGGCACTTTTACCAAGTTTTGCATTACATTTAATAACAGCCCTTTGTTCCATCTTAATAATTCAACATGAAAAAATGTTTACTTCTCTAATGAACGGCCGTTTCATTTGAGTTACTTTAACTACAGCGCAGTACTTTTGGCAGAAAGGAAGCAGATGGTCACGGTTTATAACGCATTCGCGATTACACTGGTGGCGCCACCATAAGCTGAAATCTAGAGCCAGTCTTAAAAATTATTTGACGCACTATGTATAAATCAAAGTTTCCAAGCTTTCGCACATCAACCAGATGGCTTTTTCACGGAAAGTAGACAGCTAACTACTTTAGCTGTCTGCTACTAACTATTTAGCTGTATACTTTCCGTGAAAAAGCCATCTGGTTAATGTGCGAAAGCTTGGAAACTTTGATTTATACTCTACTCCAAGAAACTCGAATCACTAGTACTATTTTAACTCCAAATCATAAGATTTCTCTTTTCTGCTATGTTTTTATTGTCTTTCTTCAGTGATAAAAATGTTTTGTCTTGTAATGGTGGGTACACGCAGACGTTATGTAAACAAAACATAGTGATAGACGGAACTACTTGAAGACCTGAAATCCACAGATGCTACTAGCGTTGAATTAATAGTTTAATTTTTCAGTAACTTCAAAGTACTATTATCAAAAGTTGATAAGAAATTATGATGATTAGATAACTTGTGGATAGACGCTTTAAATCCGAAAAAGGCGAAATTTTCCGTAAGGGCAAATTTAAGTAGCGTTGAAAAAATTTGAAATTAAATTGTTTCTGATTCACGTATAAAAAAGAAAAGTCCTCTTTCAGTACTGGTGGCGTTAAATTCGTGATGAATTAGAACGCCGAATCCTATTCCAGAGTGAACATGCATTTCAAGCGGAACACGAGTCAAAATGCCAAAAATAGCCTTTAATAATATGCAAATTATTAGATTGTTCCGATGTTCTCCCCGAGCAGCATGGTATGTATAGGGAACGTGGATTAAATGAGAAGTGGCGTTTCCCTGAAGGAAAGATATCCCATATTTATAAATGAAAGGCAGATCGATTTAGTTTTTTTTTTCGACAAGGAAAGGCAACTAGTCTTGGTTGCCTATTTTGAGGACCACAAAATGTCTGCTTCCGAACAAAGATGGTTTCCGTCGAAGCGGAGCTGAATATGAAGGAGACACCCCCAGTGGGTGAACTTACATCTGCGCTTTAGAAAAGCCCTTAAAACGCTGTCCATACACCAGAAAGCCTAAATATTATTCTCACCTGCCTATTATGACGCTGGTTCACGACGTGTCCGTAAAACAGCTCTTACCCGATGAAGAATGGAAGCTAAAAGGATTCTAAAGGTGTCTTGTAATACCATCATCGTCACAAAAATACACTGGTGTGCTCAAATTAAGGAAGAAGAGAAGAAATGAGCATAACAGCGGAACGAGCAGGCGGAACGTACCGAAAGACCACTCAGGAGATAGATTAGGGTCCGGTACGGTAAGGCATGCGCATATATATGAAGCATGACGTAGGGGGGGGGAGAGTCAGAAGGGTATAAAGCACACAGGCGGTATACACTCAGCAATTCGGGGAAAGCTATTGCTCGGTGTACATCGGTTTGAACGACATCAAGTTGCTGTCACCGTGTGATATGGCCAACAGGCAATCCAGTAGACGACATTTGAATGACTTTACCCGAGGTCGAGTCATTGGTAAGTTGGAAGAAGGTCGAAGTGTGACTAATGTGGCTGAGGAGTTCGGGATTGCTCACAGCAACGTTTCACGAGCTTGGAGAGCATTTCAAACGACAGGAACAGCTATCCGAGAGTTTAGCAGTGGTCGTCCACGAGCAACCACGGCGGCGGACGACCGGTGTATTGTCCTACAGCCGAGAAAAGACAGACGGCAGAGAGTGAGAGAAATCGCAAGGCACATGCAACTGACAACTGGACGTCCGTTATCGCGTTTTACCGTGGCCAGGAGGCTGCACAAAAGATCTATTTGCACGACGACCAGTACGGTGTGTGCCATTAACGCCTGCTCATTGGAGACGGCGGTTTCTCTGGTGCCAGGAACACAAGAACTGGACACATCAGCAGAGGGGTCGAGTTCTCCTTACGGATGAGAGCTGATTTAGTCTGACGAGCGAATCTGGACGTATACACATCTGGAGAGATCAGGAAACACGCAATCACACCTCCAACATCATCGAAAGGGACCGGTTTGGAGGTGGCGGAGTTCTCGTTTGGGGCGGTACCATGCTTGGTAACCGTACTGATCTACACATCTTCCAAGGAGTTTCAATCACAGGTGTCCGCTATTGTACCGAGGTTTTCCTGCCTCACGTGCGTCTGTTTAGATCTGCTGTGGGTCCTGAGTTCCTCTTCATGGACGACAACGCTACACCTCATCGTACAGTGGCTGTCGCAGAGCTGTTGGAGAGTGAAGATATTCAACACATGGATTGGCCTGCAACGTACCCTGACCTAAATCCAATCGAACACGTGTGGAACCTTCTCGGGAGACGCTTGGCAGAACGGCACCAGCCGCCAGCAACGATTACGCAGCTGCGATTGGCGCTACAAGAGGAATGGGCCGCGATGCCTCAACAGCTCCTTGACAACCTCATCCTCAGCATGGACAGACGTCGTAAATCCTGCAACGCTGTCAGGGGTGATCATATCTCTTACTAAAGACTGGATTTTTCTTGGTAGCCGCCTGTCACATGGGCGTTTCTGTCCTCTGTCCAGTTGTGCTCGTAGCTACCTTTTCAATAAAGTGCCTTTATATCCTTTGGATTCCTTGTTTGGACAGTTTTGCTCACTTGTCCCATATTCTTACATCTTGGGGATCTTATGGTATGATTTGAGTCGACGTGGAGCACTTCTGCACGACGTTACATTATAAAAACTGTCTCGTCATTAATTTTTGCACGCCAGTGTAGTTGAACCCAGAAGAAAGCAACCGAGAGGAATGACACTTCGTGGGTAGGTTTGACATCGTGAGACATGCAAATGATTCAAGTATCACGCTCGGCCACGCATATGGCGCAAGAAAGGAGGGGTCGTAGCGCTGTGCATGACCGGCTATACACTAAGTGGCCACTTTATTATGGCCACCCTCTCAGTACTTCCTTGGGCCACCTTTTGCCTTTAATACTGCGTCGATTCTTCGTGGCATGGACTCCACGAGATGTCGATTGATGGTTTGTGGAATCTGAGAGCATGCTTGATGAATAGCACTTTGCAGGAGTGTGAGATTGCAGGGTTGTGGATCTAGCTGTCTGATGGCTCGTTTAACTTCATCCCACAATCTCTCAATGGCGTTGAGATCTGGAGATTGTAAACTCACCGGCATGTTCCTGAAACCAATCCTGTACAATATGAGCACTATGGCAGGACGCATTATCTAATTGAAAGGAGCCATCGCCATTGCGATAAACCATCCACATGACAGGATGCACTTGTTCCGCAAAAATGTTTGGATATGATGTACCAGTTAGACGTTGATCAACACGAATTAAAGGTGCTCAAACCATGCCAGGAAAGCATTCCCCAAGCCATACCGTTACCTCCACTAGCTTGAAAGGCTGTAGCATGCATTTGGGGTCCATGCTTTTGTGCTGTTTCCGTCAAATTCTCACTCGGCCATCGGCATGGTGCAACTAAAAATGTGATTCATCGGACCACATAATTTGTTTCCAATGATCGACTGTCCAATCATTGCGCTCCTGTGCGAACTGGAGGCGTTTTCTCTTGTTAACTGCAGACAATAAAGGTGTTCGAACAGGCCTTCGGCTGCCATATTCCATCCGATGTAGTGTACGGCGAAGAGAGCGTGCAGAGGTAATTTGAGGGGATCTTTGATTAAGATGGTCTGTAATTTGCTGCACTGTTGCTCTTTTGTTGTCTGTTACCAGAATGGACCCTCTCCGTTCCGCCCGAGTAGTTACTAGTCGATGAGGACAAGACGTTGCACGTAGAGACCCAGTTTCTTGGCTGACAGTCCAGTTTTTAAACACTTTAACAACAGCTACTCTAGAACATTTCACGAATGCGGCGGTTTCGGTGATACTCGCTCCATGGCTGCGAGATCCTGCAATCATCCCACGTTGAAAGTCCTTCAAATCGCATGTTTTACCCATCTTGTCACCCCAAAATCACTTCTACTGCTGTCGCAAGCACTAAGCTTTCCCTTTTTATACTAGCCTCGCTCTCTGGCGGCCACAGCGTGCATCCATAACTCATGCTTAAAACTGTCAGGTGGTGATAATAAAGTGGGCACTCAGTGTATAAGGTTGCTCGTGCTTGTCACTCTGACCCGTGCTTTTGTGTTGATTGCATCCTTTTCAAGTGAAGTATGCCTTGGAATAAAGTTCGGAAGCAGTTCGAGCAGTTGGAGGAGTTCGAGAGGAGCCACAGTGTCGAGCCCCGCGAAGCGGGATGGTCTTATCGCAAAATTGCGCGCAGCACCTGTCGTGCGGATATCACCATAGCAACCAGTTGGCGACAGTGGATAGAACAAGGCACGCGGCAGCAACAGGAAGTGTCTGGGAGGCCTAGGCGAACCACAGAGAGAGAGAGGAAGGACAGGTTGTCTGACATGCGCAAAGTGACGCAACAGCCACGATTGCCGATATTCAGTGATCAGTGGTGCCCTGCATGAATCGTCTGATTAGTGCCAGCACCATTGTCAGGTGGCTGCACGACGTAGGACTACGCGCTCGCAGACTGTTATGACAACTGTCCTTAACATCATTCTATCATCACAAAAAACTGCAATGGTGTCGTGTCAGACTGGCATGGGCCCACTCAGAATGGCAGCGGGTGACCTTGAGTGACGATTCCCTGCAGAAATTACGTAGAAAGAATGTTTAAATATGACCCGGGAACTTTCTAGATCAAATTGTAACTAGCAAGTGCTTATATCCGAGAAAAAACGAACAAGACTAGTAAGCAGGAAAAAAAAGATACTATGTCGCAGCCGACTATATACACAGAGCAGAAAAACAAGTTAGTAAAATCATGCAATGCATTGATTATGACACGCTTTCCAACATACCAGAAATCATTACTCAAGTTATGAGGGTAATGGCTGAGGAATAAATTTCGGTCCAGCGCCCTGAACTTTCATCCCATTTCAATAATATTCAACAGAACCGTTTCGGTATACCTCCTAAATAACATGATAACGTTTTGTCGCAATCGAAGCATTTTTACCTAAGTTATGATGCATAAAGGCTATGGAATAGATCCCGCTCCTGTGTCCTAACCTTTGACCCCATTTCGTCCATTTTCAATAGGATGCGTACCCAGGCAGGCCCCATCAACATACTAACATTTCATCCAAATCGAAGAATTTTTACATAAGTTATGACGCATAATGGCGATGGAAGTGATTCCACTCCTATGTCCTGACCTTTGACCCCATTTTTCCCATTTTCAATAGGGTTTGTCTCCAGGTGGTCCCCTATCACCTATTAAAATTTAATCGAAATCGAACCTTTTTTACGTTAGTTATGACGCATAATAGCAGTTGTATGGATCCCGCTCCTATGTCCTGACGTATGACCCCATTTCGTTCACTTTCAATAGAGTACCTTCCCAGCTGTTCCCCTTTCACATACTAAAAGTTCATTGAAATTGAACGATGTTTACGCGAGTTATCGTGCGGACGGGTATACGCGCACAACGCGTGACGTAATGAGGCAGATTGGAATCGCGACCATCTGCTCGAAAAAGTGTGACGTCATAATACTTTAATAGGATCCACACACAACGCATCACATAATGAGGCTGATGGCGTGACCGCGCGCCAACATCTCAATCGCGAGAGTGTGACGTCATAAGATTTATAAGCATGGGCAAAATTAATGGGACGACGCCATGACACTAAAAACGTGGTAATTCGGTGTGGTTATTTAACGCACTAAATGAATTTTCCTAAAGTCGAGATCAAGCTAAATACATGTCTCGCAGCAGAAAGCAGTAGGTTAACGACTTTCATCAAAATCCTTAGAGCCGTTTTCAAAATAAAATTTAAATACATAAAATAATTGCTTCTTTAATAGTATGGCATAAGGGCGATGGAATGGATCCCTATCCTATGTCCTGACCTTTGGCCTTATTTCGTCCATTTTCAACAGGGTTCGTCCCCAGGTGGTCCTCTACAATATACTAGAATTTCATCAACATTGAGGAATATTTACGCAAGTTATGACGCACAATGGATCCCGCTCCAATGCCGTGACCTTTGACCCCGTTTAGTCCATTTTCAATAGGGTTCGTTCCGAGGTGGTCCCCTACCACATACTAAAATTTATCGCAATCGAACCATTTTTACGCGAGTTATCGTGCCGACAGACGGACGGACAAAGCTGGAGTATATACGCTTCTTCAACCTTCGGTTGGAAAGCGTAAATAAAAAGAAAGAAACCTACTAAACAAGAAAATTCTGCGTCACATACTGTATACTTAAATCTTAAAGATTTAGAACTGAAAACTCGCGCAAGCACGACAACACTCAAATTACTCCGTACAATGTCGACTTTTAAGGTATGTTGGATGTACCATGCTCTTCCCTAGTATTTTCTCCTCTAATGTCTTTGGTTTTGCCGTTTTTTCAGATGATTGCACCAGCTCACCTCGTACTCACAATCACTACATCTTTTATTTAATTGAAAGTTTAACGACCACCGTGAGCACTTCGATGAGCCGTAAGTAGTCGCCCGTACCCAATTTATTACGCCTGGTTTCAGCGAAAGGAGAGAACCAGTGCCGTAAGACATCAAAACAAACATGCCTCAACGGGATTCGAACCCCGACCTTTCCCGGACAAATAGTCATAAGCCTTAGACCTCTGCACCACCAGGGCAGCGTCCCTAATATAGGGCTCCCGGCTCTAGGGAAGGTAGCGAGATTGCGCCGTTAGACAAAAACAAAATTATGCCACCCGGACCCATCTCGGACGAATGGGTCCGAGTTCGAATCTCGGCGAGGCGAGATTTTTTTTTTTTTTTTTTTTTTTGATTGGAGATTTAACGACCACCGTGAGCAACTCAATGGGCTATAAGCAGTCGCCCGTCTCTAATTTAGGGTCACTGGTTCCAGGGAAGGGAGAGAGCCAGTGCCGTAAGACAAACACAACATCCATGCCTGACCGGAATTCGAACCCGGACCCCTTACGGACGAACCTCGCCTTGCCGCCCCCGTGGCGCAGTGGTCTAAGGCCAGTGCCTTAGACCACTGGGCCACCGGGGCGGCAAGGCGAGGTTAAATGGTCAGAATCTAGCGCTTAGACCATTGTACCACTGGGGCGGCCACGAAAATTTCGAAGTCGTTCACCTGCACCGTCGGCTTCCAGTCATTCCCCCGAGATGGGCCTGAGTTCGAATCCTAGGTGAAGCATAAATGTTGTGTTCTTTCTACGCAACCGGCTATTTGCTCTCCCTGGAAACAGTGGCTCCAAGTTTGGGGCGGGCGACTACTTATAGCCCTTAGAGTTGCTCACGTTGGTAGTACAACCAAAATGAGTCGCTCAAATCTCTACGTTTCGTACACGTTTGAATCCTTTGCAGTGAGCTTCTTCTTATTTGTCGTTTAACGACCACCATGAGCAACTCAAATGGGCTATAAGCAGTTCCAGAAAAAGGTGAGAGCCACAGCTGTAATACGAACACACCATCCATGCCTTATCTGTGATTCGAACCCTAACCCATCTCAGACGGTTTTTCAGAAGCCAACGATTAAAGCATTGCGCCACCGGAACTTTAAAAGCGAGATGGACAAACGAACGCAGGGGTACTAAAGTATTAGCAGGTAAATTTTTCTAAAGTGACGCGCTAATAAGTAAAATAAAACAAGAAAGATGACACCGAATTTTCGGGTGTAATAAGCACATCTTTGAATCCGTTCTGACTGCAAATTAAATTTATCAAAGCTATTCAAAGTCAATGGAACCGGTATGAAAATCAATAGTACCTGACGGAAGAAAGAAGTTTTTCAATCGGGTTTTTAATCTCTCAGATATTGCTGTAAACGGAATCGTGAGCTTACGCCCTCTGGTTGCAGACTTGTGCGTTAAGAAAAACATAAATTTATATGAGAAACATTTCGCACCGGAAACGCTCTCCAACACAGAATTTTTTTTTCAAATCGGACTCTTGGAAACAGAGATATCGTCAAAAATAAGATGTGACTTTACCTCCCCTATTGGGAAAACCATGCATTATTTTAGGAAGAGAGTATTCGCAAAAGGTTTATCCATATGAGCGGTATCAGTCCAAGAAAAAAAAAATTTAGTCGAGTTTTCAGGATCCCAGATTTTGCTACAAATACATCAGAAGCAGATATTAACACTTATGGCCCCTGGTGGTCAAACCATTCTTTACCAAACATTAGAAATTATGAGGAAAAATATTTTCCATCAGGTCTTGTATGCGATACAGGAAGAATTTTTCAAATCGGACTTTTAGGAGCTGAAATAACGCAGAAAACGCAATTTACCCTTGTGCCCCCTAGCGGAAAGTCTATGATTTACTTGAAAATTTTTAATTTATAGGAAAAACATTTCGCATCGGAAACACTATCTAACAAAGAAGGAATTTTTCGAATCGGACTCCTAGAAGTAGTTATGTTGACAAAAATAAGATATATATCTGCGCCCCCTGGCGTAGAAACCATGTACTATTTCAAAAAGAAAATGTTTCTAAAAGGTTTATCGACATGAGTAGTATCGTTTAACAAACGACTTTTTTTCAATCGAGATTTTAGGAGCTCATATTTTGCTGCAAATATATCAGAAACGGAAATTTAGGCTTATTTTTTTTTTTTTTGATTGGAGGTTTAACGACCACCGTGAGCAACTCAATGGGCTATAAGCAGTCGCCCGTCCCTAATTTAGAGTCACTGGTTCCAGGGAAGGGAGAGAGCCAGTGCCGTAAGACAAACACAACATCCATGCCTGACCGGGATTCGAAACCGGACCCCTTATGGACGAATGATCAGAGGCCAACGCCTTAGACCACTGCGCCACCGGGGCGGCAATTTAGGCTTAAACCACCTGGTGGCCAAACCATTTTTTACAAAAATTAGAAGTTTTTTTTTTTTTTTTTTGAGATTTAACGACCACCGTGAGCAACTCAATGGGCTATCAGCAGTCGCCCGTCCCTAATTTAGAGTCACTGGTTCCAGGGAAGGGAGAGAGCCAGTGCCGTAACACAAACACAACATCCATGCCTCACCGGGATTCGAACCCGGACCCCTTCCTACGAATGATCAGAGGCCAACGCCTTAGACCACTGCGCCACCGGGGCGGCAAAATTACAAGTTACCTGCAAAGGATTTCCCATCAGGAGCTGTATCCGGCGCAGAAAGAATTTTTAAAATCGGAGATTTAGAATCAACAGAGACATAGGGGGAAATAAATTTACCTTTACGCCCCCTAGCGGAAAGTCTATGAAGGACTTAAACATTTTGAAATTTTTGGAAGAACATGTTACACTGGAAACACTATCCAACAAAGATGGAATTTTTCAAATCGGACTCCTAGAAGTAGAGATATTTACAATAATAAGTTATACATCTACGCCCCTGGCGTAGAAACTATGCATTTTTTTAAGAAGAAAATGTTTCTAAAAGGTTTGTCGACATGAGTAGTATCGGTCTACAAGCGACTTTTTTTTAATCGAGATTTTAGAAGCTCATATTTTGCTGCAAATACATCAGAAGCGGAAATTAAGATTTACGCCCCATGGTGGCCAAACCATCTTTTTTTTTACAGAAAATGGAAATTACGTGCAAACGATTTCCCATCAGGAACTGTATCCGGTGCAGAAAGAATTTTTCAAATCGGAGATTTAGAAGCAGAGATATAAGGGGAAACGCAATATACCTGTACGCCCCCCCCCCCCTCCTAGGGGAAAGTCTATGAATTACTTGAAAATTTTGAAATTATATTAAAAACATGTCACCCTGAAAACACTACCCAACAAAGAAGGAATTTTTCGAATCGGAATCCTACAAGTAAAGATACTGACAAAACGAAGACATACACCCCCTGGCGGAGAAATTGTAGAATATTTTAAGATGAAAATATTCCGAAAAAGTTTATCGGTGTGAGTGGCTTTAGTCCGCGAAAGAATTTTTTCAATCGATATTTTAGAAGATCAGATTTTATGGCAAATACATTAGAAGCAAAAATTAGCACTTACGCCGCCTGGTGGCAAAAGAATTATTTACCAAAAATTTGACATCATATGCAAAATATTTTCCATCAGGAGGTGTATTCTCTGAAGAAAAAATGTTTCTAATCGGAGTTTTAGATAGATTTACGCCCCCTAGCGGAAAATCTATGCGTAACTTGAAAAAGCAACTATTTCTAAAATACTCTTCGACATAAATTGAATCGAAAGATAAAAAAAAAATTTCAATCGGATGTTTAGAAGCAAATATGTGGAATAAAACGTATTTTTGAAGTCGACATCATCTGCATTTACGCTCTCTAGCGATGAAATTGTGCATCGTAAAAAAAAACGAAATAAAGGATCATCATTCGCATATTTCAAGCTTCCCAATGCAAAAAGAATTTTTCAAATCGGACTAATAGTTCAAGCGATATCGTGGGTACAGGCGGACGGACGGACGGACAAACCGATAACATAAGCACGATCTTTTTTACAAAAAACGTGCTAAAAAGGGATACAAGTACACGAACCTGAAAATGCAGCTTTCTAGGGGAATTGCGGCTGCCCTCTGTACACTATGAACTATCACTGACATTGTACTTTTTTTTTTTTTTGATGGTAGGTTTAACGACCACCGTGAGCAACTCAATTGGCTCTAAGCAATCGCCAATCCCTAATTTAGGGCCACTGGTTCCAGGGAGGGGAGAGAGCCAGCGCCGTAAGACAAACACAACATCCATGCCTCACCGCGATTCGAACCCGGACCCTTTACGGACGAAAACTGCTCTTTGGAAAGAATCTTAGCCGCTTCGATGGCCCATTAATCTGAAGACTGGACCCATTCGAAACAGATGGGTCCGGATTTGCGCCCGGAAGACGAATGGACGTTGTGTTTGTTCTTACGCACTGGCTCCACTGACCACAACTTTGGAACGGCCGACTGTTTATAGCTTTCTGAGTTGTTCAGGGCAGTCGTTTAACTTCTTTCCGCAAAAGAAAAAAAAAAAAAAAGAAAGAAAGAAAAAAAAATTTGTAGCAAGTTGTTAGAAACCAATTTTTCCGATTCATTAAGACAAAAAAGTAATTTCATTTTTTTTATTAATCTTTGTTGTTACATATTTGTAATAAAAAAGTGAAAGACAAATTTTGGCAGCAATTTCGATCATGTACAGGAACAACAGGGAAGACAAGAAAAAAGGACAAAAGTTTTGATTCCTGGCACTTCCCCTTGGTTTATTAGATTTTCCCTTGGGTCCCAATTTATTTTACTACCACCATATAAATCTACATCACAATAGCTGACGTCCACATTCCTGCTCATGTGCGTGTATACAGCCTTTGAATTGAGATCGCGGAGATACATGCTTCACCGAGCAAGGAAGTATCTTATTAATAAGAGGAAATAGATTTCTTTCAGAATAAAGTACGTTGTCCTTTGAAAACAGGCAACTTCCAGAACTTCTGAAATTGGTAAAGCCGGACCCTACTTTAAAATATTCAACCGTTCAGTTTAATTCCTTTCTAGAAATAATTGTGACGTCCTACAGAGGTGAACACATGTGACAAGACGACAGATCTGCAGCGAGACATTCGGTCCGCGTAGCTCAGTTGAAAGAGCGACTTACTCCAGAGTGAGAGGATACGGATTCGATGCGCTTCGCGGACAAACTTGTGTTTTCACACAATACATAAAGCAATGCTGTCTACTCTCCTGAACGAAAAACTTTTTTATCAATTGAAAAAACAACAAGAAAGATGACACCGAATTTTCGGGTGTAATAAGCACGTCTTTTGAATCCGTTCTGACCGAAATTAAATTTATTAAACCTATTCAAAGTCAATGCAACCGGTATGGAAAGCAATAGATCTGACGAAAGAAAGAAGATTTTCAATCGGGTTTTTAATCCATCAGATATTGCTGTAAACGGAATCGTGAGCTTACGAACTCTTAGAAACAGAGATATTGAAAAAATAAGATGTGAACATAAGTCCCCTGATGGGAAAACCATGCATTATTTTAGGAAGAAAGTATTCTCAAAAGGTTTATCCATATAAGCGGTATCGGTCTAAGAAAAAAAAAATAGTGGAGTTTTCAGGAGCCCAAATTTTGCAACAAATACTTCAGAAGCAGAAATTAACACTTATGACCCCTGCTGGCCAAATCATTCTTTACTAAACATTAGAAATTATGTGAAAAATATTTTCCATCAGGTCTTGTATGCGATACAGGAAAAAAATTTCAAATCAGAGCTTTAGGAGCAGAAATAAAGCAGAAAACGCAATTTACATTTGTGCCCCTAGCGGAAAGTCTATGATTTACTTGAAAATTTTGAATTTATAGGAAAAACATTTCGCATCGGAAACACTATCCAACAAAAAAAGAATTTTTCAAATCGTACTCTTAGAAGTAAAGGTATTGACAAAAATAAGATATATATCTATTTTTGTTGTTCCCCTGGCGTAGAAACCATGCATTTTTTCAAGAAGATAATTTTCCTAAAAGGTTTGTCTACATCAGTAATATCCGTCAACAAACGACTTTTTTTTCAATCGAGATTTTACAAGCTCATATTTTGCTGCAAATACAACACAAGCGAAAATCAAGACTTACGTCACCTGGTGGCCAAATCATTTCTTACAAAAATTAGAAATTATGTGCAAACGATTTCCCATCAAGAGCTGTATGCGGTGCAGAAAGAAATTTTCAAATCGGAGATTTAGGAGCAGGATATAGGGAGGAACGCAATTTACATTTACGCCCCCTAGCGCAAAGTCTATGAATTACTTGTAAATTTTTAAGTTACACGAACCACATGTCACACTAGAAACACTATCCAACAAAGAAGGAATTTTTCAAATCGGACTTCTAGAAGTAGAGATATTGACAAAAATAAGATATACATCAACGCCCCCTGGCGTAGAAACCATGCACTATTTTAAGGAGAAAATTTTCCTAAGAGGTTTGTCGACATGAGGAGTAGTATCGGTCAACAAACGACTTTTTTCAATCGAGATTTTAGAAGCTCATATTTTGCTGCAAATACAACAGAAGCGGAAATCAAGACTTACGTCACCTAGTGACCAAACCATTTCTTACAAAAATTAGAAATTATGTGCAAACGGTTTCCCATCAGGAGCTGTATCCGGTGCAGAAATAATTTTTCAAATTGTAGATTAAGAAGCAGAGACGTAGGGGGAAACGAAATTTACCGCTACGCCCCCTAGCGGAAAGTCTATGAATTACTTGGAAATTTTGAAATTATATGAAAAACATGTCACACAGAAAACACTATCCAACAAAAAAGGAAGTTGACAAAAATAAAATGTACATAAACTGTGCAATATTTTAAAAAGAAAATATTCCGTAAAGGTTTATCGATATGTGTGGCATCAGTCCGCGAAAGAATTTTTTCGATCGATATTGTAGAAGCTCCGATCTTATGTGGCAAATACATCAGAAGCAAAAATTAACACTTAAGCCACATGGTGGACGAAGTATCCTTTACCAAAAATTTGAAAATATATCCAAAGTTTTTCCATCAAGAGATGTATCCGCTGAAGAATTTGTTTTTCAAATCGGAGTTTTAGAAGAAAAGTTATGGGGAAATGTAATTTACTCTTACGGCCATAGCGGAAAATCTATGCGTAATTTGAAAAAGTAACTATATCTAAAATACTCTTCGACATAAATGGAATCGAAAGATAAAATAATTTTTTCAATCGGATGTTTAGAAGCAAATATGCGGAATAAAACGTATTTTTGAATTCGACATCATCTGCATTTACGCCCTCTACCGGCGAAATTGTTCATCGTAAAAAAAAAAAAACGAAATAAAGGATCATCATTTGCATATTTCAAGCTTCCCGATGCAAAAAAGAATTTTTCAAATCGAACTAATAGTTGCAGAGATATCGTGGGTACAGAAGGATGGACGGACAAACCGATAACAGAAGCACGATCTTTTTTTACAAAAGACGTGCTGAAAAAGAAAACATCATTTCTTTTAATTCTTCACTGCTTTGATATATACCTCTAATTTAAGCTTCCTTTTTAGTTCCTGTATTCTAATGCAAATATGGTTTTTTACCGTTAAAATTTTCTAAGCTTAGCGTCACGAGTTTCTTTCGATGAATGTGAAGTTGGCAACACCTAATAGCAGGGCAAAGCGCATTCAACATGGCTAGATTCGAGAGATAAGAACTTGTGTGTACAATGTTTTTCAGACGATCGGTAATAGATAGTATTTGTTTAATGATCGAAAGGCCATGATAGAAGAACAACTTCTGAGATATTGCAATTTTTCACGCATACTTTAGGTGCAATGTCATATACTAGGCTAGGAGAGGATACAGGGCTACCACTTTCAGAAACCTTTCACGTTTAATTGTGATTAAAGTCCTATTGAAAAAACTTATTCCGATATGTACGATAAGTGGATGATTAAGTGAAAATCTTCCAAGTACGCGGAGACAATGTAAATAGACACAGTCATCGCTCTTTTCCCGTTTTTCTTTAATTAACACACAGCAACCGAAAAATTGTATTCCGACACCGCTGGGATCGAACCCCAGATATCTCGATAACTAGCCGAGTGCGTTCCACTTGCGCTACGATGCCAACTATCCACAGCGCTATGTGTGTTTACCTGTCAGCTTCTGACTTCACAAATCCGTAAAAATGGGCTCAGCAACAGTGTTTATCTGTTAGCATCTGATTTCACAAATCCGAAGGGATGGGCTCAGCAACTATATTTAACTGTTAGCATCTGACTTCACAAATCCGAAGGGATTGGCTCAGCAACTATGTTTATCTGTTAGCCTCTGACTTCACAAATCCGTAGGAATGGGCTTAGCAACTGTGTTTATCTGTTAGCATCTGACTTCACAAATCCGTAGGAATGGGCTCAGCAACTGTGTTTATCAGTTAGCATATGATTTCACAAATCCGTAAGAATGGGCTCAGGAACTGTGTTTATATGTTAGCATCTGATTTCACAAATCCGTAGGATTTGGCTCAGCAATTGTGTTTATCGGTTAGCATCTGATTACCTAAATCTGTAGGAATGGGCTCAGCAACTGTGTTTATCAGTTAGCATCTGACTTCATAAATCCGTAGGAATGGCTCAGCAACTATGTTTTTCTGTTAGCATCTGACTTAAGAAATCCGAAGGGATGGGCTCAGCAACTGTGTTTATCTGTTAGCATCTGATTTCACAAATCCGTAGGAATGGGCTCAGCAACTGTGTTTATCAGTTAGCATCTGACTTTCCAAATCCGAAGGAATGGGCTCAGTAACTATGTTTATCTGTTAGCATCAGACTTCAGAAATCCGAAGGGATGGGCTCAGCAACTGTGTTTATCTGTTAGCATCTGATTTCGCAAATCCGTAAGAATGGGCTCAGCAACTGTGTTTATATGTTAGCATCTGATCACCCAAATCTGTAGGAATGGGCTCGGCAACTATGTTTTTCTTTTAGCATCGGACTTCAGAAATCCGAAGGTATGGGCTCAGCAACTGTGTTCATCCGTTAACATTTGACTTCACAAATCGGTAGAAATGGGCTCAGCAACTGTGTTTATCTTTTAGCATCTGACCACAAATCCGTAGGATTTGGCTCAGCAACTGTGTTTATCTGTTAGCATCTGATTACCCAAATCTGTAGGAATGGGCTCAGCAACTGTATTTATCAGTTAGCATCTGACTTCCCAAATCCGAAGGAATGGGCTCAGCAACTATGTTTAAGTGTTAGCATCTGACTTCACAAATCCGAAGGAATGGTCTCAGCAAATGTGTTTATCTGTTAGCATCTGACTTCACAAATCCGGAATAAGCTCAGCAACTATGTTTATGTGTTAGCATCTGACTTCACAAATCCGAAGGAATGGGCTCAGCAACTGTGTTTATCTGTTAGCATTGATTTCACAAATCCGTAGGAATGGGCTCAGCTACTGTGTTTATCTGTTAGCATCTGATCACAAATCCGTAGTAATTCGCTCAGCAACTGTGTTTATCTATTAGCATATGATTTCACAAATCCGTAGGAATGGGCTCAGCTACTGTGTTTATCTGTTAGCATCTGAGGTCAGAAATCCGAAGGAATGGGCTCAGCAACTATGTTTATCTGTTAGCATCTGATTTCAGAAATCCGTAGGAATGGGCTCAGCAACTATGTTTATCTGTCAGCATCTGAGTTCACAAATCCATCCCCACGAATTTGTGAAGTCAGATTCTCACAGATAAACACAGATAGCTCCGTGGATTGTTGCCACCGTTAAATCGAACGCACTCCGCAATTTTTCGAGTGATCCGTATTTCGATCCCAGTAATGTTGAAATATAATTTTTCGGTTGCTGTGTGTTAATTAAAGAAAAACGTGGAAAAGGCGATGCGTGGATGATTAAGTATTGGCGTGCTGATAAAGTGTGTTACGTATACTCTATATTCACTTTGCTTTTGATTTTACTATCTCTGGTTATTTTATTTTACTATGTAAATAATCTTCTTACTGAACGAAATATTATTTCACCCGATGAATGAGATCTGGCAATGAGTGTAAGTCATGACGTGGTGGTAGCTAGTATATAGGCGCGTTCATCGAGACTTAGGGAGAGCTTTTGTTGTTGTTATGAGAGAGCGTTGTTGTTTACGGAGAGCGTTTATAATACGAGGAGAGATTGTGTTCTTATGAGGAGAGATTCTTCATTAGTGTAAAACAAGTTGTGTGTGTGCTTTAGTTGACCAAGAGTCTTATAATAAAGAAGTTGAAGTAAGTACGTCTTTCTCAATTAATAGTTTTTGTCAGACCTCTGTCTGGCTGTTAGGTTTATAACTTTTATTCATTACCATAAATAACCAGCGTTAAGACTTTGTTTACGTTCGTAATTAACTAGTAACAACCATTTTGAGTTCACTGTTTTGAAGCTTAGTACAAGTATATCATTAGCTAACTGGTAGGAAGAGAATCATTCATATAATTAGCTTAGCGGAAAGAAGTATAAAGCTAATTCATTATAAGTGTAATAAAAGATTTGGACTCGTGAATAACCTTGTTTACTCTGCAACTGTTTATCGTTAAATTATACAGGGTTGGACAAAATAATGTGAACATGACTGGTTAGTGTCACTTGTCTGGACTACGTTGAACACAAAACCATTACACCTTATCCTCTGTATATATTCTGTTGATTGCATTATATGCCAGTGCAGTACAAGCATTTTTTCAGCAGCGGTTCGAATGAGCAGTCGGCGAAATGGGTAACCTGTTAGGCTCCCGAAGAGGACAAATGGGAGCCTGTTTAGCAGGAGCATCTATAACCATATCAGCCAATGGTGGTATGTAAATTGCGAACTAAAATATGTACACTGCGAACCAAAATCGGACCGTCATTAAAACTCTATGTGTAAATTGCGAGCCAAGGCCCATGACCGCCATATGTAAATTCCGAACCGACATCTCTGAACATCTGCTGATTTGATTTTTTTATTGGAGGTTTAACGAACAGCGTGAGCAACTCAATGGGCTATAAGCAGTCGCCCGTCCCTAATTTAGGGTCACTGGTTCCAGGGAAAGGAGAGAGCCAGTGCCGTAACACAAACACAACATCCATGCCTCACCGGGATCCGAACCCGGACTTATTTCGGACGAATGATCAGAGGCCATCGCTTAGACCACTGCGCCACAGGGGCTGCAAACATCTGCTGGAATTGCCTAAGCTAGCTCGTCTGTTTTGATTGCTTTGCTTTAGATATATATTTCGTTGTTCGACAAGTTTTACGATGGAAGTGACGCTCTCGATCTCTGAAAAACGAAAATATTTGTTAATTGTAGACGCCTACACTTACTGCAAAATAAAGATATTTTCGTGAATACAATGAATTAAGTACAAATGTACATATATTAAATATGGAATATCACAGAGAAAATTAACATGGCCCCTGCGCAAGGAAGACAAACTAGTTTCGTTGTTTTCGTGAATACAATGAATTAAGTACAAATTTACATATACTAAATATAGAACATCACAGAAAAAAATTAACATGGTCTTTACGCAATGATGACAGACTACACTGCTGGCCACCCAAAATGCAACACCAAGATGAAAGCATCCGATTGGCCTGAAATTCGCAGCATGCGTCGCCCGCGAAAGGACATGCAAACGATTAGTATTTTAGGGCATAGGCAAATCATGTGCGCCCGGCACTCCACCGAGAAGCACTATAAGAAAGGTGCACCGAAGGCGGGGTGTAAGTAGTGGAAGTGTGTCGTGTAGCCAGACCTGTGCGTGGGATGCTTCCTGAAGCCTTGTCGCAGAACACAGCAGTCATTCCAGCACGTTTCGGAGTTCGAAAGAAGAGGAATAGTGGCTTATCGCGACAGCGGTTTATCGTACCGAGACATCGTCGCCCGTGTGGAACGACATCCATCCACAGTGAGGCGAGTATGGATTCGGTGGGTGTAGGAGGGGCGGACGGACCGAAGGGAGCAATTGCCGAAGCCGCGGCACACCACCGAACGAGAGAACCTTCATGTTCTGCGGAGGGCATTGACGGCTCGCACCGCCACATCACGAACGTTAGCGCAGGAATTAGGGTGTGTTGCGCCACAACCTGTGTCAGCACGTACCGTTCGACGTCGTGTGCAGGAGCAGGGACTTGTCGCACGGCGCCCATTGCTTCGATTACCATTGACGCTACACCACCGCCGAGTGCGGCGGCAATGGGAACGCCGCACCTGAACTACGGAATGGCACTACATTGTCTTCTTCGACGAATCCCGCTTCTGCGTGCAACACCACGATGGTTGGATCCGCTTGTGGCGGCACCGCGGCGAGAGACTGTATGATGCCTGCACTATGCATCGCCATACCGTTTCGTCGCCTGGCGTTAAGGTTTGGGGCGCAATCGGATATGACACCCGCACTCATCTGGGGCGCATTGCCGGTACACTCAACAGCCACCGCTACATCTCCGACGTTTTGGAGCCTGTTGTACTCCCTTTACTACAGAACTTGCCAGCGGCCACGTTTCAACAGGACAATGCGCTCCCGCACGTGGTACGCATCGTGCAACAATTCTTCACGGCCCAACAGGTGTAACTGCTGCCGTGCACAGCCTGTTCTCCAGATATGTCGTCCATCGAACACGTCTGGTCGCTGATCGGCAACCGAGTGGCCCGGCAAGCCCCACCCGCGGCTACGCCTGATGAACTGTGGTAACGTGTGGAAGCAGCCTGGACTGACATACCCCAATCCTACATCCAAAGCCTCTTTCGTTCGATGCCGCGGCGTATAGCGGCCGTTATTGCCAGCCATGGGGGCCACGCGAACTATTGATGTCTGCGGGTTCCGCAAGTCACACGGGTCTGTAAGGTGAATCGTTTCATCTTTGTATCTGTTGTTATGTGTCCAGTAAATCTGGCTTTGCTATCTCGTGTCCTTCTTGGTGTTGCATTTTGGGTGGCCAGCAGTGTAGTATCGTGTTTTCGTGAATACAATGAATGAAGTACAAATGTACACATACTAAATATGGAACATCACAGGGAAAATTAACATGGCTCCTGCGCAAGGACGACAAACTAGTTGTGTTGTTTTCGTGAACACATTGCTTTAAAATGTTTTGCATTGTTTTAATCATTATTTTTCATACTAGTTTATTTTTTGATATCGTCAGAATGGGCGCAGAAAAGTTAGTTTGCAATTTACACACCGGGTCTAGAAAAGTTGGTTCGCGATTTACATATCGGGGTTGAGAGCGGTCCGATATTAATTCGCAATTTACACACTCCATCAGCCAAATTGTTTGATGTTTCATGAGCAACAGTCTCCAGGGTTGTGACTGCGTTCACAAAGTATGGCAAGACTTCATCGCCGAAGAAGAATGCTAACAGTAGGCGAAAACCGGGATTGAATGGGAGTGACCGTCGGACATTAACAAGGATTGTGTCCAAAAACACAGAGCTTCTGTGCAAAAGTGGCAACAGACCTCAAATCCATCTAGGGGATCTTGTTTCCATTAGAACAGTCCTCAGAGAAATTTACAAAACCAATATCCATGGAAGAGCTGCAATTGTTAAATCTTTAATCACGGAAACCAACGCTACAATCAGAAAATGATGATGGCTTGAGAATAATACCTCGACAGCTGATGACTGGAATGGTCAGATGATATGGTCAGATGAGTCCTGCTTTTCATTATTCCTAACAGCAGGTACGGACAACCCCAAGGAAGCGTAAAATTCGGAATGTATGGTTCCAACTGTCAAATATACGTCGTCGAAGTGTGACGTCACAAGATGGCGCTGGGCATAAACAAATGTCTGTTCCTCCATGATTCGACATAACCTTTCAACCCCAGCAAACACAGTCTTATTGGGCCAGCACTGCCATCAATGGCTCAGCCTTATGTTGCCGCTTCCGAACCGCCAATAAAATGTCCGGGAGGCCAACAGAAGGGCCAGCAGTCACAGGCCAGTAGATGGCCAACAGTTGGCCCCCATCAGTTGTCATATGTCACAATAGGGACATCAGCTATCCATCACAGGTAGTAGCTGCCACAAGTGGCCCTTCAGCTGCCCTGCAAGCACGTGCCTTAAATGATGACTAGCCTAATATGGTCCGCTAGTTTCCTGGCAGTGGCAGCCGGCAATCACGTGACGTAACTGATGGCTTGCCGAATCTTGCCCGCCAATTCTCCAGTAGTAGCCATAAAAAATAAATAAATAAAACATAACCGCAGTTTCCCAAAGGTACAACTACTTTTTTCTTTCTCCTTACGAAACTTCTAAATTATAGCACTGTGCTGAGGAAATTTTCTCAACAGGTCCGGAAAAACGCCCGTTCGGATCTAGATGGAAACGAACTAAGGACGGTGTGCGTGGGAAGGGCGCGCTCTACCAACTGGACTGATCTTGGCACGCACGCGCGTAGCTTGAAGCTGACTCTCTTTTCTGCGGAATGTGTAACGAATGGTTCTCTCTTTAATTTTACAATATTGCGAGGTATTTTTCATAAATGTCAGTATCATATAATTCATAAATTTATTTTTTCGAACGTACGATTGTATTTTTTTACCTTAATGGAACTTCACTTTTTCAACGAGTGTACCAACTTAAAAGCGCTTTCTAAAGTTTCGAGCTGTCCTTGCAATCTTGAAAGGCGATTGTTGATTTAATATACAATGACGGAAAAAAATCCCAACACCACGAAAAAATAGTTGTAGAGGAATGAAATGGCGGCAATACATTTGTATAGTTACAATATTTAATCGATTAAGGTTTCAAGATCACAGCTTATTGTAAGCGCGAGAAGAGCAATTTTAAACGTGAAATGCTGGTACATTAATAACCGGTGTAACCGCCAGAATGTTGAATGCAAGCACGCAAATGTTCATGCATTGTGTCGTACAGGTTCTGGATGTCAGTTTGTGGGATGGAGTTCCATGCCTGTTGCACTTGGTCGGTCAATACAGGGACGGTTAATGCTGGTTGGGGGTGACGCTGGAGTTGTCGTCCAATGATGTCCCATACGTGCTCGATTGGAGAAAGATCTGGTGATCTAGCAGGCCACGACAACATGTCGACACTCTGTAGAGCATGTTGGGTTACAACAGCGGTATGCGGGCGAGCGTTATCCTGTTGGAAAACACCCCTGGAATGCTGTTCATGAATGGCAGCACAACAGGTTAAATCACCAGACCGACGTACAACTGTGCCGTCAGGGTGCGTGGGATAACCACGAGAGTGCTCCTGCTGTCATAGGAAATCGCTCCCCAGGCCATAACTCCAAGTGTAGGTCCAGTGTGTCTCGGCCGCAGACAGGTTGGTTGCAGGCGCTCACCTGGCCTCTTCTAACCAACACACGGCCATCACTGGCACGCAGGCACAACCAGCTTTCATCAGAAAACACAACAGATCTCCACTCCGTCCTCCAATGAGCTCTAGCTTGACACCACTGACGTCGCAAACGGCAGTGATTTTGAGTAAGTGGAATGCACGCTACAGGACGTCTGGCTCGGAGCAGTCCTTTAAGTAACCGATTTGTAACAGTTCGTTGTGTCACTGTGGTGGCAACTGCAGCTCGAATTGCTGCCGCAGACGCGGTACGATGCGCTACGGCCGTACGCCGTACACGGCGGTCTTCCCTCTCTGTAGTGCCACGTGGCCGGCCGAAACCCGGTCTTCTTGAGGCAGTACCTTCCCTTGACCACCGCTGCCAACAATCATGCACAGTGGCTACATTCCTGCCAAGTCGTTCTGCAATATTGCGGAAAGAAAATCCACCTTCTCGTAGCCCTATTACACGACCTCGTTCAAACTCCGTGAGCTGTTGATAATGGCTTCTTCGTCTTCTTAAAGGCATTCTTGACTAACATCAACACCCTACGTCGAATCTCAACGATAAATAACGCTCACGAACGTTACAGCGCGTATTTGCATAGACGTCATCTTACAGATGTACTCTCACCGCCTACCAACTGTCGTTTATCTAACACAACCCCTTCTTGGTGTTGGGTTTTTTTCCGTCAGTGTTTTTACCCGTTCATGTCACATTCTGTTACATTTTTAACGCTGTATCATTTCTTTCCGCTGTCCGATGCTACATTTGTTTTAAAGAGGAAAGATATTTTATTTTACTTCTCGTTATTTTTAGAAGTGAATTCCTCCAGTCTTGTGTATTCAACCCATGGATGAGTACATTATATTCACATAGCGTTGCTGTTTTTCAAATAATTTATAAATTTTGTACGCGTATAATTCTTCTTTCTTTTTTTTTCAACATAACGCTTTTTTAATATTTTTCCAAGAGTTTTGTGTTAAGCAGTTTAGTGAATGTTAAAGCGCAAGATTACACAGAAATTGTTTCTTGTTATTCATGGGAATGGAGTGGGTGTATTTTATGGCTGTAATCTAGAATTTAATGGCTTAATCTGATATCTTCGTCGACATAAAATTTCATTAGGAAATTAATTCGCCTCTCTACATATGCTTTTTTTCTTAACATCCACTAAAATAACACGAGGGCAATAGCGTCGTCTTAAACTAACTGGTACCACGAGAGACACAGCACGTGTTGCTTCTGCGCATGCGTAGTTCCATTGCTTCCACCTGGTGTTGGGGTTTCATCGGTTGCCAGCTAAGCTACAGGCCACTAGTTGCACTTGCTTTCTTGCCCGCAATTCACGGCGATGCTGCAGGGCCATCAATGACTGCCAACAGATGGCGCTGCCACCAACGGCCCGCTACCGACCGATGAGCGGCAGATTTCAGCCAGTAGTGACCCAACACTGCCAGCTGGACGTGATTGGTGAAATGTGCACATATTTTGCAATTTCTTCATTTTTTCTGACAATTAGAAGCTAATTCATCGCGGGGAAAATAATGTGAAGTCCTCACACATCCAGTCATTTTATCATTGAACCGCCTTGCCAGGAAATACGTGGAAAAATTCAGGCTTCTATGAAAGATAATACATATATATCATCGAAGTACTGCTGCTTTTTTATGCCTATGTTTCATAAATTATTTTATCTTACGTCTTTCAGTTTTATATCACATTTGAACTGACCACCCAAAGTGCCTACAACTTTCAGGCTGGACCGCTTCATGTTTGTAGTAAAGATGGATAAAATGCCCGTCCAGGTTGTAATTTCGTAAGAGTATCTGATGATTCACACTAGCGGGAAACCTCACCAATGCTCTAATTAGATTTAACATTACATTATTTAAATACCTAATGATTTCATTTTAACGCATTTTGGTGAATGAATTTTATCTTACAGTATTTTAACTTTCAAAAATTGTAATCATGTTGCTTCCCAATCACACACACGTCACGTAGTTTTCCACACTGGCGAGAAACGTCACCAATGTACAATATGTAACAAGTCCTTTACGCAAAAAAGTCATCTAACAGCTCATCTGTGGATTCACACTGGCGAGAAACTTCACCAATGTACAATATGTAACAAGTCATTTACGCAAAAAAGTCATCTAACAGCTCATCTGTGGATTCATACTGGTGAGAAACTTCACCAATGTACAATATGTAACAAGTCATTTACCCAAAAAAGTCATCTAACAGCTCATCTGTGGATTCATACTGGTGAGAAACTTCACCAATGTACAATATGTAACAAGTCCTTTAAGCAAAAAAGTCATCTAACAGCTCATCTGCGGATTCATACTGGTGAGAAACTTCACCAATGTACAATATGTAACAAGTCCTTTAAGCAAAAAAGTCATCTAACAGCTCATCTGCGGATTCACACTGGTGAGAAACTTCACCAATGTACAATATGTAACAAGTCCTTTAAGCAAAAAAGTCATCTAACAGCTCATCTGCGGATTCACACTGGTGAGAAACTTCATCAATGTACAATATGTAACAAGTCATTTACGCAAAAAAGTCATCTAACAGCTCATCTGTGGATTCATACTGGTGAGAAACTTCCCCAATGTACAATATGTAACAAGTCATTTACGCAAAAAAGTCATCTACCAGCTCATCTGTGGATTCACACTGGCGAGAAACCTCATCAATGTGACCTTTGCAACAAGTCATTTACACGTAAAGGAAATTTGACAAGTCATCTGCTAATACCTGTCCATTTACATCCTTACATTGCAAAGTGTCCATTTTATGGATGCTTTTCCACTGTGTCAATATGTTATAAAACCTATTAGTAAAATTTACATTTTTCTACAGGGTACGTAAAATCTCCCAAAGGTTCTCATGTTATAAAACTTCGTATGAGTTTACCCGTGAATTGGTACGGAATTTGATATAGCAGCCTCGAGGCAGAACCTAATGTTCTGAAAACGATAACCAATAAAAAAAAACATAATAAAGGGGGAAGAGAGGAGATCCACATTCACATTTTACGGACTACAAAAAATCATCGCGGGGAAAAAAAATACAAAAAATTTTCTTGTTCACAAGAATACATCAGTCTGTCAACAAATGCTTACCTTGACATTTTAGTCAATAAGGTATGTTTCAGTTTGCTTCACGGAAATCTGCCACGTGCGGGCGCGCATTGTCACGTTGAAACGTGGTCGCTGGCAGGTCCTGCAGGTAAGGGAGGACTACAGGCTCCAAAAGTCGGAGATGTAGCGGTGGCTGTTGAGTGTACCAGCGATGCGTACCAGAGGCGTGCGGGTGTCATATCCAATTGCGTCCCAAACCATAACGCCAGGCGCCGCACCGGCGTGGTGATGCATAATGCAGGCGTAATACAGTCTCTCGCCGCGGTGTCGCCACACGCCGATCCGCCCATCGTGGTGTTGCAGGCAGAAGAGGGATTCGTTGGAGAAGACAATGTCGTGCCATTCCGTAATACAGGTGCGGCGTTCAACGGCCCACTGCCGCCGCACTGACCGGTGGTGTAACGTCAACGGTAATCGGAGCAATGGGCGTCGTGCGACAAGTCCCCGCTCCTGCAGACGACGTCGAGCGGTACGTTCTGAGACAGGTTGTTGTGCAACAGAGCCTAATTCCTGCGCTAACGTTCATGATGTGGCGGTGCGAGCCGCCAATGCCCGCCGCACAACATGCCGGTCCTCTCGTTCGATGGTGTGCCGCGGCTGCGGCAATCGCTCACGTCGGTCAGTCCGTCCCTCCTGCACCCAACGAATCCATACTCGCCTCACTGTGGCTGGATGTCGTCCCACACAGGCGCCGATATCTCGGTACGATAAACCGCTGTCGCGATAAGCCACTATTCGTTCTCTGTCGAACTCTGAAACGTGCTGGAATGAGTGCTGTATTCTGCGACGAGGCATCAGGAAGCTTCCCACGCACAGGTCCGGCAGCACAACATAATTCCACTACTTACACCCCGGCTTCTGTTCACCCTTCTTATAGTGCTTCTCGGTGGCGCGCCGGGCGCCCATATTTATCATATGCCCTGCAATGCTAATGGTTTGCATGCTCTCTCGCGCGCGACGTATGGTGCAAATTTCAAGCCAATCGGATGCTTCCTTCTTGGTGTTACATTTTGATTGGCCAGCAGTGTATGTAACATCGAGGTACTGCTGCTTTTTCTGCCTATGTTTTGTAAATTATTTTATCTTACGCCTTTCAGTTTTATATCACATTTGAACTAACCAACCAAAGTGCCCACAACTTTAAGGCTGGACCGTTTCATGTTTGTAGTAAAGATGGATAAAATGCCCGTCCAGGTTGTAATTTCATAAGAGCATCTACTGATTCACAATGCACTAATTAGATTTAACCTTACAGTATTTAAATACCTAATGATTTCATTTTAACGCATTTTGGTGAATGAATTTTATTTAACAGTATTTTAACTTTCAAAAATTGTTATCATGTTGCTACCCAATCACACACGCGTCACTTAGTTTTCCACACTGGTGAGAAACTTCACCAATGTACAATATGTAACAAGTCCTTTAAGCAAAAAAGTCATCTAACAGCTCATCTGCGGATTCACACTGGTGAGAAACTTCATTAATGTACAATATGTAACAAGTCCTTTAAGCAAAAAAGTCATCTAACAGCTCATCTGCGGATTCACACTGGTGAGAAACTTCATCAATGTACAATATGTAACAAGTCATTTAAGCAAAAAAGTCATCTAACAGCTCATCTGCGGATTCACACTGGTGAGAAACTTCATCAATGTACAATATGTAACAAGTCATTTACGCAAAAAAGTCATTTAACAGCTCATCTGTGGATTCACACTGGCGAGAAACCTCATCAATGTGACCTTTGCAACAAGTCATTTACACGTAAAGGAAATTTGACAAGTCATCTGCTAATACCTGTCAATTTACATGCTTACATTGCAAAGTGTCCATTTTATGGATGCTTTTCCACTGTGTCAATATGTGATAAAACCTATTAGTGAAATTTACATTTTTCTACAGGGTACGTAAAATCTCCCAAAGGTTCTCATGTTATAAAACTTCGTATGAGTTTACCCGTGAATTGGTACGGAATTTGATATAGCAGCCTCGAGGCAGAACCTAATGTTCTGAAAACGATAACCAATAAAAAAAATCATAATAAAGGGGGAAGAGAGGAGATTCAAATTCACATTTTACGGACTACAAAAAATCATCGCGGGGAAAAAAATACAAAAAATTTGCTTTTTCACAAGAATACATCAGTCTGTCAACAAATGCTTACCTTGACATTTTAGTCCATAAGGTATGTTTCAGTTTGCTTCAGGAAATCTGCCACGTGCGGGCGCGCATTGTCACGTTGAAACGTGGCAGCTGGCAGGTCCTGCAGGTAAGGGAGGACTACAGGCTCCAAAAGTCGGAGATGTAGCGGTGGCTGTTGAGTGTACCAGCGATGCGTACCAGAGGGGAGCGGGTGTCATATCCAATTGCGTCCCAAACCATAACGCCAGGCGCCGCACCGGTGTGGTGATGCATAATGCAGGCGTAATACAGTCTCTCGCCGCGGTGTCGCCACACGCCGATCCACCCATCGTGGTGTTGCAAGCAGAAGAGGGATTCGTTGAAGAAGGCAATGTCGTGCCATTCCGTAATACAGGTGCGGCGTTCAACGGCCCACTGCCGCCGCACTGCCCGGTGGTGTAACATCAAAGGTAATCGGAGCAATGGGCGTCGTGCGACAAGTCCCCGCTCCTGCAGACGACGTCGAGCGGTACGTTCTGAGACAGGTTGTTGCGCAACAGACCCTAATTCCTGCGCTAACGTTCATGATGTTTCGGTGCGAGCCGCCAATGCCCGCCGCACAACATGCCGGTCCTCTCGTTCGGTGGTGTGCCGCGGCTGCGGCAATCGCTCACGTCGGTCAGTCCGTCCCTCCTGCACCCAACGAATCCATACTCGCCTCACTGTGGCTGGATGTCGTCCCACACAGGCGCCGATATCTCGGTACGATAAACCGCTGTCGCGATAAGCCACTATTCGTTCTCTGTCGAACTCTGAAACGTGCTGGAATGAGTGCTGTATTCTGCGACGAGGCATCAGGAAGCTTCCCACGCACAGGTCCGGCAGCACAACATAATTCCACTACTTACACCCCGGCTTCTGTTCACCCTTCTTATAGTGCTTCTCGGTGGCGCGCCGGGCGCCCATATTTATCATATGCCCTGCAATGCTAATGGTTTGCATGCTCTCTCGCGCGCGACGTATGGTGCAAATTTCAAGCCAATCGGATGCTTCCTTCTTGGTGTTACATTTTGATTGGCCAGCAGTGTATGTAACATCGAGGCACTGCTGCTTTTTCTGCCTATGTTTTGTAAATTATTTTATCTTACGCCTTTCAGTTTTATATCACATTTGAACTAACCAACCAAAGTGCCCACAACTTTAAGGCTGGACCGTTTCATGTTGGTAATAAAGATGGATAAAATGCCCGTCCAGGTTGTAATTTCATAAGAGCATCTACTGATTCACAATGCACTAATTAGATTTAACCTTACAGTATTTAAATACCTAATGATTTCATTTTAACGCATTTTGGTGAATGAATTTTATTTAACAGTATTTTAACTTTCAAAAATTGTTATCATGTTGCTACCCAATCACACACGCGTCACTTAGTTTTCCACACTGGTGAGAAACTTCACCAATGTACAATATGTAACAAGTCCTTTAAGCAAAAAAGTCATCTAACAGCTCATCTGCGGATTCACACTGGTGAGAAACTTCATTAATGTACAATATGTAACAAGTCCTTTAAGCAAAAAAGTCATCTAACAGCTCATCTGCGGATTCACACTGGTGAGAAACTTCATCAATGTACAATATGTAACAAGTCATTTACCGAAAAAAGTTATCTGACAGCTCATGTTTTGATTCACACGGGGAGAAACCTCATCAATGTGACCTTTGCACCAAGTCATTTACACGTAAAGGAAATTTGAGAAGTCATCTGCTAATTCCTGTCCATTTACGTGCTTACATTGCAAAGTGTCCATTTCATGGATGCTTTTCCACTGTGTCAATATATGTTAAAACCTATTAGTGAAATTTACATTTTTCTACTGGTATCTCATATTATAAAACTTCGCATGAGTTTACCCGTGAATCGGTACGGAATTTGATATTGAGGCAGAACCTAATGTTCTGAAAACGATAACAAATAAAAAAAACTGATAATAATGGAGGAAGAGGGGAGATCCAAATTCATATTTTACAGACTACAAAAAATCATCGCGGAAAAAAAAATATGCTTGTTAACAAGAATACATCAGTCTGTCAACAAATGCTTACCTTGACATTTTAGTCCATTGGGTATGTTTCAGTTTGTTTTACGTAAATCTATAAAATGAACACTGATTTTTGACAATCTGGTGATTAAAGTAAGGTGCAAAACATAAAACCATATCTGATATACACAGTGCGTCAAAGAATTTTTAAGACTGGCGCTAGATTTCAGCCTACGGTATCGCCACCAGTGTAATCGCGAATGCGTCATAAACTGTGACCATCTGCTTGCTTTCTGCCAAAAGTACTGCGCAGTTTTTAAAGTAACTCAAACGAAAGGGATGTTCATTAGAGAAGTAAAAATGTTTTCATGTTGAATTATTAAGATGGAACAAAGGGCTGTTATTACATTTAACGCAAAATGTGGTAAAAGTGCCTCTGAAACGTACCAAATGATGAAACAAAATTACGGCGATTTTCGTTTAAGTAGATCAAATGTTTTCCTGTGATACAAACGTTTTTTGGACGAAAGAGAGACGCTAGAAGATGATAAGCATACCGGAAGACCAAGTTCATCTAGGACACCTGAGATTATTGAAAAAGTACGTGATTTCGTGGCAAACAATCGATGTGTGTCACTAAGAATGATGGAAGAGTCTTTAAGTATCAACAAAGAAACGATTCGAACCATCCTGCATGAAGATTTGGGCAAAACAAAAGTCTGTGCTAAATTTGTTCCACACACGTTAAACGTTAACCAATGAACAAAAATCAAGGAGAAGTGCACATTGCAGAGACATCATCTCAGCCGCTGAAAATGATCCAAACTTCTTAAAACAGATTGTTACAGGTAATGAAACACGTTGTTTTCAATATGATCCTAAAACAAAGCGACAAAGTGCGGAATGGAAGTCAAAAACCTCACCACAAGCCAAAAAAACAAGAAAAGTTTTTTTTTTTTGATTGGAGGTTTAACGACCACCGTGAGCAACTCAATGGGCTATAAGCAGTCGCACGTCCCTAATTTAGGGTCACTGGTTCCAGGGAAGGGATAGAGCCAGTGCCGTAAGACAAACACAACATCCATGCCTGACCGGGATTCGAACCCGGACCCCTTACGGACGAATGATCAGAGGCCAACGCCTTAGACCACTGCGCCACCGGGGCGGCCAAGAAAAGTTCCATCGAAAATCAAAACAATGCTCATTACATTCTTCGATAGTAAGGGTATTATCCACAAAGTATTTCTTCCAAGTGGACAAACAATTACTGGTGAGTTTTATTTAAATGTTTTGAGGCGTTTGATGAGCAGAATTCGTCGCATTCGTCCAGAATAGCAAGATGAAAACAGTTGGTCTTTGTTGCACGATAATGCACCCAGTCACACCTCATTTCTTGTTCGTAGATTTTGGCAAAAAATAACGTCTGTGTGTTGAATCATCCACCGTATTCGCCTAATTTAGCACCCTGCGAATTTTCTTTGATCCCAAAACTTAAAATGACGTTAAAAGGGTGTTATTTTGATGATATTTCGACCATACAAACAGCTTCGACGCGGGATTTGGAGGCAATTCCGCAAAGTGAACTGGAACAGGCATTGCAATCATTATGAAATCGCTGTAACAAGTGTATTGAAGCCGGAGGGACTTAATTTGAATACCAAACCAAGACGAATTATAATTTCTTGTTTCTATTTCATTTTACAGACCCAGTCTTAAAAATTCTTTGACGCACTGTGCATTCAGTTTCACCTTAAAAAATCAATTTTACAGGACTATCGACAGCCGCCAACGATAAAGCCAACGTTAGCTAACATGTAAACAACGTGTCCAGTCGTCATTCCGTTACGTCACGACTTCGACGACGTATTGGGTGGAACTGTGATCATTTGACGGCCATATGTTGTTATTACAGACGAAGTGTAGAGGTATCGCACATTTTTCTCAAACCTCACGCCCTGCAGATTCATTTTTACGTTTGGGCGCCAATATACACTGTTGGCCACCCAAAATGCAACACCAGGAAGGACACGAGATAGCAAAGTCAGACTTACTGGACACATTACAACAGATACAAAGATGAAACGATTCAGCTTACAGGCCCGTGCTACTTGCGGAACACGTAGACATCAATATTTCGTGTGGCCCCCATGGCTGGCAATAACGGCCGCTACGCGCCGCGACATCGAACGAAAGAGGCTTTGGATGTGGGCTTGGGGTATGTCGGTCCAGGCTGCTTTCACACGTTGACGCAGTTCATTAGGCGTAGCTGCGGGTTGTGCTTGCCGGGGTACTCGGTTGCCGATCAGCGACGAGACGTGTTCGATGGGTAACATATCGGGAGAACAGGTTGGCCACGACAGCAGTGATATCTGGTTGGCCGTCAAGAATTGTTGCACGATGCGTGACTCGTGCGGGCGCGCGTTGTCCTCTTGAAACGTGGCCGCTGGCAGGTCCTGCAGGTAAGGGAGGACTACAGGCTCCAAAACGTCAGAAATGTAGCGGTGGCTGTTGTGTGTACTGGCGATGCGTAGCAGAGGAGTGTGGGTGTCATATCCAATTGCGCCCCAAACCACAACGCCAGGCGACGGAGCGGTATGGCGATGCATAATGACGGGCGTCATACAGTCTCTCGCCGCGGTGCCACCACAAGCGGATCAAACCATCGTATTGTTGCAGGCAGAAGCGGGATTCGTCGGAGAAGACAATGTCGTGCCATTCCGTAATCCAGGTGCGGCGTTCAACGGCCCACTGCCACCGCACTCGCCGGTGGTGTAATGTCAATGGTAATCGGAGCCATGGGCGCCGTGCGACAAGTCCCCGCTCCTGCAGACGACGTAGAACGGTACGTATTAACACATGTTGTTGCGCAAGACACCATAATTCTTGCACTAACTTTCGTAATGTGGCGGCGCGAGCTGTCAATGCCCGCCGCACAACATGCCGGTCCTCCGGTTTGGTGGTGTGCCATGGCTGCGGCCATCGCTCACGTCGTTTCGTCCGTCTCTCCTGCACACACCGACTCCATACTCGCCTCACTGTGGCTGGATGTAGTTCCACACGGGCGCCGACGTCTCGGTAAGATAAACCGCTGTCGCGATAAGCCACTATTCGTCCTCTGTCGAACTCCGAAACGTGCTGGAGTGACTGCCGTATTCTGCGACGGGGCATCAGGAAGCTTCTCACGCACAGGTCCGGCAGCATAACACACTTCCACTACTTATACCCTGCTTTCTGTGCACCCTTCTTATAATGCTTCTCAGTGGCGTGCCGGGCGCACATGATTTGCATATGCCCTGCAATGGTAATCGTTTGCATGTCCTCTGAAGACCGTCGCATGCTGCAAATTTCAGTCCAATCGGATGCTTCCTTCTTGGAGTTCCATTTTGGGGGCCAGCAGTGTAGTACAAAATCCTTTTGGCCTTTGGTGGGATTCGAACTCACGTCTTTTCACCCAGGAACCTTTTATTCTTCCTACTGAATTACACCGGCTTTATCTTATCGCTGAAATTTGCCGTTTTTACTCTTACGTCGCCCAAGTGATACGTTACAACCTCACCGATACCGACCTAAACCTGTCAAGTATGAAATCACTTCCCTGTGTAGTCCTTTGCTTCCTGCTACATTACCCAAGGGCCGAAGGGAATGGGCTAGTCCTTCTGACATGTACATCATGCCACTGTGTAGAAACAATTAATTAAAACGTCTCTCTCCTTTCGTAGGTATTTTTTTCTTGATTGGAGGTTTAACGACCACCGTGAGCAACTCCTAAGGCTATAAGCAGTCGCCCGCCCCTAATTTATGGTCACTGGTTCCAGGAAAGGGAGAGAGCCAGTGCCGTAAGACAAACACAACATCCATGCCTGACCGGGATTCGAAACCGGACCCCGTTCGGACGAACGATTAGAAGCCATCGCTCAGACCACTGCGCCACCGGGGCTGCCCTTAGGTATGTTATAGCCCTTTTACCAGGTAATCAATAAGAAAGGATTAGTGTCAATCATCCCCCTAAATGACCACTCTGAATTACAAAGCTAAGGGAAAAGACCCAAGGACATCATGCCATTGGATAGAAACAAGAGACTCAAAGGACATCATGCCATTGGGTAGAAACAAGAGACTCAAACGTTTCTCTCCTTTCTTCCTAGCCATGGCTGTAGCCATTTTAACATGAACTCAATCAGAAAGGTGTAGTTTCATTTAATTCCTTAAATGACCACTTTGAATTGTTGGTTATTTCTAAATGAATGAAATCTATAATTGAACCGCGACTTTTATGCAACTCAGCAAGCAACGTACCAGCTGTACGGAGATCTGCCTTTCACCCAGCATAGGATAAAGAGGAACTACCATTCATCAAATTATAAACTAACTATTTATTTAAAACCTTGAATGAAAATAAACACTTGAATATCTATAAAACTACATCTCCACACAAAAGCAAATATCTTATTATACATATTGACGCGCACGCACTCTACATCGTCGACATAATTCTTTTCAGTCTAACTGCGCAATTTACCACAGCCCACTGGAAACAAGATGCCCTGAAACGTTCACAAATTTCTTTAAAGTTTTACACAAAATGAAAGAAATGCTAATGTTTTAACGAAACTGACAAAGTATCTGCTAAGTTTTCGCTTAGAATTCCAGCTGATGGGACCTTTGAAATTTGCCGCACAAAATAAATGAAATCTGCTTAATACACAAATAAAAAAATTACTTAAAAAGTTGTGGCACGAAATGCAAATATTTTAATGTTTTGGATGGCACATGTCTGCATCGATTCTAAAATGGCGGCTTATTTACAATTTTTCTTTCGCTCCTGGTGAACTCCCTGTTAGATTTTTGCGGAACCTTTTTCAATTCGCTTCTATTTTTATTAAAGGACTTTGCTCCGTCGCCATTCTCGAAGTTCCTGCGTCAGTATTTTTGATTTCGGCCTATACCTGTAATCTTAACATTACCGGTGTGCGGGGTCAGTGCGTTCCTTATTAATGGACTACACAAGGAAGAAAACTTAAGTACTTTTTGCATTTCTTTTGCTTGACGTGAACACATTTTCAGTTTTTTTACTGTCGTTATTTTTTGGAAAGGTGGACTTTTGTCGTTTGAACTTATAGCATATAGTAAATCTACCACTAAGGAAAACAAAAGCAGTGCAAAAAACGTTTCCGTAAGATATATACATCTTACCGAAATGCTAAACCGTTAAACAGCTGAGATAGCTTTCCCAACCAAAAAATATGAGTAACAAATCTTTTTTTCAATGTATATCATCATCATTGTCAACCATTATCAATCCACTGCTGGTCGAAGGTCTCTCCAAGCCTCTTCCACAACGGTCTGTCTTGTGCCAGTCTCCTCCATGTTACTCCAGCCTACTTTCGAATTTCATCCACCCATCTCCCATGTGGTCTTCTTCTGGGTCTTTTCCTGCCCCTTGGAATGCAATCTAAAATTTCGACTGTCCATCGATGGTCTGTCCTTTTGGCAGTATGTCCAGCCCATTGCCATTTCAGGGATTTTACTCTGATCATGATGTCTTCCACTCTTGTCCTTTTTCTGATCCAGGAGTTCCCCTTCTGATATCTCTTGGTTACACCAAGCATGCACCTCTCCATGCCTATTTGAGTTATCTGCAGCCTTGTATGTCTCTTTTAGTTAGGGTCCACGCCTCTGCACCATACGTAAGCACTGGAAGGATGCATTGATCAAACACTTTAGTTTTAAGACATAATGGCATATTGCTCTTGAAAATTATACTGTTTCTTCCAAAAGCTCTCCAGGCAAGTTTTATACCCCGATTAATTTTTTCATCAATGTGGCCCTCACTTGATATCTGCTGTCCGAAATAAACGTACGTGTCTGTTATCTCCAGCTTTTCTCCATCAATCGATGAATCTTCATTTCTTGTAAAATTATTGTACACCCCTTTTGTCTTGTGAAAGTTCATTTTTAATCCCATTTCTTTACTCTGTCAGCAAGTTCCTGGATCATACTCTGCAGCTCTGATAGGGTAGTTGCAGAAATGACTACGTCATCAGAAAAACGAAGGTGAGTTAGATAATATCCATTAATCTTTATCCCTTTGTTTTCCCAGTTCAGTGATTGAAGGACATTTTCCAATGTGGCATTAAAGAGCTTGGGAGATATAGTGTCACCTTTTTTCACTCCCTTTCCAATTTTTATGTGTGCTGTATTCTCAAACAGCCGAATCTTTGCACTTGTATTTTCATAGATGTTATTAATAATATTAATGTATGCATCTTCAATACCGTAGGATTTCAAAGCCATTGTAACTGCTGATGGTTTCACTGAATCAAAGAGGCCTTTTCATAATCGATAAAAGCCATGCACAATGGAAGTTCATATTCCCTCGCTTCCTTTTTTTTTAAACTAAAAAAGCTCTAGCATTTCCTTCTGTTGTAGTGGTAAATGAACGTTATATGTTGTTACGAGTGTTCATTTGTTTTTCTTTGGAAAGAAAATCACAATAATAAATCAAAATAATAAAATATAAAGAGCTTCACAGCAACATACTAACGTACTAATGGACTTCACCTGCAGTTCAGAGCATGGAAGTAGAAAGCTTCTTGGTCACATGACTAAATCGTTTCAGGGCATCTTCTTTCCAGTGATCTATGGAAATTTACTTACTGACGTCAGCAGAACGGGTATACATGCTACGCTCGCCAAATAAAAACAGTGAGCGCAGCGCCACCTGCAATTCAGTTAAGCATGCGCTGAAGCCTGCAGTTCAAATGTCGTGTAACTCGGGTTAAACAGCGTTGAACCTCGTTCGCTCTACAGCGAATATAATCTGGTGAGCCGATGTCAGTTCATTTTGCTAAATCCGAGTTAATTCGTTCCAGCCGAATAAAGGATTATGTTAACTTTTTAACTAGATCAACGTTCTACATCAACAACACTTCTAGATCAATGCACACTGCTGGCCACCCAAAATGCAAAACCAAGAAGGAAGCATCCGATTGGCCTGAAATTCGCAGCATGCGTCTCCCGCAAGAGGACATGAAAACGATTAGCATTGCAGGGCATACGCAAATCATGTGCGCCCGGCACGCCACCAAGAAGCACTATAAGGAGGGTGCACAGAAGGCGGGGTGTAAGTAGTGGAAGTGTGTTGTGCTGCCAGACCTGTGCGTGGGAAGCTTCCTGATGCCTCGTCGCAGAATACGGCAGTCATTCCAGCACGTTTCGGAGTTCGACAGAGGACGAATAGTGGCTTATCGCGACAGCGGTTTATCGTACCGCCCGTGTGGAACGACATCTAGCCACAGTGAGGCGCGTATGGATTCGGTGGGTGCAAGAGGGACGGACGGACCAACGTGAGCGATTGCCGCAGCCGCGGCACACCACCGAACGAGAGGACCGGCATGTGGTGCGGCGGGCATTGACGGCTCGCAACGCCCCATCACGAACGTTAGTGCAGGAAGTAGGGTGTGTTGCGCAACAACCTGTGTTAGCACGTACCCTTCGACGTCATCTACAGGAGCGGGGACTTGTCGCACGGCGCCCATTGCTTCGATTACCATTGACGTTACACCACTGGCGAGTGCGGCGGCAGTGGGCCATTGAATGCCGCATATCGACTACGGAATGGCACGACATTGTCTTCTCCGACGAATCCCGCTTCTGCCTGCAACACCACGATGGTTTGATCCGCGTGTGGTGGCACCGCGGCGAGAGACTGTATGACGCCCGTCATTATGCATCGCCATACCGCTCCGTCGCCTGGCGTTGTGGTTTGGGGCGCAATTGGATATGACACCCACACTCCTTTGCTACGCATCGCCAGTACACACAACAGCCACCGCTACATTTCTGACGTTTTGGAGCCTGTAGTCCTCCCTTACCTGCAGGACCTGCCAGCAGTCACGTTTCAACAGGACAATACGTGTCCGCACGTGGCACGCGTCGCAAAACAATTCTTCACGGTCCACCAGGTGTCACTGCTGCCGTGGCCCACATGTTCTCCCGATATGTTGCCCATCGAACACGTCTGGTCGCTGATCGGCAACCGAATGGCCCGGCAAGCACCATCCGCAGCTACGCCTGATGAACTGTGGCAACGTGTGGAAGCAGCCTGGACCGACATACCCCAAGCCCACATCCAAAGCCTCTTTCGTTCGATGCCGCGGCGTGTAGCTGCCGTTAACTCCAGCCATGGGGGCCACGCGAGCTATTGATGTCTGCGTGATCCGCAAGTCGCACGGGCCTGTAAGCTCAATCGTTTCATCTTTGTATCTGTTGTTATGTGTCCAGTAAATCTGGCTTTGCTATCTCGTGTCCTTTTTGGTGTTGCATTTTGGGTGGCCAGCAGTGTATATTATACATGACACAGGTCTCATTTACTCCATCAAAGGGTCCTAGTCTCAACAGGAGATCGATGTTTCGGGCAAAATATCGTGTTGCCGAACTGGAGAAATAATAACTTTCGAAGAAACGCAATAAACGCTGAATTAATAACTTGAGTGCGGTTTTAAATTGTATGTATATAAATGCACTCCCACACAGAGAAACTCATTAAGTTTACCAGGCTGTTTTTTGAGGAAGGTTGTTGCTGTTTCTGGCCGAAGCTTTGTTTGTTTTGGGAAGATAGATGAATTAGGAAATATCCGAACGTGTAAGTTACATTTAGAATTCAACGGTTTTGTTCAGTGTTAAGAGATGACAGCAGGGTAATGGTCTAAGTAGAAACCAAACAACGCTTCATTAAATGATGACAAAAAGTTATTGTCGTATGTATCTTTGGTATAGGGAAGTGTGAAATGAATGCAGGAAACTTGGCAGACAAGGCCCTTTGTATTCATTGAAAAGAAGCCTTATAAAGATCATTTATGAAAACATGATTGATGCTTTCTAAGTGTCCAAGAACGACACCATGAAAAATGTATTCTACGCAGCTTGAGGGCACTTAACCGTCTTTGATTGTTGCCAGCTTGTTGCCGTGGGTTCTTCTTTCGAAAAGCACCTTCCTAAAGTGCAAGACGTACAGTGTGGTAAACAGAACAATAAACTTTCGAGAGCAGTCTCCCGGTAACAAAATCCCGAAGCGTCCAAGGTCGATTCTGTAACAGAATTGCTCTACTGTGTCAGTCCTTAACGAAATCCAAAATTAATTTTAGTGGCAACACAAAGCGTATGAGTGTCAAACTATTGAGGCAGAGACGAAAAGCACATGTAAGTGGTCATATTGCGACTTCTATGCAGGGCTTGGAACTTTTCAACCTTCATATAAAGCGTATTAAACATGTTCTTATCATTCCTTTGGATACAGGATATTGAAATTTAACCGAAAACTGATTTTTTGGTCATTCCTTTTAGAAAATGGCAGATACTTGAGCATACACAGCAAGGAGTTGCTCTTAAAGAATACCCTTTTCCTCTTACTCGGTATAGAACTGAATGAAGAGCGTGAGAGTGCTCTGTTTATAGAGGATGCCAGTTTAAAGTGCAAATGAAGAACTCTTAGAATTACGTGAGGAGAATATTTACCTTTCTAAAATCTGAGTGGCAGGACCCTTGTGCTTAGATTATTGTGTTACTTATATTCTTGTAAACTTTCAATGAATTGAAGAAGAAGGAATTTGAACAAAAACGAAGAAATCATCGTGCTGACGCATTTATAGGCAGAGGAATTTCTTCCAAGTAATATTTTTTCCATTTCAAAATAAATTAACTCCTTTTATAAAGAGTCGGGTCACGATCTAACGTTTCTGGCGGGTACAAAAAAGTGAAAGTTGAATCCGGAAAATCGTTAAATTCAGAAATACCATTTGTGCAAATGCGGAATGGTCCTGATCTACTGTAAAGAAAATAAAACTAAATTCTGAATGAAGAAAGTCCTGGGGCTAAGAAATAGGAACATTAGAAGTTCTGTGGCTAAGAAATAGGAACGTCAGAAGTTCTGGGGCTAAGAAATAGGAACGTCAGATGCTGGAAAACGTTAACATCAAAACGTAAGATGCGGGGACTTTTTATAAAACAGGAATAATTTGAGAATTTCCAAAATGTGATACTTAACTTAAAATACAGGAATAATTTGAGAATTTCAAAATGTGACACTAAATGCGGAAAATCGTCAGATCTGGGAAACGCTAGATCATGATTCGATTGTACATTATATCATAGCTTGTATTCAGTTGTCTATTAGTTTGATATACGCTTCTAATAAAGGTGTCCGAGTAAAAATACCTTGACTCTTTAAATATTCTGGTTTTTCACGTACTGTGGTTAATCTGATTCAAGAAAATCTGCTTTAAAACGACAAACACAGTTAACATGGTTACCCAGTTCTCAGCTAAAGCAAATCTGAAACTTATTTATAATATCATATATTTCGCGTTTTAATGCTTTTTCGTTCACCTCAGAGAATAGAAGACGTTACAGTGAGCCAGTAACTACCATTTAAGTCCTCAGAGAAAGAGGTTATATCTGCAACCTTCTTCCAGAGGCAGATGTTGTGTAATTTCCAAATATTTGTCCTGGAAATGACCTACAGTGTAGGTCCTAGACTGAGGAATAAAAAATTGAAATTTCGGCATTTAACAAATAACCAACTATTTTGTCCTTCTCAAAATACACTACAGTTTGTGAAAATTGCAACACCAAGAAGGAACCATGCGATTCGAAGGAAATTTATACCACACATTACTGATATGACATAAGTGATTTAATTTTCAGAATAATACAACTTGTGAGGTGCCTACCCCGCAGGTCGCACACCACATAAAGGTAGATAGCAGCAAGAACGAACGTCTGCGTAGCTCAGTTGGTAGAGCGACTTGTTCCGGAATAAGTGGACTCGGGTTCGATCCCCGGCGTGGACCAAAAATGACGGAGAAATTTACTTCGTTATAATGGCGCTCGAACTTCCCGAATGACCCGGCCGTTCAAGATCTCGCAATGGTGTGATGTTCTTTCCACACCGCGAGATAGGAAAAGTAAGAGAATCCCTTCTCCAGCGCTTTGAAAAGAATAAATGTGTGTGACGTTGCATTCGACACACCAGATTTACTGAGAGTTCTCAAGTGCACTTTCTTCAGCGGACGGCTGCCTGCAACGACTCATGGTCACGGCTAACCCGTGGGCCATGTCCCCGGCCCTCTTTCGGGGGGGATGTGACGTGCCTGCCCCGCAGGACGCACACAACACAAAGGCAGATAGCAGCAAGAACGAAAGTCAGTTGGTAGAGCGACTTGTTCCGGAATAAGTGGACTCGGGTTCGATCCCCGGCGTGGACCAAAAATGACGGATAAATTTACTTTGTTATAAACTTTTATCTGCAAATATCAGTATCTGGTGAAGACTTCGCGAGCTGCAGTAAGAGCTTTAAGACGGCGTGGTATTGAATCAAAAATACGTTGAATGGTGTCTTGGGTAATTGCTTGCCAGGCGACACGAATGCGAGTCCACAGGTCTTTGGTACGGATCACTGGAGGACTTTGATGGGCCAGTTGCCGAGTGACCATATCCCAGAAATGTTCAATAGGTAACATGTGTGGCGAACGTGCAGGCCAGGGAAGAAGCGATATCTGCTGTGCTGCGAAGAGGGCTTGAACATTCCTTGCAGCATGTGGTCAGACATTGTCCTGCTGGAATATAGCACCAGGAGTGCTCTGAAGGAATGGTATGACTTCTGCCTGTACAACTTTCTTAATGTAGCGCTCTCTGTTGAAATTGCCCTCAAGTCGTAGCAGCCGAGACCGCGAATGGTACCCAATGGTACCGAATGGTACCCCACACCATCACACTTGGCGTTCGGCCGGTATGACGCTCGACAATGCATGCTGGAAGAAGTCGCTCACCACAATACCGTCTAATGCGTATGCGACCATCATGGTAGTCCAAGTTGAATCGGGACTCGTCCGAAAGCACGACATGTTTCCTAATCAGCATGCACTTGTCTGTATTGAAAACCCCATTCCAGCCTGAGGTGGCGATGGTTTAGGGTCAAGAGAATCCGCCGCAAAGGGATGCGTGCAACTGACGGCGTCGAACAGGTGTGAACTAGCATAAAATGCCACACCTGTTGCAGTGCTCCACTGTTGTGCCAACACTTGCGAAGATGCGGAACGGTTCGTCACTGCTATGCGAACGAGGTGGCAGTCATCCCGCGGTGTCGTCACATTTCTCGGTCCACTGCCGGATTGTCGATGCTCCTGGTTCTCCTCGGTCCACTGCCGCCACACCCGCATCTCTGTCGTGGCATCTTGTCCGAGCCGCAATGCCGCGGTACGAAAATGCACTTTCACGCAGACCAATCATTTGTCTCCGTTCAAACTCTGTCGTATAGGGATGTTGCGCCCTTCGTCGTTGCCGAGGCGTTATTGAATCCTGTAGAACCTTTTACAACTCGCTGTCCGCGATGCACTATTGGTGTGTATCCTAAACAGTCCTCTCTTTATACCCCTCACTCAACTTTTCAGAGGGCGCTTCAGGACCCAGACATGCGCAATGACTCTGCACTTGCCGCTCCGTGGCACAGTGCTGTAAGCGATAGCTTATGACCATTTGTCCGGGAGGGGTCGGGGTTCGAATCCCGGTGTGGCGTGGATGTTGTGTTTGTCGTACGGCACTAGCTCCCTCCCTTCCCTAGAACCAGTGGCCCTAAATTAGGGACGGGCGACTTCTTATAGCCCATTGAGTTTCTCACGGTGGTCGTTAAACCTTCAATAAAAAAAAAAGTTAGTAAAATCATGCAATGCATTGATTATGATACGCTTTCCAACATACCAGAAATTATTACTCATGTTATGTGGATAATGGCTGTGGAATGTCACTCCTGTGTCCTGATCTTTGACCCCATTTCGATGATATTCCACAGAACCGGTTCAGTATACCTCAGGAATAACATACTAAAGTTTTGTCGCAATAGAAGCAGTTTTACGCAAGTAAGGAAAATAATGGCTGTGGAATAAATCTTGCTTTTGTGCAATGACCTTTGACCCCATTCCATTGATATTCAACAGAACCGGTTCACTATACCTCCGGAACAACATGATAAAGTTTTGTTGCAGTCCAAGCATTTTAGGTAAGTTATGATGCACAAGGGCAACGGAATGGATTCCACTCCAGTGTCCTGACCTTTGACCCCATTTCGCCCATTTTCAATAGGGTTCGTCCCCAGGTGGTTCCCTACCACATACTAAAATTTCATCGAAATCGAACAATGTTTAAGCAAGTTATGACGCATAAGAGCAATGGAATGGATCCCGCTCCTATGTCCTGACCTTTGACCCAATTTCACCCATTTTTCAATAGAGTTCGGCCCCTGGTGGTCCCCTACCACATACTAAAATTTCATCGAAATCGAACTATTTTCACGTGAGTTATCGTGCGGACGGACGGACGTACAAAGCTGGAGCATATACGCTTCTTCGACCTACGGTTGGAAAGCGTAAAAAAAGACTCTGCTCTTCTAGTCATTTGCATGCCCTATCGTGCTCTGCATTTCCTTTAAGTTTCACGTGATTACCATCATTTCTTCATGGTGTTGCGAGTTTCATAAACGCTAATTTAATTAAGCACTTTATCAACGTATTCCACCTTTAAGCTTGTCAATGAACGTTCAGACGCCATATTTATTTTAACAAATTTTAGTCTGTCTTAGAAATGATGGTAGCACATAAAACGATCTTAATTTGTTTTTGGTTTTTTTGCAAATACAATCATAGAGGACAGTGTATTAGTAAAGATTATGGTTGCAAAATAGCCATTTAGGTAAGACACGTTACACACTGAGAATCCTTTATTCTAAAGGATTGGGGCCGGAACTGCCTCGAATTTTTTCGGTTTTTGAAATATGTGCATATGTTATACCTACATAATGAGATAACTTGGACATGAAGCCAAGAACACTAAATTTATGTTCCGTAAGATTTAAAAATAAATCTAAAATGTAAATCCCTTTCTGAACCGGAAGAGTCAGCGAAAGATAAGACGGATTAAATTCCGGACCGATTCGTGGCTGTCGTTTCCTGCTGAAATCGTTCACCGGATGGGCTACCGAACAACACAAATGGATCAACTGAGAACCAACTCCCGAGTCATTTCCTTCAGAAATCATTCAGCGGAAGAGTCATCGAGCAAACGAACTGATCGGCTGAGGACCGTCTCGCGAGTCATTTCCGTCAGAAATCGTGCACACTAAGTCACCGAACAACACAAAATGATCGGCTAAGAACCAAATCGCAAGTCATTTCCTTCAGATATCGATCACCAGAACAGTAAGCAAACAAACAAACTGATTGACTAAGAACAAACTGATCGACTGAGAACAAACAAACTGCAAATAGACGATGACATCGCTCAGTCCACGTTATTATACACTGCTGGACAATTGCTAAGGACGGATCATAAACGGCTATATAGCGCATAAAAAAAGTAAGTGTGGTTGGATGCCAAGTGAAATAAAATAATGTCAGAATGCCAGGACATTACATGAAAGACAATTTATTGTGCTCTGAAATCCAGTAGGCTTTGGAACGTGTTCAGGGGACAAACAGGCCATTTTGTGCAGAAATACGTAAACGTGAAAAAAATGCAATTACCGTCCGCAGCCGTTCCGGCGTAAGATGTCAATACAGGATATGGCCACCATGGAGGGCGATGCAAGATTCCACACGTCGTGTCATGCTTAGCACTACATTATCAAGCAGCTGTTGGGGTAATTTATCCCATTCCTCTGTCAGTGTACGGATGAGGGTGCCCTTGTTTATTGAAGGGCATTGGCGAACAAGCAAGACTCCTCCCCAAAGCATCCCACACATTTTCAATTTGATTCAGATCTGGAGAACGTGCTGGCCATACGAGGCGTTGAATATCCTCGCTCTCAAGACACTCCTGGACAGCGACTACTCGATGACATGTTGCGTTGTCGTCAATGGAAATGAATCTATCACCGACAGCACCACGGAACATGCGAACGTGAGGTAGCAGAACATCATTAATGTATCGTTGGCCAGTCATAGTCCCAGTTGGAAGCACATAGAAGGACGCACGGCCATTGATCATAATGCCAGCCCATACCATGACACTACATGTCGGATATCGGTCCCTTTCCTGTATGTTTGCTGGACAATATGCAGTACCACTATCACGCCAGATTCAGTTGTCGTTGACAATTAGACGATAGACTGTATCTACTCTCATCTGAGAAGAGGACAGCAGACCAGCCGTTATCAGTCCAATTGCGACGTTGATGGCACCATTGCAAACGGGCGGTACGGTGACGTATGGACAATGGGATGCATATAACAGGACGGCGGGCGTATAGTCCTCCTTCACGCAAACGTCTGGCGACAGTTTTTCGGGAGATCCGCTTGCCAGTAGCAGCCAGAAACTGATTTGCTACCTCACTAGCTGTGCTGCGCCGGTCTTTTTGTTGATAGCACTATGTACCTATCTTCTGTAGGTGTCGTACTGCGAACACGACCTCCCCCGTGACGCTTGCTACACTCTCCATTTGTTTGAAATGATTTCCAAAGCCTTGAAACAACACTGTGGCTGACGTCGAATTCCCTGGCAAAATCTGCTATTTTTCTCCTTTCTTCAATCTTGCCAATAATACGGCCACTCGTAAAATCATGTAGGTGATGTCGGGAAGACATACTGAAAATTGCAAGTTCGTCAATTGATTCTTTGCCTTTCAACTTTGCGTTTGAACAACAACAGTCAATACGCGTCAAATCCTCTATATCTCTTATCAGCGCTATGACGTCACGAACAAGTTCGGCAATCCAAAATTTACATACGCACAACACGTCTTACTGTATCCCGCACTTATGCTAATTTCCACATTTTCCTGCCTTCCATTTTATGGTTGCTATCGTTGCTATTGTCATCCGTCCTTAGCAATTGTCCGGCAGTGTATAAACAACGCACAGTAACTGAAAAATTGTTCATCCGACACTGCTGGGTTCGAACCCCAGAACTCTAGATAACTAGCTGAGTGTGTTCGTTTTTGGCTAGTTATCTAGAGTTCGGGTGTTCGTTCCCAGTGGTGACGAATGAGTAATTTTTCAGTTGCTGTGAGTTGTTTATATAATACCGTGGACTGAGCGATGTCATCGTCCATTTGCATTATCTCCACGTCTTTCAAATTTACTCAACAAACAAACTAATCGACTAAGAACAAACAAATTAATCAACTAAGAAAAAAAAACTGATCCACTAAGAACAAACTCATGAGTCAATCTCTACAGAAATGGCTCACAGAAAGAGTCAACCAAAATCACAAACGGATCGAGTAAGAACTAACTCGCGAATCATTTCCTGCAGAAATCGTTTACCCGAAGAGTCACCGAACAGCGCAGACGGATCGGGTAAGAACCAACTCGAGAGTCATCGTCCTCAGAAATCGCTCTCTGGAAGAGTCGCCTAACAACGCAAAAGAGACATAACTCGCAAGCCATTTGCTTTAAAAATCCTTCGCCGAACAGCACAAACGGATCCCTGAGAACCAATTCGCGAGTCACTTGCTGCAGGAATCGTTCACCGAAAGAGTCACGGAACTACACCAAAAGATCGACTGAGAACCAAACTTCAAGTCATTTTGTTCAGAAATTGTTCACCGAAAATCACCAAACATACAAGAGCCAACTCGCGAGTTATTTCCTTCAGAAATCGTTCACCCGAAGAATCAACGAACAACACGAACAGATTGCATTGATACTAACTCGCGAGTCAATTTCTGAATAAATCGTTCACCCAAGAAGTCGCGTAACAACACAAACGGATGGCCCAGACACCAACTCTCGAGTTATTTCCTGCAGAAATAGTTCATCAGAAGAGTCACCGAACAGCACACACGGATCGCCTAGGAACGAACCAACGAGTCACTTCCTGCAGAATGAGAGTCACCGAATAACACAAACTGATCGCCCATGAGCAAATTTACGAGTCACTTCCTGCAGAATAAGAGTCACCGAATAACACACACGGATCACCCAGGAGTAAACTCACTAGTCACTTCCTGCAGGATAAGAGTCACCGAATAACACAAACGGATCACCCAGGAGCAAACTCACGAGTCACTTCCTGCAGGATAAGAGTCACCAAATAACACAAACGGATCACCCAGGAGCAAACTCACGAGTCACTTCCTGCAGGATAAGAGTCACCGAATAACACAAACGGATCACCCAGGAGCAAACTCACGAGTCACTTCCTGCAGGATAAGAGTCACCGAATAACACAAACGGATCACCCAGGAGCAAACTCACGAGTCACTTCCTGCAGGATAAGAGTCACCGAATAACACAAACGGATCACCCAGGAGTAAACTCACGAGTCACTTCCTGCCGGAGAAGAGTCACCGAATAACACAAACGGATCACCCAGGAGCAAACTCACGAGTCACTTCCTGCAGGATAAGAGTCAGCGAATAACACAAACGGATCACCCAGGAGCGAACTCACGAGTCACTTCCTGCAGGATAAGAGTCAGCGAATAACACAAACGGATCACCCAGGAGCGAACTCACGAGTCACTTCCTGCAGGATAAGAGTCAGCGAATAACACAAACGGATCACCCAGGGGCAAACTCACGAGTCACTTCCTGCAGAATAAGAGTCACTGAATAACACAAACAGATCACCCAGGAGTAAACTCACTAGTCACTTCCTGCAGGATAAGAGTCAGCGAATAACACAAACGGATCACCCAGGAGATCACACCTGACTTTTATCGTGCACTTCGGCACGAATGTGGAGTCTCCTGCGCGGGGCCTTTTAAGCCTAAGGATCTACTGTGGCTCCTCGGCATGTCTATCGATCAGGTATCTCACCTGACTCTTACCGTGCACTTCGGCACGAATGTGGAGTCCCCTGCGCGGCGTTTTATAAGCCCCAAGAATCTATTGTGGTTTCTCGGCATGTCTATCGCTCAGGGATCTCACCTGACTCTTACCGTGCACTTCGGCACGAATGTGGAGTTCCCTGCGCGGGGCCTTATAAGCCCCAAGGATCTACTGTGGCTCCTCGGCATGTCTATCTCTCAGGTATCTCACCTGACTCTTACCGTGCACTTCGGCACGAATGTGGAGTTCCCTGCGCGGGGCCTTATAAACCCCAAGGATCTACTGTGGCTCCTCGGCATGTCTATCGCTCAGGGATCTCACCTGACTCTTACCGTGCACTTCGGCACGAATGTGGAGTCCCCTGCGCGGCGTTTTATAAGCCCCAAGGTATGCGATTGCAACGCCTGTCGTGGACGTTCGGGCATGCGGAGTCGCACAAAACTTTAATCATTTGCATGTCTGCTTTCCTTGTAGCTATTCGCCGAGTTTCGTCTTAATCGCACGGTGTTTTCTTGGTGCGCGGATTTTTATGCCAATGAGTGTATTAACTAAAGAGTCGGTCGAACACGGCTGGAACGTATAAACATGCTCATCGGAAAGCGTTGCTTTCCGGTTAGCTTCAAAGTTGCCATTTAAGGGAATGATTAAGCTAGTAATTGGTCAGAACGATTTAGGGTCAAAGTGCTATAAGAATGACGACGTACCTATGAAAGGAGAGAGATGTTTAGGTCACTTGTTTCTACCCAGCAGCAGGATGTTCCTCTAAGGGGTAGTATGCCTTTTCCGTCATCCCTAGGGTCATAAAACAGGGAATAAACACTATAGAAGCTTCCTCCTTATTTCAGCAGTACCTACCATGAACCTGCCGTTTATCACCTGTGACAGGTTTATGGACGGCATTGCTGAGACAGAGGGGAAGAGGAAACGCTTTATCGCAGTTTTCGTAAAGGGAGGCCTCTATATGAGCATTTTAGTTTGGGCAGTACAGAAAAAATTGGGTACCACTTGGTTCAGACACAATGGCCGCTTAAAGGGTTAAATCCGGGAACTTTTCAGCAATCATCCGGATGCATACTCTGTAAAACACGCATTTGTGTTTTACAGAGTATGAAATTTTACTTGAGTGTGTTTGGAAGAAACTACGATTTTCAGGAGTAATTTAAGTCTTAAAAGAAAAGTGTTTAGTAGAGGCGTCTTTCAGTTATCATTAATGGATCGGTGACATACACTTTAACTAAACAAGTTAGTAAAATCATGCAATGCATTGATTGTGATACGCTTTCCAAAATACCAGAAATCAATTCTCAAGTTATGAGGATAATTGCTGTGGAATAAATCTATCTCCTGTGCCCTAACCTTTGACCCCATTTCGATTATGTTCAACAGAACCGGTTCAGTATACCTCTGGAACAACATACTAAAGATTCGTCGCAATAGAAGCATTTTTAGCCAAGTTATGAGGATAATGGCTGTGGAATAAATCTCGCTCCTCTGCCCTGACCTTTGACCCCATTTTAAAGACATTAAACAGAACCGGTTGAGTACATCTCCGGAATAACGTAATAAAGTTTTGTCGCAATCGAAGCATTTTTACGTAACTTATGACGTATAAGGGCGATGGAATGGATCCTTTCCTATGTCCTGATCTTTGACCTCATTTCTCCCATTTTCAATAGGGTTCCTTTCCAGGTGGTCCCCTACCACATGCCAAAATTCCATCGAAATCGAACCATTTTTACGTGAGTTATCGTGACATTCAGAGGCTGAGGACTACTCAAAGAAGCATGAAAACATCCATGTTTGATGTAAACGTGAAAGAACAATAAATGAATTGAATTGAATTGAATTTATTACTGTTTGTTACTTTTTTATTATTTTTGACTGAACAACCTAATCAAATCCCTATCAAGAAGTTCTCGATTTTCCGTATATCGTTCCGCTTTGTTTACATACAACCTGATCACACCCAACGTGAAAGAAAGTAGTACACGACAATATAGGGAGTTTTTAGCACCACTTTTGTAAAAAAAGAACGTGCTTCTGTTATCGGTTTGTCCGTCCGTCTGTCCGTCTGTACCCACGATATCTCAGCAACTATAAGTCCGATTTGAAAAATTCTTTTTGCATTGGGAAGCTTGAAATATGCAAATGATGATCCTTTATTTCGTTTTTTTTTTACGATGTACAATTTTGCCGGTAGAGGGCATAAATGCAGATGATGTCGAATTCAAAAATACGTTTTATTCCACATGTTTGCTTTTAAACATCCGAATGAAAAAAAAATTATATCTTTCGTTTCCATTTACGTCGAAGAGTATTTTAGATATAGTTACTTTTTCAAATTACGCACAGATTTTCCGCTAGGGGCGTAAAAGTAAATTACATTTTTCCGATCACTCTTCTTCTAAAACTCCGATTTGAAAAATGTTTTCTTCAGCGGATACATTTCCTGATGGAAAATCATTTGGTTATAATTTCAAATTTTTGGTAAAGAAAACTTTTGCCACCAGGGGGCGTAAACGTTAATTTTTGCTTCTGATGTATTTGCCATAAAATCTGAGCTTCTAAAATCTCGATTGAAAAAATCATTTCGTCGACCGATGCCACTCACGTCGATACACCTTTTGGTAATATTTTTTTAAATATTCCATGGTTTCTCCGCCGGGGGGCGTAGATATGTATCTTATTTCTGTCAAAATCTCTACTTTTAAGAGTTCAATTTGAAAAATTCCTTCTTTGTTGGATAGTGTTTTTCTTGTGACATGTTTTTCATATAATTTCAAAATTTGCAAGTAATTCATAGACTTTCCGTAAGGGGGCGTAGAGGTAAATTGCGTTTACCCCTATATCTGTGCTTCTAAATATCCGATTTGAAAAATTCTTTCTGCACCGGATACAGCTCCTGATGGGAAATCGTTTGCACATAATTTCTAATTTTTGTAAAAAAATAGTTTGGCCACCAGGGGGCGTAAATCTTAATTTCCGCTTCTGTTGTATTTGCAGCAAAATATGAGCTTCTATATTCTCGATTGAAAAAATCGTCGTTTGTTGACCGATACTACTCATGTCGACAAAACTTTTAGAAACATTTTCTTCTTAAAATAGTGCATGGTTTCTACGCCAGGGGCGTAGATGTATATTTAATTTTTGTCAATCTCTACTTCTAAGAGTACGATTTGAAAAATTCCTTCTTTGTTGGATAGTGTTTCCGATGCGAAATGTTTTTCTTATAAATTCAAAATTTTCAAGTAAATCATACACTTTCTGCTAGGGGCCACAAAGGTAAATTGCGATTTTGCGTTATTTCTGCTCCTGAAGCTCTCCGACTTGAAGAATTCTTCCTGTATCGCATACAAGACCTGATGGAAAATATTTTTCACATAATTTCTAATGTTTGGTAAAGAATGGTTTAGCCACCAGGGGTCATATGTGTTAATTTCTGATTCTGAAGTATTTGTTGCAAAATCTGGGCTCCTAAAAACTCGACTAATATTTTTTTCTTCGACCGATACCACTTATACGGATAAACCTTTTGAGAATACTTTCTTCCTAAAATAATGCATGGTTTTTCCACCAGGGGACGTAAAGTGACATCTTTTTTGTCGATATCTCTGTTTCTAAGAGTTCGTAAGCTCACGATTCCGTTTACAGCAATATCTGAGGGATTAAAAACCCGATTGAAAATCTTCTTTCTTTGGTTAGAACTATTGTTTTCCATACCGGTCCCATTGACTTTGAATAGCTTTGATAAATTTAATTTGCGTTAGAACGGATTCAAAAGACGTGCTTATTACACCCGAAAATTCGGTGTCAACTTTCTTGTTTTTACTAATCTCGAAAACAACTGAACCGATTCGGATAATTAAAACTACGTAGTTGATAGCGGAGGGCTTAGTTCCAAGCCCGAACACCGCAGAAAGGCAGATAGAGCTGCAAGTATTGAAACGAATCACATATGCCAGAATAACGAATGGCGGCTTGTACAAAGAAAATGCCATGGTAACATTATAAAAATTACTTATGACAATAAAAATTAGCGATGACAAATCTGTGTGTCAGTAGCATTCATTAAAAGCAAACCATGCAAATCACTCAAGTGGGTGGTGCTGGCGATTGAAGAAAGGAAGGCCTTGTCTTATATAAAATCAAACAATATCGCCCCATGTTATTTTTACTTTCTCTATTGAAATTGTAAACGTGAGTCTTAGGGGTATGCAATGAAAGAGTTGACCCCGGGCATCACCAAACATCTGCACCTACTGCGTATCTACTTTCTTTCATTAGTTTTACGACAATAACATCATTAGGCCTAAGAACATCTCAAGTCAGGAATTAGTAAACCTTCTTGCTTGTTGCTACGATTTAATTCCACTTAATGTGTACCGGACTGAGACTTGGTGTGGTCGTGAGCGACTCGAATAAATTTAATGTGTTGCACGTAAATAAATGAATAACCTTGAATAAATCGGTTTATTCCACACTTATAAAGATCTTAGCATGCAAAAGATGCATAGCTTAAATTATCTACCAAGAGTACCGCGGTACTCTCGATTCTTTATGTATGAAAGGGAAATGCAATCTCAGTACAGTATGATTTAAGATAACATCCAAGTAAATATTTTTGACACTAGAAGCTTCCCTACTTTAATGACTGTTTAAGAAAACATTCTTCAAATTTAATAATATCTTCTGAACTAAGTTCAAGAAATAGCTGAGAAACTTTGTTCGCGAAGGGAACTTAAAATAATATGAACATTCCACTGAAGAATATCTAAAACGCAGTTAAGAAAGAAAAATAGTAAAAAAAAAAAGGTCAAAGTAAACGAGAAGAGAAATGCCAAGCGACGCTTCACATTCAGGAGGGCGGAATTTTAATTTTACATTAGCAAATTCCTCACGTCCTCAGTCAATATGAGATAAGGAAACGGGGTGAGAATTCATTTACAAAAACCAATATTCTCTCTTCTTTTTTACTGAGGTCCACGATGATTCAATCAACCTAAGAAAAATATTTTTGCATACGTTTCAACAAAATCATATATCTAACTTTTCTGACAGTATGATTTCAACCGTCTCCTTTAAAGAAGGCTCCCCGTTCGAAAAATGCTTTCTACTTTCTATCCTGTATTCATACCAGCGTTTCATAATTTAACAAAAATATTTCTGATTCTGGACATAAATTAAACATATTTTTATGAGCAACAGTCGTTCAATGAAGATAAATTTCTGCCACGGGTTGAGAGATATAATTTATGGCATGATAGGAAATTTCAGTGAATCCTATAGGTGCGTTTCAAGTATTCATCACATTTTAAGCACGAGTAATTTCAAAACCGATTGATTTTTTTACATTATAGGAAATACAGGGTGTTTAATTAGACACTCCCCCAAAACGTCAGTCGTATTTTGCAACACAGTCTACTTAGATGCATCCCATGTGGTTTACAACGTACCTTAGTTGATGGGAATGTAGTACCATTCACAATAAATGCTGGAAATGTCCTCCACCGACATCCAAACACACTCTATTTAGAAATATGACATGTGATCTACAAAGTTCAGGGGAATGTAGCACCATTCTCAATAAATGCTGGGAATGCCCTCCACCGATATCAAAACACACTCTACTTAGAAATATGATATGTGGTTTACAGCGTACCTTAGTTCATGGGAATGTAGCACCAGTTACAACAAATGCTGGACATATTCTCCACCGACATCCGAACACACTCTACTTAGAAACATGACAGGTGGTTTACAACGTACCTTACTTCATGGGAATATAGCACCATTCACAATAAATGCTGGAAATGTCCTCCACCGACATCCAAACACACTCTATTTAGAAATATGACATGTGATCTACAAAGTTCAGGGGAATGTAGCACCATTCTCAATAAATGCTGGGAATGCCCTCCACCGATATCAAAACACACTCTACTTAGAAATATGATATGTGGTTTACAGCGTACCTTAGTTCATGGGAATGTAGCACCAGTTACAACAAATGCTGGACATATTCTCCACCGACATCCGAACACACTCTACTTAGAAACATGACAGGTGGTTTACAACGTACCTTACTTCATGGGAATATAGCACCATTCACAATAAATGCTGGAAATGTCCTCCACCGACATCCAAACACACTCTATTTAGAAATATGACATGTGATCTACAAAGTTCAGGGGAATGTAGCACCATTCTCAATAAATGCTGGGAATGCCCTCCACCGATATCAAAACACACTCTACTTAGAAATATGATATGTGGTTTACAGCGTACCTTAGTTCATGGGAATGAAGCACCAGGTACAACAAATGCTGGACATATTCTCCACCGACATCCGAACACACTCTACTTAGAAACATGACAGGTGGTTTACAACGTACCTTACTTCATGGGAATATAGCACCATTCACAATAAATGCTGGAAATGTCCTCCACGGACATCCAAACACACTCTACTTAGAAATATGACATGTGATCTACAAAGTTCAGGGGAATGTAGCACCATTCTCAATAAATGCTGGGAATGTCCTCCACCGATATCCAAACACACTCTACTTAGAAATATGATATGTGGTTTACAGCGTACCTTAGTTCATGGGAATGTAGCACCAGTTCACAACAAATGCTGGACATATGTCCTCCACCGACATCCAAACACACTCTACTTAGAAACATGACATGTGGTTTACAACGTACCTTACTTCAAGGGGAATATAGCACCATTCACAATAAATGCTGGAAATGTCCTCCACCGACATCCAAACACACTCTATTTAGAAATATGACATGTGATCTACAAAGTTCAGGGAATGTAGCACCATTCTCAATAAATGCTGGGAAATGCCCTCCACCGATATCCAAAACACACTCTACTGATATGTGGTTTACAAATATGTGCACCAGTTATGTGACATCCGTTTAGAAACATGACATACCAGTTCACTGGAAATGGCACAGACAAAATGCATCCACCGAATGTAGCACCATATTCTCCACCGACATCCGAACACACTCTACTTAGAAACATGACAGGTGGTTTACAACGTACATGGGAATATAGCACCATTCACAATAAATGCTGGAAATGTCCTCCACCGACATCCAAACACACTCTATTTAGAAATATGACATGTGATCTACAAAGTTCAGGGGAATGTAGCACCATTCACAATAAATGCTGGAAATGTCCTCCACCGATATCCAAACACACTCTACTTAGAAATATGATATGTGGTTTACAGCGTACCTTAGTTCATGGGAATGTAGCACCATTCACAATAAATGCTGGAAATGTCCTCCACCGACATCCAAACACACTCTATTTAGAAATATGACATGTGATCTACAAAGTTCAGGGGAATGTAGCACCATTCACAATAAATGCTGGAAATGTCCTCCACCGACATCCAAACACACTTTACTTAGAAATATGACATGTGATCTACAAAGTTCAGGGGAATGTAGCACCATTCACAATAAATGCTGGAAATGTCCTCCACCGATATCCAAACACACTCTACTTAGAAATATGATATGTGGTTTACAGCGTACCTTAGTTCATGGGAATATAGCACCATTCACAATAAATGCTGGAAATGTCCTCCACCGACATCCAAACACACTCTATTTAGAAATATGACATGTGATCTACAAAGTTCAGGGGAATGTAGCACCATTCACAATAAATGCTGGAAATGTCCTCCACCGACATCCAAACACACTTTACTTAGAAATATGACATGTGATCTACAAAGTTCAGGGGAATGTAGCACCATTCACAATAAATGCTGGAAATGTCCTCCACCGACATCCAAACACACTTTACTTAGAAATATGACATGTGATCTACAAAGTTCAGGGGAATGTAGCACCATTCACAATAAATGCTGGAAATGTCCTCCACCGATATCCAAACACACTCTACTTAGAAATATGATATGTGGTTTACAGCGTACCTTAGTTCATTGGAATGTAGCACCATTCACAATAAATGCTGGAAATGTCCTCCACCGATATCCAAACACACTCTACTTAGAAATATGATATGTGGTTTACAGCGTACCTTAGTTCATGGGAATATAGCACCATTCACAATAAATGCTGGAAATGTCCTCCACCGACATCCAAACACACTCTATTTAGAAATATGACATGTGATCTACAAAGTTCAGGGGAATGTAGCACCATTCACAATAAATGCTGGAAATGTCCTCCACCGACATCCAAACACACTTTACTTAGAAATATGACATGTGATCTACAAAGTTCAGGGAATGTAGCACCATTCACAATAAATGCTGGAAATGTCCTCCACCGACATCCAAACACACTTTACTTAGAAATATGACATGTGATCTACAAAGTTCAGGGGAATGTAGCACCATTCACAATAAATGCTGGAAATGTCCTCCACCGATATCCAAACACACTCTACTTAGAAATATGATATGTGGTTTACAGCGTACCTTAGTTCATGGGAATATAGCACCATTCACAATAAATGCTGGAAATGTCCTCCACCGACATCCAAACACACTCTATTTAGAAATATGACATGTGATCTACAAAGTTCAGGGGAATGTAGCACCATTCACAATAAATGCTGGAAATGTCCTCCACCGACATCCAAACACACTTTACTTAGAAATATGACATGTGATCTACAAAGTTCAGGGAATGTATCACCATTCACAATAAATGCTGGAAATGTCCTCCACCGACATCCAAACACACTCTATTTAGAAATATGACATGTGATCTACAAAGTTCAGGGGAATGTAGCACCATTCTCAATAAATGCTGGGAAATGCCCTCCACCGATATCAAAACACACTCTACTTAGAAATATGATATGTGGTTTACAGCGTACCTTAGTTCATGGGAATGTAGCACCAGTTACAACAAATGCTGGACATATTCTCCACCGACATCCGAACACACTCTACTTAGAAACATGACAGGTGGTTTACAACGTACCTTACTTCATGGGAATATAGCACCATTCACAATAAATGCTGGAAATGTCCTCCACCGACATCCAAACACACTCTATTTAGAAATATGACATGTGATCTACAAAGTTCAGGGGAATGTAGCACCATTCTCAATAAATGCTGGGAATGCCCTCCACCGATATCAAAACACACTCTACTTAGAAATATGATATGTGGTTTACAGCGTACCTTAGTTCATGGGAATGTAGCACCAGTTACAACAAATGCTGGACATATTCTCCACCGACATCCGAACACACTCTACTTAGAAACATGACAGGTGGTTTACAACGTACCTTACTTCATGGGAATATAGCACCATTCACAATAAATGCTGGAAATGTCCTCCACCGACATCCAAACACACTCTATTTAGAAATATGACATGTGATCTACAAAGTTCAGGGGAATGTAGCACCATTCTCAATAAATGCTGGGAATGCCCTCCACCGATATCAAAACACACTCTACTTAGAAATATGATATGTGGTTTACAGCGTACCTTAGTTCATGGGAATGTAGCACCAGTTACAACAAATGCTGGACATATTCTCCACCGACATCCGAACACACTCTACTTAGAAACATGACAGGTGGTTTACAACGTACCTTACTTCATGGGAATATAGCACCATTCACAATAAATGCTGGAAATGTCCTCCACGGACATCCAAACACACTCTATTTAGAAATATGACATGTGATCTACAAAGTTCAGGGGAATGTAGCACCATTCTCAATAAATGCTGGGAATGCCCTCCACCGATATCAAAACACACTCTACTTAGAAATATGATATGTGGTTTACAGCGTACCTTAGTTCATGGGAATGTAGCACCAGTTACAACAAATGCTGGACATATTCTCCACCGACATCCGAACACACTCTACTTAGAAACATGACAGGTGGTTTACAACGTACCTTACTTCATGGGAATATAGCACCATTCACAATAAATGCTGGAAATGTCCTCCACGGACATCCAAACACACTCTATTTAGAAATATGACATGTGATCTACAAAGTTCAGGGGAATGTAGCACCATTCTCAATAAATGCTGGGAATGCCCTCCACCGATATCAAAACACACTCTACTTAGAAATATGATATGTGGTTTACAGCGTACCTTAGTTCATGGGAATGTAGCACCAGTTACAACAAATGCTGGACATATTCTCCACCGACATCCGAACACACTCTACTTAGAAACATGACAGGTGGTTTACAACGTACCTTACTTCATGGGAATATAGCACCATTCACAATAAATGCTGGAAATGTCCTCCACAGACATCCAAACACACTCTATTTAGAAATATGACATGTGATCTACAAAGTTCAGGGGAATGTAGCACCATTCTCAATAAATGCTGGGAATGCCCTCCACCGATATCAAAACACACTCTACTTAGAAATATGATATGTGGTTTACAGCGTACCTTAGTTCATGGGAATGTAGCACCAGTTACAACAAATGCTGGACATATTCTCCACCGACATCCGAACACACTCTACTTAGAAACATGACAGGTGGTTTACAACGTACCTTACTTCATGGGAATATAGCACCATTCACAATAAATGCTGGAAATGTCCTCCACCGACATCCAAACACACTCTATTTAGAAATATGACATGTGATCTACAAAGTTCAGGGGAATGTAGCACCATTCTCAATAAATGCTGGGAATGCCCTCCACCGATATCAAAACACACTCTACTTAGAAATATGATATGTGGTTTACAGCGTACCTTAGTTCATGGGAATGTAGCACCAGTTACAACAAATGCTGGACATATTCTCCACCGACATCCGAACACACTCTACTTAGAAACATGACAGGTGGTTTACAACGTACCTTACTTCATGGGAATATAGCACCATTCACAATAAATGCTGGAAATGTCCTCCACGGACATCCAAACACACTCTATTTAGAAATATGACATGTGATCTACAAAGTTCAGGGGAATGTAGCACCATTCTCAATAAATGCTGGGAATGCCCTCCACCGATATCAAAACACACTCTACTTAGAAATATGATATGTGGTTTACAGCGTACCTTAGTTCATGGGAATGTAGCACCAGTTACAACAAATGCTGGACATATTCTCCACCGACATCCGAACACACTCTACTTAGAAACATGACAGGTGGTTTACAACGTACCTTACTTCATGGGAATATAGCACCATTCACAATAAATGCTGGAAATGTCCTCCACGGACATCCAAACACACTCTATTTAGAAATATGACATGTGATCTACAAAGTTCAGGGGAATGTAGCACCATTCTCAATAAATGCTGGGAATGCCCTCCACCGATATCAAAACACACTCTACTTAGAAATATGATATGTGGTTTACAGCGTACCTTAGTTCATGGGAATGTAGCACCAGTTACAACAAATGCTGGACATATTCTCCACCGACATCCGAACACACTCTACTTAGAAACATGACAGGTGGTTTACAACGTACCTTACTTCATGGGAATATAGCACCATTCACAATAAATGCTGGAAATGTCCTCCACCGACATCCAAACACACTCTATTTAGAAATATGACATGTGATCTACAAAGTTCAGGGGAATGTAGCACCATTCTCAATAAATGCTGGGAATGCCCTCCACCGATATCAAAACACACTCTACTTAGAAATATGATATGTGGTTTACAGCGTACCTTAGTTCATGGGAATGTAGCACCAGTTACAACAAATGCTGGACATATTCTCCACCGACATCCGAACACACTCTACTTAGAAACATGACAGGTGGTTTACAACGTACCTTACTTCATGGGAATATAGCACCATTCACAATAAATGCTGGAAATGTCCTCCACGGACATCCAAACACACTCTATTTAGAAATATGACATGTGATCTACAAAGTTCAGGGGAATGTAGCACCATTCTCAATAAATGCTGGGAATGCCCTCCACCGATATCAAAACACACTCTACTTAGAAATATGATATGTGGTTTACAGCGTACCTTAGTTCATGGGAATGTAGCACCAGTTACAACAAATGCTGGACATATTCTCCACCGACATCCGAACACACTCTACTTAGAAACATGACAGGTGGTTTACAACGTACCTTACTTCATGGGAATATAGCACCATTCACAATAAATGCTGGAAATGTCCTCCACGGACATCCAAACACACTCTATTTAGAAATATGACATGTGATCTACAAAGTTCAGGGGAATGTAGCACCATTCTCAATAAATGCTGGGAATGCCCTCCACCGATATCAAAACACACTCTACTTAGAAATATGATATGTGGTTTACAGCGTACCTTAGTTCATGGGAATGTAGCACCAGTTACAACAAATGCTGGACATATTCTCCACCGACATCCGAACACACTCTACTTAGAAACATGACAGGTGGTTTACAACGTACCTTACTTCATGGGAATATAGCACCATTCACAATAAATGCTGGAAATGTCCTCCACCGACATCCAAACACACTCTATTTAGAAATATGACATGTGATCTACAAAGTTCAGGGGAATGTAGCACCATTCTCAATAAATGCTGGGAATGCCCTCCACCGATATCAAAACACACTCTACTTAGAAATATGATATGTGGTTTACAGCGTACCTTAGTTCATGGGAATGTAGCACCAGTTACAACAAATGCTGGACATATTCTCCACCGACATCCGAACACACTCTACTTAGAAACATGACAGGTGGTTTACAACGTACCTCAGTTCATGGGAATATAGCACCATTCACAATAAATGCTGGAAATGTCCTCCACGGACATCCAAACACACTCTATTTAGAAATATGACATGTGATCTACAAAGTTCAGGGGAATGTAGCACCATTCTCAATAAATGCTGGGAATGCCCTCCACCGATATCAAAACACACTCTACTTAGAAATATGATATGTGGTTTACAGCGTACCTTAGTTCATGGGAATGTAGCACCAGTTACAACAAATGCTGGACATATTCTCCACCGACATCCGAACACACTCTACTTAGAAACATGACAGGTGGTTTACAACGTACCTTACTTCATGGGAATATAGCACCATTCACAATAAATGCTGGAAATGTCCTCCACCGACATCCAAACACACTCTATTTAGAAATATGACATGTGATCTACAAAGTTCAGGGGAATGTAGCACCATTCTCAATAAATGCTGGGAATGCCCTCCACCGATATCAAAACACACTCTACTTAGAAATATGATATGTGGTTTACAGCGTACCTTAGTTCATGGGAATGTAGCACCAGTTACAACAAATGCTGGACATATTCTCCACCGACATCCGAACACACTCTACTTAGAAACATGACAGGTGGTTTACAACGTACCTTACTTCATGGGAATATAGCACCATTCACAATAAATGCTGGAAATGTCCTCCACCGACATCCAAACACACTCTATTTAGAAATATGACATGTGATCTACAAAGTTCAGGGGAATGTAGCACCATTCTCAATAAATGCTGGGAATGCCCTCCACCGATATCAAAACACACTCTACTTAGAAATATGATATGTGGTTTACAGCGTACCTTAGTTCATGGGAATGTAGCACCAGTTACAACAAATGCTGGACATATTCTCCACCGACATCCGAACACACTCTACTTAGAAACATGACAGGTGGTTTACAACGTACCTTACTTCATGGGAATATAGCACCATTCACAATAAATGCTGGAAATGTCCTCCACCGACATCCAAACACACTCTATTTAGAAATATGACATGTGATCTACAAAGTTCAGGGGAATGTAGCACCATTCTCAATAAATGCTGGGAATGCCCTCCACCGATATCAAAACACACTCTACTTAGAAATATGATATGTGGTTTACAGCGTACCTTAGTTCATGGGAATGTAGCACCAGTTACAACAAATGCTGGACATATTCTCCACCGACATCCGAACACACTCTACTTAGAAACATGACAGGTGGTTTACAACGTACCTTACTTCATGGGAATATAGCACCATTCACAATAAATGCTGGAAATGTCCTCCACCGACATCCAAACACACTCTATTTAGAAATATGACATGTGATCTACAAAGTTCAGGGGAATGTAGCACCATTCTCAATAAATGCTGGGAATGCCCTCCACCGATATCAAAACACACTCTACTTAGAAATATGATATGTGGTTTACAGCGTACCTTAGTTCATGGGAATGTAGCACCAGTTACAACAAATGCTGGACATATTCTCCACCGACATCCGAACACACTCTACTTAGAAACATGACAGGTGGTTTACAACGTACCTTACTTCATGGGAATATAGCACCATTCACAATAAATGCTGGAAATGTCCTCCACCGACATCCAAACACACTCTATTTAGAAATATGACATGTGATCTACAAAGTTCAGGGGAATGTAGCACCATTCTCAATAAATGCTGGGAATGCCCTCCACCGATATCAAAACACACTCTACTTAGAAATATGATATGTGGTTTACAGCGTACCTTAGTTCATGGGAATGTAGCACCAGTTACAACAAATGCTGGACATATTCTCCACCGACATCCGAACACACTCTACTTAGAAACATGACAGGTGGTTTACAACGTACCTTACTTCATGGGAATATAGCACCATTCACAATAAATGCTGGAAATGTCCTCCACCGACATCCAAACACACTCTATTTAGAAATATGACATGTGATCTACAAAGTTCAGGGGAATGTAGCACCATTCTCAATAAATGCTGGGAATGCCCTCCACCGATATCAAAACACACTCTACTTAGAAATATGATATGTGGTTTACAGCGTACCTTAGTTCATGGGAATGTAGCACCAGTTACAACAAATGCTGGACATATTCTCCACCGACATCCGAACACACTCTACTTAGAAACATGACAGGTGGTTTACAACGTACCTTACTTCATGGGAATATAGCACCATTCACAATAAATGCTGGAAATGTCCTCCACCGACATCCAAACACACTCTATTTAGAAATATGACATGTGATCTACAAAGTTCAGGGGAATGTAGCACCATTCACAATAAATGCTGGAAATGTCCTCCACCGACATCCAAACACACTCTATTTAGAAATATGACATGTGATCTACAAAGTTCAGGGGAATGTAGCACCATTCTCAATAAATGCTGGGAATGCCCTCCACCGATATCAAAACACACTCTACTTAGAAATATGATATGTGGTTTACAGCGTACCTTAGTTCATGGGAATGTAGCACCAGTTACAACAAATGCTGGACATATTCTCCACCGACATCCGAACACACTCTACTTAGAAACATGACAGGTGGTTTACAACGTACCTTACTTCATGGGAATATAGCACCATTCACAATAAATGCTGGAAATGTCCTCCACCGACATCCAAACACACTCTATTTAGAAATATGACATGTGATCTACAAAGTTCAGGGGAATGTAGCACCATTCTCAATAAATGCTGGGAATGCCCTCCACCGATATCAAAACACACTCTACTTAGAAATATGATATGTGGTTTACAGCGTACCTTAGTTCATGGGAATGTAGCACCAGTTACAACAAATGCTGGACATATTCTCCACCGACATCCGAACACACTCTACTTAGAAACATGACAGGTGGTTTACAACGTACCTTACTTCATGGGAATATAGCACCATTCACAATAAATGCTGGAAATGTCCTCCACCGACATCCAAACACACTCTATTTAGAAATATGACATGTGATCTACAAAGTTCAGGGGAATGTAGCACCATTCTCAATAAATGCTGGGAATGCCCTCCACCGATATCAAAACACACTCTACTTAGAAATATGATATGTGGTTTACAGCGTACCTTAGTTCATGGGAATGTAGCACCAGTTACAACAAATGCTGGACATATTCTCCACCGACATCCGAACACACTCTACTTAGAAACATGACAGGTGGTTTACAACGTACCTTACTTCATGGGAATATAGCACCATTCACAATAAATGCTGGAAATGTCCTCCACCGACATCCAAACACACTCTATTTAGAAATATGACATGTGATCTACAAAGTTCAGGGGAATGTAGCACCATTCTCAATAAATGCTGGGAATGCCCTCCACCGATATCAAAACACACTCTACTTAGAAATATGATATGTGGTTTACAGCGTACCTTAGTTCATGGGAATGTAGCACCAGTTACAACAAATGCTGGACATATTCTCCACCGACATCCGAACACACTCTACTTAGAAACATGACAGGTGGTTTACAACGTACCTTACTTCATGGGAATATAGCACCATTCACAATAAATGCTGGAAATGTCCTCCACCGACATCCAAACACACTCTATTTAGAAATATGACATGTGATCTACAAAGTTCAGGGGAATGTAGCACCATTCTCAATAAATGCTGGGAATGCCCTCCACCGATATCAAAACACACTCTACTTAGAAATATGATATGTGGTTTACAGCGTACCTTAGTTCATGGGAATGTAGCACCAGTTACAACAAATGCTGGACATATTCTCCACCGACATCCGAACACACTCTACTTAGAAACATGACAGGTGGTTTACAACGTACCTTACTTCATGGGAATATAGCACCATTCACAATAAATGCTGGAAATGTCCTCCACCGACATCCAAACACACTCTATTTAGAAATATGACATGTGATCTACAAAGTTCAGGGGAATGTAGCACCATTCTCAATAAATGCTGGGAATGCCCTCCACCGATATCAAAACACACTCTACTTAGAAATATGATATGTGGTTTACAGCGTACCTTAGTTCATGGGAATGTAGCACCAGTTACAACAAATGCTGGACATATTCTCCACCGACATCCGAACACACTCTACTTAGAAACATGACAGGTGGTTTACAACGTACCTTACTTCATGGGAATATAGCACCATTCACAATAAATGCTGGAAATGTCCTCCACCGACATCCAAACACACTCTATTTAGAAATATGACATGTGATCTACAAAGTTCAGGGGAATGTAGCACCATTCTCAATAAATGCTGGGAATGCCCTCCACCGATATCAAAACACACTCTACTTAGAAATATGATATGTGGTTTACAGCGTACCTTAGTTCATGGGAATGTAGCACCAGTTACAACAAATGCTGGACATATTCTTCACCGACATCCGAACACACTCTACTTAGAAACATGACAGGTGGTTTACAACGTACCTTACTTCATGGGAATATAGCACCATTCACAATAAATGCTGGAAATGTCCTCCACCGACATCCAAACACACTCTATTTAGAAATATGACATGTGATCTACAAAGTTCAGGGGAATGTAGCACCATTCTCAATAAATGCTGGGAATGCCCTCCACCGATATCAAAACACACTCTACTTAGAAATATGATATGTGGTTTACAGCGTACCTTAGTTCATGGGAATGTAGCACCAGTTACAACAAATGCTGGACATATTCTCCACCGACATCCGAACACACTCTACTTAGAAACATGACAGGTGGTTTACAACGTACCTTACTTCATGGGAATATAGCACCATTCACAATAAATGCTGGAAATGTCCTCCACCGACATCCAAACACACTCTATTTAGAAATATGACATGTGATCTACAAAGTTCAGGGGAATGTAGCACCATTCTCAATAAATGCTGGGAATGCCCTCCACCGATATCAAAACACACTCTACTTAGAAATATGATATGTGGTTTACAGCGTACCTTAGTTCATGGGAATGTAGCACCAGTTACAACAAATGCTGGACATATTCTCCACCGACATCCGAACACACTCTACTTAGAAACATGACAGGTGGTTTACAACGTACCTTACTTCATGGGAATATAGCACCATTCACAATAAATGCTGGAAATGTCCTCCACCGACATCCAAACACACTCTATTTAGAAATATGACATGTGATCTACAAAGTTCAGGGAATGTAGCACCATTCACAATAAATGCTGGAAATGTCCTCCACCGACATCCAAACACACTCTATTTAGAAATATGACATGTGATCTACAAAGTTCAGGGGAATGTAGCACCATTCTCAATAAATGCTGGGAATGCCCTCCACCGATATCAAAACACACTCTACTTAGAAATATGATATGTGGTTTACAGCGTACCTTAGTTCATGGGAATGTAGCACCAGTTACAACAAATGCTGGACATATTCTCCACCGACATCCGAACTCACTCTACTTAGAAACATGACAGGTGGTTTACAACGTACCTTACTTCATGGGAATATAGCACCATTCACAATAAATGCTGGAAATGTCCTCCACCGACATCCAAACACACTCTATTTAGAAATATGACATGTGATCTACAAAGTTCAGGGGAATGTAGCACCATTCACAATAAATGCTGGAAATGTCCTCCACCGACATCCAAACACACTCTATTTAGAAATATGACATGTGATCTACATAGTTCAGGGGAATGTAGCACCATTCTCAATAAATGCTGGGAATGCCCTCCACCGATATCAAAACACACTCTACTTAGAAATATGATATGTGGTTTACAGCGTACCTTAGTTCATGGGAATGTAGCACCAGTTACAACAAATGCTGGACATATTCTCCACCGACATCCGAACACACTCTACTTAGAAACATGACAGGTGGTTTACAACGTACCTTACTTCATGGGAATATAGCACCATTCACAATAAATGCTGGAAATGTCCTCCACCGACATCCAAACACACTCTATTTAGAAATATGACATGTGATCTACAAAGTTCAGGGGAATGTAGCACCATTCTCAATAAATGCTGGGAATGCCCTCCACCGATATCAAAACACACTCTACTTAGAAATATGATATGTGGTTTACAGCGTACCTTAGTTCATGGGAATGTAGCACCAGTTACAACAAATGCTGGACATATTCTCCACCGACATCCGAACACACTCTACTTAGAAACATGACAGGTGGTTTACAACGTACCTTACTTCATGGGAATATAGCACCATTCACAATAAATGCTGGAAATGTCCTCCACGGACATCCAAACACACTCTATTTAGAAATATGACATGTGATCTACAAAGTTCAGGGGAATGTAGCACCATTCTCAATAAATGCTGGGAATGCCCTCCACCGATATCAAAACACACTCTACTTAGAAATATGATATGTGGTTTACAGCGTACCTTAGTTCATGGGAATGTAGCACCAGTTACAACAAATGCTGGACATATTCTCCACCGACATCCGAACACACTCTACTTAGAAACATGACAGGTGGTTTACAACGTACCTTACTTCATGGGAATATAGCACCATTCACAATAAATGCTGGAAATGTCCTCCACCGACATCCAAACACACTCTATTTAGAAATATGACATGTGATCTACAAAGTTCAGGGGAATGTAGCACCATTCTCAATAAATGCTGGGAATGCCCTCCACCGATATCAAAACACACTCTACTTAGAAATATGATATGTGGTTTACAGCGTACCTTAGTTCATGGGAATGTAGCACCAGTTACAACAAATGCTGGACATATTCTCCACCGACATCCGAACACACTCTACTTAGAAACATGACAGGTGGTTTACAACGTACCTTACTTCATGGGAATATAGCACCATTCACAATAAATGCTGGAAATGTCCTCCACCGACATCCAAACACACTCTATTTAGAAATATGACATGTGATCTACAAAGTTCAGGGGAATGTAGCACCATTCTCAATAAATGCTGGGAATGCCCTCCACCGATATCAAAACACACTCTACTTAGAAATATGATATGTGGTTTACAGCGTACCTTAGTTCATGGGAATGTAGCACCAGTTACAACAAATGCTGGACATATTCTCCACCGACATCCGAACACACTCTACTTAGAAACATGACAGGTGGTTTACAACGTACCTTACTTCATGGGAATATAGCACCATTCACAATAAATGCTGGAAATGTCCTCCACGGACATCCAAACACACTCTATTTAGAAATATGACATGTGATCTACAAAGTTCAGGGGAATGTAGCACCATTCTCAATAAATGCTGGGAATGCCCTCCACCGATATCAAAACACACTCTACTTAGAAATATGATATGTGGTTTACAGCGTACCTTAGTTCATGGGAATGTAGCACCAGTTACAACAAATGCTGGACATATTCTCCACCGACATCCGAACACACTCTACTTAGAAACATGACAGGTGGTTTACAACGTACCTTACTTCATGGGAATATAGCACCATTCACAATAAATGCTGGAAATGTCCTCCACCGACATCCAAACACACTCTATTTAGAAATATGACATGTGATCTACAAAGTTCAGGGGAATGTAGCACCATTCTCAATAAATGCTGGGAATGCCCTCCACCGATATCAAAACACACTCTACTTAGAAATATGATATGTGGTTTACAGCGTACCTTAGTTCATGGGAATGTAGCACCAGTTACAACAAATGCTGGACATATTCTCCACCGACATCCGAACACACTCTACTTAGAAACATGACAGGTGGTTTACAACGTACCTTACTTCATGGGAATATAGCACCATTCACAATAAATGCTGGAAATGTCCTCCACCGACATCCAAACACACTCTATTTAGAAATATGACATGTGATCTACAAAGTTCAGGGGAATGTAGCACCATTCTCAATAAATGCTGGGAATGCCCTCCACCGATATCAAAACACACTCTACTTAGAAATATGATATGTGGTTTACAGCGTACCTTAGTTCATGGGAATGTAGCACCAGTTACAACAAATGCTGGACATATTCTCCACCGACATCCGAACACACTCTACTTAGAAACATGACAGGTGGTTTACAACGTACCTTACTTCATGGGAATATAGCACCATTCACAATAAATGCTGGAAATGTCCTACACCGACATCCAAACACACTCTATTTAGAAATATGACATGTGATCTACAAAGTTCAGGGGAATGTAGCACCATTCTCAATAAATGCTGGGAATGCCCTCCACCGATATCAAAACACACTCTACTTAGAAATATGATATGTGGTTTACAGCGTACCTTAGTTCATGGGAATGTAGCACCAGTTACAACAAATGCTGGACATATTCTCCACCGACATCCGAACACACTCTACTTAGAAACATGACAGGTGGTTTACAACGTACCTTACTTCATGGGAATATAGCACCATTCACAATAAATGCTGGAAATGTCCTCCACCGACATCCAAACACACTCTATTTAGAAATATGACATGTGATCTACAAAGTTCAGGGGAATGTAGCACCATTCTCAATAAATGCTGGGAATGCCCTCCACCGATATCAAAACACACTCTACTTAGAAATATGATATGTGGTTTACAGCGTACCTTAGTTCATGGGAATGTAGCACCAGTTACAACAAATGCTGGACATATTCTCCACCGACATCCGAACACACTCTACTTAGAAACATGACAGGTGGTTTACAACGTACCTTACTTCATGGGAATATAGCACCATTCACAATAAATGCTGGAAATGTCCTCCACGGACATCCAAACACACTCTATTTAGAAATATGACATGTGATCTACAAAGTTCAGGGGAATGTAGCACCATTCTCAATAAATGCTGGGAATGCCCTCCACCGATATCAAAACACACTCTACTTAGAAATATGATATGTGGTTTACAGCGTACCTTAGTTCATGGGAATGTAGCACCAGTTACAACAAATGCTGGACATATTCTCCACCGACATCCGAACACACTCTACTTAGAAACATGACAGGTGGTTTACAACGTACCTTACTTCATGGGAATATAGCACCATTCACAATAAATGCTGGAAATGTCCTCCACCGACATCCAAACACACTCTATTTAGAAATATGACATGTGATCTACAAAGTTCAGGGGAATGTAGCACCATTCTCAATAAATGCTGGGAATGCCCTCCACCGATATCAAAACACACTCTACTTAGAAATATGATATGTGGTTTACAGCGTACCTTAGTTCATGGGAATGTAGCACCAGTTACAACAAATGCTGGACATATTCTTCACCGACATCCGAACACACTCTACTTAGAAACATGACAGGTGGTTTACAACGTACCTTACTTCATGGGAATATAGCACCATTCACAATAAATGCTGGAAATGTCCTCCACCGACATCCAAACACACTCTATTTAGAAATATGACATGTGATCTACAAAGTTCAGGGGAATGTAGCACCATTCTCAATAAATGCTGGGAATGCCCTCCACCGATATCAAAACACACTCTACTTAGAAATATGATATGTGGTTTACAGCGTACCTTAGTTCATGGGAATGTAGCACCAGTTACAACAAATGCTGGACATATTCTCCACCGACATCCGAACACACTCTACTTAGAAACATGACAGGTGGTTTACAACGTACCTTACTTCATGGGAATATAGCACCATTCACAATAAATGCTGGAAATGTCCTCCACCGACATCCAAACACACTCTATTTAGAAATATGACATGTGATCTACAAAGTTCAGGGGAATGTAGCACCATTCTCAATAAATGCTGGGAATGCCCTCCACCGATATCAAAACACACTCTACTTAGAAATATGATATGTGGTTTACAGCGTACCTTAGTTCATGGGAATGTAGCACCAGTTACAACAAATGCTGGACATATTCTCCACCGACATCCGAACACACTCTACTTAGAAACATGACAGGTGGTTTACAACGTACCTTACTTCATGGGAATATAGCACCATTCACAATAAATGCTGGAAATGTCCTCCACCGACATCCAAACACACTCTATTTAGAAATATGACATGTGATCTACAAAGTTCAGGGGAATGTAGCACCATTCACAATAAATGCTGGAAATGTCCTCCACCGACATCCAAACACACTCTATTTAGAAATATGACATGTGATCTACAAAGTTCAGGGGAATGTAGCACCATTCTCAATAAATGCTGGGAATGCCCTCCACCGATATCAAAACACACTCTACTTAGAAATATGATATGTGGTTTACAGCGTACCTTAGTTCATGGGAATGTAGCACCAGTTACAACAAATGCTGGACATATTCTCCACCGACATCCGAACACACTCTACTTAGAAACATGACAGGTGGTTTACAACGTACCTTACTTCATGGGAATATAGCACCATTCACAATAAATGCTGGAAATGTCCTCCACCGACATCCAAACACACTCTATTTAGAAATATGACATGTGATCTACAAAGTTCAGGGGAATGTAGCACCATTCACAATAAATGCTGGAAATGTCCTCCACCGACATCCAAACACACTCTATTTAGAAATATGACATGTGATCTACAAAGTTCAGGGGAATGTAGCACCATTCTCAATAAATGCTGGGAATGCCCTCCACCGATATCAAAACACACTCTACTTAGAAATATGATATGTGGTTTACAGCGTACCTTAGTTCATGGGAATGTAGCACCAGTTACAACAAATGCTGGACATATTCTTCACCGACATCCGAACACACTCTACTTAGAAACATGACAGGTGGTTTACAACGTACCTTACTTCATGGGAATATAGCACCATTCACAATAAATGCTGGAAATGTCCTCCACCGACATCCAAACACACTCTATTTAGAAATATGACATGTGATCTACAAAGTTCAGGGGAATGTAGCACCATTCTCAATAAATGCTGGGAATGCCCTCCACCGATATCAAAACACACTCTACTTAGAAATATGATATGTGGTTTACAGCGTACCTTAGTTCATGGGAATGTAGCACCAGTTACAACAAATGCTGGACATATTCTTCACCGACATCCGAACACACTCTACTTAGAAACATGACAGGTGGTTTACAACGTACCTTACTTCATGGGAATATAGCACCATTCACAATAAATGCTGGAAATGTCCTCCACCGACATCCAAACACACTCTATTTAGAAATATGACATGTGATCTACAAAGTTCAGGGGAATGTAGCACCATTCTCAATAAATGCTGGGAATGCCCTCCACCGATATCAAAACACACTCTACTTAGAAATATGATATGTGGTTTACAGCGTACCTTAGTTCATGGGAATGTAGCACCAGTTACAACAAATGCTGGACATATTCTTCACCGACATCCGAACACACTCTACTTAGAAACATGACAGGTGGTTTACAACGTACCTTACTTCATGGGAATATAGCACCATTCACAATAAATGCTGGAAATGTCCTCCACCGACATCCAAACACACTCTATTTAGAAATATGACATGTGATCTACAAAGTTCAGGGGAATGTAGCACCATTCTCAATAAATGCTGGGAATGCCCTCCACCGATATCAAAACACACTCTACTTAGAAATATGATATGTGGTTTACAGCGTACCTTAGTTCATGGGAATGTAGCACCAGTTACAACAAATGCTGGACATATTCTCCACCGACATCCGAACACACTCTACTTAGAAACATGACAGGTGGTTTACAACGTACCTTACTTCATGGGAATATAGCACCATTCACAATAAATGCTGGAAATGTCCTCCACCGACATCCAAACACACTTTATTTAGAAATATGACATGTGATCTACAAAGTTCAGGGGAATGTAGCACCATTCTCAATAAATGCTGGGAATGCCCTCCACCGATATCAAAACACACTCTACTTAGAAATATGATATGTGGTTTACAGCGTACCTTAGTTCATGGGAATGTAGCACCAGTTACAACAAATGCTGGACATATTCTCCACCGACATCCGAACACACTCTACTTAGAAACATGACAGGTGGTTTACAACGTACCTTACTTCATGGGAATATAGCACCATTCACAATAAATGCTGGAAATGTCCTCCACCGACATCCAAACACACTCTATTTAGAAATATGACATGTGATCTACAAAGTTCAGGGGAATGTAGCACCATTCACAATAAATGCTGGAAATGTCCTCCACCGACATCCAAACACACTCTATTTAGAAATATGACATGTGATCTACAAAGTTCAGGGGAATGTAGCACCATTCTCAATAAATGCTGGGAAATGCCCTCCACCGATATCAAAACACACTCTACTTAGAAATATGATATGTGGTTTACAGCGTACCTTAGTTCATGGGAATGTAGCACCAGTTACAACAAATGCTGGACATATTCTCCACCGACATCCGAACACACTCTACTTAGAAACATGACAGGTGGTTTACAACGTACCTTACTTCATGGGAATATAGCACCATTCACAATAAATGCTGGAAATGTCCTCCACCGACATCCAAACACACTCTATTTAGAAATATGACATGTGATCTACAAAGTTCAGGGGAATGTAGCACCATTCACAATAAATGCTGGAAATGTCCTCCACCGACATCCAAACACACTCTATTTAGAAATATGACATGTGATCTACAAAGTTCAGGGGAATGTAGCACCATTCTCAATAAATGCTGGGAATGCCCTCCACCGATATCAAAACACACTCTACTTAGAAATATGATATGTGGTTTACAGCGTACCTTAGTTCATGGGAATGTAGCACCAGTTACAACAAATGCTGGACATATTCTCCACCGACATCCGAACACACTCTACTTAGAAACATGACAGGTGGTTTACAACGTACCTTACTTCATGGGAATATAGCACCATTCACAATAAATGCTGGAAATGTCCTCCACGGACATCCAAACACACTCTACTCAGAAACATGACAGGTGGTTTACAACATCCCATGTAATAGAACCTTTTAGATACTTAAAGACTATTTAAACTGTGTTCTTCCATTGTGTGTAAAAATAAAATGCTTGTACACTGAAGTGCCAGAAAAACTGGTACAGACGAGCTTATGCAAAATACATAGCAACGTCACCTATGCGCGTACTCGATTGCGTCCGCCAGTGTGTATATAAAGCGATAGACATCCTTGTCAGCTGTCAGAGCTGTTTTCGGCATGAGATAGGCAAGTGATAATGATTTAAGCGATTTTCAAAGCGGTGTCATAGTTGGCGCTCGTGAGATGGGCCATAGTATTTCGGAGGTAGAAACGAAGTTCGGATTTTCACGGACGACCATTGCAATGCTGTACCGTGACTACAAGAATTCCCGGCAAAACCTCCAACCTACGATAGCAGTGTGGCCGTAAAAGGACATTGTGTGAACGTGACCATCGTAGGCTTTCAAGAATCCTTTCACGCTATAGGCGTGCAACACTCTCACAGGTATCATTGGAACTCAATGCTGGAGCCTCAAAAAGCACCAGCGTCCGGACTGTGCAACGTACCCTGCACGATATGGGCTTTGGGAGCCGACGCCCAACTCGAGTCCCCTTGATGGGTGCACGACACACAGCTATGCGCCTCGCTTGGGCACGGCAACACCGCCACTGGACACTTGATGATTGAAAACAGGTAGCCTGCTCTGACGAGTTGCGTTTCCAACTGTATCGGGCAGATGGAAGGATTCGTGTGTGGCGCAAACCCCATGGAGCCATGGATCCCGCCTGTCAACAGGGAACTGTACCGGCTTGTGGGGGGTTCGGAATGGTATGGGGTGTGTTCAGCTGGACTTCACTGGGACCCCTGGTACGTCTACAAATGCCTGAGACCGGCCATCGCTATGTGCCTATCCTTTCTGACAAGGTGCACCCGTTTATGTCCTGCATTCATGCTGATGGATTGGGCCTCTTCCATCAGAACAATGCACCTCCACACAAGTGTCGGGACGCCACATTATGGTTAGAGGAGCATTCATCTGAATTTGGGGTGTTGCCATTCCCACCCAAGTCCCCAGATCTGAACGTGATAAAACACATTTGTGATGCCATGCAACGCGCTATCGAACACAGGAATCCGAAACCTCGGAATACACCCGAATTGTGGAAAGCTCTGCAGGAAGTATGGTGTGCATTGCCTACAGCATATTTCCAGAAGCTAGTGGAGTCCATGCCCCGTCGTATTTCTGCAGTCCAGCACTGCCGTGAGAGAACTACCAAGTAATAGACTGGTGTACCATATTTTCTGTCACTTCAGTGTATTATCCCCATGTTTACTTGTGGAAATGAAACATGGAGTATCACAGAGTGACAATGTAAAAAATAAGAGTATTTGTAAGAAAGTTAAAGAGAAGAATGTTATGAATGACAAGAAGAGGTAGAGTCAGAAATGAAAGTATAGGCGAAAGAACAGGAATAACAGATATTGTAAAAATAATAAAAGAATCAAAGTGGAGATAGACTGGACATGTTGAAAGACTGAAAGATGAAAGGTGGGCAAGATTAGTAAAACAATGGCAACCGACAGACGGAAAGAGACGAAAAGGGCGCCACAGAACAAGATGGAGAGATGACCTTCAAACATTTAGAGGTGCTAAAGGGTGGACTGAGGCAAACGGTCGAGGAAGTTGGAAAAGACTGGGGGAGGCCTGTACCTTGCAGTGGGTGTGAACAGGCAAAGTTGAAGAAGAAGGAACGACCGTCACGCCGATGAAATGCGGTAGCTACGAAAATCCATCAAGCTAAGATCTGACCTCAAGATAGGAAGAAAAGCTGAATCGCAAGGGTGACAGTGAGTTTGATTTGTAGTTTTTGGTCTACGATATCTACAGGTTGCATTAGAAGGTAACGCCCACCCTCATGGAAGCCAATGTGACCACCACCTACTTTTGACGTCAACAGCGTGTAACCAATGAAAGTAGGCCCGTGTCGTGAGCTGGCTTAGAGGGTATATAAGGTGTGCTGTAGGCAATCTGAAAACATATCACTCATTAATGTCATGAATAAAAGGAGGGATTTATCAGATTTTCAAGAAAGGATGATTATCGGCTTTCGAGCCAAGGGTGGCAGTATTTCTGAAACAGCGCAGTTTGTGAACTGTTCGCATGCTGCTGTGGTTAAAAGGTATCGGGAATGAAGAAATGGTACCATTGCGAAGGAGCGACGTGGAAACTGTGGAGCACCACATGACATCAATGTGAGAGGTGAACGTCGGCTTCGAAGGTGCGTGTGGGCCGATCGACTCGCTACTGTGGAGCAACTCCCAATGAACCAGGAGGCAGAAAAAATGCAATTCGAATATGATCGCATTATTAGGAGTGTCCCATCCCATCTAGCTCCTGTCTGCGCTGCACCACAAAAGCACGCATATCAATGTGTCTAAAAATCGATTTGTGTGTAAAAGGATAGTTTGTGTCTAATAATCGTTTTGTGTCTAAAACGACAGTTTGTGTCTAATAATCGTTTTGTGTCTAAAACGACAGTTCGGCGAACCCTCCTGCGTATGGGGCTCCGATGCAGACAGATGGTCACTGCACCTATGCTAACGAAGGTGCATCGGCAGTAAAGACTTACATTTGCACGGCAGTATCGGAATTGGACCTCCGCTGATTGGCAAAGGATTGCCTTCTCCGATGAGTAACGTTTTTTACTGCATCCAAGGGATGGACGTTGACGTATTAGGCGAGAAACATCGGACAACAAAAGCTTTTCAACCATTGCTGGCAGAACACAAGCTGGTGGGAGCAGCGTTAGGGGCTGGGGAATGTTTTCCTGGCATTTCATGGATCCACTCATACTTGTGGAAGGCACTATGCACCGAATTTGTTATGAATCCATCCTTGAAGATCACGTACACCCATACATCCTTATTGTCTTCCCTGTGGCGGATGAGATCTTCCAGCACAGCAATGCATTGTATCACACAGCTATAAATGTCCGAGAGTGGTTGGAAGAGCACGATGACGACTTCAAAGTACTACCCTGGCCCTCTAGTTCCCCAAACTTAAGCCCAATTCACCATCTGTGGGTTCATCTCGATCGTGTTTTTAGCTCTATGGATCCTCCGCCACGCACTCTCCAGCAGCTATCAGATGCACTGCAGTCAGCATGGCTCTGCATACCTGTGAACACCTTCCATCACTTTATTGAGTCACTCCTAGTCCGTCTAGCGGCTGTCCGCGTTGCAAACGGCGGTTACTCTGGATATTAGCTGCTGGTCACGATCATGTGACTCGATCGTGTACTCTTGCCGCTGCGACAGTTAAGTAAATATTTACTTTTATGACTCACATACCTTCTTTCATTGGTTGTACGACAATAAGATTCATTAATCCACCTACCTAAGTACCGCTCAATGTCAGGAATTAGTAAACCTTCTTGTTTGTTGTTATGATTTAATTGCATTTAGTATGTACCGTACTGTTGCTCTCTGTGATGTTGAGAGTAACGCGAATAAATGCAATGTGTTGTACATAAATGTGTTGTACAAATAAATGCAATGAGTTGTACACAATGTGTGGTACGTAAATAAACGTATACTCTCGAATCACTCGTTTTATTTCACACCCGGAAAGATTTTGGCATTAAAAAGAAGGCGTAGCATTAAATTATCAACAAAGAATAGTAGGGTACTTTATTTTATTTAATGGATGAAAGTACCGATCGCATTTTCCGTAGCTAATGACTTAATCTATTGGAGAGTAGGCATGATATTGCAAAATGTCTTAGCAAATATGTTTGGCTGTCAACGTAGTGAGCGCTGTATTTGCGATATTAAACTGTGGCAGCGTGTTACTAGATAATGCTGAAACAGAAAAGACACAGCTGGATGTGTCTTTTAAATCCTGAAAAGTATGGTCTTGTCTTCCTTTCTTTTAAAAGATTTTCTGTCGCCTGGCCACCCGGAAGCATCCCGTCAATCATCTTTATTCTCTGCATTTCGTTTTCTTTCTTGACATATTTTTCCTGTTTTTGTCTTTGTAACATCGTTCCCTCTCATTTTGCGCTTCGTTTTTTTCTTTATTTAAGCAGCATTAAAAGGGATTTCTGGAATTTCATTAATTTTTTCATATCACTCTACTGTTGGATATCATCCAACGCAAGTGGTGTTTTATTACGCACTTTTCCAATTTTTTTAAAGCATTTCCTTCATCATGTAATTTCCGAAGCCATTTGATGCCATGACATTTGACATCAGTACTTGTTAATGCTATCAAAACAACTGGAAATAAGCATCCTTCACCGAAGATACTTACAAACAGCTTCTAACAGTAAGAAACAAGATCCCACAGCTAGCTGATTTATCATCTGTGGAATGCTGTTTTCATAACATCGAATTGAAAGTGACTTTTTAATTTTATTTTTACCACTCTTTGCACTTTTATGAACTTTTTTTGCTTAGGTTTGGTTTACTTCCCTTTTTCAATCTATTAAAATCTATCTAAAAATCATCCATTCCGAATTTAGAATACGAACATAAGGAAAAGGGACCAAGAATCCACAGTCGATCTAATATTAGTTCCTAATCACTTGGTTATCGGGAGATTATGCTTTTAAAGTAGCCGTCTTTTTCAAATCAATCTGTTTTTCATGTAAACTAACCTTGTTCTGAAAATTAAACCACTTGTACATTTATCATCAGCTTTCTCAAGCGCATAATATGGCTTATTTTTTTTTTTTTTTTTTATTGGAGGTGTAACGACCACCGTGAGCAACTCAATGGGCTATAAGTAGTCGCCCGTCCCTAATTTAGGGTCACTGATTCCAGGGAAGGGAGAGAGCCAGTGCCTTAAGACAAACACCACATCCATGCCTCACCGGGATTATAACCCGGACCCCGTTCGGACGAATAATCAGAGGCCATCGCTTAGACCACTGCGCCACCGGGGCGGCTAATATGGCTTATGAATGAATATTTTCAAAAAGGTATGTACATATTTATACTTATACACATATAATTGAGCTGTGTAGCCCATGGGAAGTAAGCCTGTAAGTTCGCCAATTAATTGTAAGGCACATAATACATATATATCATTGAACGTAATCTATGCCATAAAGAGTAATCTGATTCATAATAATTTCTTGGAGGCAAATGGTACATAATATGTAACAAATTGTTTTTTTATGTTGACTTTTAGTGTTTCTTATACAATTCGGAGGTGTTGATTCCGTCGGTGGTCTTAGGTTCCTTCATATAATTAAAACGTTTTCAGTTATCTTAAATTTTGTGTTTTTATAAACACAATGTCATTCGCTTTTGTTTCGGGGTAAACTGGGCTACGACAGAGGTTGTAAGCTCTCCCTGGACTATTTCTGTTATGTTTGTGGGGTATGACGTAGAAGTCTTTTCGTACTTCTACGTTATTTTAAAAACATAACAATAAGATGAAATAGTTCCTAAATTAAACCTTAACGGCCAGACGAAACATGTAAACAACAGAAGTCAAACTTACGGAAAAGATGCTTTCTTCAGGATGTAGCCAACACATCGTAACATAGCATAGTAATCGCACCCTCTCGGAAATCACGTGGTTAACGGGCCGCATCCAATTTTAATAAGATGGTTGTAATTCAGTGATCATTCGGTGTATATCCGATACCCTATTACACATCCTTATAGGTTCTTCTGAAAGCAGCTTATAGGCTCTTCTGAAAGCAGTTTGCTCTCCACTTGATTTTGCATTGGTGCCGAGTAAATTATTCACTTACTTTCTTGTTTCAAATTTCTTGAATTCAGAGGTAAAAGAGAAATAACTTCGAACGGTATTTGATAAATCTTTAGTTGTACATATTACCTATTTCATGACTGCAAAGAACTGCTGTCTCGATTCTTTCAAAGTTGTAATCAAAAAGAGTTTTATATATAATTTGTGACTAAAGAGCTTGTGCTGTTGAGATAGAATGAAAATACCAACCTTTACCACAATAAAAGGTTTATTCTACATCGACTATAGTTTTGCAGAGCGTTCGGCTCAGCATCATCAGGACGAATGGGATTAATTTGTTTAGCTCGGCATCATCAGTATGAATTACCATTCATCTTGATGATGCCGAGCCAAACGCTCTGCGAAACTATAGTCGATGTATAATAAATCTTTTATTTTGGTAAACAGAGTTTTTCTTATTTTTCTTTTGGTATTCCAAAATTCAAAATTTAACGTATAATTGCGAAAAGCGTATAAATGAATTATGCATAACCGAATTGAAAACGTGATAGAAACTGCAGTAAAATATCCCGACTACCATAAAATTACGTATAAAAGTGTAAAACATTTAACCGAGACGTTCCACTGTATTTCTATTTCTAGATGTTTTATCGATTGTAGAAATTCCGATTAATTTTTTGTATTTTGTGAACGGGTTCCATTGACTATGAATAAATTTTTATTTCTTTATTAATGTCGGAGAGGATCCAAAAGAAAGCATTACAACCGATTCAAGAAAGCATTATTATTCAAAAGACGTGCTTACTACAACCGAAAATTCGGTGTCGTCTTTCTTGATTTTTTACGCTTTTCAACCGTACTTTGAAGAAACGTATATGCTCCAGCTTTGTCCGTCCGTCTGTCTGTCTGCACGATAACTCACGTAAAGATGGTTCGATTTTGATGAAATTTTAGTATGTGGTAGGGGACCACTTGGGAATGAAACCTACTGAAAATGGGCGAAATGGTGTCAAAGCTCAGGACATAGGAGCGGGATCCATTCCATTGTACTTATGCTTCATGACTTGACTGAAATTGCTTCTATTGCGACAAAACTTGTAGTATGTTCTTCCGGAGGTATAATAAACCGGTTCTGTTGAATATCATAGAAATGGGGTCAAAGGTAAGGACGCAGGAGCGAGTTTTATTCCACAGCCATTAACCTCATAACTTGAGTAATAACTTGAGTAATTATTTCTGGTATGTTGGAAAGCATATAATAATCAATGCTTTGAATGATGTTATTAACTTGTATATATCTACAGTTTAAAAAACTATCTTTCTGATGTGTCTTCTCAGAAGCGATATTCTAGAAGATTTATGCCTCATGACATGCACATTGCGTACCTATTAAAGCAGTATGTCTAAGGCATGACTCTCCTCTGTACTCTCTGAATGTTATCGATTATGCTGTACGAATAGAACCGAGCAAATACACTGAAGAGCAATTGAATTAGAAATAGCTGTCCAGTAACGTGTAGCAACACCTTTCGTCCTGATGACGGCGGCGATTCGTCTCGGCATGTACTCGACAAGACACCGGAAGCGTTGGGAAGCCATACGGATCCACGACCCTTGAACAAGCTCCCATAGTTCACGAAGATTTGATAGAGGGGGTGGGGGATCAGAGCCTCGAACATCTCTCTCGATGGCATCAAAGATGTGCTCAATGGGATTGAGGTCAGGTGACCTAACTGGCCAAGGAAGAGAGGTCACGTCGGTGGAGTGTTCATCCAACCATTCGGATACAATTCGGGAGCGATGGCACGGTGCATTGTCTTGTTGCAAGATGAGGTCCCCAGTGGGAGCAAATGGTCGTCGAGGATATCCCGGTAACGTTGACCTGTGAGGGACGATGTCACACGCACGAGGAGTCCCATTTCAGCCCACGTAAACAGTCTGCAGACGAGAATGCCACCCCCATCAGCTTGAAGAGTAAGTACCCTGTTGGCAAGAAGGATTCATTGCTTCATGTGGTTTGCGCCGTACTCGTATCCTGCAATCCGCATGTACCAACGTGAATCTCGACTCATCAGTCCAGGCAACATTTTCCCACATGTCTAGGGTCCAGTGGCGATGTTCCTGCGCCCATGCTAATCTTCGCACTCTGTGATGTGCGGTCAGCAGCGGTACCCACGTGGGACGATGGCATCTGTACCCCATAACGAGGAGATGGTTCTGGATGGTGTGGCTGCTTACATGTTTTTGTGCACCAGCGTTAAATTGCCGAGTGATTTCTTGCACTGTGGCTCGTCTATCCGCTGTTAAAATGCGAGCTATCCGACGATGACCCCACTCATCCATACGCTGTTGTCCACGGCAGTTGGCCCTTTGCAGGGATGGTTTTACCGGATTCGATGTACTCACGATGCAACCGTGACACAGTGGCTCGTGAAAATCCCAGAGCCTGAACGACTTCCGAGATGGAGTGACCCATTCGTCGGGCCCCGACAATTGGGCCACGATTAAATGCGCTTAGATCCTTTGTCTTACCCATACTGCGTCCGACTCTTACTGATTCCCGTCGTATCACTCCTTATATTGTCGGATCGCTGCATACGTCATGTCGTTTCCGTTTACAGGGCTGTTGCAGAACGCCAGCTGTCTCAAATTCAATTGCTCTTCAGTGTAAAGCGTAAGGAGTGTTGATCATACATTTGACTCATAATGTTAATTTCTTCAGTGTAAAGCGTAAGGAGTGTTGATCATACATTTGACTCATAATGTTAATTTGTTTTTCTAAAATCGTGGGTGAGTCCACAAGTAGAACAGATGAATTAAATAAAAGCGGCAACATACACACAAAGAAAATTACGTCATAAACTGCAACTTTAGAATATCTGCGTAAAAATCGTTTGTGATCATGATTTAGTAAAACACTTGAGTCTCAGTTGTTTCCCCTGTTGAGTACTTTAAAAGACTTCGAAGCCTGTCAGATGTGAAGCTCCATAAAGACAGAGGGAAGTTTTATGTGGCGTTAAGTATCTTCTTTCTCAAGATTTTCAGTGTGGCAAATTTCTAGCAGTGGTTCGTCCTATTTTATTTATTAAACATCTTACTTTATCACAAAGACACCCACACAGCTTTATGTAGGAAAGCTAAGTTTAAAGGAAGACTAAAGTACATTTTGGTTGGTCCCCTATATTAAAACAGAGACGACACTTCAGCTTCTTAATCTGCTAGATTCTGTGAAGCCCTTCAAATTTGTCAGTTATAAAGATAGGCTCCTTACATTTTGACAGCCCAGGTCCTTTTTCAGACGCTGCATTACCACTTTTTACAAAACGTCATCTAATTCTTAGAAATACCAAAGATGCCTCTTTAAAGATATACAGGATGAAGGAAATTTTCTCCCCAAAATTCCTTCGAACATTTAAGGCTATTTTTAAAGGCTGGTGTTTTTTCAAGTTAATAATTTGCTGCTGTTCAAAAAATACTGCGATTTTCCGTAAGTGGATAAAAAGAAAAATGAAAACTCCGTCAGCTGTCGTATTTTTGCCAATGATGAAGTATAATAATGTAATTTGTCTTGCAGTTGTAAAAGTAAGTTAATGAATACGACAATCATAATTAAAGTGTCAAAATTAATCTGCATGATAATGCAAAATGCACTAACTGCGCTTACAAACATTTCCTCAGTGACGTTTTTCTCAAGCGCTAGATTAATCAACAATATGTCTCGGTTTTTTCTATTTTGAAAGAATAAGGTATGATTTGCCTTACTCAGAACGTACGGAAAAATATTCTGAAGCGTCAGAAAGCGACTGAACGGAGATGGTGTGTGACATTCCAGAAGAAATAATGAGAAATGAAAATTAGCTAAAGACGAAGCTGAAACATTGCGAGAGACAATATTAAAATTTCAAACACCTAATTAACTGAAACGTCCAGGAAACATGGAGGGAAAGAAAAAGTTCAAGAGTTGCTGGCTATCGCGTTTCACGATAGAAACCGTTTCTCTCACTGTCTTTCTTGTGGTCATTGAAAATAAGACGAAAATACACGAAAAATGATCTTTTGCTGAAAGATTAAAATCACAAAGTAAGAAGAAAGATGACACCGAATTTTCGTTTGTAATGAGCACGTCTTTTGAATCCGTGTGACGAGAATTAAATTTATGAAAGCTATTGAAATTCAATGGAACCGATGTGGAAAATAATCAACCGGTTTCTTCAATCGATAAAACACCCAGAAACAGACACATCCACTTACTTCCACTAGCGGCTAAAAAGTATGTTACGAAAATTAACAAATGGCTTTACAAACATTTCTCATAGCACAAGGACGGTATCAAAGATAAATAGATTTTCAAATCGAAAACTTAGAAGAAGAAATATAGAAGGAAACATGATATATGTCTACCCCTGCTAGCAGAAGAATTTTGCATAAAGGAAAAGTTGAAAACAGGCGAAAAATATTATTCATCGAAAACTCTATGCTAAGGAAAAGAACGTTGCAATATAGTTTGTTCCAATAACGTTCATGCATACCTTTGACTTCAAGAATATGATACCGATAACGTCCATACATACCTTTAACTTCAAGAACTTGTTTACGTCAATAGATCTAAAGGATGTAAGTGACATTTATGACCAGTTGTTTGTCAAATTCTCAACCACTTTGAACATTCAGGAGAACTTCTGGAACAACCTAAAAACTCTTTGTTTGTTTAAAAACTTTATTTGCATGGCCGACGATGTGTTCATGTAGAGCAGAGGTATTCCTATGGGTACCTCGTTCTCCAGTGTACTCGCAAACTTGTATCTCCACCACTATGAAGAAGCCTTCGCAGCTAATTTTAAATTTAACAATCAAAATGTTATGAGATACGTGGATGATGTTTTGACTTGTGACTGGGATGGCTTTGAAGTTTTGGCTAAGGAAATCTATCCGAAGGACCTATTGTTGGAAAAAACAATGTAACCAGCAGATTGGTCAAGTACCTCGATTTGGAAATACGTTTAACTGACAACAAAGCTACTATCAGTATCTATGATAAAAGAATGACGTTGGGCTTTGATATCATATTTCATACAAAATGGGAATCCCAAGTTTCTAGAGGAGTCTATAAGAATATTATTATTACACAAATTCATTGATGTTTATCTATATGTAATAATACGGAAGTATTTTCTAAAGCACTGTACATACTTTTTTCTCTCCTCAAGGCAAATAATTATATCCTTGGCATCCTGTTACATATGTTTCGGTAATTTCTAAGCAGCCGCAAATTTATTCGTAAATTTCCGCTTTTTGAGTCTCTGGATATTAAACACTTAGTCTATTGAACATACCTTTTGCTTAATATTGGTTTTTGCTAATTTCCTCCTTATCGTTTGCGGTTTTACTTTAGCCGCAGCCTTCTTTTGATCATTTCCGGTTTACTGTACCTTGCTGTTCTTTGATCAGGGAATTTGCCAATTTGGGTCTAGCTACTCGTTATATCTTGAAGGTTCTAGGTTCATGTTTTTTTCAGGTGTTTTGGCTATCAGAACAACTCCGCAGGTTTTTGGTGTATCCAACCTTTGTGAAGTCCAGAAAAGCCATTCAAAATGTCGGTGTTCTCCTGAAGAAGGCGACATTTATGTCTTTTTGTCATAGTTTAAGGTTTTGGGGGATTGGCGTTCCGTCTCACACTTTGGAGTTGTGGATGTGTGGTCTTCTGTGTTTACTGTTGTTTCTTCGTTTTTGCATTTTGTCTTCCATGTTATTATATTTCTGTTTATAGACTTTTTTTTATTATATTTACTGGCTTTTGCTAATTAGTTCATACTAAATTAGCTATTTAGTATGAACTAATTAGCAAAAGCTAATTTAGTATGAACTAAATTAGCTTTTGCTAATTAGTCTCAGTATGAACTAAATTAGCTTTTGCTAATTAGTCTCCTGAAGAGGCGACATTTATGTCTTTTTGTCATAGTTTAAGGTTTTTTGGGGATTGGTGTTCCGTCTCACCCCTTGGAGTTGTAGGTCTGTGGTCTTCTGTGTTTTTGTTGTTTCTTCGTTTTTGCATTTTGTCTTCCATGTTATTATATTTCTGTTTATAGGCTTTTTTTTATTATATTTACTGGCTTTTGCTAATTTAGGTTATACTTGAGTCTTGCTTATTTTGGAGTTCTTGTGGTTTGTTTGGGTTTTATTGAATGTGTATTTGATGTGGTTATTGGTTTTCCTGCTTAGCGCATCCTTACTTGTATCTTACATTTCTTTATGTTACTCTACTTTATCATATTATCGTTTCCGTGCGGTAATTTCTTTAAAAAAGGAAGAATTTTTCAAAATAATGCACACATATATATATATATGCATTATTTTAGAATAAACTGTTCTCAAAAAGTTTATCGACGTGAGCGGTATCGGTCTACGAAAGAATTCTTTCAATCGAGATTTTAGATGCTCAGATTTTATACTGCAAATACATCAGAAACGGAAATTAACACTTACGGCCCCTGGTGGCCAAACTATTTTTTACCAGAATTAGAAATTATAGGCAAAGCATTTCCCATCAAGAGCTGTATCTGGTTCAGGAAGAATTTTTCAAATCGGAGTTCTAGAAACAGAGGTATCGGAAAAAAAAACGCAATTTAACTTTAGTCTCTCTGGCAAAAAGTCTCTGAAAAATTTGAAATTTCTGAAACTATATAAAAAAAATTCGCATCGAAAATGCTATTCAACAAAGAAGGAATTTTTTAATTCGTACACGCAAAAGTAGAGATATCGACGAAAATAAGATATACATTTACCCCCCACGGCGGAGAAGCCATGCATTATTTTAAGAAGAAAAATATTCCTGAAAAGATTTATCGATGTGAGTGATATCGGTCCACGAAAGAAATATTTCAATCGAGATTTTAAAAGCTTTCAGCTGAACTTTAGCCGTCAGTGATTTCTACATTTACTAGCGCATGATATTTATGTGTACAAATTCAGAGACTAAGCAGATTAAGCATTTCAATTAAGGTAAACCTTACAACTATTACAGCCACACTTAAACTTAAAACCACATTCATTTAAATCTAATAAAAGTTTTGCACACACTAAAAATATATAAACTTTTTATTCACTTTATCGTAAGTACGAGTTCTATCTTTTATGGCATGCAGGTTTACGTAATAATTCAGTGCATACTTCAATTTTTTATAACATACGAAAAGTGGTGCTTAAGTTTGTTTACCTCTGTAGCAGTGAAATATTGTCTCTGTTTTTCATTTCTCACAAAACTAGTACCTAAATTATTAATCTTCCAAAAAGCACTGCTTCTCTTTCTCTGTTGTGAGGCGGAAAAGGAAACTTCCCTGGGGACGTGCCGCGAAGAAAACACGGTGGTAGCACGAAATAAATGTCCTTCCTCCCAAGAGACACTAACCATAGATCTCAGCTTTGTCAGACAATCGAATTGTTGCTCGTAAACACAGTGCCTGCCAGCCACACACCGAATCTGAAGACACTGATGGGATATTTCCCAAGTAAAAAACTCAGCATCTTGCATTACAATTACTTTCGCGAAATTCACTTTTCAGAAGGTGTACTGACTGGTGCAGCACTCATCAATTACATTAAATCCAACAGAAAATGAAATCTCAAAAAATCAAAAAAATCTTGTTCTCCAGCTTCGCACACGTATTTTCGACATCACTATTCTAAAACTGTATGCAGAAATGCTCATTTATCAGCATTTAGTACTTCTACTTGATGAGAAGCGATTTTAGTATTTCTCATAGAATTACTAGGATGTTCGTTAATTCGTTGGTGACAAATTTGGCTCTTTTCTAACCCTTAGCCATATGCAAACTGTACGCAGGAAAGAATACGATTTGTATTGTTTTCCCATCCGTCTTTCTCTCTCCTATAAAAGCTGGACCTAATTCGAGATGCTGCTTTTCCGAAAATTTCATCTATCCTCATGGCCGTGTACCTGTAGCATAAGCTACCTTTTGAGTTCTTCTGTGCTTGCGTAAATTTGGTTTCTACTCGTTACAGATTTTTTAAATTTAACGCCACGTGATTTCTCTCGATGAATTTGAAGTTGGAAATACAGACAGCTGGTCAAGGGGAACAGCTGCGTTGAAAAACGTATGAGATAATATCTCGGACTGCAACGTGGAGCGAGAGAGTTGGTAACGCCCGAATTATTGTGAAACTGAAACACTACGTCCGTCCGTCGATCTATGGACAATATATTTCTATATACACTGAAGAGCAATTGAATTAGAGATACCTGTCTACTAACGTGCAGCACCACCTTTCGCGCCCTGATGACGGCGGAGATTTTCTCGGCATGGACTCGACAAGACACCGGAAGCGTTGGGAAGCCATACGGATCCACGACCCCTGAACAAACTCCCACAGTTCACGAAGATTTGATGTAGGTGAGTCATCCCTCTCGATGGCATCCTCAGATATGTTCTCGATATGATTTAGGTCAGGTGACCTAGCTGGCCTAGAAAGCGAGGTCACGTCGATGGAGTGTTCATCCAACCATTCGATACAATTCGGGAGCGATGGTACGGTGCACTGTCTTGTTGCAGGATGAGGTCCTCAAGTGGGATATTGAAGGCGCACAAACGGGAGCAAATGGTCATCCAGTATATCCCGGTAACATTGACCTGTGAGGGACGATGTCACACGTACCAGAGGTCCCATTTCATTCCACGCAAACAGTCCCCAGACGAGAATGCCACCCCCACCAGCTTGAAGAGTACCCTGCTGGCCAGAAGGATTCATCGCTTCATGTGGTTTGCGCCGTACTCGTATCCTGCGATCCGCATGTACCAACGTGAATCTCGACTCATCAGTCCAGGCAACATTTCTCCACATGTCTAGTGTCCAGTGGCGATGTTCTCGCGCCCATGCTAATCTTTTGCACCCTGTGATGTGTGGTCAGCAGCGGTTCCCTCGTGGGACGATGGCTTCTGTACCCCATAGCGAGGAGATGGTTCTGGATGGTGTGGCTGCTTACACGCTTTTGTGTCCCACCGTTAAATTGCCGAGTGATTTCTTGCACTGTGGCCTGTCCTATCCGGACCCATTTGGTGGAATATAGTGGCAGACGCGGCTCTGAATCTAGACCTGGGTCCGGCAGTGGAAATTCAAGCCTATGCGGACGATTTCGTTCTCGTGGTCTCCGCCTCAGGGAGACATGTGATCGAAAAAGGGAAGCACATAGCGCCTTGGATGTGCTAGATAACCGGAGCAAAGAAAATAAACTTTGCTTTGCTCCTGAGAAGACCACTCTGCTAGCAATAGCTAAGAGTGGAGTAATGAAAACACCACCTAAGTGCAAATTCCAAGGGTGCACTATCAAAGCGGTGCGTGAAATGAAGTACTTGGGTGTGGTCCTGGATCAGAGTCTATCAGGGCTGCCACACCTGAGGCATCTTAGAACAAGGTGCACGGTGATCCTTAACAGATTGAATGGCATGAGGTTATCGGGCAAAACCAAGAAGGCCATCTATCAGAGAGGAATTGAAAGAATTCTGACGTATGCAAGTGGAGCATGGTGGACTCCCACAGTCAGAATGAAGAAGGGGATAAACCAAATCAAAGGTTGGCCCCTACTAGGGATAACCGGTTGTTTTCGTAACAACGTCGACCCTAGCACTCCAAGTGCTGGCGGGGTGCGAGCCGGCAGACCTAGTAGTGGAAAGGGAGGCAGCAATGCACTGCCTTAGGTCAGGCGAGGACGCTCACCTACTCGGTGTTCCACATCGAGCCTCCAACATGGAGCTGGAAAGTGTGGATTGGCAGATCCACCCAGCCGAGGAGATTTGCCCACCGTGGGACAAGGAGAAACCCACGGGAGTTGGGCACGAGTTGTTCACGGACGGCTCAAAGTGGAAGGGACAAGTGGGGGGCAGGCTTCTGTGCGTTCTCGGATGGGGAACGAATCCACTGCAGGATGCGTGAAATTATCGCAGAACGCTTCTGTCTTCCAGGCAGAACTTCTGGCGATCGAGAAGGCACTCACCTGGGCACTCCCCAGGCGTAGTGACGAAACGATAAAAACTCTACTCGGACAGTGAGGCAGCACTGCAGGCTCTGAGTAGATTCAGGGGAAGAAACCCCATCGTCCAGAGGATCAAAACCCTCTTGAGGGCAGAGGGAGATGGCGCAGTCAGTTTCCACTGGGTACGAAGCCATGTCGGAACCCAGGGAAACGAAAGGGCGGATCAGCTGGCGAGGGTAGCCACGCTGAAAGAGACGGTTGACGTGCAATGCAGAACGCCGCGAAGGAGTATTCGCGCAGCATTAGCACGACAGACCATGACCGAATGGCAGGTCAGATGGGACACGGGAGAGACAGGCCGGAAGACACACAGAGTGTTTCCAAAGGTCTCGACCAAACGTGCACAAACAAACAAGCTCCTGAATCAGGTACTCAGTGGCCATGGCATCAGCCCTGAATACCTGGGCAGATTTGCCATCAGGAACTGCACTTGTCCCTGTGGAAATAGAGCGGCAAGACAGAACACTGCGTGCTCGAATGCAGTGGCTTCGCCGAATGGAGAAACACACTGATCCCAGGTGTGCAAAGAACGCGAAGATTAGATCTGCTCATCCAATCCTCCGTTAACAGGAGGGGGATAATAGCCTTGGTTGAGAAGTTGACCCTCCAGCAACATACGATCTTCCCCAATCAAATGGGGAAACGCAGGAGGTGAACGTGCACACTGAAAGCGATTCGGAAGATCAATGAGGGCGAAAGTCTGTAGGCAAGCAGACGAAGAGACCACCAATGTAAATATTCTGTAAATAAATTTTTTGCTATCTCTTGATGTTGTGAGTCCTAAACATGAGGACAGTGTATACATGTGTGTAGATGTTTTGAAAAGAAAATAAAGGGAAATTATTCCCCAAAAAAAGTTCGAGGGCAAGGAATCTTCCAGTCAACGATAAAGTAATGAACGACCTATCCCGCCAGACAGAGCGGGAACCCAGACAAGGTATACTAGGTCGCTCGCCAGCACGTCACCACGGACTGGTCTCTGGGCCATTGGGGTGGCCAGGGTCCGAACCGGCGTCTCAAGGCAGGATAATTGTCGCAACATGTCAAAATAACATCCAAGGTGCTCAATAAGTCCCAGTGGAGCCAAGACAGATTGGCGGAACGGGACAATGAAATCAGTATCTTACTCACGGTGCACCCGTGACACAGTGGCTCGTGAAAATCCCAGTGCCTGAACGACTTCCGAGATGGAGTGACCCATTCGTCGGGCTCCGACAATTTGCCCATGATGAAATGCGCTTAGATTCTTCGTCTTACCTATAGTGAGTCCGACTCTTACTGATTCACGTCGCATCACTCCTTATATTGTCGGATCGCTGCATACGTCATATCATTTCAGTTTACAGAGCCGCCCACAGCGCCACATTTGCATACCGCCAGCTGTTTCTAATTCAATTGCTCTTCCGTGTACACTAAAGTGCGAAAAGTCTTGGTATACGTACCTAGTATCGTGTGAGACCTCCTCAAGCCCGGTGACGTGCAGCAACTCGACGTGTAATCGATTTCACTAGTGGCTGGAACACCTCTGAAAAAGATGTTGAACCATGGCGTCTGAACAGCCGCCCACAGTTCCCTGGTATTTGTAGGTGCAGGATCTTGGGGGCGAATGGACGTTTCCACCACGTCCCATATGTGCTCTATTGGTTTCATGTCGGGCGAACGTGGTAGCCATGCCATCCGTCGGAGCTATTCAGAATGCTTCTCGAGAGCTTGTGGAGTGCTCATGTCAACCATGTTAGTACCTTCAAAACGTGTTCTGAGGAGGGGATAATCACGAACAACCAGCATATTGTGAATGAGCGGAGCACGGCTAATCGATGCTAGAGGTGAGGAAATGCTGTCCCGTATAGTTCTAGCCAACACATTGGATACCGTGGTGCAACTCTCTGGTATTTTCAATGCTGGTGACGAGAGTAATGTGTCACAAGACCCAATAAATCAAATTCTGCTGAAAAGAAGCCTGCGTACCCACAAGACGCTTAAACTGCCCATGCTTACCTCGGTTCGTTGTCGTCACAGTACATCGAACCCTGCTGAAAATGGGGCTGCGTAGCCCCATGCCGCTATGAGTGTCCATACGAACCTCGGTTTGCCGTCGAAAATGCCCGTAATGGGCATGCCTGCGTCAAAACTGGACCTTGAATGATTGGAAAATGGTCGCCTGGTTCGATGAATTTAATTTCTTGTTGTACCACCAGTTACCGAAACATCGCTACATTCAGGGAATAGTTTTCATGACAACGGTATTTCCCCCTAGTAGTTCCTTCTCTCAGCAGGATTAATGCGCCATGACACATTTCTAGGATTGTTCAAGAATGGTTCGCGGAACATGAGGAAGGAACATGAGCATCTGTAGTTTGTGTTGCAACAAAAAAATGCCATCTATGGCTGATCAACCACGTAACTTAAAAGAGTTAAAGGATCTGCTAATAACTTGTTTGTTGCACAAGACACCTTTAGAAATCTTGTAGCATCCATGCCTCGCCGGGAAAGAACGGTTTTGATGGCACGTATGGAGGACCAATATTATGTTAGGCAGGTGATCATAATATTTTGGTTCTTCAGTGTATGACATCATGCATATTTTTCTGAACTTTTAACACAGCTCTCATCTTTGAGGTTTATCCTAAAGTCGCTCTCGTCTTTGAGGTTTATACAAAATTGCTCTAGTCTTTGAGGTTTATCCAAAATTGCACTAGTCTTTGACGTTCATCCTAAAGTTCCTCTTTTCTTTGATTTTTATCCTAAAACGTTCTCGTCTTTAAGGCTTATCCTAAAATTGGTCTCGTCTTTGAGGTTTATCCTAAAGTCTCTCTCGTCTTTGAGGTTTATCCTAAAGTTGCTCTCGTCTTTGAGGTTTATCTTAAAGTCGATTTCGTCTTTGAGGTTTACCCTAAAGTTGTTCCCGTCTTTGAGGTTTATCCTAAATTTACTCTCGCCTTTTAAGTTTATCCTAAAGTCTCTCTCGTCTTTGAAGTTTATCCTATAGTTGGTCTCATCTTTGAGGTTTATCCTAAAGTCTCTCTAGTCTTTGAGGTTTATCCTAAAATTGCTCTCGTCTTTGAGGTTTATCTTAAAGTTCCTCCCGTCTTTGAGGTTTATCTTAAAGTCGCATTCGTCTTTAAGTTTTATCCTAAAGTTCCTCTTGTCTTTGAAGTTTATCCTAAAGTCTCCCTTCGCTTTAAGGTTTATCCTAAAGTGGCTCTCGTCTTTGACGTTTATCCTGAAGTCTCTCTTGTCTTTGAGGTTTATGCGAAAGTCTCTCTCGTCCTTGAGGTTTATCCTAAAGTTGAAGTGGTCTTTGAGGTGTGTCCTAAAGTCGCTCCCGTCTTTGAGGTTTATCCTAAAGTCGCTCCCGTCTTTGAGGTTTATCCTAAAGTCGCTCTCGCGTTTGAGGTTTATCTTAAAATTGATCTCGTCTTTGAGGTTTATCTTAAAGTTTCTCTCGTCTTTGAAGCTTATCCTAAAGTCTCCCTCCGCTTTAAGGGTTATCCTAAAGTCTCCCTCCGCTTTAAACCGCTTTAAAGTTTATCCTAAAGTCGCTCTCGTCTTTGACGTTTATTCTGAAGTCTCTCTTGTCTTTGAGGTTTATCCTAAAGTCTCTCTCGTCTTTGAAGTTTATCCTAAATTTGCAGTGGTCTTTGAGGTTTGTCCTAATGTTGCTCTCGTCTTTGAGATTCATCCTCAGTAACAAATTCTCCTTAAGGATCGCACATTAAGCAAAAACGATAGATGCATGTTATGGGCTACCATTACCGTAATATGTTATGATTGCCATTAACGTAACCGATTCTAACTCCTTGCTAACTTCCCATAAAAAACAAGCATCCACTGCTTTATTACGCACAGGCAGATGGTCATGACTATTCTCTGGTACCCAAGCAGTCGTCCTCCATCGATCTGGTGCCGCTGGTTCCAGGGAAAGGAAAGAGCTGGTGCTGCGTAACACAAACGCACCACCCATACATCATCCAAGACTCTAACCCAAGGGTGGCCAAACTTTGAAGAACAAGATCTGCCTTAAGCTGTCATTCCCTACTGCGATCTACCATGGTTTATCGCAGTGATATAGGCATATTTAAATAGGAATAAGCCTATATTACGAGTAATTTTGTTAGTGTGTGTGTTGTGTTGTAAGTTTGGGAACAATAACAGAAAAGTAATATTGAAATCATATTTTATTTCTGAAACACTATTTTTCAAACACATTATGTAATTTTACATATAGATTCTTTATTTACAGTATTTAATTCTTAGATGTTGATGCATGACACTGCATGACCTCACAAAGTTTAGAATAAGCACGCTCATATTCAGTGTGGCATAGTCAGAGACACGCTTCTAAAGGAGCATCAGTCAGGCAGCTCCTGTATTTCGACTTCACTACTTTCATTTCTGAAAAAGCTGCTTTACAGAGATATGTGGATTCAGAGAAAGCAGTCAGCCGCAAAGCAACAGATCTCAAGCAGAGATATTTTTCTTCTGACAATAGAGTTCAAAATGTGTTATCTGACGCTCTTGCCTATAGTACTATCTTGGATTGAAGTTTCACAACTTCTGATTCTAAATCTAAAGAATTGAAAAGGAAAGTAGAGGAAATGTTTGACGAAACGTCCTCGATATCATATTCGACGAAAAGTTCTACCGTTTGGCTACCGCTGCGTCTAACCCAAGACCATCTCGGACGAACGGACAGAATCCAGTACTTAGACAACTGCAGTACTGAGATGGCGCTCGTCTTTTCATAGGCCCATTTTGGCACATCTTTCATAGAAAAAGATCGTGTTATGGTATTGCTCTGTCCGTCCAACCCTCCGGGGGCGCAACATTTCCGTAGCTAATATTAGTCTGATTTAAAAGAATATTTCTCATTGGGAAGCCCGGAGTGTGAGAATGATGATCTGGTCATTTTTCCGATGCTTAATTTTCTCGCTAGACAGGATAAATGTAAATGCTACCGAATTCAAGATACATTTCATTCCACATCATTGCTTCTTAATGTGTGATTGAAGACATTCTTTCTTTCTTTCCTTCGATACCATTTATAAGACAGATTATTTTGAGTAGAACATCTTTATACTTTTGGTAAATAAAGATAAATTGTATCTTCCCGATATCTGTACTTGTAAAGGGCCGATTTATAAACAATCTTTTTACGTCGGATAAAAAACAAGCTGAGGAATGTTCTTCGTAATAATGAACTGTTTTGCTACTAGTTACATTTCTGTCGGATGTACTTACTGGAAAATCTACGCTCCTAAAAACTCTAGTAAAAATATATTTTACGGTCAGTTACTGATCGCCACGGAAAGCATTTTGCGCATTTTTCAGCTTAAAATAATTCACATACGAAGTTATATCAATTGAGAAAAAGAAAGATATATATATATATATTTGTTTTCTCTCTCCATAACTCTTCTTCTAACAGTTCGATTTGAAACATTCCTCCTTTGCTGAGCGACATTTCTAGTGTGGAATGTTTTGCATGTAGTTCTTATTTTTTCATAGCGTACAAGTTTACCAGTAGAGAGCTAAAGTTCAGTCTTCCGTTTACCAGATATTTTCAGCACTATCCATCCATCTAAGAACGCGATAATTCTTTTTCTGTCAGATTCTACTAGTAACTGCGAAAATATTTTATGCTCGCATTCCGTGCTCAAAATAATACACATGCTCTTTGCAGGAGGAGAGCAAAATCTGTTTTTCTGTATATCTCTGCTTCTTAATGTCTGATTTAAAAAGCTCTTTTAACACTGGATACCACTCCCCTCTGGTGCATTTGTGCGTGCATATTTTGTTCACAGTTCTGGCTCTAGATATTGTGAGAGTGTATTACTCTTTGTGACTTCTCAAAATCTTATTCTACAATCCTGTCTTTACTTCTAAAAATCCTATTGAAGAATTACTCTTTTTACTACATGCCATTTTCTGGAGTAAAAATTGGGAACATTATCTTCTTTAAATAACGCTGTTTTCCCGTCAGAGGTAAAGTTCAAACTTTTCTGTCGTTATCTCTTCTTCCAGAAGACATACTTAGGGCGACTTTCGCAATGCACGGTACTTTTCGGATATTTTCTACTTTTTTATTATGTAAAAACTCTTCCCACGGGGGTGTAAGAGCATATTTCTATTTAAAAGAGTTAATTCAGTTCTAAAAATTCCTTAGGAAAATCCCTTTTTTTTTCGTAGGATACTTTTCATTATGAAGAGTCATCTTCAACCATTTTCTTTTTGAAGTAATACACATATTTCTGGTGGGGGAGGGACGGAGCCGTAAAGTTATATCACGTTTTCGTACATATTTCTTCAACTTGTTTGATTTGAAAATCATTTTTACATCTGATACCTTTCGCAATGAGAAACTTTTTGTTCACAATTTGTTTATTAATGTTACAGCCTTTTCAGCCTCTAGTGGATATAAGTATTGCCGAGTGATTTCTTGCACTGTGGCCCGTCTATCCGCTGTTACAATGCGAGCTAGCCAACGATGACCCCGCTCATCCACACGCTGTTGTCCACGGCAATTGGTCCCTGCAGGGATGGTGTAACATCACAGACACTTGATAACAACACAGAACATTTATCACATTTCTATTTCACAGAAAAACCTACACTGGAATACACTCCGCTGTACAAACTGAACGGTTGCCTTAGACAAAGCTCGGCATGTCCTACTCCTTCAATATCTCTCACGCTACTCCCCCACATCACTCACCACACGCTCAAGTCATTAAGTGTCAATGTATCATTCCGCACATTTGTGCGCGGAAGTTCATATTTTACAACCCCTCCTCACTCCAGAGGAACTTTTTCCAGTGGTAAAAAGTTCTTGTCATTTTAAAATACAATAGTCATAGTTCACATAATGAGTCATAATCCTTTTACAAAGAGAAATATATGAGTTAATTTAACAATTACCTTTACGTGTTTTCCAACAATTTCTATGTATTATATACCACAACCAAAAACAAAAAAAAAACAAAAAAAAAATGTTTTCACTAGCAAACACATAGCGTGATCAAGGTGGATCATCGAAATTTGGAATCCTGCTCAGTCCATCTGCATTTTTGTGCATAGTTCCCGATCGATGAATTATAACAAAATCATATGCTTGTAAAGCAAGGGCCCATCTCATCAGACGAGCATTTGAACTTGCGTTGATGCGTAACCAAACGAGAGGTTTATGATCAGTTTGTATAAGGAAATTTTGACCATACAGGTATAGCATTTCAGTTTCTGTACCGCAAATATAATGGCGGCACATTCTTTTTCACTAGTACTGTGTCTTCTCTGCTGTCGAAAACTTTCTGTTTAGATAGAGTACAGGATGTTCAGCGCCATCTTCTTGTTCTTGCGAGAGGACGACTCCCATTCCTCGATCTGAAGCATCAGTTTGTAAAATAAATCTACGTTCATAGTCAGGGGCATACAGAACAGGAAAACTAGATAAAGATTTTTTTTAGTTCCACAAAAGCTTTCTCACATTGTTCTGACCATATAATTTTTTCTTTACGATTTTTACCCTTCAAGATGTCTGTCAAAGAGCTGCTATCGAAGAAAACATTGGAATATATCTGCTGTAATATCCCGCCAGGCCTAAGAAAGATCTAACTTGCGTCTTGTTCTTTTGCGTAGGAAAATTTTGTATGGACTGAACCTTTCGTTCCGCTGGTTTCCGATATCCTTGTCCAACAAAATGACCCAAATACAAGACGTGATCTTGAGCAAACTTACATTTGGAAGGTTTTATGATCAAGGAAGCCCTCTGCATCCTCTGTAACACTTCTTCAAGATGTATCAAATGATCCCCCCAGTTTTCGGAAAAAATGGTAACATCATCTAGATATGGTACGGCAAACTCTTCGCAGCCTCTCAAAAGTTCCGACATCATTTTGCTAAAGAAATAAGATGCGTTCTTAAGGCCAAATGGCATCTTTAAGGGCTGATACGTTCCAAAAGTAGTCACAAACGCTGCCAATCGTTGAGCTCTAGCACTTGATGGAATTTGCCAGTACTCTTTTGTTAAATCTAATACTGTAATATACTTCGCTCTAGAAAACTTTTCGACTCTTTCTTCTATGTTGGGCAATGGATAGAACTGCGTCCTTTTCACTTCATTCAATCGCCTGTAATCAATACATGGGCGTGGATCTCTTCTGGGTACTTCTACCAAAATCATGGGTGATGTATAGTCTGATTCACCAACTTCTATAATCTTGTACTGCAGCATTTATCTATCTCGGCTTTAAGAATATTTATCTGCCTGGGCGACATTCTGTAAGGCTTAACTCTTACAATAGCATTACTAGCTTGCTCGATGTCATGTTCGACCAAATGAGTCTTTCTTGGAATATTAGAAAACATTTTCAAGTAATGATATAATAGTTTTTTGAGATCCTGAATTTGTTGGCCATTTAGGCGCTCTCCAAGTTTACTGTTCTCCTCGATATCAGAGAAGTTAAATATATTTGGATTTTTTTCAACTCGCGAAAATTTAATCTCTAAATCCATTTCACCATTTTCACAAACGGGCAATACGTTCACAAATTCTGGTCGTTTATGGTATGGTTTCAGCATGTTAATGTGATATACTTGATGCTTTACATTTTTTCCTTTAAAGCTTACTACATAATTAGTCTCAGAATTTTTTTTTCTCAATTTTCCCTGGTCTTTTCCACTGTTTCCGCTAACTTATTTGGCCTACAGGTAACAAAAACCAATACTAAATCTCCTTCTTGAAATTCACGTTTTACCGCATTTCTGTCATACCAATATTTTCCTATTAATTGAGCCACTTCCATGTTTTTAAAGGCAAGTTCTTGACATCTTTTCATCCTATTTATTAACTCAAATATATATTCAGTGACATAGATTTCTTCTTCAGGATGACCCATCCATTTTTCATACAATAGTGTCATTGGCGTCTTCAAATGTTTTCCATGCACTAATTCAGCAGGCGTAAACCCTGTGTTTTCATGTGTCACAGTTCTCAAAGCAAACAGCGCCGCTGGCAACTGTTTCTCCCAATCCGGAGCAGACTCAAGACATGAAACTCTCAACATCCTTTTAATAGTTCGATGGAATCGTTCTACCGGATCCCTTTGGGGATTATATACAGAACTATGAGTAACTTTTATTCCATACCGCTCCAGAAATTCTAGTGTCAAAATGCTTACAAAACTGGCTCCTTGATCAGTTTGAATTTCTTTCGGAAATCCCATGCGGCTAAAAATGTGTAACAAAGCGTCAACTACCGACTTGGATCCTATGTCTGGGACTGGAACCGCATCTGGATATTTGGATGACAAACACATAGCTGTAATTATGTATCTATTTCCGCTTGAAGTCTCGGGCAAAGGCCCACAGGCATCAACGTTGATCTTTGTAAATATTTCAGGAATAATTGGAACTATTTTCAAAGGTGCTTTCTTTTTGTCCGCAGCTTTTCCAGCACATTGGCATGAATCACAAGATTTTTCCAAATTCTTCAATGTCTTTATAACAGTTAGGCCAATAAAAATACTTCGCTAGTCTGTCTTTGGTTTTTGTCACTCCTAAATGCCCCGAAGTTCCCTCATGACACATGTTTTTTATTTGTTGTCTATATTGTTCTGGAACAACAATAAGATTTCCCTCTTCGCCAATCTTGTTGATCTTCTTCTTCACCAACATCAAATGGCTTAGCACAGCATAACCATTTGCCTTTTTAAAATCTGTTTTCTCTATTTCTTGGAGACTTTTTCTCAATTCCAAACTTTGCCGTTGATCTTCCATGAAACTTTTTGAATCCATTTTTATCAACTCTAACATGGCTTTATCTTCATCATGCCTCAGTGGCAGAATTTCTTCTTCTAATTCACCTGAATCTTTGGAACCCACAGCCTATCCTTTAAGGGCTGGTTTTTCTTTCTTCACTGAATCATTCTTTACTGAATTTCTCTCTTCGTTGTTTCGTTTCTGTTTTTCTTGATACCGAGTAACCACAACATTTACCTGTTCTGAATTGAGTGGCCACTCCATATAACTTTTTTAACAAAGCGGCAGTCTTATTTCCAAGTAAATATCTACTTTGATCTAACGACTTCCTAATCACTGCATCCTTAGTTACAATATGACCTAATTCACATTCTAGTTCAACTTCTGCCAATGGTAAACAAACCTTTTGTTCATCCAGAAGATGCTGTACCCACAAATGTTCTCCAGTAAACTCATCTGGGGACACATACTCTTGACAAATGATATCAACTGAAGAACCTGTATCCCGAAGAATAGGCATGGTAACTCCATTTATTTTTCCTTCAAATGTATAGGGTGCCAAGATATATCCTTCAGTTTCCTCTCTGATTCTATTTACGCTTCCTGAGTTCTGTGATTTTAGCTTAGGACACTGAGGTCGAATTTTATCATAAGATCCACACTCGTAACATTGAATCTTCCGCCTGCGATCATACTTTTCTTCATTCTGAGATACATTCCGATTTGACCACCCTTGTCCTACATCTGACTTAACATAATTTTTGTTATAAAATCCATTTTTCCTAAAATTTCTCCGATCATAGTTATCTCTAGTTTTCTTCTCACTGCCTTGCATGTTCTTTAAAGCACAAAATTCATTCGACGAATTTTTCTTGGTTCCTCCTCTTACACCTACATAACTGTCCACCATGTCAGCCAAATCTGAAGGTGAGACAATATTTGACCATTTATCAATAAAATGCTACTTTATTTCTATAGGCACTCTCCGCTTCGATTGATCTGTGATCATTCATTTTTTTAGCCCTTCAAAATCGCCTATTTTAAGTCCTGAAATCCATTCATTAAAATAATTTTCTAACTCGAAGGCGAAATCTCTCCAGGTCTTCTCTGATGTATGCATGTGTTGAACAAATTTCAATCTAAATTTCTCTGGACTTAACCTATATCTTTTAAGAAGTAATCTTTTAACATATTCATAGTTTTTAGCATCTTCCACATTTTCTCTGGCAATCAATTGTGATATTTCGTAGGGCAAATGTCCTATCAAATTCGCGACCCAATCTTCCCTTTTTATTTCTGCTTGTTGTGCTTGCCTTTCAAATAAAACTAAGTAAATACACTGCTGGACAATTGCTAAGGACGGATCATAAACGGCTATATATAGCGCACAACAAAGTAAGTGTGGTTAGATGCCAAGTGAAATAAAATAATGTCAGAATGCCAGGACATTACAAGAAATACAATTTATTGTGCTCTGAAATCCAGAAGGCTTTGGAATGTGTTCAAGGGACAAACAGGCAATTTTGTGCAGAATACGTAAACGTGAAAGAAATGCAATTACCGACCGTAGGCGTTCCGGCGTAAGATGTCAATACGGGATATGGCCACCATGGAGGGCGATGCAAGATTCCACACGTCGTGTCATGCTTTGCACAATATTATCAAGCAGCTGTTGGGGTAATTTATCCCATTCCTCTGTCAGTGCACGGATGAGGGTGTCCTTGTTTATTGGAGGGCATTGGCGACCAGCAAGACTCCTCCCCAAAGCATCCCACACATTTTCAATGGGATTCAGATCTGGAGAACGTGCTGGCTATACGAGGCGTTGAATATCCTCGCTCTCAAGACACTCCTGGGCAGCGACTGTTCGATGACATGTTGCGTTGTCGTCCATGAAAATGAATCTATCACCGACAGCACCACGGAACATGCGAACATGAGGTAGCAGAACATTATTAATGTATCTTTGGCCAGTCATAGTCCCAGTGGGAAGCACATACAAGGACGTACGGCCATTGATCATGATGCCAGCCCATACCATGACACTACATGTCGGATATCGGTCCCTTTCCTGTATGTTTGCTGGACAATATGCAGTACCTCTGTCACGCCAGATCACTTGTTGTCGACAATCAGACGATAGACTGTATCTACTCTCATCTGAGAAGAGGACAGCAGACCAGTCGTTATCAGTCCAATTGCGATGTTGATGGCACCATTGCAAACGGGCGGTACGGTGACGTCTAGACAATGGGATGCACACAACAGGACGGCGGGCGTATAGTCCTCCTTCATGCAAACGTCTGGCGACAGTTTTTCGGGAGATCCGCTTGCCAGTAGCAGCCATAAACTGATTTGCTACCTCACTAGCTGTGCTGCGCCGGTGTCTTTTTGTTGATAGCACTATGTACCGATATTCTGCAGGTGTCGTACTGCAAACACGACCTCCCCCGTGATATTTGCAACACTCTCGATTTGTTTGAAATGATTTCCAAAGGCTTGAAACAACACTATGACTGACGTCAAACTCCCTGGTAACATCTGTTATTTTTCGCCCTTCTTCAATCTTGCCAATAATATGACCACGCGTAAAATCATCTAGGTGATGTCGGGAAGACATACTGAAATTTGCAAGTTCGTCAATTGATTCCTTCCCTTTCAACTTTGCGTTTGAACAACAACGGTCAATACGCGTCAAATCCTTTATATCTCTTATCAGCGCTATGACGTCACGAACACGTTCGGCAATCCAAAATTTGCATACGCACAACACGTCTTACTGTATCCCGCACTTATGCTAATTTCCACATTTTCCTGCCTTCCATTTTATGGTTGCTATCGTTGCTATTGTCATCCGTCCTTAGCAATTGTCCGGCAGTGTACTTATATCACTGTCTTTTGGGTCAAATGTTTTCATCAAATGACGAAGTTCCAATCTCGGTTTATGAGAATTTCAATTTTGCTCCCAGCGGCTGACGTCCAGCTTCTATTCTGGGTTTTCCAAGCTACATATTGTTCCTTTTTTTTTTCACGAACTTATTGCGAAAAACAAGAGTCACCATCCTTTGTTCTTCCCATAACAAAGAGGAAAAAAATATCCCTGTCGCGTCGGTTTGTTCTCATGCTTCAAGATTTTTCAACTCATCGATTCCCACGGTACTAAAAAAACGCCGCTGAAGCTCGGATCTCGTCGGTGCCTCCATTTCTTTCTTTGTCTGTAACATCACAGACACTTGATAACAACACAGAACATTTATTACATTTCTATTTCACACAAAAACATAAACTGGAATACACTCCGCGGTACAAACTGAACTTGTTGTCTTAGCCAAAGCTCGGCATGTCCTACTCCTTCAATATCTATCACGCTAGTCCCCCACATCACTCACCACACGCTCAAGTCATTAAGTGTCAGTGTATCATTCCGCATTTTTGTGCATGGAAGTTCGTATTTTAAAATGGTTTTACCGGATTCGATGTACTCACGGTGCACCTGTGACACAGTGGCTCGTGAAAATCCCAGTGCCTGCACGATTTCCGAGAATGAGTGACCCATTCGTCGAGCACCGACAATTTGCCCACGATCAAATGCGCTTAGATCCTTTGTCTTACCCATACTGCGTCCAATTCTTACTTAATCCAGTCGCATCACTCCTTATATTGTCGGATCGCTGCATACGTCATGTCGTTTACGTTCACAGGGCTGCCCACAGCGCCACATTTGCTTAACGCCAGCTGTCTCTAATTCAATTGCTCTTCAGTGTATACAGTATAAGATTTACACGACATACCCTTAAGCATGCATTCAAAAAAGCAAACGAACGAACAACAAGTTAGTAAAACCATGCAATGCATTGATTATGATACGTTTTCCAACATACCAAAAATCATTACTCAAGTTATGAGGACTAATGGTTGCGGAATAAACCTCGCTCCTGTGCCCTGACCTTTGACCCCATTTCGATGATAGTCAACAGAACCAGTTCAATATACCTATGGAACAACATACTAAAGTTTTGTCGTAATAGATTTTTTAGTCAAGTTATGGGGATAATGGCTATGCAATAAATCTCGCTCCTGTGCCATGACCTTTGACCCCATTTAGATGATATTAAACAGAATTGTCTTAGTATACCTCCTGAACAACATACTAAAGTTTTACCTTTCAAAATATTTTATTCTGAGCTAGATTTACAAGGAGACAAGGCTTTAGGCCGCATGCCCCTTTACAATGCCTGAAATCATAATAACATGAGATGTATATACAAGGAGTGAGCTATTTACAGCATGTGAGGTATATACACTGAAGAGCAATTGAATTAGAGACAGCTGGCGTTATGCAAATGCGGCGCTGTGGGCGGCCCTATAAACGGAAACAACATGACGTATGCAGCGATCAGACAATATAAGGTATGATGCGACGGGAATCAGTAAGAGTCGGACGCAGTATGGGTAAGACGGAGGATCTAAGCGTATTTTATCGTGGGTAAATTATCGGGGCCCGACGAATGGGTCATTCCATCTCGGAAGTCATGATTTTCACGAGCCACTGTGTCTCGGTTGCGCCGTGATTACATCGAATCCGGTAAACCCATCCTTGCAAGGACCAACTGTCGTCGATAACAGCGTGTGGATGAGCGGGGTTATCGTCGGCTAGCTCGCATTGTAACAGTGGATAGACGGGCCACAGTGCAAGAAATCACTCGGCAATTTAACGCTGGTGCACAGAAACGTGTAAGCAGCCACACCATCCAGAACCATCTAATCGCTATGGGGTACAGAAGCCATCGTCCCACGAGGGTACCACTGCTGACCGCACATCACAGGGTGCAAAGATTAGCATGGGCGCGGGAACATCACCACTGAACGATAGACATGTGGGAAAATGTTGCCTGGACTGATGAGTCGAGATTCACGTTGGTACATGCGGATGGCAGGATACGAGTACGGCGCAAACCACATGAAGCGATGAATCCTTCTTGCCAGCAGGGTACTCTTCAAGCTGGTGGGGGTGGCATTCTCGTCTGGACTCTGTTTACGTGGACTGAAATGAGACCCCTGGTAAGTGTGACATCGTCCCTCACAGGTCAACGTTACCGGGATATCTTGGACGACCATTTGCTCCCGTTTGTACGTCTTCAACATCCCACTGGGGACCTCATCCTGCAACAAGGCAATGCACCGTGCCATCGCTTTCGAATTCTATCCGAATGGTTGAATGAACACTCCAGAGACGTGACCTCGCTTTCTTGGCCAGCTAGGTCACCTGACCTCAATGCCATCGCGCACATCTAGGATGCCATCGAGAGATATGACCTCCCTCTATCAAATCTTCGTAACTGTGGGATCTTGTTCAGGAGTCGTGGATCCGTATTGCTTCCCAACGCCTCCGGTGTCTTGTCGAGTCCATGCCGAGATGGATCGCCGCCGTCATCAGGGCAAAAGGTGGTGCTACACGTTACTAGACAAGTATCTCTAATTCAATTGCTCTTCTGTGTATACATGTACAATGCTAGTAAAATATAAATATGATGATGACAAAACAAATTTACTACAGTGTAGAGGTTTGATGATGCAAAACATGCAGGTGAAACTGATTAAATGTACAATATAGACAGCATTGTACAAAATGCGCGTGAACAAAAAATACGCAGAATGCAAATATTAAAATCAAACCGGAAGGACGGTTCAGAATAGGAGCAGGCACTTTTTCGAACTCGTGTATGCTGATTTAAATGTACAAAGAAATTAGGCGCCATGTGCCTTTACGAAGCCAGAAATCATAATAACATGAGCTGTAGGTTCAAGGAGTGAGCTGTTAACAGCATGTGATGTATATAAACAATGCGAATAAATTACTGAAAACCACAAGTCAGTACAGTACGAAAGTTAAATGATGCAAAACATGAAGGTGAAACTGGAACTAAAATTTTGTCGCAATAGAAGCATTTTACTCAAGTTATGGGGATAATGGCTGTGGAATAAATCTCACACCTGTGCCCTGACCTTTGACCGCATTTCAATGGTAGTCAACAGAACCAGTTCAGTATACCTCCGGAACAACATACTAAAGTTTTGTCGCAATAGAAGCCTTTTTAATCAAGTTATGAGGATAATGGCTGTGGAATAAATATCGCTCCTGTGCCCTGAGCTGTGACCCCATTTCGTTGATATTATACAGAATTGGCTCAGTTTACCTCCTGAACAACATAGTTAAGTTTTGTTGCAAGAGAAGCATTTTTAGTCAAGTTATGAAGATAATGGCTGTGGAATAAATCTTTCTTCTATGCCCTGACCTTTGACCCCATTTTGATGATATTTAACAGAACCGGTTGAACGTATCTCCGAAACAACATGATAAAACTTTGTCGCAATCGAGGCATTTTTACGTATGTTATGGCGCATAAAGGCGATGGAATGCATCTTGTTCCTAAGTCCTGATCTTTGACCCCATTTCTTCCATTTTCAATAGGGTTTGTCCCCAGGTTGTCTCCTACCACATACTAAAGTTTCATCGAAATCGAACCTTTTTCACGCGAGTTATCGTGCTGACAGACAGGCAGACGGACAAAGCTGGAGCATATACGCTTCTTCAACGTACGGTTGGAAAGCAAAAAAAAAAAAAAAAAAAGAACGAATTTGCGAGCGCATTGTCGCGATTTGTCACCCACTGAGGATTTCATTTCTTTCATATAAATACTGGGTGGCAGGATGTACTTCATAAAGTGTTTGATAACTTCGTGTGCACTCATGAAGAAAGATTTATCTGTAATTCAGATGTTCTTCGAATACATTATACAGCATAGCGTATTACATAAGCTACCGTTCATTGGTGGGGCTAAAACTTTTATTAAACAAATGGAGAAGAGATACTGGAATTGCGCGTATACAACTCAGTGTCTGTTTAATAAAGGTAGGTTATTCGAAGAATGCTGATTGTTGAAGTTTATGTCACTGTCAGATAACGTCGTAGCTTATTCAGCAAATCGTGCAGTGGGAAGGAATCTTAAAAAGCCGAACTTAACATTTATCTCAACCGAAACGTACATCCACTCATTTATCAGAATAAAAATGCCACAAAAATCCTGCGAATGACAAATATTAGTGAAAATAATGATACCGTACTTGTGGTATCGTTTTGTTATGCGGACACGACATCTATTTTTACAACGCAGAGTAGAAAATTATTTTCGCATTCGATGAATGTAAGTGACGCGTGGCTTACTACAGAGGTAAAGTATGTGTCAAGACGACAAATCTGCAGCGATACACCGCGTCGGTGTAATTTAGTTGGGAGAGCAACTTACTCCGGAGTGAGGAAGCGCAGGTTCGATCCTCGTCAAGGGCAAATTTGTATTTTCACATTGGCGCCCGAACGTAAAAATGGAAGTACTGACCGTTGTGTTCATCGAAAAATGTGTGACGTTCGTTCCACACATCATCTAGAATTAATGAAAGTTCGTTCTTCGCTTACAAAAACAAAAAAATTAAGAGGGAAAATTGTAAAATTGTGACGTACTACAGAGGTAAAGTACGTGTCAAGACGATAAATATGCAGCGATGCATTCCGTCACTTGGGAGAGCAACTTACTCCGGAGTGAGGAAACTCGGAAAAATTTGTGTTCTCACGAACGTAAATTTTTGCCTGCACTTCACCATTACTTAATTTACATTCTAAATGTTATATCAGGTGCTTGAATTAATTCCCGCTGTTACCCAATAGAGCGCAGCAACCCGGGTCTCACGTGACCTCCCTTGCGCACGCACGTACCTTCCGTAGTCTGGGCGAAGCAGTGTGTAGCACGCGATCGGAGGGCACAGAACACAGGTTTGCATCGCATTTAAGATGTCGAGTTTCGTAGTAAAAAAAGGAGCATTTGCGGGAAGCATTACTCTTCTGCTTTCATCTCAAGAAATCTGCAGCGGAAAGTCATCATTTGCTAGTGCAAGTCTATGGGGAACCTGCCATATCGGAAACAACATGCAGAGAGTGGTTACGACGCTTCAAAGCCAACGAATATGACCTGACGGACACAGAGCGCCCTGAGCAGCCGAAAAAATTCGAAGATGGAGCATTGGAGGCCTTATTGGACGAGGATTCATGTCAGACCCTCCACGAGTTGTCTGAAACACTACGGGTCGATGAGTCAACGGTTAGCAAACGTTTAAAGGCAATGGGAATGATCCAGAAGCTCGGAAACTGGATCCCACATGACAAGTTTATTCTTCTCCACGACAACGCTAGACCTCATGTCGCCAAATCCGTGAAGGAACTCTTGGAGGCACTTGGCTGGGACTTCTCACCTCACCCGCCTTATTCACCGGACATTGCTCCCTCGGACTTCCATTTGTTCCGGTCGCTACAACATGGCCTGTCAGGGCAGCACTCCCTTTCTGTTGCGGATATCCAAAAATGGCTCGATGAATGGTTCGCCTAGAAAAAACCTGCATTTTTTCTACCGTGGAATCCATTTGTTACCCCAACGGTGGGAAAGGGTCGTAGCTGCCAACGGACACTACTTTGAATTGACTATCCTGTACCGTTCTGTGGCAACACACAGGTGTTTGTGTGGCAAAAATCAGCGGGAATTAATTCAAGCACTTAATAAATGTCTGTTTGTGCTCCTTGCCATATCTCAGCTTGGATAAGATGTGAATTGTACGAATTCATTTTAGAATGGACGGAGGTAGGCATGCCCAACGTTTTTCAGGATATATATGTTTTCGTACGAAGATGCCAATGATTATTTTTATTTGTAATGGTATTTTCAAAAGCAATGTTGTCATTATGTTTTAAAAGAAAAGTGTTTAATCAGTGCATCCTTCCAGTGCTTACATACGGAGTAGGGACGTGAACATTTATTAAAAAAGACACACGAAAACTGCAGAAGACTGAAAGAGGCATGAAGAGGTGCATGCTTGATGCAACCAGGAAAGATTTGAAAAGGAACTCGTAGACAAGGAAAATGAAAATAGTGGTAGACATCATGAACAGAGTAAAAAAATCCCAGAAATGGCAATAGGCTGGACATGTTGCCAGAAGGACGGACCATCGATGGACAACTGAAATGTTAGACTGGATATCAAGGGACAGGAAAATACCAATGAGAAGATCACGTGATAGATGGGTGGATTATATTTGAGAGCATTTGGGAGTGACATGGATGAAACTGGCTAAAGACAGACCGACATGTAAGAAACTTAGGGAGAAAATTATTGTCAACCACTATCAACTCAGCAGTGGATTGATAATGGTTAAAAATTATGCTAATGATAACTTGAAATGAGACAGCTCTTAATAAGTCGGGCAACTTATTTCAAATGGCATAGCTGCGCTTAACTAGCCTGCAATGATTGTCTAGTTAAGTGCAGCTATAGCTTTATTTCACCTAGAAAATAATATAACCGTTTCCTTAAAAAATTATGGATTTCATCTGATTTTAATATGCCGTACAGCGTACGAAATTTCTTTTTTTTTCTGATTGCTTCGCTCAAGCCTTTGACGTAGTATTTCTTGTTATTATAACGTCGTATGCACATTTATATAGGTTCGTCGTATGGTTCATACATTCTACGTATGAACTAACGTTCATACGTAGATTCAGAATAACTGCTGAACAATAGTTACAGATATAAAAACAGAGAGTGTGTCCTGGTACCTTTGTAGATAGTAATGCTATCAGGGCCGGCCCGTGATATTGTTCATGCGTGGGCCAGGAGGAGGTCTGGCCGCCTTTAGATGAAATTAAGATCTTTTGTAACACACATACCCCCCACGCACTTTTCTTGAAGCACGCAGTCAACATAGTGATAGCATTATTTATGGAATTATCTTCCGAAAATTTAATGAAAACCTGCACAAATTGCCAGTTCGTATTACGAGGGAGAATCCTGTAAGAATGCCCATCAGAAAAAAAAACTTCCTATGAGAATACTTCCAAAAACTTTCGGAACAGGCAACATGAAAATTACATATTGAAAACCGACTCTGGAATGTACAGGGTGATCATAATTAAAGTATTCCTAGTTAACACTCAGTGGAGAGATATCTAGCAGTCCAAACGCAACCAACTTTGATATGCTAAAAATTCAGGACATGCGGAAGAGATTTCCGAAAAAAAAAAAAGTTCCAAAAGTCACCACTAGGAGATTTCTGGCGCTGCAAGCTGCGATAATATAGTCAATATTCGGGTCTATGTGGGAAACGACACAAAAATCGAACCAGAAATCAACACACGTGTTGCGGTCAAGACGTTTTATTGTCTACGGTATTTAATTGCACAAGAGAGAGATTGTGCAATTAAATACCGGAGAGCGCAGTGGTCTAAGCGATGGCCTCTGATCATTAGTCCGAAAGGGTTCCGGGTTCAAATCCCTGTGAGGCATGGATGTTGTGTTTGTCTTACGGCACTGGCTCTCTCCCTTCCCTGGAACCAGTGACCCTAAATTAGGGACGGGCGACTGCTTATAGCCCATTGAGTTGCTCACGGTGGTCGTTAAACCTTCAATAAAAAAAAAAAAAACCGGAGACACCTTAGCGGTGCAACAGGTACTGCTCAATGTGGGCGCCACTGTTAAATTGCAAAACCTGAAGTCGATGAGCAGTGTGTTCAACGGCCGAACGTTACTGATTTATTGTCTTTCATTTCAACAGTGGAATCTGTTGAAATGCATGAGGATTTTGCAATGCCCAAATGCGACAGTTATATGTGTTGACGGTTTCATTGAGTTAAAAATGTGCCTCGTGACTCCACAATATCTCCCATGAAGACGCATCGTCCACTTACATTCTATCAAGGAAGGTCAATGCAAAGGTCAGTCGGGTGCCCTTGTCACCGTCAATCAACTGTTAGGCGTGGCTGATCTTGTATGGAAAAAAATGCAACACCTTTCTGAGTACCTTCCACACGGTGGTGTAAGGCACATCCAGCTTCCGTGACACTGCGCGTGCGTCACTGAAACCTGATACACATTATCCATGGAGCAATCCACAAGCGCCGTGGTGATATCTTCAACCGCTTCTGGAGCTGGATGTCTACGTATTCAACCAAGGCGAGGGCGGTTGAACACGTAGACATCCAGTTTCCTCGAAACGAGCAATCATTCTTTTGAGAGTACATGGAGGCAATGGACCTCGGGGCAAATTCTTACGACGTCGGAATTCTCGAAGCGCAGCTGCAGCATTGTTCGCGTTTTCACAAAACAGCTTCACAAGTAGAGCGCGTTCTGGCAAGGTGATACCCATTGTGGTTGATGAAATACGAATGACATTCACCATGCCTAGGACAGTTTTATACCATGGAGTCGCCCGTAGCGCGTGTGCCTTATGCAAATGATACGCTATCTTGTCGCTCGTAGCGTCACAAAGACTCATTTCCCTCGTAGAGGCGAAAATTGTCTATATTATCACAGCTTGCAGCGCTTGAAATCCCCTGGTGGTGACTTTTGGAATTTTTTTTTTTTTTTTTTTTTGCGGAAATCTCTGTCCTGAATCGTCAGCATACCTAATTTGGTTGCGTTTGGACTGCTAGATATCTCTCCAGAGAACGTAAAATAGGGATTAATTGTGATCACCCGGTATATCATAAATGACGACGGGGTATGTTTCCTTCATATAGACCGGGGGATAGGGGGTTAGTCAAACCAACTTACACGGAAAATTCCCAAATGCTGATTTTACACTTTAAAGTTCTGAGGAAATTTCATTTTTCCTTTCGATTAAAACATTAAGTTGGAGTTCCTTGATTAATGCGAGGCTCGAGACCAACCCATTAAGACAGCACTGTATGTACGAAGGTATCTAAAGAAAAACAGGGATTGAGGAGTTACCTGAATTTTGTAGTGCACGCATGTTTATTTAGTTTCTCTTTTTATTATATTAGGAATCAGGATTTTATTAGCAATAAGTTAAAACAAATAATTCAAAACCCTTCGAAATTGAAATTAAAAAAAAATCGTTAAATCCCAATTTTCTTTTTTTCCTCTAAATGATTAGAGTATTTTTCCTGTATTCAGTCTCTTCACCTCATACAGGTAAAATGAGAATTCCTAAATCACATGTTTTACCAACCAAACATGCCGATTTCCTACTCGGTACCTAGAAAGATAAATATTCACTCTGAAAATGAATCTTCCCATCGGAACGGTCGTACCGTCCTCTCTTTTACGGTGTAATTACAGTAGTTTAAATTGCTGATGCGTTCACTTTAAAAATGATACCTTGCTATAGCGGTAGCGTAACGGGGAGAGCGCCTAGGGTTGTTTCCGTCCTGCTCCTGGCCACCTGCTTTGCAAAGCAAGGGGTTGGTCAAGAAGCGAGTGACAATCGTACTTTGGAGACATTTTCATGACTGTAGCCTCAAGGCGAGTAATGTTGTCGAGACATTTTCATGACTATAGCCACAAGACGAGTAATGTTAACAAGACATTTTCATGACTGTAGTAAGGCGAGTAATGTTGTCGAGACATTTTCATACTGTAGCCTCAAGGCGAGTAATGTTAACGAGACATTTTCATGACTGTAGTAAGGCGAGTGATGTTGTCGAGACATTTTCATACTGTAGCCTCAAGGCGAGTAATGTTGTCGAGACATTTTCGTGACTGTAGCCTCAAGACGAGTAATGTTAACGAGACATTTTCATGACTGTAGTAAGGCGAGTAATGTTGTCGAGACATTTTCATGACTGTAGCCTCAAGGCGAGTAATGTTGTCGAGACATTTTCATGACTATAGCCTCAAGACGAGTAATGTTAACAAGACATTTTCATGACTGTAGTAAAGCGAGTAATGTTGTCGAGACATTTTCATGATTGTAGCCTCAAGGCGAGTAATGTTGTCGAGACATTTTCATATTGTAGCCTCAAGGCGAGTAATGTTAACGAGACATTTTCATGACTGTAGTAAGGCGAGTAATGTTGTCGGGACATTTTCATGACTGTAGCCTCAAGGCGACTAATGTTGTCTCAGGTCCAAGAAGAGACACAAAAATACAGACTTCGAACATAGAAAGGATAAATACACTGGCTTAGAAGAACGGCAGAGACCGAGAACTCCTATAAAATACTGCAATTAGGAATTCACTTTTATGTAATAATACGGATGAGACAAAGGCAATTAATTCACAAAAAAAACGGGCAAATAATATGTATTTTATGAAAAAGTATAATTCAGATCATTATCACATAAACATAATACACTGAAGAGCAATTGAATTAGAGACAGCTGGCGTTATGCAAACATGGAGTTGTGGGCGGCCCTGTAAACGGAAACGACATGACGTATGCAGCGACCAGACAATATAAGAAGTGATGCGACGGGAATCAGTAAGAGTCGGACGCATTATGGGTAAGACGATGGATCTAAGCGCATTTGATCGTGGGCTAATTGTCAGAGTCCTACGAATGGGTCACTCCATCTCGGAAGTCGTGCAGGCACTGGGGTTTACACGAGCCACTGTGTCACGAGTGCACCGTGACACCATCCAGAACCATTTCCTCGCTATGGGGTACAGAAGCCATCGTCCCACGAGGGTACCGCTGCTGACCGCACATCACAGGGTGCAAAGATTAGCATGGGCGCGGGAACACCGCCACTGGATCCTAGACATGTGGGAAAATGTTGCCTGGACTGATGAGTCGAGATTCACGTTGGTGCATGCGGATGGCAGGATAGCAGTACGGCGCAAACCACATGAAGCGATGGATCCTTCTTGCCAGCAGGGAACTCTTCAAGCTGGTGGCGGTGGCATTCTGGTCTGGGGACTATTTACGTGGACTGAAATAGGACCCCTGGTACGTGTGACATCGTCCCTCACAGGTCAACGTTACCGGGATATCCTGGACGACCATTTGCTCCCGTTTGTGCGTCTTCAACATCCTACTGGGGACCTCATCCTGCAACAAGACAATGCACCGTGCCATCGCTTTCGAATTCTATCCGAATGGTTCGATGAACACTCCACCGTCGTGGCCTCGCTTTCTTGACCAGCTAGATCACCTGACCACAATCTCATCGAGCACATCTGGGATGCCATCGAGAGAGATGTTCGAGGCTCTGACCCCCTGCATCAAATCTTCGTGAACTGTGGGAGCTTGTTCAGGAGTCGTCGAACCGTACAGCTTCCCAACGCTCCCAGTGTCTTGTCGAGTCCATGCTGAGACGAATCACCGCCGTCATCAGGGCGAAAGGTTGTGCTACACGTTACTAGACAGGTATCTCTAATTCAATTGCTCTTCAGTGTATATATATATATTTATATGAAAAAGGTCAGGTGATGCGTAACATCATAGCCTCTCCTTGACAAATGTCAACCCCGCCTTCTCGTGGTGCATCCTGTTCCCACTAAAGGGGCTCTGACGACCGCCCATAGCGGTATAACTATACCATCGGGATTAGAGGAAATTCTATCCCACACTCACCAACCCGCTTGGCCAGCGTGGTGAGTTATGGCCAAACCCCTCCAAAATGATTCCACAACTTAAATCTTGGCCCTCAGTCTCCGGCAGCTGGAATGTACCTGGCCAAGGCAGCGGCCAGTGCGACATGAAGGCAGAGGGTGCTAAGAATCCCCGGAGAACCGGACTAGGCTGCCATCTGATGCTGACCTTGGCTACTTACAATGGACGCTCCCTATCTTCTGATTCAAGGCTTCTTGAATTGGAAGAGGAACTACAAAGGATCAAGTGGGACATCGTGGGGCTAAGTGAGGTAAGGAGAAAAGGAGAAGATCTCATCGAACTGAAAAGTGGACATCTCTTCTACTATCGTGGGACAGATACTGGCAGAACTAGTGGTGTTGGATTTATAATAAACAAGAAACTGAAGGATAAAGTTGTAGAAGTTGAAAGTTCCTCTGACAGAGCTGCACGACTTGTTATCCAACTCTCGAAAAGATACCAGGCTCAGATTATTCAAACTTATGCACCCACCACAAGTCATCCTGAAGAAGAAATTGAAGAATTTTATGAGGAAATTTGTCATCTAAATAATAAAGGTAAGCAGCACTTGAAAATAATTATGGGAGATTTCAATGCAAAAATAGGGCAACAGCAACAGAATGAAACTTCAGTAGGTAAATTCGGTCATGGCAACAGAAACCAGCGTGGAAATACTCTCGTTGAGTTTGCAGAGGCAGAAGGGTTTTTCATCTTGAACTCCTTCTTCAAGAAAAAGCCACACAGGAAATGGACATGGAGACATCCAAATGGGACGACAAGTGAAATTGATTTTATTATGTGTAACAAAAAATTCGTCATAGAAGACTGCAGTGTGCTAAACAAGTTCAACACAGGTAGTGACCATAGATTGGTGAGATGTAAGATGCACCTCAACACTAAACTTGAACGTGGCAAGCTCATAAGACAAACAAAATCTATTGACATAACCAACCTTAAAAAACACCATAATACCTTCAAGTTAGAACTGAAGAACAGGTTCTCTGCTTTAGAAGGCCTAACATCGGAAGAAGTGGACATCTCTGAAGTTAACAGAAAAGTAACCAAAGCTCTTATGGAAACAGCAACAAAATTAGCTGGGTCTAAGAACAAGTTGCATGTGAACAAATTATCAGGAAAAACCAAAATGTTGATGCAAAAAAGAAGAGAGATGAGGACAATTAAAGATGTGACTTCCAAAGTGGAATATATAGAGCTATGCAAGACAGTAAGAAAAAGTATCACTGAAGACGTAAGGAAATTCAACTGTGAACTAGTGAGGAAAGCAATTGAAAACAACCAAAGCCTAAAGATAGCAAAGGGACATCTCAGTAAGGGAAGAAAACAGATTATGGCACTGAGAAAAGAAGATGGTTCTGTAACAAGAAATAGAGGAGAAATTTTGACAAGAGTGAAAGATTTCTACTCCAAATTATATGAAAGGGATGATATATGCACTCCAGACATCATGAAAGATACCAGTACCAGAGTTCCTCCAGTCCTTCCAGCAGAAGTTGCACATGCAATCAAGAACATGAAGAGAGGAAAAGCTCCAGGAGAAGATGGAATTACTGTAGACATCATACAAGAAGCAAGTGGAGAAATCGAAACAGTACTCGCCCAAATTTTCACTCGATGCCTTAATGAAGGAAAGATTCCTGAGGATTGGAACACCGCTACAATGATCCTGCTACATAAGAAAGGTGACATTGAGGATCTCGGAAACTACAGACCTATCAGCCTCCTATCAGTAGTTTATAAAATCTTCACTAAAGTTCTTTCACACCGCTTGAAGGTAACACTGGACATGGCTCAACCGAGAGAACAAGCTGGATTCAGGAGTGGCTACAGCACAATAGATCATATCCACGTGCTGAGAGAACTAATTGAAAGAGCGAGGGAATATGAACTTCCATTGTGCATGGCTTTTATCGATTATGAAAAAGCCTTTGATTCGGTGAAACCATCAGCAGTTACAATGGCTCTGAAAACCTGCGGTATTGAAGATGCATACATTAATATTATTAATAACATCTATGAAAATGCAAGTGCAAAGATTAGGCTGTTTGAAAATACAACACACGTAAAAATTGGAAAGGGAGTGAGACAAGGTGACACCATATCTCCGAAGCTCTTCAATGCCACATTGGAGGGTGTTTTTCAGTCGCTGAGCTGGGAAAACAAGGGGATAAAGATTAATGGAGATTATCTAACCCACCTTCGTTTTGCAGATGACGTAGTCATTTTTGCAACTACCCCATCAGAGCTGCAGAGTATGATCCAGGAACTTGCGGACAAGAGTAAAGAAGTGGGATTAAAAATGAACTTTCAGAAGACAAAAGTGATGTTCAATGCTTTTACAAGAAATGAAGATTTATCGATTGATGGAAAAAAGCTGGAGATAACAGACACGTTCGTTTATCTTGGACAGCAGATATCAAGTGAGGGTCACATTGATGAAGAAATTAATCGGCGTACAAAACTTGCCTGGAGAGCTTTTGGAAGAAACAGCATAATTTTCAAGAGCAATATGCCATTATGTCTTAAAAGAAAAGTGTTTGATCAATGCATCCTTCCAGTGCTTACGTATGGTGCAGAGACGTGGACCTTAACTAAAAGAGACATACAAAGGCTCCAGACAACTCAAAGAAGCATGGAGAGGTGCATGCTTGGGGTAACCAGGAGAGATAAGAAGAGGAACTCGTGGATCCGAAAAATGACAAGAGTGGAAGACATCATGATCAGAGTTAAATCCCTGAAATGGCAATGGGCTGGACATACTGCCAGAAGGACAGATCATCGATGGACAGCCGAAATTTTAGATTGGATTCCAAGGGACAAGAAAAGACCCAGAAGAAGACCACATGGGAGATGGGTGGATGAAATTCGAAAGTATGCAGGGGTGACATGGAGGAGACTGGCACAAGACAGACCGTTGTGGAGGAAACTTGGGGAGACCTTCGTCCAGCAGTGGATTGATAATGGTTGACAATGATGATGATGATGATATGAAAAAGCTAATGCAAAATATTAGAATACTTGGAATTTACTTTTCTACTGCCGAGGAAGATGCATAGCATAAAAGAAAGAAGTGCGAAGAACGAAAAATCGAGTATGACATGTTAAAAAAATAGCAGCTTTTTCACCAAAATTACTTGCACAAACCATTCTTCTTTCCGTAAGAGCCGTGAATTGTTTCTTCGTTTTTGTTACGCACTTTTATTTTTGGTGTTTTCTAGCCAAACAGCTTTCTCTTAAATATTTTGAAAACCTATTTCTGGCTTTTGAAGTTGTTCTTAACTTATAAAAAAAGAGGGCACATGCATGCCTTTTCTACTACTTCAAAGAAGTGTTTACTTGTCAAGACGTACAGAAAATGTCATTTTATCCCTTTGTCAGTAGTTCTAGAAGAACTTCTCTGAGATGTGCCTCGCAGCCAAATTTTTTGTCAAACAGTCCTAAATTAACTTTTAAAGTATTTCAACCTCTAGCCGACTTCCGAATAGTTAACCTTCTATCATTTCTACTAAAACATGTGTTTCAGCAAATTTGTCTGTTTCCGCTGGCCTCGTTAGTTCTCTTAACATTCGACCGACATTCTTTTCTCTTGAAAACTTTTATAACTAGCAAAAACCTACTCCAATTGCTATAAAATCGTCCAATACTTATTTCGGTTGTAATTACAGAGGATGTTCACACATCTAAAAGAGCGTTTTTGATAAGGCATTACCAAAAATAAAAGAAGTTAAAAGAATCGAAACTGCAAAAACGTGTTTGATGAACACGAAACAAACCTACTGCAGTTATACACGTTCGAGTCACATTATTGTGACCACCAGCTAATACCCAAAGTAACCGCAGTGTGCAGCGCGGACAACAGTTAGCGGGCTGTGAGTGACTCAATAAGGTGCTGGAAGGTGTTCGCAGGTATGTGGAGCCGTGCTGACTGCAGTGCATCTGACAGCTGCTGGAGGGTGCCTGGTGGAGGATCCATAGAGCGAACAACGCAATCGGGGTCGTCTCACAGATGCTCAATTGGATTTAGGTCTGGGGAAATAGGGGGCTAGGGAAGTACTTTAAAGTCTTCATCATGCTCTTCCAACCACTCTCGAACATTTTCAGCTGTGTGACATGTCGCATTGTCGTGCTGGAAGATCTCATCCGCCCCAGGGAAGATAAACAGCATGTATGGGTGTACGTGGTCTGCAAGGACGTATTCATAACGATTTCGGTTAATAGTGCCTTCCACAGGTATGAGTGGACACGGAGAATGCCACGAAAATATTCCCTAGACCATAACGCTGTCCCCACAAGCTTGTGTTCTGCCAGCAATGGTTGAAGAGTGTTTGTTCTCCGATGTTTCTCGTTTGATACGCCAACGTCCATCCGATCGATTAAGCAAAAAACGTGACTCATCGGAGAAGGCAATCCTTTGCCAATTAGCGGAGGTACAATTGCGATACTGCCGTGCAAATTTAGGCCTTTTCTGCCCATGCATATTCGTTAGCATAGGTGCAGTGACCAGCCCCATACGTAGGAGGGCTCGCTGAACTGCCGTTTTAGACACACTTAGGGTAGCACCCTAATTTATTCAGCCAGTGAGTTGCTCTAGTGTAGCGTGTCGATCGGCTCTCACGAACCTTTGACACACTTAGGGTAGCACCCTAATTTATTCAGCCAGTGAGTTGCTCTAGTGTAGCGTGTCGATCGGCTCTCACGAACCTTTGACACACTTAGGGTAGCACCCTAATTTATTCAGCCAGTGAGTTGCTCTAGTGTAGCGTGTCGATCGGCTCTCACGAACCTTTGACACACTTAGGGTAGCACCCTAATTTATTCAGCCAGTGAGTTGCTCTAGTGTAGCGTGTCGATCGGCTCTCACGAACCTTTGACACACTTAGGGTAGCACCCTAATTTATTCAGCCAGTGAGTTGCTCTAGTGTAGCGTGTCGATCGGCTCTCACGAACCTTTGACACACTTAGGGTAGCACCCTAATTTATTCAGCCAGTGAGTTGCTCTAGTGTAGCGTGTCGATCGGCTCTCACGAACCTTTGACACACTTAGGGTAGCACCCTAATTTATTCGGCCAGTGAGTTGCTCTAGCGTAGCGTGTCGATCGGCTCTCACGAACCTTTGAAGCCGACGTTCACCTCTCACATCAAAGGACGTTCTGCTCCGCAGTTTCCATTTCGCTTATTCGCAATGGTGCCATTTCTCCAATCACGATGCACTTTAACCACAGCAGCACGCGAACAGCTTACAAAATGTGCTGTTTCAGAAATACTGCCACCCTTGGCCGGAAAGCTGATAATCATCTCTTCTTGCAAATCTGATAAATCGTTTCTATTATCATGATAGGAACGAGTGATATGTTTTCAGATTGCTTACAGCACAACTTATATACCCTCCAAGCCAGCTCACGACACGTGCCTTCTTTCATTGGCTAAGCGCTGTTGACGTCAAAAGTAGGAGGTGGTCACAATAATGTGACTCGACTGTGTATATCATTTGCAAAGAAACTGGCGCACGTAAACAAGCTGTGGGTAAAAGGTTATGTTTTTGCTCTTCACGAAGAGAAGTACTCTTATTCTGTAATTAAAAAACGCTGTGAAAATCATGGAATTAGCATTTCTAAATGTAAAATAGGCAGTGATATTAATAATTGAGTGAAAAATCATCAAGCATTGCTTTTAACAGGAAAAAGAACTATAACGAAGTAAATTTCTCCGTCATTTTTGTCCACGCCGGGGCTCGAACCCGGGTCCTCTCATTCCGGAATAAGTCACTCTACCAATTGAGCTACGCGGACTTTCGTTCTGACTGCTGCCTTTATGTCGTGTGCGTTCTGATTGGCAGGTACGTCACAGAACACCGAACAAATATCGAAAGAATGCACGTGATTTTCTGAATATTTCAAAAGTTAGGTCTCTGGTCTTAAATGAAAATCCAGCGGCACAAAGAGCAATCGCTAAGTCGTTAAAACTCTCTGCATGAACTGTAAACAAGGTAATGAACAAAGATTTGAATCTGAAAGAAACTAAACCACGTGCCTGCGCTCAGCGTAGAACACGGTGTACACTTGTTTATGAAAATCACTTAGCCGGAGACAGATGGAAATTTATTGTGACTATTGACGAGGCATTGACAACCTAAACTGAAAAATAACAAAAAACAAGAAAGATGACACCGAATTTTCGGGTGTAATCAGCACGTCTTTTGAATCCGTCCTGATGCAAATTAAATTCATCAAAGCTATTCAAAGTCAATGGAACCGATATGGAAAACAATAGTACCTGACGGAAGAAAGAAGTTTTGTAATTAGGTTTTTAATCCCTCAGATATTGCTGTAAACCGAAATGTTACGCCCTCTGGTTGAAGACTTGTGCGTTAAGAAAAATGTGAATTTATATGAGAAACATTTCGCACCGGGAACGCTCTCCAACACAGAAATGATTTTTCAAATAAGACTCTTAGAAACAGGGATATCAATAAAAATAAGATGACTTTCCGTCCCCTGGTGGGAAAACCATGCATTATTTTAGGAAGAAAGTATTCTCAAAAGGTTTTTCAATATGAGTGGTATCGGTCCAAGAAGAAAAAAATTAAATCGAGTTTTCAGGAGCACAGATTTTTTTACTTGAAAATGTTTAATTTATATGAAAAACATTTCGCATCGGAAGCACTATCCAACAAAGAAGGAATTTTTCAAATCGGAGTCCTAGAAGTACAGATATTGACAAAAATACGATATACATCTACGCTTCTGGTGTAGAAACCATGCATTATTTTAAGAAGAAAATGTTCCTAAAAGGTTTGTCGGCATGAGTAGTATCCGTCTACAAACTACTTTTTTCAATCGAGAATTTAGAAGCTCATATTTTCTTGCAAATACATCAGAAGCGGAAATTAAGGCTTACCCCCTGGCGGCCAAACCATTTTTTTTACAAAAATCAGAAATTATGTGTAAAGGATTTCCTATCAGGGGCTGTATACGGTGCAGAAAGAATTTTTCAAATTGAAGATTTAGAAGCAGAGATGTAGGAGAAGAAGCAATTCACCTTCACGCCCTCTAACGGGAAGTCTATGAATTACTTGAAAATTTTGAAGTTATATGAAAAATATGTCACACTGAAAACACTATCCAACAAAGAAGGAATTTTTCAAATCGAACTCTTAGAAGTAGAGATATTGACAAAAATAAGTTATGCATCTACGCCCTCTGGCGGAGAAACCATGGAATATTTTAAATAGAAAATATTCCGAAAAGGTTTATCCACGTGAGTGGCATCGGTCGACGAAATAATTTTTCAATAGAGATTTTAGAAGCTCAGGTTTTATGGCAAACACATCAAAAGCCAAAATACACTTACGCCCCTAGTGGCCAAAGTATTCTTTATCAAAAATTAGAAATTACACGTAAAAGATTTTCCAAGGAAAATTTTTTTTAAATCGGAGTTTTAGAAGAAGAGTTATCGGGGAAAACGTAATTTACTTTCACCCCAAACCCCTAGCGGAAAAAATCTATGCGTAATTTGAAAAAGTAACTATATCTAAAATACTCTTCGACATAAATGGAATCGAAATATAAAATATTGTTTTCAATCGGATGTTTGTAAGCAAATATGTTGAATAAAACGTATTTTTGAATTCGCCATAGTCTGCATTTACGCCCTCTAGTGGCGAAATTACGCCCTCCAGTGGCGAAACAAACGAAATAAAGGATAATCATTCCTATATTTCAAGCTGTCCAATGCAAAAATAATTTTTCAAATCGGACTAACAGTTGTGGAGGTATCATATCTGCAGACGGACGGACAACCCGATAACATTAGCACGATCTTTTTTAACAGAAGACGTGTTAAAAAGTCAATTTACCATCGCAAAAGAGCAGAAAAGGGCTTTTAAATTTGATCCCAACAATCCAAAGAAAGTTTCAGTAAAGGATTCATGTTTATTGCAGGTTTCTCGTACAAAGCGAAATTAAAGTTAAGAAAATTTGAAAAGAATGTTAAAATCAATTCTATATATTGCCATTTTTAGCACGTCTTTTGTAAAAAAATATCGTGCTAATGTTATCGGTTTGTCCGTCCGTCTGTAGACACGATATCTCTGCAACTATTAGTCCGATTTGAGAAATTCTTTTTGCATTGGGAAGCTTGAAATATGGGAATGATGATCCTTCTTTTCGTTTTTTTTTACGATGTACAATGTGGCCACTAAAGGGCGTAAAAGCAGGTAATGTCGAATTCAAAAATACGTTTTATTCCACATATTTGCTTCTAAATATTCGACTGAAAAAATTATTTTATGTTTCGATTCCATTTATGTCGAAGAATATTTTAGGTATAGTTACTTTTTCAAATTGCGCATAGATTTTCCGCTAGGGAGAGTAAAAGTAAATTACGTTTTCCCAGATATTTCTTCTTCTAAAACTCCGATTTGAAAAATGTTTTTCTTTAGCAGATACAGCTTCTGATGGAAAATCTTTTGCATATATTTTTTTATTTTTGGTAAGGAATACTTCGGCCACCAGGGAGCGCAAGCGTTAATTTTTGTTTCTGATGTATTTGCCATAAAATCTGAGCTTCTAAAATTTCGATTGAAAAATTCTTTCGTGGACCGATGCCACTCAAGTCAAGTATTGTCTTCTTAAAATATTCCATGGTTTCTCCGCCAGGGGGCGTAGATGTACATCTTATTTTTGTCAATATTTCTGCTTGTTATGGTCCGATTTGAAAAATTATTTCTTTATTAGATAGTTTCCGGTGTGACATGTTTTTCATATAATTTCAAAATTTTCAAGTAATTCATAGACTTTCCGCTAGGGGGCGTAAAGTTAAATTGTGTTCTCCCTATATCCCTGCTTCTAAATCTCCGATTTCAAAAATTCTTTCTGAACCGGATACAGCTCCTGATGGAAAATCCTTTGCACGTTATTTCTAATTTTTGTTAAAAAAATGGTTTTGACACCAGCGGGCGTAAGTCTTAATTTTCTCTTGAGCTTCTAAAATCTCGACTGAAAGAAAAGTCGTTTGTAGACCGATACTACTCATGTCGACAAGCCTTTTAGGAACATTTTTTTCTAAAAATAATGCATGGTATCTACTCCAGGGGCGTAGATGTATATCTTATTTTTGTCAACATCTCTACTTCTAGGAGTCCAATTTGAAAATTTCCTTCTTCGTTGGATAGTGTTTCCGATGCGAAATGTTTTTCGTATAAATTCAAAATGTTCAAGTAAATTATAGACTTTCCGCTAGGGGGCGCGAAGGTAAATTGCGTTTTCTGCGTTATTTCTGCTTCCAAAACTACGATTTGAAACCTTTTTCCTTTATCGCATACAGCACCTGATGTAAAATATTTTTCATATAATTTCTAATGTTTGGTAAAGAATGCTTTGACCAGCAGGGGGCATAAGTGTTATTTTTTGCTGCTGATGTATCTGCAGCAAAATCTGGGCTCCTGAAAACTTGACTAAATTTATTTTTCTTGTACCGATACCGCTCATATCGAAAACCCTTTTGAGAATTCTTTCTTCCTAAAATAATGCATGGTTTTCCCACCAGGGGGCGTAAAGTCACATCTTATTGTTGTCAATATTTCTTTTTCTAAGAGTCCGATTTAAAAAATTATTTCTGTGTTGGAGAGCGTTTCCGGTGCAAAATGTTTCTCATATAAGACACATTTTTCTTAACGCACACGTCTGCAATAAGAGGGCGTAAGCTCGCGATTCCGCTTACAGTAATATCTGAGGGTTTAAAAACCCAATTGAAAAACATCTTTCTTTCGTCAGATACTATTGTTTTCAATACCGGTTCCATTTACTTTGAATAGCTTTGATAAATTTCATTTGCGTCAGAACGGATTCAAAAGGAGTGCTTATTACAACAGAAAATTTGGTGTCATCTTTCTTGCTTTTTGTTCGCTTCGGAAAGGATTCACAAGACGTGCTCATTACAACAGAAAATTTGGTGTCATCTTTCTTTTTTACGGTGTTCTTTTAGCATGTCTTTTTAAAAAAACAGAATTGTGCGTATCACTTTGTCCGTCCGTCTGTGGACACCATATTTCGGCAATTATGTGTTTGTTCGATTTAAAAAATATTTTTTCAATGGGAAACTTGAAATGTGAGAACAATGAACCTTGCTTTCCGGTTTTTCTACGATGCGGAACTACACCACCAGAGGGCTTAAATGCTGATGGTATGGACTTCAAATTACGTTTTTTTTAATATAATTGCTTCTGAACGTCCGATTGAGAACATTCTTTCTTCCATTCGATACCATTTATAACAGAGGTCATTTTGCGTACAGGTGTCTTTTCAAGGAATGCATAGTTTACCCGCTAGGGGGCGTAAAGTTAAATTGCGATTTCCTCAATGTCTTCTTGAAGTCAGATTTAAAAAATTATTTTTGCATCGAATGGAGCTCCTAGTCGAAAATGTTCCCCATATAATTAGTAATTTTTTGCAAAAAATGGTTTGATCACTTAGTGACGTAAATTTATATATTTGTTTCTGATATATTTGCAGCAACATCTCCGCTTCTGAAAGCTCAACTTAAAATATTCTTTCACGATCTGATACCACTCACAATGACAAGTTTTTGAGAATGCCTTGTGCTGGAAGTTGTGCCCAATTGTTACTCCAGGGAGCGTAAGTGTGTATCTTATTTTTGACGGTATGTTTGCTTCTAACAGTCCAATGTGAAAACAATTTTCTTTCTCCGAGAGCGTTTTGGGAGCGAAAATTTTGCATATAACCCCACATTTTTGTTAGCGCACAAGTGTGCTACTACAGGCCAAGCAACGTTTCCGTTTGCAGCATATCATTAACTACCTCTGCGTTTCTAAAAACCGATTGAAAAAATCATTTTTCGGGCAGCTTTTTTTACTGCTGAAACATTTTGTGCACATTTTACTGCCATAAATAGTGCCCGATTTTCCCGCTTGGTGCGCAAATGTCTTATCGGTTTTTGATAATATCTCTGCTTTTAAAATCCTGATTTAAAACATTCTTTGAACACCGTGTACTATTTACTTGGTGGAACACTTTGCCTCTACTCATGGGGCCCGTAGTTCATAGTTATGGCGCTAGGTGGCGTTAGTGTGCACTTCTCTTTGATGCTGCATCTCTGCTTCTAAAAATTACTGTAAAAATAAGAAATATTATCTTTTTTAAAATAATGCACAGTTTATCCGTTAGGGGAAGAAATATTAAAACCCTTTTTCTTGTTATCTCTGCTTCAAAGAAGCATATTTGAAAAATTCTTTGTTCTTAGTGTGACTTTTACTGTGAAGAATAACTTTCACATATTTTCTACTTTTCTATTATTATTTAAAATTTTTCTGCTGGGGAGCATAAAGTTAGATCATGTTTTCCTTTACATTAGTTCTAACTGTTTGATAGGAAAATCGCATTGTCTTTGATACAGCTAAAATACATTTTTTGAGCACAATTTGTTAATTTTTGTAACAGACTTTTCAAACCGCTGTTGAGTCAAGGTAACTACTAGTATTTCTGTTTCTAGATGTTTTACCGATTGTGAAAATGCGGTTGCTGTTTTTTAGCATTCTTTGTAATGGATTCCATTGACTGTGGATAACTTCGAAATATTTTATTCGTGTCGAACAGGATTCAAAAGACGCGCTCATTACAGTCAAAAATTCGGTGTAATATTTCTTGCTTTAAAAATAAGAACTCTCAGCAGTTTCTGCGGTGCGCGGGACAAAATCGTTTTCTTTCCTGTTTTGAAGGGAGAAGTAGTTATACTTGTTTACCTACATCGAGGAGAATAATATTACAAACAGAAATTGCTTTGCAGTCTGTCTTTCCAAAAGCATAAAGTAGTCCATTTTACGGTTAGAATAGATATGCTGCAAGGCACAAATTTTTAGAACCTGCACAAGAGGATTTCTGACGAAGCTACTTCAAGAACCCTTTCAAAACCTCTCTTCTTCAAAACTGGGAAAATATCTTTGAAAACCCAGACTAAAACCGTAAAGTGTTTGCTTTGAGCACACCAAACATCTGTGACTACATTGCAAAGCGCAGACTTTAAGAGTTTCCCAATATATAAAACGTTTTTTTAGAAGGTTATATCTTTTTTTTTTTATGTGTGTGCCACGGTCTCATAATTCCCTCAAAAACCGTCGAACAGTAAGATCAAAGATGCTGAAGTAATATGCAAAAATATGAAAGTAAAGATTTTCACAAACTCTCAGTGGTCTTTCCGTTAAAAATATAAAGCGAACAGTGGTCGTTCAAGCTGTTCGTCCAAGTGTAATGTAAATGCCATTGAAAATCGAACTACTGATATATTTTTGTCTGTTTTCTTTTGTTTTGTTCCAAATACACTGATGTTCAAAATTAAGAGAATTTGCACATCTTGTCGAATTTCCGAAAAACTGATGGACACATTTTAATTAAATTTGGTATGGATACACAGTATAAGAGAAAAGATTATACAATACAACAGTCATGGTACGAACTCATGATCGCCGCCCCGGTGGCGCAGTGGTCTAAGGCGCTGGCCTTTGATCATTCGTCCGTGAGGGGTCCGGGTTCGAATCCCGGTGAGGCATGGATGTTGTTTTTGTCTTACGGCACTGGCTCTCTCCCTTCCCTGGAACCAGTGACCCTAAATTAGGGACGGGCGACTGCTTATAGCCCATTGAGTTGCTCACGGTGGTCGTTAAACCTCCAATCAAAAAAAAAAAAAAAAAAAAAAGAACTCATGATCGTCAGGAAAGCTTCTCAGCTCAAGAATGTCCAAAATCCACGTTGCAAGATCAAACATAAAATGACTCTAATATGAGGTCTGGTCCCCTCTCACAGTTATACAGCTCTCACAGCGCGACTTCATACTGGAAACGAGGCAGTTGATGAGTCCCTGTGGAAGTCGGTACCACTCCTGCAGCAACGCAGTTTTCAGCTCTTGGATCGTTCTCGGAAGGGGATGGCGAGTTGCAATTGGCCTCCCAAGAGCGTCCCAGGCATGTTCGATAGGGTTCAGGTCTTGTGATCTGGCTGGTCAATCCATCCTGTGAATTTCCTCACTTTCAAGATAATTGTAGACCAGGTGATCCCTATGTGGACGAGCGTTGTCGTCTGTAAAATGGAACCGAGGGACAACTGCGCCCCAAAAAAGTCGAACATAGGGCCGTAAGATCTCATACCTATACCTCTCATGGAGAGGTGTGCGGCCATCCAACATGATGCCTGTCCAGACCATGACACCTCCGCTGTCATAGCGATCCCTTTCTTGGATGTTGGAGGAAAGGTATCAGGTCCCAGGTTCTCTTTAGATGAAGGTACGTCGAGAATCAGCGTCCAGGCTGAATCGCGACTCGTCTGTGAAGAGAACGTTACCCCACTGAAGTCTGGTCGAAGGCTGATGTTGTCTGCACCATGCTAAACGTGCTCTCTTGTGTGCTGAAGTGAGCGGGACGCAAACAGCGGGTCTTCTGGCAAAAAGCCCTCTCTCATGAAGCCTTCGGGAAAGAGTAACCCTTGAAACTCGGGTTACAGTAGCAGCAGCATGCAGCTCACGAAATACCTGTGCAGCTGTAGCAGTCCTGTGGTGCCTCGCTGAAAGTGCCAAATAACGATTTTCATTGGCCGTCGTGGCTCTTGGACGACCTTGCCTAGACTTTCTCGATATGAATCCGGTGTTCTTAAACTGTTTCCACAAATTGCAGACGATACTGGGCGTTACACTGACCTATGTAGCATCCTGCACTTGCGATTGCCCTGCCTCCAATTTACCGACGATTCTCCTCCTTATTCCGTCATCAATACGCTCGTGGCAACACATTTTACCTGACGGCTTATGAAATTAAACCAACTCCTGCAAGAAACACAACGAATGTCGTCGAGGAGTATGAGCGAACTAATTGCGGGAAAAGCCACGTGTGCTTTTCATGCCCTGCGCTGTAACAGCTCCGCTAACACGTACGTGTACGCTTACGTATTCGACACTGCAAATTTGCATTCTTATTCGGCGGCATAATTTGTACCCTTGGTTCCGTGCTTTTTGTGAAAATCGACAAAATGTGCAAATTCTCTTAATTTTGAACACCAGTGTACATGGAGAAAATATCTTGAGTACAAAAAAGGCTTATTTGGAATGGTGCACCCATTACAAATTCGTATATCCAGTAAGAAAATTTCACAGCAGTGGGGAAATATCTTATCTTTGTCAGATACAATACAACACTGTGCCCTTCCTTTAAAAATAGTTCTATAATACGAAAAATATGACAACAGGGATTATTTTTCATTTAATCAGAAAACAACGTTTATGAATGAAGTTGTTCATAATTTAAAGTCTACTATAGTTTCGCTGAAAGCTATGTTTCAGCTTCGTCAGGACTAAGTGTTTTCATTCCGTGCTTCTGATGATGCTATAGTGTGTCGCATAAATATAGAGACAGAACAAATTCTCGAAAAAAAAAGAAACAACAACGAGCTGAAATTTACACCTCATATTTATAGCAAAAATAGCATAGGACACGCAGCTGCACAATAGTTTGACGGAAACAAAAGATTTCCAACGCCAAGTACAAGAAAAAAACAGAAATACACTGTCTCAAAAATTTAAAGACTTACTAGTTATGAGCACCTCCGGTACGAATAGTGGAGCCGTTGTTTCGAATAACACTGAAACCCCGATTGCGAATGCTGTCCACCAAGTGATGTAAGTGTTCTGGACGGAGTGCGTACCAGCTTCGTTCAATCTGCGCTTTCAATGACACCACACTTGAGAACTGCCATCCATTCGCTTACACATCACGAGATGGGATACCCCAGAGGTTCTCGATAGGGTTCAGATCTAGATTCACTGCTGGCCAATCCATTACGGTCACATTATGAGTGTTAAACCATCTTTTCGTTGATGCAGACCGATGGATTGCTGGAACAGATAATCAACACACGCTAGTTTCGGCAAACGGTAGAAGGTGGCTGCTGAGTATGTCCTGATACGTTTCGGAGTTTTGCCTGCCTTGCAGAAAAGCGATATCCGTTATCCCATTGAACGCAAAAGCTCCCCAGACCATCACAGATCCCCCTCCTTTCTGTCTGCTGAAGAAGGTGCGTAGCTCACGTCGTAAATCATGCCAATAGCAGTTCCAAGAGTCAGGGCCGTCCAGGTTGAATTTTTTCTCATCGCAGAAAATAGTTGCGATCTACTCGTCCGTCCAGTGCATGTTGCTGCTTGCCCATAATAATCTAGCTTCCTTGTGGCGCCGCGTGAGGTGTGGCAGACGGCGCAATTTACGGAGCACAATGTTGCAACTTTCCTTGATTCGTCGATGAACTGTGGTTTTTGAGACGGTGACACCAACAGTCCGAGAAACTTGACGTAGTGATAACCTTTGGGATGAAAATAAACGCGTGATGGCTCGATCATGTCGTTTGGTTGTTATTCTTGGCCTTTCAGGCCGTTTTCTGGCAGTTAACGCACCGCGTTTCAATAAAGTCTTATAAATGAGTGCCCTATTTCCCCCCATGGCTTTACAAATTTTCGCTACTGGCAATCCATTTGCTCTCAGTCTCCAAATCTTCTGCACCTTCTGACCAGAAAGTTGACTGTTGCGTGGCATTTCGGCAAATGAATGTCTGACGGCAGGTCCGCTGTCTTTTGTAGGCTGGACGGAATTCTGGCCCCTGCGCGTGCTTACAACATGCTAGTTTGTACATGTCATTTGCATGTGGCTACTTTACATAGTTGTCTTTATATTTATAAGACACCAAAAATTACACTATTTCACTTTGTGGTGTTCTTCTCACACAATCCGGTCATCTCGACGGATCGAAATGTTTGTTGTAGGGTTATGTCTAATTAGGTACCACTTCAGCTTCCTACCTGTATTCGTATTACGTTCACGGCGCAAAGTCGACTGTCTCTATATTTATGCGACGCACCTTACCAGTTTCAGGTGCCAAAGGTCTTGTGCGGCCATCAGATTGCAGATTGATGATTGCTTTCCATGCGCTTGATAGGTATGGAGATGAAATCAGATCATTTACCAGGTTATTACGGTTTTGAAATACACTATATTTACAAAGGTCTACCGGACACCTAGATGAGAAATACAACACAGCATTTGCTGACGGTGTCAGTCCACCTTTGGTCTTAATGCATGCACTGACCCCGAGACATGCTTTCGAGAAGATTTTGGAACACAGCAATAGGTATTCGCTTCCATTCACTACATAATGCTGCCGCTAACTGTTGCTTAGTAGTAGGCCTTGGTTCTCAACATCTTATGCGGCGCTCTAATTCATCCCATAAGTGCTCTATGGAATTCAGATCAGGGCTCTGTCCTGGCCAGTCCGCGCACGATACGGAATTATCGTCAAACCACGCCGTAACAGTCCTTGCTTTATGGCTCGGTGCATTATCTTGCTGGTACCAACAAGGCTCGGTTTCATAGTATTGCCACAGAGTTGGGGGGCATAATTGTCCACAACATTGAGGTAGATATGCTGGTTCTGTAACAGGTTCGACCACGTTTACCAATGTGCTGGGACCATACCACGAAAAACACCCCCACACGAGTACACTGCCAGCTCCAAACTTGATCGTAGGAACAGTACACTGTGGTAAATAGCGTTTTCCCGGCGACAGCCATACCCATACACGGCCATCAGATTTATGGATCGTGTATCTGGATTCATCAGTCCATAAGACCGGTTTAAATTGATCTACGGTCTACGATAAATGTTCTTTACACCATGCTAAACGAAGAGCAGCATTCCGAGTGGAGATGAAAGGTTTATGATTAGCCGCACGACCACTCTAACTCGTGGAATGAAGTTCTCTGCGAATGGTACGTGTACATACCAAGGTTCCACCATTTTTGCTCACCTGTACACTGAGGTCTTGTGCAGTTCTCTGTCGATTAGCTGTAGCGATTCTCCTGAGGCTTCGACGTTTTCTATTACTGATTTTCTCTGCCGGTACGTTTTGCTGCTTCAAGTACGCCATGTCTTCAACTTATTCAGTACATCCAAAACAGTTGACTTGGGTATGTTTAAACGCCTCTCAGTTTCTCTTATGGACAGCCCAGTAATATAACACCCAACAATATTTAATTTCTCAAAGTCAGTTCACTCCCGCCGCGACATTTTCACTCAACCTCACAGTGCGATATGCACGCGGTCAGCTGCAGGCTTGTTTCTATAATGTTTGCAGGCTGTACCGCTCATCTTAACAACCCAGCGGATTTACTCATTTGTTTTTGAAGGGGTGTCCGGTGACTTTTGTCAATATAGTGTTTATGGAAAAAGTCTAGGTCAAATGCTGATTTAGGTTTAATAGTTTGGCGTCAGTAAAGAGAAATTGGGGGTTATTTCCCCAACAGTGCTGAGCTACGGAAGAATTTTTGATTTGATATTTTTTAATATATGATTGGTGTTCTTTTAATCTGAATTTAAGCGATCTCGGTGTCTGACATATGTCCGACAGACCACATTAGCACTGGATGAGATAGATTCGCCAAGAATTTATGTCAGGAATTAGGTCCCTTTTTGCAGAGTAAATCACCTTAGATACAGGAGTAACGATAACTTTGACATTTGATGACTAAAGGAATTTTGAAATTTGGAAACAAATTTTACGAATGAATGGAAGAACAACCAAGTTTCGTTGATAATTTAAAGAGATCAATGTCAAGGTGGATTTATACTGAGGTTTAACAAATTTTTTGATAGCTGAGTCCACTAATGTATGTTTGAAGCCTTTGTTTATAGCAATATGTTTGATATAATTTAGTTCTTTCTCGAGACCCTTCTTTGTAGAACACACATTTATGGCTGGGAAGACATATGTATAAAATTATTTTATACATATATAACATTTGTATAAAATCAACTGTTTCAATAGGGATTATGTTTACTTTCACATTATCCGACAAAAAATGTTTTAATTGATCTTCTCGAAATGTACACTGCTCCATATTAAAACAGCCCCACATAGAAGTAGGGAGCATGCAAATTTGTAGGTGTCGGTGGCCGGGATATAATCTTCTTTGCCGGCAGTGGAATTTGAACCCACATCTCCTACGTCGAAGTGGCTGTTCTTCCGATTGAACTATGATGATGGCAGGCTTATTGCTGCTTAATTATCGATTTTGTGTTACCTCAGCAGTGTGTCGTCTACGTCATGCCCCCCAGGGGCGTAAAGATAGCTCCCCGCAACACTTGCGTCGCAGGGGACCCGTGAATTTTGGGGGGCTCAGATCTACGTATGTATATTTTTTACTGGCGATTTAATTTTAGACAAGAGGTTTTCTACTTGCTCTAAAAATTTTTGTTTTAAATTTTCTGTCTTTTGAATACGAAAATTTTTGAACTAAAGGGCCCCATTGACACATACTTTTATCTGCGCGCCGATTATAGATCAGATCAGATCAAATGCAGAGCATTTTAGGAAAGGAGTGTCTGACCCCAGGTTTTAAACAACCCTTAGAAATAGGAACCTAGGAGATTTGGGCTAGAGTGCCCGATAGGAAAGTGACACGGAAGCGAAGTAGAAAGGGGGCGGGGGAGACGCCCTTATTTATTACCGAGGGGTTTATACCCGGGGTCCAACGGTTTAACGTGCCCATCCGACGCACGGCGGATACTTAGTGGTTCGTACCTGCCTGGGATCGAACCTGAGGTTTCTACTTTCGGTCATCGCACACTCAAAGTAGGCTTAATGGACTTGCGATGATAAGCATTGAAAATGACGGAGCCAGAAAACTAGACTTGACGAAACTGATTGAAATATTTGCTAAGAAGGACGTTAGAAGGGAATCCAGATTTTAGTAGCGTAAGTTTTCTTTATTTTGTAAAGTACGATTGCTTCTTCAATTTAAAAGACCAGGTACTAAAAAGAAACAATATCGATGAAGTATTAAAATTTAAGAAAATGTAAACACATTTGTTTTTCCTCTTCTTCAAAAATTATTTTATTAAGGAATTAAAGAGCTTTAAAGCAATTTCGAAACCAAACACTCGAAGGTTAGTATTTGTTTTTACTTGATTTAATATCGTCAACATTTGTCATTTGAAGATTTTGCACTTTTTTCCCTGAGTACTAAATTTATCGAGGATACTTACCGGAATAAGTGATCACATAATTAAAAGCAATACATAAGTGATCATAGAATCAATATCTGGAGAATATATTTTTACTACGGCGAAGTTAAATTTTACAATCAATTTTTGTATTAATTTTTACTATGATGGGGAGGTGTTAGGTTTATAAGGGAAAGAACTTCCAGGGTTTTCAATGCTATTACATATTTTGTTTTTATATTCATAAGTGTAAAGTGTTTTTAAACTTTAGAAAATTGATATATATATATATCATCATCATCATCATCATTGTCAACCATTATCAATCCACTGCTGGACGAAGGTCTCTCCAAGGCTCTTCCACAACGGTCTGTCTTCTGCCAGTCTCCTCCATGTTACTCCCACATACTTTCGAATTTCATCCACCCATCTCCCATGTGGTCTTCTTCTGGGTCTTTTCCTGTCCCTTGGAATCCAATCTAAAATTTCGAGTGTCCATCGATGGTCTGTCCTTCTGGCAGTAAGTCCAGCCCATTGCCATTTCAGGGATTTTACTCTGATCATGATGTCTTCCACTCTTGCCATTTTTCTGATCCACGAGTTCCTCTTCTTATCTCTCCTGGTTACACCAAGCATGCACCTCTCCATACTTCTTTGAGTTTTCTGTAGCCTTTGTATGTCTCTTTTAGTTAAGGTCCACGTCTTTGCACCATATGTAAGCACTGAAAGGATGCATTGATCAAACTTTTTTCTTTTAAGACATAATGGCATATTGCTCTTGAAAATTATGCTGTTTCTTCCAAAAGCTCTCCAGGCAAGTTTTATGCACCAATTAATTTCTTCATCAATGTGATCCTCACTTGATATCTGCTGTCCAAGATAAACGTATGTATCTGTTATCTCCAGCTTTTCTCCATCAATCGATAAATCTTCATTTCTTGAAAAAGCATTGAACATCACTTTTGTCTTCTGAAAGTTCATTTTTAATCCCACTTCTTTACTCTTGTCAGCAAGTTCCTGGATCATACTCTGCAGCCCTGATGGGGTAGTTGCAAAAATGACGTCGTCGTCAGCAAAACGAAGGCGAGTTAGATAATCTCCATTAATCTTTATCCCTTTGTTTTTCCAGTTCAGTGATTGAAAGACATTATATATATATAAGCAATAATCCACTCATAACCAACATAGAACCTCCACACGTTTATAATTTCATTTTTATATATATAAGTATATTAATAATAATAATATTTTCTAAAAGTTGCTACAAAGTTTAAAGAGGCAAACCCAAAAGTTTTATATAAACACACACTGTTATTTTTTGCGTTACGCCACTGATGCCACCTATTACGTTGCAGCTGCAACAGTCGCAAACGATTAGCTCACTGTAGAAGAAGTAATTTTATTAATTGCATGAGTTGTGGAAGGAACATCTCACAAATATTTCAAGCATAACAGGAGATTAGTTTTTGGTCTCTCGCTAATGTAGGGAAAGTTGTTTTACGGAGTAATATTTGCTTTACCTGATGAATGTCTATGGTTCAACTAATACCCCAACATAAACTTCACTGTAAATCACTCTTCTGACTAAAGCGTATACGTGCTGCAGTAATTTACTTCACTGTAAAGCTTACTGAATTAATTAGCTGAATACCGTATAACTTCACTTTGTGCAGCTGTGTACTTATTTAACATGAATCAACTAAATAATAACGAGGAACTGTACACCAATCACACTTAAAATACACTGACAGAAAAAAATCCCAACACCAAGAAGGGGTTGTGTTAGATAAACGACAGTTTTTAGGCGGTAAGAGTACATCTGTAAGATGACGTCTATGCAAATTTCGCGCTCGGCGCATACGTGTGGCGCTATAGCGCCCCTCGGAACATGCAAAGCAGGCTTGCTGCAAATACGCGCTGTAACGTTCGTGAGCGTTAGTTATCGGTGAGATCCGACGTAGTGTGTTGATGTTAGTCAAGAATGCTTTTAAGAAGACGAAGAAGCCATTATCAACAGCTCACGGAGTTTGAACGAGGTCGTGTAATAGGGCTACCAGAAGGTGGATTTTCTTTCCGCAGTATTGCAGAACGACTTGGCAGGAATGTAGCCACTGTGCATGATTGTTGGCAGCGGTGGTCAAGGGAAGGTACTGCCTCAAGAAGACAGGGTTCCGGCCGGCCACGTGGCACTACTGAGAGGGAAGACCGCCGTGTACGGCGTATGGCCATGGCGCATCGTACCGCGTCTGCGGCAGCAATAAGAGCTGCAGTTGCCACCACAGTGACACAACGAACTGTTACAAATCGGTTACTTGAATGACAGCTCTGAGCCAGATGCCCTGTAGCGTGCACTTCACTTACTCCAAACCACTGCCGTTTTCGACGTCAGTGGTGTCAAGCTAGATCTCGTTGGAGGACGGAGTGAAGACCTGTTGTGTTTTCTGATGAAAGCCGGTTCTGCCTGGGTGCTAGTGATGGCCGTGTGTTGGTGAGCGCCTGCAACCAACCTGTCTGCAGCCGAGATACACTGGACCTACACCTGGAGTTATGGTCTGGGGAGCAATTTCCTATGACAGCAGGAGCACTCTCGTGGTTATCCCACGCACCCTGACAGCAGAGTTGTACATCGGTATGGTGATTCAACCTGTTGTGCTGTCATTCATGAACAGCATTCCAGGGGTGTTTTCCAACAGGATAACGCTCGTCCGCATACCGCTGTTGTAACCCAACATGCTCTACAGAGTGTCGACATGTTACCGTGAATGCTAGATCACCAGATCTTTTACCAATCGAACGCGTATGGGACATCATTGGACGACAACTCCAGCGTCACCCCCAACCAGCATTAACCGTCCCTGTATTGACCGACCAAGTGCAACACGCATGGAACTCCATCCCACAAACTGACATCCAGCACCTTTACGACACAATGCATGAACGCTTGCGTGCTTGCATTCAACATTCTGGCGGTTACACCGGTTATTAATGTACCAGCATTTCACATTTAAAATGGCTTTTCTCGCGCTTACAATAAGCTGTGATCTTGAAACCTCAATCGATTAAATATGTTACCTATACAAATGTATTGCCGCCATTTCCTTCCTCTACAACTATTTTTTCGTGGTGTTGGGATTTTTTTCCGTCAGTGTAGTATAACTATATTAGTAATCCGAATTTATTGACGTAGATTATAAATCAAAGTTTCCAAGGTTTCGCACATCAACCAGAAGGCTTTTTCATGAAAGGTTGACAGCAAACTGCAAACTGAATAATAGAACGCATCAACAATTTGAATGCGGTGACTTGACTTGACAATAAACGAGCAGGCGCTAAGTAATTATTCATCCAAAGACTCAAGGCGTCATGCTCGTTAACACGCGGAATCACAGAGGGAAACAAAATGCATTCATTATTTGAAGAACTGGTTCCAAACTCGTGGCAACTCCAGCAAAATTCTATGATTCCACGTGTTAACGAGCATGACGCCTCGAGTCTTTGGATGAATAATTACTTAGCGCCTGCTCGTTTATTGTCAAGTCAAGTCACCGCATTGAAATTGTTGATGCGTTCTATTATTCAGTTTGCAGTTTGCTGTCAACCTTTCATGAAAAAGCCTTCTGGTTGATGTGCGAAACCTTGGAAACTTTGATTTATAATCTACGCCAAGAAATTCGAATTGCTAATATAGTTATACTATTTCAAATGAATCAACTAATTTACCACTAAAACCCAAACAGCCAGGAAGAGAATGTCAAATGATTCTTACTTGCAAGTATCTTTATTAGTCAAGAAAGCGAACGGTAAAACAGTCTGCTCAGTCAAACAGCTTAATCATATAGGGTGTCCATAACGTCTTTCCCGTATTGCAAAAATTATTATAAAAATGAATTACAAGTACCAGGAAGAGTTTGCACGACAATGATGGTGCACAATTAAAGATTTTTTCTCAGTGTCAGTGCACCTCCATATGGGCACCATATGTGGCCCTGAGGACATCTAAGCGATATTCGATTTCACTCTATGTTTTGTTTAACATTTCAGCAGAGACAGAACCAATTCATCCGTTATTATGCTCTTCAACATCTCGACATCCAGAACACTGCTAGAGTAAGCTTGGTACTTCACATAACCCTAAAGGAAAAAGTCTAGAGGGGTTCCGTCGGGCGATTGAAGTATCCATGTCATGAGACAGTCGCAGCCAATCCATCTGTCCGGAAATGTGGCATCCAGAACCTCACGAATCATTATTGACGAATGCGGTGGGGCACCGTCTTGTTGGAAAATAACCGAAGGTTGGAGTGCATGCAACTGAGGAGCTACAAAAAAATTTCAGCATGCCCGGGTACACGGTACCTGTTACCGGGGGCTCTGTAAAAAAGAAGGGTCCGGTGGTTCTGACATGCATCAGGCGGAACCATACGCTCACTTTTGGCCTAGCCATCTGTTGTCTGATGATATAATGGCGATATTCTGATCCCCAGATTAGCACAATCTCCCTATTTACTGTACCAGAGACGTGGAATGTCGCTTCATCTGAGAAACAGACATGGTGCAGATAATCACTATTATGAGCGATGCGCTGCAATATCTCCGTCGTAAATGCAGCACGGCGAGACAGGTCATCAGGATAAAGAGCTTGAACGATCTATACCTTTAAAGGACATAGATGAAGACGCTTGTGTAAAATTTTGTGAACCATGGGTGGAGGAATCCCAGTTTCGCATGACGAATGTATTTCCTAGCTTCGCAGAAATGTCTCCTGAACAGCTGCAGGTGTCTCTTACGTCACTGGTGGTCGGCCCACTCAGGGGAGATCGCCAACACTACCCTTCGTTTTAAACTTTTCATACCAAGCTTTTATGCCGTTTTGGTACGGTGGTGATCGTCTGTACTCTTTACTGAAATGACGCTGGACAGTATCCGCCGATTTGGTCTCATGAAAAACCAACACGCACGCCACTTTTTCTTGTCTGGAAGCCATTAACGATGAAATGCTCCTCTTATTCAATAGTAGCGCTCACCTAAAAAACAGGAAAAAAAAATTATGTTGGCAACTATATTGTTGCCAACCGTTTTATTTTAACATATATACACTTCTGGCCCCCCAAAATGCAACACCAAGAAGAAAGCATCTGATTGGTCTGAAATTCGCAGACGATTTGCAATGCAGGGCATATGCAAATCATGTGCGCCCGGCAAGCCACCGAGAAGCACTATAAGAAGGGCGCACAGAAAGCGGGGTGTGGGTAGTGGAAGTGTGTTGTGCTGCCATACCTGTGCGTGGGAACCTTCCTGATGCCTCGTCTCAGAATACGGCAGTCATTCCAGCACGTTTCGGAGTTCGACAGAGGACGAACAGTGGCTTATCGCGCCAGCGGTTTATCGTACCTAGACATCGGCGACCGTGCGGAACGACATCCAGCCACAGTGAGGCGAGTATGGATTCGGTGAGTGCAGGCGGAATGGGCGGACCGCCGTGAGAGATTGCCGCAGCCGCGGCCCACCACCGAACGAGAGGACCGGTATGTTGTGCGGCGGGCATTGACGGCTCGCGACTCCACATCACGAACATTTCGCGCAGGGATTAGGGTGTGTTGGGCAACAACCTGTGTCAGCACGTACCGGTCGACATCGTCTGAAATAGAGGGGCTTGTTGCACGGTGCCCATTGCTCCGATTACTATTGACGTTACACCGCCGGCGAGTGCGGCAGCAGTGGGCCGTTGAACGACGCACCTGGACTACGGAATGTCACGACATTGTCTTCTCCGGCGAATCCCGCTTCTGCCTGAAACACCACGATGGTCGGATCCGCGTGTGGCAGCACCGCGGCGAGGGACTGTATGACACCTGCATTATGCATCGCCATACCGGTCCGTCGCCTGGAGTTATGGTTTAAGGCGCAATTGGATATGAAACCCGCACCCCTCTGGTACGCATCGCCGGTACACTCAACAGCCACCGCTACATCTCCTACTTTTTGGAGCCTGTAGTCCTCCTTTACCTGCAGAATCTGCCAGCGGCCACGTTTCAACAGGAAAATGCACGTCCTCACGTGGCACGCATTGTGCAACAATTCTTCACTGCCCGCCAGTTGCCACTGCTGCCTTGGCCCGCCTGTTCTCTCGATATGTCGCTAATCGAACACGTCTGGTCGCTTATCGACAACCTAGTGACCCGGCAATCACCACCCGCGGCTACGCCTGATGAACTGTGACAACGTGTGGAAGCAGCCTGGACAGACATACCCCAAGCCCACATCCAAAGCCTCTTTCATTCGACGCCGCGGCGTGTAGAGGCCGTTATTGCCTGCCCTGTGGTCCACACGAACTATTGATGTCTGCGTGTTCCGGAACTCGCACGGGCCTGTGAGCTCAATCGTTTCATCTTTGTATCTGTTGTTATGTGTCCAGTAAATCTGGCTTTGCTATCTCGTGTCCTTCTCGGAGTTGCATTTTGGGTGGCCAGCAGTGTAGGTACGTGGTTCATTCGTCTTCTCCCGTAGTATGATTGGACTACACTAAAACCAATTTTTTGTGTAGTCCGATCACGCTACGATTTATTTTTCATTTGTTCCTAGGTAGTAACTATTACTTCCTAATTGCTTAAGCCTCAAAAGTGTAGGAAATGGCTGTTAACCGCAAACTTCGATTTTGTGGCAATGGTATTTTGAAATTTGCCTATTTTTTAGAACCTTCAGCGCTGAGTAGATTCGGAATAACATCTGGAAATTTCTAGAATTTTCAAGAACCTTCCAGACCCATCTAGAACTTTCCGCTGATTAAATAGTAGTATAAATACAGAGGTCTGAAGCCCACCACTTTTGTTCCAGCTTCGTAAGTAGATCTGCATTTTTCTGAGATGGCATCAAGACACTGTAAGCTTCCAGCAGGACGCATTTTACTATTTCTGCGGCCAGTGTTTTTAAGAGAAGAGCAAAAAGATACTTCGTGAAACATTTGCTAAGGAGTGTGGCGCCTACAAGCCTCCATACCTATTGGGAATCAAGACAAACCCTGGGTACCTCATTTCACCTGCGAGCACTGCAAGAAAACTCTGGAAGGTACGATGAACAGCTGAAAGGAACTCATATTACTCCAACCAAAAAGACCTCAATGACTTGATCAGAGATCTTGATTTTACCACGTCCGATGCCGATATTGGGACGTCACAGCTCAAGCAGTGGAACTCTTGGATGAAAGCGTGCAAGTCGCATACCAGCGGTAACCTAGGCTGATGACTTTACCTGCACCGTCTTAGTGTAGACCTCGCAGGGAAATGCGGAACTCTCTCGAATAGTTTGGGATTAATAGGATCCCTGACGGCGTTCCGACAGCTAGCCCGTCAGTCACCGGAAACCACAGTCTTCCACTCGGACAGATTCGATCTAGAGACCAGTGGGGACCTGCCTCCCCCACGGCACCGGTACCTTACACCCTTCTGTCACAACCCGTGTGTGCGACGTGCTATGGGCAGTTGGGGCAATCAACGTTTCAAAAATATCCCATCTCGTGGCCGGGAGATCGCCCGCCAACGCGAGTTTTTGGGACAAGAGTCCTTTATTTGGTATCTAAACAAAATTACATTCACATTTCACTACGAGGGTCTCATGCACCCCTCTCACAATATCCAAGCACTGAAAACACATTGTTCACCCAGAAATATTTGCATGGTCCACAGCGCTAGGGCCAGTGCTGTGGTGATGACCCCGGGCCAGGGTCATAAAAAATACCTTGGTCAATAGACCCAAAAGCTCAATATCGAGAGCAACGTACCTCAGAGGGTACAACCATCTGTATACCATAGTTGACCCGACTTTTCCTTTGCTCACGTTCCCTGATGAGACTAGGGCATGTCTTACTGAAGCTGGAGTGAGAGATGTGTCCAGCTTCAGGCGGAACGTGGCAATAGCAGCAGTGCAATTGCTGCACTTCGGTGCGGCTGCACACTGGTGGTGCTGGTGCCCAACTTCACCGCAATTGCCGCACCTTGCTTCAGACTCGGGGCAGTTGCCTCGGAATTGACCGAAACCATTACACCGAAAGCACCTGAGCTCCCTGAAAAATTCCTTTAGGCGGAGCACTGACCAACCCAAATTCAGTGTCTTCCGCCTCACCAAGTGTTTGAAGGCCTTGGGCTCCACGTCTGCCACCCAGTGGACCCTACCTCCCTTGCCCATGATGGGGAAACAGGCTTTAAACCCGTTCTCGAGCTCTGGGTTCTGCCCGCAAACCGCCTGCTCGAACTCTTTCCCTGAGAGATCCCCGTCGACCCCATAAACTATCAACCGGGGGTTTCTCTTTCGTGGGGCCGTGGGGAGTGTGCAATCTTTGGTCAACGGATTGCTCCTCAACTCCTAGGCAAGGCGGTCGAGCTCCCCGGAACGGGAAAACTCCACTGCGACCTTACCTTTCCTGATGCTCCGAATGCTCTTGACCCCTATCTGCAGTTTAGTTGGGTTGACTGCAATTTTCAGGGTCTTCTTCGTGCCCTCTGAGGACGCACTCTCGACTGTCGGGTAGACCAAAAGCACATGTCTCCTGTCTCCCGACTTTTCCTTATTCTTTTTATTTTCTATCGGGGCGGGCGAAGACCCTTTCGCCGTGCTAGCCCCTTTCCTAGCCACTTCGGCGTAGGAATCCACTTTGGTGTCGGCATTGCAGCTCGACTCCTGCCGAACGGACAGCCTGCCTTCAATATAGGCCACCCGATTGGCTTGCTCGTAACAAGCCTTATTAATACCATTCAGGGCCGCTTTCACCTTTTCTCTCCCAGAGGAAGTGACCCGCGAGTCCATGAGAACGGACTCAAGTTCCCTATTGAGGGTGAAAATGCAGCTCATGAAAGCCTCAGGTGTAAGCACCGGGGGTGTCCTGGGATGCTTGTATCCCACCAAAGGTGTCTCTGGGGGACTAGCGGACGACCCCTCAGGAGCCCGAGAGGGTTCGGGATGGCGTGGTGTTTTACCCTTCCTTGCCATGGGCGGAACTGGCAAGTGCGTGCTTATACCACTAGCTGACTGAGAAGGCTCAGTCGAGGCTCCCTTCGGGGGTGTAGCGGCTTTAGAGCCCTTCGCTGGGGGAAGCGTCTTTGACGGTTTCCTCCTGGCATTGGGCTCCACCTTCCGGCTGTTCTCAGAGGTGGGGCTAAGCCCTTTGGCACTACCGACAGGGCTTGGTAGTGCTTCGGCCACTACCTTCTGCGTCCGGGTTGACCCGGGCGATTTAGGGGCTGACCCCTTAGGTTTCACTTTACCCTTCTGGGCAGTTGACATCTCTGTGGGAGAGATGAAAAACACAATTTTCTTCTAAGTACTGAGTGGGCACCCTGGGGTTCTCCCACTGAAGTCAAACCATAGAAACCGGGCGCTCGGGCTTTGGGCTGACAAGGGATGAAAGAGTCCTTTCGTCAGCGGGACCGGAACGGCGTCGACGTACCCGAAACTGATGCCAGAGTCTTTATGCGGGATGATCGGAACTTCGCCCTCACAAGGGCGTTTTCACTAAGTCCCGTCACTGCTCTATTTGATAGGGAACCTAAGTTACACCTATTCTTAAAGGAAAAATCGCGAGATCGGGATGAAACCCCGTCTCGCGGTTGAAATCGTCAGTTCTGCTAGACAGTGCAGTATTGCTCAACCAAATCACACACAGAGAACTCTCACCCGGTCGGCATCAGAACGACCGGTCCATATCAGAGGTAGCGTCACCAAGCTTTTTCCAGCTTCTTCACCCGTCATGATGGGATCTTCTTTTGCCAATGTGTAACCTGCCTGTTCGAGGCAATTGCAATCGTCTGCGATCCGAATTAGTGGCGCCTCTTCATTCACAGCTCATCTAGGAGCCTAAAATCCGTACTACTCCGCAAAAGAAACAAGTTCACGTTTCTTCCCTGGCTCACTCGGTGCACCTCAAAGAGGATTACAACAGCATTGCTAGACGTTTTTAATTATGATGAATACTGATGGAAGGTCATTGGAGACTTCAAAATGGTAGCATTCCTGATGGGTCTCTAAGAGGGTTTTACCATGTTATCGTTGCTTTTGGGAAATCAGGGACACCAAGGCGCACAATCGCAGGCGAGATTGCATACAGCCGACCGAGTTCTCAGTAGGGAAGAACAACGTCATGTGGGAACCACTGGTGGACATCCGGAAGATGCTGATGCCACAACTACATATCAAATTGGGCGTTATGAATCAATTTGCCACAACTCTAGATAAGGAGTTGGCAGCTGCTTCAGGTACCTGCGAGACTTCTTCTGAAAGCAGTATAATGCAAAGGTTAAAGCGGTGCCTTCATTGGATGGTTCCCAACTCACATGAGTTTAGAACCATGCAGTGAACTCTAACGTCCCCGGATTTACAGACTTTGGAAGCGCTCTGGGATGCCGTACAGCAGGACATCAGATCCATGGATCCTGGACTGACATCTCGGATGGAGTTGTGGACAATATTACAACAGGCATGGCTATCCTCCGACGTCTAGTGGAGTCGATGCCTCTGCGTGTACAGGATGTTATTAGCACGAGTTGAGGAGTAACACGCTGTTAGGTAGGCATCTCTAATGTTTTGTGCATTGAATGTATATGAAGATGATTGACACGAATTATTTCTGGTTGATTAAGTAATGAGGGAGCTATAACAATGGCTACGAACCTAAGAAAGGAAAGAGATGCTTCAGTAACTTCCTTATACTCAGCACTTCCCCATCATGACTTGGGTCATGAAGCAGAGAATAAGGGCTTATCACATTGATACGTATGAAGAACTTATTTGTGTGAAAGGTGTAACGAACTTGCCAGAGGGAAAAAAATAAAGGATTTATCACAGTGTGCACATATCACCCGCGAAAGGTTTAGGTTCGTACTACTGAGATGTGAGGGAAAAAGGAATTATTTTGGGTAGCTTTCGTAAAGTTCGACCACTATGTGAACATTTCCATTCAGGAGTACAGAAAATTTGGGGCACCATTTACACTGGCGGAAAGTGAAAAAAGAACACCAAGAAGGAATTGGCGGACGATCATGAAATTTACATATGTTAATGGGATTGAGTTTACGTAGGTGAGATGTTAATTTCGGGACCAACCGGTGAGCGCTTATGCCACAGCACGGCATAATATGCAAATTATCGTCGGTGGTATTGAAGGAGTACGGAGAAGTGAATCTAATCAGTCGTCGGCGTACGGACACGTGCAAAGACCCTGAAGAAGCTGCAATGCCTGGACATGGAAGACGTGTAAGATTTCAGCAGTTATCGGACTTTGAGCGAGGTCGTCTAGTCTGACTCCGCGAGGCCGGGTGGTAGTCGTATTGCGGAGCAAATTGGACGGGAAGTATCGGTGGTGGTACGATGGTGGCGTAGATGGTTCGAGGAACATTCCCGCACGAGATGACGTGGAACCGGGAGTCACAGACGAACTGATGAGCGGACCGATCAACGCATAAGAAGAGCGGCGTTGTCAAGCAGAACATCCACTGTGACGCAAATCCGATCTGCCGTTGCACCCGAGGTGACTGTGCGAACAATCTGCAACCGTCTACTGGATGCAGGACTACGTGCACGTGTGCCTCTGGCATGTGTACCTCTGACTCCAGCCCACAGTTAGGAACGGCTGCAGTTTTGTCGCCAACGTCTTCACTGGAGAACGTAATGGCGATCTGTCGTGTTCAGCGATAAGAGCAGATTTTGCTTGGGAGCCTCCGATAGCCGTATGCCTGTTTGCAGAAGCACAGGAGAGCGTCTCCACACTTCCTGCATCCACCAGCAGCACACAGGGCCTACACCTATTCTTCTGGTGTGGGGAGCGATCAGCTATCACTCCCGTACACAACTAGTGTTTGTACCGGGTACGTTAAACAGTACCTCCTACATCAACAACATCATTCAGCCCGTTGTTGTGCCATTTGTAAGCTCGGTCCATCGTGGTATTTTCCCGCAAGATAACGCACGCTCACACACGGCAATTGCAAAGCAACATGCACTTCAGGGTGTGAGACAACTTCCATGGCCTGCATGTTCACCGGATTTGTCCCCCATTGAGCACGTGTGAGATTTTATGGGACAACGACTTATCCGGTATCCACGGACAGCCACGAACATCCCCGATTTACGCGTCCAGGTTGAGGATGCTCGGAACTCAATACCCCAAACTTACATCCAACATCTGTACGACAGACTCCATGCCAGAATTGCACAGTGTGACGCAGTTCATGGCGGTTCAAGCTCGTACTAACCATGTTACATGGAAATGTTATTTTTCAGTTTACCAGCAAATACACCTGTATTTTGCCATAATGCTTTGATCACGTTATCCTCTGTATTCCGTTATTATGCTGTATAAATTTCGTTGGTATCAGACGTCTCCTTCTTGGTGTTCTTTTTTCACTTTCCTCCAGTGTATTTGTGCGAAAAGTGTAACGAACTTGCCAAAGGGAAAAAAATAAAGGATTTATCACAGTGTGCACATATCATCCGCGAAAGGTTTACGGTTCGTACTACTGAGATGCGAGCGAAAAAGGAATTATTTTGGGTAGCTTTCGTAAAGTTCGGCCACTATGTGAACATTTCAATTCAGGAGTACGGAAAATTTTGGGCACTATTTAGTTCAGGTACGCTGCACCGGCCGCTCAAAGAGTTAAGCTACTAGTGATACATTCTACCTAAAAGTTAACAATATACACGCAATTGTTATTACAGTATAATCAAATTAGTTTTTGTGTATTACAGTGACACTGTACTCTATCTTCTGTGGCATCCATGCAATATAATAACTATCATTAATCAATTCTATGTGAACACGAAGTATTTCGGTTTCTGGTTCGTAGCAATGAACAGCGAAATTTTAATTTCTGTCTGTGATTTCCCATCTCTAAACTGTTTTACCTAGGAAACGCAACTTTCCATGGCACACAGCAGTTCAGTCGATTTGTCATAACGCTTCTAGGAAATCTCGAACCGCTCTGTTTCCCAAATTAATACCCGACACGTGTATGCATAAACATGCGAGCCGATGAATTGTTTACTTTACTCAAACGGATCCTTCTCTTCAACCGCAAAACCAACAGTTTCCCTGGAAACAGATGTATAAATAAATAACCGCACCATGTGTCTCAGATATGTCTCCTAACACATTGGCGTAGACTTGTCCCAAACGTTGAAGGGCGGGAGATTAAACGAATTATTTCAAGCAATACATATATATTCTTTTTTATTAAAATACCGTAATTACTGTAATTTTTAAAAGAAGTCAGTGCAATATTTGATTTTACTCAGACAACTAAAGAGCATATATGCCTTAATTACAAGATAAGAGTAATATTAAAAACATCGTTTTCAAGGAAAGATTTCCAAATGTTAATAGTCTCCTTTTATTAAAGAAAATAAACTGCTGAGATATTTCTACTGTGTCCAGTTTTTCATCAGCTGATATATGTGTACAAATTTGTACTCTGTCTAGTTTTCCATCAGCTGACATATTTCTACTGTGTCCAGTTTTTCATCAGCTCAGATATTTGTACTCTGTCTAGTTTTTCATCAGCTGAGATATTTCTACTGTGTCCAGCTTTTCATCAACTGAGATACATATTTCTACTGCGTCCAGTCTTTCATCAGCTGAAATATTTCGACAGTTTACAACCGAAAAAATAAAAAATAGAAAGGCAATCACTTTGGTAAGATTAGAAACATTTAAGCAAAGCTGGGTATCCGATAGAGTGTGTGTGGGCCTCGAGCAAATTCCTTGGCAGGGCCCCTGTCCATATAAACAGTTCGATTAAAATATATTACCAGATTCATAGGCCCATGTAAGGTATACTGTTCTATCGATGAAGATTTTGAATAGTGTGTTAAAAAGAGATGCTTACATATTTGTTTATTGCCCAATCTCTTGAACCCATTAGGCCGTAATCACTGCATTCCTAGAATGTGATCTCTTTCAATATTGACCATGGCCTCTCTACAGATTTCTGAAATCTCTTGAACTCATTAGGCCGTAATCACTGCATTCCTAGAATGTGATTTCCTTCGATATTGACTATGGTCTCTGTATGGATTTGTCAAATCCCTTGAACTCCACTGCATTCATAGAATGTGATCTCCTTCAATATTGATCATGGTCTCTTTACGGGTTTGTCGAATCTCTTGAACTCATTAGACCGTAATAACTGCAGTCCTACAATGTGATCTCATTCAATATTGACCATGGTCTCTCTACGGGTTTGTCGAATCTCTTGAACTCATTAGACGGTAATCACTGCATTCCTAGAATGTGATCTCCTTCAATATGGACCATGGTCTCTGTACTGGTTTGACGAATCTCTTGAACTCATTAGACCGTAATCACTGCATTCCTAGAATGTGATATCCTTCAATATTGACCATGGCATCTCTACGGATTTGTGGAATATCTTGAACTCATTAGGCCGTAATCACTTCATTCCTAGAATGTGATCTCCTTCAATATTGACCATGGTCTCTCTACGGGTTTTTCGAATATTTTGGCGGTAATCACTGCGTTCCTAGAATGTGCTTTCCTTCAATATTGACCATGGTCTCTGTGCGGTTTGTCGAATCTCTTGAACTCATCAGACCGTAATCACTGCATTCCTAGAATGTTATCTCCTTCAATATTGGCCATGGTCTCTCTACGGTTTTGTTGCATCTCTTGAACTCATTATTCTGTAATCACTGTATTCCTAGAATGTTATCTCCTTCAATATTGGCCATGGTCTCTCTACGGATTTGAGGTATCTCTTAAACTCATTAGGCCGTAATCACTGCATTCTAGAATGTGATCTCCTTCAATATTGACCATGGTCTCCACGGGTTTGTGGAATCTCTTGAATTCATTAGGCCGTAATCACTGCATTCCTAGAATGTGATCTCCTTTAATATTGCCCATGGTCTCTCTACAGGTTTGTGGAATCTCTTGAACTCATATGACCCTAATCACTGCATTCCTAGAATGCGATCTCCTTCAATATTGACCATGATCTATCTACGGATTTATAATAGCCATGACAACTGGAGTCTTCCGTAGCCCCCGACAATGAAGCAAATGCCGAAAAGAAGAGTTTTGTTACTTGCTTTCAAAATCCCAAAGCAAAACTTGTCGACTTCATTAGCAGCAAGACTTATTGCAGTGTATCATATTGAGACGAACGCAATTATATGAAATTTGCGGGAGGTAAAGCTGACATCCGAATTACAGAACAAAGAGTTTCTTTTACGTAGGATATTGCATAGGTTTGGAAGTTCTATTCATAGATCAGCAAACATAAGATATAAGATGGCATAGTAAAATTCATAAATTTTCACAAGTCTATTCTATAAAATTTATTTTTATTGCCTTAAGGTGGTTCCACCAAAAATCTCTGCCTTATGTTTCCAACGGTAAAGCTTCTTTATATATTTTCTTCGCAATTAATAAATTCCCAAGAATGACAATTTGCACAACGATGAAACTAACTTTAAGTTATAGCAAGAGATACTTAATACTTGAAAAAACATAACCATAATTATATTGAAAATCAATCATTTTTCTTTTAGTAATGTTCAGACCTGTTAATCGATGGCGCAACCTGTACATTGATGATTGTCAGTAGACAAACAAATGTTGGATTGCTTATTTATGGTTATGTTTTGGCAAGTATTAAGTATCCCATGCTATAACTTAAAGTTCGTTTTATCGATGTGCAAATTGTCATCCTTGGGAATACATTTATTACGAAGAAAATATGTAAAGAAGTTTTACCATTGGAAACATAAGGCAGAGATTTTAGGTGGAACCACCTTAATTTCAGTAAAATCATTTTGTTGTTACAATCCAGAGTTCTTCATATATGTTTTTAATGCCAAATTAGCTAATACTTCTTGAGTTGTTATAATTCCAATATAGTTTTTTTTTATTAATTTCAGTGCAGAGGAACGTCGCTCTGCTGAAGCAGTAGTAACTGGAACTGCCAACAAAATTCTTAAAGCACAACTGAAATTTGGAAATATATCCCAAACAATGTTGTGTAGGTCATTGATAATAATTTGTTTTATTCTCCATAGCGTAGTTTAGTATTAATAATTTTTGTGCTTATGATGAGCGGGGTCTTCCAAAGAGTGGAGACCCCTAAAGCACTAGGCCCGGGGAAAATGCCCAGCTTTCTTGGGTTTAAGGGCGATTCTGAAGCAAGGAACATTGTTAAAAAGTTAAAAAACAAACACGGAAAGTCAGGAAGAGTGTCAATAGCCTCAAATAGTCCAATAGGAATTGAATAGTTATGATGCAGTTATTCAATCACCGATTAGATTAGTGAACGAGAATCTATCTGACTGACATTTCGTAAAGTAAGAGCGACAACGGAAGCAATAAGCCAACACTTCAAAGTTTACCACACGTAAGAACAATAAAAACCAACATTATTTAACATTTATGTGGGACAGGCTTTGAAAGAATGAAAAAGGAAGTGTCGAGCATTGGTGATTAATTTAAACGAAACAATGGTATTTAGGTTACAATTCGCTGATGGTCAAGTACTTTTTGTAGAAGATACATATGGTTTGAAATATTGACTAGAAAAATAAAAGCAGAATTTGAAAAATGGGGATTAACTATGAATTTCTCTATTCTAAAAAAAGTAACTGCCGCCGCTGTTTTAGAAATTTCGCAACACTCTTGCTTTCTTAGCTCGCATCGCAAAACGTATTGAACACAAAAATATGAAATTTACATCATTTGTACAGAACTGTTTGGAGAACACGCTGAAATAAACCGTTTCTCGATTCTAGCGATACTTTAAGAGCTATTATATTTCAAAGTTAAGGTAAGCAAAAAAGTGCTATCAGGTCGCGTTCCGGACATACTAACAGCAACAGAACCACGAAACTTTATAGGCATGTAGTGCTCTGCCGGATTTTTGCATCTCGTCGCTCTTTTTTTTTTAATTTCGATTTAGGTTACGAGTAATTATATTTCTAAATTTAACAAAATTCTCAATTTCGCGATGGGATCCATTTAAAAAACCGATATATGGCAAATTATAAATCATAACGCATTGCAAGTTTTACAGCATAAACTTACAACTATCGTCCCATTTAAAAAAAAAAAAATTAAGAAAAAGTCATTTTCTGATTTTTAAGCATTTTTAAAGACGAAAAGGAAAGAAACGAACGGCTTGTGTTGAATAAAGATATAGTGCCTTTTCGTACAGCACCAGTCTTTCTATTTTAGGATACCCCTTGTTTAAATAAAACAAAATATTTATGCATTGGAAGTAATGAAACAAACCTACAGCTGGGAGATAACGAAGAAATTGAAAGATGTGATCATTGTAATTACCTTGGTATCCAAATTACGCTCGAAAATAGAGATACAATGGAATTAAGAAATAGAATTGCACACGGAAGAAAGGCTTCTGAACGCCTGAATGGAATGTGGTGGAGTGAAGAAATAACCAGAAAAAGGAAATGGGGTATTTATATTTGTATTGTTAAGAGCATTTTACTATATGGGACCGAGGCTTGGCGATTAACAGAAGCGGACAGAAAGAAAATAACAGCCGTAGAGATGGATGGTTTAAGAAGATTATGTAGAGTGTCAAAAAGACAGAGACGATTGAAGAATTGATAGAAGAGAAAGAAACAATTTTAGAAGACATACAGAAGAGACAATTGCGTTGGTTTGGTCCTCTAAAAAGAATAACCAATAAAGAACTGCCCAAAATTGCCATGGAATTTAAATTACACAAACAAAATCCGACAAATTTAAATCCGACCAATAAGAACACACACTGAAGAGCAACTGAATTAGAGACAGCTGGCGTTATGCAAATGTGGCGCTGTGGGCGGCCCTGTAAACGGAAACGACATGACGTATGCAGCGATCCGACAATATAAGGAGTGATGCGACGGGAATCAGTAAGAGTCGGACGCAGTATGGGTAAGACGAAGGATCTAAGCGCATTTGATCGTGGGCAAATTGTCGGTGCTCGACGAATGGGTCACTCCTTCTCGGAAGTCGTGCAAGCACTGGGATTTTCACGAGCCACTGTGTCACGGGTGCACCGTGAGTACATCGAATTCGGTAAAACCATTCCTGCAAGGGCCAATTGCCGTGGACAACAGTGTGTGTATGAGCGGGACCATCGTAGGCTAGCTCGCATTGTAACAGCGGATAGACGGACCACAGTGCAAGAAATCACTCGGCAATTTAACGCTGGTGCACAAAAACGTGTAAGCAGCCACACCATCCAGAACCATCTCCTCGCTATGGGGTACAGAAGCCATCGTCCCACGAGGGTACCACTGCTGACTGCATATCACAGGGTGAAAAAGATTATCATGGGCGCGGGAACATCGCCACTGGACCCTAGACATGTGGAAACATGTTGTCTGGACTGATGAGTAGAGATTCACGTTGGTACATGCGGACGGCAGGATACGAGTACGACGTAAACCACATGAAGCGATGGATCCTTCTTGCCAGCAGGGTACTCTTCAAGCTAGTGGGGATGGCATTTTCGTCTTTGGACTGTTTACGTGGACTGAAATGGGACTCCTCGTGCGTGTGACATCGTCCCTCACAGGTCAACGTTACCGGGATATCCTGGACGGCCATTTGCTCCCGTTTGTGCGTCTTCAACATTCCATTGAGGACCTCATCCTGCAACAAGACAATGCAGCTCCCGAATTGCATCCGAATGGTTGGATAAACACTCCACCGACGTGTCCTCGCTTCCTTGGCCTGCTAGGTCACTTGACCTCAATCCCATCGAGCACTTCTGGGATGCCATCGAGAGAGATGTTCAAGGCTCTGACCCACCTCCATGAAATCTTCGTGAACTGTGGGAGCTTGTTCAGGGGTAGTGGATCCGTATGGCTTCCCAACGCTTCCGGTGTCTTGTCGAGTCCATGCCGAGACGAATCGCCGCCGTCATCAGGGCGTAAGGTGGTGCTACACGTTACTAGACAGGTATCTCTAATTCAATTGCTCTTCAGTGTAGTTCGGATGGAATAAAGAGAGAACTTGGTCCAAATGGGCTGATGGAAGAATGGTACTTAGAGAGGGAAAGATGGAAAAAACTCTTGCAGAATGGGAGGCGACGTCAGGCGCTATAAATCGATTGTATACATAGTATAAGAAAAGTAAAAATGACAGCTGCGTCATGCGGTCATTCTTACTACGCTTAACGGTGAGAATATCATTGACCGGAGTGTAAGTTTCAATGATATGCCATGAAATAATAGGGTCCCTCTGGGTCTGCAAATTACGTATGTCATCCGGAGCAAGCAAAGTGGATAAGAAGGTGTACAATGCGGGAGAGCGGGGTGAGACTTTAAATCATGCCCTGCTCACCCACGTCATCCAGAAATTCCCTTTCCATTCGATTAAACTACACACATTGTTATAAATATACAAATAATTTCACAGCCATACATTTTGTACGTGAAAAATGTAGTCATTCTGAATTTCCGTTTAAATTCTGGAAATATTGAGCTTTTGAAAGCGAAAAATTTAGAGCAGTATACCCAGGAGCCATGCTTGGACAAATAATATATATATTGGTAGAGAGAGAGAGAGAGAGAGAGAGAGAGCGAGAGAGAGATTTATAAAATAGTTTTACTTTTGTCTCGTATGATTGCCACTTGGTCAGAAAAAGAGGCTAGAAGACGAACAGATTTCAAGGCAGTTACTCACCAAGCGTAAAAGTTAAATGTCACCGCGTGCAGTGGGTTCTGCAAAAGAATTTCCGATTTTCCACGTTATCCACCCACACTAGAGCTGAGACGGGTTGGGCCCGGGCCCTGACCTTGCTCGGGCTTCATTTTAAAAACTTCTGGTCGGGCTCGGGCTGCCATATATAGATTTTTTTACCGGTCAGTTTTATCAAATAGTTATTGGTTTTATTTTCAAAACTTTTTTTTTATTTTTCCAGCAGCAGTTCTCACTCACTGCTAGAAAGTTGTTCTTTTAGTTATGTCTGTTGTTTGGCTATCTGTAGGAGGGTGAATGAAATGCAATTAGTCCTTTTAGGCAATGTAGTTGTTCCGTCCATGTGAAGCCGGCTCACAGCCACCAGGGAACGGCGACAGACCAGCCAGAGAAAATGCGTTAGAGGTGGGTGGGTAGGCTGGGGGTGGGGATCCTGACTTGTAATACGAGTTGTAAAAAGGAAACTGACAGGCGGCAGACATAAGAAAGAGTAAGGGGATACGGGAACGGTTGAAATGCACCCTGATTTTCCGATCGGATAAAGGAAAGGAGAATGGATGTCTGGAAGACAGTAAAAAGCCAGTTAAGCTAACAATGTACAGTACTTTCCCATTCTCTAGTTTTAAGATACCTAGCATTCGTTTCCTGGTGCTGCCGTTAGATTGAAGAGATTTTGTGAAGGCGTGAATTAGACCCAAGATTTGTCTTGATTACCCATGACGGTTTACGCATAAGGTTAAATTCTCTCCATAATTGCTCCGTAAAACTATACAGTAGCCGGAAAGACCGACGGGACTTTGAAGTTTTCTGATGCGGTGCTTTTTGTGATCAACATTTAAAACCAGTTACATCTTCCACGTACTGTAAAGAAGTGCATATATACATTATTATTGTTAGTGTCACTGGAACATACGTTTTGTTGATGAAAAAAATTGTGGAACAAGATGAGTACATAAAAATATGGAAGGCACGAAGATGAAACTAGATGTTAAAATCATCTAAATAGAACTTTTGCTATGATTCCGGTTGGCGCGTGAAAGCTTAGGATCAATTTATAACATACGGCAAAAAAATGACCTGATTAAATAGTTTTTTTTTTTTGATTGTAGGTTTAACTACCACCGTGAGCAACTCAATGGGCTATAAGCAGTCGCCCGTCCCTAATTTAGGGTCACTGGTTCCAGGGAAGGGAGAGAGCCAGTGCCGTAAGACAAACACAACATCCATGCCTCACCGGGATTCGAACCCGGACCCCTTTCGGACGAATGATCAGAGGCCATCGCTTAGACCACTGCGCCACCGGGGCGGCTATTAAGTAGTTTAAATTAGATCTACCAAAACTGTTCGTGTCCTTCTGCGCTGGGTAGTTTTTACAGCAATTTAAAATTTTCAATAGTTCACAAAAGTTGCTAAAATAAAGCAAAAAAAAAAAAAAAAAAAAACAAAAAAGGCTACTTCGGGCTCGGGCTCAAACTCTGACAGAAATGGCAGACAGTTCTCGGGCCCGGACTATAAGACTTCGGGCTCGGGCGGTCTCGGGCCCCCAAAACTGAGCCCGAACTCACCTCCAAACCACACCTCCCAGTTTGCACTTGGAGCCGTTAATAGTGAAAAACGATATTATCTCCGTTTTTTCTAAAGTTTCTCTTAATAGTGAAAAATAGATTATTATCTCCGTTTTCTCTAAATGTGTTGAAATTAAAAATAGGCACATTTATCGTCTCGCTAACTCCCAAAGAGGGCTTGCTTAATGGTACTTGATTTTTGATTAGATCACTTCATGATAACTTTTCGCGTTCGGAGATTTTTAACGGGAGCAGAAAAGATTGAGTTTTAATTCCAAGACTTGGAACCAAACGACATAAGTTTTCAATTCACAATCGGATGGTGTCAATTTCCGGTTATTTTGGCTTTCATTCTCAATCAGCAAGACACAAAGACAATCTTTCTAAAGACTTTAAATTTCTCTAATTGAACCGGTATTAGGCTATGATCAGCTATATGTGACCTTAATTCGAAGAAGAAGCTAAGAAAGCATTGGCTTATACATACGTTATAACATTTCTTTACCGATTGTGAGTTTCGAATCTATATTGTTCTACTCCGGAGCATTTGTTCTCCCAAATGAACTACGCCGGTAGGCTTATCGATTTTCCATTGTCGATTTGGCTCATGTGACGGCTTAGTGCTACGTCATCTACGTCATATCATGAAGTAAGTTACAACGTTCGGAACAAATCACAGCACAGAAAATTGCTTCCATAACATGAACAGCTCACATCCACCGAAGATATGTTATTAAGCAGTTGCTGAATTAATATAATATTGTTTCAGACCTGTCATCTTTGACGAGTTGTAGTGTAACATACAACAGAAGTGAGTCACGTGTCAAGATGACAAATCTACAGCTTTACATTCTGTCTGTGTAATTTAGTTGGGAGAGCAACTTACTCTCCGGAGTGAGGGGGCGGGATTTTGATGCTGTCATTGTCAAATTTATGTTTACACAGTGGTTTGTGCCTTTTCCGAGATTGAATAAATAAGGTTGCAGTACAGATCCTAAGCAAATTGGAAAGGTTACCTTTGAAAGGTGAAATATCTTGAAATTGTATTCAGAAATTAATAATGAACATTTCAGAATAATATTTTCCAGATTAAATGATGTGTCATGACTAAGAGAAGAAACAATTTTAAATTATTTATGCCGCGGGCCGGACTGAACATACCAGGGTAGGGGCGGAGTTTGCCTATCCTTTCTAAAGGAACTCAAATACGATGAAGTCGTTTCTTACCGAAAACGGCTATTGCGCTTCATAATGCATGGTTATAGATTTGATTCAGCCTTCGCAAAAGTAAAAAAGCAGCAACATCAATTTATGTCTGAAAGGTCAGCTATACCCCCGAAGGAGGCAAATTTGAACTCTTAATTCATCGCTGACAGAAATGAGACACCCTGAAACATCTTTCTCATGGCCTGAAACTGACCTGCTGTCTCTTCTCTAGCACTTTCATATCTTTGTCGAGTTCGTGGCGCCAGATAATCTCTCTTAAGTCCAGCTGTGTGAAACACAAACAAATTACTTCGACGTCATTTGTAATGGAAAGCGAAACAGTCTTCATGAGAACTGCCACATGTTGTACTCATACTGGTTCAAAAAAATTATAAAATTCAAAATCATCTTAAATTATCAGATAATCATTATTCCAACACACTTTTTTAAATCTCAGCTTAAATCCAATGGTTTTTACATCATAACAATACAGCAATTATATGACTATAATATAGGAAAATTAATATTAAAAGAGAACTAAAAATAGTTTATATCAGGACTTAATCATACTTAACACACAGTCATTCTCGTTATACAAGAAATAAAACTTTTTAATACCTATGTTTCCAGTAACAGAGAGTTTTAAACCTCACATTAATTACGCTGGTTCTACATCGTGGAATTCGCTGCCTAGTGATCTTACATTCCTTAACAATATTACATTATTCAAGAAAAAATTAAAGTCTTATTTGCACTGCTGGCCACCCAAAATGTAACACCAAGAAGGAACGGCATTCGATTGGCCTGAAATTCGCAGCATGCATCGCCCGCGAGAGGACATGCAAACGATTAGCATTGCAGGGCATATGCAAATGATGTACGCCCGGCACGCCACCGAGAAGCACTATAAGTAGGGTGCATAGAAGGCGGGGTGTAAGTAGTGGAAGCGTGTTGTGCTGCCGGTCCTGTGCGTGGGTAGCTACCTGATGCCTCGTCGCAGAATACGGCAGTCATTCCTGAACGTTTCTGAGTTCGACAGAGGAGAGATAGTGGCTTATCGCGACAGCGGAGTATCGTACCGAGACATCGGCGCGCCGATGTCTCGGTACGAGAGACAGACGGGAGACAGGCGGACCGTGCAGGAGAGACCGACGGACCGACGTGAGGGATTGCCGCGGCCGCGACACACCACCAAACGAGAGGACCGGACCGCCACGTAACGAACGTTAGCGCAGGAATTAGGGTGTGCTGCGCTACAACCTGTGTTAGCACGTACCGTTCGACGTCGTCTGCAGGAGCGGGGACTTGTCGCACGGCGCTCATGGCTCCGATTACATTTGGCGTTACACCACCGGCGAGTGCTGCCGCAGTGGGCCGTTTAACGCCGCACCTGGACTACGGAATGGCACGTCATGGTCTTCTCCGACGAATCCCGATTCTGCCTGCAACACCACTATGGTCGGATCCACGTGTGGTGGCCCCGCGGCGACAGACTGTATGACGCCTCCATTATGCATCACCATACAGGTCCGTCGCCTGGCGTTATGGTTTAGGGCGCAATTGGATATAACACCCGCACCCCTCCCGTACGCATCGCCGGTACACTCACCAGCCACCGCAACGTCTCCGACGTTTTGGAGCCTGCAGTCCTCCCTTTCCTGCAGGACCTGCCAGCGGCCACGTTTCAACAGACAATGCGCTCCCGCACGTGGCACGCATCGTGCAACATTTCTTCACGGCCCCCTAGGTGTCACTGCTGCGGTGACCCGCCTGTTCTCCCGATATGTCGCCCATCGAACACGTCTGGTCGCTGATCGACAACCGAGTGGCCCGGCAAGCACCACCGGCGGCTATGCCTGATGAACTGTGGCAACGTGTGGAAGCAGCCTAGACCGACATACCCCTAACCCACATCCAAGGCCTCTTTCGTTCGATGCCGCGGCGTGTAGCAGCCGTTATTGCCAGCCATAGGGGCCACACGAACTATTGATGTCTGCGTGTTCCGCAAGTCTCACGGGCCTGTAAGCTCAATCGTTTCATCTTTGTATCTGTTGTTATGTGTCCAGTAAATCTGGCTTTGCTATCTCGTGTCCTTCTTGGTGTTGCATTTTGGGTGGCCAGCAGTGTATTAGCTAATGCCACATAGTGTAATAATATTGTGGAAAATTGTTGTTACACTTTCATTCGGTTACATGTCAGCTTGATGTTTTGTTTTCTTAAGAGTATTGTTGTGCTTTTGGGAAATAGGGCCAATTTGGCTTTTTCCCTCCTCATTCCATGTTGTTACCACATTATATCACTTTGTATGTGTATCATGGCATTGTGTGTTCTTTACGTAACAACTGAAATATAATAAATTAAATGAAATACAATCGAACCTCTTGCTCGTTAACTGTACTTAGTTTTTTAAACAATGAGATTTGAAGGACGAAAGGAGGTTTTTCCAGACGTGTCAGACTATATTAGTAACTAATTACTTCACAGAATTAATGTGGACTAGGAATATCAAAAGGAAGTCATCGCTCTTTCCACGTTTATAAGTGAGTCACGAAAAAATTCTCATCGGCCGCCATCGGGGATCAAACCCAGGGTCTTTCACTTTTCAGTTACCCAGGGTCTTTCAGTTTTCAGTTACCCAGGGTCTTTCAGTTTTCAGTTACCCAGGGTCTTTCAGTTACGCGCTGCACCACAGCGTCCTGGAATTCTCTAGACTCACATGCGACTAACTGTCAAACCACTTGGCAGGTTGCTTCATGGATCCCCGCACAATGCTGGGGATTCACCTAATCTAACCGATGTTCCTTATCCACGTTTATTGTATGTATTAATTATTCATCCGCCTCCTAGTTATTTGTTCAGTTGCTGCGTACCATCTTTGGTGAACATTGTGCGGGGCTCCAAGAAGCAACCTGCCAAGCGGTTTAGCAGTTAGTCGCATGTGAGTCTGGAAAATTCGAGGCCGCTGTGGTGCAGTGGAAGTATGTGCGGCGCGTAACTGGAAGGACTCTGGGTTCGATTCCCGGTGGCGGCCGATGATAATTTTTTCGTGACTCACTTATAAACGTGAAAAGAGCGATGACTTCCGTTTGATGATAAATTAGTAACTCTTTTTTGTTCTGTTGGTTAGTAGCATCCCCACGTTACTTGTGCTAAAGACGGATGGGATAATAATAACCATTATATTTTGGGGGCGATGCTCTCCAACAACAAGGGGAGAAATTGCCTGGGGAACCAACCTGGTGGTGCAGTGGTCTAAGTTCTGGCTTCTGACCAATCATCCGAGATGGGCCTGGGTTCGAATTCCGGGTGAGGCATGGATATTGTATTTGTCATATAGCACTGGCTCTCTTCCTTTCCTATAGCTAGCAACCCTAAATTAAGAATGAGTGATTCCTTATAGCCCATTGTGTTCTCACGGTGGACGTTAAATCTCCAAACAAAAAAAGTGTTGTTCTTCAACTATACAGGGTGCATAAGAAAGTCCGTTTAGCCCGAAATAACTTGCGAACGAGGAGAGGTACAGTTATGCAAGGGAGATAACTGTATGGTAAAGCGACTACGCCCGATCGAATGCAACCGATAGCAGCTCCCCTAGTAGTGAAATGCGGAAGTTAGCCATTGCAAATCAAAAACGAAAAGAGATAGAGCAAAATTTCCAATTACAAAGTTGTAGAGCATCCATTAATTAGTACAAAACGACATTTGTTTCACACGGATAAGATACATTGTCGCCTGAATACCCTAAAATGTCCGAAATCGATGCGCGACGATTCGAATCTGCATGTTCACATTTCGCAAATGTAGCCGCATGCAAATGCAGATTGTGACGTTGTACCGTACCTACGATATAAAAACCAGTAGCAGGATGTACCCTGATCAGAAGTTTAGGTCTACTTACGCAGTGTGAGAATGGCGAGCTTCACTCAAAAAATCAGGTGTATGCAACAGCGCCTACAAGTCTGCTGGATCTACGTCGTCGGGTTACAGATGCTTGCAATAGTGTGACACCTTCCATGCTGAGGAATGTGCATGTAGAGTTACTTTCACGAATACAAATGTGTATCGTGGGTAATGGCGAACTCTTCGAACATACTCGACATTAACTTTTTATCACTGTCCGCCAGTTTGCCTTTTTTTGTTTTTGTTTTTTCTGACGTCATCAAACTGTATTAAAATAAGTACGCATTTATGCAATAAATTGCGTATATTTGCTCATACCTATGCCTGTTCCCTTCAAGCGTTCGCACAAAAAGTCGCGCATCGATTTCGGACATTTTAGGGTATTCAAGCGACAATGTATCTTATCCGTGTGAAACAAATGTCGTTTTGTACTAATTAATTAATGCTCTACAACTTTGTAATTGGAAATATTGCTCTATCTCTTTTCGTTTTCGATTTGCAATGGCTAACTTCCGCATTTCGCCACCAGGGGGCTGCCATTGGTTGCATTCGATTGGGTGTAGTCGCTTTACTATACCGTTATCTCACTTGCATAACTGTACTTCTCTCCGTTCGCAAGTTATTTCAGGATAAAGGGACTATTCTATGCACCCTGTATAACTCAACAATATTAAATAAGATAATATCTATGTTAGGAGAACTGAGTGAAGAACTGTTACCTTGTTGATTGTGCTGGGTCTTGTGTCATGGACTCAATTCAGGCTTGTCCTGGGCGTTGCGTGAATATTGGTTTTCAAGCATTTGAAAGGTAATTTTGGGCTATGAAACGAGACAACATATTTTTATGCTACATACTACACTCGCGGCTTTTTAATCGCCTTAAGATTCCACGCATGGTCTTCGTTCATGATTGCACAAGGTACAGTTAAAAAGTAATGCACAATCCTTCACAAAAAACGTAATTGCAAGATCAGCATGTTTTTTGGTCTACATATTCTTTATCAACATGTTTATAAATATACAGTACCTCTTGAATAGTTTCTGTGAGTTGTACGTTGAAAGTTGCCGAACTTGAATTAGAATTAAACAAATTAGTAAAATCATGCAATACATTGATTATGATACGCTTTCCAACATACTAGAAATCACTACTCAAGTTATTACTCAAGTTATGAAGATAATGACTGTAGAATAAAGCTCTTTCCTGTGTCCTGACCTTTGACCCCATTTTGATGATATTCAACAGACCAGGTTCAGTATACTTCTGGAACAACATACTAAAGTTTTGTCGCAATAGACGCCTTTTTAGTCAAGTAATGAGGATAATGGCTGTGGAATAAATCTCACTCCTGTGTCCTGATCTTTGTCCCCATTTCGATGATATTAGGCAGCACAGGTTCAGTATACCTCCGGAACAACATACTAAAGTTTTGTCGCAATCGAAGCATTTTTACGTAAGTTATGACGCATAAGCATAAGAGCAATGGAATGGATCCCACTCTTATGTCCTGAGCTTTGACCCCATTTCTCCCATTTTCAATGGGGTTCTTTCCCAGTTGGCCTCCTACCACATACTAAAATTTCATCCAAATCGAACCATTTTACGCAAGTTATCGTGCGGACGGACGACCGACAGACGGACAAAGATGGAGCATATACGCTTCTTCAACCTGTGGTTGGAAAACGTAATCAACGGTCTTTGGTCGAGTTTCTTTTCTAGACCAGTGAAACGTCAATGACTTTAATTCATGAAAAACTGTCTATGTCCAAGAAACTGTTGACAGAAGCAATGTCCAGAAATATCAGGTCATCCTAAAAGTAATGTCGTTTATTGCACGTGTGAAGAAAGCAAACAAATACGTATCTGGAACAGATCTCATGCGTTGTTATTTGTGTAGAGCTGTCTCCTTATTTTGAAGAAACATTTAAATACACTGACGGAAAAAAATCCCAACACCACGAAAAAATAGTTGTAGAGGAATGAAATGGCGGCAATACATTTGAATAGGTAACATATTTAATCGATTAAGGTTTCAAGATCACAGCTTATTGTAAGCGCGAGAAGAGCCATTTTAAATGTGAAATGCTGGTATATTAATAGCCGGTGTAACCGCCAGAATGTTGAATGCAAGCACGCAAACGCTCATGCATTGTGTCGTACAGGTGCTGGATGTCAGTTTGTGGGATGGAGTTCCATGCCTGATGCACTTGGTCGGTCAATACAGGGACGGTTAATGCTGGTTGGGGGTGACGCTGGAGTTGTCGTCCAATGATGTGCCATACGTGCTCGATTGGTGAAAGATCTGGTGATCTAGCAGGCCACGGCAACATGTCGACACTCTGTAGAGCATGTTGGGTTACAACAGCGGTATGCGGGCGAGCGTTATCCTGTTGGAAAACACCCCGTGGAATGCTGTTCATGAACGGCAGCACAGCAGGTTGAATCACCAGACCGACGTACAACTGTGCCGTCAGGGTGCGTGGGATAACCACGAGAGTGCTCCTGCTGTCATAGGAAATTGCTCCCCATATTGTAACTCCAGGTGTAGGTCCAGTGTGTCTCGGCCACTGACAGATTGTTTTTTTGTTTTTGTTTTTTGTTGGAGGTTTAACGACCACCGTGAGCAACTCAATGGGCACTGGTACCAGGGAAGGGAGAGAGCCAGTGCCGTAAGGCAAGCACAACATCCATGCCTCACCGGGATTCTAACCCGGACCCCTTTCGGACGAATGATCAGAGGCCATCGCTTAGACTACTGGGCCACCGGGGCGGCCAGATTGGTTTCAGGCGCTCACCTGGCCTCCTTCTAACCAACACACGGCCATCACTGGCACCCAGGCAGAACCGGCTTTCATCAGAAAACACAACAGATCTCCACTCCGTCCTCCAATGAGCTCTAGCTTGACACCACTGACGTCGCAAACGGCAGTGGTTTGGAATAAGTGCACGCTACAGGGCGTCTGACTCAGAGCTGTCATTCAAGTAACCGATTTGTAACAGTTCGTTGTGTCACTGTGGGGGCAACTGCAGCTCGAACTGCTGCCGCAGACGCAGTACGATGCGCTACGGCCATACGCCGTAAACGGCGGTCTTCCCTCTCAGTAGTGCCACGTGGCAGGCCGGAACCCGGTCTTCTTGAGGCAGTACCTTACCTTGACCACCGCTGCCAACAATCATGCACAGTGGCTACATTCCTGCCAAGTCGTTCTGCAATATTGCGGAAAGAAAATCCACCTTCTCGTAGTCCTATTAAACGACCTCGTTCAAACTCCGTGAGCTGTTGATAAAGGCTTCTTCGTCTTCTTAAAAGCATTCTTGACTAACATCAACACCCTACGTCGAATCTCAACGTTAACTAACGCTCACGAACGCTACAGCGCGTATTTACAGCAAACCTGCTTTGCATGTTCCAAGGGGCGATACTAGCGCCACACGTATGCGCCGAGCGCGAAATTTGCATAGACGTCATCTTACAGATGTACTCTCACTGTCGTTTATATAACACAACTCCGTCTTGGTGTTAGGATTTTTGAAGACGTGAAGAACTTATTTAATGTATAAGCTAAAAGGTGAAAAATAAAGCCATAAGAACTTTCGGTCTTCCTAAAGACCGTTATCAGATGGAAGTACTAAAGGAGTTTTTTGGGTGGGGAGACATATAAGTCCCCTGCAGGAAGAACGTGACATATTGAACAGGTAATCAAGTCATCAAATCCAAAGTGATAGTTTTAAATCGATATGTGAATACAAACAATCAAGTGGTCGAATTATCGAATAAATAACAAACAAGACAAGTAAGATGCAGAAAACAATGAATGAAGTGAGACAGATACATACAAAACAAAGTTAACCATACATAACTTACCTATAACAAGCGGGTGATATTCATACTTAGGTCCAACTGGGCAGCACCGGTGGCGCAGTGGTCTAAGCGATTGCCTCTGATCATTCGTCCGAAAGGGGTCCGGGTTCGAATCCCGTGAGGCGCAGATGTTGTGTTTGTCTTACGGCACTGGCTCTCTCCCTTCCCTGGAACCCGTCACCCTAATTTACGAAAGGGCTACTGCTTATATAGCCCATTCAGTTGCTCACAATGGTCGTTAAACCTCCAACCAAAAAAAAAAAAAAAGAAGGTCAAACTAGAATATGACTTTCTTTTTTTTATATAAATATTAAATATTTTAATTCTCTACAACTGGAGGGGAAAGCTTAAATAGTTGTGTCCAAGGTGCAGGTATGTAGAGAGGAGTATTATCATTACAATTTAATAATTATAAAACAATTGTCATATCTAGTTGGACCTAAGTATGCATGTCACGCGCTTATTACAGGTAAGTTATGTATGGTTACCTCTTAATTGTATGTATTTGTTTTACTTCATTTATTCTTTTCAACATCTTACTTGTCTTGTATTTTTTTTTTTTATTATTCGATAATTTGACCACTTGGCCGCCCCCGGTGGCGCAGTGGTCTAAGCGATGGCCTCTGATCATTCGTCCAGGAGGGGTCCGGGTTCGAATCCCGGTGAGGCATGGATGTTGTGTTTGTCTTACGGCACTGGCTCTCTCCCTTCCCTGGAACCAGTGGCCCTAAATCAGGGACGGGCGACTGCTTATAGCCCATTGAGTTGCTCACGGCGGTCGTTAAACCTTCAAAAAAAAAAAAAAAAAAAAATTGACCACTTGATTGTTTGTAGTCATATATCGATTTAAAACTATCAATTTAGATTTGACGACTTGATCACATGTTCAATACGTCACGTTCTGCTAGTAGGTTACTTATATGTCTTCCCACCAAAAAAAAAACCCTTTAGTACTTCCATCTGATGATGTTCTTTAGTAAGACCAAAAGTTATTATGGCTTTATTTTTAATCTTTTAACTTCCGATGAATTCTTCACTTCATCGGAAGCTGGTGTACTGTTTCAACTATCGTGCTTTTACGACTTACTCATTCCGAACGAGAACCTGATGCCTTGATTTAGATATGTACTTTTTCGACTACATGCTGAAATAAAAAAAATATGTATCAGTCGCACATTGTGTTGCTGAAAGGATATGGAATTGCCACAGCAATAACGGCAGTTATAATGTGATGTATAAAACGTTCCTTATTAACTTATCAGATAAAGTTTTTATGTATTGCCTTTTTTTCCCTTAACTTATTTGGATGAAATATATTTTGTTTAAATAATGCATGGTGCCGAAGGTAATACCGGTGAATGTACATGTGCAAAGCAAGAACCAATTGAGAAAAAGTTAGATCTCTTTTATATCTCAGTTAGTTTGTAGAAATGAATTAATCACTGAATGCATCAATCCCATGGCTCAGAAAGTATAATATTTGCGATTTGATTTTTGCCAAATGTTTTGCATTTATCAAATATATAACTTTTTCCTATCGATATTGTGAAGTTATCAAAAATTAGAATCCTGATATCGCCTTGCTGTAACCTTTCTGCTAGCTGAACGGCAGTCACGGCAGAGTTTGTTATGACCCTGACGGTGACGTCATGAAACAGAGACTAAGACCTCTAGCACTCGAGACGGCTTTGCCTAATCTGCTTTATGACAAGTCTCTGGCATTGTAATCAGGTGCGTTAGGAAAACAAAATATGAAATGACTCGTCTGCCCCGAAAACGAACGTGCTTCACTTGAGACTGGCGAGGAATCACAGGATACTTTCCAATCATTCTTGGATTCTCGACTCCAAGCAGTCGCTTCTTCTGTGAAACAAAAGCGACTGATTTATCTCTCTCTTTTGTCAAATAACCCAGAAGAAACGCTTGAAAAAAAGTGTCGAGAGAGTACCCTGATAATATATGTAGATATTATACTACTTATCTTTCGCATGACAAGATCTTTCTGCTTGTGAAATAAAAAGAGTGAATTGACAGTATACATTTTTTTAAGTACAACACATTGCATCCATTCGCTTTACTGACGACAATACTGAGCCGCAGTCCGATATATAAAAAGTGGAATAAAATCATAACAAACAATAAGGTTTATTAATTCCTAACATTGAGCGGTACTTAGGTAGGTGGATAAATGATGATATTGTAAAATCAATGAAAGAAGATATGCTAGCAATAAAAGTAAATATATGCTAAACTATGGCTGGCTATAGTAAGTATTTCGACAACTTAATTTTTCAAAAACAATATTTATTATTATTATATATTATTCAGATTTATACAAACATAAGAAACGACCCTGACACCGATGAAATATGATGTGGCTACAAAAGTTTATTTGCGCATGCGTAAGCTAATATCTGATCTCAAGGTAGAGAGAAAGCTAAATCCCAAGTGTGTTTGTGAGTCGGATTAGCTGCTTTTCATCTAGGATATCTACCAAGGTTAATAGGTTTGCTCATCCCGCCTTCCTCGCAGACGAATAATCGTGTCGTCACTGAGTGACATTACCGTCCTAACATGTGAATCGTAGATCCGAACAAGGTTAATAGACAGTAAGGTTTGCTCATTCCGCCTTCCCCCGGTGGCGCAGTGGTCTAAGCGATGGCCTCTAAGCATTCGTCCGAACGGGGCCTGGGTTCGAATCCCGGTGTGGCATGGATGTTGTGTTTGTCTTACGGCACTGCCTCTCTCCCTTCCCTGGAACCAGTGACCCTAAATTAGGGACGGGCGACTGCTTATAGCCCATTGAGTTGCTCACGGTGGTCGTTAAACCTCCAATGAAAAAAAAATTCCACCTTCCTCGCAGACGAATAATCGTGACGTAACTGAGTGACATCACCGTCCTAACATGAGAATCGTAGATCGGAACTGTAGCTATGGAAAAAGATGTCTTGTCAACAATTTTTGTAACTCAAACACAGAACAAAAGCTTATGAAAAGACCATTTACATTAAACACAGGACAAATTCACAGTCATTTGAATTTTTTGGTAACGGAGATTTCAAAAATACGACGGCTGCTCCACTGGCGCAGTGGTCTAAGCGATGGCCTAGGGTCATTCGTCCGAAAGGGGTCCGGGTTCGAATCCATTGAGGCATGGATGTTGTGTTTCTCTTACGGCACTAGCGCTCTTCCTTTCCTGGAACCAGTGGCCCTAAATTAGGGACGGGCGACTGCTTATTGCCCATTGAGTTGCTCACGGTGGTCGTTAAATCTCCAATAAAAAAAAAATCATTCATCCAAAAGGGGTCCGAGTTCGAATCCCGGTGAAGCATGGATGCTGTGCTTGTCTTACGGCACTGGCTCTCTCCCTTCCCTGGAACCAGTGACCCTAAATTAGGGACGGGCGACTGCTTATAGCCCATTGAGTTGCTTACGGTGGTCGTTAAACCTCCAATCAAAAAATCAAAAAATAATAAGAAAAAAGAAGCATGGATGTTGTGTTTGTCTTACGGCACTGATCCTCTCCCTTCCCTGGAACAGGTGATCCAAAATTAGGGACGGGCGACTGCTTATAGCCCATTGAGTTGCTCACGGTGGTCGTTAAATCTCCAATAAAAAAAATCATTCATCGGAAAGGGGTCCGAGTTCGAATCCCGGTGAAGCATGGATGCTCTGTGCTTGGCTTACGGCACTGTTCTCTCCCTTGCCTGGAACCAGTGACCCTAAATTAAGGACGGGCGACTGCTTACAGCCAATTGAGTTGCTCACGGTGGTCGTTAAATCTCCAATAAAAAAATCATTCATACGAAAGGGGTCAGAGTTGGAATCACGGTGAGGCATGGATGTTGTGTTTGTCTTACGGCACTGGTTCTCTCCCTTCCCTGGAACCAGTGATGCTAAATTAGGGACAGGCGACTGCTTATAGCCCATTGAGTTGCTCACGTTGGTCGTTAAACCTCCAATCAAAAAGAAATCATTCGTCCGAAAGGGTCCGGGTTCGAATCCCGGTGAGGCATGGATGTCGTGTTTGTCTTACAGCACTGTCTCTGTCACTTTTCTGGAAGCAGTGACCCTAAATTAGGGACGGGTGACTGCTTATAGCCCATAGACTTGCTCGCGGTGGTCGTTAAACATCCAATAAAAAAATCATTTGTGCGAAAGGGGTCGGTTCGAATATTGATGAGGCATGGATGTCGTGTTGCTTTTACGGCACTGGCTCTCTCCGTTCCCCGTAGCCAGTGGCCTTTAATTAGGGACGGGCGACTGCTTATAGCCAATTGAATTGCCCACGGTGGTCGTTAAACTTCCAATAAAAAAATCATTCGTCCGAAAGGGATCCGGGGGCTAATCCGAGTGAGACATGGATGTTGTAGTTGTCTTACGGCACTGGCGCTCTCCCTTCCCTGGAACCAGTGACCCTAAATTAGGGAGGGCGTCTCATTATAGCTCATTGAGTTGCTCACGGTGGTCGTTAAATCTCCAATAAAAAAAAAAAAAAACATTCGTCCGAAATTGATCAGTGTCCGAATCCGGGTGAGGCATGTATGTTGTGTTTGTCTTACGGCACTGTCTCTGTCCCTTTCCTGGAACCAGGACCCTAAAGTAGGGACGGGCGACTGCTTATAGCCCATTGAGTTGTCCATGGTGGTCGTTAAACCACCTATGAAAAATAAATCATTCGTCCGAAATGGGTCCGGGTTCGAATCCAGTGAGCACGGATGTTGTGGTTGTGTTTGTCTTACGGCACTGACTCTCTCCCTTCCCTGGTACCGGTGACCCTAATTTAGGGACGGGCGACTGCTTATAGCCCATTGAGTTGCTCACGGTAGTCGTTAAACCTCCAAACAAACAAAAAAAAAAAAGCCGCCCCGGTGGCGCAGTGGTCTAAGCGATGGCCTCTGATCATTCGTCCGAACGGGGTCCGGGTTTGAATCCCGGTGAGGCATGGATGTTGTGTTTGTCTTACGGCACTGGCTCTCTCCCTTCCCTGGAACCAGTGACCCTAAATTAGGGACGGGCGACTACTTATAGCCCATTGAGTTGCTCACGGTGGTCGTTAAACCTCCAATCAAAAAAAAAAAAAAAAAAAAAAAACTACGTCTTGCACATTTTTGTTTCGTAAAGGGCGGGAAAAAAGTTATACTTTTAAACGTTAATTTAGTTAAGAAGGTAATTTTTGCTGTTTTTATACACTCATTGTCATGAAAATCCGCACAGCAAAAAAAAAAACCGTGATATTAACACGAAACTCGCTGAATAGCTACGAAAAGGGAAGACATGCAAGTGATTAAAGTTTCGTGCGATTTCGCATGGCCGAGAGTCTAGACCGGCGCTGCAATCGCAATCCTTGGGGCTTATAAGGCGCCGCGCAGGGGACTCCACATTCGTGCCGAAGTGCACGGTAAGAGTAAGGTGAGATCCCTGAGCGATAGACATGCCGAGGAGCCACAGTAGATTCTTGGGAGGCTTATAATGCCCCGCGCAGGGAACTCCACATTCGTGCCGAAGTGCACGGTAAGAGTCAGGTGAGATCCCTGAGTGATCGACATGCCGATGAGCCACAGTAGATCCTTGGGGCTTATAAGCCGCAGCGCAGGGGACTCCACATTCGTGCCGAAGTGCACCTGTAAGAGTCACGTGAGATCCCTGAGCGATGGACATGCCGAGGAGCCACAGTAGATCCTTGGGAGGCTTATAAGGCGCCGCACAGGTCACTCCACATTCGTGCCGAAGTGCACGGTAAGAGTCAGGTGAGATCCTAGAACGATAGACATGCCGAGGAGCCACAGTAGACCCTTCGGGCTTATAAGGCGCCTCGCAAGTGACTCCACTTTCGTTCCGAAGTAGGGGCTTATAAGGCGCCGCGCAGGTGACTCCCTGGTGCGTCGGCTGTTGGGTGGTGTTGTGGTTCTCTGGGATGTTGTGTGGTGCTTCGTTCGCTTTACTCCCTTTGCTCACGGACTGGTGTCACGGATCACCCTTTTCTTTCACTACATTTTTCTGTTTGTCTTTCGTATGGAGTTGACTTACTCCGATCTCCTAGCTTCCTATTTCTAAAGGCAGTTTTAGACCTGGGGTCAGGCACTCCCTTCCTAAAACTTCTTCAAATACCATACCATACCATACCACAGGAGGGGATCTTATTGTCATATAATAAGAAATTCCGTTATGAGGAATACGAAAAGCATCTCAGCAACATTCCATAAACATTTTTAAATTAAAAATTGAAAACACTATGCATTAAAAAATCTGGTAGAGTTTATGAAGATTATTTCAGTTGGCTTACGAATACTAATTCCTACATGCTATTGCGTTGGAGATACAAAGAAACGTGGCGATTAGGTAGTCTTACGTAGGCGATTTGGACAGTGACGTCACAAAGCATTCTCCGAAAGTGCAGGATGAGCATAACTTTGTTATCTACTGAACTTGGATATCTATAGGTTACACTCCATCGTGTTGTGCATCATTTTAAAGCTCTAATCAATAGCAGGTGACGATAGCTTAAAAATGATGTATAATGGCTTAACCTCGACCTCTTCCCATTGGATGAGGGGTCGAGGAGAAGCGAAATTTCGCTAGGAAGCTCCGTTTTGGGCCGGGTTCCAATCCCGGTGAGGCAAGGGATTTGAGTTTGTTTTAGCGCACTGGCTCTCTCACATATCTGAAAACAGTCGCCCTGCAGTAGGACGACCAACTGCTTATATACCATCGAGATGCAGGTGTTTGTTAACCCTTTAACGACCATGCCCCAAAAATATTGTATCACTCAAAATACCATAACGTCCGAAACTGTCTGATGTTTCACTTCTTTGTTAAATAACAACAATAGTGACTGAGAGTGACTCCTGCTAATCTTCATAAAGAAGAACAAGTAAGGGTAGGAAATCTGACTCACTCTAGAAAAGCGTTTCGGGTGACTATGGCCATTTGTACGCACGAGCGTTTTGGGCTTTATATTCGTTAAAGGGTTAAACCACCAAACAAGCAAACAAAAATTAACCAGAGGGCTTTTTCTTTTTGTGTTGAGAGGTCTAAATTTGTTAGGCTAAATTGTTAAGTCTTAAGTAGTTTTCTTTGCGTTTTTGTTCGGTTTTGCTACTTTTATTTGAGACATTCAATGCTTACCAGTGAATTTTTTTTCCAGATTTGCATATTTAATCGTCACGCATTTCATGAGACCGCTTTCTTTTAAATATATATATATATATATATATTTATTGGGATTGGGGGATCTCATTTTATTCTAACCCTTTAAGTGTACAAGGTACGTGAACCAGATAGTACCAAAAAGTTTTCAAACGGCAATGTTCAGTTAGAGGCAGGATTTTACGAACGCTGTGGTAAAACCATTCCTTCGCCGCTCTTATCTCAGCATCTGCGACCATAATCTTTTCACTGGTGATATGAGCTAGCTTCTAGTCTTCTAATATCTACTTCATGACCCTAACGACGTTGGGGAAAGCAGAGTCCCTGTGACACGGATATCATGCCACTGGGCAGAAATAAGTGAATGAAACCTCTTCTCTCTATTTACTTAGGTCCGTCTTCAATGTTGAAGTTCATTCAGAAATCAGTCAGAAAAGATTAGTGTCCATAATACCCATAAATGGCAATTTTTATAACAGAGCTAAGGGAAATAAACAAATGCTCTCTGATGCGCAGGCACATTGGTTGCCCCCGCGTTCGGCCCACTTTTTAGACAGCAAATGTATTCCTAAATAACCACTTTTAATAACAAAGTTAGGGGAAATCAACGCTTTCTGATGCGCAGGTTTACTCATTCCAGTCGCGTTTGGCCCACTTCTTAGACACCTAATATATTCCCAAATGACCACTTTAAATAACAAAGCTAAGGGGATAGCAACGCTTTCTGACGCGCAGGTTCACCAATTCCAGTCGCATTCGGCCCACTTCTTAGACAGCGAATATATTCCCAAATGACCACTTTGAATAACAAAGCTAAGGGGAAAGACACGCTTTCTGATGCGCAGTTTCACTCGTTTCAACCGCGTTCGGTTCACTTCTTAGACAGCGAATATATTCCTAAATGGCCACTTTGAATAACAAAGTTAAGGGAAATCAACGCTTTCTGATGCGCAGGTTTACTCATTCCAGTCGCGTTTGGCCCACTTCTTAGACACCTAATATATTCCCAAATGACCACTTTAAATAACAAAGCTAAGGGGATAGCAACGCTTTCTGACGCGCAGGTTCACCAATTCCAGTCGCATTCGGCCCACTTCTTAGACAGCGAATATATTCCCAAATGACCACTTTGAATAACAAAGCTAAGGGGAAAGACACGCTTTCTGATGCGCAGTTTCACTCGTTTCAACCGCGTTCGGTTCACTTCTTAGACAGCGAATATATTCCTAAATGGCCACTTTGAATAACAAAGCTAAGAGGGAAAGCAACGCTTTCTGAAGCGCAGGTTCGCTCATTCCAGGCGCGTTCGGCCCATTTCTTAGACAGCGAATATATTCCTGAAAGACCTCTTTGAATAACAAATCTAAGGGAAAAGCAACGCTTTCTGATGCGCAGGTTCACTCGTTCCAGCCGCGTTCGGCACACTAATTAGACAGGGAATATATTCCTAAATTACCATTTTGAATAACAAAGCTAAGGGGAAAGCAACGTTTTCTGGTGCGCAGGTTCACTCCTCACAACCATGTTTGGCCCACTTCTTAGAAAGCGCATATATTCCTAAATGACCACTTTGAATAACAAAGCTGCATCAGAAAGCGTTGCATCACCTGCGCATCAGAAAGCGTTGATTTCCCCTTAGCTTTGTTATTCAAAGAGGTCATTTAGGAATACATTTGCTGTCTAAAAAGCAACGCTTTCTGATGCGCAGGTTCACTCGTTCCAGCCGCGTTCAGCACACTTCTTAGACAGCGAATATATTCCTAAATGACCACTTTGAATAACAAAGCTAAGGGGGAAAGCAACGCTTTGTGATGCGCAGGTTCACTCGTTCCAGCTGCGTTCGGCCCACTTCTTAAGCAGCATATACACTGTATTGACAAAAGTTACCGGACACCCCTTCGACAGCAAAAGAACGGATCCGTTGTGTTGTTAAGTTGCGCAGTACAGCTTTAAACGGGATAAAAACAAGCCTGCAGCTGACCGCGATCATATCGCACTGTGAGGTTGCGTGAAAATGTCGCTGCGAAAGAGAACTGACTTTGAGAAAGGAAAGATTGTTGGGTGTTATATTAGTGGTTTGTCCATAAGAGAAACCCAGAGGCGTTTAAACATACACAAGTCAACTGTTTTGGATGTACTGAATAAGGGGAAGACACGTGGCGTGCTTGAAGCACGCCATGTGTCTTTCCCATTAGTGATAGAAGACGTCAGAGCCTGAGGAGAGTCGTTACAGCTAATCGACGAAGTACTGCACAAGACTTCGGTGTACAGGTGAGTAAAAATGCTGGAACCTTGGTATGTACACGTACCATTCGCAGAGAACTTCATTTCATGGGTTACCGTGGTCGTGCGGCTGCTGATAAGCCTATCTTCTCCACTCGGAATGCTACTCGTCGTTTAGCATGGTGTGAAGAGCATTTACAGTGGACCATAAATCAATGGAAACAGGTCCTAAGGACTGATGAATCCAGATACACGATCCATCAGTCTGATGGCCGTGTGTGGGTATGGCGGCAGGCGGGGGATAGCTGTTTACCACAGTGTACTGTTCATACGGTCAAGTTTGGAGCTAGCAGTGTACTTGTGTGGGGGTATTTTTCGTGGTATGGTCTTGGCCCACTTTTTAGCTGGGACAAACCTGTTAACCAGCACGTCTGCCTCGATATCCTGGACCACTATGCCCTACCAATTATGTGGCAATACTATGGAACCGAACCTATTTGGTACCAGCAGAATAATGCACCGAGCCCTAAAGCAAGGACCGTTACGGTGTGGTTTGACGATAATTCCGTATCGTGTGTGGAGTGGCCAGTACAGAGCACTGATCTTAATTCTATAGAACACCTATGGGATGAATTAGAGCGGCGCATCAGAAGTTTAGAACTAAGCAACAGTTAGCGGCAGCATTATGTAGTGAATGGAAGCGCATACTTATCGCTGTGTTCTAAAACCTTGTCGAAAGCCTGTCTCGAAGGGTCAGTACATGCGTTAAGGCCAAAGGTGGACCGACACCGTACTAATGTATCTCAATAAATGCTATGTTGTGTTTCTCTTCTAGGTGTCCGGTGACTTTTATTAATATAGTGTATATTCCTGTATGATCACTTTGACTAACAAAGTTAAGGGGAAAGTGCCGCTTTCTGATGCGCATGTTCACTCGTTCCAGCCGCGTTTGGCCCACCTCTTAGACAGCGAAGATATTTTTTTGAGCTGATTTCAGCCCATTTTGCTAACCGCGATTTAATTGGTAACAGCAGGTTAAAGTGCATTTTATTCATTTTCGGGAAAACGGACTTCTGGATTCTCTATACTTGGATGAAGTACAGGAGTTTATCAAAATAATGGAAACATCAACTGCTACTAGAGAACACGCAAATGCTCTGTACGCAAATCACAGGGACGATGACACCAACGATGTGAGGTATATGAATGGTGCAGTATGATGTCGTAGCAATTCAACAACAGTCCCAGGTGAAACAGCTGTTGTGGAATAATTGTCGATAATATCAGATCTCAGTGTCCTCAAAAAAGGCATGAACATAAGTGTTCTTCTTGCAGGATCTTCAATGACTAGAACGGTAGAAAGAGTAGGTGTAACACAAGAAACTGCATCTAAGATTCTGACTACCTTTCACTAAGGACACTCCAAGCCCGTAAATTGTGGACGCTATATGATATTGTTAGATTTGGATACAAAATTATTGGCTCGTATTGTACATAGAAAGCACAAGATCACAGCACGGCAAATAGCAATGGAGTTGGGCACCAGTAAGAATGATTCCGTTTCCCTCTTAATAGTTCGTGGGGAACTCTATTGTGCCGGTATTTATGACTGTACTTCAATCTACAAACTTCTGATTTCCAACAGAAATGCAACAAAACGTGTAAGGTGATGTAAAACACATAAAATCTGGGATGCTACAGACTGGCAACATGTCATCTGGTCTTAAGAGTCGTGCTTCACATTGTTTCCCACCATTGGTAGTGTTGACATCTTGTGAAAACCTACAGAAGCAAACCACCCGAATGTTTTATTCCTTTCAAGCAATGGAAGTGTACGCCGTGGTATGCAATATCATGGCATTGCTTAGGGACACTGGTTACTCTGCTGGGCCGTGCCACGTCTGCAATGCATGAATCCATTATTCTGCACACAATGTCTCAGGCAGTTTTCCTAATGATCGGTTTGAAGCAGATAATGGACTTGTGTTTGTGTGAAATCTGTCACGGTGGGGTTTGTATAACATGAAGATGAGGTGCAGCCCCTGACCACCTCAATCTCCGGACCAAAATATTATTGAATAGTTGTGGAAATATCTGGAAAGGTCAGATCACACTTTCTACCTCGAACTTTACAGGTACGGTTGGGACATATTTTTCAAGAAGAATGGTCTCACATTCATATACACTAACGAGCTTATGCAAAATACATAGCAACATCATCTATGCGCGTACTCGGTTGCGTCCGCCAGTGCGTATATAAAGCGATAGACATCCTTGCCAGCTGTGAGAGCTGTTTTCGGCATGAGAATGACAAGTAATAACGATTTAAGCGATTTTCAAAGCGGTGTCATAGTTGGCGCTCGCGAATTGGCCATAGTAATTTGGAGGTAGAAACGAAGTTCGGATTTTCACGGACGACCCTTGCAAGGGTGTACCGTGACTACAAGAATTCTGACAAAACATCCAACCTACGATACCAGTGTGGCCGTAAGATGGCATTGGGTGAACGTGAGCATCGTCGGCTGTCAAGAATCGTTTCACGCGATAGGCGTGCCACAGTCTCGCAGGTATTATCGGAATTCAATGCTGGAGCCTCAACAAGCACCAGCGTCCGGATTGTGCAACGTACCCTGCACGATATGGGCTTTGGGAGACGACGCCCAACTGGAGTCCCCTTGATGGGTGCACGACACATAGCTATGCGCCTCGCTTGGGCACGGCAACACCGCAACTGGACACTTGATGACTGGAAACAAGTAGCCTGGTCTGACGAGTCGCGTTTCCAACTGTATCGGGCAGATGGAAGGATTCGTGTGTGGCGCAAACTCCATGAAGCCATAGATCCCGCCTGTCAACAGGGAACTGTACATGCTGTGGTTGGGGGATTCCGTAATGGTATGGGGTGTGTTTAGCTGGACTTTACTGGGACCCCTGGTACGTCTACAAACGTTTGGGGCTGGCCAACCCTATGAGTGCATTCTTTCTGACGACGTACACCCGTTCATGTCCTGCATTCATGCTGATGGGTTCAGCCTGTTCGAACTGGCTAATGCACTTCCACACAAGTATCGGAGCGCCACATTATGGTTAGAGGAGCATTCATCTGAGTTTTAGGTGTTGCCATTCCCACCCAAGTCCCCAGATCTGAACGTAATAGAACACATTTGTGATGCCATGCAACGCGCTATCGAACACAGGAATCCGAGACCTCGGAATACACCCGAAATGTGGAACGCTCCTCTGCAGGAAACATGGTGTGTATTGCCTATAGCATATTTTCAGAAGCTAGTGGAGTCCATGCCCCATCGTATTTCTGCAGTCCTGCACTCCCATGGGGGACCTACCAAGTATTAGACTGGGGTACCAGTTTTTCTGGCACTTCAGTGTACATGACTTGAATAATTATTGGGTTGATGCTTAAGTTCATGCCTTTTTATTTCACGAGTGTTTCCCAGATCAGTAGTGACGGTGCAGATGGCCACTTTTTTATACAATTATACAAATGTAGCCAGTAATGTAGTGTATCTGAATTACATTGCGTTGTGTGATTGTGCCTAATGGTTGTTTTAGTTTTCAGGTCCGAAAGTATGGAGTGCCAAGCAGAGCAAATGGACATTTCCGACATCTGCTCCGTTACGAATTTAATAAGGGATCCACAGCCGCCGTGGCTACTCGATAAATTTGTGATGTGTATGGTCAGGAAGCTAATGCTCCGAGGACAGCCCGCAAATGGTTTGACCGATTCCGAGGTGGAAATTTTGACCTTAACGACTCTCCACGCTCAGGTCGTCCATCTCACTTTGATGAGGATCGTTTGAACCGTCTCACCCATTTGGATCCGCGTCAAACCGCACGCGAACTGGACACTGAGATCGACTGTGATTAGGCCACCGTGGTGCAACACCTGCAACGTATGGGAATGTCCAGGAATTGGGGTCTTAGGTTCCTCAGACTCTCACCAAGGACAACCAGAATCATCGTGTTGCCATATATGGTTCCTTGCTGGCCGGTTATCGCTAATGTTCTCAGCAACACAAGCCCTTTCTGTCACGCATTGTTACCGGAGATGAAAACGGGTGCCTGTACGTGAATTTCAGGCACCGGAGGGAATGGTTAAGCCCAAACAAGACGTCCACACCACGTCCAAAACTTGATCTTCATCCTGCGAAGATAACGTTGTGTTTCTGGTGGGACATGGAAGGCATTATTCACTGGGAAATGTTGCAGAGGAATCGGGGGATCAACTCTGCACTCTATTATGAGCAACTCCGACGCGTGGAGGGAGCAATTCAGCAGAAACGGCCACATCGACGGCATGGTGTCCTTCTCCAATATGATAGCGCACGCCCTCACAGTGCATACATGAGCAAAATAGCCATTCAGGACATAAAATGGGAGATTCTTCCACATCCGGCCTATTCCCAAGATGTCATCCCGTCAGACTGTCACCTGTTCCGATCCCTGTCGAATGCATTCCGTGGCAGAACGTTCAACAATTATGTTGATCTCCAGAATTTCCTTGATGATTTCCTCGCAGCAAAACCAGCACGTTTTTCAAGAATGTCATTGCAGTCCTATCCAGACGTTGGGACACCATCGTAAACAGTAGGGTGGATACATAGTTGATTGATTCAGTTTTCCCTTCTGATGTAATACATTTTTTTTAGGTTTAACGACCACAGTGAGCAACTCAATGGGCTATAAGCAGTCGCCCGTCCCTAATTTTGGGTCACTGGTTCCAGGGAAGGGAGAGAGCCAGTGCCGTAAGACAAACACAACATCCATGCCTCACCGGGATTTGAAACCGGACCCCTTTCGGACGAATGATCAGAGGCCATCGCTTAGACCACTGCGCCACCGGGGCGGCGTAATACATTCTTGTAGTGCGGTGAAAAAAACGGCATGAACTTATGCATTAACCTAATATATTTCATGTCGAATTGCTTTTGTTCTGAAATCTCGAGGTGGCCTATAGCTTATTAGTAAACACTTCTCCACAAATAGAAAGTGTTTCCATTATTTTGATAAACCCCCGTATTTCACATTGGGCACCAAAGTTGAATCTCTATCTTGTGCAACATTTTTCTATTGAGACAGAAATCACTTAAAAAATAAAAATTCGACTTTAGCTGAAGCACTTTTAAAACATCTGCACACCGCCGCGGTTAAAGAGAATAACCGTTACTAAAGAAATTCTGTTTCACCGACATTACAAAGCACTTTCGTTTCCTGGTTGAAAAGCATCATTAAGAATCGATCGTGGTTTCTTCTAACCGCATCCGCAGAGACTTCTTTTGACTAACTACAACAACAAGCATAGATGAGCTCCACCTGGATGAACACTTGATTTCGCAGAGAGAACGAAGTCAAAAATCTTTCTAGTAAAGGAAGAATTGTTTTCACAAGAAAACTGAGGGAACAACGTACGCGGGATTGATTAGCTTCCTCCAGAATGTTATTGATTTCCGGGTAGAAAAGTAGTCCAAGGTAGGAACGGAGGGCGACAACGAATCCTTGGGCTTTTTTTTTTTTTTTTTTTTTTTTTTGATTGGAGGTTTAACGACCACCGTGAGCAACTCAATGGGCTATAAGCAGTCGCCCGTCCCTAACTTAGGGTGACTGGCTCCAGGGAAGGGAGAGAGCCAGTGCCGTAAGACAAACACAACATCCATGCCTCACCGGGATCCGAACCCGGACCCCGTTCGGATGAATGATCAGAGGCCATCGCTTAGACCACTGCGCCACCGGGGCGGCTCCTTGGGCTTAAGAAGCACACAACGTATGACAAAACTCTTACATTTGCTACTTCGAAAGCATTTGAGATTTTTTTTCTGTTTGATTGGAGATTTTAACGACCTCCGTGAGCAATTCAATGGGATATAAGCAGTCGCCCGACCCTAATTTAGGGTCAATTGCTCCAGGGTAGCGAGTGAGTCAGTGCCGTAATCAAACACAAGATCCATGCCTCACTGGGATTCGAACCCAGACCTATCAAGTACGAACGATCATAAGCCAGCGCTTAGACTACTACGCAATCTGGGTGGCTGGAATTTCTTTATTTTTACCTTGATCCGTGCAGCCAGTAGTAGCAGTTTGAAATGAGAAAGACTATAACGAGCTATTTATTGTAATGAGCACGTTTTTGGAATCAAACGAATGCGCGGAAACATTAAATGAAGTCGAACCCACCTATAACGAGATCGCATTATATAGTGCGTCGCATAAATATAGAGACAGAACAAATTCTCGAATAAAAAAGAAACAACAACGAGCTGAAATGTATACCTGATATTTATAGCAAAAATAGCATAGGACACTCAGCTGCACAATAGTTTGACGGAAACATATCAATTCCAACCCCAAGAAAAAAAAAACAGAAATACGCTGTTTCAAAAATATAAAGATTTACTAGTTATGAGCACCTCCGGTACGAATAGTGGAGCCGTTGTTTCGAATAACACTGAAAACCCGATTAGGCATGCTGTCCACCAAGTGATGTAAGTGTTCTGGACGGAGTGCGTACAAGCTTCGTTCAATCTGCGCTTTCAATGATACCACACTTGAGAACTGCCATCCATTCGCTTACACTTCACGAGATGGGATACCCCAGAGGTTCTCGATAGGGTTCAGATCTGGATTCAGTGCTGGCCAATCCATAACGGTCACATGATGAGTGTTAACAAAGCTTTCGTTGATGCAGACCGATGGATAGAGGCATTGTGGTGCTGGAACAGATAATCAACACCCGCTAGAGTTTCGGCAAACGGTAGCGATGGCTGCTGAGTATGTCCTGATACGTTTCGGAGTTTTGCCTGCCTTGCAGAAAAGCGATATCCATTATCCCATTGAACGCAAAAGCTCCCCAGACCATCGCAGATCCCCCTCCTTTCTGTCTGCTGAAGAAGGTGCGTAGCTCACGTCGTAAATCATGTCAATAGCAGTTCCAAGAGTCAGGGCCATCCAGGTTGAACTTTTTCTCATCGGAGAAAATAGTTGTGATCCACTCGTCCGTCCAGTGCATGTGGCTGCTGGCCCATAACAATCTAGCTTCCTTGTGGCGCCGCGTGTGGTGTGGCAGAAGGCGCATGGAGCACACTGTTGCGACTTTCCTTGATTCGTCGATGAACTGTGAAATTTGAGACAGGGATACCAACAGTCCGAGAAGCGTGACGTTGTGAAAACCTTTGGGATGAAACTAAACGCATGATGGCGCGATCATCTCGTTTGGTTGTTATTCGAGGCCTTCCACGCCGTTTTCTGGCAGTTAACGCACCGCGTTTCGATAAAGTCTTATAAATGACTGCCTTACTCCTCCTCATGGCTTTACAAATTTTCGCTACAGGCAATCCATTTGCTCTCAGTCTCCAAATCTTCTGCACCTCCGCACCAGAAAGTTGACTGTTGCGAGGCATTTCGGCAAATGAATGTCTGACGGCAGGTCCGCTGTCTTTTGTAGGCTGGACCGAAATACGGCCCATGCGCGTGCGTACAACATGCTAATTTGTACATCGTATTTGCATGTGGCTACTTTACATAGCTGTCTTTATATTTATGAGACACCTAAAATTACACTATTTCACTTTGTGTTGTTCTTTTCACACAATCCGGTCATCTCGACGGATTGAAATGTTTGTTGTAGGGATATGTCTAATTAGGTACCACTTCAGCTTCCTACCTATATTTGCATTGCGTTCACGGCGCAAAGTCAACTGTCTCTATATTTATGCGACGTACCTTACGGAGTTCCGAAAAATGCAAGTTACTGCCCCGGTGGAGCAGTGGTCTAAGCGATGGCTCCTGATCATTCGCCCGAGATGGGTCCGGGTTTGAATCGCGATGAGGCATGGTTGTGGTGTTTTTCTAACGGCGCTGGCTGTTCCCTTCCCTAGAACCAGTGACCCTAAATTACGGACGGGCGACTGCCCATTGAGTTGCTGACGGTGGCGTTTTTTTTTTTTTTTTTTCACGTTTTCCAACCGTAGGTTGAAGAAGCATATATGCTCCAGTTTTGTCCGTCCCTCTGTCCGTCCGTCCGTCCGACCGTCCGCACAATAACTCACGTAAAAATGGTTCGATTTCGACGAAATTTTAGTATGTGGTAGGGGACCACTTGGGGACGAACCCTATTGAAAATGGGCGAAACAGGGTCAAAGGTCAGCACATAGGAGTGGGATCCATTCCATTGCTCTTATGCGGCATAACTTGCGTAAAAATTGTTCGATTTCGATTAAATTTTAGTATATGGTAGGGAACCACCTGGGCACGAGACCTATTAAAAATGGGCGGAATGGGGTCAAAGGTCAGGACATAAAAGCGGGATTCATGCCATTACCTTTATGCATCATAACATGCGTAAATATCGTTCGATTTCGATGAAATTTTAGTATGTGGTAGGGAACCACCTGGCCACAAACCGTATTGAAAATGGGCGAGATGGGGTCAAAGGTCAGGACATAAAAGGGGGATCCATTCAGTTGCCTTTATGCGTCATAACATGCGTAAATATGGTTCGATTTCAATGAAATTTTAGTATGTGGTAGGGAACCACCTGGGCACGAACCCTATTGAAAATGAGCGAAATGGGGTTAAAGGTCAGGCAGGGCATAAGAGCGGGATTTATTCCATTGCCCTTATGCGTCATAACTTGCGTAAAAATGGTTCGATTTCGATGAAATTTTGGTATGTGGTAGGGAGCCACTGGGGACGAACCCTATTGAAAATGGGCAAAATAAGGTCGAAGGTCAGGACACTGGAGTGGGACCCATTCCATTGCCCTTGTGCATCATAACTTACCTAAAATGCTTGCATTGCGACAAAACTTTATCATGTTGTTTTGGAGGTAGAGTGAACCGGTTCTGTTGAATATCAACGAAATGAGGTCAAAGGTCATTGCACAAAAGCAAGATTTATTCCACAGCCTGTATTCTCATACCTTGCGTAAAACTGCTTCATTGCAACAAAATTATATCATGTTGTTCTGGGGGTATAATGAACCGGTTCTGTTGAATATCAAAGGAATGGGGTCAAAGGAAAGGACACAGGAGCGAGATTTATTCCACAGGTATTATCCACATAACTTGTGTAAGAATTTCTGGTATGTTGGAAAGCGTATCATAATCAATGCATTGCTTGATTTTACTAACTTGTTATTTTAACCGTATGTTGAGAATAATAATTTTGGGGGAAACGGCATATATCGAAGATCAACACGGTTATCAGTAAAAGTGACATTTACCGAGTTTTTTCTCTGGAAATCAGGGAATTACCTGCTTTTGGCTACACCCCGTGGTTCCCTTACAGATAGATCAGTTCACATGAAGACAAAAATGTTTTACTTGCTTTATTTAGTACACTGTAAAAAAATCTCTAAAATTCACGGACAAGTTTCCGTCATGTCTTTCGTGAATTAACGAAGCATATTTCTGATACAACCTCTTCCGTGAAATGACGGAAAGAAATCTGAATTTAACGTATTTTTCGTACAACGGAAAAATTCTGAATTTTCAAAAACCTTTCTGTAGTTTCTTTCTTACGTTTACGGTAAATTACCGTTTTAGAAATGTTTTAACGGACAATTTTTAATTTTCAGAAACCTGTCAGCAATTCTTTTTGGAAAAAACACCGTTCTCACTTTTTCCGTATATGTATGACGAGAAATTATCGGAAATAGGAGCTATTGCTGAGAATACTTGAGGTTTGAATAACTTAAAATTTCAATCGCCTGTCGAATTTTGAAGTTCCGTAGCGAGATCGGATATTGTGGATGGCATATTGCATGCATTTTGTTTATTGTGGCACAGGATATTTCTTCTCCCTTCCCCTATTTGGTGCACCAGCTACTTATTATATATTGTGTTACTGTAAGAAACCGGGTACTTGTTGTACAAATGATTATACGATGTTTGTGTATCAGTCCATGGACAACTTAAGACAAAAGCTATTATAGCTTATTTTATATTTAGTTTTTTGGTGTGAAATAACACTAGGCCCTATAAAAAGTACATTTCACCTTTTTTAAAGATGACTGATAGTCATTGTCAGTTTAAAAAAATCAATTTTCAAAGCATTTTGCTGCTTCGAAAAATCAGGATTAAAAATGCTTAATTTGTGAAAAGTCCTCCTACAGAAAGAAAAATATTACAAACCTATTCAGAAAGATCCTGCAGAAAATAAAATTACTAAATCACTCACATCAATGACGAAAAATAAAATTTCACCTTCACGGAATTCGTTTTACGATGTACGTGACTCGGTCTCCCGAGCGTTTGTGGCTCAGTGGTTAAAGGCGCGAGTTACCTGTTTCGCCAGCTCTAACGACGAGGGTTTTGATCCTGACCTCAGCGGAAGGATTATCTGGAGTCAGTGCTGTACAGGATCGTCGATTTTGCGGAATTTCAGTTTAAATACGGAATAGCCTGAAATGGACTTTTCTGAAATAAAGGGAATTTCTGTATACGAAAAATCTGTGAAAATACAGAAATTTAAATAAATGCGCACTTTTAAAAACGGAAATTATTGATAAAGACGGATACCTACCGGCAACTTTGCTGGACGTTCTTTTCAAAAAATTTCGGTGAATTCACGCCACTTATTTTTAGCACGTCTTATGTAAAAATGATCGTGCTTATGTTATCAGTTTGTCCGTCCGTCCGCCTGTACCAACGATATCTCTGCAACTATTAGTCCGATTTGAAAAACTATTTTTGCATTGGGAAGCTTGGAATATGCGAATGATGATTCTTTATTTCGTTTTTACGATGTGCAATTTCGCCGCTAGAGGGCGAAAATGCAGATGATGTCGAATTCAAATATACGTTTTATTCCACATTTTTGCTTCTAAACATCCGATTGAAAAAATTATTTTATCTTTCGATTCCATTTATGACGAAAAGTATTTTAGATATAGTTGCTTTTTCAAATTACGCATAGATTTTCCGCTAGGGGATGTAAAAGTAAATGACATTTTTCCCGATAACTCTTCTTCTAAAACTCCAATTTGAAAAAAATTTTCTTCAGCGGATACATCTTCTGATAGAAATTCTTTTGCATATAATTTCAAATTTTTGGTAAAGAATACTGTTGCCACAAGGGGGCGTAAAAGTTAATTTTTGCTTCTGATGTATTTGCCATAATATCTGAACTTCTAAAATAACGATTGAAAACATTCTTTCGTAGAGTGATGCCACTCACATCGATAATTGTTTTTTGGAATATTTTTTCCTAAAATATTCCACAGTTTCTCCGCCAGGGGGCGTTGATGTACGTCTTATTTTTGTCAATATCTCTACTTCTAGGAGTCCGATTTGAAAAATTCCTTCTTTGTTGGAGAGTGTTTTCCGTGTGACATGTTTTTCATATAATTTCAAAATTTTCAAGTAAAACATAGAGTTTCCGCTAGGGGGCGTAGCAGTAAATTGCGTTTCCCCCTATATCTCTGTTTCTAAATCTCCGATTTGAAAAATTCTTTCTGCACCGGATACAGCTCCGGGTGGGAAATAGTTTGCACATAATTTCTAATTTTTGTAAAAAATGGTTTGGCCACCTTGTGGCGTAAGTCTTAATTTCCGCTTCTGATATATTTTCAGCAAAATATGAGCTTCTAAAATCTCGATTGAAAAAAGTCGTTTGTTGACCGATACTACTCATGTCAACAAAACTTTTAGGAACATTTTCTTTTTGAAATAATGCATGGTCTATACGCCAGGGGGCGCAGATGCATATCCTATTTTTGTCAATAGCTATACTTTTAAGAGTCCGATTTGAAAAATTCCTTCTTTGTTGGATAGTGTTTCTAGTGTGACACGTGGTTCATATAATTTCAAAATTTTCAAGTAATTCATAGACTTTCCGTTAGGGGTCGTAAATGTAAATTGCGTTTCCCCCTATATCTCTGCTTCTAAATCTCCGATTTGAAAAATTGTTTCTGCACCACATACAACTCCTGATGGGAAATCGTTTGCACATAATTTCTATTTTTTGTAAAAAATAGTTTGGCTACCAGGTGGCGTAAGTCTTAATTTCGGCTTCTGATGTATTTGCAGAAAAATATGAGCTTCTAAAATCTCGATTGAAAAAAAGTCGTTTGTTGACCGATACTACTCATGTCGACAAACCTTTTAGGAAAATGTTCTTCTTGAAATAATGCATGGTTTCTACGTCAGGGGGCGTAGATGTATATCTTATTTTTGTCAATATCTCTGCTTCTAAGTGTCCGATTTGAAAAATTCCTTCTTTGTTGGATAGTGCTTCCGATGCAAAAGGTTTTTCCTATAAATAAAAAATTTACAAGTAAATCATAGATTTTCTGCTAGGGGGCACAAAGGTAAATTGCGTTTTCTGCGTAATATTTCTGCTCCTAAAGCTCCGATTTGAAAAATTCTTCCTGTATCGCATACAAAACCTGATGGAAAATATTTTCACATAATTTCTAATGTTTGGTAAAGAATGGTTTGGCCACCAGGGGTCATAAGGGTTAATTTCTGCTTCTGATGCATTTGTAGCAAAATCTGGGTTCCTGAAAACTCAACAATTTTTTTTTCTTGGACCGATACCGCTTATATGGATAAACCTTTTGAGAATACTTTCTTCCTAAAATAATGCATGGTTTTCCCACCAAGGGATGTAAAGTCACATCTTATTTTTGTCGATATCTGTGTTTCTAAGAGTTCGTAAGGTCACGATTCCGTTTACAGAAATGTCTGAGGGATTAAAACCCCGCTTGAAAATCTTCTTTCTTTCGTCAGACCTATTGTTTTCCATACCGGTTCCATTGACTTTGAATAGCTTTAATAAATTTAATTTGCGTCAGAACGGATTCAAAAGACGTGCTTATTACACTCAAAATTCGGTGTCATATTTCTTGTTTACAGTGTTATTCCGAGCAATCTTACCAAACACATATCTCCTAGTGCAATATTCGATGACTCAAATAAGAACACGATCTAAAAACATAAACATCAACAATTAGCTTATGATTGCTTGATGGTTACTACATTTAATGACTGGTTAAAAACTCATGGCTAGCTAAAATGATGGTATTGGTGTTTAAAATGCCAAGAACTTGCGACCTTACTAAAGGTCATCTTCAGGTCAACAACCTCCACAAGTTTAACCTACCAAACCTACGACCTACCCTACCTACGACCTCTTGTAGAAGGTTTATGTATCTATCTAAATCGAAAGGTATTTTGTAATGATGAGTTACCTTCAGATATTCCCACTGCTTGGTTAAATTTATTGAATGATTTACTCCCATATCTTAATCCTGTTACAAAACTACTTTCGATCCCCCTCCCGTCCCTCCCCGCCCCCCGCCATCCTTGAAGTTTTTGAACTTTGTATTGTATGTAATTTTGTTGATCTACGCATGTACCAATCTACGTCATCTGACACATGTATTTAATGTCAGCCCAGTGTTATTGAGGAGGTTGTTGGCCTGCAGATGACCTCTGGTAAGGTTGAAAGTTTTTGCTATTGTAAACACCATCGTTTTAGCTAGTCATGAGTTTTTAACCAGTCATTAAATGTAGTATCCATCAAGTAATAATGAGCTAATTGTTGATGTGTATGTTTTTAGATCGTGTTCTTATTTGAGTCATCGAATAATGTACAAAGAACTAAACACGAATTTTTATACCATTCAGTAACGCATATTCACTCATACATCTCCAGGTGGAAAACGTCTTTTTCCCTTCACCTCACGATCTTTTATTTTTCTTTTGATTGAGGTTTCAACGACCACCGTTAGGAATTCAGTGGGCTATAAGCAGTCGTTCATGCCTAATTTATGCCCAGTGGTTCCAGGGAAGGACGGTTTATTTTAAGGTATGCACATAGCTCTCAAAGAGTTCACAGGACCGTGTACTACTGATGAATAATGCCTCTCCAGTCCTGAAACAGAGTGAGCATGCAATTATGAGCAGAAATTTGAGTTTTGAATTTTTTCGCACCAAGGAGAACATGGGTGTTGGTATTCCAGCGATTGATTTTTCATTTCTGATCATAATGGTGAACCCAATTCTCATCACCAGTCCTAAAGCTTTGGAGAAAATCAGTTCCATATTTTTCGTAGCTAGCAAGCAACTTTTGGCGTGATTCAAGTCTTGATTTCTTCATTTCAGTCGTTAATTGACGCCGTACCCAATGAGCACACTCTTTGTTGTATCCTAAAACGTTAACAATGTCATTGGCACTACCTAAACTAATGTTCAGCTTACCTGCTATGGTTCTTTGAGCTATTTTGTTCTATCCTAAAACGTCAAGAATGTCATTGTCACTACCTAAACTAATGTTCAGCTTGCCTGCTATGGTTCGTTGAGCTATTTTGTTGTATTCTAAAACGTTAAGAATGTCATTGACACTACCTAAACTAATGTTCAGCTTACCTGCTATGGTTCCCTGAGCTATTTTGTTGTATCCTAAAACGTAAAGAATGTCATTGAAACTACTTAAACTAATGTTCAGCTTACCTGCTATGGTTCCCTGAGCTATTTTGTTGCATCCTAAAACGTTAAGAATGTCATTGACACTGCCTAACCTACTGTTCAGCTTACCTGTTATGGTTCGCTGAGCTATTTTGTTGTATCCTAAAACGTTAAGAATGTCATTGAAACTACCTAAAGTAATGTTCAGCTTACCTGCTATGGTTCCCTGAGCTATTTTGTTGCATCCTAAAACGTTAAGAATGTCATTGACACTGCCTAAACTACTGTTCAGCTTACCTGCTATGGTTCCCTGAGCTATTTTGTTGTATCCTAAAATGTTAAGCGTTAAGAATGTCATTGAAACTACCTAAACTAATGTTCAGCTTACCTGCTATGGTTCCCTGAGCTATTTTGTTGCATCCTAAAACGTTAAGAATGTCATTGACACTGCCTAAACTAATGTTCCGCTTACCTGCTATGGTTCCCTGAGCTACACTGGTGTGCAAAAATTAAGGACGAAGAGGAGAAATCAGCATAACAGCGGGACGAGCAGGCAGAACGGACCGAAAGACCACTCAGGAGATAGAATAGGGTCCGGTACGGTAGGGCATGCGCATATATGCAGCATGACGTAGGTAAGGGGGTTTCGAGAGGGTATAAAGCACACGGCGGTGTACGCTCAGCATATCGGTGAAAGCTATTGCACGGTGTACATCGGTTTGAACGACGTCGAGTTGCTGCCAACGTGTGATATGGCCAACAGGCAATCTAGTAGACGACATCTGGATGACTTTACCCGAGATCGCGTCATTGGGAAGTTGGAAGAAGGTCAAAGTATGACTAGTGTGGCCGAGGAGTTCGGGATCGCTCACAGCTTCTTTTCACGACCTTGGAGTGCATTTCAAACGACAGGAACAGCTGTCCGAGAGTTTGGCAGTGGTCGTCGACGATATTGTCCTACAGACGAGAAGAGACAGACGACAGACAGCGGGAGAAATTGCAAGGCACATGCAACAAACAACAGGACGTCCGTTATCGCGTTTTACCGTGGCCAGGAGGCTGCACAATGGTGGTCTATTTGCACGATGATCACTACGGTGTGTGCCATTAAAGCCTGCTCATCGAGACAACGGTTTCTGTGGTGCCAGGAGCACAAGAACTGGACACACAGCAATGAGGTCGAGTTATCTTTACGGATGAGAGCCGATTTAGTCCGACGAGCGATTCTGGACGTATACACATCTGGAGAGAGCAGGGAACACGCAATAACACCTCCAACATCATTGAAAGCGACAGGTTTGGAGGTGGCGGAGTTCTCGTTTGGGGCGGTATCATGCTTGGTAGCCGTACTGATCTCCACATCTTCCAAGGAGGTTCAGTCACTGGTGTTCGCTATTGTACCGAGGTTCTCGTGACTCACGTGCGTCTGTTTAGAGGTTCTGTGGGTACTGAGTTGCTCTTCATGGAAGACAACGCTGCACCTCATCGTACAGTGGCTGTCGCAGAGCTGTTGGAGAGTAAATATATTCAACGCATGGATTGGCCCGCAAGGTCTCCGGAAATCCAATCGAACACGTGTGGGACTTTCTCGGGAGACACTTGGCAGCACGTCACCAGCCGCCAGCAACGATTCCGCAGCTGTGATTGGCGCTACAAGAGGAATGGGCCACGATGCCTAAACAGCTCCTTGACAACCTCGTCCTCAGCATCGGCAGACGTTGTAAATCCTGCAACGCCCTCAGGAGTGAACATATCCCCTACTAAAGACTGGATTTTTCTTGGCAGGCGCCTGTTACATGGACGTTTCTGTCTTCTGTCCAGTTGTGCTCGAAGCTAGCTTTTCAATAAAGTGCCTTTGTATCCTTTGGATTCCTTGTTTGGACGGTTTTGTTCACTTGTCCCATATTTTTACATCTTGGGGATCTTATGGTATGATTTAAGTCGATGTGGAGCACTTCTGCACGACGTTACATTCGAAAATCGAAAAACCGTCTCGTCCTTAATTTTTGCACGCCAGTGTATTTTGTTGTATCCTAAAACGTTAAGAGTGTCATTGACATTACCTAAACTAATGTTCAGCTTACCTGCTATAGTTCCCTGGGCTATTTTGTTGCATCCTAAAACGTTAAGAATGTCTTTGACACTACCTAAACTAATGTTCAGCTTACCTGCTATGGTTCCCTGAGCTATTTTGTTGCATCCTAAAACGTTAAGAATGTCATTGACACTACCTAAACTAATGTTCAGCTTACCTGCTATGGTTCCCTGAGCTATTTTGTTGTATTCTAAAACGTTAAGAATATCATTAACACTACCTAAACTAATGTTCAGCTTACCTGCTATGGTTCCCTGAGCTATTTTGTTGCATCCTAAAACGTTAAGAATGTCATTGACACTACCTAAACAAATGTTCAGCTTACCTGCTATGGTTCCCTGAGCTATTTTGTTGTATTCTAAAACGTTAAGAATGTCATTGACACTACCTAAACTAATGTTCAGCTTACCTGCTATGGTTCCCTGAGTTATTTTGTTGCATCCTAAAACGTTAAGAATGTCATTGACACTTCCTAAACTAATGTTCAGCTTACCTGCTATGGTTCCCTGACCTATTTTTTTGCATCCTAAAACGTTAAGAATGTCATTGACACTACCTAAACTAATGTTCAGCTTACCTGCTATGGTTCCCTGAGTTATTTTGTTGCATCCTAAAACGTTAAGAATGTCATTGACACTACCTAAACTAATGTTCAGCTTACCTGCTATGGTTCCCTGACCTATTTTTTTGCATCCTAAAACGTTAAGAATGTCATTGACACTACCTAAACTAATGTTCAGCTTACCTGCTATGGTTCCCTGACCTATTTTTTTGCATCCTAAAACGTTAAGAATGTCATTGACACTGCCTAAACTAATGTTTAGCTTACCTGCTATGGTTCCCTGAGCTATTTTGTTGTATTCTAAAACGTTAAGAATGTCATTAACACTACCTAAACTAATGTTCAGCTTACCTGCTATGGTTCCCTGAGCTATTTTGTTGCATCCTAAAACGTTAAGAATGTCATTGACACTACCTAAACTAATGTTCAGCTTACCTGCTATGGTTCCCTGAGCTACACTGGTGTGCAAAAATTAAGGACGAAGAGGAGAAATCAGCATAACAGCGGGACGAGCAGGCAGAACGGACCGAAAGACCACTCATAAGACAGAATAGGGTCCGGTACGGTAGGGCATGCGCATATATGCAGCATGACGTAGGCAAGGGGGTTTTGAGAGGGTATAAACACACGGCGGTGTACGCTCAGCATATCGGTGAAAGCTATTGCCTGGTGTACATCGGTTTGAACGACGTCTAGTTGCTGCCAACGTGTGATATGGCCAACAGGCAATCTAGTAGACAACATCTGGATGACTTTACCTGAGGTCGCTCTGGATGACTTAACAGCGGGACGAGCAGGCAGAACGGACCGAAAGACCACTCATAAGACAGAATAGGGTCCGGTACGGTAGGGCATGCGCATATATGCAGCATGACGTAGGCAAGGGGGTTTTGAGAGGGTATAAACACACGGCGGTGTACGCTCAGCATATCGGTGAAAGCTATTGCCTGGTGTACATCGGTTTGAACGACGTCTAGTTGCTGCCAACGTGTGATATGGCCAACAGGCAATCTAGTAGACAACATCTGGATGACTTTACCTGAGGTCGCGTCATTGGGAAGTTGGAAAAATGTCAAAGTATGACTAGTGTGGCCGAGGAGTTCGGGATCGCTCACAGCTTCTTTTCACGACCTTGGAGTGCATTTCAAACGACAATAACAGCTGTCCGAGAGTTTGGCAGTGGTCGTCGACGATATTGTCCTACAGACGAGAAGAGACAGACGACAGACAGCGGGAGAAATCGCAAGGCACATGCAACAAACAACAGGACGTCCGTTATCGCGTTTTACCGTGGCCAGGAGGCTGCACAATGGTGGTCTATTTGCACGATGATCACTACGGTGTGTGCCATTAAAGCCTGCTCATCGGAGACAACGGTTTCTGTGGTGCCAGGAACACAAGAACTGGACACACAGCAATGAGGTCGAGTTATCTTTACGGATGAGAGCCGATTTAGTCCGACGAGCGATTCTGGACGTATACACATCTGGTGAGAGCAGGGAACACGCAATAACACCTCCAACATCATTGAAAGCGACAGGTTTGGAGGTGGCGGAGTTCTCGTTTGGGGCGGTATCATGCTTGGTAGCCGTACTGATCTCCACATCTTCCAAGGAGGTTCAGTCACTGGTGTTCGATATTGTACCGAGGTTCTCCAGACTCACGTGCGTCTGTTTAGAGGTTCTGTGGGTCCTGAGTTGCTCTTCATGGAAGACAACGCTGCACCTCATCGTACAGTGGCTGTCGCAGAGCTGTTGGAGAGTAAATATATTCAACGCATGGATTGGCCCGCAAGGTCCCCGGAAATCCAATCGAACACGTGTGGGACTTTCTCGGGAGACACTTGGCAGCACGTCACCAGCCGCCAGCAACGATTCCGCAGCTGTGATTGGCGCTACAAGAGGAATGGGCCACGATGCCTAAACAGCTCCTTGAGAACCTCGTCCTCAGCATCGGCAGACGTCGTAAATCCTGCAACGCCCTCAGGAGTGATCATATCCCCTACTAAAGACTGGATTTTTCTTGGCAAGCGCCTGTCCCATGGACGTTTCTGTCTTCTGTCCAGTTGTGCTCGAAGCTAGCTTTTCAATAAAGTGCCTTTGTATCCTTTGTATCCTTTGGATTTCTTGTTTGGACGGTTTTGTTCACTTGTCCCATATTTTTACATCTTGGGGATCTTATGGTATGATTTAAGTCGATGTGGAGCACTTCTGCACGACGTTACATTCGAAAAACCGTCTCGTCCTTAATTTTTGCACGCCAGTGTATTTTGTTGTATCCTAAAACGTTAAGAATGTCATTGACACTACCTAAGCTAATGTTCAGCTTACCTGCTATAGTTCCCTGTGCTATTTTGTTGTATCCTAAAACGTTAAGAATGTCTTGATACTACCTAAGCTAATGTTCAGCTTAATTGCTGTGGTTCTCCGAGCTATTTTGTTGTATCCTAAAACATTAAAAATGTCATTGACACTACCTAAGCTAATGTTCAGCTTACTTGCTATGGTTCCCTGAGCTATTTTGTTGTATCCTAAAACGTTAACAATGTCATTGACATTACCTAAACTACCGTTCAGCTTACCTGTTATGGTTCGCTGAGCTATTTTGTTGTATTCTAAAACGTTAAGAATGTCATTGACACTACCTAAACTAATGTTTAGCTTACCTGCTATGGTTCCCTGAGCTATTTTGTTGCATTCTAAAACGTTAAGAATGTCATTGACACTACCTAAACTAATGTTCAGCTTACCTGCTATGGTTCTCTGAGCTATTTTGTTGTATCCTAAAACGTTTAATTGCCATTGACACTACCTAAACTAATGTTAGCTAACCTGCTTTGGTTCCCTGAGCTATTTTGTTGTATTCTAAAACATTAAGAATGTCATTGACACTACCTAAACTAATGTTAGCTAACCTGCTTTGGTTCCCTGAGCTATTTTGTTGTATTCTAAAACATTAAGAATGTCATTGACACTACCTCATCTTACCTGCTATGGTTCCCTGAGCTATTTTGTTGAATCCTAAGACGTTAACCATGTCATTGATACTCCCTAAACTAATGTTTAGCATACCTGCTATGGTTCGCTGAGTTATTTTTAGATTGTCCCTGATGATCGCATCGCTATTTTTCCCTGTTCAAATCGCAAGTTGCGATTACGGGCCTTCCCCTCCGTTGATAATCTTTTACAGCCAACAATGCCCTTTGATGTTCTTACCCAACGACAAACAGTGCTTATGTCTAAAGTTCCATAACCATAAACTGCCACTGGTTTAGTGCCAGTTTCTTTTGAAGGTACATTTTCATGAGTTAAAAGCTGCATATATAACTGATGGTTGTTTATATATTTGTGAAACGAATATCTCCGAAGAAATAATTCTTCATTTATACATGGTAAGTATTAATGCTGTTTTCATGCCTCCGCACACATGCACAATCATGGCTAGAAGAATATTCCACGGATTATTGGCATATTTTCACTGTATTCCATGTATTTACTTCATTCAGAAAACTTGAAACATTTCGCTGTCCTGGAGTGGAAATCGAATCCGTACCTCCCGATTTCTGGTCAAGACACCCGTATGACACATTTGAAAAAGAATCATCGATTTTAAACACAATTAAATGCTAACAAATGTATGTACAGTGTTCTATTACGCAGTGAATCGAAACTAATGGCACAAAGAACCGCACGGTGCCTGACTTTTAGGTAGGCAACAAATAATGCGTGAGGCATTATTTATTGAACAGGCCTCACACTTTTTAGTACGTCTTTTGTAAAAAAAGATCGTGCTTAGTTATCTGTTTGTCCGCCCGTCTGTGGACACGAAATCTCTGCAACTATTAGTCCGGTTTGAAAAATTATTTTTGCATTGGGAAGCTTGAAATATGCGAATGACGATCCTTTATTCACAGTTCCGTTTCTAAAGGGTGTGTAAACGGTTATATGGAAATCAAAATACATTTCATTCCATATATTTCTAAATATATGATTGAAAAAATCCTTTTACCTTTCGATTCCATTTATGTCGAAAAGTATTTTGGGTATAGTAATTTTTTCAAGTTACGCATAGATTTTCCGCTAGGGGGCGTGAAAGTAAATCGCGTTTTCTCCGATATCTGTACTTCTAAAACCCCAATTTGAAATATTTTTTTCTTCAGCGGATACAGCTCCCAATATGAAATCATCTGCACATAATTTCTAATTTTTGGTAAAGAACGGTTTGGCCACCAGGGGGCGTAAGCCTTAACCTCCGCTTCTGACGCATTTGCAGCAAAATCTGAGCTTCTGAAATCTCGATTGAAAAGTTCTGTCGTGGACAGATGCCACTCACGTCGATAACCCTTTTCGAAATATTTTGTTCTTAAAGTTTTGCAGGATTTCTCCGCCAGGGGGCGTAGATATATCTCTTTTTTTGTCAATATCTCTACTTCTAATGGTCCGATTTGAAAAATTCCTTCTTTTTTGGATAGAGTTTCCGGTGCGACTTGTTTTTTTTTTTTTTTTTATGATTTCAAAATTTTCAAGTAAATCATAGACTTTCCGTTAGGGACGTAACGGTAAATTACGTTTCCTTCGATGTCTCTACTTCTAAAACTCCGATTATAATTTTTTTTCTTCAGCGGATACAGCTTCTGATGGGAAAACTTTTGCATATAATTTCTAATTTTTTATAAAATATCGTTTGGCCACCAGGGGCGTAAGTCTTAACTTCCGCTTCTGACGCATTTGCAATAAAATCTGAGCTTCTAAGATCTCGACTGAAAAAAATTCGTTTTTGGACCGATACTAGTCACGGCGAAAAACCTTTTCGGAATATTTTCTTCTTCAAATAATGCACAGCTTCTTCGCCAGAGGGCGTAGATGTATATCTTATTCTTGTCTATATCTCTACTTCTCACAGTCGGTTTTGAAAAATTCCTTCTTTGTTGGATGGCGTTTCTGGTGCGAAATGTTTTTCATATAATTCAAAGTTTTTCAAAAACTCATAGACTTTCCGCTAGGGGGCGCTAATTTAAATTGCGTTTTCCCCGATATTTCTGATTCTAAAACTCCGATTTGAAAAATTCCCCCTGTGTCGTATACATCTCCTGATGGGACTTGTTTTTCTTATAATTTCTAATATTTGGTAAAGAATGGTTTAACCACCAGAGAAAATAAGTGTAATTTTTGCTTCTGATGTATTTGCAGCAAAATCTTAGCTCCTGAAAATTAGACTGAAGAAATTCTTTCCTGGGCTCACCGCTCACATCGAAAAACCTTTTGAGAACACATTCTTCTTAAAATAATGAATGTTTTTCCGCCAAGGGACGTAGATGTATGTCTCATATTTGTCGATATCTCTGCTTCTAAGAGTCCGACTTGAAAAATTATCTCTTTGTTGGGGAGCATATCCCTTACGTAATTTCAAATTTTTCTTAACGCAGAAGCCTGCAACCAGAGGGCGTAAGTTCGCGATTCCGTTTGCAGCAATATCTGCGGGCTCAGAAACCCGATTGAAAAACTTCTTTCTTCTGTCAGATACTATTGTTTTCCATACCGGTTCCATTGGCTTTGAATAGCTTTGATAAATTTAATTCGCGTCAGAACGGATTCAAAAGACGTGCTTATTACACCTGAAAATTCGGTGTCATCTTTCTTGTTGTTATTCTATCTCATTAGGCTTCCGTGAGTAGTCTATTTGAAATTTGACTGTCGCTTTCTAAAGCATTGTTTTATACTGATGAAAAATGTCCACAGAGAACGGGACTCAATGTAGTGTAAAGATTCCTCGAAGTAACACAAAATAATTAGACAAAATCCATACCTTATTAAATTGTTTAACTAGACGAAAGTTTCGGGAAATCTCTTTCTGATAAAATAGCGGTTTTTTTTTTCATTCGATTCAGGATAAAGTTAAATCTCGGTAGCACAAAATTCTTTTCGTTTTAGAGGGGGCTGTCTTGCTGTCATTAGGTAAGACATTTTATCCCAAGAAAACTCGAAGTCGACGGGCTTCAGATGCAGCTATCCTAGAAAAAATATTGCAATTGTTGCCATCGAGGAAAAAAGAAACTAATGGAAAGCTTAAAATACAATACAATAACTTGACAGCCTTTTCGTTTGTGACAACAGTATAGTTCTCGGTCGATAAAACCGAAGGGGGAGCGATCAAGAAAAGTGCTTACGAAAGAAAAACAAACAAAAGAAAGTTTTAAAGGTATTCTGACTTTAATTAAGAAAACAGAGAATTCCGTCATTTTTGTTTCTTACGATTTAAAGAATAGTAAGCCAAAGCAATTTTCTTAAAGGTAGATCAATTTCGAACGGCGTTTTCCATCTGAATTCAATGGCGTCGGAACCAATTCGTGTTTGGGAAGTTCTTAAAGAAATTCTAGAAAATCCCTCTCCTAATATTTCTTTCCATGTGTGTAAGGAAATGGGAAACAAGGTGTAGCGCTGATTCTGACAGTACAGTAAAGATAATCGTAACTGGAACAAACGCATTTTCGTATTTCACTGCTTCAAAATAATAGCTTTAGAGCGCATTTGGATCTATGCAGGCGTGTTTAGGAATGTGCGTATCATATCCTTATTTATGAGAACATAAAATAATTTAAATGAACGTCCTCTAGTTAAAGAGAACGGGTAGAGATGCATCTAGACCAGTGTTCCCAAACTCAGACCTTTGGAAGGGCCACTTTCCAGTTTTAGAGGGATATAGGAGGCCGCATGAATATTAATAAATTTCTTATAAATAAATACCAACTTTACAAAACTACACCAATGAATTGGCACTACAGTGGAACATTATTTCTAATTATCGGTAAATAGACCAAATGCTTCGTCAATCACTGAAAACAATCACTTTTATGTAACAATTAGTTTTCACTTAAATCTTAAAACAATCACATTTTACCAACTGAACACGTACAGAAAATATTACATGTTCTGACCAGAAACTTGGGCTAGCTGTTCTGTCAGTAACTTATTGATATTTGGAATAATGTCGTTTCAACATGCTACTTTTAAAAGTGAGCATAAGTGACTGTCATTTAACCTATTCCTTTCAAGACATTTTACTTGAGTATGTTGTTCCGAACGTAGACAGAGCCCGTGCAGCTAGGGTATGAATGTCTACGTACTTGTCCTTTGAAACTAACTGGTAAAACTCTGTTAGATTGCAGCTGTTGATTTTTCCTTTAGGAAATAATCACACTGAAAGTCTATTAATTCAAGCTGAAGCTCTTCAGGTGCGTTGTCAGCATTATAAAAAAATGGAGACTTGAATATAATGAAAATATTTTCCACGTCTTTGAAACATTCGAACAGCCACACAGTTATATTCTTCGTAAATAAACTTGTTACTTATAAAGCAGGTGGCTTTGCCAAGCATTACTATCTTTACATTAGATTTAACATATTATAGTATACTTGAACAAGTTAGTAATATCATCCAATGCATTGATTATGATACGCTTTCCAACATAACAGAAATCATTACTCAAGTTATGAGGAAAATGGCTGTAGAATAAATATCGCTCCTATGACCTCACCTTTGACCTCTTTCGATGATATTCAACAGAACCGGGAAAGTATAGTTCTGGAACAACATGATAAAGTTTTGTCTCAATCGAAGCATTTTTACGTAAGTTATAACGCATAAGAGTGATGGAATTGATCCGGCTCCTATGTCCTGAATTTTTAACCCTATTTCGCCCATTTTCAATAGAGTTCGTCCCCAGACGGGCTCTTACCACACACTAAAATTTCATCGAAATCGACACATTTTTACGCCAGTTATGACGCATAAGGGCAATGGAATACATCCAGATCCTATGTCCTAATCTTTGACCCTATTTCTCCTATTTGAAATAGGTTTCGTTCCCAGGTGGTCCTCTACCACATACTAAAATTTAATCGAAATCGAACCATTTTTACGCAAGTTATGACGCATAAGGGCAATGGAATGCAACCTGCTCCTATATCCTGACCTTTGACCCCAGTTCGCCCATTTTCAATAGGGTGCGTTCCCGGGTGGTCCCCTACCACATACTAAAATTTCATCGAAATCAAACCATTTTTACGCGTTATCGTGCTGACAGACAGACGGACGGACGGACAAAGCTGGACTATATACGCTTCTTCAACCTACGGTTGTAAAGCGTAAAAAAAAGGGGGATCTATTTTTATTATGTAACTATTCATGCTGGCCGCAAATTTGAGACCACTGACTTAGACTAATGACTAAAGATCAGATAAATCCGTTTAATAGGCGTAATGCAGATATAAAGCTAAATAAATGCAAGCTTTCACCAAACACGGTTGGCTTCCTCAGGCGAATGTTATAAATAAACAAAGAATTCCATTTAAAATGCGCATAGTAATATGTAAAACAATGATACAGGTGGTACTGTGATAGACACGCGCTTACTTAAAGTCAAAGAGCAGGTGCGCGTGGGTGAGAATTAAGTAGGGCACGCCAGGCATGGGGAAGTTCAATTGATGTCTCGGGGTTGCATACCTCATGTCTTGACAATATTTCCATGGCTTCTCCAAGTAGGGTCGCTCGGTCCGTTGTGTACGGAGCTACTTTCTTCATATTCGACCATAAAGGAACAACTGATCTGGTGGCAACTTCACGCGCTAGAGCGATGGTGAGTAGGCCTCTCTTGTCATCTCGCTTATGTTCTTGGAGCCTTATACTCAGTGATCCTTTTCTCATTCCCTCCTATTTCCTGGTTGTTCCGTCCGGGTAGAGCAAAGGGATGGTATACATCCCGCTTCATCCAGGTTAACGTTGCTGCGCTTATCTAGCTTTATATCTGTATTACGCCTATTAAACGGACATATCTGATCTTTAGTCATACAAGGATTTTTCAAAATAATGAAAACACCGATTGCGCCGTATACAAATCACATGGACGACGCCACTCGATGTGAGTTATATAAAGGGGTGAAATACCATTTTGACTATCACGTTGTAGTGCCATAGTCAATACACAGACTTCACATACAAGCGAAAAATTGTTATCCGGTTACCGCTGGGATCGTATCCGAGTTCACTCGATTTCTAGCGGAGGGCGTTAGCCTTACGCTAAAGAGGTAAGCAATCAACGGCGCTAATTGTGTTTTTCTGTTAGCTTCTGACATCATAGATCCATAAGATTGGCTCATCTACTGAGACGTCTCCATCTGGTGGGCATTAACGGCACTGGCTATATATCAATTGTAGCAGCTAATTCCAAAGGGCGAGATCCAAAGTGAAAATCCTCCAAATACGTGGCGTCAGTGAATAAACAAAGACATTTCCACGTTTTAGCAAAACACAGCAACCAAAGAATTGTCATCTGGTTACCGCTAGGGATCCGAATCCCAGATCTCTAGATATCTAGCCGAGATATCTGACAGAAAAACACACATAGCGCCGTTGATTGTTGGCCACCGTAGCGTAAGGCTAACGCGTTCGGCTAGATATCGAGAGACCTGGGATTCGGTTCCCTAGCTGCGACCGGATAACAATTTTTCGGGTGCTATGTGTTCATAAAACGTGGAAAGAGCGATGTCTTTGTTTATTCACTGACGCCACGTATTTGGAGGATTTTCACAGTGCCATAGTCTAAAGTGAAAACAACTGACGTGGAGTAAGTGTCGACAATGTTAGATCTCAACAACTTCAAAAATGGCATGATCATTGGTTCGTGTCTTGAAGGAGCTTCAATAACTGGAACGTCCGAAATAGTAGATGTAACATCAGAAAATGAATCGAAGATTATAACTACCAATCAAAAAGTTATTTTCGTTGCCTCCCAACGTACAAACTGTGGACGCCTAACAAAGATATCAAATAGGAGTAGACGAGCGTTGGCACAGGTTGTACAGCGGAAGCAGAAGACCACGACACCGCAGATAGCAGCAGAGTTGAACACCAGTCGGAATGATCCCGTTTCCTTCATAACAGTTTGACAGAAACTCCATCGTGCCGGAATTTATGGCAGTGTTGCAATCCACAAACTTTTGATTACCATCATCAACGCAACAAAATGTGCAAGGTGGTACAAAGCACATAAAAACTAGTATGCTAAAGACTGACAAAGTATCATCTGGTCTGAAGAATTGGTCTTCACATTGGTTTCCACTAGTGCGAGAGTGTACGTATGGAAAAAATCTATCACGAACTGTAACCACCCGACTATATGGTTCCGACTGTACCACCTCGACTGTTTGGTTCCGACTGTACCACCTCGACTGTTTGGTTCCGACTGTAAAGCATGTCGGTGGATACGTAGTGCTGTGGAGTGCCATATCATATAATTCCTTAGGGCCGTTGGATATTCTAAAGGATCTTGTCACATCTGTAACTTAGGAATCCATTCTTGGGGACCACCTGCACACAATGTTGCAGGCATTGTTCTCTAACGATCTTCCTTGGTTTCAAGCAGATAATGCATCTATGCATTGTGGAAAAAGGACCAGGCAACACGTTTTCAGTGATCGTGTGTCCAATGGCGGTGTTCCCCAGCCCAGGCGAGGCGCACAGCCCTGTGTCGTCGGACCAGGCTAAACGTTTCCAGTCATTTTGAGTCCAATTGCAGTGTTTCCGAGCCAAGGCGAGGTGCACAGTCTTGTGTCGTCGTACCAGGCTACACGTTTTCAGTCACTTTGCGTCCAATGGCGGTGTTCCCGAGCCCAGACGAGGCGGACAGTCTTGTGTCGTCGGACCAGGCTAAACGTTTAAAGTCCTCTTGAGTCCAATGGCGGTGATCCCGATCCCAGACGAGGCGCACAGCCCTGTGTCGTCGGACCAGGCTACACGTTTTCAGTCACTTTGCGTCCAATGGCGGTGTTCCCGAGCCCAGACGAGGCGGACAGTCTTGTGTCGTCGGACCAGGCTAAACGTTTAAAGTCCTCTTGAGTCCAATGGCGGTGATCCCGATCCCAGACGAGGCACACAGTCTTGTGTCGTCGGAATAGGCTAAACGTTTAAAGTCATCTTGAGTTCAATGGCGGTGTTCGCGAGCCCGGACGAGGCACACAGTCTTGTGTCGTCGGGCCAGGCTAAACGTTTAAAGTCATCTTGAGTCCAATGGCGGTGATCCCGATCCCAGACGAGGCACACAGTCTTGTGTCGTCGGAATAGGCTACACGTTTAAAGTCATCTTGAGTTCAATGGCGGTGTTCGCGAGCCCGGACGAGGCACACAGTCTTGTGTCGTCGGACCAGGCTAAACGTTTAAAGTCCTCTTGAGTCCAATGGCGGTGATCCCGATCCCAGACGAGGCACACAGTCTTGTGTCGTCGGAATAGGCTAAACGTTTAAAGTCATCTTGAGTTCAATGGCGGTGTTCGCGAGCCCGGACGAGGCACACAGTCTTGTGTCGTCGGACCAGGCTAAACGTTTAAAGTCATCTTGAGTCCAATGGCGGTGATCCCGATCCCAGACGAGGCACACAGTCTTGTGTCGTCGGAATAGGCTACACGTTTAAAGTCATCTTGAGTTCAATGGCGGTGTTCGCGAGCCCGGACGAGGCACACAGTCTTGTGTCGTCGGACCAGGCTAAACGTTTAAAGTCCTCTTGAGTCCAATGGCGGTGATCCCGATCCCAGACGAGGCACACAGTCTTGTGTCGTCGGAATAGGCTACACGTTTAAAGTCATCTTGAGTTCAATGGCGGTGTTCTCGAGCCCAGACGAGGCGCACAGTCTTGTTTCGTCGGACCAGGCTAAACGTTTCCAGCCATTTTGCGTCTAATTGCGGTGTTTCCGAGCCCAGACGAGGCGCACAGTCTGGTGTCGTCGGACCAAGCTACACGTGTCCAGTCATCTTGCGTCCTATGGTGGCGTTCCCGAACCCAGGCGAGGTGCACAGCCTTGTGCCGTCGGACCAGGCTAAACATTTCCAGTCATCTTGCGTCCGATGGCGGTATTCCCGAGTCCTGGCGAGGTGGACAGCCTTGTGTCGTCGGACAAGGCTACACGTTTACAGTAATCTTGCGTCCATTGGCGGTGTTCCAAGCCCAAGCGAGACACGCAACTTTGTGTCGTCGGGTCAGAAACGGCACCCGGGTTGGCCGTCGGCTCCGAACCCCACATAACATAGGGAACTTTGCACTGACAGAACACTGTAACTACTACTTGCTCCAACACTGAGTTGCGCTGAGATTTGGGGCAATTCTGTTCAACGGGTGGATGTTGTGATGCTATCCAGACGCCCACTGTCCACGATCGTTCAGGTCTTTTCTACGGCCACACCTGACACTTACTCTGGATGTTTTCCGAGAGTTTGTGTAGTCCAGGTACATCCTCGAAATTGTTGACCGTGTAAATCCACATTTTGTGATGATTTCCGAGATGGAGTGACCCCTCTCCTGGGCGTCGACTATCATACCACGTTCGAATCGGTTAAATCCTGACAAGCTGCCATTTGAACTGCGAATGCTACTACTTGAGCTTGCGAAGATATCTGCCACTATATATACGTCGCTTTCAGACGATAGTACTGTATTTACCGCATGGGTGAGGTGGCATGTGATGCAAATGGCAGTAGCACTCTTCCCAGTTTTTTGACAACTCACTGTATCAAGGAACGGATTTTCCGCTCGTCTTTTGTGGATCTCACGTAAGACGTTCCATAATGTGGAAGGTCATAGATGTACCGCAAATATCTATACTGTACAAATAAATGTGTGTAATAATTTTATTTTTTGCAAAACCGGATAACATTGTGCAAACTCATTTTCAATAATTTTCGTTGTTTTTCGCCAGGATCATTCTCATGAAAAGTATGGCTTAAGTATGGCAAAGTAGTTTCTTCTAGTACATGTAACTTAATGCACTTATTTCGCCGTGAGATGGAATCAGAGCCAATCGAAGGCATTTGATAGGGAACTCTTATTTTTCGTGTAGTTAATGATAACGTAATCATAGTCGCTTCTGTTGAACGCCTTCACTCGATGCACTAAATGTTTCCCCCAATTTTAAACGGGTCTGATGTTTCTGAAATCCTTATGTTCATGATTTAGTACTGCACGGAATTTGTGGTCAAATTGGCTTACAAGGCGCAAAGCAAAGCGTGCTCCGTATAATAGCATTCGTTCTGCAGTACTTTTTAAAACATTATTTGATTACTAAATTTCTTTCTTTCTTCCATTTTTTTAACAATTGTTTTATGCCTGCTCTTCCATTTCAAATTCTAAGGAAACAACGTTTGAATTTCCGAAATGGTACCATTAGAAATTGACGTACACCATTTCAAGGTTTGCCCAAGCTGCTCACAACACTATGGCCGGCATAATTTTTTCAATTTTTTTTACGGAAAAATACACTGAGAGACAAAAAAAAGTACGACCACCTGTCTACTATGATGTTGGTCCTCCAGATGCCACTAAAACGGCTATTACATGGCAAAGCGTGAACGCTACAAGATTTATAAAGGTGTTTCGTGGTATCTGGTATCAATACGATACCAGCAGATAACTTAACGCTTGTAATTTACGTGGTTGAGCCGCCGCAGATCGGATTTGCTGTTCCAACATATATAACATATTCTAGATTAGATTGACGTCGAGGAAATTAAGAGGCCACAGCAATACCTGGATGTTTGCCTCATGTTTCGCAAACCGTTCTCGAACAATTCAGGTATTGGGACATCGCGCATTATCTGCTAAAAGGAGGCACTACTAGAGAAGACCGTCGCCATGAAAGGATGTACCTGGTCTATAATGATGTTTAGATATTTGGTAGACGTCATAGTTTCCTGCACATAAATGCCAGGATCCATGATTTCCCAGCAGAACGTTTCGCAAAGCATTACACTCCCTCCACCGGCTTATCTTTGTCCCTCGCACGATGCATCTTCATGCCAAAACTTCACCACGTAAGTGGGACACACGTGCTTAGCCGTCCACATGGTACAACTCGAGACGACATTCGTCGGATCAGACGACTTTGTTCCAATCATTAAGAACCCAGTTTAATGAGATTCGTCAGATCACTCGACCTTGTGCCAATCATTCAAGATCCAGTTTTAATGAGATTCGTCGGAAATTACGACCTTGTTCCAATCATTGAAGATCCAGTTTTAATGAGATTCATCAGATCAGACGGCCTTGTTCCAATCTTCAAGATCCAGTTTTAATGAGATTCGTCGGAAATGACGGCCTTGTTCCAATCATTCAAATACAGTTTTAATGAGATTCGTCGGATCAGACGACCTTGTTCCAATCATTCATGATCCGGTTTTAATGAGATTCGTCGGATCAGACGACCTTGTTCCAATCATTCATGATCCACTTTTAATGAGATTCGTCGGATCAGACGACCTTTTTCCAATCATTCAAGATCCAATTTTAATGAGATTCGTCGGAAATGAGGACCTTGTTCCAATCATTCAAGATCCAGTTTTAATGAGATTCGTCGGATCAGACGACCTTGTTCCAATCATTCATGATCCGGTTTTAATGAGATTCGTCGGATCAGACGACCTTGTTCCAATCATTCATGATCCACTTTTAATGAGATTCGTCGGATCAGACGACCTTTTTCCAATCATTCAAGATTCAATTTTAATGAGATTCGTCGGAAATGGGGACCTTGTTCCAATCATTCAAGGTGCAGTTTTAATAAGCTTCGTCAGATCAGACGACCTTCTTCCAGTCATTCATGATCCAGTTTTAATGAGATTCCTCGGATCAGTCGACCTTGTCCAAACATTCAAGGTATAGTTTTAATGATATTCGTCTGATCAGACGACCTTGTTTTAATCATTCAAGATCCAGTTTTAATGAGATTAGTCGGATCAGAGGACCTTGTTTTAATCATTCAAGATCCAGTTTTAAAGAGATTAGTCGGATCAGACGGCCTTGTTCCAATCATCCAAGATACAGTTTTAAAGAGATTCCTCGGATCAAATGACCTTGTTCCGATTATTTAAGGTCCAATTTTATTAAGCTTCGTCGAATCAAACGAACTTGTTCCAATCGTTCAAGGTCCAATTTTAATAAGCTTCGTCGGATCAAACGACCTTGTTCTAATCATTCAAAGTCTAATTTTAATAAGCTTCGTCGGATCAAACGACCTGGTTCCAATCATTCAAGGTCGAGCTTTAATAAACTTCGTCGGATCAGTCGACCTTGCTCAACTCATTCAAGATCCAGTTTTAATGAGATTCGTCGGATAAGACGACAATGTTCCAATCATTCAAGATCCAGTTTTAATGAGATTCGTCGGATAAGACGACAATGTTCCAATCATTCAAGATCCAGTTTTAATGAGATTCGTCGGATCAGACGACCTTGTTTCAATCATTCAAGATCCAGTTTTAATGATATTCGTCGGATCAGACGTCCATGTTCCAATCATTCAAGATCCAGTTTTAATGAGATTCGTCGGATCAGAGGACCATGTTCCAATCATTCAAGATCCAGTTTTAATGAGATTCGTCGGAAATGACGACCTTGTTCCAATCATTCAAGATCCAGTTCTAATGCTCGCGTGCTCATTGTAAGCACTTTTGGTGGTGAACTGCGGTTGGCATGGGCACTTGAAGTGGCCTGCGACTATGAACCCCCATTTAAGCAGAGTTTGATGTAGTGTGTATTGTAACACTTTACTACCGTTACCAACATTCAAATTACCGGCGAGTTGCCCCATGGAATCCCTTATACTGGCTCGTTCCATACGGGGTAGCGTTCACCGTTATGACAAACACTCCATCCATTTAAACATACCATCCATTCCTCACGTGGGATCGGAAGTAGCACTGCGATTGTAGCACGCTACATTTTCTGTAGCGTGGGAGTAGCCTCACAAGCAATGGAAAAATGTAGTTATTGCACGCTACAAGATAAAGTAGCTGGTAGCGTAAAATAACACTACGAATAGTGTTACTTGAAAACAAGAAAGATGCAACTGGATTTTTGGTTTTGATAAGTAGGTGCATTCAATGCATTCTGAAGCGTATATAATTTATCAAAGTCATTCAAATTCAATGCATCAGGTTAGACAAAAAGTAATCTGATTTCTACAATCCGAGATTTTTTTTTGGTTGGAGGTTGAACGACCACCGTGAGCAACTCAACGGCCTATAAGCAGTCGCCCGTCCCTAATTTAGGGTCACTGGTTTCAGGGAAGGGAGAGGGCCAGTGCCATAAGATAAACACAACATCCATGCCTCACCGGGATTTGAACCCGAACCCCTTTCGGACGAACGATCAGAGGCCATCGCCTTAGACCACTACGCCACCGGGGCGGCCCAATCCGAGATAAAGATATATCATCATCATCATCATTGTCAACCATTATCAATCCACTGCTGGACGAAGGTCTCCCCAAGTTTCCTCCACAACGGTCTGTCTTGTGCCAGTCTCCTCCATGTCACCCCTGCATACTTTCGAATTTCATCCACCCATCTCCTATGTGGTCTTCTTCTGGGTCTTTTCCTGTCCCTTGGAATCCAATCTAAAATTTCGGCTGTCCATCGATGATCTGTCCTTCTGGCAGTATGTCCAGCCCATTGCCATTTCAGGGATTTAACTTTGATCATGATGTCTTCCACTCTTGTCATTTTTCGGATCCACGAGTTCCTCTTCTTATCTCTCCTGGTTACACCAAGCATGCACCTCTCCATGCTTCTTTGAGTTGTCTGCAGCCTTTGTATGTCTCTTTTAGTTAAGGTCCACGTCTCTGCACCATACGTAAGCACTGGAAGGATGCATTGATCAAACACTTTTCTTTTAAGACATAATGGCATATTGCTCTTGAAAATTATGCTGTTTCTTCCAAAAGCTCTCCAGGCAAGTTTTGTACGCCGATTAATTTCTTCATCAATGTGACCCTCACTTGATATCTGCTGTCCAAGATAAACGTACGTGTCTGTTATCTCCAGCTTTTCTCCATCAATCGATAAATCTTCATTTCTTGTAAAAGCATTGAACATCACTTTTGTCTTCTGAAAGTTCATTTTTAATCCCACTTCTTTACTCTTGTCAGCAAGTTCCTGGATCATACTCTGCAGCTCTGATGAGGTAGTTGCAAAAATGACTACGTCATCAGCAAAACGAAGGTGGGTTAGATAATCTCCATTAATCTTTATCCCCTTGTTTTCCCAGCTCAGCGACTGAAAAACACCCTCCAATGTGGCATTAAAGAGCTTCGGAGATATGGTGTCACCTTGTCTCACTCCCTTTCCAATTTTTACGTGTGTTGTATTTTCAAACAGCCTAATCTTTGCACTTGCATTTTCATAGATGTTATTAATAATATTAATGTATGCATCTTCAATACCGCAGGTTTTCAGAGCCATTGTAACTGCTGATGGTTTCACCGAATCAAAGGCTTTTTCATAATCGATAAAAGCCATGCACAATGGAAGTTCATATTCCCTCGCTCTTTCAATTAGTTCTCTCAGCACGTGGATATGATCTATTGTGCTGTAGCCACTCCTGAATCCAGCTTGTTCTCTCGGTTGAGCCATGTCCAGTGCTACCTTCAAGCGGTGTGAAAGAACTTTAGTGAAGATTTTATAAACTACTGATAGGAGGCTGATAGGTCTGTAGTTTCCGAGATCCTCAATGTCACCTTTCTTATGTAGCAGGATCATTGTAGCGGTGTTCCAATCCTCAGGAATCTTTCCTTCATTAAGGCATCGAGTGAAAATTTGGGCGAGTACTGTTTCGATTTCTCCACTTGCTTCTTGTATGATGTCTACAGTAATTCCATCTTCTCCTGGAGCTTTTCCTCGCTTCATGTTCTTGATTGCATGTGCAACTTCTGCTGGAAGGACTGGAGGAACTCTGGTACTGGTATCTTTCATGATGTCTGGAGTGCATATATCATCCCTTTCATATAATTTGGAGTAGAAATCTTTCACTCTTGTCAAAATTTCGCCTCTATTTCTTGTTACAGAACCATCTTCTTTTCTCAGTGCCATAATCTGTTTTCTTCCCTTACTGAGATGTCCCTTTGCTATCTTTAGGCTTTGGTTGCTTTCAATTGCTTTCCTCACTAGTTCACAGTTGAATTTCCTTACGTCTTCAATGATACTTTTTCTTACTGTCTTGCATAGCTCTATATATTCCACTTTGGAAGTCACATCTTCTTTAGTTGTCCTCATCTCTCTTCTTTTTGCATCAACATTTTGGTTTTTCCTGATAATTTGTTCACATGCAACTTGTTCTTAGACCCAGCTAATTTTGTTGCTGTTTCATAAGAGCTTTGGTTACTTTTCTGTTAACTTCAGAGATGTCCACTTCTTCCGATGTTAGGCCTTCTAAAGCAGAGAACCTGTTCTTCAGTTCTAACTTGAAGGTATTATGGTGTTTTTTAAGGTTGGTTATGTCAATAGATTTTGTTTGTCTTATGAGCTTGCCACGTTCAAGTTTAGTGTTGAGGTGCATCTTACATCTCACCAATCTATGGTCACTACCTGTGTTGAACTTGTTTAGCACACTGCAGTCTTCTATGACGAATTTTTTGTTACACATAATAAAATCAATTTCACTTGTTGTCCCATTTGGATGTCTCCATGTCCATTTCCTGTGTGGCTTTTTCTTGAAGAAGGAGTTCAAGATGAAAAACCCTTCTGCCTCTGCAAACTCAACGAGAGTATTTCCACGCTGGTTTCTGTTGCCATGACCGAATTTACCTACTGAAGTTTCATTCTGTTGCCGTTGCCCTATTTTTGCATTGAAATCTCCCATAATTATTTTCAAGTGCTGCTTACCTTTATTATTTAGATGACAAATTTCCTCATAAAATTCTTCAATTTCTTCTTCAGGATGACTTGTGGTGGGTGCATAAGTTTGAATAATCTGAGCCTGGTATCTTCTCGAGAGTTGGATAACGAGTCGTGCAGCTCTGTCAGAGGAACTTTCAACTTCTACCACTTTATCCTTCAGTTTCTTGTTTATTATAAATCCAACACCACTAGTTCTGCCAGTATCTGTCCCACGATAGTAGAAGAGATGTCCACTTTTCAGTTCGATGAGATCTTCTCCTTTTCTCCTTACCTCACTTAGCCCCACGATGTCCCACTTGATCCTTTGTAGTTCCTCTTCCAATTCAAGAAGCCTTGAATCAGAAGATAGGGAGCGTCCATTGTAAGTAGCCAAGGTCAGCATCAGATGGCAGCCTAGTCCGGTCCTCCGGGGATTCTTAGCACCCTCTGCCTTCATGTCGCACTGGCCGCTGCCTTGGCCAGGTACATTCCAGCTGCCGGAGACTGAGGGCCAAGATTTAAGTTGTGGAATCATTTTGGAGGGGTTTGGCCATAACTCACCACGCTGGCCAAGCGGGTTGGTGAGTGTGGGATAGAATTTCCTCTGATCCCGATGGTATAGTTATACCGCTATGGGCGGTCGTCAGAGCCCCTTTAGTGGGAACAGGATGCACCACGAGAAGGCGGGGTTGACATTTGTCAAGGAGAGGCTGTGATGTTACGCATCACCTGACCTTGCATCCCAAAGATATATATATATATATATATATATATATTTTGATTGGAGGTTTAACGACCACCGTGAGCAACTCAATGGGCTATAAGCAGTCGCCCGTCCCTAATTTAGGGTCACTGGTTCCAGGGAAGGGAGAGAGCCAGTGCCGTAAGACAAACACAACATCCATGCCTCAACGGGATTCGAACCCGTACCCCGTGCGGACGAATGATCAGAGGCCATCGCTTAGACCACTGCGCCACCGGGGCGGCAAAGATATTTTCAAATCGAACATTCAAAAGAAAAAATGTAGAAGGAAACATGATATAACTCTACCGCTTCTAGCGGAAGAATTTTGCATAAGTTGAAAATAGGCTGAAGTTATTCTTCATGGAAAAAGCTAAGGAAAAATTACTTTTCAAATACGACTCCCAGAAGCAGAGATAGCGAGTAAAATGTTTTTACCTTGGCGCCCCCGAGCGGAAAAACTGTGCATTATTTAAAGAACCTGACCCTCGCCATCTGAATTGTAGCAAATGGAATTCAGTAAAAAGAAATTTCTCACTAGGGTTTTTAGAAGCTGAGATACAGTTGCAAACAAAAGTACATAAACACCACCTAGCGACAGAACTGTGAACTACGAAACTCCTCAAATACTAACGTAAAGTGTTCCACAAGGTAAATGGCATCCGGTGCTGAAGAATGTTTTTTGAATCACACACTCAGAAGTAAAGATATTGAGAAAAACAAATTAAACATTTGCTCCCCCTAGCGGCGAAATTGTGCATTATTTTGGGAAGAAAATGAAACATAAAGAGCTTTCACAGTTAATAGCATCTGACGGAAAGAGACATGTTTCAATTTTATTTTTAGTCTCAGGGATATTGCTGTAAGTGAAAACGTGAACTTACGCCCTCTAGTGGCACACTTGTTCGTTAATAAAAATTTGAAATTATATAAGAAACATTTCACACCATCAATGCTCTCCAGCAAAGAAAGAATTTTTCAAATTGGACTCAGAAGCACAAATATCGACAAAAAATATATATATATACGCCACCTGACGAAAAAACTTTACATTATTTTAAGAAGAAAGTATTATGAAAAGGCTTTCCGGAGTTCGCAGTATTATTCCAGGAAATAATTTTTTCTGTCTAGTTTTCAGAAGCTCAGATTTTGCTTCACATACTCCAGAAGCAGAAATAAACTCTTACGCCTCCTGGTGGACAAATCATTCTTTACCAAAAACTAAAAAATTATATGTAAAACATTTTTCCATCGGGTGCTGTATCCGGTGCAGGAAGACTTTTAAAAAACTGACTTCTAAAAGCAGAGATATCGAGGAAAACGCAATATACCTTGTCGCCACCTAACGGAAAATCTATGCGTTAGTTGAAAAAAGACTATACCTAAAACAGTCTTAGAGCACCGAAAAAGCTTTTCTAATCGGATATTTAGAAGCAAATATATGGAATAAAATGTATTGAAATCGATTTTATCTGCTCTTTCGCCCTCTACCGGCGAAGTTGACCGTCAGAATAAACCGGAATGCAAGAATAATCAATCTTACATTTCAAGCTCCCCAATGCAGAAAGAATTTTCAAATCGGACTAATAGTTGGAGTGATATGATGTCCACAGACGGACGGACAGACAAAGTGATGACATAAGCACGATCATAAATATTTAACGGAAATTATTGAGTATAAATTTATTAAGGTTCCTTACTTCTCATATTTTCGATATATACACTAGGTCATCGTCAGGGGTTCTTTCATCTTACTACTTACACAGGTCTGGCGACCAAGCCTGATGGATTTTCCATCCAGCATAGTCGTTGATGTTGCTACCTTGTATCTTGTAAATTTCCAAGGATTCCTCTAATTTCCGGATAATTGCGTGCGATTGATGTTTGATTACTTGCAAGGAGCTCCAGTCCATTTTGTGGCCAGTTTGTTGAATGTGCCTGTATAACCCTGTTTTATTTGGAATGTTCCTTATTGCTGCTTTGTGTTCATTAATTCTGGTGGTTAACATTCGTCCTGTTTCTCCTATGTATGGTAAATCACACGAACACTCGATTTTATAAATGACTCCTTCCTGGAGAAAAGTAATTTCTTCTCTTTATTTTAAGGATGGTAAGTATTTTTTAATTTTGTTATTTAAACCTGGAGCTTACCTAATTTTATATTTAGTGCTGAAATATAATCAGCTACATGTATTGTAATCAAGCTATGGTTTTTGAGCGAGTAACTGTTAGCACTGAATGTAATATAAGTCTAAATGTCAGTGATTGACCAGGTGAATGAGTTTGTGTATTTAGGAAGCACGTTTGATGGAGATAGCAAATTGGATGGTGAAATTAGTATTCTTCATTGAAAGTCATAGCTGCGTTGGGAGTTTTCCACAGGAATGATGGGTTCTCAAGAGAGTCCCGCATCGCTGTGTTTCAAAGTCTAATTGTTTCTACTCTAATGTATGGCCGTGAAACCTGGGTAACTACAGAAGAAACATAAGAGTCGTTTCTGTACTGGAGAAATGCGTTGCATTGTTTGTGGCAAGACATGTTCTGATCGTGTGAGGAATGAAGATGTGTTGCAGTTGTGTAATGTAAAGCAAAATGTTGTTAGCAAGGTGGAGACTAATATGCTTCTGTGGTTTGGCCATGTTGAAAGAATAAGTGATGAGATGCTTACGAAGAATTCTTTTCAGCCCAAGTGGCAGGAAGGAAAGGTAGAGGAAAACCAAGGAAGTCATGGGAAGATCAGATTCAGGAGTGTCTGCATGCGAAAAAGATTATGAGTATGAAATATAAAAGGTCCTGTGTACGACGTGTGATGGATGTCAGTGAAGCACGAGTTGTGTTTCAAGATCGCTGTAAATGGAGAAGTTTGATACGGTAGCAGTAAGCAGATAATCAGTTAGAAATTTTTCTGAAAGTTTGTATTTCTTTGTGGAGCTAACTAATCTCTGAATCTCAGAGAACAGCTTAGTGATATTTTTAAAATAATATAACTATATTAGTAATCCGAATTTTTTGGTGTAGGATATAAATCAAGGTTTCCAAGCTTTCGCACATCGACCAGATGGCTTTTTCGAGGAAGGTAGACAGCAAACTGCAAACTGAACGCTTCAACAATTTGAATGCGGTGACTTGACTTGACATAAACGAGCAGACGCTAAGTAATTATTCATCCAAAGACTCGAGGCGTCATGCTCGTTAACACGCGGAATCAAAGAAGAAAACGAAATGCATTCATTATTTGAAGAACTGGTTCCAAACTCGTGGCAACTCCAGCGAGAGATTGTCATTGCATGATTTACTGTTGGTGATGATCTCTAAAGTTTCGCGAATGGCGGTAGATCTTGGGGTTAAGTAGGAGGCCAATTTTTTTACGTCATACCACATAGGAGTAGCGGACTTGAGCTGGACCTCTCTGGATAGGGCTGTTGTTACTTTACAGTTCTTTATTTTTTTTTTGATTGGAGGTTTAACGACCACCGTGAGCAACTCAATGGGCTATAAGCAGTCGCCTGTCCCTAATTTAGGGTCACTGGTTCCAGGGAAGGGAGAGAGCCAGTGCCGTAAGACAAACACAACATCCATGCCTCACCGGGATTCGAACCCGGACCTCGTTCGGACGAACGATCAGAGGCCATCGCTTAGACCACTGCGCCACCGGGGCGGCACAGTTCTTTATGTTCATTTTATGCTCGTTGTTTCTAGTTCCAAACGAACGCTTAGTCATTCCAATGTAGTATAGCTTGGAGCCGTCAGGATATTGTAAAGGGATGGCATAAACACCCGTCTCATTAGAAAGCGGGGACTTGTCAGAGTTTCCCTGAAGCATGGCATATAAAGATGTCGGAGATCTGATGCCAACACCAAGGTTCATTTTCTTAAGCGCGTTTTTCAGCTGATAAGAAACATTTGGTATGTATGGAATTGAGCCCAGGTAGTGTAGTTGCGGCGTAGAAAGATTAGTATGACTGGTTATGACTTTCTTGACATAGCTATGTAGCAGGTCCGGGGTGCATCCTGCTTCAGTGGCCAATTCGGTAACGTTCTTTAATTCACGTTGTCTGGCAAGAACATCGGAAGATACTGCAAAGGCTCTTCTTATTCGAGAACGGAAGAAAGCTGTCTTGTAACTAGCAGGGCAGCATGAGCAGCGGAGCATCAAATTGAGGACGGATGTGGGTTTACAGTAGACATGGGTACGAAGGCGATTTTCAGGCATCTTGCTCAGTAATACATCCAGATAAGGCAAGGCACCATTGTGTTCGAGCTCCAAGGTGAAAAATTCGGATTACTAATGTAGTTATACTATTTTAAGTGTGATTGGTGTACAGTTCCTCATTATTATTTAGTGATATGTATTTATCAGGGGCGAATATTCTTGGTGGGCTAGGTGTGCTCCGCTCACCCGCACAGATATCGCAATTCAACCTATATTATCGATATTATTTTTTCTGATTTGTTTCTAATAAAACTCACCAGAGTTCGTCTAAAGGCTTTTGGTGGTGGCTAAAATTAATTTCCCCACATAATGTTTTCATTAATAAGAGACGATTCGTTCAGTAAGCATACCGCTTTCGCGCTAGAATCCCGGGTGTGCTGTTTCGCTTGCGCCCATCCGACGACCTTAAAGCAGCTGTGGTACAAGAGCTCCCAGATGACGCTGCAGGTCACGTTCTTATTTCCCTGTGGTCTCAATCGTACCAGCTGAACTCTCAAGCGGTGCTACCCCAAATCAGCACCGCTTGAGTCTCACGGAGCAGCCAATTGCTGTTTTATTGTTTTTTTGTTTTTCTTTATATGTACACTGTCGGAAAGTGAAAAAGGAACACCAAGAAGGAATTGGCCGACGATCATGAAATTTACATATGTCAATGGGGTCGAGTTTACATAGGTGTGATGTTAATTTCGGGACCAACCGGTAAGCGCTTATTCCACAGCACGGCATAATATGCAAATTATCGTCGGTGGTATTTAAGGAGTACGGCGAGGTGAATGTAATCAGTCGTCGGCGTACGGACACGTGCGAAGACCCTGAAGAAGCTGCAATGCCTGGACATGGAAGACGTGTAAGATTTCAGCAGTTATTGGACTTTGAGCGAGGTCGTCTAGTCGGACTCCGCGAGGCCGGGTGGTCGTATCGTCGTATTGCGGAGCGAATTGGACGGAAAGTATCGGTGGTGGTACGATGGTGGCGTAGATGGTCCGAGGAACATTCCCACACGAGAAGACGTGGAACCGGGAGAAAGAGACGGACTGATGAGCGGACCGATCGACGCATAAGAAGAGCGGCGTTGTCAAGCAGAACACCCACTGCGACGCAAATACGAGCTGCCGTTGCACCTGAGGCGACTGTGCGAACAATCCGCAACCGTCAACTGGATGCAGGACTACGTGCACGTGTGTCTCTGGCATGTGTACCTCTGACTGCAGTCCACCGTCAGGAACGACTGCAGTGGTGTCGCCAACGTCTGCACTGGAGAACGCAATGGCGATCTGTCGTGTTCAGCGATGAAAGCAGATTCTGCTTGGGAGCCACCGATGGCCGTATGCGTGTTCGCAGACGCACAGGGGAGCGTCTCCACCCTTCCTGCATCCGCCACACCTGGTCTCCTGGTGTGGGGAGCGATCAGCTATCACTCCCGTACACAACTAGTGTTTGTACCGGGTACGTTAAACAGCACCTCCTACATCAACAACATCATTCAGCCCGTTGTGGTGTCATTTGTAAGGTCGGTCCATCGTGGTGTTTTCCAGCAAGATAACACACGCCCACACACATCACGTGCAACGCAACATGCACTTCAGGGTGTGAGACAACTTCCATGGCCTGCACGTTCACCGCATTTGTCTCCCATTGAGCACGTGTGGGATTTTATGGGACAACGACTTATCCGGTCTCCACGGCCAGCCACGACCATCCCCGATTTACGCGTCCAGGTTGAGGATGCTTGGAACTCAATACCCTAACCTTACATCCAACATCTTATGACAGACTCCATGCCAGAATTGCACAGTGTGACGCAGTTCATGGCGGTTCAACCTCGTACTAACCATGTTACATGGAAATTTTTTTTTGTTTTTTTTTTTGATTGGAGGTTTAACGACCACCGTGAGCAACTCAACGGGCGATAAGCAGTCGCCCGTCCCTAATGTAGGGTCACTGGTTCCAGGGAAGGGAAAGAGCCAGTGCCGTAAGACAAACACAACATCCATGCCTCACCGGGATTCGAACCCGGACCCCTTCGGACAAATGATCAGAGGCCAACGCCTTAGACCACTGCGCCACCGGGGCGGCTGTACATGGAAATGTTATTTTTCAGTTTACCAGCAAATACAGCTGTATTTTGCCATAATGTTTTGATCACGTTATCCTCTGTATTGTGTTATTATGCTGTATAAATTTCGTTGGTATCAGACGTCTCCTTCTTGGTGTTCTTTTTTCACTTTCCGCCAGTGTATATAAAAAAGATACCGAAAATTCGTTCATCACTAGTATTTGCACAGGAGATTCAGTTTTTTCTTACGATGAAGTGTACGTAAATATCTTTATTAACGTAAGTTATTAGACGACAGCTAAATAAAATAAATGCTTTCCGTATGTTCAAAATCAATGCACGAATTTTGCAGCTCGGGATACATAACATTTTTGCGTGTTTTTTCCCATCAACTGCGCACACCCAACCTAAATGCGCACGCGACGCCACTGGACTATTTATGTATCTTAATATCACGGTAAGTTGAGTTTGCATATTAATTTAATTTAGCACAATTCGGATATTAATTTGAACGCCGTAATTACTTTTTACTTTCTTTTTTAATTTAACTAAATTTCCGAGTTTTATCGTGATTATATTGTACATTTTGCAAAATATAGATCATCTAAAACGCCGTAACTTACAATAAAAACTGAAATCCTGAAATGTCAAAGTGAGCAAAATAACATCGAAAAACAGATGTCGCCCCAATAGCACGTTGTCAATAATTTTTATAGTTCCGATTTGTAACACCAGATTTCGAATTATTTTGCAGAAAAAGCTTCGGTATGTATTTTCAAACTAACCGTCGAATAGGACAGTCTAAAACAAGCCGCGAACGGAATAACAAGCGTACCGGAGAAAGTAATTTAACGCTAAAAAACAAAGTAAAAGCTATTAAATTAATACAGACATTTGACGTGGACTAAGAACATCAAACAGAGGTCATCGCTCTTTTTACGTTTATAAGGAGTCAAAGAGCAATGACCTCTGTTTGATGTTCTTATTCCACGTCCAATGTCTGTATTAATTATTCATTCGCCTTCTAATTATTTGTTCCGTTGTTACTTACCATCTTTGGCGAATCCCCTGCATAGTGCGAGGCTCCAAGAAGCAACCTGCCAAATTAGCTTGGCAGTTAGTGTATGTGAGTCTGGAGGAATTCGAGGCCGCTGTGGTGCGGTGGAAGCATATCCGGCGCGTAACTGGAAGATCCTGGGTTCGATTCCCGGTGGTTGCCCATGAGAATTTTTCCGTGACTCCTTATGAACGTGAAAAGAGCGATGACCTTTGTTTAAAAAAGTTATTATGGTAAGTTTACACGAAACTAACTGGGCTACAAGGACAACAAATTGTTAAACAACAAAAAATATTTCACACGGAACATTATTTATCTTTTGAAAAACTGAAATAAGTAGCATGTGATTTTCAGTTCTTACAAAATTGTGTTCTTACTTTAGAGGTGCTTACTATTGCTCCTTACAGAAATCCAGCGTCTATTTGATTTGTTTTCAATCTGCTTCAATTAAAAATTTCCCCTCCTAGGAGGGCAACATCCCCTATATATTAATATTTCTTTAGAGTTTAAAAACAACCGTTCTAGGACTAGCTGTACGCTAGTAGAAGTGTAGAAGTGAATTTTCCATTGAACTTTGGCACTACATTTTCACCAGTATTGGATGAAGTGAAGCAGGAGAAGATATTCAGCGTTTGTTTCACGGGCCAAAGAACGAAACTAGATTCACGAAACTAGTATCCTGCGTATTTCCAATACTCTATGGCACGCCGAACATTTTCTGGAATGATGTAAGAATTCCTTTTCGGAAGTTGTTGCGGCGTTTCGAAGAGGGAAATGATAGATCGATACAGTCTCAGGATCATCAGCTGCAGTTATGAACTGAATCCACATTATGTTCACACACACACACACACAGCGAAATAAATGTCTCGCACACCTATTGTGCAAAACGAACATCGAGCATATCGTGATTGTACTTCTTCGGTGTATGTATTCTGGATGATAGATCACTCCAATTTGATATTCTGGGACATTTTGTACAAAGTTGTTCAAAGTATGAAAACCAACTGATATACAAGTACATGCGTAACATGTTTGAGTAATAGGTATTATTTCACATTGTGTCGCTATAGATCTTTGAAATCATATAGCATAATTTTGAGATGCAAATTTTAGAACTATCCTTAATAAATGATTTGAAACATGAAACATGACTTGGGCCTAATTGCAAACGTTCTTAGGGTATTTTCGAACTCATACGCAAAAGTGGACAGGGATTTCTCCGGAATGAAATGCCTAAAAATTGATTACTGATACACAATGAACTCTGAGAATTAAGATTATCTTCGGTTTACTTAGAACGGTTCGAACGAAATGAGTTGAGGCTACCTGAGAAGGATGTAGAAAAGAATGTTTTAAGAACTGTGTTGTCACTTTCGCTGAAGAGTTTTGCGGCATGGGCTACAAATGGTGGCATTAAATGTTATGCTTGGTGGAAGAACGAAATTAAAGAACAGTAAAGAGAAAGAGTGCGGAAAGGTGTAATTTTGAAGAACGGATATACAGTAAAAAGCGTGAAGGCTTGAATTGGCTTTTAAAAAGGCAGGAAAACATTCTGGAAGTGCAGAAGACGGAGGAAAAATTGTTGTAAAATTTTAAATTGTATGAAGAATAGGGTCGTACAAATGATATGGGAGCCCAATGAGTTAAGTGGAAGATTGGGTGAATGTTTATGTGAGTTATTAGAACATGAAAGCAAAGGTGATTTAGACGCAGAAGTTGTTGACGTAACACTAAGAGAAGAAAGCATCTAAGGGATCTCAAGGAAAGAGGTTTGTAAAGCTCTAAAATACCTTCAAAATAGTAGGATTTCTGGAGTAGATATGGCGGTGACTCTCTAATGGACTGGTTAACTGATAGTTGTCAGTTGCATTGTGAGTTAGGAATAATCCCTCAGGATTGGAGAGATGCAATAATTGGTCCCGTGTGAAAGGACGAAGGGGATCAGGCTGAATGCAAGAACTATCGACTGATATCCTATTGAGTGTGCCAGGGAAACTGTTAGCAAGGTTGATATATTAATAGATAAGGTATAGCATCTTGTGACGTATATTTTATAACTTTCCTTTTTGGTTCACGCATCTATCTAAATGTCGGTTCGTTCTCCTTATACGATTTCCAAACTTAACGTTACATTTCTCTCTCGAATGAATATCTTGTAGCAGCCTGAACTAATGTCAGAAGTAGAGTGACGTACGTGTTCGGAAGAGATAAGAACAACTTTTAAACAACGTTCTCGGTTTTGTAATGTATGTTCCCGCTTTCGAGCTGGGTGCTGTTCCAGCTGGCTTTGATCAGATGCTTTCTAGTTGATTGAGTGCTGTTTCTTGTCGGATATTTTTAGCTGTTTGACGCTAAATTGTTTTGAGTTACTAGTTAAATGTTTTTAGTATATCCTTACGAGGCTCATCGTAAGGAGAAACTAAAAACATCTAAAAAACTTGGAAGTTCACTAGTTTGTCATATTGTTTGTGTTTGAAGCATTAATTTATTACAAAGTTCGTGATAGTTAAAGAGTTTCCTAAGTTAGGTCATACCTGTTGACGCTGAAGTTTTCACAGGTAAAAACTTGTTATTAACTGGTCAGTTTTGCCAATAAGTGTGTTTTTAAGATATGTCTGGGGGTTTTAGCTATTCGGAGCATCAAGTAAATGTTACATAACTTTTCGATTAAAGCTGTTTTCATATTCACGAAATATTATGTTCGAAGGCATTTAACTTTACTTCACACATCTTTATACATAATTAACTAAGACCATTATAGGCTGTTATCAGAGACGGTGTAGGCTGTACAGTGTACAGCCTACAGAGTGGTTTCATGCCTAGTAAAACCGACGCTGCAGTAACCATTTTTTTCTTTACGCTTTCCAACCGTAGGTTGAAGAAGCGTATATGCTCCATCTTTGTCAGTCAGTCTTTCTGTCTGTACGTATGTGTATCTATCCGTCCGTCCGTCTTTCTGTCTGTCTGTCCGTCCGCACGATAACTCCCGTAAAAATGGTTTGATTTCGATGAATGTTTAGCATGTGGTAGGGGACCATCTGGGAACGAACCCTATTGAAAATGAAGGGGAATGGGGTCAAAGGTCAGAACATAGGAGAGGGATGCATTCCATTGCTCTTATGCATCATAACTTGCGTAAAAATGGTTCGATTTCGATGAAATTTTAGTATGTGGTAAAGGGATACCATCTGGGAACGAAGCTTCTTCAAAATGTTAAAAATGAGGTCAAAGGTCAGGACATAGGAGCGGGATCCATTCCATTGCCTTTATGCGTTATAACTTGCGTAAAAATGGTTCGATTGAGACAAAACTTTAGTATGTTGTTCCGGAACTACACTTAACCGGTTCTGTTGAACATCATCGAAATGGGGTCAAAAGTCAGGACACAGGGGAGAGATTCATGGCAAAGACATTATTCTCATAACTTGAGTAATAAATTGAGTAATGATTTCTGGTATGTTGGAAAGCGTATCATAATCAATGCATTGCATGATTTTACTAACTTGTTATGTGTAATGATCGAATAGTATGTATCTGTTGTTAAAGAATGGTTTCGCTGCTTTATAGATTGAGAGAAAGTTATGACCGACTAAACAGGAAACGTTTTTGAAAGGACTTAAATAATTTTGATAAACTGGGAATCTGTTTAAAAGTGTAAACGCTACGTATGCTCATGATGCTCACAGTGTAGCATGTGTACGTTTGAATGGTGGTTTACGGAATTTATTCTCTATCGGGAGATTAATAACAGCTATTAATATATTTATGGATGACGAAATGATTTTCCGTTGGAAAATAATGTAACTACGGCTGTTTAAGATTCTACCTTACTGTCTGTGAAAATTGCAACACCTAGAAACTATCGCGTTCTTCAAGAGAAATTTATATATTAGATTCTCCATTTTACAGGAGATAACTGGTTACATTTGTAGAATTTGTTACGTGCCTGCGCCGCAGGACGCACATGAATATAGGCAGATAGTAATGAGAGCACATGTCCGCGCAGCTCAGTTAGGAGAGCGACTTACTCCAGATGGAGGGCACCCGACTATACAAGATTTTTCCGCTTCAAAACTCGGTATCGAGTGAAGCCAGCTCGACCAACAATCCCAACCTGCAAACGGAGTCGCATTGAATGGAAGAAGTTTCTGATATCGTCCTGACTGCATCTATGCGAAACCAGAGTTCATTTGTGGTGACTGGCGGAGGAGCTAGACAGATTAGTAGCTTAGCTACAATGTAACAGATCTGATCATTTGGGGACAAATCCGGCAAACGTGCAGGCCAGGGAGGAAGAGGTATCTGCGGTGCATGGAACAGGATTTGTACATTCCGGGTCACATGTGGCCGAGCATTGTCCTTCTGGAAGCAGGACAATGTTGTCCTGTGTTGTTGCGCCAGGATAACTATGAAGGAAAGGTATCACCTTTGTCTGTAGAACATCCTTGATGTATCGCTGGCTGTTGAGGGTTCCCTGAATTCATATCAGGCGGCGCCCCAACCCAGTGACGCCCCAAACCGTGACAGGAGGCACTGTAAAATACACTGCAAGGTGCCGTTCACCATGCCGTCGTCCAACACGTATGTGACTATCATAGTGCATTAAGTTGAATCGCGACTCGTCAAAAACACGCGCTGTTCCTAATCAGCAGCAACATGAGACCCCATTGCAGCCTGAGGCGGCTGTGTTTGAAGGTCAAAGGAATGCGCAGCAAGGGACTACTAGCGAACAGTCCTCTGTTTAGCAGACGACGCCGAACTGTGCTAAAAGAAAAAGCCTGACATATGACAGTGTTCCATCGCTGCGTTAACACCGTGGATGCCGCTGTGCGATCAGTCACTGCCATGCTGCACAGGTGTCTCTCAATCTGTGCAGTCGTGAGATTTTGCGGTCCATTTCTGGGATTTCTGTGCGTCCGATCATCATCTGACCACTGACGGCACTTACGCATCACCGTGCTTAAGTTTTGTCCCGTATGAGTGGGACTTTTCTGGTTGGAAAGTCCTGCTTCTCTCATCCCAACAGTCCTTCCTCACTCAATGTTCGTCTGGTGTTCATAATACGACCTTCTTCAACGACGGGAGGTAGTGAGACACAAGAAATACCCTTTCGATTCAATGTCGGGTCTTCACTAATTGCAACATCTCGTTTCAGCCAGCTCTTTATCCCCAAGACCGAACAGTTCAGAGGGCGCTGCTACAAAAGAGCATGGTCATTTTCATTGGCGTTTTATTCATTTGCATGCCTCAACTGGCTGTATATATCGTAAAACCAACGATCTTTCACGGTGTTGCAATTTTAACAAACAGTAGCACATATTAGATGAGCTTATACATTGAAGAGCAATTCAATTAGAGACAGCGGGCATTATGCAAATGTGGCGCTGTGGGCGGCCCTGTAAACGGAAACAACATGACGTATGCAGCGATCGACAATATAAGGAGGGATGCGACGGGAATCAGTAAGAGTCGGCCGCAGTATGGGTAAGACGAAGGATCTAAACGAATTTGATAGTGGACAAATTGTCGGGGCCCGACGAATGGGTCACTCCATCTCGGAAATCGTTCAGCCACTGGGATTTTCACGAGCCACTGTGTCACGGGTACACCGTGAGTACATCGAATCCGGTAAAACCATCCCTGCAAGTGCCAACTGCCGTGGACAGCAGCGTATAGAGGAGCGGGGTCATTGTTGGCTAGCTCGCATTGTAACAGCGTATAGACGGGCCACAGTGCAACAAATCACTCGGCAATTCAACGCTGGGGCACAAAAACGTGTAAGCAGCCACACCATCTAGGACCATCTCCTCGCTATGGGGTACAGAAGCCATCGTCCCATGAGGGTACCGCTGCTGACTGCACATCACAGGGTGCAAAGATTAGCATGGGCGCGGGAACATCGCCACTGGACCCTAGACATGTAGGAAAATGATGCCTGGACTGATGAGTCGAGATTCACGTTGGTACATGCGGATGACAGGATACGAGTGCAGCGCAAACCACATGAAGCGATGGATCTTTCTTGCCAGCAGGGTACTCTTCAAGCTCATCTTACAACAAGACAATGCACCGTGCCATTACTCCCGAATTGTATCCGAATGGTTGGATGAACACTCCACCGACGTCACCTCGGTTTCTTGGCTAGCTAGGTCACCTGCTCTCAATCCCATCAAGCACATCTGGGATGCCATTGAGAGATAGATGTTCGAGGCTCTGACCCCCTCCATCAAATCTTCGTGAACTGTGGGAGCTTGTTCAAGGGTCGTGGATCCGTATGGCTTCCTAACGCTTCCGGTGTCTTGTCGAGTCCATGCCGAGACGAATCGCCGCCGTCATCAGGACGAAAGGTGGTGCTACACGTTACTAGACTGGTATCTCTAATTCAACTGCTCTTGAGTGTAAATTATGTTTCTAAAGGAAAATAGAGATTCATCTAACATTAATTTTTCCACACTTTTACTTCTTTACTATCCAACAAGATAATTTGATCCCGCTTTTTAATCTTATTTTCTTCATCCAAATAAGTCACCTCTAAATCTTTCTTGAGTCATCCACTTCACTATCTCTCAGAAGCTCAAAGTATTGCTCGTATTTTTAATAAACAAAGACATCGTGCTTTCCACGTTTTAGCAACACACAGCAACCGAAAAATTGTTATTCGGTCACCGCCGGGGAATTGAATCTCGGATCTCTCGATATCTAGCAGAGTGCGTTAGCCAAGCACCACAGTGGCCAAAAATCCAGGGCGCTATGTGTGCTTTCCTGTCAGCTTCTGGCATCATAAAACCGTAAGATGGCTCTGATACTGAGACGTCTCGATCTGGTGGGCATTAACGGCACTGGCTATGTATTAATTACAGCAGTTAACACCCAAGGGCGAGATCCAAAGTTAAAATACTCAAATACGTGGTGTCATTGAATAAACAAAGACATCGCTCTTTCCAGATTTCAGCAACACATAGCAACGCTCGTTTTTTGTTTGTTTATTTAGCTTGGGAATAAGTCTAAGGAACACTTTCAGGAAGGGGCGAGTTTGGGGTCTAACTGTTCCCTCAAACAAATGACCCCTTCCGGTTTCTTCCCCAGAAGTGCAAAAACTATCAAAATATCGAAAAACTGGGGGGGGGGGCAACTTTATATTACCTGTGGCAACTCTGTTGTGTCAATTACCACAGAAACGGTGAATAAATTTGAAAGACGTGGAGATAATGTAAATTCAAATTTATTCGCCATTCCACGTCTTTCAAATTTATTCATTATTCCACGTCTTTCAAATTTATACACCATTCCCATCGCCCTTTTGATTTTTAAGCTGCAGTTTTGTAGCTTGCACCGTTGAATGCCACCAGATGGCGACACATGAGTTGCTGAGCCCATCAATATGGATTTGTGTAGTCAGATTCTGACTGATAAACCACGCATAGCGCTGTGAATTGTTGGTACTCTGGTGTAAAGTGAACGCACTCGGCAAGTTATCGAAAGTTAACAGCAGTGTCGGATGAACAACTTTTCAATTGCTATGCGTTGTTTATAAAATATCGTGGGCAGACCGATGTCATCGTCTATTTATATCTCGGAAACGGTTCGTTTCCGTATCTACGTTAACTAAGACTGTTTGTTTGTTTCGATGAGTACTACTTATGTTTCCATTTATGATCAACATTTTTGAATCACCCTGCATGTGGCGTGCCTACCTCAGAGGTGACGCACATGCCAAAACGACAAAGTTGCAGCGATATCCTTCGTTTTTTTTTTTTTTTTTTTTTTGATTGGAGGTTTAACGACCGCCGTGAGCAACTCAATGGGCTATAAGCAGTCGCCCGTCCCTAATTTAGGGTCACTGGTTCCAGGGAAGGGAGAGAGCCAGTGCCGTAAGACAAACACAACATCCATGCCTGACCGGGATTCGAACCCGGACCCCTTACGGACGAATGATCAGAGGCCAACGCCTTAGACCACTGCGCCACCGGGGCGGCATCCTTCGTTGGTGTAGTTTAGTTGGGAGAACACTTGGCTCTGGAGCGAGGAGTCGTGAGTTCGAATTCCACCACCGCCAAAATGGGCTTTTCATATTAGCTCCCGAACGTAAAATAAATCTCCTTGCTGTGACGTATGAAAACAATGTGTGATGCTTCTTCCAGGCCTTGTCTGGAATTAACCAGAATTCATTCTTCTACGGCGAGCTACATCATAGTTTGCCTGCTAACACGGCAACCTACCATCCCAATCCAGCCCTTCCTAAAGGGGGGGGGTATATGTGACGTACCTACCTTAGAAGTAACTCATGTCAGGAGGACAAAGTTATAGCGATAAGCTTCGTCTGTGTGGTTTAGTTGGGAGAACAACTGGTTTCGGTGCTAGGCAAGAATAATTGGATCCGGTGTTTCGCGTGACCAGGCACGCACGCTCTCTCTGTAACCATTCCGTTGTTATGCATTGAGCAAGCAATCAATCCACGCCACAGCTATCCAATATTATTTTCATAGGAACAATCAAAAGTGTGTACTGAGTTTGTATCAAGAGGTATAAATAAATAAAAAAACAGGTATATCACTTTATTAATATATATAATTTTTTTCCAGTGAGAGTCAAATTCTCCGATAAAAAGAATATATATACAAAGGTCGTTTAATTTAAACTAATTAGTCAAGCCAAGAGTGCATACTTATTCATCTGTGTCTCTAAAAGTGAAGTATGTTTTGTCAGTTGAAAAGTTCCAATAGTGTTTATGAGCTGACACCGTGCACAGAAGAAAATCTTGATCGAATTTTAGATAATGAAAATTTAAAAAATCCCCCGTGTATTTTTCAGTTAGATATAATTTTACAGTTTTGTAAAGAACTAGATTTTGACTGCATAAATTTTTGTGTGAATGTATTTTCCAAGAAAACAAAGCCAAAATCATTAATATTGGCTTTTGCACCTCTGTTGTCACAGTAAACCGCTTGGTATTTTTGATTTGATGAGCTTCCTTCACAGAATCATCTTTTCAAGGAAAGCCACCAATGGCAGCCATTCAACGAATTACTTCGACTTATGAAAGATTATCTCGAGAAATGTCATTCATCACGGAAGCTAAGACATAAGAGGCTTCGACTTCCGAAACATTTAATGCAAGTTGTCTGAAAATAAAGGGATCATCGCATTATTCACCCAGGGAGTCGCTGTTCACTTGGCAATGAGGTTAAACCGCTTCATATATGACAGCACCGTTTTTGTTTTCACTGAAAGATCTCTGTTGCTGTAGAACCTCTCTAAAAATGTTTTTTGCTGTAGAACCTCTGTAAAAAATGTTTTTTGCTGTAGAACATCTCAACAAAACCATTCTGAAACATTTTGTAATTTGTAAAGGAACAATAGCTCAGAGTTGGACCTCTTTTTTTGTTGTTACGACTATGTGAGCGATCAGTATGTGAAATGACAAATGACGTGATCAACTTTAGTCATTGGAGCGTAGTTTGACATATTACAGAGATATCAAGCGTCTCGAAGATTGCGATTGCACTCTAGGGGATCCTTCACGCACAAGACGACGAAATCCCATCAAGGACTGCCCAAGGAACCTAAAATTGAGTTAGACCCGGCGCCACAGTGGAGAAATCAGGATTTTCCCCGCGAGTGCAGTCATACATCAGGCCATCTCTGACAACATTGTCGTGTATCAGTACCGTAAATATCTTATCCAAATATCTTATTAAATTCAATTTGCAATTTTCACTGCTGCGCTGACAGTGATTTTTGATGCTGTGCATCTTTTCCGGCGCTGGAAAAGTAAATCCCAACTAAAAGATATCGATGAAACGAAAATGGGTAACGGAGTGACATAACAGTAATTAATTTCATTTTTACTCAACAATAAATTTTACTAAACTATCGTTGAACATTATTTTATCACATTTTACCCTAACAACCTAGTTCTTTACCCTAACAATCTTTTACCCTAACAACTTGCAGTCTGCGTACAAGAATCTGATGCTAAATGTAGGAAAAACCATTACCAAAAATGCATTTTTGATGCTATGAAAACGGGCCGTTGTAGCGAAATTTGGCTTCCTGTCGAATCTCCCAAGGGAATGTTACTTGCTGTCACATCGTCGAAACCTTCCACATGAAGGGTGTTTTTCAAAGAAGCAAACAAGACAAAGTCTGAGGGAGCCAAATGGAGACTGTGGGGTGTTGGGAAATCAGCGTCTACCCCATTTTGGCAATAGCCTGTGAAGACTCCATCGATGTGTGGGGACGTGCGTTATCATGGTGTAAAACAACACTATGAAGTGAAATGTCACGTCTTTTCCTACTGATATCTTCTTTTAGCTTCTTTAATGTATGCACATAGTGAGCACTGTTTATTGTTGCAACTCCTGGAGGGTGACAGGACGATCAGCTGTGTCTTTCACTCGTTGCCTGTTGGCATCTGTCACTGCAGTTGCGGGTCTTCCACTCCGTTGTTTTTATGACACTGAACTTTCACCCTCTCGAAACTTCTTCATCGATTTTCGGACATTACTGATATCGATTGTGGCAGCTCCATACACCGCCAGGAGTCTTCCGTGTATTTCTGAAGCCTCACATCCCTCTTTTTCCAGGAATTCAATTACGGCTTGCTGTTTTTCTTTGTCCTTCATGATCTTTATTTCCGATTCTGGTAAAAAAAAATTGTTCCAAAAAAAAAAAAACATACCATAGTACAGGGTGTTCAAAATGTCTTGTTACCCCCCCCCCCCCCGTAATAAGAAATGGAAGTGATATGTATCTGTTGTATGATGTATATGTTGAGTTATATGTTGAGGCATCCTTAAACATCCAGTGGATCCGTTTGGGTTCCGTCATTTTCGTGACAGAGAATAATTTTACGCCATGTTCTGTGGGACATTTTCCGAAGTAGTTGCGAGGTGATACAAGAGAAAGCACGTCTCACTGCTTGTTTAAGTTCATCGGTGGTTTGGTAGCGATGCCGTGCAACAACCTTTTTATGAAGCCCCAAAGGGCATTATCACTGATCTGGGTTTCGATATGGTCATTCAAGTGGAGCGGGCAGCACTGCCGAACCTCGGCCGATCCAACGATCCCGAAAGACCTCACCAAGGTATTCCCTAACAGCGATTGCGTAATGGGCGGGTGCCCCATCCTGTTGAAAACATACGTCATTCAGAATACCAAGATTTCCAAGTTGTGGCACAAACCAGGTTTGCAGCATGTCCAGATAAGTTGTCTGATTCACTGGACCATAAAAAAAAATACGGTCCAAACAGTTGTCGACTATTCATTGCAGCCCATATCATGACATGAGGAGGATGATATTCCAGTTCTTCGACATAATGTGGGTTTTCCTTGGACCAGAACACAACTTTCCGTGATCGACAGCTCCGGTATATTGCACATTCATCACTGAAAATAACTTTAAACGTTTTAAGATTGTGGCAAATGTCTGAAGCATCATCGCACATGCATCCCGTCTGCGGTTAAAATCGATGTCTGATAACTCCTGAACGAACATCGGGCGATATGCGTGCAAATTCAGATCATTATTCACGTGCTTATGCAGTGTCGATCGTGGTATTCCAAGCTCCGCTTCCTCGACAGCTTGGCACTGTTGCACTCTGGTTGATGGTCTTCCCGTTCGTGGTATATCCTTGATGTTGCCTGCTTCGAAGAGTTTATGATTCCACCGCAGAAGAGTCTGTTTTGGATGGGCCTCTTTGTCGAATCGTTGTTGGAAATCGGCACGCACGTCACGCATTGTCTTCCTAGTGTGTGGAGGTTCGTGCACCCAGACAATGACAACAATCCGCTGTTCCAGGGTGTATTCGCTGGTATCACACATGGTTCCGGTACCTAATCTGTAAAAAAACACAATACAGACCATAACTCAACATACACATCATACAACAGATACACAGCTCACTTACATTTCTTATTACAGGAGGGGGGGTACCAAGACATTGTGGACACCCTGTACATGTCACTGCAATTTGATTAAAATCACTTCAAAATTTTAAAAGTTATTAAAGAGGAGGCATTACTTTCAGGATTCACTTAGTATATAACACGTGATACCGTGTAACGTATATTCTACTTTAACTTTCCTTTTGAGTTTCTTTTTCTATGTAAATTTGAGTTCGTTCTCTTAGATATTTTTAAACCTTAGCGTTATGCCTTTTCCCTCAAACGAGAATGACGTTGGCAACGCACTGAGATAAGAACAAGTGACGTATGCGCGGCCGGATAAGAACGATAGATAAAATAGCCATGCATTGGTTGTTTTAAGAGACGTCCGGGTACTGGCCCCCCGGTAATAAATAAGGGCGTCTTCCTTCCCCTTTCTACCTCTCTTCCGTGTGACTTTTCTATCGGGCACTCTAGCCCAAATCTCCTGGCTTCTTAATTCTAAAGGTTGTTTAAGACCTAGGGTCAGACACTCCCTTCCTAAAATCCTCTACATATGATCTGATCTGGTTTGTTCTAAGAAAATAGATGTTACTGATGATTAACGTGCTGTTATACTGCGATTGAATGTTAAATCACTGATACTTTACTGAGTACGCCAAAAATCCGTATGCCGATACTATAATTGACCTCTTCCTTGTAATGCGTATAGGTACCTTCTAATATTACATTTACGTTAGCACACGTAACGTAATTACTGAGATAAGGACTAAGTTACAACGGAAAGACAAATTACGTTATAACTGAGCGCTATTATCAGTGCAAGTCTTGTTATTCACATAGATAATGCAAAGAGTTTGACAAAGGACAAATCGTAATGACCAGACGACTGAGTCAGAGCATTTTCGAAACGGCAACAGTTGTAGAGTGAACATGATCACCCGTGGTTAGCACTTTCAAAAAATGGTCCGAGGAGCGAAAAACCACGAGCCGCCGGCAAAGTGTGGGAGCGACCAGGGCTCACCGATGATAGTGGTAAGCGAAACCTATCCAGTACGGTGCAAGCCAACAAAAATGATTATGTGGGGCAACTCATGGGAGTTTTTGTGCTGATGACGGATGTAATGTGTCACTAATCACAGTACATCGCACCCTGTTGAAAATCGGGCTGCGTGGCTGCAAGCCACTCCAAGTGCCCACTCTAACCTCGGTTTACAATAGAAAGTACCTACAATGGACATCGGAGCTTCAAAACTGGACCTGAAACGATTGGATTTACACTGAAGAGCAAATGAATTAGAGATACCTGTCTAGTAACGTGTAGCACAACCTTTCGTCCTGATGACGGCGGTGATTCGTCTCGGCATGGACTCGACGAGACACCGGAAGCGTTGTTAAGCCATACGGATCCACGACCACTGAACAAGCTCCCACAGTTCACGAAGATTTGATGGAGGGGGGTCAGAGCCTCGAACATCTCTCTCGATGGCATCCCAGATGTGCTCGATGGGATTGAGGTCAGGTGACCTATCTGGCCAAGGAAGCGAGGTCACGTCGGTGGAGTGTTCATCCAACCATTCGGATACAATTCGGGAGCGATGGCACGGTGCATTGTCTTATTGCAGGATGAGGTCCCCAGAGGGATGTTGAAGACGCACAAACGGGAGCAGATGGTCGTCCAGGATATCCCGGTAACGTTGACCTGTGAGGGACGATGTCACACGTACCAGGGTCCCACTTCAGCTCCACCCCCACCAACTTGAAGAGTACCCTGCTGGCAAGAAGGATCCATTGCTTCATGTGGTTTGCGCCGTACTCGTATCCTGCCATCCGCATGTACCAACGTGAATCTCGACTCATCAGTCCAGGCAACATTTTCCCACATGTCTAGGGTCCAGTGGCGATGTTCCCGCGCCCATGCTAATCTTTGCACCCTGTGATGTGCGGTCAGCAGCGGTACCCTCGTGGGACGATGGCTTCTGTACCCCATAGCGGAGGAGATGCTTCTGGGTGGTGTGGCTGCTTACACGTTTTGTGCACCATCGTTAAATTGCCGAGTGATTTCTTGCACTGTGGCCCGTCTATCCACTGTTACAATGCGAGCTAGCCGACGATGACCCCGCTCATCCACTCGCTGTTGTCCACGGCAGTTGGCCCTTGCAGGGATGGTTTTACCGGATTCAATATACTCACGGTGCACCCGTGACACAGTGGCTCGTGAAAATCCGAGTGCCCGCACGTCTTCCGAGATGGAGTGACACATTCGTCAGGCCCCGACAATTTTTCCACTATCAAATGCGCTTAGATCCTTCGTCTTACCCATGCTGCGTTCGACACTTACTGATTCCCGTCGCATCAATCCTTATATTGTCGGATCGCTGCATACGTCATGTTGTTTCCGTTTACAGGGCCGCCCACAGCGCCATATTTGCATAACGCTAGCTGTCTTAAATTCAGTTGCTCTTCAGTGTAGGTCATCCTGTCGGATGAATCTCGTTTTTTGTTGCACCATGGGTAGGTGTGCATGGTTTACCTGGGGAACACCAGGATGTACCGTGGCACGAAAACAATCCGGTGAAGGAAGTGTAATGCTTTAGGCAATGCTCTGTTGGGACACCCTGTGTCCAGTCATTCATGTGTAGAAAACTATGACGTCTACCACTCTACCACCTATCTAAACATCATTGCAGACCAGGTACATCCTTTCATGGCAACGATATTTCCGTCTTGGGCTTTTATTCGAGAAGATAATGCGCCATGCCACACTTCCTGGATTGTTTCGAACGGAACATGAGCAAGACTTCCAGGTATTGACTTGGCCTACAAATTCCCCAGATATCAATCCAATCAAGCATCTGTCGTGTGTGTGGGAACAGTAACTCCGATCTGCGACGACTGAGCCCGTAACTTGCAAAAGCTAAAGAATCTGCTGATAATGTGTTGGTACTAGATACCACAGGACACCTTTGGAATTCTTGTACCGCCCATGCCTAGTCTTGTAAGAGCTGTTTTGTCGGTACGTGGAATATCAACATCATATTAGGCAGATGGTCGTAATATATTGTTTTCTTTTTACACCCTTCAACAGCACTCGAGACCAAGGTATCCTGCCTGTTATGAAGCTCATTTGCTACCATTCGGAAGGACAGGTGACGATGTTCCATAACAACCACCGAACATTGTTGATTTTGGAATACGTACGAGACTCGAAGGGCAAACAACTGCCCCATGTTGCCCTGAACATTTTCCTTCCCTTTACAGAATAATCAGTACCTGCAAAAAATGTTATATTGTGGTAATGCTTCCTCTTCGTAAGCTGTAAAGCACAATTGCAACTGTTTCAGTTTCACCTTTGTCGGCTTTAAAACTAAATTAAGTCTTCACTCTTTGTTTAGAATCTTACTCCATGACAAAAAAAATACACCAATTTAAACAAGAAGTTTTAGTAGAACCGCTTTGTGTACCCTGCTGAACGTCAATCCAGTTCAGAATTCTCAGTGAATAGTTCCAATACTGGCCAATAGATGGCACTAGTATTATCGTTAAAAAATTCAGACTTACGACTTAAGGTGGTTCCACCTAAAATCTCTGCCTTATGTTTCCATTGGTTTTCTTCGCAATTAATGTAATCCCAAGGATGAAAATTTGCACAACGATAAAACTAACTCTAAGTTATAGCATGGAATACTTGCTAAAACATAACCATAATTATATTAAAAATCAATCATTTTTCTTTGAGTAATATTCAGACCTGTTAATAGATGGCGCATGACCTGAACATTGATGACGTCAGTAGACAAACAAATGTTGGGTTGCTTAATTATGGTTATGTGTCAGCAAGCATTAAGTATCCCATGCTATAACTTAAAGTTAGTTTTATAGATTTGCAAATTTTCATCCCTGGGAATACACTAATTGCGAAGAAAATACACTGAAGTGCCAGAAAAACTGGTACACAAGTCTAGTACTTGGTAGGTTCCCCACGGGAGCGCAGGACTGCAGAAACACGTCGGGGCATGGACTTCACTAGCTTCTGGAAATATGATGTAGGCAATGCACACCATACTTCCTGCAGAGCGTTAAACAATTCCGGTGTATTCCGAGATCTCGGATTCCTGTGTTCGAAAGAGCGCTGCATAGCATCCCAAATGTGTTCTATCACGCTCGGATTTGGGACTTGGGTACGAATAGCAACACCCCAAACTCAGATGAATGCATCTCTAATCATAATGTGGCGTCCCGACATTTGTGTAGAGGTGCATTGTCTGTTGGAATAGGCCCAACACATCACCATGAATGCAGGACATGAATGGATGTACCTCGTCAGAAAGGATGCGCACATTGCGTTGGCGGGTCACAGACGTTTGTAGGCGTACATGGGGTCCAAGTGAAATCCATCTAAACACACCCCATGCCATTACGGACCCCCTCCCCCAACCGGTACAGTTCCACGTTGACAGGCGGGATCCGTGGCTTCTTGGAGTTTGCGCCACACACGAATCCTTCCATCTGCCCGATACAGTTGGAAACCCGACTCGTCAGACCAAGCTACTTGTTTCCAATCATCAAGTGTCCAGTGGCGGTGTTGCCGTGCCCAAGCGAGGCGCATAGCTCTGTGTCGTGCACCCATCAAGGGGACTCGAGTTGGGCGTCGGCTCCCAAAGCCCATATCGTGCAGGGTACTTTGCACAGTCCGGACGCTGATGCTTGTTGAGGCTCCAGCATTGAATTCCGATGATACCTGCGAGAGTGTTGCACGCCTATCGCGTGAAACGATTCTTGACAGCCGACGACGGTCACGTTCATCCAATGTCTTTTTACTGCCACACTGGTATCGTAGGTTGGAGGTTTTGCCGAAATTCTTGTAGTCACGGTACACCATTGCAATGGTCGTCCGTGAAATTTCTACCACCGAAATACTATGGCTCATCTCACGAGCGTCAACTATGACACCGCGTTGAAAATCTCTTAAATCGTTATTACTTGTCATTCTCATGCCCAAAACAGCTCTGACAGCTGGCAACGATGTCTATCGCTTTGTAAACGCACTGGCGGACGCAACCGATAACGCGCATAGGTGACGTTGCTATATATATAGCATAAGCTCGTCTGAACCAGTTTTTCTGGCACTTCATTGTATGTACAGAAGTTTTACCATTGGAAACATAAGGCAGAGATTTTAAGTGGAACCACCTTAAACCCGACTTGTCTAGTAAGACCACTTTGTTGGCACACTGCTGAAATTTTGCTCCGAGCTAATTTAGATATGATAATGAATAGTTGCAACATTGGTTAATGGCTGGAAATATTAGTATTGAATGTAATTAGTCATGGAACTTTTCAGGCGCACCTTTTAGATCATAAAAACCCGAAATAAATAACAGATTTGAACTGATACTTTGAAAACGGTTTTGGTTCAGTTTGGAGCAAAGCATAGCGTCGCAGTATGAGAGAATAAATACTTAGAGTTTTATGTTTGAATCTCATGCATTCAAGAAAGGAAAGGAAACGAAAGAAAAAAGGACACAGAAATATCGTTTGGTGAAGAAAGATTTGAAAAATATACTTTTTTCAAAATAGGCAGAAGGAAACGTGCAGTAAAAGAACACATTTGCTTTTCCCTTTCACATCTAATGAACATAAGCGGATTATCGAATCTGGATTTTCTTTCGAAAATCAATATGTTTTCTAAAAGCAGTGTAAAGCTTTTGACGAAAGGCATTGTTAGTAGGAATATTTTTAATGTCATAAATGATAAATGATTCCGCTTTCCTAATTTGTCGGCTATTTTGCAAACATATTTGGAAAAATATTACGAATCCTGTCCTGAGGAACCAAAAATATCCTCAGAAATATCATTCATTAAAATCAATAAACACATCGCTCTTTGCATGTTCCAGAAACACATAGCAACCGAAAAACTGTTTTCAGCCGCCTCCGTGGAATTGAATCACGGATGTCTCGATGTCTAGCCGAGCGCGTTGGCTTTACACCATGGTGGCCAACAATCCAAAGTGCTATGTGTATTTTTAAGTCAGCTTCTGACATCATAAATCCGTAAGATGGGCTCAGCTCCATCTGGTAGGTATTAACGGCACTGGGTATATATATATTATAGCAGTTAAATCCAAAGGGCGAGATCCAAGGTGCAAATCCTTCAAATACGTGGCGTCAGTAAATCAATAAATACATCGCTCTTTCCACGTTCCAGAAACACATAGCAACCGAAAAATTGTTTTCATCCGCCGCCGTGGAATTGATCTTACGGGTTCATGATGTCAGAAGCTGACTTAAAAATACACATAGCAGCGTGGATTGTTGGCCACCGTGGTGTAAAGCTAACGCGCTCGGCTAGATATCGAGAGATCCGTGGTTCGATTCCACGACGGCGCCTGAAAACAAGTTTTCGGTTGCTATGTGTTTCTGGAACGTGGAAAGAGCGATGTATTTATTGATTTACTGACGCCACGTATTTAGAGGATTTTCACCTTGGATATCATTTATTGTTTTAATCCTATATTATAATTCCAGTTTAGATATTACAATTCGAAATTTTCTTTACGCTGTTTGCTGGATAATTTTTTTCAGATATGAACCCATGTATCATGTGGGTTAATATCTATAAAAAATCTCCGGAAAGAAAAAAATCTCATCTCGAGATATGGCATATATTTATGAATGATCATCACCATTGTCATCATCATCATTGCGAACCATTACAATCCACTTCTTGATGAAGGTCTCAAGTTACATCCACAACTTAGAAACTTGACCCAGTCTGTCGATATCGCTCCAGCATACTTCCGCATTTCATCCACAAATCTCCCACAAAGTCTTCTGGGTCTTTTATCCTTCTTTTGGCCATCTCCTGGCTTTATCATTTTTAAAATTTTACCGTTGAAAGACTAGTCAATCACTTTCTGGCTATTTTTCTATTCCTTGTTATCCAGTTTAATAGTCTACTTGGCCATAGATGGTTAAATTTTATAACAGTATGTTCAGCACCATGCCATATCAGGAATTTTGCTTTGATCATGATGTCTTCCATTCTTGTCATTTTCCTGATTCACGAGTTTCTCTTTTTATCCAAGCAAGCACCTCACCATGCATCTTTCAGTTGCCTGCAGTCTGTATACACTGAAGTGCCAGAAAAACTGGTACACCAGTCTAATACTTGGTAGGTCCCCCACGGGAGCGCAGGACTGCAGACATACGACGGGCATGGACTCCACCAGCTTCTAGAAATATGCTGTAGGCAATGCACACCATACTTCCTTCAGAGCGTTCCACAATTCGGGTTTATTCCGAGGTCTCGGATTCCTGTGTTCGATAGCGCGTTGCACGGCATCCCAAATGTGTTCTATCACGTTCAGATCTGGGGACTTGGGTGGTATGGCAACACCCCAAACTCAGATGAATGTTTCTCTAACCATAATGTGGCGTCCCAATACTTGTGTGGAGTTGCATTTTCCTGTTGGAACAGGCCCAAGGTACACTCGTTCATGCAGGACATGAAAGAATGTACCTCGTCAGAAAGGATGCACACATAGAGTTGGCCGGTCACAGACGTTTGTAGACGTACCAGGGGTCCCAGTAAAGTCCAGGTAAACACACCCCATACCATTACGGACCATCACCAGCCGATACAGTTCCCTGTTGACAGACGGGATTAATGGCTTCATGGGGTTTGCGCCACACACGAATCCTTTTATCTGTCCGATACAGTTGGAAACGCGACTCGTCAGACCAGGCTACTTGTTTCCAGTCATCAAGTGTCCATTGGCGGTGTTGCCGTGCCTAAGCAAGGCGCATAGCTCTGTGTCGTGCACACATCAAGGGGACTCGAGTTGGGTGTCCGCTCCCAAAGCCCATATCGTGCAAGGTACGTTGCACAATCCGGACGCTGATGCTTGTTAAGGATCCAGCATTGAATTCCGATGATTCCTGCGAGAGTGTTGCACACCTATCGCGTGAAACGGTTCTTAACAGCCTACGATGGTCACGTTCACCCAATGTCTTTTTACGGCCACACTGGTATCGTAGGTTGGAGGTTTTTCCGGAATTCTTGTAGTCACGGTACACCCTTGCAATGGTCGTTCGTGAAAATACGATCATCATTTTTACTTCCGAAATACTATGGCCTATCTCCCGAGCGCCAACTATGACACCGCGTTGAAAATCGCTTAAATCGTTATTACTAGTCATTCTCATGCCGAAAACAGCTCGATAGCAACAATGCTATCGCTTTATATGCGCACTGGCAGACGCAACCGAGTACGAGCACAGGTGACGTTGCTATGTATTTTGCATACGCTCGTTTGTACCAGTTTTTCTGGCACTTCAGTGTATGCCTTCTGTAGTTAAGTTCTTCATGTCTTTTGTAGTTCAGTTCCATGTACCTCCTCAGTACATAAGAACTGGAAGGATGCATTGATTAAACACATTTCTTTTAAGATGTAACGAAAAATTACTCACGAGTATTGTGCATATTTTACTGAATGCATTCCAATCAAGTTTTATAAATATACATTAATTTCTTCTTCAATGTGGCCTTTGGTTGTTCCCAAGGTAAGTATAGGTACCCGTTAGCTCTGGACTTTTCTCATCAATCGCTAAATCTTCAGTTATTTTAAAAGCATTGTGAATCAATTTTGTTTTCTGATAGTTAATTTCTTTTTTTTTTTTTTTTTTTATTGGAGTTTTAACGACCACCGTGAGCAACTCAATGGGCTATAAGCAGTCGCCCGTCCCTAATTTAGGGTCACTGGCTCCAGGGAAGGGAGAGAGCCAGTGCCGTAAGACAAACACAACATCCATGCCTGTCCGGGATTCGAACCCGGACCCCTTACGGACGAATGATCAGAGGCCAGAGCCTTAGACCACTGCGCCACCGGGGCGGCTATATAGTTAAATTCAATCTGACTTTTTTGGGCTTGTCAGCAAGTTCCTGGATCATACCCTAGAGCTCTTCTATTGTACTTGCACAGAGAACTACAACAACAGAAAAACGGAGTTAAGTTAAATAATCTCCATTAAACGTTTTCCCTTTTCTTCCCACCTAAATGACTTTCTCGAAATGTGACATTGAAGAGTTTGGGAGAAATGGTGTCACCTGGTGTCCTTCTCTTTCCAATTTTCATTGAATCTATATCCACAAATACAACAGTAGAACGCTTGCACTTGCATGTTTGTAGATGTTAATAGTTGACAGCCTTAGACATTAGCATTTACAGATTTTTGTACAAAGAAAAGGGAAACTGTAATGAGGTTGTGCATAAGTCAAACTAAACGTTAACTTTGGGGTTTTCACGAATATGAGTTTGTGAGACATGCGAGTTTTCCGAATCACATATGCACACCTTATGTTGATCAACTGCTCCTGATATATGATACGTCGATTCGTCACTAAAAACAACATGATCAAAAAAGTGTTCGTCATTATGTAGGCGATCCATTAAGTTACAGGTAAATTCGAAACGGCCATCGTTTCCTTCCAAATGTTAAACAATCTGGACTTTGTTTGCGTATAATTAGTCTTTTATGTAAAATTCGTATCATTGTTTTGCTTGGTAATCCCACTCGTTTGGTAGCTTACGGGGTTGACTTCTTTGGGTTTCAGAAAATTTCTTCATGTATTCATTTCCCTTTCTCTTCCGAAACACTAGGGCGTCCACTTCTTATCTTGTTGAACACACTTCTAGTTTTTAGAAACTTATCTTTCCAATGGTTAATCGTTTTAGCATGAGGAAGATTCCTCCTAAAACGTGTACGAAATTTTTTTGCGCTGAATTACTGATTCCGTTTCAAAAACCCCATGCCACTCAAATCGCTTTTTCCTGCACATTCGCCATTGTAGGTTTTACTTATATAAACAAGAGGGGAAAAACTATCGTCATACATGCAATGATACAAAACAAGACTTAAGGTAATTACATTTCAAATCATATTTCTGTAAGTGATGTAGTTATTTTTTTTATAAATTCTTTTAATATATGGCAAAGCAGATCAGATCAATCATATGTACAGGATTTTAGGAAGGGAGTGTCTGACCCCAGGTCTTAAACAACCCTTAAAAATGGGAAGCTAGCAGATTTGGGCTAGAGTGCCCGATAGGAAAGTGACACGGAAGAGAGGTAGAAAGGGGGAGAAAGACACCCTTATTTGTTACCGGGGCCAGTACCCGGGGCCGGACGACTCAACGTTTCCATCCGTCGCACGGTGGATATTCAGTGGTTCGAGCATTCGTACCTCCTGGGATCGAACCCGTCGTCGGCCACGAACGTTGGCCATTAGGCCACCCGCGGTCCTTATATGGCAAAGTTTTTGGTCCACCCTGTGTTATTCAGATTGGGAAAATTCTTTCCCCGTCGGGAAGTCTCAAAAACCATGATCATGGCGTTTTTGTTTATTTCAAACGCATAACATCGCCGTTAGGGGGCAGTAAATAAAGATACGATCGAATTCAAAACTAAATTTATTTCCGTATGACTGCTTCTAAAATTACGATAGAAACAATTTCTTCTTGTGCAGTAGACTCCGGTTAATTCAGTAACGTCGGTATTCAGGCCCGATGAGAGGGAAAGGCAGGGAGGAAAGTTGCCCAGGGACCCGGGCTTCGGGGGGGAGAGGGGGCCGATCCTAGTGGGTATTTGTCACGGATTTTTACCAAAAGGGTCCAGCAGAAAAGTAAAACATTTGGGACTCCCGGATCAGCCGTTTTGGTTCCCTGGCTTGCGTTCTCTTCCCGTCACAAAAACCAAAGAAAAAAAAAAACAGGAACTTCCCGTACTAATTCTCTTAAAAATGGAAACAGGTTAACTTTTGACCCCTCCATATCAAAACCACTCTTTGTGCCCAAATGTATGTATAGCCATCAGGCTATTCTGTATTCTCCCAGTGTCAAGAGCAGGAGCTGAGAGATCCTTCAGTGTTTTAAAAAGTATCAAACATTCACTGCTGGACAATTGCTAAGGACGGATCATAAACGGCTATATAGCACATAAAAAAGTAAGTGTGGCTGGATGCCAAGTGAAATAAAATAATGTCAGAATGCCAGGACATTACAAGAAAGACAATTTATTGTGCTCTGAAATCCAAAAGGCTTTGGACCGTGTTCAAGGGACAAACAGGCCATTTTGTGCAGAATACGTAAACGTGAAAAATGCAATTACCGTCCGCAGGCGTTCCGGCGTAAGATGTCAATACGGGATATGGCCACCATGGAAGGCGATGCAAGATTCCACACGTCGTGTCATGCTTTGCACAACATTATCAAGCAGCTGTTGGGGTAATTTATCCCATTCCTCTGTCAGTGCACAGATGAGGGTGTCCTTGTTTATTGGAGGGCATTGGCGACCAGCAAGACTCCTCCCCAAAGCATCCCACACAGTTTCAATGTGATTCAGATCTGGAGAACGTGCTGCCCATACGAGGCGTTGAATATCCTCGCTCTCAAGACACTCCTGGACAGCGACGGTTCGATGACATGTTGCGTTGTCGTCTATGAAAATGAATCTATCACAGACAGCACCACGGAACATGCGAACATGAGGTAGCAGAACATCATTAATGAATCGTTGGCCAGTCATAGTCCCAGTTGTAAGCACATAGAGGGGCGTACGGCCATTGATCATGATGCCAGCCCATACCATGACACTACATGTCGGATATCGGTCCCTTTCCTGTATGTTTGCTGGACAATATGCAGTACCACTGTCACACCAGATCAGTTGTCGTCGGCAATCAGATGATAGACTGTATCTACTCTCATCTGAGAAGAGGACAGCAGACCAGTTGTTATCAGTTCAATTGCGATGTTGATGGCACCATTGCAAACGGGCGGTACGGTGACGTCTGGACAATGGGATGCACACAACAGGACGGCGGGCGTATAGTCCTCCTTCGTGCAAACGTCTGGCGACAGTTTTTCGGGAGATCCGCTTGCCAGTAGCAGCCATAAACTGATTTGCTACCTCACTAGCTGTGCTGCGCCGGTGTCTTTTTGTTGATAGCACTATGTACCGATCTTCTGTAGGTGTCGTACTGCGAACACGACCTCCCCCGTGACGTTTGCTACACTCTCCATTTGTTTGAAATGATTTCCAAAGCCTTGAAACAACACTGTGGCTGACGTCGAACTCCCTGGCAACATCTGTTATTTTTCGCCCTTCTTCAATCTTGCCAATAATACGGCCACGCGTAAAATCATCTAGGTGATGTCGGGAAGAAATACTGAAAATTGCAAGTTCGTCAATTGATTCTTTGCCTTTCAACTTTGCGTTTGAACAACAACGGTCAATACGCGTCAAATCCTTTATATCTCTTATCAGCGGTATGACGTCACGAACTAGTTCGGCAATCCAAAATTTGCATACGCACAACACGTCTTTCTGTATCCCGCACTTATACTAATTTCCACATTTTCCTGCCTTTTTTTTTTTTTTTTTTTTTTGATTGGGGGTTTAACGACCACCGTGAGCAACTCAATGGGCTATAAGCAGTCGCCCGTCCCTAATTTAGGGTCACTGGTTCCAGGGAAAGGAGAGAGCGAATGCCGTAAGACAAACACAACATCCATGCCTGACCGGGATTCGAAGCCGGACCTCTTACGGACGAATGATCAGAGGCCAGCGCCTTAGACCACTGCGCCACCCGGGGCGGCTTTCCTGCCTTCCATTTATGGTTGCTATCGTTGCTATTGTCATCCGTCCTTAGGAGTTGTCCGGCAGTGTAATAGATCCATCATGGCACAAGAAATACGTCGACTAACCACTGTCCCCATGGAGGCAGACCTTGCTCGTACTTTGAACTTTTATGAAATATTAATACACACTATTGACGTGGATTAGGAATATCAAACGAAAGTCGTCGCTCTTTCCACGTTTATAAGTGAGTCACGGAAAAATTCTCTTCAGCCGCCACCGGGAATCGAACCCATATTCTTCCAGTAACGCGCCGGACATGCTACCACTGCACCACAACAGTGTCGAATCCCCCAGCCTCACATACGACTAACTGCCAAACCACATGGCAAGTTGCTTATTCGCAGCTAGTCGTATGTGTGTCTGCAGAATTCGACGCTGCTGTGGTGCAGCGTCAGCATGTCCGGCGAGTAACTTAAAGACCTGGGTTCGATTCCCGTGGTGGCCAATGTGACTCATTTATAAACGTGGAAAGAGCGATTAATTGTGTTTGATGTTTCATGAAGTAATTGAAGACTTTGCATCTAGAAGAGCTATTTTATAGAAACTATAAGAACTATTAGGTAACCAAATTTGTTCACTAGTATTTTCTTTTTTCTTTTTGATATTTAATTATAAAGTATGTTTTTGTGAAATAATAACTCATTTGACAAAAAAGTAACCCTCTTTTAGTTTTCAAATACTTCTACATGGGAGCACTACGCTAGGGTACCGTCATGTCATTGGCGGCCGCATGAACTCTCCCGGCTACAACGACCTGAAATTCCGGACTTTACATTTAGGCATTCGGATGATGTTTTCTGTGACTATTGTGATAATATGTACTATCTAGATGACGTGAATCCCGAGATCCACAATTTTACTGACGGAGATGTAGAGATTATTCCTAAGAACGTTTGGAACTTTCTGTTTATTGTTCTTAGGCTTTGGTCTTAGACTGTGTTTTCAAATCTTCTATTACTGTATTAGCACGCTTCAAGCTTATTTATACGGTGTTTTGTTCTTCGTTTCCTATGAACGACAATTCAGCTACCAAACCTTACGTTCTCTTCTTTGCTGTGGTGCTCCCAGCGTAGTTCTTACTAAGCTGAGACTAAGGACTTGATTAAAATGCATTGCCGAGATAACGTCTTGTTGGTTTGCTTTTTTGAAATAACAATTCACATGTTTGTATATTTTTCTCGTATTTGTTTTCTGCGTCGATGTACTTATTTTAATTTTCCCGTGCGGGGTACTGCGTACCCCTCTTGGGTGCCCATGTATTGATGATACTGTTGTTTGTTGTTAGTTACTATTTTTTTATTGTCTTGTGTTTGGAGCAATTTGGCCAAATACGGCCCTTGCCTCTTCCGCTGCCGTTTTTCCTCCGACTCACAAACTCGGTTCTTCCTCTCTTCTCTGTCTTCTCTAAATCTCTTTACCGTTTTCTAGTGCACCTTGCCACCCCTTCACCGCTTTTTATTCTGGAGGTTCTCCCTGCTTCTCTTCCTCTTGTCTGGGCCGCTGCCCGCTCACCCTTATCCGCCCCTCTTGAAATTAATACCCACTGGCTCTTTTTGCATAATCGCCTCCCTGTTCCGTATTTTCTCTTTCGCATGTCCCTTCTCTCCTCCCCTCTCTGCTCCTTCTGCGCACAGGAGGCAGACGTTTCTCACGTCTACCTTTACTGTCCCATCCTGATGCCTCTCCTCCACCAGGCTTTCCGGATTGCCAGTCGCTCTTGTTCTCAAGATCTTCCGTTCACTGCCTACAGATATCTTCTTCTGCGGGCTCATCCATCTACGCCTCTTCCGTCAGTATGTGCCTATCTTTTCGTGCTGGTTAAACACGTTATTTACGTATACCTTCAACAACTCCACAAAGTTTCCTCGCCGGTCTCTTTACACCAGACCAGCGCAGCACTTTTGTGCCATTTTCAAGATCGATTGCTTTCTCGACTCCGCCTGGAGTACCAGTCGGCTTCTTCCAGTCGTCGAGAAGCCACCTTCTATGCTACCTGGGCGCCGGCCGCTCCATGGTTTGCGGTTGATTCTGGACTGCTACACCTATCAGTACCCTAGGACATTCTAAACCTCCTTTGCTGAGTTCCGTGGCACCCTGGTGCCCCTCCTCCACTCTACGACTCGTGCAAACCACGCTACCGTTGAATTGTGAATGCTAATGTCATCTCAGTGTATTTTCATGCTTACTCGTGTACATTAATTATTTTCACCCCGCCTGTATTATGCTGCTTTGGTGCCCTCGTTAAATAACTTGCACAATTGTGCACGCTGTGTTTTTATCTCATGTATGTAATGTTTTACCTTCACGGCGGTGTTTGTGCTGTTCTTTTTCTAATTGTGTACTATTGTTTCGCCTGTGTTATTCTGTAAATCATACCCAGCCAATGTCATGTGACACGATGTGTTTCTCCCTGTCACTTCTGCAGTTTTTATGCAATAAGCTTTGCTTGCAGCATGTGTTATTCATCCCCAATGCCATTGCAGTGTATATACCATCATGTTTTTAACAGTTTGTATTATTTCCCAGTGAGACGCCCAACGCTGTACGTCTCCCTCTTATGTTTTTTTTTGATGAATAATAATAAAGCGATTTTGAAACCTTGCGCCATTAAAATCCATCAACCAACCAACTGCACTGCTGGCCACCCAACATGCAACACCAAGAAGGACACGAGACAGCAAAGCCATATTTACTGGATAAAAAACAACAGATACAAAGATGAAACGATTGACCTTACAGGCCCGTGCGACTTGCGGAACAGGCAGACATCAATAGTTCGTGTGACCCCATGGCGGGCAATAACGGCCGTTACACGACGCGGCATCGAAAGAAAGAGGCTTTGGATGTGAGCTTGGGGTAAGTCGGTCCTGGCTGCTTTCACACGTTGCCACAGTTCATCAGGCGTAGCCGCGGGTGGTGCTTGCCGGGCCACTCGGTTGCCGATCAGCGATCAGACGTGTTCGATGGGTGAAATATCGGGAGAACAGCCGGGCCATGGCAGCAGTGACTCCTGGTGGGCCATGAAGAATTGTTTCACGATGCGTGCCACGTGCGAACGCGCATTGTTTTGTTAAAACGTGGCCGCTGGAAGGTTCTGCAGGTAAGGGGCTCCAAAACGTCGGAGATGGTCCGGTGGCTGTTGAGTGTACCGGCGATTCGTACCAGAGAGGTGCGGGTGTCATATCCGATTGCGCCCCAAACCATAACGCCAGGCGACGGGCCGGTATGGTGATGCATAATGCAGGCGTTATACAGTCTCTCCCCGCGGTGCCGCCACACGCGGATCCGACCATCATGGTGTTTAGGCAGAAGCGGGATTTGTCGGAGAAGACAATGGCGTGCCATTCCGTAATCCAGGTGCGGCGTTCAACGGCCCACTGCCGCCGCAATTGCCGGTGGTGTAACGTCAATGGTAATCGGAGCAATGGGCGCCGTGCGACAAGTCCCCGCACCTGCAGACCACGTCGCACGGTACCTGCTGACACAGGTTGTTACGCAACACACCCTAATTCCTGCGCTAACGATTGTGATGTGGCAGTGCGAGCCGTCAATTCCCGCCGCACCACATGCCGGTCCTCTCGACCGGTGGTGTGCCGCGGCTACGGCAATCGCTCACGTTGGTCCGTCAGTCCCTACTGCACCCACCGAATCCATACTCGCCTCACTGTGGCTGGATGTCGTCCAACACGGGCGCCGATGTCGCGGTACAATAAACCGCTGTTGCGATAAGCCACTATTCGTCCTCTTTCGAACTCTGAAACGTGCTGGAATGACTGCCGTATTCTGCGAAGAGGCATCAGGAAGCTTCCCACGCACGGGTCCGGCAGCACGAATCACTTCCACTACTTACACCCCGCCTCCTGTGCACCATTCTTATAGTGCTTCTTGGTGGCGTGCCTAGTGGACATGATTTGCATATGCGCTGCAATGCTAATAGTTTGCATGTCTTCTCGCGGGCAACGTATGCTGCGAATTTCAGGCCGATCGGATGCTTCCTTCTTGGTGTTGCATTTTGGGTGGCCAGCAGTGTAGTTTTCACATATCGGGTATTCATTTAATTTCGTTTCATTTATCCGTATTTCGATTGTTACAGATATGCAGTAGACATTCAAATCTAAAACAAATCAATACAGTAACAACCAGGAAATAAGAGGGAAAGGCCTCAAAGAGGCCTAACGGGCCCTCTCATCCTGATGACTGAACACATTAAAAATATCCAAGAACAAAGCAAGCCAGACACACCATACAACCCGTCCCGGAGGTAAAAATGATATAATAAGGGCATCGCGAAACTGATTTCAAGATAATAAGTATTGTTTAAGTTTTCTTTTAAATAAATTATAATTATTAATAGCCAACAATTCTGGTGGGAGCGAATTCCAACAAATCCGCGGATCAGCATAATTAATTAAAGCTCTAGAACTTTCATGTAAAAGGAAACAAGGGATCAGCGAGGTTTTATTTCTAGTTAAGTAAGAATGGCTAGGGACAATTAGAGAAACTAGACGAAACCCGTCGGAATCGACGGGTTTCGTTTCTTTTTTATTTATATATTTATTTATTTATTTTTATTTTTTTTTTGAGAATAATAAACTCATATATGAAACAGCAAATGTAAACTTTATTTGATTAACAAATTCATTCAACCACTTCAGTAAAGACCAGGTTTCTGATTTTTTTTTTAATTTTCTTTTTGACTGAGGGTTTAACCAAGGTACTCAGAAGTAGGAGAGGTAAGTCCATCGTAACGGCGCCGTCTTCCCGCTTCTCTTCGCTGCGCTGTGACGTCACTGTGGCCATAAGCGAAGTTGTAACGCGCACGGAGCCATACCGAGAAAGTGTCGTGTGCTCTGTGAATTTCCAATCGAAAAAACAGAGCTAGTTTTGAGTAAAAATAAATTTTAAGTAAAAATTGTACAAACATGCAACTATTTTTCAAAATAAAGTAAAAAAATATATATATATACTGGGAAAAACGGGAATATGACATGAATACTGTTCGATGCTTTTTTGCTGAATATCTTTTTTTTTTTCAAACGCACTCTGTAATGGCTCTTTGGAGCTGGGAAATCTACATTTCATTACGTCGAATCAGTCATTTACCAATTTTATAAAATTTACAATTTGTTTTCTTTTAGGAAAAAATACCCTACAGCTTTGCTTACGTTGTTAGATTTCATCTGGGACGCTGAAACTAATTCTCTGTCCCATGGGGCCTCTTACATTTGTGTGGATCCATTTTATTTTATGAAACACCTTTAATTCTGAGTTATTACGTTCCAGCAAAAGGTCAAATATCTGGCGAGTGATGGTTCCACACTACAGCGTGTTCCGCGATCAAATTTATGATTTCGGAGAAGTTTAATTAGATGGGGCACATCGGCAAACATCCATGTTTTTCGGCTTTCGTTTACTGGATTTGGAAAAGAAGACAATATTGGGGTTATTCCAAGCTGCCTCCAAACCTTGATAACCCCCTTCCCCGTCCCCCTAAGATCAGGTACCACTCCATGCACTAAATAACCCGATTGCTCAACGGCTCAAATTACGTCAGTTAACAGCTTTTGATCCACCTGCTTTTCAAAGGAATAATACAGTATATCGTTGTTTCCAGAAGCTTCTCAGCATAACTACTAAAACGTTACTATGCGGTCCTAAAATTTTATCTGCAGCAGCATCATAACAATATCTGCAGTCAACGTTCATTTCACCAAAAGATAAAACTGAAACTTTGTCGAATTCGGTTAGGTGTACAGCATTCATTTTCACCACCTTTAAAACGGGCTCAATTAAACCATCGGTAACTCAAATTTACCACACCACCGTTTCAGAGAGGAAATGCTTGGAAGCAGTATGTGCATTTTATTTTTGATGAAAACATATACTTTTCCAGAAATAGCATGGAAAACAAGTGCTTGACTTATATCTTCTTCATTTCATTTTGCTGGTCTCTGTTTCAACACAAGAGTTTGAATTTGCACATCAGTGAAACAATGGCCAAGCAAATTTATGATAGCTGGCCACCTTTCACTGTTGCTCGGCAAGTTTCTATTCTTGCATTTGCGTTTCATAATATTAATTTCCATTTTCAGGCTTCTTTTCTCGAGGCAAAAGCATTGTTTTACCATTACCAACTGTTTTCTTACGTTTGATAATTCTTCCCGTAGTGAATTATTTTCACTCTTCAGTTGCATTATATTTTTGTTCAGACATTCGCAGTTCTCACGTAACGTTGACGGTATGATAAATGTTGGTCAGGAATGATGTCACTTTCATTGTGACTTGTGATTTGACGTTTAATTGGATATATACTTTCAATTCGATTTAATACAATTTTTCTGACATCTCCGATCTTAAACCGTTCACTTCGAACAGAAGTTTGCTCCTTCATCGGCTAAGGCATATTTTTTGTAGGCACGACATCTTTTCTCAGTTTTTTTCTGGGAGGCAAGTTCAGCAATTCATTTCTAAGATCTCGCTCTTACTTTGAGACATCAAAGTGTTCTGAACACATTCGTGCTTTCTTTGCATCGAATACATCCTTTCGACAACATTTCGCTACCCATTGCTTCAAGAAATCTCTATCCGATGAGAAAACATGGTATGGTTTAACATCTGACTTCCTTTCCTTTGAACTGTTATTACGACAAAGTGCATCAGCGTATCCAGGTATTTTCGAGATAGTTGTACACAGAAAACAAATGAAGAAAAAAATGAATGAAACGACAAAGCAGGTCTAAAATTGACAGCCCGGTGGCGCAGTGGTCTAAGCGATGGCCTCTGATCGTTCGCCCGTAAGGGGTCCGGGTTCGAATCCCCGTGAGGCATGGATGTTGTGTTTGTCTTACGGCACTGGCTCTCTCCCTTCCCTGGAACCAGTGACCCTAAATTAGGGACGGGCGACTGCTTATAGCCCACTGAGTTGCTCACGGTGGTCGTTAAAACTCAAAAAAAAAAAATTGACAAAGAAATGCAGCGAGTAATCGACACTACAGCACAAGCGCCGAATGCTCAAGAGATCGTTTATGGCCACTGTGACGTCACACTCCAGCTCGTAGGGTGACAGCTCGCCGGCGGCACGAAAACAAAGGCGATTGGACCTACCTCTTCTTTTTCTAAGTACCTTGGGTTTAACGACCACCATGAGCAACTCAATGGGCTATAAGCAGTCACCCGTCCCTGATTTAGGGTCCAGGAAAGGGAGAGAGCTAGTGCCGTAAGACAAACACAACGACTGCACCCTTTTTCAGTCGTAAAATGTGAGGCGGAAGTCCACTAATCTCAATCGTGTGCAAATATTCAACTGGATAGCGCACTCTTTTACTCATCTTTAGTCACAACTGTGTTTGTAAATGTTGTTCGAATGAGATTCCCGTTGCCAATACTCTTCATTCTCTCTTATCTGAGATATATAGTTGCGACTCATTGATCGCTCATGCCCTCCAGTAAGGCTCTTACGTTTTATTTTTTATTTTTTTCTGCAAGAGAGACATTCTTTTAAGGATAAGTATGCAATAAAGTATTTACTTACTTTAGGACTGATCCTAGAACACCATGCACACACCAAGTCTGACACTGAACTGAGCGCCTGATGTTGATAAGGGCCGCACTCTTCTCCCGTAGATTTTACATGGGAGTTTTGCCGCCCCTCCACGTACGAACAGTTTCTCCAATTTCAGTTTTCTTTTCGACTGGCACATCTACATGATAAGACCTTTATTTTGATACCTGAACCATATTTTTACGTTCAGTCGTTCTCTCAAAATAGGTTTCACAGTAAAATACCTTATAGAATGAAGATATAGATGGCGTAACTCAATATGTACATTCTAAATACTTTCACTAACAATGGTCAACGGAATGTTTATTTACATCTTTACATAATGGAAAACGTCTTACCTACGTGAATAACCTGCATCGAATGAATATTAAATTGTATATATGCATTACGCTGTCCAATGGCCTAACGCAATCAGGTCTTCGAGAGTATTCGCTATTCCGATGAGAAGAACTTTGATACGAATACCTGCTAACGGTTTTTTTGCACAACGGTTAGCTCAGAAAAGAGAAGACTTCGGACTTTGGACTATCTCAGTCCCTACATGCTTCCGCCTTCAACTGCGCGTGAGTAAACCGGAAGCGATCGAATGTCAAACGCACGCTTCTCCCATAGACTTTACACGGGAATTTTGCCGTCCCTCAACGCCCGAACCGTTACCCCAATCTCATTTTTCTCTTCCACTGGCACATCTCCATGGTAAGACCTATATTTTGATACCTCAACTATAACTTTACGTTCAGCCTTTCTCTAAAACTAGGAATCACAGTAAAAAACCTTATAGAATTAATATATACACTGCTGACCACCCAAAATGCAATACCAAGAAGGAAGCATCCGATTGGCCTGAAATTTGCAGCATGCGTCGCCCGCAAGAGGACATGCAAACTATTAGCATTGCAAGGCATATGCAAACCACGTGTGCCCGGCACGCCACCAAGAAGCACTATAAGAAGGGTGCGCAGAAGGCTGGGTGTAAGTAGTGGATGTGTGTTGAACTGCCGGGCCTGTGCGTGGGAAGCTTCCTGATGCCTCGTCGCAGAATACTGCAGTCATTCCAGCAGGTTTCGGAGTTCGACAGACGACGAATAGTGGCTTATCGCGACAGCGGTTTATCGTACCGAGACATCGGCGCCCGTGTGGGACGACATCCAACCACAGTGCGGCGAGTAGGCATTCGGTGGATGCAAGAGGGACTGGCGGACCGACGTGAGCTATTGCCGAGACGACCGGCATGTTGTGCGGACGGCATTGACGGCTCGCACCGCCACATCACGAACGTTAGCGCAGGAATTAGGGTGTGTTGCGCAACAACCTGTGTCAGCACGTACCATTCGACGTCGTATGCAGGAGCGGGGACTTGTCTCACTGTGTCCATTGCTCCGATTACAATTGACGTTACACCACCGGCGAGTGCTGCGGTAGTGAGCCGTTGAACGCCGCACCTGGACTACGGAATGGCACGCAATTGTCTTCTCCGACGAATCCTGCTTCTGCCTGCAACACCATGATGGTCGGATCCGCGTGTGGCGGCTCCGCGGCGAGAGATAGTATCACGCCTGCATTATGCATCACCATACCGGCCCGTCGCCTGGCGTTATGGTTTGGGTCGAAATCGGATATGACACCCGCACCGCTCTGGTACGAATCGCCGGTACACTCAACAGCCACCGGACCATCTCCGACGTTTTGGAGCTTGTAGTCCTTTCTTACCTGCAGGACTTGCCAGCGGCCACGTTTCAACGGGACAATGCGCGCCCGCACGTGGCACGCATCGTGCAACAATTCTTCACGGCCCAACAGGGGTTACTGCTGCCATGGCCCGGCTGTTTACCCGATATGTTGCCCATCGAACACGCCTGGTCGCTGATGGGCAACTGAGTAGCCCGGCAAGCACCACCCGCGAGGCTTTGGATGTGGGCTTGGGTTATGGACTGACATACCCAAAGCCCACATCCAAAGCCTCTTTCGTTCGATGCCACGGCGTGTAGCGGCCGTTATTGCCAGCCATGGGGGCCACACGAAGTATTGATGTCTGCGTGTTCCGCAAGTCGCACGGGCCTGTAAGCTCAATCGTTTCATCTTTGTATTTGTTGTTATGTGCCCAGTGAATCTGGCTTTGCTATCTCGTGTCCTTCTTGGTGTTCCGTTTTGGGTGGCCAGCAGTGTAGATTAAAGAAGGAAATAAGTCATTCTTTACCTTTTTAAACATGAGTTTTGCTGGTTAAAACGGTATAATTCAGCAATATTTAATAACTGGACATCATTAGGCTGCAATCTGGAGATCAAATTACGATTTGAAAAGGAGGAACCTGACAGTCTGATTTGCAACAGCCTCAAAAATCTATTTTTTAATCTCTGAAGTTTAGTTAAGTTATAATTGGTAGTCGAGACCCAAACCAAAATACAATAAGAGAAGTAGGGATAAATTAAAGTGTAAGAAAGTAAAATAATAATTTTCGTAGTCAGATAATCCATTACTCCCCCAATGATTCCAATACTTCTAGAAATCAGAGAAATGAGATAATCAATGTGAGAGTTGGATTTAAGATCCGACTGAATAAATACACCTTCATATTTAAGATTCTGTACAACCTCAACCTGTGTGTTATTTAAAATTATAGATTGTATAGGATTGGTATTTCGATTTAGTAGGTTGTATTCAGCATTTAATAAAAAAAGCTTTGAAATTATGTTAAGTGATTCCATGTATAAATTAAGAATGAATTTCAGAATTGTACATAACCATAAAATAATTCTGATAAAATATTAGCAATTTGATGGAAGTTCGTTTTATCATGTACAAGGTTTTGTATTTGTGGTTAATCTAAAGTATATTAATTCTGTAATCTTCTAAAATATTTTTGTGGAGAAGAGAGACTGAGGAAAACTTTGGGGGACTCAAGCCATTAGATTTCACAGGGGCCCAAATATCTTGTCGTCAGACCTGTCGGGGGTAGAACACTTTGGCCCAATTAAGCGGCTGTCCCAATTATGCAAAGCTTTATCCCAAAGAGCTAATTTGGGATGTTTGTTAAGAATTGCTCCAAATAAAAGGCTGCCTCGATTAACCGATAGTCCAATTAACAGGAATGCCATTTAACCCAGCAAAAACAGTCTTGCTGGGCCAGCACTGCCAGCAATGGCCCAGCACTATGTTGCGGCTGCCGAACCGTCAATAAAATGTCCGGGCGTCCAACAGAAGGGCCAACAGTTCAGGCCAACAGTTGGCACCCCATCAGTTGTCATATGCCACAACAGGGCCATCAGTGGCCCATCACAGGCAGTAGCTGCCACAAGTGGCCCATCAGTGGCCCTGCAAGCACGTGCCAGAAATGATGGCTAGCCTAATGTGGTCCGCTAGTGGGCCGTTAGTGGCAGCCAGCAACCACGTGACGTAACTGGAGGCTTGCCGAATCTTGTCCACCAATTTCCCAGTAGTAGCCATAATAATAAAAAAAGCAAGGATAACCGCAGTTTCCCAAAGCTACAATTGTTTTTTCTACCCTTACGAAGCTTGTGAATTAGCGCACTGCGCTGGGGAAATTTCATCAACAGACCGGAAAAACGTTCTGCCTGGATTTGAAACAGGGCTGTTTGCGTGACAGCTGAGCCCTCTACCGACCGGACTACTTTGCCACGCTCGAGCATATCCTTAAAGCTGTGTGTTTGGTATGCAATGTGTAATCGAATGCTTCGCTCTTTCATTTTACAATATTGCGAGGTATTTTGCATAAAAGTCAGTTTCATATAATTGATAAATTAATTTTTTCAACGTAACGATAGTTTTTTTTTTTTTTTTACCTTAAGGGAACTTCACTCATTTTGAAGGCGTGTACATACTTAGAATCGCTTTCCAAAGTTTTGTACTGTCCTTGCCGTCTTGAAATGAGATTGTTGAATAAATATATATTTACCCGGGTTCATGTCACATTCTGTTGCAATTTTAACGCTGTGCCTTTCCTTTCCGTTGTCCGAAGCTACATCTGTTTTAAAGAGTAAAAGATATTTTATTTTACTTCTCGTTATTTTTAGAAGCGAATTCCTCCCAGTCTTGTGTGTTCAACCCATGGATGAGTACACCACATAGCGTTGCTTTTTTTCTTTCAAATAATTAATAAATTTTGTACGCGTATAATTCTTTTTTTTTTCCAGCAAACGTTGTTTTAATGGTTTTCCAGGATATTTGTTTTAAGTGGTTTCACATTTTTTCCTGTTATTCATCCACTCCATTCCATGAATTATTATTCATGGGAATGGAGTGGGTGTATTTCATGGCTGTAATCTAGTATTTCACGGCTTAATCTGATATCTTCGTCGACGTAAAGTTTCATTAGGAAATTAATTCGCCTCTCCACATATGGATTTTTCTCTTAACATCCACTAAAAATAACACGATGGCGATAGCGTCGTCTTCAACTAACTGGTACCATGAAAGACACAGCAAGAGTTGCTTCTGCGCATGCGCAGTCCCGTTGCTTCCACCTGCTGTTGGGGGTTGCAATGGTTGCCAGCAACGGGCCACTAGTGGCACTTGCATGGAGGCTCACAATTCACGGCGATACTGCAGGGCCATCAATGGCTCGCCAACTGATAGCGCTGCCACCAACGGACCACTACCGGGCCGTGAGCGGCAGATTTCAGCCAGCAGTGACCCATCACTGCCAGCTGGTGGCCAGCAGTTTCCCAGCACTTGTGTTTTTGCTGGGAAGAAGAAGACCGTTTTGCATGTCTCTGCTTCTAAAATTCTGATTTGAAAAATAGATCTGTGTAAAAAGCTATGTACTCCGATTTGAAAAAGCACTCGATTCTGATTTGCACCTAATAGAGTTCGTGGTGAAATATGTTTCGTATATAATTTCTAACTTTCATAAGTTACAGCTTTGTCACCATAAGGCGGGAAGTACACATTTTTGTTTCCGATATATTTGCAACAATATCTGCATTCCAAAGAAACTTGAAAGAAAAAAATTTCTGTTTCAGGAAGATGTTGGTTTAGAGAGAAAACGTTTTGCGCATATTTCATACCTGCCAACCTGAGAAAACTCAAATGTGTAAAATTGTGCGCGAACGACATTTCTAATGATTTTTTTAAACTATGCGCGAACATCATTTATAATGAGTTTAAATATGTACACGTAAAAATAAATGCACATATTAATGAATTTGATAATTGTTAGATGTTTGTAATACAAACATATTACACTGGCGGAAAGCGAAAAAAGAACACCAAGAAGGAGACGTCTGATACCAACGAAATTTATACAGCATAATAACGGAATACAGAGGATAACGTGATCAAAGCATTATGGCAAAATACAGCTGTATTTGCTGGTAAACTGAAAAATAACACTTCCATGTAACATGGTTAGTACGAGGTTGAACCGCCATGAACTGAGTCACACTGTGCAATTCTGGCATGGAGTCTGTCGCACAGATGTTGGATATAAGTTTGGGGTATTGAGTTCCAAGCATCCTCAACCTGGATGCGTAAATCGGGGATGGTCGTGGCTGGCCGTGGAGACCGGATAAGTCGTTGTCCCATAAAATCCCACACGTGCTCAATAGGGGACAAATCCGGTGAACGTGCAGGCCATGGAAGTTGTCTCACACCCTGAAGTGCATGCTGCGTTGCACGTGCCGTGTGTGGGCGTGCGTTATCTTGCTGGAAAACACCACGATGGACCGACCTTACAAATGACACAACAACGGGCTAAATTATGTTGTTGATGTAGGAGGTGCTGTTTAACGTACCCGGTACAAACACTAGTTGCGTGCGCGAGTGATAGCTGATCGTTCCCCACACCAGGAGACCAGGTGTAGCCCTGTGTGTCGCTGGCGGATGCAAGAAGGGTGGAGACGCTCCCCTGTGCGTCTGCGAACACGCATACGGCCATCGGAGGCTCCCAAGCAGAATCTGCTTTTATCGCTGAACACGACATATCGCTATTGCGTTCTCCAGTGCAGACGTTGGCGACACCACTGCAGCCGTTCCTGACGGTGGGCTGGGGTCAGAGGTACACATGCCAGAGGCACACGCGCACGTACTCCTGCATCCAGTAGACGGTTGCGGATAGTTCTCACAGTCACCTCAGGTGCCACGGCAGCTCGGATTTGTGTCGCAGTGGATGTTCTGCTTGAGAACGCCGCTCTTCTTATGCGTCGATCGGTCCGCTCATCAGTCCGTTTATGACTCCCGGTTCCACGTCTTCTCGTGTGGGAATGTTCCTCGGACCATCTACGCCACCATCGTACCACAACCGATACTTCCAGTCCAATTCGCTCCGCAATACGAAGATACGACCACTCGGCCTCGCGGAGTCCGACTAGACGACCTCGCTCAAAGTCCGATAACTGCTAAAATCGTACACGTCTTCCATGTCCAGGCATTGTAGCTTCTTCAGGGTCTTCACACGTGTCCGTACGCCGACGACTGATTACATTCACTTCGCCGTACTCCTTAAATACCACCGACGATAATTTGCATATTATGCCATGCTGTGGCGTAAGCGCTCACCGGTTGGTCCCGAAATTAACATCACACCTACGTAAACTCGACCCCATTAACATATGTAAATTGCATGATCGTCCGCCAATTCCTTCTTGGTGTTCTTTTTTCACTTTCCGTCAGTGTATATCACATATAATTTGTTAAAATATAAAATAAATTCAAACAATTTTATCACATATAATTTATGATATCATACTTGATGTTTTCCGTCGTCCGTAGCGGACCTACGATTTCCATAGCATACTCGATGTTTTCCGTCGTCCGTAGTGGACCGACGATTTCCATAGCATACTTGATGTTTTCCGTCGTCCGCAGCGGACCGACGATTTCCATAGCATACTCGACCCTTTCTGCGTCCGCAGTGGACCGACGACTTCCATAGCATAAACGATGTTTTCCGTCTTCCGTAGCGGACATACGATTTCCATAGCAGAATTGATGTTTTCCTACGTCCATAGAGGACCGACGATTTCCATAGCATACTCGATGTTTTCCGTCATCCGTAGCGGACCTACAATTTCCATAGCATACTCGATGTTTTCCGTCGACCGTAGTGGACCGACGATTTCCATTGCATACTTGATGTTTTCCGTCGTCCGCAGCGGACAGACGATTTCCATAGCATACTCGACCCTTTCTGCGTCCGCAGTGGACCGACGACTTCCATAGCATAAACGATGTTTTCCGTCGTCCGTAGCGGACCTACGATTTCCATAGCAGAATTGATGTTTTCCTTCGTCCATAGAGGACCGACAATTTCCATAGCATACTCGATGTTTTCCGTCGTCCGTAGTGGACTGACGATTTCCATAGCATACTCGATGATTTCCGTCGTCCGTAGCGGACCTACGATTTTCATTGCATACTCGATGTTTTCCGTCGTCCGTAGTGGACCGACGATTTCCATAGCATACTCGATGATTTCCGTCATCCGTAGCGGACCTACAATTTCCATAGCATACTCGATGTTTTCCGTCGACCGTAGTGGACCGACGATTTCCATAGCATACTCGATGATTTCCGTCGTCCGTAGAGGACCGACGATTTCCATAGCATACCCGATGTTTTCCGTCGTCCGTAGCGGACCGACGATTTCCATAGAATACTCGATGTTTTCCGTCGTCCGTAGTGGACCGACGATTTCCATAACATACTCGATGATTTCCGTCGTCCGTAGCGGACCTACGATTTCCATAGCATACTCGATGTTTTCCGTCGTCCGTAGTGGACCAACGATTTCCATAGCATACTTGATGTTTTCCGTCGTCCGCAGCGGACTGACGATTTCCATAGCATACTCGACCCTTTCCGCGTCCGCAGTGGACCGACGATTTTCATAGCATACTCGATGATTTCCGTCATCCGTAGTGGACCGACGATTTCCATAGCACACTCGATGATTTCCGTCGTCCGTAGCGGACCTACGATTTCCATAGCATACTCAATGTTTTCCGTCGTCCGTAGCGGACCGACGATTTCCGTAGAATACTCGAGGTTTTCCGTCGTCTGTAGCGGACCGACGATTTCCATATCATACTTGATGTTTTCCGTCGCCCGTAGTGGACGGACATTTTTCATAGCATACTCTGTTTTCCGTCGTCCGTAGCGGAACGACGATTTCCATAGCAAACTCTATGTTTTACGTCGTCCGTAAAGGGCCGATGATTTCCATAGTTAGCACGTAAAAACCGTACAACGAAGTAAATTTCTCCGTCATTTCTGTCCACGCCAGGATTCGAACCCGGATCCCCTCATTCCGGAACAAGTCACTCTGCCAATTGAGCTACGCGGACGTTTGTTCTGACTACTATCTGCCTTTATGTCGTGTGCGTCCTGCTGGCAGGTACGTCACATCTCCCCCCCCCCGAAAGAGGGCAGGGGCATGGCCCACGGGTCAGCCGTGACCCTGAATCGTTGCAGGCATCCATCCACTGTAGAACGTGCACTTGAGAACTCCCAGTCAATGTGGTGTGTGTAATGCAACATCACACATTTTTATTTTTCGAAGCGCTGGAGAAGGGATTCTCTGATTTTTCCTATCTCGCGGTGTGGAAAGAACATCACACCATGGCGAGATTTTGAACGGTCGGGTCATCCGGATAGTTCGGGCGCCATTATAACGATGTCAATTTCCCGTCATTTCTGTCCAGGCCAGGATTCGTACCCGGATCCCCTCATTCCGGAACAAGTCACTCTACCAATTGAGCTACGCGGACGTTTGTTCTGACTACTATCTGCCTTTATGTCGTGTGCGTCCTGCTGGCAGGTACGTCACAACCGCAGTAGTTGGGGTCTCTGTATCTTTCTTCCCACCGCATGATCTTATTCAGCGCCAAGAGTACGGTGTACACGGAAAATTTAATGCACCGAAGTCCCGACGATGACGACGGGGCACAGGTGTTCTGGCGCACAATGGCGCAAAATCTGCCTTTTGTAGCAAGAGGACGCAAGATTTTTGTTTCAGCGCACATTGGCACAAAATTCCCATCTCTGTTATATATTATATTTACAGAGATATTCTTAAGAAAAATACAGAAAATTTAAAAAACATCGGAAGGAAAGTTCTTCCGGCCGGAAAACCGGAAGACTGCATAAAAAAACCGGAAAACTTTCGCAAAATTCGTAAGAGTTGGCAGGTATGAATGGTTTAACTGAAACATTAACAAATATTTCTTAAGGAAGATCTAATTTTTTTCTTTAAATATACGGAAATGTGTAAAAAAAGCGATCTATGCGTAAAATCGTAAAAAACAGTTAAAATGCATACATTTTACGCGTAATGCGTAAAAGTTGGCAGGTATGATATTTACTGTCTGTATTAATGCACAGTTCTTCCGCCATGTAGCTAAGAGAAATCTCTGGATGAGTGTATTACATGGCGTAAAAAAAAAAAAAAAAAAAAACTCTGTACACTCTTCAGAACTTTCATATTTTGTTATTCGTGAATATTATCCAGAAAAACTTTATTCTCTAGATTCTCGACCTCAGTTTTACTGTACCAGATACGCAAAAAGTACAGAAGAGCGATCTTATAATGAACAGCTCGGTGCCCGCAGAAACCCTCGTTAAAAGCAAGCTCTGGCTAAATCTGTTCTTTAGTAAAAATTGCCACCATCTAAAAATATACATGCGTGATAATATGCATGTACGTTTACATCAGATATTATAACGTAAACGTCTTTTCGTACTGCTACGTTATTTTAAAGCATCACTATACCATGAAATAGTTCCTAAATTAAACCTTAACGGCCAGACAAAACATTTAAAACATAAGTCAAACTTACGGAAATGGTCTTTTATTTCTCCAGCACAGGTTATAGTACTTCGGGGTACTATAGAAATCACATAACACAAATCCACATTCCACTTTCCACCACTAACCACAACGCTCCAACTGTAGTATCGTAGTTTATATCTCTCGTTCTTACCTCATAACAGGCATACGTCACGTTCATTCAACCTCAATTATGTTGCCAACAATATTCGTTTGTGAGAAAAGATATCACGTTAAGTATAACTGAGAACAAACTCAAGATTTACATAGGGAAAGAAACTAAAAAGGAAAGTTAATTTAGAATATACGTCACAATATGTGCTGTACTACAGAAGGTGAATCACATATCAAGACGACAAGTATGCAGCGGTACATTCCGTCCGTGTAGCTTAGTTGGGAGAGCAACATACTCCCGAGTGAGAGGGGCGCAGACAAATTTGTGTTTTCACAGATATCCATAACAACTGGTTATAGTTGAATGATTGATTTAAATAATCAACCACATTAGTACTATTCATGTATATTCAACCAGACTGTCACGTGAAACTGGCCGCTCTTTTACTACACAATGCATGTGAAGCAAAACCAGCACCAGCCCTCCTAATGCAACGATGACTTGGAGGGTGAAAGGTGCAAGGGCACAATTCCAGGAACTGTTATCTCCTGTTTCCTCTTCTGCGACATCCCCTTTCCAATACTCATCTGCAATTGTCACCCAGAAATCCAGTTCCATGTGGGTGAGACCTACCTATCCTTCTTTTCTCAAAGAATCGGTGGGCTGTTTTTGAAATTTCTGATGCATTACGCCTAAGCCACAGCCCCTTGGAGTGGGTGGAGGAAAAAGTATTTTGTACGATTCGCTTATTGAGAATTTGCTATAATCCTACATTGCTTACTACCACAACAGGACTCCTCTTCGCTATTGCAAGTTCGTCCTGTGTGCCACCATTTCTATTCCTCCGTTGCAGAAGAGTACCCAACAAATTTTCGGTGCTTCGTTAAACCTGGAATCTTATTAAAGTTTGTTGCTTTGCTTGTTAAGAGCGGTCATCTTAGCTTTTCTCTCCCTCATTAAGTCCAGGAACTTCATTAAAATTTGTTCATCAAAAATGATCAAATTAACTTTGAATAAACATTATACCGAGCATAAGTTCCTGTGTTGTGCTTTAAATCTGAGATCTCGTTAAATACGTGCTCGTTACATACGGAAGTGTTTCAGAAATTTCATTCATATCACCGTTTTAAAAGATTTCAATGGCGTAAAGATAATGTCTTCACAAAGAGAAGTTGGCTTCGTTTTTCACTTTTTTTGACATCTGTTACCCGCTAAAAATGTTTAGAGCTTGGTTTAAAGTAACGTAAGCAAAAATTAATTTAATAAAGCTCCGTCTCCGTTTACAGCAAACAAAAAAGAAACAAACTTGTTGTTTCAATTAATGACATCTGCCCTTCTAGATGGAGCCTTTACCATTCACTTGCCACTGAAACAGACAGCTTAAAAATCGAGAGCTAAGCAGTTCTTTCTTTTGTAATAGATTTGAGAATTCTATTCGGTTAATTAATGCCAAAGTAAAAACAAACGCTAAGCAAATATTTGCTTACAATCATTTTTAATTTAATTCTTTTATGTTTCAATGTACGCCATTAACGCTCATAATTACACTGCTGTTAGATACTGAAGCACGCGATTAATTTCTTTTTTGTTCTGTTTTTTTCTTTTCATCTAGCATTCTTAAAACAAACTATGGAAACAAGATAAAGATCGGTATTTTTGGGGAGAGGATGACATAACAGATATTAGCAGTATTATACATGTGTGTTTTTAGATCCTTATGCAATAAATTTCTTTCTGTAACGTATTTCATAAAGTGTAGTATCGTTTAAAACAAAACACGTTCGTGCTGTCGTAGAAAACTCGTAGACAGCACAGAGAAAAAATACAAAAAAAAAAAGTACCTTTACTTCGAAAAATGGTTGCATGTAACAATCTTTTTCCAGCGGGAAACCAGTATGTCGATTCTCAATAGTAAAACGTCGTGTTCTTAGATACAGAAAAGGAATCCAGTGCCCTTGTGATTTTTTGTTCAATTTGGAATTCACGTCCTAGGAGCGTAGTGTTTTAAGAGCAGTTGGTTTAAGATTTACAGGATGCTGAATAAAGTCACCCAAATAACTCTGGAAGGAAGACAGCTCGAAATATGGAAGATAGACCGTATAGCAAGGAGGTTATATTACTGGAGACACCACTCCTATCCACGCAGCATTGGCCGCCATAAGTCACCGTCTGTGCTGCAAATGACGTCATGAGCAGGCACGACGCAGCCGCAGAAAAGAAGCTGCTTTGAAAGCAATGGAACAAAAGCTTCTAAGCCTATAAACGGATAAAATGAGTAATTCAATAACCTTTATCAATGATACACAAGCTTACTGTTTTATCAAAGGTATAATTTAGTTCGTTTTTGCCTGCTTGTGACGTCACACCACAGATTAGCTGTGACCTATGGCGGCAGAGCGAGTTATGTCTCCAGTAATATAACCTCCTTTTCGTATACGTATAATAAAATGACAATGTGCTGTCAGATGGGATTGATGGCCGCGACCCTAATGGCAAAATTAGGTTGTTAGCTCAACTATATCTCGGAAACTGTGAGAGATACAGAAAAAAAAAAAGAAACTTGTGAAGCATTAACGAATTAGTTAGAAATGGCACATTGCAGAAACGGAGGAGATCATTGGAAGGCTGTAAACACAAACTTTTCGTTAGCCGATTCTTGTCGTTGTCGCAGCAAAAATCTATCCCACAAGTCTCGGATGATTGGAATGTAGTGTGGAAAGACGCAGACACATACGGGGAATATACGCCTTATTATGCTTGCATTCCGCGTTGTGTATTCATGCTTATAAAGCCATGAATATGGTTTGAGTACAGTGTAAACATTCAATTCAAAAGCGGTACTGACATGAATTTGAGTTTAACATAGAGGGTGTTAAATATATCCACCATCTTCCACAATGCACATTTGTATGCGAGAAAGAACTCCCGTTGTACTTTCGCCAGCATCAAAGGCGTGGGGTCGACGACGTCTTACACTTCTCCTGCAACTTGTCGGCTAGATTTTTGTTGAGTCGACGATAAGAATTGTCTTCCAAAAAGTTAGTGTTTACAGAGTTCTAATAACCTCCTCCGTTTCTACAATGTGTAATTTCCTAGTAATTCGTTGATGCTCTACAAGATTCTAATTTTTTTTGTATATCCCATAGTTTCCAAGATAGGTGTGCTAAATTCCTAATTTTGCCACGAGAGTCGCTACCGTCAAATTTCATCTTATAGCGCATGGTCACTTTACTATGACTGTCCCTAACTTCAATAACTCCAGATGTCTTCATTCCAGAGTTATTGTGTGACTTAGGACTTTAATCCGCAACTTGTATGTTAATTGTTTATGCTAGACAGTTTAAGTCGCGATCCGAATAGCTTAACCACACATATTGCTAATTAGGCATTTAATAGAAATTAGGTCCAGGTCAAAGTCAAAGTGCCGCCCCTTGACTTTGACCTGGACCTAATTGACCCGGCGCAGTGGTCTAAGGCAATGGCCTCTGATCATTCGTCCGAAAGGGGTCCGGTTCGAATCCCGGTGAGGCATGGATGTTGTGTTTGTCTTACGGCACTGGCTCTCTGCCTTCCCTGGAACCAGTGACCCTAAACTAGGGACGGGCGACTGCTTATAGCCCATTGAGTTGCTCACGGTGGTCGTTAAACCTCCAATCAAAAAAAAAAAAAGTCAAAGTCTACTAACGAGGCCAATCAATATTCATCTGTTCTCGATAGGTACTTAAATCAACACAACATCACAGAATATAATTCACTTAGTATTTAATCATCTAGGGCTACGACATCGGAATGCAACAGATTCTCATAATAAAGAATGTTTTTCAAATCTTACGAACTCAATTAGAGCTTAAGACTTCAACATCGATGAAGCAAAGCATCAACGTGAGAGATTCCACAAATCTCAAATAATATCTCTTCTAACAAATATTTCCTTAACAAATCTCTCCGAGCTCTCTGGGATACAAAGTCTCTCTGAGCTCTTTCTCTCCTGCGAGGTTGAGTAAAAATGTCGCGGCGGTAGAGAACTGACTTTGAGAAAGGAAAGATTGTTGGGTGTTATATTTGTGGGTTGACCATAAGAGAAACCGAAAGGCATTTAAACATACCCAAGTCAAATGTACTGAATAAGTGGAAGACACGTGGCGTGCCTGAAGCAGAAAAACGTTCCGGCAGAACAAATAAAATCAGTGATAGGGGACGTCGAAGCCTCAAGAGAGTCGTTACAGTTAATCGACGAAGTGTTACCCAAGACCTCAGTGTACATGTGAGTACAAATGCAGGAACCACGGTATGTACGCGTACCATTCGAAGAGAACTTCATTCCATGGGTTACCGTGGTCATGTTGGCTGTTCATAAGCCTTTCATCGCCACTCGGAATGCTACTCGTTGTTTAGCATGGTGTAAAGAACATTATCGTAGACCATAGATCAACGTAAACGAGTCCTATGTACTGATTAATTCAGATACACGATCCATCAGTCTGATGGCCGTGTGTGGGTAAGTCGGCAGCCGGGGAAAGCTATTTAACACTGTGCACTGTTCCTACGGTCAAGTTTGGAGCCGGCAGGTGTACTCGTGTGGGGGTGTTTTTTGTGGTAAGGTCCCGGTCCATTAGTTATCGTGGACAAGCCGGTTAACCAGCACGTCTACCTCGATATTCTGGGCAATTATGCCCTACTAAATCTGTGGCAATACTATGGAACCCATCCTTGTGGTACCAGCAGGATAATGAACTGAGCCATAAATTAAGGTTTCAAAATCGCTTTATTATAATTTATCATAAGAAAACATAAGAGGGAGACGTACAGTGTTGGGCGTCTCACTGGGAAATAATACAAAACTGTTAAAACATGATGGTATATACACTGCAATGACAATGGGGATGAATAACAAATGCTGCAAGCAAAGCTTATTGCATAAAAATTGAAGAAGTGACAGAGAGAAACACATCGTGTCACATGACATTGGCTGGGCATGATTTATAGGATAACACAGGCGAAACAATAGTACAATTAGAAAAAGAACAGCACAAACACCGCCGTGAAGGTAAAACATTACATACATGAGATAAAAACACAGCGTGCACAATTGTGCAAGTTATTTAACGAGGGCACCAAAGCAACATAATACAGGCGGGGTGAAAGTAAGTAATGTACACGAGTAATCATGAAAATACACTGAGATGGCATTAGCATTCACAATTCAACGGTAGCGTGGATTGCACGAGTCGTAGAGTGGAGGAGGGGCACCAGGGTGCCACGGAACTCAGCAAAGGAGGTGTAGAATGTCCTAGGGTACTGATAGGTGTAGCAGTCCAGAATCAACCGCAAACCATGGAGCGGCCGGCGCCCAGGTAGCATAGAAGGTGGCTTCTCGACGACTGGAAGAAGCCGACAGGTACTCCAGGCGGAGTCGAGAAAGCAATCGATCTTGAAAATGGCACAAAAGTGCTGCGCTGGCCTGGTGTAAAGAGACCGGCGAGGAAACGTTGTGGAGTTGTTGAAGGTATACGTAAATAACGTGTTTAACCAGCACGAAAAGATAGGCACATACTGACGGAAGAGGCGTAGGTGGATGAGCCCGCAGAAGAAGATGTCTGTAGGCAGTGAACGGAAGATCTTGAGAACAAGAGCGACTGGCAATCCGGAAAGCCTGGTGGAGGAGAGGTATCAGGATGGGACAGTAAAGGTAGACGTGAGAAACGTCTGCCTCCCTGTGCGCAGAAGGAGCAGAGAGGGGAGGAGAGAAGAGACATGCGAAAGAGAAAATACGGAACAGGGAGGAGATTATGCAAAAAGAGCCAGTGGGTATTAATTTCAAGAGGGGCAGATAAGGGTGAGCGGGCAGCGACCCAGACAAGAGGAAGAGAATCAGGGGGAACCTCCAGAATAGAAAGCGGTGAAGGGGTGGCAAGGTGCACTAGAAAACGATAAAGAGATTTAGAGGAGAGAGAGGAGAGAGGAAGAACCGAGTTTGTTAGTCGGAGAAAAAACGGCAGCGGAAGAGGGGCAGAAAAGACAGAGACGAGACCGGTGGGGGAGACAAGATCAGGGAAAAGCGAAAGAAGTGCAGTTAGCAGAGAGTCATAGACCAAATGGGCGGATGGGGACGAGAGAATAGCAAGGGGGCGGCCAGAGAAAGGGCGCCAGGATAGATCCGGGTTAGTGAGGTCTTGTACAGTTACTACACTTGCTCGGAGCCAAGAGGGGAATGAAAAACAGGGGAGATGGGGGGTATGAACAAGGGAGTTGAAGAAGAGGGGTTCAGAAAGAAGCTCTCTAGTTGAAGAGGGAGGGAGCGAATGAGGGGAAAGAGCGAAGGTAAGTGAGGGCTTCAGAATATGCAGGTGGGAATTTGGAGGGGGGGGAAGGACAGCAATCCATGAGAACTAAAGAAAGAAAGGAAAAATGTGGGTTACGCAAGGAGGCAAGAACGTCACGTACCTGAACTGCGGAAGCCACTGGAGCCGTGAAAAGGTGAATGAAGTTGATCACTCGGCTTGCTTTGTAGCACAGCGGGACATCAGGTAGGCCAGCACCACCATAGGAGGGAGGAGCACAGAGCTTGTGGACGTTAATCCAGTGATGACCCGCCCACATTACTCGAGTAAGGCAGCGTGTAACCTCCTGGAGACAGAAAAGCGGGGTCGTAGATGCAATCCAAGAATGCTTGCAGATGGACAGAAGGTATGTCCTGGTGAGATTTGCACGCTGGTAGTAGGACGTACAGAACTGCGCACGACACCAGAATGCAGCTGTGCGGAGGAGGCGAGGATGGAGTTTCGAGCGAGTTGCACTGGATGTAGCTTGTGGTGCGCCTAAGTGCACACCCAGGAAGCGTTGGGTAGTGGATGACCATGTGGCCCCCCATGGAGCATCCAAGCGATTGGACCACGACCCGCACCACAATCCAGTGCTCTTAGACGTATTCAGTTCAGCTGCAGAACATGAAGCATATGCGGAGAACAAACGACGAAGCAGTTGGAACTGTGAGTCGCTAAGAATGCAGACGGTGATGTCATCTGCATAAGCAGAGTAAATGACTGAGTGATGCCGTGAGCTGGCAACTGGTGGTGGAAGTTGTGCTAGGAGAGATGTTTGCAGAGAGCGTAGAAAAGGATCGACGGCAATCGCAAACAGTTGACCAGAAAGCGGGCAGCCCTGACGAACTCCCCGCTTGAAGGGAACATGTGCTGTGAGAAAAGAGGCCGTCTTGACATGGAAAACGGCGTCCCGGTAGAGGGAGAGAAGAACGGAGACAAATTGTGGAGGAAAGCCAAAGTGTAGCAGTGTTTGTGTTAAATAGGCGTGTGAGATATTATCGAAAGCGGAACGGAGGTCTAAGGAAAGGAGAGCAAGAGGTTCAGAATGAGTCTTGGCAAGATGAATGAGATCGCGAAGAAGTTGAACATTGGAGGAAAGAGAACGGCCAGGAACAGTATAGGTTTGAGAGTCAGCAAGGATGTGAGGAGGATAGAGTTTAGTCGACGGGAAAGAAGCTTAGTATAGAGTTTATAATCTTGATTGAGAAGAGAAATGGGGCGCCAATTTCCCAAGTCAAGAGGGTCACCCTTTTGGGAAATAGAACCACGTGTGCGTCCGTGAAACTCCTCGGGAGGGGGGAGCAGTTAAATGCAGCAGGAAAAGCGGAGAGGAGAAAAGGCAACAAAAGAGGCAAGAACGCACGGTAAAAATGAAAGAGAGGCCGTCCGGACCCGGAGCGGCATGGGGCTTAAGGAAGACAAGGTGTCGGACACCTCCGTGGATGTGGGTGAAAGAGACAGGGTGTGAGCAAGATGAGACAGAACTTGAGGCACTGTTACGGCGTGCTTTGACAATAATTCCGTATCGTGTGAAGACTGGTAAGCACAGAGCCCTGATCTTAATCCCATAGAGCACCTATGGAATGAATTAGAGCGCCGCATAGGAAGTTTGGAACCAAGGCCTACTACTAAGCAACAGTTAGCGGCAGCATTATGTACTGAATAGAAGCGCATACCTATCGCTGTGTTCCAAAACCTTGTCAAAAGCATGTCTCGAAGGGTCAGTGCATGCATTAACGCCAAAAGTGGACCGACACCTTACGAATGTAAGCCAATAAATGCTATGTTGTGTTTCTTCTCCAGGTGTCCGGTGACTTTTGTCAATATAGTGTATGTATATTGTAAACACTGAGTGGCCACTTTATTATGACCACCTGACAGTTTCAAGCAAATGAGCTATGGCTGCACGCTGTTGCCGACAGAGGGCGATACTACTATAAAAAGGGAAAGCTTTGTGCTTGCGACAGTAGTAGGAGTGATTTTTGGGTGACGAGATGGGTAAAAAATTCGATTTGACGGACTTTCAACGTGGAATGATTGTAGGAGCTCGGAGCCATGGAGCGAGTATCACCGAAACCGCCGCATTCGTGAAATGTTCCAGAGCAGCTGTTGTTAAAGTGTTAAAAGCTTGGACTGTCAGCCAAAAACTGGGTCTCTACGTGCAACGTGTGGTCATCTTCGACTAGTGACTGCTCGGGCGGAACGAAGAGTGCCTAGACTGGTAACAGACAACAGAAGGGCAACAGTGCAGCAAATTACAGATCACCTTAATCAAGGATACCCTCAAATGATCTCTGCATGCACTGTTCGCCGTACACTGCATCGGGTGGGATATGGCAGCCGAAGGCCTGTTCGAACACCTTTGCTGTCTGCAGTTAACAAGAGAAAAAGTCTCCAGTTCGCACAGGAGCACAAGGATTGGACAGTCGATAATTGGAAACAAATTATGTGGTCCGATGAATCACGTGTTCAGTTGCACCATGCCGATGGCCAAGTGAGAATTTGGAGGAGACAGCACGAAAGCATGGACCACAAAAACATTGCTACAACCCTTCAAGATGGTGGAGGCAGCGTTATGGTTTGGGGAATGTTTTTCTGACATGCTTCGGGTCCTTTAATTTGTGTTGATCAACGTCTGACTGGCACATAATATCTAAACATCGTTGCGGACCAAGTGCATCCTGTCATGTGGATGGTTTATCCCAATGGCGATGGCTACTTTCAACAAGATAATGTGTCCTACCATAGTGCTCGTATTGTACAGGATTGGTTTCAGAAACATGGTGAGTTGACTTTGCTTAGGTGGCCCCCACAATCTCCAGATCTCAACCCCATTAAGAATTTGTGGGATGAACTTGAACGAGCCATCAGACAGCTGGATCCACAACCCTGCAATCTCACACTCCTGGAAAAAGCTATTCATCAAGCATGGTCTTACATTCCACAAACCACATATCAACATCTCGCGGAGTCCATGCCACAAAGAATCGACGCAGTATTAAAGGCAAAAGGTAGCCCAACGAAGTACAGAAGGGGTGGTCATAATAAAGTGGCCACTCCGTGTATATATATATATATATATATATAAATAAAATGTTGATGCAAAAAAGAAGAGAGATGAGGACAACTAAAGAAGATGTGACTTCCAAAGTGGAATATATAGAGCTATGCAAGACAGCACGAAAAAGTATCACTGAAGACGTAAGAAAATTCAACTGTGAACTAGTGAGGAAAGCAATTGAAAACAACCAAAGCCTAAAGATAGCAAAGGGACATCTCAGTAAGGGAAGAAAACAGATTATGGCTCTGAGAAAAGAAGATGGTTCTATAACAAAAAATAGAGGCAAAATTTTGACAAGAGTGAAAGATTTCTACTCCAAATTATATGAAAGGGATGATACATGTACTCCAGACATCATGAAAGGTACCAGAGTTCTTCCAGTCCTCCCAGCAGAAGTTGCTCATGCAATCAAGAACATGAAGCGGGGGAAAGCTCCAGGAGAAGATGGAATTACTATAGACATCATACAAGAAGCAAGTGGAGAAATTGAAACAGTACTCGCACAAATTTTCACTCGATGCCTTAATGAAGGGAAGATTCCTGAGGATTGGAACAATGCTACAATGATCCTGCTACATAAAAAAGGTGACATTGAGCATCTCAGGAACTACAGACCTATCAGCCTCCTATTAGTGGTTTATAAAATCTTCACTAAAGTTCTTTCACACCGCTTGAAGGTAACACTGGACATGGCTCAACCGAGAGAACAAGCTGGATTCAGGAGTGGCTACAGCACAATAGATCATATCCACGTACTGAGAGAACTAATTAAAAGAGCGAGGGAATATGAACTTCCATTGTGCATGGCCTTTATCGATTATGAAAAAGCCTTTGATTCGGTGAAACCATCAGCAGTTACCACGGCTCTGAAATCCTGCGGTATTGAAGATGCATACATTAATATTATTAATAACATCTATGAAAATGCAAGTGCAAAGATTCGGCTGTTTGAAAATACAACACACATAAAAATTGGAAAGGGAGTGAGACAAGGTGACACCATATCTCCGAAGCTCTTTAATGCCACATTGGAAAATGTCTTTCAATCACTGAACTGGGAAAAAAAGGGATAAAGATTAATGGAGTTTATCTAACCCACCTTCGTTTTGCTGATGACGTAGTCATTTTTGCAACTACCCCATCAGAGCTGCAGAGTATGATCCAGGAACTTGCTGACAAGAGTAAAGAAGTGGGATTAAAAATGAACTTTCAGAAGACAAAAGTGATGTTCAATGCTTTTACAAGAAATGAAGATTTATCGGTTGATGGAGAAAAACTGGAGATAACAGATACGTATGTTTATCTTGGACAGCAGATATCAAGTGAGGGTCACATTGATGAAGAAATTAATCGGCGTACAAAACTTGCCTGGAGAGCTTTTGGAAGAAACAGCATAATTTTCAAGAGCAATATGCCATTATGTCTTAAAAGAAAAGTGTTTGATCAATGCATCCTTCCAGTGCTTACGTGTGGTGCAGAGACGTGGACCTTAACTAAAAGAGACATACAAAGGCTGCAGACAACTCAAAGCAGCATGGAGAGGTGCATGCTTGGTGTAACCAGGAGAGAAGAGTAACTCGTGGATCCGAAAAATGACGAGAGTGGAAGACATCATGATCAGAGTTAAATCACTGAAACGGCAATGGGCTGGACATACTGCCAGAAGGACAGACCATAGATGGACAGCCGAAATTTTAGATTGGATTCCAAGGGACAGGAAAAGACCCAGAAAAAGACCACATGGGAGATGGGTGGATGAAATTCGTAAATATGCGGGAGTGACATGGAGGAGACTGGCACAAGACAGACCGTTGTGGAGGAAACTTGGGGAGACCTTCGTCCAGCAGTGGATTGATAATGGTTGACAATGATGATGATGATGATGATATATATATATATGTATATATATATATATATATGATGCAATCGTAAACGCCACTTTTATCAGTTTTAATCACATACGTCATTCACTTTTGACCGAGCATCAGGTTGCGAAACCAACATTCAACAAGAGAGAAAATGCAGTGTTAAGATTAGAAACTGCTTAAAGAGAATGAACCCAAATTTACATAACAGGAATCAAAAGGAAAGTTAAATTAGAGAATACGTTACAAGCTGCACAGAAAAGTTGTTAATTTGAGGGAGAAATGTTTGGGCAATATTCTGGGCAGTACAAGGTTTCCCTGCCAAGAAGCTATATGGTTTCCACAGTACTGTTCGCTACTATATATCTGGCGTTGTTCTACGGGAACAACATACTTTTCCGATTAACCAATGCGGGATCCTAGCGAATTAGTGCATCCTGAATCAATTTTCGCTGCCAAAAATATAGGTCATGTCCGATGGATTTCCAAGTGGGAGAAGCTCATAATGACAGTACCCCCCACAAACAGCGAAACCTTACGACAGAGCAGAAGTGTCTTATTCATCCATAATAGAATACATATGATATTTTCTATTATGGATGAATAAAGCACATTGTTATATATATTATTTATCCATAATATATTCGGTATTTGTTCATTTCGCGACAGCCAGTGCCGGAAAAGTTTCGGAACGCCCTCATACAAACAGAAAAACCTTTTTCTTTTTTTTTTTGATTGGAGGTTTAACGACCACCGTGAGCAACTCAATGGGCTATAAGCAGTCGCCCGTCCCTAATTTAGGGTAACTGGTTCCAGGGAAGGGAAAGAGCCAGTGCCGTAAGACAAACACAACATCCATGCCTCACCGGGATTCGAACCCGGACCCCTTTCGGACGAATGATCAGAGGCCATCGCTTAGACCACTGCGCCACCGGGGCGGCAACAGCAAAACCTTACGTTAGAGCAGAGGTGTCTGATTCATATGCAGTATTGGTTGACTTCGGGACAACCAGTGCCACCTACCTTTCGGAGTATGATATTGAACTTACTGCTCATGGTAGTTGAGAACTTGGTTGAGGAAGGACTCATTCTACTGAAGTGAGAGCAACCAAATGCAACCGGTCCTGTTTGTTGTCGTCTGACAAATAATGTAGATCCCCGCGGCACATTTTGTATGTCTTTTCCATGGCAGGTAAACCTAAGCGAATGGTTTCAGCACTTACATCGAAACGTGTTGGAAGCCGGTTGCTCGTTTCCAAGGTGTCTTGCTTAAAGAAGATGCGCAATTGTCATCATCAAGCGCCTGTTGTTGACCCTGCATCAGGGATGTTCAAACAATTCCTCGCCGTAATGAAATTTCTTGAGACACTTTCCAATGGCGTCTCTCAAAATGCTGTTCATATCCGTTTCTTTGTACACATGTGTCGCCTTTGAAACCTTGTTAATAACGGTACATCATTCATTAACTTATTACCGACTAAGAAGGCTCCATTTTTAGCACGTTGTAACATCACAGACACTCGATCACAACATAAAACATTTATTACTTTACACAAAAACATAAATTGGAATACACTTCGCGTTACAAACTGAACTTGTTGTCTTAGCCAAAGTTCGCCATGTCCTCCTCCTTCGATATCTCTCTCGCAACTCTCCTCATCACTCACCACACGCTCAAGTCATTAAATGTCAATGTATCCTTCCGCGCTTTTGTGCGTGGAAGTCGTACTTTACAACCCAATGTATCCTTCCGCGCTTTTGTGCGTGGAAGTCGTACTTTACAACCCCTCCTCACTCCAGAGGAACTTTTTCCAGTGGTAAAAAGTTCTTGTCATTTTACAATACAATAGTCATAGTTCACATAATGAGTCATAATCCATTTACAATGAGAAATATATGAGTTAATTTAACAATCATCTTTACGTGTTTTCCAACAATTTCAATGTAGTATATATCACAACCAAAAAAAAAATAAAAAACAAAAAAAAAATGTTTTCACTAGCAGACACACAGCATGATCAAGGTGGATGATCTAAAGTTTGAACTCTGCTCAGTCCATCTGCATTTTTGTGCATAGTTCCCGATCGATGAATTATAACAAAATCATATGCTTGTAAAGCAAGGGCCCATCTCATCAGACGAGCATTTGAACTTGCGTTGGTGCGTAACCAAACGAGAGGGTTATGATCAGTTTGTATGAGGAATTTTTGACCATCCAGGTAGCATTTCAGTTTCTGCACCGCAAATATAATGGCGACACATTCTTTTTCACTGGTACTGTATGTCTTCTCTGCTGTCGAAAGTTTTCTGCTTAGATAGAGTACAGGATGTCCAGCGCCATCTTCTTGTTCTTGCGAGAGGACGACTCCCATTCCTTGATCTGAAGCATCAGTTTGTAGAATAAATCTACGTTCATAGTCAGGGGCATACAGAACAGGAAAACTAGATAAAGATTTTTTTAATTCCACAAAAGCTTTCTCACATTGTTCTGACCATATAATTTTCTCTTTACGATTTTTACCCTTCAAGATGTCTGTCAAGGGAGCTGCTATCGAAGAAAACATTGGAATATATCTGCTGTAATATCCCGCCAGGCCTAAGAAAGATCTTACTTGCGTCTTGTTCTTTGGCGTAGGAAAATTTTGTATGGCCTGAACCTTTCGTTCCGCTGGTTTTCGATATCCTTGTCCAACAAAATGACCCAAATACAAGACGTGATCTTGAGCAAACTTACATTTGGAAGGTTTTATGGTCAAGGAAGCCCTCTGCAACCTCTGTAGCACTTCTTCAAGATGTATCAAATGATCCCCCCAGTTTTCGGAAAAAATGGCAACATCATCTAGATATGGTACGGCAAACTCTTCGCAGCCTCTCAAAAGTTCCGACATCATTTTGCTAAAGAAATAAGGTGCGTTCTTAAGGCCAAATGGCATCTTTAAGGGCCGATAAGTTCCAAAAGTAGTCACAAACGCTGCCAATCGTTGAGCTCTAGCACTTAATGGAATTTGCCAGTACCCTTTTGTTAAATCTAATAATGTAATATACTTCGCTCCAGAAACCTTTTCGACTCTTTCTTCTATGTTGGGCAATGGATAGAACTGGGTCCTTGTCACTTCATTCAATCGCCTGTAGTCAATACATGGGCGTGGATCTCTTCCGGTTGCTTCTACCAAAATCATGGGTGATGTATAGTCTGATTCACCAACTTCTATAATCTTGTACTGCAGCATTTTATCTATCTCGGCTTTAAGATTATTTATCTGCCTGGGCGACATTCTATAAGTCTTAACTCTTACAATAGCATTACTAGCTAGCTCGATATCATGTTCGACCAAATGAGTCTTCCTGGAATATTAGAAAACATTTTCAAGTAATGACATAATAGTTTTTTCAGATCCTGAATTTGTTGGCCACTTAGGCGCTCTCGAAGTTTACTGTTCTCCTCGATATCAGAGAAGTTAAATATATTGGGATTTTTTTCAACTTGCGGAAATTTAATCTCTCAATCCATTTCACCATTTTCACAACCGGGCAATACGTTCACAAATTCTGGTCGTTTATGGTATGGTTTCAGCATGTTAATGTGATATACTTGATGCTTTATATTTTTACCTTCAAAGCGTACTACATAATTAGTCTCAGAAATTTTTTTCTCAATTTTCCCTGGTCCTTTCCACTGTTCCGCTAACTTATTTGGCCTGCAGGTAACAAAAACCAATACTAAATCTCCTTGAAATTCACGTTTTACCGCATTTCTGTCATACCAATATTTTCTTTTCAATTGAGCCACTTCCATGTTTTTAATGGCAAGTTCTTGACATCTTTTCATCCTATTTATTAACTCAAATACATATTCAGTGACATAGTTTTCTTCTTCAGGATGACCCATCCATTTTTCATACAATAGTGTCATTGGCGTCCTCAAATTTTTTCCATGCACCAAGTCAGCAGGCGTAAACCCTGTGCTTTCATGTGTCACAGTTCTCAAAGCAAACAGCGCCGCCGGTAACTGTTTCTCCCAATCCGGAGCAGACTCAAGACATAAAACTCTCAACATCCTTTTAATAGTTCGATGGAATCGTTCTACCGGATTACTTTGGGGATGATATACAGAACTATGAGTAACTTTTATTCCAAACCGCTCCAGAAATTCTAGTGTCAAAATGCTTACAAAACTGGCTCCTTGATTAGTTTGAATTTCTTTCGGAAATCCCATGCGGCTAAAAATGTGTAACAAAGCGTCAACTACCGACTTGGATCCTATGTCTGGTACTGGTACTGCATCTGGATATTTGGACGACAAACACATAGCTGTAATTATGTATCTATTTCCGCTTGAAGTCTCGGGCAAAGGCCCACAGGCATCAACGTTGATTTTTGTAAAAATTTCAGGAATAATTGGAACTATTTTTAAAGGTGCTTTCTTTTTGTCCCCAGCTTTTCCAGCACGTTGGCATGAATCACAAGATTTTACAAATTCTTCAAAGTCTTTATAACAGTTAGGCCAACAAAAATACTTCGCTAGTCTGTCTTTGGTTTTTGTCACTCCTAAATGCCCGAAGTTCCCTCATGACACATGTTTTTTATTTGTTCTCTATATTGTTCTGGAACAACAATAAGATCTTCCTCTTCGCCAATCTCGTTGATCTTCTTCTTCACCAACATCCCATTTCTTAGTACAGCATAACCATTTGCCTTTTTAAAATCTGTTTTCTCTATTTCTTTGAGAATTTTTTTCAATTCCAAACTTTGCCGTTGATCTTCAATGAAACTTTTTGAATCCATTTTTACCAACTCTAACATGGCTTTATCTTCATCATGCCTCAATGGCAGAATTTCTTCTTCTAATTCATCTGATTCTTCGGAACCCACAGCCTCTCCTTCAAGGGCTTGTTTTTCTTTCTTCCCTGAATCATTCTTTACTTAATTTCTCTCTTCGTTGTTTCGTTTCAGTTTTTCTTGATACCGAGTAACCACAACATTTACTTGTTCTGAATTAAGTGGCCACTCCATATCAATTTTTTTAACAAAGCGGCAGTCTTATTTCCAAGTAAATATCTACCTTGATCTAGCGACTTTCTAATCATTGCAGCCTTAGTTACAATATGACCTAATTCACATTCTAGTTCAACTTCTGCCAATGGTAAACAAACCTTTTGTTCATCCAGAAGATGCTGTACCCACACACGTTCTCCAGTAAACTCACCTGGCGACACATACTCTTGACAAATGATATCAACTGATGAACCTGTATCCCGAAAAATAGGCATGGTAACTCCATTTATTTTTCCTTCAAAGGTATAGGGTGCCAAGAGATCCCCTTCAGTTTCCTCTCTGATTCTATTTACGCTTCCTGAGTTCTGTGATTTTAGCTTAGGACACTGAGGTCGAATGTGATCATAAGATGCACACTCGTAACATTGAATCTTCCGTCTGCGATTATACCTTTCTTCATTCTGAGATACATTCCGTTTTGACCACCCTTGCCCTACATCTGACTTAACATAATTTTTGTTATAAAATCCATTTTTCATAAAATTTCTGCTATCATAGTTATCTCTAGTTTTATTCTCACTGCCTTGCATTTTCTTTGAAGCACAAAATTCATTCGACGAATTTTTCTTGATTCCTCCTCTTACACTTTCATAATTGTCCACCATATCAACCAAATCTGAAGGTGAAACAATATTTGACCATTTATCAATAAAATGCTCCCTTATTTCTATAGGCACTCTCCGCTTCAATTGATCTGTGATCATTAATTTTTTTAGCCTTTCAAAATCGCCTATTTTAAGTCCTGAAATCCATTTATTAAAATAATTTTCTAACTCGAAGGCGAAATCTCTCCAGGTCTTCTCTGATGTACGCATGTGTTGTACAAATTTCAATCTAAATTTCTCTGGACTTAACTTATATCTTTTAAGAAGTAACCTTTTAACATATTCATAGTTTTTAGCATCTTCCACATTTTCTCTGGCAATCAATTGTGATATTTCATAGGGCAAAAGTCCTATCAGATTCGCAACCCAATCTTCCCTTTTTATTTCTCCTTGTTGTGCTTGCATTTCAAGTAAAACTAAGTAAATACTTATATCACTGTTTTTTGGGTCAAATGTTTTCATCAAATGACGAAGTTCTGATCTCGGTTTATGAGAATTTCCATTTTGCTCCAAACTACCTCCCAGCGGCTGACGTCCAGCTTCTATTCTGAGTTTTTCAAGCTCAAATTCCATTTGTCTTTCTGTTTCTCTACGCTCTTTTATACCTGCCAAAAGTTCTTTCACGAAATCCTCTTCATATCCTTCAAAGTTGACAATTTTATTTTTTAATTCCAGAATTTTGAGATTTGGCATAACTTCAATACCCAATTCTTCCGCCAACTGCAGAAGTTCTTCTTTTCGAGCTCTTCCTAAGAAAGCCATTTCAACAAGCTCTGCGTGTACCCAATGTTTATTTATTATCGTATATGTGTATACGTTCACAGAAATTGTTTACAACAATATTCTACATTTACCTATAATCTAGGCTCAAACAGTTGATCTGAATGTACTATTTCTTGACAGAAATTATTTCCTTCTATTTAATTCCGTGCCCGGAAACTTCTAAAAAACTTGCTTTGATATTTCATTCCTTTGGATAATTCTCTAAGAACAACAACAAAACAGTACTTACATAAACATCTAATGTGGTGTAAATCCGATACGGAACAAATAATTTCGAAAAAAACAAACTACAGTCACCATCCTTTGTTCTTCCTAACACAAAGAGGAAAAAAAAATATCCCTGTCGCGTTGGTTCTTTCGCACGCTTGAAGAACTTTCAACTCATCGAATCCCACGGTCATAAAGAACGCCGCTGAAGTTGTTCTGTCTTTCGTAGTTCGAATCTCACAGATGCCTTCACTTCCTGTCTTTCGTCGTTCGAATCTCACAAGTGCCTTCCATTTCTATCTTTCGTAGTTCGAATCTCACAGATGCCTTCACTTCCTGTCTTTCGTCGTTCGAATCTCACAAGTGCCTTCCATTTCTATCTTTCGTAGTTCGAATCTTACCAGAGCCTCCAATTCTATCTTTCGTCTGTAACATCACAGACACTCGATCACAACACAAAACATTTATTACTTTAAACAAAAACATAAATTGGAATACACTTCGCGTTACAAACTGAACTTGTTGTCTTAGCCAAAGTTCGCCATGTCCTCCTCCATCGATATCTCTCTCGCAACTCTCCTCATCACTCACCACACGCTCAAGTCATTAAATGTCAATGTATCCTCCCGCGCTTTTGTGCGTGGAAGTCGTACTTTACAACCCAATGTATCCTTCCGCGCTTTTGTGCGTGGAAGTCGTACTTTACAACGTCTTTTGTAAAAGAAGATCGTGCTTATGTTATCGGTTTGTCCGTCCGTCCGACTGTACCCACGATATCTCTGTAAGTATTAGTCCGATTTGAAAAATTATTTTTGCATTGGGAAGGTTGAAATATGCGAAGGATGATCTATTTTTTTTACGATGTACAATTTCGCCGCTAGAGGGCGTAAATGCAGATAATGTTTAATTCAAAAATACGTTTTAATCCACATATTTTCTTCTAAACATCCGATTGAAAAAAATCTTTTTCATTTCGATTCCATTTATGTCGAAGAGTATTTTAAAGATAGTTACTTTTTCAAATTACGCATAGATTTTCCACTAGGGGGCGGAAAGGTAAATTACATTTTTCCCCATAACTATTCTTTTAAAACTCCGATTTGAAGAAAAATATTCTTCAGTGGATACACCTCCTGATGGAAAATCTTTTGCATATAATTTCAAATTTTTGGTAAAGAATACTTTGGCCACCAGGGGGCGTAAGAGTTAATTTTTGCTTCTGATATATTTGCCATAAAATCTGAGCTTCTAAAATACCAATTGAAAAAATTCTTTCGTGGACTGATGCCACTCACATCGAAAAACCTTCTCGGAATATTTTCTTCTTAAAATATTCCACAGTTTCTCCGCCAGGGGGCGTAGATGTATATCTTAATTTCGTCAATATCTCAACTTCTAGAAGTCCGATTTGAAAAAAATCCTCTTTGTTAGCACGTCTTTTGTAAAAAAAGATCTTGCTTATGTTACCGGTGTGTCCTTCCTTCCGTCCGTCCGTCTGTACCCACGATATCTCTGCAACTATTAGTCCGATTTTAAAAATTATTTTTGCATTGGGAAGCTTGAGATATACGAATGATGATCTATCATTTTGCTTTTTTTTTACGATGTTCAATTTTGCCGCCAGAGGGCGTAAGTGCAGATGATGTCAAATTCAAAAATACGTTTTAATACACATATTTGTTTCTAAACATCCGATTGATAAAAAAATATTTTGTATTTCAGTTCCATTTATGTAGAAGAGTATTTTAGAGATAGTTACTTTTTCAAATTACGCATAGATTTTCCGCTAGGGGGCGTAAAAGTAAATTATATTTTTCCCGATAACTCTTCTTCTAAAACTCCGATTTGAAAAAAAATATTCTTCAGCAGATATACCTCCTGATGGAAAATCTTTTGCATACAACTTCAAATTTTTGGTAAAGAATGCTTTGGCCACCAGGGGGCGTAAGGGTTAATTTTTGCTTCAGATATATTTACCATAAAATCTGAGCTTCTAAAATATCGATTGAAAAAATTCTTTCGTGGACTGATGCTACTCACATCGATAAACCTTCTCGGAATATTTTCTTCTTAAAATATTCCACAGTTTCTCCGCCAGGGGTCGTAGATGTATATCTTAATTTCGCCAATATCTCTACTTCTAGAAGTCCGATTTGAAAAAATTCTTCTTTGTTGGATAGTGTTTTCAGTACGATATGTTTTTCATATAATTAAAAAAAAAATTCAAGCAATTCATAGACTTTCCGCTAAGGGGCGTAGCGGTAAATTGCACATTTCCCCGTATATCTCTGCTTCTAAATCTTCGATTTGAAAAATTCTTTCTGCACCGGATACAGCTCCTTATGGGACATCGTTTGCACATAGTTTCTAATTTTAGTGAAAAAATGGTTTGGCCACCAAGGGGTGTAATACTTAATTTCCACTTCTGATGTATTTGCAGCAAAATATGAGCTATTAATATATATCAAATATGTGGAGATAATATAAATGGACGAAGTCATCACTCTTTCCACGTTATTTTTAAACAACGCATAGCGACTGAAAAATTGTATTCCGGCACTGCTGGGATCGAACCCCAGAACTCTCGATAACTAGTCGAGTGCGTTCGAATTTACGCTACAGCGCCAACAATTCTCAGCGCCATGCGTGGTTTATCAGTCAGCATCTGACTACACGAATACGTATTGATGGTCTCAGCAACTGAGATGTCGTCATCTGGTGGCATTTAACGCAACAGCTATTTTAATTGTAGCTGATAAATTCAAAGGGCGATGGAAATGGTTAATATATATCAAATACGTGGAGATAATATAAATGGACGAAGTCATCACTCTTTCCACGTTATTTTTAGGCAACGCATAGCGACTGAAAAATTGTATTCCGGCACTGCTGGGATCGAACCCCAGAACTCTCGATAACTAGTCGAGTGCGTTCGAATTTACGCTACAGCGCCAACAATTCTCAGCGCCATGCGTCCATTTAAAATATGAGCTTGTAACATCCAATGGGGGAAATTTTTTTTTTGTAGACCGATAGAACTCATGTCGACAAACCGTTTAGAAACATTTTCTTTTTAAAATAATGCATGGTTTCTACGCGAGGGGGCGTAGATGTATATCTTGTTTTTGTCAATATCTCTGCTTCTAGAAGTACGATTTGAAAAATTCCTTGTTTATTGGATGGTGTTTCCGATGCGAAATGGTTTTCCTAAAAAATTAAAATTTTCAAGTAAATCGTAGACTTTCCGCTAGGGAGCACAAAGGCAAATTGCGTTTCATGTGTTATTTCTGCGTTTAAACTCCGATTTGAAAAAATTCTTCCTGCATCGCATACATGACCTGATGGAAAATATATTTCACATAATTTCTAATGTTTGGTAAAGAATGGTTTGGCCACCAGGCGGCATATCTGCCTCTGATGTATTTGTAGCAAAATCTGGGCTCCTGAAAACTCGACAAATTTTTTTTTTCTTAGACCGATATCGTTCATATGGAAAATCCTTTTGAGAATACTTACTTCCTAAAACAATGCATGGTTTTCCCACCAGGGAACGTAAAGTCACATCTTATTTTTGTCGATATCTCTGTTTCTAAAAGTCCGATTTCAAAAATTATTTCTGTGTTGGAAAGCGCTGCCGGTGCGAAATGTTTCTCATTCATGTTTTTCTTAACACACAAGTTTGCAACCATAGGGCGTAAGCTCACGATTGCGTTTACAGTCATATCTGAGGGGTTAAAAACCCGATTGAAAAACTTCTTTCTTCCGTCAGATATTATTGTTTTCCATACCGGCTCCATTTACTTTGAATAGCTTAGATAAATTTAATTTGTGTCAGAACGGATTCAAAAGACGTGCTTATTACACCCGATAATTCGGTGTCATCTTTCTGGTAAACACTGTTTCCACAGAAACGTGCAGAGCAGAAGACATGCGCCATCTACACTATTAATGTGTATCTTCTAGCCTTGCGGCGTCGCGGAACAGTGGCGCATCCTGATGAAATACAGGTGGCACCATTGTTTCATTATGTTTTTGCCTTCCACAAAATTTCTCTTTCTTTTTAATTTTTTTTTTTTGACCGGAGCAACCGTCCCTTACCCTTAAGATTAGATTCTGGATCCGTCTCTGCTCCAGTCGAATTTAAAAATATATTCCTGCTAAATTTTAATATTTTTTCACTTTCTGTAGAGTTACCACGAATTTGGAAACACATCTACAAATAACGCTGCTTTTTCTTCTTAAGTACCACGCCTCTTTTCTTTGAATGAATAATTTCATTCGAATCTACTAATTCATTATCTCCTCAAGTCACCGCGATCAAACTATTCAAGCGTTTGATTATTCACTTTGCTGTCTACCTTCCTTGAAAAAGAAATCTCGTTGCTGTATGAGAGCTTGAAAACCTTGTTTTCTGTTTTACGCTAATGAATTTGGATTACTTGTATAGTTATACACGGTCGAGTCACATTATTGTGACCACCAGCTAAATTCGAGAGTAACCGCCGTGTGCAGCGCGGACAGCAGCTGTTGACGTCAAAAGTAGGAGTGACTCAATAAGGTGTTGGAAAGTGGTCACAGGTATGTGGAGCCATACTAACTGCTGTGCACCTGACAGCTGCTGGAGGGTGCGTGGTGGAGAATCCATAGAGCGAACAACACGATCGAGATGGTCCCACAGATGCTCAACTGGGTTTAAGTCTGGGGAATAAGGGGGCCATGGAAGTACTTTGAAGCCTTCGTCGTGCTCTTCCAACTACTATCGGACATTTCTAGTTGTGCGACACGTCGCATTGTCGTGCTGGAAGATCCCATCCGCCCCAGGGAAGACAATCAGCATGTATGGGGTACGTGGTCTCCGAGGATGGATTCATAACAAATTCTGTCCATAGTGTCTAACATCAATGGCATGTGGTGCTCCGCAGTTTTCACGTAGCTTAGTCGCAATGGTGCCATTTCTTCAATCACGATACACTTTAACCACAGCAGCACGCGAACAGTTCACAAACTGCACTCTTTCAGAAATACTGCTACCCTTGGCCCGAAAGCCGATAATCATACCTTTTGGCAAATCTGATAAATCGCTTCTTTTATCCATAACAGCAACGAGTGATATGTTTTCAGAATGCCCACAGCATACCTTATATACCCTCCAAGCCAGCTCATGACACGTGCCTTCTTTCGTGCGTTACGCGCTCTTGACGTCAAAAGTGGGATGTGGTCACAATAATGTGACTTAAGTATTGATATTTCAATCGTCTATCGGACGCATGAAGTTTTGGTTATTGTGGTACCAGATATTCCTTCCTCTCTCCTCCTGTTGTGCGCACCAGTTATTGTACACTGTGGTACCGTAAAAAACTGGGTACTTAATTATACAGGTGATTTTATGATGTCTATATATCAGTCAATAAGACAAAAGCTATTATAACTATCAAGAGTAAATTTTCAATTTTAGAATTTAGTAAAACAATGCTTAAGAGCAGTACATTTCACCTTTTCCTAAACATAATTTAAAGTCACTGTGAATTAAAAAGGATCCCGAGTTTCAAAGCTTTCTGTTGCTTCGGAAAATCACGCTGAAAACATATGTAAGTTGTAATAAATAAAATTATTACAAAACTATTTGGCAAAATAATGAGCTCCAACAGAAAATGAAATAACAATTGACCCGCACTAATAGTGAAAAATATTTCTTCATCGCACGATTCGAATACCTCATCATTTCTACTATGATACGCGGTAATGTGTTGCGTGTCTTTCTAGCTGAATTGGTAGCAACGACCGGCTGTCGTCGAAGACGTACCGAGATCGAAACCCAACAGAGGGAAAGAATCTGTTAACTTCTTGCGCCGAAGAAATAAAGAACCTGTGGTAACAACAGGGCTGGAAAAGCCAAAATCGGAGTTTCTGCGAAATTTCTCTATAATTACAAAAAAACACGAAATTGACTTTTATGAAATACACGAAATTACTGATACCCGAAATTTTCGTAAAATACTGAAGTTAGAAGAAACGGAAGTTTTTAGAAACAGAAGTCTTTTTAAAAGACGGATAATTTTGCAATACATAATTTTCAGAAAATTTTTGTGAATTCTCACCACTTATTCCTTACAGTGTAGAACATGACCGTCGATGGACAAGTCATTGTGTGCCGACGTCAAATAGCGCCATCGACCGTGATCGTGATTTTGACGAAAAAATTCAGAATGCGCAAAATCCCTGCAAAAAGGAAAACTACACGCCCTCACTGACTTACATTCGCCGGATATGATTCCTTCCCCTTTCGACTTATTCTGCAATACGAAAAGCCACCTAAGAAGTTTTTTGCTGCCTTCATAGATTTAGGAAAGCTTATGACAGAGTAAACAGGATGCTTCTGTGGAAGGTATTGAATAAATATGTTACTGGGAATCTACTCAATAGCGTGAAAGCCATGTATGCTGGCAGTAGAACGCGTCGACGAGTGAAAGATGTTGCATCGAAATCGTTTTATATTGGAACTGGAGTCAGACAAGGTTGTGTGATGTCTCCATGGCTATTAATACTCTATATTGGCAAATGTCACCGGACACCTAGAAGAGAAACACACCATAGCATTTATTCACATGCATTAGTACGGTGTCGGTCCACCTTTGGCCTTAATGCATGCATTGATCCTTCGAGGCAGGCTATCGACAAGATTTTGGAACGCAGCGAGAGGTCTGGGCTTCCATTCAGTACATAATGCTGCCGCTAATCGTTGCTTAGTAATAGGCCTTCGTTCCAAACTTCGTATGCTGCGGCGCTCTAATTCATTCCATAGGTGCTCTATGGGATAAAGATCAGGGCTCTGTGCTTGCGAGTCCACACACGATAAGGAATTATCGTCAAACCACGCCGCAACACCCCTTGCTTTATGGATCGGTGCATTGTCCTGCTGGTGCCAACAAGGCTCGGTTTCATAGTATTGCCACAGAGTTGGAAATTGTCCAGAACATCGAGGTAGACATGCTGGTTCTGTAACAGGTTCGTCCACGATTACCAATGTCCTGGGACCATACCACGAAAAACACCCCCACACGAATACACTGCCAACTCCAAATTTAACCGTAGGAACAGTACACTGTGGTTAATAGCGTTCCCCGGCTGTCCTCACACGGCCATCAGATTTATGGATCGTGTATCTACATTCCAACAGTCCATAGGACTCGTTTCCATTGATCTACGGTTCACGAAAAGTGTTTTACACCATGCCAAAACGACGAGTAGCATTCCAAGTGCAGATGAAAGGCTTATGAGGAGTCGCACGACCACGGTATCCCATGGAATGAAATTCTCTGCGAATTGTACGTGTACATAACGAGGTTCCAGCATTTTTACTCACCTATACACTGAGGTATCGTGCAGTACTCCGTCGATTAGGTGTAACGACTCTCCTGAGGCTTCGACGTCCTCTATCACTGATTTTCTTTATTTTGCCGGTAGGTTTTGCTGCTTCAGGCACGCCATGTGTCTTCCACTTATTCAGTACATTCAAAACAGTTGACTTGGGTATGTATAAACACCTCTCGGTTTCTCTTATGGACAACCCACTAATATAACACTCAACAATCTATACTTTCTCAAAGTCAGTTCTCTCCCGCCGCGACATTTGCACTGAATCTCACAGTGCGATATGATCGTGGTCAGCTGCAGGTTCGGTTTTATACCGTTTGTAGCTGTACCAACAACGCAGCTTATACGTTCATTTGCTTTTCAAGGGGGATCCGCTGACTTTTGTCAGTATAGTGTATATTGTATTTATAGATGCATGCATGATTCCAAAATGGACAATACTGGTTTATGTCTTGGTAATATGCGCATGTGCAGATTTCTCTACGCTGATGACACAGTCCTGTTGGCAGAGAGAAAAAGTAAGTTGCAGAGTAGATTGTCCCGGATGTATGAAGTTTGTATGAAATTCAAACTGAGTATAAATAAGGGAGAGATCAAAGTTATTTATTTCTAGCGAGGAAATGTTCGTACTGATTGACCAGGTGAACGAGTTTGTGTATTTAGGAAGCATGTTTGACAGAGAAAATAAATTAGACGGCGAAATTAGTAGGCGAGTGAACTTCTCATTGAAAGTCATAGCTGCTTTAGAAATATTTCACAGGAATGATAGGTTCTCAAGAAAGTCCCGCATGGCTGTGAATGAATGTGTAATTGTCCCTTCTCTGATGTACGGCAGTGAAACCTGGGTACTAAAAAGAGACATGGGAGTCAAAATGGATGAAAGTTCGTGCTTAGTTAGTGATAAAATAAAAGATTGCCGTCCTATGAACGATTAAAATACCTAAAAGTTAAAAGAACTGATGTTCCTGTACACGCCAAATGTGATGAAAATGATCTGAATGACAGATTAAAACAACATAAGATCTTTCGATCCCTCTTGGGATCATTCTCAGATGTGCTCAGGAATAGGTGATTCCGAACTTAAATAACAGAAGGGCAGGTGTTAGGATTAAATCTGTATTTTATTAAAAAGACTCAGAAACTCAATTTTTATATAAAACACCAGAAACTGAACTATGTCTACCCTCGAGAGAGAAACTAGGAATAAGAAATTTGTTGGGTCCATGTGCTATGACCCACATGTTACTCGCGCTATGAAAAACTTGTGTCACCGTCATAAAATCGATTTTGGCCTCAAGAACATCAAATACTTACTCCATTATTCGCAACGACCGCGATCAAATCAAAGAGCGATCCCGTCATGGAGTATATAGCACTCCTCTTTACAGTACTGAGCCAGATGGCCCACCACTCACTTACATAGGATCTACCCAGAGGACGTTAGATATTAGAGTGAAAGAACATATACACTATCTACCAACAAGTTATTGGACACCCCTGCAATCGACGATATCTGCGGTCCTTATACACGTCCCGGCCGCCGCCGTTAAATACCGTGTGGGAAACAACAACGCAACCAGTCGCATTCAAGACGCCACGCAGTTCGGAGCTCTCTGATTTCGAGAAAGGTGTAATCGTCGGGTAGCACAGAAATGGCCGATCCATACGTGGCATATCCAGCCAGTTGAAGTACCCAAAATCGACAGTGGCCTACGTGATTGGCAAGTGGAAGACGAGAGGTGACTGTCGGAATGCGCCCCGACCCGGCAGACCCACAAAACGGGGAGTTAGAGACCGACGGGTGCTGGCCAGAGAAATTCGGAAGAACCGCACTAAATCGATGGGCCACATCCGCGAGAAGGTTCAACAGGCATCCGGGAGTGTTCTTTCGATGAATACCATCCGTAAGGAAGCCCATCTGCTTGGTTATCGTGGACGTGCTGCCTCCCACAAGCCATTCATCACCAAGTCCAATAGCGCTGCTCGGCTAACGTGGTGCAAAGAACGTCGACAGTGGGCCGTTGAACAGTGGAAACAGGTTCTCTGGAGCGACGAATCAAGGTTGACCCTCTACCGTTCGGATGGCATGGTCTGGGTTTGGCGTCTGCCTGGAGAACGCTTCCTGCCGGAATGTATTGTGCCAACTGTGAAGCTCGGCGGCGGTGGAATTATGCTATAGGGTGTTTCTCCTGTTATGGCACGGGACCCTTGGTCGCAATTCCTGGTAGACTCAACGCCGAGACCTATTGCACCATTTTGGATGACCATGCGATTCCTACGTTGTGGCAATTGTACGGGGTGGACCCATGTTACTTTCAGGATGACAATGCCACCTGTCATGTTACGAGGTCCACCATGGCTTGGTATGGTGACGATGTAGTTAATCGAATGGATTGGCCTGCGCAGAGCCCGGACCTTAACCCTATCGAGGACCTCTGGGACGAGTTGGAGCGTTGACTTAAGGGGTGCACCCACCGTCCGAAATCGGTGAAGGAACTGACCTGTCTTCTCCAAACCGTGTGGAAGGAAATGCCGATAGCCGTCGTACAACGCCTGGTAATCGCTGCTCGTGGAGGCTCCACCAGCTATTGAAGGTGAATAAACTTCGTGTTCCTTTGCTATCACAGGTGTCCAATTACTTGTTGGTAGATAGTGTATATGACACCAAGACTCGAAACAATAAAACTGCATTATCACGCCTTACCAACAAAGGTTCTTATTATCCAGCTTGGCAGGAAGCTTCCATCGTTTCAACAGCATGGAACAAATCCTCGTTGCTTTTTGCTGAGAGTTTGAGGATATTCATCAAGGGTAATCAATGTTGCAACGACTATCTACCAATGAACATACCCAATCCTTGGGAAAATATCCTGCCAAAGGAATGAAATAATACTCAGAATGACAACATCTTGAATACCTTAACACCAGATGACATAGCCACCCACTCGGCGACCCGGATCCTCCCGTTGAATAATCCCAGGCATGCGCAGTGAACGCACAGATTGAATCCTGACACCTTCCCTTCTGTTATTTAAGGTCTTAATGACCAATTCGTGAGCACATCTGAGGACGATCCCAAGAGGGATCGAAAGATCTTATGTTGTTTTATTCTGTCATTTAGATCATTTTCACCACATTTGGTGTGTACAGGAATATCAGTTCTTTTAACTTTTAGTTATTTTAATCGTGCATTGGACGATAATCTTTTATTCCATGACATGGGAGTCGTTTGTGTGCTGGAGAGATGCGTTACTTACGGGTGCTTGTGGCAAGACCCGCTGTGATCATGTGAGGAATGAAGATCTGTTCCAGTTGTGTAATGTGACGCAAAATGTAGTTAGTAAAGGGGGACTAATATTCTTAGGTGGTTTGGCCATGTTCAAAGAGTGAGAGATGAGATACTTACTAACATATTTTTTTCAGTCCAAGTGGCTGGAAAGAAAGGTACAGGGAGTCCCTGGAAATCTCGGAAGGAAGAGATTCAGGAATGTCTGCATGAGAAAAAGATTATGAGTATGAAGTACAAAAGGTCTTGTATGCGTCGTGTGATGGATGTCAATGAAGCTCGATCTGTATTCAAGATAAGTTTGAATGGAGACGTCTGGTACATCAAGAGTAAATAAAATGTAGTTCGAAAAGTTAAACATTAATCTGGCAGATATACCCTCTTTGAGGTGCTAACCTCTGAATATCAGAGAATGGCTTAGCGATAAGTATGTAGGCACTTTAGACAGAAAGGCATCCGAATTATCAAGAACATTGTTTCTTCGTTGGGCATGATGTCTCAAGAGACAGGAAGTTCTAACTATCGACGATTATGCGTGATGCACTCCCACGCTTCTGTTCAGGTTCTTCCGTGGTGAAAAATCGGGAATTTTCCTACTTCAACTTTTTATATAAGATCTAGTATCGAATTAGTATGCAAGTGTTCATACAACTTGCAGCTTGATCAAAATACTTTTTCAAACAACCACAGCACTATATCCGAAGCCACTAGTTCTCAGTACGATCGTCCTTTCCCATCGGCGACTCAGCGGCGGCTCCCCTAAAGTCAAATCTTCTAAACCCGGGAGTCTCTTTCGGAAATCTCTTTTCACCTGAGCTTCATCTCATCATGTTTGCACGCAGAAATGAATGCCTCTTTGGCACGTTGCTCCCCACCGACGACTTGATCAACCAAATGAACTTCCATCTGACCGGAGAACTTGACTGCTTCTCCACAAAATGTTCTACGACAATTTTCCGACCACTTATATAGAGAATACTTCTTTGTCTTGAAACATAGGGCCTCGGGTGGACTAGTGGTCAACATTCATGATTGCCACTGAGATAACCTCAGGTTCGATTCCAACCAGGTACGAACGCTCGAACCACTAAATATCCGCCATGCATTGGATGGGCACGTTAAGCCGTCGGACCGCGGGTACTGGCCCTCCCCCGGTAATAAATAAGGGCGTCTTCCTCCCTTTCTACCTCTTTCCCGTGTCACTTTCGGTACTCTAGCACAAATATCTTTAGCTTCCTATTTCTAAGGGTTGTTTAAGACCTGGGCTCAGACACTCCCTTCCTAAAGTCCTTTACATATTGTCTCTTCTGATCTGTCCGGAAATATCCCATGTTCTAAGCCCCTAGATTGTCCTTGGGAACAGATGATCCCCGGGAGAAAGTAAACAAATACACAATGCTTAGGGCAGCTTATTTCGTAACTGACAAAAAAAAGTAAACAAATACACAATGCTGAGAGCAGCTTATTTCGTAACTGACAAAAAAAAGGTAAACAAATACACAATGCTTAAAGCAGCATATTTCGTAACTGACAAAAAAAAAGGTAAACAAATACACAATGCTTAGGGCAGCTTATTTCGTAACTGACAAAAAAAAGTAAACAAATACACAATGCTGAGGGCAGCTTATTTCGTAACTGACAAAAAAAAGTAAACAAATACACAATGCTTAGGGCAGCTTATTTCGTAACTGACAAAAAAGTAAACAAATACACAATGCTTAGGGCAGCATATTTCGTAACTGACAAAAAAAGGTAAACAAATACACAATGCTGAGAGCAGCTTATTTCGTAACTGACAAAAAAAAAGGTAAACAAATACACAATGCTTAGGGCAGCTTATTTCGTAACTGACAAAAAAAAGTAAACAAATACACAATGCTGAGGGCAGCTTATTTCGTAACTGACAAAAAAAAGTAAACAAATACACAATGCTTAGGGCAGCTTATTTCGTAACTGACAAAAAAAAAAGCGCTCCCCTTAAATTATGATCTGAGAGGATCTAGTTCTACAGGACACGTGTAAAACCCATGACCGGCAGCCATTTTCTGCTTAACGTGACTTGAAGACATTAGGGTGAATAGACAAAGGATCCTAACCTAATGATATATTGACAAAAATAAGATATACATCTACGCCCCCTGGAGGAGAAACTGTGGGATATTTTAGGAAGAAAATATTCCGAAAACGTTTATCGACGTGAGTGGCATCAGCACGCGAAAGAATTTTTTCAATCGAGATTTTAGAAGCTCAGATTTTATGGCAAGTACATCAGAAGCAAAAATTAACACTTACGCCCCATGGTGGCCAAAGTATTCTTTACCAAAAATTCGAAATTATATGCAAAAGATTTTCCATTAGGAGATGTATCCGCTGAAAAAACGATTTTTCAAATCGGAGTTTTAGGAGAAGAGTTATCGGAAAAAAATGTAATTTACTTTACGCCCTCTAGCGGAAAATCTATGCGTAATTTGAAAATGAAACTATATCTAAAACACTCTTCGACATAAATGGAATCGAAAGACAAAATAATTTTTTCAATCGCATGCTTGGAAACAAATATGTGGATTAAAACGTAATTTTGAATTCGACATCATCTGCATTTACGCCCATGGCGGAAAAATTGTGCATCGTAAAAAAAAAAAAAAACGAAATGAGGGATCATCATTCGCATATTTAAAGCTTCCGAATGCAAAACGAATTTTTCAAATCGGACTAACAGTTGCAGAGATACCGTGGGTACAGACGGACGGACGGACAAACCAATAACAGAAGCACGATCTTTTTTTACAAAAGACGTGCTAAAAACACAGTTACTTCAACAAATAAAGTACAGCCAGAGTTCGAATGAATGAAAACAACTTGCGTCAAAATCCAAATGCTTTATTCCTTCCAATTGTCGAAGTCACATGAACGTAGAAACTTTGTTATGGGATCAATAATATGCAAAAGCATTCACATATAAACTTTAATTTTCGTCGTTTCTCTCGCTTTCACTATTTTACTGTCGACGTATTTTTTTTTTTTTTTTTATCTTTGGCCCACTGTCAGTATTGCCAAAACGTATAAGGAAATTCCAGCAAGTGATGAATCGCCCAGAAGAATAAATCTAGCTCAGGAGTAAAAAACAGTTACGTAATAATAGAAGCTGAAAAGGAAGCTTAAATTAGAGAAACAAGTCATAAAAAACATTGACCCACTATGAAGCTGCCTAAGGCGTTCGAGGCGTCCAGAAGTTTGGTAACGGGTTCTCCACAAAGATGGAGATCATGACGAGGGCATGTGACTATCACTCGTTTGTTCCCTTTCAATATGTACTAATTACAGTTTCCTTTTAATATGTTCCAATTACAGTTCTCTTTCAGTATGTACTAATTACAGATCTCTTTGAATGTGTGCTAATAACGTATCCCTTTCGGTGTGTAGTAATTTCAGTTCCCTTTCAATATGTACTAATTACAGTTTCCTTTTAATTTGTTCCAATTATAGTTCTCTTTCAGTATGTACTAATTACGGATGTTTTTTAATATGTGCTAATTACGTATCCCTTTCAATATATACTAATTACGTATCCCTTTCAATATATACTAATTACAGTTCCCTTTTAATATGTTCCAATTATAGTTCTCTTTCAGTATGTACTAATTACAGATCTCTTTGAGTATGAGCTAATTACGTATCCCTTTTAGTATGTAGTAATTTCAGTTCCCTTTCAATGTTATGTACTGATTGCAGTTCCTTTTCAAAATGAACTAATTATATTCCTCTTTTAATCTGTGCTACCTGCTGATCCCTTTTAATATGTCCTAATTACATTCCCTTTAAATATTACGCACAAATTTCACTTCTCTTTCAAAACATACTAATTATGGTTCTCTTTCGATATGTAATAATTGTAGATATTATGTACTAATCAAAGTACCTTTTCAATATGTAATAATTTCAGCTTCCTTTTAGTATGTGCTAATTATAACAACGTTGCTAATAAAAGGAAAATGACCAATGTGTTTATTTTTTTTACAATTATTCCAAACTGTGCAATGAAAAATTTTCTAACAAAATTCTCAATTTCAGGAAAAATTTTGATAGTTCATGGGAAATCATTGTTGTGCTAGTAACAATTGGACGCAACAAGAATTATTTTTTAAACAGGGCATTTAGAAACAATGAATTGAGTGCCGAGTGCGAAATATATTACTACTCCTTCTAATAGGAAAACAATAAGTCATATGAATAATTTAATAATTAAATTAATTAGTATTAAAATACATTTTTATACATCTTTCATCCTAAAATGTTTTTGTTTCCCGTCTGCCTTTCAGAGCGTTGAAAGTTTTGTTTTTCCATTAACTATAACTATCTTAAGATCTCTCAGAAACTATGTGTATATCAATTCATATTTAATTTCTTTAACGCATTGTGTAACTCATTTTCTAGGTCTCAATAATTTTGTGTGCGTTAGTTTGACAGCTAGATTTTATTTATCCATCGTCCTTCATAACTGTTGATTATTCCGACATCTGCTCGTTCACATTTTTAATGTATATCTGAGATGTTATTTCAAGTCTACTGTTACCAGTCCGATTCACTTTGTATAACGATATTCATATAAAAAGAGCAGACCTGAATTATTTACGAAAAGCGAAACTCAGGAAATTGCAATTCTTACCAATTGACTTCGGTGCACGTCCGGTAAATAATTAATAAATAAAAGCAGGTCGTATCATGTTTCGAATGTTAATTAGTGGAAATAAGACAACGAAGTTTTGTTAATACGCTGTTACATTTTTCCGAATTTTCGTTTCTGTTTTTATATATACAAGGCTACTACTCAGAATAAACGCTAACTAGAAGCATAAGTGTTAGAAAGACAAATAAATCGAAAAAGACGTTTCATTAATTCTTTCTGCTGTTCAGCAGAGCAACGCTAAGCATGAAAAGAATTCCGCGAAGACATTTTTCTGCGGCTGCAGGAATAGGGCTCCCTAACATACCAGCTGTTCATTCCTTGATGTCCGATCACTATGGGAACGAGAGCTCTTTAAGCAGCAGCTGTCATTTGAAACTGGTCCAAAAAAAAAAAAAAAAAAAAAAAAGAATGAAAGAAAAACTATGCTGCCACTTTTTTTTTACCACAAGCTGTAATGCCGTAGTTGACGTATGAGCTCATTTCTTTTAGCAGAACGCACATTTAGTGTAAACCTCGTGTTACAGGAAATGATAAGAGGACTTTTTTTTTCTCGTTTTTGAAACGTGAGGCCCGAGGAATACATCGCGTCTTCTGCACCTATCTCAAGTTTGGGCGCCATGTAAATAAGGTTTACAGGAGAGGCATGATTGACTGTTGTTGTTAGCAGCCATAACTAAATAAAAAAAATGGGATATTGAAAGGATTTATTGCTGTTACTAAAAATAAATATTGCCTCCCTCTCGCTTCGTTTAACGTGCGCATTTATTTTTGGTAGGATTACCGACGTGAATCTGTCTAAATAATTTTGGCACTCGTTATCAACTGCCAGTGCCCAAACGGGCGTTTGAAGTTCTGAAAAATTCACTGAATGAGTTTAGTATGAAAGAGTGATTTTTGTACGCAATTCTCTAAATCATCGTTGTTTCATGGGTTTGATTTCGCAATAGTTATGTCAGAAAAAAGATTCATAATGAACAAATCATTAAATACATAAATGAAATTGATATCAACTTTCAGCCGCACCCGATACCGAGTGGGCTGCGGTGCTGGCTTCTGGCCATTCATCCGAGAAGGGCTGGGTTCGAATCCCGATGGGGCATGAATGTTGTATTTGTCTTTTAGCACTGGCTCTGCCCCTTCTGTGGGACCAGTGGCCCTAAATTAGGGATTAGCGACTGCTTACAAGTCAAAAAGTTGCTCACGGGGGTTATAAAACTCCGAAAAAGAAAACAGTCAAATCATGAAAAGAGTTATAACCATTGGCGTAACCATGTTTCAAATTCTGGAGGGGGGGGGGGTGTCTGATAACACATACACACATTATATGTATTTATATACATACTGTATAAGATAGAGTTTGGCACCCCCTCTCCCTACACACACACGCGCATGCAGGAACTTAGCGAACACAACTGTTAAACAGTGATAGATAGGGCATAAATGTAAATTACAAAGTTGTGGAACCAACTTTGCTTATTAGGAACCGATATCCCTGTTTTATTAAGTACACATTATACACGTGTTTGCATTCTAAGAAAAATTACAAACTTATATTATTAAATTTAGTTGGTTCACATCATAAAAAAAGTATGCGTTATGTCATTATATTCCCAAAAATTTGGAGCAGGGGGTCCTTTATATTGGGGATCCGCGACTGTGAAAATATGGGGTCCCGAACCCCCAGTGTTTTTTATGTGTTTTTGATTGAAGGCTTAACGATCACCGTGAGCAACTGAATGGGCTATAAGCAGTCGCCCGTCCCTAATTGAGGGCCACTGGTTTCAGGGAAGGGAGAGAGTCAGTGCCGTAAGACAAACACAACATCCATGCCTCACCGGACCCTTCTCGGACGAATGGCGCTTACACCACTGCGCCACCCCAAGGTTTACGCCTATGGTTCTAACGTATTACTTGTACCGGACCCTTCTCGGACGAATGGCGCTTACACCACTGCGCCACCCCAAGGTTTACGCCTATGGTTCTAACGTATTACTTCCAGTACAAGTTTAAGGTTTACGCCTATGGTTCTAACGTATTACTTCCAGTACAAGTTTAATGTTGAAATATATTTTTGCCGTGTACAGAGGATATTCACACAGACTTAAAACGTTCTTGATACGAAATTACAGGAAAAAAAGTAGTTCAAAGAATTGAAAGTGGCAACAGCGTGTTAGATGAACACGAAAGAAATATTTCCTGCAGTTACATATCATCTGCAAAGAAAATTGAGCACGTAAACAAGCTGTCGATCGAAGATCGTGTTTTTGCTCTTTACAAAAAGGAATATTCGTATTTCGTAATTAAAAAAGTTGTGAAAATCATCGCGATGTAGCCGCACACAATTTTCTATCTTAGAGTTCTTTGTGGGCACTAAAAAGCTCCTGTAAACCTGCCTTAAACCTACGTGCCCTTTCAAATTAAAGTCTTTTTCTGCAATCACTGCAGCGCTGTCAATCACAGCAAAATTTCACGCCAGTGCTTCATTTTCAGTTCCTGTAGGACATCACTTTCGGCCCTTTTGCTACTGCCTTCGATTTCGATTCATATCCCTTTCTCTTGCAATCGTATCAACTTTTCATGTGTTATATCTCGGTCGTGGGATGCCAAAACCTCTTCAACATCATTTCGTAAAAGCAAAAATCCTTTTCGGATTCCTTTCAGTTAACGAAAACAGGTACTAATGGAAATCTTTCTTAAATGCGAAGTGCCATAAAGCGAACTTTCGAAAAGCGGATGATACCTGTATTTCTACTTCGAAATGTTTATCGATTGTAGAAATCCAGTTGATTTTTATAACGGGTGCTATTGACTCTAAATGTCTTCGAAATATTTTATTCGAGTCAGATCGGATTCAGAAGACGTGTTCATTACAAACGAAAATTCGGTGTTATCTTTCTTGTTTATTTTTTTGACTGCAGGAACCGCCGTCCCCCTAACGTAAGCTTCTGCATCATCTTCTGTTGTATTACCGGGCCAAGCACCGTTTGGGAACTAATCATGATTCCACACGGGGCAGTCTCTTCGATAGTGTGAAGACTATTGCACGCCTAACAAGTTCCTGTGATCTGTGCGACATTAGAACCATCATTTCCCCTTGGGTGAGACTTATTTGCCTGGAAATTCCTGATTCTAGCCATCTGGGTTTGGTTAGTATTTTCAGCCTCTCGCAACCTTTTTCTAACACTCGCGTTTCCTCTTTTACAGGGTTTACTTGAACGTTGTGTTCACCCATCTGACGCTCCAATAACCAGCACAACTCCGAAATGGAATCATTGACGTTTTCTTTAAGCCTACTGACGTTCCTTGAGGAGGAACACCATCTACACGATCTACCAACAAGTTATTGGACACCTATGATTGCAAAGGAAAACGAAGTTTATTCACCTTCAATAGTTGGTGGAGCCTCCACGAGCGGCGATTACAGCTGCGACCCTCCGGGGCATACTCTCAACCAGGCTTTGTACGACGGCTAGCGGTATTTTCTTCCACTCGGCTAGGAGAAGACAGGTCAGTTCCTTCACCGATTTCGGACGGTGGGGCACCCCTTAAGTCGACGCTCCAACTTGTCCCAGAGGTGTTCGATAGGGTTAAGGTCCGGGCTCTGCGCACGCCAGTCCATTCGATTAACCCCATTGTCACCATACCAAGCCATGGTGGACCTCGCTACATGACAGGTGGCATTGTCATCCTGAAGGTAACATGGGTCCACCCCGTAAAACTGCCACAACGTAGGAAGCGCGTGGTCATCTAAAATGGTGCAGTAGGTCTCGGCGTTGAGTCTACCAGGAATTGCGACCCAGGGTCCCGTGCCATACCAGGAGAAACACCCCCATAGCATAATTCCACCGCCGCCGAACTTCCCAGTTGGCACAATTAATTCCGGCAGGAGGCGTTCTCCGGGCAGACGCCAAACCCAGACCATGCCATCCAAAAGGTAGAGGGTGAACCTTGATTCATCGCTCCAGAGAACCTGTTTCCACTGTTCAACGTTCCACTGTCGACGTTCTTTGCACCACGTTAGCCGAGCAGCGCTATTGGACTTGGTGATCAAAGGCTTGTGGGCGACAGCACGTCCATGATAACTGAGCAGATGGGCTTCCTTACGGATGGTATTCATCGAAATAACACTCCCGGATGCCTGTTGAAACTCCTCGCGGATATGGCACATTCCGACATTCACCTCTCATCTTCCACTGTCCAATCACGTAGACCACTGTCGATTTTGAGTACTTCAACTCGCTGGATATGTCACGTATGGATCGGCCATTTCTGTGATACCCGACGACTACACCTTTCTCGAAATCAGAGAGCTCCGAACTGCATGGCATCTTGAATGCGACTGTTTGCGTTGTTGTTTCCCACACGATATTTAACGGCGGCGGCGGTGACGTGTATCAGGACCGCAGATATCGTCGACTGCAGGGGTGTCCAATTACTTGTTGGTGCATAGTGTATATTCGCGAAGTTTACATTACCGTCAACCAAAAAATAATTAAGTTCCTCCATGACTGATCGATCTACGGCTTCGGAGAAGGTTTTGGGGGAAATGGCAGGACTATCTGCCTCAATTTGCCATTGAGACCATTGAGGAGCTGGGACATCTTTGGTTTGTCTGCCGGACTTGCCTGGTCCACGTGTTCCAAATAGGAATGAGCTAGGCCCCTTAATCTTGAAACGTACTCCCCTACCTATTCCCCCGGGTGCTGCTTACATGTCGTAAACTTTGCATCTTAACCGCAATTGGATGCTGAGCATCAAATCTCTGTATTACTGAGTTCCGGAATGCGGCATAATTGGTCTCCATTGGTCTCCTTCCTAACGTCTACCACATCGGTCAAAAATTGGCTCGCGACCGCTTTGTATTTTGCCTTAGCTGCGAGTATCTTCACCGCATCTGACCAGCCTAATATCTGGGTAGTACTGTCAATCATTTAAAAAAACTGCCTTGCAGTTAAAGACTCCTCTGTTCCCGTGAAGACAGGAATGTAATTGAACATACCAGTCATCGATTAGATGGCGCGTTAGGTTTGTAAAGTCGAATTTGGGGCAGTTGTCGTACTAGTTTTTTCCGTATCAGACATAATGACTTTATTGCTGAGGGCCTAAGAACCGCTATCTTACACGTAAATCCTTAATTTCTCTGGGTGAACGTTACGCACGTTACGATGAAAATACTAAGCACTAACAAATCCTGAAACGTACTAGAACGTTCCTATTATAATGCTTGAGTTTTAACTGTTCTAACTCACAAACCTATAAATAAAATTTCTATGTAAGCGCAAAGATAGATAAAGCAAAACAATTTTCTCTACTAGCATTTAGATGGGGCTATACCTAGAAACACTACGCTACAATTCGTGACACATAAAATATCATACTAGCAGCACTTTGAATAAATTGTAAATATATTCAAACTAACCTATAACTCGTGACACATGAAATATCATTCGTGAAACACTTTAAAATAAAATGTAAATACTTTACTACTCGCACCACATGAAACAACACTCTTGAAACACTTGAAAATGAACTCTAAATACCCTCAAACTAACCTACTACTTGCGACACATAAATTATAATTACTGAAACACTTTAAAATGAACTGAAAATACCCTCAAACTAATCTACACTTGCGACACATCATTAGTTTCTGGATTCTCCCCCCCCTCTTTCGTCAATGGTTCGCCGTCCGGTGAATGTTGACCAGTGACTATTTTTAGCAGATGTTCTCCTGGCCAGCTGAGCTAAGCCCTTTAAAAATTTATTTGGCCCTAACTGTCACCCTGTTTCGGAGTTCTATTATCGGACCATCCGAGAAACCCTTTCTAAAACTTTAAGTATGCTCGAAGGCAGGTATGTCCGATTTAATTATGCTCCCCGACACAAAGCCTGGGTGACAGTCATTACATAAGCTTTACCTTCTTACCAGATTTAGGAATCTTTCTAGGACTTTCGCAGTATAGTCACCACTGGCCTATTGTTAGCTGAGGTTGCATTATGTAATCCACAGTGCTGGTTCTTTGCAAATGCCTGGCAATGAAATATACCTTTCTCTTCGTTTGCGGAATTTTGCATCTGGCCTAGCGTTTGCATTTGGATCTCCTTCCCACGCGAATCCTTATGCGGGATAAATAGGTCGGGATAATAATACTTCCTGCAGCCAATTAGGAATTACTCTGATTAAAGAAATGATTAATTAATTATGTGAATTAATTAACAAAAATTTAAAACATAAACAAATTAACATAATTAACTCATATTAATTATGTTAATCATTTAACATGATTAATAAAATTAATTAGGAAATTAAATCTCGAATTTGGGTTTTTCTTTACAAGAAGCAACGTGCCCGAAATTAGAAACATTTTCGTGGCAACAGTTCCATTTGAAATTAAAAATAGATTCCATCTAAATTTAAATATTTTTCACGTCTTTCATACTTAGTGTCCTATGCTATCTTGAAGTTCCCTTGCTTTCTTAGTTATGTTAAACCATATCAATCACGGTCGAGGTTGACAGTATGATTTTTCTACTTGGTTGATCCTAACAAATATTCACATAACCCTTACGCTTCAGGTTCCAAATTTTTTTTTTCTTTTTAGCACGTCTTTTGTAAAAAAAGATCGTGCTTATACTACCGGTTTGTCTGTCCGTCCGTCCGCCTGAACCAACGATATCTCTGCAACTATTTGTCCGATTTGAAAAGTTATTTTTTCATTGGGAAGCTTGAAATATGCGAATGATAATCCTTTATTTCGTTTTTTTTTACGATGTACAATTTCGCCGCTAAGGGGCGTAAAAGCAGATGATGTCGAATTCAAAAATACGTTTTATTCCACATATTTGCTTCTAAGCATCCGATTGAAAAAATTATTTTTTCTTTCGATTCCATTCATGTCGAAGGGTATTTTATATATAGTTACTTTTACAAATTACGCATAGATTTTCCGCTAGGGGACGTAAAAGTAAATTCCATTTTTCCCCGATAACTGTTCTTCTAAAACACCGATTTGAAACATGTTTTCTTCAGCGGATACACCTCGTGATGGAAAATCTTTTGCATATAATTTCAAATTTTCGGTAAAGAATACTTTGGCCACCAGGGGGCGTAAGTGTTAATTTTTGCTTCTGATGTATTTGCAGCAAATATGAGCTTCTAAATTCTCGATTGAAAAAAACGGCGTTTGTAGACCGGTACTACTCATGTCGACAAACCTTTTAGAAACATTTTCTTTTAAAAGAATGCATGGTTTCTACGCCAGAAGGCGTAAATGTATATCTTATGTTTGTCAATATCTCTACTTCTAGAAGTACGATTTGAAAAATTCCTTCTTTGTTGGATAGTGTTTCCAGTGTGACATGTTTTTCATATAATTTCAAAATTTTCAAGTAATTCATAGACTTTCCGCTTGGGGGCGTAGCGGTAAATTGCGTTTTCTCCTATATCTCTGCTTGTAAATCTCCGTTTTGAAAACTTCTTTCTGCACCGGATACAGCTCCTGATGGGAAATCGTTTGCACATGATTTCTAATTTTTGTAAAAAAATGGTTTTGGCCACCAGGGGGCGTAAATCTTAATTTACGTTTCTGATGTGTTTGCAGCAAAATATGAGCTTCTAAAATCTCGATTGAAAAAAAAGTGGTTTTTTGACCGATACTACTCATGTTGACAAACCTTTTAGGCACATTTTCTTCTTGAAATAATGCATGGTTTCTACGTCAGGAAGCGTAGATGAATATCTTATTTTTGTCAATATCTCTACTTCTAGGAGACCGATTTCAAAAATTCATTCTTTGTTGGATAGTGTTTCCAATGCGAAATGTTTTTCCTATAAATACAAAATTTGCAAGTAAATCATAGACTTCCCGCTAGGGGGCACAAAGGTAAATTGCGTTTTCTGCATTATTTCTGCTTCTAAAACTCCGATTTGAAAAGTTCTTCCTGTATCGCATACAAGTTCTGGTGGAAAATATTTTTCACATAATGTCTAATGTTTGGTAAAGAATGTTTTGGCCTCCATGGGGCATAAATCTTAGTTTCTGCTTCTGATGAATTTGTAGGAAAATCTGGGCTCCTGAAAACTCGACTAATTTCTTTTTTCTTGGACCGATACCGCTCATATGAAAAAACATTTTGAGAATACTTTCTTCCTAAAATAATGCATGGTTTTCCCACCAGGAGACGCAAAGTCACATCTTTATTTTTGTCGATATCTCTGTTTCTAAGAGTCGGATTTGAAAAATTATTTCTGTGTTGGAGAGCGTTTCCGGTGCGAAATGTTTGTCATATAAATTCATGTTTTTCTTAACGCACAAGTCTGCAACCAGAAGGCGTACGCTCATGATTCCGTTTACAGCAATATCTGAGGGATTAAAAACCCGATTGAAAAACATCTTTCTTCCGTCAGATACTATTGTTTTCCATACCGGTTCCATTGACTTTGAATAGCTTTGATAAATTTAATTTGCAGTCAGAACGGATTCAAAAGATGTACTTATTACACCCGAAAATTCGGTGTCATGTTTCTTGTTTGTTTTTTCTTTTCATCTTGTTCGCCGATGGTACAAGGAGCATCCTCCTTAATAACTTTTGAAATTTTGAACTGATTTTAATGAAACTGCACTGACATGTACCATAATATATTACCAATGTGGGAATCATTTTTTTCTCATGTTCGAAAATAAAGATCAAGAATGAGAGAAAAAAGTAGCAAGCCGTATATTAATTACTGCAAAAAGAGTGATGTGAGGCTTCAGAAATCCAGAGAAGACTCCTGTCGGTGTATGGAGCTGTCACAATCGATATCAGTAATGTCCAAAAATCGATGAAGAAGTTTCGAGAGTACGGAAAGTTCAGTGTCAGACAAACAACGGAGTGGATGACCCGCAACTACAGTGATAGATGCCAACAGGCAGCGAGTGAAACACCTCATCACAGCTGATCGTCGTATCACCATCCTGGTGTTGTGTGATGCAGTTCATTGTGGTCATAGTGCTATGGAAGCATTAATTAGGGATCTGGACCACAGAAAAAAATGTTCAAATTGGATCCCAATAAACCTCTCCCATAAAAATATGGACATGTGCCGAAACCTCTTGGACTGTTGTGAGAGGGAGTGTGAGGTGTTTTTCTCTAATGTTGTGACAGGGGATGAAATCTGGGAGTTCTCTCATGACGCAGAAACAAAACGTGCGTCAATGGAATGGCACCACACATCTTCACCTATTTCGATGGAATCACAGCGCACATCTTCACCTATTTCAATGGAATGACACCGCACATATTCACCTATTTCAATGGAATGGTACCACACATATTCACCCATTTCAATGGAATGGCACCGCACATATTCACCCATTTCAATGGAATGGCACCGCACATATTCACCTATTTCAATGGAATGGCACCGCACATATTCTCCTATTTCAATAGAGTGACACCGCACATATTCACCTATTTCAATTGAATGGCACCGCACATTCACATATTTCAATGGAATGACGCCGCACATATTCACCTATTTCAATGGAATGGCACCGCACATATTCCCCTATTTCAGTGGAGTGACACCGCACATATTCATCTATTTCAATTGAATGGCACCGCACATATTCATCTATTTAAATGGCATGGCACCGCACATATTCACCTATTTAAATGGCATGGCACCGCACATATTCACCTATTTCAATTGAATGACACCGCACATATTCCCGTATTTCAATGGAGTGACACCGCACATATTCACCTATTTCAATTGAATGGCACCGCACATATTCACCTATTTCAATGGAATGGCACCGCACATATTCACCTATTTCAATGGAATGACATGGCACATATTCACCCTTTTCAATGGAATGACACCGCATATATTCACCTATTTCAATGGAATGACACCGCACATATTCACCTATTTCAATGGAATGGCACCGCACATATTCTCTTATTTCAATGGAGTAACACCGCACATATTCACTTATTTCAATTGAACGGCAACGCACACATTCACCTATTTCAATGGAATGACACCGCACATATTCCCCTATTTCAATGGAATGACACCGCACATCTTCATCTATTTCAATGGAATGGCACCGCACATATTCCCCTATTTCAATGGAGTGACACCGCACATAATCACCTATTTCAATGGAATGGCACCGCACATATTCTCTTATTTCAATGGAGTGACACTGCACATATTCACTTATTTCAATTGAACGGTAACGCACACATTCACTTATTTCAATGGAATGACACCGCACATATTCCCTTATTTCAATGGAATAGCACCGCACATATTCCCCTATTTCAATGGAATGGCACCGCACATTATCACCTATTTCAATGGAATGGTACAGCACATCTTCCCCTCGATAGGAAAAGGTTAAACAACTCGTTCCGCAGGAAAAGTGATGGTGATAACTTTCTGGGACAAACGTGGTGTCATTTTGGCTGATTTCCTTCAAAGGGGTGCAAAAATAAACAGTGCTCACTGTGTGCAGACATTGAAGAAGCTAAAGGAAGCTATCAGAAGGAAAAGACGTGACATCCAACTTCGAAATGTTGTTTCATACCATGATAACGCGCGGCCCCACACCTCAATGGAGACTTCGCAGGCTATTGTCAAAATGGGGTCAACGGGGACCCCCCCTAGAGTCCTAATTTGGCTCTCTCAGACTTTTTCCTGTTTGAAAAACCCCTTCGTGGGGAACGTTTCGACAATGTGACATAACTTAAACTGCCTGTGACCGCGTGGATGAAACGACAGCCTCAAGAAGTTTTCCAAAATTGATTTTACCAACGGGTTCAAAGACGGTGGAAATGTATAGAAAGTGACGAATAATACTTTGAATATACTAGCATTATTAACAGTATGTCCAAGTATTTTGTTTTCAAGTTTAACATTTTTGCTGATACAAATAAACATCTTATGAGGGAAGAGGCATTACTTTCAAGATGTCCTTTGTAGTATCAGATAAATTATTTGTTTAGGGTTTTGCTTACCAGCTAGAACTTGAACAAAAGTAACCCCATATAATTTATTGCATGCGAAAACAGAAAAAGGAATGTTTAATTTTCTGTAAATATATCTCAGTTTGGAACTAACTTAATTAGGAACAATTTATATGCGAATATGAAGAATGCTAGCTACTTGAAGGATGTTTGCAAATACGTTATCCAAACAGATATGAAGCTGTTCATTCAGTTTTAAGCTTCTGGTACTGGTACAAACAAAAAGCATTTAATTAGTACACTGTTCCTTTTCCAAAGTTTTAGCCTTTTTACAGAGCAGAAAGAAACATCAATGTTATTTTGAAGTGAATTTGGCTAATAAAAGATTCGTTTTATTAAAAGAAAAAAAAAACATCGTTGCAGCACCTCAGTAACGTCATTTTATCCGGAAACCGAAACAAAAAAAGCAGTGTTGATAGACACAGATGTCATTCTTTCTCCTTTTATTCACTTAGTAGCTAAATAAATGTTGTTTTTCATGTAAATCATTTTGGCGCAAATTAAATAGATACGTTCTAAGTAAAGCCGTTTACGTCGTCTGTTTTGAAATCATGTGTCTGCTATAAATATACTTTCGTGGACCAAAAAAAGACATTGAAAAATATGAACGACACTAAACACTGAGGAACGCATAGGCCGTAATGCACTTTTCAACACAGAAAATACCAGAAAGATTACACTGAAGTTTCGGTTGTAATGAGCACGTCTTTTGAATTCGTTCTGACGCGAATTAAATGTATCAAGGTTATTCAAAGTCAATGCAACCGGTTAGAAAAAATCATCCGGATATCTACAATCGATAAGATATCCAGAAATAGAAACAGATACTTACTTAAAACAGCGTCTGAAAAGCATGTTAGGAAAATTAACAACACTGTTGAAAATTTTTGAGTGCCTTTTTGAGTGCCTTCTGGAATTACAATAGCTCCGAGTACTCATTTTTGAAAAACACACATTCTCATTTTTGAGTACATACAAGGAATCAATGGTAAGACTATCTGGTATTTCTATTTTGAAATATATGTACTCAATTTTGAGTACATATATTTCAAAAATATGTACTAAAAAGAAATCAATATATTTCAAATATACGTGCTCTAACTTCATTCACTTTCTGTTCCCCTTTCGGGCAGGGCACAGAAACTGAAGGAAGTTAGAGCGAATCTAGCGATTCTGAAAGGATAATTAGTAAATGAGAGCACACTAGATGGCGCCACCGTACGATTTTGTCCATAGAAGGCTGAGATCACATAAGATCCCATGTAGAGGATTTTAGGAAGGGAGTGTTTGACTCCAGGTCTTAAACAACCTTTAGAAATAGGAAGCTAAGAAGATTTGCGCTAGAGTGCCCGATAGGAAAGTGACAGGGAAGCGAGGTAGAAAGAGGTAGGAAGACCCCCATATTTATTACCGGGGGCTATTACCAGGGGTCCGACGGCTTAACGTGCCCATCCGAAGCACGGCGAATATTTAGGATCGAATCTGAAGTTTCTCCGTGACAGTGACGAACGCTGACCACTAGGCCATCCGTGGTCCTAGATGGCAGATAGAAATAAGGAACTTTAAGAGGGGAATTCCTACCTGTGTGGCGCCCACTTAACGTGCTCGTCCGATGCACGGCGGATATTCGGCGATTGCTGGAAATTCACACTACCAGGTTAGGTTTGAACCTTGGGTCCCTCCATCAGTAGTCTGAATCTCTAACCACTAAGCCATCCTGGGTAAGATCTCAAATTCGGAATACGTGTACTCCATACATACTCATTTATTCATAGAATCAACTGGAAGTATATTATTCGATGGCACATCTGGGTTAATAGATATACTCGTTGTCACATGCTGGGCAAATCGACCGCACAATTTCATGACAAATATAGTCATGAAGCGACAATATATTATTTATGAGATTGACACAAATATAGTTAATGTAAAGACGTACACAAAAATAGTTTACACATAATTAAATTACTTGCGATTATTGACTTTTTTGTACTAATTATTTATGTGTGTCACTTTACACATTTATTAAACAATTTCTCTTGAAATCTATAATATCTAAAATGAAGTAATACGAGATTATATTTATATTTACCGAAGCAGTTATTTGTAAGTACGTGTGGTTACTTATATTTGAGCATGTCATGTACGCATTTACGATGCGATTGTACTTAAAAAAACGAGTAGGTTCAGGTTCTCATTTTTAAGTAGCTTGTTTTTTAATAGTGAAATAGGGAACAAAAAGCTTCTCATAGCAGAAGGAAGGTATCGAAGACAACTTAAAAAAAATAATTTTTAACCATTTCGATCCAGAAACAAAACAACAGAGCACCGAATGGAAACACCCACAGAGTCCCCGATCCAAGAAAGCAAAGGTTCAAGCAAGTGCATAGAAGCTCATGCACCTGGTTGTCTTCGATTAAAAGAGAATTGTGTATTACCCTCTTATTCCACAAGGGAAAGCTTTCCTGTGCCCCTGGTCCTCTAAAGAAAAAAAAAGTTCCCATAAACGCCCAGAATATGCACCAACTGATTGCATTCTGCAACAAAATAATGAATGCCCTTGCACATTTTGCTTTGCTTATCCAGTAGGTTATCCAAGACCTAGGCATCGAAATGATGGCGCACTTTTCGCATGCAGCTCCGTGTGACTTCCACCTATTTTCTGAACTGAAAAAAACAATCGTAGAAGTCGATTTGCACCATTGCTGTGATGGGTATCCTGAAACCATAAGTCTAGGAAGGAGATAGCAAGTTTGGAAGATAGCAAGTTCGGAAAGGTGCGTTCAGGTAGATGGAGAAGTAGATAGCAAGTTTGGAAAGGTGCGTTCAGGTAGATGGAGAAGTAGATAGCAAGTTTGGAAAGGTGCGTTCAGGTAGATGGAGAAGTAGATAGCAAGTTTGGAAAGGTGCGTTCAGGTAGATGGAGAAGTAGATAGCAAGTTTGGAAAGGTGCGTTCAGGTAGATGGAGAATACTTCGAAACTATGTAAGTGTAATGTAAATCAGTCTTAATACTCGGATACCCTGTATGTATAAATATCAACTGGAAGGACACATTCATTAAACACTTTACATTTATGACATAATGGAATATTTCTTTTGGCAATTCTGTTTCTTCCAAATGTAAGAATATATACAGGGGTTGGACAGAATAATGTGAACACCACGCCCGGAGACGCGACTTTTAATGCAGCTGCGTACGTCGCAATACGCAAAGGTATCCATCACTTTTGGTTGAAATAGCTTTGTTTGGAACCTCAAGATCCTGTTTAAGTGCAATTAAAGTGTCTTGTTGCAAAATTTCTTTGAGGGTGACGACGAAATGAGCGACCTAACGGGCTTCGAAAAAGAGTTCATTGTTGGTGGTCGGCTAGTTGGTGCCTCCGTGACAAGAGTCGCCAGGAAAGCGGGGGTGTCGAGAACTACAGTGTCCAGCGTTATGACACCATACCGTATACGTGGTAAAACCTCGTCTGCGAAACACAAGAGCGGCCGGAAAACGACCCTGACTGATAGAGACGGGAGACCATTAAAGAGGATAGTTATCCGTAATAAGAAGACCACGGCGCCGAAAATTAGTGCGGAGCTCAATCTGCACCTCCAGCCCCCAGTATCAGCGAAAATAATGCGCAGGGAACTGCATAAACAAGATATTCATGGCAGAGCTGCTATTGCAAAACCTCTGGTGACCCGGATGAATTCACAACGGCGACGGCAGTGGTGCTAGGAGCATACAACGTGGACTGCCGATGCATGGAAGCGTGTATTGTGGTCAGATGAATCCAGATTCACACTATTCCCCACCACAGGACGCGTTTACATGTGGAGAGCACCGTCAGAAGCGTGCCATCCAGACTGTCTGCTCCCATCATTGCAGCATGGTGGTGGTTCTGTAATGCTCTGGGCGGTCATATCATGGTTTTCAGCAGTTCCCCTGATCACCTTGAAAGGACAGATGACTGGCAGGGCATATAAAACCGTTTTGGCCTATGACGTCCATCCAATGGCTTTCCTGCAGGGGGTGCCATCTATCAAGATGATAACGCCTCGGTTCACATAGCTCTGAATGTCCAATCATGGTTTGAAAAACATGATAAAGAACTTTAAAACCTTCCTTTGGCTCTCCAAGTACCAGACTCAAACATCATCCAACCACCGTGGAGTGTGTTTGAAAACAGAGTAAGATCCCGTTATCCTCCTCCTGCATTTCTCAAGGACCTGGCGCAGTTTCTGCATGAAGAATGGTGTAATATCCCACTAACCACCATCCAGGATTTGTATACGTCCACTCCCAGAATAATTCATCAGTTTTGAGTGCCAAAGGTAGTCCCATACCGTATTAGGTACGCAAAACCTTTTTTTCTAGGTGTTCACATTATTCTTTCCAACCCCTATATACACTGAAGAGCAACTGAATTAGAGACAGCTGGCCTTATGCAAATGTGGCGCTGTGGGCGGCCCTGTAAACGAAAACGACATAACATATGCAGCGATCCGACAATATAAGGAGTGATGCGACGGGAATCAGTAAGAGTCAGACGTAGTATGGCTAAGACGAAGGATTTAAGTGCATTTGATCGTGGACAAATTGTCGGGGCCCGACGAATGGGTCACTCCATCTCGGAATTCGTGCAGGCACTGGGATTTTCACGAGCCACTGTCACGGGTGCACCGTGACTACATAGAATCCGGTAAAACCATCCCTGCAAGGGCCAACTGCCGTGAACAACAGCGTGTGGATGAGCGGGGTCATCGTCGGCTAGCTTGCATTATAACAGCGGGTAGACTGGTCACAATGCAAGAAATGACTCGGCAATTTAACGCTGGTGCACAAAAACGTGTAGGCAGCCACACCATTCAGAGCCATCTCCTCGATATGGGGTACAGAAGCCATCGTCCCACGAGGGTACCGCTGCTGACCGCACATCACAGGATGCAAAGATTAGCATGGGCGCGGGAACATCGCCACTGGACCCTAGACATGTGGGAAAATGTTGCCTGGACTGATGAGTCGAGATTCACGTTGGTACATGCGGATGGCAGGATACAAGTACGGCGTAAACCACATGAAGCGATGGATCCTTCTTGCCAGCAGGGTACTCTTCAAGCTGGTGGGGCGGCATTCTCGTCTAGAGACTGTTTACGTGGACTGAAATGGGACTCACAGGTCAGCGTTACCGAGATATCCTGGACGACCATTTGCCCCGTTTGTGCGTCTTCAACATCCTACTGGGGACCTCATCCTGCAACAAGACAATGCAGTTCCAGAATTGTATTCTAATGGTTGGATGAACACTCCACCGACGTGACCTCGCTTCCTTGGCCAGCTAGGTCACCTAACCTCAATCCCATCGAGCACATCTGGGATGCCATCGAGAGAGATGTTCGAGGCTCTGACTCCCTCCATCAAATCTTCGTGAACTGTGGGAGCTTGTTCAGGGGTCGTGGATCCGTATGGCTTACCAACGCTTCCGGTGTCTTGTCGAGTCCATGCTGAGACGAATCGCCGCCGTCATCAGGACGAAAGGTGGTGCTACACGTTACTAGACAGGTATCTCTAATTAAATTGTTTTTCAGTGTATGTATCATCATCCATTTTTTATGTGGGTTTAGGAGATTTTTAAGGATTTTAGAAATAATTCTCTTCCGCTTAAGGAATATTGTAGCAGTCAGTTCGAAAGGGGATATCTGAGGCGATAAGGGTAATTAGACCTGTAAAAAAAGGTGGTTCGCCGGAAGTTTTTTGTATTCAAAAGCCGTTTCAGAAAACGTTAAGTGATTTTTATACTTTTATTGGCCTACGCTGTGATCATATACATTGTCATCTGATAAACGCATTCAAGACAGTTTTATTGTTTTACTGACGAGGTGGCGTCAGGGGAACGCTACTCTCTTTATGCTAGCTTTGAGCTAGGGAGATGAAGCAGGGGGTCAAGCATATGTCTACGCAGAGGACAGAGCGGGCGGCATGGAAGAAACCTTTTGTCGGGTGTCCGACTAGGATAGCGAAGTAATGAAAGCGTATATAATTGTAGAGTAAATAAGAAAGAGCAGATAATTAGTAATAGGAATAAGTAACGAACTTAGAGATTCAAGGACAACCTGCACAATAAGTCTGCACAAATAATAAATCTATTATAATTATAATTATCTCAGCCATTCCTTTGCTATTGATTTTCCGCAACCAGCTGCGTTTAGGTACAAACATCGAACCCGAAGAAGGCTTGCGTCATATATAGCACCCTCGTGACACATTATCAATATACTGCTGGATATAAGTCTCCCCAAGACTTCCCAGCATATCTTTGTCTGGAGCAGTGTTCTTCCACGTCATTGCGGCACGCTTTTGAATTTTATCCACCCAGCTCTCATCTGGTTTTCTTTTGGGTCTTATCCAGTCGCTTAGAATCCAGTCTAATATTTCAGTGGTCCAAGAGTTGTTAGTTCTCCGAGCAATATGCCCATTTCATTACCACTTGAGGTTTTTCACTTTGATCATGATGTCATCAACTCTTTTGTAATTTCTCTAACCATGTAGTTCTCTTTCCATCTTCCCTGTTTATACTAAGCCTGAATCTCTCAATGCTTCTTTGAGTTATTAGCCTCCGAATATCTTCCTCAGTTGCATTCCATGTCTCCGATCCATGAGTAAGAACTGGAAAGATACATTGATTAAACACTTTTCGTTCGTTTATCTTGGACAGCAGATATCAAGTGAGTGTCACATTGATGAAGAAATTAATCGGCGTACAAAACTTGCCTGGAGAGCTTTTGGAAGAAACAGCATAATTTTCAAGAGCAATATGCCATTATGTCTTAAAAGAAAAGTGTTTGATCAATGCATCCTTCCAGTGCTTACGTATGGTGCAGAGACGTGGACCTTAACTAAAAGAGATATACAAAGACTGCAGACAACTCAAAGCAGCATGGAGAGGTGCATGCTTCGTGTAACCAGGAGAGATAAGAGGAGGAACTCGTGGATCCGAAAAATGACAAGAGTGGAAGACATCATGATCAGAGTTAAATCCCTGAAATGGCAATGGGCTGGACATACTGCCAGAAGGACAGATCATCGATGGACAGCCGAAATTTTAGATTGGATTCCAAGGGACAGGAAAAGACCCAGAAGAAGAAGACCACATGGGAAGATGGGTGGATGAAATTCGAAAGTATGCAGGGGTGACATGGAGGAGACTGGCACAAGACAGACCGTTGTGGAGGAAACTTGGGGAGACCTTCATCCAGCAGTGGATTGATAATGGTTGACAATGATGATGATGATGATATCTCTCTTGAAAATTGCACTGTTTCTCTGTCAGCTTTCTACGGAGCTATGAACACTAAAACGAAGTTAAAGTTCATGTCTGTGATCCATAAGTAAGAACTGAAAAGATGCATTAATTAAACACTTTTTTTAAGACATAATGGTAAATTGCTCTTGAAAATTGTACTATTTCTCCTTTAGCGTTTTACAGATCAATTAATACTAGAACGAAGTTAAATGGTAAAATTATCTTCAGTATTGTTTTGTTTCTTCCAAATGTCCTCCAGCGCAATCTTACGTGCCTATACATTTTTCTTCAATGTGTCCATTCTTTACATCTCTTGCGATGCTCGCCATAAAGCTTGATGTTGACAAGGCACCACTCCGCCTTCTCATTGTGGATCTTGTTCCCACTGAAGGGTCTTTGACAACCGACAAAGAGCAGTATAATTGTACCACCAGGATTAGACTACATGTTTTTCGCTATTCAGCAGCCCAATAGGCCACCCTACTGCCCCAACGTTTTACTTATAGCTTCACAAGGATACATGCTATCCTGTCAGAAGTCATGAGACACGTTCATTTACACTGCTGGCCCCCCAAAATGCAACACCAGGAAGGACACGAGATAGCAAAGCCAGATTTACTGGACACATAACAACAGATACAAAGATGAAACGATTGATCTTAAAGGCCCGTGCGACTTGCGGAACACGCAGACATCAACAGTTCGTGTGGCCCACATGGCTGGCAATAACGGCCTCTACACACCGCGGCATCGAACAAAAGATGCTTTAGACGTGGGCTTGAGGTATGTCGGTCCATGCTGCTTCCACACGTTGCCACAGTTCATCAGGCGTAGCCGCGGGTGGTGCTTGCCGGGCCGCTCGGTTGCCGATCAGCGAGCAGACGTGTTCGATGGGCGACATATCGGGAGAATAGGTGGGCCACTGCAGCAGTGACACCTGGCGGGCCGTGAAGAAATGTTGCACGATGCGTGCCACGTGCGGGCGCGCATTGTCTGTTGAAGCGTGGTCGCTAGCAGGTCCTACAGGTAAGGGAGGACTACAGGCTCCAAAACGTCGGAGATGTAGCGGTGGCTGTTCAGTGTACCAGCGATGCGTACCAGAGGGGTGCGGGTGTCATATCCAATTGCGCCCCAAACCATAACGCCAGGCGACGGACCGGTATGGCGATGCATAATGCAGGTGTCATACCGTCTCTCGCCGCGATGCCGCCACACGCAGATCCGACCATCGTGGTGTTACAGGCAGAAGCGGGATTCGTCGGAGAAGAAAATGTCGTTCCTTTCCGTAGTCCAGGTGCGGCGTTCAACGGCCCACTGCCACCGCACTCGCCGGTGGTGTAACGTAAATGGTAATCAAAGCAATAAGCGCCGTGCGACAAGTCCCCGCTCCTGCAGACGGCGTAGAACGGTACGTGCTGACACAGGTTGTTGCGCAACACACCCTAATTCCGGCGATAACGTTCGTGATGTGCCGGTGCGAGGCGTCAATGCCCGCCGCACAGCATGCCGGTCCTCTCGTTCGGTGGTGTGCCGCGACTGCGGCAATAGCTCCCGTCGGTCCGCGCGTCCCTCCTGCACCCACCGAATCCATACTCGCCTCACTGTGGATCGATGTCGTCCCACACGGTCGCCGATGTCTCGGTACGATAAATCGCTGTCGCGATAAGCCACTATTCGTCCTCTGTCGAACTCCGAAACGTGCTGGAATGACTGCTGTATTCTGCGACGAGGCATCAGGAAGCTTCCCACGCACAGGTCCGGCAGCACAACACACTTCCACTACTTACACCCCGCCTTCTGTGCACCCTTCTTATAGTGCTTCTCGGTGGCGTGCCGGTCGCACATGATTTTCATATGCCCTGCAATGCTAATCGTTTGCATGTCCTCTCGCGGGCGACGCATGCTGCGAGTTTCAGGCCAATCGGATGCTTTCTTCTTAGTGCTGCATTTTGGGTGGCCAGCAGTGTATAAGGGAAATGTCTTTACTGCAAACTAAAGCTCAGATTTTCATTTGACTTCTGTGATAGATCGTGTAGCAAATTTTTTTATTAATATAATAATACTAGTACTTTGCCCCATTCTTTCTTTACGGTTCACGTGAGCAAAAATGCTGAAGGCGGTTGATTATGCCTTATCCTCCGTTAACCCCTTAAGCAGCCGATATACCTGAACCAATTGCCCAAAAACTTTTGCGTTCCCCAAACAGAAATGTTCACATAGCTACCGGGTTTTACTAAAGCTACGGAAAAACATTTTCTTTTTTCTTTTCATCTTAGCACTACAGACATTAAACCTGTCATCAGCGATGAGTATTTCCTTCTATTCCTTTCTTCCCTCGTCCATATTGAGAAAGAGTTGGCCCCCACTGACACGAGGGACTTACACATCTTTTCTTTTCTTTCAACCATTGTTATAGCCCTTTCAGCAGGTAATCAGTCAGAAAGAATTAGTGTCAATCACCTCCCTAAATGAACACTAGGAATAACCCAGCTAAGGGGGAAACAAAAGCTTTCTGAAGCGCAGGCGCAGTATTTTTCCAGTCCCGTTTGACCTCATTCTTATACATCGAATATGCGTATCCATTTGAGCTGATTTTACAACATTTTTCTATACCCGAGTTAATTCGTTCCAGCCGGGTATGCAGTTAATATACATCCCAAAGATGTTTCCGTAGGGTTATGATGGAGTACTGGGCTCAGATTAAAAGGAATCGCACTGTTGAGCACACAAGTGCACGGAGTGTCCCTAAGTCCGAGCCTAAGTGTTGGCTGCTGATCGTTTGTCCGAGTATGTCCGGGTTCCAGTGCGAGTTGAGCCATGGGTGGTCAGCTTGGAGTACGCCACTGGATATCTCCTCTCTCCATGGCTCTACATTAGAGATGGACGACTGCTTATAGCCCTTGAAGAGGATCACGGTGGTCGTTAAACCCAAAAATAAAGTTTCCTTAAACCTTGGATGCACATAATGCTTTATTGTGACGTCATTGTTACTTGCCGAGAGGGGCAACCACTGATGGCGAAAGAGGTACGTATGATGATTGGGCTCATGAGTGTGATATACGTGAATGTAGTCGATAAACAGCGGCATTAGATATGTCAAAGAGGTTCCTTTCACAAAGACCCTTTAAATAAATTGACCGGGTTTCTTTTATCAGTACAAATGCATACACCGACCCCAAAATAAGAACAACCATTATGCAGTATCGTCTTGAGCAACCTTGTCGCCAATGGACAGTGAGTATACGAACTGGGTGGATTCTGTGCTTGAGTTACTCTTGGTTTAAAGGTGGCCATTCCTGCAGCAAAATATCGCGTAATACAAAAGGTTAACGACCGAACAGCTCTTTACAGAGTGTCCCACACATTTTCCGTACGACTGAAATCAGGGGACGTTGAGTGGACAGGGAAGATAATGCATCTCTTTCTAGTGTTCATCAAACCATTCCTGCACGATATGGTATTGTTTCTATATAAAACAAGAAAGATGACACCGAATTTTCGGGTGTAATAAGCACGTCTTTTGAATCCATTCTGACGCAAATTAAATTTATCAAAGCTATTCAAAGTCAATAGAACCGGTATGGAAAACAATAGTATCTGACGAAAGAAAGAAGAATTTCAAACGGGTTTTTAATGCCTCAGATATTGCTGTAAACGGAATCGTCAGCTTACGAAATCTTAGAAACAGAGATATCAACAAAAATGCGTCCCCTGGTGGGAAAACCATGCATTATTTTAGGAAGAAAGTATTCTCAAAAGGTTTATCCATTTAAGCGGCATCGGTTCAAGAAAAAAAATTAGTCGAGTTTTCAGGAGCCCAGATTTTGCAACAAATACTTCAGAAACAGAAATTAACAATTATTACCCCTGGTGGCTAAACCATTCTTCACCAAGCATTAGAAATTATGTGAAAAATCTTTTCCATCAAGTCTTGTATGCGATACAGGAAGAATTTTTCAAATCAGAGCTTTAGGAGCAGAAATAACGCAGAAAAACGCAATTTATCTTTGTACCTCCTAGCGGAAAGTCTATGATTTACTTGAAAATTTTGAATTTCAAGGAAAACATTTCGCATCGGAAACGCTATCCAAAAAAGAAGGAATTTTTTGAATCGGACTGCTAGAAGTAGAGATATTGACAAAAATAAGACATACATCTACGCCCCCTGGCGTATAAACCATGCATTTTTTCAAGAATAAAATTTTCCTAAAAGGTTTGTCGACATGAGTAGAATCGGTCAACAAACGACTTTTTTTCAATCGAGAGTTTAGAAGCTCATATTTTGCTGCAAATACAACACAAGCGGAAATTAAGACTCACGCCACCTGGTGGCCAAACCATTTCTTACAAAAATTAGAGATTATGTGCAAACGATTTCCCATCATGAGCTGTATGCGGTGCAGAAAGAATTTTTCAAATCGGAGATTTAGAAGAAGAGATATATGGGGGGAACGCAATTTACATTTACGCCCCTAGCGGAAAGTCTGTGAATTACTTGACAATTTTGAAATTATATGAACCACATGTCACACTAGGTAAACTGTCCAACAAAGAATGAATATTTAAAATCGGACTTCTAGAAGTAGAGATATTGACAAAAATAAGATGTACAGCTACGCCCCTTGGCGGAGAAACTGTGGGATATTTTACGAAGATAATATTCCGAGAAGGTTTATCAATGTAAGTGGCATTAGTCCACGAAATAAATTTTTCAATCGATATTTCAGAAGCTCAGATTTTATGGTAAATATATCAGAACCAAAAATTAACACTTACGCCCCCCGGTAGCCAAAGTATTCTTTACCAAAAATTTGAATTTATATGCAAAAGATTTTCCTTTAGGAGATGTATCCGCTGAAGAAAAAAATTTTCAAATCGGAGTTTTAGAAGAAGAGTTATCGGGAAGAATGTAATTTACTTTTACGCCCCCTAGCGGAAAATATATGCGTAATTTGAAAAAGTAATTATATCTAAAATACTCTTCGACGTAAATTGAATCGAAAGATAAAAAAAATTTTTCAATCAGATGTTTAGCAGCAAATATGTGGAATAAAACGTATTTTTGAATTCGACATCATCTACATTTACGCCCTCTACCGGCGAAATTGTACATCGTAACAAAAAAGAAAGGAAATAAAGGCTCATCATTTGCATATTTCAAGCTTCCCAATGCAGAAAAAAAAATTCAAATCGGACTAATAGTTGCAGAGATATCGTATGTACAGACGGACGAACGGACAAACCGATAACAGAAGCACGGTCTTTTTTTACAAAAGACGTGCTAAAACAGTACCAGAGCCTCCCGTTTACCACGTCATTAAGCATTGCGTCATCTGTCCTTTCACCCAATGAGGAGAGAGTGCTAAAAATAGCTGCGTCACCATGGCAGCAGGGGACCAGACCTTTCCTCTGTGGTTAACGCTGAGGACAGAATAAAACGCTCGTTCCTTTCCTTTGCGTCTTTAAAAAATGCTTAAAAATCAGAAAATAAGCTTTCCTTAAAAACAATTTTGTAAAAGGGGGAAGATAGTTGTGAGTTTATGCTGTAAAAATTACAATGCACTATGATTTACAGTTTGCCATATATCCGTTCTTTAAAAATGGAGCCCATCGCGAAATAGAGAATTTCGTGAAGTTTAGAAATTTAATTTCTCGTAAACTAAATCTAAATTCACAAAAAAAGAGGGCGTCGAGGTGCAAAAATCTAGCCAAATTTCGTGGTTCTGGTGCTGTTAGTGTGTCCGGAACGTGACCTGATAGCACTTTTTTGCTTACCTTAACTTTGAAATACAATAACTCTTGAAGTATAGCCAGAATCAGAAAATGATTTATTTCAGCGTGTTCTCTGAACAATTCTCTACCAACGATGTAATTTTCATATTTTTGTGTTCAATACTTTTTGAGCTGCGCGCAAAAAACGCGCGAGTGTCACGAAATTTCTAAAACAGCAGTGGCGTTGGCGGCAGCGGCAGTTACTTTTTTTAGAATAGAGATACAACCCCTGTTGGTTTTACTAGCATGATGGCAAATGTTTTGAAAAAGTGTTTTCACCTTTATTCTCTTCAGTTGAAACACATGGATGGTTTGTCGTCGTCGTCTGCAGTTCGTTATCCCTAGCAATCAGAGTCACGCTGGACGGTTCAGTCAAAGCTGTTTTTTAGCACGCCTTTTGTAAACAAGTTAGTAAAATCATGCAATGCATTGATTATAATACGCTTTCCAACATACCAGAAATCGTTGCTCAAATTATGAGGATAATGGCTTTAAAATAATTTTCGGTCCTTATGCCCTGACCATTGATCCCATTTCGTTTAGATTCTACAGAACCGGTTCAGTATACCTCCGAAATAACATAATAAAGTTGTGTTGCAATGGAAGCATTTTAACGTAAGTTATGATGCATAAGGGCTGTGGAAGTGATTCCGCTCCTATGTCCTGACCTTTGACCCCATTTCGTCCATTTTCAATAGGGTTTGTCCACAGGTGGTCCCCTACCACATACTAATAAAATTTAATCGAAATTGAACCGTTTTTACGTTAGTTATGACGCATAAGAGTAGTGGAATGGATCTCGCTCCTATGTCCTGACCTTTCACCCCATTTCGTTCACTTTCAATAGGGTTCCTTCCCTGGTGATCCCCTTCCACATACTAAACGTTCATCGAAATCGAACGATTTTTACGCGAGTTATAGTGCGGCTGGACATACGCACACAACGCGTTACGTAATGAGGCACATGGGAATCGCGACCATCTTCTCGAAACAGTGTGACGTCATAAAATTTTAATAGGATCCACACACAACACGTGACGTAATGAGACAGGATGGCGTGACCGCGCGCCAACATCTCGAGCGCGAGATTGTGACGTCATAAGATTTCTAAGCATGGGTAACATTAATGGGACGACGCCATGGTTATTCAACCCACTAAACGAATTTTTCTAAAGTCGAGATCAAGCTAAATCGATTTCTAGTACCAGAAAATGGTAAGTTAACGACTTTCATCAAAATCAGTAGAGCCGTATTCAAAATAAAATTTACATACATGCAAAAATTGCTCCTTTAATAGTATGGGATATGGGCGATGGAATGGATCCCGATCCTATGTCCTGATCTTTGACTCTATTTCGTTCATTTTCAATAGGGTTTGTCCCCAGGTTGTCCCCTACCATATACTAACATTTCGTCGAAATCGAACCATTTTTACGCACGTTATGACGCATAAGGGCAATGGAATGCATCCCGCTCCTATGACCTGACCTTTGACCCCACTTCACCCATTTTCAACAGGGCTCATTCCCAAGTAGTCCCCTACCACATACTAGAATGTCATCGAAATTGAACCGTTTTTACGCAAGTTATGATGTATAAAGGCAATGGAATGGATCCAGCTCCTATGTCCTGACTTTTGACCCTATTTCCCCCATTTTCAATAGGGATCGTCCCCAAGTGATGCCCTACCACATGCTAAAATTTCATCGAAATCGAACCATTTTTACGCGAGTTATCGTGCCGACAGAAGGACGGACAGACGGACAAAGCTGGAGCATATAAACTTCTTCAACCTACGGTTGGAAAGCGTTAAAAACGATCGTGCTTATGTTACCTGTTTGTCCGTCCGTCATTCCGTCCGCCTGTACCCACGATATCTCTGCAACTATAAGTCCGATTTGAATTTTTTTTTTTTGCATTAGGAAGCTTGAAAGTTTCGAATGATGATCCTTTATCTCGTTTTTTTACGATGTACCATTTCGCCGCTAGAGGGCGTAAATGCTGATTATGTCGAATTCAAAAATATGTTTTATTCCACATATTTGCTTCTAAACATATCCGATTGAAAAATTATTTTATCTTTCGATTCCATTTATGTTGAAGAATATTTTAGATGTAGTTACTTTTTCAAATCACGCATAGATTTTCCGGTAGAAGGCGTAAAAGTAAATTACATCCTTTCCCGATATTTCTTCTTCTAAAACTCCGATTTGAAAACTTTTTTCTTCAGCGGATACACCTCCTAATGGAAAATATTTTGCATATAATTTCGAATTTTTGGTAAAGAATACTTTGGCCACCAGGGAGCGTAAGTGTTAATTTTACCTTCTGATGTATGCGCCATAAAATTTGAGGTTCTAAAATATCGATTGAAAAAAATATTTCATGGACTGAAGCCACTCACATAGATAAACCTTTTCGGAATATTTTCTTCTCAAAATATTCCACAGTTTCTCCACCGGGGGCGTAGATGTATATCTTATTTTCGTCAATATCTCTACTTCTAGGAGTCCGATTTTAAAAATTTATTCTTTGTTGGATAGTGTTTTCAATGTGAAATGTTTTTCATATAATTTCAAAATTTTCAAAAAATTCATAGACTTTCAGCTAAGGGGCGTAGTGGTAAATTGCGTTTCCCCCTATATCTGTGCTTCTAAATCTCCGATTTGAAAAATTCTTTCTGTGCCAGATACAGCTCCTGTTGAGAAAATTGTTTGCACATAATTTCTAATTTTTGTAAAAATACTGGTTTGGCCACCAGGCGGCGTAAATCTTAATTTCCGCTTCTGATGTATTTGCATCAAAATAGGAGCTTCTAAATTCTCGATTGAAAAAAATGTCGTTTGTTGACCGATAGTACTCATGTCGACAAACCTTTTCGAAACATTTTATGATTAAAATAATGCGTGGTTTATACGCTAGGGGGCGTAGATGTATGTCTTATTTTTGTCAATATCTCTGCATCTAGCAGTCCGATTCAAAAAATTCCTTCTTTGTTGGATTGTATCTCCAGTGTGACATGTTTTTCATATAATTTCAAACTCTTCAAAAGTAATTCATAGATTTTCCGCAAGGGGGCGTAATGGTAAATTGCTTCCCTCCTATATCTCTGCTTCTAAATCTCCGATTCTTTTTGCACCGTATACAGCTCTTGGTGGGAAATCCTTTGCACATAATTTCATTTTTTGGTAAAAAACGGTTTGGCCACCCGGTGGCGTAAGTCTTAATTTCCGCTTCTGGTGTATTTGCTTCAAAATATGAGCTTCTAAAATCTCGATTGAAAAAAGTCCTTTGTTAACCGTACTACTCATGTCGACAAACCTTTTAGGAACATTTTCTTTTTGAAATAATGCATGGTTTTTACGCCAGAGGGTGTAGATGTATATCTTATTTTTGTCAATTTCTCTACTTCAAGGAGTGCGATTTGAAAAATTCCTTCTTTGTTGGATAGTGTTTCCGATGCGAAATGTTTTTCGTATAAATTAAAAATTTTCATGTAAATCATAGACTTTCCGCTATGGGACACAAAAGTAAATTGCGTTTTCTGCGTTATTTCTGCTTCTAAAACTCCGATTTGAAAACTTCTTCCTGTACCGCATACAAGACCTGATGGAAAATATTTTTCACATAATTTTTAATGTTTAGTAAAGAATGGTTGGCCACCAGGGGGCATACGTGGTAATTTCTGCTTGTGATGTATTTGTAGCAAAATCTGGGCTCCTGAAAACTCGACTATATATATTTTTTCTTGGACCGATGCCGCTCATATGTAAAAACCTATTGAGAATACTTTCTTCCTAAAATAATGCATGGTTTTCCCATCAGGGGACGTAAAGGCACATCTTATTTTTGTCGATATCTCTGTGTCTAAGAGTCCGATTTGAAAAATTCTATCTGTGTTGGAGAGAGTTTCCGGTGCGAAATGTTTCTCATATAAATTCATGTTTTTCTTAACGTCCAAGTCTGCAAATAGAGGGCGTAAGTTCACGATTACGTTTACAGTAATATCTGAGGAATTTAAAACTCGATTGAAAAATTTCTTTCTTCCGTCAGATACTATTGTTTTCTATACCGGTTCCATTGAGCTGACAAATAGCTTTGACACATTTAATTTGCGTCAGAACGGATTCAAAATACGTGCTTATTACACCCGAAAATTCGGTGGCATATTTCTTGTTTACTGCTGGAACAACCAAAATAGTCATTAATTTTTTGCTTACTCATATTTTAATACAAACCTACGTGAAAATTTAAGATTCACGTAGAGTAGAAAAAATCAAATGAAACGAGCAAGACAAAGGCAAAGTGTGGGACAACAACATCGATAACGATCAGGTAACTGCAGTTACGGTTAATAATCGTATGCTCTCCTCTGGCTGCCAGAGGCTGCTGCAGGAAAAACTGGGTGGGCACGTCGCGCGTGACGTCACAACAGAGGTCGGTGTGCTCACGTTGTATCTGCGGACGGTTAGTTATTGCTCGTGCGTTCCTAGACTTTATCAAAAGAGGAGGATTGATTTTGACATGCGGTCTCCCTCCAGCGTGCGGGCGTGACAAAAAAAAAAAAAAAAAAAAGAAAAAAATTAGCTGGAGACCTCTCCAGCTAATATTGAAATATTCGCCAAAAATGAAGAACTACTGGAACTGAGCTCTGGTGAGCTCCGGCGCAAATTAAGCACTGATTGTGTTGTCGTCCGGAAAAGTGCAGAGAAAAAGTGTAGCAATGCACTTGGTCCGCTACAACACTCAGGATTTCCACGAGTATCAGCAGACACAAAATGTACTAACAGAATGTCCACAATAGTTTGGTGCCAACACCTCATGCTTTGATTCTGTTCACAAAGCATGCTCGGGTCCACTGCTTCAAGAGGTTCTTTTGCCTCACTATGCCAAAGTATCGCATAATTTATAGGGCCACGGGATTTTGATAATATACATCTTTCTCGACAGTAGTAATCCCAAGTAAAAAATTTTGGTAGTCCCGTTGGCTCAGTGTCTAAGCGATGGCTTATGACCATTCGTCCGAGAAAGGTCCGGGTTCGAATCCCGGTGAGGCATGAATGTTGTGTTTAATCTTACGGCACTGGCTTTCTCCCTTCCCTGGAGCCATTGACCCTAAATTAAGGACGGACGACTGCTTATAGCCCATCGAGTTGCTCACTGTGGTCGTTAAACCTTCAAACACATATAATTTCGATGTAACGAAAATGAGTAACGGAAGTAGTCAAACCATTGTTAAAATCTGATCGTGACGCATGCTGTTCCATTAAGTGACGCAAAGATTGTTAATTTTATTTTTACTCAACAATATATTTTACTAAACTATCGTCGAACATGTGAAACCCAAAAGTTGCCGATTGCGGGACTTGAACCCACATCCTTCTTTTCCGGAGACAAATGTTTTCCCAATTAAGCTACTCCGGGAAGGGCTTAATATTGCCGCTTGCCGTTTTTAGTACGTCACAAACATTATTTTATCACATTTTACATAAGCGTAGCAATATCTCATTGCAATCTGCGTAAGTTACGAGAACCTCATGCTAAATGTAATAAAAGCCATTAGAAAAATGCATTTTGATGCTACGCTTGTTTTCCGAAAGTAGTAAAGATTGAATCTTTGTGAAATTTGGCTGAATGGGCATTTAGAAGTAGTGATATGGAACAAAATATTTTTACTTCACTATGATCTGCATTTTCGTGCAGATCAAATGTTCTTTTTGCTTTGTAATGCAAAAAGTGTTTTTCAAAGCAGGCTGATAGATGCGCAGCTATGATGCCCAGAGGCGTACAGAAGGACATAGAGATAATACTGTATAAGTACGATTTTGTTCTTCTAAAACAGCAATTCAGAAGTCACACATACGCACACACCCACATAACAATGCAGCGTTGTATGAAGTGATTTAATGAGGAATCTGCAGACGTCACACACTTTCGTCCGCTACGAGATCATGACAGGGGCGTATATACAGTAGAATCTTTTCGGGGAGCAGAAGAAAAACGGAAGTTTTTGAAACCCACCAGAACAAAATTAAAGTTGGTGAAAAATGGAAGAAAAAATTAAAGCATTTTTTTCTAATGTAAGTCCATGCATTTTTATTAAATTAAGGCAATTTTTTGTACTCTAAGTTGCATTTTAACCAGAAACTTAAAAATTTGAAACACTTTCGGGGGCTAAGGCTCCCCCTGCCTCTCCTCTAAATATGCCCCTGGATCACGAAGAACCTAAATCCTATAAAGCATGTCTGGGAAATTCCAACATAAAACAAATATAATCCTTCATTTTCCTTGGGCCAGTACGAGCTGGAATACGCTGCTGTTAATAGAAATCGCAACACCAAAAAAAAAAAAACAAAAAAAAAAAAACAAGCAATCACAATGAAATAAATGGGAGTGATTAGCTATGGTACATGCCGGAAACGATCACAATTACATACTAGTTCGTGATGAGGAAGGCCAAAAAATTGGTAATAAGTAAATCCACTATGAGTGGTGATAACCGACCCCAAACGCCGTGGGATCGAATGAAACAGAGTTTAGGTGGACGTCTGCGGTATGGCATTCCATTCTGCTTCTACACGCATCCACAATTCGTTGGTTGTGACGGGCGGCAAGGCCATGTGAGCCAGTCGAGCAGACCAGAGAAGACGAGCGACTTGATGCGCACAGAGTACGTCTTAGACAGTATGAGTAACATGCAACATGGGGTCGGACACTGTCTTGTTGGAAGACGGATCCCGAGATCGTCTGAATGAAGTGTAGAAGTTCAGCTACCAACACTTCAGTGAATTAGCATTGGCTCTTCAATGTGCTTGTCTAACTTCCAACACTTCCGTGATGTAGCATTGGCTCTTCAATGTGCTTGTCTAACTTTCAACACTTCCGTGATGTAGCATTGGCTCTTCAATGTGCTTGTCTAACTTCCAACACTTCCATGATGTAGCATTGGCTCTTCAAAGTGCTTGTCTAACTTCAAACACTTCCGTGATGTAGCATTGGCTCTTCAATGTGCTTGCCTAACTTCCAACACTTCCGTGATGTAGCATTGGCCCTTCAATGTGCTTGCCTAACTTCCAACACTTCCGTGATGTAGCATTGACTCTTCAATGTGCTTGTCTAACTTCCAACACTTCCATGATGTAGCATTGGCTCTTCAAAGTGCTTGTCTAACTTCAAACACTTCCGTGATGTAGTATTGGCTCTTCAATGTGCTTGTCTAACTTCCAACACTTCCGTGATTTAGCATTGGCTCTCCAATGTGCTTTCCTAACTTCCAACACTTCCGTGATGTAGCATTGGCACTTCAATGTACTTGTTTAAATTCCAACACTTCCGTGATGTAGCATTGGTTCTTCAATGTGCTTGTCTAACTTCCAACACTGCCGTGATGTAGGATTGGCTCTTCAATGTACTTGCCTAACTTCCAACACTTCCGTGGTTTAGCATTAGCCCTTCAATGTGCTTGCCTAACTTCCAACACTTCCGTGATGTAGCATTGGCACTTCAATGTGCTTGCCTAACTTCCAACACTTCCGTGATGTAGCATTGACTCTTCAAAGTGCTTGTCTAACTTCAAACACTTCCGTGATGTAGTATTGGCTCTTCAATGTGCTTGTCTAACTTCCAACACTTCCGTGATGTAGCATTGGCTCTCCAATATGCTTTCCTAACTTCCAACACTTCCGTGATGCAGCATTGGCACTTCAATGTACTTGTCTAAATTCCAACACTTCCGTGATGTAGCATTGGCTCTTCAATGTGCTTGTCTAACTTCCAACACTTCCGTGATGTAGGATTGGCTCTTCAATGTGCTTGCCTAACTTCCAACACTTCCGTGGTTTAGCATTAGCCCTTCAATGTGCTTGTCTATTTCCAACACTTCCGTGATGCAGCATTGGCTCTTCAATGTGCTTGTCTAACTTCCAACATTTCCCTGATGTAGGATTGGCTCTTCAATGTGCTTGCCTAACTTCCAACACTTCCATGATGTAGCATTGGCTCTTCAATGTGCTTGTCTAACTTCCAACACTTCCGTGATGTAGCATTGGCTCTTCAATGTGCTTGTTTAACTTCCAACATTTCCCTGATGTAGGATTGGCTCTTCAATGTGCTTGCCTAACTTCCAACATTTCCCTGATGTAGGATTGGCTCTTCAATGTGCTTGCCTAACTTCCAACACTTCCGTGATGTAGCATTGGCTCTTCAATGTGCTTGCCTAACTTCCAACACTTCCGTGATGTAGCATTGGCCTTTCAATGTGCTTGCCTAACTTCCAACACTTCCGTGATGTAGCATTGGCTCTTCAATGTGCCTGTCTAACTTCCAACACTTCCGTGATGTAGCATTGGCTCTTCAATGTGCTTGTCTAACTTCCAACACTTCCGTGATGTAGGATTGGCTGTTCAATGTGCTTGCCTAACGACCAACACTTCCGTGATGTAGGATTGGTTCTTCAATGTGCTTTCCTAACTTCCAACACTTCCGTGATGTAGGATTGGCTCTTCAATGTGCTTGCCTAACTTCCAACACTTCCGTGATGTAGCATTGGCTCTTCAATGTGCTTGTCTAACTTCCAACACTTCCGTGATGTAGGATTGGCTCTTCAATGTGCTTGTCTAACTTCCAACACTTCCGTGATGTAGGATTGGCTCTTCAATGTGCTTGTCTAATATCCAACACTTCCGTGATGTAGCATTGGCTCTTCAATATGCTTGTCTAACTACCAACACTTCCGTGATGTAGCATTGGCCCTTCAGTGTGCTTGTCTAAATACCAACATTTCCGTGATGTAGCATTGGCTCTTCAATGTGCTTGTCTAACTTTCGACACTTCCGTGATGTAGCATTGGCTCTTCAATGTGCTTCTCTAACTTCCAACACTTCCGTGATGTAGCATTGGCTCTTCAATGTACTTGTCTAACCTCCAACACTTTCGTGATGTAGCATTGGCTCTTCGATGTGCTTGTCTAACTTCCAACACTTCCGTGATGTAGCAATGGCTCTTCAATGTACTTGTCTAACCTCCAACACTTTCGTGATGTAGCATTGGCTCTTCGATGTGCTTGTCTAACTTCCAACACTTCCGTGATGTAGTATTGGCTCTTCAATGTACTTGTCTAACCTCCAACACTTTCGTGATGTAGCATTGGCTCTTCGATGTGCTTGTCTAACTTCCAACACTTTCGTGATGTAGCATTGGCTCTTCGATGTGCTTGTCTAACTTCCAACACTTCCGTGATGTAGCAATGGCTCTTCAATGCGCAGGCGAGTGCGTGAATGTAACGCAATAGAGCCCCAGACCATCATGCTCGGTGCGGGACTGGTATGGCGCTGCACAGTGCAGTCTTCCAGATGCCGTCCACCACGGTATCGGAGAACAAGTATTTGTGCATCGTGATGCATTAGACAGAATCTGGACTCGTCCGAAAACACAATATACTCCCATTCAGCCCTCCAGTTCCGACGTTTGCGGCACCACTGCGGTCGTTGAAGCCTATGGTTTAGAGTCAAGGGAAGTCGCAGCAATCAGCGCGCGCCTCACATTTGCATCCCCCATGGTACCTTATCCACCCTACAAATTTCGTGCAAATCCGAGCATTTCTTCATGGTGTTACAATTTCTATTAACAGCAGTGTATGTCTTTCCAGGGAAATAATTGGACTTTGCTCTTTCTAAGCCTAACATTGATTTCTCCCGCATCGTGTTTTGTGGGTGTAAAATGATTATATTCTTTACTTAGTGAAGACCGGAAATTGTTTTCCCAGGGCTTGTACATTAGTTATATTTCATTTTTAGAAACATTTTTACTCATTGTTTGTAAAACTATTCACTGCATTTTGTCCTCAGAATGGAAGTTCATATTAAATACGAGCACTTTTGTACCGGTAGTGTACGTTAAAATTTTTGTTCATTTCTTTTCCTTACTTATTTAATCGTCATTTTCATTGTTTTCAGGAATAAATCCACTGCAACAATGAAAAAAAAATTAAGGCAACAAAAAGTAATTGTTAATATCGGAATTCAATGAATAACACGATTTCAGAGGATGCTTCACGCGGAAGTATTGAATTTTTCTGATAATGAAATCACGAAGGCGTATTATTATTCATGAAATCTTTAATTGAAGTGTGTTGAAGTTCATTAGCATTAACAAGCGGACACTTCAAAATTTTACTGATTGTAAATCATCTTTACCCAAACAAAAGGATGAACTTCCGCAATTGTTTGAAAGCATGCGCTAGTTCACAGATTTTTTACAATCGATTTTTTAAAAAATGCAACCATAACTCGCTCGAAATTTTGAGTAGTTTATTATATTACAGTAATGACAAAAAAGTTTCATCTTCGTCGCTGCGGATTTCTTGGAACGACTACTTAAGTTTTTCACGAGACACATTTCGGTATTTGAGAACTTCATCTCTTCTTTACATTTTTCAAAAGTCAAATGAAGAAACGTGCCGAATGACGTCATTAATTCTTCCTCTTGATCTAAATTAGAAACTTAATCGAGAAACAAATATTTGTTTCGCGCTTCATTCCAATATGTTACTTTAATTAGCATAACTCCACTGTCTTTTGCACTAGATTCGACAAAAATTATTGTGCATATCGCGATTGCCATTGTTTAAAGTATTGGGAAGTTTTAAAATAGTACTAGAGATGCGAATTACTTGGCGTAGAATATAAATCAAAGTTTACAAGCTTTCGCACAGCAATTGGCTTTTTCAAGGAAGGTATACAGCTAACTGCAAACTGGATAATGGAAAACATCAATAATTTGAACGTGGTGACTTGACTAGACAATAAATGAATAAGCGCAAATGTGATCAGTCATTCGAAGAAACGAGGTTACGTTGGTTGGACTCGCGGTAATGTGGTAGAAAACACGGCATTATTTGAAGAATTGATTCCAAATGCGTGGCAACTTGAGAGTGACGCTCTCATTGCAAGCCTCGCTGCTGGTCAAGATTTCCAAGTTTTCGCGAATGGCAGTAGATTTGAGTGTGGAGTATGAAGCTAATTTCTTGTTATCATTCCACACAGGAACAGCGGACTTGAACTTGACCTCTCTTGATAAGGCAGTGGTTATTTTACCGTCTTTTGTATCGCTTTTATGTTCGTTGATTCTAATTCCAAATGAACGTTTGGTCCGATGTAGTATCGCCTGGAGCCGTCCGGATAGTGCAGAGGGATTGCACAAACATCTGTCTCATTGAGAAGAGCGGGTGTGTCAATATTTCTCTTAAGCATCGTATATGAAGATGCCGGAGACCTTATGCCGACACCGCAGCTTATCCTCCTGAGCGCGTTTTTTGAGTTGATAGGAAACTTACGGTAAACGAAGTTGCGTCTTTCTCGGATGGTATGCAACAGTCCCATCGTTCAGTCCATTTTTCAAATCACGTGGCAAAGGCATTCTGTGGAAGCTGCTTTAGCGACTCCTGTACAGGTTCAATAACGTCACCATCTGAGTTGAATGTTGCGCCACGAAACTTCTCCTTCATTGTTGGAAACAACAAGAAATCGCGCTGGGCGAGATCAGGACTGTAGGCAGGCTGTGACATGATTTCAATACTGCATTTCGTAAGAAACTGTTGAACACAAGCAGCCACATGTGGGTGGGGGTCATCATGGTGTAGGGTCTACTTGCCCACCAATTCTAGGTCGCTTAATTGATATGTGTCGTTGCAGACGCTTCAAGACTGAAATGTAATACTCAGCATTGACAGTAATTTGTGGAGGAATGGCGTGCTGGTAGACAACACCTTCATGATCAAAGAAAATTATCATCACCTCCCTAGCTGATTTGGTTTGACGGACGTTTTTCGGAGGAGGCAATCCTGTGTGTTTCCAGACAATCGTTGAACACTTCGTGAGGGAGTCGAAATAGTGGACCCATGTTTCATCGGCAGTTATTACTGTGTTTAGAAAGTTTGGATCCTTTGCAAGCATTTGTTTCTACTCATAACACACCTGAACTCTGGCTAAAAATTGTTCTCTGGTCAGGAGATGAGGTACCAATCTGGAACACACATATAGTCATTTGTAGCGTAGAATGCGGAATGCCAAAGTTTTTGAAATATTAGTTAACGCTGCTATGTCTTCATACGTTATTCGTTGATCTTCTTGCAGGATTGCCGAAAGAGTGTTAACAATAAGCTCCGTAACCATACTTTCAGGTCGACGAGCGAGTTCTGCCGACAAACGCCCTTTTTTGAAATCATGGTGCTATCTAGAAATCGTTGGCTCAACCAAACATATATCTAAACTTTTTTCATCAAAATCAACTGGAACCGATTTACCCAAATGATAGCAAAATTTTATCGCACAACGCATTTCACTTCTTAACTCTGAATCACTGACCTCCATAGCTGTATGGTAAAATGCAGACGTACCTTAAACAACTGTGCAATAAAAAAAACCGTAATCGTCTGCCACGGCTAATAACTGTTGTCACAAGTTCTTCATTAATTCAGTTAGTCGTCTGCTGGGTTGTTTTTCCTCTTCGCACTGTTGGCAACTCAAGTAATACTCTCTGTTTTTACGGAACGTCCTTTCTACAATCAAAGTTAACTCTGTCTATCTATTCAACTTGCATTCACAGTCGCATTATTGTCTCATCGTAGCCCTACGGGCACTTTTATGGTTGGGTCTGTGACCTGTTCACATGCGTATAGGATCTAAGTTACTATTTATGGAGAAATGCTAAATAGAGCTGTGTAGTCTCAGATGCTCAAACTCTGCTCGTTAAATTCAAGAAAAAAAACAGCTTCCATGTCTCATCTACGTACATATCTGGAACTTTATTTTTGAATCATCTAATAGGTTTTGCACACCACCTATTCGAATTATATGAAAATTCTATATAATAATTTTATAAGGCTTTTTACTGTAAGACCTATTTTGAGAGAACGGCTGAACTTATAAAAAAATATGGCTGAGGTATCAAAATAAAGGTCTTACCATGTAGATGTGCCAGTCTAAGAGAACAATGAGAATGGGGCAACGGTTCGGGCGTTGTAGGGCGGCAAATTTCCCATGTAAAATCTATGGAAGAAGCGTGCTGTTGACATTCGATCGCGTGCTGTTGACTGAAATGACTCTCGCGAAGCACTCGCTGTTAAATGCGGAAGCGTGGAGGGACTGAGATAGTCCAAAGTCCGAAGTCTTCCCTTTTCTGAGCGAACCGTTGCGCAAAGTAATGGTCCATTCACCTCCATACGTTGATTCATGTTGTCATGGAAACGCTAGCAGGTGATCATATCGAAGTTCTTCGCATTATAACAGCGAAGGGTTTTTACTGTGAGACCTCTTTTGAGAGAACGACTGAACATAAAGATATGGTTAAGGTATCAAAATAAAGGTCTTACCATGTAGATGTGCCAGTCGAAGAGAAAAATGAGATTGTGGCAACGGTTCGGGCGTTGTGGGGTGGCAAAATTCCCATGTAAACTCAATGGGAGAAGCGTGCTGCCCTTATTTACATCAGGTGCTCAGTTCAGTGTCCCACTTGGTGTGTGCATGGTGTTCTATGATCAGTCCTAAAGTAAGTAAATACTTTATTGCGTACTTATCCTTAAAAGAATGTCAAAAAGAAAAAGAAAACATAAGAGCCTTACTTGAAGGCATGAGCGATCAATGGGTCGCAACTATGTCTCAGACAAGAGAGAATCAGGAGTATTCGCAACGCGGATCTCATCCCAACAACATTTACAAACACAGTTGTGTCTGAAGATGAGAGTGAAAGAGTGCGCTATCCAGTTGAATTTTTGAACACGATCGAGATGAGTGGGCTTCTGCCTCACATTCTACGAGTGAAAAAGGGTGCAGTCATGATGCTCATCACGAACGTGGCTGCCCCGGTGGCGTAGTGGTCTAAGCGAAGGCCTCTGATCATTCGTCTGAAAGAGGTCCGGGTTCGAATCCCGGTAAGGAATGGATGTTGTGTTTGTCTTACGGCTCTGGATTTCTCCCTTCCCCTGGAACTAGTGACCCTAACTTAGGGACAGGAGACTCCTATGAAAAATCTGCTGTAAAAAACTGTTATGCCCATTGAGTTGCTCACGTTGGTCGTTAAATATTCAGACAAGAAAAAACCACGAACCTGGACACAAGGAAATGTTTAGTCGATGGCACACGTATGATCGCAAAATCGCTCTTCCAAAATACAATTTGTGCGGAAATTTTGTGCAGAGAACACAAGGGGCCATTGCACACCTTGCCACGCATTCCGCTGACTCCAAGCGACAGCACCATCCCTTTTACCATCAAACGGATTCAATTTCTGATCATACTGTTCTTTGCGACGATAATAAGAGTCAATGACTGACACTTGCTAAAATCGGAATGTACCTGCCAGAACCAGTCTTCTCACATGGTATGATCTACGTTGCCCTATCTCGAGCAAGATCAAAGGATTCTGTTGCAGTAAAGATCACTCACGAAGATGCACCTGGATTACCTGTCGCAAATGGATGGACTCAAAATATTGTCTTTAATGAAGTGTTTGAATGAATAACATTTTTTGTCAATCTAATAAAAGTTTACATTTGTTGCTTGGTATCAGTTTATTCTTTGAAAAAAACTAACCGTCGATTTCGACTAGTTTGGTAGAAAAACATTATTCAGCTGTTCGAAAAGCTCAACTTCGAGAATTCAAATCTAGGAAGAGAACAACTGAACAAAGAGAAAGACTAGAAACGTTTGATTTTTCGAAGCTCCATTTCCGTGCTTATGCTTCTCAATCTCTGAATCGACTTTAAAAAGTAGATCTTCTCTTTTGTATAAGGTCATATACCGTTGCTACACACATGTCTGATCTCAGGAGCCTTAACGGCTCTTCATATTATAGCTTACCCCAAGCATATATACGAGACAGACAGAGACGATCTCGAAAAGCACCGTTTTTGTTCTCGAAAAACGAGGCATCCAAGTACTAACAGCGATTTTACAAACGTCTCTTTCATGCTTAGAGAAAAATCATGTCCTTTTGTTCATAAAAATATAAATAAAAACTCCTTCCTGTTGGCTTTTTCTTTAAGGCAGCCGTGTTACGAAACTTATTTCACTTTCGGAATGAAAGCAGTTTAACGCCAGAAGAACGATAAGCCGCTGTTTACTCTTTGGCTTTAATGGGCAGTAAGGCACTTTTCTGTGTTGATAAAATTCTGTAGTTTTGAAGCGGCTTATTTATTTTAAGTCATGACTGTCTCCTCCGAAGATTAGATAAGAGCCGTTAGGTGCCATGAGTGAGTGAAAGTGTCTTAGCCGGCTTAAAACTTTGGGCGATGTACTTTAGTGTTGTTAATTCCGCTATTTTCGGAGTGAAATGGAACAGTGGGGTTATTTTTTTTTTTGTGGTGATTACTCTGGTGCTTTAGATGAAATTTTTTTCTTGTTCTTGCTTCCGGATGCTCATTCTATTAAATATTCGATTTGGAAGATGTAGTTTTATTTATATTTCAGAATACTTTAAAAGTTCCAATTTTAGATGTTCAGGTCGATACGAAAAAAATTCTATTAGGAAACTTTAAATTATAAAGAACGGGATTAGTAATTATTTCGAAAGTATTCTACGTGAATTACAAGTATTTACATTCAAATTATATCTTTAACGAAAATCCCTTGGGAATCGTTTACAGCGGAGCATTAGTATTCACCGAAACCGACCCTTAAAATCATATTACTTAATCTTGCATGTTCTCTCATGAATACAACACTCAAGAGCGTAAAAAATAGTTTTAATCAACAGATAAAAATTACATTCAACATACATTATCTGATCAAAAGTATCAGTACACTTACTTATCCACAAACTCCCTGTAATAGGAAATGAATTAATATCGAGTTGGTCAACCTTTTGCATCCTCCACTCTACTGGAAAAGATTTTTAGTAGACTTTGGAACGTTGCTGCAGGAATTGCCTTCCATTCTGCCACAACAGCATTCTTCAGATCGGTCACCGAATTAGGACGGTTCCGCCTGGCTTGCAGTGGGCTTTCTAATCCCTCCCAGAGGCATTCAGTGGGGTTGAGATCGGAGCTCTGTGCAGGCCAGTCACGTTTTCCACATCCATCTCATTAAACCATCCCTGCAAGAACCAGCTGTGTAGATTGACTTGATTTGATTTTTATTTTGGGGTTTAATTACCACCGTGAGCAACTCAATAGGACATAAGCATTTGCCCGCCCCTAATTTAGAGCCACTGGTTCCATAGAAGGGAGAGAGCTAGTGCCATAAGACAAACATAACATCCATGCCTCAACGGGATTCGAACCCATCTCGGACGAAAGGCCAGAAGCCATCGCTTAGACCACTGAGCCACCGAGGCGGGCGCTGTGAGATGATGGCATTTTATTTTTGGTAAAGACATTTTATTTTTGGTAAAGGCATTTTATTTTTGGTAAAGACATTTTATTTTTGGTAAAGGCGTTTTATTTTTGGTAAAGACATTTTATTTTTGGTAAAGGCATTTAAGGAAATTGCCGTCACCCTGCTGTTGCCAGAGTATTGGGAGCACAAAATTGTCCAGAATGTAATTATAGGCAGTATCGTTAAGATTTTCGGGATTGAAACCAGAGGGCCCAGTCCAAACCAAGAAAACCAGCTCAGAGTATGGTGCCTTCTGCACCAAAAGTCTCAGTTCGCACAACACTGTCGGGCAGGTAGCGTTCGCCTGGATTCTTAAACACCCAGACTCGTCCGCCGGACCGCCAGAGAGTGAAGCATAATTAATCACTCCAGAGAACATGTTTCATCTGCTCCTGAATCCCCTGGCGCCGAACTTTACATCACTCCAACATACGCCTTGCGTTGATCTTGCTGATAGGCTTGTGTGCTTCTGCTTGTCCATGAAAAGAGAGAGAGAGCTTGTCCATTCCTTCAGCTTGCGACGAAACTTTATGGTGCTAGAGTGTCTTTCGGAATCATTTTCGAACTCTTAAGTGAGTATTTTAACCGAGGATTGGTAATTTAGTCACACCATCTACTTCAGTACTCGGCGGCCTCCTGTCGTTTTATGTGGCCTAGCGATTACACTGTTGTTGGTCTTAGACGTTTGCACTTCAAAGTAGCTTCACTTACCGTTGATCGGGGCAGTATCAGCCGGGTAGCAGTTTCCCTGACTGAATTGCTGCTCTACCGTACGGCACAGTCTACTACCCATGCCTGTCTGTGATATTTGCCACGGATCAAGAATCAAAGATTCGAGATTCTAAAGCAAAGCGTCAGTAATTTCGATGAACGTGTTGGATTACTGGCTTCCTCTAAAGGTTTAGTCGCCAGCATGCTAGCTCAGCAGATCCCTGGATGACGGGAAAAGACTCACGTGACGCCGTACGTCCAACCGCCTTGAAAGAAGGAATGAACACGTGTTCTCATAGAAAAGATGAATAGTTAAAAGTTACGAATTTCTAGGGTTTGGAGAGTACATGCATTTACCTTAGGCTAATGCTAAGTATGTGAAGCATCTCTGATCTAGGGAGAACGTGGCTTTTAATATGATTAATTTGGTTTGATTGATTTGATATATTTGGAGTAAGACTGAATTGACTTAATGTATTATTGTGTGGGACGCTTATTATTTATAATTATTTTTTATTTCTTCAATTCAGGTAGTCAGGGTATCATTGATTTAATTTAAATTACTTTACTGTGTCGTACTCTTTTTTTAAGATTAAAAAGATGAATAAAAGAATTACAAAGAATCAATGTTTGCTGTTCTTGTTTTCAGGATTTCGTTTTTTTTTTTTTTTTTTTTACTTTTAAAGGTTAAACAACACATTTAATTTTTTATGTATTTAGTTACAAATGCCTTAATATCGGCTGTTTTTAATATATTTTTTTATGTAAATACCCTGAAAACAGCCGTTTTTTATTTACTTTTCATTGCAATGTGTATGTACCGAAACGTGTCTTTTTGATATTGCATGTTTTATTTAATGAAATGAGACTTATTGATGAAATCGAATGTACTCTGTAGCAATTTATATAAATGTCTTTAATGCAGGTGTTTTCCTTAGCTATAAGTTCTTGTATTTGTCAAATATTTACTTGTTTAGTTGATTTAGTTTTGGAAGTTTCTTGTATGGTAAACCATAAAGGCCAAACAAATGTGTGTTTTAAGTGAATTTCAAATACATGTACTCTTAAATAGGTAGATTTATTTCCTTTGAATGTAATGCATATACCTTGAAAAGGGACTTTTATTATTTTTCTTGATTTCATGAGCATGCTCTGAAAAGTGCCATTCTCTATTTTTCTGCATTTCATGTGAATGTCCAGAAAAGGGCCTTTTTTATATTCTTTTTTATTCAATTAGATAAAATCTTCTAGATGAAATTGTATGTATTCTGTAGTTACCCCTGTGATGTGTGCAAGAGCACGTGCGTTATACCTGTATGGGCCATAGCTGCAACGTATTAGAGCAAATCGACTACTTAAAAGGTGTTCCCTATTTTGTTAGTGGGTGCTTCTGTTTATAAATGCATCCTATTGGAAAAAGTATTTCTGTGCCGCACGCCACATACTATGATACAGATTGTAAAACTTATAGTCTTTAAATAACGCAGTTTTCTCGATAAGGGGTTAATGAATAAACTGCTTTACTAATTTCTAAAACTGCTTCTAAAATTAAGAAAAAATTATCCACCTCACATCTTCAACTATGAAGAATATTTTAAGCATATTTTCTAATGTTTTATAATGCTCCGTTTTCCCCCGTACGGAGAGCTAGTGCATATTTCCATTTCCAAAAATATCACTTATTCTAAAATTTGATTGAAAGCAAAATTCTTTCTTGGTCGGATACTGTTGACTATGAAGAAACTTTCGCGCTTCCTTTGCTTTTCAAAAAATACGCAGTTTTTTCGCTAAGAGAAGAAGAGTTATTTTTCATTTTTCTACTGTGAAAATGTTTGGTTTTAAAGTATTCCTTTTGCTTCCGAAATTTTTCCTTATCAGGTACATTTGAGCACAAGTAATTACTTCTACTTGCAAACTATAATGAGCATAAATAGCTACTTTTATTTGCAAATCATATATAGCTACTTGCAAATTATGATGAGCATAAGTGCCTATTTCTACTTGCAAACAGAAATGAACATAAGTAGCTACTGCTACTTGCAAACAATAATGTGCATAACTAGCTTCTTTTATTTACAAATAATAGAGAGCGTAAGTAGCTACTTGCAAGTAATGATGAGCACAAGTAACTACCTCCATTTGTAAATAATGAACACAAGTAACTACCTCCATTTGTAAATAATGAACACAAGTAACTACTATCAAATTCTAATGATCATAATTAACTACTTGAAAATAATAATGTGCTTAAGTAACTAATCGCAAATGCTAATGTGCATAAGTAACCAATCGCAAATGCTAATGAGCATAACTATCTGAAAATTAATGAGCATAAGTAACTACTTGGAAATGAGCACAAGTAGCTACTTCTACTTTCAAGTAATGAAGCGCTTAAGTAGCTACATTTTTTTGCAAATGATGATCATCGAGACAGAAAGAGAGAGAAAGAGAGAGAGCGAGTGAGAGTGAGCGCGCGCGAGAGAGAGAACTATCTCTACTTACAAATCATGATGAACATGGAATAATTATGAACTGAAAGTAGAAAGTAGCATATGTAACTACTTCTACTTTCAACTAATGATGAACATAGGTACGTACAAGTACTTGCAAATAATGAGCATAGGTAGCTACTTCAACTTGCAAGTAATAACGAGCACAAGCAGCTACTCCTATTTGCAAATAATAATGTGCATAAGTTGCCTCTTGAAAATAATAATGAACATCAGTAGCTACTTCTGCTTGAAAAAGATGAGCATAAACAGTTACTTTTATTTGGAATAATGATGAGCATAAGTAGCTACTTCATCTTGCAAATAATAATGAGCATAGGTAGCTATCTTCATCACCTGCAAATGATTATGAGCATAAGTAGTTGCTTCAACTTATAAACAATAATGAGCCAAAGTAGTTGCTTCTATTTGCAAATGTTTCGCCGATTCTGGTAGTCCGAAAAGAAGTACCTTTGGAGACTGGCTTCGTTCGTTATTGAGGACAATGTCTGCATAGTTTATTTTGAACGATGTTGAGCTTTTATGGTAGGTGGGGTTAAATACGTTTTTTTATCTTTGTAATTGCATTTCGCTGATATTCTCCTTTTCTTTAGAAAAGGAGAAACTCTGCTTTGGAAATTCGTTTTGTGTCTGAAGGATCCAAAAGTTGTAATTATTACAACCGAGAATTCCGTGTGATCTTACTTGCGTACTTTTTGTTTACGTCAGTCTCCGCATCTATAGATGGTTTGTCGTCCACAAATCTTTGTTAATTTCTCGGAGTCATAAAAATAGAATTACTAATGGATCCGGATACTGGATTCTTGATCATTTCCCACTTCAGTTCTTGGCATATTCACAAAAGCGTCTACAAGACTTCGGGTCGTCTTTTTGCACATATTGTCTTTTAGTCTTTTTTAGCAATCACACAAGGACTTAACCAAAAACTTCACTCTTCCTCTTGTTCCTCCACTTCTTTGTTGGCGCTCTCGCTGTTGTTTTCCGAGAGTAATCCGATTTTCTCCTTGGTTTTTCTGCGGCTACTCACGGTGTCACTCAGATTTGAGAGTAATTCCGTGCTGTGACTCACGGTTTAGGGATTAGGTCTCCTTGTTTTCGATTTACTGTTTTAAATTTATTTTCTTGAGATATTTCCTTCCGTAATCATTTTTCTGTCTTCAGAATTCATACTCAGTTTCCTTTACCCTTAAGGAAAGGACTCCTTGATTTTATTTTAGTTAAGGAAATATGCTGCCATTAAAAATGTGTACGTAATATTTGGTATTAATGCGTACTTTACCTTAGTATCTACTTTTTGTTTCGGATTGGTCTGAATGTTATATCTTCATCTGCTACACTTATATTTGATTATTTTAAGGGAAACTCTTCTGCTTCGATCAAATACAGTTAATACAATTTCCCCTTCAGTTGATGAATCTTGCTCTTCAAGAATATTTTCACTGACACGCGTAAACTGTTCCCGGTGTCAATTTTAGCTGACCTTCTTCCGCCATGACCTTTGCCAATCCCCCAGCAGAATTTGGACGATTCTCATCACCTATCGTCTACAGTAACACGTGCGATTTTTTTAACAGTGTTTATATCTGTTTGTTCTCCATGGACAACACAACGAACTGTCCTTGGAGTTCCTTCAATTTGTGGAATGTGAGTGACCGTTACGTGGTTCACTTTCAGGGTTTATTTACACTCCCTTGTTCAATTTTCTTAATTAGCGTTTCTTTGTCCCTGATTAACTTTGTAACGGCAATTAGACTTAAGGTGTCCTGTTTTTCCACATCGGAAACAACCTCAGCTCATTTCTGAGCTTGGTGAGCCTTCTAGTGATTTTGATGTGTGTGTGTTTCTCCAGTGGATGGTTCCCATCGTACGGGTGTTGTTCCTGGGATCACTTAAATCTGTAGAAAACTTATCTCTCCATGTCGGTCATATTTACCTTAGAATAATTACCTTTTATGGTTTGCTCACCTACCACTCGGTAAATTCCATTTTTCATAGCACTTCCACTGTCTCGGCACATGGATGCAGAGTATTCTCATGCTCTCACTGAGAGCAGTCTCGGAAAAATTTCAAAACACTGGCGTACGTAATGCTTGCTTTATTACTTCTTACGAATAAAATGTTTGGAAATTCTTTCTTCATACGTAACTTCTCTATATGAGTCTGGGAAATCAGGAATGGAAACTCTAGCACCCAAATATTCTACCGAACTGTTGGCCCCACAGTATTTCCTTAGGCCGCAAAAGCACTAGGCTTCGCCCATTTTACGGGCACAGCTTTTACATAAACAATTATCAGGACAGCACCGTACGAAAATAATTTCCCCCTTCATATATCGACTGTAAATTTTAGAAATTCGACTGTAGCAATTTTTAGCAAATTTCTGGTGCATGTAAATAATGTCAAAACTGCAGCCGCGTTTACTCTATGCTGAATAGAAAAATTTACGCGTATCCATTATTTTAACATCTTTCAATACAGTTTCATTGAAATATGTCTGCGTGCCAGAGACAAAGAGATCTCAGTTACGTCGAAGCACCTACTCTCACGCAAACCATTAGCACGTTGTACGACTTTGGAGACTGCGTTCAACTCGCCGTACACCTAACGACCGCATTGTAAAGTTGGGCAAAAAGTGAACCCATTGAACTAACGTTAAGCGGAGACAGGCATTCTTGGATATTCTGGCGTCCTAATGGTCTGAGATTGTCTTCTGACCTTTCGTTCGAGATAGGCTCGGGTTTTATTTTCGGATGTGACATGGGTGGTGTGTTTTTCGGCACTTCTGGAGCAATTAGCTCCCAAATTAAGGATGGGGGATTACGTATATCCCAAAGTGTTTCTCATGCTAGTTTTTAGAATGGTAAATGAAAAAGAAGTAAACACAACAGATTGGTTGAAGCATCTCGAAATCTAGACAATTCAAATGTCGTATGAATGAACGTTTGGCTGGAGACCAAAATAATTGTTTACTTTGATTTGCTACTGGGGAAAAGTGCATTCGATTCAGGTACATTGTGATCGTTTTGAGGGTAGTTCAAAGCAAAATTTTCCGGTCTGGTCAGTTCAAGTCAAGTGATATTTCTCTAAAATGGCGCCATCCACATTTGGACAAAGAACTAAAAACTACACTGAAGTACCAAATGCCATGGTATACGTACTTAGTATCGGACCTCCTCTAGCTCGGAAAAACGCAACAACTCGACGTGGCATCGATTCCCCAAGTGGCCGGAAGGCTTCTAGAGAGATGTTGTGCCATGCCGTCTGAACAGCCACACACAGTTCCCTGGTTTTCGTAGGTGCAGGATCTTGGGTGCGAATGGACCTTTCCACCACGTCCCATAAGTGCTCTATTTGGTTCATGTCAAGCAAACGTAGTAGCCACAACATTCGTTGGAACAGTCCAGAATTCTCCTCAAACCAATTCTGGACAACTTGGGCCAGATGACATGGTTCATCGTCCGCCTGGAAGATCCCATCGTCGTTGGGGTACATGAAGTCCATAAAGGGCTGCAAATGGTCACCCAGCAGAGCAACAAAGCGATTACAGGTTAATAACGTATTTACGAGGACAAGATGACCCAAACCGTGGCACTTAAAGACACCACACACACAAGTATGGAATAACTACCAGCTTGCACAGTGCTTTGTTGATAGCTTGGGTCCATGGCCTCATAGGGTCTGCAACACACCCGAACCCTACTATCTGCTCGTAAGAATTAATAGGGTGACTCATCGGACCACGCCACATTTTTCCAGTCTTCTAGGGCACAATTACTGTGTTCATGAGCCCAGGTGAGGCACTGTGTCCGATGTCGTGGTGTTAACAAAGGCACTCTGGTGGGTCTTCTGCTCCCATACCCCCATGGACGCTAAAGTACGCTGCACTGACCTGATGGATTTGTCTCTGATACCTCCTGCATTGAATGTGGATGTTGTTTGAGCCAGTCTGTTAGCATGGACAATCCTGGTCAGTTTGTAACAACTGGTACCGTGACTCATTGGACCACGTTACATGTTGTCAGTCTTCCAGTGTCCAGTTATCGTGTCCACGATCCCAGTTGAGGTGTTGTGTCCAATGTCGTGGTGTTAACAAAGGCACTCTGGTGGGTCTTCTGCTCCCATACCCCATGGACGCTAAATTACGCTGCACTGACCTGATGGAGATGTCTCTGGCACCACTTGCATTGAATGTGGATGTTGTTTGAGCCAGTCTGTTAGCATGGACAATCCTGGTCAGTTTGTAACAACTGGTACCGTGACTCATTGGACCACGTCACATGTTGTCAATCTTCCAGTGTCCAATTATCGTGTCAACGATCCCAGGTGAGGTGCTGTGTACGATGTCGTTGTGTTAACAAAGGCACTCTGGTGGGTCTTCTGCTCCCATACCCCATGGACGCTAAATTACGCTGCACTGACCTGATGGATATGTCTTTGGTACCTCCTGCATTGAATGTGGATGTTATTTGAGTCAGTGTCCCTTGTCGGTTAGCATGGACAATCCTGGTCAGACGCTGCTGGTCACGGTCATTCAGCACTGTGGTCGGCCTTTGCGCAGTCCACGGTTGGTGGTATTGCCTTCCATGAGGTGTTCTCGGTACCACGTGACACCGTGGATCGAGGAATGTTGAATGTTCGCACAAATTCGGAAATTGAATGTCCCATCCGTCTGGCTCCCACTACCATGCTTCGTTCAAACTCCGATAACTCACGTAGGCTTGCCAGTGGTTTTCCAACCTGACTCACGGTTTTCTAAACTGACTCACGAGATTACACCTCGCAACTCATATAACTCCGATAACTCGCGTAGGCTTGCCAGTGGTTTTCCAACCTGACTCACGAGATTACACCTCGCAACTGATATAACTCCGATAACTCACGTAGGCTTGCCAGTGGTTTTCCAACCTGACTCACGGTTTTCCAACCTGACTCACGAGATTACACCTCGCAACTGATAAAAATCATGGCTTGCGTCGAAGCAGCACCAGTTAAAAATTTACATACTGTGCTATCCCATGACTTTTAGCCCTTCAGTGTATTAAGACCATTTGTTGGGGTATAATACCTCATCCACTGCATTCTGTTGAACCTGAAACATTGAAATTTTATTCAAGGTATTGTAGCAGTACCTTGGGGAGGGGGTGGAGTAGCAAACGGAAAACATGGAATTGTTTCCCCGTCGCAGCCTGCAAGCATTTGTTCAACGGTATTCCAAAATATTTTGTAAAGATCAGAAAATGTAATTGGTTCGCATGATACTTACACATTTAAGCTAATATCGCATGCATACTCTTTCTGTCGCCATGCAATGTTTTCGGTTCGATAAGAGTAAGCTTTTATAGTGTTAGCTCAGAATTTTTAGTCGGGTAAATTAAATGGATTGTCACTCAAGCACTAACATTCAAATTATATTTATTATTGCGGTGAAACAATACTTTTGAATTAAATCTTGATTGAACAGTAGATATTTCAAAGCCATATTTTAGAAAGCTTTATGCATTAATAAAATAAAATATGTGTCTTATTTCCAGGTGATTGAATAATACCTCAAGCTAAGATTGTTGCTGCCAATCTAAGAACATCCAGAATTTGAGAACAAATCATCGCATTTTTGAACTTAGCATTTAAATGTCAAACGTTCCGAATGACGCAACACGTGGGGAGTCAAAGAAAGTAACAGAGCTGGATGAGACTTACTGAAATCAGAATGTTACTCGTTCTTCTAATATTTCAGGTAAAATTTTATTGAGGAATATTTGAAGAATAATATTAATAAATCGTGTGATTATTCTATCATTCTACTAAATTGTGATTATTTTTAAGAATCATGTAATTTTTCAAAATAACATGTGAAATTATGTTAGCGTATAAATATTTACGCCATTGAGCCATTACAATATGGCTACCTATCTGTAGGACCCCCTTTAGCCCCCAAAAACAGTGGCCACTCGGCAAGGCATCGATTTGATCAGGCCGCGACAGATATCCTGGGATATCTGGTACCATAATGTCAACAACAGGTTCTACAGTTCCTGTACAATTCGGGGTGGTGGTGATTTAGCGCGAACCCGCTTTTCCAAGTCGAACCACAAATGTTCGATTAGGTTCATGTCAGGTAAATTTGGAGGCAGGGGCATTAACACAGAGTCATCAGCATGTTCCTCGAACCACTTCTTGACGATTCTGGCAGTGTGGCATGGTGCAATATCCTGTTGGTAATGGCCATCACCATCAGGGAACACGGTTACCATGAATGGGTGAACTTGGTCAGCAACGATGTTCAGACACCTTATTTAGAGGCCAGAGCATTAACAGAAAGTCACCAACATGTTCCTCGAACCACTCCTTGACGATTCTGGCAGTGTGGCATGGCACATTATCCTGTTGGTGATGGACATCACCAGAAGGGAACACAGTTGCCATGAATGGGTAAACTTGGTCCGCAACGATGTTCAGAAACGTGACGGCTGTCTGGGATTGTGCTATTGGGATAATGGGGTCTAAAGGATCCCAAGGAAACATCGCCCAGTACATAACAGCGCAGCCGCCGGCCGGATTCCCTCCATGCATCCAGGTGCCATAGCTTCCGTTGGTAATCGGCGTATCCTCGATCGGCCATCAACGTAATGCACCAGAGACCTTGATTCGCCAGACCAGGCCACTTTCTTCCAAATATCCACGGTCGAATCTCGATGATCTTGGGCCCGTTTCATGCGTTGTTGGCGATGACGTGCAGTGAGCATGAGATCCGGCTGGGTATTCGGTTACGCAGGCCCATGCGCAGAAGGCTGCTGCGATTTGTGTGCTGTGACACATTGCCCTGATCACCAGTGTTGTAGCTGCGGATGAATGGTCGCACTGTGGCCCTGCGGTCGCAGTGAACAATGCGGGACAGTCTCCGCTCCCCTCTGGCATCAATGAGCTGCGGACGACCCACGGCTGGACGACGGTTCGTCGTATGGCCATCTTTGCACCACTTTTGATACGTACTCAATACTGCGGCACGTGAACAACATACAAGCTGCGCCGTTTTCGAGCTCGCAGTTCCGAGGCGACGTGCCTTCACAATTTGTCCTTTATCAAACTCCGATAAATCGGCAGCTTTTTCCCATTCTGACTCCGAACACTCTACTAACCGAAAGTCGGTCATCGGGTTGTATACACACTGCTCTGTGAACTTCACGTGCGCCACCGTTCGGTCTCCAGACGCGCTCATTACTCTATGCTGGGGGTGGTCATAATGTGATGGCTCATTAGTGTATATAATATCGTAGCTTTCTTGCTCTTTTATTTAGCATGTTACTATAGCAACTACTCTGGTAGAGTTGAACGTAACTTACAAATTTCAACCAAGTCAAATCGACGCAGTTCTTTCGCCGAAGTTGGTAATAGGAGGACTAAAATCCTTATTTTGACATAAAATTGACCGGCATCGAAATAATATGTGAGAATTTTTTTGGTACCATGCACTATTTTTTGGCGTATTTATTCTGACACGAACATTTACAGAATGTTATTCCGACGAATGAGTAAATGGACTGAATTCTCATTGGTCACTGTGACCAAAATTAAAATTACATTCTTGTTCAATCACCAATAAGAAAAGGTTAATCCAATGTTCCGTATCAATATCACAGCTCAACTAAAAATAAAAAAGCAACTTTTGTTTAGTTGCCAAGGATGTCTGAACGAAATTAGGACATTTGTAGGGTTCTGAATCCAAAACTGACATTAGTTTTACCAAATTGGATCTAGTTTTTGAGATAATGGATATCCCTCAAATTATAATTTACCCCAATACGACCTCTGGCTGCTGGCATATGCAGCAAAGCTTGGTTTGTCTTTTACTCTTCAAATTGTTTTTATCTAATTTTATCAGGCCGTCCCAGGTGGCGCAGTGGTCTAAGCGATGACCTGTGATCCTTCGTTCGAACGGGGTCCGGGTTCGAATCCCGGTGAAGCATGGATATTGTGTTTGTCTTACGGCACTGGCTCTCTCCCTTCCCTGGAACCAGTGACCCTAAATTAGGGACGGGCGACTGCTCATAGCCCATTGAGTTGCTCACGGTGGTCGTTAAACCTCTAATAAAAAAAAAAAATTATCAGATTGTTTTGCAAGTTTATCCATTGCATATAATGTCATATTGATTTTTTTGTTTTTTTGCATAGATGTCATTCACGAATAGGCTGCTTAAACAATCCTAATGCATTCTGCTACATATGCAACTAATAAACTTCGCGAAAACAAATGGAAACTATCACTGACTTTGTAAGACAAGCATATTTTTACTTATTTTGGTGTGAAGCTTGGAGACCAAGATAAGTCTTGGGTTCCCCATAAAATTTGCAAAATCTGTGTAGAGTGCTTACCTACGACAGTGGAACAAAAAAAGGAAATTCTTAAACTTCGGTGTGCGGAGAGATCCGCGAAACCACCACGAATATTGTTCTTTTTACGTTGTGAATGTGTAATGCTTCAATCACTACAAGAAATATAAATGGGACTATCCTGATTTCGAATCAGCAAGGCGACTCGTGCCACAGGGCGAAAATGTTACAATACCAGTGTTTACTTCACTGCCTGATATTCCATTGTCAGATGCAGAAGAAATGCAAAACTTGGAGTGTACCACAGCTGATAGTAGTGGAAGTGAATAAGAAGGAAGCTTTTTCACATCTCAGCAGGTCTCCGAAAAAGAACTAAATGATCTGATTCGAGACCTGTCTGTCAAAGCAAGCATCTGAACTTTTAGCATCCAGGCTAAACGAAAAGAACTGTTTAAAGCCTGAAGCTAAAATAATAGCTTCTCGGACAAGATAGGAGGAGATTCTTCCATACTTATTTCAAGATGAAAACCTTTAATACTGCAATAACATTCATGGACCAGAAGATTAGTAGCAATTTTGTAGACAACTCCACCAAAAGCTTGAAATGTATTTACTGCTCGAAGGTACACCCTATACATCTCTTCCAATTGCTCACTCCACAAAACTTAAAGAAGAATACACTGAAGAGCATTTAAATTAGAGATACCTGTCTATTAACGTGTAGCACCACCTTTCGTCCTGATGATGGCGGCAATTTGTTTCGGCATGGACTCTACAAGTCACCGGAAGCGTTGGGAAGCCATACGGATCCACTACCTTAAAAGAAGCTCCCACCCACAGTTCACGAAGATTTGATGGAGGGGGTCATCTCTCCCCATGGCATCACAGATGTGCTCTATGGGATTGAGGTCAGGTGACCTAGCTGGCCAAGGAAGCAAGGTCACATCGGTGTAGTGTTCATCCAACCATTCGGATACAATTCGGGAGCTGCATTGTCTTGTTGCAGGATGAAGTCCCCTGTGGGATGTTGAAAACGCACAAATGGGAGCAAATGGCCGTCCAGGATATCCCGGTAACGTCCACCTGTGAGGGACGATGTCACACGTACCAGGGGTCGAATTTCAGTCCACGTAAACAGTTCCGAGACGAGAATGCCATCCCCACCAGCTTGAAGAGTACCCTACTGGCAAGAAGGATCCATCGCTTCATGTGGCTTGCGCCGTACTCGTATCCTGCCATCCTCATGTACCAACGTGAATCTGGACTCATCAGTCCAGGCAACGCCGTACTCGTATCCTGCCATCCTCATGTACCAACGTGAATCTGGACTCATCAGTCCAGGCAACATTTTTCCACATGTCTAGGGTCCAGTGTAGATGTTCTCGCGCCCATGTGATTTTTGCATCCTGTGATGTGCTGTCAGCAGCGGTACCCTTGTGGGACGATAGTTTCTGTACCCCATTGCGAGGAGATGGTTCTCGATTGTGTGGCTGCTTACACGTTTTTGAGCACCAGCGTTAAATTGCTGAGTGATTTATTGCATTGTGGCCCGTCTATCCACTGTTACAATGCGAGCCAGCCGACGATGACCCCGCTCATCCACACGCTGTTATCCACTGCAGTTAGCCCTTGCAGGGATGGTTTTACCGGATTCGATGTACTCACGGTGCACCCGTGATACAGTGGCTTGTAAAATTTCCAGTGCCTGCACGACTTCCGAGATGGAGTGACCCATTCCTCATGCCCTGACAATTTGCCCACGACCAAATTCGCTTAGATCCTTCGTCTTACCCATACTGCGTCCGATTGTTACTGATTCCCTTCGCATCACTCCTTATATTGTCGGATCGTTACATACGTCATGTCGTTTCCGTTTACAGGGCCCCCACATCTCCACAATTGCATAACGCCAGCTGTCTCTAATTCAATGGCTCTTCAGTGTAGGAAAACATAAAAATAGTCTTGCAGGAGCTCTGCTATCATAAACACCAGTGGCCTACTTGTTTTGATCTAAAGATGGTGAACGTCTTGCTTGTGCAGCAGAGTGGAAACACCCAGCACCTTTGTTTCATCTCCTTGTGAAATGTTAGGGCAAAACAAGATCATTGGAAAAAGAGACCTTGTTTTCAAGGAGAAATATGACTGGAGCTGCTGCGAACATCATATACGAGCCATTAGTGGACAGAAAAAAAAACATTTTCCCACCACTGCATATTAGGCTTGGATTGATGAAGCAATTTGTTAAGGCCATGGACAGAGATGGCGATTGCTTCGAATACATTTGTAGATCGTTCTTTGGACAGAGTTTTGAAAAACTAAAAGCAAGGAACTTTGACTGTCCTCGAACTCTTAAACTTATCAACGATTCGAATTTCACAAAATTTATGAATTATGTTGAAACATTAGCCTGGTGCAGTTATGTCTTATTTGTCAAGAACTTTTTGGGTAACCACAAAACAGACAGTTATGGAGAACTGGTGCAAAACATGCTCGCTGACTTTAACAACTTGGGTACTAATATGAGCATAAAGGTACACTTCCTTCATAGTCATTTAGACAGATTTCCGGATAATCTTGTTAATTTTAGTGAAGACCAAGAGGAGAGTTTCCAGAGCAGGTTGTACAGGTAATAGAGGAAAAGCATCAAGGCAGATGGGACAGACACATGATGGCAGACTACTGATGGAGCCTCCAAAGTGATTGTCCTGATGATCCACATAAGAGAAAACCATACACACAAAGTTTTTCCATACATTAATTGTGATTACGTGAATCAGCTGACTTTGTTCTTATGTTACTGTATGAATTCAACGCCCTTAGGTATTTCATGTGTTTACTTTTGTATGATTTGAAACACTTTCTATGTGATTTGTGGGTAGCGTACGCCTGACCACTAAAGTTCTTGCATTACCTATGGTTTTAACCGGGGGCGTCCATTGTTTCAAAAATTAGAGCCAATCTAGAAAACCCGATGCCATGTTTGGAATCGGCGACACATAGTCACCCTAAAATTGCTCTAATATAATTGGCAATAAAACTAGTGTTGACAAGTGTATTCGACAGAAATTAGTGACGTATCTTTCTGAGCAACAGTTCCTCGAAAACAGGTCAACGATATGTAATACAGATTTATGTACCGACATCATGTGATAACCTACACTATCTACCAACAAGTAATTGGACACCCCGGCAATCGACGATATTTGAGGGTCCTGATACACCACACGGCCGCCGCCGCTGAATATCGTGTGGGAAACAACAACGCAACCAGTCGCATGCAAGATGCCACGCAGTTCGGAGCTCTCTGATTTCGAGAAAGGTGTAATCGTCGAGTATCACAGAAATGGCCGATCCATACGTGACATATCCAGCGAGTTAAAGTACCCAAAGTCGTCAGTGGCCTGCAGAATTGGCACGTGGAAGATGAAAGGTGACTGTTGGAATGTGCCCCGACTCGGCAGACCCACAAAACTGGGACTTAGAAACCGACGGGTGCTGGCCAGAGAAATTCGGAAGAACCGCACCAAATTGATGGGCCACATCCACGAGAAGTTTCAACAGGCATCCGTGAGTGTTTATTCGATGAATACCATCCGTAAGGAAGCCCATCTGCTCGGTTATCATGGACGTGCTGCCGCCCACAAGCCTTTGATCACTAAGTCCAACAGCGCTGTTCTGCTAGTGGTGCAAATAACGTCGACAGTGGACCGTTGAACAGTGAAAACAGGTTCTCTGCAGCGACGAATCAAGGTTCACCCTCTACCGTTTGGATGGCAGGGTCTGGGTTTGGCGTCTTCTTGGAGAACGCCTCTTGCCGGAATGTATTGTTCCAACTGTGAAGTTCGGCGGTGGTGGAATTATGTTATGGGGGTGTTTCTCCTGGTATGGCACGGGACCTTTGGTCGCAATTCCTGGTAGACTCAACGCTGAGAACTACTGCACCATTTTGGATGACAATGCGCTTCCTACGTTGTGGAAGCTTTACGGGGTGGACCCATTTACTTTCAGGATGACAACGCCACCTGTGATGTTGCGAGGTCCACCATAGCTTGGTATGGAGACAATGGTGTTAATCGAATGGACTGGCCTGCGCAGAGCCCGGACCTTAACGCTATCGAGCACCTCTGGGACGAGTTGAAGCGTCGACTTAAGGGGTGCCCCCACCGTCCGAAATCGGTGAAGGAACTGACCTGTCTTCTCCAAGCAGAGTGGAAGAAAATACCGCTAGTCGTCGTACAACGCCTGGTTGAGAGTATGCCCTGGAGGGTCACAGCTGTAATCGCCGCTCGTGGAGGCTCCACCAACTATTGAAGGTGAATAAACTTTGTTTTCCTTTGCTATCACAGGTGTCCAATTACTTGTTGGTAGATAGTGTATATGTAGCTTCGATCACACACTGAGAGAGATGCACATCGTGGTTTCGTCGGTTGACTTTCGCTAAAGCTTATTTCGTAGTTGACACATACACGGACAAACATCGGGCCTTCAGGATGATAGTTTAAAGGATGTACTAACGGGGGATCTATCACAGAACTTTGGAACTGTTCTCGTTTTCGGGGATGCGCCGAGTAAAGCTAAGGCAAGGGACCTCCCTGGTCATTTGGCGTTTCGGACTTTCATCGTGTTGCTCAACACTTTGTATAAAGGCTTGAGCGACTTTTCACAAACTCTGTTATACACTGTTGTTAATATAAATTGGAATACCAAGAAAGAAACAGGCAATCACAATGAAATTTATGGGAGTGATTAGTTATGGTACAAGCTGCAAACGATCACAATGACATACCGGTTCGTTTTGAGAAAGGCCAAAAAATCAGCAATAACTTAATCCCCCATGGGTGGTGATAACCAACCCCACACGCCGGGGGATCGAATGAAACAGAGTTTGGGTGGACGTCTGCGGTATTGCATTCCATTCGGCTTCTACACACATCCACAGTTCGTCGGTTGTGACTGACGGAGAGGCCATGCGAGCCAGTGTTTGTGCGAGGACACCCCAGACGTTCTCTATTGGCGACAAATCGGGTGAACGAGCAGGCCAGGGAAGACGAACTACTTGATGCGCACAAAGTACAACTTGGACAGCACGAGCAATATGGGATCAGGCATTGTTTTATTGAAAGACGGCTCCCGGGATCGTCTTAAGAAAGGGTAGAAGTTCAGCTTCCAACACTTCCGTGGTGTAGAGTTGGCTGTTCAGTGTGCATGTGATGCGTAGTGGCGAGTGCGTGAAAGAAACGCAATAGCGTCCCAGACCATCAGGCTCGTTGTGGGACCGGTATGGCGCTGCAAAGTACAGCCTTCCAGATGCCGTTCACCATGGTATCTGCGAATAAGGATTTGCCCGAAGCGATGCATGTGACTGAATCTGGACTCGTCCGAAAACACAATATGCTCCCATTCAGCACTCCAGTTTCGACATTCGCTGCACCACTGTAATCGCTGGCGCGTATGATTCAGAGTCAAGGAAAGTTACAGCAGCTGGTGACGAACAATGCTTCCAGACATCCGACGATGTGTACCCATCCTGCATTGCTGCACAAGTGCCGTGATTGGTGTTGTGCGCGACGTCACTGCTATGCTACAGAAGTTCCTATTTTCCAGCTCGGTCGTGCGATTTCGAGTTCCAGACTCTGCACGATGTTACGTGGAACCTTCTGCTGTTCATTGATTCCACGTACGCATAACGGTATTTGCGTTAAGCCTAACGCATGTAGCAATATAATGATATGATAAACCATCTTCTCTGAATCCAACGATTCTTCCTGTTTAGTGTTCGTATAGTTGTTTCGTCCTACTACGCGGCCGCTGCTTGCGGTCGAGTTTAGCGATAGCAAGTTTAAAATCCTGCTCTCTGTAAGTCTTCTTTTATACCCCATGGTGTGACATTTCCGATGGGGTTGCGCGCACCTCACATTTGCATGTGCGCTGCAATTTTAAGCATTTGCATCTCTCAGGATGCCTATCAACCCTACAAATTTCGTGCGAATCCGAGCATTTCTTCATGGTGTTGCAATTTTTATTAACAGCAGTGTATGATCAAGCTAGGATGTCAAAAGCAGCAATACGCATCGTTTTGGAAAATCCTTCTTTGCCGTTGTTCTTCCAAGTTGCTTACATTACTCGCTGCAAACGGATAACTTTGCTGGCCTCGCTCTTGAAGCGAACGACCAGCAACATGTTTTTCCGACGGTCTCAATCAAGGAATTGATTTCTTTGTTCTGCAACCAACACGCACCAAAAGACACATGATCTTAGAAATCCTTATACTTACCTCTTCTAGTGTCTAAAACATGAGCATTTGTGATCTCTTTCGTGTACCATTTCCATACACTGACAACAATTTTGGCTTCCGAGCACCAACCGAAGCCTTCTGTGGCAGGTACACTATATTGAAAAAAGTCACCAGGTATCCATTCCAAACCAAATAAGCGGCTCCGCTGCGTTGTTAAGATGCGTGGAACAGGGTATACAAACAAGCCTGAAGCCGACCGCGATTATATCGCACTGTAAGATTGAGTGAAAATGTCGCGGCAAGACAGAACTGACTTTGAGAAAGGAAAGATTGCTGGGTGTGATATTTGTGGGTTGTCCATAAGAGAAACCGAGAGACGTTCAAACATACCCAAGTCAACTGTTTTGGATGTACTGAATAAGTGGAAGACACATGGCGTGCCTGAAGCAGCAAAACGTACCGGCAGACCAAAGAAAATCAGTGATAGTGAACGTCAAAGCTTCAGGAGAGTCGTTACAACTAATCGACGGAATACTGCACAAGACCTTGTTGTACAGGTGAGTAAAATGGCTGAAACCGCAGTATGTACACATGCCGTTTGCAGATAACTTCATTCCATGAGTTATAGTGGTCGTGCGGCTGCTCATAAGCCTTTCATCTCCATTCGGAATGCTACTCGTCGTTTAGCATGGTGTAAAGAGCATTTATTCTGACCGAAGATCAATGGAAACGGGTCCTACGGACTGATGAATCCAGACACACTATCCGTCAGTCTGATGGCCGTGTCAGGGTATGGCGGCAGCCGGGATAACGCTATTTAATACAGTGTATTGTTCCTACGGTCAAGTCTGGAGCTGGCAGTGTACTCGTGTGGGGCTGGTTTTCGTGGTATGGTCCCGGCCCATTGATTATCGTGGACAAACCTGTTAACCAGCACGTCTACCTCGATATTTTTGACAATTATGCCCTACCAACTCTGTGGCAATACTACGGAACCGAGCCTTGTTGGTACCAGCAGGATAATGTACCGAGCATTATCTGTTACTCCGTGGTTTGATGATAATTCCGTATTGTGTGTGGATTGGCGAGCACAGAGCCCTGATCTTAATCCCACAGAGCACTTATGGGATGAGTTAGAGCGCAGCTTAAGAAGTTTAGAACCAAGGCCTACTACTAAGCAATAGTCAGCGGCAGGATTATGTACTGAATGGAAGCGCATACCTATCGCTGTGTTCCAAAACCTTGTCGAAAGCATGTCTCGAAGGGTCAGTGCATGCATTAAGGTCAAAGGTGGACAGGCACCGTTCTAATGTATGCCAATAAATGCTATGTTGTGTTTCTCTTCAAGGTGTCCGGTGACTTTTGTCAATATAGTATATATCGTGTTTGTACTATGAATGGGGCGAAGTCAAAATATCGCGACGTGATCGCCTGAATTTATCAAGACATTTAGCATTTTCGGGGTCACCCAGTAGGCGTGATTGCTTTTTTGTTCCACAAATTATTTTGGCTCGGTATAACTCTGCCTTCCTTTTTTTCGAATTTGACACTATAAGAGAGTTCAAATTTTATGTTAAGTGTGAGTTCATGAAAGTTTCAAATATTAGAGAGTTCAGCGAATAAATCAGTTGATAGCAGTAAAAAAAGTTAGTAAATTCACACAATGCATTGATTATAATACGCTACCCAACATACAAGAAATTATTACTCAAGTTATGAGGATAATGGCTGTGGAATATATCTCGCTTCTGTGTGCTGACCTTTGACCCCATTTCGACTATATTAAACGGAATTCCTTCAGTATACCTCCGGAACGACATACTAAAGTTTTGTCGCAATAGAAGCACTTTTAGTCAAGTTATGAGGGTAATAGCTGTGGAATAAATCTCGCTCTTGTGTCCTGACTTTTGACCCCATTTCGATGATATTCAACAGAACCAGGTCAGTGTACTTCCGGAACAACATGATAAAGTTTTGTCGCAATCGAAGCCTTCCCTCGTTAGTTATGACGCATAAGGGTGATGGAATAGATTACGCTCCTATGTCCTGACTTTTGACCCCATTTCTTTCGTTTCCAGTAGGATTCGTCCCCAGGTAGTCCCCTACCACATACTAAAATTTCATCGAAATAGAACATTTCTTACGTTAGTTATGACGCATAAGAGCAGTGGAATGGATCCCACTCCTATGTCCTGACTTTTGACACCATTTCGTTCACTTTCAATAGGGTTCCTTCCTAGGTGTTCCCCTACCACATACTAAAATTTCATCAAAATCGAACAATTTTTACGCGAGTTATCGTGCGGAAGGAGATACGCACACAACGCGTGACGCAATGAGGCAGATGGTAATCGCGACCATTTGCTCGCAAGAGTGTGACGCCATAAAACTTTAATAGGATCCACACACAACGCGTGACGAAATGAGACAGATGGCGTGACCGCGTGCCAACATCTCAATCGCAATATTCTGACGACATAAGATTTCTAAGAATGGATAACATTAATGGTCCCCTACCACAACAGGTGGTCCCCTACCACAACAGGTCGTCCCCTACCACATACTAAAATTTCATCGAAATCGAACCATTTTTACGCGAGTTATCGTGCAAACAGGCGGACGGACAGACGGACGGACAAAGCTGTAGCATATACGCTTCTTCAACCTGCTGTTGGAATGCGTAAAAAAGTAGCTTTGTACATTCAATGTGCTGGTGAGTACATTAGAAAATAACGCTGTATGAAGTTTCCTAAAACCATTGTTCACGAGATGTCCACTTTTTGTTGGAAATGGAGATTTTTCCTGAAGTAAAAGCTTGATAGAATTATGTTTGAAGCACTGAACATACAGGTACATGTTGTGTTATTGTAGGCTGCAGGAGGGTAAGCGGCAAAATTATTTCTGTGAAACAAACAGATTAAATACTTTGCTGAATGAAGAAAAGAAAGCACAAATCTTGTTGTGGGTAGCTGCAGTTGGAGGCTGGCTACTCCGAAAGCAGTAGTCATGCATTGTGTGAGATGATCGGTACACTTTGCTGAATAGACTGAATATGAAAGAGAAGAGAAGCTGCAATATTAAGCAGGTAGAGTAGGTGTGGAGGATGTCAGTTAGAGTGGAACCACAAATTCAATCTGTGCTATGAGAGAGAAGAGGAGCTGTAATATTAGGCATGTAGAGTAGGTGTGACGGATGTCAGCTAAAGTGGAACAATAAAAGCAATCTGGGCTATGAAAGAGAAGAGAAGCTGTAATATTAGGCATGTAGAGTCGGTGTGACGGATGTCAGCTAGAGTGGAACAATAAATGCCCCCTGTGCTATGATAGAAAAGAGAAGCTGTAATATAAGGCATGTAGAGTAGATGTGATAGATGTCAGCTAGAGTGGAACAATAAATGCAATCTCGGCTATGAGAGAGAATAGAAGCTGCAATATTAGGCATGTAGAGTAGGTGTGACGGGTGTCAGCTAAAGTGGAACAATAAATGCAATCTCAGCTATGAGAGAGAAGAGGAGCTGTAATATTAGGCATGTAGAGTAGGTGTGACGGATGTCAGCTAAAGTGGAACAATAAATGCAACCCATGCTATGAGAGATAAGAGAAGCTGTAATATTAGGTATGTAGAGTAGGTGTGACGGATGTCAGCTAGTGTGGAAAAATAAATGCACCCTGTGCTATGTTAGAGAAGAGAAGATGTAATATAAAGCATGTAGAGTAGATGTGACGGATGTCAGCTAGAGTGGAACAATAAATGCAATCTCGCCTATGAGAGAGAAGAGAAGCTGTAATATTAGGTATGTAGAGTAGGTGTGACGGATGTCAGCTAGAGTGGAACAAAAAATGCAATCTGTGCTATGAGAGAGAAACGAAGCTGTAATATTAGGCATGTAGAGTAGGTGTGACGGATGTCAGCTAGAGTGGAACAATAAATGCCCCTGTGCTATGATAGAGAAGAGGAGCTGTAATATAAGGCATGTAGAATAGATGTGACTGATGTCAGCTAGAGTGGAACAATAAATGCAATCTCAGCTATGAGAGAGAATAGCAGCTGTAATATTAGGTATGTAGAGTAGGTTTGAAGGATGTTAGCTAGTGTGGAACAATAAATGCAATCTCAGCTATGAGAGTGAAGAGGAGCTGTAATATTAGGCATGTAAAGTATGTGTGACGGATGTCAGCTAGAGTGGAACAATAAATGCAATCTCGGCTATGAGAGAGAATAGAAGCTGTAATATTAGGTATGTAGGGTAGGGTTGACGTATGTCAACTAGTGTGGAACAATAAATGCAATCTCGGCTATGAGAGAGAAGAGGAGCTGTAATATTAGGCATGTAGAGTAGGTGTGACGGATGTCAGCTAAAGTGCAACAATTAATGCAACCTGTGCTATGAGAGAGAAGAGAAGCTGTAATATAAGTTATGTAGAGTAGGTGTGACGGATGTCAGCTAGTGTGGAACAATAAATGCAATCTGGGCCATGAGAGAGAAGAGAAGCTGTAATATTAGGCATGTAGAGTAGATGTGACGGATGTCAGCTAGAGTGGAACAATAAATTCAATCTCGGCTATGGGAGAGTAGAGAAGTTGTAATATTAGGCATGTAGAGTAGGAGTGACGGATGTCAGCTAGAGTGGAACAATAAATGCTCCCTGTGCTATGATAGAGAAGAGAAGCTGGTAATATAAGGCATGTAGAGTAGATGTGACGGATGTCAGCTAGAATGGAACAATAAATGCAGTCTCGGCTATGAGAAAGAAGAAAAGCTGTAATATTAGGCATGCAGAGTAGGTGTGACGGATGTCAGCTAGAGTGGAACAATAAATGTAATCTGGGCTATGAGAAAGAAGAGAAGCTTTAATATTAGGCATGTAGAGGAGGTGTGATGGATGTCAGCTAGAGTGGAACAATAAATGCAAAACGGTGACCAATATGAAAGTGTTGGAAGGCGACCATGTGAGTGTAGCCAGTGAACATCTATTGCCTTAGGGGATGCAATAGATTTGAGGGTTTTCATCCAGATAGCATGGACATTTGACGTTGGAATTTGTGAGATCGAATTATAATTGGTGAGGAGGTGCCGGTAGAGTAATTTCGAGATTACGGCATGTGGAAGCGGTTGACGATGATTCAAAGAAATAAAAAATGGTAGAAGAAGCTGAACAAAAGGTCGATGTATAAGAACAGTTCTGTTCACCAGAGTTGGAACGAGTCGACGCATGAAGCATTGTAGGAGCTTAAGGCTCGCTCGGTTTTCGGGTGTTTGTTGAAGTAAAGCGGAAATTTCGGGAAGGGATTCTCATATTAGATCAGAATGAAGATGTAGAGAAACTTTCAATTCTCCACTGGCAGGCCAGGAAGTGTATTGAAAGTGGGTATGAGAACGGGTATAAAGCACGAAACTGATAATCGTCGTCGAGAAGATCATTAGTGGAAGTGGGAGGGAGATATTGGGACAAGAGCTTTCCAGAGTGTTTCAGTGTTGAGGTAAAAATCGGGAAGATTGAGAGGAATGAGTGGGTAAAGGTCCATTTAAGTGAAAAGATCAAAGGTGAGAAATAGGTTTGGGGTGAGATGAGAGAGTTCAGAAGCTCTTGGTGAAATAGAATGAGTCGATATGTGTGATATTTCAGAAGAACTTTGGGAGGTTCAGGCCACCGTGGGCTTGCGGTAGAAAGAGACTGGAGTCATTAATCCACTGCACCTCGTACCAAATAAAGTTGAGAGACGTTTTGATGACTTGATCGAAGATATATTTTGGCGGAATAGTGGCAATGCAGAAGTGAGGTAGAATTTGTAGAAGCAAAATTTTGGCGAGCTGTGAACGGCTAAAAAAGGAGGTGTTTAGTTTTAAGTAGAGCAGAGGAGACATGGACTACTCCATACGTTGAAAATTAGGACGCCATGTTGAATATTGCACAGCACAGAGACTGGTTTCCCAATAACGACTCCAAGCATCTTTTGGTGCGTATTCAACCAACGAGCTGACCAAGGTTGATCCGTATAGGGATACTCATGCTCCAATCCAGAGCCCTGGGCATTCAGCTGCGTTGATAGAGGTTCCAGAGATGGCTGCATATTCTTGGTAGATGGAGTGCGCAAGATGAAATGTCGAGTTGTTTGTGCCAATTTAGTCCCTGCTGATTCCTATTGCAGCTGCTAACTCGCTGTTATTCTGTGATTAACTTCACTAGTTCGTCCACAGCTGCGATTGTGTCACGTGTAATGGCGTGGTGTGCTTGGTTAGGTTTTGGCAGTAACCCCAAGTCTATGTTTCACTTAGACGACCCATACACAAAACCTCTAAATTGCATTCAATAATTTTGGAATGTTTTTATTGAAAAAAAAAAGAAGTTAACACCTTATTTCTTTCCTGTTGGCGGGCCTACTGATCCCATAAGAAGCCGAGACTGTAAGCTGCCAAAAAATACGCTCTGAGACAGAAGACCTCTTGTTTTACCAAATTTAAAGTAACGTGATTCGTCTATTTTGGCCTTTGCTTTGGCTATCATAAGTCTGAAAGCTAATTTATGTAAGAGCCTCGACCAACTGTACAGTTGCAGCACGTCTTTCATTCACGCAAGAACCTATGATCAAACAAGAATATTGTCAAAATACTGTGTATAATTTCGCAAATAATTTTGCATAGAATTATGCATAGAATTATCTGATGAATAAACAAACGCGCCGTAAGGTCATTGGCTCTGCCCGGTAGCTTGTACGCACTGTAGAAGATCAATCTACACTGAAGAGCAACTGAATTACAGATACCTGTCTCGTAACGTGTAGCACCACCTTTCGCCCTGATGATGGCGGCGATTCGTCTCGGCACGGACTCGACAAGACACCGGAAGCGTTGGGAAGCCATACGGATCCACGACCCCTGAACAAGCTCCCACTGTTCACGAAGATTTGATGGAGGCGGGTCAGAGCCTCGAACATCTCTCTCGATGGCATCCCAGATGTGCTCGATAGGATTGACGTCAGGTGACCTAGCTGGCCAAGGAAGCGAGGTCACGTCGGTGACCTCCCTTCCTTGGCCAGCTAGGTTCATCCAACCATGTTCATACAACCATTCGGATACAATTCGGGAGCGATGGCACGGTGCATTGTCTTGTTGCAAGATGAGGTCCCCAGCGGGATGTTGAAGACGCACAAACGTGAGCAAATGGTCGTCCAGGATATCCCGTTAACGTTGGCCTGAAAGGGACGAAGTCACATGTACCAGGGGTCCCATTTCAGTCCACGTAAACAGTCCCCAGACGAGAATGCCACCTTTATCAGGTTGAAGAGTACCCTGCTGGCAAGAAGGATCCATCGCTTCATGTGGCTTGCGTCGTACTCGTATCCTGCCATCCTCATGTACCAACGTGAATCTCGATTCATCAGACCAGGCAACATTTTTCCACATGTCTACGGTCCAGTGGCGATGTTCTCGCGCCCATGCTAATATTTGCACCCTGTGATGTGCGATCAGCAGCGGTTCCCTCGTGGGACGTTGGCTTCTGTACCCCATAGAGAGGAGATGGTTCTGGATGGTGTGGCTGCTTACACGTTTTTGTGCACCAGCGTTAAATTGTGGAGTGATTTCTTGCACTGTGGCCCGTATATCCGCTGTTACAATGCAAGCTAGCCGACGATCACCCAACTCATCCACACGCTTTTTGTCCATGGCAGTTGGCCCTTGCAGGGATGGTTTTACCGGATTCGATGTACTCACGGTGCACCCGTGACACAGTGGCTCGTGAAAATCCCAGTGCCTGCACGACTTCCGAGATGGAGTGACCCATTCGTCTGGCTACGACAATTTGCTCACGATCAAATGCGCTTAGATCCTTCGTCTTACCCATACTGCGTCAGTCTCTTACGGATTCCCGTCGCATCACTTCTTATATTGTCGGATCGCTGCATATGTCATATCGTTTACTTTTAGAAGGCCAGCCACAGTGCCACATTTGCATAACGCCGGCCGTCTCTAATTCAATTGCTCTTCAGTGTATATCCGTTTACTATGAAACATCAGTCTTAACTATCCGCGATATTCCTCCTTCGCTTTCTGGATTCCCATAGAATTTTTCGGCTTTTTCGTTCTCTTTCCCGGGACAACTGATTTCCTTTTTTTTTTTTTTTTGGATTTGTAAATAGAAGAGCGTAGGGTAATTCAGATTCAATTTACTTTCTCTTAGTGTCACAAATTATGAAGTATTTTAGCCCTTTCTGCCTTCTTTCTCAAAACTTTGTCCCTTAAATGGTTCCACCAGGCACTGAAAACAATCCCCCAAAGCTCCTTTTAAACTTTGACACATGCCGTGGTTTAAAATACATCCTGTGACTCTGATTTACGGTTCTGTTTTAGCCTTGCAAGACCACCCCGTAGGCGTTCGTGACTCTTTTGCCTCCCCCCCCATTCCTTTAAATATGTAAAATTTCAGGCCCTTCTCATTCCAGTCAGCACCTACCAGTTATTTAACTAAAAGTAAAGTGGCTAGATCTTAATAGTGATAGTGTCAGGTCCTGGTAAATGAATTTAATCACCTTGTATATGAAACATTTGTTGGGTATCGGGTGTTCAAAAGTTACTACCATATATTGATTAATGATATTCCCGTTTCATTCTTATTGTCCTGAATTCTTTATATTCGTTTATAACACAGTTTCCATTTTTACGCGTTCCCCATTTTGTAGTGTTATGAAATTCTGAATTGTTTCTAGGTTATTATAACAGTCATCAGCGAAAATCTCAATGAAAGTTCCACAGATTTTGATGAAACTTTGAAATGCCGAACAGAACGGAGAGAAGACATTCCCTACTACGTGTACAGAAGAGACACTTGTGCTAGGTGCTACTCTTACATGCCGAATTCTGCATTTGTCGATCCTAGCAGGAAATTTTGGTAAGAATTCCGATTTGTTACGCACATTTTATTCTTTGATAAAAAAACGATTTACATTTTGAGCTGAAAACATATCAAGCTTTAAAAATTATGTTTATAAATTTGCTGGCAGAAGGGCCATACTTGGCCAAACAGTACCAGAAGATGATATATATGTTACCGGCAATATGTGAAAAACAGGCCTTGTACAGAATGCCTAGGAAATCTACAGAATGGTAGCTTTTTTAGGCAAAGCACGAAATATTTATATTATTTTAATATTGTGTACACTTTTCTTAGGCATTTTATACAAAGCTTAGGTATTATACACTGCCGTACAATTGCTAAGGACGGATGACAATAGCAACGATAGCAACCATAAAATGGAAGGCAGGAAAATGTGGAAATTAGAATACGTGCGGGATACAGTAAGACGTGTTGTGCGTATGCAAATTTTGTATTGCCGAACTTGTTCGTGACGTCATCGCGCTGATAAGAGATATAAAGGATTTTATGCGTATTGCCCGTTGTTGTTCAAACGCAAAGTTGAAAGGGAAAAGAATCAATTGACGAACTTGCAATTTTCAGTATGTCTTCCTGACATCACCTAGATGATTTTACGCGTGGCCGTATTATTGGTAAGATTGAAGAAGCGCGAAAAATAACAGATGTTGCCAGGGAGTTCGACGTCAGCCACAGTGTTGTTTCAAGGCTTTGGAAATCATTTCAAACAAATGGAGAGTGTAGCAAACGTCACGGGGAGGTCGTGTTCGCAGTACGACACCTGCAGAAGATCGGTACATAGCGCTATCTACAAAAAGAAACCGGCGCAGCACAGCTAGTGAGGTAGCAAATCAGTTTATGGCTGCTACTGGCAAGCGGATCTCCCGAAAAACTGTCGCCAGACGTTTGCACGAAGAAGGACTATACCCCCGCCGTCCTGTTGTGTGCATCCCATTGTCCAGACGTCACCGTACCGCCCGTTTGCAATGGTGCCATCAATATCGCAATTGGACTGATAAGGACTAGTCTGCTGTCCTCTTCTCAGATGACAGTGGATACAGTCTATCGTCTGATTGTCAACGTCAACTGATCTGGCGTGATAGTGGTACTGCATATTGTCCAGCAAACATACAGGAAAGGGACCGATATCCGACATGTAGTGTCATGGTATGGGGTGGCATCATGATCAATGGCCGTACGTCCGTCTATGTGCTTCCAACTGGGACAATGACTGGCCAACGATACATTAATGATGTTCTGCTACATCATGTTCGCATGTTCCGTGGTGTGTCGGTGATAGATTCATTTTCATGGACGACAACGCAACATGTCACCGAACAGTCGCTGTCCAGGAGTGTCTTGAAAGCGAGGATATTCAACGCCTCGTATGGCTAGCACGTTCTCCAGATCTGAATCCCATTGAAAATGTGTGTGATGCTTTGGGGAGGAGTCTTGCTGGTCGCCAATGCCCTCCAATAAACAAGGACACCCTCATCCGTGCACTGACAGAGAAATAGGATAAATTACCCCAACAGCTGCTTGATAATGTTGTGCAAAGCATGACACGACGTGTGGAATCTTGCATCGCCCTCCATGGTGGCCATATACCGTATTGTCATCTTACGCCGGAACGCCTGCTGACGGTAATTGCATTTTTTTTTCACGTTTACGTATTCTGCACAAAATGGCCTGTTTGTCCCTTGAGCACGTTGCAAAGCCTTCTGGATTTCAGAGCACAATAAATTGTCTTTCTTGTAATGTCCTGGCATTCTGACATTATTTTATTTCACTTGGTATCCAACCACACTTACTTTTTTGTGCGCTATATAGCCGTTTATGATCCGTCCTTAGCAATTGTCCAGCAGTGTATAAAAGGACAAGTACTATTTAGGCAATGATATGAAATTAGAATAACGAAAAGGCCTTTATTGGAAAGACGTATATGAAAATCAAGGAAGAAATTCAAAGTAAAGTATACGATTATCTTACTGAAATAAGAAGATAAAAAAACTAGCACTGACCTACATGTTGCAACAAGGAAGTCTAGAAGGACATTTTGAATTACATTTCATTGTCATTTTAAGAGCACTTCATATTTTGGCACTTGGTCTGTATTATCGCCATTTGCATTTCTGTATGTAGACATTTCATTATATTTATTTCGTTATGGGGTTACATTTGACTGTATTACATTTCAAAATTAATTTTATAACACATAGTATTAAGATAAAACAACATATATAATGTGAATACTTATGTACATGGTAACCACAGAAGAGGAAATTGAGTAAAAGGCTATATATGTAAAGCCTGAGTGAATCCCAATTCGCCTAAAGTACGTAGTCAAGTCAAACGTCCTGCACATATGAAATTTACTCCTACCTGGTCTGATTAATAAATGTTATCCTAAAATTTAATACTTTAATTTGTTAGCAAATATGTCTTTAGTTGCGTTCAAAAATAATTATAATTATTAATATGTGTTAATTGACAAGGTAGGTTATTCCATAACATCAATCTCTGGTAATCAATAAATCTTTTTTGGGTTAAAGTGCTAGGCATTGGTAACAAAAATGCATTTCTATCTCTTGTTTAATAGTTGTGACCTACAGTGTTCAGTTGAATTAAATCTTGATACCTATTCTCTTTTATCCTTTTATACATGAATTCTAATAATCTAAATTGCCATAATTTCTCAATATCTAAAAATCCTTAAGAATTTATCCGTTCCCCCATATTCAAGTTAATTCCCCTAAAGTTATTTAAAATTCTGACCATCCTATTTTCTAATGATTGTAATTTATATAAATTAGTTTTAGTAATTTACCCCTATACTAATAAACAATAAGTCAACCATGGATGAATCAGACTGTAGTACCACATTATAACGAAGTAAATTTCTCCGTCATTTTTGGTCTACGCCGGGATTCGAACCCGGGTCCACTCATTCCGGAATAAGTTGCTCTACCAATTAAGCTACGCGGACATTTTATTCTGATTCCTATCTGCCTTTATGTCGTGTGCGTCCTTCTGGCAGGTACGTCACATCTCCTGGTACGTTACATCATCTTCCCCTTATTTTTTTTTTTTTTTTTTTTTTTGTCGAAGTGCTTAAGAAAGGATTCTCTTATTTTTCCTATCTAGCGGTGTGGAAATAACATCACACCAATGCGAGATTTTGAACGGTCGGGTCATCCGGGTAGTTCGGGCGCCATTATAACGAAGTAAATTTCTCCGTCATTTTTGGTCTACGCCGGGATTCGAACCCGGGTCCACTCATTCCGGAATAAGTTGCTCTACCAATTAAGCTACGCGGACATTTTATTCTGATTCCTATCTGCCTTTATGTCGTGTGCGTCCTTCTGGCAGGTACGTCACATCTCCTGGTACGTTACAACATTTTTAATGTTTTGATTGTTAAATTGTTTGAAATTCTCTTTAATAAACCCAATACACCCGAAATTTTGTTTACAGTATTTTGAATATTTATATTCCATTTTAGATTACCCTCGATTATTATTCCCAAATATTTAATATTCTTTACTATTTCAAGGGTACACTTCTCCACGCAAATAGATCGTGGCTCAATAATCTGTCTATCTCCCTGTTTAAAAATCATAATTTCAGTTTTTTTCAATATTTAAACACAGAAAAATTGTGGCCAGCCATTCCATCAATTTTTCAATAAATTTATTACATTTTATTTTTGCCTCATTTATATTTGCACCCGTAATCAGAACCGTGGTATCATCCGCAAATAAAATAAAATCCTCATTAGGTTCAATGTTAAAAATGTCATTTATATAAATTAAAAAACGTAATGGTACCTGGACTGAACCCTGCAGCCATTTCATTAAGCAACCCGTGCGTTTTCATTTTATTAATATGCACATACTGTTTCCCGTTATGTAAGTAGTCCTCTAATAAATTGTTATATTGATTTCTTATTCCATTATCATAGAGCTTATCCAAAAGTATTCCATCATCGACAGTATCAAATGCCTCTGTAAGGTCCAGGAATATCGCAATGGTTACTAATCCCTTTTTCTATTATTAATTATGATATTCTGAAGTGTTAAAATAGCTATTTCTGTTGATTTTCTTTTTGAATCCCATACTGATTTTTATTGATAACATATTTCTCAAAAAAGTTTCCTAATCTTGTATATGATGGTTTTTCCAAAACCTTAGCAAAAAAAGATAAGTTAGAAATTGGTCTGCAATTATTTATATTATCTCTGGACCCAGTCTTATGTTTTGGAGTTATTTTTGTTATTTTTAATTCTTCAGGTATTTTGCCAAATTCAATAATCACATTAAATATATGACTGAGAGGTTCAAAAATTATTTCAGAAACCCTTTTAATAGCCCTTGGATGTATTTCATCTGGTCCCACAGACTTTGATTTAATATTTCTTATGCATGCCTCAACTTCTGCTGTTGTGAAATATTCAAAATAACACGACTTTTGTAATGCTTTTTGTTGATAAGTAGTTTCCGATTTTTTTTATTATTAGTTTTAATTTTATTTTATATTTCTTTAGGGGAATTTATTAAATAGTAATTGAATTCATTTGCTACATACAGATCATCAGAAACCCTCTGACCACTTATGCTCAATGTAATTGTTTCAGTTGTATTTTTTTCCCTCCCAACATCTCATTTATATTTTTCCAAATCATTTCAGTCGATTGTGTATTGAATAGATTGTTATAGTACATTTTTTTTATATTTAATTTCTTTACTAAGCAAATTTCTAATTGTTTTAATATTTAATAAATCAGTTGGTTGTCGAGTTGAAAGAAATTTTTTAAACAACTTATTTTTTTATTAATTTTTCTCAATATTATTTTATTAATCCAAGGTTTTCTTGCCTTTTTAGGCTGTATTACATATTTTATTGGAAAAGATTCATTATAGACCTGTAAATTGATCAAGAAATATACTATATAATTTTTCTGGAGAATCATGTGTTGTAATACTATCCCAATTTATTTTTTGAATTAATTCGTGTGCCGCCCCGGTGGCGCAGTGGTCTAAGGCGTTGGCCTCTGATCATTCGTCCGTAAGGGGTCCGGGTTCGAATCCCGGTGAGGCATGGATGTTGTGTTTGTCTTACGGCACTGGCTCTCTCCCTTCCCTGGAACCAGTGACCCTAAATTAGGGACGGGCGACTGCTTATAGCCCATTGAGTTGCTCACGGTGGTCGTTAAACCTCCAATCAAAAAAAAAAAAAAAAAAAAATTAATTCGTGAAATTTATATTTACCTCACTCAGATCCCTGATTTCATATTAACCTCACTCAGATCCCTGATTTCATATTTTACTTTAGTTTGGAAATATATTGATTTTTTTATTATGAATTAGATAAGTAGGTAAATGATCACTTATATCATAATTTAAAACACCAGCATATATATAATTAGTATCAATGTTAGTTATGCATAAATCCAAAATAGAACTGGAGATGTCAGTGAGTCTAGTAGGCGAGTCTATATAATTCTTAAATCCATAAGTAGTTCTAAGTGCTTATAATCTTTGAGTATTTGTATTTATTGAAGCAATATATATATATTAAGATCCCCCATAATTATGACTTGTTTATTTGATAATTTTGTGCATTCAAGATAATTAGTCAACAATGTAAAAAAACTGGAGATATTTCCTCTAGGTGGTCTGTAGCAGACAGTAATGTTATACACTATCTACCAACAAGAAATTGGGCACCCCTGCAATCGATGATATCTGCGGTCCTGATACACGTCACGGCCGCCGCCGTTAAATATGGTGTGGGAAACAACAACGCAACCAGTCGCATGCAAGATGCCACGCAGTTCGGAGCTCTCTGATTTCGAGAAAGGTGTAATCGTCGGGTAGCACAGAAATGGCCGATCCATACGTGACATATCCAGCGAGTTGAAGTACCCAAAATCGACAGTGGCCTACGTGATTGGAAAGTGGAAGATGAGAGGTGACTGTCGGAATGTGTCCCGACCCGGCAGACCCACAAAACTGGGAGTTAGAGACCGACGGGTGCTGGCCAGAGAAATTCGGCAGAACCGCACCAAATCAATGGGCCACATCCTCGAGAAGTTTCAACAGGCATCCGGGAGTGTTCTTTCGATGAATACCATCCGTAAGGAAGCACATCTGCTTGGTTATCATGGACGTGCTGCCGCCCACAAGCCTTTGATCACCAAGTCCAACAGCGCTGTTCGCCTAACGTGGTGCAAAGAACGTCGACAGTGGACCGTTGAACAGTGGAAACAGGTTCTCTGGAGCGACGAATCAAGGTTCACCCTCTCCCGTTTGGATGGCAGGGTCTGGGTTTGGCGTCTGCCTGGAGAACGCCTCCTGCCGGAATGCATTGTGCCAACTGTGAAGTTCGGCGGCGCTGGAATTATGCTATGGGGGTGTTTCTCCTGGTATAGCACTGGACCTGTGGTCGCAATTCCTGGTAGACTCAACGCTGAGAACTACTGCACCATTTTGGATGACCATGCGCTTCCTACGTTGTGGCAGTTTTACGGGGTGGACCCATTTACCTTCAGGATGACAATGCTACCTGTCATGTTGCGAGGTCCACCCTGGCTTGATATGATGACAATGGTGTTAATCGAATGGACTGGTCTGCGCAGAGCCCGGACCTTAACCCTATCGAGCACCTCTGGGACGAGTTGGAGCGTCGACTTAAGGGGTGCCCACACCGTCCGAAATCGGTGAAGGAACTGACTTGTCTTCTCCAAGCCGAGTGGAAGAAAATACCGCTAGCCGTCGTACAACGCCTATTTGAGAGTATGTCCCGGAGGGTAGCAAGTGTAATCGCTGCTCGTGCAGGCTCCACCAACTATTGAAGGTGAATAAACTTCGTTTTCCTGTGCTAGCACAGGTGTCCAATTACTTGTTGGTTGGTAGTGTAAATATCACTCTCAATAGTTAATATTTTCATATCATGATTGATATAAGTGCATTCCTGTATTTCAGAGAAAAGACCATAAATATTTTTAAGGTAAATAGCCACTCTCCCCCAACCCTATCAAATCTATTTATATTATACAATCGATAGTTAGTTAAATGCATTTGATATTGTTTAGATGGAAACCAAGTCTCAGTAACACAAAAAATATCTATATTTGAATTTAATGATTTAATTAAAATTTCCAACAACCTGAATTTATTTATCAAACTTCTAGCATTAACATGAATCAGTTTTAATCCATTGTGTAAAAAAATTTTGAAAGTATGTATTCAAGGAATCTATTTCAGTGTAACGATGTGTATTCATATTCCTGCTCCTAGGTTACCACAAATAGGAATTAGTTAGTAAGTAATATTGTTAATTAGTTTCAAGACATCTTCATAAGTTGTAATAACATGAACTCTGTCAGTGTCTGTTTTCTTAATAAGAATTTTCCCATGTGAAAACCAAACATATCTAAAGGAATGTTCAACTGCAAAATTTTTAACCCTCCAAAATAGTTCTCTGTTAAATGGTGATATGTTTTCATTGATGTAGATCCTTGAAGAACTATGAGACACTCCAACCCCTGAATTTGTAATATTTTTTTTTCTTTGCACAAGCCACTTGTCACGATTTGTCCTTGTTGTAAATTGAACTATTATTTTCTGAAGTTTTTTTCCCTCCTGGTTTGATGGTATCTCATGAACAACATCAACATCTGAAGGTTTATAATCATGAATTTCCAATTATTGTGCTAATAAGGTAACAATCTCTCTAAGTCTTCCTTCAGTAGTTTTGGGCTCCAAATCCAATCCATGTATTTCAATGTTTCTATTTCTATTATATTGATTTAGCTGATTTTGATTTTGTATTACATTATTAATTTTGTCATGAAACTCAGAGTTTACTTTTTCAACTTTTTCAATTTTATAACTCAAAATTTTATTTTCATTTTCTAGCTCAGTATTTTTTTATCAAGTCATCATACTTAGTACTTAAAAATTACATAGCACATTTCAAGTCATTTAATTCTTTTTTTATTTCTGGGATGATATCTAGTGTTTTATTTATTTGTATAAGTGCCATAATAATACCTTCATAGTCATTATTTCTTTCTATTTCCCTATTATCAGACTGAGGTACAGAAAACTGCAAAATATCATCTACACACTTCTTTCGATTTTCATCTTCCTTATCATTGTTATCAGATGTTTGAACTTGCTTGCTTACACATCTGAAACACTTATATTTCTTTTTCTTAGCATTAGACAAATATGTCTAAATTTTTTTCTGTTATACCAAGACATTGAGGATGATATTTACTATCACATTCAGAACATTTTAAACGCCTGGGGTCATATGCTGGGACTCAAGAATCTCAGAGGCACACACAGCCCATTTACTTGTTAAAAGCATATTATTCCTTTCCCTATTTCAACGAGCAATATATTATAATTCAAGTTAGGTAAGCGAAGATATAAAATACTACCAAGAAACAGAAGAATTCACAGGTTTCAAAAATTTCTCACACCTCCAAGCCATATTCAACTAATAAATGACTCCTTGCCATATAGATATTTAGTAAACAGTATGTAAGGTCAGGTGATGCGTAACATCACAGCCTCTCCTTGACAAATGTCAACCCCGCCTTCTCGTGGTGCATCCTGTTCCCACTAAAGGGGCTCTGACGACCGCCAATAGCGGTATAACTATACCATCGGGATTAGAGGAAATTCTATCCCACACTCACCAACCCGCTTGGCCAGCGTGGTGAGTTATGGCCAAACCCCTCCAAAATGATTCCACAACTTAAATCTTGGCCCTCAGTCTCCGGCAGCTGGAATGTACCTGGCCAAGGCAGCGGCCAGTGCGACATGAAGGCAGAGGGTGCTAAGAATTACCGGAGGACCGGACTAGGCTGCCATCTGATGCTGACCTTGGCTACGTATAATGGACGCACCCTATCTTCTGATTCAAGGCTTCTTGAATTGGAAGAGGAACTACAAAGGATCAAGTGGGACATCGTGCGGCTAAGTGAGGTAAGGAGAAAAGGAGAAGATCTCATCGAACTGAAAAGTGGACATCTCTTCTACTATCGTGGGACAAATACTGGCAGAACTAGTGGTGTTGGATTTATACTAAACAAGAAACTGAAGGATAAAATTGTAGAAGTTGAAAGTTCCTCTGACAGAGCTGCACGACTTGTTATCCAACTCTCGAAAAGATACCAGGCTCAGATTATTCAAACTTATGCACCCACCACAAGTCATCCTGAAGAAGAAATTGGAGAATTTTATGAGGAAATTTGTCATCTAAATAATAAAGGTAAGCAGCACTTGAAAATAATTATGGGAGATTTCAATGCAAAAATAGGGCAACGGCAACAGAATGAAACTTCAGTAGGTAAATTCGGTCACGGCAACAGAAACCAGCGTGGAAATACTCTCGTTGAGTTTGCAGAGGCAGAAGGATTTTTAATCTTGAACTCCTTCTTCAAGAAAAAGCCACACAGGAAATGGACATGGAGACATCCAAATGGGACGACAAGTGAAATTGATTTTATTATGTGTAACAAAAAATTCGTCATGGAAGACTGCAGTGTGCTAAACAAGTTCAACACAGGTAGTGACCATAGATTGGTGAGATGTAAGATGCACCTCAACACTAAACTTGAACGTGGCAAGCTCATAAGACAAACAAAATCTATTGACATAACCAACCTTAAAAAACACCATAATAACTTCAAGTTGGAACTGAAGAACAGGTTCTCTGCTTTAGAAGGCCTAACATCGGAAGAAGTGGACATCTCTGAAGTTAACAGAAAAGTAACCAAAGCTCTTATGGAAACAGCAACAAAATTAGCTGGGTCTAAGAACAAGTTGCATGTGAACAAATTATCAGGAAAAACCAAAATGTTGATGCAAAAAAGAAGAGAGATGAGGACAACTAAAGAAGATGTGACTTCCAAAGTGGAATATATAGAGCTATGCAAGACAGTAAGAAAAAGTATCACTTAAGACGTAAGGAAATTCAACTGTGAACTAGTGAGGAAAGCAATTGAAAACAACCAAAGCCTAAAGATAGCAAAGGGACATCTCAGTAAGGGAAGAAAACAGATTATGGCACTGAGAAAAGAAGCTGGTTCTGTAACAAGAAATAGAGGCGAAATTTTGACAAGAGTGAAAGATTTCTACTCCAAATTATATGAAAGTGATGATACATGCACTCCAGACATCATGAAAGATACCAGTACCAGAGTTCCTCCAGTCCTTCCAACAGAAGTTGCACATGCAATCAAGAACATGAAGCGGGGAAAAGCTCCAGGAGAAGATGGAAATACTGTAGACATCATACAAGAAGCAAGTGGAGAAATCGAAACAGTACTCGCCCAAATTTTCACTCGATGCCTTAATGAAGGAAAGATTCCTGAGGATTGGAACACCGCTACAATGATCCTGCTACATGAAAAAGGTGACATTGAGGATCTCGGAAACTACAGACCTATCAGCCTCCTATCAGTAGTTTATAAAATCTTCACTAAAGTTCTTTCACACCGCTTGAAGGTAACACTGGACATGGCTCAACCGAGAGAACAAGCTGGATTCAGGAGTGGCTACAGCACAATAGATCATATCCACGTACTGAGAGAACTAATTGAAAGAGCGAGGGAATATGAACTTCCATTGTGCATGGCTTTTATCGATTATGAAAAAGCCTTTGATTTGGTGAAACCATCAGCAGTTACAATGGCTCTGAAAATCTGCGGTATTGAAGATGCATACATTAATATTATTAATAACATCTATGAAAATGCAAGTGCAAAGATTCGGCTGTTTGAAAATACAGCACACGTAAAAATTGGATAGGGAGTGAGACAAGGTGACACCATATCTCCGAAGCTCTTTAATGCCACATTGGAGGGTGTTTTTCAGTCGCTGAGCTGAGAAAACAAGGGGATAAAGATTAATGGAGATTATCTAACCCACCTTCGTTTTGCTGATGACGTAGTCATTTTTGCAACTACCCCATCAGAGCTGCAGAGTATGATCCAGGAACTTGCTGACAAGAGTAAAGAAGTGGGATTAAAAATGAACTTTCAGAAGACAAAAGTGATGTTCAATGCTTTTACAAGAAATGAAGATTTATCGATTGACGGAGAAAAGCTGGAGATAACAGACACGTACGTTTATCATGGACAGCAGATATCAAGTGAGGGTCACATTGATGAAGAAATTAATCGGCGTACAAAACTTGCCTGGAGAGCTTTTGGAAGAAACAGCATAATTTTCAAGAGCAATATGCCATTATGTCTTAAAAGAAAAGTGTTTGATCAATGCATCCTTCCAGTGCTTACGTATGGTGCAGAGACGTGGACCTTAACTAAAAGAGGCATACAAAGGCTGCAGACAACTCAAAGCAGCATGGAGAGGTGCATACTTGGTGTAACCAGGAGAGATAAGAAGAGGAACTCATGGATCCGAAAAATGACAAGAGTGGAAGACATCATGATCAGAATTAAATCCCTGAAATGGCAATGGGCTGGACATACTGAAAGAAGGACAGATCATCGATGGACAGCCGAAATTTTAGATTCGATTCCAAGGGACAGGAAAAGACCCAGAAGAAGACCACATGGGAGATGCGTGGATGAAATTCGAAAGTATGCAGGGGTGACATGGAGGAGACTGGCGCAAGACAGACCGTTGTGGAGGAAACTTGGGGAGACCTTCGTCCAGCAGTGGATTGATAATGGTTGACAATGATGATGATGATGATATCCATTACACTGTATATCATCCATAACCAATAGACATGTAATGTTATCACATATCATAAGTTCTCAATGACAATTTTTCATAATCGCAGTCCATAATAAATAAAAGTCTAAGTGTTTTACCTTGACATATTATCCTGTAGATCCTGTACAGCAATGCTCTGTACAAACCCAGCAATTTTGTGACACTGTTCTAATCTATCTATATATATATGTGAAGCACAGTTCTGTTTGCACACAATATGCACATATCCCTTTATATTAGCCTGAACCCACAGGAACAGTATCCAGTTGTAGTATCGGGTCTCGTACGATTTGTCCAACGACGATTGGCCCAATGCCGATTCGTCCAAAGTGACGATTCGTCCAATGGACAATTGGTCCAAAGATACGATTCGTCTAATGGTACGATTGGTCCAATGCCGATTCGTCCAATTGGACGATTAGTCCAATGCCGATTCGTCCAATGGACGACTGGTCTAATTCCGTCCTATCTGTCTGAAGTGCTACTCGTGCTATAAAAGTTTCATCTGTTCTGATTCTATCTCCGATGTTATACGAAAGTACCGGTAGTTCAAAGAATGTAAAATAATGTTACATTTTTTACGTAATATTGTGGTTACAGATTTTTTTTTTTTTTTTTTTTTTTTTGGAATCGCGTTTTTTTGTTATACTGTCCTTGCTGCCGTATGAAGTTACTGATGTACGAGCCATTCAATCAACTTCAATGTTTCTCTTTTGCATGAAATAATAAAAAATAATAGTTTTCCGTTTCTGTTTGTAGAATGCAGTGGGGTTCCGCCAACTGCCTAATGGAAACAACTGGTCGGGGTTTGGACAGAGGCCATTTCAACAGTTTTTATTCCAGCGATGTCATATTTATAACGTTTACATATCAAATCAAGTTAATAATATTGAGATTTTACTTAGGCACGAAATACTAATTCATAGGATCTAGGCCTAGGCCTTTTTAGGACTTTTTTATTCTACCGATGTCATATTCATAACGTTTACATATTAAATCAAGTTAATAATATTGCGCTTTCACTTCAGCACGAAATATTAATTCATAGGCCTGCGGCATAGGTGCCTTGTAAAGACCTCAGAAATGATACGATGAGTACCTTTTATGAAGTTTATAAAATGTTTACAAATACCAAATATCTAGGTTGTAACTTAAAATCTTCTAAAAAAGTCCGCGACCTAGGCGCCTGTTAGATAGCTGAGAAATGATACGATGAGTGCCTTTTATTAGGTTTTATAAAATGTTCACAAATACCAGATATCTAGGTTGTAACTTAAAATCTTCTAGAAAGGCCCGGGGCCTAGGTGCCTCGTAAAGACCCGAGAAATGATAGGATGAGTGCCTTTTATTAGGTTTTATAACATATTTGCAAATACCAAATATCTAGGTTGTAAATTACAATCTTCAAAAAATGCTCGCGGCCTAGGTGCTTTGCAAACAGCTGAGAAATGCTCCATTGAGTGCCTTTTACCAGGTTAACGTAAAATGTTTACAATTACTAAATATACAGAAATTATCTTTCAAAAGGGTATAAAGAGGAGAATAATTTAAATTATTATTCCTTTCTGGAAAATAAAAAAGTTTACCATTGGTAAGATGATTCCATTGGACGAATCGGCGTTGGACCAATCGGCATTGGACCAATCGTACCATTGGACGAATCGGACGTTGGACCAATTGTCCCTTTGGATGAATCGGCATGGGACCAATCATCGTTGGACGAACCGTCGGGGACCGGTAGTATCAGTACCACAGATGATATCACACAGTCTGTCCCCTCACCCTTTTTTACAAGCCAACCAGTCCGATATTCGTACAGATATTCACCATTGAGTAATTCCGATCTGTATTCCATTTGATTTAGGTGAGATATATATTTCTTAGTACACTCCAATGAGAAATTTAATAGAGAGAAGGTCAACAAACGGCATCCATTTGCAATAGGCCGCCCCGGTGGCGCAGTGGTCTAAGGCGCTGGCTTCTGATCATTCGTCCGTAAGGGGTCCGGGTTCGAATCCCGGTGAGGCATGGATGTTGTGTTTGTCTTACGGCACTGGCTCTCTCCCTTCCCTGGAACCAGTGACCCTAAATTAGGGACGGGAGACTTCTTATAGCCCATTGAGTTTCTCACGGTGGTCGTAAACCTCCAATCAAAAAAAAAAAAAAAAAAAAATTTGCAATAGCTTGACTTGACTTGGTTGTCTTGGTAATACGAATGTGGCGACGATTGTCACGTGCCTCGCCACATGAAAACAAATAAGTCAGTGGCGGGAGTATTTTATACTTTGCCGATTTGCTTTTTGGCATTGCATAGAATGCCTAGGAAATGCGTGAAATGTTAAGCGTTTCATAATTTTACGTCCATTTTCGGCATTCGTTTTCCTAGGCATTCTTTACAATACCTAATTTTAGACATTGTCGGTAGCATAAACACTAATAGCAAATTATATTAAGAAAACTTACCTAATAACGTGATGGACCGCCTTTGGCCTTCAAAAAGAGGCTCGATTTGGTGCGTTATTGATTCAACAATATCTTGATATCGTTCTACACATACACTGCCGGAAAGTGAAAAAAGAACACCAAGAAGGAATTGGCGGACGATCATGAAATTTATATATGTTAATGGGGTTGAGTTTACGAAGGTGTGGTCTTAATTTCGGGACCAACCGGTGAGCGCTTACGCCACAGCACGGCATAATATGCAAATTATCGTCGGTGGTATTTAAGGAGTATGGCGAAGTGAATGTAATCAGTCGTCGTCGTACGGACACGTGCAAAGACCCTGAAGAAGCTGCAATGCCTGGACATGGAAGACGTGTACGATTTCAGCAGTTATCGGACTTTGCGCGAGTTCGTCTAGTAGGACTCCATGAGGCCGGGTGGTCGTATCGCCGTAATGCGGAGCTAATTGGACGGGAAGTATCGGTGGTGGTACGATGGTGGCATAGATGGTCCGAGGAACATTCCCACACGAGAAGACGTGGAACCGAAAGTCACAGACGGACTGATGAGCGGACCGATCGACGCATAAGAAGAGCGGCGTTCTCAAGCAGAACATCCACTGCGACGCAAATCCGAACTGCAGTTGCACCTGAGGTGACTGTGGGAACAATCCGAAACCGTCTACTGGATGCAGGACTACGTGCACGTGCGACTCTGGTATGTGTACCTCTGACTCCAGCCCACCGTCAGGAACGGCTGCAGTGGTGTCGCCAACGTCTGCACAGGAGAACGCAATGGCGATCTGTCGTGTTCAGCGATGAAAGCAGATTCTGTTTGGTAGCCTCCGATGGCCGTATGCGTGTTCGCAGACACACAGCGGAGTGTCTCCACCCTTCTTGCATCCGCCAGCCATACACAGGGCCTGCACCTGGTCTCCTGGTGTGGGGAGCGATCAGCTATTACTCCCGTACACAACTAGTATTTGTACCGGGTACGTTAAACAGCACCTCCTACATCATTCAGCCCGTTGTTGTGCCATTTGTAAGGTCGGTCCGTCATGGTGTTTTCCAGCAAGATAACGCACGCCCACACACGGCACATGCAACGCAACATGCACGTCAGTGTGTGAGACAACTTCCATGGCCTACACGTTCACCGGATTTGTCCCCCATTGAGCACGTGTGGGATTTTATGGGACAAGGACTTATCCGGGCTCCACGGCCAGCCACGACCATCCCCGATTTACGCGTCCAGGTTGACGATGCTTGGAACTCAATACCCCAAACTTACATCCAACATCTGTACGACAGACTCCGTGCCAGAATTGCACAGTGTGACGCAGTTCATGGCGGTTCAACCTCGTACTAAACATGTTACATGGAAATGTTATTTTTCAGTTTACCAGCAAATACAGCTGTATTTTGCCATAATGTTTTGATCACGTTATCCTCTGTATTCCGTTATTATGCTGTATAAATTTCGTTGGTATCAGACGTCTCCTTCTTGGTGTTCTTTTTTCACTTTCCGCCAGTGTATATTCAGGCAAGCGGATGTGATGGCGTCTGTCAATTGCCGAATATCAGCTGGAGTAGGATCGCTGTTACGAATGACTTTATAAATCTTATCCTACAGGTATTCCATTGTGTTAAGATGTGGGAAGTGTAGGAAGTATTTAAGAATTTTAAAGTCACTGTCGTAGGCCTGAAACAAGTGAATGACTACCAGAGCCTTTCAGCATGGCACACCATCCTACATTGAAGTGTACATTTTCATCAGGAAGCACCATTCGCAAGTATAGGTGTGCCTGGTCCGCAATGGTGGTAAGATACCTCATGAGGTCCAAATGCTGTTCCAGAGGTTTTCAGAACGAAACACTCGCCATGAAAACAGATTCCAGATCATTACACTGCCTCAACCAACTTTCTAGTCTGCTGGGATTCATCGATTCATGCTGTTAATGGCATATCATTTCCCGCTTGTCTGCCTGCATACATTAACTGAAAGTATGATTCATTGAGCCAGGTGATCTTTTTCCAGCCCTTAAGGGTCCTGTTTTGGTAATTCCATGCCCACTGTAGATATACGCAGGTAATTTCAAACGTTTTACACACTGCGCACGTACTGCCCGTAAGATGATGCAATCGCTCCAATCGTTGCGCCAGTTGGCGAGTCAGACTTCAGTATACAAAGTTGTGTCTACGTTTGCTGGCTAGTTTGTTCCTGTTTTTAGAAATGGAGGAAGAACTCCTACTTTAAAATTGAAACTTTGCGAGGAAAATCCTCTACCGAAATTCACAAAGCTTTGTCTGGAATTCGTGGGGTTTTGTCCCGGTGGGCTTCTCGTTTCCGCCAAGGTCGGGAAGGCATCGAAGACGACCCAAAAAGTCGCCGGCCATCAAATGCAGCGAACGACACTTCTGTGGGTATTGTCAACAGCATTGTGGAAGAAGATCGACGGAAAACATATGAAGATATTGCATATGAAGCAAACATGTCTACCGCTTCAGTTTTCAGAATCCCAACAGAAAAATTCCGGAAGAGAAAAGCGCCTTCCAAATGGATTCCGCATAATCTGAGTGAAAAGCGGCAAGCAGTTCACAACAGAGACGGAAACGGGTCACGGGTGAGCGGCTCACCGGGTTAAGAATTTCTTGCAGGTCAAACGGTTCGGGTCAATATGTTCCTGACCAGAATTCGACCCGATTTTGTCTCCGATTGATTTTTCAATAGAACAAAAACATTTCAAAGAACCCTTCAGAGATCTGTGAAATAGTGCTTCAGACCTGCAGAGTATGGTTCACAAACTTGCTGGGAAGAGTAAAGAAATATGATTAAAAATGAACTTTCAGAAAACAAAACTGATGTACAATGCTTTTACAAGGAATGACGATTTCTCAATTACGTCTTGTATCATAAGTAATGAACCCGTATGGAATTTTCCTGGTAGGATTCTGAAAATTGAAAGAGCGAGGGAATATGAACTTCCGTTATGCATGGTTTTTATTGACTATGAAAAGGCCCTTGAATCGGTGAAACCATCAGCAGTTACAATGGGTCTGAAATCCTGCGGTATTGAAGATGCACACATTAATATTATTCATAACTTCTGTGAAAATGCAAATATTCGGCTATTTGAGAATACAGCACCCATAAGGATTTTAAAGGGAGTGAGGCAAGATGACACTATATCTCCCAAACTCTTTAATGCCACATTGGAAAATATATTTCAATCACTGAACTGGGAAAACAAAGGGATAAGGATTAATGGAGATTATCTAACTCACCTTCGTTTTGCTGATGACGTAGTCATTTTTGCAACTACCCCATCAGAGCTGCAGAGTATGATCCAGGAACTTGCTGACAAGAGTAATGAAGTGGGATTAAAAACGAACTTTCAGAAGACAAAAGTGATGTACAATGCTTTTACAAGAAATGAAGACTTATCGATTGATGGCGAAAAGCTGGAGATAACCAATACCTACATTTATCTTGGACAGCAGATATCAAGTGAGGGTCACATTGATGAAGAAACTAATCGGCGTATAAAACTAGCCTGGAGAGCGTTTGGAAGACACAGCATAATTTTCAAGAGAAATATGCTATTATGTCTTAACAGAGAAGTGACTGATCGTTGCATCCTGCCAGTGCTTACGTATGGTGCAAAGACGTGGACCTTAATTAAAAGAGACATACAAAGACTACAGACAACTCAAAGTAGCACAGAGAGATGCAATCTTGGTATAACTAGGAGAGTTAAAAAGAGGAACTCGTGGATCAGAAAAATGGCAAGAGTGGAAGACATCATGAACAGAGTAAAATTCCTGAAATGGCAATGGGCTGGACATATTCCCGGAAGGACAGACCATCGATGGACAGCTGAAATTTTAGACTGGATTCCTAGGGACAGGAAAAGACCCAGAAGAAGACCACATGGGAGATGGGTGGATGAAATTCGAAAGTATGCGGGAGTAACATGGAAGAGACGGGCACAAGACAGATCGTTGTGGAAATAACTTGGGGAGACCTTCGTCCAGCAGTGGATTGATAATGGTTGACAATGATGATGATGATGATATCTGAATTATTTACTTAAATACAAAGGACATCCTGAATGTAATGCTTCGTCCCTTATAAGATTTTTATATGTAGTAGGAAGAATGTGAAACTTGGTGGCATAATACTTGAACATATTGTTAATAATGCTAGCCTGTTCAAGGTATTAGCTATCCCTTTTTATACAGTTCCGCCCTCTTTGAACCCATTGGTAAAACCCATTTTGGAAAATCGAAGGGTGTTTCTCAAAGGGTCAAACCGGAAAAACTCTAAGGGAGCTAAATCAGAACTGTTTTGGGGTTGAGGCATAACCATCCACTCCCACCCCCCATTTTGCAAATAGACTGTGAAGTCTCCGTTAAGGTGTGAGGACATGCGTTATCATGGTATAAAACAGCACTATGAAGTGGAATGTCACGTGTTTTCCTTATGATAGCTTCCTTTAGCTTCGTCAATGACTGCACATAGTGAGCACTGTTTATTGTTGCACTCCGTTCAAGGAAATCCGTCAAAGTGACACCACATTTGTCCCAAAAATTATTACCATCACATTTCCTGAGGAACTTGTTGTTTTCGCCTTTTTCTGTCGAGGTGAAAATGTGCGGTGTCATTCCATTTACGCACGTTTGATTTCTGGGTCTCACCCATGTTTCATCCCTCGTCACAACATTAGAGAAAAGCACCTCCCTCTCCCTCTCATAACAGTCCAAAGAGATTCGGGCATGTGTCCACCCTTGGCTCATCTTGTTCAAGGGTTAGGCTTCTTGGGATCCACTTTGAGAAAATTGTTCCGAGACCCAGATCTCTAATTAATGTTTCCATAGCACTATGAAGATTACGAAAATTTCACTAGAGAGGGCACACAAAATGAATTTACAGAAAAATTCATCGGCAGTATCTCCCGATTACCGTTCGAGCACGCTAACGGTTGCACCACCCAGGACGACAAAGTCCCAAGTACCTGAGTATTAAGAGCATCGGAATATTCTCCGACCGCATTCTTAATCGAAGCAAACTATGCTGCCATCTAGCGTTATTAAGCATATCACCAGTCGTTTAGGTATATAGTGTGGGAAATACGTCATGATAATTAGCACAGCAATCAGACATCTCTGAATTCACTGTACCTTTACTGTTCTCACGTAATATCAAACGTAATATTACGTCAGAACAGTAAGAATTTACAGATTATTAATCTACGATACAGATTTGTCGCGCAAATTTCTTGAGAGCATGGTAACAATCAGATAAGCTTTCTTTCTGTTTTGGTCAACTACCGCATCCTGTAGGAATTGTGGGTAAAATTTTGTCCTGCCCAATAGGAGAAAGAGACAGGAGCGTGCTCAGAGAAGTTCAGCACGCAGCAGATCTTTGAGGACTGCTTAAGAAGACATAAGAGGGATTGTGACGTAGGCTGCCGGAGCAGCTACACTGTATGGCTATGCTGACCGACAAGTAGTACGAAAGACAGGGCACTGCGGCTTCAGTTCTTAATGCAATGTTTTTAAGACCGATCGGCGAACAAGAGCTTTCTTTGGGTATGGCACGGTTAAAAACAAGATTTTGTGCTGGCAGCAAATCATTGAATCATGCATGTATTTTCTGGTAAAAAAAATTGAATTGCCATTAGCATTGTTTTAATACTAATCGTAAACCATTTTTTTACCCTGCTACAGCACAGTAGCACGTAGTCACCAGCGGCCACTGGTTTGTAGTATGTAAACGATAAAGAATTTTTTCAATCGGGTGTTTAGTTCCTCAAAATTGCTGCAAACGAAACGGTGAAGGTACGCCCTTTAGTGGCATAAATTGGCGTTAACAAAATTTGAAATTATATGAGAAAAGTTTTGTGCTGGAGAAATGCCCGATAATTAAAAAAAACAATTCCAGATCGGACTGTTAGAAGCAGAAATATCGACAAAATTAATATATACATCTACGCTCCCCTAGCGGAAAAACTATGCTCTATTTAAAGCAGAAGGTATCTCGAAAGATTTTCCAAAGTGAGAGGTATTGGTGAGAAAAAGAATTTTTTCACTCGAGCTTTCAGATGCTCAGATTTTTGCTGCAAATATATCGGAAATAGAAATAAACCCTTACTCTCCCTGGTGGCGAAATTATTATTTACTAAAAATCAGAACTTATATGTAGAACATTTGCAATCAGGAGCTGTATCAAAATTTATTTTCTAAATAGGACTTTTAGAAGCAGAGATGTCGTGGAAGTCGCAATTTACCATTTACGTCTCCTAGCTTAAAGTCTATCCTTTACTTTAAAAGAAACTGTACCCGAAAATAATTTTCGTTAGGAATTTAATCTAAAGAAATAAACAAACTTTTCAATCCGGTATTTAGAAGCAACTATGAAGGTCAGGTGATGCGTAACATCATAGCCTCTCCTTGACAAATGCCAACCCCGCCTTCTCGTGGTGCATCCTGTTCCCACTAAAGGGGCTCTGACGACCGCCCATAGCGGTATAACTATACCATCGGGATCAGAGGAAATTCTATCCCACACTCACCAACCCGCTTGGCCAGCGTGGTGAGTTATGGCCAAACCCCTCCAAAATGATTCCACAACTTAAATCTTGGCCCTCAGTCTCCGGCAGCTGGAATGTACCCTGGCCAAGGCAGCGGCCAGTGCGACATGAAGGCAGAGGGTGCTAAGAATCCCGGAGGACCGGACTAGGCTGCCATCTGATGCTGACCTTGGCTACTTACAATGGACGCTCCCTATCTTCTGATTCAAGGCTTCTTGAATTGGAAGAGGAACTACAAAGGATCAAGTGGGACATCGTGGGGCTAAGTGAGGTAAGGAGAAAAGGAGAAGATCTCATCGAACTGAAAAGTGGACATCTCTTCTACTATCGTGGGACAGATACTGGCAGAACTAGTGGTGTTGGATTTATAATAAACAAGAAACTGAAGGATAAAGTTGTAGAAGTTGAAAGTTCCTCTGACAGAGCTGCACGACTTGTTATCCAACTCTCGAAAAGATACCAGGCTCAGATTATTCAAACTTATGCACCCACCACAAGTCATCCTGAAGAAGAAATTGAAGAATTTTATGAGGAAATTTGTCATCTAAATAATAAAGGTAAGCAGCACTTGAAAATAATTATGGGAGATTTCAATGCAAAAATAGGGCAACGACAACAGAATGAAACTTCAGTAGGTAAATTCGGTCATGGCAACAGAAACCAGCGTGGAAATACTCTCGTTGAGTTTGCAGAGGCAGAAGGGTTTTTCATCTTGAACTCCTTCTTCAAGAAAAAGCCACACAGGAAATGGACATGGAGACATCCAAATGGGACGACAAGTGAAATTGATTTTATTATGTGTAACAAAAAATTCGTCATAGAAGACTGCAGTGTGCTAAACAAGTTCAACACAGGTAGTGACCATAGATTGGTGAGATGTAAGATGCACCTCAACACCAAACTTGAACGTGGCAAGCTCATAAGACAAACAAAATCTATTGACATAACCAACCTTAAAAACACCATAATACCTTCAAGTTAGAACTGAAGAACAGGTTCTCTGCTTTAGAAGGCCTAACATCGGAAGAAGTGGACATCTCTGAAGTTAACAGAAAAATAACCAAAGCTCTTATGGAAACAGCAACAAAATTAGCTGGGTCTAAGAACAAGTTGCATGTGAACAAATTATCAGGAAAAACCAAAATGTTGATGCAAAAAGAAGAGAGATGAGGACAAATAAAGATGATGTGACTTCCAAAGTGGAATATATAGAGCTATGCAAGACAGTAAGAAAAAGTATCACTGAAGACGTAAGAAAAATTCAACTGTGAACTAGTGAGGAAAGCAATTGAAAACAACCAAAGCCTAAAGATAGCAAAGGGACATCTCAGTAAGGGAAGAAAACAGATTATGGCACTGAGAAAAGAAGATGGTTCTGTAACAAGAAATAGAGGCGAAATCTTGACAAGAGTGAAAGATTTCTACTCCAAATTATATGAAAGGGATGATATATGCACTCCAGACATCATGAAAGATACCAGTACCAGAGTTCCTCCAGTCCTTCCAGCAGAAGTTGCACATGCAATCAAGAACATGAAGCGAGGAAAAGCTCCAGGAGAAGATGGAATTACTGTAGACATCATACAAGAAGCAAGTGGAGAAATCGAAACAGTACTCGCCCAAATTTTCACTCGATGCCTTAATGAAGGAAAGATTCCTGAGGATTGGAACACCGCTACAATGATCCTGCTACATAAGAAAGGTGACATTGAGGATCTCGGAAACTACAGACCTATCAGCCTCCTATCAGTAGTTTATAAAATCTTCACTAAAGTTCTTTCACACCGCTTGAAGGTAGCACTAGACATGGCTCAACCGAGAGAACAAGCTGGATTCAGGAGTGGCTACAGCACAATAGATCATATCCACGTGCTGAGAGAACTAATTGAAAGAGCGAGGGAATATGAACTTCCATTGTGCATGGCTTTTATCGATTATGAAAAAGCCTTTGATTCGGTGAAACCATCAGCAGTTACAATGGCTCTGAAAACCTGCGGTATTGAAGATGCATACATTAATATTATTAATAACATCTATGAAAATGCAAGTGCAAAGATTAGGCTGTTTGAAAATACAACACACGTAAAAATTGGAAAGGGAGTGAGACAAGGTGACACCATATCTCCGAAGCTCTTTAATGCCACATTGGAGGGTGTTTTTCAGTCGCTGAGCTGGGAAAACACGGGGATAAAGATTAATGGAGATTATCTAACCCACCTTCGTTTTGCTGATGACGTAGTCATTTTTGCAACTACCCCATCAGAGCTGCAGAGTATGATCCAGGAACTTGCTGACAAGAGTAAAGAAGTGGGATTAAAAATGAACTTTCAGAAGACAAAAGTGATGTTCAATGCTTTTACAAGAAATGAAGATTTATCGATTGATGGAGAAAAGCTGGAGATAACAGACACATACGTTTATCTTGGACAACAGATATCAAGTGAGGGTCACATTGATGAAGAAATTAATCGGCGTACAAAACTTGCCTGGAGAGCTTTTGGAAGAAACAGCATAATTTTCAAGAGCAATATGCCATTATGTCTTAAAAGAAAAGTGTTTGATCAATGCATCCTTCCAGTGCTTACGTATGGTGCAGAGACGTGGACCTTAACTAAAAGAGACATACAAAGGCTGCAGACAACTCAAAGAAGCATGGAGAGGTGCATGCTTGGTGTAACCAGGAGAGATAAGAAGAGGAACTCGTGGATCCGAAAAATGACGAGAGTGGAAGACATCATGATCAGAGTTAAATCCCTGAAATGGCAATGGGCTGGACATACTGCCAGAAGGACAGATCATCGATGGACAGCCGAAATTTTAGATTGGATTCCAAGGGACAGGAAAAGACCCAGAAGAAGACCACGTGGGAGATGGGTGGATGAAATTCGAAAGTATGCAGGGGTGACATGGAGGAGACTGGCACAAGACAGACCGTTGTGGAGGAAACTTGGGGAGACCTTCGTCCAGCAGTGGATTGATAATGGTTGACAATGATGATGATGATGATGTGGAATAAAATGTATTCTCAATTCGATAGCATCTGCGTTTATGCATTGGAAAAAGCCCCAAATGCAAAGATGATCGTTCCTACATTTCAAGCTTTCTAATGCTACAATAATTTTTCAAATCGGACTAATAATTTCAGAGATATGGTGTTAACAGGTTGACGGACAAAGTGATACTATAAACACGTACTACAAAGGCGTTTTAAATGGAGAACCAAGAGCTTAGAACTGTGATAAAGTTTTTGCATAGAAAAGGTTTTAAGCCGGAGGACATCCACGGAGATATAGTTGCAATCCTAGGAAAAGATATCACTTCCTGGAGTAGTGTAAAAAAACTGGGCAGCGGATTTCCAGCTTGGGTGAATAAGTGTAGAAAATGACCCTCACTCTGAAAAACCCTACGAGATCATTACTAACATGAATAAAGTGCACGAAACAATATTCCAAGAAAGACGATTAACTACCAGGTCAACTGGTCCGTAGTAATGGACCATTCGTGAATGATTCGTTCACAACGAATCACTCTTCACGGTGGTTGGTTCGCACTCACCGTTCTATATGATGATTCAGTCCGCCATTACTGCGACACACACTGAAGAACATAGAAAATTAGATGTAGTAATGGACCATTCGTAAACCATTCGTTCACAACGAATGACCCTTCATCGTGAATGGCGAATTGTTCGTTCTCACCGCTGTGAATGATAATTCAGTCCGCCATTACTGCGACACACACTGAAAAACATAGAAAATTAGATGTAGTAATGGACCATTCGTGAACCATTCGTTCACAACGAATGTCCCTTCATCGTGAATGGCGAATTGTTCGTTCTCACCGCTGTGAATGATAATTCAGTCCGCCATTACTGCGACACACACTGAAGATCATAGAGAATCAGGTGTAGTAATCGACCTTTCGTGAACGATTAGTTCGCAACGAAAGACCCTTCATCGTGAATGGCGAATTGTTCGTTCTCACCGCTGTGAATGATGATTCAGTCAGCCATTACTGCAACACACACTGAAGAACATAGAAAATTATATGTAGTAATGGACCATTCGTGAACGATTCGTTCGCAACGAAAGACTCTTCATCGTGAATGGCGAATTGTTCGTTCTCACCGCTGTGAAGGATAATTCTGTCCGCCATTACTGCGACACACACTAAAGGACATAGACAAAAAGGTGCTGTAATGGACCATTCGTGAACCATTCGTGAACCATTCGTTCACACCGAATGACCCTTCATCGTGAATGGCGCATTGTTCGTTCTCACCGCTGTGAATGATAATTCAGTCCGCCATTACTGCGACACACACTGAAAAACATAGAAAATTAGATGTAGTAATGGACCATTCGTGAACCATTCGTTCACAACGAATGTCCCTTCATCGTGAATGGCGAATTGTTCGTTCTCACCGCTGTGAATGATAATTCAGTCCGCCATTACTGCGACACACACTGAAGAACATAGAAAATTAGATGTAGTAATGGACCATTCGTGAACCATTCGTTCACATCGAATGTCCCTTCATCGTGAATGGCGAATTGTTCGTTCTCACCGCTGTGAATGATAATTCAGTCCGCCATTACTGCGACACACACTGAAGATCATAGAGAATCAGGTGTAGTAATCGACCTTTCGTGAACGATTAGTTCGCAACGAAAGACCCTTCATCGTGAATGGCGAATTGTTCGTTCTCACCGCTGTGAATGATGATTCAGTCAGCCATTACTGCAACACACACTGAAGAACATAGAAAATTAGATGTAGTAATGGACCATTCGTGAACGATTCGTTCAGAACGAATGACCCTTCATCGTGAATGGCGAATTGTTCGTTCTCACCGCTGTGAATGATAATTCTGTCCGCCATTACTGCGACACACACTAAAGGACATAGACAAAAAGGTGCTGTAATGGACCATTCGTGAACCATTCGTGAACCATTCGTTCACACCGAATGACCCTTCATCGTGAATGGCGAATTGTTCGTTCTCACCGCTGTGAATGATAATTCAGTCCGCCATTACTGCGACACACACTGAAAAACATAGAAAATTAGATGTAGTAATGGACCATTCGTGAACCATTCGTTCACAACGAATGTCCCTTCATCGTGAATGGCGAATTGTTCGTTCTCACCGCTGTGAATGATAATTCAGTCCGCCATTACTGCGACACACACTGAAGATCATAGAGAATCAGGTGTAGTAATCGACCTTTCGTGAACGATTAGTTCGCAACGAAAGACCCTTCATCGTGAATGGCGAATTGTTCGTTCTCACCACTGTGAATGATGATTCAGTCAGCCATTACTGCAACACACACTGAAGAACATAGAAAATTAGATGTAGTAATGGACCATTCGTGAACGATTCGTTCGCAACGAAAGACCCTTCATCGTGAATGGCGAATTGTTCGTTCTCACCGCTGTGAATGATAATTCTGTCCGCCATTACTGCGACACACACTAAAGGACATAGACAAAAAGGTGCTGTAATGGACCATTCGTGAACCATTCGTGAACCATTCGTTCACAACGAATGACCCTTCATCATGAATGGCGAATTGTTCGTTCTCACCGCTGTGAATGATAATTCAGTCCGCCAATACTGCGACACACACTGAAGAATATAAAGAATCAGGTGTAGTAATGGACCTTTCGTGAACGATTCGTTCGCAACGAAAGACTCTTCACGGTGAATGGCTCGCTCTTATCGCTGTATATGATCATTCAGTCCGCCCTTTCTGCAACAAAGCCTGAAGATCAAAGAAAACGATGTGTAGTAATGGACCATTCTTCCACAACGAATGACTTCACCGTGAATGACGATTGGTTGGCTGGCACCGCTGTGAATGATCATTCAGTGGTCCGTTACTACAACACACACTGAATGACATAACAATTGAGGTGTAGTAATGGACTATTCGTGAACCATTCGTTGTTCACGACGAATGACTCTCCACAGCGAATGGTAAATGGTTTGCTGTCACCGCTGTGAATGACCATTCTATCCAGCATTACTACGACACACACTGAAGAACATAGAAAATAAGATGCAGAAATGCACCATTCGTGAATGATTCGTTCACAACGAATGACTCTTCACCGTGAATGGTGAACGGTTCGCTGTCACCGCTGTGAATGACCCCTCAACCCGCCAATGCTGCGACACACACTGAAGAGCATAGAAAATGATGTGTAGTAATGGACCATTTGTGAACCATTCGTTCACAACGAACGACTCTTCACATAGAGTGGTGATTGGTTCGCTGTCACCGCTGTGAATGACCATTCAATCCGCCAATGCTGCGGCACGCACTGAAGAACATAGAAAATGAGGTGTAGTAATGGACCGATCGTGAACGATTCGTCCACAACGAATGACTATTCACCGTGAATAGTGAATGGTTCACTCTCATCCCTTTGAATTATGATTCAATCTGCCATCGACACACAATGCAGTCGCAGCACGTACAAATTTTTTTTTGTCCCCGATGATTTCAGAAAATAATTCCCTGTAAGAAAAGAAATTCCGAGAATAAATTTATTTCACCGTTATGTAAGTGAGCAATCAGCAGTCATTTAAGAACTGGTGGTGAAACAAGAATGGGAAGGATACTCGAATGCCATTAATTTTTATTTTGTTCCCGAATCGTTCGCCACGAGCGGAGTTTCATTAGTGAACTTCTAAGATCTTGACGTTTTGGGCAGTTTGCTTAAAAAGAGCTGGGATGCGCTTGTTCACTAATCATTCACGTAAAGGGTGGATGGTGGAGATCTCCTGCTGCTCTTTTGGCAGTTCGCCAATTTCCGCTTGGCCTTGCACACGCAGGCGCTTTAGAGCAAGGAATGACTCTTTTGCATGAATGATGAATGAGATACCAAGAATGAATGACTTCGCACTCGCAGATGCTTTGGAGCAAAGCCTGATTTCATCAGTGTTTGTAGTGAGACAACCAGCAGGGAGTGGATACAAATAGAATGACATTCTGGTATGATTCTTTTGCATGAATCATGAATGAACTCCAAGAGTGAATGACTTCGCAGGTGCATCAGAGCAAAGAGTGATTTGATCAACGAGTGTAGTGAGACAACCGGCCGGGAATGGATGCATAGTAAATGGTCATTCATTGGAATGAGAATTCGTGAATAATGAGTTAACTCCCAAGAATGAATGATTTATGACATCACTAATGGTAAGACATCGTACTTATCAAGTACAACGGTTGATCGCATTCTCACCGAGCATATGGCAATGAAAAGAAGTAATGACTAGTGGGTTCCAATGGGGAATACATTAGGTGCTTGAATTATTTCCCGCTGTTACCCAATAGAGGGCAGCAGTGGTGCTCTGGGACCCGGGCCACACGTGACCTCCCTTGCACACGCACGTACCGTCCGTAGTCTGGGCGAAGCAGTGTGTGACACGTGATCGGAAGGTACAGAACACGAGTTTGTATCGCATTCACGATGTCGAGTTTCGTACCGAAAAAGGAGCATTTGCGGGAAGCACTACTTTTCTGCTTTCATCTCAAGAAATCTGCAGCGGAAAGTCATCGTTTACTAGTGCATGCCTATGGGGAACATGCCCTATCGGAAACAGCACGCAGAGAGTGGTTCCGACACTTCAAAGCCAACGGTTATGACGTGAAGAACAGAGTGCCCTGGGCAGCCGAAAGAAGTTCGAAGATGGCGCATTGGAGACCTTATTAGACGAGGATTCATGTCAGACGCTCCACGAGTTGTCTGAGACACTACGGGTAGATGAGTCAACGGTTAGCAAACGTTTAAAGGCAATGGGAATTATCCAGAAGCTCGGAAACTGGATTCCACATGACAAGGTTATTCTTCTCCACGACAACGCTAGACCTCATTTCGCCAAATCCGTGGAGAAACTCTTGGAGGCGCGGAGAAACTCTTGGAGACGCCAAATCCGTGGAGAAACACTTGGCTGGGACTTCTTACCCAACCAGCCTTATTCCCCGGACATTGTTCCCCCGGACTTCCATTTGTTCCGGTCGCTACGACATGGCCTGTCAGAGCAGCACTTCCTTTCTGTCGCGGGTATCCAAAAATGGCTCGATGAATGGCTCGCCTCGAAAGAACCTGCATTTTTCTACTGCGGAATCCATTTGTTACCCCAACGGTGGGAAAGGGTCGTAGCTGCAAACGGACACTACTTTGAATAGACTATCCTGTACTGTTCTGTGGCAATGCACAGGTGTTTGTGTGGCAAAAAACAGCGGGAATTAATTCAAGCACCTAATATCACGAAAAGATCATGCACTGTTTAAAGCTAGTACAGAGGAATTACTGCAAATGTTTATGACAGCAAATGAAAGAAGGGCACACTGTGAAAATACAAAGAATATGAAAATGAAAATACAATACACACTATGAAAATACAAAGTACAATTATATACACGCTATATAAAAAAGATTCAAAACAATGGTAATATGGTGATTCACGGACTCCGGAGAAAGTGAAGTCTGTTACGTCTGTTGGAAAGGTGATGGCAACAGTTTCCTTGGATGTGTGGAGGGAGTGGTGTTAATGGAATTCCTTGTGAAGGGCCAAATCAATCCCTTAGCATATTATTCGCGCCTACTAGAGAAACTTTAACAACCTTTGACGGATAAATGCCAAGGAAAGTTGGCAAAACAGATGTTGTTTTGAAATCAACAACCGCCATAGTTGACACCGATGAATGTGGGTCTTAACTGCTACCACACCCTCCATACTAACCTGATTCCCCCCTCTCGCTGGAACCAGCTACCTGTTTCTGAATTTCAAATATAACTTCTCTCGGATGCATTTTGGGATGGATGAATACGTTGTTGATACTGTGGAAAGGTTTTTCTTTGACAGTCTTGTAAAATAATTTTACCTGGAAGGCATAAAAGCCTTGGACCACCAGTTAGGAATAGTAGGTGGCCTTCAAGGGGACTACGTAGCAACGTATGCTTATGATATTTTATCAGGAACAATTCTCCATTGCCGGTAAGAAAACATTCTCCACACCCTTCGCAAAAGAAAATTGAAATTAAAATTATTCGTTAGAAGGTTTCTTAATATGAGTTTGGACGATTTATCCTATTCATTATTAAGATTGCATACTTCTGTGGTATTCTTCATCGAATGAAAATATGATTCTTCAAATTTATCTTTGATTATGTGTGCTATTTTCAGGTACAATCCTAAGTACCTTGGTATGCTGAAAGATCCAAATGCCAACATGGTGTATGAAGCAGATCCAGAAAACTTCACTCTTCCCCTATTTGAGACATTTTCGTCTGAGGATTTTGCCAGCAAATGGGTTTCATGTTGTCAAGCTGCACTGAGATGCTGCGACCATATGCTTCAGGCTGAAAGAACGATAGAAGAAGGTAGGTGTTTCATTGCTCAAATGAAATGTATGTATTTAGATACACTGAAGTGCCAGAAAAACTGGTACAGACGAGCTTATGCAAAATACATAGCAACATCCCCTATGCGCGTGCTCGGTTGCATCCGAGAGTGCGTATATAAAGCGATAGACATCCTTGTCAGCTATCAGAGCTGTTTTCGGCATGACAACGACAAGTAATAACGATTCTGGCGATTTTCAACGCGGTGTCATAGTTGGCTCCCGTGAGATGGGCCACAGTATTTCGGAGGTACTTAGAAACGAAGTTCGGATTTTCACGGACGACTGTTGCAAGCGTGTAGCGTGACTAAAATAATTCCGGCAAAACCTCCAACCTACGATACCAGTGTGGCCGTAAAAAGACACTGGATGAACGTGACCATCGTTGGATGTCAAGAATCGTTTCACGCGATAGGCGTGCAAAACTCGCAGGTATCATTGGAATTCAATGCTGGAGCCTCAACAAGCATCAGCGTCCAGACTGTGCAACGTAATCCTGCACGATATGGTCTTTGGGAGCCGTCGCCCAACTTGAGTCTCCTTGATGGGTGCACGACACAAAGCTATGCGCCTCGCTTGGGCACGGCAACATCGCCACTTGACACTTGAGGACTGGAAACAAGTAGCCTGGTCTGACGAGTCGCGTTCCCAACTGTATCGGGCAGATGGAAGGATTCGTGTGTGGCCCAAACCCCATGAAGCCATGGATCCCACCTGTCAACAGGGAACTCTACCGGCTGGTAGGGGTCCGTAATGGTATGGGGTGTGTTTAACTGGACTTCACTGGGACCCCTGGTACGTCAACAAATGTCTATGAGCGGCAAACCCTATGTGCACATTCTTTCTGACGAGGTACACCCGTTCATGTCCTGCATTAAATCTGATGGGTTGGGCCTGTTCCAACAGGACAATGAAACTTCACACAAGTGTCGGGAGGCCACATTATGGTTAGAGGAGCATTCATCTGAGTTTGAGGTGCTGCCATTATCACCCAAGTCCTCAGATTTGAACGTGATAGAACACATTTGGGATGCCATGCAACGCGCTATCGAACACAGGAATCCGAGACCTCGGAATACACCCGAATTGTGTGGAACGCTCTGCAGGAAGTATGGTGCGCATTGCCTACAGCATATTTCTAGAAGCTAGTGGAGTCTATGCCCCGTCGTATTTCTGCAGTCCTGCGCTCCTGTGGGGGACCTACCAAGTAGACTGGTGTACCAGTTTTTCTGGCACTTCAGTATATATAGTTCAAATAAGCTTTATTACTTCTGTGAACTAGAAATGTAAGTAATAAAATAGTTTGTGTGTGATGTAATGCTACAAGACTGTCGTCACTGTCACCGTGAGAAGAGAGACCTCTTACAAACGTGTTTTATCCAATGTAGAGTATCTGTCATTTTCTGCTGCATTGAGTTTTAAGAGTGTTTTGGAAACTATATGCTTAAATAATTACTTTCTCTGTCCAGTCTGTTGTTATTCCATATTATAAATGATTCTTCTTCTGGCTTTGAATATAGTGATGAACCATTGGTGAACAATTCATTCAAAAAATGACTCTTCATCGTGAATGGTGAAGAGTTTCCTGTCAAAGCTGTGATGACCATTGGTGCGGTCAGGGGTCGCGCTTTCGATCGCATTCTTCACAATTTGCGAAAAAAATTGGTTTTGACGATGTATAAAAACCTTTGGCGAAAATATTGGCGATTACCTTTTTTAATTTCGTCCGAGGAAAAACAACCTTTAAAAAAGATTGTGTTTGCTCGGGCGTCATGTCAAATATTTCTTCAGTAATGCCAAGGATATTTAAAAATTAACATATAATCTTTTAAAGGCGATGATATTTGTGGATTTCTTATCTTTTCATATGAACCATCAACCGATATCGCACAAACAATATGAAAATAGCTACACCGGTGTGTAAAAATTAAGGACGAAGAGGAGAAATTTACATAACAGAGGAACGAGCAGGCAGAACGGACCAAAAGACCACTCAGAAGATAGACTAGGGTACGGTACGGTAAGGCATGTGCATGTATGCAGCATGACATGGGGGAAGGCGGGGAGTTCCGAAGGGTATAAAGCACACGGGCGGTGTACGCTCAGCAGTTCGGTGAAAGCTATTGCACGATGTTCATCGGTTTGAACGACGTCGAGTTGCTGCCACCCTGTGATATGGCCAACAGGCAATCCAGTAGACGACATCTGGATGACTTTACCCGAGGTTGCGTCATTGGGAAGTTGGAAGGAGGTCGAAGTGTGACTAGTGTTGCCGAGGAATTCGGGATCGCTCGCAGCATCGTTTCACGAGCTTGGAGAGCATTTCAAACGACAGGAACAGCTGTCCGAGAGTTTAGCAGTGGTCGTCCACGAGCAACCACGGCGGCGGACGACCGGTATATTGTCCTACAGGCGAGAAGAGACAGACAGCAGACAGCAGGAGAAATCGCAAGGCACATGCAACAAACAACTGGACGTCCGTTATCGCGTTTTACCGTGGCCAGGAGGCTGTACGAAGTGGTCTATTTGCACGACGACCAGTACGGCGTGTGCCATTAACGCCTGCTCATCGGAGACGGCGGTTTCTGTGTTGCCAGGAACACAAGAACTGGGCACATCAGCAATGGGGTCGAGTTTTATTTACGGATGATAGACGATTTAGTCTGACGAGCGATTCTGGACGTATACACATCTGGAGAGAGCAGGGAACACGCAATCACACCTCCAACATCATCGAAAGTGACCGGTTTGGAGGTGGCAGAGTTCTCGTTTGGGGCGGTATCATGCTTGGTAGCCGTACTGACCTCCATATCTTCCAAGGAGGTTCAGTCACTGGTGTCAGCTATTGTACCGAGGTTCTCCTGCCTCACGTGCGTCTGCTTAGCTGTGTTGTGGGTCCTGAGTTCCTCTACATGGACGACACCGGTACACCTCATCGTACAGTGGCTGTCGCAGAGCTGTTGGAGAGTGAAGATATTCAACGCATGGATTGGCACGCAAGGTCTGCGGACCTAAATCCAATGGAACACGTGTGGGACCTTCTCGGGAGATGCTTTGCAGCACGTCACCAGCCGCCAGCAACGATTCCGCACCTGCGATTGGCGCTACAAGAGGAATGGGCCGCGATGCCTCAACAGCTCCTTGACAACCTCGTCCTCAGCATGGGCAGACGTTGTAAATCCTGCAGCGCAGTCAGGTGTGATCCTATCCTTTACTAAAGACTGGATTTTTCTTGGCAGCCGCCTGTCACATGGACGTTTCGGTCTTCTGTCCAGTTGTGCTCACAGCTACCTTTTCAATAAATTGCCTTTGTATCCTTTGGATTTCCTTGTTTGGACGGTTTTGCCCACTTGTCCCATATTCTTACATCTTGGGGATCTTATGGTATGATTTGAGTCGATGTGGAGCACTTCTGCACTATGTTACATTCGAAAAACCGTCTCGTCCTTAATTTTTGCACGCCAGTCTATTTGATGTCCTCTTTCTTGGTTCTTTACAAACAAAAAACTGTGTATTTTTCTTTTCAACTATATACCTGTGCTTTCAATTTTTTTCTTTTATTCAAATTCATTGCTGCAAGTACAAATACGATTTTCCATGCATTTTCTATCTGTTCCGATGGAATTTTTTTCTCTCCTGGACGTAATATTACTTTTTCTTTAACACTGCTGATTGCACGGTTCAAAATAAAATAAAATAAGCTTCGCAGTTTGTGCTCATTACGCCGAGAATTCTGTCATCTTTCATTTTAAATCATCACCTCGCTTTCATCCACTATAAGTAAATTATCTAATTATAGGAAACTTTAGGAGACAAACAACATTTTTTTTACATAAATTCCGCAGCAGGAAACCTATTACTCCCCCTTGCCAAGAATTCGCAAACTACATAATTTGTTCTCCTACATCACTGACACTGGCATTATCTTTCGTTCTTCATGCTACAATAAGCATATGCTATTTGTGGAAATCCCCAACACGCAAATCACTGCAACTCTTTCCCCTCTAACAGATTACACGATCATTTACGGTTGGGATGTTCTACATTAATTGCTCGTTGTAGCATTCCTCTTCAATTTCATTATACCTGTGCTTTCAGATTTTAAACAGCAGAAAGAACATACACAAAGCCACGCACGCATGCAGAAAGGCTTTTCAAATGTATTTTTGATAGTTCTACGTCTGGTTTTCGCGAGGAATGCAAAATCACAAGTCCAGTGCTTTGTCTATTAGAATTCTAAGCACAAGTGCCAAGTACAGATTTCTTTCCTTTATGCGCGAGAAAAAATACTATATAATTAATTGTGTTTTCGGTGTTTGAACATACTTTTCCCCTACGAACATTGGGGAATGAAGGCATAAGGGAAAGGCAACGACAGTAACTACATACAATTATAAAGCATACAATGATCGAATCAAAATGATCTGGAAAACTACAGAAGAATTACATACGTTACAGTTAAAACAAGAAAGATGTATTTTATGTATAATGAATACCAAAGAAACTTAGGGTAGCAGAATTTGTGTGAAAGTTATCTCCCTTAGGGAAGGGGGCAATACAAAAGAAAAACCTTCCAATGGAGTCATCATCATCATCATCATCATTGTCAACCATTATCAATCCACTACTGGACGAAGGTCTTCCCAAGTTTCCTCCACAACGGTCTGTTTTGTGCCAGTCTCCTCCATGTCACCCCTGCATACTTTCGAATTTCATCCACCCATCTCCCATGTGGTCTTCTTCTGGGTCTTTCCCTGTCCCTTGGAATCCAATCTAAAATTTCGGCTGTCCATCGATGATCTGTACTTCTGGCAGTATGTCCAGCCCATTGCCATTTCAGGGATTTAACTCTGATCATGATGTCTTCCACTCTTGTCATTTTTCGGATCCACGAGTTCCTCTTCTTATCCCTCCTGGTTACACCAAGCATGCACTTCTCCATGCTTCTTTGAGTTGTCTGCAGCCTTTGTATGTCTCTTTTAGCTAAAGTCCACGTCTCTGCACCATACGTAAGCACTGGAAGGATGCATTGATCAAACACTTTTCTTTTAAGACATAATGGCATATTGCTCTTGAAAATTATGCTGTTTCTTCCAAAAGCTCTCCAGGCAAGTTTTGTACGCCGATTAATTTCTTCATCAATGTGACCCTCACTTGATATCTGCTGTCCAAGATAAACGTACGTGTCTGTTATCTCCAGCTTTTCTCCATCAATCGATAAATCTTCATTTCTTGTAAAAGCATTGAACATCACTTTTGTCTTCTGAAAGTTCATTTTTAATCCCACTTCTTTACTCTTGTCAGCATGTTCCTGGATCATACTCTGCAGCTCTGATGGGGTAGTTGCAAAAATGACTACGTCATCAGCAAAACGAAGGTGGGTTAGATAATCTCCATTAATCTTTATCCCTTTGTTTAACCAGCTCAGCGACTGAAAAACACCCTCCAATGTGGCATTAAAGAGCTTCGGAGATATGGTGTCACCTTGTCTCACTCCCTTTCCAATTTTTATGTGTGTTGTATTTTCAAACAGCCGAATCTTTGCACTTGCATTTTCATAGATGTTATTAATAATATTAATGTATGCATCTTCAATACCGCAGGTTTTCAGAGCCATTGTATCTGCTGATGGTTTCACCGAATCAAAGGCTTTTTCATAATCGATAAAAGCCATGCACAATGGAAGTTCATATTCCCTCGCTCTTTCAATTAGTTCTCTCAGCACGTGGATATGATCTATTGTGCTGTAGCCACTCCTGAATCCAGCTTGTTCTCTCGGTTGAGCCATGTCCAGTGTTACCTTCAAGCGGTGTGAAAGAACTTTAGTGAAGATTTTATAAACTACTGATAGGAGGCTGATAGGTCTGTAGTTTCCGAGATCCTCAATGTCACCTTTCTTATGTAGCAGGATCGTTGTAGCTGTGTTCCAATCCTCAGGAATCTTTCCTTCATTAAGGCATCGAGTGAAAATTTGGGCAAGTACTGTTTCGATTTCTCCACTTGCTTCTTGTATGATGTCTACAGTAATTCCATCTTCTCCTGGAGCTTTTACCCGCTTCATGTTCTTGATTGCATGTGCAACTTCTGCTGGAAGGACTGGAGGAACTCTGGTACTGGTTCCTCCAGTCCTTCCAGCAGAAGTTGCACATGCAATCATCATATTCATCCAATGGAGTATTATACACTATAACGAAGTAAATTTCTCCGTCATTTTTGGCCACGGCGGGGCTCGAACCCGGGTCCCCTCATTCCGGAATAAGTCACTCAACCAATTGAGCTACGCGGACGTTCGTTCTGACTGCTATCTGCCTTTATGTCGTGTGCGTCCTTCTGGCAGATACGTCACATCTCCCCCCCCTGAAAGAGGGCCGGGGGCATGGCCCACTGGTCAGCAGTGACCACGAATCGTTGCAGGCAGCTTTCCACTGTAGAACGTGCACTTGAGAAATCCCTGTCTATATGGTGCGTGGAATGCAACGTCACACACATTTATTTTTACGAAGCGCTGGAGAAGGGAATCTCTGATTTTTCCTCTCTCGCGGAGTGGAAAGAACATCACACCATTGCGAGATCTTGAACGGCCGGGTCATCCGAAAAGTTCGGGCGCCATTATAACGAAGCAAATTTCTCCGTCATTTTTGTCCACGCCGGGGCTCGAACCCGGGTCCCCTCATTCCGGAATAAGTCACTCTACCAATTGAGCTATGCGGACGTTCGTTCTGACTGCTATCTGCCTTTATGTCGTGTGCGTCCTGCTGGCAGGTACGTCACAACACCGATCAGTCATTACATTATGACAATCTACCTACCTAGGTAATAAGCTGTATGACCCCCTTTAGCCTTCAAAACAGCGGCTACTCGGCGATTCCATGAGGTGGCGATAGGTATCCTGGGGTATCTGGTAATATAATATCAATAGCAGGGTCCTCCTGTTCCCTTACATTTCGGGGTGGTGGTGATTTAGCGCGAACCCGCTCTCCCAAATCGAACAACAAGTGTCCGATTTTGTTCATGTCAGGTGAATTTGGAGCCCAGGGCATTAACAGAAAGTCACCAGCATATTCATCGAACCACTATTTGACGATTCTGGAAGTGTGGCATGGCGCATTATCCTATTGGCAATGGCTATCACCAGCAGGAAACACAGTTGCCTTGAATGGGTGAACTTGATCCGCAACGATGTTCAGATACCTGACAGCTGTCGTGGATGAGGTGGCGATAGGTATCCTGGGGTAGGAGGGAAATGCCACGACAATAATCGAATTGTCATTGGGATTAATGGGGCCTAAATGTCGTTGGGATAATGGGAATTGTCTTTGGGATATTGGGATAATGAGGCCTAAAGTGTCCCAAGAAAACATCGCCCATAACGTAACACCGCCGGCGCCTGCCTGTTTCCGCCCAACAGTGCATGCACGAGTCATATGCTCCGCTGGTAATCGGCGTATCCGCGATCGGCGTATTCACACACACACTCCGCTCGTGTCGAACCGTTTTGATGTCAACAAGACCCAAAGGGTTTTTACCATCTCAATGCCTACAGAAGGTAAAAACACTGTCAGTGCCGCTCCTCGCCTCTATGATTATGGCCTGGGCTATGTCATGGAAGTATTAAAGCAAACAAAACAGTTAAACAAATCAGAAAAACGGAAACACGATTTTTTTTCTTTACCATTGCGATACAAAGAATGGGTCGATTTGTCCCGGCCCGGCTTCAAATGCCTGGGGAAACGCCAAGCCCGTTCCGTTGTTTTGTTCTCTAAACTAAACAAAAAACCGAGGCAGCCGAGTTCGGGCTAGACGGCACACCTAGTGCAGACCTCTAGTATAGATCTACCAAATATAAGAACAATACGCATCCGTTGATTCTTCTAGATATGTAACAGGCTTCAACATGTTTCATATAACAACTATCCACAATGTACTCGCAATCACTCTCTCTCTCTCTAAAAATATTCTATTCACATTCAACGTCTTCATTCATTTTGCTCTGACTCCCTATCAGTGTTACCAAAAAGTACAAGTTGTTCGTGGACGCAACATGCCGTTCAGTGAGAAAATGTTTAATCAAGAAGTAACAAAATTCCAATAAGAAAACAAAAGCTGAAAAGGAAGGTTAAACTTACAGTTCTGCATCACACACTGTAATGCATGTGTTAAACATTATACTTTATTAAGTTTTGGAAAATATTTCCATATTTCAATGAAAAAATTATTGGGTAATTAACTAGAATGAACCAGTGTAAAGATACATAAACAATTTGAAAGGATGAACACTTGACAGAAAATATTGTTCGTAAGAGTTAAGTCAATGAGCATTTACACGGTCGCAGTTGCAATGGCTTTGAAAACCTGCGGTATTGAAGATGCATACATTAATATTATTCATAACATCTATGAAAATGCAAGTGCAAAGATTCGGCTATTTGAGAATACATCACCCATAAAAATTGGAAAGGGAGTGAGACAAGGTGACACCATTTCTCCAAAGCTCTTTAATGCCACATTGGAAAATGTCTTTCAATCACTGAACTGGGAAAACAAAGGGATAAAGATTAATGGAGATTATCTAACTCACCTTCGTTTTGCTGATGACGTATTCATTTTTGCAACTACCCCATCAGAGCTGCAGAGTATGATCCAGGAGCTTGCTGACAAGAGTGAAGAAGTTGGATTAAAAATGAACTTTCAGAAGACAAAAGTGATGTACAATGCTTTTACAAGAAATGAAGATTTATCGATTGATTGGGAAAAGCTGGAGATAACCAATACATGCATTTATCTTGGACAGCAGATATGAAGTGATGAAGAAATTAATCGGCGTATAAAACTTGCCTGGAGAGCGTTTGGAAGAAACAGTATAATTTTCAAGAGCATTATGTTTTAAAAGAAAAGTGTTTGATCAATGTATCCTTCCACTGCTTACGTATGGTGCAGAGACCTGGACCTTAACTAAAAGAGACATACAAAGGCTGCAGACAAATTAAAGAAGCATGGAGAGATGCATGCTCAGTGTAACCAGGAGAGATAAGAAGAGGAACTCGTGGATCAGAAAAATGAGAAGAGTGGAAGACATCATGATTACAGTAAAATCCCTGAAATGGCAATGGTACTGGCATTGGTAACTGTGGGTACCATAGTGGTACCCAGTTTATTGCTGTAACGAAACACAAACATAGGAGATTCATTGAAAGTTGCAGTACAGAAAACAAAACTTTGGCAATGTATGTATATCCACGATGCAGTACAAAGTTACACAGAAAGGAAATGAGTATGCACACTAACAATGAATGGCATATCGGCATGTCAAACGATTTGAATAACACAAGTGCATAAGTATATGAAATGTAATTTGCCATCATAAATCATCCGAACAAAACTTAAATGTGGTTAGAGCGCAAAACATTATTGAGTAACTCATCAACTTTATAAAAATAACAAAGGTACCAAATGCACCACTATAGTAATCCGCGATCGAGGAAAGCATTAACACAGCTAAAACTCACAAGTATAGGAAATTTTAAAAACAAGGCACAAATTCAGGGAACAACAGATAAGATAATGATAAAGAGATGCTGGGGAGCTCATACAAATAACAAGACCGATTATTCGTGAAAACACAGTAAAAACACACAATTATAGCCAATTTAAAATACATGGAAAACATCAGAATCAACAGGCACTAAGTCTACAAAAACCAGAGAATTTGTGAACGGATTCGCAAATCCCCTAACATTAAAAGAACAAAAAGTGATCGGTTTGGGGTGGGGAAGTGAGCTAAAAGTCATCGGCAAGAGGAAATGAGGTATCACATATATGCTTCTCAGCGAGCACCTTCAAGGAGGCGAGACGGCGCGTGTTACGTCTCAAAAACGCCTGATACCGAGGATCGGTAGCACCCAGAGATTTAAAAATTGACACATAAGCTTCGAATTGCGTTACCGCTGCAAACAGGTCCAGATCATGTGAGTGGAGGAATTTTTTTTTTTTGATTGGAGGTTTAACGACCACCGTGAGCAACTCAACGGGCTATAAGCAGTCGCCCGTCCCTAATTTAGGGTCACTGGTTCCAGGGAAGGGAGAGAGCTAGTGCCGTAAGACAAACACAACATCCATGCCTGACCGGGATTCGAACCCGGACCCCCTACGGACGAATGATCATTGGCCAGCGCCTTAGACCACTGCGCCACCTGGGCGGCGTGGAGGAATTCTTCAGCACAAACAATCGTACGTGCAGGTTGGAAAAAACGTAAAAGTTGCTGTCTGGACAATGGTCCAGGAACTGGAGGAAACGTATCAATGGCCTGTAGAACCTCAGCACAGAACCTGAGCGGAGAAGCATACTGTTTGAGAAATCATTAGGTGGAGAAACACCGGAACTAGAAACACCGGAGACACTAGATGAATCCTCAGAAAGAGGCACAGAAAGTTGTTTTAACTTTTTCTTTTTTACAGCGCCTTTGATAGCTCCAATACGCTTCGATGAAGATGCTGAGGTGGATGTATCCTTTAGAGGATCAGGCTCACCTCCCGAGTCAGAAGACGAGGAAACCAACGTCGCTGAAGAAGCAATACGTAGCAGATCAGCCTTAGTGAAGACTGGTATAACAGCCGAGGCTGCAGGAAGACTTGGCAACAAGGGTATTGTAGACAAGGTTGTAATTGGAGATCCGATATCCAAGAGGCTAGGAGAAGAGCCGGACGGCCAATCTGCCAAACCACCACTCAACACACTCGGATCGGAACACTCCGTTGTAGACATATCTGTAGTAGAAGACATTTCTGCCAATCTTGAAGGTGGATGCACAATCGTACGGGTCGGAAGAGGAGGAAAAGCAGCATTCTCCGTGACTGAAATGTTCGTCTGACGGATAAACGAAGATGTCGCGTCAGGGAAACTACCGGTAGTGGGGATGGTAGAAAGACCACTGTGGTCAGCAGTGGGTTGCGAACTTGATGAACGTCCACGTCGAAAGCGTTCACAGGAGGCAGTGGTATGATCCTGTGTTAAACAGTGTGTACAATAGTGAGTGGTAAAAACCTTGAAACTGTACGTTCGTGAGCCAATTTCAACAGTAACTTCTGTAGGGCAATCCGCCATGGCTTTCTCAGTGGGAAAGACGACCAATAACTGACGGCGAGGTCCTGTAGCATGTGCAAATCGAGTTCCACGGGGAGCGCCAGAGAGGCGACGAACCTTGCCAGCAATTTTACATACATGACTGACAAGGAGAGGAAGCGCAGTATCAGACACTTCCTGTGGAACAGGATAGAACGTGACGTTCACCGGTCGTTTGGAAAGAGGCGAAGGCATGAGATGTTTTGTCCCAATCGAAAGTCCGTGTGCAAGAAAAAAGTCAGCATCCTCCTTGTGTTTGAACTGAACCGAGATACCCCGAGGAGTACGGGAAATTCCCGCAATGGACGCAGGTGACACATGTCCAGAGAGGGCTTCCATATAGCGTGGCAATGGAGTATTTGGTAAGGCATGAAAGAGCACACCTCTCTCCAGGAGGTTATGGAACTCACGGCCAATCTGCGAATTGTCATCTATCATTACCTTCACCTTGTGGTTGGAAACCTGAATAATCGGTGTTGATTGCAAAAGACCATCAGGTTGAGAGGAATCGGACGTAGAAGTAGCGCCTCGTTGCACTGTAGAGGCAAATGACATCCTCGGAAGAGAAGTCTGTTCGGATACGGCAGGCACCGGAGGCTGTGAGGGAAGAGAAGCACAGGTCGAACGCAAGGCAGTAGAATCAGTAGTTCCCAGGGAGGGCACCGAGGCAGATGCAGGAGCTGAAGAAGAAATCGCAGCCAAGTCCAGTGAAGGCACCGGAACAGGAGTACTAGAAAGCTGAGAAGGCATCTGAGCAGACACATCTGAGGACGAGAGTAAGTTAACTTCCATGGACGTGGGAAGTGTGACGTGACGTGCATCCGCCACGCCCAGAGATGATATGGAAATACCGGAAGCTGCCATGTTGGCAGCTTCCAAACGTAAACAACCGAGCAAACGATAAGAAAACTAAAGAGTATGAACTAATACGAGGACGAGAACGTTAGAAAAGTAGCTCAAAACGCACACAGTACCTTTAGACAGCCTGGCCACGCAACAGCTGAGTGAGGGACGAAGTATTCCACACTAAAATGTATAAAATAATGGAGCCACCAACACTACGTCTGTCACGAACGAGCAATGGGCTGGACTATTGCCAGAAGGACAGACCATCGATGGACAGCTGAAATTTTAGACTGGATTCCGAGGGACCGGAAAAGACCCAGAAGAACACCACATGGGAGATGGGCGGATGAAATTCGAAAGTATGCGGGAGTAACATGGAGGAGAATGGCGCAAGACCGACAGTTGTGGAAGAATCTCGGGGAGACCTTCATCCAGCAGTGGATTGATAATGGTTGACAATAATGATGATGATAAGAATAATAGGGTTCAATTCCCGGTGGCGGTCGATGAGAATTTTTTCGTGACTTACTTATAAACGTGGAAAGAGCGATGACTTCTATTTTTGATGTTCCTAATCAACATCAACTGTGTATTTATTATTCACTCGCCTTCAAGTTATTTGTTCAGTTGCTGCTGTTCATCTTTGGTCAATCCCCAGCATTGTGTGGCGCTCCAAAGAAGCAACCTGCCGGGTGCTTTGGCAGTTTGTCTTATGTGAGTCTGGATAATTTCGAGGCCGCTGAGTTGCAGTGGAAGCATGTCCGGAGCGTAACTGGAAGACACTGGGTTCGATTCCCGGTGGCGGCCGATGATAATTTTTCCGTGACCCACTTATAAACGTGGAAAGAGTGATGACTACTATTTGACGTATAAGAATAATATTGTTACCTACATAATAATGGAAATAATTACCCTTGGCCCGGATGACAGCGGTGAGACTGCGTCCATGCGACAATGCCTCTGACAACCTTCCATCCCTGGAAGGTTGTCAGAGGCATATTTGCCCATTCGGACTGGAGAAGAGCATATAGGTCCTGTTGGTAGACACCGTCACTACCAAGGTAAACCTCCAACTTGAAAGGACGCATGTAGTCAGCGAGGAATGCGACTGGACTGTATATCTGCTATTGTATTATTACATGCATTAAATCCCACTCCACAACATTTTTACTTTATCACTATTAAAACGGATCACTCTGTGTAATTAAACTGTGAGATAAGACCACACCAGTTCAAAGTTAGTCTAGACTCAAACTGGAGGCCCTCCACAAAGATAATAAACTATCTACCAACAAGTATTTGGACGCCTCTGCAATCGACGATATCTGCGCTCCTGATACACGTCACGGCCGCCGCTGTTAAATATCGTGTGGGGAAAAAAACGCAACCAGTCCATGCAAGATGCCGCGCAATTCGGAGCTCTATGATTTCGAGAAAATTGTAATCGTCGGGTATCACAGAAATGGCCGATTCATACATGACATATCCAGCAAGTTGAAGTACCCAAAATCGACAGTGACCTACGTGATTGTCAAATGGAAGATGAGAGGTGACTGTCGGAATGTGCCCCGATCCGGCGGACCAACAAAACTGGGAGTTAGAGACCGACGGGTGCTGGCCAGAGAAATTCGGAAGAACCGCACCAAATCGATGGGCCACATCCGCGAGGAGTTTCAACAGGCATCCGGGAGTGTTCTTTCAATGAATAACATTCGTAAGTAAGTCCATCAGCTCGGTTATCATAAACGTGCTGCCGCACACAAGCCTTTGATCACCAAGTCCAATAGCGCTGCTCGGCTAACGTGGCGCAAAAAACTTCGACAGTGGACCGTTGAACAGTGGAAACAGGTACTCTTGAGCGACGAATCAAGGTTCACCCTCTACCGTTCGGATGGCAGGGTCTGGGTTTGGCGTCTGCCTGGAGAACGCCTCCTGCCGGAATGCATTGTGCCAACTGTGAAGTTCGGCGGCTGTGGAATTATGATATGGGGCTGTTTCTCCTGGTATGGCACGGGACCCTTGGTCGCAATTCCTGGTAGACTAAACGCCGAGACCTACTGCTCCATTTTGAATGACCATGCGCTGCCTACGTTGTGGCAGTTTTACGGGGTGGACCCATGTTACTTTCAGGATGATAATGCCACCTGCCATGTTGCGAGGTCCACCATGGCTTGGCATGGTGACAATGGGGTTAACCGAATGGACTGGCCTGCGCAGAACCCGGACCTTAACCCTATCGAGTACCTCTGGGACGCGTTGGAGCGTTGACTTAAGGGGTGCCCCCCACCGTCCGAAATCGGTGAAGGAACGGATCTGTCTTCTCCAAGCCGAGTGGAAGAAAATACCGCTAGCCGTCGTACAACGCCTTGGTGAGAGTATGCCTCGAAGGGTTGTATCTGTAATCACCGCTCGTGGACGCTCCACCAACTATTGAAGGTGAATAAACTTCGTTTTCCTTTGCTATCACAGGTGTCCAATTACTTGTTGGTTGATAGTGTACAACGTTTGTCGCAAATATTTTTTTCAAGTCGACCATGGTTTCGCTGGGTATTGACCTTGTTTCATCAGGACAAATTGATTCTAGCTTCATCAGGCTATTTGTCCTGATGAAGCTAGGTAAATTCAGAGACGCAGCGAAACCGTGATCGACTTGAAAAAAATTAGAATGTTTGTGACAAACGTTGTATTATCTTAATATGTATAATCGCCACAAGACTCTGAATTCAAGTGGAGGAGAGTACGGAATAGCAGTGTGCCCTCAATGATTCATTCAGAAAGCGGGATGCTTCTCATGATATGCAGGAAATGTCAAGTTACGACCAGCACACGCCGTCAGAAGAAAATTTATTTTACTGTAGAAGCTGCCAAACTCAAATTCGCCACACTTTCATGGCCAATTCAACACTTTTGGCGATGAGCATCATGGTTGTCCACCTAGGGGCAACCCTGTTGCCAACCGCCAAAGTGAATTTTAATCGCCAAAGAATCTTCCTAGTAGTGCATTATGCTAAGCAATAGTATCAATTCCAAACTCCTGAACCTTTCAACGATTGCATAATACCTGTATGAAAGTATAAGATAAAATTTATTTTAATGGGATGTTACTATGCTTTGCAACAGTATTTAATATTTTCGGTTGTTCTTTAAAGTAATCTTTCTTTCTTTTAGTTTTTAATAGATACCCGACCTTCCAACTCTAAACTGCTCTAGAATATTGATTTAGAAGGTTCCAATGAGAAAATTGCTTTTGTGTAAGTATGTACCCTTTTCGTTCAAACGAAAACGGTTTACGCGAATAGGAAAAACCGTGACAGTTCCTCGCAGCTGAACAAGAAGTTGTTATTTTTTCAATTTACTTGCAATAGCAAAAACGAACACGAAAGAAACAGTGATTTCATTTGGTTTGTAAAGCACACGATGGAATTTTGATCATTGTGTTCCTACACCATTTCGAACTCCAGTTCTCGTAGATGAAGTTCCTTTGTGCAGCAATTGTGTTTGCAAGAGTTTCATTGCTACAGCAACCATCGGAAATTGCAGCACTTAATTGGTTTTTGGAACGAATTTGTTGAACCTAAAGTGCAAGAAACAAGGAGTTCTGTTTTCCTTCAAAATAGAGTAAACGTTTCCTCTCCGTCGTACTTACATTTGCGGAAAGAAAGCTGCGCAAATATACATGTAAATACAGTGGACGCATGTAATAACGCGGGTATACGGAGACAAGGCGATAACCGCGTTATAGAGATACCCGCGGTGTATCCGAATCTAAATCATGTATCACTAATAACATGCAAGTCTGAAAAGCAATTAGGCTTAATTAATAAAGAGAAAAGCATTCAGATATGTGAGACAGCAAACAGGAAATACGCTGCGGGAAAACTAAAGGGAATACTGTACATAGTTCTATGAAGTGATTACGCCTTAAGTCGATGCTCCAACTCGCCCCAGAGGTGCTCGATAGGGTTACGGTCCGGGATCTGCGCAGGCCAGTCCATTCCGTTAACCCCATTGTCACCATACCAAGCCATTATGGACCTCGCAACAGGGCAGGTGGCATTGTCATCCTGAAGGTAACATGGGTCCACCCTGTAAAACTGCCACAACGTAGGAAGCGCATGGTCATCCAAAATGGTGCAGTAGATATCGGCGTTGAGTCTACCAGGAATTGCGACCAAGGGTCCCGTGCCATACCATGAGAAACACCCCCATAGCATAATTCCACAGCCGCCGAACTTCACAGTTGGCACAATACATTCCGGCAGGAGGCGTTCTCCAGGCAGACGCCAAACCCAGACCCTGCCATCCAAACGGGAGAGGGTGAACCTTGATTCGTCGCTCCAGAGAACCTGTTTCCACTGTTCAACGGTCCACTTTCGACGTTCTTTGCACCAAGTTAGCCGAGCAGCGCTATTGGATTTGGTGATCAAAGGCTTATGGGCGGCAGCACGTCCATGATAACCGAGCAGATGGGCTTTTTTACGGATGGTATTCATCAAAAGAACACTCCCGGATGCCTGTTGAAACTCCTCGCGGATGTGGTCCATCGATTTGGTGCGGTTCTTCCGAATTTCTCTGGCCAGCACCCGTCGGTCTCTAACTCCCAGTTTTGTAGGACTGCCGGGTCGTGGCACATTTCGACAGTCACCTCTCATCTTCCACTTGCCAATCACGTAAGCCACTGTCGATTTTGGGAGTTACAACTCGCTGGATATGTCACGTATGAATCGACCATTTCTGTGATACCCGACGATTACACCTTTCTCGAAATCAGAGAGCTCCGAACTGCGTGGCACCTTGCATGCGACTGGTTGCGTTGTTGTTTCCCACACGATATTTAACGGCGGCGGCCGTGACGTGTATCAGGATCGCAGATATCGTTGATTGCAGAGGTGTCCAATTACTTGTTGGTAGATAGTGTATTAGTCCGATTTTAAAAATTCGTTTTGCACTCGGAAACTTGAAGTATGCGAATGATGTTCCTTTATTTCGTTTTTATTATTTTTTCGATGAACAGTTTCGCAGCTACAGCGCGTTAACGCAGATAATATCGAATTCAAAATACATTTTATTCCATATATTTGCTTCCAAACATCCGATTGAAAAAAAATATTTTACCTTTCGATTCCATTTATACCGAAGGGTGTTTTTTAGGTGTAGTGACTTTTTCAAGTTACGCATATATTTTCCGCTAGGGGGCGTAATGGTAAATTGCACTTTGTCCAATATCTATGCAAATAAAATGCCCATTTGAAAAATTTATTCTGCACCGGATACAACTTCTGATGGGGAATCTTTTGCAAATAATTTCTAAATTTTTATGAAGAATAATTTGGCCACCAGGGTGCGTAAGTGTTAATTTGTGCTTCTGATGTATTTGCCACAAAATCTGAGCTTCTAAAATCTTTATTATAACATACTTTCGAGGGCCGATGCCACTTACAAACCTTCACGCCTTAGCCTTCTTATAAGCCTTCTCGGATATTTTCTTCTTAAACGTTGCATGATTTTCCCGCCAGGAACGTAGATGTTTATCGTACTTTTGCCAATATCTCTGCTTCTAATGGTCTGCTTTGCATAATTTCTTCTTTATGGGATACAGTTTTTACTGCGACTTGTTTCCATATATTTTTCAAATTTTCAAGTAATTCATAGGCTTTCCGCTAGGGGGCGTAATGATAAATTGCGCTTTGTCTAATATCTCTGCAAATAAAAAGCTGATTTGAAAAACTCTTTCTGCACCGGATACAACTCCTGATGGAAAATATTTTGCAAATAATTTCTAATTTTTGTAAACTCTGGTTTGACCACCAGGGTGCATAAGTCTTACTTTCCGCTTCTGATGTATTTGCTGCAAAATGTGAGGTTCTAAAATCTGAAGTGGAAAAAATTCGTTCGCGGACAGATACTACTCACGCCGATAAACCTTTTCGGAATATTTTCATAAAATAATACAAGGTTTCTCCGCTCGGGGGCGTATGTATATCTTATTTTTGTAAATACACTGGCGGAAAGTGAAAAGAGAACACCAAGAAGGAGACGTCTGATACCAACGAAATTTATACAGCATAATAACGGAATACAAAGCATAACGTGATCAAAACATTATGGCAAAATTGCTGGTAAACTGAAAAATAACATTTCTATGTAACATGGTTAGTACGAGGTTCAACCGCCATGAACTGCGTCACACTGTGCAATTCTGGCATGGAGTCTGTCGTACAGATGTTGGATGTAAGTTTGGGGTATTGAGTTCCAAGCATCCTCAACCTGGACGCGTAAATCGGGGATGGTCGAGGCTGGCCGTGGAAACCGGATAAGTTGATGTCCCATAAAATCTCACACGTGCTCAATGAGGGACAAATCCGGTTAACGTGCAGGCCATGGAAGTTTTCTCACACCCTGAAGTGCATGTTGCGTTGAACGTGCCGTGTGTGGGCGTGCGTTATATTGCTGTAAAACACCACGATGGACCGACCTTACAAATGGCACAACAACGGGCTGAATGATGTTGTTGATACAGGAGGTGCTGTTTAACGTACCCGGTACAAACACTAGTTGTGTACGGGAGTGATAGCTGATCGCTTCCCACACCAGAAGACCAGGTGTAGACCCTGTGTGTCGCTGGCGGATGCAAGAAGGGTGGAGACGCTCCCCTGTTCGTCTGCGAACACGCATACGGCCATCGGAGGCTCCCAAGCAGAATCTGCTTTCATCGCTGTACACGACAGATCGCTATTGCGTTCTCCAGTGCAGACGTTGGCGACACCACTGCAGCCGTTCCAGACGGTGGGCTGGAGTCAGAGGTACACATGCCAGAGGCACACGTGCAGATAGTCCTGCATCCAGTAGACGGTTGCGGACTGTTCGCACAGTCACCTCAGGTGCAACGGCAGTTCGGATTTGCGTCGCAGTGGATGTTCTGCTTGACAACGCCGCTCTTCTTATGCGTCGATCGGTCCGCTCATCAGTCCGTCTGTGACTTTCGGTTCCACGTCTTCTCGTGTAAGAATGTTCCTCGGACCATCTACGCCACGATCGTACCACCACCGATACTTCCCGTCCAATTCGCTCCGCAATACGACGATACGACCACCCGGCCTCGCGGAATCCGACTAGACGACATCGCTCAAAGTCCGATAACTGCGGTAATCGTACACGTCTTCCATGTCCAGGCATTGCAACTTCTTCAGGGTCTTCGCACGTGTCCGTACGACGACGACTGATTACATTCACTTTGCCATAGTCCTTAAATACCACCGACGATAATTTGCATATTATGCCGTGCTGTGGCATAAGCGCTCACCGGTTGGTCCCGAAATTAACATCACACCTACGTAAACTGGACCCAATTAATATATGTAAATTTCATGATCGTCCGGCTTCTTGGTGTTCTTTTTTCACTTTCCGCCAGTGTATATGCAGTTCTAAGAGTCCGATTGAAAAATTCGTTCTGTCTTGGATAGCGTTTCAGGTACGAAATGTTTTTTTGAATTTCAAAATTTTCAAGTAAAGCATAGACTTTCCGGTTAGTAGGCGTTAAGGTAAATTGCTTTTCCCCGATATTTTTGCTTCTAAAGCTCCGATTTGAAAACTTCTTTCTGTATCGCATACCGCTCTAATATAAAATATTATTCGTATAATTTCTAATATTTGGTAATGGATGGTTTGGTCATCAGGGAGCATAAGTGTTAATATCTGCTTCTGATGTGCTTGCAGCAAAATCGGAACTTCCGGGAACTCGACTGAATTTTTTTTCCTGCACCAGTACCGCTTACGTCGAAAAACATTTTGAGAATCTTTTTTCTTAAAATTATGTATGTTTTTCCCTCTAGAGGATGTAGATGCATATCGTATATTTGTCGATATGTGTGCTTCTAAGAGCCCGATTTAAAAAATATATTTCTTTGTTGGAGAGCGTTTCCGCTGCGAAATGTTTCTCATATAATTTCAAATTTTTTTAACGCAAAAGTCTGCAACCAGCGGGCGTAATTTCACGATTACGTTTACAGCAATATCTGTTTGATTAAAAGCCCTATTGAAAAACTTCTTCCTTCGGTCAGATACTATTGTTTTCAAAACCGGTTCCATTGACTTTGAATGGCTTTGAACATTTTAATTCGGCTTTGAACATTTTAATTCGGTTTAGAACGGATTCAAAAGACGTGCTCATCACACCCAAAAATTCGGTGTCATATTTCTTTTTTCAGGCTGAAATCAAATTCCAGTTTCACTTCGTTGGACTAGAAGAGAAAAGAAATGTTTGCGTGAACAGAGTTTCCATTCACACGAAACCGAAACCAGCTTCAGGTGTCATTCCCTGTTACCACGGAGATGAGGAAGTTCGAAGTATTTTTCACATACACTGCTGGCCATACAAAATTCAACACCAAGAAGGACACGAGATAGCAAAGACAGATTTACAGGACACATAACAACAGATATAAAGATCAAACGATTGAGCTTACAGGCCAGTGCGACTTGCGGAACACGCAGACATCAATAGTTCGTGTGGCCTCCATGGCTGGCCATAACGGCCGCTACAAGCCGCTGCATTGAATGAAAGAGGCTTTGGATGTGGGCTTGGGGTATGTCGATCCAGGATCCTGGCACACGTTACCACAGTTCATCAGGCGTAGCCGCGGGTGGTGCTTGCCGGGCCACTCGGTTGCCGATCAGCGACCAGACGTGTTCGATGGGCGACATATCGAGAGAACAGGCAGGCCACGGCAGCAGTGACACCTGGTGGGCCATGAAGAATTGTTGCACGATGCGTGCCACGTGCGGGCGCCCATTGTCCTGTTGAAACGTGGCCGCTGGCAGGTAGCGGTAGAGAGGACTACAGGCACCAAAACGTCGGCGATGTAGCGGTGGCTGTCGAGTGTACCGGCGAAGCGTATCAGAGGGGTGGGGATGTCATATCCAATTGCGCCCCAAATCATAACGCCAGGCGACAAATCGGTATGGCGATGCATAATGCAGGCGTCATACAGTCTCTCGACGCGGTGCCGCCACACGCGGATCCGACTATCGTGGTATTGCAGGAAGAACCGGGATTCGTCGGAGAAGACAATGTCGTGCCATTCCGTAGTCCAGGTGCGGCGTTCAACGGCCCACTGCCGCCGCACTCGCCGGTGGTGTAACGTCAATGGTAATCGGAGCAATGGGCGCCTTGCGACAAGTCCCCGCTCCTGTAGACGACGTCGAACGGTACGTGCTGACATCGGTCGTTGCGCAACACACCCTAATTCCTGTGCAAATGCTCGAGATGTGGCGGTGCGAGCCGTCAATGCCCGCCGCACAACATGCCGGTCCTCTCGTTCGGTGATGTGCCGCAGCTGCCACAATCGCTCACGTCGTTCCGTCCGTCCCTCCTGCTCCCACCGAATCCATAATCGCCACAATGTAGCTGGATGTCGTCCCACATGGGCACCAATGTCTCGGTACGATAAGCCGCTGTCGCTATAAGCCACTATTCGTCCTCTGTCGAACTCCGAAACGAGCTGGAATAACTGCCGAATTCTGCGACGAGGCATCAGGAAGCTTCCCACGCACAGGTCCGGCAGCACAACACACTTCCACTACTTACACCCCGCCTTCTGTGCACCCTTCTTATAATGTTTTTCGGTGGCGTGCCGGGCGCACATGATTTGCATACGCCCTGCAATGCTAATCGTTTGCATGTCCTCTCGCGGGCGACGCATGCTGCGAATTTCAGGCTAATCGGATGCTTCCTTTTTGGGGTTGCGTTTTGGGTGGCCAGCAGTGTATTTGGGGTACGAGGGCTACCTTGTTTATACTTAAATGTAGAAAAGAAAAGAAGTGTTTGCATGAACAGAGTTTTGAATCACACGAAACCAAAACCAGCTTCCGGCGCCATTCGCTGTTACAACGGAGATAAGGAAGTTCGAAGTATTTTTCACATATTTGGGGAAAGAGGGCTACCTTGTTTATACCTAAGTGTAGAAGAGAAAAGAAGTGTTTGCATGAACAGAGTTTTCAATCACACGAAACCAAAACCAACTTCTGGTGCCATTCGTTGCTACAACGGAGATGAGGAAGTTCGAAGTATTTGTTTACCCATTTGGGCATGTTTGACGTTCCTCAAGTTACGCTGAAGACGGACAGAGCTTTCTTGACTGTTTTGTGACTGAACACTCTATTACTTCCCTCCCACCAGCAAGACAGCTTCCATGCAATGGAAACACGCCACTTCAGTGCCAGTTTAAAGTCACCCTGTCTGCTGGAAAAAACATGGCATCCGTTTTCTAGGATTCCTCGGGGGTGCTTTTGGTGAACTTCTTAGTGCATAGACGCACCATCAACGCTGATCGATACTGTGATACGTGTTGCCGCGGAACTACTTCGTATTTTGGGCCGCATTGTTTTGCGGTTTAATTAATTACAAAGACCAGGTGTAATTTACTTTTAATTTTTTTTATTTAATTTAAAGTATTTGTTTCTTCCCTCCCTTTCTGCCTCATAACCCCCCTTTTCTCCACTGAAACATAGAGCTCAGGTGGTCAAGGCGGTTGACGGCTGTCGCCTCGGACACCCGTGACAATGACCAAGAAATTTATTTTCTTTTCACTGTTGTGAGAAGAAGCGCGGCATTCACGAAATTTATGAAATGGCCCCAAATCTAGAGTTGCTGGTAGTACAAAACATCCCGGTATTTCAGTAATGCACATGCAAAAGTCCGAATTTCGGTCAGATGAATAGGCGAGTTTACGTTTTACGACCATCTCCTCTAAAAGTAGGCACCAGCAAAAGTCGTAAAATACACTGCGGTGTCACAAGAAAGTCGCATCTCTGTCAGAGGGAAGCCCCAGCAATATTTCGCTATTCATCAGGTCCCAGAAAATATGTCCCATTTAAAGTGCGGAAACCTCGCCTGCCCAATACAGCAGCTGTCGCGAAAGGGTAGCTGAGTGGCTTAGAGGGCCAACCGATAACCACAGCTGACCAATCCAGGCCCCAGCCGGAAAACTCCTAGAGAGCTGAGGGCACGCCCCTAGCACGGAGGAAATTAAATAGACGCAAATATATACACAGAAAAAAGCGTTAGCACGGAGACTCAGGATTAGAATTAAGTTGCGGAGAGATATACTGATAGTGATTAAGATACAGAATAAGATACTGATACGGGGACTGATATGAAGATACAGAAGTATAGTAGAAAACTTTTAACGTAGTCAGAGAGACAGATATATCCGGAGCCGAGAATCGGTAGGAGTGCTAGAATGAAGAAAAGTCTTTAGAGTAGAACCGAATAGCTTACCCTGTCAGTGAGGAATTCCAACTAGCACCAGCTCAACAGACGGAAGGTAAGATGATGTTATTTTCACAATTCCAGTTCCAATATTATCTGTATACACTGAGTGGCCACTTTATTATGACCACCCTCTCAGTACTTCGTTGAGACACCTTTTGTCTTTAATACTGCGTCGATTCTTCGTGGCATAGGCTCCACGAGATGTTGATAGGTGGTTTGTGGAATCTGAGACCATGCTTGATGAATAGCACTTTCCAGGAGTGTGAGATTGTAGGGTTGTGGATCCAGCTGTCTGATGGCTCGTTCAACGTCATCCCCCAAATTCTCAATGGGGTTGAGATCTGGAAATTGTGGAGGCCCCCTAAGCAAAGTAAACTCACCGGCATGTTCCTGAACCCAATCCTGTACAATACGAGCACTATGGCAGGACGCATTATCTGGTTGAAAGTAGCCATCGCCATTGGAATAAACCATCCACATGATAGGACGCACTTGGTCCGCAACGATGTTTAGATATGATGCGCCAGTCAGACATTGATCAACACGAATTAAAGGGCCCAAAGCATGACAGGGAAACATTCCCCAAACCATAACGTTGCCTCCACCAGCTTTAAGGGTTGTAGTAATGCATTTGGGGTCCATGCTTTCGTGCTGCTTCCGCCAAATTCTCACTCAGCCATCGGCATGATGCAACTGAAACCTTGATTCATCGGACCACATAATTGGTTTCCAATTATTGACTGTCCAATCCTTGTGCTCCTGTGCGAACTGGAGACGTTTTCTCTTGCTGACTGCAGACAACAAATATGTTCGAACAGGTCTTTGGCTGCCATATCCCATCCGATGCAGTGTACGGCGAACACTCTGTGCAGAGATAATTTGAGGGAATTCTTGATTAAGATATTCTGTAATTTGCTGCACTGTTGCCCTTCCGTTGTCTGTTACCAGTCTGGACACTCTCCGTTCCGCCCGAGCAGTCATTAGTGGATGACGACCACACGTTTCACGTAGAGACCCAGTTTTTTTGGCTGACAGTCTAGTCTTTAAACACTTTAACAACAGCTACTCTGGAACATTGCACGAATGCGGCAGTTTCGGTGATACTCGCTCCATGGCTCCGAGCTCCTACAATCATCCCTTGTTGAAAGTCCGTCAAGTCACATTGTTTACCCATCTCGTCACCCAAAATCACTTCTACTACTGTCGTAAGCACTAAGCTTTCCCTTTTTATACTAGCCTCGCCCTCTAGTGGCAACAGCATGCAGCCATAGCTCATTTACTTAAAACTGTCAGATGGTCATAATAAAGTGGCCACTCAGTGTATATACATATGCATGGTCGCTATGCCTCCTCGTAGATAGATTGAGGGATTTATTTTAAATTTGAGCTCAGGTGCGAAACAGGCTTACGCAGCAGTGGAACTGTCTACATGGCTAACTCTATCATTTTAATTTGACGTAACTTTTATTTGGCCTTCACCTGAAGACTGTAATTGCTTAATTCAACATACGTTCCCTATAATAAACATGTTAATTACTGAACCTGATGTAGCTAACTTTTCTAGGTTGTGTATATTTCTCTAACTCATAATTTTCGGCAATGGGTTTTTAGGAATACCTCGTAACGAACCCATATGAAACACAACGCGACGTTCGTAACCTTTGATACTGGGTTTCTTAAATTTATGGGGACGCATATTCACTGTTTATCCAGTTAGACGATGATTAAGTATTCCGCGACCACCGCAATATCAGGGGTGGGTAATACACGCTGAAAAAATTGCACGAGAACATCCGACGAAAACGACCGGTCTTCTGAGCGATGATGTTATTCACCTTCACGATAATGTGAGGCCACACACCGCCAACCCCACGGATCACTTGCTTCACAAATTCTAGTGGGGGGCCGCCCCGCCCCAGTAACGCAGTGGTCTAAGCGGTGACTTCTGATCATTCGTTGGAAAGGGGTTCGGGTTCGGATCCCGGTGATGCATGGATGTTGTGCTTGTCTTAAAGCACTGGCTCTCTCTCCCTTCCCTGGAACCAGTGACCCTAAATTAGGGTCGAGCGACTGCTTATAGCCCATTGAGTTGCTCACAGTGGTCGTTAAACTCCTTAAAAAATTTCTAGTGGGAGGTATGGAAACACCCGGTCTGTCCCTACAGATCGGACTTGGATCACCTCTTTCCTGACCTGAAACAGCACCTGTCTGGTACTCATTTCAAGTGTGATGATGACGTGGAAACAGCTGCAACAGACTGCCCACGTCAGCAGGGACATTATATTTATACGTCCGAGATGGACAAACTGGTCGTGCTGACCCACAAATATCAGAATCGTCACGGTGATTCCGACGAGAAATAATACTTCGTATCCTTCGTCACTTTCGCACAAACACTTTAAAAATCATGTAAGAAATACTAAATTGTTATATTTACACCACCAAATAAATACGGGATTACACCATGTACTTAATACAAATTTTGAAGATGACAATCCGATTTGATAAAAAAATTCGCTTAACATTAATGCCGGTTGCTTCGACTAGCGAATCCTGTGATGGTTATATTCAAATGAATCGGAAACTTGAGACTTGGTCGTTCTGGATGGTGTAGTGGTTATCATAACCATGCGCTATCTGGGAGACGCGGGATCGAGTCCCGCTCCAGGCCGATGAAATTTTCAAGTTTTCGGATATTATCTGACTTAACATTCTTGTCACATTTACACCAAAAATCGGATTGTCATCTTCAAAAATTGTAATGTTTACTTTAATTGAGGTCTTACGTAGCAATAAAAGCAGATTATTTTCAGTATTTACACTGAATTCTCAACCGAAAGCGCGCACATATTTATTGGGTCCACTGAAACTGAGAACCTCAGATAATCTGACATAAAGGGAAGAAGTCTTCATTTGTTTCTCGGTACATTTCCCGGCGTTGTACTTTATCATTTCTAAAACAAGATTTATTGCTAAATGTTTGGTGAGACGCGTTAAATAAAATTATACGTCAAGGTAATGTTTCTTCGTCCTTCTCTGGTGATATATATCCTTAGTTCAATCGTTCATTAGTTTTGGGTCATTTGGTGACATTACTCACTCTTCTTGACAAGATATCTCCTTTCGCTCCACCTAAGACACTATCGTACCAGGGAAGAAACTGCTGTGACGGTGAAAGTGAATAATGTACCGTACTCCCTTCATCGGAGACACTGTAATAGCTGGCGCTTCTCAACACCGCCAGCCCTCCAATCTAAGGCAGTTCACTAAAGAAGAAAAAGGGGAGAAGAAAAAGTATTTATTTAAGATGACCTCATTCTCTTCATCAAAGTCGCTTCCATTAAAAAGAAACGAAACAAAAAACAAAACATGAAAAAAAGAAAAAGAAAATTCACGAGGACATGTACTGAATATACAGAGGGCATAATATGTGGTAAACAATATTTGTGCTATGCATCTTTCCTAAGTAAATGTTGAAATCACAAGGAAAATGTTTCGATGTAACGAAAATGAGTAATGGAAGCACCCAAAACCTCACGTTAAATCTGAAAAATGCCAATACAAAAATGCATTTTTGATGCTATGAAAACGGGGCGTTGTAGCGAAATATACACTAATGAACCATTACATTATGACCACCTACCTAATAAGCTCTAGGACCCCCTTTAGCTCGCAAAACAGCGACCACCCGGCGGGACATCTATTCAATGAGGTAGCGATAGGTATCCTGGGGTATCTGGTACCATAATATCAACAGCAGGTCCTCCAGTTGGTGGTCATAAATTTCGGGGTGGTGGCAATTTAGCGCGGACCCGCTTTTCCAAGTCGAACCACAAATGTTCGATTACGTTCTTGTCAGGTGAATTTGAAGGTCAGGGCATTAACAGAAAGTCGCCAGAATGTTCCTCGAACCACTCCTTGACGATTCTGTCAGTGGCGCATTATCCTGTTGGTAATGGCCATCACCAGCAGGGAACACAGTTACCATGAATGGGTGGACTTGGTCCGCAACGATGTTCAGACACCTTATTTGGAGGCCAGGGCATTAACAGAAAGTCACCAGCATGTTCCTGGAACCACTCCTTGACGATTCTGTCAGTGACGCATTATCCTGTTGGTAATGGCCATCACCAGCAGGGAACACAGTTACCATGAATGGGTGGACTTGGTCCGCAACGATGTTCAGACACCTTATTTGGAGGCCAGGGCATTAACAGAAAGTCACCAGCATGTTCCTGGAACCACTCCTTGACGATTCTGTCAGTGACGCATTATCCTGTTGGTAATGGCCATCACCAGCAGGGAACACAGTTACCATGAATGGGTGGACTTGGTCCGCAACGATGTTCAGACACCTTATTTGGAGGCCAGGGCATTAACAGAAAGTCACCAGCATGTTCCTGGAACCACTCCTTGACGATTCTGTCAGTGACGCATTATCCTGTTGGTAATGGCCATCACCAGCAGGGAACACAGTTACCATGAATGGGGAAACTTGGTCCGCAACGATGTTCAGACACCTTATTTGGAGGTCAGGGCATCAACATAAAGTCACCAGCATGTTCCTCAAACCACTCCTTGACGATTCTGTCAGTGGCGCATTATCCTGTTGGTAATAGCCATCACCAGCAGGGAACACAGTTACCATGAATGGGTGAACTTGGTCCGCAACGATGTTCAGACACCTTATTTGGAGGCCAGGGCATTAACAGAAAGTCACCAGCATGTTCCTCGAACCACTTCTTGACGATTCTGTCAGTGGCGCATTATCCTGTTGGTAATGGCCATCACCAGCAGGGAACACAGTTGCCATGAATGGGGGAACTTGGTCCGCAACGATATTTAGACACCTTATTTGGAGGTCAGGGCATCAACATAAAGTCACCAGCATGTTCCTCGAACCACTCCTTGACGATTGTGGCATTGGCGCATTTTTCTGTTGGTAATGGCCATCACCAGCAGGGAACATAGTTGCCATGAATGGGGGAACTTGGTCCGCTACGATGTTCAGACACCTTATTTGGAGGCCACCAGCATGTTCCTCGAACCACTCCTTGATGATTGTGGCAGTGGCGCATTATCCTGTTGGTAATGGCCATCACCAGAAGGGAACATAGTTGCCATGAATGGGGGAACTTGGTCCGCTACGATGTTCAGACACCTTATTTGGAGGCCACCAGCATGTTCCTCGAACCACTCCTTGATGATTGTGGCAGTGGCGCATTATCCTGTTGGTAATGGCCATCACCAGAAGGGAACACAGTTGCCATGAATAGGGGAAGTTGGTCCGCAACGATGCTCAGAGACCTGACAGCAGGCAGGGATTGTATTATTAGGATAATGGGGCCTGAAATTTAGCAAGAAAATTCTGCCCAGAGCATAAAACCGCCGCCACTGATTTTTTCCCACCCAACAGTGCATCCGTGTGCCATAGTCTCCGTTGGTAATTGGCGTATCCGCAATCGGCCGTCTACGTGATGTACCAGGAACCTTGATTCATCAGACCAGGCTACTTTCATATAATCATCCACGGTCCAATCTCGATGCTCTTGTTCCCATTTCATGCGTTGTTGGCGATTACGTGCGGTGACCATGACGACCCGGCTGGGTCTTCAGCTACGTAGTCTCATACGCAGAAGGCTAAGATGAACTGTTATCTGTGACACATTGCTCTGATTACCGTGTTGTACATGCAAATGATTTGTCGCACTGTGGCACTGTGGCACTGTGGATGCTGTGAACAACGCACGAAAGTATCCGCTTCCCTCTGGCATCAATGAGCTGCGGACGACACACAGCTGGACGACGGTTCGTCGTTTGGCCATCAGTGCACCACTTTTAATATATGTACACACTTCAGCAGTACGTGAAAAACCCACAACCCGCGCCGTTTCCGAGGTCGTAGTTCCGAGGCTTCGTGCCATCACAATTTGTCGTTGATCAAACTCCGATAAGTCGGCAGCTTTTTTCCATTCTGACTCCGAACACTCTATTAACCGAAAGCCGGTCCACGGGTTGTGTATATACTGATCTGGGAACTTCACTTGCGCCACTGTGTGGTCTCCAGGCGCGCTCATTTCTCTAAGCTGGGGGTGGTCGTAATGTAATGGCTTATCGGTGTAACTTCCTCTCTAACCCCCAAGGTGGGCTGTTATTGAGGAGAGTTTTGAAATTATGTAGAACACGATGGCGGTGTAAACTGTAAAAATTCTAGACCAGTGTTTCTCAAAGTTTAGTCCCTCATAGCCTACTTTAAGCATTTCTTTACTTATCGCGGACCACCAAGCGCACCGGGGAGGGTGGAGGGTTCTCTGGGTAACATCCCTGGGAGAAATTTGACATTGAAAAACATAGTGTCTGAAACTAAGGTTGCCAACTCTGGTTAATAATATTAGGACCTACTGGACCCTCTCATATGCTCATATGCAGGTGAGTGATGACTCCCCACTGCTCCAAGGAAGGACCCAACCAAAGTTTTGTGATTTATAGATGGGCTTATAGATATGAGCTCCTGCCCGATTCCCCCCCCCCCCCTTGAAATGTGATTTTTTTTAAATTTTAGCTTCTTTTGGTAATTTTTAAGCTTTTTTCAGGCAGCTATGGTTTACTTGAAAATAATACGGTCCCAAATAGGGCCCGTAAGCAGATGCCATCGGCCTTAGGCAGAAAATCGCCAAAAATTCTGAGTAGGTGTCCAAAATACCGGTCAGTCGCCAACCCTATCTGAAACAAAGTAATATTTAGGGTACCTATATTTAATTTAAAAAAGATCTTGGTGAGTTATGATTTTATTTTGTCAGTTGTATAACGAAAAATAGATCATTCGCTTAGTTAAATAATCGGCAATGTAGTCACAGCATGAACGGAGTCAGGGAAGAGGTTTAGGTGATTCAAACCCTCCTGGAAACGTCAATTTATAACAGTTAAGAAAACCCTTTTACCTAAATTCTAGCTACGCCCATGAGCCGCGGAAAAACATTTCTCCATAAAATTAAAGTAATATGCAAAATTTTATGTAGACAATTGCATTTTGATTTTGTCTTTTAATTTTAATACTTTTCTGAAAGTCCACGTATAAAGATTCAGTAATTAATAACAAAAATAATAATTACAATAAGAATCATACCATGTGTGAGAGGGTACTGCTGCTTGCGATCTTTTACCAAGCTATCTACACTGAAGAGCAATTGAATTAGAGATACCAGTCTAGTAACGTGTAGCACCACCTTTCGCCCTGATGACGGCGGCGATTCGTCTCGGAATGGACTCGACAAGACACCGGAAGCGTTGGGAAGCCATACGGATCCACGACCCCTGAACAAGCTCCCACAGTTCACGAAGTTTTCATGGAGGGGGTCAGAGCCTCGAACATCTCTCTTGATGGCATCTCAGATGTGCTCGATGGGATTCGGTCAGGTTACCTAGATGGCCAAAAAAGCGAGGTCACGTCGGTGGAGTGTTCATCCAACCATTTGGATAAAATTCGGGAGCTCATTGTCTTGTTGCAGGATGAGGTCCCCAGTGGGATGTTGAAGACGCACTAACGGGAGCAAATGATCGTCCAGGATATCCCGGGAACGTTGACTTGTGACGGACGATGTCACAAGTACCAGGGGTTCCATTTCAGTCCACGTAAACAGTCCCCAGACGAGAACGTCACTCCTACCCGCTTGGAGAGTACCCTGTTGGCAAGAAGGATCCATCGCTTCATTCATATGGTTTGCGCCGTACTCTTATCCTGCCAAACGCATGTACCAGCGTTAATCTCGACTCATCAGTCCAGGCAACATGTTTCCACATGTCTAGGGTCCAGTGGCGATGTTCCCGCGCCCATGCTAATCTTTGCAGCCTGTGATGTGCGGTCAGCAGCAGTACCCTCGTGGGACGATGGCTTATGTACCCCATAGCGAGGAGATGGTTTTTTATGGTGCGGCTGCTTACACGTTTTTGTGCACCATTGTCAAATTGCCGAGTGATTTCTTGCACTGTGGTCCGTCTATCCGTTGTTACAATGCGAGCTAGCCGACGATGACCCATCTCATCCACACGCTGTTGTCCACGGCAGTTGGCCCTTGCAGGGATGGTTTTACCGGATTCGTTGTACTCACGGTGCACCCGTGACACAGTGGTTCGTGAAAATCTCGGTGACTGCACGACCTCCAAGGTGAAGTGACCCATTCGTCGGGCCCCGACAATTTGCCCACGATCAAATGCGCTTAAATCTTTCGTCTTAGCCATACTGCGTCCGACTCTTACTGATTCCCGTCGCATTACTCCTTATATTGTCGGATCGCTGTATACGTCATGTCGTTTCCGTTTACAGGGCCGCCCACAGCGCCACATTTGCATAACGCCAGCTGTATCTAATTCAATTGCTCTTCAGTGTATATCCGGTTGGATGACGATAATTTGAGTAGTAGAGTAGCTTTTACATCTAATCTATGAGTATCTCTTTTCTTGTTCTTAATTTCACCTAAATTCGAAAATCCAGACTCACAGTTTTTAAGTCGTCTGGAACGGAATATGTTTAATGTCTCTCTCTGATAACTATGGATATTCGTGTCGAGCATGGACTCAAAATTTAAGAGGAGGGATTCTCACATTCTTCAATTTTGCTTTTGAAATTTCCTCCTGACCACCAGTGGTTCGTTGACCACACTTTGAGACACTCTGTTCGAGACCAAACGTTTTCAAGTCCCTCTCACTAACTCACTAACAATTCAGCTTTTCTTTGTACCTTGAGGTCAGATTTTATCTTGATGAACTTTCTTAGCTGCATTACATTTAATCGGTGTTCAGGGTCGTTTCTAACGTTCTTCTAAATCTCAGTAATGTTTAATAATAATAATAATGAATATGGTTTTCGAAAAACTAAACAGTCCAAATGCGCAGTGCGGCAATTATGGAACGGGACTGATTTTTTTAAAAACTGGAAAAGCTGGAAAACTTACGTGAAAATATTTTTATTCGAATTACATTCCTGCTGCGTTAATAGAAGAAGTGGCAAGATCAGCCAACGAAAGGGAGACTTGCAGAGACCGTCTTATAGATTGAAGAGTTGGTGTTACAGTTCTTTCTGTGTCTGCAATGTATTGAAAACTTTTCCATGTCTGCAATGTATTGAAAACTTTTCCATGTCTGCAATGTCTTGAAAACTTTTCCATGTCTTCAGTGTCTTGAAGAGCACCCGCCTGGCGTGTGACATTGGCGCAAATCACAGCGCAATTCAGTGCTGAGGCCATTAGTAGCATCAGATTTCGGACAGTGCAAAGTTCCCTGTGTTCTATAGGGTTCCGCAGGCGACGACCCAAGCGAGTGCCGTTTGTGACCTGAATAAGCTTATTTAATTCGAATTATGTAGCTGATTAGCTCAAACAGCTAAGCAGAGCTTATACTAGGGTTTGTACCTTTTGTGTTGCACTTTATATTGGGCCTTCATTACTGAGAGAAACGCAGGCCAGCCTCTGCTGGGTGCCATGATAACGTGAAACACATTAGGCTGATGACGTGCATTTGGCACGGTGTCCCATTGCATTATCAAGTGAGTAGAGGATAGAGGTTAACAAATGTGCTGTTTGGGTGCTTTTACGAATATATATTGGTAAAAAGAACGAAACGCGGTAGCACTTGCGATTCAAATTCGAGAAGCTGAACGCGAGGAAACACAGTGGGCAGCAGCTAAAACTTCCGGCTTTTAAATATCAAAAACAAGCCCAGATAGGACATCCAACGATCACTTACACCGACACCATATTCGAAGCTGTGCCAGTGAACAATGGTACCAGTGCAAGACAATTGACAGCTGAGCTGGGGTTTTCGCAATCCACCATTGTTTGTCGCCTGCTCTAGCTTGGTTTCTACTCTAGGCGCTATTCAGAAGTTCTTAACCTATGGTTCGCGACCCAAACTTGGATCGCCAGGGCTTCAGAGATAGGTCGTCGTAACTTCTCAGAAAGAAAGACAAGTTAGTAAACTCATGCAATGCATTGATTATGATACGCTTTCCAACATACCAGAAATCATTACTCAAGTTATGAAGGTAATGGCTGAGGAATAAATTTCGGTCCTGTGCCTTGAACTTTGATCCCATTTCAATGATATTCAACAGAACCGGTTCAGTATACCTCCGAAATAACATGATAACGTTTTGTCGCAATCGAAGTATTTTTACGTAAGTTATGATGCATAAGTGCTGTGAAATAGATCCCGCTCCTGTGTCCTAACCTTTGACCCCATTTCACCCATTTTCAACAGAATTCGTCCCCAGGGAAGCCCCTACAACATACTAACATTTCATCCAAAATGAAGCATTTTTGCTTAAATAATGACGCATAATGGCAATGGAAGTAATTCCGCTCCTATGTGCTGACATTTGACCCCATTTCGCCCATTTTCCATAGGGTTTGTCCCCACCTGGTCCCCTACCACATAACAAAATTTAATCGAAATCGAACCTTTTTTACGTTAGTTATGACGCATAATAGCAGTGGAATGGATTCCGCTCGTATGTCATGACCTTTGATCCCATTTCTTTCACTTTCAATGGTGTTCCTTCCCAGGTTTTCCCCTACCACATACTAAAATTGCATCGAAATCGAACGATTTTTACGCGAGTTATCGTGCGGACGGGCATACGGACACAACGCGTTACGTAATGAGACAGATGGGACTCGCGACCATCTGCTCGCAAGAGTGTGACGTCATAATATTTTAATAGGGTCCACACACAACGCGTGACGTAATGAGACAGATGGCGTGACTGCGCGCCAACATCTCAATCACGAAAGTTTGGCGTCATAAGGTTTCTAAGCATGGGTAACATTAATGGGACGACGCCATGACACTAAACACGTGGTAATTCTGAATGGTTACATAACCCATTAAACGAATTTTCCTAAAGTCGAGATCAAGCTAAAAAATCGATTTCTAGTACCAGAAAACGGTAGGTTAACGACTTTCATCAAAATCCTTAGAGCCGTTTTCAAAATAAAATTTACATACATACAAGAATTGCCCCTTTAATAGTATGAGATAAGGGCGATGGAATCGATCCCGATCTTATGTCATGACCTTCCACCCCATTTCGACCATTTTCAATAGGGTTCGTCCCCAGGGTGTCCCCTACCACATACTAAAATTTAATCGAAATCGAACTATTTTTACGCGTGTTATCGTGCTGACGGACGGACAAAGCTGGGGCATATACGCTTCTTCAACCTACGGTTGGAAAGCGCAAATAAAGTGTAAATTTTTTTAATTTTAATTTTTAAACTGTCTACGTATTTAACACGTGTAATAGCCACGGGATTTCTGGAGATCATGGGAGCACCAGCGATGCTTCTTCCGGTCACTAGGATGGTGGAAATTTTTAGGGCGTCCCAACATTGCAAAATTTCCCTCTAAACCTAAAATTTCTCCCTAAATGTAACGGGAAAACCCCAAATTGGCAACACTGGCCTGCCTCCCAGAACCCTGTGACAAACGATCAACAAATGCGACACGGAAGGGAAACGGCACACAAAGAGAGAGAGAGAGAGAGTATGAACTACGGGAGCTTTCAGAGAACGTTCATTAATAATAGTAAAAAGAAAATGCCTAACTTCTAAACGCCGCCCCGGTGATGCAGTGGTCTAAACGATGGCCTCTGATCATTCGCCCGTAAAGGGTCCGGGTTCGAATCCCGGTGAGGGATGGATTTGTCTTACGGCACTGGCTCTCTCTCCCTTCCCTGGAACAAGTGACCCTGAATTAGGGACGGGCGACTGTTTATATCCCATTTAGTTGGTTACGGTGGTCGTTAAACCTCCAATTAATAAAAAAACTTCTAAACTTTTCATCTATACACGGTAGCACAGTGGTCTAAGAGCTGGCTTATGATCATTCGCCCGTAAAGGGTCCGTGTTCGAATTCCGGTGAGGGATGGATGTTATGTTTGTCTTACGGCACTGGCTCTCTCCCTTCCCTGGAACCAGTAACCCTAAATTAGGGACGGGCGACTGCTTGAGTTGCTCACGGTGGTCGTTAAATATTTAATAAAAAGAAAACAACCGAATTCATCGTAATTTGGTGAAATTAATGAATAAATAATTACTACACTTATTTATATCATTACATTAGCATTTTTAATATCGAAATAGACCTAAGGGTTGCGAAGTTGATCGTCTTGTTGATTTCGGATCGTGACCAAAAAAAAAAAAAATGGTCACGATCCAAAATCAACGAATGCGTTGACATCTAGGCAAGCGGAACAAGGCTTCTTTCGCTGTTACAGATTGCTGTCAAATACTTCCGACGACAGGAGTTTCTGGAGCAAAATGTTTACACATAATTTCGAAATTTTCTTATACTAGTTTGCCACCAGATGGCATAAGACTGCTTTTTCGTTTACAGCAACATCTGCGCGCCAAAACACCATATTTAAGAAAAATACCTTTTTGCTCGTGTACTAACTGCGCAAAGAACTTGTGTACATTTCCTACTCAAACTAATGCGCAGTTTCCACCCTAAGGGAACGCAAATATTTGACCTGGTTTTCTCGATATCTCTGCTCCTGAAGTCCTATTAAAAGAACTCTTTTATCATGGGATACCATTTACTACGTAGAACAAATTTTACATACTTGTGCGTGTTTTTAGTTCGCAGTTCTGGCGCTAGATGGTGTTAACACGCATTTATTTTGTCAACCGTATCTTCGCTTCTTAAAGTCCAATGGTACTTTTCCTATTTTTACTGTATGCCATTTCTTACAGTAAATATGGGGACCATTATCCTTTTGAAATAACCAACAGCTTCCCTGGTAGAGTGAGTAAATATTAAAACTTTTCTTCTCTCTATCTCTGCTTTAAAGAGATGCATTTAAAAATTATTTTTCCTCAATGAAGGTTTTGCTAAAAAAATACTTTTAGTATATTTTCTACTTTTCCTGTATATTCAAAATTCTTCCACGAGGGACGTCAGCGTATTATTCTATTTGAAAGAGTTAATTCTATTCTAAAGATCTGCTAGAAAAAAAATAGGATACTCTTCATTATGAAGTAGGTTTTTATAAGGGTGAGTCGAAAGTTTTACAATATTTGGATCACTTTATGTCTTCATACGTACCTTTACTACGATACCTGAGTAGCATTCGAAGTATAGACCATCGTGTTGCACCGTCTTTAGCCTTCTGTCCGATAGTTCTTCGATTCCGCGGCGGTCCCAATTTTTCTCCGTCAGGGCGAAGAACTTCTTCACCCCAGCTGCCACCTCCTCCTGGTTGTTGAAGTTTCGCCATCGAAGAAAGTCGGCCATGGACCGGAACAAGTACTGTACCGTGCAAATTAATTGTGACAAGATATTTTATTCTCAGAATTGTAATGTGATCGCCAGTTGATGTCGGAAACCCACGTCAACCGGTTTCATCAGCTGTGAATTGGTGTGACTGTTAGGACTTGATAGTGAGAATGTGGTTTGACCGGTTTTAAACATGAAATAAGCTCTTCAGCTTTAGCTGTGTGCTTTCGTGTGTGACAGGTGGATGTTCGTTTTTGCTCTCTGTGAGTACGTGCTGCTTTCCTGTATTGAAAAATGGATATTTCCCCAAGGAAGCGTGCAAAAATAATTGCTTTGAAGGACCACACTTCTATGACAGTGAGAGATATCGCTTCTGCAGTTGGTGTAGGCAAATCAAGTGTATCAAGACTGCTTACGCGATACAATGCATCTGGATCATCGTCTCCGAAAAGGAGAGGTAAATGTGGAAGAAAACGAAAAACAACTCCACGAACCGATAAATATCTAATCAGAAATAGTAAAATGAATCAAAAAAAAAAAAAGAAAAAGAAAAGAAAAGCAAGCACCGACCTTCAAAGAGATTTATTGGCTAGTGGTTGTGATGTTAGTGATTTAACTGTACAACGAAGAAGTTGGCCGCAAGGCAAGAAGACCAACGAAAAAACAATATTTGAATGCGAAAATGAAGATAAAACGTTTAGAATGGGCTAAAAAATATAAATCGTGGACGACTGGAAAAAGGTAACTTTTAGTGATGGAATTCATTTATTTGTGCAGGGTTGCGAAGAAAATGTCGTTAGACGAAGCAACTGTGAACTCTTAAGACCTGAGCATGTCAAACAAAATGTAAAACACCCTCTGAAACAGATGTTTTGGGTTTCTTTCATATCAAATGGCACTGGAAGCTTAGTTCCTGTTCAAGGTATGATGAATTCAGCCAAGTACGTAGAAATATTACAACGTAGGATTATTTTATTCTTGCAAACTTTTGACGGGACATTTCAACATGAATTGGCCCCATGTCACAATTCGAAATTGATCAAGAATTTCATGCTGGAAAATCAAATTCATTTGCTTGATGGGCCTGGAAATTCACCAGACTTAAATCCCATGTAGAATATTTTGAAGAGACGTTTAGGTAAAATGGACTGTACAACCAAAGAACGCATAATAACGAATGCTATAAAAGTGTAGTTCCACAATTATGAAGTCAAAAATATGTGCACTCAATTAGTGGAGTCAATGCCAAAATGAATTCAAGAGGTCATTTCTGCTAAAGGAGGACATACTTCATACTGATACAGGTATTTATCAGTTTATATCAAGGCATAGAATGATATAAAGGCATAGTTTTGGAAAAAAGAGCAATTTCTCACTTTGTCCCAATTAATTTGCACAGTATAGTATTAATCCGACGGGGCAAGATCTGGACTATATGGTGGGTGAGGCATCAGTTCGATGCCCTCAAGTTCCTGGAGTTTTGCTCGGGTCATTCGCGCGATATGAAGCGCACTTTTGTGACCTTGCCGAGGTCCTGAAAGTGATGAACCACGGTGGTCTGTGAAATGCCCAGCTCGCCTGATAATCTCCGAGTGCTGGGTATCAGATTTGCCTGTACGGCCTAGCGCACGGTCTCCGAATCCACTGTGTTTCGCGGCCTAACTGACCTTGGCTAATCGTCAAGGTTTCTGTCACCTGAGCCAAATTTCCTGAACCATCTGGTTGCGGTGCTCTTGTCCACGGAATCTTCCGTTTCGTATGACAAATGTTTTGTGTTGTTTGAGCCGAGTACAAACTCGTAAAGCAAAAGTTCCCTAATTAGCCGGTTGTGGCTGTTCATCTTTTAGGCGTCCCATCCGCAGACAGAAGGGCGACACGCAATGCTGTTTTTTCACAGGAACGACTACCATTTTATATCTCTTTCAACTGACTGCAGTGCGCGACTTTAACTAGTTTAAGCACGTGAAATACCCGCCGCCGCACATGCGTTTATGCAAATATTGCAAAACTTTCAACTCACACTTATAACTCATTTTCTTCCATTAGTAACACAAAGTTTTTTTCTCTAGATGGAGTAAAGTTATGTCATGTGTTCTGCTCTATCTCTTCTTCTAACTGCTTAATGTCTCTATTATTTTTCTTCCACTATGAGACACTTTTTTGTGCATAACTTGTTCATTTTTGTAGCATACTTTTCAGCCCCTATTGTGCGTAACTATTTCTATTTCTGGATGTTTTATCGATTGTGGAAATCCAGCTGATTTTTAATGGGTTTCTTTGACCATGAATAACTGCTCATATCGCGTATTTTGAATTAAGCACAGTTTTCCCTGTATTTAATATAAACAACACTTGCCATTTTTACACGATATTATAAAAGTCAATGATACTTAACTATAAAATTTTAATCAAAAGGTTGTAATACATTAGTACTTTCGGGTCTACTATAGACCCATCTTCAGATTTGAATTAATCGAACTCTGAGATTACATATGGTAATATATCAAGAACAACGCCAGATTACAACTTAGAACTTGAGAAGTAAAACACATGTGATAGTCAATCAAAAAGACTGTGCACGAGAGTCAATGTCTTGTGGGAGGTAGTACTGTTTGTTCAAAATAAGGTTCTTCCAAACCCCGGGATGTAATTAGGTAAATCATCATTGCAACAAGAGTCAAAGTTCTTAAGTATAAATAAACTTTCTGTAAATAGCAAATTTGATTTACATAACGGAGATGCCAGAATTGACAAATTGTCCCAATCTGGAAAAAACTTACCACTGTTACCTGCTCTTGCCAAGGCAGTCGTTTGTGATCCGTTCCGAACATTGCATTTATGTTCAACAAGTCTAGTATGAACATTCCTAGAAGTTGATCCGATATATAGAGAATCGTTAGTTCCTGGGTCGTTTGATCTCAACGGAATACAGTAAACACATCATTTTCGAGGCTTGGCACAGGATCACGGTCGCTACGGATCGATGATAAGATGTTCATGGTTTTGACTCCAAAGTCGACTTGATATCTGTCGCAGGCATTCTTTAGGGCATGAACAATAAGTGGAATAAATTGTACTGACCCCGCAAATCTTAGCTTCTGATTATCCTTAGACAAGGAAGTTAGTCTCCTATTTGCAACTTTCCCAATTATACGTTGAACTATTTTTTCGTGGTACCCATAAATTCGTGCTAAGTCTATAATTTTCTTGAACTCCTGATTACGAGTAATTGAAGAAGAAGAATGTGAGAAGGCGCGATTAACCAAAAAAGTAAAACGTTGACAATTTTTGATCATCAGGATGGGCAGATGCAAAAGGAATTAAAGAGGAATATGCTGAAGGTTTTCTGTAAACAGAAAAATTGACAGAATGTGAAACAGGATCACGTACAAGGAAGATGTCCAAAAAAGGTAACGAATGGTTATTCTCCATTTCAACCGAATACCTGATGGTTGGATGAAAGGAAGAAAGAAAGTCAACAAATTTAGGTAGGTCGCTGTTGGTAGACGGCCAGAAAACCAGGACATCGTCAACGTAACGAAAAAAAAAGGTCAGGGTTAACATCAAATTGGCCCAGAGCCTGGTTTTCTAAATTTTGAAGTAGAATTTCTGCCAACACAGGAGAAAGGGGTGACCCCATAGCGGCACCTTCAAGCTGCCGATAAATTTGTTTGTTGAATCTGCAATACGATATTTCTTTAACAAGCTTCAAGGCAAGGTCAACGGCTTGTATATTCAACGGCGAATATAAATCTAAAGCAGACAATTTGGAATTAATAATATTGTGAAGAACAGTAACAGGAACATTAGGAAAAAGAGAGATGACGTCTAACGAAGCCATGAAGAAAGGTTGAGCAGAACACTTAAAAGAACGAATTTTCTCAATTGCTTGGGTAGAACTTGAAATAGAGTAACTAGACGAAGAGGTTAAAGGAGAGAGAAATTTTGCTAACGCCTTTTCAAGAGGCCTAGTAGGACTTAAACGGCTGGACACCAGTGGGCGAATTGGTCAGCCCTCTTTGTGGGTTTTAACCCTTCCAAATAATTCTGGGATTATTGGACCTGATGTTTTATACATAGAATCAACAATGCTTTTTGGAAGACTGTCGTGATTTTTTAAATTGCTCGCAGCCCTTAGAATGGCAGCTGTATGGTCTTTCGAGACAATGATATGAGGAATCCCATTAATAGTCTCTAGCATCTTGCTTAGGTAATCTTGCTTATTGAAAATGACTATTTGTGAAGATTTGTCTGTCACTACTATAGCCAAGTCCGGATTCTTTTGTAGGAGCTTTAGCTGTTTCTGTTCATCTAGTATTGACTTCGGCTTATGAAACCTTGCTTGGTTTTCAAAACTATTGAAGGATCTTGCCACTTTGTGTCGACACGAATCACAAACGACTGCCTTGGCAAGAGCAGTTAACAGTGGTAAGTTTTTTCCAGATTGGGACAATTTGTCAATTCTGGCATCTCCGTTATGTAAATCAAATTTGTTATTTACAGAAAGTTTATTTATACTTAAGAACTTTGACTCTTGTTGCAATGATGATTTACCTAATTACATTCCAGGGGTTTGGAAGAACCTTATTTTGAACAAACAGTACCACCTCCCACAAGACATTGATTCTCGTGCACAGACTTTTTGATTGACTGCCTCACATATGTGTTTTACTTCTCAAGTTTTAAGTTGTAATCTGGCATTGTTCTTGATATAAACATATGTAATCTCAGAGTTCGATTAATTCAAATCTGAAGATGGGTCTATAGTAGACCCGAAAGTGCTAATGTATTACAACCTTATGATTAAAGTTTTATAGTCAGCATCATCGACTTTTATAATATCGTGTAAAACAGGCAAGTGTTGTTTATATTGATTCATATACGAATTAAGCTTTAAAACGTTTCCCTGTATTTTCTGTTTCGCAGAATGTTTTAGATTTTCTGAAAATCAGTTTAGAAATATATTTTTGAGTTAAGGATTCAAAAGGCATGCTAATTACAACCAGGAATTCGATGCAATCTTTATTGTTTTATTTTATGGAGTGTTTTATATTCACCTAGGTGTGGAACTGTCTTTCATAATCTTTTCCCTATCAGTTGGAGATTGTTAAGATGTTTCCTTGATCTTTTTCATTCTTTCTTTCTTTTTCCTTTCAAAAAAATCATTTGTGAATCTAAATATGTAAGGCTTCTGCCACAACAGGCATTTATTTGTAATTGAGTTCGCAACTATTTTTTTAAACGAAATGAAGTATCTAAAAATCTTGTATTTACAGAAAAATTGTCTTTCTACTGTTAAGAACAACTCAACAACCAGAACGTTTGAGCGCAACCTGAACTAAATTTTAATTGTGTAAAGAAATGTTTAAAACAGATGTTGTAATTTACTTTTCGTTTCATTCTCCTGAGATATGTGTAATTACTATCAAAATTCAGATTCGTGCACATGAGTAGATCTATGTCTTTTGACAACTTGAGCGTAGAATTAAAAAAAAAAAAGAAACTGATTTCGGAGCTGAGCAAAATAATTTCTTTCATCTGGAGGATAATTAATTAGCCAAAGAAGTGAAGCTAGAAATGCAGTTTATATAGAATCCAATTATTTCCATGCTTTCAGTTTTAATTTCAAGGACGTCTTGGAATTTTTCCCTTCCACAAACATTTCAGAAGAAACATAAATGTTGTTCATCTGAATTTTAATTTGCTGTAACGTTAAGTCACTTGCGCCTGTTTCAATTTATTATTCTTTCCACCGCTGAACTAAGTGGGAATTTATTCTCCCCAAACGATGGGGGAAATGCCATTCGAGATTTTTTTAAAAGAAGATAACGGGAGTATAAACGGTATTCTTAACGAAGACGGAAGTGAAAAACAAAATCGGGGAAGAAACACAAGAATGGACCATCCATAAGTTGGCATCAAAGTTTTATCAGCTGAGGATAGCGTCTTCTAAATGAGATTGCATGCGAATTTCTTCTTAAAGAAAACATTCCCATGATATTTCGTGCATGGAACAACTAATCCCTCCCAAACCTGCAGAGATAAAATTAAAATGCTGATCTGACTTTTAATTAAGTTTAAGACTTCAGCTTGAATATCTTTTTTTTTTTCTCTCTCTTTTAATACTTAACTAAATATAATGCGGTAATTATAGAGATAACAGATACAATTTAAATTCAAGTTCTTTAAATCATGTGTGTGTGTGTGTGTGTGTGTGTGTGTGTGTATGTGACATTTTTATTCACTATTGCCGCACACAAGATTTATTTGTTTTTATTCGGCCTCACTGACAACTCAGCTTAGTGATACCGCTACATACCATGCGGGTACGCGGGGTATCAACATTTGGTATCTAGGAAAATTAGAGGTATAATAATAATCTCCTGACAACCGCGAAAAACATATTATGCAATAGCTTCTCAGAGCAACTTAAAAGAAGGAACGTATGTAAAAACAAACCCAGTTTACTATTGCATCTTCAAAATATTAGTAATAGCATAAATCATTTCTTCTTAAGAGTTCATTCTTATCAGTCATTCACGAATGATCATTCAAATGAATGGTCATTGTCTTTGCACTCTCGGTTGCCTCATCGTAAAATCTTAGGAATCGGATGGACCCAGAGTATAAGAAATAAAAAAGTGTATAGAATAATTCAACGAAAATAGACCCTGTTCCAAAACATCATACAGTGAAAACTAAGACTTTTTTAGTGACATCTGCAGAACAATAGATGACAGAAAGATAAAGATATTGGTGTTTGGCTTAATGAACGGAATAAATGCAAGAGGACGCCCTAACCGTGTGTGTGGACTGACGATATTAATTACTGGTGCGGTAGAACTCTTCAAGAAATGAGCCACTGTGCATTGAACAGACTTCAATAAGACAATATAGTTAAAATAGCAGCAGACACCTACGGAAATTGTGCCCATGGTTGTTGTTGATGATGATTCACTAAACAAATCATTAGCACCTGTGAGGCTGGAACTTGACAAGCTGCTAAACAAAGCAGGAGCTTACCCAAGCACCGTTAACGAATTTTCGCTCGTCGAGAACACACCATTCGAAGCAACAAATTTCTATAATTTCGCAATTATTTTTTTGCTCACGTCCCACTCCCATAATGGTTTACACCTATTAGTTATCGACATTACTTTTCTAAATGGGAATTCGTTTCCAAACTCATGCGGGTTAAAGAAAATTAAACGTGCTACGATTTCAGTCTGTGTCGCAGTAATGGCGAATTGAATGAACATTCACAGCGGTAAGAACGAACCATTCACCATTCACGGTGAAGTGTCATTCGTTGTGACCGAATGGTTCACCATTACTACACTTCATTTTCTATGTTCTTCAGTGTGTGTCGCAGTAATGGCGGATTGAATGATCATTCACAGCGGAGAGAGCGAACCATTCACCATTCACGGTGAAGAGTCATTCGTTTTGAACGAATGGTTCACCATTACTACACCTCATTTTCTATGTTCTTCAGTGTGTGTTGCAGTAATGGCGGATTAAATGATCATTCACAGCGGAGAGAGCGAACCATTCACCATTCACGGTGAAGAGTCATTCGTTGTGAACGAATATTTCACGATTGGTCCATTACTGCACCACATTTTCTACGTTCTTCAGTGTGTCACAATAATGGCGGATTGAATAATCATTTACAGTGGTGAGAGCTAACCGTTCACCATTCACCGCCAACAGTCATTCGTTTTGAACGAATCGTTCACGAATGGTCCATTACTACACCTCATTTCCTATGTTTTCAGTGTGTCTCTCAGTAATGACGGATTGAATGAGCATTTCCAGCGGTGAGAACGAACCATTCACCATTCACGGTGAAGAGTCATTCGTTGTGAACGAATGGTTCACCATTACTACACTTCATTATCTATGTTCTTCAGTGTGTGTCGCAGAAATGGCGGATTGAATGATCTTTCATCGAGGTGAGAGCGAACCATTCACCATTCACGGTGAAGAGTCATTCGTTGTGAACGAATGGTTCACCATTACTACACTTCATTTTCTATGTTCTTCAGTGTGTGTCGCAGTAATGGCGGATTAAATTATCATTCACAGAGGAGAGAACGAACCATTCACAATTCACGGTGAAGTGTCATTCGTTGTGAACGAATGGTTCACCATTACTACACCTCATTTTCTATGTTCTTCAGTGTGTGTCGTAGTAATGGCGGATTGAATGATTATTTACAGCGGAGAGAGCGAACCATTCACCATTCACGGTGAAGAGTCATTCGTTGTGAACGAATGGTTCACCATTACTACACCTCATTTTCTATGTTCTTCAGTGTGTGTTGCAGTAATGGTGGATTAAATGATCATTCACAGCGGAGAGAGCGAACCATTCACCATTCACGGTGAAGAGTCATTCGTTGTGAACAAATGGTTCACCATTATTACACCTCATTTTCTATGTTCTTCAGTGTGTGTTGCAGTAATGGTGGATTAAATGATCATTTACAGCGGAGAGAGCGAACCATTCACCATTCACGGTGAAGAGTCATTCGTTGTGAACGCATATTTCACGATTGGTCCATTACTGCACCTCATTTTCTACGTTCTTCAGTGTGTCACAGTAATGGCGGATTGAATAATCATTTACAGCGGTGAGAGCTAACCCTTCACCATTCACCGCCAACAGTCATTCGTTTTGAACAAATCGTTCACGAATGGTTCATTACTACACCTCATTTCCTATGTTCTTCAGTGTGTCTCTCAGTAATGACGGATTGAATGAGCATTCCCAGCGGTGAGAACGAACCATTCACCATTCAAGGTGAAGAGTCATTCGTTGTGAACGAATCGTTCATGAATGGTCCATTACTAAACCTCATTTTCTTTGTTTTTCAGTGTGTGTCGCAGTAATGGGGGATTGAATGATCATTTACAGCGGCGTGAGCGAACCATTCACCATTCACGGTGAAGAGTGATTCCTTGTGAACGAATCAATCACGAGTGATCCATCACTATGACGGTTATTATTGGGATACTTTCGAATTTCCGTGGTGTTTAGCTTTTCCGAAAAAATTCGTGAATGTATTTTTATTATGTGCTCATCTAAAGCGGACTGACAACCCTGATCCTGTGGCTGAGTAGTGAGAAACGCTGGCTTCTTGCTGGCATTCCAAGATGGGCCAGAACTCGATTTCTAGATGAGGGATGGGTGATATTAGGCGTCCGTCCCTGATGTGGAAACAATGACCCCAAATCAGGGACGGACGATAAATTATAGCTTAAAGTGTTGCTCACAACTGTACGTATTTAAATACCGGAGGGAAAGAAAAATTAGACTACGGATATTAGTTTCGCATTCGGTGGCTGGAACTATGGGTGAAGTTTCCACGCATTTGTCGTTTTTCACGATATACACATGGCAGCAGTTAAGCAGTGAGACTCAATTTTAAGACAAAATGAAAAAGCTGGAAAATTTGCGTGAATATATTTTATTCGAAGTACATTGTTCCTGCGTTAATACATAAGTTAGTAAAATCATGCAATGCATTGATTATGATACGCTTTCCAACATACCAGAAATCATTACTCAAGTTGTAAGGATAATGGCTGTGGAACAGATCTCACTCCTGTGCCCTGACCTTTGACTCCATTTTGATGATATTCCGAAGACTCCATTCAGTATACCTCCGGAACAACATACTAAAGTTTTGTCGCAATAGAAGCATTTTTAATCAATTTATGAGGATAATGGCTGTGGAATAAATCTCGCTCCTCTGCCCTGACCTTTGACCCCATTCCGATGATATTAAACAGAAGTGGTTCAGTATACCTCCGGAACAACATACTATAGTTTTGTCGGAATAGAAGCATTTCTAAGTTATTTTTTTTTAAGTTATTCGGATAATGGCTGTGGAATAAATCTCTTTCCTGTGCCCGGACGTTTTAACCCTATTTCAATGATATTAAGCGAAACCGGTTAAGTATAACTCTGGAACAACATGATGAAGGTTTGTCGCAATCGAAGCATTTTTACGTAAGTTAGAACGCATAAGAGCGATGGAATGGATCCCGCTCCTATGTCGTGACTTTTGACCCCATTTCGCCTATTTTCAATAATGATCTTCCCCAAGTGGTCCCCTACCCCATACTAAAATTTCATTGAAATCGAACCATTTTTACGCGAGTTATCGTGCTGACAGACGGACGGACGGACAGACAAAGCTGGGGCATATGCGCTACTTCAACCTACGATTGGAAAGCGTAAAATACAAAAATGGGCACAAGGAAACCAAAGGAAGCATTTGCAGAGCTCATCTTTTGGTAACGTTGGAGTAAAGAACTGGAGTCACAGTTCTTTGTATGTCTTTAACGTCTTGAAAAACGTTTTTTTTCAAAGGCAGCTTTAATATATTGAATAAAAAGTAGTCACAAGGGGACAAATCTGGAGACTAGGGGACAGTACTGTACACACACTTGCTTTCATGACAGAAATTGCTATACACTGACTTCTCTTTTATGCGGGTGCGTTATCGTGAAGAATGAACAGCATCATATCTGAAACCCTGTGTCTCGTTACTTGCCACACGTTTTGCAGAAAATGTTGCATTATTTGTATGGTCCACAGGATGTTTTTGCGTACTCCGCTCGTGCATGATTCTGGTCATCTGACAAAGCATGCCGAACAACTAGAGCACAAACGTTTGCTTTTTCCCAAATCACGCGCTTAACTTTGACAGATCGTCTTCTTATTAACACCAAACTCACATTCCATCATTCTCAAGGTCACAGAACGATAACTTTTATCCTTTCAAGAACTTTCTCCATGAGTTCAGACGGACGGACCAAAATCGGGCGTGTGAGCTTTTCGTCCTTTTCCAAATCTTTTCACCAATCCTTGAAACGTGCATACCGTCGGAATATTTGTGAACGAGATAGGCAATAAAACCCCTGCACACCACGCAATAATTCAAATGCCTGAGATGCGGTTTTACTGATCTTCAAACACAACCGGGTATTTGTTATCTGCTTCATGACAGAGCTCTGACGTCATTTTTGCACCAAAAGGGTAAATAATTTTTGTGCACGAGATAGGTATTCAAATGCCTGAGATGTGGTTTTACTTTTCTTCAAACGGAACCGGATATTTGGTCTGTGCTCCATGACAGAGCTGTGACGTCATTCTTTCACCGAATGTCGTCATGCACAGGGGAAATAATATTTGTGCACGAGATAGGCAATAAGACCCGTGCACACCACGCAACAATTCAAATGCTTGAGATGCGGTTTTACTGATCTACAAACACAACCGGATATTTGGTCTCTGCCCCACGACAGAGCTGTGACGTCATTCTACCACCGAATGACGTCATGTACAGAGTAAATAATATTTGTGCACGAGATAGGCAATTAGACCCATGCACAACACGCGACAATTCAAATGCTTGAGATGCGGTTTTACTGATCTACAAACACAACCGGATATTTGCTATCTGCTCCATGACAGAGCTGTGACGTCATTCTACCACCGAATGTCGTCATGCACAGGGAAAATAATATTTGTGCACGAGATAGGCAATTAGACCCGTGCACATCACGCAACAATTCAAATGCTTGAGATGCGGTTTTACTGATCTTCAAACACAACCGGATATTTCCTATCTGCTCCATGACAGAGCTCTGACGTCATTCTTCCACCGAAGGGTAAATAATATTTGTGCACGGGATAGGTATTCAAATGCCTGAGATGTGGTTTTACTTTTCTTCAAACAGAACCGGATATTTGGTCTCTGCTCCATGACAGAGCTGTGACGTCATTCTTCCACCGAATGTCGTCATGCACAGGGGAAATAATAATTGTGCACGAGATAGGCAATTCGACCCGTGCACACCACGCAACAATTCAAATGATTGAGATGCGGTTTTACTGATCTACAAACACAACCGGATATTTGGTCTCTGCCCCACGACAGAGCTGTGACGTCATTCTACCACCGATTGACGTCATGCACAGAGTAAATAATATTTGTGCACGAGATAAGCAATTAGACCCATGCACACCACGCGACATTTCAAATGCTTGAGATGCGGTTTTACTGATCTTCAAACACAACCGGATATTTGCTATCTGCTCCATGACAGAGCTCTGACGTCATTTTTCCACCGAAGGGTAAATGATATTTGTTCACGAGATAGGTATTCAAATGCCTGAGATGTGGTTTTACTTTTCTTCAAGCAGAACCGGATATTTGGTCTCTGCTCCATGACAGAGCTGTGACGTCATTCTTCCACCGAATGTCGTCATGCACAGGGGAAATAATAATTGTGCACGAGATAGGCAATTAGACCCGTGCACACCACGCAACAATTCAAATGCTTGAGATGCAGTTTTACTGATCTACAAACACAACCGGATATTTGGTCTCTGCCCCACGACAGAGCTGTGACGTCATTCTACCACCGAATGTCGTCATGCACAGGGAAAATAATAATCTGCAGAATTATCACGCAAACGCTGTTGCCGCAACATAGCTGAAATGATTTATCGGAAAGCCATGTCTTCCCTAACCGTGGTTTTTTTACTAGGATTCTTAATTGCCGCACTGTGTGTACATGATGAGCCGTTTTTGTAGGAATAAAAAACCAAGAAAGATGTAATCGAATTCTTTGCATAAGCACGACTTTTGAATCCTGTACAACACACAAAAATACAATGCCTGATAGAGAAAATGCCACACTACGAACACGTGAACGCAGCGCCCTGCAAATTACAGGGTGGGTGCACACGTACAAGTTATACAAATTGTTGCATTTGCAGGCCAATCGCTTGGAAGGCGCGCGGGATATTAGCGGACATCCAGCCCGTGAGGCCAGCGGTGAGCGACTGTTGAAACAGAAAAACCGTTGACACCTCGTCATGGCCGCGAGAAGTGAGTGGTTCTACTGTAACCGTGTCTGGAGAATGAACGAGGGATACCATTACCATCAAGACGACGTCGTACGCGATTTCGTCAAACGGATGAGTTCATGAGACGTGCCGTCGTACCGTCAGATGGTCTTTCCGTCGTATTGCGGAAGAAACGCAACGCGATGCCAAAACTGTCGCTCGGATTTGAAAACAGTGGTCCTAGGAAAGACCTGTGCAACGTCGTATGGGAAACGGACCACGGTGACGGACGTCCTAGTGCGCCAAAGTCACAGCGGACTCACAGGCCACAACTGGCGGCATTTTCAGGGGTGTACAAGAAGACTCCGGTGCTCCGATATCAACGCGGATAGTGTCGCGCCAATAGGGTGCCTCTGGTTTGCTGTCTAGCCGTTGCGAAGGCTACCCTTAACAGAGAGTCATCGTCGTCACCACTTGACGCGGTTTCTCGTTAGTCACGAGGCGACTTGGCCAACGGGCAGATTCCTCCGCCATTGTGGAACGCCACACGGCCCGGCAATGTATAATCACGGTGTGCGATGCCATCAGCTCCAACATCCGCTCACCGCGGATACGTATTACGGCCACATTGATGGCACGCCGTTATGTTGACGGCATGGGGCACTAACCTATCTGCAGCGAATCAAAAACGCTGTTTTTCAAAGTAAAACGCCTGGGCGCATACCGCTCGAATCAGCTTGAATGCGTTACACGGTGTGTGGATGCTTCCGTGGCCAGCACGATCCCCCGATCTCTCGCCCATCGAGCATCTGTGGAACACGATTGGACGTCGGTTTAGTACCCTCCCAACCCCGAAAAATGAAGATGAACTGTAGACTGGGATCAACACCACTTGGTCAACGATACCCAGACTATCTTCGGATGCTCATTACCTCGATGCCACATCGGATTCAACGCTGTATCGCCCAAAATGGGGACCACACTCCTTATTGATCATCGTGTATATTCGGTCACTGGAGCCTGGTCGGTATGTGACAATTAAATAATTTGTTCAGGACCTAATTTGCTATCAGTGTGTGTGCGGTTTGGTCTGTTTTCGAGCATTCCTTCATGGGCGGCATTTTCTCTGGCAGGCAGTGAATGTTTCAAATCAGATTTTTAGAAAATCTAAACATTCAGCGCAAAAGGACGCTTATATCATCTAGAGCAGTGGTTCCCAACGTGGGGCACACGCCCCACGGGGGGCAATTTGATTTTAAGGGGGCAATTCGAGAATCAGCACATTAAATACTTTTTTCCTTTCTTCTAAGATCGCCAGAAGAAAGTAAAAAAATCACAGGTTTGCCTGTGATTTTGGTTTTCTGAAAACCAGAGCAAGAAGAATCCCCTCGAAACCTCTAAAATTTCTCCCCGCATGCAATCTCCTAGCGCATGCTCAGTTCCGCTCCACTAAGAGAAAAACCCTCCTTCAAACTCCATTTCAAAGTCCACTGTTCTTTGGAAGCTTGTTAATGGCCTTTTAGACCATTAACAAGCTTCCAAAGAACATGTGAATAGGAGTTCATTTTTTGAATAATAAGAATTATATGTCACAGAATTATACATATATGTCATTATACGTGAAGGATAGGAGCTACATATAATTATTTTTTGAATAATAAGAATTATATGTAACTCCTGTCCTCCACGTGAATAGGAGTTCAGTTTTGAATAATAAGAATTATATGTCACAGAAGTATACGTATATGTCATTATACGTGGAGGATAGTGCTCATTTTTTGAATAATAAGAATTATATGTCAGAGGGGGGGGGCTTCACGATTTTTGAGATGCTTAAGTAGGGCATGGCCGAAAAAAGGTTGGGAACCACTGATCTAGAGAGAAACTGTGTATAAGTCAAAATAAGCAGTGTGAGCAAGATTATTCATTGTCAATGACACCGATTTAAAAAACCGAACTGAGTTTCCACAAAAGATAAACCACAGAGAAAGAGGTATACACAGTGCGTCAAATAATTTTTAAGACTGGTGCTAGATTTCAGCCTATGGTCGCGCCACCAGTGAAATCGCGAATGAGCTATAAACCGTGACCATCTGCTTGCTTTCTGCCAAAAGTACTGCGCAGTTGTTAAAGTAACTCAAACGAAACGGGCGTTCAGTAGAGAAGTAAAATTTTTTTCATGTTGAATTATTAAGATTGAACAAAGGGCTGTTATTAAATTTAACGCAAAACTTGGTAAAAGTGCCTCAGATACGTTCCAAATGATGAAACAAGTTTACGGTGGTGAGTTTTGTTTAAGTAGATCAAATGTTTTCCTGTGGCACAAACGTTTTTTGGACGGAAGAGAGACGCTAGAAGATGATAAGCATACCGGAAGACCAAGTTCATCTAGGACACCTGAGATTATTGAAAAAGTGCGTGATTTCGTGGCACACAATCGATGAGCGTCACTAAGAATGATGGAAGAGTCTTTAAACATCAACAAAGAAACGATTCGAACCAACCTGCATGAAGATTTGGGCAAAACAAAAGTGTGTTCCACACACGTTAACCAATGAACAAAAATCAAGAAGTGCACATTGCAGAGACATCATTTCAGCCGCTGAAAATGATCCAAACTTCTTAAAATCGATTTTTACTGGTGATGAAACATGGTGATTTCAATATGATACTAAAACAAAGCGACAAAGTTCGGAATGGAAGTCAAAAAACTCGCCGCAAGCCAAGAAAACAAAAAAAGTTCCATCGAAAATCAAAACAATGCTCATTACATTCTTCGATAGTAAAGGAAAGAATTTGTTCCAAGTGGACAAACAATTACTGGTGAGTTTTATTTAAATGTTTTGAGGCGTTTGATGGGCAGAATGCGTCGTATTCTTCCAGAATATCGAGATAAAAACAGTTGGTGTTTGTTGCACGATAATGCACCCAGTCACACCTCACTTATTGTTCGTAGATTTTTGGCGAAAAATAACGTCTGTGTGTTGAATCATCCACTGTATTCGCCTGATTTAGCACCCTGCGACTTTTCTTTGTTCCCAAAACTTAAAATGACGTTAAAAGGGTGTTATTTTGATGATATTTTGACCATACAAACAGCTTCGACGCGTGCTTTGGAGGCAATTCCGCAAAGTGAACTGGAACAGGCATTCGAATCATTATTAAATAGCTGTAACAAGTGTATTAAAGCCGGAGGGACATATTTTGAATAACAAACCAAAACAAATTATAATTTCTTGTTTCTATTTCATTTTACAGACCCAGTCTTAAAAATTCTTTGACGCACTGTGTAAGTATTCACACCAACTAAAGGCTGAAAAGTATACTACGAAAGTTAAGAGATTGTGCTCAAACGTTTTCTCATAGCGGACGAAAAATATCAGAGAAAAAGGTAGTTTTAAATCGAACGTTAGAAAAAGAGATGATGAGAAAACATGATATACCTTAACGACCCCTAGCGGGAAATCTTTGTGTTACTTAAAAAAGAAAACGGGTTCCAAATTCTCTTTTAACAAGGAATATCCTACCAAACAAGATTTTTTCTAAAAGAATTTTAGAATGGAATTAATTCTTTCAAAAAATATATATATTGACGGCTCCTGGTGGCGGAATTTTGAATAACGGAAACATAGAAAACATGCTGAAAGTATTGTTCATATCAAATGCTACGGTGATTAAAAATGCTTTTTAAAATGAGCCTCTTTAAAGAAGAGATAGCGTAAAAAGTTTTGACATTTCCACTCCTTTTTGGGAAAACTGCATTATTTAAAGATGATGATCTTCCTCATCTTTACTACCTAGTTATAGCGAATGGCATGCAGTGAAAAAAATATTCTCAATAGGATATTTAGAAGCTGAGATTTTGTTCTAAACACAAATACACACCAACTAACATCACCTAGAGACTGTGAACTAAAGATCCCTCTAGTACATGAAAATTACATTATATTGACATAAATCACCGGACGCCGCTTCAAAAGCAAATGAACGGATCCGCTGCGTTGTGAAGATGCGCGGTACAGCTGCAAACGATATAACACCAAGCCTGCAGCTGACCGCGATCATATCGCACTATGAGATTGAGTGAAAGTGCCGCGGCGGTAGAGAACTGACTTTGAGAAGGAAAGATTGTTGGGTGTTATATTAGTGGGCTGTCCATAAGAGAAACCGAGAGGCGTTTAAACATACCCAAGTCAACTGTTTTTGATATACTGAATAAGTGGAAGACACGTGGCATGCCTGAAGCAGATAAACTTAGCGGCAGACCAAGTAAAATCAGTGATAGAAGACGTCGAAGCCTCAGGAGGGTCGTGTCAGCTAATCGACGGAGTACTGCAAATGACCTCAGTGTACAGGTGAGTAAAAATGCTAGAACATCGGTGTGTACACATACCATTCGCAGAGAATTTCATTCCATGGGTTACCGTTGTCATGCGGCTGCTCATAAACCTTTCATCTCTACTCGGAAAGCTACTCGTCGTTTAGCATGGTGTAAAGAACATTTATCGTGGACCGTAGATCAATGGAAACGGGACCTATGGACTGTGAATCCAAATGCACGATGCATCAGTCTGATGGCGGTGTGTGGGTATGGCGGCAGCCAGGAGAACGCTATTTATCACAGTGTACTGTTTCTTTGGTCAAATTTGGCGCTGGCAGTGCACTCGTGGTGGGGTGTTTGTTGTGGTGTGGTCCCGGCACATTAGTTTTCGTGGACAAACCTGTTAACCAGCACATCTTCCTCGATAGTCTGGGCAATTATACCCTACCAACTCTGTGGAAGTACTATGGAGCCGAGCCTTGTTGGTACAATCAGTATAAAGCACTGAGCCACAAAGCAAAGTACTGTTACCACGTGGTTTGACGATAATTCTGTATCGTGTGTGGACTGGGCAACATACAGTCCTGATATTAACCCCATAGAGCACGTATGGGATGAATTAGAGCGCCGCATAAGAAGTTTGGAAGCAAGGCCTACTACTAAGCAACAGTTATCGGCAGCATTATGTACTGAATAGAAGCGCATACTTATCGCTGTGTTCCAAAACCTTGTCGAAAGCATGTCTCGAAGGGTCAGTGCATGCATTAAAGCCAAAGGTGGACCGACACCGTACTAATGTATGTCAATAAATGTATGTCGTGTTTCTCTTCTAGGTGTGTGGTTAAATTTTGTTAATATAGTGTATATTGAGTGGGAAAGAAAGTAATGTCTACAAACGCAAGGCAACAGAAAAGTACTAATTACCGTATATACAAGTACAAGTCAATCCAAAATGCAGTCGCCGTCGTTTTCCACGACCTGCTGCCATTGTCTGGCTAGCTGTTAGATATCGTTCATATAGAATCGTGACGGCTTGGACCCAGAGAAGTGAAAAAGTGCGCATTCGACATCTTCTTGTTGGTGAACTGGGGTACGTCCGGGAAATGCTGGAACGACTGAAAAAGGTGGGGCAATTTCCGTAATAAGCTGGGAGTGGTAGAAGCTCTCATCCCAAGTCCCTTAACATGTACCAGGTCAACCGTGCTGAGTGAGGCTTCGCTCCATCCTGCTGTAGAAGGACGGCTTTTCGGTTCAGCAGTGCTGGTTGTTTCGAACCGAGGGATGCGTTGTGCAGATCGTCGAGCTGGCTGACTGCAGTACACATCAGCGGTGATAGTGGTGTTGTCCGGCAGCAGCGTAAAATACATGACACCCTTCATATCTCACCAAAGAGACAGCAGAACCTTATGTGGGTGTAAACGGGCTTCTGTTTTGGGTTCAACCACTGTTTCCAGGTGCTGACACTGGCTTACAGGACACATGCCTCTTCAACTGAGACAATGCGGCCTAAGAATGGTTCAACGTGGCGGCGTGGAAGCAGGAGAACTTATACTCTTATGCGATTTGCTTTCTGCTCAACTGTAACCTAATGGGGTATCAGATCAGATCAGATAATATGTAGAGGATTTTAGGAAGGGGGTGTCTGACCCCAGTTCTTAAACAACTCTTAGAAATAGGAAGCTAGGAGATCTGGGCAACAGTGTCCGATAGGAAAATGAAATGGAAGCTAGGTAGAAAGGGGGAGAAAGACGCCCGTATTTATTACCAGGGGGCCAACACCTGAGGCCCGACGGCTTAACGTGCTTAGTGGGGTATCCAAACACCCCTCTTGCGCACCTTCCTGAGTTGACGCAGGTACGTTCGGCATGGGATGGGTCATTTGTAATCACAGGTAACAATGCGATCAAGTAGGGGGGTCTTTTTCGTTACGAAGCAGAAGGTTACCACACAACACAAACTGTTACTGTTTCTGATGTTCCATCCGTTCGTGTGGAACCCACGCATCGAGTTTCCTGACCTTACCAATTTAGTAGAGATGTTACAAAATGGTTGACACCGACACATTGTTATATCTGGAGAATTCTATGATTGTAATGCGAGGATTTGCCTCCACATTTGCTTTCAGAGCGTCGTTATCAATGACCGAATATTGTCCTCGGTCCTTCTAATTTTATAAGCTTATATCACCGGAACGAAACTTCTCAAACCACCGACAAACAGCACGTTCAGATGCTGCCTTCTTAGCCTCATGCCTCGATCACATTACAGTAGGTTTGTACCGCATTACGACCTAGTTTGAGCTCATGAAGCAGAATCACCAGCAAATCATTCCTTCCTAACATGTTGTACAGACCACTCTTACACGATGAAGTTTGAACTCATGAAGCAGAATCATCCGCACCTCACTCCTTCCTAACATGTACAGACCACACTCTCACACGATATAATTTGAACTCATGAAGCAGAATCACCCGCAACTCACTCCTTCCTAACATGTTGTACAGACCACTCTCACACGATATAGTTTGAACTCATGAAGCAGAATCACCCGCAACTCACTCCTTCCTAACATGTTGTACAGACCACTCTCACACGATATAGTTTGAACTCATGAAGCAGAATCACCCGCAACTCACTCCTTCCTAACATGTTGAACAGATGTGACGTACCTGCCAGCAGGACGCACATGACATAAAGGCAGATAGGAATCAGAATAATCGTCTGCGTAGCTCAGTTGGTAGAGCTGCTTGTTCCGGAATAAGCGTACTCGGGTTCGAATCACGGCGTAGACCAAAAATGACGGAGAAATTTACTTCGTTATAATGGCGCCCGAACTACCCGGATGACCCGACCGTTCAAAATCTCGCAATGGTGTGATGTTCTTTCCACACCGCGAGATAGGAAAAATCAGAGAATCCCTTCTCCAGTGCTTCAAAAAATAAATGTGTGTGACGTTGCATTCCACACACCAGATTGACTGGGAGTTCTCAAGTGCACATTCTACAGTGGTTGTCTGCCTGCAGCGATTCATGGTCACGGCTGATCCGTGGGCCATTCCCCCGGCCCTCTTTCGGGGGGAGATGTGACGTACCTGCCAGCAGGACGCACATGACATAAAGGCAGATAGGAATCAGAATAATCGTTTGCGTAGCTCAGTTGGTAGAGCTGCTTGTTCCGGAATAAGCGTACTCGGGTTCGAATCCCGGCGTAGACCAAAAATGACGGAGAAATTTACTTCGTTATACAGACCACTCTCACACGATATACTTTGGACTGATGAAGCAGAATCACCCGCAACTCACTCCTTTCTAACATGTTCTACAGACCACTCTCACACGATGCAGTTTGAACTCATGAAGCAGTGTCACCCGCACCTCACTCCTTTCTAACATGTTCAGACCACTCTCACACGATATAGTTGGAACCCATGAAGCAGAATCACCCGCACCTCACTCCTTCCTTACATGTACAGACCACTCTCACACGATATAGTTTGAACCCATGAAGCAGAATCACCCGCTCCTCACAACTTTCTAACATGTGCAGACCACTCTCACATGATATAGTTTAAACTCATGAAGCAGAGTCACCCACAACTCACTTCTTTCCAACATGATGTACAGACCACTCTCACACGATATAGTTTGAACTCATGAAGCAGAATCACCCGCAACTCACTCCTTCCTAACATGTTGTACAGACCACTCTCACACGATATAGTTTGAACTCATGAAGCAGAATCACCAGCAACTCAATCCTTTCTAACATGTTATACAGACCACTCTCACACGATGTAGTATGAACTCATGAAGCAGAATCGCCGCAAGTCACTCCGTCCTAACATGTTGTACAGATCACTCTCACACGATCTAGTTTGAATTCATGAAGCAGAATCACCCACAACGCACTCCTTCCTAACATGTTGTACAGACCACTCTCACACGATATAGTTTGAACTCATGAAGCAGAGTCACCCGCAACTCAGTCCTTTCTAACATGTTGTGCAGACCACTCTCGAACGATGCAGTTTGAACTCATGAAACAGAATCACCCGCAACTCACTCCTTCCTAACATGTTGTACAGACGATTCTCACACGATATAGTTTGAACTCATGAAGCAGAATCACCCGCAACTCACTCCTTCCTAACATGTTATACAGACCACTCTCACACGATTTAGTTTGAACTCATGAAGCAGTATCACCCGCAACTCACTCCTTCCGAACATGGTGTACAGATCACTCTCATACGATATAGTTTGAACTCATGAAGCAGAATCACCCGCAGCTCACTCCTTCCTAACATGGAGTACAGACCACTCTCACACGATATAGTTTAAACTCATGAAGCAGAGTCACCCGCAACTCAGTCCTTTCTAACATGTTGTGCAGACCACTCTCGAACGATACAGTTTGAACTCACAAAACTGAATCACCCGCAACTCACTCCTTCCTAACATGTTGTACAGACGATTCTCACACGATATAGTTTGAACTCATGAAGCAGAATAACCCGCAAGTCACTCCTTTCTAACATGTTGTAAAAGGCCTCGCATAAGTAGCAACGACTACAACTCAACCGATTATGGCGTGTATGTAGCGTCTGAGCGGTCCTTCAACTCGTACGAATTGCTCTGGGAACGAATTTGTCTGAGAACAAACTCGCTCCCAGAGCAATTCGTACGAAAAATAATGTCAGATTTCCCGGGGCACCTCAGAAAATTTGCCATTATTTTTCGAACGACCTGATATCTTCGTTACAGAGACTTACATTTACGTAACCGAACATTATTTTGAGAAAGAAAAGTGCCAATACATATTTCCCGCGGTGACTAGTGTCTAACTTTAAAAGAATTTGTCAGTTAGAATTTTAGAAGGGAATATACGATTCCAAACATGTTAAAAACCGAAGTGTGCTCTTAGACCTCGTAGTGACAAAGCATTGTGTCACAAAATATTGAAAAGTGAGCACAAAATATTCATCGTCGTGACCAGTATCAAACGCAAGGATAATGTTTAAAATCCCATTTTTCGGAGTTGAGGTTTCGGGGGAAATACGTATACACTCAGGGACTATGAAATTTGCGCACCTAGAAAAAAAAACATGATACAACCGCGAAACTTTGCAAATAGCTAGAATGCATACTAGTATACAAATGATCCACGTTTGATGCGATTGCGCATGACCACACACCCTGTGATGGCGCTGCAAGCACGAACCGGCAGCCTTATAAACCGGCGTGTAGTCAATGCCCCATGAAAGCGAAAAGCACCTGCCGACGCAAGCAGGAGTACAGAGTGAGGAGAATGCTGAGTAGAACCTAGAGACGTCGATTTACGTGTGCCTTGGACGAACGGATACCACGGGGACCCGGCCCAATATACAGCCAGATGTAGTGGCTTCTTTGTGCCCACGAACCATTTTCCGACGCCTCGCGGAAGCGAATCTACGATCCCAGCGCCCCTTACGTGTGCTGCCATTAACACCGGAACATCGCCGGCTCCGTGTGCAGTGGTTCCAGGCCAGGACGACGTGAAACGCCACAGACTGGCGTGTGGTGTTTAGCGATGAGTGCCGCTCCTTCGTTTTAGGGACAGATGATCATCGTGTCCGGGTGTGGATGTCTCCAGGTCAACGGCACAATCCCGACCTGCCTATCGAGCGCCACACCACCCCCACTGCAGGCATTATGGTCTGGAGAGCCATTGCCTAGGATAGTCGATCAGCTATAGTAGTGGTACGTGTATCATTGACGGGCCAGAGGTATGTGAATGAGATCCTACGTCCCCATGTGCTTCCATTCCTGGCCGGAATTGCAGGTTCGCTATACCAGCAGCATAATTCCAGCTGGTACAACGTTCGGGTTGCCACCGAACTGCCGACGTCATGTCCGGACACTTTCATGGCCATACCGATCCCCGGACATGTCTACTATCGAGCACAAGTGGGACCAGTTGAAATGCTAGATGCTTCCGTTCCGCACTATCTGGGATTTGCAGCACACCGTCCAAAACGTGTGGGCCAGTCTGCCGCATAACAACATCATTCGTCTGTTCGCCTCCATGCCGGGTCGTAATGCAGCTTGTATCGCCGCACAAGGCGGTGCTACGCGCTATTAAAGATGACCGGACTGCGTGCCACATATCCCTCTGTAATTGTCCTGAAGCTCTGTTTTTGCCATCACATGTAGCATTCTTCTGTGTCATTATGTCCATGCAAATTTCATTTTCCGTGAGTATATACAATATCTACCAAAAAGTAATTGGGAACCTGTAATAGCAAAGGAAAACGAAGTTTATTCACCTTCAATAGTTGGTGGAGCCTCCACGAGCGGCGATTACAGCTACGACCCTCCGGGGCATACTCTCAACCGGGCGTTGTACGACGGCTAGCGGTATTTTCTTCCACTTGGCTTGGAGAAAACAGGTCAGTTCCTTCACGGATTTCGGACGGTGGGGGCACCCCTTAGGTTGGCTCCAACTGGTTCCAGAGGTGCTCGATAGGGTTAAGGTCCAGGCTCTGCGCAGGACAGTTCATTCGATTAACCCCATTGTCACCATACCAAGCCATGGTGGACCTAGCAACATGAGAGGTGGCATTGTCATCCTGAGAGTAACATGGGTCCACCTCGTAAAACTTCCATAACGTAGGGAGCGCATGGTCATCCAAAATGGTGCAGTACGTCTCGGCGTTGAGTCTACCAGGAATTGCGAACAAGGGTCCCGTGCCATACCAGGAGAAACACCCCCATAGCATAATTCCACCGCCGCCGAACTTCACAGTTGGCACAATACATTCCGGCAGGAGGCGTTCTCCAGGCAGACGCCAAACCCAGACCCTGCCATCCGAACGGTAGAGGGTGAACCTTGATTCGTCGCTCCAGAGAACCGATTTCCACTGTTCAACGGTCCACTGTCGACGTTCTTTGCACCACGTTAGCCGAGCAGCGCTATTGGACTTGGTGATCAAAGGCTTGTGGGCGTCAGCACGTCCATGATAACCGAGCAGATGGGCTTCCTTACGGATTTAATTCATCGAAAGAACACTCCTGGAGGCCTGTTGAAACTCCTCGTGGATGTGGCCCATCGATCTAGTGCGGTTCTTTCGAATTTCTCTGGCCAGCACCCGTCGGTCTCTAAGTCCTAGTTTTGTGGGTCTGCCTGTTCGGGGCATATTCCGACATTCACCTCTCATCTTCCACTTGCCAATCACGTAAGCCACTGTCGATTTTGGGTACTTCAACTCGCTGGATATGTCACGTACGGATCGGTCATTTCTGTGATACCCGACGATTACACCTTTCTGGAAATCAGAGAGTTCCGAACTGCGTAGCACCTTGCATGCGACTGGTTGCGTTGTTGTTTCCCACCCGATATTTAATGGCGGCGGCCGTGAAGTGTATCAGGACCGCAGATATCGTCGATTGCAGGGGTGTCTAATTACTTGTTGGTAGATAGTGTATTTATGTCCCTCGCGGTGACATCATGCATTATTTCAAATAGAAACTGTACGTCAAATGAACTTTGTAGTAAAAAGTACCCGATGGAAAAAATAAATGTTTCAATCGTTGTTTCTGAAGCAAATGTTATAGAGCAAAATGTACCGTGCATTTAATAGCATGTGAATTTTGTTCCATTTTTGCAACAGAAGAAACATCGAGAGAGTACCCTGATACTACATACTATAACGAAGTAAATTTCTCCGTCATTTCTGGTCTTTGCAGGGAATTGAACCCGAGTCCGCTTATTCCGGAACAAGTCGCATCTACCAACTGAGCTACGCAGACGTTCATTCTGACTGCTATCTGCCTTTATGTCGTGTGCATACTGCTGGAAGGTACGTCACATCTCCACCCCATCCCTCCCCGAAAGAGGGCCGGGGGCATGGCCCACGGGTTAGCCGTGATCATGAGTCGTTCCAGGCAGCCATCCGCTGTAGAACGTGCACCTGAGAACTCCCAGTCAATCTGGTGAGTGGAATGCAACGTCACACACATTTATTTTTGAAGCGCTGGAGAAGGGATTCTCTGATTTTTCCTATCTTGCGGTGTGAAAATAACATCACACCATTGCGAGATTTTGAACGGTCGGGTCATCCGGATAGTTCGGGCGCCATTATAACGAAGTAAGTTTCTCCGTCATTTCTGGCCTACGCCGGGAATCGAACCCGAGTCCGCTTATTCTGGAACAAGTCGCTCTACCAACTGAGCTACGCAGACGTTCATTCTGACTACTATCTGCCTTTATGTCGTGTGCGTCCAGCTGGCAGGTACGTCAGAATACATGCATACATATCACTAAGCTGTTTTTTGAAATTCAGACCTTAGCTCCACAAAGAAATAGAAACTACCAGATGATTCCTTTTTTTTTTGTTTGATTGGAGGTTTAACGACCACCGTGAGCAACTCGATGGGCTATAAGCAGTCGCCCGTCCCTAATTTAGGGTCACTGGTTCCAGGGAAGGGAGAGAGCCAGTGCCGTAAGACAAACACAACATCCATGCCTCACCGGGATTCGAACCCGGACCCCGTTCGGACGAATGATCAGAGACCATCGCTTAGACCACTGCGCCACCGGGGCGGCCAGATGATTTTTACTTACTGTCGCCGTATGAAACTTCTCCATTTACAGCGATCTTGACATACATCTCGGGCTTCACTGACATCCATTACACGTCGTACACAAGATCTTGAATACTTCATACTCATAATCTTCTTCTCACGCAGACACTTCTGAATCTGATCCTCCCATGACTTCCTTGGCCTTCCTCTGCCTTTCCTTCCTGCCACTTGGGCTAAAAATAGTTTCTTAGGAAGCACCTCATCACTCATTTTTTTCATCATGGCCAAACCACCAAAGCATATTAGTCTTCACCTTGCTAATAACATTTTGCTTCACATTACACAACTGCAACACATCTTCATTCCTGACACGATCAGAACGTGTCTTGCCACAAACCGTAAGTAACGCATTTCTCCAGCACACAAACTTTCAAAATGTTTTATTATGAACGAAAGTTACAGGGAACGAAGTCGGTAGGCGGCATGGGCCTTTACAATGCCTGAAATCATAATAACAGGAGTCAGATTTATACAAAGTGTGTGCAATTTACATTATGCAAGGGGTATATACAATGCAAGTGAAATAGATGAGCGGACTACAAAACATAATTACCGTAGTATGTATACAAGAAGTGCGCTATTTACAGTATGAGAGGTGTATATATACAGCGAATGCGCAAGTTACAGTATGAGAGGTGTATATATACAGCGAATGCGCAAGTTACAGTATGAGAGGTGTATATATACAGCGAATGCGCAAGTTACAGTATGAGAGGTGTATATATACAGCGAATGCGCAAGTTACAGTATGAGAGGTGTATATATACAGCGAATGCGCACGTTACAGTATGAGAGGTGTATATATACAGCGAATGCGCACGTTACAGTATGAGAGGTGTATATATACAGCGAATGCGCACGTTACAGTATGAGAGGTGTATATATACAGCGAATGCGCACGTTACAGTATGAGAGGTGTATATATACAGCGAACGCGCAAGTTACAGTATGAGAGGTGTATATATACAGCGAATGCGCAAGTTACAGTATGAGAGGTGTATATATACAGCGAATGCGCAAGTTACAGTATGAGAGGTGTATATATACAGCGAATGCGCAAGTTACAGTATGAGAGGTGTATATATACAGCGAATGCGCAAGTTACAGTATGAGAGGTGTATATATACAGCGAATGCGCAAGTTACAGTATGAGAGGTGTATATATACAGCGAATGCGCAAGTTACAGTATGAGAGGTGTATATATACAGCGAATGCGCACGTTACAGTATGAGAGGTGAATGCGCACGTTACAGTATGAGAGGTGTATATATAATACAGTGCTAGTGAGATAGATGAGAGATGATACAACATATAAGTGCAACAGTGCAGGGTGTGATTATGGAAAAGATATACGTGAGACTGAATAAATGTACAATTTAGGCGAAGTATATACAGATGTGCGTGAAGCCATATAGGAACAGGGAACGAACTATGTGCAGCAAGTGAGATGTACATACAATGCAATGAGAATAAATACAAATGACGCAGAACATAATGATGTAATTGAAAATGTGTACTATATACAAGATGTGTACAAAAAGTCCGTGACTGAAATATGCATGATGAAGACAGTGAAGAATGAGATTGTAGGACGGCTCCGAAACGGAGCCTACACAGTACTAAGGAATATGTATATGTACAGAATGAACAGCGAAATATATACAGGATGTGTATGTACAATTTATATGAGCAATATGACGAACGAATGAGCAGAAGATATATGAAGAAATAAAAGCATTGAATATACAGGTACAATGTGAGGCACACAGAAGAAACCACTACAAAGATCACTTATTCAGAAGAGGGCACCACAAAGTAAGTGCACGTGAATACACTGCAAACACTAACAGTAAAAAGGTAAACTGGAGATGGGAATATGAAGAATGTACAAAAGAACTAAGTTTGACAAGCTTAGGAAGACACTCTCCGGATCCAGTGAGCCAGTCCAGGGTTCATCACAAAGATCAAAGCGGAGAAGTTCCCTACGTACAGGATAAAAGTCAAATCAGAAGATGTAGGTCTGCAGAAGGCCCGGAAATCCAGCGGTGTAATGGTGACCATACACTCAGGAACTGCTGGCTCTGGTCAGTTGCCCGGGCTGCGGTAAACTCCAATCGGAGCCTGGAGGTTAGCCGGTTGCGGAATTGCGCACAGAGGGTATCACCTGCTTGAAGGAGCGTAGGTGCATTAGAGTTATGACGGAGTTGCTGATAGAAGTAGTAAATCACATGCTTTGCGAGTACAAAGATGTATGCGCATGGCTCAGATAAAGGCACCGGTGACGAACAAGAAAACAGCAACGTACTGTATGAAGAAAAAGGCAGCTCTTTGGCACAGTGACACTTCGCAACGGTAAAGGCTAGGTGTAGTAAAGGAAGGATCGCCGGGCAGTACTGGTAGATGTGTAGAACATCAGCATGCTCAGAACAGAAGAGGCAGGTGGGTACGGCTGCCAGCGTCATCCGAAATAACGTGGCCGGCACTGGCAGGCGGCGGTGAAGGAAGAGCCAGTGAATATTCCTTTCATCTGGTGTCGAGATGGGTGAAGCTGTTGCCGACCACACACTCGGAAGAGCGGCGGGCGGCACTCCTGAAATGAGCTGGGGTGTGGTTGGCAATGGATCCTGAAGGAGAAAACGGTAGGGAGTACGGACAGTGAAACTGGAGATCGGAAGAAATGAGCCACGAACACGAAAATAAAAAGGAAAGGGAAGAGAAGCAGAAGAAACGAGAAAGAGGCCAGCCGGAGAAGCGAGAGCAGGAAAAAGAGTAATGATCGAGGAGCGGAGAGAATCGTAGAGTGCAAGAGAGGTAGAAGTGAGCGAGAGGAAAGGAGAGAGCTCGGAAAATGGTTTCCATGTTAGATCGGAGGAAAGTAAGTCTCGGACGGATACGATCATATCGGGGATCTAGGAAAGGTCAGTGAAATACGGTGCGTTAGGAGGATGCAGGATGGAGGAGTAGAAGAGGGGTTCAGTTAGAAGTTCTGAGGTGGAAGCGGGTGAGGCACGGAGTAGTGGCAGAGAGCGAAGAAAGGAAAGCGCCTCCGAATAAACAGGGGAAAGACGGGAGCTGAGGAGAGAAAAGCGATCCATCAGTAGAAAGGTTGTGAATTTGAAGCGGTGGTTCCGGGGAGAAATCATCACGTCTCGGAGAAGAGAGGCTGCGGATCTTGCTTCGCAGAGTAGACGCAGAAGGGATACTATCCGGTGTGCTTTGTAGAACTGGCGAACATCCAGGGGCGCAATACCACCACTGGAGATCGGACGACTTAGAGTTGAGATTTGTATCCAATGATGAGCTGACCAAATCATAGTAGAAATGATCCGTGTGACTTCAGCAAGATAGTAAGCTGGCTGCCCACACATGAAGACAAGGAGACAGAAGATATGTACGAGCAAGGCGTACCCGAGTGACGTAAGAGGCGCTGAACTGAGCTTTCCGCCAGAAGGCAACCGATCGAGCAAGGGGATTACGCAGAGAAGCCCACGTGTTGTTTCGGGCAGCTACAGGAGCTCCCAGGTGTACACCCAAGAAATTTCTGAGAAGAGGCAGTTCAGGAGGCGCCCAGTGGTTAGTCCGTCCTGGAATCCCAGGCACCACACCACAGGCCGGCACTCTTGGTAGTGTTGAGCATTGCTGAAGCGCATGAAGTGTAGGGTGCATATACATGAGCGAGGGTATTAAATTGCGATTCCATCCGGACGCAGAAAGTCGCGTCGTCGGCGTAGGCGGAGTAGGTTATTGAGAAGTGCCTTGTGCTTGCCGTGGGAGGAGGAAGAGCCGCAAGAAATGCACGATGTACTGTGCGTAGGAAAGGCTCGAACGCCAGAGCGAATAATTGCCCAGAAAGTGGACACTCCTGCCGTATTTCACGACGGAAAGAAATGGGTGCTGTCAGAAAGGCGGCTGTCTTGACCTGAAAGACGACGTCGCGATAGAGAGCAAGAATTGTGGTAACGAAGAAGAAGAGAAATGAATGGGAGATATTTTCAAAAGCTGCACGTTGGTCTAAATTTAGTAGGGCAATAGATTCAGAATTAGTCCGGGCAAGATGCATAAGATCACGAAGGAGGTGAAGGTTAGTAGCGATAGAACGACCAGGTACCGTGTAGGACTGGCCGAAAGAGAGAAGATACGGAAGAACTTGATTTAGGCGGTGAGAGAGAATTTTAATGAACAGTATTAATCAAGATTTATTAGTGAAATCGGACGCCAGTTCCCCAGGTCAAGGAAGTCACCCTTCTTAGGGAAAAGTACCATGTGAGCAACAGTGAAGCCCCTCGGAAGGGAGATAGATGCAAAGGCAGAAGGCCGCCCCGGTGGCGCAGTGGTCTAAGGCGTTGGCCTCTGATCATTCGTCCGTAAGGGGTCCGGGTTCGAATCCCGGTCAGGCATGGATGTTGTGTTTGTCTTACGGCACTGGCTCTTTCCCTTCCCTGGAACCAGTGACCCTAAATTAGGGACGGGCGACTGCTTATAGCCCATTGAGTTGCTCACGGTGTTCGTTAAACCTCCAATCAAAAAAAAAAAAAGGCAGAAGAGTAAGCAGCGAGAAGGAAAGGAAGGCGAGAAGGTAAAAAGATAAGATAAAATGATAGAGGGAGGCCGACAGGGCCAGGGACGGCTCGGGGATTGAGAGAGGAAAGTACAGTCCTAAGTTCAGATGGAGAGATAGGCCGCAGTAAAGAAGCGGAGAGGTGAGAGGGGACTTGAGGGAGAGAAGAAAGTAAAGTATTACACGCAGAAGCAGAAGGTGGAGGGGTATCACTGTACTTGTCGGAGAATTATTGACGAACATGGGAGCAAAGCACATCTGGGTCCGAATCCACATGTCCGTCAGGCAGACGCAGCACCCGGAGTCGATGAGAAGAACGGCGCTGATCCTCTAACGAAGACAAGAACTCAAAAGAGCAGTCTTCGGCAGACAAGTGCTGGAGACGAAGTAGTAAAATGGCCTGCCGGGCTCGAGGTTCCGGAACAGCACGGAGGTCTGCCAAATATGCTGGATAGAGGGGGTGAGAGGCTCCAAGCTGGGCGAGAACTTGTCGGAGTTTGCATTCTTCCATGATGCGCAGATTGGCAACTGTGAACGAGTGGCTATTGAGAAAGTGGAGCAGGTGTGACTTGACATCCAGCCAGTAACTTAGTGCACAGGATGCAGTGGACAGTCCAGGGTGATAACAATGAAGGAGATTCCGGACGTCCGAACACAAAGCCTGGTCTTCCAGGAGAGAGGTATCTAATGTCCAGGAGTGAAACTCCGAGCGTTGACGGAAAGAAGAGGTGAAGGTGGCCACAACGGCACAATGGTCAGAAGAGGCGGTGGGTAGAGGCTGACAGTCCGTGACCACGGGCAGAAGGGCAGTGGTTGCGTAGAAACGGTCAAGTCTAGCGGAAGATGACGAGGTGGCAGCTGAGGACCTCTTTGTATGGGAGACCGTTGTATGATAAATTTGACGAAAGAAGTCCCGAATATCAAACTCCGTGATGAGGGAGTGTAATTGCGCCACAAGACGTAACCGAGTTTCCTTATAAATTGGAGCACGATCAAGATCAGGGTCAAGCGTGCAATTAAAATCGCCACCGATCAACACGTGATCTTACGGCAACGTTGACTGAAGAGCTGAACGGAGCGCCATGAAAAGTAGGGTGTGATGTTTAGGTGTGCACGGGACGTAGATGTTGAAAACGACATAACGACGCTCGTCCAGAACAAAGGTAAGGCGCTGTAGCAAGTCACGGCAGAGATGCTGCACCGTCACTGAAGATAGAACTTGACGGAACTGAGTGCGGATGCAGATGGCCAGACCGCCGATTGTAGAGTGTCGGAAAGCGTGGTGGAACTGATAGTTGCACGTACGCCATCGATTGAAGGGCGTTGTAGACAGGCAATTTGTCTCTTGGAGCAGAAGAATGTCTGCTGTGAGGTGATGGAGATCCTCACGAGCAAGCGAGTTCGCCAGAGGGGACCTAAACCCCCTACAGTTCACTGTCGTTATCTTGAACGGAAATGTCCGACGGCGGTTCAAGGAGCTTGTCAGCGGCTCTTTGGAGCCGAGAGAGACGATCGCAGACTTTCTTGAGACATCCACTTTCGCCGAACGATGTGGATGGTAAGGCTTGGAGATGAGATCGAACAACCGCCACTTGCGTCATAGTTGCTGCAAGCTCCGTGAGATAGGATTGGAGAAAATCATGAGTCATGGTTTTACTACGAGGACCGATGAGATAGGCGTATAACTCCGCACCAGAAATTGGTGTCTGTGGTAGTGAGGAATCTTCCAGTTGCTATATGAAATGCTGTATTGTCAGAGTCGGAGATGGAGATGCTAGAAGCGTCAGATGCGAGTGAACGACTTTCCGAGCGATCACGTCTTACTTGAAAGGTGGGAGATGTGCGTGTCTTCTTATTGCGACGTCGAGTAGTACTACGACGCTTCGAGCGTACCCTCTGTTGCTCGGGACTAAAGGCAGGATTGTCTGGCACTGTGAAGGCATCAGGCGCATCGACCCCATTATCGGGCTCTGAAGGGTGCTGTGGAGTAATTGTAGAAAGCAGAGGAGAGTTCAACTGGTCTCCGGTCGAAGAATTCTCCTGCTGTGGGCATGTTTGGAGTGTAGAACCTGAGTTGAAAGTGGAAGGTTGCGACGAGGTCACGCGTTGACCAACGGCTTTATGCATACTTTCGGAATAATTCGACTGCCGTTGGTGAGAGGCACCAGATGAAGATGCTGGGGGTCCAGTTGACCGTTGAGTAGGCTGTACTGAAGATTTGGAGGCAGTAGCTGCCCGATGAGAGCATAGTGCACTAGCGTGACCAGTGCTCTTACATACCGAACAAAGGGTGCCCACAGTGATGTCAATGCGCCTAATATAAGTGTCACAGCGTACATTGAGTACCGATGGAACACGTAACATGGCTTCCTCCAAGGAAAAGGTCACAAGTACGTTACGGCGAAATCCTAAGAGATAACGGTCCTCAGGGACTCCCGAAAAGGAGGAGTACGTGATGACCGATCCGACAATAAGTCCATAATTCTGAGCGACAGAGAGCAATAGGTCTTCGGATACTTCCGGAGGAACAGGGGCGAAACTGACTGCAGTAGGTGCTTGTGTGAGTGGGGTAGCAAGGAGATGGCGAACGCCGATGGAAATGCCTTCGGTCAGAACTCGAAGAGCGAAGGCAGGAGTCGCAAAATAAGCATTTACTTCGCTGGTTCTTCTACCCACGTGAGTAATAGCCACTTTTGGAACACTTGTCGAAGAGCAGCGCTGTGCGCCGTCAGCTTTGTGTTGGGGAGACTGCGGAAAAATACACCCAGCCCGATTTTGTCAAGAAAAAACTGACCTAGAGGGCAAGTAGTCGGAACATCCACGTAGATCTGGTCTGTACCGTACGTCATCTGATAAGGGCACTTTGAAGAAGGGAGCTGGCGAGAAGAAGTAGAAGTTGACGCACCTACGGTGACGGCAGCATACGACACGTCTGGCGCGCGTTGTGATGACGCGGAAGTGGCTGGTGGAAGTGTGGCGTCCATGGCATCATCAGACGGCACAGGGGAAGGCAATGGTTCACCACTCTTCGTCAGATGGGAAGGAGATAGCTCCATGGGCAAGGCAACTTTGTCACGCTGCTGAGAGGAGGGGCTTATCAAAGGAAGCCTTCCATTGGCGGATTGCTGCTAAGCAGCTGAGAGGGATAAAGAGTCACTTCCATAAGTAAGGGTAGAAGCTCCGCTGCCCCCTGAAACAGCCATTTGCAATGGCGAAAAGATTACGAGCTTTGGCCAACTCGACCCAAGCAGGAAAATGAGGAATGCAACGCAGAAATGGCACCTATCAACATGGTAAATGGATCAGAAGTAGGACGACACCTTCACACACGCTGCACACACAATATTAGGACCTGTAGACTCGTAAATTATCACAAACGGAACAAAATACGAGCACGAAGTAAACAACGACTGTCGTCCAGCACACAAACGACTCCTATGTTTTTTTCTGTAGTACCCAGGTTTCACTGCCGTACATCAGAGTAGGAACAATTACACTTTCATACACAGGCATTCGGGACTCCTTTGAGAACCCATCATTCCTGTGAACACCTTACAAAGCAGCTATGACTTTCAACAAAGAATTCCCTCACCTACTAATTTCGCCATCTACACTGCTGGCCACCCAAAATGCAACACCAAGAAGGACACGATATAGCAAAGCCAGATTTACTGGCCACATAACAACAGATACAAAGATGAAATGATGGAGCTTATAGGCCCGTGAGACTTGCGGAACACGCAGATATCAATAGTTTGGTTCGTGTGGCCCACATGGCTGGTAATAATGGCCGCTGCACGCCGCGGCATCGAATGAAAGAGGCTTTGGATGTGGGCTTGGGGTATGTCTGTCCAGGCTGCTTCCACACGTTGCCACAGTTCATCAGGCGTAGCCGCGGATGGTGCTTGCCGGGCCACTCGGTTGCCGATCAGCCACCAGACGTGTTCGATGGGCGACATAACGGGAGAACAGGCGGGTCACGGCAACCATGACACCTGGCGGGTCGTGAAGAATTGTTGAACGATGCGTGCCACGTGCGGACGCGCATTGTCCTGTTGAAACGTGGCCTCTGGCAGGTCCTGCAGGTAAGGGAGGACTACAGGCTCCAAAACGTCGGAGATGTAGCGGTGGCTGTTGAGTGTACCGGCGATGCATACCAGAGGAGTGCGGGTGTCATATCCAATTGCGCCCCAAACCATAACGCCAGGCGACGGACCGGTACGGCGATGCATAATGAAGGCGTCATACATTCTCTCACCCCGGTGCCGCAGCACGCAGATCGGACCAACGTGGTGTTGCAGGCAGAAGCAGGATTAGTTGGAGAAGACAATGTCGTGCCATTCCGTAGTCCACGTGTGGCGTTCAACGGCCCACTGCCGCCGCATTCGCCGGTGGTGTAACGTCAATGATAATCGGAGCAATGGGAGCCGTGCGACAAGTCTCCGCTCCTGCAGGCGACGTCGAACCGTACGTGCTGACACAGGTTGTTGCGCAACGCCCCCTAAGTCCTGTGCTAACGTTCGTGATGTGGCGGTGCGAGCCGTCAATGCCCGCAGAACAGCATGCTGGTCCTCTCGTTTGGTGGTGTGCCGGTGCTGCTGCAATCGCTCACGTCCGTCTTTCCGTACATCCCTCCTTCCCCCACGGAATCCATACTCGCCTCACTGTGGCTGGATGTCGTCCCACACGGACGCCGATGTCTCGGTACGATAAACCGCTGTTGAGATAAGCCACTATTCGTCCTCTGTCAAACTCCGAAACGTGCTGGAATGACTACCGTATTCTGCAACGAGGCATGAGGAAGCTTCCCACGCACAAGTCCGGCAGCACAACACACTTCACTACTTACACCCAGCCTTCGGTGCACCCTTCTTATTGTTCTCGGTGGCGTGCCGGGCACACAAGATTTGCATATGCCCTGTAATGCTAATCGTTTGCATGTCCTCTCGCGGACGACGCATGCTGTGAATTTCAGGCCAATCGGATGCTTCCTTCTTGGTGTTGCATTTTGGGTGGCCAGCAGTGTATATTAAACAGCCATGGTGGCATTACACAACCTTGTCAGACTCCTGCACCAATAGAAAACCATTTTCATAAAACACCATTCACTCGTACACAAGCTCTACTCTCACCATACATGGCTTTTACACTATTAAGTAGATTCCCAGTTACACAATATTCATTCAAAACATTCCACAAGAGTGTCCTATTTATTCGGTCATAAGCCCGCTTGGCCAGCGTGGTGAGTTATGGCCAAACCCCTCTAAAATGACTCCACAACTTAAATCTTGGCTCTCAGTCTCCGGCAGCTGGAATGTACCTGGCCAAGGCAGCGGCCAGTGCGACATGAAGGCAGAGGGTGCTAAGAATCCCCGGAGGACCGGACTAGGCTGCCATCTGATGCTGACCTTGGCTACGTACAACGGACGCTCCCTATCTTCTGATTCAAGACTTCTTGAATTGGAAGAGGAACTACAAAGGATCAAGTGGGACATCGTGGGGCTAAGTGAGGTAAGGAGAAGATCTCATTGAACTGAAAAGTGGACATCTCTTCTACTATCGTGGGACAGATACTGGCAGAACTAGTGGTGTTGGATTTATAATAAACAAGAAACTGAAGGATAAAGTTGTAGAAGTTGAAAGTTCCTCTGACAGAGCTGCACGACTCGTTATCCAACTCTCGAGAAGATACCAGGCTCAGATCATTCAAACTTATGCACCCACCACAAGTCATCCTGAAGAAGAAATTGAAGAATTTTATGAGGAAATTCGTCATCTAAATAATAAAGGTAAGCAGCACTTGAAGATAATTATGGGAGATTTCAATGCAAAAATAGGGCAACGGCAACAGAATGAAACTTCAGTAGGTAAATTCGGTCACGGCAACAGAAACCAGCGTGGAAATACTCTCGTAGAGTTTGCAGAGGCAGAAGGGTTTTTCATCTTGAACTCTTTTTCAAGAAAAAGCCACACAGGAAATGGACATGGAGACATCCAAATGGGACGACAAGTGAAATTGATTTTATTATGTGTAACAAAAAATTCGTCATAGAAGACTGCAGTGTGCTAAACAAGTTCAACACAGGCAGTGACCATAGATTGGTGAGATGTAAGATGCACCTCAACACTAAACTCGAACGTAGCAAGCTCATAAGACAAACAAAATGTATTGACATAACCAACCTTAAAAAACACCATAATACCTTCAAATTGGAACTGAAGAACAGATTCTCTGCTTTAGAAGGCCTAACATCGGAAGAAGTGGATATTTCTGAAGTTAACAGAAAAGTAACGAAAGCTCTTATGGAAACAGCAACAAAATTAGCTGGGTCTAAGAACAAATTGCATGTGAACAAATTATCAGGAAAAACCAAAATGTTGATGCAAAAAAGAAGAGTGATGAGGACAACTAAAGAAGATGTGACTTCCAAAGTGGAATATATAGAGCTATGCAAAACAGTACGAAAAAGTATCACTGAAGACGTAAGGAAATTCAACTGTAAACTAGTAAGGAAAGCAATTGAAAACAACCAAAGCCTAAAGATAGCAAAGGGACATCTCAGTAAGGGAAGAAAACAGATTATGGCACTGAGAAAAGAAGATGGTTCTGTAACAAGAAATAGAGGCGAAATTTTGACAAAAGTGACAGATTTCTACTCCAAATTATATGAAAGGGATGATACATGTACTCCAGACATCATGAAAGGTACCAGTACCAGAGTTCTTCCAGTCCTTCCAGCCGAAGTTGCACATGCAATCAAGAACATGAAGCGGGGAAAAGCTCCAGGAGAAGATGGAATTACTGTAGACATCATACAAGAAGCAAGTGGAGAAATCGAAACAGTACTCGCCCAAATTTTCACTCGATGCCTTAATGAAGGTAAAATTCCTGAAAATTGGAACAACGCTACAATGATCTTGCTACATAAAAAAGGTGACATTGAGGATCTCGGGAACTACAGACCTATCAGCCTCCTATCAGTGGTTTATAAAATCTTCACTAAAGTTCTTTCACACCGCTTGAAGCTGACACTGGACATGGCTCAACCGAGAGAACAAGCTGGATTCAGGAGTGGCTACAGCACAATAGATCATATCCACGTACTGAGAGAACTAATTGAAAGAGCGAGGGAATATGAGCTTCCATTGTGCATGGCTTTTATCGATTATGAAAAAGCCTTTGATTCGGTGAAACCATCAGCAGTTGCAATGGCTCTGAAATCCTGCGGAATTGAAGATGCATACATTAATATTATTAATAACATCTATGAAAATGCAAGTGCAAAGATTCTGCTGTTTGAAAATACAACACACATAAAAATTGGAAAAGGAGTGAGACAAGGTGACACCATATCTCCGAAGCTCTTTAATGGCACATTGGAAAATGTCTTTCAATCACTGAACTGGTAAAACAAAGGGATAAAGATTAATGGAGATTATCTAACCCACCTTCGTTTTGCTGATGACATAGTCATTTTTGCAACTACCCCATCAGAGCTACAGAGTATGATCCAGGAACTTGCTGACAAGAGTAAAGAAGTGGGATTAAAAATGAACTTTCAGAAGACAAAAGTGATGTACAATGCTTTTACAAGAAATGAAGATTTATCGATTGATGGAGAAAAGCTGGAGATAACAGACACGTACGTTTATCTTGGACAGCAGATATCAAGTGAGGGTCACATTGGTGAAGAAATTAATCGGCGTACAAAACTTGCCTGGAGAGCTTTTGGAAGAAACAGCATAATTTTCAAGAGCGATATGCCATTATGTCTTAAAAGAAAAGTGTTTGATCAATGCATCCTTCCAGTGCTTACGTATGGTGCAGAGACGTGGACCTTAGCTAAAAGAGACATACAAAGGCTGCAGACAACTCAAAGAAGCATGGAGAGGTGCATGCTTGGTGTAACCAGGAGAGACAAGAAGAGGAACACGTGGATCCGAAAAATGACAAGAGTGGAAGACATCATGATCAGAGTTAAATCCCTGAAATGGCAATGGGCTGGACATACTGCCAGAAGAACAGACCATCGATGGACAGCCGAAATTTTAGATTGGATTCCAAGGGACAGGAAAAGACCCAGAAGAAGACCACATGGAAGATGGGTGGATGAAATTCGAAAGTATGCGGGAGTGACATGGAGGAGATTGGCACAAGACAGACCGTTGTGGAGGAAACTTGGGGAGACCTTCGTCCAGCAGTGGATTGATAATGGTTGACAATGATGATGATGATGATGAAGCTTTCTCTAAATCTATGAAGGCAGCAAAAACTATCTTACCAACAGCCAGATACTTTTCAATCATCATGCGTAATGCAAAAATCTGGTTACTGCAGCCTTTACCAGGAACATCCAGTACTTTCTCTGATATAAGGCCCAATACTTTTTCGATAACGACCTTATCAAATACTTTCTCTGGCACAGTCAGTAGGCTTATACCACGATAGTTCTCGCAGTCAGTCTGATACACTTTGTTGATAATTTGCGCTCCGCATCTTTCTCGTGTCAAGATATTTTTTGAGTGTGAAATAAAACGCGTGATACCAAAGTTTACATTTATTCGCATCACTCACGACCACAACGAGCCACAGTCTGGTACGAACTAAACGGAATTAAATCATAACAAGCTACAAGGCTTACTAATTTCTGACACTAAGCCGTACTTCGGTAAGTGGATTAATGAATGTTATTGTCCACGTTGAACATTGTAATCCCTCACATTGAGCAATACTTTGAGCATTCTAATTCCTGACATTGAGCGGCACTTCTGTAGGTGGATTAATGAATGTTATTGTCGACATTGAACATTCTAATTCCTCATATTGAGCGATATCTCGGTAGGTGGATTAATGAATGTTATTGTCGACATTGAACACTCTAATTTCTGACATGAGCGGTACTTCGGTAGGTGGAATAATGAATGTTATTATCTACATTGAACATTCTAATTCCTGACATTGAGCGGTACTTCGGTAGGAGGATTGATGAATGTTACTGTCGACATTAACATTCTAATTCCTCACAATGAGCGGTACCTCCGCAGGTGGATTAATGAATGTTATTGTCGACATTGAGCATTCTAATTCCTCACATTGAGCGGTACTTCGGTAGGTGGATTAATGAATGCTATTTTTGACATTTAACATTATATTTCCTCACATTGAAAGGTACTTCGGTAGGTGGATTAATGAATGTTATTGTCGACATTGAACACTCTAATTTCTGACATTGAGCGGTACTTCGGTAGGTGGAATAATGAATGTTATTATCGACATTGAGTATTCTAATTCCTGACATTGAGCGGTACTTCGGTAGGAGGATTGATGAATGTTACTGTCGACATTGAACATTCTAATTCCTCACAATGAGCGGTACCTCCGCAGGTGGATTAATGAATGTTACTGTCGACATTGAGCATTCCTATTCCTCACATTGAGCGGTACTTCGGTAGGTGGATTAATGAATGTTATTTTTGACATTTAACATTATATTTCCTCACATTGAAAGGTACTTGGGTAGGTGGATTAATGAATATTATCGACATTGAATATTCTAATCACTCACATTGAGCAATAGTTCGCTAGGTGGATTAATGAATGTTATTGTCGACATTGTACATTCTAATTCCTCACATTGCGCGGTACTTCTTCGGTACGAGGATTAACGAATGTCAATGTCGTAAAATTAATGAAAGAAGATATGTGAGTCATAAAAGTAAATGTGCAGTAAACATGACGGTAGCAATGGTAGGTGTTTTGACTGTTTAGTTTTTCAAAAACTATATTTATTATTATTATCATGTATTGTTCAGATTTAGGCGCATGTAAGAAACGACTCTGACCCCAATTAAATATGATGCAGTTACGAAAGATCGTGTGCGCATGCGCAATATAAAATCTGACCTCAAGACATAAAGAAAAGCTGAATCCCTAAAGGCTACATTGTGTCATTCTTCCTTGTAAAGCCCTCGTTAATAGTAGATACCCTTCCCCCAATGAAGGGGTCCACAGGAAGCCAAATTACGCTAAGACGCACAGTTTTCATGACACCAAAATGTATTTTCATGATGTTTTTTATCACATTTAGCATCAGAGAGAGTCGATGATTAGGTAACATGATTGATGAAGGCGACAATGAGTGTTATATTTGTTATTATCTGCTAAAAGTGCGTAAAATTGTGCGAAGCAGAGGCTCGCAGAAATGATGTACATATCTCGTAAGATTGAAAAAAACAGTTGGATTTCCCGTAAGGGCTGTTTATTAGTCGAACGAATGTTCAAGTTGCTACTGTTGTTGATCTTGAATGGAATACGGAATTACACCATACAATATAAATTTTGAAAATGTGATTCCGTTTTTTAGTGTAAATATAACGAGGATGGTAAGTCAGATAATATCCAAAAACTTGAAAATTTCGTCGTACCGGAGCTGGAATCGAACCCGTGCATACCTGATAGTGCACGAGTATGCTAACCACTACCCCACTCAGAACAACTGAGTCTCAAGTGTCAGATAAATTTGAATATAACCATCATACGATTCGAGAGTCGAAGCAACCGGCATTCATGTTTACCGAATCTGGAGGTTAAGAATTCTATCCCGTGACATCCCGTTGCTTTGGGTTGAATAGCGATTGCTTCGACTAGCGAATCCTGTGATGGTTTTATTCAAATTTATCGGAAACTTGAGACTTTGTCGTTCTGTGTGGTGTAGTGGTTAGCATACCCGGGTGCTATCTGGGAGACGCGGCTTGGATTCCCGCTCTAGGACGACAAAATGTTCAAGTTTTCGGATATTAATAGACTTACCCTCCTTGTCATAAACTGGCGTGCAAAAAATTAAGGACGAGACGGTTTTTCGAATGTAACATCGTACCGAAGTGCTCCACATCGACTCAAATCATACCATAAGATCCCCAAGATGTAAGAATACGAGAAAAGAGAGCAAAATCGTCCAAACAAGGAATCCTAAGGATACAAAGGCACTTTATTGAAAAGGTAGCTTTGAGCACAACTGGACAGAAGACAGAAACCTCTATGTGACAGGCGGCTGCCAAGAAAATCCAGTCTTTAGTAGGGGATATGATCACCCCTGACTGCGTTGCAGCATTTACAACGTCTGTCCATGCTGAGGACGAGGTTGTCAAGGAGATGTTGAGGTATCGCGGCCCATTCCTCTTGTAGCACCAATCGCAGCTGCGGAATCGTTGCTGGCGGCTGGTAACGTGTTGCTAAGCGTCACCCGAGAAGGTCCCACACGTGTTCGATTGGATTTAGGTCCTTGGACCTCGCGGGCCAATCCATTCATTGAATATCTTCACTCTCCAACAGCTCTGCGACAACCACTGTACAATGAGGGGTAGCGTTGTCGTCCATTAGGAGGAACTCAGGACCCACAGCACCTCTAAACAGACGCACGTGAGGCAGGAGAACCTCGATACAATAACGGACACCAGTGACTGAACCTCCTTGGAAGATGTGGAGGTCCGTGCGGCTACCAAGCATGATACTGCCCCAAACGAGAACTCCGCCACCTCCAAACCGGTCCCTTTCGATGATGTTGGAAATGTGATTGCGTGTTCCCTGCTCTCTCCAGATGTGTATACGTCCAGAATCGCTCGTCAGACTAAATCGGCTCTCATCCCTTAAGAGAACTCGACCGCATTGCTGATGTGTCCAGTTCTTATGTTCCTGGCACCACAGAAACCACCGTCTCCGATGATCAGGCGTTAATGGCACACACCGTACTGTCGTCGTTTAAATAGACCACCTCTGTGCAGTCTTCTGGCCACGGTAAAACGCGATAACGGACGTCCAGTTGCATGTGCCTTGCGATTTCTCCCGCTGTCTGCCGTCTGTCTCTTTTCTTGTCTGTAGGACAATATACCGGTCGTCCGCCGCCGTGATTGCTCGTGGATGACCACTGCAAAACTCTCGGACAGCTGTCCCTGCCGTTTGAAATGCTCCCCAAGCTCGTGAAACGACGCTATGAGCGATCCCGAACTCTTCGGCCACACTAGTCACACTTCGACCTTCTTCCAACTTCCCAATGACGCGACCTCGGGTAAAGTCATCCAGATGTCGTCTACTGGATTGCCTGTTGGCCATATCATACGGTGACAGCAAGTCGACGTCGTTCAAACCTATGTACACCTAGCAATAGCTTTCACCGAATTGCTGAGCGTACACCGACCGTGTGCTTTATACCCTTCCGACCCCCCTACGTCATGCTGCATGTATGCACATGACCTACCAGGTCCCTAGTCTATCTCCTGAGTGGTCTTTCAGTCCGTTTTGCCTGCTGGTTCCGCGGTTATGCTAATTTCTCCTCTTCGTCCCTAATTTTTGCACACCAGTGTATTTACATAAAAAAAACGGATTTATATCTTCAAAATTTGTATTTTCAGTGTTGAATATTTAGGATCTCTTTGAGGACTTGAAAAAGAACAACTGAAGTGATATATTTATTGTTATAGTTGCATGCAATTACAGAAGTATTTCCAGGACTCCAGAGACATAGGAGAACGCATGTGAAAAAGCAGAAAAAGGCTACTTCCAAGGGAACGCCATTCATAATAGATGTGCGATAAAGTAATTCCATTTGCCGAATCAATGAAGCTCCTTTGTTTGCAGAGGTCGTATGTCTAAATCTCGAAAATTTAATTACTTTTCATCACCGCTATCTCTTCTTCTTCTTCGTTTTTTATTAAAAAAGAGCGAATTTATTCTCTCCATGACATTTCGTAGAATAGAATGTGAGTTTCAAAGACACCTACTTAAAAAGGCGCGATAGCAAAACGCGTACGTTTTGATTTTGTTAAAGGATTTTTTGGAATTCTGTTATGAAATGAACTTTTAAAGCGATGTAATTAATTCTCAGACTATCACAAATGTCGTTTAATCCTTTCACAAAGAACGTCTCCATGAGCAAAAAAAAAAAAAAAAAACCAAAAAAAAATACTAATAATAATGCACTGCTGTTCGAAGTATTTTTCACATACACTCCTGGCCACCCAAAATGCAACACCAAGAAGGACACGAGATAGCAAAGCCAGATTTACTGGACACATAACAACAGATACAAAGATGAAACGATTGAGCTTACAGACCCGTGCGACTTGCGGAACACGCAGACATCAATAGTTCGTGTGGCCCTCATGGCTGCCAATAACGGCCGCTACACGCCACGGCATCGAACGAAAGAGGCTTTGGATGTGGGCTTGGGGTATGTCGGTCCAGACTGCCTCCACACGTTGCCACAGTTCATCAGGCGTAGCCACGGGTGGTGCTTACCGGTCCACTATGTTGCCGATCAGCGACTAGACGTGTTCGATAGGCGACATATCGAGAGAACAGGACGGCCACGGCAGCAGTGACACCTGGTCGGCACTGAAGAATTGTTGCACGATGCGTGCCACGTGCATGCGCGCATTGTACTGTTGAAGCGTGGCCGCTGGCAGGTCCTGCAGGTAAGCGAGGACTACAGGCTCCAAAACGTCGGAGATGTAGCGGTTGCTGTTGAATGTACCGGCGATGCATACCAGGGGGCTCAGGGTGTCATATCCAATTGCGCCCCAAACAATAACGCCAGGCGACTAACCGGTATGGCGATGCATAATACAGGCATCATACAGTCTCTCGCCGCGGTGCCGCCACACGTGGATCGGACCATCGTGGTGTTGCAGGCAGAAGCGGGATTCGTCGGAGAAGACAACGTCGTGCTTTTCCGTAGTCCAGGTGCGGCGTTCAACGGCCCACTGCCGCCGCGCTCGCCGGTGGTGTAATTGCTCCGAATACGTCAATTGTAATTGCTCCGAATACGTCAATTGTATTCGGAGCAATGGGCGCCGTGCGACAAGTCCCCGCTCTTGCAGACGACGTCGAATAGAACGTGCCGACACATGTTGTTGCGCAACACACCCTAATTTCTGCGCTAACGTTCGTGATGTGGCGGTGCGAGCCGTCAATGCAAGCCGCACAACATGTCGGTCCTCTTGATCGGTGGTGTACCGCGGCTGCGGCAATTTCTCACGTCGGTTCGTCCGTCCCTTCTGCACCCACCGAATTCATACTCGCCTCACTGAGGCTGGATGTCGTCCCACACTGGCGCCGATGTCTCGGTACGATACACCGCATTCGCGATAAGCCACTATTCGTCCTCTGTAGAACTCCGAAACGTGCTGGAATGGAATGACTACCGTATTCCGCGACGAGGCATCAGGAAACTTCCCACGCACAGGTCCGGTAGCACAACACACGTCCGCACGCCTTCTGTGCACCCTTCTTGTAGTGCTTCTCGGTGGCGTGCCGGGCGCACATTATTGGCATATGCCATGTTATTCTAATCGTTTGCAGGACCTCTCGCGGGAAACAAATGCTGCTAATTTCAGGCCAATCGGATGCTTCCTTCTTGGTGTTGCATTTTGGTTAACCAGCAGTGTAATAATAGATTTAACTCACTGGTAACATTTTTTCATATCTATTGTCTTCACGCTTACTTCTAAAGCATTCTAGGGAGTTGTGAAAAACCGTGTCAACCCACCAAACAAAGCATCGGAAGAAATAAATACAACTTAAAAAGAAAAAAATAACGTTTTCTTTCATTTAAGCTACCTGCTCTAACTATATGTTATACACTGCCGGACAATTGCTAAGGACGGATGACAATAGCAACGATAGCAACCATACAATGGAAGGCAGGAAAATGTGAAAATTAGCATAAGTGCGGGATACAGTAAGACGTGTTGTGCGCATGCAAATTTTGGATTGCAGAACTTGTTCGTGATGTCATAGCGCTGATAAGAGATATAAAGGATTTGACGCGTATTGACCGTTGTTGTTCAAACGCAAAGTTGAAAGGGAAAGAATCAATTGACGAACTTGCAATTTTCAGTATGTCTTTCCGAAATCACCAAGATGATTTTACGCGTGGCCGTATTATTGGCAAGATTGAAGAAGGGCGAAAAATAACAGATGTTGCCAGGGAGTTCGACGTCAGCCACAGTGTTGTTTCAAGGCTTTGGAAATCATTTCAAACAAATGGAGAGTGTAGCAAACGTCACGGGGGAGGTCGTGTTCGCAGTACGACACCTGCAGAAGATCAGTACATAGAGCTATCAACAAAAAGACTCCGGCGCAGCACAGCTAGTGAGTTAGCAAATCAGTTTATGGCTGCTACTGGCAAGCGGATCTCCCGAAAAACTATCGCCAGACGTTTGCATGAAGGAGGACTGTACGCCTGCCGTCCTGTTGTGTGCATCCCATTGTCCAGACGTCACCGTACCGCCCGTTTGCAATGGTGCCATCAACATCGCAATTGGACTGATAACGACTGGTCTGCTGTCCTCTTCTCAGATGACAGTAGATACTGTCTATCGTCTGATTGTCGACGACAACTGATCTGGCGTGATAGTGGTACTGCATATTGTCTAGCAAACATACAGGAAAGGGACCGATATCCGACATGTAGTGTCATGGTATGGGGTGGCATCATGATCAATGGCCGTATTTCCCTCTATGCGCTTCCAACTGGGACTATGACTGGTCAATAGTACATTAATGATGTTCTGCTACCTCATGTTCGCATGTTCCGTGGTGCTGTCGGTGATAGATTCATTTTCATGGACGACAACGCAACATGTCATCGAACAGTTGCTGTCCAGGAGTGTCTTGAGAGCGAGAATATTCAACGCCTCGTATGGCCAGCACGTTCTCCAGATCTGAATCCCATTAAAAATGTGTGGGATGCTTTGGGGAGGAGTCTTGCTGGTCGCCAATGCCCTCCATTAAACAAGGACACCCTCATCCGTGCACTGACAGAGGAATGGTATAAATTACCCCAACAGCTGCTTGATAATGTTGTGCAAAGCATGACACGACGTGTGGAATCTTGCATCGCCCTCCATGGTGGCCATATCCCGTATTGACATCTTACGCCGAAACGCCTGCGGACGGTAATTGCATTTTTTTCACGTTTACGTATTCTGCACAAAATGCCCTGTTTGTCCCTTGAACACGTTTCAAAGCCTTCTGGATTTCAGAGCAGAATAAATTGTCTTTCTTGTAATGTCCTGGCATTCTGACATTATTTTATTTCACTTGGCATCCAACCACACTTACTTTTTTATGCGCCATGTAGCCGTTTATGATCCGTCCTTAGCAATTGTCCAGCAGTGTAATACTCGATTCACAATTACAAGAGTCGTACAAAAAGTAACGAGAATGATTTTACGTGCGGCAGAAGTGTAATGTAGTAAACATACTTACACATACATACTTTCGAAGTATTCCCCCTCTACCTGAATGCACCAACCCCACCTTTCTATCTACTTGAGGAAGGTGTGTTCGAAGCCCTCCATCGACATGTGATTCAGGATACGAATCCAGAGCTGGAAACGGGTCAAACATTCCGGACCCGGACGTCCCATAACTGAAATCGACCCGACCCAGACCCGCAACTGACCCGGACAAATCTGCTTTCAAATATAAATTCGAAAATCTGTCTCTCTATTTAATACACTGAAGAGCAACTGAATTAGAGATGCCTGTCTAATAACGTGTAACACCAACTTTGGCCCTGATGACGGCGGCGATTCGTTTCGGCATGGACGCGACAAGACACCGGAAGCGTTGGAAAGCCATACGGATCCACGGCCCCTGAACAAGCACCCACGGTTCACGAAGATTTGATGGAGGGGGGTCAGAGCCTCAAACATCTCCCTCGGTAGCATCCCAGATGTGCTCGATGGGATTGAGGTCACGTCGGTGGAGTGTTCATCCAAACATTCGGATGCAATTCGGGAGCGATGGCACGGTGCATTGTCTTATTGCAGGATCAGGTCCCCAGTGGGATGTTGAAGACCCACAAACGGGAGCAAATGATCGTCCAAGCTTTCCCGATAACGTAGTCCTGTTAGGGACGCTATCACACGTACCAGAGGTCCCGTTTCAGTCCAGGTAAACAGTCTCCAGACGAGAATGCCACCCCCACCAGCTTGAAGAGTACCCTGCTGGTAAGAAGGATCCATCGCTTAATGTGGTTTGCGCCGTACTCGTATCCTGCCATGCTGATGTACGAACGGGAATCTCGACTCATCTGTCCAGGCAACATTTTCCCACATGTCTAGGGTAAAGTAGCGATGTTTCCGCGCCCATGTTAATCTTTGCGCCATGCGAGTGCGGTCATCAGCGGTGCTCTCGTGGGACGATGGCTTCTGTACCCTATAGCGAGGCGATGGTTCTGGATGGTGTGGCTGCTAACACGTTTTTGTGCACCAGCGTTAAATTGCCGAGTGATTTCTTGCACTATGGCCCGTTTATTCGCTGTTACAATGCGAGCTAACCAATGATGATCCCGCTCATCCACACACTGTTGTCTACGGCAGTTGGCCCTTGCAGGGATGGTTTTACCGGATTCGATGTACTCACGGTGCACCCGTGACTCAGCGGGTCGTGAAAATCCCAGTGCCTGAACGACTTCCGAGACGGAGTGACCTATTCGTCGGGCCCCTATAATTTTCCCACGATCAAATGCGCTTAGATCCTTCGTCTTACGCATACTGCGTCCGACTCTTACTGATTCCCATTGCATCACTCCTTATACACTGCTGGCCACCCAAAATGCAACACCAAGAACGAAGCATCCGATTGGCCTGAAATTCGCAGCATGCGTTGCCCGTGAGAGGACATGCAAACGATTAGCATTGCAGGGCATATGCAAATCATGTGCGCCCGACACGCCACCAAAAAGCACTATAAGAAGGGTGCACAGAAAGCGGGTGTAAGTAGTGGAAGTGTGTGGTGCTGCCAGACCTGTGCGTGGGAAGCTTCCTGATGCCTCGTCGCAGAATACGGTAGTCATTCCAGCACGTTTCGGAGTTCGACGGAGGATGAATAGTGGCTTATCGCGACAGCAGTTTATCTTACCGAGACATCGGCGCCAGTGTGGGACGACATGCAGCCACAATGAGGCGAGTATGAATTCAGTGGGTGCAGAAGAGACGAACGGACCGATGTGAGAGATTGCCGCAGCCGCGGTACACCACCGAACTAGAGGACCGGCATGTTGTGTGGCGGGCATTGACCGCGCTCACCGCCACATGACGAACGTCAGCGCAGGAATTATGGTGTGTTGCGCAACAACCTGTGCAGCACGTACCGTTCGACGTCCTATGTAGGTGCCGAGACTTGTCGAATGGCGCCTATTTCATCGGTTACCATTGACGTTACACCACCGGCGAGTGCGGCGGCAGTGGGCCGTTGATCGCCGCACATGGACTACGGAATGGCACGACATTGTCTTCTTCTACGAATCCCACTTCTGCCTGCTACACCACGATGGTCGAATCCGGGTGTGGCGGCACCGCGGCGAGAGACTGTATGACGCCTGCATTAAGCATCGCCATACCGGTCCGTCGACTGGTGTTATGGTTTAGGTGCGCAATTGGATATGACACCCGCACTCCTCAGGTACGCATCGCCGGTACACTTAACAGCCACCGCTACATCTCCGACCTTTTGGAGCCTGTAGTCCTCCCTTACTTGCAGGACCTGTCAGCGGCCATGTTTCAACAGGCACGCATCGTGAAACAATTTTTCCCGTCCCACCAGTCCCACCAGGTGTCATTGTTGCCGTGGCCCGACTGTTCTTTCGATATGTCGCCCATCGAGCACGTCTGGTCGCTGATCGGCAACCGAGTGGCATGGCAAGCACCTCCCGCGGCTACGCCTGGTGAACTGTGGCAACGTGTGCAAACAGCCTGGACCGACATACAAGCCCACATCCAAAGCCTCTTTCGTTCGATGCCGCGGCGTGTAGCGGCCGTTATTGCCAGCCATGGGGCCCACACGAACTACACTGGCAGAAAGTGAAGAAAGAACACCAAGAAGGAATTGGCGGACGATCATGAAATTTACATATGTTAATGGGTTTGAGTTTACGTTGGTGTGATGTTAATTTCGGGACCAACCGGTGAGCGCTTACCCCACAGCACGGCGTAATACGCAAATTATCGTCGGTGGTATTTATGGAGTACGGCGAAGTGAATGTAATCAGTCGTCGGCGTACGGACACGTGTGAAGAACCTGAAGAAGCTGCAATGCCTGGACATTGAAGACGTGCAGGATTTCAGCTGTTATCGGCCTTTGAGCGAGGTCGTCTAGTCGGACTCCGCGAGGCCGGGTGGTCGTATCGTCGTATTGCAGAGCGAATTGGACGGGAAGTATCGGTGGTGGTACGATGGTGGCGTAGATGGTCAGAGGAACATTCCCACACGAGAAGACGTGGAACCGGGAGTCACAGACGGACTGATGAGTGGACCGATCGACACATAAGAAGAGCGGCGTTGTCAAGCAGAACATCCACTGCGACGCAAATCCGAGCTGTCGTTGCACCTGAGGTGACTGTGCGAACAATCCGAACCGTCTACTGGATGCAGGACTTCGTGCACGTTTGCCTCTGGCATGCGTACCTCTGACTCCAGCCCACCGTCCGGAACGGCTGCAGTGGTGTCGCCAGCGTCTGCACTGTAGAACGCAATGGCGATCTGTCGTGTTCAGCGATGAAAGCAGATTCTGCTTGGGAGCCTCCGATGGTCGTATGCGTGTTCGCAGACGCACAGAGGAGCGTCTCCACCCTTCTTGCATCCACCAGCGACACACGGGGCCTACACCTGGTCTCCTGGTGTGGTGAGCGATCAGCTATCACTCCCGTACACAACTAGTGTTTGTACCGGGTACGTTAACCAGCACCTCCTACATCAACAACATTATTCAGCCCGTTATTGTGCCATTTGTTAGGTCGGTCCATCGTGGTGTTTTCCAGCAAGATAACGCACGCCCACACACGGCACGTGCAACGCAACATGCACTTCAGGGTGTGAGACAACTTCCATGATCTGCACTTACACCGAATTTATCCCCCATTGAGCACGTGTGGGATTTTATGGGACAACGACTTATCCGGTCTCCACGGCCAGCCACGACCATCCCCGATTTACGCGTCCAGGTTGAGGATGCTTGGAACTCAATACCCCAAACTTACATCCAACATCTGTACGACAGACTCCATGCCAGAATTGCACAGTGTGACGCATTTCATGGCGGTTCAACCTCGTACTAACCATGTTACATGGAAATGTTATTTTTCAGTTTACCAGCAAATACAGCTGCATTTTGCCATAATGTTTTGATCACGTTATTCTCTGTATTCCGTTATGCAGTAAATCTGGCGTTGCTATCTCGTGTCCTTCTTGGTGTTGCATTTTGGGTGGCCAGCAGTGTATTTTCGGATCGCTGCATACGTCATGTCGTTTCCGTTTACAGGTCCGCCCACAGCGCTACATTTACATAACGCGAACTGTCTCTAATTCAATTGCTCTTCAGTGTATTTATATATTGAGTAAATACGCTTAACTGTATCACTTCTGTGGATACCTACGATTTCAAGAACCTGTTTACATCCATCTCACTATCGGGCTTACTCCTAGTAACGAAAGACCTATTTTATTCACTGGATAACACCATCACATCACAGCTCTGGCATTACCTTACAGACTTCTGCATTAGCCATAATTATGCAGTTGTAGGAATCAAGATCTACCAGCAGACTCGCGGGATCCCAATAGGTAGCAGTTTCTCAAGCAGTCTGGCAAATCTTTACCTACACCACTTCTAATTTGCATTCCTTGCTACTCAACAAGATGACCCCGAGATCATTATGAGATACATCGATGATATCATTGTCTTGAATAACCCTCGTTTCTCACAAATGAGTGAAGCAATTTATCCCGGTCACCTATCCCTAGAAAAAACTAATAGTACATCCAGTCATGTGAACTTTCTGCACCTTGACATTTTCATCAACAAAAAAATGGGCGTTCGGATCGACCTCTCCGATAAAAGACAAGATTTTAATTTTGATATAAAATTCTTCACCCACTGGTCTTCTGATGTCTCTATTGATATAAACCGTAACGTCATTGTTTCTCAGTTTCACCGCATTTCCAGAATATGTTCTAATACCGAAAATATTACAAAAAACCTCAACAACTTAGTCATTAAATTTAAAAATAATAATGTTCCAGTCCACTTTTTCAGACGTTACGTACATCAACTAACTCTTAATTTTAATTCTACCTCCCCCAGCTTTAAATTACACATCAACACTCTGTACTAACATAGGACCTTACAAATTTAAATTCAGAAGGTACCACCAAGTGCCACTTGGCAGGTCCCTTGTGCCTGAAGAACATCTACATACACAGCCTTGCATGTATTGTTACGCTCACCTGGCTCGGCCAATTAGGTTCCCCGGTTTTGCTTAAATTCTTTTACAACATTTCCGTGCTAATTATTTATTTCTTGTTCCTTCCCTTCATTATTCAGTGGTAGTGGTTGCTCAGCTGTTTACTCCGGCCGCAGGGTTCGCACCATCTTTGGGTGAGTTACCATTTCTTTGCGCAGGGTTCGCACCATCTTTGGGTGAGTTACCATTTCTTTGCGCAGGGTTCGCACCATCTTTGGGTGAGTTATCATTTCTTTGCGCAGGGTTCGCACCATCTTTGGGTGAGTTACCGTTTCTTTGCGCAGGGTTCGCACCATCTTTGGGTGAATTACCATTTCTTTGCGCAGGGTTCGCACCATCTTTGGGTGAGTTACCGTTTCTTTGCGCAGGGTTCGCACCATCTTTGGGTGAGTTACCGTTTCTTTGCGCAGGGTTCGCACCATCTTTGGGTGAGTTACCATTTCTTTGCGCAGGGTTCGCACCATCTTTGGGTGAGTTACCATTTCTTTGCGCAGGGTTCGCACCATCTTTGGGTGAGTTACCATTTCTTTGCGCAGGGTTCGCACCATCTTTGGATGAGTTACTGTTTCTTTGCGCAGGGTTCGCACCATCTTTGGGTGAATTACCATTTCTTTGCGCAGGGTTCGCACCATCTTTGGGTGAGTTACCGTTTCTTTGCGCAGGGTTCGCACCATCTTTGGATGAGTTACTGTTTCTTTGCGCAGGGTTCGCACCATCTTTGGGTGAATTACCATTTCTTTGCGCAGGGTTCGCACCATCTTTGGGTGAGTTACCGTTTCTTTGCGCAGGGTTCGCACCATCTTTGGATGAGTTACTGTTTCTTTGCGCAGGGTTCGCACCATCTTTGGGTGAATTACCATTTCTTTGCGCAGGGTTCGCACCATCTTTGGGTGAGTTACCGTTTCTTTGCGCAGGGTTCGCACCATCTTTGGGTGAGTTACCGTTTCTTTGCGCAGGGTTCGCACCATCTTTGGGTGAGTTACCATTTCTTTGCGCAGGGTTCGCACCATCTTTGGGTGAGTTACCATTTCTTTGCGCAGGGTTCGCACCATCTTTGGGTGAGTTACCATTTCTTTGCGCAGGGTTCGCACCATCTTTGGATGAGTTACTGTTTCTTTGCGCAGGGTTCGCACCATCTTTGGGTGAATTACCATTTCTTTGCGCAGGGTTCGCACCATCTTTGGGTGAGTTACCGTTTCTTTGCGCAGGGTTCGCACCATCTTTGGGTGAGTTACCACTTCTTTGCGCAGGGTTCGCACCATCTTTGGGTGAGTTACCATTTCTTTGCGCAGGGTTCGCACCATCTTTGGGTGAGTTATCATTTCTTTGCGCAGGGTTCGCACCATCTTTGGGTGAGTTACCATTTCTTTGCGCAGGGTTCGCACCATCTTTGGATGAGTTACTGTTTCTTTGCGCAGGGTTCGCACCATCTTTGGGTGAATTACCATTTCTTTGCGCAGGGTTCGCACCATCTTTGGGAGAGTTACCGTTTCTTTGCGCAGGGTTCGCACCATCTTTGGGTGAGTTACCGTTTCTTTGCGCAGGGTTCGCACCATCTTTGGGTGAGTTACCATTTCTTTGCGCAGGGTTCGCACCATCTTTGGGTGAGTTACCATTTCTTTGCGCAGGGTTCGCACCATCTTTGGGTGAGTTACCATTTCTTTGCGCAGGGTTCGCACCATCTTTGGGTGAGTTACCATTTCTTTGCGCAGGGTTCGCACCATCTTTGGGTGAGTTACCGTTTCTTTGCGCAGGGTTCGCACCATCTTTGGGTGAATTACCATTTCTTTGCGCAGGGTTCGCACCATCTTTGGGTGAGTTACCATTTCTTTGCGCAGGGTTCGCACCATCTTTGGGTAAGTTACCGTTTCTTTGCGCAGGGTTCGCACCATCTTTGGGTGAATTACCATTTCTTTGCGCAGGGTTCGCACCATCTTTGGGTGAGTTACCATTTCTTTGCGCAGGGTTCGCACCATCTTTGGGTGAATTACAATTTCTTTGCGCAGGGTTCGCACCATCTTTGGGTGATTTACCATTTCTTTGTTTTCTACAGTTCTATAGCATTCGGATGTTTCTCATCCTAACTGGACTGTATTTAGTGGTTTCGGGAGCAGGATCAGTCGACTATTGGCTTTTCCTAGTCGTTCACTGATACCAGAAAAACCACTCCCTCGGGTTGTTGCTCTCCTGATGAATGCAACCTGGTTTTTCAGTTTCATTTTATTTTTATTTTTCTATGTTCCTGTCTTCATAAAACAATTTTTTTCGATATTCCTGTGTTGTTGTTTCATAACTCTCTCTCTCTCTCTATATATATATATATACATTATATAAACGTAATATATATATTCATCCCAATAACTGCTTGATATTTAATAACTGAAATCTTTCTTTACTAATAAAATTTGGTTACTTGCTAAATTTTAGTGCCATTTTAGTGCCACTATTTTGCATCATTCAGAAGTAATGGCTGACTATGACAGTTACCATGGAGTATATTACAAATGGGAATCATTATTTATGATTACACAAATGAACTTTTTAATGTATTTAGATTGTTCACTCTTTCCACGCTTTGATGGAGATGCGCGTACTTTCATATAGCCAGTTACATTTTTCGTCCCATAATCTTTTATTACACCGTCGACATCTTTCTTTGTAATTACACACTTTCCCCATTTTGAACAACAAGCAGGACCAAACAACACAGAATTATTCATCGGTTCCTTAATGAGACTCAACGATTTCCAGCATTCCTTTTTCCCCTTGTGCTTTTCAACAAGCTCGTATTTGTTGGCATCGATGCCTTACTCAACCTCCTTAATATTAAATCTATCCATATTAACAAATAAGGAGTTAATTTCGACATGATATGTGATGGGAACGGGATGTTAGCACATCAATCGAAAACCTCTGAATGCTCAATGAAAACGTCGCGATGTGAAAAGTAACTCTTTGTCTTACAGTGAGTTTCGCACGGAGAGAGTGAATCAGCTGAGAAGGAGGAGAATGGCGTTTTCCTGTGCCTTGCCCTGGACAATCGCACTGTAAAAGAACGCAAAGGAAGTATCTTTTTACGATGTGGTGTCAGTGTGTCTAACGTCGGTCGGTGGAAATCTTCGTTGCTTTAAGAAACAGACGACAATACTTTTGCATGGCAAATCATTATTCACTCCGTAGGCACCAGTATCGACTACAGAATTCCGCAACGCGTATTTTTCTTTGGAATATATTTTTCTCTTTTCAAAAATAAAATAGAAATAATACCGGGTCAGGAACACCTTGACCCGACTCGTTGGACCCGCAAGAAATCATTGACCCGTTCAGCCGTGACCCGTTGCCATTTCTGTACCCATCATAGCATTGATAAATTGTTTTACCGCTGTAAGAAACAGGTGGAAGCCACACGGCTCCAGGTCCAGTGAATAAGAAGGGTGCGCTATCATTTCGATGCCTAGATCTTGGATAACTCGCTGGGTAAGCAAAACACGATGTGAACGGGCATTATCTTGGTGCAAAATCCAATCAGTTGTGTGCATGTTCTCGGCGTTTTTGGGAACCAACGTATATTTGCATTGTATTAGCAACCTCCTCAGTGGTCATTCGGAGATCTTCGCGCAGGAGTGCTTCGATGGCATTGATATCAACCTCGTAGTTGATGTCGAAGGCCTACCGGAGCGTTTGCATCTTCCAGACACTCTTCACCATTCATAAATTTCTTATGCCACTCAAAAACTCTTACACGGGACAAGGCACCTTTCTTATATACTGTTTGAACCATTTCGTGCGTTTCTGGGGCAGTTTTATTGAAACGCAAGGAAAATTTTATGGCTGGTCTTTTCTCCAGTTTTAAATCCAAAATGGGTTACAGAAACACGTCGGAACTCTACCTCGTCTACTACAAGAATGAACTAGCGCAGATACGATAGAAGGCAGATGGATCAGAGAAATAGGAGTGCTAGATTGAAAGTACGATTCGACCCATATGGAGTGCCAGACTATAACGTCACAACGATCTGTTCCAGGTTGAAAGAACAGCCACAGTGAGAAGGAACAGATGACCTTGCTTTTAACAGTAAGTCCAGTACTTAGGGTTCGGCAGCTTAAGGCTCTACGAGACCCGCCATCTTGTATTGCTGCCCCTTCTCTTGTTAACCAACGGGCAAGCGTATTTCGCAAATTGCTCGGGCAATTTTGCACATTTTAGAACACCGTTTGTGGCTAACGCAAGATATATGATAAATAAAGAGTTCCCTGGTTTCAGAATTTTTATTGACCTTTCCCTTCATTTTTTATCTGCAGCGAAAGTCGTACCAAGGCATCTTCCGTAGTTTTATTAATTAATAAAAAATACTTAAAGATTCCAAAATGAAAATCTGAAACCAGGGAACTCTTTATTAATCATATATCTTGCGTTGGCCACAAACGGTGTTCCAAAATGTGCAAAATTGCCAGAGCAATTTGGGAAATACGCTTGCCCGTTGGTTAACAAGAGAAGGCTGCAATACAAGATGGCGGGTCTTGTAGAGCCTTAAGATGCATATCTGACGTACAGCGAGAGTTCAGTAGTTCAAAGAAATTAGGTCTACTGGAATCGATACCGTGACAGTCTGGTAAAAAGGCAATTTATCTTGCCCCTAAGTCAGTAGTGGCCCTAGTGAACTAGGGGAAAGAGCAATAACATCATGGCGAGCAGTTCTTACACATTCATAGAGTAGAAAATCATGACCACCCAATCTTCACCGGTGACCGCGTTCCACAGTGCGTAGCAATGACGTCATGTTGAAGCGTTCTTACGTACTCATGTGCCAGATCATTACAATCACCCCTGTCACCACGACTCGACGAGTCGCACAGCACATAACAGTGATGTTGTATCGAAGGTTTTTTTACACTATGTACAGATTTTTGTTACCACCGGTGGTGTCCAGCTCGTCCTAGAAATGTTCTATTGGATTTAGATCGGGACTTTGGGCAGGTAAATCCGTCACTTGGACATCCTGGTTCTCAAACCTAGCCTGGATACCTCTGAGTGTGTAAGGCGCTTGACCTTAATGAAACAGGGAAGGATCTCTGCCGAAGTACTACCACAAAGTAAGAATGCGAAACTGTTCAGAATGCCTTCGTACCTGGCTACCGTTAGGCCTAAGCTGTAATGCACCACAACCAGGGCCGTAGCTAGACTTTAGCTTAGGGTGGAAGGAGGATAAAAATTTTCCCCAGCAAAAATGTAGTCTACCTATCTATCTGCCAGCGCTTTTGGGGTTTTAAAAAACTATTCCAAAGCAAAAGTACTTCTATCTAATCACTTAAAAAAACGAACTCTTTAGTATATTAGTATTAATTAGTGAGTGAAGTTACTCAGTATTAACAGAAAAACAAACTGAATTACATGAGGCAGAGATCACATGAAAACAAGATTGAACAGGAAACAGAATTAAAGCAATACAGTCAATTCATTCACCCCAACCCCTATAACGAAGTAAATTTCTCCATCATTTTGGTCCACGCCGGGGATCGAAACTGAGTCCACTTATTCCGGAACAAGTCGCTCTACCATCTGAGCTACGCAGACGTTCGTTCTTGCTGCTATCTGCCTTCATGTCGTGTGCAACCTGCTGGGAACGCATGTCACATATCCCCCCCGAAATGGGGCCGGGGTATGGATCACGGGTCAGCCGTGACCATGAATCGTTGCAGGCAGCCATCCGCTGTAGAACGCGCACTTGAGAACTCCGAGTCAATCTAGTGTGTGGAATGCAACGTCACACACATTTATTTTTCGAAGCGCTGAAGAAGGGATTCTCTTGTTTTTCCTATCTCGCGGTGTGGAAAGAACAAAAATTTTTAGGGGGTGACGTCCTGCGGGGCAGGCACGTCACACCCCCTAAAAATTTTAACACTTACATTCCTTGTACACAGAGCTTTTACTCACTCATCAACCTCTAATAGCCGAAACCTAGAAATACGGAAAATTACTGGGATCTCTGATATTCATGGATAGCTCGCTGGTTGTGTTCGAAGACTTGTTCAACAATATCAACGGAAAACTTTCACAAAACTGACTAGAAATGCACCCACATTTAAGCATGTGGGAAGCATGGACTACCAGAAATATGTGGTCTCTTTATTAAAACACATATGTAAAAAATACTTTATTGGGTTCGGGGTGAAACCCAAAACCTATTTTCATTAATTAGACGTAACAGAGACGTAGTTCCAACTACTTCCCGCTTTGGAGTGTGTAACATTCCTTTATTGGACAAGAATGGACAATCGGCAAATCTTTGCGATGTGGGCTCGACCTATCGAAGCCTGGGTACTCGCTGGGCTGGACACAGATATGCTATCCGTATGCAATCTGCTGCTTCGACATTGTCAAAAATTGTTACTGAAAAATACTTAATACTTGATTGCGACAATGCGCTCTTACTGCCAACTGCTTTTAATAAAGGTTCTATGCTTTATAGTACCAGTTCATACACTGGTGTGCAAAAATTAAGGACAAAGAGGAGAAATTAGCATAACAGCGGAAAGAGCAGGCAGAACGGATCGAAAGACCACTCAGGAGATAGACTTGGGTCCGATACGGTAGGGCATGCGCATATATGTAGCATAACGTAGGCGGGAGGGGTGTCGGAAGGGTATAAAGCACACCGGTAGTATACGCTCAGCAATTCGGTGAAAGCTATTGCATGGTGTACATCGGTTTGAACGACATCAAGTTGCTGCCACCGTGTGATATGGCAAACAGGCAATCCAGTGGACGACATCTGGATGACTTTACCCGAGGTCGTGTCATTGGGAGGTTGGAAGAAGGTCGAAGTGTGACTAGTGTGGCCGAAGAGTTCGGGATCATTCACAGCGTCGTTTCACGAGCTTGGAGAGCATTTCAAACGGCAGGGACAGCTGTCCGAGAGTTTAGCAGTGGTCGTCCACGAGCAACCACGGCGGCGGACGACCGGTATATTGTCCTACAGGCAAGAAAGGAGACAGGCGGGAGACCGCGGGAGTAATCGCAAGGCATATGCAACAGGCAACTGGACGTCCGTTATCGCGTTTTACCGTGGTCAGAAGAGTGCACAGATGTGGTCTATTTACACGACGACAGTACGGTGTGTGCCATTAACGCCTGATCATCGGAGACGGCGGTTTCTGTGCTGCCAGGAACACAAGAATTGGATACATCAGCAATGGGGTCGAGTTCTCTTTACAGATGTGAACCGATTTAGTCAGACGAGCGATTCTGGACGTATAAATATCTGGAGAGAGCAGGAAACGCGCAAGCACACCTCCAGCATCATCGAAAGGCACCGGTTTGGAGGTGGCGGAGTTCTAGTTTGGGGATGTATCATGCTTGGTAGCCGTACTGACCTCCACATCTTCCAAGGAGGTTCAGTCACTGGTGTCCGCTATGGTACCGAGGTTCTCCTTCCTCACGTGCGTCTGCTTAGAGGTGCTGTGGGTCTTGAGTTCCTCTTCATAGACGACAACGCTACACATCATCGTACAGTGGCTGTCGCAGAGCTGTTGGAGAGTGAAGATATTCAAATCATGGATTGGCCCGCAAGGTCCCCGGACCTAAATCCAATCGAACACGAGTGGGACCTTTCCGAGAGACGCTTGGCAGCACGTCTCCAGCCGCCAGCTACGATTCAGCAGCTGCGATTGGCGCTGCAAGAGGAATGGGCCGCGATGCCTCAACAGCTCCTTGACAACCTCGTCCTCTGCATGGACAGACGTTGTAAATGCTGCAACGTAGTCAGGGGTGATCATATCCCCTACTAAAGACTGGATTTTTCTTAGTAGCCGCCTGTCACATGGACGTTTCTGTCTTTTGTCCAGTTGTGCTCGAAGCTACGTTTTCAATAAAGTGCCTTTGTATCCTTTGGATTCCTTGTTTGGACGGTTTTGCTCACTTGTACCATATTCTTACATCTTGGGGATCTTATGGTATGATTTGAGTCGATGTGGAGCACTTCTGCACGACGTTACATTCGAAAAACCGTCTCGTCCTTAATTTTTGCATGCCAGTGTATATTACTAAACTTGGATCAAAATGCTGTAATGAAAACGTGCCTGTATGTGTATGCATTCCGTCTACCTGGAGGAATCTGATTTTGCAGGACTCTCGGGAAGAAAAATCCGAATGATAAACGAACTTTTAACAGTAATTTGTAGTGAATAGCAATGTGTTCATTTACATAATGTGTATTACTTATGCTCCTATCTGTCACTATTTAACCCTGTGCCGTTCTAATCTGGTTTCACTTAATTGTCCGATGATGTGGCCATAGTGGTCGCGGAAGTGCTCGCCAGAGGTTTTATCTACCATGTTTTTTAAATTGTAAATAAAGTCGTTTTTTCTAGATTCTACGTTTTTAGAAGGAATATTTAAATTGTGGCATGTGTGCCTTGGCTGTTTCATGAAAAACTTTACCGTGCTTCGGCAGCTTTGAGTTCTTCTTATAGACTGAAAAATGAAAATTATAAAAAAAATTTGAAATCCCCGTCAGGAAGAGGATACAAAAAAATCCGATAAAGATAGATGAAGCCACCATACCCAGCGATTTTAACGTTGAATTATCCGTCTAATAGAACTAACGTTTAATTTCGTCCCTAGAAAAAGTAATTCAAAATACTATACCGTGCAAATGAATTGGGACACGCTATTTTATTCACAAAATTGTAATATGATCGCCACTTGATGTCGGAAACCCACGTAAACCGGTTTTATCAGCTGTGAGGTGGGTTACTGTTAGAACTTGATAGTAAGAATGTGGTTTGACAGGTTTTAAACAGGAAATAGGAACTTGAGCTTCAGTTGTGAGCTTTCGTGTGTGACAGGTGGATGTCAGTTTTTACTCTCTGTGAGTACCTGTTGCTTTCGTGTATTGAAAAATGGATATTTCCCCAAGGAAGCGTGCAAAAATAGTTGTTCTTAAGGATCCCACTTCTATGACAGTGAGATATATCGCTTCTGCAGTTGGTGTAGGCAAATCAAGTGTATCAAGACTGCTTACGCGATACAATGCATCTGGATCATCGTCTCCAAAAAGAAGAGGTAAATGTGGAAGAAAACGAAAAACAACTCCACGAACCGATAAATATCTAATCAGAAATAGTAAAATGAATCCAAAAAAAAAAAAAAAAAAAAGCAAGCACCTACCTTCAAAGAGATTTGTTGGCTAGTGGTTGTGATGTTAGTGATTCAACTTTACGCCGTAGGCTTCTGAAAGTTGGCCGGAAGACAAAAGACTAAAGAAAAAACAATATTTGAATGCGAAAATGAAGATAAAACGTTTAGCATGGGCCAAAAAATATAAATCATGGACTGCTGACGACTGGAAAAAGGTAATTTTCAGTGATGAAACTCATTTATTTGTGCAGGGTTACCAAGCAAATGTCGTTAGACGAAGCAACTGTTAACCCTTAAGACCTCAGCATGTCAAACAAACTGTAAAGCACCCTCCGAAACAAATGTTTTGGGGTTTTTGGTTTTTTCACTTCAAATGGCACTGGAAGCTTAGTTCCTGTTCAAGGTATGATGAATTCAGCCAAGTACGTAGAATATTACAACGTAGGATTGTTCCATTCTTGCAAATATTTTAACGGGACATTTCAACATGACTTGGCCCCATGGCACGATTCGAAATTAGTCAAGAATTTCATGCAGGAAAATCAAATTCATTTGCTTGACTGGCCTGGAAATTCACCAGACTTAAATCCCATAGAAAACTTGTGGAATATTTTGAAGAGACGTTTAGGTAAAATGTACTGTACAACCAAAGAACGCATGATAACGAATGCTATAAAACTGTGTTTCCACGATAATGAAGTCCAAAATATGTGCACTCAATTAGTGGATTCAATGCCAAAACGAATTCAAGAGGTCATTTCTGCTAAAGGAGGACATACTTCATACTAATACAGGTATTTATCAGTGTATATCAAGGCATAGAATGATGTAAAGGCATAGTTTTAGGAAAAGGAGTGATTTTTTACTTTGTCCCAATTAATTTCCACAGTATAGTAGGTGTGTCACCACTACGCCAGAGGATTTGGAAGAGCACACCACTTTTTACAGAAACATTATTTCAGATCCAGCTATATAACGCGCTGAATTTTTTGTCTGGCAATCTAAATGGAGAAAAGAAACTGAACTACCTAAATCTGCCACTGAAGGGTTTCTCAAATGCCAGGCAACGTTATTTCCGGAGTTTCAAATTCGAGATGAAGTCACTCTATGCGCTCTCACACTTCTAAACACAACACATCCCAGTCTGGCATCTTGATGTTAAAAAGAAACAATAAACTACGGTTCCAATTGCCTTTTGTTTTCTTTTTCGTCTCTCTTAACACGATAAGGATATACCCTGAAGAGCAATTAAATTAGATACGGCTGGCGTTATGCAAATGTGGCGCTGTGGGCGGCCCTGTAAATGGCAACGACATGAGGCATACAGCGATCCGACAATATAAGGAGTGATGCGACGGGAATCAGTAAGAGTCGGACGCAGTATGGGTAAGACGAAGGATCTAGGCGCATTTGATCGTAGGCAAATTGTCGCGGCCCGACGAATGGGTCACTCCATCTCGGAAAATGTGCAGGCACTGGAATTTTCACGAGCTACTGTGTCACGGGTGCACCGCGAGTACATCGAATCCGGTAAAACCATCCTTGCAAGAGCCAACTACCGTGGACAACAGCGCGTGGATGAGCGGGGTCCTCGTCGGCTAGCTCGCATTGTAACAGCGGATAGACGGGCCACAGTGCAAGAAATCACTCGGCAATTTAACGCTTATGTACAAAAACGTGTAAAAAGCCACACCAACCAGAACCATCTCCTCGCTATGGGGTACAGAAGCCATTGTCCCACGAGGGTACCGCTGCTGACCGCACATCACTAGGTGCAAACATTAGCATAGGCGCGGGAACATCTCAACTGGACCCTACACATGTGGAAAAATGTTGCCTGGACTGATGAGTCGAGATTCACGTTGGTACATGCGGATGGCACGATACGAGTACGGCGCAAACCACATGAAGCGATGGATCTTTCTTGCCAGCAGGGTACTTTTCAAGCTTGTGGGGGTGGCATTCTCGTCTGGGGACTGTTTACGTGGACTGAAATGGGACCCCTGGTACGTGTGACATCGTCTCTCACGGGTCAACGTTACAGGGATATCCTGGGCGACCATTTGCTCCCGTTCCTTCGTCATCAACATCCCACTGGGGACCTCAAGCTGCAACAAGACAATGCAGCTCTCGAACTGTATCCGAATGGTTGGATGAACATTCCATCGACGTGACCTCGCTTCCTTGGCCAACTAGGTCACCTGACCTCAATCCCATCGAGCACATCTGGGATGCCATCGAGAGCGATGTTCGAGCCTCTGACCCCCCTCCATCAAATCTTCGGAAACTGTGAGAGCTTGTTCAGGGGTCGTGGATCCGTATGGCTTCCGAACTCTTCCGGTGTCTTGTCGAGTCCATGCCGAGACGAATCGCCGCCGTCATCAGGGCGAAAGGTGGTGCTACACGTTACTAGACAGGTATCTCTAATTCAATTGCTCTTCAGTGTAAGTAAGAGATTTCAAAAATCAAACAGAAGTCATCGCTCTTTCCACGTTTATAAGTGAGGCACGGAAAAATTATCTGGTTCTCTTTCCCGGTGGCAGCCAACGAGAATTTTTCCGTAACTCATTTATAAACGTGGAAAGAGCGATGACTTCTGTTTGATGTTCCTAATCCACGTCAATTTTGTGTATTAATGATTTCAAAAATACCTGATAATAGAACAATTCCGATTAATAAAGGGCTAGACGCAGAGTTTCCTGTACTTCTATAAATTTGTTACTGCTGACCAGTGGGTAAAGTGAGAAAAAAGTGACCTTATGAAGCAAGATTTATTACAGGAAATAACAGAAACAATATGTAAAAGAAATGAAAAGAAGATAATGGCGATTCTTGTTGTTACGATGAACAAAAAAAAAGTGCTCAAAAATTTCATTCGAGGTGGGGGTGGAGCCCAATAACCCCTCCCCTGGATACGGCAATGACTACAACAAAAGAACAGAGTCCTTCTCAGCAGAAACAGCACAACACCAATCCCTATCTCTCTCTAAACTTGATTGTGGAGATAATGCAGTACAGCTGACAGCCTTCTGGTGAATGCCACACAGAAATACGTCCACCCGACCGAAAGATTGAGTTAGGTGAATCGTCGCTACACACGGCCCTCTTTCATTCTTCTATTATCCACGAACTGCGAGCACGGCACCATTGCATTCGTTGTCTGGCATTGCCTGCAGCTATGTATGGTTTGTGCGCAGCTGACGCAACGTAGTATCCGCGGGCAAGCAGTTCCCAAATGACTGTTCGGGTGCAAACCGCTGTTCCAGTGGCATGTGCAACGTCTCCTGCCAGGTCTGTGGCGGTGGACGTGCACACCTTCCTCACATTCCGCAATAATCTTCATTTGTCCCGATTCCTCAGTTTGTGCGGTCTCCCACAATCCCGCTTAGCTGTAGTGACACCATCTTCTTTTCATGGATCAAGAACGTACATCAGCGATAGTGGTGTTTGGTGTTTGATTGGATGCCACTGAATAATCAACATCAGCGATAGTAGATTTAGACTTTGTAAGAGGCATGATGGTTGGATGCCATCTCAGTAAGCAATCTGTCCAATGCTACGGACTGATTGCTTATTGAGAAAGCATCCAAACACCACCCCTTAAAAAGTCCATCAGATCAACTCCACCTGTCAGAACAGTTTCTAATCAGATCTAATATATGTACCAGTGCTTCTTTATACATTGCATGTAACAAATCGCGAGCGTCTGGTTCTGCAAATGCACGTTTACTTGCATATACGGAGGTGAACGAACACTGTTGTGTACACAGCGTATACGCATTAACCAAAAGAACGCAAATAGGTTTCTTTCGGACTACCTATAGGCTACTGGTTTACACAGGTGTGAAAACAGAAGTTTGTCAGTGACGAGGATTGAATACGCATCCCCTCAATCCGGAGTAAGTTGCTCTCCCAACGGAGTTACACGTACAGAATATATCGCTGCAGATTTCTCGTCTTGACACGTGTTTCACCTCTAGTATATCACATCTTCTCCCTATTAATTTTTTTTGAAGCAAATTAAGAATTTTTTCATTAATTCCAGACGATGTGTGGAAGAAACATCACACAGTTTTCGAAGAACCAAACGTCTAATGGATCCATTTTCCGGAATCGGGCGCCAATGTAAAAATACAAGTTTGTCCGTGACGGAAATGAATCGCGCCCCCTCACTCCGGAGTACGTTGCTCTTCCTACTAAGCTACACGGACAGAATGTATCGTTTGCAGATCTGTCGCCTTACCACGTGGTACATCACATGGTACATCAACGACCATAACGCCCAAAGTGCCCGTACATGTAAATGACCATAGCTGTCCGAAACGCCTATCTAGAGTGAGTCAGATTTCCTATCTTTAACTTTTCTTTAAATTTGCATGACTTATAAGGGATCATCAGGAGTCACATTCAGTCATCATTATTGTTACTAAACAAAGAAGTGAACAAACAGACACTTTTGGGAGTTATAGTATTTTAGAGTGATACAGAGTTTTAGGGTCATGGTCGTTAAAGGGTTAATTTGGACCACCCGACCCGACTGCGAATTTCGGATCACTGCCCGGTGCGACGTTTTTTATGTTATCGTCAAGCGTTCTCTATCACACAGAGAGAAAGTTCATTTATTGTAGAAATTTCTCACATGGTTGAGGTTTCTGCCTAACTACATACTTTAATACAAATGCAAATGCTTTTCTCCTGCTACACCGAAATAGGCCCAAATATGCAAATGAATACTTCGAACTCAGTGATCTCCGCTGTAATAGCGAATGGCGCCAGAAGCTCGTTTTTGGTTTTGGTTTCAAGAAGCTGAAACCTCTGTTCATGTAAACAAAGAAAAAAAAAGCCACGTATATTAGTCGATAAGAGCCAACGACATGAAAACAGAATTTCATTTCAACCTTAAAAAAAATAAATTAGGGATAGGACAACCGAATCCTCGAATCCCGCGAATTTTGAAAAAGCTTCGAGATTCGAAAACTCGAATCTTCGCGCTTTTCTCGTCATTCGAATCTTAACCTAAAAAACTTGGCGTTTGGTGCTCCTTCTAGATCGATATTTGTTCGAATTTTGAAAAGCATGACGAGTTCTGAAACAATTGAAAAAGATCTTCTACAGTGTGTACATACATATTTGAAATAGCTCGTTACTTCCAAACCCGATGCAACAGACAGTTAAGGAATTGTTCAGCCAAACACAGGGAGCAACCGCCGAAGCGATTGGTTCCTCCCATCGGACAGAGCCTTAGCCACCATACCTCAAGTGTAGTAGGAGAAGTGACTTAGCCATATTATATCTCTATCTCGGCAGCCGTTGCCGTGGTAACGAGCGTGAGAACGAAGGGGAGTGTGACCTTGAGCCGCGTCGCGCACATGACTACTCTATCTACAGCTCAGCGTATCTAGTTATACTCAACTCTCTGCAGCATCCCACTAGCATACGATATCAGTGTACGCTTGGCGTTTTCCGGTCTGTATTTTTTGTCTCAAACTCAGAGTTTTTCACGCTTTATTGTTTTTATTTTTAAGTAGTCTACACAGTGCGTCAAAGAATTTTTAAGACTGGCGCTAGATTTCAGCCTCTAGTGGCGCCACCAGTGTAAATGCGAATGCTTTATAAATCGTGACCATCTGCTTGTTTTCTGCCAAAAGTACTGCGCAATTGTTAAAGTAACTCAAACGAAATGGCCGTTCATTAGAGAAGTAAACTTTGTTTCATGTTGAATTATAAAGATGGAACAAAGGGCTGTTATTAAATTTAACGCAAAACTTGGTAAAAGTGCCTCGGAAACGTACCAAATGATGAAACAAGTTCACGGTGAGTTTTGTTTAAGTAGATCAAATGTTTTCCTGTGGCACAAACGTTTCTTGGACGAAAGAGAGACGCTAGAAGATGATAAGCATACCGGAAGACCAAGTTCATCTACGACACCTGAGATTATTGAAAAAGTGCGTGATTTCGTGGCAAACAATCGATGTGCGTCACTAAGAATGATGGAAGAATCTTTAAACATCAACAAAGAAACAATTCGAACCATCCTGCATGAAGATTTGGGCAAAACAAAAGTCTGTGCTAATTTGTTCCACACACGTTAACCAATGAACAAAAATCAAGGGGAAGTGCACATTGCAGAGACATCATTTCAGCCGCTGAAAATGATCCAAACTTCTTAAAATCGATTGTTACTGGTGATGAAACATGGTGTTTTCAATATGATCCTAAAACAAAGCGACAAAGTGCGGAATGGAAGTCAAAAAACTCGTCACAAGCCAAAAAAAACAAGAAAAGCTCCATCGAAATTCAAAACAATGCTCATCACATTCTTCGACAGTAAGGGTATTATCCACAAAGAATTTGTTCCAAGTGGACAAACACTGGTGAGTTCTGGTGAGTTTTATTTAAATGTTTTGAGGCGTTTGATTAGCAGAATTCGTCGCATTCGTCCAGAATATCGAGATGAAACAGTTGGTGTTTGTTGCACGATAATGCACCCAGTCACACCTCACTTTTTGTTCGTAGATTTTTGGCGAAAAATAGCGTCTGTGTGTTGAATCATCCACCGTATTCGCCTGAATTAGCACCCTGCGACTTTTCTTTTTTTCCCAAAACTTAAAATGACGTTTAAAAGGTGTTATTTTGATGATATTTCGACCATACAAACAGCTTCGACGCGTGCTCTGGAGGCAATTCCGCAAAGTGAACTGGAACACGCATTCGAATTATTAGTAAATCGCTGTAACAAGTGTATTGAAGCCGGAGGGACTTATTTTGAATAACAAATCAAAACAAATTATAATTTCTTGTTTCTATTTCATTTTACAGACCCAGTCTTAAAAATTCTTTGACGCACTGTGTATATCGCTAACCACAGCATTTACTCATACTTAATTGCGATTTACCTTGTGCCTGTAAATCAAAAATGTGAATTGTTACTTAAATACAGGGGTATTCTAAACTCCTTCAACAAAACAAGATTGGTGATAGTACACATCAAGACGAACAATATTTGCAAAGGAACCTAGGGCCGCATTCCACTCCAAGTGCCAAAAAAGAGTAAAGTTACACATCCACGTTTAGCGTTCAACAGTGAAAACAAAGAGATACCAAATTTATGAGTTGCACAATTCCAATCGCATCAGAGAACGACTCAAAGGAGATGCTCAAGCTGACGTCTAAGGGCGTCATTGCCCAGCCCACACCAACAAATGAAGGACTGTCGCACCCTCTAGTAGACTCCCGGTCTGGTGTTGATCTTGTCCGCAGCAACAACGATTCGCGCGACGAGATCTTTCAGGGAGTTCACAGGTGTCTCGTACACCAAAGTTTTCATGTGCTCCCAGAAGAAGTCCAGTGGATGAAGGTCCGGGAAGCGTGGAGGTCAAGCTACAAGTCCAACGCATCCAATCCACCACCCGGGGTATGTCGCATTTAGGAAGTATCAGACCTCGGTGGTGAAGTGTGCTGGCGCCCCGTCATGCATAAACCACATGTCTCTCCGTATGGTCAGCGGAATATCCTGCAACAGACCGGGAAGCACTTGCTCCAGGAACACATGCTACGCCGCGCTGATCAGACTGTAACGTATACTCTAGATTCAGTTTCCTTTTGATTTTACTATCTCTGGTTATTTTATTTTCCTATGTAAATTATCTTCTTACTTAACGAGATGTTATTTCTCCCGCTGAATGATATGTGGCAATGAGTGTAAGTCATGACGTGGTGGTAGCCAGTATAAATAGGCGCGTTCAACGATACCAGAGAGAGCTTTATTTTATGTGTTAGGAGATCTTCGTTTGATGCAAAGAGAGCTTCGTTTATGTGAGAGGAACTTCGTTATATGTGAGAGCCAGATATCGAGTAGTTGTGTGACCTGTGAAGTGTGTGTTGGATAATACCAGGAGTTTCCCTAATAAAAGGTTTTCTTAGTAAGTACGTTTTTCTCAGTTCATAGTTTTGTCAGACCTCTGTCTGACTGTTAGGTCTCTTTTCATTAAGTGTCTTCATTAAGTACCACCAGTAAAACTTTATTCATGATATAATAATTACCACACAACAAACCAGTAAAAACCTTATTCATTATAATTGGCGCCCGAACTTCTTCTGAACACGAGGTCTTGACAATTATTACCCATGTCTTCACTACCTGAGACAACTTCAATATTTCACCCTAAGGCAAGTTTCGGTGGTGATGGGATTAATTTCGATCATCTGCAAGAAGCCTGTGGGGCTCACTTTAATGATAATGATTTCCAAGTACCCAGGCATTCTTCACAATTTCGTAATTCACCAGCTTCCTATCACTCTGAGTCGCGGGTCGTACCTGAGGGATTTCAATCCTCTCACAGAAGCAAAATGCTTGCCCATTTCGTGCCGCATGCAGGAACAGTTAATTTCAATGGTTTGGAGGGGTCCTTAAAATTCCTCGAGGATTTGGGAGATCATTTCGATCTATACAATATTCCTCAAGACTGCAAAGTGCAAATAGCAGGCACTTGCTTGAAAGATACCGCTAAGACCTGGTATCGGCAGTGGAGAGTGTCGAACCCGGATTCTCATTATGAGAATTTCCGAGCAGAATTTTTGGAAGTCTTTCCTTTCGGCCTCAGTCGAGCTAGCCTTGCACAACAACTTTTTTCTCGTCAGCAAGGACCCAACGATAGCCCTGTTGAATTTGCTTTAGAAACAACACGCTTGTATAACATATGGGATCCACATGCCAGTCATGTCGACATGTTGGACACCCTATTGCAACAGCTCGATCCACTTCTACAGGATTTTCTTGAGGTCCGACACCCTGCTACAATTCATGAATGCCTTCGCCTCATACGAATGTATGAAGAGCGACACAGCGAACATGGTCCAACTCACTATGCTCGGGCACCCCGCGAGGCTTATTACGAAAATCCTCAGCGGCATAATATGCCTAATGACTTTCAACGCGAGCGTACACAGGTGCAAGTCCAAGCTTCATACGTCCCACCGCATGGAAGAGTGGTACACCAACCGCGAGTTTCTAATCAATTTTCTGGGTACCGTACAAATGCACAGTATGCTCGACCCCGTTCCAATCCGCAGAATTCGGAACGTTTTCATGCTCAGGGCAATGATGATTTTTCTGCCCGTGCTGAGGGAAGAAGTAATAGAAATGAAAATTTCAACAGACATGCGGAGTTCCCGCAGCAGTTTTCACGCAGTGTTCCTCATCGTGAAAAATTTTCCCGATACCCGGCAAGGCCGAGGTTTCCGACCGCATGATAATACAACCAGGAATCCTTTAAACTTCTAAAGGAAGTAGACCAAGGGTCGGTACTGCTTCCTGATACCAAGCATTCTGACCCTAAAACAGTATTAGTGACTGTCCAAACTCCTCAGTTGCCTGATGTGTTATTGACAATTGAAGATATTATTGTCGAGACAAAGTTCGACACTGGTTCTGAAATATCAGCCCTAAATACGAAGTTTTGCACTGAAAATTTTCCTGCAATACACGTTCAGCCTGCGACGCAGTATTTGCGAGGTGCAAATAACGAAATCTTCAGTATCACAGGAACTGTCACATTATCTCTAGGGCTGGTAAAGGCTCGTTTTACGCATTATTTCCTGCTCATAGACGACCTACATGTTAAATGTCTAATGGACATGGACTTTATCAATACTTTTCAAGTAACTCTGAATTTCGTACAACATGTTATTTCCTTTCCGGAACCTTTCGAAGTGATTCCTACGGATCCTATAGATATAACGAGTTTGTTATTGAGTAAACAATTGATTGAGAGGCAGCGAAACCAGCTTTCTCTACTTTTGCAGGAAAGCCCTGGTTTATTTTCTGATCAACCTGGTTTCACACAGGTGGTTTATCACGTCATTGACAATGATGGTTCGAAACCGATAGCGACGAAACCTTACCCTTGTGCTCCCCATAAAAATCAGGAAATGCAACGTCAAATTTCCGAGATGATTAAACAGGGCATAATAAGGGAATCAACAAGCGCCTGGGCCGCACCTGCTTTTCTTGTTCCAAAGAAACAACCCAACGAATTTCGTTTCGTGACAGATTTCCGCAAGCTAAACCAAGTCACGAAAACGATCAATTATCCACTACCTCTCATGTCGCATATTTTACATGACCTGTCATCAACTAAATGGATGTCAACTTTGGATTTGGCAAGTGGATATTGGCAGGTGGCGGTACATCCAGACTCCGTCGATAAAACAGGCTTTGTGACTCCTTTTGGGGTTTATGAATACCTGCGTATGCCCTTTGGACTAGCTTCTGCACCTGCTACTTTCCAAAAGCTTATGGATACGGTTCTCAGACCTGTTCTAGGTCCCCATGTGCATGTATATTTGGATGACATTATCATTACATCCGAGACTTTTGACGAGCACCTTTCTCTGCTCAAACAGGTGTTCCAACTCATATACAATGCTGGCTTGACGTTAAAACCTAGTAAATGCCAGATAGCGAGGGACGAGATTGTATATCTGGGGTTGAAAATCACTCTCCACGGCTTATTTACGGATAATGAAAAAATTAGGCCTATTGTTGACTTTCCTCGGCCTAAAACAGCAAAAGAACTATCACGCTTTCTGGGAATGACCGGATGGTATCAGCAGTTCGTCTCCGCTTATGCTACAATCTGTGAGCCATTGTATGCTTTGAAACGTAAATACAAGAAGTTTGTTTGGACACCTGAGGCTAACGCTGCGTTTGAAACACTGAAGTCTGCGTTGACTCAGCCTCCTGTGTTCGCTTTCCCGGATCATACTAAGGAATTTTATATTTATACTAACGCATCAGGAGTTGGTCTTGGTTGCGTTTTGTCACAAGCTGGGCATCCAATAGCTTTTGCGTCTCGTACTTTAGCCAAAGCTGAACGCAATTATTCAGCTACGGAACGCAAATGTCTTGCTATAGTGTATGCTCTTGACAAATTTCAATGTTATCTTAACGAATTGGCAGTTAACATAATTATGGATCATTCTGCCCTTCAGTATTTGAATTCTGCTAATCACCTCTCTCAAAGACTTATGAAGTGGGCTCTGAAGTTACAAGAGAGCAATATCAAAATTTCGTATCAGCCAGGTCATAAAAATCAATTACCGGACGCATTATCTCGCGTCCCGATTAAAGGGGTCCCCACAAAAACTACTCCTGGATGTCAGCCTTTACTTTTAATAGCTGATATAACATCCAGAGAGCAGATAATGGCAGAATTAGTAAATTATCCTGATTTTGGGGATTTCTATAATTTTTTGCTTGCGGGTTCACCACTACAAAGTGATCCTTCTCTGGCTGGGAGGTCACAGCATTTTGAAGTCATAGAGGGTCTTCTTTACTATACGAAATCTAGGACTACTAGGGCAGAGTTTCGCCCATGTATTCCGCGAACCCTTAGAATGGCCCTTTTAAACGAATTTCATGACAAACATCTTGCAGGCCATTTAGGTATTCGCAAGACCCGTTGTAAATTGCGGGATGTCGCCTATTGGACTGGCATGTACCAAAGTGTGCTCGCATACGTTCAATCAAATCACTTGTGTCAGGATAATAATTACCGTAATGTAATACCGGCCGGTCACTTGAAATCTAGTTCAAGTTCTCATGTTTTTGACATTTTTTCATTAGATTTATTGGGACCTTATCCTTTATCTGTTAAAAACAAAACTCGTTACGTTTTAGTATTAACTGATAATTTTTTTAAATGGGTTGAAGTTTTTCCCATTAAAGCCGCTACGGTAGAAGTTATTTGTAATGTATTAATTAATGAAGTATTCTCTAGATATGGTGCACCTAATAAAGTAGTTTCGGATAATGGTCCCCAATTTATTTCTGACATTTTTGAAAGAATGTGTGCGAGACTACACATTAAGCATAAATTCATTTCCCCATATCATCCCCAGAGTAATCCTGCGGAACGAGTAAACCGCACTCTAGTTAAAATGATTGCTACATTTGTCATGGATCATCACGAGCGGTGGGATGAACATCTTGAGCTTTTTCCGTTCGCCCTCCGCTCGTCTGTTCACGAATCTACTAAATTTACTCCTGCTGAACTTTTTTTGGGTCGAAAAATTAAGACCCCTTTTGAAAATTTAACGGGGATTATCGACGAACTAAACCAGCGACCAACTCCGCAATCAGTACGAATCATGGCAAAAAAAGCTCGTGTTGCAATGATAGGAGCACAAGCGGCTCAAGCAAGATCTTATAATACTAGGCGTAGGGAACCAGATCTTGTCGTTGGAGATCTCACTCTCGTGGAAACGCACTTCCAGTCTTCTGTTTCTCATACTTTAGTAAAGAAATTTGCACCCAGCTACGAAGGTCCATATCGGGTGGCAAATGTGTTTGAAAATAACATTATTCTTGAAAAACCTGACAATCAATTTCAATACGTACACGTTACTCAGTGTCGCAAATATCATGAACGAAATATAGATTTTATCATCAACCCTACTTAACCTTCTGTTCCACAGACTCAAGAGTCTATATCTCACGATCAACCTCCAGAAATTTTGGACGAACCAACAAACATTTTTGAAGAATCTCCAGTGATTTTTTCTTCACCCTCCCCTCCACAAGACGGGCTTCTAAAAACGCAACTTGATTTAACCATAAGACGAAGGCTCGAATCAAGTTCTTCAAATGCTAGTATCGTTCCCTTCCCTCCATCCATTGCCAAGACTATTGCTGCACCATTCCCTAATAACTCTACACCGACACAAGCTCCTACTTCCTTGAATACCTCGTCAGAAAGTATTCCTATAGGCAGAAATAAACATCGCCCTGCACGACCACTAACTTACAGCAGCGACTCAGAGTCATCAAATATTTCTAATTTATCAGATATAGACAATAGGGTGACGATTCCTAAACGTCAGACACAAATTACAAACCGTCCAGCAACACCAAAAGCTAGTCGAAAACGTAACTTGTCTCCCCAATCTGCTTAGCCGCAACAGCGCCGAAGGCAGAGATCCTTGTATCCGCCCGGGTTTCGCCCCTGGAACCTACGCTCAGGGCAAACAGGGCCGATGCCTGCTTCTACTCTCATGCCCAGAGGTAGAAAACGAAAACAAGCGATGTGGCCGGAGCCACGTCCCTTCAAATGAATGCTGAAAGGACAACACGGGCCCCAGCACAAAGGGACTACATATCAAAAGCCTGGGGGAGCCCGTTCCTGTCAGCCGCAGGGATTTCCTGACCGACAGACTTCAGCCGTTCCTGACCGACGGACTTCAGCCGTTCCTGACCGACAGACTTCAGCCGTTCCTGACCGTTCCTGTCAGACTCAGGGATTTCCTGACCGACAGACTTCAGCCGTTCCTGACCGTTCCTGTCAGCCGCAGGGATTTCTTGACCGACAGACTACAGATGTTCCAGATCCATTCATGTCTCTGAAAAGACCGACGCCACCTGAATTTACCAGCCCGATTAGGCCTCGAAAACGTTATCGTACTAGAGTTTTTTATGCGTCCTCGAGATAAGTAAGTTCTCGTGGACAGGTTCTTTTCTCCGTTTGTTGTTTTTCCTGCACGACCAGTTGGCGTGTCAGAATTTTTTTTTTTTCGTGTGGGCCTATGCATTCTTTTTGTGTATATATGTGTTTTTTTTTATATTTCTTCTATGTCCGTCTACTAATCCAAATTTTTTTATATATACCTATGTGCTTATGGGTAAAATAGTAAAAATTGTTACTGTTAGGCAGCTACAGGCAATCTTCGCTGCTGATACAGTTGGTGTGTATTCAACGATAATATGAGGACGTAATTTGAAATTAAAAGAGTGATTTCTGCTAGGCAGAATAAAAGTAAGGTATGCCGATGCAGGTTTGTTCTGTTCAAGTATAAAAAGTGTTTCATGCTTCACAGACAATTGCTGAGGTCACAGATTTCTTGATTTTGTCATGCCAAGTTTGATATTGTACATACTGCTGCCACCAAACAACAACAAAAAAGAGGTCGATAAACGTCAGTCAACGAAGTGTAAGACTTACACTCCAAAATTGATAGGTTTTTCGGAAAAAAAAAATAAGGGGAGATGATGTAACGTATACTCTAGATTCAGTTTCCTTTTGATTTTACTATCTCTGGTTATTTTATTTTCCTATGTAAATTATCTTCTTACTTAACGAGATGTTATTTCTCCCGCTGAATGATATGTGGCAATGAGTGTAAGTCATGACTTGGTGGTAGGCAGTATAAATAGGCGCGTTCAACGATACCAGAGAGAGCTTTGTTTTATGTGTAAAGAGAGCTTCGTTTATGTGAGAGGAACTTCGTTATATGTGAGAGCCAGATATCGAGTAGTTGTGTGACCTGTGAAGTATGTGTGGATAATACCAGGAGTTTCCCTAATAAAAGGTTTTCTTAGTAAGTACGTTTTTCTCAGTTCATAGTTTTGTCAGACCTCTGTCTGGCTGTTAGGTCTCTTTCATTAAGTGTTACTATTAACAACCAGCATAAGACTTTATTCATCATAATTAACAACATTAGTAGCAGTTAAGCTTATTCATTATAATTACATAACCATTAGCAAGAAAGCTTATTCATTATCAGACATATACGCCAAATTCTCATGTGATGTTCGCACGGTAATTTCGCTGAACGGGTTCGGCTGCGTTTTTAAATGTTTGCTCCTCATCGTCTACGCACGTGTTCAGCGCACTTGATTTGCATCTTGTGCTGCTCATGCACTGGTTGGAACTCCGTGTGCCTTCTGGACGTTTTTCGAACGTGCACTTTTCTAGCACTAGTAATGGAATGCGGCCCTAGGTTCCATTGCAAATATTGTTCATCTTGATGTGTACTATCACCCCTCTTGTTTTGTTGAAAGAGTTTACAATCACCCTGTATTTTTTGTCAAACTATGTTCGGAAAATGGAAATGAACCTCCAGAATCATCTACTTTATTTAGTAAATGCAAATTATAAATTTCATTTGTATTTTTTTAATAAGCATGGGTATATTTTTTGGAAACTGTATTTTTCATTTGCTTTTCATTAAACACAGATTACTAAATTTTCTTCAATTAAAAACTTTTAATGTTAAGTAGAAATATTTTCTTTCCCTTTTTTTTACGCTTTCCAACCGTAGGTTGAAGAAGCCTTTATGCTCCAGCTTTGTCCGTCCGTCTGTCCGTCCGCCCGTCCGCATGATAACTCGCGTAAAAATGGTTCGAATTCGATGAAATTTTAGTATGTGGTAGGAAATTATTGAAAATATTGAAAATGGGGAAATGGGGTCAAAGATCAGCACATAGAAGCGGAATCTATTCCAATGCCCTTATGCGTCATAAATTACGTAAAAATGTTCGATTTCGATGACATTTTAGTATGTGGTAGGGGACAAATCTATTGAAAATTGGCGAAATGGGGTCAAAGGTCAGGACATAGGAGCGGGATGCATTCCATTGCACTTATGCCTCATAACTTATGTAAAACTGCTCCTTTGATTGCGACAAAACATTTTCATGTTGTTCCGGAGGTATACAAAACAGGTCCAGTTGAATAGCATTGAAATGGGGTCAAAAAACAGAACACAGGAGCGAGATTTATTCCACAGCCATTATTCTCATAACTTGACTAAAAATGCGTCTATTGCGACAAAAGTTTATTATGTTGTTGCGAAGGTGTGTTGAACCGGTTCTGTCGAATATCATTGAAATGGGGTCAAAGGTCAGGTCACAGGAGCGAGATTTATTCCACAGTCATTATCCTCATAACTAGAGTAATAACCTGAGGAATGATTTCTGGTATGTTGGAAAGCGTATCATAATAAATGCATTTCATGATTTTACTAAGTTGTTTTGTTATAATTATTCTTATATAAAGGATTCGAGATTCCAGGGATGCGAGGGCCTTTTAGGATTCGGATTCGAGAAAATTTAGGATTCGTCCCACTTCTGAAAATCCATCGTGTTTCACATCTTACAACCCGATTCTTCGGTTTCAGGTGCCATTAATCAATACATTCGGTGGAAGACTCGTTTCACTCAGCGAACTTCGCCACCTCATTATTTGGCAAGTCAGTTTTTGTTGTGAGGGACGAACAGATTTAGACGTAGGACAAAGTCTGGGGCGACTTACGGTCGACCATCTGTGACAAAATATCCGAATTGAAGTCATTATAGCGTTAAAAATACGTGCCGCATACTTAATTGTGTAGCATATTTATAAACAGCATGGAGTCCAATTCGCACACTGCGCAATACATCGTGCGAGCGACGCTCCCTCCCTTACTGTGCGCGAGGGAGATGATGCAATATTTCTGGGGGTGCCGCCGCGTTTGACTCAGTCTATCTCGGCAACCCTGAGTGCAACATGACTTTGTGGTATCGTTTTAAAGCTCTCGACAAGATCTATTCAATTATACGAAGAACATTTCTCAGTGGTCTGAATTGAACATTCTAAAAATTGTTTTCTTGTGAACCGTTGAACACTTTTAATAATATCGCCGTTTCTCTGGACAACTGCGAGTGCAAAACGACTGTGCGTGGTATCGTTATAAATCTCTCGACGAGATTTATTCAAATATATAAAGAACATATCGCAGTGGTTGAAACTAAAATTAAAAAAAAATTATTTTCCTGTAAACGGGTCAACATTTTCGACAATGTCGCGGAATTCGCAGAACGAACGCAAGCAAAAGTAGAGAAAATCGAAACGAGAGTCAAGACCAAGTGATGAGGAATGTAAGTAGCCCAAGAAGACTGGAGCCCAACCAACTAGAGAGTATCGAGAACGCCTGAAAACAGTCATCGCCAAACAAAAATCCAACACCGTTCGAACCCGTACCGGGGCCATCTTGAAATCTCTTTTGTGTTCGCAGTTATCCAGCGTTATTTGTAAATATTAAGCTCCTTTTTGTGTCATAGACCTGTGTTGGATATAAAAAAATAAATAAACGCTTTGAAACCATACTCGACTAGCTCATTTCAACTCTCCGATCTGCAAGTCGCAGTCCTGCGTTCCAAACTGATGGTTCCATCAGAACTGAGCCTAGCTGTTTTTTTTTAATGCAGGAGCAAAATTTTAAACCTTTCAGTACACGCCTGGCAAGGTTCAGGCGAATCTCTACTTTACTTTAAGCGGCGAAATTGTGAAATTTGTACATTTGTTTATCCAAAATATTCGATTAACTGTTTACATTGTGTTTTAAACATTTAATGCCATCACTACCACTATTTATTTTGATCGTTTTCAGGTGAGCCGTATTGTCCTAGAACTTGGGATGGTTGGCAGTGTTGGCCCGATACTCCGGCAGGAACGACTGCAAAATCTCCTTGTCCTGAACATATATATTTCAAAAGTGATCCGCCATCATGCACTCGTAAGTAGACTACGTTGTTTTTAATTAACCCTTAAGGCTGTCTTTGAATGAGTGTAAGAGAAATGCTATCCTGTATCAGCAATGTAAATTCTTTTGTACACATTTTCTAGAAGACTATTTGTAGTATTTGAAATTTTGACCGCAAATAACAAGTTAGTAAAATCCTGCAATGCATTGATTAATGTACGATTTCCAACTAACCAGAAGTCATTACTCAAGTAATTTAATAATGGCTGTGGAATTAATCTCGCTCATGTATCCTGACCTCTGACCCCATTTCGATGATATTCAATAGAACCGGTTCGGTGTACTTTACTTTCGGAACAACAAACTGAATTTTTGTCGCAAATAGAAGCATTTTTAGTAAAGTTATGAGGATAATGGCTGTGGAATACATCTCGCTCCTGTGCCCTGACCTTTGACCCCATTTCGACGATATTCAAATGAACCGGTTCAGTATACCTCTGAAACAACATGTTGAAGTTTTGCCGCAATCGAAGATTTTTTACGTACGCTATGACGCATAAGGGCAATGGGGTGGATCCCGCTGCTATTACGTGACCTTTGACCTCATTTCGCCAATTTTTAATTGGGGTTTGTCCCCAGGTGGTCCCCTACCACATACTAAACTTTCATTGAAATCGAACAATGTGTACGCAAGTTATGACGCATAAGGACAATAGAATGGGTCTCGCTCTTATGTCTTAACCTTTGACCCCATTTCACCCATTTTCACCAGGATTCATCCCCGAGTGATCCCCTACCACATATTGAAATTTCATTGAAATCGAAGCATTGTTACACAAGTTATGATGCATAAAAACAATGGAATAGATCCCTCTCCTATGTTCTGATCTTTGACCCCATTTCGCCCATTTTCAATAGTGTTGGTCCCCAGTCGTGCCTTACCACGTACTAAATTTTCATCGAAATCGAACAATTTTTATGCAAGTTTTGACGCATAAGGGCAATGGAATGGATCCCGCTCCTTGGTCGTGACCTTTGACCTCACTTTTCCCATTTTCAATAGGGTGTGTATCCAAATGGTCCCCTACCACATACTACAATTTCATCGAAATCGAACCATTTTTACGCGTTATGACGCATAAGGGCAATGGAATGGATCTCACTCCTATGTCATGACCTTTGACGCCATTTCGTCCATTTTCGATAGGGTTCGTCCCCAGGTAGACCCCTACCAAATACTAAAATTTCATCGAAATCGAAATTTTTTACGGAAGTTATCGTGCGGACGGGCAGACAGACGGACAAAGCTGGAGCATATATGCTTCTTCAACGTACGGTTGGAAAGCGAACGAGTAGTTGAGACAGGCGCCAGCACAGCGGAAGGAAACCACCCACGGGTGTTGGGGGTATTAAATCACAGAGTTAGTATAAATAGGTAGCATGTGCGTGAAGAACAAATTTCAGGCGTGGTTTGTTTGGACGTAACGTGGCTTGCAAAAGAAACATGCAGACGCCGGATTTCAGAGTCATGTTCCTGTATGAATTTAAGCTGGGCCATTCTGCAGGAATTGCCGCTCGAAACGTAAACAAAGCGTTTAGGGAGAACACCGCCAATGGGCGAACCACACGGCGATGGTTTGTGAAGTTTCGAAGCTGAGACACGGACGTGCAAAACGAAGCGCGTGATTACCGACCTGTTGCTGTTTCTGATGATGCTCTGTTATGTGTGGTAGAAGCGGACCCCCGAAAAACGTGTCGTGATATAGCAGCAGAGGTAGGTGTCCACCACACGAGTTATTCGGCGTCTGGCTGCGCTGGTTATGGTGAAAAAGCTGAACATGTAGCTGCCTCATGAGTTGACAACTGCCAACAAGACTATACGGTTGGAAGTCTGCACGTCACTGCTTGCCAGGAATAAACAGGAACCTCTATTATATCGAATCGTCACCTGCGACGAAACGTGGATTCTTTATGATAATCGTAAACGATGTACACAATGGTTGAGCAATGCACAGCCTGCCGGACAACATCCTAAGCCACATCTACACTTTAAGATGATGACGCTCTTTGTCTGGTGGTCTACAGTCGGGATAATTCATCGGAGTTTCTTGGCAAGAGGTCAAACCATCACTGCAGAAAGTTACTGTGATGAATTACACCAGATGCACCGGGAATTGCTGCAGACACAACCGGCTTTGGTCAAGAGACATGGTGTTTTTCTGCTCCAGGACAAATTGAGGTTGTGTGATGTACTACAGAGGCGAAAACATGTGTTACGACGACAAATCTGCAGCGAGACATTCTGTTCGCGTAGCTCAGTTGGGAGAGCGACTTACTCTGGACGGGACACGGCTTCGATTATCGTCGCAGACACGCTTGTGTTTTCAAAGTTGATCTGCGTACATATCATTTTAATTAATCTATTCATTTAACTACGACTGCAATTAACAATTACAATAACCAACATGAACAAATAAGATCAAGAGACAAATTCTGTGAAGGAGAATAATATGCTTTTATTGCGACATATTTCTAATTGCAATTCATTTCGGCAAAAGCGTGCAATGGCATCCTCTCTAAATTCCGCAGTCTACAATACGGAATACGAGCTCCTTGTGATATTCCTTTTAACGACGGAAACTATTGCATATTCCAAAGATGCAAGTACCAACGTTACACGCGTAGTTTGGGCAACAAAATTCAAGCCAACCTCCACATTGCCTGAAATGATAAACAGTTAATTTGAGTAACCAAAATTACACTTACTGCTCAGAGAATTGTTTTTAATAACAATAAGTCAGAATGAAATGAACATTTGTGCATTTGACCACATGTCGGTGAAAAAGATAATAAAAAATATATAACACTTAGGAACATCTCAATCCTAAGGTGCTTTTAGAAGAACAGGGCGACAGCTACCGGGAGAGCAGGAAGGGCAACCGCCCTCCCAGGTTAATCATTTCAGGGGTGTAGATTCACGCTCCGGGGGCGGGGGGCGGCGCCTCGGTGGCGCAGTGGTCTAAGCGATGGCTTCTGATCATTTGTCCAAGATGGGGAGCGGCTCGAATCTCGGTGAGGCATGAATGTTGTGTTTGTCTTACGGCGCTGGCTCTGTCCCTTCCCTGGAACCAGTGGCCCTAAATATGGGACGAGCGACTGCTTATACTGCTTTGAGTTGCTCACGGTGGTCGTTAAACTCCCAATCAAACGAGTTTGTAAAATCATGCAATGCATTGATTATGACACGCTTTCCAACATACCAGAATCATTACTCAAGTTATGAGAACAATGGCTGTGGAATGAATTTCGCATCGGTGCTCTGACCTTTGATCCCATTTCGATAATATTAATCACAATTGGTTCAGTATACCTTTGGAACAACATACTAAAGTTTTGTCGAAATAGAAGCATTTTTAATTAAGTTATGAGGGATAAATCTCGCTTCTGTGTCCTGACCTTTGACCCCATTCTAATGATATTAAACAGAACCGGTTCAGTACATCCCCGGAACAACATGATCGTTTTGTCACAATCGAAGCATTTTTACGTATGTTATGACGCATAAGGACGATGGAATGGATCCCGCTCCTATGTCCTGACCTTTGACCTAATTTCGTCTATTTTCAAAAGGGTTCGTTCCCGGATGGTTTTCTGCCACATATGAGAATTTCATCGAAATCAAACCATTTGTACGCAAGTTATGACGCATAAGGGTAATGGATTGGATCCCACTCCTCCTATGTCCTGACCTTTGACCCCATTTTGCCCATTTTAAATAGGTTTCGTCCCCAGATGGTCCCCTAAGGCGTACTAAAATTTTGTCGAAATCGGACCATTTTTTCGCGTTATGGTGCGGAAAGATGGGCAGACAGGCGGAAAAAACTTTAACATATGCGCTTCTTCAAACTAACATTGGAAAGGGTAAAAAACAAATGCTCTGGGGGATATAAGAAATAGGAACTGTAACTAAAAAAGTTACAGCCCTGAGTATTTTCTTTTTAAAGAATTTGGTTAGTCTCATACAGTATTCGATTTAAATAACCAAGGTACAGAGTAACATATACTGTACTATAAGTTGTGAACATTTTGTATCATCCATGAAGGCAATTTTCCAAAACAGTGAATGGAGACATATAAAGCAATATGCTGATATGTCTAACCTCCATGACCTATCCGAACATGTCGTTAGGATGAAGAGCTAATTAATAATGTGCTCTCCATCGTAAGAAGTCTCTCTGAGCGTTTAACATTGAACGGAAGTATTCCAAGCCCTACCACTAAAGCTTCTTCTTATTGTTACGTTCACCATCCGATACCCATTCTTTCAACACTGCTTTGTTTTTCGTTCTGCATTTCTGTGGTGTAGTGTGATGTCGGCGGTCTAACAACGTTTACGGTTTACGTGGTATTTACAGCCAGTGTTTCTTCTGTATATACCCAGTTTTTACATTTTTAATAAAATTATGTCAAAAACTTGAAATGAGGTTTCTGAACGATCATAATACTTTATATCTATAACGGCGGTGTATGAGAAAGTAAAATCCACGAATTACTTGAGTGGAACTCGAAGAGGCGTCATTTTGGACTCGAAGAGGGTATGCTTTTGAACTCGAAGGGGCGTCATTTGAAGTCTCGCCCTCCCAGATAAGAAAGCTTGCCAGGGTCCTGTAGAAAGGCCTGTTACTTACAACAAATCTAAAAACCCGTATGACTGTGGACACTGCTATTTGTAAAAGTTCTTCGTGTAATTTAGATTCCCTGGGCTGAATGGTTTTACACAACTGCAGTGACTTGTTCGAGTCTGACATTTATCAAAACTGTGATTTCCACTATGTTCTCGAAGTGATGAATAGAAATAATACTTCAACAGTTACACCTCTTAGAAAAGAAATGTGTGTTCTTTTCCCACTGATTAATGACGCGGGATGAATGACCTTTGGAGAAACCAATAAGTTTTTCAAATCTCTGATCCAGCCTGGTGGGCATCCACAATAAGCCCTTAATGGAACTCAGAAAGATCCCTTGTTTACGCTTTCCAACCGTAGGTTGATGAAGCTTATGTACTCCAGCTTTGTCCGTCTGTCAGCCTGTTCGCACAATAACTCCCGTAAAAATGGTTCGATTTCGATGAAATTTTAGTATGTGGTAGGGGGACCACCTGGGGACGAACTCTATTGAAAATTGGCGAAACGCGGTCAAAGGTCACGACATAGGAGCGGGATCCATTCCATTGCCCTTATGCGTCATAACTTGCGTAAAAATGGTTCGATTTCGATGAAATTTTAGTATGTCGTAGGGGACGACCTGGGGACAAATCCTATTGAAAATAGGCGAAATGGGGTCAAAGGCCAGCACAAGAAGCGGGATCCAATCTATTGTCGTTATGCGTCATAACGTGAGTAAAAATGGTCCGATTTCGATGAAATTTTAGTATGTGGTAGGGGACCACCTTGAAATGAATTGTATTAAAAATGGGAAAAATAAGGCAAAGTTCAGGATATAGAACCGGGATCCATTCTACTGCCTTTATGAGTCATAACTTACAAAAAAAGCTTCGGTTTCGACAAAACATTTTCAAGTTGTTCCAGAAGCACACTGAAACGGTTCTGTTGAATATCATCGAAATGGGGTCAAAGGTCAGAACACAGGAGCGATATATATTCCACAGCCATTATCCTCATAACTTGAGTAATGATTTCTGGTATGTTGGAAAGCGTATCATAATTAAGGCATTGCATGATTTTACTAACTGCTTTTTCCCATGCGGTTCGGCACTTCTGAAGAGCAGCAGTCTAAAACAGTTGCTTGATCATGCCGTGACACACGTGACCGCGTATATATTGCATGTAGTTTGTGTAAGTCAGGTATACGTTCATCTGTATAAAGATTTCTGGTTCAATGGCAGGTGTGAGTAGAACTGAGCTTCGCAGAAAATATGGCAAGAAAATATCCATGTCCAGAATCCAGAAGATTTGCTCAATGTGTCGTCAGCCGAGCTGGTATTGCACGAGGTTCATCTATCCACAGTAAACATGCCTTGGTCTCATTACATGGGTTTCTTAGCACGTACGGATTTTATCATGTTTTCTACACTTCTTATTTGACAATACCTAAGCATCTTACCTGTATTCCTATTCTTCGAGGGAATTGCAATTTCATTGTCACAGAAAGCACACTCTTGGATCAAGGGCGTAGCCATGAATGGTTTCAACTCCAGGAGCTCCATTTTGCGCCCCTCTTCGTTCGTAAAACTGATTAAACGTAACGCCGAGAAGAGCAAATAAAACATTTACCCAAACATATACACTCACGGACAATGCAATTTGCGCACCAAGAAGGAAGTATCTGATTGAACTGAAATTTTATGGAAGTAATGCTACAGATGAAGGATACACATGATCTCAAAAACAGAGCTGCAGGACAATTACAGAGGGATTTGTGGCACGCAGTCCGCTCATCTTCAATAGTGCGTCGCACCGCCTCGTGCGGCGATACATGCTGCAATACGGTCCGGCATGGAGGCGAACAGACGCCTGATGTTGTCCTGCGGCAGACTGGCTCACACGTGTTGGATGGTGTGCTCCAAATCGCGAATAGTGCGGCACGGCGGCAGCCGGCGTTTCACCTGGTCCCACACAAGCTCGATAGGGAACATGTCTGGGGAGCGGGCAGGTCATGGAAGTGTCTGGACATGACGTAGGCAGTCCTGGGCAACCCGACCGTGTGCGGGAGGGCATTATCCTGCTCGTATAGCGCACTTGTATCCCGACCAGGAATGGGAGCACATGAGGCCGTAGGAGTTCATCCACATACCGCTGGCCCGTCAATGATCAACGTACCACTGCTAGAAATGATCGGCTATTGTAGGCAATGGGTCACCAGACCATAATGCCTCAAGTGGGGGAGGTGTGGCGCTCGATAGTGAGGTTAGGGATTGTGCCGGTGACACGTAGGGCCTTCACACCCGGACACGACGGTCATCTGTCCATAAAACAAAGCGGTACTCATCGCTAAACACCACACGTCGCCAGTCTGTGGCGTTCCACGTCGTTCTGGCGTGGCACCTCTGAACACGGAGCCGGCTATGTTCCGGTGTTATTGGAGACACACGTAAGTAGCGCTGGGATCGCATATTCGCTTTCGCGAGGCGTCGGGAAATGGTTCTTGGGCGCACAGGAGCCGCTACATCTGCTTTTATAGTGGACCGGTTCCCTGTGGGACCCGTTCGTGCCTAGCGCACGATCCGTCGATTCTCTCTACCGGTGGTCCTCCCGGCCCGTCGGGAGCCGCTCCGCCGTGTGGCAGTGCCGTCGCGTGTCCACTGCTCCCAACACAGTCAGACGGTATGGTCATAATGATCCACGTGGCGGACTATACTGCTTGCCGACCAAACTACGGTTTTCAGCCCAATGATTAGGTATCTCTCAAAGTCCGTAAGTCACGTAAATCAACGTCTCTGGCGTCTATCCTGCATTCTTTTCACTCTGTACTCTTGCTTGCGTTGGCAGGTGCTTCCGCTTTTCTAGGGCATTGACTACACGCCGGTTTATAAGGCTGCCGGTTCGTGCTTGCACCGCAGGGTGTTCGGTCATGCGCAATCGTACCAAATGTGGATCATTTGCATACCGGCACGCACTCTAGCTATTTGCAAAGTTTCGCGGTTGTAGCTTGTTATGATCAGCATATATTTATAACTGTTTTATTTTTGTATTTTATGCGAAAAGACTTTTTTCTCCAAGCGTTGTGGTCAGTGCTACGGTTCCTTCAGGCAGGCAAGGTAAAAATAGCAAGCAAGCTGTCAAATTCAGCTGATATTCCATAAAGCAGAAGTGAATGCTTTCCCATTGGTTATGAAAGCACAAATTTGTTCGTAACGAATATCGAATCCCAGTCCCTTTACTCCGGAGTTAGTTGCTCTTCCAAAGTTACACGGACGGAATCTGTCGCTGCAGATTTGTCATCCTGACATGTGATTTACCTCTGTAGTACGTCACATGATCTCCTTCTTCTTATTATTTTTTACTTTTTTGGGAGCGAAGAACGAACTTTCATTAATTTTCGACGATGTGGAAAATAAGCTTCACATATTTCTCGACGAATCCAAAAGCCGGTACATCCATTTTTACGTTCGGGTGCCAATGTGAAAACAAAAATTGAAGCGCGCTCTCTTTCTCCGGAGTAAGTTTCTCTTCCAACTAAGCTACACAGGCCGAATGTATCGCTCTTTTATGATCATTCTTCCGTGAAGGGTCCGGGTTCGAATCCCGGTGAGGCACGGATGTTGTGTTTGTCTTACGACACTGGCTCTCTCCCTTCCCGGGAACCAGTGACCCTAAATTAGGGACGGACGACTGCTTATAGCCCACTGAGTTGCTCACGGTGGTCGTTAAACCTTCATTAAAAAAATGTATCGCTGCAGATATGTCGTTTTGACGCGTGCTTTATCTCTGTAGTACGTCACATCGTGTGGTAATAAATTGATAAGTTCCTGCGGAATTCATCTAGGCTTGAATATATTGACTGTCATTTGCAGTGTATTTCAGTTCACAGAAGCAGAAGAACAATAGGGTTTGGTATTTTATTGTTTGGAAATCAGCATATGTGGGCGGACAAGTTTAAAGCTTATGGCAACTTCGGAAGTTTTGCTAATTTCACTCAGATGTCGTACTCAGTAGTGACACTGGGAGAACACTCAAGGGCAGTGTGAGGCTGCTATGAATTGTTTTCCTGCTGCTTTAAAAAAAAAAGAAACTCTTTCTATATACATAATGGGGCCACCCCGGTGACGCAGTGGTCTAAGCGCTGGCTCCTGATCATTCATCTGGGATGGCTCCGGGTTCGAATCCCGTTGTGGCATGGGTGTTGTGTTTGTTTTACAGGGCTGTCTCTCTCCCCTGTCTGGAGCCAATGACCTAAATTAGGTACAGACAACTGCTGATAGCCAGTCGAGTTGCTCACAGTGGTCGTTAAACCGACGCAATTAAAAAAATATGGATAATTATTTTTACCAATATTTTATTCCCTATCTCCTCTGTGGAACAGCAATGATGGCGCAGTTGTCTAAGCGATGGCTTCTGATCATTCGTACGAAATGGGTCCGGATTCGAATTTTGGTGAGGCATGAATGTTGTGTTTGTCTTTCGGCGCTGGCTGTCTCCCCTCCTTGGAACCAGTGGACTTAAACTAGCGACTGCTTATAGTCCACTGAGTTGCTCACGGTGGTCGTTAAACCTCCAATAAAAATGCAAAAACAAAACAGCAATGATGCGATATTGCGTGTTTAATCCATTTCAGGTCGGGGATTTTAACAGATGCGCAGTGAAGTTTAAAAAGATAAAAAAACTGCGATTAAAAGCAATAAAATCTATAAAAGGAAGTAAACGTGCGAGGCGCCTGAAGCACACGCTTTTTGGAAAAACATCTTTGTAGTTTTTATCACGTCTTTTGTAAAAAAGATCGTGCTTATAATATCGGTCTGTCAGTCCGTTTGTAAGCACAATATCTCTGCAACTATTAGTCCGATTTTAAAAATTCTTTTGCATTGGGAAGCTTGAAATATGTGAATGCTGGTCCTTCATTAACGATCTACAATTTCGCAGATAGAGGGCGTAAAGGCAGATGATGTCGAATTCAAAACGCATTTTATTCTATATATTTGCTTCTATGCATCCGATTGAAAACATTCTTCTATCTTTCGATTTCATTTATCTCAAAGAACATTTTAGGTATAGTTACTTTTCAAGTTAGGCATAGATCTCCCGCTAGGCGGCGTAAAAGCAAGTTACGTTTCCCCCGATATCTCTTCTTCTAAAACTCCAATTTGAAACATTTTTACTTTAGCGGATACAGCTCCTGATGAAAAAACTTTTGCACGTAATTTCTGATTTTTGGTAAAATTCGCCCACAGGGGGCGTAAGTCTTAATTTTTGCTTCTTATGTATTTGCCATAAAACCTGAGCTTCTGAAATCTCGACTGAAAAAATTATTTCGTGGTCCTATGCCACTCACGTTGATAAACCTTTTCGGAATATTTTCTTTTTAAAATACTGCATGGTTTCTCCGCCAGAAGGCGTAGATGTATATCTTATTTTTATCAATATCTCTGCTTCTAATGGTCCGATATGAAAAATTCTTTCTTTATTAGATAGAATTTACGGTGTGACATGTTTCCATTTAATTTCAAAATTTTCAAGTAATTCATAAACTTTCCGCCTGGGGGCGTACGGGTAAATCTCATTTACCCCGATATCTCTGCTTCTAAAACTCCCATTTCAAAAATTCTTCCTGCATCGCATGCAGTTCCTGATGGAAAATGTTTTTCATATAATTTGTAATATTTGGTAAATAATGTTTTGGCCACCGGGGGGCATAAGTTTTAATTTCTGCTTCTGATGTATTTGCAGCAAAATCTGAGCTTCTAAAAGCTCGATTAATTTTTTTTTCTTGGACCAATACCCCTCACATCGAAAACTATTTTGAGAATACTTTCTTCCGAAAATAATGCACGGTTTTCCCGCCAGTGGGCGTAGATGCATATCTTATATTGGTCCATATCTCTGCTTCGAACAGTCCAATTTGAAAAATTATTTCTGTGTTGGAGAGCGTTCCCGGTGCGAAATGTTTCCTATATAAATTCAAATTTTTCTTAACGCACAATTCTACAACCAGAGGGGATAAGCTCACGATTCCGTTTATAGCAATATCTGAGGGATTAAAAACCCGATTGAAAAACTTCTTTCTTCCATCAGATACTATTGTTTTCCATACCGGTTCTATTGACTTTGAATAGCTTTGATAAATTTAATTTGCGTCAGAACGGATTCAAAAGACGTGCTTATTACAACCGAAAATTCGGTGTCATCTTTCTTGTTTTTATCTTTTACTGGATCAGTGTAACTGATAATTCACGCGACAATCGATAAGTATGCAGAAAACTCAACTGCTTATAGTACATGAGCGTTGTGATATTATCCTTTTGCTCTCTCGTCCCTTAATCTGTACGGCTCTTCTGGAATAACGGGCTTTACTCTAATTTTGAAAACTTATTTTGCCGTAAGAGCCTAGAAATTATGAGGGCGGCTCGAAATATTGTCCAGAAAAATTCTGATCTCTTCATGTGTAAGCAAAAGCCAATCTCTGCGTGTGGATAATCCTTACTGGAAAAACAGTGCGATATCATACAAAATATTTTAAATGTGTCATTTATCGTACTTACTGTCGTTCTGCCATGCCACTGAAAATTTTGTCAGTCAGATCCACTACATCTAAAAAAATGAAAAAAAAAAAAAATATTTGATCGTAAAGAAGGCACTGAAATTGAAAGAATAAACAACTGACTTCAACTGTCATATTGCAAAATCTACTAATGTATAAGAACGCATTCCATGTAAAAAAATATCAAGAATATGTAAAGACTTTAATAATAAATAAATTAATTTTCACAAAAATATGGTATAACGAAGTAGATTTCTCCGTCATTTTTTGTCCACGCCGGGAATCGAATCCGAGTCCACTTATTCCGGAAAAAGTCGCTCTACCAACTAAGCTACGCAGACGTTCGTTCTTGGTGCTATCTGCCTTTATGTCGTGTGCGTCCTGCGGGGCAGGCACATCACATCGGTTCTACGTCAATTCGTCGCGTGCGTCAATTCGTCGACTGCGACGATTCGTCGCGCGTCAATTCGTCGCCTACGTCAATTCGTCGCGGGTCAATTCGTCGACTGCGTCAATTCGTCGACTGCGTCAATTCGTCGCGCGTCAATTCGTCGCGGACAAATTCGTCGACTACCTCAATTCGTCGCGCGTCAATTCGTCGCGTTTACAGATTTTGGTTACATACAAAACGAATTCAGGAAAACGTACGATTTCGAACGTCTTGCTCCCTGATCAAATTTATAAAGTTTGGACACGCAGACAGGATAGGAATATTACGTTTTTCTTTGGCACTAAAAATATTAGACGGTAAACGGTTTTTGGAAAGGGGCAGGGCCCGGTTGGTCAGAGCCCCCCATATACAAAATTTTCGTAAAATCTACAGTTTTCAATTCAGAACCACCAAATCTGGTATACTATCTCGTGGTATTCTAACTTAGACTGCAGACGGTTTTGGGAAGCAGTTGGAGAGGGGATGGGTGGGTGGGGTTTAGAGCCCCCCTACAAAAGTGCCGTAAAATATAGTTTTCAATTTAGAACTACCAAATCTGGTATACTATCTCGTGGTATTTTAACTTAGACTGTAGACGGTTTTCGGAAGCGGTTGGAGAGGAGGGGGGGGTAGAGTAGAGCCCCCCTACAGAATTGCCGTAAAGTACTTTTTTCAATTTAGAACCACCAAATTTGGTATACTATCTTATGGTACTCTAACTTAGACGGCAGATCGTTTTTGGAACGGGTCCACGCCCGGTGGGTCAGAGCCCCCCCTCATACAAAATTTTTTTAAAACTACAGCTTTCAATTCAGAACCACCTAATCTGGTATACTATCTCATGGTACTCTAACTTAGACGCTAGACGGTTTTTGGAAGGGGTTGGAGCCCGGGGGTCAGACCCCCCCAATAAATACTTTTTCGTAAAATCTACAGTTTTCAATTTAGAACCACCAAATTTGGTATACTAATTCGTGGTACTCTAACTTAGACGCTAGACGGTTTTTGGAAGCGGTTGGAGCCCGGGGGTAAGACCCCCTCCCGAATAAACACTTTTTCGTAAAATCTACAGTTTTCAATTCAGAACCACCAAATCTAGTATACTATCTCGTGGTATTTTAACTTAGACTGTAGACGGTTTTCGGAAGCGGTTGGAGAGGGGGGGGGGGTTAGAGCCCCCTACAGAATTGCCGTAAAATATAGATTTCAATTTAGAACCACCAAATTTGGTATACTATCTTATGGTACTCTAACTTAGACGGCAGACCGTTTTTGGAACGGGTCAAGGCCTGGGGGGTCAGAGTCCCCCACATACAAAATTTTTTTAAAAACTACAGTTTTCAATTCAGAACCACCTAATCTGGTATACTATCTCTAGGTACTCTAACTTAGACGCTAGACGGTTTTTGGAAGGGGTGGAGCCCGGGAGTTCAGACCCCCCCCCCGAATAAACACTTTTTCGTAAAATCTACAGTTTTCAATTTAGAACCACCAAATTTGGTATACTATCTCACGGTACTCTAACTTAGAGGCTAGACGGTTTATGGAAGGGGTTGCAGCCCGCGGGGTCGGAGCTCCCAATCATAAAAAATTTCGTAAAATCTACAGTTTTCATCTTAGAACCACCAAATTTGGTATACTAACATAGACGGCAGACGGTATTAAGGTACTCTAACTTAGACAGCAGACCGTTTTTGGAACGGGCCAAGGCCCGGGAGGTCAATGCCCCCCACATACAAATTTTTTTAAAAACTACAGTTTTCAATTCAGAACCACCTAATCTGGTATACTATCTCATGGTACTCTAACTTAGACGCTAGACGGTTTTTGGAAGGTGTTGGAGCCCGCAGGGTAGGAGCCCCCCCCCCCTTCATAAAAAATTGCGTAAAATCTACAGTTTTCATCTTAGAACCACCAAATTTGGTATACTATCTTATGGTACTCTAAATTCGACAGCAGACCGTTTTTGAAACGGGTCTAGGCCCGGGGTCAGAGCAACCCACATACAAAATTTTCTGAAAAACTACAGTTTTCAACTCAGAACCACCTAATCTGGTACACTATCTCATGGTACTCTAACTTAGACGCTAGACGGTTTTTGGAAGGGGTTGGAGCCCGGGAGGTCAGACCCCCCCCTGAATAAACACCTTTTCGTAAAATCTATAGTTTTCAATTTAGAACCACCAAATTTGGTATACTATCTCATGGTGCTCTAACTTAGACGCTAGACAGTTTTTGGAAGGGGTTGGAGCCCGCAGGGTCGGAGCCCCCCCCCACCTCATAAAAAATTTCGTAAAATCTACAGTTTTCATCTTAGAACCACCAAAGTTGGTATACTATCTTATGGTACTCTAACTTAGACGGCAGACCATTTTTGGAACGGGTCAAGGCCCGGCGGGTCTGGGCCCCGCACATACAAAATTTTCTTAAAAACTACAGTTTTCAATTCAGAACCACCTAATCTGGTATACTATCTCATGGTACTCTAACTTAGACGCTAGACGGTTTTTTGAAGTGGTTGGAGCCCGGTGGGTCAGACCCCCCCTGAATAAACACTTTTTCGTAAAATCTACAGTTTTCAATTTAGAACCACCAAATTTGGTATACTATCTCATGGTACTCTAACTTAGACGCTAGACGGTTTTTGGAAGAGGTTGGAGCCCGGGGGTTAGACCCCCCCCTCCGAATATTTTTTTTTTTGTAAAATCTACAGTTTTAAATTTAGAACCGTCAAATTTGGTATACTATCACATGGTACTCTAACTTAGACGACAGACCGTTTTTGGAACGGGTAAAGGCCCGGGGAGTCAGAGTCCCCCACATATAAAATTGTCTTAAAAACTACAGTTTTCAATTCAGAACCACCAAATCTGGTATACTATCTCATGGTACTCTAACTTAGACGCTAGACGGGTTTTGGAAGGGTTTGGAGCCAGGGAGTCAGACCACCCCCTAATAAAAACTTTTTCGTAAAATCTACAGGTTTCAATTTAGACCACCAAATTTGGTATACTATCTCATGGTACTCTCAAACTTTCGTAAAATCTATAGTTTTCAATTTAGAACCACCAAATTTTGTATACTATCTCATGGTGTTCACAAAGTATTTATTCAAGGAATGTACATGAGACGAGCAAGAGAAAAACGTCTCAAAAAAAAACAGTGACACATGAATGCACTATTTACAGATGACAGTAGATACCTATTTACAATATATACATGACATTTAGATGTAAACAAATCTTGAGGAGATCGTACACACTAGATTGAGCAGATATGGCAACTGTTCAGGTAGAGCAGCACAGAGTAAAATGTTATAATATAGTCTTATGAGCACAATCCCAAGGCCTCTGGGGACCATGGAGAGAAGAAGCTGGGTTCATTTGAAGACGCAACGGCACCGTTATGAAAACAAGATAAGTACATGTACATGAGACGAGCAAAAGTAGAATGATCGATAATTGTGACATAGAAATGGGATATGTACAGATGGCTGTAGAAACAAAGAGATATTATAGTTGCATGACATTCAGACGGAAATAGATGTTCAGGAATCTCGTGGAGATAAGACATACCTTGATGAGCAGGTGTGACGAAGGTTCGGATAAAGAGTCACTGAGTTAACTGTTAAATAGTCATACAAGCACCAACTGTAAGATGCAATGAAGTCGGTGTCCCAGCGAACCATGGGGCCGCTGGGGACCATGTAGAGAAGAAGCTGGGTTCACTTTGTCGAGCAACGGCGGTGTGGTACTCAAGGCGTAATCGAGAAAGGAGACATTCCCGAAAAAAACTGAGCAACGCGGCACTTGCGTGAAGTACCGTAGGAGGCACCTCCCGAGCACGACACTGTTGATGATAGACGTATATAACGTGTTTCACTAGCACAAAAATGTAGGTGCAGACTACAGGGAGTCTGGTTGAAGGCACAAGGTTGAGCAACAGCGTTCGGTAAGCACTGAAGGAAAGATCAGTTGTACAGGATCTTTGCGCAATCGAAAAGGCAAGATTCAGCATTGGTAGCAGTATAGTGCAATATTGATAGACATGACTCACATCTGCCTCCCCGGCGCAGAAAGGGCAGAGTGGGGAGGAAAGAAGGGTCATCCGGTGCAAGATTGAGGGTACGGGAAGACGGTTATGTAAGAAGAACCAGTGGGTGTTGATCTCTGGGGGTGTAGATAGAGGAGAGAGGGTGGCAGACCACACAGCAGAGAGAGCGGAAGACGGGATATCAGGGATAGGTGTAGGCGTAGAAGAGCGGGAGAGAGAGAGAAATTTGTAAAGAGCGGATGTGGAGAAGGAGAAAATCGGAAGATCTATGCCGTGAGCCGACAAGAAAAAGGGGAGGGGGAGAGACGCGGATAGAACGGGAACGAGACCGGCGGGGGAAGCAAGATCGGGAAAGAGAGATATAAGGGATGAGAGTAAGGAGGTGTGAACCTGAAGAGCATGGGGTAGAGCACGAATAGCAGGAGGAAAGTCGGAGAAGGAGCGCCAGAGAAAATCAGGGGTGACAAGGTCTCGGACTGTGACTACTCCGGCGTGGAGCCAGGTGGGGAAAGCAAAACAGGGGAGGTGCGGAGGATGAATGACGGAGGAGAAAAATAGAGGTTCTGATAGAAGTTCGGAGGTAGTAGCTGGTCGAGAGCGAGAGAGAGGGAAAGAGCGAAGCAGGGTGATAGCCTCTCGATAGACAGGAGGTAAGTTGGAAAGGAGGGGGCAGTGATCCATTAAAAGATAGGAAAGAAAAGTAAGGTGGGGATTACGCGGTGAGACAGTGACGTCCCGGGTTGTTTCCGCAGGCAGAACAGGTGAAGCAAGAAGGCAAAGAAACGCTGACACTCGGAATGCCTGATAGTATAACCGCACGTCATGCAGTCCAATACCGCCATTCTGGGGAAACAAGCTGAGAAGTGAAGCGTTAACCCAATGATGACCAGCCTACACGATATTGGTTTGGCACTGGGTGATTGCAAGAAGACGACAGACAGGTAGTTTGGACGCAAGCCAAGAGAACGTGCACATTTATATCAATTATGTTCTAGTGATCTGGGCACGCTGGTACAGAGAAGTGCAGAACTGTGCTTGTCTCCAGTTGACAGCCGTGCGCAGCAGGCGGGGGTTCAGTGCATTCCACGTTGTCGTCGAGGCTGTAGGAGGTTTACCTAGGTGCATTCCTAGAAAACGCTGTGAGGATGTGGACCATTTGGCTCCCCATGGAGAGTCGGTACGACTAGCCCACGACCCGCACCACAAGCTAGTGCTTTTTGACTCTTTTAGCGTGGCACTAGAACAGGAGGTATACCGAGCGTAGAGGTGGCGTAGTTTGCAGAATTGTGCATCTTGTCGAACACAAAAAGTCACGTCATCAGCATAGGCAACATAGGTGACAATATGATGGCGAGTGCTGGCGACCACTGGAGGCAGAGAAGCAGAGAACGATCTGTGAACGGAGCGGAGAAAAGGTTCGATTGCAAGAGCAAAGAGCTGTCCGGACAAGGGAGCAGCCTTGCCGGACGCCGCGACGGAAAGGAATTGGCGCTGTGAGGAGGGTGGGCAACCTGACGTGGAAAGTGGCGTCTTGATAGAGGGAGAGGAGAACAGAAACAAAAGGAGGTGGAAACCTGAAACTATAAAATGTAGACGAGAGGTAAGCATGAGAAATATTGTCAAAAGCGGATTGTTGATCGAGAGACAGCAGAGCAAGAGGTTCTGAGCGAGATCGAGCGAGACGGATTAGGTCACTGAGAAGTTGAATGTTATGCGAGATGGAGCGCTCTGGGACAGTGTAGGTCTGGTTAAAGGACAGGATGTGGGGGAGGATTGGATTAATACGGCGCGAGAGTAGTTTAGCATAAAGCTTGTAATCAAGATTCAGAAGTGAGATGGGACGTAAGTTCCCCAAGTCTAGGAGATTACCCTTCTTGGGGAAGAGGACTATATGGGCAATTGTGAAACTCCTCGGAAGGGTGGATAGGTGGAAAGCAGCGGAGAAAGCACTAAGCAGAAAAGGGAGGAGGGCTGGGAGGAAAGCTTTGTAAAAACAGAAAGGAAGTCCATCCGGGCCAGGTGCAGCCTTAGAATTTAGGGAAGAAAACGTCTCGGAAATCTCTGTTAGCGTGGGAGGCCGGAGGAGAGAATCAGAAAAATAAGAGGGGACTTGAGGTAAAGCAGAGTGTAGACCAGATTAGGCAGTGCTAGAAGGAGGAGGAGTCTCACAAAACTTCGTTGTAAAATAGCTGCGGGAAACAGAGCAATGAGTAACTGGATCAGAGGATACCTCGCTGGTAGAGAGGCGGAGATGGCGAATTGAAGCAGAGGCATGACGCTTAGATTCAAGATTGGAAAGAAACTCATATGTGCAAGCATCGGGCGCGAGATGCTGTAATCTCAGCCGCCGAATGACCTGTTGCGCAAGTGGGACTAGGAGAGAATTCAGTTCAGCCTTATACACAGCAAAAAGAGGGTCAGCCATATTTATAAGGGAAAGCATCGTACGGATGTGATCCAAACGCATCCTCTGTAGCGTCGTGATCGTAAAAGCCTGATTTCGCACATGAAGCAAGAGGCGATGTTTTACCTCCAGCCAGAAAGTCAGGGCACACGGCGCAGACAGCAGTTGCGTGCGCCATTCGGAGAGGAAATGGCGGACTGAAGAGCAAAAACCGGCGTCATCCAAAAGAGCGGCATCAAATGTCCACGGCCGGGTTGTCCTGTGCTGTGCATGAGTGTGGAACACTGTGAGAGTGATGGCACAATGGTCGGACGACGCAGTGGGCTGGCAACAGGATGCAGAGATCGATGGAAGAAGTATGGGCGTGGTATAAAATCTGTCAAGTCTGGCCGTGGCCGGGTTTATTGCACCAGCTGCACGCCAGGTATGGGAGGGTGTAGTCGGATATAAGTGTCGATGGACATCAATCAGTGAGAAATCAAAAACGAGGGACTGTAGCTGCTGTACAAAGTCTGCACGATGTTCGCGTGAAGGCGGGGAACGATCAAGTTGAGGGTGTAGAGTACAATTAAAGTCGCCACCAACGAGAACTCGGTCGGTGGCAGGTATACCAGAGAGAGCACCGCCAAAGCACAGAAAAAGCTCCGACACATAAGTGGAGGTGTTTGGCACGTAGATGTTAAAGATATGAAACCTCTCCGTTTGAATAGTGAACGTGACTTGTTGTAAGAGATCACGACAGAGATTTTTTACAGAGAAGAGAGTCATCGTAGAGCGAAAAGTTGAGCGTATCCAGACGGCAATACCACCATATGATGAACAGCTGAATGCGTGGTGGAAAGTAAAATTCCATGATCGCCAACGGGTAAACAAAGTGGTAGGATGACAGTTCGTCTCTTGTAAAAGTAGCACGTCCGCACTCAGTGGGGAAAGGTCCTCATAGGCTAAGGCGTTCGCAAGTGGTGTCGCAAAACGGCGACAGTTAAGTGACGTGACCTTGAACTTTTAGGTCCGTCGGCGGATGTAAGATGTGTTGACTTGCAGTAGCGAGAACATGTAGGCGCTGGATAAAACCCAGACCCCACGGAATGTCATCGACGTTCCGCCGAAGAGTGTGCATAAGAGAATCAAGTTGACTAAGAACCCGAGGTAGGGCAGCTTCATACTTTAGTAAACAAGTACGGGCAGTGGCCGTGCTGGTGGGACTCACTAAATATTCAAGAAGATCTACGTAAGGCAGCGGCTCAGCGGGAAAAGCATTCTCTTGAAGGAGATTAGTAAAGTCCTCTAACGAGGGAGAAACGTCCTCCGTCTCTGGTTCAGTCCAGGCTTGTACTTGAGAAGACGAAATGCCACGTCGAGAGAAGAATGCGCGAGTAACCGGGCGATTAGACCGCCTTGTGAACAAGTGCGGGGATGAGGACGTCTTAGACTTCTTCAACTTCTTCCGTGAGGAGACACTGCGTTTGCCAAAAGTCGTGGAGGAACCAGCTGGTATAGAAGTTTCTGTGCTGGAAAGGGTATCGGCTGCTGGATCTGCAGTGCCAATGGTAAACACCGACGGCAGATCAGCAGGCAAATCTGTAGGAGCAGAAAGTATACGCTGCGGGGGTGCCGTAGGAAGCGTTGGGAAATTCCGATCTGTAACTGAAAGTGAGTCTGCCAAAGACGTTTGTCGACCAACGTCTGTAGGCCGACGTCGGGAAGATCTGGGTCCTGCAACCTTCCACTCGTGTGGAGACGTTGACACGGCAGTAACAGGAGGGACAGAAGGCGCCACAGCACTTGGCACGGTTATGGAAACAGCACGAGTGCAATTGGCTCGCACATTTCTCTCACTTTGACAAAGGGTGCAATGCTGAGAAGTGATGATCTCGATACGCCGTCGCTGTTGCCCACAGCGCACTTGAAGGACAGTTGGACAGGCCTGAAGATGAGTATCGGACGGAAAGAGCACACGAGCGGTGCGACGGAAGCCACGAATGGCTTTGTCTTCGGGGTCTCTGGGTGCCGCCGAGAGGGTTGTTATGGGACCGACTACTCGGCCGAACTTACTGAGTAACGTGCACAGAATAGTATCAGAAACCTCTGGCGGGATAGGGTAGAAAGTCATCGGCACGGGGAGGTGCTCGACTGGTTGTGGTAGTAGATGTACATCATTAATGGTCAGTCCTGCTGTCAAGACCAGGTCAGCATGTTCCTTTTTCTTGAAGTAAACCAGCACTGATCGTGGTTTTCGGGCAACATAATCTAATGCGTCCGCCGGTAAGATGGATTTAAGAGCTCGGCGATAGAACTGAAGCTTTGTATCCGGCAGCGCATCAAAACATACACCGAGTTCCATCGTTGATTGTAGTTGACGGCCGGCTGGTGAGTCTTCGGGAATATCTATCGTAGCTGTGGATCCCACGACATGAAGATACGAATCGGGAAGGAGAGTATCAGACGATAAGAGTGACGTAGAGCCACTAGACATGGCAGTCGCATATGATGGAGGAACAGTACTTTTACGAGATGTAGAGGGGGAAACTCCAGTTGTTATAGGCGAATCTGGTAGTTGAGATGAAGTGGTGGCCGTAGAAGCGACGGCACCCGACACCTCCATAGCATCCGCGACAGGGACAGAGAGTAGACCTGTAACGGCAGTATTCTCTGTGGCCGTAGGTGCAGGCGAGGAGGAGGAACTCAGGACGTCATGAGGCAGTTAGAGATCCCTGCGACCAACGAAGCTGTGTCAGTAGCTGGGTTGGAAGAAGAGGAAAAAAATGGCTTCTCTTCCAAGATAAGGGCGTGAGCTTCACCCTTATCTAATGCTGCCATGTCAACGGCGAGGCTTACCGAAGAACAAGACCAACTCGTTCGAAAAATATAACTAACGATAAAGAATAAAGTAATTCACTCACCACCTCGTGAGACAAACGAAAGCACTGATCTTCAACTTGAAGATGCACTCGAAAAGAAAAAGTACACCACTCGATTAACTACTCGAAAGCACGTAAAAGACAGAGCTCAAAAAACACACATCACATCACGATCTCATGGTACTCTAACTTAGACGGTAGACCGTTTTTGGAACGGGTCAAGGCCCGGGGGTTACAGCCCACCCCCATAATTTTTTTTGCAAAATCTACAGTTTTCAATTCAGAGCCATTAAGTATGATATCATTAAACTCTAACTTAGACGCTAGACGCTTTTTGGAAGGGGTTAGAGCCCGGGGGGTGAAAGCCCCCCTCATAAAAATTTCGTAAAATCTACAGTTTTCAATTTAGAGTAACCAAATTTGGTATACTATCTCATGGTACTATAACTTAGACGGTAGACCGTTTTTGGAAGGGTTGCAGCCCGGGTAGGGGGGGGGGTAAGGACCTCCCTCATAAAAAAATCGCAAAATCTAGTTTTCAATTCAAAACCACCAAATCTGGCATACTATCTCGTGGTATTCTAACTTAGACTGTAGACGGTTTTTGGAAGCGGTTGGAGTCCGTGGGGTTAGAGCTCCCTTCCTACAAAATTGCCGTAAAATATAGTTTTCAATTTTGAACCACCAAATTTGGTGTCATGAAACTCTAACTTAGCGGAAGACCGTTTTTGGAACAGATCGGCGGCCGGTAGGTCAGAACTCCCCCCCCTACAACATTATCGTAAAATCTACAGTTTTCAATTTAGAACCTCCAAATTTGGTATACCATCTCATGGTGTTCACAAAGTATTTATTCAAGGAATGTACATGAGACGAGCAAGAGAAAAACGTCTCAAAAAAAAACAACAGTGACACATGAATGCGCTATTTACAGATGACAGTAGATACCTATTTACAATATATACAAGACATTTAGATGTAAACAAATCTTGAGGAGATCGTACACACTAGATTGAGCAGATATGGCAAGGGTTCAGGTAGAGCAGCACAGAGGAAAATGTTATAATATAATCTTATGAGCACTAACTGTACTGTGCAGCGAAGGTGGAGTCCCAACAACCCCAAGGCCTCTGGGGACCATGGAGAGAAGAAGCTGGGTTCACTTGAAGACGCAACGGCACCGTTATGAAAACAAGATACGTACATGTACATGAGACGAGCAAAAGTAGAATGACCGATAATTGTGACATGGAAATGGGATATGTACAGATGACTGTAGAAACAAAGAGACATTATAGTTGCATGACATTCAGATGGAAATAAATGTTCAGGAATCTCGTGGAGATAAAACATACCTTGATGAGCAGGTGTGACGAAGGTTCGGATAAAGAGTCACTGAGTTAACTGTTAAATAGTCATACAAGCACCAACTGTAAGATGCAATGAAGTCGGTGTGCCAGCGAACCATGGGGCCGCTGGGGACCATGTAGAGAAGAAGCTGGGTTCACTTTGTCGAGCAACGGCGGTGTGGTACTCAAGGCGTAATGGAGAAAGGAGACATTCCCGTAAAAAACTGAGCAACGCGGCACTTGCGTGAAGTACCGTAGGAGGCACCTCCCGAGCACGACACTGTTGATGATAGACGTATATAACGTGTTTCACTAGCACAAAAATGTAGGTGCAGACTACAGGGAGTCTGATTGGAGGCACAAGGTTGAGCAACAGCGTTCGGTAAGCACTGAAGGAAAGATCAGTTGTACAGGATCTTTGCGCAATCGAAAAGGCAAGATTCAGCATTGGTAGTAGTATAGTACAATATTGATAGACATGACTCACATCTGCCACCCCGCCGCAGAAAGGGCAGAGTGGGGAGGAAAGAAGGGTCATCCGGTGCAAGATTGAGGGTACGGGAAGACGGTTATGTAAGAAGAACCAGTGGGTGTTGATCTCTGGGGGTGTAGATAGAGGAGAGAGGGTGGCAGACCACACAGCAGAAAGAGCGGAAGACGGGATATCAGGGATAGGTGTAGGCGTAGAAGAGCGGGAGAGAGAGAGAAATTTGTAAAGAGCGGATGTGGAGAAGGAGAAAATCGGAAGATCTATGCCGTGAGCCGACAAGAAAAAGGGGAGGGGGAGAGACGCGGATAGAACGGGAACGAGACCGGCGGGGGAAGCAAGATCGGGAAAGAGAGAAATAAGGGATGAGAGTAAGGAGGTGTGAACCTGAAGAGCATGGGGTAGAGCACGAATAGCAGGAGGAAAGTCGGAGAAGGAGCGCTAGAGAAAATCAGGGGTGACAAGGTCTCGGACTGTGACTACTCCGGCGTGGAGCCAGGTGGGGAAAGCAAAACAGGGGAGGTGCGGAGGATGAATGACGGAGGAGAAAAATAGAGGTTCTGAGAGTAGTTCGGAGGTTGTAGCTGGTGGAGAGCGAGACAGAGGAAAAGAGCGAAGCAAGGTGATAGCCTCCCGATTGACAGGAGGTAAGTTGGAAAGGAGGGGGCAGTGATCCATTAAAAGATAGGAAAGAAAAGTAAGGTGGGGATTACGCGGGGAGACAGTGACGTCCCGGGTTGTCTCCGCAGGCAGAACAGGTGAAGCAAGAAGGCGAAGAAATGCAGACACTCGGAATGCCTGATAGTATAACCGCACGTCAAGCAGTCCAATACCGCCATTCTGAGGGGACAAGCTGAGAAGTGAAGCGTTAACCCAATGATGAGCAGCCCACACGATATTGGTTTGGCACTGGGTGATTGCAAGAAGACGACAGACAGGTTGTTTGGACGCAAGCCAAGAGAACGTGCACATGGATATCAATTATGTTCTAGTGATCTGGGCACGCTGGTACAGAGAAGTGCAGAACTGTGCTTGTCTCCAGTTGGCATCCGTGCGCAGCAGGCGGGGGTGCAGTGCATTCCACGTTGTCGTCGAGGCTGTAGGAGGTTTACCTAGGTGCACTCCTAGAAAACGCTGTGAGGATGTGGACCATTTGGCTCCCCATGGAGAGGCGGTTCGACTAGCCCACGACCCGCACCACAAGCTAGTGCTTTTTGACTCGTTTAGCGTGCCACTAGAACAAGAGGTATACCGAGCGTAGAGGTGGCGTAGTTTGCAGAATTGTGCATCTTGTCGAACACAAAAAGTCACGTCATCAGCATAGGCAACATAGGTGACAATATGATGGCGAGGGCTGGCGACCACTGGAGGCAGAGAAGCAGAGAAGGATCTGTGAACGGAGCGGAGAAAAGGTTCGATTGCAAGAGCAAAGAGCTGTCCGGACAAGGGGCAGCCTTGCCGGACGCCGCGACGGAAAGGAATTGGCGCTGTGAGGAGGGTGGGCAACCTGACGTGGAAAGTGGCGTCTTGATACAGGGAGAGGAGAACAGAAACAAAAGGAGGTGGAAACCAGAAACTATAAAATGTAGACGAGAGGTAAGCATGAGAAATATTGTCAAAAGCGGATTGTTGATCGAGAGACAGCAGAGCAAGAGGTTCTGAGCGAGATCGATCGAGATGGATTAGGTCACTGAGAAGTTGAACGTTATGCGAGATGGAGCGCCCTGGGACAGTGTAGGTCTGGTTAGAGGACAGGATGTGGGGGAGGATTGGATTAATACGGCGCGAGAGTAGTTTAGTATAAAGCTTGTAATCAAGATTCAGAAGTGAGATGGGACGCCAGTTCCCCAAGTCTAGGAGATCACCCTTCTTGGGGAAGAGAACTATATTGGCAATTGTAAAACTCTTCGGAAGGATGGATAGGTGGAAAGCAGCGGAGAAAGCACTAAGCAGAAAAGGGAGGAGGGCTGGGAGGAAAGCTTTGTAAAAACAGAAAGGAAGTCCATCCGGGCCAGGTGCAGCCTTAGAATTTAGGGAAGAAAACGTCTCGGAAATCTCTGTTAGCGTGGGAGGCCGGAGGAGAGAATCAGAAAAATAAGAGGGGACTTGAGGTAAAGCAGAGTGTAGACCAGATAAGGCAGTGCTAGAAGGAGGAGGAGTCTCACAAAACTTCGTTGTAAAATAGCTGCGGGCAACAGAGCAATGAGTAACTGGATCAGAGGATACCTCGCCGGTAGAGAGGCGGAGATGGCGAATTGAAGCAGAGGCATGACGCTTAGATTCAAGATTGGAAAGAAACTCATATGTGCAAGCATCGGGCGCGAGATGCTGTAATCTCAGCCGCCGAATGACCTGTTGGGCAAGTGGGACTAGGAGAGAATTCAGTTCAGCCTTATACACAGCAAAAAGAGGGTCAGCCATATTTATAAGGGAAAGCATCGTACGGATGTGATCCAAACGCATCCTCTGTAGCGTCGTGATCGTAAAAGCCTGATTTCGCACATGAAGCAAGAGGCGATGTTTTACCTCCAGCCAGAAAGTCAGGGCACACGGCGCAGACAGCAGTTGCGTGCGCCATTCGGAGAGGAAATGGCGGACTGAAGAGCAAAAACCGGCGTCATCCAAAAGAGCGGCATCAAATGTCCACGGCCGGGTTGTCCTGTGCTGTGCATGAGTGTGGAACACTGTGAGAGTGATGGCACAATGGTCGGACGACGCAGTGGGCTGGCAACAGGATGCAGAGATCGCTGGAAGAAGTATGGGCGTGGTATAAAATCTGTCAAGTCTGGCCGTGGCCGGGTTTATTGCACCAGCTGCACGCCAGGTATGGGAGGGTGTAGTCGGATATAAGTGTCGATGGACATCAATCAGTGAGAAATCAAAAACGAGGGACTGTAGCTGCTGTAAAAGGTCTGCACGATGTTCGCGTGAAGGCGGGGAACGATCAAGTTGAGGGTGTAGAGTACAATTAAAGTCGCCACCAACGAGAACTCGGTCGGTGGCAGGTATACCAGAGAGAGCACCGCCAAAGCACAGAAAAAGCTCCGACACATAAGTGGAGGTGTTTGGCACGTAGATGTTAAAGATATGAAACCTCTCCGTTTGAATAGTGAACGTGACTTGTTGTAAGAGATCACGACAGAGACTTTTTACCGAGAAGAGAGTCATCGTAGAGCGAAAAGTCGAGCGCACCCAGACGGCAATACCACCATATGATGAACAGCTGAATGCGTATTGGAAAGCAAAATTCCATGATCGCCAGCGGGTAAACAAAGTGGTAGGATGACAGTTCGTCTCTTGTAAAAGTAGCACGTCCGCACTCAGTGGGGAAAGGTCCTCATAGGCTAAGGCGATCGCAAGTGGTGTCGCAAAACGGCGACAGTTAAGTGACGTGACCTTGAACTTTTAGGTCCGTCGGCGGATGTAAGATGTGTTGACTTGCAGTAGCGAGAACATGTAGGCGCTGGATAAAACCCAGACCCCACGGAATGTCATCGACGTTCCGCCGAAGAGTGTGCATAAGAGAATCAAGTTGACTCAGAACCCGAGGTAGGGCAGCTTCATACTTTAGTAAACAAGTACGGGCAGTGGCCGTGATGGTGGGACTCACTAAATATTCAAGAAGATCTACGTAAGGCAGCGGCTCAGCGGGAAAAGCATTCTCTTGAAGGAGATTAGTAAAGTCCTCTAACGAGGGAGAAACGTCCTCCGTCTCTGGTTCAGTCCAGGCTTGTACTTGAGAAGACGAAATGCCACGTCGAGAGAACATTGCACGAGTAACCGGGCGATTAGACCGCCTAGTGAACAAGTGCGGGGATGAGGACGTCTTAGACTTCTTCAACTTCTTCCGTGAGGAGACACTGCGTTTACCAAAAATCGTGGAGGAACCAGCTGGTATAGAAGTTTCTGTGCTGGAAAGGGTTTCGGCTGCTGGATCTGCAGCGCCCACGGTAAACACCGACGACATATCAGCAGGTAAATCTGTAGGAGCAGAAAGTATACACTGCGGGGGTGCCGTAGGAAGCGTGGGAAAATTCCGATCTGTAACTGAAAGTGAGTCTGCCGAAGACGTTTTTCGACCAACGTCTGTAGGCCGACGTCGGGAAGATCTGGGTCCTGCAACCTTCCACTCGTGTGGAGACGTTGACACAGCAGTAACAGGAGGGACAGAAGGTGTCACAGCACTTGGCACGGTTATGGAAACAGCACGAGTGCAATTGGCTCGCACATGACTCTCACTTTGACAAAGGGTGCAATGCTGAGAAGTGATGATCTCGATACGACGTCGCTGTTGCCCACAGCGCACGTGAAGGACAGTTGGACAGGCCTGAAGATGAGTATCGGACGGAAAGAGCACACGAGCGGTGCGACGGAAGCCACGAATGGCTTTGTCTTCGGGGTCTCTGGGTGCCGCCGAGAGGGTTGTTATGGGACCGACTACTCGGCCGAACTTACTGAGTAACGTGCACAGAATAGTATCAGAAACCTCTTTCGGGACAGGGTAGAAAGTCACCTGCACGGGGCGGTGCGCGACTGGTTGTGGTAGTAGATGTACATCATTAATGGTCAGTCCTGCTGTCAAGACAAGGTCAGCATGTTCCTTTTTCTTGAAGTAAACCAGCACTGATCGTGGTTTTCGGGCAACATAATCTAATGCGTCCGCCGGTAAGATGGATTTAAGAGCTCGGCTATAGATCTGAAGCTTTGTATCCGGCAGCGCATCAAAACATACGCCGAGTTCCATCGTTGATTGTAGTTGACGGCTGGCTGGTGAGTCTTCGGGAATATCTATCGTGGCTGTGGATCCCACGGCATGAAGATACGAATCGGGAAGGAGAGTATCAGACGATAAGAGTGACGTAGAGCCACTAGACATGGCAGTCGCATATGATGGAGGAACAGTACTTTTACGAGATGTAGAGGGGGGGAACTCCAGTTGTTATACGCGAATCTGGTAGTTGAGATGAAGCGGTGGCCGTAGAAGCGACGGCACCCGACACCTCCATAGCATCCGCGACAGGGACAGAGAGTAGACCTGTAACGGCAGTATTCTCTGTGGAAAGGCAGGCCGTAGGTGCAGGCGAGGAGGAGGAACTCATGACGTCAGTAAGGCAGTTAGAGATCTCTGCGACCAACGAAGCTGTGTCAGTAGCTGAGTTGGAAGAAGAGGAGGAAAATGGCTTCTCTTCCAAGATAAGGGCGTGAGCTTCACCCTTATCTAATGCTGCCATGTCAACGGCGAGGCTTACCGAAGAACAAGACCAACTCGTTCGAAAAATATAACTAACGATAAAGAATAAAGTAATTCACTCACCACCTCGTGAGACAAACGAAACGAAAGTACTGATCTTCAACTTGAAGATGCACTCGAAAAGAAAAAGTACACCACTCGATTAACTACTCGAAAGCACGTAAAAGACAGAGCTCAAAAAACACACATCACATCACGATCTCATGGTACTCTAACTTAGACGGTAGACCGTTTTTGGAACAGGTCAAGGCCCGGGGTTACAGCCCACCCCCATAATTTTTTTTTGCAAAATCTACAGTTTTCAATTCAGAGCCATTAAGTATGATATCATGAAACTGTAACTTAGACGCTAGACACTTTTTGGAAGGGGTTAGAGCCCGGGGGTGAAAGCCCCCTCATAAAAATTTCGTAAAATCTACATTTCAAAATTGCCTTTATTCTTCAGTAAAATAACATTTCTATGTACATGACAATGGAATTCTGCCAATAAATACAGCGGTATAAACATCAGCTGGAAAGTTCCAGTGAAACGTAAAACAAAATATTGTTAAAATCATAAAAAAAATTATTTCGCCACGTAGTGCGAAGGAGAGGCAGACAATAAAGCACGAGCGATACAAACGAAAATGTTTACCTACAGTATTGTAGACAGGGCAAGACATGATTCAATACTATGCACAAATTCCAATTAAGCATTACTACCATACTAAAGATTAAACATTAGGTACTAATTCACGGGATGTAAGGTCAGGTGATGCGTAACATCACAGCCTCTCCTTGACAAATGTCAACCCCGCCTTCTCGTGGTGCATCCTGTTCCCACTAAAGGGGCTCTGACGACCGCCAATAGCGGTATAAATATACCATCGGGATCAGAGGAAATGCTATCCCACACTCACCAACCCGCTTGGCCAGCGTGGTGAGTTATGGCCAAACACCTCCAAAATGACTCTACAACTTAAATCTTGGACCTCAGTCTCCGGCAGCTGGAATGTACCTGGCCAAGGCAGCGGCCAGTGCGACATGAAGGCAGAGGGTGCTAAGAATCCCCGGAGGACCGGACTAGGCTGCCATTTGATGCTGACCTTGGCAACGTACAATGGACGCTCCCTATCTTCTGATTCAAGGCTTCTTGAATTGGAAGAGGAACTACAAAGGATCAAGTGGGACATCGTCGGGCTAAGTGAGGTAAGGAGAAAAGGAGAAGATCTCATCGAACTGAAAAGTGGACATCTCTTCTATTATCGTGGGACAGATACTGGCAGAACTAGTGGTGTTGGATTTATAATAAACAAAAAACTGAAGGATAAAGTTGTAGAAGTTGAAAGTTCCTCTGACAGAGCTGCACGACTCGTTATCCAACTATCGAGAAGATACCAGGCTCAGATTATTCAAACTCATGCACCCACCACAAGTCATCCTGAAGAAGAAATTGAAGAATTTTATGAGGAAATTCGTCATCTAAATAATAAAGGTAAGCAGCACTTGAAGATAATTATGGGAGATTTCAATGCAAAAATAGGGCAACGGCAACAGAATGAAACTTCAGTAGGTAAATTCGGTCACGGCAACAGAAACCAGCGTGGAAATGCTCTCGTTGAGTTTGCAGAGGCAGAAGGATTTTTCATCTTGAACTCCTTTTTCAAGAAAAAGCCACACAGGAAATGGACATGGAGACATCCAATTGGGACGACAAGTGAAATTGATTTTATTATGTGTAACAAAAAATTCGTCATAGAAGACTGCAGTGTGCTGAACAAGTTCAACAGAGGTAGTGACCATAGATTGGTGAGATGTAAGATGCACCTCAACACTAAACTGGAACGTGGCAAGCTCATAAGACAAACAAAATGTATTGACATAACCATCCTTAAAAAACGCCATAATACTTTCAAGTTGGAACTGAAGAACAGATTCTCTGCTTTCGAAGGCCTAACATCGGAAGAAGTGGATATTTCGGAAGTTAACAGAAAAGTAACCAAAGCTCTAATGGAAACAGCAACAAAATTAGCTGGGTCTAAGAACAAGTTGCATGTGAACAAATTATCAGGAAAAACCAAAATGTTGATGCAAAAAAGAAGAGAGATGAGGACAACTAAAGAAGATGTGACTTCCAAAGTGGAATATATAGAGCTATGCAAGACAACACGAAAAAGTATCACTGAAGACGTAAGGAAATTCAACTGTGAGCTAGTGAGGAAAGCAATTGAAAACAACCAAAGCCTAAAGATAGCAAAGGGACATCTCAGTAAGGGAAGAAAACAGATTATGGCTCTGAGAAAAGAAGATGGTTCTATAACAAGAAATAGAGGCGAAATTTTGACAAGAGTGAAAGATTTCTACTCCAAATTATATGAAAGGGATGATACATGTACTCCAGACATCATGAAAGGTACCAGAGTTCTTCCAGTCCTCCCAGCAGAAGTTGCTCATGCAATCAAGAACATGAAGCGGGGGAAAGCTTCAGGAGAAGATGGAATTACTATAGACATCATACAAGAAGCAAGTGGAGAAATTGAAACAGTACTCGCCCAAATTTTCACTCGATGCCTTAATGAAGGGAAGATTCCTGAGGATTGGAACAATGCCACATAAAAAAGGTGACATTGAGGATCTCAGGAACTACAGACCTATCAGCCTTCTATCAGTGGTTTATAAAATCTTCACTAAAGTTATTTCACACCGCTTGAAGGTAACACTGGACATGGCTCAACCGAGAGAACAAGCTGGATTCAGGAGTGGCTACAGCACAATAGATCATATCCACGTACTGAGAGAACTAATTGAAAGAGCGAGGGAATATGAACTTCCATTGTGCATGGCTTTTATCGATTATGAAAAAGCCTTTGATTCGGTGAAACCATCAGCAGTTACCACGGCTCTGAAATCCTGCGGTATTGAAGATGCATACATTAATATTATTAATAACATCTATGAAAATGCAAGTGCAAAGATTCGGCTGTTTGAAAGTACAACACACATAAAAATTGGAAAGGGAGTGAGACAAGGTGACACCATATCTCCGAAGCTCTTTAATGCAACATTGGAAAATGTCTTTCAATCACTGAACTGGGAAAACAAAGGGATAAAGATTAATGGAGATTATCTAACCCACCTTCGTTTTGCTGATGACGTAGTCATTTTTGCAACTACCCCATCAGAGCTGCAGAGTATGATCCAGGAACTTGCTGACAAGAGTAAAGAAGTGGGATTAAAAATGAACTTTCAGAAGACAAAAGTGATGTTCAATGCTTTTACAAGAAATGCAGATTTATCGATTGATGGAGAAAAACTGGAGATAACAGATACGTATGTTTATCTTGGACAGCAGATATCAAATGAGGGTCACATTGATGAAGAAATTAATCGGCGTACAAAACTTGCCTGGAGAGCTTTTGGAAGAAACAGCATAATTTTCAAGAGCAATATGCCATTATGTCTTAAAAGAAAAGTGTTTGATCAATGCATCCTTCCAGTGCTTACGTATGGTGCAGAGACGTGGACCTTAACTAAAAGAGACATACAAAGGCTGCAGACAACTCAAAGAAGCGTGGAGAGGTGCATGCTTGGTATAACCAGGAGAGATAAGAAGAGGAACTCGTGGATCCGAAAAATGACGAGAGTGGAAGACATCATGATCAGAGGTAAATCCCTGAAATGGCAATGGGCTGGACATACTGCCAGAAGGACAGACCATAGATGGGCAGCCAAAATTTTAGATTGGATTCCAAGGGACAGGAAAAGACCCAGAAAAAGACCACATGGGAGATGGGTGGATGAAATTCGTAAATATGCGGGAGTGACATGGAGGAGACTGGCACAAGGCAGACCGTTGTGGAGGAAACTTGGGGAGACCTTCGTCCAGCAGTGGATTGATAATGGTTGACAATGATGATGATGATGACTAATTCACAGAAATGCAACAGTGATGCTATATTCAAAATTTACAACATATGTACAGAAGTATTCAGTGACAAGGGGAAATAACGCTAAATGTACTCAGAAGGGCATCTTGTTACATTAAATTATACAAACAGTGACTAATATTTAAAAAATATATATATATATATTCAACATAATGAAGGGGACATTGCGTGGGCAGTAAACTGTGCAGAAGGATGAATTATATTCAACAACATAAAACCCAACATTATAGAAGAGAACATGGGAAACATGGTGAGCTATCTTCAATGGCACATTAAAACAGAAAAATCACAAATAGCGAAGCACCAAAATTAATACGTAAAAACATGATTTGTTACAGGGAACGTGGGCGACAACAAAAATCCCACTTATAGGTTGAGATGTAACTGCAAATTGTGGATATGGAACCACCCAGCCGATTGGGCCCAAGTGGATTGAAAAACGCTATCGGTGTTTGTTGAGGCAGCACGAGAGTGCTCCATTTGGAGGCGAGTGGTTAACCGTGCTAGGAAGCGTCTCCGAATGATAGCACTTGCCTCCTGAGGAGGTGGAATAAGAGCGGGGAAGCGTTGTTGAAGATGGAAAGCATAGACAGTGAACTTCACAAGAAGAAAAATATAACGGCACACAGGAGGCAAGTGAGTAGGTGGATGCTTAGTTTGGAGTAGCCAAGCATATGCAAGAAATGGTAACGATCGAGCACAAATTTGATCAGCAAGACGAAATGCTGTGTTTAGGACTGGCAGGAGAACGGGGCAGAAGAGGTATTGATGTTGGACGTCGCTGACTTCAGGGCAAAAGGAGCATTGTGGAGAGGTGAGAAGAGTCATGCGAAATAGTACTGATGGGGCGGGGAGACGAAGGTGAAGAAATTGCCAATGGACATTGAGTTCAAGAGGGGAGGAAAGGGCAGAGGTAGATGCTGTCCAGATGGCGGGGAGAAGAGAAGGAGGAGCAGAATGAACAGAAAGTGGAAGTGCGGGAGGGGAAAGAAGAAGCCAATAAAGAGAAGAGGAGGAGAGAGAAGTAACTAGAACCGGGGAGCTACGAATGAGGAGAAAGAACGGTAGGGAAAGAGGAGCAGAGGGGACCGAGAAGAGACCATCAGGTGAAGCGATTAGTGGAAGGAGGCTCCAAAGCGATGTGCGAAGAAGAAGATATTCGTTAGCAAGAGTAATGGTTGGAGATAGAAACAGGGAAGAGAGAGGTCTCCAGGTTAGATCAGAAGTTACGAGAGAACGGACAGTTATCACACCAGAGCGGATCCAATGAGGAAAGTAAAAGTAAGGGAGGTTAGGAGGGTGAATAAGAGAAGAGAAGAAGAGAGGTTCATCTAGGAGATCAAGAGTTGAAGAAGGAAATGAACGGAGAAGAGGAAGCGAACGAAAGAGAGAAAGGCCCTCTCGCAGGACAGGAGGGAGGTGGGACGGGAGAAGAGAGTATGCATCCATCTTCAGAAACAGTAGGAAGGTGAAAGATGGGTCACGGGAAGAAGCTGGAACATTCAAGGTAGTGGTAAGGGACGGAACAGTCGAAGTGGCAAGGCGAATGAAATGAATAATGCGATGTGTTTTATAAAGGAAAGCTGGATCAGGAAGCTGGATGCCACCCAAAGAGGCTGGCAGATGAAGCGTGGCAGGTTTAACCCAGTGATGTGAAGACCAGATGACGGAAGTTGAGAGGCGAGTGATGGTCATCATTTGTGACACGGGCACAACCGTCGACATCCAAGAGTATTCGCATAGAGAGATAAGTTGTCGACGAACAACGGCTGCTCGTTGACGGAACGATGTGAAAGGGCGGGCCTTACTCCAGTAGGCAGCAGTCCGTTGTATCCGGGGAAGAAGAGCAGTCCAGGTGGCAGATGCAGAAGCCAAGGGCAATCCGACATACGCACCGAGGATCTCCTGTGTAGTGGCTGTCCACTGCGCACCCCAAGGAGCATCGGTGCGGGCAGCCCATGCCCCGCACCATAAGCCAGTACTTTTAGTGGCATTCAGCGCTGCTCCAGATAATGCAACATACTGTTGATATACAGAATACAGGCGATCAAATTGAGATTCATCCCGGACGCAAAAGGTCACATCATCAGCATAGGCGGTGAAAATTATTCGATGATGACGAGTACTAGCCACTGTCGGCGGTAGGACATCCAGGAGTGATCTGCGGGCTGCTAACAGGAAAGGCTCAAAAGCGAGAGCGAATAGCTGGCCGGAGAGCGGACATCCTTGCCGGATGCCTCGCTTAAACGGAATTGGAGCGGTTAGAAATGTGGCCGCTCGAACATGGAAACTGGCGCCCTGATAAAGGGCCAAGAGTGCGGAAGAAAAGGTAGGAGGAAAGCCAAATTGTGAAAGGACAGCAGAGAGATAAAAATGAGAAACGTTATCAAAAGCGGACTTTTGATCCAGATTGAGAAAGGCAAGAGGTTCAGAAAAAGAGCGAGCGAGGAAGTGAAGATGAAGGAGAAGAGAAACGTTAGTGGAAATAGTCCGACCAGGCACAGTGTATGTCTGGTCAGGAGAAATAACGAAAGAGAGAACAGAATTAAGGCGACGGGATAAGAGTTTTGTATAGAACTTATAGTCAGTGTTTAGGATGGAGATAGGGCGCCAGTTTCCAAGATCCAAGAGGTCACCCTTCTTAGGAAGGAGGATGATGTGTGCCAAAGTAAAGTCGGGCGGTAACGCAGGAGAGGAAAAAGCAGACGAGAAACACGCAGACAGAAAAGGCAGATGGCACGGTAGAAAAGCACGATAAAAGGACAGAGGAAGCCCGTCAGGTCCAGGAGCGGCATGAGGATTGAGAGTAGCGAACGCCTCGCGGAGTTCGCGAAGAGAGAAAGGAGAGAGTAAAGAAGTAGATAAAGTAGAGGGGACCTGAGGAAGAGAGGAGAGAAGAGGAGAAGCTAATGAGGATGAAGACTGCGTTACCGCGCTGTACTTGGCGATGAAATACTGTCTGGTGAAAGTGCATAGCTTCGATGGGTTCGAAGTGATGGAACCATCCTGGAGGCGAAGATGACGCAAAGACGTAGCAGAACGATGTTGAGATTCCAAGGCGGTTAAGTAATCGTGAGAATCAGCTGTAGGGGAGAGATGCAAGAAATGCATCCTGCAGGCTGCATCGGATGCGCGAGGAAGAAGCAAAGCTTGGAGATCTGCCAGATAGCCGGGGTATTGCGGATCATCAAGAGAGAGCATCGACAATAGAGCACGTAGATTCGCAGTTTTCATATCGCTCTCATTCCGAGAGGCATGGGAGTAGCGCCGTACAAAAAGGACCAAGTCATGTTTGACACTGAGCCACAGTTGCATCGCGTCGGACGTAGTATCAAGAAGGAGCTGACGACTTCGGAGGAACTCACGCACAGCAACACAAAATTGTTGATGATCCAGGAGCGAGTCCGGAAAAGTCCATACTCGTTGAGTCCTTGAAGGTGAAGGCGAAACACACACCGACAGACTGACAATACTGTGGTCTGAAGCGGCGGAAGGATGATGGGCAGCAGCTGCGATCGACGGGAGAAGAGCAGTCGAAACATAAAATTTATCCAACCGTGCTGCCGTAGTGCTGCCATGGATGGAAGAGCGCCAGGTAAAAGAGATTTCCGACGGGTGTAGATGCCGGAACGCATCAACCAATTGAAAATCATCAACTAGCTGGGAAATCTGTAATACACGTTGTGTGCGGTATTCTCCAACGGTTGAATTGCGGTCAAGGGCCGGCAACAACGTACAATTGAAATCTCCGCCGATGAGAATATATTCAGACGGTGGGATGCATGACAGCTCTGTACGGAGTGTGGAGAGAAGATCAGGTAACAGACGTTCATCACAGGGGACATATATGTTAAAAAACATGATAGGTCACGTTTTCAATGCAAAAGACAACGACCTGGAGGTTGTCCACATGTAAGGCACGAATCACTGGCGTCGAAATCAGAGGGAGTAGGCGGTGATGGATCCCAAGTGCAAGGCCACCATTCCGTCCAACTCGATAAGCATGGTGAAAATCGTAGGGCCAAACCCGCCAACGAGAGAACAAAGTGGTAGCAGAGCAGTTGGTCTCTTGGAGCAAGAGAAGATCTGCGTGTAGAGGCGCCAAGTCCTCATACACTAGGGCATTTCTAGGAGAAGCAGAGAACCCTCTGCAGTTAAGTGTGACCACCTTGAATCGGTAGGTCCTTCCCAGGTCGACACGCACGTGCGCTGGAATCTGTTATTTTCTTCGCTTGCTTCTTCATTCTGTCAACACTAAATTTGAGATCAGGATAGGAAAGCACAAGATTTCGAAACACAGATGTCACACTAGAAACTTGGGTTAGAAGAGTAGGAAGATCAAGCATATGACGTGCAACAAACTGATTAAAGAATCTAGGATGTTTATGAGAGCATAATACTTCATATATTTTATGAAGAGAAAGCGGACCTACCGGTATATCCGCCTTCGCTTCAGCTAGGTATCGGAGAAAAGAATCTAGGGAAAGCACTGGGGGTGGAGTCTTAGAACCTGGAATCACAGCAGGGTGTCGACTTGTTCGTGGCGAAGTACGACGTTGAGAGGAGGAGCGGGAAGATGAGTCAACAGAACGACCTCTTGCAGCACCGGTGCGAGGAGGGAGCGGAGTCTGCGGAGCACTCCAGGACTCCCGTAGAGCAGGCTTGCTGGTAGTTGTAGGGTCAGAGTGATTGCAGTTTTCAATTTAGAGCAACCAAATTTGGTATACTATCTCATGGTACATCTCGTGGTATTCTAACTTAGACTGCAGACGGTTTTTGGAAGCGGTTGGAGCCCGGGGGTTAGAGCCCCTTCCTACAAAATTGCAGTAAAATATAGTTTTCAATTTAGAACCACCAAATTTGGTGTCATGAATGAAACTCTAACTTACCGAAAGACCGGTTTTGGAACGTATCGGCGGCCGGGAGGTCAGAACACCCCCTCCCGTACAACATTATCGTAAAATCTACAGTTTTAAATTTAGAACCACCAGATTTGGTATACTATCTCATGGTACTCTAACTTAGACGGTAGACAGTTTTTGGAATAGGTCAAGGCGCGCGGGGGGGGATAAGAGCCCCCACATACAAAATTTTCGTAAAATCTATATTTCAAAATTGCCTTTATTCTTCAGTAAAATAACATTTCTATAGTTTTCAATTTAGAACCACCAAATTTGGTATACTACATCATGGTACTCTAACTTAGACGGTAGACGGTTTTCAGAACGGGTCGGGGCACGGGTGGTTAGACCCCCCCCACACACACACAGAAATTTCGTAAAATCTATAGTTTTCAATTTAGAACCACGAAATTTGGTATATTATATCACAGTAATCTAACTTAGATGGTTTTCGGAACGGGTCGGGGCACGGGGGTTTCAGCCTCCCCTACAAAATTTTCGTGAAATCCACAGTTTTCAGTTAAAAACCATCAAATTTGGTATACTATCTCATGGTACTCTAACTTAGACGGTGGACGGTTTTTGGAATAGGTCAAGGCGCGGGGGGGGGGGAAGAGCCTCACATACAAAATTTTCGTAAAATCTATAGTTTTCAATTTAGAACCACCAAATTTGGTATCATGAAACTCTACCTTAGACGGGAGCCGGTTTTTGGAACGGGTCGGGGCCCGGGGGTCAGAGCCCTCCCCCGTACCAAATTTTATTAGAATATGCCGGTTTCAATTTAGAACCACCAAACTTGGTATACTATCTCATGGTATTTTAACTTCGACTGTAGATGGTTTTTTGGAAAAGGTTGTAGCTCGAGGTTCACAGCCCCCCCCCCCCAATAAAAAATTTCGTGAAATCTACAGTTTTCAATTTAGAACCACCAAATTTGATATACTACATCATGGTACTCTAACTTAGACGTTAGACGGTTTTCAGAACGGGTCGGGGCACGGGTGGTTAGAACCCTCCACCCCCACCCCCACCCCCACAAAAATTTCGTAAAATCTATAGTTTTCAATTTAGAACCACGCAATTTGGTATATTATATCATGGTAATCTAACTTAGATGGTTTTCGGAACGGGTCGGGGCACGGGGGGGTGTTCAGCCCCCTACAAAATTTTCGCGAAATCTACAGTTTTCAATTAAAAACCACCAAATTTGGTATACTATATCATAGTAATCTAACTTAGACGATTTTCGGAACGGGTCGGGGCACGGGAGTTTCATCCCCTTCCCAATTTTTTTTTTCGTGAAATCTACAATTTAAAATTTAGAACCACCAAATTTTGTATACTATCTCATGGTAGTCTAACTTAGACGGCAGACGGTTTTTGGAACGGGACGGGCACTGGGTCAGAGCCCACCTCATAAAAAATTTAGTAAAATCTACAGTTTTCAATTTAGAACCACCAAATTTGATATACTATCTCATGGTGCTCTAACTGAAACGGTAGACGATTTTTTGGAACGTGGTCAAGGCCCGGGGGGTAAGTGCCTCCACATACAAAATTCTTCCCGACAAGTGGTCAGAAGCCAGCCCCTAGATCACTCCGCCGCCGTAGCGGCACACGTTGAAATGTATTTTTCATACGGCCCCAAACGCTCTTATGGACATACTAGATTGAACTGGACGCAAATAAATCATAGCAGGGATACCAGTTATTTGCCAGCTACATATTACTATTTGTGGAATCACCAAGTTCAGCGGGTGAAAGTTAATGAATGAAAAAGATATTCCTGCAATTTTCCAGTAAACCTATTTTAAATTTTTTGATTTAGTTAATTTAATTTTGCGAAACAAAAAAGAAAGAAAAAGGAATGGGAATACTTACCTTCTAGGAGACATCTATAGAACTGCAGTATATCTGGCGTGTGCTTCTGTGAATCCTGCAACAAAGAAATGCAATGTACCTATGTGATGTCGATTACGTTCGACTTCACATTGGCATTAATGATCTTTTTCTTACCGTTTTGAATTTTGAATATCTGGAACTCTCTCTTTAAATTACATTATATTTCTTCCTGATAAGTCGTTCGTTGGTAGTGAAAGCTAAACTATATTGATTTGTGTTTTTAATACACCATTAAACGCATATTTTTGCACTTTATTGTTAACTACAGTCTCTAATTTAGACCGTAGGTTGGTTAGTTGGTTGGTTGATGGTTTATGGTGCAAGGCCCTCAGAGGGCCAAAGAGCGCCTTAGAACGTAGATAGGATATTCTTAAGAGTAAAAAACGAAGCTTTTTATGAAAATTTTGTTTAGGGCTCCCTTGACCATGGCCCCGACACCTTCCAAAAACCGTCTACAGTCTAAGTTAGATAACCATGAGATAGTATACCAAATTTGGTAGTTCAAAATTGAAAACCGTAGATTTTACGAAATTGTTATGTGGGGGGGGGGGCTCTCACCCCCGGGCTCCAACCCCTTCCAAAAACCGTCTAGCGTGTAAGTTAGAGATTCATGATACCATATTTGATGGTTCTGAATTGAAAACCGTAGATTTTACGAAAACAAAATTATGGAGGGCGGGCGCTCTGACCCCGGGCCATCCCAAAACGGTCTACCGTCTAAGTTAGAGTACCATGAGATAGTATACCAAATTAGGTGGTTCTAAATTGATTACTGTAGATTTTACGGCATTTTTTATGACGGGGGGCTCTTACCCCCGGGCTCCAACCCCTTTCAAAAACCGTCTAGCGTCTAAGTTAGAGTACCATGAGATAGTATACCAAATTAGGTGGTTCTAAATTGAAAACTGTAGATTAAAAAAAAAAATTATGGGCGGGGGCTCTGACCCCCGGGCCTTGACCCGTTCCAAAAGCGGTGTACCGTCTAAGTTAGAGTACCATGAGAGAGTATACCAAATTTTGTGGTTCTACAATGAAAACTGTAGACTTTACGAAATTCTTATGAGGGGGAGGCTGTGACACCCGGGCTCCAACCCCTTCAAAAAACCGTCTAGCGTCTAAATTAGAGTTTCATGATACCAAATTTGATGGTTCTGAAATGAAAACTAGATTTCACGAAAATTTTGTATGTACGTGGGTGGTGGGGGTGGGGTGGGGGGCTCTGACCCCTCCGGGCCTTAATCCGTTCTAAAAACCGACAACCGTTTAAGTCCGGGTACCATGAGATAGGATACCTGATTTAATGGTTCTAAATTGAAAATTGGGGGGGTGATGTAACCCCCGTGCCCCGACCCGTTGATTCGTTTAATCACAAACTGAAAAAAAAACTCAGCTATTTTTGTTCAAAGTAAAATAATCTTTAAAAGCGTGAAAATAGATTCTCTCACAGGAAAAAAATTAGGAAGAGAATTCCATCCCATTGTTACACACGTTTCATAAGATTCTTTCCTTCGTGGCCTTTATATTTCCTCTGTCTTTTTGCTAACACAAGTTTAAAAGATATTAATAGACGTTTCGATAGTTGTGGAAAAATTAATTTCCCTTCTTGCTGCACAGTCGCTCTCAAAAACTCAACTGTCAGATGTTTTGCCGTTAGCGAGACTTTTTAGCAGCTTTGTCAATACTTTACTCTCAAAAATTAAATTTAGAATTCGCTCATTGGCGAAGCGCTTAGTTCTAACTCTTTGTAAGCACTTAAATAAATATTTCTCCCTATTTTATTTGATTTATGATTAAACTCCAATATCAACATGAACACACTGTATTTGAAAGATACTGATTTTCTTCGCTTAAAAAATTGCAGTTCCTTATGGAAACGAATTTTCCCTTAATTTGGAGATTTCACCACTACCGTGAGCAGCACCATGCGATATAAACTGTCGTTTGTCCTTAATTTAGAACCACTTATTCCAGAAAGGTAAAAAAGTCAGTGCCGTTGTACAAATACAACATCCATGCCTCAGCGGGATTTGAACCCTGACACATCTCGGAACAAGCACTAAGCACACTGCAACAACAGGAAGCCGAAAATTACATTCCCCTTAAATTTAGTAAAAACTTTAATGAAAATGGAGAAATTTTTGTTTGCATATTTTACTAAAAGCGATGTGTATTTACAATGCTAAAAATGTGAAAATCACAAGTTTGTCCGTGACGGGATCGAAATCACGCCCCCTAACTCAGGTGTAAGTTGTTCTCCAAAGTAATCTACACGGGCAGAAAGCACCGCTGCAGATACGTTATCTTGACACGTGACTCACCTCTGTAGTACGTCACACAAGCAAGAAGCTAAATACACGCACGGCCAATTAAATTTGCGCAGCAAGAAGGAAGCATCGGATTGAAATGAAATTTTATGGACGTAATGATACAGATGAAGGATACACCTGATGGCAAAAACAGAGCTGCCGAACAATTACAGAGGGATCTGTGGCAAGCAGTCCGGTCGTTTTCAATAGCGCGTCACACCTCCTCGTGCAGCGATACATGCTGCAATACGGTCTGGCATGGACGAGAACAGACGTCTGATGTTGTTCTGCGGCAGACTGACCCACACGTGTTGGACGGTGTGCTCCTAATCCAGGATAGTGCGGCACGTCGGCATCTGGCGTTCAACTGATCCCACACATGCTCGATAGGGGATATGTCCAGGAGCGGGCACGCCATGGCAGTGTCTGGACATGAAGTAGGCAGTCCTGGTAACCCGAACCATGTGCGGCAGGGTATTATCCTGCTCGTATAGCGCACCTGGTATCCCGGCCAATAATGGCAGCACACGAGGCCGTAGGATCTCATCCGCATACCGCTGCCGCTTCAATGATCCACTTACCACTTCTCGAGCTGATCAGCTGTCGTAAGTAATGGCTCCCCAGACCATAATGTTTGCAGTGGCGGAGATGTGGCGCTCAATAGCAAGGTTCAGATTGTGCTGTTGAAACGGGGACCTCCACACCCGGACACGATGATTGTCTGTCTCCAAAACGAAGCGGCACTCAACGCTAAAAACCACACATCGCCAGTCTATGACGTACCACTTTGATTTGGCCTGGCACCACTGCAAACGTAGCCGGAACTGTTCCGGTGTTAATGGCAGCACACGTAAGGTGCGCTGGGATCGCTTCTTCACTTCGGCAAGGCGTCGGGAAATGGGCACACAGGAACCGCAACATCTGCCTGTATAGTAGACCGGGTCCTCGTGGGATCCGTTCGTGCCTGGCTCACGATCCGTCGATAATCTGTACCGGTGGTCTTCCTTGTCAGTCCGGAGCCGCTCCGTCGTGTGGCAGTGCCGTCACGTGTCCATGCCAGTTTTCATGCTGACGGACAGACAGACAGACGGACAAATCTGGAGAATATGCGCTTAAAATCAACCGCATTTGTGCAATCGATAAGGCATTTAGAAACAGCGTGACGTGCACTCTAATTTAACTTTCGTATTTAGTTTTTCTTCTCTATGTAAATTTTGAGTTCATTCTCTTTAAACGTTTCAACCTAAACGTTATATTTTTCCTACTCGATGAATGTTTTTCTGGGATCAGTCTTAAAGTCAGTGTGAATGATGTGTGTGTGTGTGTGTTGACTCGGTAAGGACAAGCCATATAATGTATGCAGCGTGCAGGGGAAAGTGTGTGGTTCTGTGGGCAGACAACTGCTGCATTATATGGGCAGATTACTGCCTCATTATGTGGGAATTTGTAGACTACATATATTCTGGACGAAAGTTGCATCAAAATGTACACACATTGAATCTAATGTTATACAGGCTCGGGTTGTTGAGACCACTAAATTGCCTGGCAGCGTAGTGGTCTCAACAATCTGAACACTGAAATGCCTTGTGTGGCGATGTGAGAAGCACACCCACTTCCCAAATCAGATTTAAGAGGTCAAGGAGATGGAAAGTGGGAAATGGACGGGAGGAAGCCATTTTGAGATATTCGGCAGAGAGGTTGTGGTAGCGAAGCTACATCATCGAAGGAGAATGGCGGAACCTCAGTGGAGAGATGCGACAGTTACGTAAGCATTATGGGATCAGAGCCAAACGTCCCGCGGGAACGCACCACTCTGATTGGCCCAAAGCTGGAGAGACGTTCCCGAGGTGAGAGAGCGAGTTGCAGAAAAAAGTCGGTTTTCGTGTTTTTTTCCGCTGGTAACTTTCGTGGAGGAAGGATGAATTCGATATTGCTCTGATGGCAGAGGTCATCAGAATTTGGGTCAATAGTGACGAGGGTCACTACGTTTGAGATAGTAATTGGGGTTACATAATTGATGGACCTGAACTGCGGTTCAGTAGAATAACGAGTCTTAGCTTATGACACTGTAGAGGAGAACCCATTGTTTGAGGACCAGGAACACCAACGATCAGCAGCAAAGTAACCATGGCAACTGTGTCTCTCAAGGAAGCACCCAAATGCTGTGTGCACCAGAATATATACATCGAGAGAGGTAAACATATTTCGTCTGATCTTGTGTAATATATTAGATGTAACGAACTTGACTCTCTGGATCGATCGAGAAGTATTGAGGTACGGACATTGTCTTAGTCATGAAAACCGAACTTTGATGGCTTGATAAGATAAGAACTGTGGTCTGAATAGACTGTTACCAGTGATACCATCACGGTCTGAAAGCTTGTATGCATTTTTACCAGAAATACCATATTCAAGAGACTCAAATCATTGTACACCCCTGATGCACTCTATGTAAAATAATCTTCTTGTACATAGGTACTGCTTAGTCCATGTCATATGTTGAAATATGTAAAATGCATTATTCATCAACTAGCTCGTCGAAAACCCAGTTTCTACTGGTGGTAGCACTACCAGTCCCAACTGATCTGAACTTTACTTTCAAATTTGTCTTCCGTCGGAAGCGCTTACCACTTCATCAATAAATATTACAAGTGGTGTAGCAGCTGCGGGATGCAACGCACAGCCTCCTGCTACTTTTCGTAAATATAAAAACAAAATACTGCATCACCCGACGTTACTTGCACTGTTGGTAAACCAATTACAGTACATTTATGTGAGTAATTGAAGTTTTTCTTTTCTTGCCCTTAGGTCACCTAACTAAGCTGAGTTTGTAATTAAGGACTTTTTGTGCTAGCAATCCACTTCTTAACACTAAGAAGCTACAGTGTTACGAGAAAACCCGAACACTCGTACGATAGCTATTGTTTAAGTTAGGTAAATGCAAATAAATACATAGCTTGTACCAAAACAACACAAAATGTTTTTATAAAAAAGTGCAACACTGCACTTGACCTCGGCGCGAGCCTCGAAAAAAACAAAAACCGTTAGGCGTTGTAGTAACAATAGCAACCGGCCACACCTGTTGAACACGCATGCATCTTCGTTACTGTGCAGTTTCAAGGTTGTTTCATGAATCCCTAACAAGTGTTTTCATGCGTGATTGTTTAGAAAAAATGGATATGAAAGAGGAACAAAGGTGTGCCATTAAATTTTGCTGTCAACTTAAAAAGTCTATCAGAGACTTTCCGTCTTATGCAAGAGACTTATGAATGTCTAGGAAAATCAAGAATTTGCAGATGGCATAAAGACTTATGGATGGCGGTGAGTCCGTGGCTTCAATCATGCATGGAAGAGGACCTTCAACGAGTGTTACAGAGGTGAACAACAATACAATAGGTGTTGTCTTACGGGAAGACAGACAACTATCACTTAGAGATATCGAAAGTATGGTTCACATATCAAAATCATCAATTCACAGAATTTCAACTGAGCGTTTGGGTATGAAACGAGTTTGTTCAACATGGGTTCCCCATTTCTTTTCATGTGCGGCCCAATGAAAGGCCGCGCATGAGCATTTCTGTCGTTTCTTATTTGGAGAAAATGAATATTAAGTTGATGCCCCAACATGCGTATAGTCCAGACTTGGCACCATGAGACTTCTGGTTGTTTCTCACTTTAAAAGAGGCACTAAGGGGCGATAATTTGAAACTGCTCAGCAAATGATAAAGTCAGGAATATGTACTATAGGGGACATGTCCGGTGAGCGTTAAATGGATTGTACACGTTAAATGCATCGTACAATAATTTCACAAATTTATCTATTTTTTCCTCTTTATGACTAAACGCTGTACTTTTGTTTGCAACTTCACTTCTATTACTGGTAACAACATTCTGTAAAACTATTTGAATTCAGCATAAACTTTCCTTTAAAATGATGTATAGTATGTATTCCTGATTTTTTTATTGCGCTATATAAGTTGACTTCAAACATCAAGAATTTGACTTTCGGTCTACTGGTGCAGGTCTTTTGGCCACGATTTTATATTATATTTCCTTCTACAGTATATGGTTCCTTTTAACTGTTCGATCTAAAAATCTCTTTTTCTCTGGTACCTTTCTTGTTCTACGAGAAACTTTTTTCGCTATTTGTTAATTTTCGTAACACGCTTTTTAACCGCTGGTGGAACTAATTAGATGTTTCTATTTCTGGATGTTTTATCAATTGTTGGTACTAGTTAGTTGTTTTCCAAACCGGTTCCATTGACTTTGAATAGCGTAGATAAATTTAATTTGCGTCAGAACGGATTCAAAGGGCATGCTTATTATATCCGAAATATCGGTGTTATCTTTCTTGTTGACATTCTTTTCAGCTGCTACTTGGAGAAAGAAATATTTATAATTCTAGGTGCTCTATCGATGGTAGAAATCCGGTTGTTTTTTGCAACCGATTCCATGCAGTATGAATAAGTTTGAAATGTTTCATTCGCTTCGGAAACCATTTAATGGACTTGAGATTTAATTTTATTACCTTTATGACGGGCAGAGTCTTCGAGTCGTAAAGAAGAGCTCGGGACAGACAGACAAAGTTGTTCAGTCAGTCAAATTTAAGTCTCACCGATGTAGTCCATTGCGAGCTCTCGAAGTTCGCAATTCAGTACCCATGAAGGAGATGTTAAGTTCCAAAACATGAATGATAATTTTTACAGGAAGGACCCTGTGTCAAGTCCGAGGGTCGCCTACTTATCCTTATGTCGATGACCGAGATGTAGACAGAACTCCCAGAAGGCGGATTGATCTACCGTACGTCAAACATCAGGACGGTGACGAAGGATGTCAAATTGGGATCGCAAAGTACAGTCAATTTAATTTTCCCTGACAATCCTTAAGTTGAATTTAAGACTTAGTGTGTAAATACTACCAGGTACAATTAATCACTGCACAATTTCTCCGAGCAGTATGCTTCCGATAATTTGAAGTTTTTTCTTTAATGAGTTGAATATTTAATACTGTTTGCCGGTTAAGTGGCAGGAAACGAAGAAAACTCTGTCTGTAAAATAATGAAATGAGTAACGAAATTTTTAACTGCTGGAATTTGCAGGGTTTAAGGTTTTGAAGTTAAGATTTTCTTCTTTTATTGCATTTTAAAGGTTATCTTCCGGTGAAGGCAGGGGAAACATGGTTAGAAAATTCTAAGCGACAGTAATAAATAACGGGTTGTCTGCCAACTAGTAGTCAGGGTTGATCAACAGTTAAATACACTATTTTGACAAAAGTCACTGGCCACCTACAAGAGAAACACAACATAGCATTTATTGACATAAATTACTACGGTGCCTGTTGACCTTTGGCCTTGATGCATGCACCTACCCTTTGAGACATGCTTTCGACAAAGTGCGATTGGTATGGGCTTCCATTCAGTACATAATGCTGCCTCTAACTGTTGCTTAGTAGTAGGTCTTGGTTCCAAACTTCTTATGCGGCGATCTAATTCATCCCATAGATGCGCTATGGAATTAAGATAAGGGATCTGTGTTGGCCAGTCCACACACGATACGGAATAACACGCCGTAACGTTCCTTCCTCTATGGCTCGGTGCATTATCCTGCTGGTACCAAAAAGACTCGGTTCCATAGAATTGCCACAGAGTTGGTAGGGCATAAATCTCCATAATATCGAGGTAGACGTGCTGGTTAGCAGGTATGTCCGCGATAACCAATGAGCCGGGACGATACCACGAAAAATATCTCCACACGAGTGCGCTGCCAGCTCCAAACTTCACCAAAGAGAGAAAATAGCCTTCCCCGGCTGCCGCCATACCCACACATGGCCATCAGACAGATGGATCGTGTATCTGGACTCATCAGTCCATTGGACCCGTTTCCATTGATCTACGCCCACGATAAATGTTCTATACACCATGCTAAACGAGTAGCATTCTGAGTGGAGATGAAAGACTTATGAGCAGCCGCACGACCACAGTAACCCATGGAATGAAGTACTCTGCAAATGGTACGTGTACATGCCGAGGTTCCAGCATTGTTACTCACCTGTATACTGAGGTCTCGTGCAGTACTCCGTCGATTAGCTGTAACAACTCTCATGTGGCTTCGACCTCCTCTATCGCTCATTTTCTTTGGTCTGCCGGTAGGTTTTGCTGCTTCAGGCACGCCATGTGTCTTCCACTTATTCAGTACATTCAAAACAGTTGACTTGGGTATGTTTAAACGCGTATCGGTTTCTCTTATGGGCAACCCACTAATATAACACTCAACAATCTTTCCTTTCTCAAAGACAATTCTCTCCGGCCGCGACATTTTCACTCAGCATCAAAACGCGATGTAATTGCAGTCAGCTGCAGGCTTGTTTTTATGCCTTTTTAGCTGTACCGCGCATCTTAACAACGCATTAGCGGATCCGTTCATTTGCTTTTGAAGGGTGTTCCGTGACTTTTGTCAATATAGTGTATGTAAAATTATCAAACTAATTGGACTTTATTTTTTTCCCTTTCAAAATTGAAATCTTAAGAAATATTGGGGTATATTAGGGCGTATGCTTTCGCGCGGGCGTTCTTATGAGAACATAATGCTTGTCCGGCTTAAAAATTGTGCCACCGTGTCCGGATTTGAAACGCAACTCTTCAGCTCACTTAGAGGATAACTTTAATTGATTTTTGCTTCCCTCCCAACCACCATCGGTCTGGGGGTACCATAGTGCCATAGGAAATTATTTCAATGTGACAGTGAAAGAATCTCATACACTGGCGTGCTAAAATTAAGGACGAGACGGTTTTTCGAATGTAACGTCGTGCAGACGTGCTCGACATCGACTCAAATCATACCATAAGATCCCCAAGATGTAAGAATATGGGACAAGTGAGCAAAACCGTCCAAACAAGGAATCCAAAGGATACAAAGGCACTTTATTGAAAAAGTAGCTTCGAGCACAACTGCACAGAAGACTGAAACGTCCATGTGACAGGCGGCTGCCAAGAAAACTCCAGCCTTTAGTAGGGGATATGATCACCCCTGACTACGTTGCAGGATTTACAACGTCTGTCCATGCTGAGGACGAGGTTGTCAAGAAGCTGTTGAGGTATCGTGGCCCATTTCTCTTGTAGCGCCAATCGCAGCTGCAAAATCGTTGCTGGCGGCTAGTGATGTGCTGCCAAACGTCTCCCGAGAAGGTCCTACACGTGTTCGATTGGATTTAGGTCCGGGGACCTTGCGCGCCAATCCATGCGTTGAATATCTTCACTCTCCAACAGCTCTGCGACAGCCACTGTACGATGAGGTGTAGCGTTGTCGTCCATGAAGAGAAACTCAGGACCCACAGCACCTGTAAACAGACACACGTGAGACAGGAGAACCTCGGTACAATAGCGGAAACCAGTGTACCTTCTTGGAAGTTATGTAGGTCAGTACGGATAGCAAGCATGATACCGCCCCAAACGAGAACTCCGCTGCCCCCAAACCAGTCCCTTTCGATGAAGTTGGAGGTGTGATTGCGTGTTCTCTGCGCTCTCCAGATGTGTATACGTCCAGAATCGTTTGTCAGACTAAATCGGCTCTTATTCGTAAAGAGAACTCGACCCCGTTGCTGATGTTTCCAGTTCTTGTGTTCTTGGCACCACAGAAACCGCCGTCTCCGATGAGCAGGCGTTAATGGCACACACCGTACTGGTCGTCGTGCAAATAGACCACCTTTGTGTAGCCTCCTGGCCACGGTAAAACGCGATAACGCACGTCCAGTTGTCTGTTTCATGTGCCTTGCGATTTCTCCCGCTGTTTTCCGTATGTCTCTTCTCGCCTGTAGGACAATATGCCGGTCGTCCGCCGCCGTGGTTGCTCATGGACGACCACTGCTAAACTCTCTGGCAGCTGTTCCTGTCATTTGAAATGCTCTCCAAGCTCGTGAAACGATGCTGTGAGCGATCCCGAACTCCTCTGCCACACTAGTCACACTTCGACCTTCTTCCAACTTCCCAATGACGCGACCTCAGGTAAAGTCATCCAGATGTCGTCTACTGGATTGCTAGTTGCCCATATCACAGGGTAGCAGCAACTCGACGTCGTTCAAACCGATGTACAACGTGCAATAGCTTTCACCGAATTGCTGAGCGTTCACCACCCGTGTGTTTTATACCCTTTCGACACTCCCCCGCCCTTTACGCCATGCTGCATATATGCGCATGCTTTACCGTACCGGACCCTAGTCTATATCCTGAGTGGCCTTTTGGTCCATTTTGCCTGCTCGTTCCGCTGCTATGCTAATTTCTCCTCTTCGTCCTGAATTTTTGCACACCAGTGTAGTTAATATTCGACGTATTTCTCGTCTTGTACTTAACCCTCGCTGTTTTTCTCCGGTAAGCATCGTGACTCGCCGTCAGCGTTTCTACACGCCATCTTCTAAGCTCCTGTTTCTGTGCTGATCTACGTACTTTCCGCATCACGGCCCCTTCTGCTAGTGGTCCTCGAGTGACGTCATCTACTCTTCAGTTGTGTACAACCTTTTATAGCAGCTCTTCGTAATATCGTCGCTGAGTCTTCTGCTATCGTCATTCTTCATCAGTTCTAGTGTTTCACTATTCCACTGCCCATGACTTCAGTCATACTTTCTGATTCTCAGTCACCGTTGACGCCTCCTCCGGATGTTCTGCTTAAAGATCGACCTCCTCATTCTTCGCCTACCAGCTTTTCTATACCTTCCGATCTATAAGTACGCAGAAAAATTTAATGGCACATCTTTGTTTCTTCTTCACATCCATTTTTAAAAAAATCACAACGTGAAAACACTTGTTAGGGAGTCACAAAACAATGCTTATTAAACTAAACACCACCGACGATGCATGCGGGATGAACAGGTGTGGCCGGTTACTATGGTTACCGCAACAACTGCTTTTTTTTTTCGAAACTCATCCCAAGGTCGAACGCAGTATTGCACATTTTTTTATAAAAACATTCTCAGTTATTTTGGGACAAGCTATATATTTTTTGGACTCAGTCATGCTGCGCCATTTGAATTGACGAATGTATGTGTATTTCTTGTTATGTATTTCTCGTAACAATGTATTTTTGACTGAAGACAATTTCTACAAAACGGGGTCGTGAAAAAATACGTCGCAGTCTAATGGAACATTTTTATGCTGTAAATATTTCTCAAGTCGGATTTAACCGTTCTTTCACGTTAATTGTTTTATATATAATTTAACGCGTTCTGCATTTTTTTAGATTGAGCTCAGGTCTGTATATAATTTTGTATTTGAATATCAATCTTTTGTTCTATTGCTATTAAGCAAACAGGTTTCGTTTACCTGGCTTGGATGAAGAAGTAGCGCTATATTTCTACTGTGCACAGCTTTTTTGGAGTATCTGTGATACGTGTTTAATTATTATTTTTCATCGAACTAATTGAGGTTGTGTAACGTACTACAGAGGTGAAAACATTTGTCAAGACAACAGATCTGCAGAGAGACATTCTGTCTGCGTAGCTCAGTTGGGAGAGCGACTTACTCCGGAGGGGACACGGCTTCGATATACGTCGCAGACAAACTTGTGTTTTCATAGTTGATCTGCGTACGTATCACTTTAATTAATCTATTCATTTATCTACGACTGCAATTAACCATTACAATAACCAACATGAACAAATAAGATCAAGAGACAAATTCTGTGAAGGAGAATAATATGCTTTTATTGCGACAGATTTCTAATTGCAATTCATTTCCGCAAAGGCGTGCAATGGCATCCTCTCTAAATCCCGCAGTCTACAATACGGAATACGAGCTCCTTGTGATATTCCTTTTAACGACGGAAACCAAAGCAAAATCCAGCAATGCAAGAACCACTGTTACACGTGCTGTTTACGCAACATCTCTGAAGAAAACCTCCACAATTTCTGAAATGATAAACAGTTAATTTAAGTAACCAAAATTACACTTACTGTTCACAGAATGGTTAATGATAACAATGAGTCAGAATGAAATGAACATTTATGCATTTGACCACATGTCGGTGAAAAAGATAATAAAAAATTATATAATACTTAGGATCATCTCAATCCAAAGGTGCTTTTAGAAAGTCAGGGCGATAGCTACCGGGATAGCTGGAAGGGCGGTTGCTTTCCCAGAATGGTCATTCCAGGGGTGTAAATTCATGCTCTCGGGGACCGTTCCGTTTATGCAGTGGTCTAATCGATGGCTTATGATCATTCGTCTGAGATGGGTCGTGGTTCGAATCCCAATGAGGCATGGATACTGGTTTGGCTTATGGAGCTGACTCTCTCCCTTCCTGCTTATAGCCCTTTGAGTTGATGGTCGTTAAACCTCCAATCAAACAAGTTAGTAAAATCATGCAATGCATTGATCATGATACGCTTTCCAACATACCAGAAATTATTACACAAGTTTTTTTTTTTTTTTTTTTTTTGGAGTTTTAACGACCACCGTGAGCAACTGAATTGGCTATACGCAGTCGCCCGTCCCTAATTTAGGGTAACTGGTTCTAGGGAAGGGAGAGAGCCAGTGCCGAACAGCAAACACAACATCCATGCCTTACCTGGATTCAAACCCGGACCTCTTTCGGACGAATGATCAGAAGCCATCGCTTAGACCACTGCTGCACCTTACTGAAGTTAAGAGGATAATGACGGTGGAATAAATATGGCTCCTGTGCCCTGACCTTTGACCTTATTACGATGGTATTTAGCCGAATTTTATTCCGCATACCTCCGGAGCAACATGCTAAAATTTTGTTACAATAGAATCATTTTTAGCCAAGTTATAAGGATAATGGCTGTGGAATTAATATCGCTCCTGTGTCCTGCCCTTTCACCCCATTTCGATTATATTAAACAGAACCGAAGTAGCATACTTCCGGAACAACATGATAAAGTTCTGTCGCAATCGAAGCATTTGTACGTGAGTTGTGACGCATAAGGGCGATGGAATGGATCCCACTCCTATGTCCTAACCTTTGACCCCATTTTGCCCATTTTGAAGAAGGTTCGTCCCCGTGTGGGGTCCTGCCACATACTAAAATTTCATCGAAATCAAACCATTTTTTCGCGTTATGGTGCGGAAAGATGGGCAGACAGGTGGACAAAACTGGAACATATACGCTTCTTCAAACTACCATTTGAAAGTGTAAAAAACAAATTCTCTGGTGGATATAAGAAATAGAAACTGTAACTAAAAAAGGAAGTTACATTCCTCAGTATTTTCTTTTTAAAGAATTTGGTTAGTCTCATACAGTATTCGATACAATTAACCAAGGTACAGAGTAACGTACACTATACGTTGTGAACATTTTGTATCCATGAAGACAATTTTCCAAAACAGTGAATGGAGACATAAAAAACAATATGCTGATATGTCTAACCTCCATGACCTATCCGAACATGTCGTTAGGATGAAGAGCTAATTATAGTACGTCGCATAAATGTAGAGACAGAACAAATTCTCGAATAAAAAAGAAACAACGAGCTGAAATGTACACCTGATATTTATAGCAAAAACAGCATAGGACATGCAGCTGCACAATAGTTTGACGGAAACATAACAATTTCAGCACCAAGTACAAGAAAAAAGCAGAAATTCGCTGTCTCAAAAATACAAGGAGTGTTCAAATGAAAAGGTACGAAACGACACTGTGGGTATACATGAAGACTTTATTCAAAGTATACACCATAGGCCGTAGCACAACGATCCCATTGATTAACGAGCCGAAGGATTCCTTGTTCCCAGAATTCCTGTGGCCGTGACGAGACCCATTCCTGCACAGCGTCCTTGAGTTCGTCGTCCGAGTGGAAGCGCTTCCCTTTGAGATGTTTTTTCAGGGGAACAAACACATGGAAATCGCAGGGCGACGTGTCCGGGCTGTAGGGCGGATGGTCAAGCTGCTCCCACTAGAACTTGGCCAGTTCCGCGTATGTGATCCTGGAGACGTGTAGACGCGCGTTGTCATGGAGCAGAACCACGCCCTCCGCGATGAATAGCGGCCGGTTTAACACCTTCCGCTGTCAGAAATCGGATAACGCCTCGCTGCTCCTCAATCGTCGAATTTTGCAATGTGAACGCCATCCTGTCCTGACACGCACTGCCGCGTCAATTGGACGGCGCTCTTTATAAGAGCCTCTGCTCTCTCCTGCGAATGCGGGCGCCCGCGCCTGCTCCGATCCACGCCGGCGACTCTAATCGCAACCCCAGATGTGTCGCTACGTTCTCCCATAGCGGCATAGGCAAATATGTTAACGGTTACGTTCTTATGACGTTTCGTACCTTTTCATTTGAACACCCCTAGTATAAAGACTTACCAGTTATGAGCACCTCCAGTACGAATAGTGGAGCCGTTGTTGCGAATAACACTGAAATCCCGATTGGGCATGCTGTTTGCCAAGTGATGTAAGTGTTCTGGACGTAGTGCGTACCAGCTTCGTTCAATCTGCTCTTTCAATGCCACCACACTTGAGAACTGCCGTCCATTCGCATACACATCACGAGCTATGATACCCCAGAGGTGCTCCATAGAGTTCAGATCTGGATTGATTGCTAGCCAATCCATTACAGTCTCATGATGAGTGTTAAACCAGCTTTTCGTTGATGCAGACCGATGGATAGAAGCATTGTTTTGCTGGAACAGATAATCAACTTCCGCTAGATTTTCGGCAAACGGTAGAAGGTGGCTGCTGAGTATGTCCTGATACGTTTCGGAGTTTTGCCTGCCTTGCTGGAAAGCGATATCCGTTGTACCATTGAATGTAAAAGCTCCCCAGACGATCACAAATCTCCATCCTTTTGGCCTGCTGAAGAAGGGGCGTTGCTCGCGTCGTAAATCATGCCAATAGCAGTTCCAACCGTCAGGGCCGTCCAGGTTGAACTTTTTCTCATCAGAGAAAATAGTTGTGATTCACTAGTCCGTCCAGTGCATGTGGCTGCTGGCCCATAACAATCTAGCTTCCTTGTGGCGCCGCGTGAGGTGTGGCAGACGGCGCATTTTACGCAGCACAATGTTGCGACTTTCCTTGATTCGTCGATGAACTGTATCCTTTGAGACGTTGACACCAACAGTCCGAAGAACTTGACGTAGTGATAACCTTTGGGATGAAACTAAACGCATGATGGCACGATCATCTCGTTTGGTTGTTATTCGAGGCCTTCCAGGCCGTTTTCTCGCAGTAAACGCACCACGTTTAGATAAAGTCTTATAAATGACTGCCCTACTCCTCCCCATGGCTTTACAACTTTTCGCTACAGGCAATCCATTTTCTCTTCATCTCCAAATTTTCTGCACCTCCTCACCAGAAGGTTGACTGTTGCGTGACATCTGACGCTGTCTTTTGTAGGCTGGACCTAATTACGGCCCATGCGCGTGCGTACAACATGCTAATTTGTACATCTCATTTGCATGTGGCTACTTTACATAGTTGTCTTTATATTTATGAGACACCTAAAATTGCACTATTTCACTTTGTGGTGTTCTTTTCACACAATCCGGTCATCTCGACGGATCGAAACGTTTGTTGTAGGGTTATGTCTAATTAGGTACCACTTCAGCTTCCTACCTATATTCGCATTGCGTTCACGCCGCAAAGTCGACTGTTTCTGTATTTATGCGACGCACCTTAATAATGTGCTCTCTGTTGTAAGAAGTCTCTCTGGGCGTTTAACCCTGAACGGAAGTTTTCCAAGCCCTACCCCTAAAGCTTCTTCTTATTGTTACTTTCACTCTCTGAAACTCCTTCGTTCTACGCTGGTTTGTTTTTCATTCTGCATTTCTGTGGTATGTTGTGTTGTCAGCTTTCACATAGCGTTTGCGCTTTATTTGGTATTTACAACCCGTGGTTCTTCGGTACTTACCTAGTTTTTACATTTTTAATAAAATTATGTCAAAAACTTGAAATGCGGTTTTTGAACGATCATAATACTTTCCTATAACGGCGGTGTGCGAGAAAGTAAAACCCACTTGAGTAGAACTCGAAGGGGTGTCATTTTGGACTCGAACGGGCCTCATTTCAAGTCTCGCCCTCCCAGATAAGAAAGCTTGCCAGAGTCCTGTAGAAAGTCCTGTTACTTACAACAAATGTGAAAACCCGTATAATGTCACACCGTGGACACTGTTATTTATGAAATTTCTTTGTGTAACTCAGATTCCTAGGTCTGAATGGTTTGCCACAACTGCAGCGACTTGTTCGAGTCTGACATTTCCCAAAACTGTGATTTCCACTATGTTCTCGAAGTGATGAATAGAAATAATACTATGCCAACAAGCCCTTAATGGAACTCAGAAAGATCCTTTGTTTACGCTTTCCAACGGTAAGTTGAAGAAGCGTGTATGCTCCCGCTTTGTCCGTCTGTCCGTATGATAACTCACGTAAAAATGGTTCGATATCGATGAAAGTTTAGTATGTGGTAGTGGACCACCTGGTGACGAACCCTGTTAAAAATGGGCGAAATGGGGTCAAAGGTCAGGACATAGGAGCAGGATCCCTTCCATTACCCTTTTAGGTCATAACTTGCGTAACAATGGTTCGATTTTAATGAAATTCCAATATGTGGTAAGGAACCACCCAGGGACGAACCCTATAGAACAAGGGCGAAATGGAGTCAAAGGTCAGGACATAGGAGCGGGATCCATTCCATTGCCCGTATAGTTCATAAATTGCGTAAAAATGGTTCGATGTCGATGAAATTTTAGTACGTGTTAGGGGACCACCTTGCAATTAACTCTATTAAAAATGGGCGAAATGGAGGCAAAGGTCAGGACATAGGAGCGAGATTCGTTCCATTGCTCATATGCGTCATAACTTACGTAAAATTGCTTCAATGGCAACAAAAGTTTAGTATGTTTTTCCGGAGGTGAACTGAATCGGTTTTGTTTAATATCATCAAAATGGGGTCAAAGGTGCCTATCTACTATCTAGCGAAACCACAGCCATGGCTTGGCAGAATCAGCGGGGATAGCGATATTTATTCCTCAGCCGTTATCCTCATAATTTGAGTAATGATTTCTAGTATGTTGGAAAGCGTATCATAATCAATGCAATTCATGATTTTACTAACTAGTTTTTCCCGTGGGGATCGACACTGCTGATGAGCAGCAGTCTAAAATAGTTACTTGATCATGCGATGACGCACGTCACTGCTTATATTGCATGTAGTCTGTGTACGTTAGGTATACGTACATCACTATAAAGATTTCTAATTCAATGGACGTTTGTAGTAGAACCAAGCTTCGTAGAAAATACGGCAAGAGGATATCCATGTCCAGAAGATTTGCCCAATGTATCATCGGGCGAGCTCGTATTACATGAGATTTATCTATCCAGAGTAAACATGCTTTGGTGTCATTACATGGGTTCCTTAGTACGTACATATTTTAGCATGCGTCCTACACTTCTTATTTCACAAAACCTAGGTATCTTACCTGCATTCCTATTCTTCCAGGAAACTGCAATTTCATTGTCACAGAATGCACACTCTTGGATCAGGGGCGTAGCCATGAATGGTTTCCACTCCAGGAGCACCATTTTGCACCCCTCTTCGTTCGTAAAACTGATTAAACTTAGCGCCGAGTAGAGCAACCGAAAATTTAACCAAATATACACACTCACGGACAACGAAATTTGAGCAACAAGAAGGAAGCATCGGAGTGAACTGAAATTTTATGGACGTAATGATACAGATGAAGGATACATACTGTATTAGGGTGGAACGAAAAACACTTTTTTTATTTGAAACGTCACCATGTGCAATAATTGCGATTTTATTACTGAAATGACCCCCCAAAATAGGGATGACATTATTTGATATCTTAGGCTGCCCCAAGAACCTCGAAATTTGAAAGTTATAAGGAAAAATGGTTTAAAAACACCCGCTTTCTCCATTTTGTAAATATAAAAAAACCTGTGTCACCATGTTATTTAATATCACCTTTGAGTGTTTAAACACGGGTAAAAGTTCAGCAGACATGAGTTGAATTCTTAGGCTACCCCAGATCCGTTAAAGTATGTAATTTCTGCCAAAAATGGCATGATAAGTTGCGTAAGCATTAAGTTCGACAGCAGCCTTATTGTTACCAATTTGGGCTTAACATTAACACCCCCCCTCTCTCTCATACGTTCTGGAAACCTCTTGTTCATTTACAGAAACATAGCTTGCTGTTTTGCGTTCTGCTTTGTTTTTGTTCCCTTTTTCATCTCAGCCCACCCTCTCTCTCACAGCGGAGCTCTGTTTACGAACTCGCTGAGTCATCTCATCACAGTCGCACAGGTCCGTTTGGGAGATAGTGTTGGCGGGTTTGCGTCATAAGGATGCAACAGTTTCTTTCACTCCTAGTGACATTGATTGGATCGTACCGGCATTTTCGTTTTGTTGTCCAACTAATTAAGATGGCTGAAACAAGAAATAAAGCTGATTGCCCTATCCTCAGGAGTTATAAGGAGATGCATGAAAATGTGTTGCCTACATACTAAGATGTAATGCGCCATTACTACCTTGTGAGGAATACTCTTAGGCAGGAAGGTGCAAAATATGAGCCTGCTGCAGCAGAAATAGCAAGTATTGTCGCGGGCAAAGTGATAAGTATATGGAAGAAAGCACTTCTTCCGATATCTCTCCACAAATCTGTTGCAAAGCGTATTACCGCATACAACACTGAAATCCGAAAGCTGAAAAAACACGCTGCAAGAATGGATGAAACTTACCGAAAGAAGATTGAACAATTTCGTACAGATTCGCAACGTATCTTTGACATATGCTGATGCAAGTGCAAATATTTTAGAACCTGCAAATGCAGCTCTGCAAAAAAGGTACCGGTGAAAGAGCGAGACTTTCTGATGGACCATAGAACAAAAAGAAGAATGATAGTAGGTGGGCTTGACGCAAAATCCACCAGTGTACTGAAGAAAAGATCGGCTCGAAAGAGTGATTGGGAAGCGCATGTCCATAGGAAATTGCAGAAAACTGCATCACGAAAATCGGCCCTGCGAGTCGAGGATGATCCTTCAGAAGAGGATACAAATACTAGTTCTGCAGAAAAAACAGACTAGCCGGATCCCTGTCATATGTTAGCCTCGGAGAAAGATTACGATTTCACTCCACGTCGTTTTTCGAAACGTAGGCGTCAGATGACACTGTCTGCATTTTCTAGAAAGTACGACAGGTGAGGCATCAGCGACCGAGCGGCAGATGATATTGCGTCGGAGTTGCTTCATGATGTAAGTGAACCGGTTCATTCGAAAGAATGTAATGTATATGTTATTGACCGACATAAAGTACGACGAGAAAGGAAAAAGACCCGTCAAACAATTCAAGATGAGGTAAACTTGACTGGTCGTAAGATTGTAGCTTTATTTTTGGACGGAAGAAGGGATGAAACTCTAACGAATACACAGACAGATGATGGCAAGTGGCACAAGCGAAAAGAATGAGAGGAGCATATTACAATTGTTGAATAGCCGGGTTCAGTCTATTTGGGATATTTTGCACCCAAGAGCAAGAGTGCAAGGGACATTTCCGACGGTATCTTCAGCTTATTGAACCAGAAGGCATTTGACTTGTCGGAGTTAGTCTTTATTGGAAGTGACGAGGAAGTGACTAATACCGGCATCTCAATTCTCCCGTACACTGGATTATATGTCAACTTCATTTTAATGAACTGCCTTCAGGCCACCTCACTGAAGCACTTGATGTGAAAACATCAGGTACAAGAGGATTTAGTGGATTGATTGGAAAGCGCCTGAAGACGTGCGCAAACCTTCCTATCGTTAATTTCCAGAAAATTGAATTTTCGCTTCAGTTCGACATTAACTATGGAGATCTTAGATCGGATCAACTTTTTTGTGGGAAATTTGTAAGGCAATCTCTGTAGGTGATTGTCCACAAGATCTGGCAAATCGGGATCCTGGAGCACTTGCACATTCCCGTTGGCTGACCCTCGCAAATCGCATTCTGCGTTTGTATGTTGGAACTAGTGATCCAACACCACAACTTGTCTCATTAGCCACCTTCATTATGAAAGGATATACACCATCGTGGTTCACGATTAAATGCAACGGTACCTGTAAAGATGGTCCAAGAAATTTCCAGCTTTTCATATCTAGGTTTCAGTATCTTCCAGATAATTTAAAGGATATTGTAAAACGAGTCGTCCAAGACAACACGTATTCTGCCCATGCAGAAAATTTGCTCGCTGCAATGTTGTTTGACGACAGAAGCTTGCTGTTGTTTGTTGTTTGCCTGTGAGCTTGCTGTTCGACGTATCATGAAGGCCAGGAAATCTTCCGAACAAACAACTACCATTAGGAAGTTTCGGATTCCTAAGCTGAATTTCCAAAGCAATGTTTACATCGACCTAATCGACTGGCAAGAGTGTAATGTGACTGAGCCTCCCAACACACGGAAATGGAAAGACGACGAGCTTCTGGAATTACTACAGTCGGATAAATATCCAAGTTCTTGCCACGAATTTTACAAAAATACCCTGCCATTCTCAGGCAGTAGAGAGGATGGTTAAGATTGTAACAGATTCTTCTGCTCATGTGTGCAGCCTTCTTGCAAGAGATGGATTCATCAGAGCAAAAATGTTGGATAGGAAGCTGATGCCAAGTTTTGAAAAAGTCTGATTTCCAAATGAAATAAACTCACTCCTCAAGTTATGCTACCAGGTAACGCTGGTGTCTATCATATTTGCATAACTTACGCCATTTTTGGAGAAATATGACAAATCTTGAGCTCTTTGGGGAAGCCTAAGAAATTAACTCACTTCTGCTGAATTTTTACCCGTGTATATACACTCAAAGGTGATATTAAATAACATGGTGACACAGTATTTTTTTATATTTACAAAATGGAGAAAGCGGGTGTTTTTAAACCATTTTCCCTATAACTTTCAAACTTCGAGGTTCTTGGGGCAGCCTAAGATATCAAATAATGTCATCCATATTTCGGAGGGTCATTTCAGTAATAAAATCGCAACTCTTGCACATGATCTCAAAAACAGAGCTGCAGGACAATTACAGAGGGATCTTGGCAAGCAGTCCGGTCTTCTTCAATAGCGCGTCGCACCGCCTCGTGCGGCGCTACATGCTACAATACGGTCCGGCTTGGAGGCAAACAGACGCCTGAAGTTGTGCTGCGGCAGACTGTTCCACACGTGTTGGGCGGTGTGGTCATAATCCCGGATAGTGCGGCACGGCTGCAGCTGGTGTTTCAACTGATCCTACACATGCTCGATAGGGAACATGTCCGGGGAGCAGGCTGGCCGTGGAAGTGTCTGGACATAAAGTAGGCAGACCTGGGCAACCAGAGCCATGCGCAGGAGTTTATTATCCTGCTCGCATAGCGCACCTGGTATCCCAGCCAGGAAGGGGAGCTCATGGGGCCGTAGGATCTTATCCCCATACCGCTGGCCCGTCAATGATCCACGTACCACTGCTAGAACAGATCGGCTATTGTAGGCAATGGCTCAGTGAGGCAGGTGTGGCGCTTAGTAGCGAGGTTGGGATTGTGCCGGTGACCCGGGGACTTTGACACCCGGATACTATGATCATCTGTCCCCAAAACGAAGCTGCACTCATCGCTAAATACGACACGTCGCCAGTCTGTGGCGTTTCACGTCGTTCTGGCCTGGCACCACTCACTGCAAACGGAACCGGTAATGTTCCCGTGTTAATGGCAGTACACGTAAGAGGCGCTAGGATCGCAGATTTGCTTCCGAAAGGCTTCGGGAAATGGTTCGTGGGCATACAGGAGCCGCTACATCTGCCTGTATAGTGGACCGGGTCCCCGTGGGATCCGTTCGTGCCTAGCACACGATCCGTCGATCCCCTCTGCCGGTGGTCGTTTTGGTCCGTCCGCAGTGTGGCAGTGCCGTCACGTGTCCACTTCTCCCAATACAGTCGGACGGTATAGTCAGAATGATGCACGTGGCGGACTATACGGCGCGCCGACCACCCTGCGATTTTCAGCCCAACTAATCAGGCCTCTCTCAAAGTCTGTAAGTTGCGTAAATCGACGTCTCTGGCGTCCTTCCTGCATTCCTGTCACTCTGTACTCTTGGTTGCGTCGGCCGGTGCTTTTCGCTTTCATGGGGCATTGACTACACGCCGGTTTATAAGGCTGCCGATTCGTATTTGCAGCTCCAACACAAGGTGTTGGGTCATGCGCACTCCTACCAAACGTGGATTATTTGCATACCAGCACGCACTCTAGCTATTTGGAAAGTTTCGCTGCTGTTGGATGTTTTTTTCTAAGTGTGCAAATTTCATTGTCCGTGAGTGTGTTTAAAAAAATGATCAGCATGTATTTATAACTGTTTCATTTTTGTATTTTTGCGAAAAGCCTCTTTGTCCTTTTTTTCCCCAAGCGTTGTGCTCAGTGCTGAGGGTTCCCTCACGCAGGCAAGGTAAAAATGAAAAAATAGCAAGCAAGCTGTCGAATTCAGCTGCTATTCCATAAAGCAGAAGTGAATGCTTTCCCTTTGGTTATGAAGGCACAGATTTGATCGTGATGAAGATCGAAGCCGCGTCCCTTCACTCCGGAGTAAGTTGCTCTTTCAACTAAGCTACATGAACCGAATGTATCGCTGCAGATATGACATTTTGACATGTGCTTTATCTCTGTGGTACAGTCACATCGTGGGATAACAAATTAATTAGCTCCTACGGGATTCATCTAGGCTTGAATATATTGGTTGTCATTTACGGTGTATTTCAGTTTACAGAAGCAGAAGAGCAATAGGGTTCGGCATTTTACGTTTCACAATCAGCACATGTGGACGGACAAGTCAAAAGCTTATGGCAACTTCGTAAGTTCTGTTAATTTCGATGAGATGTCCTACTCAGTAGTCACACTGGGAGCGCACTCAAGAGCAGTGTAAGGCTGGTAAAAATTACTTTCCTGCTCCTTTAAAAAAGAAATTATTTCTATATATACAGTATATTGGGGCCGCCCCAGGGCGCATTTGTCTAAGCATTGGCTCCTGATCATCCATCCAGGATGGGTACGGGTTCGAATCCCGGTTGACAAGGGTGATGTTTTGGTCGTACGGCACTGGCTCTCTCCTTTCCCTGGAACCAGTGGCCCTAAATTTAGGACGGGTGACTGCTTAGAGCCCACTGAGTTGCTCGCGGTGGTCGTTAAATCTCCAATAAAAAAACAAGAAAGATGACACCGAAATTTCGGGTGTAATAAGCACGTCTTTTGAATCCGTTCTGACGCAAATTAAATTTATCAAAGCTATTCAAAGTCAATGGAACCGGTATGGAAAACAATAGACCTGCCGAAAGGAAGAAGATTTTCAATCAGGTTTTTAATCCCTCAGATATTGCTATAAACGGAATCGTGAGCTTACGAACTCTTAGAAACAGAGTTATCGACAACAAAAAAAATGTGACTTTACGTCCCCTGGTGGGAAAATCATGCATTATTTTAGGAAGAAAGTATTCTCAAAAGGTTTATCCATATAAGCGGTATTGGTCCAAGAAAAAAAAAATAGTCGAGTTTTCAGGAGCCCAGATTTTGCAACAAATACTTCAGAAGCAGAAATTAACACTTATGACCCCTGGTGGCTAAACCATTCTTTATCAAACATTAGAAATTATGTGAAAAATATTTTCCATCAGGCCTTGTATGCGATACAGGAAGAAATTTTCAAATCGGAGCTTTAGGAGCAGAAACAACGCAATTTACCTTTGTGCCCCCTAGGGGAAAATCTTTGATTTACTTGAAAATTTTGAATTTATAAGAAAAACATTTCGCATCAGAAACACTATCCAACAAAGAAGGAATTTTTCAAATCGGACTCCTTGAAGTAGAGGTATTTACAAAAATAAGATATACATCTACGCCCCTGGCGTAGAAACCATGCATTATTTCAAGAAGAAAATTTTCTTAAAAGGTTTCTCGACATGAGTAGTATCGGTCAACATACGACGTCTTTTTCAATCTAGAATTTAGAAGCTCATATTTTGCTGCAAATACAACAGAAGCGGAAATTAAGATTTAAGCCCCCTGGTGGCCAAAGAATTTTTTTACAAAAATTAGAAATTATGTTCAAACGATTTCCCATCAGGAGCTGTATCCGGTGCAGAAAGAATTTTTCAAATCGGAGATTTAGAAGCAGAGATTTAGGGGGAAACGCAATTTACCGCTACGCCCCCAAGCGGAAAGTCTATGAATTACATGAAAATTTTGAAATTATATGAAAAACATGTCACACGGAAAACACTATCCAACAAAGAAAGAATTTTTCAAATCGGACCCCTAGAAATAGAGATATTGAGAAAAATAAGATGTACTTCTACGCCCCCTGGCGGAGAAACTGTGGCATATTTTAAAAAGAAAATATTCCGAAAAGGTTAATCGATATAAGTGGCATCAGTCCACGAAAGAATTTTTCAATCGATATTTTAGAAGCTCCGATTTTATGGCAAATACCTCAGAAGCAAAAATTAACACTTACTCCCCCTGGTGGCCAAAGTATTCTTTACCAAAAATTTGAAATTATATGCAAAATATTTTCCATCAGGAGATGTATCTGCTGAAGAAACAAATTTCAAATTGGAGTTTTAGAAAATGAGTTATCGGGAAAAATGTAATTTTCTTTTATGCCCCTTAGCGGAAAATCTATGCCTAATTTGAAAAAGTAACTATATTTAAAATACTCTTCGACATAAATGAAATCAAAAGATAAAAAAAAATTCAATCAGTTGTTTAAAAGCAAATATGTGGAATAAAATGTATTTTTGAATTCGACATTATCTTCTGGAATAACGGGTTTTAATCTAACTTTGAGAACTTATTTTGCTGTAGGAGTCTAGAAATTATAAGGGCAGTTCGAAATATTGTCCAGAACTATTCTGCTCTCTTCATTTGTGGGCAATTGTCAATCTCTGCATGTGGGTAATCCGTACTGAAAAAGTAGTGCGATATCATACAAAGCATTTTAAATGAGTCATTCATCGTACTTACTGTCGCTCTTCCATGCCACTTAAAAATTCATCAGTCAGGTCCACAACATCTAAAAAAAAAAAATGAAAAAAATAAATATTTGACTGTAGAGAAAAAAAAACATAAATATCTAATCGTAAAGAAAGCACTGAAATTGAAAGAAGAAGCAACTGTCTTCAACTGTCATATTGCAAGATCTACTAATGTATAAGAACGCATTCCATGAAAAAAAATTATCAAGAATATGTAAAGAATTTAATCATAAGTAAATTAATTTTCACAAAAATATGGCAACTCTATTGAAAGAGTATTTCCCATTCTTATGTTAGGGAATGACATTCACACGTGGAACCCATACGGTATACAGACAACCACTGTCAATCGTGTAGCCGATATTGCATTTGTGGAATGAATAGAAAAAGAAAAACTCGTGTATTTTAATCGAGCTGAAGCTTAGCTGTTATTAAGATATTCAGTCATATTTATTGAAATATCAAATTTTATTATCTTTGAAATTCTTTGTGATGAATCTATATATTAATTCTCTAAGGTTCTTTACTGTGAGTCCGATTTTTAGAGAACAGCTGAACGTAAAAATATGATTGAGGTATCAAAATAAAGGTTTTACTATGTGGATGTGTCAGTCAAAGAGAAAACGGAGATTGGGGCAACGGTTCGGACGTTGTGGGGTGGCAAATTTCCCATGTAAAGTCTATGGATGAAGCGTGCGGTGGACTCACGCGGTGGCGATCTGAGGTACTGAGATAGTCCAAAGTCTGAAGAAGGCGTGAGTCAACCGCAGGCATGGAGGACCTGAGATAGTCCAAAGCCGAAATCTTCTCTTTTCTGAGCGAACCGTTGCGCAAAGCAACGTCAGCAGGCATTGTTAACAAAGTTCTCATCTGAACAGCGAACGCACTCGAAGACCTGATTGCGTTATGGCGTTGGACTGTGTGATGTAAGTTATGTATATAATTTAATTCGATCCAGTTTACTCACGTAGGTAAGACTTTTCCATTATGTAAAGATGTAAATAAACATTCGGTTGACCATTGTTAATGAAAATATTTAGGATGTACATTTTGAGTTGCGCCATCTATGTTTTCATTCTATAAGGTTTCTTACTGTGAGACTTATTTTGAGAGAACGGCTGAACGTAAAAATATGACTCAGGTATCAAAATAAAGGTCTTACTATGTAGATGTGGCAGTCAAAAAGAAAACTGAGATTGGGGCAACGGTTCGAACGTGGTGGGGAGGCAAATTGCACATGTAAAGTCTATGAAAGAAGCGTGTTTCCCTTATCAACATCAGGCGCTCAGTTCAGTGTCAGACTTGGTGTGTGCATGGTGTTCTATGATCAGTCCTAAAGTAAGTAAATACTTTATTGCGTACTTACCCTTAACAGAATGTCTCTCCAGCAGAAAAGAAAAACAAAATAAAAGGAAAACATAACGTAAGAACCTTACTGGAAGGAGTGAGCGATCAATGGGTCGCAACTACGTATATGTCTCAGAAAAGGCGAATCTCATTCCAGCAACATTTACAAACACAGTTGTTACTGAAGGTGAGAGTGAAAGAGTACGTTATCCAGTTGATTTTTTGCGCACGATCGAGATGGGTGGACTTCCGCCTCACATTCTACGACTGAAAAAGGGTGCACTCGTGATGTTCATCACGAACCTAGCCGCGTCGGTGGCGCAGTGGTCTAAGCGCTGGCTTATGATGATTCGTTCGTGAAAGGTCCTACTTCGATCACGATGAGGATTGGATTTTGTGTTTACCTTACGGCACTGGCTCTCTCTCTTCCCTGGAGCCAGTGACCCTAAATTAGGGACGTGCGACTGCTTATAGCTCATTGAGTTGCTCACGGGGAGGTCGTTAAACCTTCAGTTAAAGGAAAAAAGATGAAAAAAAATCACGAACCTGGACTATTGTTTTTACTGAAGTGGTTGAATGAATTTGTCAATCAAATAAAGTTTACATTTTGTAACGTATACTCTATATTCACTTTCCTTTTGATTTTACTATCTCTAGTTATTTTATTTTACTATGTAAATTATCTTCCTACTGAACGGAATATTATTTCACCCGCTGAATGAGATCTGGCAATGAGTGTAAGTCATGACGTGGTGGTAGCTCGTATATAGGCGCGTTCATCGGTAGGGTGTGTGGGTTGTGTTGTTGCGTTGGAGTTGAGGTTGTGTTGCAGTTGTGTTGGTGGTGTGCGTACTATAAGAGGAAAGTTTATTCATTATTATGTACAAGATATATGAGTGCCTTAGTTGACCACGAGTCTGGGAAATAAATAGTTGTTCAGTAAGTTCAGTCTTTCTCAATTCTTAGTTTTGTCAGACCTCTGTCTGGCTGTTAGGTTTATGACTTTGATTACTTAATATAAATAACCAGCGTTGAGACTTTGTTTAAGTTCATAATTAACGAGTAACAACACCCTTTTGGGAATTCATTATTTTGAAGCTTAGAGCATTATTCATTCATAATAATTAGCTTAGCAAAAAGAATATAAAGCTAATTCATTATAATTTGTTGTTTCACATGAAATTATTCTTTTCAAAAAAATAAAAAATAAATAACCGTCAATTCCGATGGGTTCCGTTTAGTATTTCTAATTTAGGCTTCCATTTTAAGTTTCAGTTGTTATGCAAATTACGCTACTTTCCCGTTAAGATTTCGTTCTAAACGGTAGGCTATTTTCTCCGAATTTCTTTCTATTCCAGACCCGTTCCGTAAAAACTAAGAGTATTTTTCTTGAGTTGGCAACAGTGCGAACGGGAAAAATCACCACGCAGACGATTAAATAAATGATGGAAGTATCTATCACAACAACTATTACGAGTGGCAGACGATTCTGGTTTCATTATTGCGCAGTTTGTCTGCATTTCGCCATACAGCTATGGAGGTGAGTGATTCACAATTAAGAAGTGAAATGGATTATACGGTAACATTTTTCTTGAAAAAAGCTTAACAGTTGATTTAATGGAAAAAGATGAATGTTCAGATGAGTCGACGATTTTTCGATGGCACCATGATTTCAATAAAGGGCGTTTGTCGGCAGAACTCGCTTTTAATCTGGTCGACTTGAAAGTGCTACGGAGCGTATTATTAAAACTTCTTTGGGCAATCCTGCAAGAAGATTGACGAATGACGAATGAAGACATAGCGGCGTTAACTAATATTTCAAAAATGTCGGCATTCCTCATTCTACGCGATAAGTTACTCCTGCATCGTGTGTGTTCCAGATTGGTACCTCATCTCCTGACGAGAGAACAATTTTTAGCCAGAGTTCAGGTGTGTCATGAGTGGAAACAAATGATTGCAAAGGATCCAAACTTTCTAAACACAGTAATGACTGCCGACGAAACATGGGTCCCCTATTTCGACCCCCTCACAAAGCACGCAACGAGTGTCTGGAAACACACAGACTCAGCTCCTCAGAAAAAGGTCCGCCAAACCAAATCAGCTGAGGAGGTAATGATGATTATTTTCTTTGATCATAAAGGTGTAGTCTACCAGCATTCCATTCCTCTACAAATTTCTGTCAATGCTGAGTATTACATTTCATTTTGAAGAGTTTGCGATGACACATATCGATTAAGCGACGGGAACTGGTGGACAAGCGGATCCTACACCGTGATAACGCCCCCCCCTAACACGTGTGGCTGCTTGTGTTCAACAGTTTCTTACGAAATGCAGTATTGAAATCATGCTACAGCCTGCCTACAGTCCTGACCTCCCCCCGTGTGATTTCTGGTTGTTTCCAACAATGAAGGAGAAGTTACGTGGTGAAACATTCAACACAGATGCTGACGTTATTTAAGCTGTACAGGGGACGCTAAAGCAGCTTCCACAAAATGCCTTCGCTACAGTCTTTGAAAGGTGGACTGAACGATGGGAGCGTTGCATATCATCCGAGGGGAGATACTTTGACAAAAAATAACATATATTTTGACGTACCTATATTTCTACATTTTACGTGAATTTTACTCTCAATTTTTATGGAACGGCCGCTGTATTTGAGAACGACAGACAGTGATTGGTACGAATATCTCTAATTTAACCTTTCATTCTAAGTTTCTGCTGTTATGCAAATTATATTACTTTATTACGTATATTCTAATGTGTAAATTTAATCGTTTCAACCTTAACGTTGTATTTTCTCTCTCAAGGCGTTGGCCTCTGATCATTCGTCCGTAAGGGGTCGGGGTTCGAATCCCGTCAGGCATGGATGTTGTGTTTGTCTTACGGCACTGGCTCTCTCCCTTCCCTGGAACCAGTGACCCTAAATTAGGGACGGGCGACTGCTTATAGCCCATTGAGTTGCTCACGGTGGTCGTTAAACCTCCACTAAAAAAAAAAAAAAAAAAAATTCTCTCTCACTGAATGTTATGTGGCAACAGTTTTAAGTCAGGATTAATGATGTGAGTACGTTTGACAGGATAAGAACAATATGCACACTATATTAACAAGAGTCACTGGACACCCATTCAAAAGCAAATGAACGGATCGCTGCGTTGTTACAATGCGAAGTGCAGCTGCAAACGGTGTTTAAAAACAAGCTTGCCGCTCTCATATCGCACTGTGAGGTTGAGTGAAAATGTCGCGACAGGAGAGAACTGGCTTTGAGAAAGGAAATACTGTTGGGTGCTATATAAGTGGGTTGTCCATAAGAGAAACCAAGAGGCGTTTAAACCTACCCAAGTCAACTGTTTTAGATGTACTGAATAAGTGGAAGACACATGGCGTGCCTGAAGCAGCAAAACGTACCGGCAGACCAAAGAAAATCAGCGATAGAGGACGTCGAAGCTCCAAGAGAGTCGTTACAGCTAATCGACGGAGTACTGCACACCTCAGTGAACAGGTGAGTAAAAAATGCTGGAACCTCGGTATTTACACGTACCATTTGCAGAGAACTTAATTCCGTTGGCTAACATGGTCGTGCGGCTGTTCATAGGTCTTTCATCTCCACTCGGAATGCTACTCGTCGCTTAGCATGGTGTAAAGAACATTTTTCGTGGAACGTAGATCAATGGAAACGGGCCCAATGGGCTGATAAATCCAGATACACGATCCATCAGTATCATGGGCGTGTGTGTGTATGGAGGTAACCGGGGGATAACATCTTGATATTGTGGGTTCACCCTACTGTTATTGGGGACACGTACCTTGGTGCCCCAGCGTTCATTTGCCTGGTCAATTGTTGCACTGTTGCGCCTCGATTGTCCTTTACTAGTCAGCGGAGGCGACATTTTTCTCCGGGACCGATACTCTTTGGGGCTCCACAGTTATGACGTCGGGAGGTACTCGGTGTACCAGCGGTTCATTCGTGACACACCCTTACTACAGAACCTCGCGAATAGCCCACGAAGTCTGCTGTTTCTGAGATGCTTCCACCCTTGGCGTGGTAGCCGATGATCATTCCTTTCTGAACGTCCGGCAAATCAATACCTTTGTCTATTGTGCTCACGTCACGCACTATGGCTCATCTGTCCTGGCCGGCCGCGTATATATCCGTGTGGTCGACCTTGTCACGTGCATTTTGTGACTCGCCTGTGCGGGTATTCTCAGATTCCGGGGGTGATCATATTATTCTGATACGAGTGTGTATATTAAGTGAGCATGATACTGACGAATTTTCATGCAAAGAAATAAACATCAAACTGGTTTATTACTGAAAAATACTTATTTTTTTCAAGAAAATTTCAGATATTGTATAAGGAGTTTATTTACCTTCGTTATTTTCCATAGCAAACACACAGTAAGCGAGGAACACCACTGGAACTACCATAAGCAAAACGCTTTGAAATTTCATCATGGCTTTGATTAAGAGTCACCTGCAAAATACAATTAAAATGCAGTTAATTCTCGTTGATACAGAATTTTTTATGATCAATATTTGGTTACTATGGGCAGCTATATTTCCACATTTTTATTCCATGGATTAGTTTTTTTTAATTTATCGTTCATCAAGGACCAGTAAATGCACAGCACCGTTTTGTACGGACAAATGTATTGGCAATTTCCAGACACTTCTAATAATAACCAATACACACCTGAAAGCTATTACGATACAGTTCTTTCTACTAATTGCACCTTTCGTTTTATCCCTTTCAGCTGCCGATGAATCTGAACTAAATGTTGCCCAAACAGAAATATTCACATAGCGGTCGGGTTTTTCGAAAACTGCCGCACAACACTTTGTTTTTCCCTCTCACCTGATCAACACTGACCATGAACCTGTCACTGTTGGTAGGCGTCCCATTAGTCTATAGTGATATTCATTCCACTACTACTTGGTGATTGTTTTTCATGATTGGTATTCCACTAGTCTTTTCTTAGTGACAAACGTTTAAATTTCTTTATTTTCTGCCCCATAACTCAAGACATGACCCGGGCATCATACCACTGGATAATACGTAGTACGAACCAAAAGTTCCGAGACTAGGTACGTAGCACACCAACAGATAGAAATATGCGGAGACGCAAGCAGCGGTCGAGGGCAGAGAATTTCATGAGTCATTGTACCGAGTGGCGTCGTTCTGTGAACGTCGGGAGCTGTGCTACACGGTATTTGGTGACCACGTTGTGACGTACCTGCCAGCAGGACGCACACGACATAAAGGCAAATAGGAGTCAGAATGAACGCCCGGATATCTCAGTTGGTAGAGCGACTTGTTCCGGAATAAGCGGACTCGGGTTCGAATCCCGGCGTAGACCAAGAATGACGGAGAAATTTACTTCGTTATAATGGCGCCCGAACTTTCCGGATGACCCGGCCGTTCAAGATCTCTCAATGGTGTTATGTTCTTTCCACACCGCGAGAGAGGGAAAATAAGAGAATCCCTTCTTCAGCGCTTCGAAAAAAAAATGTTTGTGATGTTGGATTCCACACACTAGATTGACTGGGAGTTCTCAAGTACGCTCTACAGCGGATTGCTGCCTGCAACGATTCATGGTGACGGCTGACCCGTGGGCCATGCCCCCGGCCCTCTTTCCGGGGCGGGGGAGATGTGACGTACCTGCCAGCAGGACGCACACGACATAAAGGCAGATAGGAATCAGAATGAACGTCTGCGTAGCTCAGTTGGTAGAGCGACTTGTTCCGGAATAAGCGGACTCGGGTTCGATTCCCGGCGTAGAACAAAAATGACGGAGAAATTTACTTCTTTATAAAGTGCAGAACACAGCTGCGATTTCGGAATAGACTGCAAACTAGAGCAGCGAGCGAACATCAAATTCTGCGTCAAACTCGGAAAGTCAGGAACGGAGACGCATGAAATGTTGCGGCAGACTTATGGCATTGAAGCAATGAGTCGTGCGAGGTGTTTTGAGTGGCACTTGCGCTTCAAGAGCAGCAGAACGGCACTGGAAGACGACGAGAGGTCAGGACGACCGTCCACGAGCAAACCCTCCGAAAATGTGGACAAACTTAAGGAACTGGTGCATGAAGATCTTCGTAGAACCATTCAAGACATTGCTACCATCGTCAATGTGTCATACGGAACAGTGAAAGAAATTTTGACGTCGGTTTTGAACATGCACCGCATTGTTGCAAAGTTTGTGCCAAAGATTCTGAACCCCGAACAGAAAGCGGTTCGTGTCGAACTCTGTCAAGATTTTCGTCAGCAGGAGGTGAATGATCCAACGTCCTTATCGCGGGCCATCACTAGGGACCCCATGCGACTTCTTTCTATTCCGGAAGATGAAGCTGAAGCTCAAGGGTCGTCGTTGTGAAACCGTGAACGAGATACAGCGCGAACCGCAGACGGTGCTTAACAAGATTCGCGAACAGGATTTCCAGGGTGCGTTCCAACAGTGGCAAAAACGCTGGCAGCGGTGAATCGCTGCCCAAGGAGACTACTTTGAGGGAGATCATAGCCAGACTTAAGGAGCGTAAGTACTTTGTTGTATGTCGGCCTAGTTCGGGACGTTTTGATCGGACCTCGTATCGAGGGACTAAAACATCTTCTCTCTTCTTTCTTAGATTTTTTGTCAGTGTTACACTCCTTTTAAAGGGTAAACAGTCAGAAAGATTTAATGTCAATCATCTCCTTAAACGACCACTTTGAATGACATAGCTTAATAGAGAAGCAAATCTTTCTCATGAGCAGGTTGATTAATTCCAGCCACTTTCGGTCGAATTCTTAGACGGTGAATATATCCGTAAGAGCTAATTTAAGCTCATTTTCCTAACCTTGAGTTAATCCCTTCCAGCCGGTTAAATGGTTAAGCCCATTGATCAAGGAGCAACGAAGAGTTTCAAAAGTGCTTATCTACGTATGTTTCTAGTACAGGGTGATTCACTCGGAGCTGAACACTTATTTTCTGGAATATATGAGATGGGGAATATACGATGGGCAGGGAACCTGAACGGACTGGTTCTTTATTCCCTATCGAAAGAGTCGACATGCATTACCTGTGAATGAAATGTCACCCCGGCATCTGGGTGGCGCCACAGTGACGCGCCATCTGTCTAGTAATGGGGGGGGGTATAGCGTGTCTCCGCAGGTAGTTTAAACGCGGAGGTTGAATGAAGATAGTTTACTCAGTTGAAGAGCTTGTGTTTATTGTGCGTCAGTACTGCGTAACCGGTTTTTTCAAACAATATCAGAAGGAGTTTCTGAAGAAATTTGGTGGGAGTAAACTACCCACAAGAGCCATCAGAATCTGGAGAGAACGGGAAGCATGGTGGATCCGTATACGGGTGAACGATCCCAGATAGCGGTGTGAACCAGTTTGTCAACCAGCTGAACGATCAGGAACTTGCAGAAGGTTGCATTCAACAGGAAGGTGCAACGTGCAACACCTACAATAAGAGCATGACAGAAATTCGCAGCTTTTTTCCAGGGCAGGATTATCTCCAAAAACCTGTGACCGCCTAGCTCTTCCAATCTGACACCCCAGGTCTCTTTCTCAGAGGACTTTTAAAAAGCAAGGTTTATGCCAACAAGTCAAGGTTGATTGAGAAACGGAAACACAACATCACACGTGAAATTCCTGCCACCAAGGTCTCTACGCTACATCGCACATTCGCCAATATGGCGTGTTGAGTGAATATGTGCCTGGACGCTGGCGGTGGGCACTTCCAGCATCTTCTATGAGACATTCCTTTTTGGTTTGATCAAAGTATGTTTTATATTAATTTCATTAAAATGTGCCGTTGTAATCGTGAGTTAATTAAAAAAATAAATTTTTAGTCCCGAGTGAATTAATCCTTTCCAGAAAACTAGCATGCAATAATATAGTCTCTATCAGACTGCCAATATTTTGGCATGCGTTATTGACAGATGGAAAAACATCGCAGCACACCGTTTACTTGCGTGATAAAGATTCACGTAATACTATTCGTGTTGTCGCTCGCATTATTAAAAAATCATCTTTCTTTCTTATGTGTTATTTCTCTGCATTTTATACGGTGGAGTCACATTATTGTGACCACCAGCTAATATCCAGAGTAACAGCCGTGTGCAGCGCGGACAGCAATTAAACGTGTCGGCAGTGATTCAATAAGGTGCTGGACGGTGATCACAGGTGTGCGGAATCATGCTGACTTCAGTACATTAGACAGCTGCTGGAGGGTTCGTGGCGGAGTATCCATCAAGCGAACAACACGATCGAGGTGGTCCCACAGATGCTCAATTGGGTTTGAGTTTGGGGAATTAGGGTGCCAGGATTTTACTTTGAAGTCTTCGTCGTGCTCTTCCAACCACTCTTTGACATTTCTAGCTGTGTGACACGTTGCATTGTCGTTCTGGAAGATCCCATCCGCCTCATGGAAGACAATCAGAATGTATAGGTGTACATGGTCGGCAAGGATGGATTCATAACGAATTCGGCCTATAGTGCTTTCCACAGGTATGAGTGGACCCAGTGAATACCACGAAAACATTCCCCAGACCATAATGCTGTCCTCACCAGCATGTGTCTTGTCAGCATTGGTTGAAGTGTGTTTGCTCTCCGATGTTTCTCGCCTTATACGCCAACGTCCAACCATTCGATGCAGCAGCAAACGTGACTCATCAGATAAGGCATTCATTTTCCAAATCAGCAGAGGTCAAATTCTGATACTACCGTACAAATGTAAGCCTTTTCTGCCGATGCACCTTCTTCAGCATAAGTGCAGTGACCATTCGTCTGTATCGGAGCCCCATACGTAGCTAGGTTCGCTCAACTGTCATTTTAGGCCCATTTCCGGTAGTCCCAAGGTTTATTTGGCCACTGAGTTGCTCCACTGTAGTTTGTCGATCGGCTCTCACGCACGTTTGAAGCCGACGTTCATCTCTCATATTAATGGCATGTGGTGCTCCGCAGTTTTCACGTCGCTCATTCACAATGCTACCATTTCTCCAGTCACGATACACTTTAACGACAGCAGTACGCGAAATGTTCCTAAACTGCGCTGTTTACGAAATAGTGCCACCCTTAGCCTGAAAGCCGATAATCATCCACTTTTGCAAATCTGATAAATCGCTCCTTTTATCCATGACAGCAACAAATGATATGTTTTCAGATTTCTACAGCAGTGTTTCTCAAAGTGTGTTCCGTGGAACCCCGAGGTTCCGCGACGTTTCTCCAGGGGTTCCACAAGCAATTCGTAAAACAGCTCCGTAATTTTCCAGAAAATCTGTGAATTCCATATTTTTCCCGATGACCGCCTTAACTAACCAATTTCACACAGCCAATAAAAACCGTTCAAAAACATAATACACGTTCTGGTAAGTGTGATCAAGATAAAACTGTCAAATTTGCGAAAAGAAGAAACTACGATTTGAGCTACACTATCTACCAACAAGTACAAAGTCTGCATTAATAACCTGTATTAATTACCAACAAGTAATTGGACACCTGTGATAGCAAAGAAAAACGAAGTTTATTCACCTTCAATAGTTGGTGGAGTCTCCACGAGCGGCGATCACAGTTGCGACTCTCCGGGGCATACTCTCAGCCAGGCGTTGTACGACGGCTAGCGGTATTTTCTTTAACTCGGCTTGGATGATGATCAGCAGTCTTAAATAATTCAGCCAGACGCGCACACACAATAAGCCCTTTATCAAACTTCGAAAGATCCTTTGTTTTTCCCCATTGTTATCAACATTACTGAGGATTACTGAGGAGCAGCAGTCTTAAATAGTTCAGCCAGACAGGTACCCACAATAAGCCCTTTATCAAACTCCGAAAGATCCTTTGTTTTTCCCATTGTGGTCAACACTACTGACGATTACTGATGATCAGCAGTCTTAAATAATTCAGCCAGACGCGCACCCACAATAAGCCCTTTATCGAACTTCGAAAGATCCTTTGTTTTTCCCCATTGTTATCAACATTACTGACGATTACTGAGGAGCAGCAGTCTTAAATAGTTCAGCCAGACAGGTACCCACAATAAGCCCTTTATCAAACTCCGAAAGATCCTTTGTTTTTTCCATTGTGGTAAACACTACTGACGATTACTGATGATCAGCAGTCTTAAATAATTCAGCCAGACGCGCACCCACAATAAGCCCGTTATCAAACTCCGAAAGATCCTTTGTTTTTCCCATTGTGATCAACCCTACTGACGACTACTGAGGAGCAGCAGTCTTAAATAGTTAAGCCAGATGGGTACCCACAATAAGCCCGTTATCAAACTTTGAAAGATCCTTTGTTTTCCCCATTGTGATCAACATTACTGGCGATTACTGAGGAGCAGCAGTCTTAAATAGTTCAGCCAGACGGGCACCCACAATAAGCCCGTTATCAAACTCCGAAAGATCCTTTGTTTTTCCCATTGTGATCAACCTTACTGACGACTACTGAGGAGCAGCAGTTTTAAACAATGCAGGCAGACGGGCACCCACAATAAGCCCTTTATCGAGCTCCGAAAGATACTTTGTTTTTCCCATTGTGATCAACACTACTGACGATTACTGATGATCAGCAGTCTTAAATGATTCAGCCAGACAGGTACCCACAATAAGCCCTTTATCAAACTCCGAAAGATCCTTTGTTTTTCCCATTGTGGTCAACACTACTGACGATTACTGATGAACAGCAGTCTTAAATAATTCCGCCAGACGCGCACCCACAATAAGCTCTTTATCGAACTTCGAAAGATCCTTTGTTTTTCCCCATTGTTATCAACATTACTGACGATTACTGAGGAGCAGCAGTCTTAAATAGTTCAGCCAACAGGTACCCACAATAAGCCCTTTATCAAACTCCGAAAGATCCTTTGTTTTTCCCATTGTGGTCAACACTACTGGCGACTACTGATGAGCAGCAGTCTTAAATAGTCCAGTCAGACGGGCACCCAAAATAAGCCCATTATCTAACTCCGAAAGATCCTTTGTTTTTCCCATTGTGATCAACCCTACTGACGATTACTGAGGAGCAGCAGTCTTAAATAATTCAGCCAGACGGGCACCCACAATAAGCCCTTTATCAAACTCCGAAAGATCCTTTGTTTTTCCCATTGTGGTCAACACTACTGGCGACTACTGAGGAGCAGCAGTCTTAAATAGTCCAGTCAGACGGGCACCCAAAATAAGCCCATTATCTAACTCCGAAAGATCCTTTGTTTTTCCCATTGTGGTCAACCCTACTGACGATTACTGATGATCAGCAGTCTAAAATAATTCAGCCAGACGGGCACCCACAATAAGCCCTTTATCAAACTCAGAAAGATCCTTTGTTTTTCCCATTGTGGTCAACACTACTGACGATTACTGATGATCAGCAGTCTTAAATAATTCAGCCAGACAGGTACCCACAATAAGCCCTTTATCAAACTCCGAAAGATCCTTTGTTTTTCCCGTTGTGGTCAACACTACTGACGATTACTGATGATCAGCAGTCTTAAATAATTCAGCCAGACGCGCACCCACAATAAGCCCTTTATCAAACTTCGAAAGATCCTTTGTTTTTCCCCGTTGTTATCAACATTACTGACGATTACTGAGGAGCAGCAGTCTTAAATAGTTCAGCCAGACAGGTACCCACAATAAGCCCTTTATCAAACTCCGAAAGATCCTTTGTTTTTCCCATTGTGGTCAACACTACTGACGATTACTGATGATCAGCAGTCTTAAATAATTCAGCCAGACGCGCACCCACAATAAGCCCTTTATCGAACTTTCGAAAAATCCTTTGTTTTTCCACATTGTTATCAACATTACTGACGATTACTGAGGAGCAGCAGTCGTAAATAGTTCAGCCAGACAGGTACCCACAATAAGCCCTTTATCAAACTCCGAAAGATCCTTTGTTTTTTCCATTGTGGTCAACACTACTGACGATTACTGATGATCAGCAGTCTTAAATAATTTAGCCAGACGCGCACCCACAATGAGCCCTTTATCGAACTTCGAAAGATCCTTTGTTTTTCCCCATTGTTATCAACATTACTGACGATTACTGAGGAGCAGCAGTCTTAAATAGTTCAGCCAGACAGGTACTCACAATAAGCCCTTTATCAAACTCCGAAAGATCCTTTGTTTTTCAAATTGTGGTCAACACTACTGGCGACTACTGAGGTGCAGCAGTCTTAAGTAGTCCAGTCAGACGGGCACCCGAAATAAGCCCATTATCCAACTCCGAAAGATCCTTTGTTTTTCCCATTGTGATCAACCCTACTGAGGATTACTGAGGATTAGCAGTCTTAAATAGTTTAGCCAGACGGGCATCCACAATAAGCACTTTATCGAACTCCGAAAGATCCTTTGGTTTTCCCATTGTGATCAACACTACTGACGATTACTGATGATCAGCAGTCTTAAATAGTCCAGTCAGACGGGCACCCAAAATAAGCCCATTAGCTAACTCCGAAAGATCCTTTGTTTTTCCCATTGTGGTCAACCCTACTGACGATTACTGATGATCAGCAGTCTTAAATAATTCAGCCAGACGCGCACCCACAATAAGCCCTTTATCGAACTTCGAAAGATCCTTTGGTTTTCCCCATTGTTATCAACATTACTGACGATTACTGATTAGCAGCAGTCTTAAATAGTTCAGCCAGACAGGTACCCACAATAAGCCCTTTATCAAACTCCGAAAGATCCTTTGTTTTTCCCATTGTGGTCAACACTACTGACGATTACTGATGATCAGCAGTCTTAAATATTTCAGCCAGACGCGCACCCACAATAAGCCCTTTATCGAACTTCGAAAGATCCTTTGTTTTTCCCCATTGTTATCAACATTACTGACGATTACTGAGGAGCAGCAGTCTTAAATAGTTCAGCCAGACAGGTACCCACAATAAGCCCTTTATCAAACTCCGAAAGATCCTTTGTTTTTTCCATTGTGTTCAACACTACTGGCGACTACTGAGGTGCAGCAGTCTTAAGTAGTCCAGTCAGACGGGCACCCAAAATAAGCCCATTATCTAACTCCGAAAGATCCTTTGTTTTTCCCATTGTGGTCAACCCTACTGACGATTACTGATGATCAGCAGTCTTAAATAATTCAGCCAGACGGGCACCCACAATAAGCCCTTTATCAAACTCCGAAAGATCCTTTGTTTTTCCCATTGTGGTCAACACTACTGACGATTACTGATGATCAGCAGTCTTAAATATTTCAGCCAGACGCGCACCCACAATAAGCCTTTTATCGAACTTCGAAAGATCCTTTGTTTTTCCCCATTGTTATCAACATTACTGACGATTACTGAGGAGCAGCAGTCTTAAATAGTTCAGCCAGACAGGTACCCACAATAAGCCCTTTATCAAACTCCGAAAGATCCTTTGTTTTTCCCATTGTGGTCAACACTACTGACGATTACTGATGATCAGCAGTCTTAAATAATTCAGCCAGACGCGCACCCACAATAAGCCCGTTATCAAACTCCGAAAGATCCTTTGTTTTTCCCATTGTGATCAACCCTACTGACGACTACTGAGGAGCAGCAGTCTTAAATAGTTAAGCCAGACGGGTACCCACAATAAGCCCGTTATCAAACTTTGAAAGATCCTTTGTTTTCCCCATTGTGATCAACATTACTGGCGATTACTGAGGAGCAGCAGTCTTAAATAGTTCAGCCAGACGGGCACCCACAATAAGCCCGTTATCAAACTCCGAAAGATCCTTTGTTTTTCCCATTGTGATCAACCTTACTGACGACTACTGAGGAGCAGCAGTTTTAAACAATGCAGGCAGACGGGCACCCACAATAAGCCCTTTATCGAACTCCGAAAGATCCTTTGTTTTTCCCATTGTGATCAACACTACTGACGATTACTGATGATCAGCAGTCTTAAATGATTCAGCCAGACAGGTACCCACAATAAGCCCTTTATCAAACTCCGAAAGATCCTTTGTTTTTCCCATTGTGGTCAACACTACTGACGATTACTGATGATCAGCAGTCTTAAATAATTCCGCCAGACGCGCACCCACAATAAGCTCTTTATCGAACTTCAAAAGATCCTTTGTTTTTCCCCATTGTTATCAACATTACTGACGATTACTGAGGAGCAGCAGTCTTAAATAGTTCAGCCAACAGGTACCCACAATAAGCCCTTTATCAAACTCCGAAAGATCCTTTGTTTTTCCCATTGTGGTCAACACTACTGGCGACTACTGATGAGCAGCAGTCTTAAATAGTCCAGTCAGACGGGCACCCAAAATAAGCCCATTATCTAACTCCGAAAGATCCTTTGTTTTTCCCATTGTGATCAACCCTACTGACGATTACTGAGGAGCAGCAGTCTTAAATAATTCAGCCAGACGCGCACCCACAATAAGCCCTTTATCAAACTCCGAAAGATCCTTTGTTTTTCCCATTGTGGTCAACACTACTGACGATTACTGATGATCAGCAGTCTTAAATATTTCAGCCAGACGCGCACCCACAATAAGCCCTTTATCAAACTCCGAAAGATCCTTTGTTTTTCCCATTGTGGTCAACACTACTGACGATTACTGATGATCAGCAGTCTTAAATAATTCAGCCAGACGCGCACCCACAATAAGCCCTTTATCGAACTTCGAAAGATCCTTTGTTTTTCCCCATTGTTATCAACATTACTGACGATTACTGAGGAGCAGCAGTCTTAAATAGTTCAGCCAGACAGGTACCCACAATAAGCCCTTTATCAAACTCCGAAAGATCCTTTGTTTTTCCCATTGTGGTCAACACTACTGACGATTACTGATGATCAGCAGTCTTAAATAATTCAGCCAGACGCGCACCCACAATAAGCCCGTTATCAAACTCCGAAAGATCCTTTGTTTTTCCCATTGTGATCAACCCTACTGACGACTACTGAGGAGCAGCAGTCTTAAATAGTTAAGCCAGACGGGTACCCACAATAAGCCCGTTATCGAACTTTGAAAGATCCTTTGTTTTCCCCATTGTGATCAACATTACTGGCGATTACTGAGGAGCAGCAGTCTTAAATAGTTCAGCCAGACGGGCACCCACAATAAGCCCGTTATCAAACTCCGAAAGATCCTTTGTTTTTCCCATTGTGATCAACCTTACTGACGACTACGGAGGAGCAGCAGTTTTAAACAATGCAGGCAGACGGGCACCCACAATAAGCCCTTTATCGAACTCCGAAAGATCCTTTGTTTTTCCCATTGTGATCAACACTACTGACGATTACTGATGATCAGCAGTCTTAAATGATTCAGCCAGACAGGTACCCACAATAAGCCCTTTATCAAACTCCGAAAGATCCTTTGTTTTTCCCATTGTGGTCAACACTACTGACGATTACTGATGATCAGCAGTCTTAAATAATTCCGCCAGACGCGCGTACCCACAATAAGCTCTTTATCGAACTTCGAAAGATCCTTTGTTTTTCCCCATTGTTATCAACATTACTGACGATTACTGAGGAGCAGCAGTCTTAAATAGTTCAGCCAGACAGGTACCCACAATAAGCCCTTTATCAAACTCCGAAAGATCCTTTGTTTTTCCCATTGTGGTCAACACTACTGGCGACTACTGATGAGCAGCAGTCTTAAATAGTCCAGTCAGACAGGTACCCACAATAAGCCCTTTATCAAACTCCGAAAGATCCTTTGTTTTTCCCATTGTGGTCAACACTACTGACGATTACTGATGATCAGCAGTCTTAAATATTTCAGCCAGACGCGCACCCACAATAAGCCCTTTATCAAACTCCGAAAGATCCTTTGTTTTTCCCATTGTGGTCAACACTACTGACGATTACTGATGATCATCAGTCTTAAATAATTCAGCCAGACGCGCACCCACAATAAGCCCTTTATCGAACTTCGAAAGATCCTTTGTTTTTCCCCATTGTTATCAACATTACTGACGATTACTGAGGAGCAGCAGTCTTAAATAGTTCAGCCAGACAGGTACCCACAATAAGCCCTTTATGAAACTCCGAAAGATCCTTTGTTTTTCCCCTTGTGGTCAACACTACTGGCGACTATTGAGGAGCAGCAGTCTTAAATAGTCCAGTCAGACGGGCACTCAAAATAAGCCCATTATCTAACTCCGAAAGATCCTTTGTTTTTCCCATTGTGGTCAACCCTACTGACGATTACTGATGATCAGCAGTCTTAAATAATTCAGCCAGACGGGCACCCACAATAAGCCCTTTATCAAACTCCGAAAGAGCCTTTGTTTTTCCCATTGTGGTCAACACTACTGGCGACTACTGAGGAGCAACAGTCTTAAATAGTCCAGTCAGACGGGCACCCAAAATAAGCCCATTTTCTAACTCCGAAAGATACTTTGTTTTTCCCATTGTGGTCAACCCTACTGACGATTACTGATGATCAGCAGTCTTAAATAATTAAGCCAGACGGGCACCCACAATAAGCCCTTTATCGAACTTCGAAAGATCCTTTGTTTTTCCCCATTGTTATCAACATTACTGACGATTACTGATGATCAGCAGTCTTAAATAATTCAGCCAGACGCGCACCCACAATAAGCCCTTTATCGAACTTCGAAAGATCCTTTGTTTTTCCCCATCGTTATCAACATTACTGACGACTACTGAGGAGCAGCAGTCTTAAATAGTTCAGCCAGACAGGTACCCACAATAAGCCCTTTATCAAACTCCGAAAGATCCTTTGTTTTTCCCATTGTGGTCAACACTACTGGCGACTACTGAGGAGCAGCAGTCTTAAATAGTCCAGTCAGACGGGCACCCGAAATAAGCCCATTATCCAACTCCGAAAGATCCTTTGTTTTTCCCATTGTGATCAACCCTACTGACGATTACTGAGGATTAGCAGTCTTAAATAGTTTAGCCAGACGGGCATCCACAATAAGCACTTTATCGAACTCCTAAAGATCCTTTGGTTTTCCCATTGTGATCAACACTACTGACGATTACTGATGATCAGCAGTCTTAAATAGTCCAGTCAGACGGGCACCCAAAATAAGCCCATTATCTAACTCCGAAAGATCCTTTGTTTTTCCCATTGTGGTCAACCCTACTGACGATTACTGATGATCAGCAGTCTTAAATAATTCCGCCAGACGCGCACCCACAATAAGCTCTTTATCGAACTTCGAAAGATCCTTTGTTTTTCCCCATTGTTATCAACATTACTGACGATTACTGAGGAGCAGCAGTCTTAAATAGTTCAGCCAACAGGTACCCACAATAAGCCCTTTATCAAACTCCGAAAGATCCTTTGTTTTTCCCATTGTGGTCAACACTACTGGCGACTACTGATGAGCAGCAGTCTTAAATAGTCCAGTCAGACGGGCACCCAAAATAAGCCCATTATCTAACTCCGAAAGATCCTTTGTTTTTCCCATTGTGATCAACCCTACTGACGATTACTGAGGAGCAGCAGTCTTAAATAATTCAGCCAGACGCGCACCCACAATAAGCCCTTTATCGAACTTCGAAAGATCCTTTGTTTTTCCCCATTGTTATCAACATTACTGACGATTACTGATTAGCAGCAGTCTTAAATAGTTCAGCCAGACAGGTACCCACAATAAGCCCTTTATCAAACTCCGAAAGATCCTTTGTTTTTCCCATTGTGGTCAACACTACTGACGATTACTGATGATCAGCAGTCTTAAATATTTCAGCCAGACGCGCACCCACAATAAGCCCTTTATCAAACTCCGAAAGATCCTTTGTTTTTCCCATTGTGGTCAACACTACTGACGATTACTGATGATCAGCAGTCTTAAACAATTCAGCCAGACGCGCACCCACAATAAGCCCTTTATCGAACTTCGAAAGATCCTTTGTTTTTCCCCATTGTTATCAACATTACTGACGATTACTGAGGAGCAGCAGTCTTAAATAGTTCAGCCAGACAGGTACCCACAATAAGCCCTTTATCAAACTCCGAAAGATCCTTTGTTTTTCCCATTGTGGTCAACACTACTGACGATTACTGATGATCAGCAGTCTTAAATAATTCAGCCAGACGCGCACCCACAATAAGCCCGTTATCAAACTCCGAAAGATCCTTCGTTTTTCCCATTGTGATCAACCCTACTGACGACTACTGAGGAGCAGCAGTCTTAAATAGTTAAGTCAGACGGGTACCCACAATAAGCCCGTTATCAAACTTTGAAAGATCCTTTGTTTTCCCCATTGTGATCAACATTACTGGCGATTACTGAGGAGCAGCAGTCTTAAATAGTTCAGCCAGACGGGCACCCACAATAAGCCCGTTATCAAACTCCGAAAGATCCTTTGTTTTTCCCATTGTGATCAACCCTACTGACGATTACTGATGATCAGCAGTCTTAAATAATTCAGCCAGACGGGCACCCACAATAAGCCCTTTATCAAACTCCGAAAGATCCTTTGTTTTTCCCATTGTGGTCAACACTACTGGCGACTATTGAGGAGCAGCAGTCTTAAATAGTCCAGTCAGACGGGCACCCAAAATAAGCCCATTATCTAACTCTAAAAGATCCTTTGTTTTTCCCATTGTGGTCAACCCTACTGACGATTACTGATGATCAGCAGTCTTAAATAATTCAGCCAGACAGGTACCCACAATAAGCCCTTTATGAAACTCCGAAAGAGCCTTTGTTTTTCCCATTGTGGTCAACACTACTGGCGACTACTGAGGAGCAACAGTCTTAAATAGTCCAGTCAGACGGGCACCCAAAATAAGCCCATTTCCTAACTCCGAAAGATACTTTGTTTTTCCCATTGTGGTCAACCCTACTGACGATTACTGATGATCAGCAGTCTTAAATAATTCAGCCAGACGGGCACCCACAATAAGCCCTTTATCGAACTTCGAAAGATCCTTTGTTTTTCCCCATTGTTATCAACATTACTGACGATTACTGATGATCAGCAGTCTTAAATAATTCAGCCAGACGCGCACCCACAATAAGCCCTTTATCGAACTTCGAAAGATCCTTTGTTTTTCCCATTGTGGTCAACACTACTGGCGACTACTGAGGAGCAGCAGTCTTAAATAGTCCAGTCAGACGGGCACCCGAAATAAGCCCATTATCCAACTCCGAAAGATCCTTTGTTTTTCCCATTGTGGTCAACCCTACTGACGATTACTGATGATCAGCAGTCTTAAATAGTTCAGCCAGACAGGTACCCACAATAAGCCCTTTATCAAACTCCGAAAGATCCTTTGTTTTTCCCATTGTGGTCAACACTACTGGCGACTACTGAGGAGCAGCAGTCTTAAATAGTCCAGTCAGACGGGCACCCGAAATAAGCCCATTATCCAACTCCGAAAGATCCTTTGTTTTTCCCATTGTGATCAACCCTACTGACGATTACTAAGGATTAGCAGTCTTAAATAGTTTAGCCAGACGGGCATCCACAATAAGCACTTTATCGAACTCCTAAAGATCCTTTGGTTTTCCCATTGTGATCAACACTACTGACGATTACTGATGATCAGCAGTCTTAAATAGTCCAGTCAGACGGGCACCCAAAATAAGCCCATTATCTAACTCCGAAAGATCCTTTGTTTTTCCCATTGTGGTCAACCCTACTGACGATTACTGATGATCAGCAGTCTTAAATAATTCAGCCAGACTGGCACCCACAATAAGCCCTTTATCAAACTCCGAAAGATCCTTTGTTTTTCCCATTGTGGTCAACACTACTGACGATTACTGATGATCAGCAGTCTTAAATAATTCAGTCAGACGCGCACCCACAATAAGCCCATTATCGAACTCCGAAAGATCCTTTGTTTTTCCCATTGTGGTCAACCCTACTGACGATTACTGATGATCAGCAGTCTTAAATAATTCAGCCAGACTGGCACCCACAATAAGCCCTTTATCAAACTCCGAAAGATGTTTTCCCATTGTGGTCAACATTACTGACGATTACTGATGATCAGCAGTCTTAAATAATTCAGCCAGACGGCACCCACAATAAGCCCTTTATCGAACTTCAAAGATCCTTTGTTTTTCCCATTGTTATCAACCCTACTGACGATTACTGAGCCAGTCAGCCAGACAGGTACCCACAATAAGCCCTTTATCAAACTCCGAAAGATCCTTTGTTTTTCCCATTGTGGTCAACACTACTGACGATTACTGATGATCAGCAGTCTTAAATAATTCAGCCAGACGCGCACCCACAATAAGCCCTTTATCGAACTTCGAAAGATCCTTTGTTTTTCCCCATTGTTATCAAAATTACTGACGATTACTGAGGAGCAGCAGTCTTAAATAGTTCAGCCAGACAGGTACCCACAATAAGCTCTTTATCAAACTCCGAAAGATCCTTTGTTTTTCTCATTGTGGTCAACACTACTGACGATTACTGATGATCAGCAGTCTTAAATAATTCAGCCAGACGCGCACCCACAATAAGCCCTTTATCGAACTTCGAAAGATCCTTTGTTTTTCCCCATTGTTATCAACATTACTGACGATTACTGAGGAGCAGCAGTCTTAAATAGTTCAGCCAGACAGGTACCCACAATAGGCCCTTTATCAAACTCCGAAAGATCCTTTGTTTTTCCCATTGTGGTCAACACTACTGGCGACTACTGAGGTGCAGCAGTCTTAAGTAGTCCAGTCAGACGGGCACCCAAAATAAGCCCATTATCTAACTCCGAAAGATCCTTTGTTTTTCCCAATGTGGTCAACCCTACTGACGATTACTGATGATCAGCAGTCTTAAATAATTCAGCCAGACGGGCACCCACAATAAGCCCTTTATCGAACTTCGAAAGATCCTTTGTTTTTCCCAATTGTTATTAACATTACTGACGATTACTGAGGAGCAGCAGTCTTAAATAGTTCAGCCAGACAGGTACCCACAATAAGCCCTTTATCAAACTCCGAAAGATCCTTTGTTTTTCCCATTGTGGTCAACACTACTGGCGACTACTGAGGAGCAGCAGTCTTAAATAGTCCAGTCAGACGGGCACCCAAAATAAGCCCATTATCTAACTCCGAAAGATCCTTTGTTTTTCCCATTGTGGTCAAACCTACTGACGATTACTGATGATCAGCAGTCTTAAATAATTCAGCCAGACGGGCACCCACAATAAGCCCTTTATCAAACTCCGAAAGATCCTTTGTTTTTCCCATTGTGGTCAACACTACTGGCGACTACTGAGGAGCAACAGTCTTAAATAGTCCAGTCAGACGGGCACCCAAAATAAGCCCATTTTCTAACTCCGAAAGATCCTTTGTTTTTCCCATTGTGGTCAACCCTACTGACGATTACTGATGATCAGCAGTCTTAAATAATTCAGCCAGACGGGCACCCACAATAAGCCCTTTATCGAACTTCGAAAGATCCTTTGGTTTTCCCCATTGTTATCAACATTACTGACGATTACTGATGATCAGCAGTCTTAAATAATTCAGCCAGACGCGCACCCACAATAAGCCCTTTATCGAACTTCGAAAGATCCTTTGTTTTTCCCCATTGTTATCAACATTACCAACGACTACTGAGGAGCAGCAGTCTTAAATAGTTCAGCCAGACAGGTACCCACAATAAGCCCTTTATCAAACTCCGAAAGATCCTTTGTTTTTCCCATTGTGGTCAACACTACTGGCGACTACTGAGGAGCAGCAGTCTTAAATAGTCCAGTCAGACGGGCACCCAAAATAAGCCCATTATCTAACTCCGAAAGATCCTTTGTTTTTCCCATTGTGGTCAACCCTACTGACGATTACTGATGATCGGCAGTCTTAAATAATTCAGCCAGACGGGCACCCACAATAAGCCCTTTATCAAACTCCGAAAGATCCTTTGTTTTTCCCATTGTGGTCAACACTACTGACGATTACTGATGATCAGCAGTCTTAAATAATTCAGCCAGACGCGCACCCACAATAAGCCCTTTATCGAACTTCGAAGGATCCTTTGTTTTTCCCCATTGTTATCAACATTACTGAGGAGCAGCAGTCTTAAATTGTTCAGCCAGACAGGTACCCACAATAAGCCCTTTATCAAACTCCGAAAGATCCTTTGTTTTTCCCATTGTGGTCAACACTACTGACGATTACTGATGATCAGCAGTCTTAAATAATTCAGCCAGACGCGCACCCACAATAAGCCCTTTATCGAACTCCTAAAGATCCTTTGGTTTTCCCCATTGTTATCAACATTACTGACGATTACTGAGGAGCAGCAGTCTTAAATAGTTCAGCCAGACAGGTACCCACAATAAGCTCTTTATCAAACTCTGAAAGATCCTTTGTTTTTCCCATTGTGGTCAACACTACTGACGATTACTGATGATCAGCAGTCTTAAATAATTCAGCCAGACGCACACCCACAATAAGCCCTTTATCGAACTTCGAAAGATCCTTTGTTTTTCCCCATTGTTATCAACATTACTGACGATTACTGAGGAGCAGCAGTCTTAAATAGTTCAGCCAGACAGGTACCCACAATAGGCCCTTTATCGAACTCCGAAAGATCCTTTGTTTATCCCATTGTGGTCAACACTACTGGCGACTACTGAGGTGCAGCAGTCTTAAGTAGTCCAGTCAGACGGGCACCCAAAATAAGCCCATTATCTAACTCCGAAAGATCTTTTGTTTTTCCCAATGTGGTCAACCCTACTGACGATTACTGATGATCAGCAGTCTTAAATAATTCAGCCAGACGGGCACCCACAATAAGCCCTTTATCGAACTTCGAAAGATCCTTTGTTTTTCCCAATTGTTATTAACATTACTGACGATTACTGAGGAGCAGCAGTCTTAAATAGTTCAGCCAGACAGGTACCCACAATAAGCCCTTTATCAAACTCCGAAAGATCCTTTGTTTTTCCCATTGTGGTCAACACTACTGGCGACTACTGAGGAGCAGCAGTCTTAAATAGTCCAGTCAGACGGGCACCCAAAATAAGCCCATTTTCTAACTCCGAAAGATCCTTTGTTTTTCCCATTGTGGTCAACCCTACTGACGATTACTGATGATCAGCAGTCTTAAATAATTCAGCCAGACGGGCACCCACAATAAGCCCTTTATCGAACTTCGAAAGATCCTTTGGTTTTCCCCATTGTTATCAACATTACTGACGATTACTGAGGAGCAACAGTCTTAAATAGTCCAGTCAGACGGGCACCCAAAATAAGCCCATTTTCTAACTCCAAAAGATCCTTTGTTTTTCCCATTGTGGTCAACCCTACTGACGATTACTGATGATCAGCAGTCTTAAATAATTCAGCCAGACGGGCACCCACAATAAGCCCTTTATCGAACTTCGAAAGATCCTTTGGTTTTCCCCATTGTTATCAACATTACTGACGATTACTGATGATCAGCAGTCTTAAATAATTCAGCCAGACGCGCACCCACAATAAGCCCTTTATCGAACTTCGAAAGATCCTTTGTTTTTCCCCATTGTTATCAACATTACCAACGACTACTGAGGAGCAGCAGTCTTAAATAGTTCAGCCAGACAGGTACCCACAATAGGCCCTTTATCAAACTCCGAAAGATCCTTTGTTTTTCCCATTGTGGTCAACACTACTGGCGACTACTGAGGTGCAGCAGTCTTAAGTAGTCCAGTCAGACGGGCACCCAAAATAAGCCCATTATCTAACTCCGAAAGATCCTTTGTTTTTCCCAATGTGGTCAACCCTACTGACGATTACTGATGATCAGCAGTCTTAAATAATTCAGCCAGACGGGCACCCACAATAAGCCCTTTATCGAACTTCGAAAGATCCTTTGTTTTTCCCAATTGTTATTAACATTACTGACGATTACTGAGGAGCAGCAGTCTTAAATAGTTCAGCCAGACAGGTACCCACAATAAGCCCTTTATCAAACTCCGAAAGATCCTTTGTTTTTCCCATTGTGGTCAACACTACTGGCGACTACTGAGGAGCAGCAGTCTTAAATAGTCCAGTCAGACGGGCACCCAAAATAAGCCCATTATCTAACTCCGAAAGATCCTTTGTTTTTCCCATTGTGGTCAAACCTACTGACGATTACTGATGATCAGCAGTCTTAAATAATTCAGCCAGACGGGCACCCACAATAAGCCCTTTATCAAACTCCGAAAGATCCTTTGTTTTTCCCATTGTGGTCAACACTACTGGCGACTACTGAGGAGCAACAGTCTTAAATAGTCCAGTCAGACGGGCACCCAAAATAAGCCCATTTTCTAACTCCGAAAGATCCTTTGTTTTTCCCATTGTGGTCAACCCTACTGACGATTACTGATGATCAGCAGTCTTAAATAATTCAGCCAGACGGGCACCCACAATAAGCCCTTTATCGAACTTCGAAAGATCCTTTGGTTTTCCCCATTGTTATCAACATTACTGACGATTACTGATGATCAGCAGTCTTAAATAATTCAGCCAGACGCGCACCCACAATAAGCCCTTTATCGAACTTCGAAAGATCCTTTGTTTTTCCCCATTGTTATCAACATTACCAACGACTACTGAGGAGCAGCAGTCTTAAATAGTTCAGCCAGACAGGTACCCACAATAAGCCCTTTATCAAACTCCGAAAGATCCTTTGTTTTTCCCATTGTGGTCAACACTACTGGCGACTACTGAGGAGCAGCAGTCTTAAATAGTCCAGTCAGACGGGCACCCAAAATAAGCCCATTATCTAACTCCGAAAGATCCTTTGTTTTTCCCATTGTGGTCAACCCTACTGACGATTACTGATGATCAGCAGTCTTAAATAATTCAGCCAGACGGGCACCCACAATAAGCCCTTTATCAAACTCCGAAAGATCCTTTGTTTTTCCCATTGTGGTCAACACTACTGACGATTACTGATGATCAGCAGTCTTAAATAATTCAGCCAGACGCGCACCCACAATAAGCCCTTTATCGAACTTCGAAAGATCCTTTGTTTTTCCCCATTGTTATCAACATTACTGACGATTACTGAGGAGCAGCAGTCTTAAATTGTTCAGCCAGACAGGTACCCACAATAAGCCCTTTATCAAACTCCGAAAGATCCTTTGTTTTTCCCATTGTGGTCAACACTACTGACGATTACTGATGATCAGCAGTCTTAAATAATTCAGCCAGACGCGCACCCACAATAAGCCCTTTATCGAACTTCGAAAGATCCTTTGTTTTTCCCCATTGTTATCAACATTACTGACGACTACTGAGGAGCAGCAGTCTTAAATAGTTCAGCCAGACAGGTACCCACAATAAGCCCTTTATCAAACTCCGAAAGATCCTTTGTTTTTCCCATTGTGGTCAACACTACTGGCGACTACTGATGAGCAGCAGTCTTAAATAGTCCAGTCAGACGGGCACCCGAAATAAGCCCATTATCCAACTCCGAAATATCCTTTGTTTTTCCCATTGTGATCAACCCTACTGACGATTACTGAGGATTAGCAGTCTTAAATAGTTTAGCCAGACGGGCATCCACAATAAGCACTTTATCGAACTCCGAAAGATCCTTTGGTTTTCCCATTGTGATCAACACTACTGACGATTACTGATGATCAGCAGTCTTAAATAATTCAGCCAGACGGGCACCCACAATAAGCCCTTTATCAAACTCCGAAAGATCCTTTGTTTTTCCCATTGTGGTCAACACTACTGACGATTACTGATGATCAGCAGTCTTAAATAATTCAGCCAGACGCGCACCCACAATAAGCCCTTTATCGGACTTCGAAAGATCCTTTGTTTTTCCCCATTGTTATCAACATTACTGACGATTACTGAGGAGCAGCAGTCTTAAATAATTCAGCCAGACGCGCACCCACAATAAGCCCTTTATCGAACTTCGAAAGATCCTTTGTTTTTCCCCATTGTTATCAACATTACTGACGACTACTGAGGAGCAGCAGTCTTAAATAGTTCAGCCAGACAGGTACCCACAATAAGCCCTTTATCAAACTCCGAAAGATCCTTTGTTTTTCCCATTGTGGTCAACACTACTGGCGACTACTGAGGAGCAGCAGTCTTAAATAGTCCAGTCAGGCGGGCACCCAAAATAAGCCCATTATCTAACTCCGAAAGATGATTTGTTTTTCCCATTGTGATCAACCCTACTGACGATTACTGAGGATTAGCAGTCTTAAATAGTTTAGCCAGAGGGGCACCCACAATAAGCACCTAATCGAACTCCGAAAGATCCTTTGGTTTTCCCATTGTGATCAACACTACTGACGATTACCCGATGATCAGCAGTCTTAAATAGTTACCTAGATCACGTGGTGAAACACGTGACCACATATTTTGTACATGTGTTGCGTGAGTGATGACGTTTACGTGTGTCCGCGTGAAGCTTTGTGGTTAAGTGGCCTATGCATGTAGGTACGTACGAAAGAAACGATAACATTTTTAGATAAAAAGAAATAGCAGTAATGTAGGAAAATGTGGTTGTCAGGACCATGCTAATGTAAAATAAATCCTTCCTGATTAACAACGTAATCTAGCACCCTCCGTCGTATACACTGAAGTGCAATTGAATTAGAGGCAGCTGGCGTTATGCAAATGTGGCCCTGTAAGCGGAAACGACGTGACGTAAACAGCCATCCGACAATACATAAATAGTGATGCGACGGGAATCAGTAAGAGTCGGACGCAGTATGGGTAAGACGAAGGATCTAAGCGCATTTGATCTTGGGCAAATTGTCGGGGCCCAACGAATGGGTCACTCCATCTCGGAAGTCGTGCAGGCACTGGGATTTTCACGAACCACTATGTCACGGGTGCACCGTGAGTATATCGAATCCGGTAAAACCATCCCTGCATGGCCAATTGCCGTGGACAACAGCGTGTGGATGAGCGGGGTCATCGTCGGCTAGCTCGCATTGTAACAGCGGACAGACGGGCCACAGTGCAAGAAATCACTCGGCAATTTAACCCTGGTGCACAAAAACGTGTAAGCAGCCACACCATCCAGAACCATCTCCTCGCTATGAGTTACAGAAGCCATCGTCCCACGAGGGTACCGCTGCTGACCGCACATCACAGGGTGCAAAGATTAGCATGGGCGCGGGAATATCGCTACTGGACCTAGACATGTAGGAAAATGTTGCCTGGACTGATGAGTCGAGGTTCGCGTTAGTACATGCGGGTGGCAGGATACGAATACGGCGCAAACCACATGAAGTGATGGATCCTTCTTGCCAGCAGGGTACCCTTCAAGCTGATGGGGGTGGCATTCTCGTCTGGGGACTGTTTAGGTGGACTAAAATGGGACCCCTGGTACGTGTTATATCGTCCCTTACAGGTCAACGTTACCGGGATATCCTGGACGAGCATTTGCTCCCGTTTGTGCGTCTTCAACATCCCACAGGGGACCTCATCCTGCAACCAGACAATGTAGCTCCTGAATTGTATCCGAATGGTTTGATGAACACTTCACCGACGTGACCTCGCTTCCTTGGCCAGATAGGTCACCTGACCTCAATCCCATCGAGCACATCTGGGATGCCATCTAGAGAGATGTTCGAAGCTCTGGCCTCCCTCCATCAAATCTTCGTGAACTGTGTTAGCTTATTCAGGTGTCGTGAATCCGTATCTCTCCCAACGCTTCCGATGTCTTGTCAAGTCCATGCCGAGACGAACCGCCGCTGCCATCAGGGCGAAAGGTAGTGCTACACGTTACTAGATAGGTATCTTTAATTCAATTGCTCTTCAGTATATATCTGTATAGACATACTACAGAGTCGTGAGGGTCTGACAACCGCGTGTGGTCGACATAATATGGCACAGCATCTATTGCCGGCACTCTTTAACGTAGAGTCTGGACTCGTCGTCTCAGAATGTCCCGTGATGCTCCATTGGCGACAAATCTGGCAATCGGGATGGCCAATCTGGCATGTTGATTCCGTGTAGACGTTTCATCGATGCATTTGTTTTATGATGGCAGGAATTGTGTTGCTGAAATAATGCGTAGTTTGACGCGTCATGAATGGTACGTATTGCCACAGATACGAGGATTACTTAGACAGACTGACAAAGAATACTCTTTACACATTGAGCTGTCATAAACACTAAACTGGAGCCCAAATTTGAGTTACGACCTCTGGAAAATAAACACTAAACTGGAGCTCAATTTTGAGTTGTCATAAAATCTATACTGCAGCCCAAGTCATAAGAGACTGCTTCCGAACCATGATGCTAGCTGTTCAAGTGGTGTATTATTAATGTATGACGCATACTGTAATTCAAATTTTATTTTTAGCTTCATCTTTTATGTAAATTTTGAGTTCCTTCTCTTTAAGCGTTTCAATCTTAACGTTATATTTTTCTCGCTCATTGAATGTTTTGTGGCAACAGTCTTGAGGTCAGGTTGAGTGACATGTGCGTGTGCTGATATGATAAGAACTAGCTATTCGAGGTGTCTCAAAAAATTTGAAACAAGCTATTATCTCTTCAAATACACTGCTGGCCACCCAAAATGCAACACCAAGAAGGACACGATATGGCAAAGCCAGATTTACTGGACACATAACAACAGATACAAAGATGAAACGATTGAGCTAACAAGCCTGTGCGACTTGCGGAACACGCAGACATCAATCGTTCCTGTGGCCCTCACGGCTGGCAATAACGGCTGCTACACGCCGCGGCATCGAACGAAATAGGCTGTGGATGTGGGCTTGGGGTATGTCGGTCAAGGCTGCTTTCACACCTTGCCACAGTATATCAGGCGTAGCCACGGGTGGTTCTTGCCGGGCCACTCGGTTGCCGATCAGCGACCAGACATGTTCGGTGGGCGACATATCGGGAGAACATGTGGGCACGGCAGCAGTGGCACCTGGTGCGTCGTGAAGAATTGTTGCGCGATGCGTGCCTCGTGCGGGCGCGCATTGTCCTGTTGAAACGTAGCCGCTGGTAGATCTTGCAGGTAAGGGAGGACTACAGGCTCCAAAACGTCCGAGATGTAGCGGTGGGTGTTGAGTGAACAGACGATGCGTACGCGAAGGGTGCGGGTGTCATATCCAATTGCGTCCCAAACCATAACGCCAGGTGACGGACCTATATGGCGATGCATAATGCAGGCGTCATACAGTCTCTCGCCGCGGTGCCGCCACATGCGGATCCGACCATCGTGGTGTTGCAGGCAGAAGCGGGATTCGTCGGAGAAGACAATGTCGTGCCATTTCGTATTCTAGGTGCTGCGTTCAACGGCCCACTACCGCCGCACTCGCCGGTGGTGTAACGTCAATGGTAATCGGAGCAATGGGCGCTGTGCGACAAGTCCCCGCTCTTGCAGACGACGTCGAACGGTACGTGCCGACACAGGTTGTTGCGCAACACACCCTAATTCCTGCGCTAACGTTCGTAATATGACGGTGCGAGCCGTCAATGCCCACCGTACAACATGCCGGTCCTCTCGTTCGGTGGTGTGCTGCGGCAATCGCTCACTTCGGTCCTTCCGACCCTCCTGCACCCACCGAATCCATACTCACCTCACTGTGGCTGGATGTCGTCCCACACGGGGCCGATGTCTCGGTACGAAAAACCGGTGTCGCGATAAGTCACTATTCGTTCTCTGTCGAACTCCGAAACGTGCTGGAATGACTGCCGTATTCTACGACGAGGCATCAGGAAGCTTCCGATGCACAGGTTCGGCATCACAACACACTTCCACTACTTACACCACGCCTTCTGTGCACTCTTCTTATAGTGCTTCTCGGTGGCGTTCCGGGCGCACATGATTTGCATATGCCCTGCAATGATAATCGTTTGCATGTCCTCTCGCGGGCGGCGGATGCTGTGAATTTCAGGCCAATCGGATGCTTTCTTCTTGGTGTTGCATTTTGGGTGGCCAGCAGTTATATAGAAAATATTGTGTTGGAAAGAAAGTAATGCCCGATGATGAGGTACCCAAAGTCAGAGTCACGGCCATGGCACACATTGGCCTCTGAGACTGAGCAGCACACCTGCATGACATTAGCTGGTAGAGGTCTTAAGTCAGTGCTAGTTAGTTCCTAATAGGCGAAGAGTGCAATCGCCAGCCAACACGGAAGTGTGCAAGGACCATATCCGTCATTACATGATGTATGTGTTTGGTCTGTAGCACACCCTCAAGATCTGTAAGGATATCGTCAGTGCTATCGTTGATTTGAACGGTTTCGAGAAGGAAAGTTTGGCCTGTCATGCCGTCCCAAAGTCGGAAGACCGGCAACATTGGATATGGGCTTTCTGAAAACATCAGTGGAGACCGACCCACGTGTGACCAAGCGAGAGTTGGCCGAACAGTTAGGGACTATACACACGAACATTATCACGCATGTGCGTCAACATGGATGCAAAAAAGTGGGAGTGTGGGTACCCCACCAACTTACAGTTGAGTAGAAAGCAAAACGCATGAGTGCATGCGTTTCCCTGCTCGCACTTGTCCAAGTTGAACCACTCTTTGACCGTATTGTGACATGAGACGAGACATGGCCCTGTACAAAAATGTCAGCGCTCGAAAACAGTGGTTGGATCCGAAACAAAAGCCCATGTCCATCCCCTACGCCGGGTTACACTTACTTAAGGTTCTGCTGTCTGCTTGGTGAGAAACACGAGGTGTCTTTTTTGGGGGGGAAGCTGCTGCAAGACAACACTACTACCCCCACCGATGTGTTCTGCCGTCAGCTCCACCATCTGCACGCTTTGCTCAAGTCGGAACAACCAGCACTGCTGAAACGCTGGGGTGACCTCCTAAAGCAGGATGGACAGAGCCCTCACACAGCCCAGGTGACCTGTCACGACATCAGTGTCTTGGGCTCAAAGCTGTTGCCCCACCCAGGCTGTTCCCCGGGCATTGCCCCAAGATACTACCACCATTTCCGGTCGTTGCAGCATTTCCTGGATGGACAGCGAATTACCAACCGGAACGATGTCGAACGATCACTTACTCACTTCTTTGCATCCAAGCCACCACAATTCTGCTGGGACGGTACCCAATCGCTGTGTAGGCGATGGGAGCACGTAATAGCAAGCGATGGCGACTACATTTTAGACTGATTTATTCTTGTATATATGGTAATTACCACCTTTCTTTTGCCTTGCATTTGCAGACATTACTTTCTTTCCAATCCAATACAAAAAGAAATGTGCATGGATATTTAAGAGTAAAACCAACAATGTGAGGTATATAAATATGGATGTGAACATGAAATGTTCTGTGGTTTGTAGAAAATTAAGTTCTCTGTCTGTCTCTCTCTCTTTTTCTCTCTCTCTTTTCTCTCTGTCTCCCTCTCTCTCTTTAACTCTCTGTCTGTCTGTCTTTCTCTTTCTCCTTCTCTCGCGTTGTCTCTTTTTCCTCTCTGTCTCTATCTTATTCCCTGTCTTTCTGTCTGTCTGTCTCTCTCTCTTGGTATCTCTTTCTCACTCTTACTCTATGTGTCTCTTTTCCTCTCTTACTCTCTGTCTTTGGGTCTGTCTGTCTGTCTTTCTCTTTCTGTATCCCTTTCTCTTTCTCTCGCTTTGTCTCCTTTCCTCTCTATCTCTCTCTTACTCTCTGTCTTTCTGTCTGTCTGTCTCTCTCTTGGTCTCTCTTTCTCACTCTTACTCTCTGTCTTTGTGTCTGTCTATCTTTCTCTTTCTGCCTCCCATACTCCTTCTCTCGCCTCGCTTAGTCTCTTTTGCATCCTATCTCTCTCTTACTCTCTACCTTTCTGTTTGTCTCTCTCTTACTCTCTACCTTTCTGTTTGTCTCTCTCTTGGTCTCTCTTTCTCACTCTTACTCTCTGTCTTTGTGTCTCTCTGTCTTTCTCTTTCTCTCTCCCTTCCTCCTTCTCTCACTGTGTCTCTTTTCCTCTGTCTCTCTCTCTCTCTCTCTCTCTGTCTTTCTGTCTGTCGTTCTCTCTCTCTCTCTTGGTATCTCTTTCTCACCCTTATTCTCTGTTTTTGTGTCTGTCTGTCTCTATCTCTCTTTCTGTCTCCTACACATTAGAATAAATTTTATGTCGCACTATAAAAAAACTTTGGCCTTCATTGTTTTTAATAATGGGAAGTGATATCTTTTTTAAGAATGTGCTAAAAAAGATATCACTTCCCATTATTAAAAACAATAAAGGACAAAGTTTTAAGGCTAAGAGATTTTGTAAAAACTACAGTAAATTACCAGTATTGCTCGTAGGAAACTAGAGTGGAAAATGAAAATCTTTAATTTAGATTTTTGAATGTCTCTATCGATTTTGCATGGAAACGAAAGACCAAGACAAGAAAAAGCAATTGCATTTCTTCTCCTGTTATTAGAAACGAGCAAGACTGATAAGAAAAATTCGAAGCCTTTCATAATCGCAAATTTCCGCATTTTGCAAAACTCCCTAGCCTATTCGTTGGTTCGTTTAATCACAAGCTGAAAAAAAAAATTCCGCTATTTTTGTTCAAAGTAAAATAATCTTTAAAAGCGTGAAAATAGATTCTCTCACAGGGAAAAAATTGGGAAGAAAATTCATCCTATTGTTATACACGCTTCATAAGATTCTTTTCTTAGTGGCTTTTATATTTCCTCTGTGTTTTCGACAAAACAAGTTTACAAGGAATTCTTAGACATTTCGATCGTTGTGGAAAAATTATTTTCGCTCCTTGCAGCACAGTCTTAAAGCATTAAGTTCTCAAAAACTCCAATGTAAGATGTTTTGCCGTTAGCGGGTCTTTTTAGCAGCTTTCTACATACTTTACTCTCAAAAATTAAATTTAAAACTCGCTCATTGGCGGAACGCTTTTTTCTAACTCTTTGTACGTATTTACATAAATATTTCTCCTTATTTTCTTTATTTTATAATTAAACTCCAATATTAACACGAACAAACTATATTTAAGAGATAATGATTTTCTTCGCTTATAAAATTGCAATTCGTTATGGAAACACATTTTTAGCACGTCTTTTGTAAAAAACAGATCGTGCTTTTGTTACCGGTTTGTCCGTCCGTCCGTCCGTCCGTCCGTCTGTACCCACGATATCCCTGCAACTACCAGTCCGATTTGGAAAAATTCTTTTTGCATTGGGAAGCTTGAAATATGCGAATGATGATCCTTTATTTCGTTTTTTCTACGATGTACAATTTCGCCGCTAGAGGGCGTAATGCAGACGAATTCAAAAATACGTTTTATTTCACATATTTGCTTCTAAACATCCGATTGAAAAAATTATTTTACCTTTCGATTCCATTTATGTCGAACATTATTTTAGTTATAGTTACTTTTTGAAATTACGCATAAATTTTCCGCAAGGGGGCGTAAAAGTAAATTCCCTTTTTCGATAATTCTTCTCCTAAAACTCCGATTTGAAAAAAAATTTCTTCAGCGGATACACCTCCTGATGGAAAATCTTTTGCATATAATTTCAAATTTTTGGTAACGAATACTTTGGCCACCAGGGGCCGTAAGTGTTAATTTTTGCTTCTGATGCATTTGCCATAAAATCTAAGCTTCTAAAACATCGATTGAAAAAATTCTTTCGTGGACTGATGCCATTCACATCGGTAAACATTTTCGCAATATTTTCTTCTTAAAATATCCCATAGTTTCTCCGCCAGGGAGCGTAGATGTATATCTTATTTTTGTCAATATCTCTACTTCTAGAAGTCCGATTTGAAAAATTCCTTCTTTGTTGGACAGTGTTTTCATTGTGACATGTTTTTCATATAATTTCAAAATTTTCAAGTAATTCATAGACTTTCCGCTTGGGGGCGTAGAGGTAAATTGCGTTTCTCCCTATATCTCTGCTTCTAAATCTCACATGCCGCCCCGGTGGCGCAGTGGTCTAAGGCGCTGGCCTATGATCATTCGTCTGAACGGGGTTCGGGTTCGAATCCCGGTCAGGCATGGATGTTGTGTTTGTCTTACGGCACTGGCTCTCTCCCTTCCCTGGAACCAGTGACCCTAAATTAGGCACGGGCGACTGCTTATAGCCCATTGAGTTGCTCATGGCGGTCGTTAAACCTCAAAAAAAAAAAAAAAATCTCCGATTTGGAAAAATTCTTTCTGCAACGGATACAGCTCCTGGTGGGAAATCGTTTGAACATAATTTATATTTTTTGTAAACAATTAGTTTGGATACCAGGGGGCGTAAATCTCAATTTCCGCTTCTGATGTATTTGCAGCAAAATATGAGCTCCTAAAATCCCGATTGCAAAAAAAGTTGTTTCTTGACCGATACTACTCATGTTCACAAACCTTTTAGGAACATGTTCTTCTTTAAATATTGCGTGGTTTCTACGCCAGGGGGCGTAGATGTACATCTGATTTTTATCAATATCTCTACTTCTAGGAGCCCGATTTGAAAAATTCCTTCTTTGTTGGATAGTGTTTCCGATGCAAAATGCTTTTCCTATAAATTCAAAATTTTCAAGTAAATCATAGACTTTCCGGTAGGGGGCACAAAAGTAAATTGCGTTTTCTGCGGTATTTCTGTTTCTAAAACTCCGATTTGAGAAAGTCTTCCTGTATCGCATACAAGACCTGATGGAAAATATTTTTCACATAATTTCTACTGTTTGGTAAAGAATGGTTTGGCCACCAGGCGGCATAAGTGTTAATTTCTGCTTCTGATGTATTTGTAGTAAAATATGGGCTCCTGAAAACTCGACTAATTTTTTTATTCTTGGACCGATAGTGCTCATATGGAAAAGCCTTTTGAGAATACTTTCTTCATAAAACAATGCATGGTTTTCCCACCAGGGGACGTAAAGTTACATCTTATTTTTGTCGATAACTCTGTTTCTAAGAGTTTAATTTGAAATATTCTTTCTGTGTTGGAGAACCTTTCCGGTGAGAAATGTTTCTCACATAAATTCATGTTTTTCTTAACGCACAAGTCTGCCACCAGAGGGCGTAAGTTCGCGATTCCGTTTGCAGCAATATCTGAGGGATTAAAGACCCGATTGAAAAACTTATTTCTTCCGTCAGATACTATTGTTTTCCATACCGGTTCCATTGACTTAGCATAGCTTTGATCAATTTAATTTGCGTCAGAACGGATTCAAAAGACGTGCTTATTACACCCAAAAATTTAGTGTCATCTTTCTTGTTTTTTAATGTGGTCTAACAACTACGTTAAGTAACCAGATGCGATATAAGGAGTCGCTTGCCCTTAATTTAGAGCCAATCATTCCAGAAAGGTAAGACAGTCAGTGCCGTTGTACAAACAAAACATCCATGTCTCACCGGGATTCAAACACTGGCCATTTTAGGACAAACATTTAGAAGCTAGTGTTACGAACGCTGCACCAACAGGTAGGAGAAAATTACATTCCCCTTAAAATTAGTTAAACTTTAATGAATGTGGCAAAAAATATCTTTTGCTTATTTCACTAAGAGCGATGTCTATATTTACAATGCAACAAGTATGAAAGCACAGGTTTTTCCGCGATGGTGATCGAAACCGCGCGCCCTCACTCAGGAGTAAGTTGCTCTCCCAACTAAGCTACACGGACGTAAGGTACCGCTGCAGATTTGTCGTCTTTACACGTGATCCACTTGTATAGTACGTCACACAAGCAAAAGGCTAAATATAAAGGTTTTTTGCTAAAATTGCACTCCAGGCCAATGAAATTTGCGCCCAAAGAAGGAAACATCGGATTGAACTGAAATTTTATGGACGCAATGACACAGATGAATGTCACAAATGATGGCAAAAACAGAGCTGCAGGACAATTGCAGAAAGATCTGTGGCACGCAGTCTGGTCATCTTTAATAGCGCGTCGCACCGCCTCGTGCGGCGATTCATTCTGTAATGCGGTCGGCATGGAGGCGAACAGACCCCTGATGTTGTCCTCCGGCAGACTGCTCCTCACGTGCTGGACGTTGAGCTCCAAATACCTGTTAGTGAAGCACGGTGGCAGAGGCCGTTTCAACTGGTTCCACACATACTCGATAGGGGACATGTCCGGGGAGCAGGCAGGCCAGGCCATAGAAGTATCTGGACATGACGTAGGCAGTTCTGGGCAACCCGAGCCGTGTGCAGACGGGCAGTATCATGCCGGTATAGCGCACTTCGAATCCCGGCCAGGAATGGGAGCACATGGGGACGTAGGATCTCATCCATATACCGCTAGCCCGTCAATGATCTACGTACCACTACTACAGCTCATCGGCTATCGTAGGCAATGGCTCCAATGCCTGTAGTGGAAGAGGTGTGGCTCCCATAGCGAGTTTGGAATTGTGCCGTTGACCCAGGGACCTCCACACCCGGACACGATGATCAACTGTCCCCAAAACGAAGCGGCACTCATCGCTAAACACCAGACATCGCCAGTCAGTCTGCGGCGTTCCACGTCGCTCTCGCCTGGAATCACTGCACATGAAGCCGGCGATGATCTGATGTTAATGGAAGCACACTAATGGGCGCTGGGATCGCAGATTCGCTTCCTCGAGACTTCGGGAAATGGTTCGTGAGCACACAGGAACCACTACATCTGCCTGTATCGAGTGGACCGGGTCCCCGTGGGATCCGTTCGTGCGTTGCGCACGATCCGTCCATCCTCTGTACCGGTGGTCCTCCTGGTGCGTTCGGAGCAGCTGCGCTGTGTGGCAGTGCAGTTGCGTGTCCACTGCTCCCAACACAGTCGGACGCTATGGTCAGAACAATCCACATGGCGGGCTATACGGCTAGCTGACCACCCTGCGGTAACAATCCGATTATCAGGTCTCTCAAAGTCTGTAAGGTACGTAAATTGACGTTTCTGGCGTGTACCCGGCGTTCTTGTCACTCTCTACTCTTGCTTGCGTCGGCCAGTGCTTTTCGCTTTCATGGGGAATCGACTACACGCCGGTTTATAAGGCTGCCGGTTCGTGCTGCCAGCACAACCGCAGGGTGTGCGGTTATGCGCACTCGCATCAAACGTTGATCATTTGCACACCAGCTCGATGATGCTATGGGGTGCTATGTCACCACCCGGTACTGCTTCATTATCCTTTTTGCCGACAGGCACTACCATGACTGATATTTTTTATGTGAAAATGTTACGTCAGAATCTTTTAACTCAAATACAAGTGCGCAGATGCACAATCTTTATGCATGGTGGTGCTCAATTCCACGGATCAATGACAGTAACGCTAAGGCCACACGAGCGGTAATTACTGCAAAATTTCTACTACATTTGTAGCGAAAAACACACTCGAAGGCCGGCAACGGAAGTGGCCGCCCCGGTGGCGCAGTGGTCTAGGCGATAGCCTCTGATCATTCGTCCGAACGGGGTCCGGGTTCGAATCCCGGTGAGGCATGGATGTTGTGTTTGTGTACGGCCCTTGCTATCTCCCTTCCCTGGAACCAGTGACCCTAAATTAGGGACGGGCGTCTGCTTATAGCCCATTGAGTTGCTCACGGTGGTCGTTAAACCTCCAATCAAAAAAAAAAAAAAAAAGAAAAAACGAAAGTGGCCAGACACAGCAGTAAATGTCGCCAATCAGTTGGAGAGGAGTGCGACATGAAGGTTATGTCGTAGAAGAATGGACCCCGACCCATTTTTATCGCTTCATTTGTAGCAGGAAAGCTGGCCACACATAGCGACATTTGTAGCTAGCGGTAAGTGGTGTATTTGGTTTCGATTGTGATTTGGATATCAATCACGATGGATTTTTTTATTGATAGTGGACAGACAATAATTGAAGTTCAAAAGTATGATGTGCTGTTCGTTTCAAAATGCGAGAACTACAGAAATAAGAAAAAGAAAACTGATGCGTGGATAAAGGTTACAGAAACTGCGGTTGGCTAGCACTGTAACTAGCTGTGATTTCGTCAATGGTAACTAATGTTGAATAAGATGTTGATTCGGAGTCGGTGTTATCTTTCTTTAAATTGTGAATGGTGCAAAACATTTTAATTATGCATTTACATCGTCAACACATCATATTGCACAGCAATATTCAAGACTATGGAATATTTCAGAAAACGATGTTAAGAAGTATAATGGATATTGGTTTTGTCCAGTCTTTAATAGGGTCATCCCTACTAAAGACTGGATTTTTCTTGGCAGCCGCCTGTCACATGGACGTTTCTGTCTTTTGTCCAGTTGTGCTCGAAGCTACCTTTTCAATAAAGTGCCTTTGTATCCTTTGGGTTCCTTGTTTGGATGGTTTTGCTGACTTGTCCCATATTCTTACATCCTGGGGATCTTATGGTATGATTTGAGTCGATGTAGAGCACTTCTGCACGACGTTACATTTGAAAAACAGCCTCGTCCTTAATTTTTGCACGCCAGTGTATTAGCATGGACAATCCTGGTGAGACTCCGCTGGTTGGGGTGATTAAGCACCTATGGTCGGCCACTGCGCTGTCCATGGTAATGCCTTCCATGAGGTATTCTCGATACACAAGTGACATCGTGAATCGAGGAATGTTGAATGTTCGCACAACTTCGGAAATTTGAATGTCACATTTGTCTGGCTCCCACTACCATGCCTCGCTTACGCTCCGATAATTCACGTCGGCTTGCCATAATCCTCCTGACGGTTCAACCTGACACACGAGATTACACCTCGCAACTTATAAAAATCGTGGCGCGCGTATAAGCCTTTATACGACGGCAGCTCCAGTTAAAAATTTGCATACTGCTATTCCATGACTTTTGGCATTTCAGTGTATTTGCAAAGTTAGGTTTTAAGCACGTAGAAAATATTTCTTTTGTGAAAATAAAATAAATGCAGAGATGCTCTGAAGCTCTGAATATTGCCTCACTTTACTTTTACCTTTGACTCAGAAACGCTTTCGAATTCGTATTTGCATTTAATTGATTCTGCCCTGTGGAAAACCACCTTAAATTTATTTTTTATTTTTTTTGTAACAGGTAGGACTTATGTCTTATGCTTTGTGTTGAACTCCAAGCAAAACCAATTATAAGGAAATCATTTCTTGTTGTGTTTCATTTTACACCCGTTTACGTGCATTGCTTAAATTAGAAACACGATTTCTGTTTCCCATGCGCAGTCAGCCGTGCGGATGATTCTAAGAAAAATGTATCACATTGCAAAAAGATGCCTCAAATAGACAATGTTTGATTAAAGCAGAGAAAACAATTTTGTTTTTGTCGTAAATTAGACGATAGTTACAAAAAAGCGGTCGTATGTAATTGAAGCTCCCAGCAGTGAAACTAATTATTTGTGGCTGGTAAAACGACAACATGCATCATATACACTGGCGTGCAAAAAATAAGGACGAGACGGTTTTTCGAATGTAACGTCGTGCAGACGTGCTCCACACCGACTCAAATCATACCATAAGATCCACAAGATGTAAGAATATGGGACAAGTGAGCAAAACCGTCCAAACAAGGAATCCAAAAAATACAAAGGCACTTTATTGAAAAGGTAGCTTCGAGCACAACTGGACAGAAGACAGAAACGTCCATGTGACAGGCGGCTGCCAAGAAAAATCGAGTCTTTAGTAGGGGATATGATCACCATTGACTGCGTTGCAGGATTTACAACGTCTGTCCATGCTGAGGACATGGTTGTCAAGGAGCTGTTGTGGCATCGCGGCCCATTCCTCTTGTAGCGCCAATCACAGCTGCGGAATCGTTGCTGGCAGCTGGTGACGTGCTTCCAAGCGTCTCCCGAGAAGGTCCCACACGTATTCGACTGGATTTAAGTCCGGGGACTTTGGGGGCCAATCCATGGGTTGAATATCTTCACTCTCCAACAGCTCTGCGACAGCCACTGTACGATGAGGTGTAGCATTGTCGTCCATGAAGAGGAACTCAAGACCCACAACACCTCTAAACAGACGCAAGTGAGGCAGGAGAACCACGGTATAATAGCGGACACCAGTGATTGAACCTCCTTGGAAGATGTGGAGGTCAGTACGGCTAACAGTCATGATACCTCCCCAAACGAGAACTCCGCCACCTCCAAACCGGTCCCTTTCAATGATGTTGGAGATGTGATTGCGTGTTCCCTGCTCTCTCCAGATGTGTATACGTCCAAAATTGCTCGTCAGACTAAATCGGCTCTCATCGGTAAAGAGAACTCGACCCCATTGCTGATGTGTCCAGTTTTTGTGTTTCTGGCACCACAGAAACCGCCGTCTTCGATGAGCAGGCGTTAATGGCGCACACCGTACTGGTAGTCGTGCAAATAGACCACCTTTGTGCAGCCTCCTGGCCAAGGTAAAACGCGATAACGGACGTCCAGTTGTATGTTGCATGTGCCTTGCGATTTCTCCCGCTGTCTGCCGTCTGTCTCTTCTCGCCTGTAGGACAATATACCGGTTGTCCGCCGCCGCGGTTTCTTGTGGACGACCACTGCTACACTCTCGGACAGCTGTCCCTGCCGTTTGAAATGCTCTCCAAGCTCGTGAAACGATGCTGTGAGCATTCCCGAACTCCTCGGCCACAGTAGTCACATTTCGAGCTTCTTCCAACTTCCCAATGACGCGACCTCGGGTAAAGTCATCCAGATGTCGTCTACTGGATTCCCTGTGGGCCAAATCATACGGTAGCAGCAACTCGACCTCGTTCAAACCGATGTAGACCGTGCAATAAGCTTTCACCGAATTGCTGAGCGTACATCGCCCGTGTGCTTTATACCCTTCCGACCCCCCCGCCCCAACGTCATGCTGCATATATGCGCATACCTTACCATACCGGACCCTAGTCTATCTTCTGAGTGGTCTTTCGGTCCGTTCTGTTTGCTCGTTCCGCTGTTATGCTAATTTCTCCTCTTCGTCCTTAATTTTTGCACACCAGTGTACAATTGGAAAACGAATGAATTTCCCGAAGAAATAATTCTTCATAAACACATGGTAGGCATTGTAATGTTAGTATTATCATGTTTTCATTATCTTGGAGCGGGGAGCTGCGGATTCGATCAAAGCTCCAGGACGATGAAAATTTAAGTTTTCTGAAGGAAGTGGTGACATGGAATAAAGTGAAAATATGCCAATAATAACATTACAATGCCCACCATGTATTTATGAAGAAATATTTTTTCGGGGAAATTCGTTTCCCAATTGTATATGAAGTACTTTCTATACTGGGATCTGTGACTTCGACCCTGGATGTGCGAAAAGCTCGTGAAACGCTACGATGGGTCAGGAATAGCTTCGACTAGTGCAAATCTGAAGGTTCTCAGATATCTTCGTTAAGTTGCTTACAATTTCCTTGTCCTGGGTAGTGTAATGAATAGCATGCTCGACCGGAAATCGGGGAGGTTTCGGGCGCGATCTCCGCTCCAGAACGATGAAAATTTTCAAGTTTTCTAAAGGAAGTGGTGACATGAAATAACATGAAATATGCCAATAATAATATGCCAAAATGCATGTTTTCCTTACCATTGATATGCTGCTAAAATATGTTTACTTACTTAGCACATTAAAGCACACAGTACAGCACACAGTAAAGCACACATTAAAGCACACAGTAAAACACACATTAAAGCACACAGTAAAGCACACAGTAAAGCACACACCGAAGTAGAAAATTGCACTGGTCACAAAAAGGTAGGAATATTACATGAAATGAAGGATGTATGTATCTGACTTAAGTAATATGCATTGAAATAACGTCAGTGAAGCTACCTAACACAAACGATAAAGAATGCGTTTACAAAAATAATTTATTCTAAAATTTCTGCAGACAATAAAGCAGAACTGCAATATAGACAAAACGGAAAATTTGGAGAATGTTCATACCTCTGGTTTCGGTACCCAGTTACACCACTTCTGTGTCGAACAACGTCTTCACATTTACGATGCATACTTGCAATGACATTATTAATTAGTGTCTGGGATAGCTTGTCCCATATTACAGGCAACACGTTACATAGGTCTGCCAGTATACTGGAATATCGAACGTGGTTATCCAGATGTCATTGTATCGTCCCAAATATTCTCAGGAGACCTCAAAGGCAGCTGTAACGATTAAATCCTATGATCTCCCAGCTCCTGAAGCACGCTGCAGGACCGGTGACAGGTCGCACTGTTATTCAGAAAATGGAATGCATACCCAGTGCCAACGTGAAACGGTGTCACAATGAGCACAATGATATCATTTCGGTACACTGAGGCAATCATGTTGTCTTCACAAACACACAAGGAAGAACAGCCATTAAAACGCACTCCTGCACAGACCAGAACTTTCTGCCGTTAGTAACGGTGGATGAACAGCGCATAGTGTAGCTGTATTCGTGTGCCGCATCTCCTCTATACGTGTTCTTGTCGAGTGTCGGGATAAAGAGCGAAACGGGATTCATCTGCGAAAAGTACATGGTGACACTCTGTATTCCATCACATGTACTGTTGGACCCAGGTATATCTTTCACAATGGTAAGCGAATGTCAATGCTGCTCATCTCAGCGGGCCCCTTCTCTGAGCCCGTACTTATCAAGACGGTTTCGTACCATTGGAGTACGTACTGTGAAACCAGAAGTAGCTCGAAGTGATTTCCAGAATTGGCTACTGGTGTTACTAGACCTTCTTCGAGCACTTACTGTCAGGTAGCGATCTTGCCACCTGGTGGTTATCCTCGGGCGACCACTGCTGACTCGATCTGCAACATTTCTACGAGGCTCATAACAAAATTTATGCACACGTTAATCGAAAATAGAAGCGAGTGATACAATCGGGAAAATCATTGCGTCATGTCAAGGTCAGACTCTCAGCAACGTAATGGCCCGTGCGACTTGCGGAACATGCAGACATCAACAGTTCGTGTGGCCCCTCATGGCTGGCAATAACGGCCGCTACACGCCGCGGCATTGAACGAAAGAGGCTTTGGATTTGGGCTTGGGGTATGTTGGTCCAGGCTGCTTCCACACGTTGCCACAATTCATCAAGCGTAGCCGCGGGTGGTGTTTGCCAGGCCACTCGGTTGCCGGTCAGCGACCAGACGTGTGTTTGATGGGCGACATATCGGGGGAACAGGCGGGCCACGGCAGCAGTGACACCTGGTGGGCCGTGAAGAATTCTTTCACGATGCGTACCACGTGTGGGCGCGCATTGTCCTGTTGAAACGTAGCCGCTGGCTGGTCCTGCTGGTAAGGGAGGACTGCAGGCTCCAAAACGTCGGAGATGTAGCGGTGACTGTAGAGTGTACCGGCGATGCGTACCAGAGGGGTGCGGGTGTCATATCCAATTGCGCCCCAAACCATAACGCCAGGCGACGTACTGGTATGGCAATGCAGGCGGTATACAGTCTCTCGCCGCGGAGCCGTCACACGCGGATCCGACCATCGTGGTGTTGTAGGCAGAAGCGGGATTCGTCGTAGAAGACAATGTCGTACCATTCCGTAGTCCAGGTGCGGCGTTCAACGGATCACTGACGCCGCACTCGCCGGTGGTGTAACGTCAGTGGTAATCGGAGCAACGGGCGCCCTGCGACAAGTCCACGTTCCTGTTGACGACGTCGAACGGTACGTGCTGACACGTGTTGCTGCGCAACACACCCTAATTCCTGCGCTTACGTTCGTGATGGGGCGGTGCGAGCCGTCAATGCCCGCCGCACAACATGATGGTCCTCTTGCTGGGTGGTGTGCCGTGGCTGCGGCGATCGCTCACGTCTGTCCGTCCGTCCCTCCTGCACCCACCGAATCTATACTCGCCTCACTGTGGCTGGATATCGTCCCACACGGGCGCCGATGTCTCGGTACGATAAACCGCTGTCTTGATAAGCCACTATTCGTCGTCTGTCGAACTCCGAAACGTGCTGGAAAGACTGCCGTATTCTTCGACGAGGCATCAGGAGGAAACTTCCTACGCACAAGTCCGGCAGCACAACACACTTCCACTACTTACACCCCGCCTTCTTTGCACCATTCTCATAGTGCTTTTCGGTGGCGTTCCGGACGCACATAATGTACATATGCCCTGCAATGCTAATCGTTTGCATTTCCTCTCGCCGGAGACGCATGCTGCGAATTTCAGGCCAATCGGATGCTTCCTTCTCGGTGTTGCATTTTGGGTGGCCAGCAGTGTATATATATAAATAAAAGGGAAAAATGACAGTATAATCCAAATATCGTAACAGAATTAAGTTGGGCTGTGTTGCAAAACGTATCTCCGATGAGATGATAAATCTATTGTAAGATTACCGCTCAATTTTAATTCTAGCTTCCAAAATGGGTGGCTTGAGAACATACTTGATTTTTATAAGTAAAATTTCGATAAGTGTCTTGAAAGCCTAAAGGGAATTCTGCCCTCCAGAAGAACTAACTAAAAGCATTGCTTCCGATTTCATTGTGACAGGATGAGCGAACAGACTTCCGGCACTTTGAGGTCGCGAGACACAGAGACATCGCCTATCGTTTTCTTGCACAACGGATTTTTTTGTATGTCCAGCTGAAAATAAATCAGGCCCTAAATCTTATGTTTCAGTATTATCGCGTCAGTTACACCAGTCATCCATCATCTTCAAATGCGCTTTTGTCAGCAGAATCTAGATGAGTTATACACGATCACTTTACTTTTGATTCGATTTCGGCGTTGTGATGCGTTTTGATTATCATCCTATATTTTTCAGCGCTAAAATGAAACATTTGTACCCAAATGTTATCACTGTCAAATTTATGGTCCCTCAGTAGGTTAGTAATTGTTTCGCGGCGGTGATTTCTGAGATTTTTTTTCGCGAAATTTTAGGGGTTTTTCTGTAATCTCGCGAATATCAAATACATCCGCGAATTTCACACTTTTTAAAATCTTTGCCTAATTTCTATAATTTTCAGTTTATTTTTGATATTTAAATAATGTTAGTAATGCCTTCATTAAAATTTAAGCAAAAAATGTACCGCATAGTAATTTTACTCCAAAGTCCAAACCAGAACTTTAAACTTTGAATTGCCGCCCCGGTGGCGCAGTGGTCTAAGCGATGGCCTCTGATCATTCGTCCGAACGGGGTCCGGGTTTGAATCCCGGTGAGGCATGGATGTTGTGTTTGTCTTACGGCACTGGCTCTTTCCCTTCCCTGGAACCAGTGACCCTAAATTAGGGACGGGCGACTGCTTATAGCCCATTGAGTTGCTCACGGTGGTCGTTAAACCTCCAACCAAAAAAAAACAAAACAAAAACTTTGAATTGCCCCTGAAAATTGTTCGTTACGGATAGACTCTTATCGGAACAAGCTTGACGGGTAATTCCAGGTCACGTGCACTCTGTTGAAGAACGCACGTGTTGTCGTTCGTGCTTTCCATCCCCCGCTACTGTTGAATGACCTTGGCTACTTGCCGCACTAGGAAACGTAAGCCGGATATCGTCAGTTGTGTTAGCAGGTTTAGCTGAAAAAAACAGCTCCAACAAAAGGTTGTTTGAGTTTCGCAAACGTTTAGCTTAGAAAATTTAACTAGGAAAAGCAGCTCAAAGAAAAGGGTGCTTGAGTTTCGCAGACGCTTAGGTTAGAAAATATTTGTGTTTTCGTGTGAGTATTTATTTTATAAAGTATCTTGATATTGTTTGTTAATTTTGAAAATGAACCACTTGAGGAAAGTGAGTGCACCTCTAAGATGCAAGCAGTACAGCAACCCAACGATCCATGTGAACAAAAATTTATTGTCCTGTTCGTGTTGCAACATACCAGTGGATTTCTCAAGAAAGGACATTAGCGAAAAGCATTTAGCAGAGAAGTTGCATAAGAAAGAGTGTGTCCAAACAGTCAAACGAAAGTAATGCAGAAACGTGTTGATGAATTAATTGAGAAAAGAACTAAACAAGAACAACAACGCTCAACGGAACTTTTGAAATTAGGTGGTTACTTTTGTGCAGCTAACATCCCACTTTCCAAACTGGTAAACCTACATTAAAAATTACTTTTAAAATTGGTATTTCAAATGCAAATTATTTACCGAAAAAATATATTCACAAACATCTAGTGAAAGATTTTTTACGCTTTCCAACCGTAGGTGGAAGAAGCGTACATGCTCCAGCTTTGTCCGTCCGCACGATAACTCGCGTAAAAACGGTTCGATTCCGATGAAATTTTAGTATGTGTTAGGGGACAACTAGGGAAGGAACCCTATCGAAAATGAACGAAATGGGGATAAAGGTCAGGACATAGGAGCAGGATCCATTCCATCGCCCTTATGCATCATAACTTACGCAAAAATGCTTCTATTGCGAGAAAACTTTAGTATGTTGTTCCGGGGAACCAATAGTATGCTGAACCAATTCTGTTTAACATGATCGAAATGGGGCGAAAGGTCAAGGCACAGGAACGAGATAGATTTATTCCACAGCCATTATCTTCACTACTTGACTAAACATGCTTCCGTTCCGACAAAACTTTAGTATGTTGTTCCGGAGGTATACTGAACCAATTCTGTTTAACATGATCGAAATGGGGCGAAAGGTCAGGGCATAGGAACGAGATTTATTCTCATAACCTGCCTAAAAATGCTTCTATTCCGACAAAACTTTAGTATGTTGTTCCGGTGGTATACTGAACCAATTCTGTTTAACATGATCGAAATGGGGCGAAAGGTCAGGGCATAGGAACGAGATTTATTCTCATAACTTGCCTAAAAATGCTTCTATTCCGACAAAACTTTAGTATGTTTTTCCGGTGGTATACTGAACCAATTCTGTTTAACATGATCGAAATGGGGCGAAAGGTCAGGGCATAGGAACGAGATTTATTCCACAGCCATTATATTCATAACTTGACTAAACATGCTTCCATTCCGATAAAACGTTAGTATGTTGTTCCGGTGGTATACTGAACCAATTCTGTTTAACATGATCGAAATGGGGTTAAAGGTCAGGGCATAGGAACGAGATTTATTCCACAGCCATTATCCTCATAACTTGACTAAAAATGCTTCTATTCCAACAAAACTTTAGTATGTTGTTCCGGAGGTATACTGAACCAATTCTGTTTAACATGATCGAAATGGGGTTAAAGGTCAGGGCACAGGAACGAGATTTATTCCACAGCCATTATCCTCATAACTTGACTAAAAATGCTTCTATTCCAACAAAACTTTAGTATGTTGTTCCGGAGGTATACTGAACCAATTCTGTTTAACATGATCGAAATGATGTTAAAGGTCAGGTCATAGGAACGAGATTTATTCCACAGCCATTATCCTCATAACTAGACTAAACATGCTTCCGTTCCGACAAAACTTTAGTATGTTGTTCCGGAGGTATACTGAACCAATTCTGTTTAACATGATCAAAATGGGGTCAAAGGTCAGGGCATAGGTACGAGATTTATTCCACAGCCATTATCCTCATAACTTGACTAAAAATGCTTCTATTCCGACAAAACTTTAGTATGTTGTTCCGGTGGTATACTGAACCAATTCTGTTTAACATGATCGAAATGGGGTTAAAGGTCAGGGCACAGGAACGAGATTTATTCCACAGCCATTATCCTTATAACTTGAGTAATAAGTTGAGTAATGATTCCATGGATGTTGGAAAGCGTATCATAATCAATGCATTGCATGATTTTAATAACTTGTTAAAAATTTGTATCCGGTGTAAGCATCGTGATAGACGAAACAACTGATCCTAAAGATAGGTGTATTTTGAATGTTCTTACTGTTCCATGAGCTGAAACGAATGTTGAAAGCTGTAATGATGCAACCTGTGTGAATGCAATCTTCCTTGAGCGCATCACTTTAGAAACCGTAAAATTTAAAGCAGTCATCGAGGCAATAGTTCAATGCGTTATTAAGTATGAAGTACCCCTTTTGCGAATATAATCGTTTTTGTGACAGACAACGCATCTTACATGTCCAAAGCGTAGGAAAAGAGCCTGAAAGCCGTATTTTTGAATGGTGGTCATGTAACATGCAATGCTCATCTTTAAAATCTGTTAAGCGAAAGTTAGCGGTACGAATTTGAAAATGTTAACTCTTTAGCAATTGCTGTTAAACGTGCCTTCACAGCTTGTCCCTCCCGTTGGGCCGCGGGTGGCCTAGTGGGCAACGTTCGTGACTGCCACGGAAAGGACCTCAGGTTCGATCCCAAGCAGGTACGAACGCTCGATCCACTAAATATCCGCCGTGCGTCGGATGGGCACGTTAAGCCTTCGGACCCCGGGTACTGCCCTCCCCCGGTAATAAATAAGGGCGTCTTCCTCCCCCTTTCTACTTCGCTTCCGTGTCACTTTCCTATCGGGCGCTCTAGCCCAAATCTCCTAGCTTCCTATTTCTAAACTGGGGTCAGACACTCCCTTCCTAAAATCCTCTACATATGATGATATCCCTCCCGTAAAGGATGTTTTCGATTATTTGTGCAAGAGAAGGGCGAAATACCTTGCTTGTGTAGCAGGTTGGTGAGGAAAAACTCAAATGTTTTATTCTAAAAAGCATTAGTGTTTAAAAATTGCGGTTGGTGATCAGTATGCCGCAGCTTAAATGGGTTGTATTCGGAGAATGTCTTCCGCCTGCTCTTTAACACCAAGGTTTTGAATTTTTAGCCAAAAATCGAAATTTTTGATTAGAAGCAAATAAGTCTCACTTTCGCTGGTTTTTCATTTATAGACCTCAGGTAAGTAAAATAAGACTATAAAAGTGTTTCATCTCGTCATAGAATACCCCTGGGCTCCGGGAGGTGTAGCGTTCATTCCGTTGGGAAATCAGTCAATTTACGTCTGATTCGGGGACTGTTTCAGACAGGCACATGCTGCATACTTAGCATTGCAAGGGTTTCATATGCGGCTCTTCGTTACTGAAACGTACCCAGAATTCGCCACGCCGCCCCGGTGGCGCAGTGGTCTAAGGCGTTGGCCTCTGATCATTCGTCCGAACGGGGTCCGGGTTCGAATCCCGGTGAGGCATGGATGTTGTGTTTGTCTTACGGCACTGGCTCTCTCCCTTCCCTGGAACCAGTGACCCTAAATTAGGGACGGGCGACTGCTTATAGCCCATTGAGTTGCTCACGGTGGTCGTTAAACCTCCAATCCAAAAAAAAAAAAAAAAAAAAGAATTCGCCACGCGCAGGCGGCCGCAATGGAGTTCCCCCTATGCTTGCCCAACCACCCGACCGTATGTGGGAATGAGGTAACTTCCACCTATTTCCGGCGTTTTGGCTTCTATGGCTTGAAGCGTGCCTTAGTTTCAAACCTGGGCATTTTTGCTGTATCCTGGAGTTTTGCGCTTATGTTTTATAACAAAGTAAGTTTCTCCGTCATTTTTAGTCCACGCCGAGAATCGAACCCGAGTCCACTTATTCCGGAACAAGTCGCTCTACCAACTGAGCTACGCAGACGTTCGTTCTCGCTGCTATCTGCCTTTTTGTCGTGTGCGTCCTGCGGGGCAGACAAGTCACATCTCCCCCCCCCGGAAAGAGGGCCGGGGGCACGGCCCACGGGTCATCCGTGACCATGAATCTTTGCAGGCAGCCATCCGCTGTAAAACGTGCCCTTGAGAACTCCCGGTCAATCTAGTGTGCGGAATGCAACGTCACACACATTTATTTATTTTTTGAAGCGCTGAAGAAGGGATTCTCTTATCTCGCGGTGTGGAAAGAACATCACACCATTGCGAGATCTTGAACGGCCGGGTCATCTGGGAAGTTCGGGCGCCATTGTAACGAAGTAAATTTCTCCGTCATTTTTGTCTTCGCCGGGGATCGAACCCGGGTCCACTTATTCCGGAACAGGCCGCTCTACCAACTGAGCTACCCAGACGTTCGTTCTTGCTGCTATCTGCCTTTATGTCGTGTGCGTCCTGCGGGGCAGGCACGTCACATCGTCCGTGTTCGGGCGCCGTTATAACGAATTAAATTTCTCCGTCACTTTTTGGTCCACGCCGGGAATCGAACCCGAGTCCACTTATTCCGGAACAAGTCGCTCTACCAACTGAGCTACGCAGACGTTCGTTCTCGCTGCTATCTGCCTTTATGTCGTGTGCGTCCTGCGGGGCAGTCACGTCACATTTTCTATGGCAAACTAGTGGCCCACAGACTTTATTCGATGCTTGCGTCACCTCCTGAACAGTTCGTTCCACTGTCTGGGTATGGCGCAGTAGGTGACTTAATCCATTATCAGGGACGGGAGATATAGGGTCTGAGATGGTATTTTGCATTTCTACGTATGAGATATCCATCGTTACTGGAGGCTCAATGATAAATTCAGCATTCCAATCAATCAAATAGACGTAACTCTGTGCCTACAAATTCAGTTTATGGAGTAAAAATATCCTGATCCCATCCGACTGCTCTTCCCTGCGGCAAAAATCTTCCGCGCAGAATCTTGGCGGACTTCAGAGCGATCATCATGAAGCATGAACACTAGCAGGCTTTCTGGATGGGCAAAGTACCCAATTATCCTGTAGAACATTTTGAACGACAGTGGCTTCCTTCTTGGCGAGGTACTTAATCGTGTTGCAGGTTGCCCGCAGGTTCCCGAGTGCATCGATCAGCGTGTGTCTGCATTTGAGTGGCGAAGATCTTGAGAATTTGAGAAGGTCTGCTGGTTCCAATGTACAATCTCAAAATTTGGTTGGCTTTGGTGACCGATCGGGCATGATGCAGAGATCCGGGATTCCTCTCCGCCAAGCTGGTGGGGCATTCCTCAGATGATACAGCTTTACATACACTATATTAACAAAAGTCACCGGACACCAAGAAGAGAAACACAACATAGCATTTATTGACATACATTAGTACGGTGTCGGTTCACCTTTGTCCTTAATGCATACACTGACTCTTCGAGACATGCTTTCGACAAGGTTTTGGAACACAGCGATAGGTACGTGCTTCCATTTAGTACATAATGCTGCTGCTAACTGTTGCTTAGTAGTAGGCCTTGTTTCCAAATTTCTAATGCGGTGCTTTAATTCCCCGCATAGGTTCTCTATGTGATTAAGATCAGGGCTCTGTGCTGGCCAATCCACACACAATGCGGAATTATCGTCAAACCACGCCGTAGCAGTCCTTTATGGCTCAGTTCATTATCCTGCTTGTACCAACAAGGCTCGGTTCCATAGTACTGCCACAGAGTTGGTAGGGCATAATTGTCCAGAATATCGCGGTAGATGTGCTGGTTAACAGGTTTGTCCACGATAACCAATGAGCCGGAACCATACCACGAAAACCACCCCCACACGAGCACACTGCCAGCTCAAACGGGATCGTAGAAACAGTACACTGTGGTAAATAGCGTAACCCGGGATGTAGCCAAACTCAAACGCAGCCATCAGACTGATGGATCATGTATCTGGAATCATCAGTCTATAGGACCCGTTTCCATTGAACTACGGTCCACGATAAATGTTCTTTACACCTTGCTAAACGACGGGTAGCATTCCGAGTGGAGATGAAAGGCTAATGAGCAGCCGTACGACCACGGTAACCCATGGAATGAAGTTCTCTGCGAATGGTACGTGTACATTCAGACGTTCCAGCATTTTTACTCACCTCTACACTGAGGTCTTAGGGTGTACTCTGTCGATTAGCTGTAACGGATCTCCTGAGGCTTCGACATCCTATATCACTGATTTTCTTTGGTCTGCCGTTACGTTTTGCTGCTTCAGGCACACCATGTGTCTTCCACTTATTCAGTATATCCAAAATAGTTGACTTGGGTATGTTTAAACGTCTCTCGGTTTCTCTTATGGACAACATACTAATATAACACCATACGATCTTTGTTGGGTGCTATCTTTCGTATAACACCCAACAATTTTTCAGTTATCTTCCGCCGCAACATTTTCACTCAACCTCACAGTGCGATATGATCGCGATCAGCTACAGGCTTGTTTTTATACCGTTTACAGCTGACTCGACCGTCTTAACAACACAGCGGATCCGTTCACTTGCTTTTGAGGGGGTTTCCGGTGATTTTGGTCAATATAGTGAACAATCAAATGTCGGACTTTGCCAACAGTCTTTTTAGCAAGAGCCAAGTCTGCGATCACGTCGCTGCAAAACAAGCCCCATCCAGTTGTGATAAAAAAATTAAGCATTGTTTTTTGGAAATAAAAGAGCATCGATTTTGTAAGCCAGTCGCAAAGTTCTTCAAAGCATGTAGGGTGTTTGATCCGTTCAATGATCCTTTTCGACGACAAAAATGATTTGTGTGGTTTGAGACAAATTCCTATTTTCGAAGATTAAGACCAACATAAACGTGAATTTCGTTCATGCTTGTATAAAATAATTTCGTGTTTGATCGACTTCTGGAATACAAAATAAGGTTGTTTTCTTAAGCTACATAAAATCGCCATCCGTTGTCTGTCAGTACCCACAAACAATGTCGATGCCGAACGAACCTTTTCTAAATTTTAAAACGTGTTACAGGACAACGGACACTGCATCGAAGAAGAAAATCTGTGTATGTACAATATATTACACAGTCAAATCACAATAATATGACCACCTACATAATAACGGGGATAACCACCGTTGGCCCGGATGACAGCATCGAGACCACGTGGCATAGAGTGCCCTGGAAAGTTACCCGAGCCACACGTGACCATTTGGACTGCAACAGAGCACCGGAGTTCATGTAGATCACGCGGTTGTGGGTCGGCACGTCGACCCTGTCGATACAATTAGTCCCACAAGTGCTTTATGGGATTGATGTCGGGCGATTTCGCCAGCGAAAGAAGAACGGAGACATCGCTCTCCTGGTCATGGAATCAGACACGTACCCACTTGGCGAAGTGGGACGGCGCATTGTTCTTTTGGTAGACACCATCACCACCAGAGTAAACGTCCAACATGAAGGGATGAATGTGGTCTGCGAGGATGAACCTGTAAACATACCAGGTCATTCCAGAAAAACATCCCCCAGACTTGCACACTGCCATCGCTGGCCTGCACGTGACTGACAAGTGTGTCTGACGCCGCATCCGCCACTTCTGTGGAGTAAAAACCTTCGGTTTTTGGAGAAGGCAACCTTTTTCCACTGTCCAATGACTGTAGTCCAATGCGAACTGTAAGCATCGTTTCCGATGGACTTGGGTTAAAATAGGCGCCTTGAAGCAGCGTCGACTCCGAGGAAGACCCATGCTTAACAGGGTTCGCTCTACATTATACACTACTGGCCACCCAAAATGCAACACCATGAAGGACACGAGATAGCAAAGCCAGATTTACTGGACACATAACAACAGATACAAGGATGAAACGATTGAGCTTACAGGCCCGTGCGACTTGCGGAACCCGCAGACATCAATAGTTCGTGTGGCCCACATCGCTGGCAATAACGGTCGCTACATGCCGCGGCATCAAACTAAAGAGGCTTTGGATGTGGGCTTGGGGTATCAATGTCTAGGCTGCTTCCACACGTTGCCACAGTTTATCAGGCGTAGCCGCGGATGGTGCTTGCCGGGCCACTCGGTTGCTGATCAGCGACCAGACGTGTCCGATGGGCGACACATCGAGATAACAGGCGGGCCACGGCAGCAGTGACACCTGGTGGGCCGTGAAGAATTCTTGCACGAAGCGTGCCACTTGCGGGCGCGCATTGTCCTGTTGAAAGCTGGCCGCTGACAAGTCCTGCCTGTAAGGGAGGACTACAAGCTCCAAAACGTCGGAGATGTAGCCTTGGCTGTTGAGTGTACCGGCGATGCGTACCAAAGGGGTGCGGGTGTCATATCCAATTGCGCCCCAAATCATAAAGCTAAGCGACGGACCGCTACGGCGATGCATAATGATGGAGTCATACAGTCTCTCGCAGCGGCGCCGCAACACGCGGATCCGACCATCGTGGTGTTGCAGGCATAAGCAGGATTCGTCGGAGAAGACAATGTCGTGCCATTCCGTAGCTCAGGTGCGGCGTTCAACGGACCACTACCGCCGCACTCGCCGGTGGAGTAACGTCAATGGTAATCGGAGCCGTCCGACAAGTCCCCGCTCCTGCAGACGACGTCGAACGGTACGTGCAGACACAGCTTGTTGCGGACCACACCCTGATTCCTGCACTAACGTTCGTCATGTGGCGGTGCGAGCCGTCAATGCCTGCCGCACTACATGCCGGTCCTTTCGTTCGATGGTGTTCTGCGGATGCGGCAATCACTCACGTCGGTCCGTCCGTCCCTCCTGCACCCACCAAATCCATAATCGCCTCACTGTGACTGGATGTTGTCCCACACGGGCGCCGATGTCACGGTAAGATAAACCGCTGTCGCGATAAGCCACTATTCGTCGTCTGTCGAACTCCGAATCGTGCTGGAATGACTGCCGTTTTCTGCGACGAGGCATCAGAAAGCTTCCCACGCACAGGTCCGGCAGCACAACACACTTCCACTACTTACACCCCGCCTTCTGTGCACCCTTCTTATATTGCTTCTCGGTGGCGTGCCGGGCGCATATTACTTGCATAAGCCCTGCAATGCTAATCGTTTGCATGTCCTCTCGCGGGCGACGTATGCTGCGAATTTCAGGCCAATTGGATGCTTCCTTCTTGGTGTTTCATTTTGGGTGGCCAGAAGTGTATGTGGCACGTACCTTGGTGCCCTAGCGTTCATTTGCATGATCAATTGTTGCACTATTGCGCGTCGATTGCCCTTTACCAGTCGACGGAGGCGACGTTTTCCTCTGGGGTCGATGGCCTTTGGGCTCTACAGTTATGACGTTGGGAGGTACTCGATGTGCCAGCGGTCCTTTTGTGGCACACCCTTACTACAGAACCCCGCGAACAGCCCACGTAGCCTGCTGTTTGTGAGATGGTTCCACCCTTGGCGCTGTAGCCGATGATCATTCATTTTTGAACGTCCGTCAAATCACTACTTCGGCACATTGTGCTCACTTCACGCATTATGGCTCTTCTGTCCTGTCCGACCCCTTATATCACCGTGTAGCCGACCTGGTCACGTGCACTCTGTGACGTGCCTGGGCTGGTACACTGTGATTCCGGGGGTGTTCATAGCATTCTGATACGACCGCGTATATCAAAATGCAGTCCACTTAAATAGAAATCTTGATCTCATGTAACACCGTTGATAGCATTGCCCGAATTTGAATGGTTTATAATGTAAGTATCATTTTAAAAAATTACAGTACTGATTTAGTTACGTACTAGTCATTTGTATTACTGCTTCGTAACTGGTAGCCGTTTTGGGGAAATGTTAGTGTAATTCCTCAGCCGAGAACGTTTCGCGAAATTTCGCGATTTACCCCGTGACCTTCCCGCAAGTTTTTCCTGTTTTTCCGCGGTAAAATTACTACCCTACCTATCAGACATAACAATCGAATATGGCCTAAGCGGAAATACACTGATGCTCAAACTTTAAGGACGAACACCATTTTTGAAGATTACACCACCTAAATCCGGCATATTATCTTGCGGCAATGTGCGGTACTTTGTAGTTTAGAGTAGAAAACGGGTGTGATTTGCAAATTTTCGGTTTGCACGTGTTGGGGTCACGCAGCAGCCCTTGAAAGGATAAAAGACAAAAAGGCTGCTCTAAGCGCACGATCGTTGAAGAGGCGTTCTTGCTTTAATGGCAAACATAGCAGATATATGATATCCGCAGATAGACGGACAAAGTGAAAACATAGGCATGCCCTTTTTTCTCAAAATACGTGCTAAAAATGAGTTAGACATTCAATTCCAAGGAAATGTGAAAAATGTATGTCCCTAGAGTGCAAGATTACTTCTGTTGCGGAGGAAAAGGCTGCTACCTCGACACATCAGCGACCTGACTTTGTACGTCTACAGGTTCGGTGGTATCGCCTTCCACTGTGCACAGAATGTTTCATGAAATATATCTTTATGCTAAGCGGCCAGCATCATGCGTGCCCGTTGTCCCCGTCACCGGGTTGAACACTTGAATTGGGCAAGAGTTCGTGTCACTATGACTGAAAACCAGTTGAAATCAGTACTCTTCACTGATGAGTCTAGATTTGCTTTGTAGAACGATTCCCGTCATGCTCTGATCTGGAGAAAACGAGGGACACGTTAAAATCATACTGTAATCCCTGAAGGGGACACTTAGGTTAGCCGTGTAGTGATAGTTTTTGTTGGCATCTCGTTAGGTGAGGGTAAAGGCTTCGATATACTTCGAAGAGGAACCTTGAATGCTCGACGCTATAGAGATGATGTCCTGTACCCCTATGTTTGCTCTTTTAGCAGGTGCCATAGGTGATACATTTCTCTTACAAGACGATAACTCGTCCCCACCGAGTGAAGCTGATAGAACAATATCTTCAAGAAGAGATTGTTGTCCTTATCGATTGACCAGCCAGGGCTCCCGTTCTTAATCCTATTGTACCTGCCTGGGATACTCTACAGAGATGTGATGCTGCCCTCAACACCCTCCGGAAAGCCTGGAGGGGCTTAGACAAACTTTTCAAGAACAATGACCGTAGCTACCTACTGAGCATCTAGACACCATTATCAATGATAACCAACAGATCAATCAGACATCGCTGAATTGACCGTAATTACTGTTTCACACGTGAAATCAATCACATCAGAAAACTTGAAAGTTTCATCGTTGTGAAGCGAGAATCGGCACTCTGCGTGCCTGAACGGCTTGGGATTTATTTAACACCGCTAGATGGCAGCAGAGTTTACTTTGATAAAGAACGCGGTCCGAAGTTCTTGACATTCAGGTACTTGCGAATTCGCTGCCGTGGGTGGTGCAACGGATAGCGTGCTCAAACGATATTGGGTGATGCGGGTTCGATTCCCGCTCCACGGCGATGAAATTCTCAAGTTTTCTGATGTGAATGATTTCACGTGTGAAGCAGTAATTATTGATTGCTGTGTTGGTTATCATGACGTATTAGCCACGTATTATGAGAAGAATAAATATTTCTGTGGCCTTTAATGCTGTAAGAGTTTACCACAGTCCCTATCGAGGTATTTTGGCTGGTCTGCATGCAATCATTTTTGCCGCACTTAAGTGTTTTTTCGAAATGCTTCAAAATCTTCCCCTAACTTACGATGTGATACAGGTTTTCACCTAATTTCATAACATTTAGTCATCATGTACAAAGTTTTACATGCCATCATGTTCAATAGTTGGAAATCATCTGCTTGCCAGTTGTTTAATTCCTGCAGGTTACCTAGCCTTCGCTTTAGAGGCAAAGAACTCTTGGCACTCGTGAATGTTACCTAGCCTTCGCTTTAGAGGCAAAGAGCTCTCGGTACTCGTGCAGGTTATCAAGCCTTCACTTTACATGCAAAGAACTCTTGGCACTCGTGCAGGTTACCTAGCCTCTTGACACTCCTGCAGGTTACCTAGTCTTCACTTTAGAGGCAAAGAACTGTTGGCACTCGTGCAGGTTACCTAGCCTCTTGGCACTCGTACAGGTTACCTAGCTTCTTCGCACTCGTGCATGTTACCTAGACTCTTGGTAATCCTGCAGGTTACCTAGCCTTCGCTTTAGAGGCAAAGAGCTCTTGACACTCGTGCAGGTTACCAAGCCTTCGCTTCACAGGCAAAGTACTCTTGGCACTCGTGCAGGTTACCTAGCCTTCGCTTTAGAGGCAAAGAACTCTTGGCACTCGTGCGGATTACCTAGCCTCTTGGCAATCCTGCAGGTTACCTAGCCTTCGCTTTAGAGGCAAATAACTCTTGGCACTTGTGCAGGTTACCTAGCTTCTTGGCACTCGTGCAGCTTACCTAGCTTCTTGGCACTCGTGCATGTTACCTAGCCTTCGCTTTAGAGGCAAAGAGCTCTTGGCACTCGTGCAGGTTACCTAGCCTTCGCTTTAGAGGCAAAGAACTCTTGGAACTCGTGCAGGTTACCTGGCTTCCGCTTTAGAGGCAAAGTACTCTTGGCACTCGTGCAGGTTACCTAGCCTCTTGACACTCGTGCAGGTTACCTAGCCTCTTGACACTCGTGCAGGTTACCTAGTCTCTTGGCACTCCTGCAGCCTACCTAGCCTTCGCTTTAGAGGCAAATAACTCTTGGCACTTGTGCAGGTTACCTAGCTTCTTGGCACTCGTGCAGCTTACCTAGCTTCTTGGCACTCGTGCATGTTACCTAGCCTTCGCTTTAGAGGCCAAGAGCTCTTGGCACTCGTGCAGGTTACCTAGCCTTCGCTTTAGAGGCAAAGAACTCTTGGAACTCGTGCAGGTTACCTGGCCTTCGCTTTAGAGGCAAAGAGCTCTTGGCACTCGTGCAGGTTACCTAGCCTCTTGACACTCGTGCAGGTTACCTAGCCTCTTGACACTCGTGCAGGTTACCTAGTCTCTTGGCACTCCTGCAGGCTACCTAGCCTTCGCTTTAGAGGCAAAGAACTCTTGGCACTAGTGCATGTTACCTAGCCTCTTGGCCCTCCTGCAGGTTACCTAGCCTTCGCTTTAGAGGCAAAGAACTCTTAGCACTTGCGCTCGATATCGTCCAAAGCAGTCAACTGCTTTCCACGGAGAAAATGCGCCATCGCCCGAAACTGGTAGTCTGAAGAAGAAAGCTCTGGCTGCATGCTGGATAAGGGAGAAGCTCAATTCCCCGTAGTTCTTGAAGTTTGCAGCGATGCTCGTTTTCGGTTGATTAAGGCAGGATTCTTCCGCTGAAGTTTGTCATACATCCTGTCCCATTTTTGAGAATTCAGTGCCATTCGGAAAGAGATCAATTTCGACTACACCTTCATAATTCCACCAGAAACACTTTTTCTCAAACTCCAATGCGTTTGTGGGTGGGTAAAGCTGGTTCACCTTTATTAAAGCACTTTTATGAAGAATCTAGATTGGGCAGATATATCCACTTTTATACCCAGCAACTATTCGTTTGATAAATCGAGTATTGCTGGGATTTCCCAGGTGAAGACTCAGTGACCAAGGGACGAGGGATCTAAACAATGAGGATTGGATAAGGTAGGAAAAACTCATATTTTTCATTACTTTAACAATATTTTTCCCTTGTTATGCTGTTAATTCAATATTATGATTACATGATTAATTTGATATTTATTTCCTCTTTTGACTCCGTTGCTGTTATATGAATGTTCTTGTCTTGACTTAAACCTAGGAAGATCAAGGCTGGTCAGGTCTCCTCGAGGCCTTTTCCTTGATCTTCCCTGCTGTTATTTTTATGCTTATGTTTAACTATTCAGAACTATTAATTTTAATATGTAACCGCAAGATCAATAAATGAAATGAAATTATTTCTGAGCAGTTCATTGCATACCTCGACACGTCGTTATGCTTCGGCTGAACTGAACTCATGAGGCACCTAATGGCATCGTCTGTTAACCTTTCCAATCACCAAATAGAAATAATCGCTCTTTCTACGTTAATAAGTGCGTCTCGGAAAAATTCTCATCGGCCACCACCGGGAATCGAACCCAGAGTCTTCCACTTACAAATGATTTCTGTTTGGTGTTCCTGATCCACGTCGAGTGTTTGAATTAGTTAACGTTTCCGATCTTATGCAAGCGCTCAGCCACGGCAGATTTAGAGACTCCCAGTTTTTCTGACAATGCACGAGTGCTTGTTCGTGGATTGTCTTCTACAGCTGCTTACAGGGCGCCCGAATCAATAGAATGCCTACCCGAACCTTCCTTTCTTTTCAAGCTTGTCACTAGCCGCAAATTTCTTGAACCATATATAAGCTGTCCAAGTAACCGTCAGGTCTTCACCTTCAAGTTAATTTTTCGAACTGCTTCAGCAGCTTTAAACTTTTGTTTCCAATAATGTCGTAAGAAAACCAAAAATTCAAACTTTGTAGCCACTGCAATTGACCGCAGTACAAGTTAAACGCACGGGTCGCACGATGTGCTTCACGCCTGGTTTGATTCCTCACAGTACGCGCTTTCAGTCGTCTGCATAACAAGAAAACTACCCCGCAGAAAATATTCATATTTAGATCGTGGAGCTATCCTATGCAAGCAAAAAAGCCGTTATTTTCGGACACCCTTGTGACGGGCCTACCCCCTCAGGACGCACACGACATAAAGGCAGATAGCAGCAAGAATGAACGTCTTCGTAGCTCAGTTGGTAGAGCAACTTATTCCGGAAAGAGGGGACCCGGGTTCGAGCGCCGGCGTGGACAAAAATGACGGAGAAATTTACTTCGTTATAATGGCGCTCGAACTTTCTGGACGACCCGGCCGTTAAAGATCTCGCAATGGTGTGATGTTCTTTCCACACCGTGAGATAAGAAAAATAAGAGAATCCCTTCTCCAGTGCTTCGAAAAATAAATGTGTGTGACGTTGCACTCCACACACCAGATTGACTGGGAGTTCTCAAGTGCACGTTCTAAAGTGGATGACTGCTTACAACGATTCATGGTCATGGCTGACCCGTGGGCCATGCCCCCGGCCCTCTTTTGGAGGGGTGTGTGACGTGCCTGCCCCCTCAGGACGCACACGACATAAAGGCAGATAGCAGCAAGAACGAACGTCTGCGTAACTCAGTTGGTAGAGCGACTTGTTCCGAAATAAGTGGACGCGGGTTCGATCTCCGGCGTGGACCAAAAATGACGGAGAAATTTACTTTATTATACCCTCTAATAATAAGAACTTCAGTAATGAAAAAAATCATTTCTATAAATATTTTTACAAAAATGGGCTCTTATGTTACTAAGGTTCTTCTTATGATTTTATTTTATTCAGCCATCAGACTGCTCAAATGACTAACACACTCACTTTAATAACTTAGCTTTCATTTTATCCATCTGTAAACGAGTTTTGTTGTACTTATTAAGCACAGCTAACAGTTTCCTTTTATTTACATAATTTGCAAACTAAGTTTTCTTACGGCTTTTACGCGAAAATGGATCTATTAAATAATATTAAGTGTCAAGCCTCTTCGGTTTTGCGTAGTTTCCAATAAAATGTGCTCCACGTTAATTAAATAGCATGTTTTCTGATGCTTTTCACGTTTAACCTAATGACACTTCTTAGAACGTTTCTCCGCATTAAGCAAATTCAGCACAGTGATCTGTTTAATCTGACCGCGGTGTTTGCGTAGCATTAAGTGGGCGAAATAATAAGAAATCCAATAACAGCGAAGTTACGAAGAATAGAAAAAAGATCTTCCAGCTCAAATAGCACCCTTATCAAAGATGTCGTTACATCCAGTAAGAAAAACGAACTTTCTATCTTGTCCAATGTTCCCCATTGTAAGATCGATGCTGATCCAATTACAAGAAAAGCAGATTGATCAGTCCAAGGCAGGACTTGTACCTCTTTAGTTCTCAGAGCCCAGACCGTCCAATTACGCTTTCAATCCTCTGTCGAAGTCTCTGTCATGAAAATGTAACATTACTCAAAGAATTAGTATTTATCACATTGTTTCGGCATTCGCTGATGCGTTTTTATCTCTGATGCACTTAAAGGTGTAAAATGTCCATTTTTATTGAATACACGCTAAACTATTTCCTGGTAACGAATACTTTTTTTTTTTTTTTTTTTTAATTTTAGAAAACATCCTTGATTAATTTATTTAAGAATCGAGTTAGAAAGTTGTTTTAGAACCATGAGAAAAAAAAATCGAAGAAGAAATATATACCAAACAGAAATCATCGCTCTTTCCACGTTAATAAGTGAGTATCGGAAAAATTCTCATCGGCCGCCACCGGGAATCGAACCCAGGACCCGCCGATTACGCTCCGGACATGCGACCACTGCAACACAGCGGCCTCGAATTCTCCAGACACACATGTGAGTAACTGTCAAACTACATGGCAGGTTGCTTCAGGGAGCCCCGAACAATGCTGGGGATTCACCGAAGATGGAAAGCAGCAACTGAACAAATAATAGAAGAATAACTTCCCTGAAAAGCTCTTGAAAGAAGAATTACACCTCTTAGGAGCAATTTACCATTATTTCTAGGGATGGGACATTGGAATTCTCGAATTTTCGAATTCCGCGAATTTTGAAAAAGATTCGAAATTCGAGAACTCGAATCTTTGCGCTTTTCTCGTCATTCGAATCTTTCGAATCTTTACCTAAAAAACTTGGCGTTTGGTGCTTGATCTAGAGCGACATTTGTTCGAATTTTTGACAGCATGACGAGTTGGGACATTAGAAAACAATCGAAGAAGATCGTATACAGTGTGTACACGGCTATTTGAAATAGCTCGTTTCTTCCAAACCGGATGCAACAAACAGTGAAGGAATTGTTCAGCCAAACACAGAGAGCAACCGCAGAAGCGACGACAGGCGTCTCCCATCGGACAGTGCCTTAGCCACCATACCTCAAGTACAGTGGGAAAAGTGACTTAGACGTATTTTATCTCTTTCCCGGCAGTCGTTACCTTGGTAACGAGCGTGAGAACGGAGTGGGGAGTGTGACCTTGAGCCGCGTTGCGCACATGACTCAAGTTACTCTGTCTACAGCTCAGCGTTTCTAGTTCTACTCAACTCTCCACTGCGTCTCACTTGCACACGCTATCAGTATACGCTTGGAGTTATCCGGTCTGTATTTTTTGTCTCACTCTAGCGTTTCTCACGCTTTATTGTTTTCATTCCTACGTAGTCTATATCGCTAACCATAGCATTTACGCATACTTAGGAGCGATTTATCTTGTGCTTGTAAAAAAATGTAAAAAAAAATGTGAATTGTTCCTCAAATATTTTTTATCAAATTATGTCGAGAAAATGAAAATGAACCTCACGACTCAAAACTTATGTACTTCATTTATTACGTGCAAATTATAAATTTCATTTGTATCTTCTTAATAAGTATGGGTATAATTTTTGAAAACTATATTCATTCATTTGTTTTTCATTAAACACATATTTCAAATTTTGTTTCGATTAAAAACAAGAAAAGTACAAGTTTTTCCCCCTTTTTTTCTTATAATTATTCTTATATGAAGGATTCGAGAGATTCAAGATTCGGGAGATTTGAAGGATTCGAGAGATTTGAAGGATTCGAGAAAATTTGGGATTCGTCCCACCTCTAATTAATTCTTTAAAAGAAAGGGCTGCAAATTTGAAATTCTTACTTATGGATCAGAGACTTTTTTTACTTTTGAGAGTTCAACATTCACCGTGAGCAACTCCATAGAAATTAAACAGTCACCTGTTCCTAATATATCAGGTAACTACAAAAGCATTTGCCGTTTTTCGAGGGAGCAAAAGAAACACCTTGTAATGACTGAATTCGCGGAGAGATGGCGTTCCGCCCGCGGTACATCGTCAGCTGAAATCCCAAGGTGCCCTGCGCATATGAATAAGATGAGTAAGCAGTTTGGTAGCGGGAAGACGTGCAATTACGATAGCAGTATCAGAGGAGATTATTCGTGGTTGTTTGTTATACAAATTTAAACTCGGTCCATCTGCTGCAGAAACAAATCGTCGCATTTACTTACCATTCGGAGCAGATGCTGTGAAGAAACACACAACTCGGAATTGATTTCGATAGTTAAGAGACGAAGATGAACCCCTTCAAAGAAAAGTCCGAAGTGGTCGTCCTATCAGCCTTGACACATAAACCCTGAAAGTTCCTATTGAGCAGGAAAGCAGCCAAACATTCCATGAACTAGCCCGTCATTTGGAGTAAGTCCTGAAAGTCGCTATTGAGCATGAAAGCAGCCAAACATTAGAGGAACTAGCCCGTCATTTGGTGTAAGCCCCGAAATTCGGTATTGAGCATGAAAGCAGCCAAACATTCGAGGAACTAGCCCGTCATTTAATGTAAGCCCTGAAAGTCGCTATTGAGCAGACAGCAGACAAACATGGCAGGAACTAGCCCGTCATTTGGTGTAAGCCCTGAAAGTCGCTATTGAGCAGACAGCAGACAAACATTAGAGGAACTAGCCCGTCATTTGGTGTAAGCCCCGAAATTCGGTATTGAGCATGAAAGCAGCCAAACATTCGAGGAACTAGCCCGTCATTTGGTGTAAGCCCTGAAAGTCGCTATTGAGCAGACAGCAGACAAACATGGCAGGAACTAGCCCGTCATTTGGTGTAAGCCCTGAAAGTCGCTATTGAGCAGACAGCAGACAAACATGGCAGGAACTAGCCCGTCATTTGGTGTAAGCCGCGAAAGTCGCTATTGAGCAGGACAGCAGCCAAACAGGCCAGGAACTAGCCCGTCATTTCGTTTAAGCCCTGAAAGTCGCTATTGAGCAGGAAAGCAGTCAAACATACGAGGAATCATCCCGTCATTTGGTGTAAGTCCTGAAAGTCGCTATTGAGCACGGCAGCAGCCAAACATGCCAGGAACTAGCCCGTCATTTGGTTTAAGCCCTGAAAGTCTATATTGAGCAGGAAAGCAGTCAAACATTCGAGGAACCAGCACGTCATTTGGTTTAAGCCCTGAAAGTCGCTATTGAGCAGGACAGCAGCCAAACATGCCAGGATCTATCCCGTCATTTGGCGTAAGCCCTGAAAGTAGCTACTGAGCAGACAGCAGAGAAACATACCAGGAACTAGCCCGTCATTTGGTGTAAGCCCTGAAAGTCGCTATTGATCAGACAGCAACCAAACATGCCAGAAACTAGCTCGTAATTTAGTGTAAGCCCTGAAAGTCGCTATTGAGCAGGACAGCAGCCACACATGCCAGGAACTAGCCCAGTCATTTGGTGTTAATAATGAAACCGTCCTAAGACACCTGCTTCCCAGCAAAAACATAAGTGCTGGGAAACTGCTGGCCACCAGATGGCAGTGATGGATCACTGCTGGCTGAAATCTGCCACTCACGGCCCGGTAGTGGTCCGTTGGTGGCAGCGCTATCAGTTAGCGAGCCATTGATGGCCCTGCAGCATCGCCGTGAATTGTGGGCCTCCAAGCAAGTACCACTAGTGGCCCGTTGCTGGCAACCAATCCAACCCCAACAGCAGGTGGAAGCAACGGGACTGTGCATGCACAGAAGCAACACTTGCTGTGTCTGTCATGGTACCAGTTAGTTGAAGACGACGTTATCGCCATCGTGTTATTTTAGTGGATCTTAAGAAAAAAATCCATATGTTGAGAGCCGAATTAATTTCCTAATGAAATTTTACATCGACGAAGATATCAGATTAAGACGTGAACTACTAGATTACAGTCATGAAATACACCCACTCTATTCCCATGAATAACAATTCATGGAATGGAGTGGATGAATAACAAGAAAAAATTTGAAACCGGTTGAAACAAATGTCCTGGAAAACCATTAACACAACGTTTGTTGAAAAAAAAAAAGAATTATACGTGTACAAAATTTATTAATTATTTGAAAGAAAAAAAAGCAACGCTATGTGGGGTACTCCATGGGTTGAATACACAACACTGGGAGGAATTCGCTTCTAAAAATAACGAGAAGTAAAATAAAATATATTTTACTCTTTAAAGCAAATGTAGCTTCGGACAACGGAAAGGAAAGACACAACGTTAAAAATGTAACAAAATGTGACATGAACCCGGGTAAATATATATTTATTCAACAATCTCTTCTCAAGACGACAAGCATAGTACAAAACTTTGGAAAGCATCTCTAAGTAGTACACTCCTTGAAAATGAGTGAAGTTCCCTTAAGGTAAAAAAAACACTATCGTTACGTTGAAAAAATTAATTTATGAATTATATGAAACTGACTTTTATGAAAAATACCTCGCAATATTGTAAAATGAATGAGGGAAGCATTCGATTACACATTGCATACGAAACAGACCGCTTTAAGCATACGCTCAAGCGTGGCAAATTAGTTCGGTTGGTAGAGAGCTCAGCTACCAAGCCAACGGCCCTGGTTCAAATCCACTCAGATGCAAACAGGCGTTTTTCCGGTCTATTGAGAAAATTTCCCCAGTGCGTTGATTCACAAGTTTCGTAAGGGTAGGAAAAAAATTATAGCTTTGGAAAACTGCGGTTATCCTTGTTTTTTTTTATTATTATGGCTATTACTGGGAAATTGGCGAAGAAGATTCGGCAAGCCACCAGTTACGTCTCGTGGTTGCCGGCTGCCACTACCGGCACATTAGCGGACCACATTAGGCTAACCATCATTTCTGGCACGTGCTTTCAGGGCCACTGAAGGGCCACTTGTGGCAGCTACTGCCTGTGATGGACAACTGATGGCCCTGTTGTGGCATATGACAACTGATGGGGTGCCAACTGTTGGCCAGCTGTTGGCCTGAACTGCTGGCCCTTCTGTTGGCCGCCCGGACATTTTATTGACGGTTCGGCAGCGGCAACATAGTGCTGGGCCATTGCTGGCTGCCAACAAATACCCAGTGCTGGCCTAGCAAGACTGTTTTTGCTGGGGTATAATAGGTAGGGCAAACAAATTGCCTAAGAGGGTCCGCCCTACGAATTGTCTGAAGTGAACAGACAGCAACATGTCTCAGCTTGTGTTGCATTACTTTCTCGCTATGACAAGCAACCATTTTTGAATAGTATCCTAACGTGATTATTATTGCGTTCAGTACAAGATCCCAAAACCTTCCAGAGATTGGTTGTTCACCAGTGACTCAATTTCTTACACATCGAAACCAGCACTGCATCCACACAAAGTTATGAAGTGTGTGGGTGGACAGAACATGATGGTGTTCATTAGTAACTCTTGTAACGATCAGTGCAGCAGAATACTGTGAACAACTAAACCGTGTGCATGAGAACCTGAGCAATGAAGGAAGCAGCACTGGTTAACAGAAAAGGAGTTCTGCTCCTTCAAGATAATGCTCATGGCTACCCCGATTCATTGACCAGAAAAACTATCAAAGGACTTGGGTCGGAGCTTTTGTGTTATCCAACTTATTCACCGGATATCTCTCCTTTAGACTGTTACTAGTTTCGTTCACTGTAAATACACTGCTGGCCACCCAAAATGCAACACCAAGAAGGAAGCATCCGATTGGCCTGAAATTCTCACCATGCTTCGCCCGCGAGAGCATATGAAAACGATTAGCATTGCAGGACATGTGCAAACCATGTGCGCCCGGCACGCCACCGAGAAGCACTATAAGAAGGGTGCACAGAAGGCGGGGTGTAAGTAGTGGAAGTGTGTTGTGCTGCTGGACCTGTGCGTGGGAAGCTTCCTGATGCCTCGTCGCAGAATACGGCAGTCATTCCAGCAAATTTCGGAGTTCGGCAGAGGACGAATAGTGGCTTATTGCGACAGCGGTTTATCTTACCGAGACATCGGCGCCCGTGTGGGACGACATTCAGCCACAGTGAGGCGAGTATGCATTTGGTGGGTGCAGGAGAGACGGACGGACAGACCGACGTGAGCGAATGCCGCAGCCGAGGCACACCACCGAACAAGAGGACCGGCATATTGTGCGGCGGGAATTGATGGCTCGCACCGCCACATCACAAACGTTAGCGCAGGAATTAGGGTGTGTTGTGCAACAACCTGTATCAGCACGTACCGTTCGACGTCCTCTGCAGCAGATGAGACTTGACGCACGGCGCCCATTGCTTCGATTACCATTGATGTTACACCATTGGCGACCGCGGCAGCAGTTTGTCGTTGAACGCCGCCCCTAGACTACGGAATGGCACGACATTGTCTTCTCCGACGAATCCCGCTTCTGCCTGCAATACGTTGATGGTCGGATTCTCGTGTGGCGGCACCGCGGCGAGAGACTGTATGAGGCATGCATTATGCATCGCCATGCCGGTCCGTCACCTGGCGTTATGGTTTGGGGCGCAATTGGATATGACATCCGCACCCTCTGGTACGCATTGCAGGTACACTCAAAAGCCACCGCTACATCTCCGACGTTTTAGAGCTTGTAGTACTCCCTTACCTGCAGCACCTGCCAGCGGCCACGTTTCAACAGGACAATGCGCGCCCGCACGTGGCACGCTTGGTGCAACAATTTTTCACGGCCCAACAGGTGTCACTGCTGCCGTGGCCCGCATGTTCTCCCGATATGTCGCCCATCGAACACGTCTGGTCGCTGATCGGCAACCGAGTGGCCCGGCAAGCACCATCCGCGGCTACGCCTGATGAACTGTGGCAACATGTGGAAGCAGCCTTGACCAACATACCCTAAGCCCACATCCAAAGCCTCTTTCGTTCGATGCCGCGGCGTGTTGCGGCCGTTATTGCCAGCCATGGGGGCCACACAAACTATTTATGTCTGCGTGTTCCGTAAGTCGCACGGGCCTGTAAGCTCAATCATTTCATCTTTGTATCTGTTGTTATGTGTCCAGTAAATCTGGCTTTGCTATCTTGTGTCCTTCTTGGTGTTGATTTTGGGTGGACAGCAGTGTATATACAGTGTTCATAGGAAAGTCCATTTAGCCTGGAATAACTTGCAAACGGAGAGAGGTAGAGTTATGCAAGTGAGATAACGGTATAGTAAAGCGACTACACCCGATCGAATGCAACCAATAGCAGCGCCCCTAGTGGCGAAATGCTGAAGTTAGCCATTGCTAATCGAAAACGAAAACAGAGAGAGCAAAATTTCCAATTACAAAATTATAGAGCATCAATTAATTAGTACAAAACGACATTTGTTTCACACTGATAAGATAAATTGTCGCCTGAATAACCTAAAATGTCCGAAATCAATGCGCGACCTTTTGTGTGAACGTTTGAAGCGAACAGGCATAGGTATGAGCAAATACACACAATTTATTGCATAAATGCGTACTTATGTCAATACAGTTTAATGACGACAGACAAAACAAAAACTAAAAAGGCAAACTGGCGCACAGTGATAAAAAGTTAATGTCGAGTATGTTCGAAGAGTTCGCCATTGCCAACGATACACATTTGCATTCGCGAAAGTAACTCTTCATGCATATTCCTCAGCATGAAAGGTGGCACACTATTGCAAGCATCTGTAACCCGACGACGTAGATCCTGCAGACTTGTAGGCGCTGTAGCATACACCTGATTTTTTGAGTGAAGCTCGCCATTCTCACACAGCCTACGTAGACCTAAACTTCTGATCAGGGTTCATCCTGCTACTGGTTTTTATAACGTAGGTACTGTACAACGTCACAATCTGCATTAGCATACGGCTGCATTTGCGAAATGTGAATATGCAGATTCGAATCGTCGCGCATCGATTTCGGAATTTGTAGGATATTCAGGAGACAATTTATTTTATCTGTGTGAAACAAATGTCGTTTTGTACTAATTAATTGATGTTCTACAACTTTGTAGTTGGAAAGTTTGCTCTATCTTTTTTGTTTTCGATTTGCAATGGCTAACTTCCGCATTTCGCCACTAGGGGCGCTGCTATCGGTTTCATTCGATCCGGCGTAGTCGCTTTACTATACTACTATACCGTTATCTAACTTGCATAACTGTACCTCTTTCCGTTCGCAAGGTATTCCAGTCTAAAGGGACTTTACTATGCACCCTGTATATAAGTTGTTAACACATTGGCAGAACGTTGTGGATTCACCTGGTAATTATTTTGATGAATAACTTGCTTTTCGACTACTTATACGTTATACACAGTCTAGTCACATTATTGTGATCACCTCCTACTCTTGACGTCAACAGCGCGTTGACAATGAAAGAAGCAACGTGTCGTGAGCTGGCTTGGAAGGTATATAAGGTGTGCTGTAGACATTATGAAAACACATCACCTGTTGCTGTCATGAATAAAAGGGGCGATTTATCAGATTTGCAAAATGGGGTGATTATTGGCTTTCGAGCCAAAAGTAGCAGTATTTCTGAAACAGCGCAGTTTATGAACTGTTCGCGTGCTGCTGTGTTTAATATGTAACGTGATTGGAGAAATGGCACCATTGCCAATAAGCGACGTAGAAATTGCGGACCACCACGTGCCACTGATGTGAGAGGTGAATGTCGGCTTTGAAGGTGCGTGAGGGCCGATCGACACACTACAATGGAGCAACTCATACGCCAATTATACTTCAGCAAACCCTGCTGCGTATGGGGATCCGATGCAGACTGATGGTCACTGCACCTATGCTAACGAAGGTGCATCGGCAGAAAAGGCCTACATTTGCACGGCAGTATCGGAATTGGACCTCCGCTGATTGGCACAGGATTGCCTTCTCCGATGAGTCACGTTTTCTGCTTCATGAAACAGATGGACGTTGGCGTATAAGGCGGAAAACATCGGAGAGCAAAGGAACTGAGGAATGCTTTCGTGGCATTCCTTGGGTACACTCATACCTGTGGAAGGCACTATGGACCGAATTCGTTATGCATTTATTCTTGCAGACTGCGTACACTGCGACGTATCTGCCACCAGGACGCACACGACATAAAGGCAGATATCAATCAGAATGAACGTCTGCGTAGCTCAGTTGGTAGAGTGACTTATTTTAAAATGAGGGGATCCGGGTTCAAATTTTGGCGTGGACAGGAATGATGGAGAAATTTACTTTGTTATAATGGCGCACGAACTATCCGGATGACCCGATCGTTCAAAATCTCGCAATGGTGGGATGTTATTTCCACACCGCGAGATAGGAAAAATCAGAGAATCTCTTCTCCAGTGCTTCGAAAAATAAATGTGCGTGACGTTGCATTCCACACACCGGATTGACCGGGAGTTCTCAAGTGCACGTTCTACAGTGGATGGCTGCCTGCAACGATTCATGGTCACGGCTGACCCGTGGGCCATGCCCCCGTCCCTCTTTCGGAGGGGGGGGGGAGAGATGTGACGTACCTGCCAGCAGGACGCACACGACATAAAGGCAGATAGCAATCAGAATGAACGTCTGCGTACTCAGTTGGTAGAGCGACTTGTTCCGGAATAAGGGGACTCGGGTTCGATTCCCAGCGTAGACCAAAAATGGTGGAGAAATTTACTTCGTTATAACACCCATACATGCTGATTGTCTTTCCTTTGGTGAATGGGATCTTCCAGTATGCCGACATGACCCTGGATACCGTGGCTCACGATACACCACCAAGACTCTCTGTCTTGGATACAGATGCACCGAAGAGACACGCACCAACTATCTGTCCTCTTTGAAACTCGGATACGTCTCTTATTAAGTTGTATGTATCGCACTTTTTGACGGCCAGTTGTGCAACTGATCTGCTGGTGCAACCTTCATATTTCGCCCTCGTTGATCGACTGCCAAATAGATGCAAGCTGGCCGCTAGGTAGCGCGTACAAAGGCGAAACACATGGGGTGCTATTAACGATCACTGGGAGCAACTCAATGGGCTTTAAGCAGTCGCCCATCCCTAACTTAGGGCCACTAGTTTCAGGGAAGGAAAGACAAGCACAACATTTAGACCTCACAAGGATTCGAACCCAGACCCATCTCGGACGAAGGATGAGAAACCAGCGCTTAGATCTATGCGCCGCCTGGCGGCGGCGCAGATTTAGAATGGCTAACAGGGAGTGTGATTACCCCGACATCTCGAACAATGAACCCTAACGCTGCTGATAAGACTGGATAAGAGTTTCGGGAATAAGCACCATTCCGCCACTAAGGCCTGTTGGAGGACTGAATTGTGGGTATCCTAGGATGGGGCTGCGGGCTTGAAACTATTTTTCCCAGGGCATCCCAGACGCGCACTATCGATTCAGGCCCAGAAACCTCGTGAGTTCACTCCGTACTGTGAATATGCTCACCCTTCAGTTACTCGTCGACTAACGGATCCCTGTGGTGATAGGGGTTATGGTCCATAAAAATGAAATGGGTGCCAACAGGTCTTTCAAAAAGTTATCTAGGATCTGATCCGTCTAGTGTACAGTTGCCAGGGTGTCTCTTGTAAATACGTGCAGCGGCATACGTCCATTCAACATGATGCCAGCCAAAACCAAAAGTGCTCTACTCCCATAGCGGTCAATTTCCCTGATTTTGGAGGAAAGATTTCGGCCTTCCGCCGCTCCAAATTTATACACGTCTAGGATCCATGTTTAGGTGGCACCGAGACTCGCTACTGAAGAGAACACAGGCCCATTGACCAGGGGTCTAGGAGGGGGGATGTTATCGGACCCAATTCAGACGGACTATTCTGTGCGATGCGGCGAGTGGGGTACAGACAATTGGCCTTCTTGCATAAATACCTAAGCGGTTGAACAGAATAATGTGAACACTACGCTAACCTCCAGGTCTTGCTTAAGTGCATTTGAAGTGTCTTGTTGCAAAATGTTTTTCAGAGTGACGACGAAATGAGCTACCCAACGGACTTCGAAAGAGGGCTAATTGTTGGCTGCCGGATAGTTAATTCCTCCGTGACAGCAGTTGCCAGGGTAGTGGGGGTATTGTGAACAACTGTGTCTAGCGTCACGACAGCATACCGCGTTGGTGGCAAAACCTCGTCTGCGAAACACAAGAGTCTCCAGAAGACGACCACAACTGAGAGATACAGGAGAGTATTAAAGCCGATTGTTACCCGTAATAAGAAGACCACGGTGCAGAAAATTAGTGTGGAGCTCAATCTGCATCTCCAGATCCAAGTATCGACGAAACAGTGCGCAGTTAACTGCATGAACAAGATATTCATGGCACAGCTGCTATTGCAATGCCTCTGGTGACCCGGGTGAATGCACAACGGTGACGGAAGTGGGGCCAGGATCATACAACGTGGACTGCCGATGCAGGGAAACGTGTAATGTGGTCGGATGAATCCATATTCTTACTATGCCCCACCGCAGGACGTGCTTACGTGTGGAGAACACCGTCAGAAGCGTTCAATCGAGACTATCTGCTCCCAACCATGTAGGATGGTTGTAGTTTTATCATGCTCTGGGCGGTCGTATCGTCGTTTTGAGCAAGACCTTTGATCACCTTGAAAGAATGGATGACTGGAAGGGTGTATGAAACCATTTTGGCCCACCATTTCCATCCAATGGCTCAGGCATTGTTTTCTTCAGGGGATGCCGTCTGTCAAGATGATAACGCCCAATTCGCAGAGCTCGTAATGCCCAATGATGGTTTTAGGAGCATCAGGACTAATTTTCACACCTTTCTTGGCTTCCCAAATCACCAGACTTAAATATCATCGAGTCTCTGTGTTCTGTACTGGAAAACAGAATAAGATCCCGTTATCCTCCTCCTGTATCTCTCAAATACCTGTAGCAGTTTCTGCACGAAGAATGGTGCAACATCTCACTAACCACAATCCAGGATTTGTGTGAGTCCATTCCAAGGAAGATTCAGGTGGTTTTGAAAGCCAAAGGTGATCCCACACCCTATTACATACATAAAACCTTCTGGTGTTCACATTATTCTGTCCAACCCCAGTACGTACTGGAGTGTTATGTAAACTGTTTAGGTCGATATCGCAGTTCCGGCAGCAGAGGAATGATCCTGTGGGGGTTGCCTGGCTGTCAATTCACTATGGCGGCGAGCTGTTATAAACAAGTGCAGATCGTCTTGACTTGTTGTTGCTCTTGGGCGTCCTTATCCTCGCCTTCTGGTTATTATTCCTGCTACCTGGAATTGTCTTTAGAGATTGGAGACCACTTACCTCGACACAATCAGCCATCTTGCTTCCTGAGCTTGCGATTGCCCTACTTCCAATATACAGATCTCTATCCCCCATTAAGAGCCTCTTAGCAATAATGCAGAGCCATTCTTCCACTAACAGTCCAACTCAAGCTTCAATTGCTGCACTCCGCTCAGAACAACGTTTATCAAGGTAGTGAAGTCGTCATCTGCATATTTCCATAGGATGTTGCATGGGGGCTTCGATTTAGTGTTTCCCCTTTCATATGCCTCTTCGTAATCTTTACAATCGGTCATCCAGTTTGAACATGTTCCCAATTTTGTATCTATCATGTTAATTTTGGACACCAGTGTATATGATGAAATATACCTGTGGAAAAAAAGAGCTTTGTGTTAAGCTTTTTGTAAACGATTCTAAAGTTTAATGTGGACACGTGAAGCTTGATTTTTGCGTCTTTTATCTGCCCAATGCGAATTTATTGAGCCAGAATTTTTTGGGTTTTAATTGGACTTACATTGTTTACGGGCGTGATTTACTGCTATAATATTTCGCACCAGATGAAATAGTGAACAATTCCATGGCTCCTTAAGAAAAGCTACCTTAACAAAAAATTCTCTACCTCATGCTCTTGCAATAATACATAATTTCAATCTATTTAAAAAATTAAAACTTTATATTCTGGGACTACCAAGAATTTGAAAAAGGGAAAAAAGGGAATAATGAGAAATGAAACAGAAAATGTAAAAAAGAAAGAGTGGGGGAGAGACTAAAAGGTCAAGTGGATACATTAGGAAAATGGGAGCAGGAGGGCAAAGCAGTAGGGAAGAAGGGAAATTTGGGAGTAGGGTAGAGAAAAAGGGGGATATGAAACAATTTCACTATTACTAATTTCTACTAATACCTTTGTTGAATGTTATGCGCCATGCTGTCAGGTGTAACCATGACTTGCCTACAGTTGTATAGGAAGATTAAGGCCTTATCAGGACTTTTGTGGCCTCTTCCCAGATATCCCTTGCAGTTACAATTACTTACACTGTTGTTACATTACATTGTACTTTTGGTTTTAATGTAACAGCTAAATAAACTGAATTGAATTGGGAAAAAAGCGTAATTAAACTAACCGTAAAGCAATTTCCTTTCATTTCAGTGACGTTTTATATGCATATGGGTTAAAAATAAAATCCTTGCAAATTTGGAGTCATTTTATCGTAAATGAAAAGCGACATATTCTGGAAGAGAAATTTCATGACTTACCTATTAGCTTGTCACGAATGGGCGCCGGGATAAATATAAAAGGACTCCAGAAAGAACTGTATTAACATGTGGGGTTCTCGGGGGTTGCTTTTCAATGTACTCACTTCGCACTAAGCCGCATTTTCTTCGTTGATATCAACAGAGCCATTTTTTGCTATCTTGACCAAACTATTGTCCTTGCTTGTAGTAAAACTCCAGTTCTCATCCTCTCTCTCTCTCTCTCTCTCTCTCTCTCTTTCTTTTATGCACAAAATAATTTCCTTATTATTTATGTGTCCACACACGCAATATGTTTTTACACTGTTTTAGAACTAATGATGACATGTTTACAAGAATTTAGTAAGAAGTTAACGTTCTTAGAAATTTATTTCCATCGATGTCAAAATATCAGCATAAGTTAATTTTGATGACTAAGAAGTATAGCACTCACAGGAATCTAAAAAACTGACATAATGGACTTTGACTCATGTATCTAAGTTGCTCTTTTTCTTTGTTAGCGACAGATCTGGATGACAGCCAACAACACAAACTTTCAGTGCAAAAAAGACAGCTTTCAAACTTATTAATTAAACAACAATAAAGCCAAAAGTGAATGGCTCCCTTGGTGTTTACTTTTTCCCACGGCTTAGAAGAACGGTAATGGTTAAAAAAGATGCAATATGGAAGCAATTAAACTGATGCTATAAAGGAAAAAGAACTTCTACCGCCGAAGAAGTTGAATAACGGAAACCTTTGTAGTTTACATATTAAGAAATTGCAGTGCAGCGCCGTAACCGTTTGAAGTTTCCAGAAATGCATAAAATCAATTGAGCGTTTTCAATTTCACTACCTAGAACTCCAAAAGAATATAACGACCATAGTTTATTAAAAAGAATGTTTCTAACTTTGTAGAAGAAAGTTTTTTTTTTTTTTCGGAAGTGTCGTGTTTGAGTTTCCGGTAACAAAAAGCAGGAACAGCAAATGACAAAGTGAAGTAGATACCTATTAGAATGAGGACCCTGAGCTACAAAATCACCGATGGAAACAACTTCTGTCGATTTATGTGCCTTATCAGTAGAGGGTTCCGAACAGCTAATGAAAAGTGCAATTGAGAAATACGCCACCATGTGCTAAATAAGGATATTAAAACAAATGAGCTTGACCACCGCCATGAACAGCAGTACTTTAGGCAATTTTAAACTCGAAATTTCAGAGTTACTGCAGAAGGTATTCTCGGAAGAATCGCCACACGAAAACAACTCGAGCTGAATAATTGACACCTCACCATTTCCCTTTTCTGAAATGATGCTGCATGCAGTTGTATGCTCTCAAATATGACTTGAAACATTAAATAAAATATCGGCTGCAGCATTTGCGTTATTTTACAGAGAATGTCCATACATTTTAGCGCGTTTTTGATAAGAAACTACACAAATTAAAAGAAGTTTAAGGAATTGAAACCGGCAACAGCGTATTAGATGAAGAGGAAAGAAACATTTGCTGCAGTTAAATATAGCCTGCTAAGAAGCGCACGTAAACAAGCTGTGTATAGAAGGTTATGTTTTTGATAAGAAATTACAGAAAATAAGAGAATTGAAACTGGCAATAGCATGTTAGATGAACACGAAAGAAACATCTGCTGCAGTTAAATATCGGCTACTAAGAAAATGGCGCACGTAAACAAGCTGTTGATAGAAGGTTATGTTTTTGCTCTTTACAAAGAGAAATATTCGTATTCTGTAATTAAAAAACGCTATGAAAATCATGACATTAGCATTTCTAAATGTAAAATAAGCAATATTATTAATAATTGAAGGGAAAATCGTCAAGCATTGCTTTTAACAAGAAAAAAAAATTAAGTAAGATTATTTAAATAGAAATATTTCTGTTCTTGAAAGAAAATTCACCTACCCGAAAAGAGTAACCGCTAAGTCGTTATAAATCTCTGTGTCAATTATAAACAGGGTAATAAACATGGATTTGAATCTGAAAAAAAAGCAAAAAACATAATGCTCACCGTGTTTTGCCTATAGGTACGTGGCTAAGCGCAGAACACAGTGTGGACATTTTTAATGGAAATCACTTAGCCGGAGACAGATCGAAATTTATTGTGATGTTGTTAACGCATGGATCTAAACGACTGTAACAAGAACAAGTTAGTAAAATCATGCAATGCATTGATTATGATACGCTTTCCAACATACCAGAAATCGTTACTCAAGCTATTACTCAAGTTATGAGGATAACTTGAGTAATAGCTTGACCTTTCACCCCATTTAGATTATATTAAACAGAACCCGTTCAGTATACCTCCGGAACAACATATTAAAGTTTTATCGCAATAGGAGCATTTTCAGTCAAGATAATGGCTGTGGAGTAAATCTCGTTCCTGTGTCTTCACCATTGATCCCATTTCGATGATATTCAACAGGACCGGTTTACAATACCTCCGAAATAAAATGATAAAGTTTTGTCGCAATCGAAGCACATGTCCTAAACTTTGACTTCATTTCGTCCGGTTTCAATAGAGTTCAACCCCAGGTTGTTCCTTACCACATACAAAATAAAATTTCATCGAAATCGATCCATTTTTATGTGATTTATGGTACGGACAGACAGACAGACAGACGGAAAAAGGTGGAGCCTATACTGTACGTTTCTTCAACCTATGGTTGGAAAGCGTAAAAAAGGTCCATTTACTATCACAAAAGGGCAGAAAAAAGACTTAGAAACTTGGTCCCAAGAATCCAAAGAAAGTTTCAGTAAAGGATTCGTGATTATTGCTGGTTTCTCCTACAATGTGAAATTAAAGTTAAGAAAAGTTGACAAAAATGTTAAAATCAATTCTACATATTACCAAAATAATGTTTTAACTCCTATATTTAAAGAGTAAATACCGTTTCTTTATCGACAGAGTTTCAAAGAGCAGAACTTCATCAGATTAAGGCTACCAGTCACACATCCAAATACACCACTCTTGAAAAAAATAGTAAAATCATGCAATGCATTGATTATGATAAGCTTTCCAACATACCAGACATCATTACTCAAGTTATTACTCAAATTATGAGCATAATGGCTGTAGAATAAATCTCGATCCTATAACCTGACCTTTGGCCCCATTTCGATTATATTGAACAGAACCAGTAAAGCATACTTTCGGAACAACATGATAAAGTTTTGTCTCAATCGAAACATTTTTACGTAAGTTATAACGCATAAGGGCGATGTAATGGATCCCGTTCCTATGTCCCGACCTTTGACCACATTTCACCAGGGTTCGTCCTTAGGTGGTCCCCTACCACATAATACATTTTCATCGAAATCGAACCATTTTTGCGCAAGTTATGACGCATAAGGGCAATAGAATACATCTCGCTCCTATGTCCTGATCTTTGACCCCACTTCACCCATTTACAATAGGGTTTGTTTCCAGTAGTCCCCTATGACATACTAAATTATCATCGAAATCGAAACATATTTACGCCCGTTACGACGCATAAGGGCAATCGAATGGATTCGTCTCCTATGTCGTGACCTTTGACCCCATTTGTCCCATTTTCAATAGGGTTCGTCCCCAAGTGGTCCTCTACCACATACTAAAATTTAATCGAAATCGCACAATTTTTACGCGAGTAATCGTACGGTCAGGCAGACGGACGGACGGATAGACAGACAAAGCTGGAGCATATACGCGTTTTCAACCTACGGTTGGAAAGCGTAAAATATGAAAATAGAGACGGGTATCAAGTCTATACCTTTTGCTCACATTCCTTCAAAGTCCCCTAATGCTTCACCAACGGACTATTGTGCCGTCGGACTGCTAAAAAGAGCGCTTTCTAAACGCACACCTAAAGCAACTATTGGTCAATGGAAAGCAATGGAAGACGTGTAGAATAAAATACCACTACCAATTTTAAGAAATGCTCTGTTATCTTGGAAATCTAGATGTAGGTTCATAGTCCAGAGAAAGCGCTATCAGACAGAACATCTAAGAAAGAACATATGAGAAACGAGCGCTTTCTAAACGCAGAACTAAAAGAATGATTGGACTATGGAAAGCAGTGGAAGAGAAGTGGAATAAAATACCACTACCAATTTTAAGAAATGCTCTGTTATCTTGGAAACCTAGATGTAGGTTCATAGTCCAGAGAAAGGGCTATCAGACAGAACATCTAAGAAAGAAGCGCTTTCTAGACGCAGACCTAAAACAATGATTGGACTATGGATCGCAGTGGAAGAGGAGTGGAATAAAATACCACTGCCAATTTCAAGAAATGCTCTGTTATCTTGGAAACCTAGATGTAGGTTCATAGTCCAGAGAAAGGGCTCTCAGGCAGAACATCTAAGAAAGAACATTTAAGAAAGAACATCTAAGAAAGTAGCGCTTTCTAAACGCAGACCTAAAACAATTATTGGACTATGAAAACAGTGGAAGAGGAGTAGAATAAAATACCACTACCAATTTCAAGAAACTCTCTGTTATCTTGGAAACCTAGATGTAGGTTCATAGTCCATAGAAAGGGCCATATGACAGAACATTTAAGAAAGAACGTCTAAGACAGAACATCTAAGAAAGAACATCATAAAAAGAACATCTAGGAAAGAACATCTAAGAAAGAGTATCTAAGAAAGAATATCTAAGAAAGAACATCTAAGAAAGGAGCGCTTTCGAAACGCAGACCTAAAACAATGATTGGACTATGGAAAGCAGTGGAAAAGGAGTGGAATAAAATACCACTACCAATTTTAAAAAAATGCCCTGTTATCTTGGAAATCTAGATGTAGGCTCATAGTCCAGAGAAAGGGTTATCAGACAGAACATTTATGAAAGAACACCTAATTATATTTTAAACATTAATTATATTGCTGGGAAAGCGTTCAAAAAATGTGTGAACATCATTAATCTGTATTCATTAAGACATTGAAAGCTAGACCTTGCCGTTAGGAAAATAGTGATTTTACAATGTATGACCAAAACTTTGAGATATCTTTTGAAACAACGCGAACACGAACAAAGTTTTCTGCTTTTTTAGCACGTCTTTTGTAAAAATAGATCATGCTTCTGTTATCGGTTTGTCCGTCCATCCGTCTTTACCCACGGTATCTCTTGAACTATTAGTCCGATTTGAAAAATTCTTTTTGCATTCGGAAGCCTGAAATATGCGAATGATGATCTTTTATTTCGTTTTTTTTTTACGATGTACAATTTTACCGCTAGGTAGCGTAAATGCAGATGATTTCGAATTCAAAATTACGTTTTAATCCACATATTTGCTTCTAAACATCCGATTGAAAGAAATGCTTTTATATCTTTCGATTAAATTTATGTCGAAGAGTGTTTTAGATATAGTATTCCTTTTCAAATTACGCATAGACCTTTTTCCGTTAGGGGCGGAAAATAAATAACATTTTTCCCGATAACTCTTCTCCTAAAACTCCGATTCGAAAATTTATTTTTCAGCGGATACACCTCCGGATGAAAAATCTTTTGCATATAATTTCGAATTTTTGGAAAATAATTCCATTGGCCACCAGGGGGCGTAAGTGCTAATTTTTGCTTCTGATCCGTATTTGCCACAAAATCTGAGCTTCTAAAATATTGATTGAAAAAATTCTTTCGTGGACTGATGCCACTCACATCGATAAATCTTTTCGGAATATTTTCTTCCTAAAATATCCCACAATTTTGCCGCTAGGTAGCGTAAATGCAGATGATTTCGAATTCAAAATTACGTTTTAGTCAATATCTCTACTTCTAGGAGTCCGATTTGAAAAATTGCTTTTATATCTGTTGGATAGTGTTTTCCGTGTGACATGTTTTTCATATAATTTCAAAACTTTCAAGTAATTCATAGACTTTCCGCTAGGGGCGTAAATGTAAATTGCGTTTCTCCCTATATCTCTGCTTCTAAATCTCCGATTTGAAAATTTCTTTCTGCACCGTATACAACTCCTGATGGGAAATCGTTTGCACATAATTTCTAATTTTTGTAAAAAATGGTTTGGCCACCAGGGGGCGTAAATCTTAATTTCCGCTTCTGATGTATTGGCAGCAAAATATGAGCTTCCAAATTCTCGATAAAACCAAACGTCGCTTGTAGACCGATACTACTCATGTTGACAAACCTTTTAGGAACATTTTCTTCTTAAAATAGTTAATGGTTTTTACGCCAGGGGGCGTAGAAATATATTTTATTTTTGTCCATATCTCTACTTCTAAAGGTTCGATTTGAAAAATTCCTTCTTTGTTGGATAGTGTTTCCAGTGTGACATGTGCTTCATATAATTTCAAAATTTTCAAGTAATTCATATACTTTCCGCTAGGGGGTAAAACCTAAATTGCGTTTCTCCCTATATCTCTCTGCCTCTAAATCTCCGATTTGAAAAATTTCTTTATGCACCGGATACAGCTCCTGATGGGAAATCCTTTGCACACAATTTCTAATTTTTGTAAAAAAAAAATGATTTGGCCACCAGGGGGCTTAAATCTTAATTTCCGGTTCTGATGTATTGGCAGCAAAATATGAGCTTCCAAATTCTTGATTGAAAAAAACGTCGTCTGCAGATCGATACTACTCGTGTCGACAAACATTTTAGAAACATTTTCTTTTTAAAATAGTGCAGGGGTTTCTGCGCCAGGGGCGTAGACGTATATTTCTTTTTTTGTTAATATCTCGACTTCTAGGAGTCCGATTTAAAAAATTCCTTCTTTGTTGGATAGTGTTTCTAGTGTGACATGTGTTTCCTATAATTTCAAAATTTTCAGGTAATTCATAGACTTTCCGCTAAGGGGCGTAAAGCTAAATTGCGTTTTCCCGTATATCTCTGCTTCTAAACCTCCGATTTGAAAAATTCTTTCTGCACCGGATACAGCTCCTGATGGGAAATCGTTTGCACATAATTTCCAATTTTTGTAAAAAAATGGTATGGCCACCAGGTGGCGTAAGTCTTAATTTCCGCTTCTGATGTATTTGCAGCAAAATATGAGCTTCTAAAATCTCGATTGAAAAAAAAGGCTTTTGTTGGCGGATGCTACTCATGTCGACAAACCTTTTAGGAACACTTTCTTTTTGAAATAATGCATGGTTTCTACTCCGGGAGCGAAGATGTATATCTTATTTTTGTCAATATCTCTACTTCTAAAAGTCCAATTTGAAAAATTCCTTCGTTGTTGGATAGTGTTTCTGATGCGAAATGCTTCCCCTATAAATTCAAAATTTTCACGTAAATCATTTAGACTTTCCAGTAGGGCGCATAAAGGTGAATTGCGTTTTCTGCACCTAAAACTCCGATTTGAAAAAAATTCTTCCTGTATCGCATACAAGACCAGATGGAAAATATTTTTCACATAATTTCTAATGTCCTGTAAAGAATGGTTTTGCCACCAGGGGTCATAGGTATTAATTCCTGCTTCTGATGTATTTGTAGCAAAATCTGGGCTCCTGAAAACTCGACTAAATTTTTTTTTACTTGGACCGATACCGCTTATACGGATAAAACCTTTGAGAATACTTTCTTTCTGAAATAATGCATGGTTTTCCTAAAAGCGGACGTAAAGTCACATCTAATTTTTGTCGATAACTTTGTTTCTAAGAATTCGTAAGCTCAATATTCCGTTTACACCAATATCTGAGGGATTAAAGATCCGATTGAAAAACTTTTTCTTCCGTCAGATACTATTGTTTTCCATACCGGTTCCATTGACTTTGAATAGCTTTGATAAATTTAATTTGCGTCAGAACGGATTCAAAAGACGTGCTTATTACACCCGAAAATTCGGTGTCATCTTTCTTGTTTATGAGATGTTTTCAATTAAAACGTGTATATCTTCTGCAATCCTCTGTCTTATTATTTACTTACAGATTTTGCCGAGAAGGTTTGCTTGCCCGATGGCACTTGGTTTGTTAACCCATGGCACAATGAATGGACGAATTACACGAGCTGTGGGAAGCTAGATGTAAGTTGATTATTCGATATATGTTTCATTTGTTTTCTCATATGACAAATAAGAATGAAGGGTCTATACTCTCACATGCATCTACAGAAGAAAAAATTTTTTACACGAATAGTGCAAAACGTTAAGTGGATATCCGTGAACGCATGATTAAAACTCTAATTACACAGCGGAGATCAAATATTATAGAACTTAGTGAGATCTGACCCTTAAATAGAACGAAAGTCATGAATAATTCAATTGATGAATGCACTAGATGTTAGAGTTACCATTTAAAAAAATAAAATGTTCACGCTTCAATAATAATAATGTAGAGATACACTAAAGAGCAATTGAATTAGAGATACCTGTCTAGTAACGTGTAGCACCACCTTTCGCCCTAATGACGGCGGCGATTCATCTCGGCACGGACTCGACAAGACACTGGAAGCTTTGGGAAGCCATACGGATCCACGACCCCTGAAAGCTCCCACAGTTCACGAAGATTTGATGGAGGGGGTCATCTCTCTCAATGGCATCCCAGATGTGCTTGATGGGATTGAAGTCAGGTGACCTAGCTGTCCAGCGAGGTTACGTCGGTGGAGTGTTCATCCAGCCATTCGGATACTATTCGGGAGCTGCATTGTGTTGTTGCAGGATGAGGTCCCCAGTGAGATGTTGAAGACGCACAAACGGGAGCAAATGGCCTTCGAGGGTATACCGGTAACGTTGACCTGTAAGGGACGATGTCACGCGTACCATTTTAGTCCACGTAAACAGTCTCCAGACGAGAATGCCACCCCCACCAGCTTGAAGAGTACCCTGCTGACAAGAAGGATCCACCGCTTCATGTGATTTGCGCCGTACTCGTATCCTGCCATCCGCATGTACCAACGTGAATCTCGACTCATCAGTCCAGGCAACATTTTTCTACATGTCTAGGGTCGAGTGGCGATGTTCCCGCGCCCATGCTAATCTTCGCACCCTGTGATGTACGGTCAGCAGCGGTACCCTCGTCGGATGATGGCTTCTGTACCTCATAGCGAGGAGATGGTTCTGGATGGTGTGGCTGCTTACACGGTTTTTGTGCACCAGCGTTAAATTGCCGAGCGATTTCTTGCACTGTGGCCCGTCTATCCGCTGTTACAATACGAACTAGCCGACGATGACTCCGCCCACCCACACACTGTTTTCCACGGCAGTAGGCCCTTGCAGGGATGGTTTCACCGGATTCGATGTACTCACGGTGCACCCGTGGCACAGTGGATCGTGAAAATCGCAGTGTCGGAACGACTTCCGAGATGGAGTAACCCATTCGTCGGTCCCCGACTATTTGCCCACGGTCAAATGCGCTTAGATACATCGTCTTACCCATGCTGCGTCCGACTCTTACTGATTCCCGTCGCATCACTCCTTATATTGTCGGATCGTCATGTCGTTTCCATTTACAGGACCGCCTACAGCGCCACATTTGCATAACGCCAGCTGTCTCGAATTCAATTACTCTTCAGTGTATAATACATACATATGAAGGCAAATTAATGCAAAGTCAAAGATACCTTAGGCTGATTTAAAACAAAATGCTTATGTACATAAATACACTGCCGTACAATTGCTAAGGACGGATGACAATATCAACGATAGCAACCATAAAATGGAAGGCAAGAAAATGTGGAAATTAGCATAAATGCGGGATACAATAAGACGTGTTGTGCGTATGCAAATTTTGGATTGCCGAACTTGTTCGTGACGTCATAGTGCTGATAACAGATATAAAGGATTTGACGCGTATTGACCGTTGTTGTTCAAACGCAAAGTTGAAAGGGAAAGAATCAATTGACGAACTTGCAAGTTTCAGTATGTCTTCCCGACATCACCTAGATGATTTTACGCGTAGCCGTATTATTGGCAAGATTGAAGAAGGGCGAAAAATAACAGATGTTGCCAGGGAGTTCGACGTCAGCCACAATGTTGTTTCAAGGCTTTGGAAATCATTTCAAACAAATGGAGAGTGTAGCAAGCGTCACGGGGGAGGTCGTGTTCGCAGTACGACACCTGCAGAAGATCGGTACATAGTGCTATCAACAAAAAGACACCGGCGCAGCACAGCTAGTGAGGTAGCAAATCAGTTTATGGCTGCTACTAGCAAGCGGATCTCCCGAAAAACTGTCGCCAGACGTTTGCATGAAGGAGGACTATACGCCCGCCGTCCTGTTGTGTGCATCCCATTGTCCAGACGCCACCGTACCGCCCGTTTGCAATGGTGCCATCAGCATCGCAATTGGACTGATAACGACTGGTCTGCTGTCCTCTTCTCAGATGAGAGTAGATACAGGCTATCGTCTGATTGTCGACGACAACTGATCTGGCGTGATAGTGGTACTGCATATTGTCCAGCAAACATACAGGAAAGGGACCGATATCCGACATGTAGTGTCATGGTATGGGCTGTCATCATGATCAATGGCCGTACGTCCCTCTATGTGCTTCCAACTAGGACTATGACTGGCCAACGATACATTAATGATGTTCTGCTACCTCATGTTCGCATGTTCCGTGGTGCTGTCGGTGATAGATTCATTTTCATGGACGACAACGCAACATGTCATCGAACAGTCGCTGTCCAGGAGTGTCTTGAGAGCGAGGATATTCAACGCCTTGTATGGACAGCACGTTTTCCAGACCTGAATCCCATTGAAAATATGTGGGATGCTTTGGCGGGGAGTCTTGCTGGTCGCCAATGCCCTCCAATAAACAAGGACACCCTCATCCGTGCACTGACAGAGGAATGGGATAAATTACAACAACAGCTGCTTGATAATGTTGTGCAAAGCATGACACGACGTGTGGAATCTTGCATCGCCCTCCATGGTGGCCATATCCCGTATTGACATCTTACGCCGGAACGCCTGCGGACGGTAATTGCATTTTTTTCACGTTTACGTATTCTGCACAAAATGGCCTGTTTGTCCCTTGAACACGTTCCAAAGCCTTCTGGACTTCAGAGCACAATAAATTGTCTTTCTTGTAATGTCCTGGCATTCTGATATTATTTTATTTCACTTGGCATCCAACCACACTTACTTTTTATGCGCTATATAGCCGTTTATGATTCGTCCTTAGCAATTGTCCAGCAGTGTATTAGCCTCAGCACGATATGGATAGTTCACCCACGTCTTCGTCTGCCTATATTTAATTGCAAAATGAGTGGCCTGCTTCCGGATTGGTCGACTGGCATTCGTCGCACTTCTGCCGAACGTGACGTCATTGTGCAGCGCCAAATCTGTTTTACGACGTTGCCGCTGACTCTCGGGCTGTAAGCAGATGCGGTAGGCAAGCGAAATACTACATAAATTTATACATACGACGGAAAGAAGGGCTTTTGTCTTCTAAATGTTTAAAAGAAGTTGTCAGGATTCAAGTTACAAAAGCTAAGTTAAATTTGTACTGTTTGCCAATTTGTACTTATAAGAGAATTGTCTTTCTCCTTGTAGAATTTAAAAGGGAAGGAGCGAATTATTAGAAAGATGGCTGACCAACAGGTCATGCCGCCCCGGTGGCGCAGTTGTCTAAGCGCTTGATTCTGATCATTCGTCCGATATAGGCCCGACCGAGGTCGATTCCCGGTGAGGTATGAATGTAATTGTCTTACACCACTGGCCTTCTTCCTTTAATGGAACCGGTAGCCCTAAATTCGAGGGAGACGACTGCTTATAGCCCATCAAGTTACTCACGGCGGTCGTTAGACAAACAAACAAACCAAGCGATTATAGGCACTGCCTTCTGAAGAGTTGCACGAGTTGAGTCTGGGGTTGAATCCCTAATGAAGTATGGGTGGCATGCTAACCCTAAGGAGCTAGTTCTGTTTCATCCTTGGAACCAGTGACCTTAAATTAAGGACGGGGTGTAAGCATTAGTTGTTCATGTTTGGGGTCGTAAAACGCCCCAAAATTAAAAAGAAAAACTAAAAGTGTTCCTCAGGGATTGGTTTTGCGCCCGTTATTATTTTTAATGTATCATCATCATCATCATCGTCAACCATTATCAATCCACTGCTGGACGAAGGTCTCCCCAAGTTTCCTCCACAACGGTCAGTCTTGTGCCAGTCGCCTCCATGTCACTCCTGCATACTTTCGAATTTCATCCACCCATCTTCCATGTGGTCTTCTTCTGGGTCTTTTCCTGTCCCTTGGAATCCAATCTAAAATTTCGGCTGTCCATCGATGGTCTGTTCTTCGGGCAGTATGTCCAGCCCATTGCCATTTCAGGGATTTAACTCTGATCATGATGTCTTCCACTCTTGTCACTTTTCGGATCCACGTGTTCCTCTTCTTATCTCTCCTGGTTACACCAAGCATGCACCTCTCCATGCTACTTTTAGTTGTCTGCAGCCTTTGTATGTCTCTTTTAGCTAAGGTCCACGTCTCTGCACCATACGTAAGCACTGGTAGGATGCATTGATCAAACACTTTTCTTTTAAGACGTAATGGCATATTGCTCTTGAAAATTATGCTGTTTCTTCCAAAAGCTCTCCAGGCAAGTTTTGTACGCCGATTAATTTCTTCACTAATGTGACCCTCACTTGATATCTGCTGTCCAAGATAAACGTACGTGTCTGTTATGTCCAGCTTTTCTCCATCAATCGATAAATCTTCATTTCTTGTAAAAGCATTGAACATCACTTTTGTCTTCTGAAAGTTCATTTTTAATCCCACTTCTTTACTCTTGTCAGCAAGTTCCTGCATCATACTCTGTAGCTCCGATGGGGTAGTTGCAAAAATGACTATGTCATCAGCAAAACGAAGGTGGGTTAGATAATCTCCATTAATTTCCCTTTGTTTTCCCAGTTCAGTGATTGAAAGACATTTTCCAATGTGGCATTAAAGAGCTTTGGAGATATGGTGTCACCTTGTCTCACTACCTTTCCAATTTTTATGTGTGTTGTATTTTCAAACAGCAGAATCTTTGCACTTGCATTTTCATAGATGTTATTAATAATATTAATGTATGCATCTTCAATACCGCAGAATTTCAGAGCCATTGTAACTGCTGATGGTTTCACCGAATCAAAAGCTTTTTCATAATCGATAAAAGCCATGCACAATGGAAGTTCATATTCCCTCGCTCTTTCAATTAGTTCTCTCAGTACGTGGATATGATCTATTGTGCTGTAGCCACTCCTGAATCCAGCTTGTTCTCTCGGTTGAGCCATGTCCAGTGTTACCTTCAAGCGGTGTGAAAGAACTTTAGTGAATATTTTATAAACCACTGATAGGAGGCTGATAGGTCTGTAGTTCCTGAGATCCTCAATGTCACCTTTTTTATGTAGCAAGATCATTGTAGCGTTGTTCCAATCCTCAGGAATTTTCCCTTCATTAAGGCATCGAGTGAAAATTTGGGCGAGTACTGTTTCGATTTCTCCACTTGCTTCTTGTATGATGTCTACAGTAATTCCATCTTCTCCTGGAGCGTTTTCCCCGCTTCATGTTCTTGATTGCATGTGCAACTTCTGCTGGAAGGACTGGAAGAACTCTGGTACCTTTCATGATGCCTGGAGTATATGTATCATCCCTTTCATATAATTTGGAGTAGAAATCTTTCACTCTTGTCAAAATTTCGCCTCTATTTCTTGTTACAGAACCGTCTTCTTTTCTCAGTGCCATAATCTGTTTTTTCCCTTACTGAGATGTCCCTTTGCTATCTTTAGGCTTTGGTTGTTTTCAATTGCTTTCCTTACTAGTTCACAGTTGAATTTCCTTACGTCTTCAGTGATACCTTTTCGTACTGTCTTGCATAGCTCTATATATTCCACTTTGGAAGTCACATCTTCTTTAGTTGTCCTCATCTCTCTTCTTTTTTGCATCAACATTTTGGTTTTTCCTGATAATTTGTTCACATACAATTTGTTCTTAGACCCAGCTAATTTTGTTGCTGTTTCCATACGAGCTTTGGTTACATTTCTGTTAACTTCAGAAATATCCACTTCTTCCGATGTTAGGCATTCTAAAGCAGAGAATCTGTTCTTCAGTTCCAATTTGAAGGTATTATGGTGTTTTTTAAGGTTGATTATGTCAATACATTTTGTTTGTCTTATGAGCTTGCTACGTTCGAGTTTAGTGTTGAGGTGCATCTTACATCTCACCAATCTATGGTCACTGCCTGTGTTGAACTTGTTTAGCACACTGCAGTCTTCTATGACGAATTTTTTGTTACACATAATAAAATCAATTTCACTTGTCGTCCCATTTGGATGTCTTCATGTCCATTTCCTGTGTGGCTTTTTCTTGAAAAGGAGTTCAAGATGAAAAACCCTTCTGCCTCTGCAAACTCTACGAGAGTATTTCCACGCTGGTTTCTGTTGCCGTGACCGAATTTACCTACTGAAGTTTCATTCTGTTGCCGTTGCCCTATTTTTGCATTGAAATCTCCCATAATTATCTTCACGTGCTGCTTACCTTTATTATTTAGATCACGAATTTCCTCATAAAATTCTTCAATTTCTTCTTCAGCATGACTTGTGGTGGGTGCATAAGTTTGAATAATCTGAGCCTGGTATCTTCTCGAGAGTTGGATAACGAGTCGTGCAGCTCTGTCAGAGGAACTTTCAACTTCTACCACTTTATCCTTCAGTTTCTTGTTTATTATAAATCCAACACCACTAGTTCTGCCAGTATCTGTCCCACGATAGTAGAAGAGATGTCCACTTTTCAGTTCAATGAGATCTTCTCCTTTTCTCCTTACCTCACTTAGCCCGACGATGTCCCACTTGATCCTTTGTAGTTCCTCTTCCAATTCAAGAAGCCTTGAATCAGAAGATAGGGAGCGTCCATTGTACGTAGCCAAGGTCAGCATCAGATGGCAGCCTAGTCCGGTCCTCCGGGGATTCTTAGCACCCTCTGCTTTCATGTCGCACTGGCCGCTGCCTTGGCCAGGTACATTCCAGCTGCCGGAGACTGAGGGCCAAGATTTAAGTTGTGGAGTCATTTTGGAGGGGTTGGCCATAACTCACCACGCTGGCCAAGCGGGTTGGTGAGTGTGGGATAGCATTTCCTCTAATCCCGATGGTATAGTTATACCGCTATTGGCGGTCGTCAGAGCCCCTTTAGTGGGAACAGGATGTACCACGAGAAGGCGATGTTGACATTTGTCAAGGAGAGGCTGTGATGTTACGCATCACCTGACATTACATGTATATTAATGATTATTTACCATTAATGTATATTAATGATTTATTTACCATTACTTCAAGTAATACTCCTATTTCGTATGCTGATGACACATGCCTATTTTTTTCTGGGGATATTCTATCTGAGTTAATCTCACGTGTAAATTTGGAACTTCAGGATTACTATCGTTGGTTTTGCTGAAATTACTTAATTATAAATTTTTCCAAAACTGCTAGTGTGCTTTTTTCGCGATGTAGGCGACGAGTGGATATTGCAAATGGGATATTTTTTAAGGGAGTGCCCCTTTACTTTCAGGCTGTTGTAATGTTCTTGGGAGTATATTTACAAGATAATTTGTGATGGGATGCACAGGTTAGTGAAATTGCGGTTTGACTCAGATCCCGCATTGTTGTCTTTTATAGGATTTCAAGTTTGTTACCTGCCACGGTTAAGTTGCTATTGTATTTTTCATTTATTTATCCATTTCTATCTTATTGTCTCTTCGCTTGGAGTCGCACAACTATTGGAAATGATAATAGAATTTATGTTTTGCAAAAAAACATTTTACGTTTGGTGAATCCGTCTTTACAAGTACATCTCATTTCCTTAGTTATCAGATAATGTCATTTGATAAATTATACAGTTTTCGATTATTACTGTTTATGCATGAACGTATATATGCTAAGAAATATTGCGATCTAATTACCTTACATTTGCGTTCCCATTATCATGACAGTCGTAGTAATACCTGTTTTTTAATAACTAGAGCGCGTACTATTTTATTATTTAATATTAACGTGACTTGCCTTAGGTCTTAGAATGGGTTGGATCTTCGGATCAAGAAGATGACACACTATTCGATGTTTAAAAGAGAGCTTAAGACTTTCTTAATTAATGGTTGATCATATATTACGAATTATTACTTTAATTTACTGTGTTACGGTTAAATTGTTCCTTGACGATTTAGATTCATTTTTAGTTGGGGGGGGGGAGACTAGGGGCTCAATGATTGCATCGCAACGATTTGTTGTGAAGAATCTGTTGCAGTGCTTCAAATTATTTAAAACTAAAACAAAAAACTGAGCTATTCATATTATCATACGTGTTTTTGTATTACTACTACTTCATTTGTACTTTGCATTATATGTGTATTATTATTGTATAATATTTGTCTTTGCAGTTTGATGGTTTATGGTTTGTATTAGTTTTATTATTATTCATATTTTTGCATTTATGTGTTGTATTAATGTTTTTCTTACACATATGTACTGTATTTCTTTTGTGTTTGGAAATGGTGCGATTTGTATTTGGTCAATCTTTATTTGGTACAGAAATTATATGTGCCATTTGATTCTGTGGTGGATGGTGTAATGTGGCAAAATTCAATTCAAATTCAATTCAATTCAAATTCACGTGCGGGCTCATAGTGGGTTGTTGAGTTCGTTAACGGATTTCTTGAAAAGCACAGGTCAGTTAGCACTGATACATTTTATTAAAAAAGGCCACTCGGGTTTATTATAAAAGGCCACTTTATTATAAAATGCAACTTTATTATAAAAGGCCACTTTATTATAAAAGGCAACTTTATTATAAAAGGCCACTTATTATAAAATGCAACTTTATTATAAAAGGCCACTTTATTATAAAAGGCCACTTTAAAGGCCACATTTTATTATAAAAGGCCACTTATGACTGGTATGTCATACTATCGTACGTCGAATCGCCTTTGCACAACCTTCGTGAGCGCCCTTTTAATGAATGCCTATGTTGTCTGCACCATAGCTCTCCTTGCCGATACCGGAGAGGCGGATCTTGCTTTGAACTTTCCCCGGCTACGGCTTGTTTTAACGTAATGCTGACACACATGTAACAGTCGCGAAAATGGACAGTCCCTTCCTCGTTCCGAGTACCAGCCCACGAACGAACTGGGTTTTCTCATCCATAACCACAGTCACGTGTTCTCTATACTGCAGGTCTGACCTATTTATAACCCTCAAAACGTTTTTTTGGGGGAGGGGGTGACGATCACCGTGCGCAACTCGATGGGCAGTTCCCGTCCCTAATTAAGGGACACTGGTTCCAGGGAGGGGACAGAGCCAGCGCCGTAAGTCCAACACAACATCCATTCCACACCGATATTCGAATCCGCATTCATCTCTGACGAATGGTCACTTAGATCACTGCGCCATTGGGGTGTCCAGGAGGTTTCGGTTGACATCATTTTGTGGCGGGGTAGGACAGCTTTTTCTATGGGTACGATGTGGATAATAAATTGTGTGCGTTTTTGCAGATTCACAAATACATCGCCCAAAACCGTTATGACATTTCTATAATCAATTGCATCAAATAGTGAGGCTTATTGTTAAAATTGTTGCAAAGAATGAAATTTATGTTCACGTATAATGAAAAAGGTGCACTCCTTCGAGGTTATACAGTAAATGATGCATGAAGTTTGAAAATCCCTCATTTCTCGTTCATTATCTCTCACCAGTTACTTCGCGAACAGCGACTACTCCATAAAGTACAAGAAACGTCAGCTGTTCATTTACGGAGCTGCTGAAATCTCATCGTAAACTGATGACTTCGCGATATCTGAAGCGAAATGAGAAATGCATGGTTTTTATTCACTATCGGATTTTAGAATTACAAGTTCGGCTGAAATTCAAATACACATAATATGTTAGACTCATCAAATTAATTAATTACGCTTAACCAAAACTCTTTGTGCACTAGAATGTTCCTCCCCTAACTTAGAATCTGTAATTTATAACATGTGAGAATCCAATCGTCTCTCAATTTTGAAAAAAATTGTGTAGCTTTCTTATTTATCAGGAACAAAGAAGTTAGATTTCACAGATTTTTCGAACTATACGTCAAACCCACCGCTTCTTATATAAATAAATATCTAACAGTTTCGTACTATGTTGAAATTCAGCGTTAAACGAAAAGAAAGAACTACACGACATTTCCTTTGAGTCTATTCAGCTGAAGCCGTGATGAATTGACATCCAGGTCTATATACCGCTCAAATTCAATTCCCATTTACACAGAGGGTGGCAAAAGTTTTGCAATATTTGCATAAACGCATGTGCTGCGACGGGTATGTCACGTGTTTAAACTAGTTCAAGTAGCGCACTGCAGTCAGTCGAAAGGGATATAAAGTTGTAGTCGTTGCTGTGAACAGCATTGCATGTCGTCGTTCTGTCTGTGGTTGGGACATCTAAAAGACTAACAGCCACAACCAGCTAATTAGGGAACTTTTGCTTTACGAGTTTGAACTCGGCCATAAAGCTGCTCAAGCAACACGAAACATTTGTCATTCTAAAGGGGAAGGTTCCGTGGACCACAGCACCGCAACAAGATGGGCCCCAAACCGTGGATACGGAGGTCGCGCACCAGGCCGTAGAGGCAAATCCAACAACCAGAACTCCGAGATTATCAGGCGAGCTGGGCATATCTTTCACAGGATTCACTAGTCGAAGCAACCGGCATTCATGTTTAGCGAATTTGGAATTTAAGAATCCCATCCCGTGATTGCCCGGAGGAGCAGATAAATCATGATTGAAATACGGGATTTTTTCTTTTTTTTTTTTGATTGCAGGTTTAACGACCACCGTGAGCAACTCAATGGGCTATAAGCAGTCGCCCGTCCCTAATTTAGGGTCACTGGTTCCAGGGAAGGGAGAGAGCCAGTGCCGTAAGACAAACACAACATCCATGCCTCACCGGGATTCGAACCCGGACCCCGTTCGGACGAATGATCAGAGGCCATCGCTTAGACCACTGCGCCACCGGGGCGGCGAGCTGTGCATATCACAGACCACCGTGGTTCGTCACTTTCAGAAAAGCGGCAAGATCTACAGGAGTTGCTGCATTGTCTCTCACGAACTGATGCCAGCTGAAGCAAACCGCAGAGTGGAAGTGTTCACAAAACTCCTGGAAAACCCACGCGATGTACTTTTCATCAAGAGAAATGTTACGTGCCATGAAAAGTGGGTCTATTTCCGTAATCCTAACACACAACGGCAGTGGTTGAGCCCGGGCCGGCTTCCTAAACATGTTGCCAAACGTGGGCTTTTCGAGCACAAGGTGTTGCCAAACGTAGGCATTTCGAGCACAAGGTGTTGCCAAACGTGGGTTTTTTTAGCACAAGGTGTTGCCAAACGTGGGTTTTTTTAGCACAAGGTGTTGCCAAACGTGGGCTCTTTGAGCACAAGGTGTGGCCAAACGTGGGCTCTTTGAGCACAAGGTGTGGCCAAACGTGGGCTCTTTGAGCACAAGGTGTGGCCAAACGTGGGCTCTTTGAGCACAAGGTGTGGCCAAACGTGGGCTCTTTGAGCACAAGGTGTGGCCAAACGTGGGCTCTTCGAGAACAAGGTGTTCTCAAACATAGGCTTTTTGAGCACAAGGTGATGCCAAACGTGGGCTTTTCGAGCACAAGGTGTTGCCAAACGTGGGCTTTTAGAGCACAAGGTGTTGCCAAACGTAGGCTTTTTGAGCACAAGGTGATGCCAAACGTGGGCTTTTCGAGCACAAGGTGTTGCCAAACGTGGGCTTTTCGAGCACAAGGTGTTGCCAAACGTGGGCTCTTCGAGCACAAGGTGTTGCCAAACGTGGGATCTTCGAGCACAAAGTGCTGCCAAACGTGGGCTCTTCGAGCACAAGGTGTTGCCAAACGTGGGATCTTCGAGCACAAGGTGTTGCCAAACGTGGGATCTTCGAGCACAAGGTGTTGCCAAATGTGGGCTCTTCGAGCACAAGGTGTTGCCAAATGTGGGCTCTTCGAGCACAAGGTGTTGCCAAACGTGGGCTCTTTGAGCACAAGGTGTGGCCAAACGTGGGCTCTTCGAGAACAAGGTGTTGCCAAACGTGGGCTCTTCGAGCACAAGGTGTTGCCAAACGTCGTCTCTTCGAACATAAATTGTCGCCAAACGTGAGCTCCTCGGGCTCTGCGTCTGGTGGAATTTCGATAGGATAATCCATAAAAAATTTGTTCCAGATGGTCGGACCATGAACGCCAACTTCTACTCTGAACAGCTGGAGCGAATGTATACCGTTTTGGGAGAGCAGTACCCTGCACTGGTGAACAGAAAGCGTGCTCTCCTACAGCAGGACAACGCTCGGCCTCATACTGCGCGAACGACCTGGGCAAAACAGGAACTTGACGGCATCGAACTGATGCCACACTCAGCATATAGTCTGGTTCTTGCCCCTTAGCATTATTACTTTGTCCAGTCCATGGCCCACTTTCTTCGCGGGCGGCACTTCAACAACCAGAAGAAAGTGGCAGCAGGGCTGAAGGAGTTCTTCGCTTCGAAGGACAAGAACTGTAACACCCGCGGAATCAAAAAACTGGCAGACAGAAGGCTAAAGACGGTGCAACACGATGGCCTATACTTTGAATGCTAGTCCGATTTCGTCGTAAAGGCGCGTATGAAGACATAAAGTGATCCAAATATTGAAAAACTTTCGACTAACCCTCTGTAATTAAGTATTTCAAGAATATCCGATTTTTATGGATATACGTGCATAATATGTACTGTATAATCGTATATGAGAAAGTGAGAAAGTAATGGAATGGGGATGTGGCCTGAGGGAAACAGAAGATAATAATTCCCGAAATTTTGTTCATTGCCTGTTTCACCTTGCATTTGAGCGTTGCATTGGGAAGATTAGTGCTATTTTGGTAGCATGAGTGTCGTTAAACAGCAGCGAATATCCCGTAGCCGTAAAGTAGGAAATCCTAAACTTTTATAAGTGACAAAGAGAAAGCTGTTATCCGTAAATCACATTGTAGACAACTATCAGAGATCTTGGAAATGGTTAAAAAATTGATGCTATATGTTATGACATATATGGATAAAACTGGTGTGCAAAAATTAAGGACGAAGAGGAAAAATTAGCATAACAGCGGAACGAGCAGGCAGAACGGACTGAAAGACCACTCAGGAGATAGACTAGGGTCCGTACGGTAGGGCAGGTTTAAATCACATGGGCAGTGTACGCTCAGCAACGGTTTTGCTCACTTGCCCCATATTCTCACATCTTGGGGATCTTATGGTATGATTTGAGTCGATGTGGAGCACTTCTGCACGACGTTGCATTCGAAAAACCGTCTCGTCCTAATTTTTGCACGCCAGTGTATGATATAAATGTACACTGCTGGCCACCCAAAATGCAACACCAAGAAGGAAGCATCCGATTGGCATGAAATTCACACCATGCGTCGCCCACGAGAGGACATGCAAACGATTAGCATTTCAGAGCATATGCAAATCATTGCGCCCGGCACGCCACCAAGAAGCACTATAAGAAGGGTGAACAGAAGGCGGGGTGTAAGTAGTGGAAGTGTGTTGTGCTCCCTGACCTGTGCGTGGGAAGCTTTCTGATGCCTCGTCGTAGAATACGGCAGTCATTCCAGCACGTTTCGGAGTTCGACAGAGGACGAATAGTGGCATATCGCGACAGCGGTTTATCGTACCGGGACATCGGCGCCCGTGTGGGGAGATATCCTGCCACAGTGAGGCGAGTATGGATTCGGTGGGTGCAAAAGGGACCGACCGGCCGACATGAGCGATTGCCGCAGCCGTTGCACACCACCGAACGTGAGGACTGGCATGTTGTGCGGCGTACATTGACGGTATTGCCATCCATGGGGGCCACACGAACTATTGATGTGTGCGTGTTCCGCAAGTCGCACGGGCCTGTAAGATCAATCGTTTCATCTTTGTATCTGTTGTTATGTGTCCAGTAAATCTGGCTTTGCTATCTCGTGTCCTTCTTGGTGTTGCGTTTTGGGTGGCAAGGAGTATATATACAGATTACACGACAAAAGAGAGCAAGACAAAAGAACGAACGACGAAAGAGTGCACGACAAAAGGTCTAACGTCAAAAGGGCGAACGACAAAAAGGCGACATGATAAAAGGGCGACGCGACGAAAGATCGCACGGCAAAAAGGCGCACGACAAAAGAGCGATTCGACAAAAGGGCTATACGACAAAAGGGTAATACGATAAAAGGGCGCTCGACAAAAAGACGATACGACAAAAGAGCGACGCGAATAAAGAGCGCATGGCAAAATAGTGATAGGACAAAAGAGCACACGACAAAAGGGCGATGCGACGAAAGAATGCACAACAAAAAGGTGCACGACAGAAAGGTGATCTGACGAAAGGGCGATAAGATAAAAGGGCGCACGACAAAAGGTCGATACAATGAAAGGGCGCACGACAAAAGAGCGAACGACAAAAGGGCGATCCAACAAAAGGGCTATATTACAAAAGAGTGCACGACAAAAGGGCGAACGACAAAGGAGCGCACGACGAAAGGGCGAACGACGAAAGAGCGCACGACGAAAGGGCGAACGACGAAAGAGCGCACGACGAAAGGGCGAACGACGAAAGAGCGCACAACGAAAGGACGAACGTCAAATAGGCGAACGACAAAAGGGCGATACAATAAAAGGGCGCACGACAAAAGAGCGAACGACAAAAGGGCGATCCAACAAAAGGGCTGTACTACAAAAGAGTGCACGACAAAAGGGCGAACGACGAAAGAGCGCACGACGAAAGGGCGAACAACGAAAGGGCGAACGACGAAAGAGCGCACGACGAAAGGGCGAACGACGAAAGAGCGCACAACGAAAGGACGAACGTCAAATAGGCGAACGACAAAAGGGCGATACAATAAATGGGCGCACGACAAAAGAGCGAACGACAAAAGGGCGATCCAACAAAAGGGCTATACTACAAAAGAGTGCACGACAAAAGGGCGAACGACAAAAGAGCGCACGACGAAAGGGCGAACGACGAAAGAGCGCACGACAAAAGGGCGAACGACAAAAGAGCGCACGACGAAAGGGCGAACGACGAAAGAGCGCACGACGAAAGGGCGAACGACGAAAGAGCGCACAACAAAAGGACGAACGTCAAATAGGCGAACGACAAAAGGGCGATACAATAAAAGGGCGCACGACAAAAGAGCGAACGACAAAAAGGCGATCCAACAAAAGGGCTGTACTACAAAAGAGTGCACGACAAAAGGGCGAACGACGAAAGAGCGCACGACGAAAGGGCGAACGACGAAAGGGCGAACGACGAAAGAGCGCACGACGAAAGGGCGAACGACGAAAGAGCGCACAACGAAAGGACGAACGTCAAATAGGCGAACGACAAAAGGACGATACAATAAAAGGGCGCACGACAAAAGAGCGAACGACAAAAGGGCGATCCAACAAAAGGGCTATACTACAAAAGAGTGCACGACAAAAGGGCGATCGACGAAAGAGCGCACGACGAAAGGGCGAACGACGAAAGAGCGCACGACGAAAGGTCGAACGACGAAAGAGCGCACAACGAAAGGACGAACGTCAAATAGGCGAACGACAAAAGAGCGCACGATAAAAGGGTAATACGAGAAAAGGTCGCACGATACAAGAGCGATACGACAAAAGGGCGCTGCGACAGAAGGGCGCACGGCTACTAGACTAACAATTCAATAAACTCGGAGAACTATTTAACCAATTTGCAGGAAACGTAAAGAAGATATAAATTTCCAAATTGCTTATTTCATTTTATATTCAAATGCCAACTGAAAGCAAATGTTAATTTTTCTGCACCTCAATAACCTATAGGGAGTGCTTTCAAAAAGATATTATTTCCAAAATGGCCCGTGAGGACTTCGAGCATATTTCTTATTTCTTTGTGTATTCGTATTCCAATTGAGCGCAGAAGTGACATTGTTTGTACTGAAATGCAACATATACAGAAGATTTTCTAATCGATGTTATTTTAAAAAAGGCCCTAGGTGCCCTTTGAGTAAATTGTTTATTTCTTTTTGTACTCAAATCCTAATTGAAATCAGACGTGACATTTGTGTTCTCCAAATGCATCATAAGATCCTATAGAAAAGTTTGTAGTTGAGGCACAAAAATGTGTATGCAATAAGAAGACGTATAAGCGTGAAACCTGTCCATATATATTATTGTATGTAGCATAAAAATTATTTAATCTCAAAAACACCTAGTTACCCTAACCGGTTTGTCTCTTATAGTACATTACAAGGCAACTGAAGTCTGACATAAATTTTCAGCAGATTTTCGGCACTTTCAATTTTCTGGCTGTGTCATAGAGTTTAGGGCAACTGGCCACAAAAGGTTAAGGGAAAGGAGAGGGGCGGGGGGGGCGTTTCGATGTAAGCAAAGCGAGAATGGTACTTTAATTTGTGGAACTAAATTCACATGACTTAGCACATTGTTTAGAAAGCCATCTATATCAGAAGCTCACCCAGAAATTTCCCAAGGTGGAAGGAGGGTGGACCGTATTGCACAGAAATTTCCCAAGGTGGAACGAGGGTGGACCGTATTGCACAGAAATTTCCCAAGGTGGAAGGAGGAAGGACCGTTGCACACAGAAATTTCCCAAGGTGGATATGACCCCTCTAAATTTACGGGGGAAAATAGTCAGGTGCCATAAGAATTAAGAAGGAGGTTAACTTTTGTACATTTATTTTTATTCAGTTACTAGTACAAGAAAGTTAAATGATTAGAAGAACTAGCAGATGATATTCTTTTCCTGGTTAGGTTTTCCTAAATTTACACTGCTGGCCACCCAAAATGCAACAACTAGAAGGAAGCATCCGATTGGCCTCAGATTCACAACATGCGTCACCCGCGAGAGGACATGCTAACGATTAGCATTGCAGGGCATATGCAAATCATGTGCGTCCCGCACGCCACCGAGAAGCACTATAAGAAGGGTGCACAGAAGGCGGGGTGTAAGTAGTGGAAATGTGTTGTGCTGCCGGACCTGTGCGTAGGAAGCTTCCTGATGCCTCGTCGCAGAATACAGCAGTCAATCCCGCACGTTTCGGATTTCGACGGAGGACGAATAGTGGCTTATCGTGACAGCGGTTTATCGTACCGAGACATCCACGCCCGCGCGGGACGACATCCAGCCACAGTGAGGCAAGTATGGATTCGGTGGGTGCAGGAGGGACAGTCGGACCGACGTGAGTGATTGCTGCACCACGTCACACCACCGAACGAGAGTACAGGCATGTTTTTCCGTGGGCATTGACAGCTCGCACCGCCACATCACGAACCTTAGAGCAGGGATTAGGGTGTGTTGCGCAACAACCTGTGCCAGCACGTACCGTTCGATGTCGTCTACAGGAATGGGGACTTGTCGCACGGCGCCCATTGCTCCGATTACCATTGACGTTACACCACCGGCGAGTGCGGCGGCAGTGGGCCGTTGAACGCCGCACCTGGACTACGGCATGGCACGATATTTTCTTCTCCTACGAATCCCGCTTCTGCCTGCAATACCACGATGGTCGGATCCGCGTGTGGCGGCACCGCGGTGAGAGACTGTATGACGCCTGCATTATGCATCGCCATACCGGTCCGTCGCCTGGCGTTATGGTTTGGGACGCAATTGGATATGACACCCGCACCCATCTGGTACGCATCGCCGGTACACTCAACAGCTACCGCTACATCTCCGACGTTTTGGAGCCTGTAGTCCTCCCTTTACTTAAAGACCTGCCAGCGGCCACGTTTTAACAGGACAATGCGCGCCCGCACGTGGTACGCATCGTGCAACAATTCTGCACGGCCAACCAGGTGTCACTGCTGGCGTGGCCCCCTGTTCTTCCGATATTTCGCCCATCGAACACGTCTGGTCGCTGAGCGGCAACCGAGTGGACTGGCTAGCACCACCCGTGATGAACTGTGGCAACGTGTGGAAGCAGCCTGGACCGACATACCCCAAGCCCACATCCGAAGCGTCTTTCGTTCGATGCCGCGGCGTGTAGCGGCCGTCATTGCCAGCCATGGGGCCACACGAACTATTGATTTCTGCGTGTTCCGCAAGTCGAACGGGCCTGTAAGCTCAATCGTTTCATCTTTGTATCTGTTGTTACGTGTCCAGTAAATCTGGCTTTGCTATCTCGTGTCCTTCTTGGTGTTGCATTTTGGGTGGCCAGTAGTGTATTTAACAGAACTACTCCGTTATAATTATAAGGTACATGATTAAGAAGTGTACGTAGATCGCGTATCGTAATTTCTTGTTATAAACTTCGACGTAATAATTTTCCGCTCTGTGAGCCCAAGGGGTGGGGAGCGCGCCCCATCGGCCTTCGCCGTGGGTGCGTCACTGTACTATGTAGATTTCACTTAGAGTACAAAAGATGACACGACTGATTTCAATTGGGATTATTTGAATACACAAAGAAATAGTAAATTTAGTCAAAGGGCCCCGGGGGCCATTTTCGAAACAACATCGTTTAGAAAGCCTTTTATATTGATTTCGCTTAGAGTACAAAAGAGCCGCCCCGGTGGCACAGTGGTCTAAGCGATGTCCTCTGATCATTCGTCCGAACGGGGTCCGGGTTCGAATCCCGGTGAGGCATGGATGTTGTGTTTGTCTTACGGCACTGGCTCTCTCCCTTCCCTGGAACCAGTGACCCTAAATTAGGGACGGGCGACTGCTTATAGCCCATTGAGTTGCTCACGGTGGTCGTTAAACCTCCAATCAAAAAAAAAAAAAAAAAAAAATTCGGATAAGACCCTAACTTTGTCTTACTGCACTGACTTTGTCCCTTCCCTGGAACCAGTGACTCTAAATTAGGGACGGGCGACTGCTTATAGCCCATTGAGTTGCTCACGGTGGTCGTTAAACCTCCAATCAAAAAAAAAAAAAAAAAAATTCGGGTAAGACCCTAACTTTGTCTTACTGCACTGACTTTGTCCCTTCCCTGGAACCAGTGACTTTAAATTAGGGACGGGCGACTGCTTATAGCCCATTGAGTTGCTCACGGTGGTCGTTAAACCTCCAATCAAAAAAAAAAAAAAAAAAATTCGGATAAGACCCTAACTTTGTCTTACTGCACTGACTTTGTCCCTTCCCTGGAACCAGTGACTCTAAATTAGGGACGGGCGACTGCTTATAGCCCATTGAGTTGCTCACGGTGGTCGTTAAACCTCCAATAAAAAAAAAAAAAGAGTACAAAAGATGACACGTCTGATTTCAGTTGGGATTATTGGAATATACAGAGATATACTGAACTTACTGAAAAGGCCCTGGGGCCTTTGTGGAAATAACATCGTTTAAAACGCCTTGTATATAGGATGAGACGTCAGATTTCAGTTGGGGTTATTTGAATACACAAAAAAAAATGTATTTTGCTCTAAGGGACCTCGGTTCCGTTTTCGGAAATGATGTCTTTTAGAAATCTTGCAGTAGAAGTAGAAAAACACAATTTAGTAAAATCATGAAAAGCATTCATTATGATACGCTTTCCAACATACCAGAAGTCATTACTCAAGTTATGAGGATAATGGCTGTGGAATAAATCTCGCTCCTGTGCCCTGACCTTTTGATCCCCATTTCGATTATATTAAACAGAATTGGTTCAGTATACCTCCGGAACAACATACTAAAGTTTTGTAGTTCAATATCGCTTTATTAGACAACTAATAGTGTACAATAAAACGGGGGCATAAACATGGGCAAAAGGCCAAAAAGACGTGGACAAAATCACAGGCTTACACGTGAGGCATTAAGGAGAACAAAACATAAGAAACAGAACTATGGGCACGTAGGCCACTCTCTCAAACAGATAAATATTTTGAGGAACATGAAATACACAGGACATTGAGCATGGCAAAAGTCAAGCAGAAGTCTAAGGGCTCATACTCTGGAAGATACTAGAATAATAAGTAACTGGTGTTAGCGGATAAGAAAAGGAGAAGTCTGGATATTTATACATAGCACGTTTCACCCAACGCTCATAAGCGCGGCAATAATCACCATAAGAAGCAAAGTTTTGTTGTGAAGGAGGATCTGGAGCAAGAGCCTTACGCTGCCGTCGGGAAAGACGAGCCGTAGAAGATGTACAAGTAAGGGAAGTACCATCAGCCGAAGTCGAGGAAGGCAACAATGGAGCATGATGAAGCACAGGTGAAGGAGCACTGACAGGAACAATCGATGAGACAGGAATAGTGGCTGAAGCTGATGGAAGGACGACAGGAACGGCTGTAGAGGAAGATGACACGTCAGAAGGCAAATGAGCACACTGTGAGTCGAAGAATGCAGGTTCAATGGACATGACAAGATTTGCTGGGAGTGAAGAACTCACAGAGACGATCGGCATGAGAGAGCTGATCAAAAACGGAGTAGGATCTTCGTCCGGCGACTCAGGAGTTGGCGAAGCAGAAGTGTCTAGAGAAAAAGGCCGAATGGAGACACCAACAGAAAACAAGTGGTACCCAAAATACATTACAGGGCTTTCAGTGGAGGGTCCTGTAAAAAAAAGACTTGCTTAAAGGGAGCACGGCGGTGAACATGAAGTTGTAACAGGAGCATGTAGGAGTGAGGACTGGAGGTGACGAGCAGGAGATGAAGCAACATCAGCCGTCGGTAAAGGAAAATTAGATGACGTAGAATCTGGAGGCACAGAAACAGATAAGTTGCACTGGGGCGGTGAGGAAGCAGGAGATATAAAACAGCTGGTAGACGCTGGCTCCGTGGAGACGAAGAGCGGAACCATAGGAGTGGAGACCGCACTCGAACATGGAGACAATGGACTGACAGGAGCAGGAGATGAAGGCGGAGAGGGTGACTGAGGGCATTTCAACGAGATCCGGGCAGATGACGGGCTCGATGGAGGTGTGCAAAATGGTAGTCGTAACAGAAGGGAGAACAACCAGGAGAGCTGTCGGTAGTAGATGATCAGGAAAAATATTCTCCGGAGAAACACGTGAAGTAGAAGAATCAGGAGCCGGTAACAAACTACTCGAAACCGGAAGCTGGGAATATGTAGAAGGAAAAGTCGACAAAGATGTGGATGATAAAGAAAAGTCACACGATTCTGGCAAGGCAGAAGGGCGAATGGAAGTCGAAAAATTCCGAGTTAGACAAGATGAACTATGGTGACCGGGCAATTTGCAAGAAAAACAATGATAGGTGGTAAAAACATTGACAGTGCGAGTGTGTGGACCGCAGATAACGTGTTAAGCTGTCGGACAGGAAACAATGGACTGTTCGTCAGGGGAAATGACGAGAGCTTGACGTCAAAAACTATAATAAGCACGATTCCCTTGATCGTCTGAAGCAGCAGGCAAAGTCTTAATAGGGCCAATAACTAAACCACATTGAGAAAGGAAAGCATGCAGTAAATCGTTGGAATCAGGAGGAACTGGAGATAAACTAACGAGAGTAGGGCAATGAGCAAGAGAAATTGCGAACAAACTTTGGTCGCCGACTGAAATTGGAGAAAGAAGAACCAACTCAACTTGAGCGGGATTAGAAAAATAAACCAAAAACAAGCGAGGCTTTCGTGCGATGTGCGTGATGGCATCGGGTGGAACAATCTGATGGAGTGCTGAAGTGTAAGCTTTAAGTTTAGTATGTGGAAGCGCGGAATATTTTACTCCGAGAGCTAAAGAAGTGAAGAAAGACTTCCCCGGTGACGAGGGCTCTAATAAATGAGCTGTTAAAACGGAGCCGGAACAAGAAAAGCCGGAAGCTCAAGGCAGTTGAGAGAGGATCCGAGGGAAAGGCAATGACTGCGGGCGTAGAGAAACGAGTTGAACTGTCAAGTAGTACATCCGGAGGAGGCGTCAGTGGTCGAAGAAAAGCAGTAGATATAGTACAAATCAGAAACTGGAAAGCAAAGCAGCACAATCTAGAGAGCGTAAGACGATGGAGATGGCAAAAGGCACGTAAAGAAGGCGGACGATGGGAAGATGCGAGGTAATGACGTCATTGAAAGAACGGCGAGAGACAGATGGAGCTCAGTAACGATGACGTCACCCAAGGACCACTATCAGATGGTGACGTAAACGGGAAGGCGAGTAGATAACAGGAAGGTAAGCACGGAAGGCAACAGAATAGAAGGCTGGTGAGAAGACAGAAGGACGTCAAGGCAAGCCACGATGGGCAGATGTAAAGACACCCACCGAGATGCAAAATGAAGGAATATCGGTGCAAAATTCACTTACTGGGGTTGAAAAGTAGCTGGAAAGATTGCTGGCAGCCTAATACTTGAGCAGAGTATGCAGGAAAGGAACAGCGGGCATTGGAACATGTATTTGGGAGAACACTTCAGAAACGCAGTAGGGTGTAGTCGGCAGGTAATATTATGATAAAATTCCAATTAAATACGTACTTTCTGACTCGGAAAGGTAGCACATACCCTTATACACACACGAAAAACAGGAGTCTGAAGCAATGGGCTCTTGGACTGAGCAAACAGGGCGAACATTGAGGAGCTCGAGAGGGCACGTCCAACGACAGTTTTGTCGTTGTCTCATTCGAAGCCTTTTTAAGTAAGTTATGACGCATAAGGGCGTTGGAATGGATCACACTCCTATGTCCTGACCTTTGACCCCATGTCTCCCATTTTCGATAGGGTTCCTCCCCAGGTTGTTCCTACCACATACTAAAATTTCATCGAAATCGAACCATTTTTAGATGAGTTGTCATGCGAACAGGCAGACAGATAGCAGACGGACAAAGTTGGAGCATATACGATTTTTCTACCTATGGTTGGAAAGCGTAAATAACGTCCGTGGTTTTGCCCTTTTGTCGCATCGCCCTTTTGTCGTGCCGCCCTTTTGATGTTCGCCCCTTGGTCGTGATACGGTATACTGTATACAAATTGTCACGCATGTATATTTTTACATAGTGGAATTTTTTTCATCCCAAAACGAATGTTGCATTCCCGCCGATTAAACCAGGATTACCGTCTGGTCCTGAGCTCCTAGTAATATGCGGGGTCTACCTACTGAACGTGCGTTTCGAGAAAAATAGTTTTCGAATGTGAATTGAATTTGATTTCTTTCTTTTACGAAAAAACTCAAATTTGGTTTCAGGCTATTCGCAAATATAAATCAGCAGTACTGGGAAGTAATATAAGCAAAAACTGATTATGTCGCAAGATAGTTCCATTTTTTACGCTTTCTAACCGTAGGTTGAAGAAGCGTATACGCTCCAGCTTTGTCCGTCCGTCCGTCTGTCCTTACGATAACTCACGTGAAAATTGTTCGATTTCGACGAAATTTTAGTAGGTGGTAGGGGACCACCTGGGGACGAACCCTATTGAAAATGAGCGAAACAGGGTTAAAGGTCAGGACATAGGAGAGGGATCCATTCCATTGCTTTTATGCGTCATAACTTGCGTAAAAATTGTTTAATTTCGATGAAATTTTAGTATATGGTAGGGAACGACTGGGAACGAACCCTATTGAAAATGGGCGAAATGGCATCAAAAGTCAGGACATAAAAGCGGGATTCATTTCATCGCCTTTATGCGTTATAACATGCGTAAATATGGTTCACTTTCGATGAAATTTTAGTATGTGGTAGGAAACCACCTGGGCGTAATGGGGTCAAAGGTCAAGCAGGGCATAAGAGCGTGATTTATTCCATTGCCCTTATGCGTCATACCTTGCGTAAAAATGGTTCGATTTCGATGAAATTTAGTATGTGGTAGGGGGCCACTGGGGTGGAACCCTATTGCAAATGGGCGAAATGGGGTCAAAGGTCAGGACACTGCAGTGGGATCCATTCCATTGCCCTTGCGCATCAAACTTACCTAAAAAAGGTTCGATTGTGACAAAACGTTATCATGTCGTTCCGGAGGTATAGTGAACTGGTTCTGTTGAATATCAACGAAATGGGGTCGAAGGTCATTGCACAAAGGCAAGATTTATTCCACAGCCATTATTCTCATAACTTGCGTAAAACTGCTTCTATTGCAACAAAACTTTATCATGTTGTTCCGGAGGTATAGTGAACCGTTTCTGTTGAATATCATCGAAATGGGTCAAAGGTCATTGCACGAAGGCAATTTTCATTCCACAGCCATTATTCTCATAACTTGCGTAAAACTGCTTCTTTTGAAACAAAACGTTATCATGTTGTTCTTGAGATATTGTGAACTGGTTCTGTTGAATAACAACGAAATGGGGTCAAAGGTCATTGCACAAAAGCCAGATTCATTCCACAGCCATTATTCTCATAACTTGCGTAAAACTGCGTCTATTGCAACAAAACTTTATCATGTTGTTCCGGAGGTATAGTGAACCGGTTCTGTTGAATATCATCGAAATGGGTCAAAGGTCATTGCACAAAAACAAGATTTATTCCACAGCCATTATTCTCATAACTTGCGGAAAACTGCTTCTATTGCAACAAAACTTTATCATGTTGTTTTTTTTTGGAGGTATACTGAACCGGTTCTGTTGAATATCATCGAAATGGGGTCAAAGGTCAGGACACAGGAGCGAGATTTATTCCACAGTCATTATCCTCATACCTTGAGTAATGATTTCTGGTATGTTGGAAAGCTTATCATAATCAATGCATTGCATGATTTTACTAACTTATTTTCTATCCAGATGTTTTATTTTCTTTAATCTAGTAGGAAAATGTAAAATCTTCTAGCCCAGACCCGGCCCGAGCCTGAACGTTTAGCTTTAATTGATGAGAAAGAAAGTCCAGCACGTGCTGATCTCTAATCCGAGTTTCAGTAAGATATAAACACACCGAAAAAAAAACTAGTCATCCCTGTCAGAACTTACCTAATAACGGGTGACTGCGCCTCTTGCCTTGATAACAGCATGAATCCGGTGTGTTAGCGACTCCAGGAGGTTGTGGATGTATTGAACATCGATTTGCAGCCACTCGTGCATCAATTTGTAATGAAATTCCGCCAGACTACGTGGGTGTCTATTCCGGGCATTTCACCTTCTGTTCCAAATGATCCCACAAATTTTCAATAGGATTTAAATCTGGTGATTTGGCGGACCAGTCGAGGTGAGACAGTGTTCCTGATGGTTTGCCGTGCCACTCAGACACAGTATTTTCCCTTTGCACACGGCAATTGTCGTCTTGGAAGACACGAGTGGTAATGTGATGCTGCTTCTGGAGATGTAGGACAAAGGGCAACACTTCGTCATTCAGATTGCGGAGGTACGCATGCTGGTTCAAATCCATCGTTACTGCAACGAGAGGGCCCATTTTGTGGTGCGAAAAACATCCCCAAAACATCACAGAACCCGCTCCAGCGTGAACACCTTCGACACAATCAGGATAAAGGCGTCCTGCGGTGCACTCGTCTCTTACCATCATTGGAGTACACACAAAAACGAGACTTGTCAGACCAAATTACTCGTTTCCAATCCTCCATAGTAAAGTTTTGGTACCTCTGAGCCCCTTTGAAGCGTGCGAATTTGTGACGTGCTGTTAACAGAGGCTCCTTCCACGGTACTCTGCTCCGGATGTCCATCGCATGCAGTTCTCGTCGTAATGTCCTTTCGGAAATTGGTTGGAGTGGATTTTCATTGACTGTTTGGAGTAGTTGTTACGCGGTTTGAAACCGATTTGCAGTTACTAGGCGTGAAATATGGCGGCGGTCCCTGTTGGTGAGAATCGTTTTCTGGTCACACTTACGTCGCCGATTTTCCGTTGACTTCGAACTACACCGCTGTTTGTAGACCCGCTGGACAGTACGCTCCGACACACCAACAAATTGGGCGACTTCATTCACTTTGTGTCCGTGGGCACGGCCAAACACGATGGCTCCTTTTGGCCACTCAGTTACGTCTGTCTTACGACTCATATTGCAGACTAAATTCAACACACACATTGCTCTTCACCACTGCACGAGACAGAAGTGATCCTGTAGACTACGCCAGTGCTATTTATCTCTCAACAATGCTATCACGGCGCCCTCTGTGCAACCGGTAACTTCCTACTGTCATTTCTGTTAGGATGACTCATTTTTTGTCTGGTGTGCTTATTAGATAACACATGAAAACAATCTAAGCACAGAACTCCAACAAAAAGAGAAAAGTTTGCGTCATCACTTTTCGATAAATACGAATTCCGATTAACTTGTAAAAAGAAGCACGGTCAATTCACATTATTGTGACCACCATCTAATATTCAAAGTAACCGCCGTGTAAAGCGCGGATAGCAGCTAGACGGGTTGGGAGTGACTGAAAAAGGTGCTGAAAGGTGTTTACAGGTATGTGAAGCCATGCTGACTGCAGTGCATATGACAGCTGCTTGAGGGTGCGTGGTGGAGGATCCATAGAGCTAACAACACAATCGAGGTGGACCCACAGATGCTCAATTAGGTTTAAGTGTGGGAAGTTAGGGGGCCAGGGAAGTACTTTGAAGTCTTCATCGTGCTCTTCCAACCACCCTCGGACATTTCTAGCTGTGTAACACGTCGTACTGTGGTGCTGGAAGGTCCCATTCCTCCCAGCGAAGACAATCAGCATGTATGGGTGTACATGTCTGCAATGATGGATTCATAACGATTTCCGTCCGTAGTGCCTTCCACAGGCATGAATGAACATAGGAAACGCGACAAAAGCATTCCACAGAACATACGGCTGCCCTCACCAGCTTGCTTCCAGCAATGGTTGAAGAATGGTTGAAGAATTGTTGTCCTCCGATGTTTCTCGCTTCATACGGCAACGTTTATCCATTCCATGAAGCAGAAAACATGACTCATCGGAGAAGGCAAACTTTTTCCAATCAGCGGAGGTACAATTCCGATACCACAGTGCAAATGTAAGTCTTTTCTGCCGATGCGCCTTCGTTAGAATACGTGCAGTGACCATCTCTCTGCATCGGAGCCCTATAAGCATCAGGATTCGCTGAACTGTCGTTCTCGACACACTTCCGGTAGCCCCCTGGTTCATTCTGCCAGAGAGTTGCTACACGATAGCGTGTCGATCGGCCATCACACACCTTCGCAGAGGACGGTCACCTCACACATAAGTGGCACGTGGTGCTCCGCAGTTTGCACGTCGCTTATTCGCAGTGGTGCCATTTCTCGAATCACGATCCACTTTAATCACAGCAGCACGCGAACAGTTCACAAACTGCGCTACCTCAGAAATACTGCCACCCTTGGCCCGAAAGCCGATAATCATCCCTTTTTGCAAATCTGATAAATCGCTCATTTTGTCCATGACAGCAACGAGTGATATGTTTTCAGAATGACCACAGCACACCGCATACACCCTACAAGCCAGCTCACGACATGTGCCTTCTTTCATTGGCTACGCGCTGTTGACGTCAAAAGTAGGAGGTGGCCACAATGAGGTGACTTGACTGTGTATGTCAGCATGTCTCGAAACCGTCTATATATTATCATCATCATCATTGTCAACCATTATCAATCCACTGCTGGACGAAGGTCTCCCCCAAGTTTCCTCCACAACGCTCTGTCTTGTGCCAGTCTCCTCCATGTCACTCCCGCATATTTACGAATTTCATCCACCCATCTCCCATGTGGTCTTTTTCTGGGTCTTTTCCTGTCCCTTGGAATCCAATCTAAAATTTCGGCTGTCCATCTATGGTCTGTCCTTCTGGCAGTATGTCCAGCCCATTGCCATTTCAGGGATTTAACTCTGATCATGATGTCTTCCACTCTCGTCATTTTTCGGATCCACGAGTTCCTCTTCTTATCTCTCCTGGTTATACCAAGCATGCACCTCTCCATGCTGCTTTGAGTTGTCTGCAGCCTTTGTATGTCTCTTTTAGTTAAGGTCCACGTCTCTGCACCATACGTAAGCACTGGAAGGATGCATTGATCAAACACTTTTCTTTTAAGACATAATGGCATATTGCTCTTGAAAATTATGCTGTTTCTTCCAAAAGCTCTCCAGGCAACTTTTGTACGCCGATTAATTTCTTCATCAATGTGACCCTCACTTGATATCTGCTGTCCAAGATAAACATACGTATCTGTTATCTCCAGCTTTTCTCCATCAATCGATAAATCTTTATTTCTTGTAAAAGCATTGAACATCACTTTTGTCTTCTGAAAGTTCATTTTTAATCCCACTTCTTTACTCTTGTCAGCAAGTTCCTGGATCATACTCTGCAGCTCTGATGGGGTAGTTGCAAAAATGACTACGTCATCAGCAAAACGAAGGTGGGTTAGATAATCTCCATTAATCTTTATCCCTTTGTTTTCCCAGTTCAGTGATTGAAAGACATTTTCCAATGTGGCATTAAAGAGCTTCGGAGATATGGTGTCACCTTGTCTCACTACCTTTCCAATTTTTATGTGTGTTGTATTTTCAAACAGCCGAATCTTTGCACTTGCATTTTCATAGATGTTATTAATAATATTAATGTATGCATCTTCAATACCGCAGGATTTCAGAGCCGTGGTAACTGCTGATGGTTTCACCGAATCAAAGGCTTTTTCATATTCGATAAAAGCCATGCACAATGGAAGTTCGTATTCCCTCGCTCTTTCAATTAGTTCTCTCAGTACGTGGATATGATCTATTGTGCTGTAGTCACTCCTGAATCCAGCTTGTTCTCTCGGTTGAGCCATGTCCAGTGATACCTTCAAGCGGTGTGAAAGAACTTTAGTGAAGATTTTATAAACCACTGATAGGAGGCTGATAGGTCTGTAGTTCCTGAGATCCTCAATGTCACCTTTTTTATGTAGCAGGATCATTGTAGCATTGTTCCAATCCTCAGGAATCTTCCCTTCATTAAGGCATCGAGTGAAAATTTGGGCGAGTACTGTTTCAATTTCTCCACTTGCTTCTTGTATGATGTCTATAGTAATTCCATCTTCTCCTGGAGCTTTCCCCCGCTTCATGTTCTTGATCGCATGAGCAACTTCTGCTGGGAGGACTGGAAGAACTCTGGTACCTTTCATGATGTCTGGAGTACATGTATCATCCCTTTCATATAATTTGGAGTAGAAATCTTTCACTCTTGTCAAAATTTCGCCTCTATTTCTTGTTATAGAACCATCTTCTTTTCTCAGAGCCATAATCTGTTTTCTTCCCTTACTGAGATGTCCCTTTGCTATCTTAAGGCTTTGGTTGTTTTCAATTGCTTTCCTCACTAGCTCACAGTTGAATTTCCTTACGTCTTCAGTGATACCTTTTCGTGCTGTCTTGCATAGCTCTATATATTCCACTTTGGAAGTCACATCTTCTTTAGTTGTCCTCATCTCTCTTCTTTTTTGCATCAACATTTTGGTTTTTCCTGGAAATTTGTTCACATGCAACTTGTTCTTAGACCCAGCTAATTTTGTTGCCGTTTCCATAAGAGCTTTGGTTACTTTTCTGTTAACTTCCGAAATATCCACTTCTTCCGATGTTAGGCCTTCTAAAGCAGAGAATCTGTTCTTCAGTTCCAACTTGAAAGTATTATGGTGTTTTTTTAAGGTTGGTTATGTCAATACATTTTGTTTGTCTTATGAGCTTGCCACGTTCCAGTTTAGTGTTGAGGTGCATCTTACATCTCACCAATCTATGGTCACTACCTCTGTTGAACTTGTTCAGCACACTGCAGTCTTCGATGACGAATTTTTTATTACACATAATAAAATCAATTTCACTTGTCGTCCCAATTGGATGTCTTCATGTCCATTTCCTGTGTGGCTTTTTCTTGAAAAAGGAGTTCAAGATGAAAAATCCTTCTGCCTCTGCAAACTCAACGAGAGTATTTCCACGCTGGTTTCTGTTGCCGTGACCGAATTTACCTACTGAAGTTTCATTCTGTTGCCGTTGCCCTATTTTTGCATTGAAATCTCCCATAATTATCTTCAAGTGCTGCTTACCTTTATTATTTAGATGACGAATTTCCTCATAAAATTCTTCAATTTCTTCTTCAGGATGACTTGTGGTGGGTGCATAAGTTTGAATAATCTGAGCCTGGTATCTTCTCGATAGTTGGATAACGAGTCGTGCAGCTCTGTCAGAGGAACTTTCAACTTCTACCACTTTATCCTTCAGTTTCTTGTTTATTATAAATCCAACACCACTAGTTCTGCCAGTATCTGTCCCACGATAATAGAAGAGATGTCCACTTTTCAGTTCAATGAGATCTTCTCCTTTTCTCCTTACCTCACTTAGCCCAACAATGTCCCACTTGATCCTTTGTAGTTCCTCTTCCAATTCATGAAGCCTTGAATCAGAAGATAGGGAGCGTCCGTTATAGGTAGCCAAGGTCAGCATCAAATGGCAGCCTAGTCCGGTCCTCCGGGGATTCTTAGCACCCTCTGCCTTCATGTCGCACTGGCCGCTGCCTTGGCCAGGTACATTCCAGCTGCCGGAGACTGAGGGCCAAGATTTAAGTTGTAGAGTCATTTTGGAGGTGTTTGGCCATAACTCACCACGCTGGCCAAGCGGGTTGGTGAGTGTGGGATAGCATTTCCTCTGATCCAGATGGTATAGTTATACCGCTATTGGCGGTCGTCAGAGCCCCTTTAGTGGGAACAGGATGCACCACGAGAAGGCGGGGTTGACATTTGTCAAGGAGAGGCTGTGATGTTACGCATCACCTGACCTTACATCGTCTATATATACACTGGCGGAAAGTGAAAAAAGAACACCAAGAAGGATTTGGCGGACGATCATGAAATTTACATATGTTAATGGGGTCGGGTTTACGTAGGTGTGATGTTTATTTCGGGACCAACCGGTGAGCGCTTACGCCACAGCCCGGCATAATATGCAAATTATCGTCGGTAGTATTTAAGGAGTACGGCGAAGTAATTGTAATCAGTCGTCGGCGTACGGACACGTGCGAAGACTCTGAAGAAACTGCAATGCCTGGACATGGCAGACGTGTACGATTTCAGCAGTTATCGGACTTTGAGCAAGGTCGTCTAGTCGGACTCTGCGAGGCCCGGTGGTCGTATCGTCGTATTGCTGAGCGAATTGGACGGGAAGTATCGGTGGTGGTACGATGGTGGCGTAGATGGTCCGAGGAACATTCCCACACGAGAAGACATGGAACCGGGAGTCACAGACGGACTGATGAGCGGACCAATCGACGCATAAGAAGAGCGGCGTTGTCAAGCATAACATCCACTGCGACGCAAATCCGAGCTGCCGTTGCACCTGAGGTGACTGTGTGAACACTCCGCAACCGTCTACTGGATGCAGGACTACGTGCACGTGTGCCTCTGGCATGTGTACCTCTGACTCCAGCCCACCGTCAGGAACGGCTTCAGTGGTGTCGCCAACGTCTGCACTGGAGAACGCAATGGCGATCTGTCGTGTTCAGCGATGAATGCAGATTCTGCTTGGGAGCCTCCGGTGGCCGTATGCGTGTTATCAGACGCACAGTGAAGCGTCTTCACCCTACTTGCATCCGCCAGCGACACACAGGGCCTAAACCTGGTCTCCTGGTCTGGGGGAGCGATCAGCTATCACTCCCGTACACAACTAGTGCTTGTACTGGGTACGTTAAACAGCACCTCCTACATCAACAACATCTTTCATCCCGTTGTCGTGCCATTTGTAAGGTCGGTCAATCGTGGTGTTTTCCAGCAAGATAACGCACGCCTACGCACGGCACGTGCGACGCAACATGCACTTCAGGGTGTGAGACAACTTCCATGGCTTATCCGTTCACCGGTTTTGTCCCCCATTGAGTACGTGTGGGATTTTATGGGACAACGACTTCTCCGGTCTCCATGGCCAGCTACGACCATCCCCGATTTACGCGTCCAGGTTGAAGGATGCTTGGAACTCAATACCCCAAACTTACATCCAACATCTGTACGACAGACTCCATGCCAGAATTGCACAGTGTGACGCAGTTCATGGCGGTTCAACCTCGTACTAACCATGACACAGGGAAATGTTATTTTTCAGTTTACCAGCAAATACAGCTGTATTTTGCCATAATGTTTTGATCACGTTATCCTCTGTTTTCTGTTATTATGCTAAATTTCGTTGGTATCAGACGTCTCCTTCTTGGTGTTTTTTTCACTTTCCGCCAGTGTATATTCATTAGTCGTAGAAAATCAGATGTGACCAAAATGTTCAAAGATTAAAAATTACGTTAAGGTAAAATTGATTTGGAGATGTCTAAGATTCTTTCCCCGAAAACAAAGAAGCATTTTCCGTTTAGTATCATATGTTTTATTGCCTCCTAGCTAGTGGCATTGCAACTTTTCTTAATATACAGAAAATTGTATCACTTTACTAAAAACGTTTCAGGTACGATATAGTACAAAATGATCTTCTATTTCAGGACCATCGTCGGTATCTGTACTTCCACATTGCTATGTATGCAGTATCAATAACTTTCATAATTCCAGCTCTGATCATTTTTACCATTTACAAGTAAGTAATGCTGAATATTTATATTTTCAACAAAAGTGAGAAATTTGAATTTATATCTTAGAAAAGAGTAGATTATATGCTTTTTTCTAACTCTTCTTATCTTAATTATCTTAAGCAGTTTTACGTTAAACCGCTTGTTTTTCCTCTCCGATTAAAATTAATGCCACATTTGCGGGCAAACTTCAACAGAGGATTTTGCGCCTAGATATACACTGAAGAGTAATTGAATTAGAGATACCTGTCTAGTAACGTGTAGCACCACCTTTCGCTCTGATGACGGCGGCGATTCGTCTCGGCATGGACTCGACAAGACACCGGAAGCGTTGGGAAGCCATGCGGATCCATGACCCCTTAACAAACTCCCACAGTTCACGAAGATTTGACGGAGGGGGGGGTCAGAGCCTCGAACATCTCTCGCGACGGCATCCCAGATGTGCTCGATGGGATTGAGGTCAGGTGACATAGCTGGCCAAGGAAGCGAGGTCACATCGGTGGAGTGTTCATTCAACCATTCGGATACAATTCGGGAGCGATGGAACGGTGCATTGTCTTGTTGCAGGATTAGGTCCCCAGTAGGATGTTGAAGACGCACGAACGGGAGCAAATGGTCGTCCAGAATATCCCGGTAACGTTGACCTGTGAGGGACGATATCAAACGTACCATGGGTCCAATTTCAGTCCACGTAAACAGTCCCCAGACGAGAATACCACTCCCACCAGCTTGAAGAGTACCCTGCTGGCAAGAAGGATCCATCGCTTCATGTGGTTCGCGCCATATTCGCATCCTGCAATCTGCATGTACCAACGTGAATCTCGACTCATCAGTCCAGGCAACATTTTCCCACATGTCTAGGGTCCGGTGGCGGTGTTCCCGCGCCCATGCTAATCTTTGCACCCTGTGATGTGCGGTCAGCAGCGGTACCCTCGTGGGACGATGGCTTCTGTACCTCATAGCGAGGAGATCGTTCTGGATGGTGTGGTTGCTAACAGGTTTTTGTGCACCAGCGTTAAATTGCCGAGTGATTTCTTGCATTGTGGCCCGTCTATGCGCTGTTACAATGCGAGCTAGCCGACGATGACCCTTCTCCTCCACAATCTGCTGTCCACGGCAGTTGGCCCTTGCAGGGATGGTTTTAGCGGATTCGATGTACTCACGGTGCACCCGTGACACAGTGGCTCGTGATAATCCCAGTGCATGCACCACTTCCGAGATGGAGTGACCCATTCGTCGGGCCCCGACAATTTGCCCACGATCAATTGCGCTTAGATCCTTCGACTTACCCATACTGCTTCCGACACTTACTGATTCCCGTAGCATCCCTCCTTATATTGTCGGATCGCTGCATACGTCATGTCGTTTCCGTTTACAGGGCCACCCACAGCGCCACATTTGCATAACGCCAGCTGTCTCTAATTCAGTTGCTCTTCAGTATATTCCATCTAGTACAAGTGGGATAGGTTTTTTGCTGGAATTAATTTAAACAACAAATATTTTTAGTTTATATTGATTCCAATACCCTGTAGATTAGCATACTAAAAATCTATATTCATATATTTGCGCCAACGCCCGTCATGTTGGATAATGACGGCCAAAAAACAGTTTTGAACGAGTGATCGTATCAAAAAAGTTTCAAATGAAAAAATATACACTATCTACTAAGAAGTAATTGGACACCCCTGCAATCGACGATATCTGTGGTCCTGATACACGTCACGGCCACAGCCGTTAAATATCGTGTCGGAAATAACAACGCAACCAGTCGCATGCAAGATGCCACGCAGTTCGGAGCTCTCTGATTTTGAGAAAGGTGTAGTCGTCGGGTATCACAGAAATAGCCGATCCATTCGTGACGTATCCAGCGAGTTGAAGTACCCCAAATCGACAGTGGTCTACGTGATTGGCTAAGTGGAAGATGAGAGGTGACTGTCGGAATGTGCCCCGACCCGGCAGATCTACAAAACTGTGAGTTAGTGACCGACGGGTGCTGGCCAGAGAAATTCGGAAGAACCGCACCAAATCGATGGGCCACATTCTTGAGGAGTTTCAACAGGCCTCCGGGAGTGTTCTTTCGATGAATACCATCTGTAAGAAAGCTCATCTGCTCGGTTATCATGTACGTGCTGCCGCCCACAAGCCTTTGATCACCAAGTCCAATAGCGCTGCTCGGCTAACGTGGTGCAAAGAACGTCGACAGTGAACCGTTGAATAGTGGAAACAGGTTCTCTGGAGCCACGAATCAAGGTTCACCCTCTACCATTCAGATGGCAGGGTCTGGGTTTGGCGTCTGCCTGGAGAACGCCTCCTGTCGGAATGTATTGTGGCAACTGTGAAGTTCGGTGGCGGTGGAATTATGCTACGGGGGTGTTTCTCCTGGTATGGCACGGGACCCTTAGTCGCAATTCTTGGTAGACTCAACGCCGAGACCTACTGCACCATTTTGGATGACCATACGCTTCCTACGTTGTGGCAGTTTTACGGGGTAGACCCATGTTATTTTCAGGGAGACAATGCCGCCTGTCATGTTGCAAGGTCCACCTTGGCTTGGTATGGTGACAATGGGGTTAATCGGATGGACTGGCCTACGCAGAGCCCGGACCTTAACCCTATCGAGCACCTCTGGGATGAATTCGAGCTTCGACTTAAGGGGTGCCCCCACCGTCCGAAATCGGTGAAAGAACTGGCCTGTCTTCTCCAAGTCGAGTGGAAGAAAATACCACTGTCGTTGTACAACGCCTGGTTGAGAGTATGCTCCAGAGGGACGCAGCTGTAGTCGCCGCTCGTGGAGGCTCCACCAACTATTGAAGGTGAATAAACTTTGTTTTCCTTTGCTATCACAGGTGTCCAATTACTTGTTGGTAGTCAGTGTACCTAATAAAATTCTCTGAAAGAAAGGTTGTAATCAAAATTTGCCTAGAACCGTGAATCGTTTCGTGAATCACGTGTTGGCGTCACGGCAAGTATTTTAGTGAAATCATGTGGTGACACCGTTCTAGTGGCATAGCATATGGTACAAAAAGGGCTTAATGAAAGTAGAACATTGAAAACATATATCTATTTAAACTGGAAATGATTGTTTTCTTAAATTACTTATTAAACAAATACCAGTTAAATGGCGCTTGAATCTAAATATATTAGTACACTATAACGAAGTAAATTTCTCCCTTATTTTTGGTCTACGCCGCGATTCGAACTCGAGTCCGCTTATTCCGGAACAAGTTGCCCTACGAACTGAGCTACGCAGACGTTCTACTGACTGCTATCTGCCTTTGTGTCGTGTGCGTCCTGCTGGCAGGTACGTCACATCTCCACCCCCCCCCCCCGAAAGAGTGCCGGGAGCATGGCCCACGGATCAGCCGTGACCATGAATCGTTGCAGGCAGCCATCCACTGTAGAACGTGCACTTGAGAACTCCCAGTCAATCCGGTGTGTGGAATGCAACGTCACACACATTTTATTTTTCGAAGCGCTGGAGAAGGTATTCTCTTATTTTTCCTATCTCGCAGTGTGGAAAGAACATCACACCATTGCGAGATTTTGAACGGTCGTGTCATCCGAATAGTTCGGTCGCCATTATAACGAAGTAAATTTCTCCGTCATTTCTGGTCTACGCCGGGAATCGAACCCGAGTCCGCTTATTCCGGAACAAGTCGCTCTACCAACTGAGCTACGCAGACGTTCTGACTGCTATCTGCCTTTATGTCGTGTGCGTCCTGCTGGCAGGTACGTCACAACACATATAAAAAAATTATACTTCTGCGTTTGTTTGGAATGCAAGGTTGTTTAAACGTTACCTTCGTAATCACTTTAACAGTCCACATTTTCTGTTACATTTGTACAATTTGTACCACTGCAATTCGTGCAAATCTCACTGCACAGGATTCTATACCGTCTGCATTTGCAAGTACACATGATCAGTTTAAGCAAGGCTTCTAGCGCTTGTGGAGGGTCTGCTGTTATTGGGTGCAGTTTTCCACCAACAAATTTTCATCCAAAGTTTGCTGGGTTAAGAATATCAATATTAAGTGTTTTCTATATTGTGCATTGATAATGAACTCGAAGCAGGTGATACTTTGCTGCATTTTCAGATGGTGGTAGACGACTTATTTCAAATTCGTTTTTTGCTACACAGATTTTCTTCAAATAGGTTGTATAACGTTGTTATTGCCCAATGAGTCTTCTTCAGGATCCCATCTATACACTAATACTATTACTTTCAAACTTCCGGATACAACATCTTCTGTAAGGATATCTTCCTGGTCAAACTTGCAGTTCCATTCATATAATGATTCTCCTGTACAGATTTTAGGGAAACTACCGTTTTACCTTTTCAAAAGAGAGACCTTGTTGAAACACAGCCTGTCAAGCCATGCGTAAAAAGCAGAATAGCACACATTTCTTTCACCGAGATGAGAATTCATGTCAAAAACATTACGTTTTTTACCACCACTTTTGAATGACTGCGTGACAATATTTTTCTTTGCTTGGTGTAGAAGCATCATCAGAATATCTATGTCATCTGCCACAACCGTCACATGTCTTTTCTTTGAATGTTCTAGAGCTGTTTTGACTATCTTTCTATCAGCAATGGATTCTTCGAAGATGACATGATGGTTAACATTTTGAAGTCCACTTCCTAGCATATGTATAAAAAACTTTTTTTCTCCTTGTTCCCCAAATATGGTTCCTTTTTTGTTACTATTGGTTTGTTTTGCTCAAAACACATAGTAACAGAAGATTTCTTTGTGCGCCTTTCCTGCCTGTTCCATGTCTTTTCTGCTAGAGGCCGTGTACCCGTCAAACGTAACTGTAACCTTGACGTAGTGCTTTTCTATGTGACGTTTAAAATTCTGAATGATGTCACCAAAAGTTCCAGTTGAAGGCCAACTTAAGTTTTGAATTAGTGCTCCATCTTCAAGAACATAGTATGTTTCCTTGCAGTTACTGCTGAGGGTATCATTATCTGGTACTATGCCATCCAACTGGCTTGCCACAACATATTTGTCACGTCTTCTCATTCCCTCTTTCAGAGGATCAAAAAACGAAGGTGTAGGCCATGTACAAAGTTCATATTTAAAGTATCACTAGCATTCATCTCCAGGGTCTGGATTCAAGGATAAACAAACTAGCAATCTTTGAGTCATCAAGCGTGGATTGATATGAACTTTCTTTCCCACAATCACAGTACCTTTTCTTAACCCCTTCCTAGTTACAGCTTGGGCATTTTTCTTCAACTAGTATTCTTTGAGGAGTCATCAAGCGTGGATCGATATCAACTTTCTTTCCTACAATCACAGTGCCTTTTCTTAGCCCCTTCCTAGTTACAGCTTGGGCATTTTTCTTCAACTAGTATTCTTTGAGGAGTCATCAAGCGTGGATCGATATGAACTTTCTTTCCCACAATCACAGTACCTTTTCTTAGCCCCTTCCAAGTTAGATCTTGGGCATTTCTCTTCAACTTCACTTCACTGAGTCATTTTCCACCCTGTCCTGCCCGAATTTCCCAGCCAATGTGTTCTGCTTCGTCTGCAGTCACCTTACCTTCACTGTCCATTTGACAATTTACTATGTTCCTTAGCTTAGGAAGGCTTGTTTTAAATGGGTTGTGCAGCTTTAGAAACTGTATTACCTTCATAGTATGTTTCAAATCTCGTGACATTCTTGTAAAAGGACGTTCCACATATTTTTGTGCACCAAACCGTTGACTGTCAAAGCGCTTATTGCCATGGTGACAGCACTGCAAGAAGAGTGACTTAGAATCCATGAAGCCCTTTGACTATATACGTCATTCCTCTTTCACGTGCAATCCCAGATCGACCTTTTGCTAACTTTATATGTGTCTGTTCCATGACCATGTCACTCCATATATCAACACATCGTCTATCGTATCCTCGTATCATGAAATATCCTTCAAGGAACTTTGCATATAATTTTTTATGAATGTTTTTCAAATCTCTCATTGGCTGTATGCATACCGGTGCACATTTCATTTTGCATAGTTATTGTGTCCAGAGCTTGCAAAAAAGGGGCAACATAGGTTTAATCGTAAGATGCATTTTGGAAGCCCCTGTTCTTTCTGCCCAAATGAATGCTTTCGCAAATCCATCATTTTCAAATACATTAGCCATAATTTTGCAGTCCGACTTTGACTACTAAGTTCATTCTTCCTGTTGTTCAGATTTTCATTAAGATGTTTCATAACAAGGGAGTTCATTGCAACATCAACTGTTATTTTTTTTCAAGCACATCATCAAACATCTGCACCAGTTCAACAACATTTTGTTGACTCATAGCAGTGGTTTTCATTTTTTCATCAGTTTCATTAAGCATTTCGGTTGAATATTATTCACAGTTCAGGTCATAATCCAAAACATCAGCAATGAACAGTACCTGAAGTACAGCAGATATTATCATACGGCTACGTTTTGCCCTTCAATATGCTTTCCCTGACAATAGGTGTGGTGCAGGCTGTAACACTTCTTCCAGGCCAGAACCAGTCATTAATACTCCTACTGAGCCAAAGAAAGACGTTATAGTGTGGAAGCTTCCTAAACGGATGACAATGTTAGCAAACTCGTGAGGTACATAATTAACAACTTCCAGAACTTTGATGTAAAGGCACTGAACAAAAGTTATTATAGGAACATCTATTTTCAGTCGTTTTGCTTTAGCACAAACAAAATGCAGAGTAGTATAAATACAGCTGTAGTGGGTGGGATTCATGTCAATCATAGGAAGAAAGTTAACTGATGCTAGTCCTGTGCGATTTCCAACTACAACACTTTGCATGTAACCAGACCAACCAGAACGAGGGTTTTCAATAATCTGCTTGCATTCCATTGAAGATCGATTAGGTTGTCACTGAGAGTACTAGTCACAACCTTTTTAAAACTAATATTTCTCAAACCTTTATTTCCAGACTGATAGAAAAGGAATGGTATCTGTACTGCAGCAACGATATCAGCGGCTTTCACCCGTGTTTGTAAACGCTGAACTTTTCATTCTTCTGTGGGCAGACTTTGTTTTGTAGAACACATTATTATCCCCATTCCATGAAATGTATCATGTCCATCTACAGCAGCAATGTTGTGATCAATATTATCTGCTACCCCCTGACAAAAACTTCCGGGTACCACAGAAACAGTCACATTCTCGTTCATTACAGAAGACTTCACATGACGTTGAACTTCCTCATATGGTACATTGAAACAAAATTTATGGAGTTCGTCAACGAGTGTTTGAGAATCAAAATCACTATGCATTTAAAGAACTTTATAAGGAATATTTTTCATTGAAACTTTTTTGATACCATCACTCGTTCATGAGGTATTTGGAAAAAAAAAACAGTTTTTTGGCCGTCATTTTCCAATATGGCTGCCGTTGACGCTAAGGTATGAATGTAGATTTTTAATATGTTAATCTACAGGATATGGGGATGAATATAAACCAAAAATAGTTTTTGTTTAAATTAATTCCATTAAAAGGCAATTTTTTTCCTATCTCGCCTGTACTAATCGCATATAACGCAGCCGAAGATAAAATACCTGGAGAAGGGTATGATTAACCCATTTCTCATTGAGCGTAATTTCGTGGTGTGGATTTTGTAAAGGTAGCCAACAAAAGTTCATTATAAATAAACAAAGACATCGCTCTTTCCACGTTTAGCAACGCACAGCAACCGAAAAATTATTATTCGGCCTCCGCCTGGGAATTGAATCCCGGATCTCTCGATATCTAGCTGAGCGCGTTAGCCTTACACCACGGTGGCCAACAATCCACGGCGCTATGTGCGATTTTCTGTCAGCATCTGACATTATAAATCCGAAAGATGGGCTCAGCTACTAAGAAGTCTCCATCTGGTGGGCATTAACGGCACTAGCTATATATTAATTATAGCAGTTAAATCAAAAGGATATTTGGAAATTTGGAGGATTTTCAAAAGCTTATTAATTCGAAAATAAATATTTTTCCAGGAGGTTGCTATCTTTTCTAGTATCTACAAAGGCCGTCCCATTAAAACTGAGAGTACTTTTTTTTTAATTGGCAGCCGTGCGAAGGGGTAAAGTAACCACGCAGACGACTAATGAATTCAGGAAGTATCAGTGGCAACAGTTATTAGCTGTGGCAGACGCTTCCTGTTTTGTTATTGCGCAGTTGTTTAAGGTATGTCTGCATTTCGCCAAACAGCTATGGAGGTGAGCGATTTAGAGTCAAGAAGTGAAATGCATTGTGCGATAAAATGTTGCTATCGTTTGGGTAAAACAGTTCCAGAAAAGTTAATTTCTGATGCGCTGGTTCACACGTTCCAGTCTCGTTCTGCCCATTTCTTAGACAGCGAATATATTCCTAAATGACCACTTTGAATAACAATGCTAAGGGTAAAGCAACGCTTTTTGACGCGCAGGTTCACTCATTTCAGGCGCATTCGGCCCACTTCTTAGTCTGCGAATATATTCCTGAATGACCACTTTGAATAACAAAGCCAAAGGGAAAGCAACGCTTTCTGACGCGCAGGTTCACTCATTTCAGCCGCGTTCGGCCCACTGCTTAGACAGCGAATATATTCCTAAATGACCACTTTGAATAACAAAGCTAAGGGGAAAGCAACGCTTTCTGGTGCGCAGGTTCACTTTTTCTAGCCGCGTTCGGCCCACTTCTTAGACAGCGAATATATTCCTAAATGACCACTTTGAATAACAAAACTAAGGGGAAGCAACGCTTTCTGATGCGCAAGTTCACTCGTTCCAGCCTCGTTCGGCCCACTTCTTAGACAGGTAATATATTCCTAAACGACCACTTTGAATAACAAAGCCAAAGGGAAAGCAACGCTTTCTGATGCGCAGGTTCACTCTTTCTATCCGCGTTCGGCCCACTTCTTAGACAGCGAATATATTCCTAAATGACCACTTTGAATAACAAAGCCAAAGGGAAAGCAATGCTTTCTGACGCGCAGGTTCACTCGTTCGACCCGCGTTCGGCACACTTCTTAGACAGCGAATATATTCATAAATGACCACTTTGAATAACAAAGCTAAGGGGAAAGCAAGGCTTTCTGATGCGCAGGTTCACTCTTTCTAGCCGCGTTCGGCCCACTTCTTACACTGCGAATATATTCCTAAATGACCACTTTGAATAAGAAAGCTAAGGGGAAAGCAACGCTTTCTGATGCGCAGGTTCACTCGTTCCAGCCGCGTTCGGCACACTTCTTAGACAGCGAATATATTCCTAAATGACCACTTTGAATAACAAAGCTAAGTGGAAAGCAACGCTTTCTGATGCGCAGGTTCACTTGTTCCAGCCTCGTTCGGCCCACTTCTTAGACAGGGAATATATTCCTAAATGACCACTTTGAATAACAAAGCCAAAGGGAATGCAACGCTTTCTGATGCGCAGGTTCACTCGTTCCAGCCGCGTTCGGCCTACTTCTTAGACAGCGAATATATTCCTAAATGACCACTTGGAATAACAAAGCTAAGGGAAAGCAACGCTTTCTGATGCACAGGTTCTCTCGTTTGGACCGGGTTCGGCCCACTTCTGAGACCACTCCTTCGAGCCCAGTGCATCACATTTTGCTATCCTCAAACTAATTCGTCCCCCACCGGTTAAAGAGTTTATAGGTTTCTTAAAGTTTTCACATTTCTTTTTCTCTTCCATATCGTTGGACGTCCAGAATGGCCGTCAAACTTTGATGTTTTTCTTCCTCCTCAGAACTCTTTGCACCATTCCAACCAGAGTGTGTTTGACGAACGTTCTTAAAGATTTTTAACGTTACGAACATTTCCAATAGTTTCTTTCTAAATTTTACCAAACTTTTAAAGTTAAATCTTTGTTCAAAGTATTTAATGTCACGAACGACAGGGAGACTGTCTTCTAAAAATTTCTCCACAGCACACACACATACACACTCAAGAAGAATCTGCTGAAGGAAGGAGTTCATAAATAAACCAATAGATGGCAGTACTGGTCAGCGATCATTCGTTGATCTGAGCTCCATAGCGCCGCTAGTTGCTATATTGAATTTCGGTCCACTTATAATACACGAGGAAACGGTCAAAAAATCTTAGAACATTCAGAAAAGTACAAAAAAGCAACAACAACCAAAAAAAAAAAAAACCATTTTTATAGGAACAGAATATCCAGTGCCAAAGTGAAGTACATTAAAAACAGCTACCATAGTGGGGAACTAGCCGAATTACAACAATTACGTAAAAAATTGAAAATATCAGAAACGGGTTTGAACAACATTACGGAATACCAAACTGCAAAAAAATGCGGCGAAAGATCGGTAACTTATCCCACTTAACGGCTTTTAACATTACGAACATTCCATTCCAGTACACATTATAATCTTATTACATTCTAGTATGCATTTTCATTACACTTTTACACATTTATCATTCTTATTACATTCTAGTACACATTCATTCTTTACATATGTATAATTTTTATTACATTCTATTATACATTTCCGTTGCGTTTTTTACGCATGTATCATTCTTATTGCATTCTAGTATACATTATCATTACATTTTACACATGTATCATTCTTATTACATTCTAGCATACATTTCATTACATTTTTCGCATGTATATCATTGTTACTTCATTTTTCACTTATTTACATTCCAGCTTATTCTCCGTTAGAACGTAAATAAGTGCCTCAAATGTTCATTTCAGAATTTGAATATTTGAAAGATTCCTAATCATTGATAACATTTGATAATATTTTGCTGTTACGTTCCAGTTTGTGATCTAATAATGTGCTTTTTTTCTTTAACAGGCAGCTCCAAGTTCACCGCATAACAATGCACAAAAATCTGGCCATTTCACTGTTTCTTAATGGTGTGATGGCCATCATTTATAAATCCGTAATTATCCTTGATGAGCTCGACAGCTCAGATATACACAACTATAAATCGATCATGGAGCAGAATCCGGTAAGCACACAGTAAATATTGCTTTATTGTAACCATCTCTTAAAAGGAACTAGTGATACCTGTAAGAAACCTTGTTGCAAGTTCCTTTATTACTAGTTATAATTTATACTTTGCAGTTTTAGTACATGAGTAAAATATAAATTCCCTGGATCAATAACTTTTATTGATTATGAAAAGGCCTTTGATTCTGTGAAGCTATCAGCAGTTATATCTTTGAAATCCTGCGGTATTGAAGACGCGTACATTAATATGACACTGGTCTACATAGATTTTGATATTTCCAATAGAAATTGTCTTTCTAGGACCATTTTTTATTGCTGATTTCGGAAATGTATTCGATTTCATTCTATCACCTCATGTTTCTATAATATGGGTGGCACTTAATTCAACAAAAGTAGTAAAAATGCATTCATGATCGAGACAATATTTTGGGAATAATTTCCAAATGTATCCGATAGACGGTACCATGTTTATTCCCATAATCAGTTAACCTTGAATTCTGCTTCCAGTTACTTCACAGCTTAGTTTTTTTGTTAAAATAACTATGTAACAGTTGTTTTGACAAATTTTCATCTTTAAAGACATCAGTTTCTTTCAGTTTCATCGTTGAAGACGTCAGTTTCTTTCAGTTTCATCGTTAAAGACGTCAGTTTCTTTCAGTTTCATCGTTGAAGACGTCAGTTTCATCGTTAAAGACGTCAGTTTCATCGTTAAAGACGTCAGTTTCATCGTTAAAGACGTCAGTTTCTTTCAGTTTCATCGTTGAAGACGTCAGTTTCTTTCAGTTTCATCGTTGAAGACGTCAGTTTCTTTCAGTTTCATCTTTAAAGACGTCAGTTTCTTTCGGTTTCATCTTTAAAGACGTCAGTTTCTTTCAGTTCCATCGTTAAAGATGTCGGTTTCTTTCAGTTTCATCATTAAAGACGTTAGTTTCTTTCAGTTTCATCGTTAAAGACGTCAGGGTAACAGCTGAAGTACTCAGCTGATTATTCCAATGAATCTCTAAATAATCAAGACTGATTTTGTTACATATGCGCAAGCTATATTACAGTTTATAAAATGCAAAATACATTATTTAAAAAAAAAAAAAAAAAAGAAAAAGAAAAAAACGAAGCAAACAGTAGGAATCAACCAATTGGAATTGGTTGATTCCTACTTTTGTAATTGACATGAGCAGTTGGGCCATTTATTCGGATAAAACAGCTACACGAGTTGAACAAGTCAGTACGTTGTTGCACCACCTCTGACTAGCACATAAGCAGTTACCCGGAGTGGCATAGACGCATACAGTTCAGGGATACTGTACTGAAGTATAGTACGCCACATGGTGTCCAAATTGCGGGCCAGCTCGCCGACATTTTGCGATGGGCGTAGAGTGCATTTCGAACATGTTCGATCGGTGAGAGGTCAGATGATTGGTCTGGGCCAGTAAGGGTGTTGACATTACGGCGGCACGCCCTAATGGAAAATTGCTCGGTGATGCTGCGACAGGAATGGCAACACAACAGGTCGTAGAATGTCGTCGACGTACCGTTGAGCCGTGAGGGTGGTACGAGAACTACTAAGAGTGTCCGGCTGTCGTATGAAATGGATCCCCAGACGGTCACGCCCGATGTAAGAGCCGTGTTCCCTTCCACGTAAAGGCAGCATCCGTGCGTTGGCCGACTCGTCTTTAAACACGTATGTGCTGGTCATCAGCGCGAAGTGCTGATGACCAGCACATACGGATACATGCGGAGATACGGTCCGGCATGAAGTCAAAGAGACGCCGTATGTTATACTGGGACAGATTGGCCCACGCTTCTTGCAATTGACGCCCTAAATCACGAACACTGGGTCATGGAGAAATTTGGCGTCCCATCTGGTCCCACACGTGCTCGATGGGCGAGTGATCAGGTGATCTGGTAGGCCACGGAAAGTCGAAGCATGACGTAGATAGTCTTGGGAAACCCGAGCCGTGTGCGGACTGGCGATATCTTGCTGGAAATTATCAAGCACATGGAGCACATGGGGCCACAGTATCTCCTGTACGTAGCGCTGGGCTGTCAACGTCCCTCGGATCACTACGGGGAAGTCCGTCTGTCATACGTGATGGCTCCCAGACCATCACGCCGGAAGTTCTGGTCGTGTGTCACTGTAGAGTGAGGTTGGGGTTTTAGCGCTCACCTTCAGTCCTCCACACTCTGACACAGTGGTCGTCCGTTCCCATACAGAAGCGCGATTCGTCGCTGAACACTATACGTCACCAGTCCATAGCGTTCCACGTTGTTCACTGCTGACACCACTGCAATTGGCGACGATGATGGCCAGGTTTTAATGGCAGAAAACATAAGTGCCGTCGAGAGTGCAGATTCGCCTCTGCAAGGCGTTTGTAAATGGCTCTGGCGTCCCTTTTATAGCCGCCACATGTCTCTGGATACTGGACAAAGACGTCGTAGCATCTGTGCGTGTGGCTCTCACGATCCCACGGTTCTCTTTGCTGTTGGTGGGTTTGAGTCCTCCAGAACCAGTCGGCCGTGTCTGGGTGCCTTTCCCTGTCCATTGCTCCCAACACGATTGCACCGTACTGTCCGACCGGCTCAAATGGCGGCCGATTCGGAATGCCGGCCACCCTGCCATTCTCGTCCCAACGATACGGCCTCATTCAAACTCCGTAAGTTTCCCGTGTGCACATTTACGGCGTCTCTTCGGCATGTCTGTCGCTCAGCGATCTCATCTTCCTCTTACCGTGTACTTCGGCACGAATGTGTAGTCCTCTGTGCGGCGCCTTATAACCCCAAGAATTTCGATTGCAGCGCAGGTCTTGGACTTGTGGGCATGCGGAATCGCACGAAACTTTAATCATTTGCGTGTATGCCTTCCCAGTAGCTGTTTCCCCGAATTTCGCGTTAATCGCACGGATTTTTATGACAATGAGTATATATATATATATATATATACGAGTTTGAATCAAAAAGTAAGGTCAATACTCTCGTTACGTAGGCAAGCAGAGCTGCGGCAGATTGTTATTTGGGGAGTGGACGACACGTGACCTTGACACGTGGCGGATGCAATCGCTAATCTTCTAACCGCAGTTACCCACTAAGGGCGTAAACATAGCCGCTAGTTTGTTGGAATGCTCCATCGTCGACCAGCGAAGTGTAGTGAGATTTTTATGGACTGAGGGTGTGAAACCCGCTGAAATTCATCGTAGGATGCTTGTGTAATATGGAGAGGACAAGTGTATGAGGCAGGAGACATGTGTACAAGTGGATAGAAAAGTTTTAAACGTGTGGAACGAATGTGTCTGATGAAGCTCGCTTGGGCCGTCCATCGAGCTGTCGCACAAAGGGCCATCTGGATCACATCGAAGCGCTCTTTACAAAAGATCACAGGGTTACTCTGTCTGAGATCACCCAAAAGGCAAACATTAGCTATGGTTCTGCATTCTCAATAGTGCGCACGATCTCGGATATCATAAATTGTGTGCCGCGGCAGTTGTCTGATGCGCACAAGAAGCAGCGCCTGGAAATTGAGTCTGATCCCAGTATTCTGGAGAGGACTACCACTGGAGACGAAACATGGGTGTATCATGGTGACCCCGAGAGCAAAAGGCAAAGCATGGAGTGGAAACATCCGAGCTTCCCATGCAAAAATATGTTCAAAGTTGTCCCTTCGGCACGAAAATTAATGCCGAATTTCTTTTTTTGACATGAAAGGACCCATCGTTGAGCACTATCAATCACAGAGTGACTCAATTAACAGTCGGTCATATTGTGACTTGCTAAAAGGCAAATTGAAACAAGCAATACACACAAACGACGAGGATTGTTATCCAAAAAGAGCTATCGCTGCATGATAATGCTCGTCCACATACGGCATTGACAAATCAACAAACAATTACCGATTTGAAGTTTGAGGTGTTACCACATCCTACTTACAGCCCCAATCTGGCGCCGTGCGACTTTCGTGGCTTCAGGTCTCTGAAAGAGGCTTTGTGAGGCGGCCGATTTGAAGGTGATGTCCAGGTACAGGAAGCGGTGCATTCCTAGCTGCACGAACAACCCAAAACATTCTTCTCTGCAGGAATCCAGAAGCTTGTAGACAGAAATAAAATATGCGTTGAACGACAGGGGGCCTATGTTGAGAAATAAGGTAATTGTTATCTGTAAGTCTCTTAGTTTCTTTAATATACGACGACATTGACCTTACCTTTTGATTTATCCTCTTATGTATAATCAGTTCCTGAGATCTTCAATGTCACCTTGTGGATCTCAGGGACTACAGACCTATCAGCCTCCTATCAGTGGTTTATAAAATCTTCACTAAAGTTCTTTCACACCGCTTAAAGGTGACACTGGACATGGCTCAACCGAGAGAACAAGCTGGATTCAGGAGTGGGTACAGCACTATAGATCATATCCACGTACTGAGAGAACTAACTGAAAGAGCGAGGGAATATGAACTTCCATTGTGCATGGCTTTTACTGATTATGAAAAAGCCTTTGATTCGGTGAAACCATCAGCAGTACAATGGCTTTGAAATCCTGCGGTGTTGAAGACGCATACATTAATATTATTAATAACATCTATGAAAATACAAGATTCGGCTATTTGAGAATACAGCACCCATAAAAATTGGAATGGGAGTGAGACAAGGCGACACTATATCTCCCAAACTCTCCAATGCCACATTGCAAAATGCCTTTCAATCACTGAACTGGGAAAACAAAGGGCTAAAGATTAATTGTGATTATCTAACTCACCTTCGTTTTTCTGATGACGTAGTCTTTTTGCAACTACCCCATCAGAGCTGCAGAGTATAATGCAGGAACTTGCTGCCAAGAGTAAAGAAGTGGTGTAACGTATACTCTATATTCACTTTCCTTTTGATTTTACTATCTCTAGTTATTTTATTTTACTATGTAAATTATCTTCCTACTGAACGGAATATTATTTCACCCGCTGAATGAGATCTGGCAATGAGTGTAAGTCATGACGTGGTGGTAGCTCGTATATAGGCGCGTTCATCGAGAAGTGTTGTGTTGTTGCGTTGGAGTTGAGGTTGTGTTGGTGGTGTGCGTACTATAAGAGGAAAGTTTATTCATTATTATGTACAAGATATATGAGTGCCTTAGTTGACCACGAGTCTGGGAAATAAATAGTTGTTCAGTAAGTTCAGTCTTTCTCAATTCTTAGTTTTGTCAGACCTCTGTCTGGCTGTTAGGTTTATGACTTTGATTACTTAATATAAATAACCAGCGTTGAGACTTTGTTTAAGTTCATAATTAACGAGTAACAACACCCTTTTGGGAATTCATTATTTTGAAGCTTAGAGCATTATTCATTCATAATAATTAGCTTAGCCAAAAGAATATACAAAGTTAATTCATTATAATTGGCGCCCGAACTTTTCTCGAACACGAGATCCTGACTATTATTACATATGGCTTCTTTACCTGAGACAACTTCAAATTTCCACCATCCGGCAAGTCTCGAGGGTAATGGTGTTTGTTTGGACAATTTGTACGAAGCCTGTGGCTCTGACTTTGATATGAATGATCTGCACATACCCAAGCATTCTTCACCATTTCGGAATGCACCAGCTTCTTATCACTCTGAGTCGCGGGTCGTAGCTGAGGGAGTTCAATCCTCTCAGCGAAGCAGAATGCTTGCTCATTTCGTGCCGCATGCAGGAACAATTTATTTCAATGGTTTGGAGGGGTCCTTAAAGTTCCTTGAAGATTTGGAAGATCATTTTGATCTCTATAATATTCCGAAAGACTGCAAGGTCCAAATTGCCGGGACTTGCTTGAGGGATACCGCCAAGACCTGGTATCGGCAGTGGCGAGGGTCGAACCCGGATTCTCATTATGAGAATTTCCGTGCAGAATTCTTGGAGGTCTTTCCTTTCGGCCTCAGTCGAGCTAGCCTTGCTCAACAGCTGTTTTCTCGTCAGCAGGGTCCCAATGATAGCCCTGTTGCATTTGCATTGGAAACTACACGCCTATATAATCTATGGGATCCACATGCCAGTCATGTTGACATGTTGGATACCCTCGTACAGCAGCTCGACCCATTCTTACAAGATTTTCTTGAGGTTCGACACCCTACCACTATTCATGAATGCCTTCGCCTCATACGCACGTATGAAGAGCGACATGGCAAACGTGCTTCAACTCACCATGCTCGGGCACCCCGCGAGGCTTATTCCGAAAACCCTCAGCGGCATAATAGACAAAACTTTCAGCGCGAGCATACACAAGTGCCCACCCAAGCTTCATACGTTCCACCACACAGAAGAGTGGCGAACCAACAACGAGTTTCGGAGCAAGCTACGGGGTATCGTCATAATGCACAGTATGCTCGACCCCGTTCCACTCAGCAGCATTCGGAACGTTATCATGCTCAGGGCAATAATAATTTTTCTGCCCGTGCTGAGGGCAGACGTAACGAATATGAAAATCTCAACAGACACGCGGAGTTCCCGACGCAGGGTCCACGCAATTTTCCTTATCGTGAAAATTTTCCCGATACCCGGCAGGGTCGAGGTTTCCGACCACATGATAACACCACCAGAATTCCTTTAAACTTCCACAGGAAGTAGACGAAGGGTCGGTCCTTCTTCCTGATACCAAACATTCTGACCCTAAAACAGTATTAGTGACTGTTCAAACTCCTCAGTTGCCTGATGTATTTTTGACACTTGAAGACGTTATTGTCGAGACAAAGTTCGACACTGGGTCTGAGATATCAGCCCTAAATACAAAGTTTTGCAATGACGTTTTTTCTGCAATACACGTTCAGCCTGCAACGCAGTATTTGCGAGGTGCCAATAATGAAATCTTCAGTATCGCAGGAACTGTCACATTATCTTTAGGGCTGGGAAAAGCTCGTTTTACACATTCTTTCCTGCTTATAGACGAGCTACCCGTGAAATGTCTCATGGGTATGGACTTTATTAACAAGTTTCAAATAACTTTGAATTTTGTGCAACATGTGATTTCCTTTCCGGAACCTGTCGAAATGATTCCGACGGTTCCTGTAGATATTACGAGTTTATTGTTGAGTGACCAATTGAATGAGGGGCAACGAGACCAGCTTTCTCTCCTTTTGCAGGAAAGCCCTGGTTTGTTTTCGGATCAACCTGGTTTCACACAGGTGGTTTATCATGTTATTGACACTGATGGTTCGAAACCCATTGCGACGAAACCTTACCCTTGTGCTCCACATAAAAAACAGGAAATGCAACGTCAAATTGCTGAAATGATTAAGCAGGGCATAATCAGGGAATCAACAAGCGCCTGGGCTGCTCCTGCCTTCTTGGTTCCAAAGAAACAACCAAATGAATTTCGTTTCGTGACAGATTTTCGCAAACTCAACCAAGTCACAAAAACTATCAATTATCCACTACCTGTCATGTCACATATTCTAAATGACTTGTCGTCAACCAAATGGATGTCAACTTTGGATTTGGCGAGTGGATATTGGCAGGTGGCAGTACATCCGGACTCTGTCGATAAAACAGGCTTTGTGACTCCTTTTGGGGCCTATGAATATTTACGTATGCCTTTTGGTTTAGCTTCTGCACCTGCTACTTTCCAAAAGCTTATGGACACGGTTCTCAGACCTGTACTGGGTCCCCATGTGCATGTCTATTTGGATGACATTATTATCACATCAGAGACTTTTGACGAGCACCTTTTTCTGCTAAAACAGGTGTTCCAACTTATATACAATGCTGGCTTGACGTTAAAACCTAGTAAATGCCAGATAGCGCGGGACGAGATTGTATATCTGGGGTTGAAAATTACTCCCCACGGTTTATTCACTGATAATGAAAAAATTAGGCCTATTGTTGACTTTCCTCGGCCTAAAACAGCAAAAGAACTATCCCGCTTTCTGGGAATGACCGGTTGGTATCAGCAATTCGTCCCCGCTTATGCTACAATATGTGAGCCGTTGTATGCTTTAAAGCGTAAATACAAGAAGTTTATTTGGACACCTGAAGCTAACGCTGCATTCGAAACACTGAAGTCTGCATTGACTCAGCCTCCGGTGTTGGCTTTCCCGGATCATACTAAATAATTTGATATTTATACTGATGCATCCGGAGTTGGTCTTGGTTGCGTTTTGTCACAAGCTGGGCATCCAATAGCTTTTGCGTCTCGTACTTTAGCCAAAGCTGAATGCAATTATTCAGCTACGGAACGTGAATGTCTTGCTGTTGTGTATGCACTGAATAAATTTCAATGTTATCTTAACGAATTGACAGTTAACATAATTACGGATCATTCTGCCCTTCAGTATTTAAATTCTGCTAAGCACCTATCTCAAAGACTTATGAAGTGGGCTCTGAAGTTACAAGAGAGCAATATCAAAATTTCATTTCAGCCAGGTCATAAGAATCAATTACCGGACGCATTATCTCGCGTTCCGATTAGTGGGGTCCCCACCGAAACTACTCCTGGATGTCAGCCTTTACTTCTGATAGCTGATATCACATCCAGAGAGCAGATAATGGCAGAATTAATAAATGATCCAGATTTTGGGGATATTTACAATTTTTTGCTTGCGGGTTCGCCCCTACCAAGTGATCCTTCTCTGGCTGGAAGGTCACAAAATTTTGAAGTAATAGAGGGTCTTCTTTATTATACAAAGTCTCGGACTACTAGGGCAGAGTTTCGCCCATGTATTCCGCGAACCCTTAGAATGGCTCTTTTAAATGAATTTCATGACAAACCTCTTGCAGGCCATTTAGGTATTCGCAAGACCCGTTGTAAATTGCGGGATGTTGCCTATTGGCCTGGCATGTACCAAAGTGTGCTCGCATACGTTCAATCATGTCACTTGTGTCAGATTAATAATTACCGTAATGTAAGACCGGCCGGTCACTTGAAATCTAGTTCAAGTTCTCATGTATTTGATATTATTTCCATAGATTTATTGGGACCTTATCCATTATCTGTTAAAAATAAAGCTCGTTACGTTTTAGTACTAACTGATAATTTTTCTAAATGGGTTGAAGTTTTTCCCATTAAAGCCGCTACGGCTGAGATTATTTGTAATGTCTTAATTAATGACGTATTTTCTAGATATGGTGCACCTAATAAAGTAGTTTCGGATAATGGTCCTCAATTTATTTCTGACATTTTTGAAAGAATGTGTGCGAGATTACACATTAAACATAAATTCATTTCCCCATATCATCCCCAGAGTAATCCTGCAGAACGTGTTAACCGAACGTTAGTGAAAATGATTGCGACTTTCGTAATGGACCACCATGAAAGATGGGATGACCATTTAGAACTTTTTGCGTTCGCCCTCCGCTCGTCTGTCCACGAGTCTACTAAAATTACTCCTGCAGAACTTTTTCTGGGTCGCAAAATTAAAACCCCTTTTGAAAATTTAACGGGGATTATTGACGAATTAAACCAGCGACCAACTCCGCAATCAGTACGAATTATGGCAGAAAAAGCTCGTGTTGCAATGCTAAGAGCACAAGCGGCTCAAGCACGATATTATAATTCTAGGCGTAGGGAACCAGATCTTGTCATTGGAGATCTCACTCTCGTGGAAACGCACTTCCAGTCTTCTGTTTCGCATACTTTAGTGAAGAAATTTGCACCCAGCTACGAAGGTCCATATCGGGTGGCAAATGTCTTTGACAATAATATTGTTCTGGAGAAACCGAACAACAATTTTCAATATGTACATGTTGATCAATGTCGCAAATATCACGAACGGAATATCGATTTCATTATCAATCCTACTCAGCCTTCTGTTCCACAGACTCAAGAATCTATATCTCATGTTCAACCGCCGGAAATTGTGGACGAACCACCGAACATTTTTGACGAATCACCAGTGATTTTTCCTTCACCCTCCCCTCCTCCAGACGAGTTTCTACAACCGCAACCTGATTCTCCCGTGAGACAAAGGCTCGATTCGAGTTCGTCGAATGCTAGTATCGTTCCTTTCCCTCCAACCATTGCCAAGACTATTGCTGCGCCGTTTCCGGCTCACCCTGCATCAACGCGGGATACTTCTTCTTTGAATACCTCATCGGAAAGTATTCCTGTGGGCAAATCTAAACATCGCCCTGCACGACCGCTGAATTACAGCAGCGACTCGGAGGCGTCGGACATTTCTGATTTATCAGTTATGAATCCAACATTTCATATTCCACACCGTCCAGCACCACCAAAAGCTGGGCGCAAACGTGACTTGTCTCCCCAATCTGCTTCGCCGCAACAGCGATGAAGGCAGAAATCTTTGCATCCACCCGGGTTTCGCCCCTGGAACCTCCGTTCAGGACAAACAGGGCCGATGCCTGCTACTACTATCATGCCCCGTGGGCGTAAACGAAAGCAAGCGATGTGGCCGGAGACACGTCCGTCCAAAAGGATACTGGAAGGACACAACGGGCCCCAGCACCAAGGGACTTCATATCCAAAGCCTGGGGGAGCCCGTTCCTATCAGCCGCAGCAGGGATTTCCGGACCGCCAGACTTCTGATGTTCCTGACCGTTCTTCTCAGCCGCAAGGGATTCCGGACCGCCAGACTTCTGACGTTCCTGACCGTTCTTCTCAGCCGCAGGGATTTCCAGACCGCCAGACTTCTGACCGTTCTTCTCAGCCGCAAGGGATTCCGGACGGCCAGACTTCTGACCGTTCTTCTCAGCCGCAGGGATTTCCAGACCGCCAGATTCCTGACCGACAACAGACCGATGTTCCATTACCGTCCCGGAAGAGATCCAAGCCACCTGATTTCACCAGTCCCATTAGGCCTGGAAAACGTTACCGCACTAGAATTTTTTATGCGTCCTCGAGATAAGTAAGTTCTCGTGGACAGGTTCTTTTCTCAGTTTGTTGTTTTTCCTGCACGACCAGTTGGCGTGTCAGAATTTCTTTTTTCGTGTGGGCCTATGCATTCTTTTTTGTGTATATATGTGTGTTTTTTTTATATTTCTTCTATGTCCATCTACTAATCCACTTTTTTTTGTATATATCTATGTGCTTAGGGGTAAAATAATAAAATTGTTACTGTTAGGCAGCTCCAGGTAAATTTCGCTGCTGATACAGTTGTTCTGTATTTCAACGAATGAGGCGAACGTAATTTGAAATGAAAATAGTAAAATTGTTACTGTTAGGCAGCTCCAGGCAATCTTCGCTGCTGATACAGTTGTTCTGTATTTCAACGAATGAGGCGAACGTAATGTGAAATGAAAATAATAAAATTGTTACTGTTAGGCAGCTTCAGGCAATCTTCGCTGCTGATACAGTTGTTATGTATTTCAACGAATGAGGCGCACGTAATTTGAAATTAAAAAAGTGATTCCTGCTAGGCAGAATAAAAGGAAAGTATGCCGATGCAGGTTTGGTTTGTTCTACACTACAAATTTCACAGTCGAATACAGATTCGTAAATTGTCATGCCAAGTTGAGAATGTAAATACGGCTACCACCAAACAAATCGAAAAAGAGATCGAGAAACGTCAATCATCGAAATGTAAGACTTACACTCCAAAATTGATAGGTTTTTCGGACATAAAAAAATGAAAAAAAAAGAAAAAAAAAGAAAAAATTAAGGGGGAGATGATGTAACGTATACTCTATATTCACTTTCCTTTTGATTTTACTATCTCTAGTTATTTTATTTTACTATGTAAATTATCTTCCTACTGAACGGAATATTATTTCACCCGCTGAATGAGATCTGGCAATGAGTGTAAGTCATGACGTGGTGGTAGCTCGTATATAGGCGCGTTCATCGAGAAGTGTTGTGTTGTTGCGTTGGAGTTGAGGTTGTGTTGGTGGTGTGCGTACTATAAGAGGAAAGTTTATTCATTATTATGTACAAGATATATGAGTGCCTTAGTTGACCACGAGTCTGGGAAATAAATAGTTGTTCAGTAAGTTCAGTCTTTCTCAATTCTTAGTTTTGTCAGACCTCTGTCTGGCTGTTAGGTTTATGACTTTGATTACTTAATATAAATAACCAGCGTTGAGACTTTGTTTAAGTTCATAATTAACGAGTAACACCCTTTTGGGAATTCATTATTTTGAAGCTTAGAGCATTATTCATTCATAATAATTAGCTTAGCCAAAAGAATATACAAAGCTAATTCATTATAGTGGGATTAAAAATGAACTTTCAGAAGACAAAAGTGACGTACAACGCTTTCACAAGACATGAAGATTTATCGATTGATGGGGAAAAGCTGGAGATAATCAATATCTACATTTATCTTGGACAGCAGATATCAAGTGAGGGTCACATTGATGAAGAAATTAATCGGCGTACAAAACTTGCCTGGAGAGCTTTTGGAAGAAACAGCATAATTTTCAAGAGCAATATGCCATTATGTCTTAAAAGAAAAGTGTTTGATCAATGAATCCTTCCAGTGCTTACGTATGGTGCAGAGACGTGGACCTTAACTAAAAGTGACATACAGAGGCTGCAGACAAGTCAAAGAACCATGGAGAGGTGCATGCTTGGTGTAACCAGGAGTGATAAGAAGAGGAACTCGTGGATCAGAAAAATGACAAGAGTGGAAGACATCATGATCAGAGTTAAATCCCTGAAGTGGCAATGGGCTGGACATATTGCCAGAAGGACAGACCATCGATGGGCAGCCGAAATTTTTGACTGGATTCCAAGGGACAGGAAAAGACCCTGAAGAAGACCACATGGGAGATGGGTGGATGAAATTCGAAAGCATGCGGGAGTGACATGGAGGAGACTGGCACAAGACAGACCGTTGTGGAAGAAATTTGGGGAGACCTTCGTCCAGCAGTGGATTGATATACACTGCCCGACAATTGCTAAGGACGGATGACAATACCAACGATAGCAACCATAAAATGGAAGGCAGGAAAATGTGGAAATTAGCATAAGTGCGGGATACAGTAAGACGTGTTGTGCGTATGCACATTTTGGATTGCCGAACTTGTTCGTGACGTCATAGCGCTGATAAGAGATATAAAGGATTTGACGCGTATTGACCGTTGTTGTTAAAACGCAAAGTTAAAAGGGAAAGAATCGATTGACGAACTTGCAATTTTCAGTATGTTTTCCCGACATCACCTAGATGATTTTACGCGTGGCCGTATTATTGGCAAGATTGAAGAAGGGCGAAAAATAACAGATGTTGCCTGGGAGTTCTACGTCAGCCACAGTGTTGTTTTAAGGCTTTGGAAATCATTTCAAACAAATGGAGAGTGTAGCAAACGTCACGGGGAGGTCGTGTTCGCAGTACGACACCTGCAGAAGATCGGTACATAGTACTATCAACAAAAAGACACCGGCGCAGCACAGCTAGTGAGGTAGCAAATCAGTTTATGGCTGCTACTGGCAAGCGGATCTCCCGAAAAACTGTAGCCAGACGTTTGCATGAAGGAGGACTATACGCCCGCCGTCCTGTTGTGTGCAACCCATTGTCCAGACGTCACCATACCGCCCGTTTGCAATGGTGCCATCAACATCGCAATTGGACTGATAACGACTGGTCCGCTATCCTCTTCTCAGATGAGAGTAGATACAGTCTACCGTCTGATTGTCGACGACAACTGATCTGGCGTGATAGTGATACTGCATATTGTCCAGCAAACATACAGGAAAGAGACCGATATCCGACATGTTGTGTCATGGTATGGGCTGGCATCATGATCAATGGCCGTACGTCCCCCTATGTGCTTCCAACTGGAACTATGACTGGCCAACGATACATTAATGATGTTCTGCTATCTCATGTTCGCATGTTCCGTGGTGCTGTCGGTGATAGATTCATTTTCATGGACGACAGCGCAACATGTCATCGAACAGTCGCTGTCCAGGAGTGTCTTGAGAACAAGGATATTCAACGCCTCGTATGGCCAGCATGTTCTCCAGATCTGAATCCCATTGAAAATGTGTGGGATGCTTTGGGTAGGAGTCTTGCTGGTCGCCAATGCCCTCCAATAAACAAGGACACCCTCATCCGTGCACTGACAGAGGAATGGGATAAATTACCCCAACAGCTGCTTGATAATGTTGTGCAAAGCATGACACGACGTGTGGAATCTTGCATCGCCCTCCATGGTGGCCATATCCCGTATTGACATCTTACGCCGGAACGGCTGCGGACGGTAATTGCATTTTTTTCACGTTTACGTATTCTGCACAAAATGGCCTGTTTGTCCCTTGAACACGTTCCAAAGAATTCTGGATTTCAGAGCACAATAAATTGTCTTTCTTGTAATGTCCTGGCATTCTGACATTATTTTATTTCACTTGGCATCCAACCACATTTACTTTTTTATGCGCTATATCGCCGTTTATGATCCGTCCTTAGCAATTGTCCAGCAGTGTAGTTGACATTGATGGTAATGATGATGATATGACCGATGAGATAAAATGAACAGCAGATGCAGATATTTTTGACTTAAAGCATGCGCAAATGTGCTTCAGGAAAAAGATCGCTTCGGAAGAAATATTCTCAACGAGCGACATCAAAAATTCCTATTGTTCGTTTCCGACGCAAGAATTCTGAAGCGTTCCCAATGTAATATGCGGGCTTCCATTGGAAGTAATGGTTACCAAACTTTTTTTGTAATACTCTTCTGGAGTTTCGTTTATGTTCGAAAGTAATGCGTGGCAAGCCTTATATCCCATTAAAGTAGCTCATGCAGGTCATTACCCCCCCCGCCCTCAAGATCCTAACCAGAAATTAAAATTAGTTGCAGCTGCGCCACTTGGGCTGCCGTTTTCACAGCCTCTACAACACAACTAAAGAAATATTTCGTTGGGGATGACAAGCACAATGGATTTTTTTCCAATTCGTCCAACGCCTGAATGGTGTTGTGAAGGCAAAAGGTGGAGAAACACGTTATTAGGTACGGCAGGTCTTTGTAATAATTTATCCGTTCACCATAAACGACAAGTCAAAACGTCATCTGTTCATGTGACTGTTTGGTTGGCTAATATTGGCGTATATTGTCTATGACTGTCTTGTTATAACCTTTTGAGCAGTGCGTGTGTGTATTAAACATGGTCCGTTAAAAAGACCTATCAAACTAATCATTATAAAACTGGCACAACTGACACAATGGCTCTCATAAAATGAAACAATTAAAATGTATATAAATTACACCTGCCCAAAATTATGGAATTCATTACTTTATGACTTGACATCTACCAATAATGTTTATTTATTTAAGAAAAAATTAGATACACATCATATGAAGTAATTTGAATACAATTGGCAATAAATGATGAATAGCTGGATTCAGGAGTGGCTATAGCACTGTAGATCATATCCATGTACTGAAAGAACTAATTGAAAGAACAAGAGAATATGAACTACCATTATGAATGGCTTTTATTGATTATGAAAAGGCCTTCGATACCGTGAAAACATCTGCAGTAACAATGGCTTTGAAATCCTGCGGTATTGAAGATGCATACATTAGCATTATTAATAACATCTATGAAAACGCAACTGCAAAGGTTCAGATATTTGAGGATACAGCACAAATAAGAATTGGAAACGGAGTGAGACAAGGTGACACCATATCTCCCAAGCTCTTTAACGCCACATTGAAAAATGTTTTTAGATTAATAGAGATTATTTAACTCACCTTCGTTTTGCTGATGTCGTAGTCATCTTTGCAACTACCCCTTCAGAGCTGCAGAGTATGATCCAAGACCTTGCTGACAACAGTAAACAAGTGGGATTAAAAATGAACTTTAAGTAGACAAAAGTGATGTACAATGCTTTTACAAGAAACGAAGATTTAGCGATTGATGTAGAAAAGCTTGAGACAACCGATTCCTACATTTATCTTGGGCAGCAGATATCAAGTGAGGATCACATTGATGAAGAAATTAATCGGCGTGTTAAACCTGGATGGAGAGCTTTTGGAAGAAACGGTACAATTTTTAAGAGCAGTATGCCATTATGTCACATGTGACGTAAAGGTAGTTTTGGACCTTTACGCTAACTTAAAATATCACCATACTAATAAATTGTTCCTAAATGAAACAAACCTTAACGGCCAGACAAAACATATCACCAGAAGTCAACTTACGGAAACAGTCCTTTATTTGGAATCGAATCACAACACTCTCCACACATTTATCTCAACACTATTCAATTTCTTCGTACAGCACTTTCTTAACAACGCTCATCAAAATCGCTCACAATAATAGCTCTCAATAATCGCTCTTATCAACCCACCTCAATAAACGCTCTCAATAATATCAACACCTCTCTCCTACAACAGATCAGTTGTCGCTTTTTATCTCTTGTTCTTATCTTATTACATGCATACATCAAGTGCATTAAACCTCAATTGTGTTGCCAAACGTATTCATTTGAAGGAAAAGATATTCCGTTAAGCAGGAAAAATACTGAGAATAAACTCAAGAATTATATAGGGAAAGAAACTTAAAAAAGGAAAGTTAATCTAGAATATACGTCACATCATCTCCCTCGTAATTTTTTTTTTTTTTTTGCCGAAAACCTATCAATTTTGTAAAGGTATCCTTTCAAACAATCTGCTCATTCATTCAACCTTTCAGATAAGAACTTACAAAAATTGATGAAGAGATTCGTCGATCTGTTGCTGTAACCGACTTCTCAGTTCATATAGTCTGTAGACATCAATAGTTCAATAAACATTCATAGGGAACTTTCTGTACGATTTCAAATCTTCATCTTATACTTCGTGATAAATACTTTGTCAATACGTGTGGAGAACACTCATCAATATACATATAAGTAGCATAGTAGTAAAAAAACTGCGTATGGCAGAAAAAAAGCTACAACATTTTAAACGCGATTAATTACACATTCGTCCACTCCTGAAAACTTCTCAGGGAAGACAAAACATTCAAACTAAGTTAAGTGAATATTGTAATACAGTGTAAATTTAGTTAGGTGAAAAAAACTGCACTTGCAGAAAAAATTCAACACCAACTCAACAAGTATCAAGCACAAAAAAAGGTTAGACATGAAACAAAAAACACAAAAAACCTTTGATTGCTTGGCGGCCAGGGCCGACTTCGAAATACTCCCATGCATTCGCACATCGAATTGTCAGATGGGATAGGGGAAACCCTGGAAAAACCTATCCTGGGAGTGAAATCTTTATAAATAATCAACAAAAGCAATGCTGATTTTCGTGTTATGCCTCAAAGACAACATGCACAGAATGAAATGACAAACATTTTGTATTTAAAAAATAAATTAATGTGGCGCCACACCAAAAAAAAATAAAACAAAAAAACATTACATACTGACAAGATAATGCATGCGATATTTTGTCTTCAAAGTTTGTCAAAAAAAGTTCTGTGATATTTATTTGTCGTCACATTTTGTGAGAAAAGTTCCGTGATTTTGGTTTTTCTTGAGGACAGAAAAGTTCAAATAGATAGTTTTTATAGGTATAAAAGTTCTGTGATCCAAGAAAGTTCAAATTATCTTCACAGAGCAAAGCTCTATATTGTAAAAAGTTCCTTTGAGCTTGAAAGTCAGTTTAAAAAAAACTTAACAGTACCTGTTGCTCGCAAAGAATGCCCGTGTGCGGACATGCTTATGTTGTTGTCGGGGCGACAACGGCACTCTCGAGGCTTCACGCTTTGCAGGCTGAGGTTGCAAGTCACTGGATCGCCGGGATGTGTCAGGAATTCCCGTGGACAAGGCACGCTGACCAGAAGAGGCAGGGTCATTAGGCTGTCGCAAGGAAGTCTCAGGCTGAAGCGAAGTAGTCTCAGGCCGGAACGAAAGAGTCTCAGGCCGGAACGAAATAGTCTCAGGCCGGAACGAAGTAGTCTCAGGCCGGAACGAAGTAGTCTCAGGCCGGAACGAAGTAGTCTCAGGCCGGAACGAAGTAGTCTCAGGCTGGACTGAGGAAGTCCCAGGCTGGCTTGGAGACGAACCTGGAATCTGAGAAGGGTGAAGATCCGGTCGTTTCCTTGGTGGTCGAAGAAGCGGTGTGTAACTAGAAGGGCGCTTCCGTGAACGACTAGGAACGGTGGAGGAAGGTATAGGCTCCGTCCTTCCCGAGCGAAGATTCCAAAGACGAAAACCTGGCTGATGCAAATGCTGGACTCTATGTCTGGATTGTAGCCCAACACTAGAAGTTGCACTAGGAGAGTGTGGAACAGGAGGGGAAAATTCAGGCGGCGGACGCTTTGCAGGTTGAAATGGCACAGATGGCGAAAGAAGACCTTTTTGCCCTACTGCAGATGGATCAAATGTTCCTGAAGTAGGAAGCTGCTCAGCAAAAACAGAAGGAAAGATTTTAGTTCTTGGAGACTGAAGAACCTCAACAATATTATCTGATGATTCAGATGCAGCAAGAGGTACGACTCTTTTAGGCACATGAGAGATGGAACTGCTTGATGAAGAAATGTCAGTTCTTGTACGTTTTAAGTTTCTTGATTGAAAACCAAAGGGAGGCACTATACGTGAAGAAGCAAATGGAGCGATTGGAATATGAGAAGCAGATGAAAACGAAGCTCGTTGCACACGACAAGAATATCCAGAGTAACTGGAAGCACTAGAACTCTCCTCGTTTGAAAAGGCAGGAGACGGAGGAGTTGAAATAATGACAGCACCCCGAGTGAATGGAATTATGTCAGAATGTTAATCGTTAAGAGTAGAAGCAAAGACCCGCTTAGACGAAGGTAGAGAATCGGACAGGACAGGGGTGGGGTCAATAATTTCATCATCATTTATATATACTTGTGAAGTTCCACCCTCTGCCTGAGGATTCCTATACTAGATTTAGGGTTAATAATTGCATCATTGCTTCTAATAACCCATTTCCTACATTGCCGCCCATGGGCAGAATGTAGGGAGCCATCTGGCTTCTTTAATATGACATTATTATTGTACACTTCCAATAATTCAAAGGGGCCTTCATATAAAGGTGCAAATTTTTTAACGAATGTGTGTGCAACGGAGGATTGGAAATGAGTTTCCAATAAGACCAGATCTCCAACTGCGAGATCTGGTTCCCTCCGTTTCGCATTATAGTGCCTAGCTTGGCTTAATTGAGCTCGACTGATAGCGGTCCGTGCCTTTTGCGCAAGTAGTCTTACAGAATCAGGTGTTGGTCTTTGGTCGATCTCATCGATAATGCCAGTTAAATTCTCAAAAGGGGTGCGGATTTTGCGCCCTAGAAAAAGTTCAGCGGGCGTAAGCCGCGTTGATTCATGAAATGATGAGCGAAGGGCAAAACAAAACATTTCAATATGTTCGTCCCAACGCTCATGGTTGTTACCAATAAAGCTTGAGATCATCTTTAGCAATGTTCTATTCACACGCTCAGCCGGATTGGCTTAAGGGTGATATGGACTTATGAATTTATGTTTAATTTGAAGCCTCGCACACATTCGCTCAAATACCTCCGAAATGAACTGAACCCCGTGGTCCGAGACTACGGTACGGGGACAGCCAAATCGAGTGAAAACATTATGTATTAGAATATCACATATTATATCAGCCGTAGCTGCTTTAATAGGGAATGCTTCCACCCATTTAGAAAAATTATCTGTAGCAATTAAAATATATCGAGATTTAGTTTTAGTTGATAATGGATAAGGGCCCAATAAATCTGTAGAGATAGTTTCAAAAACATATATATTTGAACTACAAATAAAGTGACCGGCCGGTCGTTTATTCTCATAATTGTACTTTTGACAGTACTCACATGAGCGAATGTATGCGAGTATACTATTGTACATGCTCGGCCAGTAGGCTACGTCTCGGAGCTTACTACGAGTTTTTCGTATGCCTAAGTGGCCGGCAAGAGGAATATCATGAAATTCGTATAATAAAGCCATGCGAAGAGACTGAGGTATCGCAGGGCGGTACTCAGCTCTCGAATTTACAATTTTTTTATAATACAAAATACCATCGATGATCTCATAATTTCGACTACGGCCCGTTAAAGAAGGTTCACTTGGAGCAGAAGAACCAGCGAGTAAGAAATTATAAATTTCCCCAAAATCTGGATCATTCGGCAGTTCAGAAATTATTTGCTCCCTTGAAGTTATTTCCGAAAGAAGAAATAGGGAGGGAGGTTCAGTATCCGCCTGGGCACCAGAACTGACCGGACAGCAAGACAGTGCGTCAGGCAGTTGGTTTGACTTGCCAGGACGATACTGAATTTGAACATTATATTCCTGAAGTCGAAGTGTCCATTTTAACAATCTTCGAGACAGATTCTTTGCTGTGGTTAAATATTGTAATGCCGAATGATCCGTAATAACATTGACAGTTAAATGATTGAGATAGCATTTAAATTTGGTGACAGCAAATAAAATAGCTAAGCATTCTCGCTCAGTAGCAGAGTAATTACGTTCTGCTTTATTAAGAATTCGTATGCAATAGGATGCCCTCGTTGAGATAAAACAGCTCCTAGACCAACATTAAATATTTCGGCATGGTTAGGAAATGCTAACACAGGTGGCGAAACCAAGGCATGTTTAAGAGTATTAAAGGCAGTCTCTGCCTCTGTGGACCAAGCAAAGTGTCTATATTTTCGTTTCAAAGCGAATAAAGGTTCGCATAGAGTAGCGTACCCCGGAACGAACTGTTGGTACCACCCGGTCATGCCTAAAAATTGCGACAATTCTTTCGCCGACTTAGGCCTCGGAAAGTCCGAAATTTGCTTTACCTTTGAGTCATCGGTGAGAAGACCTTTAGGGGTAATTTTCAGTCCGAGATATACGAGTTCGTCCCAGCCAATTTGACATTTGCTAGGCTTTAACGTCAAACCTGCATTATGTAGCAGTTGGAAAACTTGGTCCAACAGAGACAGATGTTGTTCGAAAGTTTCAGAAGAGATGATAATATCGTCCAGATAAACATGGACATTAGGTCCGAGTACAGGACGTAATATTGAATCCATTAAGCGCTGAAACGTTGCAGGAGCATATGCCAAACCAAAGGGCATGTGTAAAAACTCATATGCTCCAAACGGGATAATAAATCCAGTTTTTTTCAACGGAATCTGGGTGGACAGCCACCTGCAAATAGTCACTAGCTAAATCCAATGTTGATAGCCAGTTTGTTGACGATAAATCCTGGAGAATATCGCTAATTATAGGCAATGGGTAATTAATAGCCTTGGTTACCGCATTGAGTTTACGATAATCAATGACGAAGCGATATTCTCCAGATTGTTTTTTTGGAACAAGAAAAGCAGGTGCTGCCCAAGGACTAAGTGATTCTTTAATTATCCCCGAATGGAGCATGTCCGGTATTTGTCTTTGGAATTCAGCTTTCTCCTGGTTCGAACATGGATAAGGCTTACATGCAATTGGTTTAGCTCCTTTGGTATCAATAGTATGATACACCACCTGTGAAAACCCTGGTTTATCTGAAAATAATCCTGGTCTGCTGCGTAAAACCTGACCAAGTTCGCTTTTATGTTCAGGCAATAATTTGTCACTTGCAAGAACTGGAGAAAAATCAATTGGCTCTTCTGGGGTGAGAGGACTAATCTCAGGCATTAAGATTAGGCCATGTTCGAAATCAAGTGTGAGCTTAAACATTTTAATGAAATCCACCCCCAGAAGGCAATCCACGGGTAACTGTTTGATTAAAAAGAACGTATAAGAAACTTGAACTTCGCCAATCTTGACAGGTAAATTAACTGATCCAGAGATTGCAAAGATATTATTGTCGGCACCTCGCAGACATTGCTGAGAGGGCTCGACACAAGCATTTGGAAAGGTAGCAGCACAGAAATCAAAATTTAATGCCGAGATGTCAGATCAATTTTAGTAGACACCACCACTTTGCCCAAGGTCACAAGAATATCAGGCAAAAGCGGAGCTTGAATAGTTAACAAGAGAGATTTGAGGTCTTCAGAGAAACGAGGAGATAGATTCGACCCATCTATCTCCTGTTGAAGTTTAAATTATCATGAAACTTATTAGAATGTCTAGATTGATTTTGGAAATGTGGCGAACCACCAGGACGTGCTGAATTGTAACGTGCAGGAGAGGCAGCATTATTATCATTAGGCTTGCCTTGCTCCCCAGCACGGTGTTTTGGATATGTCTGGTCCACCGGGTAGTAACTATCCCGGGGACGAGAAACTTGGGTGTCCTGATTTCCATAATGGCCAGGATGTCGCACCTCTGGTACCCGACGATGCGGCGGCACGTACCTAGACTGCTGATAGGTGTTTCTAGGCTGATTGAAAAATTGTCTTTGATGAATGTTCTGATTTGGCTGCTGATTCCTGTTGTTTTGAATATGAGGTTCACGGTACTGCGTAGGTTGGCGGTATTCGTGAACCTGTGAAGATTGACTTTTGCTGTGGCGGTCTTCATAGACTCGAACGAGTTTTAAGCACTCGTGAATGGAGACAGGACGTCGAACTTCCAGATAACCCTGCAGGAAGGGATCCAGCTGCTGTAACAACGTGTCACAAATCTCAGACTCGGCTGAAGCGGGATCCCATAATTTGTAAAGTCGGACTGTTTCCAGGGCGAACGAGACTGGGTTATCTGACGCTCGCTGTCGCCTGGAAAACAGTTGTTGTGCAAGGCCGGCCTTATTGGTTCCAAAAGGAAAGACATCCAAAAAGTCAGCTCGAAATTGTTGATAGGAACCCTCTGGGTTCATTCGACGCCACTGTCTGTACCAGACTTTTGCCGTGTCTTGCAAACATGTGCCAGCAATAGGTATCTGACAGTATTCAGGAACATTATAAAGGTCAAAATGATCGTCCAGATCCTCCAAAAACCTAAGCGAACCGCCGTTTCCCCTAAATATAATACAACCCGCATGGGGCACGTAATGAGCAAGAATTTTGCTCCTTTTCATGGGGGGTGGTGAAATAAATATTTGTTGAAGCACTGCGGTCGAAGTACGCGGTACATAGCCTTCGTACCTCGCGTACTCACTGTCTGATAAGTCAGAACCGCAGGCCTGGTATAGAGCGCTTGGTGAGTTATGAGGAACTCTATAACGCTGAGTACATATATTGTCAGCTGTAGAATTATGAGCCTCATCATTGCTATAGCGGTCATAAAAGAGACCGATAGGATCAGTTACGTTATCCATATCCCGTGACTTCTATGAATATGTTCGAAGGAAGGTTCGGGCGCCAATGTGACGTAAAGGTAGTGTTGGACCTTTACGCTAACTTAAAATATCACCATACTAATAAATTGTTCCTAAATGAAACAAACCTTAACGGCCAGACAAAACATATAACCAGAAGTCAACTTACGGAAAACAGTCCTTTATTGGGAATGGAATCACAACACTCTCCACACATTAGTAGTCTCACACTATTCAATTCTTTCGTACAGCACTTTCTTAACAACGCTCATCATAATCGCTCACAATAATAGTTCTCAATAATCGCTCGTATCAACAAACCTCAATAATCGCTCTCAATAACACCAACACCTCTCTCATACAACAGATCAGGGGTCGCTTTTTATCTCTTGTTCTTATCTTATTACATACATACGTCACGTGCATTCCACCTCAATTGTGTTGCCAAACGTATTCATTTGAAGGAAAAGATATTCCGTTAAGCGGGAAGAATACTGAGAATAAACTCAAGAATTACATAGGGAAATAAACTAAAAAAGGAAAGTTAATCTAGAATAGACGTCACACACAAAAGAAAAGTGTTTAATCAGTGCATTCTGCCAGCGCTTACGTATGGAGCCGAGACATGGACCTCAACTAAAAAAGACATACAAAGACGGCAGACAACTCAAAGTATCGTGGAGAGATGCATGCTTGGTGTAACCAGAAAGATAAGAAGAGGAACTTGGGGATAAGGAAAATGACAGGAGTGGATGACATCATGACCAGAGTGAAATCACTGAAATGGCAATGCGCTGAACATGTTACCAGAAAAACGGACCTCCGATGGACAACCGAAATTTTAGACTGGACTCCGAGGGACAGGAAAATCCCCCGAAGAAGACCCCATGGGAGATGGATGGATGAAATTCGAAAGTATGCTGGAGTTACATGGAGGAGACAGTCTCAAGACAGATAACTGTGGAAGAAACTTGGGGAGACCTTCATCCAGCAGTGTATTGATAATGATTGATAATGATGAATAGAATGATGACATTAAGATAGTACGAGATGTAATGAGAAAATTCAAGAGTAAATATATAAGATATAGTTATTGTGATTAATTGTAGATTAAAGGTATAAGGTATAGTTATTAAGATTTACTGAGGAGGGTGAAATGACTGGGGTATCAGTTGTTATGATTAATAGTGAGGGGGGGGGGTGAAATCGCGGTCTGGTGTTCAATTACTGTAACTACAAAGTAAGCTTTTTGATGTCGTGTACAAACTGATATGTCTGTTTGTAATGAGTTAATTGCTATCTTTCTTTATATACTAAACTGCCATTATGTGCTGGCTTGTCGTTTTTGTCTCTTATTTCATTCTTTTCTTTTAATTTGGGAGAGGAGGGCTATTTCAGGATATAAGGCCTTTTCCCTCTTCTTCCTCGTTGCTGCAATATGTGTATATTATTACTGTAATGTAACTATGGTGTGTAATACAACGTGGCATCTGAAAAAATAAATAAATGAAATGAAATAGTTCGCACCTTTCAAGACACAAAGCATAAGGAGAAAAGCCGTCCTTAGATTACGTTTCGGCTTGTACTACTGATATGAATACTTTTATTCTAATCGGAGTAACAAAAGAAAATCTCAGCAAAAACAAATCTAACGAAAACTGCGACCCAATCTCAAAGTTTTTTTGGAATTATAAGTTTCTTCTTGTATAGAGGCCTAGTTATATTTATTCTCCATACTTTGTTCTTTGAGCTGGAAGATTTTGATGAAATGAGTTTTTTTTTATGTTTATTTTTAATACTGTTAACAAAAGTTTATTTTGCACCCAAGCGCTTCCCCCTTTTTTTTTCATTTTAGCAACATCTGTTCATCGCAAACTTTTACTTTCCGTACAAGCTTGTTCTTTTCCCCTCTCAATAAAACCGAAAACTGCCTTTTAACTGATATTATGCCATCGACTGTGAGTAAAAAGTTTCCTGATCCTTTTACATACTTTATTTGCAACAAGAGGCACTGCTTAGACACGCAAAGAATGTCACTAAAGAAAAACTGCTTACAATACGTTTTTCTTCGATCGTTAGATTTTTCTCTGTGTGGCATTTTCTTGTTCTGCTTCGTCGTTTCGAGCCAGCAATTCTTTTGCTCCAATCATATTTTTTACGTATATTTTCAGAATTCGCTTTATCTTTCCTCGTGTGGCATTACGAACTCTTACTGTCAGAAACTTTTCCTTTGTACAGTTCTTATCTAACAATTCTCTTTTACATTTTTTAATAATTCCTGCAATGCAGATATCTATAAATATTCCGTTTCAGTTTTTGTAGCATTTAAACACAATGTTTTCTAAACTGTCAATCACTGCTTTTTACCTGCAGCAATTAACACCACTTTGTTATAGAAACCTGACTGAGGTAAGATTTCATTTCCATACAAGTTACAATGCCTGTAGGGAAACGGAGGCAAAAACACTCATGTTACAGTTCTGTCCGTCTGTCCGCTGGCAACATATTCCATGCCTATTACACTGACGTGGCAAATTATTAGGAAGCCCCAAATAGGACTACCCCTTAGTTGTTCGGGGCACCGGTCAAAATCTTTTTTGCGGGGCACCCGCTCATATGAACAATTTGATTAAAAATGTCTCACAAAATTCCTGCGCCCATGTCAGCTATGCTGATCTATCGATGAAGATTTTATAATACAGTCATTTGCAAAAGTTTAAGACCACCTGTCAATTTATTGAAAATTAATATTTTCAAACAAACAACTAATCACTAGTCAAAGAGATTTAAAACAAGAAATATGACACCACCGAATTTTCGGGGGTAATAAGCACGTCTTTTGAATCCGTTTTGACGCAAATTAAATTTATCAAAGTTTTCATAGTCAATGGAACCGGTATGGAAAACAATAGTATCTGACGGAAGAAAAAGGTTTTTCAATCGGGTTTTTAATCCCTCCGATATTGCTGTAAACGGAATCGTGAGCTTACGCCCTCTGGCTGCAGACTTGTGCGTTAAGAAAAATATGAATTTATATGAGAAACATTTCACACTGGAAACGATCTCCAACACAGAAAGAATTTTTCAAATATTGAGCAGAAATAAGATGTGACTTTACGTCCCCTGGTGGGAAAACCACGCATTATTTTAGGAAGAAAGTGTTCTCAAAAGGTTTTTCCATATGAGCGGTATCGGTCCAAGAAAAAAAAAATTAGTCGAGTTTTCAGAAGCCCAGATTTTGCTACAAATACATCAGAAGCAGAAATGAACATTTATGCCCCCTGGTGGCCAAACCATTCTTTACAAAACATTTGAAATTATGTGAAAAATATTTTCCATCAGGTCTTATATGCGATACAGGAAGAATTTTTCAAAACGGAGCTTTAGGAGTAGAAATAACGCAGAAAACGCAACTTACCTTTGTGACCCCTAGCGGAAAGTCTATGATTTACTTGAAAAATTTGAATTTATAGGAAAAACCTTTCGCATCGGAAACACAATCCAACAAAGAAGGAATTTTTCAAATCGGACTCCTAGAAGTAGAGATATTGACAAAAATAAGATATACATCTACGCCTCCTGACGTAGAAACCGTGCATTATCTTAAGAAGAAAATGTTTCTAAAAGGTTTGTCGACATGAGTACTATCGGTCTATGAACGACGTTTTTTCAATCGAAAATTTAGAAGCTCATATTTTGCTGCAAATACATCAGAAGCGGAAATTAAGATTTACCTTTCCTTGTGGCCAAACCATTTTTTACAAAAAATTAGAAATTGTGTGCAAAGATTTCCCACAGGAGCTGTATCCGGTGAAGAAAGAATTTTTCAAATCGGAGATATAGGGGGAAACGCAATTTACCTCTACGCTCCCTAGCGGAAAGTCTATGAATTACTTGAAAATTTTGAAGTTATATGAAAAACATGTCGCACTGAAAACACTTTCCAATAAAGAAGAAATTTTTGAAATCGGAGCCTAGAAGTAGAGATATTGACGAAACTAAGATATACATCTACGACCCCTGGCGGAGAAACTGTTGAATATTTTAAGAAGAAAATATTCCGAAAAGGTTTATCGATGTGAGTGGCTTCAGTCCACGAAAGAATTTTTTCAATCGATATTTTAGAAGCTCAGATTTTATGGCAAATACTACAGAACCAAAAATTAACCCTTAATACCCCTGGTGGCCAAAGTATTATTTTCCAAAAATTTGAAATTATATGCAAAAGATTTTCTATCAGGAGGTGTATCCTCTGAAGACAAAAATTTTCAAATGGGAGTTTTAGAAGAAGAGTTATCGGGAAAAAACATCATTTACTTTTACGCCCCCTAGCGGAAAATCTATGCGTAATTTGAAAAGTAATACTCTTCGAAAAAAATGGAATCGAAATATTAAAGAATTTTTTCAATCGGATATTTAGAAGCAAATATGTGGAATAAAACGTATTTTTGAATTCGACATCATCTGCATTTACGCCCTCTAGCGGCGAAATTGTACATCGTAAAAGAAACGAAATGAAGGATCATCATTCGCATATTTCATACTTCCCAATGCAAAAAGAATTTTTCAAATCGGACTAATAGTTGCAGAGATATCGTGGGTACAGACGGACGGACGGACAAACCGGTAACATAATCACGATCTTTTTTCACAAAAGACGTGCTAAATATGACACCACAGATGAATACTTGCATTCTTTAGAACACAAAAAGACAAAAATCAGTACTTTGAGTGGCCACATTTGTTTTTTATAACGGACAGTATACGACGTGGCATTCTCTCAATGACGGATTTTCAGTAGTCACTTGAAATGTTTTTGCACCGCACGTACTTTATCGCGTCAATCAAAGATTGGGGATTTGATGGCTGTTTTTGTGCTACCTTGTCTTTTAAAATGGTCCGCAAATTTTCGATGGGGTTAAGGTCTGGACTATTACCGGGCCAGTCAAGCACAGTTATGTTTTTCCTCTGCAGGTAGTCCTTTACTGCCTTTGATCTGTGGCATGGAGCACCATCTTGTATAAAGATTGTGCATGTGTGCACTTGCATATAAGTTAACAGCTTCTCACGTAAAATTAACACGTAAAAAGGACCTGTCATGGCAGTGCTTGTCGGCAAAAAGGATAATGAAGCAGTACCAGATGTTGACATAGCACCCCATATCATCCGACTAGACGGATGTTTCACGGTGCTATCGGTGCATTTTTTATCAAACCTTTTGCCTTTTTGTCGTCGAACATGTGCTTCACGTGATTCAAATTGATGCATAGTTGATCCATCGGAAAAAGGAATTTGGTTCCAATCTTCAGCAGTCCACGATTGATGACGCTTCGCAAAATGGAGTCTCTTCTTTTTCATCATACAGGTAAGTTGAGGTTTATGTGCAGGTTTTTAAGATTTTAATCCAAAATCTTCGCTAAGACGTCGGGAAACAGTGCTGATACAAATATCTGACCCTTTTGAATGTAGAAAGGACTTGATTTTCTTGCATGAACTCCTCGGAGAACGCATAACTATTCGCCTTATGGTATTGCCATCACGCGTGGTTGTTTTCCTTGGACGCCCACTTCTCTTTCGGTCCCTAATTTACCTTCACGATCGTATTATAAATAGCAGTGTTGCGCACATTCACCTTTCTGCTTATGCTACGTTCGGAGTATCCTTCATGATATAAAGTCGCTATTTGTGCCCTCTGAATAACGCTTCATGACGCTTTTTTGCCCATTTTTCGTTATGCAGAAAATATGTACAGAACGTCTCAGCATGAAAATCAGAAGCAAACTGCCGCTATCACGTTTCACCCAACTCTATCAACATCTGCAGCTGTACATAGAAATGTTATTTTACTGAAGAATAAAGGCAATTTTGAAATGTAGGATGATACAACACCGCAGGAAGGTGAATAATACAGACAGTAGGTGACGCAATCTACAGAAATCTCCTAATACAAACAGTTGGTCTTAAACTTTTGCAAATATTTGTAATGGGTAGAGAAGAGGTTCTTACGTATTTGTTTATTGCCCAATCTCTTGAACACAGTAAGCTATAAATTTAAATTTCTACAATGTGATCTTCACATGGTCTCTCTACAGATTTGTTGAATCTCTTGAACTCATTATACCATAATCACTGCATTCCTGGAATGTGATCTCCTTCAATTCTGACCATGTTACTCTACGGATTTGTTGAATCTGTTGAACTCATTAGGAGTTAGTCTCTGCATTCCTAGAATGCGATCTCCTTCCATTTTGGCTATTGTCTCTCTACGGATTTGTCGAATTTCTTGAATTCATTAGGCCGTAATCACTGCATTCCCAGAATGTGATCTCCTTCAATTCTAACCATGGTCTTTTACGGATTTGTCGAACCTGTTGAACTCATTATACCATAATCACTGCATTCCTGGAATGTGATCTCCTTCAATTCTAACCATGGTCTTTTACGGATTTGTCGAACCTGTTGAACTCATTATACCATAATCACTGCATTCCTGGAATGTGATCTCCTTCAATTCTAACCATGGTCTTTTACGGATTTGTCGAACCTGTTGAACTCATTATACCATAATCACTGCATTCCTGGAATGTGATCTCCTTCAATTCTAACCATGGTCTTTTACGGATTTGTCGAACCTGTTGAACTCATTATACCATAATCACTGCATTCCTGGAATGTGATCTCCTTCAATTCTGACCATGTTACTCCACGGATTTGTTGAATCTGTTGAACTCATTAGGAGTTAGTCTCTGCATTCCTAGAATGCGGTCTCCTTCCATTTTGGCTATTGTCTCTCTACGGATTTGTCGAATTTCTTGAATTCATTAGGCCGTAATCACTGCATTCCCAGAATGTGATCTCCTTCAATTCTGACCATGGTCTTTTACGGATTTGTCGAACCTGTTGAACTCATTATACCATAATCACTGCATTCCTGGAATGTGATCTTCTTCAATTCTGACCATGTTACTCTACGTTTTGTTGAATCTGTTGAACTCATTAGGAGTTAGTCTCTGCATTCCTAGAATGCGATCTCCTTCCATTTTGGCCATTGTCTCTCTACGGATTTGTCGAATTTCTTGAATTCATTAGGCCGTAATCACTGCATTCCCAGAATGTGATCTCCTTCAATTCTGACCATGGTCTTTTACGGATTTGTCGAACCTGTTGAACTCATTATACCATAATCACTGCATTCCTAGAATGTGATCTCCTTCCATTTCGACAATTGTCTCTCTACGGATTTGTCGAATCTCTTGAATTCATTAAACCGTAATCACTGCATATCCAGAATGTTATCTCCTTCAATTCTGACCATGGTTACTTTACGGATTTGTCGAATCTGTTGAACTTATTAGGACTATAACAAAGTATATTTCTGTGTCATTTTTGTCCATGCCGAGTATCGAACCCGGATCACCTCATTCCGGAATAAGTCGCTCTCCCAACTGAGCTACTTGGACGTATGCTCTCGCTGCTATCTGCCTTTATCTCATGTGCGTCCTGCAGGGAAGGCACATCACAAGACGTAGTCACTGCATTTCTAGAAAGTGATCTCTTACCATTTTGGCCATGTTCTCTCTATGGATTTGTCGAATCTCTTGAACTCATTAGGCCGTAATCACTGCATTCCTGGAATATGAGATCTTCCGATGTTGATTATCTTCTGCCTACAGATTTATAAAATAACCATAGCCACTGGCATCTTCCATAGCGCTCCAGAATAAACAAATGGAAGAAAAACAGGACTGTTTCTCTTGTTTTCGGGAACTATAGCGTAAAAGACATTTGCCGGTCGCGTAATCTCAACCGCATCCTTCTACTCCGGAGACGAATGATTTCCCAACTAAGCTGCACCAACAAAGTTTTTCGCTGCAACTTGGCCATCTTGACATGTGTATCACTTCTAAGGTAGGTGCGCCACATACATTCCCGCTGGAGAAGAAGTTTGGACGGAATTGTAAGTTTCCGGGTCAGCCGGAAAACCACGCTTGAAGGAGGTCACTGTAGAAGAAAGAATTCTCCTAAATTCCCCATTTGGTCTGGAGTAAACATCATACATGCTTCGAAGAACCCAACAGTAGTGTCATTATGGGGGTTCTGGTGCACTGTTTTTCTATAGAAGTAATGCTAATTTTTTGTGACTCACCATTTCATTATGTAAGGTAATCGAAACGAATTTCTGGCGTGGCGAGATATGAATTGTGAAGAAATGAACTTTTGGAGTTGAGTTTTGGGGTTACGGAATACGATGAATTTCTGGGGTAAGGGGTGAGAGTGTGAATAGTGGAAATGTAGTTGGATTTAATTCAAAAAAGTTATGGAATTTGTGAACTCAATTCAGTAAATTGACTGCCCAGAAGGCTTTACCTCTGTTCTATTCTCTGTTTCCACTATGAATATTCGGGTATATCACTGGCTTACTGGCTTTAAAGGGATCTTGTTTCTTTGATACGAGAGCCTAACAATGCACGTCCACACTATCTATTATAGTATATACGTATCTTTTTATCCCACCCTGACTCGGATACTTACTTATATAGCCCATAAGTATGCGTCATAAAAATAAATATATGACGTCATAAAGTGCGTGAGACCTTCATTAGAAGTTCTCTAAAATCAACGAGACGTGCTCTCAGGAAACTGGCATTCCGCACGTGACAGTGTGGCTATAATTTTACCATCATGCACCAGCTGAAAATAAACGATGGTAAGACACGCAAAGGTTTCTGTACGGAAATGATTAGTAGGACAGAAGAAAAAGAAGTCTTTCTGGAGACGATAATTTTCAATGACGAGTGTATTTTTCACGTAAGTGGTAAAGACAACATCCATAACTGAAGAATGTGGGGAAGCGAACATCCACACGCCACCGTAGAAGATGTTTTTTGCAGAGAGAACCCAAAAGTCAATGATGTTTACGCCATGAGCATGAAGAAAGTGTAGACTCTTCTTTTTTGCGGAGTCCAGCGTTGTTGGTATTGCGTATCTCGAAATGCTGCAACAGCACCTCATCATACAATTAAACAAAGATGACCGCAGCGCACACTTTGTAACGTGCCTGCCCCACAGGACGCACACGACATAAAGGCAGATAGCAGCGAGAACAAACGTCTGCGCTTGCTCAGTTGGTAGAGCGACTTGTTCCGGGATAAGTGGACTCGGGTTCGATCCCCGGCGTGGACCAAAAATGACGGAGAAATTTACTTCGTTATAATGGCGCCCCAACTTCCCGGATGATCCGGCCGTTAAAGATCTCGCACTGGTGTGATGTCCTTTCCACACCGCGAGACAAGAAAAACAAGAGAATCCCTTCTCCAGTGCTTCGAAAAATAAATGTGTGTGACGTTGCATTCCACACACCAGATTGACTGGGAGTTCTCAAGTGCACGTTCTACAGTGGATGGCTACTTGCAACGATTTATGGTCACGGCTGACCCGTGGGCCATGCCCCCGGCCCTCTTTCTGAGAAGGGGGAGGGGAGATGTGACGTGTCTGCTATGCAGGACGCACACGACATAAAGGCATATAGCAGAGAGCGCGAACGTCTGCGTAGCTCAGTTGGTAGAGCGACTTGTTCCGAAATCAGTGACTCGGGCTCAATCCCCGGAGTGGACCAAAAATGACGAAGAAATTTGCTTCGTTTTAACTTACATCCAGCAAGATGCAGCACCTCCGCATTACCAGAACGACGTAAGGTCGTACCTAAACATCTGTTTTCCAGGTAGGTGGATTCATAGAGGTCCTTAGCCTTGCCACCTGGTTACACCGCTTACACCGCTAGATTATTTTTGTAGGACTTTGCTAAAAATCGTGCCTATGTACCACCACTACCAACCAATATCTATGGGCTAAATACAAGAATCCAGTGCTGCTCTGACGCCTGATATGATACGCCGCGTGTGGCTTGAAATTGGCTGCAGGCAGGACATCTGTAGAGTTACTGGAGGTAGTCACATCGAGAATTGACTTTCTGTGGTGAAACTTCAAGTATCATCTCTACATATGCACAGTAAGATTAATTGTTTATCTGTTACTATTTCATTTCTATTGTCTTGCAAAGTTGTATACTCCCTTTTGAAACACCCTGTATTTATATGACGTAATAAAATAAATTTATTTCATGAAGTGATATAAATATATTTCATGACGTCATATAAATATAGTACGCAGCAGAAAATTACGAAGCTGATATGTGAAATTCGTAAAAAAATATTCTAATGTTTTGAAGATGACAATCCGTCTTCTGGTGTTATTATGACAAGGCTGGTAAGTCAGAAAATATCCGAAAACTTGAAAATCTCGTCATCCTGTATCTTCAAAATTTTCGTCGTCCTGTATCTTCGTTTTCGTATCTTCAAAATCTGTGTTACTGTATATGGTGTAATCTTGTATTTCATTCATGACTTATCAGCTAATCCGGGCAATCATGGGATAGGATTCTTAACCTCCATATCCGCTAAACATAAATGCCGCTTGCTTCGACTAGTGAATCCTGTGATGGTTATATTCGGATTAATCGGAAACTTGGGACTTGGTCGTTCTGGGTGGTGTAGTGGTTGGCATACCCGGGCGCTACATGGGAGACGTGGGTTCGATTCCCCCTACAGGACGACGAAATTTTAATGTTTTCGCATATTATCTGATATATTTACACCAAAAAACGGATTGTCGTCTTCAAAATTTGTATTATATGGTGTATTCCCGTATTTCATTCATAATCTAATGTTTGTTTTTTTATGTTCCCATTAATTTTGCCATTAAAAACGATGAAATTACCTTTGAATTGATATTATATCAAACAAAATTTCCTGTTTTGCTCGTTAAACCATTATCTTTCTAAATACAGGCATGTTATAATTTGCCTCAAATACACTATTGTTTGTGAAAATTGCAGCACCAAAACGGAATCATGCGATTCTAATGAAATTTATACGAAACATTACTGATATGGCTGTACATTTTCAGAACAGTAAAACAATTTTTACCTGCAAAAATCAGCATCTTGTGAACCCTCCGCAAGCTGCAATAGGAGCTTCTAGACGCCGTGGTATTGAATCAAAAATTTGTTGGATGCTGTCCTGTGTAATTGCTTGCCAGGTGGCATGTACACAGTATGCTAGTACACAGGTCATTGGCACTGATCGCTTGAGTACTTTGAAAGGCCAGTTGCCTAGTAACCATATAACAGACATGTTCAATAGGTAAAATGTGTGGCGAACGTGCAGTCCAAGAAAGAAGCGATATCTGCTGTGTAGCGAAGAGTGCTTGAACATTCCTGACAAAATGAGGTTGGGCATTGTCCTGCTGAAATGTAGCGCCACGAGTGCTCTGAAGGAAAGGTATAACTTCTGCCTGCACAACTTCCCTGATGTAGCGGTCGCTGTTGAGATTGCCTTCAAGGCCTAGCAGCCGATAACTTCTGCCTGCACAACTTCCCTGATGTAGCGGTCGCTGTTGAGATTGCCTTCAAGGCCTAGCAGCCGATAACTTCTGCCTGTACAACTTCCCTGATGTAGCGGTCGCTGTTGAGATTGCCTTCAAGGCCTAGCAGCCGATAACTTCTGCCTGTAAAACTTCCCTGATGTAGCGGTCGCTGTTGAGATTGCCTTCAAGGCCTAGCAACCGATAACTTCTGCCTGTACAACTTCCCTGATGTAGCGGTCGCTGTTGAGATTGCCTTCAAATCCTAGCAACCGATAACTTCTGCCTGTACAACTTCCCTGATGTAGCGGTCGCTGTTGAGATTGCCTTCAAGGCCTAGCAACCGATAACTTCTGCCTGTACAACTTCCCTGATGTAGCGGTCGCTGTTGAGATTGCCTTCAAGGCCTAGCAGCCGATAACTTCTGTCTGTACAACTTCCCTGATGTAGCGGTGGCTGTTGAGATTGCCTTCAAAGCCTAACAGCCGATAACTTCTGCCTGTACAACTTCCCTGATGTAGCGGTCGCTGTTGAGATTGTCTCAAGCCCTAGCAGCCGATAACTTCTGCCTGTACAACTTCCCTGATGTAGCGGTCGCTGTTGAGATTGCCTTCAAGGCCTAGCAGCCGATAACTTCTGCCTCTACAACTTCCCTGATGTAGCGGTCGCTGTTGAGATTGCCTTCAAGGTCTAGCAGCCGATAACTTCTGTCTGTACAACTTCCCTGATGTAGCGGTGGCTGTTGAGATTGCCTTCAAAGCCTAACAGCCGATAACTTCTGCCTGTACAACTTCCCTGATGTAGCGGTCGCTGTTGAGATTGTCTCAAGGCCTAGCAGCCGATAACTTCTGCCTGTACAACTTCCCTGATGTAGCGGTCGCCGTTGAGATTGCCTTCAAGGCCTAGCAACCGATAACTTCTGCCTGTACAACTTCCCTGATGTAGCGGTCGCTGTTGAGATTGCCTTCAAGGTCTAGCAGCCGATAACTTCTGTCTGTACAACTTCCCTGATGTAGCGGTGGCTGTTGAGATTGCCTTCAAATCCTAACAGCCGATAACTTCTGCCTGTACAACTTCCCTGATGTAGCGGTCGCTGTTGAGATGGCCTTCAAGGCCTAGCAGCCGATAACTTCTGCCTGTACAACTTCCCTGATGTAGCAGTCGCTGTTGAGATTGTCTCAAGGCCTAGCAGCCGATAACTTCTGCCTGTACAACTTCCCTGATGTAGCGGTCGCCGTTGAGATTGCTTTCAAGGCCTAGCAGCTGATAACTTATGCCTGTACAACTTCCCCGATGTAGCGGTCGATGTTGAGATTGCCTTCAAGGCCTAGCAGCCGATAACTTCTGCCTGTACAGCTTCCCTGATGTAGCGGTCGCTGTTGAGATTGCCTTCAAGGCCTAGCAGCCGATAACTTTTGCCTGTACAACTTCCCCGATGTAGCGGTCGCTGTTGAGATTGCCTTCAAGGCCTAGCAGCCGATAACTTCTGCCTGTACAACTTCCCTGATGTAGCGGTCGCTGTTGAGATTGTCTCAAGGCCTAGCAGCCGGTAACTTCTGCCTGTACAACTTCCCCGATGTAGCGGTCGCCATTGAGATTGCTTTCGAGGCCTAGCAGCCGATAACTTCTGCCTGTACAGCTTCCCTGATGTAGCGGTCGCTGTTGAGATTGCCTTCAAGGCCTAGCAACCGATAACTTTTGCCTGTACAACTTCCCCGATGTAGCGGTCGCTGTTGAGATTGCCTTCAAGGCCTAGCAGCCGATAACTTCTGCCTGTACAACTTCCCTGATGTAGCGGTCGCTGTTGAGATTGTCTCAAGGCCTAGCAGCCGGTAACTTCTGCCTGTACAACTTCTCCGATGTAGCGGTCGATGTTGAGATTGCCTTCAAGGCCTAGCAGCCGATAACTTCTGCCTGTACAGCTTCCCTGATGTAGCGGTCGCTGTTGAGATTGCCTTCAAGGCCTAGCAGCCGATAACTTCTGCCTGTACAACTTCCCCGATGTAGCGGTCGCTGTTGAGATTGCCCTCAAGGCTTAGCAGCCGATAACGTCTGCCTGTACAACTTCCCCGATGTAGCGGTCGCTGTTGAGATTGCCCTCAAATCTTAGCAGCCAATAACGTCTGCCTGTACAACTTCCCTGATGTAGCGGTCGCTGATGAGATTGCCCTCAAGGCCTAGCAGCCGAACTTCAGCCTGTACAACTTCCCTGATGTATCGTTAGCTGTTCAGATTACCCTTAAGGCCTAGCAGCCGATAACGTCTGCCTTCCCTGATGTAGCGGTCGCTGGTGAGATTGCCCTCAAAGCATAGCAGCCCATAACTTCTGCCTATACAACTTTCCCGATGTAGCGGTCACTGTTGAGATTGCCCTTAAGGCCTAGCAGCCGATAACATCTGCCTGTACAGTTTCCGTGATATAGCTGTCGCTATTGAGATTGCCCTCAAGGCTTAGCAGCCGATAAATTCTGCCTGTACAACTTCCCTGATGTAGCGGTCGCTGTTGAGATTGCCCTCAAGGCCTAGCAGCCGATAATTTCTGCCTGTACAACTTCCCTGATGTAGCTGTCGCTGTTGAGATTGCCCTCAAGGCCTAGCAGCCGAGGTCGCGAATGGTACACAATGGCACTCCTCACCATCACACTTGGCTTTGGTCCCTATGACGATCAACAATGCATGCTGGAAGAAGCCGCTCACCACAATACCGTCTAATGCGCATGGGCCATCATGGTAGTCTAATGTGAATCGGTACTTGTCCGAAAACACGGCATGTTGCCAATCAGCACTTTATTGTCTGTATTGAGAACCGCATTCCGGCCTGAGGCGGCGATGGTTCAGGGTCAACGTCATCTGTGCAGCAGATGGCGTTGTACTGTGGAGGCAGACAATGCCACACCTGTTGCAGTGCCCCAATGTTATGCTAACAGTTGCGAAGATTCGTAATGGTTCGTCACTGCCCTGCGGCCGAGGTCTCGGTCGTCCCGCGGTGTCGTCACATCTCTCTGTTCACTGCAGAATTTTCGAGTTCGGTCCACTGTAGCTATACGCGCATCACTGTCGCGGCGTTATGTCCCGTCCGAGCAGCAATGTCGCAGTACGAAAATGCAACATCACGCAGACGAGTCATTCGTCCCCGTTCAAACTCTATCGTATGGTGATATTGCGCCCTTCGTCGTCGCCGAGGAATTATTGGATCCCGAAGACTCTTTAACAACTCGCTGTTCACGATGCCCTACTGGTGTGTATCCTAAACATCCCCCTCTTTATACCCCTTACTCGACAGTTCAGAAGGCACTGCCAGGCCCAGAAATGGGCAAAGACTCTGCACTTCTAATCATTTGCATGTCGTACCCTGCTCTGCATATCCTGTACGTTTCACGCGATTGCCATCATTTCTTCATGGTGGTGCAATTTTCACAAACAGTTGTTTATAATTTCTAATAGCTTTTCGGGAGAAAAGCAGTATACACGTACGTTTCTTTAAGTTACTTCATTCTTCAGTAAGATTTGAACGAAAGCAAAAAGTTTTCCCATTGACGGAGTATGTAGTGTTATGTAGAATGAAAGCCGAAGTATGAATTTATGCAGGCGAAAGAAAAATGTTATGCCGGCAGACATCAATTCCTTAATCGCTTGTCTCGTATCTCTGTGGTAAGTGGTAGTGGGTGGCAGCTAGGGGAATATGAACCGTATCGGTTTAATTCCTCCCGCTACTAACCATTGAATTCGGGGTGCCCCCCCCGGATTCTTCCGATTACCTTGCCAGAGAGTTGATTGGTTCCCAAAAATCGGCCCTGGATGTTTGAGCTACTTCCGGCGGTATCTCTGATTTACACACTACATATCATTGGTCTCGCCGCCGAATCTGATGTGTTCCCGGTTCAGATTCCTAACAGAAGCCACGGCTGCGTCTGGCGGTAAAGGATTTTGACGATCTATAATTCCATATGAAGAGTCTCCCAACATTGGGCTGGCCACACAAAGAGGTGTACTCCGGCCTAAACTTTCCAATTTAGGCCACGACTCCATTTGGAGGCAAGAGATATTCACGATCTGTAATGTATTATGAAGAGACTCCCAGCGTTGGACTGGCCATACAAAAAGGTGTACTCTGGCCTTAGGGGTCCCAATGGAGGCCACGACTCCATTTGAAGGCAAGATATATTGACAATCTGTAATGCACTGAAGCGATGAAAGATTTCCGTCTTTAGCACGATTTAATGATTAAAAGATGAGAAATATATACAATTAATATATATATATTTCTCATATATATATATTATTTCTCATCTTTTAATCATTAAATCGTGCTAAAGACGGAAATCTTTCATCGCTTCAGTGATTAATGTCGCACGAGTCTTCAATATTTGTTGAATTGTAATGCACTATGAAGAGTCTCCCAGCTTTGGGATGGATACACAAAGAGGTGTACTCCAGCCTAAGGGTCCCAATAGAGGCCACGAATCCATTTGCAGGCAAGAGATATTGACGATCTGTAATGCATTATGAAGAGTCTATCAGCATTGGGCTAGCCACACAAAGAGGTGTGCTCCGGCCTAAGGGTCCCGATGTAGGCCACGACTCCATTTGGAGGCAGCAAGAGATGTTGACGATCTGTAATGTATTATGAATAGTCCCCAGCATTGGGCTGGCTACACAAAGAGGTGTAATCCAGCCTAAAGTTCCCAATGGAGGCCACGACTCTATTTGGAGGCAACAAGAGATATTGACGATCTGTAATGCATTATGAAGAGTCCCCCAGCATTGTGCTGGATACTATATTTGGTTTATTTCAGCCAGAGGATTCTAATGGTACCATAGTGTATTTCTGTTTGGTGTATTTTGGCCTGATAATTCCACGGTATCGTACGGTGGCAAGAGATCCTAACAATGTGTAATATCATGTGAAGAGTCTTTCTAACATTATACTGGCCTCCCAAACTAATGTATGACAAGCTGAGATTCCTAATTGAGGCCGTGGCTGCATCTGGCGTAAAGTATCTTGACGATATGCAATGCCATATGAAGAGTCCTTCATCACTGAGCTGGCCACCTAATGTGTTGAATTCCGGCCTGGGGATCAAAATGGAGTCCGTGGCTCCATTTAGTGGAAAGGAATCTGCATACATACATATCACTAAGCTGTTCTCTGAGATTCAGAGCAAAGAAATACAAACTACCGGACAAATATTTAACTGATAATGTACTGGAAATAATCCGTTAGCCTCTCCAGTGGCGCAGTGGTCTGAGCGATGGCTTCTAGTCATTCATCCGAGATGGGTCCGGGATCGAATCCCAGTGAGGCATGACTGTTGTGTTTGTCTTACTGAGCTGGCTCTCTCCCTTCCCTGGAACCAGTTGCCCTAAATTAGGGACGGGCGACTGCTTATAGCACACTGAGTTGCTCACGGTGGTCGTTAAACGTCCAAAAATAATCAGGTAAAGACATGCTACTGTGACGTACTACTGGAAAGGAATCTGGATGATCTGTAGCGATATATAAAGGGTTTCTCCAGCACTGGGCTGGACACGCTGTCTGGTTTATTCCGGCCTGAGGACATGTATGAAAGCCACGGCTCCATTAGGTATCTTGGTGATCAGTTATGAAATGTGTAGTCTCTCTAACATTGGGCTAGCCACCTAATATAGGGTGTTAATGTGGATCACGTCTCCATTCAGCAGCAAGGAATCTTGACGTTTGTGGCGTACTACAGAGGAGACCCACATATCAGACTGCTAGTACCCGTGAAAGGCCCTTATCGGCGTAGCTTAATTGGGAAAACATTCGGCTCCGGAGCAAATGGATTTGCATTCAAATTTCACCACCGACAAATTTGGGTTTCACACGGTCTGTAATGCCTTACGAAGAGTTCCCCAGTACTAGGCTGGCCACCCAGTATGGTGTATTCCCAGTTGATAATCCTTAATGGAGGCCATGGTACCATTCATCGTAAAGGGATCTTGATAATGTCATCGCAAAGAGATTTTGATAACGTCATATGAAGAAGAAATGGTAATTTTGAAGATATTTAGTATTCACAAATTAATCACAGTGTGAAACATAGTGTAATGCTTTGAGTGGGTTTTGCGATTATTATAGGATAAATGAAAGTAACCTGAGCTATTTCATGTTAGACATCCTACAACCAATTGTTCAGAATCACGTGTATCTATCTAATGCTCTCAATTCCAGGATGAGTAATGGGCGAATCGTTTGTTCTATGGCATTGGTTTTTTCTGCTCCCTGGAATCTCTGGCCCGAAATTAAATGCGTGACTTCCTATATAGCTTTAAGTGTTCATGGGTGCTACTTAAGCACTGAAGCTAAAAAAAGTTAATATTTAATTCATGACAATGCATTTCAATTATTCAGTTTAATTTCTATCTAACTATTTCAGGATGGCTGCAAATTTTTGTTATTCCTGACGAAGTACTGCCGCATGACCAACTACATGTGGATGTTCTGTGAGGGTTTCTACCTCCACAAACTTATTGCAGCTGCTTTTGCTGAACAGAAGAATCTCATTGTGTTCTACATCATCGGATGGGGTAAGTTACTTTTTAGATTACGAGATAAAAGCAGGAAACGTTCGCGACAAATTATTTGTATTGCAGTTCTGCGTGTTTGAAGTGAACATGCTGTATCAAGCCATCCAAATATGTACTACAGCGGCTGGACCTGTGGCGCAGTGATCTCAGCGACGGCTTCCGATCATTCGTCCGAAATGGGTCCAGGTTCGAATCCCGGAGAGGCATGGATATTGTGTGTGTCTTACGGCGCTGGCTCTCTCTCTCTCTCTCTCTCTCTCTTTTGGAACCAGTGGCCTTAAATTACGGTCGGGCGAATGCTTATTGCCGACTGAGCTGCTCACGTTGGTCGCTAAACTTCCAATCAAAATTAAAAAAAAAAAAAAAAAAAAACCTACTGGGATTATAACTAACAGATGGTCCAGACGCGCAGGTAAAATCACTATGGCACATATAAGGAATGAAACTTCAATAAGTGAATTTGGTAAAAGCAACAGAAACGAGCGTAGACGATACAGTTCAATTTTCAAGTGCAATTTACCTTTATACCTTAAAAGAAAAGTGTTTACTTAATGCACCTTTTCCTACTTCTTGCTTATGGATCACAAACATGGATCCTAATATGAAACTGACATGCAAAGTCGGTGGTTAAATCACGGGATTCGAACCCGGATCCTTCTTAGAGAAATGGAGAGATGCATGATTCGTATAACCAATAAATGTAGGAAAAGGAGCTCGTGGATCAGGAAAATAAAAGAATAGATGATATCATGATCAAAGTAACAACCCTCAAGGGACAACGGGAAGGAAGGCCGCCCCGGTGGCGCAGTGGTCTAAGCGATGGCCTCTGATCATTCGTCCCAACGGGGTCCGGGTTCGAATCCCGGTGAGGCATGGATGTTGTTTTTGTCTTATGGCACTGGCTCTCTCCCTTCCCTGGAACCAGTGACCCTAAATTAGGGACGGGAGACTGCTTATAGCCCATTGAGTTGCTCACGGTGGTCGTTAAACCTCCAAACAACAACAACAACGGGAAGGAGATATTGCAGAAGGACTGCCGACAACTGGATAACTGAAAGGGTATAAGAAAAGACCTAGAAGAAAAGAATGAAATTCTAAAGTATGTCAGAATGACGTCGAAACGAACTTCTCAAGATGGTGAAAGCGACTTAGGCAGACCTTCATCCAGCATCGGATTGAGAATAGCTGATAATGATGATGACGTAGCTCAAATTATATAGTGAAATGTATTTTGACTAGCTCAAGAAGAATTACGAAAAAGCAAGTTAAGTTTATCCGATTTTGTTGTTGTTCGGAGGTTTAACGACCGCCGTGAACAACTCGATGTATTTTAAGCAGCTTCCTGACCGAAATTGAGGGTCGGTGGTTCCAGGGAAGGGAGAGATCCAGTGCCATAAGACCAATACAACATTCATCCCTAACCAGGATTCGAACCCGGATCCATCTTGGATGAATGGTCGCACTTAGACCACGGAACCACCGGGATGGCAAAGTTCAGTTTGGGTAGCTCCACAGTGCAGAGGAGGACGGTAGCTGTTTTACCTTTGTTTTTATCTTTTCTTTGAAAGGACAGTTGCTAAAATACACTATATTATCAAAAAGTATTTGGACATTACCAAATATTTGAATGAGCGCAGTTAGTGTGTGTGTGAAAGGGGGGGGGGTTACGTATATGCAGCTGGGATGTTCTGTTATGCGCCATAACTATCCGTTGTAAAGCTGAGATGGCCGCCCCGGTGGCGCAGTGGTCTAAGCGATGGCCTCTGATCCTTCGTCCGTAAGGGGTCCGGGTTCGAATCCCGGTGAGGCATGGATGTTGTGTTTGTCTTACGGCACTGTCTTTCTCCCTTCCCTGGAACCAGTGACCCCAAATTAGGGACGGGCGACTGCTTATACCCCATTGAGTTGCTCACGGTGGTCGTTAAACCTCCAATCAAAAAAAAAAAAAAAAAAGGCTGAGATGTTCTGGTTAGTACCATAACTATCCTTTGAAGCGGATATGCCGCGTGGACATGAACTTTCCGAGTTCCAGCTTGGGCTACTCATAAGATGTCATTTGCATAACGTTTCCATATGGAGCATTGCAGCTATACTAAACATACCAAAACTAACTGTCAGTGATGTCATGAAGAGAAAACAAAGCGTTTAAGAAAGCCGCACAAAATGACGGAAAGTTACAAAAGTGCCATGGTGAGAAATGTTAAGAAATCCCGTTCTTCTTCTGCCGTTTCCATCGCTACTGAAGTAGGAAATGCTTGTATGGCTCGGTTAGTACCATAACTATCCGTAGAGTGAAAGAGTGTGGGTTACTAGGGTGGATCAGCAGCATTTAAGCAGCACATCACTGCCGGGAATGCGAGGTGCCGTTTGAGGTGATGTGTCTCCCGTCGTTCTTGGACTGTGGGCTACTGGAAAGCTTTTCTTGGACTAATGAGTCATGTTTTAACCCTTCCATTCCGATGGGCGTGTTTGCATTTGGTGATAGCCTGACAAACGTTTTTCGCCGGACTGTGTTTTTCCAACACAAAAGTTCGGCGGAGGCACTATCAGAGTATGGAGTTATTTTTCACGGATGGGACTCGTTCATTTAGTTATTATACCACAAACCATGAACTCTGCATAATTCTGCCCTACCAACAATATGGCAGTACTACGGAAATTACTGTTGTCTCATACAACACGATCGAGCTGTCTGCCACACCACACGGCGTGTGTAGGCCTGTTTTCTTGAAAATGAAGTGGGACGGTTAGACTGGCCAACTCAGAGTCCTGGTCTTAGTACCATAGAACACCCCTGGGATGAACTCCAGCGACGAATACGAAATCGACCACAACGACCGTCGTCGCTCTCCGCTTTGGTCGGTTGGTAGAGTTTTATGGCGCAAGGGCCATGGTTGTCCAAAGAGGGCCACACTCAAGACCAGCGAAGAAAGATATTTTAACAAGTCTAAGAACGTAATCTACGGAAATTGAACAGGAAATTACAGAAGTTCTTACGGGCAGAGATATCATCAGCATTATCAGCATCAAATACGTGATGATCCACGTCATCGAGATATTAAACATTCGAACAATAACCAAAGAAAACATCTGTAGTATATTTAAAGGCATAGTCAGGGGTTCCCTCCACTCTGGCAGCAGCTTTGCAGAACAAATTGCGAGCCATTTCTGTCAAGACCTACAGGAAACTGATTGATAAATGCCTCGACGTGTTGCCTCTGCCGTACAAGCAAAAGGTGGACCTACTAATTGCGATTATAAAGCCATATGTCCTAAAAATCACTGGCGTACTTTTGATAATATAAGGTATTTTCCTGATACAGATGTGGAAATTTTACAAAATCGGGGAGAAATAAACAGAAACTCATAAGTGGAGTACACTGGAGTAAAAACTTACTAAGAACACTCAGAAGCAACCAAACACGTACCACCCTCAATTATGTACGTAACTATGACGTTGAGATGGCTTTACAAACAATTTGGTGCAAACAATTCAGTCGTGTACGGAGCGTATATAGCTGCAGTCTGAGAAAGACTTGTGATTTAAGCTAATTTAAAAGGCCGCTATAGGCGGGGAAAGCGTCTCAAAAAAGGACAACTTTCTCGGTTTAACAAGGGCAACTATTGGGTTGTTGAAAAAGTCATGGCGTATTTTAGCCATGTTTTGAAAAGGTCAATTATTGACAGAAAGAACAAAGATCAATCAATGATATAATGCTTGTTTTGTTCGATAACCTTTTGCCATCTTTCAGTGAGCTGCAGAATGCCTCGTTCATAGAAGGACCTGTCTTTTGTGGCGAAAAACCTGTACCAGGTGCTGATTTACAGCCTCATCTCAATTGAACGTTATACCACGCAAGGACTGTTTAAGAGAGCGAAACAAGTGGAAGTCTGACGGCGCAAGGTCAGGCGAGTATGCTTGTTGGGGCAACACATCCCACCCAAGCTCCAATGATTTTTGGCGGGTGATCAAACTTGTGTGTGGTCTCGATGGAACACAACACCTTTACGATGAACGAGCTCTGGACGTTTCTGGATGATGGATTCGTTCAAACTGTCCAATTGCCGACATTCGAATTGATTGTTTGGTTCCGTGGTAGGAGCTCAAAAAACACGACACCTTTACAATCCCACCAAACTGAAACCAGAATCTTCCGCTGATGAATGTCTGCTTTGGATGTCGTTTGAGGCGAAGCAGCACGTCGGGACCAAGACCGTTTGCGCAGCACATTGTTGTACACAATCCACTTTTCGTTATCAGACGCTTCAAAAAAGAATCGTTTTCCTCACGTTTAATGAGCATATCGCAGATGTTTATACACGCCGTCAATTGAGCTTTTTGAGTTCACGAGAAACCCATACATCGAGCTTGCTTACGTATCCCAGCTTCTTCAGGAGGTCGTGATCGCTTGAATGATGGATGTGCAATGTGTCTGCAATCTCTCGTGTCGTGTAACGTGGGTTTGACTCGATCAGTGCCTTGATTTGGTCATCATCAACCTCGGAGGGCCTCCCGGACCGAGGTGCATCGTTCAGGTCAAAATCACCAGCACGGAATTTTGCGAACCACCGCTGGCACTGACGTTCTTGTAGAGCATTATCACCGCAATTTTTCACAAGCTTGACGCGCGTTCTTCTCTTTACGGAAGTAAAACAGTAAAATATGGCGAAAATGCACAATTTAGTTTTCCTACTTCAACTTGATGTAAAATCTCCTCAAATCAACCAAATCGCCCCTTCTAAGCAGTGGTATCAGCGATGGCCTCTGATCATTCGTCTGTAAGGGGCCCGGGTTCGAATTCCGGTGAGGCATGGATGTTGTGTTTGTCTTACGGCACTGCCTCTCTCCCTTCCCTGGAACCAGTGACTCTAAATAAGGGACGGGCGACTGCTTATAGCCCATTGAGTTGCTCACGGTGGTCGTTAAACCTCCAACCAAAAAAAATCAACCAAATCGCTCACTATTCCTTTTAGACTGCAGCTAGAACTGGCACCTGTCAAATGCCCTAGCGATAACAGAGCTGCGCGTGCCTCTAGTACTTCCAAAACCACCCAACCGCCATCGGGTGCCAAAATACGTCACGACTTTTCCGACAACCCAATATATCGAGGATATACAGGATGACTCACTCCTTACTGAACACTTATTATGTGGAATATATGAGATGGGGAATGTACAATGAGCGTGAAACCCGAACGGAGCGGTTCTTTATACCCTGACGAAACCGTCAACATGAATTGCCTGTGAATAAAATGTCTCCCTTGCAGCTGGGTGGCGCCACACTGACGCGCCATCAAATAGTGGTGGGGGAATAGCGTGTCACCGCAGACAGTTTAAGCGAGGAGATCGAATGAAGATGGTATAGGCTACTCAGTTGAAAGGTGTGTGTTCATTGTGCGTTAGTACTGGGTAACGGATTCTTTCAAACAATGTCTGAAAGAGTTTCTGAAGAAATTTGGTGAGCGTAAACCACCCACTAAAGTCACCATTTTGAAATTGGCAAGGAAGCTGGAGAGAACCGGAAACTTGGTGGATCGGCATGCTGGCGACGGCCCCAGATGGCGGAGGACACAATGGATGATGTGTAGCAGCGGTTATTGGCATCCCCACGAGAATCTATTCGACGGCTATCCCAAGAGACTGGGCGATGGTATTCGACAGGTCAAAGAGTAGCCAAACAGGCGAAGATTAAGTCGTACCGTATCACGGCTGTGAACGAGTTACAGCCACCGGATTTTGCAAAGCGATTGGCATATTGTCAATTCTTTGCCAAATGTTTTGCGCCGAAAACCCCGCCCTGTTGGATGTAACATGGTTTACTGACGAAGCATGGTTCCATTTATCCGGCTATGTAAACTCGCAAAATACACGGCTTAGTGTTAATTCCCACGCCATCCACGGGAAGCCATTGCATTCAGTGAAAATCGGTGTCTGGTTTGTGGTGTCCCAACGCCGTATCATTGGACCAATCTTTTTTTAAAAACACGGTGAATACCGATATATACTTGGAAATCCTTAATGTATTTGTAAACCAGCTGGATGATCAGGAACTTGCCGATGGTTACTTTCAACAGGACGGTGCAATGGCAGAAATTCGCAGCTTTTTCCAGGGCAGGCTTATCTCCAAAGACCTGTTGCCGCCTAGGTCTCCCGACCTGACACCCCGAAATTTCTTTCTCTGGAATCTTAAAAAGCAAGGTTTGTGCCAACAAGGCAAGGTCGATTGAGGGACGGAAAGACATCACACTTGAAATTGCTTCCATCCACATCGCTACGCTACGTCGCACATTCGCCGATATGGAGCATCGAGTGAATATGTGCCTGGACACTGGCGGTGGGCAGTTCCTGCGTCTTCTATGAGACATTCCTTGTTGTCATGGATCAAGGTATGTTTTACATTAATTATATTCAAATATGCCTTTGCAATCGTGAGTTAATTAAAAAAATAAGTGTTCAGTTCCGAGTAAATCACCCTGTACAGTGCGTGGTGTGCCGTGACCTTTGACCCCATTTCGAAGATATTCAACACAATTAGTTTAGTATACCTCTGGAACAACATACTAAAGTTTTGTCGCAATAGAATCATTTTTGGTCAAATTATGAGGATAATGGCTTTGGAGTAAATCTCGCTCCTGTGTCCTGACCTTTGACCCCATTTCGATGATATTCAAAAGAATTGGTTCAGTATACCTCCGGAACAACATACTAAAGTTTTGCCGCAAGAGAATCCTTTTTTACGCTTTCCAACCGTAGGTTGAAGAAGCGTATATACTCCAGCTTTGTCCGTCCGTCCGTCTGTCGGCACGATAACTCACGTGAAAATGGTTCGATTTCGACGAAATTTTAGTATGTGGTAGGGGACCACTTGGGGACGAACCCTATTGAAAATGGGCGAAACAGGGTCAAAGGTCAGGACATAGGAACGGGATCCATTTCATTGCTCTTATGCGTCATAACTTGCGTAAAAATGGTTCGATTTCGATGGAATTTTAGTATGTGGTAGGGAACCACCTGTGGACGATCCCTATTGAAAATAAATGAAATGGGGTCAAAGGTCAGGACATAGGAGCGGGATCCATTCCATTGCCTTTATGCATCATAACTTGCGTAAAAATGGTTCGATTCGAATGAAATTTTAGTATGTGGTAAGAAACCACCTGGGAACGAAACCTATTGAAAATGGGCGGAATGGGATCAAAGGTCAGGACATAAAACCGGGATCCATTTCACTGCCTTTATGCGTCATAACATGCGTATATATGGTTCGATTTCGATGAAATTTTAGTATGTGGTAGGGAACAATTTGGGCACAAATCCTATTGAAAATGGGCGAAATGGGGTCAAAGGTCAGGCAGGACATAAGAGCGGGATTTGTTACGTTGCCCTTATGCGTTATAACGTACGTAAAAATGGTTCGATTTTGATGAAATTTTAGTATTTGATAAGGAACCACCTGGGGACGAACCCTATTGAAAATGGGCGAAATAGGGTCAAAGGTGAGGGCATAAAAGTTGAATCCATTCCATTGCCTTTATGCGTCATAACATGCGTAAATATAGTTCGATTTCGATGAAATTTTAGTATGTGGTAAGGAGCCATTGGGGACGAACCCTATTGAAAATGGGCGAAATGGGGTCAAAGGTCAGGGCATAAAATCGGGATCCATTCAATTGTCTTTATGCGTCATAACATGCGTACATATAGTTCGATTTCGAGGAAATTTTAGTATGTGGTAGGGAACCACCTGGGCACAAACCCTATTGAAAATGGGCAAAATGGGGTCAAAGGTCAGGACACTGGAGTGGGATCCATTCCATTGCCCTTGTGCATCATAACTTACCTAAAAATGTTTCGATTGCGACAAACCATTATCATGTTGTTCCGGAGGTATAGTGAACCGTTCTGTTGAATATCAACGAAATGGGGTCAAAGGTCATTGCACAAAAGCAAGATTTAATCCACAGCCATTATTCTCATAACATCCGTAAAACTGCTTCTATTGCGACAAAACTTTAGTATGTTGTTCTTGAGGTATACTGAACGGGTTCTGTTGAATATCATCGAAATGGGGTCAAAGTTCAAGACACAGGAGGGAGATTTATTCCACAGCCATTCTCCTCATAACTTGAGTGATAATTTCTGGTATGTTAGAAAGCGTATCATAATCAATGCATAGCATGATTTTATTAACTTGTTAGTCAAGTTATGGATAATGACTGTGGAATAAATCTCGCTCTTGTGCCATGACCTTTGACCCCATTTCGATGATATTCAACTGAACCGATTCAGTATACCTCCGGAACAACATAATAAAATTTTGTCGCAATCGAAGCATTTTTGCGTAAGTTATGGCGCATAAAAGCGATGAAATGGATCCCGCTCCTATGTCCTGACCTTTGACCCATTTCGCCCATTTTCAATAGTGTTCGTTCCCAGATTGTTTTCCACTACATACTAAAATTTCATCGACATCGAACCATTTTTATGTGAGTTATTGTGCTGACAGGCAGACGGACGGACAAACCTGGAGCATATACGGTTCTTCAACCTACGGTTGGAAAGCGTAAAAATGAAAACGGGAATCTTTCTTATCCCCCCCCCAAATTAACAAATCGTTCACAAACGTTTCGTGGAGAGTGGTCTAAGCGATGACTTCTGATCATTCCCCCAATTGGGGTCCGGGTTCGAATCCCGGTGAGTTTCGGATGTTGTGCTTGTCTTAAGGCACTGGCTCTCTCCCTTCCCTGGAACCAGTGACCCTAAATTAGGGACGGGCGACTGCTTACAGCCCATTGAGTTGCTCACCGTTGTCGTTAAACCTCAATTAAAAAAAAACAAAAAGAAAATTTTTTTTCGCATAGCTGAAAGAAGATATGAGAGACAGAGGGATTTTCAAATCGAACGATTAGAGAGCAAGCATAGAGATAAACAGGATATAACTTTGCGCGCGCTGCATCAGGAGTAATTTTGAATAATGAAGAAATAATAATTATGGGAAAAGTATTCTTCTCAGCAAAAGATATGCTAAAGAAACATAATTTTTCAAACATGTCTCTTGTAACCAGAGATAACGAGAAAAAGATTTTGATATTTAGCAGGGAAAATTCCTCATATTTAAAGAGAATAATATTCCCAGTTTTACTGTAGAGAATGGCATACAGTAAAAATAAGGAGAAAATTTTCGATTGGATATTTCGAAGCTGAGATAAATTTCCAAAGAGATACACACACTAACTATCCTTAGCGTGAGAATTATGAACTATAAAAAATCAACGAGTACAGGCAAAGTGTTCCACAAGATAAATGGCATCCGTTCACTTGTAACACAACCGCACACAAGCAACGACAAGACCGTATGAGCCGTAATAATAAATAGTTCCCTTCTGTAGAGGTACCTTTGGAGAGAAAGGCAATCTCGTATGTGGTGGTCCAGGTACATTTCGCCTTTCGAGGGGTGAACGGCAGCTACGTTTGCCACGGAGTGATGATATAATCCAGCGTAATAGGAGCCTAAAAAACCTCCTTTTTGACGATCGGCTTCTACCGCTAGGATTGCGCATTTCCAACAAGAACATGATGTCAAACCTGTGCGCATGGAATATATGTATACTAATATAACAACTGTACGTCCTGAATATTTGTATGTAACATCTGAACGCACCGTCATAATCTCTACGCTCTGTAACAAAGGACAAGGCTCTTGTGACTTATAATTCCATGTATTAAATTTATTGTGTTTAGCTGTTTGGTCATAAAAGTTTCTAATTTCCTGGTTAGTGTGTGTGTACACTGAAGTGCCAGAAAAATTGGTACGCCAGTCTAATATTTGGTAGGTCCCCCACGGGAGCGCAGGACTGCAGAAATACGACGGAGCATGGACTCCACTAGCTTCTGGAAATATGCTGTAGGCAATGCACACCATACGTCCTTCAGAGCGTTCCACAATTCGAGTACATTCCGAGGTCTCGGATTCCTGTGTTTGATAGGTCGCTGCATGGTATCCCAAATGTGTTCTATCACGTTCAGATTTGTGGACTTGAATGGAATGGCAACTCCCCAAACTCAGATAAATGCTCCTGTAACCATAATGTGGCTTCCCGACACCTGTGTGGAGGTGCATTGTCCTGCTGGAACAGGCGCAACCCATCAGCATGAATGCAGGATATGAACGGGTGTACCTGGTCAGAAAGGATGCGCACATAGCATTGGCCGGTTACAAAAGTTTGTAGACGTACCAGGGGTCCCAGTTAAGTCCAGCTAAACACACCCCTTACCATTATGGACCCCCCCCCACGCACACACCACCAGTCGGTACAGTTCCCTGTTGACTGGCGGGATCCATGGCTTCATGGGGTTTGCGCCACACACGGATCCTTCCATCTGCCCGATACAGTTGGAAACGCGACTCGTCAGACCAGGCTACTTGTTTCCAGTCATCAAGTGTCCAGTGGCGGCATTGCCGTGCCCAAGGGAGGCGCATAGCTCTGTGTAGTGCACCCATCAAGGGGACTCGAATTGGGCGTCGGCTCCCAAAGCCCATATCGTGCAGTGTACGTTGCACATTCCGGACGCTGATGATTGTTGAGGCTCCAGCATTGAATTCCGATGATACCTGCGAGAGTGTTGCACGCCTATCGCGTGAAACGATTCTTGACAGCCGACGATGGTCACGTTCACCCAATGTCTTTTTACGGCCACACTGCTATCGTAGGTTGGAGGTTTTGCCGGAATTCTTGTAGTCACGGTACACCCTTGCAATCGTTGTCCGTGAAAATCCGAATTTCGTTTCTGCCTCCGAAATAATATGGCCCATCTCACGAGCGCCAACTATGACACCGCGTTGAAAATCGCTTAAATCTTTATTACTTGTCATTCTCATGCCGAAAACAGCTCTGATAGCTGGCAAGGATTTCTATCGCTTTATACACGCACTGGCGGACGCAACCGATTACGCACATAGGTGACGTTGCTATGTATTTTGCATAAGGTCGTCTGTACCAGTTTTTCTGGCACTTCAGTGTACATTTGCTCTTTTTCGGCATTCATTTTCCAAATATAGTATCTTTTTTCTGATGCACAGACAATCATTTTGTTATTTAGCTGAAATGAGAGTGGAATTGTTTCGTGCGGGCTGTGATTACCGTATTAAATTCAGATCAAACAATCCATCTGAACGTTAGTGTTGTCGTTTTAAAATTTGTATTATCATGTCTGTTTTTCGTTTAATTTAACGTGCCTTGAAGAACCGATTAAGCAGTGCTCCATCCATTATAGCAGAATGTGGTCTGAACTCTGCTGCGGTTTCGTGAAATCTGATTTCATTTGGTAGAGTTCGCATCATGCTTGAATAAGCACACTCTCTTTCGAAATAAATAAAAATATTATGAAGCAAACATATTCTTTTCTCATTGTATTGAGAGTTAGTTTTCTCATCTTTCTGAAAAAAAGATATTTCAGAGAAAACGAGAATACAACGTGAGAAATAAAAACCAATTGATATACTCATGTTTTCAGTACAAATAAAGGTTAATCAATCACGTTTCATGACAATGGAATTGATGGCAATCTTTCTTCCCCATTTTTCGTTCTTCCTGCATAAACCTTTATTATAAGAACTCTCTTTTCAAGTGCTTTCATGAATCTTTTCCATTCATCTGTCTAATTTTTGTTATTCCTTAGAATAAGACATGCAGCGTAATCTCACAAGCTTAGACCTAGGGTAAAGGATGGTTCTCCATTTTTCTCTTTTATTTTACCTTCAGCCGAACATCTGTCTTGTGTTACACATGCGATATATTCTACAGATTTTGATTTCTTCGAATAACAAATTATTTTCTTCAAATTTACCTTAGTCTGTTGTTGGCGAAGTCCCCCCCCCTTTTTTTTTGTTTGGAGATTTAATGACCACCGTGAGCGACTCAGAGGGATATGAGCAGTAACCCGTCCTAATTTAGGGACACCTCTTCCAGGAGAGAGAAGGATCCAGTGCCGTAATACAAATGCATCCCCCATGACTCATCAGGGAACCGAACCCGGGTTCCCTGATGAGTCATGGGTGATGATATGAGCAGTAACCCGTTCTAATTTAGGGACACTTGTTCCAGGAGAGGGAAGGAGCTAGTGCCGTAATACAAATGCATCACCCATGACTCATCAGGGAACCGAACCCGCGTTTCCTGATGAGTCATGTGTGATGATATGAGCAGTAACCCGTTCTACTTTAGTGACACTTGTTCCAGGAGAGGGAAAGAGCCAGTGCCGTAATAAAAATGCATCACCCATGACTCATCAGGGAACCGAACCCGGGTTCCCTGATGAGTCATGGGTGATGATAGGAGCAGTAACCCGTTCTAATTTAGGGACACTTGTTCCAGGAGAGGGAAGGAGCTAGTACCGTAATACAAATGCATCACCCATGACTCATCAGGGAACCGAACACGCATTCCCTGATGAGTCATGGGTGATGATATGAGCAGTAACCCGTTCTAATTTAGGGGCACTTGTTCCAGGAGAGGGAAAAAGCTAGTGCCGTAATACAAATGCATCACCCATGACTCATCAGGGAACCGAACCCGCGTTTCCTGATGAGTCATGTGTGATGATATGAGCAGTAACCCGTTCTACTTTAGGTGACACTTGTTCCAGGAGAGGGAAAGAGCCAGTGCCGTAATACAAATGCATCACCCATGACTCATCAGGGAACCGAACCCGGGTTCCCTGATGAGTCATGGGTGATGATATGAGCAGTAACCCGTTCTAATTTAGGGACACTTGTTCCAGGAGAGGGAAGGAGCTAGTACCGTAATACAAATGCATCACCCATGACTCATCAGGGAACCGAACACGCATTCCCTGATGAGTCATGGGTGATGATATGAGCAGTAACCCGTTCTAATTTAGGGGCACTTGTTCCAGGAGAGGGAAGGAGCTAGTGCCGTAATACAAATGCATCACCCATGACTCATCAGGGAACCGAACCCGCGTTTCCTGATGAGTCATGTGTGATGATATGAGCAGTAACCCGTTCTACTTTAGGGACACTTGTTCCAGGAGAGGGAAAGAGCCAGCGCCGTAATACAAATGCATCACCCATGATTCATCAGGGAACCGAACCCGGGTTCCCTGATGAGTCATGGGTGATGATATGAGCAGTAACCCGTTCTAATTTAGGGACACTTGTTCCAGGAGAGGGAAGGAGCTAGTGCCGTAATACAAATGCATCACCCATTACTCATCAGGGAACCGAACCCGCATTCCCTGATGAGTCATGGGTGATGATATGAGCAGTAACCCGTTCTAATTTAGGGACACTTGTTCCAGGAGAGGGAAGGAGCTAGTGCCGTAATACAAATGCATCACCCATCACTCATCAGGGAACCGAACCCGCATTCCCTGATGAGTCATGGGTGATGATATGAGCAGTAACCTGTTCTAATTTAGGGACACTTGTTCCAGGAGAGGGAAGGAGCTAGTGCCGTAATACAAATGCATCACCCATGACTCATCAGGGAACCGAACCCGGGTTTCCTGATGAGTCATGTGTGATGATATGAGCAGTAACCCGTTCTACTTTAGGGACACTTGTTCCAGGAGAGGGAAAGAGCCAGTGCCGTAATAAAAATGCATCACCCATGACTCATCAGGGAACCGAACCCGGGTTCCCTGATGAGTCATGGGTGATGATATGAGCAGTAACCCGTTCTAATTTAGGGACACTTGTTCCAGGAGAGGGAAAGAGCCAGTGCCGTAATAAAAATGCATCACCCATGACTCATCAGGGAACCGAACCCGGGTTCCCTGATGAGTCATGGGTGATGATATGAGCAGTAACCCGTTCTAATTTAGGGACACTTGTTCCAGGAGAGGGAAGGAGCTAGTGCCGTAATACAAATGCATCACCCATGACTCATCAGGGATCCGAACCCGCATTCCCTGATGAGTCATGGGTGATGATATGAGCAGTAACCCGTTCTACTTTAGGGACACTTGTTCCAGGAGAGGGAAAGAGCCAGTGCCGTAATAAAAATGCATCACCCATGACTCATCAGGGAACCGAACCCGGGTTCCCTGATGAGTCATGGGTGATGATATGAGCAGTAACCCGTTCTAATTTAGGGACACTTGTTCCAGGAGAGGGAAGGAGCTAGTGCCGTAATACAAATGCATCACCCATGACTCATCAGGGAACCGAACCCGCATTCCCTGATGAGTCATGGGTGATGATATGAGCAGTAACCCGTTCTAATTTAGGGACAATTGTTCCAGGAGAGGGAAGGAGCTAGTGCCGTAATACAAATGCATCACCCATGACTCATCAGGGAACCGAACCCGCATTCCCTGATGAGTCATGGGTGATGATATGAGCAGTAACCCGTTCTAATTTAGGGGCACTTGTTCCAGGAGAGGGAAAAAGCTAGTGCCGTAATACAAATGCATCACCCATGACTCATCAGGGAACCGAACCCGCGTTTCCTGATGAGTCATGTGTGATGATATGAGCAGTAACCCGTTCTACTTTAGTGACACTTGTTCCAGGAGAGGGAAAGAGCCAGTGCCGTAATACAAATGCATCACCCATGATTCATCAGGGAACCGAACCCGGGTTCCCTGATGAGTCATGGGTGATGATATGAGCAGTAACCCGTTCTAATTTAGGGACACTTGTTCCAGGAGAGGGAAGGAGCTAGTGCCGTAATACAAATGCATCACCCATGACTCATCAGGGAACCGAACCCGGGTTTCCTGATGAGTCATGTGTGATGATATGAGCAGTAACCCGTTCTAATTTAGGGACACTTGTTGCAGGAGAGGGAAGGAGCTAGTGCCGTAATACAAATGCATCCCATATGACTCATCAGGGAACCGAACCCGGGTTCCCTGATGAGTCATGGGTGATGATATGAGCAGTAACCCGTTCTAATTTAGGGACACTTGTTCCAGGAGAGGGAAAGAGCCAGTGCCGTAATACAAATGCATCACCCATCACCCAGGGAACCGAACCCGGGTTCTCTGATGAGTCATGGGTGATGATATGAGCAGTAACCCGTTCTAATTTAGAGACACTTGTTCCAGGAGAAGGAAGGAGCCAGTGCCGTAATACATATGCATTACCCATGACTCATCAGGGAACCGAACCCGGGTCGTAAGAGCGGTCAGAAGCCAGTGCTTAGGCAACTGCACCACCTTTGCGGGTGCCGGAGAAGTCTACTTAAATAGTGTCTTTAAGATAAAAACTGATAAATGCTTTTTTTATATTAATTGCTAAATATTTTTTAACTAGTACATTTAATTAAAATAAAAGTAAATGAACGAAAATGTACGCCAACGATATGCTAATAACGTTAATTAGTAATCTAAACTCTATAGCCGTTTAGTGTAAAATATCTTCTTTGAACCTTATCTGCCTGATCTTTGGGCACTATCTCTTTGGGCACCTTATGGGAGCTACCAGTTTCACAATTTTTCTGTGAAGGATAACTGAAAGTTTCTCATTATCTATTGTATTTCACACGGAAATTGTATTCAGTGTATTATGACAATTTCAACATGGTTAACCAGTAATCATTATTTCTGGGTTTCAAAAATGTTAGCTGTCTCTGTAGCGCAGTGGTCTAAGTGCCGACTTTTGAACATTCTTCCGGGTTCGAATCCCGGTGAGGCATGGTTGTTGTGTTTGTCTTACGGCACTGGCTCTCTCTCTCTTCCCTTAAACCAACACTATTGCAGCAAATAGTATACAGTAAAAATGAAATTTCTTAATAAAGTTTTAAGAAGCGGAGATATAGCCGCCCCGGTGGCGCAGTGGTCTAAGGCGTTGGCCTCTGATCATTCGTCCGTAAAGGGTCCGGGTTCGAATCCCGTTCAGGCATGGATGTTGTGTTTGTCTTACGGCACGGGCTCTCTCCCTTCCCTGGAGCCAGTGACCCTAAATTAGGGACGGGCGACTGCTTATAGCCCATTGAGTTGCTCACGGCGGTCGTTAAAATTCCAATCAAAAAAAAAAAAAAAAAAAAAAAAGAAGCGGAGATACAGCTGCAAACAGAAGTACACAAGCACCACCAAGGAACAGAACGGTTAACTATAAAACTCATCAAATACATACCTAAAGTGTTCCACAAGGTTAATTGCATCCGGTGTTGAACGAATTTTTTAAATAGCACATCTAGAAGCAGAGATATTAAGAAAAACAGATTAAACATTGGCGCCCCTAGTGGCGAAACTGTGCATGATTTTGGGAAGAAAATGCACACAAAGAGTTTTAATAGTTAGTAATACTGTATCTGACCGAAAAAGAATCTTTATATCGGGTTTTAAGCCCCGCAGATATTGCTGTAAACGGAAACGTGAACCTCCTCTAATGGAAAACTTGTACTTTAAGAAAAATCTGAAATTATATGAGAAATATTTCGCAGCGGAAACGCTCTCCAACAAAGAAAGAAGAATTTTTCAAATCGGACTCTTAGAAGCCGAGATATCGACAAAAATAAGATATACATCTACGCCCCCTCGCGGAGAAACTACGCTATTTTAAGCAGGAGATATTCTCAAAAGGTTTCCCGAGGTGAGCGATGTTGGTCCGCGAAAGAAATTTTTCAGTCCACTTTTCAGAAGCTCAGATTTTGTTTCAAATGTACTAGAAGCAGAAATAAACACTTACGCCTGCCTGGTGGCCAAACCATTTTTTCGATTAATAACGTTTATTTTCCACGGTATTCTGTCATTTAAGGCCACCATCAATATTACGATGGATGTTTCATCTGCAACAACCTAATATTTAACATTTTTGAAACTCACAAAATATGTTATTATCATCTCAATCGCTTAAAATCGCTACTTCTTTTTTGCTATTGGGCATGTTTCAAATTTGGAGTATTGTTGAATTAAAAGAGAAATCCGCTGTGATGGGGTTGCGAACTTATAAGGTTCTATAAAATTATAACTAAGATGCTCATGTATTCCGAAGATGTTTCTGCACGAATAACATGATTTATATGTATAATAATTATGTATAAAAGACGAAGCTGTTCTTGGCTAGGGGTTCCAAAAGCAGTACTCATAACACAATAATTCCCTGTTTTATAATTCAGAATGTGCTAATTGCATTTTGAACTGAGCCGGTTCAGGTGTCTAGGAGCTGGGTTCTGACCATTCGTCCGTGATGGGTCCGGGTTCCAGTCCCGGTGAGGCATGTATGTCTTGTTTGTCTTAAGGCACTGTTTCTCTCCCTTCCCTGGAACCAGTGACCCTGAATTAGGAACGGGTGACTGCTTACAGCCCACTGAGTTGCTCATGGTGGTCGTTAAATCCCTCCAATAAAAAAAAGTATCAACCGCCATTTCTCTACAGAGCTGGTTACACATTTTTAGAACGATTTTCCGGCAATATAATTAATGTTTAAAATAGAATTATTTCTTTCTTAAATGTTTTATCTGATAGCTATTTCTTTTTCTTAGCTTTAAATTTTCCATTTATAACGGTACATTTTTTTGAAATTGGAATACCAATTTCAAGAAATGTCACGTTATCTAGATTTCCAAGATAACAGGACATTTCTTGAAATTGGTAGTGGTATTTTATTCCACTCCTCTTCCACTGCTTTCCGTAGTCCAATCATTGTTTTAGGTCTGCGTTTAAAACGCGCTCCTTCCTTAAATGTTCTGTCTGATAGCCCTTTCTGTGGACTATGAACCTACATCTAGATTTCCAAGATAACAGGGCATTTCTTGAAATTGGTAGTGGTATTTTATTCCACTCCTCTTCCACTGCTTTCCATATTCCAATCATTGTTTTAGGTCTGCGTTTAGAAAGCGCTCCTTTCTTAGATGTTCTGTCTGATAGCTCTTTCTCTGGACTATGAACCTACATCTAGATTTCCAAGATAACAGAGCATTTCTTAAAATTGGTTGTGATATTTTATTCCACTCCTCTTCCACTGCTTTCCATAGTCCAATCATTGTTTTAGGTCTGCGTTTAGAAAGCGCTCCTTTCTTAGATGTTCTGTCTGATAGCGCTTTCTCTGGACTATGAACCTACATCTAGATTTCCAAGACAACAGGGCATTTCTTAAAATTGGTAGTGGTATTTTATTCCACTCCTGTTCCACTGCTTTCCATAGTTCATGCATGGTTTGGATATGAACCTACATCTAGATTTCCAAGATAATAGGGCATTTCTTAAAATTGGTAGTGGTATTTTATTCCACTCCTCTTCCACTGCTTTCCGTAGTCCAATCATTGTTTTAGGTCTGCGTTTAAAACGCGCTCCTTCCTTAAATGTTCTGTCTGATAGCCCTTTCTGTGGACTATGAACCTACATCTAGATTTCCAAGATAACAGGGCATTGCTTAAAATTGGTAGTGGTATTTTATTCCACTCCTCTTCCACTGCTTTCCATAGTCCAATCATTGTTTTAGGTCTGCGTTTAGAAAGCGCTCCTTTCTTAGATGTTCTGTCTGATAGTCCTTTCTCTGGACTATGAACCTACATCTAGATTTCCAAGATAACAGGGCATTGCTTAAAATTGGTAGTGGTATTTTATTCCACTCCTCTTCCACTGCTTTCCATAGTCCAATCATTGTTTTAGGTCTGCGTTTAGAAAGCGCTCCTTTCTTAGATGTTCTGTCTGATAGCCCTTTCTCTGGACTATGAATCTACATCTAGATTTCCAAGATAACAGGGCATTTCTTAAAATTGGTAGTGGTATTTTATTCCACTCCTCTTCCACTGCTTTCCGTAGTCCAATCATTGTTTTAGGTCTGCGTTTAAAACGCGCTCCTTCCTTAAATGTTCTGTCTGATAGCCCTTTCTGTGGACTATGAACCTACATCTAGATTTCCAAGATAACAGGGCATTTCTTGAAATTGGTAGTGGTATTTTATTCCACTCCTCTTCCACTGCTTTCCATATTCCAATCATTGTTTTAGGTCTGCGTTTAGAAAGCGCTCCTTTCTTAGATGTTCTGTCTGATAGCCCTTTCTCTGGACTATGAACCTACATCTAGATTTCCAAGATAACAGAGCATTTCTTAAAATTGGTTGTGATATTTTATTCCACTCCTCTTCCACTGCTTTCCATAGTCCAATCATTGTTTTAGGTCTGCGTTTAGAAAGCGCTCCTTTCTTAGATGTTCTGTCTGATAGCGCTTTCTCTGGACTATGAACCTACATCTAGATTTCCAAGACAACAGGGCATTTCTTAAAATTGGTAGTGGTATTTTATTCCACTCCTGTTCCACTGCTTTCCATAGTTCATGCATGGTTTGGATATGAACCTACATCTAGATTTCCAAGATAATAGGGCATTTCTTAAAATTGGTAGTGGTATTTTATTCCACTCCTCTTCCACTGCTTTCCGTAGTCCAATCATTGTTTTAGGTCTGCGTTTAAAACGCGCTCCTTCCTTAAATGTTCTGTCTGATAGCCCTTTCTGTGGACTATGAACCTACATCTAGATTTCCAAGATAACAGGGCATTGCTTAAAATTGGTAGTGGTATTTTATTCCACTCCTCTTCCACTGCTTTCCATAGTCCAATCATTGTTTTAGGTCTGCGTTTAGAAAGCGCTCCTTTCTTAGATGTTCTGTCTGATAGTCCTTTCTCTGGACTATGAACCTACATCTAGATTTCCAAGATAACAGGGCATTGCTTAAAATTGGTAGTGGTATTTTATTCCACTCCTCTTCCACTGCTTTCCATAGTCCAATCATTGTTTTAGGTCTGCGTTTAGAAAGCGCTCCTTTCTTAGATGTTCTGTCTGATAGCCCTTTCTCTGGACTATGAATCTACATCTAGATTTCCAAGATAACAGGGCATTTCTTAAAATTGGTAGTGGTATTTTATTCCACTCCTCTTCCACTGCTTTCCGTAGTCCAATCATTGTTTTAGGTCTGCGTTTAAAACGCGCTCCTTCCTTAAATGTTCTGTCTGATAGCCCTTTCTGTGGACTATGAACCTACATCTAGATTTCCAAGATAACAGGGCATTTCTTGAAATTGGTAGTGGTATTTTATTCCACTCCTCTTCCACTGCTTTCCATATTCCAATCATTGTTTTAGGTCTGCGTTTAGAAAGCGCTCCTTTCTTAGATGTTCTGTCTGATAGCCCTTTCTCTGGACTATGAACCTACATCTAGATTTCCAAGATAACAGAGCATTTCTTAAAATTGGTTGTGATATTTTATTCCACTCCTCTTCCACTGCTTTCCATAGTCCAATCATTGTTTTAGGGCTGTGTTTAGAAAGCGCTCCTTTCTTAGATGTTCTTTCTTAAATGTTCTGTCTGATAGTCCTTTCTCTGGACTATGAACCTACATCTAGATTTCCAAGATAACAGGGCATATCTTAAAATTGGTAGTGGTATTTTATTTCACTCCTCTTCCACTGCTTTCCATATTCCAATCATTGTTTTAGGTCTGCTTTTAGAAAGCGCTCCTTTCTTAGATGCTCTGTCTGATAGCCCTTTCTCTGGACTATGAACCTACATCTAGATTTCCAAGATAACAGAGCATTTCTTAAAATTGGTAGTGGTATTTTATTCCACTCCTCTTCCACTGCTTCCATAGTCTAATCATTGTTTCAAGTCTGCGTTTAGAAAGCGCTCCTTTCTAAGATGTTCTTTCTTAGATGTTGTGTCTGATAGTCCTTTCTCTGGACTATGAGCCTACATCTAGATTTCCAAGATAACAGAGCATTTCTTAAAATTGGTTGTGATATTTTATTCCACTCCTCTTCCACTGCTTTCCATAGTCCAATCATTGTTTTAGGGCTGCGTTTAGAAAGCGCTCCTTTCTTAGATGTTCTTTCTTAAATGTTCTGTCTGATAGTCCTTTCTCTGGACTATGAACCTACATCTAGATTTCCAAGAGAACAGGGCATTTCTTAAAATTGGTAGTGGTATTTTATTCCACTCCTCTTCCACTGCTTTCCATAGTCCAATCATTGTTTTAGGTCTGCGTTTAGAAAGCGCTCCTTTCTTAGATGTTCTGTCTGATAGCGCTTTCTCTTTACTATGAACCTACATCTAGATTTCCAAGATAACAGGGCATTTCTTAAAATTGGTAGTGGTATTTTATTCCACTCCTTTTCCACTGCTTTCCATAGTCCAATCATTGTTTTAGGTCTGTGTTTAGAAAGCCCTCCTTTCTTAGATGTTCTTTCTTAAATGTCCTGTCTGATAGTCCTTTCTCTGGACTATGAACCTACATCTAGATTTCCAAGATAACAGGGCATTTCTTAAAATTGGTAGTGATATTTTATTCCACTCCTCTTCCACTGCTTCCATAGTCTAATCATTGTTTCAAGTCTGCGTTTAGAAAGCGCTCCTTTCTAAGATGTTCTTTCTTAGATGTTGTCTCTGATAGTCCTTTCTCTGGACTATGAACCTACATCTAGATTTCCAAGATAACCAGGACATTTCTTAAAATTGGTAGTGGTATTTTTTCTACTCCTCTTCCGGCTTAAAACATTACTTTGTGAATATCTGGAATTGATTTCAAAATTCTTTTCAACTATTCTCAGCTGTAAATTTTCCATGGTATGAGAAACCAGTGCTAATCGCGAATCCTTTACTGAAAAGTTCTTTGGAATGTGTGAACCAAGTTGCAAGTCGTTTTTTATTGTAAATCGACCTTTTTTTCTTATAGTCCCTTTGATAGATCCATGCTTCATTAACAGTCACAATAAGTTTCCATCTGTGTCTGGCTGAGTTATTTTCATAAAGAAGTCTACACCGTGTTCTGCGCTCAGCAACGTGCTTAAGCGCAAAAGGTGGTGAACATTATGTTTTTTTATTTTCTTCAATTCAAATCTTGTTTACAGTTGAGGCAGAGATTTTTAACAACTGTTTTGGGTCAGTGAGGTCAGTGACTCTTTCTCAGTCTTTTAAAACCAAAGAACTTAATTTTGAAATGGTCGTAAAAGTACATACTTTCTTTGGATATTCGTTTGGTGTTATTTTCCATGTTTAAAGCGATGCTTCACGATTTTTCCTCTATTAATAATAATATTGCTTATTTTACATTTAGAAGTGCTAATTCCATGATTTTCACAGCGTTTTTTAATTACAGTATATGAATATTTCTCTTCTTAAAGAACAAAACATTGCCTCTATCAACACTTGTTTACGTGCGCCATTTTCTTAGCAGACGATATAGAACTGCCAGCAAATATTTCTTTCGTGTTTATCTAACACCCTGTTGATAGTTTCATTTCTTTGAACTTCTTTTATTTTCTGTAATTGCTTATCAAAATCGCTCTAAAAAATGCATGAACATCCTCTGTAGCTGCGTTGGATACAATTCATCTCGCTTTCTTGCCTTCAGTCTCACAAATTTCTTTAGCTACTTTGTGCAACCCTTTATTTTTAAAAAATGACCTAAGATCACCCAAACAGCACGTCTATTGATCCCGTTCTGTTATCCTTATATCCAATGCGGTACGTGGAACACACAAGGCTGATAATGTCCAAATGTACGTTATCAGCCTTGTGTGCTGTGACGTATATTCTAAATTAACTTTCCTTTTTAGTTTCTTTCCCTATGTAAATCTTGAGTTTATTCTGTTATTCTTCACTCTTAACGTGATATCTTTCTCTTAAACGAATACGTTTGGCAACACAATTGAGGTTGAATGAACGTGACGTATGCCTGAGTTTTGATAAGAACAAGAGATAAAAACGACGACTAATGTATTGCTTGATAGCGCTGGATTGTAAACTGATTATTGAAAGGAGCGTTGTGACAAGAGCGTTGCGTGGTGTGTGGAGAGTTGTAACGTATACTCTCGATTCACTTTCCTTTTGATTTTTACTATCTCTGGTTATTTTATTTTACTATGTAAATTATGTTCTTACTGAACGAGATGTTATTTCACCCGCTGAATGAGATCTGGCAAGGAGTGTAAGTCATGACGTGGTGGTAGTCAGTATAAATAGGCGCGTTCAACGATACCAAGGGAGAGCGTTGGTTTATGTGAATGAGAGCGTTTGTTGTTGTATAGAGAGAGCGTTTGTTGTTGTACAGAGAGAGCGTTTGTTGTTGTTGTACAGAGAGAGCGTTTGTTGTTGTACGAAGTGAGCTGTGGTTTATGTGTCAGAAAGCTGGTGCTGTATAAAGAGAGTTCGTTTATGTGAGAGCGAGAAGTCTCAATAATAAAGAATTTGTTGTAAGTACGTTTTTCTCAGTTCATAGTACTGTCAGACCTCTGTCTGGCTGTTAGGTTTATTTCATTTAGTGTTATTAGTAACAACCAGCATAAGACTTTATTCATCTTAATTACTACTACAACATTACTACCAGTTATAAGCTTGATTATTATTATTACTACACTACTAGCAGGAAAGTTTATTCATAATTAATAACACAACAACCATTAGAAGAAGCGTTAGCTTAGTACAAGCATTGAATTCATTATAATATTAGTGAAAGCTATATTCACGATAATTAGCTTAGCTAGTGAAAGCATATTCATTATAGAGTTTGGTGCAATATGCTATGCTACGATGTGTTTGCTACATCATGAATAAAGCATCTTTTCCGTAAGTTTGACTTCTGTTGTTTACATGTTTCGTCTGGCCGTTAAGGTTTCTTTCATTTAGGAACTATTTCTTAGTATGTTGATGTTTTAAGTTAACGTAGAAGTAACACAAGACATCTACGTCATAGTGTTTCACGTCATCGCGGTACCCAGTCGACGCCGCCTCGCGTTTTGCATATTAATGAGGCACAACATTATGTGCATATCAAAACGGAACGAACTTTTGACTCAAACTGATATGTGATAACAACGCTAAGGGGGATTATTACGGATAACCTCTTTCATGTGCTGTGTGGAGTTTTCATGCTGATCTGTATATGGTTGTAAGAATTTTGTATCTTTGCGCATGTTCACCCTTTCTCACATCATCTCTCTGTTCTGGAAACCTGTAGATCTTTCTCACACATTTGTATTTTACATTTCCAGCTTTTCCTGTGCTACCTGTGAGTATCTATGCTATTCTGAGGAAAACACTTGATGATGAAAAGTAAGTGTTATCCACAATACATGGAAATGCTCTCAACTTTGCATTAAATTTCTATGTTAACAGTGCTTTTTATCATGAAAGTGTATGGTAATTTAGTGCCTGCGCTACTACTTCATGAATATAATATTTATGTCTTCATTTGCATGATTACGTGTCGTATAAAAAAATTGAAATTACTTTTTTTCCTAATTAGTTTCGTTTATTTGTTTGAAAAAAACTAAACAATATAAAAGAGCTATATTTAGCGAAAGGCTGCTAAAGCGAAGCATATGTAGCTTACAAAATTATCGGCTCGTCCCATGCCAACTCCAACTCCCAGTTAACCAAAAAAAACTAGCTCGTCTTTTCTTTAACATTTGATTCCCCACTTTGTTAAAGCAAAGCCTGCATACGACATTCTCACTGCATTACAGTAAAAACCGAAGTCGTACTTCATTTTTTAAGCAGCCCAGGGCTGCATTCTGTTGACCATTATCCCCAGAATAGAGCCTGAAGTTTATATGTTCAGGCAGCGATCGTTGGATAACGGAAAGGAAAGAATCCTTCTACTTGATTCCAAAACAACATTTACAACATCGTTCTCCGTTCTACACAGAATTTCTTTGACAACATACACCCACGGAAAATAAAATTTGCGCACTAAGAAGGAAGCATCGGATTGAACTTAAACTTTATTGACGTAATGATACAGATGAATGATACATATGATGGCAAAAACAGAGTTGCGGGACAATTACAGAGGGATCTGTGGCACGCAGTCCGGTCATCTTCAATAGTGCGTCGCACCGCCTCGTGCTGCGATACATGCTGCAATACGGTCCGGCGTGAAGGCGAACAGTTGCATGATGTTGTCCTGTGGCAGACTTTCCCACACGTGTTAGACGGCGTGTTCCAAATCCCGGATAGTGTGGCACGACGAAAGACGGCCTTTCAACTGGTCCCACACATGCTCGATAGGGAACATGTCTGTGGAGCGGGCAGGTCATGGAAGTATCTTGACATGACGTAAGCAGTCTTGGGCAACCGGAACCGTGTGCGGGCGGGCATTATCTTGCTGGTATAGTGCACCTGGAGCCCCGCCAAAAATGGGAGCACATGGGGTCGTAGGATCGCATCCACATACCGCTGGCCCGTCAATGATCCACGTACCACTACCAGAACTGATCGGCTATCGTAGGCAATGGCTCCCTAGACCATAATGCCTACAGTGGGGAGGTGTGACGCTCGATAGAGAGGTCGGGATTTTGTCGTTGACCCGGTGACCTCCACCCTTGAACACGATAGTCATCTGTCTCCAAAACGAAGCGGCACTCGCCGTTTAACACCACAAGTCGCCAGTCTGTGGTGTTCCACGTCGCTCTGGCCTGGCACCACTGCAAACGGAGCCGGCGATTTTCCGGTGTTAATGGCAGCACACATAAGGGGCGCTGGGATCGCAGATTTGCTTCCGCGAGGCGTCGGAAAATAGTTCGTGGGCACACAGAAGCCGCTACATCTGTCTGTATAGTGGATCGGGTACCCGCGGGATGCGTTCGTGCCTGGCGTGCGATCAGTCGATCCTCTATACCGGTGATCCTTCTGGTCCGTTCGGAGCCGCTCCGCCGTGTGGCAGTGCCGTCACGTGTCCTTAGCTCCCAACATAGTCCGACGGTATGGCCATAACGAACCACGTGGCGAGCTATACACAAGCCGATTACACTGTAGTTTTTAATCCTATTATCCGGCCTCTCTCAAAGTCCGTAAGCTGCATAAATCGACGTCTCAGGTGTTTACCTGGCATTCTTGTCACTCTATAATCTTGCTTGCGCCGGCCAGTGCTTTTCGCTTTCATAGGGCATCGACTGCACGCCGGTTTTTAAGGCTGCCGGTTCGTACTTCAGCACAACCACAGGGTGTGTGGTCATGCGCACTCGCACCAAACGTAGATCATTTTGCGTACCAGCACGCACTCTAGCTATTTGCAATGTTTCGCGGTTGTAGCATGTTCTGTCCTAGGTGCTCATATTTCATTGTCCCGTGAGTGTATATATTCGGCCCCACGGAAAAAGAGCTGATATTCACAACACTACATGACTTTTCCATAAGAACGTTCACGGAGCCTAGAGTTGCCATTTTCTTCAAAACCATCGGATTTTAGGCGTTTTAGCAATCTTTTATGCTGACACTGGTATGAAAAACAACCCGCAGCCTGATATCCACGTATATCCCAGTTTTGACAAACCTGTACAACTCCGATAATTGTGATCCTCACTTGGTATCCTCCAATTCGCAAGAAGTTGAACACTTTCTTCTTCATTTAGAACTGATGACGGGTTTAAGAAAATTCTGCAGCATCATGATCCATCATGATCCCTTTGACAGACCTACACAACTCCAGTGTAAGTAATTTTCACTTGATGGCCTCCAATGCACAAGATGTTGGGCACTTCCTTCTTCATATCGAACTGACGAGAGGTTGAAGAACAAACCTGTTGGCTCGTGTCCAGGTTTGACACTCTTTCTACAAATCTTCACCAGTCCTGTATATGTGGCCTTCGCTCGACCTTAATGTTGATTTGAAGAACATAAACCACTGTCCTCTCCTACTCACAGATACTAAAACGACTGATTTATATTATCTATTAATCTATTCTTCCTATTTTTGGAGAAACACTATTTGCTGCATATTTAGGTAAAAGATTAGATACCCACGTGTTGTGCTGAACTTAGATCACTATCTCGCAGATGCTTTATTTGACAGGAGAACCCAACTGCGGGGTTTCCTCTAACTTTTATGCGACTAAGGGAGGTGTTCGTGAAAGTAGGTCACGTGATGCCAGAAAAGAGTCTTGCTTTACAAGAAGCAGAACTGGTCGGTAATTCACCAATTGTCATAAACATCGGCTCACTAAAAAGGAGGCGTTGGATTGAAATTAGATTTCAGTAGTGAGCTGGTACATATCAAGGACAGACGTTATTACAATATCACAGCTTCAGGACGATTTCCTGTTGTCATGCCAGACCGTATCACGGATACATACCGTGATACGGTCCGGCATGGAGTCAAAGAGACCTTGTATGTTATCCTCGGACAGGGTGGCCCGCATTTCTTGTAACTGACGATCTAAATCACAAACACTGGGACATGAAAAAGCTGGCGTCCCATCTCGTCCCACACGTGCTCGATGGGCGGGAGATTAAGCGATCTGGAAGGCCACGGAAGCATGACGAAACAATCCTGAAGGACCCGAGCCGTGTGTGGACAAGTGTTATCTTGTTATAAAATGGCTCCCGGCCGTCCCTCCAAGAAAGGCAGCACATGGGGCACCAGGATCTCTTGTGTGTATCACTAGGCCGTCAACGTCCCTCGGATCACTGCAGGGGAAGTCCATCTGTCATACGCGATGGCTTCCAGACCATCACGCCTGCAGTTCGGGACGTGTGCCGCTATACAGTGAGGTTGGTATTGCAGTGCTCACCTGCTGTCCTCCACACTCTGCCACGGTGGTCCTCCGTTCCCATACAGAAGCAGGGTTTGTCGCTAAACGCTACACGTCGCCAGTCCGTTGGATTCCACGTTGCTCGTTGCTGACACCACTGCAATCGAAGCCGACGATGGTCAGGTGTTATAGGCAGAAAAAGTAAGGGCCGTCGAGAGTGCAGATTCGTCTCTGCCAGGCGTCTGGAAATGGTTCTGGCGGACACAGGAGTACCTTGTACAGCCGCCACATGTCTCTGGATATTGGACAAGGGCATCGTTGCATCTCTGGGTGCCGCTTTCACGATCTCACAGTCCTCTCTGCTGGTGGTGTGACTAGGTCGTCCAGAGCCGTTCCGCTTTCTCCGGGTGCTTTTCCGTGTCCATTGCTCCCAACACGATCGCACCGTACTGTCCGACCGGCCGCAATGGCGGCTGATTCGGCGTTCCGGCCACCCTGTCTCTCTCATCCTGACGATACAGTCTCGTTCAAACTCCATCAGTTCCTCGTACGCACATCTACATGTCTATCGCTCAAGGATTTCACCTGACCCTTACCGTGCACTTCGACACACATGTGGAGAGTCCTGCGAGGCACCTTATAAGCCCCAAGGATTGAGTGTAGCGCCGGTCGTGGACGCGCGGGCATGCGAAATCGCACGAAACTTTAAGCATTTGAATATCTGTCCTCCCCGTAACTATTCGCCGAGTTTCGCTTTTTTCGTACGGTGTTTTCTTGGTGACAATGAGTGTATTAACAGACACAGAAGTGGAATTTGTGAAATCTGTAACAAATGCATGAGTGAGAGAATCACCTAGCATTTTGCGTCTGTGCGAATAATTCAAATCAGATGAAATCGTTGGACAGTCAGAAGCAAGAAAGATGATACCGAATTCTTGGGTTTAATTAACATTTCTTTTGAATCCTTTCGTGTAGGAAAGGAAATATTCAAATTAAAAGAAAATAAAAGAAAAACACAATGAAAAAATTGTGCAGAACTTAAAATACGCAATGTGAGCAGGATTATTTTTAGTGAATGGAATCAGTTTATAAATCAAATTAATGTGAATTAAAATAATGGGTAAAACATCCACATTTTAAAAAATAATGTTCTCACGATTTCTACAATCCTCAGAACATCAACAAATAGATAAAATCATCCGGATTTCATCAGTCAGTAAAATATCCCCAAATAGAAAAAAATGCATTTGTACTTCTACAATCGGTGAAACATCCACAAATAGGAACAAAATCGTTTGCATTTTCACAATAGGTAAAACGTTCACAAATAGGAAAACAAATTGGGTTTTTATAATACGTAAAACATTCACAAATAGGAAAAAATCATTTTGATTACTACAATCGGTAAAACATCCACGTCATTGGGATATTCATCCAGATCATTGGAATATCACAGATAACGTCCACATCATTGGGATACCACAAATAGGAAAAAATCATTTTGATTCACAAATAGGAAAAAATCATTTTGATTCACAAATAGGAAAATCATTGGGATATCACAAATAGGAAAAAATCATTTTGATTTCTACAATCGGTAAAACATCCACATCATTGGGATATCACAGATAACGTACACATCATTGGGATACCACAAATAGGAAAAAATCATTTTGATTCACAAATAGGAAAATCATTGGGATACCACAAATAGGAAAAAATCATTTTGATTTCTACAATCGGTAAAACATCCACATCATTGGATTTCTACAAACGGAAAAACATCCACAAATAGAAAAAAATCATAACGATTTCTACAATTGGTAAGATATCCCCAAATAGAAAAACAAACAAACTCGGATTTCTATCAACCGTGAAGAATCCACAAATAGAAAAATAATTGGGATTATTACAATCAATAAAACATCCGCACATAGGAAAAAATCATTTGAATTTCTACAATCGGTAAAACATCTACAAATAGAAAAAATACTTTCGGATTTACACAGCTGATGAAACATCCACAAACTGAAAAAAACATCATTTAAATTTTAACCATAGATAAAATACACTGTCTACCAACAAGTAATTGGACACCCCTGCAATCGACGATGCCTGCGGTCCTGATACACGTCACGGCCGCCGCCGTTAAATATCGTGTGGGAAACAACAGCGCAACCAGTCGCATGCAAGATGCCACGCAGTTCGGAGCTCTCTGATTTCGAGAAAGGTGTAATCGTCGGGTATCACAGAAATGGCCGTATCATACGTGACATATCCAGCGAGTTGAAGTACCCAAAATAAACAATGGCCTACGTGATTGGCAAGTGGAAGATGAGAGGTGACTGTTGGAACTTGCCCCGACCCGGCTGACCAAATAAAACTAGGAGTTAGAGACCGACGGGTGCTGGCCAGAGAAATTCGGAAGAACCGCACCAAATCAATGGGCCACATCCGCGAAGAGTTCCAAAAGGCATCCGGGAGTATACTTTCGAAGAATACCATTCGTAAGGAAGCCCATCTGCTGGGTTATCATGGACGTGCTGCCGCCCACAAGCCTTTGATCACCAAGTCCAATAGCGCTGCTCGGCTAACGTGCTGCAAAGAACGTCGACAGTGGACCGTTGAACAGTGGAAACAGGTTCTCTGGAGCGACGAATTGAGGTTCATCCTCTACCGTTCGGATGGCAGGATCTGGGTTTGGCGTCTGCCTGGAGAACGCCTCCTGCCGGACTGTATTGTGCCAACTGTGAAGTTCGGCGGCGGTTGAATTATGCTATGGGGGTGTTTCTTCTGGTATGGCACGGGACCCTTGGTCGCAATTCCTGGTAGACTCAACGCCGAGACCTACTGCACCATTTTGGATGATCATGCGCTTCCTACGTTGTGGCAGTTCTACAGGGTGGACCCATGTTACTTTCAGGATGACAATGCCACCTGTCATGTTGCGAGGTTCACCATAGCTTGGTATGGTGACAATGGGGTTAATCGAATGGACTGGCCTGCGCAGACCCAGGACCTTAACCGTATCGAGCACCTCTGGTACCTGTTGGAGCGTCGACTTAAGGGGTGACCCCACCGTCCGAAATCTGTGAAGGAACTGACCTGTCTTCTCCAAGCCGAGTGGAAGAAAATACCGCTAGCCGTCGTACAACGCCTGGTTAAGAGTATGCCCCGGAGGGTTGCAGCTGTAATGGCCGCTCGTGGAGGCTCCACCAACTATTGAAGGTGAATAAACTTCGTTTTCCTTTGCAATCACAGGTGTCCAATTACTTCTTGGTAGATAGTGTAACAGCAAATAGAAAAAATCAACTGATATTTTACAATCAGTAAAATATCAACAAGTAGAAAGAAAGACCCATCGGATTTCCATCGGTGCAGAAATATGGTTGTCCTAGAATGATAGGATAAGCATATCCTTTTTTTTTTATTTGCGGGCTAAAAGTGATTTTCGGTCATTTCCAGCTGAAATTTTCTAGTCCACGTGTTAATCATTTTTAACGTTATAAAAAATGTAGAAATTTAGCTTTTCAACTTTGAGTTAGTTTTAAAACTTTAGCTTTCTTTTTTGCCATAAGATGTAAATTAACAATAATGTGAGTTTTGAATTTTTCTTTCATTGGTAAGTGTTATCTTTACCAAAGTATCCTGAATTTAACGTCCACTTTATTTTGAAAAGAATGCTTAAATTTTAGATGGAACCCTAAATGGGGATATGTTGCCACTGAAACATACGCACCATGCTAAGTAAAAATAAGTGCTGTGATGAACGAATAAAATAGCCACGAAGATGGAAAGATTCGGAAACACAAATTCGCTTTCCTTCATTTCTCGTTGTTAATGCTTTTCTACGAAGAAATATTGAAAGATGTTTCCTTGATATGTGAAGCAAATGAAAAAAAAAACTTTTTTTATATTAAAGACGAACCTGGAATATGCCCTCAAGCGAAAATCTAGGCAACTTCGTTTTGCTGATTCCATATTTGGAGAATTTAATGCGAAAACCCAAGCTTTGATTTATTACAAAAAAATAGAAGAAAGAGTTATGCTAAAGCATATCTCCTCTTTCCTGCATGAAAACATTAGCACGTAAATTAATACTGACGCATAAGATATTTTTGTGATGAAGAGTTTTCACGAAACAGACTTTCTGAAAGAAAAAATCACACTGGTTTACCTCATTAGGATAAGTGTAAGTAACTTTATGAGAAAAATCATGTTTCCAGCGAGATATCTGAAATGCTATTACTTAGTTCTTTAGTGATTTTTAAAATCTTCCCAATTAGAGGACATTGCAATCCATTTCGAATTTTTGCCGTTTCCATTAATTTTGCAAAGCGTGAGGTGTTGCATAGGAAAAAAAAACAAAGAAAAAACATTGCTTCCAAAACTCATTGCTCTCAAATAAGAGAATTAAATTTCCCTTCCTACTTAAGTTTCGTTAAGCAATTCCGAAACGCCTAGAAGCCAATTTTGATTAACGAGTTTTTTTGTCGGATTTTCTTTGACTAATTCGTCATCGTCGAAACCAACTTTAACGAGAAAAACATCCTCCCAAACATAAAAGGATTTTGGTTTTTCATTTTTTATTTTTTGTGGCCTTCGAAACAAACAAACATTTCATGGTAATTCCATTTGGTGGCTCTGAGTGATAACAATTATTTTCAAGAAATCGTTTGACATGACGCTATGTAAAGAAATAATATACTCATACAGGGTTTGTCCAAAATAATGGAAACACCTTGAAACAATAGGTGTTACGCACCTAATATGGTGTTGGAGCACCCTTGGCATTTAAAACTGTTTGAATCTTCCTTGGAATGGACTCATACAAGTCCTGGATGGTGGTAAGTGGTATGTTGTACCATTCTTCTTGCAGAAACTGCTCCAATTCCTTGAGAGACGCAGGTGGAGGATAACGGGATCGCACTCTATTTTCCAACACAGACCACAGGGGCTCAATGGTGTTTAAGTCCGGTGATTGTGCAGGCCAGGGAAGGTGTGCAACTTCATCCTCATGTTCCTCAAACCATGATTGAACAGTTCGACTTCTGTGAATCGGGGATTATCATCTTGAAAGGTGCAATCCCCTGACGGAAACAATGTCTGCGCCACTTAATGCACATGATCGGCCAAAAGAGTGACATAGTCACCGCTAGTGATCCGTCCGTGTAAGGTGATAATGGGACCCGCTGCAAACCACGAGATCATGGCCCAAGCCATTACCGAACCGCCCCCATGCTTCACTGTAGGAAGGAGACAGTCTGGGTTGTAGGCTTCTGCGGGGTTTCTCCACACATAAACCCGTCCAGTGGTGGGGAATAGCGAGAAACTTGATTCATCGGAAAACGTTCATCCGAAATCGCTCGTTCCCAGCGGTGTCGGATGAACCATTTTTCAGTTGCTATTCGTTATTTATAAAATAACGTGGACAGAGCGATGACATCCTATATTTACATTGTCTCCACGTATTTGAAATATATTCATCATATTCATCATCGGAAAACAAGACATGTTTCCAGTAATCTGCAGTCCACGTTTTATGTTCCTGGCACCACTGTAGTCTCCGTTTCATATTCACCTGTGACACCAGGGGTTTTACAATCGCAATTCTGCCGTAAATATTGTGCTTATGCAATTCCCTTCGCACGGTATGGGTCAACACTGGGTTTTGGAGATGTGCATTAATCTCAGCAGTCACTTTTGTCGCCTTGGTATTCCTCCTTGCGGTCACAATCCTCTTTAATGTCCTCCGGTGTCTCGCAGTGATTTTCGTTTTCCTTCCTCATTTGTGTCTCGCAGATGATGTTGTGCCGTGAACATTGTACACATGTGTATACTGTCATGACCTTCGACACGGTACCTCTCGATACCGCCAATACCTGTACCACTGTAGTTACCGACGCACCAACCAGACGAGCTCCTACAATCTACCCTCTTTGGAACTCCGACAGGCCACTCATTGTGCCTTTACCTGGAACGAAATTATGCTGTGGTTAAAGTGTTTCGTGATTGGAGAAATGGCACCATTGCGAATAAGCGACGTGAAAACTGCGGAGCACCGCATGCCAGTGATGTGAGAGGTGAACGTCGGCTTCGAAGGTGCGTGAGGGCCGATCGACACGCTACAGTAGAGCAACTCAGTGGCCGATTGAACCAGGGGGCTACCGGAAGCGAGTCTAAAACGACAGTTCAGAGAACCCTGCTGCGTATGGGACCCCGATGCAGACGGATGGTCACTGCACCTATACTAACGAAGGTGCATCGGCCGTATCGGTATTGGACCTCCGCTAAACGGCAAAGGATTGCCTCCCCCGATAAGTCCCGTTTACTACTTCATCGAACGGTTGGAAGTTGGCGCATAAGGCGAGAAACATCGGAGAATAAACACTCTTCAACCATTTGCGGGCAGATCACAAACTGGTATGTGGAGGCAGCGTTATGCTCTGGGGAATGTTTTCTTGGCATTCCCTGGGTCCACTCATACCTGTGGAAGGCACTATAGACGGAATTCGTTATGAATCCATCCTTACAGACCACGTACTCCCATACATGCTGATTGTCTTCCCTGTGGATCTTACAGCACGCCAATGCGACATGCCACACGTTGATCTTTTAGTACGACAATGCGACGTGACACACAGCTAGAAATGTCCGAGAGTGGTAGAAAGAGCACAATGAAGACTTCAAAGTACTTCTCTGACCCCCTAATTTCCTAAACTTAAACCCAACTGATTATTTGTGTTACCACCTCGATTTTGTTGTTCTCTCTATGGGTCCTCCACCACGCATCCTCAAGCAGCTGTCAGATACACTGCAGTCAGCATGGCTCCACATACCTGAACACCTTTCAGCACGTTATTGAGACACCCTCTGCCCGTCTAGCTGCTGTCCGCGCTACAGACGGCGGTTACTCTGGATATTAGCTGGTGTTCGCAATAATGTGATTCGACCGTGTATATCAGATTTTCAATGTTACCGGGGTTAACTGATTACATTTTTTGAGCTATACAAGAGTTTTTTTGCTTTAAAACTGAGTACCGAGTGAAGCCCCTCGAGCCAAAATAACAGCCTCCACACGACATGACATTGAATTCAAGATATTTTTGATATCGTCCTGGAGAACAGCCTGCTAGGGCTCTATTAGAGATCAGAGTTCATTTGCGGTGATTCGCGGAGGCGGCTCACGGGCCAGTCGGTTGGCTACCATATCCCAAATATGTTCGAAAGGAGGCATATCCGGCGATCGTGCAGGTCCGAAAAGAAGCGGTGTCTGTCGTGCATTGAAGAGGTCTTGAGCATCCAGGCCCATGTGGACGAGCATTGTTCTGCTGGAATACAGCTCTAGGACAGCTGTGAAGGAAGGGTATCACCTCTGCCTGTAAAACATCCCTGATGTATCGCTGGATGTTGAGAGTTTCCTCAATTCGTATCAGAGGAGATCGCAAATTAAACCCAACGGCGCTCAAACCCATGACGTTCGGCGTTGGGCCGGTATGTCACTGCCAGATGTCGTAGACCACAATGTCTTCAAACACATAAGCGACTCTCATGGTGCATCAAGCTGAATCGTGACTCGTCAGAAAACGTGACACGGGTTTCATTTGCAAGGGAAAATCGACTGGACTTCCTTCGATAGGAAACAACGCAGTAAGTTACGTACGAAGCCGACAGAAATCCACTAATCAAGCAGGTCGAGAACTTGGTATCCCGCAGAAAACTGTATGGAGAGTTTTGAGGAAACGTCTGCACATGCGACCGTATCGTCTGCAGTTGATTCAAAAGTTGAAGAGGAATGACTGCCGCCTGCGAGCGCCTTTCTGTGAAAGATTTCTCACTCTAATTGAGGATGACGGTTTCTCTGAAAAAGTTAGTTTTTAATGACGAAGCAATATTCCACATTTCAGGAAAGTTGAACAGGCATAGCATGAGAATTTGGGGCACGAAAATCCCTATGCCATCTTGTCGCACGAGTGTGCTTCACAATTCTATCAGGTCGGTCAATCCAAAATATATTTTGTTCTTTACTAGACGTTATCTCAACTTTGCTCTCCTCTTCTCTACTACAATCACTATTTACGTTTTATTGACCTCTGACCCATTGGCATTGCAGCCAAACTTAGGAAAATCTTCAGGGGAAATAATGTTAAGTCAGAAAATGTTTAACGAGAAGAAACGAAATAGTATGGAAGAAATATTTTTCACATAACAAGCGGAAATACATCTGAATTATTAACACAGCAATTAGACATCTCCATGCTGCGTGTATATTTACTGTTTTTCACGTAGCATTAATCACATCAGATGCCTTGAACATTTCATCGCCTGGAGAAGGAATCGAACACGCATCTATCGATCTCCGTTCGACTATGCTATCCGTTTCACCACTGAGAACTATGACATCCCAAGTATCTGAGTGTTAAGAACCAGAATAGTGTCTGATTACCGCTAGCCGAAGCAAATTCACAGCAATTCCGCTTAATAGCTATCAGACATGTTTGAAGCAATTCCACTTCATCGTACGCTACAATGAAGCGGAATTTGTTTCGACTGGCAAGAATCAGAGACCATTCTGGTTTTTAACACTCACATATTTCATCGCCTGGAGAAGGAATCGAACCCGCATCTCTCGATCTCCGTTCGACCATGCTATCCGTTTCACCACTGAGGACCATGAAGTCCCAAGTATCTGAGTGTTAAGAACCAGAATAGTCTCTGATTACCGCTAGTCGAAGCAAATTCACAGCAATTCCGCTTCATAGCTATCAGACATCTTTGAAGCAATTCCACTTCATCGTACGCTACAATGAAGCGGGATTTGCTTCGACTGGTAAGAATCAGAGACCATTCTGGTTTTTAACACTCAGATGCTTCATGGGTGATGTAACAGATAGCATGCTCGAACGGAAATCGGGAAACGCGGGTTCGATTTTCGCTCCACGGGGACGAAATTTTCAAGTTTTCTGATGTGATTAATGTTACGCGAGGAAAAGTAAATACACTCGCAAATCAGATATTTCTGATTTCTGTGTTAATAATTGAGAAGAAACTAAATTTATATAAGAACACAGAAATTCAAAAGAAAATTTTAATCAGTGGTACACCGATGAACCTACCTGATAAGCTATAGGACCTCCTTTAGCGCGGAAAACAGCAGCCACTCGGCAAGACATCGATTCGATGAGTTGGAGATAGGTATCCTGGGGTACATGATACCATAATGTCAACAGCAGGTCCTCCAGTTCCCGTACATTTCGGGGGGGGGGGGGGGGTGATTTAGCGTGAACCCGCTTTTCCAAGTCAAACCACAAATGTCCGATTGGGTTCATGTCAGGTGAATTTGGAGACCAGGGGATTAAGAGAAAGTCATCATCGTGTTCCCCGAGACACTCCTTGACAATTCAAGCAGTGGTCCATTATCCATTTGGTAATGGCCGTCACCATCAGGGAACACAGCTGCTATGAATGGGTGAACTTGGCCAGTAACGATGTTCAGATACCTGAGAGCTGTCAAGGTTTGTGCTATTGGGATAATGGAGCCTAAAGTGTCCCAAGAAAACATCGCCCACAACATAACACCCCTGTCACCGGCCTGTTTCCGCCCAACAGTCCATCAAGGTGCCATAGCCTCCTTTGGTAACCGTCGTATCCGCGCTCGGCCGTCTACGTGAGGCACCAGGAATCTCGATTCGTCAGACCAGGCCACTTTCTGCCAATCATCCACGGTCCAATCTCGATGATCTTGGGCCCATTTCATGCGTTGTTGGCAATAACGTGAAGTTACGATGGGGATCCGGCTGGTTCTTCGGCTACGCAAGCCCATTCGAAGAAGTCTGCGATGAACTGTGTGCTGTGACACATTGCTCTGATCACCACTGTTGAAGCTGCTGGTGATTTGCCTAACTGTGGCCCAGCGGTTGCGGTAAACAGTGCGCGATTCCTCTCTAGCATCAATGAGTTGTGGACGACACATGGCCAGACGACGGTTCATCGTTTGGCCATCTGTGCACCACTTTTGATACCTACTCACTACAGAGGACATGAACAACCCACATGGCGCGCAGTTTCCGAGATCGTAGTTCCAAAGCGCCGTGACATCACAATTTGTCCTTTATCAAACTCCGATAAATCAGGTGAAGATGACAGAGCAGTATATATGCTGCTCTGTCATCTTCACTTGCGCCACCGTTCGGTCTCCAGGCTCGCTCATTTCTCTAGGCTGGGGGTGGTCTTAATGTAATAGCTCATTGGTGCACATCTAACTCTGTGAGGAGTAATACATCTTTAATTTTGAACCACTGGTTTCAGGAAAGGGAAAGAGGCAGGAGAGTCAGAAACCAGTTCACAAATGTACTCGAGCGAAGGCTCATGTTTTTAGCACGCCTTTTAAAAAATACTTATTTTGTCACTTTGTCCATCTGTCTGATTGCCGGTCCGTCTGTCTGTAGACACCATATCTCTGCAACTATCAGTCTGATTTGAATTTTGAATTTTTATTTTTACTTTGAGAAGCGCAAAATGTGGAAAAGATGATCCATCCTTTGCGATTCTTTTTCAAATGCATAACTTCTCCGATAGAGGGCGTAGATGAAGATGCTATTGAAGAATTTTATCCCATATCTTGCTCTTAAAAATCAGGCTCGAATTTTTTTCTACCATTCAATACCATTTATAACGGTGTTTTCCGGTACAGTTTCATTTTAAAGAGATGCACAATATTCCTCTATGAAATGTAAACCCCAACACCTAAATGCATAGAGAGACGCACGCTTGCTGTTATCAAGAAAGATAAGAACTCGTGGATCAAGAAAAAGACAAGAATGGAAGACATCATGATCAGAGTGAAATCCCTGAAATGGCAATGGGCTGGACATATTGCCAGAAGAACGGACCACTGACGGACAATCGAAATTTTAGGCTGGATACCAAAGGACAGGAAAAGACTTAGAAGAAGACCAAATGAGAGCGTGTATTAAATTCGAAAGCATGCCGGAATAACGTGAAGGAGACTGGCTCAAGGCAGATCGTGGTGGAAGAAACTTGAAGAGACTTTCATCCAGCAGTGGATTGATAATAGTTGACAATGATGATGATGATATAAAGTTCGTTAGCTGCTAAAACATTTTCAATATTTTAATTTCAAGAACTTATTTTTAGTCAGTCGTTAGGAACAAAGCCACAGTTCATTACTGAAGCATTAACTACACTGACGGAAAAAAAATCCCATCACCAAGAAGGAGTTGTGTTAGATAAACGACAGTTGGTAGGCGGTGAGAGTACATCTGTAAGATGACGTCTATGCAAATTCGCGTTCGGCGCATACGTGTGGCGCTAGTAGCGCCCCTCGGAACATGCAAAGCAGGTTTGCTGTAAATACGCGCTGTAACGTTCGTGAGCGTTAGTTATCGTTGAGATTCGACGTAGTGTGTTGATGTTAGTCAGGAATGCCTTTCAGAAGACGAAGAAGCCATTATCAACAGCTCACGGAGTTTGAACGAGGTCGTGTAATAGGGCTACGAGAAGGTGGCTTTTCTTTCCGCAATATTGCAGAACGACTTGGCAGGAATGTAGCCACTGTGCATGATTGTTGGCAGCGGTGGTCAAGGGAAGGTACTGCCTCAAGAAGACCGGGTTCCGGCCGGCCACGTGGCACTACTGAGAGGGAAGACCGCCGTGTACGGCGTATGACCGTGGCGCATCGTACCGCGTCTGCGGCAGCAATTCAAGCTGCAGTTGCCACCAGAGTGACACAACGAACTGCTACAAATCGGTTACTTGAAGGACAGCTCCGAGCCAGACGCCCTGTAGCGTGCATTCCACTTACTTTAAACCAAACCACTGCCGTTTGTGACGTCAGTGGTGTCGAGCTAGAGCTCATTGGAGGACGGGGTGGAGATCTGTTGTGTTTTCTGATGAAAGCCGGTTCTGCCTGGGTGCCAGTGATGGCCGTGTGTTGGTTAGAAGGAGACCAGGTGAGCGCCTGCAACCAACCTGTCTGCGGCCGAGACATACTGGACCTACACCTGGAGTTATGGTTTGGGGAGCAATTTCCTGTGACAGCAGGAGCACTCTCGTGGTTATCCCACGCACCCTGACGGCACAGTTGTACGTCGGTCTGGTGGTTCAACCTTTTGTGCTGCCATTCATGAACAGCATTCCATGGGGTGTTTTCCAACAGGATAACGCTCGCCCGCATACCGCTGTTGTAACCCAACATGCTCTACAGAGTGTCGACATGTTGCCGTGGCCTCCTAGATCACCAAATCTTTCACCAATCGAGCACGAACGGGACATCATTGGACGACAACTCCAGCGTCCCCCCAACCAGCATTAACCGTCCCTGTATTGACCGACCAAGTGCAACAGGCATGGAACTCCATCCCATAAACTGACTTCCAGCACCTGTACGACACAATGCATGAACGTTTGCGTGCTTGCATTCAACATTCTGGCGGTTACACCGGTTATTAATGTACCGGCATTTCACATTTAAAATGGCTTTTCTCGCGCTTACAATAAGCTGTGATCTTGAAACCTTAATCGATTAAATATGTTACCTATACAAATGTATTGCCGCCATTTCATTCCTCTACAACTATTTTTTCGTGGTATTGGGATTTTTTTCCCGTCAGTGTATGTTAAACCAGGTTCTTGGAAAGCAAGAATTTAAGTTTTCCACGTTTTGTACAAATGAGTGATTTTTAGGAAATTAATTTAAAAGTATTTTTGTTTTAATTTAAAAGTAAAAATATGGTTTCAAAACAGATTCCGTTTTTATTTCCAGGTGCTGGGCTTATCCTGTCGAAAACTTCGAGTGGATAATGAATTTGCCGATTTTGTTAAGTCTTTTGGTGAGTATTGCTTTACCAGTCTGTGATTGGTATTAAAATTTAGGTAATATGAAGCTGTTTTGGGAAACGGAACTCTGAAGTTTTGCTTTTTCGACTGAGCATTGTTCATTTAAAGAAGTAAATCTGGTTTTCGCTTTCTACGAAATTCGTTCTGTGCCCACAGAAGAATTCTGAAATAAGTGAGTTTTAAGGATATTGTTAAAGCGTTTTATGGTGACTGCATAATAAATGACATATTCTGTTGGTGCTTAGAATTCCATGTTATTTATTTTTCCTGAACTCTAAAATTTTTTGGCAATATATTAAGCAGTTCGAAGAAGTAAACGAACGCTTTCGTGTTATCTACACTGTTGGCCACCCAAAATGCAACACCAAGAAGGACACGAGATAGCAAAGCCAGATTTACTGGACACGTAACAACAGATACAAAGATGAAACGATTGAGCTTACAAGGCCCGTTCGACTTGCGGAACACGCAGACATCAATAGTTCGTGTGGCCCCATGGATGGCAATAACGGCCGCTACACGCCGCGGCATCGAACGAAAGACGCTTCGGATGTGGGCTTGGGGTATGTCGGTCCAGGCTGCTTCCACACGTTGCCACAGTTTATTAGGTGTAGCCGCATAGTGGTGCTTGCCGAGCCACTCGGTTGCCGATCAGCGACCAAACGTGTTCGATGGGTGACATATCGGGAGAACAGGCGAGCCACGGCAGCAGTAACACCTGGTGGGCCGTGAAGCATTGTTGCACGACGCGTGCCACGGGCGGGAGCGCATTGTCTGTTGAAACGTGGCAGCTGGCAGGTCCTGTAGGTAAGGGAGGACTACAAGCTCGAAAACGTCGGAGATGTAGCGGTAGCTGTTAAGTGTACCGGCGATGCGTACCAGAGGGGTACAAGTGTAATATCCAATTATGCCTCAAACCATAACGCCAGGCGACGGACAGGTATGGCGATGCATAATGCAGGCCTCATACAGTCTCTCTCCGCGCTGCTGCCTCACGCGGATTCGACCATCGTGGTGTTGCAGGCAGAAGCTGGATTCGTCGGAGAAGACAATGTCGTGCCATTCCGTAGTCCAGGTGCGGCGTTCAAAGGCCCACTGCCGCCGCAGTCACCGGTGGTGTAACTTCAATGGTAATCGAAGCAATGGGCGACGTGGGGCAAGTCCACGCTCCTGCAGACGACGTCGAACGGTACGTGCTGACACAGGTTGTTGCGCAACACACGTTCGTGATGTGGCGGTGCAAGCCGTCAATGCCCGCCGCACAACATGCCGGTCTTCTCATTCGGTGGTGTGCCACGGCTGCGGCAATCGCTCACGTCGGTTCATCCGTCTCTCCTGCACCCACCGAATCCATACTTGCCTCACGGTAGCTGGATGTTGTCTTTCACGGGCGTCGATGTCTCGGTACGACAAACCGCTGTCGCGATAAGCCACTATTCGTCTTCTGTCGAACTACGAAACGTGCTGGAATGACTGCCGTATTCTGCGACAATGCATCAGGAAGCTTCCCACGCACAGGTCCGGCCGCACAACACACTTACACTACTTACACCCCGCCTTCTGTGCACCCTTCTTATAGTGCTTCTAGGTGGCATGCCGGGCGCACATTATTTGCATATGCCCTGCAATGCTAATCGTTTGCATCTCCTCTCGTGGGCGACGCATGCTGCGAATTTCAAACCAATCGGATGCTTTCTTCTTGGTGTTGCATTTTGGGTGGCCAGCAGTGTATATATTGATTCTATAAGAGTTTTTTACGCTTTCCAACCGTAGGTTGAAGAAGAGTATATGCTCAAGCTTTGTCCGTCCGTCTGTCCGTCCGTCAGCGCGATAACTCGCGTAAAAATGGTTCGATATCGATGACATTTTAGTATGCGGTAGGGAACCACTGGGGACGAACCCTATTGAAAATGGACGAAATGGGGTCAAAGGTCACGGCAGCGGAGTGAGATCCAATCCATTACCATTTTGCGTCATAACTTGCGTAAATGTGGTTCGATGCCGATAAAATTTTAGCATATTGTAGGGGACCACCTCGGAAGGAACTGTATTGAACGTGAACGAAATGGGGTCAAAGGTTAGCACATAGGAGCGGGATCCATTCCATTGCCATTTTGCGTCATAACTAACGTAAAAAAGGTTCGATTTCGATTAAAGTTTAGTAGTAGCAAGCTCATAAGACAAACAAAATGTATTGACATAACCAACCTTAAAAAAACACTATAAAACCTTCAAGTTGGAACTGAAGAACAGATTCTCTGCTTTAGAAGGCCTAACATCGGAAGAAGTGGATATTTCTGAAGTTAACCGAAAAGTAACCGAAGCTCTTATGGAAACAGCAACAAAATTAGCTGGGTCTAAGAACAAGTTGCATGTGAACAAATTATCAGGAAAACCCAAAACGTTGATGCAAAAAAGAAGAGAGATGAGGACAACTAAAGAAGATGTGACTTCCAAAGTGGAATATATAGAGCTATGCAAGGCAGTACGAAAAAGTATCACTGAAGACGTAAGGAAATTCAACTGTGAACTAGTAAGGAAAGCAATTGAAAACAACCAAAGCCTAAAGATAGCAAAGGGACATCGCAGTAAGGGAGGAAAACAGATTATGGCACTGAGAAAAGAAGATGGTTCTGTAACAAGAAATAGAGGCGAAATTTTGACAAGAGTAAAATATTTCTATTCCAAATCATATGAAAGGGATGATACATGTACTCCAGACATCATGAAAGGTACCAGTACCAGAGTTCTTCCAGTCCTCCCAGCAGACGTTGCACATGCAATGAAGAACATGAAGCAGGGAAAAGCCCCAGGAGAAGATGGAATTACTGTAGACATCATACAAGAAGCAAGTGGAGAAATCGAAACAGTACTCGCCCAAGTTTTCACTCGATGCCTTAATGAAGAGAAGATTCCTGATGATTGGAACAACGCTACAATGATCTTGCTACATAAAAAAGGAGACATTGAGGATCTCAGGAACTACAGGCCTATCAGCCTCCTATCAGTGGTTTATAAAATCTTCACTAAAGTTCTTTCACACCGCTTGAAGGTGACACTGGACATGGCTCAACCGAGAGAACAAGCTGGATTCAGGAGTGGCTACAGCACAATAGATCATATCCAAGTACTGAGAGAACTAATTGAAAGAGCGAGGGAATATGAACTTCCATTGTGCATGGCTTTTGTCGATTATGAAAAAGACTTTGATTCGGTGAAACCATCAGCAGTTGCAATGGCTCTGAAATCCTGCGGTATTGAAGATGCATACATTAATATTATTAATAACATCTATGAAAATGCAAGTGCAAAGATTCGGCTGTTTGAAAATACAACACACATAAAAATTGGAAAGAGAGGGAGACAAGGTGACACCATATCTCCGAAGCTCTTTAATGCCACATTGGAAAATGTCTTTCAATCACTGAACTGGGAAAACAAAGGGATAAAGATTATTGGAGATTATCTAACCCACCTTCGTTTTGCTGATGACATAGTCATTTTTGCAACTACCCCATCAGAGCTGCAGAGTATGATCCAGGAAGTTGCTAACAAGAGTAAAGAAGTGGGATTAAAATGAACTTTCAGAAGACAAAAGTGATGTTTAATCCTTTTACAAGAAATGAAGATTTATCGATTTATCGCGAAAAGCTGGAGATAACAGACACGTACGTTTATCTTGGACAGCAGATATCAAGTGAGGGTCACATTGATGAAGAAATTAATCTGCGTACAAAACTTGCCTGGAGAGCTTTTGGAAGAAACAGCATAATTTTCAAGAGCAATATGCCATTATGTCTTAAAAGAAAAGTGTTTGATCAATGCATCCTTCCAGTGCTTACGTATGGTGCAGAGACGTGGACCTTAACTAAAAGTGACATACAAAGGCTGCAGACAAGTCAAAGAACCATGGAGAGGTGCATGCTTGGTGTAACCAGGAGAGATAAGAAGTGGAACTCGTGGATCCGAAAAATGACAAGAGTGGAAGACATCATGATCAAAGTTAAATCCCTGAAATGGCAATGGGCTGGACATACTGCCAGAAGGACAGACCATCGATGGACAGCCAAAATTTTAGATTGGATTCCAAGGGACAGGAAAAGACCCAGAATTAGACCACATGGAAGATGGGTGGATGAAATTCGAAAGTATGCAGGGGTCACATGGAGGAGACTACCACAAGACAGACCGTTGTGGAGGAAACTTGGGGAGACCTTCGTCCAGCAGTGGATTGATAATGGTTGACAATGATGATGACGATGATATGGTAGGGGACCACCTGGGGACAAACCGTATTGAAAATGGGCGAAATGGGGTTAAAGGTCAGGACATTCCATCGCCATTATGCGTCATAACTTACGTAAAAATTCTTCGATCTGGATGAAATGTTAGTATGTTGTAGGTGCCTGCCTATTAAATGGGCGAAATGGGGTCAACGAATCCTATTGAAAATGGGCAAAATGGGGTCAAAGATTAGGACACAGGAGCGGAATTTATTCCATAGCCCTTATGCATCATGACTTACGTAAAAATGCTTCCATTCCGAGAAAACTTTATCATGTTATTTCGGAGGTATACTGAACCGGTTCTGTAGAATATCATCGAAATGGGATCAAAGTTCAGGTCATATGAGCGAGATTTATTAGACAGCCATTATCCTCATAACTTGAGTAATGATTTCTGGTATGTTGGAAAGCGTATCATAATCAATGCATTTTTTTTTTTTTTTTTTTTTTTTTTGATTGGAGGTTTAACGACCACCGTGAGCAACTCAATGGGCTATAAGCAGTCGCCCGTCCCTAATTTAGGGTCACTGGTTCCAGGGAAGGGAGAGAGCCAGTGCCGTAAGACAAACACAACATCCATGCCTGAACGGGATTCGAACCCGGACCCCTTACGGACGAATGATCAGAGGCCAACGCCTTAGACCACTGCGCCACCGGGGCGGCAATCAATGCATTGCATGATTTTACTAACTTGTTACTGTAAGACCTGTTTTGAGAGAACGACTGAACATAAAAATATGGTTGAGGTATCAAAACAAAGGTCTTATCATGTAGATGTGCCATTCGAAGAGAAAAATGAGACTGCGGCAACGGTGCGGACGGTGTGGGGCGGCAAATTTCCCATGTAAGGTCTATGGGAGAAGCGTGCGATTGACATTCGATCGAGTGCGGTTGACTGAAACAACTCTTAGGAAACGCGCTGTTAAAGGCGGAAGCATGGAGGGACTGAGATAGTCCAAAGTTCGCAGTCTCTTTTCTGAGCGAACCGTTCCGTAAAGCAATGGTCCATTCACGACCACAGGCTGATTCATGCTGGCATGGAAACGCTAGCTGGCGATCGTATCGAAGTTCTTCGCATCGAAACAGCGAAGACTCTCAAAGACCTGCTTGCGTTATGCCGCTGGATTGTGTGATGTATATATACAATTTAATATTCATTCGATCGGGTTTATTCACGTAGGTAAGACGTTTCCCATTATGTAAAGATGTAAGAAAACATTCCGTTGACCATTGTTAGCAAAAATATTTACAATGCACATATTGAGTTTTTTTCTTTGTGAGACCAAACGGCTTAACGTAAAAATATGGTAGAGGTATCAAAATAAAGGTCTTACCATGTAGATGTGCCAGTCGAAGATAAAAACGAGATTAGAGCAACTGTTCGGGCGTTGTGAAGCGACAAAGCTACCATGTAAAGTGTATGGGAGAAGCGTGTCTCCCTTATATACATCAGACGCTCAGTTCAGTGTCAGACTTCGTGTGTGCATGGTGTTCTATGATCATTTCTAAAGTAAGTAAATACTTTATTGCATACTTACCCTTAACAGAATGTCCCTCCCGCAGAAAAAAAAAAGGAAAAAAATCGTAAGAGCCTTACTGGAAGGCATGAGCGATCAACCAGTCGCATTTAGTATATGTCTTAGACAAGAGAGAATCAAGAGTGTTCGCAACGCGAATCTCATTCCAACAACATTTACAAGCACAGTTGCGATTCAAGATTATTAAGTTGAATTTTTGCACACGATCGACATCAGTGGACTTCCGCCTTACATTCTACGACTGAAAAAGGGTGCAGTCGTGATGCTCATCACGAACCTGGTTGCCACGGTGGCGCAGTGATCTAAGCGCTGCGTTATGATGATTCGTTCGTAAAGGGGCCGTGTTCGAATCCCGGCGAGGCATGGATGTTGTGTTTGTCTTACGGCACTGGCTCTCTCCCTTCCCTGGAACCAGTGACCCTAAATTAGGGACGGGTGACTGCTCATAGCCCAAGCGTCGGCTTATGATCATTCGTTCGTTAAAGGTCCGGGTTCGAATCTCTGTGAGGCATGGATGTTGTGTTTGTCTTACGGCACTGGCTCTCTCCCTTCTCTGCAACCAGTGACCCTAAATTAGGGACGGGCGACTGCTTATAGCCCATTGAGTTGCTCACGGTGGTCGTTAAACCTCCAATCAAAAAAAAAAAATCTCGGCGAGGCATGGATGTTGTGTTTGTCTTACGGCACTGGCTGTCTCCCTTCACTGGAACCAGTGACCCTAAATTAGGGACGGGCGACTGCTTATAGCCCAAGCGTCGGCTTATGATCATTCGTTCGTGAAAGGCCCGGGTTCCAATCTCGGGAGGCATGGATGATGTGTTTGTCTTACGGCACTGGCTCTCTCCCTTCCCTGGAACAAGTGACCCTGAATTAGGGACGGGCGACTACTTTTAGCCCATTGAGTTGCTCACGGTGGTCGTTAACACCTAAAATCAAAAAAAAAAAAATCTCGGTGAGGCTTGGATGTTGTGTTTGTCTTATGACACTGGCTCTCTCCCTTTCCTGGAACCAGTGACCCTAAATTAGGGACGGGCGACTGCTTATAGCCCATGCGTCGGCTTATGATTATTCGTTCGTGAAGGGTCCGGGTTCGAATCTCGGTGAGAAGCGATGGCCTCTGATCATTCTTCCGTAAGGGGTCCGGGTTCGAATCCCGGTGAGGCATGCATGTTGTGTTTGTCTTACGGCACATGCCTCTCTCCCTTCCCTGGAACCAGTGACCCTGAATTAGGGACGGGCGACTACTTTTAGCCCATTGAGTTGCTCACGGTGGTCGTTAACACCTAAAATAAAAAAATAAAAAAATCTCGGTGAGGCTTGGATGTTGTGTTTGTCTTATGACACTGGCTCTCTCCCTTTCCTGGAACCAGTGACCCTAAATTAGGGACGGGTGACTACTTATAGCCCATTGAGTTGCTCACATTGGTCATTAATTCCTGAGTAAAAAAAAAATCACGAAACTAGACACAATAAAATGTTTAGTCGATGGCACATGTATGATCGTAAAATCTCTTTTCCAAAATACACTTTCGGTGGAAATTTTGTGCGGAAAACACAAGGGGTCGTTGCACAACTTGCCACGCATTCCGCTGACTCCAAGTGACAGCACTTTCCCTTTTACGATCAAACGGATTCAATTTCCAATCATATTGTTCTTTGCGATGACAATAAGAGTCAAGGACAGACACTTGCTAAAATCGGAATATACCTGCCAGAACCAGTCTTCTCACATGGTATGCTCTACGTTGCCCTGTCTCAAGCAAAATGAAAGGATCAGAGCAACGGAGATGCACTCACGAAGATTCACCTGGATTATGTATCGAAATGGATGGACTCAAAATATTGTCTTTACTAAAGTGTTTGAATGTATTTGCAACGTTTTTTTGTCAATCAAATAAAGTTTACATTTGTTCTTTCATATGAGTTTATTCTTCAAAAAAAAAAAAAGACTAACCGTACATTTCGAGTTTTGTCTAGTCCTTATATATAAATGGCTAAGTTGCCGACGACCTGGATCACTTTTTAAGTCGTCGTAGCAACAACCGAGAAACAAATGTTTGAGACGTCACGATTAGCTTCTCATGTTTTCGTGCAGGTGACGTCATCAGCTACACGTGCACAGTCCACGCGTATATCACTTTGTTTTGTTGTCTTGGTAACAAAGAACACAGCTGCTGGTGTGACGTCATCTCATCCAAAGCATTTTCACATGACGTCAGAGATGCCTTACGTCATACAGTCAACTCTTTCGAAATAGGAAAACTACGTCAGGAATTTTGGTTCCACTTGACATACTCTTGATATGCTTTATTCCGCTGTGTACCAGAAAAAGACGAACATTTTCATTTCGGTGCTCACACCGTGTTTTCCGTAACCGTTTCCGTTTAACGTTTTGTTTACATCTTTTTCTTTCGTTCGAAGTTCTTTTGGGTTTTTTTTCGAGTGCGGTGGAAGTGAAAGAATTCAGTTCTAGGCTGTAAGATGTTTATTATTTACATATTTAAACATACGAGATAATTGTTTTTTCATGCGGTTTCCTCCTAAAATATTTAATAGCCGTTACTACTTATAAATTTATTAATTTAAATACGTCCTTTTAACGAGGTGGATGATTTTTATTTCAGTAAGGCAAGGACGAATGTTAGTGTCCTTCGTGAACTTGATTGTTGTTTTAAGCCTCGCCTATGCCGCGTCAAAAAAGAAATTAACCTCCCTCATTAGACGAAGGGATTGAAGGTAAACGCCGCAAAGCCTATTTTCCGCCCCAGTGGCGCAGTGGTCAAAACAATAGCTTTCGCTCATTCGTCCAAGCTAGGTCTGGGTTCGAATCCCGGTGAGTAAGGCAAGGACGATCGAAAAAAGTGGTATTCCGTAGGTGCCAGATCAGGGGAATACGCCGGGTGAAGTAACACTTCCCAACCAAAGTCCAGTAATTTTTGCCGGGTGATTAAAGCAGCATGAGGTCTGGCGTTATCATGATGAAGGATAACGCCTTTGCGATTGACGAGTGCTGGCCGCTTCGGTGTTAATGGCTCTTGCAATCTGTCCAACTGTTGGCAATAGAGGTCATCATTTATCGTTCGCTTAAATGCCATCACCGCCCAGTGGATATTTAAGCATCCCACCAAACACTCAACAAAACTATTTCGGGATGCAGTCCTCCTTTTGAGGTTGATGGAGCAGGCTCCGCAGCTTGGTACATTACGGTACAGTACCCATTTCTCATCACCTGTTACAATTCGTCCCCAAAACGGTTCATTTCTGTGACGAGAAAGCAAAGAAATCCTGATACGGCTTCTCTCCTTTCGTTGCTTTGCAGAGAGCTGATGCGAAACCCAGTTATGGAACTTGGTGATGAACCTAAGCGGATGAATTCGTCTTTCGACTGTTGTTCTATGTACCGACAATGTTTACGCTAATTCCTGAACGGTTGAATATGGTTTATTTCTTATGGTTGGTCCACATCCTCGTTAGAAACCACGGATGGGCCTCCAGGACGTGGTTGATATTTACAGTTTCTGTCTCCGTCCCGGAATATCCGAAACCAACTAGACATGTGCTATCATTAACTGCATCCTCTGCATGCACTTGACAGATGTTATGCTCCTTATCGCATGTCATGTTACACCGTCCGTGATTTCGGTTACGAATGACTTACTCGAACAAACCTACTATCTATATATGCTCTACTGCTCCAAGCTTTATTGGCCGAAAATTCATCATCGCAGCGTCATCTGTGACGTAACTACTCCGATCGTAATTTGCAACTATTACAAAAAGGAGTAGAACTTTTGCACACACCTATTATGAGCAACTGTGCCTGAATTTCAGTAATAATAAGCGAATACCTTCTCTTTAAATCCGTAACTGCATTTCAGTTTCGTTGGTTTCCAAATTTTGTAATTGTTCTGGTATTTTTAAAAATACAAATAAGTTCATCATTTTTTTCTCAAATGATCAAGTATATTATTCTCTTACAGATGAATTTTGCATTTTTGTGCAACATAATTCGTGTGTTAGTGACGAAACTTAGAGCAACGCATGCGAATGAACCAAGTCAATACAGGTAAGTAAATCAATGATTATGTATATTTCTTTGGAATATGTCATATTGGGAATATGGCTTCCATATGAGCATAATAAAAGATGTGTTAAATAAATCATGACATTGAAATAAGATATAGTGAAACCTCTGAATAGCAGACCCCTATTCAATATTGATGAATCGGTGTTCAATAGCACCTATTCGCCAATAAAAACAGTATTCATCAATGTTGAATAGGTGCTATTCACCACAACTGTAAACATTGGACAACAATGATGAAAAACTATTCATCATTGTTGTCCAATGTTTACAGTTCCAATAGCACCTGTAAACATTGGTGAATAGGTGTCCAATAGAACCTATGAACCTATTCAACTTTGGTGAATAGACATCCAACAGCACCTATTCAACATTGATGAACAGGTGTCCAATAGCACCTATTCACTAAGAAAAACTGCATTCATCAATGTTAAGTAGGTGCTATTCAATACACCTATTACCGGCCCCTATTCAGCAATGTTGAATATGTTCTATTCAGCTTTGATGAAATGGTGTCCAATAGCACCCATTCAACATTGGTGAATAGCTGTCCAATAGAACCTATTCAACTTTGGTGAATAGACATCCAACAGCACCTATTCGACATTGATGAACAGGTGGCCAATAGCCCTTATTCAACATTGTTGAATAGGTGTCCAATAGCACCTATTCACTAAGAAAAACTGCATTGATCAATGTTAAGTAGGTGCTATTTAACACACCTATTACAGATACCTATTCATCAATGTTGAATAGGTGCAATTCAACACACCTATTACAGATACCTATTCATCAATGTTGAATAGGTGCTATTCAGCTTTGATGAATTAGTGTCCAATAGCACCTATTCAACATTGGTGAATAGGTGTCCAATAAAATATATTCCGCATTGGTGAATAGGTGTCCAATAAAATATATTCAGCATTGGTGAATAAGTGTCCAATGACACCTATTCACTTATCCAATGGCACCTATTCAACGATAAAAACCGTAATCATCGATGTTGAATAGGTGCTATTCAGCATTGATAAATTGGTGTCCACTATTACCTATTTAACATTGGTAAATAGGTGTCCAATAGAATCTATTCAACATTGGTGAATAGGCGTCCAATAATACCTATTCCACATTGATGATTATGGTCCAATAACATCCATTCAACATTAATTAATGGATATCCAATAACACCTATTCATCAATGTTGGGCTTCAACATTCTCCCGCTATTGGGAGGTGTCCGCTATTCAGGAATTTGACTTCTGAACCCAACTAAGCTCACAATACGGTATTATATTAAATGCCTACATATAATTAAAAATATACGTAGGTATTTTTTAGCGGTATAACTATACCATCGGGATCAGAGGAAATGCTATCCCACACTCACCAACCCGCTTGGCCAGCGTGGTGAGTTATGGCCAAACACCTCCAAAATGACTCTACAACTTAAATCTTGGCCCTCAGTCTCCGGCAGCTGGAATGTACCTGGCCAAGGCAGCGGCCAGTGCGACATGAAGGCAGAGGGTGCTAAGAATCCCCGGAGGACCGGACTAGGCTGCCATCTGATGCTGACCATGGCTACCTACAACGGACGCTCCCTATCTTCTGATTCAAGGCTTCTTGAATTGGAAGAGGAACTACAAAGGATCAAGTGGGACATCGTCGGGCTAAGTGAGGTAAGGAGAAAAGGAGAAGATCTCATTGAACTGAAAAGTGGACATCTCTTCTATTATCGTGGGACAGATACTGGCAGAACTAGTGGTGTTGGATTTATAATAAACAAGAAACTGAAGGATAAAGTTGTAGAAGTTGAAAGTTCCTCTGACAGAGCTGCACGACTCGTTATCCAACTATCGAGAAGATACCAGGCTCAGATTATTCAAACTTATGCACCCACCACAAGTCATCCTGAAGAAGAAATTGAAGAATTTTATGAGGAAATTCGTCATCTAAATAATAAAGGTAAGCAGCACTTGAAGATAATTATGGGAGATTTCAATGCAAAAATAGGGCACCGGCAACAGAATGAAACTTCAGTAGGTAAATTCGGTCACGGCAACAGAAACCAGCGTGGAAATACTCTCGTTGAGTTTGCAGAGGCAGAAGGATTTTTCATCTTGAATTCCTTTTTCAAGAAAAAGCCACACAGGAAATGGACGTGGAGACATCCAATTGGGACGACAAGTGAAATTGATTTTATTATGTGTAACAAAAAATTCGTCATCGAAGACTGCAGTGTGCTGAACAAGTTCAACACAGGTAGTGACCATAGATTGGTGAGATGTAAGATGCACCTCAACACTAAACTGGAACGTGGCAAGCTCATAAGACAAACAGAATGTATTGACATAACCAACCTTAAAAAACACCATAATACTTTCAAGTTGGAACTGAAGAACAGATTCTCTGCTTTAGAAGGCCTAACATCGGAAGACGTGGATATTTCGGAAGTTAACAGAAAAGTAACCAAAGCTCTTATGGAAACAGCAACAAAATTAGCTGGGTCTAAGAACAAGTTGCATGTAAACAAATTATCAGGAAAAACCAAAATGTTGATGCAAAAAAGAAGAGAGATGAGGACAACTAAAGAAGATGTGACTTCCAAAGTGGAATATATAGAGCTATGCAAGACAGCACGAAAAAGTATCACTGAAGACGTAAGGAAATTCAACTGTGAGCTAGTGAGGAAAGCAATTGAAAACAACCAAAGCCTAAAGATAGCAAAGGGACATCTCAGTAAGGGAAGAAAACAGATTATGGCTCTGAGAAAAGAAGATGGTTCTATAACAAGAAATAGAGGCGAAATTTTGACAAGAGTGAAAGATTTCTACTCCAAATTATATGAAAGGGATGATACATGTACTCCAGACATCATGAAAGGTACCAGAGTTCTTCCAGTCCTCCCAGCAGAAGTTGCTCATGCAATCAAGAACATGAAGCGGGGGAAAGCTCCAGGAGAAGATGGAATTACTATAGACATCATACAAGAAGCAAGTGGAGAAATTGAAACAGTACTCGCCCAAATTTTCACTCGATGCCTTAATGAAGGGAAGATTCCTGAGGATTGGAACAATGCTACAATGATCTTGCTACATAAAAAAGGTGACATTGAGGATCTTAGGAACTACAGACCTATCAGCCTCCTATCAGTGGTTTATAAAATCTTCACTAAAGTTCTTTCACACCGCTTGAAGGTAACACTGGACATGGCTCAACCGAGAGAACAAGCTGGATTCAGGAGTGGCTACAGCACAATAGATCATATCCACGTACTGAGAGAACTAATTGAAAGAGCGAGGGAAAATGAACTTCCATTGTGCATGGCTTTTATCGATTATGAAAAAGCCTTTGATTCGGTGAAACCATCAGAAGTTACCACGGCTCTGAAATCCTGCGGTATTGAAGATGCATACATTAATATTATTAATAACATCTATGAAAATGCAAGTGCAAAGATTCGGCTGAATACAACACACATAAAAATTGGAAAGGGAGTGAGACAAGGTGACACCATATCTCCGAAGCTCTTTAATGCCACATTGGAAAATGTCTTTCAATCACTGAACTGGGAAAACAAAGGGATAAAGATTAATGGAGATTATCTAACCCACCTTCGTTTTGCTGATGACGTAGTCATTTTTGCAACTACCCCATCAGAGCTGCAGAGTATGATCCAGGAACTTGCTGACAAGAGTAAAGAAGTGGGATTAAAAATGAACTTTCAGAAGACAAAAGTGATGTTCAATGCTTTTACAAGAAATGAAGATTTATCGATTGATGGAGAACAACTGGAGATAACAGATACGTATGTTTATCTTGGACAGCAGATATCAAGTGAGGGTCACATTGATGAAGAAATTAATCGGCGTACAAAACTTGCCTGGAGAGCTTTTGGAAGAAACAGCATAATTTTCAAGAGCAATATGCCATTATGTCTTAAAAGAAAAGTGTTTGATCAATGCATCCTTCCAGTGCTTACGTATGGTGCAGAGACGTGGACCTTAACTAAAAGAGACATACAAAGGCTGCAGACAACTCAAAAAAGCATGGAGAGGTGCATGCTTGGTATAACCAGGAGAGATAAGAAGAGGAACTCGTGGATCCGAAAAATGACGAGAGTGGAAGACATCATGATCAGAGTTAAATCCCTGAAATGGCAAATGGGCTGGACATACTGCCAGAAGGACAGACCATAGATGGACAGCCGAAATTTTAGATTGGATTCCAAGGGACAGGAAAAGACCCAGAAAAAGACCACATGGGAGATGGGTGGATGAAATTCGTAAATATGCGGGAGTGACATGGAGGAGACTGGCACAAGACAGACCGTTGTGGAGGAAACTTGGGGAGACCTTCGTCCAGCAGTGGATTGATAATGGTTGACAATGATGATGATGATACGTAGGTATTTATTAAATACATACGTATAATACATAAAAGCTCCCTTTTGGTACTTTATTTTATCCTCCATAACCCAAAGCACGGATTTCATGCCACTGAATAGAAAGAAGTGACTCAAACATCTCTTTCCGTTTAAAGCTCGTGACCATTGTCTTAGTCCGTTTGGCAGCCAATCAATCGGAAAGTATTAGTGTCAGTTCGCGGGAATGCTTGAGATTTGATGAACTATTTAATTTCAATCGTCTGTCGAACGATCTGATTTTGAAGTCCTGTAGCGGGATTGGATATTGTAAATAACATATCGCATGACATTTTGGTTATTGTGACACCGGATATTCATTCCCGTCTAATCCAGTTTGAGCACCAAATATTCTAGACTGCCGGAAAGTAAAATAAGAACACCAAGAAGGAATTAGCGGACGATCATAAAATTTGCATATGTTAATGGGGTCGAGTTTATATAGGTGTGCTGTTAATTTCGGGACCAACCGGTGAGCGCTTACGCCACAGCATGGCATAATATGCAAATTATCGTCAGTGGTATTTAAGGAGTACGGCGAAGTGAATGTAATCAGTCGTCGGCGTACGGACACGTGCGAAGACCCTGAAGAAACTGCAATGCCTGGACATGGAAGACGTGTACGATTTCAGCAGTTATCGGACTTTGAGCGAGGTCGTCTAGTCGGACTCCGCGAGGCCGGGTGATCGTATCGTCGTATTGCGGAGCGAATTGGACGGAAAGTATCGGTGGTGGTACGATGGTGGCGTAGATGGCCCGAGGAACATTCCTACACGAGAAGACGTGGAACCGGGAGCCACAGACGTATTGATGAGCGGACCGATCGACGCATAAGAAGAGCGGCGTTGTCAAGCAGAACATCCACTCCGACGCAAATCCGAGCTGCCGTTGCACCTGAGGTGACTGTGCGAACAATCCGCAAGCGTCTACTGGATTCAGGACTACGTGCACGTGTGCCTCTGGCATGTGTACCTCTGACTCCAGCCCACCGTCAGGAACGGCTGCAGTGGTGTCACCAACGACTGCACTGGAAAACGCAATGGCGATATGTCGTGTTCAGCAATGAAAGCAGATTCTGCTTGGGAGCCTCCGATGGCCGTATGCGTGTTCGCAGACGCACAGGAAAGCGTCTCCACCCTTCTTGCATCCGCCAGCGACAGACAGGGCCTACACCTGGTCTCCTGGTTTGGGTAGCGATCAGCTATCACTCCCGTACACAACTAGTGTTTGCACCGGGTACGTTAAACAGCACCTCCTACATCAACAACATCATTCAGCCCGTTGTTGTGCCATTTTTAAGGTCGGTCCATCGTGGTGTTTTCCAGCAAGATAACGCACGCCCACACACGGCACGTGCAACGCAACATGCACTTCAGGGTGTGAGACAACTTCCATGGCCTACACGTTCACCGGATTTGTCCCCCATTGAGGACGTGTGGGATTTTATGGGACAACGACTTATCCGGTCTTCACGGCCAGCCACGATCATCCTTGATTTACGCGTCCAGGTTGAGGATGCTTGGAACTCAATACCCCAAACTTACATCCAAGATCTGTACGACAGACTCCATGCCAGAATTGCGCAGTGTGACGCAGTTCATGGCGGTTCAAGCTCGTGCTAACCATGTTACATGGAAATGTTATTTTTCAGTTTACCAGCAAATACAGCTGTATTTTGCCATAATGTTTTGATCACGTTATCCTCTGTATTCCGTTATTATGCTGTATAAATTTCGTTGGTATCAGACGTCTCCTTCTTGGTGTTCCTTTTTCACTTTCCGCCAGTGTATATTTTGTTACCGTAAGAATCCGGGTACTTAAGTAATACATGTGATTTTATGATGTATATGTACACCGATAAGCCATTACGTTATGACCACCCCCAGCAAAAAAAAAATAGCGCACCTGGAGACCGAACGGTGGCGCAGGTGAAGTTCCCAAAGCAGTATATATACAACCCGAGGACCTGCTTTCGGTTAGTAGAGTGATTGGAGTCAGAATGGGAAAAGCTATCGATTTATTCGAGTTTGATAAAGGACAAATTGCGACGGCATGGCGCATCGGAACTATGATCTCGCAAACGACGCGGCTTGTGGGTTGTTCACATGCCGCTGTAGTGAGTACGTATCAAAAGTGGTTTACAGATGTGCTGTCCGCAGCACATTGGTGTCAGAGTGGAGCGGAGACTGTCGAGCATTGTTCACAGCGACCGGAAGGCCACAGTGCGACAAATCACCCGCAGCTACAACAGTGGTGATCAAGGCAATGTGTCACAGCACACAGTTCCTCTAAGCCTTCTGCGCATGGGCCTGCGTAGATGAAGACCCAACCATGCTCACTGCACGTCATCGCCAACAGCGCATGAAATCGACCCAAGATAATCGAGATTGGAATGTGGATGGTTGTAAGAAAGTTCCCTGATCTGACGAATCAAGATTCCTGGTGCATCACGTAGACGGCTGATCGCGGGTACGCGGATTACCAACAACGGCGGCTATGGCACCTGGATGCAGGTGGCGGCTATAGCACCTGGAGGCCGGTGACGTCGGTGTTATGCTGTGGACGATGTTTTCTTGGGACACTTTAGGCGCCATTATCCCAATAGTACAATCCCTGACAGTTGATTGGTATCTGAACATCGTTGCGGACCAAGTTCACCCATTCATGACAACTGTGTTCCCTGTTAGTGATGACCATTACTAACGGAATAATGCGCCATGCCACACTGCCATAATCGTCAAGGAGTGGTTCGAGGAACATTCTGGTGACTTTCTGTTAATTCTCTGACCTCCAAATTCCCCTGACATGAATCCAATCGAGCATTTGTGGTTCGACTTAAAACTGCGGGTTCGCGCTGAATCACCATTTCCCCGAAATGTACAGGAACTGGAGGACTTGCTGTTGACATCATGGTGCCTGACACCCCAGGATACCTATCGCCACCTCATCGAATCGATGTCATGCCTAGTGACCGCTGTTTTGCGGACTAAAAGGGGTCCTACAGCTTATTAGGTAGGTGTTCATAATGTAATGGCTATCGGTGTATCAGGCAGTAGCCTGCTTAAGACAAAAGCTGTTATATCTACCCAAGAATAAATTTTACACTTGGGAGTTTTGTGAAGTAATTCTATAAAGCGATACATTGCATCTTTTCTTAAAGATAATTGAAAGTCATTCTCAGTTTAAAAAGATCTCAAGTTCCAAAGCATTCTGTTGCTTCGAAAAATCACAGTGAAAAAATTCTTAATTTTGATAAGTCATCCTACAAAATAATAATAATAATAATAATAAAGTTATTGCAAACCTATTCAGGAAAATAATAAGCCCTAACAAAAAATTAAATGTCTAATCACCCGCATTAAAGCACAAAACATCTCAGCATCGCGCGACTAGAGTTCTACATTATATGCGACTGTGCGTTACGTGTCTTTCTGGATCAACGATACTACACTCGGCTTCCGTTGAAGACGAGCCCTGTTCGAGACCTATCAGCACATAAGGATTCGTTAAATTCGTACATCAAGTAAGACGAATCTCTGGTAAAAGGCTAAGAAGGTCATAATCAAAGATGTGAAATTTTTGTATAAAGACGGAAAACCCAAATCAGACTTTTCTGAAGTAAACGGAAATACTCATTATGAAAAATCTTTCAAAATAATGTAGTTAAAAGAAAGGAAAACTTTTAAAAGTGGAAATGTTGTCAAAAGGCGGATATCTGCCGTCAACTTTGCTGTACGTTATTTTCAGGAATTTTTCTGTGAATTCACGCCACTTATATTTTACAGTGAATGACCACAAACGAAAGATTTCACTGCAAAGAATATTTTAATTTTCGTCTCTTTACTAATATAATAAACATAATGCAGAAATTTTCCATAAATGGAATACAGGATTACACTATACAATACAAATTCTGAAGAATCCATTTTTTTTTTTTGGTGTAAATATGATATGGATACAAATTTTGAATATGACAATCCGATTTTTAGCGTAAATGTGACAAGGATGGTAAGTCAGATAATATCCGAAAACTTGAAAATTTCATCAAATTTCAAGTTTCCGATCAATTTGATCGGAAACTTGAAACTTGATCGTTCCGGGCCATGTAGTGGTTAGCATACCCGGGCATTTTCTGGGAGACGCGGTTTCGAGTTCCGCTCCAGGACGATGAAATTTTCAAGTTTTCGGATATTATCTGACTTATCATCCTTGTCACATTTACGCCAAAAATCGAATTCTCATCTTCAAAATTTGTATTATATGGCGTAATCCCGTATTTCTTTCATGATTTATCTGCTTCTCCGGGCAATCACGGGATAGGATTTCTTAACCTCCATATTCGCTAAACATGAATGCCGGTTGCTTCGACTAGCGAATCCTGTGATGGTTATATTCAAATTGATCGGAAACTTGAAACTTGATAGTTCTGGGGGTGGAGTGGTTAGCATACCCGGGCGTTTTCTGGGAGACGCGGGTTCGAGTTCCGCTCCAGGACGATGAAATTTTCAAGTTTTCGGATATTATCTGACTTATCATCCTTGTCACATTTACGCCAAAAATCGAATTCTCATCTTCAAAATTTGTATTATATGGCGTAATCCCGTATTTCTTTCATGATTTATCTGCTTCTCCGGGCAATCACGGGATAAGATTCTTAACCTCCAGATTCGCTAAACATGAATGCCGGTTGCTTCGACTAGCAAAGCCTGTGATGGTTATATTCAAATTGATCGGAAACTTGAAACTTGATAGTTCTGGGGGATGGAGTGGTTAGCATACCCGGGCGTTTTCTGGGAGACGCGGGTTCGAGTTCCGCTCCAGGACGATGAAATTTTCAAGTTTTCGGATATTATCTGACTTATCATCCTTGTCACATTTACGCCAAAAATCGAATTCTCATCTTCAAAATTTGTATTATATGGCGTAATCCCGTATTTCTTTCATGATTTATCTGCTTCTCCGGGCAATCACGGGATAAGATTCTTAACCTCCAGATTCGCTAAACATGAATGCCGGTTGCTTCGACTAGCAAAGCCTGTGATGGTTATATTCAAATTGATCGGAAACTTGAAACTTGATAGTTCTGGGGGTGGAGTGGTTAGCATACCCGGGCGTTTTCTGGGAGACGCGGGTTCGAGTTCCGCTCCAGGACGATGAAATTTTCAAGTTTTCGGATATTATCTGACTTATCATCCTTGTCACATTTACGCCAAAAATCGAATTCTCATCTTCAAAATTTGTATTATATGGCGTAATCCCGTATTTCTTTCATGATTTATCTGCTTCTCCGGGCAATCACGGGATAAGATTTCTTAACCTCCAGATTCGCTAAACATGAATGCCGGTTGCTTCGACTAGCAAAGCCTGTGATGGTTATATTCAAATTGATCGGAAACTTGAAACTTGATAGTTCTGGGGGATGGAGTGGTTAGCATACCCGGGCGTTTTCTGGGAGACGCGGGTTCGAGTTCCGCTCCAGGACGATGAAATTTTCAAGTTTTCGGATATTATCTGACTTATCATCCTTGTCACATTTACGCCAAAAATCGAATTCTCATCTTCAAAATTTGTATTATATGGCGTAATCCCGTATTTCTTTCATGATTTATCTGCTTCTCCGGGCAATCACGGGATAAGATTTCTTAACCTCCAGATTCGCTAAACATGAATGCCGGTTGCTTCGACTAGCAAAGCCTGTGATGGTTATATTCAAATTGATCGGAAACTTGAAACTTGATAGTTCTGGGGGATGGAGTGGTTAGCATACCCGGGCGTTTTCTGGGAGACGCGGGTTCGAGTTCCGCTCCAGGACGATGAAATTTTCAAGTTTTCGGATATTATCTGACTTACCATCCTTGTCACATTTACGCCAAAAATCGGATTGTCATCTTCAAAATTTGTATTATATGGCGTAATCCCGTATTTCTTTCATGACATGGATGTTAAGTCAGATAATAATCGAAAACGTGAAAATTTCGTCGTCCTGGAGCTGGAATCGAACCCGCGTCTCCCGGATAGCACCCGAATATGCAAATAACTGCACCACCCAGAACGAGCAAGTCTCAAATTTACGATTAATTTGAATGCATAGTGCGATCAAAAAGTTCCGAGACTAGGTGCATAGCGCGCAAACCGATGGCAGTACGCGGATGCTCGAGCATCGGACGAGGGTAGTGAACACCAGAAGCTGAAGCTGTGCTACACGATATTTGGTGACCAAGTGCAAGAACACAGCTGCGGTTTTGGTATGGACTGCAAACTAGAGCAGCGAGTAAACATCAAATTCTGCGCCAAACTCGGCAAATCGAGACGGAGACGCATGAAATGTTGCGGCAGGCTTATGGCAATGAAGCAATGAGTCGTGCGAGGTGTTTTGAGTGGCACTAGCGCTTCAAGAGCAGCAGAACGACACTGGAAGGCGACGATAGGTCAGGGCGACCGTCCAGAAACAAACCCCCGCAAATGTGGACAAAATTAGGGAACTGGTGCATGAGGATCGTCGGAGAACCATTCCAGACATTGCTACCATCGTCAATGTGTCATACGGAACAGTGTAAGAAATTCTAACGTCGGTTTTGAACATGTATCACATTGCTGAAAAGTTTGTGCCAAAGATTCTGAACTCCGAACAGAAGGAGCTCCGTGCCGAACTCTGTCAAGAATTTCGTCAGTAGGAGGTGAATGAACCAACGTTGCTGTCGCGGGATGGGGACAAGAATTGCGTCTACGGTTACGATCCGCAGACCAAACAACAGTCATCGCAGTGGAAGAGCCCGGCATGTCCACAACCTAAGAATGCCCGACAGGTCCGGAGCGCAACCAAAGAATTCTCATCGTGTTCTTCGATATTCGTGGGGCTGTGCACCGTGAATTCGTCCCCTAGGGCCAGACCGTCACCACCCTGCTTTAATGCGATGTTCTGCGGAGTCTTACGGAGGACAATCGCCGCAAACGACCTGAAATGTGGCGCAGGGGCGATTTCCTGCTGCATCACGACAATGCAGCAGCTCACAGAGCGTTAGCCACACGCTAGTTTTGCAGCTGAAACAGCATGACTACGCTTCCTCACCCCTTACTCGCCGGAGTTGGCCCCCTGCGACTTCTTTCTGTTTTCGAAGATGAAGCTGAAGCTCAAGGGTCGCCGTTTTGAAATCGTGGACGAGATCCAACGCGAAACGCCGACGGTGCTTGACACGATTCGCGAACAGGACTTCCAGGGAGTGTTCCAACAGTGGCAAAAATGCTGGCAGCGGTACATTGCTGCCCAAGGTGACAACTTTGAGGAGATCCTAGCCACACTTAAGTAACGTAAGTCATCATCATCATTATTGTCAACCATTATCAATTCACTGCTGGACGAAGGTCTCCCCAAGTTTCCTCCACAACGGTCTGTCTTGTGCCAGTCTCCTCCATGTCACTCCCGCATACTTTAGAATTTCATCCACCCATCTCCCATGTGGTCTTCTTCTGGGTCTTTTCCTGTCCCTTGGAATCCAATCTAAAATTTCGGCTGTCCATCGATGGTCTGTCCTTCTGGCAGTATGTCCAGCCCATTGCCATTTCAGGGATTTAACTCTGATCATGATGTCTTCCACTCTTGTCATTTTTCGGATCCACGAGTTCCACTTCTTATCTCTCCTGGTTACACCAAGCATGCACCTCTCCATGCTTTTTTGAGTTGTCTGCAGCTTTTGTATGTCTCTTCCACGTCTCTGCACCATATGTAAGCACTGGAAGGATGCATTGATCAAACACTTTTCTTTTAAGACATAATGGCATATTGCTCTTGAAAATTATGCTGTTTCTTCCAAAAGCTCTCCAGGCAAGTTTTGTACGCCGATTAATTTCTTCATCAATGTGACCCTCACTTGATATCTGATGTCCCAGATAAACGTACGTGTCTATTATCTCCAGCTTTTCTCCATCAATCAATAAATCTTCATTTCTTGTAAAAGGATTGTACATCACTTTTGTCTTCAGAAAGTTTATTTTAATCCCACTTCTTTACTCTTGTCAGCAAGTTCCTGGATCATACTCTGCAGCTCTGATGGGGTAGTTGCAAAAATGACTACGTCATCAGCAAAACGAAGGTGGGTTAAATAATCTCCATTAATCTTTATCCCATTGTTTTCCCAGTTCAGTGATTGAAAGACATTTTCCAATATGGCATTAAAGAGCTTCGGAGATATGGTGTCACCTTGTCTCACCCCCTTTCCAATTTTTATGTGTGTTGTATTTTCAAACACCCGAATCTTTGCACTTGCATTTTCATAGTAACGTAAGTACTTTGTTGTATATCGGCTTAGTGTCGGAACTTTTTGATCGCATCTCGTATTACCACCTCATCTGACTTACCATCCATGTCATATTTACCACTAAAAAAACGGATTTACATCTTCAAAATTTGTATAGAAATATTTGTTGTGTGTTTCTGTACTTCATGTTGAAACAATTTCTCCACCCCAGTTTCGAGGAGAGATTTACATCCGTATACAAAATAAGTGAATTTTTGATATACTGTAAATGTTAAAACGCATCTTGAAAATATAAAAATAGGAAAATGCATGAATTTCTAAGCTTGATGCTGCTATTCAAGGAGCTAAATTTTTGTTTTTATATCTCTCAGTGACTGAAAGATTTAATAAGCGGAAAACATCTGCTAACCCGATTTAATTATGTCCGCTTTGGAAGTCATGGAAAATGTCAAGAAAGTTGTTTAAAAATGCATGGCGTGCTTTCAGCAAACTGCAATTAATTGGCTGGTAAATACTTTGCAATTTGTGTCTTAAAGTTAATTGTCTCACTCTGCCACAAGGGGTTCAGCTGATAATTGATTAAAGACATTGTGAGAACGACAGTACTGAAATTAAAAAAAAACCATGAATGTTTATTCGCCGTTCCGAAGCTTTGTTTTCGTTTTCTTTCCACTTATTGGGTTTAGCTTTTGTTCACAGCAGTCTTCAAATTCCCAAATGCCGAAGTATAAAACAAAGACAGGTTTAGAATACTTTCTCCGTGAATATTTAGACCCTTTCACTATTATTATATTACTAGCGTATATCCTGTCCTAGGACGATTGTTTTTTAGCTTTAAATAAACATTAATATATAGGGGATGTTGCCCGTACTGTGACGAAGTGAAATTTTTAATTGAAGTAGATTGAAGACAAATCAAATAGACGCCGAATTTCTATACGGAAATATAGTTCAAACTTATACATTCAGTGGTCACTTTATTATGACCACCCCCTCAGTACTTCGTTGGGCCACCTTTTGCCTTAAATACTGCGTCTTTTCTTCGTGGCATGGACTCCATCAGATATTGATAGGTGGTTTGTGGAATCTGAGACCATGTTTGATGAATAGCACTTTCCAGGAGTGTGAGATTGCAGCGTTGTGGATCCAGCTGTCTGATGGCTCGTTCAATTTCATCCCACAAATTCTCAATGGGGTTGAGATCTGGAGATTGTGGGGGCAAAGTAAACTCACCGGCATGTTCCTGAAAGCAAAGTAAACTCACCGGCATGTTCCTGAAACCAATCCTGTACAATACGAGTACAATGGCAGGACGCGTTATCTTGTTGAAAGTAGCCATCACCTTTGGGATAAACCATCCACATGACAGGATGCACCTGGTCCGCAACGATGTTTAGATATGATATGCCAGTCAGACGTTGATCAACACGAATTAAAGGGCCCAAAGCATGCCAAGAAAACATTCCTCAAACCATAACGTTGCCTCCACCAGCTTGAAGGGTTGTAGCAATGCATTTGGGATCCATGCTTCCGTGCTGTTTCTGCCAAATTCTCACTCGGCCATCGGCATATTGTAACTAAAAACGTGATTCATCGGACCACATATTTTGCTTCCAATTATCGACTGTCGAATCCTTGTGCTCCTGTGCGAACTGGTGACGTTTTCTCTTGTTAACTGCAGACAGCAAAGGTGTTGGAACAGGCCTTCGGCTGCCATATCCCATCCGATGCAGTGTACGGCGAACAGTGCGTGCAGAGATCATTTGAGAGGATCCTTGATTAAGATGGTCTGTTATTTGCTGTACTGTTACCCTTCTGTTGTCTGTTACTAGTCTGGACACTCTCCGTTCCGCCCGAGCAGTCACTAGTCGATGAATACCACACGTTGCACGTTGAGACCAAGTTTTTTGGCTGACAGTCCAGTCTTTAAACACTTTAACAACAGCTGCTCTGGAACATTTCACGAATGCGGCGGTTTCGGGGATACTCGCTCCATGGCTCGGAGCTTCTACAATCATCCCACGTTGAAGTCCGTCAAATCACATTTTTTACCCATCTCGTCACCCAAAAATCACTTCTACTAACGTCGCAAGCACTAAGCTTTCCCTTTTTATACTAGCCTCGCCCTCTGGCGGCAACAGCGTGCAGCCATAGCTCATTTGCTTAAAACTGTCAGGTGGTCATAATAAAGTGGCCATTTAGTATATAATAAGAACTCATTCATGTTAGAACTAAAAATTATATGCTATTTATTTCCGTTTTTAAAAAGACCTCGTAATAAATAACATTCTGGGGAAAATATTTGTTGTTTAACAATTGTGGATTAGAGCGTTTAGATACATCGATGAACTCGGAAAGTTGGTTTCGTGTAAATTTACCTTAATAACACAAATTTTGAAGATGACAATCCGATTTTTGGCGTAAATGTGACAAGGATGGTAAGTCAGATAATATCCGAAAACTTTTTTAAAATTTCCATCGTCCTGGAGCGGGACTCGAATAGGCGTCTCCCAGAAAACGCCCGGGTATACTAACCACTGCACCACCCAGAACGACCAAGTTTCAAGTTTCCGATCAATTTGAATATAATACCCGGGCGTTTTCTGGGAGACGCGGATTCGAGTCCCGCTCCAGGACGATGAAAATTTTCAAGTTTTCGGATATTATCTGACTTTACCATCCTTGTCACATTTACGCCAAAAATCGGATTGTCATCTTCAAAATTTGTATTATATGGCGTAACCCGTATTTCTTTCATGATTTACATCATTCTTTTTCTTTGATCTTTCGCGTTAAATTACTCTTTCTCCGGCACATTTGTTATTCCCTTTATGACTTGTTTTAGACTGTCCTATTCGACGGTTAGTTTGAAACTTCATAACGAAGCTTTTTCTACAAAATAATGCGACATCTGGTGTTACAAATCAGAACTATCTAAATTCTCGACAATGTGCTATTCGGCCGACATCTGTTTTTAGATGCATTTTGCTCACTTCGACCTCAAGATTTCTGTTTTTATTGTAGGTCAGGGCGTTTAGATAGATCGATATTTTGCAAAATGTGTAAAAAAATCAGCACTAAACTCGGAATGTTAGTTAAATTAGAAACGTAAAATCTAATTAAAGCGTACAAATTAATGTTCGAATTGTGATAAATTAAATTAATATGCTGACGCAGCTTGCTGTGATTTTAAGATTTTAATTCGAATTTTGTAGATCAGATACTATAATCCAGACATTTATAATCCATTGTTTTTAAATCAGCCTTTTAAATCGCCTTGACATTTCGATGTGATCGAGTGCAGGTGTTCACATTGAAATGTCAAGGTGACATGCATTTTGAAAAGGTGTTTTAAAACGACATGCATTTTTAAACAACTTTCTTGAGATTTTTCAAACTCAACTTTCTGTGATATTAAAAATTCAATTCGAATTTTGTAGATAGCAAAAATAGAATTCGAGTCATTATTAATGTAAGCTTAATGTAAGCGCGAGAAGAGCCATTTTAAATGTGAAATGCTGGTACATTAATAACCGGTGTAACCGCCAGAATGTTGAATGCAAGCACACAAACGTTCATGCATTGTGTCGTACAGGTGCTGGATGTCAGTTTGTGGGATGGAGTTCCATGCCTGTTGCACTTGGTCGGTCAATACAGGGACGGTTAATGCTGGTTGGGGGTGACGCTGGAGTTGTCGTCCAATGATGTCCCATACGTGCTCGATTGGAGAAAGATCTGGTGATCTAGCAGGCCACGGCAACATGTCGACAATCTGTAGAGCATGTTGGGTTACAACAGCGGTATGCGGGCGAGCGTTATCCTGTTGGAAAACACCCCTGGAATGCTGTTCATGAATGGCAACACAACAGGTTGAATCACCAGACCGACGTACAACTGTGCCGTCAGGGTGCGTGGGATAACCACGAGAGTGCTCCTGCTGTATTAGGAAATTGCTCCCCAGACCATAACTCCAGGTGTAGGACCAGTGCGTCTCGGCCGCAGATAGGTTGGTGGCAGGCGCTCACCTGGCCTCCTTCTAACCAACACACGGCCATCACTGGCACCCAGGCAGAACCGGCTTTCATCAGAAACACAACAGATCTCCACTCCGTCCTCCAATGAGCTCTAGCTTGACACCACTGACGTCGCAAACGGCAGTGGTTTTGAGTAAGTGGAATGCACGCTACAGGGCGTCTGGCTCGGAGCTGTCCTTCAAGTAACCGATTTGTAACCGTTCGTTGTGTCACTGTGGTGGCAACTGCAGCTCGAATTGCTGCCACAGACGCGGTACGATGCGCCACGGCCATACGCCGTACACGGCGGTCTTCCCTCTCAGTAGTGCCACGTGGCCGGCCGGAACCCGGTCTTCTTGAGGCAGTACCTTCCCTTGACCACCGCTGCCAACAATCATGCACAGTGGCTACATTCCTGCAAAGTCGTTCTGCAATATTGCGGAAAGAAAATCCACCTTCTCGTAGCCCTATTACACGACCTCGTTCAAACTCCGTGAGCTGTTGATAATGGCTTCTTCGTCTTCTTAAAGGCATTCTTGACTAACATCAACACCCTACTTCGAATCTCAACGATAACTAACGCTCACGAACGTTACAGCGCGTATTTACAGCAAACCTGCTTTGCATGTTCCGAGGGGCGCTACTAGCGCCACACGTACGCGCCGAGCGCGAAATTTGCATAGACGTAATCTTACAGATGTACTCTCCCCGCCTACCAACTGTCGTTTATCTAACACAAACCCTTCTTGGTGATGGAATTTTTTCCGTCAGTGTATGTTCGATTGGGTTCATGTCATGTGAATTTGGAGACAAGGGAATTAACAGAAATTCACGAGCATGTTCCTTGCACCACCCCTTGAAGATTCCGGCAGTGAGGCATGGCGCATTGTCCTGTTAGCAATAGCCATCACCAGCAGGGTACATAGTTGCCATGAATGGGTGAACTTGGTCCGTAACGATGTTCAGATCCCTGATAGCTGTTAGGGTTTGTGCTATCGGGACAATGGGGCCTAATGTGTCCCAAGAAAACATCGCCCACAGCACAACACCCTCCCCCTTCATGCCGGCCTGTTTCCTCCCAACAGTGCATGCAGGTGTCATAGCCTCCGTTGGTAATCCGCGTATCCGCGCTTAGCCGTGTACGTGATTCACCAGGAATCTTGAATCGTGAGACCAGGGTACTTTCTTCCAATCATCCACGGTCGAATCTGGATTATCTTGTGCCCATCTCATGCGTTGTTGACTATGACGTGTAGTGCGCATGTGGACCCGGGTGGGTCTTCGACTACGCAAGCCTATGCGCAGAAAGCTGCGATGAACTGTGTGCTGTGACACATTGCCCTGATCACCACTGTTGTAGCTGTGCGGGTGATTTGTCTCACTGTGGCCCTGCGGATGCTGTGAACAATACGCGACAGTCTCCTCTCAATTCCTCTGTGTGCCGAGGTAGCTGTAAATGGAGACGTCTGATACAACAAAGGTGACTTCTTTATGTGAGGAGCTAACCTCGGAATATCAGAGGACAGCTTAGTGATGTGTATGTATTTAGTTCTGCGTAATATCTTTTTCAGCCCGAAATACAGCACGACTCCACAAGACGTTGGAGTACATCTACGCCTTTTTGCCAGGCGTTCACGTGGCATTCCTTTAAGTGGTTCAGATTTGTCGGAAGAGGCCTTTGCGCCCCAATCTGTTTTGCTAGCGTGTTCAGATCCGGCCTTTATGGGGCAAGGGAAGATGGCGGAAGTCACTGTTATGCTCACTAAGCCACTGCTGAACACATCTTGCGCAAGAAACAGTAGTACTGTCTTCCATGAAACTGCCGTTACCTGCTGGACAAAAAGTCAGCATTGCAGGATGGACTTGATGTGCTAAAACGTTCAAATAACCTTTTGTGGACATCCGACCTTTTAGCACTATTAGGGAATAAGTCAATAGATTATTCAAAGCAAACAAAATATAAATTCTGAATTTGCTTGTAGCACTTACTGGTCATCCATGTAACATCTCTCAGAAAATTTGAAAATTTCCTCGCCCTGGAAAGGGAATCGAATCCGCATCTTACGATTTATTAGGTGTACAAATAATTTTTAAAGCGTTTTCTGTGTGACGTAAAGTGCTAATTTACATATCCAACATTCCCCCGCGTTGTTGTCATGTGACCGTAACTGGTCCAGAGTATAAAATCGTGACACAGAAGTTTGCCCAACAGTCAAACTCACTTGGGCATCGGTAAGTGAAAGATGGCAAGCGATACTGCGTTTTTTCGACACTGCATTCGTTACGAATTTCGTCAAGGAAAAAGTGCTGCAAAAAGTGCGCATCGATCTGTTCTGTTCTGGGGAGAATATTGTATCGAAAAACACCTGTAAGTATCAGTTTAGACAGTTTCAAACAGGTGATTTCAATGTTAGCGATGGAGAACTTAGCTTAATTGCGCACGAGGAACTGCAAGCATTGCTGGATGATGATTCGTCTCAAATGCAAAAATAACTAGCTGAACAACTGGGGATAACTCAACAAACTATTTCCAATCGTTTACGCGCAATGGGAAAGATTCCGAAGAAAGGAAAATGGGTGTAACATGACCTGAGCCATAGGAACAAAGATGAGCGTGTCATGAAGTGTTTGAATCTGTTTAATAAACAACACAGAAAGTCTTTCCTGTGGAAACTCGTTACAGATGATCAAATGTGGATAAAGTACGACTATCCCAAACGCAAAAAACACTGGGTAGACCCCGGTGAAGCAACGACTTCGACACCGAAACGCAATATTCATTCCAAGAAAGTTCTGCTGTGCATTTGGTGGGATATGAAGGGTGTGCTGCATTATGAACTATTGGAACAGGGTCAAACTGTTACTGCTGATCGCAACAAGCAACAATTGCTGCGATGGAACCACGAAATCTGTCAGAAACGTGCATTCACAGGCAAAGGATTGTGTCCCGTGAAATTACTGCATGACAACGCTGTCGGGAAATCGGTCAAGGGAACGTTATTGACGCTGGGCTGAGAAGTTTTGGAGCATCCGGCGAATAGTCTCTACATAACCCCTTCAGACTACCGTTAGTTCCGATCGATGCAACACGGTTTGTTTGCTGTACACTTCCGGACATATGACGAAGTGCAAAAATGGGTTGACGACTTCATCGGCTCACACGACGAAGTATTCTTCATGGCCGGAATCCGTCAGCTACCCAATCGATGGCGGAAGGTTTATAGATAATGACGGCACATATCTTGATTTTTTATTGGGGATTTAATGACCACCGTGAGCAACTCAATGGGCTATAAGCAGTCGCCCGTCCCTAATTTAAGGTCACTTGTTCCAGGGAAGGGAGAGAGCCAGTGCCGTAAGAGAAACACAAAATCCATGCATCACCGGGATTCGTACCCGGACCTCTTACGGACGAATGATCAGAGGCCAACGCTTAGACCACTGCGCCATCTGGGCGGCTATTTTGATTCGTAAAGACATTGTTGTTTTCTCTCAATTTTACATGATGCGTTGTTTTAAAAAGCTTCAAAACTTATTTGTACACCTAATACGTTCGAGTATGCGAAATCGGGAGATGCCGCCCCGGTGGCGCAGTGGTCTAAGCGATGGCCTCTGATCATTCATCCGAAAGGGGTCCGGTTTCGAATCCCGGTGAGGCATGGATGTTGTGTTTGTCTTACGGCACTGGCTCTTTCCCCTCCCTGGAACCAGTGACCCTAAATTAGGGACGGGCGACTGTTTATAGCCCATTGAGTTGCTCACGGTGGTCGTTAAACCTCAAAAAAAAAATCGGGAGATGCGGATTCCCGTTCCCCATTCGAGTATGCTGAATCGGGAGATGCGGTTTCGATTCCCGTTCCACATTCGGGTATGCTAAATCGGGAGATGAGGATTACCGTTCCACATTCGGGTATGCTAAATGGGGAGATGCAATTTCGATTCTCGTTCCACATTCGGGTATGCTGAAACGGAGATGCGGATTCCCGTTCCACATTCGGGTATGCTAAATCGGGAGATGAGGATTCCCGTTCCACATTCGGGTATGCTAAATCGGGAGATGCGTATTCCCGTTCCACATTCGGGAATGCTAAATCGGGAAATGCGGATTCCCGTTCCGCATTCCAGTGTGCTAAATCGGGAGATGCGTATTCCCGTTCCACATTCGGGTATGCTAAATCGGGAGATGCGTATTCCCGTTCCACATTCGGGTATGCTAAATTGGGAGATGCGGATTCCCGTTCCACATTCGGGTCTGCTAAATCGGGAGATGCGGATTCCCGTTCCACATTCGGGTATGCTAAATCGGGAGATGCGTATTCCCGTTCCACATTCGGGCCTGCTAAATCGGGAGATGAGGATTCCCGTTCCACATGCGGGTATGCTAAATCGGGAGATGCGGATTCCCGTTCCAAATTCGGGTATCCTAAATCGGGAGATGCGGATTCCCGTTCCACATTCGGATATGCTTAATCGGGAGATGCGGATTCCCGTTCCACATTCGGATATACTTAATCGGGAGATGCGGATTCCCGTTCCATATTCAGGTATCCAAAATCGGGAGATGCGGATTCCCGTTCCACATTCGGATATGTTAAATCGGGAGATGACGATTCCCGTTCCACATTCGAGTATGCTAAATCGGGAGATGCGGGTTCGATTCCCGCTCCAGGGGGAGGAAATTTTCAAGTTTTCTGAGAGATGTTACATGCACGACCAGTAAACGGTACAAGCAAATTCAAAATTTATATTCTGTTTGCTTTGAGTAATTTAATATTAGGGGAGCCGTTGCGAACGTTCCCCGATGACACCACTTGCAGAACCTGAGTTGTGTTTACAAGACAAGCTGCATCCATTGCTTCATGAGGCTGCCCTGTAAATGTCAGCCTACCGTGGATTCAGAGTATCTGGAATACTTCGAATACGGTGTACAGATGTAAGGGTTTCTCTGTCTCTCTCCCTTTTTTTTTTTTTTTGTTTCTGTTTTTCTTTGAGGGTTTAACGATCGTGCCATGAGCAACTACTATACTGTGCAAATTAATTGGGACAAAGTAAAAAATCACTCTTTTTTCCAAAACTATGCCTTTATATCATTCTATGTCTTGATATACACTGATAAATACCTGTATTCGTATGAAGTATGTCCTCCTTTAGCAGAAATGACCTCTTGAATTCGTTTTGGCATTGACTCCACTAATTGAGTGCACATATTTTTGACTTCATAATCGTGGAACCACACTTTTATAGCATTCGATATCATGCGTTTTTTGGTTGTACAGTCCATTTTACCTAAACGTCTCTTCAAAATATTCCACATGGGATTGAAGTCTGGTGAATTTCCAGGCCAATCAAGCAAATGAATTTGATTTTCCAGCATGAAATTCTGGACCAATTTCGAATTGTGACATGGAGCCAAGTCATGTTCAAATGTCCCATCAAAAGTTTGCAAGAATGGAACAATCCTACGTTATAATATTTCTACGTACTTCGCTGAATTCATCATGCCTTGAACAGGAACTAAGCTTCCAGTGCCATTTGATGTGAACCCCCCCCCCCCCCCCAAAAAAAAACATCTGTTTCAGAGGGTGTTTTACAGTTTGTTTGACATGCTCAGGTCTTAAGGGTTCACAGTTGCTTCGTCTAACGACATTTTCTTGGTAACCCTGCACACATAAATCAGTTCCATCACTGAAAATGACCTTTTTCCAGTCGTCAACAGTCCATGATTTATATTTTTTGGCCCATGCTAAACGTTTTATCTTCATTTTCGCATTCAAATATAGTTTTTTTCGTTGGTCTTCTTGCCTTCCGGCCAATTTCCAGAAGTCTACGGCGTACAGTTGAATCACTAACATCACAACCACTAGCCAACAAATCACTTTGAAGGTCGGTGCTTGTTTTTTTTTTTTTTTTTTTTGGATTCATTTTACTATTTCTGATTAGATATTTATCGGTTTGCGTTGTTGTTGTTGTTGTTTTCCCACATTTACTTCTCCTTTTTGAAGACGATGATCCAGATGCATTGTATCGCGTAAGCAGCCTTGATACACTTGACTTGCCTACACCAACTGCAGAAGCGATATCTCTCACTGTCATAGAAGTGTGACCCTTCAGAGCAATTATTTTTGCACGCTTCCTTGGGGAAATATCGATTTTTTAATACACGAAGGCAACACGTACTCACAAAGAGCAAAAACGAACATCCACCTGTCACATACGAAAGCTCACAGCTGTAGTGCCTATTTCCTGTTTAAAACCAGTCAAACCACATTCTTACTATCAATTTCTAACAGTCACACCACCTCACAGCTGATAAAAATCAACTGGCGATCACATTACAATTCTGAGAATAAATTAGCTTGTCCCAATTAATTTGCACTGCATAGTAATTAGGCTATGTGTAATCGCCCGTACCTAAGTTAGCGCCACTGGTTACAGAGAAAAGACAGAGTCAGTGCCGTAAGACACCACAATATTTATGCCTCACCGGCATTCCAACCCGGCCCCATCTCGGACGGATGGTCAGAAGCCAGCGCTTAGACTACTGTGCCACCGGAGGTTTCATATCTACAAACAGGTAATAAACTTGATAGTGTAGGCTCAGATGTTTTTTTTTTTTCAGAAGATGTGAACGAATGTGAATCGAAAATGTAAGCACAATATTTAAAAGAGAAAGCAAATAAAACAAGAAAGATGACACCGAATTTACGGATGTAATGAGCACGTCTTTTGAATCCGTTGTGGCGCAAATTAAATTTATCAAAGCTATTCAAAGTCAATGAAACCGATTTGAAAAACAATCAACGGTTTCCAACAATCGATAAAACATCCAGAAATAGAAGCAGAGATAGAGAGGAAAAAGCAATTTACCTTTACGCCCAGTAGCGGAAAGTCAATGAATTACTTGAAAATTTTGAAATTATATGAGAAACATGTTGCACTGGAAGCTCTATCCAACAAAGAATAAATTTTTCAAATCGGGCCATTAGAAGTAGAGATATTGACAAAAATAAGATATATATCTACGCCACCTGGCGGAAAAACCATGTATTATTTTAAGAAAAAAATTTTCCGAAAAGGTTTGCTGACGTGAGTAGTATCGGTTCACGGAAGAATTTTTTCAATCGACTTTTTAGAAACTCAGATTTTGCTGCAAATATATCAGAAACAGAAATTAACACTTATGCCCCCTGGTGGCCAAACCGTTTTATAGCGAAAATTCGAATTTATATGGAAAGTAGGTCCCATCAGGAGTTGTATCCCCTGAAGAACTGGTTTTCGAATTGAAGCTTTAAAAGCAGAGATATCGGGGGGGGGGCAAATTTACTTTTACGCCCCCTAACGGAGAATATATTGGTGACTTGAAAAAGTGACTATAACTAAAATAATCTTCAACATGAATGGAATCGAAAGGTGAAAAATGTTTTTGAATTGGATGTTTAGAAGCAAATATGCGGAATAAAATGTATTTTGAATTTGATATCATCTGCATTTACGCCCTCTAGCGGCGAAATTTTGCGTCGTAAAAAAAAACGAAATAAAGGATCATCATTCGCACATTTCAAGCTTCCTAGGGCAAAAATTTTTTCAAATCGGACTCATAGTTGCAGAGATATCGTGGGTACTGACGGAAGGACGGACAAACCGATAACGTAAGAACGAACTTTTTTTACTAAAGACGTGCTAAAAATAAATAAAATGCGAAGAACATTTTGCTGATAGATCTATAAATTCAATTTGTACGGCACTTGTAGCCGCACACTGAAGAGCAATTGAATTAGAGATAGCTGGCGTTATGCAAATGTGACGCTGTGGGTAGCCCTGTAAACGGAAGCGACATGACGTATGCGGCGATCCGACAATATAAGGAATGATGCGACGGGAATCAGTAAGATTCAGACGCAGTATGGGTAAGACGAAGGATCTAAGCGCATTTGATCGTGGACAAATTGTAGAGGCCCGACGAATGGGTCACTCCATCTCGAAAGTCGTGCAAGCACTGGGTATTTCACGAGCCACTGTGTCACGGGTGCACAGTGAGTACATCGAATCCGGTAAAACCATTCGTGCAAGGGCCACCTGCCGTGGACAACAGCGTGTGGATGAGCAGGTTCATCGTCGGCTAGCTCACATTGCAACAGCGGATAGACGGGCCACAGTGCAAGAAATCACTCGGCAATTTAACGCTGGTGCACAAAAGCTTGTAAGCAGCCACACCATCCAGAACCATCTCTTCGCTATGAGGTACAGAAGCCATCATCCGACGAGGGTACCGCTGCTGACCGTACATCACAGGGTGCGAAGATTAGCATGGGCGCGGGAACATCGCCACTGGACCCTAGACATGTGTAAAAATGTTGCCTGGACTGATGAGTGGAGATTCACGTTGGTACATGCGGATGGCAGGATACGAGTACGGCGCAAACCACATGAAGCGATGGATCCTTCTTGCCAGCAGGGTACTCTTCAAGCTGGTGGGGGTGGCATTCTCGTCTGGGGACTATTTATGTGGACTAAAATGGGACCCCTGGTACGTGTGACATCGTCCCTCACAGGTCAACGTTACCGTGATATCCTGGACGACCATTTGCTCCTTTTTGTGCGTCTTCAACATCCCACTGGGGACCTCATCCTGCAACAAGACAATGCGCTATGCCATCGCTCCCGAATTTTATCCGAATGGTTGGATGAACATTCCACCGCCGTGACCTCGCTTCCTTGGCCTGCTAGGTCACCTAACCTCAATCCCATCGAACACATCTGGGATGCCATCCAGAGAAATGTTCGAAACTGTGACCCCCCTGAATCAAATCTTCGTGAAGTGTGGGAGCTTGTTCAGGGGTCGTGGATCCGTATGGCTTCCCAACGCTTCCGGTGTCTTGTCGAGTCCATGCTGAGACGAATCGCGGCCGTCATCAGGGCGAAAGGTGGTGCTACACGTTACTAGACAGATATCTCTGTTAAGTCAGATAATATCCGAAAACATGAAAATTTCTTCGTGCTGGAGCGGGAATCGAAACCGCGTCTCCCGGATAGCACCCGAGTATGCTAGAAACTACGCCAACCAGAACGACCAAGTTTCAAGTTTTCGATTAATTGGACGATATTAATTCGACTAGAGAATCCTTCACAGGATTCTCTAGTCGAAGCAACTGGTATAGCGAATCTGGATGTTTGGAATTCCTTCCCGAGATTGCCCGGAGGGGCAGAATATCAAATGAATGAAATACGGGATTACACCATTGTAGAATACAAATTTGGAAGATGTGAATCCGTTTATTGGTGTAAATATGGCATAGATGTTACGTCAGATAATATCCGAAAAACAGATTGTGACGTACCTGCCAGCAGGAAGCACACGACATAAAGACAGATAGCAATCAGAATGAACGTCTGCGTAGCTCAGTTGGTAGAGCGACTTGTTCCGGAATAAGCGGACTCAGGTTCGAATCCCGGCGTAGACCAAAAATGGCGGAGAAATTTACTTCGTTATAATGGCTCCCGAACAGGGACTATCCGGATGACCCGACCGTTCAAAATCTCGCAATGGTGTGATGTTAATTCCACACCGCGAGATAGGAAAAATCAGAGAATACCTTATCCAGCGCTTCGAGGAATAAATGTGTGTGACGTTGCATTCCACAAAACAGATTGAGTGGGAGTTCTCAAGTGCACGTTCTACAGTGGATGGCTGCCTGCAACGATTAATGGTCACTGATGACACGTGGGCCATGTCCCGGCCCTCTTTCGGGGGGAAGGGGAGATGTGTCGTACCTTCCAGCAGGACGCACACGACATAAAGACAGATAGCAATCAGAATGAACGTCTGCGTAGCTCAGTTGGTAGAGCGACTTGTTCCGGAATAAGCGGACTCAGGTTCGAATCCCGGCGTAGACCAAAAATGGCGGAGAAATTTACTTCGTTATAATGGCGCCCGAACAGGGACTATCCGGATGACCCGACCGTTCAAAATCTCGGAATGGTGTGATGTTAATTCCACACCGCGAGATAGGAAAAATCAGAGAATACCTTATCCAGCGCTTCGAGGAATAAATGTGTGTGACGTTGCATTCCACAAAACAGATTGAGTGGGAGTTCTCAAGTGCACGTTCTACAGTGGATGGCTGCCTGCAACGATTCATGGTCACGGCTGACACGTGGGCCATGCCCCGGCCCTCTTTCGGGGGGGAGGGGAGATATGACGTACCTGCCAGTAGGACGCACACGACATAAAGACAGATAGCAATCAGAATGAACGTCTGCGTAGCTCAGTTGGTAGAGCGACTTGTTCCGGAATAAGCAGAATCGGTTTCGAATCCCGGCGTAGAATAAAAATGACCGAGAAATTTACTTCGTTATAAGATAGATTAAGTCAGATGAAATCTAGTCGGATAATATTCGAAACCGTTTATTGGTGTCATATTTACACCAATAAACCGATTCACATCTTCGAAATTTGTATTGTAAAATGGTGTAATCCCATATTTCACTCATTTGTATTTGGTGTGCTTGTCGTTACATCCGTCTCCTACCAAAGCAAACGCCCTTCCCTCTTTTTTTTATCGTACATATTTCGGTTTCAATTTATAGAACTTTCAGCTAGGCGTTGAGTTCCATTCGACAATTACAATATTATTTGCGCCTCTTCAAAATCTCTCGCGTGGCAGAAAATATCGATCTTATACCTTTCGTAATTCACTGGGAATTCCTGAAAGTTGTTTGCTTTCCTAATATAACTTACGAGAATTCTCGGTGTAGAGATTTCCAATTCAATATGTTTGTTAATAATACTTTCAAGTAATGAGAAATGAATTGTTTACATAACAGTGTAATAATTCCTCACTCGGCTTTGGGGAATAATGACATATCAGCTGGGGATACGGCTAACGTAAACAAGTAATAATATTACCTAATATCTCGTTACAAATGCAAGGAATTCGTGTTTGCTTTGAACGATGAATGGAATTCAATGTGCTCCTACGTACCAAAATAAATGCATGTGAACATCTTTTCGGCAATACCCGCTCATTTGAAAACAAGATATTAGAAATTCCTGGGAATGCCACGTTTCGCTTATAGAGTCCGATTATTTACAATACTTTTTAAATACCGGCATTCTTCAGGCAGACACTAATTATTCGCTTATTGGAGAGTTAAATACATTCAATATGTTAGTTACTGATTGTCTATAAATTTGCTTAAATGTTTTGAATAAATTTAGCTTTGTAGATGTGGAATTTTTTTCTGTCGGCAGTTTTGCCTACGGAGCATTGTGTCCGAAACGTTCTGTCATTATTAACACAAACCCGATTATCAACTGGATTTAAAGTTTTATCACTTCGATCAGAAATTAGTGTTTCTAAATCAAACTCCGATCACCTTCACATTCAATTCATTTCCTTTGACAGAGCATAAGGTTATTCAAACCATGATTAATTTTTTTTTGATTGAAGGTTTAACGACCACCGTGAACAACTAAATGGGCTATAAGCAGGTGCCCGTCCCTAATTTAAGGTTACTGGTTCCAGGGAAGGGGAGAACCAGCACCGTAAGACAAACACAATATCCATGCCTCACCGGGATTCGAACCGGTACCCAACTCGAAAGAATGGTCATAAGCCATTGCTTAAACCACTCCGCCACATGGCGGCCTTTATTTTTTGTGACATTCATCATGGAAATTTGGTTTCTTAGGGCACGTCTTCAGCAGTATATTTATTAGGTAATTAATAGTTTTACAGTAAAACACACTTGTTATTTAAAGAATGTGTGAAAACACAGGTTTGTCTACGCCGGGCATCGAATCTGGCTCTCCCAACTGAGCTACGCGGACATGTGATCTCACCGCCTTTATCTCATGTGCGTCCTGCGGTGCAGGCTCGTCACAATCCCCCCCCACCCCCGAAGGAGGGCAGCGGGCACGGCCGACGAATTAGCCGTGACCATGTGTTGCTGTAGGCTGTCATCCTATAAAGAACGTGCACTTGAGAAATCCCAGACAATTTGGGTGTGTGGAACGTAATATCACACTGTTTTTTTTAGGAGCACTGAAGATGGGATTCTCATTTTTCCTGTCTCGCGGTGTGGAAAGAATATCACACAATTGCGAGAAACGTAACAGCCGGGTCATCTTGGAAATTCGCGCGCCCATGTGAAAACATAGGTTTGTCCACGCCGGGAATTGAATCCAGGTCCTCTCACTCCGGAGTAAGTCGCTCTCCCAACTGAGCTACGCCAGCATGTGCTCTCACTGCTATCTGCCTTTATCTCATGTGCGTCCTCCTTTGCAGGCACACCATAAATGCTTGCGAAAATACTCCACTTTGCTAAATTACTTCAGAGTTAGTGGTTAACGAAGAGTCTTGCTAATAGGCAGAGTAGTAGAATATAGACGTACACGCGTACGCCGTACTCGGATAATTTCTACATTAGGAGCAGATTTTGCAGATAGTTTTTGCTTGTAGATGAAGTTTCTTTTTATTTACAGCAATTAAAGCACTTACTCAAGGCTTCACTCCGATTAATATATTTAATTCTATTTTAAGCTGCAGTACTTTCACTTATTTGTCACATCTTCTGAGTTCTTTTGTTTTTACAGACTTTTCTGGCTTCCAGATTTTATCAAGGCCTGTTATCAACGTTTAAGAACTGCATCAAAAGTTTCATTTACACAGAAAGAATTTCAATTTTATTACCAGGTTCTTCCTGCAGTTGCCTGTTATTCAATTAAAATAATTTCTTTATGTATTTTGTAAGTCTACTATTTTTGAATTAAGTTGTTGAAAATCCTATTTATACTTTTTTAAGGTTCATTAATGGAACTGTTTTTCTAGATATAAAAACTTTCCTTAATTAGTCTCTTGTTTTTATGAGGTTCATAGTTCAATATTTTAACATTTTGCCTTAAAGGTATACTATACTGTGCAAATTAATTGGGACAAAGTAAAAAATCACTCTTTTTTCCAAAACCATGCCTTGATATACACTGATAAATACCTGTATTAGTATAAAGTACGTCCTCCTTTAGCAGAAATGACCTCTTGAATTCGTTTTGGCATTGACTCCACTAATTGAGTGCACATATTTTTGACTTCATAATCGTGGAACCACACTTTTATAGCATTCGTTATCATGCGTTCTTTGGTTGTAGAGTCACAAGAGGATTTGACGGAATAAAATTTTCACAATCCATAAACGTCTCTTCAAAATATTCCAAATAGGATTTAAGTATGGTGAATTTCCAGGCCAATCAAGCAAATGAATTTGATTTTCCAGCTTGACCAATTTCGAATTGTGACATGGGACCAAATCATGTTGAAATGTCCCGTCAAAAGTTTGCAAGAATGGAACAATCCTACGTTGTAATGTTTCTACGTACTTGGCTGAATTCATCATACCTTGAACAGGAACTAAGCTTCCAGTGCCCTTTGATGTGAAAAAAACCCAAAACGTCTGTTTCAGAGGGTGTTTTACAGTTTGTTTGTCATGCTCAGGTCTTAAGGGTTCACACAATTGCTTCGTCTAACGACATTTTCTTGGTAACCCTGCACAAATAAATGAGTTTAATCACTGAAAATTACCTTTTTCCAGTCGTCAGCAGTCCATGATTTATGTTTTTTGGCCCATGCTAAACGTTTTATCTTCAAATTGATGACAAGGAACAGTACACCAATTAAGTAGTAAATAGAAACACTTTACTAGTGGTCCAATAAATCGGACCACTAGCACAGTGTTTCTATTCACGTTTTATCTTAATTTTTGCATTCAAATATTGTTTTTTCTTTGGTCTTCTTGCCTTCCAGCCAACTTCCAAAAGCCTATGGCGTACAGTTGAATCACTAACATCACAACCACTAGCCAATAAATCTCTTTGAAGGTCGGTGCTTGTTTTTTTTTTTTTTTTTTTTTTTTTTTGATTCATTTTACTATTTCTGATTAGATATTTATCGTTTCGGGAAGTTGTTTTTCGTTTTCTACCACATTTACCTCTCCTTTTTGGAGACGATGATCCAGATGCATTGTATCGCGTAAGCAGTCTTGATACACTTGATTTGCCTACACCAACTGCAGAAGCGATATCTGTCACTCTCATAGAAGTGTAATCCTTCAGAGCAATTATTTTTGCACGCTTCCTTGGGGAGGGAAATATCCATTTTTCCATTTACGAAAGCAACACGTACTCACAGAGAGCAAAAACTAACATCCACCTGTCACACACGAAAGCTCACAACTGAAGCTGAAGTGCCTATCTCCTGTTTAAAACCGGTCAAACCACATTCTTACTATCAAGTTCTAACTGTCACACCACCTCACAGCTGATGAAACCGGTTTACGTGGGTTTCCGACATCAATTGGCGATCACATTACAATTCTGAGAATAAAATAGCTTGTCCCTATTAATTTGCACGGTATAGTATGTCGTACACGTTGCTGCACTTTCAGTTGTAATGTACTTATTTTGTCCTAACTGAAATCTGTAATGTTCTAATTATTATTTATTGTTTTATTAATTTTTCTTTAAATTTACCGTATTCTACTGTCATCGTGTGTGTGATTCGCGGGTTTACAGCAAGTTTTCTCTTTCAATGGTTGTGTACGCAGATAAATTTTATTTTTATACAGCTCTGCTAGTAAGAATGCACAATCGACGGGAAAGGAACCGTGAAGTGAAATAGTGGACTTGTTTATAACGAGAGGCTTTGTTCAAGCTGTTGCATACCTTGCGAACAACAGTGAGGGTGGGACTCGAGCACAGTGCCCTACTGCTCAATGTTCTGTGCCGTAAGCACTGGTGCAACAATGCCGTGAAATTCGCACAGCCATACCAACTTGAACCCTTCAAGCGGTAGTAGCTGTACTTAAAAAAATTGATACCCTAAGCTTTCTGCGCACGCCAAACAGAAACGTTCACACAACGGCCGGGTTTTACGAAAGCTACGGCAAAATAATTCCTTTCTTCTTCTCCGCCCTTGTTGTCTGCTACATTCTACACAGTCGTATCAGATGTGACGTGTCTGCACCGCAGGACGCACATGAGAGAAAGACAGATAGCAGCAAGAGCATACGTCCGCGTAGCTCAGTTGGGAGGGCGACTTATTCCGGAATGAGGGAACTCGGGTTCGGTGCCCGGCATGGACAAAGATGACGGAGACATTTACTTCGTTATATTGGCGCCCGAATTTCAAGAATGACCTGGCCGTTAAAGTTCTCGCAATGGTGTGATGTTCTTTCCACACCGCGAGAGAGAAAAAATAAGAGAATGCCTTCTTCAGCGCTTCGAAAAATAAATTTGTGTGATGTTACGTTCCACACACCAAATTGACTGGGATTTCTCCAATGTATGTTCTTCAGCGGATGACTGCCTACAGCGGTACATGGTCCCGGTTGACCCGTGGGACATGTCCCGGCTGACCCGTGGGACATGTCCCGGCCCTCTTTCGCCAGGAGATGTGGCGTTCCTGCACCGCAGGACACACGTAAGATAAAGGCAGATAGGAGCGGAGCATACGTCCGCGTAGCTCAGTTGGGAGAGCAACTTTTTCCAGAATGAGGAGACCCGGATTTGATGCCCGGCGTGGACAAAAGATGACGGAGAAATTTACTTCGTTACATAGAATAATGTGACCGCCTGCCTAATAATGGAAATAATCATCCTTGGCTCAGCGGCGAGACGACGTGGCATGGACACAATGAGTCCCGAGGCAAACGTGCTCATTCGGACTGCAGCAGAACACAGAGGTCCCAGAAATGACGTGGTTGTGAGTAAGCACGTCGAACTTGTTGATTCAAATAGTCCCATGAGATTGAGATCGGGCGATTTCGCCGGCCAAGTGCGAACGGTCCTGAAACCAGTTATAGACCCCCTTACCGATGAGGCATGGTGCATTGTCCAGTTGGTAGACACTGTCACCACCAGGGTAAACGTCCAACCTGAAGAGATGCATGTGGTCAGAGAGGATGGACAGGTAGCCATTGGCCTTCAGGGACACATCCAGCGGTACTAGCGATTCCAGATCGTACCAGAAAAACATCCCCCAAACATGCACTCTTGATCGAAAAGCGTGTGCAGGTATTCGTTCCCGTGTGTCTGACGCCGTGTTCTCCACCGCCCGTCACATGGGGTATAATCCTCGATTCGTAGCAGAAGGCAACCTTTTTCCACTCTTCCACTGTCCAATGGCGGTAGTCCCATGCGAACTGCAAGCGTCATTGCTGATGGACCTGGGTTAACATGGGCGCCTTGACGCAGCGTTCACTCCGGAGACCTATGAGTATCAGGGTTCGCTCTACTGTTATCGAGGACACGTACCTGGATGTCCCAGCGTTTATTTGCGTGGTCAATTGCTGCACTGTTGCGCGTCGATTTCCCTTTGCCAGTCGTAGGAGGCGACGTTCTCTTCTGGGGTCGATGACTTTTGGGGCTCCACAGTTATGACGTCATGAGGTACTCGGTTACTTTAGCACCTTGCAAACAGACCACGAAGTCTCTTGTTTCTGAAATGCGTCCGCCCTTGGCGAGGTAGCCGATGATCATTTCTTTTTGAACGACCGTTAAATCACTACCCCTGTCCATTGTGCTCACGTCACGCACTATGGCTCATCTGTCCTAGCCGGCCGCTTATATCTCTGTGTGGTCGACTTCGTCACGTGCACTCTGAGGTCCACCTGGACTGGTACTCTGTGATTCCGGTGGTGGCCATATTATTCTGATACGACCATGTATAGCACTTTATTCTCTGCTCTATTCTACAGTTCTTTATTCTTTGGGTCATTCTCTACAGTTCTCTATCCTCTGCTTTATTCTACGGAACAGTATTATGAATACAGTTCTTTATTCTCTGCTTCACATTTTTTTCCCTGCTCCATTCTATAGTCCTATATTCTCTGTTCCATTCTACATTCCTTTATTCTCTACTTCGGTCTGTAGTCCTTTATTCTCTGCTCCATTCTGTAGACCTGTATTTCCTGTTCCATCCTATATTCTTTTATTCTCCGCTCCATTCTGTAGTCCTTTATTATGTGCTCCACTCAACAGTACTATATTGTCGGCTCCATTGTATAGTCCCTTATTCTCTGCTACATTCTATAGTTCTTTATCTGCTCTATTCTATAGTCCTATACTATACTGACAAAAGTCCCCGAACACCCCTTCAAAAGCAAATGAACAGATCTCCTGCGTTGTTAAGATCATGGTACAGCCGCAAACGGTATAAAAACCAGCCTGAAGCTGACCGCGATGATATCGCACTGTGAGGTCGAAGCGGGAAAGAACTGACTTTGAGAAAGGAAATATTAATGGGTGTTATATTAGTGGGTTGTCCATAAGAGAAACCGAGAGGCGTTTAAACATACCCAAGTCAACTGTTTTGGATGTACTGAATAAGGATATGACACATGGTGTACTTGAAGCAGCAAAACGTACCTGCAGACCAAAGAAAATCTGTGATAGAGGACGTCGAATCCTCAGGAGAGTCGTTACAGCTAATTGATGGAGTACTGCAAAAGACCTCAGTGTACTACAGGTGAGTAAAAATGCTAGAACCTCGGTATGTACACGTACCATTCGCAGAGAACTTCCTTCCATGGGTTATCGTGGTCGTGCGGCTGCTCATAAGCCTTTCATCTCCACTCGGAATGTTACTTGTCGTTTAGCATGGTGTAAAAAACATTTATCGTGAACCGTAGATCAGTGGAAATGGGTGGTATGGACTGATGAATCCAGATACACAATCCATCAGTCTGATGGCCGTGTGTGGGTATGGCGGTAGCCAGGGGAACGCTATTGTTAGAAATGGTGAATTTCCGTAGTGCTTCACAGCCCGCTAAAACAAACAAACAAACAAAAACATTCACAATCATGCAAAGCAGCGAGGTTGAGGTATCACGTCACAAACCATCATCAGAGTACTGCTGAGTATACATATCTCGGAGTGTAACCTGTGGAGTACGACCAGGAGAACCCGAGTCAGATGTCGACAAAGTCTGATGCCGTCGGAGTATGAAGAGGACTTAATGACTCAACTACTACGACCAGATATGGATAAGCCTAAAAAGTGACCACCGAGCCTAGTGGAGCTTTTACCCGATCAAGGTGACAAGTGACTGTCTTTCTGATGTCTCTAAGAACAGTAAGCCTAAAGTATTTTATCAACAAAGTTGAATTCGAACTCTTAATAATAGTGTGTTGTATAATATGTTTTATACAACACACATGGGATGTAAGGTCAGGTGATGCGTAACATCACAGCCTCTCCTTGACAAATGTCAACCCCGCCTTCTCGTGGTGCATCCTGTTCCCACTAAAGGGGCTCTGACGACCGCCAATAGCGGTATAACTATACCATCGGGATTAGAGGAAATTCTATCCCACACTCACCAACCCGCTTGGCCAGCGTGGTGAGTTATGGCCAAACCCCTCCAAAATGATTCCACAACTTAAATCTTGGCCCTCAGTCTCCGGCAGCTGGAATGTACCTGGCCAAGGCAGCGGCCAGTGCGACATGAAGGCAGAGGGTGCTAAGAATCCCCGGAGGACCGGACTAGGCTGCCATCTGATGCTGACCTTGGCTACTTACAATGGACGCTCCCTATCTTCTGATTCAAGGCTTCTTGAATTGGAAGAGGAACTACAAAGGATCAAGTGGGACATCGTGGGGCTAAGTGAGGTAAGGAGAAAAGGAGAAGATCTCATCGAACTGAAAAGTGGACATCTCTTCTACTATCGTGGGACAGATACTGGCAGAACTAGTGGTGTTGGATTTATAATAAACAAGAAACTGAAAGATAAAGTTGTAGAAGTTGAAAGTTCCTCTGACAGAGCTGCACGACTTGTTATCCAACTTTCAAAAAGATACCAGGCTCAGATTATTCAAACTTATGCACCCACCACAAGTCATCCTGAAGAAGAAATTGAAGAATTTTATGAGGAAATTTGTCATCTAAATAATAAAGGTAAGCAGCACTTGAAAATAATTATGGGAGATTTCAATGCAAAATAGGGCAACGGCAACAGAATGAAACTTCAGTAGGTAAATTCGGTCACGGCAACAGGAACCAGCGTGGAAATACTCTCGTTGAGTTTGCAGAGGCAGAAGGGTTTTTCATCTTGAACTCCTTCTTCAAGAAAAAGCCACACAGGAAATGGACATGGAGACATCCAAATGGGACGACAAGTGAAATTGATTTTATTATGTGTAACAAAAAATTCGTCATAGAAGACTGCAGTGTGCTAAACAAGTTCAACACAGGTAGTGACCATAGATTGGTGAGATGTAAGATGCACCTCAACACTAAACTTGAACGTGGCAAGCTCATAAGACAAACAAAATGTATTGACATAACCAACCTTAAAAAACACCATAATACCTTCAAGTTAGAACTGAAGAACAGATTCTCTGCTTTAGAAGGCCTAACATCGGAAGAAGTGGACATCTCTGAAGTTAACAGAAAAGTAACCAAAGCTCTTATGGAAACAGCAACAAAATTAGCTGGGTCTAAGAACAAGTTGCATGTGAACAAATTATCAGGAAAAACCAAAATGTTGATGCAAAAAAGAAGAGAGATGAGGACAACTAAAGAAGATGTGACTTTCAAAGTGGAATATATAGAGCTATGCAAGACAGTAAGAAAAAGTATCACTGAAGACGTAAGAAAATTCAACTGTGAACTAGTGAGGAAAGCAATTGAAAACAACCAAAGCCTAAAGATAGCAAAGGGACATCTCAGTAAGGGAAGAAAACAGATTATGGCACTGAGAAAAGAAGATGGTTCTGTAACAAGAAATAGAGGCAGAAATTTTGACAAGAGTGAAAGATTTCTACTCCAAATTATATGAAAGGGATGATATATGCACTCCAGACATCATGAAAGATACCAGTACCAGAGTTCCTCCAGTCCTTCCAGCAGAAGTTGCACATGCAATCAAGAACATGAAGCGAGGAAAAGCTCCAGGAGAAGATGGAATTACTGTAGACATCATACAAGAAGCAAGTGGAGAAATCGAAACAGTACTCGCCCAAATTTTCACTCGATGCCTTAATGAAGGAAAGATTCCTGAGGATTGGAACACCGCTACAATGATCCTGCTACATAAGAAAGGTGACATTGAGGATCTCGAAAACTACAGACCTATCAGCCTCCTATCAGTAGTTTATAAAATCTTCACTAAAGTTCTTTCACACCGCTTGAAGGTAACACTGGACATGGCTCAACCGAGAGAACAAGCTGGATTCAGGAGTGGCTACAGCACAATAGATCATATCCACGTGCTGAGAGAACTAATTGAACGAGCGAGGGAATATGAACTTCCATTGTGCATGGCTTTTATCGATTATGAAAAAGCCTTTGATTCGGTGAAACCATCAGCAGTTGCAATGGCTCTGAAATCCTGCGGTATTGAAGATGCGTACATTAATATTATTAATAACATCTATGAAAATGCAAGTGCGAAGATTCGGCTGTTTGAAAATACAACACACATAAAAATTGGAAAAGGAGTGAGACAAGGTGACACCATATCTCCGAAGCTCTTTAATGCCACATTGGAAAATGTCTTTCAATCACTGAACTGGGAAAACAAAGGGATAAAGATTAATGGAGATTATCTAACCCACCTTCGTTTTGCTGATGACGTAGTCATTTTTGCAACTACCCCATCAGAGCTGCAGAGTATGATCCAGGAACTTGCTGACAAGAGTAAAGAAGTGGGATTAAAAATGAACTTTCAGAAGACAAAAGTGATGTTCAATGCTTTTACAAGAAATGAAGATTTATCGATTGATGGAGAAAAGCTGGAGATAACAGACACGTACGTTTATCTTGGACAGCAGATATCAAGTGAGGGTCACATTGATGAAGAAATTAATCGGTGTACAAAACTTGCCTGGAGAGCTTTTGGAAGAAACAGCATAATTTTCAAGAGCAATATGCCATTATGTCTTAAAAGAAAAGTGTTTGATCAATGCATCCTTCCAGTGCTTACGTATGGTGCAGAGACGTGGACCTTAACTAAAAGAGACGTACAAAGACTGCAGACAACTCAAAGCAGCATGGAGAGGTGCATACTTGGTGTAACCAGGAGAGATAAGAAGAGGAACTCGTGGATCCGAAAAATGACAAGAGTGGAAGACATCATGATCAGAGTTAAATCCCTGAAATGGCAATGGGCTGGACATACTGCCAGAAGGACAGATCATCGATGGACAGCCGAAATTTTAGATTGGATTCCAAGGGACAGGAAAAGACCTAGAAGAAGACCACATGGGAGATGGGTGGATGAAATTCGAAAGTATGCAGGGGTGACATGGAGGAGACTGGCACAAGACAGACCGTTGTGGAGGAAACTTGGGGAGACCTTCGTCCAGCAGTGGATTGATAATGGTTGACAATGATGATGATGATGATGATAATATGTTTTATCAGTCAGTTCCACTGAACGTCATTCTTATTTTGATAGTTACAACATGGTAACAGAAGTCTATAGCTTAGGTCAACTGTATAGATGTTATACTCATTTAAGCTTCAGATAAAGCTAATTTATGTTCTCATTAATGTATCGTCATATTTAGCAGCTTGTGTCAAAACTTACTTAGTCAGTATTTTTTTATTGCTAAATACAACTGCGCCCTTCAAACAACAACAGCTATTTACCATAATGTACTGTTGCTACGGTTAAGTTTGGATCTGGCAGTCTACCTGTGTGGGGTGTTATTCGAAGTCTGTTCCCGGCTCATTGGTTATCGTGGACAAACCTGTTAACGATCACATCTACCTCGATATTCTGGACAATTATACCCTACCAATTCTATGGCGATACTATGGAACCGAACTTTGTTGGTACCAGCAGGATAACGCGCCGATCCATAAAGCAAAGATTGTTACGGCGTGATTTTTCGATAATTCCGCATCGTGTGTAGACTGTCCAGCACAGAGCCCTGATCTTAATCCCATAGAGCACCTATGAGATGCATTATACGCCGCATAAGAAGTTTGGAACCAAGCCCTACTACTAAGCAACAGTTAGCGGCTGCATAATGTACTGAATGGAAGCGCATACCTATCGCTGTGTTCCAAAACCATGTCGAAAGCATGTCTGGAAGGAATGAATTAAAGCCAAAGGTGGACCGACACCATATTAAGGCCAAAAGTGGACCGACACCGTACTAATGTATGCCAATAAATGTTACGTTATGTTTCTCTTCTAAGTGCATGGTGACTTTTGTCAATATACACTGAAGAGCAATTGAATTAGAGACAGCTGGCGTTATGCAAAATGTGGCGCTGTGGGCGGCCCTGTAAACGGAAACGACATGACGTATGCACGATCCGACAATATAAGGAGTGATGCGACGGGAATCAGCAAGAATAGGACGCAGTATGGGTAAGACGAAGGATCTAAGTGCATTTGATCGTGGGCAAATTTTCAGAGCCCAACGAATGGGTCACTCCATCTCGGAAGTCGTGCAGGCACTGGGATTTTCACGAGCCACTGTGTCACGGGTGCACCGTGAGTACATCGAATCCGGTAAAATCATCCCTGCAAGGGCCAACTGCCGTGGACAACAGCGTGTGGATGAGCGGGGTCATCGTCGGCTAGCTCGCATTGTAACAGCGGATAAACGGGCCACAGTGCAAGAAATCACTCGGCAATTTAACGCTGGTGCACAAAAACGTGTAAGCAGCCACGCCATCCAGAACCATCTCCTCGCTATGAGGTACAGAAGCCATCATCCCACGAGGATACCGCTGCTGACCGCACATCACAGGGTGCAAAGATTAGCATGGGCACGGGAACGTCGCCACTGGATCCTAGACATGTGGGAAAATGTTGCCTGGACTGATGAGTCGAAATTCACGTTGGTACATGCGGATGGCAGGATACGAGTACGGCGCAAACCACATGCAGCGATGGATCCTTCTTGCCAGCAGGGTACTCTTCAAGCTGGTAGGGGCGGCATTCTCGTCTGGGAAATGTTTACGTGGACTGAAATGGGACTCTTGGTACGTGTGACATCGTCCCTCACAGGTCAACGTTACCGGGATATCCTCGACGACAATTTGCTTCCGTTTGTGCATCTTCAACATCCCACTGGGGACCTCATCCTGCAACAAGACAATGCAGCTCCCGAATTGTATCCGAACGGTTGTATGAAAACTCTACCGATATGACTTCGCTTCCTTGGCCAGCTAGGTGACCTGACCTCAGCACATCTGTGATGCCATCGAGAGAGATGACCCCCCCCCGCCCTCAATCAAATCCTCGTGAACTGTGGGAGCTTGTTCAATGGTCGGGGATCCGTATGGCTTCCCAACGCTACCGGTGTCTTGTCGAGTCCATGCCGAGACGAATCGCCTCCGTCATCAGGGCGAAAGGTGGTACTACATGTTATTAGACAGGTATCTCTAATTCAATTGCTCTTCAGTGTATTGTGTATTTTCTGTTACATTCTTCTATTCCTTTATTCTCTGCTGCATTCTATTCTCGTTTATTCTGTGTTTCATTCTATAGTTCTTTCTTCTCTGCTCCATTTTATAGTCTTTTGTTTTCTGCTCCACTCTATACTTCATTTTTTCTTTCATTTGATTGTCCTTCATTCTCTGCTCGTACTTCTGCTTTTTTGATTTTGACTGATGGTTCGCTTCTTGTTTCAACTACTTCGCCTTCTCCACTTGTTGATTCTTCTATTTGTTCTGACTTGATGCTTCTGTCCTCTTTCTCATTTTGGTGTGTTCTTCTGATGTCAGAGCATCTTTCTCTGCTTCCACTCCTGCTGCGCCTTCGGTCTCGTTGTCTGTCACCGCAGCCATATTTAAAGGAGTCCTTTCTTTAAAATCTTCATGATTCTTCTTCTAATGGCGATGAAGCCGATCTGTCATCTATTGAATCGATATTCACCTGTTATTTCAGTGCTCTATATCCTTGCATTTCTTCTGATTACACACATGATCTTCCGCACTTCTTCTTTGTCTCCTCCTGAACAGGTGTTTAATCTGAAATATGCCGGGTCATTATATCCGTTTCCCAATTATGATTCCTTCTGTTCCTGTCCTTGCGACCTCCGTGATATCACTATCTGGCTCATTGTTCAGCCAAGGGAGCTGTCTTCTTTATCAGAATGTTTCTGATCCGAGTGTGCTAGCACGTCCTATTAAACATTTATCTACTACGAACTTTTTAAATACGTGCGCATGCGTTTCCTCTTGTTCATTGAAGATTGGCTGTACTTTCAAGTTGTTAATGAATATGATTGCCATTCGCGTGTTTTCCTTTGGAGGCGATGTTTTCATCATCGTACAGTTCACCAACTGTTCCCAGCCTCCGAATGAATATTGGAGCCTGTTCTTGACTGTTCTTCGGTGTCTTCCTGGACTGTATTTGAAAGTAACCAGTTCGTGTTTTGTTTGTATTCCGTATTACCTATGTCTTTGCAATTGTCAACGGTTTTTGATTTATTGTTATTCCTTCTGTTCCTCGCTGTGTTTAAGCCTTCATCAATTTGTCATTTGCATTTTGTAACAAACAGTGTGTGAATTGTTTTCGCCCTCTCAAATTTTAATCACTGGTTTGAAACATGTGATTCAAACATCATCTCTCAATTTCATTTGTTAGGTTCGTCACCTTTGTGAGAGCCATTATAGCAGGAAATTAGTCATAAAAAATATTAGGGTATTCAGTGTTTTCTGATGCGCAGGGAAACTCTTTCTACCCACGTTCGGTCTGTTTCTTATACAGCGAATATGTTCATTCAAGCTAATTTCAGCGCATTTTGTTAATCCCGAGGCAATTCGTTACAGCCGGCTAAAGGGAAAAATTACATAACATCTGAAACTTCTTGAAATATTTTACATCGTGTTATGATATTTTTCTTCTCTCTCTCTCTCTTGGTCTTGTCTTTTGTGAACTTCAAACCTATTCTATTTCATGCTGATCTTTAAGAGTAAAACTACTGGCGATGCTAGTGTGCTGTGCCACTAAGAGCATTAGAAACTTCTTTGTGCTATGATAATTTTCTATTCTCTCTCTCTCTCTTACACTTGTCTTTCATGAACTTCAAATCTACTCTATTTCGTGCTGATCTTTAAGAGAAAAGCAATACCGGCGATGTTAGTGTGTTGTTCCTCTAATAGCATTAGAAACATCTTTGTGTTATGACATTTTTCTATGCTCTCTCCTCTCTCTCTCTCTCTCTCTCTCTCTCTCTCTCTCCCTTCTTTTCTTCTCTTTCTCTCACTTTCCCTCTTTCTTTTTCTCTTTTCTCTCGGTCTTTCTCTGTTTTTCTCTGTCTCTCTCATTCACTATCTCCCCTCTTTCTCTCTCCCCCACCTCTCTCTCTCTCCCTCCTTCTCTCTTCTTTTCTTCTCTCTTTCAATCTCCCACTCTCTCTCTCTCTCTCTCTCTCTCTCTCTCTCTCTCTCTCTCTCTCTCTCTCTCTCTCTCCCTTCCTCTCTCTCTCTATGTCTCCCTCTTTATTTTTTTTGTAAATAGAGTTATTTTGCGCTGACTTTTTACAGGAAGGCAGTACGAGCAACACTGGTGCTGGTCCCACTGTTTGGACTCCAGTTCTGCCTGACCATATACAGACCTCAGAAGGGATCCTGTGGTGTTATGGACATCTACAAGTACTTGGACCACGCTAATGATGGGCTTCAGGTAGGATTTCAGTTTATAAAATTGGAAAGTGCCATTTTAAATACTCCTTCCCAATTTTGTGTGCCATGGTTGCAAACAGTTTTCGAACAGAAAGATCACTTTCATTCACAAAAAAAGTAATAATTTTCTTATTTCGTTTGAGTAAATATTAAAAAAATGCGATTTATTAGGGAAAATAAAAAAAACATACACAAATGCTTGATCATTCGAAGATTATTCAATGATTTATTAAGTGTAAAAATACAGAACGAAACGTGATGTTCTGAAGAATCATACTGTTACTATCATTTCTGTTAATTTTCCAGACATGGCCGCCAAACATAAAGCTACAAAATTCTTCAGATGATTACCAATTTAGAAATTTTCGAGTAATACCACAGTGAGTCAGCCATTCGTCCCATTTTGAGCTACACACAGGATTGGGCCTTTGTTCCCGTTCAAAACGCTCGCCAGCGTCCACTGGGTACCGCAACGACGTGGAACACAAGATGCTGATTATGTGAATTTGGCAGGTAGCCATTATGTGTTATGCACGGTCAACTCGTATTACTGTGACCACCAGTTAATAAACAGAGTAACCGCCGTGTGCAGCGCGGACAGCGGTTAGACGGGCTGGAAGTGGCTATATAGGGTGCTGAAAGGTGTTCACAAATATTTGGAGCCATTCTTATTGCAGTGCATCTGACAGCTGCTAGAGGATGCGTGGTGGATGATCCATAGAGCGAACAACACGATCGAGGTGGTCCCACAGATGCTCAATTCGATTTAAGTCTGGGAAATAAGGGGTCCAGAGAAACACTTTGAGGTCTTCATCGTGCTTTTCCAACCACTATCGCTAGTAAAAGTGACACCTCGTACGACGATGCGACGTGTCACTCTTCTTGCTAGCTGTGTGACACATCACATTGTCGTTCTGGAACATCCCGTCCGCCCTAAGGGAAGGCAATCTGCATGTATAAATGTACGTGGGCCGCAAGGATGGATTAATAACGAATTCGGTCAATAGTGCCTTCTACAGGTGTGAGTGGACCCAGAAAATGCCACGAAAACATTCCCGAGACCATAACGCTGCCCCCACTAGCTTGTGTTCTTCCAACAATGGTTGAAGAGTGTTTGTTATCCGACGTTTATCTCATTATACGCCAACGTCCATCCGTTCGATGAAGCAGAAAATGTGACTCATCAGAGAAGTCAATACTTTGCCAATCAGCCGAGGTCCAATTCCGATACTGCCGTGCAAATGTAAGCCTTTTCTGCCGATGCACCTTCATTAGCATAGGTGCCATGACCATCCATTTGCATCGGAGCCCCATACGCTGCAGGGTTCTCTGAACTGTCGTTTTAAAAACACTTACAGTAACCCCCTAGTTCATTCGGCCAGTGAGTTTCTCCACTGTAGCGTGTCGATCGGCCCTCACGCACCTTCGAAGCCGACGTTCATCTCTCACATCAATGGCACGAAGTGCACCGCAGTTTGCACGTCGCTTATTCGCAATGGTGCCATTTCTCCAGTCACGATGCACTTTAACCACAGCAGCACGCGAACAGTTCACAAACTGCGCTGTTTCAGAAATACTGCCATCCTTCTTCTGAAAGTCGATAATCATCCCTTTTTGGCAAATCTGATAAATCGCTCGTTTTATCCATGACAGCAACGAGTGATATGTTTTCAGAATGCTTACAGCACACCTTATATAACTTCCAAGCCAGCTCACGACACGTGACGTGACTTGTTTCATTGGATACGTGCTGTTGACGTCAAAAGTAGGAGATGGTCACAATAATGTTACTCGACTGTGTATATAAAGTGAGCAGAGGATAGAGGTCTGTAAACGTGCTGTTCGGGTGCTACTAAGCCCTTATTGAAAAAAATGGTAAGACACGGCTGCAGCAGTGAGTGAAATTTGTGCAGTAGAAAGAGAGGAAACAGTGAACAGTAGCACTGCACGAAAATGGCTTCGGCATTCCATTGCTGTAGACACCATTCTCGAAGATAAGCCGAGTTTGGGATGTCCAACTACCACCAACACTGACACCCTGGTCGAGACTGCGTCAGAGAACCCCAGTACTAAAACGCGACAATCGCCCAGGCAGCACAGCCTTGCAGTTCAACGTAAGCCTAACACTGAACCACCATCTTATATTACTAAAAGACGATAGCTCAGTGTTGGGCCTACGTCGAATTCCATGGTGGTACTACCTGGGTGAGAGTTTAGGTGAGGTCTACCCAATCCATTATTGTTCGTGTACTTACAAACATGACATGTGGTTTACAATGTGCATTGGAATGTAGCACCATTCACAATAAATTCTGGAAATATTCACCACTGACATCCAAACACACTCTACTTAGAAACAAGACATGTGGTTTACAATGTGCCTTACTACATGGGAATGTAGCACCAATCACAATAAATTCTGGAAATGTACACCACTGACATCCAAACACACTCTACTTAGAAACAAGACATGTGGTTTACAATGTGCCTTACTACATGGGAATGTAGCACCAATCACAATAAATTCTGGAAATGTACACCACTGACATCCAAACACACTCTACTTAGAAACATGACATGTGGTTTACAATGTGCCTTACTTCATGGGAATGTAGCACCAATCACAATAAATTCTGGAGATGTTCACCACTGACATCCAAACACACTCTACTTAGAAATATGACATGTGGTTTACAATGTGTCTTACTTCATGGTAATGTAGCACCAATCACAATAAATTCTGGAAATGTTCACCACTGACATCCAAACACACTCTACTTAGACACGAACTCTTTAAAGTTCGTGTACTCTGCTTAGACACGAACTCTTTAAAGGTCTCCCCGTACACGAACTCTTTAAAGTTCGTGTACGGGGCATTTCTTCTAATACTATTCCATAGAGGGGCGGCCGATGAATTCATGACTTCTCTGGCGTGGGCTGTATTCTGCATGTCCTGGTTGACACTTCGCATGTGCTCTTTACACCTAGTGTCCAAGGATCGCTTTGTCATTCCGCTATGCCTTTGGTATATACTGACAACACGGAAAAGGTATACAATGTATCGCAATGGCAAAGCGATCCTTGGATACTAGATGTAAAGAGCACGTGCGAAGTGTCAACCAGAACATGCAGAATACAGCCCTCTCCAGAGAAGTAATGAATTCATCGGCCGCTCCTCTACGGAATAGTATTATAAGAATTGCCCCGTACACGAACTTTAAAGAGACTGTCTTCAGGGAAACAGTCGAAATCGTATCCATCAAACAAGCGTGCAATGATACAGTTCCTAATGAACTACCAAGAGCTTGGCATGCGTAATTAAAAGATGGAGACACATAGCGAGACACCGGATAAAAATTCGTGTAATATGCTTGTTATGTCACCCACGTAATTTTCAAAAATCATCTTTGTTCCCTACGTGCTCCAATTCCCTGCATTTTTATGTCTACCATTGCCTCGAGAAAGCCTCCCAGTGGAGTGCGAAAGCTTGACGAATCTTTGTACTTACAAAAAGCAAAAATAAATGGATTTAATACCCTATATGGGTCTCTTGAGTGCTTACTCTGTTTTGTTGCCCCTCAGAGGCATGGTGAAGGATCAGTGTGGTTGATTAATCAGAGCAGAGCATTGTTTACTCGAAATGTACACCACAGTTTTATTTGGAAGTTACCCTTCAGTAGGGAAGTTGCTTCCGCTGGTGACACGAATGTTGAGGATACCATTTAAATGATTAAGTATAACGGTTCTTGATTTCGAGCAAACCAACATCACAGAGTCCATTCAATACAGTTCTGCACTACATTTTGCATTCATAGAGCATTGAGAATTTATCACAGTAACACTGGAATTAGTTGCTTTCAACTATGCAGGATCTCTCAGGTGGAGGATTTTCTTGGCAGACCGCAGTCTGTCAGATGATTCTTAGATATTACACATTTACCCGCAGGTATTTTATATTCCCTATTGGCCTTAACCCGCAGGTAGGCTCCTAACATATAGCTGGTTAGTCACAGCCGATTAGCTTTCGCACATCTTGTGCGCACTCATCCCTGGAGCAATGACGACAGTTCGACTCTCCTGTTTTCTATCCGAGCGACAAGTGTCCCGCACAAGTTCGTTATAACTTTTTCCCGCCCAAACTGTGCAGCCCGGATCTCGCACGACCAATCACGTAAGTGCACGACTTTGGAGCAGAGGGCCATGTGGTAAGCATCTGACAATCCTTCGCCCGTCTCTAGCTGCCTGCAACTTTCTGAACTACAAGGAGATCCCCATGATTTGTGAACTTCTGGCTCAACGCAGAATTCACCAAGGAAAGGATTTTCTTCGCCGTTTTTCTCTCCGTGAGATCCTGGCACACAATATGGCCGACTTGTTGTCGTCTTTCCTTCTACAGGGCAAAAATGGCGTTCCGTCTCCAATTTTGGATTATTTTTCATTTTTCCTGTCGTAAATATTTTCACCTAATTCTCACATCATCACAATTCTTCACTTGTATCAGCTCCTCCGGCAGTCATGGAATGGTTCACCTGAATTGAAGTCCCAGACGAAGCAACGTTGCGCTCTCTGTCGCACCAGAGGACGATAGGAATTGTCGTCGTATCATCACCAGTTGGTGAAAAGTGGATATTTCTGTTATACACTATCTACCAACAAGTAATTGAACACCCCTGCAATCGACGATATCTGCGGTCCTGATGCACGTCACGGCCGCCGCCGTTAAATATCGTGTGGGAAACAACAACGCAACCAGTCGCATGCAAAATGCCACGCAGTTCGGAGCTCTCTGATTTCGAGAAAGGTGTAATCGTCGGGTATCACAGAAATGGCCGATCCATATGTGACATATCCAGCGAGTTGAAGTACCCAAATTCGACAGTGGCCTACGTGATTGGAAAGTGGAAGATGGGAGGTGACTGTCGGAATGCGCCCCGACCCAGCAGATCCACAAAACTGGGAGTTAGAGACCGACGGGTGCTGGCCAGAGAAATTCGGAAGAACCACACCAAATCGGTGGACCACATCTGCGAAGAGTTTCAACTGGCATCCGAGAGTGTCCTTTCGATGAATACCATCCGTAAGGAAGCTTATCTGCTCGGTTATCATGGACGTGCTGCCACCCACAAGCCTTTGTTCACCAAGTCCAATAGCGCTGCTTGGCTAACGTGGTGCAAAGAACGTCGACAGTGGACAGTTGAACAGTGGAAACAGGTTCTCTGGAGCGACGAATCAAGGTGCTTTGAAGTTCGGCGGCGGTGGAATTATGCTATGGGGGTGTTTCTCCTGGTATGGCACGGGACCCTTGGTCGCAATTCCTTGTAGACTCAACGCCGAGACCTACCGCACCATTTTGGATGACCATGCACTTCCTACGTTGTGGCAGTTTTACGGGGTGGATCCATGTTACTTTCAAGATGACAATGCCACCTGTCATGTTACGAGGTCCACCATGGCTTGGTATGGTGACAATGGGGTTAATCGAATGGACTGGCATGCGCAGACCCCGGGCCTTAACCCTATCGAGCACATCTGGGACGAGTTAGAGCTTCGACTTAAGGCTTGCCCCCACCGTCCGAAATCGGTGAAGGAACTGACCTGTTTTCTCAAAGCCGAGTGGAAGAAAATACCGCTAGCCGTCGTACAACGCCTGGTTGAGAGGGTCGCAGCTGTAATCGCCGTTCGTGGAGGCTCCGCCAACTATTGAAGGTGAATAAACTTCGTTTTCCTTTGCTATCACAGGTATCCTATTACTTTTTGGTAGATAGTGTATATTGTAATTTGATGTGTAGGTAAAAAGAAAATACAACAGTCCAATAGCCACGGTGCACAGTAGAAAACTTGGTTTTACGCTTGATCTTTATTCAAGGTTGACGCCATTTACAAGAAACTTAATAACACCATGATGTCAACTTTGGCACGTGAAACCACGAATAGGACATTTGTGAGTTCCATTACATATGATCCACGAATTACCCGTACTTTGAAAAAGATTTACAGCCCCTTCAGATTGGATTTTGGCTTGACAACTATTAACATTTTTCAACTGGTAAGAAAAGACCGCGATCTGGCCAACATGGAATCCCGACATGGTGTATATGTGATACCTTTGCTTGTTAACGATACGGAGGGACAAAACCCCAATTACGTGGGTTCTACTTGGAGGAGTTACAAAATTAGACAAAAAGGGCACCTCCCTTTCACGAATCGTTAGTAAGGGAAGTTACATACCATCATGGGGGTAAGCTAGCTTCGTAACCACCCCGAATAATAAATATGCCCTCTTGCCGAAAGCATTATGATTAATTACATGGGGGATAAATGTTGTAACGACTCACCCCCACGTGTGTTCCATCACTTTGGCTTTCTGTGACATCAAAAGAAACACATGATCGTTGCGATCGACCAATCACCGACCCAGATATGGGCATACACACACAAAAGCAAATATTGAGACCCAGTTTCTTGTTACGCAAGCGCAATAGGCATTAGGCCTGCTTATAAATATGCTTACTTTACAGTTTCTTAATCACATCTGAAGATGGTTCCAGGAGGAACCGAAAGGGCTCATGTTCCTTTTAGCTTTTTTAGGTTTAATATATCATCTATTTTATCTTCATAGTTTTATCGTGCGTAAGACGGCGATTATGATGTTGAGAGCAAGGTAGGATAGAAGAAGTCCTGAACAAGTAACAATTAAATCTCCAAAACAAATCAAATCATGTACTCCGAAAAAACGTCAAAGTTCCAGCTAATCATAACAGATAAGTTGTGAGGCTATCATGGAGTATATAAGCTGTATTTCGGCAAGTTACGAATAATTTTAAGTTTTTCTTAGTCAAAATAACTCTGGACTTATTATTACACTACTTATTGAAAATATAACACCAAGAAATACCTGAGATATTGAAGTGAGATTTATAGGGTACATTATTTATGATACAAGACCTAAGTGCAGATCTGTAAGTGATGTGAAATACACAATATCCAGTACCATATCATATGTACATACAACGAGCGGGCGCTAACGGCTCCTGTAGTACGTGGTTTCGACTGGACGAGGTCCTGTGTGTCGCAATGAGGAAGGTAATTTCATGCTGTATCGATTTGTAACCAAATTTCATCTTGAGTAACTGGTCCAAACCATGGAAGTCCTCAAAAGACTGCGTCCGTAGCGTGGACTTCTTTTGCAGTTAAACCATAGACTTCGGCGGCTTCTATGGGGGACAAGAATGCAGACATTGGCATGATTAATGGCTGTGCGTAGTGCTATCCGACGAGTCGCGGTTCATACTAATGACCGATGGTGAACGTATACTTATATGGCGACACCGTGGGGAACTGGTGTTGAAGGCATGCACCAAGTAGTGTCATACGGGTCCGACACCAGGCGTTCTGGTGTGGAGCAATGTTGGGTTCCACTGACACTGAGAAAAACGTTTTGCTAATTCAACAAACATTTTGTTGAATCAACAAAACATTTTGTGGATATACAGTCAACAACATTTTTTGTTGAATTTGCAAAATTATTTTGTTGAAAATTATTGTTGATTTAACAAAATTTATTGTTATCACTACAAAACGTTTTGTTCATTTAACAAAATGATTAGGTCGATTTTTTGGAATTTTTTGATCCAACAAAACGTATTGCTATCATGACAAAAGGTTTTGTTGCTGCAAAAAAACATATTGTTATCATGACTAAATGTTTTGTTCCTGAAAAAAAATATTTTGTCATGATAACAATATTTTTTGCAGCAACAAAACATTTAGTCATGATAACAATATATTTTTTTGCAGCAACAAAACATTTAGTCATGCTAACAATATGTTTTTTTGCAGCAATAAAACATTTAGTCATGATAACAATATGTTTTTTGCAGCAACAAAACATTTAGTCATGATAACAATATGTTTTTGCCGCAACAAAACATTAAGTCATGCTAACAATATGTTTTTTTGCAGCAACAAAACATTTAGTCATGATAACAATATGTTTTTGCAGCAACAAAACATTTTTCAGGATAACAATATGTTTTTGCAGCAACAAAACATTTTGTCATGATAACAATATGTTTTGTTGGATCAAACAAATTCCCAAAAATCGACCTAATCATTTTGTTAAATGAACAAAACTTTTTGTAGTGATAACAATAAATTTCATTAAATCAACAATAATTTTCAACAAATTATTTTTGCAAATTCAATAAAAAATGTTGTTGACTGTATATCGACAAAATGTTTTGTTGATTCAACAAAATTTTTGTTGAATTAGCAAAACGTTTTCCTCAGTATACATCCGTATCGTACACATTGCAGAAACCATGACAGGAACCATGTCCTGCCAACGGTACATCGCGGAACTTGTGGATGCTAAAATGCTGTCATATCTGCAGACGGTCCCCGGTGCCATTGTTCAACAGGAAAATGCCCGCCCACATGTAGTGCGGAATGTCTTAAAGCTTCTGTATACCCTACATGGCCCAGGACTTCATTGGATGGCGTGATCACCGCCTTTGTCGCCCATTGAACAAGTGTGGGATAAAGTCCTTCGACGACTGTCTCTTTCATACACCTCCCATAGTTACCCAAGATGAACTTTGGGTATAAATCTAAAGAACATGGAATGACTTTCTACAGTGCTGCATCCGGAATCTCTTCCAGTTGATGTCACGCTGTGTACAAGCCGTAATCGCCGCTTGTAGTGGGTACACAAGGCATTCAGTGTTCGACATCACTTACAGGTCTGAAGACTTCTCTTGAATCAAAGTTAATGTACCCTATAAATTTTATTTCAATATCTCACATCTTTCTTGGTGCTTCGTTTTGAACAGAAAGTAGTGTATTCGATACTTGAAAAACTATTTTGCGTAACTCTTTAATGCGAATAAATATAGAACAAACTTACGCGAAATTACCGTATGTTTCGGCACATGAGACGAGACCTTATACACCACATCGACTTATGTATTGAAAATTCGCAATGAGAGTAAGAAAAATATATTGTGCTCTAAAGTCGGTTGTGATCCAAGCAAGCACCCAGAACTCAATATAACGTTGATAAGAAACCATTCCGAAAGCGTGAGAAATGTAATATTCCGTTAACTAAAAACGTGTTAAAAGCTACTGAAACGTTCCACAGAAGCATTGAAATCGCCTTGACCAATTTAGAGTGTCAGTTATCAATTGTAGATTCCGTCCCTCTAGCGATCACTCCAAGGCACAGTGAGTACAATTCACCTATGATTTTGCAAAGCCGCCAGAACTACAATGGGTGAAAGTCATGTATCTCGTATTTATTGAACCTCTGAAACAAGTCGCAGAAATGCAGTTGATTGTCTGGTGACAATTGTGAGGACAGTCGGCTGCAAGCGAAGACAGTTTATTACCGCTCTGCCAATTTTTTCAATTATATCTCTCAGTTAAAAGAAAGTCAACTATTGCTTCGATTAATTATGCTTATCTTAATTTCGTTCATGTTTCTTATTGAAATCAAAAGCCATTTTGGTTTCTAATTTCTATCGGATTCTGGGAGAAAGCAGCGAAACATAACTCATTCTGCAAGCGTCGCTCTTATTTGGCACACTTGTGTGATCTTGGAGAATTTCTTACCTTTGCACGACGGCTTCTACTACTCGGTCGGATGGAAGGAATACGGTAGCATTAGTTCTTCAGAAAGAAATAAACTTAAGAAATCCAACTATTTGCGCGAAGCGAAAATGCGGAAGTTTCCTCACTTTCTCTTACTTTTAATGCTTACTGAACATTAAAAACATAGAGAATTTCGAAACAACAATTGTATTTGTTTTAGCCTCGTCTTATATCCAGGATCGATTTATCTATGAATAAAGATAAGGAAATTGAGAAATTTAACCCATTCCACTTATACTCCATATCAACTTCTGAACCCTAACAGTATTTTTTCTGGCCTCGTTTTATACTCACGATTCACTTATCTATGAATGAAGATAAGGAAATTGAGAAATGTAAGCCATTCCACTTATTCTCCATATCAACTTCTGAACAATAACTGTATTTGTTCTAGCCTCGTCTTATACTTAGGATCGACTTATCTATGAATAAAGAAAAGGAAATTGAGTAATTTAACCCATTCCATTTATACTCCATATCAACTTCTGAACACTAACTGTATTAGTTCATGCCTCGTCTTATACTTAGGATCGACTTATCTGTGAATGAAGATAAGGAAATTGAGAAATTTAAGCCATTCCGCTTTACTCCACATCAACTTCTGAACAATAACTGTATTTGTTCTAGCCTCGTCTTATACTTAGGATCGACTTATCTGTGAATGAAGGTAAGGAAATTTAGAAATTGCACCCATTCCACTTATATTTCATATCAACTTCTGAACACTAACTGTATTTGTTCTAGCCTCGTCTTATACCCAGGATCGACTTATCTATGAATAAAGAAAAGGAAATTGAGAAATTTAACCCATTTCACTTATACTCCATATAAACTTCTGAACACTAACTGTATTAGTTCTAGCCTCGTCTTATACTTAGGATTGACTTATCTATGAATAAAGATAAGGAAATTGAGAAATTTAAGCCATTCCACTTTACTCCATATCAACTTCTGAACAATAACTGTATTTGTTCTAGCCTCGTCTTATACTTAGGATCGACTTATCCATGAACAAAGATAAGGAAATTGAGAAATTTAACCCATTCCACTTATACTCCATATCAACTTCTGAACACTAACTGTATTTGTTCTAGCGTCGTCTTATACTTAGGATCGACTTATCTATGAATAAAGAAAAGGAAATTGAGAAATTTAACCCATTCTACTTATACTCCATATCAACTTCTGAACACTAACTGTATTAGTTCTAGCCTCGTCTTATACTTAGGATCGACTTATCTATGAATAAAGATAAGGAAATTGAGAAATTTAACCCATTCCACTTATATTCCATATCAACTTCTGAACACTAACGGTATTTGTTCTAGCCTCATCTTATACTCAGGATAGACTTATCTATGAATGAAGATAAGGAAATTGAGAAACTGCACCCATTCCACTTATATTCCAATCAATTTATGAACACTAACGGTATTTGTTCTAGCCTCATCTTATACTCAGGATGGACTTATCTATGAATGCAGATAAAGAAATTCAGAAATTGCACCCATTCCACATATATTTCATATCAACTTCTGAACACTAACTGTATTTGTTCTAGCCTCGTCTTATACTTAGGATAGACTTATCTATGAATAAAGATAAGGAAATTGAGAAATTTAACCCATTCCACTTATATTCCATATCAACTTCTGAACACTAACGGTATTTGTTCTAGCCTCATCTTATACTCAGGATAGACTTATCTATGAATGAAGATAAGGAAATTGAGAAACTGCACCCATTCCACTTATATTCCAATCAATTTATGAACACTAACTGTATTTGTTCTAGCCTCGTCTTATATTTAGGATCGACTTATCTATGAATGAAGATAAGGAAATTTAGAAATTGCACCCATTCCACTTATATTTCATATCAACTTCTGAACACTAACTGTATTTGTTCTAGCCTCGTCTTATACCCAGAATCGACTTATCTATGAATGCAGATAAAGAAATTTAGAAATTTAACCCATTCCACTTATACTCCATATCAACTTCTGAACACTAACTGTATTTGTTCTAGCCTCGTCTTCTACTTAGGATCGACTTATCTATGAATAAAGATAAGGAAAATGAGAAATTTTACCCATTCCCCTTATACTCCATATCAACTTTTGAACAATAACTGTATTTGTTCTAGCGCCATCTTATACTCAGGATCAACACTCTATTAATGAAGATAAGGAAATTGAGGAGTTTAACACATTCCATTTATACTACATATTAACTTCTGAACACTAACTGTATATGTTCTGGCCTCGTCTTATAGTTAGGATCGAATTATGTATGAAAGAAGATAAGGAAATTGAGAAATTTAACCCATTCGATTTATACTCCATATCAACTTATGAGCCGAAAAATACGGTATGTTTGAAAATCCTCTTACGAGTAGCCTCTTTCTCATGCTTACACATTTGAATATATTACGTAAGCTGCTAACGGCTTCTTGCGTCATGCCAAAAAGAATGATGTTTTTGAATTGCGTTTTCTTTGCTTCATGATAATACATTGCTTTTTATTTTATACGGGGTAATTCACTAGATAGTCCCCGTCCTTCCACCAAAGAACCAACTGTTTTTCCTCACTCTACATAGAAACACGTCGTTTGGTTTACAAGTGAACTTGATTATTGAGAAATGCGCGGGAGTAGTTTTCCTGATAAGGCGATGACTAAATGTGACATCACCCCACCAAATGGCGGGCACGCAAATTCTGTCAGAAGGAAATCTGCGTGTTATACTGTGTCGTTTGACGTTGTTCAGGATGGCTGTGTATACCGTTGCGGAGTGGGTCTTTATGAAACGTTATTGGATAACAAAGTCTATAAAGGTAACAAAGAGTGGATTCCTGCAGAAGTTAGGGGAAAGAAATGCACCAGACAAACGTTGCATCATCAGGTTAACGAAGAAATTTGAAACCACGAGCAATGTTTGAACCAATACAATGGCGGACGTCCTCCTTTAGCGGAATAGAAACTCGAAGAGGTGCAGCACAAGCTGCTGCCATCACCAAAGAAGTCACTACGACGTTTGCCACAAGAAATTGGGTATTCTGTTTCCACCTGGGAGAAAGCCGCGCAAAAAGTGTTGCTTCATCCGTATGGTGTGACAACTGTATAAGAGTTGCAAGAACCGGACCTTAAAAAGCTTGTGTCTTATTGCCACTAGTTCTTGACATCTTTCCTCGCAATTCCTAAAGTTTTGGATTTCACACGCTTCACTGACGATGCATGGTTTCATTTGAAAGGGAAGGTGAATTCCCAAAACTCCCGCATCTGGGCTACAGTTAATCCACATGAATTACATGATACCCGTTTACATGCTGCAGATGTCGGTGTTTGGTGTGCCCATTTTCTTCAGGAGCGTAATAAACTCGGCGTCATGTGTGAATATTTTCAGACAATTTGTGGACCAATTAACCGAAACCGATTTGATAATGGGGTACTTTCCACAGGATGGAGTGATATGCCACACGCCCCTTTTGTGAGCATGAGTGAAATTTCCTTTGTTCGGTACCCAAGTGATCTCCAAAGGACTGTGATCAATTCGTTCACCGGATTTGACTCCTTCCGATTTTTTCTTATGGGAATATTTGAAATGTCGTGCTTACAGCAATAAGCCTCACATGTTAGAAGACTAAAAAAAGTAAACAAACACAGTGCTGCAATCCGGACTATTGATGAGGACATGTTACCCAGGACCTTCAATTGTATGTAGCGTCGCGTTGGAGTGTGTTTGGATGTCAGTGGAGGACATTTCCAGCACTTATTGTAAATGGAGCTACATTCCCATAAACTAAGGTACTTTGTAAACAACATGTCATGTTTCTAAGCAGAGTGTGTTTGGATGTCGGTGGAGGACATTTCCAGCATTTATTGTGAATGGTGCTACATTCCCATAAACTAAGGTACTTTGTAAACAACATGTCATGTTTCTAAGCAGAGTGTGTTTGGATGTCGGTGGAGGACATTTCCAGCATTTATTGTGAATGGTGCTACATTCCCATAAACTAAGGTACTTTGTAAACAACATGTCATGTTTCTAAGAAGAGCGTGTTTGGATGTCGGTGGAGGACATTTCCAGCATTTATTGTGAATGGTGCTACATTCCCATAAACTAAGGTACTTTGTAAACCACCTGTCATGTTTCTAAGTAGAGAGTGTTTGGATGTCGGTGGTGAACATTTCCAGCATTTATTGTGAATGGTGCTACATTCCCATGAACTAAGGTACGTTGTAAACCACATGTCATGTTTCTAAGTAGAGTGTGTTTGGATGTCGGTGGAGGACATTTCCAGCATTTATTGTGAATGGTGCTACATTCCCATAAACTAAGGTACTTTGTAAACAACATGTCATGTTTCTAAGAAGAGCGTGTTTGGATGTCGGTGGAGGACATTTCCAGCATTTATTGGGAATGGTGCTACATTCCCATAAACTAAGGTACTTTGTAAACAACATGTCATGTTTCTAAAAAGAGCGTGTTTGGATGTCGGTGGAGGGCATTTCCAGCATTTATTGTGAATGGTGCTACATTCCCATAAACTAAGGTACTTTGTAAACCACCTGTCATGTTTCTAAGAAGAGCGTGTTTGGATGTCGGTGGAGGACATTTCCAGCATTTATTGGGAATGGTGCTACATTCCCATAAACTAAGGTACTTTGTAAACAACATGTCATGTTTCTAAGAAGAGCGTGTTTGGATGTCGGTGGAGGACATTTCCAGCATTTATTGGGAATGGTGCTACATTCCCATAAACTAAGGTACTTTGTAAACAACATGTCATGTTTCTAAAAAGAGCGTGTTTGGATGTCGGTGGAGGACATTTCCAGCATTTATTGGGAATGGTGCTACATTCCCATAAACTAAGGTACTTTGTAAACAACATGTCATGTTTCTAAAAAGAGCGTGTTTGGATGTCGGTGGAGGACATTTCCAGCATTTATTGTGAATGGTGCTACATTCCCATGAACTAAGGTATGTTGTAAACCACATGTCATGTTTCTAAGTAGAGTGTGTTTGGATGTCGGTGGAGGACATTTCCAGCATTTATTGGGAATGGTGCTACATTCCCATAAACTAAGGTACTTTGTAAACAACATGTCATGTTTCTAAGAAGAGCGTGTTTGGATGTCGGTGGAGGACATTTCCAGCATTTATTGTGAATGGTGCTACATTCCCATAAACTAAGGTACTTTGTAAACAACATGTCATGTTTCTAAGAAGAGCGTGTTTGGATGTCGGTGGAGGACATTTCCAGCATTTATTGTGAATGGTGCTACATTCCCATAAACTAAGGTACTTTGTAAACCACCTGTCATGTTTCTAAGAGAGAGTGTTTGGATGTCGGTGGTGAACATTTCCAGCATTTATTGTGAATGGTGCTACATTCCCATGAACTAAGGTACGTTGTAAACCACATGTCATGTTTCTAAGTAGAGTGTGTTTGGATGTCGGTGGAGGACATTTCCAGCATTTATTGTGAATGGTGCTACATTCCCATAAACTAAGGTACTTTGTAAACAACATGTCATGTTTCTAAGAAGAGCGTGTTTGGATGTCGGTGGAGGACATTTCCAGCATTTATTGGGAATGGTGCTACATTCCCATAAACTAAGGTACTTTGTAAACAACATGTCATGTTTCTAAAAAGAGCGTGTTTGGATGTCGGTGGAGGGCATTTCCAGCATTTATTGTGAATGGTGCTACATTCCCATAAACTAAGGTACTTTGTAAACCACCTGTCATGTTTCTAAGTAGAGAGTGTTTGGATGTCGGTGGTGAACATTTCCAGCATTTATTGTGAACGGTGCTACATTCCCATGAACTAAGGTACGTTGTAAACCACATGTCATGTTTCTAAGTAGAGTGTGTTTGGATGTCGGTGGAGGACATTTCCAGCATTTATTGTGAATGGTGCTACATTCCCATGAACTAAGGTGCGTTGTGAACCACATGTCATGTTTCTAAGTAGAGTGTGTTTGGATGTCGGTGGAGGACATTTCCAGCATTTATTGTGAATGGTGCTACATTCCCATGAACTAAGGTACGTTGTAAACCACATGTCATGTTTCTAAGTAGAGTGTGTTTGGATGTCGGTGGAGGACATTTCCAGCATTTATTGTGAATGGTGCTACATTCCCATGAACTAAGGTACGTTGTAAACCACATGTCATGTTTCTAAGTAGAGTGTGTTTGGATGTCGGTGGAGGACATTTCCAGCATTTATTGTGAATGGTGCTACATTCCCATGAACTAAGGTGCGTTGTGAACCACATGTCATGTTTCTAAGTAGAGTGTGTTTGGATGTCGGTGGAGGACATTTCCAGCATTTATTGTGAATGGTGCTACATTCCCATGAACTAAGGTGCGTTGTGAACCACATGTCATGTTTCTAAGTAGAGTGTGTTTGGATGTCGGTGGAGGACATTTCCAGCATTTATTGTGAATGGTGCTACATTCCCATGAACTAAGGTACGTTGTAAACCACATGTCATGTTTCTAAGTAGAGTGTGTTTGGATGTCGGTGGAGGACATTTCCAGCATTTATTGTGAATGGTGCTACATTCCCATGAACTAAGGTGCGTTGTGAACCACATGTCATGTTTCTAAGTAGAGTGTGTTTGGATGTCGGTGGAGGACATTTCCAGCATTTATTGTGAATGGTGCTACATTCCCATGAACTAAGGTACGTTGTAAACCACATGTCATGTTTCTAAGTAGAGTGTGTTTGGATGTCGGTGGAGGACATTTCCAGCATTTATTGTGAATGGTGCTACATTCCCATGAACTAAGGTACGTTGTAAACCACATCTCATGTTTCTAAGTAGAGTGTGTTTGGATGTCGGTGGAGGACATTTCCAGCATTTATTGTGAATGGTGCTACATTCCCATGAACTAAGGTGCGTTGTGAACCACATGTCATGTTTCTAAGTAGAGTGTGTTTGGATGTCGGTGGAGGACATTTCCAGCATTTATTGTGAATGGTGCTACATTCCCATGAACTAAGGTACGTTGTAAACCACATGTCATGTTTCTAAGTAGAGTGTGTTTGGATGTCGGTGGAGGACATTTCCAGCATTTATTGTGAATGGTGCTACATTCCCATGAACTAAGGTACGTTGTAAACCACATCTCATGTTTCTAAGTAGAGTGTGTTTGGATGTCGGTGGAGGACATTTCCAGCATTTATTGTGAACGGTGCTACATTCCCATGAACTAAGGTACGTTGTAAACCACATGTCATGTTTCTAAGTAGAGTGTGTTTGGATGTCGGTGGAGGACATTTCCAGCATTTATTGTGAATGGTGCTACATTCCCATGAACTAAGGTGCGTTGTGAACCACATGTCATGTTTCTAAGTAGAGTGTGTTTGGATGTCGGTGGAGGACATTTCCAGCATTTATTGTGAATGGTGCTACATTCCCATGAACTAAGGTGCGTTGTGAACCACATGTCATGTTTCTAAGTAGAAAGTGTTTGGATGTCGGTGGAGGACATTTCCAGCATTTATTGTGAATGGTGCTACATTCCCATGAACTAAGGTACGTTGTAAACCACATGTCATGTTTCTAAGTAGAGTGTGTTTGGATGTCGGTGGAGGACATTTCAAGCATTTATTGTGAATGGTGCTACATTCCCATGAACTAAGGTGCGTTGTGAACCACATGTCATGTTTCTAAGTAGAGTGTGTTTGGATGTCGGTGGAGGACATTTCCAGCATTTATTGTGAATGGTGCTACATTCCCATGAACTAAGGTGCGTTGTGAACCACATGTCATGTTTCTAAGTAGAGTGTGTTTGGATGTCGGTGGAGGACATTTCCAGCATTTATTGTGAATGGTGCTACATTCCCATGAACTAAGGTACGTTGTAAACCACATGTCATGTTTCTAAGTAGAGTGTGTTTGGATGTCGGTGGAGGACATTTCCAGCATTTATTGTGAATGGTGCTACATTCCCATGAACTAAGGTGCGTTGTGAACCACATGTCATGTTTCTAAGTAGAGTGTGTTTGGATGTCGGTGGAGGACATTTCCAGCATTTATTGTGAATGGTGCTACATTCCCATGAACTAAGGTGCGTTGTGAACCACATGTCATGTTTCTAAGTAGAAAGTGTTTGGATGTCGGTGGAGGACATTTCCAGCATTTATTGTGAATGGTGCTACATTCCCATGAACTAAGGTACGTTGTAAACCACATGTCATGTTTCTAAGTAGAGTGTGTTTGGATGTCGGTGGAGGACATTTCCAGCATTTATTGTGAATGGTGCTACATTCCCATGAACTAAGGTGCGTTGTGAACCACATGTCATGTTTCTAAGTAGAGTGTGTTTGGATGTCGGTGGAGGACATTTCCAGCATTTATTGTGAATGGTGCTACATTCCCATGAACTAAGGTGCGTTGTGAACCACATGTCATGTTTCTAAGTAGAGTGTGTTTGGATGTCGGTGGAGGACATTTCCAGCATTTATTGTGAATGGTGCTACATTCCCATGAACTAAGGTACGTTGTAAACCACATGTCATGTTTCTAAGTAGAGTGTGTTTGGATGTCGGTGGAGGACATTTCCAGCATTTATTGTGAATGGTGCTACATTCCCATGAACTAAGGTGCGTTGTGAACCACATGTCATGTTTCTAAGTAGAGTGTGTTTGGATGTCGGTGGAGGACATTTCCAGCATTTATTGTGAATGGTGCTACATTCCCATGAACTAAGGTACGTTGTAAACCACATGTCATGTTTCTAAGTAGAGTGTGTTTGGATGTCGGTGGAGGACATTTCCAGCATTTATTGTGAATGGTGCTACATTCCCATGAACTAAGGTACGTTGTAAACCACATCTCATGTTTCTAAGTAGAGTGTGTTTGGATGTCGGTGGAGGACATTTCCAGCATTTATTGTGAACGGTGCTACATTCCCATGAACTAAGGTACGTTGTAAACCACATGTCATGTTTCTAAGTAGAGTGTGTTTGGATGTCGGTGGAGGACATTTCCAGCATTTATTGTGAATGGTGCTACATTCCCATGAACTAAGGTGCGTTGTGAACCACATGTCATGTTTCTAAGTAGAGTGTGTTTGGATGTCGGTGGAGGACATTTCCAGCATTTATTGTGAATGGTGCTACATTCCCATGAACTAAGGTGCGTTGTGAACCACATGTCATGTTTCTAAGTAGAAAGTGTTTGGATGTCGGTGGAGGACATTTCCAGCATTTATTGTGAATGGTGCTACATTCCCATGAACTAAGGTACGTTGTAAACCACATGTCATGTTTCTAAGTAGAGTGTGTTTGGATGTCGGTGGAGGACATTTCCAGCATTTATTGTGAATGGTGCTACATTCCCATGAACTAAGGTACGTTGTAAACCACATGTCATGTTTCTAAGTAGAGTGTGTTTGGATGTCGGTGGAGGACATTTCCAGCATTTATTGTGAATGGTGCTACATTCCCATGAACTAAGGTACGTTGTAAACCACATGTCATGTTTCTAAGTAGAGTGTGTTTGGATGTCGGTGGAGGACATTTCCAGCATTTATTGTGAATGGTGCTACATTCCCATGAACTAAGGTGCGTTGTGAACCACATGTCATGTTTCTAAGTAGAGTGTGTTTGGATGTCGGTGGAGGACATTTCCAGCATTTATTGTGAATGGTGCTACATTCCCATGAACTAAGGTGCGTTGTGAACCACATGTCATGTTTCTAAGTAGAGTGTGTTTGGATGTCGGTGGAGGACATTTCCAGCATTTATTGTGAATGGTGCTACATTCCCATGAACTAAGGTACGTTGTAAACCACATGTCATGTTTCTAAGTAGAGTGTGTTTGGATGTCGGTGGAGGACATTTCCAGCATTTATTGTGAACGGTGCTACATTATCATGAACTAAGGTACGTTGTGAACCACATGTCATGTTTCTAAGTAGAGTGTGTTTGGATGTCGGTAGAGGACATTTCCAGCATTTATTGTGAATGGTGCTACATTCCCATAAACTAAGGTACTTTGTAAACCACCTGTCATGTTTCTAAGTAGAGAGTGTTTGGATGTCGGTGGTGAACATTTCCAGCATTTATTGTGAACGGTGCTACATTCCCATGAACTAAGGTACGTTGTAAACCACATGTCATGTTTCTAAGTAGAGTGTGTTTGGATGTCGGTGGAGGACATTTCCAGCATTTATTGTGAATGGTGCTACATTCCCATGAACTAAGGTGCGTTGTGAACCACATGTCATGTTTCTAAGTAGAGTGTGTTTGGATGTCGGTGGAGGACATTTCCAGCATTTATTGTGAATGGTGCTACATTCCCATGAACTAAGGTACGTTGTAAACCACATGTCATGTTTCTAAGTAGAGTGTGTTTGGATGTCGGTGGAGGACATTTCCAGCATTTATTGTGAATGGTGCTACATTCCCATGAACTAAGGTACGTTGTAAACCACATGTCATGTTTCTAAGTAGAGTGTGTTTGGATGTCGGTGGAGGACATTTCCAGCATTTATTGTGAATGGTGCTACATTCCCATGAACTAAGGTGCGTTGTGAACCACATGTCATGTTTCTAAGTAGAGTGTGTTTGGATGTCGGTGGAGGACATTTCCAGCATTTATTGTGAATGGTGCTACATTCCCATGAACTAAGGTACGTTGTAAACCACATGTCATGTTTCTAAGTAGAGTGTGTTTGGATGTCGGTGGAGGACATTTCCAGCATTTATTGTGAATGGTGCTACATTCCCATGAACTAAGGTACGTTGTAAACCACATGTCATGTTTCTAAGTAGAGTGTGTTTGGATGTCGGTGGAGGACATTTCCAGCATTTATTGTGAATGGTGCTACATTCCCATGAACTAAGGTACGTTGTAAACCACATGTCATGTTTCTAAGTAGAGTGTGTTTGGATGTCGGTGGAGGACATTTCCAGCATTTATTGTGAATGGTGCTACATTCCCATGAACTAAGGTGCGTTGTGAACCACATGTCATGTTTCTAAGTAGAGTGTGTTTGGATGTCATTGGAGGACATTTCCAGCATTTATTGTGAATGGTGCTACATTCCCATGAACTAAGGTACGTTGTAAACCACATGTCATGTTTCTAAGTAGAGTGTGTTTGGATGTCGGTGGAGGACATTTCCAGCATTTATTGTGAACGGTGCTACATTATCATGAACTAAGGTACGTTGTGAACCACATGTCATGTTTCTAAGAAGAGTGTGTTTGGATGTCGGTGGAGGACATTTCCAGCATTTATTGTGAATGGTGCTACATTCCCATAAACTAAGGTACTTTGTAAACCACCTGTCATGTTTCTAAGTAGAGAGTGTTTGGATGTCGGTGGTGAACATTTCCAGCATTTATTGTGAACGGTGCTACATTCCCATGAACTAAGGTACGTTGTGAACCACATGTCATGTTTCTAAGTAGAGTGTGTTTGGATGTCGGTGGAGGACATTTCCAGCATTTATTGTGAATGGTGCTACATTCCCATGAACTAAGGTGCGTTGTGAACCACATGTCATGTTTCTAAGTAGAGTGTGTTTGGATGTCGGTGGAGGACATTTCCAGCATTTATTGTGAATGGTGCTACATTCCCATGAACTAAGGTGCGTTGTGAACCACATGTCATGTTTCTAAGTAGAGTGTGTTTGGATGTCGGTGGAGGACATTTCCAGCATTTATTGTGAATGGTGCTACATTCCCATGAACTAAGGTGCGTTGTGAACCACATGTCATGTTTCTAAGTAGAGTGTGTTTGGATGTCGGTGGAGGACATTTCCAGCATTTATTGTGAATGGTGCTACATTCCCATGAACTAAGGTGCGTTGTGAACCACATGTCATGTTTCTAAGTAGAGTGTGTTTGGATGTCGGTGGAGGACATTTCCAGCATTTATTGTGAACGGTGCTACATTCCCATGAACTAAGGTACGTTGTGAACCACATGTCATGTTTCTAAGTAGAGTGTGTTTGGATGTCGGTGGAGGACATTTCCAGCATTTATTGTGAATGGTGCTACATTCCCATGAACTAAGGTGCGTTGTGAACCACATGTCATGTTTCTAAGTAGAGTGTGTTTGGATGTCGGTGGAGGACATTTCCAGCATTTATTGTGAATGGTGCTACATTCCCATGAACTAAGGTGCGTTGTGAACCACATGTCATGTTTCTAAGTAGAGTGTGTTTGGATGTCGGTGGAGGACATTTCCAGCATTTATTGTGAATGGTGCTACATTCCCATGAACTAAGGTGCGTTGTGAACCACATGTCATGTTTCTAAGTAGAGTGTGTTTGGATGTCGGTGGAGGACATTTCCAGCATTTATTGTGAATGGTGCTACATTCCCATGAACTAAGGTACGTTGTAAACCACATGTCATGTTTCTAAGTAGAGTGTGTTTGGATGTCGGTGGAGGACATTTCCAGCATTTATTGTGAACGGTGCTACATTATCATGAACTAAGGTACGTTGTGAACCACATGTCATGTTTCTAAGTAGAGTGTGTTTGGATGTCGGTGGAGGACATTTCCAGCATTTATTGTGAATGGTGCTACATTCCCATAAACTAAGGTACTTTGTAAACCACCTGTCATGTTTCTAAGTAGAGAGTGTTTGGATGTCGGTGGTGAACATTTCCAGCATTTATTGTGAACGGTGCTACATTCCCATGAACTAAGGTACGTTGTGAACCACATGTCATGTTTCTAAGTAGAGTGTGTTTGGATGTCGGTGGAGGACATTTCCAGCATTTATTGTGAATGGTGCTACATTCCCATAAACTAAGGTACTTTGTAAACCACCTGTCATGTTTCTAAGTAGAGAGTGTTTGGATGTCGGTGGTGAACATTTCCAGCATTTATTGTGAACGGTGCTACATTCCCATGAACTAAGGTACGTTGTAAACCACATGTCATGTTTCTAAGTAGAGTGTGTTTGGATGTCGGTGGAGGACATTTCCAGCATTTATTGTGAATGGTGCTACATTCCCATGAACTAAGGTGCGTTGTGAACCACATGTCATGTTTCTAAGTAGAGTGTGTTTGGATGTCGGTGGAGGACATTTCCAGCATTTATTGTGAATGGTGCTACATTCCCATGAACTAAGGTGCGTTGTGAACCACATGTCATGTTTCTAAGTAGAGTGTGTTTGGATGTCGGTGGAGGACATTTCCAGCATTTATTGTGAATGGTGCTACATTCCCATAAACTAAGGTACTTTGTAAACCACCTGTCATGTTTCTAAGTAGAGAGTGTTTGGATGTCGGTGGTGAACATTTCCAGCATTTATTGTGAACGGTGCTACATTCCCATGAACTAAGGTACGTTGTGAACCACATGTCATGTTTCTAAGTAGAGTGTGTTTGGATGTCGGTGGAGGACATTTCCAGCATTTATTGTGAATGGTGCTACATTCCCATGAACTAAGGTGCGTTGTGAACCACATGTCATGTTTCTAAGTAGAGTGTGTTTGGATGTCGGTGGAGGACATTTCCAGCATTTATTGTGAATGGTGCTACATTCCCATAAACTAAGGTACTTTGTAAACCACCTGTCATGTTTCTAAGTAGAGAGTGTTTGGATGTCGGTGGTGAACATTTCCAGCATTTATTGTGAACGGTGCTACATTCCCATGAACTAAGGTACGTTGTGAACCACATGTCATGTTTCTAATTAGAGTGTGTTTGGATGTCGGTGGAGGACATTTCCAGCATTTATTGTGAATGGTGCTACATTCCCATAAACTAAGGTACTTTGTAAACCACCTGTCATGTTTCTAAGTAGAGAGTGTTTGGATGTCGGTGGTGAACATTTCCAGCATTTATTGTGAACGGTGCTACATTCCCATGAACTAAGGTACGTTGTAAACCACATGTCATGTTTCTAAGTAGAGTGTGTTTGGATGTCGGTGGAGGACATTTCCAGCATTTATTGTGAATGGTGCTACATTCCCATGAACTAAGGTGCGTTGTGAACCACATGTCATGTTTCTAAGTAGAGTGTGTTTGGATGTCGGTGGAGGACATTTCCAGCATTTATTGTGAATGGTGCTACATTCCCATGAACTAAGGTGCGTTGTGAACCACATGTCATGTTTCTAAGTAGAGTGTGTTTGGATGTCGGTGGAGGACATTTCCAGCATTTATTGTGAATGGTGCTACATTCCCATAAACTAAGGTACTTTGTAAACCACCTGTCATGTTTCTAAGTAGAGAGTGTTTGGATGTCGGTGGTGAACATTTCCAGCATTTATTGTGAACGGTGCTACATTCCCATGAACTAAGGTACGTTGTGAACCACATGTCATGTTTCTAAGTAGAGTGTGTTTGGATGTCGGTGGAGGACATTTCCAGCATTTATTGTGAATGGTGCTACATTCCCATAAACTAAGGTACTTTGTAAACCACCTGTCATGTTTCTAAGTAGAGAGTGTTTGGATGTCGGTGGTGAACATTTCCAGCATTTATTGTGAACGGTGCTACATTCCCATGAACTAAGGTACGTTGTAAACCACATGTCATGTTTCTAAGTAGAGTGTGTTTGGATGTCGGTGGAGGACATTTCCAGCATTTATTGTGAATGGTGCTACATTCCCATGAACTAAGGTGCGTTGTGAACCACATGTCATGTTTCTAAGTAGAGTGTGTTTGGATGTCGGTGGAGGACATTTCCAGCATTTATTGTGAATGGTGCTACATTCCCATGAACTAAGGTGCGTTGTGAACCACATGTCATGTTTCTAAGTAGAGTGTGTTTGGATGTCGGTGGAGGACATTTCCAGCATTTATTGTGAATGGTGCTACATTCCCATGAACTAAGGTGCGTTGTGAACCACATGTCATGTTTCTAAGAAGAGCGTGTTTGGATGTCGGTGGAGGACATTTCCAGCATTTATTGTGAATGGTGCTACATTCCCATGAACTAAGGTACGTTGTAAACCACATGTCATGTTTCTAAGTAGAGTGTGTTTGGATGTCGGTGGAGGACATTTCCAGCATTTATTGTGAATGGTGCTACATTCCCATGAACTAAGGTGCGTTGTGAACCACATGTCATGTTTCTAAGTAGAGTGTGTTTGGATGTCGGTGGAGGACATTTCCAGCATTTATTGTGAATGGTGCTACATTCCCATGAACTAAGGTGCGTTGTGAACCACATGTCATGTTTCTAAGTAGAGTGTGTTTGGATGTCGGTGGAGGACATTTCCAGCATTTATTGTGAATGGTGCTACATTCCCATGAACTAAGGTGCGTTGTGAACCACATGTCATGTTTCTAAGTAGAGTGTGTTTGGATGTCGGTGGAGGACATTTCCAGCATTTATTGTGAATGGTGCTACATTCCCATGAACTAAGGTGCGTTGTGAACCACATGTCATGTTTCTAAGAAGAGCGTGTTTGGATGTCGGTGGAGGACATTTCCAGCATTTATTGTGAATGGTGCTACATTCCCATGAACTAAGGTACGTTGTAAACCACATCTCATGTTTCTAAGTAGAGTGTGTTTGGATGTCGGTGGAGGACATTTCCAGCATTTATTGTGAATGGTGCTACATTATCATGACCTAAGGTACGTTGTAAACCCCATGTCATGTTTCTAAGCAAAGCTTGTTTGGATGTCGGTGGAGGAAATTTTCAGCATTTATTGTGAATGGTGCTACATTCCAATGAACAAAGGCACATTGTAAACCACATGTCATGTTTCTAAGTAGAGAGTGTTCAGATGTCGGTGGCGAACATTTCCAGCATTTATTGTGAATGGTGCTACATTCCAATGAACTAAGGCACATTATAAACCACATGTCATGTTTCTAAGTAGAGTGTGTTGCAAAAATATGACTAATTCTTTGGGAGGGTCTACCTAGTGAAACACCCTGTATATATGCAGCTAATGAAATTTGATCAAATTTTTTATACATGTAACAATACTGCATCTATTTGTAGTATCTCTGAACAATTTTTGTTTCTGTTCCAGGGCTTCTTTGTCGTCCTTATCTTCTGCTTTCTGAATGGAGAGGTATAGTATTAAGCATCACTTATTAGCATTACAGTACAATTTTGTTCTCTACATGAAGTCGTTTTCTTTTAGATTATTATTAATGCCAGATCTTATTATTATTAATGTGACTATCAATGTACTGTATTATTACACTCCTAAATATTTATCTTATTCCGCTACGTAAAGAAAAGGGCCTTAAATGATAACATTTATATAATTGCGCCAATTTTCGCTACCTAATACTGTAGTGTCCGTAAGGGAATAATTTAAATTTCATCGCGACGCATTATGCTGAATACACAGTTGTGACAGATATACCTCTGTTTAACCTCACTTTTAAGTTTCTGTTTTCGTATGTAAATTTTGTACTTCTTGGTTAAAATTTCTCACAGAGCGTAATTATGTACTTCTTGTTTAAGATTTTCTCCCTGAACAGCTTATTACCTACACGAACAGCTCACACACACTCCGGCCCCTGAATTAGAAACCTTTATGCCGATGTACACTGAAGAGCAATTGAATTAGAGATACCTGTCCAGTAACGTGTAGCACCACTTTTCGGCCTGATGACGATGGCGATTCGTCTCGGCATGGACTCGACAAGACACCGGAAGCGTTGGGAAGCCATACGGAGCCACGACCTCTGAACAAGCACCCACAGTTAACGAAGATTTGATGGAGGGGGGTCAGAGCCTCCAACATCTCACTCGATGGCATCCCAGATGTGCTCGATTGGATTGAGGTCAGGTAACCTAGCTGGCCAGAGAAGCAAGGTCACGTTGGTGGAGTGTTCATCCAACCATTCGGATACAATTCGGGAGTCTGCATTGTCTTGTTGCAGGATGAGGTCCCCAGTGGGATGTTGAAGACGCATAAACGAGAGCAAACGGTCGTCCAAGATATCCCGGTAACGTTGACCTGGGAGGGACGATGTCACATGTACCAGGGGTCCCATTTCAATCCACGTAAACAGTCCACAGACGAGAATGCCACCCCCACCAGCTTGAAGAGTGCCCTGCTAGCAAGAACGAACCATCGCTTCATGTGGTTTGCGCCGTAGTCGTATCCTGCCATCCGCATGTACCAACGTGAATCTCGACTCATCAGTCCAGGCAACATTTTCCCACATGTGTAGGGTCCAGTGGCGATGTTCCCGCGCCCATGCTAATTGTTGCACCCTGTGATGTGCGGTCAGCAGCGGTACCTTTGTGGGACGATGGCTTCTGTACCCCATAGCGAGGAGATGGTTCTGGATGGTGTGGCTCCTTACACGTTTTTGTGCACCAGCGTTAAATTGCCGAGTGATTTCTTGCACTGTGGCCCGTCTATCCGCTATTACAATGCCAGCTAGCCGACGATGACCCCACTCATCCACACGCTGTTGTCCACTGCAGTTGACCCTTGAAGGGATGGTTTTGCCGGATTCGATGTACTCACGATGCACCCGTGACACAGTGGCTCGTGAAAATCCCAGTGCCTGCACGACTTCGGAGAAGGAGTGACCCATTCGTCGGGGGCCCGACAGTTTGCCCACGATCAAATGCACTTAGATCCTTCGTTTTACCCATACTGCGTCCGACGTTTACTGGTTCCCGTCAAATCACTCCTTATGTTGTCGGATCGCTGCATACGTCATGTCGTTTTCGTTTGCAGGGCCCCCCACAGCGCCACATTTACATAACGCCAGCTGTCTCTAATTCACTTGCTCTTCAGTGTACGTCAAAGTCATTTACGAAATGTACATGCAAAATACGGGGTCACGTGCTTCACCACGTGATATAGACAAATCTTTAAGACTACTGTTCGTCAGTAGTGTTGATTATAATGGGAAAAACAAAGGATCCTTCGGAGTTCGGTAAAGGAGTTGTTGTGGGTGCCCGTCTGACTGAGTGACAATTTTAAAAACTGACTGGCTTCTCAATAGGTCAGATGTCCCGTGTCATTTATTAGAGGAAGGCATATTGCTTGTATAAAAGGCGCGACTCTTGTAGGACGACAATCTGTCAGGCATGAGATCGCTGTCGTCTGAGAAGGCTTGCACGAAGAAACAGGACCTCCTGTGAGCAGGAACCAACCAAAGCATTCAATGCAGGCTGTTCCCAATCCACATCTCAGTGAACTGTGTGTAAGGAATTGAAATGGATCGGTATTGCCAATCGCATGTCTATACGGAAGTCACTGATTTCTGTAAAGACACGGAAAGTTCGTTTACAGTGGTATCAGGAACACCGTAACTGGACGCTGGAAGGCTGGAAAAACATCATATGGTCCGACGAGTGGTTGTACAACTTGTGTACCAACGGTAGGCAGAATGGACCCAGATTTCATTGAAAACACAACTTCTGGAGGTGGTGTTATGGTGTGGGGCACATTCTTCTGGGTTCCCTGATATTGCTGGATGGTCGGGTAAATATTATCTGAACACTGTTGCCGATCAACTCGATCCTGCAGTGTTGACTTTTCATCCAGCAGTTGACGGCTGATGGATGGACAACAATGCTATTGTCGATCGTGCAAGATCTATTCAGCAGTGGATTGCGAGCATGACAACGACACCCATCATCTTCCCTCTCCATCACAAAGCCCAGATCTGCACCCCATTGAGAATGTATGGAACATTTAGAAAAACGGGTCAGGAAGCAAAATCCTCTTCGTTAAATCAGAGCCTATTATAGGAGTTTCTAGTGGGTGCCTAGTATGCTGCAGATATAGATGCACTCCAACACCTTGTGGAATTTACAATGCTGGCCACCCAAAATGCAACACCAAGATAGCAAAGCCAGATTTACTGGACACATAACAACAGATACAAAGATGAAACGATTGAGTTTACAAGCCCGTGCGACTTCCGGAACACGCAGACATCAATAGTTCGTGTGGCCCCCATGGCTGGCAATAACGGCTGCTGTACGCCGCGGCATCGAACGGTAGAGGCTTCGGATGTGGGCTTGGGGTATGTCGGTCCAGGCTGCTCCCACACGTTGCCACAGTTCATCACGGGTGGTGCTTGCCAGGCCACTCGGTTGCCGATCAGTGACCAGACGTGTTCGATGGGAGACATATCGGGAGAACAAGCGGGCCACAGCAGCAGTGACCCCAGCTGGGCCGTGAAGAATTGTTGCACGATGCGTGCCACGTGCGGGCGCGCATTGTCTTGTTGAAACGTGGCCACTGGCAGGTCCTGCAGGTAAGGGAGGAGTACAGGCTCCAAAACGTCGGAGATGTAGTGGTGGCTGTTGAGTGTACCAGCGATGCGTACCAGAGGGGTGCGGGTGTCATATCCAATTGCGCCCCAAACCATAACGCCAGGTGACGGACCGGTATGGCGATGCATAATGTAGGCATCATACTGGTTCTTGCCGCGGTGCCCCCTTACACGGATCGAACCATCGTGGTGTTGCAGGCAGAAGTGGGATTCGTCGGAGATGACAATGTCGTGCCATTCCGTAGTCCAGGTGCGGCGTTCAACGGCCCACTGCCGCCGCACACGCCGGTGGTGTAACGTCAATTGTAATCGGAGCAATGGGCGCCCGGCGACAAGTTCCCGCTGCTGCAAACGACGTCGAACGGTACGTGCTGACAGGTTGTTGCGCAACACACCCTAATTCCAGCGCTAACGTTCGTGATGTGGCGGTGCGAGCCGTTAATGCCCGCCACACAACATTCCGATCCTCTCGTTTGTTGGTGTGCCGCGGCTGCGGCAATCGCTCACGTCGGCCCGTCCGTCCCTCCTGCACCCACCGAATCAATACTTTCCTGACTGTGGCTGGATGTGGTCCCACACGGGCGCCGATGTTTCGGTACGATAAACCGCTGTCGCGATAAGCCACTATTCGTCCTCTGTCGAACTCCGAAACGTGCTGGAATTACTGCCGTATTTACCACGAGGCATCAGGAAGCTTCCCACTCACAGGTCCGGCAATACAACACACTTCCACTACTTACACCCCGCATTCTGTGCACCCTTCTTATAGTGCTTCTTGGTGGCGTGCCGGACGCACATGATTTGCATATGCCCTGCAATGCTAATCGTTTGCATGTCCCCTCGCGGGCGACGCATGCTGCGAATTTCAGGCCAATCGGATGCTTCCTTCTTGGTGTTGCATATTGAGTGGCCAGCAGTGTATGTTAAACTGCATGTGTGCTGTAATTCGGGTTAAAGAAAGTCCAACCCAGTATTGAATAAAAGTTCCTTATTCAATGGCCAGTATGTGTACATTTTGGCAATGCTGACAGTGAGTCAGAGGAAAATAAATTGATGACGTTGAATGTGTGAATAATGGGGAGATTGCGAAGGGAAAGGAGAGTTGACTTGCCGAAAGTGATTGAAGCTTGTTGCATATCTACGTGAATAGACGGATGAGCATTGTTGTTGTACGGTTCAGATTGGTATATCGATACAAGAAATACATTGATGCTCAAAATTAAGAGAATTTGCACATTTTGTCGAATTTTTGAAAAACTAATGGACACATTTTAATGAAATTTGGTATGCACACACAGTTATATAAGAGAAAAAAGTATACCACACATCAGTCATGGTACGCACTCATGATGGTCAGTAAGGCTCATCAGCGTAGGAATTTCCAAAATTCACGTTGCAAGATCGAACATAAAATGACTCTAATATGGGGTATGGTTCCCTCTCACAGTCGTACAGCTCTCACAGCATGACGTCATACTGGAAACGTGGCAGTTGATGAGTCCCTTTAATAGTCGGTACCACTCCTGCAGCAACGCAGTTTTCAACTCCTGGATGTTTCTCGAAGGGGGATGGCGAGCTGCAATTGCCTTGCCAAGAGCGTCCCAGACATATTCGATAGGGTTTAGGTCTGGCGATCTAGCTGGCCAATCTATCCGTGTCTCCTTTCGTTGAGGGGTTATCTCGTGTGGCACCCAGTGTCTACACACATTCTTCATTTTCAGTTCTTGTGAATTATTTTTGAACCCTTGTCTCCTTTTGCTGAGGGGTCAGCTCGTTTGGCACCCAGTGTGTACACACGTTCTATATTTTCAGTTTCTTGTGGATAATTTTTGAACCCTTGTCTCCTGTCGTTGAGGTGTTATCTCGTGTGGCACCCAGTGTCTACACACATTCTTTATTTTCAGTTCCTTGTGAATTATTTTTGAACGCTTGTCTCCTTTTGTTGAGGGGTCAGCCTTTTTGGACCCTGTGTACACACTTTCTTCATTTTCAAATCCTTGTGGATTATTGCATTAAATGTCGTACGACACAGGAGAAAAACCGTGGACGTTCTGATCTCGGCTTGCCTTAAACACTGGTTTTCACAGCAGCATAATGCCCGAGCTAGTCTTGGGCAAAGCTGCTGTTCACTGTTTCCTCGCTTTCAACTGAACAAATATCTGTAGCTTCTACTGCATGCTTAACCATTTTCCCCAATAATGGTGCTGGAGCACCCGAACAGCACGTTTATCAACCTTTATCCTCTGCTCACCTGATAACGCAATGTATGGATCTCCGCTCCAATTCGCGTTGCCGCCCAGGTGGCGCCATGGTCAAAGCGACGGCTTCTGATCAATCGTTCGAGGGTTCGAATCCCGGTGGGGCATAGCTGTTGTGTTTGTCTTGCCTTTCCTGAAACCACTGGTCCTAAATTAAGGACGGGAGACTGCTTATAGTCCACTGAGTTGTTCACAGTGGTCGTTAAATCTCCAATCAAAATAATAATTATAAATAAAAATCACGTTCAAATTATGTATAGCACAAACTTATGTATAGCTCACTCTGGATTTTGATGTTGTGTTTAGTAGTTGAATGAACTAGTCCGCGCACTTATCTAACTCGATGATAAATGAATGAACTAATGTCGCTAATTAGTTCTTAGTTAACTTGTTGAACATATACAGTATTTTTCTTTCCTCCGTTCGAAATATCTTTTTTTGCAAAGACGAAAACAGTAAACTTAATTCATCAGCTAGGCATTTCCGTCTACTCTATTTTTTACTTTATGACGGCTGATCGAAGATTCAGATATGAAATTAAGAATGGGCAATCTGAAAACAATAATAAACTGCACTGAATAGCAATTGAATTAGAGATACCTGTCTAGTAACGTGTAGCACCACCTTTCGTCCTGATGACGGCGGCGATTCGTCTCGGCATGGACTCGACAAGACACCGGAAGCGTTGTAACATCACAGACCACCGGTAACAACACAGAACATTTATTACTTTACTATTTCACACAAAAACATAAACTGGAGTACACTCCACGGTACAAACTAAACTTGTTCTCTTTGCCGAGCACGGCATGTCCTACTCCTTCAATATCTCTCACGCTACTCCGCTTACATCACTCACCACACGCTCAAGTCATTAATTGTCAATGTATCATTTCGCACTTTTGTGCGTGGAAGTTTGTATTTTACAGCGTTGGGAAGCCATATGGATCCACGACCCCTGAACAAGCACCCGCAGTTCACGAAGATTTGATGGATGGAGGTCAGAACCTCGAACATCTCTCTCGATGGCATCCCAGATGTGCTCGATGGAATTGAGGTCAGGTGATCTAGCTGGCCAAGGAAGCGAAGTCATATCGGTGGAGTTTTCATCCAACGATTCGGATACAATTCGAGAGCTGCATTGCCTTGTTGCACGATGAGGTCCCCAGTGGGATGTTGAAGACGCACAAACGGGAGCAAATGGTCGTCCAGGATATCCCGGTAACGTTGACCTGTGAGGGACGATGTCACACGTACCAGGGTTCCCATTTCAGTCCACGTAAACAGTCTCCAAACGAGAATGCCACTCCCACCAGCTTGAAGAGTACCCTGCTGGCAAGAAGGATCCATCGCTTCATGTGCTTTGCGCCGTACTCGTATCCTGCCATCTGCATGTAGCAACGTGAATCTCGCCTCCTCAGTCCAGTCAACATTTTCCCACATGTCTAGGGTCCAGTGGCAATGTTCCCGCGCCCATGCTAATATTTTCTTCCTGTGATGTGCGGTCAGCAGCGATACCCTCGTGGAACGATGGCTTCTGAACCCCATAGCAAGGATATGGTTCTGGATGGTGTGGCGGCTTACACGTTTTTGTACACCAGACTTAAATTGCCGAGTGATTTCTTTCACTGTGGCCCGTCTATCCGCTGTTAAAATGCGAGCTAGCCGACGATGACCGCGCTCATCCACACGCTGTTGTCCACGGCAGTTGGCCCTTTTGGAATGGTTTTACCGGATTCGATGTACTCACGGTGCATTCGTGACACAGTGGCTCGTGAAAATCCCAGTGCCTGCACGACTTCCGAGATGGAGTGACCCCTTCGTCGGGCGCCGACGATTTGCCCACGATCAAATGCGCTTAGATCCTTCGTCTTACCTATACTGCATCCGACTCTTACTGATTCCCGTCGCATCACTCCTTATATTGTCGGATCGCTGCATACGTCATGTCGTTTTCGTTTACAGGGCCGCCCACAGAGTCACATTTGCATAACGCCAGCTGTCTCTAATTCAATTGCTCTTGAATGTAATTCATTTCGCTAGGAATATCAGGTTCTGCCTTCTTGAATAAAAACGTCTTAGCAATTTACCGCCAGATCAGCAAAAAATGATAGAAATAAAATTATTTCAGCTGCGTCTCACTCAAAAGAAAGCCAATTATGTACGTTTCTTAATATTGACTAGAAGCTTCATGAATTCTGGTTACCGAAACCCGTTTTCTTTCAATTCTCGCATCACTCAAAGATTTCGAGGGAACTGTAATTCAATAAATTTTCTAGCTAAGTGAAAAAATGCCAAAGAAAAATACTAAGACGCCATTTGTCGGAAATTCGAAGAAATTTTAAATTTTGTTTGCTTTCAGAGCATGAGTTAATGGAATTTCTTTTCCCTAGTTTATTTAAAATATGAAAAAAAAAAAAGATAATTGGATTAATCAGGAGGTGATGTAGAACACCAGGTAAAAAAAAATCATTTAAAATGGCCGAACTTCTAGAAGGAGTAAAATAAAAGCGAAGAAGAAAACTACAGAAAACCTAAACTGAAAACTATGAAAGAGCTTAGCAATAAAAGTGGATATTAACGCGTTGCAGAATAGTGGAACTTTCTAAAGAGTCTTTCGTAGCAAAACGCTAAAAAGAATTTCATTAATTTTCACGTGTCACAGAAAACACCTCAACAAAGAACGAAAACTTAATGTTACTGAGATTATAAATGACTGCCGCATTGTAACTGAGAAGGAACTGCAGACTGATTTAACCATTTAAGAGACCGATGTACCAAAAGCAAATGGTGCCCACAATTGTTTGATCTTGCCAAACAGAGATATCCACATAGCAGCCGGTTTTTGCAAAAGATGCGACAAAATAATTCCTTTTCCCCTCCCATCGCATCAGTACTGACCGCAAGCGAGTAACAGGTAATAAGAGCTCCCTTCTAGTCCTTTATTACCTGCTGCATGACCCAAGGCATCCTGGGGGAAGAAATAGTCTCTCTGACACGTACATAATACCACTGGATAGCTTAAACATCTTTTATCTCCTTTCTTAGCCCATCATTATTTCTACACACCCAAGAGTCAAAACATTATGATAAGCTGGTCTTTAGGCAAACATGAACGCAATTGAAGGTAAAGGACGGTCTGAAGGTCATGAAGCGGTATAAGGAACACCTTACTAAGCTCTGTTAAAGAGTATTTTTCTTATATACAGTGTGGAATATTCTTCCCATAATACGTGGAAAATACGCCATGATAATTAACACAGCAATCGGACATCTCTGAATTGACTGTATTTTTACTGCTTCCACGTAATGTCAATCACTCAGAAAACTAGAAAATTTCATCACCCTGGGTCGAACCCGCATCTCTCGATTACCGTTAGAGCATGTTAACCATTACACCACCCAGGACGAAGAAGCCCCACGTATCTGAGTATTAAGAGCATCGGAATATTCTCCGACCTCATTCTTAATCAAAGCAAACTGTGCTGCCATCTAGCGTTGTTAAGCATCTCACCAGTCTTTCTGGTATACAGTGGGGAAGAAATATTTCTTCCAGTCGTTCAGGTACATAGTGTGCAAGCATATCACCAGTCGTTCAGGTATATATTGTGGTAGCATATCACCAGTCGTTCGGGTATACAGTGTGGAAGCATATCACCAGTCGTTCAGGTATATATTGTGGAAGCATATTACAAGTCGTTCGGGCATATATTGTGTGGAAGAATTATTTCTTCCACTCGTTCAGGTACATAGTGTGCAAGCATATCACCAGTCGTTCAGGTATATATTGTGGAAGCATATCACCAGTCGTTCGGGTATATGGTGTGGAAGCATATCACCAGTCGTTCAGGTATATTTTGTGAAAGCATATCACCAGTCGTTCGGGTATATAGTGTGGAAGCATATCACCAGTCGTTCAGGTATATATTGTGGAAGCATATCACCAGTCGTTCGGGCATATATTGTGTGGAAGAAATATTTCTTCCACTCGTTCTGGTACATAGTGTGGAAGCATATCCCCAGGCGTTCAGTTATATATTGTGGAAGCAAATCACCAGTCGTTCCGGTACATACTGTGGAAGCATATCACCAGTCGTCCAGGTATATACTGTGGAAGCATATCACCAGTCACTCGGGTATATAGTGTGAAAGAAATATTTCTTCCACTCGTTCAGGTACATAGTGTGCAAGCATATCACCAGTCGTTCAGGTATATATTGTGGAAGCATATCACCAGTCGTTCGGGTATATGGTGTGGAAGCATATCACCAGTCGTTCAGGTATATTTTGTGAAAGCATATCACCAGTCGTTCGGGTATATAGTGTGGAAACATATCACCAGTCGTTCAGGTATATATTGTGGAAGCATATCACCAGTCGTTCGGGCATATATTGTGTGGAAGAAATATTTCTTCCACTCGTTCTGGTACATAGTGTGGAAGCATATCCCCAGTCGTTCAGTTATATATTGTGGAAGCAAATCACCAGTCGTTCCGGTACATACTGTGGAAGCATATCACCAGTCGTCCAGGTATATACTGTGGAAGCATATCACCAGTCACTCGGGTATATAGTGTGAAAGAAATATTTCTTAAACTCCTTTCGGTATATTCTGTGGAAGAAATACTTTTTCTTGTCGTTCAGATACATAGTGTAGAAGCATATCACCAGTCGTTCAGGTGTATAGTGTAAAAGTAATGTTTGTTCCAGTCGTTCAGGTACATAATGTGGAAGTAATATTCGTTCGAGTTGTTCAGGTACATAGTGTGGAAGCATATCACCAGTTGTTCAGGTACATAGTGTTGTAGCATATCACCAGTTGTTCAGGTACACAGTGTGTAAGCATATCACCAGACCTTCAGGTACATAGTGTGGAAGCATATCACCAGTCGTTCAGGTACATAGTGTTGAAGCATATCACCAGTCGTGCAGGTACATAGTGTGGAAGCATATCACCAGTCGTTCAGGTATATACTGTGTAAGCATAACACCAGTCGTTCGGGTATATAGTGTGGAAGAAATATTTCTTCCAGTCGTTCGCGTATACTGTGTGGAAGAAGTATTTCTTCCAATCGTTCGGGTATATTGTGTGGAAGAAATATTTCTTCTTGTCGTTCAGATACATAGCGTGGAAGCATATCACCAGTCGTTCAGTTGTATAGTGTGGAAGTAATGTTTGTTCCAGTCGTTCAGGTACATAGTGTGGAAGCATATCACCAGCCGTTCAGGTACAAAGTGTGGAAGCATATCACCAGTCGTTCAGGTACAAAGTGTGAAAGCATATCACCAGTCGTTCAGGCGTATAGTGTGGAAATATTATTTGTTCCAGTTGTTCAGGTACATAGTGTGGAAGCATATCACCAGTCGTTCAGGTACATAGTGTGGAAGCATATCACCAGTCGTTATATCACCAGTCGTTCAGGTATATATATACTGTGGAAGCATATCACCAGTCATTCGGGTATATAGTGTGGAAGAAATATTTCTACCAGTCGTTCGGGTATATTGTGTTGAAGAAGTATTTCTTCCAATCGTTCCGGTATATTGTGCAGAAGAAATATTTCTTCTTGTCGTTCAGATACATAGTGTGAAAGCATATCACCAGTCGTTCAGGTATATAGTGTGGAAGTAATGTTTGTTCCAGTTGTTCAGGTACATAGTGCAGACGTATATGACCACTCATTCAAGTACATAGTGTCGAAGCATGTCACCAATCGTTCGGGTATATTTTGTGGAAGAAATATTGCTTCTTGTAATTCAGGTACATAGTGTGGAAGCATATCACCAGCCGTTTAAGTACAAAGTGTGAAAGCATATCACCAGTTGGTCAGGTACAAACTGTGAAAACATATCACCAGTCGTTCAGTTGTATAGTGTGAAAGTAATGTTTGTTACAGTCGTTCAGGTACATAGTGTGGAAGCATATCACCAGTCGTTCAGGTACAAAGTGTGAAAGCATATCACCAGTCGTTCAGGTGCATAGTGTTTAAGTAATATTTGTTCCAGTTGTTCAGGTACATAGTGTGGAAGCATATCACCAGTCGTTCAGGTTCGTAGTATGAAAGCATATCACCAGTCGTTCAGGTACATAGTGTGAAAACATATGACCAGTCGTTCAGGTATATACTGTGGAAGCATATCACCAGTTGTTCAGGTACATAGTGTGAAAACATATGACCAGTCGTTCAGGTATATACTGTGGAAGCATATCACCAGTCGTTCGGGTATATAATGTGGAAGAAAAATTTCTTCCAGTCGTTCGGGTATATTGTGTGGAAGAAGTATTTCTTCCAATCGTTCGGGTATATTATGTGGAAGAAATATGCTTCTTCTCGTTCAGATGCATAGTGTGGAAGCATATATCACCAGTCGTTCAGTTGTATAGTGTGGAAGTAATGTTTGTTCCATTCGTTCAGGTATATAGTATGGAAGCATATCACCAGCCGTTCAGGTACAATGTGTGGAAGCATATCACCAGTCGTTCAGGTACAAAGTGTGAAAGTATATCACCAGCCGTTCAGGTGTACAGTGTGGAAATAGTATTTGTTCCAGTTGTTCAGGTACATAGTGTGGAAGCATATCACCAGTCGTTCAGGTTCGTTTTGTGGAAGCATATAACCAGTCGTTCAGGTACATAGTGTGGAAGCACATCGCCAGTCGTTCAGGTACACAGTGTGGAAGCATATCACCAGTCGTTCAGGTACATAGTGTGGAATCATATCACCAGTCGTTCAGGTACATAGTGTAAAAGCATATCACCAGTCGTTCGGGTATACAGTGTAGAAGAAATATTTCTTTCAGTCGTTCGGGTATATTGTGTGGAAGAAGTATTTCTTCCAATCGTTCAGGTATATTGTGTGGAAGAAAAATTTCTTCTTGTCGTTCAGATACATAGTGTGGAAGCATATCACCAGTCGTTTAGTTGTATAGTGTGGAAGTAATGATTGTTCCAGTCGTTTAGGTACATAGTCTGGAATCATATCCCCAGTCCTTCAGGTACAAAGTATGAAAGCATATCACCAGTGGTTCAGGTGTTTAGTTTGGAAATAATATTTGTTCCAGTTGTTCAGGTACGTAGTGTGGAAGCATATCACCAGTCGCTCAGGTACATAGTGTGGAAGCATATCACCAGTCGTTCAGGTACATAGTGTGGAAGCATATCACCAATCGTTCTGGTATATACTGTGGAAGCATATTACCAGTCGTTCGGGTATATAGTGTGGAAGAAATATTTCTTCCAGTCGTTCGGGTATATTGTGGGGAAGAAATATTTCTTCCAATCGTTCGGGTATATTGTGTGGAAGAAATATTTCTTCTTGTCGTTCAGGTACATAGTGTGGAAATAATGTTTATTCCAGTCGTTCAGGTACGTAGTGTGGAAGCGTATCACCAGCTGTTCAGGTACAAAGTGTGGAAGCATATCACCAGTCGTTCAGGAACAAAGTGTACAAGCATATCACCAGTCGTTCAGGTACATAGTGTTGAAGCATATCACCAGTCGTTCAGGTACATAGTGTAGAAGCATATCACCAGTCGTTCAGGTGTATAGTGTGGAAGTAATATTTGTTCCAGTTGTTCAGGTACATAGTGTGGAGTGTGGAAGCATATCACCAGCTGTTCAGGTACATAGTGTGGAAGCATATCAGCAGTCCTTCAGGTACATAGTGTGGAAGCACATCACTAATCGTTCAGGTACATAGTGTGGAAGCATGTCACCAGTCGTTCAGATATATACTGCGGAAGCATATCCCCAGTCGTTCGGGTATATAGTGTGGACGAAATATTTTTTCCAGTCGTTCGGGTATATTGTGTGGAAGAAGTATTTCTTGCAATCGTTCGGGTATATTGTGTGGAAGAAATATTTCTTCTTGTCGTTCAGATACATAGTGTGGAAGCATATCACCAGTCGTTCAGGTGTATAGTGTTGAAGTAATGTTTGTTAAAGTCGTTCAGGTACATAGTGTGGAAATATATCTTCAGTCGTTCAGGTACAAAGTGCGAAAGCATATCATTAGTCGTTTAGGTGTATGGTGTTGAAGTAATATTTGTTCCAGTCGTTCAAGTACATAGTGTGGAAGCATATCACCAGACGTTCAGGTATATTGTGTGGAAACATATCCCCAGTCGTTCAGGTACATAGTGTAGAAGCATATCACCAGTCGTTCTAATACATACTGTGGAAGCATATTACCAGTCGTTCGGGTATATAGTGTGGAAGAAATATTTCTTCCAGTCGTTCGGGTATATTGTGTGGAAGAAATATTTCTTCCAATCGTTCGGGTATATTGTGTGGAAGAAATATTTCTTCTTGTCGTTCAAGTACATATTGTGGAAGCATATCACTAGTAGTTCAGGTACATAGTGTGGAAGCATATCATCAGTCGTTCAGGTACATAGTGTGGAAGCATATCACCAGTCGTTCGGGTATACAGTGTGGAAGAAATATTTCTTCCAGTCGTTCGGGTATATTGTGTGGAAGAAGCATTTCTTCCAATCGTTCAGGTATATTGTGTGGAAGAAAAATTTCTTCTTGTCGTTCAGACACATAGTGTGGTAGCATATCACCAGTCGTTTAGTTTAATAGTGTGGGAGTAATGTTTGTTCCAGTCGTTTAGGTACATAGTGTGGAAGCATATCACCAGCCGTTGAGGTACAAAGTGTGGAAGCATATCCCCAGTCGTTCTGGTACAATGTGTAAAAGCATATCACCAGTCGTTCAGGAGTTTAGTGTGGAAGTAATATTTGTTCCAGTTGTTCAGGTACGTAGTGTGGAAGCATATCACCAGTCGTTCAGGTACATAGTGTGGAAGCATATCACAAGTCGTTCAGGTACATATTGTGGAAGCATGTCACTAGTCATTCAGGTATATACTGTGGAAGCATATCACCAGTCGTTCGGGTATATAGTGTGGACGAAATATTTCTTCTTGTCGTTCAGGTACATAGTGTGGAAGTAATGTTTATTCCAGTCGTTTAGGTACGTAGTGTGGAAGCGTATCACCAGCTGTTCAGATACAAAGTGTGGAAGCATATCCCCAGTCGTTCAGGAACAAAGTGTGGAAGCATATCACCAGTCGTTCAGGTACATAGTGTAGTAGCATATCACCAGTCGTTCAGGTGTATAGTGTGGAAGTAATATTTGTTCCAGTTGTTCAGGTACATAGTGTGGAAGCATATCACCAGTCGTTCAGGTACATATTGTGGAAGCATATCACCAGTAGTTCTGGTACATACTGTGGAAGCATATTACCAGTCGTTCGGGTATATAGTGTGGAAGAAATATTTCTTCCAGTCGTTCGGGTATATTGTGTGGAAGAAATATTTCTTCTTGTCGTTCAGGTACATAGTGTGGAAGTGATGTTTATTCCAGTCGTTCAGGTACGTAGTGTGGAAGCGTATCACCAGCTGTTCAGGTACAAAGTGTGGAAGCATATCCCCAGTCGTTCAGGAACAAAGTGTGGAAGCATATCACCAGTCGTTCAGGTACATAGTGTTGAAGCATATCACCAGTCGTTCAGGTACATAGTTGTAGAAGCATATCACCAGTCGTTCAGGTGTATAGTGTGGAAGTAATATTTGTTCCAGTTGTTCAGGTACATAGTGTCGAAGCATATTACCAGTCGTTCAGGTACATAGTGTGGAAGCATTATCACCAGTCGTTCAGGTACATAGTGTGGAAGCATATCACCAGTCGTTCAGGTACATAGTGTGGAAGCACATCACCAGTCGTTCAAGTACATAGTGTGGAAGCATGTCACCAGTCGTTCAGATATATACTGTGGAAGCATATCACCAGTCGTTCGGTTATATAGTGTGGACGAAATATTTTTTCCAGTCGTTCGGGTATATTTTGTGGAAGAAGTATTTCTTGCAATCGTTCGGGTATATTGTGTGGAAGAAATATTTCTTCTTGTCGTTCAGATACATAGTGTGGAAGCATATCACCAGTCGTTCAGGTGTATAGTGTGGAAGTAATGTTTGTTCCAGTCGTTCAGGTACATAGTGTGGAAATATATCACCAGTCGTTCAGGTACAAAGTGTGAAAGCCTATCATTAGTCGTTTAGGTGTATGGTGTTGAAGTAATATTTGTTCCAGTCGTTTAAATACATAGTGTGGAAGCATATCACCAGTCGTTCAGGTACATAGTGTAGAAGCATATCACCAGTCGTTCTGGTACATACTGTGGAAGCATATTACCAGTCGTTCGGATATATAGTGGGGAAGAAATGTTTGTTCCAGTCGTTCGGGTATATTGTGTGGAAGAAATATTTCTTCCAGTCGTTCGGGTATATTGTGTGGAAGAAATATTTCTTCCAATCGTTCGGGTATATTGTGTGGAAGAAATATTTCTTCTTGTCGTTCAGGTACATATTGTGGAAGCATATCACCCGTCGTTCAGGTGTATAGTGTGGAAGTAATGTTTATTCCAGTCGTTCAGGTACGTAGTGTGGAAGCATATCACCAGCTATTTAGGTACAAAGTGTGGAAGCATATCACCAGCCGGTCAGGTACATAGTGTGGAAGCATATCCCCAGTCGTTCAGGCACAAAGTGTAGAAGCATATCACTAGTCGTTCAGGTAGACAGTGTTGAAACATATCACCAGTCGTTCAGGTACACAGTGTGGAAGCATATCACCAGTCGTTCAAGTACATAGTGTGAAAGCATATTACCAGTCGTTCGGCTATATGGTGTGGAACAAATATCTCTTCTTGTCGTTCAGGTACATCGTGTGGAAGCATATCACCAGTCGTTGAGGTATATAGTGTGTAAGATATATTTCTTCCAGTCGTTCTGGCACATAGTGTGGAAGCATATCACCAGTTGTTTCAGTATATAGTGTGGAATAAATATTTCTTCCAGTCGTTCAGGTACATAGTGTGGAATCATATCACCAATCGTTCAGTATGTAGGGTGGAAGTAATATTTCTTCCAGTCGTTCATGTACATAGTGTGGTAGAAAATCACGAATCGTTCAGGTATACAGTGTGGAAGAAATTTTTCTTCCAGTCTTTCAGGTACATAGTGTGGAAGCATATCACCAGTCGTTCGAGTATATTGTGTGGAAGAAATATTTCTTCCAGTTGTTCGGGTATATTGTGGGGAAGAAATATTACTTTCTAGTCGTTCAGGTACATAGTGTGGAAGCATACCACATTCACCATGACAAAGCGAGACCACACACATCTTTGGCAGCAGATCAGACGATAAGCAAATTAGGCTGGTCAGTGGTTCTCCTTCCACCGTAAAGCCCAGATCTGGCGCCCTCCGACTTCCACCTGTTCGGTTCAATGAAGGACAATTTTCGGGAAACCCAGACGAGGTGAAAGTGGCTGTGAAGAAGTGGGTACAACAGTCCAAACCTGAAAATTTTCGAAGAGGATTCGAGAGTTGGTTTCAGCGATGGCGCAAATTCATCGCTTGTGATGGAGACTGTTCAGTAGTACCTTTGTATAGAGAATGAGTTACTCTACCAACATGTGCAATTTAAACGACTTCTTTCAGTTAATGAAAAAAGGTATGCCCACTTATGGATTACTTTCGGTACAACCCTCTTACAGTTTATAGCAAGAAACGAATTCGGTAAAATACATTTCAACGGTTAATATTAATAACTATAAGACTTTAGGGATCGTTATTGGTTATGGTTACATACAAATAGATAATTCAGTGTTTTGCACCGCAAGAATGTAATACGGACTAACCTTCTGTAAAGCCACATGGTGTTACTGGAAGCCATCCGCGCATGATAATTTTCACGGGGTTTTTCAATTTCAAAGTCATTCATTTTACTTTCATTTTCTGAAGTGCTTGGTTTTTGCAAAATGTCTGCTTCCAAACTTTGAACAGTTAATGTGCAAAAATGTTTTGCATCAGAAACGGCACTTGAGCTTAATTGATTCTGTGGCAAAAAGAACTGGTCGAGTTTACGAAGTTTCTTCGCGCGCGCTCTCTTTCTTTTTTCTTGCGCCGATACTGTGCTACACTTTGACGCTTTTGTGAAAATTTGCAAATGGCTCTCGTTCGCCTGTATATTAAAGTTTCCATACAATAAATGGGAAAGACATATTTAATACCCATAAGAACTACAAACAATCGCAGCGTGCAATTGTTTTGTCCCAAACCAAAATCAGTTATTTGAAGAAATTACCCTCTTATAAATCGCATATCTGCGGTTGCTGTGAGTAAATATTGGCTTTTGTAATGTACATATTCCTATGAGACTGATTTTTACCCATATCGTACACGGGGAATCCCCATGTTGTCTCGCATTCTTTCTTAGCAGCGCAGAGACAGGACGATTAGAAAGTAATCGTGTTATTTAAAACCCTTTGCAGAGCGACCGTATTGCAACTCGGAGCCAAAGGGCCGAATAACTTCAATTTTTAGGACATCCCGCGTTTTAAAAGTTAAAACTGACATTTATTTAGATAAACCTAAATACACTATATTGAAAAAAGTCAGCTGACACCACTTCAAAAGCAAATGAACCGATCCGTTGTGTTGTTAAGATGCGCGGTACAGCTGCAAATGGTATAAAAACAAGCCTGCAGCTGACCGCGATCATATCGCGCTGTGAGCTTGAGTGAATATTTCGCGGCTGGAGAGAACTGACTTTCAGAAAGGAAAGATTGTTGGGTGTTATATTAGTGGGTTGTCCATAAGAGAAACCGAGAGGTGTTTAAACATACCCAAGTCAACTGTTTTGGATGTACTGAATAAGTGGAAAACACTTGGCGTGCCTGAAGCAGCAAAACGTACCGGCAGACAAAAAAAACAGTGATTGAGGACGTCGATGCCTCAGGAAAGTCGTTGCAGCTAATCTACGGACAAGACCTCAGTATACAAGTGAGTAAAAATGCTGGAACCTCGGTATGTACACATACCATTCGCAGAGAACTTCATTCCATGGGTTACCGTGGTCGTGCGGCTGCTCATAAGCCTTTCATCTTCACTCGGAATACTACTCGTCGTTTAGCATGGTGTAAAGAACATTTATCGTGAACCGTAGATCAGTGGAAATGGGTGGTATGGACTGATGAATCCAGATACACGAGCCATCAGTATATTGATGGCCGCGTGTAAGTATGGCGGCAGCCGGGGGAACGCCATTTACCACAGTGTACTGTTCCTACGGTCAAGTTTGGAGCTGGCAGTGTACTCGTGTGGTGGTGTTTTTCCTGGTATGCCCATTGGTTATCGTGGATAAACCTGTTAACCAGCACGCCTACCTCGATATTCTGGACAATTATGCCCTACCAACTCTGTGGGAATACTACGGAACCGAGTCTTGTTGGTACCAGCAGGACAATGCACCGAGTCTTGTTGGTACCAACAGGATAATGCACCGAGCCTTGTTGGTACCAGTAGGATAATGCACCGAGCCTTGTTGGTACCAGCAGGATAATGCACCGAGCCATAAAGCAAGGACTGTTACGACGTGGTTTGACGGTATTTCCGTATCGTGTGTGGACTTGCCAGCACAGAGCCCTGATCTTAATCTCATAGAGCACGTATGGGATGAATTAGAGCGCCGCACAAGAAGTTTGAAACAAAGTCCTACTACTAAGCAACAGTTAGCGGAAGCATTATGTACTGAATGGAAACGTATACCTATCGCTGTGTTCCAAAACCTTGTCGAAACCATGTCTCGAAGGGTTAGTGCATACATTAAGGCCAAAGGTGTACCGACACCGTACTAATGCATGCCAATAAATTCTATGTTGGGTTTCTCTTCTAGGTGTGCGGTGACTTTTGTCAATATAGTGTAATCGTAAAAGAAACTGTGAATCTCTGGGTTAAATTTTTGTGTGTGTGTGTGCGTGTTCGGATTTTTTCAAAAAACTATAACTGGCAGCTGCAGTAATCCCCTTTGTTATCTGCCCCCCCCCCCATCCGCAGCTGCGGGGGCTACGGGGGTGATAGTTATGCCACTGCTTAGATCTGGGTAAAGATTAATATAAAGTAAGGTTTGCTTTTCCCGCCATTCTTGCAACGGAAGTACCGGTCCCTTACGTAGTTAGTGACGTCACTGTCCCCGACAGTCAGACCACTGAAACAACTGAAGCTCTGATGGGAGAAACGTTGCCAACAATTTTTAATTCAAATACTCCTTGAATTTGAAATCTTTCCACCGAGTGGTAATGCAAAAATAAATCTTCAATACACCCAGTTAAAATTGACAGCCATGTGAATATTTTATTAGGAATAAATTGACACTTTAAAGAAACTTAGTATGCATTTTTTCAAATCTGTTTAATCTAAAAGGAATATTGACATGGCATGGTGCAGGGACAGTGATTATAACTTTTAAGTTTAATTATAATTATATGCAATTGTAATCAAGGGCGCCCATAGGGGGGGGGCTCGGAGCCCCCCCTCTCCTGGCCGTTGGTATGGTTAAATTTTTGATATATTTAAAACACTAAAATAGGCGAAACCTTTTTTTAAAACATTTTTAAAAATAATAAGATATTAATGATTGATTGTATCAATTTTTTTTGTATTTTATTATCTTGTACATTTTTTAAAATATTTGACAGTCTTGAAGGAGGTAAGGTTTTTTTAGCCCCCCCCCTCCCTACAAGTACTCATATGGGCGCCACTGATTGTTATATTGTTTTCTTTAGATAAATTTAATAAAAGGCATATTCTATGATGTTACTAGAATCTGACAAAGAAATCCCTTTATGCTACACAAATAATAACCTCGGCAACGATCGTTTAACAGAAAAGTTTAAATTATAGATTTTAGAAAAACTTCCCATTTCTTTTCCGAATATTTTAATCGCTAAATTTTGAGAACTTTAAAAATCGAGACATTATTTACTACACTTATGTTCAAAATTAAGAGAATTTGCACATTCTGTCGAATTTATGAATACTTAATGGAGATATTTTAATGAAATTTGGTATGGATATGGTACACAGTTATATAAGAGACAACATTATACCGTACGACACTCAAGGTACGCACCCATGATCGTCAGTAAGGCTCATCAGCTCAGGAATGTCCAAAATCTACGTTGCAAGATCGAACATAAAATGACTAATATGGGGTATGGTCCCGTCTCACAGTCATAAAGCTCTCACAGCGCGACGTCATACTGGAAACCAGTTGATGAGTCCCTGTGGCAGACGGTCCCACTCCTGCAGCAACGCAATTTTCAACTCCCGGATGGTTCTTAGAGGGGATGGAAAGCTGCAATTGCCCTACCAAGAGCGTCCCAGACATGTTCGATAGGGTTTAAATCTGGCGATCTGGCTGGCCAATCCACCCGGCGAATATTCTCACTTTCAAGATAATCGTCGACCAGGTGAGCCCTATGTGGACGATCGTTGTCGTCCATAAAAATAAACCGAGGGCCAACTGCGCCCCTGAAAAGTCGAACATAGGGCTGTAAGATCTCATTCCTATACGTCTCAGCAGTCAGGGAGCCTCTGTCAAACACATGGAGAGGTGAGCGTCCGTCCAACATGGTGCCTGCCCAGACCATAGCACCTCCGCTGCCATAGCGGTTCCTTTCTCGGATGTTGGAGGAAAGGTATCGGGTCCCAGTTTCTCTCCAGAGGAAGGTATGTCGAGAATCAGTGTCCAGGATGAATCGCGACTCGTCTATGAAGAGAACGTTACCCCACTGAAGTCTGGTCTAAGGATGATACTGTCTGCTTCATGCTAAACGCGCTCTTTTCTGTGCTGAAGTGAGCGGGACACAAACAGTGGATCTTCTGGCAAAAAGCCCTCTCTCGTGAAGCCTTCGGGAAACAGTTACCCTTGAAACTTGGGTTCCAGTGGCGGCATGCAACTCACGAGATAGCTGTGCAGCTGTAGCAGTCCTGTGCCACCTCGCTGAAAGTGCCAAATAACGATCTTCATTGTCCATCGTGGCTCTTGGACGACCTTGTCCAGGCCTTCTCGATATGGACCCGGTGTCCTTAAACTGTTTCCACAAATTGCAGACGACACTGGGCGCTACATTGAGCTCTGTAGCAACCTGCACTTGCGATTGTCCTGCCTACAATCTACCGACGATTCTCCACCTCATTCCGTCATCAATACGTTCGTGGCAACTCATTTTACCTGAATGCTTATGAAATTAAGGCAACTCCTGCAAGACACACAGCGAATGTCGCCGAGGAGTACGAGCGAACTAATCGTGGGAAAAACCACGTGTGATTTTCATGCCCTACGCTTTCACAGCTCAGCCCACGCACACGTGTACGTTTACGTATTCGACACTGCAAATTTGCATTCTTATTCGGCAGCATAATTTGTACCTTTGGTTCCGTATTTTTTGTGAAAATCGACAAAATGTGCAAATTCTCTTAATTTTGAACACCAGTGTATAAAGAAATGATTTCTTCACTCACCTTTGTCATGTTTCTCAAGCAACATTTTTAAACGCTTTTCTCTTTTTTGTCTCGCAAAATGTTTTTCGCTGAGAATTATTATGTAATATCGCGCATGAGGATCTGTGACGTACTGCGTAGGTGAAGCACGTGTCAAGAAGACAAATCTGCAGCGATACATTCCGTCGGTGTAGTTTAGTCAGTTAGACAACTGGCTCCGCATCAAGGAGACGTGTGTCCGATCTACGTAACCGACAAATTTGTATTTTCACATTGGCGTCCGATCTCCGTTACCAAAACATTTGTGTTTTCACATTGGCGTCCGATCACCGTAACCGACAAATTTGTGTTTTCACATTGGCGTCCGATCTCCGTAACCGACAAATTTATTTTCACATTGGCGTCCGATCACCGTAACCGACAAATTTGTGTTTTCACATTGGCGTCCGATCTCCGTAACCGACAAATTTGTGTTTTCACATTGGCGTCCGATCACCGTAACCGACAAATTTATTTTCACATTGGCGTCCGATCACCGTAACCGACAAATTTGTGTTTTCCCATTGGCGTCCGATCACCGTAACCGACAAATAAGTGTTTTAACATTGGCGTCCGATCTCCGTAACCGGTAAATATGTGTTTTCACATTGGCGTCCGATCTCCGTAACCGACAAATTTGTGTTTTCACATTGGCGTCCGATCTCCGTAACCGACAAATTTGTGTTTTCACATTGGCGTTCAATCTCCGTAACCGGCAAATTTGTGTTTTCACATTGGCGTCCGATCTCCGTAACCCACAAATTTGTGTTTTCACATTGGCGTCCGATTGTGGAAAATGGATCTACTGGGCGTTGGTTTCTTCGAAAAATGTTTGATGTTTGTTCCTAGCGTCGTCTACAAGTAGTGAAAAACTTTCTTCTTGGCTACGAAACAAAAGGAATTAAGAGGATCTGATGTAACGCATTACGGAGGTTAAGCACGTGTCACGACGACAAATCTGCAGCGATACGTTCCGTGGGTGTAGTTTAATCGGTTAGAACATCTGGCGCCGAAGCGAGGAGGCATAGTTTTAATCCCACCACCGATAAATTTGTGAATTTCGCAGATCACAATTTAGTTTTCATGAATTGTCTAATGGCAGAGTGCAACTTTTTTAAGACCACCTGTCAATATATTGAAAATTAAGATTTTTAAAGAAACAACTAATTACTAGTCGGAGATATTTGAAAAGATGACAAGACAGATGAATACTTACATTCTTTAGAACTCAAAAAGACCGAAATCAGTACTTTGTGTGTTTTTATAACGGACAAAATACGATCTGGCATACTCTTAATGAGGGATTCGCAATACTCACTTGAAATATCTTTACACCACACGTACTTTATCGCGTCGATCAAAGCTTGGGGATTTGATGGCTATTTTTCTGCTACCTTATATTTTAAAATGGTCCACAAATTGTCGGTAGGGTTAAGATCGGGACTATTACCGGGCCAGTCAAGCACAGTTATACACCGAGCGGCCTCTTTATTATGACCACGCCCTCAGTACTTCATTGGGCCACCTTTTGCCTTTAATATTGCGTCGATAATTCGTGGCATGGACTCCACGAGGTGTTGATAGGTGGTTTGTGGAATGTGAGACCATGCTTGGTGAATAGCACTTTCCAGGAGTGTGAGATTGCAGGGTTGTGGATCCAGCTGTCTGATGGCTCGTTCAACTTCATCCCACAAATTCTCAATGGGGTTGAGATCTGGAGATTGTGGGGGTCACCTAAGCAACGTACACTCACCGGCATGTTCCTGAAACCAATCCTGTACAATATGAGGAATGAAGATCTGTTGCAGTTGTGTGATGTGAAGCAACATGTTGTTAGCAAGGTGGAGACTAATAGTCTTCAGTGGCTTGGCCATGTTGAAAGAATGAGTGATGAGATGCTTACTAAGAAAATATTTTTATCCTAAGTGGCAGGAAGGAAAGGCAGAGGAAGACCAAGGAAGGATCAGATTCAGGAGTGTCTGCATGAGCAACAAATTATGAGTAGGAAGTATAGAAGATCTAGTGTACGGCGTGTAATGGATTTCAGTCAAGCCCGAGTTGTATGTCAAGATCGCTGTAAATGGAGAAGTTTCATACAAACTATCTGGTTCTTTGTATTTCTTTTTGGAGCTAACCTCTGAATCTCAGAGAACAGCTTCGGGATATGTATGTATGTAGGTAGTACATTACTGTTCTTTATCTGTGGCATGGAGCACCATCATACATAAAGATTGTGCATGTGTGCACTTGCATATGAGTTAACAGCTTCTCACGTAACATTTCCGCATAAAAAAGACAAGTCATGGCCGTGCCTGTCGGCAAAAATGTTAATGAAGCAGTACCGGATGCTCACATAGCACCCTATATTATCTGACTAGGCGGATGTTCCACGTGCTATCGGTTCATTTTTTGTTAAACCTTTTGCCTTTCGGTCGTTGAACATGTGCTTCACGTGATTCAAATTGACTCACAGTTGATTTAACGGAAAATAGAACTTGGCTCCAATTTTCAGCAGTCCACGGTTGATGACGCTGTGCAAACTGGGGTCTTCTTTTTCATGACAGAGGTTAGTCTAGGTTTATGTGCAGGTTTATAAGACTTTAATCCTAAATCTTTGCTAAGACGACGGGAAACAGAGCTGATACTATTATCAGACACGTTTGAATGTACACTGAAGAGCAATTGAATTAGAGATACCTGTCTAGCAACGTGTTGCACCACCCTTCGCCCTGATGACGGCCGCGATTCGTCTCGGCATGGACTTGACAAGACACCGGAAGCGTTGGGAAGCCATACGGATCCACGACCCCTGAACAAGCTCCCACAGTTCATGAAGATTTAATGAAGGGGGGGGGGTCAGAGCCTCGAACATCTCTCTCGATGGCATCCCAGATGTGCTCGATGGGATTCAGGTCAGGTGACCTAGCTGGCCAAGGAAGCGAGGTCACGTTGGTGGAGTGTTCATCCAACCATTCGGATACAATTCGAAAGCGATGGCACGGTGCATTGTCTTGTTGCAGCATGAGGTCCCCAGAGGGATCTTGAAGACGCACAAACGGGAGCAGATGGTCGTCCAGGATATCCCGGTAACGTTGGCCTGTGAGGGACCATGTCACACGTACCAGGGGTCTCATTTCAGTATACGTAAACAGTCCCCAGACGAGAATGCCACCTCCACCAGCTTTAAGAGTACCCTGCTGGCAAGAAGGATACATCGCTTCATGTGGTCTGCGCCGTACTCGTATCCTGCCATCCGCATGTACCAACGTGAATCTCGACTCATCAGTCCAGGCAACATTTTTCCACATGTCTAGGGTCCAGTGGCGATGTTTCCGCGCCCATGCTAATCTTTGTACCCCATAGCGAGGAGATGGTTCTGGATGATGTGGCTGCTTACACAATTTTGTGCACCAGCGTTTAATTGCCGAGTGATTTCTTGCAGTGTGGCCCGTCTATTCGCTGTTACAATGCAAGCTAGCCGAAGATGATCCCGCTCATCCACACGCTGTTGTCCACGGCACGCTGGCCCTTGCAGGGATGGTTTTACCGGATTCGATGTACTCACGGTGCACCTGTCACACAGTGGCTCGTGAAAATCCCAGTGCCTGCACGACTTGCGAGATGGAGCGACCCATTCGTTGGGCACCGAAAACTTTCCCACGATCAAATGTGCTTAGATCCTTCGTCTTACCCATACTGCGTCCGACTCGTGCTGATTCCCGTCGCATCACTCCTTATATTGTCGGATCGCTGCATACGTCATGTCGTTTCCGTTTACAGGGCCGCCCACAGCGCCACATTTGCATAACGCCAGCTATATCTAATTCAATTGCTCTTTAGTGTATAAAGGCCTTGATTTTCTTGCGCCAACTCCTCGGAGAACGCATAACAATTCGCCTTATGGTATTGTCATCACGCGAGGTTATTTTTCTTGGACGTCCACTTCTCTTCCGGTCGGTAAATCTACCTGGATATTTAATAATCGTATTATGAATTGCAGTCTTGCTCGCTTTCACCTTTCTGCTTATGTCACGTTCGGAGTATCCTTCATGATATAGTTATTATTTGTGCCCTCTGGGTAGCACTTAATGACCGTTTTTTGCCCATTTTTCCTAATGGAAAATATGTACAAAACCTCTCAGCATGAAAACCAGAAGAAAACTGACGCTCGCACACTTCCCCCAATTGTATATACAGCTACCGCTGTAGGATGATGCAACACCGACAGGAAGTTGAGTAATACAGACAGTAGCTGACGCAATGGGCAGAAATCTCCTAATACCAACAGGTGGTCTTGAACTTTTACAAATGACTGTAGTTATATGGACCCCTGGAAAGCGTGCTTAATGTTATGGCAGCTGCAATGTCAGAAGAATTCGAAATCATTCTTTTTTGGCCTAATAAAACCCATATCTCTCTTGGACTAGAAAGCAAATTTTCTATGCACATTTCTTTGTCTTTTATCTCACCTTTCAATAAACTTCGGAACTTAAGCAATTCCTTTTGCACTTGATTGCGCTTTTCTTTCAGAACCTGCGCATTAGGCGATGTTTCGAAGATCTCAAAGAAAATATTTGTTTCTTCAGCTTTTGATTTTCCTTTATCGAAATTTCATTTTCCTTCAATAAAATTCCATTTTTTATTTTCTGGTCCTCCAAATACACAATTTCCGTATTTTCAACATTGGCGTTCCACATGTCTTCCACACTTTCGCCTGCAGCATCGCAGTAATCTGTCTTTATCAAATCGCGAACAATATCAGTTCTTTTCTTTTTCTGCCTGTTCCTCAGTCTGAATTAAATTATATTAAAATTTCCCGGGAGGTTTAAACTTGAACAGAATTTTCATTTTACGAACAAGCAAACTCGGAAGTTCCTTTCTTAAATCATTCGCCACGTTTTACGCCCTTCATTTTTAGGAACCAATGGTAATGAATGCCAAACTTTCTGGTTTTCGAACAATAATTCGGAAACGTTGCTATCGCGCAAGAACTAGGCATGTTCAATATTTTACATTCACTAAAGAGCACAGAACATGTGAAGTACTACAGAGGTAAAAACAGGTGTCAAGACGACAAATCTGCAGCTAAACATTCTGTTTGCGTAGCTCAGTTCGGAGAGCAACTTACTCCGGAGTCAGAGAACCCGAGTTCGATACCCGTCGCGAACAAACTTGTGTTTTCACAAATACTGTATTATGGACACCTGACGTACTACAGAAGTGAAAACAGGTGTCAAATCTGCAGCAAGACATTCTGTTTGCGTAGCACAGTTGGGAGAGCAACTTACTCTGGAGTCCGGGAACCCGGTTGCGATGCCCGTCGCGGACGAACTTGGGTTTTCACAAATATTATGGACACCTGACGTACTACAGAAGTGAAAACAGGTGTCAAGACGACAAATGTGCAACGAGACATTCTGTTTGCGTAGTTCAGTTGGGAGAGCAACTTACTCTGGAGTCCGGGAACCCGGCTTCGATGCCCGTCGCGGACGAACTTGGGTTTTCACAAATATTATGGACACCTGACGTACTACAGAACTCAAAACTGTTGTCAAGACGACAAATCTGCAGCGAGACGTTCTGTTTGCGTAGCTCAGTTGGGAGAGCAACTTACTCCTGGGTGAGAGAACATGGATTCGATGGCCGTCGCGGACAAACTTGTGTTTTCACAAACATTATGGACACCTGCCTAATATCATGTGGTTTTTCCCCTACCGCCAAAACAGCTCTTATCCGGCGAGCAAGGACGCCACAATATTTCTAAAGGTGTTTTGTGGTACCTGGCAGCAACACGTTTTCAGTACATCCTTTAACTCTTGTAGGCTACCTGGTTGAGCTTCCGCAGATCGGATTTACTTTTCCAACATAAGCCACAGATGCTCGATAAGATTGATATCTGGCGAACTTGGAGGCTAAAGCAAAACCTAGAAATTTTCGTCATGTTCTGGAACCATTTTTGAACCATCCGGGCCATGCGCTATGGCGCATTACCCTGCTGAAAGAAGACACCGCTAGGGGAGAATACCGCTTCCATCAAAGCATTTACTTGGCCTTCAATGATATTTAGGTAGCTAGTAGACGTCTTAGTTTCCTGCACATAGATGACTGGGCTCAGAGTTTCCCAGCAGGATATTCCTCAAAGCATTTCACTCGCGACACTAGCTTGTTTTCGTCCCTTGGTGCATTCTAGTCCCAATACTTCTCCAGGTAAACTGCGCACCCGTACTCCACCGGCCACATCGTGCAACAGAAAACAAGATTAGCCGTGCCAGACTACCTCCTTCCAATCATTCAATGTCCTATTTTAATTCTCGCATGCTCATTGTAAATACTTTCAACGGCAAACTAAAGTTAGTATGGGCACTCGGATGGACCTGAGACTACGCAGCCCCATTTTCAGCAGGGTTCGATGTATTGTGTGCTGTGACACATTACTCCCGTCACCAGCGTTCAAATTACCGGTGAGATGCGCCAGAGTTTTCCTTCTGTTGTCTCGTTTCATACAGAAAAGTCTTCGCCGGCAGTTTGTGGTTTTCCGTCCTCGGACTACTTTTTGAAGGTACTAACCGTGACCGTGAGCACCCCATAAGTCTTGCAGTTTCTGAAATTCTCTGACCCACTCGTCTGGTCATTAGAATTTTGCCTTTATCGAACTCTCTGCTTTCCTCATCCGAAGAACAAGAATAACACTGGTTAAATGATCTCAGAATCAGGTGATGTTTGTACAGCTTCATTTCCACGACACGCGCCGTCGTTTTCCCGCAGTTGCTTCGATTTGCATAAAGACGTACTGGTCATAATGCTTTGGCTTTTCGCTTTATATTATTTGCAGAAAAAAGAAAATTAGTATGCTATACATAAATAGATCTGCAAAATATTTGATGTGTGACGCAATGTCTAATAGCCATCATATCGTAAGAAAGGAAGCAAGCAGCATTAGGCGGCCAGGTGTGTGGTAAAAGCTATCGAGGACAGTGACATCACGAAAACGACCCCTGAGACAGTAACCAGACAAAGTGTCAGATAAGCATAACTTTGTAGTCTAACTCGGTGGTTCCCAACCTTTTTGCATTCGCGGACCGACAAAACGTTGGGGAAACTTTTATTTTTTTTATTGAAGGTTTAACGACCACTGTGAGCAACTAAATGGACTATAAGCAGTCTCCCGTCCCTAATTTAGAGCCACTGGTTCCAGGGGAGGGAGAGAGCCAGTGCCGTAAGACAAACACAACATCCATGTCTTACCAGGATTCGAACTCAGGCCGCTTTCAGACGAATGATCAGAAGCCATCGATTAGACCACTGCGAGGCGGAAAACTTTCGCAGACCGGGAAACTTTGAAAACCTTTACGCTATTTTCGAGCATTTAATCTTGTAATATTCTACTCTGAAGAGCAATTGAATTAGATATACCTGTCTAGTAACGTGTAGCACCACCTTTCGCCCTGACAACGGCGGCGATTCGTCTCGGCATGGACTCGACGAGACACTGGAAGCGTTGGGAAGCCATACGGATCCACGGCCCCTGAACAAGCTCCTACAGTTCACGAAGATTTCATGGAGGGGGTCATCTCTCTCGATGGCATCACAGATGTGCTCGATGGGATTGAGGTCAGGTGACCTAGCTGTCCAAGGAACCGAGGTCACGTCGGTGGAGTGTTCATCCAACCATTCGGATACAATTCGGGAGCGATGCCATGGTGCATTGTCTTGTTACAGGATGAGGTCCCCAGTGGGATGTTGAAGACGCCCAAACGGGAGCAAATGGTGGTCCAGGATATTCCGGTAACGTTGACCTGTGAGGGACGATATCACACGTACGAGGGGTCCCATTTCAGTCCACGTAAACAGTCCCCAGACGAGAATGCCACACTCACCAGCTTGAAGAGTACCCTGCTGGTAAGAAGGATCCATCGCTTCATGTGGCTTGCGCCGTACTCGTATCATGCCCTCCGCATGTACCAACGTGAATCTCGACTCATCAGTCCAGGCAATATTTTTCCACATGTCTAGGGTCCAGTGGCGATGCTAATCTTTGCACCCTGTGATGTGCGACCAGCAGCGGTACCCTCGTGGGACGGTGGCTTCTGTATCCCATAGCGAGGAGATGGTCCTGGATGGTGTGGCTGCTTACACGTTTTTGTCAGTGGCGGCTTTTCAGGTGAAGTAGGTGAAGTGCCTCTTCACTTACTTTATTTGAAATAAGGTTTTATTTAATAATTTCGTATGATATATTCTTTTATTTTGCCTTTATTGTGTGCCAAAATACCCAAAGTTATGATTAGATATCAATTCACAATGCGCGTTCAATACGGAAAACAAGAGTCCTTATGCGCAAAACAGTTCAAAGTGAAGAGCTGAAATGAGAATGCTTGGAAGTCTGCAGTTTTCGTCCGAGTTACCATGGTAACTGTGACGTCATCATCCCCTATCTGCCGGGCAAGTGAAGTGTTTTAGCTTGAAACCCCAAGGCTCTGCACCTGGAGTCGTGACTTTCCGAAGAAATCGCAGTGGAACGGGACTGATTGCCAAGGGTTCTTTGCAATCCACTAGGGCTTTTTCTTTGCGGTGTTTTGCTACATACTTTCCGAAAGAGATTTGTTTTTTCATGTTTTGTGATTGTTTGTTAAAAACTTCATTAGTTATTTTAGTTCCGTGTACAGTTTAACTGATAGTGATAGTTTTAGTTTTCAGTATGTATCCTGTGAACGATATTGTCTGTAATTTATTGCAAACGCCGTTCAATCGGTGGAAAGATAAAAATAAAAGAGACATCTTTCTTCAAGGACGACCGACGGATTCACTGACAATTCTTGTCAAGAAAGAAATCAAGAAGAGCGGTAAATCTTACAATATTAATTTTTAAAATTGTTGGTTTACTGAATATAAATGGCTTTGTAGCCCTTTGTGTTACAAAAATTATTTTGTTGGCCCTGCTTATTTTTTAGTAATAAAGTTCGGCGTGGAATAAAGACAATTTCAGATTTCTTAAATATAAAACGGTCACTTCACAAACGCGGTGATTCTAGCAAACACCTGAAATGCGAATTAATGCTAAATAATTTTGAAAAGAATCAGAACACCATTGCCGATGCTCTAAGGGAGAATGCTAGGCTTTTGAAAATGCATTTCAGCGAAAGCGTTCGTTTAAATAGACTTTTTCTGCAGACAATGATTGATGCAGTACTGTATTTGAGTAAACAAGAACTAGCATTCCGTGACCATGACGAAGGAATTGACTCGATAAATCGTAGAAATTCAAGCAATTGCTTTCACTGTTGATATCAAGAAATCCTTTAAAAATTCAAATCAATTCGAAACGATAAACAATGTGTTCACAGGTGACTCAAAAACTATTCAAAACGAATTAATTGAATGTATTTCTGAATATATAAACGATCACGTCAAAAATGAAATAAATGAAGTTCAATGCTTTTATATTCAAGTAGATGGGAAGACATAATCAGACTTCTGAGTGCTATTTAATAATAAGATCTGTTGATTCGGAAGGTTTATTGGTTGAGCTATTTTTGGGTTTCCATGGTGTGAGTGAAGATAGAACGTCAGAAGCTTTATACAAAATGCTAGAAAACATTTTGGAACAGGTTTGAATATCAACACAAGTGAATAGGACAATGTTACGATGGGGCAAGCATAATGTCTGGACACTTGACTGGGCTCCAGAAAAAATGAAGCATAAAGCTTCTCAAGCTGTTTTTGTTATTGCTTAATACATCGTTTGAACCTTGTATTAAAGCAGAGTTTTTCTAAAATTTCTAAGTGTCGAGTATTTTTTGCAAGCCTCACTGTAATTCCTTTGTTTCTTCACGACATCAACAACCGCAAGATTCACGCCAACCATAACAGAAACTCGATGGTTCTCTACTTCGAAGTTAGTAAGTGTAATAGTTGAAGATTGGGATAAATTGAAGGAAGTATTTGAATTTCTCACAAATAGTGACCAATCAGACAAAAAATCAATTCAACTTGCCCAAGGGTTTTTAAATGATATGAAAACTTTTGAATTTACATTTTTGGGAATAGTATTTAATGAAATATTTGGCTTCACCGATCTATTATTCGAAATTTTGCAGAAAAAATCACTAGACATAAACTACTGCTGTGTTACTCAAATTAAAAAAAAACTTACGAAATTTTGAGCCATAAAAGGACAGATGAGGTGTTTGGAACACTGTTTGGAAAAGCTAGCAAAATCACAGAAATAAGCAGATCTAAACGGGAATATGCTGCTCTTACACAAGAAACAATTTTTAAAAATTATAAACAATTGTATTTTGAAATTTTGTACCACATTCTTATGGCAATGGATATAAGATTTCAAAAACTGTGAGAAACTTAAACTTCAATTTGCCTGTCTTGCTGACACAACCAAATTCGACCAATTTAATTCATGCTTGAGAGGGAAATCTCACGCTTTTGAAATTCTACAACATTTTTACGGAAATTGTTTTACTAAACACCAGCGCCTTAAAAATGAACTGAGTCTTGTATACGCTGATGAAAAATTAAAGAATATATCGACTCATGAACTTCTTCGAGTGCTTCATGGAGATAAGGTCATTTTTACAGAAGCTTATAAATTGGTTTTCCTGATTTTAATAATTGCATCTGCAATTGTTTCAGTGGAAAGAAGTTTTTCTTGACTTAAAAGAATACAAACTTACTCAAGAAACACTATTTCTCCAGATAAACTTGCTTCTTTGGCAAAGATTTCTATTCAGAAAGACATTTTCTTGATGTCACGAAGAAACAGCCATTTTATGACGACATAATCGACAAATTTCCGGCATTAAAGGGAAGAAGAATTGATCTAATATATATAAAAAATAGGTAAGTTCTCATTAACTGATTTTCATTGAAGACAGTAGATATCTTTTCATATAGCTCTTGCAGCTCTTCACCTATTTTTCCTACCACAAGCCACCACTGGTTTTCTGCACCAGCGTTAAACTGCAGAGTGATTTCTTGCACTGAGGCCCGTCTATCCGCTGTTACAATGCGAGCTAGCCGACGATGACCCCGCTAATCCACAAGCTGTTGTTCACGGCAGTTGGCCCTTGCAGGGATGGTTTTACCGGTTTCGATGTACTCACGGTGCACCCGTGACACAGTGGCTCGTGAAAATCCCAGTGTCTGCACGACTTCCGAGATGGAGTGACCCATTCGTAGGGCACCAACAATTTCCCACGATCAAATGCGCTTAGATCCTTCGTCTTACCCATAGTGCGTCCGACTCTTACGATTGGATCGCTGCATACGTCATGTCGTTTCCGTTTACAGGGCCGCCCACAGCGCCACATTTACATAACGCTAGCTGTCTCTAACTCAATTGCTCTTCAGTGTATATTACTGTATAATGATCACTGCTTACAATCCATAGTTTGTACACCAGATTATTCCATGTCACCTACTTATAGCTAAGGTAATTTAATCTGTGAATATTATTTAATGTTGAATAAGTGCAACCCATAATCCACATACCGCAATATTCTGCTTATCGTTAATATAATTTTTTCTGGGGTCAATGCGACGTCTGTTGCTACTGCTTCGCAACAATCTTCTCGAGCTGTGATTCCAGCGTCCTTTCTGTAAGGTCCAGTGCAGCATTAATGTCCATTATGTTCCTGTGCTTTGTTTTGATTGCCGAAACGGCTAAAAAGGTTTTGTCGCAAAAAATACGTGGTTGAAAATACCTATAAATTTATAGCTTAGTCGCTGAGACTTGAATATTCTTTCTCCATACTACCTCAAAATTGAGTCATAGATTTGGATCTGAATATCGATGTCAGACTGGCATCAGAAGGAAGTTCAGCAAAGCTTTCGTTTTCCTGTTTGAGTTAACCTGCAGCAGTTCATATCTTCTGTGAAGAGATTAGCGATCCAAGTTTCTTTTAATCCAGGCTCGCATCAGATGGAAGTTCAACAAAGCTTTCCTTTTCCTGGTGAGATAGCCTGCAGGAGTTCAGATCTTCTGTGAAGAGATTAGCGATCCAAGTTTCCTTTAATCCAGACTGGAATCAGATGGATGTTCAACAAAGCTTTTTTTTACCTGGTGAGTTAGCCTGCAGGAGTTCAGATCTTCTGTGAAGAGATTAGCGATCCAAGTTTCCTTTAATCCAGACTGGCATCAGATGGAAGTTCAACAAAGCTTTCCTTTTCCTGGTGAGTTAGCCTGCAGGAGTTCAGATCTTCTGTGAAGAGATTAGCGATTCAAGTTTCCTTTAATCCAGGCTGGCATCAGATGGAAGTTCAACAAAGCGTTCCTTTTCCTGGTGAGTTAGCCTGCAGGAGTTCAGATCTTCTGTGAAGAGTTTAGCTATCCAAGCTTTCTTTTATCTTCCGCGACAGGTGCTAAAAAATTTAGATCTAGATTTCCTTTTACTTTGACTCAATTTCGATTCAAATAAATAAATTCACTCGCTTCTCGCCGACCTGCAGAAAAAACCTCGCGAACCGGCGGTTGGGAAACACTGGTCTAACTAACCTTGAATCTGGGTTATCGGGGCATGTTGTCTCATCTTGTAGCAGTCGGTTTTGTGTCCTTTTTCTAAAAAGGGAAGCTCTAAATTAGAGACATATATCCCGTTTACTTTTAGATGCTGACTGTGGCCATTAAACAACGTCACAAATACATATGTGTTCATGAAACCGTCAAAGGCGGCCCCCGATTTCCGGATAGAAAGAGCAAGTCATTTGGAATATTTTAAAAGACTTTTTCACAACAGACTTTAGAAAACCGGAAAATCAACAAAACCAAATGTATTTACACTCCCTTACGGAAAATTTTTTTTTTTTTTTTTTGATTGGAGGTTTAACGACCACCGTGAGCAACTCAATGGGCTATAAGTAGTCGCCCGTCCCTAATTTAGGGTCACTGGTTCCAGGGAAGGGAGAGAGCCAGTGCCGTAAGACAAACACAACATCCATGCCTGACCGGGATTCGAACCCGGACCCCTTACGGACGAATGATCAGAGGCCAACGCCTTAGACCACTGCGCCACCGAGGCGGCTACGGAAAATCTGCGTATTAACTAAACTGCAGAATGCTCGCATTGTTCTTCATAAGGAATCAAACTAGTTACACAAAAAAGTAGCTGGATGTTTACACAATCATTTAAACGCCCACAAATAGAACTAGCTTTGTTTTAGCTGCTGAAATGTATGATGGCAATTCAATAAATTCTAAGCCTGACTATTGGTTGGCGGCTAGACGCAAATATTACAAAGTACTGCATCATCCTTCAGTTATATAACATCCACGCCACGTCGCCGTTTCAGCATTTGCGACGGCGCCACAGTGTATTGATGTCTAAGGTGACAATGGGTAAGCCACAAATGAAATTGCGGAACTCAGAGGTGTTTGAATTTCTGACGAAGGAAGGTGAAACGTCCTGCTGTATTCATAAATGAAGGATCCGTGTGTTCGTTCATGATACACCTTTATATGCCACAGTCAAAAGATGAGGTGCTCTCTTTAAACGGGGAAGGGACTCGTTGGAAGACGACCCTCGCGAGAGACGCTCATTGGAGATAACCACAGGTAAAAGGGTACCAAAAAGTGAAGAACTCGACAAACTGGCGAGTCGGTGTCGTACAGATTGCTAAGGAACTGATGTTTCTCACCAGTCTGAAAAGTGAGGTGCTGCCTTTAAACGGGGAAGGGACTCGTTGGAAGACGACCCTCACGAGGGACGCTCATTGGGGGTGACCACAGATTTAGTGTACAAGAAATTGAAGGACTCGTCCAACCGGCGAATCCGTGTCATACAGACAATTGAGGAGCTGATGTTTCTCACCAGTCTGAAAAGTGAGGTGCTGCCTTTAAACGGGGAAGGGACTCGTTGGAAGACGACCCTCGCGAGAGACGCTCATTGGAGATAACCACAGGTAAAAGGGTACCAAAAAGTGAAGAACTCGACAAACTGGCGAGTTGGTGTCGTACAGATTGCTAAGGAACTGATGTTTCTCAGCAGTCTGAAAAGTGAGGTGCTGCCTTTAAACGGGGAAGGGACTCGTTGGAAGACGACCCTCGCGAGCGACTCTCAGTGGAAGTGACCAGACATGAAGTGTACCAGAAGGTGAAGAACTCGTCAAACCGGCGAATCCGTGTCGTGCAGACTGCTGAGGAACTGATATTTCTCACCAGTCGGAAAAGTGAGGTGCTCTCTTTAAACAAAGAAAGGACTCGTTGGTAGATGACCCTCGCGAGAGACGCTCATTGGAGGTGACCATAGGTGAAGTGTACCAGAAAGTAAAGGACTCGCGAAATCGGCCAATCCATGTCGTACAGATTGCTGTGGAACTGACGTTTAGTACTGACAGTATTTGGAACATTTTGTGTAAGAGGTTAGAGATGTCAAAGGTTTGTGACATGTGGGTTCCTGGAATATTGACACCTGATATACAGAATGATCGTGTTGAAGCAAGTCGGGTTAAACTTGACAGCTTTAATCGCGATCCAGATTATTTCTATTCCTGCATTGTGACTGGTGAAGAGACGTGGCTTCACCATTGGGGTCCTGATATTAAAAAGACTTAGACCCATTTCGGACGAATTGTCAAAAGCGAGGCCATAAACCACTGCGACACCGAATGGCCATGAAATCATTCGTCTGAGACGGGTCCGAATTCGAATCTTTCGTAAGGCATGGATGGTGTCTTACGATTATGTTTTTGCAAATTCTATTTACAGACTATAATATAATGCTTTTTCCCTACGAATTTCTTACAGGTGTTGTACTTGCTGAAGCGATCATACCAACGCTACCGCATGCATAACGATGTCAGAGGAGGACGTCATGCGAGCATTTTGATGAATCGCATGTCTACCACGCAGGTATCGACAGTCGCTGAGAGCCACTCAGGGAACAGCGCATTTCACAAAAAGAACGCTCCCTCTAACGCTGACGTCACCAAAGAAAAGGACGCTCTGGCTTCAAATGACGAAGACAAATGCGACTGAGACGTCGAAAAAGAATGCGTGTCATAAAATTGTGTGTAGCAGTTCCATTTAAGTGTTGTGCGCAATTGTCAAGATTGGATCTTAAGACTCGGGGAATTTTCGACAGTATGTTATAATGCTGAATATTTTGTGCAACTCTCTGGCCAATAAACTCATTAACGTACTAAAGCCGATATAATGGTTACTCATGTTGTGTAAATATGAATGTTATACAATTCATTTTAATAAATGTTTATCGACGTGACGTGCTGTTTTATTAATTAACATTTTCACTGTTTTGTTATACACTGAGTGGCCACTTTCTTATGACTGCCTGACAGTTTTAAGCAAATGAGCTATGGCTACACGCTGTTGCCTCCAGAGGGCGATGCTAGTATAAAAAATGAAATCTTAATGCTTGCGACAGTAGTAGAATTGATTTTGGGTGACGAGATGGGTAAAAAGAGCGATTTGACGGACTTTCAACGTGGGACGATTGTAGGAGCGAGTATCACCAAAACCGCCGCATTCGTGAAATGTTCCAGAGCAGCTGTTGTTAAAGTGTTTAAAGACTGGACTGTCAGCCAAAAAACTGGGTCTCTACGTACAACGTGTGGTCGTCATCAACTAGTGACTGCTCGGGCGAAACAGAGAGTGTCCAGACTGGAAACAGACAACAGAAGGGCAACAGTGCAGCAGATAACAGACCATCTTAAACAAGGATCTACTCAAATGATCTCTGCACGCACTGTTCGCCGTATACTGCATCGGATGGGATATGGCAGCCGAAGGCCTGTTCGAACACCTTTGCTGTCTGCAGTTAACAAGAGAAAACGTCTCCAGTTCGCACAGGAGCACAAGGATTGGACAGTCGATAATTGGAAACAACTTATATGGTCCGATGAATCACGTGTTCAGTTGCACCATGCCGATGGCCGAGTGAGAATTTGGCGGAAACAGAAAGAAAGCATGGACCCCAAATGCATTGCTACAACCCTTCAAGCTGATGGAGGCAATGTTATGGTTTCGGGAATGTTTTCCTGGTATGCTTTGGGACCTTTAATTCGTGTCTGACTGGCACATCATATCTAAACAGCGTTGCAGACCAAGTGAATCCTGTCATGTGGATGGTTTATCCCAACGGCGATGGCTACTTTCAACACGATAATGCGTCCTGCCATAGTGCTCGTATTGTACAGGGTTGTTTTCAGAAACATGCCGGGGGGTTTACTTTGCTTAGGTGGCCCCCACAATCTCCAGATCTCAACCCCATTGATAATTTGTGGGATGAAGTTGAACGAGCCATCAGACAGCTGGATCCACAACCTAGCTGCCTGATGGATAATTTGTGGGATGAAGTTGAACGAGCCATCGAGCCATCAGACAGCTGGATCCACAACCCTGCAATCTCACACTCCTGGAAAGTGCTATTCATCAAGCATGCTCTCAGATTCCACAAACCACCTATCAACATCTCGTGGAGTCCATGCCACGAAGAATCAACGCAGTATTAAAGGCAAAAGGTGGCCCAACGAAATACTGAGGGGGTGGTCATGGTAAAGTGGCCACTCAGTGTATGTAAGTTGCTGCGATAAGCCAAGGACGGCGTAGTTCGTTCGGGAGAATTAATCCTTTAACGACCAAAACGCCCAAAACGCCGGTACGTACAAACGACCATAGCAGCCCGAAACGACTGTCTAGGGTGAGTCAGATTTCCCATCTTTACCTGTTCTTTAAATTTGCACGACATATGAGCGATCATCAAGAGTCACATTTAGTCATCATTATTAATACAAAACAACTAAGTGAACAAACGGAACATTTTGGACGTTATGGGGTTTAGAGTGATACAAAATTTTAGGGTCATGGTCGTTAAAGGGTTAAATGCTCCCGAGTGAGATCCATGGTTCATACACTTTTTCAATCACAAAATTCCAGGACATATCCAGAACTGTTGGACTTCTTATCAGGACATACGATCCAAACGCTCCTACTTAAAATATTGCGAAACCATAGGTCTGTTCAACCTGCAACCCACAACAAACAACTTCCTACATGCTCGACCAAACTTAATACAGAACGAAGAATGTTGAAAATGATATTTGCTGCAGCTTCCTCGGTAAAGGCACGATGCAGAGCACGGATCATGCCGTTATTGTGGAACGACACTACGGGAGTAACTCTCTGGGGAGCCATTTCCTACGACACCTAGACACCCTTGGTAGTCCTCTGTACCACCTTCAGGGCTTCATGGTACCTCGACGACAGTCTAAGACATGTGTGTTACCATTTCTGTCATAGCATCACCAAGCAATTTTTTTAACAAGGTAATGACAGGCCACACACGACACGACTCTCCCAGGCCTGCCTCCATAATGATGACACCCTTCCATGGCCAGTTCGTTCGCCTCACCTCTCACCGATTGAACATGCTTGAGACATGATGGGACGCCACCTACATCCATCCTCGAATGTCGGCGAACTGACCCTCAATTTAGGCTCCATCCTCACCACAGTATCCCTGAACTTTTTGCGACTGGCCTACAATTTAGACACCATCCAGCATGCTATACCTCACCACAGTATTCCTGAACGTTATGCGACTGGCCCACAATTTAGACATCATCCAGCATGATATACCTCACCACAGTATCCCTGAACTTCATGCGACTGGCCCACAATTTAAACACCATCCAGCATGATATACCTCACCACAGTATCCCTGAACTTCATGCGACTGGCCCAGAATTTAAACACCATCCAGCATGATATACCTCACCACAGTATCCCTGAACTTCATGCGACTGGCCCACAATTTGGATACCATCTAGCATGCTATAGCTCACCCCAGTATCCCTGAACTTTATGCGACTGGCCCACAATTTAGACACCATCCAGCATACCATACCTCACCACAGTATCCCTGAACTTTATGAGACTGGCCCACAATTTAAACACCTTCCAGAATGCTATACCTCACCACAGTATCCCTGAACTTTATGCGACTGGCCCACAATTTGACACCATCTAGCATGCTATAGCTCACCACAGTATCCCTGAACTTTATGCGACTGGCCCACAATTTATACACCATCCAGCATGCTATACCTCACCACAGTATCACTGAACTTTATGCGACTGGCCCACAATTTGGACACCATCCAGCATAACATACCTCACCACAGTATCCCTGAACTTCATGCGACTGGCCTACAATTTAGACACCATCCAGAATGCTATACCTCACCACAGTATCCCTGAACTTTATGAGACTGGCCCACAATTTAAACACCATCCAGCATGATATACCTCACCACAGTATCCCTGAACTTCATGCGACTGGCCCACAATTTAAACACCATCCAGCATGATATACCTCACCACAGTATCCCTGAACTTCATGCGACTGGCCCACAATTTAAACACCATCCAGCATGATATACCTCACCACAGTATCCCTGAACTTCATGCGACTGGCCCAGAATTTAAACACCATCCAGCATGATATACCTCACCACAGTATCCCTGAACTTCATGCGACTGGCCCACAATTTGGATACCATCTAGCATGCTATAGCTCACCCCAGTATCCCTGAACTTTATGCGACTGGCCCACAATTTAGACACCATCCAGCATACCATACCTCACCACAGTATCCCTGAACTTTATGAGACTGGCCCACAATTTAAACACCTTCCAGAATGCTATACCTCACCACAGTATCCCTGAACTTTATGCGACTGGCCCACAATTTGACACCATCTAGCATGCTATAGCTCACCACAGTATCCCTGAACTTTATGCGACTGGCCCACAATTTATACACCATCCAGCATGCTATACCTCACCACAGTATCACTGAACTTTATGCGACTGGCCCACAATTTGGACACCATCCAGCATAACATACCTCACCACAGTATCCCTGAACTTCATGCGACTGGCCTACAATTTAGACACCATCCAGAATGCTATACCTCACCACAGTATCCCTGAACTTTATGAGACTGGCCCACAATTTAAACACCATCCAGCATGATATACCTCACCACAGTATCCCTGAACTTCATGCGACTGGCCCACAATTTAAACACCATCCAGCATGATATACCTCACCACAGTATCCCTGAACTTCATGCGACTGGCCCACAATTTATACACCATCCAGCTTGCTATAGCTCACCCCAGTATCCCTGAACGTTATGCGACTGGCCCACAATTTAGACACCATCCAGCATACCATACCTCACCACAGTATCCCTAAACTTTATGAGACTGGCCCACAATTTAAACACCTTCCAGCATGCTATACCTCACCACAATGTCCCTGAACTTCATGCGACTGGCCCACAATTTAAACACCATCCAGCATGATATACCTCACCACAATATCCCTGAACTTCATGCGACTGGCCCACAATTTAAACACCATCCAGCATGATATACCTCACCACAATGTCCCTGAACTTCATGCGACTGGCCCACAATTTAAACACCATCCAGCATGATATACCTCACCACAATATCCCTGAACTTTATGAGACTGGCCCACAATTTAAACACCTTCCAGAATGCTATACCTCACCACACTATCCCTGAACTTTATGCGACTGGCCCACAATTTGACACCATTTAGCATGCTATAGCTCACCACAGTATCCCTGAACTTTATGCGACTGGCCCACAATTTATACACCATCCAGCATGCTATACCTCACCACAGTATCACTGAACTTTATGCGACTGGCCCACAATTTGGACACCATCCAGCATACCATACCTCACCACAGTATCCCTGAACTTCATGCGACTGGCCTATAATTTAGACACCATCCAGAATGCTATACCTCACCACAGTATCCCTGAACTTTATGCGACTGGCCCACAATTTAGACACCATCCAGCATGCTATACCTCACTACAGTATCCCTAAACTTTATGAGACTGGCCCACAATTTAAACACCTTCCAGCATGCTATACCTCACCACAATGTCCCTGAACTTTAAGCGACTGTGCTATACCTCACCACAATATCCCTGAACTTTAAGCGACTGTGCTGTACCTCACCACAGTATCCCTGAATTTTATGCGACTGTGCTATGCTGAGTAACCGCTTGTATCCGAGCCAGAGGTGGTGGTACAACGTACTGACTTGTTTCACTCATGTAGCTGTTTTAGCCGAATAAATGGCCCGACTTCTCTGGAATTGCAATAATTTCCTTTCGTATAGATGTACATTGGTTGGATGACTCCTCTTGGATTGGATAATCCTAATCTCGATTGCATAATTCTTTCCGGGTAATTCGGGGTTTTTTCACAAAGAGCGTAGTATCGTTTGCTTGCATTTTTACATAATTCCGGTTGATAAATGTGGTTTGTGCTACAATACCAATATTCAATGGATTGCTAAACAGACGTATGTCTGATTTGACTTCATCAAACTTTTTATACCTTTCATCAAAATTCTTAATAAGAGTCCCGAGCTGAGGAACACAGCTGAGACGGGCCGAGCCCGAGCTGAGGAACACAGCTGAGACGGGCGGGGCCCGAAACCGAAACGGGCTCGAGGGGCTCGGCCTGCGTAATATATACTGGAGTTCGGTCTCCGGGCGGGCTCGGGCTGCATAACACTTACTGGAGTTCGGGCTCAGGTTCCGTAATACTTACTGGAGTTCGGATTCGGGCGGGCTCGGGCTGCGTAACACTTACTGGGGTTCGGGCTCGGGCTGCGTAATACTTACTGGAGTTCGTCCTCGGGCTGCGTAATACTTACTGGAGTTCGGGCTCGGGCTCATTAGTGATATCACCTTTCTGAGCAAGAAACTTTATGGAGTATTCTGTTTTAGTGTGTTTAGAAGAAGAAACGTGGCAGTAAAGTATTTTTCTCTATTTCTTTGTGTAACACCATAATTAAAAGGAGAACGAAAGACAACTCGAGATGTAAAGAAGAAGCGAGGAATTACATGAACTATGTATGGCCTCATGTACTACGCACTAATGCTTTTGAAAATTGAGCACAATGAAAGACTGCTGGCATTAGCTTGAAACTTACAGGATATGTACGACAGGTTGGGACATGCAAATGATTAAAATGCCAGTGAAAATGCGCATGCGCTTTCGGAGTAGCACTGTCTGGTCTTGGGCATGAAGAGCTGGTTCAAATTAGATGTTGCAATCAGGGAAAAACCGGCATTGAGTCGAAACTGTGTGTTTTGTGTCTCACTATGCCCCGTTACCCAAGAATGCCGCATTGTGAACACCTGACGGACTCTAAAAGAGAAAGAATTGCTGGGATGACAGAAATGTGGATTTTATTCCGCGAAATTGTCACTCGTACGGAATAAGACGCTAGAAAAGTGATGCGAAAGCGGCGTCAATTGGCAGATGAGGGTCGGACGCACAAAATTCTAGAAAATGGACCGCAAAAACGCACAACTGCACGAGATAAATGATACCTCTACCGCATGGCAGTGCCCGATCTCACAGTTACATCCACGGTGTTAGCACAGCAGTGGAGCACTGTAACAGGTCAGGCTTTGACCTCCAGCAGAGTTCGACGTTTTCTGTTTAGCAGAGAACTGGTCTCTAGCAGCCCATTGCTGTGCATTCCATTGACTCTCAACCACACACGCTTCAGGCTGTAAAGGGGTCTCGAACATAAACATTGGCGCACTGACTGGCAACAGGTCGTGTTTTCTGACAAGTCACGATTCAACTTGATGCACCATTTCGAAAAAGACGTGGTGAACGACACTTTGCATCATCATACCTTCCCAACGCCAAAAGTCATAGTTCGAGGCGCTATTGTCTCAATTCGCGGCCTCGCCTGATACGAATTGAGGGAACGCTCAACAGCCAACAATGCAACAAAGATGTTTTAGAGGCAAAAGTAACACCCTTCCTTTAAAGTTCTTCTTGGTTACTCAGTCCAAGGACTGGTTGTTCAGTAGTTGTACTCTGTCTCTCTATTCCTCTCTATTTTTCTCTTCAGAATTATCCTGGTGATATATTCAAGCAGGACAATGCTCGGACACATACTGCCCGGAATGTCCAAGACCTTTTTTTTCCCGCACAAAATAATCAATTTTGAACTTTTGCGATCATTGATTGGAATTAAGGAATGAATTGTAAGTTGTGCTGTGAATTCTAAACGTTGTGTTACCACAAGAAGAAGGAAGAGATTGTCCTTGTGAGATATGTAAAGAGAACAGGTGAAGAGCATCAAATGCAAATGATGGAGCGTGGAGTGGTGAAAAGAGTGTTGTAGATAGATGCTACAAGGTGAATCAAAATTCGCAGGACACCCTTGTATTTCAGAAACGGGAGGGAAAATGAAATATCTGAATACCAATGGAGAGCCTATCTTTCAGGCTATTTCAGGAACATGGCCACCATCTTGAAATCCGTCACACTGGATTAGGTTCAAATTTTTAAAATGGTGAGGGAGGTCATGTTGCGTATCAAACAAGACCAGAATTTTCTCAGAAATTGATTGCCGTAATCCGGTTTCACATATGTGTTGTGGTTCACAAGTTATCAACACAGAAATCTGAAATAACCATTGCTTGTTGCAACTAACTGAAGATGGCATTGACGAAAGAGGATAGGATTGAGGTGATCCTAATGTCTGGGGAACGCAGCTGCAGTATCGTAGCCACAGACTTCAACAACCGACACCCATAAAGACCACCAATTTCACACAGCACTATCGCAGACCTGATATCCAAATTCCAAGAAAGTGGGACTGTGGACGACAAGCCACATAGTGTTCGGCCGAAAACTGCTACCGTCGAGGAAACCTCAACAACGGTCTTTGCATCCTTTGCAGAGTCCAAAACGTAGCACACGACGTCTCGCAGCAGAATGTGGTATCACCCACTTAGCCATTGTACGGATTCTTCACACCGCTCACTGGCATCCGTTTAAGATCCAGATGCAGCAGCAACTACCAGAGGGTGACTCTGACAGACGTGTCGAGTTCTGCACCTGGGCTTTGGACCAACATCAACGGGATCACCCATTGGCACAGGGCATTTTTTTCAGTGACGACGTTAACCGTCAGAACCACAGGTACTGTAGTGACAGGGACCCTCACTGGACGGAACCATACAAAGTCATTGGTAATGTAAATTTTATGGTGTGGTGTGAAATGTGGAGCATCCATGTAATCGGACCCATTTTTAGCGACAATAACCTAAATGCTTAGCGCTACCTGGAAGTACTACAGGAAAGAGTGTTTCCTTCCCCTCTGAATGAAGATGGAAGCTTCCGCTGTTATTTCCCACAAGAATGGGCTCCACCACACTACGAAGCAACTATTGGTCAATGAATAGATGTTCAATTTCCTGGTCATTAGATTGGCCGACGTGATCCTGTGCAATGGCCACCCAGATCCCCCGATCTCATACCACTCGATTTTATCTGTGGGGTCATCTGAAACACCTGGTGTATCCTGAGAAAATCTGCGACAAACATCACTTTCAGCAACGCATCCTGGAGGCCTGGAACTGCTTTTCTCCCGATATTCTCGTGCAGGTGCATAACGACTGGATCAAGCGTCTTCAGCTGTGTGTTTAGCAATAGGAACACAACACATTGAACACATCAAATAACATCGCATCACAGGGTACTTTAGAAGTTTTTATTTCAACTTGCTGCGTTGATAACTTGTGAACCACAACACATATGTCAAATCTGATTACGGCAATCAATTTCTGTTAAAAAAAAACTGGTCTTGTTTGATATGCAACATGAACCATTTACCATTTGAAAAATTCGACCTTTATCCAATATGGCGGATTTAAACATCGCGGTCATGCTCCGGAAATAGCTTAAAAGATAGGCCCCCTTATAGATTTTTTGCTGGAGAATTCAGATATTTCATTTTACCTTCCGTTTGTAAAATACAAAGGCGTTCTGCGGATTTTGACTCACCCTGTATATGTGGAGTGAAAAAATAGTGTTGTATGTGTGGATAGATGAACAAAGTACAATAGACATATGTTGCGAATAATATATTTTGGTTTTAACTGTCATCTGATGAATTACGATGATTGTCAGCTGAAATGCATTGCTGACAGTGCGTTACTACATCGTGGAAGATAAAAACGACTTCACCAAATCACTTTAGTGGACAATCAAGTCGCAACTCATGAATACACTGCTGGCCACCCAAAATGCAACACCAAGAAGGAAGCATCCGATTGGCCTGAAATTCGCAGCATGCGTCGCCCGCGAGAGGACATGCAAACGATTACCATTGTAGGGCATATGCAAATCATGTGCGCCCGGCACGCCACCGAGAAGAACTATAAGAAGGGTGCACAGAAGGCGGGTGTAAGTACTAGAAGTGTGTTGTGCTGCCGGACCTGTGCCTGGGAAGCTTCCTGATGCCTCGTAGCAGAATACGGCTGTCTTTCCAGAACGTTTCGGAGCTCGACAGAGGACGAATAGTGGCTTATCGCGACAGCGGTTTATCGTACCGTATCATCGGCGCCCGTGTGAGACGACATCCAGCCACAGTGAGGCGAGTATGGATTCGGTGGATGCAGGAGGGACGGACAGACAGACGTGAGCGATTGCTGCAGTCGCGGCACACCACCGAACGAGAGAACCAGCATGTTGTGCGGCGGGCATTGACGGCTCGCACCGCCACATCACGAACGTTAGCGCAAGAATTAGGGTGTGTTGCGCAACAACCTGTGTCAGCACGTACCGTTCGACGTCGTCTGCAGGAGCGGGGACTTTTCGCACGGCGCCCATTGCTCACATTACCATTGACGCTACACCACCGGCGAGAGCGGCGGCAGTGGGCCGTTGAACGCCACACTTGGACTACGGAATGACACGACATTGTCTTCTCCGTCGAATCCCGTTTCTGCCTGCAACACCACGATGGTCGGATCCGCGTGTGGCGACACCGCGGCGGGAGACTGTATTACGCCTGCATTATGCATCGCCATACCGGTCCGTCGCCTGTCGTTATGGTTTGGGGCGCAATTCGATATGACACCCGCACCCCTCTGATACGCATCGCCGGTACACTCAACAGCCACCGCTACATCTCCGACGTTTTGAAGCCTGTAGTCCTCCCTTACTTGCAGGACCTCCAAGCGGCTAAGTTTCAAGAGGACAATGCGCGCCCGCACGTGGTACGCATCGTGCAACAAATCCTTACGGCCCACCAGGCATCACTGCTGCCGTGGCCCGCCTGTTCTCCCGATATGTCGCAAATCGAACACGTCAAGTCCCTGATCGGCAAACGTGTGGCCCGGCAAGCACCGCCCGCGGCTACGCCTGATGAACTTTGGCAGCGTGTGGAAGCAGCCTGGACCGACATACCCCAAACCCACATCCAAAGCCTCTATCGTTCGATGCCACGGCGTGTAGCGCCTGTTATTGCCAGCCATGGGGGCCACACGAACTATTGATGTCTGCGTGTTCCGCAAGTCGCACGGGCCTGTAAGCTCATTCGTTTCATCTTTGTATCTGTTGTTATGTGTCCAGTAAATCTGGCTTTGCTATCTCGTGTCCTTCTTGGTGTTGCATTTTGGGTGACCAGCAGTGTATATGTAAATGCTAATTCTTTTCACACGAACACACACATACTCTCCGTTTCTATCTAATTACTTATCATGTTATGTGCTCAGTTAGTTAGCTAAGGGCAACTAAGTAATAAATTAATCAACAACATTCAAAACTAAAAGCACCGCATGTCACAGAAGTGATTCTTGTAAAAGGCAGTCACTTTATCCCAAAATATTAGTGGTCAAGATGTCAATAATTTCTGAAACTGACCGATATCGAGACTTCAGGGAATGCAAAATTGGTGGAATGGAAGCAATACTGACGGGTAGTGATAAATAACTTTTATACCGTTTTTATGTAGACTACTACTAGACTTTCGGTCCCATAATGAGACTTAAGGTTGGCAAATGAAATGGTTTTAGATCTGGAAGCACCTCACATACCATTTTACTATTGCAACAGTAAGTAGCAAATAAGTAGTTTTTCAGATCATATAAGGTAAGGCGTTGATTTCTTATGCTGAAAGAGTTTCAATTTAATTAAAAACATGTCAGTATTACAAAATAAATATTATTATAGTTGTTGTTTTTAGGGTTTAGCGACCACGGTGAACAACTCAATGGGATATAAGCAGTCCTCCGTCCCTAATTTAGGATCACTGGTTCTTTGAGGAAGAGAGCCAGTGACGTAAGACAAACACAACATCCATGCCTCACCAGGATTCGAACTCGGACACTTTTAGGGCGAATCATCATAAGCCAGTGCTTTGACAACTGCGCCACTGGACAGCCTTTTTTCTTCGGATCTGAGAAGAAGTAAAACGTCATTACCAAGTCTGCTATAAAACACAAATAATTATCCGATTCAGACATAATTTATAGAGTCAGTCCTTGGAAAAGCAGAACAGTATAGAAAATGTATTGAATATTGCGCCTACTCTCTTTTGCATAAATTTGTTTGCTAAGATTCTCAGGTTAGTGGACCGATCGTCAAGATAAATAGACTTCCTATTATGGTTTCAGCCTTTCAATTCATTACCAATTAGGAAGAGAGCTTTTTTGAAAGGAATATTACCTAAAATATTATCTAATGCAATGTTCTAACGAAGATACTTTTGATTCGCGTGATATACATATTTGTGAAAGGGAATGGAGCTAAGCTTAAGAAAAGAAGTACGTTTATGATATACAGTCTTCTTGATATTTTTAATGCGTAAACTATGATATGCAAACAAGTGTATCTGTAATTAATAGAGATATATACTTATATCATTAACCGTTACAATGAGACAACTATGTGTATGAACAGAGATATACTTCCATAGGGAAAAGCATTCCTGCCAGCAACTCCTGTTCGTGTCTCTCTCCAGCAGAATGCATCGTTCTTTTATTGGCATACGGTGGTGTAAATATAGTTCTTCTAAATTCTGGGGATTCTGTTGACTTCAAATAAACGATGTTTTAATAGAAATTTAACCTTTTACAACATTATTTTTCTGGTTCAGTACTTGTCTCATAAAAATAATACTCCAGCATTCCAGAAAAACGCAGTTCACCAAACTTTCATTTTGACGCAAGTGTATTCTGATGCACTGACAGGAAACAGAGAAAATATAATAGAATGAAATTACTGTGGGCGTTACACGTCAACACAAATGATATAAAGAGTCAATGTAGAATAAAATGTGAAAATTAATAGCTAATCGGATAAAAGGTGATAAAACACTTGCTGTAATACATGATTAAGGTTTAAGTGTACAAGGTTCAAAACTACTATAAAAAAGATCATGGTAATTCGGGTTCTGCAGATGAAATCCTGATATCATCCTGCTTTCGCTCATTAATTATCGAACAGGTCAATCAGGAGACAAAATCATTGAAAATAAATTGTCATTAGCATATGTGAATGCAAAATGATCCGCATTTAACGTGTAAGAACTAACTTTGTTGTATGTATCTATTGCATAAAACTTAAGAATCAAACCCTTAAAAACGTAGTTGTGATTGATGTTTTTTTTAAGTTAGCATCGAAATCTCTAATTATTTACAGTTTAGTTTTGTTTTCTTGTTTTCCACAATGTGTTTCTGCGCTTGCTAGGAGAGTACTGTAGTCTTAACAATGAGTAGGTTCTAACAAAGTAACTTTTCAGATTTTATGCACTGTTTGCCCTTAAGGTTTGAGGTAGAAGTGCTTATCTGTATTTCCTGTATTTCCTGTCTTTCTTCTGCCCGTATTTTCCGTAGAAAGTAGTTTTTCTTATTTGATCATTTTATTGAAACTGGAATCACAGTCTCCAGGATATTCTTTGATAACTAAGTATAACGAAGTAAATTTCTCCGTCATTTTTATCCGCGCCGGGGTTCGAACCCGGGTCCACTCACTCCGGAATACGTTGCTCTACCAATTAAGCTACGCGGACGTTTTTTTTTATTCTGATTCCTATCTGCCTTTATGTTGCGTGCGTCCTTCTGGCAGGTACGTCACATCTCCTGGTACGTTACATCATCTCCCCCTTATATATATTTTTTTTCGAAGTGCTGCTCCTATTTTTCCTATCTCGCGGTGCGGAAATAACATCACACCATTGCGAGATTGTGAACGGTCGGGTCATCCGGATAGTTCGGGCGCCCTTATAACGAAGTAAATTTCTCCGTCATTTCTATCCGCGCCTGGATTCGAACCCGGGTCCCCTCATTCCGGAATAAGTTGCTCTACCAATTGAGCTACGCGGACGTTTTTTTTATTCTGATTCCTATCTGCCTTTATGTTGTGTGCGTCCTTCTGGCAGGTACGTCACATCTCCTGGTACGTTACATAAGTAATTCTGTTTACAAACTGCCCTAAATAGCCGACCTCAGCGGTCTTCGGTTTCATAGAACTGGCACACCTTTTTTGTGCTACCATCTTTCGAGTTTTAATTCAATAGGAGTAACTTCAATGGCAGTTGAGGTAGATGGGTAGAATTGCTTTTGCAGTTGAGGTTTTCTAGTCTTCTCCTACAAAATCACCTATCTAAGACTAATTTGTTTTCGGTTTCTTAGCATCTGTATTCTGAAAGAGTTATTTAACACATTTCTAGGATAACTCATTGAAAGCTGATAATTATTCCAAGGGCAAAGTTATTTCCCCCGCATAAATGCGGTTTAATTCGGATTAAGTTCATATGTGATTTGGTTCACAAAATTTCCATGGAAATCATGGATACTTTGAACCAAAAAGGTACTAAGATTCCTCGCTAACATTGTGAATAAAATGTGAACAAATTTTACCCGTTAAACATTGTATTCCTGGTCATATCTGTGACATATAAGTTTGAGATTTCTTATCTGTAGATCTATAAAATATGATGGTGTGTATTACGACATTTACATTCATTTGCAAAAGTTTAAGACCACCTGTTGGTATTAGGAGATTTCTGCCGATTGCGTCAGCTACTGTCTGTATTACTCAACTTCCTGTCGGTGTTGCATCCTCCTACAGCGGCAGATGTTTATGGAGTTGGGGGAAGCGTGAGATTTCTGCCGATTGCGTCAGCTACTGTCTGTATTACTCAACTTCCTGTCGGTGTTGCATCCTCCTACAGCGGCAGATGTTTATAGAGTTGGGGGAAGCGTGAGATTTCTGCCGATTGCGTCAGCTACTGTCTGTATTACTCAACTTCCTGTCGGTGTTGCATCCTCCTACAGCGGCAGATGTTTATAGAGTTGGGGGAAGCGTGAGATTTCTGCCGATTGCGTCAGCTACTGTCTGTATTACTCAACTTCCTGTCGGTGTTGCATCCTCCTACAGTGGCAGATGTTTATGGAGTTGGGGGAAGCGTGAGATTTCTGCCGATTGCGTCAGCTACTGTCTGTATTACTCAACTTCCTGTCGGTGTTGCATCCTCCTACAGCGGCAGATGTTTATGGAGTTGGGGGAAGCGTGAGATTTCTGCCGATTGCGTCAGCTACTGTCTGTATTACTCAACTTCCTGTCGGTGTTGCATCCTCCTACAGCGGCAGATGTTTATAGAGTTGGGGGAAGCGTGAGATTTCTGCCGATTGCGTCAGCTACTGTCTGTATTACTCAACTTCCTGTCGGTGTTGCATCCTCCTACAGCGGCAGATGTTTATGGAGTTGGGGGAAGCGTGAGATTTCTGCCGATTGCGTCAGCTACTGTCTGTATTACTCAACTTCCTGTCGGTGTTGCATCCTCCTACAGCGGCAGATGTTTATGGAGTTGGGGGAAGCGTGAGATTTCTGCCGATTGCGTCAGCTACTGTCTGTATTACTCAACTTCCTGTCGGTGGTGCATCATCCTACAGCGGCAGCAGTTGATAGAGTTGGGGAAGCGTGAGATTTCTGCCGATTGCGTCAGCTACTGTCTGTATTACTCAACTTCCTGTCGGTGTTGCATCCTCCTACAGCGGCAGATGTTTATGGAGTTGGGGGAAGCGTGAGATTTCTGCCGATTGCGTGCTCCATGACACATATCAAAGACAGTAAAGGACTACCTGTAGAGGAAAAACATAACTGTGCTTGACTGGCCCTGTGATAGTCTCGACCTTAACCCCATCGAAAATTTGCGGACCATTTTAAAATATAATAGCAGGAAAACAGCCATCAAATTCCAAAGCTTTGATCGACGCGGTAAAGTACGTGTGGTGCAAAGACATTTCAATTGACTACTGCAAATCCCTCATTGAGAGTATGCCACATCGTATTCTATCCGTTATAAAAAGCAAAGGTGGCCACACAAAGTACTGATTTCGGTGTTTTTGTGTTCTAAAGAATGTAAGTATTCATCTGTGGTGTAATTTTTTCAAATATCTCTGACTAGTAATTAGTTGTTCCTTTGAAAATCTTAATTTTCTATAAACTGACAGGTGATCTTAAACTTTTGTAAATGACTGCACTTCAGGCAGCCATATGGTTAGGTTCTGTCCCTCTGTAACGTATACTCTATATTCACTTTCCTTTTGATTTTACTATCTCTGGTTATTTTATTTTACTATGTAAATTATCTTCCTACTGAACGAAATATTATTTCACCCGCTGAATGAGATCTGGCAATGAGTGTAAGTCATGACTTGGTGGTAGCTAGTATATAGGCGCGTTCATCGAGACCTGAGGAAGGGGTGTTGTGTTGGAGTTGTGTTGCGTTGGTTGTAGCGTTGGTTGTTGCGTTGGTTGATGTGTTGGCGTTGCGAGGTGTTGTTATGAGAGTGTGTGTACTATAAGAGGAAAGTTTATTCATTATTATGTACAAGATATACGAGTGCCTTAGTTGACCAAGAGTCTTGGAAATAAACAAGTTTTTCAGTAAGTTCAGTCTTTCTCAATTCTTAGTTTTGTCAGACCTCTGTCTGGCTGTTAGGTTTATGACTTTGATTACTTAATATAAATAACCAGCGTTGAGACTTTGTTTAAGTTCATAATTAACGAGTAACAACACCCTTTTGGGAATTCATTATTTTGAAGCTTAGAGCATTATTCATTCATAATAATTAGTTTAGCAAAAAGATAAGCAAAGCTAATTCATTATAATTGGCGCCAGAACATTTCTCGAACACGAGATCCTGACTATTATTACCCATGGCTTCCTTACCTGAGACAACTGCAAATTTCCACCATCCGGCAAGTCTCGAGGGTAATGGTGTTTGTTTGGACAATTTGTACGAAGCCTGTGGCTCTGACTTTGATATGAATGATCTACACATACCCAAGCGTTCTTCACCATCTCGTAATGCACCAGCTTCTTATCACTCTGAGTCGCGGGTCGTACCTGAGGGAATTCAATCCTCTCAGCGAAGCAGAATGCTTGCTCATTTCGTGCCGCATGCAGGAACAATTTATTTCAATGGTTTGGAGGGGTCTTTAAAGTTCCTCGAAGATCTGGAAGATCATTTTGATCTCTATAATATTCCGGAAGACTGCAAGGTCCAAATTGCCGGCACTTGCTTGAGGGATACCGCCAAGACCTGGTATCGGCAGTGGCGAGGGTCGAACCCGGATTCTCATTATGAGAATTTCCGTGCAGAATTCTTGGAGGTCTTTCCTTTCGGCCTCAGTCGAGCTAGCCTTGCTCAACAGCTTTTTTCGCGTCAACAAGGTCCTAATGATAGCCCTGTTGCATTTGCGTTGGAAACTACACGCCTATATAATCTATGGGATCCACATGCCAGTCATGTTGACATATTGGATACCCTCGTACAGCAGCTCGACCCATTCTTACAAGATTTTCTTGAGGTTCGACACCCTACCACCATTCATGAATGCCTTCGCCTCATACGCACGTATGAAGAGCGACATGGCAAACATGCTTCAACTCACCATGCTCGGGCACCCCGCGAGGCTTATTCCGAAAACCCTCAGCGGCACAATAGACAAAACTTTCAGCGCGAGCATACACAAGTGCCCACCCAAGCTTCATACGTTCCACCACACAGAAGAGTGGCGAACCAACAGCGAGTTTCTGAGCAAGCTTCGGGATATCGTCATAATGCACAGTATGCTCGACCCCGTTTCACTCAGCAGCATTCGGAACGTTCTCATGCCCAGGGCAATAATAATTTTTCTGCCCGTGCTGAGGGCAGACGTAACGAATATGAAAATGTCAACAGACACGCGGAGTTCCCGACGCAGGGTTCACGCAATTTTCCTTATCGTGAAAATTTTCCCGATACCCGGCAGGGTCGAGGTTTCCGACCACATGATAACACCACCAGAATTCCTTTAAACTTCCACAGGAAGTAGATGAAGGGTCGGTCCTTCTTCCTGATACCAAACATTCTGACCCTAAAACAGTATTAGTGACTGTTCAAACTCCTCAGTTGCCTGATGTATTTTTGACACTTGAAGACGTTATTGTCGAGACAAAGTTCGACACTGGGTCTGAGATACCAGCCCTAAATACAAAGTTTTGCAACGACGTTTTTTCTGCAATACACGTTCAGCCTGCAACGCAGTATTTGCGAGGTGCCAATAATGAAATCTTCAGTATCGCAGGAACTGTCACATTATCTTTAGGGCTGGGAAAAGCTCGTTTTACACATTCTTTCCTGCTTATAAACGAGCTACCCGTGAAATGTCTCATGGGTATGGACTTTATTAACAAGTTTCAAATAACTTTGAATTTTGTACAACATGTGATTTCCTTTCCGGAACCTGTCGAAATGATTCCGACGGTTCCTGTAGATATTACGAGTTTATTGTTGAGTGACCAATTGAATGAGGGGCAACGAGACCAGCTTTCTCTCCTTTTACAGGAAAGCCCTGGTTTATTTTCTGATCAACCTGGTTTCACACAGGTGGTTTATCATGTTATTGACACTGATGGTTCGAAACCCATTGCGACGAAACCTTACCCTTGTGCTCCACATAAAAAACAGGAAATGCAACGTCAAATTGCGGAAATGATTAAGCAGGGCATAATCAGGGAATCAACAAGCGCCTGGGCGGCTCCTGCCTTCTTGGTTCCAAAGAAACAACCAAATGAATTTCGTTTCGTGACAGATTTTCGCAAACTCAACCAAGTCACAAAAACAATCAATTATCCCCTACCTGTCATGTCACATATTCTAAATGACTTGTCGTCAACCAAATGGATGTCAACTTTGGATTTGGCAAGTAGATATTGGCAGGTGGCAGTACATCCGGACTCTGTCGATAAAACAGGCTTTGTGACTTCTTTTGGGGCCTATGAATATTTACGTATGCCTTTTGGTTTAGCTTCTGCACCTGCTACTTTCCAAAAGCTTATGGACACGGTTCTCAGACCTGTCCTGGGTCCCCATGTGCATGTCTATTTGGATGACATTATTATCACATCAGAGACTTTTGACGAGCACCTTTCTCTGCTCAAACAGGTGTTCCAACTTATATACAATGCTGGCTTGACGTTAAAACCTAGTAAATGCCAGATAGCGAGGGACGAGATTGTATATCTGGGGTTGAAAATTACTCCCCACGGTTTATTTACTGATAATGAAAAAATTAGGCCTATTGTTACCTTTCCTCGGCCTAAAACAGCAAAAGAACTATCCCGCTTTCTGGGAATGACCGGTTGGTATCAGCAGTTCGTCCCCGCTTATGCTACAATATGTGAGCCGTTGTATGCTTTAAAGCGTAAATACAAGAAGTTTATTTGGACACCTGAAGCTAACGCTGCATTCGAAACACTGAAGTCTGCATTGACTCAGCCTCCGGTGTTGGCTTTCCCGGATCATACTAAAGAATTTGATATTTATACTGATGCATCCGGAGTTGGTCTTGGTTGCGTTTTGTCACAAGCTGGGCATCCAATAGCTTTTGCGTCTCGTACTTTAGACAAAGCTGAACGCAATTATTCAGCTACGGAACGTGAATGTCTTGCTGTTGTGTATGCACTGAATAAATTTCAATGTTATCTTAATGAATTGACAGTTAACATAATTACGGATCATTCTGCCCTTCAGTATTTGAATTCTGCTAAGCACCTATCTCAAAGACTTATGAAGTGGGCTCTGAAGTTACAAGAGAGCAATATCAAAATTTCGTATCAGCCAGGTAATAAGAATCAATTACCGGACGCATTATCTCGCGTTCCGATTAGTGGGATTCCCACAGAAACTACTCCTGGATGTCAGCCTTTACTTCTAATAGCTGATATCACATCCAGAGAGCAGATAATGGCAGAATTAATAAATGATCCAGATTTTGGGGATATTTACAATTTTTTGCTTGCGGGTTCGCCCCCACAAAGTGATCCTTCTCTGGCTGGAAGGTCACAACATTTTGAAGTAATAGAGGGTCTTCTTTATTATACAAAATCTCGGACTACTAGGGCAGAGTTTCGCCCATGTATTCCGCGAACCCTTAGAATGGCTCTTTTAAATGAATTTTATGACAAACCTCTTGCAGGCCATTTAGGTATTCGCAAGACCCGTTGTAAATTGCGGGATGTTGCCTATTGGCCTGGCATGTACCAAAGTGTGCTCGCATACGTTCAATCATGTCACTTGTGTCAGATTAATAATTATCGTAATGTAAGACCGGCCGGTCACTTGAAATCTAGTTCAAGTTCTCATGTGTTTGATATTATTTCCATAGATTTATTGGGACCTTATCCATTATCTGTTAAAAATAAAGCTCGTTATGTTTTAGTACTAACTGATAATTTTTCTAAATGGGTTGAAGTTTTTCCCATTAAAGCCGCTACGGCTGAGATTATTTGTAATGTCTTAGTTAAAAGAAGTATTTTCTAGATATGGTGCACCTAATAAAGTAGTTTCGGATAATGGTCCTCAATTTATTTCTGACATTTTTGAAAGAATGTGTGCGAGATTACACATTAAACACAAATTCATTTCCCCATATCATCCCCAGAGTAATCCTGCGGAACGTGTTAACCGAACGTTAGTGAAAATGATTGCGACTTTTGTAATGGATCACCATGAAAGATGGGATGACCAATTAGAACTTTTTGCGTTTGCCCTCCGCTCGTCTGTCCACGAGTCTACTAAAATTACTCCTGCAGAACTTTTTCTGGGTCGCAAAATTAAAACCCCTTTTGAAAATTTAACGGGGATTATCGACGAACTAAATCAGCGACCAACTCCGCAATCAGTACACATTATGGCAGAAAAAGCTCGTGTTGCAATGCTAGGAGCACAAGCGGCTCAAGCACGATATTATAATTCTAGGCGTAGGGAACCAGATCTTGTCGTTGGAGATCTCACTCTCGTGGAAACGCACTTCCAGTCTTCTGTTTCGCATACTTTAGTGAAGAAATTTGCACCCAGCTACGAAGGTCCATATCGGGTGGCAAATGTCTTTGACAATAATATTGTTCTGGAGAAACCGAACAACAATTTTCAATATGTACATGTTGATCAATGTCGCAAGTATCACGAACAGAATATCGATTTCATTATCAATCCTACTCAACCTTCTGTTCCACAGACTCAAGAATCTATATCTCATGTTCAACCGCCGGAAATTGTGGACGAACCACCGAACATTTTTGAAGAATCACCAGTGATTTTTCCTTCACCCTCCCCCTCCAGACGAGTTTCTACACCCGCAACCTGATTCTCCCATGAGACCAAGGCTCGAATCGAGTTCGTTGAATACTAGTATCGTTCCTTTCCCTCCAACCATTGCCAAGACTATTGCTGCGCCGTTTCCGGTTACCTCTGCACCAACGCGGGATACTTCTTCTTTGAATACCTCGTCGGAAAGTATTCCTATAGGCAAATCTAAACATCGCCCTGCACGACCGCTGAATTACAGCAGCGACTCAGAGGCGTCTGACATTTCTGATTTATCAGTTATGAATCCAACATTTCATATTCCACACCGTCCAGCACCACCAAAAGCTGGGCGCAAACGTGACTTGTCTCCCCAATCTGCTTCGCCGCAACAGCGATGAAGGCAGAAATCTTTGCATCCACCCGGGTTTCGCCCCTGGAACCTCCGTTCAGGGCAAACAGGGCCGATGCCTGCTACTACTATCATGCCCCGTGGGCATAAACGAAAGCAAGCGATGTGGCCGGAGACACGTCTGTCCAAAAAGATACTGGAAGGACACAACGGGCCCCAGCACCAAGGGACTTCATATCCAAAGCCTGGGGGAGCCCGTTCCTCTCAGCCGCAGGGATTTCCGGACCGCCAGACTTCTGATGTTTCTGACCGTTCTTCTCAGCCGCAAGGGATTCCGGACCGCCAGACTTCTGACCGTTCTTCTCAGCCGCAGGGATTTCTAGACCGCCAGACTTCTGACCGTTCTTCTCAGCCGCAGGGATTTCCAGACCGCCAGACTCCTGACCGACAGCAGACCGATGTTCCAGTTCCAGTACCGTCCCGAAAGAGATCCAAGCCACCTGATTTCACCAGTCCCATTAGGCCTGGAAAACGTTATCGCACTAGAATTTTTATGCGTCCTCGAGATAAGTAAGTTCTCGTGGACAGGTTCTTTTCTCAGTTTGTTGTTTTTCCTGCACGACCAGTTGGCGTGTCAGAATTTCTTTTTTTCGTGTGGGCCTATGCATTCTTTTTTGTGTATATATGTGTGTTTTTTTTTTATATATTTCTTCTATGTCCATCTACTAATCCACTTTTTTTGTATATATCTATGTGCTTAGGGGTAAAATAATAAAATTGTTACTGTTAGGCAGCTCCAGGTAAATTTCGCTGCTGATACAGTTGTTCTGTATTTCAACGAATGAGGCGAACGTAATTTGAAATGAAAATAATAAAATTGTTACTGTTAGGCAGCTTCAGGCAATCTTCGCTGCTGATACAGTTGTTATGTATTTCAACGAATGAGGCGAACGTAATTTGAAATGAAAATAGTAAAATTGTTACTGTTAGGCAGCTTCAGGCAATCTTCGCTGCTGATACAGTTGTTATGTATTTCAACGAATGAGGCGAACATAATTTGAAATGAAAATAATAAAATTGTTACTGTTAGGCAGCTTCAGGCAATCTTCGCTGCTGATACAGTTGTTATGTATTTCAACGAATGAGGCGCACGTCATTTGAAATTAAAAAAGTGATTCCTGCTAGGCAGAATAAAAGGAAAGTATGCCGATGCAGGTTTGGTTTGTTCTACACTACAAATTTCACAGTCGAATACAGATTCGTAAATTGTCATGCCAAGTTGATAATGTAAATACGGCTACCACCAAACAACAAATCAAAAAAGATCGAGAAACGTCAATCATCGAAATGTAAGACTTACACTCCAAAATTGATAGGTTTTTCGGACATAAAAAAAGAAAAAAAAAAAAAAAAAAAGAAATTAAGGGGGAGATGATGTAACGTATACTCTATATTCACTTTCCTTTTGATTTTACTATCTCTGGTTATTTTATTTTACTATGTAAATTATCTTCCTACTGAACGAAATATTATTTCACCCGCTGAATGAGATCTGGCAATGAGTGTAAGTCATGACGTGGTGGTAGCTAGTATGTAGGCGCGTTCATCGAGACCTGAGGAAGGGGTGTTGTGTTGGAGTTGTGTTGCGTTGGTTGTAGCGTTGGTTGTTGCGTTGGTTGATGTGTTGGCGTTGCGAGGTGTTGTTATGAGAGTGTGTGTACTATAAGAGGAAAGTTTATTCATTGTTATGTACAAGATATATGAGTGCCTTAGTTGACCAAGAGTCTTGGAAATAAACAAGTTTTTCAGTAAGTTCAGTCTTTCTCAATTCTTAGTTTTGTCAGACCTCTGTCTGGCTGTTAGGTTTATGACTTTGATTACTTAATATAAATAACCAGCGTTGAGACTTTGTTTAAGTTCATAATTAACGAGTAACAACACCCTTTTGGGAATTCATTATTTTGAAGCTTAGAGCATTATTCATTCATAATAATTAGCTTAGCAAAAAGATAAGCAAAGCTAATTCATTATACCTCTTACACTTGTACCTAAATAGATTTACTGAGGCAAAGGCTGATTCGCCGCAGTGAGGCCATATAAAAACAAAACTCCAGGCATATTAATTTAATTACTCAAGGAAGGGTGAATTTTGTTTATGGAAGACTTGGCCGAACACGGCCTTTTCGAAGTCTTCCAAAATGTGATTTTGAAAAACTGCCAGTTGTTGTAGTACAAATCAAAGATTTCTAAGGTAAAAGCAAAAAGGGAAAGAAGCGAAATATGTATATTTAGAATTTATATCACTCAGATTCGTTAATTAAATGACTATAACATCGGGAATATTTCTACATTTGAGTCATACGTTTTTTTAAATATTAATAGAGATCGGAAATTTTTAATACAGGGTGATTCACAAAGAACTATACAATTTCCAGATGCTGTGAGACAGTAACAGTTGAAGACACGGACTACAACTGCGAACCGTTAGGTAAATGTACTCACAAAATCTGTGTCTCGCCACTGAGAGAAGTGACGTAGGCGAAAGCGCGAGTGTCACGTGACTAGTCAGTCGATGAACATCTTCCTCACCGACGGATTGGACGAGCCGCGGACTACAACATGCCACTGACCCAATGGCCACCCAGAAGTCCTGACTTAACAGCTTGTGACCTTTTCCTTTGGGAGTACGTAAAGGACAAGGTATTTGCCCCTCCCCTTCCTGTTGATCTAGAGGAGCTGAAACAGCGTATCACAACTACTATCACTGCACTTGATTCAGATATCTTACCTCGCGTTTGGGTGGAAATGGATTACCGGCTCGATGTGTGTCGTGTGACTAAGGGTGCACACATAGAACATCTGTGACTGTCTCTAAAAAACTTGAAACATTCCCCTACAGTTCTGTTACAGGTAACATAAAATATCTTATATTGTTCTTGTTTTACAGTGCGTCGAAACTGTATATTTCTTTATGAATCACCCTGTACTATCGTTTAAGTATCAAACTATGGCACGTTCCGGGAACACAGTTGAATAATGAAGTAAGAATATATGAGATTCACTCGGTAAGTTAGTTTTATTTATACTGTGAAAGTCATTGTCATCTTAACACAACCATTCTTCAGAAGGTGCTCATTGTTTCTGTTTGATAACAATGAATATGGATAATTGTTATCTAGTTTACATTGTTAAAGAATTCAGTTTTCGCTGATCCATGGCCTTATTGTTGTAAGTATGACTGAGGGTAAGTCATGTGGCCTACCAAAGTTATCAACCGTTCAGACTCGCAAGCGTAAGAGTAATGGTTCGAGCGTTGTTTACAAATCTCTATCGTTTTCCTTCACCAAAGGTAGTATTCATATTCATTGAGTTGTACATCCCCAAAACAACCACACATGAGGGTAAATAGCGACCAATATTGGCTCGGGCTGTGAGATATTCTCACACAGCAGGAGCCGACCCTGGGACAAAACAAATCTATGTGCCCCCAATAACTGAATTCAGGGTCAGATATTCATCCAAATATTGCAATTGACTATCCCACGACCCGATTTAATGATTACCTAATGCGCCCTTTTTTCCTATATTTTTTGTCTTTTCCGTTTCATACTTGAAATATTTCTGCTTCAGCTGTAATCTGCTGAAGTTTCAGAATACTCGTCTGTCCCTGACTTTTATTCTTCATTTTCTTCTCTTTGTTTATGTCCTTTTGTTTTTGGGTTGCATAGCGAGGTCTGCTTCATGTTTGTTGTATGCAATGATTAGTACAGTCGACAAAAGGATCTAAGATGCTGAAGCTCCTGGAGGCCAGAATGTTGTTGCCCTCGTGAACAGCGCTTTCCTCTGCAGCCTACTTCATCTTAAACGGTCCTTTACGAACTGAACCTCTGCTTTGCAAATAATTTGGAGCAGAGTGAAGTTCAGGTTTCTAATGGCTTGTAATCCCATTCATCATGGAGAGCTTTTCAGAAAACAGTGGTTGGTTCTTAGCAGGGAAAACCTAGCCTTCCATCAAAGGAACCTGTTACGCAGCTGCGGTGACATCATTCCAAGGAGAAGAGTCACGTATAGTCGGATGTTTTTAACTTGGCACTTGATGATAACGGAATCGCCTATTTTTGGGGGTGCAAGCATTTTGGGCGCGACTTGTCTAAGGAGGTGATTTTCGATGCTCGGAGACAACAGGCAAAAACTTCCCCGATCACCTATTCCCTGCGGGGCTAAGATTTTAAGACCCATTGCTACTACAGTCCCACTCTTTGGTTCATCCCTCAGCTACTCTGTCCATTGTTGTCTCCCTCATTGTCTAGCATTGCTAGCGGGGAATAACCACTGGAGAGAGAAAACCCGCTGTTTCTTTAAGAAGGATCACTTCAGAGACAAAGAAGCACCTTTTCCCCCTTTCATCTCAAGCAATGTTTACTGCCAGGCTTTCCCCAAGAATTTAGCCCTAGGGTGAGATTACTGCGGAACTCTTCGTCTGCTCCCTTCTTGCTCGAAATTACATGTGTTTAGACACGGGAAGTGCTTGCTACACCCCCAAAATCAGGCGATACCATTATCGTCAAGTGCCAAGAAACACAATCCGGCTGTACTGCCGTATTTTCGTTTACTATTGTGCAAAAAAAGCGAGGAGGGAAGAAATGAGAATAACAAGAGGGGGAACCCATATTTACCCCAGTGAACCCGATGAACATGACACAGAACGAATTCCTGGGAGAAATATTTGTTTTGAAACACTTACCCAGAATAAATTCTTATTAGGAAGAATAATTCATGCATAACTGAGCTAAGCGCTATGTTACGAAGGTTATACTGAAATTAATGAGCAACAATGTTTAAAAAATTGCGAGCTGTAATAATTAAAGAAACAAGTGCGACACTTAAATCTACATACCTGAATCAATTTTTTCACAAAGTCCCCGTTTCTTTAGATACATTTTCCCCATCGTTCTGGCAGTTTCTTTAGATACAATTTCCCCATCGTTCTGGCAGTTAGATACATTTTCCCCATCGTTCTGGCACACTTGTGGAAGAACTCTGTTCTAGTTGCGTGAAGTCACCGACTTACAGTTTGCTGTTCTTTTTTCGTGCTCTGATAGTGTTGGCCGGGAATCTGGTCCTTTAGGAATCCAAAAAGATGATAGTCAGAGGGTGACAGATGTGGACTGCAAGCAAAGTGAGGTAAAAGTTCCCATCCAAATTTTTGCATTTTTTCCAAGGTCAAACGAGCAAATTCGGGTTTAGCGTTGTTCTGATGGACAATGACTTTCTTTCCCGGCTGTTTATCAAGCAATGCACGGCATAGAGGTTTTGTAATGTTTGGACTTAACGAGCTGCACTTACAGTTCGACCAGGCCCTAAAATATCAACCAGAATGCACCCATCTGAATCCCAAAATACAGTTCCCGTAACCTTTCTAGCTGACGGAATTGTCTTACGCTTCTTCCTGCTTAGTAAATGGAAATCTTGTCATTCCATGTTCTGTCGCCCTGTTTCTGGTTCGAAATGGTTCAACCAATTTTCCTTACCTGTCACAATACTGTGCAAAATATCGGCCCTTTCATTTCGATATCGCTCCAATCGTTGTCATGAGGTGTTTTTGTTCTGGCCTTTGTAGTCTGTCAATAAACGAGGGAACCAGCGGACACAAATTTTCTGATATTCCAAGCTGCTGACCACCTCCTTTACTGCACTGTGCCCTATGCCCAAGTTCGCCGCAATTTCCTTTACCGTTACACCTCTTTTATCCCGAATTAAGGCACCAACCGTTTCCCTGTTGTGTTCTGTAGAGGCTATTTGACGACGCCTGTTACGATGCAGATCGTTAGTTAGTATCTATGAAACCGTCTGAAAAATGTTTTACCCACCTTCTCACACTGCTGGTATCCACGCACGCATCTCCGAATGTACACTCAAGCCTACAGTGAATATCGTCAGCCAGAATTTCCTCTTTCACGAGGAAGAGAACCACAGCACCCTGACGAAACAACGTATCACTGTCGGCGATCTTTTCTCGCATCTATTTGGTCACATGACGGGCGCTGGATACGTTATTTGGCATTCATGGCCGCAACGAGAGATAGCACTACCTATCAACCAGCTACGGGGTTTCTCATTCACTACGGAACCCGACATTTCTTTAATAATATTAACACTAAGAAAGATATTGCAACGAAATTTGAAGTGGACTTATCTCTCATTTCATGCGAAATGTGATGATATCACTACATGTCCTGGAAGTGGCCACCATTTGCGTCCGGTCAGCATTGAACCTGTCGCACCATATTGTTGAAAGTCCTTGCCAGTACGTACGCCGTCACTGCCTGAATTTCTTCGGCGATGTTTGCATTCAAGGCATCTATGGTTTTCGGTTTCTTTTGGTAAGTTCTCCCTTTTAGATATCCTCATAAAAAGCAATCGGGAGGCGTCAGATCGGGCGAGCGCGGTGGCCATAAACCCTTCGAAACGACGCGGTCGCCGAAAAAGGACTGAATTTTGGCCATACTGGTGTGTGATGTCGCTCCATCCTGCTGGTAATATCCCATGGAGAGTTCTTCGTCGTCCAATTGATTTACAAAGGAGTTGAAGATTTCCATATATGCAGCTGTTGTGATGGTTGTATCGAAGAAGATTGAACCATTTTTTGTGAAATTTGGTGTTTGATGTGGGATAGCATACCAAAGCAGCAGATAGGCTCGTCCGGCTGCCTGGCGGACTGCTTCTTCATGGCGACACACTTGGAGATGTGTCTGCCACTAAGGAGCACTCCGACTTACTGGCGGACCGCGCCGGGTTCAATGCTGTCTAGACGCAAATGGTGGCCACTTTCAGCACATGTTGGAATGTCATCACAGTTTGCACGAAATGAGGCAACTCCACTTGAAATTTCATTGCAATACCTTGATTGGTGTTAATATTATTAAAGAAATGCCGGGTTCGGTAGCAAGTGAGACACCCTGTATCATTCTCCCAATGCGCAATCTATCTGTGTAATGCAGATTTGTTCATTACTTTCCGTATGACCTACGCATTGCTAAGTACACTAAATGTATGACATTTAGTGTTTTTGTAATCGCGTATACACTAATATTTTCTTTGTGTATACGCGATTTAAGGACACAACCAGTAAAATGCAAAGGATAAATACATTTTTCTGGAAAACGCTGTGAATTGGCTCTATTCTAGCGTCAAAGTAGCTTAGAATTAATATGTACTTTCTCAAAGCTTAAAACGTGTAGCTTTTCGGAACGTTTTAATTTTGCACAGTTTTTTTTTTAATTGGAGGTTTAACGACCACCGTGAGCCACTCAATGGGCTATAAGCAGTCACCCGTCCCTAATTTAGGGTCACTGGTTCCAGGGAAGGGAGAGAGCCAGTGCCGTAAGACAAACACAACATCCGTGCCTCACCGGGATTCGAACCCGGACCCCTTTCGGACGAATGATCAGATGCCATCGCTTAGACCACTGCGCCACCGGGGCGGCACAGTTTTTTAATCAATTGAAGGATGTCGTGTTGAATTCCTTTAGAAGTACTATAATTTTGTAAAAAGAGTTCTGATTATGATACATTTTGACATATGTCGTATCTTTAGGTGCCCAATTTATCATCATCAAGTGAGGACACTTACTTCGGTGGTCGTCAAAGGATTACAGACGGCTTTACCTAACTTTTTTAACATGCTATTTTTGTTTAGTCGTTTTTAACTACCTGCCAATTTTTTTATATCGAATTACTTAATATGATATACATGTTCTTCATTTATGCACAGACATTTTAGTAACACATAATTTGCAACTTTTAAAGCCTTTAGTGAATTTCCGATATCATATTTTTCTCTCTCCGGCATTCGTATGCTACTATCGTTCTTCTCACATTTCAGGCATTTCAATCTCGCAGAACCAAAATCGTTCAGAATCTCATCTTATCTAGTGCCATTGGAAGTTTCTTTTAACTGATACCTTTAATTCGATCCAAGGCACTTATTTGTTTTCTGTTCTACTGCATGTTGTCCCCTGATGTTTTTTCTCTTGAATTCAGCTTTACAAATTAATGTTGGGTGAAGCAAATGATTTCAGAATCTTCCTTTCAGGCAAACCGAGTGAAAATCTCATCGTGTGATTCTCATTGCTTTGAAAATGGCCAGGCCACCTCGGAGGTCGAGTGTTCCCAGACATTGGTTTACGAGACGAGTCAGGATGCGAATCCAGAGAGCATCACTGACAGTGTGTGTATGTGTTTGGAACTGGCTGTTCTCCTTCCTACAACGTGTGGCTCCAAATTAACAAATTAAGGACAGGTGAACGCTTTATGTACTGCGAGGTACCAGATATAAGCGGTTTTCATACCTTTTCCTATCATATCCTGTATTAAATTGAATATTCAACAGTGAATGTTATGTAAAACAAAATTATCATTAGTAGGCTGGAAAAATTACGATTTATCTCGAGTGCAATTTGCATTTATGAATGAATTTTAACCTTGTTGTAGCTGTGTCGTTTTTTATATATGTTCCACTTGTTCTGTTTTGTTAATATTTTCAATAGATTAAATTGATATACAAAGCATTGGCAGGTCCAAAGTAAGGGTAAACCTCGCTCGCATTATTACCGTCAGTAAAGTGCATACGTAAGTTAACGTGTTTCCAGAGTGCAAATCCAATACCCACAAGTTTCATTAATCTACACATTTAGAGACACTTTGTTTTAAGTATACTGCTCCATTTTCAACATTTTCACTTTTCCCATTCATATCAAACTAGCTTTCCATGTTCGTGTTTCTGCTACCTGATAGCAGGAAATTCTATTTTCAACATGTTTAGACCATTTTTGTCTTTCTTCCGTTCGCCCAATGTAATTGTTTGCCTTACAAAAGGCCTTAAAGCATTTTGAGATATAAAAAAAAAACAGATTGTTTTTAGAAAGGGAGAATTAAGAGGCTGCTAGGATGGTAAGCCTAAACAGATTTAGTATTTTACCTGCCTTGAAATCACAAACATTTTGAATGAGTTTATTGCATAATTTCAAGTTAAAAATAAGTGTATCGTCCATACATGCCCGCATAAGACCCTTCAGACAAAATTTCGGTCTGAGAAATTCAGACGGAGAGTGGTCGTTGGGTCATTTAAAAAAATTAGAAATTTTCTAAATTGAGTGAACAGCAGCTGAAGAATTTTCATTTACGAAACGAAATTGGGTTCACATCAGATCTGAATGGACACGCGTTTTTGTCAGGAAAAAAAGCATCACCAGCATAGACATTTATCGTGATACCAGAAATTTGCTGCGCCGCTCCAGTGGCGCAGTGGTTTTCCATTCGTGCGTGAAGGGTCAGGGTTCGAATCCCGGTGAGGCATGGATGCTGTGTTTGTCTTACAGCACTGGCTCTCTCCCTTCCCTGGAACCAGTGACTCTACATCGGGGACGGGCGACTGCTTATAGCCCATTGAGTTAGTCACGGTGGTCGTTAAACCCCCAATAAAAAAATTGCTTCAAGATAAAATGTCGAGTTTTGGTAAAAACCAAGTGATACTTCAAATGTCGAAAACCAAGTGCAAGAAAACAACATTTAGCATTGCCAGCTATAGGGCTGATCATTTACAGGGATTTTCGATTGGGAAATATTTTTTTCTGTTTCGAGTTTAAGAGCCACTATGAGGAAAAATAAAGGTTATAGGCTGTCGCCTGTGTGCAATTCAAGGCCACTGGTTTTGGGCAATGGAAAGAGCTCTCGCCGTTCGACAAGTACACCACCCATTTCTCATCTAGGACTAAATCCCTGACCCATCTTGGACCGATGGTCAAAAGCCAGAGCCTCAGACCCCTCAGCCACCGAGACTACGACACAGAAATGATTTAATTTTCAAACATTCATTGCACACCTTAAGAAGGAAACCTTTCTTCGGCGAAGTACAACTTCACTTAGTCAGACAGTGGATTACATCTTCTTAACAAACATATGTAGTGCGATCAGAAAGTTCCGAGACTAGGTACGTAGCGCGCCAACAGATGGCAATACGTGGATGCGCGAGCAGAGGTCGAGGGAAGTGACCTTCATGAGTCTTTGTGCCGAGTGGCTTTGTTCTGTGAACATTAGGAGCTGTGCAACACGATATTTGGTGACACGTGCAGAACACAGGTGCAATTTCGGCATGGACTGCATAAAATTCTGCGTCAGACTCGGCAAATTGAGAACGGAGACGTATGAAATGTTGCGGCAGACTTACGGCAATGACGAAATGAGTCGTCCGAGGTGTTTTGAGTGGCATTCGCACTTCATGAGCGGCAGAACAGCACTGGCAGACGACGAAAGGTCAGGGAGACGTCCACGAAAAAAAACCCTGAAAATGTGGTGAAAATTAGGTAACTGGTGAATGAGGATCGTCGGAGAATCATTCAAGACATTGCTACCATCGTCAATGTGTCAGACGGAAGAGTGCAAGAAATTGTGATGTCGATTTGGAACTTGCACCGCATTGCTGCAAAGTTTGTGTCAAAGCTTCTGAACCCCGAAGAGAAGTCGCTCCGCGTCGAACTCTCTCAAGATCTTCGTCAGCAGGTAGTGAATGAACCAGCGTTCCTGTCGTTGGTCATCACTGGGGACGAGGCTTGGATCTACGGTTACGAACTGGAAACCAAACAACAGTCGTCGCAGTGAAAGACCCCGGCATCTCCACGACCGAAGAAAGCTCTACAGGTCCGGAGCGCAACCAAAATCATGCTCATCGTGTTCTTCGACATTAATGGGGTTGTGCATCGTGAATTCGTCCCCCAGGGCCAGACCATCACCGCCCTTTTCTACTGCCATGTTCTGCGGCGTCCTAGGGAGGACATTCGACGCAAACGACCTGAAATGTGGCGCAGGGGCGATTTCTTGCTCCATCACGACAATGCAGCAGCTCACAGAGCGCTAGTAACACGTCAGTTTTGCAGCCGCAACAGCATGACTACCCTTCTTCTCCCGCCTTACTCACCGGATTTGGCCCCCTGCTACTTCTTGTATAACTCCACTACCTGAGACGCACCATCAACAAATTGATCAACGACGTACGTGGTAAGTTGGCAATCAATTAGGGATTGAAGGACGTTCTTTGACAATTTGAAGGATATTCTGAACATCACTGCAGGTTGGGTGGAAGTGACCAACTTATTGTATGTAGAGTAGCATAAATAATATATAGCTGGAAAGCATGAGGATATGTAAAAGAGGAAAATAAATAGGTTCGTTGTTTGAATTGCAGTTCAGTCTGGTTTTCGTTGGTGAATCTATCACAGCTCGTAAAAACCGTTGAAGTGAGTTTCGGTGAGTCATAGTTGGTTGAGTTATACATAAATTCGCCGTGAGTGTAAATTCCTATTTTCCCACAAACAGGTGGTTATAGAGAATAGTACGTATGAAGCTTCAGGACGCACGGAAGTAAAGTTACCAGTGAGCATTGGTAATGAACTACACGGTCGAGTTGCATTATTGTGACCACCAGCTAATATCCAGAGTAACTGCCGTGTGCAGCGCGGACAGCAGCTACACGGGCTGGGAGTGACTCAATAAGGTGCTGGAAGTGGTTGACAGGTATGTGGAGCCATGCTGACTGCAGTGCATCTGACAGCTGCTGGAGGGTGCGTAGTGGTGGACCCATAGAGCAAACAACACGATCGAGATGGTCCCACAGATGCTCCATTTGGTTTAAGACCTGGGAATTAGGGTGCCAGGGAAGTACTTTGAAATCTTCATCGTGCTCTTCCATCACTCTCGGACATTTCTAGCTGTGTGACACGTCGCATTGTCGTGCTAGAAGATCCCATCCGCCCCAAGGAAGAGAATCAGCTTATATGGGTGCTCGTAGTCTGCGAAAATGGATTCATAACAAATTTGGTCCATAGTGCCTTCCACAAGTATGAGTGGATCCAGGGAACGCCACGAAAACATTCCCCAGACCATAACGCTGCCCCCTCCCTCCTCCAGCTTGCGTTCGGCCAGCAATGGTTGAAGAGTGTTTGTTCTCCGATGTTTTTCGCCTTATACGCCAACGTCCATCCATTCGATGAAGCAGAAAACGTGACTCATCGGAGAAGGTAATCTTTTGCCAATCAGCGGAGGTCCAATTCCGATACTGCCGTGCAAATGCAAGCCTTTTCTGCCATTGCACGTTCGTTAGCATAGATGCAGTGAGCATGCGTCTGCATCGGAGTCCCATACGCAGAAGGGTTCTCTGAACTGTTATTTTTAGACACAGTTCCGGTAGCCCCCTGATTCATTCAGCCATTGAGTTGCTCCACTGTAGGGTGTCGATCAGCCCTCACGCACCATCGCAGCCGACGTTTAACTCTCATATCAATGGCACGTGGTGCTCCGCAGTTTCCACTCGCTTATTCCCAATGGTGCCATTTCTCCAATCACGATACAATTTAACCCCAGCAGAACGCGAACAGTTTACAAATTGCGCTGTTTCAGAAATACTGCCACCTGTGGCCCGAAAGCCGATAATAATCCCTTTTTGCAAATCTGATAAATCGATCCTTTTATCAATGACAGCAACGAGTGATATGTTTTCAGAATGCCTACAGCTCACCTCATATATCCTTCAAACCAGCTCATGAAACGTGCCTTCTTTCACTGGCTACGCGCCGTTGACGTCAAAAGTTGGAGGTGGTCACGATAATGTGATTCGAATGTGTATAACACATTGAAACCTCCGTCTTAGTGAATCGTGACAAGTCACAGGATATTAAAACCACATGGATGGAACCAATACGAACACTAATAAAAGACAAGAGGATTACACTGATCAACAACAAAAAAAGGACATTTTTCTGGCCTAGACTTTTGCAGCTATTTCAGACTAATTTCAGGGTGCTGATTCCTAATCTGATCTCAGATTTGCTCTATCACATCTCATTTTTATGCTATCGGCATACCCCATTTTCATTGATTTTACCCCAAATTAACTCTTTGTCACTTATGATTGCAAGTTGTTGCGAGTCAGTGACTGCTTTAGTGTTCAAATATGGTGTTGTATTTTTAGGATAGTGTGTTTATAATGTCATTTTCTGTAGATATCCACATTTATTTAATATTTTGCTTCTGCAGGTCATGATCTAACAATGGCTACAACATCCGAAAAAAGGAAATGCAGTAATGACCCAGATACCTTCTGCTACATCTGTGGCAGCTTCACTTTGCAGGATCAAAGGCGCAAGTACGACTTGGAGACCAAGACAAACATTGGGCTCCTCACAAAGTGTGTAAAACCTGTGTTGAAACTTTGCGATCATGGTCTAAAGGAAAGAATGCTAAGCTGAAGTTTGGTGTGCCAATGGTTTGGAGAGAACCTAAAAACCATTTGGACAACTGCTACTTCTGCCTTGTCAATGTAAAAGGTTTCAATAAGAAAAACAAACAACACTTACAATACCCAGATATCCCATCTGCCAGACGACCAGTTGAGCACTGTAAGGAAATACCTGTGCCTGTATTTACTGAGCTACCAGAGACTGATGTTGAATCCCTCAGTTTACCTGCTTCTACAGATGATGATGGTGATGCTCAGATCGAATATACGCCATCTGATGCAGATTGTGATAAAATTTCTCTGTTTAGTCAGCCTGAATTGAATGATCTTGTAAGAGATTTGTATTTGCCAAAGCAGTCTGCTGAATTGTTGGCTTCCAGGCTGCAAGAGAAAGCACTACTTAGACCTAGCACTAGTGTCTCCTTTTATTGTAACAGAGAAGCAGCACTGCGAAAGTACTTCAATTCAGATGATCAACTTGTTTATTGTAATGATGTTGAAGGGCTTCTTCTCAATATGGGACAGCCCGCATATGATTCAAGTGAATGGAGACTTTTTATTGACAGTAGCAAAAGGAGTTTGAAATGTATGTTACTTCACAACAGAAATATATATGGTTCAATCCCAATAGGACACTGTGTAAAAATGAAAGAAGAGTATGCCAACATCAAGATTGTTCTGGATAGATTGAAATACCATGTTCATGGATGGGTAAATTGTGTTGATTTGAAAATGGTTAATTTTCTGCTGGGTCAGCAAGGATGTCACACCAAATACCCTTGTTTCCTGTGCTACTGGGACAGTAGGGCTACATTACAACACTTGGTTAAAAAGAACTGGCCACCAAGAATCAGTTTGACGCCCGGTGACAAGAACATCAAGAATGAGCCTCTGGTTATAGGAATAAAATTGTATTTCCCCCACTGCACATAAAACTTGGGTTAATGAAGCAATTTGTCAAAGCTTTTGATCACACTGGAGACAGCTTCAGCTATATATGTTCTACCTTTTCAAGTCCCAGTGCCGTGAAGAAAAAGGCAGCAATATTTTATGGCCCTCAAATAAGAGCACTCATCAGGAATCCACACTTTGTTAAAACATTGACTGCGGCAGAGGCTAGAGCTTGGAATGCATTCTCTGATGTGGTGCGGAATTTCCTTGGGAACAGGAAAGCGGACAACTATCGAGAGATTGCGGAGGAGCTGCTCTTGAGTTTCCAAGCACTTGGATGTAGAATGAGCATCAAGGTTCACTACTTACATAGTCACTTGGCCCAGTTTCCGGAGAACATGGGTCACGTTAGCGAAGAGCAAGGTGAACGCTTTCATCAAGACATTAAAGTTATGGAAGAATGTTACCAAGGCCGATGGGACTCAAACATGATGGCTGATTACTGCTGGTCCTTGATGAGAGACATTCCACAAGCTGTACATCGGAGATCGTCAAAGAAGAGGTCGTTTATGCAGATGTAACATCACTATTGTTAATAACCTTTTTGTACATATTTTTCTTTCCTTCACAATTCAATTCTTACATGGTAATAGGCATTCACTCATATTGATATGCAGTCACTCTCACAACTTTGTGCTACGGCTCATTAGATGTTTGTCTCATTATTATTGTTTATTGTATCTTACCTTATTCTTGTATGTATGTCTGTTTAGCTATTCGTATATAAGCATAAATTTGCTGTTTTTATTGAAAATGCAATATTTGATATCTCAAAAACCTGATGTGATAAAAAAAACTGATGCTAGGTTTGGAATCAGCACCCCAAAATTACCTTAAAACCGTTGGAATACCTTATGCCAGAAAAAGTGTGTGTTGACCAGTGTTATACCTCGTATTTTACTATAATTAACATAATACATGCCCTGACAAGTGGCTACAAGATACAGAACGTGCAATGTAGTGAGGTGCCCACGGCAACACCAAACGAAACGCTCAGTAAATACTACCATGCCACAATACAGCAGAGGTAATAGGTATAAAGTAAAGATGTCACGTACTAATAACAGTAGACAATTTATACACTGTATGATGCATGTGCTTCAAGTAGGAGAAGGAAGCAAAGTTTATTATAATTAATACAAATGCGGTTACAAATCGTGAAAGTACAAGAAAGAAAAGCTTTCCAAAGAGCAGGCTTCTTGATGATGGAGATACTCCTCCAGTATATATGTCTCTCCTCGAGATAATTTTCGAGAGACATATCACTATGCTCTTTGTGATGCACTAATATCACAATTAACATTGAGGAACGTTTCATATGAAAATATTGTAGACAAATTTTCTTTCTTAATAAAGTGTGAAAAGAATAAGGCTTCTTGTAGAACAAAAAATTTTCAGGAGCACTATAATGTCGATTTAGACGATGATTCTGCTGAAGATTATCAGCAGTTTTTACCCATTAAATACAAAACTGAAAATATCATAGATATTTTGAAAAGATTTACATTAACAACTGTACGAGTGAATGAAGTTTTTCTCTTTTGAGAAGACTAAAATCTTCTTTAAGAACAACAGTAGATTATAATGACGCAATTTGTGAATTTGCTTCTCAAAACATAAGAAAGGAGTCATTTTAAAAATAACACAGACGACAGACCAACAAAAAAAAAAAAAAAAAAAAAAAACGTTTCCTTCGGTGCCATAGGTGTTTGAACGGTTTTAGGGTATTTTGAGGGTGCTGTATGCATAGTTTTTAGGGGTTTTTATGATATGCATATACCTAGTGTTAACATTGTATCAAATTTATACTACGTGAAGTCTAAGGTTGGGTATGAAATCATATTTTGACGAAGTTACCAATTTCATTTTGAATACCCCTTCGAGAAAAATAGATCAAACAGTTAGAGTTATATGTACTGCATATTTTTAGAAATAGCTAGGTAAATAAACCTTAACCATTTTAATTTTAATTTCAAATAACCTTGACCAGGTGAATTTAAGCTAGATTGTTAATACTTTTTGTTTCTGCACTTGATAAATATTATATTTGAATGCTATTTATAAAGTAAACTAAATCTAAAAGAACATTCTTAACTATTTTTTTAATTAAGAAAATCCAAAGTACGTTCATCGGTCACAGTTTTAAAGTACACAGTGCATATTTCATAATTGTTTTCTTTTATGTTCTCACAAATTTAACGAAGTAAAGGCCATCTCGGCAGTTGCTCACAGAATTATTTTTGCTATCTACCTATCTAGATACTATGTTACACATGCATACAAAAATTAAATTGGTAACTTTGTCAAAATATGATTTCATACCCAACCTTAGATTTCATGTAGTAGTAATTTGATAAAATGTTAACACTAGGTATATGCATATCATAAAAAACCCTAAAAACTATGCATACAGCACCCTCAAAATACCCTACTGCAGTGTTTAATATATATCAAATACGTGGAGATAATGTAAATGGACGATGTCATCGTTCCTTCCACGTTAATTTTTTTAAACAACGCATAGCGACTGAAAAATTGTATTCCGGCACCGAACCCCAGAACTCTCGATAACGAGTCGAGTGCGTTCGAATTTACGCTACGGAGCCAACAATTCTCAGCGCCATGCGTGGTTTAACAGTCAGCATCTGACTACACGAATACGTATTGATGGTCTCAGCAACTGAGATGGCGTCATCTGGTGGCATTTAACGCAACAGCTATTTAATTGTAGCTGATAAATTCAAAGGGCAATAGAAATGGTTAATATATATCAAATACGTGGAGATAATGTAAATGGACGATATCATCGCTCTTTCCACGTTAGTTTTTTTAAACAATGCATACTTGCAATATGTTTGCTCGGTTATTTCTTATACTCAAAACAAATATTAATGTGTAATATTGTTTTGCTTCCCACTCCTCGTAGAAAGACCTGAGATTGGGGCCCAATTTTTTTAATTGCCCTGGGCCCAAGTTTGTCATGATCGGGCACTGCATGCCCCATACCATACAATCACCTCCACAGGCTTGCACTGTGGATACCATGCAGGATGGATCGAGAGCCTCGTGTTGTTTGCAACAAATACGTACACAAATCCACGGGGTGGGGCAAAAACGGGACTCGTGAGACCATCACCTTTTTTCCAGTCATCCGACGTCCGACGTCCAAGATCTTTGCACTAAGAGAGTCTTTAACGCCGAAGAACCGTGGTTAGGAGAGAATGTGGTTGGGGTAATCTGCTCTTATATCTCATACGTGCAAGCACGCAACGCGTGGTCATGAGATGCCCTGCATGCCATACCATGGATAATGTTGTATTTCCCTTACGGTCATGAGATGCCCTGCATGCTATATCATGAGAGATACTGTTCCTTGTTGACCTCTCTTATATTGGGTAGTCAGCTGCTGAATAGTATAAATAGTAGTACTGCGTATAATACAAATTTGGAAGATATGAATCCGATTATTGGTGTAAATATGACATGGATGTTAAATCACATAATATCCGAAAACTTGAAAATTTAATTGTCTTGGAGCTAGAATCGAAACCGCGTCTCTCGGATGGCGCCCGAGTATGCTAACCACTACACCACGCAGAACGACCAAGTATCAAGTTAAAAGACCTCTAGATTCACTATATATAAATGCCGGTTGCTTCGACTATCGAATCCTGTGATAGTTATATTCAAATTAAACGGAAACTTGAAACTTGGTCGTTCTGGGGGTGTAGTGGCTAGCATACTCGGGCGCTATCCGGAAGACGCGGATTTGATTTCCGCTCCAGAACAATGGAAGTTTCAAGTTTTAGGATATTATTTTACTTAACCTCCATGTCAAATTTACACCAATAAATGGATTCACATCTTCCAAATGTGTATTGTACAAAGGTGTAAACCCGTATTTCATTCATTAATACTTCGTCCGTTGCCCTGTACGAGTCGTCTGACCTGGCGCTCTCTTCTAGCATCAATGCTTCGCTGCCATGCGCATTTTCGCTTCCGGGTCGTTGCTTGACCATTTTCACGCCAGTCCTGATACACCTGAACTACAGCGGCTCGCGAACAACCCACAAGTTCAGGCATTTGGGAGATCGAGGTTCTCACTCTCCGAGCTCCCACAATTTGTCCTTTCTCAAAGTCCGATAAATCATTCTGTTTACACATCATGCTCTGAATTTTACTACCTAATGTTCCACTCACATATTATATAGACCTACGCTACGTCGGTCGACTAATCGCTCTCTATCGGAAATCGCGTCATGAACGTGCGGCAACCACTTTTGATGAAGGTGGCCATAATTCAGTGATAACTCGGTGTAAATTATATTCGCTGAAACACTTAAAACCTAATTTATCACTCCAATTGTAACGTATACTCTAGATTCAGTTTCTTTTTGATTTTACTATCTCTTGTTATTTTATTTTCCTATGCAAATTATCTTCTCACTTAACGAGATGTTGTTTCTCTCGCTGAAGTATGTGTGGCAACAAGTGTAAGTCATGACGTGGTGGTATGCAATATATATATATATATAGGCGCGCTCAAGTATACCGAGGAGCTTCGTTTTATATGTGATAGGTTCTTCCTGATTATTGATATGCGATTTACCTACGTTTCTACGATATTACGATAGTACGAAAGTTCGGGCTATCAGTAGTTGTGTTATTTTGGAGTGTGTATTTGAGTAATACCAGGAGCTCCCCAATAAAAGGTTAAAAGTGAGTACGTTTACTTAGTTCATTTTATTGTCAGACCTCTGTCTGACCGTTAAGTCTATTTCATTGAGTGTTTACGTTAAGTTCAGGGTATATTGTGTTTACCGCTCTAATAAGGAGCCTTCAAGGTACAAATGTACTAAAAACCGAAGTTATATTACTGATATTCAAGATAATGAGGAACGCTGAGTAAAAATTAATTCCATATTCTTGGAATTTATTGCACGTGCGTGTCTTACCTAAACAAACTCTAGCACTTTGAAGATTAAGCACACTTTAGCTACGTCAAGTAACCTTTCAATAACCCTAACGTGACTTAACGTAAGCTTTCCTGCACTACACGTCCAGCCGGAGAATTTTATTCATTATAATTGGCACCCGAACATTTCTTGAACACGAGGTATTGACACTTATTGACTATGTCTTCATTACCTGAGAAAACTTCACTATTTCAACCTGAATCAAGTTTCGGTGGAGGTGGGGTTATTTTCGACAATTTGCAGGAAGCCTGTGGGTCTAACTTTGATGTCAATGATTTGCACGTACAAAGGCATTCCTGACAATTTCGTCATTCACCAGCTTCATATCACTCTGAGTCGCGGGTCGTACCTGAGGTATTTCAATCCTCTCACAGAGGCAAAATGCTTGCACATTTCGTGCCGCATGAGGGAGCAATTACTTTCAATGTTTTGGTGGGGTCCTTGAAATTTCTCGAGGATTTGGAGGATCATTTCGACTTATACAATATTCCTCAAGGTTGCAAAGTGCAAATAGCAAGCACTTGCTTGAAAGATGCCGCTAAGACCTGGTATCGGCAGTGGAGAGTATCGAACCCGGATTCTCGTTATGAGAATTTCCGAGCGGAATTTTTAGAAGTCTTTCCTTTCGGCCTCAGTCGAGCTGGCCTTGTACAACAACTTTTTTCTCGTAAGCAAGGACCCATCGATAGCCCTGTTGCGTTTGCTTTAGAAACAACACGCTTGTATAAATTATGGGATCCACATGCCAGTCATGTCGACATGCTGGACACCCTATTGCAACAGCTCGATCCATTTCTACAGGATTTTATTGAGGTCCGACACCCTGCTACAATACATGAATGCCTTCGCCTCATACGAACGTATGAGGAGCGACACGGCAAACATGGACCAACTAAACATACTCGGGAACCCCGGGAGGCTTATCACGAAAATCCTCAGCAGCATAATAAGCCTAATGACTTTCAACACGAGCGCACACAGGTGCAAGTCCAAGCATCATACGTACCACCGCATAGAAGAGTGGTACACCAACCGCTAGTTTCTAAACAATTTTCTGGGTACAGTACAAATGCACAGTATGCTCGCCCCTGTTCCAATCCGCAGAATTCGGAACATTTTTATGCTAAAGGCAATAATGATTTTTCTGCCCGTGCTGAGGGAAGAAATAATAGAAATGGAAATTTCAACTGAAATGCGGAGTTCCCGCAGCAGTTTTCACGAAGTTTTTCTAAGCGTGAAAACTTTACCGATACCAGGCAGGGCCGAGGTTTCAGACCGCATGAAAATACAACCAGGAATCCTTTAAACTTCCAAAGGAAGTAGACCAAGGGTCGGCACTGCTTCCTGATACCAAGAATTCTGACCCTAAAATAGTATTATTGACTGTTCAAACTCCTCAGTTGCCTGATGTGTTATTGACAATTGAAGATATTATTGTCGAGACAAAGTTCGACAGTGGTTCTGAAATATCAGCCCTAAATACGAAGTTTTGCACTGAAAGTTTTCCTGCAATACACGTTCAGCCTGCGACGCAGTATATGCGAGGTGCAAATAACGAAATATTCAGTATCACAGGATCTGTCACATTAGCTCTAGGGTTGGGAAAGGCTCGTATTACGCATTCTTTCCTGCTCATAGACGACCTACCTATTAAATGTCTAATGGGCATAGATTTTATCAATACTTTTAAAGTTACCATGAATTTCGAACAACGTGTTATTTCCTTTCCGGAACCTGTCGAAGTGATTCCTAAAGATCCTATAGACATAACGAATTTGTTACTGAGTAAACAACTGACTGAGAGGCAACGAAACCAGCTTTCTCAACTTTTGAATGAAAGACCTGGTTTATTTTCCGACCAACCTGGTTTCACACAGGTGGTTTATCACGTCATTGACACTGATGGCTCGAAACCGATAGCGACTAAACCTTTCCCTTGTGCTCCCCATAAAAAAATGAAATGCAACGTCAAATTTTAGTAATGATTAAACAGGGCATTATAAGAGAATCAACAAGCGCCTGGGCCGCACCTGCTTTTCTTGTTCTAAAGAAACAACCCAACGAATTTCGTTTCGTGACAGATTTCCGCAAGCTAAACCAGGTCCCGAAAGCGATAAATTGTCCACTACCTGTCATGTCGCATACTTTGCATGACCTATCGTCAACTAAATGGATGTCAACCTTGGATTTGGCGAGTGGATATTGGCAGGTTGCGGTACATCCAGACTCCGTAGATAAAACAGGCTTTGTGACTCCTTTTGGGGCTTAAGAATACCTGCGCATGCCCTTTGGACTACCCTCTGCACCTGCTACTTTCCAAAAGCTTATGGATACGGTTCTCAGACCTGTTCTAGGTCCTCATGTGCATGTATATTTGGATGACGTTATTATTACATCCGAGACTTTCGACGAGCACCTTTCTCTGCTCAAACAGGTGTTCCAACTCATATACAATGCTGGCCTGACGTTAAAACCTAGTAAATACCAGATAGCGAGGGACGATATTGTATATCTGGGGTTGAAAATCACTCCCCACGGCTTATTTACGGATGATGAAAAAATCAGGCCTATAGTTGACTTTCCACGGCCAAAAACAGCCGAAGAACTATCACGCTTTCTGGGAATGACCGGATGGTATCAGCAGTTCGTTCCCGCTTATGCTACAATCTGTGAGCCATTGAATGCTTTGAAACGTAAATACAAGAAGTTTGTTTGGACACCTGAGGCTAACGCAGCGTTTGAAGCACTAAGATCTGCGTTGACTCAGCCTCCTGTATTAGCTTTCCCAGATCATACTAAGGAATTTGATATTTACACTGACGCATCCGGAGCTGGTCTTGGTTGCGTTTTGTCACAAGCTGGGCGTCCAATAGCTTTTGCGTCCCGTACTTTAGCCGAAGCTGAACGCAATTATTCAGCTACGGAACGCGAATGTCTTGCTGTACTGTATGCTCTTGAAGAATTTCAATGTTATCTCAACGAATTGACAGTTAATATAATTACGGATCATTCTGCCCTTCGGTATTTGAATTCTGCTAAGCACCTCTCTAAAAGACTTATGAAGTGGGCTCTTAAGTTACAAGAGCGCAATATCAAAATTTCGTGCCAGCCAGGTCATAAGAATCAATTACCGGATGCATTATCTCGCGTCCCGAGTAGTGGGGTTCCCACAGAAACTACTCCTGGATGTCAGCCTTTTCTTTTAATAGCTGATATAACATCCAGAGAGCAGATAATGGCAGAATTAGTAAATGATCCAGATTTTGGGGAAACCTATAATTTTTTGCTTGCGGGTTCACCACAACAAAGTGACCCTTCCCTGGCTGGGAGGTCACAGCATTTTGAAGTCATAGAGGGTCTTCTTTACTATACGAAATCTAGGACTACTAGAGCAGAGTTTCGCCCATGTATTCCGCGAACCCTTAGAATGGCCCTTTTAAACGAATTTCATGACAAACCTATTGCAGGCCATTTAGGTATTCGCAAGACCCGTTGTAAATTGCGGGATGTTGCCTATTGGCCTGGCATGTACCAAAGTGTGCTCGCATACGTTCAATCATGTCACTTGTGTCAGATTTATAATTACCGTAATGTAAGACCGGCCGGTCACTTGAAATCTAGTTCAAGTTCTCATGTTTTTGACATTATTTCAATAGATTTATTGGGACCTTATCCTTTATCTGTTAAAAACAATACTCGTTACGTTTTAGTATTAACCGATAATTTCTCTAAATTGGTCGAGGTCTTTCCCATTAAAGCCGCTACGGCGGACGTTATTTGTAATGTATTAATTAATGAAGTATTCTCTAGATATGGTGCACCTAATCAAGTAGTTTCGGATAATGGTCCCCAATTTATTTCTGACATTTTTGAAAGAATGTGTGCGAGACTACACATAAAGCAGAAATTCATTTCCCCATATCATCCCCAGAGTAATATCGCGGAACGAGTTAACCGCAAGCTAGTTAAAACGATCGCTACATTTGTCATGGATCATTACGAGCGGTGGGACGAACATCTTGAGCTTTTATCGTTCCCCTCCGCTCGTCTGTTCACGATTCTACTAAGTTTACTCCCGCAGAACTTTTTTTGGGTCGAAAAATTAAGACCCCTTTTGAAAAATTAACGGGGTTTATCGACGAACTAAACCAGCGACCAACTCCGCAATCAGTACGAATCATGGCAGAGAAAGCTCGTGTTGCAATGATAGGAGCACAAACGGCTCAAGCAAGATACTATAATACTAGGCGTAGGGAACTAGATCTTGTCGTTGGAGATCTCACTCTCGTGGAGACACACTTCCAGTCTTCTGTTTCTCATACTTTGGTAAAGAAATTTGCACCCAGCTACGAAGGTCCATATCGGGTGGCAAATGTGTATGAAAATAACATTAACCTTGAAAAACCTGACAATCAATTTCAATACGTACACGTTGCTCAGTGTCGCAAGTATCATGAAGGAAATATCGATTTTATAATCAACCCTACTCAACCTTCTGTTCCACAGACTCAAGAGTCTATAACTCACGATCAACCTCCAGAAATTTTGGACGAACCAACAAACATTTTTGAAGAATCTCCAGTGATTTTTTCTTCACCCTCCCCTCCACAAAACTGGCTTCCAAGAACGCAACCTGATTCTGCCATAAGACGAAGGCTCGAATCAAGTTCTTCAAATTCTAGTATCATTCCCTTCCCTCCAACCATTGCCGAGACTATTGCTGCACCATTCCCTAATAACTCTGCACCAACCAAGCTCCTACTTCCTTGAATACCTCGTTAGAGAGTATTCCAATAGGCGGAAATAAACATCGCCCTGCACGACCACTAACTTACAGCAGCGACTCAGAGTCATCACATATTTCTGATTTACCAGATATAGACAATAGTTTGACGATTCCTAAACGTCAGACACATATTACAAATCGTCCAGCAACACCAAAAGCTGGTCGAAAACGCAACGTGTCTCCCCAATCTGCTTCGCCGCAACAGCGACGAAGGCAGAGATCCTTGCATCCGCCCTGGAACTTACGCTCAGGGCAAACAGTGTGGATGCCTACTTCTACTGTCATGCCAAAAAGTAGAAAGAGAAAAGAAGCGATGTGGCCGGAGCCACGTCCCTTCAAAAGAATTCTGGAAGGACAACACGGGCCCTAGCACAAAGGGACAACATATCGAAAGCCTGGGGAGCCCGCTCCTGTCAGACGCAGGGAATTCCTGACCGAGAGACTTTAGCCGTTCCTCACCGTTCCTGTCAGACGCAGGGAATTCCTGACCGACAGACTTCAGCCGTTCCTGACCGTTCCTGTCAGACGCAGGAAATTCCTGACCGACAGACTTCAGCCGTTCCTGATCGTTCCTGTCAGATGCAGGAAATTCCTGACCGACAGACTTCAGCCGTTCCTGACCGTTCCTGTCAGACGCAGGATATTCCTGACCGACAGACTTCAGAATTTCTTGACCGACAGACTTCAGAATTTCTTGACCGACAGACTACAGATGTTCCAGATCCATTCAAGTCGCAGAAAAGATCGGCGCCACCAGAATTTACCAGTCCGATTAGGCCTGGAAAAAGATATCGTATTAGGGATTTTTATGCGTCCTCGAGATAAGTAAGTTCTCGTGGACAGGTTATTTTCTCATTACGTTGTTTTTCCTGCACGACCAGTTGGCGTGACAGAATTTTTTTTTCCGTTTGGGCCTACGCATTCCTTTTTGTGTATATATGTAGTTTTTGTTTATATATATATATTCTATGTCCGTCTACTAATCCGAATTTTTTATATATATATATATATGTGTGTTAGGGGTAAAATAGTGAAAATTGTTACAGTTAGGCAGCTACAGGCAATCTTCGCTGCTGATACAGTTTGTTTGTAATCAACGATAAATATATATAGAGTTGAAAATATGAGGAAGTAAAATGAAATCAAAAAGTGATTCCTGCTGGGCAGAATAAAAATAAGGTATGCCGATGCAGGTTTGTTCTGTACACGTATAAAAAGTGTTTCCTGCTTCACAGACGACAATAGCTGCGGACACAGGTTTACTGAATTTGTTATGACAAGCTTGAAGTTGTAAATACTGCTACCACACACAAAAAAAAGTAGGACGATAAACGTCAGTCAGCGAAATGTAAGACTACACTCGAAATTTGATAGGTTTTTCAAATAAAAAAAAAAAAAAAATATATATATATAAGGGGAGATGATGTAACGTATACTCTAGATTCAGTTTCTTTTTGATTTTACTATCTATTATTATTTTATTTTCCTATGCAAATTATCTTCTCACCTAACGAGATGTTGTTTCTCCCGCTGAATTATATGTGGCAACGAGTGTAAGTCATGACGTGGTGGTATGCAGTATATATAGGCGCGCTCAAGTATACCGAGGAGCTTCGTTTTACATGTGATAGGTTCTTCCTGATTATTGATATTGCGATTTACCTACGTTTCTACGATATTACGATAGTACGAAAGTTCGGACTATCAGTAGTTGTGTTATTTTGGAGTGTGTATTTGAGTAATACCAGGAGCTCCCCAATAAAAGGTTAAAAGTGAGTACGTTTACTTAGTTCATTTTATTGTCAGACCTCTGTCTGGCCGTTAAGTCTATTTCATTGAGTGTTTACGTTAAGTTCAGGGTATATTGTGTTTACCGCTCTAATAAGGAGCCTTCAAGGTACTAATGTACTAAAACCGATGTTATATTACTGATATTCAAGATAATGAGGAACGCTGAGTAAAAAATAAATTCCATATTCTTGGAATTTATTGCACGTGCGTGTCTTACCTAAACAAACTCTAGCACTTTGAAGATTAAGCACACTTTAGCTACGTCAAGTAACCTTTCAATAACTCTAACGTGACTTAACGTAAGCTTTCCTGCACTACACGTCCAGCCGGAGAATTTTATTCATTATAAGTTGTTGTAAATGAAAATATCTGGGTAGTTTCTGAAAAATTTGTAAGAGCATACACCAGTGGAAATTAATGGTTGAGTTGGGGTTATAATTGTGCAAAGTAGGATAACACATTGTTTCAGTAAACAATATTTTTTTGTTTTGTTATCTTCACTGCTATTGATAATCATACTGTATGGATTAAGTCGAAGCTTCAGGGTGCATATATATATATTCCTTCAAATTTCAAAGTTAGCAACAAGAAAATTTAGTGTTTAGTGCATATGTTATTTCTAGTGATTTACATATGCAATTTTTTTTGGTGCAAGTGGCATACATAACAGTGTTTAAATGAATAGTGTATAATTTTGGGTATATTAGCATAGTGTGAATTTTTGCATTGGAGATTTTTTAGAGTGGGCTTAAATCTGAATAGGTATGATGATAACTTGCGCAGTTAATAGAACATGATGTCAGTATTAGTAACAGTTATGGGATTACGTAGTTAGTGAGTTGTAACACGGCACTTGCCCTAAGAAAAAGTAATTTTTTTTTGTGCAATAATTCAATTTGTATTGTTTCGGCTCAAGTTAGGAGTAAAGTGAAGCATAACATCATACTAACTAAGACAACCATAATTTCTTTTTTTTTTTTGCTTCTTTTTCCTTCTCTTGGGAAATCAAATAAATATGAAGACTTGAGTTTGTGGGTGTTATTTGAATTTTAGAACATAGAATTTGCATATTTTTTTTATTTGGGCGAAAAGATTATTTCGATATTCTGTGAGAGTGTGAACACATAAATTTCTTTTGATGTTGGGATAATATCAGCGTTTGGTAAGTATTATTAGTATTTTGTGCTGTGGGTAGATTGTTTATTCATTCAAATGCTAGGAGGCGAATAATTTGTCCTTCGGTGTAGTGGTTTATGGTAGTGTAATTCCAAAGAAATTTTTTTGGGGGTTTCCTTTGCTACAGTGAGTTAATTTCATTGGGAGTGTTAGTATAATGAAGGTGTAGTGCAAGGTTAATAGGGTGTTAGCGTAGCCTTAAATACAGCTACAACAGTGCTAGTGTTGAGTATATATAAATTTTTCAATTTTCTGTGCTGAAGTAAGTCTGAATTAAATTAGTGAAATCATGGGTAATGAAGGACAAGGCACAGGAGAAAACGAAGGAGTGAATTGGAGTCTCACAGGCCTAATGGGACTTGTGAAGGAGTTTTCTGGGATCCGAGTGGGTTGTCAGTGAGAGAGTTCTTTGAGACATTAGAGGATGTGGCACTCATGGGATACTGGGGTGCAGAGCAGAAATATGTGGTACTGAAACATGGGTGTACAGGAGAGGCCAAACAACTAGTTAGGGATGTGATTGCTCGGTCAGAAAATTTAGGTTATGAGGGGTTAAAAAAAGAACTAATTGAGAGGTTTGCTTCACCTGAATCTGCAACTGTTAAGATAGGAAGATTTCACTCATGTGTACAGAAAAGGGGTGAGACAGTGAGGCAATTTTCAGCTAGGCTAGAACGGGAAGCGTTTAGCTACTTTAATGAAAGCACTAGAGCTTTGGCCGAGTTCAGAGACCAGAATGTCTTGGCCCAGTTCATAACAGGAGTGGACCCAAAAATTCGTCGCCTGGTTCTGTCCCAATACCCAGAAACCTATAACGAAGCAAAACAGAAGGCAATATTAGAAGAAGAGAATGAAAAGTACATGGCCAGTTTTTCTCGGGGTGTATCCTTTGTAGGAGTGGAGGAAGAAGATAGTCGTGCCCCTAGGTATGGGCTTAGGGAGGAAACGCCTCCAGGTCCCATGATGTCGGCTCTGTGTGACCAAATTCGAGTACTGTGCAATCAAGTAGCCACGTTGGCACTTGCTAATGCCAGTACCAGTGAGAAACTACCGAGTGAAGAACAGAGGCACAGCAGTTCTCCTGCTAGGAGGTCATCTGGTTTTTCCCCAGCCATGAACAGTCACTCCTCACCCACAAGGTAAGGAGAGATAGGAGACAGGACTATACACGAGAAGGCAGGTCGGATAGGTACAGATCCCCTAGTCGCCCAAGACAGGAAGATTTCCGCCGGAGCAGCAGGCTCACAGTGATCTGCTATCGGTGTAACCAGGTGGGGCATTATGCAAATGAATGTCGCCAGATAGACAGGCCCGCTGAAGCAGACAATACCTTTCCCAGTCTATGGATGGACAGAATCGACATGTACCACCGGGTAGAAATAGTCACCCGCGAAACAATCAACACAACAGATCGGAGGCTTTAAACTGGTAGTGGGGAGAAGATATAGGGAGTCGTCTTCTAAAAAAACCTTTGTTGTAAAGGCTCCAATTGGATCATGTTTTACCAACAGTCACTCGTTTGGCATGCCTATTTGGAAGGAGTAGTTAGTGGGAAACCCTTAAGGCTACTGATCGACACGGGGGCGTCAGCCAGCTTAATAGCCGAGGGTTGTCTCAACTCCTTACCAGGATACAAGAGATTAGTAGAATATCCCAACATAGTGGTCAAGGGTGTTTCAGGGAAACACCTGGATATTAAGGCATATGTAGAATTAAAATTTTGTTTGTCTGGAGTGAATTTTAGGCATAAAGTGTTTGTCACCCAGACTCGGTTATCATCGGACTATGATGTCATTATTGGTTTTGACCTTTTAAAGGCACAACAATTTGTTTTCAATGCTACAGAAAGCACTTTGAGTAGAGTAGGAGCACGCATGCCAAATGTTTATCCTCGAGAGAGGGAACAAGTGATTGCTTTGGTAAAACAGATTTTCCAATCACCAAAGAGAAAGAGGAAAGTGGTTAAGAAGAAAAGGAGGAAGAGGTGTGCAAGAAATAGGGTGATACCCCAGAGTACCTCTAATGTGTCAGAACATACCAGTGTTGACCTCATTGGTGTTGTTACTGCTGGAGAGGGAGCCTTCTCTACTGAGGAGACCCCCATTTCCAAAGGTAAACAAACCAACCCACCGGCTGAGTCAGAAATGCATCAGGAGGATTCTCTCCCCACTGAGGTATCAGGAAGTCCAAGTTTAGGAAAATGGCATTCTTTTCGGAAAACTGTCCTAGCAGAGAAAATACCCCCCAAATCTGAAAGGATAATTTCGGTAATTGTTGCAGACTGTGCAGAGTTTGGAGAAGTTATGCTTTTACAGCAGGTAGATGCATTCAAGTGCGAATCACTTTGGATAGGTCGCTCGGTGAATAGCAGCAAAGAGGAAATTACTTTGGTGAAGGTGATTAATTTATCAGACTCAGTGGTTCACCTCAACAAGCGTTCTAGGTTGGTTACAGCGGAACCAATTCAAGTCACTTCAGTGTCCACAGTGGACAGTCAACTTGATGATTGTTCCACATGGGCGAACGAGTTCGACTTGTCGCATTTACCTCCTGATCAGCAGCCAAAATTGTCCTCATTTTTGCACTCGCATAGGAGGACGTTTGCAAAGAATAAAGCAGAGTTAGGTGAATGTGACACTTTGGGATCAGGTTCATATAACAGATGAAATCCCTGTGAGACAAAGAGCCTATAGAATTCCTTACGCTCTTAGAGTTGGACTAAATAGGCAGATCAACGAACTTTTGGAGGCAGGTATTATACAACCTAGTGACAGTCCTTATTCGGCACCTGTCCTCCTGGTAAAAAAATCGGATGGCAGCTATTGTCTCTGTACTGATTTTCGCCGTTTGAATGCCAAGACAGTACCGGATTTCTTTCCGATTCCAAATTTGGTGGAGATGGTGGATTCCTTAACAGGAACCACCTACTTTAGCTCTCTGGATTTGACCTCAGGGTTTCACCAGATGAAAGTACGCCCTTTGGATGTTTACAAAACAGCTTTTGTCGCCGATCAGGGTTTGTACGAGTGGCTAAGGGTACCATTTGGGATCAGAAACAGCCCAAACAGCTTCCAGAGGCTGATGGAAATATTGTTTTTCAAAGGTTGAGACAACACAACCTTAAGCTTAAAACCTGACAAGTGCCACTTTTTAAAATCTTCAATTAGGTACCTGGGATTTGTTGTCAGTCAAAATGGCGTCACGCCTGATCCCAGAAATTTAGAAGCAGTCAGAAACTTCAAAATTCCAAATTCCATTAAGCAAGTCCGAGCTTTCCTAGGTCTCACAGGTTTTTATAGGAGATTTATACCTGATTATGCCAAATTAGCTTTGCCCCTGACTAACCTGATCAGGAAGGAGAAAGCATTCAAATGGACACCTGAAGCCCAGATCGCTTTTGAAGTACTACAACAGGCACTCTTAAGTGAGCCATGCCTGAAATTACCCGATTTGTCAAAAGAATTTGTTGTTGCTTGTAATGCTTTAAAATTTGCTATTGGGGCCGCATTACAGCAAGAGGAAGGGAGAAAATTGCATCCAATAGCATATGCTAGCCGAAAGTTAAAGGGAACGGAGCTTGATTATTCTGCGGTGGAGAAGGAAATGCTCAGTGTAGTGTTTGCAGTACACTACTACAAATAATATCTCCATGCTCTACACTTCCCCTTCAGTACCGACCAGGCCAGTTTGTCATATGCCTTCAAATTAAAGACCACTGAGAGCAACTAAATGGACTATAAGCAGTCGTCCGTCCGTAATTTAGAGCCACTGGTTCCAGGGAAGGGAGAGAGCCAGGGATGTAAGACAAACACAACCACCCATGTCTCAGCGGGATTCGAACCCAGCCTCCTTTCAGACGAGTGATCAGAAGCAATCGCTTAGACCACTGCGAGGCGGAAAACTTTCGCAGACCGGGAAACTTTGAAAACCTTTAGACTATTTTCGAGCATTTAATCTTGTAATATTCTACACTGAAGAGCAGTTGAATTAGAGATACCTGTCTAGTAACGTGTAACACCACCTTTCGCCCTGATGACAGCGGCGATTCGTCTCGGCATGGACTCGACAAGACACTGGAAGCGTTGGGAAGCCATACGGATCCACGACCCCTGAACAAGTTCCCACAGTTCACGAAGATTTGATCGAGGGGGATCAGAGCCTCGAATATCTCTCTCGATGGCATCCCAGATGTGCTCCATGGGATTGAGGTCAGGTGGCCAAGGAAGCGAGGTCACGTCGGTGGAGTGCTCATCCAACCATTCGAATACAATTCGGGAGCGATGGCACGGTTCATTGTCTTGTTGCAGGATGAGGTCCCCAGTGGGATGTTGAAGACGCACAAACGGGAGCAAATGGTCGTCCAGGATATCCCGGTAACGTTGACCTGTGAGAGATGATGTCACAATACCAGAGGTCCCATTTCAGTCCACGTAAACAGTCTCCAGACGAGAATGCCACATTCACCAGCTTGAAGAGTACCCTGCTTGCAAGAAGTATCCATCGCTTCATGTGGTTCGCGCCGTACTCGTATCCTTCCATACACATGTAACAACGTGAATCTCGACTCATCAGTCAAGGCAACATTTTCCCACATTTCTAGGGTCCAGTGGCAATGTTCCCGCGCCCATGCTAATCTTTGCACCCTGTGATGTGCGGTCAGTAGCGGTACCCTCGTGGGACGATGCTTTCTGTACCCCATAGCGAGGAGATAGTTCTGGACGGTGTGGCTGCTTACACGTTTTTGTGCACCAACGTTAAATTGCCGAGTGATTTCTTGCACTGTGACCCGTCTAACCGCTGTTACAATGCGAGCTAGTCGACGACGACCCCGTTCATCCACACGCTGTTTTCCACGACAGTTGGCCCTTGCACTTATGGTTTTACCGCATTCGATGTTCTCACGGTGCACCCGTGACACAGTGGCTTCTGAAAATCCCAGTGCCTGCACGACTTCCTAGATGGAGTGACCCATTCGTTGGGCCCCGACAATTTGCCCACGAACAAATGCGCTTAGATCCTTCGTCTTATCCATACTGCGTCCGACTCTTACTGATTCCCGTCGCATCACTACTTATATTGTCAGATCGCTGTATACGTCATGTCGTTTACGTTTACAGGGCCGCCAGCAGCGCCACATTTGCATAACACCAGCTGTCTCTAATTCAATTGCTCTTCAGTGTATATTATAATGATGACTGCTTACAATCCATAATTTGTATACCAGATTATTTCATGTCACCTACTTATAGCTAATGTAATTTAATATGTTAATATTATTTAATGTTGAATAAGTGCAACCCATAATCCACATACCTCAATATTCTCCTTACCGTTAATATAATTTTTTTCTGGGGTCAGTGCGACGTCTGTTGCTGCTGCTTTGCAACAATCTTCTCGAGCTGTGGTTCCAGCGTCCTTCCTGATTGCTGTAACGGCTAAAAGGTTTTGTCGAAAAAAATACGTAGTTGAAAAAGTTACGTATAAACTTAGAGCTTTGTCGCTGAGACTTGGATATTCTTTCTCCATACTACTTCAAAATTGAGTCATAGATTTGGATCTGAATATAGATACCAGACTTGCATCAGAAGGAAGCTCAACAAAACTTTCCTTTTCCTGGTGAGTTAGCCTGCAGGAGTTCAGATCTTCTGTGAAGAGATTAGCGACCCAAGTTTCCTTTAATCCAGGCTGGCATCAGATGGAAGTTCAACAAAGCTTTCCTTTTCTTGGTGAGTTAGATTGCAGGAGTTCAGATATTCTGTGGAGAGATTAGCGATCCAATTTTCTTTTAATCCAGGCTGGCATCAGATGAAAGTTCAACAAAGCTTTCCTTTTCCTGGTGAGTTAGCCTGCAGGAGTTCAGATCTTCTGTGAAGAGATTAGCGATCCAAGTTTCCTTTAATCCAGGCTGGCATAAGATGAAAGTTCAACAAAGCTTTCCTTTTCCTGGTGAGTTAGACTGCAGGGGTTCAGATCTTCTGTGAAGAGATTAGCGATCCAATTTTCTTTTAATCCAGGCTGGCATCAGATGAAAGTTCAACAAAGCTTTCCTTTTCCTGGTGAGTTAGACTGCAGGGGTTCAGATCTTCTGTGAAGAGATTAGCGATCCAATTTTCTTTTAATCCAGGCTGGCATCAGATGAAAGTTCAACAAAGCTTTCCTTTTCCTGGTGAGTTAGCCTGCAAGAGTTCAGATCTTCTGTGAAGAGATTAGCGATCCAAGTTTCCTTTAATCCAGGCTGGCATCAGATGAAAGTTCAACAAAGCTTTCCTTTTCCTGGTGAGTTAGCCTGCAGGAGTTCAGATCTTCTGTGGAGAGATTAGCGATCCAAGTTTCCTTTAATCCAGGCTGGCATCAGATGAAAGTTCAACAAAGCTTTCCTTTTCCTGGTGAGTTAGACTGCAGGGGTTCAGATCTTCTGTGAAGATATTAGCGATCCAATTTTCTTTTAATCCAGGCTGGCATCAGATGAAAGTTCAACAAAGCTTTCCTTTTCCTGGTGAGTTAGCCTGCAAGAGTTCAGATCTTCTGTGAAGAGATTAGCGATCCAAGTTTCCTTTAATCCAGGCTGGCATCAGAAGGAAGTTCAACAAAGCTTTCCTTTTCCTGGTGAGTTAGCCTGCAGGAGTTCAGATCTTCTGTGAAGCGTTTAGCGATCCAATCTTTCTTTAAGCTCAAAAAAATTTTAGATCTAGGTTTCCTCTTATTTTGACTCCATTTCGATTCAAATAAATAAAGTCACTCGCTTCTCAATGACCTGCAGAAAAAAACCTCGGGAACCAGCGGTTGGGAAACACTGGTCTAACTAACCTTGAATCTGGGTTAGCGGGGCATGTTGTTTTATCCTGTAGCAGTCGGTTTTGTGTCCTTTTTCTAAAAAGGAAAGCTTTAAATTAGAGACAGATATACCATTTAGTTTTAGATGCTGATTGCAGCCATTAAACCCCGTCACAAATGCATATATATTCATAAAACCGTCAAAGGTGATCCCCGATTCCCGGATAGAAAGGGCACATCGTTTGAATTTTTTGAAAGAATGTTTCACAACAGATTTTAGACAACCAGAAAATCACCAAAATTTAAGTGCATTTACGCTCCCTTGCGGAAAAACGTTCTTCATAGTGAATCGAAATGGTTACAGAAAAAAATTGCTAGATGTTTACACAATCAGTAAAACGCCCGCCAACATTTAGAACTAGGTCTGTTTTACCACTAGCAGCTGAAATGTATGATGTCCATTCAATAAGTTCGAAACCTGACTACTGGTTGGCCGCTAGACGCAACTATTACAAAGTAGTGCATCATCCTTCAGTTGCATAACAGCCACGCCACGTCGCTGTTTGAGCATTTCCGACGGCGCCACAGTGCATTGATGACTAAGCAGACAATGGGTAAGCCGCAGATGAAATTGCGGAACTGAGCTGTGTTTAAATTTTTGACATAAGAAGATGAAACGTCCAGCTGTATTCATGGAGGTGACCACAGGTGAAGTGTACCAGAAAGTGAAAAACTCGTCAAACTGGCGAATCCGTGTCGTACCGATTGCTAAGGAACTGTTGTTTCTCAGCAATCTGAAAAAATGAGGTGCTCTCTTTAAACTAGGAAGAGACTCGTTGGAAGATGACCCTCGCGAGAGATGCTCATTGGAGGTGACCACAGGTGAAATGTACCAGAAAGTGAAGGACTCGTCAAACTCGCGAATCCGTATCGTACAGATTGCTAGGGAACTGATGTTTCTCAGCAATCTGAAAAAATGAGGTGCTCTGTTTAAACGAGAAAGGGACTCGTTGGAAGATGACCCTCGCGAGAGACGTTCATTGGAGGTGACCACAGGTGAAGCGTACCAGAAAGTGAAGGACTCGTCAAAACTGGCGAATCAGTGTCATACAGATTGCTAAGGAACTGATGTTTCTCAGCAATCTGAAAAATGAGGTGCTCTCTTTTAACAAGGAAGGGACTCGTTGGAAGATGACTCTCGCGAGAGACACTCATTGGAGGTGACCACAGGTGAAGTGTACCAGAAAGTGAAGGACTCGTCAAAACTGGCGAATCAGTGTCGTACAGATTGCTAAGGAACTGATGTTTCTCAGCAATCTGAAAAATGAGGTGCTCTCTTTAAACTAGAAAGAGACTCGTTGGAAGATGACCCTCGCGAGAGACGTTCATTGGAGGTGACCACAGGTGAAGTGTACCAGAAAGTGAAGGACTCGTCAAACTGGCGAATCAGTGTCATACAGATTGCTGAGGAACTGATGTTTCTTAGCAATCTGAAAAGGGAGGTGCCCTCTTTAAACGGGGAAATGACTCGTTGGAAGACGACCCTCGCGACGGGCGCTCAGTGGAGGTGACCACAGGTGAAGTGTACCAGAAAGTGAAGGACTCGTGAAATCGGTAATTCCATGTCGTACAGATTGCTGAGGAACTGATGTTTAGTACCGACAGTATTTGGAAAATTTTGTTTGTGTAAGAGGTTAGAGATGTCAGAGGTTTGTGTCATATGGGTTCCTCGAATATTGACACCTGAGATACAGAATAATCTTGTTGAAGCAAGTCGGGTTCAACTTAACAGCATTAATCGCGATCCAGGTTATTTCTATTCCTGCATTCTGACTGGAGATGAGACGTGGCTTTACCATTGGGGTCCTGATATTAAAAGGACCTAGACCCATTTTGGACGAATTCTCAAAAGCGAGGCCATAAACAACTGCGACACCGCAAGGTACATGAAAGCATTCGTCTGAGATGGGTCCGGATTCAAATCCTTGGTAAGACATGAATGGTGTCTTACGATTATGTTTTTGCAAATTCTATTTACAGACTATAATATAATGTTATTTTCCGTACGAATTTCTTACAGGTGTTGTACTTGCTGAAGCGATCATACCAACGCTACCGCATGCATAACGATGTTAGAGGAGGACGTCATGCGAGCATTTTGATGAATCGCATGTCTACCACGCAGGTATCGACAGTCGCTGAGAGCCACTCAGGGAACAGCGCACTTCACAAAAAGAACGCTCCCTCTAAGGCTGACGTCATTAAAGAAAAGGACGCTCTGGCCTCAAATGACGAAGACAAATGCGACTCAGACGTCGAAAAAGAACGCGTGTCATAAAATTGTGTGTAGGAATTCCATTTAAGTGTTGTGCGCAATTGTCAAGATTGGATCTTAAGACTCGGGGAATTTTCGACAGTATGTTATAATGCTGAATATTTTGTGCAACTCTCTGGCCAATAAACTCATTAACGTATTAAAGCTGATATAATGGTTATACATGTTGTGTAAATATGAATGTTATACAGTTCATTTTAATAAATGTTTATCGACGTGACGATATGTTTTATTAATTAACATTTTCTCTGTTTTGTTATACACTGAGTGGCCACTATATTACGACCACCTGATAGTTTTAAGCAAACGAGCTATGGCTGCACGCTGTTGCCGCCAGAGGGCGAGGCTAGAATAAAATGGGAAAGCTTAGTGCTTGCGACAGTAGTAAAGTGATTTTTGGGTGGCGAGATGGGTAAAAAGAGCGATTTGACGGACTTTCAACGTGGCATGATTGTAGGAGCTCGGAGCTATGGAGCGAGTATCACCAAAACCGCCGCATTCGTGAAATGTTCCAGAGCAGCTGTTGTTAAAGTGTTTAAAGACTGGACTGTGAGGTAAAAAACTGGGTCTCTACCTGCAACGTGTGGTCGTCATCGACTAGTGACTGCTCGGGCGGAACGGAGAGTGTCCAGACTGGAAACAGACAACAGAAGAGCAATAGTGCAGCACATTACAGACCATCTTAATCAAGGATCCCCTCAAATGATCTATGCACCCACTGTTCGCCGTACACTGCATCGGATGAGATATAGCAGCCGAAGGCCTGTTAGAACACCTTTGCTGTCTGCAGTTAACAAGAGAAAACGTCTCCAGTTCGCACAGGAGCCCAAGGATTGGACAGTTAATAATTGGAAACAAATTATGTGGTCCGATGAATCACGTTTTCAGTTGCACCATGCCGATGGCCGAGTGAGCAGCACGAAAGCATGGACCCCAAATGCATTGCTACAACCCTTCAAGCTGGTGGAGGCAACGTTATGGTTTGGGGAATGTTTTCCTGGCATGCTTTGGGTCTTTTAATTCGTGTTGATCAACGTCTGACTGGCACATCATATCTAAACTTTGTTGCGGACCAAGTGCATCATGTCATGTGGATGGTTTATCCCAATGGCGATGGCTACTTCCAACAAGATAATGCGTCCTGCCATAGTGCTCGTATTTTACAGGATTGGCTTCAGGAACATGCCGGTGAGTTTACTTTGCTTAGGTGGCCCCCACAATCTCCAGATCTCAACCCCATTGAGAATTTGTGGGATAAAATTGAACGAGCCATCAGACAGCTGGATCCACAACCCTGCAATCTCACACTCCTGGAAAGTGCTATTTATCAAGCATGGTCTGAGATTCACAAACCACCTGTCAACATCTCGTGGAGTCCATGCCAGGGAGAATCGACGCAGTATTAAAGGCAAAAGGTGGCTCAACGAAGTACTGAGGGGGTGGTCATATTAAAAGGCCACTGAGTGTATGTATCAGCAGTGACGTACCACTGAGGTGATACAAACCAACGATAAGCCAAGGACGGCGTAGCTCGTTCGTGAGAGTTAACCCTTTAACGCCCAAAACGCCCTACATACAAACAACCATAGCCGCCCGAAACGACTGTCTAGGATGAGTCAGATTTCCCACCTTTACCTGTTCTTTAAATTTGCACGACATATGAGGGATCATCAAGGGTCACATTCAGTCATCATTGTTGTTACTAAACAAATAAGTGAACAAACGGAACGTTTTGGACGTTATGGTATTTAGAGTGATACAAAATTTTAGGGTCATGGTCGTTAAAGGGTTAAATGCTACCGAGTGAGATCCATGGTTCATACACTTTTTCAATCAATTCCAGGACATATCCAGGACTGTTGGACTTTTTTCCAGGGCATACGAACCAAACGCTCCTACTTAAAATATTGTGAAACAATAGGTCTGTTCAACCTGCAACCTACCGCAAACAACTTCCTACATGCTCGATCAAACTTAATGCAGAATGTTGAAAATGATGTCTGCTGCAGCTTCCTCGGTAAAGGCACGATGCAGTGCACGGATCATACCGTTACTGGGGAACGACACACCAGCAGTAACTCTCTGGAGAGCCATTTCATACGACACCTAGACACCCCCTTGGTAGTCCTCTGTACCACCTTCACAGCTTAATAGAACCTCGACGACATTCTACGACTTGTGTGTGACCATTTCTGTCACAGCATCACCAAGCAATTTTTCCAACAAGGTAATGACAGGCCACACACGACACGGCTCTCCCAGGCCTTCTTCCATAATGATTACACCCTTCCATGGCCAGTTCGTTCGCCTTACCTCTCACCGATTAAACATGCTTGGGACGTGATGGGACGCCACCTACGTCCGTCCTGGAATGTTGGCGAACTGACTCTCAATTTAGACTCCATCCAGCATGCTATACCTCACCACAGTATCCCTGAACTTTATGCGACTGGCCCACAATTTAGACACCATCCAGCATGCTATACCTCACCACAATATCCCTGAACTATATGCGACTGGCCCACAATTTAGACACCATCCAGCATGCTATACCTCACCACAATATCCCTGAACTATATGCGACTGTCCCACAATTTAGACACCATCCAGCATGCTATACCTCACCACAGTATCCCTGAACTATATGCGACTGGCCCACAATTTAGACACCATCCAGCATGCTATACCTCATCACAGTATCCCTGAACTATATGCGACTGGCCCATAATTTAGACACCATCCAGCATGCTATACCTCACTACAATATCCCTGAACTTTATGCGACTGACCCACAATTTAGACACCATCCAGCATGCTATACCTCACCACAGTAGCCCTGAACTATATGTAACTGGCCCACAATTTAGACACCATCTAGCATGCTATACCTCACCACAATATCCCTGAACTATATGCGACTGGCCCACAATTTAGACACCATCCAGCATGCTATACCTCACGACAGTAGCCCTGAACTATATGTGACTGGCCCACAATTTAGACACCATCCAGCATGCTATACCTCACCACAGTATCCCTGAACTATATGCGACTGGCCCACAATTTAGACACCATCCAGCATGCTATACCTCACCACAATATCCCTGAACTATATGCGACTGGCCCACAATTTAGACACCATCCAGCATGCTGTACCTCACCACAGTATCCCTGAACTTTATGCGACTGGCCCACAATGTAGACACCATCCAGCATCTATACCTCACCACAGTATCCCTGAACTTTATGTGACTGTGCTATGCTGAGCAACCGCTTGTATCCGAGCCAGAGGTGGCGGTACAACGTACTGACTTGTTCTACTCATGTAGCTGTTTTATACGAATAAATAGCCCTACTTCTCTGGAATTGCAATAATTTTCTTTCATATAGATGTACATTGGTAGTATGATTCCTCTTGGATTGGATAATTCTAATCTCAATTGCATAAAGTAAAAATATCAACGTTTACCACAATCAAAGGTTTATTATATATCGAATATAGTTTCGCAGAGCTTCTGGCTCGGTTTCATCAGGACGAATGGAGCGTAAACATTCAAATCATTGTGACATCATCAGATTTCTGACGGTCACGATTTTTGGTAAGTTGTTTCCACGCGCTTGAAAGAAATGGAGTCGACGTCATGTCGTTGACAAGCAGTGAAGAGTTCCGGTATATGTGAAAAGCTTCTAATGCATTAAGCTTCATCATTGAATCAGGTTTATTAATGAGCATAACGTTTCTGAACAGAAATTTATGGTTGGTTTCGTGACAATGCTGGGCTATAGATGACTTCTTCAGTTCACAATTCCGTACGTAGGTCTGGTGTTCCTTCACACGGAAAGTTAAAACCCTGAGGGCCTGCCCTATATACGAAAGTCCACATTCACAAGGTATCTGATAAATTCCCCAGGAATTTATGCCTTCGACATAATCTTTGGATCCGAAAAAATTTATCTTGTTTATGGGTTTGAAAATAACTTTAAAATTAAAACTCTTGAGAATTTTTGAAATTACGAAGCAAATCTGTGGAGCAAATGGGATAACCGCCCAATTCTGTCGTATTGGGTGGTCTACCGGCGTGAGTGAACAGACAGGCTTTGGTTTCCTAAATTTGTGATGAAACGTTGATATTTTTGCTTTATCCAACACCACAAGTTTGTAGTCATAAATTATATACTCAATTACATAATTCCTTCCGAGGGATTCGTTTTTTTCTCACAAAGATTGTGGTATCATTTGCTTAAATTTTACATAATTCCGTTTGATAAATGTGGTTTGTGCTACAATGCAAATATTCAGTGGATTGCTAAACAGACGTATGTCTGATTTGACTTCATCAAACTTTTTATATCCTTTCATCAAATTTCTTAATAAGAGTCCCGAGCTGAGGAACAGAGCTGAGTCAAGCCGAACCCGAGCCCGTGCCCGCAACCCCGAGGTAGAGCCCGAGCCCGAACCGGGATCGGGCGGGCTAGGGCTGCGTAATACTTAGTAGAGTTCGGGTTCCGGCTCTGAAAGAGGAAGATAATTTTCTCCGTTTTTCTTTTAATGTGATTTTACATTACTTATCACACGAGACTTTTTTTTACATTTTCGAGTTGCTAAAGATAATTCTTCGGCAACTGGGTCTAGATCGGAAGTAGGAATAGGGCAGGGCTATCCATTCCGGGCTTGGGTAAAAAATTCCATAGGCCATGGTATTACAGGATTTCTGCGAAGGAAAAGTTTCTATGAGAACTATAGGCAGTAGATAGCAAGCTGACGAAATTTTCCTCCCTACCTCAAAGGGGCAGCTCCCTGCTAATTCTATTGAGCAACGTACGACGTAGATTCTTATGCCTCCCTCCCGATTTTTCCTGATTTCCTGATACCCCCCCCCCGCCCCCCGAAACGTTTCAGGACGAAATGAATGGTCAGAGAAACAATAGAAATAGATAGACATCACTTTCCCACTCCGCAGTGGAGAAAGACATCGGTTAATTGCACGGGTAGGAAAGACTGGAAGTCTGGAAGTGAAGACTTTTTTACGCTTTCCAAACGTAGGTTGAAGGAGCGTATATGTTCCAGCTTTGTCCGTCCGTCAGTCCGCACGATAGCTCACGTAAAAATGGTTCGATTTCGACGAAATTTTAGTATGTGGTAGGGGACCGCTTGGGGACGAACCCTGTTGAAAACGGGCGAAGCAGGGTCAAAGGTTAGGACATAGGAGCGGAATCCATTCCATTGCTCTTATGCGTCATAACTTGCGTACAAATTGCTCAAATTTGATGAAATTTTAGTATGTGGTAGGGAACCACCTAGGGACAATCCTTATTGAAAATGGGTGAAATTGGGTCAAAGGTCAGGACATAGGAGCTGGAACCATTCCATTGCCTTTATGCGTCATAACTTGCGTAAAAATGGTTCGATTTCGATGAAATTCTAGTATGTGATAGGGAACCACCTGAGGACAAACCCTATTAAAAATGGGAGAAATAGGGTCAAAGGTCAGGAGGTCAGGACATAGCAGCTGGATCCATTCCATTGCCTTTATGCGTCATAACTTGCGTGAAAATGGTTCGATTTCGATGAAATTTTAGTATGTGGTAGGGAGCCACTGGGAACGAACCCTATAGAAAATTGGCGAAATGGGGTCAAAGGTCAGGACACTGGAGTGGGATCCATTCCATTGCCCTTGTGCATCATAACTTACCTAAAATGCTTGGATTGCGACAAAACTTTATCATGTTGTTCCGGAGGTATAGTGAACCGGTTCTGTTGAATATCGACGAAATGGGGTCAAAGGTCATTGCACAAAAGCCAGACTTATTCCACAGCCATTATTCTCATAAACTACGTAAAACTGCTTCTATTGCGACAAAACTTTATCATGTTGTTCTGGAGGTATAGTGAACCTGTTCTGTTGAATATCATCGAAATGGAGTCAAAGGTCAGTAAACAGGAGCGAGATTTATTCCACAGCCATTATCCACATAACTTGAGTAAAAATTTCTGGTATGTTGGAAAGCGTATCATAATCAATGCATTGCATGATTTTACTAACTTGTTTTGTTAATGCTAAAACAGGTTAATCATAGTTTTCGGGCTTGTTCGCGCCCTGGCTCTATCTTGCAATATGAAATTCAGGCTCGGGCTGGTATACTTCGGGCTCGGACGGGTTCGGGCTCTTAAAATTGAGCCCGAACTCAGCTCTGCTGAGGAACAATTATTTTAAGGTCTATGGTTTTACGGTTGTCCTTTCATACAAAAATATCTTCGAACAGAAATCGAAGTTAGTCAAACTTTTTCTTTCTAGATCTGATTTTAACAATGGCAGCTGCAGCTTGTTTCGGAAAACCAGCTACAGTACAAAATATTACAAATATTTTTATCTTTACCTTGCAGAGCAATATTTAATGCTTTCAAAGGCTACGTGATATCATCTAGGAAAGCCAGTAAGCTAAGAAGAGCGATCATTAAATATTTTAATTATATCACTGTAACATTTTATTTTTTCCAATAAAAGATGTAAAAGCTCTCCGAAGTTCGAATGATATCGCTGAACGCACTGGTCTGCAAGATTTTTATAACATGAACATATGTAGCTGCTTTCAAATAATATTTGGGTGCTGATTTGAGGTCTGACATAAAAAATGGCCACACGTCACGTTTTATTTTTTTGTTATGGGGCATTAAATATGCACTTTTGTTCCATATTAGCGCTTGTAGGTATATAAAAGCACACTAGATCTTTTTATTGTCATATTTCCCACCGGACATATTATGGGTGGCAACACTAAGTGTCTCACAGGTAGAGAATACGAAACCGCAACCGAACCGCCATTGCTGTTTTTTACATTAAAGGAGAGACACGTTCTGAATGTTTATGAGCAAAAGTTGGCGAAATGGAGAAAAGGGATCGTCGCGGATGTGTTAATGTTCCAGAAGAGATTTGCTATGTGTGAGGACAGTATATCATAAAATTGCAGAGTCGTCCATTGGCAAAAACTGTGAGGAAAGCCTACTATTTGTACTTTGGATGTCACGCTGGAGATCAAAATAAATCGTGGGCTCTACATGTCTGCTGCATTTTCTGCTTTGTTAGCCGGAGTGAAAGGTTCAAAGTTAAATTGAAAGGTCCAGGACTTTCGCAGTTCGGATGATTTGGCGTGAGCCAACTGATCACGTGGGAGATTATTATTTTTGTTTAACCAAAGTGAGTAGCTTTCAAAGAAGAATAAAAGTAAAATACAGTATCAAAATTTGCCATCAGACTTAAGGCCTGTTCGGCATGTGGAAAATCTTCCTATACCCAAACCTCCATTGAACTGTGAAGAGATACACTGCAGGCCACCCAAAATGCAACAGCAAGAAGAACACGAGATAGCAAAACCAGATTTACTGGACACATAACAACAGATACAAAGATGAAACGATTAAGCTTACAGGCCCGCGCGACTTGCGGAACACACAGACATGAATTGTTCGTGCGGCCCCCATGGGTGGCTATAACGGCCGTTACACGCCGCGCCATCGAACGAAAGAGGCTATGGATGTGGGCTTGGGGTATGTCGGTCCAAGCTGCTTCCACACGTTGCCACAGTTCATCAGGCGTAGCCACGGGTGGTGCTTGCCGGGCCACTCGGTTGCTGATCAGCGACCAGACGTGTTCGATGGGCAACATATCGGGAGAACAGGATGGTCACTGTAGCAGTGACACTTGGTGGGCCGTGAAGAATGGTTGCACGACGCGTGCCACGTGCGGGCCCGCATTGTCCTGTTGAAACGTGGCCGCTGGTAGGACCTGCAGGTAAGGGAGGACTACAGGCTCTAAAACGTCGGAGATGTAGCGGCGGCTGTTGAGTGTATCGACGATGAGTACCATAGGGGTGCGAGTGTCATATCCAATTGCGCCCCAAACCATAACGCCAGGCGACGGACCGGTATGGTGATGCATAATGCAGGCGTCACACTATCTCTCGCTGCGGTGCCGCCACACGCGGATCCGACCATCGTGGCGTTGCAGGCAGAAGCGGGATTCGTCGGAGAAGACAATGTCGTGCCATTCCGTAGTCCAGGTGCGGCGTTCAACGGCTCACTGCTGCCGCACTCGCCGGTGGTGTAACGTCAATGGTAATCGGAGCAATGGGCGCCGTGAGACAAGTCCCCGCTCCTGAAGATGACGTCAAACGGTAGTGCTGACACAAGTTGTTGCGCAACACACCCTAATTCCTGCGCTAAAGTTCGTGATGTGGCGGTGCGAGCCGTCAATGCTTACTGCACAACATGCCGGTCCTCTCGTTCGGTGGTGTGCCGCGGCTGCGGCTATCGCTCACGTCGGTCAGTCCGTCCCTCCTGCACCCATTGAATCCATACTCGCCTCACTGTGGCTGGATGTCGTCCCACACGGGCGCCGATGTCTCGGTACGATAAACCGCTGTCGCGATAAACCACTATTCGTACTCTGTCGAACTCCGAAACGTGCTGGAATGACTGCCGTATTCTGCGACAAGGCATAAGGAAGCTTCCCCCGCACAGGTCCGGCAGCACAACACACTTCCACTATTTACACCCCGCCTTCTGTGCACCCTTCTTACAGTGCTTCTCGGTGGCGTGCCGGGCGCACATGATTTGCATATGCCCTGCAATGCTAATGGCTTGCATGTCCTCTTGCGGGCGACTCATGCTGCGAATTTCAGGCCAATCGGATGCTTTCTTCTTGGTGTTGCATTTTGGGTGGGCATCACTGTAGATTCAAATTCATCCAATGAAGATATGGACTCACATGAAGATCCGGATTCTACATACACCCCTAAACACTTAGACGAGCCCCACTTGATTCAGCAAAATGAACTGAATGAGCTCGTTCGAGACCTACATCTTTCCAAACAACGAGCTGAACTTTTAGGTTCCGGACTGCAAGAGTGAAACCTGCGAGCGAAAAGTACACGTGTGTCTGTGTTCAGAAAAAAAATGGGTCTATGTTCTTTCTATGAAATGTAGGATGGTATGTGTTTTTGTTCACATATTCCAGGGCTAATGACAGAATTAGGAATATCTCACGGTCCTTGGATGAGTTACCTATTTATCGACTCATTCAAGGTTAGTTTAAAAGCTGTCCTGTAACGTACCAGGAGATGTGACGTACCTGCCAGAAGGACGCACACGACATAAAGGCAGATAGGAATCAGAATAAAACGTCCGCGTAGCTCAATTGGTAGAGCAACTTATTCCGGAATGAGGGGACCCGGGTTCGTATCCTGGCGTGGACAGAAATGACGAAGAAATTTACTTCGTTATAGTCCTTTTATGTAACAGAAACCTTCTATTCCAGTAACACATGCTGTAGGAATAAAAGAGACGTATGAAAGCATGGACACAGATCTCAATGCAGTACAATGTGACCAGTTTAGGTGGTCAATATTCGGTGATTTGAAAGTGATATCACTCTTGCTCGGGCTTCAAAGCGGCTTCACTAAATTTTGTTTTATTTGTATGTGGGACAGTAAGTCCACAGCAGAACACTAAGAACGGGCAGAGTGTCCTAAACGAGATGTTTTCATTCCTAAAGAGAGTAACGTTCGTCACAAGACCCTAGATAATTCCCTCTGATATGCTGCTTCAACCACTTCATATCAAACTGGGGCTGATAGAAAACTTTGTATAGGCTATGGACACATCTGGCCCAGGTTTCTTGCACTTAAAGCAAACATTTCCTTAATTAAGTGATGCAAAACTCAAAGAAAGCGTCTTCGTTGGTCCTCAGATACCGAAACTCCTGCGTGAGAATCTTCCAAATACGCCAGTGTATAACTACTGCGTGATTCTGTTTTACCGAAAAGCTAAACAGCAAGGAGCTCTAGGCATGGCAATCTTTCACGTCTTTGGTCAAGAGATTTCTGGGAAACCACAAAGAGGGTAACTACAAACAGCTGATTCACAACCTTCTCAAGAACTATAAAAACATTGAGTGCCGGATGTCCTTAAAAATACATTTCCTCCATTCGCATCTGGACTTCTTTCCTAACAACCTAGAAGCAGCCTGCGAAGAACAAGGAGAAAGGTTCCTCCAAGATATCCGAACGATGGAGAAGAGGTATCAAGGTAGGTGGGATCCCTTAATCATTAGTGATTACTGCTGGTTTTAGCAGAAGGGGGACAACACATAAGATAAAAAAAATGAACTACTTGTACGGGTATGCGAGTATGTGTGTGTATGTATTTACATTTGTGTTAATATTGTTCACTCTATTTCTTTTTTCTTTTGCTGTCTCATACGCAGTAGTATGTGAATATGGTATTCATACTTTGTAACACTATTTCTATAGCTAACAAGACATAAATGCTGTAATACATTACCATGCGAAGCTGTAATCCACTATCATGCGAAGCTGTAATGTGTGCATCTTGCATTGTATATAGAAAATGTTCGTACACAAAAAACTGTACGTGATGTAGAGTTTTTACAGTCATACATGATTTCAGCAAACCGAAATCAGTTTAAAACGCTCTATTTCACTAATGTTATGAAAACTAAGTTTTAAAATGTTGACTAGTGACATTTTTCGGCACTCGACCAACGGCTTCAGTTGAGCAGATGCAGGTAACTGTATCTGGCATCAAGTTCACCTTAACATTTTTTTTCAGTTGAGCAGATGCAAGTAACTGTATCTGGCACTAAGTTCACCTTAACTTTTTTTTCAGTTGAGCAGGTGCGAGTAACTGCATCTGGCATCAAGTTCAACTTATTTTTTCTTCAGTTGAGCAGGTGCGTGTAACTATATCTGGCATCAAGTTCACCTTATTATTTTTTTCAGTTAAGCAGATGCGAGTAACTGTATCTGGCATCAAGTTCACCTTAACTTTTTTTTCAGTTAAGCAGATGCGAGTAACTGTATCTGGCATCAAGTTCGCCTTAACTTTTTTTTTCAGTTCAGCAGATGCGAGTAACTGTATCTGGCATCAAGTTCACCTTAACTTTTTTTTTCCAGTTAAGCGGATGCGAGTAACTGTATCTGGCATCAAGTTCACTTTAATTTTTTTTTCCAGTTGAGCAGGTGCGAGTACCTATATCTGGCATCAAGTTCACCTTATTCTTTTTCAGTTGAGCAGGTGCGAGTAACTGTATCTGATATCAGGTTCACCTTAACTTTTTTTCGGTTAAGCAGATGCGAGTAACTGTATCTGGCATCAAGTTCACCTTAACTTTTTTTTCAGTTAAGCAGATGCGAGTAACTGTATCTGGCATCAAGTTCACCTTAACTTTTTTTGGTCAGTTAAGCAGATGCAAGTAACTGTACCTGGCATCAAGTTCACCTTAACTTTTTTTTGGTCAGTTAAGCAGATGCAAGTAACTGTACCTGGCATCAAGTACACCTTAACTTTTTTTTCAGTTGAGCAGATGCAAGTCACTGTGTCTGGCACTAAGTTCACCTTAACTTTTTTTTCAGTTGAGCAGGTGCGAGTAACTGCATCTGGCATCAAGTTCAACTTATTTTTTTTTTCAGTAGAGTAGGTGTGTGTAACTATATCTGGCATCAAGTTCACCTTATTTTTTTTTCAGTAGAGCAGGTGCGAGTAACTGTATCTGATATCAAGTTCACCTTAACATTTTTTTTTCAGTTAAGCAGATGTGAGTAACTGTATCTAGCATCAAGTTCACCTTAACTTTTTTTCAGTTAAGCAGATGCGAGTAACTGTATCTGGCATCAAGTTCACCTTAACCTTTTTTTTTTTAGTTAAGGAGATGCAAGCAACTGTATCTGGCATCAAGTTCACCCTAACTTTTTTTTTCCAGTTAAGCAGATGCGAACTTTTTTTTTGTTGGGCAGATGCAAGTAACTATATCTGGCATCAAGTTAACCCTATTTTTTGTTCAGTTGAGCAGGTGCGAGTAACTGTATCTGATATCAGGTTCACCTTAACTTTTCTTTTCGGTTAAGCAAATGCGAATAACTGTATCTGGCATCAAATTCACCTTAACTTTTTTTTCAGTTAAGCAGATGCGAGTAACTGTATCTGGCATCAAGTTCACCTTAACTTTTTTTTTGTTCAGTTGAGCAGATGCAAGTAACTGTACCTGGCATCAAGTTCACCTTAACTTTTTTTTCAGTTGAGCAGATGCAAGTAACTGTGTCTGGCATCAAGTTCATCTTAACTTTTTTTTCAGTTGAGAAGATGCAAATAACTGTGTCTGGCATTAAGTTCACCTTAACTTTTTTTTTTTGGTTGAGCAGATGGAAGTAACTGTATCCGGCATCAAGTTTACCTTAACTATGTTTTTTCAGTTCAGCAGGTGCAAGTAACTGTATCTGTCATCAAGTTCGCCTTAACTTTATTTTTTTCAGTTCAGCAGATGCAAGTAACTGTATCTGGCATCAAGTTCACCTTAACATTTTGTTTTCAGTTGAGCAGATGCAAGTAACTGTATCTGGCATCAAGTTCACCTTAACTTTTTTTTTCAGTTAAGCAGATGCGAGTAACTGTATCTGGCATCAAGTTCGCCTTAACTTTTTTTTCAGTTAAGCAGATGCGAGTAACTGTGTCTGGCACTAAGTTCGCCTAAACTTTTTTTTTCAGTTGAGCAGGTGCGAGTAACTGCATCTGGCATCAAGTTCAACTTATTTTTTTTTCAGTTGAGCAGGTGCGAGTAACTGTGTCTAGCATCAAGTTCACCTTAACTTTTTTTTCAGTTAAGCTGATGCGAGTAACTGTATCTGGCATCAAGTTCACCTTAACTTTTTCTTTCAGTTAAGCAGATGCGAGTAACTGTATCTGGCATCAAGTTCACCTTAACTTTTTTTTTCAGTTAAGCAGATGCGAACTTTTTTTTTGTTGGGCAGATGCAAGTAACTGTATCTGGCATCAAGTTCACCTTAATTTTTTTTTCCAGTTGAGCAGGTGCGAGTAACTATATCTGGCATCAAGTTCACCTTATTTTTTTTTCAGATGAGCAGGTGCGAGTAACTGTATCTGATATCAGGTTCACCTTAACTTTTTTTTTCGGTTAAGCAGATGCGAGTAACTGTATCTGGCATCAAGTTCTCCTTAACTTATTTTTGTTCAGTTTAGCAGATGCAAGTAACTGTACCTGGCATCAAGTTCACCTTAACTTATTTTTTTCAGTTGAGCAGATGCAAGTAACTGCGTCTGGCATCAAGTTCATCTTAACTTTTTCTTTTCAGTTGAGAAGATGCAAATAACTGTGTCTGGCATTTAGTTCACCTTAACTGTTTTTTTTTTTTTTGGTTGAGCAGATAGAAGTAACTGTATCTTGCATCAAGTTTACCTTAACTTTTTTTTTTTCAGTTGAGCAGATGCAAGTAACTGTATCTGGCATCAAGTTCACCTTAACATTTTGTTTTCAGTTGAGCAGATGCAAGTAACTGTATCTGGCATCAAGCTCACGTTAACATTTTTTTTTAGTTGAGCAGTGCAAGTAACTGTATCTGGCATCAAGTTCACCTTAACTGTTTTTTTTTTGGTTGAGCAGATGGAAGTAACTGTATCTGGCATCAAGTTTACCTTAACTATTTTTTTTTTCAGTTGAGCAGATGCAAGTAACTGTATCTGGCATCAAGTTCACCTTAACATTTTTTTTTCAGTTGAGCAGTGCAAGTAACTGTATCTGGCATCAAGTTCACCTTAACTGTTTTTTTTTTGGTTGAGCAGATGGAAGTAACTGTATCTGGCATCAAGTTTACCTTAACTATTTTTTTTTCAGTTGAGCAGATGCAAGTAACTGTATCTGGCATCAAGTTCACCTTAACATTTTTTTTTCAGTTGAGCAGATGCAAGTAACTGTATCTGGCATCAAGTTAAGCTTAATTTTTTTTTTTTTTTAATTTCCTATAAGAGCACAGTTTCTTTTCCAAATGAAGTTAGCTATTTTCACTGCCATGTCCATTGCATTTGATAGTCCCAGCGAACACTCACATAATGCTTGGTGATGTACAATGCAAACTAACATTTCAAATCTGATTGCATTCCGTTTCTGTCAGAAATGAAATTTATTTTATTGTACATTTGTGGGCCACAAAAACTGGCCGCCAGTTGGACACCCCACTGATGTAGCGCAATAACAATGAGAGCTTATGGAGCGTTAACACAAAATTACTGTCAGTGGCGTATATTCGAGGCTAGCTAGACTAGCTGCGAAGCCCAGAGAATGCACAAATAAAAGTCAATTAGATATACACAAATAAAAATCAATAAGATATGTCGATGCTTTCGCTGCGAATAAAACACGTGCGGATTCATTTCTTTGGCTCTGTCTGGGGAGGGAAGACAAACGACGTAACGCAGCCAGCTCTACAGAATCTTCGCTGTTCTGATTCGAAGACTTGCCATACGATCCCCTGCTAGCGTTTCCATGACAACATGAATGAGCTGGTGGAGGGGAATGAGTCATTTGCTTTAAACAACGGTTCACTCAGAAAAGAGAAGACTTAGACTACCACAGTCACTCGCATGCTTCCGCCTGTAACAGCGCGTGTTTCGCGAGAGTTGTTTCAGTTTGTGTGAAGTGTCAATGAATTAAAACCAGTGATATTACATCTTAAATTCGTGGCTTAGAGCCACACAAGGACATTACATTCGAGCAACCTGGCTGTTTTGTCAATAGAGAAAAACATTCTTTTTAAATATGAAAAGTAATCGGAAGAAACTTTTATGAAAACGTAACACTCCAGTTCACACAAAAGGAAAGAAGAATGGAGCTCATGTACAAATAAAGTTTTCAGAAGAAGAATGGAGCTCATGTACAAATAAGTGTTGAAATCTCAATCCTCGTAATTATTTGGTATCATGTTAGCCACAGCATGTACCTAAAAATTTTTGAAAGAAAGTTGCTTCTGTTACTTAACAATTAAATATTAAACTTAGCAATTTTAAAAAAAATAATACTGGGGGTGGGGGGGGAGGGGTGAGATAGTCCAGGTCTCGGACCCAAGATACGCTCTTGATTACTGTATTTCTGACCACATCATGCATCCATTCAAAATCTGATTCGTAAAACTGAATTTATTCAACACAGAACAAATGATATGATACATTTTTAAAAAACAGATAGTTCGCTGATAACATACAGAAATATTTGATATTTCTTAATGATTTTTCATGAAGATGGGCATGTAGGTGGATTAAATTCTCCAAAGAAATTGAGTTCATACATACATGCTAAAGTCAAGAACATTGCATAAATTACAATACATGTCAAACCAACAGCTCTATTAAGCTTCCATCCTGAAACGTAAAAAACTACATAAATGGCAACAACGGTTGTTAACAAAGTGGCTGTTGTGTAAGTCAAAGCAGAACTGTTGATAATTAGGTATCTCTCTTCGGTGCTAAGCGTTTTAATGAACCACGGAGCACCAAGGCAGAATAATATGTCGAAAATGTTGCTACCAATCAGGTTGCAAATTGCCATGTTTCCAAGACCTGAAATGAAGAAAAACGTATATTACTGACTTTTACTCATGTATTATTTATTTGATTAAAAGTAAGAATTCAATAGCAAATGCGATAAAAAATAAATGGATGTATTCTAATGCAATGGAACCGTGCATAACAAAGTTGAAGTGATAGTTAAATGATATATGCGAACATTGTAATAAACCACTAAAACAGAAAACGGCAATCTTTGTCATAACACATTGTGTCGAGTTAAAACTAATCAATCAAATATTGTTCACCAATCAATCGAAGGTAAATAATACTTATTAATTAAAAACTGCAGCTCCTAATAAAAATATGAACCAGATCTACAGTAAGTAAAATGTTAATTTATCTAAAAATTAAAGTTACTGCAAATATTTGAAAAAAATTTAATTTGTTAAGTTTGTTTTGTTGTTTACGCGTTATCCTAATATATAATTTGCTAGAGTCCTCCTCCTCCGTGCCACTTTTTAAGTCGTCATAGCAACAATGGAGAAACAAATGTTTGTGACGTCACGCTTTGGCTTTCGTGTTTTCGTGTAGGTGACGTCATCACATACACGCACAGTCTAAGCGTATATGACTTTGTTTTGTTGTCATAGCAACAAAGAACACAGCTGCTGTTGTGACGTCATCTAATCCAAATCATTCTCACATGATGTCAGAGATGCATTACGTCGGACAGTCAACTCTTTAGAGATTCGAAAACTTTACGTCAGGAATTTTCGTTCTCTTTCATATAGGGTATATAAGTAATAGTTATAGAGTCCTTTTGGAGGTATTTGGCCATAACTCATCACGCTGGCCAAGCAGGTTTGTAAACGTGGGATAGAATTTCCCCTAATCCCGATGGTAAAGTTATACCGCTATTGGCGGTCGTTAGAACCCCTTTAGTGGGAACAGGATGCACCACGAGAAGGCGGGGTTGACATTTGTCAAGGAGAGGCTGTAGTATGTTGCGCATTCCCTGACCTTACTCTAGATCGTCTAACGTCGGAAGAAGTGGACATCTCTGAAGTTAACAGAAAACTAACCAAGGCTGTTATGGAAACAGCAACAAAAATAGCTGGTACTAAGAACAAGTTGCATATGAACAAATTATCAGAAAAAAACAAAATTCTCATGCAAAAAAAGGAAAGATGAGGACAACTAAAGGAGATGTGACTTCCAACGTGGGATATTTAGAGCTATGCAAGACAGTACGAAAAAGTATCACTGAAGACGTACAGAAATTCAACTGTGAACTAGTGAGGAAAGCAATTGAAATCAACCAAAACCTGAAGAGAGCAAAGGGACATCTGAGTAAGGGAAGAAAACAGATTATGGCTCTGAGAAAAGAAGATGGTTCTGTAACAAGAAATAGAGGTGAAAATTTTGACAACAGTGAAATATTTCTACTCAAAACTATATGAAAGGGAGGATACATGTACTCCGGATTTTACGAAAGGTACCAGTACCAGAGTTTTTCCAGTCTTCCCAGCAGAAGTTGCATATGCAATCTAGAACATGAAACGGGGGAAAGCTCCAGGAGAAGATGGAATTACCGTAGACATCAAAGAAGAAGCAAGTGGAGAAATTGAAACAGTACTCGCCCAAGTTTTCGCTCGGTACCTTAATGAAGGGAAGATTCCAGAGGATTGGAGCAATGCTACAATGATTATGCTACATTAAAAAGGTGACATTGATGATCTCAGGAACTACAGAGCTATCAGCCTCCTATCAGTGGTTTATATGATCTTCGCTAAAGTTCTTTCACACCGCTTGAAGGTAACACTGGACATGGCTCAACCGAGAGAACAAGATGGATTCAAGAGTGACGACAGCACTATAGATCACATCCACGTACTGAGAGAATTATTGAAAAAGCGAGGTAATATGAACTTCCGTTATGCAAGGCTTCTATCGATTAGGAAAAGGCCATTGATTCGATGAACCATCAGCAGTTACAATGGCTTTGAAATCCTGCGGTATTGAAGATGCAAACATTAATACTATTTATAGCATCTATGAAAGTGCTAGTGCAAAGATTCAGCTATTTGAGAATACAGCACCCATAAAAATTGGAAAGGGAGTGAGCCAAGGCGACACGGTATCTCACAAACTCTTTAATGCCACTTTGGAAAATGTCTTTCAATCACTGAACTGGGAAAACAAAGGGATAAAGATTTATGGAGATTATCTAACTCACCTTCGTTTTGCTGATAACGTAGTCATTTTTGCAAATACCCCATCAGAACTTCAGAGTATGAACTAGGAACTTGCTGACAAGAGTAAAGAAGTGGGATTAAAAATGAACTTTGAGAAGACAAAAGTGATGTACAATGCTTTTACAAGAAATGAAGATTTATCGATTGATGGAGAAAAGCTGAAGATAACAGATGCGTCCGTTTATCTTGGACAGCAGATATCAAGTGAGGGTCACATTGATGAAGAAATTAATCGGCGTACAAAACTTGCCTGGAGAGCTTTTGGAAGAAACAGTATAATTTTCAAGAGCAATATGCCATTACGTCTTAATAGAAAAGTGTTTGATGAATGCATACTTTCAGTACTTACATATGGTGCAGAGACGTGGACCTTAACTAAACCTCATTAACTAACTTGTCTTCACAGCTTTCATCATCCTCTTTTCCAGCTTTTACCACGCCTGTCTGCTCTTCATCATTTTCCCCGCTTTTAAACATCTGTAGCTGATAGTTCTTTGTCTGGCGCTCTTTGGCCAAACCTGGCCCTTGCGCCAATAAAATCAACCAACCAACCAACCAACCTTAACTAAAAGAGACATACAAAGACTGCAGACAACTCAAAAAAACATGGAGAGGTGCATGCTTGGTGTAACCAGGAGAGATAAGAAGAGGAACTCGTGGATCCGAAAAATGACACGAGTGGAAGACATCATGATCAGAGTTAAATCCCTGATATGGCAATGGGCTGAAGATGTTGCCAGAAGGACAGACTATCGATAGACAGTCGAAATTTTAGATTGGATTCCAAGGGACAGGAAAAGACCCAGAAGAAGACCACGTGGAAGATGGGTGGATGAAATTCGATAGTATGCGGAGTAACATGGAGGAGACTGGCCCAAGACAGAGTGTTGTGGAAGAAACTTGGGGAGACTTTCGTCCAGCAGTGGATTGATAATGATTGACTATGATGATGATGGTATAAATAATAATAATAATAATTTTTTTTTGCAGCCTACAATGTAACAGCAAAAATAAAATTCATTATTATTATTATTTATATACCCTTGGTATGCTTTATTACGCTGTTTAATAGAAAAAGACGAACAATTATATTCCGGTATTCAAACTGTGTTATCAGTAAATAACCGTTCCTGTTTAACGTTTTGTTTACCTCTTTTTTATTTTCGTTTGAAGTTAGAGTTTTTTTTTTTTTTTGTTTTTTTTTGTTTTTTTTTTTTTGGATTTTTTCGGGTGTGTGCGATTCGAAGTCATTTAATTCATATTGTGATTCATTCGTATCAAAAGATCGACTTTGTTTTGCATGAGTTTCAACAACAGCACCGTAAATATGCCTCCTAAACAGAAAATTTTTTCTGAGGAAGTAGCTTTCCAGAAGGAAGCAGCACAAGCACGAAAGGCGGAGCAAGAAAGGGCTCGTCGGGAAAGTATGTCTGATGTGCAAAAAGAATGCGATCGGAATTGTCATTGCGTAGCAAATATAACTCCTCAGCAAATTGAACGAAGTCGGGAACGACACCGAATAGCAAACATGGCTTCAGAACAAATCGCACAAGGTGGCGAACGACATCAGATTGCTGACATGTCACAATCGCACATATTACGCCAGAGACGTGGTGTTACAATCCGCTGACAAAATCCACGAACTAGAAACCAAGCTGTTCTTGACGCAGTTAACGTTGTAGAACCAAATGCAGACGCTCATAACTGTGGTTCCATGCACAGTATTTGCGAATTTTGTCATGTAAAATATTTTCCGGCAGAACAGCCATCTGACAAACTTTTTACGCAATTCTGTCATAAGGGCAAAGTAAAATTAGATGCTATGAGATCAGTCCCTGTTATTCAGCAGTTAACGAAAGAACAGCATCAACATTCGAAACATTTCATGGATAACAGAAGATCAATAATTAGCGCTTTGGCGCCCACGGGAGCTAACATTGCTCCGCCTCCTGGATACGGTCCCTATTGTTTCCGAATTAACGGACAAATTTACCATCGAGCAGGAGCTTTGCACCCAGAAAATGAAGACCAGAGAAAGTTTGCTCAACTGTATGTATTGGACCCGGAAGAGGTTGGTGATTAAAGAATAATGATTAGGGAAAACGCCCAGTGCAATCCAAGCCTGGTGCAAGAGTTAAGCACTTCCATGTCTCAAAATAATCCTTTTGCTGACGTATGCAAAATGCTTTATGAAGTTGAACAAGAAAGCATTAATAATGCCGCTCTTCATGGCGTTCAGCAGGCAAAAATAGTTCACGGAAAAGAACAGGGGAAATTGATACGAGGTTCACAGTCAGTGTATACGAAACATGTTGTGTTCCAGGAAGTGTTGACGAAATAGGGACTAAAGGTTTTACAAAACACATAACAGACAACCCGTCGTATCAAATTCCATAACCGACTGCTTGGGAAATTTTCAGAAAGCTGTGAGCCAACGTCGCGATCTACTGACGTGGAACTCAAAAACTCTAAATAAATGCCAATAATTTCTGAACCATAAATTTTATTTTCCCCGTCATTATTGACGGGCTTTCATCTAGTGTCTGTAAATATTCATGCATATTTTAAAGCTCTTGTGAATAGTGAGTAATCCCCTCTGGTCGTGAAGAAGCCAAATTTCGCTATGGCGCACTATTTTCGTAGTATCAAAAATGCATTATGCTAATGGATTTTATCGCGTTTGGCACGAGGTACTCGTATTTACGCAGATTAAAATAAGATATTGTTACGTTTATGTAAAACGAAATTAAGTAATTGTTCGGTGATAGTTTAGTAAAATACCTTTTTCAGGAACAGTGAAATTAATTATTGATGCTTCACTTCATGGGGCAGCATTCTTTTTTTAGGGGCTTATCGACCATCGTGAACAACTTAGTGGGCTATAAATATCAGTGGGCCCTATACTTTGATTCACCCTAAGATGACATAGTCCAGTCGACGAAGGCTAAAAATGATCAAATATAAGTAATAAATATGAAAGTTTTGAAACTTGGTACACTTGTTTATAGGTATCTACTGAAGATTATATCAAAAGTCCTGACGAATCACAGGTGAGCTCTAGCCGCCATCTTAAAAACTAAGTACGTTTTTTACGGTTTTTCGTGAATATCTCAAAAACTGTTGGACGTAGCCCAAACAAACTAGTAGCAAAATTGAAGCTTACAAAATTTCCTACAAAAAATGGCTGGATTCACTTTTTTTGTATCTCTAATAGTTTCTGAGATAATCGGGTGTCAATGTTGTACTGTTTCGCTGATCGCTACGTTATCACTATTTCGCTGATCGCTACGTTATCACTATTTCGCTGATCGCTACGTTATCACTATTTCCCTGATCGCTACGTTATCACTATTTCGCTGATCGCTACGTTATCACTATTTCGCTGATCGCTACATTATCACTATTTCGCTGATCGCTACGTTATCACTATTTCGCTGATCGTTACGTTATCACTATTTCGCTGATCACTACGTTATCACTATTTCGCTGATCGCTACGTTATCACTATTTCGCTGATCGCTACGTTATCACTATTTCGCTGATCGCTGCCTTATCACTATTTCGCTGATCGCTACGTTATCACTATTTCGCTGATCGCTACGTTATCACTATTTCGCTGATCGCTACGTTAGCACTATTTCGCTGATCGCTACGTTATCACTATTTCGTGATCGCTACGTTATCACTATTTTGCTGATCGCTACGTTATCACTATTTCGCTGATCGCTACGTTATCACTATTTCTCTGATCGCTGCCTTATCACTATTTCGCTGATCGCTGCCTTATTACTATTTCGCTGATCGCTACGTTATCACTATTTCGCGGATCGCTACGTTATCACTATTTCGCTGATCACTACGTTATCACTATTTTGCTGATCGCTACGTTATCACTATTTCGCTGATCGCTACGTTAGCACTATTTCGCTGATCGCTACGTTATCACTATTTCGTGATCGCTACGTTATCACTATTTTGCTGATCGCTACGTTATCACTATTTCGCTGATCGCTACGTTATCACTATTTCTCTGATCGCTGCCTTATCACTATTTCGCTGATCGCTGCCTTATTACTATTTCGCTGATCGCTACGTTATCACTATTTCGCGGATCGCTACGTTATCACTATTTCGCTGATCACTACGTTATCACTATTTTGCTGATCGCTACGTTATCACTATTTCGCTGATCGCTACGTTATTACTATTTCGCTGATCGCTACCTTATCACTATTTCGCTGATCGCTACCTTATCACTATTTCGCTGATCGCTACGTTATCAAAATACTAGTGATGATTTTTGCGCTACTAGGTAGTAGCCAAAAAATCATCACTAGTATTTTGGGCTACTACCAACCGTTTTTGAGATATTCGCGGAAACCGAAGAAAAGTACTTATTTTTCAAGATGGCGGGTAGAGCTCACCTCTGATTCGTCAGAACTTTTGATATAATCATCACTAGATACCTATAAACAAGTATGCCAAGTTTCAAAACTTTCATATTTATTTCATCTGAAAACCCTATATTGACCGGACTCACACTGCAGTTTAAGGTACAAGAGCTTACGCACTCACTGAGCCTTCGGGGGACGGCTAAGAGTTATGTTCTTCCGCGTCACTCCGCACCGTGTCCTGCTGTTAGCAGCTGTCAATCACTTCCTCCATCAACTCAGTGGCATCCTTGTCTCCGAAACACTTCATATCTGCCCATGCGTGTGTTGGTCTAATTGTAAAACTTGATTTCTGAAAATAGATCATTTTTAGATTTGTCTAAAATAACTTATAACAAAGTAAATTTCTCCGTCATTTTTGTCCACGCCGGGCATCGAACCCGGGTCCCCTTATTCCGGAATAAGTCTCTCACCCTATTCAGCTACGCAGACGTCCGCTCTCGCTGCTATCTGCATTTATCTCGTGTGCGTCCTGCGGTACAGGCACGTCACAAACTACTATTTGTACTTACAAGTATACAGCTAGGACAATATAAAGTATGATTCTGGGCAATATACACTGAAGAGATATTGAATTAGAGATACGTGAGTAGTAACGTGTAGCACCACATTTCGCCCTGATGACGGCGGCGATTCGACAAGACACCGGAAGCGTTGAGAAGCCATACGGATCCACAACCCCTGAATAAGCTCCCACAGTTCACGAAGATTTGATGGAGGGGGTCACCTCTCACGATGGTAACCCAGATTTGCTCGATGGGATTGAGGTCAGGTGACCTAGCTGGCCAAGGAAGAGAGGTCACGTCGGTGGAGTGTTCATCCAACCGTTCGGATACAATTCGGGAGCTGCATTGTCTTGTTGCAGAATGAGGTCCCAAGTGGGATCTTGAAGACGCACAAACGGGAGCAAATGGTCGTCCAGGATATCCCAGTAACGTTGACCTGTGAGGAGCGATGTCACACATACCAGGGGTTCCATTTCAGTCCACGCAAACAGTCCACAGACAAGAATGCCACCCCACCTGTTTGAAGAGTACTCTGCTGGCAAGAAGAATCCATCGCTTCATGTGGTTTGCGCCGTACTCGCATCCTGCCATCCGCATGTACCAACGTAAATCTCGACTCATCAGTTCAGGCAACATTTTTCCGCATGTCTAGGGTCTAGTGGCGATGTTCCTACGCCCATGCTAATCTTTACACCCTGTGATGTGCGGCCAGCAGCGGTACCCTCGTGGGACGATGGCTTCTGTACCCCACAGTGAGGAGATAGTTCTGGATGGTGTGGCTGTTTACACGTTTTTGTGCACCAGCGTTAAATTGCCGAGTGATTTCTTGCACTAAGGCTCGTACATCCGCTGTTACAATGCGACCTAGCCGACGATGACCCCGCTCATCCACACGCTGTTGTCTAGGGCAGTTGGCGCTTGCAGGGATGGTTTTACCATATTCGATGTACTCACGGTGCACCCGTGACACAGTGGCTCGTAAAAATCCCAGTGCCTACACGCCTTCCGAGATGGAGTGACCCATTCGTCGGGCAGCGAAAATTTGCCCACGATCAAATGCGCTTAGATCCTTCGTCTTACCCATACTGCATCCGACTCTTACTGATTCCCATCGCATCACTCCTCATATTGTCGGATCGCTGCATACATCATGTCGTTTCCGTTTACAGGGCCGCCCACAGCGCCACATTTGCATAACGCTAGCTGTCTCTAATTCAATTGCTCTTCAGTGTATGCGTTGGTTTTCGCGAAAAATGTTGAGAATTACTTTTAACCGGGGAGATAGGTTTCACGTACATTCCCTCCAATGTCATCTTAGGGTGAATCGAAGTATAATTTAGGAATGCTGGTTTTAAGGAAGGAAGAGATCCAGTGCCGTAATACAAACACAAATCCATACCTCAGCGGTATTCGAACCCTGACGCTTTCTCGGACGAATGGCAGAAGCCAGCGCTTAGACCACTGAGCCACCGTGGCTGCCCATCTCGGAAATTACCACGAAATTTGGATTTACACGGTCAACAATTTCAAAGATGTACCTGGTCTGCACAAACTCCGGGAAAACATCCAGAGTGCATACCGGTGTTGCCGTAGAAAGTCCTAGACCATTGGCGTCTGACACGCATTGTACCAACCGCCCACCGGCAACATTGCCGCAAATCATAGCGCAATTTAATGCTGTAGACAAGAGTATTATCAGCGTTCGGGCAGTTCAATGTTCCTTGTGTTCTATGAGATTCCGAAGTCGACGGCCCTACCGCCCCAGTGGCTTAGTGTTCTAAGCGATGGCCTCTGATCATTCGTCCGAAAGGGGTCTGGGTTTGAATCCCGGTGAGGCATGGGTGTTATGTTTGTCTTACGGCACTGACTCTCTCCTTTCCCTGGAACTAATGATCCTAAATTAAGGACGGGCGACTGCTTATAACCCATTGAGTTGCTCACGGTGGTCGTTGAACCTCCAATCAAAAAAAAAAAAAAAAGAAAAAGAAAGCCCACGGCCCACCCATATGTCATTGCTGACCAAACGACACAACACTGTGTGTCTTGCCTGGGCTCGGGAACACCACCATTGGACTGGAGATGACTAGAAACGTGCAACCTGGTCCGACGAACCGCGGTACCAATTGTTTAAGGAAGATGGCCGGATCCGGGTGTGGCAAAACCCCACAAGGCAATGGATTCCGGACAGTGCAGGCCTGCGGTGGTTCTGTTATGGTGTGGGGTGTTTTCGTCTGGCACGTATTAGAACCCCTCATACATCAGCAGACAGCTCTGGCCGGTGGGTGCTACGTAACCGTCCTTGGGGATCATTTCCACCCGTTCGTATCAAACAACCACTCCGACTGATGTGGTGTCTTTCAGCACGACAATGCGCCACCGCACACGACCACAGTCTCCCGATTATGGCTGAAGGGACATTTCACGGTGTTTGGCATCCTGACTTGCGCCCCTCCCTCTTAGTTCGTCGGATTTAAACGCCATCGAACACATTTTTGGATGCTGTTCAACGTGCCTTCAATGCCAGGAATCCTCCACCGTTGAATATAACGGAATTGTGGGACAGTCTTCAGCAAGCACCGTGTGCACTGTCTCCACAGTACTACCGAGATCTCGTGATGTCCATGCCCTGCAGCGTTGCTGCCGTTATCCGATCGCGAGAAAGACAACGCAGTATTAGGGTACGTTTATGCTGCAGCCTCGCTGTTGGCACATCGCCGAGCTGTGCACATGGATGTCTGGCGATGACGAAACAAAACCATAAATCTTTACAGGCTCATTTATCGTGGAGTCTCTGCTCGCTGAGATCCTCGCCACAACGATGATATCAAACTGGTTTGTTTTTCGAGCCTCGACCATCGCTAGGCATCTTCAAACTTACGGTGTGATTGGTTCCTTCAAGGCCACTGTTCCCGTCCACTGACCCACTTTCCCAACCGATTGTGACACTACGCAGCCATCTCTCTCGTATCTTTAAAAACCATATTGTGTTTTTATAGAAGCAAGTTTTATTTGTGGAGTTTCCCTGTGATTTGAACTTTTTTTAACTTCTCCTTGGATTAATTAAGAGTTTTCCTACCATAAGGCTTCATCATGTGTCTCAGTAAGGGATAGGCTTCATCACCTATGAACACAAAGGGGGTTTGGATGTCAGTATTTGGTAGGAAGTTATCTTCAGGAATGTTAGGCACATTATTTTTCATTCTGTCATACAAAGCAGACTTTCTAAAAGTCCTTGCCACCCCGGTGGCGCAGTGGTCTAAGCGATGGCCACTGATCATTCGTCCGTAAGGGGTGCGGGTTCAAATCCCGGTGAGGCATGGATGTTGCGTTTGGCTTATGGCACTGGCTCTCTCCCTTCCCTGGAACCAGTGACCCAAAATTAGGGACGGGCGACTGCTTATAGATCATTGAGTTGCTCACGGTGGTCGTCAAACCTCCAATAAAAAAAAGTGCCCCCATCACTTTGTTTTCCATAGGCTCCGACCTCAATGATAATAAATTTACAGTGTGCATCACTGACGGCCTGCAGAACTATTGAAAAGTAGATTTTATAATTAAAGAACATGGAGCCTGCCCATTGAGTGCGAAATATTCGGATGTGCTTTCCATCCATAGAACCTAGACAGTTAGGGAATTCCCATTTCTTGTAAAAAATATCAGCGATTTCCTTGAATTGTTCTTTAGAAAACTTGCCATAACACTGCTAAAGTCTGTTTGACAATAAGAGATATAGTCGTGATTCCTATAATAATAAAAGCAATGTGAACAGCTGCAGGGTAAATGCTCCATGGCAAGCATTGAGGTGTCTGAGCCAGCATCGATGTGCCAGCAGCGAGGCTGCAGTATAAACATACACTTAGAGAGGTATCCCAGTTTCTTTTTGGCACTTCAATGTATACATGAATCCACCTGCGCACCACTGAACAAGATACCATATTTCCAGTTTCTTCAATAAGATTTGAAGGCAGTTGGATAGATGTATGGCAGTCTGTCTTCTTCGAGCGCTCAGCTGAAGATAACGGGCATCTCTTGAAGAAGTCTTCCGAGATCTTCTGTTGCTAGACCTTCTCAATACCGTATTTGTTCTATGTCAGGCGATCCAAAACCGTACCGGTGGCACAGTGATTTAAGCGCTGGCTTCTGACTATTCGTCCAAGATGGGTCCGGGTTCGTATTCTGATTTGTTTTATGGCACTGGCTGTCTCCCTACCCTGGAACCAGAGGCCCTTAATTAGGAACAGGCGACTGTTTACAGCTCACGGTGGTTGTTAACCCCCCCCCCCCCCATACATACATACATCATCATCATTGTCAACCATTATTAATCCACTGCTGGACGAAGGTCTCTCCAAGTCTCTTCCACAACGGTCTGTCTTGTGCCAGTTTCCTCCATGTTGCCCCCTCATACTTTCGAATTTCATCCACCCATCTCCCATGGGGCCTTCTTCTGGGTCTTCTCCGGTCCCTTGGAATCCAATCTAAAATTTAGACTGTCCATCGATGGTCTGTCCATCTGGCAGGATGTCCAGCACATTGCCATTTCAGGGATTTTGCTCTGATCATGATGTCTTCCACTCTTGTCATTTTTCTGATCCACGAGTTCCTCTTCTTATCTCTCCTGGTTACACCAAGCATGCACCTCTCCATGCTCTTTGAGTTGTCTGCAGCCTTTGTATGTCTCTTTTAGTTAAAGTCCACGTCTCTGCACCATACGTAAGTACTGGAAGGATGCATTGATCAAACACTTTTCTTTTAAGACATAATGACATATTGGTTTTGAAAATTATGCTGTTTCTTCTAAAAGCGATCCAGGCAAGTTTCATACGCCGATTAATTTCTTCATCAGTGTGACCCTCACTTGATATCTGCTGTCCAAGATAAACGTACGCATCTGTTATCTCCAGCTTTTCTAAATTAACCGATAAATCTTCATGTGAAAGTTCAGTTTTAATCTCACTTCCTTATTTTTGTCAGCAAGTTCCTGGATCATACTCTGCAGCTCTGATGGGATAGTTGCAAAAATGTTTACGTCATCAGCAAAACGAAGGTGAGTTTGATAATCTCCAATAATCTTTATCCCTTTGTTTTCCCAGTTCAGTGATTGAAAGACATTTTCCAAAGTGGCATTAAAGAGTGGGAGATATTGTGTCACCTTGTATCACTCCCTTCCCGATTTTTATGGGTGCTGTATTCTCAAATAGCCGAATCTTTGCACTTGCATTTTCATAGATGTTATTAATAATATTAATGTATGCATCTTCAACACCACAGGATTTCAAAGCTATTGTAGCTGCTGATGGTTTCACAGAATCAAAGTACATACGCAAAAAAGCCGATAGACTACGGAACGAATGACATTGAACCACTACACTACTTCAGCTTGGTTTTTTGTTTTTTCTGTTTGGGGTTTAATGGCCACCGTAAGCAACTTCACTGTCTATAAAGTTGTCTCCCATCCCTAATTTTGGGCCACTTGTTCCAGGGAAGGGATAGAGCCAGTGCCAAAAGGCAAGCGCAACATCCACGGTTCATCGGGTTTCGAACCCACACCCACCTCGGACGAATGGTCAGAAACCAACACTTGACGTCTCACCAACGTCTGCATTGTTGGTTCATCACTTATCGATCAATTCGTGTGTACTCTCGCGATGTCAAAATGATTGCCTCCCATATAATAGTACGAGATTACTTTCAGGTGATCGCATGCTAATTTAAAAACATTGGATTATTAATGACCCCAGTTTTGTTTTTCCGATCTACAAAATTCTAATTGAACTCTTAATATCACAGCAAGTTGAGTTTCCACGCGATCACATTGAGATGTCAAGATGATCACATGTGTGACGTGCCTCCGCCGCACATGAGATAAAGGCAAATAGCAATGAAAGCACTTCATCCGCGTAGCTCAGTTAGGAGATCGACTTACTCTGGAGTGAGGGGACTCGAACTCAATGCCCGGCGTGGACAAACCTGTATTTTCACACTGGCGCCCGAACTTTAAGGATGACCTGGCCGTTAAGTTTCTCACACCGCGAGACATAAAAATGAGAATCCCTTCTTCAGTGCTCCAAAAAAAAAAATAATTCAGTGTGATGTTCCGTTCCACAAACCAAATTATCTGGGACGTCTCACGTGCACGTTCTTCATGGGATGACTGCCTACAGCGACACATGGTCCCGGTTGACCCGTGGGCCATGCCCCCGGCCCACGTTCGGTGTGGGGTGGGGCAGGGCCAAACTAGATTCTGACGGGGCAGAGCATTGGAGTAATGTTTGCGTTATGACGTCAGCAGAGGAGTCCGTACGAGAGAGTCCCAACGCCTGCCTGACGAGAGTAGAGCCGTCGCTTTGATTGCATATTTGAGTAGTGATTGTGACTGTGTTTTGCGATTTCTCACAGGAATTTTACTTGGTTGGATACACAAAAACTTCGACATTAAAGGTAAGTTAATTGAGGTTAATCGAGTCGTATTATTGTGTTGCTAACGATAAACAGACGAATCTGATAGCTTATCGTTTATTTATGTTGAAGCACATGGTTAGGCTTACCGTGGGGCAAAGCGTGTACTCGCTTTGACCGTTGGGGAACGCTACTCACTAGTGAATGTTTCTGTGGTAATAGAAAATCAGGAATGAATATTTCTTTCTCTTGGCTCAAAGCTCTCGAACGTTTTTATAACACTATCATGAATAACCTGAAATTGGATTATCGTGAGACTAACATACGAATGACCATTGTAAAATAGCTTTCTTAGCAACATGAAACAGCAAAATGTTTCATCAAAACCCAATCGATTTTAAAGTAACGCCTTGATAAACTGCTGTCTTAAAATGGTTTTGCATGTCTGTTTTTATGAGCATTAATAGGGTTTTCTTCCCCAAAATAGCACACAAGAATGGGAATTTTGCTAGGAAGCTATGGTATTACTCTTCTCTAAATATGCTTAGTAATATTAACGACAAAATTGAATGTAACTGTTTACTAAATGAATTTTATAATACAAAGGGAAGACTTCAAGTTAATTTGTATGAAATACATTCATTCTGTAGCTACCCCAGTGATGCAGTGGTCTAAGCACTGCTTTCTGATCCATTCATCCAAGATGGGTTTGGGATATTTTAATATGTTATGATGCACGCATTAATTCATGCATCATAACATATTGTGCTCAAATCCTGATGAAGCAGTTGATGTGTTATGGCATTGGCCTGTCCCCTTCCCTGGAACCAGTGGCCCTAAATTTGAGATGAGTGACTGCTTATTTATTGCCCATCAAGTTGCTCATGGTGGTTGTTAAGGCCTCAAACAAACAGGATAGAGCAGAGACATGTGAAAAAAATTTCTGCCTCAATTTTAAAAATATTTTTAAGACGTAACTTGATATCGTATGATAGACTTGATATCATATAATTTAAAATGAAACCCCATGCAATTGCAATAATTTTATGTTTAGTGTTTTCCCTAGAGCCTTTTTACTGGGCGGCCCTGTCACTTAATTTTTTCTGCCGCCCAGCTATATTTCCTTTAACGAATGTTTTCACATAGCACATAATAGTAAGAATGAAAAACTTATTTCCACATACACCATCAGTGTTGATGAAAACTGGCTAAAATCTGTCTTACCGCCCTGGTGGCACAGTGGTCTAAGCGCTGGCTTATGACAATTCTTCAGAGAAGGGTCCAAGTTCGAATCCCGGTGAGGCATGGATGTTGTGTTTGTCTTACGGCACGTGTTCTCTCCTTTCCCTGGAACCAGTGGCCCTAAATTAGGGACAAGTGGCTGCTTATAGCCTATCGAGTTGCTTACTGTGGTAATTAAATCTTTAATATATATATAAAGCCGCCCCGGTGATACAGTGGTCTGTGATGTCCTCTGATCATTCGTCCGAAATGGGTCCGGGTTCGAATCCTGGTGTGGCATAGATGTTGTGTTTGTCTTGTGGCACTGGCTCTCTCCCTTCCCTGGAACCAGTGTCCTAAATTAGGGACGGGCGACTGCTTATAGCCCATTGAGTTGCTCATGGTGGTCGTTAAACATCCAATAAAAAAAAAAAAAAAAAAGAAATCTGTGTTAAATGTTATTTGTTAGTAAATACTAATTTTTTAAACCATTTTTGCACAATTTTTTAACTGTTTATCATGTTATGTTGCATTAATGCCTACCACACCACTTAAGATGTTTAATAAGTATAATAATGTTAAGGAAAACTTTTTTTTTTATTGGAGAAGGGGTCGTTAAAAGTACCACCCAGCTAAAATTACTTGCCACCTAGCTGTAAAAAATCTAGGGAGAACACTAATGTTCATCAGTTTTATGCATTAATAAATTTATTTCTTGATATTTGTTTATTTAATGTGTAGATGCCTAGGAGATGTTGTGCTCCTGGATGCAAATCCAACTACACCTACCCGGGGAAAGCAAGCGCTTATGTTTCATCTTTCCGTTTTCCAAAAGACTCAGGCCGCCCCGGTGGCGCAGTGGTCTCAGGCGTTGGCCTCTGATCATTCGTCCGTAAGGGGTCCGGGTTCGAATCCCGGTCAGGCATGGATGTTGTGTTTGTCTTACGGCACTGGCTCTCTCCCTTCCCTGGAACCAGTGGCCCTAAATTAGGGACGGGCGACTGCTTATAGCCCATTTGAGTTGCTCACGGTGGTCGTTAAACCTCAAATCAAAAAAAAAAAAAAAAAAAAAAGACTCAGAATTTCGAGCTCAGTGGATCCGCCAAATCAACCGGAAGGATTTTCAACCCAATGACAATTCTGTTGTGTGCGTTGAGCACTTCAGTGAGCAGTTTGTGATTAGGGAAGATCGTATTACCAGGGGTGATAGGAGTTTATTGGTTGTGCCGCGTACACACCTGGCATTAGCCAAAGATGCTCATCCAACAATCTTCCCTAACCAGCCCTCATATTTATCATGTGAGACACCCCCCCCCCCCCCCAAAAAAAACTCCAGAAACACGCATGCTTCAAATGCAACAAAGTGATGAACACAATTTTAAAAACTGGAATGAAAATGATGTAATAAATTCATTTTCATCATCATCATCATTGTCAACCATTATCAATCCACTGCTGGACGAAGGTCTCCCCAAGTTTCCTCCACAACGGTCTGTCTTGTGCCAGTCTCCTCCATGTCACCCCTGCATACTTTCGAATTTCATCCACCCATCTCCTATGTGGTCTTCTTCTGGGTCTTTTCCTGTCCCTTGGAATCCAATCTAAAATTTCGGCTGTCCATCGATGATCTGTCCTTCTGGCAGTATGTCCAGCCCATTGCCATTTCAGGGATTTAACTCTGATCATGATGTCTTCCACTCTTGTCATTTTTCGGATCCACGAGTTCCTCTTCTTATCTCTCCTGGTTACACCAAGCATGCACCTCTCCATACTTCTTTGAGTTGTCTGCAGCCTTTGTATGTCTCTTTTAGTTAAGGCCCACGTCTCTGCACCATACGTAAGCACTGGAAGGATGCATTGATCAAACACTTTTCTTTTAAGACATAATGGCATATTGCTCTTGAAAATTATGCTGTTTCTTCCAAAAGCTCTCCAGGCAAGTTTTGTACGCAGATTAATTTCTTCATCAATGTGACTCTCACTTGATATCTGCTGTCCAAGATAAACGTACTTGTCTGTTATCTCCAGCTTTTCTCCATCAATCGATAAATCTTCATTTCTTGTAAAAGCATTGAACATCACTTTTGTCTTCTGAAAGTTCATTTTTAATCCCACTTCTTTACTCTTGTCAGCAAGTTCCTGGATCATACTCTGCAGCTCTGATGGGGTAGTTGACAAAATGACTACGTCATCAGCAAAACGAAGGTGGGTTAGATAATCTCCATTAATCTTTATCCCCTTGTTTTCCCAGCTCAGCGACTGAAAAACACCCTCCAATGTGGCATTAAAGAGCTTCGGAGATATGGTGTCACCTTGTCTCACTCCCTTTCCAATTTTTACGTGTGTTGTATTTTCAAACAGCCTAATCTTTGCACTTGCATTTTCATAGATGTTATTAATAATATTAATGTATGCATCTTCAATACCGCAGGTTTTCAGAGCCATTGTAACTGCTGATGGTTTCACCGAATCAAAGGCTTTTTCATAATCGATAAAAGCCTAGCACAATGGAAGTTCATATTCCCTCGCTCGTTCAATTAGTTCTCTCAGCACGTGGATATGATCTATTGTGCTGTAGCCACTGCTGAATCCAGCTTGTTCTCTCGGTTGAGCCATGTCCAGTGCTACCTTCAAGCTGTGTAAAAGAACTTTAGTGAAGATTTTATAAACTACTGATAGGAGGCTGATAGGTCTGTAGTTTCCGAGATCCTCAATGTCACCTTTCTTATGTAGCAGGATCATTGTAGCGGTGTTCCAATCCTCAGGAATCTTTCCTTCATTAAGGCATCGAGTGAAAATTTGGGCGAGTACTGTTTCGATTTCTCCACTTGCTTCTTGTATGATGTCTACAGTAATTCCATCTTCTCCTGGAGCTTTTCCTCGCTTCATGTTCTTGATTGCATGTGCAACTTCTGCTGGAAGGACTGGAGGAACTCTGGTACTGGTATCTTTGATGATGTCTGGAGTGCATATATCATCCCTTTCATATAATTTGGAGTAGAAATCTTTCACTCTTGTCAAAATTTCGCCTCTATTTCTTGTTACAGAACCATCTTCTTTTCTCAGTGCCATAATCTGTTTTCTTCCCTTACTGAGATGTCCCTTTGCTATCTTTAGGCTTTGGTTGTTTTCAATTGCTTTCCTCACTAGTTCATAGTTGAATTTCCTTACGTCTTCAGTGATACTTTTTCTTACTGTCTTGCATAGCTCTATATATTCCACTTTGGAAGTCACATCTTCTTTAGTTGTCCTCATCTCTCTTCTTTTTTGCATCAACATTTTGGTTTTTCCTGATAATTTGTTCACATGCAACTTGTTCTTAGACCCAGCTAATTTTGTTGCTGTTTCCATAAGAGCTTTGGTTACTTTCCTGTTAACTTCAGAGATGTCCACTTCTTCCGATGTTAGGCCTTCTAAAGCAGAGAACCTGTTCTTCAGTTCTAACTTGAAGGTATTATGGTGTTTTTTAAGGTTGGTTATGTCAATAGATTTTGTTTGTCTTATGAGCTTGCCACGTTCAAGTTTAGTGTTGAGGTGCATCTCACATCTCACCAATCTATGGTCACTACCTGTGTTGAACTTGTTTAGCACACTGCAGTCTTCTATGACGAATTTTTTGTTACACATAATAAAATCAATTTCACTTGTCGTCCCATTTGGATGTCTCCATGTCCATTTCCTGTGTGGCTTTTTCTTGAAGAAGGAGTTCAAGATGAAAAACCCTTCTGCCTCTGCAAACTCAACGAGAGTATTTCCACGCTGGTTTCTGTTGCCATGACCGAATTTACCTACTGAAGTTTCATTCTGTTGCCGTTGCCCTATTTTTGCATTGAAATCTCCCATAATTATTTTCAAGAGCTGCTTACCTTTATTATTTAGATGACAAATTTCCTCATAAAATTCTTCAATTTCTTCTTCAGGATGACTTGTGGTGGGTGCATAAGTTTGAATAATCTGAGCCTGGTATCTTTTCGAGAGTTGGATAACAAGTCGTGCAGCTCTGTCAGAGGAACTTTCAACTTCTACAACTTTATCCTTCAGTTTCTTGTTTATTATAAATCCAACACCACTAGTTCTGCCAGTATCTGTCCCACGATAGTAGAAGAGATGTCCACTTTTCAGTTCGATGAGATCTTCTCCTTTTCTCCTTACCTCACTTAGCCCCACGATGTTCCACTTGATCCTTAGTAGTTCCTCTTCCAATTCAAGAAGCCTTGAATCAGAAGATAGGGAGCGTCCATTGTAAGTAGCCAAGGTCAGCATCAGATGGCAGCCTAGTCCGGTCCTCCGGGGATTCTTAGCACCCTCTGCCTTCATGTCGCACTGGCCGCTGCCTTGGCCAGGTACATTCCAGCTGCCGGAGACTGAGGGCCAAGATTTAAGTTGTGGAATCATTTTGGAGGGGTTTGGCCATAACTCACCACGCTGGCCAAGCGGGTTGGTGAGTGTGGGATAGAATTTCCTCTAATCCCGATGGTATAGTTATACCGCTATGGGCGGTCGTCAGAGCCCCTTTAGTGGGAACAGGATGCACCACGAGAAGGCGGGGTTGACATTTGTCAAGGAGAGGCTGTGATGTTACGCATCACCTGACCTTACATCCCAAATTCATTTTATGATTTTGTTACTCATTATGGAAATAAAAATTTAAATGGTTTCTTCAGTTTGAAAAATGATGATTTCATTCTTTTTTATAAGATTGATTCTTCTGACTGCCCTAAGATGCCCATTTGTTTTAAAATATTTTCTGATTTGCAATTAGATGTTTGGTATGATAGCATACCATATAATGTTAAAAATTTGGTATGGGTTTTGGGTCATGAAAAAAAGTGTGATCGATGGACAAAATTTGAATGTCTGTTATCACACCTCAGTTCCTTTTCTTCACAGGCAGTCACACCTGTGGCTAAACTGAATACTGCACTTTCATTGTTAAAAGCAAATGCAGATGACATACAACAAAATGAAGAATCTTCTAATTCAATTATTTCGAAAATACTGTTTATCATAGAGCAATTAAAACTTTTAACTGCTAAACAGTACCGCTATAGCCCTCAGTTGTTACTGTTTGCTGCAAAAATTCATTTTTGTCATCCATCTGCATATGTTATGTTACGAAACAGCGAGTCTCTAAGCTTGCCCCATCCAGTCTATTTGAAAAAAATTGCTTCCACGTTAGATACTTGTGGCAGTGGTATTATTAATAGGCATGTGCTTTATCTGCAAGAGAAATCAAAACTTCTTGAGGAAAGAGAACTGGTAGTAAATGTTCTACTGGATGAAATTCATGTTTCCGCTGGTGTGGGTTTTAAAGAAAGGAAAATAGAAGGCATTTCTCAAAACATCTCTTCTGAAGCCACAACAATACAAGCATTCATGATAACATCTGTGTTTTCCAAAAATAAAGACATTGTTGCACTTATTCCTGTAAAAAATTTAACTGCTGAACAATTACAGACATTCACACTTAAGGTTTTGAAAATTCTTAATGATTCTGGATACCAGGTACTTGCATTAATATCTGATAACAATAGGATTAATCGCAATAAGTTCACACTTCTATGTGGTGGTAACCTTGTATCCAGTATCATTAATCCCATTAATGAGAATTTGCGCTTGTTTTTGTTGTTCGACACTGTTCATTTGTTGAAAGCAGTTCGTAATAATTGGCTCAATCAGTCAAATACAAATCAGACTTTCTTTTATCCATCTATGAATGACTTTAAGAAAATTTGTGTTGCTAGTCTCGCACATCTTCAAAAAATATATAATAAAGAACAAAATCTTAACATTAAACAAGCACCAAAACTCTCCCGGAAAGTTTTGTACCCAACATCTGTTGAACGGCAAAATGTTAAACATGCTGTAGACATTTTTCATGAAACAAATATAAGCTGCTTTAGAATGTACTGCAAAAGAGTTTGGTAGTGATTTATTACAATAATGAGCACATGGTGGAAAATTGTAAATGTAAAATATCCAACTAAGGGAAAACATCTACGTGACAGTAGCTGTGATCCAGTACACAACATACTTGACAACAATATTACATTTCTAAAGAAGTTCAGTTCATGGCTACAAGCTTGGATCAATATATATAGATGTAAAGATACATCCACTTTATCAGGTTTTGCTGTGCCTGAAAAAGGTGGTTGTTTATCCAAAGAAACACAGTTTGCACTTCAACATACTACAGATTGTCTTGTTCATTTAACTAATTATATGTTCGAAACTTTAAAACCATCATACATTTTGTTTGGGAAATTTCAAACAGATTGCTCAGAAGCTCATTTTGGACAGTACAGGCAGTTGAGTGGGGGGAATTATAATATATCTGTGATACAAGTTCTTGAGTCAGAAAGAAAATTAAAAGTCATGAGTTTGGTTCAAATGCAATCATACAAATGTGGTGAAATTAAACTGAAACAGTTCTCTTTTCCCCAAGAATAAGTAAATGATGAGCAGTATTGTTTCTCTCACACATTTGACAATATTTTGCAATTGTGTGATAGTGTAGATATATCTGAATCAGTAATGTCTGTTTTAGTATACATACCTGGTTACATAGCAAATAAAGTTAAAAAAAAATACAGTGCCCAGATTGTAAAAAAACTTTGGCCTGTGATAGGAAATTGGATTACGAATGCTCTGATGAAGAAGTTGCCAAATATTTACAGCTTATAGATAGGGGGGGGGTTCTCACATGGCCAGAGGAGTTCACAGTGAAGGTTGTATTAAAAACGTTTCAGGTGTTTCAAGCTATTCTTCAGGAAGAGCACGAGCAGGCCTTCATTGAATGTGGTAAGCAGAAACAACTTGTTTGTCAACTTACTGTAGAAAAGCTTGAAACTTCTGATACCATATAAAAATTTAACTGCAGTTGTAGCAATAGTTCACTAAAGTTGGCCAAAATGTGCATAAACCATATGATCAATATTTTGCTAAATAATTATTGCAAATCACGAAACGATCAACTGAACAAGTCAAAATCGAAGAGAAAATTGTCTACTCTTAAACCTGCTACTGGACATAACACAAGTGGTCAAGTGCAAGAGAAAGTCCCTAAGAGGAGGAATATAACTGCTAACAAAGAGCAAAAAAACAAGTAACACGTAAAGCAGCTTATGATAAGAATGTGGCTAATCACAGAAAATAACAAAAGAAATTCAAAAAAGAGAAATAAAACAACAGATTAAGAATGCAAGTAGATATACCTCCAAAAACTTGAAAATTATGTTGTTCCTGGATTAGGAAGTTAACCCGCATCTCCAGATTTATGAATGAGTATATTTTACTATTACCCACCCTGAACAAGGAGCTCCCAAGCTACTGTGGATGTGTTTTGATTAAATTGGCACCCATCTTCCTGTAACATCTTATTTAACAAATTAAAAATTCAAATGGCTGCTCTTACAGTTTGCTTGTGTAGCTGAATACTATATAATTCACTGCACTTTACTACTTGATACTGTTGCAAATTATTTTTTAGAGAGTGATCATGGTAAAGCGTCCATGGTGAGCTTTCCGAAATATCCTAACAAAGCAACCCGCCCCCAACAACCACCACAAAAACGGTCCCACTAAAACATTTAAATAATTGTAATAAGTGGCTTTCAAAAAGCCAAATGGAACACAGCTTTTTTTTTCTTTAATATTTTACATAAAGTGCTGGCAAAATTTTACAATCATGACATCTAGTTACTAACTTAATTCCATCTGTTTTTTCATATCCATGTGACAGACTTTTATATGGATGTGTGTGTTACTGTAGCCGCTTAACAGGCCTTCATATGGACATGTGTATGTTTTATGTATCAGTGATGCTCCACATGATTTTTGTTAAGTGGAGGATCATAAGAATGAAATAATTTTTGACTGAAAACCCAAATCTTGTGTGAAGGCTGTGAAGTTGTACTTAAAGGGATATGTATACATATAACATAACACCCAGTTTCAAACTTAATTCCATATGTATTTGTCATATCCATGTGACAGACTTTTATACGGATGTGTGTGTATGTATTGCTGTATCCGCTTAACAGACCTTCATATGGACGTGTGTATGTTTTATATATCAGTGGCACTCCACATGGGTTTTGTTAAGTGGGGGATCATAAGAATGAAATAATTTTCACAGATGTCATCTGGAAAGGTGGTGGGAAACCCAAATCTTGTGTGAAGCCTGTGAAGTTGTGCTTAAAGGGATATGTGTACATATAACATAACACCCAGTTTCAAACTTAATTCCATATGTATTTGTCATATCCATGTGACAGACTTTTATACGGATGTGTGTGTATGTATTGTTGCATCCGCTTAACAGACCTTCATATGGACGTGTGTATGTTTTATATATCAGTGGCACTCCACATGGGTTTTGTTAAGTGGGGGATCATAAGAATGAAATAATTATCCCAGATGTCATCTGGAAAGGTGGTGGGAAACCCAAATCTTGTGTGAAGCCTGTGAAGTTGTGCTTAAAGGGATATGTGTACATATAACATAACACCCAGTTTCAAACTTAATTCCATGTGTATTTGTCATATCCATGTGACAGACTTTTATATGGATGTGTGTGTATGTATTGTTGTATCCGCTTCGCGAGCCCTTTTCTTATACTTTGCGACATATTTTTCTACTGCCATCTTAGCTACATTAGGTTTACAAGTGTGGTTTCCTCCAGACAAGACCTTATCATCTGAACACATAAGTAAAGTTCCACTGCAATCAGCATTTCAGCAAATCCAGCGTTTGTTAGGGTTTTTTTTAACGTTTACGTTAACGTACACGACCGTCCGTCGAAAAGTAATGCACGCTGGCCACGCTTGGTTTCGATAAACTCCACTTTACTCATATTATACGACTTCTATTACACGTTTACAAAAAAAATACCTGAACGTCGTGATGCAAACGTAGAAAAATAGCAAATGCTTCCGCTTCCAAAATTACTGTAGAAAAATAACAAATGCTTCCGCTTTCAAAATTACTGTAGAAAAATAGCAAATGCTTCCGCTTTCCAAAATTAACTGTAGAAAAATAGCAAATGCTTCCGCTTCCAAAATTACTGTAGAAAAATAGCAAATGCTTCCGCTTCCAATATTACTGTAGAAAAATAGCAAATGCTTCCGCTTCCAAAATTACTGTAGAAAAATAGCAAATGCTTCCGCTTCCAAAATTACTGTAGAAAAATAGCAAATGCTTCCGCTTCCAAAATTACTGTAGAAAAATAGCAAATGCTTCCGCTTCCAAAATTACTGTAGAAAAATAGCAAATGCTTCCGCTTCCAAAATTACTGTAGAAAAATAGCAAATGCTTCCGCTTCCAAAATTACTGTAGAAAAATAGCAAATGCTTCCGCTTCCGAAATTACTGTAGAAAAATAGCAAATGCTTCCGCTTCCAAAATTACTGTAGAAAAATAGCAAATGCTTCCGCTTCCAAAATTACTGTAGAAAAATAGCAAATGCTTCCGCTTCCAAAATTACTGTAGAAAAATAGCAAATGCTTCCGCTTCCAAAATTACTGTAGAAAAATAGCAAATGCTTCCGCTTCCAAAATTACTGTAGAAAAATAGCAAATGCTTCCGCTTCCAAAATTACTGTAGAAAAATAGCAAATGCTTCCGCTTCCAAAATTACTGTAGAAAAATAGCAAATGCTTCCGCTTCCAAAATTACTGTAGAAAAATAGCAAATGCTTCCGCTTCCAAAATTACTGTAGAAAAATAGCAAATGCTTCCGCTTCCAAAATTACTGTAGAAAAATAGCAAATGCTTCCGCTTCCAAAATTACTGTAGAAAAATAGCAAATGCTTCCGCTTCCAAAATTACTGTAGAAAAATAGCAAATGCTTCCGCTTCCAAAATTACTGTAGAAAAATAGCAAATGCTTCCGCTTCCAAAATTACTGTAGAAAAATAGCAAATGCTTCCGCTTCCAAAATTACTGTAGAAAAATAGCAAATGCTTCCGCTTCCAAAATTACTGTAGAAAAATAGCAAATGCTTCCGCTTCCAAAATTACTGTAGAAAAATAGCAAATGCTTCCGCTTCCAAAATTACTGTAGAAAAATAGCAAATGCTTCCGCTTCCAAAATTACTGTAGAAAAATAGCAAATGCTTCCGCTTCCAAAATTACTGTAGAAAAATAGCAAATGCTTCCGCTTCCAAAATTACTGTAGAAAAATAGCAAATGCTTCCGCTTCCAAAATTACTGTAGAAAAATAGCAAATGCTTCCGCTTCCAAAATTACTGTAGAAAAATAGCAAATGCTTCCGCTTCCAAAATTACTGTAGAAAAATAGCAAATGCTTCCGCTTCCAAAATTACTGTAGAAAAATAGCAAATGCTTCCGCTTCCAAAATTACTGTAGAAAAATAGCAAATGCTTCCGCTTCCAAAATTACTGTAGAAAAATAGCAAATGCTTCCGCTTCCAAAATTACTGTAGAAAAATAGCAAATGCTTCCGCTTCCAAAATTACTGTAGAAAAATAGCAAATGCTTCCGCTTCCAAAATTACTGTAGAAAAATAGCAAATGCTTCCGCTTCCAAAATTACTGTAGAAAAATAGCAAATGCTTCCGCTTCCAAAATTACTGTAGAAAAATAGCAAATGCTTCCGCTTCCAAAATTACTGTAGAAAAATAGCAAATGCTTCCGCTTCCAAAATTACTGTAGAAAAATAGCAAATGCTTCCGCTTCCAAAATTACTGTAGAAAAATAGCAAATGCTTCCGCTTCCAAAATTACTGTAGAAAAATAGCAAATGCTTCCGCTTCCAAAATTACTGTAGAAAAATAGCAAATGCTTCCGCTTCCAAAATTACTGTAGAAAAATAGCAAATGCTTCCGCTTCCAAAATTACTGTAGAAAAATAGCAAATGCTTCCGCTTCCAAAATTACTGTAGAAAAATAGCAAATGCTTCCGCTTCCAAAATTACTGTAGAAAAATAGCAAATGCTTCCGCTTCCAAAATTACTGTAGAAAAATAGCAAATGCTTCCGCTTCCAAAATTACTGTAGAAAAATAGCAAATGCTTCCGCTTCCAAAATTACTGTAGAAAAATAGCAAATGCTTCCGCTTCCAAAATTACTGTAGAAAAATAGCAAATGCTTCCGCTTCCAAAATTACTGTAGAAAAATAGCAAATGCTTCCGCTTCCAAAATTACTGTAGAAAAATAGCAAATGCTTCCGCTTCCAAAATTACTGTAGAAAAATAGCAAATGCTTCCGCTTCCAAAATTACTGTAGAAAAATAGCAAATGCTTCCGCTTCCAAAATTACTGTAGAAAAATAGCAAATGCTTCCGCTTCCAAAATTACTGTAGAAAAATAGCAAATGCTTCCGCTTCCAAAATTACTGTAGAAAAATAGCAAATGCTTCCGCTTCCAAAATTACTGTAGAAAAATAGCAAATGCTTCCGCTTCCAAAATTACTGTAGAAAAATAGCAAATGCTTCCGCTTCCAAAATTACTGTAGAAAAATAGCAAATGCTTCCGCTTCCAAAATTACTGTAGAAAAATAGCAAATGCTTCCGCTTCCAAAATTACTGTAGAAAAATAGCAAATGCTTCCGCTTCCAAAATTACTGTAGAAAAATAGCAAATGCTTCCGCTTCCAAAATTACTGTAGAAAAATAGCAAATGCTTCCGCTTCCAAAATTACTGTAGAAAAATAGCAAATGCTTCCGCTTCCAAAATTACTGTAGAAAAATAGCAAATGCTTCCGCTTCCAAAATTACTGTAGAAAAATAGCAAATGCTTCCGCTTCCAAAATTACTGTAGAAAAATAGCAAATGCTGCCGCTTCCGAAATTACTGTAGAAAAATAGCAAATGCTTCCGCTTCCAAAATTACTGTAGAAAAATAGCAAATGCTTCCGCTTCCAAAATTACTGTAGAAAAATAGCAAATGCTTCCGCTTCCAAAATTACTGTAGAAAAATAGCAAATGCTGCCGCTTCCGAAATTACTGTAGAAAAATAGCAAATGCTTCCGCTTCCAAAATTACTGTAGAAAAATAGCAAATGCTGCCGCTTCCAAAATTACTGTAGAAAAATAGCAAATGCTTCCGCTTCCAAAATTACTGTAGAAAAATAGCAAATGCTTCCGCTTCCAAAATTACTGTAGAAAAATAGCAAATGCTTCCGCTTCCAAAATTACTGTAGAAAAATAGCAAATGCTTCCGCTTCCAAAATTACTGTAGAAAAATAGCAAATGCTTCCGCTTCCAAAATTACTGTAGAAAAATAGCAAATGCTTCCGCTTCCAAAATTACTGTAGAAAAATAGCAAATGCTTCCGCTTCCAAAATTACTGTAGAAAAATAGCAAATGCTTCCGCTTCCGAAATTACTGTAGAAAAACAGCAAATGCTGCCTCTTCTAAAATTACTGTTGCCAAAGACTATAGAACCACTGGGCTTTCATTATACTGACCAACCTGTTAGGTCAGGTGAAGGACTCGATTCAAGGACTCCTCCGCCGTGAAGCGATTTAAGACATGCAGGAGACGATCCGCCACACTTGTTAAAACCCGACGATGAAACGGTACCTACTCCTCCGCAGGGCGCACATGAAATAAAGCAGATAGCAATGAGGGCGCATTTCCGCGTAGCTCAGTTGGGAAAGTAATTTACTCCGGAGTGAGGGGACACGGTATCGATGCCCGGCGTGAACAAACCTGTGTTTTCACACATGCTAATTTAAATACATTGGATTATCAATGACTCGAGTTCTTTATCCGATCTGCAAAATTCGAATTAAAACCTTAATATCGCGGCAAGTTGCGTTTATACCGTATCTTAATTAAATTTAGCACAATTGGAATATTAATTTGTACGCTTTATTTTTTACTTTTTTAATTTAACTAACTTTCCAAGTTTAGTGCTGATTATATTATACATTTGGCAAAATATTGATCTATCTAGACGCTCTAACCTACAATAAAAAGAGAAATCTTGTGATGTCAAAGTGAGCAAGCAAGATTGCATCTAAAAGCAAATGTCGCCCCAACAGCACATTGCAAATAATTTAGGTAGTTCTGATTTGTAATACCAGATGTCGCATTATTTTGCAGAAAAATCTTCGGCATGAAGTTTTAAACTAACCGTCGAATAGGACAGTCTAAAATAAGCCGTGAAGGAAATAACAAGTGTGCCGGAGAAAAAGCAATTTAACGCGAAATATCAAAGCAAAGTTATTAAGGTAAGTTTACACGAAAACAACTAGACTACAAGGAAAAGTGTTGAACAACAGCAAATATGTCTCGCAGAGTATTTATCGCGAGGTTATTTGAAAAATGGGAATAAATAGCATATAATTTTCAGTTCTAACATGAATGAGTTCTTACTACATAAGTTTTTTCTATATTTCCTTACAAAAAGCTGGTGTCTATTTGATTTGTTTTCAATCTGCTTCAATTAAAAATTTCACCGTTTTAGGATTAGGACGGGAAATATCACCTATATATTAATATTTGTTTAAAGCTTAAAAACTTTAAATAAATATAAAACTTAAAATAAATGGGACGGGCTAGTTGTTATTATAAATGATGTGTAGAAAATCTTACTCTTATTGAAAAATGACCCTACTTAAAAATAACTCATTCCATCTGTGACTCCATCTTATTGTCATTATAAATGATGCCCCTTAACAGTAAAATGCAAACTTTTCAAAGCGATCTGCTTGCAATACAGAAGCGTACGAGACGCTCCCAACACCCGCCATTTAACCTAAAGCTGATTTCTACATTCGGGTGCACTTTATATTAATTTGTTTATCATATTTAACATCGCCGGATTAAAATTCCTCTTCTGTGTTACGTTCATCCGTTTTAACTGAGGACGTTTTACAAAAATTTCAAATTTTATATTCTACCTTAATTTCTGGAAACCAGTGTATGCTAAGTCGGGTTCTTTGCAAATGAGCGCTGAAGGATCTATGAAACAAAACGCCGTGTAACTGAATCACTTCGCAGTATCTTCCATCAGCCAGGAAACGAGCAGTTACTGAAACTTAATCAATATTGAACTGAACTCTGGATGGACAACTAATATTATGCCCTCGAATGTCACTGATTAGTCACGAAGTGGACACTGTAACAAGGTGCGGCGAATAGTCATTAGTCATTCTCTAGCGCCAGAAATCCAGAAGGAACCGGAGCTCATGGGAAGATATCCGATGTAAGAAGAAAGACATTTAAGACAATCTGAAGGAGACGCCACATGTGGCGATATAATCCCTCGAAAAGTTTCTAGATTAGGAATGGTGGTGGCAACAGCCTCGCAATATGTGATAGAACACAAAATGGAGTCATAACTGGGGAACGGATTTTTAGGTGCTTCAAAACCGAAAAATATTTATCTTTTACTCTAATAATTTCAAAAATACTTGCTGAAAACAGAAAAATATTTGCTAAAAGTTATAATATATTTTCTTTGACGATAATGTAATTAGTTATATTCTGTGATTAAAAAATGACGTTAGTACAGAACATAACATACACAGTGCGTCAAAGAATTTTTAAGACTGGGTCTGTAAAATGAAATAGAAATAAGAAATTATAATTTGTTTTGGTTTGTTATTCAAAATAAGTCCCTCCGGTTTTAATACACTTGTTACAGCGATTTATTAATGATTCGAATGCCTGTTCCAGTTCACTTTGCGGAATTGCTTCCAAAGCACGCGTCAAAGCTGTTTGTATGGTCGAAATATCATAAAAAAAACACCCATTTTACGTCTTTTTAACTTTTGGGAACACAGAAATGTCGCAGGGTGCTAAATCAGGCGAATACGGTGGATGATTCAACACACAGACGTTATTTTTCGTCAAAAATCTACGAACAAGAAGTTAGGTGTGACTGGGTGCATTATCGTGCAACAAACACCAACTGTTTTCATCTCGATATTCTGGACGAATGCGACGAATTCTGCCCTTCAAACGCCTCAAAACATTTAAATAAAACTCACCAGTAATTGTTTGTCCACTTGGAACAAATTCTTTGTGGATAATAAATACCCTTACTATCGAAGAATGTAATGAGCATTGTTTTGATTTTCGATGGAACTTTTCTTGTTTTTTTTGGCTTGTGGCAAGTTTGTTTACTTCCATTCCGCAGTTTGTCGCTTTGTTTTAGGATCATATTGAAAACACCATGTTTCATCACCAGTAACAATCGATTTTAAGAAGTTTGGATCATTTTCAGCGGCTGAAATGATGTCTCTGCAATGTGCACTTCTCCTTGACTTCTGTTCATTGGTTAACGTGTGTGGAACAAATTTAGCACAGACTTTTGTTTTCCCCAAATCTTCATGCAGGATGGTTCGAATCGTTTCTTTTTTGATGTTTAAAGACTCTTCCATCATTCTTAGTTACGCACATCGATTGTTTGCCACGAAATCACACACTTTTTCAATAATCTCAGGTGTCCTACATGAACTTGGTCTTCCGGTATGTTTATCATCTTCTAGCATCTCTCTTCCATCCAAAAACGTTTGTGCCACAGGAAAACGTTTGATCTACTTAAACAAAACTCACCGTAAACTTGTTTCATCATTTGGTACGTTTCCGAGGCACTTTTACCAAGTTTTGCGTTAAATTTAATAACAGCCCTTTGTTCCATCTTAATAATTCAACATGAAAAAAATTTTACTTCTCTAATGAACGGCCGTTTCGTTTGAGTTACTTTAACAACTGCGCAGTACTTTTGGCAGAAAGCAAGCAGATGGTCACGGTTCATAACGCATTCGCGATTACACTGGTGGCGTCACCGTAGGCTGAAATCTAGCGCCAGTCTTAAAAATTCTTTGACGCACTATGTACAATCACAGCTATACATTTGATGGAAAAAAGTTCTTTGAAGCTGAAGTGGACAACAAATGGTATCCCTAGATTTTCCATCGCAAATTTGTCTGTTGTGGTGAATAAATTTCAAATACGTGGAGATAATATAAATGCACGATGTCGTCGCTCTGTCCACGTTATTTTATAAACAACGAATAGCAACTGAAAAATTCTTCATCGACACCGCTGGGATCGAACCCCAGATCTCTCGATAACTAGCCGACGCTACGGTGTCAACAATTCCCAACGCTATTCGTGGTTTATCAGTTAGCATCTGACTACACAAATTTATATTTGTCTGTTGTCTCGAAACAATGATAAATGAATGAGACTATTGAGTACTGAAACTAAAGGAACGACATGCCCGAACCAAATCCCTTGCAACTGGTAAAAATCTTCATTTGGAAAACATCTCTAGACACCGCTAATAGGCGTGAGGAATACGAAGTAAAACTGTAAACTCCGCCAGTTTTGTTTCGGTCCCTTGTGGACGGTAATACGACATGAGGTCATATTCCTCAATTTTTAATACCATGCTGTTCCGTTTTGGTTGTTTTTCTCGGGCTTTGGATTCGAAGGTTCATTTTTTACTCACAAACTCGCAATAAAAGGCATGACAGTCGATAAACTCAACACAGAAATTTATTGGTCACGATTTTTTTTTATTGGGGTTTAACGACCACCATGAGCAACTCAATGGGTTATAAGCAGTCACCCGTCCCTAATTTAGGGCCACTGGTTCCAGGGAAGGGAAAGAGCCAGGGCCATAAGACAAACACAACATCCATGCCTCACCGGGATTCGAACCCGGACCCCTGTCGGACGAATGATCAGAAGCCATCGCTTAGACCACTGCGCCACCCTTGTCACGGTTATTAAACTCTTAGAAATAATTAACTCAATGTGCTTTACAACCGGACTTTGCAACGTGATATACGAGCAGAATAATATAGCAGAAAATAGAACATGCTGGCGACAACAATTCAATCAAACGGCATCAAGAACAACGACTATAACGCGCGCGGCGTGTAGATATTCTACATGTTGGAAAAAGACGGATGTAAATTCCACGTGCTCGTTACAGTACTATTCCATTCTTTTGTTTTTGTTTTTCTTCGCTGAAGTTTAATTTTGCATTTATTTACACTAAAAATAAAAAAAATTAGGGAAACATGCAAATTTATGTATTTATAACGGAATTCTAGAAAATATGTATTTACTTACAAAATTTTCGAAAATATGCGTTATATACGAAAATATTTATTTACCTAAATATCCGTTCCCCAGTCATAACATGTAGTTTACTATCACTTTTTTATAGTTTTGGCGTTAAACGGATACGATAAGCAACTCTAATGGCTATAAGCAATCCTTCATTACTATTTTTTTTTTTTTGATTGGAGGTTTAACGACCACCGTGAGCAACTCAATGGGCTATAAGCAGTCGCCCGTCCCTAATTTAGGGTGACTGGTTCCAGAGAAGGGAGACAACCAGTGCCGTAAGACAAACACAACATCCATGCCTAACGGGATTCGAACCCGGACCCCTTACGGACGAATGATCAGAGGCCATCGCTTAGACCACTGCGCCACCGGGGCGGCTCATTACTAATTTAGGGATTCTGGTTCCCGGGAAAGGAGAAAGCCAATCCCATAGGTCAAACGTGCAATCCAAGTTTCATCTGGGACTCGAAATTTGGCACACCTCTTACCGTTCAGACACAGGGGCTCCGAAGTTTTGTTCTAATCTCAATTTGATTTATTCTGAACATATGAATTTCGGAAAATTTTAAAGAAAAACATATCATGGAAAACAATAATTTCTTATGTAATGAAAATGGAGAGAGTACCATGGTACTCTTGTAGATAATTTATGATATGCGACTTTCGCATAACATTATTATATATATATATAAAGTTATATTTGCATAACATTATACACTAAGGAGCAATTGAATTAGAGACAGCTGGCGTTATGCAAATGCGGCGCTGTGTGCGGACCTGTAAACGGAAACGACATGGCGTATGCAGCGATCCGACAATAAAAGGAGCGATGCGACGGGAATCAGTAAGAGTCGGACGCAGTATGGGTAGGATGAAGGATCTAAGCGCATTTGATTGTGGGCAAATTGTCGAGGCCCGACTAATGGGTCACTCTATCTCGGAAGTCGTTCCGGCACTAGGATTTTCACGAGCCACTCTGTCACGAGTGCACCGTGAGTACATCGAATCCGGTAAAACCATCCCTGCAGGGGCCAACTGCCGTGGACAAGAGCGTGTGGATGAGCAGGATCATCGTCGGCTAGTTCGCATTGTAACAGCGGATAGACGGGCCACAGTGCAAGAAATCACTCGGCAATTGAAAGCTGGTGCTGAAAAACGTGTAAACAGCCACACCATCTAGAACCATCTCCACGCTATGGGGTACAGAAGCCATCGTCCCACGAGGGCACCGCTGCTGACCGCACATCACAGGGTGCAAAGATTAGCAACGCCACTGCACCCTAGACATGTGGGAAAATGTGGCCTGGACTGATGAATCGAGACACACGTTGGTAGATGTGGCTGGCAGGATACGAGTACGGCGCAAACCACATGAAGCGATGGATCCTTCTTGCCAGCAGAGTACTCTTCAAGCTGGTGGGGGTGGCATTCTCGTCTGGGGACTGTTTACGTGGACTGAAATGGGACCCCTGGTACGTGTGACATCGTCCCTCACAGGTCAACGTTACCGGGATATCCTGGACGACCATTTGCTCCCGTTTTTGCGTCTTCAATATCCCACTGGGGTCCTCATCCTTCAACAAGACAATGCACCGTGCCATCACTCCCGAATTTTATCCGAATGGTGGGATGACAACTCCACCGATGTGACCTCGCTTCCTTGGCCAGGTAGGTCACCTGACGTCAATCCCATCGAGCACTTCTGTGATGACATCGAGAGAGATGTTCGAGGCTCTGACCCCCTCCAACAAATTTTCGAGAACTGTGGGAGCTTGTTCAGGGGTCGTGGATCCGTAAGGCTTTCTAACGCTACCAGTGTCTTGTCGAGTCCATGCCGAGACGAATCACCGCCGTCATCAGAGCGAAAGGTGGTGCTACACGTTACGAGGCAGGTATCTCTAATTCAATTGCTCTTCAGTGTATATCATATGCGTCTTTCGTACAACACATTGCATTTGTTCGCGTCACTCGCGACCACACCGAGCCAAAGTCTTTAAGGGTGTGAAACAACGCGGGCACCCTACTCGCGCAGTGGTCTAAAAGCTGGCTTCTAACCATTCGTCCGAGAAGGGTCCAGGTTCGAATCCCGGTGGAGCATGAATGTTGTGTTTCTATATGACCCTGTGTTCTAAGTGATGGCTTATGAACATTGGTCTGAATTCGAATCCCGTGAGGCATGGACTTTGTGTTCGCCTTACGGTACTGGCTCTCTCTCTTCCTTGGAACCAGAGGCTCTAAATTAGGGAAACGCGACTGCTTATAACCCAGTGAGTTGCTAGCGGTGGTCGTTAAACCTCCAATAAAAAAGAGATACTTATAGCCATCGCGAACATATTTAGGCCGCACCGTTGGCCCAGTGTTCTAAGTGATGGCTTATGAACATTGGTACGAGTTCGAATCACGGTGAGGCAAGAATGTTGTGTTTGTCTTACCGCACTGGCTCTCTCCCTTCCCTGGAAGCAGTGGCTCTAAATTAGGGGCAAGCGACTGCTTATAGCCCAGTGAGTTGCTAGCGGTGGTCGTTAAACCTCCAATAAAAAGAGATACTTATAGCCATCGCGAACATATTTAGGCCGCCCCGTCGGCGCAGTGGGCAAAGTGATGGCTTATGAACATTGGTACGAGTTCGAATCCCGGTGAGGCAAGAATGTTGTGTTTGTCTTACCGCACTGGCTCTCTCCCTTCCCTGGAAGCAGTGGCTCTAAATTAGGGACAAGCGACTGCTTATAGCCCAGTGAGTTACTCACGGTGGTCGTTAAACCTTCAATAAGAAAAAAATGCTATATTCATTGCGAAAATATTTAGGCCGCCCCGGTGGCGCAGTGGTCCAAGCGATGGCATATGGACATTCGTCGGAGAAGGGTCTGGGTTCGGATGCCTTTGAGGCATGGATGTTGTGTTTGTCTTACGGCACCGGCTCTCTCCCTTACCTGGAACCAGTGGCTCTAAATTAGGGACAAGCAACCGCTTATAGCCCAGTGAGTTGCTCACGGTGGTCGTTAAACCTTCAATAAAACAAAGATAATTATAGTCATTGCGAAAATATTTAGGCTGCCCCGTTGGCGCAGCGGTCTTAGTGATGGCTTATGAGCATTGGTGCGAGTTCGAATCCCGTTGAGGCATGGATGTTGTGTTTGTCTTACGGCACCAGCTCTCTCTCTCTTCCCTGGAACCAGTGGCTCTGAAATAGGGACAAGCGACAGCTTATAGCCCAGTGACTTGCTCACGGTGGTCATTAAACTTTCAATACAAAAAGGGCCGCCCCGGTGGCGCAGTGGTCTAAGGCACTGGCCTCTGATCATTTGCCCGTAAGGGGTCCGGGTTCGAATCCCGGTGAGGTATGGATGTTGTGTTTGTCTTACGGCACTGGCTCTCTCCCTTCCCTGGACCCTAAATTAGGGACGGGCGACTGCTTATAGCCCATTGTGTTGCTCACGGTGGTCGTTAAACCACCAATCAAATAAATAAATAAATAAATAAATAAAAATATAAAAAAAGGTGCTTATAATCATTGCGAAAATATTTAGACCTCCCCGTCGGCGCAGTGTCCTAAGTGATGGCTTATGAACATTAGTCCGAGTTCGAATCCCGTGAGGCACGGACGTTGTGTTTGTATCACGGCACTGGCTCTCTCCCTTCCCTGGAACCAGTGGCTCTAAGTTAGGGCAAAGCGACTGCTTTTAGCCCAGTGAGTTGCTCACGGTTGTCTTTAAACCTTTAATAAAAAAAAGATACTTATAAAATATTTAGGCCGCCCCGTTCGCCCAGTAGTCTAAGTGATGGGTTATGAACATTGGTCCGAGTTCGAATCCCGGTGAGGCATGGATGTTGTTTTTGTCTTACGGCACTGGCTCTCTTCCTTCCCTGGAACCAGTGGCTGTAAATTAGGGTCAAGCGACTGCTTATAGCCCAGTGAGTTACTCACAGTGGACGTTAAACCTTCAATAAATAAAAAACTATAGTCGTTGCGAAAATATTTAAGGGGCGCAGTGTTCTAAGCGATGGCTATGAACATTCGTCCGAGAAGGGTCCGGGTTCGAATCCCAGTGGAGCATGCATGTCGTGTTTGTCTATGGCACTGGCTGTATCCCTTCCCTGGAACCATTGGCTCTAAATTAGGGACAAGCGACTGCTTATAGCCCAGTGAGTTGCTCACGGTTGTCGTTAAACCTTCAATAAAAAAAAGATACTGATAGTCATTGCTAAAATATTTAGGCCGCCCCGATGGCGCAGTGGTCTAAGTGATGGCTTATGAACATTGGTACGAGTTCTAATCCCGGTGACGCATTAATGTTGTGTTGGTCTTACGGCACTGGCTCTCTCCCTTTCCTGGAACCAGTGGCTCTAAGTTAGCGCATTTGATCGTGGGCAAATTGTCGGGGCCCGACGAATGGGTCACTCCATCTCGGAAGTCGTGCTGGCACTATGATTTTCACGAGCCACGGTGTCACAGGTGCACCGTGAGTACATCGAATTCAGGAAAACCATCCCTGCAAGCGCCAACTGCCGTGGACAACAGCGTGTGGATGAAGGGGTCATCGTCGGCTAGCTCGCATTGTAACAGCGAATAGACGGGCTACAGTGCAAGAAATCACTCGGCAATTTAACGCTGGTGCACAGAAACGTGTAAGCAGCCACACCATTTGTAACCATCTCCTGGATATGGAGTACAGAAGCCATCGTCCCACGAGGGTACCGCTGCTGACCGCACATCACAGGGTGCAAAGATTAGCATGTGCGCGGGAACGTGGCCACTGGACCCTAGACATGAGGGAAAATGTTGCGTGGACTGATGAGTCGAGATTCACGTTGGTACATGAGGATGGAAGGATATGAGTACGCTGCAAACCACATGAAGCGATGGATCTTTCTTGTCAGTAGAGTACTCTTCAAGCGGGTGGGAGTGGCATTCTCGTCTGGGGACTGTTTACGTGGACTGAAATGGGATCCCTGGTACGTGTAAGATCGTCCCTCACAGGTCAACGTTACCGGGATATCCTGGACGACCATTTGCTCCCGTTTGTGCGTCTTCAACATCCCACTGGGGACCTCATCCAGCAGCAAGACAATGCACCGTGCCATCGCTCCCGAACTGTATCCGAATGATTGGATAAACACTCCACCGACGTGACATCGCTTCCTTGGCCAGCTAGGTCACTTGACCTCGATCCCATCGAGCACATCTGGGATGCCATCGAGAGAGAGATGTTCGAGGCTCTGACCCCCTCCATCAAATCTTCGTTAACTGTCGGAGCTTGTTCAGGGGTTGTGTATCCGTATGGCTTCCCAACGCTTCCGGTGTCTTGTCGAGTCCAAACCGAGACGAATCGCCGCCGTCATCAGGGCGAAAGGTGGTGCTACACGTTCCTAGACAGGTATCTCTAATTCAATTGATCTTCAGTGTAGAGGGGTTAATGTTATGTGACGTATAGTTTAAAATAACTTTCATTTTTAGTTTCTTTTTTCCTATGTAAATTTGAGTTTGTTCTCCTTTATACTTCCAAACTTAACGTTATAGCCTTTTCCTTCAAACTAGAATGAGGTTGGAAACACATTTGAGATCAGAGAGAAATTGACGTATGAATGTGATAAGAACGATAGATAAAATGGACGATACAACAGTTGCTCGTGTGGATGTGTGTAGACGTTCGATCGCAAAGAATAATGTAAAGTTTACCTGCTGAGTTATATGCTGGATCTACTTAAAAATTGCTGGACCAATAAAAAGGTATTGTAAGTTGACTTCTGTTTATGTTTCGTCTGGCCGTAAAAGTTTAATTAGGAACTGGGTCGTATTCGTATTTAGTTCAACATTACTTAGCGTAACACCAATCTTGCTCACGAAAAAGACATTACGTCATACTGTAGTTATTCGTGTGGGCGACACCGAGGAACACAAACGTTGTGGTTATCTTTTATGTTTCTTTTCTTTGTATCTTTTATGTATCTTTTCTTTGTATGTATTCCCTAGATTGTGTTCTAGTGCGGTACCAATTGTGCTCAACAGCGGTTCGTACGAGCGGTCGATGAAATGGGTGACCTGTCAAACTTCCAAAGATGACAAATCATGAGAGTGGGTTCAGCAGAGCGTTTCTAACCATGACAGCCAAATTGCTTTTGTGTTTCAACAGCAACAGTCTCCACGATTATTCCTGCGTGCACAAAGCGTGGCATGACTTAATCGGCAAAGATGAATAGTGGGCAAAAACTGAGATTGAATGAGAGGGAACACTAACAAGGAATGTATTCAAACAATACAGAAGCAGCAAAAGTGACAGCAGAACTCAATGTCCACCTGGAAGATCCTGTTTCCACAAAACCAGTCCGCAGAGAACTTCACAAAGCCAACGTTCATGGAAGATATAAACAACACTTGCCGTTTTTACACGATATTATAAAAATCGATGATGGAGACTATAAAACTTTAATCAAAAGGTTGAAATACCTTAGTACTTTCGGGTCTACTATAGACCCATCTTCAGATTTGAAATAATCGAACTCTGAGGTTACATATGGTTATATCACAGATTACAACTTAAAACTTGAGAAGCAAAACAGATATGGGACGTAGTCAGTCACAAAGCCTGTGCACGAGAGTCAACGTCTTGTGGGAGGGGGTACTTACTGTTTGTTCATAATAAGGTTCTTCCAAACCCCCGGAATGTAATTAGGTAAATCATCATTGCAACAAGAGTCAAAGTTCTTAAGTATAAATAAACTTTCTGTAAATAACAAATTTGATTTACATAACGGAGATGCCAGTATTGACATATTGTCCCAATCTGGAAAAAACTTACCACTGTTAACTGCTCTGCCCAAGACAGTCGCTTGTGATCCGTTCCGAACATTTTATTTATGTTCAACAAGTCTAGTATGAAACTTTCTAGAAGTTGATGCGATATATAGAGAATCGTTAGTTCCTGGGTCGTTTGATCTCGACGGAATACAGTAAACACCCCATTTGTCGAGGCTTGGCCCAGGATCACGGTCGCTACGGATCGATGATAAGATGTTCATGGTTTTGACTCCAAAGTCGACTTGATATCTGTGGCAGGCATTCTTTAGTGTATGAACAATAACTGGAATAAATTGTACTGACCCCACAAATCTTGGCTTCTGATTCTCCTTAGACAAGGAAGTTAGTGTCCTATTTGCAACTTTCCCAATTATACGCTGAACTGTTTTTTCAGGGTACCCATAAATTCGTGCTAATTCTGTAATTTTCTTGAACTCTTGATTACGAGTAATTGAAGAAGAAGAATGTGAGAAGGCGCGATTGACCAAAAAGTAAAACGTTGACAATTTTTTATCATCAGGATGGGCAGACAAATGAAATGGATTGTTTACTGTATCCCGTTGAGATCAAACGATATGTAACCTCAGAGTTCGATTATTTCAAATCTGAAGATGGGTCTATAGTAGACCCGAAAGTAATAATGTATTTCAACCTTTTGATTAAAGTTTTATAGTCTCCATCATCGACGTTTATAATATCGTGTAAAAACGGCAAGTGTTGTTTATATTGACTCATACACGAATTAAGCTTTAAAACGTTCATGGAAGAGTTGCAATTCCTAAAATTTTAATCACAGGAAAAAACGCTACAATGCGAAACAGACAAGCATAAAACCTGGACAGCTGATGACTGAGAACGTGTGATATGGTCCGATCTCAATTACATTATTCCCAACAGTGGGTCAAGTTGATATATGGAGAAACTCCAAGGAAGCCTACAGTTTGGAATGCATGATTCCAACTGTCAAACATTGGGGTTGATCTCTGATGATTTTGGCGGCCATATCTTGGAATTCGGTTGGCCACAAGGAGGTTATATTACTGGAGACACCACTCCTATCCACGCAGCATTGGCCGCCATAAGTCACCGTCAGTGCTGCAAATGACGTCATGAGCAGAAACGACGCAGCCGCAGTAAAGAAGCTGCTTTGAAACCAATGCAACAAAAGCTTCTAAGCGTATAAACAGATAAAATCAGTAATTCAATAATCTTTATCAATGATACACACGCTTACTGTTTCATCAACGATATAATTTAGTTCGTTTTTGCCTGCTTGTGACGTCACACCACAGATTAGCTGTGACCTATGGCGGCAGACCCAGTGGTTAGCTTGGTTGGACCATCGACACCCTATATGGCAGAGTTCATCATCATTCTTGTCAACCATTATTAATCCACACTGCAGGACGAAGGTCTCTCCAAGCCTCTTCCACAACGGTCTGTCTTGTGCCAGTTTCCTCCACGTTACTCCCGCATATTTTCGAATTTCATCCACCCAACTTACATGTGGCCTTTTTCTGTGTCTTTTCCTATCCCTTGGAATCCAATCTAAAATTTAGACTGTCCATCGATGGTCTGTCCTTCTGGCAGTATGTCCAGCCCATTGCCGTTTCAGGGATTTTACTTTGAGCATGATGTCTTCCACTCTTGTCATTTTTTCTGATCCACGAGTTCCTCTTCTTATCTCTCCTGGTTACACCAAGCACGCACCTCTCCATGCTATTTGAGTTGTCTGCAGCCTTTGCATGTCTCTTTTTGTTAAGGTCCACGTCTCTGCACCATACGTAAGCACAGGAAGGACGCATTGATCAAACACTTTTCTTTTAAGACATATTGGCATATTGCTCTTGAAAATTAAGCTGTTTCTTCCAAAAGCTCTCCAGGCAAGTTTTATACTCCGATTAATTTCTTCATCAATGTGATCCTCAATTTATATCTGCTGTCCAAGATAAACGTACGCATCTGTTATCTCCAGATTTTCGCGATAAATCGATACATCTTCATTCTTGTAAAAGCATTGAACATCACTTTTGTCTTCTGAAAGTTCATTTTTAACCCCACTTCTTTACTCTTGTCAGCAAGTTCCTGGATCATACTCTGCAGTTCTGATGGGGTAGTTGTAAAAATGACTACGCCATCAGCAAAACGAGGATGAACTAGATAATCTCAATTAACCTTTACCCCTTTGCTTTCCCAGTTCAATGATTGAAAGACATTTTCCAACGAGGCATTAAAGAGCTTGGGAGATATGGTGTCACCTTGTCTCACTCCCTTTCCAATTTTTATGTGTGCTGTATTCTCAAACAGCCGAATCTTTGCACTTTCATTTTCATAGACGTTATTAATAATATTAATGTATGCATCTTCAACACCACAGGATTTCAGAGCCATTGTAACTGCTGATGGTTTCACCGAATCAAAGGCCTTTTCATAATCGATAAAAGCCATGGACAATGGAAGTTCATATCCTCTCGCTCTTTCAATTAGTTCTCTCAATACGTGGATATGATCTATTGTGCCGTAGCCACTCCTGAATCCAGCTTGTTCTCTCGGTTGAGCCATGTCCAGTGTTACCTTCAAGCGGTGTGAAAGAACTTTAGTGAAGATTTTATAAACCACTGATAGGAGGCTGATAGGTCTGTAGTTCCTGAGATCATCAATGTCACCTTTTTTATGTAGCAGGATCATGGTAGCGCTGTTCCAATCCCCAGGAATCTTCCCTCCATTTAAGCATCGAGTGAAAACTTGTGCGAGTACTGTTTCAATTCCTCCCCTCGCTTCTTGTATGATGTCTACAGTAATTCCATCTTCTCCTGTAGCTTTTCCCAGCTTCATGTTCTTGATTGCATGTGCAACTTCTGCTGGGAGGACTGGAAGAACTCTGGTACTGGTACCCTTCATGATGTCTGGAATAAACGTATCATCCCTTTCATATGTGTAATTCGGAGTAGAAATCTTTCACTCTTGTCAAAATTTCGCCTCTATTTCTTAGTCATTTTGTTGGGGTTTGGCCGAAACTCACCACGCTGGCCAAGCTGTTGGTGAATGTGGGAGTTACATGGCAGAGTTACTGTCAGCTAATACTTGGGCATTTTATTGGGTTGGTGCGAATAAAATATCCAGCGTGAACGAGCAGTGGAGACAGACCCTCACCACAGCGGAATGGAACCACCCACAGGTGTTGCAGGTATGACGTCACAGAGGTACTATAAATAGTTAGCACGTGTGTGAAGAACAAGGTTTAGGCGTGGTTTGTTTGGAAGTAACGTTGCTTACAAAGGAAACATGCAGAGCCCGGATTTGAGAGTCATCTTCCTGTACGAATTTAAACTGGGCCATTCTGCAGGAATTGCCGCTCGAAACGTTAACAAAGTCTTTGGGAAGAATAGAGCCAAGGAACGAACCATTCGGCGATGGGTTGTGAAGTCTCGAAGCGGACATACGGACCGGCAAAACAAAGAACGTGGCCACCGACCTGTTGCTGTTTCTGACGATGTTCTGCTGCGTGTGGTTGAAGGGGACCCCGAAAAACGTGTCGTGAGATAGTGGCAGAGGTAGGTGTCCACCACACGACAGTTGTTCGGCTTCTAGCTGCTCTGGGTAAGGTAAAAGCTGGACATGCGGCTGCCGCATGAGTTAACAACTGCCAACAAGACTAGGCGTTTGGAATTCTGTACGTCTTTGCTTTGCCAGGAATGAACAGAAACTTCTACTGGATCGAATAGTCACCTGCGACGAGACGTTGGTGCTTTATGATAATCGGAAACGATCTACACAATGGTTAAGCAAGGCACAGCCTGCTGCACGGCATCTAATCCAGCCTTACACACCAAGAAGATGATACTTCATGCCTGGTGGTCCACAGCCGGGATAATTCATCGGAATTTCTTGGCAACACGCCAAATCATCACTGCAGAACGTTATTGTACTGAATTACACCAGATGCACCGGGAATTGCTGTAGAAACAACCGGCTTTGGTCAAGAGACGTGGTGTTATTCTGCTCCAGGACAACGTCCGCCCTCATGTCGCCCAACGAACGATGCTGAGACTAAGTGCCTTGGGCTATGAAGCACTTCCTCATCCTGTCTATTCCACGGACGTGTATCCGACAGACTATCATCTGTTTCGTCGACAGTTCACGGCAAACAACGATGTTCAGCATGAAGTTGATGACTTCTTTGGGTCCCAGCTACAAGACGTTTTTCGTTCCGGGATCTTTGCCCTGCCGGACAGATGGCAACAATGTGTCGATTCCGAGGGAGAGTATTTTGCCTATGTAAATTGTCTTACGTTTCCGTTCTTGTCGTTCACGCGTGTTGGTCCTTTGCCGGACATTTCATTCGCACCAACCCAATAGGTGATCAGGTGCGTCCTATGGTGCAAATGTTGTTCCCAAAAAATTATGCCATTTTTCAAGATGGTAATGTGCTCATACATACAGCTAGATCAGTTCAGTCTTGGTTTGAAGAGCATCAATAGGAACTTCAACATCTTCGGTGGCCAGCTCAATCACCTGATATGAATATCATTGTGGACAGTTTTGGAGAGCAGAGTGGGAAAGCGATTCCCTCCTCCAACATCTCTACAGAAATTGGCTGATGTTCTGATCGATAAATAATACTCGTAAAACATTCCACTGGAGACTATTCAAAAAGCTCAATTATCTGACTTGCATATCATCGTGGGCAGTTTTGGAGAGCAAAGTGGGAAACAGATTCCCTTATTCAACATCTCTACAGAAATTGGCTGATGTTCTGATCGATGAATGATAATCGTACAGCATTCCACCGGAGACTATTCAAAAAGCTCAATTATCTGACTTGCATATCATCGTGGGTAGAGCAGAGTGGAAAACAGATTCCCTCCTCCAACATCTCTAAAGAAATTGGCTGATGTTCTGATCGATGAATAATACTAGTAAAACATTCCACTGGAGACTATTCAAAAAGCTCAGTTATCTGACTTGCATATCATCGTGGGCAGTTTTGGAGAGCAGAGTGGGAAACAGATTCCCTCCTTCAACATCTCTACAGAAATTGGCTGATGTTCTGATCGATGAATGATACTCGTACAACATTACACTGGATACTATTCAAAAAGCTCAATTATCTGACTTGCATATCATCGTGGGTAGTTTTGGAGAGCAGAGTGGAAAACAGATTCCCTCCTCCAACATCTCTACAGAAATTGGCTGATGTTCTGATCGATGAATGATAATCGTACAGCATTCCACCGGAGACTATTCAAAAAGCTCAATTATCTGACTTGCATATCATCGTGGGTAGAGCAGAGTGGGAAAGAGATTCCCTCCTTCGACATCTCTAAAGAAATTGGCTGATGTTCTGATCGATGAATGATACTCGTACAACATTCCACTGGAGACAATTCGAAAAACTCAATCATCTGACTTGCATATCATCGTGGGCAATTTTGGAGAGCAGAGTGGGAAACAGATTCCCTCCTTCAACATCTCTAAAGAAATTGGCTGATGTTCTGATCGATCAATCATACTCGTATAACATTCCACTGGAGACTATTCAAAAAGCTCAATTATCTGACTTGCATATCATCGTGGGCAGTTTTGGAGAGCAGAGTGGAAAACAGATTCCCTCCTCCAACATCTCTAAAGAAATTGGCTGATGTTCTGATCGATGAATTATACTCGTAAAACATTCCACTGGAGACTATTTAAAAAGCTTAATTATCTTACTTGCATATCATCGTGGGCAGTTTTGGAGAGTAGAGTGAGAAACAGATTCCCTCCTCCAACATCTCTAAAGAAATTGGCTGATGTTCTGATCGATGAATAATACTCGTAAAACATTCCACTGGAGACTATTCAAAAGCTGTATGAATCTATTCTAAGAAGGTTGGAAGCTGTTTTTAAGGCAAATGGTTGTCCAACACCTTACTAACATATATCGCCTATTTCCCAGATGTTAATTTTATTTTGTCCAAACCCTCTATAAATGGTAATTGCTGTTAGAGTGAACATCACGCTAACCTGATTTTAAAGAGCTTTGTACACTGAAGAGCAATTGAGTTAGAGACAGCTGGCGTTATCAAAATGTGGCGCTGTGGTCGGCCCTGTAAACGGAAAGGACATGACGTATGCAGCTATCCGACAATATAAGGAGTGATGCGACGGGAATCAGTAAGAGTCGGACGCAGTATGGGTAAGACGAAGGATCTAAGCGCATTTGATCGTGGGCAAATTGTCGGGGAGCGACGAATGGGTCACTCCATTTCGGAAGTCGTGCAGGCACGGGGATTTTCACGAGCCCCTATGTCACGGGTGCACCCGGAGTACATAGAATCCGGTAAAAACATCCCTGTAAGGGCCAACTGCCGTGGACAACAGCGTGCGGATGAGAGGGGTCATCGTCGGCTAGCTCGCATTGTAACAACGGATAGACGGGCCACAGTGCAAGAAATCACTCGGCAATTTAACGCTGGTGCACAAAAACGTGTAAGCAGCCACACCATCCAGAACCATCGCCTTCGCTATGGGGTACAGAATCCATCGTCTCACGAGAGTACCGCACAGGGGTCAAAGATTAGCATAGGCGTGGGAACATTGCCACTGGACCTTAGACATGTGGGAAAACGTTGCCTGGACTGATGAGTCGAGATTCACGTTGGTACATGTGGATGGCAGGATACGAGTATGGCGCAAACCACATGAAGCGATGGATCTTTCTTACCAGTAGGGTACTCTTCAAGGTGGTGGGGCGGCATTCTCGTCTGGGAACTGTTTACGTAGACTGAAATGGGACCTCTAGTACGTGTAACATCATCCCTCACAGGTCAACGTTACCGGGATATCCTGGACGACCATTTGCTCCTTTTTGTGCGTCTTCAACATCCCACTGGGGACCTCATCCTGCAACAAGACAATGCACCGTGCCATCGCTCCCGAATTGTATCCGAATGGTTGGATGAACACTCTACCGACATGACATCGCTTTCTTGGCCAGCTAGGTCATCTGACCTCAATCCCATCGAGCACCTCTGGGATGCCATCGAGAGAGAGGTGTTCGAGGTCTCTGACCCTCTCCATCAAATCTTCGTGAACTGTTGGAGCTTCTTCAGTGGTCGTGGATCCGTATGGCTTCCCAACGCTTCCGGTGTCTTGTCGAGTCCATGCCGAGACGAATCGCCGCTGTCATCAGGGCGAAAGGTGGTGCTACACGTTACTAGACAGGTATCTCTAATTCAATTGCTCTTCAGTGTAAAGTCCACACATTTTTTTTTCATATGTGACGCGTGGCAGAAAAGAAGAAAAAAATTTAAGAATTCGCTCTGATAGCTTTCCCAATAAGGAATTTAGCAAAAGCGAACCTAATTTATTAAATTCCTATACAGTATTAAAAAATAATGCGATAAGATCAAAAGATACACATTGTAAGATTAGAACATCAGTCACGTTTCTGAGCTTGCTGTGATGTATGCACTGCCCATTGTGAATAAACAAGGCACTAATGCAAGGACAACAAATTCAGTTTCCTACCTTCTTTGACGACAATGACGCTGGAAATTATTTCTGGAATACTTGTTCCTGCTGCTAAGATCGTGAGACCAGAGACTGTGTCGGGGATTCCTAAGGTAAAACCTGTATAAGGAAAAAATTTGCACAACTTTTAATTTGCTTCTAAATAAATGATTTTTCTAAAACTCTTTACTCAATGGAAATACAGGGTGGTCTACATAAAATCGGCCCTATAAAACTGTAGTTGTACAGTTTTACTTGGCCATAATGCACCGTACATTTTAGTTACCTTTGTTATGGTAAATAAACGGTATTTTTAAAATAAAAAAGGCTTTCGATTACCGCTCCAAGATGATGTAAATTTTCAAGTTTTCTGAAGGAAGTGGTTACAGCGAAAATATGCCAGCATTAGCATTACAATGCATGTATTGGGTGTACAAATAAGTTTAAAAGCGTTTTAAGACAACGCAACATGTAATTTGAGAAGAAAACAACATTACCTCTACGAATCAAAATATGCGCCGTCCTTATCTATCACCTTCCGCCATCGGTCGGGCAGCTGACGGATTCCAGCCATGAAGAATACTTCGTCATGTGACGGAATGAAGTCATCAACCCATTTTTGCACTTCGTCACATGTCCGGAACCGTACAGCAGGCAAACCATGTTGCATCGATCGGAACAAATTATAGTCTGAAGGGGTTATGTCGGGACTAAACGACGGGTGCTCTAAAACTTCCCAGAAAAAAGCGCCAGTAACGTTTCCTTGATCGATTTCGTGACATGTGGCCTAGCGTTGTTATGCAGTAATTTCACGGGACGCAATCCTTTGCTTGTGAATGGACGTTTCCGAAAGATTTCCTGGTTCAATCGCAGCAATTGTTGCTTGTAGCGATCAGCCGTAACAGTTTAATAATAGAGCACACCGTTCATATCCCACCAGATGCACAGCTGAACTTTCTTGGAGTGAATATTGCGTTTCTATGTCGAAGTCGTTACTTCACCCAATGTTTTTAGCGTTTGTGATTGCTATATATCCACTTTTCATCACCCGTAAGGATTTCCCATAGGAAAGACTTTCTGCGTTGTTTATTCAACAGATTCAAACACTTCATGGCACGCTCATCCGTGTTCCTCTGGCTCAGGTCACGTTGCACCCGTTTTCCTTCCTTCTGAATCTTTCCCATTGCCCGTATAAGATTGGAAACGGTTTGTTGAGTTATCCCCAGTTGTTCAGCTAGTTTGTTTTGCATTTTAAACCAATCTTCATCCCTCAATGCTTATAGTTCCTCATGTGCAACTTTCTGCGCGATGCCGCTGCGTTCTTGATCTCTAACATCAAATTCGCCTGCTTTAAACCGTCTAAACCAGAACTCACACGTGCCTTTCGATACAATATTCTCCCCCAAAACAAAACATATCAATGCACATGATTTTGCAGCACTTTTTCCTTGACGAAATTCGTAACAAATTCAGTGTCAAATAAATGCAGTATCGCTTGCCATCTTTCACCTACCGATGTGCGAGTGCGTTTGACTGTTGGGCAAACTTCTGTGTCACATTTTATACTCTGGAGTAGTTACTGTCACATGACAACAACGCGGGTGAATGTCGGATATGTAAATTAGCGGTATTCGTCACACAAAAAACGCTTTAAAACTTATTTGTACACCTAATATGTGTGAAGAATTATTTCTTCGGGGAAATTCGTTTCGCCGCCCCGGTGGCGCAGTGGTCTAAGCGATGGCCTCTGATCATTCGTCCGTCTGGGGTCCGGGTTCGAATCCCGGTGAGGCATGGGTGTTGTGTTTGTCTTACGGCACTGGCTCTCTCCCTTCCCTGGAACCAGTGACCCTAAATTAGGGACGGGCGACTGCTTATAGCCCATTCAGTTGCTCACGGTGGTCGTTAAACCTCCAATCAAAAAAAAAAAAAGAAATTCGTTTCCCTGTTGTATATGAAGACAGTAATGTTAAATGTTGGTACCTTTATCAGCATTTTTAGCACGTCTTTTGTAAAAACAGATCGTGCATATGTTACCGGTTTGTCCGTCCGTCCGTCTGTCTGTACCCACGATATCTCTGCAACTATTAGTTCGATTTGAAAAATTATTTTTGCAATGGGAAGCTTGAAATATGCGAATGATGATCCTTCATTTCGTTTTTTTTTTTTTTTTTTTTTGCGATGTACGATTTCGCCGCTTAAGGGCATAAATGCAGATGATGTCGAATTCAAAAATACGTTTTATTCCACATATTTGCTTCTAAAAATCCGATTGAAAACATTCTTTTATCTTTCGATTCCATTTATGTCGAAGAGTATTTTAGATATAGTTACTTTTTCAAATTACGCACAGATTTTCCGCTAGGGAGGGGGGGGTAAAAAGAAATTACATTTTCCCCAATAAATCTTCTTCTAAAACTCCGATTTGAAATTTTTTTCTTCAGCATATACACCTCCTGATGGAAAATATTTTGCATATAATTTATAATTTTTGGTAAAGAATACTTTGGCCACCAGGGGGCGTAAGCGTTAATTTTTGCTTCTGATGTATTAACCATAAAATCTGAGCTTCTAAAATATCGCTTGAAAAACTTCTTTGTAGACTGATGCCACTCAGATCGATAAACCTTTTTGGAATATTTTCTTCTTAAAATATTGCACAGTTTTTCCACCATGAGGCGTAGATGTATATCTTATGTTTGTCAATATCTCTACTTCTAGGAGTCCGATTTGAAAAATTCCTTCTTTGTTGGATAGTGTGTTCAGTGTGACATGTTTTTCATATAATTTCAAAATTTTCAAGTAATTCATAAACTTTCCGCCAGGGGGCGTAGAGGTAAATTGCGTTTCCCCCTATATCTCTGCTTCTACATCTCCGATTTGAAAAATTCTTTCTGCACTGGATACAGCTCCTGATGGGAAATCGTTTCCACATAATTTATAAATTTTGTAAAAAAATAGTTTGGCCACCAGGGTCGTAAATCTTAATTTCCGCTTCTGATGTATTTGCAGGAAAATATGAGCTTCTAAATTCTCAATTGAAAAAAATGTCGTTAGTAGACCGATACTACTCATGTCGACAAACATTTTAGAAACATTTTCCTCTAAAAATAATGCGTGGTTTCTACGCCAGAAGGCGTAGATGTACATCTTATTGTTGTCAATATCTGTACTTCTAGGAGTCCGATTTGAAAAATTCCTTCTTTGTTGGATAGTGTGTTCAGTGCGACATGTTTTTCATATAATTTCAAAATGTTCAAGTAATTCATAGACTTTCCGATAGGGGGCGTAGAGGTAAATGGCGTTACCCCTATATCTCTGCTTCTAAATCACCGATTTGAAAAATGCTTTCTGTACCGAATACAGCTCCTGGTAGGAAATCCTTTGCACATAATTTCTAATTTTTGTAAAAAATGGTTTGGCCACCAGGTGGCATAAGTCTTAATTTCTGCTTCTGATATATTTGCTGCAAAATACGAGCTTCTAAAATCTCGATTGAAGAAAAGGTCGTTTGTTGACCAATACTCCTGATGTCGACAAACCTTTTAGGAACATTTTCTTCTTGAAATAATGCATGGTTTCTACGCCAGGGGGCGTAGATGTATATCTTATTTTTGTCAATATCTTTACTGCTAAGAGTCCGATTTGAAAACTTCCTTCTTTCTTGGATAGTGTTTCCGATGCGAAATGTTTTTCCTATAAGTTCAAAATTTTCAAGTAAATCATAGACTTTCCGCTAGGTGGCACAAAGGTAAATTGCGTTTTCTGCGTTATTTCTGCCCCTAAAGCTCTGATTTGAAAAATTCTTCCTGTATTGCATACAGCTTCTGATGGAAAATGCTTTTCATATAATTTCTAATTTTAGGTAAAGAATGGTTTGGCCACCAGGGGGCATAAGTGTTAATTTCTGCTTCTGATGCATTTGCAGCAAAATCTGAGCTCCTGAAAACTCTACTAAAACTTTTTTCTTGGACCGATACCCCTCACATCGAAAAACCTTTTGAGAATACTTTTTTACTAAAATAATGCATGGTTTTCCCACCAGGGGACGTAAAGTCACATCTTATTTTTGTCGATATATTTGTTTCTAAGAGTCCGATTTGAAGAATTATTTCTGTGTTGGAGAGCGTTTCCGGTGCGAAATGTTTCTCATATAAATTCATATTTTTCTTAACGCACAAGTCTGCAACCAGAGGGCGTGAGCTCACGATTCGGTTTACAGCAATATCTGAGGGATTAAAAACCTGATTGAAAAACTTCTTTCTTCCATCAGTTTTCCATACCGATGAGAATACTAGGTGTGGCAGCAGGAGAGCGGAGAGATTGATGATAAAGAAAAACGACATGCTTGACAAGTACGAAGAGATAGGCATAGGCATCCGGCAAAATAGCAGAGGGATGTTTGGTAAGCAATAACCACTCGTACGCTTGAAAAGGGAAGTCTCTGGAGCAAATGGTGCCTACAAGACGAAAGGCAGTATTGAGAAGTGGAAGGAGAACGGGACAGTGACAGTAGACATGAGGAACATCACCTTCAACACCACGAAAGCAGCAGAGCGAAGTAGAAGAAATAGACATGTGAAAGAGAGAAGAAGGAACGGGAAGGCGGCGGTGAAGAAACCGCCAGTGGATGTTTCGCTCTAACGGGGTAGAAAGGGGAGAGAAAGAGGCAGACCAGATAGGCAGCAGAAGAGAAGGAGAAGCATCAGGAAGAACATGCGGAGAAGTGAGGGGCGCACGGAGGAGCGCATAGATAGAGGCAGTGGAAAAAGAATAAATGGGAGCAACAGAGTCCCTAAAGGGAAGGAAGAAAGGAAGAGAGAGGCTCGGTCCAGAGACAGAAATAAGGCCAGTGTCAGAAACCAGAAGTGGGAAGAGGGTACGGAGAGCGGAGCGAAGAAGGTCATACTACTCTTCCAAGGTGGAAGAAGGGTCAGGGAAAAGAGAAGAGATGGGTTTCCAGGTCAAATCGGAAGTTAATAAAGCTTCGACAGTGAGAATTCCTGAGCGGAACTAAGGGGGAAAAGAAAGTATGGTTGATCGGGTGGATGAATCTGAGTGGAAAAGAAAAGAGGTTCTGCAAGCAGGTCCAGGGTGGTAGAGGGAGGAGCGCCGAGTAGCGGGAGAGAATAAAATACCGCTACAGCGTCGATAAGAAGTGGTGGGAGGCGTTTAGAAGTAGAAGGAAATGAATCCATCCGAAGAAAAAGGAGGAAAGTGAAGGATGGATCATGAAGAGAAGTAAGAGTATTCAGGGTAGAAGAAAGTGCAGGGGAGGGCGAAAGGAGAAGACGATTGAAGGAGACGATTCGGTGAGCTCGATAATATGTTCTGACATCCGGGAAATGAAGACCACCAAATGATGTTGGCAGAGAAAGCGTTGCAGCAGAAATCCAATGTCTAGATGACCATATCACTGAAGTGAAAATACTATTGATGGCAGAGAAATGATGCGATTTAAACACACAGGAATCCCAGGGATAGAAGCATTGTGAGAGAAGATTTCGATGAACAATTTGAGCACGTTGAAAGTAAGAGGAAAAGGAAAACGTAAATCGCCAAAAACCAGCCGTGCGATGAAGTCGTGGGCGGAGAGCTTGCCAAGTGATGTTGCTTGCGGTAAAGGAGTGTCCAAAATGAGCTCCAAGAAATTTTTGGGTCAAGGAGGACCACACTGCTCCCCACGGCGAGTCAGTGCGGCCTCTCCAAGAACCACACCACAGACCAGCACTTTTCTAAATATTCAGGGCAGCACCAGAGAGAGCAGCATACTGTTCATAAGTGGCAAGAAGAGTATCAAATTGGTTATCGCGGCGAAGGCAAAAGGTAATATCATCTGCGTAAGCAGAGACTAGAAAACGGTGGTGCCGAGTACTAGAGACAATCGGTCCTACCGCAGGTAAAAGAGACGCCCGAATTGCAATCAAAATGGGCTCAAAGGCGAGAGCAAAGAGTTGTCCTGATAATGGACAAACTTGTCTGATACCAGATCGAAAAGGAATCGGGGCAGTCAAAAATGTGGCCGTCCGAACGTGCAAATGGGCGCCCCGGTAGAGGCTAAGGATGAGAGAAACAAAAGCGGGAGGAAAACCAAAGTGAGTTAATACGGCAGAAAGGTAAGTGTGAGAGACGTTATCAAAAGCGGATTTCTGGTCAAGATTAAACAAAGCTAGGGGTTCGAAATGTTTTAGTACAAGAAAGGAAAGGTTATGAAGAAAGGAGATATTGTTAGAAATAGAACGACCAGGCACGGTATATGTCTGGTCGGGGGATATGAGGAACGGAAGGACAGAATTTAGGCGGCGAGAAAGGAGTTTAGTGAAGAATTTGTAATCCAGGTTGAGAATGGAGATGGGGCGCCAATTCGACAAGTCCAGAAGGTCACCCTTCTTCGGCAGGAGGATGACATGTGCAACTGTAAATTCCGGCGGAAGCGCAGGAGAAGAAAGAGCACACGAAAAAGCGGCAGAGATAAAAGGCAGGAGTGACGGAAGAAAGGTCCGATAGAATGACAGCGGGAGGCCATCAGGTCCCGGGGAAGGGTGAAGATTGAGGGAGGCAAAAGCCTCTCTCAATTCAGGCAAAGAAAAATCAGCAATGAGAGGGGCGCAGAGAGAAGACGGGACCTGAGGGAGAGAAGAAAGAAAAGAGGAGGAAGAAAAAGAAGAACCCTGCGCAACCGCTCGGAACTTCTCCTGAAAGAAGTGACGGACATGAGAGCAGATGAGAGTTGTATTGCCAGTAACAGTGCCATCAGGCAATCGGAGATGTCTGATGGAAATTGACGTGCGTCGCTTGGACTCCGTCTTTGAAAAGACCTCGAAAGAATGCGTCGATGGTGAAATACGTAGGAGCCGAAGACGACGGACTGCTTGCTGAGCAAACGGTTCGAGGCAGGCATGAAGTTCATCACGGACGGAGGCATAGTGCGGGTCAGACATTGGCGTCGTGGAGGGGAGTCCTCGTAGGTTACTCACCTCCATCGAGCGAGTGTTGGAAATAGTAAAAGAGAGTTGACGAACGAGCAAGAGAAGATCCCGTTTGACATCAAGCCACAAACGCAAGACGCTTGGGGTCGTTGTGAGCAGCAACTTCCGACTAGAGAGGAACGTCTCAACTGCCTCACAAAAGGAACGGTCTTGCAAGAGAGTGTCATCAAATGTTCAATGACGGATTGTGGATGAAGGTGCTGGGGAGACACAAATTGATAGTAAAACGGCAGAATGGTAGGAAGAAACAGTAGGTGAATGTCGAGCAGCAGTGATAGCAAGGAGTAAGGAAGCAGAAACATAAATTCGGTCCAACCGCGCAGCAGTAGAACCGAACGTCGGCGGATTACACCACGTAAAGGAAATGGAATCAGGATTTAGCCGTCTGAAGGAATCGACAAGATGAAAATCATCAAGGAGCTGAGTCAGCTGTGTAACTAGAGTCATGCGGTATTCGCCATATGATGAATTTCTGTCAAGAGAAGGCTGCAGCGTACAGTTAAAATTCCCCCCAAGAACGAAATAGTCCCCGGGAGGAATCGCTGCAATAGCTGCACGAATACTACGGAAAAGATGAGCAGCATATATTTCATCAGTGGGAATATATACATTAAAGATATGAAAAGGAACATTATGCACACAAAAGGTAAAACACTGAAGAAAATCAAGGTGTAAATTTGTCACAGAAATAGAAGTCAGCTGAGTCAAAAACCGCTGGCGCACACCTACAGCTATGCCACCATACCGCGAGAGGCGATACGAGTGGTAAAAGGTGTACGGCCAGCGTCTCTATAGGTGAGTGGGAGTGTCAGCAGAGCAGTGAGTTTCCTGGAGAAGGATAGCATCTCCACCAGCGGCATAAATGTCCTCATAAACGAGGGAGTTCAACACTGGTGTCGCGAACCCGCGACAATTCAAGGAAGTCACAGTGAAAGTGTCATGTCTCTACTGGCAGTGATAATCTTTTCCAAATGGGAACGGAAGTTGTTGTACCGCCGTTGGATGCACTTCTGAGTGGCAGCATCCTCGGCAGATGGACTCTTGATAGTATTGTAAAGAGTTAACAGTTGTGCCAGTTGATTCTCAACTGCTGAGTAGCGACCTTCAAATCGGTTGACGTAGGTGAGTAAATTAGGAAGAAGAGTCTTGGCACAAGCAAAGTCGTGCAATTCGTTATAAGGTAGAGGAGTGTCCGGAAACACATTCATGTGTAGGCGTGCGGAAAATTCCTCAAGAGGCAGGAGGTAGATAACTGGCTTGGAAGACTTGACATGGCGACCCGAAGCAGGTGATCCAGCAGGCTTAGTCGGAGAGGTTTGAGTAGAGTGGCCAGATTGTCGCCGTCGTTTCGTAGAGCCGCGAGGAGGTTTGGCATCCCTTTTATCAGGACGGGTCCGGAGATAGCCCTCCGTCCCATCACTCATCGCTTGGTCACTGACGCTTTGATAGGCTGTGTCATCAGCGGTCGAGTACTCGGTATCAGACTGGTCAGTCGCAACGGACTCAGCAATTGCTGTAGGATCCACAGGTACACGAAAAGATGAAGTTTGTAAAACTGGGTAGTGTTCCTCGGAGAGAGAAGGTGGAACAACAATTGGCGTAGAGGTTGCCACCGAAGGTAGGTTGTTCGCAGGAACCACCGTCGGTAACGGAGCGCTACTAGGATCTTGATGAGAAGGCGTCGGATGTTGATAGACGGGCGAAACAGACTTTGGTGGAGCAACTGGACACTGCTTATAGTAGTGACCAACCTGGTGACATTGACTACAATGGAATTCCGTCAGGAAGTTTATTTGCCTGACCTGATCCTCGCACCGAACAGTGAAGTGTGTTGGAAGCCGTTCGATTGCTTCTTGTGATGGAAATATGACCCTCGCAACAGGGCGAGCACCTTGGATCGACGCATGTCGTGGATCACGTAATTTGGGTCGTTTCGGGCAGCAAGATGCGTTTGTATGCCTTCAACTACCCGACCAACCGAAGATAAGACAGCATACAGCATGAGATCTGTCACTCCCAACGGGACCGGGTAGAAGGAAACGGTAATGGGTCTTTGGCCCACCGGTTCTGCAGAAAGATATCTATCACCAATGGTGAGGCCAGATGTTAGGAGAGATATCGCCATTTCAGCCGTGGCCAGATAAACAACCACAAGTCGTCCTCTTCGATACATTTGCGGAATAGATTCAGATGGGAACCGCTGTGCAATGGCATCTGCATATACTCGCAAAGGAGTGTCCGGAGGGGCTTCGAAATGGACGTCTTTTTCGAGATTCTCAGTAAAAGCTGTGCCAGCTGGAGAGCTGGCTGGGATATTAAGCACGATATTATTGCCAGCTTGGGAAATGAAATATTTCAGCTTTTCAGCGCCAACATAATTATTCTTGGATGCTGGACGAGAGACTTTGGAGGCTGCAACAGAAGAAAACGAAGGTAATCACACGTTGGGCTCGGCAGTGCTAGAAGAGGCTGCATTTCCAGTGATGTCCATTGTGTCATCAGCGATAGCGGAAGCCGGGAGATGTGACGTAGCTGCATAAGGCAACGCCACGAGCAGACGCTTGCGTGGCAACACCCCCATCTGGGGCATCAGAAAAGGAAGAGAGATTAGGGCTATCACTATCCCTACCGGAAGTCGCCATCTTTAATGGCGACGCCCAGTAGCGAGCTTGGCCAGCTCGGCCAAACGTAAATAAGATGAAATACAACAAAATAGGCACTCACCGCGCTCGAAACGAAGCAAAATGAAAGACGATACTTTTATACTTAAGGTGAATGTGAAATTAAGGAGCGAAGAGTCCAATAACACACCCAAATCACAAGAAAATCGCGGAGCAACAACACGCTGCTCAGTTAAATCCGAAGGGCGAGATCCAAAGTGAAAATCCTACAAATACGAGGCGTCAGTAGATAAACAAATACATCTCTCTTTCCACGTTCCAGAAACACATAGTAACCGAAAAATTGTTATTCGGTTGCTATGTGTTTCTGGAACGTCGAAAGAGCGATGTATTTGTTTATTTAATTAAGTCCCCTCCTAAGTAAAATCACTGTGGATTCGAGTTACTGAACGATCAGAGGTATAGCAAGTCGAGCCATCTTGTTGAAAGAAGACATAAATTCATGTGAAGTCAACTGGCCACAAATTCTTAGAAGGTCCGTAGATAAACGTCTGTATTGACATTCTCCTCGAAACAAAATGGGTCCGATGATGCGTTGGCCTAACACTGTGCGACGTTTTGGTAGAGTTTCGTCCCGAGGTCACTGACTGGAGTTATGTACCTGTCTTAAAAAGGATAGATTATTAGCTTAAAGTAATATCGTTGTTTTATGGTGACAGTTCATGTGCTGGCGTTCCGGGAGTATGATTGTATAATTTGTATTCTTTGAGTGTGTGTAATATTAGAAGTTCAAAATTGTTATTATATATTTTGATTTATTTTCTTTGTAAATGTTATTTATGTTGTGCGCTGTAGAAGAGTTCTGGGTGGAAAGTATGTAAATGCGTGATGTGATGACGTTCGTAGAAGGCGAGATGGAAAGTCGTCGGGGTCCGAGGCTTGCTTTACTGTTTAGAAAGTCGTCGGGGTCCGAGGCTTGCTTTACTGTTTACAAAGTCGTCGGGGTTCGAGGCTTACTTTACTGTTTACAAAGTCGTCGGGGTCCGAGGCTTGCTTTACTGTTTAGAAAGTCGTCGGGGTCCGAGGCTTGCTTTACTATTTATATCGATTCTCACCGATCTTGGACGCTTGGCCTTTTTGCCTTCCTGGGTTACCTGTGTGAGGTTGACTGTTCCCGGCGAGGTCTTGATGGAATGATGAGGGCAGTGATATTAGCTTGAGTAATGCCTGAATGCGTTACTGCCGTATTACTCTCGAAGTATTGGAATCTGTTCTTCTGTTGGAGTATTTATAGATGGAACTATGATTCCTAAAGTGCCGTTCCTTGCTGGGACCGAACTACGTTCCTGCTGAGAAATTGCTTTCTGAGGACTTTGGTTGTGAAGTTACTTTTGCTGTATTACTTCCTAAAAGTTACCTAGCCATTAGGCCTTACTGGTTCATCGATTGGATCCCTTCAATTACTTGAATATGTTCTTCTGTGGGAGTCTTTATGGATGGAACTATGATTCCTGAAGTGTTGTGCTTGGACTATGTTTGAGGGTTGGTTCTGCTGCACGAACTTGTATCCAAACGAGGTTCCTGTGAGGATTTCCCCGATTGCGGTGCCAGAGTTATGATTTGTTTATATTTAATAATTTTTACTAGTTTACTGGCAGAGGATATTAATCATGATTAGAGAAACCTAGGGTAGGACAGGAATTTGAAGCATTTGTAATAGCAAATTTTCTTGTTCTTATTGTGTTATTGTCAGACTTTATTGTTGCGCAACTTGAAAGTGAGAACTTGATAGTATGTTGTAAATATTCGGTGCTTACCGAATTTGAGTTTCGTTAGATGATTTGTGCAATTATGTAGATATTAATTGCTAATAACTCGATAGATGGTAAAGATGTCAAGTGCTTGCTGAGTTGTTCTGCTCTGGCGTTGAAATTGTTGTCTACGATAAATATTGCAATATTCCGAATTAAGTTTTGATTACAAAAGAGTTACAAACTGCATATTTCTGTGTATGAGTAAGTTTTGAGTTGGTTATTTGAAGAGCCTGTGTAACCGCATCCTAGCCTGACTCTGACCCTAAAAAGACAGGTGAAAGCCAAGAAATTAGACGGGCAACAGAACCCCATTTGGAGAGGGGGTGGATGGGCTAGGAGCGTTGCAACTCCACACCAAACACCAACTTTTAAATCATCGATTGGTTTCTGTTAGAACACTTTTTGGTTTTTAGTAGCCTAGTATCTATTGTTCTGTGAATTGACCTACCCCAAAAGGCTGAGCCTAGCTTCGCCTGTTGAAATGAAAGGAAGTGTGTCAAGCAGTCCTTCAGAACCATCTCTAAGAGCGACTGACAGTAATGGATGTTTTTGTCTAAAGTATCAAAATCTGCTAATTTGTTAGCTAACAAATTAGCAGATTTTGATACCTTAGACAAAAACACTTCAGTTCGTATTATCAACATGTCATCGAATCACAGATTTTCCCTCAAAAGAAAATTCCAAATTTTGATAGCTGGTAATAAGAATAAGCAGGCTTATACCCATAGTAATAATAACGGAATGGTGTATCCAGATAATGAAGTGTTTGTCAACTTGTCCGGTCGTAGTCTCACTGAAATTCAGAAGAGGACTTTACGATATAATTCTAATTTTACTAACTCAGGAAAGATACCGGTATCAGACACAGTTGCGTCAGTTGAGGAATCTCTAGTAAACAGCAGTCTCAACTTTGAAGAAAAAGAAATAGTTAGGCATTGTAACAGCCAAGTGATATCCGCAAATCACGCTACATTACCTAGACCAAATTTAACCACCAAAGGAATTAATGTGCTTAAATAATTGCGCACAAATTCCAATTTAATCATCACTAAAGCTAACAAAGGAGGTCAGTTGGTCGTATTAGACAAAAAACATTATGATTAAAGACATAAAGAGTAATGGATGCGCTTACCCTTCTCAAGTGCTCTTAATTCCTGCACAACACTCATGCGATACGGCTTAATATTTAAATCATGAAATATGCGCTTAGTTGGCCTACGAGTAATGCCTGTCTACTGAGATAAACGGCGTACTGACTATTGCGGCTTCTTGCAATATGATTTGGGGCCGCTGGTGGCCTAGTGGACAACATTCGAGACTGCCGCGGAAAGGACCTCAGGTTCGATCCCAGGCAGGTACGAACGCTCGATCCACTAAATATCCGCCGTGCGTCGAATGGGCACGTTAAGCCGTCAGACCCCGGGGTACTGGCCCCATCCCCAGTAATAAATAAGGGCGTCTTCCTCTCCCGTTCTACTTCGCTTCCGCGTGACTTTCCTATCGGGCACTCTAGCCCAAATCTCCTAGCTTCCTATTTCTAAGGGTTGTTTAAGACCTGGGGTCAGACACTGCCTTCCTAAAATCCTCTACATATGATCATGATCAATACGATTTGGGTCAGCCTCCGGTGTGCGTAGAGTTACTTGTTTCAGTCTGTGTGTTGATTACTGAACCAGTTGTACGCCATTTCTTAGCTAAGTCCTGGATCGTTGATTTCGCAGGAATATTGGCACCAGAATATATTTCTTTAAATCGTTCACGAACCTAAACAAAAGAAAATGTACGAACACACTCATCCACAATAAAAACGCGTTGTTCAATTCAATACGGCATGACTCACACGCAGACTGTCACCCGGAGCGTGGAGGATGACTGAAACCATACGCGCATGCGCGACAGCGCAGAATAGTTTCCATGGGCGAACTACGAAATATAAATTTACAACTTAACCCAACCTGCGTTTGGGGCCGGTTTTATGTGTGCCACCCTATATTTCTAGGGCAACATGCGGCATAAAAGGGCCAGAGATCTTAATATGGAACCAGCTTTGAAACGTTTTACAAAATAATAAATAATTAGATACACCAATGATCCATTACATTATGACCACCCCCAGCTTAGATAAATGAGTGCGCCTGGAGACCAAGCGGTGGCGCAGGTGAAGTTCACAGACCAGTATATATACAACCCGAGGACCGGCTTTCGGTTAGTAGAGTGTTCAGAGTCAGAATAGGAAAATTTGCCGATTTATCGGAGTTTGATTAAAGACAAATTGTGATGGCACGGCGTCTGGGAACTACGATTACGGAAACAGCGTGGCTTGTGGGTTGTTCACGGGCCGCTGTAGTGAATACGTATCAAAAGTGGTGCACAGATGGCCAAACGACGAACCGTCGTCCTGCCGTGCGTCGTCCGCAGCTCATTGATGCCAGAGGACAGCGGGGACTGTTGCGCATTGTTGACAGCGACCGTAATGCAGCAGAACCACAAATCACACTCGACTACAACAGTGGTGATAAGGGCAATGTGTCACAGCACACAGTTCATTGCAGCCTTGTGCGCATGTTCCTGCGTAGCCGAAGACCCAGACGGGTCCCCATGCTCACTGCACGTCATCGCCAACAACGCATGAAATAGGTCCAAGATCATCGAGACTGGACCGTGGATGATTGGAAGAAAGTAGCCTCGTGTGACGAATCAAGATTCCTGGTGCATCATGTAGACGGCCTAGAGCGGATACGCGATTAACTACAGAGGCTAAGCACATGGATGCACTGTTGGGCAGAAACAGGCCGCGGCGGCGGTGTTATGTTGTGAGTGATGTTTTTTTGGGGCACTTTAGTCCCCATTATCCCAATAGCACAATCCCTGACAGCTGTTAGGTATCTGAACATCGTTACGGACCAAGTTCACCCATTCATGGTAACTGTGTTTCCTGCTGGTGATGGTCATTACCAACAGAATAATGCGCCACAGCTAGAATCGTCAAGGAGTGGTTCGAGAAACATGCTGGTGACTTTCTGTTAACCCTTTTACCGGATGGGACGAATTAACTCGGGGTTAGCAAAATGGGCTAAAATCAACTCAAATGAATATACTCACTGTCCAAAAAGTAGGCCGAACGCGGCTGGAACGAGTGAACTTGCTCACCAGAAAGCATTTCTTAATAAGCGTTATTTAGCTTTTTTATTCAAAATGGACATTTAGGGGATTGGTTGTCACCAATCCTTTCCGATATGTTACATGCCATAATAGCGAAGAACTTAAGAAAGGAGAGACAAGATGTTTGAGTGCCTCGTTTCTCGCCAGTAGCATGATGTCCGTATCAGAGGGGCATTGAGCAGAGAATATATGTCCGTATCTTGGGTCATGGATCATAGAATAAAGGACACGATGAGACTTTCTGAATAAAGGTCCTTGTACATAGTGGCATGATGCCCGCGTCACCAGTGATGGGCTTATGATCGATACTGCTGAGATTAGTGGAGCAAATTTACCCTAGCTTTCGTTAAACCCGGCCGCTATGTGAACAATTTTGTTTCAGAGGCGCAGAAAATTTGAGAGCAATTTAGTTGAGGTATAGCAGCCACTTTAAATGTCTTGGCCTCCAAATTCACCTGACATGAACCCAATCGAACATTTGTGGTTCGACTTGGAAAAGCGGGTTCGCGCTAAATCACCACCTCTCCGAAATGTACGGAACTGAAGGATCTGATGTTGTCATTATGGTATCAGATACCCCAGGATACCTATCGCCACTTCATCGAATCGATGCCTCGCCGAGCGAGCGCTGTTCTGCGGGTCGTTTGGCGAGGCATGAAGACATCGTTGTCCTACAACTTATTAGGTAGGTGGTCATAATGTAATGGCTCCTCGGTGTACTTGTTTTAAATGATGTTTAGGTGGGTGGTAAACCTCATAGCTTCCTGCACATGAATGACTGAACCCAGAGTTTCCCAGCAGAACACTGCCTTATACTTCCTCCACCGGCTTATTTGTTCCACGGTGCATCCTGAGGCCAACACGTCAGCAGGAAAACGACGCACACGTATCCCACTGTCCGCATGGTGCAACAAGAAACGCCCTTCTTCCAATCATTCAAGGTCAAATTTTGATGCTCATGTGCCGATTTGTAGGCTATAACGAAGTAAATTTCTCCGTCTTTTTTAGTCTACGCCGGTATTCGAACCCGAGTCCGCTTATTCCGGAATATGTCGCTCTACCAACTGAGCTACGCAGACGTTCATTCTGATTGCTATGTGCCTTTATGTCGTGTGCGTCCTGCTGGCAGGTACGTCACATCCCCCCCCCCAAGAGGGCCGGGGGCATGGCCCATGGGTCAGCCGTGATCATGAATCGTTGTAGGCAGCCATCCGCTGTATAACGTGCACTTGAGAACTCCCAGTCAATCTGGTGTGTGGAATGCAACGTCACACATTTTTACTTTTTGAAGCGCTGGAGAAGGGATTCTCTGATCTTTCCTATCTCGCGGTGTGGAAAGAACATCACACCATTGCGAGATTTTGAACGGTCGGGTCTTCCGGATAGTTTGGGAGCCAATATAACGAAGTAAATTTCTCCGTCATTTTTAGTCTACGCCGGGATTCGAACCTGAGTCCGCTTATTCCGGAACAAGTCGTTCTACCAACTGAGCTACGCAGACGTTCATTCTGATTGCTATGTGCCTTTTTGTCGTGTCTGTCCTGCTGGCAGGTACGTCACAAGGCGCTTTCGACAATGAACCGAGATTAGCATGGGCACTCGGCACGAACTGCGTCTACGCACCCCCATTTTCAGCAGGATTAGACGTATTGTGTGCGTTGTGACACATTACTCTTTTCACCAGCATTCAAACCACCAGCCAATTGCGCCACATTATCTCTTATGTTGGCTCGTAATATACGGGATAGTTTTCACTCACTATAGCCTCGATGAGCAATGGTCCGTCCACAGCTTGCCAAAGTTTCATTGTTTTATTTTCTCCTCTGACCACTCTTTGAAGGTACTAACCACGGCAGATCAACTCACAGTCGTTGCTGTCTCGGAAACGCTCTGATCCAGTCATCCGGCAATTACAATTGTTATTTTGTCAAACTCCCTTAAGTCTACAGCCTTTCCTATTGGAGAACAAGGTCAATACTGATTAGCAGAGCTCAGTATCAGGTGTCATTTATACCATTCACAACCTTCACAAGCGCTGTCGTTTACCTAAAGACGAGCTGGTCATAATGTTTTAACTCTTCGATGTGTATGCGCAGTGTCATGTTAGAGATGTAACTATCAGAAGGACGACGAAATTCATTTCCAAATAAGGAAGACAAAAGCATAAGTACAAATCACCTTTACCAAACTTGATTTTAGAAAAATTTCAATATAACTGATTTCACGATTATATCCAATTAACAATGCAAAGATTTAGAATATATACACTGGCGTGGAAAAATTAAAGACGAACAGGAGAAATTAGCATAACAGCGGAACGAGCAGGCAGAACGGACTGAAAAACCACTCAGGAGATAGACTAGGGTCCGGTACGGTAGGGCATGTGCATATATGCGGCATGACGTAGGGGCGGAGTGTCAGAAGGGTATAAAGCACACGGTCGGTGTACGCTCAGCAATTCGGTGAAAGCTATTGCACGGTGTACATCGGTTTGAACGACGTCGAGTAGCTGTTACCGAGTGAAATGGACAACAGGCAATCCAGTAGACGACATCTGGATGACTTTACCCGAGGTCGCGTCATTGGGAAGTTGGAAGAAGGTCGAAGTGTGACTAGTGTGGCCGAGGAGTTCGGGATCGCTCACAGCATCGTTTCACGAGATTGGAGAGTATTTCAAACAACAGGAACAGCTGTCCAAGAGTTTAGCAGTGGCCGTCCACAAGCAACCACGGCGGCGGACGACCGGTATATTGTCCTACAGACGAGAAGAGACAGACGGCAGACAGCGGGAGATATCGCAAGCCACATGCAACAGACACCTGGACGTCCGTTATCGCGTTTTACCGTGGCCAGGAGGCTGCACAAAGGTGGTCTATTTGCATGACGACCAGTACGGTGTGTGCCATTAACGCCTGCTCATCGGAGACGGCGGTTTCTGTGGTGCCAGGAACACAAGAACTGGACACATCAGCAATGGGGTAGAGTTTTCTTTACGGATGAGAGCCGATTAGGTCTGACGAGCGATTCTGGACGTATACACATCTGACGAGAGCAAGGAACACGCAATCACACCTCCAACATCATCGAAAGGGACCGTTTTGGAGGTGGCGGAGTTCTAGTTTGTGGATGTATCATGCTTGGTAGCCGTACTGACCGCCACATCTTCCAAAGATGTTCAGTTACTGGTGTCCGCTATTGTACCGAGTTCTCCTGCCTCACGTGCGTCTGTTTAGAGGTGCTGTGGGTCCTGAGTTCCTCTTCATGGACGACAACGCTACACCTCATCGTACAGTGGCTGTCACAGAGCTATTAGGGAGTTAAGATCTTCAACGCATGGATTGGCCGGCAAGGTCCCCGGACCTAAATCCAATCGAACACGTGTGGGGCCTTCTCGGGAGTCGCTTGACAGCACCTCACCAGCCGCCAGCAACGATTCCGCAGCTGCAATTGGCGCTACAAGAGGAATGGGCCGCGATGCTTCAACAGCTCCTTGACAACCTCGTCCTTAGCATGGACAGACTTGTAAATCCTGCAACGTAGTCAGGGGTGATCACATCCCCTACTAAAGACTGGATTTTTCTTGGTAGCCGCCTGTCACATGGACGTTTCTGTCTTCTGCCCAGTTGTGCTCGAAGCTACCTTTTCAATAAAGTGCCTTTGTATCCTTTGGATTCCTAGTTCAGACGGTTTTGCTCACTTGTCCCATATTCTTACATCTTGGGGATCTTATGGTATGATTTGAGTCGATAAGGAGCACTTCTGCACGACGTTACATTCGAAAAACAGTCTCGTCCTTCTTTTTTTGCACGCCACTGTACTTTGTATTTGTACACATTCCAAATTCTGGAGAGACACAGTTACTTCATTGAAATGCATCGAAACAACTTTTACAGACAGACACACAGGCGCGCGCGCGCGCTTCTGTACAAGTTTAGTTAGGAACTAACTTCTGTCTTATTTACATGCAAGTCCTCTCACGGGCAAAGAGAGCATTAATATTTACAACGCGAGCGTGTCGATTTCCGTTTAATTGGCGTAAGAGTACAAACTAAAAAACTAGAACGCTAGTTTTCACCGCCGAACACATCCGGCTGCATCAGACTAATGTTTACAAGGTTGAGTACAGAATCATGCCGAGGAAATTTAAATTGAAACAAACAGAAAAAATACGTAATAAGTATGTTATGAGCACGTGATGTTAAAGAATAGCTGACAAGTGAGATGATCACGTTCGTGGATGTATATCTAGGAGGGCACGCCAAACAGCTGGTAAATCTGTGGAAAGTTAAGAATTGCAAGCGCTTTTGAGTGTTAGTATTTCCACAGATTCCCTGAAGGCGGTGGTTCTTGAATCTATTTATGGGGTTAATTTCTTGAGGTCGTCCCATTGAGGAATAGCGCCGTGGTTCGCAACTTCCTTTGCTAGAGCTGTTGTAAGCTTTTGGTTCTTAATGTCTTGCTTGTGCTCGTTAATTCTTAATCTGAAAGATCTTTTTGCTAAGCCAATCTGATGTTTAATGGAGCGATCTTGATAGAGCAGAGGGATGGAGTTTACTTCTGCGTCTGAGAATAGCTCGGTTGGATCTCTGTTCTGTCTAACGATAGCTGGCAAAGACCTCGGAGGCTTTAGACCGACATCGAAGCCAAACCAAGGGTGTTCTTGAGGGAAAAAACTAGGGCAAGGATGTATAGGATTGTGCACAGGAATTGCCGCGCATTATCTCTTTCGTAGACAGATGGGTTGTATTCACAGGGTTATTTTCTCTTATTTCTCTTTTATGGACTTATTTTATTTACAGCCCATTTTTCAGAACCTTGATATGAGAGCATGAATAATTGGATCCCGTTTTTCACGCGACCAGATACGTGCGCTCTATCTGTAAGTATTCCGTTGTTATGTATAGAGCAAAATCAATCTGCGCTACAGTTATGCAACTTATAGTAGTACTCCACCAAAATGTTGAAACATGATAACAATCCATACATTCTCAAAATCCTCTCATCCGGAAATCGTGACTTACCTATTATAGTGACCATCCAAACAGTGAGGTACGACAACAGACCCAGCCAAATAACCGCCATTAAGAAAGTGAGGGCGAACCAGTTTTTGTAGCCGTCCTTTCTGCAGTCTGGAATTGTGATGTAGAATAACAGCGACGCTGGCCACATGACTACCCACCAAATGAATTTTCCTGCCCCGCTGTCTGGTGGTGAACATACAGAACCATCTTCTTGTTCATTATCTTCCTTTTCATTTAAAGTATCTGAAAATAAAAATGTAAGTACCGATAAGTGGAAAGCAGAATGATTTCTTGTTACATACACAGTGCGTGAAAGAATTTTTAAGACTGGGTCTGTAAAAAGAAAGAGAAACAAGAAATTATAATTCGTTTTGGTTTGTTATTCAAAATAAGTCCCTCCAGCTTCAATACACTTGTTACAGCGATTTAATAATGATCCCATGCCTGTTCCAGTTCACTTTGCGGAATTGACTCCAAAGCACGCGTCGAAGCTGTTTGTATGGTCGAAATATCATTAAAAAAACACCCTTTTAACATCATTTTAAGTTTTGGGAACAAATAAAAGTCGCAGGGTGCTAAATCATGCGAATACGGTGGACGATTCAACACACACAGGCGTTATTTGTCGACAAAAATCTACGAACAAGAAGTGAGGTGTGACTGGGTGCATTATCGTGAACAAACACCAACTGTTTTCATCTCGATATTCTGGACGAATGCGACTAATTCTGCCCATCAAACGCCTCAAAACATTTAAATAAAACTCACCAGTAATTGTTTGTCCACTTGGAAAAAATTCTTTGTGGATAATTCCCTTACTATCGAAGAATGTAAGGAGCATTGTTTTCATTTTCGATGGAACTTTTCTTGTTTTTTGGCTTGTGGCGAGTCTTTTGACTTCCATTCCGCACTTTGTTTTAAGATCATATTGAAAACAATGTTTCATCACCAGTAACAATCGATTTTAAGAAGTTTGGATCATTTTCAGCGGCTGAAATGATGTCTCTGCAATGTGCACTTCTCCTTGATTTTTGTTCATTGGTTAACGTGGGTGGAACAAATTTAGCACAGACTTTTGTTTTGTCCAAATCTTCATGCAGGATGGTTCGAATCGTTTCTCTGTTGATGTTTAAAGACCCTTCCATCATTCTTAGTGACGCACATCGATTGTTTGCCACGAAATCACGCACTTTTTCAATAATCTCAGGTGTCCTAGATGAACTTGGTCTTCCGGAATGCTTATCATTTTCTAGCGCCTGTCTTCCGTCCAAAAAACGTTTGTGCCACAGGAAAACATTTGATCTACTTAAACAAAACTCACCGTAAACTTGTTTCATCATTTGGTACGTTTTCGAGGCACTTTTACCAAGTTTTGCGTTAAATTTAATAACAGCTCTTTGTTCCAAATTAATAATTCAACATGAAAAAAATTTTACTTCTCTAATGAACGGCCGCTTCGTTTGAGTTACTTTAACAACTGCGCAGTACTTTTGGCAGAAAGCAAGCAGATGGTCACGGTTTGTAACGCATTTGCGATAACACTGGTGGCGCCAAGGCTGAAATCTAGTGCCAGTCTTAAAAATTCTTTGACGCACTGTGTACATGTATTTTTCAATTTAACAGTTGGATTTTTGAGGATTTAATAAACTGTTATTAGAATAAGGTTATCTCATAGAAAGAGATGTCAGAGGCGAAAGTTTGTTTGTTCCCCCTCAAAGGATACGCAACGAAGCTGAGTTCGCAAATAATTTCTCAACAGACGTCGTGATTTAATTACAATTGATACTAGACGAATCACAATAGTTTTAACATTCCACGAATGGGGACACACAATAAAAGAAGTTAACGGCGATATCTAAAGACAATCGTGATGCACGACGACAATTATTCGACCTCATCAATGACGTTGATTGCTCGCATATCTCCTCCATTCAGATCAACGGCCCTGCCCCCCGGTAATAAATAAGTGCGTCTTCCTCCCCCTTTCTACCTCTCTTCCGTGTTACTTTCCTATCGGGCACTCTAGCCTAAATCTCCCATCTCCCAGCTTCCTATTTCTAAGATTTGTTTAAGACTTGGGGTCAGACACTCCCTTCCTAAAATCCTCTACATATGATCTGACCAATGGCCCTGCTTGCGAGTCGCTACCACTGCTGTCATGCAACGAGCATGGACTTCAAAAGTTCCTGGAAGGGGTACACTGGCGTACTGTACCATATGCACATAAGGCCGTATCTCGTCGAGTTTCCGTAGTAGACAATCCATGTGACAAAACTGCCGATCTGTATGATTCCAAAAGTGTTGACGTGTTCATGTCGGTCGATAGGGTCATGGGGAAAGATGAGTCATCCTATTGCTCTTCGAACCATTTCTGGACGATACGTATCTTATGACACGGTGGGCTGTGCTAGTGGAACAACTCATCTCTGTCTAGAAACACTCTCAACATGAACGGATGAACCTAGTCTGTAATGATGGTCACTGGTCAGGTATACTGTTGCGTTCAAGGGTCATCAACCGCTATCACAGAACAGAGAATATCCCAGGAAAACATTCCCCAGAATATCATGTCCCAGCCACCTATTTGCATCCGTATCACAGAACAGAGAATATCCCAAGGAAACATTCCCCAGAATATTACGTCCCAGCCACCTGTATGCATCGGTATCAGAGAACAATCTCAAGGAAACATTTCCCAGAATATTACGTCCTAGCCATCTGTTTCCATATATATCAGACGACAGATTATATCCCAAGGAAACATTCCCCAGAATATTACGTCTTAGCCACCTGTTTGCATCTGTATCAGAGAAAAAAATTATCCCAAGGAAACATTTCCCAGAATATTACATCACAGAAACCTGTTTGCATCCGTATGAGATGACAGAGAATATCCTAAGGAAACATTCCTCAGAATATTAAGTCCCAGCCACCTGTTTGCATCCGTATCACAGAACAGAGAATATCCCAGGAAAACATTCCCCAGAATATTACGTTACATACACCTGTTTGCATCCGTATCAGAGGAGAGAATATATCCCAAGGAAACATTCCCCAGAATGTTACTTCCTAACCGCCTGTTAGCATCGGTATCAGAGAACAAAAATATCCAAGAAAACATTTCCAAGAATATTTCGTCCTAGCCACCTGTTTGCATCCGTATGAGAGGACAGATTATACCCCAAGGAAACATTCCCCAGAATATTACGTCCCAGCCACCTGTTTGCATCGGTATCAGAGAACAAAAATATCCCAAGGAAACATTTCCCAGAATATTACGTCCTAGCCACCTGTTTGCATCCGTATGAGAGGACAGATTATACCCCAAGGAAACATTCCCCAGAATATTACGTCCCAGCCACCTGTTTGCATCGGTATCAGAGAACAAACGTATCCCAGGGAAACATTTCCCAGAATATTACGTCCTAGCCACCTGTTTGCATCCGCATCAGAGGACAGATAATATCCCAAGAAAACATTCCTCAGAATATTTTGCCCCAGCCACCTATTTGCATCGATATCAGAGAACAATCTCAAGGAAACATTTTCCAGAATATTACGTCCTAGCCACCTGTTTGCATCGGTATCAGAGAACAAAAATATCCAAGAAAACATTTCCCAGTATATTACGTCCTAGCCACCTGTTTGCATCCGTATGAGAGGACAGATTATACCCCAAGGAAACATTCCCCAGAATATTACGTCCCAGCCACCTGTTTGCATCGGTATCAGAGAACAAAAATATCCCAGAATATTACGTCCTAGCCACCTGTTTGCATCCGCATCAGAGGACAGATAATATCCCAAGGAAACATTCCTCAGAATATTTTGCCCCAGCCACCTATTTGCATCGATATCAGAGAACAATCTCAAGGAAACATTTTCCAGAATATTACGTCATAGCCACCTGTTTGCATCGGTATCAGAGAACAAAAATATCCAAGAAAACATTTCCCAGTATATTACGTCCTAGCCACCTGTTTGCATCCGTATGAGAGGACAGATTATACCCCAAGGAAACATTCCCCAGAATATTACGTCCCAGCCACCTGTTTGCATCGGTATCAGAGAACAAAAATATCCCAGAATATTACGTCCTAGCCACCTGTTTGCATCCGTATCAGAGGACAGATAATATCCCAAGGAAACATTCCTCAGAATATTACGTCCCAGCCACCTGTTTGCATCGGTATCAGAGAACAAAAATATCCCAGAATATTACGTCCTAGCCACCTGTTTGCATCCGTATCAGAGGACAGATTATACCCCAAGGAAACATTCCCCAGAATATTACGTCCCAGCCACCTGTTTGCATCGGTATCAGAGAACAAAAATATCCCAGAATATTACGTCCTAGCCACCTGTTTGCATCCGTATCAGAGGACAGATAATATCCCAAGGAAACATTCCTCAGAATATTACGTCCTAGCCACCTGTTTGCATCCGTATCAGAGGACAGATAATATCCCAAGGAAACATTCCTCAGAATATTACGTCCCAGCCACCTGTTTGCATCGATATCAGAGAACAATCTCAAGGAAACGTTTCCCAGAATATTACATCCCAGCCACCTGTTTGAATGCGTGCGTTTACGGCATCTTGCAGTATTCTCTGCGGCTGTTCGCCTTTCCGGCCATCGTCCATCCACTCTATACAGTAGGAAACGCGATTTATCAAAGGAAGCAACTTCCGTCCAATTTCCTGCAATCCACTCCACATGTTTATTGGCAGCCGCCAGTCGTTGTCGCAGATGACGTACTGTGGTCATGCTTTTACATCGTAGGTCTATACAGTGGTGGGATCTTTGAAAGGTAGCTATGGCTGCACTCCTCTGGGCTCCCTAGTTGCAGACTATGGTCAACGGTGACAAAGTATGACACCTATGGTTTCCGACAATAGGGTCGAGTCGCCTCTTTCTCCGATCATTAAGCAGCCTTGGCAGTACAACACTTGCCCTCAAGTTGTGCTCTGCGCCTATTCCCATCCACTCTCGGTACACTTCAACTAAGATAACTCGCGAACAGCCGAAAACGTTCGCCGTTTCGCGGATACTGTCACCTCTTACTCTGTATCTGTTGATTATGCCCTTTTCCAAGGGGACTAAATTTCATCCGTTGCCCATTGTAGCAACCATTTTAGCCTCAACTGAGACTTCACATATCCCAGGTCGACGAAACCAGGCCGCGCTCCACTACAGAAAAGCACGTACCCACAAGGAAACAATTCGTAAATTGCCTCATGAAAAAAAATTCTGTTAACGCCTGGATGAAATAGAACTGTTGAAATATGCATTGTAAAACTAATTCAGTCATGAACAAATTTTAACAGCAATTTAAAGGCGAAAAAATTTTAGAAATCCACTCACGATTGGTAAGAAAATAAAAACTTACAAATTTCGTAAACAAAATTAAACTTAAGAAACGCAATCTTTTGTCGAAAAGAAAAATGTAGAAGTTTATTCCGCATTTTCCCACTTAACATTTAACCGGCTAAAACGAATTAACTCCGGATTAGCAAATGAGTTGAAACGAGATGGAACGAATATACGCGTTGTACTAAAAGTAGTGCGAAAGCGGCGGGAACGAATGAATCTAATCATCAGAAATCGTAACTTTCCTTTTAGTTTGTTTTTCAAAGTGTCATTTAGGAATATATTCGCTGTCTAAGAAGTGGGCCGAACGCGGATGGAACGAGTAAACCTGCGCATCAGAAAGTTTTGCTTTCCTCTTAGCTTTGTTATTCAAAGTGGTTATTTAGGAATATATTCGCTGTCTAAGAAGAGTGCCAAACGCGGATGGAACGAGTGAACCTGCGCATCAGAAAGCATTGCTTACACATTCGCTTTGTTATTCAAAGTAGTAATTTAGGAATATATTCGTTGTCTAAGAAGTTGGCCAAATGCGGCTGGAACGAGTGAACCTGCGCATCAGAAAACGTTGCTTCCCTTTGTCGCTCAAATTGGTCATTGCGATGGATGATTGACAACAATTCTTTCTGACTATAAATGCCAAAAATGCTACTGTATTGACGAAAGGAGAAAGATGTTAGACTCACTTCTTTCTTTCTGTCCAGTAGCGTGATGCCCGTGTCAGGGAGATACAGGGCCGCACAGGCCTTATTTGGTGAGACAGGCCTACTCTGTAAATTGCAGCTATTATTTAGGCCGCGCCTTGCCAGTGATGAGCGTGAAATCTGCAAACGTTTTTCAGGTGAGGGTTCCTCCATTTCCAAGCAGTTTAAAATGCGCCCATATATGACTTTTCCTTTTTTACGCTTTCCAACCGTAGGTTGAAGAAGCGTATATGCTCCAGCTTTGTCCGTTCGTCTGTCCGTCCGTCCGTCTGCCTGTCGGCACGATAACTCGCGTAAAAATGGTTCGATTGCGATGAAATTTTAGTATGTGGTAGGGGGCCACTTGGGGACGAACTCTATTGAAAATGGGCAAAATGGGGTCAAAGGTCAGGACATAGGAGCGGAATCACTTCCATCGCCATTATGCGTCATAACTTACGTAAAAATTCTTCGATTTGGATGAAATGTTAGTATGTTGTAGGGGCCTGCCTATAAAATGGGCGAAATGGGGTCAACGAATCCTATTGAAAATAGGCTAAATGGGGTCAAAGGTTAGGACACGGGAGCGGAGTCTATTCCATAGCTTTTATGCATCATAACTTACGTAAAAATGCTTCCATTGCGTCAAAACTTTATCATGTTTTTTCGGAGGTATACTGAACCGGTTCTGTAGAATATCATCGAAATGGGATCAAAGGTTAGGGCACAGGACCGAGATTTATTCCACAGCCATTATCCTTATAACATGAGTGATAACTTGAGTAATGATTTCTGGTATGTTGGAAAGCGTAATATAATCAGTGCATTGCATGATTTTTGTTTTTGTGGTGCTGCTTTTGGCAGCACATACTTCGTATGATGATTCCCTGCGTTTCCTTCACCCGTTCATGCTGAGAAGTTTTATTATTTTATAAGTATTGGACAAAAAGTTTCCGTTAGAGTTCGCTGTAAGACCGCGTATGAGGTAAACGTTGAGGAAAGTCTGGCTATGTAATGACGGTCAGTAATCTGATAGGATAGCAGACAAATTATGGCGTAGTCCTATGTTTGTTGAACATACCATACTCATATTAATGGCATCATTGTTACCGCGTGCATGCAAAACAGATCAAGCAGCTGTTATTCTGTTTCTATCCAGTAAAGGAAATAAACCTGCAGAAATCAATCGCAGAATTGTGATCAACCAAGCAACACAGTCCATATCGCTTCCCTTGCGGTTTCGAATTCTTCGGTCCACTCAAAAAGACATTGAAAGGACGTAGGTTCCAGTCGGATGATGACGTAACGCAAGGTGTATTGGAGTTTTGTACACAACAGATAACAGATTTCTACCACAACGGCATCTTCAATCTTCTTCATCAATGAGACAATTGTCTTAACACCTACGGAAAGTATTTTTAAAAATCTGTAACCTATCTGAACTTACCTAATTCGATCGAAAACTTTTCGACCATACCTTATATGGTACGAACCTTTATTAAATTTGAACGTAATCTCACTGATTCTCGCCGTCGTGAGGCTGTGACGCAATTATTAACTCATCTCAAAAACATTTTCGCGGTCGCGGTTGCGCAGTGGTCTAAGCGCTGGCTTATGACCGTTCGTCCAAGATGGGTTTGGGTTCGAAACCCGGTGAAGCATAGATGTTACGTTCGTCTTACAGCGCTCTCTCTCTCTCTCTCTCTTCGCTTTAACCAGTGGTCTTAAATTATGGACAGCCAACTGCTTATAGCCCATCAATTTGCTCACGGTAGTTTCAACACTTTACTCAGCGTTCATTATGAACTTTCAGTGCGTTTCTATCTCTATTACATACCATGCTATGAACTTTCTTGGCTGGTTTGTGTTGTATTAACCATTTAACCGGCTGGAACTAATTAACTCGTGGTTAACATCAGCTGAAATCAGCTCGAAGGAAGATTTTCGCTGTCTAAGAAGTGAGCCGAACGCGATACGAACAGGTAAACCTGTGCATCAGAGAGCGTAGCTTTTACCTTAGGTTTGTCATTCTAAGTGGTCATTTTGGGACATGATTATCATTAATCCTTCCTTCCTGATTACCTTTGCCGCGAATAATGCTATGAAAAAAATGGCGTTGAATCTAAGAAAGAAGAGAAAAGATGTTTGAGTTACTTGTCTCCACCCAGTGGCATAATGTCAGTGTCCGGGGAACTACTCTTTTTAATCATTCCTTTAGTAATAGTACTGAGAATAAAGAACTACAAAAGAATCAGACCACATACTTTAAGACTAAGGACTGTAAGGGAGCACTTTCAATCAGCGACAGATTTATAGTCGATACTCCTCAAATGAAATTAGGAAAGGAATTGTTTTAGCGTAGCTTTCGTATAACCCGGTCGCTATGAGAAAAATTATGTTGGAGGAGCGCAGGAAAATTCGGGAAGATTTTGCTTAAGGTACGTCGGCCGCTTAAAGGGTTAAATGATAAAAATGGCGGCTTCCTGTTTTTCCTCGACAAGGGCCGTCTTATCGAACATGCCCCGCCTTCTAATGTCACCTGCTACGGATGCAGCCCCGATCTAAACGCTTGCTTTCGACGATTCCTCCGAGAGGGGTACGGGTTCGAATCCCGATGAAGCATGGAAGCTGTGCATGTCTTACGACACAGTGTCTCTGCCTTCCCTGGAATCAGTGACCCTAAATCAGAGACGGGCGACTTTCCGTCCGTAAGAGAGGAATCTGAATAAAAAACTCATTGAGTTGCTCACGGTGGTAGGTAATCCCCGAATTAAAAAAATATCTGCGGCTTGCCTGAGGTGCATCCTCGCTCACCAACACTGTAGTTTTACGGCGCATGAACTTTGTGCTTTCTCGTCGGTTAAAGTGCGGTTCTTGATCATTCACTGATCACCATTTGCTTCTATGCCTTCATAGTTTGTTGCCGTACGATGATGACACTTCGTGTTTCTCGGGTTAGTTTAGCCTGTGGCGGGACTCGAACCTGGGGATCGTTATTCAGTGACGTACTACATAGATGAAACAAATTTAAAGATGGAAAGCAGAAGCTATAATCCCTTTGCCGGCGTAGCTTAATTGGTAAAACATTCGGCTCCGGAGCAAACGATGTGGAGTTCGAGTTTCGCCACCGGCAAATGTGGGTTTCACGTTGGCGCCCTAACCTAAAAATCGATCTCCTGGCCGTAAGGTTCTTCGGAAAATGTGTGATATTCCTTCCACACATTGTCTGGAATTAGTAAAAATTCCTTCTCCTACAAAGGGCTACTTCAAGCATGGTGTGCGACGAACCCGAAACCAGCGATTTCTCACCCCCGTTTTTTTGAGGACATGATATACACAGATCATCCAAAATATTAAAACCACCTACCTCATATGATTTAGGTCCTTCTCTCGCCGCCAAAATAGCTCTCAAGAGATGAGACATAGATTCAACAAGGTGTTTGTGTCTCTTGATATTTGGTACCATGACAGCAACAGAAGATCCCGTAGTTCCGGTAAATTACGTGGTTTGGGTGATGCTGGTACCGTTTCTCCAACTCAAACCACAAATGCTCGATAGGATTCACGTCCGGCGAATTTGGGGGTCATGGCAATAAATGGAATTTTTCTTAATGTTCTTGGAACCATTCCTCAACCTTCTCCTGCCTTATTAAAAGACCCAATCTGCCAGGAAATACAGTCGATAAAATAGGGTGTACGTGGTGAGGCACTATGTTTAGGTACTGTATAGTTCGATCTGCAGGTATAATGGGTGCAAGTGTTCCCCAAGAAAATGTTGTCCACACAATCATACTCCCTGCAGCCGCCTGGACCTATCCCACAATTCATCCAAGTGTTTTCTTTGGGTAAACGTCGCACACAATCTCATCCTGTCGACGTGGTGTAACAAGAAACGGGATTCATCTGACAATGAGACTCTCTTCCAGTCTTCTATGGCCGCGGGTGGCCTAGTGGGCAACGTTCGTGACTGCCACGGAAAGGACCACAGCTTCGATCCCAGGCAGGTACGAACGCTCGATCCACTAAATATCAGCCGTGCGTCGGATGGGCACGATAAGCCGTCGGACCCCGGGTACTGCCTCCCGATAATAAATAAGGGCGTCTTTCTCCCCCTTTCTACTTTGCTTCCGTGCCAGTTTCCTATCGGGCACTCTAGCCCATATCTCCTAGCTTCCTATTTCTAAGGGTTGTTTAAGACCCGGGGTCAGACACTCCCTTCCTAATATCCTCTACATATGATCTGATCTGATCTACAACAGCATTGTGGGCACGTTAAGCCCTCGGGCCACAGGCACTGGCTCCCCGGGAGTAAATAAGGGCGTCTTCTACCTCGCTTCCGTGTGACTTTCCTATCGGGCACTCTAGCCCAAATCTCCTAGCTTCCTCTTTCTAAGGGTTGTTTAAGACCTGGGGTCAGACACTCCCTTCCTAAAATCCTCTACATATGATCTGATCTGATCTACAAGAGCATTGTGGGCACGTTAAGCCCTCGGGCCACAGGTACTGGCCCCCGGTAGTAAATAAGGGCGTCTTCTGCCTCGCTTCCGTGTGACTTTCCTATCGGGCACTCTAGCCCAAATCTCCTAGCTTCCTCTTTCTAAGGGTTGTTTAAGACCTGGGGTCAGACACTCCCTTCCTAAAATCCTCTACATATGATCTGATCTGATCTACAAGAGCATTGTGGGCACGTTAAGCCCTCGGGCCACAGGTACTGGCCCCCGGTAGTAAATAAGGGCGTCTTCTGCCTCGCTTCCGTGTGACTTTCCTATCGGGCACTCTAGCCCAAATCTCCTAGCTTCCTCTTTCTAACGGTTGTTTAAGACCTGGGGTCAGACACTCCCTTCCTAAAATCCTCTACATATGATCTGATCTGATCTACAAGAGCATTGTGGGCACGTTAAGCCCTCGGGCCACAGGTACTGACCCCCCGGTAGTAAATAAGGGAGTCTTCTGCCTCGCTTCCGTGTCACTTTTCTATCGGGCACTCTAGCCCAAATCTCCCAGCTTCCTATTTCTAAGGGTTGTTTAAGATCCGGGGTCAGACACTCTTTTCCTAAAATCCTCTATATATGATCTGATCTGATCTACAAGAGCATTGTGGGCACGTTAAGCCCTCGGGCCACAGGTACTGGCCCCCCGGTAGTAAATAAGGGCGTCTTCTACCTCGCTTCCGTGTCACTTTCCTATCTGGCACTCTAGCCCAAATCTCCCAGCTTCCTATTTCTAAGGGTTGTTTAAGACCCGGGGTCAGACACTCCCTACCTAAAATCCTCTACATATGATCTGATCTGATCTACAAGAGCATTGTGGGCACGTTAAGCCCTCGGGCCACAGGTACTGGCCACCCGGTAGTAAATTAGGGATTCTTCTGCCTCGCTTCCGTGTCACTTTCCTATCGGACCCTCTAGCCCATATCTCCCAGCTTCCTATTTCTAAGGGTTGTTTAAGATCCGGGGTCAGACACTCTTTTCCTAAAATCCTCTATATATGATCTGATCTGATCTACAAGAGCATTGTGGGCACGTTAAGCCCTCGGGCCACAGGTACTGGCCCCCGGTAGTAAATTAGGGCGTCTTCTGCCTCGCTTCCGTGTGACTTTCCTATCGGGCACTCTAGCCCAAATCTCCTAGCTTCCTCTTTCTAAGGGTTGTTTAAGACCTGGGGTCAGACACTCCCTTCCTAAAATCCTCTACATATGATCTGATCTGATCTACAAGAGCATTGTGGGCACGTTAAGCCCTCGGGCCGCAGGTACTGGCCCCCGGTAATAAATAAGGGCGTCTTCTGCCTCGCTTCCGTGTCACTTTCCTATCGGACCCTCTAGCCCATATCTCCCAGCTTCCTATTTCTAAGGGTTGTTTAAGATCCGGGGTCAGACACTCTTTTCCTAAAATCCTCTATATATGATCTGATCTGATCTACAAGAGCATTGTGGGCACGTTAAGCCCTCGGGCCACAGGTACTGGCCCCCGGTAATAAATAAGGGCGTCTTCTGCCTCGCTTCCGTGTCACTTTCCTATCGGACCCTCTAGCCCATATCTCCCAGCTTCCTATTTCTAAGGGTTGTTTAAGATCCGGGGTCAGACACTCTTTTCCTAAAATCCTCTATATATGATCTGATCTGATCTACAAGAGCATTGTGGGCACGTTAAGCCCTCGGGCCACAGGTACTGGCCCCCCGGTAGTAAATAAGGGCGTCTTCTACCTCGCTTCCGTGTCACTTTCCTATCGGGCACTCTAGCCCAAATCTCCTAGCTTCCCATTTCTAAGGGTTGTTTAAGACCCGCGGTCAGACACTCCCTTCCTAAAATCTTCTACATATGATCTGATCTGATCTACAAGAGCATTGTGGGCACGTTAAGCCCTCGGGCCGCAGGTACTGGCCCCCGGTAATAAATAAGGGCGTCTTCTACCTCGCTTCCGTGTCACTTTCCTATCTGGCACTCTAGCCCAAATCTCCCAGCTTCCTATTTCTAAGGGTTGTTTAAGACCCGGGGTCAGACACTCCCTACCTAAAATCCTCTACATATGATCTGATCTGATCTACAAGAGCATTGTGGGCACGTTAAGCCCTCGGGCCACAGGTACTGGCCCCCGGTAGTAAATAAGGGCGTCTTCTGCCTCGCTTCCGTGTGACTTTCCTATCGGGCACTCTAGCCCATATCTCCTAGCTTCCTATTTCTAAGGGTTGTTTAAGACTTGAGGTCAGACACTCCCTTCCTAAAATCCTCTACATTAGATCTGATCTGATCTACAAGAGCATTGTGGGCACGTTAAGCCCTCAGGCCGCAGGTACTGGCCACCCGGTAGTAAATAAGGGCGTCTTCTACCTCGCTTCGGTGTCACTTTCCTATCGGGCACTCTAGCCCAAATCTCCTAGCTTCCTATTTCTAAGGGTTGTTTAAGACCCGGGGTCAGACACTCCCTTCCTAAAATCCTCTATATATGATCTGATCTGATCTACAAGAGCATTGTGGGCACGTTAAGCCTTCGGGCCACAAGTACTGGCCACCCGGTAGTAAATAAGGGCGTCTTCTACCTCGCTTCCGTGTCCCTTTCCTATCGGGCACTCTAGCCCAAATCTCCTAGCTTCCTATTTCTAAGGGTTGTTTAAGACCCGGGGTCAGACACTCCCTTCCTAAAATCCTCTACATATGATCTGATCTGATCTACAAGAGCATTGTGGGCACGTTAAGCCTTCGGGCCACAGGTACTGGCCACCCGGTAGTAAATAAGGGCGTCTTCTACCTCGCTTCGGTGTCACTTTCCTATCGGGCACACTAGCCCAAATCTCCTAGCTTCCTATTTCTAAGGGTTGTTTAAGACCCGGGGTCAGACACTCCCTTCCTAAAATCCTCTACATATGATCTGATCTGATCTACAAGAGCATTGTGGGCACGTTAAGCCTTCGGGCCACAGGTACTGGCCACCCGGTAGTAAATAAGGGCGTCTTCTACCTCGCTTCCGTGTCCCTTTCCTATCGGGCACTCTAGCCCAAATCTCCTAGCTTCCTCTTTCTAAGGGTTGTTTAAGACCCGGGGTCAGACACTCCCTTCCTAAAATCCTCTACATATGATCTGATCTGATCTACAAGAGCATTGTGGGCACGTTAAGCCTTCGGGCCACAGGTACTGGCCACCCGGTAGTAAATAAGGGCGTCTTCTACCTCGCTTCGGTGTCACTTTCCTATCGGGCACTCTAGCCCAAATCTCCTAGCCTCCTATTTCTAAGGGTTGTTTAAGACCCGGGGTCACACACTCCCTTCCTAAAATCCTCTACATATGATCTGATCTGATCTACAAGAGCATTGTGGGCACGTTAAGCCTTCGGGCCACAGGTACTGGCCACCCGGTAGTAAATAAGGGCGTCTTCTACCTCGCTTCCGTGTCCCTTTCCTATCGGGCACTCTAGCCCAAATCTCCTAGCTTCCTATTTCTAAGGGTTGTTTAAGACCCGGGGTCAGACACTCCCTTCCTAAAATCCTCTACATATGATCTGATCTGATCTACAAGAGCATTGTGGGCACGTTAAGCCTTCGGGCCACAGGTACTGGCCACCCGGTAGTAAATAAGGGCGTCTTCTACCTCGCTTCCGTGTCCCTTTCCTATCGGGCACTCTAGCCCAAATCTCCTAGCTTCCTCTTTCTAAGGGTTGTTTAAGACCCGGGGTCAGACACTCCCTTCCTAAAATCCTCTACATATGATCTGATCTGATCTACAAGAGCATTGTGGGCACGTTAAGCCCTCGGGCCACAGGTACTGGCCACCCGGTAGTAAATAAGGGCGTCTTCTACCTCGCTTCCGTGTCCCTTTCCTATCGGGCACTCTAGCCCAAATCTCCTAGCTTCCTATTTCTAAGGGTTGTTTAAGACCCGGGGTCAGACACTCCCTTCCTAAAATCCTCTACATATGATCTGATCTGATCTACCAGAGCATTGTGGGCACGTTAAGCCCTCGGGCCACAGGTACTGGCCACCTGGTAGTAAATAAGGGCGTCTTCTTCCTCGCTTCCGTGTCCCTTTCCTATCGGGCACTCTAACCCAAATCTCCTAGCTTCGTATTTCTAAGGGTTGTTTAAGACCTGGGGTCAGACACTCCCTTCCTAATATCCTCTACATATGATCTGATCTGATCTACAAGAGCATTGTGGGCACGTTAAGCTCTCGGGCCACAGGTACTGGCCCCCGGTAATATATAAGGGCGTCTTCCTCCCCCTTTCTACTTCGCTTCCGTATCACTTTCCTATCGGGCAATCTAGCCCGAATCTCCCAGCTTCCTATTTCTAAGGGTTGTTTAAGACCTGGGGTCAGACACTCCCTTCCTAATATCCTCTACATATGACCTGATCTGATCTACAAGAGCATTGTGGGCACGTTAAGCTCTCGGGCCACAGGTACTGGCCCCCCGGTAATAAATAAGGGCGTCTTCTACCTCGCTTCCGTGTCCCTTTCCTATCGGGCACTCTAGCCCAAATCTCCTAGCTTCATATTTCTAAGGGTTGTTTAAGACCTGGGGTCAGACACTCCCTTCCTAATATCCTCTACATATGATCTGATCTGATCTACAAGTGCATTGTGGGCACGTTAAGCCCTCGGGCCACAGGTCCTGCCCGCCCGGTAGTAAATAAGGGCGTCTTCTGCCTCGCTTCCGTGTGACCTTCCTATCTGGCACTCTAGCCCAAATCTCTTAGCTTCCTATTTCTAAGGGTTGTTTAAGACCCGGGGTCAGACACTCCCTTCCTAATATCCTCTACATTTGATCCTGATCATTTGATCATTCCAGTCTTCTATGGTCTGGTATCGATGATTACGCAAGAAGCGTTAACGACAGTGAATATCTGTGAGCATGCGCACACGAATGGGTCTGCGGAGACCGATATCCAAGAGTGTACGATGAATTGTGTGTTCGGACATTGGGCCCTTCACTAAAATTAAGATTATGGGTAATGTCAGCTAGAGGTCTGCACAGGCTCGGGCCTTTGTTCATTTCTAAGTTGGGAAAATGTGCCGGGCCGTGCCGGGCCTTCAGTATTTTATGTAAAACAGACACGGTCCGAGCAGGGGTTTTCTTTTATGAGCAAAACTATCGCTGTACGATGCCTTTCTCAATATATATTAGGACAAGGTCCTCTATAATACTGTTACACACGTAGTATATGAGTTTCGAATACACAAGTTGACTTCAATGATAATGGAATATTTATAGTTGAAATTAAGAATATTTCTTTATGTACAGTACATATACATTTAAATGTTGAAACCTCACATAGGTTATATTTAGTGAGACATAAAAACGGCAATGAAGCAAATGGGGCAACACGTATTGCGCTCACCTTACTCTGGTTTCAACCCTTCTGGCTTGCAATCGATCATGCTTCTTGTCCGGTGTTGTACCACATCATTAAAGGTATTCCACGTTCAAAGTTCAACACAAATACGAACATCAGCACAGTTCTACAAGAAAAGGGTGATGAGTTGAAATAATTTTGAGATCATTGTCAACACTAGATGATCTCAAAAATATTTTAACTCAAAATTATTTTAACGCATCACCCTTTCTTGTAGAACTGTGCTGATGTTCGTATTTGTGTTGAACTTTGAACGTGGAATACCTTTAATGATGTGGTAGAACACCGGACAAGAAGCATGATCGATTGCAAGCCAGAAGGGTTGAAACCGGAGTAAGGTGAGCGCAATACGTGTTGCCCCATTTGCTTCATTGCCGTTTTTATGTCTCACTAAATATAACCTATGTGAGGTTTCAACATTTAAATGCATATATACTGTACATAAAGAAGTATTCTTAATTTCAACTATAAATATTCCCTTATCATTGAAGTCAACTTGTCCATTCGAAACTCATATACTACGTGTGTAACAGTATTATAGAGGACCTTGTCCTAATATACATTGCCTATCTCCCACGTAATTTGGTATTCAAATATATGTATGTATAGATTGAACTTCTACTAAGATGCCTTTCTCGTTAGGAAAACTCTCAACATAGAGCAGCAAGATAAGATTGAATAATTTCCGCTGATTGAAAAAAATAGACGTTTTACGACATTCTTCCCTCCTACAAAAGAATTGGAGTGGGTCAGCTCCCTTAGTTTTTCAATGTGAATGTGGTCCCTTCTCTCTCTCTCTCTAACTTCCACCCTCCTCTCATGCTTCAGGGCAGGCTATTAACTGCAGCATTTCAAAACCGAGCCACCCGCTCGCAGACTAGGGGCTATCGCAGACGATCTTTTTTATTGTTCTGGTCGGCGGCACTTTGTTCTCTAGATCAGATCAGATCATATGTAAAGGATTTTAGGAAGGAAGTGTCTGACCACAGGTCTTAAACAACCCTTAGAAATAGGAAGCTAGGAGATTTGGGCTAAAGTGCCAGATAGGAAAGTGACACGGAAGCAAGGTAGAAAGGGGGAGAAAGACGCCCTTATTTATTACCGGGGGCCAGTACCCGGGGTCCGACGGCTTAACGTGCCCATCCGACTCACGGCGGGTATTTAGTGGTTCGAACGTTCGTACCTGCTCAGGATCGAACCTGAGGTTATCTCCATGGCAGTCACGAAGGCTCGCCACTAGGCCACCGCGGCCCCTACTTTGTTCTCTAGATGTGTCAGAAAGCTTTTAAGTTGCCTTAAATGGCACGGGAGAAACGGGCTGGGAGAAACTTACTTCTGTGTATGAATCTCTGCCGTGTTTTCCCCATTTGTACTCTCAGGCAGCCGTTTTCAAAACTTCTGTGACACTGGTTAGCTGGGAAGTCTGTCGTTGTCTTCCCTTAACATATGCTCAGTTCGGTGTTGCTGATAAATACTCTTCCATACTTATTATGGAGTTTAAGAAAGCAAAAGATTTTCGCGAAAAAATCTCTTCCGGAGAATATGTGCTTGTAGATAATGTAAAGGGAAAAAGCGATATCTGGAAATATTTTAAATTATTGTCCCGTTCTGAAACTAGTCGGCCGGTAAACGTTGTGCAGTGCACTAAATGCAAAACGTTTTTGAGTTACGATAGCACAAAGTCTGGAACATCGCGTCTTAGGCGGCACAAATGTTCTCCCCACACACGCACGAGAGACATATTGGGTTCCAGCGATATGATATGCCTGTAGAGATAGGTGCAGTTCATAAAGTCATAAAATATTTCCCCTGTGAAACGATCGGACTCATAATTCTAGATATTTCGTACTTTTCGACTTAACCCCCCCCCCCCTTCCATATCTCCAAGGATAATTCCGGGTCTGGCAGAAGGGAATGATAGTTTGAAAACCCAGAAAATTTGAAAGCCATGGAAATTGCCCTTTTTCATGCAATATTTTTGATTATACAAGTTCCCCGCCTCCTCGGACGTTACGTGACTTATACAGAGTCTCAGAAATATTCTGAATTAACGTTTGTTGTAATAGAATACGCGTAGCAATTAAGAAAACGAAAACTCTTCAGGAGTCGAATGACAGAGTGCACCACGTGTCAAATTCGTGTTTTGGTAAATGTTGTAATTTTACGTGCTTGCTTTAATTAAAAAAATTGAAACGGGTCGGGCCTTGAACCGGGCCGGGCTTTCCAAATTAAGGCCCTTGCAGACCTCTAATGTCAGCCAAAGCGGTCCTCTTGTTGCTGCGAACAAGGCGAGATAACCTGCGCTGTCTTCTATCATCAATGACGCGTGGCCTGCCCACGTTTCGTCGAAGTTTCACCTCTTTCGGACCATCTTTGATAGGCACTAACTACTGCATAGCGTGAGCAGCCTACCAGCGTTGCTGTTTTCGGAGCCTCAAAAGGTGGCGCAACTCCATTTTTTAGTTCAACATAGCAGAAAATTTAGACAGAAGTGTAGCTTATCAAAGTAGAAGATGTTGACAATCATTTTATCAAAAACGGAAAACAAAATGCTCGCATTATTTTGCTGAATTGCGAGACACGTGCCTTATTTGAATGCATGCCCATGTCGATATGTAAGGAGCAGGTTTTACCTTTTGATGCAGCGTCATCGTCACGGATTACAGCTATGTCGACACTGAAGCTGTCCCTGCTGGGTTGATGGCTCAAAGTCTTCTTTTCCTTGATTTCCGGAGGGAATATCTGTTGACTTCCGAGGAGAGGAGCCTTTTCTTCGGATTTTTCCCCTCGTCGCCAAAACTCAAGGAACCGTTTGACCTGCAACATTTCCGTTCATTGTAAATGACATAATACCTATGCATTTTTTAAAGTTAGGTTTCTATGTGTTTGTTTGGTGGTTTAACGACATTATAAGCAACATGTATCTTTAAAATAATATACACACTGCGTCAAATAATTTTTAAGAATGGCGCTAGATTTCAGCCTACGGTGGCGCCACCAGTGTAGTCACGAATGCGTTATAAACCGTGACCATCTGCTTGCTTTCTGCCAAAACTACTGCGCAGTTGTTAAAGTAACTCAAACGAAACGGGCGTTCATTAGAGAAGTAAAGTTTTTTTCATGTTGAATTATTAAGATTGAACAAAGAGCTGTTATTAAATTTAACGCAAAACTTGGTAAAAGTGCCTCGAAAACGTACCAAATCATGAAACAAGTTTACGGTGAGTTTTGTTTAAGTAGATCAAATGTTTTCCTGTGGCACAAACGTTTTTTGGACGGAAGATAGGCGCTAGAAAATGATAAGCATTCCGGAAGACCAAGTTCATCTAGGACACCAGAGATTATTGAAAAAGTGCGTGATTTCGTGGCAAACAATCGATGTGCGTCACTAAGAATAATGGAAGGGTCTTTAAACATCAACAAAAAAACGATTCGAACGATCCTGCATGAAGATTTGGGCAAAACAAAAGTCTGTGCTAAATTTGTTCCACACACGTTAACCAATGAACAAAAATCAAGGAGAAGTGCACATTGCAGAGACATCATTTCAGCCGCTGAAAATAATCCATACTTCTTAAAATCGATTGTTACTGGTGATGAAACATGGCGTTTTCAATATGATCCTAAATCAAAGCGACAAAGTGCGGAATGGAAGTCAAAAAACTCACCACAAGCCAAAAAAAACAAGAAAAGTTCCATCGAAAATCAAAACAATGCTCATTACATTCTTCGATAGTAAGGGTATTATCCACAAAGAATTTGTTCCAAGTGGACAAACAATTACTGGTGAGTTTTATTTAAATGTTTTGAGGCGTTTGATGGGCAGAATTCGTCGCATTCGTCCAGAATATCGAGATGAAAACAGTTGGTGTTTGTTGCACGATAATGCACCCAGTCACACCTCACTTCTTGTTCGTAGATTTTTGTCGAAAAATAACGTCTGTGTGTTGAATCATCCACCGTATTCGCATGATTTAGCACCATGCGACTTTTCTTTGTTCCGAAAACTTAAAATGACGTTAAAAGGGTGTTATTTTGATGATATTTCGACCATAGAAAGAGCTTCGACGCGTGCTTTGGAGGCAATTCCGTAAAGTGAACTGGAACAGGCATTCGAATCATTATTAAATTGCTGTAACAAGTGTATTGAAGCCGGAGAAACTTCTTTTGAATAACAAACCAAAATAAATTATAATTTCTTGTTTCTATTTCATTTTACAGACCCAGTCTTAAAAATTCTTTGACGCACTGTGTATATTTGTACCTATGCTAGCACTTGGAACTGTGTACCCTTGAAAACATTACTTATCGTGCATCTGTGATACTTGAAACACCGGAGATTCTCACCGTTATGCTCCTCATGACTACACCGTAAAAACATTTCTGAAATTCACGGGCAAGTTTCGGTTATTTCTTTCGTGAATTAACGAAGCATGCTTCTGATACAACCATTTCCGTGAAATGACTGAAAAAAACCTGAATTTCACGGAATTTTCGCCCCACGGGAAAAATCTGAATTTTCAGAAACCTTTTTGCAATTCCTTTCGTATACTAACGGAAAATCGCCGTTCTCACTTTTTTCCGTATCTGTATAATGAGAAATTGTCGGTAATAGGAGCGATTCATGGGAATACTTGAGGTTTAATTAACTTTTAAATTTCAATCGTCTGTCGAATTTTGAAGTTCCGAAGCGAGATCGGATATTCTGGATAGCATATCGCATGGATTTTATTTATTGTGGCACAGGATATTTTCTCATTTCCCCTATTTGGTGCATCAGCAATTTATTATACGTAGTATATTGAGTTACTGTAAGAAACTGGGTACTTATTGTACAGATGATTAATTACACAATGTCTATGTATCATTCTTTTGACAACTTAAAAGCTATTATAGATGTCAAGAGTAAATTTTATATTTAGCTGTTTTTTTCTGTGTGTGAAATAATACTATAAAAAAAGGCACATTTTACTTTTTTTAAAGATAACTGAAAGTCACTGATCGTTTAAACTAGTTAATAAAATCATGCAATGCATTTATTATGATACGCTTTCTAACATACCAGAAATCATTACTGAAGTCATTACTGAAGTTACGAAGATAATGGCTGTGGAATAAATCTAGCTCGTGTGCCCTGACCTTTGACCCCATTTCGATGATATTCAACAGAACCGGTTGAATGTATCTCCGAAACAACATGATAAAGTTTTGTTGCAATCGAAGCATTTTTGCGTAAGTTAGGACGCATAAGGGCGATTGAATGGATCCCACTACTATGTCCTGACCTTTGACTCCATTTCGCTCATTTTCAATAGGGTTTGTCCCCAGGTTGTCCTCTACCTTATGCTAAAATTTCACCGAATTCGAACCATTTTTACGCGAGCTATCGTGCGGACAGGCAGACAGAAGGACAAAGCTGGAGCATATACGCTTCTTCAACCTACGGTTGGAAAGCGTCAAAAAATCAAGTTGGAAAGCATTTTGTTGCTTCGAAAAATCAGGATGAAAAATCCTTAATTTGTGCGAGCCCTGCTGCAGAAAAAATATAACAAACCTATTCAGAAAAATACTAAGCTCCAACAAATAAAATACGACTAAATTACTCGCATTAACAACAATAAATCAACAATTCATCGTCGCAGAATTCGTTTTACGATGTACGTGAGACAGATTGTCGAGCGTTTGTGGTTCAGTGGTTAAAGGCGCGAGTTACCTGTTGAGCCAGCTTAAATGTCAGTGGTTCGATACTGACCTCAGCTGAAAGGATTATCTGTGTAAGGGCCTGAAAAGTCTTAGGTTTTTCGGAATTTCACTTCAAATACGGAAAATCTTGAAATGGATTTTTCTGAAATAAACGGAATTTCTGTCTACGGAAAATTTGTTAAAATACGGAAGTTACAATGAACGGGTACTTTTTAAAACTGAGCTTTCTGAAAAAAACGGATATCTACCTCAACTTTGCTGCATGTGATTTTCAGAAATTTTACATGAATTCACGCCACTTATTATTTAGTGTAGCACAAAATCCTAAATTACATATGTGACGTATAATCTAATTTAACTTTCCTTTTTAGTTTCTTCCTCTATGTACATTTGTAAAGAGGACATTGTTCTCTTTAACAGTTTTCAAACTTTACTTGATATATTCTCTCTCGCAAGGCAACACCTGATGTCAGAAAGAATGATGTGTATGTCTGAGATTAGAACTGAACGATATATACACTATATTGACAAAAGTCACCGGACACCTAGAAGAGAAACACAACATAGCCGATCCACTAGATTAGTAGGGATTAATGAGAGTAATCCGAGGTTTATTGGGTCATTAGAGTTTTTACCCGGAATAACAAATTTTCTGTCACGTGTGTGTTCCAAATATGAATTACAATTTGGTGTCAAGTGCAAGGATTTATTTTCACAACTCAGGCGTGACAGAGATAAACCCGACATATTACGACGTTGGGGAGTATATAATGTTCCTCTCTTGGACCCTGTTAGCCCGTTTGTAACTACACTGCTGGACAATTGCTAAGGATGGATCATAAACGGCTATATAGCGCATAAAAAAGTAAGTGTGGTTGGATGCCAAGTGAAATAAAATAATGTCAGAATGCCAGGACATTACAAGAAAGACCATTTATTGTGCTCTGAAATCCAGAAGGCTTTGAAACGTGTTCAAGGGACAAACAGGCCTTTTTGTGCAAAATATGTAAATGTGAAAAAAATGCAATTACCGTCCGCAAGCGTTCCGGCGTAAGATGTCAATACGGGTTATGGCCACCATGGAGGGCGATGCAAGATTCCACACGTCGTGTCATGCTTTGCACAACATTATCAAGCAGCTGTTGGGGTAATTTATCCCATTCCTCTGTCAGTGCACGGATGAGGGTGTCCTTGTTTATTCGAGGGCATTGGCGACCAGCAAGACTCCTCCCCAAAGCATCCCACACATTTTCAATGGGATTCAGATCTGGAGAACGTGCTGGCCATACGAGGCGTTGAATATCCTCGCTCTCAAGACACTCCTGGACAGCGACTGTTCGATGACATGTTGCGTTGTCGTCCATGAAAATGAATCTATCACCGACAGCACCACGTAACATGCGAACATGAGGTAGCAGAACAACATTAATGTATCGTTGGCCAGTCATAGTCCCAGTTGGAATTGATCATGATGCCAGCCCATACCATGACACTACATGTCGGATATCGGTCCCTTTCCTGAATGTTTGCTGGACAATATGCAGTACCACTATCACGCCAGATCAGTTGTCGTCGTCAATCAGACGATAGACTGTATCTACTCTCATCTGAGAAGAGGACAGCAGACCAGTCGTTATCAGTCTAATTGCGATATTGATGGCACCATTGCAAACGGGCGGTACGGTGACGTCTGGACAATGGGATGCACACAACAGGATGGCGTGCGTATAGTCCTCCTTCATGCAAACGTCTGGCGACAGTTTTTCGGGAGATCCGCTTGCCAGTGGCAGCCATAAACTGATTTGCTACCTCACTAGCTGTGCTGCGCCGGTGTCTTTTTGTTGATAGCACTATGTACCGATCTTCTGCATGTATCGTACTGCGAACACGACCTCCCCCGTGACGTTTGCTACACTCTCCATTTGTTTGAAATGATTTCCAAAGCCTTGAAACAACACTGTGGCTGACGTCGAACTCCCTGGCAACATCTGCTATTTTTCGCCCTTCTTCAATCTTGCCAATAATACGGCCACGCGTAAAATCATCTAGGTGATGTCGGGAAGACATACTGAAAATTGCAAGTTCGTCAATTGATTCTTTCCCTTTCAACTTTGCGTTTGAACAACAACGGTTAATACGCGTCAAATCCTTTATATCTCTTATCAGCGCTATGACGTCACGAACAAGATCGGCAATCCAAAATTTGCATACGCACAACACGTCTTTCTGTATCCCGCACTTATGCTAATTTCCACATTTTCCTGCCTTCCATTTTATGGTTGCTATCGTTGCTATTGTCATCCGTCCTTAGCAATTGTCCGGCAGTGTACGTAGGTTCCACAAGGAGGCATTTGTACTTGAGATTAATGGAACATAAATATAGTGTTAAAGCACACCTTCAAAATACTTCTCTTGCAAGAAATGTCAATAACGGGACTTATTTTCCGGATTGGTGCAATGCTCGTATTCTCTTGACACCCTCTTCTGTCAGTACCTTACTGATAGCCGAGAGTGTATTTATTAAAGCGTTGGACAAAAAATGTTGTAATGATTATTACCCAGTGGACCTTCATGAAAGTTGGACACCGATTGTGAAGTCATTGAACTTTAATATAATTCGTAAGAAACTCACTTAATCTGTGGCAACTACTGTGTATGTTATGTCGTTTTGTGGTATATGAATAACAAGTAGCTGTTATTCATATGCCACAAAATGATATAATATTATTATTTATTACCACAGTGATTATCCTCATAACCTGAGTAATAACTTGAGTAATGATTTCTGGTATGTTGGAAAGCGTATCATGATCAATGTAAAGCTGAGTAATAATTTGAGTAATGATTTCTGGTATGTTGGAAAGCGTATCATAATCAATGTAAAGCTGAGTAATAACTTGAGTAATGATTTTTGGTATGTTGGAAAGAGTATCATAATCAATGTAAAGCTGAGTAATAACTTGAGTAATGATTTCTGGTATGTTGGAAAGCGTATCATAATCAATGTAAAGCTGAGTAATAACTTGAGTAATGATTTCTGGTATGTTGGAAGGCGTATCATAATCAATGTAAAGCTGAGTAATAACTTGAGTAATGATTTCTGGTATGTTGGAAAGCGTATCATAATCAATGTAAAGCTGAGTAATAACTTGAGTAATGATTTCTGGTATGTTGGAAAGCGTATCATAATCAATGTATTGCATGATTTTACTAACTTGCTCTCAATTGACAATAACGTTCAATAATCTTTAAAAGAAGGTACAATGTACTGTTTTATAATATTATTTCCCAAAACTTCTAAATATAAAATTTACTCTTGATAGATATATAGCTTTCTTCTTAATGACTCCACAGACAGATACATACACATCATACAATCCCCTGTACAATAAATTCAGTACCCGGTTTCTTACGGTAACACAATATACAACCGCTGATGTACAAAATGGGGGAGAGGAGAAGAATATCTTGTTCCACAATAACCAAAATTCATGCGACATACTATCCAAAATAGCAGATTTCCCTACAGGACTTTAAAATCAAATACTTCGAGAAACTATTGAAATTTAACAGTTAATCAAACCCCCAAGGGCTTCCGTGAACCTTTGCTATTACCAGAAATATTTCGTCATATGGATAAGAAAAAATTCAGAACGGAGTTTTCCAGTTAACATAAAGGAATTACCGAAGGGTTTCTGTAAATTAAGAAATTTCCGTTAACACGTCTTGAAAACGCCAATTTGCCGTCAATAAAAGAAAGGGATTGCGGAAACGTTTCTGAAAATTCAGAATTTTCTCGTCATTTAGGAAAAAGTTGTATGTAAAATATGCTTCGTTAATTCACGAAAGAAGTTCGTGAATTTCACAAAACTTTTGGTGTGTGTTCTGATTGACGAATGATACAGCATTCCACTGGAGACTCTACAAAATCCATATGAATCCATTCCAGGAAGGCACCTCGCCGTTAAAAAAATGGTCCAACATCTAATTAACAAGTTAGTAAAATCATGCAATGCATTGATTATGATACGTACTCCAACATACGAGAAATTATTACTCAAGTTATGAGGATAATGGCTGTGGAATAAATCTCGATCCTGTGCCCTGACTTTTGACCCCATTTCGATTATATTAAGCAAAACTGGTTCAGTATACTTCCTGAACAACATACTAAAGTTTTGTCGCAATCGACGCATTTTTACGTAAGTTATGACGCATAAGGATCACGCTCCTTTGTCCTGACCTTTGACCCCAATTTCTTCATTTTCAATAGGGTTCCTTACCAGGTTGTCCCCTACCACATATTAAAATTTCATCGTAATCGAACCATTTTTACGCGATTTATCATGCGGACGGAAAACGCTGCAGCATATACGCTTCTTCAACCTACGGTTGGAAAGCGTGAATCGCCTATTTCCCAGATATTCACATCATTTTGTCCAACCTATGTATGTTGCTCGCTTATTCACAAAAATCTTTGATATTGAAAAGCGAAGTTCATTAAAATAGCTACTCCTATCTTTTTAAGACTTGTAAATAGTCGTATGTTTACGTCTGACACGTGCAATCTATATATAAGCTTTGAACTCTAAATTGTCTCCGGTGGTGTAGAGTTCTAAGTGTTGGGTCCTGACCATTCATCCGAGATGTGTCCGGGTTCAAATCCCCGTGAGGTGTGGATGTTTTGCTTATCTTACGGCAATGGCTCTCTCTCCCTTCCCGGGAAGCCATGGCTCTAAATTAGGTTAGGAATGGTCGACTCCTTATAGTCCATCGAGTTGGTCGTTAAACCCTTAAACAAACTCTGAATTTGTCTGATTCTCTTCAAAAATGTGTTATATATTTTATTGACCTATGTTTTTTTTTATTGGAGGTTTAAAGACCACCGTGAGCAACTCAATGGGCTATAAGAGTAGTATATAGGGGTACTATGGCACACACCATAATCACATAAAAACCTCAAAATCAGGCATTTTTTGATTTTTCAGACCTCAATAATCACGAACATTTTAAGGCTTTTTATGATCAAAAACACCTTATTTTCATTAAAAATCATAGATTTTTGGGCATAAAATAGTCAAAAACATCAGATTTTTGAAAATTGAAGTTTTTACTCTGTTTTTTCATAAAAACAGACATCATAAAAACACGCATTTTTGATGATATTTGACGACTTTTTGAACAATTGCAATCATTTTGAGCTTTGAATAGCTTTGAAAGTGATGAAATGATGGATTTAGTGATCAATAGAAAAGTTGTAAAACAAACTACTTTGCAAAGTCCTTTTTAAAAATGCATTAAAAAAAGGGGTACCCAAAATGGATACCCCTTATAGAAAGATTAAAAATTTAGGAAGATTAAACAAATTCAAGATTTAATTAAAAATATTACAAAGATTTAAACGAATTCAATAATATAAGGTTTTGTTATGTAGTACTTCATTTCTCTTTAAAGATAATTTTATTTTCTGTTTCGGTAATTCTTCTTTTGAACCTCTCTCGATCAACTGCATATGTTTCCCATATACCTTTTCATTTCCTACATATATGACATTAGGATCGAAGTGAACTTTCATTTTAATAGAATTCGTTTTTTTAAGTTTTTACTAATTCATAATCATAATATAGATCATCAATTTTACCTCTGAATCTGAATATATAATTACCTTTATTAATTTTTTTAATTGCACTGTCAGATAGTTTTCCGTGACATTTTCTAAGATAATATTCTTTTTCTTCATCATTGACTTCTATTTTTGCAATAGTTGTATCTCCGAATTTCGTTTGGATTTTTTCAGTGACATCAATTTATAATCTCCAGGATTCAAATCTTTTAATTTCTGTGTTTCTGTAAATAATCTGATGCTATTGAACTCATCCATTTATAAGATTTTATTTTTTAAAGGTTTTTGAATACATGTGATGAGAACTGTAAATTACAATAACTTACAAACTCATTTAAAATTTCTAATCCTTTGTTTTTAATTTCCTCGTTTTTTTCTTTTTTTTCAATTATTCTTTTTATCTTTTTTAAATATTTATAAACTATAGTTAGAATATCTGAAAACTTGTAATTATCTCTATACATATGAATCAAGTCATCACAAAAATGAGCGAATTGAGATATTTCGTTACTATATTTTTTATCTGAAGAACAGTATAGAGCTCTAAGGTCACCCATTAAATCCATTTATAAGTTTTCATTTTTTGAAATATAATTCTTATAATGCATACATCTATACATAGAGCATCCGGGGCCTAAAACTCTTGGACATTTAGGTATATCTAAATCAACAGATGGAATATCTTCAAGCATCTCTTTTTCCATTACTCCTCCTTTATATGCAAATGTACCACCATAAATATGGTACAGGTTTTTAATATAATTCTTTACGTCACAATTATTAATCCATAGTTCTTTGCTATTTGGATATCTTTTAAATCTCAGTCCATGCACATCTAAAACACACTTACGTACGATATTCAATTCTTGTTCATCTAATTTGCAGTCAGGTGTGAACACTGATATTGTTTCACCAATATTCAGTTTTGAGTGTACCCAACTTATCTCTCTTGCTATCTTACGATTTGGGAGCACAAATATTTGAATATTTATAATCACAATTATATCATTCATTGTTTATATTTACTCACTTTTTTTAAATACATATCCAAAAGGTACAGTATTCAAATCATCTAGAATTCTTCTTTTATCAAATCCAAACATGTATTTCTTGTTCAGTGTATCTACAGCTATATTTCTATCTTTTTGTATCTTAAACTGATTATTTGATATTTCTAAGTAATCTGTTTCACCTGTTATTACTTTCATTCTATCATTGAAATTCAAAATATTTTCATTCTCATAGCTCATTTTAAATCCTTTAACTTTACCTTTTACAGTTCCATCATTTAGTATGTATCCATAGTCTTTTGGTGCACCAGCTATCCAGGATTTCATATATTTGTCCTCTCCCAATTCATCTGTCCATTCTCCTAACATGCATCCTGTTTTGATTTTATTAGTTCCATCATCTATATACACAACACTATCTGTGTCTTTATAAATCACTTTTTCACGTAATTTATCAAGCATTTTATATAATCTAATTCGAGCAGAACTAGTGGTGAAAGCTGCTATATAAACGTTAGTATTGAAGTTATTTTTAACATATTCATCTTTCATTTTATAAGTCATTTCTACACAGTCATCATTCATAAATATCATATTTAATTCTTTGAGATTATCATCTAATATAATTTTATAAAATTCATCTAAATCCATTACGTATTTAGTCTGTTTCATATTTTTTCTCTGTCCAAACTTACCCCATAATGAGTTCAAACATATCTTACTTATAAATCTCATTCCTGGATTTTTTTCTATTTTTTCTAATTTTATATCTAATTTCTTGTAAACTGTCTTCTTATATTCTTTTTCACTTTTAAAGTTTTCAGACCATTTATCATCTGTTTCTAATTTGATTTTCAAAAACATTTTAACGTAATCTCTAAATAGTTCATCAGTTTTATTTTCAAAATTCCAAACCTCATATATTCTTAAAATTTTATATCTTTTTTTAATTGCTAAATTCATTTCATCAGTAGTCCATGTACTAGTGAAACATCTTTCGTCTCTTTTATGATTACACTCCTTATTTCTAATTTCAAAGCATTCTTTACATTTCTTTTTATCTACAACAGTTTTAAAGTGATTACATTTGATAGTTTTAGAACATGATTTACAAAGAGCAAACATCAATTTTTCATCTTTAATTGGCAACACTGGATGATATAAATTTCTAGGTGGTAAGACCTTACATTTGATGAAACCATACCATTCTTTATCAAATTTTTCAGGATTAAATATCTTAACAGGATGACCAATTGGATAATTATCAAAGTAATTTACAGTTGGATACAGTGAACATACATCAATATATCTACCTTTTTCATTATTTTTAAATTCATATTTCAATTTAGTAGGCTCACACCTACCCCCATAAAATGCATCTCTAGGATTTAAAGGTTCCACGAAATCTCTATTCCATTCATTTTTTATATATTTTTTAATTTCTTTATTATTATTAAAATCACATTCCCATATAACAATTAATTCATATCCAGCTTTTAAAATCTTCTTTTGAATCCTCTTAGTTCTTTTATATAAGTCTTTCATACATATCTGATTCTGTTCATTTATAGTTGATTCTCTATAACATCTATTACATCCATGCCAGTGACATCCATGAAATTGAAACACTGTGTTTTCATAAAATCCATCTACTTTATAAATTTTCTTACCTAATTTTAATTTTTTCTCTCCACCATTTAATGCATGTTGAATATTGATATTATTCTTTTTAGACAGATAATCTAACCAAGCAATTGATTTTTTACTATATTTGTCTTTTTGAATTGTATCATCATCTATGGCAATTGTACCTTTTTTTAAGAATTTATCTCTATAAATACTCATGCATACACCTGCTAGAGTTACATATTTAAATGGATCGATATTTGCGATTTCTAAGAATAATCTTCTCAATTCTAAACATCCTCTTCTTAAAATATCTACATCTGATCTACAGTATTTAACAAATTCTTTTTGAAAATCAAACGCATCGTTTTTAACAGTTTCATACCATTTTAAGAATTCATTTCTCTCTTCAGATTTCATAGAATCACATCCATAATAATGTTTTTCAGGGTATTTACCTATATAATTTTGATTACATTCTTTATTAAAATAATGAGGAAAATAACCTTTTGCCATCTCTTCTAACCCAAATGTTTTTGGAAAATCTCTTAATGGAATCATAGTAAAATTGATTGAATCTATGAATCTTATATTATATCCAGATGCCTGCATATAATTGAGTTTATTTCCATTATATATAGTAAACACTTCTATTTTGTTTTTAAAACAGTATTTAGCTAAGAATTGAAAATCAAAGCCTTTACCATAATGAGCTAGTACAGTATATCCAAAATGTTTTTGTTGAAATAACCAATTACAAAAATCATTTTCATTTTCAAATATCTTTTCACTACCATCATACATTTGACATACAACTAGATTAACTTCATGAGTTCCTGTTTCTTGTTTAGTTTCAACATCAAAGAATATATATTTCTCAGTATATTCATATCTACATTTTTCACACCAATCTTTTCGATTTCTTGTTAACTTAGGACAATCATTTTCACATTTATCACCTTTAGCATCTTTACGTTTCATATAGCATTTATGATCATGTAATACATATTTCCAACAATTTTTACATCTCTTTTCACCACATACATGCTCTTTGGGTTTTCTCTCATATCGATTAATAATTCTTTTACATTTTAAACATTTCCATAGACATTTACATACACTAACACCTTTCTTATTTTTTCTTTTGTGGTTATCAAAACACTCCTCACCTTTAAATAATCGATTACATTTTTTACAAAATATCTCTTCACCATTACAGTTACTATCTGTTTTAAAACATCTATCACATTTGAGAGGACATCTGTGTTGATCTGATCTTTTATAGCTTATTTGACAATAATCACAGTAATTCTCTTTTCCTAAAAATCCTTTAACAGAAGTAATTACATCGAAATGATTTCTATTTTTCAATATGTAAATACATGTAGATTTATATTTACCACTATATATACGTTCATTAAAATTCTCTCTGCAAAATATATTTATCTGAATATCTAAGAATTCTTCAAATATTTTAACCTCTTCTAAGCAACATATTTCTAATGGAATATTGCATAGTTCATGTAATTTTACAGCTAATGATTTTTGTAAAACTCTACCCATTTTGATGTATCTAATATCATTTTTTGATAATTCATTATGATTCAATTTATCACATAATAGCTTAGGATTTTGAATAGATAGAGCAGTTACAATTGATCTAGCTAAACATATGTTATCATCATTTTTTATCTGACAGATACTTCTTTTATTTTCTATTGTTTCATCATTAATTATCTTTATATGTTTACCTCCTGAAGGTAATTCAATTACATTAAAATCAAATATACAATCAGTTATTTCTAATTCCTTATATTCAATTTGATCAGATAATTTATAAATATATAGCTCATAGGCATCCTTAGTATACATCATTTTATCATGAAATGGTTTATTCAGTTTAGGATTATATACAATTATATCTACTTTACCTTGAATTTTACCAATTGCTTTTCTAAATATATGTTGTAAAATATTGAAATATTGTTCAGGTTTAATGTTTACTCCAGCTACTCTATAATTCTTTCTATGTACCATATATTTTTTAATATATTTTCCTTTTGTTTCAATAATTTCATAATCAGGTTTAAATAATTTTTCAAGATTTACATCTGTTTTAATTTTCTTTTCTTTTCTTGGTTTCAGTTTGTTATCTTTGAATTTTAAGTTAAAAGAATCAAATAATTTTTTAATTCTATTTCTTCTCTCTGGATGATTAATAAATATTTTTCTTTTTCTATCTAAATATTCTGATGTATCTAATCCAAGGATATCTACTAAAACAGACTTATAATCACCTGTCTTTCTAATATATTTTATCAACGATTTAATTAAATCATCTTTTTTTACATTTCGTTTTCTGATATTTAATCTTTTTAAAGCATTTCTAAGTTTCTGAACACTAATAGCATTCAGAGCACTTTTAAGATGCACAATAATAGGCTTCAAAGACTTTTCCATTTATAAGGGAAAAAATTTGTAACTATTTATAGGCAGGTATTTTTATAAACAGATTTTTAAAAGACGTTTATGTAAAGAACTTCTTAAATGTCTTTGATAATGAGCATAAGTATATTCTCTTCCACAATCACAAACCAGTTTCCTATATAGAGTATAAGTTTGACAATATTTGCAAATATGCTGACGATCAACTCTACCATAACGACGATGAATGTAAAATTCATCTATAGGTTTTGTTTGTTTACAACTTTTGCATACTTTGTTCTCCATTTATTAGGAAACAAATTTATAAAATACTTTGCTTTAAGCTTGCTGCTTTAAAGTCTTCCCAGATCTTTTCATTTTTTGGATTTATATTAATTTTAATATCATTTGATATATTATAATAGTCACAAATTTTTTTAATAAAATATACATATTTTAAATTTTTCTCATAGTACATAAAATCCAATAATTTTAAAAATAAATCTTCTGCTTCCTTATTAAATTTAAGGTTATTTTTTCTTTTAAACTGATTAAAATATCTTATTCTACTAACATATCTACTTTTTAAATATTTATTATAATCTATATAATAACAGTCTTCCTCTTCATCATATTTCATTCTTTTTATTTGTTTCATTACTTTTTTAAAATTTTCAGGAATTTCAATTTGTTCTTCTTCTGAATAAGAAAAGTAATTCGCTTCTTCATTAAAATAATTCATTTATTAGATATCATTTTATTAAAAACTTTATTTTAATATCGTATTCGTCAGTATTCAGTTGTTCTAATTATTTTCAGTTTTTTCTTTCACATATAGATGGTAGCACAAGCAATTAAATCTCTTTCTTGCTTAGATGTAGTCATTACTGATAAGCTGCGAGCGAAAATGTTTACATAACCAGAGTTGAACAGCTGCCAAAATACTCTCCGCGGAGCGATTATGTCCTCGGAAAGAAGCAGTTCTTCGTTACGTAACAACTTTGGATCATCGCCAAGTTTCTCTTGCTTGAAACGTAAATATATGTTTCAAGCAAGAATTTATCGGCCTGTGTTGGCCGATTGGTAGCGAGTCAGGCATGCATGCATGCAAAAGGTCTCAGGTTCGAATCTCGGTACGGTAGAATGGCTCCCTGTCCCAAACTTTGAAATCAGAGTTTGGGTTCACGGTAGAGCGTTTGAGCATCTAAAAAGTTCTGTGTGTGGTGGAGGGTCTTAAGAGTTAACGCCCACCTGGCTGGCCAGGTACAAATAAATAAAAAAAAAATGAAGCATAGACCCTCCACCGAAAGGGCGTTTTGCAAAAAAATTTCAAATTACAACCCAACTGTTAAATTCATCAGGATATCCCAACCATTTAACTAAGTATTTATTTCCTTTCTTTCTAATAATTTTTTCAATCTTATAAACCTCATCTTTCTTATCATATTTAACCAGTTCCTTTTCATAAAATGTTCCTGTAATTTCTTCATTATTTAAATCTTTTATTTTATATGTCGGAGGATCTGTGTTCAATATATCGGAAATTATAAATATTTCTTCTGTAAATGTTGGAAGATAACCTTTCTTAAATTCTCTTTTATATTTTGAAATTCTTATTTTATCTCCTTTTTGATATTTTGGTTTATTTTTCTCTTTTTCTTTATACAAATTATTATAAACTTTTAATTCATTTTCTTCCTTACTTGCTTCTATAGGTGTCATTTTAATGGATCTATGATAAGAATTATTATAATTCTTAATTAATTTATCTAGTACATTTAACCACTTTCTAGTATTATTTGCTGTGAAATACTTCCACATTTTAGTCTTTAAAGTTCTATTGAATCTTTCAATAACAGCACATTTAATCTCAATATTCTCAGTTGTAAACCAGTGAATATTTTCATCCTTGAATAACTTTTGAGTTTGTTTATTTATAAACTCTGTACCCTTATCTGTTTGAAGTTTTTCTGGTTTTCTTTCTTTAAATATTTTTTTAAATGCTCTAGTTACCTCTTCACCTGTTTTTCTTTTAATCGGAATTGTCCAAGCATATTTACTGAATATATCAATCACTGATAAAATATAATTTGTGTCATTATTAAAGGATTTAAATTCTTGCATATCTATAAGGTCAGCTTGAAATTGGTCATTGACATGAGAAACATAAATTCTTCTTCTTTTAAATCTATGAATAAGTGGTTTATGTTTAGTATATACATCTTGTTGATGTAAAAACTCTTCTATATCTTTCCTGGGTAATTTAGTTTTTCTTTGTAATTCATTAATACCACAATAACCAGTTTCTGGTGTATAATAAATATTTTTAAGGTGTTTCACGACGTCTTTAAAAAACACACTTTTTAGATCCACAAACTTTACACTTTCCTTTTGCCATGGGTCTACCATTTTTAGCTACTGTTTCTTGAATATCTTTAGTTTCAGTTTTCTGTTTGCACTTTAAGCAATACATATAGGATGAAATTCCTAAACCAAATGTTTTCTTTGCTTTTATAATTGGTTTTATAACAGCTCTAGCTTGTTTCTCTCCTAATGGATAGAATCCACTTGTAGTATTTTCAATTGAATCTAAATCGTTTAAGAGTTCTTGATCAGCAATATGTCTCTGTTTAGTATCTTTAGTTTTACTATAAGCTACGTCATGTTTTTTACAAGCTTTATCAACTCTGTTAATTCCTGGATCACCTCTTTTTTAATCTCTTTTCTAATTTTGTAAATGGACCACAATACTGGTAACCAGGTATATGCATTTCAGGTGGATTTAATTTATCTTGTAACCATCCTACTATATCACCTCCTTGTAATTCCATTTATTTAAGTGTAAATCTATTTTACATATCTATAACCATTTAGTTGCGTTTGTTTTACATATTTCTCTAAAGGAAAATACTTCATATTTTTTATAAAATCCTCTTCTCTAACGTAAGCATCCTGTTCTGAAATTGAATTAGCGTTTATTAAATTTAATATCTGTTTATAAAATTTGTAAGCTTGTTTATATTCTTCTTTTCTTTCTGAAATATTTAGAGTTTTATCAACAACTTCAATGACTCCTGCTCCTAAAGAAAGTGCTGCTAAAGGAATAAATGCAAAAGCTGATAAACCTGAAGCACTAAATATAAATTTGCCTACTGATAATGATATACTAATTTTATTATAGTAATTAAAACTTTTTCTGTATACATACATTTTCTTTTCTAAATATTCTTCCATTTATATAGGATCAAAGTTATGTCTGTATCTCATATGAGGATTTTTCAAATCTAACATGAAGAAATCATAAGGTTTTTAATACTTTTTTGATAAGGATCTATATTAAAATCACCATCAATTTCTCTAATAATTTGTTTAATTTCTCTGTGCTGAAGTTTAAAAAATATAAAGTAATCACAGTTTTTTCTTATATCAATAGGTGTTGAATAATAGGTCTGTGATAAATAAATAATGGATGCATTTTTCTTCCTTCCTCTTATAAAAAATTTTTCAATTTCGGTTTGATCTTTTTCTTTTACACAGTCATCAAAAATAACTAGATTTTTTAATGAAGGATCTAAGTCATCTACAGTAATAAATTCATTTATGTCTGAACTAAATAATGTTTCTTTCTTAAACTTTTTAAATAATTTTAATAACTTATTTTTATTCTTTCCCTTTATTTTTAAAATGTCTTCCTCTTCTATATCATCAAACATTGAGTAATTTTCTTTTAATTTAGAGTATTTAGGTTCGTTAATATCTTTTGCACATATGAATAATGCATCAAAATTTAAATGATCATATATTAAATTTAATAGTAAATTTGTTTTTCCACATCCGGAAGATCCTGTTATTAAAAGTTTAAAAGGATGAATAGGTAATATTGGATTTTGATTTGGATCTATAAATTCTTCTGGTTCTGAATAATCTTTTAGTTTAATGCTGCAAGGCTTAATCATATTTATTTAATAGAAATTCAGCATCTTCAATAAACATTTCAGCTTCAAATAATAAGTCTTCAGCTGGTATTCCTTGAGATAAATAACATTCAGCTAGATATAATGCCATTTCAGCAAAAGATAAATATTCTTCAATTTGTTCTTCCATTTATATAAGTAAAATAATTTACTTGGAAGTAAAATAATTTGCTTGGAAGTAAAATAATTTGCTTGGAAGCAAATTTTCAGTTAAATAAATGAGTAAAGTGATACAAGATTTATTAAAATTAGCAAAAGTAAATGCTGAACTAAGAAAACGAAATAAGGAAAAGCAATTAGAAGATTTAGGATATGAAGAGGCAATCACAAAATTTCATAAACCTATAGTTGAAAAATTAGAATATCAAGATGTATCTAGAAAAGAAAATTTAAAAGCTATTCAAGATGCAATTGAAGAACTTTCATTTCAACCAATTGCAGAATCTTCAAGATTTCCTGCCTTAGAAGATGTTGAAGAACCTATTTCAGATGCTAAAGAAATGTATGAGAGAGAAGCAGGAATTCATAAAATTAACTTAAACAAAAACTTGAATGTATCAGTTATTAAAAAAAAGTTAGGATTTGATTTACCTTCAGAATTAGTTAATAAGTCTGATGAAGAGATTGATGAAAAAATAAAACAAGCAAATGAAAAAATCAGTGAAATCGGACGTCTAAAAGGTCCTCAAGTAAAAGCACTTAATAATGCTAAAGATGAAGAAAAAAGAAAAAATTAGAGAAAAAAATTGATCGTTTCGATTATAAAATGGCTGAGGTGCGAAAATATATTAGAGCATTAGAAGCTCTCAAAATGGGGAATTACTATATGGGTGAGGGTCTTAATATTTTAGATAAATTAACAGATAAAATATGTAAGGGAACTAAAAATAATAAAGTATATAACCAAGTAGTTCAAATACTAGATTTATTATTGAAAGAGGGTAAAATGACTAATGAGCAAGTAAAACAATATTATTCAAAGTTTCTATCTTAATAAATGAGTAATTATATTGTATCAAGAATTTATTTGAGTGAAGGTCAGAAAAACAAATTAAAATCAGCAGTTAAGAAAGGTGAAGAAATTACATTGCAAATTGATAAAACTAAAAGTGCTAATCATGATATGTATTTAACAAAAACTCAAATTACTCAAATTAAAAATGGTAAACGAATAACTATAAGTAAGACACAATTAAAGAAAAACGGAGGTATTTTACCCTTTTTGATCCCTATCTTAGCTGCTCTTGGTACTGGTGCTTTATCTGGTGCTGCTATTTTTGGTGTGAATAAAGCTTTAAGTAAAGTAACTGGATCAGGTTGTAAACCGAAAGGTTCACACCTTAAAAAAAACATTCTGGAAAGGGAGTTCTTCAGAATTACGAGGTATATCCAATAAAACGATAGAACAAAATATGAAAGATGTAAAAGGATTCAGAGGTGTATTTACATCAGATTTATTACCTAAAAAGATTAAGAAATTTGAAAGTGGAATTATTAATTTAGATATATCTACAGGACCTGGGACTCATTGGGTCTGTTATTATAATGATCCTAAATATAATTTTGTGGAATATTTTGATCCATTTGGAGAATATAAATATAAAGACATTAAATTGAATAACATTTTCATACCTAAAAATATTGTAAAATATCTTGAAACATCTAATAAAGGAATTAGATATAATTCGAGTTTTTTACAAGAACCAACATCTGTTAAATGTGGTTTTTATTGTATGAAATACATAACTCAAAGGAATAAAGGTAAATCACCTGTTGAAGTTTTATATTATTTTACCCAAGAACCAAGTGGTTATAATGAAGATTTTGTGCTTAATAAATGTTAATTTTAGATTCAAAAAATTTTGAGAAATCAGAAGATTTTACAATTGAATATGTCCCACCTATTCCTGTTAATGAAAATTCAAAAATAGCTTTAAAATCTATGTCTATGTGGGTTTCATGGAACAATATTGATGAAGAAAATAATACATTTAAGTATTTTGATGGTAGTTTATGGCATGAAATAACTTTAGATAATGGAAATTACACATTAAAGGAATTAAATAACTTTTTAATAAAACGATTTGGAGATGAACCACCAATTAAATTCAAAGCTAATTTCGCTACACAGCGCTTTATAATTGAATTAAAAGATGAATATAAAATTGATCTTAGAGAGAGTAAATTACATGAAATTTTAGGATTTGAATCAGAAATATATGAAGATAATCATCAAGAAGGAAAATATATGGCAAACATTTCTAGAGGAGTTGATGACATACACATTCATTGTGATGTAATTATAGGGACTCTATATAATAATATTAATTCAGATATTTTGTATTCCTTTACGCCATCTAATCCTCCTGGCAGTTTAATAAAAATTGATGAAATAAATCCTTTATTTTTACCCATTAATAGACGAAATTATATTCATAGAATTCGAATGTATATCACGAATCAAGATAATGAACTGATAGACTTGAATAATATGAGAGTTTTATATAGATTAATTTTAGCTTAATAAATGAATTATAACAAACATAGATTATATGCAAAACGATATGGTGGTAATATCTTCACTGAAGGAATTGGAAAAAAAATATTAGAAGTTTTAGGTAAATCAGCAATTGAAGATAAAGCTAAAAAAGTTATTCAAAATAAACTTGAAAATATATTATCTAAACCTCCTGTAACTGTTAATGATATATTAGCTAAAACGAAAATTCAGGATGGATCTGGTTTGAAACGGTATAAATGAGTTTTTTATCCTAATAAATGGAAAAACTTTGGGACTTAAAAGCTATTCCAGATTATTATAGTAATAAAATTGCTAAGTATGAATATATAAAACATAATGAAGATAGTACTAATGTAAAAGAATCTGATCAATATAAGTTTACTATTAAAGATACAAATTCACCTATATTATATAGTAACGGTTATATATGCTTAGAAAGTAAAATAGTAAAAAATAATAATGATACTATAGGAACTGATAATGTTACATTTGTAAATGGCGGGAATCTGTTTAGATCCGCTTCATTAACTATAGGAAAAGAACAAACTGATTCTAATATTGAATGTGCTTCATTAATTCATCAAATTAATGGACTTATAAATTTCACAAAAGATTATTCCACTTCAGAGGCTACAAATATGATGTATTATGTTGATACATCAGAATCAGCTGATAAAGATAAAATAGTAATAGATGATCCTGATAAAGATGTAAAGAAAGGATCAGATATCAAATTAAAAGAAAATGCCTCTTATAATAAAGGATTTAGACAGAGATGGCTTTTAACAAAAAACAGTAATGTAATAAAATTTTGGATTCCTTTAAGACAACTGTTTGGGTTCCTCAACGATTTTAGAAGATTAATTTCTGATATAAAAGTTACATTTGAATTTCAAAGAAATAGTCATAATGATATGTTATACACAGATGTTGCAAATCCTAATTATAAAGTTATTATATCTGATTTTCAATTATGGTTACCTTATGTAGAGTTGTACCCATCCATTGAGGCTGAATTTAAAAGTATAGCTTTGAATTCTACACCTATTGAAATTACTTGGTGTTCTGCTTCAATTGAGAAAAGTAATCAGCAAACAACATCAAGTGGTGCATGTCATATAAGAACTACATCTGATGAGGTGTTAAGTGTTCTTGTCATTCCACAGTATGTAGAAAAAGAAAGCAATCAAAATCAGAACAATATGGTTTTTGATAATTTAGATCTCCTTGAATGCTGGATATTATGTAATAATAAAAAAGTTCCAGAAGAAATTTATAAAACGAATTTTAAAGATGGACAGTTAGATTATAATAGATGTTATTCTGAATTATTAGCAGCTGGATTAAATACTCATAATACTGAAAGTGGATGTCTTATAAGTTATGTAAATTATGCGAGATTGTATCCAATCTTTTATTTTAATTTATCTAATCATCCAGAGTATACTAATATTTCGAATTTAAGACTAGAATTTAACTGGAGATTAGGATCAAATCCAGGTAAACCATATAGATTTTATTTCATCGTGAATGAAACAAAAAGAGGATCACTTAATAGGGCTAATAAGGAATTTAAAACTTTGAAAACTTTAGATTAAATAAATGAATTGGTACCCTTTTGGTTCGTCTTATGAAGAATTTGGAATTGGACCACCTGGACCTCCTGGAAATGGATTTAAATTAACAGATGATGGTAATTATGATATGGAAGAAAAAATTTAAAAAATTGTAAAGAACCTATAGATGAACATGATGTTACTACAAGAGAATATGTTTTAAAACAAATGAGAGAGAATAATCTGGAAGTTAAAAGTGAAATAGAAAAAAATATTAATGGTAGTTTTTCAGATTTTGTTCAAGAAACTGCTGTAAGAATAAGAGATTTAGATGCTGTACTTAAAGGTGAATTAAGTAATTTGGATCAAAAATATTTACATATTCAAGATGGGAATGTAATTAATGCAAAAGGTAAAAGAATAGGAAATGTTGCTGATCCTACAGCAGATAAGAATGCAGTGAATAAGAGGTATTTAGAAAACAATGTTTTAATTTTAAAAGATGAAAAGTTTGATGTTCAAAATAAAAGACTAGTGAATATTCCATCTCCTCAGGATATGTATGACGCAGTTAATAAAAATTACGTGGATAATCAAAAATGTTATGCAACAATTCAAGAAGATAAAAAAACATATAATACTCTTGGTGCTATGCGTTACTGGGAAACAGTCGTTTTTATGAAATTTAGTAGCAATCTCCTTGACAGAAATATGAAACTGAGTGAAAATATGGATATGAAAATTACATTTTATTTACGTCCTAATTATACTAATGGGAAATCAGAAGTTTTAATTACACTTGGGGAGAATATATTATTTAATAGTGATGCCTACACAGATAAACCTTTAATACTCTTTGCATCAGGAAAAAAGAATGATGAATTAAGCATACAAGTCATGTCTTATTTAGAATTAAACATTTTTAAACCTTACTTAGAAATTGAAAAAATAACATACTTTTAATTCCATTTGAATTAGAACTTTAATCTTCCTACACTTTTTATCTTCCTAAATTTTTAATCTTTCTATAAGGGGTATCCATTTTGGGTACCCTTTTTTTAATGCATTTTTAAAAAGTAGTTTGTTTTACAACTTTTCTATTGATCACTAAATCCATCATTTCATCACTTTCGAAGCTATTCAAAGCTCAAAATGATTGCAATTGTTCAAAAAAGTCGTCAAATATCATCAAAAATGCGTGTTTTTATGATGTCTGTTTTTATGAAAAAACAGAGTAAAAACTTCAATTTTCAAAAATCTGATGTTTTTGACTATTTTATGCCCAAAAATCATTGATTTTTAATGAAAATATGGTGATTTTGATCATAAAAAGCCTTAAAATGTTCGTGATTATTGAGGTCTGAAAAATCAAAAAATGCCTGATTTTGAGGTTTTTATGTGATTTTGGGGTGTGCCATAGTACCCCCTATATACTACTTATAAGCAATCGTCTGTCCTTAATTTAGGGTCACTGGTTCCAGGGAACGGCGAGAGCCAGTGCCGTAAGACAAACACAACATACATGCCTCAGCGGGATTCGAACCCCTTTCGGACGAATAATCAGAAGCCATCGCTTAGACCACTTCGCAACCGGGGAGGCTGACCTATGTTATCCCGCGCCCAAATACCACGCTTTAGGAAACATACCGAATTTAGTTGCGCATAACCGCCGACTGAGACAACAGAATGAACAGATTGAAAACTGTGAACTGTATGTACACTTCTCGATTAGGGTCAAACACATTGTGTAAGTATATTATTGTAGTATCATCTGCCACAAAGTGCTCTGTAAATCTCCGTTATGGTGCTAATCTTTACTATCTCCTAAACGGTTTGGAGTTGCTGAATTATGTTTCAGTTTCCGTAGTAACACGTCCTAACACTGCATGATCACCATTTACCTTGGAGAAAATTCTCACAGTGTAGTATTAGATTTCATTTATGTTCTTAGCGTCTGAAAGTCATGGTAGGCTACGATGAGATTGTTGTCATTAACGAAGTGCTTCCCAGGCAAGCCTTCTCTCGGAAACGCGCAAAATGTTTGTCTTAGTACCAGAAATTAGATTTCGTTTCAGAAAGGGTTATACCATTAAGATTTCGTAGTTCAGCTAGGAGAGCGAACTTAAATTACAAAGATTTCTAAGATTTTGCCTCAATTTACAAATATGTAGGTTCAAATACAACAGTGTCTTTCCATTTTGGAATTCTTACAAACGTTTTCAGCGCTTCTAAGATAGTTTTTTATTCAAAATAAATAATAACAAGTTAGTAAAGTCATGTAATGCACTGATTATGATACGCTTTTCCAACATACCAGAAATCATTACTCAAATTATTGCTCAAGTTATGAGGACAAAGGCTGAGGAAGAAATCTCGCTCCTGTTCCCTGACCTGTGACCCAATTTCGATGATATTAAACAGAATTGGTTCAGTATTCCTCCGGAACAACATACTAAAGTTTTGTTGCAATAGAAGCATTTTCAGTCAAGTTATGAGGATCATGGCTGTGGAATAAATCTCGCTCCTGTGCCCTGGCCTTTGGCCCTATTTCGATGACATTCAACAGAACCGGTTCAGTATACCTCCGGAACAAAATGACGGAATGCGCTGGGTTAGGTAACACTTCCCAACCGAAATCCAGTAATTTTTTTTATTTTGAGGTTTAACGACCACCGGGAACAGCTCAATGGGCTAGAAGCAGTCGTCCGTCCCTAATTAAGGGGTCACCGGAGTCGAACCCAGAACCATCACGTACGAATGGTCACTAAGCAGCGCTTAGACCACTGCGACACCGGATAGACCCAGTAATTTTTTCTGAGTGAATAAAGTAGCATAAGGTCTGGCGTTATCATGATGAATAGTCACGCCTTTGTGATTGACCAGTGCTGGCCGCTTCGATGTTAGTTGTTCTCGCAGTGTGTCCTAGTGTTGGCAGTAGATGTCAGCATTTATCGTTGGGTTAAACGCCAACACCTCCCAGTGGATTATTACCTGGACATCCCAACAAACACTCAACAAAACTTTTTTGGGATGCAGTCCTCCTTTTGAGGTCGATGGAGCAGTCTCCGCCCCTTGGCACACAGTCCGTCGACGCTTTACATTACCGTACAGTAACCACTTCTCATCACCCGTTACAATTCTTCCACAAAACGATTCATTTCTGTGACGAGAAAGCAAAGACACACAGATACGGATTCTCTCTTCACGTTGCTTTTCAGAAAGCTGATGCGGAACAAAGTTTTTGAACTTGGTAATGAACCCAAGCGCATGCATCTGTTTCGACTGTTGTTCTGTTTACCGACAACGTTTCCGCTAATTTCTTAACGTTCGGATGTGGGTCACTTGTTGTGGCTCGGTCCACATCGTCGTCAGAAACCACGGATGGACGTCCAGGACGTGGTTGATTTTTACAGCTTCTGTCTCCGTCCAGGAATTTCCGAAACCAACGGCGACATGTGCTATCATTAACTGCACCCCCTCTCATACACTTAACAGATGTTGCGGCAAGCCGCGGCTGCAGTACTGTATTTATCGAACTCTTACAACAAACAATGTATAATGTGCTCCTTATCGCATGCCATGTCACACCGTCCGAGATTTCCTTTACGAATGATTTACGCGGATAAACCAGGTGCCTCTGTGTGATGTTCACACGGTAATGTCGCTGAACGGGTTCGGCTGCATTTTAAAATGTTTGTTCTTCATCGTCTACGCACGTGTTCAGCGCACCGGATTTGCATCTTGTGCTTCTCATACACTGGTTGGAACTCCGTGTGCCTACTGGACGTTTTTCGAACATGCTTTTTTCTGGCACTAGGAGTAGAATGCGGCCCTAGGTTCCATTGCAAATATATGATGCGTACTATCACCCCTCTTGTTTTGTTGAAGAGGTTTACAATCACCATATATATACTTCTCTGTGAACTTCACCTGCGCCACCGTTTGGTCTCCAGGCGCGCTCATTTCTCTAGGCTGGGGGTGGTTATAATGGAATAGTTCATCGGCGTATATTGCAGTGCTACTTTGTTGTGTGCAGAAATTGCACAATAAATTATTTTTATAAACGCACTCTTTATCGTTTGTGTTATGCAGATTCACTGATGTTATTTCAGTGCATGTTACTTAAGTCAGATATCTACATCCTTCATTTCATGCGATATCCTTCACTTTCTACGACCAGTGTATATTCTGCGCCAGTTGGTGAAGTCGCTAATACATGCTATGGAACGCGCTCACTGAGAGGCAGGGGGATTTAAAACTGACCATTTGATTTACATTTTTTTTTCAGGACCTCGCCGATATACCAGAGATATGAGTCATGTTATCAGAACATGTGCTAATTAGTGCAGCGCTGCTGCTTTCTATTTTTTACGCTTTCCAACCGTAGGTTGAATAAGCGTATATGCTTCAGCTTTGTCCGTCTGTCTGTTTGTCCGTCCGCACGATAACTCACGTAAAAATAGTTCGATTACGATGAAATTTTAGTATGAGGTAGGGGACAACTGGGTACGAATCCTATTGAAAATGGAGGAAATGGAGTCAAAGGTCAGCACATATGAGCGGAATCCATTGCATTGCCCTTATGCGTCATAACTTACGTAAAAATGCTTCTCTTGCGGACCTGGCACCTACGGACTACCACTTTCTTTGATCGTTACAGAACCCCTTCGCTCTCCAAACCTTCGATGATGTGGACGATGTGGAAACGGCATTACATGACTTTTTTACTCTAAAACACAGGAGTTTTTCCGACGTGGGATTCATCTATACAGATGGCAAGAGGTCATACAGAACGATCGCAATTATGTAAAATCCGAGGTAGGTTATTTATTGTGTTCTAATCCTTTCTTCGTAGCCTACAAAATCTAGTAGAACTTGTGCACACACTCAGTAAATGGTGCCATTCTGTATTCCATGACATGCTCTGTGGGGCCTACGTACATCTCTGACGAAAATTAGCTGATGTCAATGCTATACATCTCAGCGGTCTTCCTGCTGTCCCTACTGGTGAAGACGGTTTCGTACCGTTTGAGTACATACTGGAACACCAGAAGAGACTCGAAGTGACTTCCGGAGTTGGCTTATAACGAAGTAAATTTCTCCGTCATTTTTGGTCTACGCCGGGATTCGAACCCGAGTCCGCTTATTCCGGAACAAGTCGCTCTACCAACTGAGCTACGCAGACGTTTATTCTGACTGCAAACTGCCTTTATGTCGTGTGCGTCCTACTGGCAGGTACGTCACATCTCCCCCCGAAAGAGGGCCGGGGGCATGGCCCACGGGTCAGCCGTGACCATGAATCCACTGTAGAACGTGCACTTGAGAACTCCCAGTCAATCTGGTATGTGGAATGCAACGTCACACACATTTATTTTTCGAAGCGCTGGAGAAGGGATTCTCTGATTTTTCCTATCTCGCGGTGTGGAAATAACATAACACCATTGCGAGATTTTAAACGGTCGGGTCATCCGGATAGTTCGGGCGCCATTATAACGAAGTAAATTTCTCCGTCATTTTTGGTCTACGCTGGGATTCGAACCCTAGTCCACTTGTTCCGGAATAAGCGGACTCGGGTTCGAAACCCGGCGTAGACCAAAAATGACGGAGAAATTTACTTCGTTATAGGCTACTGGTGGTACTCGGCCTTCTCCGAAAACTTACGGTCAGGTAGCGATCTTGCCACCTGGTAGTTATCCTCGGGCGACCACTCCTGCGTAGATCTGCAACATTTCCACGCCGTATAAAACTTGTGTGTAGTTGACTTACTACACTATACGAAACTCCTAAAGCAACAGCCACATCGATCTTTCGTACACCTGACCGTAACATGCCAACACCTATATTTCTGTTGTTAATTCTTCTGGACATCTTTCAGGTTAATCCCACACTGAAGTCAACACGTTCAGCAAACTTCTAAATCAAGCGGTGGAACGATCCGTTTCCACTTCCTACAGGGTAATTTTATCGGAGCTCGCACGCCATGTGCTGCGTCGTCACGATTCTAATTTACATATGACGTTGCTACCCACGCTGATAACCGATCTCCAGTAGTCGCTAAATTTGCATAGCACCACATTCTACCTTCGAAACCGCAACATTCCTAACTTTTTTGTGACCAGTTCATATGGAAAGAACCGGGACGCCGTGGAAGCTCACCAGTATGAAGCCCGTCCAATGGGGAATTTCGAAGGATTTGACGAAATCTGAAAGAAGATTGATTATCGGCGCTAGAAGGGAGAAAACCACTATTTCAGCAACCGCAGGAATTTGTAGGCTGTTCGAGGACTACCGTAGTGAAAGTGTGACGAGAATGTTCCGATGGGGACCCACATGCATCCAACTTGCCACAAAACGGATACCACCTCTGGTGGACACAGTCGAGATGAATGTCGACTGTTAGGTGAACTCTGAGTCAGCAGACGGCTCATTATCACTCATTTTAGGGTAGAATACAGAAAGAGCGCATAGTGATACGTCTGTAAGCACACAATCGAGCGGACGCTCTTGCCTGGGTAAGTCCCCCGTAGCAGAATCGCGGTGACGAGCGATGTACGGCGCAGATTTTCTTTTTGGCTCTGCAGATGAAACCAACATCCCCGGAAATTTTACTACATCCTCCCTTGTAGATTCCCAATCCCGTATTCAAGTTTTCCATCTTTAGACGGAATTCAGTTTTTCAAAACTTTCCGAAAACCGAAGTTAGACGGAGTGAAGATTCCAGCGGTAATCGTATTATATTTTCTCTCGCGATGCTCCCTCTGTCTGGTATTATTATTCAATAACCTTTTGTGAGCATAAATGTTTGGTTGTCAGCTTCAAAATGGAGGCAAAAATTTCCGAAAGCGGAAGTTGGATGGATTCCTGTAAGGCATCGCGGCCCATTCCAGCTGTTGAGGCATCGCGGCCCATTCCTCTTGTAGCGTCAATCGCAGCTGTGGAATCGTTGCTGGCGGCTGGTGACATGATGCCAAGCGTCTCCCGAGAAAGTCCCACACGTGTTCGATTGGATTTAGGTCCGGGGACCTTGCGGGCGAATAAATGCGCTGAATATCTTCACTCTCCAACAGCTCTGCGACAGCCACTGTACGATGAGGTATAGCGTTGTCGTCCATAAAGAGGAACTCAGGACGCACAGCACCTCTAAACAGACGCACGTGAGGCACGAGAACCTCGGTACAATAGCGGACACCAGTGACTGAATCTCCTTGGAATATGTGGAGGTCAGTACGGCTACCAAGTATAATACTGCCCCAAACGAGGACTCCGCCACCTCCAAACTGGTCCCTTTCGATGATGTTGGAGGTGTGATTGCTTGTTCCCTGCTTTTTCCAGATGTGTATACGTCCCGAATCGCTCGTCAGACTAAATCGGCTCTCATCCGTAAAGAGAACTGGACCCCATTGCTGATGTGTCTAGTTCTTGTGTTCTGGGTACCACAGAAACCGCCGTCTCCGATGTGCAAGCGTTAATGGTACACACCGTACTGGTCGTCGTGCAAATAAACCACCTTTGTGCAGCCTCCTGGCCACGGTAAAACGCGATAACGGACGTCCAGTTGGCTGTTGCATGTGCCTTGCGCTTTCTCCCGCTGTCTGCCGTCTGTATTTTCTCGCCTGTAAGACAATATACCGGTCGTCCGCCGTCGTGGTTGCTCGGGGACGACCACTGATAAACTCTCAGACAGCTGTTCCTGTCGTTTGAAAAGCTATTTAAGCTCGTGAAACGATGCTGTGAGAGATCCCGAACTCCTCGACCACACTAGTCTCACTTTGTCCTTCTTCCAACTTCCCAATGAAAGTCATCCAGATGTCGTCTACTGGATTGTCTGTTGGCCATATCACACGGTGGCAGCAACTCGACGTCGTTCAAACCGATGTACACCGTGCAATAGCTTTCACCGAATTGCTGAGCGTACAACGCCCGTGTGCTTTATACCCTTCCGACCCCCCCACGTCGTGCTGCATATATGCCCATGCCCCAACGGACCTCCCCCCCCCCCCTACGTCATGCTGCATATATGCCCATGCCCTACCGTAGCGGACCCTAGTCTATCTCCTGAGTGGTCTTTCGGTCCGTTCTGCCTGCTCGTTCCACTGTTATGCTAATTTCCCCTCTTCGTCCTTAATTTTTGCACACCAGTGTATATGCGCTTCAGCTTAAAAATGGAGGGAAGTTTCAAGGATGTCATTTCTCTCGTAATCGTTTGCTTTTTTTCCCCGCGATGTTCTCCCTGAGCTGTATTATTGTTTAAGCATTATTTAATTAATATTCTTCTGTTTAAGACTTAAAAATAACGTTCCTTACTGATAACACCGGTACCATAAAATATTGTCCAATTTGGCAGCTGATCGCCAACACAGCATACACTTATGTATATCAGATACTGAGATTGTAGTTACCATATTTTCTCCCCTATTAAGGTTTGCCCAAATATGTTTAGGAAAGATAAAATGTATGCATCTCATGTGACAAAAGCGAAAATTTTTATTTAACTTTTAATAATTCTTCAGGGCTCTAGAAGGCTCACGAGAAGCATAACGCTTTTATTGGGCTTCTTACAACCCATCTAACCAGCACAGATTTAATTAGTATCTTCTACAAAATCTCTAAGCAATACAAAAGGGAGCATTCCTACTTCGTGAGTGGCATTTACATCCTCATAACTTTACTCTAAACACCTCAAATGATCAGACTGGGAAGTTTCAGCAGACATCATTCAGTAACTTTACTGCTTTTCATGTTAAAGTTTTCTCCTAAATTTCTTTTATCCGGCGTGCTAATTCTGGAGCTTCTGAAGTTTCCTTTGCCCTTTTATGTGCTCGAATTGTTAGTCCTTCCGAACGAATAGCGAAAATTAGTATTCGGTCAACTGCTATAAACTTGCACGACAAACTAAATTCATGCCTATTCTAAAGCAGAATGTCAGTGCAGTAAAAATAAATTCAAATACATGGAACAACAAGAGAAATATAAAGCTTCAAACAGAATAGATATTGCATTGCTTGCTATTGAACATACACCGAAGAGCCAAAAAATTATGACCACCTGCCTAATATGATATTGGTTCTCCATGAGCAGCCAAAATAGCTCTTAACAGGCGAGGCATTGTCGCTACAAGATTTCTGACGGTGTCTTGTGGTATATGGTACCAACAAGTAACAAACAAAACTCTTATACACCGATGCGGAATTCCATTATGACCACCCCCACCCTAGAGAAATGAGCGCGCCTGGATACCGAACGGTGGCGCAGCTGAAGTTTACAGAGCAGTACACTATCTACCAACAAGTACTTGAACACCCCTGCAATCGACGATATCTGAGGTCCTGATACACGTCACGGCCGCCGCTGTTAAATATCGTGTGGGAAACAACAACGCAAGCAGTCGCATGCAAGATGCCACGCAGTTCGGAGCTCTCTGATTTCAAGAAAGGTGTAATCGTCGGGTATTACAGAAATGGCCGATCCATACGTGGCATATCCAGCGAGTTGAAGTACCCAAAATCGACAGTGGCCTACGTGATTCGCAAGTGGAAGATGAGAGGTGACTGTCGGAATGTGCCCCGACCCGGAAGACCCACAAAACTGGGAATTAGAGACCGACGGGTGCTGGCCAGATAAATTCGGAAGAACCGCACCAAATCGATGGGCCACATCCGCGAGGAGTTTCAACAGGCATCCGGGAGTGTTCTTTCAATGAATAACATCTGTAAGGAAGCCCATCTGCTCGGTTATCATGGACGTGTTGCCGCCCACAAGCCTTTGATCACCAAGTCCAATAGCACTGCTCGGCTAACGTGGTGCAAAAAAGGTCGACATTGGACCGTTGAACAGTGGAAACAGGTTCACTGGAGCGACGAATCAAGGTTCACCCTCTATCGTTCGGATGGCAGGGTCTGCGTTTGGCGTCTGCCTGGAAAACCTCTACTGCCGGAATATATTGTGCCAACTGTGAAGTTCGACGTCGGTGGAATTATGCAATGGGGGTGTTTCTCCTGGTGTGACACAGGACCCTTGGTCGCAATTCCTGATAGACTCAACGACGACACCTACTGCACCATTTTGGATGACCATGCGCTTTTTACGCTGTGGCAGTTTTACGGGGTGGACCCATGTTACTTTCAGGATGACAATGCCACCTGTCATGTTGCGAGGTCCACCATGGCTTGATATGGTGACAATTGGGTTAATCGAATGGACTGGCCTGCGCAGAGCCCGGACCTTAACCCTATCGAGCACCTCTGGGAAGAGTTGGAGCGTCTACTTAAGGGGTGCCCCCGCTGTCCGAAATCGGTGAAGGAACTGACCTGTCTTCTCCAAGCTGAGTGGAAGAAAATACCGCTAGCCGTCGTACAACGCCTGGTTGAGAGTATCACAGCTGTAATCACCGCTCGTGGTGGCTCCACCAACTATTGAAGGTGAATAAACGTCGTTTTTCTTTGCTATCACAGGTGTCCAATTACTTGTTGGTAGATAGTGTGTATATACAAGCTGAGGACCGGCTTTCGGTTAGTGGAGTGTTCGGAGTCAGAATGGGAAAAGCTGCCGATTTATCGGAGCTTGATAAAGGACAAATTGTGATGGCATGGCGCATCGGAATTACGATTTCGGAAACGGCGTTCTTGTGGGTTGTTCACGTGCCGCTGTAGTGAGTACGTGTCAAAAGTGGTGCACAGATGGCCAAACGACGAACTGTCGTCCGCACCTCATTGATGCCAGAGGGGAGCGGAGACTGTCGCACATTGTTGACAGCGACACGTAGAGCCACAGTGCGACAAATCACCAGCAGCTACAACAGTGGTGATCAGGGCAATTTATCACAGAACACAGTTCATCGCAGCCATCTGCTCATGGAGTAGCCAAAGACCCAGCCGGGTCCCTATACTCACTACACGTCATCGCAACAACGCATGAAACGGGCCAAAAGATCATCCAGATTGGACCGTGGATGATTGAAAGAAAGAGGTCTGATCTGACGAATCAAGATTCCTGGTGCATCACGTAGACGGCCAAGCGCGGATATGCCGATTACCAACGGAGGCTATGGCACCCTGCTGTGGGCGATGTTTTCTTGTGACACTTTCGGCCCCTTTATCCCAAAAGCTACAACAGGTTTCTGAACATCGTTGCTGACCACGTTCACCCAATTAGGGCCGGGGAGTGCTCATAGTACACCGGGTTGCTCACGTTGATTGTTAAACCCACACAAAAATATTGGGCCACTGGCTGATGGGAAGTGAGACAGACACTGCAATAAGACAAACAAAATATCCATGCCTTGCTGGGGTTCGAACCAGGACCCATCTAGTACGAATGGTCAGAAGCTAGCTCTCAGAGCCCTACGCCGTCGAGGCGACAAGAAATATTCGCCACGTACGTTGTTTTAATGAAGATAAGCCGCCCAGTTGGCGCAGTGGTCTAAGTGATAGCTTCTGATCCTTCACCCAACGGAGGGGTCTGGGTTCGAATCCCGGTAAGGCGTGGATGTCTGTGTTTGTCTTTCGACACTGGCTCTCTCTGTTATTTGCAAATCTTGCATACTGTATCACATGTTCGATCTGTACTTCGATGATTTCAGTGTATTGCATAATATTCGTACCCTGGGACGCACAGTACTGTATTTGTCTGAATTCGAGATGTATGTGCTAGCCTCTCCGGTGGCGCAGTGGTCTAAGCGATGGTCTCTGATCATTCGTCCGAAAGGGGTCCGAGTTCAAATCCCGGTGAGGCATGGATGTTGTGTTTATCTTACGGCACGGGCTCTCTCCCTTCCCTGGAACCAGTGACCCTAAATTAGGGACGGGCGACTGCTTATAGCCCATTGAGTTGCTCACGGTGGTCGTTAAACCTCCAATCAAAAAACATAATAATAATAACGAAGATAAAGCATTAATTCAGTGGTAAGGCTCCATGTGACGCAATCGATATGGATCAAGTTGTTAACGTATTTTGTGACTTAAATGAATATATCGCGGTTTGACATTTAAGGACACGTACGCCCATTGTGTTGTGTGGTTAATGACAGCTTACTTACAAAGCGCTCCGGAAGTTTGCAACTGCATTTGCCGTCTTGTAAGAATGGCGTGAAAAAATGTGAAGCTTATTAAAGACTGCAAAATGAGGTAACTTCATATCTTTATCTTGTGTATTTTTGTGTGAAATAAATATGAAGACTGGCGTATACCACATATTTTTCCGATATACTGCACTGTGTCAACGTTTAAACACTTAAGGTGTGCCTAATTATAAATAATATCAAAAATGTCTTTAAGTTTACCAGGAAGAATATTTCCATTAAAATTTAATCCGTTTTTGTTAATAGCAACAGATGAGCAGTTAAATTAATAGCTTTTTATTTTTTTCACACGATTTAAAAAGTACTGAAGGCAAAAGTTTTGTTCCTTCTGAGTTTTCAACGTTTCGTTTCCCGGGTAATTCACGTAGCAACTTGAATAAACTGAATCCCCCAAAACATTTTAACGAAATTGTAAATTGTTTTCGGATTTAACTTATTCGCTTCGGTGAACCTGTATGTTGCATCAACTGAGTAGAATAATGAAAAGATTTGAGACTTTCCTATTGAGTAAAGCCGCCCCGCTGGCGCAGTGGTCTAAGGCGCTGGCCTCTGATCTTTCGTCCGTAAGGGGTCCAGGTTCGAATCCCGGTCAGGCATGGATGTTGTGTTTGTCTTACGGCACTGGCTCTCTCCCTTCCCTGGAACCAGTGACCCTAAATTAGGGACGGGCGACTGCTTATAGCCCATTGAGTTGCTCACGGTGGTCGTTAAACCTCCAAAAATTGAGTAAAAGTACTTATCATGAATACCCTCTTAATAAAAATGCTGCACTGTTAGCTTTCTTTCACGATGTCCCAAAAAGTTGCTTCTGAAATATTGAAAGCTTGGCTTTGTACGTTACAGTAATTTAGGAAGTTTCGTTATAGGCATGCTACTGTGAGAGCATCTTAGGCACCAACAGGTTTAATGACCACCTGTCAGTCATCCTTATAATTATTCATCGATTTTAAAATTAAACAACAGCTGCTGAAATCTTTGTTTTTGTTTATATTTCCTCATCACGTTTTATTTTTTCAAGATATTTCTATATTTTTTGCATATGCAACTGTTTCTTCGTTCTGCTAAAGGAGAACTTCTATACTAACCAAGAGCCGCCACTGTGACGAATGATTTAAGGGTTGGCTTCTGACTAATCGTCCGAGAAACAGCCCCGGCTCAGTTCTGCTGTAAGATTATTCCTCAGGGGGATGTCTGATTTCGAATCCCGGTGAAGCATGGGTGTTGTGTTTAACTTACGGTACTGGCTGCTTCCTTCCCTGGCCCTAAATTAGGGAACGGAGGCTACTTATAGCCCATCGAGTTGCTCACGGAAGTTGTAAAACCCCAAGCAAAAACTACGCAGGCATAGAGTTGATCAGGGCTGATTACTTTATGTCCTAATCTTCAAATGAGCATATAACATTCATAACAAAGTAGTTGCAAACTTTCCCACCAGCCTGAAAGTCTAAACGTTGTCCTCTGACAATTCGTCAGAGATGGGTCTGGGTTCGAATTCCGATGAAGCATGGATATTGTGTGTGTCTTAAGGCCTTGGCTCTCTCATTTCCCTGGAACCAGTGACTCTAAATTAGCGTCTGCTCATAGCCCATTGAGTTGCGAATGGTGGTCATTAAACCTCCAATGAGAAAAATGATGTCGATGAGAATTTACAGTTGGAACTGTTAGATTTGCGATGTAATAGTAATAATTTGAAGTCATTGTTTAATAGTAAAAGGTTGATAACTTTTTATTCTCTTTTGCCTAGAAATAGTTTTACAAATCTGAAAAGTTTTGCCAGGAAATGCTTTGTGTTAGTTAGCACATATGTTTGTGAAAAAGCTTTCACCAAAATTAAATATGTGAAATCAAATCTTCTTTCACGATTTACCGACAACCTGACCTTAAAAAAATTTGATTGTCCAAGCTGAAACCAAATATCGAAAATGTAGCTAAATCATTTCAGAAACCATTCTTCTGATTGATTTTTTTCCAGTTTTAGATGTCATGAAGTCAATTTACTCAAGACTAAATTTTAGTAAGTTTAGTTTTGTATTTGTTTTAGATGTGCAAAAATATCTTTAAATATTTATACGATAACTTTAATGTTAAATTACAGAACATATAAAATTAAACCTCGGCAAATATTAGTTCATTGAAAATTTACAATATCTGCATTGATTGATCTTCAGTTTACTAATTTTTTTAAACGTGCGCCACGAGCTTTAGCCAATTTCCCATTTCGCCGTTCTCTCCGAACGCTTGGCTACTACTGGTATAAACTCATTGATGGCAAAATTTCACGTCAGCTGGTAACGTTCCAAGGATATATTTGGCATTTTTTCCTAAATTTGCTGAATGTCTTATTCGATCTTGAATCTTTTTGTTGAGATATTTTTAAATTATCTTCGAGATAGTACTCTACATATAATTCAACTAAGTTTGAATTTCGCACCAACATCTTACGTTAGGGACTACATACTCACTTTTGTTCTCTGCCAACAGTAATGTGCCAGCAGCGTACAAGGCTGCCCCGGTGGCACAGTGGTCTAAGCGATGGCTTCTGATCATTCGTCCGAAAGGGGTCCGGATTCGAATCCCGGTGAGGCATGAATGTTGTGTTTGTCTTACGGCACTGGATCTCTCCCTTTCCTGGAACCAGTGACCCTAAATTAAGGACTGGCGACTGCTTATAACCCATTGAGTTGCTCACGGTGGTCGTTAAACCTCCAATCAAAAAAGTAAAAAAAAACAGCTTACAGCAACTTCCACACACGAAACTTTCCAAGACCTAATCCCGTGCTATTAATTTTGGCATCACTCAGGCATGCATGCATCCATGGTGGCATTATACAACCTTTTCTGAATCCAGCACCAGAAGAAAAACACTTCAATGAAACGCCATTCACATGCTCTCCTACCATTTTGTTTATTGGAGGTTTAACGACCACCATGAGCAACTCAATGGGCTATAAGCAGTCGCCCGTCCCTAATTTAGGGTCACTGGTTCCAGGGAAGGGAGGGAGCCAGTGCCGTAAGACAAACACAACATCCATGCCTCACCGGGATTCGAACCCGGACCCCTTTCGGACGAATGATCAGAAGCCATCGCTTAGACCACTGTGCCACCGGGGCGGCTTGCTACCATTCAAGCCGATTCACTCATTCATTTAAGCATTCTTGATTCACTCATTCTCCATTAAGCCGATTCATTCATTCACTCATTTCTCGATTAATGCCGATTCACACATTCTTATTCACACCGATTTAATATTCATTCACTCATTTATGCCGATTCACTCATTCATTCAATCATTCTCTGACAATTCACTCATGGATTATCGATTCATTCAAGCATTCTCGATTCACTCATTTACTCTTTCTCGAGTAAGCCAATTCATTCATTCACTCATTCTCGATTAAGCAGATTCATTCATTCACTCATTTCTCGATTAATGCCGATTCAGTCATTCATTCACACATTCTCATTCACGCCGATTTATTATTCATTCATTTGTTCATTCACTCATTTATGCCGATTCACTCATTCATTCATTCACTCATTCTTTGCCAATTCACTCATTCATTCATTCTCGATTCACTCATTCATTCTCTGCCAATTCACTCATTCATTCATTCTCGATTCACTCATTCATTCAAGCCGATTCACTGTTTAAGGCCTTCCACAGAAATACATCTAGCCTCCCCGGTGGCAGAAGGGTGGGAAGTGCTTGCTTCTAATCATTCGTCTGAGATATGTCCGTGTTCAAGTCCTGACTGTGTCATAGGTAATATGTTTCTCTGATTGCGCTTCCTCTTGCCTGGAACTACTTACCCTAAACTATGGACGACCGACTGCTTATAGCGCATTGAGTTGCTCACTGTTTACGTTACCTCCCCGATCACACACACGCAAAATCAGAAGCATCTTATTCACTCGGTAATACGTTTTGCCCAAATCTACGAAAGCAGCAACAAAAAATGTTATCAACAGACATATATTTTTCAATTATACTACGTAATTCAAAACTTTGATTAGCGCTGCCTTTACAAGGTATGAAGCCACTCCACTTTGTAAATCCTACAGTAAGCAAAACCTTAACACCATCGGAAACTGCGATTTGATTTTGAAATAGTAAAACTAAACTACTAATCCGAATTTATTGACGTAAAATAGAAGTCAATGTTTCCAAGCTTTCGCACATCAACAAGATGGCTTTTACAAGGAAGGTAGACAACACAGTTTACTGTCTACCTTCCTTGAAAAAGCCATCATAGTAAAAAGCAAGGTTTGCTGTCTACCTTTCTTGAAAAAGACGTTTGGTTGATGTGCGAAAGCTTCGAAACACTGAATTCTATTTTACGCCAATAAATTTGGATTAATAGTATACTTTTACTATTTTATTTAGGTACAGTTGCTCGTTATTAGTTATGGTTGAGTTAATTTTTTTTATTTTTGAGAAGTAACCTCTGAGTCTCAGAGAACAGTTTGTATGGTTTTAATTCAACAAGAAATTACAATCTCGAATTACCTGTATTTAGAATCAGAGCCACATTTGGCTAACGGGTGGCAAAACATATATAAACAAGAAAGATGACACCGAATTTTCGGGTGTAATAAGCACGTCTTTTGAATCCGTTCTGAAGCAAATTAAATTTATCAAAGCTAATCAATGTCAATGGAACCGGTTTGGAAAACAGTCTCTGACACTGAAGAAAGAAGTTTTTCAATCGGGTTTTTAATCCCTCAGATATTGCTGTAAACGGAATCGTGAGCTTACGAACTCTTAGAAACAGAGTTATCGACAAAAATAAGATGTGACTTTACGTCCCCTGGTGAGAAAATCAGGCATTATTTTAGGAAGAAAGTATTCTCAAAAGGTTTATCCATATGAACGGTATCGGTCCAAGAAAAAAAAATTTAGTCGAGTTTTCAGGAGCCCAGATTTTGCTACAAATACATCAGAAGCAGAAATGAACACTTATGACCCCTTGTGGCTAAACCATTCTTTACCAAACATTAGAAATTATGTGAAAAATATCTTCCATCAGGTCTTGTATGCGATACAGGAAGAATTTTTCAAATCGGAGTTTTAGGAGCAGAAATAACGCAGAAAACGCAATTTACCTTTGTGCCCCTAGCGGAAATTCTAGGATTTACTTGAAAATTTTGAATTTATATGAAAAGCATTTCGCATCAGAAACACTATCCAACAAAGAAGGAATTTTTCATATCTGACTCTTAGAAGTAGACATATTGACAAATATAAGTTATACATCTACGCCCCCTGGCGTAGAAACCATGCTTTATTTCAAGAAAATGTTCCTAAAAGGTTCGTCGACATGAGTAGTATCGGTCAACAAACGACTTTTCTTTCAATCAAGATTTTAGAAGCTCATATTTTGCTGCAAATACATCAGAAGCAGAAATTAAGATTTACGACCCCTGGTGGCCCCACCATTTTTTTTACAAAAATTAGAAATTATGTGCAAACGATTTCCCATTAGGAGCTGTATCCGGTGCAGAAAGAATTTTTCAAATCGGAGATTTAGAAGCAGAGATATAGGGGGAAACGCAATTTACCTTAGCGAAAAGTCTATGAATTACTTGAAAATTTTGAAATCATATGAAAAACATGTCACACGGAAAACACTATCCAACAAAGAAAGAATTTTTCAAATCGGATTCCTAGAAGTAGAGATAGCGACAAAAAGAAGATATACATCTTCGCCCCCTGGCGGAGAAACTAGAATATTTTAGGAAGAAAGTATTCCGAAATGGTTTATCAGTGTGAGTAGCATTAGTCTACGAAAAAAAATTTTCAATCGATATTTTAGAAGCTCAGATTTTATGGCAAATACATCAGAAGCAAAAATTAACACTTACGTTTCCTGGTGGCCAAAGTATTTTTTACCAAAAATTTGAAATTATATGCTAAAGATTTTCCATCAGGAGATGTATCCGCTGAAGAAAAAAATTTTCAAATCGGAGTTCCAGGAGAAGAGTTATCGGGGAAAATGTAATTTACTTTTACGCCCCCTAGCAGAAACTCTATGCGTAATTTGAAAAATAAACTATGTCTTAAATACTTTTCGACATAAATGGAATCGAAAGATAAAATAATTTTTTCAATCGGATGTTTAGAAGCAAATATGTGGAATAAAACGTATTTTCGAATTCGACATCATCTGCATTTACGCCCTCTAGCGGCGAAATTGTACATCGTAAAAAAAACCGAAATGAAGGATCATCATTTGCATATTTCAACCTTTGTCGACATCGAGGGTGGCATGCTCTGTCAAGGTGGTGGTAAGCACGCCATACCATTCGACGCACCCCTTAACCTCAAGATGCACAAGCGAAAAACTACACACCGCGAAGAATTTTTCAAATCTGACAAACAGTTGCAGAGATATCTTGGGTACAGACAGGCGGACGGACTGACGTTAGGACGGACAAACCGATAACATAAGCACGATCTTTTTTTACAAAAGACGTGCTAAAAATGTACACAAACGTCAGATACGACAGTGAGGGAACAGCCCCGATCAACAGCAGCAACCAATTGACACCGGCTACAATATTCAGAATCTTTACAGCGAAAGGATAATTACACCACTTCAGGACAACGCGAAGTCTGTATTATAACCTCCACTGTACATACGAATAGCAGTTCCGACGCTCTGCATAATCAGATCATCAGAACTGCTATTCGTACGTACAATGAGATTTAAACCACGGAGCGTTTATTTTCGGAAGAGTTTAATCCTCAGGTGCTTGAAGGAGAGTATGCACTGTTTGTCGTGTTGCTGCCGTTATGCGATCTCGAGAATCAACGTGGTATTTGAGAGGTATCCCAGTTTCTTTTTTTCTGTTTTTGGCAGTTCAGTGTTTTTCTTTCGGAAAAGTTTACACCCCACTTTTTTATTAATGGCGAAAAAATCCTTACGTATCAAAACCTTGTCAATTAGCACAACTAATTGACAAGCCAGATTCAACCACCAAATTCGATATTTTGGAAGCTTTCCATATACACTGGCGGAAAGTGAAAAAAGAACACCTAGAAGGAATTGGCGGACGATCATGAAATTTACATATAATAATGGGGTCGACTTTACGTAAGTGTGATATTAATTTCGGGACCAACCGGTGAGCCCTTACGCCACAGCACGGCATAATATGCAAATTATCGTCGGTGGTATTTAAGGAGTACGGCGAAGTGAATGTAATCAGTCGTCGGCGTACGGACACGTGCGAAGACCCTGAAGGAGCTGCAATGCCTGGACATGGAAGGCGTGTACGATTTCAAAAGTTATCGGGCTTTGAGCGAGGTCGTCTAGTCGGACTCCACGAGGCCGGGTGGTCGTATCGTCGTATTGCGGAGCGAATTGGACGGGAAGTATCGGTGGTGGTACGATGGTGGCGTAGATGGTCCGAGGAACATTCCCACACGAGAAGACGTGGAACCGGGAGTCACAGACGGACTGATGAGCGGACCGATCGACGCATAAGAAGAGCGGCGTTGTCAAGCAGAACATCCACTGCGACGCAAATCCGAGCTGTCGTTGCACCTGAGGTGACTGTGCGAACAATCCGCAACCGTCTACTGGATGCAGGAGTACGTGCACGTGTGCCTCTGGCATGTGTACCTCTGACTCCAGCCCACCGTCAGGAACGGCTGCAGTGGTGTCGCCAACGTCTGCACTGGAGAACGCAATGACGACTTGCAACGATGAAAGCAGATTCTGCTTCGGAGCCTCCGATGGCCGTATGCGTGTTCGCAGACGCACAGGGGAGCGTCTCCACCCTTCTTGCATCCGGCAGCGACACACAGGGCCTACGCCTGGTCTCCTGGTGTGAGGAGCGATCAGCTATCACTCCCGTACACAACTAGTGTTTGTACCGGGTACGTTAATCAGCACCTCCTGCATCAACACCATCATTCAGCCCCGTTGTTGTGGCATTTGTAAGGTCGGTCCATCGTAGTGTTTTCCAGCAAGATAACGCACGCCCACACACGGCACGTGCAACGCAACATGCACTTCAGGGTGTGAGACAACTTCCATGGCCTGCGCGTTCACCGGATTTGTCCCCCATTGAGCACGTGTGGGATTTTATGGGACAACGGCTTATACGGTCTCCACGGTCAGCCACGACCATCCCCGATTTACGCGTCCAGGTTGAGGATGCTTGGAACTCAATACCCCAAACTTACATCCAACATCTGTACTACAGACTCCATGCCAGAATTGCACAGTGTGAAGCAGTTCATGGCGGTTCAACCTCGTACTAACCATGTTACTAGGAAATGTTATTTTTTAGTTTACCAGCAAATACAGCTGTATTTTTCCATAATGTTTTGATCACGTTATCCTTTGTATTCCGTTATTATACTGTATAAATTTCGTTGCTATCAGACGTCTTTTTCTTGGTGTTCTTTTTTCACTTTCAGCCAGTGTATATCAGTAGTCTTCGCAACTTGTTAATGACATGGTATCCACACCATTTCTATCAAGGTGTGGAAGCATCTAACCAAAACACGTAACTGTAAACACCATTTATGACATCATATATAATTTGAATATTAACGTGCTATTCGTCCCAGCAAAATAACGAGAGAAACATGTTGGGCTTGAAAAAATAAATATTTGTGACAAAATACGTTGCATTATCTTAATATACATGTATATACAAAGCCTTACCTGTTTGTGGCTGAATTTCTCTATGGTGGTGTTGTAATACATAATCACTATATAAATGCCGTACAATATCAGCATGATGAGTGCCTCCCACCTGTTTACAAAAAAACAAAAACATTTGTACATTATCTTCAGATGAGTAAGAAAATAAGATTTCGCAAGTAAGAAGCAATCAATCAATATCACTGCGAATATCGTTTTAATACATAATTTAAGACAGCTGGTCTGTTTAATAACATTACGTAATTTGTACATACACTATATTGACAAAAGTCATTGGACACCTAGAAGAGACACACAACATAGCATTTATTGACATACATTAGTACGGTGTTGATCCACCTATGGCCTTAACGCATGCCCTGACCCTTCAAGACATGCTTTGACTTTGACAAGGTTTTGGAACACAGCGATAGGTATGTCCTTCCATTCAGTGCATAATGCTGCCACTAACTGTTGCTTAGTAGTAGGTCTTGGTTCCAAACTTCTTATGCGTGGCTCTAATTCATCCCATAGATGCTCTATGGAATTAACATCAGGGCTCTATGATGGCTAGTGCTCCCACGATACGGAATTATCGTCAAACCACGCCGTAACAGTTCTTGCTTTATGGCTCGGTGCATTATCCTGCTGGTATCAACAAGGCTCGGTTCCATAGCACACTGGTGTGCAAAAATTAAGGACGAAGAAAAGAAATTAGCATAACAGCGGAACGAGCAGGCAGAACGGACTGAAAGACCACTCCGAAGATAGACGAGGATCCGGTACGGTAGGGCATGCGCATATATGCAGCATGACATATGGGGGAGGGATTGTCGGAAGGGTATAAAGCACACGGACGGTGTACGCTCAGCAATTCGGTGAAAGCTATTGCACGGTGTACATCGATTTGAACGACGTCGAGTTGCTGCCACCGTGTGATATGGCCAACAGGCAATCCATTAGACGACATCTGGATGACTTTACCCGAGGTCGCGTCATTGGGAAGTTGGAAGAAGCTCGAAGTGTGACTAGTGTGGCCGAGGAATTCGGAATCGCTAACAGCATCGTTTCACGAGCTTGGAGAGCATTTCAAACGACAGGAACAGCGATCCGAGAGTTTAGCAGTGGTCGTCCACGAGCAACCACGGCGGCGGACGACCGGTATATTGTCCTACAGGCGAGAAAAGACTGATGGCAGACAGTGGGAGAAATCGCAAGGCACATGCAACAGACAACTGGACGTCCGTTTTCGCGTTTTACTGTGGCCAGGAGGCTGCAGAAAGGTGGTCTATTTGCACGAAGACCAGTACAGTGTGTTCCATTAACGCCTGTTCATCGGAGACGGCGGTTTCTCTGGTGCCAGGAACATAAGAACTGGACACATCAGCAATGGGGTCGAGTTCTCTTTACGGATGAGAGCCGATTTAGTCTGACGAGCGATTCTGGACTTATACACACCTGGAGGGAGCAGGGAACACGAAATCACACCTACAACATATTCGAAAGGGACCAGTTTGGAGGTAGCGGAGTTCTCGTTTGGGGCGGTATCACGCTTGGTAGCCGTACTGACCTCCAAATCTTCCAAGGAGGTTCAGTCCCCGGTGTCCGCTATTGTACCGAGGTTCTCCTGCCTCACGTGCGTCTGTTTAGAGGTGCTGTGGGTCCTGAGTTCCTCTTCATGGACGACAACGCTACACCTCATCGTACAATGGCTGTCGCAGAGCTGATGGAGAGTGAAGATATCCAACGCATGGATTGGCCCGCAAGGTCCCTGGACATAAATCCAATCGAACACGAGTGGGACCTTCTCGGGAGACGCTTGGCAGCACGTCACTAGCCGCCAGCAACGATTCCGCAGCTGCGATTTGCAGTACAAGAGGAATGGGCTGCGATGATTCAACAGCTCTTTGCCAACCTCGTCCTCAGCATGGACAGACGTCGTAAATCCTGCAATGCAGTCAGTAGTGATCATATCCCCTACTAAAGACTGAATTTTTCTTGGCAGTCACCTGTCACATGGACGTTTCTGTCTTCTGTGCAGTTGTGCTCGAAGCTACCTTTTCAATAAAGTGTGGATTCCTTGTTTGGACGGTTTTGCTCACTTGTCTCATATTCTTACATCTTGGGGATCTTATGGTATGATTTGAGTCGATGTGGAGCACTTCTGCACGACGTTACATTCAAAAAATAGTCTCGTCCTTAATTTTTGCACGCCAGTGTATTACCACATAGTTGGTAGGGCATAAGTGTCCAGAATATCGAGGTACACATGGTGTTTAATAGGTTTGTTCACAATAACCAATGGGCCGGGACCATACCACGAAAAACACCCCCACACGAGTACACTTCAAATCATTGAAGGTCCAGTTTTGATGTTAGCGTGCATCGTTGTAAGCACTTTAGACGGTGAGCCAAGGATAGCATGGGCACTCTAAGCGTCTTGCGACTACGCTGTCTCATTTTCAGAAGGGTTATATGTACTGTGTGCTTTGACACATTGTTCCTGTCACTAACATTCAAATTATTGGCGAGTTCCCCTACGGTATCCCTTCTGTAGGTTAGCAGCATGATGGAATAACCTTCTCTCACCTCTAGTATCGATGAGGCATGGTCCGTCCACACCTTACCAGCGGGACGTGGTGCTTCCCTCTTGTGACTACTTTTTGAAGATACTAACTACAGTTGATCATGAGCACACCACAAGCCTTTCCCGTCTAGCCATTTTAATTTGGCCTTTGTCAAACTCGCTTAAGTCCGCTGACTTTCCTATCTGAAAAATACGAATAACACTGATTAACAGATCTCAGTACAAGTGTTACTTATATCGCTTTGTGGACATCATAGGCCCCGTCGTTTACCTGCAGTTGCTTCTATTTGCATAAAGACGCGCTGGTCATAATGTGTTAACTCTTCAGTGTGTAGGGGTTGTCCAAAATAATGGAAACACCTCGCCAAAAACAGTAACTTTGGTATGCGCTGCTTTTTGAGTAAAATGAACATGTAGGTACATTTGCTTTTGTAAAAAGGTGTTGCGTATAGTCTCAAGGGTTTGTGTGATTGCATTATACATCGGTGTTTGCATAATTTCGTTCCAGGTGAAGGCACTATGAGTGAATTGTCGGAGTTCCAAAGAGGGCAGAGTATAGGAGCCCGTCTGGTTGGTACCTCGGTAACCACAGTAGCACAGGTATTGGGTGTATCAAGAGGTACCGTGTCGAAGGTCAAGACAGCATACAATGTTCACGGCACAACATCATCTGCGAGACACAACTGTGGAAGGAAAACTAAACTCACTGCGAGAGACAGGAGGACATTAAAGAGGAATGTGACCACAAGGAGGAAGACCACGGCGGCGAACGTGACTGCTGAGCTTAATGCACATCTCCAAAACCTAGTGTCGACCCATACCGTGCGAAGGGATCAGATCAGATCAGATGTAGAGGATTTTACGAAGGGAGTGTCTGACCACAGGTCTTAAACAACCCTTAGAAATACGAAGCAAGGAGATTTGGGCTAGAGTGCCCGATGGGAAAGTGGCACGGGAGTGAAGTAGAAAGGGGGAGGAAGACGCCCGTATTTATTATCGGGGGGACCAGAACCCGGGGCCCGACGGCTTAAAATGCCCATCCGACGCACGGCGGATATTTACTGGTTCTAGCGCTCGTACATGCCTGGTATCGAACTCGAGGTCTTCTCCGTGGCAGTCCCGAACGTTTACCACTAGGCCACCCGCGGCCCACCGTGTGAAGGGAATTGCATAAGCACATTATTTACGGCAGAGCTGCGATTGCAAAACCCCTGGCGTCACAGGTGAATATTAAATGGAGACTACAGTGGTGCCAGAAACACAAAATGTGGACTGCGGATCAATGGAAACGTCTTGTTTTCCGATGAATCAAGTTTTTCACTATTCCCCACTACAGGACGGGTTTACGTGTAAAGAACCCACACACGTAAACAACCCAGACTGTCTCCTTCCTACAGTGAAGCATGGGGGCGGCCCCGTAATGGTTTGGGCCATGATCTCGTGATTTGTAGCAGGTCCTATTATCACCTTACACGGATGGATCACTAGTGGTGACTATGTCACCCATTTGGCCGACCATGTGCATTCAATGGCGCAGACATTGTTTCCGTAAAGAGATTGCACCTTTCAAGATGATAATGCCCCGATTCACAGAAGTCTAACTGTTCAATCATGGTTTGAGGAACATGAGGATAAAGTTGTACACCTTCTCTGGCCTGCACAATCACCGGACTTAAACATCATTGAACCCCTGCGGTGTGTGTTGGAAAAACAGAGTACGATCTCGTTATCCTCTTCCGGCGTCTCTCAAGGAACTGGAACAGTTTCTGCAGGAAGAATGGTACAACATACCACTTACCGCCATCCAGGACTTGTATGCGTTCATTCCAAGGAGGATTCAAGCAGTTTTAAATGCCAAGGGTGCTCCTACACCATATTAGGTGTGTAACACCTATTGTTTCAAGGTGCTTCCATTATTTCTGATACTAAATGAAAACAAATATGCAAGACCTGTCACAACCGATTAATTAACTAAATGCACAACGAAAGGTTTCTGGCATCTCTGGACACTTAGTTTTTAATTACTCTCAAAAATGCATTTCAAGCAAGGTGGTTAGAAGAAGAGGGGTGAAGGGACCCGTTTTGAGTGAAGCCAAAACAGATCAGCCGTTTCTGTCCCCTCTCTGAGGTGGTGGGAGTCTGCGCTGCGAGAGTTCGGGAACGTGACGTCACTTCCTGCGGCTTAAGCAGTTTCGCTTAGCGCATGCAAACCAAGGATGGAAAGAAGGAATATTTCGGACTTCTTATTTCTTAACAATAGGCTTTTGGTTATATTTTAAACATGGTTACTTGCACAAGGGCAGTAAGTAACCATGCGCACTATGCACTTCCGCTCAAAATATCATTATTTTGTTCAGTTTTTTAAAGAAATACCGACACATATTTTCCAGTTTTTTCTGGAATTTTTTTATTATGGGAATGAATATTTCAGCCTCAATTTCTTTTATTCCTGTATGGGTAGAGTAAGGGTCCGAAAAAGCCGTTCAAAGTCGCGATTTTCCCATAGAGATATACAGGAGATTCTTAGGTTGGGCGCATTGGCGTAGTCAGCTGATGAAATGTGGCGTCACGCCAGAAGCACAGGGAGAGGGGCTGTTGCCATCTCCTCTTACTTCTAACCTCCTTAATTTCAAGTCTTCTTCTTGGTTACTCAATCCAAGGACTGGTTGTTCAGTAGTTGTACTCTGTTTCTTCATTCCTCTCTATTCTCTGCCATTCTCATCAAGTCATAGTATGTCCTAGTATTGGACTTCCTCTTCTTGGTTACTCAATCCAAGGACTGGTTGTTCAGTAGTTGTACTCTGTCTCTTCATTCCTCTCTATTCTCTGCCATTCTCATCAAGTCCTAGTATGTCCTAGTATTGGACTTCTTCTTCTTGGTTACTCAATCCAAGGACTGGTTGTTCAGTAGTTGTACTCTGTCTCTTCATTCCTCTCTATTCTCTGCCATTATCATCAATTCATAGTATGTCCTAGTATTGGACTTCTTCTTCTTGGTTACTCAATCCAAGGACTGGTTGTTCAGTAGTTGTACTCTGTCTCTTCATTCCTCTCTGTTCTCTGCCATTCTCATCAAGTCATAGTATGTCCTAGTATTGGATTTCTTCTTGGTTACTCAATCCAAGGACTGGTTGTTCAGTAGTTGAACTCTGTCTCTTCATTCCTCTCTATTCTCTGCCATTCTCATCAAGTCATAGTATGTCCTAGTATTGGACTTCTTCTTCTTGGTTACTCAATCCAAGGACTGGTTGTTCAGTAGTTGTACTCTGTCTCTTCATTCCTCTCTATTCTCTGCCATTCTCATCAAGTCATAGTATGTCCTAGTATTGGACTTCTTCTTCTTGTTTACTCAATCCAAGGACTGGTTGTTCAGTAGTTGTACTCTGTCTCTTCATTCCTCTCTATTCTCTGCCATTCTCATCAAGTCATAGTATGTCCTAGTATTGGACTTCTTCTTCTTGGTTACTCAATCCAAGGACTGGTTGTTCAGTAGTTGTACTCTGCCTCTTCATTCCTCTCTATTCTCTGCCATTCTCATCAAGTCATAGTATGTCCTAGTATTGGACTTCTTATTCTTGGTTACTCAATCCAAGGACTGGTTGTTCAGTAGTTGTACTCTGTCTCTTCATTCCTCTCTATTCTCTGCCATTCTCATCAAGTCATAGTATGTCCTAGTATTGGACTTCTTATTCTTGGTTACTCAATCCAAGGACTGGTTGTTCAGTAGTTGTACTCTGTCTCTTCGTTCCTCTCTATTCTCTGCCATTCTCATCAAGTCATAGTATGTCCTAGTATTGGACTTCTTCTTCTTGGTTACTCAATCCAAGGACTGGTTGTTCAGTAGTTGTACTCTGTCTCTTCATTCCTCTCTATTCTCTGCCATTCTCATCAAGTCATAGTATGTCCTAGTATTGGACTTCTTCTTCTTGGTTACTCAATCCAAGGACTGGATGTTCAGTAGTTGTACTCTGTCTCTTCATTCCTCTCTATTCTCTGCCATTCTCATCAAGTCATAGTATGTCCTAGTATTGGACTTCTTCTTCTTGGTTACTCAATCCAAGGACTGGTTGTTCAGTAGTTGTAGTCTGTCTCTTCATTCCTCTCTATTCTCTGCCATTCTCATCAAGTCATAGTATGTCCTAGTATTGGATTTCTTATTCTTGGTTACTCAATCCAAGGACTGGTTGTTCAGTAGTTGTACTCTGTCTCTTCGTTCCTCTCTATTCTCTGCCATTCTCATCAAGTCATAGTATGTCCTAGTATTGGACTTCTTCTTCTTGGTTACTCAATCCAAGGACTGGTTGTTCAGTAAATGTACTCTGTCTCTTCATTCCTCTCTATTCTCTGCCATTCTCATCAAGTCATAGTATGTCCTAGTATTGGACTTCTTCTTCTTGGTTACTCAATCCAAGGACTGGTTGTTCAGTAGTTGTACTCTGTCTCTTCATTCCTCTCTATTCTCTGCCATTCTCATCAAGTCATAGTATGTCCTAGTATTGGATTTCTTATTCTTGGTTACTCAATCCAAGGACTGGTTGTTCAGTAGTTGTACTCTGTCTCTTCATTCCTCTCTATTCTCTGCCATTCTCATCAAGTCATAGTATGTCCTAGTATTGGATTTCTTATTCTTGGTTACTCTATCCAAGGACTGGTTGTTCAGTAGTTGTACTCTGTCTCTTCATTCCTCTCTATTCTCTGCCATTCTCATCAAGTCATAGTATGTCCTAGTATTGGATTTCTTATTCTTGGTTACTCAATCCAAGGACTGGTTGTTCAGTAGTTGTACTCTGTCTCTTCATTCCTCTCTATTCTCTGCCATTCTCATCAAGTCATAGTATGTCCTAGTATTGGACTTCTTCTTCTTGGTTACTCAATCCAAGGACTGGTTGTTCAGTAGTTGTACTCTGTCTCTTCATTCCTCTCTATTTTCTGCCATTCTCATCAAGTCATAGTATGTCCTAGTATTGGACTTCTTCTTCTTGGTTACTCAATCCAAGGACTGGTTGTTCAGTAGTTGTACTCTGTCTCTTCATTCCTCTCTATTCTCTGCCATTCTCATCAAGTCATAGTATGTCCTAGTTATTGGACTTCTTCTTCTTGGTTACTCAATCCAAGGACTGGTTGTTCAGTAGTTGTACTCTGTCTCTTCATTCCTCTCTATTCTCTGCCATTCTCATCAAGTCATAGTATGTCCTAGTATTGGATTTCTTATTCTTGGTTACTCAATCCAAGGACTGGTTGTTCAGTAGTTGTACTCTGTCTCTTCATTCCTCTCTATTCTCTGCCATTCTCATCAAGTCATAGTATGTCCTAGTATTGGACTTCTTCTTCTTGGTTACTCAATCCAAGGACTGGTTGTTCAGTAAATGTACTCTGTCTCTTCATTCCTCTCTATTCTCTGCCATTCTCATCAAGTCATAGTATGTCCTAGTATTGGACTTCTTCTTCTTGGTTACTCAATCCAAGGACTGGTTGTACAGTAAATGTACTCTGTCTCTTCATTCCTCTCTATTCTCTGCCATTCTCATCAAGTCATAGTATGTTCTAGTATTGGACTTCTTCTTCTTGGTTACTTAATCCAAGGACTGGTTGTTCAGTAAATGTACTTTGTCTCTCAATCACTCTCTATTCTCCGCCGCTCTCTTCAAGTCATAGTATGTCCTGGTATTAGTGTCTAGGAGTAACTGTGCCATAAAACTATTCCTTAGCAGTCCTATTCCTCTCTTGCCTTGAATTTTCAGTTCCAAAACTTTCAGAATCGGACCTCCATGGCGCAATGTGTGTCCCATCCATAGCGTTCTTCTTCTTTTTAACATTTTGATCAGATTCTTGGGTTCTCCCACTCTCTCCAGGACCTCCTCATTAGTTTTTCTATCGAGCCAGCTTATTCTCTCAATTCTTCTATAACGCCACACCTCAAATACCTCCAGCCTTTTCTCTTCCTTCTTGGTCAATGCCCATGTCTCAGAACCATAGAGATCTACTGGCCAAACATATGCCTTTAAAACTCTCTCCCTCAATTTTACATCTATATTTCTGGCAATAAGTCGTCTTTTATTATTTCTAAAGGCCGATTTTACCAGTCCCATTCTAATTTCTTTTTTACACCTCGCATCTTCAGCAATAATTTGACCCAAATAGTGAAATGATTTCACTTGTTCGATGAATTGTCCTTCAATTTTATGGAATCCCTATTCTGGATCCTTCCCTATTACCATTAGTTTTGTTTTATTTTTATTTATCTCATTTCAAGTGACAGCACACTAATTTATGCTCTTAAAATATGTGAAAAAATATTTTATTACTTCATGAATTCTAACAGAAAGCTCTATTTTTTAAATATAATGTATGAAACACTTTTAAACTCACCATGTTACTATATTGTTGGATAAAACTGCAATTAAAGCTACCACAGTACCAGCATATACCACACTGTCTCTGGTAATGGGATACCAATCAATCTCAAGCTCCTACAAATAGAACCATAAGATAAAATTAGGGTTTACGTTAATTGTTGTCATATACTTTTGACTAAATGCTTATTATTCGTGCCCAAGAGCAATTACAATAATCAGAAGAAGTCACATAAACAGTAAATTCGCACACTGATGTGTAAAACTTAAGGACGAAGTGGAAAAAGTTAAAATAACGCCGTAAATAGCAGAACTCAAACACAAATTGACTAAGGGCCTTGTCTGGAAATGGGATAAACAGCACATGCGTAATAAGGGAGAATGATGCGTGGTTTGAGTGACGTGAGAACAAAATGAGCTCACGCAGTCAAATAGCATCAGTTGAACAGAACTCACCGAATGGTGTGCATAAGTGTTACAGACGTCTGCTTGTGTTTTTAGTAATGGCCCGTCCACAACATCTTGATGATTTCATTCGTGGTCGAATAATTGGGAGGTTCGAGGAGGCGTGAACTGTAATGAGTGTATTCTAAGAGTTCGATATCGCCATAGCATCGTATCGCGTGCATCGTCGGCCTTCATGATTACAGATACAGCTGTGCAAAAGACCAGTGGTTTGTATGATCTTCCACCAAACACCAGACCCCGAAAAAACCATTATCTGCTCCTACATCAGCCCCAGAAAAAACGGTTCAACAGTTTGAACGTGGTGAGTTGAATTGAAAATAACGAAGAGATGCGAACGTAATCAGGTTTTCAAAGACACGAGGCGTTATGCTCGTTTAGCACGCGAAAGCATGGAAGAAAAACTAAGATGCAATAATTATTTGAAGAACTAGTTCCAAACTCGTCGCAACTGTACTAAGACGCTATCATTGTACGACTCGCTGTTGGTTATGATCTCCAAAGTTTCGCGATTTGCAGTAATTTTGCGGTGGAGTAGAAAGCTAATTTCTTTACGTCATCCCACATAGGAGCAGCGAATTTGAGCTTGGCTTCCCTGGATAGGACCGTGGTTATTTTGCCGTTCTTTATGTCCATTTTATGTTCGTTAACTCTAATTCTAAATGAACGGTTGGTCATTCCAATGTAGTATCGCACGGAGCCGTCCGGATATAGTAGATGAATGGCATAAACACTTGCTTCATTTGAAGGTGGGGACTTCTTAGTGTTTCGCTTAAGCATCGCATATACACTGAAAAGCAATTGAATTAGAGACAGCTGGCGTTATGCAAATGTGGCGCTGAGGGCGGCCCTGTAAACGGAAACGACATGACGTATGCAACGATCCGACAATATAAGGAGTGATGCGACGGGAATCACTAAGAGTCGGACGCAGTATGTGTAAGACGAAGGATCTAAGCGCATTTGATCGTGGGCAAATTGTCGGGGCCCGACGAATGGGTCACTCCATCTCGGAAGCCGTGCAGGAACTGGTACTTTCACAAGCTACTGTGTTATGGGTGCACCGTGAGTACATCGAATCTGGTAAAACCATACTTGCAAGGGCCAACTGCCGTGGACAACGGCGTTTGGATGAGATGGGTCATCGCCGGCTAGCTCGCATTGAAACAGCGAATAGACGAGCCACAGTACAAGAAATCACTCGGCAATTTAACGCTGGAGCACAAAAACGTGTAAGCAGCCACACCATCCAGGACCATCTCCTCGCTATGGGGTACTGAAGCCATCGTCCCACGATGGTGCCGCTGCTGACCACACATCACAAAGTGCAAAGATTAGCATGGGCGCGGGAACATCGCCACTGGACCCTAGACATTGATGAGTCGAGATTCACGTTGGTACATGCGGATGGCAGGATACCAGTACGGCGTAAACCACATGAAGCGATGGATCCTTCTTGCCAGCAGGGTACTCTTCATGCTGGTGGTTGTGGTATTCTCGTCTGGGGACTGTTTACGTGGACTGAAATGGGACCCCTGGTACGTGTGGCATCGTCCCTCACAGGTCAATGTCACCCGGATATCCTGGATGACCATTTGCTCCCGTTTGTGCGTCTTCATCATCGCACTGGGGACCTCATCCTGCAACATGACAATGCAGCTCCCGAACTGTATCCAAATGGTTAGATGAACACTCCACCGAAGTGACCTCGCTTCCTTGGCCAGCTAGGTCACCTGACCTCAATACCATCCAGCACGTCTGGGATGCCATCGAGAGAGATGTTCGAGGCTGTGACCCCCTCCATCAAATCTTCGTGAACTGTGGGAGCTTGTTCAGGGGTCGTGGATCCGTATGACTTCCCAACGCTTCTGGTATCTTGTCGAGTCCATGCCGAGACGAATTGCCACCGTCATCAGGGCGAAAGGTGGTGCTACACGTTACTAGACAGTTATCTCTAATTCAATTGCTCTTCAGTGTAAAGAAGTCGGAGATCTAATGCCAACACAGAGATTCATCTTCTTAAGCGCGTTTTTGAGCTGATAGGAAACATTTCGTATATAGGGAATTGGGCCCAGGTAGCGTAGCTGCGGCATAGTGAGATTAGTACGACTGGTTCGTAATAATTACTATTTTTACTGTTTTTAACTAATTTTATTTGATTAGTACCCCAAAATCTACTGCAATTCGCGATACTTTGGAAATCATAACCAACAGCGAGTTGTACAATGATAGCGTTTCACTGGAGTTGCCACGAGTTTGGAACCAGTTCTTCAAATAGTGATTGCGTCTTGGTTTTCCTTCCATGATTCCGTGTGCTAAACGAGCATAACGCCTCGTGTCTTTGAATACCTGATTACGTTCGCATCTCTTCGTTATTGTCAAGTCAAGTCGCCGCGTTCAAATTGTTGAAGCGTTCTACAGTGCTGGCCACCCAAAATGCAACACCAAGAAGGACACGAGATAGCAAAGCCAGATTTACTGGACACATAACAACAGATACAAAGATGAAACGATTGAGCTTACAGGCCCGTGCGACTTGCGGAACACGCAGACATCAATAGTTCTTGTGGCCCCCATGGCTGGCAATAACGGCCGCTACACGCCGCGGCATCGAACGACAGAGGCTTTGGATGTGGGATTGGGGTATGTCGGTCCAGGCTGCTTCCACACGTTGCCACAGTTCATCAGGCGTAGCCGCGGGTAGTGCTTGCCGGGCCACTCGGTTGCCGATCAGCGACCAGACGTGTCCGAAGGGCGACATATCGGGAGAACAGCCGGGCCTCGGCAGCAGTGACACCTGGTGGGCGGTGAAGAAATGTTGCATGATGCGTGCCACGTGCGGGCGCGCATTGTCCTGCTGAAACGTGGCCGTTGGCAGGTCTTGCAGGTAAGGCAGGACTACAGGCTCCAAAACGTCGGAGATGTAGCGGTGGCTGTTGAGTGTACCGGCGATTCATACCAGAGGGGTGCGGGTGTCGTATCCAATTGCGCCCCAAACCATAACGCCAGGCGACAGACCGGTATGGCGATCATAATGCAGGCACCATACAGTCTATCGCCGCGGAGCCGCCATACGCGGATCCGACCATCGTGGTGTTGCAGGCAGAAGCGAGATTAGTCGGAGCAGACAATGTCGTGCCATTCCGTAGTCCAGGTTCGGCGTTCAACGGCCCACTACTGCCGCACTCGCCGGTGGTGTAACGTCAGTGGTAATCCGAGCAATGTGTGCCGTGCGACAAGTCCCCGCTCCTGCAGACGACGTCGAACGGTACGTGCTGACAGAGGCTGTTGCGCAACACACCCTAATTCCTGCGCTAACGTTCGTGATGTGGCAGTGCGAGTCGTCAATGTCGGGCGCACATGATTTGCATATGACCTGCAATGCTAATCGTTTGCATGTCCTTTCGCGGGCGACGCATGCTGCGAATTTCAGGCCAATCGGATGCTTCCTTCTTGGTGTTGCATTTCGGGTGGCCAGCAGGGTATTATTCAGTTTGCAGTTTGCTGTCTACCTTCCTTGAAAAAGCCATCTGGTTAACGTGTGAAACCTTGGAAGCTTTGATTTCTATTCTACTGCAGGAAATTTCGGATCACTAGTGTAGTTATACTATTTAAGTACAGTTGGTGTATTGTTCCTTGTTATTAATTAAATTTAGTTTCTTTAGCGACTCTGGACGTCAGCTAATCTGGCGTGAGGTAGGCATTCCCGAAAACGTTAATGAAAGGGATAGATATAGCGGTTGTGGTGTGCTCCTATGGGGAGACATTCTGACCGATGGATGTACGAGTTCTCGATACTGGAAGGAGGTACTGTAACTGGTGCGCGATACGGTAATGAGGTAATCCTTCCCCATGTTTGTCTGTTCCAAGATTCCATTGGCCCAGAGTTCGTGTTAATGAACGATAACTCCAGATTCCATCCTACGGTGGCTGTTGATAAGCTGTTGGAATATGAAGACATTCAGCGGATGAATTGGCCAGCAGGCTTATCACAGAACTTGTGTGGGACACTCGGGAAAGACGCGCTGCAGCACGTCAATACACACCGGAATCCCATCCCAGCCCGTAACTATATTTTGTTTCGAAGGGGGAGGAGCGGGGTAAAAATATTCCACAGAAAAAAATGTAATCTATCCATCCGGGACGCGTAGCTAGACTTTTCTTTCGTGTTTTTTAATAACTATACCACAGCAAAAATCTATCTAATAACTCAACAAGACATAAATTCTTTAGTACACTGGTGTACAAAAATTAAGGACGAAGAGGGAAAATTAGCATAACAGCTGAACGAGCAGGCAGAACGGACCGAAATATCACTCAGGAGATAGACTAGGGTCCGGTACGGTAGGGCATGCGCATATATGCAGCATGACGGGGGGTCGGAAGGATATAAAGCACACGTGCGGTGTACGCTCGTGTGCTTTATGTTTCCACCGTGTGATATGGCCAATAGGCAATCCAGCAGACGACATCTGGAGGACTTTACCCGAGGTCGCGTCATTGGGAACTTGGAAAAAGGTCGAAGTGTGACTAGTGCGGCCGAGGAGTTCGGGATCACTCACAGCATCGTTTCACCAGCTTGGAGAGCATTTCACACGACAGGAACAGCTGTTCGAGCGTTTAGCAGTGGTCGTCCACGAGAAACCACGGCGGAACACGACCGGCATATTGCCCTACAGGCGAGAAGAGACAGACGGCAAACAGAGGGAGAAATCGCAAAGCACATGCAACTGGACGTCCGTTATCGCGTTTTATCGTGGCCAGGAGGCTGCAAAAAGGTGGTCTATTTGCACAACGACTTCTACGGTGTGTGCCAACAACTCCTGCTCATCGGAGACGGCGGTTTCTTTGGTGCCAGGAACACAAAAACTGGACACATCAGCAATGGGGTCGAGTTCTCTTTACGGATGAGAGCCGATTTAGTCTGACGAGCGTTTCTGGACGTATGCACATCTGGAGAGAGCAGGAAACACGCAATCACACCTCCAACATCATCGAAAAGGACCGGTTTGGAGGTGGCGGAGTTCTCATTTGGGGCAGCATCATGCTTGGTAGCCGTACTGACCTCCACATCTTCCAAGGAGGTTCAGTCACTGGCGTCTGCTATTGTACCGAGGTTCTCCTGCCTACCGTGCGTCTGTTTAGAGGTGATGTGGGTCTTGAGTTCCTCTTAAGGGACGACAACGCTACACCTCATCGTACAGTGGCTGTCGCAGAGCTGTTGGATAGTGAAGATATTCAACGCATAAATTGGCCCGCAAAATCCACGGACCTAAATCGAATCGAACACGTGTGGAACCTTCTCGGGAGACGCTTGGCAGCACGTCACCAGCCGCCAGTAACGATTCCGCAGCTGCGATTGGCGCTACAAGAGGAATGGGCGGCGATGCCTCAACAGCTACTTGACAACCTCGTCCTCAGCATGGACAGACGTTGTAAATCCTGCAACGCAGTCAGGGGTGATCATATCCCCTACTAAAGACTGGATTTTTTTTGGCAGCCGCCTGTCACATGGACGTTTCTGTCTTCTGTTGTGCTCGAAGCTACCTTTTCAATAAAGTGACTTTGTATCCTTTGGTTTCCTTGTTTGGACGGTTTTGCTCACTTGTCCCATAGTTTTACATCTTGGGGATCTTATGGTATGATTTGAGTCGATGTGGAGCACTTCTGCACGACTTTACATTCGAAAAACCGTCTCGTCCTTAATTTTTGCACGCCAGTGTATATTAGTGTTAGCTATTAACGACCCATGAACTTTATAAAAAATGTAATCATCTGTGTTCAGCATAAATGTAATCTATCTACCTATCCATCCGGGCCGCGTATCTAGACTTTAGTTTCGTGTTGTTGTTTTTTCAACTATATCACAGCAAAAATCTATCTAAATACTTAAAAAAATATAAATTCTTTAGTATATTAGTATTAGCTAGTAACGACACATGAACTTTTTAGATAAAAAAAACAAACTGAAAAATATGAGACAGAGATCACATGAAAACAATAAGATTACACATGAGAGAGGATGAAAGTAAGTATAGTCTGAAAAATGAAAATTATAAAAAAATCTCTGTCAGAGGAAGTGGATTTAAAAAATTCCGATAACGATATACATTATGAAGTCATTATACAAAGGGACTTTGACGTTGGCAACTATTTCTTATTAGTGTCCATGATAGCAACTATTAGGTATGGTGAGAGGAAAATGTCCTTCTGAAGTAAGGTTTATCAAAGGAAATAACAGAAATAATTTGTAAAAAAAATGAAAAAGAAAATAATGGCGAATCTTGTTAATCTAATAACTTACGATAAACAAGCAAAAAACTTTACTTTTTCAAAAGCAACAACAGCTGAAAACTGTGATGGAAGAATGCGCAATATTACCGCAAGAACTCGTTAACAACCAAGTGTAAAGTATCGACATACGGTACAAATCATGTATCGACGTTAGTGGTGATCATATCCCTTACTGATAACCTCCTCTTTTCTTTGTACCGTCTTTGGCAGTTATGCATCTGTATCATGGCACCCAGAGCTATGTAGAATTCTAGTATATCCTTTACTATCTAACGTTGGGTTGGTGTTGTTTCCGTCATCATTTCGGTAAGTAATGGAGTTCCTATAGTTTTAACTTCACATATCCAGACCGCTTCTGTGCGACGCTACGGATCAAACCCTAGCTCCTTAAATTCTGCACACCATTGTACAATCATGTTAAGGTAGAAATTAAGAATTTCATATGTTTTTCCCATCTTAGTTCCGCACTGAATTGCAACTGCAGTTTCCGTACGCCAGGCTCATATCAGTAAAAGAATGGTGACTCTAGTCTTGAGCATATTGACGGATGGTCCACGTCTGTACCTCTCAAGAACCATTGTATTCGCCTCAGCGGGCAGAAAAGCCCCAATCAACCATGCTTTCCCTACGACTCTTTGATGTACACCAAAGCTCAATGCTGTCGAGACACGATGCATCATTTTTTTGCATCGTGTCTCGACAGCATTGAGTTTTGATGTACAGTATATCAACCGGCACGAATAAAAAACGGAATCTTGGACTCTTTGATGGCTCAACCATGCTTCCTATACGACTGTTTGATGGAATAGTGCGTTTAAAAGTTGGTCGGGAGAGAAAGTGACATAATTTTTTCCTGGTTCATCAGTAGCACACTGAAAGTCTTTCAATCAGTTAACTGGTAAGGCAAGAAGACAAAGATTAATGAAGATTATTTAACCCACCTTCCTCTTGCTGACACAGTTTTTCCAAATATACACTCAGAGCTTTAGAGTATACCCCAGGAATTTGTTGACAAAGGTAAAAAAGGGGGCTTAAAAATGAACTTACAAAAAACAAAAGAGCTGTGACTTTCTGTTACATGAACTGAAAATTTAGAGATTGATGGAGCAAATTTAGAAGTAATAAATACAACAGCCTTGGACAACAGGCATTAATCAACAGCAACATAGAAAAAATAAGTAGGACTACACAGTGCGTCAAAGAATTTTTAAGACTGGCGCTAGATTTCAGCCTACGGTGGCGCCTCCAGTGTAATCGCGAATGCGTTATAAACCGTGACCATCTGCTTGCTTTCTGCCAAAAGTACTGCGCAGTTGTTAAAGTAACTCAAACGAAACGGCCGTTCATTAGAGAAGTAAAATTTTTTTCATGTTGAATTATTAAGATGGAACAAAGGGCTGTTATTAAATTTAACGCAAAACTTGGTAAAAGTGCCTCGGAAACGTACCAAATGATGAAACAAGTTTACGGTGAGTTTTGTTTAAGTAGATCAAATGTTTTCCTGTGGCACAAACTTTTTTGGACGGAAGAGAGACGCTAGAAGATGATAAGCATACCGGTCGACCAAGTTCATCTAGAACACCTGAGATTAATGAAAAAGTGCGTGATTTCGTTGAAAATAATTGATAAGCGTCCCTAAGAATGATGGAAGAGTCTTTAAACATCCAAAAAGAAATGATTCGAACCATCCTGCATGAAGTCTGTGCTAAATTTGTTCCACACACGTTAACCAATGAACAAAAATCAAGGAAAAGTGCACATTGCAGAGACATCATTTCAGCCGCTGAAAATGATCCAAACTTCTTAAAATCGATTGTTACTGGCGATGAAACATTGTGTTTTAAATATGATCCTAAAACAAAGCGACAAATTGCGGAATGGAAGTCAAAAATCTCGCCACAAGCCAAACAAACAAGAAAAGTTCCATCGAAAATCAAAACAATGCTCATTACATTCTTCGATAGTAAGGGTATTTATTCACAAAGAATTTTTTCCAAGTGGACAAAGAATTACTGGTGAGTTTTATTTAAATGTTTTGTAGGCGTTTGATGGGCAGAATTCGTCGCATTCGTCCAGAATATCGGGATGAAAACAGTTGGTGTTTGTTGAACGATAATGCACCCAGTCACACCTCACTTCTTGTACGTAGATTTCTGGCGAAAAATAATGTCTGTGTGTTGAATCATCCACCTTATTCGCCTGATTTAGCACCCTTGAGACTTTTCTTTGTTCCCAAAACTTAAAAGGACGTTAAAAGGGTGTTTTTTAATGATATTTCGACCATACAAACAGCTTCGACGCGTGTTTTGGAGGCAATTCCGCAAAGTGAACTGGAACAGGCATTCGAATCATTATTAAATCGCTGTAACAAGTGCATTGAAGCCGGAGGGACTTATTTTGAATAACAAACCAAAACAAATTATAATTTCTTGTTTCTATTTCATTTTACAGACCCAGTCTTAAAAATTCTTTGACGCACTGTGACTTAACTTGAGTTCATTATGAAAATATTGATCGTCAGCCACATAGAAGAAGAAATAGGTTGGGTAAAACTTTGCTGGAGAGTTCATTTGACAGAATTTTTCTGCAGCCACATAGAAGAAATAAGTAAGGGTGTTCATTTGGAAGATACTGGCTGGAGTGTTCATTTGGGAGATATTAATTAATAATCGCATAGAAGACGAAATGAGTAGGAATATAAAACTTGTCTGGAGTTCATTTGAAAGAAACAGTACTTTTAAGAGCAATTTACCATTCTGTATTAAAAGAATAGTGTTTAATCAATGCGTCCTCGCAGTCCTTACTTATGAATCAGTGACATGAATTTTTGAGTTACCCCCAGTTGTTCACCTAGTTCTTTTTACGTTTGAGACGAATCTTCATCCAACAATGCTTGCAGTTCCTCATGTGCAACCTTCTGTGGGTCGCCGCTACGTTCTCGATCGCTAACATCAAAATCACCAGCTTTAAACCGTCAAAACCAAAACTCACACGTGCTTTTCGATACAATATTCTGCCCTCAGAACAGAACAGATCGATGCACATGCTTTTGCAGAACTTTTTCCTTGATGAAATTCGTAACGAATGCAGTGTCGAATAAATGCAGTATCGCTTGCCATCTTTCACCTACCGATGTGCAAGTGCGTTTGACCGTTGGGCAAACTTTTGTGTCACATTTTATACTCTGGAGCAGTTACGGTCACATGACAACAATACAGAAGAATGCTTTAAAACTCATTTGTACACCTACTATACTGTGCAAATTAATTGAGACAAAGTAAAAAATCACTCTTTTTTTCAAAACTATGTCTTTATATCATTCTATGCTTTGATATACACTGATAAATACCTGTATTCGTATGAAGTATGTCCTCCTTTAGCAGAAAGGACCTCTTGAATTCGTTTTGGCATTGACTCCACTAATTGAGTGCACATATTTTTGACTTCATAAACCACACTTTTATAGCATTCGTTATCATGTGTTCTTTGGTTGTACAGTCCATTTTACCTATACGTTTCTTCAAAATATTCCACAAGTTTTCTATGGGATTTAAGTCTGGTGAATTTCCAGGCCAATCAAGCAAATGAATTTGATTTTACAGCTTGACCAATTTCGAATTGGGACATGGGGCCAAGTCATGTTGAAATGTCCCGTCAAAAGTTTGCAAGAATGGAACAATCTTACGTTGTAATATTTCTACGTACTTGGCTGAATTCATCATACCTTGAACAGGAACTAAGCTTCCAGTGCCATTTGATGTGAAAAAACCCCAAAATATCTGTTTCAGAGGGTGTTTTACAGTTTGTTTGACATGCTCAGGTCTTAAGCGTTCACAGTTGCTTCGTCTAACGACATTTTCTTGGTAACCCTGCACAAATAAATGAGTTTCATCACTGAAAATTACCTTTTTCCAGCCGTCAGCAATCCATGATTTATATTTTTTGGCCCATGCTTAACGTTTTAAATTCATTTTTGCATTCAAATATTGTTTTTTCATTGGTCTTCTTGCCTTCCGGCCAACTTCCAGAAGCTTACGGTGTACAGTTGAATCACTAACATCACAACCACTAGCCAATAAATCTTTTTGAAGGTCGGTGCTTGCTTTTTTGGATTCATTTTACTATTTCTGATTAGATATTTATCGGTTCATGGAGGGTTTTTTTTCGTTTTCTTCCACATTTACCTCTCCTTTTTTGGAGACGATGATCCAGATGCATTGTATCGGGTAAGCAGTCTTGATACACTTGATTTGCCTACACCAACTACAGAAGCGATTTCTCTCACTGTCATAGAAGTGTGATCCTTCAGAGAAATTATTTTTGCACGCTTCCTTGGGGAAATATCCATTTTTCAATACACAAAAGCCACACGTACTCACAGAGAGCAAAAACTAACATCCACCTCTCACACACGAAAGCTCACAACTGAAGCTGAAGTGCCTATTTCCTGTTTAAAACCGGTCAAACCACATTCATACTATCAAGTTCTAACAGCCACACCATCTCACAGCTTATAAAACCGGTTTACGTGGGTTTCCGACATCAACTGGCGATCACATTACAATTCTGAGAATAAAATAGCTTGTCCTAATTAATTTGCACGGTATAGTAGTGTATAGAATTCCTTTAAAAGCTGCGGATGATGTGAACATTGGACCAGATTTACATCAGTTCCACAATGCGGTCTTTACGTGTTCGTTTGTTCGAACAGAAATACAATTCAAGAATCTTTTCAAACTTAACAGCTTTTACACGTTTATTAAAGAGAAACGCATATACCCTTATGAAATGAATCTCGCATCATATCTAGTCATAAAACTAGAAGCTCAACTCTATTTGCGGAAAGTGTGCAAATATTTAATAACTCCTCAATATGTTGCAACGAAGATTTATCCCGGATTGTCCCACTACCTGTGCGAACATTATTTAAAATAACTATGACAACTGCAGAGGCCCTTTTTAATCCATTAACTACTATACATAAGTGATTGCCCTATACAATCGTATGGACCGATCCGCTGATTAGTATTAATACCACGGCGCATGTTTGCTACGTCATTTGAGCTCTTGGTGTTGTGCATGTAAAAGTGCAACAGTAATTCGTGAAAACATTTAGGGAGTTTTATAATATCATAGAATTTTAACCATAGCCTGATGATGTCACAGCTGCTGGCACGAAAGATCACGTGTGCTGTTTCAATCAATATTTATACTTTTAACATCATTTTATAGTTAAAGTGTCTTTCATTGTTCACTTGATTCATTACTATGCTTCGCATCCTGCAGAGGCGGCGTTTATTATATACCTAGCAGCAAAGCCCTGAGGCCGCCCCGGTGTCACAGTGGTCTAAGGCGTTGGCCTATGATCATTCGTCCGTAAGGGGTCCGGGTTCGAATCCCGGTGAGGCATGGATGTTGTGTTTGTCTTACGGCACTGGCTCTCTCCCTTCCCTGGAACCAGTGACCCTAAATTAGGGACGGGCGACTGCTTATAGCCCATTGAGTTGCTCACGGTGGTGGTTAAACCTCCAATCAAAAAAAAAAAAAAAAAAGCCCTGAGAGTTCTACCAAAGCTGTTCAATAAAAAGTGAGAGTATTATTTTTTGTGTTGGCAACAGTGCGAAGTGAGAACATAACCAAGCAGACGACTAACTGCATTAAGGAAGTATATACGGCAACAGTTATTAGTCGTGGTCGACGATTCTGGATCTTTTTTTATTGCGTAGTTGTGTAAGGTACGTCTGCATTTCGCCATACAGCTATGGAGGGGAGTGATTCAGAGTTAAGAACTGAAATGCATTGTGTGATACAATTTTGCTATCGTTTGGGTAAAACGGCTCCATAAACAGTTGATTTAATTTAAAAAAGCTTGCAAAGATAAATATTTGCGTGAGTCAACGATTTTTAGATGGCACCATGATTTCAAAAAAAGGGCGTTTGTCGGCAGAATTCATTCCTAGGTCTGGTCGACCTGAAAGTGTTTTTACGGAGCGTATTATTAACACTGTTTGACCAATCCTGCAAGAAGTTCGACGAAAGACGTGTGAAGACATAGCGGCGTCAAATAATATTTCAAAAACGTCGGCATCCCGCATTCTACGGGACAAATTACCGCTGCATCGTGTGCGTCCCAGTTGGGTACCTCATCACCTGACAAGACGACAATTGTTATCCAGAGCTCAGTTGTGTCATGAGTGAAAACAAATGATTGCAAAGGATCCAAACTTTCTAAACATAGTAATAACTGCCGATGAAACATGGATCCACTATTTCGATCCCCTCACGAAGTGCGCGACGAGAGTCTGGAAACACACAGGGAATGTCCGCCAAACCAAATCAGCTGGGAAGGTGATGATGATCATTTTCTTTGACTGTAAAAGTGTAGTCTATCAGCATGCCGTTCCACCACAAATTACTGTCAATGCTGAGTGTTACATTTCAGTCTTGAAGCGTTTGCGACGACACATATCGATTAAGCGACGGGAAGTGATGGGCAAGTGGACCATACACCATGATAACGTCCTCCCACATGTGTTCAACAGTTTCTTACGAAATATAGCATTGAAGTCATGCCACAGTCCTGACCTCTCCCCGTGTGATTTATGGTTGTTCAACAGAGATACACAAAATGCCTTCGCCGCATGCTTTGAAAAGTAGACTGACCGATTGGACAATTTCATATCATCCGAGGGAAGATACTTTGAGAAAGAATATATTATATTTCGCTATACCTGTATTTCTTCATTTTGTGTGATTTTGCTCAGTTTTTATGGAACGACCGTTGTATTACCAATCATACATGTGTGAAGCAGGTTTTTCTGCAGTAGCAGTAGTAATTTTTTTCGGTTAAGGGTGTAACGACGACCGTGAGAAACTCAATGGGATATAAACAGTCGCCTGTCCCTAATTTTGAGCCACTGGTTCCAGGGAAGGGAGAGGATCCGTGCCGTAAGACAAACACAACATCCAAGCGTCACCGCGATTCGAACCCGAACACATCTCGGACGAATGGTAGGAAAACAGCGCTTAGGCTACTGCACCAGAGGCGTCTTGCTTAAAAATAAATGTGGAAAAGGAAGTGCATGTTGATGCATCCAAAATTATTTAAAGTTTTGTAGTATTATACCAAAACAAACAAGTACACCCATATCACTAAGAGACTGCAATGAGTTGTTTTTATTGTGAAAATCATTATTTGAAATCTCTAACATTTGGGAATTTGCATTTTTATTGCTGTGGTGTCGATATTTGTTATAACTGTACATTATTACCGATGCATTTCTATATAAAGTAAACATTTCTAAGCTCTTCTCTATTACATAATTCCATTCTTTGCAGGTATCCTAAAATGGTATTAGTGAGGAGCATGAACAAGTTAATAAGTGAGAAAGCATTGAGACGTAAAAGTTCGGAAACCCCTACTTTAAAGCTTTCTTGTCGTGTTTTCACTATGCTTAAATCGAACCTAACCCCTAATATAAAGTCCTGAAACAGTTTAGCTTGGTTCCTTTACATAGCAGATCATTCATTTATCTTTTTTTTACGCTTTCCAACCGTAGGTTGAAGAAGCGTATATGCTCCAGCTTTGTCCGTCCGTCTGTCTGTCCGTCCATCCGACCTTCCGCACGATAACTCACGTGGAAAAGGTTCGATTTCGACGACATTTTAGTATGTGGAAGGGAACTACCTGGGCACGAACTCTATTGAAAATGGGCGAAACAGGGTCAAAGGTCAGGACATAGGAGCGGGATCTATTTCATTGCTTTTATGCATCATAACTTCCGTAAAAATTGTTCGATTTCGATGAAATTTTAGTATGTGGTAGGGAACCACCTGGGGACGATCCCAATTGAAAATGGGTGAAATTGGGTCAAAGGTCAGGACATAGGAGCTGGATCATAACTTGTTTATGCGTCATAACTTGCGTAAAAATAGTTCGATTTCGATGAAATTTTAGTATGTGGAAGGAAACCACCTGGGCACGAACCCTATTGAAAATGGACGAAATGGGGTCAAAGGACAGGCAGGGCATAAGAGCGTGATTTATTCCATTGCCCTTATGTGTCATAACTAGCGTAAAAATGGTTCGATTTCGATGAAATTTTAGTATGTGGTAGGGAGCCACTGGGGACGAACCCTATTGAAAATGGGCGAAATGGTGTCAAAGGTCAGGACACTGGAGTGGGATCTATTCCATTGCCCTTGTGCATCATAACTTACCTAAAATGCTTGGATTGCGACAAAACTTTATCATGTTGTTCCGGAGGTATAGTGAACCGGTTCTGTTGAATATAATCGCAATGGGGTCAAAGGTCAGGACACAGGAGCGAGATTTATTTCACAGCCATTATCCACAAAACTTGAGTAATATTTTCTGGTATGTTGGAAAGCGTATCATAATCAATGCATTGCATGATTTTACTAACTTGTTCTTGGTAGTTGCAACTTAGCGATTACCTCACTATAAGTATCTTTAGCAAACCTAGATTTCACAACTTTTATAAGAATATAAAACAGTACTTTTTCCTTAAGGTTAGTAGACTACAAGGTTATGCTCGTCCTGCACTTTCGGTGATTGCTTTTTGACGTCACTGTCTAGATCGCCATCGTACGATTATCTTCATTGCTCAGATTGAGAGCTCTTCGATTGGATTCGATACTAAGAGTATGAGCTCCACTATCAGGATCTACGAAATTTCTTCTGTGATTGACTGTTAAATGAGAGAAGCGGCGTAATTTATAAAATACGAATAAATACTTTCAAAAACTGAGGCGTCAGACTTAACCATTTAGAAATTCAGAACAAAAGTTTGAAATATCTTCGCTTAAGAAATACGCTGTCTCCGGATAAAAAAAATGTAGTACTGTTATTCAATATATTTCCTGTAATAAAATGTATTGTACTTACAAATAAAAATAGTCATTAAGACAAATTTTGAAGATGACAATCAGTTTTGTTTTTGGTGTAGATATGACAAGGGCGGTAAGTCCGATAACATCCGAAAACTTGAAAATTTCGTCGTCCTGGAGCGGGAATCGAACCCCGTCTCCCAGATATCGCCCGGGTATGCTAACCACTACACCATCCAGAACAACCAAGTCTCACGTTTCCGATTAAATTTGAATATAACCAGCACAGGATTCACTAGTCGAAGCAACCGGGATTCATCATGTTTAGCGAATCTGGAGTTTAAGAATCCTATCCCGTGATTGCCCAGAGGAGAAGATAAATCATGAATGGAATATGGGATTACACCATATAATAAAGATTTTGAATATGACAATCCGTTTTTTGGTGTAAATATGACAAGGATAGTAAGTCAGATAATATTCGAAAACTTGAAATTTTCGATACCTGAAATTGCATAACCTGGCGCTATCTGGAAGACGCGGATTCGATTTCCGCTCCAGAACAACAAAAACGTTTTCGGATATTATCTGACTTACCATCCTTGTCATATTTACACCAAAAAACGGAATGTCATCTTCAAAATCTGTATTGTATGGTGTGATCCCGTATTCCAGTCATTAAGACGTCTATTATAACGAAATTCTAAAAAAAATACGCGTAAAATTTATCGTGAACAAGGCCTACTTTCTTTCACGTTGGGTGTGATCAGGTTGTATGTAAACAAAGCGAAACGACTCACGGGAAACCGGGAACTACTTGAAAGCATTCTGATTCGGTAGTACAGCCAGAAATTCTTTATTATGTGACAACAATATGTCCTGCTGTGCGTTTTCCCTTCTAAATTTATATAAAACAGCAAAAATTCCCCTTGTAACTAAATTAACATTTAAGAAGTATAACCGTTTTCCCGCCCTTTACGTAAGAAATATGTGCGGAAGGTATTTTTGAAATCTCTGTTACTGTTACTAAAACATTTACATGACAGTGATTTTCTTCTGCATTTAATGTAAATGTATTTTGCACAAGCCTTTGTTCTGTGTTCGAGTTGTAAAAGTTGTCGGCATCTTTCTTCTTAGCTACAGTTCGAATCTAAGGTTCACATGTTTAGAAGGTTACGTCACAAAGTGACGTCACAATTATTCGTCTTTGAGGAAGGTGGAATAAGCGAACCTTGCTTCCTACTTGCAGGAAAAAGGCAAAAAATCGTATATAGTCATTTATCATTGGAGTTAACATAATCTTCTTCAAAAGAATGCCGCTCGCCAGAGATTAGATTTTCTGTTCTCTCGCCTTTCACCGATGCGTGATGGATTAAATTTACCTCCTGATATTCTTAAGAGTTTCAATATTCCCAGCATGCCTTCCACTGGATTTCCTTCCTCATAAAATCTTATAAAATCCTTGATTGTTGACGCGACTTTTCTGCCTGCGTGACTTTTTAAAGTGCGCGTGAGATAGCTTTTATTCACTGTTGTTTTTTAAGTCTTGCACTATTCAAGAAAAAATTGCGGATATACTTCTAACGTAAAGTTGGTGCCCTGCCAATTTTCCTAAAGCTTTAAACTTTGCCAATTCATAAATGGGTAACGCTGTTTTCAAGCGTCTATTTTCATTAATAACACTTTGAAGATAAAAAAACCTAATTTCTGAGAAAAGTTCACATAAAAAAAAATATATGAAGATAATGAATTATTAAACCGTGTCAGCTTTAAAGAAAGTTTTGCTCAAATCCTTTCAGAATTGATTAAACAAAAAAATTCCAAGACATATAAAACGTTTTATCACAACCTATTCTTCAAGTAAATTCAGTTTAAAGAAACAAGGTATGAAATTCTGTTATAAACTTATCAAAAATTTAAAACTGTTGAACTCGCAACATTAAATTCGCTTTACATCGCTGAGCGAGCAGCATATGCGACATTTTCTCTTTCATGATTTTATCCATTCCACTTTATGAAGTGCACATCTAACAAATTTTTTTTTGTAATCCGTCTTATGTTATTTTTTTGCTTTTCGTTAAGTGTTTTCTAACAAAATGACTCAGTAATGTCTACCTTTAATTTAATTTTCCTTTTGTGTTTCATTGTCCTTATGTTAATTTGGTTTCTCCTCGTTAAATATTTTCTAAAAAAGGGACTCAATGACGTCGACCTTTAATTTCATTTTGCTTTTGTGTTCTTATGTAAATTTGGTTGTTTCTCGTTAGATATTTTCTATCAAAGGAACTGAGTGATGTCTACCTCTAATTAAATTTTCCTTTTGTGCCCCTGCGTTCTTATGAAAACTCCATTGCTTCTCATTAAACAATTTACAAGAAAAGTACTGCGACGTCTATCTTTTAATTTAATTTTCCTTTTGTGTTCTTCTGTTCTTATGTAAATTCGGTTGCTTCTCGTTTAATATTTTCTAGCAAAGGAACTCAGCGACGTTTACCTATAATTTAATTTTCCTTTTGTGTCCCTCTGTCGTCATGTAAATTTTGTTGCTCCTCGTTAAATATTTTCTAAGAAAGGGACTCAGTGACGTCTACCTTTAATTTAATTTTCCTTTTGTGTTCCTCTCTTCTTATGTAAATTTGGTTTCTCATCGTTAAATATTTTCTAAAAGAAGGACTCAATAACTCTACTTTTAATTTAATTGTGTTCCTCTCTTTTTATGTAAATTTGGTTTCTCCTCGTTAAATCTTTTCTAACAGAGGGACTCAATGACGTCTACTTTTAATTTAATTTTCCCTTTGTGTTCCTCTGTTCTTATGTAAATTTGGTTGCTTCTCGTTAAATATTTTCTAAGAAAGGGACTCAGTGACGTCTACGTTTAATTTAATTTTCCTTTTGTGTTCCTCTCTTCTTATGTAAATTTGGTTTCTCATCGTTAAATATTTTCTAAAAGAAGGACTCAATAACTCTACTTTTAATTTAATTGTGTTCCTCTCTTTTTATGTAAATTTGGTTTCTCCTCGTTAAATCTTTTCTAACAGAGGGACTCAATGACGTCTACTTTTAATTTAATTTTCCCTTTGTGTTCCTCTGTTCTTATGTAAATTTGGTTGCTTCTCGTTCAATATTTTCTAAGAAAGGGACTCAGTGACGTCTACCTTTAATTTAATTTTCCTTTTGTGTTCCTCTCTTCTTATGTAAATTTGGTTTCTCATCGTTAAATATTTTCTAAAAGAAGGACTCAATAACTCTACTTTTAATTTAATTGTGTTCCTCTCTTTTTATGTAAATTTGGTTTCTCCTCGTTAAATCTTTTCTAACAGAGGGGCTTCATGACGTCTACTTTTAATTTAATTTTCCCTTTGTGTTCCTCTGTTCTTATGTATATTTGGTTGCTTCTCGTTAGATGTTTTCTAGCAAAGGGACTCAGTGACTTCTACCTTTATTTTAATTTTCCTTTTGTGTTCCTCTCTTGTATAATTTGATTTTAATTCTATTAATGAACAACGCACACCGACATCATCGAACACTCGATCTTCACCAGAACACAAAGAGAGTTTTCTTCACAACCGCGCTCACAGAAGAGAGTGGAAGAAAGACTTGGATGTGTGGTTTCAAGGTATACGTAGTTCCTCTCGATGGGTGAATAACAGCTGCACCTCCCAAGCAGTAATGTCGCAATCCATCTGGAGCGGCTACAAATCTCTGACTATCTGCGGTTTTTTTTATATAAAATAATGTAAATCACATGGGTTTAGATATTTTGTCTATTTATTTTCTATTAAAAATGTGAATTTTCCCTTTCTCATCCTCTGCCTCGAACATTTCATTGAATCCTCATTTTATCAACTGCCCGCCCCGATTTTCACAAAAATTTTGAAGAAATACGCATGGTTCATTCACTTCAAAACATACTGATGAAAGCGAAATTTTTATGAATGTTAACGAAGTATGTTTTTCTCTTGTTGTTCTAAAAACACCCTGTGAGTGTAAAAAAACAGCGTTCGTACGATTCGTAAGATGTTGCGTGACTTATTGTTTCCCTTGCTTATAAGACCAATGTCATCCTGCCTCATGTACTATTCCATCTGCTACCAGCAATTAATAAAACAAATTTTTATCTAGATACTTCATGTATATCTTTCATATAAGGAACTCACAAGTTATACGTTGTTAAAATACATAATATATAAAGATTCAGTACCTCTTTTATAATTGCTATTACGCACGTTAAAATACGGACATGTGATTATGTTGGAGCAGTTAATTATGACGTTTATTATTTAAAAAAAAATAAAGACTAAGAGAAAGCAAGAGCGATTACCCACATGTATTCGTCCAGAGGTCGTTTTCGTTCGCATACCATCATAGTTCCGCAAATTGTTTGGTCTCAGGTGTTCAGCGGCTATGCATTGCACAAAGTGCAATGGTGACTATAATATAGTGTTTAGCAATGTCAAAGTAGTAGTCGACCACCCAAATAACCTTGAATAAATTAATCGGCGTATAAAACTTGCCTGGAGAGCTTTTGGAAGAAACAGCATAATTTTCAATAGCAATATGTCATTATGTCTTAAAAGAAAAGTGTTTGATCAATGCATCCTTCCAGTACTTGCGTATGGTGCAGAGACGTGGGCCTTAACTAAAAGAGGCATGCAAAGGCTGCAGACAACAAAAAGAGCCATGGAGACGTGCATGCTTGGTGTAACCAGAAGAGATAAGAAGAGGAACTCGTGGATCAGAAGAATGACAAGAGTGGAAGACATCATGATCAGAGTAAAATCCCTGAAATGGCAATGGGCTGGACATACTGCCAGAAGAACAGACCATCGATGGACAGCCGAAATTTTAGATTGGATTCCAAGGGACAGGAAAAGACCCAGAAGAAGACCACATGGGAGATGGGTGGATGAAATTCGAAAGTATGCGGGAGTAACCTGGAGGAGACTGGCACAAGACAGACCGTTGTGGAACAGGCTTGGAGAGACCTTCGTCCAGCAGTGGATAGATAATGGTTGACAATGATGATGATGATTAATTGCATCGTAAACTCAAAAGCATAATACAACTGAAAATAAAACCCCTGTAATGATCTATGCCACGGGCAGGTTAAAAGGCTAACAATGAACAATCCAAGAAACTATAGTGAACGAATCTAAAAGGCTGATAGTGAACAAATTTAAAAGAACAAAATAAAATATGAATGGCCAGAAGAAACGATGAGTGAATTATTTACATATTGCGTGCACACCTCAGCACGAACCCTATTAAAAATGGAAGAAATGGGGGTCAAAGGTCAGGACATAGGAGCGGGGTCCATTCCATTGCCTTTAAGCACCATAACTTGCGTAAACATCGTTCGATTTCGATGACATTTTAGTATCTGGTAGGGGACCACCTGGGGACAAACCCTATTGAAAATGAGCGAAATGGGGTCAAAGCTCATGACATAGGAGCTGGATCCATTCCATTTCACTTATGCAGCCTAACTTACGTAAAAATGATTCTATTGCAACATACCTTTAGTATGTTGTTCCGGAGGTATACTGAACCGGCTCTGTTGAATATCATCGAAATGGGGTTAAAGGTCAGGGCACAAGAGCAAGATTTATTCCACAGGCATTATCATCATGACTTGAGTAGTGATTTCTGGTATGTTGGAAAGCGTGTCATAATCAATGTATCGCATGATTTTTGATTTTCTTTGTTGTTAAGCCTAGCAAGTAGATCTAGAGTTTATTTTAACCTTAAAATGGCTCATAACTATGATAGCATAACCAAACATGATTGGCGTTTGTGATGATTCGCTCTTTCAAGAAATCGTTATAACAGGAACATTTTGGCATTCTCTATTCCACATTTAATTCATTTTAAGATTTTCAAAACTTTTACTATTATAAGCTCGCAGAATGACTCTCTGTAACGTCGTTTGTTAGCAGCCGCGTGGCCAACAATAGCCAGCTGCACAAAAATTCGAATATCTAATCCCTTAATCCCTTGACAAGTAAACAGCTGTGATGTGGCTCTTAGCAGATGTTACTTAATAAATGCATTGTGAGGATCTCTGCGAACGAGAGGCCTCAATAAATATTTAAATACACTGGCGGAAAGTGAAAAAAGAACACCAAGAAGGAGACGTCTGATACCAACGAAATTTATACAGCATAATAACGGAATACAGAGGATAACGTGATCAAAACGTTATGGCAAAATACAGCTGTATTTGCTGGTAAACGGAAAAATAACATTTCCATGTAACATGGTTAGTACGAGGTTGAACTGCGTCACACTGTGCAATTCTGGCATGGAGTCTGTCGTACAGATGTTGGATGTAAGTTTCGGGTATTGAGTTCCAAGCATCCTCAACCTGGACGAGTAAATCGGGGATCCCATAAAATCCCACACGTGCTCAATGGGGGACAAATCCGGTGAACGTACAGGCCATGGAAGTGGTCTCACACCCTGAAGTGCATGTTGCGTTGCACGTGCCGTGTGCGGGTGTGCAGTTATCTTGCTGGAAAACACCACGATGGACCGACCTTACAAATGGTACAACAACGGTCTGAATGATGTTGTTGATGTAGGAGGTGCTGTTTAACGTACCCGGTACAAACACTAGTTGTGTACGTGAGTGATAGCTGATCGCTCCCCACACCAGGAGACCAGGTGTAGGCCCTGTGTGTCGCTGGAGGATGCAAGAACGGTGGAGACGCTCCCCTGTGCGTCTGCGAACACGCATACGGCCATCGGAGGCTCCCAAGCAGAATCTGCTTTCATCGCTGAACACGACAGGTCGCCATTGCGTTCTCCAGTGCAGACGTTGGAGACACCACTGCAGCCGTTCCTGACGGTGGGCTGAAGTCCGAGGTACACATGCCAGAGGCACACGTGCACGTAGTCCTGCATCCAGTAGACTATTGCGGATTGTTCGCATAGTCATCTGAGGTGCAACGGCAGCTCGGATTTGCGTCGCAGTGGATATTCTGCTTGACAACGCCACTCTTCTTATGCGTCGATCGTTCCGCTCATCAGTCCGTCTGTGACTCCCGGTTCCACGTCTTCTCGTGTGGGAATGTTCCTCGGACCATCTACGCCACCATCGTACCACCACCGATACTTCCCGTCCAATTCGCTCCAAAATACGACGATACGACCACCCGGCGTCGCGGAGTCCGACTAGACGACCTCGCTCAAAGTTCGATAACTGCTGAATCGTACACGTCTTCCATGTCTCTTACTTTCTGCAGCTTCTTCAGGGTCTTCGCACGTGTCCGTACGCCGACGACTGATTACATTCACCTCGCCGTACTCCTTAAATACCACCGACGATAATTTGCATATTATGCCGTGCTGTGGCGTAAGCGGTCACCGGTTGGTCCCGAAATTAACATCACACCTACGTAAACTCGACCCCATTAAACATATGTAAATTTCATGATCGTCCGCCAATTCCTTCTTGGTGTTCTTTTTTCACTTTCCGCCAGTGTATAAGAGTCTCCCAAATGAAACTGAGACTGTCGGCGTTTTTTGCCGTAAGAATTTATAGGTTAGAATATGTGAACATACAGAAAGTAAGAGTGATACATGGACTACATACCTGCGACACATAGTCGCCTTGTCGGTTCAACCAAGTGTCCCAGCGTGGCACGAGATTGTGGATACCCTGAGCGAAGATCGTCCGTGGGTTGGTGTGGAACCAGTCTTCAACGGCGTCCCGGCCCTCAGCGCCATTAGCGAACTGGCGTCCCTTGAGAGCTTTTTTCAGTGGCCCGAAGATGTGGCAGTTGCAGGGCGACAGATCGGGGCTATAGGGTGGGATGGCTGAGGACCTCCCAGCGGAAGCTTTGCAGCAAATCTTGGCATACTGTCGCCACATGCGCGCATGCGTTGTCGTGCAGCTGAATAACCCCTTTTGACAACACACCGGGTCGCTTACGCTAGATGGCCGTTTTGAGGTCGCGTAACGCATTGCAGTATGTGGTTGCATTAACCGTACTGCCTGCATCCAGCCAATCCAAGAGCAGTGCGCCATTCTCTTCGAAGAAAACCTTAAGCATTACTTTTTCAGCTTTTAAGGAAGACTGAGCTTTTTTGGGGTGTGGAGAGTTAGGATGACGCCATTCCATACGCATGTCGTCGGATTGAAATGGTGGCACCAAGTTTCATCTGCGGCCACAATCCTGGAGAGAAACTGTCCCCTCTCGGCGTGGCAACGATGCAGATGCTCTATGCAAGTACCCTTTCGCCGAGTCATCTGCTCCTCTTGTAGATACTTGGAGAACCATTGTGCGCAAACCTTGCTGTATCACAATTGGCGATGGAGAATAGTGTTAACAGTTCTTAGACAATGTTGCCACAAGCTCTCGGGTAGTGATTGTGCGACTCTATTTCACAAGGTTGTCGACGGCCACGTGTGCTTGTTCAAATTCGGCATGTCCTCCGTGCTCACACGTCCTTTATGAAATTCACTACCCCAGCGGAACACTGTACACCGTGACTGACACTCATTTCCATACACATCCTTCATACGACGATAAATTTCGGCTCCACTAACACCTTCTGACGTCAACAATTGCATAACCACCCGCTGGGCCTGTTTGGACAAATCCATGTCACGACCCTACGTAGTCAATTTGCTTCCGCACGTATAAACAGCACAGTGACACGTACCGCCGATAACAGCGTGCTTCCAGACATGATGCGCCATCTACCGAAGCAAATGTACGACTGTGTGTAATTACGCAACGACGCTATTACACGAGTCTCACTTTCATTTGGGCGACCCTTATAAAATTATCAGCAGCAGAAGTTTCATGAGAAATTAAAGCGGCACCGGTGGCGCAGTGGCTTCTCAGCATTCGTCCGAGCTGAGTTTGAATTTTAGGCCACTGGTTCCTTCTCCGGAACCAGTGGCCTAAAATTAGGGACGGGTGACTGCTCATAGCCCTCCAAGTTGCTCACTGGTCATTAAACCTCCAAACAGACAAACAGACAAGAAATTGAATACAGTTTATCAGCATGAAACTTCTTTCAGCTAAAGTTTGTTTTCCACCAAAGAATGGCTCGATTTGCCGGCTTGTTATAGTACAGTGAATTCAAACAAATTTCATTTTGTTTTCCAATGAAGTGGTGACTTCTCCACGACTACTTTCATTCAAATAGCATTTTACTTGCATCTTTAATTGAAGACGTATACAGTAACTTACCGATCCCCATAAGACTAAGCCTGTGATGCCTGTGACACCTAGGATGTTGAAAACTGCCGATCCCACGATCGTTCCAACTCCAATGTCTCCTTCGGTGATAAAGGAACCTAAAAATTCAAATTCCAGAACTAAGAAATTGAAAGCTATTCTCTAAAAGACACAAGATACACTGCCGTTTGTTTAAAAATGCAGCACCAGACAAAATAAACGCGTTCGGACTGAAACTTGCGAGATTGGAAGGTCCCGTGACGAGCTGCTAATGCTGACAACCGCAGAGCACATGCGCCAGCCACGCAATCATAGCTGTCCCACAGGACAGGTTTACAGAAGGAGCCGTGAATGGCTTAGTGGCTAGCGAGTCAGACTAACGATGCAAGGTCCTCAGGTTCGAGCCTGGGCTGATCTTTCAGAGATGGTGTGATTTACTAACAATCGCTGAATATTCCCCGTGCACCGGACGAGCACGTTAAGTGACGGCCCCCAGGCTGGACTCACTGGTTAAATGGGTATCCTTTCCTATACCCCCCCTGAAATTCTCTCACCCCTCTGTGTGCAACATCGTACTTGTGCGGTGGCGCCATCTACTGTACTCTAATCTCACTACAAACTGTTCTGTCAAAGTCGCTAGACCTGCTCTCATTCCTTCCGTTTCTATGTCCTGCCCAAAAGGCGATCTCGCTGTAGGTGGCTGGGACCTAAACTCTACTCACTGTGGACGGAAGTTCTACATGAAAATGACAAATACTGTGTTGGGTCAGGTTGCCATAATCGAATCGCTGAAACTGCATCAGGTAAGTAGTGGTAGTAACTGTGTATGCCCCCATGGCAACAGACAAGACCTGTATGTACAGCTGGAGGACTTTACTCGAGGTCAATGTATTGTACTGCTGGAAGAGGGCCTTACTTCAGCGCCATCGCCGCTCATGTTGGATTAAACGCAAGTAGAGTAAACCAATATGGCGTCACTGGGAAGAAAAAGATATGACGTACGGACCAGAGATGGAAACGGGTCACTGGTCAACGGGTCGACAATTTCATGCGGGTCTAACGGGTCGGGTGAAGGTGTTCCTGACCCGGTTTTATTCCCGTATTATTTTTGAAAAGAGAAAAAAATATTCTAAAGAAAAATGCGCGTTGTGGAATTCTGTAGTCGATACTGGTGCCCACGGAGTGAATAATGATTTGCCATGCAAAAATATTGTCGTCTCTTTCTTAAGACAACGAAGATTTCTACCGGCCGACGTCAGACAATACAGCGACTCCATATCGTAAAAAGATCCTTCCCTTGCGTTCTTTTACAGTGAGATTGTCCAGGGCAAGGTACAGCAAACGCCATTCGATTGCTTCTCAGATGATTGACTCTCTCCATCCGAAGTTCTTTGTATGACTAAGAGTTACTTTTCACATCGCATCCTTTACATTAAGCATTCAAAGGTTTTCGATTGATGTGCTAACATTCCGTTCCCATGACATGTCATGTGGAAAATAACTCCTTATTTGTTAATATGGATGGATTTATTATGAAGGAGGTTGAGAAAGGCGTCGAAGCCAACAAATACGTGCTTGTTGAAAACCACAAGGGGAAGAGTGAATGCTGGAAATTGTTTCGTCTCATTAAGGAACCGCTGAATAATTCTGTGTTGTTTGGTCTTGCTTGTTGTTCAAAATGTGGAAAGTATATAATTACAAAGAAAGATGTCGACGGCGTAATAAAATATTACGGAACCAAAAATCTAACGGGTAATATGAAAGTATGCGCACCTCCATCAAAGCGTGAAAGAGTGAACAATCTAAATACATTTAGAAAAATGCATTTGTGTAATCGTAAATAATGATTCCCATTTGTAATATGGGTCATAGTCAGCCATTTTTTCTGGATTACGCAAAAGAATGGCACTAAAAGTGACACTAAAATTTAGCAAGTAACCAAATTTTATTATTAACAAGTTAGTAAAATCATGCAATGCATTGATTACGATACGCTTTCCAACATACTAGAAATCATTACTCGTTATTACTCAAGTTATGAGGAAAATGGCTGTGAAATAAATCTCACTCCTGTGCCCTGACCTTTGATCCCATTTCGATGATATTCAACAGAACTGGTTCAGTATACCTCCGAAATAACATGATAACGTTTTGTCGCAATCGAAGCAATTTTACGTAAGTTATGATGCATAAGGGCTATGGAATAGATTCCGCTCCTGTATCCTGAAGTTTGACCCCATTCCACCCATTTTCAATAGGATTCGTCCACCCCATTTCGCCCATTTAATAGGCAGGCCCTTACAACATACAAACATTTCATTCAGATCGAAGAATTTTTACGTACGTTATGACGCATAATGGCGATGGAAGTGATTCCGCTCCAATGTCCTGACCTTTGCCCCATTTCGCCCATTTTCACTAGGGTTTGTCCCCAGGTGGTCCCCTAGAACGTATTAAAATTTAATCGAAATCGAACCCTTTTTACGTTAGTTATGACGCATAAGAGCAGTGGAATGGATCCCGCTCCTATGTCCTGACCTTTGACCCCATTTTGTTCACTTTCAATAGGGTTCTTTCCCAGGTGTTCCCCTACCACATACTAAAATGTCATCGAAATCGAACGATTTTTACGCGAGTTATCGTGCGGACGAACATACGCACACAACGCGTGTCGTTATGAGGCAGATGGGAATCGCGACCATCTGCTCGCAAGAGTGTGACGTCATAAAACTTTAATAGGATCCACACACAACGCGTGACCTAATAGATGTTGGTGGCGTGACAGTGCGCCAACATCTAATGGCATGAAGCCATGACACTACACTAAAGACGTGGTAACTCGGGGTGGTTATTTAACCCACTAAATAAATTTTCCTAAAGTCGAGATCAAGCTAAATCAATTTCTAGTACCAGAAAACGGTAGGTTAATGATTTTCATCAAAATCCTTAGAGCCGTTTTCAAAATAAAATTTACATACATACAAGAATTGCTCCTTTAAGGTGAACGTCAAGTAATTTTGCTTCCTGTACTTCGAATGGAAAAATTTCTGTACACATTTTTTCCCAATTAATGCGTTCCCAAGGATGAAAATTTTAACATCGATTAAAATATCTTCATTTTATTACTTGCAATACTTAATATTTTCTAAAATATAACCATAATTATGCAATCCAACATTTCTTTGTCTACTGACGTCATCAAAGTACAGGTCGCGCCATCATTTTTCTGGTTACAACACCACCAAAGGAAAAGTTATTAATTTTTAATATAAATGTGGTTATGTTTTAGAAAATATTAAGTATTCCAAGTTATAATAGGAAGTTATTTTAATCGATGTTCAAATTTTCATCCTTGGGAACACATTAATTGTGAAGGAAATGTGTACAAAAGTTTTTCCATTGGAAGTATAGGAAGCAAAATTACTTGACGTCCATCTTAATAATATGGGATAAGGGCGATGGAATGGATCGCAATCCTATATCCTGACCTTTGACCCCATTTCGTCTATTTTCAATAGGGTTCGTCCCCATGTGGTCCCCTACCACATCCTGAAATTTCTTCGAAATCGAACCATTTTTACGCACGTTATGACGCATAAGGGCAATGGAATGCATCCCGATCTTATGTCCTGACCTTTGACCCCAATTCAGCCATTTTGAATAAGGTTCGTTCCCAGGCGGTCCCCTACCACATAGTAAAATTTCATTGAAATCGAACCTTATTTACGCAAGTTATGACGCATAAGTGCAATGAAATGGATCCCGCTCCTACGTCATGACCTTTGACCCCATTTGTCCCATATTCAACAGAGTTCGTCCCCAAGTGGTCCCCTACCACATACTAAAATTTCATCGAAATCGATCTATTTTTACGCCAGTTATCGTGCGGACAGACGGACGAACGGACAAAGCTGGAGCATATACGCTTCTTCAACCTACGGTTGGAAAGCGTAAAAAAGGGATTTCAGTTATTAAATATCAAGCAGGTATTACGATGAATACATATATTACGTTTATACATAAATTGAGTTTCGGATCTATAGTTCTGAGCAGATTTGTCCGGATCAGTTACGGGTCCGAATCGGGTCGGGTCCGGATTCGAAATTTTTTGAACCGTTTCCAACTCTGGTACGGACATGAGGGAGGTCTGGAACCATGCGACGGACGAACGAACGGAAAGACCATCAATCTCCACCGTGTGGCGTTGGTGAACCGAACAGCTACATCCCTAGGTTTAGTACAACAATGGAGGTCAGTGTCACATCAAGAGTTGTCTTCAAGCTCTGTCCGACGCTGTTCGCTTCAGAAAAGCCTCTTCGCCCGCTGTCCGTTGCTTCGACTTTCCTTGACCTTAATTAACGCATAAATGTCAGCGGCTGCAATTGGGCCAAAAATGAAGATACTGGCGTAATGAATGGCAGCGCATAGTGTTCTCCGACGAGTCGCGGTTCAACGCAGTCACCCATGATGGACGCATACTTGTACGGCGACACCGTGGGGAACGGATGCTGTAGGCATGCATTACGCAGCGTCGTAAAGGCTCAACACCACGTTCTAGTGAGAGGTGCTGTTGAGTTCCATTCATGTTGCCACCTCCGACGCATATCAGGAAATATGACCAGCCAGCGGCACATCGCGAGAAGCCTAGTGCTCCACGCTTTATTGGCCGAAAATTCGGCATTGCAGCGTCATCTGTGACGTAACTACTCCGATCGCAATTTGCATCTATTACAAGAACGGGTAGACCTTTTACACACACACAATATTTCAAAGTCATTTTTAGTCAATAAAACACATTACCAAAAAAAAAAAAAAAAAAATGAAGATTTTTACATCCGATCAGACATTTAGAAATACCTACTTCTTCCCCGCTAGTGTTTCAGAAGAATGTTACAGTACTTAACAAATTGGCAGGAAAAGTTTCTCGTAGATTAAAGAAAATATCCCAAAAGGATTCAAGGGACTTTCAAATCGAACAGTTAGAAGAAAAGATATACGGGAAAGCAGGATATAAATTTACGCCACCTAGCGGGGAAATTTTGAATAACGGAAAAGTGGAAAATATGCGATAAGTATTTTTCATAGTAAAAGCTATGCTAAGGAAAAAAAATATTTTAGATACGTCTCGTGGAAGTAGCAATAGTGAGAAAAAGATGTTGCCATTTGCACTCAGTAGACAATAAACTGTGCATTATATTTAAAGAAGACACTTCCCATCTTCGCTGTAGCGAATGGCATACAGTAAAAAAACAGAATTTTTTCAATACAATTTGTAGAAGCTGAGTTACAGCTGCAAAAAGAAAAGCTCACCAACACTCCTTAACTCTAGAACTGTGAACTACAAAACCCACGAGTACATGCAAAGCATTCCACAAGATAAATGGTATCCAGTGTGAAAAGGAGTCTAAAGTGGGCATTTAGAAGCAGAGATATCGAGAAGAATATAATAAATATTTACTCTCTTAGCGGGAATATTTTGCATTATTTCGGGATGTAAATGCCCATAAAAATAATTTTCGTAGTTTTTACTCGGCCGAGTCACATTATTGTGACCACCAGCTAATATCCAGAGTAACCGCTATGTGCAGCGTGGACAGCAGCTAGACAGGCTGTGAATGACTCAATAAGGTGATGGAAGGTGTTCACAGGTATGTGGAGCCATGCTGACTGCAATGCATCTGACAGCTGCTTGAGGGTGCGTGGTGGAGGATCCATAGAGCGAACAACACGATCGAGGTGGTTCCACAGATGCTCAATTGGGTTTACGTCTCGAGAATTAGGGGGCCAGGGAAGTACTTTGAAGTCTTCATCGTGCTCTTCCAACCAATCTCGCACATTTCTAGCTATGTCTCACGTCACACTGTCGTGCTGGATAATCCCATCCGCCACAGGGAAGGCAATCGGCATGTATGGGTGAACGTGGTCTGCAAGGATGGATTCGTAAAGAATTCGGTCCATAGTGCCTTCCACAGGTAACAGTGGACCGAGAGAATGCCACGAAGGTATTCCCCAGACCATAACGCTGCCCCCATCAGCTTGTGTTCTGCCATAAATGGTTGAAGAGTGTTCGTTCTCCGGTGCTTCTCGCCTTATACGCCAGCGTCTATCCTTTTGATGAAGCACAGAACGTAACTCATCAGACAACGCAATCTTTTGCCAATCAGCAAAGGTCCAAATGTAGGCTTTTTCTGCCGATGAACCTTCGTTAGCATAGGTGCAGTGACCATCCGTCTGCATCGGAGCCCCATACGCAGCAGGGTTCGCTGAACTATTGTTTTAGACACACTCCTGGTGGCCCCCTGGTTCATTCGGCCAGTGAGTTGCTCCCCTGTAGCGTGTTGATCGGCCCGCTACAGTCGAAGTCGACGTTCGCCTCTCACGGCAATGGCACGTGGTGCTGTAGAGTTTCCACACGTCGCTTATTCTCAATGGTGCTATTTATCGAATCACGATACACTTTAACCACACAGCACGCGAACAGTTCACAAACGACGCTGTTTCAGAAATACTGCCAATTTTGTTCCGAAAGCCGATAATCATCCCTTTTTGCAAATCAGATAAATCGCTCCTTTTATCCATACGTCGTGAATAAAAGCTTAAAACACGCATTTGCAGAACGAAATTACATATATAAAAAAACAATTTAGAAATCCGGTTTATTTTCGCATGTAGAATAAACGTTAAACCATATTTTTGCGTTTCTATATTAGCGTCACTTTGCGGAGTTATATTTTAATTATTATCCCAAAAGTAAAATAATGGGAAGATTGACAATTATTTTTTAAAAGTTCTAATTTTGATATCTGTTAGGATAAAAAGCAGGAAAATAGTTTGATATTTTCTCTCGAAATATAAAAATTTGGGAACACATACCAGTGATATGATATATTGATTTTTCCATCTGCATGATGTTATATTTCTTTCAATTTCGCATTCGGCGGAATTGAAACAATGCGGGGTATGGAGGATTCTTAAAAGAATTTTTCCAACCGGACTAATAGTTTCAGAGATATGGTGTCCGCAGACGGTTGGACAAAGTGATACTGCACGTACTTTTTTTACAAAAGATGTGCTAAAAAGGTATGTTCTATGTATGGTAAAGACACTGTAAGTGTTAGACTGTGACAGTATTTGTTTACGAAGTTTCATCGCGGCAGTTACTCACTCGCAGATGAATTGTGCTCTAGATTCTAGAAGACCTGTTGAAGTTGACAAAGACATAATCAAGGCATTATTTGAAAATAACCCTCACAAAAGTAGTTGAGTAACTGTTGAGACACTGGAGACGGGTCTGAATTGACGTCACTGTTATTTTGACACCGTTGCTGAAAAATCACCGTAAGTGACAAAATGTAACAGTTCCAAACTTAGCAAGAATGTCACCGTTAGTCATGTCCTAGTCTAAAGACACTGTTGCGTCATTGTTGCGGTTACAGTGTTATCATATCTAAGCCATTTCTTCTTTCTTGTTGAAATATCGTCGCTAGTGATGTGAGCTTTCTTTCAATCTCCCCTTTTACCCACGCTAAAGGCAGTTTTGGCTTTTACTGAGCGCTCTCTTTTAAGTAAGGACTTCAAAGCGATCTTATTGTAAGAGTGATTTTGTCAATGTTACAATGCCGTCCGGTGGCGCTGTGATCCCGACCCTCTCAGTCTAAGCGCTGGCTTCTTTGACAGAGATGGGTCGGAGTTCAAATCCCGGTGAAGCATGGATGTTGTGTTTGCCTTTCGGAAAAAAACATTACAGGTTAAAGACGAGACGGTGACTCGCCCTTCCATTACTGCTCCGTCACCTCTGCGGTAACAGTGATTTGGCGATGATAAATTTCAAGTGAAACAGTGACTCGCAGTTCCGGCTTCTTTACGGCTCTATCGCCGCTGTCATAAACGGTGATTTTGCCACCGGTTAAAATCAGTTACTTCCGTGGAACTGTCCCTGTGAAAGCAAAATCCCTGCTAAGCCCACCAGTATTGTAGGCATCGAGCAGCACGGTGGCGCAGTGGTCTAATCGATGGCTTCTGATCATTCGTCCGAGATGGATCTGGGTTCGAATCCCGGTGAAGCATAGATGCTGTGTTTGCCTTACGGCTCTGGCTCTCTCTCTTCCCTGGAACTAGTTGCCCTAAATTAGGGGCGGGAGACTGCTTATAGTCCACTTAGTTGCTCACGGTAATTGATAAACCTCCAATCGAAAGAAACAAGAAGAACCGCACGGAGGCTTGCACGTGGCAAAGCTTAGATATGTGAATAGTCCTTAAGTTTGTACAACGCACCATTTGAGGAATAAAAATGTTCTCCAACCCATATCTGTTAGGAACTTACTGCTCGAACGAGATAAAAACAATCGATTTCCGAAACAAATTGTGACAGGCGATAAGAAATGAATTGTGTACGCTAACATGGAACAGAAAAGATCGTGGAGCTAGCAAGATGAGCAGCCATTAATCACTCCAAAGACCAATTTCTATTACAAAAAAATTAATGATTATGTATGGTGAGAATGGAAGTGACTTTTGTATGATGAGGGGCTGCCGAGCAAATAAACAGTGAATTCAGATAGGTAGTTTTCCCATCTGGGACATCTGAAGGCCACACTTCATGACGGACGTGCAGAAGTCGTCAACAAGGAGAACGTTGCCTTCTACTAAAACAGTCCTTCAATTTTTTTGACCACCAGGAAAGATATTGTTGGCGCTTCGCTAAGAGCTCCTACAGCACCTGGTCTATTCACCCGACTGGCGCCTTCACATTTCCATTTATTCTTACCTTTTCAGGACATCGTTTGATCAGTTTGACCAAAACCATGGAAATTTCTCGGCGGATGGATTCGTGAAGCTACGCTATAGATGGCGAGAGGTATCGGAAAACAATGGCTCCTACATATGTGTACACTGAAGAGTAATTGAATTAGAGACAGCTGGCATTATGCAAATGTGGCGCTGTGGGCGGCCCTGTAAACGGAAACGACATGACGTATGCAGCGATCCGACAATATAAGGAGTGATGCGACGGGAATCAGTAAGAGTCGAACGCAGTATGGGTAAGACGAAGGATCTAAGCGCATTTGATCGTGGACAAATTGTAGAGGCCCGACGAATGGGTCACTCCATCTCGGAAGTCGTGCAAGCACTGGGATTTTCACGAGTCACTGTGTCCCGGGTGCACCGTGAGTACATCGAATCCGGTAAAACCATCCCTGCAAGGGCCAACTGCCGTAGCCAACAGCGTGTGAATGAGAGCGGGGTCATTGTCGGCTAGCTAGCATTGTAACAGCGGATAGCCGGGCCACAGTGTAAGAAATCACTCGACAATTTAACGCTGGTGCACAAAAACGTGTAAGCAGCCACAACATCCAGAACCATCTCCTCGCTATGGGGTACAGAAGTCATCGTCCCACGAGGGTACCGCTGCTGACCGCACATCACAGGCTGCAAAGATTAGCATGGGCGCGGGAACATCGCCACTGGACCCTAGACATGTGGGAAAATGTTGCCTGGACTGATGAGTCGAGATTCACGTTGGTACATGCGGATGGCAGGGTACGAGTACGGCGCAAACCACATGAAGCGATGGATCCTTCTTGCCAGCAAGGTACTCTTCAAGCTTGTGGGGGTGGCATTCTCGTCTGGGGACTGTTTACGTGGACTGAAATTGGACCCCTGGTACATGTGACATCGTCCCTCACAGGTCAATGTTACCGGGATATCCTGGACAACCATTTGCTCCCGTTTGTGCGTCTTCAACATCCCACTGGGGACCTCATCCTGCAACAAGACAATGCACTGTGCCTTCGCTCCCGAATTGTATCCGAATGGTTGGAAGAACACTCCACTGACGTGACCTCGCTTCCTTGGCCAGCTAGGTCACCTGACCTCAGTCCCATCGAGCACATCTGGGATGCCATCGAGAGAGAGAGATGTTCGAGGCTCTGACTCCCCTCCATCAAATGTTCGTGAACTGTGGGGGCTTGTTCAGGGGTCGTGGATCCGCATGGCTTCCCAACGCTTCCGGTGTCTTGTCGAGTCCATGCCGAGACGAATCGCCAGCCGTCATCAGGGCGAAAGGTGGAGCTACGCGTTACTAGGCAGGTATCTATAATTCAATTGCTCTTAAGTGTATATATACACTAGCTGCGTACACGGTTTCGCTCACGTGAAATATATCACTGAAAAACAGGGCTATGATAACAAGTGTAATCTGATCCGTCTATAAGAACTGTAGTTAAATTTCATAGCCATCGTTGGAGGAAACTGGCCGATTCTAAGCGATGGCCTTTGATCATTCGTCTGAAAGATGTCAGGGTTCGAATCCCAGTGAGGCATGGATGTTGTTGTGTTTGTCTTACGGCACTGGCTCTCTCCCTTCCCTGGAACCAGTAACCCTAAATTAGGGACGGGCGACTGCTTATAACCTATTGAGTTAATCACGGTGGTCGTTAAACCTCCAATCAAAAAAAAAATGAAACTGGCCGAAAGATTAAATTGGCGGCAGTTAGTTCTTCGCGTGAAATAAAATTATAATTAATTTTTACATAGACTTAAGTACATATTTTATTTTTTGAAAATAATGCTTAATGCATCTGCATATGCAACATTCTTTGTCTCGTTTACAGTCGTTATCAAAATAAATTGAGTGTCTGAACTTCCTGTTCTAGATAAGCCGACGTATAACTGTCCGTGCGAGAAACATTCTTGACGCAAATCCAATCGCACAGGCTTGTAAGTTTGGTGCTTGGATTTATTGCTCGTTATAGCGAAGGAGAGTTTCATAGGAAACTGTAATATTTTGAACGTAAAGGCAAGCCCGTCGGAATCATCGGGATCCTAGGTATATGTGCAATTTGCTGGCCCAGTTAGTTTAATGGCTTGAATAATATGTATTATTACGCAGCGCTTGGACTTGTAATCTTGTACCATTGCACAGGTTTAGAGGATTCAGGTTCCGTAATAATATTATAAGAATGCCAACTTTCAATTTGAGACAATGCGGTAGAAGTCCTGAGAGATTTAAAGATCTTAAAAATTCATGTGGATAATGCACTGTATCTTACAAGTTAACAACAGTATGGATCGATGTGTAAATTCTGTATTCGTCGGACAGTTTTTGAAAAATAGCATCGTTCATTTCATCAACAGATGCATTCCTTGGAGACACGATAGCTCGTTCACACATCCAGTTGTGACTTCTTTGGAGCAAATTTTCTACAAAATATTAAAAAATAAACGAAATAGCCTATACGCACCGGAAAGAAGAAAGCTACCCAACGGTGAAAGAATTATCCAAATCGGTTCAGTAGTTCTCGAGATTACATTAAATAAAGAAACAAAGTTTCTCTCTTTATATAGTTATACAGGGTAATTCAGCTAAGCGTGTACGAACTTCTGAGAGGGGTGTGTTGCACAAAGACAAATCGGAATCGCATAGCAATACAGAGTCACAAACGCCATCTTCATACAGAGTCACAAACGCCATCTTCTTGTACAGAGAGGACGAGAAATGAAAGAGCAGCACGTAAGAGAACAAAATGTATTTTATTACTAACAAGACATTTGCGAAATGCGTTGAGGTTACAGAAGGTGTTAAAAGTTGCTACCATGAGCTGCAACATACATACGTGCGTTATGTGCATTGAAGCAACCTTCCGGTGTAAATCACGCTTCATCTGTGAACAGCACAGAAGCAGGAAGTTGGGGTTCTGCCGCACTCTCCTGCAGGTACCATTGCGCAAATGCAATGCGCTGAGGTTAACCCTCAGGGCTTAGTGACTGAACGCGCTGCACATGATATGGATGCAATTGGTCTTCGTGCAAAACCCTCCATACGGTGGATTGGGACAGACCGAGCCGATGGGCAATTGCTCGTGTGCTGGCACTTGGAGTGTCTGCTGCATGACTTAACACATTCTCTTCAATGGCAGGAGTGCGTACCCATTGTTCCCAACACCTGGCAGGCCCCTGGAAGGAACCAGTGTCGCATAACCTCTACGCAGCTGTGCAAACACTTGGTGGTTTGGCACTTGTGGTCATCGAGTACCGTTTCTGGTACAGTCGCACGGCGGCTCGTCCATTGCAGACCTCTGATTCGTATGCGAGGTGCATATCAGCCATTTCCGCGTTTGTGAACTCAGCCATCCTATTTCCTCTGCTGGCAGTTTACAAATGGCGGTATCCTGAAAGAACGTATGAGCAGTCCGGCGGCCGAACAACGCCATCTACCGCATGAAGATGGCGTTTCCGACCCTGCATTCATGTGTGATTCTGATTTGTCTTTGTGCAACCTACCCATCTTAGAAGTTTGTACACGCTTAGCTGAATCACCTTGTATGTTAGTATAGATTACTAAATTAAGTGGCAATGGTATATAAAATTCTTGTTTTTCACTTTTGTGTACAAAATGCAAGAAGACTTTTTGCACGACTGAACATATTATGATGCCTCTAATAGAATGAAAATGGGTTTTTAAATCTCGTTAGCTTACCTATAATGGAAGAGAACAACTCCGGAGATGAAGTCCCTATGGCCATGAAAGTAGCACCAGCTACATCTGTAGGTAACTTCATACCTATGCAATTCACAAAAAATATGTATCAGAACACCACGTATTTTAGCAGAATAAGATGAAACTCCTACTAAAAATATCAGCTACATGAACAGTATTTAAAAGATGATCAGAAACGTCTAAATCTGAATAATATACAGGTTATTCCAAAATTATCTTTACAAATTTGACCCTCAATGAAAAAAAACGGAAAAAAGAAAACAAAAATCGGATTATTGCATGATGAACAGTACGAATACTTTGGTTACACGAATAACGTCGAGATGGTATCTGACCTCCTGCCATGTCCTCCCGAGCAGGAATTGTTGTGATGACAGCTGTAATCCTGTGCTTCAGCTCATCCACATCCGGAACCTTTGTGCGGTACACAATATCCTTCACACAGCCCCACAGTAAAAAAGTCTAGAGTAGTAAGATACGGTGAACGTTGAGGCCAAGAAATGGACTATTCCGTCCGATCTATCGCTTCCGAAAGGTATCATCAAGAAACTCACGAACACGAAGTTCCCAGTGTGGAGGGTGCACCGTCCTGCTGGAATATGATAGCCGATTGCAAACCCTCCAATTGGAGGGTAACAAACTCACTCAGCACGTCCAAATAAACATTGGATATGACTGTGTTTTCAGCCTAAATGAATGAGCCAATGATGCTGTTGTGCAGGAGACCGCACCAGACGTTAACCTTAGTGCTATCACGTTCAATCTCACGAAGGGATTGTGGATTTTCAGACCTAGAAATTCTGCAGTTACGTCTGCTGATAACACCAGAAACATGAAACGTTGCCTCATCGCTGAATAAAATCCGTTTCAGTCCTTTCTCATCATCAATCCTGTAGAGCATATCAACACCAAAATCGAAACGTTTCGGTTTATCCCCGAGATTGCAATGTGTCAAATTCACTTTGTAGGCAGTCAGGTGCAAGGCTTGTGCAGCATCATGTGTATCGTTGTAGGTGGTAAACCCAACTGCCTAGAGGCCGTACGAATGAACTTCTCTAGACTTCGTAGGAAACTCTGTCGAACATGTTCCGTATCCTCTTCCCTTGTGCTTGGCCGGCTAGCGCCCTTTTTATGAAGCACTACCATTCTCCATAAACTTCTTGTGCCACTCGCGTATTGAGGGCCTCGATGGCGGACTAAGTCGGTATTTGATACGAAAATTCCTTTGGACTTGTGTATCTGACTTCGTCTCTATGAACCATTGACACAATGGCCTTTTTCTTGTGGAGTAGCCATCACAAGTTCAGGGTCCTACCTGAAAGTAAACAAAAACCTTTTGCGTAGCAATAAAACTATGCGTTGCTGTTATATGCAAAAAAAGGCAGAACTTCGCCATCTAATTTCGTTTAGGTTTTATTGCGGGTTATAACGTAAATGTCTTTTCGTACTGATACGTTATTTTAAAAACATTACCATACGATGAAATAGTTCCTAAATTAAACCTTAACGGCCAGACGAAACATTTACACAGAAGTCAAACTTACGGAAATGATGCTTTATTTCTCCAGCACAGATTATATAGAAATCACATAACACAAATCAACCACCAACATTCCACCACGCTCCACACACCACGCTAGCATGATCATGATCACATGTAGAGGATTTTAGGAAGGGAGTGTCTGACCCCAGGTCTTAAACAACCCTTAGAAATAGGAAGCTAGGAGATATGGGCTAGAGTGCCCGATAGGAAAGTGACACGGAAGCGAAGTAGAAAGGGGGAGGAAGACGCCCTTAATTAATACCGGGGGCCAGTACCCGGGGTCCGACGGCTTAACGTGCCCATCCGACGCACGGCGGGTATTTAGTGAATCGAGCGTTCGTACATGCCTGGGATCGAACCTGAGGCCCTTCCCGTGGCAGTCACGAACGTTGCCCACTCGGCCACCCGCGGCTCTCACCACGCTAGCAACTGCTTACTCGTAGTTTTTATCTCTGGTTCTTATCTCATAACAGGCATACGACACGTTCATTCTACTTCAATTATGTTGACAACAGTATTCATTTGAGAGAAAAGATATCACGTTAAGTGTGAAGTATAACTGAGAACAAACTCAAGATCTACATAGGGAAAGAAACTAAAAAGGAAAGTTAATTTAGAATATACGTCACAGGGTCAAAGTTGTAAAGGTAATTTCGGAACACAATGTATAGTAATATTATTTTTGAAAAATGAAACCGTCGAAATACGTACTATTGTCGCCACTATAGTCTACTACATATTTACTTTTATGACAATGACATTCATTATTCCACTTACCTAAAAAGAGCCCAATGTCAGGAATTATCAGGCAACCAAGAAGTTCTGCCGTTTTTTTATGACAGAAAAAAATATGCAACACATGTAGAAAAAATATATATATTCATCAAAATAGTTACTCTCACAAGCAATAAAGTTTTCCCAACGGGAAACAAACTTATTAATACTGTTTTTGTAAGTCAGGATCTCTTGAGTTGAAAACGCTCTCCAACTCCTTTTCGCAACATCTCTGTTTCTGAACTGTTGATTCCGCAGATGGTTGTCTGGGCTTCAAAATATTAGGGGTATGCAAAGGTTTCCGCCGCTCCCGATAGCGGAGGCTGTATGGTTCTGACCGGCCGGCGAGATGTGCTGTCAGTTCGTAAATGAAGTCAAGCATAGCGGTCGATAAAGTTCATCTACGGCACTCCTTGTTGCTCATGTTTAATTTAGGGAAAAGTGAGAGTGAAGCATACGGTTCAATATTCAGGCATAAGACGAAACGATTATGAGTGAGCGGACGTATCGAGAATGGTTTGCCAGGTTTAAGAAAGGTGATTTAAGCTTGGAAGACAAGCCACGTGCAGGTAGACCGCAGGAACTGGCAGACGAGCAGCTGGAATCGCTGTTGCAAGAGGATACCGCACAATCGACCATGCAACTGTCGAAACGTTTAAAAGCGGGTCAATAGACGGTGGTACGGCGTCTACAGGATTTGGGAAAGATCGGGTTCCGCATACTTTAACGGAGCGTAGTATTAGTCAACGATTGGACATCTGCATGTCGTTGCTGAAGAGGTTTCAAGGGAAGAATTTCTTGTGGAAGGTTCTCACTGGGGATGAAAAATGGGTCTATTGCGACAACCCCGTACGTAAGCAATCCTGGGTCGACGAATGCCAGCTATCAACAACCTCTGCAAAACAGGATATCCACAGGAAAAAGGTGCTGTTGTGTGCGTGTTGTGGAATATGCATGGAGTGCTGTACTTCGAACTGTTGAAACCGGGCGAAATAATCACTGCACAACGATATAGCTATCAGTTGATGAAACTGAATGCCGCAATCGAGCAAAATCACTCATGGACAGGTAAAGGACGCTACCCAGTCATCCTCTTACACGATAATGAAAGATTACATGTCGATGCCATCACCAAAATCAACCCTTGAACAGTTACACTAGGAGGTTTTACCGCACCCAGCCTTCTCCCCGGACATTGCACCCTCAGACTTTCATCTGTTTCGCTCTATGCAACATGCCCTAGCCCAACAGCGGTTCACCATAGTTCCAGAGGTGGAAAATGTCGTCACTGCGTTCTTCAGCTCAAAACCCGAGTCCTTCTATCACAAGAGCATTCATTTGTTGCCTGAAAAATGGCAAAATCTGATTAATGCTAACGGCCTATTTTTCGTTGAATAAACGTGGACTGGTTTCCTGATTGTTCATGTTTCCTTTCTCCTTAAACCGGTGGAAACTTTTGCATACCCCTAATAGGTGATAATCTGCAGGACTAATGTCAGGAGAACGAGGAGGGTGCACAAGAAGTTCCCATCCAAGAATCTGGATCTTACGACATTAGTCATTTCATTATCGTGTAGAACAGAATGCCTTTAGGGTACAGTAGGGCTGGTTATTTTTTCCAAAAGTGATTCCTGAACCCTCTCTAGCTGGGCACAATAAAGAACCGCAGTAATAATCTGGCCAGACGATAACAGTTCACAGTGAACAATTCCAGCTGTAGTTCACCTTGCACATAATAAAACCTTCTTCTGATGGATACTGGGCTTTTGAGGTCTGTGGTAGAGCATCAGTGGATGACAAAAATGATGAGATCGCTAGGTACTGCTGTACATGATCAAGTTTTCATCACAGGGTAAAAAACGATCCAGAAATAGCTTCAGTTTGTATCTAGAAAGCAATTCCTTATACGGTCCTATTGCCGCTTGTTGGCAGGCGTCAGTTGCTGTGGTATCCATTTGTTGATGTTCTACACTTTCCTAAGGCAATGCAAATGTAAGCGAATAGTTTCGTAACTGACGCTTAACCTTTGGGGCAACACCTGACATGTTTGCGCAGAAGCAGCTTCAGTTGCGGCCATCATTCATCGTCATCGATGACAGATGGTTTTTCCTCACGTGTCGGTTCTTCAAGCGTCTCGTCATCAGAAGCGAATTTTTTAAACCATCTTTGAGTGGTGCGCAAAGACTAGCAGAACCTTCTCCGAAAGCCCAGAATAGCTTTTGGACCGTTGGCGTAGCTTTTGTTCCATATCTAAATTCATACAGCATATAAGCACGAATAGCAGAGATTGGGGTGCTTATTTCTGAGTCAAATTTCATAATGTTATGGCACATCCTTTCCAATTTTCTCTAAACTAGTACCGTAGACTCCGCAGTACATCATGTTTTCAGTGTCACTGCCATTGTAACGCCTCTTATCAGGTGTTTCGTGTCACGTACATTAAACTTTGTGGTTCTGGGAAAACGCGAGAGCTTTTTTGGTTGCCTGATAGTAAATCTCATTGTTTGTTATGAATTAATTCCACTCAGTATGTACCAGACTGTGGCTCGGTGTGGTCGTGACTGACGCGAATCAGCTGTGCGTAAATACAGTACACTCTTGAGTCACTCGTTTTATTTCACACCTACAAAGATCTTGGCATACGAAATATACATAGCGTAAATTATTTACAAAGAGTACCATGGTACTCTCCCAATTTCTATAACAAATTTGTAGCAAACTAGTGATGATTTCTAACGGTGCAAATGAAATTCTTGCTTTATCATATTGTTGCAGTTCAGGAACCAGGAGCTAAGTTCGAGAACTCTCCGCTAGGGTAGGGGTGCGCAACCTTTGGGTCGGGACCCTTTTTGGGGTTGCTAGGGTTTATTACGGGAACGCCATTTGTTTCGCTTTTTTTCCTCTTTTTGAAAATCCTCCAAATACGTGGCGTCAGTAAATAATCAAAGACATCGCTCTGTCCACGTTTTAGCAACACATAGCAACCGAAAAATTGTTATTCGGTCACCGCTGGGGATCAGAATCCCAGATCTCCCGATATCCAGCCGTGGTGTAAAGCTGACGCGCTCGGCTGGATATCGGGGATCAGAATCCCAGATCTCCCGATATCCAGCCGTGGTGTAAAGCTGACGCGCTCGGCTGGATATCGGAGATCAGAATCCCAGATCTCCCGATATCCAGCCGTGGTGTAAAGCTGATGCGCTCGGCTGGATATCGGAGATCAGAATCCCAGATCTCCCGATATCCAGTCGTGGTGTAAAACTAACGCGCTGGCTGGATATCGGGGATCAGAATCCCAGATCTCCCGATATCCAGCCGTGGTGAAAGGCTAACGTGCTCGGCTGGATATCGGTGATCAGAATCCCAGATCTCCCGATATCCAGCCGTGGTGTAAAGCTAACGCGCTCGGCTGGATATCGGTGATCAGAATCCCAGATCTCCCGATATCCAGCCGTGGTGAAAGGCTAACGTGCTCGGCTGGATATCGGTGATCAGAATCCCAGATCTCCCGATATCCAGCCGTGGTGTAAGGCTGACGTGCTCGGCTGGATATCGGGGATCAGAATCCCAGATCTCCCGATATCCAGCCGAGGTGTAAAGCTGACGCGCTCGGCTGGATATCGGGGATATCAGAATCCCAGATCTCCCGATATCCAGCCGTGGTGTAAAGCTGACGCGCTCGGCTGGATATCGGAGATCAGAATCCCAGATCTCCCAATATCCAGCCGTGGTGTAAAGCTGACGCGCTCGGCTGGATATCGGAGATCAGAATCCCAGATCTCCCGATTTCCAGCCGTGGTGTAAAGCTGACGCGCTCGGCTGGATATAGGAGATCAGAATCCCAGATCTCCCGATATCCAGCCGTGGTGTAAAGCTGACGCGCTCGGCTGGATATCGGAGATCAGAATCCCAGATCTCCCGATTTCCAGCCGTGGTGTAAAGCTGACGCGCTCGGCTGGATATAGGAGATCAGAATCCCAGATCTCCCGATATCCAGCCGTGGTGTAAAACTAACGCGCTTGGCTGGATATAGGGGATCAGGGCTGGATATCGGGGATCAGAATCCCAGATATCCCGATATCCAACCTAGGTGTAAGGCTAACGCGCTCGGCTGGATATCGGGGATCAGAATCCCAGATCTCCCGATATCCAGCCGTGGTGTAAGCCTAACGCGCTCGGCTGGATATCGGGGATCAGAATCCCAGATCTCCCGATATCCAGCCGTGGTGTAAGCCTAACGCGCTCGGCTGGATATCGGGGATCAGAATCCCAGATCTCCCGATATCCAGCCGTGGTGTAAGGCTAACGCGCTCGGCTGGATATCGGGAGATGTGGGATTCGGATCCCCAGCGGAGACCGAATAACAATTTTTCGGTTGCTATGTGTTGCTAAAACGTGGAAAGAGCGTTGTCTTTTGTATATTTCCTCTTTTTATAAAACCAAGAATGGAGAGCATAATTCCCAAGATTCAAGGTCAAATTTCTCATTGGAATTGTTAAACAAAGGGAATGTATCAATGAATGAAATATGGTATACACCATTGAAAAATACAAATTCGGAAGATGTGAATCCGTTTATTGGTGTAAATACGACATGGATGTTAAGTCAGATAATAGACCAAATTTTCAAGTTTTTGGATTTTATCTGACTTAACATCCATGTCATACTTACACCAATAAACGGATTCATGTCTTCCAAAATGTCGTGTGGTTTTTTTCCCCTCCCACTAATTGTTTATTTTTTGTTTTAATATTTCCTACACATTATTTCTAATTAGTTGAAATATTTTTAAATTTCTAATTAATAAATGTAACTGATATTGGTGAACATAATTTTTTTTTTTTTTTTTGAAAACTAGGGCTGCGCCTCTAGGCTCGCTACGCTCGTTTCCAGAGTAGCACTCCAGCCCTGCTGCCCGATCTCCGAGTATGTCACATGAAATAAAAACTGGAAAATTCATATAAATTTTAATTTTTATTACATGTCTAAGCAAATAAGGCTTCTTATTCCGAAGTTTCAGAGTTTTTTTACTGTCGTTAATTTTTGGAAGGTCGGACTTTTGTCGTTTGAACTTATAGCACTTACTAAATTTACCACTAAGGAAAACAAAAGCGGTCCAGAAAGCATTTCCGTAAACCGTAAACTGTTATGCTAAACCGTTAAGGTGGACGTCAAGTAATTTTGCATCCTATACTTCCAATGGAAAAACTTTTGTACACATTTCCTTCACAATTAGTGTGTTCCCAAGGATGAAAATTTGAGCATCGATTAAATTAACTTCATATTATAACTTGGAATACTTAATATTTTCTAAAACATAACCATAATTATATTAAAAATCAATAACTTGTCCTTTGGTGGTGTTGGAACCAGAAAAAAGATGGCGCGACCTGTATTTTGATGACGTCATAGACAAACAAATGATGGATTGCATACTTATGGTTATGTTTTAGAAAATATTAAGTATTAAAAGTTATAAAATGAAGCTATTTTAATCGATGTTCAAATTTTCATCCTTGGGAACTCATTAATTGTCCAGAAAATAGATGGCGCGACCTGTAGTTTGATGACGGCAGTAGACAAACAAATGTTGGATTGCATACTTATGGTTATGTTTTAAAAAATATTAAATATTCCAAGTTATAAAATGAAACTATTTTAATCGATATTAAAATTTTCATCCTTGGGAACGCATTAATTGTCCAGAAAATGTGTACAGACGTTTTTCTATTGGAAGTATAGGAAGCAAAATTTCTTGACATCCACCTTAAACAACTGAGATAGCTTTACCAACAAAGCATATGCCTAACAAATTATCTACGTTACCATGGTAGCAGGTCATGGGACCAGAACGTTCCTCTGTGGTTATCGTGAAGACAGACGAGCCGTTCGTTTCTTTCCCTTGCGTATTTAAAAAATGCTTAAAAAATCAGAAAATGACTTTTTCTTGATTTTTTTTTTTGTACAAAAGGAAGGATGGTTGTAAGTTTATGCTGTAAAAATTGCAAAGCATTATGATTTATAGTTTGCCATATAACCGTTTTTTTAAATGGATCCCATCGCGAAATAGAGAATTTTGTGAAATTTAGAAATTTAATTTCTCGTAAACTAAATCGAGATTCAAAAAAAGGGAGACGTGGTGTAAAAATTCGGTCATGGCATTACATGCCTACAAAGTTTCGTGGTTCTGTTGCTGTTAGTGTGTCCGGAACGCTAACTGATAGCCCTTTTTTGCTAACCTTAACTTTGAAATACAATAGCTCTCGCAGTATCGCCAGAATCGTAAAACGGTTTATTTCAGCGTGTTCTCCAAACAATTCTCTACAAACGATGTAAATTTCGTATTTTTGTGTTCAATACGTTTTACGCTGCGAGCTACGAAAGCAAAAGTGTCACGAAATTTCTAAAACAGCGGCAGCAGCGCAGCGGCAGTTACTTTTTTTAAGAATAGAGAGATGCATATATAATTGTAATTTAATCCCTTGTTTTATTTACATGGTGACATGGGGTCTCCATAATAAAATAATTCTTCAGTGGGGTCGCACCCACAAAAAGGTTGCGCACCACTGCCATAAGATAGTTGACTATGCAATGATAGGAACGGCTGTCTTGTGCTTACACGAACCCCGTTGATTCCACATCAGTATCTGCCACCTTTTGCCTGTTCGGCCGATTAGACACTTTATTACACACCCTGCATACAAGATTTTAAAATATGCTAGGAAGAAATGGCTTATAACTTCCATCTTTTCTTTCCTGGAGATAATGGAATACTATGTGAGAATACAAATAAAGGGAAGATTTTTTTCTTTTAGTCGCCAGTAGCGATTCAGAGTTGCTTTTGACTCTAATTATTTTTTATCACTTATCACTTATCACGCACGCACGCACGGAAACTCTTATCAGCTGAGCCGATACGAGCCAAGCCCAATATCTGACAGAGTTTCCGGACTCTGATAGGTAGAATTCAGACGTCATAAACACATATCAGGACAATTAATTGCCCAGATTTCCAAATATATCAAGATTGCTTTGATTTTCTTGTTCACTGACGTCATTACTTCCACTAGAAAAATTGAATAATCTTATCACGATGTCTTTTTTATTACATGAAGCAATGTAGGACCACATACATATATTGCTATGAATGTTCAATCATAAATTTTTTTTTTTGGTTGGAGGTTTAACGACCACCGTGAGCAACTCAATGGGCTATAAGCAGTCGCCCGTCCCTAATTTAGGGTCACTGGTTCCAGGGAAGGGAGAGAGCCAGTGCCGTAAGACAAACACAACATCCATGCCTGACCGGGATTCGAACCCGGACCCCTTACGGACGAACGATCAGAGGCCAGCGCCTTAGACCACTGCGCCACCGGGGCGGCAATCATAAATTCACAAGTGGCACTACAAATGTACTCTCGCTTATTATATATAGTACTATTATCTAACTGTTTATTATATACAGGGTATCCAAAAAATAACTGTGCACTGAAAATAACATTTCCCATGTCGAACTGGGTCTTACAGGAGGTGTTGGAAATGGGCCCCACCGAAGTTCAGACATGCCTGCACACGCTTATGCATGTTGGTGAAAACCTTTCTCAGGGTATGTGGTGTGATTTGTTGGATGTGGGTCTTTATTACAGTCTGTAGCTCTTGAAGTGTATGAAGTGGTTCGTACAGGAGGTGTTGGAAATGGGCCCCACCGACGTTCAGACATGTCTGCACACGCTTATGCATGTTGGTGAAAACCTTTCTCAGGGTACGTGGTGTGATTTGTTGGATGTAGGTCTCTATTACAGTCTGTAGCTCTTGAAGTGTATGAAGTGGTTCCTACAGGAGGTGTTGGAAATGGGCCCCACCGACGTTCAGACATGCCTGCACACGCTTATGCATGTTGGTGAAAACCTTTCTCAGGGTATGTGGTGTGATTTGTTGGATGTGGGTCTTTATTACAGTCTGTAGCTCTTGAAGTGTATGAAGTGGTTCCTACAGGAGGTGTTGGAAATGGGCCCCACCGACGTTCAGACATGCCTGCACACGCTTATGCATGTTGGTGAAAACCTTTCTCAGGGTACGTGGTGTGATTTGTTGGATGTGGGTCTTTATTACAGTCTGTAGCTCTTGAAGTGTATGAAGTGGTTCCTACAGGAGGTGTTGGAAATGGGCCCCACCGACGTTCAGACATGCCTGCACACGCTTATGCATGTTGGTGAAAACCTTTCTCAGGGTATGTGGTGTGATTTGTTGGATGTGGGTCTTTATTACAGTCTGTAGCTCTTGAAGTGTATGAAGTGGATCCTACAGAAGATGTTGGAAATGGGCCCCACCTGACGTTCAGACATGCCTGCACACGCTTATGCATGTTGGTGAAAATCTTTCTCAGGGTATGTGGTTGGATTTGTTGGATGTGGGTCTTTATTACAGTCTGTAGCTCTTGAAGTGTATGAAGTGGATCCTACAGGAGGTGTTGGAAATGGGCCCCACCGACGTTCAGACATGCCTGCACACGCTTATGCATGTTGGTGAAAACCTTTCTCAGGGTATGTGGTGTGATTTGTTGGATGTGGGTCTTTATTACAGTCTGTAGCTCTTGAAGTGTATGAAGTGGTTCCTACAGGAGGTGTTGGAAATGGGCCCCACCGACGTTCAGACATGCCTGCACACGCTTATGCATGTTGGTGAAAACCTTTCTCAGGGTATGTGGTTGGATTTGTTGGATGTGGGTCTTTATTACAGTCTGTAGCTCTTGAAGTGTATGAAGTGGATCCTACAGGAGGTGTTGGAAATGGGCCCCACCGACGTTCAGACATGCCTGCACACGCTTATGCATGTTGGTGAAAACCTTTCTCAGGGTATGTGGTGTGATTTGTTGGATGTGGGTCTTTATTACAGTCTGTAGCTCTTGAAGTGTATGAAGTGGTTCGTACAGGAGGTGTTGGAAATGGGCCCCATCGACGTTCAGACATGCCTGCACACGCTTATGCATGCTGGTGAAAACCTTTCTCAGGGTATGTGGTTGGATTTGTTGGATGTGGGTCTTTATTACAGTCTGTAGCTCTTGAAGTGTATGAAGTGGTTCGTACAGGAGGTGTTGGAAATGGGCCCCACCGACGTTCAGACATGCCTGCACACGCTTATGCATGCTGGTGAAAACCTTTCTCAGGGTATGTGGTTGGATTTGTTGGATGTGGGTCTTTATTACAGTCTGTAGCTCTTGAAGTGTATGAAGTGGTTCGTACAGGAGGTGTTGGAAATGGGCCCCACCGACGTTCAGACATGCCTGCACACGCTTATGCATGTTGATGAAAACCTTTCTCAGGGTATGTGGTTGGATTTGTTGGATGTGGGTCTTTATTACAGTCTGTAGCTCTTGAAGTGTATGAAGTGGATCCTACAGAGGTGTTGGAAATGGGCCCCACCGACGTTCAGACATGCCTGCACATGCTTATGCGTGTTGGTGAAAACCTTTCTCAGGGTATGTGGTGTGATTTGTTGGATGTGGGTCTTTATTACAGTCTGTAGCTCTTGAAGTGTATGAAGTGGTTCGTACAGGAGGTGTTGGAAATGGGCCCCATCGACGTTCAGACATGCCTGCACACGCTTATGCATGCTGGTGAAAACCTTTCTCAGGGTATGTGGTGTGATTTGTTGGATGTGGGTCTTTATTACAGTCTGTAGCTCTTGAAGTGTATGAAGTGGTTCGTACAGGAGGTGTTGGAAATGGGCCCCACCGACGTTCAGACATGCCTGCACACGCTTATGCATGTTGGTGAAAACCTTTCTCAGGGTATGTGGTGTGATTTGTTGGATGTGGGTCTTTATTACAGTCTGTAGCTCTTGAAGTGTATGAAGTGGTTCCTACAGAAGGTGTTGGAAATGGGCCCCACTGACGTTCAGACATGCCTGCACACGCTTATGCATGTTGGTGAAAACCTTTCTCAGGGTATGTGGTTGGATTTGTTGGATGTGGGTCTTTATTACAGTCTGTAGCTCTTGAAGTGTATGAAGTGGTTCGTACAGGAGGTGTTGGAAATGGGCCCCACCGACGTTCAGACATGCCTGCACACGCTTATGCATGTTGGTGAAAACCTTTCTCAGGGTATGTGGTGTGATTTGTTGGATGTGGGTCTTTATTACAGTCTGTAGCTCTTGAAGTGTATGAAGTGGTTCGTACAGGAGGTGTTGGAAATGGGCCCCATCGACGTTCAGACATGCCTGCACACGCTTATGCATGCTGGTGAAACCCTTTCTCAGGGTATGTGGTGTGATTTGTTGGATGTGGGTCTTTATTACAGTATGTAGCTCTAGAAGTGTATGAAGTGGTTCGTACAGGAGGTGTTGGAAATGGGCCCCATCGACGTTCAGACATGCCTGCACACGCTTATGCATGTTGGTGAAAACCTTTCTCACGGTATGTGGTGTGATTTGTTGGATATGGGTCTTTATTATAGCCTGTAGCTCTGGGAGTATATGAAGTGATTCCTACAGGAGGTGTTGGAAAATGGGCCACACCGACGTTCAGACATGCCTGCACACGCTTATGCATGTTGGTGAAAACCTTTCTCAGGGTATGTGGTGTGATTTGTTGGATGTGGGTCTTTATTACAGTCTGTAGCTCTTGAAGTGTATGAAGTGGTTCGTACAGGAGGTGTTGGAAATGGGCCCCATCGACGTTCAGACATGCCTGCACACGCTTATGCATGTTGGTGAAAACCTTTCTCAGGGTATGTGGTTGGATTTGTTGGATGTGGGTCTTTATTACAGTCTGTAGCTCTTGAAGTGTATGAAGTGGTTCGTACAGGAGGTGTTGGAAATGGGCCCCATCGACGTTCAGACATGCCTGCACACGCTTATGCATGTTGGTGAAAACCTTTCTCAGGGTATGTGGTTGGATTTGTTGGATGTGGGTCTTTATTACAGTCTGTAGCTCTTGAAGTGTATGAAGTGGTTCGTACAGGAGGTGTTGGAAATGGGCCCCACCGACGTTCAGACATGCCTGCACACGCTTATGCATGTTGGTGAAAACCTTTCTCAGGGTATGTGGTGTGATTTGTTGGATGTGGGTCTTTATTACAGTCTGTAGCTCTTGAAGTGTATGAAGTGGTTCCTACAGGAGGTGTTGGAAATGGGCCCCACCGACGTTCAGACATGCCTGCACACGTTTATGCATGTTGGTGAAAACCTTTCTCAGGGTATGTGGTTGGATTTGTTGGATGTGGGTCTTTATTACAGTCTGTAGCTCTCGAAGTGTATGAAGTGGTTCGTACAGGAGGTGTTGGAAATGGGCCCCACCGACGTTCAGACATGCCTGCACACGCTTATGCATGTTGGTGAAAACCTTTCTCAGGGTATGTGGTTGGATTTGTTGGATGTGGGTCTTTATTACAGTCTGTAGCTCTTGAAGTGTATGAAGTGGATCCTACAGGAGGTGTTGAAATGGGCCCCACCGACGTTCAGACATGCCTGCACACGCTTATGCGTGTTGGTGAAAACCTTTCTCAGGGTATGTGGTGTGATTTGTTGGATGTGGGTCTTTATTACAGTCTGTAGCTCTTGAAGTGTATGAAGTGGTTCGTACAGGAGGTGTTGGAAATGGGCCCCATCGACGTTCAGACATGCCTGCACACGCTTATGCATGCTGGTGAAAACCTTTTCAGGGTATGTGGTGTGATTTGTTGGATGTGGGTCTTTATTATAGCCTGTAGCTCTGGGAGTATATGAAGTGATTCCTACAGGAGGTGTTGGAAATGGGCCACACCGACGTGCAGACATGTCTGCACACGCTTATGCATATTGGTGAAAACCTTTCTCAGGGTATGTGGTGTGATTTCTTGGATGTAGGTCTTTATTACAGCCTGTAGCTCTTGAAGTGTATGAAGTGATTCCTACAGGAGGTGTTGGAAATGGGCCCCACCGACGTCCAGACATGTCTGCACACGCTTATGCATGTGATGAAGACCTCTCTCAGGGTATGTGGTGTGAATTGTTGGATGTGGGTCGTTATTGCAGCCTGTAGCTCTTGAACTGCATGCGGATTACCTGCGTACATCTTCCCCTTCAGTGCTCCCCACAGAAAGTCAGATCCGATGATTGGGCAGGCCACAGTACCCGGGAGATAATGTGATTTCCGAATAATTCCTCCAGAATCTGTATTAATGAGCCACCGGTTTGAGCAGTTTCACTATATCTTGCTGGACCATCTTTCATTGATTTCCCGTTCCGTGAGTTCGGATATGAACGATTGGATAACATGGGCACGATGCCGTTCTGAGTTATAATAGTTTCACTGAAGAAAATAGGCCCGATAATGCGCGTAAGTGTCATGGCACACCAAACACCTACCTTCTGGCTGTGGAATGGCACTTCCTTAAATTCATGGGGATTTTCGTTCTTCCACAGACGAGTGTTTTGGCTGTTGATGTACCCGGACAGGTGGAACCATGCCTGATCTGTAAAGAAAGCCACGTCCAGAATGTCCTCACCTTCTTCAGAGATGAACTCTTGGAACCACCTGCAGTACCGAACACGGGTCACGTGGTCTATTTCTTTCAGCTGATGCACAGCAGATACTTTGTACGGGTGGAAACACAACTTCCTTTAAAGAATATCGTGGGCTATACTCTTTAGCATATTAGCTTGTTGTTAGAGCCACCTCATGGACTTGTGTGGACTCCTCTGTGTCCTGTTCTGGATATCCTGTACGCTCACGTCTGTCGTGGATGGCCTACCAGGGCGGGGGGCATCCAGAACACTTCCAGTTTCCCGAAACTTTGCTATGAAAATTACTGTAGGAAGACTTCTGCATCTCATTTCCTAGCGAACTGTTTTTGTATTTCGCCTATGCACTTGTCGTCATGGCGAAAGACATGTTTCACCAAAAACACTCTCTGTTCGACAATCAACACCACTGTCCTTGTGCCGCGACGAGTGATCAATCGGCACATCTGCCGCCGTAGACCAAGGGTTCGGGAATGACCTTCGCTCGGAACGACAGCTGCGCGCGCTTCGGGGTAGGGAGACATGAAGGATACCAGATACAGAGCACTTCTACGTGGAGGGTCACTTTTCCTGCAATTCCATTCAAAATTTCTTTATTATTACATTACTGCAATTCGTACATTCAGTGTACAGTCATTATTCTGACACCCTGTAATTGTCTATTATATAATATATTAATTATATATAAATATTATAATTATATGTTACATAATATACAGGTTGCATAAGAAAGTCCCTTTAGCCCGAAATAACTTGCGAACGGAGAGAGATACAGTTACGCAAGTGAGATAACGGTATAGTAAAGCGACTACGCCCAATCGAATGCAACTAAAAGCAGCGCCCCTAGTGGCGAAATGCGGAAATTAGCCATTGCAAATCGAAAACGAAAAGAGATAGAGCAAACTTTTCAATTACAAAGTTTAGAGCATCAATGAATTAGTACAAAACGACATTTATTTCACACGGATAAGATAAATTGTCGCCTGAATACCCTAAAATGTCCGAAATCGATGCGCTACCTTTTGTGTGAACGTTTGGAGAGAACAAGCATACGTATGAGCAAATACACACAATTTATTGCATAAATGCGTACTTATGTCAATACAGTTTGATGACGGCAGACAAAACAAAAACAAAAAAGGCAAACTGGCTCACAGTGATAACAAGTTAGTAAAATCATGCAATGCAATGATTTTGATACGCTTTCCAACATACCAGAAATTATCACTCAAGTTATGTGGATAATGGCTGTGGAATAAATCTCGCTCCTGTGTCCTGACCTTTGACCCCATTTCGATTATATTCAACAAAACCGGTTCACTATACCTCCGGAACAACATGATAAAGTTTTGTTGCAATAGAAGCAGTTTTACGCAAGTTAGGAGAATAATGGCTGTGGAATAAATCTGGCTTTTGTGCAATGACCTTTGACCAAATTTCGTTGATATTCAACAGAACCTGTTCAATATATCTCCGGAACAACATGATAAAGTTTTGTCGCAATCCAAGCATTTTAGGTAAGTTATGATGCACAAGGGCAATAGAATGGATCCCACTCCAGTGTCCTGACCTTTGACCCCATTTCGCCCATTTTCAATAGAGTTCGTCCACAGTGGCTCCCTAGCACATACTAAAATTTCATCGAAATCAAATCATTTTTACGCAAGTTATGACGCATAAAGGCAATGGAACATATCCCGCTCTTATGCCCTACCTGACCTTTGACCCTATTTCGCCCATTTTCAATAGTGTTCGTGCCCAGGTGGTTCCCTGCCACATACTAAAATTTCATCGAAATCGAACCGTGTTTACGCATGTTATGACGCATAAAGCAATGGATTGGATTCCGCTTTTATGTCCTGACCTTTGACCCCATTCCGCCCATTTTCAATAGGGCTCGTGCCCAGCTGGTTCCCTACCACATACTAAAATTTCATCGAAATCGAACAATGTTTACGCAAGTTGTGACGCATAAGAGCCATGGAATGGATCCCGCTCCTATGTACTGACCTTTGACCGTGCTTCGCCCATTTTCAAAAGGGTTGGTCCCCAGGTGGTACTCTACCACATACTAAAATTTCGTCGAAATCTAACCATTTTAACGTGAGTTATCGTGCAGAAGGACGAACGGACGGACAGACGGACGGACAAAGCTGGATCATATACGCTTCTTCAACCTACGGTTTTAAAGCGTAAAAAAGTAAATGTCGAGTATGTTCGAAGAGTTCGCCATTGCCCACGATACACATTTGTATTCGTGAAAGTAACTCTGCATGCACATTCCTCAGCATGGAAGGTGTCACATTTGTAACATGACGACGTAGATCCAGCAGACTTGTAGGAGCTGTTGCATACACCTGATTTTTTACGTAACCCCAGAAATCCAAGCTCGCCATTCTCACACAGCGTAAGTAGACCTAAACTTCTGTTTAGGGTACATCCAGCTACTAGTTTTTATATCGTAGGTACAGTACAACGTCACAATCTGTATTTGCATACGGCTACATTTGCGAAATGTGAATATGCAGATTCGAATCGCCGCGCATCGATTTCGGACATTGTAGGGTATTAAGGCGACAATTTATCTTATCCGTGTGAAATAAATATCGTTTTGTACTAATTAATTGATGCTCTACAACTTTGTGATTGGACATTTTGCTCTATCTCTTTTCGTTTTCGATTTGCAATTACTAACTTCCGCATTTCGCCACTAGGGATGGTGCTATTGGTTGCATTCGATCGCGCGTAGTCGCTTTACCACACCGTTATCTCACTTGCATAACTGTACCTCTCTCCGTTCGCAAGTTATTCCATGCTAAAGAGACTTTCCTATGCACATTGTATAACTACACTATCTACCAACAAGTAATTGGACACCTGTGATAGCAAAGGAAAAAGAAGTTTATTCACCTTCAATAGTTGGTGGAGCCTCCACGAGCGGCGATCACAGTTGCTACCCTCCGGGGCATACTCTCAGCCAGGCGTTGTAGGATAGCTAGCGGTATTTTCTTCCACTCGGCTTGGAGAAGACAGGTCAGTTCCTTCACCGATTTCGGACGGTGGGGGCACCCCTTAAGTCGACACTCCAATTCGTCGCAGAGCTGCCCGATAGGGTTAAGGTCCGGGCTCTGAGCAGGCCAGTCCATTCGATTTACCCCATTGTCACCATACCAAGCCATGGTGCTCCTCGCAACATGACAGGTGGCATTGTTACCCTGAAAGTAACATGGGTCCACCCCGTAAAACTGCCACAACGTAGGAAGCGCATGGTCATCAAAAATGGTGCAGTTGGTCTCGGAGTTGAGTCTACCAGAAATTGCGAGCAAGGGTTCCGTGCCACACCAGGAGAAACACCCCCATAGCAAACAGAAACACCCCCATATAAACACCACCGCCGCCGCACAGTTGGCACAATACATTCCGGCAGGAGGCGTTCTCCAGGCAGACGCCAACCCAGACCCTGCCATCCGAACGATAGAGGCTGAACCTTGATTCGTTGCTCCAAAGAACCTGTTTCCACTGTTCAATGGTCAACTGTTACCGTTCTTTGCACCACGTTAGCCGAGCAGCGCTATTGGACTCTGTGATCAAAGACTTGGTGGACGGCAGCACGTCCATGATAACCGAGCAGATGAGCTTCTTTACGGATAGTATTCATCAAAAGAACACTCCCGGATGCCTGTTGAAACTCCTCGCAGATGTGGCCCATCGATTTGGTGCGGTTCTTCCGAATTTCTCTGAACAACACTCGTCGGTCTCTGACTCCCAGTTTTGTGGGTCTGCCGGGTCGGGGCACATTCCGGCAGTCACCTCTCATCTTCCACTTGCCAATCACGTAGGCCACTGTCGATTTTGGGTACTTCAACTCGCCTGATATGTCACATATGGATCGGCCATTTCTGTGATACCCGATGATTACACCTTTCTCGAAATCGGAGAGCTCCGGACTGCGTGGCATCTTGCATGCGACTGGTTGCGTTGTTGCTTACCACACAGATATTTAACGGCGGCGGCCGTGACGTGTATCAGGACCGCAGATATCGTCGATTGCAGGGGTGTCCAATTACTTGTTGGTAGGTAGTGTATCTATAAGTACATCTTATTATGCACAGTCGAGTCACATTATTGTGACCACCTCCTACTTTTGACGTCAACAGCGCGTAGCCAATGAAAGAAGGCACGTGTCGTGAGCTGGCTTGCATGGTATATAAGGCGTGTTGTATGCAATCTGAAAAACAATCACTCGTTGCTTTCATGGATAAAAGTACCGATTTATCATATTTGCAAAGAGGGATGATTATCGGCTTTTGGGCCTACGGTGACAGTATTTCTGAAACAGAGTACTTTATGAACTCTTTGTATGCTGCTGTGGTTAAATTGTATCGTGATTGAAGAAATGGTAACATTACAAATAAGCGAAGTGGAAACTGTGGAGCACCACGTGCCATTGATGTGAGAGGTGAACTTTAGCTGCAATGGTGCGTGAGGGTCGATCGACACGCTACAATGGAGCAACTCTCTGGCCGAATGAACAAGGGGGCTACCGGAAGTGTGTCTAAAACGACAATTCAGCAAACCCTGCTCCATATGGGAGTCAGATACAGACGGATGGTCGCTGCACCTATGCTGACGAAGATGCATCCCCAGAAAAGGCTTACATTTGGCAGTATCAGAATTAGACCTCCGCTGATTGGAAAAGAATTACTTTTTCGATGAGTCACATTTTCTGCTTCATCGAACGGATGGACGTTGGCGTATAAAGCGAGAAAGCATCGGAGAACAAACACTCTTCACTCATTGCCTGAAGAACACAAGCTGGTGGGAATATTATGGTATGGGGAATGTTTTCGTGGCATTCTCTGGGTCCACTCATACCTGTGGAAAGCACGAAGTCGTTATGAATCCATCCTTGCGGACCACGTACACCTATACATGCTGATTGCCTTCCCTGGGGCGGATGGGATCTTCCAAGACGACAATGCTCGAACCCGGGTCCCCTCATTCCGGAATAAGTCACTCTACCAATTGAGCTACCCTGCTATCTGCCTTTATGTCGTGTGCGTCCTGCTGGCAGGTAAGTCACATCTCCCCCCCCCCGGAAAGAGGGCCGGGGGCATGGCCCACGGGTCAGCCGTGACCATGAATCTTCGTAGGCAGCCATCCGCTGTAGAACGTGCACCTGAGAACTCCCAGTCAATCTGGTGTGTGGAATGCAACGTCACACATTTGTATTTTTCGAAGCGCTGGAGAAGGGATTCTCTTATTTTTCCTCTCTCGCGGTGTGGAAAGAACGTCACAAAATTGCGAGATTTTGAACGGCCGGGTCATCCGGAAAGTTCGGGCGCCATTATAACGAAGTAAATTTCTCCGTCATTTTTGTCCACGCCGGGCTCGAACCCGGGTCCCCTCATTCCGGAATAAGTCACTCTACCAATTGAGCTACGCGGACGTTCGTTCTGACTGCTATCTGCCTTTATGCCGTGTGCGTCCTGCTGGCAGGTACATCATAGACGTGTCACACAGTTAGAAATGTCCGAGAGTGATTGGAACAGCACGATGAAGACTTCAAAGTGCTTCCCTGGCCCCCTAATTACCCAGACTTAAACCCAATTGAGCATTTGAGGGACCACTTCGATCGTGTTGTTCGCCCTATGGATCATCCACCACGCACCTTCCAACAGCTTTCAGATGCACCGCAGTCAGCCTGGCTCCACATACATACCTGTGAACAACTTATTGAGTCACTGCCTGCGCGTCTAGCTGCTGTCCGCTCTGCACACGGCGGTTACTCTGGATATTTGCAGGTAGTCACAATAATGTGATTCGACCGTGTACAACCCCTATCTGGTTCTATTTTTTTTTCTTTATATTCCTATTATTTTTGTATTGCTAGTTCTTCTTTTTCTCTTCCTTTTCTTTCTTTTATATTGCAATATGCATGTTAAATCATCAATTCGCCAGTGGTACTACAAATGTATTCTCGCTTATTATATAAATCCTAACTCCTATATGGTTCCATTTTTTTCTTTCTTCCTTTTCTTTTAAAGATAAGATTGCGCAGTTGAGCAGATCCAAATAGCCATTTGTTCAACCAACACTGTCCAAATACACGGTCACCTCCCCAGTGGCGCAGTGGTCTGAGGCGCTGGCATATGATCAGTTGGGTCCGGGTTCGAATCCAGGTGAGGCATGGATCTTTGTGTTTGCCTTTCGGCACAGGCTCTCAATGTGTTACTTGATCAACACTGGTTATCTGTGTACATTGGTTATTTACCAGGCGCAGTGGTCTGAGGCGCTGGCATTGATGCATACTTGTTCACAATGTGTTACATGATCACCACTGTGTAAATTGATCATTTGGCATGCTGCCAACCATGTATGACTTGTCCTTGTTGCTGTGTAATTTCTGTCTCCTGTTTATGTCTGCCAGTATGTATTTGTACCACCAGGTCCAATAAATCATTTAAAAAAAACCTGCAATCAAAAAAAAATATATATATATATATATATACCATCGAGATTAGAGGAAATGCTATCCCACACTCACCAACCCGCTTAACCAGCGTGGTGAGGTATTGCCAAACCTCTCCAAAATGCTCCACCACTTAAATCTTGGCCCTCAGTCTCCGGCAGCTGGAATGTACCTGGCCAACGCAGCGGCCAGTGCGACATGAAGGCAGAGGGTGCTAAGAATCACCGGGGAACCGGACTAGGCTGCCATCTGATGCTGACCTTGGCTACGTATAATGGACGCTCCCTATCTTCTGATTCAAGGCTTCTTGAATTGGAAGAGGAACTACAAAGGATCAAGTGGGACATCGTCGGGCTAAGTGAGGGGAGAAAAGGAGAAGATCTCATTGAACTGAAAAGTGGACATCTCTTCTACTATCGTGGGACAGATACTGGCAGAACTAGTGGTGTTGGATTTATAATAAACAAGAAACTGAAGGATAAAGTTGTAGAAGTTGAAAGTTCCTCTGACAGAGCTGCACGACTCATTATCCAACTCTCGAGAAGATACAAGGCTCAGATTATTCAAACTCATGCACCCACCACAAGTCATCCTGAAGAAGAAATTGAAGAATTTTATGAGGAAATTCGTCATCTAAATAATAAAGGTAAGCAGCACTTGAAGATAAATATGGGATATTTCAATGCAAATATAGGGCAACAGAATGAAACTTCAGTAGGTAAATTCGGTCACGGCAACAGAAACCAGCGGGGAATTACTCTCGCTGATTTTTCAGAGGCAGAAGGGTTTTTCATCTTGAACTCCTTTTTCAAGAAAAAGCCACACAGGAAATGGACATGGAGACATCCAAATGGAACGACAAGTGAAATTGATTTTATTATGTGTAACAAAAATTCGTCATAGAAAACTGCAGTGTGCTAAACAAGTTCAACACAGGTAGTGACCATAGATTGGTGAGATGTAAGATGCACCTCAACATTAAACTTGAACGTGGCAAGCTCATTAGACAAACAAAATGTATTGACATAACCAACCTTAAAAAACACCATAATAACTTCAAGTTGGAACTGAAGAACAGATTCTCTGCTTTAGAAGGCCTAACATTGGAAGAAGTGGATATTTCTGAAGTTAACAGAAAAGTAACCAAAGCTCTTATGGAAACAGCAACAAAATTAGCTGGGTCTAAGAACAAGTTGCATGTGAACAAATTATCAGGAAAAACCAAACTGTTGATGCAAGAAAGAAGAGAGATGAGGACAACTAAAGAAGATGTGACTTCCAAAGTGGAATATATAGAGCTATGCAAGACAGTACGAAAAAGTATCACTGAAGACGTAAGGAAATTCAACTGTGAACTAGTAAGGAAAGCAATTGAAAACAACCAAAGCCTAAAGATAGCAAAGGGACATCTCAGTAAGGGAAGAAAACAGATTATGACATTGAGAAAAGAAGATGGGTCTGTAAGAAGAAATAGATGCGAAATTTTGACAAGAATGAAAGATTTCTACTCCAAATTATATGAAAGAGATGATACATGTACTCCAGACATCATGAAAGGTACCAGTACCAGAGCTCTTCCAATCCTCCCAGCAGAAGTTGCACATGCAATCAAGAACATGAAGTGGGGAAAAGCTCTAGGAGAAGATGGAATTACTGTAGACATCATACAAGAAGCAAATGGAGATATCGAAACAGTACTCGCCCAAATTTTCACTCGATGCCTTAATGAAGGAAAGATTCCTGAGGATTGGAACAACGCTACAATGATCCTGCTACATAAAAAAAGGTGACATTGAGGATCTCAGGAACTACAGACTTATAAGCCTCCTATCAGCGGTTTATAAAATCTTCACTAAAGTTCTTTCATACCGTTTGAAGGTAACAATGGACATGGCTCAACCGAGAGAACAAGCTGGATTCAGGAGTGGCTACAGCACAATAGATCATATCCACATACTGAGAGAACTAATTGAAAGAGCGAGGGAATATGAACTTCCATTGTGCATGGCTTTTATCGATTATGAAAAAGCCTTTGATTCGGTGAAACCATCAGCAGTTACAAAGGCTCTGAAATCCTGAGGTATTGAAGATGCATACATTAATATTATTAATAACATCTATGAAAATGCAAATGCAAAGATTCGGCTGTTTGAAAATACAACACACATAAAAATTGGAAAAGGAGTGAGACAAGGTGACACCATATCTCCGAAGCTCTTTAATGCCACATTGGAAAATGTCTTTCGATCACTGAACTGGCAAAACAAAGGGATAAAGATTAATGGAGATTATCTAACCCACCTTCGTTTTGCTGATGACGTAGTCATTATTGCAACTACCCCATCAGAGCTGCAGAGTATGATCCAGGAACTTGCTGACAAGAGTAAAGAAGTGGGATTAAAAATGAACTTTCAGAAGACAAAAGTGATGTTCAATGCTTCTACAAAAAATGAAGATTTATCGATTGATGGAGAAAAGGTGGAGATAACAGACACGTACGTTTATCTGGGACAGCAGATATCGAGTGAGAGTCACATTGATGAAGAAATTAATCGGCATACAAAACTTGCCTGGAGTTCTTTTGGAAGAAACAGCATAATTTTCAAGAGCAATATGCCATTATGTCTTAAAAGAAAAGTGTTTGATCAATGCATCATTCCAGTGCTTACGTATGGTGCAGAGACGTCGACCTTAACTAAAAGAGACATACAAAGGCTGCAGACAACTCAAAAAACCATGGAGAGGTGCATGCTTGGTGTAACCAGGAGAGATAGGAAGAGTAACTCTTGTATCTGAAAAATGACAAGAGTGGAAGACATCATGATCAGAGTTAAATCCCTGAAATGGCAATGGGCTGGACATAGTGCCAGAAGGACAGACTATCGATGGACAGCTGAAATTTTAGATTGGATTCCAAGGAACAGGAAAAGACCCAGACGAAGACCACATGGGAGATGGGTGGATGAAATTCGAAAGTATGCGTGAGTGACATTTAGGAGACTGGCACAAGATAGTCCGTTGTGGAGGAAACTTGGGGAGACCTTCGTCCAGCAGTGGATTGATAATGGTTGTCAATGATGATGATGATGATTATTATATGTATACATGATCAAACTCTAGCATACTTTGGAAAAATACTCCCTTTGTTTTTGTACACTTGAAAGAAGCTTATAATTCCTGCAATCTAGATATTCTCTAAATCGAGGTACTCTGAAGGAAAGGATGTTGGAAAGTGAAATAGCTAGATTAAGAAATAAATGTTATTCATTCTTATTAATTCTGCTAATGGAGAAATTATAACCTGGTCTTTAATTTGCATGAAACATTCTTACTCATCTCAAGGTAGTGGGCCGTTCCCAGTCCTGCATAGCTGACGTCAGAACTTACGTGATCAGAGCCCACTGGAAGCAAGAGGCCCTGAAACGAACGGCTGCCACTGAGATCATGTGACCAACTTAGTCCCAGCTTTTGTCTCACTGCCGTGAGTGCGTCGTCTCAGCTATCAGTAATGTTCTGATGGGCTGACAGAATAGCGGGAGAATTTCATAAAACGTGGGCTCATGGAAACTTCGAAGATTGTGTTGCAATACGTATAAAATGTGCTAATATTTAGTTCACAAATTACTTTGAAAGTTTTACACAAAATGAAAGAAATGCTAATGTTTTAACGAAACTGAAAAAGTATCTGCGAAGTTTTCGCTTAGAACTCCAGCTGATGGGAACTTTGAAATTTACCGCACAAAATAAATGAAATCTGCTGTTGTTTTGTTGACAAATTACTTAAAACGTTGTGGCACGAAATGCGAATATTTTAATGTTTTGGATGGCACATGCCTGCATCGATTCCAAAATGGCGGCTTATTTACAATTTTTCTTTCGCTCCTGGTGAACTCCCTGTTAGATTTTTGCGGAACCTTTTAAAATTTCCTTTTATTTTTATTAAAGGACTTTGCTCCGTCGCCATTGCCGAAGTTTCTGCGTCAGCATTTTTGGTTTCGGCCTATACCAGTAAAGTTAACATTACCGGTGTGCGGAGTCAGTGTGTTCCTTATTCATGGACTACACAAGGAAGAAAACTTAAGTACTTTTTGCATTTCTTTTGCTTGATGTGAACATACACTGGCGGAAAGTGAAAAAAGAATACCAAGAAGGAGACGTCTGATACCAACGAAATTTATACAGCAAAATAACGGAATACAGAGGATAACGTGATCAAAACATTGTGGCAAAATACACCTGTATTTGCTGGTAAACTGAAAAATAACATTTCCATGTAACATGGTTAGTGCGAGGTTGAACCGCCAAAAACTGCGTCACACTGTGCAATTCTGGCATGGAGTCTGTCGTACAGATATTGGATGTAAGTTTGGGGTATTGAGTTCCAAGCATCCTCAACCTGGACGCGTAAATCGGGGATGGTCGTGGCTGGGAGTGGAGACCGGATAAGCCGTTGTCCCATAAAATCCCACACGTGCTCAATGGGGGACAAATCCCGTGAACGTGCAGGCCATGGAAGTTGTCTCACAACCTGAAGTGCATGTTGTGTTGCACGTGCCGTGTGTGGGCGTACGTTATCTTGCTGGAAAGCACCACGATGGACCGACCTTACAAATGGCACAACAACGGGCTGAATGATGTTGTTGATATAGGAGGTGCTGTTTAACGTACCCGGTACAAACACTAGTTGTGTACGGGAGTGATAGCTGATCGCTCCCCACACCAGGAGACCAGGTGTAGGCCCTGTGTGTCGCTGGCGGATGCAAGAAGGCTGGAGACGTTCCCCTGCGCGTCTGCGAACACGCATACGGCCATCGGAGGCTCCCAAGCAGAATCTGCTTTCATCGGTGAACACGACAGATCGCCATTGCGCTCTCCAGTGCAGACGTTGGCGACACCACTACAGCCGTTTCTGACGGTGGGCTGGAGTCAGAGGTACACATGCCAGAGGCACACGTGCACGTACTCTTGCATCCAGTAGACGGTTGCGGATTGTTCACACAGTCACCTCAGGTGCAACAGCATCTCGGATTTGCGTTGCAGTGGATGTTCTGTTTGACAACGCCGCTCTTCTTATGCGTCGATCGGTCCGCTCACCAGTCCGTCTGTTTCTCCCGGTTCCACGTCTTCCCGTGTGGGAATGTTCCTCGGACCATCTACGCCACCATCGTACCACCACCGATACTTCCTGTCCATTTCGCTCCGCAATACGACGATACGACCACCCGGCCTCGCGGAGTCCGACTACACGACCTCGCTCAAAGTGCGATAACTGCTGAAATTGTACACGTCTCCCATGTCCAGGCATCGCAGCTTCCTTAGGGTCTTTGCACGTGTCCGTACGCCGACGACTGATTACATTCACTTCGCCGTACTCTTTAAATACCACCGACGATAATTTGCATATTATGCCGTGCTGTGGCGTAAGCGCTCACCGGTTGGTCCCGAAATTAACATAACACCTACGTAAACTCGACCCCATTAACATATGTAAATTTCATGATCGTCCGCCAATTCCTTCTTGGTGTTTTTTTTTCACTTTCCGCCAGTGTATTTTCAGTTTTTTTACTGTCGTTATTTTTTGGAAAGGCGGACTTTTGTCGTTTGAACTTATAGCACATAGTAAATCTACCACTAAGGAAAACAAAAGCAGTGCAAAAAACGTTTCCGTAAGATGTATACATCTTACTGAAATGCTAAACCGTTAAACAACTGAGATAGCTTTACCAACAAAACATATGAGTAACAAAGGATTTTTTCAATGTATTATATACATATAATAACTTAACTTTGCACGTTATATTACTCAAGACAGAAAATTAATCTTACTTGTATATCAGTAACAGAAGGAACCAGCAGGTAGAAGTAACTAATCCTTTTTTTTTTTAAATAAAACGCTCTAACATTTTCTTCTGTTTTAGTGGTAAATAAACGTTATATGTTATTACGAGTGTTAATTTTTTCTTTGGAAAGAAAATCACAATAATAAATCAAAATAATAAAATATAAACAACTTCACAGAAACATACTAACGAACTAATGTACTTCACCTGCAGTTCGGAGCATGGAAGTTGATACCTTCTTGGTCACATGGCTAAATCGTTTCATGGCTTCTTGTTTTTAGTGGGCTATGTTACGTGATAGCATGGAGATTTCGAGACAGCAGACGCGAGCGTGCGTTGTGCAGAGAGAGAAGTTTGTTGTGAACTGTAGGAAGTTCAACTGAGCATATATACCCAGTGCGTAAAATTATTTTTAAGACTGGCGCTAGATTTCAGCCTACGGTGGCGCCACCAGTGTAATCGCGAATGCGTTATAAACCGTGACCATCTGCTTGCTTTCTGCCAAAAGTACTGCGCAGTTGTTAAAGTAACTCAAACGAAACGGCCGTTCATTAGAGAAGTAAAATTTTTTTCATGTTGAATTATTAAGATGGAACAAAGGGCTCTTATTAAATTTAACGCAAAACTTGGTAAAAGTGCATCGGAAACGTACCAAATGATTAAACAAGTCTACGGTGAGTTTTGTTTAAGTAGATCAAATGTTTTCCAGTGGCACAAACGTTTTTTGGACAGAAGAGATACGCTAGAAGATGATAAGCATACCGGAAGACCAAGTTCATCTAGGACATCTGGGATTACTGAAAAAGTGCGTGATTTCGTGGCAAACAATCGATGTGCGTCACTAAGAATGATGGAAGAGTCTTTAAACATCAGCAAAGAAACGATTCGAACCATCCTGCATGAAGATTTGGGCATAAATTTGTTCCACACACGTTAACCAATGAACAAAAATCAAGGAGAAGTGTACATTGCAGAGACATCATTTCAGCCGCTGAAAATGATCCAAACTTCTTAAAATCGATTGTTACTGGTGATGAAACATGGTGTTTTCAATATAATCCTAAACCAAAGCGACAAATTGCGGAATGGAAGTCAAAAAACTCACCACAAGCCAAAAAAACAAGAAAAGTTCCATCGAAAATCAAAACAATGCTCATTACATTCTTCGATAGTAAGGGTATTATCCACAAAGAATTTGTTCCAAGTGGACAAACAATTACTGGTGAGTTTTATTTAAATGTTTTGAGGCGTTTGATGGGCAGAATTCGTCCAGAATATCGGGATGAAAACAGTTGGTGTTTGCTGCACGATAATACACCCAGTCACACCTCACTTCTTCTTCGTAGATTTCTGGCGAAAAATAACGTCTTTGTGTTGAATCATCTACCGTATTCACCTGATTTAGCACCCTGCGACTTTTCTTTATTCCCAAAACTTAAAATGACGTTAAAAGGGTGTTATTTTGATGATATTTCGACCATACAAACAGCTTCGACACGTGCTTTGGCAGGCAATTCCGCAAAGTGACCTGGAACAGGCATTCGAATCATTATTAAATCGCTGTAACAAGTGTATTGAAGCCGGAGGGACTTATTTTGAATAACAAACCAAAACAAATTATAATTTCTTGTTTCTATTTCATTTTACAGACCCAGTCTTAAAACTTCTTTGCCACACTGTGTATAAGTGCATTTTAGTGTATATTTAACTAATTAAAAATGTTATATAAGTTGATTTAATACATTAATGGGTCTTGTTTAAGAGACGTGAAGATGTCACAATAATTTTCCTCCTGAGCACTAAATGCACTTCCCAAAAATTCATACAATTTATCAACGGTAAATGGAAACTTACGTTCAGAGATGCTTTCCAAAGAAGGGACAAAATATTCGTCACAGACAATCGCTAACATGGCGCAAAGATAAATCACTATAACGAAATGAAGCACCACTCCTCCCCTAAGTCTCTCCTCCTGTGTGAAGAAATCTCCCGGGAAGGAATCAATAGAAGGAGGAATGCATTCTTGTCCAGTGCCATCTTCGTGTTGTAAAACGCGGCGACCTAATGAAAAAACAAAACATGATAGTCTGATTTTTATATTTCCTGCGTAGAAAACAACATATGTGTAAACATTTTAGTAAAATTATTATTTGATCTTGCCAAAGATCATAGTCATGGGCCAAAGAATGCAGGAAAGCAATACATGTACAAATTGAAAGCACACTTTATTGGGGAGACAGGAAAGTAATGTCGTTTTCGGAAAAGAAGAGAAACATTGTTTGTAAGAGAAGAAATTTATTTCTTAAACAATTATACACTGAGTGGCCACTTTATTATGACCACCCCGTTAGTACTTCGTTGGGCCTCCTTTTGCCTTTAATGCTGCGCCGATTCTTCGTTGCATGGACTCCACGAGATGTTGATAGGTGGTTTGTGGAATCTGAGACCATGCTTAATGAATAGCACTTTCCAGGCGTGTGAGATTGCAGGGTTGTGGATCCAGCTGTCTGATGGCTCGTTCAACTTCATCCCACAAATTCTCAATGGGGTTGTGATCTGGAGATTGTGGGGGGCCACCTAAGCAAAGTAAACTCACCGGCATGTTCCTGAAACCACTCCTGTACAATACGAGCACTATGGCAGGACGCATTATTTTGTTGAAAGTAGCCATCGCCATTGGGATAAACCATCCACATGACAGAATGCACTTGGTCCGCAACAATGTTTAGATATGATGTGCCAGTCAGACACGAATTAAAGGGCTCAAAGCATGCCAGGAAAACATTCCCTACACCATAACGTTGCCTCCACCAACTTAAAGGGTTGTAGCATAGCATTTGGAGTCCATGCTTTCGTGCTGTTTCGGCCAAATTCTCACTCGGCCATCGGTATGGTGCAACTGAAAACGTGATTCATCGGACCTCATAATTTGTCTACAATTATCGACTGTCCAATCCTTGTGCTCCTGTGCGAACTGGAGACATTTTCTCTTGTTAACTGCAGACAGCAAAGATTTTCGAACAGGCCTTCGGCTCCAACATACCATTCAATGCAGTGTACGGCGAGCAGTGCGTGCAGAGATCATTTGAGGGGACACTTGATTAAGATGGTCTGTAATTTGCTGCACTGTTGCCCTTCTGTTGTCTGTTACCAGTCTAGAAACTCTCCGTTCCGCCTGAGCAGTCACTAGCCGAGGACGACCACACGTTGCACATAGAGAACCGGTTTTTTGGCTGACAGTCCAGTCTTTAAACACTTTAAAAACAGCTGCTCGGGAACATTTCATGAATGTGGCGGTTTCGGTGATACTCGCTCCATGGCTCTGAGCTTCTGCAATCATCTCACGTTGAAAGTCCGTCAAATCGCATTTTTTACCCATCTCGTCACCCAAAAACCACTACTACTACTGTCGCAAGCACTACGCTTTCCCTTTTTATTCTAGTCTCGCCCTCTGGCGGCAACAGCGTGCAGCCATAGCTCATTTGCTTAAAACTGTTAGGTGGTCATAATAAATTTGCCACTCAGTGTATAATCGCCATCATTATCGATCACACTTGTCCATCGTGAAACCAAACTTTCAATGCCGTCTTTATAAAAAGACGTTGGCTCTGATGCAAAGAAATCCGAGAACCCCCTTTTGACATCATCAGCTCGATAGTTTACAGTAAGAGCTTGCTTTTAAACGGTCCAGTTGTTGACAATAGATGTCTACCGTTGCGGTCTGTCCGGGTTCCAAGAGCTCAAAGTGAGCTATACCAGCGGTAGTCCACCAATCTCAGAGCAAAACCTGTTTGGGGTGTATTCCTGGTTTTGGCGTAAGAACTGGTGACTGACCTGGAGAAAGCCACTGGTTTTTTGCATTTGTTGTTCACGTAAAAAACCCACCTTTCATCTCCAGTGACAATTCGATGAAGAAAAGGATATTTTTCCTATCGGTGGAGCAAAATGTTGCAAATGCTGGAACGCTGGGCTTTGTTGTCTTGTGAAAGTTGATGTGGGACCCAAACTACTTGTCTATAGAACTTTACAATGAAGCATGTTGGCGGGTCTGTCATGGTTTGGACAGCCATATGATGGTATTCTGCCAGCCCGATTACTACTCGTGTCACTGCTAAGGACTATTTAAGCATTTTGATCGACGAAGTTCATCCCATGGTACAAACAGTATTTCCTGCAGGCAGTGCCATTTATCAAGACGATAAGGACTCAATTCATACAGCTCATATCGTTCAATCATGGTTTTCTGAGCATGTTGATGAGGTTTTCCATCTTCCGCGGCCCTCTCAATCGCTAGACCTCAATATAATACATCCCCTATGGGCCGTTTTAGAGAACAAGGTTCGAGCGCACTATCTGTCTCTGGCATCTTTACAGGAATTTGAAAGCGTGTTGCAGAAAGAATGGTATAATATCACATTATCCAATATCCAAGATTTATATTTGTCCATTCCCAGGAGAATCCAGGCCTTCTTGAATGCAAAAGGCGATCCTACACAATATTACGTATGGAATTCCTTCTTTTACAAGGTGTTTCCATATGTTTGTCCATCCCCTGTACTTCCATTAGCTACTTTGTCCTTTGCTTCCAGGTTGATAATGAAAGCGCCATGTTTTATCTTCCACAATGATTCTATCGATGAAACGGTGACCTTCCTCATGTCACCGCAGCAAATGTTCCAGTGACACTTCTTTGTTCCAAGGACATTTCTCTTTATCAATATTCCGTTGATGTGTTCCAAGGACATTTCTCTTTATTAATATTCCGTTGATGTGTTCCAAGGACACTTCAAGGGAATATTAATTACTTCTTTGGCTGTGGAGACGAAGGGTGCTTCCAATGAATGCTTGTCCTTTGATTTCAGGTTGATAATGAAAGCGCCATGTTTGATCTTCCACAATGATTCTGTCGACGAAACGCAGACCTACCTCATGTCACTGCAGCAAATGTTGCAAGGACACTTCTCTTTATTAATATTTTGTTGAAGTGTTCCAAGGACACTTCAAGGGAATATTAATTACCTATTTGGCTGTGGAGACGACGGGTGCTTCCAATGAATGTTTGTCCTTTGATTTCAGGTTGATAATGAAAGCGTCATGTTGGATCTTCCACAATGATTCTATTGATGAAACGCAGTCCTTTCTTCTGATACCGCAGTAAATATTCTAAGGACACACCCATGCAAATGTCTTTCTGCACGCATTGCAAGTTGTTGGCACTCAGTATGCACAAAATCTTCCGGTTTTGCAGACGATCTCCCTACACTAATTCCAACTTTGTCGGCAAGTGCTTCCACCGTGACTCTTCTGTCTTCTCCAATGAGACTATCCACTTCAGTGACAGAAACATCGGTGGTCACATGGTGTCCTTGCCCTGACCTCGAATCATCAGTCAACAATGACCTCCCCTCTGGGAACATCTTACTCCAGTCTTTAACACGTGACAAAGAATACAGTTTTCGTACACGTTATTCACGCGGCGATGGATTTCTGTGCTTCCGACACCTTCCACGGTTGAAAACCGGTTAACCGAACTCTGTCCAACGTTCGTTTCTTCAATCATGACTAATTGGGCGGAACACCTGCACGAGGTCCTGTACAAAGGACATCTGCTTCGTCGTCACATAATCGCAGCGCCGCTTTTCACTGCGTCATAAAACTACAGTGGTGCCACCTGCGTTTTTATTCGATGTTGCACAAGCCAACAGTAGGGGCACTGCGGCGCAATTCCCCGTCATTTGAATGCTGGTGACAAGAGAAATGTATCACAACACACAGCATATCGATCAACACTATTGGAAATCGGGCTACGTCGCCGTAGGCCGCTGCGTGTACCCATGCTAACCTCGTTTTACCGTCAAACACCTACAATGGGCATCATCATTAGTGTTCTGTCTCTTGACAGGACCAACGGTAACTCAGTAAGCCCTCTTCCTCCATTTTCTTCGTAGCCAATGAAAGAAGACACGTGTCGTGAGCTGGCTTGGAAGGTATATAAGTAGGAAATCGGAAAAACATATCACTCGTTGCTGTCATGGATAAAGAGAGCGATTTATCAGGTTTGCAAAAAGGGATGATTATCGGCTTTCTGGACAATGGTGGCAGTATTTCTAAAACAGCGCACTTTGTGAACTGTTCGTGTGCTGCTTTTCAAAATCGCTTTATTGGTATAACGAAATAAAATAGACGTTCAGCATGAAGCGTCTTACAAACAAAATTCAAACTGATAAAATCAATGATATTTACACTGCAATGAGAAATGTTGATGATACTGATATGCTGCAATTGAGCTAAATACACAGCAGGTGTAGGGAAAAACACCATAAGTTGGTTAACGTGTCACATGACACTGAAGGAACATATTTCCAGGTACACTGTATTGAAAACTTAAAACGCATGATAAAGTAGGCACAGGTTGAGCAAAAACAAAAATGAAATAGAATGATAATTATATACATAGGTAACATTCCATAGCGCAGGCATACGTAGAAGCGAAACGACGGCGATAGAAAAACATAGTATGACTTATGCAACGAAGAAATATATACTATAATGAGAAATGTTAATGATAAGGAGATGCTGCAATTGATCTAAAAAAACTACAGGTGTAGACGAAACACCGTAAAGTGGTGGCCAGCATGTCACATGACACTAAAGGAACATATATGCAGACAAACAGTATTGAAAACTTAAAACGCATGATAACACAGGCATAGGTTGAGCAACACAATGATGAAATAGGATGACAATTATATGCAGAGGCAACATTATACAGCGCATACATACTCAATAGCTAAACGAAATAATAGAAAAACAAGGAACAACTCGTGCAATGGATAAAATAATATGCAATATAAAATATTGATACTAGGAAGAAACTGCAGTTGAGCTAAATACACAACAAGTGAAGGAAACACATCATTGGGTGGCTAGCGCGTAACATGACGCTGAAGGAACATATTTGCAGGTAAGCAATAATACAAACTTAGAGGGCACAATAAACAGGCACAGTTGAGCAAAACGGTGATGTAATAGAATGACAACTATATACATAGACAATAGTAAGCAGTGCTGACATACTTAATAACAAACCGAGGTAAAGAGAAAACATAGTACAACTCGTGCAACACAGATAGCACGTAAAATACAGCAGAAATTACAAGTGAACACACTGTGCACACAAATGCAGTAGAAGTACAAAAATATTTCGCTAAATGTAATAAAACACGACCAACGCCGTGAAAATGCAACACTCAGCGCCACATTCTGGTGCTAAAGAGAAAAAGTTCTAACGGATGGTTAGATTGAGGAGACCTGTGTCCACCGCGAACCACGGTGTCAGAGGTACCCACGTGGAATGGAAAGCTACTTCTCGATGGCTGATGGAAGCAGGCGGTGCTCAAAGCGGAGACGTGATGTTAGACGATCTCTGAAGTGGCACACAAGTGCCGCACTCGCTTGTTGAGGAGAAACAGGTGAGGAAATGCTCCGGAGTTGCTGATGGAACACGTAAACTACGTGTTTGGCCAGTACAAAGAGATATGCACAAAGAGAGGGAAGAGGAACTGGTGGATTATCACGTAATAGAAGGTGTCTACAGGCTGTAAACTATAACTCTTGGGAGCAAGAGGAACTGGCAATCTTGAAGGCTTGATTGAGTAGAGGCAGTAGAACAGGACAATATAGGTAGACGTGAGAAACGTCTGCCTCCTGAAACACAGAAGGAGCAAAGAGGGGAAGAGAGTAGAGACATACGATAGAGAGAAAAATGGAACAGGATGACGATTATGGAGGAAGAGCCAGTGGGTGTTTTGTTCATGAGGTGTGGAGAGGGGGAGCAGGCAGCGGCCAAACGGCAGAAAAGAGAGGTAGTAGGAACATCAAGTACAGGGAGAGCAGAGGGAGTGGAAATGTGCACTAGGAGACGATACAAAGATTTAGATGAGATAGAAACAAGAGGTTGAACCGTGTGAGCGTGCCTGAGGAAGAACGGTAGCGGAAGAGGAGCAGAGAGCACGGAAATCAGACCAGAAGGGGACGCCAAATCAGGGAAAAGAGATAGGATGGCAGAGTGCAGAGAGTCAAAGACGAAACGAGCAGAACGGGATGATAGAATAGCAGCTGGGAGATCAGCGAAAGGGCGCCAGGAGAGGTCAGGATTAATCAGGTCTTGAATGGTTACGACACCGGCACGAAGTCAGGAAGAAAAAGCAAAGCAAGGGAGGTGGGGCGGGTGGAGAAGAGAGTTGAAAAGAGGGGTTCAGCAAGAAGCTCAAGAGTTGAAGAAGAAGGGGAGCGCAGAAGGGGAAGAGAGCGAAGGAATTTAAGAGCTTCCAGAATAAGCAGAGGGAAGTTTAGAGGGGGAACAGGACAACGGTCCATAAGAACTAGAGAAGAAAAAGAGAAGTGGGGGTTACGCCTGGAGGCGAGAACGTTTCTTACCTGAATTGTAGATGCAACTGGAGCTGTGAAGAAACGGACGAAGTGAATGATACGGTGTACCTTATAGCTCAGAGAAACATCAGGAAGACCGGCTCCGCCAAACAGGGGGGTGCACAGAGCTTCGTGACGGAAAGCCAATGATGTCGCACCCACATGACCACTGTAAGTCGGCGGGTGATCTCTTGAAGACAAAAGAGCGGGGTTGGAGCAGCTATCCGAGAATGCTGACACATGGACAGGAGATACGTACGAGTGAGTCTCGCGCGCTGGTGATAGGATGTGCAGAACTGCACTCGTCTCCAGTACACCGCAGAGTTGGTCGGACGAGGATGTAAACCGGTGCTAGTAGCTTCTGAGGCTGCACGTGGCTGTCCTAGGTGAACTCCTAGGAAGCGTTGGGTGGTTGAAGACCATGCGGCACCCCATGGAGTATCTGTGCGGTTCCACCACGACCCGCACCATAGACCGGTGCTCTTAGACGTGTTTAGCTCAGCAGCAGAACAGGAGGCGTAGTCGGAGAACAAACAACGAAGAAGGTGGAATTGTGATTCTCTACGAATGCAGACTGTAATGTCATCCGCATACGCAGAGTAAATCACTGAGTGGTGCCGTGTACTAGCAACTGGCGCTGGAAGTGTAGCTATAAGAAGGGATGTTGAAGGGAACGAAGAAAGGGTTCCACGGCGATCACAAAGAGTTGCCCTGAAAGCGGGCAGCCCTGCCTGACTCCACGCTTAAATGGGATTGGAGCTGTAAGGAAGGATGCCGTCTTGACATGGAAAACGGCGTCCCTGTAAAAGAGAGAAGAGTGGAAACAAAGGCTGAAGGAAAACCAAAGTGCAAAAGAGTTTGTGTTAGGTAGTTATGTGAAACGTTATCGAAGGCGGAGCGGAGATCCAAAGAAGAAGGGCTAAGGGTTCGGAGTGGGTTTGAGCTAGATGAATTAAGTCACGCAGGAGTTGGATATTAGTAGAAAGAGAGCGTCCAGTAACAGTGTAGGTTTGAGAATCAGCGAGAATGTAAGGAAGGACAGAGTTGAGACGGTGGGAAAGAAGCTTAGTGAAGAGTTTGTAATCCTGGTTAAGAAGAGAAATGGGGCGTCAATTTCCCAAGTCAAGAGGGTCACCCTTCTTGGGAAATAAGACTACATGAGCGTCTGTGAAGCTCCTCGGGAGGGTGGGGAGAGGAGAGCAGCAGAAATAGCAGGAAGAAGAAAGGGTAGGAGGAGAGGGAAGAAAGTACGATAGAAAGGAAAAGAGAGGCCGTCCGGACCCGGAGCGTCTTGAGTGTTGAGAGAAGAAAAGACATCAGAGAGCTCAGAAGATGTGGGTGGAAGAGTTAAAGAGGTAGCTAGATGTGGGGAAACCTGAGGAGATTGGAAGAAGGAGAGAGAGTAGAGGAGGACGGGGGAGGAGCCTCACAGAACTTGGTGCCAAAAAAACTACGAGTGTGAGAACATAGAGTCGACGGATCAGAAGTCACAACACCAGTTGGTAGACGAAGCTGCCGGAGTGCGTTGGTAGACTTGCGTGAAGACTCCATTGACGCAAGGAAATCATGGTTGCAATCTTCTGGGTGTAGGTGCTTTAAGCGAAGGTGTAATAGAGCCTGCTGCGCAAGAGGTTCAAGCAAAGCTTTAAGATCTGCCTGAACTGCAGGGAAAAGTAAATCTGACAACCCGATGAGAGCAATCTTCCGTCGGGCGTGATCAATTTGCATCAGGCGAGATGTTGATGCTGTAAAAGCAAGCTGTTTGATGTGCAATATTCTGCTGTGGTTAAAGTGCATCGTAATTGGAGAAATGGTAACATTGCAAATAAGCGACGTGAAAATTGCGGAGCACCACGTGCCATTGATGTGAGAGGTGAACGTCATCTTCGAAGGTGCGTGAGAGCGGATTAACACGCTACAGTGGAGCATCTCATTGGCAGAATGAACCAGAAGGCTACCAGAAGTGTGTTCAACAGTTCAGCGAACCCTGCTGGGTATGAGGCTCCTATGCAGACGGATAGTGACTACACCTACGCTAACGAATGTGCATGGGCAGAAAAGGCTGACATTTGCACGACAGTATCGGAATTGGTCCACCGCTGATTGGCAAAGGATTGCCTTCTCCGATGAGTCACATTTTCTACTTCATCGAACGGATGGACTTTGGCATGTAAGGCGAGAAACATCGGAGAGCAAACACTCTTCAACCACTGCTGGAAGAACATAAGCTGGTGGGTCTGAGGAATGTTTTATGGTCTGGGGAATGTTTTCGTGGCATTCTCTGGGTCCACTCATAACTGTGGAAGGCACGATGGACCAAATTTGTTATGAATCCATCCTTACAGGCCACGTACTCCCATGCATATTGATTGTCTTTCCTGGGGCGGATGGAATCTTCCAGCACGACAATGCGAAGTGTCACACAGCTAGAAATGTCCGAGAGTGGTTGGAAAAGCAAAACTTCAAAGTACTTCCCTGGCCGCCTAATTCCCCAAACTTAAACCCAATCGAGCATCTGTGGGACCACCTCCATCGTGCTGTTTGCTCTGTGGATGCTACACCACGCATCCTCCATCAGCTGTCAGATGCACTGCACTCCACCGGTGAACACCTTCCAGCACGTTATTGAGTCACTCTCGGCCCGTCTAGCTGCTGTCCGCACTGCACACGGCGGTTACTCTGGATATTAGCTGGTGGTCACAATAATGTGACTAGTCCGTGTATCTTTTCTTTCCATCTTGAGGTCAGATTTTAGCTTGCGCATGCGCAGATGGACTTTCGTAGCTACATCACATTTCGTCGGTGTCAGGGTCGTTTCATCTAAATGACATATAATAATAATAATAAATATTGTCTTTGAAAAACTAAACAGTCGAAATAGTTACTATTTCCTCCGCCATAGTTTAGTAACTTTTTTACATTTATGACATATTTTTCATTGGTTTTACGATAATAACGTTGATTAATCCATCTGTCTTTGTACCGCTCAATTGAGAAATTAATAAGCCTTATTGTTCGTTATGATTTAATTCCACTTAGTATGTACCGGACTGTGACACTGTTTGGTCATGAGTGACGCGACTAAATGCAATGTGTTGAGCAGTATGTAAATAAATGTATACTCTCGCATCACTCGTTTTATTTCGCACATACAAAGATCTTGGCATCGAAATATGCATGTCATAAATAATCTACAATGACTGCCAGGGATTTTTTCGCTACGGACTGGATAGTTATGTTTGCAGTCATCAGCAGTAGGGATTCCAGCGATTGGGGCGATCTCCCCTTCCCCCTACCCCATAAGACAAGTTTCTGTAACTTCCTCTGGTCATAAGTACATCTTTCTAAATCATATTCATTTTTTTTTCTCTTTCGTCCTTCGGGGTCACGTGATTTTACATGCAATATAACGTACATAATTTTATCGTGAGGGAGCCAAGTTTGACTTTGTTCTTAATACGAAATGCTAATCACCAGTTTAAAATAAAATCTTGAAGTGTAATTATCGTAGTATTTAGGTTTGGGAATTCTGCAGAATGACTATCCCATTAAATCCCGAAATTCAGTGTCATCGTTGGTTATTTATTATCTTTGGCATTTAACGCAGACTTCTCCATTCTGTTACAAGTAGTCATTATCTTAAAACATTCTACATTCACTTACGAGGTCAGCGATTGACAAGTACACTTTGCTGTTGGCTACTTCTTGAGAGATTCATGAAATTTCCACATTTGATAATGCAGAGTTTTACTGCGCCATTTTTCGGCGCATTTTTATATTCGCATTTAGACGCATTGGACTTGACATTTTCATGAACTTCTGATTCCTGTTTGTGCACTTGACATTACAGACTTTGTCTCGTAGAAAAAAAAAAAGAAAAAGCCACGGTGTGTTGTTGACGCGTTGCATTTTTTTTTTTTTAGTTCCTGCAATCTTATCGGTCAAAAATTCAGTGCACAAATGAACTGATAAGAGCCTATCAAGAAACCAAGGTGGAACTCTGGAAGTGACAAGAACTAATGTAACCATTTTTGTGTTTACATTTTCCGTTTCCAAGGAGACGTCTAAGCAAAAGCCCTTTATCTTCATTTCCAGAATATAATTTGCTCTGTCCGCAAAGCAATTGTCAGAGAATGCTCTTTTCGTACTAAAAAATCTTTTAATGTAGTAATAAAATACCACAATGAACAATGTTTTCTGAAGGATTGTCACATTATGAAGCTAAAATTAACAACGAATTGTATTCCACGAGATAGTAAAATTATAAAATTACTCTGATTCTCACTGGAACTGATAAATATTTAATGAGAACGTTACAGAGCTCTGCTTTTTATGTTTATTTTTGCATATATGTATCATCATCATCATCATTGTCAACCATTATCAATCCACTGCTGGACGAAGGTCTCCCCAAGTTTCCTCCACAACGGTCTGTCTTGTGCCAGTCTCCTCCATGTCACCCCTGCATACTTTCGAATTTCATCCACCCATCTCCCATGTGGTCTTCTTCTGGGTCTTTTCCTGTCCCTTGGAATCCAATCTAAAATTTCGGCTGTCCATCGATGATCTGTCCTTCTGGCAGTATGTCCAGCCCATTGCCATTTCAGGGATTTAACTCTGATCATGATGTCTTCCACTCTTGTCATTTTTCGGATCCACGTGTTCCTCTTCTTATCTCTCCTGGTTACACCAAGCATGCACCTCTCCATGGTTTTTTGAGTTGTCTGCAGCCTTTGTATGTCTCTTTTAGTTAAGGTCCACGTCTCTGTACCATACGTAAGCACTGGAAGGATGCATTGATCAAACACTTTTCTTTTAAGACATAATGGCATATTGCTCTTGAAAATTATGCTCTTTCTTCCAAAAGCTCTCCAGGCAAGTTTTGTACGCCGATTAATTTCTTCATCAATGTGACCCTCACTTGATATCTGCTGTCCAAGATAAACGTACGTGTCTGTTATCTCCAGCTTTTCTCCATCAATCGATAAGTCTTCATTTCTTGTAAAAGCATTGAACATCACTTTTGTCTTCTGAAAGTTCATTTTTAATCCCACTTCTTTACTCTTGTCAGCAAGTTCCTGGATCATACTCTGCAGCTCTGATGGGGTAGTTGCAAAAATGACTATGTCGTCAGCAAAACGAAGGTGGGTTAGATAATCTCCATTAATCTTTATCCCCTTGTTTTCCCAGCTCAGTGACTGAAAAACACCCTCCAATGTGGCATTAAAGAGCTTCGGAGATATGGTGTCACCTTGTCTCACTCCCTTTCCAATTTTTATGTGTGTTGTATTTTCAAACAGCCGAATCTTTGCAATAACATATATATATGTATATATATATATATATATCCTCCAATTATGAAGCACAACTGAAAATTTATTTTGCTCCATATGTTAAAGGTACTTTCCATTTTAGCCTTAAATATTTCATTTTTATTTAAATGATAAATCAATAACTTTTTAACGGGCTCCGAACGAGTTAACTAGGGGTTAGCAAGACGGACTGAATTCAGCTGGACCAAATATATTCGCTGTCTAAGTGGGCCGAATGTGGCTGGAACGAGTGAGCCTGCGCGTCAAAAAGCGTTGCTTTCCCCTAAGCTTTTGTTATTAAAAGTGTTCATTTAGGAATACACAGAAGAGCCATTATATTATGACCACCTACCTAAGAAAGTGTAGCCTGCAAAACAGCCGCCACTCGGCGCGTCATCGATTCGATAAGGTGGTGACAGGTATCTTGGGGTATTTGGTGCCATAATGTCAACAGCAGGTCCTTCAGTTCACGTACACTGCGGAATGGAGGTGATTCAGCCCGAACCCGCTTTTCCAAGTCGAACCACAAATGTTCGATTGGGTTCATGTCAGGTGAATTTGGAGGCCGGGGCATTAACACAAAGTCACCAGCATGTTCTGGTAGTGCAGCATGGCGCATTATCCTTTTGGTAATGGCCATCACCAGCAGGGAACACTGTTGCCATGAATGGGTGAACTTGGTCGGCAACGATGTTCAGATACCTGTCGGGGATTGTGCTATGGGAATAATGGGTTATAAAGTGTCCCAAGAAAGCATCACCCACAGCAATAACACACCGCCGTCGCCGGCCTGTTTCCACCCAACAATGCATTCAGGTTCCAGAGCCTCCGTTGGTAATCGGCGTATCCGCGATTGGCCGTCTACGTGAGGCTCCAGGAATCTTGATTCGTCAGACCAGGCCACTTTCTTTCAATCATCCATGGTCCAATCTCGATGATCTTGGACTCATTCCATGCGTTGTTGACGATGACGTGCAGTGAGCATGCGTACCAGGCTGGGTCTTCGGCTACGCAGGCTTATGAGCAGAACGCTGCGATGAACTGTGTGCTGTGACACATTGCCCTGATCACCATTGTTGTAGCTACGGATGATTTGTCGCATTGTGGCCCTGCGGTTGCTGTGAACAATGCGCGACAGTCTCCGCTCCCCTCTGGCATCAATGAACTGCACACGTCTGGACGACTGCTTGTCGTTTGGCTATCTGTGTACCACTTTTAATACGTACTCACTACACCGGCACGTGAAAACCCCACAAACCGCGCCGTTTCCAAAATCGTAGTTCCGACGATCCGTACAACCGCAATTTATCCTTTATCAAATTCCGATAATTCAGCAGCTTTTCCCATTCTGCCACCGAACACGTTACTAACCGAAAGCCGGCCCTCGGGTTATATATATACTGCTCCGTGAACTTCATCTGCGCCACCGTTCGATCTCCAGGCGCACTCATTTCTCTAAGCTGGGGTGGTCATAATGTAATGGTTCATCGGTGTACATTCGCTGTCTAAAAAGTGAGCCGAACGCGGCTGGAACGACTGAACCTGCGCATCAGAAAGCGTTGCTTTCCTTTTAGCTTTGTTCTTCAAAGTTGTCATTTAGGAATATATTCGCTGTCTAAGAAGTGAGTCGAACACGGATGGAACGAGTGAACCTGCGCATCAGAGAACGTTGCTTTCCTTTTTGCTTTGTTATTCAAAGTTGTCATTTAGGAATATATTCGCTGTCTAAGAAGTGGACCGAACGCGGCTGGAACGAGTGAACCTGCGCATCAGAAAGCGTTGCTTTCCCTTAGCTTTGCTATTCAAAGTTGTCATTTAGGAATATATTCGCTGTCTAAGAAGTAGTCGAACACGGATGGAACGAGTGAACCTGCGCATCAGAAAGCGTTGCTTTCACCTCAGCTTTGTTATTCAAAGTGGTCATTTAGGAATAAATTCGCTGTCTAAGAAGTGGGCCGAACACGGCTGGAACGAGTGAACCTGCGCATCAGAAAGCGTTGCTTTCACCTTAGCTTTGTTATTCAAAGTGGTCATTTAGGAATAAATTCGCTGTCTAAGAAGTGGGCCGAACGCGGCTGAAACGAGTGAACCTGCGCATCAGAAAGCGTTGCTTTCACTTTAGCTTTGTTATTCAAAGTGTGTCATTTAGGAATACATTCGCTGTCTAAGAAGTGGGCCGAACGCGGCTGGAACGAGTGAACCTGCGCATCAGAAAGCGTTGCTTTCACCTTAGCGTTGTTATTCAAAGTGGTCATTTAGGAATATATTCGCTGTCTAAGAAGTGGGCCGAACGCGGCTGGAACAAGTGTACATGCACATCAGAAAGCGTTGCTTTCACCTTAGCGTTATTATTCAAAGTGGTCATTTAGGAATATATTCGCTGTCTAAGAAGTGGGCCGAACGCGGCTGGAACGAGTGATCCTGCGCATCAGACATGCTTGACATGTCTCGGTTAGTACCAAAACTATCCGCTGAGAGTTGCCCAGGGTGTGTTAGTATGGTAGATCAGAGCGGCACACCAGCCCCACATCACTACTATGAATGAGATGCGTCGTTTGGATTGGTGTCACCCTCGTCGTTCCTGAACTGTGGGCAATGGAAAGCTGTTCCTTTAAGTGATGAGTCACGCTTTTCACTCTTCCAGTCTGATGGGCCTTTTTGGATTTGGCGACAATCATGCCAACGATTTTCGTCGGACTGTTAAGTTCGGCGGAGATCCATCATCGTATGGAGTTGATTTTCGTGGATGGGACTCTGCCTGCTGGTTATGATGCCACAAACCATGAACTCTGAAATATACCTTAATGTTCTGAATAATTTTGTCCTATCAACAAAGTGGCAGTATTATGGAGATATCCGTTGTCTCAATACAATCGAGCTCCTTGCCACTGTGCGCAGTGTGTGCAAGACTGGTTTCTTGAAAATGCGGTAGAATTGTTCGACTGGCCTGCTCAGAGTCCTGATGCTAATCCCAATGAAGACCTCTGGGATGAACTGGAGTTACGGATATGAAATTGACCACAACCAATCTTTTCGCTCTCCACACACTAAGGTTCCGAAGAGCCGCCCCGGTGGCGCAGTGGTCTAAGCGATGGCCTCTGATCATTCGTCCGAACGGGGTCCGGGTTCGAATCCCGGTGAGGCATGGATGTTGTGTTTGTCTTACGGCACTGGCTCTCTCCTTCCCTGGAACCAGTGACCCTAAATTAGGGACGGGCGACTGCTTATAGCCCATTGAGTTGCTCACGGTGGTCGTTAAACCTCCAATTAAAAAAAAAAAAAAAAGAAAAAAATAGGTTCTGAAGAAAAAAATGCTGTTAATTCGTGTGTTTCACATTGAAGCACTGGTCTCAGATTCTTAGTTGTGAAAGTTTCACTTAATTTATGTAGAATCAGGTAATTTACAAAAGTTAGATTTTTCATAGGCGTTACAGCACATCGGACGATTTATGATTTTTGCAATGCAATAAAATATAAACACCGAAAAAAAAAATTACGGAATGCTGATTGAAGCGTTTACATAAGTTTAAAGTTGATAAACGTAACGAGTTGCATGAATATGGAGAGTGAAACTGCTGGATTATGATTGTGGATATCTATCTGTGGTGTGTGTTTAAAGCATTCGTAGCATTCAGTATTTATTTTTACAGTTACAACTGTGAGTCGTAAAGGTGACGTTACAGAGTAGCAAAAGAATGTCATTGTTTTTGTCCGAGAATATGTCCATTCCTTGCAAGAGGTGCGAAGTTTGTTGGGGTGTCAGAGTCAAAAGTCCTTAGTGTCCATTTCCAGTGGAAGAAGTATGGAAGTTGTCACTGTAGGCGGAGCAACAGTGGTAGGAGCTCTATTAAGACAAATCGGAATCGCAGGCGTTTGGGACCAATAACAGCTTCTGTACGTTTCCAGACCTACCAAGAACTGTTTCAACAGTACAATGCTAGACCCAGTAAACCAGTCTCGGAACGAATCGGGATCAAAGGCGTTTGGGACCATTTAGCAACTCCTGCACGTTTCCAGACTCGCCAAGAACTGCTTCAACAGTACAGTGCTAGACCCAGTAAACCAGTCTCAGAACGAATCGAGATCGCAGGCGTTTGGGACCATTAGCAACTCCTGCATGTTTCCAGACTCGCCAAGAACTGCTTCAGCAGTACAATGCTGGACCCAGTAAACCAGTCTCAGAAGGAATCGGGATCGAAGGCGTTTGGGATCATTAGCAACTCCTGCACGTTTCCAGACTCGCCAAGAACTGCTTCAGCAGTACAATGCTGGACCCAGTAAACCAGTCCCAGAAGGAATCGGGATCGAAGGCGTTTGGGACCATTAGCAACTCCTGCACGTTTCCAGACTCGCCAAGAACTGCTTCAGCAGTACAATGCTGGACCCAGTAAACCAGTCTCAGAAGGAATCGGGATCGAAGGCGTTTGGGACCATTAGCAACTCCTGCACGTTTCCAGACTCGCCAAGAACTGCTTCAGCAGTACAATGCTGGACCCAGTAAACCAGTCTCAGAAGGAATCGGGATCGAAGGCGTTTGGGACCATTAGCAACTCCTGCACGTTTCCAGACTCGCCAAGAACTGCTTCAGCAGTACAATGCTGGACCCAGTAAACCAGTCTCAGAAGGAATCGGGATCGAAGGCGTTTGGGACCATTAGCAACTCCTGCACGTTTCCAGACTCGCCAAGAACTGCTTCAGCAGTACAATGCTGGACCCAGTAAACCAGTCTCAGAAGGAATCGGGATCGAAGGCGTTTGGGACCATTAGCAACTCCTGCACGTTTCCAGACTCGCCAAGAACTGCTTCAGCAGTACAATGCTGGACCCAGTAAACCAGTCTCAGAAGGAATCGGGATCGAAGGCGTTTGGGACCATTAGCAACTCCTGCACGTTTCCAGACTCGCCAAGAACTGCTTCAGCAGTACAATGCTGGACCCAGTAAACCAGTCTCAGAAGGAATCGGGATCGAAGGCGTTTGGGACCATTAGCAACTCCTGCACGTTTCCAGACTCGCCAAGAACTGCTTCAGCAGTACAATGCTGGACCCAGTAAACCAGTCTCAGAAGGAATCGGGATCGAAGGCGTTTGGGACCATTAGCAACTCCTGCACGTTTCCAGACTCGCCAAGAACTGCTTCAGCAGTACAATGCTGGACCCAGTAAACCAGTCTCAGAAGGAATCGGGATCGAAGGCGTTTGGGACCATTAGCAACTCCTGCACGTTTCCAGACTCGCCAAAGAACTGCTTCAACAGTACAATGCTGGACCCAGTAAACCAGTCTCAGAAGGAATCGGGATCGAAGGCGTTTGGGACCATTAGCAACTCCTGCACGTTTCCAGACTCGCCAAGAACTGCTTCAGCAGTACAATGCTGGACCCAGTAAACCAGTCTCAGAAGGAATCGGGATCGAAGGCGTTTGGGACCATTAGCAACTCCTGCACGTTTCCAGACTCGCCAAGAACTGCTTCAACAGTACAATGCTGGACCCAGTAAACCAGTCTCAGAACGAAACGGGATCGAAGGCGTTTGGGATCATTAGCAACTCCTGCACGTTTCCAGACTCGCCAAGAACTGCTTCAACAGTACAATGCTGGACCCAGTAAACCAGTCTCAGAACGAAACGGGATCGAAGGCGTTTGGGATCATTAGCAACTCCTGCACGTTTCCAGACTCGCCAAGAACTGCTTCAGCAGTACAATGCTAGACCCAGTAAACCAGTCTCAGAATAAACGCTACGGAGATAACTACGTAGCTGAAGCATTTTCAGTAGTGTTGCCCGGATACGTACGAAGATAACAACTATCCTGAAGAAAACCCGTCTTGCTTGGGCAAAATTGCATCCTCACTAGACCATTGAACAGTGGCGACGAATATGATCCGACAAATCCAGGTCCAGCTTGTATTCGAACGATGATCGTTTGAGGAACACGTGGAAGGCTGCAGACACATATAAACCAGAATGTGTCCAAAGAGCTATGCAAAAGAGGAGGTGGAAGTGTCATGTTTGGGGGCTTTATTTCAAGTACTGGAGCTGAACCATGTGTTGAGGTGTTCAGTCGGATGAAATCTGTGAATTATGTGCCACTTTTAAATAATGCGTTATTGCCTTTAGTCCAGTTTTGGGAAAAAGAAAGACACATACTGGATTCTGTGTTTCAAGATGATAACTCTTGTGTCCATCGAGTTAGAATTGCGTCGGATTGGTTTGCAGAACATAAGAGAGACACTGCACTTCCCAATTGGCTTGCAAATTGGCCCGATCTAAATGTGATTGAAGAAATCTGGGACGTGTTACGAAGGGCAGCGAAGAAGAAAACACACCCTGCGAATTTGGAGGAATTAAGGGATCTTTTAAGCATGGAGTGGAATGATCTAGATACGCATGACATACACTGCTGGACAATTGCTAAGGACGGATCATAAACAGCTATATAGTGCACAAAAAAGTAAGTGTGGTTGGATGCCAAGTGAAATAAAATAATGTCAGAATGCCAGCACATTACAAGAAAGACAATTTATTGTGCTCTGAAATCCAGAAGGCTTTGGAACGTGTTCAAGAGACAAACAGGCCATTTTGTGCAGAATAAGTAAACGTGAAAAAAATGCAATTACCGTCCGCAGGCGTTCCGGCGTAAGATGTCAATACGGGATATGGCCACCATGGAGGGCGATGCAAGATTCCACACGTCGTGTCATGCTTTGCACAACATTATCAAGCAGCTGTTGGGGTAATTTATCCCATTCCCTCTCTCAGTGCACGGATGAGGTTGTCCTTGTTTATTGGAGGGCATTGGCGACCAGCAAGACTCTCCCCAAAGCATTCCACACATTTTGAATGGGCTTCAGAGCTGGAGAACGTGTTGGCCATACGAGGCGTTGAATATCCTTGCTCTCCAGACCCTTCTGGACAGCAACTGTTCGATGACATGTTGCGTTGCGTCCATGAAAATGAATCTATCACCGACAGCACCACGGAACAAGCGAACATGAGGTAGCAGAACATCATTAATGTATCGTTGGCCAGTCATAGTCCCAGTTGGAAGCACATAGAGGGAACGTACGGCCATTGATCATGATGCCAGCCCATACCATGACACTACACGTCGGATATCGGTCCCTTTCCTGTATGTTTGCTGGACAATATGCAGTACCACTATCACGCCAGATCAGTTGTCGTCGACAATCAGACGATAGATTGTATCTACTCTCATCTGAGAAGAGGACAGCAGACCAGTCGTTATCAGTCCAATTGCGATGTGGATGGCACCATTGCAAACGGGCGGTACGGTGACGTCTGGACAATGGGATGCACACAACAGGACGGCGGGCGTATAGTTCTCCTTCATGCAAACGTCTGGCGACAGTTTTTCGGGAGATCCGCTTGCCAGTAGCAGCCATAAACTGATTTGCTACCTCACTAGCTGTGCTGCGCCGGTGTCTTTTTGTTGATAGCACTATGTACCGATCTTCTGCAGGTGTCGTACTGCGAACACGACCTCCCCCGTGACGTTTGCTACACTCCCCATTTGTTTGAAATGATTTCCAAAGCCTTGAAACAACACTGTGGCTGACGTCGAACTCCCTGGCAACATCTGTTATTTTTCGCCCTTCTTCAATCTTGCCAATAATACGGCCACGCGTAAAATCATCTAGGCGATGTCGGGAAGACATGCTGAAAATTGCAAGTTCGTCAATTGATTCTTTCCCTTTCAACTTTGCGTTTTAACAACAACGGTCAATACGCGTCAAATCCTTTATATCTCTTATCAGCGCTATGACGTCACGAACAAGTTCGGCAATCCAAAATTTGCATACGCACAACACGTCTTTCTGTATCCCGCACTTATGCTAATTTCCACATTTTCCTGCCTTCCATTTTATGGTTGCTATTGTTGCTATTGTCATCCGTTCTTAGCAATTGCCCGGCAGTGTATTAAATCATACTGATAACATGGCAGACAAAATTAAACCTGTAATTAAAGCAGGTGGTGATATAATTCCATATTAAAGAATAAAATTTACATTCAGCAATGTTTTGTCCTTGGTGATTATTATAATAAGTAACGATTTTTTCTGTCGCCGCCAATTCGACTTTAGATAAATCATTAAGGGATATCTTATACTCAAAGCAGAAATTTTACAATGGTATTGAAGATTTTTAAATTTGTTTTATATGTTTTAAGGCCGCCCCATAGAAATACGTATAACCTAGGTTCCACTGTCTATGTACGAATAAGAGACGTTTATAAATGTATTAAACGTGCCTTTTTTTCTGATTGGAGGTTTATCGACCACCGTGAGCAACTCAGTGGACTATAAGCAGTCGCTCGTCCCTAATTTACGGCCACTGGTTCCAGGGAAGGGAGAGAGCCAGTGCAATACAACAAACACAAGCGTCCATGCCTCACCGGGATTTGACCTCGGACCCATCTCGGATGAATGATCAGAAGCCATCGTTTATACAACTGCACCACCGAGAGCGGCTCCGTATTTGACCTTCTATTTTAACGATACTGTGCCCAGACTGCCACAGTAGGCTATCGTTAAAATAGAAGGTCAAATACGGAGAAAAACTTACGTGATACGATTGACCTAATACTGTATTTGCAACAAAAAACAAAAATTTGTACAATATCTGCTAAAATAACTCGAACAATTTTATTAATGTGTAACGTTTTGTTGACCTGTGGTATGCGTAACTTTTGTAACACTTTTCCTTTTTGGTTGATTTTCCGAGAAGTTCTATTTCAACGAAAGTAGTTAAATTATTTTTTTACGAGGAAACTGCACATGCAGAAACTTCGTTATACGCGGGAGGAAAAAGATATGTACGAGTTTTACAAGAACAAAAGGCTTATTACAAAACACCGAATATGTAAAAACATCAACAAGGGAAATCATGCGTGACTTTTAATACTTGATTGATTGATTGGAGGTTTTAACGACCACCGTGAGCAACTCAATGGGCTATAAGCAGTCGCCCGTCCCTAATTTAGGGTCACTGGTTCCAGGGAAGGGAGAGAGCCAGTGCCGTAAGACAAACACAACATCTATGCCTGACCGGGATTCGAACCCGGACCCCTTACGGACGAATGATCAGAGGCCAACGCCTTAGACCACTGCGCCACCGGGGCGGCTTTTTAATACTTGCATCAGCTTTTATATGTGATCAGGTTTCGTATTTGCTGACTGAAATTACTAGATTTCACTCTTTCTAGTAAATCTAATTTATAATATTCTTTCAGCAGTGATATAAATATATGTGGATATTTTATAGGATTTGACAGCCACAGAAAGTGTTAGCCTTCAAAAATAAATAACTTGCCAAAATTCCTACACGGGAAAGTTCAATAGACTTAAATGTACTGGGGTTTTTTTTATTTTGAAGGGGTGGAGGAAGGTGACCACCATGAGCAATTCGATGGGCAAGCAGATCAGATCAGATCATATGTAGAGAATTTTAGGAAGGGAGTGTCTGACCCCAGGTCTTAAACAACCCTTAGAAATACGAAGCTAAGAGATATGGGCTAGAGTGCCCGATAGGAAAGTTACACGGAAGAGAAGTAGAAAGGGGGAGGAAGACGCCCTTATTTATTACCGGGGGGGGGAGTACCCGGAGTCCGACCGCTTAACGTGCCCTTCCGACGCACAGCGAATATTTAGTGGTTCAAACGTTCGTACCTTCCTGGGATTGAACCCGAGGTCTTCTCCAAGGCAGTCACGAACGCTGACCACTAGGCCATCCACGGCCCAGGCTTATAAGCACTTGCCCGTCCCTAATTTAGTGCCATTACTTCCAGGGAAGAGAGAGAGAGAGAGTGCCGTAAGACAAACACAATGTCCATGCCTCACCGAGATTTTACATGGACCTATCTCGGGCGAATGGTCAGAAAACACTACGTCACCGGAACAGCTAAACGTAATGTGGAAAGTGGGACAAAAGCAGCTAAACGTAATGTGGACAGTGGGATAGAAGCAGCTAAACGTAACGTAATGTAGACCTGCCCAAGAATTTTTTTCGCGGGGGGAGGGGTTATGAGAGCTTTTTGAAAAGGTACGGAACATCCCCGCAAACATATTCAAATAAACATTGCTAAAGTTATTATTAATATTCGTATTACCTATAGCCTTATAACCACATAATGGCTGACCACTTACTTTATACACGGTCGAGTCACATTATTGTGACCACCAGCTAATATCCAGAGTAACCGCTATGTGCAGCGTGAACAGAAGCTGGACGGGCTGGAAGTGACTCAATAAGGTGCTGGAAGGTGCGCACAGGTATGTGGAGCCATACTGACTACAGTGCATGTGACAACTGCTGGAGGGTGCGTGGTGGAGGATCCATAGAGCGAACAATACAATCGAAGTGGGTCCATAGATGCTCAATTGGGTTTAAGTCTGGGGAATTAGGGTGCCAGGGAAGTATTTTGAAGTCTTCATCGTGCTCTTCCAACCACTCTCGGACATTTCTAGCTGTCTGACACGTAGGACTGTCGTTATGGAAGATCCCATTCACTCCAGGGAAAACAATTATCGTGTATGGGTGTGCGTGGTCTGCAAGGATGGATTGATAACGAATTCGGTCCATAGTGCCTTTCTCAGGTATCAGTGGATCCAGGGAATGCCACGAAAACATTCCCCAAACTATAGCGTTGCTCCCACCAGCTTGTGTTCTTGCAGCAATTGTTGAAGAGTGTTTGTTCTCCGATGTTTCTCGCCTTATACGCCATCGTCCATCCACTCGATGAAGCAGAAAACCTGACTCATCAGAGAAGGCAATCCTTTGCCAATCAGCGGAGGTCCAATTCCGATACTTCCGTGCAAATGTAAGCCTTTTCTGCCGATGTACCTTCGATCACTTTTTGCAAGTCTGATGAATCGCCCCTTTTATCCGTGACAGCAACGAGTGATATGTTTTCAGAATGCCTACAGTACATCTTATATGCCCTCCAAGCCAGCTCACGACACGCGCCTTCTTTCATTGGCTACGCGCTGTTGACGTCAAAAGTAGAGGTAGTTACAATAATGTGACTCGACTGTGTATTTTTCTATTTATCTGTGCAGAAAACAAGTTCGGAAAAGTAATTGGAATCCTGATAATATTGATTTATGTGAGCGAAATCTATTTTCCAAAACACTAATAAACATTGTTAAAAATGGTACATAAATTGAAAACCCAGTCTTCTGGGTTTTCTGTATTTATGCCACAGCGTTGGTTTTCTTTTGATGTGATTCCTGGTATTTTAATCAAAGCTCCTTGCTTTTCAGCGTTGCTTTAGAGTAATATTAAATAAATCATGGAACTCAAATTTAGCATTGCCTCGTCGCCACAGAAACTTTCAGTATACCCGTTTATTGGCTTTTCATTGCAATTGGAGATCCTGGTACCTGGATAGTTGCAGCTTCCTAGTCTTGATGGAGAAAACACGTTCAATTGCTGCCATGTGACATAAAAACAATTTTAAATACTATCAAAGCTTTGCCGTATAAAATCGCTTTTTTTGAAGTTTTCAAATTTTTGGAAGTTACCCACGCCCCCTCTTCCCCCGGGTAGGCCACTGAGCGTGGATCCTCTTTGTATTATCACGTCTGTTTGTAATAATTTCTCAGGAATGACATATATTTTCCCACTAAGTTTTTTTCCCATTATGAGAAGAAAAATATTGTTCATGAAAACGTATAACCTTTCAAATTTGAAAATAAATTCGCCTCTCCGGTGATGCAGTGGTCTAAGCAATGGCTTCTGACCATTCGTCCGAAAGAGGTCCGGGTTCGAATCCCGGTGAGGCTTGAGTTTTGTCTTACTGCACTGGTTCTCTCCCTTCCCTGGAGCCAGTGACTCTAAATTAGGGACGGGCGACTGCTTATAGCCCACTGAGGGACCTTTCCTGTTATATAGCCGCCACTGTTTGCTTTTTTTTCATTGTTACATAAAATGCCACAATTTGACTTCCGAATAAGAACGCTTTCAAGCAGCTCCCGATTTTGGGTGTATCGTTCCGCTTTGTTTACATTAAACCTGATCACACCCAACGTGAGAGAAAGTAGTCCACGATAAATGTTATGAGAATTTTTTCATTGGTATGTAAAATGACACTATAAATAGCAAAAGCGTACTTATTCACTTTTTAATAAAATTTAAACTAAGAAATATTTAAAAGAAAAAAATTATACAGTGTAAGAAAACAAATAGCTACAAATTAGGTACCAATATCACTCTAGGAGCCAATACGCTACGATATCTTTCATAATAACATTTACCGTGAATTACTTTCTACATGATCACTGCGCATAGGTGGTACGCATAGAGAAGCAATTTGATCACTGCGAATCTGCTGTCGAGGGACTCTGTGTTCTACTTTCAAAATTGGGAACTACTTGAAAGCGTTCTTATTCGGAAGTCAAGTAGTGGCGGGCAGATAACAGAAAAGGTTCCCACTGAGTTGCTCACTGTGGTCGTTAAACCTCAAATTAAAAAAATAAATAAATTCCAGTGAGCTTTCTGCTCTAAATATCGAACGCAATTTAAACGACGTCGTTTTACTTGGCGATTATCCATAATTTTAATTTGCTTTGGAGCTTGAGATGAATTAATACTTTCATCAAACAGTACATTCATAAGAAACATCGTGTGATTCAAGCTTCGCGCCGACGAACACGCATGAGGAGAAAAACGAGGAGTGTTGTAGCGTGATTTACCTCACACGGAAGGGCATGCGGAGTTACAGAAAACAGATCTGCAGAAGTCCAACATTTTTTTTAAGATATTACCAAAGAATAGGATAGGTGGTAGAGCAAACGAAGTTAACATGCTGTGAAAATAAATTAGCAGCTTAGCAAAACTCACCTGTGATTTGAGCTGCTAAGATGTTTGTATCACTGCCTGAGAACACCCGCTCGGCCGTTAAAACCGCGCATGTAAATAGGGCAAAACATGGCAGCACATACAAAAAGCGAAGCCGCTTGAATCGCTTAGGGGCTCCGTTCATACTTCCAATATCCGGAAACATCGGCTAATTATGCTAGTCTGGGTCATCTGTTAGTCAACTTTTAAGCAAAGCCACTCCGAAATCTTCTCACTCCTTTTGCACGCATCGCAGGACAAACAGCGTGCTTTCGCAACGGAACAGCGTTCAGATCACGAGCGGCTCATGCGCTCTGAATGCTATCACCTACAAGTATATCACTTTTATCTCTTACTATAATCAATTTTGACCCGCACTTTGGCACACAAAAGACAATAACGCGCTGAGTCGATCTCCTCGAAGATAGAAAAACAAGCTACTCTATGTAAACGTTTTTGTAATTCATGCATTGTAACAGTTAAGCCAACTTCAGTTTGTATGTTTCGGTAAAAACTAACTAGACGAAACCAGTCGGAATCGACGATAACTTTTTTTTTTTTGAAAGTAATAAACTGATATGAAACAACAAATGTAAACTTTATTTGCTTGACAAATTCATTCAACCATTTCAGTAAAGACAATAGTCCAGGGTCGTGATTTTTTTTTTGTGACTGAAGATTTAACGACCACCGTGAGCAAATCAATGGGCTATAAGCAGTCGCCCATCCCTAATTTAGTGTCAGTGGTTCCAGGGAAGGGAGAGAGCCAGTGCCTTAAGACAAACATAACATCGATGCCTTACCGGGATTCGAACCCAGACCCTTCACGAACGAAATATCATAAACCAACGCTTGGGCTATAAGCAGTCGCCCGTCCGTAATTTAGGGTCACTGGTTTTAGGGAAGGGAGAGAGCCAGTGCCGTAAGACAAACATAACATCGATGCCTAGCGGGATTCGAACCCAGACCCTTCACGAACGAAATATCATAAACCAACGCTTGGACTATAAGCAGTCGCCCGTCCCTAATTTAGGGTAACTGGTTTCAGGGAAGGGAGAGAGCCAGTGCCGTAAGACAAACACAGCATCCATGCCTCACCGGGATTCAAACCCGGTAGACGAAACCCGTCGGAATCTACAAGGTTTTTTTTGTTTAAAGAATAAACTAAACTCATATGAAACGTATATTAACATCTTTGCATAATGGGAAACGTGTTACCTACATGAATAAACTGGATCGAATGAATGTTAAATTGTATATACACATCACACAGTCCAATGGCACAACGCAATCAGGTCTTCGAGTGTTCGCTGTTCCGATAAGAACTTTCAAACAAATTCCTGCTGGCGTTGTTTTCCAGAACAGTTCACAGAGAAGAGAGACTTCTTTTTTTTTTTTTTTGATTGAAGGTTTAACGACCACCGTGAGCAACTCAATGGGCTATAAGCAGCCGCCTGTCCCTAATTTAGGGTCACTGGTTCCAGGGAAGGGAGAGAGCCAGTGCCGTAAGACAAACACAACATCCATGCCTCACCGGGATTCGAACCTGGACCCCGTTCGGACGAATGATCAGAGGCCATCGCTTAGACCACTGCGCCACCGGGGCGGCCGAAGAAAGACTTCGGACTTTGGACTATCTGGGTCAATCCATACTTCCGCCTTCAACAGTGCGTGAATCAACCGCAGGCGATCGGATGTCAACCACACGCTTCTCCCATTGACTTTACATGAGAACTTTGCCGCCCCACAACGCCCGAACCGTTGCCCCAATCTCATTTTAGTAATCAAGTAATCTTTCTCTTCGACTGGCACCAGTGGTGAAAATGAGCCGGAACGCCGATCCGGGAGCGGAACCCCGCGTTCCTTAAGCAAAACCCTGCGTTCCAGCGTTCCAGAAGCAAATCCCTACGTTCCAGCGTTCCGTTATTGACACCAAAAGAAAGGGAGCATTTAATTTTCATAAAACATTTCGTAATACATTATAAATTTCAATTAATGACACCATCTTGTATTAATTGCTCTTCGCTTCAAATTGATTTTTTTTTTATTTTCCTCTAATAAAGCTCACTCGCCATTTGTGTAGGTACTACCGGAGTTGTACAGCTACAACTCCGGTAGTACCTACACAAAAAAAATTCTCTTCGCCGTCTGGCGTCCTTCTTTCGCGATTTCCCGCCATGGTGACGACTGCAACGCCGCTTAATTCCACGATGAGTGCGAAGTGTTTGCGTGATAGCGAAGGTCATGACAGGAGCTGATTGCTCGATGACCTTGCAACCTCTCTCCGCTCTTGGCATAAAATGACTTCGCAGTTCCTGTAACCTGGCAACGAGCTTAATTACTACACTCTACACATGCTGTCACTTCAACTCCAGCTCCTGTCGTGGTATGACATGACTTTTTGACTGATATTGTAGTCATTGTTGTAAGTTTTAATTTGTTCTTGTGTGAGAAAAAAAACAACTGAAAATAATGAAAAGAACACTAACAGATTTCTTTGGGAAAAAAGATGAGTAAAAAAAATAGAACTCGGGAATTTGGAAACCCCCTTTTTCCCCTGTTCAATGCTCGGACTCCGTGTTAAGTATCACCAAGAAAATCGCCGAAAATACAACAGTCAAAGGAAATCACTGCATCAGGAAGTTCATTAGAAGAATCGGAATCTCGGCAAAGCTCAACAAATGGTTAACCCGAGTGTTGGACTGAGGATCAAAGTAAGTATTTTTTGAAAGAGTACTTTTGGCTTGTTTAAAAAAATGGGTGTTTAGGATGTACCGTCTGTAAAACCGCCGGGAATATGAACGTTTCAGAATTTTTAACTGGTGCAAGGCTTTCTAAGGAGTGGATAGATTGCAAAGTTAGATCTACGGCTGACGATAAGAAGAAGCAAAATACGGCTGTAAGGAAAACCATAAAGGAGCACAGAGAAAGTGACGATTATAAAGAAGCTTCTAAAATGAACGCAACACGTTCTGAAGGCGCCTTTGAAAATATTGTTAAAAAATAAATAAAGTGGACAATACGTACAAAATATTCAATACCGCATATTTCATTGCGAAGAACAATAGACCTTTTGCCGATTTTCCTGGTTTGATTGATCTTCAAAAGAAAAACGGCACTGAGATGGGAAGGATACTGCAGTCTAGGAAGACATGTACGGATATTTGCGATTCTATAGGAAATGACACGCGTAACAAGCTCTGTGAAGAAATCGTCTCCCAAAATATAAAATTCAGTATCTTGGTTGATGAGTGTACAACTGTAAGCCGACTCAGTACTCATAATCTGCATAAGAATGTCTATAGATCCGGATGATATAAATGCCTAAACTCCATTTTTTGACTTGGTTGAATTACACGACTTGAAAGCAACAGCAATAACTGAATCGATTATGAACTGCTTGGTGAAGTACTTTCCAATAGAGCTTATTGAAAATAATCTGATATCTTTCACCTCCGACGGAGCTGCAAACTTCGCAGGTTCCATATCTGGTGTGGCTCAACAGCTTTAAAAAAATTCCCAAATTTATTATATGGCACTGTGCAAATCATAAGTTAGAACTTGCTGTCGGGGACGTAATTAGAGAGGTTTACGGCATACGGAGTTTCAAATCGTTTTGCGATAAATTATACTCTTTGTATCACGCTTCATCAAAGAACGCCCGCGAGTTGCATCACTGTGGCGAAGAAATTGCAGTTCTGTTTTCTTCAATCGGGAGAGTTCTTGGAACAAGATGGGTCGCATCTTGTGAGCAAACAGTATCTGCTGTCTGGAATATGATTCCAGCCTTGGCTTTGCATTTTAAAGCAGCATCTGCTGATGCTTCAAGGGATAGTAAAGAAAGAAACACGTTTTCTCTGGCTTACTGAAAAGACATGTCAAGCACATGCTTCCTGGAAAATTTGGCACTAATGAAAACCGCTTTAAAGAAACTTAGTTCATTGTCACTGCGTCTTCAAGAAAATTCTGTATCGTTACCAGAAGCACATTCGCATATCTCCCTTACAGTGAAAGTTTTCCAAGTTTAGCTGATGGTGATTTTGACGAGTTTTATTTAGTAGCATCAGATGCCGTAAAAAATATGGTATTCAAAGAAGTGGACTTACATTCAAGGGGATATAAATCTGACGGGAAAATGAACCGTGTTCAGTTTTTTCGGAGTGTTGCCAACAATTTATCTGCCAGATTATTCAGCAGCGAGGACATTGTAAAACAACTTCAGGTTTTGTATTAGTCTTTTTGGCCGACCGACTCACCGACATGGCTATTTTATATGGAGAATGAGAGGTTCTAAGTTTATGCCGAATATTCGGATTGAAGGAGGAAAGGAAAATCATTGAAGAGTTCAGACATTTCTAGGAAACCAAAAAAGTTCCACATCATTTAAAAGTCGTATTAAAATCTGTTGCTGCGGTTGCTATATCAACAGCGGAGTGTGAAAGAGGTTTCAGCACCATGAATTTGATAATAACTGATTTAAGAAACGCTTTAAACGTTACACACGTCAGCAACCTCACGTTCATAAAAATCAATGGACCTCCTTCAAAGATCTTCAATCCCTAGCAGTACGTCTGGAAATGGTTGAGTGACGGAAGGAGAAATGCAGATTTTTTGGCTTGCAGAGAACGTGAAGAAAAGATGCAAGAAGACTTGTTGAAACAAAACTTTGGAGATTATTTTAGGAGATGTTTTTTTTTTTCAAATCGAAGTTATAATAGATATTGCAGCTAAATAAATGGATATTTAAGAAAAAGCCGAATTTCTTTACTTTGCTACCGCATATACAGTAGTTACTTACATATCTCTGCCTCAAACACGAGCTGACGTTTTTTTCTCCGATGTTTGTTATTTGAGGACACCTCCAAAAAGGGTGATACCTTTAATTGCACCGGCACACATTCGCGTGGTCTTTCTAATAAGAAACGTACTTCTGAATAAAGAGAACAGCTCTGACTTTAGCTAAATGTGACTATTTCATTTTAAAGTTTAATAACGAAATTTCCTTACATGGATTTATGTGTACAGCAAATGGGTTTGCGAATTTTAAATTTTTAATGCATTCACTTGTACTGTTGTAGTGTTGTCGCCTAAACCTGTCAAAACTGCGTCAAGCCTTTTTGACGAATTCTGACTATGGAGTCGGACATAGACAAAACGTTGCGACATCATTTTGACTGGTTTTGGTGACAACACTGCAAATTGTACGTTGCGTTCCGGCAGCGAAAAATTCCCATTTCTACCACTGACTGGCACAATCTACATGGTAAGACCTTTATTTTGATACCTGGACCATATGTGCACGTTCAGCCGTTCTCTCACAACTGTTCTTACAGTAAAAAACCTTATAGAATTAGTATACATGGTGTTAAAAAAAGAATGACCCGATTTCAAAGTAGTATATTTAATAAGGCAAATGTGGGATAGTTACAAAACAAAGAGCCAAGTATGAAGGAAGGTCTAAAGTTTCACTCACCACAATTACAAATGCTCAGTGTGCCCTCCACCTGCTGCATGGACAACATCAAGCCGATGGCTGAATTCATCCCAAACGTGTCGGAGACTGTCTTCAGTCACAGAATTTACCGTGGCCGTGATTCTCGTTCGGAGCTCATCCAAGTATGTGGGTAAAGGGGGAACATAAACACGGTCTTTTACGCATCCCTGTTAAAAAAGTCACATGGCGTGATGTTTGGAGATCTCGGAGGCCAAGCGTGTAGTACCAAGTCATGAGGCCCCCTGAGCCCAATCCAACGCTGAGGCAATGTGTCGTTTAGAAACCGACAAACTTTGAGGTTCCAATGTGGCGGTGCGTCGGCCTGCTGCAAAAAGTAATCTTCAGAGTCGTCCTGCAGCTGTGGAAGTAGCCAGTCTTTCAGCATTGCAAGATAGGAGTTGCCCGTAACCGTGTTGTCCGCAAAAAGAAAGGGGCTATAAACCTTTGTAACAGAAACCGCGCAAAAAGCATTCAGTTTTGGTGCATCACGTTCATGTTGGAGAGTTTCATGTGAATTCTCCAGTCCCCATATGTGAACATTGTGGCGCAAAACTTTTCCGCTGACATAAAAGGTTGCTTCATCGCTAAAAATCGATCTTTGTACGACGGTGTCGTCCTCCATAGTCCTCTAACAGAGTTCCACGAAAAATCTTTTCGTTGTGTTTTGTCACCTCCACGAACAGCTTGCACCAGTTGCAAACTGTACGGCTTCAGCAGCAAACGTTGTCGCAAAACACGCCAAACAGTCACACGAGGGATGGCAAGTTTGCGGCTCGCACGACGAGTAGACTTCCGTGGGCTTCGCTGAAACGCCTTGTGAATTCGTTGCACATTCGTCGCTGAGGTGGTTGGTCGTCCAGGACTCTTTCCTTTACATAAACACCCTGTTTCTTCAAATTGTCGAAACCAACGATGAATGTTTTTGACCACTGGTGGAGCACTGCCGTAACGCCGTTTAAACACACACTGCATCGTAATCACGGACTTGGTCTTGCTAAATTCGAGCACACAAAACTTCTGTTGCCTCGACGCCATCTTCTCACTCACTAAGCGTAGCGGCTGTTTGGACACTTGTGTTGCCATCTAGCGGTAGTCATAACAAACTCTGGGCCACGCACGTAGACATGATACGAGTCGCATTCATCAGTGGATCGTGGTTGCCGAGATATCTACTTTTCAAATCGGGACATTCTTTATGAAACACCCTATATAGATGCAATAATACAAATTGCCCCATGTATTCTCACCGGTATACCAGCGCGGCGGGACATGGATGTGCTTCCCCCTCTGTTAATTTTTTCTGTATGCATCATAAAAATTGCCCACTTTTCCAAATTTTAAAAAAGTGTAAAACGAAAGAATAATCCTACTTCGAATTTCATCCGTATAAACGTAGATGTAATACAGTCGAAGTGAAATGTTCGTTTACATATATACCAAAGAGCCAAAACAATATGACCACCTACATAATATGATGGCCCACCACGTGCCACCAAAATAGCTCTTACCAGATATACACCGAAGAACCAAAACATCATGACCACCTGCCTAATACGATGTTGGTCCTCCACGTGCCACCAAAATAGCCCTTACCCGGATATACACCGAAGAACCAAAACATTATGACCAACTGCCTAACACGATGTTGTTCCTCCACATGCCACAAAAATAGCTCTTACTTGGATATACAGCGAAGAGCCAAAACATTATGACAACCTGCCTAATATGACGTTGGTCCTCCACGTTCTACGAAAATAGCTCTTTCCCGGATATACACCGACAAACCAAAACATTATGACCACCTGCCTAATACGATATTGGTCCTCCACGTGCCATCAAAATAGCTCTTACCCGGATATACACCGAAGAACCAAAACATTATGACCACCTGTCTAATACGATGTTGGTCCTCCACATACCACCAAAATAGATCTTACCCGGATATACACCGAAGAACCAAAACATTATGACCAACTGCCTAACACGATGTTGTTCCTCCACATGCCACAAAAATAGCTCTTACCCGGATATACAGCGAAGAGCCAAAACATTATGACAACCTGCTTAATACGATGTTGGTCCTCCATGTGTCACCAAAATAGCTCTTACTCAGATATACACCGAAGAACCAAAACATTATGACCACCTGCCTAATATGATGTTGGTCCTCCACGTGCCACCAAAATAGCTCTTACCTGGATATACACCGAAGAACCAAAACATTATGACCACCTGCCTAATATGATGTTGGTCCTCCCGTGCCACCAAAATAGCTCTTACCCGGATATACATCGCAGAACCAAAACATTATGACCACCTGCCTAATACGATGTTGGTCCTCCACGTGTCACCAAAATAGCTCTTACCCGAATATACACCGAAGAACCAAAACATTATGACCACCTGCCTAATATGATGTTGGTCCTCCCGTGCCACCAAAATAGCTCTTACCCGGATATACACCAAAGAACCAAAACATTATGCCACCTGCCTAATATGATGTTGGTCCTCCCGTGCCACCGAAATAGCTCTTACCAGATATACACCGAAGAACCAAAACATTATGACCACCTGCCTAATACGATGTTGGTCCTCCACGTGTCCCCAAAATAGCTCTTACCCGAATATACACCGAAGAACCAAAACATTATGCCACCTGCCTAATATGATGTTGGTCCTCCCGTGCCACCAAAATAGCTCTTACCCGGATATACATCGAAGAACCAAAACATTATGACCACCTGCCTAATACGATGTTGGTCCTCCACGTGCCACCAAAATAGCTCTTACCCGGATATACACCGAAGAACCAAAACATTATGCCACCTGCCTGATACACTGCCGGACAATTGCTAAGGACGGATGACAATAGCAACGATAGCAACCATAAAATGGAAGGCAGGAAAATGTGGAAATTAGCATAAGTGCGGGATATAGTAAGACGTGTTTTGCGTATTCAAATTTTGGATTGCCGAACTTGTTCGAGACGTCATAGCGCTGATAAGAGATATAAAGGATTTGACGCGTATTGACCGTTGTTGTTCAAACGCAAAGTTGAAAGGGAAAGAATCAATTGACGAACTTGCAATTTTCAGTATGTCTTCCCGACATCACCTAGATGATTTTACGCGTGGCCGTATTATTGGCAAGATTGAAGAAGGGCGAAAAATAACAGATGTCGCCAGGGAGTTCGACGTCAGCCACAGTGTTGTTTCAAGGCTTTGGAAATCATTTCAAACAAATGGATAGTGTAGCAAACGTCACGGGGGAGGTCGTGTTCGCAGTACGACACCTGCAGAAGATCGGTACATAGTGTTATCAACAAAAAGACACCGGCGCAGCAGAGCTAGTGAGGTAGCAAATCAGTTTATGGCTGCTACTGGCAAGCGGATCTCCGGAAAAACTGTCGCCAGACGTTTGCATGAAGGAGGACTATACGCCCGCCGTCCTGTTGGGTGCATCCCATTGTCCAGACGTCACCGTACCGCCCGTTTGGAATGGTGCCATCAACATCGCAATTGGACTGATAACGACTGGTCTGCTGTCCTCTTCTCAGATGAGAGTAGATACAGTCTATCGTCTAATTATCGACGACAACTGATCTGGCGTGATAGTGGTACCGCATATTGTCCAGCAAACATACAGGAAAGGGACCGATATCCGACATGTAGTGTCATGGTATGGGCTGGCATCATGATCAATGGCCGTACGTCCCTCTATGTGCTTCCAACTGGGACTATGACTGGCCAACAATACATTAATGATGTTCTGCTACCTCATGTTCGCTTGTTCCGTGGTGCTGTCGGTGATAGATTCATTTTCATGGACGACAACGCAACATGTCATCGAACAGTCGCTGTCCAGGAGTGTCTTGAGAGCGAGGATATTCAACGCCTCGTATGGCCAGCACATTCTGCAGATCTGAATCCCATTGAAAATGTGTGGGATGCTTTGGGGAGGAGTCTTGCCGGTCGCCAATGCCCTCCAATAAACAAGGACACCCTCATCCGTGCACTGACAGAGGAATGGGATAAATTACCTCAACAGCTGCTTGATAATGTTGTGCAAACCATGACACGACGTGTGGAATCTTGCATCGCCCTCCATGGTGGCCATATCCCGTATTGACATCATATGCCGGAACGCCTGCGTACGGTAATCGCATTTTTTTACGTTTACGTATTATGCACAAAATGGCCTGTTTGTCCCTTGAACACGTTCCAAAGCCTTCTGGATTTCAGAGCACAATAAATTGTCTTTCTTGTAATGTCCTGGCATTCTGACATTATTTTATTTCACTTGGCATCCAACCACACTTACTTTTTTATGTGCTATATAGCCGTTTATGATCCGTCCTTAGCAATTGTCCAGCAGTGTATGATGTTGGTCCTCCCGTGCCACCAAAATAGCTCTTACCCGGATATACACCGAAGAACCAAAACACTAAAATTGACAACTCTTTTAAAATTGCTATTGGTCGTTTCTTCAATATTTAGAGAAAATTTGGAATTCTGCAAATTCTCCGTTGTTTCCTTCATAAATGTTTTGGACAAACCAAGACGCATTTTGTATGAGGCAGTCGTCCGTGACATAGCCAGGTGATTTAGTGCTTTCTTGTCACTGCATGGTGTCTACTGATTTCCAACGAACCAAATTCATGACTTTTCCATGACATCTTTAGTTAAATTCATGACCTCTCGGCAATGAGTGGCACAATGACAACCATTCTAGACTCATAATCTAGTACACTTGGCTTGAGATCCCAGGTTATTTTACTTTTACAAACACTGAAACTAATTCCATGCGACAATAGTTTAGGCAAAACTGATGTGTCTATTATATCATTGCTGCTAAAATGGCTATACTTGGCAATAAAGCCCTACCTGAAAGCCAGTTGAGATGAAAGCTGAATATAGTTCTTATGTCATTAAAATTGTTTGTTAACATGAATATAATTATGTATGACTTGCAGTATGCCATTCACCAAATTCCATGTGTTTAAGGAAATAAAAACATTCAGCTCTCATCTAGGATGGGATATGGCTATTTTCAGAAATATTTATCATTGCATCTATTAATACACACATTTTTTAACATGGTAATGCTGTAAAAACTTACAAGTTTTTATTAAGGCAATATAAAAACTATGAATGTACAAAATTTATGGAAACTAAAATTTTACAGTGAAAGACTCAGTTTTTAAGTATCTTAGCTAAACTTATCTCAGAATCTAGAACTTCAGCTTCTTCTTTTGCCTTTTCTATAAGCGTTCTTTCCTTATCTTTAAGTTCTTTTAGTTCTTGGACTGCACTCCTTTTATGATTGGCCACTTCGTCTTATTTCTTCTTTTTTAAGGCTTCTACTCTTTTTGATGAAGCATTTTTGATAGCTAATATCATTGATTTTGTGATGTCCACATTCAGTTCTTTCTCACTGTTAGCTAAACCACCTGCACTGTAAACACTTCTTTCTTCATCTAAGTTTTCAATTAAAAGTTCTTTGTTAACAGAAAAGCCACTTTGAACTTCAGCATTGCCCCATGAAACATGCATAGCAGCTTCTGTAAGAACTTGATAAAGTCATGGTTCACACTTTGTAGTAAATTCATCAGGAAGTGACCAAGTTTGCCCTCCTTAGGATTGAACTGTTTCAGTTGTTTTTTTAGAAGATTCACGAAATTGCAAACATTCCCTCTTCAGTGGTGTTGGATTTATAATAAACAAGAAACTGAAGGATAAAGTTGTAGAAGTTGAAAGTTCCTCTGACAGAGCTGCACGACTCGTTATCCAACTCTCGAGAAGATACCAGGCTCCGATTATTTAACCTTATGCACCCACCACAAGTCATCCTGAAGAAGAAATTGAAGAATTTTATGAGGAAATTCGTCATCTAAATAATAAAGGTAAGCAGCACTTGAAGATAATTATGGGAGATTTCAATACAAAAATAGGGCAACTGCAACAGAATGAAACTTCAGTAGGTAAATTCGGTCACGGCAACAGAAACCAGCGTGGAAATACTCTCGTTGAGTTTGCAGAGGCAGAAGGGTTTTCCATCTTGAACTCCTTCTTCAAGAAAAAGCCACACAGGAAATGGACATGGAGACATCCAAATGGGATGACAAGTGAAATTGATTTTATTATGTGTAACAAAAAATTCGTCATAGAAGACTGCAGTGTGCTAAACAAGTTCAACACAGGTAGTGACCATAGATTGGTGAGATGTAAGATGCACCTTAACACTAAACTCGAACGTGGCAAGCTCATAAGACAAACAATATCTATTGACATAACCAACCTTAAAAAACACCATAATACCTTCAAGTTGGAACTGAAGAACAGGTTCTCTGCTTTAGAAGGCCTAACATCGGAAGAAGTGGATATTTCTGAAGTTAACAGAAAAGTAACCAAAGCTCTTATGGAAACAGCAACAAAATGAGCTGGGTCTAAGAACAAGTTGCATGTGAACAAATTATCAGGAAAAACCAAAATGTTGATGCAAAAAAGGAGAGAGATGAGGACAACTAAAGAAGATGTGACTTCCAAAGTGGAATATATAGAGCTATGCAAGACAGTACGAAAAAGTATCACTAAAGACGTAAGGAAATTCAACTGTGAACTAGTAAGGAAAGCAATTGAAAACAACCAAAGCCTAAAGATAGCAAAGGGACATCTCAGTAAAGGAAGAAAACAGATTATGGAACTCAGAAAATAAGATGGTTCTGTAACAAGAAATAGAGGCAGAAATTTTGACAAGAGTGAAAGATTTCTAATCCAAATTATATGAAAGGGATGATACATGCACTCCAGACATCATGAAAGGTACCAGTACCAGAGTTCTTCCAGTCATCCCAGCAGAAGTTGCACATGCAATCAAGAACATGAAGTGGGGAAAAGCTCTAGGAGAAGATGGAATTACTGTAGACATCATACAAGAAGCAAGTGGAGAAATCGAAACAGTACTCGCCCAAATTTTCACTCGATGCCTTAATGAAGGGAAGATTCCTGAGGATTGGAACTCCGCTACAATGATCCTGCTACATAAGAAAGGTGACATTGAGGATCTCAGAAACTACAGACCTATCAGCCTCCTATCAGTAGTTTATAAAATCTTCACTAAAGTTCTTTCACACCGCTTGAAGGTAGCACTAGACATGGCTCAACCGAGAGAACAAGCTGGATTCAGGAGTGGCTACAGCACAATAGATCATATCCACGTGCTGAGAGAACTAATTGAAAGAGCGAGGGAATATGAACTTCCATTGTGCATGGCTTTTATCGATTATGAAAAAGCCTTTGATTCGGTGAAACCATCAGCAGTTACAATGGCTCTGAAAACCTGCGGTATTGAAGATGCATACATTAATATTATTAATAACATCTATGAAAATGCAAGTGCAAAGATTAGGCTGTTTGAAAATACAACACACGTAAAAATTGGAAAGGGAGTGAGACAAGGTGACACTATATCTCCGAAGCTCTTTAATGCCACATTGGAGGGTGTTTTTCAGTCGCTGAGCTGGGAAAACAAGGGGATAAAGATTAATGGAGATTATCTAACCCACCTTCGTTTTGCTGATGACGTAGTCATTTTTGCAACTACCCCATCAGAGCTGCAGAGTATGATCCAGGAACTTGCTGACAAGAGTAAAGAAGTGGGATTAAAAATGAACTTTCAGAAGACAAAAGTGATGTTCAATGCTTTTACAAGAAATGAAGATTTATCGATTGATGGAGAAAAGCTGGAGATAACAGACACGTACGTTTATCTTGGACAGCAGATATCAAGTGAGGGTCACATTGATGAAGAAATTAATCGGCGTACAAAACTTGCCTGGAGAGCTTTTGGAAGAAACAGCATAATTTTCAAGAGCAATATGCCATTATGTCTTAAAAGAAAAGTGTTTGATCAATGCATCCTTCCAGTGCTTACGTATGGTGCAGAGACGTGGACCTTAACTAAAAGAGACATACAAAGGCTGCAGACAACTCAAAGAAGCATGGAGAGGTGCATGCTTGGTGTAACCAGGAGAGATAAGAAGAGGAACTCGTGGATCCGAAAAATGACAAGAGTGGAAGACATCATGATCAGAGTTAAATCCCTGAAATGGCAATGGGCTGGACATACTGCCAGAAGGACAGATCATCGATGGACAGCCGAAATTTTAGATTGGATTCCAAGGGACAGGAAAAGACCCAGAAGAAGACCACATAGGAGATGGGTGGATGAAATTCGAAAGTATGCAGGGGTGACATGGAGGAGACTGGCACAAGACAGACCGTTGTGGAGGAAACTTGGGGAGACCTTCGTCCAGCAGTGGATTGATAATGGTTGACAATGATGATGATGATATTTTATATATCATCGTCAGTGATGATGATGATATTTTATATATCATCATCATCATCGTCAACCATTATCAATCCACTGCTGGACGAAGGTCTCCCCAAGTTTCCTCCACAACGGTCTGTCTTGTGCCAGTCTCCTCCATGTCACACCTGCATACTTTCGAATTTCATCCACCCATCTGCTATGTGGTCTTCTTCTGGGTCTTTTCCTGTCCCTTGGAATCCAATCTAAAATTTCGGCTGTCCATCGATGATCTGTCCTTCTGGCAGTATGTCCAGCCCATTGCCATTTCAGGGATTTAACTCTGATCATGATGTCTTCCACTCTTGTCATTTTTCGGATCCACGAGTTCCTCTTCTTATCTCTCCTGGTTACACCAAGCATGCACCTCTCCATGCTTCTTTGAGTTGTCTGCAGCCTTTGTATGTCTCTTTTAGTTAAGGTCCACGTCTCTGCACCATACGTAAGCACTGGAAGGATGCACTGATCAAACACTTTTCTTTTAAGACATAATGGCATATTGCTCTTGAAAATTATGCTGTTTCTTCCAAAAGCTCTCCATCCAAGTTTTGTACGCCGATTAATTTCTTCATCAATGTGACCCTCACTTGATATCTGCTGTCCAAGATAAACGTACATGTCTGTTATCTCCAGCTTTTCTCCATCAATCGATAAATCTTCATTTCTTGTAAAAGCATTGAACATCACTTTTGTCTTCTGAAAGTTCATTTTTAATCCCACTTCTTTACTCTTGTCAGCAAGTTCCTGGATCATACTCTGCAGCTCTGATGGGGTAGTTGCAAAAATGACTACGTCATCAGCAAAACGAAGGTGGGTTAGATAATCTCCATTAATCTTTATCCCCTTGTTTTCCCAGCTCAGCGACTGAAAAACACCCTCCAATGTGGCATTAAAAACTTCGGAGATATGGTGTCACCTTGTCTCACTCCCCTTTCCAATTTTTACGTGTGTTGTATTTTCAAACAGCCTAATCTTTGCACTTGCATTTTCATAGATGTTATTAATAATATTAATGTATGCATCTTCAATACCGCAGGTTTTCAGAGCCATTGTAACTGCTGATGGTTTCACCGAATCAAAGGCTTTTTCATAATCGATAAAAGCCATGCACAATGGAAGTTCATATTCCCTCGCACTTTCAATTAGTTCTCTCAGCATGTGGATATGATCTATTGTGCTGTAGCCACTCCTGAATCCAGCTTGTTCTCTCGGTTGAGCCATGTCCAGTGTTACCTTCAAGCGGTGTGAAAGAACTTTAGTGAAGATTTTATAAACTACTGATAGGAGGCTGATAGGTCTGTAGTTTCCAAGATCCTCAATGTCACCTTTCTTATGTAGCAGGATCATTGTAGCGGTGTTCCAATCCTCAGGAATCTTCCCTTCATTAAGGCATCGAGTGAAAATTTGGGCGAGTACTGTTTCGATTTCTCCACTTGCTTCTTGTATGATGTCTACAGTAATTCCATCTTCTCCTGGAGCTTTTCCCCGCTTCATGTTCTTGATTGCATGTGCAACTTCTGCTGGAAGGACTGGAGGAACTCTGGTACTGGTATCTTTCATGATGTCTGGAGTGCGTGTATCATCCCTTTTTCATATAATTTGGAGTAGAAATCTTTCACTCTTGTCAAAATTTCGCCTCTATTTCTTGTTACAGAACCATCTTCTTTTCTCAGTGCCATAATCTGTTTTCTTCCCTTACTGAGATGTCCCTTTGCTATCTTTAAGCTTTGGTTGTTTTCAATTGCTTTCCCTCACTAGTTCACAGTTGAATTTTCTTACGTCTTCAGTGATACTTTTTCTTACTGTCTTGCATAGCTCTATATATTCCACTTTGGAAGTCACATCTTCTTTAGTTGTCCTCATCTCTCTTCTTTTTGCATCAACATTTTCGTTTTTCCTGATAATTTATTTACATGCAACTTGTTCTTAGACCCAGCTCATTTTGTTGCTGTTTCCATAAGAGCTTTGGTTACTTTTCTGTTAACTTCAGAGATGTCCACTTCTTCCGATGTTAGGCCTTCTAAAGCAGAGAACCTGTTCTTCAGTTCCAACTTGAAGGTATTATGGTGTTTTTTAAGGTTGGTTATGTCAATAGATTTTGTTTGTCTTATGAGCTTGCCACGTTCAAGTTTAGTGTTGAGGTGCATCTTACATCTCACCAATCTATGGTCACTACCTGTGTTGAACTTGTTTAGCACACTGCAGTCTTCTATGACAAATTTTTTGTTACACATAATAAAATCAATTTCACTTGTCGTCCCATTTGGATGTCTCCAAGTCCATTTCCTGTGTGGCTTTTTCTTGAAGAGGAAATGGATTTTATATATATATATATATATATATATGTCATGGGGCATTGACTATACGCTGGTTTATAAGGGAACCGGTTCGTGTTTTCTTCTAGGTGCGCAAACTTGTCTTCATTCAGATGCTGATACAAAAAAAAAAAAATCATGACCACATACTCAATTTCATTACTTTTTCACGACTAGTAGACACCCTGCACTAGCAAGTACTTTACTGAACTTAATGAGTACTGGTGACACAGTGAAAGGCAAATTCTGTTCTGCCAGTACTCCCAAGACTAAACACTGTGCATTTGTGATTCTATCACATAGTGGCAAATTAACAGGCATCTGAACTGTAGTTGAACTGCTTGCATGGGATGCTGATGAAACTTCAGAATTAGTTGATGGCTTTGGGGCACTGAAAAAGTTGGCAGGTAAAGTATAGTTTAAACTCTTTACTTGTTCTTTAGAAATGTGCTTTTTACTCTTTATATGGTCCGAAATAGCGGTGAATCCTCTTTTGCCATAATAAATGCTGTCAGAGCAAAGTTTGCAGGTGACTTTTCCACTTACTTCAATTTTTTTAATGCTATCCCCTACTTTTACTTCTACATCTTCCAACATCTTGTCACCAACATTTTTCGACACTTTAATCATCACAGTTTTATTCAGCCAATTGAACTTAAACTTATTTTTTTCCTGAGCATCGATGGCACGCACTTTGTGCTCATCTTTTAAAATTACTTCCATCGCAACAAATTGTTAAAAATAATTACGAAAAAACATCATCAAATGCACAAGTCCGATAAATTATGCAACGAATGTTTTTTAAGAAATGAATATATACGCACTGAATCACAGAAAGAACATCACAAAATTATAGTTAATAGATTGTGCAGTCATCCATCCTTCACGATAGGCGCCGATTATCTTCAAACCAGCAGGCTCGGATGAAAAAAGCACACACAAAATGACAGCTTCTGATTTAAAATAAAGCTATTTTCTTTCGAAACAACATTAAATTAGTATTTTTTTTTAGAAAAGATCAATCACTAAAATAAAATACTACGCCCGGCCGATTGAAACAAAAGTCAAAACTCGAAAGCTGGCTTGGAAAGAACAATCGCGAATATTTCACATACAAAGAAAAGCAACAGGATCATTCACCTACAACCAGTACCGCACCTGCCCTTTTCTGCACTTCATATTCAAGTTTGCATGCCCCCCCCTCTTCACACTCCAATCGGCCTAGCTGCTTAGAGCAATGGTTAGCTTTCTTTTCCCTCCTCCCTCAAACTGTAGCTACGCGCGACCATGGGGAGAGGTGACATGTCATTCTATGCCATACAGAGCTTCGCCGCTGTAACCATCCCGTAATTCGAATCCATTACGATTTTGCTTTTTGGAAGAGGGAGGGCCTCCCCCCCCATGAAATTTATATTGCATTTTTGGAATAATATCGATAACTCCAAAAACGGAACAGAAAAAGCGGATTTCCGCGTCTTCGCGGAAGTCTTTCATGCCTGCAGAAAAAGTTTCATCAAATAGAAAAAGCATTTTTTTTTTTTTTTGCTGTTGGCATGGAGGGATGGGGGAGTATCTTTCAGTTTTGGAAGGTAAGCAACAGAACACAGGTTGATTTTTAATCTGTAAGGGAAATGCTTTGAAATTTCTGTTGTGTTTTTAGGGATGATTAATTTGATACAGAATGAAACAAGAAATATTGCTGACTTTGATGTTCTTTTTTTTTAATTTGAAGTCAGGGACAATGCTGCATTATGGTGTGCAAATTTTGGAAAGATACACAGAGTACGTCCAACACCAAAATAAAATGAGGCTTTTGCAAAAGAACACTTCAGTAAAATCACGGTAAAAAATTTAATACAAAAAAAAAGCCTAAAACTAATTAGCCAGACTTTGAACTGGTTGATTCTTGAAATAAAACAACAGACCTGCTTTTTATATAGTGTTTTTAATGTAACTCTATTCTAATTACACATAAAACTGAATTATTTACAACACTAAAATGACTGAAGTAAAGCAAAAATTAAATAGAAGTTTTGATCATGAAAAGACATTGATTTGAAATTAAAAAGTGTTTAAATTAGCAAGAATTTGTGACATATGAAACACTGTTTCACAGTGTAAAACTCTGGATAAAATATCAAAGCACTTGAACTTTTCGGTCACTCATTGACATTGACTAAAGCTGCAAACTGTACACATACACTTTAAAATCTCAAACTCAGCATCACAGACATAGAAAATTTGCTGCATATTTTCCTTTACTTTTGGTTAGAATAAATTAAAAGCATTCCTGTCGTTTGCTTCTGCTAAAGCTCACAAACTGCGACACAACACCATTTGTAAGGGAAAATATTTTTCCAGCGATCTTCAATTTCATGAAACACTGTGTAGATTATGATCAAATAATCCACAGTCATCTGTAAAAAAGAAAGAAAATATTTTAAAGGATAGACAAATACAAACAAATTTAATATTAATAAGTTGATAAATTTCTACACAGCAAGCTTGAAAGCTGCATTATTGTAGAGTAGGTGTTTAACCTGCATTTCCCAATTTGTTCAAACATGCTAACCCTTACACCACCTACAGTGACACTAAATGATCAAAAGTAACCAGGCACACCTTTCAGGAGTGGATTTGCCCATATCCATCACAGCAATGGCTCATACAGGTATCAGGGGCAACTGTGAGGTGAAACCACAAACCCAGAAACTCTGAACTCAGTGTCATATATATACATATATCGGATCTTTCAACTAGTCACCATGTTGTTCGGCTTGGGGTCGCTTCTGCATGCCCCCCCCCCAGGTCAGATTTTTCGGTTTTTATTTTCTCTTTGGTCCTTTTTAAAAGTTTTTTTGCCCGTTTAAAGCTTGCTGGCGCCCTTTTGTGTTCCTTTAATTTAAAATTTGGGCGTTTTATCTCTTGACCCTGGGCTTGAATCTTTTTGGCCTTGGTTCTGGTAGCGTGCATTGGACCTCGTGGCCCTTCCGTAGCATTTGCTTGTTGGCGTTTGGTTCACTTTATTGAGTCTGTTCTTCTATGTAAATCATTTTTACAATACAGTGTACATATTGCTACTTTTCTTAATTGTTTGTCTAAAGTCTCAACAAGTCTCATGGATATTGTCATAATTTATTTGTTTTTGTAATCATTGTGTCTGTGCTTTGTTTTCCTTGTCTTGTGGACAATGAGTCATTATGCGTCAGGCCAAGTTTGTCAAAATGTAAGAACCTAAATTTGATTCTTATTAATTTCACCTTTCATAGTTTTACAGGTGGTTTTTTATTTGTGGGGTCCTTTGCATGACTTACATTTATGACATAGCAGAAACTCATATTCAACTAGGTCTTTGAAGAGATGAGTTAATGCTGTGTTTTGCTGGTCCTTGAAAAACCCAAAGCTCAGCATTTTCAAAACTTTCTGCATTCTTGCTTGTTTTTCTCTGCTTGTATGACAATGTTTTTTTTTTTTATTTTATTTTTTTTCTAGCTCCTGGAAGTTTTTTTTTTTTTTTTTTTTTTTCTAGTTCCCATTGAATTTGCTCCTAATCCTTACTTCTGAGTATATATATACATACAAGATTAATGGAGATTACTTAACTCACCTTCGTTTTGCTGATGACGTAGTCATCTTTGCAACTTCCCCTTCAGAGCCGCAGAGTATGATCCAAGAACTTGCTGACAAGAGTAAAGAAGTAGGATTAAAAATGAATTTTCAGAAGACAAAAGTGATGTACCTTTTACAAGAAACGAAGATGTATCGATTGATGGAGAAAAGCTTGCTACAACCGATTCCTACATTTATCTTGGGCAGCAGATATTGAGTGTGGGCCACATTGATGAAGAAATTAATCGGTGTATAAAACTTGGATGGAGAGCTTTTGTAAGAAACAGTACAATTTTTAAGAGCAGTATGCCATTATGTCTCAAAAGAAACGTGTTAATCAATGCATTCTGCCAGTGCTTACATATGGAGCAGAGACATGGACATTAACTAAAAAAGACATACAAAGACTGCAGACAACTCAAAGCAGCATGGAGAGATGAATGCTTGGTGTAACCAGGAAAGATAAGAAGAGGAACTTGTGGATAAGGGAAATGACAGGAGTGGACAACATCATGACCAGAGTGAAATCACTGAAATGGCAATGGGCTGGACATGTTGCCAGAACTAACGGACCACCGATGGACAACCAAAATTTTAGACTAGATTCCAAGGGATTGGAAAAGACCAAGAGGAAGACCCAATTGGAGATGGAAGGATGAAATTCAAAAGTATGCTGGAGTGACATGGAGGAGACAGGCCCAAGACAGACAATTGTGGAAGAAATTTGGGGAGACCTTTATCCAGCAGTGGTTGATGATGATGATGATGATGATGATATACACTGAGTGGCCACTATATTATGACTACCTGACAGTTTTAAGCAAATGAGCTATGGCTGCACGCTGTTACCACCAGAGGGCAAGGCTAGTATGAAAAGGGAAAGCTTAGTGCTTGCAACAGTAGTAGAAGTGATTTTTGGGTGATGAGATGGGGAAAAAATGCGATTTGACAGACTTTCAACGTGGGATGATTGTAGGAGCTCGGAGCCATGGAGCGAGTAGCACCGAAACCGCCGCATTCGTGAAATGTTCCAGAGCAGCTGTTGTTAAAAGTTTTTAAAGACTGGACTGTCAGCCAAAAAACTGGGTCTCTACGTGCAACGTGTGGTCGTCATCGACTAGTGACTACTCGGGCAGAACGGAGAGTGTCCATTCTGGTAACAGACAACAGATGGGCAACAGTGCAGCAAATTACAGACCATATTAATCAAGGATCCCCTCAAATGATCTCTGCAAGCACTGTTCGTCATACACTGCATCGGATGGGTTATGCCAGCCGAAGGCCTTTTCGAACACCTTTGCTGCCTGCAGTTAACAAGAGAAAACGTTCGCAGATGAGCACAAGGATTGGACAGTCGATAATTGGAAACAAATTATGTGGTCCGATGAATCATGTTTTCAGTTGCACAATGCCAATAGCCGAGTGAGAATTTGGCGGAAACAGCACGAAAGCATGGACCCCAAATGCATTGCTACAACCCTTCAAGCTGGTGGAGGCAACATTATGGTTTGGGGAATGTTTTCCTGGCATGCTTTGGGCCCTTTAATTTGGGTTGATCAACGCCCGACTGGCACATCATATCTAAAAACATCGCTGCGGACCAAGTGCATTCTGTCATGTGGATGGTTTATCCCAATGGTGATGGCTACTTTCAACCAGAGGGGCAGAATACGTCCGAACGCGCGAACAAGGTTTGGGGAAATTTTTGCCCTGGGGCAAAATGATAATACAGTACAATTCCGAAAATCCGCAATTGCCTAAAATCCGCCTGGATTCGAACATCGGTCACAGTTAACAAACGGGTAAAAAAAAAAAAAAGGTTTCAGAAATCGAAATTTTTTATTTTCCAGCTGATAAAAAAAAAATGTTTAAGATATTTTTAAAGGTTTTTAAAATATTTCATGTGTTTTCCCTATTTGAAAAATATTACTAATGATATACGTAATAGTGTTCTCCCTAGAGACTGTTTGGTGGGCGCCTGCCCAGCTGACAGTGTTTGAGCTGCCTATCACTTTTTCACCAAATCGCGACAAGCACAATACGCCAAAAAAAAGGTTCACCTGAATCGTCAAAAAACGAATGCTAAAAATTGCGTTTTGTTTGTTTTTTAATCCTTGTTACCATTAAGAAATTTGCTCATTTTTATTTTTTTGTGGATAAAAATCAAACGTTTAATCTCACATCACCCGCGCGCGCAGTTTCCGTACTGAGAATCCATGACTTAGTTCTGTTAAATGTCCCGGTCGAATTATCACCAACATGGTTGAACATGATAAAACAATAAGAAAAACAACGAATTGTCCAAATAAGAAGATCAAGTCGACAAATGCAACGAAGATTAAAAAACAGGATGACACTAGATAGTGCCAACGACGTTCTACGTGATGAGCATGAGGATGACGCAGACGATGGAGATGGCAGCACCGTCGACTTAATTAATAGTTAACACGCAAGGAGCAGTACAGCACGAGATATCCTTGAGAATGGCCATGAAAAAGTGCGCCAAAACGCGCTTCGGAAATTTGGGATCTGGATTCCTCAGTGAAGACTGTTTTGCATATCGTTTTCAGTCGAATTTGAGGTTGGAATATTGGATTTTATTTCGATTTTATTATTTCATTGGATTAATTTTCTTTCAAGTTCTATTTTGAAGACAAGGTTTTTTGTGTTTTCGATAAAAGACTCTTATGGGTTTTAGCTATCATAAATACTTCATTGTTGCCCACGGGGAACTTTCATTTTATGGAACTTTGAATACGCATTTTTTTGTTCTTGAGTGTATACCGGGAGCAACTAATCAGAAGGAGACTGCAGACCAAGAGGTAACAATGTTATTATTTTAACCCTCTCATTCTTCTTCTTTTAAGAAATAATTAATGTGCTTTTTAGTTCATATTTTAAATAAATATACCATTCACCCTCAATATGACACCACCAGATTGAGTAGGAAGTTAAGGAGTCCAGGTGTAGTAGTTTTAAGCAAACTTGGGTAAAAAAACGTGAAGAACAGAAAAAATGACAGGACTTCTATGATATCCTGCTAAGAACTCAATATAATATGCCACGTAATAACGTTCAATAGTTAAATATAACGTTTTGAACTGATTTTAGTTTTAGAACTTATTTGTACACTTAATAATATATCAGACTCCATAAGCATACCTGTCAACATCAGCAAGAGCCTTGTCAGTAGCAACTATTGGGTTGTCGGAAAAGTCATGACGTATTTTCGCACCCAACAGCGGTTTGGCAGTTTGAAAGTACTAAAGGCATGCACAGCTCTGTTATCACTATGGCATTCGACAGGTGCCAGTTCTAGCTGCAGTCTAAAAGGAATAGTGAGCGATTTGGTTGATTTGCAGAGATTTGACATCAAGTTAAAGATGGAAGGCCAAACTGTGCATTTTCGCCATATTTTACTGTTTTACACTTCTGTAAAGGGAAGAACACGTGTCAAGCTTGTAAAAAGTTGCGTAAAGTGTACAGTGATAATGCTCTACAAGAACGTCAGTGCCAGTGGTGGTTCGCAAAATTCCGTGCTGGTGATTTTGACCTCAACGATGCTCCTCGGTCTGGGAGGCCCACCGAGGCTGATGACGACCAAATCAAGGCATTGATTGAGTCCAAACCCACATTACACGACACGAGAGATTGCAGACACATTGCACATCCATCATTCAAGCATTCACGACCACCTGAAGAAGCTGGGATACGTAAGCAAGCTCGATGTGTGGGTTCCTCATGAACTCAAAGAAGCTCAATTGACGGCGCGTATAAACATCTGTGATATGCTCATTAAACGTGAGGAAAACGATCCTTTTTGAAATGACTGATAATGAAAAGTGGATTGTGTACAACAATGTACGGTCTTGGCCCCAATGTGCTGCTTTGCCTCAAACGACATCCAAAGCAGACATTCATCAGCGGAAAGTTCTGGTCTCAGTGTGGTGGGATTTTAAAGGTGTCATGTTTTTCAAGCACCTACCACGGAACCAAACAATCAATTCGAATGCGTACTGTCGGCAATTGGACAGTTTGAACGAATCCATCATCCAGAAACGCCCAGAGCTCGTTCATTGTAAAAGTGGTGTGTTCCATCACGATAATGCGAGACCACACACAAGTTTGATCACCCGTCAAAAATTATTGGAGCTTGGGTGGCATGTGTTGCACACCTAGCATACTCGCCTGACCTTGCGCCATCAGACTTCCACATGTTTCGCTCTCTTCAACAGTCCTTGCGAGGTATAATGTTCAATTCAGATGAAGCTGTAAATCAGCACCTTGTACAGTTTTTCACCACGAAAGACAGGTCCTTCAATGAACGAGGCATTCTGAAAGATGGCAAAAGGTTATCGAACAAAACAGGCATTATATCATTGATTGATCTTTGTTCTTTCTATCAATAAATGACCTTTGCAAAGCATGGCTAAAATACGTCCTGACTTTTCCGACAACCCAGTATATTACACTTCATAAACATACCTGCCAACATTAGCAAAAGCCTTGCCAGTAGTAACTAGTATTATGTGCAGCACACTTACTGTTTTTAAGAAACAAACCATCTCTTCGTGAGAAAGCAATAAGCGCCACAACAAACAAGGATACTAATGAAACACACTTAACACGTGCAAAACACAAAGTTGATTCCCCTGGTTAGGGCACAGTAGGTAACATTGAGGGATTTAAGTTCGAAACTTCCACCAGTTAAAACCACTCAAGTGTTCAGAATTGTACAATGCTTGACAGATGGGAAATTCAAAATTTGTAAAAAATGCATCAATTTTTACAAATTTTCCGAATTCGTCCCTTCCGTTTTTGAGAATTTACCTTCCCTAATCAAAGTTAAATATTTATTCAGTAAAATGTTACTTAACAATAATACTGGGCAGAGACAACATCGCGAGAAAAAGAAATTACGTTTACCGAAAAAAATCTTAACTTTGTCGACCTTCCATTTTCAAAGGTTTTGTAAAGATGGAATTCCATGTGCATCAATCTCCTGAATGACCAAAATATTAGGTGTGCAACTTAATTTTCGGCCACAGGCACGACACGTTGACAGCAAATTATAGCAAATCGAATACGTACCTAATCAGGGAAATAATCCCCGTCGTGTTGGATACATTTGAGCCATCGGTCAGGGAGCTGCTGAATGCCACGGCAGAAAAAAGAGGGCTGTTTCGAGTTGATAAAGTCATCAATACTTGTGTGGACCTCCTCGACAGAAGTGAAGTGCGTATCACTCAGGTGATGTTGCAGGGAGCGAAAGAGGTGATAATCACACGGGGCGAAGTCTGGAGAATATGCCGGGTGGGACAAAATCTCCCATCCCAGGTCGGTGATCGTGTTTAAAGTCGTTTTCGTGGTGTGAGGATGCGCGTTATCCTGAAGCAACAGGACCAATCTTCTGCCCTTGCTGATGTATGGACTTTTCGCCTCCATTGCGTCACTCACACGAATGAGTTGCTGACAATAATGCTCAGCATTGACCATTTCACCAGGTTTGAGCAACTCATAGTGTACGACACCGGGCTGATCCCACCATATGCACAGCAACAACTTCCTGGCATGGATATTCGGTTTGGCGGTACTGGTGGTAAGTTGACCTGGATAAACCCACGATTTGCACCACTTAGGATTATCGTAGAGGATTCACTTCTCATCACAGGTCAAAAGCTTGTGGAGGAAATCCTTCTTCTTGAATCTGGAGAGCAAGGACACAGCAATGCCGTATCGCCTAGACTTGTTCGCAGCTGTGAGTTGGTGGGGCACCCAACGGCCCTCCTTGTGAATCCGTCCAAGCTTGTGCAGGCGCTTTGCAATGGCTTTCCGTGTTACTCCGAGTTCCTGGGCGAGCTATGACTGTGAGCGACAGGGATCTACTTCCAACAGTTGTTTTAGTTCCTCATCGTCAACTTTCTGTGGCTGTTCCGGACGTTCTGCATCAAAATTTCCCTGCTTAAACCGCTAGAACCACTTCTTATGCATACTGTAGGACACAGCAGCCTCACCCAAAGCAGCACAGATCATTTGCTGAGCTTCCGCGGCACTTTTTTTCAGCTGAAACGCAAACAGGAGGCAGTGCCACAAATGTTGCTTATCGAACGACATTGCTTTCACCGTCAACTTTCGTCCCTTCTGTCACTACAGCTGTGAGCGGTTATGGTTGCCTGAAAAGCTGTTGGATGGAGCTGAAATCAGTCATTAACGCACACAGCTATTTGCATTTGCCGACATTCTATGATTGCTTGCAGTTAGGGGCCCAGAATTAGGCTGCACACCTAATAATAACGAAAATGGCAGAATTCTTCAAATTCGTGGAAGAATCTTATGTCTGAAGATTACAAGGAAAATTTCCGCCATCTTACTTCTGTTTTCGCACATTGTTGCCTACAGTTTCAAGCTGAAATACAAACATTTATTCAGCAAAATGATATTTAACAAGAATACTGGCCACAAAGGCAACATTGGGAGAGAAAAAAAATTACGATTACGGCAAATTTTTTTACTCCGTTTAACTACAGTTTTCGAAAGTTTTGACATGTGAAATACCACCCTCGGATGGAAAACTACACCCCCTCCCCCAAAATTATCATCAGTTTTGCGTTGATCTTGAGAGTGATCTAAATGACAAATAATAAAAAAACAAAAAAAACAACAGTGGAATACATGTAAGAATCACATGAATATCATAAAATAATAGCAAAATAATTAAAAAAATTAATTAAAAAATTTGGAATCCGTAGTTTCAACAGTGGGTTCCGTAGTCAGACAATAAAATACGTAGAAACTACGGACATTCCATAGTAGTTGGCAGGTATGCATAAATAATAAGCAACACAGAACCTGAGAAACATAAGAGAGAGAGAGAGAGAAAGAAAAGTAATTTTAACTTTCACACACACAAAGAGTTCAAATAATGTTATTTCTAACACTGCAGAAAACAAAGGAACAGAGACTTACTTTTTTTCAACTTATTTACACTGTTTTAATATCCAACAGTGGGCAGTGTTCATCACCAGTGTTTTCGTCATTTACAGATTCCAGATGAATTCTTGAGACATTTTGTCCTCTAATCGGCCCTGATTGTACAGTGTGATGATGCAACTAAATGACAACAAAAGAAAAGAAATGTTTATATGTGTTTGTAACCAGACATTTTCACATTATTCAGCTTCCTTTGCTTATCTTGCTAAACAAGGAATCTTGACCAGATTAACACTTCCAAAGAATCCATAACATTAAATACAGGAATCTGCAGAAGTAATTTCACAATGATGAATAACATTTTTATATATATATATATACACTGACGGAAAAAAAAATTCCAACACCACGAAAAAATAGTTGTAGAGGAATGAAATGGCGGCAATACATTTGTATAGGTAACATATTTAATCGATTAAGGTTTCAAGATCACAGCTTAATGTAAGCGCGAGAAGAGCCATTTTAAATGTGAAATGCTGGTACATTAATAACCGGTGTAACCGCCAGAATGTTGAATGCAAGCACGCAAACGTTCATGCATTGTGTCGTACAGGTGCTGGATGTCAGTTTGTGGGATGGAGTTCCATGCCTGTTGCACTTGGTCGGTCAATACAGGGACGGTTAATGCTGGAGTTGTCGTTGATGTTCCATACGTGCTCGATTGGTGAAAGATCTGGTGATCTAGCAGGCCACCGCAACATGTCGACACTCTGTAGAGCATGTTGGGTTACAACAGCGGTATGCGGGCGAGCGTTATCCTGTTGGAAAACACCCCCTGGAATGCTGTTCATGAATGGCAGCACAACAGGTTGAATCACCAGACCGACGTACAACTGTGCCGTCAGGGTGCGTGGGATAACCACGAGAGTGCTCCTGCTGTCATAGGAAATTGCTCCCCAGACCATAACTCCAGGTGTAGGTCCAGTGTGTCTCGGCCGCAGACAGGTTGGTTGCAGGCGCTCACCTGGCCTCCTTCTAACCAACACACGGCCATCACTGGCACCCAGGCAGAAGCGGCTTTCATCAGAAAACACAACAGATCTCCACTCCGTCCTCCAATGAGCTCTAGCTTGACACCACTGACGTCGCAAACGGCAGTGGTTTGGAGTAAGTGGAATGCAGGCTACAGGGCATCTGGCTCGGAGCTGTCCTTCAAGTAACCGATTTGTAACAGTTCGTTGTGTCACTGTGGTGGCAACTGCAGCTCGAATTGCTGCCGCAGACGCGGTACGATGCGCCACAGCCATACGCCGTACACGGCAGTCTTCCCTCTCAGTAGTGCCACGTGGCCGGCCGGAACCCGGTCTTCTTGAGGCAGTACCTTCCCTTGACCACCACTGCCAACAATCTTGCACAGTGGCTACATTCCTGCCAAGTCGTTCTGCAATATTGCGGAACGAAAATCCACCTTCTCGTAGCCCTATTACACGACCTCGTTCAAACTCCGTGAGCTGTTGATAATGGCTTCTTCGTCTTCTTAAAGTCATTCTTGACTAACATCAACACACTACGTCGAATCTCAACGATAACTAACGCTCACGAACGTTACAGCGCGTCTTTACAGAAAACCTGCTTTGCATGTTCCGAAGGGCACCACTAGCGCCACACGTATGCGCCGAGCGCGAAATTTGCATAGACGTCATCATACAGATGTACTCTCACCGCTTACCAGCTGTCGTTTATCTAACACAACCCCTTTTTGGTGTTGGGATTTTTTTTTTCCCCGTCAGTGTATATATATATATCAGTGGTGTGGCTAGGGTCTGAGACCTGGGCTATCCCCCGCCCCCTCCTCCTAGTACTGTTTTTTTTTATTGCAAAGTTTAATTTTTAATTGTTAAGTAATAGAAGTAACTTTTCACCTAATTTTAAGTACATGCTATTGCTAACATGATACCAAATAATTATGAGGATTGGGATTTGAACGCTTATTTGTACATGAACTCCATTCTTCTTCTGAATACTTTATTTGTACATGAACTCCTTTCCTTCTGTGTGAACTTGAGTGTTAAGTTTTCATAAAAAGTTTCTTCCCAGTACTTTTTCATATTTAAAAAGAATGTTTTTCTCTATTGACTAAGCAGCCAAGTTGCTCGAATGAACATGTCCCTGTGTGGCTCTAAGATATATCTTGATTCTTTTTAATGCAGAAAAACTTCTTTCGGCAGTTGCTGATGGAAACTTTAATATTAGGTCTGCCAATTTGTACACCTCACTAAACATTATGTCCAATTTATTCAACTTTATGTAACAACCTCTTACTGATTTGTTTTTGTATTCATGAAGGCAATAAAAAACCTTCAGTTCATTTTTTAGTCCAGGTGTATGAAAATTTGAAGCATAGAGTTTTTTTTAAGTTCTGACACAGTAGATGTTCAGGGAAGCTTTCACAAAATTTATCAAAACAGTTTGAATGCAACACAGCCACGGATTTAACATATAATATCACTGGTTTTAATTCATTGACATTTCACATAAACTGAAACAACTCTCGTGAAACACGTGCTGTTACAGGCGGAAGCATACGAGTGACTGAGGCAATCTAAGTATTCTCTTTTCTGATTGAACCGTTGTCCAAAGCAATGGCCCATTCCCTTCTACCAAGTCATTTATGTTGTTGTGGAAACGCTAGCAGGCGATCGTATGGCAGGTCTTCAAATCAGAACAGCGAAGACTCTGGTAAAGCTGGTGGTGTTACGCCTTTGGTCTTCGCTCATCAGACTGAGTCAAAGAAGTGAATGTGCAAGTGTTTTTTTCGCAGCGAAAGCATCAACATATCTTAATACCGTTGATAATTGACTTTTATTTGTGTATATCTAATCGACTTTTATTTGTGCATTCTCTGGGCTTCGCAGCTGACTTGCCATCATGGGTGGCCACAAAAAATGTCAAAACAACATTTCAGGACAAGACCCATCTAAGATGTTTGAGATTAATGACAGAAACAGTCTCAAGCTTGTTGAATAAAAGCAAATATATTTATTTCATAAGACAAAGAGAAAAAAAAGCATTTAATGACAATTTAAGCAAAAAAAATAATTGAATGAATATTGCAAAACCTATTTAGCTAACAAAAAGCAATTTATTATGATTGTCTCTTCCGGTGGGAAGAAAATAAAAATTGCAGTCTTCCATCACTGTGCCCGAATCAGTCAACAACCTTTCTCATAAAATATGTTTCGGCACACCCAATTTTGATGGACACTCATTATACAAAAACTATCCAGTCTCATCTCATCTCACCCAAGATATCCCCCTTTGAAGGGTACTGCAAGATCGTTCAATGGTATATGGCGTACCTGCCAACCTTCAACAACCGAAATCCGTGAAAAAAAAATTAATTGATAAATTCCATGAAATTACTTGTCGTGCATATTGATTAAATGTACCAAATATATCGATTAAAAAAACGATGTTATCTGAATAAAGTCTCGACTTTTAATTGATATGACTACAGATGTTTGAATTTATCGGCACGTTTATTTCAATTAAAACAGAATCTGTACAGAATTTCTCATTACTATGCTATTATTATGATTTATAAAGACATGAAAATTTATTTTTATGGAAGTTTGCAACTAAAGGGAAGGATCTTCCACCCTTTGACCCCCAAATCCAATAGGATCATATTCCAAGGTGTCACGGAACAAACTAAAATCAGTTACTAATCAAAAATAACTATTATGGGGAAAAAAATACATAATATCTAAAGTATTATTTACCTGATATTGTCAAGTATTTTGCACGTTGTAGCTCTGTGAGGCACGTGCTCCCGGCCCGAGAGGTCTTTTTGTTACGGGTTTTTTGGTTAGTTATAATTTTTTTTTTAGAAATAAAACAATTAGGTTATATATTTTCAGTTCTACATTCATTTATTCTCACAATCAAACGTTTTATTTACATTAATTAAAAGATTTTAGCAGAAAGAGTTTTACTTATCAGGTCAGGAGACGTCTCACACGGGGTTCGTCATCACCACGTTACGTCGAGCGCTTTCGGTAGTATCATACTACCATCGTCGGGCCTCTACTTCTACACGAGGGTTCCTCGCGTGTGTGTAGTCCTGGAGTTGCTTGTCGGGAATCGAAAGGAAGGTTTGCGGTCATGTATGTGTTAGGTGATTTGTTTCTCATGTGTCGCCATCTATTGGATGAGTTGCTAGGTATCAGTCGTAAGTATAAGCCATTTTTAATTTTTCTGTAGATATTTTGGGACTATTATTATTTATTTGTAGAAACAGGTGTATTATTTTTAGTCCTTTATTTAATGGTGTGATTTTTTGTAATGTTCTTTTTTTTTTTTTGTCTTGTTTTATGGATTTTTTCTTTTTTATAACTGATTTCCAGGCTGTGTCTAGTGTGGTGGGGTCTTGTAAGTTGCATATTTTATCTTTTTTTTGTTCAATTATAACGCTTTCGGAAACCCTTAATTCTTTTTCGTTTGTGTGGGTGGTTAGTAATTCAATATTTTCAAAATCAGGATATTGTTTGTGTTTAATGCAGTGTTGTATAAGTGCAGTTTTTGCTTTTGTTTTGTTTCAGTTCTTTATATGTTGATGTAATATTTTTATTAAGCTATTATTTGTGCTGCCAATGTAAGAAATGTGGTCCCCAGAACTCTGTGGAACAATAGGAATTTCATATACGCCTGCTGATACTATTGTTACATTTTTTCTTTATAATGAAGTCACCAATATTCTGAACAGAAAGACCAAAAATAATTAATAATCTAAAGCAACTTATGGGAATTTACTAGGAATTTTTTTCCATTTATAGCAAATTTTCGGAGAAAACTCTTCTCCTTCTTCAGGCTCTGAAGAGTTTTCTCCGAAAATTTGCTATAAATGGAAAAAAATTCCTAGTAAATTCCCATAAGTTGCTTTAGATTATTAATTCAATTAAACTAGGAAGCCATTTCTCAATATGAGCTTTATCCAAAAATAATGTTGCGTTTCTTCATTAATCTTAAAAAATTTCCACTTAGTCCTCTAATAAAACGGAAAGAACCTGAAAATGTGTATTTCTTTTTTGGGAAGTTTTGAATAGACTCTTTTAATTTCTTTTTGTATTCCAAAACCAGCTTTTTAACTGTTTTGTGTCATATCCATATTGCTTGGTTGTGTTAATAATCCATTGGATTTCTTCTTCTCTGTATTTTCTATTTGAGGAATGTGTGAAGGCTCGTTTTACCCAATTCCTAATACTATTGACTTTATTAGTTTTTGGGTGTTCAGATTGATATGGGATCATTATAGGTACATAGACTGGTTTTCTAAAAACTCTGTATTCAAAATTTAAGTCTTTTTCTATTAGTTTGATATCTAAGGACATTTTGTCATCTTGTTTAAATTCCAGAGTTAATTCAATCTCTGGGTAACAAGTGGTAAATTTATTCTTCAATATTTCAAGTTCTTGTTTTAATTTAGACAAAATAAAAATGTTGTCGACGTACCTACAATAAATGATGGGTGGGTCTGGTAGTTTTTTAATAATTTGGTTTTCAATATCACACATGATTATTTCTGAAAATAAAGAAGATAATGGGGATCCCATTGGGGCTCCTACTTCTTTTGCCTATAGAATTTTTTTGTCAAACTCAAAGTAATTGTTATTAGAAATATAGGTTAAAATATTGTATAACTCTTGTAATTGTATATTATTAAATTAAGATTTATTTTTTAACTCATTAATGATAATGTCTACGGCTTTTGGTACAGGGGTACTTGGGAATAATGATTTAACGTCTAAGTTTGCCATAAACATACCAGATAGTGGAACATTAATAGATTTTATTTTTTCAATGAATTCTAAACTGTTTTTTAAACAGTATTCATTATTCATGAAAAAGGGGGCCAAAAATTTGTATAATTTCCTTTCTAGATTTATTAGTGGGGACTTTGATTTTGGAACAATAACTCTAAATGGTCTATCGGGTTTATGGGTGTTTATTTTTCCAAAAATACTGGGAACTACCGTACCTATTGGTGGATAGAGTCTAGTCAAAACATCCCAAAAAAAGAAATACAAATTTTCAGGTTCTTTCCCTTTTATTAGAGGACTAAGTGGAAAATTTTTAAGATTAATGAAGAAACACAACATTATTTTTGGTCATTCTGTTCAGAATATTGGTGCTTTAATTACAAAGAAAAATATAACAATAGTATACTACAATCAGCAGGCGTATATGAAATTCCTATTGTTTCACAGAGTTCTGGGGACCACATTTCTTACATTGGCAGCACAAAAAAATAGATTAATAAAAAGATTTCATCAGCATATAAAGAACTGGAACAAAAAAGAAGAAAAAACTGCACTTTTCCAACACTGCATTAAACACAAACAATATCCTGATTTTGAAAATATTAAATTACTAACCACCCACACAAACAAAAAAAACATTAAAAAAAAATTAAGGATTTCCGAAAGCGTTAAAATTGAACAAAAAAAGATAAAATATGCAACTTACAAGACCCCACCACACTAGACACAGACTGGAAATCACTTATAAAAAAAGAAAAATCCATAAAAAAAAGACAAAAAAAAAGAACATTACAAAAACACCATTAAATAAAGGACTAAAAATAATACACCTGTTTCTACAAACAAATAATAATAGCCCAAAAATATCTACACAAAAATGACTTATACTTACGACTGATACCTACCAACTCATCCAATAGATGGCGACACATGAGAAACAAATCACCTAACACATACATGACTGCAAACCTTCCTTTCGGTACCCAACCAGCAGCTCCAGGACTACATACATGCGAGGAACCCTCGTGTAGAAGTAGAAGCAGGACGATGGTAGTATGATATTACCGAAAGCGCTCGCCGTAACGTGGTGACTACGAACCCGTGTGAGACGTCTCCTGACCCAATAAGTAAAACTCTTTCTACTAAAATCTTCAACTCACCGCGTTCAAATTGTTGAAACGTTCTATTATCCAGTTTGCAGTTTGCTGTCTACCTTCCTTGAGAAAGCCATCTGGTTGATGTGCGAAAGCTTGGAAACCTTGATTTTATCTACGCCAATAAATTCGGATAACTAGTATAGTTGCACTATCTTATATATAGTTGGTGTACAGTTCCTTGCGTTATTATAAATAACCTAATTGTTTTATTTAAAAAAAAAATTATAACTAACCAAGAAACCCGTAACAAAAAGACTTCTCGGGCCGGGAGCACGTGCCTCACAGAGCAACAATGTGCAAAATACTTTGACAATATCAGGTAAATAATACTTTAGATATTATGCATTTTTAATCAAAAGCACGTTTATAGCACAAGACAGCCCTTAAGGTTGCTTCATGAATTGAATATTTTGTAACTATTATGGGAATTTTACTGGGAAATTTTTTAATTTAAATTGCAAATTTTCAGAGAAAACTCTTCTCCTTCTTCAGGATGTCTTTTTGTTGTTACTTATTCCCGTCACTATCGCAGTATGGTTAACCTTGAAGGTTACGGTTATTTTTCATCAAATCCTGCCAGATGTTAGGCAGAGAAAATCCTTTGCAGTCATTGATGATGGAATTTTGATTTTTCTCAATCTCTATTCCTTCTTTTAGCTTTCTTTTTTGAAAATTGCTTAGGAAACTGATGACCTTAAGGGAATTCCAATTCCAATCCATGTTGTGACTAGTTTCTCTAACTTAAGCTTATCTAAACCATAAACCAGTCTTGTTGGAGCAATTTTTTATAGCAGCTTTATGCTATGCTATACGAGCTTCTAGTCTGTGACCTGTTTCACCTATGTAAGATAGTCCACAACTGCATTTTACTTCATAGACTACACCTTGCATTTTTAAAATATCTTCTTCTCTTTGAACTATTTTAGGGAAATTTTTTTAAACTTTGTTCTCTAAACTTGGAGCTAGGTCTAGTCTATGAAGTAAAATGTAGTTGTGGATTATCTTACATAGGTGAAACAGGTCGCAGACTAGAAACTCATTTAGCAGAGCATAAAGCTGCTACAAAAAATTGCTCCAACAAGACTGGTTTATGGTTTTCAGGGATCATAGCATACTTCTGGAAAATTTTAGGTAGGAATTTTAGGACTTTTTAGAAAAATTTTAGGAAAATTTTAGGACTGTATTTCAATAAAAATTAGATGTATATTTGTATACATCTAGTAAAACAACTTTGTATACATTGTAAAGAGTTTGCTTCACACCCTTCAACCATATATACTGATAGACTGCGCAGGACATCAAAATTTCTGGCTCCAACATAAAATCACATGACATCAGTCAAAAAGATGGGTTACACCTGCTGTGCTTATGGTTGCTCTGAGCGATATGGTAAAGAAAGTTCTATGATTTTTCATGGGTAAGAAACGAATTAAATACCTAAGTCAATAAAGTTCAATTACTTAACCAGAAACTTGCAGCTATTGATATAAAAATATAGTAACTTAAGAAAAAAAAATGGAATGCATGTTCCAAATTCTTCGCAAATGTTCATCACATTATAAATCACAAAATGTAAACAACACGATCATGCATGTATATAGCTCATAAGTAAACTTACCTGAAGAGTTTTCATTATATATGAGGCGCATTCACATAATACACCGAAAACACTGAAGTTCTGCAGCGTAAATTAGTAATCATAACAGCATTTTTACATGAAATTTGGAGTCTGATGATGACGTGCCCAATGTTTGAGCCATAGCAGCTTTGATGCAGCTATTGCCAATGCGCAGTCCATTAGTATATATGGTCGAAGTTCACACGCAAATTTTTTGCATAACGTCTAATGTCTAAAGTTTAAGTATGATTTACTTCTAATGTTCAGTTCTTATCTTTTCACGTGTTATTATCATATTCAAGTATATTTACCACATTCAAGTTTCACTTTGAACATTAATATGCTGTTGAACCAGAAGCAATTCACGATTTTCACAGTAAAGTTTTCAGGTTTCACATTAAATTATAATATCCTAAAAAGGTAATTGAAAACCAAGAACTATGTACAATTGTTCACTGAATTGCTTTTTTCATATTATTGTTTTAACCTTTTCCTGATAAGCCTATCTTTTTCTGCTTCCACCACAACTAATTTACTTTCAGTTTTCTTTATTTCAGCTGAACCTTGTATGATCAAGTTAGAGGCAACTGCTATTTCAACAGTATTTCGTTTTTTTACAGCTTTTCTCATTCTTTCTGTTCCCTCTTGAATTACTGCTAGGGAGGCTTCTTTATCTTTTTTAAGCCTATTTATTTCTGCATCATTTTCTTTTATTTTGTCATCAAACTCAGCTTTTCTTTTTTCTCTAGCTGCTTTTCCTTATTTTCCCTATCTTTCTGCTTTCTTTCTTTTACCTTTTTTTATTCTTCTTCCTTCAGCTTATCAACATACTCTTTATAAAATTTATGTGAATCACGAACACTATTTAACAAATTTCTTGTTATGGGAACTTTACTTACACATTCATAGTGTTTAATGGCCCCGTTAACTATTCTTAATGATGTTATAGTTGAGTCTTTTAAGTTAGCCTTGTCCTTCCTTAACAGGGCAGTGTTAACCGAAAATCCCCTTTCTGCATCAGCATTACCATGAGGTAAAACTAAAATTGACTTGATGAGTTTAGCAAGATTTGAGTATTTTTCTTTTCCGCTAGAGTATTTAATACTAAATATATTACGCCAGTAATCATCAATCTGCACTGGAATATGCCCTTCCTCTGAAAATTTCACTAGTTCATCTAGAGTTGGCTTATCGCAATTTAAAAGTTTCCACTCTTCTCTTACTCTATCAATTTGTTCCTCAGAAAGATGCAAAATACTTGAAATTCTGGTTATTTCCGAAAGTCCTTCAGTGACTGAAAGTTGAGTTGACTCTTTCTTTGGTTCTTTTACCTTTAAAACCTTCTATGTCTCTTAGCTTTTGATTGCAGAATGGCAAATTTGACTTTAAATATTTTGTGGTTGCAATTAGTGATGATCTTACATCTAAGAGAAATAATTTCTGCCTGGTCTCCTGAACATTCCTGAGGAGATTTTTTGTCTTCATACCAACTTCTAACTCCCCTAGTTTTTTCCATGAATTTTTGTTTTCAAAATCTACATTCTTTAGGTCTTCTCCAAATTTCCCTGCAATAACATCATCTTGGATAAACTGAGCCATAACATTCCTCATTAAAGTATTTAAATCAGAATATAACTGGTGTATTTTTGGTTCTTCACTCTGATATCATAATGAAAACTTTTCAAAATTTTGGTGTGAAAATGAAATTAATGCTAAATAGCAAGGAGTTAGCTCATTTTTCAGGAAACAGTGAATTCTTTTATACCTTGCCGAATTGCGTAGTTGTTTTTCAAATATTTTTTGAGATGGTAAGAAGTTTAAAAAATATTCTGTAATATTTAGCCATTGATCCAAGAGCCTCTGGGCTACAGAACCAACGGTTAACCATCTGTTGCTGACATGACGCAAAAGAAATTTGGCTGTGACCAAGGTTATATCCTCGACAGATTTATAATCCTCTTGTCTTGCAGCACTACTCTTTAAAAAGTAATGCATATCAGTAGCAAATTCGTCAAAATCTATATTTAAGCTTGTCAAAAAAATGTTAAATGCATTACTAACAACATGCAGGTTGCAAAAACCTAGTTCCAAAGATTTCTGGCCTGTTTCTTGTTTTACAACTTCATTGAATTTGCGTAAAAAGCACTTATTTACATTTGGGCTGTCCATGGATACACAAATAATTCTGTTCAACGAAAAATTGAAGGATGATAACACATCAAGAATTTCTTTTAGCAAAATATCTGCTGTTGCATGACCCAGAAAAACGCTTGTTAGGTATCGGCAAGAAACTGAATTTATTTCTGAAGACCAGTACCTGAGATACACATCCAACTGCCGTTTCACTTGTGTATTTGTAGTTTCATCAAATGCTATAGTAACCTTTCCTGGGCTACTAGATGCAATGTCTTTTTTCAAATCCTCTTCAAAATATTTTGACAATCCATGTGATATCACATAAGCAACTTTTTTTCTTTAAGTTGCATTTTGGCTGCAATAGCAGAATCAGGAAACATTTCTTTGAAAAGTTCAACTGTTTCAGTGCATGAAACAAAAGACATATTGTCCTTAGCAACTTTCATGGCCCATAATGCTTCGGCTTTAGCCAACTGTAAATCATGACTCAGTACTTCACTAATATTTGTTTTGGGCTGAAGATCCCGTCCTCCAAAGGCTTTCAGGATGGACTTATTTTGAAATTTACTTTGAAATTTCTGCAAATGTTTTTTTCCTTTATGATGCGCTTTTACTTGTGAAAAGCCACTATTAGAAATATTGAAAATTTCTGAACACAATATACACTTAGCAGAAAATATTGTTTCAGTTGCAGAACACCATTCTTTCAACTTCACTCCGTCCAATTCTTTGGCGAGCCACGCATCTTGAAATTTCGTTTTGGATTTAGGCATCTTAAACACTTGTATTACTAACCAGAAAATGAAAGGGAAGTACAAAAACACGTTCCAATATTGCAAAACCAGACAACTTCCCGAAGTTTGGCTGCGAGGATGTCAGAAGATGCATCTCGATGGCAAGTGCATCTCGATGGTATCATTTTCCCTCCCTTCAGCAGCACAGCATATAGGCTGTGTTTCTACAATAACAGGTCTTTTTACCTTACCATAATGGTAAATTTATTGGCGTTCATAACGGTTGTATTTTTAATAAATAAGCTTACGAAAATTTTAGGAAGAATAGCAAATTTTAGGTATAATTTTAGGAATTTAAGGAGGGTTACAAAATATTAGGAATTTTAGGAATTTTAGGAGGAATGCGATCCCTGGGTTTTGATAAGCAAGTTAGAGAAACTAGTCACAGCATGGATTGGAATTCCCTTAAAGTCATCAGTTTCCAAAGCAAGATTGAGAAAAATCAAAATTCCATCATCAATGACTGCAAAGGATTTTCTCTGTCCTAACATCTTGCAGGATTTGATGAAAAATAACCGTAATCTTCAAGGTTAACCGTAACTGTGATAGTGACGGGAATAAGTGACAACAAAAAGACAGCCTGAAGAAGAGTTTTTCCGAAAATTTGCAATTTAAATTAAAAAAAATTCCTAGTAAAATTCCCATAATAGTTTGTTTTTTTATTAGCAATTGAATTAAGAAACTAGGAAGCCAATTCTTAACATGAGCTTTATTCAAAGAACTAAAATCAGGGTTCATACACTTCTGGGGAAAAAGAATTCACAGACTTTCCAAGACTTTTCCAAGACAGATGCAAAAAAATTCCAGGATGATTATAATGCTAAAGTATCATGGTCAAATTACTTTTTATAAGTAGTTTCGGTTTTAAGTAATTAAAATAATGAAAAGATGTAAATGGATGAGTGTGCTTTTTTACTCATTCCATTTCTTTTTAATGTTTTTAATTGGGGAATTACCCAGTAATGCAAAAATGAATCAGGGTGATGCAGACTTATCTCTGAAAATCCTTTCCCTCAGTCGGAAATTGATTAATTCAATCAGTCAATTTAGCCGAGTCATTATTCTGCGCTATCGTCCCATGAAATCAGTCTATTAATTATTAATAACAATTTAAATTATTATAAAATAAAGCAAGGGCAAATCCAAAATTTAAGAATGGGGAGGGCACATGCTTAATCCATACACTAGATTGACCAAAGAACAAAAAAGCTGAACTTTTTAATCGGGCAAAAAAAAAAAAATCTGAACATGCGACAAGCGAGTGTGAATATAAAGCAGCACAAGCAAGATGGAATTGTTCACTGTATTCACAATATAAAAGTACTGAATTCAAAACAAAATAAAGTGATTTTAAAAGACACTGCTTCAAACACATCTCTCTCTCTCTCTCTCTCTCTCTCTCTCTCTCTCTCTCTCTCTCTCTCTCTCTCTTTTTTACTTGCTACAACATCAGCTCAATTTTCATCTTGTGTTGCTTTCTTCTCAGCAAGTTCCATGGCCATATTTGTCTTTTATTGACTTTGCACCTGCACGGCAATCTTTGCTTAGTTTTTTTTTCTGTTGATATAATTCCCTTACTACACTGCCGGACAATTGCTAAGGACGGATGGCAATAGCAACAATAGCAACCATAAAATGGAAGGCAGGAAAATGTGGAAATTAGCATAAGTGCGGGATACAGTAAGACGTGTTGCGCGTATGCAAATTTTGGATTGCCGAACTTGTTCGTGACGTCATAGCGCTGATAAGAGATATAAAGGATTTGACGCATATTGACCGTTGTTGTTCAAACGCAAAGTTGAAAGGGAAAGAATCAATTGACGAACTTGCAATTTTCAGTATGTCTTCCCGACATCACCTAGATGATTTTACGCGTGGCCATATTATTGGCAAGATTGAAGAAGGGCGAAAAGTAACAGATGTTGCCAGGGAGTTCGACGTCAGCCACAGTGTTGTTTCAAGGCTATGGAAATCATTTCAAACAAATGGAGAGTGTAGCAAACGTCACGGGGGAGGTCGTGTTCGCAGTACGACACCTGCAGAAGATCGGTACATAGTGCTATCAACAAAAAGACACTGGTGCAGCACAGCTAGTGAGGTAGCAAATCAGTTTATGGCTGCTACTGGCAAGCGGATCTCCCGAAAAACTGTCGCCAGACGTTTGCATGAAGGAGGACTATACGCTTGCCGTCCTGTTGTGTGCATACCATTATCCAGATGTCACCGTACCGCCCGTTTGCAATGGTGCCATCAACATCGCAATTGGACTGATAATGACTGGTCTGCTGTCCTCTTCTCAGATGAGAGTGGATACAGTCTATCGTCTGATTGTCGACGACAACTGATCTGCCGTGATAGTGGTACTGCATATTGTCCAGCAAACATAAAGGAAAGGGACCGATATCCGACATGTAGTGTCATGGTATGGGCTGGCATCATGATCAATGGCCGTACGTCCCTCTATGTGCTTCCAACTGGGACTATGACTGGCTAACGATACATTAATGATGTTCTGCTACCTCATGTTCGCATGTTCCGTGGTGCTGTCAGTGATAGATTCATTTTCATGGACGACAACGCAACATGTCATCGAACAGTCGCTGTCCAGGAGTGTCTTGAGAGCGAGGATATTCAACGCCTCATATGGCCAGCACGTTCTCCAGATCTGAATCCCATTGAAAATGTGTGGGATGCTTTGGGGAGGAGTCTTGCCGGTCGCCAATGCCCTCCAATAAACAAGGACACCCTCATCCGTGCACTGACAGAGGAATGGGATAAATTACCCCAACAGCTGCTTGATAATGTTGTGCAAAGCATGACACGACGTGTGGAATCTTGCATCGCCCTCCTTGGTGGCCATATCCCGTATTGACATCTTACGCCGGAACGCCTGCGGATGGCAATTGCATTTTTCACGTTTATGTATTCTGCACAAAATGGCATGTTTGTCCCTTGAACACATTCCAAAGCCTTCTGGATTTCAGAGCACAATAAATTGTCTTTCTTGTAATGTCCTGGCATTCTGACATTATTTTATTTCACTTGGCATCCAACCACACTTAATTTTTTATGTGCTATATAGCCGTTTATGATCCGTCCTTAGCAATTGACCAGCAGTCTATTTCTTTATCACTTTTCTTTCCTCCTCCCCTTTTATTCCCTCAGATGACAATTTACCCATCATGCTGAAAGAACTTTCAGCCTGAAGACCATGAACACATGATATCATAGCTTTCGCTACTTAAGATAAATGGTATGACTTTCAGAATATGAATACTTCTGAACACTATGCATCAATTCTAACAAATTTTCAAACTCATTCACTTCTGTTTTTTGAAAATTTCCCCTCTCTTATCAAGCTAAAGTGCAGACATTTATGGGGGAAAGTAACACTTAACAACAACACAGGATAGTGAGAACATCACAAGAAGAAAAAAAAAATGTGATTTCAGGAGATATCTTCGCTGTGACCGACTTCTGTTTTCGGAAACTTCCTCTATTTTTGGGTTGAAAAGCAGTATTTGTGGAATAAAAGGATATTTAAGAACAATACTGGGCAGATGAGAACATCGCGAGAAAAACAACCATAAGATTACGGAAGAAATCTTCGCTGCATCTATCTTCCGTGTTAGAAAGTTTCCTAAGACGGGATCCCGTTGTCAAACAAAAAATGAATCCTTTTCCCCCACCATTACCCCGAAAATTTTTGTTCAGTTGTGCATTGATCTCGAGAAGGCTCAAAATAATAATGGAAATGGCGGAATTCTTCGAATCCACGGAAGAATCTATGCCTTAAGACTACAGGGAAATCTTCGTGCCGGCTTAACTTCTGTTTTTGGAAATCGTTGCCCACAGTTTCTTGCTGAAACACAAACATTTATGCAATAAAATGGCATTTAAGAAAAATATCGGGAACACACATCGTGAGAAAAAAAGAAATCACAATTACAAGAAAAATCGTCACTCCGTTTAACCTCAGTTTTCGAAAGTTTTGAAAGACGAAATACCACCCCCAGATACTTTGGCGAGGTACTATTGTTCCACAAGGTCTCTTCCACAGAGCTACAGACAGATATATATATATATATATATATATATATATATATATATATATATCATCATCATCATCATCATCATTGTCAACCATTATCAATCCACTGCTGGACGAAGGTCTCCCCAAGTTTCCTCCACAACGGTCTGTCTTGTGCCAGTCTCCTCCATGTCACCCCTGCATACTTTCGAATTTCATCCACCCATCTCCCATGTGGTCTTCTTCTGGGTCTTTTCCTGTCCCTTGGAATCCAATCTAAAATTTCGGCTGTCCATCGATGATCTGTCCTTCTGGCAGTATGTCCAGCCCATTGCCATTTCAGGGATTTAACTCTGATCATGATGTCTTCCACTCTTGTCATTTTTCGGATCCACGAGTTCCTCTTCTTATCTCTCCTGGTTACACCAAGCATGCACCTCTCCATGCTCTTTGAGTTGTCTGAAGCCTTTGTATGTCTCTTTTAGCTAAGGTCCACGTCTCCGCACCATACGTAAGCACTGGAAGGATGCATTGATCAAACACTTTTCTTTTAAGACATAATGGCATATTGCTCTTGAAAATTATGCTGTTTCTTCCAAAAGCTCTCCAGGCAAGTTTTGTACGCCGATTAATTTCTTCATCAATGTGACCCTCACTTGATATCTGCTGTCCAAGATAAACATACGTATCTGTTATCTCCAGTTTTTCTCCATCAATCGATAAATCTTCATTTCTTGTAAAAGCATTGAACATCACTTTTGTCTTCTGAAAGTTCATTTTTAATCCCACTTCTTTACTCTTGTCAGCAAGTTCCTGGATCATACTCTGCAGCTCTGATGGGGTAGTTGCAAAAATGACTACGTCATCAGCAAAACGAAGGTGGGTTAGATAATCTCCATTAATCTTTATCCCCTTGTTTTCCCAGCTCAGTGACTGAAAAACACCCTCCAATGTGGCATTAAAGAGCTTCGGAGATATGGTGTCCCCTTGTCTCACTCCCTTTCCAATTTTTACGTGTGTTGTATTTTCAAACAGCCTAATCTTTGCACTTGCATTTTCATAGATGTTATTAATAATATTAATGTATGCATCTTCAATACCGCAGGTTTTCAGAGCCATTGTAACTGCTGATGGTTTCACCGAATCAAAGGCTTTTTCATAATCGATAAAAGCCATGCACAATGGAAGTTCATATTCCCTCGCTCTTTCAATTAGTTCTCTCAGCACGTGGATATGATCTATTGTGCTGTAGCCACTCCTGAATCCAGCTTGTTCTCTCGGTTGAGCCATGTCCAGTATTACCTTCAAGCGGTGTGAAAGAACTTTAGTGAAGATTTTATAAACTACTGATAGGAGGCTGATAGGTCTGTAGTTTCCGAGATCCTCAATGTCACCTTTTTTATGTAGCAGGATCATTGTAGCGGTGTTCCAATCCTCAGGAATCTTTCCTTCTATAAGGCATCGAGTGAAAATTTGGGCGAGTACTGTTTCGATTTCTCCACTTGCTTCTTGTATGATGTCTACAGTAATTCCATCTTCTCCTGGAGCTTTTCCTCGCTTCATGTTCTTGATTGCATGTGCAACTTCTGCTGGAAGGACTGGAGGAACTCTGGTACTGGTATCTTTCATGATGTCTGGAGTGCATATATCATCCCTTTCATATAATTTGGAGTAGAAATCTTTCACTCTTGTCAAAATTTCGCCTCTATTTCTTGTTACAGAACCATCTTCTTTTCTCAGTGCCATAATCTGTTTTCTTCCCTTACTGAGATGTCGTTTTGCTATCTTTAGGCTTTGATTGTTTTCAATTGCTTTCCTCACTAGTTCACAGTTGAATTTCCTTACGTCTTCAGTGATACTTTTTCTTACTGTCTTGCATAGCTCTATATATTCCACTTTGGAAGTCACATCTTCTTTAGTTGTCCTCATCTCTCTTCTTTTTTGCATCAACATTTTGGTTTTTCCTGATAATTTGTTCACATGCAACTTGTTCTTAGACCCAGCTAATTTTGTTGCTGTTTCCATAAGAGCTTTGGTTACTTTTCTGTTAACTTCAGAGATGTCCACTTCTTCCGATGTTAGGCCTTCTAAAGCAGAGAACCTGTTCTTCAGTTCTAACTTGAAGGTATTATGGTGTTTTTTAAGGTTGGTTATGTCAATAGATTTTGTTTGTTCTATGAGCTTGCCACGTTCAAGTTTAGTGTTGAGGTGCATCTTACATCTCACCAATCTATGGTCACTACCTGTGTTGAACTTGTTTAGCACACTGCAGTCTTCTATGACGAATTTTTTGTTACACATAATAAAATCAATTTCACTTGTCGTCCCATTTGGATGTCTCCATGTCCATTTCCTGTGTGGCTTTTTCTTGAAGAAGGAGTTCAAGATGAAAAACCCTTCTGCCTCTGCAAACTCAACGAGAGTATTTCCACGCTGGTTTCTGTTGCCATGACCGAATTTACCTACTGAAGTTTCATTCTGTTGCCGTTGCCCTATTTTTGCATTGAAATCTCCCATAATTATCTTCAAATGCTGCTTACCTTTATTATTTAGATGACAAATTTCCTCATAAAATTCTTCAATTTCTTCTTCAGGATGACTTGTGGTGGGTGCATAAGTTTGAATAATCTGAGCCTGGTATCTTTTCGAGAGTTGGATAACAAGTCGTGCAGCTCTGTCAGAGGAACTTTCAACTTCTACAACTTTGTCCTTCAGTTTCTTGTTTATTATAAATCCAACACCACTAGTTCTGCCAGTATCTGTCCCACGATAGTAGAAGAGATGTCCACTTTTCAGTTCAATGAGATCTTCTCCTTTTCTCCTTACCTCACTTAGCCCCACGATGTCCCACTTGATCTTTTGTAGTTCCTTTTCCAATTCAAGAAGCCTTGAATCAGAAGATAGAGAGCATCCATTATACGTAGCCAAGGTCAGCATCAGATGGCAGCCTAGTCCGGTCCTCCGGTGATTCTTAGCACCCTCTGCCTTCATGTCGCACTGGCTGCTGCCTTGGCCAGGTACATTCCAGTTGCAGGAGACTGAGGGCCAAGATTTAAGTTGTGGAGTCATTTTGGAGGGTTTGGCCATAACTCACCACTCTGGCCAAGCGGGTTGATGAGTGTGGGATAGCATTTCCTCTAATCCCGATGGTATAGTTATTCCGCTATTGGCGGTCGTCAGAGCCCCTTTAGTGGGAACAGGATGCACCACGAGAAGGCGGGGTTGACATTTGTCAAGGAGAGGCTGTGATGTTACGCATCACCTGACCTTACATCCATATATATATATGGGATGTAAGGTCAGGTGATGCGCAACATCACTGCCTCTCCTTGACAAATGTCAACCCCGCCTTCTCGTGGTGCGTCCTGTTCCCACTAAAGGGGCTCTGACGACCGCCAATAGCGGAATAACTATACCATCGGGATTAGAGGAAATGCTATCCCACACTCATCAACCCGCTTGGCCAGAGTGGTGAGTTATGGCCAAACCCTCCAAAATGACTCCACAACTTAAATCTTGGCCCTCAGTCTCCTGCAACTGGAATGTACCTGGCCAAGGCAGCAGCCAGTGCGACATGAAGGCAGAGGGTGCTAAGAATCACCGGAGGACCGGACTAGGCTGCCATCTGATGCTGACCTTGGCTACGTATAATGGATGCTCTCTATCTTCTGATTCAAGGCTTCTTGAATTGGAAAAGGAACTACAAAAGATCAAGTGGGACATTGTCGGGCTAAGTGAGGTAAGGAGAAAAGAAGAAGATCTCATTGAACTGAAAAGAGGACATCTCTTCTACTATCGTGGGACAGATACTGGCAGAACTAGTGGTGTTGGATTTATAATAAACAAGAAACTGAAGGATAAAGTTGTAGAAGTTGAAAGTTCCTCTGACAGATCTGCACGACTCGTTATCCAACTCTCGAGAAGATACAAGGCTCAGATTATTCAAACTTATGCACCCACCACAAGTCATCCTGAAGAAGAAATTGAAGAATTTTATGAGGAAATTCGTCATCTAAATAATAAAGTTAAGCAGCACTTGAAGATAATTATGGGAGATTTCAATGCAAAAGTAGGGCAACGGCAACAGAATGAAACTTCAGTAGGTAAATTCGGTCACAGCAACAGAAACCAGCGTGGAAATACTCTCGTAGAGTTTGCAGAGGCAGAAGGGCTTTTCATCATGAACTCCTTTTTCAAGAAAAAGCCACATAGGAAATGGACATGGAGTCATCCAAATGAGGCAAGTGAAATTGATTTTATTATGTGTAACAAAAAATTCGTCATCGAATACTGCAGTGTGCTAAACAAGTTCAACACAGGTAGTGACCATAGATTGGTGAGATGTAAGATGCACCTCAATACTAAACTCGAACGTGGCAAGCTCATGGAGACAAACAGAGTGTATTGACATAACCAACCTTAAAAACACCATAATACCTTCAAGTTGGAACTGAAGAACAGATTCTCTGCTTTGGAAGGCCTAACATCAGAAGAAGTGGATATTTCTGAAGTTAACAGAAAAGTAACCAACGCTCTTATGGAAACAGCAACAAAACTAGCTGGGTCTAAGAACAAGTTGCACGTGAACAAATTATTAGGAAAAACCAAAATGTTGATGCAAAAAAGAAGAGAGATGAGGACAACTAAAGAAGATGTGACTTCCAAACTGGAATATATAGAGCTATGCAAGACAGTACGAAAAAGTATCACTGACATAAGGAAATTCAACTGTGAACTAGTGAGGAAAGCAATTGAAAACAACCAAAGCCTAAAGATGGCAAAGGGACATTTCAGTAAGGGAAGAAAACAGATTATGGAACTGAGAAAAGAAGATGGTTCTGTAACAAGAAATAGAGGCGAAATTTTGACAAGAGTGAAAGATTTCTACTCCAAATTATATGAAAGAAATTATACATGTGCTCCACACATCATGAAAGGTACCAGTACCAGAGTTCTTCCAGTCCTCCCAGCAGAAGTTGCACATGCAATCAAGAACATGAAGTGGGGAAAAGCTCCACGAGAAGAAGGAATTACTGTAGACATCATACCAGAAGCAAGTGGAGAAATCTAAACAGTACTCGCCCAAATTTTCACTCGATGCCTTAATGAAGGGAAGATTCCTGAGAATTGGAATAACGCTACAATGATCCTGCTACATGAAAAAGGTGACATTGAGGATCTCAGGAACTACAGACCTATCAGCCTCCTATCAGTGGTTTATAAAATCTTCACTAAAGTTCTTTCACACTGGTTGAAGGTAACACTGGACATGGCTCAACCGAGAGAACAAGCTGGATTCAGGAGTGGCTACAGCACAATAGATCATATCCACGTACTGAGAGAACTAATTAAAAGAGCGAGGGAATATGAACTTCCATTGTGCATGTCAATTGTCTCTTTATTTTTGTCTGCAGTGCCAGTTCTGTTCCTAGCAGGATTTTCTTCCAGTAGTTCATAAATTTCTTTTGAAGGGTAATCATTTCCTAATAAGATTGGAAATGATTACCTTTCAAAAGAAGGGTAATCATTTCCTAATAAGTTATGTTCCTAGTAGGATTTTCTTCCAGTAGTTCACGAATTTCTTTTGAAGGGTAATCATTTCCTAATAAGATTGATTTTAACTTATTTTCATATTTTTCTTAGCATCTGAAGATGAATTCAGCTTTTCAACTTTTTCTCTAAGTTGTAAAGCTACATTTTTCTTTATATAATTAGGGTGATCTAATTTATAATTAAAAAAATTTCCTGTATTTGTAGGCTTCTTGTATAATTCTGTGGTAATATATTTTCCTTGCCACTTCAAAATAATATCTAGGTAATTTAGCTTATTTTTGTTTTGCTCTTCTAAAGTGAATTTTAGGGATTCTTCTTAGGAATTAAAACCTTCTAGAATTTTTGATGAGTATCCACTCAAATCTTGATCTATGATGAAAAGGATATCATTCATGTAACTAGTATACATGCAGAAAATTGAAGGTTTCAATAGAAAGGCCTCTTCTATTTTACTTACGTAATAATTTGCTAGGTGGGGATCTTGAATTGTACGTATTTTCTGTAATTTTTACGGGTAAATCGTAAAAACGGGCTGCGTGTGGCCTAGTGGGCAAGGTTCGTCACTGCCACGGAAAGGGCCTCAGGTTCGATCCCAGGCAGGGGCAGGTACGAACACTCGATTCACTAAATACCCGGCGTGCGTCGAATGGGCACGCAAAGCCGTCAGACCCCGGGTGCTGGCCCCCGGTAATAAATAAGGGCGTCTTCCTCCCCCTTTCTACTTCGCTTCCGTGTCACTTTCCTATAGGGTGCTGTAGCCCAAATCTCTCCTAGTTTTTTATTTCTAAGGATTGTTTAAGACCTGGGGTCCGACACTCCCTTCCTAAAATCCTCCACATATGATCAAATCGTAAAATCTAGCAGGTATGTATATGTTGTTGCGAGGAGTGTGGTTGTGTCTTGTACTGCCCTTGAAACCACCAGATAAAATTTATCTGTTTCTTTCGTACTTTCTGAAAGGAAAATCTTTTCTGTTTCTGCTACAGACTTGTCTTTCCAAGTCTTTTATCACGACCTTGATTCTGTGTCTAAATTATCAAGATACATACACAGGGTTCTAACTCTTTTTCTTGTACAAAAAATAAGCATTTTTAAGGACTTTTAAACACCCTACAAAAAAAAATGTAAGGACCTTACCAACTGCATGCACAACAATGACATGTACACAAATTTACTTCTACACACCACTTAACTATGCAACCTGAAGTACACTGATGAAGTTTGCAATATTTCCCCATATAATTTAAGTTTGTGGATGTAATAAAATAGAATTTATACAATTTCAAAGGCAGTTCTACTGGTCAAATCGGTTTTTCTATCTGATGGGATAATCACATATGAAATAAAGTGTATGTAAATTGTAAAACAGTAGTTGAAGCTATGAGTTCAAGATTTGAATTTTGCACATAATTGTCTCAAGGTTTAAACTGCAAAACCAAAGTCAAAATCCAAGTTTGCATTTAATTTTCTTGTGGTATGACTGAATAATTGATATTACATATACAAAAAGGAGAATACAAAAAGGAAATATCAGTACCAAGAGATAGTGATGGGGCATGTTGGGTGGAATCTGATGGATGTGTTTAATTTAGACCATGGTCCTTCACTTTTTCAGCAAATTACTTGCCTCACACTGTCCCATGCTCTCCAATGGGATTTCAGCTTTCAGCACATGATGGCATCGTACACGCAGCCAGCTTGCAGCAGAAGTCCTATGCACTACATAGTAACTTCTAGATTTCACGCAGCCAGTTACAAAAATAAGTACTTAAGCACTTTTTGTGATTTTCAGCAAAAAATAAGGACTTTTAAACACCCCAACAAAAACAACAACAAAAAAATCAACACTTTTTAAGGACTTTTAAGGATTTATAAGGACTGTGGGAACCCTGATACAGTATGTTGCTGAAATGTCTTTGACTGACAAATTAAATTTAGCTGTATCATGTTTACTAATATTACTGGGTAGGAAAAATGAAGGTTTCTTCTTTTTGAGAACCTACTTTCCAGAGGAGTTATCAAAGTACAGAGTGCAGGTAGATGGGCAGTAATATTCTTCACCAAATTGAGTGGTACATTAGATCTATGCACTTGTTTGGCTATGTGGGGTAGAAAATGGATTTGGCTGTTGTGAGGTCCACTGGGATGACAGAGAGTGAGGCATGCAAAAGACCAAACGGTAGAAAAAAAAAAAAAGCTGAACTTTTAAACTCAGTGAAAAATCAGAATGCGTGGCGAGAGAGTGAGAATATAATGCAGCATGAGCAAGATTGAATCGTTCACTGCAATTTACTTATATAAAACAGCCGTTCAATAAAAACTCAGAGTAAAATCACACAAAATGAAGAAATATAGGTACAGCAAAATATATGTTATTCATAAACATATAAAACGAGTGAAACACACAGAGTCACATACGGTAAAAGGTTCGTTCAGCATTAGTTTCCGGTCATCCTACGACCTTGATCACCCGCGATCGACTGGATGGGCTGGTCTGTCAGAACTACAATTTGAAGTTGGGGTGTTGGAAATGTTGCCAGATTTTAGAAGAGAGATCCAAATAAATGGGATTTGGGTGAGGGGTCTCTGAATTGCAGATTTTGGTGAAAAAAATTTCAATGCTCTCTTGGAAATGCAGAGATGCCTTGTTGATGAATGGAGCAACTTTTTTGGTTTCTTTCCAAATGGGAACTGCAGAGGTGTCTTCAAAGGTTAGTGCAGATAAAGCTGTCTTTGGAAGACCACTGGAAACTTTTTTGTGTTCACCAATTCTTGTTTTGATACTTTGGTATGTGCTTCCAATATACACTGAGAGACCAGAGGAAGTTGAAATGGGAATAGCATAAACTCCAGGGGTGTCCAAAGGTGAGACAGGATCCCCTACTGAAGTTAACTCACTTTTCGGTATCTCAGTGTATATTGGAAGCACATACCAAAGCATCAAAACAAGACTTGGTGAACACAAAAAAGATGTTTCCAATGGTCTTCCAACGACGGCTTTATCTGCACTAACCCTTGAAGACACCTCTGCAGTTCCCATTTGGAAAGAAACCAAAAAAGTTGCCCCATTCATCAACAAGGCATCTCTGTGTTTCCAAGAGAGCATTGAAATTTTGTTCACTAAAAACTGCAATTCCGAGACCCCTCACCAAATCCCATTTATTTGGATCTCTCTTCGAAAATCTGGCAACATTTCCAACACCCCAACTTCAAATTGTAGTTCTGGCAGACCAGCCCATCCAGTCAATCGCGGGTGATCAAGGTCGTAGGATGACCGAAAGCTACCACTAAAGGAACCTTTTACTGCATGTGACTGTGTGTTTCGTTCGTTTTATATGTTTATGTGTTATTGTCGCGTGAAGCCTGAGTTTTAAACCATATATATTATTCTTTCTCAAAGTATCTTCTTTCGGATCATATATGCAGTGGTCCCATCGTTTAGTCAACTTTTCAAAGCATGAGGCGAAGGCATTTTGTGGAAGTTGCTATAGCAGCCCCTGTAAAGCTTGAATAATGTTGGCATCTGTGTTGAATGCTGCGCGATGAAACTTCTCCTTCATTGTTGGAAACAACCCGAAATCGCACGGGGCGAGATCAGGACTGTAGGCAGGCTGTGGCATGATTTCAGTACTGCATTTCATAAACTGTTGAATACAAGCAGGCACCTATGGGCAAGCGTTATCATGGTGTAGAGTGCACATGCACACCACTTCCGGTCGCTTTATCGATATGCACCATTGCAGATGCTTCAAGACTGAAATGTAATACTTAGCATTGACAGTACTTTGTGGAGGAACAGAATGCTGGTAGACTATATCTTTATAAACAAAGAAAATTATCATCATCACCTTCCTAGCCGATTTAGTTAGGCAGACTTTTTCGGATGAGGCAAGCCTGCGTGCGCTTTGTGAGGGGATCGAAATAGTAGACCCATGTTTCATTGGCAGTTATTACCGTGTTTAAAAAGTTTGGATCCTCTGCAATCATTTGTTTCCACCAAGGACACACCTGAACTCTGGCTAACAACTGTTTTCTCACCAGGCGATGAGGTACCCATATGGAACATACACGATGCAGCAGTAATTTGCCGCATAGAATGCGGAATGCTGATGTTTTTGAACTATTAGTTGATGCCGCCATGTCTTCACATGTCATTCATCAATCTACTTACAGGATTGCCCACACAGTGCTAACAATACACTCTGTAACAATACTTTCAGGTCAACCAGGCCTAGAAGCGAGTTCTGCAGACAAAAGTCCTTTTTTGAAATCATGGTGCCATCTAAAAAGCGTCACCTCACCCAAACATTTATCTTTGTAAACTTTTTTCATAAATGCTACAAGGAATGATGGAAGCAGCTAATAAATGGTTTGAGTTTTATTTGAGTATGTAACAAATGCTACTGAATCGTACCCGAAAGTGAGTTAACTTCAGTGGGGGACTATGTTGAAATACAAATAGATTTTCACAAAATTCAAGGATTCCAAGTGGTTACAAACTTTTCACACACACTCTTGTATGTGTGCATTCAAGTAAATATCTGGCACCACACAATTTTATTATAGCACTTAGAACTACTAATTTATAAAAATTTAGTAATACCTCACGCGCATACAGCATGCTCAGTCTCATGGTAGCAGCTCTCTGTTCAACAGCATTCATATCAGAGGCAAAAGGCATGCCTAATTCTGGTGCACCATCTCCAAGACGGCTGAAACGTAAAACAAATTTTTAGCAAAACTCTTCCGATTAATTTCAGTACTCAATTCAAACTAAGGAAATACCTCAAAAAATGTTGAATAAATGTAGACATATATAATAGAGTACTTTACAGATAACTTCTTGTAATACGTACCTTGAAAATAAGCTGCCATCAGTAGGAAAGGCTGGCCCTTCGGATTGGCTAAGACCACTACCACTTAAAACAAAAGCCTGATGCAAACCTGTGGGTCGACGCGACAAGTACATGCTGTTCCCCATTGGTGGCCTTTCACCATATGATTGGACAAGGCTGGCCACCAGATTTGGATACTAAAAATGAAAAACAGATATCTTCTTTAGTCTGAGAAAGTCATAATGAGTATGAAGATATGTTCAAAACATTTATATACAGTCGAGTCACATTATTGTGACCACCTCCTACTTTTGACGTCAACAGCGCATAGCCAATGAAAGAAGGCACGTGTTATGAGCTGGCTTGGAGGGTATATAAGGTGTGCTGTAGGCAATCTGAAAACATATCACTCATTGCTCTCATCGATAAAAGGAACAATTTATCACATTTGCAAAAAGGGATGATTATCGGCTTTCGGGCCAAGGGTGGCAGTATTTCTGAAACAGCACAGTTTGTGAAGTGTTCATCTGCTGCTGTGGTTAAAGTGTATCGTGATTGGAGAAATGGCACCATTGCAAATAAGCAAAGTGGAAGCTCTGGAGCACTACGTGCCATTGATGTGAGAGCTGATGTCCGCTGCGGAGGTACATGAGGGCCGATTGACATCCTACAGTGGAGCAACTCACTGATCGGATGAACCAGGGGGCTACTGGAAGTGTGCCTAAAACAACAGTTCAGTGAACCCTGCTGCGGATGGGGTTCCGATGCAGACGGATGGTCACTGCACCTATGCTAACGAAGGTGCATCGGCAGAAAAGGCCTACATTTGCATGGCAGTATAGGAATTGGACCTCCGCTGATTGGCAAAGGATTGACTTCTCCGATGAGTGGCATTTTTTCTTCATCGAACAGATGGACGTTGACGTATAATGCGAGAAACATCGGAGAACAAACACTCTTCAACCATTGCTGTCAGAACACAAGCTGGTGGGGCCAGCATTATGGTCTGGGGAATGTTTTCTTGGCATTCTCTGGGTCCACTGATACCTGTGGAAGGCACTAAGGACCAAATTTGTTATGAATCTATTGTTGCAGACCACATACATGCTGATTGTCTTCCCTGGGGCAGATGGGATCTTGCAGCATGACAATGTGGCATGACACACAGCTAGAAATGTCCGAGAGTGGTTGAAAGAGCACAATAAAGAATTAAAAGTACTTCCCTGGCCCCCTAATTCCCCAGACTTAAACCCAATTGAGCATTTGTGGGACCACCTCGATTGTGCTGTTCGCTCTATGTATCCTCCACCACGCACCCGTCAGATGCACTGCGGTCAGCATGGCTCCACATACCTGTGAACACCTTCCAGCATCTTACAGAGTCACTCCCAGCATGTCTAGCTGCTGTCCGCGCTGTACATGGCGGTTACTCTGGATATTAGCTTGTGGTCCCAATAATGTGGCTCAACCATGTATAACAATAACTCTTCAGAAAAGCATTTAAGTTTTATACACATACTGACACTGAATTAAAAACTTTTACTCAATGCTGAATCGGACCTCCTTTAGCCAGAATAACAGCACATGTTGTTTGTCGTCGATTCCATAAGGTGTTGGAGTGAATCTACGTGTATAGCATACCAAGCGTTCATCATCAGACAGTCCTTTAACTGGCTTAGATTTAATGGAAGAGTATTTTGCTCCCAAATATGTTTTTCAAACATGTCCCACACATTCTCAATGGGGTTCAGATCTGGGAGTTGTGGTGGCCAGTAAACCTGGTGAAAGTCATTGTCATACTTGCAGAACACATCTTGCATGATAAACAGCCACATTGTTGTTAAAAAAACACATACATGAGACTAAGTCAAAAAACTTAACTCTTTCACAGGGCAAAAAAACCTAACAGACGGTGAAGTGTGAATAAAATGCAGCACAAGAAAGACGGAATTTTTTACATTAACTTATTTATGTAAATATTAAACTGGAGCACATCACTCTATTCATAATATAAAATTACTGACATTTAAAAACATAGTGGTGAGGGGGTGGGGGTGGTATAACGATTACAGGGTGAACTCTTCGCTCTGTCTGACTTCCGTTTTTGGATTTTCTCTGCATTTTCAAGCTGAAATAAAAAAATTTACACAATAAAATTATATTTAACAACAATACTGAGCAGAAGAATACCGCAAGAAAATAATTCCGATCACAGAAGAAACCTTCACTTTGTCTAATTTGCGATTCTGAAAGTCATAATTCCATCCTCCTATGGAAAACGATCCCCCAACCCCCACCCCACCCCACCCCACCCAAATTCTCTTTAGTAATGCATCAATCTTGAGAACCATACAAATTGAAGAAACTCAAGCCAGAAGATTACAGGGAAATTTTCGGGTCATCTAAATTCGGGTTTCAAGCTGAAATACAAATATTTAACAATAAAATGATATTTAACAACTAAACAAAACTAGTTGAAATCAGCGGTTAGTTTTTTTTCGTTTTTTTTTTTAAACAATAAGCTCATATGAAACAACAAATGTAAACTTTATTTGATTGACAAATTCATTCAACCACTTCAGTAAAGACAACAGTCCAGGTTTGTGATTTTTTTTTTTTTTTTTTGACTGAAGGTTTAACGACCACCATAGCAACTCAATGGGCTGCAAGCAGTCTCCCGTCCCTAATTTAGGGTCACTGGTTCCAGGGAAGGGACAGAGCCAGTGCCGTAAGACAAACACAAAATCCATGCCTCATCGGGATTCGAGCATGGACCCTTCACGAACGAATGATCATAAGCCAGCGCTTAGACCGCTGTGCCACTGGGGCGGCCAGGCTCATGATGAGCCTAACGACTGTACCTTTTTTCAGTCATAGAATGTGAGGCGGAAGTCAACTCATGTTGATCGTGTGCAAACATTCAACTGGATAACACACTCTTTCACTCTCATCTTCAGTCACAACTGTGTTTGTAAATGTCGTAGGAATGAAATTTGCATTGCGAATACTCTCCATTCTCTCTTGTCTGAGATATATAATTGCGACCCATTGATTGCTCACGCTTTCCAGTAAGGCTCTTATGTTTTCTTTTCTGCGAGAGAGACATTCTGTTAAGAGTAAGTATGCAATAAAGTATTTACTTACTTTAGGACTGACCTGATCTGGTGCTGTTTTCCGATCTCCAAATTAATGGGCCCAAAAATATTTTTAGATAAAAAAACCCTATTACCAGATCCACGCACTCTCAATGAGTGAATTTTTTTCTGTGTTGTTACCCCAAAAGGCCCCTTTTGGCAAAAAAATATAGAAGTCAAGAAAAAAATCAGGTAAATTATTTCATTCTTTTTCTCTCTCAACTTTCAACATTCAACTTTTCTCTCTGTAAATTTGTTTATTTCTATTGTATGAGTGTGGTGATATATTTTTTTCTTTTTTGCATTTGTGATTTGTCAAGGTAAGCTAGCCCTCAGGTTTTGATGGCTATGTAAGGGCAGAAGTACTGGTTAGTTTAGTTAAGCAAGTTTTCAAGAGTTTGATGAATATTGCCTTGGTATCATGTAGTGCTTTTCTTTGCATTTTATTTTGAGTGCTGATTTTCATTGTATTGTGTAGTGTTGGTAAATGTGCAGAAATTTAGTAGAGTATCTTAAAATCTAGTATTTAGTGTAGCATAAATGAATTTAGTTAATGCCTAAGTAGTAATTTTGCATAGCATATGTAGTGGTAAAGTATATGTGATTTTGTTGCCAACTCCGATGATCGAAACGTCGGGTTGACGGGAAAAAATAAATAAAAATCGTAAGTAGTATGCATAATTAATTTCGTAATTACCGTCGTGTAATTGCTATTTCTTTGTTTATATTAACCTGTAAACTATAATTATGTTAAAGTATTAAAAAAATATGTAGTAAAGTAATCATGACTATTTAAAAAAAAATATGTAGTAAAGTAACATAACATGACTATTTATAAAAAATCATATTTTTGGCTGCAAAATCATATAACCGTACTGCAGCATGATTTATCGTACTAAATACGATAAAATCGTAACAGTTGGCAGGTCTGCATAGGTATCAGGGTTGTTTCTTATGTTCGTCTAAATCTGAATAATATATAATAATACACTCTGTTCTTACTTTTCGCGTTTCAATTCAGTTTAGGTACTTAGAGGTATTAAAATTTAACTTTTTACCTCTTCCGCGAGTCTGTGCAAGGGTTCTCCAGCACTCTAACATCTTCTTTTTCTCCTGTTCACACGGTCGGATACACAATAATATTCACATATTCCAATGAGGGTGGCATACATCCAAGGTATTTGATGAGACTAATTTATTGCAGATCATTTTATATGAATTAGATAAAAATACACACACAAATACGGAAATTTCGTTATTTTGTCTTTTGCGTCATAAGGCTTTCACATCAGTTCTAACATTAGCTCTCACATTATTTCTTATATCAGCTCAGCCATCAGTTCCCACGAGTCTTCACATGTCCACAATTTTCTCACGTCTGGCCCCCTCTGCAGCGCCCTCTTTTGGCGTAGTCCCTGCACACTCATTGTCAAAAAAATAGTTGCTCCCAGAAGAACGAGTCGGATTGCAATGCTATTCGGGAGGAAGGTAAAGATGACCAGGAACAATACATGATTAAACATTGTGACTGATATGGGCAATATTTATTGAGCTGCACACCAATAAAGCAGTGTAAAATATTGTTTGAAAAGTCACAGTGTTACTATAACCATTCAAGAGTTTACGTGCCTACAATTACTTTAATGAGAGTAATAAGAACCTTACCTTTGCTAGAAGGTCTGTTCTAATTTGAAAAATATACATTTCTCTGAACGTTTTTTCCCATTTTGAGTTCTACAGTTGGTTTGGGCTTCTGGTGCGGCGGCTTTGTTGTCTTCAACTCGTTCTTTATTTGACAGAATGAGTAATTCTTTAATCCATACTGCGGCAATGATACTTGGTGTAAGAACCTCTATTTGACTTAAAAACCTATTATTTCACTGACTTTTATATAACCCTAACCAGTAGTTTAATTGACTTATCATATCACTTACTATTCAGTAAACCCACATGCCTGAATATTCACTAACTTAAACTAACTTATTTACAAACTATTATATTTGCACTTTTAAGGTATTAACCTCTTGCAAAGTGTGCATAGTTTACGTGCAATTCATAAATGAAAAAAAAACATTAGAAAGAACCACTCACTCACCATAAAGATCATGGTAACCTCCAATGACAACACACTTCCAACACGTCATTCATCGTGATGTAACTGGGCTTCAAGGTTTACAGACTTCTTGCTTACGCTTCTTATTTTCGGGTGTGAAACATCATATTTTTTTTTTTTCCCTTTTCCTTAGCCTTATAAGATGTTACTATAATGCTTGTCAATTCGATAAAAAATCACACATACAACTCATTCATACAATTCAAGTAAAAACTATGTACATAACCTTACATTCACAGGTGATTAAACCTTGGTCAACTCTAATTATCAAACTCCTCCTTCTGTTTTACAACCTCTGCTACTCCCACTGCAAGTGTCACACCCATTCAGCCCTTCACATCCAATCCTCTAGTACTTTCAACAGGGGCCTGTTGAAAGTATCCAATCCTCTAGTACTTTCAACAGGGGCCTGTTGAAAGTACTAGAGGATTGGATGTGAAGGGCTGAATGGGTGTGACACTTGCAGTGGGAGTAGCAGAGGTTGTGAAACAGAAGGAGGAGTTTGATAATTAGAGTTGACCAAGGTTTAATCACCTGTGAATGTAAGGTTATGTACATAGTTTTTACTTGAATTGTATGAATGAGTTGTATGTGTGATTTTTTATCGAATTGACAAGCATTATAGTAACATCTTATAAGGCTAAGGAAAAGAAAAAAAAAATGATGTTTCACACCCAAAAATAAGAAGCGTAAGCAAGAAGTCTGTAAACCTTGGAAGCCCAGTTACATCACGATGAATGACGTGTTGGAAGTGTGTTGTCATTGGAGGTTACCATGATCTTTATGGTGAGTGAGTGGTTCTTTCTAATGTTTTTTCATTTATTTACAAACACCAAAAACTTCTAACTAAAAAATTTAAAAAACTAATATACAATTATTTACCCAACCTCATCTCATTGCCCTCTATACCATTCTTTCATTCCTCAGAACAAATCTCCACCTCATTCATACACCACACCTCTGCCATTTCCAACGTAGATTGCCTCTAACAATGCAGAGGTGTGGTGTATGAATGAGGTGGAGATTTGTTCTGAGGAATGAAAGAATGGTATAGAGGGCAATGAGATGAGGTTGGGTAAATAATTGTATATTAGTTTTCTAAGTTTTTTAGTTAGAAGTTTTTGGTGTTTGTAAATAAGAAGTTAGTTTAAGTTAGTGAATGTTCACGCATGTGGGTTTACTGAATAGTAAGTGATATTATATAAGTCAATTAAACTACTGGTTAGGGTTATATAAAAGTCAGTGAAATAATAGGTTTTTAAGTCAAATAGAGGTTCTTACACCAAGTATCATTGCCGCAGTATGGATTAAAGAATTACTCATTCTGTCAAATAAAGAACGAGTTGAAGACAACATAAAGCCGCCGCACCAGAAGCCCAAACCAACTGTAGAACTCAAAAATGGGAAAAAAGTGCAGAGAAATGTATATTTTTCAAATTAGAACAGACCTTCTAGCAAAGGTATGGTTCTTATTACTCTCATTAAAATAAAGTAGTGTCTCTCAGTATGGCGTAGGGCCACCATGTTTGCTCGCACAGCATGTCAGATGTCTCGGCATAGATATGTACAGGCTCCTAATGGTGTCCTGTGATAAGTCATCCTATGCAGCTTGAACTTTCTCGCGCAGGTCCTGCAGATTATGTGGTAGGACTGCAGTGTAGTATACACTGTGCCCGTCTTTCTTTTTTTTCCCCCACGGACAAAGTGCACCCTGGTAGTAACAAAAATCTGACTCATCATATTTTGACTGTGCCTAAAGTAAGCTACACTACTAAACATCACGCTACACAGCTTCATTATATACCTTTCTTTACCATTTATACCAGAAAAATGTCAAAACTTCATAGGCAGAATAATTTTAATTGATCTCAAAATTTTGAAAAAAAAACAACATTTGGTATATATATTTCCATGTTAAAACACTTTTTGCTTTAACAGTTTTTTCATAGGGTAGGGCACACATGCCCTCTTTTTATCACACTGATTGTTAGATGAAAACTACATTTATATCTTTCCTGGTGGGTGCATGGAGAATTACTTAGACTGTCGCTAGGAAATAAACATTACTAAAAATGCTAAATTCGTGGCTTTTTCATGACACTTTTCTTAATTCATGACTTTCATGATTTCCACTATCAGTAGATACCCTGGTCTTGCGCCTCCATTGTGCAATCTGTGCCAATGTTTACCTATTGCTATCTGACATCTTTGTATGATGCCACAATTTGCACACTTGGAGACAACGCTGTGTAATTTTTGATAGGTAGTCATAATCTTCGACACAGTTCCTCATCTTACATCAACTATTGCTGCCGTTCTAGTTCCCGAAGCTCCTGCAAGACAACTACCAATAATCATGCCTTTATTGAAGTCAATCTTCCATACAGTTCCTAGTGTTACACCTACTATTGCTGCCATTCCAGTTACTAAAGCTCCTGCAAGACAACCACCAATAATCATGCCTTTATTAAAGTCATAAGCTTCAATACACTTCCTCGTGATACACCTACTATTTCTGCCATTCTAGTTATTGGAGCTCCTGCAAGGCAACCACCAATAATCATGCCTTTATTGGAGTTGTAAGCTTCATTACACTTCCTTGTGCTACACCTACTATTTCTGCCATTCTAGTTATTGGAGCTCCTGCAAGGCAACCACCAATAATCATGCCTTTATTGGAGTCGTAAGCTTCATTACACTTCCTCGTGCTACACCTACTATTTCTGCCATTCTAGTTATTCTAACTCCTGCAAGATAACCACCGATAATCATGTCTTTATTAAAGTCATAGGCTTCAATACACCTCCTCGTGCTGCCCCTACTATTTCTGCCATTCTAGTTATTGGAGCTCCTGCAAGACAACTACCAATAATAATGCCTTTATTGAAATCATAAGCTTCAATACACTTCCTGGTGCTACACCTACTATTTTTGCCATTCTAGTTATTGGAGCTCCTGCAAGACAAACACCAATAATCATGCCTTTATTGAAGTCATAAGCTTCAATACACTTCCTAGTGCTACACCTACTATTGCTGTCGTTTTAGTTACTGAAGCTCCTGCAAGACAACCACTAATGATTGTGTCTTTATTGAAGTCATAAGCTTCAATACACTTCCTCGTGCTACACCTACTATTTTTGCCATTCTAGTTGTTGGAGGTCCTGCAAGACAAACACCAATAATCATGCCTTTATTAAAGCCATAAGTTTCAATGCACTTCCTTGTGCTGCACCTACTATTTCTGCCATTCTAGTTATTGGAGCTCCTGCAAGACAACCACCAATAATCATGCTTTTATTGAAGCCATAAGCTTCAATACACTTCCTCGTGCTACACCTACTATTTCTGATATTCTAGTTATTGGAGCTCCTGCAAGACTACCACCAATAATCATGCCTTTATTGAAGTCATAAGCTTCAATACACTTCCTAGTGCTACACCTACTATTGCTGTCGTTTCAGTTACTGAAGCTCCTGCAAGACAACCACTAATGATCGTGTCTTTATTGAAGTCATAAGCTTCAATACACTTCCTGGTGCTACACCTACTATTTCTGCCATTCTAGTTATTGGAGCTCCTGCAAGACAACCACCAATAATCATGCCTTCATTGAAGTCATAAGCTTCAATACACTTCCTCGTGCTACACCTACTATTGCTGCCATGTTAATTACTGAAGCTCCTGCAAGACAACCACCAATAATCATGTCTTTATTGAAGTCATAAGCTTCAATACACTTCCTCGTGCTACACCTACTATTGCTGTCGTCTTAGTTACTGAAGCTCCTGCAAGACAACCACCAATAATCATGCCTTTATTGAAGTCATAAGCTTCAATACACTTCCTGGTGCTACACCTACTATTTCTGCCATTCTAGTTATTGGAGCTCCTGCAAGACAACCACCAATAATCATGTCTTTATTGAAGTCATAAGCTTCAATACACTTCCTCGTGCTACACCTACTATTGTTGTCGTCTTAGTTACTGAAGCTCCTGCAAGACAACCACCAATAATCATGCCTTTATTGAAGTCATAAGCTTCAATACACTTCCTCGTGCTACACCTACTATTTTTGCCATTCTAGTTATTGGAGCTCCTGCAAGACAACTACCAATAATCATGTCTTTATTGAAGTCATAAGCTTCAATACACTTCCTCGTGCTACACCTGCTATTTCTGCCATTCTAATTATTGGAGTTCCTGCAAGACAACCACCAATAACCATGCCTTTATTGAAGTCATAAGCTTCAATACACTTCCTCATGCTACACCTACTATTGCTGCCATATTAATTACTGAAGCTCCTGCAAGACAACCACCAATGATCATGTCTTTATTGAAGTCATAATCTTCGATACAGTTCCTCGTGTTCCACCTACTATTTCTGCCATTCTAGTTACTGTAGCTCCTGCACGACCTGCACCAATGGTCATGCCTTTATTGAAGTCATAATCTTCCATACAGTTCCTCATGTTATATCTACTATTTCTGCCTTTCTAGTTACTGAAGCTCCTGTGAGACGTGCACCAATGATCATGTATTTATTGAAGTCATAACCATCAATACAGTTCCTTGTGTTACACTTTCTATTTTTGACGTTCTAGTTACTGAAGCTCCTGCAGCACCTGCACCAATGATCATGCCTTTTGTGAGGTCACTGAGATCTGACATTGTTGACAATTTCTCCACATCTGCTTGTCTGTTTCACCTGCAACTGTGGTACTACTAAGTGATAGTCATACTGCACCCCTTTACATAGCTGGTGATGAACCTGTGATTTACATATGGCACATTATGTGCACTCCAGTCACAATAAGTGTTTCCATTATTTTCATAAATGTTGGTGTAGAGTAAATGTTAGTATACTTTTAAGTGCTTGGTACATATAATGTTTTTAGAGTAAAGGAACATCAAGTAAATTTTTAGGCCTTTAAACATTTTTAACTCTGAGAAATATGGTAATTAAGGGGTTGGGTGGAGTAAAACCTGGGAAGAAATTAGCTGAATAAATGTGTTTAAATGTGTACAAGATAACATGTGGCTCATGCAGGTAAGCTATCTAATGTACACAACTGTACATTTGCATGTTTTTAATAATTTTAGGTATATGTTAACCTAGAATCGATGTTTCCATCATGATACATTTTCAAAAAAACTTTTAAGAGAACTTCTTGATAAGATATTTAGTACACATTAATGATATTACAAAGGCAGAGAAAAATAAAATTCTTACATGGCCTCCAAAGGTTTGCAGTGAATGAAGGGAATTTAGGAACGGGTTTTCACCATGAATTGTCTGCAGACGACTTGCATCACAACGTGCTGGAGATAAAGAAACAAAACAAATTAGTTTCAGATGGTCATGAAATTTTGTTTTATATTTGACATATATCTTTGAAAACCAGCATGCCTTATTATATACAATTTCAGACATGCCAACCTTCAAAATCGGAAAATTTTCATAGCTCATAAAATTACATGAGCGCTATTTTTATTGGCATTTTCTAGACGTAGGAACAATTTTCCAGAAGTAGTGGTATTGGTCCACTAAAAGATATAGAGAAAAAAAAAACAGTACGAAAATCAACACCCCGTCCCCTTATTGAAATTTGTTTTTAGGTATGTGGATTCTGCAAGATAATGAAACCCAGCAAAAACACAAGTGCTGGGAAACTGCTGGCCACCAGCTGGCAGTCATGGGTCACTGCTGGCTGAAATCTACCGCTCATGGCCCGGTAGCGGTCCGTTGGTGGCAGCGCCATCAGTTGGCAAGTCATTGATGGCCCTGAAGCATCACCTAAATTGTGGGCCTCCAAGCAAGTGCCACTAGTGGCCCGTTGCTGGCAACCAATGCAACCCCAACAGCAGGTGAAAGCAACTGGACTGGGCATGCGCAGCAGCAACACTTGCTGTGTCTCTCATGGTACCAGTTAGTTGAAGACGACGCTATCACCATCGTGTTATTTTAGTGGATGTTAAGAAAAAAATGCATATGTAGAGAGGCGAATTAATTTCCTAATGAAATTCCACGTCGACGAAGATATCAGATTAAGCAATGAAATACTAGATTACAGCCATGAAATACACCCACTCCATTCCCATGAATAACGATTCATGGGATGGAGTGGGTGAATAACAAGAAATAATTTGAAACCGCTTGAAACAAATGTCCTGGAAAAACATTAAAAAACCGTTTGTTGGAAAAAAAAATTATATGCGTACAAAATTTATTAATTATTTGAAAGAAAAAAAAAGCAACGCTATGTGGATATAATGCACTCATCCATGGGATGAATACACAAGACTGGGAGGAATTTGCTTCTAAAAATAACGAGAAGAAAAATAAAATATCTTTCCTCTTTAAAACAAATGTAGCTTCGGACAACGGAAAGGAAAGATACAACGTTTAAATGTAACAAAATGTGACATGCTGAAGGTGTCGTATGACAATTGGACTGGGAGAAAAATTTTTAAAGCACATTTTTTCCAACCCATCTCCGACAATTGGTCAGAAGACAGAGCTTAGACCACTGCACCACTGGGGAGGCTATCTTTTTGCAGATAGGAGAAGAAAAGTATGAAACTGATAACTGTAATTCCTCCTTGCATCGAGGCAGAAAGTAAAAGATTTCACAGGTGGTTTGAAATCATGGTGGTTAATGGAATTTCGACTATGCTAATGGCTAATTCTTGGTAAAAATCGGGAGAATTTGACATTCATCTGAAGGGTGGAAGGAAGGGCTGAAAACCCGGGAGTCTCCTGCTTAAATCCGCAGAGTTGGCACGTCTGCAATTTTTTACTTAACTCGTACGAAAGAACCAAATTAATAACTTAAAATTTAGTACTACTTTCAATGGTCATACTTCTTTACAAACACCATCTAACACTCTGGAGTCATGCTCCTTGCTATGATGTTATTTCAGCAGTCTTAATTTATCCAGCAAACCTTAGCGTAATGCACAATTATATGCTTAATTATATAACATGCACAAATCTTTTCTTTTTTTTTTTCAAAAAATGTGCTAAAACGGATAATTTAAAAGATAAGCGATAATACAAATGAATTAGATATTCATCACTAATAATGTAAGGAACTAATAATAGTGTATTTTATAGATTCCTGTTCTCCAAACGGTGAATCTATAAAATCATTCTTGAACATAAAGTTAAAGAAAGGAAAAAAATAAGGGGAAGGAAAGTAATTTAAGATCTGTAACTGTTTTACAACATTGAACAGGGTCGTGACATCAATGCATAAAGTTTGACGTAAATGCAGGTTTTGGCACCCCTTAATTTTAAATAAAAATTTCACAGAACTTTTTTCAGCATTTCAATGCTGGCATTGGGGGGGGAGTCGGACATTTCTATGTGAACAATTCAGGAAAAATTCAAACAGACAATGCTCCAAAGCCGTTTTTGTTTGTTTGTTTGTTTGTTTTCGGACTTTTTTCGGTATCCGGACTTTATGACCTATCAGCATGCCAATTTTCAGATCTCTAGGTCATTTAGAAGTAGATATACAGTTCAAAGATGGGAACACTTTCATTTTCCCACTTTGCTTTATATCATCATCAATCCACTGCTGGATGAAAGTCTTCAAGTTTCTTCCACAACAGTCTTCAGCCTGTCCCGTCCATGTTACTCCACATGCTTTCGAATTTCATCCATCGATCTCCCATGTGGTCTTCTTCTGGGTCTTTCCCTGTTGCTTCGAATGCAGTCTAAAATTTCAGTTTTGTCCGTTCTTCTGGCAACATGCCCAACCCATTGCCATTTCAGAGATTTTACTCTCGTTACGTCTTCCACTCCTGTCATTTCCCTTATCCATGAGTTTCTCATCTTATCTCTCCTGGTCACACCAAGCATGCATCTCTCCATGCCTTCTTTGAGTTGTCTGCAGTCTTTGTATGTCTTTTTTAGTTAAGGTCCATGTCTCTGCTCTATAAGTATGCACTGGAAAGATGTATTGATTATTGATTAAACACTTTTCTTTTAAGACATAATGGCATATTGCTCTTGAAAATTGTACCGTTTCTTCCAAATTCTCTCCAGCCAAGTTTTATATGCCAATTAATTTCCTCTTCACTGTGACCCTTGCTTGATATCTGTTGTCCAATGTAGATATCGGTTACCTCGAGCTCTTCCCTATCAATCGCAAAATCTTCATTTCTTGAAAAAGCATGTTACATCAGTTTTGTCTTGTAAAAATTCATTTTTTATCCCACTTCTTTACTCTTGTCAGCAAGTTCCTGGATCATACTTTGCAGCTCCGAAGGGGTAGTTGCAAAAATTATTATACCATCAGTAAAAAAAAAAAAAGAAAACGAAAAAAAGATCATCATTTACACACTTAAAGCTTCCCAATGCAAAAATAATTTTTCAAATCAGAGAGATGGTGTCCACAGATTGAGAGACAGACAAACCGGCAACATAAGCACGATCTTTTCTACAAAAGATATGCTCGAAAAGAGGTAACACTAATTCGATAAGAGAAATTCAAATATATTTTTTAAGCACTGATTTCAAATTTCAACGCTTTTCAAAACAGCTTTTTAAAAGTACCATTTTTGCAGGATATTCCACACCTTGAAAAAGCTATCATGATTTTCAAATTTCCTCAAATATTTATTTTTATGAACCGTACATGAAATCATTTCCCAGCACAAGAGCAAAACTTTGGGAATTCCCTGATGCCGCCCCGGTGGCGCAGTGGTCTAAGGCGTTGGCCTCTGATCATTCGTCCGTAAGGGGTCCGGGTTCGAATCCCGGTCAGGCATGGATGTTGTGTTTGTCTTACGGCACTGGCTCTCTCCCTTCCCTGGAACCAGTGACCCTAAATTAGGGACGGGCGACTGCTTATAGCCCATTGAGTTGCTCACGGTGGTCGTTAAACCTCCAATCAAAAAAAAAAAAAATTCCCTGATATCATTGTGGGTAACTGAGAAAAAAGTGAAAGCTAAGGATGTATTACTTTGATGTTATCTAAGGATGAAAATTACAGACAAAAATCCCATGGGTGATTTATTGCTGCATGCACGAATTATGCAGTATCAGTCTTGCGAAACTATTTCTCTGCATAAACTCCGCAGTATTTGGTCAGCGTCTTCAAGAGAGACAAGCTTGAATCGGCCTGCTAGCTCTGATGACACAGACAAGCTTGGAGGCTTTATTCTTCAGGGGTTTTTGGCCAAGTGCACGTTGTTATGACAGAGGAAGCCATCACCAAAATTGACGCAGCAATACGAGTGGACTGTCATCAGAGCTTACGTTCGCTAGCGGAGGTATTCGCTGTCATTTGGAACCGTTCAAATGGTGGTTACAAAGACACTGCAGTATCAGAAGGTGTGTTCACATGGATCCCATGGGTGCCGACCAACCACCATAAGGAAGAAAGCATGGGTTGGAGTTTGAACCATTGGCTGTGTTACGAAGTGGAGGGTGATGCATTTCTGTCATGCACAGTGGCAGGCGACGAATCGTGGAGCCACGACTTGAACCCTCCAGCAAATCAGCGAGCATGCAATGGAAACATCCCAGACCACCAAAACACAAAAATTTCAGGTCACAGGCGTCCGCCGGTAAGGTTATGCTGACTGCATTTTTTTTACCATGAAGGGCTTTTGTTGGTGGACTTTAAAGAGCCTCGCATGAACATCAATGCCAACTGCTACAAGGACACACAGGATAAGCTGCATAAAGCCATCAAGAATAAGTGACCTGGCATGCTTTTCCATGGTGTGATTCTGTTGCACAACAATGCTCCTCCGCAGGTTGCGAACATTGTGCAGGATGCATTAGTACGGAAAGGGTGGAAGGTTCTGTACCACCCAGCCTATACCCCTGATCTGTCACCATGTGACTTTCATTTATTCGGACCTTTAAGGAAAGCTCTAAAGGGACAATGATTCCACTCTGATGCAGACGTCATGGCAGCAGTCACCAAATGCAGGGCTGTCAGCCTATCACACCCAAGAAAATAGTTGCTTTAGTAGCCACTAATGGTAAAATAGTAGCCTAAATAGCAGCCTTAACAACTTATGTTAATGACTACAATAGTTTTCCAAAAATGTATGTTAATTTTTTTATTTATTTCAAAGCACATTGACAAAATTAGCACATGTTCACATTTTGGTGAAAAAAAAATATATATACACACACATTTCCACTTAGTAGTTCTAATTCTGACTATTATATAGCTCTAATTATTGTACTATTCTCTTTTACGTGCAATATTTCAGAGGAAAAAATGCTAGAAGAATCAGGAACCTGAGAAATTCCAATAGCACACATACCCCCAATATCGTACATTGGAAGTACGAAAAACAGATTAAAAAAATGACTTAAACAACACATATCTAACTGGCAAAAAAAAGAAGCCAAAACTGCTTTAGTGCAATTCTGCTTGGAAAACCGGACATTCCCAAAGTTCGATGAAATTAAAATGCTAAAAAAGAATAAAAAATCGGGAAGGCAAATGAGGAGGGAAGAAGCAATATTAATCTACAAAAATAAAGCAAGGGTATGTAACCAGAACGACCCTAGCACATTATCGGGCCTGTGGAAAGAACTAATAAGACAAGAAAAACAACAACAAAAGAAAAACAGGCAAAAAAAGACAAGAAAACCAAGATAGGAGAAGAAAATTAAAAAAAATTAAAAAAATAAAAAATTCGGGGAAAAAAAGTGTTCTTAACGAAACATAGATGGCGCCAGCCGGGCTTGATAACGAAATATATCCAGGAAAGTTTTTCCGACGAATGGCAACAAGGAGTATCGGACTCCATTAGCGCGAAGTTAACCACGAACATCGGCGGTAAAGTCGCCACGCTCCTGAAGATGCCCAGAGTATGGGCGAAAATTTCGAGTATAAAGAACGGTAAAAATTGATGTTTGAATCCTAAGGCAAAGATCCAATGGCCGCCCCGGTGGCGCAGTGGTCTAAGGCGCTGGCCTCTGATCATTCGTCTGTAAGGGGTCCGGGTTCGAATCCCGGTGAGGCATGGATGTTGTGTTTGTCTTACGGCACTGGCTCTCTCCCTTCCCTGGAACCAGTGACCCTAAATTAGGGACGGGCGACTGCTTATAGCCCATTGAGTTGCTCACGGTGGTCGTTAAACCTCCAATCAAAAAAAAAAAAAAAAAAAAAGATCCAATGAGTATACCCAGCGAAAAGTGTGAGAAGTAAAGCCAGTCATCACATACAACGGACTTTAGGACAATAACATCAACAAAGGACGGGAAAACACGTGCGTGAAATGTTCCCGTCGCTAGAAAGGAATGCCAAGGTAAGCATTATCCGCTAGATTTTTGTACAAATATACACACATGTTCAAAATTAAGAGAATTTGCACATTTTGTAGAATTTCTGAAAAACTAATGGACACATTTTAGAAATTTGGTATGGATACACAGTTATATAAGGGGGGAAATTATACCATACAACAGTCATGGTAGGCACTCATGATCGTCAGTAAGGCTCACCAGCGCAGGAATGTCCAAAACCCACGTTGCAAGATCGAACATGAAATTACTCTAACGTGGGGTATGGTCCCCTCTCACAGGCATATAGCTCTCGCAGCACGATGTCATACTGGAAACGAGGTGGTCGACGAGTCCCTGTAGCAGTCGGTCGTACTCCTGCAGCAACTTAATTTTCAGTTCCTGGATGGTTCTCGGAGGGGATGGCGAGCTGTAATTACCCTCCCAAAAGCATCCCAGACATGTTCAATAGGGTTTAGGTCTGGCGATCAATACATCTTTCCAGTGCATACTTATAGAGCAGAGACATGGACCTTAACTAAAAAAGACATACAAAGACTGCAGACAACTCAAAGAAGGCATGGAGAGATGCATGCTTGGTGTGACCAGGAGAGATAAGATGAGAAACTCATGAATAAGGGAAATGACAGGAGTGGAAGACGTAACCAGAGTAAAATCTCTGAAATGGCAATGGGTTGGGCATGTTGCCAGAAGAACGGACAAAACTGAAATTTTAGACTGCATTCGAAGCAACAGGAAAAGACCCAGAAGAAGACCACATGGGAGATCGATGGATGAAATTCGAAAGCATGTGGAGTAACATGGACGGGACAGGCTGAAGACTGTTGTGGAAGAAACTTGAAGACTTTCATCCAGCAGTGGATTGATGATGATATAAAGCAAAGTGGGAAAATGAAAGTGTTCCCATCTTTGAACTGTATATCTACTTCTAAATGACCTAGAGATCTGAAAATTCGGCGAATATCCTCACTTTCAAGATAATCGTCGACCAGGTAAGCCCTATGTAGACGATAAAAAGGAACCGAGGGCCAACTGCGCCCCTGAAAAGTCAAACAGAGGGCTGTAAGATCTCATCCGTATACCTCTCATCAAGCACGGAGCCGCTGTCAAACACATGGAGAGATGTGCGACCATCCAACATGATGCCTGCCCAGACCATGACACCTCCGCTGCCATAGCGGTCCCTTTCTCGGATGTTGGAGGAAAGGTATCGGGTCCCAGGTTCTCTCCAGATGAAGGTACGTCAAGAATCAGTGTCCAGGCTAAATTGTGACTCAGTCTGTGAAGAGAACATTACTCCGCTGAAGTCTGGTCCAAGGCTGATGTTGTCTGCCCCATGCTAAATGCTCTCTCTTGTGTGCTGAAGTGAGCAGGACGCAGACAGCGGGTCTTCTGGCCAAAAGCCCTTTCTTATGAAGCCTTTGGGGGACAGTAACCCTTGAAACTTGGGTTCCAGTGGTGGCATGCAGCTGTAGCAGTCCTGTGGCGCCTCACTGAAAGTGCCAAATAACGATCTTCATTGGCCGTCATGGCTCTTGGACGACCTTGCCCAGGCCTTCTCGATGTGGATCCGGTGTCCTTAAACTGTTTCCACAAATTGCAGGCGACACTGGGCGTTACATTGAGCTCTATAGTAACCTGCACTTGTTATTGCCCTGCCTCCAATCTACCAACAATTCTCAACCTCATTCCATCATCAATACGTTCGTGGTAACTCATTTTACCTAATTGCTTATGAAATTGAACCAACCTCTGCAAGAAACACAATGAATGTCACCGAGGAGTACGAGTGAACTAATTGCGGAAAAAGCCAGGTGTGCATTTCATGCCCTCCGGTGTCACAGCTCTGCCCACGCACACGTGTACGCTTATGTATTCGTCACTGCAAATTTGCATTCGTATTCAGCGGCATAGTTTGTACCTTTGGTTCTGTACTTTTTGCGAAAATCGACAAAATGTGCAAATTCTCTTAATTTTGAACACCAGTGTATATACACACACCCACACACTACAAAAAGGTCATCTAAGTTTCAATATAATGCTATTCAAGACACTCAGGACTATAAAGGTTATGGAAATTACACCCAAAAAACACTATTCAATTATATATCAAAAACTGCTTACACAAACTAAATTGATACAAACTTTGGAATTAGAAACACTTCCTTCTTTGTTATTGTTCTGGAGGTCAGATGTTCTCATCTGTATCAAGTCAGTACGGAGAGCTTTCTTCTGCTTCTGTGGTTGGTATAAAAATATAAGATTTCCCAAGTGGGTTTCATATACTGTCCTTCAGGTAGACGCGTTGATGTCTGTAAGTTCTGTTTTACACATTCTATAAAGTGGATACAGTCTGCGGTGGAGCATTAACTTATTCAATTAAAATATAAATTGGTTAAAAGTCCTAAAAATGTTACTCACGGAAGTGCGTGTTCAATCCGACGTCAGTAGTTATTGAGAGTTTCTTTGTCCAAAGTTGTATCTTGCTTCAATATGGTCAGTTGTTAGGGTTAGCTCGAGAGCCATTTCGTCAAAAGTTGTACCCTACTTCGATTATGTCCAGTTGTTAGGGTTAACTCAGTTCTGGCTGTGTCGACATCATATTGAGTGGGTAAAGGTTTCCAGATAATAATTAAAGATTCTTGAGTTAAAGAGTTACTATTTACATACCACTTGAAGTTCCACGTCGTACTTGGCCATTAGGGCTATCTCGTCAATGCTGACCAAGTATGACGTGGAACTTCAAGTGGTATGTAAATAGTAACTCTTTAACTCAAGAATCTTTAATTATTATCTGGAAACCTTTACCCACTCAATATGATGTAGACACAGCCAGAACTGAGTTAACCCTAAGAACTGGACATAATCGAAGTAGGGTACAACTTTTGAGGAAATGGCTCTCGAGCTAACCCTAACAACTGACCATACTGAAGCAAGATACAACTTTGGACAAAGAAACTCTCAATAACTACTGACGTCGGATTGAACACGCACTTCCGTGAGTAACATTTTTAAGACTTTTAACCGATTTATATTTTAATTGAATAAGTTAATGCACCACCACAGACTGTATCCACTTTACAGAATGTGTAAAACAGAACTTACAGACGTCAAAGCGTCTTCCCAAAGAACCTTGTGGTCACGTAATGGTATGTGAACTTTATGATAGAATCACATGAGATATAATGATATTCATACACTGTGTTGAAAAAAATGTGTATTTCTTTTTTCAAAGGCCATAGTTGTGATCATTCAGTGTTATGATGATCACTTGTTTTGTTCTGTAGACATAATCGTAGATATTTGATATGAGGTATATCAAGAATCTCGTTGGAATAGATAATCAGTCTCTGCCGTATTCCAAACACAGTGATGGAAAGTTGCAAAATCATTATTGGAGCAGCAAAATGCATTTTTGGAGCAGGTAAAATACATTTTTGGAGCAGGTAAAATACATTTTTGGAGCAGGTGAAAAACATTTTTGGAGTACATGAAATACATTTTTGGTGTAAGTTCGACTCAAACTTTCCATTACTGCAAACAGAAAAGCGGAACACTTTTTCGGCGGAACATCTTGATTTGTGTAAATCGTTCCTCTAATCATACATGGGTCTAGTCTATACTTGCCATTGACTTTCCTCCATTATACTATACTATCAATAGAGCAGAAACAAGGAGGTTAGAACAGGAGGTGACAAGGATCCATTTTGAGTGAAGCCAAAAACAGATCAGCTGTTTTGATCCTCTCATTGAAGTGGTGGGAGTCCGCGGGAGTTCGGAAACGTCACGTCACTTCCTGTGCCTGAAATAGTTTCACTTAGCGCATGCAAGCCAAGGACGCAAACAAGGAATATTTTGGACTTCGGACTTCTCAACATTAGGGTTTTGGTTATATTTTAAGCATGGTTACTTGCACATGCGCAGTATGCACTTCTGGTCAAAAAATCATTAATTTGTTCAATTTTTTAAAGAAATAGAATATTTTCCTATTTTTTCTGGAATTTTTAATTATGGGAATGGATATTTCATCCTCAATTTTTTTTTTCTTATGACTGTACGGGTAGAGTAAAGATCTGAAACGCCCATTCAAAATCGTGATTTCCCCATAGAGACATACGGGAGATTTTCGGGTTGAGCGCATTGGTGCAGTCAGCTGATAAAAAGTGACATCACACCAGAAGCACGGGGAGAGGGGCTGTTGACATCTTCTTTTCACCTCCTTCAGCAGAAAGCAATGAACTGAACAAGACATATCGACATCAAAGTTGATATTCACATGTATCAATCTTAAAACTGATGTTGTACAAGCACATGGATATCATCATCATCATTGTCAACCATTATCAATCCACTGCTGGACGAAGGTCTCCCCAAGTTTCCTCCACAACGGTCTGTCTTGTGCCAGTCTCCTCCATGTCACTCCCGCATATTTACGAATTTCATCCACCCATCTCCCATGTGGTCTTTTTCTGGGTCTTTTCCTGTCCCTTGGAATCCAATATAAAATTTCGGCTGTCCATCGATGGCCTGTCCTTCTGGCAATATGTCCAGCCCATTGCCATTTCAGGGATTTAACTCTGATCATGATGTCTTCCACTCTTGTCATTTTTCGGATCCATGAGTTCCTCTTCTTATCTCTCCTGGTTACACCAAGCATGCACCTCTCCATGCTTCTTTGAGTTGTCTGCAGCCTTTGTATGTCTCTTTTAGTTAAGGTCCACGTCTCTGCACCATACGTAAGCACTGGAAGGATGCATTGATCAAACACTTTTCTTTTAAGACATAATGGCATATTGCTCTTGAAAATTATGCTGTTTCTTCCAAAAGCTCTCCAGGCAAGTTTTGTACGCCGATTAATTTCTTCATCAATGTGACCCTCACTTGATATCTGCTGTCCAAGATAAACATACGTATCTGTTATCTCCAGTTTTTCTCCATCAATCGATAAATCTTCATTTCTTGTAAAAGCATTGAACATCACATGGATATATGCAACACAAATGATGTTTTTTTTAAATAGTAGCCTTACAATTAAAATAGTTCAGGGTTTTTCTGAAAATGGTTGCTTTTGGCTGATTTTTGTTAGAAATAGTAGCCATAGTCGCCTGTCATAAAAAATAGTAGCAATAGTCACCTATTAGTTGCCACTGGCAGACCTGCACATGGTTCAAGGAGAAATCAAAGTCCTTCTTCGCCAATGGTATTCGCTGTCTCCCCAAGCAGTGGAATGTGTGTCTGAATGCCTACAGTGACTACTTCTAACGAACACTGGTGCATTCTTGCTTCCTTATACGTATATTGCTTTGTTTAATTCTGCCACACCTGATGTACCTTTTCATTCGTCTTAATAAAGCCACTCAAACAGGCTTTATTTGATCACACTTCATATCAACTAACTGCACAATAATAGGCCGTTATGCTTTTTGTCCAACCCCTGGGTTTCGCTTTGCGAAACCTTCGTTGATTTCAAATTCAATTCAAAGGAAGAAAAAAAATTATGCATAACCAGACTTCAATATTGATTGGAAATTTTCAGTGTCGCACAATTGGTCGAATGATGATTGGTCGGCAGCACGATTGGTCGACATAACGTTAAGTCAATCGTAATGACTGGTCGAGATAACCATTGGTTCAGAGGATTACGGTTTACATTCGCAGCGGCACCTCTCAAAACGTAACGTTCCTTTTTGGAAATAATATCTTTTAGAATGTAGTCCTCAGAACGTAGAGCATTATAACATATTATTTCCAAATAGGCCCCCGTGTCATCTTTTGTACTCTAAGTGAAATATATATAGAGAGGGCCTTCTGAACGATGTTATTTCCAAAAGGGCCCCGGGGCACTTTAGGTATAGGCACCTTGGCGAAACTGCCACACATAATTCGGAAACTGAGAAAATTGCCACACGTTCAAAGCGTTTCTCGGACGAACGGCGATTTGTGCTCGTCCCCTTAATGAAAATCATGTGGCAATTTTCTGGTTTGGCAATTTACTGCCAAACTGTTTGCACTTATTCAAATTTTGTTTTTGTTTTCCAAGTTCCGTTGACCATTTTATGTCGACCAATGTCGACTAATCGTTATATCGACCAGTCATTACTGTCGACCAGTCATTTCTGTCGTCCAATCGTTATGCCGACCAATTGTTATGTCGACCAATCATTACTGTCGGCCAATCGTTATGTCGACCAATCGTTACATACCCGAAATTTTCAGTAGTAAACACTAAAAAATCTGTGTTTTTTTCCTTTTCGATAGTAAAAGCTACAAAAAATTTTATTTTTTGGAATTTTTAAGTAGTAATCAATATAATTGAGTTATGCACTATGTAAAAAGCAAATTGTCAGGGAAGCAAAATAACTGCAAATTCACAAAAAAAAAAAAAAAAAATATTTTTGCTTTAAAAATTATCCATAAATTGTTGGGAACAGTAAGTGGCTACATTTCTTATCTTCTAGTTTACCTCAAAAATCACACACACACACACACACACACACACAATGTATGTTCCAATGGGAACCTTACAGTAAACATTGTGCCTACACAGATTGGAAGTTCATGGTCATCTTTAAACCTCAAAACAAATAGAATGAAAAAATGGTAACATGCACAAATAGTTTTTAGAAGTTTCTTAGAAATATATCTTTTCTTACCTTATACATCAATCAATGGAACATGCCTTTTTGCTTTTTATTAAGGCAAAATTTAAACTGAAAATTGTGGCTTATCTTGTCATTGCTGGAAATTGCACTATTTCTATGGCCTGTACTGTTGTTTTTACGGCAGAGTGAGGATTGGCATTATCACTTTTTAAACTTAATTCAACTGAAAATGCATGGTTCTTCCTTACTCCTAGCTATATCAAGAAACAAAGAAGGGCAATAATTTTTCCTTTTGTTCAGAAAGAAATAGAAGTTCAAAATTGGAACTTCAACTTTCTATCAGTCTTTCCATAAAGTCGTTTTCTCTGCAGAAAGAGTGAGTATAGCGTTTTTGAACTTTAATTTTGCTTTAAGCAAAACAAAAATACCTGCTGTCTTTTAATATAGCAAGAAATGCCAAAAGGAGGGAGGGGAGCACACATTTTAAGGGTATCAAATGCGACAAATTGGTACTGCTTTTCTCTCCCATTTTATGAACTACAGAAATGAGGCAGATTCCACAATGGACACAGGTTACGAACTACCAGTTTTGAAATTCAATTCAGCTTAAAAAAGGGAAACTGGGGCAAAAATGCTTGCTATCTACTGATCGATTTTAAGAAAATACCATGAGAAACAGTAAAACATACAGTACATTAGGAAAAAATTCTTAAAAAATATAAAGTAACTTTTTCACTTTTACGAATGATCTTAAAAACTAGGAACATGAACAGAAAAATATTTAAAAAATATTAATATAATGAGTGGAATAATGACAGATAAAAATAAAACAGAAAAACTTGATCAGAAATATTGAAAATGTGGAAAAGGAAAATGATGTGACATTCTCATCCCTACTAGAGCAGTTATTTCCAGCTGTCCTTAACATTTGCGAGAAACACACTTTTCCCCAGTATTTTCAATGGTTGCCCACCCTATCCTAATTTTTCAACCTTTTTCTTAAAATTGTTCATTGCAGGAAAGAATTCTAGTACTACTCCAATACTTGATGCAAAAATGATAAAATTAGGACTTCCTGAGATCTGGAAAAAGTAATAAAATTTTAGGACGTTTCTGGAATTCCATGAATCATGATAACTCTGTCACAATACCAGAAAAGCTTAAGACATCGGAAATATATTGAAAAAACAAATGAGAACGGCAGCGATATTGAAAACATCAAGGAAACACTCTCCAAAATGTTCAATGAATGTTTAAAACACAAAAATAAACTTTACACACATCATTAAAAAGATCATTTTACTGAAATTTCAATTTCTGTAGTATATGTAAGGTCAGGTGATGCGTGACATCACAGCCTCTCCTTGACAAATGTCAACCACGCCTTCTCGTGGTACATCCTGTTTCCACTAAAGGGGTTCTGACGACCACCAATAGCGGTATAACTATACCATCGGGATTAGAGGAAATGCTATCATACACTCACCAACCCGCTTGGCCAGCGTGGTGAGTTATGGCCAAACCCCTCCAAAATGACTCCACAACTTAAATCTTGGCCCTCAGTCTCCGGCAGCTGGAATGTACCTGGCCAAGGCAGCGGCCAGTGCGACATGAAGGCAGAGGGTGCTAAGAATCCCCGGAGGACCGGACTAGGCTGCCATCTGATGCTGACTTTGGCTACGTATAATGGACGTTCCCTATCTTCTGATTCAAGGCTTCTTGAATTGAAAGAGGAACTACAAAGGATCAAGTGGGACATCGTCGGGCTAAGTGAGGTAAGGAGAAAAGGAGAAGATCTCATTGAACTGAAAAGTGGACATCTCTTCTACTATTGTGGGACTGATACTGGCAGAAATAGTGGTGTTGGTTTTATAATAAACAAGAAACTGAAGGATAAAATTGTAGAAGTTGAAAGTTCCTCCGACAGAGCTGCACGACTCGTTATCCAACTCTCGGGAAGATACCAGGCTCAGTTTATTCAAACTTATGCACCCACCCACCAGAAGTCATCCTGAAGAAGAAATTGAAGAATTTTATGAAGAAATTCGTCATCTAAATAAAATAAAGGTAAGCAGCACTTAAAGATAATTATGGGAGATTTCAATGCAAAAATAGGGCAACGGCAACAGAATGAAACTTCAGTAGGTAAATTCGGTCACGGCAACAGAAACCAGCGTGGAAATACTCTCATTGAGTTTGCAGAGGCAGAAGGGGTTTTTCATCTTGAACTCCTTCTTCAAGAAAAAGCCACACAGGAAATGGACATGGAGACATCCAAATGGGACGACAAGTGAAATTGATTTTATTATGTGTAACAAAAAATTTGTCATAGAAGACTGCAGTGTGCTAAACAAGTTCAACACAGGTAGTGACCATAGATTGGTGAGATGTAAGATGCACCTCAACACTAAACTCGAACGTAGCAAGCTCATAAGACAAACAAAATGTATTGATATAACCAACCTTAAAAAACACCATAATACCTTCAAGTTGGAACTCAAGAACAGATTCTCTGCTTTAGAAGGCCTAATATCGGAAGAAGTGGATATTTCTGAAGTTAACAGAAAAGTAACCAAAGCTCTTATGGAAACAGCAACAAAATTAGCTGGGTCTAAGAACAAGTTGCATGTGAACAAATTATCAGGAAAAACCAAAATGTTGATGCAAAAAGAAGAGAGATGAGGACAACTAAAGAAGATGTTACTTCCAAAGTGGAATATATAGAGCTATGCAAGACAGTACAAAAAAGTATCACTGAAGACGTAAGGAAATTCAACTGTGAACTAGTAAGGAAAGCAATTGAAAACAACCAAAGCCTAAAGATAGCAAAGGGACATCTCAGTAAGGGAAGAAAAGATATTTTATGGCACTGAGAAAAGAAGATGGTTCTGTAACAAGAAATAGAGGCGAATTTTGACAAGAGTGAAAGATTTCTACTCCAAATTATATGAAAGGGATGATACATGTACTCCAGACATCATGAAAGGTACCAGTACCAGAGTTCTCCCAGTCCTCCCAGCAGAAGTTGCACATGCAATCAAGAACATGAAGCGGGGGAAAGCTCCAGGAGAAGATGGAATTACTGTAGACATCATACAAGAAGCAAGTGGAGAAATCGAAAAAGTACTCGCCCAAATTTTAACTCGATGGCTAATGAAGGGAAGATTCCTGAGGATTGGAACAACGCTACAATGATCTTGCTACATAAAAAAGGTGACATTGAGGATCTCAGGAACTACAGACCTATCAGCCTCCTATCAGTGGTTTATAAAATCTTCACTAAAGTTCTTTCACACCGCTTGAAGGTGACACTGGACATGGCTCAACTGAGAGAACAAGCTGGATTCAGGAGTGGCTACAGCACAATAGATCATATCCACATACTGAGAGAACTAATTGAAAGAGCGAGGGAATATGAACTTCCATTGTGCATGGCTTTTATCGATTATGAAAAAGCCTTTGATTCGGTGAAACCATCAGCAGTTACAATGGCTCTGAAATCCTGCGGTATTGAAGATGCATACATTAATATTATTAATAACATCTATGAAAATGCAAGTGCAAAGATTCAGCTGTTTGAAAATACAATGCACATAAAAATTGGAAAAGGAGTGAGACAAGGTGACACCATATCTCCAAAGCTCTGTAATGCCACATTGGAAAATGTCTTTCAATCACTGAACTGGGAAAACAAAGGGATAAAGACTAATGGAGATTATCTAACCCACCTTCGTTTTGCTGATGACATAGTCATTTTTGCAACTACCCCATCAGAGCTGCAGAGTATGATCCAGGAACTTGCTGACAAGAGTAAAGAAGTGGGATTAAAAATGAACTTTCAGAACACAAAAGTGATGTTCAATGCTTTTACAAGAAATGAAGATTTATCGATTGATGGAGAAAAGCTGGAGATAACAGACACATAGACTTATCTTGGACAGCAGATATCAAGTGAGGGTCACATTGATGAAGAAATTAATCGGCGTACAAAATTTGCCTGGAGAGCTTTGGGAAGAAACAGCATAGTTTTCAAGAGCAATATGCCATTATGTCTTAAAAGAAAAGTGTTTGATCAATGCATCCTTGCAGTGATTACGTATGGTGCAGAGACGTGGACCTTAACTAAAAGAGACATACAAAGGCTGCAGACAACTCAAAAGCAGCATGGAGAGGTGCATGCTTGGTGTAACCAGGAGAGATAAGAAGAGGAACTTGTGGATCCGAAAAATGACAAGAGTGGAAGACATCATGATCAGAGTTAAATCCCTGAAATGGCAATGGGCTGGACATACTGCCAGAAGGACAGACCATCGATGGACAGCCGAAATTTTAGGTTGGATTCCATGGGGCAGGAAAAGACCCAGAAGAAGACCACATGGGAGATGGGTGGATGAAATTCGAAAGTATGCGGGAGTGACATGGAGGAGACTGGCACAAGACAGACCGTTCTGGAGGAAACTTGGGGAGACCTACGTCCAGCAGTGGATTGATAATGGTTGACAATGATGATGATCCGGTGCTTTCCATAATCCATAGCAGACCGACAATTTCTGTAGTGACTACAGAGAATCTGTAGTAGTTAGAGCTTGTGCTTAACTTTTGAAGTTTTCAATGGATTTTGATAAAATTCAAAATGAAATGCTGTTTTTACATAGTCATATCAGAATAATATAACCACCTACCTAATAATGAGAATAACCACCCTTGGCATGGTAAACACCGGTGAGACGGCGTAGTATGGATGCTATGAGGCCCTGGAGGGTTGCCCGAGGTACACGTGCCCATTCGAACTGCAGCAGAGGACGGAGGTCCTGGAGATTATGTGGTCGTGGGTCAGCACATCGAATCTATCGATCAAAATAAGTCCCACAAATGCTCCACGGGATTGAGGTCGGACGATTTTTGCCGGCCAAGGGAGAACGGAGACATTGCTGTCGTGTTCCTGGAACCCGTCATGCACCCCCTTGGCGACATGGCATGGCGCATTGTCTTGCTGGTAGACACCATCACCACCAGGGTAAGTGTCCAACATGGAGGGAGGCACGTGGTCAGCAAGGATTGGTCCCATTGGCATTCAGGGACCAATCCAGTGGTACCAACGATTCCAGGTCATACCAGGAAAACATCCCCCAGACACGCACGCTGCCAACGCTGACTTGTGCTTGACCGGCAAGCGGGTCCGGGTGTTTGTTCTCGTTGTCTGACGTAGTATCCGCCACCGCCTGTCTTCTGCGGAATAGAAACCTCAAATTGTCGGAGAAGGCAACCTTTTCCAAATTTTCCACTGTCCAATGACAGTAGACCCATGCGAAATGCAGGCATCGTTGCCGATGGACCTGGGTTAACATGGGCAACTTGATGCAGCGTCGACCCATGCGTAACAGGGTTTGCTGTACCGTACTGTTACCATAGACTGGGTGCCGCAGCATTCATTTGCAAGGTCAATTGCCCTTTACCAGTTGACGTTCTTCTCTGGGGCTCCACGGTTATGACGTCAAGAGGTACTTGGCGTGCCAGCGGCCTATTCTTGGTACACCCTTATTAAAGCACCTCACGAACAGCCCACAAAGTCTGCAGTTTCTGAGATGCTTCCACCCTTAGTGTGGCAGTCGATGATCATTCCTTTTTGAACTTCAGTCAAATCACAACCTCTGCCCATTGTACTCATGTGACGCACTATGGCTCATCTGTCCTGGCCAGCTGCTTATATCTCCATGTGGTCGACCTTGTCACGGTCACACAGTGACAACCCTGGGTGGGTACACTGTGATACCGGGGGTGGTCATATTATTCTGATAGGGCCATATGTATCGTAACCACTAAATTAGTTATTTATATTTTTGAGCTTCACACGTAATATCAATTTTTCATTTGGTCTTTAAACCTGATTCAGAGAAACAGAATGTTCATGTGTTACTTCTGAAGTTTTCAAGGGAATTTGATGAAATTCAAAACGGAACACTATTTTTATATATCTTGAACACTGTAGAAATTTCTGTCAGTTACCTTAAAAACTGGGGAAAATTTTTGATTCTAATTTTAAACCAGTCTGGGAAGCAAGATAGCAGATGAGTGTGCAAAACCAGATGAGTCGTGACAGCTGGCATGCCTCGGTTTGAGATCAGGGATTTTGAGTAGGCACAATAGAAATTTTAATGGCTACTTTAAGAAGTATATGACCGATTAGGCACAAATTTTGGAATTAATTGATCTTAGCTAATTATTGTTTACATAAAAATTTTAGCCACTTTTGTGAAAAATTTGCAAAAATCAGATTTGAATTTTTTAATCATAGTTCTCCACAAAACGCTCCCAAGTTTTCATAATGGCAGCGTCCTTACAGCTAACCACTAACCGTGAGTGCTTGGGCCACTGGGTGAATCTCTTACACTAATCGTATTTGAAATTTTATAAATTATAGAGATTGCTCGTAAATTTTTCTGTTCTCTAAGAATAAAGGAAATGCAGTGTTTTTTAATTAAACACGGTAATTCCCATACAAACAGAACTGGAAATACACTTTAAACGATCATTTTTTATACTTTTTTTAAAAATGGCGTTATTGAGGATTTCCGAATTCTTACAAAAACTTAAAAACCTGGAATTCCGGGTTCAGAATGTGCCAAAAACCTGAATTTCCGGGCTACAACCAGGAGCACAATCACCCCTGCAGGTTTCATTCATTAAAAAAAAAAAAAAAAATTGTGTTTAAATAAACCCAAAATAAAAAATCAGCAAAATAATAATACTACTAAAAAGAAAACAGTGTTGTAACAAACTGGTGGAATTTACAGTTCTCTTCAGCTCCGCAAGGACATGTTTCATCAGTGCCTGAGCATTAGCAAATTATGACATCTTCTCTTCCCAATGAAGAAGAAATATTCTTCTTAAAATATGTTGTCAATAAGACCTGATATAAACAACACAGCAATCAGATATCACTGAACTGACTGAAATTACTGTTTCACAGGCAGAGTTGCAGAATGTAGACATACACGTGTACGCTGTAAGCGGATAGTTTCCAACCTATTAGCAGATAGTTTCTGCCTGTAGAATTAGAAATATTTCTTATCTACAGCAATTAAAACACTTACTCAAGGCACTCAGATTAATATACTTAATTCTATTTTAACTTGAAGAGTTTTCACTTATTTTCCACATCTTCAAAGTTCCTTTGTATTTACTGACATTTTTGGCCTGTAGATTTTATCAAGATGTTTCTGTTCTCAGTGTATAGGAACTGTATCCAAAATTTTGTTTACACAAAAATAATTTAAATTTTATTATTGCCAGGTTCCTCTTGCAGTTGCCAGTTATTAAATTAAAATCTTTTCCTTATGTGCTTTGTAAGTTTACTATTTTTGAATTAAGTTGTTGAAAATGCTATTTATAATTTTTGAAGGTTCATTAGTGGAACTGTTTTTCTGGGTATAAAAGCTTTCTTTAATTGGTCTCTTGTTTTTATGAGGTTCAGAGTCCAATATTTTAATACTTTGCCATAAAGGTACATTTCACACAGTTGCACATTCAATTGTAATGTGCTTATTTTGTCTTCAATACAAAACATTTCATGCCATGAGTTGCATATAGAAATATTCAGCCGTCTATGCACGATAGACACAAATATTTTTAATTCGCGATACAACGTTAATGTGTTTATTTATATATTTTGTCCTCACTGGAATCTGTAATGTTCTAATAATTATTTATTGTTTTATTAATTGATCTCTAAATTATCTTATTCTATTATAATCATGGTTCGTGCTTCGCGGGTTTGCAGAAAGTTTTCTGTTTCTATGGTTGTGTACACAGATACATTTTATTTTTATACAACTCTGTTCATAGGTAACATGAATCATATCAGAAAACTTGAAATTCTCGCCGAATTTCAAGTCCATCTCCACGGAAGTTCTCCCGTACCCACGAAAACTTAGGTAACACACAAATAGGTCTCAAAATCAAACGTGGGGATGGTATTCATACCGCTTGCATTATTGTTGCTGCAGTTGTGTTGAATTGCTGCCGTCAGAATGTTCTTTCTGCGATATTATTGTGCTTTTATATTACGTGCTAAAGTGTGACTGTAAAGTGCACTGAGTTAATTCTTTCTAGTAGATGACTGTGTTGAACAAATTTCTGCACTGAGTTTCAAGGAGTGTTCTGCCTCTTTTAGTTAGTGAGCAAAAAAAGGATTATTTGAGTTCAATGCTCGAAAGAAACCAAAACATAACAGCATCCTATAAAAAAAAAAAACTTAGGATGGGTCTGACATCATGTGTCACCATAATGAAAATAAATCAAGACCAAATGCCCATTGCAACTCTAAAGAACCTTTTTCCATCAAATGTATAGCAGTGATTAGTAAGTTGAGTACAAACATTATCTTTTTATCACAGGAAGTCACTAGTTACATTATCATTGAAGATAACATATTTTTATTTCTAATAAATGCTTTCTTTTTAATTTTTAGGGAATATTTTTCTATTTTCAGCAAACTTTTTGAAATTATTAGCATATCAAAAAATAAATATTTTTCTGCTTTTTAGCACCTAAAAATCTATTTCCTAAATATGACATAAAATTGATTATCATCTTACAATACCTCAATTGAGCAAGTGCATTAACTGAACTGCATAATTAACACATCATTGGTCGCTATAAAAATGCAAACAGTTGGGCATGATAATTGTTTTTCACACCATCTTTCCCTGATATTTTTGCTCAAAAGTGAACAAAAAAAGGCACAGGTGTTCAAAATGCACTGCTGCCAAACCAAAAGTTTTAAATAGGCAAAAAAACACACTTTTATCATCATGTTATGTATACAGGGTTCCAACTAAAATCACTTGATCAATTTATCAGACTGGCCCTGACCCAAATTCAGAAGTTTCCCTGACCAAATGTGAAAAACTAGATACCAAATGATATGTATGACACTTTGAAAATTATTATGCTGAGAATTTGGCACTCACAAAAGGGTACTCAAAAATCTCACCTTTAATAAATTTATAAGTATTGCTATTTTTATAGGGTTTTTTTTTTATATTTCTTCTTATATATATATAATATATATAAGATTTTAGCTTTTATTATTTTGGGGGGATACTAAAGAGGACATTTTTATTTACAAATGAAGTTCCTTTTGTGGTAATGGGAGGATATTCTGCATCAACGAGAAAAAAAATCCAGATCGGCTTTACCTAAGAAGTGTAATGAAATATCCAGAAAAAGGTAGATACAAACTCACATGTCACAGCTGCCAACTTTTCAAAATCAAAAACCGGGACATCAACGCGCATTCAGCGGTGCACATTTACAATTTATAAATTAAAAAAATTATATATTACAGGTTTCTTTATTTTTTTTACTACAGTTAATTTCTTAATACAAATAAAGAAATATTTGCAAAAAAAATATTATTTTAAGTATGAGATTAACAGACCTTATTAACATACATGAGACTGGCCGATGACAAAAAAGCTGAACTTTTTAACTGGGTGGAAAATTGGGACACACGAACGCATGGTTTGAGCAAATTCAAATACAGCATATACAATATTTAAGTTTGCACAAGCCATATGGAATTATTTTCTGTAAATTATGTAAGTAAATATTAAAGTGAAGCACATTATTATATTCACAATAGAAAAGTAGGGAATCAAGAACAAAATAAAATGAAATATTTTTAAAAATCAGATTTAAAACGTACATGTAAATCTTTACTAGCTAAATCCTGAGGTGAAAAGTATTTATCTAGGAATTTGTGCATTTAGTCAAGCAATTAGAAACTTGCAAGAATTAGAAACATATCCACAGATTAGTTTTGGTCAAACATCATAGTACAAGAGATAAGTCAGTCTTGTTGGCTTAGTAGCACTCTAATTTACCAAATTTTTCAGAAATGAAATGTGTCTCAAGAGTCATGCGTGTGGAAATAAGTTAAATTCACAGATTCTTACTAAATGATAATTGGAATATGTATTTGAATATGTACAAATGTAAAAAAAAACACGACTAAGAAGTTATGGTTTTTAAACAGGTTGCTTCAAAGATATTTTGCCCTTTTTTGTTGTACTTGCTTGCACAACAATTCGAATTTCCTCTTCTGAGCAAGCCTGGCTTTCTTCTCAGCAAGCTGCATGGCCATATTTATTTTACATTGACTCTGCAGCTGAACAGCATCCATTGCTAACTTTTTCTTTTTGCTGATAATTCCTTTTCTTTTCCTTCAATTTCTTTAGTATAACTTGTTTTTGATGCCCTAAGATTTTGGCAGAGGTTGGCATCAACTGCTTCTTGCAAAAAATTTTCTTTACTGAAGAAATTAACTGCAGACTTACCCTGTGCTTTAAGTTTATACTACACAGTTTGTATAGCTGAATAGGTTTCAATGTTCATTCTTCCTGATTTTATATCTATGATTTCAGCCATCATGCTGAAAGAACTTTCAACCTGTGGACCATGAAAGCATGATATCAAGGCTTTTATTATTTTAGATAACATAGTGTACTTGTAGAGGTTAAACACCTTTGCCCACCACGCATCAATTTTTACAAAGTTTCCAACTTCATCAACAGGAGATGGAAGTTGTGAATCAAACTGATACTGGTGAATTTCTAGAGCATAGCTTTCCATTTCCTCTGAACTCAATATATTTGAAAGGAACTGTGGAAGTTTTTCAGTCTTTTTAAAGTTAGATTATGTCCCCTTGTAGAAGGCTCAATAGCTGACATGTACATTAAAATATCACTACATAATGGTAGTGTCTTTTGCATGTATTTTGCACACTGAATATAAGCTTCAGCAGCCTGGCTTAAAAACATTTCCCCACAATGTCATTTGATTGCTTTCCAAAATAATGTTCCTGATCCAAGAATCTTTCACAGGTTTGCCTTATCAAATCTTTCACAAGTTTGCCTTTCAGTATCTCTTGTTTTAAGAAACAAGCTAAGAAATCCAAGAATAGTTGCTTCTGCTCATCAAAAACTTTATGAATTAATGGCTCCTTTGTTTGAAATAAGCATACATATTTTTCAAAAGAAGTAGAGCTGCAACATAAAAATTTAATATAAGAAAGGTTTTCTTTGAGCTTTTAAATAATTATGCAACAATTCTAGATTTTCATTTTCTTCCATCTTCTGTTAGATTTTTTTCCCGTAATTTCTTCCAAAGCTCCTGGAATTTTAACTTTTTCTTTCTTTACATATTTTGTTTATGACATCCATGTATATTGGTCTTTCATTAGACTGAACAAATCCATAATACAGGAGCAAAAGGGCATCATGGATATGTAAACTGTTTAATGCCACATGATAGAATGACAACCACCTGTGTTGCACATGTTCTTAATTTCAGTGAATTTTAGCCCTATAATTTCCCAAATTTCAGCATGGGCTTCACGTTGATCTGCAGACCATTTAAGAAGTCAATAAAGTATTTTTCATTGTAAGCTTAAAATGGCTCGCAAAAAATTTTACTTGCATTGTGAATATGGTGACACGAATCTCCATCAATGTCAAGCAAGGGGGGAGATTTTCTCTGCCGCATTCTTGTTTTTGGGCCGCTCATTACACATTCTTTCCACTTAGCTTTCAAACAAGCAAAACAAATTCCTCCACCTCAGAAAGAAAAAAACAACAACAGAAAGCTGCGTCACGAACTTCGTTTACAGGCTTCGGGCCGACGTAATACTGGCCCGAAGCCGTGCTTTTTACCCCACTTAGCTTTCAAACATGCAAAACACATTTTTCCTTAGGAAAAAAAGAAAGAAAGGAAAGAAACAGGGTTGCGTCACGAACTTTGTTCAGAAGCTTCAGGCCGACGTTATCCTAGCCGGGCGCCGTGTTTTCTTTCCACAAAAATTTCAAACAAGCAAAACACATTCCTTCTCCTTAGAAAAAAACAAAGAGGTGCATCACGAACTTGGTTCAGAGGCATCAGGCCGACACAATTCCGGGCCACAGCGAAAGAAGCACGTCCGAGCCAGCGTAATTCCGGATCACGGCAAAAGAAGCACGCCAGGCCTACGTAATTCCGGCGTGGCGCCGTGCTTCCTTTCCACTTAGCTTTCAAACAAGCAAAACAAATTCTTCCTTCTCAGAACAAAAAAAAAAAAAACGGAAAGCTGCGTCCCGAACTTTGTTTAGAGGCTTCGGGCCAACGTAATACTGGCCAGGCGCCGTGCTTTCTTTCCGCTAAGTTTTCAAACAAGCAAAACACATTCTTCCTCCTTAGAAAAAACAAACAAACAAAGAGGTGCGTCACGAACTTGGTTCAGAGGCATCGGGCTGATGCAAGTCCAGGCCACAGCGAAAGAAGCACGTCCGAGCCAACGTAATTCCGGATCACGGCATACGAAGCACGCCAGGCCTACGCAATCCCGGCGCGGCACAGTGCTTCCTTTCCACTTGGTTTTCAAACAAGCAAAACAAATTCCTTCTCTTGGGGATGGGAGGGGGGGGGGGGATTTTAAGAAAACAAAGCTGCGTCACGAACTTTATTCCGATGCTTCAAGCTGACGTAACCCGGGCCACAGCGAAAGAAGCACACCGAGGCGACGTAATAACGGGTCACAGCGAAAAAGCACACCAGGCTTACGCAATCCTGGCGCCGTGCTTTTTTTTTTTCACACTTTCGAACAAGTAAAACAAATTCCGCCACCCCATAAAAAAAAAAAAAAAAAAAAAAAAAAGATACAAAGGGCTGTGTTACTAACTTTGTTCAGAGGCTTTTACATCGATTATTTACAAAACCATTAAAACTTTCTTAATAACAGCGAAAATCTGAATATCCATAATTTTTTGTTAGTCACCCGTAATCCCGGGGAAATCCGTAATAATTATGGAGATTCCGTAATTTTTGGCAATTACGGAGATTCCGTAATTTCTGTGCGTCCTTTGTAGAAAGAGGTTTCACAAGAACTTCAATTTTCGAACGATCTCAGAAAAGCGGGAACGCATTCGGATACATCGCAAATTACAAGAGGGAGAGTTCCTGGCGATGACATCACAGATAGAATGCAGAGTGGCGATTTCCCACAAGACACTGAATGGCTGTTCTCCTCGTGGGTTGCGGCAGTTTCCCTAAAGCACGAAGTAGGCGGAGCTTCCACCCTTTGCGCTGCAATGCTCAAGTGACTGACATCCCATCCATTGTTGACAGCAGTAAACGAATTGAGCTCTTGACTCTACCCTCCAACATTTCTTCTTGCCCCCCAGCACCTACTCCATAAACAACACTTTCAGCTAGAAAGCGCTTAGTTTTTTTACTCCACAAAAAAGTGGAATCACGGAATTCCGCTTTTTCAAGGATTTTTCTATAGAACGATAGAACGACGACCCCCCCCCTAAAATTTTTTGAAAAATTTCTCTTCATTTTTGCAACGACCTCGAGGATGACCAAAATGATGCCGAAAAAAGCGGAAGAATCTCATGTAAGTATTAATGAGTTTTATTTTTAGAGAGTGCAGTAGTTCTTGCAGGTGAGGCCTTTCTTAGAAATTTATCATCATACTTCTGGGAAAAATATGAACCACTCAGATTAGATTTTGACACTAAAATGACTTGTAGGGTACTATACTTCATTGAATCACAAAAGCCAGTTTTATTTCGCCGCACTGTACAAAAAACACATGCTCTTAGGGTGCATTGCCATGTGACAAAATTAATAGCCCCAACATAACTCTATTTAGTCGATGATATAACAGCTTTCCACATGGTCCTTTTTCCTCACCAAGAATACACCACTGCTCATCCACTCTGTTAATATCATTTACATTCTTTGGCAAGCTTGAATGCTGATAATGCAGAAATTCAGTCTCCATCTCATTCACAGCAGTGAAAGTAGCTCCCCCCTCCCTCTTTCAGAAATAACCATGGAAACCTGTCAATAAAAAATTTGACTGAAGAAAACTTGGACTTTTCCCGTTTCGAAATATCCACAACTTCAGCATGCTGTAGCACCTCTGATTGTAGTGGAAATGAAGATAGCACATAGTCGCACACTTTGATAAAGTATGTAGGTGAGTCAAAAAGTTTGTTGCAATGCTCGATAAAAAACACAGGATCGAAATTACAGAAAAATTTTATATGTACCTGAAAGTTCCATACAAAAGTTACTTCTCGACGTAATCGCCTAGTTTATTGAAACATTTGTCGAGGCATGGCACAAGTTTTTCTATGCCTTCTGCGAAGAAATTCCGTCCAACGTCAGATAACCGTTGCTGAGTTGCAGCTTTCACCTCGTCATCCGAGTGATATCGTCGCTTTGCAAGTTCTTGTTTCATGGGACCTCAGACATGGAAGTCACATGGTGCAAGATCTGGGCTTTAAGGCGAGTGGTTCCACTCCTCCCACCTAAACTTTTTTAGAAAGTCCCTCGATAGGTTCGCCGCATGCGGTCTCACATTATCATGCAGGAGCACAATGTGTTTTGAAAGTTTGCCTGGCAGTCGATTTTTAAGTGAATTGTGCAATCTCTTTAGGGTTTCACAATAAGACGATGTTGTAATTGTGACACCCTTCGCCATGAATTCGGTATGCACCACACCTTCTCTGTCGAAAAACAGCGTCAGCATCACCTTCCCCGCAGATGGAACTGTTCGGCACTTTTTTTTGAGTCGGGAAGTGGAATGTTTCCACTCGAAAGAGCTGCGTTTCATTTCAGGTGAGAATTATGCACCCACGTTTCGTCTCCGGTCATAATTTTGTCCAAAAACTCATTTCCTTCCTGCTGATAACGCTTCATGCAAAAGCACTTTCAAAACGATTCCCTTTGTGTTATTCAGTCAATAGACGAGGCACCCATCGAGCACAAACTTTACAGAATTCAAGATGCTGCACAATAATCGTATGCACACTTCCATGTGAAATATCCAGTTCTTTTGCGATTTTGTATTCTGTTGCTCGTCTGATTGCAAGAACGAGTTCATTCATGCGTGCAACGTTCTCAGCCGCAGTCGAAGTTGACGGTCTTCCCTTGCGGTAATCGTCCTCGATATCAGTACGTCCGTTCTCCAACAAGATGCACTACTTTGCGATAGTTTAACGCGATATTGCGTTTTCACCGTACACTTCGTTCAACTGCCGAAAAATTTCAGTGCAGTTAACACGCTTTTGCCCACAAAAACCGAATCACTGCACGCAGTTGCAATTTGGACGCCACCAGCGGCTACCGAGGCACGTTCACGACTCGTTAGCAAGCAAACTAAAACTACTGCATTGAAGCAACTGCGGCACGTGCTGCAGATAAATGACAGCAGTGTTGCCACAAAGTGTCAATAAAATATCCTTTTACTGAAATGTTTTACGGAGGAGTGCAACTAACTTTTTGACTATATCCCGAACCGAGACTTAAAATTCTTCTTTTTCATTTAGTGCCAATGTAATAACTATTTCAGTAGTTTCACTCCCTATGACTAGATCAGCATCATCTTTCCGATTATCCCGATCAAAATATTCTATATTTAACAAAGACGGGGAATTTGCAACAAAACCAAGTCTTAAAAATTCGGATTGGCAATTCACAGAAAAAATTCTCAAGAACAGCTTTCAACTTGTGAATTCTAGGCTTTTCACACTGTAACAGTAAGTTATATTTGTTAAAGTTACTGATGACATTCATTTTTAATGAACAAACAATATGCATGGCATAATGCAGAGCTTATAGAAAGGAAAATGCGTTCATGTCATTGCAAAGACTTGTTTATAAATATTTCTTTAACATTGCTTGTGTAAGGAACTCCATTCATATCCCGCTTTTGTTCAGCCATATGGGCTATTTGTGATAGTACCTTTTTTTTTTTTTTTTTTTTTTTGCTCCTAAGACCACAGGTGTTGGTACTGTGAGACTCAGCTGATTTCTTTTTACAAGGGGAATGTAGATTGTGTAAGGCTCTTCTTTTTACACCAGAAATTGAAGGTTGTTGACATGTTAAATCTACAGGTTTTTTAACCTTCAGAATCGTAAAGTCAACTAAACGTGAGGAAAGGTTTGGTCCTTTCCTATCGCTGTTGCATTTTTCTTTGAAATACATATAACATAAGGCATCTCCATTGCTGCAAAACCTGGTTTAAGCATTTACCAAGAGATAACCATCTCGTACAGCAGTGTTTAAGAATTTTTTTGTGATTCCACATTACAAAGAGCTTGAAATTTCTTAAGTTCATTTTCTCTCTTTACACTTTTTTCCAAAAAATAATAAATGTCAATAAAAAATTCAGCAATTTGAAAAAAGGTAATGTTGCAGACACCTTTTCAGCAGCCACAGATGGCAAACACAGCCAAACTCAATAAGATTAGGCCGTTCTTTTTCAGAAATGCAGCTACACCATTTTTTCTCCCCACCATAACAGGAGCGTTATCACAGGATAAGGCAAGACAATTCATCCACGGAATAGCAAGATGCTGAAATTCTTTGGACACAAGTTTGGCAATATTTTCACCTGTTGAACTGGTTTCCAGGCATGGCAAAGAGAGCAGGGTACATCTCACTTGCTTGCAATCATTATCAAAGTATGTTACCACAATTGAATAAAGTTGATTGTCAGCATCATCAGTTGCGACAGAATATGGTCCACTTTTAATAGCACAAGTACATTTCTTGAATGATATTTGGCCATTTCTTGAACAAAATAAGAAGTTTTAGTCCTGCCACATGCATATCTTTTTACTTCTCGGGTATTAGGAAACATGATCAGCTGCCACTAGTGGTATGTTGTGCTCTAACAATAATCCAGTAAACAGAACGTCTGCGCGAATCGTTTGAAAATCATTCGGCACTGAAACAAAGTGATCCAAGTTGCACACACTTTTTGAGCTATCATGATTTTTTTATGTGCTTGTTAGTTCCAACATGTGCAACAATGTCCTCCACGACCAGCATGAGAAACAGAGAAATCAGCATTATTTCTTTAACAATGCTTAAAACTCACCCTTACGTGATGGTTTTATAAAGTCAAATTCTTCGGAATACTTTTTCAAACATCTTTGGTCCCGACGTTTAGGCCCCATTCTGGGGCTGTGAACTGAAATAATAATTAATAACTTGCAACACAACAACTTTTTTGGTTTCAAAGATCAAACGAAGTACGGCATCAGCATTCAACCTGAGCGTTAGCGAACAAACCACTTTCCACTCCCACGAGGCAAACACGAGGCTCCGTGCGAGTGCCGTGCTCAGCCGTGACCTTTTGCTCGGCCAACCGGAGCTCTGAGCCAGTGGCACCGTGGATGTGACGTCATAAACCAGTACTTCAACTTTCCAAGCCAACTGTCTTGCTATTATCGCGCTTGATCATCGTGGGCACATGACCTTGGCGCTCAAATGCTGTGGATTAACAGATAATTTGTTTCCATTCATTACCGATTCCCACAGCCAGCGTTGAAGCTGGATAAAAATGATGGCTGAAAACATTGAGAGAAAAAAACAAAAAAAAACAATACAGATTTACTGGTAAACAATCATCTTTGCTGTCTTAAGCACGAAGAACAAGACGTAACCGATTTCAACACAAAATAAACCAAGCCGAATCATCACAAGCCGTGAAAACACCTTTACTTACGAAAATTAAAACTTGTTTAAAAGGGTAAAATGATTAAAACAATGTGCGAGATCTTTCGGGTCTGTCTCTACAGACCCATCCTCAGGCACAACGAGAAACTCACACGGGGCATGCAGGGTTATATACACACCTCTGTGTATCAGCGAGATGCAACGCATGCACCGTACTAAAAGGTCAAGTATGCTTTACACAGAAAGTAACAAAATGAAAATACGTACAAATGCATGAAAAGAAATCCAAATATAAATATAAATTTTGAGGTTACTCACCTTTATTCCCTAAATCATTTAGGAGGTTTTCGCCTCTACACATTTCCAACACGTATTTTTCTTATTTACATTGTGGTTCGAGGCCGCAACAACACCAAAAAAAAAAAAAAAAGTCATTTTCAACTCACACAAACATCACTTCCCCTCCCTCTCTTCCCTATGACCAAATTCAGATTCAACATAATCCACCACAAATATACGCAATTGGCAATTGAACTCCCTAAAACACTTTAATCTAATTAAAACATCAATCAATAAAAACCTATTTAAACATTTCCTAAATCGTCAAAGTTAAAAGCTGTAGACCAAAATTATTTTGACAACCAAGCACTTTCAACCACCGCCCTGGCCATTTTCAAGGAGTGGACGCAACAGATGTACCATCCGTCACCATCCACGAAACGTAGCGAATTTATATTGTCTAAATAGCAAGTGAATAATTAAGCAGCTTGATGACATTTGCAATGCTGTATGAATATATGATAGAAATCCAAATGGCAGTAAGTAAGTAATCAAAACATATTTACAGTAGAAGAAGGATTCCCCAGCAGGAACGTCCAAGGAGCAGGTATGATTTGTGGGGTTTCTTCATTACAGCATTGTTCGGCAAAATCATAAATATACAAACTCTCAAAAAGAGCACTGCAGTTTTGAATGATGTTAAATTATTGTGCTCGGCGAGAACTAAAATTACAGTGCTCTTTTTGGAGAGTTTGTATATTTATGATTTTGCCGAACAATGCTGTAATGAAGAAACCCCACAAATCATACCTGCTCCTTGGACGTTCCTGCTGGGGAATCCTTCTTCTACTGTAAATATGTTTTGATTACTTACTTACTGCCATTTGGATTTCTATCATATATTCATACAGCATTGCAAATGTCATCAAGCTGCTTAATTATTCACGTGCTATTTAGACAATATAAATTCGCTTACGTTTCGTGGATGGTGACGGATGGTACATCTGTTGCGTCCACTCCTTGAAAATGGCCAGGGCGGTGGTTGAAAGTGCTTGGTTGTCATTGTTTCTGTGGGGAGAGAGGTTCGTCAGCGTTGGATATAATGGTTGTGTCAAGTTTTTTGGGTTTATTTTAATTTGGCACTGATGTGCAAATGTAAATAATTTTGGTCTACAGCTTTTAACTTTGACGATTTAGGAAATGTGTAAATAGGTTTTTATTGATTGATGTTTTAATTAGATTAAAGTGTTTTAGGGAGTTCAATTGCCAATTGCGTATATTTGTGGTGGATTATGTTGAATCTGAATTTGGTCATAGGGAAGAGAGGGAGGGGAAGTGATGTTTGTGTGAGTTGAAAATGACTTTTTTTTTTTTTGGTGTTGTTGCGGCCTCGAACCACAATGTAAATAAGAAAAATACGTGTTGGAAATGTGTAGAGGCGAAAACCTCCTAAATGATTTAGGGAATAAAGGTGAGTAACCTCAAAATTTATATTTATATTTGGATTTCTTTTCATGCATTTGTACGTATTTTCATTTTGTTACTTTCTGTGTAAAGCATACTTGACCTTTTAGTACGGTGCATGCGTTGCATCTCGCTGATACACAGAGGTGTGTATATAACCCTGCATGCCCCGTGTGAGTTTCTCGTTGTGCCTGAGGATGGGTCTGTAGAGACAGACCCGAAAGATCTCGCACATTGTTTTAATCATTTTACCCTTTTAAACAAGTTTTAATTTTCGTAAGTAAAGGTGTTTTCACGGCTTGTGATGATTCGGCTTGGTTTATTTTGTGTTGAAATCGGTTACGTCTTGTTCTTCGTGCTTAAGACAGCAAAGATGATTGTTTACCAGTAAATTTCAATTAGCACGACAAAACTTCTACTCAAACAATACAGAACAAAAGAAAGAAAAAAAAATAAGAAAATCACAAAACCGAATTTTTTGTAGAAAAATCGGATTCCTGGGAAATATTTTCAAAACCGGACAGAATCCGGGTAAACCAGGACACTTGGCTGGTATGACATTGTAACTGACTCACAGCATTCCAAAGAAGAATCTTATTGGTTATTCATCTTCCACACTTTTAGACCAATAACACACAAAAAATGTTTATCTTCACTTAATGACCAACAACTGCAGGTGGGGAGAAGGGTAAAGGTATTATGAAAGAGCAGTTGAACACTTGTAGGCTGGACTTACAGAAGATTGTATGTTTCCGGTGGACTTATAATATCCCTGACTGTTTTGGGGAAATCCCAATTTTCCCTGACTATCCATGACCATTTTTAATTTCCCTGGCTTCCCAGGATTTTCCAGGTGAGTGGGAACCCTGCTACACAAATAAAACAAACCACCAGGGATTGCTTGATGAGAAAAAAACTCTCATGTGATGCAAATGTCAGCAGCTACTTAACAAGAGAAATATTCACACAAAGCACATGAGAGTAAATCTTTATCGGAACTGATAACAGATTGTTGTGAAGACTATAAACGTCAGTTGTGAAGACTATAAACGTCAGTTGTGAAGACTATAAACAATGCTGTAATGAAGAAACCCCACAAATCATACCTGCTCCTTGGACGTTCCTGCTGGGGAATCCTTCTTCTACTGTAAATATGTTTTGATTACTTACTTACTGCCATTTGGATTTCTATCATATATTCATACAGCATTGCAAATGTCATCAAGCTGCTTAATTATTCACGTGCTATTTAGACAATATAAATTCGCTACGTTTCGTGGATGGTGACGGATGGTACATCTGTTGCGTCCACTCCTTGAAAATGGCCAGGGCGGTGGTTGAAAGTGCTTGGTTGTCATTGTTTCTGTGGGGAGAGAGGTTCGTCAGCGTTGGATATAATGGTTGTGTCAAGTTTTTTGGGTTTATTTTAATTTGGCACTGATGTGCAAATGTAAATAATTTTGGTCTACAGCTTTTAACTTTGACGATTTAGGAAATGTGTAAATAGGTTTTTATTGATTGATGTTTTAATTAGATTAAAGTGTTTTAGGGAGTTCAATTGCCAATTGCGTATATTTGTGGTGGATTATGTTGAATCTGAATTTGGTCATAGGGAAGAGAGGGAGGGGAAGTGATGTTTGTGTGAGTTGAAAATGACTTTTTTTTTTTTTTTTGGTGTTGTTGCGGCCTCGAACCACAATGTAAATAAGAAAAATACGTGTTGGAAATGTGTAGAGGCGAAAACCTCCTAAATGATTTAGGGAATAAAGGTGAGTAACCTCAAAATTTATATTTATATTTGGATTTCTTTTCATGCATTTGTACGTATTTTCATTTTGTTACTTTCTGTGTAAAGCATACTTGACCTTTTAGTACGGTGCATGCGTTGCATCTCGCTGATACACAGAGGTGTGTATATAACCCTGCATGCCCCGTGTGAGTTTCTCGTTGTGCCTGAGGATGGGTCTGTAGAGACAGACCCGAAAGATCTCGCACATTGTTTTAATCATTTTACCCTTTTAAATAAGTTTTAATTTTCGTAAGTAAAGGTGTTTTCACGGCTTGTGATGATTCGGCTTGGTTTATTTTGTGTTGAAATCGGTTACGTCTTGTTCTTCGTGCTTAAGACAGCAAAGATGATTGTTTACCAGTAAATTTCAATTAGCACGACAAAACTTCTACTCAAACAATACAGAACAAAAGAAAGAAAAAAAAATAAGAAAATCACAAAACCGAATTTTTTGTAGAAAAATCGGATTCCTGGGAAATATTTTCAAAACCGGACAGAATCCGGGTAAACCAGGACACTTGGCTGGTATGACATTGTAACTGACTCACAGCATTCCAAAGAAGAATCTTATTGGTTATTCATCTTCCACACTTTTAGACCAATAACACACAAAAATGTTTATCTTCACTTAATGACCAACAACTGCAGGTGGGGAGAAGGGTAAAGGTATTATGAAAGAGCAGTTGAACACTTGTAGGCTGGACTTACAGAAGATTGTATGTTTCCGGTGGACTTATAATATCCCTGACTGTTTTGGGGAAATCCCAATTTTCCCTGACTATCCATGACCATTTTTAATTTCCCTGGCTTCCCAGGATTTTCCAGGTGAGTGGGAACCCTGCTACACAAATAAAACAAACCACCAGGGATTGCTTGATGAGAAAAAAACTCTCATGTGATGCAAATGTCAGCAGCTACTTAACAAGAGAAATATTCACACAAAGCACATGAGAGTAAATCTTTATCGGAACTGATAACAGATTGTTGTGAAGACTATAAACGTCAGCTGCAGTGTGTGTGTGAGGGGAGGGGGGCAGGGTATCTTCCAAATAAATGGCATTCTTTATATCATACACGAGACTGATGAAGGGGAAAAAAAAAGCTGAACTTTTAGCCGCACGGGTTAAAAATAAGAAAGTGCTGCGAAACAGCGTGAACATAACACAGTGTGAGCAAGACAAAATTGTTCACTGAAATCTATTATGTAAATATTAAGCAGAAGCACATCACTGTATTCAATATCATCATTATCATTGTCAACTATTATCAATCCACTGCTGGACGAAGGTCTCCCCAAGTTTCTTCCACAACGGTCTGTCTTGCGCCAGTCTCCTCCATGTTACTCCCGCATACTTTCGAATTTCATCCACCCATCTCCCATGTGGTCTTCTTTTGGGTCTTTTCCTGTCCATTGGAATCCAATCAAAAATTTTGGCTGTCCATCGACGGTCTGTCCTTCTGGCAGTATGTCCAGCCCATTGCCATTTCAGGGATTTAACTCTGATCATGATGTCTTCCACTCTTGTCATTTTTCAGATCCACGAGTTCCTCTTCTTATCTCTCCTGGTTACACCAAGCATGCACCTCTCCAGGCTGCTTTGAGTTGTCTGTAGCCTTTGTATGTCTCTTTTAGCTAAGGTCCACGTCTCTGCACCATACATAAGCACTGGAAGGATGCATTGATCAAACACTTTTCTTTTAAGACATAATGGCATATTGCTCTTGAAAATTATGCTGTTTCTTCCAAAAGCTCTCCATCCAAGTTTTGTACGCCGATTAATTTCTTCATCAATGTGACCCTCACTTGATATCTGCTGTCCAAGATAAACGTACATGTCTGTTATCTCCAGCTTTTCTCCATCAATCGATAAATCTTCATTTCTTGTAAAAGCATTGAACATGACTTTTGTCTTCTGAAAGTTCATTTTTAATCCCACTTCTTTACTCTTGTCAGCAAGTTCCTGGATCATACTTTGCAGCTCTGATGGGGCAGTTGCAAAAATGACTATGTCATCAGCAAAACGAAGGTGGGTTAGATAATCTCCATTTATATTTATCCCTGTGTTTTCCCAGTTCAGTGATTGAAAGACATTTTCCAATGTGGCATTAAAGAGTTCTGGTGCCACCTTGTCTCTCTGTAAAAAAAAAAAATATATATATAGAGAGAGAGAGAGAGAGAGAGAGAGAGAGAGAGAGAGAGAGACAGGGAGAGAGAGAGAGAGAGAGAGAGAGAGAGAGAGAGAGAGAGAGAGAGAACATTACAGAACAAAACAATACAAAATTTAAAAGAAGAACTTCAAAAACAAGTGAAAACAAAAAACAGGTTGCTGTCATCAGGAGAGCATCAACCTGTTGCAATGGCCTTTCTAGTAGCGACAAGGTGAGCCAAAATTGTCGGTTGGTCATGCTCCCTAGGCCAGCAAACCAAATTCTAATAAACACGAGAATTCCAAGAATCAAATTTATACAACTGAAAAAATTTAATTAAAAGCTTACTGGCAATACAAAACCACCATGACAAGACATCAAACGAAACTGAACAGAACACCCACAAGAACCCAAATATATACAGTAATGGATTTTGGTTAGTAAGAACTACCAAAAATATATTTTACGTGGTAATATATAATTAAATAATAGCTACACACTATATGTACAACTGTTTCACACGTTATATATGTTCTATGTGTCGTGTGCATACTTGCAGCAAAATCATCTTTGCATTCATTCATCACATATGACTAGGAATATTATTATATGTTTAATTTATTACCTCATCCAGCACTCACTTTGTAGAGGTGTTTCATATTAGGCTTCTTCATCTAGTATCTTGAAATGAATATAGCGTGTCTTGGACACGTAGAATATTCCTGTTGCAAATAGGCCTAATTGAAATTGCGACCAGAGTTCAAGTTCAAATAAAACACGACTATGGATACCATACAAAGAGTGCGTGAAAGAATTATATACAATGCAATTAAAAACCATTTACCATCAACAAGTGTCGTCTATCATTAAAAGAAGGAATGGACATAATCAAGGACAATCCAAACAGACATTAAATAAAATCACATCAATTCTAACGATGACGAAAGACGTCGACATGAAGCAACTATGACGAGGATAAGGCCGAGGTGCCCTAGATATAAACATTGATCCAGGATGCATACCGTTGATAATGGCCGAAAGTCAGTCGTGCCGAAACATGTCCGGTGGTTTGTGTGGAGTCGTGTGCGTGTTGCAGAGGTTGCGTGCTGGAGAGATCCTCGGAAGAATGTTCATGGCACGACCAAAGATGGGCTAAAAATTATCATGTTCTCACATGTGATTGATAAATAGTGTGGGCAATTATGACAAAACTGATTAATAACTTACAATCTCTCAACTCAGTAACCACATTAACTAATTATCATCTTAAAAGCAAAAGAGCAAGGGCATTAACTGAAATGCATAATCAAAAATGAAATTACCTTGTTCTCTAAGGTGATTAATATACATTGTGGAAGATTGTGGTGGTTTCCAAAGAGGATTCGTTCCCTGGAAATAAATCAATAAATGAACATGCCAATTCAACACCATCATGCACATAGTGAAAGAACAATTCTACAAACACTTCACTTTAAAATGAAAAGAAAAACAATGGACCTACTGATTCAAAATATTTTTTTTCCTGGCACAGTGAAAAAATTTTGTAGCTCAGCAAACCATGCTACTTTTTGTATAAATGAATATGCCTGACACCTGTGGTATGAATTTATTAGCAATTTGCTTTATATAGACAGGTTTTTAATTATATCGTGCTCAGTCAATATACCTACCAACATAATCATATTATGGTTGTTGTAAGACCATCAACGTTATATATTATGTGGTATTATATTTTCTTTTGAACGATATTAAGTTATTGCAACAAAAATTACTTTTTCACACGTTGTAAGTGCTAATATCATTTGGTACTGGATGCACTGCTGTTATAGTTAATTAATAGAATAATCTAATATAGTATCAAAATAATTATATCACCACTATATTGTCATAAGATGTTATTTTCATTTGCTGAATATTTTTTTTTTTCATTCGTGCACTTGGTTCATTATTCAGAATTCTTTCTCATCTTATTTTCCAAATTGGCCGACTGCCCGTGTCATTCGATCTGGTGCGTAAATGAGATCATTCGATGACCTTGTTCCGATCGAATGAACCAAATGCTTCATCTTGAACTTACAACGAACCGTATGAACATTGGATCAAGAAGAATTGAATACTAAATCGACATATTCCGGATATAGCTCGTCAAGGTCATCGAATGATCCCATTTATGCACCAGATTAAATGACACGGGCAGTCAGCCAATTTGGAAAATAAGATGAGAAAGAATTCTGAATAATGAACCAAGTGCATGAATGAAAAAAAAATTTTAATAAATTACTCAGCAAATAAGAATAACATCCTATGACAATATCAGGGGGTGTTAGTGCCCCTACCATGCTTTGGGGCAATTCTTGGAGTGGAAACGTTGGGTTTTGGAACGAGAAAATTTGCATTTTGGAGCAGAACTCAGGTTTTGGAGCAGCTAATGCATTTTTAATTGTTTAAAGTCCATGCTATGCTTTAAATTATGTTTATAAACTGAATTGCCATTATTTTATGAACTATGAAACAATTTTATATTTCAGGTTTGTTGACATTTTACTGCTTTTCTTATGACTGTTAATTAGCATTTCTTTCGTTCCTACAGTGAGATAAATGGGAAAACAATTATACTACCCACAATTTATTGAAAACTACATGACCTGAAACATTTTAAGCGCGACACATTAATATCGGGGATTTTCTTTTGAATGCATTTGTTTCGCTGTAACACGAATAGGATGCTGCCACGTCCAGGAACTGTTGCTATTGTTACTGAATGCTTGTGAATATACACTTAGGAAGAATAAATAATATGTAATTACTGTTTGTTCTTTGGTGAGTATTTTTCGAGATTCGTGGCATTCAGATGAAAATCCAGTCGAACTCTTAAGACGAGCTGTTCGGGATCGAACAAATTGCTCGTTATAGCCGTTACTCGTATAATTCGGGAAAGACCCAAAATATCAAGGAAATCATTCAAAAAATAAATTTCGTTATCAAATATAGTACATACAATGTTTAATGTTGAGAAATACATAGTAGTTACGTTTAGTTGAAACTACCATACAATATTTCGGTTAGTTGCGGAATTCTTGAAAAATGCGTACGTACAGTACTACATATACACAGAACTATACGTACCATTATACATACTAGTACAAAATATGTAAGTACATACGATGTGATGCAGATTAAGTTGAAATCCTTGAATAACGGGCATGTAAACTACATACGTACTGTATGAAATACAATATGTACTATACAGTATTGTAATTTTTGTACCATACAGTGCTTTAATAAAATGAAACACAGGTACAGTACTATCTGCCCAAAGCACATATCCTTTTTATTTTGTATGATAAAATTTGGTTAATTTTAGCTGTGTTGTCCTTGACTTCAACCAAAAATCCATCAGATTAACGCTTAACAACTGATAATGCACTGAGCACACACTCATTGCCAGAATTAGTTTCATAAAATCTAGTCAAAACATTCAAGGCATCTTGTGCTTGATTGTAAGTCACAACTTTTTGTGTTTCTGTAATGTTTTCGCCTTCACTGTCGGTTTCAGTTTCTTCATTCACTGCAATGACTTCTTGCACAATTTGTTCCTCCATTAAAATTCCAGTTGTTAGGACCGCAGCGTCAATATCGATAAAATCATCAAGAAAATTGCAATTGTTAAAGGTGCTTAAATCTCTATTTTTTAACCATTCTGATAAGGGGAGATCATCGTCATCAATCACTTCAGTGCTTTATAGTAAAATCTCCTTTAGAAGACCAGCCTTCCTATAACAATTTTTTATGGTTGTCGGAGTGACACTATCCCAAGCTTCTCTCATAAGACGAACAGCATCCAATACAGAAATCTTAATTTCTAGCTTTTTCTCCATTTTCTGGATTAATTGTATGGTTAGAAATCACCGAAAATGGCACTTAAAGCTCCTAATAATCCTTTGGTCCATAGGCTGTAGAACTGATGTGTTTGGTGGTAGGAACAAAAGTTTGATATTTGTCAAGTTTTCTACTTTGGGATGTGCTGGGCAGTTGTCTATTGTTTCAAAATGCTTCAGTTTTTCTTTCGCAGTTCATGATCCCATTTATGAAGTTCTCCCGTAAAGATATCTGATGTCATCCACGCCTTTCTGTTTGCTTTATAATCAACCGGCAAATGCTGAACATTATTAAAACATTGAGGCTTTAACGATTTGCTGATCACCAATAATTTTCTTTTTTCATTTCCTGCCATGTTCGCACAAATTAGAACGGTTAGCTGATCCTTTGCCAATTTACCTCCAATGCATTTCTCGCCTTTAAAAGTTAAAAGCATGTCAAGGGTTACCTTGCAAAAAATGCCTGTTTCATCAGCATTGAATATGTTCTGCTCACTGAATTCAGAAATAAAGCTGGGCCAAATGCTTTTTAGCCATTGACTTACAGATTCCGTATCCACAGACATTGATTCCCCTGACATTTTTGCGTAAACAATATTGTGTCTGTTCTTGAAGCAATCAAGCCACCCATTACTGCATATAAAATTCTCATGACCGAACTGTACTGTAAATTTTTCCGCTTGCACTTTTAAAATCGGTCCATTTATAGGAAAACCAGCATCACGTTGAACTTTAAACCAACAAATTAAAGCTTCATCAATATCATTTTTTTCACACTTTTTCATTTTTTTGCAATCTGTAAGATTGTTTTCAAATGCTGACAAAACTGCATCTTTGTTCTTCTACAATGTAGATACGGTAGATGATGAAAGCCCATACTTTTTGCAAACAGCTGAATTTTTCTTGCCGTCTTGCAGTTCCTGTTGCTCACAATATCACACTTAATACAAAAAAAGGGGGGAGCATAAGTGATGTCGCAAGAGTGCGTGCGACTTTCTGATTAAAAAAAGGTTACAATATGTCCCGTGCGAAGTTGAAATACTGAATGCACTAAGAAAACATGCGTGGGGTTAGACCATAGCAGCCAATGAGAGAAAGCGAATTCCAGGAACCCTCTCGTAAACAGTGGCAAAGGAAAGGCTGGGAAGCTCTCCCCCACAAAATTCCGCCCCCACCTACCCTTGGGCTGAAATGCAAGATGTCATAAAACACTCCCCACTTTTCTCTTGGAGCAGGTGACACACAGACTATCTTTTTGGGTAGCAGGTGGCTAATTGACGCCACCTTTCAATGCTGCGCCATCTTTACTGGGTGTTAAAAAAAAAAAAAAATCTGAAAGTCTTGCAAATTTGCTTGCTATAACAGAGTTGATACTCGTAACAAGCGGGATAATTTAACACTAATTGCATATGAAACCAAACTTCTTCTGGCACTTACTTGCTATAGTCGGGACCTCGTTATACCCGAGCTCATCTTAACCAAGTTCGACTGTATATTATTTCTGAAACCAACCAACTGGCAAGCCACGCGTACGTGGTTTGCGTGTGCATCACAAACTCCTAAGGTTTTCTGAAGGAAAGCGTACCTTCGATATAAAAGGAAAACTAATGTAACATTTAATAATCAAATTGTAAAATTACCTTTCAGCAGTTGTGCCATGATACTTTTCGTACAATGTTTTTCATCCAGTAATTATCAATGTCAAACTTTTGTTATTGCTGTGAACAATTACAACTGGAACCAAAACTATAAGATAACAGTGAGATTTAGTAAAGTTGGTTAGATAAAAGCTGCTTCTATCGCTTAACGCTTGCGCAGTGACATTTTGGCGCAGAATTGCCCCCCTTCTTCAGTAGAAGTAGAATCAGTTTATGACTTTTTTGTTGTTGCTGTCTGAAAGAGCCACAGCTCTTGCATACGTGGGATCCTGTATGTATGGACATGGACATTAAGCAGACGATTATCCTGTTAGTAAAGGCCATCACCAGCAGGGAACACAGTTGCCATGAATGAGTGAACTTGGTCCGCAATGATGATCAGATACCTGACGGCTGTCAGGTTTTGTGCTAGAAGATGCCATTACTCTTGATGTCATGAAAACAGAAGATGCCATTTGACGGCTGTCAGGTTTTGTGCTGGTTGTGCTGGAAGATGCATTGTCATGCTGGAAGATGCATTGTCGTGCTAGAAGATGCCATCTGCCCACGGAAGACAATCAGCATGATGGTGAGATTTTCTATGTTGATTTCCGCCGTCTTTACATGATCATTATTCAAATAACAGATTTGACTGTTTAGATGATTTAATGTGATGAAGTTATTTTTTGTTGTTGCTGTCAGAAATATGTGGGATCACTACCATACATTCCCAGCATCATCAATATACTCAAAAACGTTTGTCATCGTCACAATATTGGCTTCGGTGTACGAACACACAATGTACTATCAGGAATAAAAAATGATAGAGACGTTGTTTCTTTGGACAACCGATATGGAGTATATGTCATCCCACTGAAGACAATAGACATTCAAGATGAAGATCGTATATACGTTGGATCTACACTCCGCTCATTAATATCTCGTTTAAAAGAGCACCAATATAACATAAAGACAAACTCATCAAGGACTTCCCTATGAAGGCTATCATACAAAGGATCTCATTACCCATGTTGGAGCGAAGCCAACATCCTCGCCACGCCCTAATCAAATGCTTCAATCCTCCTAATGGAAAGTCTATTTATTTATTTTTATTTTTTATTGGAGGTTTAACGACCACCGTGAGCAACTCAATGGGCTATAAGCAGTCGCCCGTCCCTAATTTAGGGCCACTGGTTCCAGGGAAGGGAGAGAGCCAGTGCTGTAAGACAAACACAACATCCATGCCTCACCAGGATTCGAACCTGGACCCGTTCGGACGAATGATCAGAGGCCATCGCTTAGACCACTGCGCCACTGGGGCGGCTCTATTTATTCACAAATATGGTGAAGTATGTTGCAATGATGATACTCTTTGTCACGTCACTTTACCTTGGAAAACGGTGCTTAATGAGTTATAACATATATAGATACTTACACCAATTATTTCCTTCATACATAGTTTTTAATACGTTGCTTGACATGTAATATATTTATCGGTTAACAAACCATTCACGAAATATGATGTCCATCAGGAGCAGGTGACAATATCAAGAAAACCTAATAGCATTAATGTATTCAAATCATACTCAGTTCCATTCTGCTAATAACATCTGAAGATGGGTCCGCTGCGGGCCTGATAGTTCTAATGTTTATTATATGAATTTAATAATTAATTATTAAATTCATATAATAATTAATTATTAAATTCATATAATAAACTTCATCACATTAAATCATCTAAACAGTCAAATGTGTTATTTGAATCTGTTATTTGAATAATGATCGTGTAGAAATCAACATAGAAAGTCAACGTAAAGATGATTTAACGGAAAATGAAACATGCAACCATCATCTATAATAAGAAATTATAAGATCGAAGTTCAACTTGGAAGCTGATACCACAGGAAAGAAAAATCGTGCCTTCTTCGATAACAAGATGGCTTATTACTGATTCAACGCATCATAATCAAAAAGTTCGAAAGTTCTTTTCTATTGTATTAATTTCGTGAATCATGAGTTAAAAAACTGGAATAATGTTAATCATTTAATACATATTGTCTCTACGTATTGGAGGACTTTGACAACTTATGATGCATATGACTGCACATATAAAAACATTTTTTCATATAAATTTGTAATCTTCATAATAAAATTCTAAACTATTATAAGGAACATCAAAAAGGAATATTAGTGACAAGTTGAAATAAATTTTTTTTATTATATGGACGTTTTTCCCGTGCTCGAATTTCTAGTAACGTGCGAAACAGTAGATGATATGGAAACTATTTTGTTGACATATAGTTAATAATGATGGTGAGATTCAATCCTTGACAGCTGTCAGATATCCTGTTAGTAAAGGCCATCACCAGCAGGGAACACAGTTGCCATGAATGGGTGAGCTTGGTACGCAACGATGTTCAGATATCTGACAGCTGTCGGGGATTGGGCTATTGGGATAATGGGACCTAAAGTGTTCCAAGAAAACATCGTCCACAGCATAACACTGTCACCACAAGCCTGTTTACACCCAACAGTGCATCCAGGTGCCATAGCCTCCATTGGCAATCAGCGCATCCGAGCTCAGCCATCTACGTGATGCACCGGGAATCTTGATTTGTTGGACCAGGCCACTTTCTTCCAATAATCCGTTGTCCAATCTCGACGACCTTGGGCCCATTTCATGCGTTGTTGGCGACGGTGTGTAGTGAGCGTGGAGACTTGGCTGGGTCTTTGGCTCTGCAGGCCCATGTGCAGAAGGCTGCCATGAACTGTGTGTTGTGACACATTGCCCTCATCACCACTGTTGTGGCTGTTAGTGATTTGTCGAACTGTGGCAGCTGTGAACAATGCGCAACAGTCTCCACTCCCCTTTGTCGTCAATGAGGTGCAGATGCAGAGGTGCCAACCTCTAGCAGAACGTATCAGTAATCAATAGGGGATTTTTCAGTAATGTTTCAGTAATGGAACACAAACTTTCAGTAATATTTTCAGTAATGTAACACACCATTTTTTTCCAAAGTTAAGGACAATATTATAGTATTACTGTGTAACCTGTAATACTTGTATGAGGTGACGACCTTCCGAGGAACCTATCAGTAATCACCATACGGAGCCTCATCGTTAACGTGTGGAAATGGTATTTCATGAGAAATTAATGTGCAAAATATGTAATAACCTTTTATGTTTACACTATCCTGATAAAAAATTATGAATATTGTACTTACCTCATGTCATATATGCTGAAATAAAGACTCCCTTGTTGCTTGTTTTGCAGTGGTATATTCTTTTTCAGAAAATTTCTTTTTATAACACAGCTTACCTGAGGAAAATGCTTTACTTTTCTGTACAAGAAGGGCACTTAATGTTTTGGTGCTCATTGTTGGGCAGAAGTATGTGAGGTTTTTTCTTACTAGACTAAATATTTTCTCTGTAGAGGAATTGCTGTGAGGGATAGTCAATATTGTCAACATTAGTTTAGGCAATGCAGAATACTTGGGAAGGCCATATGAATCCTTTATCTTAGATATTTCATTCCATGACACATCTGCTCTAGGATATCCAGCTTCATCAATATCACAGTCTGGGAACATAGCAAGAAACAAGGGACCAGCATAACCACAGCTTGCTATAGCTAGGTTAAGCTCCACAACGAATGTAGTAAACAGCAATTCAGCATTTATCATGCTATTTTCATTCTTTTTTGCAAAAAAATTATCCAAAGGCTTTTATTGAGTCTTTCATTGACTGGATATGCCTTCGGCAACCATCTTGTCCTATGTGGGCTACTGATTACTCCCATATTAGAAGGCATGCAAGGAAACCTTTATTTCAGCATTTGTAACATTTTTCCATTTTCTAGCTCGAGATTTGGGAGAAAGGTTTGGATGTTCCTGGAGAAACCTCTTTGCATATTTATTTGTTTCAGAAATGATAATTCCAAGGACGAAATTAGTAAAAAACAAGTAAAAATATGCAATTGGAATAAAATGATATCTAATGATACTGGGTAGAGGAAACATCGTGAGAAAAAAATTACGACTACAAGAAAAATTTTACCTCCGTCTACTTTCCATTTTCAAAGGATGAAATTCCGTCCTGCGACGGAGAAAATGACCTCCCACCACCAATCCTCCCAAAATTTCAGTTCAGTTGCGCCTTGATCTCGTGATGGTCCAAATGATAACAAAAAGACGGAATTCCTCCCATCTGCGTAAGAATCTCGTGGCTGAAGATTACAGGGAAATTTTCGGGCGGCCTAACTTCGTTTTCGGAAATCGTTGCCTACAATTTCAAGGTGAAATTATGCAATGAAATTATATTTAACAATACTGAACAGAAGCAACATCGTGCGAGAAAAAAAAATATGATTACGGAAAACATCTGCACTCCGTTTAGCTTCCGTTTCCGAGCGTTTTAAAAGACAAAACAACGTCCCCAGACGGAATGCGAACCCCCGCCCTGACTAATACCCCGAAAATTTATTTATTTATCCATCGATCTCGAAAATGACAAAAAAAAAAAAAAAAAAAAAAAAGTGTGGGGTGTAGAGGGAGTCGCGAATGCACGGAAGAATCGCACGTACGAATTAACCACTGAATCGATTTTGAATGGTGTAAGATTATGCTGAAATATCGATAACCAGTAAATTTAAACTTTTGGCGCAAAATTAGCGCAGATTTGTCAAAATCGCAATTTTTTAGCGGAATGGCACAAGAAATATGTGCTGGCGCAACTGGCGCAGGCCTGGCAGTCCTGACTGATTAAGACTAGTAAGTTATTGCTGTGCTTTTCAATTTTTTTTTTTCTTTTGATTTACAAAAATGAATAAAACAGGTTATTTTTTGCAAAAAATACAGAAATTTTTCGAACGGCAGAAGAACGCGAGTTTTGATTGGAAGAATGTATAAAAAACTGGGACTTCTGCCAAAATTGGAAGAGTTGGCAGGCATGCTCTATTACATCCTCCCATTCGCTTTCATGACCTGAAGATTCACTATCAAGGTCTTCACTTCTGGAAGATATAAGGTATTGTGTGCATGGCACGGTGTCTAGTTTTCTGGCTTGATGTTGCTTGGCCAATATCACTCTCAGATGATTCAAAATCATCACTATCACTTGGCAAACTTTCACTCTCATTACAACAAGCCATATCAAATAACCTTACAAAAACATTTCACGCAGTAGAAAAAAGCATGTCTGCTAGTCTGAGGAACAAGCTGTCAATAAAGTCATCCTCTGCTAACACTAGTTTGGAAAAAGAGGAGGATTCGTAATTCACGGAGTTTCGCGATTGTGTCTGTTTGTTTGGGAAAAAAAGAAATTAATAATGTGAAGAGCTTCTAATAATAAAACAACACATTTCGTTCTCCCATGGAGCGAAAGTCTGAAAAAAATAAATAAATAAATAAATAAACACTCGCCATCGCGGGACCATGCATTGCGACGAGTTGCACATTATTGCACTTCGAACGGGGCTCGAGAAAGTGATTTCCGATAGTACACCTTTTACACATAATTCACCAACAAGGCCAAGTAAACAGCCCTGCCTCAACTAAAGTAGGAAAAGTTTTGGCTAAAGTAGCCTTTCCACGATACGACTCTTACGGCATATTACGATTCTTTTGATAATATCGCTGTTTCACGATATGAGATTCCAATTCAAAACGATATGATTGATAAATGATATGATGATCGACACCGATATCTGCCGTCTGATTCGGAAAATACTGGGATCAAAATCGAATGCTGGCAAATCGGCCACGTCGCACTAAAAGGGTTAACAAAAAAAGAATATAAAATTGAGATTCTCCAAAACGCACTGAAATCCGTAATTCCGTAATCTGACGGTCGAAACAGTATTAATTACGGACAATCCGTAATAGTTGGCACCTCTGCAGATGACACAAGGCTGGACGACGGTTCAAGTCTTGGCCACCAGTGCACCACTTTTGATATGCACCCACCAGAGCGGTGCGTGAACAACCCACAAGTCTCATTGTTTCCGAGATCGTAGTTCCGCATCACAATTTGTCCTTTACCAAACTCCTTCAAATCAGCAGCTTTTCCCATTCCGACTCCGAACAATCTACTAACAGAAAGCCGGTCCGCGGGTTGTAAATATACTTCTCTGCGAACTTCACTGCGCCACCATTCGGTCCCTAGGCACGCTCATTTCTCTAGTCTCGGGGTGGTCATGATGGAATGGATCATCAGTGTAGGTGCCATGTTGACACATCCGCTGCCACATCACCACAAAGGAAATGACTCTTTATCACATTATTGCTAGAGATGAATCACAGTGCCACCACTACACGCCTGAAACATGACAGCAAAGCCTGCACTGGAAGCATCCTGAGCAGAGATGTTCTTGACGCCCCAAAGAAGGCCAGGAAGAAGCTCTCTGCTGGAAAGCTAATGTTGCCATTTGTTATGCTTTCGCAACATAGGTTGAAGAAGTGTATATGCTCTAGCTTTGTCTGTCTGTCCGCACTATGACTTGCATAAAAATAGTTCCATTTCGATGAAATTTTAGTATGTGGTAGGGGACAACCTGGGGACGATCCCTATTTAAAATGGACGAAATGGGGTCAAAGGTCAGGACATAGAAGCGAGATCCATTCCATCGCCCTTATGCATCATAACTTACGCAAAAATGCTTCGATTACAACAAAACTTTAGTATGTTGTTCCGGAGGTATATTGAACCGGTTCTGTTAATGTCATTGCAATGTGGTCATAGGTCAGGGAGCGAGATTTATTCCACAGCCATTAACCTCATAACTTGACTAAAAATGCTTTTACTGCGACAAAACTTTAGCATTACATTTACAGACTCGCCAACCTTAAGAAGAGAAAAATCCGGCAATTTTCTATGAAAATCCTGCAAATCCGGACATAATTTGAAGCACTAATGTTACGTTAAGGCATATAAAAAATGTAAAAAAAAAAAATTCTGTTAAAAAATATTTAAAAAAATTTTGTTCAGTTATGCGTCCATCTCGAGCACAACCCAAATTATGATGGAAAAGGAGAAAGTCCTCGAAGACGCCGCATTCTCATGTCTAAAGATTACAGCAAAATTTTTCCGCCATCAAATTTCCGATTTCGGAAATTTTTCCTCCATTTCTAAACTGAAATGCAAATATTTACACAATAAAATGATATATAACAACATCACAGGGAAAAGTAATTACGATTACAGAAAAAATCTTTATTTCGTTTACTTCCGTTTCTGAAAGACGAAGTACCGTCCGGTGCATATTTTTACAAACTGGTAAAATTATTCGATGCGTACTTTTACGCGAAGAGAAAAATTCCTGATGTGTATCTTTAGGAGTTGGTAAAATTTCGATGCGTACTAAACACGTAATTACGCATTCTGACGAACTCTGGTCGGCACATCTTTTGAGCACTCCCATGAGGAGAGAGAGCTACCGCACGATGTTACAAAGCTGGCGAGTCAAAGATGACATCATCGCATGACACAGCACTCGTAAGGTTCGGTAGAAAATCTAAGTGGATGGTTGAAGGGGGTTGAAATATTTCGATTGAGCAATCAAAATATTAAAAATCTGTCAATCTACCATACACATGGAGATACCTCATTGAGCAAGAAAAGAAAAAAGAACAAAAAAAAAAACAGCCAAAATAAATGATTTAAAATCAAGACAAATACAGAGTTGACTGATATACCGAAGATGGTGACACCAGACAGTTTAAAAGCGGGAACGAATTTGGACGTATCCAATCAAGAAGTAACATGTACATTACCTAAAAATGCGCAGTAAAACCAAGATTTGAATGTGGTTCTGCTGACGTGGAACTGTTGAATCATTTTGCAGATTGTGAGATACTAGGGCACTGAACAACTTGCACGATGAGAAACACGTCGTATAACCCACAGATGAAGATTATGAAAATGATAGTCGAAACTAGTATGGGAATTTTAGTGCAGTAGGAAACAAAGTCTAAGCTGTTATCAAGACAGAATATTTTATCTGATCCATTTTCCTTCAACTTGAAGGCTTGACCGTTTGCTATTTTATTATTTTGATTTCATTTTATATTGAAGTATTTTATCGATTTGAATCACGATTCACTAAGAAGAGTGGTTACCCACCTTCCTCAACTTACCAAGTGAAATATCTTCGCAATGTGACAACTGGAAATACTAACAGAAGACCTCAGAGCAGATTAATACTTCCGACAAGTTAAAGTGCAATATCCCCAAGTATTCCAAAAAAAAATTAAAAAAAAAAAAAAATGAGAGTTACAGCTTTTATCTATATTATATTTTACCTTATTTTTTTTTTATTTTTTTTAATATTCAGTGACATTCAACCATGATAATTCAAGGCCAGACAAAGATGATTAAGTTTCCCGCAAGCACTTCGATATTAATACAACGTGAGAAACAGTACAAAATATCACAACTGTATAGTTGAAAGATATATACAATAAAACTTTAGCATGTTGTTCAGGAAGCATATGGAACCAATTCTGTTGAATACCATCGAAATGGGGTCAAAGGTCAGGGCACAAGAGCGAGATTTATCCCACAGCCAATATCCCCATAACTTGACTCAAAATGCTTCTATTGTGACAACACTTTAGTATGGTGTTCTGGAGGTATACTGAACCAATTATGCTTAATATTGTCGAAATGAGGTCAAAGGTCAGGGCACAGGAGTGAGATTTATTACACAACCATTATCCTTATAATTTGAGTAATGATTTCTATGGTGGTGACTCTATAATTGACTGGTTAACTGAATTTTGCCAGTCTTGCTGGGAGCTAGGAATGGTCCCTCGGGATTGGAAGGATGCTATCATTGTTCCCTTGTATAAGGGAAAAGGTGATCAGACTGAGTGCAAGAACTATCGTGGTATTAGCCTACTGAGTGTGCCAGGGAGAGTGTTTGGTAAGGTTGTTATTGAAAAAGTACAGGTTCTTACATCATTGAAAGTGTGGGATGTTCAGAGTGGTTTTATGCCTGGTAAACGCTGCACTAACCAGATTTTTGCATTACGCACGATGATTGAAAAGTATCTGGCTGTTGGGAAGAAAGTTTTTACTGCCTTCATAGATTTAGAGAAAGCTTATGACCGAGTGAATAGGACACTTTTGTGGAAGGTATTGAATGAATATGGTGCTACTGGGAATCTACTTAATAGTGTAAAAGCCATGTATGCTGGTAGTAGAGCTTGTGTACAAGTGAATGGTGTTTTATCAAAATGGTTTTCCATTGGTGCAGGAGTTAGACAAGGTTGTGTAATGTCACCATGGCTGTTTAATATATTTATGGATGCATGCATGCGTGATGCCAAAATAGATAATAGTGGTTTATGTCTTGGTGATATCCGTGTGTGCAGATTGCTGTATGCTGATGACACTGTCCTGTTGGCAGAGAGCAAAAGTGAGTTGCAGAGTATGTTGACTCGGATGCACGAAGTTTGCATGAAATTCAAACTGAGTATAAATAAGGGAAAAACCAAAGTTATGGTGTTTGAGAGAGGAACAGGTAGCACTGAATGTAATGTAAGTATAAATGGCACTGTGATTGACCAGGTGAGTGAGTTTGTGTATTTAGGAAGCATGTTTGACAGAGAGAACAAGTTGGATGGTGAAATCAGTGGCGAGTGAATTCTTCTTTGAAAGTCATAGCTGCTCTGGGAGGTTTTCACAGGAATGATGGGTTCTCTCGAGAGTCCCGCATGGCTGTGTTTGAAAGTGTAATTGTTCCTACTCTGATGTAAGGTAGTGAAACCTGGGTACTGCAGAAGAAACATAGGAGTCGTTTGTGTGCTGGAGAAATGCGTTACTTACGTGGGGTTTGTGGCAAGACACGATATGATTGTGTGAGAAATGAAGATGTATTGCAGTTGTGTGATGTGAAGCAAAATGTTGTTAGCAAGGTGGAGACCAATATGCTTCGGTGGTTTGGCCATGTTGATAGAATGAGTGATGAAATGCTTACTAAGAAAATATTTTCAGCCCAAGTGGCAGGAAGGAAAGGCAGAGGAAGGCCAAGGAAGACATGGGTGTATCAGATTCAGGAGTGTCTGCATGAGAAAAGATTATGAGTATGAAGTATAAAAGATCTTGTGTACGGCGTGTAATGGATATTAGTGAAGCACGAGTTGTATGTCAAAATCGCTGTAAATGGAGAAGTTTGATACGACAGCAATAAGTAAAAATATCTGGTAGTTTGTATTTCTTTTTGGAGCTAACCTCTGAATCTCAGAGAATAGCTTAGTGATATGTATGTATGTATGTATTTCTGGTATATTGGAAACCTTATCATAATGAATGCATTGCATGATTTTACAAACTTCTCTTTTATTGTGAGGAGCCATTACTGATTGAATATGCTGAACACTAGGAAATAGTCAATGCTGAACTGCTATTGTGCCATGCTGCAATGCCTGCACAGGGCAAACAAGAACAAGCATCGTGGCTTACTGTCGAGGGGTATGATCTGGTTGCATGACAATGCATGACCCCATATGGCTACTGTTCCCATGGAAATGCTGCAGGAGTTTATGTGGGAAACTCTTACATGCCCTCCCTACAGTCCAGATCTCACACATAGTGACTGTTGCATTTTTGGTGAGTTGAACAAGCTAAAGGGTCGCAGATTTGTGTCAAATGCTGAAGTGAACGAGGCAATAACACTAATTCTAACGTAGCAAACAAGGGACTTCTACGAGTGTGGAATCACCAGGCTTGTTAATCAGTGCGACAAATGCCTCAATGCTGGTGGCGACTTTTTTTTTTACATAAAGGTAATGCTTTCCGACATAATCACCTTGGCTCACTTTCATTTGACTTGACCTTATAAATAAAAAAGGTGGAATAATAAATGTGTGTCTATAATGAAAAATTATACTTACAGTAAAATGTATCAGGGAAAGCTCTGTTTTCCCATTCTCTGCCTGTTGATATTGATCTGCCCTTGTGTGCTTTTCCAAACACCACTGAGGAAGAAAAATAAGTTAACTGACTGAAACAACATTAATTAATCACACTGCACAAAAAACAAGTTCCCTTTTTTATTTCTTTTACAATCAATATGTTAAGCAGTGACTAACTTCTATACACAAGAAAACACGAACGAATAACCTATCAAACAACCAGATAATGAATATATTCCATAAACCTGATAGGGAAAACATTTGAAAAGTCACTCAAACTGCTCTTACTATCATACATGAAACTAAGGAATAAAAAAAGCCAAGCTTTTTAACCAGGTGAAAAGTTGTAATGTGCAATAAAAAGTGTTAATACAGGGTGTCCCACTCGCTACCAAACCCTGCATTTCTTTAATAATACAGGGTGCCCAAGAATTATTGGACACATTACAAAATTATATAAAACAAAACATTAAACAGATAGAAACTGACTATACTAACTTACAATGTAACTACACAAGTTAATAAATTTCGATGTGAGATCCCTTGATCGCGCGTAGTACGTCCAAGCGATACTCGATTTCATGCACATGTATTGGCAAACATCTGAGGAGTTATGGAATTAATAGCAGCTGTGATAGGCTGCTTCAGTTCCTGCAAATCAGTACAAGGCGTCTGATAGACACGATCCTTCACATAACCCTACATGAAATAATCCAATGTAGTTAGATCTGGAGAGCGAGGAGGCCACGGAATGGGACCACCACGCCCAATCCATCTGTTGGGGAAATGTTCATTTAGGCACTTACGTACACACGTTGACCAATGTGGAGGCGCGTCGTCTTGTTGGAAAATGACGTTGTTATATCTTTTGATCTGGGGTATAGCGACATTTTCTAGCATATCCAAGTAAATGTCAATATTTATGTTTTTTTCGCAGAAGAAGAAAGGGCCATCACTTCTCTTTTTGATAGGGCGCACCACACATTAACTTTTGGAGAATCACGTTCCAGTTCAATAGCAGCACGAGGCAGTTCACTGCCCCATATCCTACAGTTGTGAAACAGACTTTAATTCTGCAAGCCATAACACACACACATCGCCTTTTGCTGTACGGATGACATGACTACTGATTGCGCCATTTCTCATGCAGTCCTCATCAGGCCACACCTAGAACCATCTATTGGATTCTGGGAATAACAATTCTGCAAAACAAAAATATAGAAACCGTGTTAGTAATATGTGACATAGAAAAACAGACATGCTCATAATTTTTTTTTGTACATAATTTTGTAATGTGTCCAATAATTCTTGGACACCCTGTATTACAACCAATGAAGATATTGTAACGAAATTTCAAGTGGACTTACCTCATTTCGTGCAAAATGTGATGACATCACAACATGTGCTTGAAATGGCAACCATTTGCATCCTTTTTGTGGAAAGTCCTTGCCAGTATGTCCATCGTCACTGCCTCAATTTCTTCGGTGATGTTTGCTTTCAAGGCATCTATGGTTTGTGGTTTCTTTTGGTAAACTCTCCCTTTTCGATATCCCCATAAAAAGTAATCAGGAGGCATCAGATCGGGAGAGCGCAGTGGCCATAGACCCTTTGAAATGACATGGTCGCCAAAAAAGGACTGAATTTCTGCCATACTGGTATGTGGTGTAGCTCCATCATGCTGGTAATATCCAATGGAGAGTTCTTCATCATCCAATTGATTTACCAGGATTCCCACTCAAAAGTAATAAAAAAATTCCCTGACTTTTCCAGGTTCTCCAGGTGGTTTTTAAAGTTTTCCAGAGTGGCATGTGCAAAGAATTGTTACATTTCATTCCATTCCATTCATTTTTCTCACCAAAGCACATACTTGTAAATTCGTTATGTAATTTGTCTTTATAAAATTACCTGCTTTTCATTATTAACAACTAACTGTGCACATTATTTTCTGTACCAAAGTTTCGTGAACTTTTGTGAATACTACCCACACGGAATTTGTACATACATTCCGATAGAAACAGGTCATATGAAAGAAAAAATCTGTCAGTTGAATCGTTTCAGTTTTTCTATAACACAATGCAGCTAAGCTTAATGATGGAATGGCTCTGTTCAAAGAAACATGTTTCAAGAGAACCAACAGACAAAGGACTTTGATCCATCATTTGGTTGGTTCTCTTGTGAAGTGTTTCTTCAAGCTGGAGCCATTGTGCCTAATTGTTACATGCTATAACAACTGCCTGCAGAAATTGAACAAAAGCTTAATAACTGGCAATTTTAAAAATTCAATTTTGCATCTTTTTTAGAGAATAAAGGAAATACTTAATATAACTGAAAGTAAGATCTATCAAATTCTAGGCAAGCAGTAATTGCAAGCAAAAGTTTGAAATCTTGAAAAAATAAGGTTTTTGGCAAAATAAAGTAAGTATCCATTGATTTTTACAAAAAAAAAAAAAAGGGGGTAATTTTGCCAGAGTTTTCCCTGACTTTTACAAAAAAGGGCAATTTTCCCAGAGTTTTCCCTGACTTTTACAAAAAAGGGCAATTTTCCCTGAGTTTTCCCTGATTTTTGGAACCATTTTCAAATTCCCTGAGAATTCCAGGTTTTCCCTGTTTTCCAGGTTGAGTGGGAACCCTGTTTACACAGGTGTTGAAGATTTCCATATATGCAGCTGTTGTGATGGTTGTATCGAAGATGGGACCAATTATGCGGCACAGGGTCATCCCACACCAAACACCAATTTTCTGTGAATGAAGGGGTTTTTCATGTATCGTGTAGGGATCTTAACTGGCCCATTACGGGAATTTTAAGAATTGACATATCCACACCTTGTCCAGTAACCACGTGTTAGTCCAGAATGCCCAGACTTTTCTGAAGAAATGTCTGAAACCCTCGACAGTATGCCCCTGATTTCACACGGTCAGGCTCTTTCAGTTCATGAACCACAGAGATACAGTACGCAGGAAGCTTTGCTTTTTTCACAGCACGTTGACAAGTGCTTTTGGACAACCCTGTTTCATGTGACAGTCGGCAAAGTGACTACCTGGGAAACGCAAATAGTCCCTTTACATTCTGGATCGTTTCCTCAGACATTTGTGGACGACCTCCTGCATGGTCGTCCAATAAAGTCCTGTTGGTTTCAAATTTCTTTGACAATGCCCAAATGGTGAACTTGCTCTGCGGATATCTGCCTGCAAACCTCTACAGGAATTGCTGCTGACAAGACTTTATCGATTCTGTTTTCCAATGAGTGTGAACAATAAACACTCACTCCTTCAGAGTATACCGATACATTTTCACACGCACGCGAACAGCCACGAGCAGTCACTATTCTTTTTTTCAACACTTACAAAAGCTGGAGTAGGATTAGAGCAGCATTAGGAAGCAGCCAATCAGGTAAAAGAATGTCTATGATTGGCTGTAACAACTGATACACAGCTAATCTGAATTTCAATGTGTTTGTCAAACCCCATATTTTATATCATATCTTTACAGGAAAAACTAAGACATTTCTGAAATCTCCATTAAATTTTGCATCTCATCATCATTGTCAACCATTATCAATCCACTGCTGGACGAAGGTCGCTCCAAGCCTCTTCCACAACGGTCTGTCTTGTGCCAATCTCCTCCATGTTACTCCCGCATACTTTCGAATTTCATCCACCCATCTTCTATGTGGTCTTCTTCTGGGTCTTTTCCTGTCCCTTGGAATCCACTCTAAAATGTAGACTGTCCATTGATGGTCTGTCCTTCTGGCAGTATGTCCAGCCCATTGCCATTTCAAGGATTTTACTCTGATCATGATGTCTTTCACTATTGTCATTTTTCTGATCCACGAGTTCCTCTTCTTACCTCTCCTGGTTACACCAAGCATGCACCTCTCCATACTACTTTGAGTTGTCTGCAGCCTTTGTATGTCTCTTTTAGTTAAGGTCCACATCTTTGCATCATACGTAAGCACTGGAAGGATGCATTGATCAAACACTTTTCTTTTAAGACATAATGGCATATTGCTCTTGAAATATATACTGTTTCTTCCAAAAGTTCTCCAGGCAAGTTTTATACACCAGTTAATTTCTTCATCAATGTGACTTTCACTTGATATATAGATAAATGTAGGTATTGGTTATCTCCAACTTTTCCCCATCAATCGATAAATCTTCATTTCTTGTAAAAGCATTGAACATCACTTTTGTCTTCTGAAAGTTCATTTTTAATCCCACTTCTTTACTCTTGTCAGCAAGTTCTTGGATCATACTCTGCAGTTCTGATGGGGTAGTTGCAAAAATGACTATGTCATCAGCAAAACGAAGGTGGGTTAGATAATCTCCATTAATCTTTATCCCTTTGTTTTCCCAGTTCAGTGATTGAAAGACATTTTCCTATGTGGCATTAAAGAGCTCGGGAGATATGGTGTCACCTTGTCTCACTCCCTTTCCAATTTTTATGTGTGCTGTATTCTCAAACTGCCGAATCTTTGCACTTGCATTTTCATATATGTCATTAATAATATTAATGTATGCATCTTCAACACTGCAAGATTTCATAGCCATTTTAACTGCTGATGGTTTCACTGAATCAAAGGCCTTTTCATAATCAATAAAAGCCATGATTTTGCCTCTAATGACATATAAATGAGAAAATAACTATGAAAATTAGTTAATTAAGAAAAGAGTTAAACTTAAAAATTCATGGTTTTTGCAGGTGATACAATACTTTTGCACACCACTGTAAGTTATGTCAGTAGAAATATCATCAACTACATAATATTGTGCAGGGACAAAAGGGCAGGAATGGATAAATAATTCCAGATGTAACATAATTTTAGGACATTTCCAGGACGTGTATGAACCATGCTTAAACCAGCATTATCCATTTTGGAATCACACACAAACACAATACATACATACATATCATTAAGCTGTTCTCTGAGATTTGGAGGTTAGCCACTGAAAGAAAAGACCATCTGCCAAGTAAACATTTAACTGATAGAACTAGTATTTATTACTGTTGATGTATAAAATGATAGAACTGGTATTTTAACTGATAGAACTAGTATTTTAACTGATAGAACTAGTATTTTAACTGATAGAACTAGTATTTTAACTGATAGAACTAGTATTAATTACTGTTGGTGTATCAAATATCTCCATTTACAATGATATTGGCACACAGCTCAAACTTCATTAACATCCATCACACACAGCACACCAGACGTTTTGTACTTCATACTAATAATCTTTTTCTCAGACATTCCTGAATGGCTCTTCCATGATTTCCTTGGCCTTCCTCTTTCCTGCCACTGGGACTGAAAAAATTATCTTAGTCAGCACTTCATCACTCATTCTTTCAACATGGCCAAACCATTTAAGAATATTAGTCTCCAAAAACATTTGCCTCGCATTACACAACTGCAACACATCTTCATTCCTCACATGATCAGAGCATGCCTTACCACAAACCCCCTGTAAGTGGCACATCTCCCCAGCACACAAATGACTCCTATGTCTTTTCTGCAGAACCCAGGTTTCACTGCCATTCATCAGAGTAAGAACAATTACACTTTCATATACAGCTATTTGAGACTTTCTAGAGAAACCATCATTCCTAAAGGCTGCCATTCGTAAAAAAAAAAAAACATCATTCCTAAAGGCTGCCTTTTCCTTAGGGTTAGAAAAGAAAGCAAGAAATTGTGAGCACAAATAGTTGTACCGATGACCGAAAGAGGATGGCAACAAGCATCTATTGGACATGACAGTGGTGTGCGTAATGGAACACAAAAGATGATGCGTGATCAATTAAAGGACATGGCCAGGGTTCGCACTCTTCCAAGAAAAATAAATTCAAGCACTTTTTAAGAACTATATGGGAAGCCCTTGGACAGAATGAAGTATAGAAGGTCTTATGTATGTCGTGTGATGGATGTCAGTGACGCCCGAGTTATGTGTCAAGATCGCTGTAAATGGAGAAATTTGATATGACAACAGTAAGTAAATAATCAGTTAAAAATTTATCTGGTATTTTGTATTTCTCTGCAGCAGGGCGCGCAAAACCGCTCGTCCGTGGTGGTCAAGAATTCATTGCGGACGGTTAATTTCCCAATCACGACGTCCGCGTGCACGGCTGTTTTTTCCGCAAGCTTGCAGTATGATTGTGATTAGAACATTTTTATTTTACATTTTTTTTTTTTGCCAATTTAAAATTTGTGCATGCCAAGTGCCACAGTTTTACGAAATTAGGCATTTCCTTAAGCGATTAGCCGTTCTTTGTTTTGGCGAAATAAGTTGCGCTGCGACACCCTCCCTTCCAAAATTTTATCGTACTAAGCCAATGTCCTGCTTTCTCATTCCCTCTCAAAGTTTTCCAGTGTGAATTTTACACCTGAAGTGAGGAAGGGGGTGGGGGTGGGAGGTAAGGATAGCAACTTCGCAGTTGTTGTTTTTTTTTCTTCTTCCTTTCTCTCCCGTCTATCTCCGTCCCCACAGTCATCCCTTGTTTAGTTTCATTTGTTAATACTGGAGTGACCCACTATTAACCAATGCAACTAAACAACGGTTGCTTCTTCCCTTCACGTGTGACCTTGACATCTTGCGCGTGTGATGCCCGATGCCCACCGTAATATTGGCTTCCCGTGCATTACCGTTTTTCGCATGTTTCCTGGCAACGTTGACGACAATCGTACCTAATGCCACATGTGCACTGTTCTACCTCTCATCTTTTGCCATTTTGCAGTTGAAAATTCTGGATTTCGTGCAACAAGCTTTTTGCTATTAAAGCAGAAATGTATTTATTTCGTGCATGTACACAAAAAAAAATAAAAAAAAATTCAGTAAAGCGACGATATTTAATATGCACGTATTTCTCGACGTATCGAGATTAAAAAACATGTTTTATATACATTCTTCTTTTTCAGTTAAATCCATTCAATAGTGGTTTAACTGTTGGAACTTTACATATAGTTCCTTTATTTGAAATACAATTTCTCAGTTGGAAATTATTAGTATTTACTGCAAACAAATACCTCGGTAATCAAATGTAATTCAAGGAAAAACTTTTCACGTACCTCTCAGTGGAAAGTGGTCGATGTTCAAATCATTGTATGGCTGTTCTCATCAGGCTCTTCAGTTTAGACTTTTGAGAATTTAGTCGGCACATTTTCTTCACGGGTCCCGAAATCGGATAGACAAATTCATCAAATAAATTAATTTGTCTATCCAATTTCGGTACCCATGAAGAAAATGTGCCGACTAAATTCTTAAAAGTCTAAACTCAAGAACCTGATGAGAACAGCCATACAAAGATTCGAACATCGATCACTTTCAACTGAGAGGTACATGAAAAGTTTTTCCTTGAATTACATTTGATTTACCGAGGTACTTGTTCACAGTAAATACTAATAATTTCCAACTGAGAAATTGCGTTTTAAACAAAGGAACTACACGTAAAAAGTTCCAACAGTTAAACCACTACTGAATGGATTTAACTGAAAAAGAATGAACATATTTAAATTCTACGTAGTTATGGTATTTATACAAGTCTGATGGGTTAATTTCAAAGGAGGACGGGCACATTTTTAGACAAACCGTCCTCGAGGACAGGTAAAATTTCCGAGATATTTCGTGCCCTGCTTTGTAGAGCTAACCTCTGAATCTCAGAGAACAGCTTAGTGATATGTACGTATGTATTTTTCAAGGACTTTTTAAAACCAAACTGTCATATGTGTGTGCTGCTGTCGGTCGGTCAGTAGGTTTGTAGGTATTTTAGCAAGTTCAAACCATTAATCTTAGCTGGGACAGGTGCATCTTCAATGACCTACCTCTTACGTCCTTGCCTTGTTGGTTTATTTTATTAACTTTGAATTGCCCCTCTGTTTTGGTGTTTTTCAAAATCATTTCATTTTGTGGAATATTTTGACAGGGTACACTATTTTTGTATTTATCTTGTGGCAAAGATGCGTCCCTAACCCTCGTCAACAGAAGCCCATCACAATTTGTGAATACATCCTTCCACTTATTTTACTTCCATGGCTGACATTTTACTCTGTAGTGATGTCATAGCCAAGGTACCAGCTGTCTACACACTCCTCTGAGTTGAACACAAGTTCTGCACTATTTATTAGATCCACTTTAGGTTTTTATACAACCACACAAAAATATCCTACACAACTTTTCAGCACAAACGATTATTTTACACATGCTCTTTCGCACAACTACTTAAAAAACACAACAAACATTTTTTTCAAGTACTGTAATTTCCTGTTTATACTTCTATGATACCTATATGTTACTCTCATTAAGTGTTTCAATTAAGTGGTACATAGGTTTTAATATTGTGACATCATAAGCTGTCATTATTTATTCTGTTCATCACGTTTCTTTAAACCTTCGCTAGGGGAGCCCTACATATTTTGTTAGTTCTTATTGCTCATACACTGAAGAGCAATTGAATTAGAGATACCTGTCTAGTTACGTGTAGCACCACCTTTCGCCCTGATGATGGCCACAATTATTCTCGGCATGGACTCGACAAGACACCGGAAGCGTTGAGAAGCCATACAGATCCACGACGCCCGAACAAGCTCCCACAGTTCACAAAGATTTGATGGAGGGGAGTCAGAGCCTTGAACATCTCTCTCTCGATGGCGTCCCAGATGTGCTCGATGGTATTGAGGTCAGGTGACCTAGCTGGCCAAGGAAACGAGGTCACGTCAGTGGTGTTCATCCAACCATTCGGATACAATTCGGGAGCGATGGCATGGTGCATTGTCTTGTTGCAGGATGAGGTACCCAGTGGGATGTTGAAGACACACAAACGGTAGCAAATGGTCGCCCAGGATATCCCGGTAACGTTGACCTGTGAGGGACGATGTCACACGTACCAGAGGTCCCATTTCAGTACACGTAAACAGAGTGCAGATGAGAATGCCACCCCCACTAGCTTGAAGAGCACCCTGCTGGCAAGAAGGATCCATCGTTTCATGTGGTTTGCGCCGTACTCATATCCTGCCATCCGCATGTACCAACGTGAATCTCGACTCATCAGTCCAGGCAACATTTTCCCACATATCAAGGGTCCAGTGGCAATGTTCCCGCGCCTATGCTAATCTTTGCACCCTGTGTTGTGCGGTCAGTAGCGGTACCCCATAGTGAGGAGATGGTTCTGGATGCTGTGGCTGCTTACACGTTTTTGTGCACCAGCGTTAAATTGCCGAGTGATTTCTTGCACTGTGGCCCATCTATCCGCTGTTACAATGCGAGCTAGCCGACGATGACCCCGCTCATTCACACGCTGTTGTCCACGGCAGTTGGCCCTTGCAGGGATGAGTTTACCGGATTCGATGTGCTCACGGTGCACCCGTGACACAGTGGCTCGTGAAAATCTCAGTGCCTGCACGACTTCCGAGATGGAGTGACCTATTCGTCAGGCCCCGACAATTTGCCCACGATCAAATGTGCTTAGATTCTTCGGCTAACCCAGACTGCATTCGACTCTTACTGATTCCTGTCGCATTACTCCTTATATTGCCGGGTCGCTGCGTACGTCATGTTGTTTCCATTAACAGGGCCACCCACAGCGCCACATTTGCATAACGCCAACTATCTCTAATTCAATTGCTCTTCAGTGTATGTTATTACATATTTTGTTAGTTCTTATTGCTCATATAATAACATATGAACATATGAGCAATAGGAACTACCAAAATATGTGGGGCTCCCCTAGCAAAGGTTTAAAGAAGCGTGATGAACAGAATAAAGAATGACAGTTTATGTCACAATATTAAAACCGTAATTATTGTAGCATGTAGGTAGTCAAAAAGTTAGTTGCACTGCTTGATAAAAGAACACAGGATCGAAATTACAGAAAAATGTTATATGTACCTGAAAGTTCTATACAAAAGTTACTTCTCGACGTAATCACCTAGTTTATTGAAACATTTGTTGAGGTGTGGCACAAGTTTTTCTATGCCTTCTGCGAAGAAATTTCGTCCAACGTCCGATAATCATTGCTGGGTTGCAGCTTTCACCTCATCATCCGAGTGTTATCTCCGCTTTGTAAGTTCTTGTTTCATGGGACCGAAGACGTGGAAGTCACATGGCGTAAGATCTGGGCTATAAGGGGGTGGTTCCACACCTCCCACCTAAACTTTTTCAGAAGGTCCCTCGTTAGGTTCGCCGCATGCGGTCTTCCCTTGCGGTAATAGTCCTCGATATCAGTACGTCCGTTCTCGAACAAGATGCACCACTTTGCGATAGCTTGACACGATATTGCGTTCTCAGCGTACAGTTCGTCCAACTGCCGAAAAATTTCAGTGCAGTTACATTCTTTTGCCCACAAAAAACGAATCAATGCACGCAGTTACAATTTGGACGCCACCAGCAGCTGCCGAGGCATGTTCACAACTAATTAGCGAGCGAACTAAAACTACTGCGTAGAAGCAACTGCGGCATGTGCTGCAGATAAATACCAGCAATGTTGCCACAAAGTGTCAACAAAATATCCTTTTACCGAAATGTTTTACGGAGTAGTGCAACTAACTTTTTGACTGCCCCTCGTATAATCCGTGGATTAACTGCTAAAAAAGTATATAGGTTCTGCAGATTATATGCCGATGTGGATAATCCACCAATTTAAAAAAAAGTTTTTACGACCCTTCAATTTAAAAAAAAAAATGCAGTGTAATTGTGCAGGGGAGGGGGTATAATTGGAAAAGGAACTCTCTCGGAAGAATTTTCCTGAGTTCAGGAGTCTGTACAAAGTGGGGAGGACTGTCATAATGAAAGATCGGTCAAGTTGTGGGGAGAGACGGCGGGGGTCATTTTGAATCGTTGAGCAGGACAACTCAGACTGTTGTGCTGTCTATGCTTTTGTCAACCAGCCAATGAACGTACGCACTGCGCTTGCTATACAAACCTAAGCGTTCCTCCTTTCGGATCTAATGTGCGCTGCCTTGTGTTCAGTTCGTCTTTCGCCGTTTTGACCAACATCGTTGCTGCTATTTCCCTTCACTGCTATTCATGATGCCTTTGAAAAGGAAACGTTTCAGCTACACTGCCTGAATTTAAACTTAAAGTGGTGGACAGAATTGAGGATATGATCGTGTCGCTGCAGGACAGCTTTGAGGTTAGAAAACAATTGTGCAGTAACACGTGGAAAGCCTCTGTGTCGCGGTCTAAAACGTAAGCAAATCCGTCGGTAAATTCAGTGGATATTTCACGGAAGTTTTTTTATTGGCTCACGTATAAGCCGATCCCACAACTCTGAAAGCAGGATTTCCTCCAAAAACGTTCGACTTATATATGTGAGTACATACAGTATTTCTAGGACTTGTTATGTATCAGGCTTTCATCATTGGCAAGATGTAATGCAATACTCTGGAGCTGCATCGGCGTGATCTATGGATGTCATGCCCTTTTTTTGTCCGGAGATAAAAATATGAAAAAGTAACCTTTAAAAATGAATTTCTTCATTTAATAAAACCACTTTTTTTTTTTCTCTTACTTCTTCGGACTCCTGGGTCATTATGTGACCACCTTTGTCGGAAATTCTACTTCCGGTTCAACATCTATGATGTGCGGATTACATGGCGATCTCTCCCCCCCCCCCGCGGAATGTCACAGTCTGCGGATTACACACTGGAGCGGATAATACGATGAAAATTATGGTACTATTTATGGAGCCTTAAACTTTTTCAAGTACTTTCAAGGACTTTCACTTTTATTTTCTCAAGGAGTTTTCAAGGAGCATACGGCAGATACACTGGAGCATGTTTTCTCTTGTATTTTCAATCATGATTGATTCTGCTATTAAGATTGATCTCCATGCATTGTGTTGCACATTTATTTTACTGTCTTCCCAAAGTGGTGTTGCCTGATTGTTTATGCAGTATTCCACTAGAGATGTCTTATTTTCATTTTTGTTCAAGTCAGCCAAGTGTTCATACAATCTTATTTTTAAACTTCTTTTGGTAGATCCTATGTTTTGTGTTATTATTTCCTTGTTCTGATTTATTATTGGAATGCTATACACTCCTGCCTTTTTAAGAATAGAAGTACAATCTTTATCGCTCGATATTAGTGTTCTAATGTCTCGAACTGCAGTACCAAAGTCTATATTGTTCTTTTTACACTCTTTCTTTAAGATGGAATGAATCATGGGTAAATATGGTAGCGATCTGCAATATGTGATTTTACTTTTATCAACTCCTAGTGTTGATATTCTATTATTGGGGTTATTATCTTTTATTACACTATTTATTGTTGAAATGCTGAGCCCAAATTGTCGAGCTATCTCCTTGATCTATTTAAGTTCATTATGTAACATCTCAGTGCTAGATGAATGTGTATAAGCTCTCTTGACATATGATCTTATTGCTGCCAACTTATAACTTTTTGGATGTGCTGAATCTGCAGGTATAATGTTACCCACAAATCCTGGTTTATGGTATACTTGATATTTATTCCATTACTACTATCTTTCGAGAACAGGATGTCAAGAAATGGTAGTTGGCTATTATTTTCAGTTTTGGCTGTAACATTGATGGATTCGTAAATACTATTATTGTATTTGTCAAGAAATTGTTGTAATTCACTTGGTTCGTGATTCCAAACCAAAAAGATGTCATCCACGTATCTTCCAAATATTAAAGGTGATATATTATTTTGCATTATGGTTGTTTAAATATTTTGCAGTATTACTTTAGCTAAGAGTCCTGAGAGTGGGGATCACATAAGTGCTCCCCACTGTTGTTTATAGATCTTGCCTTGGTATGAAAAGTAATTGTAAGGGTGAAATACATTATTAATGTAATATCGGACATTTGACATCATTTTCATATTTTATGTGATTACGATACAAGGACTGGAATTGGAAATCAAGCAACAAAAGAAAGAAGGAGCACGTGTATTCCCGTTTCCAGGAAAAGAGCGCTTCTATTTTTTTTATTTCCAGAAAAGGAACATTTCTGCAAGTTAAATTTGTCGGATTACTAAAAGCCCTTGAGGCTAATGGGTTTCCGATGTATTGTAAGACTACAACATGGCCCCCGATCGTCTGAGAAAATGTATATATTCTTACGCAGGGTCAAAAATGAGCTGAGAGAAACAGCCATTTTTAAGAGGACAAGTAAGAGTTTGGATGCCTTATTTCCCCATTCGGGCCTCTCAGGGAAAGACTTCGCAAGTGGCAAAAACAAGGTAATAAATTCCCTTGTCTTCGCTCCCTCGGCGTCTACCGAATTCCCGTGTGTAGAGGAACGTCGCTCTTTGGGAAGCAAAGCTGCTGATCAAATAAGGCAGCGCGCTTGTTGAGGGGCCGTCCAAAAATTTACAGTGCATGGGGGAGACGAACAATCTGAGAAAGACCAGATGACATTCTGCATCGCTGTTCAGAGAGAGCTTGACGAAGCTGAGCTCGGAAGAAGGAGGAAAAGTACTTAGCAACAAGGAGACCGGAGACACCCGCCGGAGCGGGGAGACTGATATTTTCGCTCGGATCGCCGTGCAGCAGAAAACAGAAGGGAGAATAGCGGATGCCAAGTCCAAAAAGATGACAGCCAAACTACGGCAGCAGGAACGAGCTGCGCTATTCCACAGCCTTGTAGAAAAACAAACGGAGTAGTGAAACGACTGCCGTCCCGGGACAGGGCAAAAGACATGTCGTCAAGAAGAGCGAGGAAGAGACGCTCTTTAGACCAGCGGCCTTTACGGGTGCAGAGGGGACCACTCCTATATGCTCCACCACCCTCTACCCCTCGCAATAGGCGAGAAGAAGAAAATCAGGGTATGATAGATGCCATCTCGTGGTGAGAAAAACATTTCTAGGCCATCACACAGACTGGCCCACACCAGTGATACCCAGAGAGTGCTTCAATCCCAGTGATTACTTGTGTGTGTGTGTGTGCGTTACTCCAAAGCGCTAAATTGGCGCAAAAATGCCAAAGGATTACCTTGAGGGCATGTAAGTACTTTTTTTTGTCTCTCATTGTAAGAACTACGGGGAGTGGATCTCTAAGAACTAACGCCGGACATATGAGCGGTGAACTCCTTCACAGAATGTTCATCTGGTCAGGGGTGACGATGAGCCTCGAGCTAATAATGGTGCAGGATATTTCTTCTTTTATTTAATTCCTATCCAAGATGTTAACAGAGTAATTAAATGTTGTGTTCGTGCTAAGTCCTAATCATTATTGTGAGTGTGTGTTGCGTGGTTTCTTGCCTATCAGCAAAATCTAAATTGCCTCTTATATTTTTATTCTCACTGTATTGCAGCAAATTCAGGCTCAGGGACGCAACCCTGGTATAGGGGGGAAAGCGTAACAATATTTATTGTAGCCAAGTCGGTTAGGAATGTATGAACCCAATACTGTATACAATGCTGGAGCCTTTGCTGTCCGTTGGAGATTAGTTCTTGGAAAAGGTCAAGGTCGCGATAGGGGCAGTTAGGTGACCTTCGTACTCCGCAGCAAAGGCTGGGGGATCGGAGCAAACGGGTTGGAAAAGAATGGGGGGGGGAGCAACAGCGGAGGCTTGTTTGTCTGCCTCTTGCTATATAGTTCATTGCGCCTCAGGCGATAGGGAGTGGTTAGCACGTGGGCGCGAGGCTCAATATTCAGTTAGTTGAGGGTCGGAGCTTGGGGAGAGGAGCGTGTGTATGCTGCTCGGTAGGAAGCTAAAAGATGTCCTCGTGGATGGACAGAAATTTAGCGTTCTTGTGACACAGGCCATTGCAGGCTCTCACAAGTGTGTAGAGATTCTGTGCAAAGAGCGGACAGACTCCGGCCGGTATTATTAGGAAGAACAAAAAAAAAGTGTTAGCAAGGAGTGCTGCACGACGACGAAAACGCACGTGTGAAACAACGCGCAAGTGATTTCTTGCCATGAACGAAGTCTCTGATATACAGCCTAGGCTCGGACAGCATTTCTTTTAATAACGACTAAATGTGGTTACGTTTCAGAAAACTTTGATGGATTCCTTTCGAGACCTGTTTCTTCGTTATTCATTCACCTCCCTCCCTTGATTAGCAGATCTTAATAGTAAAGCTGAGGAAGCAGAGCGCCTGTTTGACCAATTATTACAAATTATTGGTTATCTACGTAACAGGAACCTTGACCTATTGTCTGTGGGGTGCGTGCTCTGGTGAACAAGCTTTGATTTTAGAGCTTTGCAGGACTTTGGATTACGTAAGGCAGGTGGAGCATTTACGTTCGCCCCTACAGTAATTATTGTTAGTGATGAATTGCAATGCTATATTTATATTATCAACTTCAATTTTTTCAATTCCATTCTTTACTAGCATGTCTTCAATAAGTTCTACGGCATCGTCAGTTGTAGAGTTGGGATATAGCGCCACCACATCAAGACTTGCAAGGAAATAATTATTGTTAACATGTTTATTATTATTTGAATTTTCCGGATTACATCTTGTGCATTATTAATTGTACATTTGTAATTGTCATAATATGGTTTGAGATATCTATATATTGCCCCTTCAATGTTAATAGTTGGCAAAAAATTTTTTTGCTACTATTGGTCTAATGGGATGTCCTTCTTTGTGCGATTTTATTATGCTTTCTTTTTAATCGATTCAGGTAATATATTGTGATTCTTAAGGTTGGCCAGCTGTCTAATAATTCTTTCATTCGGGTCTTTATCGACTTGTATGGTATGTAGACTTTGTATAGCTACTTGCATTCTTTCTTCGTATTCTGTTTTATTCATAATGATTAATTGGTTAGTTTTATCAGACACTACAGTTGTAATATTAGAGTTGTTTCTAATTTCCAGTAGTGCCTTTTTTTCATAAGTAATTTTATTCGCTTTGTTCTTTCGGATTTTCCGCCATGCTCTTGTTCACGGCTCTGTGTATTTTGAACCTAGTAGGGTCTTGCTATATATATATATATATATTTTTTTATTTTTTTTTGTAACTTTTCAATAATTTCCTCTATTTTCGGAATATAATGTTCCATTTTTTTAAGTCTTTCAGGATATGAATACTTAATCCCTCTATGTAGTGCTGTCATTTGAATATGTGATAAGGGTGTATCTGACAAATTGATGTACGTTGGGCAACTTTCTTTTCCTATGGGTAGTTCATGCATCTGCCTATCTATCAAAGTTTCCATCTTCTTGAAATGTGTCTAGTTCTGTTGGCCAAATTATTCCTATGAATGCATAATTGAATTCTGGCCAAAATTGGGTCAATTATTTCATCATCATATTTCTTCTTTAGGTCATTATACAACCTGTATGCTAATTTAGAATGTCTAAAAATATTTTGTCTTTTCTTTCTCATTTCTGCTCTCAGTCTTTTTGTCTCTGCTGTTCTAAGTATCTTTGCATCGCTGTACGTAATTGGTTTTGTCTTGATTTGTAGGTACTTTGGCACTACGTTGTTGTCCTTACATTGTTTCAGGAAGTCCATATGGTCTACCTGATCATTTAGTTTTAGAGGTATTTTCTTGTATTAATTAATATTAACGTTTTACGAGTTTCTTTCGTACCTATGCCGCTCAATATCTTCCCTCGCTCCCGCTTCCGAGCAACTCCCTCCTGCCAGACAGTCTCTTAATAATATCACCTGAAAAATACAAGCATAATACATTTGCTCAATCTCAATGAGAGCAAGAATATACATGGCTCTGTACTTCGAATTGTAGTACTCTCGTTGGTACCTCAATTTTCCGTTCTACACGTTATTTACACTTTAGACGTATGCCGCGTGGTCCAACTTCTAGGTCTGATTTTTTATTTTGATAGCATACCTTAGATATAGAAATAAAACGTCAATAAGAGTTACCCTTTTACTCCTCGGCAATGAAGTTCGCACATCGTGTGCGTCACCATTCTTTTTGTTGGCACAACTGCGTTCGAATGTTGACATTACATATTCAATTCGCTATATATGCCTGTTAGTAAATGAGCTTCCAAAAATGAATTATGTAGGCCTAAAATCATCAATTGACAAACTTTTTTTAAAAAGGGGTGGGGCAGATTCATATAAAATCAAAATCTGTCCTGCTTCAATAGTTTTTTGTCGCATTAATCACCTCAATAAGCGGCAATAAGATCATATATCAAGAGAGCTTATACACATTCATCGAACACTGAGATGTTACAAAATGAACTTAAATGGATCAAGGAGATAGCTCAACAATTTGGGTTCAGCATTTCAACAGTAAGTAGTGTAATAAAAATTCAGGTTAAAACATCTATAGCAGAAGCCACAGTTGTTTTTAAATTTACGTGCATATAATTATAATAATTACAAGGTTGCTTACCTTCTTCACATTTCACTGCACGTTTTATTCTTTTTGTTGTCATGCTTCGTTCAAGCCTCCGGTGCGGTGTTCCATTTTTGTCTTCAGGTTCTTTCAAATGTTCGACGAACGCTCAAGTCCATGAAGTGCCTTGCTTTCCAGGTCGCAAAATTGTATCCTCCCCCCTCCCCACCCTTTCCTTCCTAGAGTATTCAGCACTACTATTCATAGTAGCAATAGTAGTGCTGAAGATGCAAGGAAGGAAACAATAGAGAAAGTCATACTAGCAGTAGTGCTGAAGACGCAAGGAAGGAAACCTAGGCGAAACATGTCTGCTGAGTGACAGGTCGACATGGAGGGAAATGTGGCGTGGTTCCGAGTTGTAATGGGTCGAGTTTCTTGGATTAGTGTTCTGATTAGACAGTTCGCAATTGAACTTTGAAAGAATATTATTAGCGTTCTTGAATGGTTGGTCCGTAAGGATGCAATTGAATGTTTTTTCTTCTTGAGAAACTGTCCTTTGTTTTGAATAACATTTTTGCTTAACCCTTGGATTGGACATCATCATTCCGTTGTGTGACTTTGCACTTGAGTGGTTCACGTCAGCTTCTGCACTTCTACAGAAAGAGGCGATTAATGCAACAGAGAACTATTGAAGCAGGACAGCTTTTGATTTTATATGCAGGGGAACCTGCCCCACCCCTTTTCTAAAAAAATTCTGTCAATTGATGATTTTAGGCCTACGAAATTCATTTTTGGAAGCTCATTTACTAACAGGCATATATATTAACAGGCATAAATAGCGAATTGAATACGTGATGTCAACATTCGAGCGCAGTTGTGCCATCAGATAGGATTAAATTGAAAGAATGGTGACGCACACAATGTGTGAACTTCATTGCCAAGGAGTAACAGGGTAAGCCTTATTGACGTTTTATTTCTATATCTAAGGTATGCTATCAAAATTAAAAATCAGACCTAGAAGTTGGACCATGCTGCATACGTCTAAAGTGCAAATAACGTGTAGAACAGAAAATTGAGGTACCAACGAGAGTACTACAATTTAAAGTACAGAGCCACGTATATTCTTGCTCTCATATTGAGATTGAGCAAATGTATTATACGACAATTGATGGATTTTCCTGGATATAAACTTTAGATTTCAAGGATTTACTGAAGAGCGACGAGTTCACATTCTTCAATTATATTACGATAGATTTTACCGAAATTTTACATTATGCATGAATATTTATCTTTGACTGGGCACTACACTCCTGAGACATTTTTAACTAGAGTAAATATGCGGAGAATTTCATTTTTTACATAGCAAATTTTTTAATCCACATAACAGATCTCCATGTAACTCACTTAAGAGTATTTGAACATAATTTCAAGAGGATGGAAAACTTACCTGGTGATTTCCGTGCTTTGAAACATCCATTAGAGCAAACGAACAAACATCTCCAACACCCACAACATCAACCGTGAAACTTCTAAAGAAATCCACTATGTCCAATGCTCGTTGGCGAAGACAAAATACAAGAACAAATGGAGTAATTACTGGGCTTAATATTTCTGTTAGAATGGTACTCTGAAAAAGCAAATAAAAGAGTGGGAGTCAGCAACATACAGTGGAAGCTGGATATAACGCAGTCAGTTATACTGTAAAATCGGATACAATGCGGGTCCAATCATGTGTCCCCCAAACAAAATACATACACAGAAAATCCTCAAACAATTTGTTGTGCAATCATCATCATCATCATTGTCAACCATTATCAATCCACTGCTGGACGAAGGTCTCTCCAAGTTTCCTCCACAGCGGTCTGTCTTGTGCCAGTCTCCTCCATGTCCCCCCTGCATACTTTCGAATTTCATCCACCCATCTCCCATGTGGTCTTCTTCTGGGTCTTTTCCTGTCCCTTGGAATCCAATCTAAAATTTCGGCTGTCCATCTATGGTCTGTTCTTCTGGCAGTATGTCCAGCCCATTGCCATTTCAGGGATTTAACTCTGATCATGATGTCTTCCACTCTTGTCATTTTTCGGATCCACGTGTTCCTCTTCTTATCTCTCCTGGTTACACCAAGCATGCACCTCTCCATGCTTCTTTGAGTTGTCTGCAGCCTTTGTATGTCTCTTTTAGCTAAGGTCCACGTCTCTGCACCATACGTAAGCACTGGAAGGATGCATTTATCAAACACTTTTCTTTTAAGACATAATGGCATATTGCTCTTGAAAATTATGCTGTTTCTTCCAAAAGCGCTCCAGGCAAGTTTTGTATGCCGATTAATTTCTTCACCAATGTGACCCTCACTTGATATCTGCTGTCCAAGATAAATGTATGTGTCTGTTATCTCCAGCTTTTCTCCATCAATCGATAAATCTTCATTTCTTGTAAAAGCATTGAACATCACTTTTGTCTTCTGAAAGTTCATTTTTAATCCCACTTCTTTACTCTTGTCAGCAAGTTCCTGGATCATACTCTGTAGCTCTGATGGGGTAGTTGCAAAAATGACTATGTCATCAGCAAAACGAAGGTGGGTTAGATAATCTCCATTAATCTTTATCCCCTTGTTTTCCCAGCTCAGCGACTGAAAAACACTCGCCAATGTGGCATTAAAGAGCTTCGGAGATATGGTGTCACCTTGTCTCACTCCCTTTCCAATTTTTACGTGTGTTGTATTTTCAACCAGCCTAATCTTTGCACTTGCATTTTCATAGATGTTATTAATAATATTAATGTATGCATCTTCAATACCGCAGGTTTTCAGAGCCATTGTAACTGCTGATGGTTTCACCGAATCAAAGGCTTTTTCATAATCGATAAAAGCCATGCACAATGGAAGTTCATATTCCCTCGCTCTTTCAATTAGTTCTCTCAGCACGTGGATATGATCTATTGTGCTGTAGCCACTCCTGAATCCAGCTTGTTCTCTCGGTTGAGCCATGTCCAGTGTTACCTTCAAGCGGTGTGAAAGAACTTTAGTGAAGATTTTATAAACTACTGATAGGAGGCTGATAGGTCTGTAGTTTCCGAGATCCTCAATGTCACCTTTCTTATGTAGCAGGATCATTGTAGCGGTGTTCCAATCCTCAGGAATCTTTCCTTCATTAAGGCATCGAGTGAAAATTTGGGCGAGTACTGTTTCGATTTCTCCACTTGCTTCTTGTATGATGTCTACAGTAATTCCATCTTCTCCTGGAGCTTTTCCCCGCTTCATGTTCTTGATCGCATGTGCAACTTCTGCTGGAAGGACTGGAGGAACTCTGGTACTGGTATCTTTCAAGATGTCTGGAGTGCATGTATCATCCCTTTCATATAATTTGGAGTAGAAATCTTTCACTCTTGTCAAAATTTCTGCCTCTATTTCTTGTTACAGAACCATCTTCTTTTCTCAGTGCCATAATCTGTTTTCTTCCCTTACTGAGATGTCCCTTTGCTATCTTTAGGCTTTGGTTGTTTTCAATTGCTTTCCTCACTAGTTCACAGTTGAATTTTCTTACGACTTCAGTGATACTTTTTCTTACTGTCTTGCATAGCTCTATATATTCCACTTTGGAAGTCACATCTTCTTTAGTTGTCCTCATCTCTCTTAATTTTTGCATCAACATTTTCGTTTTTCCTGATAATTTATTTACATGCAACTTGTTCTTAGACCCAGCTAATTTTGTTGCTGTTTCCATAAGAGCTTTGGTTACTTTTCTGTTAACTTCAGAGATGTCCACTTCTTCTGATGTTAGGCCTTCTAAAGCAGAGAACCTGTTCTTCAGTTCCAACTTGAAGGTATTATGGTGTTTTTTAAGGTTGGTTATGTCGATAGATTTTGTTTGTCTTATGAGCTTGCCACGTTCAAGTTCAGTGTTGAGGTGCATCTTACATCTCACCAATCTATGGTCACTACCTGTGTTGAACTTGTTTAGCACACTGCAGTCTTCTATGACGAATTTTTTGTTACACAATATCATATGATATACCACTAATACAAAATGTGCTAAATCATAAATATCATTTGCATTAACTGAAAGAAATGCTTTAGAACTCTAGTAAACACAGTGGGGAAAAAAATTATATTGGGTATATAAATAAGTTTTGAGGGATTTGAGGTGAACAAAACACGTTGTCGGAGAACAGAAACAATATTTTAATATTAATTGAAGTATGCTCCCTCTGAAGCTACAACTTTACTCCATCTTTTGGGCAGTGAACGTATGCCCCGAAGGAAGAATTCCGTTTCCTTGGAAGAGATCCAGTTGTCCAGCTAATTTTTGATGTCTTCATAAAAACTAAACCGTTCTCCAGAAAGTGCTGACTGCATCGACCGGAACAAATGGTAATCCGATGACTCAATATCTGGCGAATATGGCGGGTGGGGTAGAACTTCCCAGTCGGATCCTTCTAAGAACTTTTTCACAGGTCGAGAAACATGTGGTCTTGCGTTGTTATGCTGTAAGATGACTTTGTTGTGTCTATTCTCCCACTCCGGCCGTTTTTGCATGAGAGCTCGTTTTAAACGCATTAATTGGGTTTGATACCGATCACCAGTAATAGTTTCTGACGGCTTCAGCAGTTCACAGTGGATCACACCCTTCTGGTTCCACCAGATACACAGCATTACCTTTGAAATATGGATATTGCATTTTGGCGTTGAAGGACATGGTTCACCTGGCTTCACCCATGCTTTCTGCCGTTTGGGGTTATCGTACCATATCCATTTCTTGTTGGCAGTAATAATACGATGCAAAAAACCTTTCTTTTTTGCTTTTGAAGCAGCAATTCGCAAATGGTTTTTTCAACGTTCAAGGTCTCTTTCCCGCAAAGCATGCGGAACCCAATTCCCTTCTTTTTGCACCATTCCCATGGCAGCTAAACGTTGTGAAATGCATGGTTGACTAACATTTAATGCTGCTGCTAGTTCTATTTGGGTCTGGCACGGATCCTCGTTGAGTAAAGCTTCCAATTCAGCATCAGCAATTTTTTTGGGTGGTTCAGAAAGTTCTTTATCACTGACATCGAAATCGTTCCTTTTGAATCGTCTAAACCAATACTCACATGTTTTTATGGATGGGGAATGTTCACCATAGATTTCTGACATTAAGCGATAGCTGTCGGCAGCACTTTTCTTGACAATAAAGTAATGCACTAACATTTCCTGCAAATGCTGTTTTGTCGAGACGAAAGTTGCCATTTTCCATCGAGTAAAACAAATATGTCTTCGCACTTCAATCGAACGTCGTACACTGACTCCGACAGCTGGCGTCTCGTACTGCGATATTGCAGTGTTGCCACCTTGAAATACATGCGGGCAGTAACAAGTACGACACCGAACGGAAATCCCTCAAAACTTATTTATATACCCAATACTTTAAATGTGCAACTAAACATTTCATGTGAAATTAAATTAGAGTATAGAATCAGGTGTAATCACTTCATGAAACTATGAACAGTATTCCCTTTAGTTTTCTGGCAGCTCATTTCCTGTCTCACATCTCTAAATGGTTTTCTTTTTACAAATTAAGCCCAGTTGCTTTTCAGAAGCACTGCAACAGGATAGGTGAGGCTGAAACATAAGCAGTTGAAAATGGGGCCTGTTATGCAAACACTCCCCACCAAAATCCGGGCACGAAACACTAAATTGGACATACACCAATTTATTTAAAAATGCACAAGAGACAGTGATCCACTAGGTATCATACAAATGGTGAGCTTAACTTCTAACTGCAACTCAGAAGTAATAGTGACTTTTAATTGTGATCGGAATCACAGTTTAGGACCAGTCCTTTCACTTCTGTGTACCAGGAAAGTAATAGCCAAATCAGCTAAAAGAATGACGAGTGTGTGAATGTGCTGTCATACATATAATTGAGCATGCATATGTGTGTGTGTCTTGTAGGCCATATACTGCATATAGGCCTATCTCTTGTATAAGCGGCCCCTCAACTCCAGCAGCTAAAAATTGGTGAAAATTCTTAACCTGCATATAAGCCAACCTTAAATTTCAAGATTTTGGGAAACTTATTTATTTTATAAAATATACACAATCGTCATAACACATTCCCACAGTCAATAATAATTTCTAAGATTACCTTCTTTCAAATTCTTGAGTTTGATTCACTAGTGGAGTTTCCAAATAATTCTTGTAAATCCACTTCCGTTGCACTTACATCGTCACCAAATTCATCATCATTCCAGTTGTATTTTTCTGAAAGATTTTATTACCATTTCTGGTAGAATTGTATCCCATGCTTCTTTCACCCAAGAAGTGACAAGGCCAAATGTTGGCCTTTTTCAAGTTACCACCTTTCGTTGTTTCCACATCTGTCGATGAGATCTATTCAATCCATTGCTGTCAAAGTTTGTCTTCAAAAGACTTCAAACTAAAATCAAGTGGCTGCAAAAGCGTTTCTTTTTTTTTTTTCTTTTTTTTTTTTAAATGGAGGTTTAACGACCACTATGATTAACTCAGTGGACTATAAGCAATCGCCTATCCCTAATTAAGGCCACTGGTTCCAGGGAAGGGAGAGAGCCAGTGCCATAAGCAAACACAACATCTCATACCTCACCGGGATCCGAACCTCTGGCGGACGAATGATCAGAGGCCATCACTTAGACCACTGTGCCAATGGGGCTGCAAAAAAAAAAAAAGTGACGTTAAACCACCAGGTATTACTAGTATTACTACCAATGTACTGTTAGTACCCATTGCCTGTTTTTTAACATCTTCAGTTTTATGTGCTCTAAAGGTATCCCCCACACGAGTGGATGTTCTCCTCCTTAACAGCCAAGTGATACAATATCCGATGTCTGATTCACGCCGTGTCTGGTTCTACAGGGGAGGTTACGCAGCATGCAGTCCCACAGGGGAAATTAAAAAAGGGGATTCCTTCATGTTTGGAAGAAAGTAATTCCATGATCTCAATTTAAAACAGGATAAAGTATTGCATTGATTATTGGAATCCTACTGTGGGTGAAAAAATATTCCGTCTTTTTCCCCCTTTTTTTAGAGAACTGCATATAAGCCGACCCCCAACTTTGAGAATAGGATTTCTTCCAAAAACTTTCAGCTTATACATGAGCATATAAGTTATATGCTATCGGCAGAGACAGACAACAAAATGCACAGTCGTATCAGGATAATATGACCACCTACCTAATATAGTCAATAACCACCCTTGGAACAAATTACCACAATCAAACTGTGTGGTATGCATGCAATGAGGCCCTGGAAGGTTGCATGAGGCACAAGAGCCCATTCAAACTGCAGCAGAGCATGGAAGTCCTGGAGATGATATGGTTGTGGGTTGGCACGTTAAACCTGTTGATCCAAATAGACCCACAAATGCACTACTGTATATGGGATTGAGGCCGGGCGATTTTGCCGGCCGAGGGAGAACGGAGACATCACTGTTGTGTTCTTGGAATTAGTCGTGCATCCTCTTAGCGACATGGCTGTGATGTTGGTAGACACCATCACCACCAGGGTGATCGTGTCATCCAACATGAAGGGATGCATGTGGTCAGAGAGGATGGACAGGAAGCCATTGGCATTCAGACACCCATCCAGTGGTACCAATGGCCCCAGGTCATACCAGGAAAACATCACCCTGACATGCACACTGCAACCACCGGCCTGTACTTGACCGACAAGCGTGTCCGGGTGTTGGTTCTCATGTGTCTGATGCCATATCCACCACTGCACGTAACTTCTGTGGAGTAGAAACCTCCATTCATCGGAGACAGCAACCTTTTTCCATTCTTAAACTGTCCAATGATGATAGTCCCGTGTGAACTGCAGGCATAGTTGCCAGTGGACCTGGGTTAACATGGGTGCCTTGATGCAGCGTCGACCCTGGAGACACATGCGTAACAGGGTTTGCTCTACTGTTATCGGGACACATACCTGGGTGCCCTAGTGTTAATTTGCAAGGTCAACCGCTGCACTGTTGTGCGTCAATTGTCCTTTAAAACCAGTCGACAGAAGCGGCATTCTCTGGCATTGATGGGCTTTGGGGCTCCACAGTTATGGCATTGGGACGTACCAGGTGTGCCAGTGGTCCATTCTTGGTACCCTCTTACTACAGCACTTCAAAAACAGCCCATCAAGTCTGCTTTTTCTGAGATGCTCCCACCCTTGGGGCGGTAACCGATGATCATTCCTTTTGGAACATCCATCAAATCATTACTTCCGCCCACTATGCTCATGTAATGCACTATGGCTCACCTGTCCTGGCCGGCCACTTATCTCCATGTGGCAGACCTTTATCACATGCACACTGTGACGTGCTTGTGCAGATACCTTGTGATTTCGGAGGTGGTCATATTATTCTGATACAAACATATACACTGAAGAGCAATTGAATTAGAGACAGCTGGCGTTATGCAAATGTGGCGCTGTGAGCGGCCCTGTAAACGGAAACGACATGACGTATGCAACGATCCGACAATATAAGGAGTGATGCGACGGGAATCAGTAAGAGTCGGACGCAGTATGGGTAAGACGAAGGATCTAAGCACATTTGATCGTGGGCAAATTGTCGGGGCCCGACGAATGGGTCACTCCATCTCGGAAGTCGTGCAGGCACTGGGATTTTCACGAGCCACTGTGTCACGGGTGCACCGTGAGTATATCGAATCTGGTAAAACCATCTCTGCAAGGGCCAACTGCTGTGGACAACAGCATGTGGATGAGCGGGGTCATCGTCGGCTAGCTCGCATTGCAACAGCGGATAGACGGGCCACAGTGCAAGAAATCACTCAGCAATTTAACGCTGGTGCACAAAAACATGTAGGCAGCCACATCATCCAGAACCATCTCCTCGCTTATGGGGTACAGAAGCCATCGTCCCACGAGGGTACCGCTGCTGACTGCACATCACAGGGTGCAAAGATTAGCATGGGTGCGGGAACATCGCCACTGGACCCTAGACATGTGGGAAAATGGTGCCTGGACTTAGGAGAAGAGATTCACGTTGGTACATGCGGATGGCAGGATACGAGAACGGCGCAAACCACATGAAACGATGGATCCTTCTTGCCAGCAGGGTACTCTTCAAGCTGGTAGGGGTGGCATTCTCTTCTGGGGACTGTTTATGTGGACTGAAATGGGACCCCCTGGTACGTGTGACATCATCCCTCACAGGTCAACGTTACCGGGATATCCTGGACGACCATTTGCTCCCGTTCGTGCGTTTTCAACATCCCACTGGGGACCTCATCCTGCAACAACTGTGCCATCGCTCCCGAATTATATCTGAATGGTTGGATGAACACTCCACTGGCGTGATCTCGCTTCCTTGGCCAGCTAGGTCACCTGACCTAAATCCCACCGAGCACATCTGGGATGCCGTCGAGAGATATGTTCGAGGCTCTGACCCCTATCCATCAAATCTTCGTGAACTGTGGGAGCTTGTTCAGGGTTCGTGTATCCGTATGGCTTCCCAACACTTCAGTGTCTTGTTGAGTCCATGCCGAGATGAATCGTCACCGTCATCAGGGCGAAAGGTGGTGCTACGCGTTACTAGACAGGTATCTCTAATTCAATTGCTTTTCAGTGTATATTATGAATTTGTTAATTTTCTGATTCAGAAGAAGATACGGACATAGCACACATAAACCTGCCAGACAGAAATTTTGGTCCTTATACACCCCCTTGTAATAAGTCATTAAATCAGATTATGCAAATGATTAATACCAAATGACTTTTGTAGGGGGTTGGAGGGGTTGCTGAAAATTATGGATAAAGAAATACTTATTATGAAGTAACACATTTTGTACGTAAAGGGAGATATAAGACTTATACCTCCCTTTACGTACAAAATGAACAACTCATTACCTCCCAATGGACGAGATTTCCGTGCAGGTGTACATTTATAGATTGGGTATTATATAGAGGGAATTGCCATACTGGAACAAAATTGAATTGGCTGTTAATAAGTAACATTAGAATTGTGGACGGGTCCTCTATTGCGAAAGAATGCCTAGTTGAGAGGAAATAATGTAAATCGTAATCCAATTTTTTTTTCAGGTTTTTGATTTAGATCTCCAGCATACAGTAAAATTTTTATTTTACACATTTCCAGTATAATTCTGAGACAAATTAATAAATTTAATTTGATTTCCGAAGGCAACTCAACCCCCCCCCCACCAGAAAACGTAAAATAAAAATATATAACTGTGTGTACTGGAAATCTAAAGAATGGGCCATCCATAGTTTTAAGTTTAACCATTGGATATTTAGAAACCAGTGTTTGAATTAGAAATAAATCTTCTAGTGGCCCAGCAGACCACTAGAATTTGCAAACCACTGGTCCACCAAAATGCCTACTGATCAGTAAAAAAAAATAATAAAAAAACGTAAAGACATTTACAATATATGCAGAAAATAACATATCATTTCAATGGAATTGGCTCCAATATTTGTGTTTAAACCTATCATTAGTTTGCAGCCTATAAAGAAAACCACACAGCAAGGTGAAAGAAATAGAAATTCATTTTTTAACTTGTGACAAATTAGAAAAACATATTACTAGCCATCCAGGCCAGTTAAGTCAATAGTTCAGTGGCCCGACGGAAGTTTTACTGGCCAATGGCCAACGGACAACTGGGTAATTCCAATGCTGGAAACAATATACTTTTTTTTTTACGGGTAGCAATTTTGATCACCTGTAACGAAGTACTTTTGCAGATATTACAAGTAATGGTGAATTCACAAATTTAGCTGACAAACAATGACATGAAAACATCACGAAGAGAAGGCAGCTTCCATCTACTGCAGGTAGCAGGAGTCCAAACTGCAACAACAGATAGCAAGTAACCGGAGCAGAATTCACTCGGTAACAGCTAACAGGAACTGTGATAAATCACCAAGAACATGCTGCGTAGCAATGACACAGTGAGGAATGTACGCTGTCAGCTGGACGATCACTGTTACTTAAGCAGCGTTCAAACACTTTTGGGAGAAAAAAATTCAAGGACTTTCCCAGGATGTATACTAAAAAATTCCAGGATTATTATTACACTTTACAGTATCATAGTCAAATTATTTTTTTAAAGTAATTTCGGTTTTAAGTAATAAAAATGATGGTCTATTCCGTGATGGACCGTCCTTCCCAAGTGTGGTAGGTCCACCATATCCCACACTTGAGTCATTTTTTACATTTTTTTTTGTGTCTTTTAAATCAGGTAAGTACGTCGGTGTGTGGGGGAGGGCACAGCTGACGGTTCCAGTTGGTCATTCAGCCTAAGGACTCTGGAACAAAACCCACTGAGTTGAGGTCTTTTTGCCAATGTCACACAGAACTAGCTGGCACCTCTCCAAGATTCACAGAGGCCCTTGTTGCTGTTCTGAGCGCCATTGCCCACGGAGCGCCCTGAGGAGGCAAACCCGGATGTGTGAAGTTTGCATGAAATTCAAACTGAGTATTAATAAGGGAAAAACCAAAGTTATGGTTTTTGAGAGAGGAACTGGTAGTACTGAATGTGATATAAGTCCAAATGGCACAGCAGGGTTCATACTCTTCCAAGCAAAATAAATTCAAGAACTTTTCAAGTACTTTTTAAACCCAAATTATCATATGTGTGTACTGTCCGTCAGTCAGTAGGTAGGTATTTCAGTTAAGTTCAAACCAGCTGGGGTGGACACACCATCAATGACCTGTCCATTAACCCCTTGCCCCCAGTTGTTATATTTTATGAACTTGGAACTGCCCCTCTGTTTTGATGTTTTTCGAAATCATTTTATTTTGTGGAATATTTTGAAAGAGTACATTGTTTTCGTATTCATCTTCTGGAACGACACTCACTGTTTGCTTTAACTTTTTTATTTTTGATGCATGACTTTGATGCTTTGATGCAGCCAAGAGACGAAGGGTCCACGCATGAAGCACAAGCAATTCCTGGAAGTTCCACCCTTCGACAAGAACAAGTCCCTAATCGCAGTAAACAGAAACCCATCACAATTTGCAAATACATCATTCAACTTATTTTATTCACATGACTGATGCTTTACTCTGTACTGATATCATAGCCAAGGCACCAGCTGTCCACACACTCCCCTGAGTGTACACAAGTTCTGCGCTATTTGATCAGTTTGGTGTTTTTATCAGAACTACACAGAAATCTCCTATACATCATTTTAGCACAAACAATTATTTAACATATGCTCTTTCATATCATTACTTAAAAAACAAAACAAATTTTCAAGCACTACTTACAGAGCCTTAAACTTTTTCAAGTACTTTCAAGGACTTGAAAATGAACTTTTTATTCAAGGACTTTTCAAGGTTTTCAAGGAGGGTACGAACCATGCACAGTGATTGCCCAGGTGAATGAGTTTGTGTATTTAGGATGCATGTTAGACAGAGAGAACAAATTGGATGGTAAAATTAGTACACGAGTGAATTCTTCGTTGAAAGTTAGAGCTGCCTTGGGAGGTTTTCACAGGAATGATGGGTTCTCAAGGGAGTCCTGCATGGCTGTGTATGAAGTGTAATTGTTCCTACTCTGATGTATGGCAGAGAAACCTGGGTACTACAGAAGAGACATAGGAGTCATTTGTATGCTGGTGAAATGCTTTACTTACGGGGGGTTTGTAGCAAGACACAGTCTGATTGTGTGAGGAATTAAGATGTATTGGAGTTGTGTAACATAAAGCAAAATGTTGTTAGCAAGTTGGAGACTAAAATGCTTCGGTGGTTTGGGCATGTTAAAAGAATGAGTGATGAGACATAGGTGTCACCAGGGCCTGATTTCTGCACATGCACAGGGCCTCAGGATTTGGAGTGGTGTCCAAACTACCTTATTAATAATATATATTTTCTGTTATAGCACAAAATTATTATATGGTTCGGTTTCAAAATTTAGGATGAGATGTTAGAAACCAAATTATTATTATTTCGTATAATAAAGCTCAAGCTTTCAGCTGAGCTGTGATTGGCCAGTGTAACATCTTAATCACACCCTTATTCGTAACAATCAAAACGCAATGGGAACCGCCTATATTCGGAGCAATACAGTATATTATACATGAAAAGCATTTCAGCAAACATGTAGAATTTACTAAACAATATTTTTCTTAATAATATTAGTCTTGTGAGAACAAAAATTGTGAATATTCATAATTATGTAGGGTTCATTTTTACATAAATAAAAATACAAAAAGAGTTTAATTGACACTACTTTGTTTAAAGACTGTTGTAATAATTTACATGGAGTGTTGAATTAATTTATCTCACAATGTGTTTGGTCAGCTGTAAGACGTTATGAGGGTTACTTCTTACAGCTATCCATTAAATTTATGGTAAACTAGGTGTTTTAAATTATATCTCTGGGAGGATAGTTATTTGTTCCTGTAAATGATACTATAAACCAAAAAAAGAATCCCAGAGTAATTAATGTTACAGCTGTAAGCTCTGCGGGTGCAGTGAAGTACAAGTGGTGTGAATGTTCATCTATTACAAGCCACATTGGTATAAAGTTGGCTAGCATGTGGGATGTGTTTTAATGTTTTTACTGCTAGAAAAACTGCTTGCGAAAAAGAATATTTACCAGTAAATATTCTTTTCGACTGTTTGACTGAAAATTTTAATCGATGGGGCCCCAGACATAGGATGTGCACAGGGCCTCGACTGACCCAAGTCAGGCCCTGGGCGTCACCGCCTTCTGATTATTGGGGGGCACATATATCTTCCCTTACCTTCCCAACTCTCTTTATTATTTTTACTTGAGAGCTCCTCCTTCCCCCACCCTGTCAATTTATCCACCTTTTAGATACTTCATGATGCAATAACCAGAAGGGTAAAATCATTACATTGAACTCTTTCAAAGGCGAGTGCCAACAATGTATTCATTCAGTTAAAGTAAATTTTTTCACCTATACTTTAATGACATTTCATATGTAGGCCTAGTTTAGAGAACACAATCTTGTTCTACACAACCTTGATTTAGAAACAGGAACATAATGAGTCTATGGTTTACATTTAGTCACAAACTGATCCAACCCCCCCCTCCACACCCCGTCCCTGTTTGATATGAAAATCTTTGCCTCTTTGTCCAGGTCAACAGTATCGAGTACGTTCTGGTGGACATAGCACAACGCTACGTGGTTAGCTTTGTACTATATCCACCACGCTATGACATAGTGTATTTAGTGCAGTAATGAAAAATTCTTAAAATTTTAATTGATTTGTAAAAAAATATTCTTAATGTTTTAATTGATTTGTAAATCCCCCCCCCCCATCAATGTAACCTGTCCCTTGGTTCCCCATTTGGCAAAATATTGGGGGGACGCATCCCCGAATCCCCATAGCCTGTCACGTCAGTGGATGAGATGCTTACTAAGAAAAAATTTCAGCTAATTACTTTCAAACAATTCTCCATTTTTTTGGGAATTACTCATGGCAAACTAGAAATTAAACCACATAAAAACTAAAAGTACAAGGCACATTTTAAATGCTGTGATATATCCGGTACAGAACACAATGGCAAAAATACGTACTTATAAGGAGAAAAAGTTGCTTAAAGAATTATCAAGCTGCAGGCACATTACATAAAACTGATTTAACTTACCACTTTTGTTTGAAAAAGATGACTGAATTCATTTCTCACAACTTTTGTGTGCGCTTTTCCTCGAAAATGATCAGGCACATAATGAATATCTCCAATAATTTGATCCATTAGTTCTTCTGGGACGAATACAAGGTTCTGGGGAGAGAAAAAATATATTTATTTATTTATTTATTTATTTATATTATATTATATATATACACAGTCGAGTCACATTATTGTGACCACCAACTAATATCCAGAGTAACTGCTGTGTGCAGTGCGAACAGCAGCTAGATGGGCTGGGAGTGACTCAATAAGGTGCTGGAAGGTGCTCACAGGTATGTGGAGCCATGCTGACTGCAATGCATCTGACAGCTGCTGGTGGGTACATGGTGAAGGATCGATAGAGTGAACAACCCGATCGAGGTGGTTCCACAGATGCTCAATTGGGTTTAAGCCTAGGGAATTAAGGGGCCAGGGAATTACTTTGAAGTCTTCATCGTGCTCTTCCAACCACTCTCGGACATTTCTGCCTGTGTAACACGTTGCATTGTCGTGCTGGAAGATCCCATCCATTCCAGGGAAGGCAATCAGCATGTATGGGTGTATGTGGTCTGCAAAGATAGATTCATAATGAATTCGGTCCATAGTGCCTTCCACAGGTATGAGTGGACCCAGAGAATGCCACAAAAATATTGCCCAGACCGTAACGCTGCCCCCACCAGCTTGTGTTCTGCCAGCGACGGTTGAAGAGTGTTTGTTCTCCGATGTTTCTCGCCTTAAATGCCGCCAACATCCGTAAGCCTTTTTTGCCAATGCACCTTCGTTAGCATAGGTGCAGTAACCTTCCGTCTGCATCGTAGCCGCATACCCATCAGGGTTCGCTGAACTGTCATTTTAGACGTATACTTCTGGTAGCCCCCTGGTTCATTCGGCCAGTGAATTACTCCACTGTAGCGAGTCGATCGGCCCTCGCGCTCCTTCGAAGCCAACGTTCACCTCTCACATCAATGGCACATTATGCTCCGCAGTTTCCACTTTGCTTATTCGCAATGGTGCCATTTCTCCAATCACGATACACTTTAACCACAGAAGCACTTGAACAGTTCACAAACTGCGCTGTTTCAGAAATACTGCCACCCTTGGCCCGAAAGCCAATAATCATCCCTTTTTGGAAATCTCATAAATCGCATTTTTTATCCATGACAGCAACGAGTGATACGCTCTCAGAATGCCTACAGCAAACCTGATATACCCGCCAAGCCAGCTCACAGTAAGTGTCTTCTTTCATTGGCTATGCGCTGTTGATGTCAAGAGTAGGAGGTGGTCGTAATAATGTGACTCGACTGTGTATATGGAATAAAGTTTATTTTGAATTCAATATTGTCTGCATTTATGACCTCAAGCGGCAAAATTGTGCATTGTTAAAAAAAAAAAAAAACGGAATGCAAGGATCATCATTCGCACATTTCAAGCTTCCCAACGCAAAAATAATTTTTCAAATTGGACTAATAGTTGCAGAGATCACTGGTTTTGAGGTCACCGGCTGGTTTATAGTCCGTCCGTCTCTGGGCGAACGGATGCACAAACCGGTGACATAAGCACGATCATTTTTACAAAACACGTGCTGAAAAAGAGGTAACACTGATTTCCTAAAAGAAATTGAAATATATTTTTAAGCATTAATTTCAAAAATTCAAGGCTTTTCAAGATGGCTTTAAAAAAAAAAAAAAAATAACATTTTCCCAGAATATTTCAAGCCTTGAAAATGTAATCCTGATTTTCAAGAACTTCCCAGGCCTTGTGGATGTCAGTGAAGCCCGAGTTGTATGTCAAGATCACTGTAAATGGAGAGGTTTGATACAGTAACAGTAAGTAAATAATCAGTTAAAAATTTTATCTGGTAGTTTGTATTTCTTTGTGGCGCTGACCTCTGAATCTGAGAGAACCGACTGGAACCATTAGCTGTGGGCTGATTACCCACACTGATGTACTTTTATGATTTCTATGACCTAAAGAAAGAATACTATAGGGCCATTCCTTGTGAAATCAACCAGCAAAAATAGCATTTTCAACATGACCATTTTTGATTTTTATGAAACTTGGTATATTTGTAGAATTCATCAATGCAAACATATATGATTTTTTTCAGAATTTTTAATGCATGCGTTTTTAAGTTACGGATTTTTGAAATTAAAAAAAAACCTGAAATTTCATCACCTAAGCAAACTTTAGCTGCCAATTACTCGGGTTCTAGTAGAGTAGGGTCATGAATTATGGCTCATTTTAAAGATCTTGAATTGGGCTTTCATTTGATACACCACATGATACTATTAAAAAAAATTAATGTCAATTTTAAAATTTTGAAATTGAAATATTGAAAAACATGTTGTTTTTTTTAATCTGAAAAAAATATATGTTTAACAAACATTATTTTTCTACATATCCTGAAAGTTTCATAATGGGATCGCTATGGGATCACTATACAAAAATAAATAACATAGAAGGACGTTACTAAACGCACCATCAGTGACTGAGGAATTGTTTATTTTGTCTGTCTAAAATGTTATCCCTGGTCTTATAAACACTGCAAATGTTAATGAATTAATTATAATTAGTTAAAAAGTTAATATATATCCATAAGGGTAACAAATTGTGTTTCTTACCTAGGTTTTAAAGTAAAAGCAAAGTAAAAGATGGATGCCAGCAGACCATCCACATCAAAAGTTTCAAGTGTGGTTTACTGTTGCAACCCCCTTGGGAAACCAAACCATAAATATAACAAAAAAAAATCTGCGACCAGTTTCCAAGAATCTATTGCTACAGAACAAGTTGCTCAAAACTGGAGACAAGATCTGCGACAGTTGTCGTAAAGCAATCCAGAAATTTCACTCTGAAGCTGCTGAACATTCCTCTTCACCTTCTGACAGCCATAATGAACAAGAAGCCAAAGGCTATGCTGTTCCATCTGAAAACATTGAAGTATCAACTACTGAAAAAGAGCATGCTATAGAAGCATTTAACAGAAGTTTACAATGTCTGGATGAAACACCAATCAAGAAAAAACGCCTGCAAGAAAAAAAATACCCTGAAGACAAATATAAAAAAGCCCAAGAAGCATTTCGAGCAAAATTATTAAAGTTAAGTCTTGCATCGGAACCAAAGGATATTTTATCTCCTGAGCCAGAAATTATAAGACAGTTCAAAAGAAAAATTTCATTCCACAGAAAATAAAAGCATAAGAATGCAGATATTGAGTACACTGCCTAAATCTTGGTAACTGAAACGAATTGAAACAGAATTTAGAGTTTCAAATTTTACGGCCAGAAAGGCTAAAAAGCTAGTAAAAGAAAAAGGTATCATGTCTTCTCTTGATCCAAAGCCAGGAAAGACTTTAGACAAAGACACAGCAAATTGTATACAAGAATTTTATGAGAGTGACGATGTAAGCCGCCAAATGCCAGGAAAAAAAGACTGTTTCCATTAAAATAGATAATAAGCGTCAACAGGTACAAAAAAAATTGCTTCTGAGTAATTTGTGTGAATTGTATACTCTTTTTAAAGAGAGATTTCAAGAGAAAAAGGTGGGGTTCTCCAAGTTCTGTGAACTTCTGCCCTAGGCACTGCGTTCTTGCAGGAGCAAGTTGCACACATTCTGTTTGTGTTTGTACAATGCATCAGAATGTTACACTGATGATGACACAATGCAAGTTACCTGAATTAACAGGAGACACTGTTCAGCCAATAAACTCCTATAAAAATGTCCTTGCAAACATAATTTGTGAAAACCCTACACCTGCATGTTACTTCAGTCAGTGCAACAACTGTCCAGGATTAGAACAGCTCAAGCAATGATTTGAAGATTGTTTTGATCTAAATAGTATAGAAAATGTGGCATTCAAGCAATGGATGCAATTAGAGAAGAGGACAGTACTTGAAACATTATTAAAATCCACACAGGAGTTTTTGGACCTGTTGTTTGGAAAACGTCCAGCCCTGCTTCACCATTCTTTTATAGCAACTCAACAGTCAAGTTACTTAAGACATCTTAAAGACACAATAACAAAAAATCAATACATAGTAATTTGTGACTTTGCTGAAAATTATTCTTTTGTATTGCAAGATGCAGCTCAGGGTTTTCACTGGAACAATGCCCAAGCAACCCTGCATCCTATATTTATATACTATCGAGATGAGAAAACTCAGAACCTAGGACATGTAAGTTTTGTGATTATATCCGACTGCCTAATTCAGGACAGTATAGCTGTCCATCTGTTTCAGCATTACCTAATTAATTTCATGCAGTCACATTTTTCTCAAAAACTTGAAAAGATATTTTATTTTTCGGATGGAGCAGCTTCACAATACAAAAACAAGTCAAACTTCCTCAGCTTGTGCTACCACGAGACTGACTTTAATATAAAAGCAGAATGGAATTTTTTTTTACAACAACACATGGCAAAAATGCATGTGATGGGATAGGGGATTCTGTGAAGCGATTAGCTGCAAAGGCAAGTTTACAACTTGTTTATAATAATCAAATTATGACACCACACCAACTCTTTGAATGGGCCACTGCTAATATTGCCTCCATTCACTTTCGGTTTGCAACAACAGAAAATTACAAAGAGGAGGAAATTATCCTTAAAAGTAGAATAGCTTCTGCTAAGACAATAAGTGGTACTCAGAAACTCCATTGTTTCATTCCTGCAGGAAAACACAAATTACTAGTCAAAACTTACTCACTTTCTGAGCATTTTAAAGAAGAGATATGTGCAACAGATGAAGGGGAAGAGAACATTAGTTTTGAAAATATGGTAGATTTTGCGATTAGAAAGTACTCAGAGCACTGGTGGTTGGGATGTGTACTTGGTGGGAATGAGGACACAGAAGAGGTAAAAGTGAGCTTCCTGGAGCCGCATGGTCCATCTCCATCATACAAGTATCCTCAATCACCGGATATACTGTTGGTTCACAAATCTGATGTTTTGTTAAAAGTTGTCCTGACAACAGCTACTGGAAGAGTATATAATTTAACAATGACTGAGACAAAGAAGGCAAATCAAGCACTGGCATACAAGTGCGGCAAAATTTAAGAGAAAGAAAAAAAGCAGGATACATATAGAAGATAAAATAATTTTGTAAGTGTAAATATGCACACAGAACCTTATACTGAATTATGAAATGAATTACTTTGGGACACAGTTTCAAATTACTTAGATGGTTATTTTCATTCTTTAACATTCACAATGTTTAAAAGAACAAGTATGACATTTTACACAAACCACATAAAGAATTCCAGTCATGAGTGGAACCGGTAAGTACATCTGGCACATTTCAGTTGCATTGTTCTATGTTATTTTTTTTTATAGTGATCCCATAGCGATCCCATTATGAAACTTTCAGGATTTGTAGAAAAATAATGTTTGTTAAACATATATTTTTTTCAGATTTTTTAAAAAACACGTTTTTTAATATTTCAATTTTAAAATTTTAAAATTGGCATTAAATTTTTTAATAGTGTTATGTGGCATATCAAATGAAAGCCCAATTCAAGATCTTTAAAATAAGCCATAATTCATGACCCTAGCTCTACTAGAACCCAAGTAATTGGCAGTTAAAGTTTGCTTCGATGATGAAATTTCAGGGGTTTTTTGAAATTTCAAAAATCAATAACTCAAAAACGGATGCATTAAATATTCTGAAAAAAATCATGTTTGTTTATATTGATGAATACTACAATTATACCAAGTTTCATAAAAATAAAAAAATGTCTGGTTGTGAGCATGGTTGATTTGACATGGAATAGACCCTATATTCACAATATAAAATTACTGAAATCATAACAAATAAGATCCTTTAAAAAACACTGCTTCACAGTTTTTGTTTTTGTCTTACTTGTTTGCACACAAGCTGAAGTTTCTTCCTCTTGTAGGGGTTGCACAGACGATAGCATTCTTCGCAATTTGTGAAAAAAAAAATCATCTTTGGAATTGATAAAAAGTTATGGATGTCTTGGTAATGTCTCCGTGTGTGTGTGTGTGTGTGTATATATTGCTATATGCTGATGACACAGTCCTGTTGGCACAGAGCAAAAGTGAGTTGCAGAGTATGCTGACCCACATATATGAAGTTTTTATGAATTTTAAACTGAGTAAAAGAAAGGAAAAACCAAAGTTATCTTTTTTTAATGAGGAACTGTTCGCACTGAATGGAAGATAAGTCTAAGTGGCACAGTGATTGACCAGGTAAATGAGTTTGTATATTTGGGAAGTATGTTTGACAGAGAGAATAAATTAGATGGTGAAGTTAGTGGGCGAGTAAACTCTTCATTGAAAATCATAGCTGCTTTAGGAGGATTTCACAAGAAAGTCCCAAATGGCTGTGTATGAAAGTGAAATTGTCCCCACTCTGATGTATGGCAGTGGAACCTGGAAACTGGGTGATTCTACATGGGGACATACAGTGAGTAACAGATTGTTTTTTTGTTTTGTTTTTTTTAATTTTTACCGTAGATACACATGATAGTGAACCCCTCAAATCTGAACTTGGAAAATATTTTACCCAATAATGGCTGAGACACAGTCAAGTGAAAAATGGTCATATGGTCATTTTGACCAAATGGTGGCCATCTTGAATTCTGCACCAATGTCAATAAATGTAATAACTTGACAACTAATGGTTCAAATCCGAAGCTATTTATATTCGGAGTGTTTAATGTCATATCAAAACAAAAGTAAATTTACAATTTAATATGTTTAATACATGAAAAGTGCAAAAATCACCTTCAGATTAATAGTTAACTGTAATGGGCCGTAAAACGGCACATATTTTTTTCTGAAACTTGGTAGAAACAATAACTAATATGTGTGCTTGAAGTAGAAAAAAAAAATGAGAATGGTAATATTTCCTATTACAGACATAAATGGCATTTAAACATATACACATCTATTTAAAAAGTTTAACAAGCAATATTTCAATCATTTTCACAAACACATTTTGAAAAAAACATAATGAACAAAAACAAAAAAGGGAACTATTAATATCTGTAACAGTCAAAGCTGAAGCCAATGGATTTAATCTATCTTGAAGTTTTTAAATAATAGTTCAATAGGGTGATTTTCATCAGGTGCAATGTGATAAGTTCTTCCTGTAGTAGTCGTGGGAGAAGACACAATTTTCATTATGTGTTCGTATGAAATCCAATATACATCTAAAGGTTTTGGCCATATATATGATGCACTTGGGCTATAAGGATGCAAAAACATAACTTTATAGTCATCATTTTCCTCGCAGCATTCCAAAATCTTTCCAATCCACCAATTAATTCCATATGCACGTGCAATGTATTGTTCATTGTGGAGTGTTAGTCGTCTGATGATTTCTTTGAATCCCATATTAGCAACAAATGTTGTTGAGGAACCTGATACCCTGGGAACCAATAATTGGCTTTTGTTTATAGGTACAAAGCTGTGATTGGACCTCGGCCCTGTGATCGTATCTGCCATGGCATACCTCTCTGCTAATTGACAGTCAGAAAGTTCAACTTCAGATTTTGCTACAAAAATAGTGATTCCTATAATAGTTTCTTTTGCAAATTTATACAAATCATATGCATTCAATATTGAATCTTTATACGGACGCGCTGAAGGCCTGCTTTGGTGGCCATACGCTTTATGGTGTCACCTATACCATCACAAGCTCCTTTTTGCCATGACAAGAGGTGAAAAAATGCCACTCAGCCTTCACACCATGTTCTTCTTCATGATGACAGAGATTGATAAACTTTTTATAATTTTATATTGGGCTGAATATCCATCACTGAAATACTTAATGTATTTAATTTGTGGCACTTGCATAATTAAATGCTTCACACTTACCTTTTGGAAAGTCCAAAATGTTGTAGTGTCATGAATCAAATGGTCACTTTTTACGCACATAAAAATAGATTTCACAGTATCACTAATAGTGTCCTTTACATAGGTTAGAAAGAGATAAATTGTCACCTGTTCCTTTTTCCAGTGAAATCTTTGGATAGCATCTTGTATGATGTAGGCATAGTTTTCTGAAAAATCAGCCACAATAATAGCAGTATCTTGATTCAATTCATACTTCGTCTTTTTTTTAAATACTGACTTTGAGCTTTTGTAAAAAAAGGGATGTGCACATAAAGCAGATAGTTTTGTAACTAAATTGTCAACAAATTCATCAACTGATGAAATAAATGTTTTCAATTCTGCACTATAAGTTTTCACCCACTGTTCAGGCATGCGCAGCTCTGTTATCGCTATGGCATTGGACAGGTGACAGTTCTAGCTGCAGTCTAAAAGAAATAGTGAGCGATTTGGTTGATTTGCGGAGATTTGACATAAAGTTGAAGATGGAAGACCAAACTGTGCATTTTCGGCATATTTTACTGTTTTAGTTCCGTAAACGGAAAAACGCGGGTTAAGCTTGTGAAAAGTTGCATAAAGTGTATGGTGATAATGCTCTACAAGAACGACAGTGCCGGCGGTGGTTCGCAAAATTCTGTGCTGGTGATTTTGACCTCAACGATGCTCCTCGGTCTGGGAGGTCAACTGAGGATGATGACAACCAAATCAAGGCAATCGTGTCAAACCCACGTTACACGACACGAGAGATTGCAGACACATTGCACATCCATCATTCAAGCGTTCATGACCACCTGAAGAAGCTGGGATATGTAAGCAAGCTCGATGTGTGGGTTCCTCATGAACTCTAAGAAGCTCAATTGACGGTGCGTATAAACATCTGCAACATGCTCATTAAACGTGAGGAAAATTATCCTTTTTTGATGCGACTGATAACTGGTGACGAAAAGTGGGTTGTGTACAACAATGTGCTGCACAAACGGTCTCGGTCTCGACGTGCTGCTTCGCCTCAAACGACATCCAAAGCAGACATTCATCAGCAGAAGATTCTGGTCTCAGTGTGGTGGGATTTTAAAAGTGTTGTGTTTTTCGAGTTCCTACCATGGAACCAAACAATCAATTCGAATGTGTACTGACGGCAATTGGACAGTTTGAACGAATCCATCATCCAGAAATGTCCAGAGCTCCTTCATCGTAAAGGTGTTCTGTTCCATCATGACAACGCGAGACCACACACAAGTTTGATCACCCGCCAAAAATTATTGGAGCTTAGGTGGGGTGTGTTGCCACACCCAGCATACTCGCCCGACCTTGCGCCGTCAAACTTCCACTTGTTTTGCTCTCTTCAACAGTCCTTGTGTGGTATAACGTTCAATTTAGATGAGGCTGTAAATCAGCACCTTGTACAGTTTTCCCAGCGAAAGACAGGTCTTTCTATGAACGAGGCATTCTGCAGCTCATTGAAAGATGGCAAAAGGTTATCGAACAAAACGGGCATTATATCGTTGATTGATCTTTGTTCTTTCTATCAATAAATGACCTTTGCAAAACATGGCTAAAATACGTCATGACTTTTCCGACAACCCAATAATTAGCATATTCCAGTACCATGGATTTTTATATCTTGAATCCTATGTGTATAACAGCTATTTTTCCAGATATTACAAAATATTACCATCCTCATTTTTTTCTACTTCTAGCACACATATTAGTTAGTGTTTCTACCAAGTTTCAGAAAAAAATATTATGTGTCATTCTGTTTATGGCACATTACAATTAACTATTAACCTGAAGGTGATTTTTGCACTTTTCATGTAATAAACATATTAAAATGTAAATCTACCAGGGTGTATAAAAATCATGACTTTAAAAAAAATCAAAGAAATCCAATTTTTTTATTTATTTCATATTTTTTTTTATTTAAATCGGATTTTTTTTTAAATTTAAAGCAGATTTTTTATTTAAATTTATTTTTAGGCTTAATCCTATCCATTAGCAACAAAACATAAGCATTAAAACACAAGCAATTAATTGCAAAAATTTAATTAACTGGAAATTAACAACAAAATAATTTAAAATTATTCATGCATTTTTCCAGTTGCAGTAACATTTCTACTGCAAACATGAGACAGTGTAGGTATAGGTAATCAGTTATTTTTTAAGCACTTTTTCCATTTAAAGATTTAAATAAAAACATAAGTTCAACAGCCTTTTCTACCCCCAACTGACTCCTGAGTTTACTCTGCACAAGTCCAAAAGTAGAGAACATTATCTCTACTCCAGCAGATGTAGCTTTGCATGTGTGAAGTGCTTCAACAGCTTCAAGTCCTTTTCCAGAAACCCAGTCCTTTAGCAAAGCTAATGACCTCCACCAGTCCAGCGTGTGCCCTACATCCTTTCTTTCAAAGCTCAATCTTTTCAGTAAAATAGCACCAAATTGGATCTTTCTTTCTCCCAGCAGACATATTTGTAAAGTATCTGAGAACATACAAGGCACTGGCTATTATTAATTAGAAAATACAAATAGTGTACTCTGTATAAAGCTGAGTACAGAGGAACAAATGCAAACAATGAACAGCAACGGACCCTTGTACCAGTCTAGATGAACAGCCTTGTGATCTGACAGGTCATTGAGCAGAAGATAAAAACCTGTACCCAAACTAAAGGGACTTTTCTTTCTTCTTCCACCCCTACAACTTGCATTGCAGTTACCCCTTTTACCCTGAAGCTGAAGAAACCCTATTCAAAGAGCTATGCCTGGCTAATCCCTACTTCTAGACTCTAGAATAAGATGAATGTGCCCTCTGTACCTTGTCAACATGTAGCATGTTTAGAGTTTTGTTTACCAGCATGAAAGTTCTTGCACAAGGATTTAAAACTTATTTTTTCACTTTGGCCATTTTGACTGATCATGTTAAAACTAATGCTTAAATAAAGTTTCACTCAACATTTTAAATGGTGATATAAAAAGTAAAAAAAAATAATAATTTGATTAAATCATAGAATAAAAAAAATATTTGACTAATCAGTGATTTAAATCGTGCACACCCTGAAATCTACTATTGTTTTCATACGACATACACATTCCCCAGATAAATAGCTTAAAATTAGTACCAGAATTATTCAATTTGAACCATTAGTTGTCAAGTTATGACATTTATTGACATTGGGGCAGAATCCAAGATGGCTGCCATTTGGTCGAAATGACCATTTTCTAAACGCCTGTACCTGAGCCATTATTGGGCAAAATATTTTTCCAAATTCAAATTTGGGGGTTTCACTACCATATGTATCTATGGTAAAAATGAAAAAATATATATGCTACTATGGTTCAACTGGCTTTTCTTATAATGGGTGTCTTCACGTGGAATGACCCACTACAGAAGAAACAGGAGTCATTTGTGTGCTGGAGAAATGCGTTACTAAAGAGGGATTTGTGGGAAGACATGTTCTGATCATGTGAGGAATGAAGATGTGTTGCAGTTGTGTAATGTGAAGCAAAATGTTGTTAGCAAGGTGGAGACTAATATTCTTAGGTGGTTTGGCCATGTAAAAAGAATGAGTGACAGTACGGTAGGTGCACAAGGACTTTTGCCTCACCCTATACTTCAAGCCTAAATCAGTTCATTACCCATAGACATTGATGCAACACTAAGACACATGATTAATTGTAAGATCACAATAATCACACAGAAACATCTCACAGAATTCCACTTGAGTTGTTAAAATGCAAACACTTTTAGTGCACAAATATTAATAGAATATCATATTCCAAGTCCATTGTTCATACCACCTCACCTATACTGCATTATTCAGCAGTTAGGACTTAAGATTAACATTGGTAACATGGATAAGGTCTCCATAAAAATAAACCAAATGTACACTGAAGTGCCAGAAAAACTGGTACACCAGTCTAATACTTGGTAGGTCCCCCATGGGAGTGCAGGACTGCAGAAATACGACGGGGCATGGACTCCACTAGCTTCTGGAAATATGCTGTAGGCAATGCACACCATACTTCTTGCAGAGCGTTCCACAATTCGGGTGTATTCCGAGGTCTCAGATTCCTGTGTTCAATAGCGCGTTGCATGGAATCCCAAATGTGTTCTATCACGTTCAGATCTGGGGAATTGGGTGGGACTGGCAACACCCCATTCTCACATTAATGCTCCTCTAACCATAATGTGGAGTCCCGACAGTTGTGTGAAGGTGCACTGTTCTGTTGGAACAGGCTCAACCCATCAGCATGAATGTAGGACATAAACGTGCATATCTCGTTAGAAAGGATGCACACATAGGGTTGGCCGGTCACAGACTTTTGTTGACGTACCAGGGGTCCCAGTGAAGTCCAGTTAAACACACCCCATACCATTACAGAACCCCCACCACAGTACAGTTCCCTGCTGACAGGCGGGATCCATGGCTTCATGGGGTTTGTGCCACACACGAATCCTTCCATCTGCCCGATACAGTTGGAAACGCTACTTGTCAGACCAGACTACTTGTTTCCAGTCATCAAGTGTCCAGTGGCGGTGTTGCTGTGCCCAAGCAAGGTGCATAGCTCTGCGTCGTGCACCAATCAAGGGGACACGAGTTGGGCATCGGCTCCCAAAGCCCATATCGTGCAGGATACATTGCACAGTCCGGACGCTGATGCTTGTCGAGACTCCAGCAGTGAATTCCGATGATACCTGGAAGAGTGTTGCATGCCTATAGCGTGAAACGATTCTTGACAGCCGACGATGGTCACGTTCACCCAATGTCTTTTTACGGCCACACTGGTATCATAGGTTGGAGGTTTTGCCGGAATTCTTGTTGTCATGGTATACCTTTGCAATAGTCAACCGTAAAAATCCGAACTTCGTTTCTACCTCCAAAATACTATGGCCCATCTCACAAGCGCCAACTATGACACTGCGTTGAAAATCGCTTAAATCGTTATTACTTGTCATTCTCATGCCGAAAACAGCTCGGACAGTTGGCAAGGATGTCTATCGCTTTATATACGCACTGGCGAACGCAACCGAGTATGCACATAGGTGACGTTGCTATGTATTTTGCAAAAGCTCGTCTGTACCAGTTTTTCTGGCACTTCAGTGTATGTTGGGCATGTAGAAGTTTCATGGGGGAAAAAAAGAAAAATGAGATATCTAAGAATGATGCTTAAAATAAAGCAATTTTCTCTGTGAAAGTTCTTGCCCTAAAACTTAATTTGGTACGATTCTTTTTTTTTTCTTTTCCCTACAACAAACCATGTTGATACTTACTTCAGCAGGAATGAAGACCTTCGATGCATAATAAGCACCTGTTAACGCTGTTATAATCACAAGCACATGTTCTACTTGAAGGATCTCCTCTTGAATAACAGTCCACAGAATGAAAGCACAAGCCAAACCACTGGCAATGATGGATAAATACCTGAAAAAGGTCACTTGAGATGAAGTTATGCATAACCAAAACCACTAAAACATCTAATTAGCATTAAGATTTTTATAAAACTCACAATTCTTTTATTTATAAAATATTTTTTACTTCATTTTACACTGCAAATACTATGATGGGACACAAATGCTTTGACTAACGAATATCTAAAGTTCAGATTCCTAAGCCATAAATTCTTCGCTTCTGTTACTTGGTACTGTAACAGATAGAATGCTCAAATGGAAATTGCGAGATGCTGGTTCAATTCCTGCTCCAGGGAGATATAATTTTCAAGTTATATGATGTTACAGGGTGACAGTAAACTAGAACAATTCAGGGTTACATTCTGATTGCTGCTTGAATAATTATATGAATATATCATGTATTTATAAGGAATCTTCCTCCTTAATTTCCTTACTCTTAGAACTTGTAGATAGTACATACATCATACATATCACTAAGCTGTTCTCTGAGATTCAGAGGTTAGCTCCAAAAATAAATAAAAATTTCCAGATATTTTTACTTATTGTTGTCGTATCAAACTTCGCCATTTACAGCGATCTTGACATACAACTCGTGCTTCACTGATATCCAGTACACGCCTTACACAAGATCTTTTATACTTCATACTCATAATCTTTTTCTCATGCAGACACTCCTGAATCTGATCCACCTATGTCTTCCTTGGCCTTCCTCTGCCTTTCCTTCCTGCCACTTGGGTTGAAAATATTTTCTTAGTAAGCATTTCATCACTCATTCTTTCAACATGGCCAAACCACAAAAGCATATTGGTCTCCACCTTGCTAACAACATTTTGCTTTACATCACACAACTGCAATACATCTTCATTCCTCACACAATCAGATCATGTCTTGCCACAAACCCCACGCAAGTAACGCATTTCTCCAGCACACAAACGACTCCTATGCTTCTTCTGCAGTACCCAGGTTTCACTGCCATACATCAGAGTAGGAACAATTACTGCTTTATACACAGCCATGCGGGACTCTCTAGAGAACCCATCATTCCTGTGAAAACCTCCCAGAGCAGCTGTGACTTTCAAAGAAGAATTCACTTGCCTACTGATTTCCCCATCCAACTTGTTCTCTCTGTCAAACATGCTTCCTAAATACACAAACTCACTCATCTGGTCAATCACAGTGCCATTTAGACTTACATTACATTCAGTGCTACCCATTCCTCTCTCAAACACCATAACTTTGGTTTTTCCCTTATTTATACTCAGTTTGAATTTCATGCAAACTTCGTGCATCCGAGTCAACATACTCTGCAACTCGCTTTTGCTCTCTGCCAACAGGACAGTGTCATCAGCATACAGCAATCTGCACACACGGATGTCACCAAGACATAAACCACTATTATCTATTTTGGCCTCACGAATGCATGCGTCCATAAATATATTAAACAGCCATGGTGACATTACACAACCTTGTCTAACTCCTGCACCAATGGAAAACCATTTTGATAAAACACAATTCACTCGTACACAAGCTCTACTACCAGCATACATGGCTTTTACACTATTAAGTAGATTCCCAGTAACACCGTATTTATTCAATACCTTCCACAAAAGTGTCCTATTCACTCGGTCGTACGCTTTCTCTAAATCTATGAAGGCAGTAAAAACTTTCTTCCCAACAGCCAGATACTTTTCAATCATCATGCGTAAAGCAAAAATCTGGTTAGTGCAGCCTTTACCAGGCATAAAACCACTCAGAACATCCCACACTTTCAATGATGTAAGACCCCGTACTTTTTCAATAACAACCTTACCAAACACTTTCCCTGGCACACTCAGTAGGCCACGATAGTTCTTGCATTCAGTCTGATCGCCTTTTCCCTTATACAAAGGAACAATAATAGCATCCTTCCAATCCCGAGGGACCATTCCTAACTCCCAGCACAACTGGCAAATTTCAGTTAACCAGTCAATTATAGAGTCACCACCATACTTCAACATCTCTGCAGTTATGCCATCAACTCCTGAAGCCTTACCATTCTGAAGAGATTTTACAGCTTTACACACTTTTTCTCTTGAGATCCCTCCTGTTCTTTCATCCCTCATTGTGACATCATCTGCATCTGTCTCAGAATAATTTTTGCTCTCCTGATCAAATAACTCACAGAAGTATTCACCCCATCTTTCACTTAACTCATTGGGCTCCTATATCATTTCCCCGATCTCATTCTTCACACAACTTACAACTTTGTTTCCCCTATTTTTCCTGAGTCTCATGTACTTCCAGAAGGACTTCCTATCTTTCCAAAAAGCCAGTTCATGCCTTTCCACTTTCTCCTTCCTATCTTTTGCCTTACTGTGGCGAACCAGCTTAGCAGCTTCACGCATCTTACAGCGATATTCATCCACAGAGACTCTACCTTGCAACATCCCCAAATAGGCTTCCTTATTTTACTTTACTGCCTCATCAATCTCACTATTCCACCAAGCATCACCTCTATTGTTACCCACTATTGTGGTGCCAGACTCTTTAGCAGCAGTGACAACACAGTTCTTAAAACATTCCCACTTCTTTTCTACATTCCTCTCACAAGATTTCAGATCCTTCAGTTGTTCTCTGAGTAAGTCAGAGTACCGTTGATGATCTTCAAGGAGCCTATCAACCTTCATTCTTTCTATCCTGGGTCTCTTCCTATTCCTTTTTCTCCAACCAACATTAAGTTTCACTCGTGACACTACCAAGTAATGATCAGAACCAACATCCGCACCTCTCATCACACGGGTGTCAACAACTAAGTGTTTCAAACGCTGATCGTAAACAACAAAATCTATCACACTCTTTTGACCAAGAGTACGATTTTCCTAAGTATATGTGTGTATATACTTGTGGTTGAAAAATGTATTAGATATACACAAACCATTCTCAATGCAGAGTTCAATTAATCTTTCACCATTATCATTCACACAAGGATCATTAAACTTACCCAGAACATTGTCAGAAATTGCATTCTGCACACCTACTCTAGCATTGAAATCCCCTGCTATTATAACTTTCTCTTTAGCACCAAACTGGCTCAAAACAGCTTTAAGCTCATTCCAGAAATCTTCCTTCTTATCAGAAGGTTCCAAGTCACAAGTAGCATACACTACAACAATTACAATTCTCTGAAGTTTCACTTTTAAACAAATCCAGAGAATTCTTTCACATATGCAACTATAATGAATCAAGTTGTTCTTCATCTTTTCACTTAAAATCACACCTACACCAGCCTGTCCTCTCATATTATCCAATACTTCAGACCACACACTCACCGTGCCATTCACTTCTTCTATCCCAATTTCCTTCTTTTTGGTTTCACTTACACACAGCACATCCAGTCTATACTTATTCATCTCCTCAATCACCTCACTCATCTTGCCATTTATACCTCTAGTATTCCATACACCAATCTTACATTCACTCAGCCGAGATCGCTTTCTCATACGCCGTTTAGAAAGTCCAGGTCGATTCCGTGGTGGACCGTCCTTCTCAAGTGTGGTAGGTCCACCATATCCCACACTTGAGTCATTCTTAATATTTCCTTTTGTCTTTTTAATCAGGTAAGTACATCAGTGTGGGGGATTAGCCCACAGCTGAGGGTTCCAGTTGGTCATTCAACCTAAAGATTCTGGAACAAAACCCAGTGAGTTGGGGTCTTTTCGCCAATGTCACACAGAACTAGCTTGCACCTCTCCAAGATTCACAGAGGCCCTAGTTGCTGTTGTGTGTGCCATTGTTACCACGGAGCACCCCAGGAGGCAAACACATCGCTCACTATGACGCCTTGCAGATAGTGATGGAAGAAATATTCTTTTACATATTATGTGGAAATTCATCTGAATTATTAACACGGCAATCAGACATTTCTGAATTGCGTGTATTTTGCTGTTTCTCACATAACATTGGTCATGTCAGAATACTTGAAAACTACATCGTCCTAGAATGGGAATCGAGTCTGTATCTCCCAATTTCTGCCCTAGCATGCTATCCGTTACACCACCGAGGATAATGAAGTCCCAGTACTGAGTGATAAGAACTAGAATAACCTCTGATTTTTGCCTGTCAAAGCAAATCCTGCTCCATTGTGGCACAGTTAATAAAATTTCCAGTTGTTCAGGTAAATAGTGTGGAAAACGTTATGAAGATGTTAAGGGAGAAACAGTAAAATATTGGGTTGATGAATGAGTTCATGCTGTTTTATTTCACAAGTGTTTCCCAGGTCAGTATAGATGGCCAGTTGTACATCAAAATCTAGCCAATAATATTGTGTACAACCGTACATAAATCATATTGTGTTGCGTGATTGTGGCTAATGGTTTTTTGGTTTTCAGGTCCACAAGTACAGAGTGTCAGGTAAAGAGGAATGAACATTTCCTACATCTGCTTCTCTACGAGTTTAACAAGGGATCCACAGCCACCGAGGCCACTCGACAAATTTGTGCTGGGTATCGGGAGGATGCTATTGCTCCAAGGACATCCCGCAAATGGTTTGAGCGGTGCCACAGTGGCAATTTTGACCTAAAGGACTCTTCACGCTCATGCTCCCCCCCCCATCTCACTTTGATAAGGATCGTTTGAACCATCTCATCCACTTGGATCCCTGTCAAACCACATACGAATTGGCCACAGTGGTGCAACACCTGGAATGTATGGGAAAGGTCCAGAAATTGGGGTCATGGGTGCCTCACACTCTCACCGAGGACAACAAGAATCAGTGTGTTGCCATATGTGGTTCCTTACTCACCCGTTAATGCAAATGTTCTCAGCAACACAAACCCATTCTTTCACATATTGTTACTGGAGATGAAAAATGGTGCCTGTACGTGAATTTCAGGCATTGGAGGAGATGGTTAAGCCCAAGGAGTACACCCACACCAAGTCCAAAGCATGACCTTAATTCTGCAAAGATCATGTTGTGTGTCTGGTGGGACATGGAAGGCATTATTCACTGGGAAATTCTGCCGAGGAATCAAACCACCAATGCTGCACTCTATTTTGAGCAACTCCACTGCGTGGAGGGAGTGATTCAGCAGAAACGGCCACATCGGCACCATGGTGTCCTCTTCCAACATAATGCACGCCCTCACAGTGCAAACATGACCAAAATGGCCATTCAGGACATGAAATGGGAGATCCTCTACATCTGGCCTATTCCCCAGACTATCACCTGTTCCAATTTCTGTTGAATGCAGTCCGTGGCAAAACATTCAACAATGATTATATTTGCACTTTTAAGGTATTAAACTCCTGCAAAGTGCGCATAGTTTACGTGCAATTCATAAATGAAAAACTATTAGAAAGTACCAATCACTCACCCTAAAGATCATGGTAATCTCCATCGACAACACACTTCCAACACGTCAATCATCGTAATGTTTCTGGCCTTCCAAGATTTACAGACATCTTGCTTATGATTCTTACTTCCGGGTGTGAAACATCGTATATTTTTTTTTTTTTTTTTTTAGCCTTATGAGATGTAACTATAAAGCTTGTCAATTCCACAAAAAAACACACATACTACTCATTCATACAATTCGATTAAAAACTATGTACATATTTACATAACCTTACATTCCTAGGTGGTTAAACCTTTGTCAACTGCAAGTACCAAACTGCTCCTTCTGTTTCAAAACCCCTGCCACTCGCACTGCAAGTGTCACACTCATTCAGCCCTTCACATACAATCCTCTAGTACTTTCAACAGACCACTGTCGTCATCAGGAGGCAGGTGTGTCTCACCCGCCCACCACAGCTCAAGTGAGCAGAGCCATCGAGGCACGGGCCCCAGTCGCTATCTCTGAATCATTGTGTCTCTGGCGCCATCTATTGTCCTTGCTGCTCTTTTTTCCCTTTTTTTTTCTAAGCTGCTGTTCTATTTTTATTAGGGCTTTCCATTGTTCGTTTAAGTTACTAGGCTCATTATTGTTGCATAATCTTGATCTGTTTTTTTCAATTAACACTGATTCTGCAATTCTTAACTGCCTTTCGTTTTTACAGCTCTTAATAATTTTAATATCCTCAAACCTTGGACATTGTTGATTTTCCATACAGTATTGGGTTAATGCTGTCTTAGCTTCTCTTTTATTCCAATTATTTATATGTTGGTTCAATCTATACTTTAATTTATTCTTGGTGCTGCCTATATATGACACAGGTGGTTGCTGGTTTATAGGGATTTCATAAATTCCTGCTCTATCTAATTGGCTGATTTTTTTCATTTTTAATCACTAAATTTTTTACAGTAAGTACCTGATTTCCTACCTGTATGTCATACTTGCCACAAACTTTATTAATTTCTGCTGAAACATTTTCTACATATGGTATTGCTCATACATATTTTACAAGTTTTTTTATCAATCTTGACCTTATTGTAAGCTTGAGTTACTTCATAAATCCATTTTTTTAATACCTGTTTAGGGTAACCAAAATCATATGCAATTTTTTCAATATATTCAATTTCCTCTTTTTTATACTGTTCCATTGATGAGTGTGTTAAACTTCATTTAATTAGTGTTTTAACACTATTTCTTTTATGTGTTAATGGATGCGATGACTGAAATGGTATAAGTACTGGGATATATGAAGATTTTCTATGCACTCTGAATTGCATATTATCATTTGTTTTAACAATCAAAATATCCAAAAATGCCAAAGTATTGTCATGTTCTTGTTCTACTGTCAGTTCAATAGATGGATAAATTTCACTATACTTTTTTGTCAAGTCCTCAAAAGTTCATCATTTTTTAGCCTGGACAACAGAAAAATGTCATCAACATATCTGCAGTATATCAGTGGTGGATCTTCGAGTTTACTTATTATTTTTTCCTCAATGTCACTCATTATAATTTCAGCAAATAAAGTTGACAGTGGTGACCCCATAGGTCCACCATGATTTTGTTTGTAGATCTTGTTGTTAAACTTAAAAATGTTATTTTCATATATGTGCAATAAAAATTTCTCTTAACTCCTCTATTTGTATTGCATTCATTGTCTGTAACATATAATTTTTCAATAATTATTTCTATTACCTGAGGTACTGGTGTGCTAGGAAAAAGAGCTCTCACATCCATACTAGCCATATGATATTCACTTAAATCTTGTTTAATTACTTTAATTTTCTCAATAAATTCGTATGTATTCTTCACAGTGAACCTTGTCTTCATGAACAAAGGTGCCAAAAATTTGTAGATATTTTTTTCCAGTTTTATTAGTGAGGAATTCCTTTTTGATACAATCACTCTCATAGGTGTATCATGCTTATGAGTTTTTATTTTTGCAAACATTTTTGGTATTCCAGTACCCATTGGTGGGTATGCTTTCTTTATTTCATCAGGCAAGGTGCTGTGATTTCTTATTCTAGCTAAGTACCTTACTTGAGATTCGGTTGGGTCTTTTGCCAGAATGCTGCGATTCAGTTCCTCTATAGCTCTATTCATTTTTAGATTATATTCAGTTGTGTTTAATATTACAATTTGCCCTGTTTTATCAGCTTCACAGAATTTAATTGTTGGGTCATCTCTTAATTTAATCAGTTGTTCTTTCTCATGCTGAATTTTATCTAAATGATATTTCTTTTTTATTACTTTTTTCATTAAATTCTTTCAAAACAATTCTATACAATTTACTTCTAAAATTTTCACGTTCTTCTGCTGGTACACTGCATGCCATTTCTTCTAAGTTGGGTATGAATTCTTCCGTCTTCGGCAGGCTTCGTGGAAACGCAAATTTTTTACCTCTCTGCAAAACAGCTCTTTGCGTGAAGCTCAAGGTCAAGTTGGAGTTATTCTGATATACCTCATACATATTCTCCCGTTGTTCATGTGCACGTTGTCTGTCAATCATCACGTGCAACTTTTTTCCATGACTGCCCTTGAGCATTTCTTTTCGTACTCCACGATGTCAAAAATTTCCCTAAGGGTTACATCCAAAATCTCATCTTTCCAATTACCGTCAAAATTTCTATACTTTTTATAACATATCAAATTGATTAAATGCAAACATTTCATATTCAAGTTAAAAATCAATTTCCTTTTATTGACAATTTCAGCTCTTAATCTCTTTTTTTGGCACTCCTGGATTATTTTATTATCTTTAACAGTGACTGGGCAATTCCGTATTTTTAAATACTTTGGTGTTATTTCTAGGTCACGGCATGTCACCAAAAATTCTTCCTGATTTACTGACTTTACTAATTTAATTTTAGCAAAGAAAAAAAAATACGAAAAGAAAAAAAAAATACGATGTTTCACACCCGGAAGTAAGAATCGTAAGCAAGATGTCTGTAAACCTTGGAAGGCCAGAAACATTATGATGATTGACGTGTTGGAAGTGTGTTGTCGACGGAGATTACCATGATCTTTAGGGTGAGTGATTGGTACTTTCTAATAGTTTTTCATTCAACAATGATGTTGATCTCCAGAACTTCCTTGATGCTTTTTTCGCAGCAAAACCTGCACGTTTTCTCAAGAATGGTATTGCAGACCTATCCAGACGTTGGGACACCATCATAGTAAACAATGGGGGGGTTACATAGTTGATTGATTCTGTTTCCCTTCTGATGTAAACGACATGAACTTATGCATCAACCCAATGCAATGGCTGTTCCATAAAAACAGAGTAAAAACCACACAAAATGTAGAAACATAGGTACATCAAAATATATGTTATTCTTTCTCAAAGTATATCTTCCCTTGGATGATATACAACAGTCCCATCATTCAGTCCACTTTTCAAAGCATGTGGGAAAGGCATTTTGTGGAAGCTGCTTTAGAGACCCCTGTACAGCTTGAACAACGTCAGCATCTGGGTTGAATATTGTGCCACAGAATTTCTCCTTCATAAACAACCAGAAATTGCATGGGGCAAGGTCAGGACTGTAGGCAGGCTGTGGGATGATTTCAATACTGCATTTCATAAGAAACTGCTGAACACAAACAGCCACATGTAGGCAGACTTTATCACGCTGTAGGGTCCACTTGCCCACCAGTTTTGGTCACTTAATCGACATGTGTCGTCGCAGGCGCTTCAAGACTGAAATGTAATATTCAGCAATGACAGTAATTTGTGGAGGAACGGCAGGCTGGTAGACTACACCTTTATGATGAAAGAAAATTATCACCATCACCTTCCCAGCTGATCTGGTTTGGCAGACATTTTTCAGAGGAGGCAAGCCTGTGCACGAGGGGGTCGAAATAGTGGACCCATGTTTCATTGGCAGTTATTTCTATGTTTAGAAAGTTTGGATTCTTTGCAATCATTTGTTTCCACTCGTGACATATCTAAAGTCTGGCTAACAATTGTTCTCTCGTCAGGTGATGAGCTACCCATCTGGAACACACACGACTAAACAGTAATTAGTCGTGTAGAATGCGGAACGCGGACATTTTTTAAATATTAGTTGATGCCGCTATGTCTTCACACGCCATTCGTCGATCTTCTTGCAGGATTGCCCAAACAGTGTTAACAATATGCTTCATAACAACACTTTCACATCGACAAGACGTAGAAGCGAGTTCTGCCAACAAAACGCCCTTTTTTTTAATTGTGGTGCTATTTAAAAATTGTTGACTCACCCTCAACATTTATCTTTGTAAGCTTTTCTCATCAAATCAACTGTTTCTGGAGCCATTTTTCCCAAACGATAGCAAAATTTTATCACGCAACGCATTTCCCTTTTGAACCCCTCACCTTCGTAGCTATATGGCAAAATGCAGACGTACTTTAAACAACTGTGCAATAACAAAACCAGAATCACCTATTATGGTTAATAACTGTTACCATAGATACTTCCTTAATTCAGTTAGTTGTCTGTGTGGTTATTTTTCCTCTTTGCACTGTTGCCAACTCAAAAAAAAAAAAAAATACTCTCAGTTCTTATGGAATGACCTTTGTACATGCAGTTCAGAGATGTCTGATTGCTGTGTTAATCATTCAGATGAATTTCTACATAATATGTGAAGAATATTTTTTCTACACTATCTACCTGAACAACTGGAGATTTAATTAATTATGCCACGATGAAGCGGGATTTGCTTTGACTGGCAACAATCAGATTATTCTGGTTCTTATCACTCAGATACTTGGGACTTCATTGTATTGGGTAGTGTAATGGATAGCATGCTCGAACAGAAATTGGGAGATACGGGTTTGACTCCCGTTCCAGGGCGATGTAAATTTCAAGTTTTCTGACAAGACTTATAGTAAAACACACACAATTCAGAGAAGTCTGATTGCAGTTTTTATAACTCTTAGAACTCACAGTGAGAAAGATTGACAGTGAAACATGTAAGACACAAAACATTAGAATTCTTAATATCATTACATCATGCATAGGTTACGTTAAGAAACAATAAGTGGTGGGACGTTTTAGTAGTTGACTTCTACCTTCATCAGCTGTGGTGTGGAAAAAAATTTCCGATGGCAACACTCTACCGGTGCAGTTTTTTTTTTGTTTTTTTTTAGGCGGTGTCCTGGGTGCTCTCCTTTTCTTCTGCCATCTTTTTTTCCCCTACCAATATTTTCCCCCGCTGTGTTTATTTTCTAGTGGTGTTTAAATAAATTTGGACGGTGTTACCGCAGCATCAACCAGCGATTGATGGAACATATCGCTGACGTTAAGAAAGGCTTCAAATTTTAACTATCGGCGATATGTCTGCGCTTCCCGACTAGCAACATGTTAAGCGTACTGCTCCAATCAGATATCGGAAAGCCCTTGGGTACCGCGAAAGTATTGAAATATACCTTATCCCTAACATCTGCAATACAGATGCACCTTTTCACATTCCTATCATTTGGAAACTTATTTTGAAATCTGGCAACAAGTGGTGCTTATACCACTTGTTGCCAGATTTGTTGGTGCTTATACCACATGGTTCATTCCTCGTGTTTCATTCCATGCCAGAATTGTACAAAAATAAAATGTATCTGTGTACACAACCATAGAAACAGAAAAATTGGTGCACATCTGTGAAGCATGATAAAAATAGAACAAGAGAATTTAAAAAAAAAATTAATAAAGCAATAAATAATTATTAGAACAATACAGATTCCAGTGAGGACTTATTAAAATAAATACATTACAACTGAATGTGCAGCACTGTGTGTGAAATGAACTTTTAAGGCAAAATATTAAAATATTGGACAATGAAATGTCACAAAAACAAGACTAATTAAAGAAAGTTTTTGTATCTAGAAAAAGCAGTTCCATTAATGAACCTTCAAAAATAAAAAATAGCATTTTCTACAACTTAACTCAAAAATAGTAGACTTACAAAATACATAAAGAAACAATTTTAATTTAATAATTGGCAACTGCAAGAGGAACATGGCAATAAAATTTAAACTCTTTCTGGATAAACAAAACTTTTGATGCAGTTGCTATGCATTGGGAACACACCTTGATAAAATCTAGTCTAGAAATGTCAGAAAAAACAAAAGAACTCAGAAGATGTGAAAAATAATTCCTTTAAGTTAAAATAGAATTAAATATATTAATATGAGTAAAGCCTTGAGTGATTTTTTTTTATTTTTAAATTAAATACTCGTATATTATTCTGAGTAAAGCCTTGAGTAAGAAGATGTGAAAAATAACTGAAAAGTTATTCAAGCTAAAATAGAATTAAATATACAGGGTGTCCGATAATTATTAGACACATTACAAAATTATGTACAAAAAAACTATGAGCATTGTCTGTTTTTCTATGTCACGTACTACTAACATGGTTTCTATATTTTTGTTTTGCAGAATTGTTATTCCCAGAATTTGATAGATGGTGCTAGGTGTGGCCTAATGAGGAATGTATGAGAAATACGCAATCAGTAGTCATGCCATCTGTGCAGCAGAAGGTGATGTGTGTGTTATGGCTTGCGGAATTAAAGTCTGTCATTAAAGTTAAAGGAAAGTACCGTTTAGAGTATGGTTGTAATCCTTCGTCAACCAAAAGTTAATGTGTGGTGCATCCTATCACAAAGAGAAGTGATTGGCCCTTTCTTCTTCTGCGAAAAACTCATAAATGGTGACATTTACTTGGATATGCTAGAACATTTCGCTATACCTCAGATCAAAAGATATGACAACATTTTTTTCCGACAAGAAGGCACACTTCCGCATCGGTCAATGTGTGTACGAAAGTACCTAAATGAGCATTTCCCCAACAGATGGATTGGGCGTGGTGGTCCCATTGCGTGGCCTCCATTGGATTATTTCATGTGGGGTTATGTGAAGGATCGTGTTTATCAGACGCCTTGCACTGATTTGCAGGAAGTGAAGCAGCCTATCACAGCTGCTATTAATTCCATAACTTCTCAGATGCTTGCCAATACATGGCATGAAATCGAGTATCACTTGGACGTACTACGAGCAACCAAGGGATCTCACATCAAAATTTATTAACTTGTGTAGTTACATTGTAAGTTAGTACAGTCAGTTTCTTTCTATCTGTTTAATGTTTTGTTTTATATAATTTTGTAGTGTGTCCAATAATTCTCGGACACCCTGTATTAATCTGAGTAAAGCCTTGGGTATTTTAATTGCTGTAAATAACTTTTTCTTTTTTTAATCAACAAGCGAAATCTATCTGCAAAATCTGCTAATAATTTGGAAACTATCCACTTACGGCATGCACGTACACTGAAGAGCAATTGAATTAGAGACAGCTGGCGTTATGCAAATGTGGCGCTGTGGGCGGCCCTGTAAACGGAAACGACATGACGTATGCAGCAATCCGACAATATAAGGAGTGATGCGACGGGAATCAGTAAGAGTCGGACGCGCTATGGGTAAGACGAAGGATCTAAGTGCATTTGATCATGGGCAAATTGTTGGGGCCCGACGAATGGGTCACTCCAACTCTGAAGTCGTGCAGGCACTGGGATTTTCACGAGCCACTGTGTCACGGGTACACCGTGAGTACATCGAATCCGGCAAAACCATCCCTGCAAGGGCCAACTGCCGTTGACAACAGCGTATGGATGAGCTGGGTGATCGTCGGCTAGATCGAATTGTAACAGCGGATAGACGGGCCACAATGCAAGAAAACACTCGGCAATTTAACACTGGTGCACAAAAACGTGTAAGCAGCCACACCATCCAGAACCATCTCCTCGCTATGGGGTACAGAAGCCATCGTCCCACGAGGGTACCGCTGCTGACCGCACATCACAGGGTGCAAAGATTAGCATGGGTGCGGGAACATCGTCACTGGACCCTAGACATGTGGGAAAATGTTGCTTGGACTGATGTGTCAAGATTCACGTTGGTACATGCGGATGGCAGAATACGAGTACGGTGCAAAACACATGAAGCGATGGATCCTTCTTGCCAGCAGGGTACTCTTCAAGCTGGTGGGGGTGGCATTCTCGTCTGGGGACTGTTTACGTGGACTGAAATGGGAACCCTGGTAGTGTGACATTGTCCCTCACAGGTCAACGTTACCGGGATATCCTGGCAACCATTTGCTCCCGTTTGTGCGTCTTCAACATCCCACTGGGAACCTCATCCTGCAACAAGACAATGCACCGTGCCATCGCTCCCGAATTGTATCTGAATGGTTGGATAAACACTCCACCGGCGTGACCTCGCTTCCTTGGCCAGCTAGGTCACCTGACCTCAATCCCATCGAGAGAGATGTTCGAGGCTCTGACCCCCCTCCATCAAATCTTCGTGAATTGTGGGAGCTTGTTCAGGGGTCGTGGATACGTATGGCTTCCCAACGCTTCCGGTGTCTTGTCGAGTCCATGGCGAGACGAATCGCCGCTGTCATCAGGGCGAAAAGGTGGTGCTACACGTTACTACACAGGTATCTCTAATTCAATTACTCTTCAGTGTATATATCTACGTTCTGCTACTCTGCTCCATGCCACGGATGATGAAGATAAAGTCAACTACCGAAACGTCCCAGCACTTATTGTTTCTTAATAAAACCTATGCATAATGTGATGATATTAGGAATTTTTCTAACTCTTAGAGCTGCTATGACACACAAACTTTTGTTACACAAATACAATTCTCTAATGAAACTTACTAAATAAGTTAGAAAATCAATCCCAAAAAATGTTCTGATAATGTCAAACATACCTTGCATGAATTGCCAAGAGAGGAGAGGAAAATGAATCCATATACTTAGTTGCTGAATTATGAGCTCTATTTAGCCTGAAAGCAATTCAGTTTTATGTAAGTCATACATTAATTATCCAAAAAATGCAAATGTCATGTAGCACACATATAATTGTTTCCATAAATCATTCGATACAAGATGTGATCTAAACTTATCCAGACTGGATGCATAAGTTCGAAACCATGTGACGCCATAGAGAGTAATTTTGAACAGGTTGACCTTGGAACCTAACACACATGTGCCACAAATCTCGTCTTCCCTGCTCGTCTAGTTCTTTCACGTGTGAAGTTGTAGTCACATTCGTCATGTCGGAAAAAATCATCCACAAATTTGCATCAGATTTTGTCAAAAACTTGACAAAAGTTGCAAAGACGCATACTCAAAGTTACAGAAAGTCTACGGGGCGGATTTTTTGAGTCGTGCTCAAGTTCATGAGTGCTATAAATGTTTTAAAAGTGGTCGTAAAAGTGTTAAGAGTGATGAACAGTCTGGGTGGCGTCCAACGAACAAAAGTGAAAACAGTGTCAAACTTGTGTGCACAGCTGTGTGAGAAATCGCTGAATCACTATTCCCGAGTAAACTGAAGATTTCAACTTTACAATTAAGTGCATTCTTACAGAGAATTTAGGTACGAGATGCGCCTCAGCCAAATTTGTGCCAAAATTGCTCTCAGCTGACCAAAAACAGGCCAGTGTGTCAGCAGCTACTGACCTGCTGGAGTGCGTCGAAAACAAGAATGCTTTCCAACCGTAGGTGGAAGAAACATATATGCTCCAGCTTTGTCCATCTGGCTGTCCGTCTGCACGATAACTCGCATAAAAATGGTGATTTCGATGAAATTTTAATGTGTGGTAGGGGACCACCTGGGATGAACCCTATTGAAAATGGGAGAAATGGGGTCAAAGGTCAGAACACAGGAGTGAAATCCATTCCAAAGCCTTTATGTGTCATAACTTAGATAAAAATTGTTCAGATTTTGAAAAAACTTTATCATGTTGTTCCGGAGGATACTGAACCGGTTCTGTTGAATATCATCAAAATGGGGTCAAAGATCAGGACACAGGAGCGATATTTATTCCACAGCTATTATCCTCATAACTTGACTAAAAATGTTTCAATTGCGAAAAAACTTTAATACATTGTTCCGGAGGTATACTGAACCAATTCTGTTTAATATCATCGAAATGGGGTCAAAGCTGAAGACACAGGAGCAAGATTTATTCCACAGCCATTGTCCTTATAACTTGAGTAATAATTTCAGTAATGATTTCTGGTATGTTGGAAAACGTATCATAATCAATGCATTGCATGATTTTACTAACTTGTTAAAAACTATCATAACTGGTGATGTGTCGTGGGTTAATGGGTATGAACCCGAAACTAGGTCTTCACAGTGGAAGACCCCAAGCTCTCCCAGACCCAAAAAATGCACAACAGAGCTACAGCAATGTCAAGACGACACTGACTACTTTTCAATCATGAGGAAATTGTGCATCATGAATATGCTACATCAGGACAGACAATCAACAAAAAGTACTACTGTCCAGTTTTGTGGAGTATAAAAGACACAGTTCATCACAAAAGGCTGGCATTGCACAAAAGTGGCAACTCCACCATGAAAACGTGCATACCTGTGCATTGCAAATTGTGCAGCAGTTTCTTGTTAATCATCATACACAGTCAAGTCACAATATTGTGACCACCTCCTACTTTTGACGTCAACAGCACGTAGCCAATGAAAGAAGGCTCGTGTCATGAGCTGGCTTGGAGGGTATACAAGGTGCGCTGTAGGCATCCTGAAAACATATCACCCATTGCTGTCATGGATAAAAGGAGCGATTTATCAGTTTGCAAAAAAGGAAGATTATCGGCTTTTGGGCCAAGGGTGGCAGTTTTTCTGAAATAGGCAGTTTGTGAACTGTTCACGTGCCGCTGTGGTTAAAGTGTATCATGATTGGAGAAATAGCAACATTGCAAATAAGCGATGTGGAAACTGTGGACCACCATGTGCCATTGATGGGAGATGCGAGCGTCGGCTTCAAAGGTGCAGGAGGGCTGATCGACACGCTATAGTGGAGCAACTCGCTGGCCGAATGAACCAGGGGGGCTACCAGAAGTGTGTCTAAAACGAGAACCCTGCTGGGTATGGGGTTCCGATGGATACGGATGGTCACTGCACCAGGCGAGAAACATCAGAGAACAATCACCCTTCAACCATTGCTGGAAGAACATAAGTTGCAGGGGGCAGCGTTATGGTCTGGGGAATGTTTTCATGGCATTTTCTGGGTCCACTCATACCTGTGGAAGGCACTATGGATCGAATTCGTAATGAATCCATCCTTGGAGACCTCATACACCCATACATGCTGATTGTCTTCCGTGGGGCAGATGGGATCTTCCAGCACGACAATGCGAAGTGACACACAGCTAGAAATGTCCGAAAATGGTTGGAAGAGCATGATGAAGACTTCAAAATACTTCTCTGGCCCCCTAATTCCCCAGACTTAAACCCAATTGAGCATGTGTGGGACCATCTTGAATGTTGTTCGCTCTACGGATCCTCCACCACATACCCTCTAGCGGCTGTTAGATGCACTACAGTCAGCACGGTTCCACATACCTGTAAACACCTTCCAGCACCTTATTGAGTCACCCCCAGCCCGTCTAGTTGCTGTCCGCGCTGCACATGGTGAGTACTCTGGATATTAGCTGCTGGTCACAATAATATGACTCGACCGTCAGGTCTGACAGCCACCCTATTAGCACGATCTTGCTCCGTCCAACTGTTTTCTCTTCCCAAAAATCAGATACCACTTGAAAGGAAAATTATTTCAAAATATTGAAGAGATGTAACAGAATGCGACAACAGTTTTTCACTATTTCAGACGATGACTTCAAAAAATGATTGGACCAGTGGAAACAGCACTGGGCTAAGTGTGTAGCTTTGAAGGTGATTAAGTTTCGAAGGTGATTAAGTTTCAAAACTGTAAGTCTTGTTAATTCATACACTCCATGTGGATCAGGAACACAAAACAGAAGTCATCGCTCTTTCCACGTTAATAAGTGAATCCTGGAAAAATTCTCATTGGCCGCCCCTGGAATCGAACCCAGGGTCTTTCAGTTATGCGTCGGACATGCTACCACTACACCACAGCGGCCTTGAATTCGCCAGACTAGCGTGTGATTAACTGCCAAACCACATGGCATGGCAGCAACTGTGCGGGGCTCCATGAAGCAACCTGCCATGTGGTTTGGCAGTTAATCACATGCGAGTCTGGAGAATTCGAGGCCGCTGTGGTGCAGCGGTAGCATGTCCGGCACATAACTGGAAGACCCTTGGTTCGATTCCCGGTGGCGGCCAATGAGAATTTTTCCGGGACTCACTTATTAGCGTGGAAAGAGCGATGACTTCCGTTTGCTGTAAGTCTTGTACTTTTCTTTTTAATACATCCAGTGTGGATAGTTTTTGATCACACTTTGTATCTGTTACATTTATTATGAATTTTCAAAGCAAGATTGCACTCAGTTTCTATACAAAACTACACTAAGCAAAGGTCATATACGCTAAGACACGGTTCATACTCTTCTAAGCAAAATAAATTCAAGCACTTTTCAAAACCAAATTGTGAGTTGTCGGTCGGTCAGTAGGTAGGTATTTTAGCAACTGGGACAGTAGGTATTTTAGCAACTGGGACAGGCACACCTTCATTGATCTGCCTATCCCCCCCCTCCCTTCTTCCCCTGAACTGCCCTTCTGTTTTGGTGTTTTTTGAAATAATTTCACTTCATGGAATATTTTGTTATTTTCATATTCAAGTTCTGGCAAGAACGAGTCCCTAACCCCAGTCAACAGAAGCATGAACACATCATTCCACTTATTTTACTTCCATGGCTGACGTTTCACTCTGAAGTGAAGTCCCAGCGAAGGTATCTAGTCCCAGCAACGGTATTTAGTCCCAGCAACGGTATCGAGTCCCAGCAAAGGTATCTAGTCCCAGCAAAGGTATCTAGTCCCAGCGAAGGTATCTAGTCCCAGCGAAGGTATCTAGTCCCAGCGAAGGTATCTAGTCCCAGCGAAGGTATCTAGTCTCAGCGAAGGTATCTAGTCTCAGCGAAGGTATCTAGTCTCAGCGAAGGTATCAGCTATCCACACGTTGCCCTGAGTTGAACGCAAGTTCTGCGCTATTTGATCAGCTTGGTGTTTTAATCAGAATTACGCAGAAATCTCCTACACAATTTTTTACCACAAACAATAGTTTTACATATGCACTTTCATATCATTACTTGAAAAACAAAACAAATAAATATTTTTCAAGTACTATTTACAGAGCATTAAAACTTTTTCAAGTACTTTCAAGGACTTGAAAATGAACTTTATTTTTTCCAGGACTTTCAATGTTTTCAAGGAGCGTACAAACCATGCTTGTGCCTGTTTCCAAAACTGAAATTTCATTGCCATGTCTGTCATTCTGAGGCTATTCTTGCTATTCTTGAATATGTGAATGCATTTCATTTAAATATTTTATGAAAAATTAATCCACTGTTGATCCTAACTTGAAAGTTGGCTCACTAGTAAAAATAAAAAAATGATATGCTGCAATTTTTCTAAAATTTTAAAATTAGTTTCTTAAAATATTCAAGGTCAAATGTATTTCCTGTGACCTTGAAAAGCTCAACTTAATTTTTTTATTTTTCAGCATGTGATTTAAAAACCCACATAAAATGCTATAAAAATAACCAAAATTCAACCTCCTTGTTCAATTAAGTAACGAGAAACCGCTACTTGAAAACTGATTGGAGGTCACAATTTTCTAATTTTCAGGGTCATGTAATTTGAATCCCCATGGCTGAGCAGAGCTAAAATTTTATGTTCATGCATAATTCTACATGTCAAACAAAAACACCAAACTTTGAAGAAATCAGAAAAGGTCAGGTTGAAAATGATTATTGCACTTTTTGATTTGACACAAAATGGCACATCTACAAAATGGGAAATACAAAAGTTCATTTATTAGTATCAAGAGATGGCAGACCTGCCGACCTCTCAGAACCAAAATATGTAACACTCTGATAGAAAAATCGTAACATGACGCATGCTGATCATTTTTTTAGCCTATTTCAGCTATATAACATTCTTGATGGCTGCAGGTGTGCTCGTCCACATTCCAGCGGTGACCAATCAGCAGCTTTAAGTATAACGAAGTGTCAAAAATGCAAATTAGTCTCCAACGATATACGAAATGAGTTGGGATTCGTCCATTGGTTGCCGATTGCACTTCATTTGACTTACTTTATTTTCGTTGGGAAACTAGAGGCAGGAGAATTTGTTAAGAGAACTTGGTAACCTCTCAAAGAAAAAAATCCTTCAAAGGGAAAAAAACAGATCACACATAAATTTCCCCTACTTCTGTCTGAAAAGGGTAAAAATGGTGGGAAACCTGACTTTAAAAAAAAAACGTATTTTTGGCAGCAAAATCATATTATTGTACTGCTGTTGTGGTTTATTATACTAAATACGATAAAATCGTAACAGTTGACAGACATGAGATACTGATGGGGCTAGTTGGGTGAAATCTGTTGAATGTCTTTGATATATCCTATGGTCCTTTACATTTTTCAGTAAATTACTTATCTTGCACTGCCCCAGTGCTCTCTTATAGAACTTTCAGCTGATGTCATCATCAGTGCAGCCAACCAGCAGCGGAAGTTCAAAACACTGCCCATAACTTCTGGATTTGGTGCAGCCGGTTAGGAAAAATAAGGTCTTCTAAGCACCCTTAAAAACAATTAGCACTTTTATAGGATTTAAAACATCCCGAACAAAATACAGGGTGTTTTAAAAGGGGATATACAACTTTGCAGGGGTGCAGAGAATTACTCAGAAGATGTATAGAAGCTGAGTCAGTCACATAATGTAGTGGAACACAGCTAGATTCTGCCACGTCACTGGATTATCCGGGAGGGCATTCCACGTAGAATGCTTGTGAAATGCTGACTTTCAAAGATGAAGAATGAGCACTTTGTGTGTTTTGGTTGGAGGAAATAAAGTCAGTTCAGAGGAATTTCCGTAAGTGATACTGCAAAGAACCTTTCAGTAGGCTTATGATCTATGTGTGGCGCAATAGTTTTGTGGAAACAGGCTGTTCCATTCGTCATCTAACGTCAAGAGGTCACCCACGAGCCTCCTACGCTGTTGTGGACAAGGTGCATGGGAGCTTCATTTGAAGTTCTCAAAAGACAGCGACACATGTGTCTCAGGAAACTGGTTGTTCCACATGTGACTGTGTGGTGCACTCTGTGACATCATCTACATTTCAGGCCATGATTTACCATCATGCACTAGCTGAAGATAGACGATGGTAACGTAAGCAAAGATTTCTATATGAGAATGATCAATTGGATAGAAGAAAATGAGGACTTTCTGGAGACTATAATTTTCAGTGACGAGTGCACTTTTCATGTAAGTGGTCAAGTCAATACCCATAACTGCAGAATTTGGGGAAGCAAACATCCACACCACGCTCCTATATCATTCATGACAGCCCAAACGTTAACATATTCCGCGTCATGAGCATGAAGAAAGTTGTGTACAGAACCTTCTGTTTAATCGAGACCAGCGTCCACAGTTACTGGTATTGTGCATCTCGACAGGCTGAAACGGTACCTCACCCTGCAATCAAATGACAAGACCACCATGGATACTTACACTTCCAGCAAGATGGAGCACCTCTGCATTACCTAAATGACATAAAGTTGTGCCTAAACACTCAATTGGTGGAGGTGTCACTGTACCATGGCCACCTCGTTCTCCTGACCTAACACCGCTACATTTTTTCTTGTGGGGCTTTGCTATAAAGATCATGTCTATGAACCACCACTACAAACCAATATCGACGAGCTGCATACTAGAATTACTGCCACCATTGTTGCTGTTATACCTTATATACTATGTCATGTGTGGCAGGAAATTGACCACAAGTGGAACGTCAGCAGAATTACTGGAAGCAGTCACATCGAAATTCGACTCACTGTGTTGAAACTTCAAGTATTACTCTACATTTGCACAGTAAGACTAATTGTTCATCTGTTACTATTTCCTTTCTATTGTCCTGCAAAGTCGTATACCCCCTTTTGAAACACCCTGTACTTTACAATAATGGAACTTACAGTACACCTTAGTATTATACAACTTGAGGTATTTATTCCGTATTAAATGGTGTAACAATTTATAAAACACGCAACGACTAAGTGCCGAGCTTTCGCACTCTGAACGGGAGGCTTTCTCAAGGCCAGTGAACACAAGAATAATTTCAGGAACGACGATAATTTGAAATCTTTGAGCGTGTATCTACTACATTTCTAGGTGACATTGCGTCTCGTGGAAGGTGGTGTCTCACAACCTACCTTTCAAACATTCTCTCTTTTTTCCCTTAATATCCTATGTCAGTAGGATCTCCCACGCAGCCAAGGGTTCAAGGGAAGGGCTCTTGTTGCAAGGATTGGGGTGCATGAATATTTCAACGCTTTCTCTAGTCAGTGTATGGAGCGATCCTCTTCATGTTTTTCCACACCAGTACGGCATTATATTGGGCTACTTCTTTGCATGCCGCTATCTGTGTTTTTCCTGCTTTAATGTCCCTTATGTGTTCTTTCCCCTAATTGTAAGGGATCTTTTGGTCATTCCGATGTATGATCGAGACAAGCCATCTAGACATTCTAATCACCCCAGCTCCAGAATTCATGTCTGGGTCCTTATGCGTATTTGTTGTTGCTATGGCAATGGACATTGGTGATTTGATTCCAATGCATCATCCATGGCATTTCATAAGGTTCTTGAACACAAACAAAAATTTTGGGATGTATGAGATGGATCCAGCAAACTGCAAGTTGTCGACTCCTGGGCGTGGTGTCTTGTGGTTCCTGGTTATTTTCTTGTGTGAGATGGATTGCAGAGTCCGTTCTGAGAATCCAGCAGTGACCCCTTTGTTGATGATATTTGTTATTTCTCTGTCCCTCGTTTCTTTGGTGAAATAAATCGTGATTGCCCTATTGAAGTGGAAACGGAATGCCGCCATTTTATATGAGCTAGGGGGATACGGACTTAGGAGAAAAAAATTTCACTGTTGTTGGTTTGTAATATACGGTGGAGGATAAGCGGCCATCTTGGGATCTGCTTATTTCAGCGTCAAGAAACGGAAGCTTCCCGTCATTTTCCTTTTCATAAGTAAATTTAATGGAGGAGTGGATGGTGTTGATTCGCTGTCAAAATTCCTCGAGGTCTCTGTCATCATGTTGCCATATTAAGAACACATCATCCATATATCTAAGCCATAATTTCGGTTTCTTGGCACTGCTTGAGAAGATATTTTCCTCTAGCGGGTGTAGGACAGCTTCCACGAGCACTCCTGATACTGGAGACCTCATGGGTTCACCTTTCGCCTGTTTGTAGTGTGTTCCTAGGAACTGGAAGTAGTTATTGTTTACAAACAGGTCTGACACCCTCCGTACGTCTTGCACTGCCTCCGGAGGTTGTTCACTATCCCTGGTAAGAAAGTTCTCTAGGTTGTCACACGCTCCTTTGACCGGGACTGACGGGTATAATGATTTCACGTCGAAACTAACCATAATCTCATTTTCATCCAAACTTATGTTTTTTATTCTGCTTATAAAGTCCGCAGCAGAGCGTAGGGCATGTAGGTAGGTTTTTAGGAAGCTAGCCAGCAGATGCCATTAGAATATGCAGATGGCTTGTCTCGATCATACATCAGAATGACCAAAAGATCTCTTACAATTAGGGGGAAGAACTAGAGATGAGCTCGGCCCCGGGCTCACCTTTGGAGCCCGGGCCAGGACCGGTCTCGGATGGGATCAGAATTCATTAACTATCGAAAAACCCGGGCCCGGGCTAGGCCCAGGCTCGGAATTACACGTCTTAAATTTCATTACTGTAATTAATTCAACACGTGTAATTACAAGCCCGGTTGAATTACACGTGTTGAATTTCATTGTGCATTTGTACCATGGTGGAAGGATTTTCAATTTCCTAAGCTAGCTGCCATTGCAAGACAAATTTTGCTTAGCAAGACTTGCATTATGCATTGTCCAAAGCTGTGGCCCAAGCAAGGATTAGTTTCAGGAGGTCTGGTATCGAAAAACTGGGAAAAAATCACATTCCCAATTTTTTGTATTTTATTAAAACTCAAGAATCTTATCTTTAAAATGATGCATTAATTTCCAAAATTGTGCAGTTAGAAGTACTGGTCTTTTTTTGTTTTTGTTTTATTTCCTCACTCCCGCGATTTTTGGGGTGACGTTGGTTTTTAGTGCAGCAGGTCGAGTTTTAGAGAAAAGAAGATCAAGTTGAAGCGCTGCGGCATTAGATGCAATTCTCTCTCTCTCTCTCTCTTTTTATGATGAACTTGATCTGGAAACTGCACACACATATGATAATATTGTGATTATTATATGTACTATTAAGCGCAAAGCTTTGTTAATGTTACAAAATGCAGAATAATCTGGTCTGGAATGTTTTACGTTCTTTTTTTTTATTTTGGAAATTTCCCTACATGCTTTTTTTTATATTCTACTACATCACTCTAAACTACCTTTACCAATTAGCATATATGTAAATTATATTGCAAAGATTAGTTTTCTAGAGTCAAAATTTCAAACACTTGCAACTGTCTGTACGGCGTTCTACGTTTTATAATGCAATTTATTCGAAATAAAAGTAAATTTAGAAATCAAAAAGAAATAACGAATGGAATTTTTTGTTTCTAAACGATTTTCTTTTCTTCAGCTTTTACCAAAATTACTGATTCCCCTGATGCGGTCGAAGGGCATGTTGATTATTTATTTATTTTCAAATCCACATTTTAGATCATTTGGCTTTATGCGTAGTATTTCTAAAAACATATTAATATTGTGAAGTGGATTAACTGAACTAAACTTTTTAAACTAATGATTTTTAAACTAATCCTTGCTTGGGCCATATCTTTGGCCAGTGTATAATGCATAAATGCAAGCCTTGATAAACAAAATTTTCCAATAATCTGGGCCCGGGCTCAGCAAACACATGTAATCAAAGAAAGTGGGCCGGGATTGGGCTCCTAAAATTGAGCCTGAACTCATCTCTAGAAAGAACACATAAGGGACATTAAAGCTGGAAAAACACAAACAGCGCTTTGCAAAGAAGTAGCCCAATATGACGCCGTACCGGTGTGGAAAAACATGAAGAGGATCGCTCCATACACTGACTACAAAGGAACACTGACAAGAGAAAGCATCAAAATATTCATGCACCCCAACCCTTGCAAAGAGAGCCCTTCCTCAAACTCTCGGTTGCGCGCAAGATCCTACTGACATAGGATATTAAGGGGGAAAATGAGAGAGAATGTTTGAAAGGTAGATCATGAGACACCACCTTCCGCAAGACGCAATATCACCTAGACACGTAGTAGATACGCGATCCAAGATTTCAAATTATCGTCGTTCCCAAAATTATTCTTGTGTTCACTAGCCTTGAGAAAGCCTCCCGTTTGGAGTGTGAAAGCTCGGCACTTAGTCGTAGTGTGTTTTATAAATTGTTACGCCATTTAATACGGAATAAATACTTCAAGTTGTCTAACCCTGTTCTTTGTTCAGGTTCTTAAAAACTTATGTTGAACAATGTACAAAGAAAGTGATAGTCAGTTTATGAAATACACTGTGTTCAAACATAACTAACCTTGCATTAAGCTCATGTTCAAGCTCATTAAAATGTCTCAAACTGAGTTCAGCATATTCTGACCACATTCGATGTCCAAGAGCTCCAGGCTCCCTCCGCAAAAGACCAGCGTATTTGAAAAAGCAGTTTAACACTTGCCATATCAAGATAAACGGGCTCAGTAGAAAGTTGACTACGCCTACCATAACTACGCACCTCGAAAACCTAAAAATAAGATAAAAGAAAAAATGATTAAAAAAAAACTGCCATTATCTACTTCAGAGTAAATTTACACTTTGAAAAACTTCCTATTTCTACAAGTCAATAGTTGATATTACTTTTTCACATTATTAGTGTATTTTCAAGCTGTGTGCACCATGTATATTATTAAATTCTGCAATATTTTACAAATTCTGTAGGATGTTGAATTATAAACAAGTCAATTGTTGATAACTGTCATCATTATTTAACACTTATCCAAAGCTGCAGTATAACTTGCAAGGCTGTTTTTGACTAATTCTTCATGTACAGGGTTGACTAATTCTTCATGTACTCCTTCAACAAAACAAGAAGGGTCATAGTACACATCAAGACAAACAATATTTGCAAATGGAACCTAGGGTCACATTTTACCCCTACTGCCAGAAAAGAGTAAAGTTACATATCCACATTGAGCTTTCAACAGTGAAAACAAAGAGACATACCGTATATACTCGTGTATAGGTCGACTTTTTTTAATGAAATATTTGGATCGAAATTAGGGCGTCAAACTATACACAGAAAATATTTCTGATAGGTTGAAAACCAAAATTTTGATGCCTTATGGTAATTTGCATACTTAGCCCTGTGCGCCATCAGTTCATTTGCAGTTGTATATTTAGTCATTTTCCAGGTGTTACTGGTACAGAAGAAAATTATTGCTAAGACTTTTCTTGATTTTATATGCACGAGTTTTTTTTTTTTTATTCACTAATAGAAAAACTCATTTCGCAAGGATGTCTTAAAGTCCGTTTTAGATCTGTTGATATGGCCTTGACTGCCCCACTGGTAAATCACCCAGAGGAAAGAGGTGAACGCGTCAGCCAGTAGTGCCGTGACACCTACGACCGTGCTCAATTCTCGACGGGGGGTGGGGGTGGAATAAAGGGGGAAAGAACATACTATTGCAAAAGGAGATCGCTGCCCTGCTTAGCGACGGCGAAGAGAGGTGTGACAATCTGCAGAACAGCGCTAACTTGATCAATGCATCCCGAAAACGAAAGTGTTTAAACTTGGTCGATCGCTCAGAATAACACTGCCACCGATAGTAAAAAAGTGCATTACTTTAACAACCTACTTACGTTTGTTATTAAATTGAGTGTGCCCCGACTCTAAAAATCAAACAAACAGTAACCTTTTCTGAAGACTAAGGGCGAGCAAAAAAGGACTGCATTTTTACAGAATGGGGCGATGTTTGGTTTTGTCACTAAAGCCGGTTGTTTGTCACAAACACGGTGGAGAGGGGGATGAAACTCGGGAGTAGATAAACGACCTCTCTGTCAATCACACGTTCGTACAACTCAGCAGTTGACCGACATCTGCTACGCTGCACAGGGTAGGAGAAAATTTTATAGAACAAAGTTTCTTCAATTTTTTAAATAGTTGAGTGCAAATTTTACAGTGTCCGCAATACATCAAAATAAAGATTAATTTTAAATTTTGAAGAAATCGATTGAAAACTTCAAAAGTTACACATTTATTTTTTTACGGCATGCATATTGTTTACGGGATAAACAAAAACTATCAGGTTGACATCAAGACCTATTTACGCTTTCCAAATATGTTTCAGGGAGTTCTTTCTTTTTTTCTTTTTAAATAATGATGTGCCTGCCTTATGACGTTTAGTAAATGCATCACACGATTCGTTTGCTGTGGGCACAAATGCTTTACTCTCCATGAATGAAGTAAATGCAGAAAACTCGCTCGCTCGCAAAAAGTGGGAGAAGAGGGGGGGGGAGACTATGTGCAAAAGTGGGTTCATATATTCTTAAAATGTGTTATCCTTCCCCTGAAAACTCTCTAACCAGGGTGGTGAGCCCTATCATCTTTCCAGAATTGCGCCTCAATTACACCCACATTTTGCGGGAAACTGCTGCAAGCAACATTGCAAGAACCAGCTACAATAATAAATAGTACGTTCACATTTCCATATGAGGGTGCATCCTCGGAAAAAAAAAAAAAATTCTTATTTATACACAAGATAGGTAGGTATACAAAAACTGCAGATATTCACATAAAAATCATGGGGTCAACTTATACATATATACAAAAACTGCAAATGTTCAGATAAAAATGGGGGGTCGACCCATACACGAGTATATACGGTACCTAATTCACAAGCAATTCCAATTGCACCAGAGAAAGACCCAAAGGAGCTGCTCAAAGTGGCGTCGACGAGCGTCTTTGCACAGCACACACCAGTGAATGAAGGACTGTCGCACCCTCTCGTAGACTCCCGAAGTGGTGTTGATATTGTCCGCAGCAACAGCGATTCGTGCAACGAGATCTTCTAGGGAGTCCACAAGTGTCTCGTACACCAATGTTTTCACGTGCCCCCAGCAGAAGAAGTCTAGTGGATTAAGGTCTGGGGATTGTGGAAGCCAAGCCACAGGTCCACCGCGTCCAATCCACCGCCCAGGATATGACGCATTTAAGAAGTATCGGACCTTGATGGCAAAGTGTGCTGGGGCCCCATCATGCATAAACCACATGTACCTCCATGTGGTGCGCAGAACATCCTGCAACATACTGGGAAGCACTTGCTCCAGGAACACACAGTATGTTGTGCCGGTCAGACGTTCTGGCAAGAGATAAGGTCCCACCAGACAATCCCCAAGAGGATGCCTACGCAGATGTTGACGCCAAATCTCTGCTGGTGTTTATGAGGTTCCAGGACTCGTCGTGTATGCATGTGTTCAGCACACCTGATTTGCATCTTGCGCTTCTCATGCACTGGTTGGAACTCCCTGTGCCTGCTGGACGTTTTTTGAACATGCTCTTTTCTGGCACTAGGAGTGGAATGAGGCCTTAGGTTCCATTGCAAATATTGTTCATTTTGATGTGTATTATCACTCCTCTTGTTTTGTTGAAGGATTTATAATCACCCTGCATATCCATGAGTTACTTCCAATCTGCATAGTTGGGTAGTACACTACAGATATTCTGTTTGCAATGTCCTTGAGGAGTCAGTTACAGATATTCAGCAAGTATATTTCAAAATATACAAGAAGGGTCAAGAGTAAGAATAAAAGTGAAGTTTAAAACTATTCAAGAGATAAAAAAACGATTTACAGCATGTATAAAATCCTTAGCCTTTAAAGACATCATCATAAGTTGGAAGCATGACCAACAACCAGCATCTGAAGTTGAAAAATAAATTGAAAATGTTTGGATAAAATTATACCATTGAATGGAAGATTAAAATTCTGCATAGCACAAAATACCAAAAAAAAAAAAAAAAAAAACCATGCTACACACAATTGACGTGGATTAGGAACATCAAATAAAAGTCATTGCTCTTTCCACGTTTATAAGTGAGTCAGGGAAAAATTATAATTGGCCGCCACTGGGAATAGAATCCAGTCTTCCAGTTACGCGCCGGACATGCTACCACTGCACCACAGCGGCCTCAAATTCTCCAGACTCACATACGACTAACTGCCAAACCACATGGCAGGTTGCTTCTTGGAGCCCCGCACAAAGCTTGGGATTCACCAAAGTTGGAAAGCAGTAACAGAACAAATAACTAGGAGGCGAATGAATAATTAATACACACAATTGACGTGGATTAGGAACATCAAACAGAAGTCATCGCTCTTTCCACATTTATATTGAGTATTAATTATTCATTCGATATTGGTTTGCCAATGCATCGCAAAATTACCCCCAAATACGTAAAACTTCTGGGAAATACAGAATACTTGGCAGGTATGCGGAAGTCATTGGGACTTTTCAAGGTTTTCAAGGAGCATACGAACCATGTACATACTTTGCTCAATAGAATTGGCAGGGAGCAGCTGCGTCGAGGAAGGGTGCAAAATTTCAAGAATTTTCAAGGTTTTCAAGGAGCGTACGAACCATGTACATACTTTGCCCAATAGAATTGTCACGGAGCAGCTGTGTCGATGAAGGGTGCAAAATTTCATCGGCATGCTATCTACTATCTACGAGGGTTGTACCTAAAGCAATGCAAAAGTAGGCATAACTTTTTTATTAACTGACGGAGGTGCTTCAAATTGAACATGTTGGTAGAGTGACTCTTCCTCTATATTAACTCTTCTTCTTCATTGCAGATTTGAAGGAGAGAAGGGTGGAAGTCTGCTCTGATCTGCTGGAAGTGTTTGAAGCCAATGAAGACACGCTTTTTTCTGATCTGGTAACAGGGGATGAAATGTGAGCACATCTTTATGATCCGGAAAAGAAGAATCAATCCACGGAATGGCGTCATGCCTCTTCACCAAAGCCTAAAATGTTCAAGAGCCAGCGATCAGCACAGAAAGTCATGGTAACTGTTTTTTTGGGGGATGACAGTGGTGTCATTCTCCTTGATATTCTGGAACGTGGCCGTACCTTGACCAGTGAGCGGTACATTGAGACACTCAAGGAGCTTAGAGAAGCCGTAAGGAGGAAGAGATTGGACAAAAGACTAAAAGGGATCCACATTCACCATGACAATGCGAGACCACACACATCTTTGGCAACAAATCAGGCGATCAGTAAATTAGGCTGGTTGGTAGTCTCCCATCTACCGTACGACCCACATCTGGTGCCCTCCGACTTCCACCTATTCGGTCCAATGAAGGACAGTCTCCGGGGACAATGATTTGATGCCACAGACGAGGTGAAAATGGTTGTGAAGAAGTGGGTACAACAGTCCGCACCTGAAGTTTTTCAAAGAGGATTTTTGAAAGTTGGGTTCAGCGGTGGCGCAAATGCATTGCTAGTGATGGAGACTATGTTGAGTAGCACTTTTGTATAGAGAAAGAGTTACTCTAACAAAATGTGCAATTTGAATGACCTGTCAGTTAATAAAAAAGTTATGCCCACTTTTTCATTACTCTCGGCACAAACCTCGTAGTATCTATAGTTCTTGAAGAAGTTTTTCCATATCTTCAGAAACCCACTAGCATGTGGCATAGGAATTTCTCTACCCATGCCTAGAATAAATAGCCCTCTTGAGACCCCACTCCCTGCTTAGACCCAGTTGCCAAAGTATTCTCTTTATTAACTAGAAAGTGTAAAAACTACCTCTCACATGCTATAACATACAAAATTATGACTTATATTCAGATAGTTCAGATAGTTCGTCCGACGAACTAATCGAACCAATTAATACGTGGCTTTATGTTATTCTATGTTGTCTGTCATCAATACAATCGTGACAGACGCAGTACTGTCAAACTGCATTTCTTTTAAAAAATCTCTCAAGGTCGAACTGCATTTCTTTTAAAATTCATCATTCAATGATTCATTACCACTTCGTGCTTTCTTTCTTCAAGATATTTTACCTTGTTTGTTCATGGAATTTTCATTTGCTTCATGCTGCCTGTGGCGACAACTAGTTACATATTTTTACTACAATTCGACTTTTTACTTCAGTTCACGTTTTTACGTCAAATCAGGATTTTACTTCAGTTCAAGATTTTACTGCAATTCAAAATGTTACCTCAATTCAAGATTTCACTTCAATTCATGTTCTTAAATTACACCATTCACCAGACTGACAGCCCTTCCAAGTAAAATGGTGAATATCCTGGACTCTACAACAATAACCCAAAGTGAATACACAGCTGGGCAGAAGCCAGGTGAGTGCATTTTAATAACATTAAATTCATGACTGACGTTGCAAAGTATCACTTTATATATTTCATCCTCCCACGGGTAATCAATTTCCTAATGAATAACGTGTGAAACAGTACTGCGTCCGTCACGATTGTATTGATGACAAACAGAATACAAAATTACATTAAAGAAAAAAATAGAAAATTGTCTTTCTTTATCTTTCTTTCTGTCTAGCCTCAGCCTGAAGTGTAGTAACTATTATGCAGCCCAAGTCCGGTTCAAATCAGGGCTTTGCTTCGAGCTTTTGGGCCCGAGTCGTCTCAGCGCTGGTAGAAATACACTGTGTAAAGAAATTATAAATATAAAATGGAGTTTTTTGACTGGCAAATAGTAGGGTCATTAAAATAATAGAACAAAAAAATAGTGCAAACTTTATTTTAATTATTGGGTTGTCGGAAACGTCATGACGTATTTTGGCACCCGATGGCAGTTAGGCGGTTTTGGAAGTGCTAGAGGCATGCGCAGCTCTGTTATCGCCATGGCATTCGACAGGTGCCAGTTTTAGCTGCAGTCTAAGAGGAATAGTGAGCAATTTGGTTGATTTGCGGAGATTTGACATCAAGTTGAAGATGGAAGACCAAACTGTGAATTTTCACCATATTTTACTGTTTTACTTCCGTAAAGGGAAGAACGTGCGTCAAGCTTGTGAAAAGTAGCGTAAAGTGTACGGTGATAATGCTCTACAAGAACGTCAGTGCCAACGGTGGTTCGCAAAATTCCGAGCTGGTGATTTTGACCTCCGTTGGCCCATTGGCCCATTGATTCCATTGGCGCAAGGGCCATGGTCGGCCAAAGAGCGCCAAACAAAAGACATAAAAAGAGAACAAAATCAATAAAATAAGTACACAAGGCTAAAAACAGGTTGAAGCGGTAAAAGTGAAAGATGGAAATGAATACGGTAAAAACTACAAGACAGACAGACAAACAAACAGTATTAAAAACGTGCGATGAAGCTTAAAATATGGCTGATCAAATAAAACTGAAGAATGAGAACGATGAAAGGGCTAAAAAGATTAATGAAACAAACAGTACTAAAAACATGATACAAAGATTAAAATCTAGCTGATTCAGTAAAACTGAAAAATGAGTATGATGATAGGGCTAAAATCTAGATACTTTTAAAATAGTCAATTTGTTTAAAAAATGAAAAAACAACAACAGTATTGCAGTGGTCATTGAGGAGCCGCTGCAGTGTAGCGGCGTCCTCGTTCAGCAAATGAGAATGAAAGAAATGAAAACGTACATCACGAAAACGAACACAGGTACACAAAAGATGAGTGACGGCGAGTCGGCAGTTGCACGTCTCACACATCGGCGCAGTGTCGCCACACAGCAAAAAGCGGTGAGTGAAACGACAATGCCCATTGCGGAGACGCGCAAGCACCACTTCCTCCCTGCGGTTCTGACGAGATGAGGAGTTCCAGATTTCGAGAATAGGTTTTATACGATGCAGTTTATTTTCCACCTGTTGGTCCCACAGACCCTGCCACGTTCGTTTGATATGATCACGAACAAGAAATCGAAATCGCGATGAAAGAGTGGCAAGGGTGTGACGACCAAAGAGGAAGCAGATCTAGCGGCCGCATCAGCACACTCGTTACCCGAGATTCCAACATGCCCAGGAATCCAGACGAATTGAATCTGGACACCGGCCTCGAGCAAGGAACGAAGAAGCCCTCGGACGTTCAAAAGAAAAGGATGATTACAATAGTCCAGCGATGACAAAGACTGCAGGACACTTAAGGAATCCGTATAGACCATAGCACTATGATGAGAACTCGACTGAACATGAAGTGCAAGATACACAGCATGCATCTCCGCCGAAAACACCGTGGCCTCAGCTGGGATCCGCGCTACTGACATGTCATCAACACAGACAGCTGCGGATCCAACGACTCCATGCATCTTGGAGCCATCAGTGAAAATGGGAGTGTATTCAGTTTTGAGGGCACGGTGCTCAGCAAAGAGCTGCTGGTACACTGACGCAGGGGTTGAGGATTTGTCGAAAGACGTAAAGGTGGTATCAACCATGACACCAAGTGGGTGCCATGGAGGATCCCCAAAGCCCCTGGTCGCTGCAACAAGCCACAAGTCGAGCCCTGCATCACGAGCTACGGCCGCCATACGAAGACCGAAGGTTGGAACGCACGAGGGCCGGTTCGCAAATAAACGAGCATGCTGAGAATGGAAAACTGCACCGTACAAAGGATGGTCTGGAAGAGACCGAAGTTTTAAGTAAAAGTGGACAGACAGCTGCAGACGGCGTAATTCAAGCGATGGTTCGTTTGCATCAGCGTAAAGGCTGGGAATCGGAGATGTTCGAAATGCTCCCGTACAAAGACGCAGCGCCTGATGATGAACAGCGTCCAAAGGCCGGAGAACGGAAGGACGAGCCGAGCCATACACGATACAGCCGTAATCCAGTTTCGACCGAATTAAGGAGTGGTAAATGCGAAACAAAAGAGATCCTGTCTGCGCCCCCACGAAACCCTCGAAAGGATTTTAGAATAGAAAGAGCACGCAGACAGGAAATCTTGAGCCGCCGAACGTGCACACGGAACGTAAGCGCACGGTCGACGGTCAGTCCAAGGAACTTGGTCTCCGGCAAAACTGGAATGGCTGCACGGTCCAAATACAGCTCGGGGTCAGGATGGAGGCCACGCCTCCGGCAGAAATGAACACACGCTGTCTTGTCGGGAGAAAGAACGAAACCATTGCTATTCACCGCTTTAAAAATCTGATTAATACTAGACTGCAACTGCCTTTCAATGAAACGCATGGTCGTTGACGAGCAGAAAATGTGCAAGTCATCGACATACACAGTAGCCGAAACCGCAGGAGGAAGATTTGTGAGGAGACAATTAATGCGAAGGATGAACAATGTGACAGATAAAATGCAACCTTGAGGAACACCTTGTTCTTGATGGAATGTTGCAGATAGCGTCGTACCCAGGCGCACCTGGAACACCCGATTGCGAAGAAAATTTACAATAAAGGTCGGAAGATTCCCTCGCAATCCGCATGCGTGGAGGTCACGGATAATCCCGTGCCGCCACGCACGATCATAGGCTTTCTCAATGTCAAAAAATACAGAAACCAGGTGCTGCCTACGCACGAACGCCTCGCGCACAGATGTCTTAAGGTGCAGGAGATGATCGTGAGGTGAACGATGACGCCGAAAACCGCTTTGTGATGGTGAAAGTAATTGATGATGTTCTAAAAAATGAATTAATCATGAGTTAACCATGCATTCGAGAACTTTACACAGACAGCTAGTGAGAGCAATTGGGCGATAACTAGAGGGAGACTTAGGATCCTTGCCAGGCTTCGGAAAAGGTAGAACAAAAGCCTTTCGCCAAGACTCCGGGAAACTGTGTTCTAACCAGATGCGGTTGTATAAGATTAAAAGGTTCTCGAGAGACGACTGGGAGAGATGACGGAGCATGTCGTAGTGGATGTCATCGGGACCGACAGAAGTAGCCCCGGACCGATGCAGAGCCACCCGAAGTTCACACATGCTGAAGGGGGAGTTATAACCAGTGTCGGTATACGGCGCAAAAGAGATACTCTGGCATTCCGCGGTGGATTGAATCCTATGAAAGGAGGCCGGATACGCCAAATCACTCGAAACGGAGGCAAACGCCTCCCCAAACAATCTGCAATCTCTCCGACGTCAGCATATGTGCAGCCGTTACTCTCGAGAATGGCAATCTGGTGTGAACTGTAGGTACCCCGGATCTTACGAATCCTTTCCCACACAGTTTTTGAATTGGCACGTGAGGTAAGAGACGAGACATACTGGATCCAAGACTCCCTCTTGCTACGTCGACGCACCAACCGAGCATAGGATTTAGCACTTTTAAAAGCAACGAGATGAGCCTCGGTTGGATAACGCCGAAAAGTAGACCAGGCCTTGTGTTGAGCTCTCCTAGCCGCTGCGCATTTAGGGTTCCACCAAGGTTTCGGAATTCTGGGGAGCTTCGTAGATGTTTTACGAATTGAAAGATCAGCTGCCTGAAGAATACAAGTTGTGACTTTAAGTACAGCTGCGTCGATTGACCCCTGGGTCACCATTTCAGAAGATATCACCGCGGACGATGTGAAGACCTCCCATCTGGCACAATCCATCCTCCATCGAGGTGGGCGGGAGGCAGAATATGGCACGTTTGCATGGTGCCAGAGGACGATTGGGAAGTGGTCGCTCCCGTGGAGATCCTTACACACCATCCACGACCAGTCAGCAGTGATCGATGGTGAACCCAAGGTCAAATCGATCGCACTGAAAGATCTTGTCGGCTCGTGGAAGTAAGTGTCAGCACCGGTGTTTAAAAGGCACACAGAGGCCGAGCACAGAAGAGACTCTATGCGACGACCTCTAGCGCTGGCGCTGACACTACCCCACAAAGGATGATGAGCATTAAAGTCACCCAAAAGAAGGAAGGGTGAGGGCAGCTGATCAATCAAGCTCTCCAGAACAGAGACGCTAACATCCTCATCCGGTGGTAGATAAACACTGCAAACAGTAAGAGGCACAGGCATAGAAATACGAACCGCCACGGCCTGCACAGTTGTGGAAACCGCGACGGAAGATACCGGAACCCTGTGAGGGACGAGAATAGCGACACCCCCACAGGCTATATTTCCAGAAGAGTGGTCTGTCCGAAAAGCACTGTAGCCTCGAACTGAAAGCAGGTCCGATGGTTTAAGCTTTGTCTCCTGAAGACAAAGGCACACCGGAGAGTACAAATAAAGCAGATGTTTCACGTCATCAAAACTGGTGCGAACACCTCGGCAGTTCCACTGAATTATTGAACCCATGGGCAAAAATGAAATGAAAAAGGAAATGGTTAAACTTGGTCAGCCTCCATTTCCTCTGGTGAGCATTCCCCCAGAGTTGGTGGTGTGTGACCAGGGGCCAAGATAGGTGAATGCTTTGTCCCAAGTGTCTTAGCGGGATTTGCTCGCCGTTGATTGTTTGGCTGAGACTTTGAAGGAGAAGAAATGCTCTTCTTATCCTTGACCTTGGTGTTGGTGTTGGCGTTAGTGTTGGCGTTTTTGCCAGAAGAAGTGGCCTGAGTTCCCTTGCTGGTGTTGGAGTGAGTCTGCTTCGGTGAAGTGGCGGGTGCCGCTTTCAGACCCCTAGCTCGCGACTGGAGTGCCTCCAGTCCGGCTGCGATGATTTCCTCCATATTGAATGGACATTTAGGGGAGATCTGAACGTCGATCTGAAGGCCAACCGTAGATTTGGCAACCACCACTGAAGCGTATGATCGCCGATCAGATGTAACGGGAACCACTCTTCCTCTGGCCTCAGGATAGGAAATATTTTCCACCGTTTTGAGCCTTTGGATTTCCTTCTCCTCCTTCCACTTGGGACAATCTTTGGCTGATGCTGGGTGTGAACCCTTGCAGTTCACACAAAACTCGGCCTTGGCCACACATTCTGAGAGTAGATGCTCTGTGGCACCACAGCGTCCACACCTAGGAGTACTCCTACATGACTGCTGAGAGTGGCCGTACGACTGGCACCTAAAACATCTCAACGGGTTAGGAATGTACGGTCGTACCTCGAGGTGGAGATACCCTGCCTTGATGGATGTAGGCAGGGAAGGGCAGTTGAATGTCAAGATAATGTTCCAGGATGGGACAAACTGCCCATTCCTCCTGAAAGAAATACGCCGCACACCCGTAACATGTTGGCTCCTCAGTTCTTCGAGAAGTTCCTCCTCAGTGCAATCAATAAGATCCCGAGAGGAGACAACACCTCGAGATGAATTTAGGTAACCGTGTGGTGTTATTTTGACCGGAGTCTCAAGCAGCATGCTGGTGTTGATAAGTGTGGAACTGTAGGCCACAGTAGACATCTCAACAAGAAGATCTCCAGACTGGAGCTTCTTGACGCTTTTAGGAGAGCTTGCAATTGATTGCAGTGCTTTATGGATCCAAAATGGACTTTTGGCACTCAAAGGCTTTGAAGGGTCCAATGAATGCACAAAAAAGAATCTAGCATTGGAAACATCAGCGACAAATTTTTTGGTGGAAGGACCTGAACCTTCCTCCATACCTCTTTTAGTTTTGGGTTCATGGGAAATTTCATTGAGAGCCATGAAAAAATTTAAAGGATTCATCCGCCGACTTCCCCACCCACAATCAAGCCCAACAAGGGAGAACCGGAGGTCCGCAAGCCCAAGTGGACGCAGGACACGGCTCTAGGGATAGCAAGCGGATATAGCAAGTTGATAGGGCAGACATGCGCTCGGCATGCACCCAGACTTTCCCATGCCTGGGGAACACCCCTTTGGCATGCCCACCCTATCCCCAGACTCACCCTGTCGTACGAGACGGCAAGCTGTTAGAGGTCTGGGCTCCACTCGGCCACAGACCTCATTGACTAGGAGTGGGTTAGTTCCCAGCCGCCCGTTTAGGGTGAAGCAGGGGGCAAAGAGGAGTGTTGGCAACTGGCGACAACAACACCCAGGCCTCCAGAAACCTCAGCCTCCAGCATCCCCTTTTCCACCTTACGGGTCACCACACACTGATCTGTTGACGTTTTTCCGATCTCTAAATTAATGGGCCAATATTTTTGGGTCGGAAAAACCAGTCACCAGATCCACGCACTCTCAATGAGAGTGATAATTTTTTGTCATGAGATGATCTCAAATCCCTTTGGCAAGGAGGGAGTTAGAAAAAAAAAAAGATTTAAGAGTCAAGAAAAATCAAGTAAATTCTTTTCATTTATTTTCTCTTCTTTCTGATTTCTCTGTGAAGTGTTGATCTCTGTGTATGTAGTTAAATTTATGTGAATAGGTCTAAGTAAGTTAGCCTTGTGATGTCTGTTGCTAGTTAAGGGAGGTGTAACTAGCTGGGAAGTAGATTTAAGGAAGTTTGACATCATGCTATATTGCTGGTTTTTTTGTTGTTGTTCTTTCATGCAATGTTTTTTTTCTTCCTTCCATTGCATTTTTTTAGTGCACTGTTTACTTTCAGGGAAGAGATATTAGTGAAGTTTGTTTTAGTGCAGTATATGATGTAGTGTATATGAATTGATTTGCCTTAGTTTCTTAAGTGTATAGTGCAGTTTATATATGTATAGTGTTAGATGTATCAGTTTAAAATTATCGGCGACGCCGCGGCGTTCGGCGTTATTGATCGTCGGGATAACGTAGCGATAAAAAGAAAAATTGTAAGGTTGTAGTTCCGTATTTACCGTCGTTATCGCGATTTCTTTTATTGTATTATTATGTAAGCTTTAATAATGGAAGAGTAATTTGTAAACATGTAGTGTTTGAAGTATTTTATCTTATTGTAGTGGTATCTAATGAGAAAATCGCGTGTTTATGCCATATGTCAGTAGCGTGTATTAAAATCGTCGTTGTGTGTATCGGGCTTAATTTAGTAACCTTTTGTAATTAAAATCTTGCTTAGTATTAATATTTAGTTGGTTTTAGTATGAATCTTACTTGGTATTAACTAGTGATAGTATAATTCAGCGACTGATAGAAAAAGCGGGTCGGCGATCGCTCCGTAACGAAGTGACTTTCAGTAAATTAATTGCGCGTGCGCTATCGTCAAGGATATTTAATAGTCATTTAGTAAAAGAATAAAATTGTGGCTTAATGCATCAGGGCAAAATAACACATCGTTGCGTTACGCTATTTTTTCGTAATTCCGATCGTCGTACCTGTAGCTAGAGAGAATTCGATTTTTATGCGTTACGAAGTTAATTGTAACGATGTTCGTCAATGTTAGTTAATTTGTTTAATGAATTTTTGTAAAGGTGGTCTCCAAAAGTCTTTGTTCAGAAAGAAAGAACGAAAATGGCTACAGTTCTGGTGTCGCTTTTCTAAAAGCGATAAATTCGTAGAATGGCATCTGTGAGGACGTTTTCCCAGCTTTACCAGTGCAGAAAGTCCGACTTATTTATGCTCTTGTTTACTTCGAAAAGGCATTTTTCGCTTTGCACAGGAACACTTCGGGATTTGGGTGGAATTCTGCGAAGTTCACCACAGCGCCCGTTTTCGTGGGTCAAAGGTCAGTCATCCATCGAGGAAGTTTCTGCCTCCTGGCGTTCACGCAGCCAATTGGAAAGTCGGCGCTTTCTCGCACATGCGCGATGCGTAAGGCGAAGAGCATCGGTTTTTTTTTGGTACGCTGAGAAGAGGCAGAGATGCAGAGAGAGAGAGAGTTGAGCTAGAAACCACCAAGCACTAAGAAAGGGGAAGGAAAAAAGAAGCTATGCGGGAGAGACCGCGCTTCTAAATCGGAAATGCCGCCAAATTCCGGGAGGACGAAGGAAAAAGATGTCAGCGTCATGGTAGGACCTTTTAATTTGTTTTTAAATGCCAAAACAGAGGAAGCTACTTGAAAGCCCTTATTCTCACAGAGAATTGTAGCTGGGCTGGATATCTTCCACCCGCCAAGTTCGCCAAGTTCGGGAGTCCCACAGAGACGCCGGAGAAATTGCGGCACAAGCATTGTTACTTAAGTTTGAACCTTCGTCCGAGGAAATCTTCTAATTCCTTTCTTATTGCCCACTTGAAGGGCAGGGAAATATATGTCCACGCAGTTCGGAAGCAAGCAAGGAAACTTGCGTAAATTCACGGCGACGGACAGACTCCGTGACGCCGAACCTCAGCAGTTAACGAAAAAGAAAAAAAAACCGTAATTCCTCCGCTCAGCTCAAACATTTCTATGCTGTTTAAGTGACAAAGCTTCCTTGAGAAGAGAAGAGAGAGAGAGGAAAGCAAACAAGGAAACAAGAAGGAAAAAAAAAAAAAACGTCATCAACGGCAAACTTTCTTTCGGCGACCACCTAATTGTTTTTGGTTTTAATGTGAAAAAAAAAAAAATGGTACGATGTTATTTCATTAAAAATATATATATATATAGGGGAAGATTTTGTAGAAAGATATTCCTTGTTTTGAAAAGGGAAAGGAAAATTATTAAACAAAGAGGGGAGTAAAGAAATTGAAATTTTTTTTTATTATTTTGAGTGTGTGTAAGGTTTGGCCAGAACCAACAAATGTAGTATAATGTGTTACTGTAAATTAAGAAAAGATTTTTCCAGGTAACTGATCAAAAGCGGTGTGTTGTGAAAAAAAAAAAAGGAAAATTTTAAAATGCCACTCTTAACCATCCAAATCTAAATTGTAAAGAGCATTTAGCTCAAAGTTCAACAGTTATTAGATATGCACATGGAGCATTAAGCTCTTAGCACTCTTTGAGTGAATGATCACATTCTTTAAAGATTTTTTGTAAGGCAGGCTGGTAACCAAATTGTGCCACTTACCTCCTTCATCCTCTAAACCACACAGGTGAAAACTACTTGGTTTGCAGACCAGGGTTTCTCAGAGGATTATTTAGGACTGTCAACATACTCTGGACTCTAAAATTCATAGCTAAATTCTTTTTTTATTCGGCCTAGCCACCTAAAGTTTTCTTGTATCAAGTGTTTTTCCAACCTGTGCCTGGGAGCACAAAATAAATTTATAGTTAACCTGGAACATATGCTTAATCAAATTATTTTGTGTCGTATGTGAATTTCTCTTGTTGGTGGTGGTGGAATCACCTTCCACTTACTGGGAGTTTTTAAGGATCGTACCTGGGGTGTTAGTCGTTGATGAAAAAAAATTCTTAATTGGGGTCCCTAGATTGATCACCGGCCATTTTCTTCTTTTTAAAAATAAAATTGGTAATATTTGCATTTTTTCAGAAGTAAGTTCATCATCGTAATAGAATAATATCTTAACAACCAAACCACGTCGTATCAAACTGGTGCCGTGACCAGGATTCCACCCACTGTACCAGAGAGATTCACATTTATGATTTGCTATTTCTGATATTAGGTAATGCTGTGTGAAAATTGTAAAAAAAGATCAAATTCCTCTAGCAACAGTTAAAGGATAAGGTTTTGACATAGAACATAGTTAATTGGGAGAATTTTCTTCATGTTAGGCATTCATTTTCGAAATTTTAGTCAGTATCAAGTGCTCGCAATCATAATTTTTTTTAAGTGTGAATTGGCATTTGAATTTTAGTGTATTGCATTTTTGTATTGTGCTTTTGTTTACATTGGTGAGAAATATTGAGGTAATTATTTTCAATTAAGAAAAAGAGTAAGATATAACTTTAGGCTCAGGTAGAAAATAATTATAGCTCACTAATCTTGGGTAAAAGTAATCATTGATAGTAAATCATTACAGTAACAGCAATCATAGTATAGTGTACCTTGTTTAGATTTACAGTGTATTTTCATTTGTGTGTGTGTACAGAGCTGTAGGAAAGATGGTGATACCAGGGACAGAGGGAGCAGCTGGTTCAGCAGAAGTAGGGAATAATGGGGGGAATGCAAACCTCAACATTCCAGTCTTGATGAGTTTAGTTTCATCATTTTCAGGGGGATCAGATAGTGTTACTATTGGAGAATTTTTGAGTCAGTAGAGGATGTAGCAGGTTTGGATGGTTGGACAGATGAACAGAGATTGCTAGTGGTGAAATGCAAGTGCAAGGGAGAGGCAAAACAATTTGTCAGGGGCTTGTTGGCCAGGGAACGAAGGTTGACTTTTGCAGGTTTGAAAGAAGCATTGTTGGAAAGGTTTTCGTCCGCAGTTCCTTTGGCAGTACGCATGGGGAAATTCACGGGCTGTAAACAAGCCCTGGGGGAATCGGTGAAACAATTTGCCTCCCGCTTAGAAGTACTAGCATTTAGGTATCTTGAGGAGGAATCAGATTCAGCTGCTGTAGGTTCATTCAGGGACAAGAGTCTTCTCTCACAATTTCTTGCAGGGTTAACACCCAAGATAAAGAGATTGGTACTATCTCATAATCCACAGTCTTACCAGCAGGCCAAAGAAAAGGCCTTGTTGGAAGAGAATAATGAGGCATGTATGGGAAGCGGTGTGAGGAGCGTGAGTTTTGTTGAAGTGGAGGTAGAGCAACAAGAAGGTAACGAAGCTTCCTCAGGAAACTTTGCAGAGGTCGCAAGAAAAAGCCAGACAGCAATTCAGGCTCTGGTGGGAGAAGTGAGGAAAATAAAAGATCAGTTAAATGATTTGTCACTACGAAGTTCAGAATGCAAAAATAGGGAAAGTTCTCCGGCGAGGGATTTCAGGGACGGAAGCCGTTCCACTCAATCTGGTCCACCAGAGAGATACAGGAGAAGTAATCGCTCCACAGTTACTTGTTACAGGTGTAGGCGCTTGGGGCACTATGCTAACGAATGCCGTGAGAGTAGTTATCAGCCACAACAACAGTATGATGACAGGGGTAGAGGAAATCCAAGACCTGCAAACAGAGGTCCTCAAGGAAACAGGAGTATGTCAAGAGAGTACCATAACCAACAGCGAACCCAAAGTGAAAGAAATGGGCATTCCAGTAATAATAGGGAATTTAAACTAATGGGGGGGAGAAGCTTCCAGGAGTCCGCTTCTATTAAGAAACCCCCTGCTGTAGAGGCTCCTATTGAGTCCTGCCATGCAGATCAAGCGCAGTTTGCAATGCCAGTGGTTCAGGGATTGGTAAATGGAAAAGCCCTGCGACTTTTAGTGGATACCGGAGCCACCATTAGTCTCATCACAGATAAATGTTTGAGTTCTCTTCCGGGAGACAAGTTGTGGGTAGACTGCCCAAACCTGATAGTCAAGGGTGTTTCAGGGACATCCCTGCCCATCAATTGTTGTGTCAAGCTCCAGTTCGAGTTCGCAGGAGAAAAATTTGTTCACCCTATGTATGTAACAAATGCAAAATTGTCTTTAGCTTATGATGCTATTATAGGGTTTGACCTTCTGAAATCTCAAAAATTCATTTTTGATGCTGCCACTGGGTGTATATGGAAAAGAAAAAGTAAAAGTCCACAATGTGAAATAGAAAAGGAACAAGCTATTGCATTAGTAAAGGAAGTTGTTGGTCCAAAGCAAAATAACAGTGAAAGGGAAGGGGCAAACACAACCCCGTGTAAACCTTCCACCCATACGAATCCCGAGTTAACTCAGTCATCATCTCATGGGGATGCTCCATGTAAGGTTACAGCTGGAAATTCATTTTCTGACTTGGGTGAGAATGTTGCTTCCAGATATAAACAAAACCCAAAATTCAGGAAGAAAAGAGAAAGAAAGGCAAAAATGACACCTGTGAAACCAACTCAGTTAAACGCATTCCGTTACCTTCATCAGACATGTCAAGTTCTTGTCTCGTATGTTGTTTGGTTGATTACTGTGATTAGCTCCTTGGTACCTCGCCAAATTCCTTTCCCTTGGAAGAAATTTGAAAACCCAGAACAGTTACCGAGCCCAGTGTTATTTGGGAAAGTTATTCAAAAGGTAATGGTGCCACCACGGTGTGAGAAACTCATTCCTATCCATGTTCCAAATTGCTCAGTCCTCGGAGATATTATGCTTTTACAGCCAGTTAACACTCTCCGTATAAATTCATTGTGGGTTGCTCGGTCAGTAAATGATACCAAAGGACAGGTTACATTCATTAAGGTTATCAATACCTCTGATCAAAGCATTCATGTGAATAAACATATGAAATTGGTCACTGCTGAATCCATTAAAGTGGGAAGAGTCGCTTCAGTGGAAAGCCAACTTGATGAATGTTCATCTTGGACAAATAACTTTGATGTGTCCCATTTACCTCCAAACCAACAGGAAAAATTATTGGCATTTTTAAACAAACACCACAAAATTTTTGCGAAGAGTGTGCTCGAATTGGGAAAGTGCGAGACTTTATTGCACCAGGTTCGTTTGACTGATGATATTCCAGTAAGACAGCGCCCCTATAGAGTACCTTATGCTTTAAGACCTGAGCTGGACAGGCAAATAAATGAATTATTAGAGGCAGGCATAATTAGGCCTAGTGACAGTCCATACTCAGCACCAGTACTCTTGGTACGAAAAGCTGATGGCACTTTTCGGCTCTGTACCGACTTCCGGCGCCTCAATGCGAAGACAGTTCCCGATTCTTTTCCCATTCCGAATTTAGTTGAAATGGTCGACGCATTAGCTGGGGCAACTTATTTCAGTACCCTCGATCTCACTTCAGGTTTTTTTCAAATGGCTTTACATCCTGAAGATGCATACAAAACTGCTTTTGTGACAGATGGAGGATTGTATGAATGGCTGCGGGTACCGTTCGGAATGAGAAACAGTCCCAACTGTTTTCAGCGTCTGATGGAGATAGTTTTGTCTGGCCTCAGACCTCTCCAAATTGGCATTTATATCGACGATATCGTAGTGGCCAGTAAAACAGTTGGGGAACACCTTGAGAAACTTGAACTTGTTTTTCAAAGGCTCTAATATCACAATCTCAAACTTAAACCAGATAAATGCCACTTCCTGCAGTCTTCAATTCGCTACTTAGGGTTCATTGTGAGTAAGGACGGAGTAAAACCCGATCCTCGAAACATAGAAGCAGTGAGAAATTTTAAAGTCCCCAGAACAATTAAGCAAGTAAGAGCTTTTCTGGGACTTACCGGTTTTTATCGTAGATTTATTGAACAATATGCTAAAATTGCACTACCTCTCACTAACTTGATAAAGAAATCACAGACATTCAGTTGGACCCCTGAAGCTCAATGTGCTTTTGAGGAATTACAACAAGCTTTGCTGAAAGAACCCTGTATTAAGCTCCCAGACTTTGAAAAGGAATTTACACTGGCTTGTGATGCGTCTCAGAGCTCTATCGGAGCAGTCCTGCAGCAGGAATATGAAGGGAAATTACACCCCGTTGCTTTTGTTAGCCGTAAATTAAAGGGCGCAGAAATAAATTATTCTGTAGTCGAAAAGGAAATGTTAAGCGTGGTATTTGCTATAAATTATTTTAAACAGTACTTGTATGCCCGTCATTTCACTGTTATAACTGATCAGGCTAGTTTGGCATATGTTTTCAAATTGAAAGATCCTACTTCTCGTATTGCACGGTGGTGCATGTCTCTTCAACAGTTTGATTTTACCATACTTCATCGTCCAGGAAAATCTAATATAGTAGCTGATTATTTATCTAGACATGTACAGGCAAATGAAGTAGAAGAGAAAATTTCCAACGTGACTTTGGAGCGAGCTAGGGTTAGAGAACTTCAGCGAAAAGATAAAAAATTGTCTAAGCAGATTGAACTGCTTGAGGGAATGGGTGATGGAAAAAAATGCAAAATCTCAGATGAATTCTATTTGGATGATAGTATGCTATGGCATTATGCCCTTCCGAAATCAGGGAACACTAGGAATCAGCCAGTTGAACAGTTAGTCGTGCCTGAAACAATGATTCCAGAGGTACTAAATGCATGTCATGATGCAGTTGCCCATCAGGGTTTTCACAAAACACTGGAACGAATTAGGACACAATTCTATTTTCATAACATGTATGTCATTACAAAAAATTATGTTGATACTTGCCACTCCTGCTTAAGCAAGAGGGGGCACAAACCAAATATGAAGGCAGCTCTGATAAGGTCTCAGTTAGCTAGCCGGCCTTTTGAGAAAGTAGCGATGGATATTGTAGGTCCAATTACAACTACTTTTTCTGGGAACAAATATATTCTGGTGATAACAGATTATTTTACTAGGTGGCCTGAGGCATATGCTTTGCAGGATGTAAAAAGTGAAACGATCGCCAAAGTTTTGGTGGAAAATTTTATCGCCACCCATAGAATCCCGGATAAAATTCTGACGGACAGGGGGTCAAATTTTCTCTCAAAGGTAATGATGCATCTCTATGAAAGGTTAGGCATAAAGAAACTAAACACTCTGAGTTTTAGGCCCCAGACAAATGGGCAGGTAGAGAAACGCAATCATGTGCTTATACAGGCCATTAGTCATTTAGTTTCTGAGAGTCAAGAAGATTGGGATAGATGCCTCCCTCTGGCTTTATTGTCCCTTCGCACGTCAATACATACTAGTACAGGAGAGACTCCTGCATTTGTGACATATGGAAGAGATCTTGTATTACCTTATAACCTAATTGGAGGCCCTGCTATTCGTACCTACGCATCACAGTTAGAATACTGCGATGAAATGACCAATCGACTTAACCTTGCTTTTGAGGCGGTTAAGCAGAATTTGGAAAAGGCTGCAGACCTGCAAGAGAAGCAACGGGCAAAAACAGCTGTGGATAAGCACATTAAGTTGGGAGACAAAGTTTATCTGTACAGTCCTGTGGTGAAACCAGGTAAATCAAAGAAGTTGAGCAAGTTATGTACGGGGCCATTTAGAGTTACAAAATGTGTATCCCCAGTAAACTATGAAATTGTATTTATTGCTGATCCTCGTCGAAGAGAGAGAGAGTGCATGTGGATAGGCTTACAAAAATTAGGGACAGAATTGTTTTCTCAGGAGAAGATAGTAGTTCACACAGTCCGGTGCAACAAGAGGAGCACCAGGAAGCTGAGAATCAGCAGGAGAATGACCCAGAGGAGTATGTTAGTGATACAGTTCTGTATTTTCCTGCTCAAAGGAGGAGTACAAATATACCTATTCTCAGAGGAAATCCAGAGTTCATCGCTCCTCAGAAAAGCTCGAGAAGTAGCACTCATGTGTCACAGTCTCCGAGCCAAATAGTTGCTCCAAGAGAGAGAAGGTTAAGAAGTAATGTGGTTAACACCAATCCGTCGAGATATGTATTACGCCCCCGGGACAGCCGTGGTTTTGTGATCAGACAAAACCATGTGTGAGAATTTTGTTTTGCAAGAAAGTTATATAGAAGCTTCATTTGTATATACTTGTACAGTGGTAAAGGTGCACCTTGTATGTAAAAACAGTTGTTGAATTGTGTTAAGCCCATGGGCTTCTTCTGAGTGTAATTGGGGGTGTTCCTTTTGAGTGTAGTTTTTGCTTGTGGTATGAGAGTGAATGCATCTTGTTCTTTAAGTTAGGAAAAGAAAGGCTAGAACAGGAACAACTTCAGAAGTTAGAAAGAGGAAGACTTCAGAAGTTAGAAAGAGAAAGACTTCAGCAGTTAGAAAGAGAAAGACTTCAGAAGTTAGAAAGAGAAAGACTTCAGGGGTTAGAAAAACAAAGACTTCAGCAGTTAGAAAGAGAAAGACTTCAGCGGTTAGTTTGTGATGTGCCTCGAGATGGTATTGAGGTGAGAGATGTTTCTGGGGAAAGTGAATCCAGGAATAATGTGAGTCAGTGAATCAGATGAGAATTTTGTGAGATTTGTACGTGAAATTATTATGTAACATAAGGATGGTATTTAGGGATAACTAGATGATGTTTTTTTTATTCTCTGTTGTGGTTGGTAGCATGTAGTATTGCACAATGGTATTCTGGAAGTGACCAGATCAAGGTGAGTCCTGCATAAGTACTCCAAAAGTGAGAATGGTGTGACATTTTACCAGGTATTATGTTGAGTGAGACATGTTCAGTGCATGGGAAGAGAAAACTGATGCAGAAGTTTTCTAAGCCTTACCCTTACGGAAAACAGGATTTGCAAATTCTATCCTATGTTGATAGTTTCCTTTTTTTTTTTACTGGTCTGTTTCTGTGGGATAAGCCTTGCATAGTGTTGAAAAAAAAAATTTCTCTGTGTATTTTTTTATGGTGTTTGGAATTATGTAATCCATGTTCAGTATTGCATAGCATTAGAAGTTTTGTTGGTGTAGCTTTCCGTTTGCGTCATGTGTAGGTTTCTTTTGTATCTCTGGTGTGAGTGTGAATACATCTTGTTCTTGCCTTTGGACTTTTAGTTCTTGGAATGAAAGAAAAAAAAATTGTTTTTTTTTTCTTTTCGCTTCGGAGGAGGATGTGATGATCTGTTGACGTTTTTCCGATCTCTAAATTAATGGGCCAATATTTTTGGGTCGGAAAAACCCGTCACCAGATCCACGCACTCTCAATGAGAGTGATAATTTTTTGTCATGAGATGATCTCAAATCCCTTTGGCAAGGAGGGAGTTAGAAAAAAAAAAAGATTTAAGAGTCAAGAAAAATCAAGTAAATTCTTTTCATTTATTTTCTCTTCTTTCTGATTTCTCTGTGAAGTGTTGATCTCTGTGCATGTAGTTAAATTTATGTGAATAGGTCTAAGTAAGTTAGCCTTGTGATGTCTGTTGCTAGTTAAGGGAGGTGTAACTAGCTGGGAAGTAGATTTAAGGAAGTTTGACATCATGCTATATTGCTGGTTTTTTTTGTTGTTCTTTCATGCAATGTTTTTTTCTTCCTTCCATTGCATTTTTTAGTGCACTGTTTACTTTCAGGGAAGAGATATTAGTGAAGTTTGTTTTAGTGCAGTATATGATGTAGTGTATATGAATTGATTTGCCTTAGTTTCTTAAGTGTATAGTGCAGTTTATATATGTATAGTGTTAGATGTATCAGTTTAAAATTATCAATAACGCGGCGTTCGGCGTTATTGATCGTCGGGATAACGTAGCGATAAAAAGAAAAATTGTAAGGTTGTAGTTCCGTATTTACCGTCGTTATCGCGATTTCTTTTATTGTATTATTATGTAAGCTTTAATAATGGAAGAGTAATTTGTAAACATGTAGTGTTTGAAGTATTTTATCTTATTGTAGTGGTATCTAATGAGAAAATCGCGTGTTTATGCCATATGTCAGTAGCGTGTATTAAAATCGTCGTTGTGTGTATCGGGCTTAATTTAGTAACCTTTTGTAATTAAAATCTTGCTTAGTATTAATATTTAGTTGGTTTTAGTATGAATCTTACTTGGTATTAACTAGTGATAGTATAATTCAGCGACTGATAGAAAAAGCGGGTCGGCGATCGCTCCGTAACGAAGTGACTTTCGTAAATTAATTGCGCGTGCGCTATCGTCAAGGATATTTAATAGTCATTTAGTAAAAGAATAAAATTGTGGCTTAATGCATCAGGGCAAAATAACACATCGTTGCGTTACGCTATTTTTTCGTAATTCCGATCGTCGTACCTGTAGCTAGAGAGAATTCGATTTTTATGCGTTACGAAGTTAATTGTAACGATGTTCGTCAATGTTAGTTAATTTGTTTAATGAATTTTTGTAAAGGTGGTCTCCAAAAGTCTTTGTTCAGAAAGAAAGAACGAAAATGGCTACAGTTCTGGTGTCGCTTTTCTAAAAGCGATAAATTCGTAGAATGGCATCTGTGAGGACGTTTTCCCAGCTTTACCAGTGCAGAAAGTCCGACTTATTTATGCTCTTGTTTACTTCGAAAAGGCATTTTTCGCTTTGCACAGGAACACTTCGGGATTTGGGTGGAATTCTGCGAAGTTCACCACAGCGCCCGTTTTCGTGGGTCAAAGGTCAGTCATCCATCGAGGAAGTTTCTGCCTCCTGGCGTTCACGCAGCCAATTGGAAAGTCGGCGCTTTCTCGCACATGCGCGATGCGTAAGGCGAAGAGCATCGGTTTTTTTTTGGTACGCTGAGAAGAGGCAGAGATGCAGAGAGAGAGAGAGTTGAGCTAGAAACCACCAAGCACTAAGAAAGGGGAAGGAAAAAAGAAGCTATGCGGGAGAGACCGCGCTTCTAAATCGGAAATGCCGCCAAATTCCGGGAGGACGAAGGAAAAAGATGTCAGCGTCATGGTAGAACCTTTTAATTTGTTTTTAAATGCCAAAACAGAGGAAGCTACTTGAAAGCCCTTATTCTCACAGAGAATTGTAGCTGGGCTGGATATCTTCCACCCGCCAAGTTCGCCAAGTTCGGGAGTCCCACGGAGACGCCGGAGAAATTGCGGCACAAGCATTGTTACTTAAGTTTGAACCTTCGTCCGAGGAAATCTTCTAATTCCTTTCTTATTGCCCACTTGAAGGGCAGGGAAATATATGTCCACGCAGTTCGGAAGCAAGCAAGGAAACTTGCGTAAATTCACGGCGACGGACAGACTCCGTGACGCCGAACCTCAGCAGTTAACGAAAAAGAAAAAAAACCGTAATTCCTCCGCTCAGCTCAAACATTTCTATGCTGTTTAAGTGACAAAGCTTCCTTGAGAAGAGCAGAGAGAGAGAGGAAAGCAAACAAGGAAACAAGAAGGAAAAAAAAAAAACGTCATCAACGGCAAACTTTCTTTCGGCGACCACCTAATTGTTTTTGGTTTTAATGTGAAAAAAAAAATGGTACGATGTTATTTCATTAAAAATATATATATATATAGGGGAAGATTTTGTAGAAAGATATTCCTTGTTTTGAAAAGGGAAAGGAAAATTATTAAACAAAGAGGGGAGTAAAGAAATTGAAATTTTTTTTTATTATTTTGAGTGTGTGTAAGGTTTGGCCAGAACCAACAAATGTAGTATAATGTGTTACTGTAAATTAAGAAAAGATTTTTCCAGGTAACTGATCAAAAGCGGTGTGTTGTGAAAAAAAAAAAAAAGGAAAATTTTAAAATGCCACTCTTAACCATCCAAATCTAAATTGTAAAGAGCATTTAGCTCAAAGTTCAACAGTTATTAGATATGCACATGGAGCATTAAGCTCTTAGCACTCTTTGAGTGAATGATCACATTCTTTAAAGATTTTTTGTAAGGCAGGCTGGTAACCAAATTGTGCCACTTACCTCCTTCATCCTCTAAACCACACAGGTGAAAACTACTTGGTTTGCAGACCAGGGTTTCTCAGAGGATTATTTAGGACTGTCAACATACTCTGGACTCTAAAATTCATAGCTAAATTCTTTTTTATTCGGCCTAGCCACCTAAAGTTTTCTTGTATCAAGTGTTTTTCCAACCTGTGACTGGGAGCACAAAATAAATTTATAGTTAACCTGGAACATATGCTTAATCAAATTATTTTGTGTCGTATGTGAATTTCTCTTGTCGGTGGTGGTGGAATCACCTTCCACTTACTGGGAGTTTTTAAGGATCGTACCTGGGGTGTTAGTCGTTGATGAAAAAAAATTCTTAATTGGGGTCCCTAGATTGATCACCGGCCATTTTCTTCTTTTTAAAAATAAAATTGGTAATATTTGCATTTTTTCAGAAGTAAGTTCATCATCGTAATAGAATAATATCTTAACAACCAAACCACGTCGTATCACACACGGCAAACGTGCAGGTAGGTCTAGCTAACCAGCTCGGAAAAACAAAGAAAGAAACATGAAATGGAGAAGACAGGAAAGAAAACGAGAAACTAAAATCCTGAGCTGGCGCATAATCACAACCTCAGCAACCTACAACTGAGGCGGGTTCATGTAAAGTGAAAAAACATATAAAATGTGAATATCATCACATATAGTACATGTTGGCTCGGGCCGTGGGGACGCCATCCCCCAGCAGCTGGATGAACAGCTGTCCCTTCGGTGATGTAATCGTTAAAGCCGCAGAGGTAAGAGAAACCGTCACAAGGTTAGCTCGGGCCGTGGGGGCGCCGCTCCCCAAATAACTGGAAAACCAGTTATCCCCGTGCGGGGGATTTTGACCTCAACGATGCTCCTCGGTCTGGGAGGCCAACCGAGGTTGACGACGACCAAATCAAGGCATCGATCATGTCTAACCTACGTTACATGATGCGAGAGATTGCAGACACATTGCACATCCATCATTCAAGCGCTCACGACCACCTGAAGAAGCTGGGATACGTAAGCAAGCTCAGTGTGTGGGTTCCTCATGAACTCAAAGAAGCTCAATTGACGGCGCGTATAAACATCTGCAATATGCTCATTAAACGTGAGGAAAACGATCCTTTTTGGAAGCGACTGATAACTGGTGACGAAAAGTGGATTGTGTACAACAATGTGATGCGCAAATGGTCTTGGTCCCGACGTGCTGCTTCGCCTCAAATGACATCCAAAGCAGACATTCATCAGCGGAAGGTTCTGGTCTCAGTGTGGTGACATTTTAAAGGTGTCGTGTTTTTCGAGCTCCTACCACGGAACCAATCAATCAATTCGAATGTGTACTGTCGGCAATTGGACAGTTTGAAGGAATCCATTATCCAGAAACGTCCAGAGCTCGTTCATCGTAAAGGTGTTCTGTTCCATCATGACAATGCGAGACCACACACAAGTTTGATCACCCGCCAAAAATTATTGGAGCTTGGGTGGAGTGTGTTGCCACACCCAGCATACTCGCCCGACCTTGCGCCATCAGACTTCTACTTGTTTCGCTCTCTTCAACAGTCCATGTGTGGTATAACATTCAATTCAGATGAGGCTGTAAATCAGCACCTTGTAGAGTTTTTTGCCACGAAAGACAGGTCCTTCTATGAATGAGGCATTCTGCAGCTCACTGAAAGATGGCAAAAGGTTATGGAACAAAACGGGCATTATATCATTGATTGATCTTAGTTCTTTCTATCAATAAATGACCTTTGCAAAACATGGCTAAAATATGTCATGATTTTTCCGCCAACCCAATAGAAAATGTGTGTTCAGTAACTGAAAGCAAATAAGGCTAATTCTACTTATTTTTAAAAAAATTGAAAATTCAATCCAGAGTCATTGTAAAACGATTATAAATACAGTTCAGAAAACTGCATTACAGAACGACCAATACGAATTTTTCTAATGTTACGTATATTATGCAGATTTTCCTTATTCTTTTTGTTGCAAGTAAACAGCCTTCTACTACATTCTGCATTAACATGCAAGGGGTACAGAGTTATGCGAGGTAGAAGACAGAAAAGTGTTGTTTTACCTTGGCCGAAACAAATCTTGTGGAGAAATTGCCATATTAATAGGAAGATTTTTGGGAGCCCTGCAAAATTTTGCATGGAATAAGGAAGGATTAACTCAGTAGAACAAAAAGGACAGTATGGAAGCCATCACTGACTGCAAGAGGTAAACGACTTGTTTTTCATTTTGCAGCTGTTAGTAATATATGTTTACAAGACAAACTGCTCAATCTTTGCCTAAAAAACTGAATATATGACAGTTGCAAAAACTCTAAAACATAAAAAAAAGTTGCCTACATTAAAACGAACTCAATGGTGAACATAAATGCAAAAATTGGACTGGGCCAAAAGTGCAATGACATGGTCTGGAAAATGGGAAAGTGTTGTGTTCTCAGAAAAGAAAAAAAAAATAATTTAGAGGGCCTCGATGGAAATAAATGTTACTGGCACGAATGATGATTTTCGGGATATTGCACATTTTACTTGTCTGAAGCATAAATTTGCCTTGACGTCTTCTGTTAGCATTTCTAGCAGTCACTTCGTGAAGATATTCCACTTGGTAAGTTGGTAAAGGTGGGTAACCACTCCTCTTAATGAATCGTGATTCTAATCAATAAAATAATTCAATATAAAATGAAATCTAAAATAATAAAATAGCGAAAGGTCAAGCCTTCAAGTCGAAGGGAAATCGATCTGATAAAATATTCAGTCCTGATAACAGCTTAGACTTCGTTTCCTGCTGTACTAATATTCCCAAACTAGTTTCGACTATCATTTTCGTACTCTTCATCTGTGGGTTGACCGACGAGTTTCTCATCCTGAAAGTTGTTCAGCGGCCAAGTACAGGTATGCCAAGTGCTCCGCTTTAAGCGGAGTTTCTCCGTTTTCGACAGCTAAATCCGCGTGCTCCACTCAAGGCTTAAAAACTCCGGTCATTAGAAGTTTTTATTTTGGTCTTTAGAATTTTTTTTTCTTTGTTATTATCCTTATTATTTCGATGTTTTTTAAAAGCTTAAATTGAAAATTCTTCCAAGTGTATTAAAGTATGCTTTTCTCCCCCTTTTTTTTTTTTTTTTTTCTCTTTCTTTAAATGCTGTTTTTCTGTGTGTGTGTTTGTAACTACGGAAGAATGGGATGTTTCGCTCTTCTTGGCGCTTGCCGTGTTATCAAGGCCAAGCATTCGAGCTTGTTGTTCATGGCCAATGGCATTGGAGGGCAACAGAGAGCTGAACAGGTCTTGGGAGAGAGAGTTGAGTGGGGTGGGGTGGGAGGGGGGCATTACTCCGAAACGGCTTTGTGCGTGGCAGGAGGAGTTATGTGAGTGACGTCACAGCGGAGCCTTTCTCGTACGCTGCGGGAGCGTTGGCCCCACGCCTTGGCTGCTGAAGAACGCGGTGCAGGGCGGGAAGCAAAGCTCATGACAGAAGTTTCTGCTTTCGGCAGTGGAGTGTTGGAGCTTGCATCGTAGCTGGACATAGTTGTCTGCAGTTTTCATTGTAGTTATTTAGAACAAGGTGAATTTCTTTAATCTTATTGTGAGGTATGTCGAAACGACCGCGTAGTCAACGTTTTTCAGATGCTTACGAGAAACAATGGCCCGTTTTAAAGCGTTCCAAAAATTCCGAAACGCACGCTTACTGTTCCGTTTGTGACATTGATTTCACTATCGCACATGGTGGTATAAGCGTCTGCAAACGCCATGTCACATGCTGCCGACATTCAGACAATGCAAACGTAAAGGTATCTAATCAAGCCCTTACATCTTCGTTTGTTTCCATTTTGGAACATGTCCGTGTAATTCGTGTGGAAACATTGTTCACAGCTTTTATTATAGAGCATAATTTACCCATCTCTGTAGCAGACCATGCCAGGCCTTTGTTTATTAAGATGTTCCCGGATTCGGACATCGCCAAAAAATACGGATGTGCGTGGATGAAAACAACAACTATTATTAACAGTATGGCTGATGGTGCTGCCCATGAAATGATAGAAATTTTAAAAACTTCAAAATTTTAGTTTAGCAACTGATGCTAGCAACACTAATTCTGCAGAGAAAATATTTCCTGTTGTTGTTTCATATTTAGAAACAACAGTGGAGAAAATTATTCCCAGATTATTAAGCTTACCAAAGTTGGATGGTGATGCAACAGGAGAAAATATGTTTAAGTTACTGGATACTGAACTGGGGAAAAAATCAATACCGTGGCCCAATTGTATTGCATTCTCATCAAATAATGCATCTTCTATGGTAGGAAATATAAAGGTGTCACAAAGTTTCTCAAGGAAAATAATCCAAATATGGTAATTCATAGTTGCACCTGTCATCTATTGCATTTAGCTGCGAAAAAGGAGCTGAAAATTGATGTTGAAGATTTTGTGGTTAACATATACTATTTTTTGCATAAAAGCACCAAGCGTATTGAAGCATTTAAAAGGTGTCAAAAAGTTTGTAATCTTGAAAGTCACCAAATTATTAAATATGTATGTACCAGATGGCTTTCATTGGATCAAGTTATTAATCGTTTTCTTGAGCAGTGGGAGTCCTTGGAAAAATATTTTGGAGAGAAAAATATGACTACGCCAAGGTTGTGAGAAATACTTTTCTGTTCAGAAGAGAATTGGGTCTCCTGAGACAAAGTTGTACCTCGTCTTTCTACAGCAAGCTTTGCCACTTTTCTGCAAGACAAATATCCTACTGCAAAATGAATCCCCAATTGTTCATCGACTACATTGTGAACTAAATTCTCTACTTAGTGAACTTATTGAACGATTCATTAAACCATCTGCTGTTGTACAGGCTGAGAATGTATTGACCATACCAATTTCTGATAGCAAAAATCAAAAGTCAGATGAGGAACTTGTCATTGGAAGTAAAATTCAGCAGTACCTGAATAGCAGCAATTTGTCTAAAAATGAAGTAATTTCTTTCTATCGGTCTGTGAGATTATATTATCAGAAATGCTGTGAGTGCATGCTTAAAAATTTCAGTTGAATGATCCGATTCTGCTGCATACTGAAGTGGCTGATGTAAGGCTTAGAACAAGCAGTAAATTTTGTTCTGTTAACTATTTTGTTGACCTCTTTGATGATTTCTCTGATGAAGAAAGGAATCTGTTAGAAGTTGAGTTTGCACGTTTCCAAGTAGATAAGTTAAACAGTGACATTGTAAACTGTGAGCAAACTGATCAAGTGTGGTCGTTAATTAAAGGTTTAAAAGATCACAATGGTGTCTTAAAGTACAGAGTCTTACCATTACTAATGCACAGAATACTCCTGATACACAGCAATGCTGCTTGTGAACGAGTGTTCAGCACTGTTCGCAAGAATCATAACGATTTCCATTCTAATTTGTCTGTGCACACATTGCAATCCCTACTTGTGGAAAAATCAAGAATGGCTGCCCACAATCTGAGTTGCCACCAGCATAACTTTACAACTGAAGTGTTGATGAAAGCTAAAAAGCTACAGCTTTGGTTCTAAAAAAGGATCAGTAAACAACAATATATATATATATATATATATATAATTTTTTCTTTGCATTTTCATCATTGCAGACGAATTCATTGTATTTACATTTTTATCACAGCTCCAATTTTAGTGAATTATGAACATTAATTTAACAGAATTAGACCTTGATGAGGAAAAACAGTTTAAATATTTTTTTTATATAAACACACACACACATATATATATAGAAAGAGAGAGAGAGAGAAGACGTGTGTGCCAACATTTTGCTAATAGACTACTGTACAAGATTTTTGTTGCCGTAGCTGGATGAAAAGAACAAGCAGAATTTTTATGTTTCAAAAAGCAGAGGTGCTTCTAAACTTCAAAGCCATGTTTATCTGGTAAATATAATTACAGAGTAATTTATTTTGTCTTTTCTTATATAATTTGTCAATTTTTGTAAAAAAACAGCCAATTGTACACGCGAAAAAATACCCCACCGAGTGCGCGACTCTGCTCCTGACAGCCCTTTTGAAAGTTGGCAACTCTGCAAGTATCTCACAATCTACAACATGACCCAACTATGCATATTTTATTTGTTTTATCTATTCTCTCTGTACTTGAAATATTTCTTGTTGGAATGCAGTATACACCTGCTTTTTCCAAAATTGATCATTTTGCATTGCCTGTTGTCAAAATAGTCTCTATAACAGTCTCCGCTAGTAATAAAGTTTTCTTTTGTGCATTCCTTTTTTAAATATTCGCAAGTGGAGGAATGAATGGAAATTTACCTCCAAATTTTCTTTTCGCTTTTACGTTGGTGCTATTTAGAGACATTAGTATTTTTAAGTATTTCTTCAATTAGCTTTTTCCTGTATCCAAATTTCTTTGTGGTTTCGGTTATCCAATTAATTTCTTTAATCTCGTTTGTTCTATTGCTTGAGTGAGTTGAAGCTCTTCTTACATAAAATTGCAGTGCTGACCGTTTTGTATTTCCATGGGTGGCTGAAATTTATCGGAATAATTGCCGGTATAAATGTTGGTTTGCGATAAACTGCATATTCAATCTTACTGTTGTTTTTCAATAAAGATATATCTAAAAAATGTAGTTGTCTATTTATTTCTCATTCAATTGTAACCTGTATTGAGGGATAGAAGCTATTGTATTTTTGTATGAACTTTTCTAGGTCTCTTTCAGAATGCTGCCAGAAGATGAGAATATCAGACATATCTTATATATATATTTATTAATGGTTTATTTTCATTGAGTGGTTTGATTAAGTTATTTTCAATGTCTTGTATATGATTTCAGCCAGAAGACTGGAAATTGGAGACCCCATTGGTGCACCTTGTTTTTGTCTATAGATTTTTTTATCGTATGTAAAGTAGTTATTGTCAGTAATGAATTTTACAGCTTGGACAATACTGATTCTTTCAGAATCAAAAACTTTATGATCTTTTAATCTTTGGTCTAGAAGTTCAATTGATTCTTTAATAGGTGTATTTGGGAATAGAGATACTACGTCTAGACTAATCATAATAAATTCAGTCGATTTAACCGTTTTAAGCTTTTGAATAACTTCAATTGAATTGTTGATATTATATTCATGATAATTAAAATATTGTTTTAAGCACTTAAACAACTCTTTTTCAAGGTGAATAGTTGGAGTGATAGTTTTATTCACAATTGGGCATAAGAGTTCTTCTTCTTTATGCATCTTGATTTTGCTAAAAATACATGGAATAGATGCTCCAACTGGTGGAATAGCTTTATTTCTTATGTTGTATGGTAAATTGCTGTGGCTTTTTATGTTAGCCATCTTTCTTATAATGTTATCTGTTGGAACTTTGTTAGCCTCTTCTACATTTAGTTCAGCAATAGCCTTCTTCATTTTCAGGTTATATTCTTCATTATCCAAGATAATTATTTGTTTGACTTTATCTGCACTAACACATTTTACTGCTGGATAATTTCTCAGTTTTAGTAGCTAGAGTCTTTCATATTTAATGGCTGGCTGCAGTATTTTTTTTTTTTTTGTTATTAATTGATCTTACTATTTTAAATCTCGTAGGATTTTGTCTGTTCCTTGGTAATTTTCTAATTACGTCTTCCATGTACGGGATCAAAACTTCTGTTTTGGGCATTTTTTGGTTATAAGCATATCTAATATTCCTGTTGAGTGCTTTGACTTGTAAAGAAGACAACTCTGTATTAGATTTATTGATAAAAAGTTGCTTGTCTATTTGAGGTGTTGCTTTTTCTTTTCTGTTATTCTTTTTGTAATTTATTAAGTTCTCAATCTTATTGAAATGTCTTCTTCTATATAGTAATGGTTGTCTATTGACTATTCAAATATCTTAATGAGCTGATCTTTAATTCCTTCGTTATCATACTGCAGCATGCGCTGATTGTATAATTTGTAGTTCTTCTTACTGAGTTTGTCAATATCTTTTCTTTTTTCTCTAATCCAGGCTCTCAAGTCTTTTAACTTCACAAGTTTTCAAAATGCTTTTATCCTTATAGATTATTGGTTTACAGTGGTGTCACACCAAAATTCTTTTGGAGAGGATGCGGCTAACGAGCGTACGATGCGAAGATAGTTCGCAACATTCAAGGCTGGCGACACGAACCTCGGCAATGAAGAGCGTGGACGACCGAGTACTGTCATCAATGACGACAACATTGAAGACGCTTGTTGAAGCAGATCCACACACAACTGTTCGTGAGCTTGCGGGAGAACTGGGAGTAAGCAAATCAGCTGTTTCTGTGCACCTCAACCAAATTGGAAAGTCCAAGAAGTTCGACAAATGGGTGCCACATAAATTGAACGAAAACCAACAAAATCGTTGTTTGGAAGTCTCGTCTGGGCTGCTTTTGTGCAACTGAACCAATCCTTCTCTCGACACATTGTGACATGCGACAATCGACGCGATTCTGCTACGGGGATGAGTACATAATTATTCTGTGACGTACATCGTCCTTCGCGAGAAATAAAAAATTATGATTACGGAAGAAATCCTCACTAAGCCTAACTTCCGTTTTCGGAAATTTAGAAAGGCGGAAAACTTGCATCTATGATAGGGAGTCTGCAAGATGGTTTAATAGGGTTTTGGGGATGTAGTTTTTTTCTGCAGGACAAAAATAAATCTGCAACGTCCGTTGCCGTGATTCTGCTACAAGGCTTCTGTCGGGAAAGGGAAAAAATAAGGAGAAAACATGACTATTTAAAAAAAATCTTATTTTTGGCTGCAAAATCGTGTTAGTGTACTGCAGCATGATTTATCGTACTAAATACAATAAAATCTTAACAGTTGGCTGGTCTGGAATAGGTAAGTAAAGGATAAAGATATTTCTAAAATCATTATTAAATTAGCATAAAATCCAAATCTGAAATTTGATTTTGTGGGTTGCAACGTTGTTTGCATGAATGGCTCAATTAATGACCAGTAGAAATTGAATCTTGCGAGCGGTCGTAGTGAGCGATGGATATGCCTCCTCGGGGCGCTCCGTGGGAACAATGGCACACATAACAGCAACAAGGGCCTCTGAATCTTGGAAAGGTGCCAGCTAGTTCTGTGTGGCATTGGCAAAAAGACCCAAACTCACTGGGTTTTGTTCCAGAATCTTGAGGTTGAATTACCAAATGGAACCCTCAGCTGTGGGCCAATCCCCCACACTGATGTACTTACCTGATTAAAAAGACACAAAGAAATATTAAAAATGACTCAAGTGTGGGATATGGTGAACCTACCACACTCGAGACGGATGGTCCACCACGGAATCGACCTGGACTTTCTAAACGGCATATGAGAAACAGATCTCTGCTGAGTGAATGTAAGATTGGTGTATGGAATACTAGAGGTATAAATGGCAAGATGAATGAGATGATTTAAGAGCTGAATAAGTATAAATTGGGTGTGCTGTGTGTAAGTGAAACCAAAAAGAAGGAAATTGGGGTAGAAGTGAATGGCACAGTGAGTGTGTGGTCTGGAGTATTGGATAATGTGAGAGGACAGGCTGGTGTAGGTGTGATTCTAAGTGAAAAGATGAACAACTTGATTCCTATAGTTGCATAAGTGAGAGAATTCTCTGAATGCGTTTGAAAGTGAAATTTCAGAGAATCGTAATTGTTGTAGTGTATTGCTCCTTGCGACTCTGAACCTTCTTGTAAGAATGAAGATTTCTGGAATGAGCTAAAAGCTGTTTTGAGCCAGTTTGGTGCTAAAGAAAATGTTATAATAGCAGGGGATTTCAATGCTAGAGTAGGTGTGCAGAATGCAATTTCTGACAATGTTCTGGGTAAGTTTAATGATACTTGTGTGAATGATAATGGTGAAAGATTAATTGAACTCTGCATTGAGAATGGTTTGTGTGTATCTAATACGTTTTTTAACCACAAGTATATCCACAGATATACTTGGGAAAATTGTACTCTTGGTTAAAATACTGTGATAGATTTTGTTGTCTACAATCAGCATTTGAAACACTTAGTTGTTGACACCCGTGTGATGAGAGGTGCGGATGTTGGTTCTGATCATTACTTGGTAGTGTCACGAATGAAACTTAATGTTGGTTCGAGGAAAAGGAATAGGAAGAGACCTAAGATAGAAAGAATAAAGGTTGATAGGCTCCTTGAAGACCATCAGCATTATTCTGACTTACTCAGAGAACGACTGAAGTCAGGTGAGAGGGATGTAGAAAAGAAGTGGGAATGTTTTAAGAACTGTGTTGTCACTGCTGCTAAAAGAGGTCTGTGGCACCACAATAGTGGGTAACAATAGAGGTGATGCTTGGTGGAATAGTGAGATTGAAGAGGCAGTAAGGAGAAAGAAGGAAGCTGATGACACTGTCCTGTTGGCAGAGAGCAAAAGTGATTTGCAGAGTATGCTGTCTCGGATGTACGAAGTTTGCATGAAATTCAAACTGAGTATAAATAAGGGAAAACCCAAAGTTATGGTTTTTGAGAGTGGAACTGGTAGCACTGAATGTAATGTAAGTCTAAATGGCACTGTGATTGACCAGGTGAGTGAGTTTGTGTATTTAGGAAGCATGTTTGACAGAGAGAACAAATTGGATGGTGAAATTAGTAGGTGAGTGAATTCTTCATTGAAAGTCATAGCTGCTCTGGGAATTTTTCACAGGAATGATGGGTTCTCTAGAGAGTCCTGCATGGCTGTGTATGAAACAGTAATTGTTCCTACTCTGATGTATGGCAGTGAAACCTGGGTACTACAGAAGAAACATAGGAGTCATTTGTGTACTGGAGAAATGCGTTACTTACGTGGAGTTTGTGGCAAGACACAGTCTGATTGTGTGAGGAACAAAGATGTGTTTCAGTTGTGTGATGTGAATAAAAATTTTGTTAGCAAGGTGGAGACCAATATGCTTCGGTGGTTTGGCCATGTTGAAAGAATGAGTGATGAGATGCTTACTAAGAAAATCTTTTTAGCCCAAGTGGCAGGAAGGAAAGGCAGAGGAAGGCCAAAGAAGACATGGGTGGATCAGATTCAGGAGTGTCTGCATGAGAAAAAGATTATGAGTATGACTTGGAACCTTCTGATGAGAAAGAAGATTTCTGGAATGAGCTAAAAGCTGTTTTGAGCCAGTTTGGTGCTAAAGAAAAAGTTATAATAGCAAGGGATTTCCATGCTAGAGTAGGTGTGCAGAATGCAATTTCTGACAATGTTCTGGGTAAGTTTAATGATCCTTGTGTGAATGATAATGGTGAAAGATTAATTGAACTCTGCATTGAGAATGGTGTGTGTGTATCTAATACATTTTTCAACCACAAGTATATACACACATATACTTGGGAAAATCGTACTCTTGGTCAAAAGAGTGTGATAGATTTTGTTGTGTACAATCAGCGTTTCAAACACTTAGTTGTTGACACCCGTGTGATGAGATGTGCGGATGTTGGTTCTGATCATTACTTGGTAGTGTCACGAGTGAAACTTAATGTTGGTTGGAGGAAAAGGAATAGGAAGAGACCCAGGATAGAAAGAATAAAGGTTGATAGGCTCCATGAATATCATCAGCGGTACTCTGACTTACTCAGAGAACGACTGAAGCATCTGAAATCTTGTGAGAGGGATGTAGAAAAGAAGTGGGAATGTTTTAAGAACTGTGTTGTCACTGCTGCTAAAGAGGTCTGTGGCACCACAATAGTGGGTAACAATAGAGGTGATGCTTGGTGGAATAGTGAGATTGATGAGGCAGTAAAGAAAAAGAAGGAAGCCTATTTGGGGATGTTGCAAGGTAGAGTCTCTGTGGATGAATATCGCTGTAAGAAGCGTGAAGCTGCTAAGCTGGTTCACCACAGTAAGGCAAAAGATAGGAAGGAGAAAGTGGAAAGGCACGAACTGGCTTTTTGGAAAGGTAGGAAGTCCTTCTGGAAGTACATGAGACTCAGGAAAAATAAGGGAAACAAAGTTGCAAGTTGTGTGAAGAATGAGATCGAGGAAATGATATGGAAGCCCAATGAGTTAAGTGAAAGATGGGGTGAATACTTCTGTGAGTTATTAGATCAGGAGAGCAAAAATGATTCTGAGACAGATGCAGATGATGTCACAATGAGGGATGAAAGCACAGGAGGGATCTCAAGAGAAGAAGTGTGTAAAGCTCTAAAATCTCTTCAGAATGGTAAGGCTCCAGGAGTTGATGGCATAACTGCAGAGATGTTGAAGTATGGTGGTGACTCTATAATTGACTGGTTAACTGAAATTTGCCAGTTGTGCTGGGAGTTAGGAATGGTCCCTCGGGATTGGAAGGATGCTATTATTGTTCCTTTGTATAAGGAAAAAGGTGATCAGACTGAATGCAAGAACTATCGTGGTATTAGCCTACTGAGTGTGCCAGGGAAAGTGTTTGGTAAGGTTGTTATTGAAAAAGTACGGGGTCTTACATCATTGAAAGTGTGGGATGTTCAGAGTGGTTTTATGCCTGGTAAAGGCTGCACTAACCAGATTTTTGCATTACGCATGATGATTGAAAAGTATCTGGCTGTTGGGAAGAAAGTTTTTATTGCCTTCATAGATTTAGAGAAAGCTTACGACCGAGTGAATAGGACACTTTTGTGGAAGGTATTGAATGAATATGGTGTTACTGGGAATCTACTTAATAGTGTAAAAGCCATGTATGCTGGTAGTAGAGCTTGTGTACGAGTGAATGGTGTTTTATCAAAATGGTTTTCCATTGGTGCAGGAGTTAGACAAGGTTGTGTAATGTCACCATGGCTGTTTAATATATTTATGGACGCATGCATGCGTGAGGCCAAAATAGATAATAGTGGTTTATGTCTTGGTGACATCCGTGTGTGCAGATTGCTGTATGCTGATGACACTGTCCTGTTGGCAGAGAGCAAAAGTAAGTTGCAGAGTATGTTGATTCGGATGCACGAAGTTTGCATGAAATTCAAACTGAGTATAAATAAAGGAAAAACCAAAGTTATGGTGTTTGAGAGAGGAACAGGTAGCACTGAATATAATGTAAGTATATATGGCACTGTGATTGACCAGGTGAGTGCGTCTGTGTATTTAGGAAGCATGTTTGACAGAGAGAACAAGTTGGATGGTGAAATCAGTAGGCGAGTGAATTCTATTTTGAAAGTCATAGCTGCTCTGGGAGGTTTTCACAGGAATGACGGGTTCTCTAGAGAGTCCCGCATGGCTGTGTATGAAACAGTAATTGTTCCTACTCTGATGTATGGCAGTGAAACCTGGGTACTGCAGAAGAAACATAGGAGTCGTTTGTGTGCTGGAGAAATGCGTTACTTACGTGGGGTTTGTGGCAAGACATGATCTGATTGTGTGAGGAATGAAGATGTATTGCAGTTGTGTGATGTGAAGCAAAATGTTGTTAGCAAGGTGGAGACCAATATGCTTCGGTGGTTTGGCCATGTTGAAAGAATGAGTGATGAAATGCTTACTAAGAAAATATTTTCAACCCAAGTGACAGGAAGGAAAGGCAGAGGAAGGCCAAGGAAGACATGGGTGGATCAGATTCAGGAGTGTCTGCATGAGAAAAAGATTATGAATATGAAATATAAAAGATCTTGTGTAAGGCGTGTAATGGATATCAGTGAAGCAAGAGTTGTGTCAAGATCGCTGTAAATGGCGAAGTTTGATACGACAACAATAAGTAAAAATATCTGGAAGTTTGTATTTCTTTTTGGAGCTAACCTCTGAATCTCAGAGTACAGCTTAGTGATATGTATGTATGTATCTTCACTAGTGGAAAGGCATGAACTGGCTTTTTGGAAAGATATAGGCTTTTTGGAAAGATTTGGAAAGATATCATGTACTTCCAGAAGGATGTAAGGTCAGGTGATGTGTAGCATCACAGCCTCTCCATGACAAATGCCAACCCCGCCTTCTCGTGGTACATCCTGTTCCCACTAAAGGGGCTCTGATGACCGCCAATAGTGGTATAACTATAACATCGGGATTAGAGGAAATGCTATCCCACACTCACCAACCCGCTTGGCCAGCGTGGTGAGTTATGGTCAAACCCCTCCAAAATGACTCCACAACTTAAATCTTGGCCCTCAGTCTCCGGCAGCTGGAATGTGGCAGCGGCCAGAGCGACATGAAGGCAGAGGGTGCTAAGAATCCCAGGAGGACCGGACTAGGCTGCCATCTGATGCTGACCTTGGCTACGTATAATGGACGCTCTCTATCTTCTGATTCAAGGCTTCTTGAATTGGAAAAGGAACTACAAAGGATCAAGTGGGACATCGTCGGGCTAAGTGAGGTAAGGAGAAAAGGAGACGATCTCATTGAACTGAAAAGTGGACATCTCTTCTACTATCGTGGGACTGATACTGGCAGAACTAGTGGTGTTGGATTTATAATAAACAAGAAACTGAAGGATAAAGTTGTAGAAGTTGAAAGTTCCTCCGACAGAGCGGCACGACTCGTTATCCAACTCTCGAGAAGATACCAGGCTCAGATTATTCAAACTTATGCAACAACCACAAGTCATCCTTAAGAAGAAATTGAAGAATTTTATGAGGAAATTCGTGATCTAAATAATGAAGGTAAGCAGCACTTAAAGATAATTATGGGAGATTTGAATGCAAACATAGGGCAACGGCAACAGAATGAAACTTCAATAGGTAAATTCGGTCACGACAACAGAAACCAGCATGGAAATACTCTCGTCGAGTTTGCAGAGGCAGAAGGGTTTTTCATCTTGAACTCCTTTTTCAAGAAAAAGCCACACAGGAAATGGACATGGAGACATCCAAATGGGACGACAAGTGAAATCGATTTTATTATGTGTAACAAAAAATTTGCATAGAAGACTGCAGTGTGCTAAACAAGTTCAACACAGGTAGTGACCATAGATTGGTGAGATATAAGATGCACCTCAACACTAAACTCGAACGTAGCAAGCTCATAAGACAAACAAAATGTATTCACATAACCAACCTTAAAAAACACCATAATACCTTCAAGTTCGAACTGAAGAACAGATTCTCTGCTTTAGAAGGCCTAACATCGGAAGAAGTGGATATTTCTGAAGTTAACAGAAAAGTAACCAAAGCTCTTATGGAAACAGCAACATAATTTGCTGGGTCTAAGAACAAGTTGCATGTGAACAAATTATCAGGAAAAACCAAAATGTTGATGCAAAAAAGAAGAGAGATGAGGACAACTAAAGAAGATGTGACTTCCAAAGTGGAATATATAGAGCTATGCAAGACAGTACGAAAAAGTATCACTGAAGATGTAAGGAAATTCAACTGTGAACTGGTAAGGACAGCAATTGAAAACAACCAAAGCCTAAAGATAGCAAAGGGACATCTCAGTAAGGGAAGAAAACAGTTTATGGCACTGAGAAAAGAAGATGGTTCTGTAACAAGAAATAGAGGCGAAATTTTGACAAGAGTGAAAGATTTCTACTCCAAATTATATGAAAGGGATTATACATGTACTCCAGACATCATGAAAGGTACCAGTACCAGAGTTCTTCCAGTCCTCCCAGCAGAAGTTGCACATGCAATCAAGAACATGAAGAGGGGAAAAGCTCCAGGAGAAGATGGAATTACTGTAGACATCATACAAGAAGCAAGTGGAGAAATCGAAACAGTACTCACCCAAATTTTCACTCGATGCTATAATGAAGGGAAGATTCCTGAGGATTGGAACAACGCTACAATGATCTTGCTACATAAGAAAGGTGACATTGAGGATCTCAGGAACTACAGACCTATCAGCCTCCTATCAGTGGTTTATAAAATCTTCACTAAAGTTCTTTCACACCACTTAAAGGTGACACTGGACATGGCTCAACTGAGAGAACAAGCTGGATTCAGGAGTGGCTACAGCACAATAGATCATATCCACGTACTGAGAGAACTAACTGAAAGAGCGAGGGAATATGAACTTCCATTGTGCATGGCTTTTATCGATTGTGAAAAAGCCTTTGATTCAGTGAAACCATCAGCAGTTACAATGGCCCTGAAATCCTGCGGTATTGAAGATGCATACATTAATATTATTAATAACATCTATGAAAATGCAAGTGTCAAAGATTCGGCTGTTTGAAAATACAACACACATAAAAATTGGAAAGGGTGTGAGACAAGGTGACACCATATCTCCAAAGCTCTTTAATGCCACAATGGAAAATGTCTTTCAATCACTGAACTGGGAAAACAAAGGGATAAAGATTAATGGAGATTATTTAACCCACCTTCGTTTTGCTGATGACATACTCATTTTTGCAACTACCCCATCAGAGCTGCAGAGTATGATCCAGGAACTTGCTGACAAGAGTAAAGAAGTGGGAATAAAAATGAACTTTCAGAAAACAAAAGTGATGTTCAATGCTTTTACCAGAAATGAAGATTTATTGATTGATGGAGAAAAGCTGGGATAACAGACACGTACGTTCATCTTGGACAGCAGATAACAAGTGAGGGTCACATTGATGAAGAAATTAATCGGCGTACAAAACTTGCCTGGAAAGCTTTTGGAAGAAACAGCATAATTTTCAAGAGCAATATGCCATTATGTCTTAAAAGAAAAGTGTTTGATCAATGCATCCTTCCAGTGCTTACGTATGGTGCAGAGACGTGGACCTTAACTAAAAGAGACATACAAAGGCTGCAGACGACTCAAAGCAGCATGGAGAGGTACATGCTTGGTGGAACCAGGAGAGATAAGAAGAGGAACACGTGGATCCGAAAAATGACAAGAGTGGAAGACATCATGATCAGAGTTAAATCCCTGAAATGGCAATGGGCTGGACATACTGCCAGAAAGACAGACCATCGATGGACAGCCGAAATTTTAGATTGGATTCTAAGGGACAGGAAAAGACCCAGAAGAAGACCACATGGTAGATGGGTGGAAGAAATTCGAAAGTATGCGGGAGTGACATGGAGGAGACTGGCACAAGACAGACCGTTGTGGAGGAAACTTGGGGAGACCTTCATCCAGCAGTGGATTGATAATGGTTGACAATGATTATCCTCACTACATACACTGAAGTGCCAGAAAAACTGGTACACACCAGTCTAATACTTGGTAGGTCCCACACTGGAGCGCAGGACTGCAGAAATACGATGGGGCATGGACTCCACTAGCTTCTGGAAATATGCTGTAGGCAATGCACACCATACTTCCTACAGAGCGTTCCACAATTCAAGTGTATTCCGAGGTCTCGGATTCCTGTGTTGATAGCGCGTTGCATGGCATCCCAAATGTGTTCTATCACGTTCAGATCTGGGGACTTGGATGGAATGGCAACACTCCAAACTCAGACGAATGCTCCTCTAACCATAATATGGCGTCCCGACACTTGTGTGGAGGTGTATTGTCCTGTTGGAACAGGCGCAACCCATCAGCATGAATGTAGGATATGAACGGGTGTACCTCGTCAGAAAGTATGTGCACGTAGCGTTGGCTGGTCGCAGACGTTTGTAGACGTACCAGGGGCCCCAGTGAAGTCCAGCTAAACACAACCCATACCCCCACCAGTTCCATGTTGACAGGCGTGATCCATGGCTTCATGGGGTTTGCGCCACACACGAATCCTTCCATCCGCCCGATACAGTTGGAATCACGACTCCTCAGACCAGGCTACTTGTTTCCAGTCATCAAATGTCCAGTGGTGGTGTTGCCTTGCCCAAGCAAGGCACATAGCTCTGTGTCGTGCACCCATCAAGGGGACTCGAGTTGGGCGTCAACTCCCAAAGCCCATATCGTGCAGGGTACATTGCACAGTCCGGACGCTTATGCTTGTTGAGGCTCCAGCATTGAATTCCGATGATACCTGCGAGAGTGTTGCACGCCTATCGCGTGAAACGATTCTTGACAGCCGACGGTCACGTTCACCGAATGTCTTTTTACGGCCACACTGGTATCGTAGGTTGGAGGTTTTGCCGGAATTCTTGTAGTCACAGTACACCCTTGCAATGGTCGTCTGTGAAAATCGAAACTTCGTTTCTACCTCCGAAATACTATGGCCCATCTCACGAGCGCCAACTATGACACTGCATTGAAAATCGCTTAAATCATTATTACTTGGTATTCTCATGCCGAAAACAGCTCTGACAGCTGGCAAGGATGTCTATCGCTTTATATGCACACTGGTGAACACAACCGAGTATGCGCATAGGTGACATTGCTATGTATTTTGCATAAGCTCATTTGTACCAGTTTTTCTGGCACTTCAGTGTATGTGCAGAATAAAAAGTTTATCACAGAATTCATAATCAAGGAAAAGAGTATTAATATTCTCTGGTGATCACTACCGGTTGATGATGTGTCTGCTAATTATTCTTGCAACAAAGAGTAACAAAAGTTTCATGAAATATTAATCAAAAAAGAAACACTAAAAAAGAATGAATGATACTCAATTCGGGAAGCACATTGGCAATAAATTAAATAGCACTTTGATAATCATGAAAAAGGTGTTGTTTTGTCCCCCTAGCAAATCTGTTTTTCACCAGCAATTTACTACTAACTACCAGTTGAATTCATGCCCTCCATTTTAGCATCTGTTTAATATTCAGCAGGTTATCTTTCTTTGAACAAAACAAGCATGAGAGTTTCAGGAAACAACTTAACAAGGAACATAAAAACATGCTTAGGAAAAGATTTACTTCTTACACATCTGCAAGTTCTTTTCGCTTCTGATACTTTTTGTAATCATCCTTCAACTGCCAGGTGGTTTTGAAAGGTGAAGAATAAAACCCTGCTGATAAAAATTCATATGTATCGTATGTGGAAAGTGCAAATAAAAGAGAACAATGCTTCAACTAAATCCATTACTTGCTACAGAAAGAAGGGCGACAAAAAAGATTTGACAGTATGAAAAATCAGGACACAAGCATATAACTGTAAATCAACAAGTACTGGAACTTTAAAAAAGAAAAGCTTAAGTTAGCATAATAAACAATTTATTAAGAAAGCTTCTAACTGATAGCTTCAGTTCTTTTAATAAAAACCAATGTAACATTAGTCCCCAAAAGAATTAATTCTTCAAAAATACATGAAAAGCATATATTAAGTTGCAAAGAATCATCTGGAAATGCAAGGCAACAAAACAGTGCTGAGGGTCATTCCATACAGAATGACCCAATTTTGAAAGAGTGTGTAGCTGCATAGTTTTGAAAAAATTTTAAACTTTGCCCATTTATTTGTGTGGTTGAATAATGGCCAAAAATATTTTTTTTAAAAATGCCCCCCCCCCCCCCCTCATCTATAGGTTGCTTCAAAGATGGTGGCCGTCACAAATTTTAGCATATTGAAGACTTTCAGATATTTCTGATATCTCTGGAACCAATACAGATATTGGAATGATTCAAAAAAGGTTTTGTTAAGCATAAAATGAGGATCATTATATCTCATGTGATTCTATCATAAAGTTCACATATAATTACGTGACCACAAGGTTCTTCAGGAAAACGCTTTGACGTCTGCAAGTTCTGTTTTACACGTTCTGTAAAGTGGATACAGTCTGTGGTGGTGCATTAGCTTATTCAATTAAAATATAAATCGGTTAAAAGTCCTAAAGATGTTACTTATGGAAGTGCGTGTTCAGTCCAACGTCAGTAGTTATTGAATTTCTTTGTCCAAAGTTGTATCTTGCTTCAATATGGTCAGTTGTTAGGGTTAGCTCGAGAGCCATTTCGCTATAAGTTGTACCCTACTTCCGATATGTCCGAAGTAGGGTACAACTTATAATATGTCCAGATGTTAGCCAGAACCGAGCTAACCCTAACATCTGGACATATCCGAAGTAGGGTACAACTTATAATGAAATGGCTCTCGAACTAACCCTAACAACTGACCATATTGAAGCAAGATACAACTTTGGACAAAGAAACTCAATAACTACTGACGTTGGACTGAACACGCACTTCCGTAAGTAACATCTTTAGGACTTCTAACCAATTTATATTTTAATTGAATAAGTTAATGCACCTGTATCCACTTTACAGGATGTGTAAAATAGAACTTACAGACGTCAAAGCGTCTTCCTGAAGAATAAAATGAGGATTCTGTAACACTAAGAAAATGTTCAGAAATCAGTAACATTCTTTACTTAAAAGCCCTTTCAACATTGATGATCGGATGCTGATTTTGTCTTACTTTGTGATGATTTTGTCTTACATTTTATCTTACGTTGTCCCTTGAAAAACACAAAAAAAAAAAAAAAAAAAAAAAAAATCTTGAAATTAGGTACCCCTTTGAGGCCCCCCCTCGTTATTATCATTGCCTCATTTAGTGGAATCGCCTACTAAACGAGGCAATGATAATAACGATGTCACTATTTTTCCAATATCATCATCATAGTACATGACAACAATTGGAAATAACTTGTGTTCAGCAGATTTGCTCCCATCAGTTGCCAAACTGAATTTTTTTCTTTTAGTTTTCCAATTAAACTCTCTTGTGTCATGGCAGAGAAACTTTTTACAACTGATGTCATTTCCGTGCATGCACAGGCATATTCCTTCACAATTTTTGAATCCGGAAACATTTTGAATAGAGGTTCGGCATGGTCTGATATTGCTAAAGGGCAGTTATGTTCTATTAAGAACTTGGTGAAAAAGCTTCAGCTCTTAAGCACATTGAAGCTTGATTCCAGCATTGGTATCATAGAATCTAGAGTCTGATTAGCGTGCTTCATTTTAGCATTCGTAACGTGCTTTTGATTCTCCACGTGGCCGCTCCGATGGTGCAGTGGTCTACGCGATGGCCTCTGATCATTCGTCCAAAAGGGGTCCGGGTTTGAATCCTGGTGAGGCATGGATGTTGTGTTTGTCTTACGGCACTGGCTCTCTCCCTTCCCTGGAACCAGTGACCCTAAATTAGGGACGGGCGACTGCTTATAGCCCATTCAGTTGCTCATGGTGGTCGTTAAAACTTCAAAAAAAAAAAAAAAATTATCCACGTGGCGCCGGCAATCCACTTTTTCACCATGTGCAATTGAAAAATCCAAGCAACATGCAGTGCAAAACGCATGATGTGCGGACTTTTTAGACCGCTTTAATAATGGCCACGTTGTTTCATAATCGTTCTTGAAACACTGGGAATGTTTTCTTTTCCCAGCAGACATTTCTCCCTATTTAAATTTAGGAAACAAATAACGAACTTGAAATAAATCGCAACAAATGCTAGCACCATACAACACCTTCCAAGCTACTTCTTAAATACGGGGAAACCGGTTTTCGTCCTGTTCCTTATCCTGCGCAAAATGTGCATACGTCAAAAGAGGAGGAAATTTCGCCCGGCCGGAACTTATCATTGGGTCGCTTTTTCCTTCGGGTTATAATAACACTGCCAATAGGAGAACCTAACGTAGTTACCATATTTACCGTCATATAAGTTGAGGTCATAAAACGGGAAAAGTATTTTTTAAAAATGAAGTCGACTTATATGGCGAGGATAAAATACCACCTGAAAAATTTTGTGTGAAAATTTTGATACATCAATTTTTCACATTATTAACACTCATTTTTATATAACATTATTAGTAAAATCTTCGTAGTTCTAATTCTGATATCATCAGAAAACTACTGTCCTTTAAACGTGCATACGTTCATCATATTAGATATTTCAGCTAGATAATGCTTACCTTTGCATTTCTATCTTGCTTGACTTTACATTTCCTGCACGTGGTCCGGTTGTCGCTGATGTTATCGTTCTAATCGTCCGTTTCAGGTCTAGCTGTTCTTGGCGCTATTCTCGTTTAATGCAGGTTTGCTTCACTAAACTTCGATTGGGTTCCGTTAATACCAACTTTTACTGTTTTCTTTGCTCGAAATTTTTCGCCCAAACTTTGGGCATCTTCAGGAGCGTGGCGATTTTGCACCTTTGCTTGTGGGTGCCTTCTCGCTTACTGGGGTTTGCTAATCCCCGTTGCCATTCTTCGTTCGTCTCGGATACACAGTTTGATCGTTTCTACCCTGTCGCCATCTATGTTTGCTCTTTGGCCATTTTTTTTTTTTAATACGCTATCTTGTTTCTATTCCTTTACTTTCTTCTATCTTTGTCTTCCTCCATTTCTGTTGTGTTTTTTTTGCTCTTTTTCTTGTCTAATAAGTTCTTTCCATAGGTTAGACAACGTGCTCGGGTCGTTCTGGTTACATACTCTATTTTTATTTTTATGTATTAAAATTGCTTCTTCCATCCTCAATCGTTTTTCTGATTTTTTATTTCTTTTTAGCAATTTTAGTTCGTCGAAAAAACAACCCTATATTTAAAAACAACCCTATATTTCATCAAAGAGAACAACATTTTCAAATTTGGAAATAATATATACAAGCAAACGCAGGGAGGCCCGATGGGATCACCGCTGTCAGCCATATACGCAGAAGTTGCGATGGCATACTTAGAAGAAAAAATCATACAAACCATGCAAGAAAAACCAATAATGTACGCAAGGTATGTAGACGATATCATAATCATCTCTAAGCTCAAAAAAACGGAGCTACAAGAGCTGGCCCGCAAGTTCACGGAAATATGTAAATCAATTGAACTAACGCTAGAATATGAAGTAGACAACGGTCTGCCATTCCTAGATGTGATGGTAAAAAAAATAATAATAAGTTTGAATACTCAGTATTCAGGAAACATACCTATATAATACCAGTAATGATACCATACACATCGCACCATCCAAACGTGCATAAAAAAAATAGCGTTATTAACCTCATAAGGAGGGCATACACGCACACCTCCAATAATAGGCTTAAGACCCAAGAACTGGAATTCATATTAAAGATCGCACATGATTATGAGTACCCAAATAAATTCATAAAAAAGTGGATAAATGAAACAAAAAATATAATAAAGAATCAGAGGAAGGAAAGCCGAGGAGGAAGCAATATGGATAAGGAAATGAAATACATAGGGGCCTTACCATACATAGAAGGTGTCAGCCAAGAAGTTAACAAGCAATGTGCGAAATACGATCTAAAACTAGGGATGTCTGTGAACACATTAAAGAATATGACAGTGAACAAAAAAACAGGGGGAAAAATGCTTGAAGAATCGGGAACGTACGAAATCCCAATAGCACACTCCCCCCCCCCAATATCATACATAGGGAGCACAAAAAACAGGAAAAAAAAAAAAAAAAAAAAAAAGGCTGAAACAACATATCACCAACTGGCAAAAAAATGAGGCAAAAACAGCGCTAGTACAGTTCTGTTTGGAAAACAAAACGTTCCCAGAAATTCGACGAACTAAAATTGCTAAAAAGAAATAAAAAATCAGAAAAACGATTGAGGATGGAAGAAACAATTTTAATATATAAAAATAAAAATAGAGTATGTAACCAGAATGACCCGAGCACGTTGTCTAATCTATGGAAAGAACTTATTAGACAAGAAAAAGAGCAAAAAAAAAAAAAAAAACACAACAGGAAAGGAGGAAAGACAAAGATAGAAGAAAGTAAAGGAATACAAACAAGATAGCGTATTAAAAAAATAATAATAATAAAAAAAAGATGGCAGAAGAGGAAAGATAGATGGTGACAGGGTAGAAACGATCAAACTGCGTATTTGAGACAAACGAAAAATGGCAACGAGGATTAGCAAACCCCAGTAAGCGAGAAGACACCCGCAAGCAAAGGATGGAAAATCGCCACACTCCTGAAGATGCCCAAAGTTTGGGCGAAAAATTTCGAGCAAAGAAAACGGTAAAAGTTGGTATTAACGGAACCCAATCAAAATTTAGTGAAGCAAACCTGCATTAAATGAGAATAGCGCCAAGAACAGCTATACCTGAAACGGACGATTGGAACGATAACATCAGCGACAACCGGACCACGTGCAGGAAATGTAGTCAAGCAAGATAGAAATGCAAAGGTAAGCATTATCTAGCTGAAATATCTAATACATTAATAGTGTTCTCCCCCAGAATTTGGCAGTGGGCGGCTAGAACGAATGCTAAGTAAGCTTATATACCCACCCACCCCACCCCCTCCCATAACGAATGCTAAGTACGCTTGAAGTGATGAACACAACTGAACATTAAAAGTGCCAATCGCTTGTTAAATTCAGAAGACAGCACATTTCTTTGAAACTGAATTAATTTTATCATTGTTTTGAGTACAGTAATCGCATCGCGGTAAGCATCATACGTACGTATATGACCCTCCACCCCCACCAGGCATGAAAGTGGTTATGGCAGAAAAAGGCTGAACTTTTCCCACATAGGAGGAATATGCAAATATAATTAACCTTTCAGCATTTATTAATTACCCTAAGCACCATATATCCATACAGGGTGTTCGTAAACTGTTTTGACAAAAGAAGAGAGGTGATAGTACCCATCAAGACGAACAATATTTACAATGGAACATAGGGTCGCATTCCACTCTGAGTGTCAGAAACGAGTAACTTCGAAATACGTCCAACAAGCACAAGTCGTCACCTCAGACGTCGTTTCTTTCATGCCAGAGAAGTAGCACATCACCAGAACATCACCGTCAAGCATTTACCGTATGCAAATTGCCAGAGAAAAGACGCAGCATCGACAGTTGCAGCTGATTGGCTTATCAAGGTGCAGTAGACACTTCCTGAATGCCACATATCCTGCACGATGGATTGGATGCTGCGGACCTGTGGCATGGCCTCCACACTCACCGGACTTAAACCCACTGGACTTCTGCTGGGGGCACATGAAGTCACTGGTGTACGAGACGCCTGTGGACTCCCTGAAAGATCTCGTAGTGAGAATCGTTGCAGCGGACACGATAAACACAACACCAGGAGTCTTCGGTCTTTCGTTCGCCGGTGTGAATTGAGCAACGGCACCCGTGGCCACCACTTTGAGCATCTACTTTGAGTCTGTCCCTGATCTCCATAAAAATAGGATTGTGCAACTTATGATGTTGTTAATTCTCTTTCTTTGCACTGTTGAAAGTTCAAGTTGGACATCTAACTTTACTCTTTTCTGACAGAGTGGAATGCGACCCTAGCTTCCATTGTAAATATTGTTCGTCTTGATGGGTACTATCACCCCTCTTCTTTTGTCAAAACAGTTTACGAACAACCCTGTATATAAAAGCCATAAAATTGTCTAACATTTCTTCAGGAACAAATAAGAATTTTATTTTAGTTAATGTGTTTACATCAAACCAATAATGTCAATCCCATATTTATACCGATCTAATTTGTTCTATTGCAATTACTGCATTTTTGAATTACTCTCAGGAACTCCTCAGATGACTTCCAAATCGGCGGAATTCTGCCGTTTGGCGTAACTCTTCACTGAGGTTTGTAGCGCGGGAGTTGTTTGACATCCATCACCAGGTACCCCGTGTCCCTGCGCAAGGCAGTGTTCACACCCAATATCACCCTCCCCTTTTCTGCCATCCATCTCCCCCGGTTCACTAAAACACTTGAAAGCCATCGCGCCCCCACCCCTTCCCCTCATGTCGAACACCTAGCAGTTAACAGAACTAAGTCATCGCGGATTCTCAGTACGGAGACTGTGCGGTAGATGTAACATTAAACATCTGATTTTTGTCCACATAAAAATAAGGGCGGTGTGCACGTGATTTTAATGAAGGGATACGTTTGGCAAAAGGGGGAGGGGGTCGACTTATACTACGAATGTAGCTAAAATCCAGCATTTTTGCTCTAAAAGTCCACATCGACTTATACGCCGGTAAATACGGTAATAAGACGGGAGAAATCTCCTCCGACTTTTTTTTTTTTTTGCTTAATGCTCAATTAAGAGGATTTTACGTATTTTATGGATTATGACTATTTCCGGAGCAAAAGAACAACTTCGCAGAGCTGCGGAGTTTTGGTGATTTTTCCGGAGAAACTCCGCAAAATTCGGAGCAGTTGGCAACCCTGCAAATGTCTCTCTGATTTTATCCAACTATTTTGTTCTGCTTTTCTCCTCTTCTGTTTTCTGGCGACTGTATAGAGAAAAGCCCACCATCTGTATCTGTTTGCAACAAGATCTTACAACTCTTGCAGTTATAATCATGTTTTCGATTTGTGATGTGGTGTCGCTCTGATCGTGGTTTAACCGCCGGGACAGATGGCGCGTATGTATCTAGATTCTGTTACGTCGATTGCAGATATGGCGCACTACAGATATTTATACTGAACGGTTTGGGAGATCCGATCACACCCGATGATGGGACGACTGTCGCTCTGAAAGTGCTAGTGTGTTTTAGAGTATTTTAATTGTACATATATTTCATATTTTAAGAACATTAAAATCGTGTGAAGACGGTATTCATCCTAATGGTTCATGTGCACAAATGTTTTTCTGCATTTAGTCTTCCTTAGTCACTTCTCAAATGTCTGTGGTTTTATCCAACCACAGTAAAACCTCAAAAATCCATCATCCAGAAAACAGACAACTTCAGGTTTTCGTGAGAACATCCGATGTTTTACCAATAACCGTGGAAATCTCCCGATGTACCGCCTCAACAACATGTCGCGAGATCATCCGATCTCAGTGTGCGAATTGCCGATAGCCACCTACGCGTAACATCGGAAGGTTTCTCAAATGCGTCATTTCATTGGGCTGAGCTGAAGTGACGCGGACCAATGAGGCGAAGAATCGGCATGTACGTTCGAAATGCGTGTCGAATGTGTGATGATGATCTCTGCTTGGTGGTATGTGGATTTGATCGTCTAATGACATCTACATCGGCCTTCATGATGCATTGCATTAATCACCTTCGCGACATAGCATAGTTCCGTTAGTTGAAAAACCGTAACATTGATATAAAATTCACATCGGATTTTCGCGATGTATCAATACATTGCTCAGCCCTGGCGGTTGCTTTGGCTTTCTTTCAAGTTTTTTTATTTTTTTTATTGAAGGTTTAACGACCGCCGTGAGCAACTCAATGGGCTATAAGCAGTCGCCCGTCCCTAATTTAGGGCCACTGGTACCAGGGAAGGGAGAGAACCAGTGCCGTAAGACAAACACAACATCCATGCCTCACCGGGATTCGAACCCGGACCCCTTTCGGACGAATGATCAGTAGCCATCGCTTAGACCACTGCGCCACCGGGGCGGCTTTTTCAAGTTTTTGCATAATCATTCGCCAAATTAAAAAAAAAAAATTTCGACAGTTTTATAATAAATAGTACAAAAACGTAATAGTCAACATTTTCGCCAAAACTTATTTTCCATTGCCAAAACTTCTTTTCCTATCACTCAAACGATTTTTCTTTTCGCAAATTGCAAAGAATGCGATCGGCAGCGCGACCCCTGCATATTTATAAGGCGGAAATGTGCAAATGTTCGTTTTTTTTTTTTTTTTTTTTTTATTGGAGGTTTAACAACCACCGTGAGCAACTCAATGGGCTATAAGCAGTCGCCCGTCCCTAATTTAGGGTCACTGGTTCCAGGCAAGGGAGAGAGCCAGTGCCGTAAGACAAACACAACATCCATGCCTCACCGGGATTCGAACCCGGCCCCCTTTCGGACGAATGATCACAGGCCATCGCTTAGACCACTGCGCCACCGGGGCGGCCAAATTTTCGTTAAAGTGATCTGTTACCTGTAAGTACGTGCTTTAACGTAACGCCCGTTACACAGTTTTTGCATAGCTTCAGAAATCTGCAATTTTCATAAATCCGGCTCTCATCCGGTCCCGTTGATGCCCTATTTTCGAGTTTTCAGTGTATTCTGTTTTGCCTTCCCCCTTCTGCTTCCTCCAACCTTGCCAAGGAATAATATTTTTTTTTCAAAACCATCACTCGCACACATAACATGTCTAAATTAAATCAGTTTCTGCTTGAAGATCATTTTCTTAAGTGAGCAACTTGGCTTGATTTGGTTAAGTACTTACTGACTAGTTCTTGCAATCCATAATCATACATGAGATCAACCAAGGAACAAAAAGCTGAACTTTTTAATTGGGTAAAAAATCAGAACATGCAGCGAGAAAGTGTGAATATAAAGCAGCACAAGCAATATGGAATTGTTCACTGTATTCACAATATAAAATTACTGAATTCAAAACAAAATAAAGTTATTTTAAAAGCCATTGCTTCAAACATATCTCTTTTTTACACTTTCCAACCGTAAGTTGAAGAAGTGTATATGCTCCAAGCTTTCTCAGTCTGTTCGTCCGTCTGTCTGCACGATAACTCGTGTAAAAAATGGTTCGATTTCGGCGAAATTTTAGCATGTGGTAGGGGACCACCTGGGGACGAACCCTATTGAAAATGGGTGAAGTGGGGTCAAAGGTCAGGACATAGGAGCGGGATGCATTCTATCAAATCTTATTAAAGGAGCAATTCTTATATATATGTAATTTTTATTTTGAAAACGGCTCTAAGGATTTTGATGAAAGTGGTTAACCTACCGTTTTCTGGTTCTAGAAATCGATTTAGCTTGATCTCGACTTTGGAAAAATTGGTTTAGTGGGTTAAATAGCCACCCCAAGTTACCACGTTTTTAGTGTCATGGCATCATCCTATTAATGTTTCCCATTCTTAGAAATCTTATGACATCACACTCTTGCGATTGAGATGTTGGCGCGTGGTCACGCCATCTTCCTCATTACATCACGCGCTGTGTGCATATTACTTCTATTTTCTATTACAACAAAAAGTGAGTTGTACCAGTTGCTTGGAGCTGATGCGTAGTACAGTATAAGCAGCGGAACGCTGATTTCACATGTTTTTTCCTTCAAAATTTAAACTTAATACATCTTTTTTGTTACATTTTTGAATAGTCACTTCATGATGAGCGTATCTGCTATGCTAAAATGTAATTAGTTCATTTTTATTAATTACTATTAACAGAGTGTCACGTGGATGTAAAACAATACAAAAAATGTGGCTGGTCGACCCCTACGAAACGTGCACATTTCAACTTTAATAAGAAGAATGCAGCACTGTTGGAACAAGAACAAGCGGAAGAAGTAAATATGGAACAGCTTGGACATTCAAGAGCTGGTGGTTTCCGATCACATTCCAGTCTCGAAACACATGACCTTCCATTGGAAGAAGATCAGCCTACAAAAAGACCATTCCGAGCAGCTAAGGCGAGGAGCATTGAAATAATGCCCGATGTTATTATAACCCTCAATGAATCTATATCGGAAGAAAACCTCGATCAAATGCGACGAATAAATAGACAGCGATGAAGAACCAATGTTACCATGGGGTTCGATGAAGAACCCCATGTTAACATTATTGTTTGGTGTTTCATGTTTGGAAATAATAAAAACAATTTAAATTTTTTTTACTCTAACACAAATAAAAAATTACCATTCATCTTTGTTTTAATGTTTCTTATAAATTAATCTGTCTCTAGTTGGTCTATCATTATTAATCTTGATGGTTTAGACTTAGCATTACAATACTTGGAAATAACATATCAAAATATAAATTTTTTGTGCCCTCATTCCCCCTTTACCTGAGCGATGCTCGGTGTTCCTGATATTTGCTCTTATGCGTCATAACTTGCGTAAAAATGGTTCGATTTTGATGAAATTTTAGTATGTGGTAGGGGACCATCTCGGCACGAACCCAATTAAAAATGGGTGAAATGGGGTCAAAGGTCAGCACATAGGATCGGGATCCATTCCACTGCCCTTATACGTTATAACTTACGTAAAAATGCTTCAATTGAGACAAAACTTTTCATGTTGTCCTGTAAATATACTTTACCGGTTCTGTTGAATATCATCAAAATGGGGTCAAAGGTCGGGTCAGAGGAGCGAGATTTATTCTACAGCCATTATCCTCATAACTTGAGTAATGATTTCTGGTATGTTGGAAAGCGTATCATAATCAATGCATTGCATGATTTTACTAACATGTTTTTTTGCATTTGCTAGAACATCAGCTCAATTTTCCTCTTGTGTTGTTTTCTTCTCAGCAAGTTCCATAGCCATATTTGTCTTTTGTCGACTCTGCAGCTGCACAGCAATCTTTGCTTAGTTTTTCTTTCTGTTGATTCCATTCCATTCCCATTTCTTCACCACTTTTCTTTTTTTCCTTGTACTCCCTCAGATGACAATAAGTTACCCATCATGCTAAAACTTTAAGCCTGAGGACCATGAATGCATGATATCAAAGCTTTCACTACTTTAGATAAATGGTGTAACTTTCAGAATATGAATACTTTTGAATACCCTGCATCAGTTTTAACAAATATTCAAACTTCATCACTTCCATTTTTGGATAATTTCACCTCCCTTATCAAGCTTAAGTGCAGACATTTATGGGGGAAAGTAACGCTTAACAACAACATGGATAACAAGAATACAGCGGAAAGAAAAAAATAAGCAATCACAGGAGAAATCTTTGCTTCAACCGACTTCAATTTTCAGTAGATTTTTCCTCCATTTTTAGGTTGAAATGCAATTTTTGTGAAATAACAGGATTTTAAGAACAGGGTGAGGAGCTAAGGCGACCTTTGAAAAAGGTGACAATTTTTTTTAAAAAAGTGACAAAAAAGTGATTAAGAGACTTCTTCCCAATAGCACAAAACAACAAATATGGTTACAAATTATTATTTTTTTTTTATACTCTCCTACCAAAAAGGTTAGGTAAGATCATAATAAATTTCTTTATAATGGTCTTTATTATGGTCTTGGATGGGGCATGGCCATTTTATTGTCATTATATAAATTTACAGAAAAAAAATTACACAAAATTCTGAAAATCTATTATTTTATTATTTTCAATGTTCCAGAAAAACAATTCTGAATAAAAAAAACTGTTTTACTTACTGTTTTCTAGGCATCCTAGCAAAAAATGGCGTAATCATACTTACTTGATTTTCTTTTCTCAAGATTCTTCTGAATGATTTCCACTTCTTTTTCTCTCACTCTTCCGTTTGCATACATTTTACTCCCTGCATGCCTTCAGCTAATTTTGCTCCCTTTAAAGCATTTTTTTTTCCCCGAGTGCTTTCTTAAGTTTAGCCGAAGCTTCCAAAAGGAGTTTTTCTCTTGCCTCCTTAGTTTGTAGGGATTCTTTTTTCTTGTCATTCAGAGCAGCAGACTCACATTTGATTGACTTTTTTATTTTTTCTACCTTTTTCATATCTTCTTCATAATCTGTTCTTTTTTGTTTTTCTTTTAACTTTCCTTCTAATTCGATTTTCTTTTTCCTCTTACATTCTTCCATAAAGGCAGAGTACTTTGAACATGCCTGTTGTTTGTACTTAATGAGTTTAGGATTAATGGGTACAAAAAGGAAATTAGGATATTGTTTCAAGGCATCCCTCACCGTCAGTACACTGTTTAAAAATATTTCGGTCATTGCTGATTTATCTTCTCGTAATATATGCTTAGAAATGAAAAATCATCTCTCTATGTCAGCATTTCCATTTGACAAAGTAAGAGCTGCCTTTATTACTTTTACAACATTTGGAAACTTTATATTTTTTGATAATGAGTTCCTTTTTGAGCTATGTTGTTGCCAGTAATCATCAACAGTTTTGTTTTCAAATGCTGTATCATCTTTTTACAGAAATTTTCCATTCATCTAACAAATAATCCAGTTGAACATGAAATGGCATAATTTTTGCAACTTTCACAGTATGTCTCTGCAGCTTTTATCACTCACTCTTTCTTTCGGGTCTAAAAATCTAAAACTTTTAAGTGATCCATTTGATAAGCAAGTCTTTTCCATCACATGCTTGCAAGCAGTAATATAGTGCATTTGAGCTTCCTTCACAAATAACTTATCACTTTCCTTCAGTTTAGAAAGCTTGTCTGTGACCTTTTCATTAATGAGAAGTTCTTCAAGAGGAAGCAGATTACCAAATGTAAACAGTTCATCCCGATCAAGTTTTGAAAAATTAGTGATTTTTCTAATGACAGCAGTCTTTAAAACACGAGCCATGAAGGTCTGAAGAACGTTCCCTATTTCCTCATGCAATTTGTGGATCATGGGTGCTTGGCACTGAAAACATTGTGTGAACTTCATGAATAGTTCTACTGACGAAATAATGAAATGAAGTTCAATTGAAGGTTTCGTTAAGGCATAACAGCCTTGTAGGATCTGGATTTAAGAGCAGCAGAATTTTTTTCTCTGAGAGATGTGCTTAAGGAAACAGAACTGAATAATGTCCCACTGCTCCAAAATCCTGTTGGCTGAAGGCCCCAAGGCAAGCCACCTTGTTGTTGCATGTTTCAAAAATTTGTGGTGTGAAATGTTATATTTAGATTGGATTTCTTCAAACTCTTCCCATTGGGCAGGCCAACTGTCAAAATAATGGTAAATGTTGATCAGCAGCTCAGAAGCTTTTTCACCTAAATACTCCAATAATTTTACATATGCATTATCCATTGTGTGGATGTTGCAGGTAACTATGTTTATAAGACTTGTCCCTTGTGTCTCCTGGACATTACTATTTATAAGCCTAAAAACTTTTTATTAACATTAGGTCCATCTGATCCAAGCATTAGGCATCTGTTTTGTGATAAATTGGCCTCAGAAAGTGGGTGGTGTAGTGGTTAGTCATTTTTGATTCTTCAGGTAATGTTCCTAGTAGGTTGGTGGTGGTATTGTCAACTTCAGTACAAATTTTGAAGATGACAATCCATTTTTTGGTGCAAATATGACAAGGATGGTAAGTCAGATAATATCCGAAAACTTTAAAATTTCGTCGTCCCAGAGCGGGAATTTAACCAGTGTCTCCCAGGTAGTGCCTGGGTATGCTAACCACTACACCACCCAGAACGACCAAGCCTCGAGTTTCCGATTAATTTGAATATAACCATCACAGGATTCGCTAGTCAAAGCAACCGGCATTCATGTTTAGCGAATCTTGAGTTTAAGAATCCTATCCCGTGATTGCCCGGAGAAGCAGATAAATCATGAATGGAATGCGGGATCACACCATACAATACAAATTTTGAAGATGACAATCCATTTTTTGGTGTAAATATGACAAGGATGGTATGTCAGATAATATCTGAAAACTTGAAAATCTTACCATCTGACTTACAATCCTTGTCATATTTACACCAAAAAACGGATTGTCATCTTCAAAATTTGTATTGTATGGTGTAATCCCGTATTCCATTCATGATTTATCTGCTTCTCTGGGCAATCACGGGATAGGATTCTTAGCCTCCAGATTCGCTAAACATGAATGCCGGTTGCTTCGACTAGTGAATCCTGCTATGGTTATATTCAAATTAATCGAAAACTTGAGGCTTGGTCGTTCTGGGTGGTGTAGTGGTTAGCATACCTGGGCACTATCTGGGAGACACTGGTTTGATTCCCGCTCCAGGACGACGAAATTTAAGTTTTCAGACATTATCTGACTTACCATCATTGTCATATTTGCACCAAAAAATGGATTGTCACCTTCAAAATTCGTATTGTATGGTGTAATTCCATATTCATTCATATTCAACTTCAGTTTCATTATTCATCTCTGCATTTGCGGAAATCCAGCTTTCTGAAAACATTTAACAATTGTCGAAATCCATAAATTTGGCCAAGAAGCATGCACCCAACGAATACAATCAAAAACAGTGACTGCTTTAGAAAATTCTGTCACATGAAAGAAAATAATTTGACGACAGCCCGCAAAATTTCACTTTTAAACGGAGTTTCTCAGAGGATGAAAGGATAAAATGTTATTGGCTTAGACGCCCCTCAGCTCATCTTCAATCATCATTGGGGGTTAACATATTCGTGGACAGTAACAAAAATGCAGAGACATTTATAGAAAATTCATGTTTTCAGCAGGACAGTAAACATAAAGTAACTGGAACTCCCACACAATTTTTCGGCATTTGCAGCTTTGTACTTACGGCGTGAAGTAAAGTTAGATGGCATATAACGTCATGCCACTGGATGTACAGTGGCATGTGCTACCTTGCCCGCGAACGTGTTAATTATGAGGTGTTCCTACAATTATAAGGGGAGGTATAGGAGTACAGAAATAACTACATTCAGATAGTTGTATTATGTAACTACATTCACATAGAGGGTGTGTTTCACTCCCTACTTTACCCGGCATTTTTGTAATAACTGGAAGAGGAATGAAGATATCGTGACGAAATTTAAACTGGACTTAGCTTTCGCTGTGAGAAAGGAGATGGCATCATAACATGTGTTGGAAATGGTCCCCATTTGCGTCCAGGCAGGGCTGAACACGATGCTCGATATTTTGGAAGGTTCGGGTCAGCATGTCCCAAGGAATTGCCTAAATTTCTTGAATGATGTTGGATTTCAATGCGACGATGGATCGTGGATTATTGCCGTAAACTCTACCTTTCAGATAGCCCGAGAGCAAGTAATCAAGTGTCATCAAATCTGGCGACCGCAGAGGCCAAAGTCCCTTCAAAATGACTCTGTTCTCGAAAAATGGCACAATTTCAGCCATGCTGGCACCGGAAGTGTGGCATGTTGCTCCATCCTGCTGGAAATATCAAATGGATAATTCCTCATCGTCCAACTGATTCACGAAGGTCTGAAAAATTTTCCACGTAAGCTGCTGTCGAGATGGTTGTTTCGAGGAAGATCGGCCCAATAATGTGCCGCTGTGACATCGCACACCAAACGCCAATCTTCGCTGGATATAGGGGTCCTTCGTGTGCTGCGTGGGGATTGTCAGTTGCCCAAAAACGGGAATTTGGGGCTAGCATCACCACTGAGAATACTGGGCTAGTGGAGGCTCTAGCCCACCAATTTTGGGCTAGTGCCGCCACTTCTTTCTGACCATGCCCACGACGTCGGCGCAACTACACATTGCTTCAGTTTGCTTTCCACAGCCTAAGGCAAGTCCAGTACAAATTTTTTTACGATATCTTCATTCCTCTTAAGAGTTATTGCAAAGATGCCGGATAAAGTAGCTAGTGAAACACCCTGTAGCTGTAGGCATACTAAAACAATAATCTTTCAACTTCAAGCAATTTCTTTTGAAACTATATTGTTAAATTGTACATTTTCCCCCAATATGGTCAAAAAAGGTTTGAAAAGGTGACAAAAGCTGAAAAAGGTGACAAAAGGTGACTAATTTTAAAAAAGAGTTTGACAAGGTGACAAAAGTGACCAGCTCCTCCCCATGTAAGAACAATACTGGGCAAAAAGAACATCACGAGAAAAAAAAAGGTTATGAGAGAAATCTTCGCTGCATCTAACTTCCGTTTTTGACAGTTTCGAAAGACGGAATCCCGTCGTCAAACGGAAAATGCATCCCCCTTCACTACCATTCCCAAAAAAATTCTGTTCAGTTGTGCACTGATCTCAAGAATGCCTAAAATGATAACAGAAACGGTGGAATTCTTCGAATCCATGTAAGAATCTCGTGCCAGTAGACTACAGGGAAATCTTCGAGCCGACTTAAATTCAGCTTTCAGAAATCATTGCCCACAGTTTCATGCTGAAGTACAAACATTTATGCAATAAAATGAAGTTTGATAGCAATACTGGACACAGGTAACATCGTGAGAAAAAAAGAAATTACAATTAGCATTACAGGAAAAATTGCCACTCCATTTAACTCCCGTTTTTGAAAGTTTTGAAAGATGAAATACCATCTTCAGACGGGAAATGGCCCCTCCCTATCCCTACCCCTCCAAAAAAATTTCTTCAGTTAAAAAAAAAAACTGTTCCGTGAAAGAATCTCATGTATGAAGTAGCCATCTCCCCCCATCCAAAATTTAAAAGCATCTATCTCCTTACTCTCATTTTTCTTCAATATCCATAAAACCACATAAGATACCTTAAATGCTATATATATACTGTTATACATATTCAAGAACACGAAGCGGGGAAAGCTCCAGGAGAAGATGGAATTATCGTAGACATCATACAAGAAGCAAGTGGAGAAATCGAAACAGTACTCACCCAAATTTTCACTCGATGCCTTAATGAAGGGAAGATTCCTGAGGATTGGAACAACGCTACAATGATCCAGCTACATAAAAAAGGTGACATTGAGGATCTCAGGAACTAAAGACCTATCAGCCTCCTATCAGTGGTTTATAAAATCTTCACCAAAGTTCTTTCACACCGTTTGAAGGTAACACTAGACATGGCTCAACCGAGAGAACAAGCTGGTTTCAGGAGTGGCAACAGCACAATAGATCATATCCATGTACTGAGAGAACTAATTGAAAGAGCGAGGGAATATGAACTTCCATTGTGCATGGCTTTTATCGATTGTGAAAAAGCCTTTGATTCGGTGAAACCATCAGCAGTTACAATGGCTCTGAAATCCTGCAGTATTGAAGATGCATACATTAATATTATTAATAACATCTATGAAAATGCAAGTGCAAAGATTTGGCTGTTTGAAAATACAACGCACATAAAAATTGGAAAGGGAGTGAGACAAGGTGACACCATATCTCCGAAGCTCTTTAACGCCACATTGGAAAATGTCTTTCAATCACTGAACTGGGAAAACAAAGGGATAAAGATTAATAGAGATTATCTAACCCACCTTCGTTTTGCTGATGACGTAGTCATTTTTGCAACTACCCCAATCAGAGCTGCAGAGTATGATCCGGAACTTGCTGACAAGAGTAAAGAAGTGGGATTAAAAATGAACTTTCAGAAGACAAAAGTGATGTTCAATGCTTTAACAAGAAATGAAGATTTATCGATTGATGGAGAAAAGCTGGAGATAACAGGCATGTACATTTATCTTGGACAGCAGATATCAAGTGAGGGTCACATTGATGAAGAAATTAATCGGCGTACAAAACTTGCCTGGAGAGCTTTTGGAAGAAACAGCATAATTTTCAAGAGCAATATACCATTATGTCTTAAAAGAAAAGTGTTTGATCAATGCATCCTTCCAGTGCTTACGTATGGTGCAGAGACGTGGACCTTAACTAAAAGAGACATACAAAGGCTGCAGACAACTCAAAGTAGCATGGAGAGGTGCATGCTTGGTGTAACCAGGAGAGATAAGAAGAGGAACTCGAGGATCCGAAAAATGACAAGAGTGGAAGACATCATGATCAGAGTAAAATCCCTGAAATGGCAATGGGCTGGACATACTGCCAGAAGGACAGACCATCGATGGACAGCCGAAATTTTAGATTGGATTCCAAGGAACAGGAAAAGACCCAGAAGAAGACCACATGGGAGATGGGTGGATGAAATTCGAAAGTATGCGGGAGTGACGTGGAGGAGACTGGCACAAGACAGACTGTTGTGGAGGAAACTTGGGGAGACCTTCGTCCAGCAGCGGACTGATAATGGTTGACAATGATGATGATGATGGCATATTCAGAATTTTAAAAATCAAATACTAACACAAAAACATTCAAAACTAATCAAATGCATTACAATACTCATATTTTTAGCTCCTGAAATTTAAGTAATGTGAATATATCAAATAGAAGTCATCACTCTTTTTACGTATTTTTATAAGTGAGTCACGGAAAAATTATCGTATGTAAGTCTGGAGAATTTCGAGACCGCTGTGGTGCAGTGGAAGCATGTCCGGCACGTAACTGGAAGACCCTGGGTTCGATTCCCGGTGGCGGCCGACGAGAATTTTCCTGTGTCTCACTTATAAAAAATGTGGAAAGAGCGATGACTTCTATTTGATGTTCCCAATCCACATCCACTGTGTATTTATTAATGTGAATATACTGATAGAATGAAATATAAAGTTGTTTACTCACGAAAGAAGAGAGCATCTAGATTCTTCATTAAACCTTCAGAAATATAAACTCTGAAAAAAGTAAAACAAAAATAATTAGAACAGTTTTACGGAAGACTACATTTCACAACCAAAAATTAAGCTACTGGCGAACAGTTTTAATAATAGTAATTTAGTATTTCCCATACAAAATTCAATTTAGAAAACATGAATTACAAAATTTTAATGTTGTGACAAAAACTGTCAAATTATTCTGTTCATCACGTTGTTTTTTTTTGTTGTTGTTTTTTTAAGCCTTCGTTAGAGGAACCTTACACATTTGTTAGTTCTTATTGCTTTTATGTTGCTATTTGGTTCAAATAAAGAAGTTTATTTGCCTTGAGTCTTGCTTCTAAGTGTTCTTAATTTCCAATACACATCACTAATTCGATGGATGACTTACATTTTTTCTGAGGGACGTACTTTTCTCACTTATATTACCAGTTCCATGAAAGACTAAAGAGGTTAATAGGAAAAATATTTTATCTTATTCATACTGTGGATAATAGTAAATACACAAATTTAAGAATTAAAAACTTCTATTGTAGTTAATTTGACAGTTTTTGTCACAACATTAAAACCAATATACCACATAACAGAAACACCTGAAGAGAGAAATGAATAGGTACCTCTCACAGGTGTATATACAAATGAACTGCAAAAGTTCTCAAGTATAAGCAATTTGTTTTCCAATTAAATTGCCATATTTTTCAGAATATATGATGCACACTTATTTCTTACAAAACATTTAAGAAAAATAAAATAGCTTTTTAAATATTTTTATTAAGAAAAAAAAAGTTAAGTTTTACGCAGAAAAACAGCAGCTTAAGATGCATATAAATTTTAGATAATAAGTTGTACATCAAACCATTAAAATATTGTATGGAACACAATATGAGTCCCCAGTTTGAATATACTACAATAATTAGTAAACATCGTAATGAATGGGAGTTGCGATATATATAATATTCAGAGGCGATTACAATTGAAAAACAAAACACGAAAGATGACACCGAAATTTCGGGTGTAATGAGCACGTCTTTTGAATCCGTTCTACTAAATTAAATTTATCAAAGCTATTCAAAGTCAATGGAACTGGTATAGAAAACAATAGTATCTGACTGAAGAAAGAAGTTTTCCAATCTGGTTTTTAATCCCACACATATTGCTATAAACGGAATCGGGTGGCAGACTTGTGCATTAAGAAAAATTTGAATTTATGTGAGAAACATTTCACACCGGAAACGCTTTCATACACAAAGATTTTTTCAAGTCGGACTCATAGAAACAGAGATATCGACAAAACTAAAATGTGACTTTACGTCCCCTGGTGGGAAAACCATGCATTATTTTAGGAAGAAAGTATTCTCAAAAGGTTTTTATGGGGTCTTAATGAAGTTCTTTAAAAAATGTGGAAAGATTTTTGGAATTGTGATCTAGCTGTATTGTACATAGACTTCTTTAACTGTACATAAGTTTTTTAGCTTATTTTAAATTCATAACACTAGTTTTTCACAATGCTTCAACAATATGGTATCATGTAAGAATTCCGAAAATATAGAACAAGCATATATATTGGTCAGAGCTTGCTTTTCACAGTGTTTTAATATTATTATTATCTGCAAACCAAAAACAATTTTTGAAAGTTGAAAATGCAAGACAAATGGTATATTCAATGACGAAGAAACAGATACATGAAAACCGAAAAACGTACCCTCCTGGGGGAACATACTACACTAATGAGCCATTATATTATGACCACCCTCGGCCTACAGAAATGAGCACGTTTGGAGGCCGAACAGTGGCACAGATGAAGTTCACAGAGCAGTATATATACAACCTGAGGACCAGATTTCGGTAAGTAGAGTGTTCGGAGTCAAAATGGGAAAAGCTGCTGATTTATCGGAGTTTGATAAAGGCCAAATTCTGGCACAGCTTGTGGGTTGTTCATGTGCCATTGTAGTAAATACGTATCAAAAGAGGTGCACAAACGACCAAACAACGAAACGTCGTTCGCCAATGTGTCATCCACAGCTCATTTATACCAGAGGGGAGCGGAGACTGGCGCGCGTTGTTCACAGAAAACGCAGTGCCACAGTGTGACAAATCACTCGCAGCTACAACAGTGGTGATCGGGGCAATGTGTCGCAGCACACAGCTCATCGCAGCTTTCTGTGCATCGGCCTGCGTAGCCCCAGGCCCCCAGGATCACTGCATGTCATCACCAACACCGCATGAAATGGGCACGATCATCGAGATTGGACTGTGGATGACTGGAAGAAAATGGCCTGGTCTGACGAATCAACATTCCCGGTGCAACACGTAGATGGCCAAGCGTGGATGCGCCGGTTACAAACGGAGGCTATGACAACTGAATGCACTGCTGGGCGGAAACAGTCCAGAAGCGGCGGTGTTATGCTGTGGGCGATGTTTTCTTGGGACACTTCAGGCCCCGTTATCCCAATAGCACAATCCCTGACAGCTGTCAGGTATCTGAGCATTGTTGCAGACCAAGTTGATCAAGTCATGGCAACTGTGCTCCCTGCTGGTGATGGCCAGTACCAACAGGATAATGCGCAATGCTGGAATTGTCAAGTAGTGGTTCGAGGAACATGCTGGTAACTTTCTGTTGATGCCCTGGCCTCCAAATTTACATGATACGAACCCAATCGAACCTTTGTGGTTCAACTCGGAAAATCGGGTTCACGCCGAATCGCCAACACCCCGAAATGTACGGGAACTGAAGGACTTGCTGTAGACATTATGGTACCAGATACCCTAGGATACGCATCGCCACCTCATCGAATCGACGCCTCACCAAGTGGCCGCGGTTCTGAGGGCTAAAGGATTCCTACAGCTTATCAGGCAGGTGGTGATAATGTAATGGCTCATTGGTGTACATTCATGGACGAAGAAATAAATACATAGAAAACCTCCTGGAAGAACTTGCAAGAGGAACCCTGCGAATAGTCGCACCATAAAATGTGCGAAGTCAGGAAGGTTCGTACAGTACATTTCACGTACTTTTATTACTTTTCATTTTATGACAAAATATGTATTTTTAGCTTATGATTCATTATAACTTTGCGATTTGTGAAATTTGCCATATACAATACAGCTGATGAAAACAATGTACAGCATAAACATATAAAACGAGCTAAACACACAGAGTCACATACGGTAAAAGGTTCGTTTAGCGGTAGCTTTAGAACCATTACTGTACGTGTATATTGGAAGCACATACCGAAGCATCTCGGTGTATATTGGAAGCACATACCGAAGCATCTCGGTGTATATTGGAAGCACATACCGAAGCATCTCGGTGTATATTGGAAGCACATACCGAAGCATCTCGGTGTATATTGGAAGCACATACCGAAGCACCTCGGTGTATATTGGAAGCACATACCGAAGCATCTCGGTGTATATTGGAAGCACATACCGAAGCATCTCAGTGTATATTGGAAGCACATACTGAAGCATCAAAACAAGACTTGGTGAACACAAAAAAGATGTTTCCAATGGTCTTCCAAAGACAGCTTTATCTGCACTAACCCTTGAAGACAGCTCTGCAGTTCCCATTTGGAAAGAAACCAAAAAAGTTGCCCCTTGCATCAACAAGGCATCTCTGCATTTTCAAGAGAGCATTGAAATTTTGTTCACCAAAAACTGCAATTCAGAGACCCCTCACCAAATTCCATTTATTTGGATCTCTCTTCTAAAATCTGGCAACAGTTCCAACACCCCAACTTCAAATTGTAGTCCTGGCAACCAGCCCATCCAGTCGATTGCGGGTGATCAAGGTCGTAGGATGACCGAAAGCTACCGCTAAACGAACCTTTTACTGTACGTGACTCTGTGTGTTTCGCTCGTTTTATATGTTTATGTGTTATTGTCGCGTGATGCCCGAGTTTTAAACCAACAATGTAGAGAAGTGCCACGCAGTTCATCAACCACTGGTATACATGCACTGCAGGATTTGCCCACGTTACACTTCCATGCATCCAATGGCATTTGTTATTGGTCTGGATGGCCATCCTTGTCATGCGACTGACGTGACAAAGTAAGATGGCCTCTATCACAATCTATCAGCATTCTGTGGTATACAAAGAATGGTATTCTGGAAAGGGGAATTTTTTCTTTTATCTGAAGCTCAGCCAAGAACCATTTGAAATAAAAAAAAAAAAGTCATCAAAGAAGTGAAAACAGGCTAACCCAGGGGTGGCCAAATGGTCAATCGCAAGCTCTCATACGGTCGATCATTTGTTTTATCAAGCTGGTGTATGTTGTTCCATACAAACTGCCTGAGACCAGATGATAAAATGAATCAGTCACACTCCCCTCCCCAACCCTAACCACTCCGCATAGCCATCACATATCTGCAGTTTGTCACATAAGGCATGTTGTTATCTCCCGCTCTGCTAGCTGTCAATCGCAACACCTACAAAATACAGGAGCTGCCTGACTGATGCTCATTTAGACAAGTGTCTCCAACTGTGCCTCACTAAATATGTGCCTGATTATTCTAAACTTTGTGAGGACATGCAGCTTCATACATCAAATTTAAGAATTAAATACTGTAAGTAAAGAGTCTATAAGTAAAGTTACATAATTTGTTTCAAAAATAGTGTTTCAAAAATAAAAAATTTAAATATTTCTCTGCATTTGTTTCCAAACTTACAAAACCACACACACACACACACACACACACACACACACACACACACACACTAACAAAACACTAGTGATATAGGCTTATTCCTATTTAAATATGCCTATATCACTGCGATGAACCATAGATCACAGTAGGGAATGATAGCTTAAGGTAAATCTTGGTTCCCCAAAGTTTGGCCACCCTGGGCTAACCTCTGAACACTGTTCACGAACAGCAAGGCCGAGAAACTGTTGGATGTAGTGGCATCTCACATTGTAGACTGCAAATTAAGTACGAGCCTCCAGTCAAAAGTTCAAGCAAAATTTACACCTTCCACGAATGGATTTTTCTAAAAACTACAATTCCACAGTATTTATGCTACTGTGGATGAATAAATTTTTCTGTTTTGTTTATGATGCATACATACATATCACTAAGCTGTTCTCTGGAATTCAGAGATTATCCCACAAAGAAATACAAACTACCAAATATTTTTTTACTTACTGTTGCCATATCGAACTTCTCCATTTACAGCGATCTTGGCATACAACTCGGGCTTCACTGACATCCATCACACGCCATACACAAGATCTTCTATACTTTATACTCATAATCTTTTTCTCATGCAGACACTGCTGAATTTGATCCTCCCGTGACTTCCTTGGCCTTCCTCTGCCTTTCCTTCCTGCCACTTGGGCTAACAAGATTTTCTTAATAAGCATCTCATCACTCATTCTTTCACCATTGCCAAACCACCTTGCGGACAACATTTTTCTTCACATTGCACCATTGCAACACATCTTCATTCCTCACACAACCAGAATGTGTCTTGCTACAAACCCTCGCGTAAGTAACTCATTTCTCCAGCACACAAACGACTCCTATGTTTCTTCTGTAGTACCCAGGTTTCACCGCCATACATCAGAGTAGGAACAATTACACTTTCATACAGTCATGTGGGACTCTCTTGAGAACCCATCATTCCTGTGAAAATCTCCCAAAGCAGCCATGGCTTTCAACGAAGAATTCACTCGCCTACTAATTTCACCATCCAATTTGTTCTCTCTGTCAAACATGTTTTCTAAATACACAAATTCATTCACCTGGTGAATCATTGTGCCATTTAGACTTATATTACATTCAGTACTACCAGTTCCTCTCTCAAAAACCATTACTTTGGTTTTTCCCTTATTTATACTTAATTTGAAAAGTAGTAATGATGCAGCCAGCAATAATGATGAGATTTATACTCAGTTTGAAAGCAGTAATGATGCAACCAGCACTAATGATGAGACTGCATCCCCAGTTTTCTGGAGGACAGACCCTTACTATTTTCAAGGTATGTAGACAATGTACTAATGTTTTGGCCCCACTCAAGGGAGAGCCTCGACATGTTCGTTTCTCAGATGTCCAGTCAATTTGAGTCATTTGATTTCACAGTTGAAACTGAGGACAACCCTTTAGCCTTTTAAGATTTATGGTTGGTTCGTAATCCTCATTCTAAGCAAGTGACTTATTCAGTCGTCAGGAAACCGGACTCGTGTATGTCAATTATTCCATATTCATTAGCTCATCCCTGGTGTCAAAAAACATCGGCCATCTCCTATCTTTTGAGATGCATCTCCACCCACTCAGCAAACCAGCTCCTACGCCGTCAAGAAATCAGCAAGATAGTAGGTATTGCTGAGGGACATGGATATACTGCACAGATGGTGTATGGATTGCTAGGTAGACTACAGCAGAATACTCTATCTACATTACAACCAGTCAATAAGCAAACAAAGAAATATGTAGGATCAGTCATGTATGATCCTAGGATAACGGATGCCATCAAAAGGATCTGTAAAAGACATCTCATTGATTTTGAGGAAAGAATTATTAACTTGCTCTCTTCCATTAAGAGCAATCGTGATTCAGTGGACATTACATATAAGCATGGAGTATATATGATACCTTTGGACCCTGTGCTGCCCACAGAATCGGAAAAAGTCTACATAGGATCTACTTATCGGACTCTCAGGACTAGATTGGCTGAACATAAGTTCGACATAAAAATGAAAGCAAATTCCACTGCGAAGTCACATTTAGTCAGGCAGGGCTCCCATGATCCAGTCTGGGACCATGTTTCTGTACTGAACGTTCCAATGTCTAGATCATACCTCAGGTTCACTGAAAACATTTTCATTTATTCTTTCGGGGGATAGGGTGTGTAACGATAACACATTGGAACTAATACCGCTTCCTTGGAAATAGATACTTCCCGATTCTACCCACCACTGTTCCCGTGGGTATTTTGATATAAATACGTAGGTGAGTCAAAAAGTTAGTTGCACTGCTTGATAAAACAACACAGGATCGAAATTACAGAAAAATGTTATATGTACCTGAAAGTTCCATTAACTTCGACAGCGGCTGAGAACATTGTGCGCATGAATGAACACATTCTTGCAAACAGACGAGTAACAGAAGACGAAATCGCAAAAGAACTGGATATTTCACATGGAAGTGTGCATACAATTATGACTAGGTGAAAGCTGCAACCAGCAATGGTTATCGGACGTTGGACGGAATTTCTTTGCATAAGGCATAGAAAAACTTGTGCCATGCCTCGACAAATGTTTCAATAAACTAGGTAATTATGTCGAGAAGTAACAAAAGTTACTTCTTTAATCACCTAGTTTATTGAAACATTTGTCGAGGCGTGGCACAAGTTTTTCTATGCCTTATGCAAAGAAGTTCCGTCCAACGTCCGATAACCATTGCTGTTGCAGCTTTCACCTCGTCATAATTGTAAGCACACTTCCATGTGAAATATCCAGTTCTTTTGTGATTTCGTCTTCTGTTACTCATCTGTTTGCAAGAATGAGTTCATTCACGCGCTCAACATTCTCGGCTGCTGTCAAAGTTGACGGTCTTCCCTTGCGGTAATCGTCCTCGATATCGGTACGTCCGTTCTCGAACAAGATGCACCACTTTGCAATAGCTTGACACGATATTGCGTTCTCACCGTAGACTTTGTTCAACTGCCGACAAATTTCAGTGCAGTTACACCCTTTTGCCCACAAAAAACGAATCACTGCACGCAGTTCCAATTTGGACGCCACCAGCAGCTGCCGAGGCATGTTCACAACTCGTTAGCGAGCGAACTAAGACTACTGCGTAGAAGCAACTGCGGCACGTGCTGCAGATAAATGCCAGCAGTGTTGCCACAAAGTGTCAACAAAATATCCTTTTACCGAAATGTTTTACGGAGGAGTGTAACTAACTTTTTGACTGCCCCTCGTAACTCTTTGATGCCAACAACAACAGTGTTCAATCAAACTTCGAATTTACATTGTGACTCCACCCAGTGATCACGCCAATTATGATGAGGGCGGTCCCTGTTGTGGGTATCTATATATACACACGTGGCCAAAAGTCCTACACTAGTACACCGAAAGTCAATTTTTGATGTTTGAAGTCAACTTATACAGCGTAATGATAAAGTCAGGAATACATATTATACAACATCTTAAAAGAAATTTTATGCTGAATTCAAGTATTCTTACAGAATGTTATTACCAGTAATAGAAGTAAAGTTACAAGCAAAGTTGTGCATGTGAGGAAACACAAATCCAGTTCTGAAAAAGTGTTCGTGCCCCTCTAAATCCACTATAGCTTTCTCCGACGTGCGCTAGTGAGATATTAAAGGATGCAGAATCGTCTGCCTACTTATAACGCAGCTGCTTGTAATCAGTTGACGGAAGTTTATGCAGAATTCCTGATGATGTTCGAATTTTGAAATGTCAAAGACCCGAAAATTGGTCCTGCCTCTTCAAACCAGGGCAAAAATTATTACTTTGCATGAACTTGGATTCAGTAATTGTAAAATTGCTGTTAAATGTGGCTGTGATCATTCCACTGTCTTGCACACCATTAAAAAAGTTGTAGAAACTGGATGTCTGGGAAACAGAAAAAGAACAGGTCGACCAAGGCTGTGTACTGAACGTGATGATCGCATGTTGATTCGTCGTTCCTTAAAATCAAATTTTAAAACAGCCACTGATTTAAGAAATGAGTGGGAGAAGGAAATAGGCATTATTGCATCTGCATGTACAGTTCGCTGTAGGCTACAAGAAAATGGACTGACTGCATGAAAAGCTGCACGAAAACCTTTCCTTACTGAACAACAACAGCTCAAAAGAATTGCTTGGGCCAAGGCACAAAAGAATTGGACTGTTAATGAATGGAAAAATGTTATTTTCAGTGATGAAACAACTGTTATTTTTTCCGCAAATAATTGAAATAATTATGTACATCGTCGAGCTGGTGAAAGATATAAGGCATGCTGCACCCAGCCAACAATCAAGCACCCTCATTCAGTGATGTTATGGTCCTGTATTTCAGCCAGTAGTGTTGGCCTTCTGCACATTGTTGATGGCACATTGAATGGATCGAAATATGTGGATATTTTGGAGTCCAAACTGCCACTATCTGCACAAGACACGGGTTTGCGAAATTTTATCTTTCAGGGCGATGACACGCCATTCCATCGGTCAAAGTTGGTTGACGAGTGGGTTAATCGAAAAGTTATAAGAAAACTTCAGTGGCTGGCACAGTCACCGGATCTGAATCCCATAGGGAATATGTGGGTGAGATTGAAGCAAAAGATCCGTCAACAAGGACCCACATCTAAAACGGCATTGAGTCTGTAAGGACCATATGGCACCGTGTTATCACCAATGGACAACTAGAGAAGCTCATTAGTTCCATGCCAAGGAGATGCACTTTGTTACTAAGAAATCGTGGTCATCCAATTAAATATTAAAGCGTATTTTGCTTGTTGGTAAATTATTTCAAGTGTTCTGTAAGTTTCAATAATGTACTGTACAGTAATTTTTCATTAAAGGCATTGTACACTAATTTCACAAATTCCACTATTTGTTACTTTTTATGACTAGACGCTGTACTTTTCCTTGTAACTTCCCTTCTGTAATAACATTCTGTCAAAACATTTGAATTCAGCATAAAATTTCCTTTAAAATGATGTATAATATGCATTCCTGACTTTACCATCACACTGTATAAGTTGACTTCAAACATTGATTTACAGTCTATCGGTGCAGAACTTTTGGCCACAACTGTATATATTGTGTATTCCCATCACTTACAACATGTGATGATGGATCGTATTTTGCGATCTGAAAGGTCTTATATGTAAGGTTTCATTTTATACCTGCCAGCTTTCAGAAACTGAAATCCGTAAAAAAAATTAATCGATACATTCGATGAAATTACTTGTTGCGCACATTGATTAAATGTACCGAACATATCAATTACAAATGATACATTACCTAAATCAACTTTTAATTGATATGACTGCAGGTGTTTGAATCTATCGCCACATTTATTCCGATTAAAATAGAATCTTATACATAATTTCTCATTACTGTGCTACCATTATGATCTATTGATTGAGAAAACTCGTGATATAAATTGTAATAACAACACCCCCTATGACCTGCCATATGCATGGAAATTCTTGGTGGAACGTGATAAGAAAATAAGAAAGATGTCCAAACAAACCCATGATCATAATACGCATGCGCAACAAGGCCCCAGCAGATAATGAGAACGATCAGTGACCCAGTGATACAACGATGTCTTTGGAAATGTAAACATCGTACGCTACTGAGGATGACTCGCAAAATGAAGAGTTGAAACTAGTTTAGTTAATGAAACAATACAACATGTGAAACAGTAATAAGTAACATTGTATACCAATATGCATAATACCATGCAATTAGCCACATATTGATGTAGAGCATTTATTGAATATTTGACTCACAAACCACATGCAATCTTTGCTTAGTTTTTCTTTCTGTTGACATCATTCCCTTCCTATTTCTTCACCACTTTTCTTTCCCCTCTCTCCTTTTATTCTCTCAGATGACAATAATGCTGAAAAACTTTCAGCCTGAGGACCATGAATGCATGATGTCAATGCTTTCACTACTTTAGATAAATGGTGTGACTTTCAGAATTTATGAATATTTTTGAACACCGTGCATCAATTCTAACAAATTTTCAAACTGTCACTTCCATTTTTTAGAAAATACCCCCCTCCCTCCCCCCTTATCAAGTTTAAGTGCAGATATTATAGGGGGAAAGAACACCTGTTCAACAACACAGGATAGTGAGAACATCGCACGAAGAAAACAAAATGCAATCTTGGGAGAAATCTTCACGCTTCGACCGACTTCCATTTTCGGAAACTTCCTCCATTTTTAAGTTAAAATGCAGTATTTGTGGAATAAAAGGATATTTAACAATACTTGGCAGAAGGAACTACGCGAGGAAAAGCAAAAGAAGATTACTGGAGAAATATTTGCTGCATCTAACTTCCGTTTTTTAAGTTTCGAAAGACAGAATCCCGTTGTCAAATGAAAAATGAATCCCCCACCCCCAAAATTTCTGTTCAGTTGTGCATTGATCTCCGGAATGCACAAAATGATAACGGCAATGGCGGAATTCTTCAAGTCCATGGAAGAATCTGGTGCCCGAAGACTACAGAGAAATGTTCGCGCCGTCTTAACTTCTGTTTTTGGAAATTGTTGCCCACAGTTTCATGCTAAAATACAAACATGCAATAAAATGATATTTAATAACAATACTGAGAACAGGCAACATCGTGAGAAAAAAGAAATTATGATCATGGGAAAAATTATCACTCCGTTTAACTTTAGTTCTCAAAAAGTTTGGAAAGACGAAATACCATCCCCACACGGAAAATGACCCCTGTCTAACACCACCTCCATTTCTCTTCAGTTCTGCATCGATCTCAAAAATGACCCAAATGATGACAAAAAAAAAGCAGAATTCCGCGAATTCGCATGGAAAAATCTCATGCATGCATGTTTGACATCACACACAGTTGGAAACCAGTCAGATGATCAGAAGAAAGCACTTCAGACGACACTCAGTCACCAGAGTCGTGGTGTTATTCACCTAATACTTTACTTTCTAATGTTACAGGAGTCTTAAAAATATTGCATAGAAATATAAAAAAAACTGTATTATACTTACACTTCCCCTAGAAATGGGACTTTATGCTTCACAGGCAAGATATTTTTATTTACCATAGCTACCATATAGTTTTTATACCTTAAGATTCGATGATATATATCTAAAGGAAGACAAACAAAAAGTCTGGTTAACTCTACAACAAGAACATAAAATATATTCACAAGACACTTGATGACATTTCTAAGGCAATTTGAAACTTTTCTCAATTGTTATGTAAAAATGTGTGAAACAATTACTAGTACTCTGAGATGAACATGATACAAAAATACTTCCCCAAAAGCAGAAGAATTTTCAGTTTTGTCAACATCAGGCTGAACAAATACACCTCAACTTCACAGTTATGTCTTAAAAGTGTTTAATCAATGCATAAATTTCTAGGACCCAAGAGAGTTCCCACTCAAAAGTAATAAAAAGTTCTATGACTTTTCCAGATTCTCCAGGTGTTTTTAAGTTTCTCCAGAGTGGCGACCCTAATCATGTTGCGATGAATTGTTACATTTCATTCCATTCATGCATTTTATCACCAAAGCACACATTTGTAAATTCTTTCAGTAATTTGTCTATATAAAATTACCTGCCTTTCATTAATAACAACTAAATATGCAGTGCACCTTATTTTTCGTACCATAATTCCATGAACTTTTGTGAATACACATAGGATTTGTAAATACATTCCCATAGAAACGGGCCATAAGAAAAAATCTGCCAGTTTGATTAGTTTCAGTTTTACTAAAACACAAAGCAGCTAAGTTTAATGTTTAGAGAAATATGTTGCAACAACTGACAAAGGAATTTGATCCATTGTTTGGTTGGTTCCCTTGTGAAGTGTTTCTCCAGGCAGAAGTGTGTCAAGCCATTGTGCCTAATTGTTCCGTGTTACAAACTGCCTGCAGAAATTGAACAAAAACCTAACAGGCAATTTTTAAAATTCAATTTTGCATCTTTTACAGGGAGCCTTTCAACCTTTATTCTTTCCATTTTAGGCCTATTCCCATTCCTTCTCCTCCAACCAGTTTCACTCATGACACTACCAAGTAATGATCAGAGCCAACATCCGCACCTCTCATCACAGGAGTTTCAACAACTAAGTTTCGATGCTGATCATAAACAACAAAATCTATAACACTCGGACAACAGATGAAAAGATAAAAGATTATCCGTGTTTATTGGTGTATGTAAAAAGAGAAATATACACAAATTCCCCTGCGAGCTTTCTCCGTCAATGGACAGCTTTGTCAGGCGGTTACTAGGTGAAGAGCACAGAATCAAATACAAACTATTGATACCAGATAAATTTTTAACTGATTATTTACTTACTGTTGCAGTATCAAACTTCTCCATTTACAGCGACCTTGATACACAACTTGGGCTTCAATGACATCCATCACTCAACAAACATAAAACCTTCTATGCTTTATACTCATAAACTTTTTCTCATGCAAACACTCCTGAAACTGATCTTCCCATGACCAGGGGTGCAGAAAATTTTCAGAGCCCAATATTTCCCCAGAACGTAATTTTTTTTCTGTCCGAAATTTCCCCCAAAACTGTAGCGGACTTTCATACAAGTTTAAGCGAGTATTAGATGTTGATGATTAAGAACTAATCCTTAAAGCCTATTACTTAAAAATTTGAAAAAAACCAACCTAATATTTATTTTAGATTCAAAATGTCTGAAACATTTTTGAGTCTAGGTGAAAACAGTGTGGGGCAGAGAGGCTGAAAAACAAACAGCTAAAAAAATTCTGCAATTAACTATAATTTATTTCATTTTAGCATTTCAGGCGTATAATTGTGCCAGATAATTTTACCGAATGAAATTTGAATTAGACTTAAATCCTTTGAAAAATGCATGGGTCATTCGCTTTAAAATGTGCAGAACCCCTAATAATTTTTCAGATCAGCGCTTACGACACATAAGCTGCCATTTGTTTCGGAAATTTATTAGCATGACTAGTGGTTGTGCCTTACTTATTACTCTGCCACGCTGTCTACGTCTTGGCATTAGTAAAGTCGTTTGGGCTCGGCGAATCATATGCCAGCAGCAGTCTGCAGTACGTCACTGTGCTCATAACCTCTTGTATTTATAACGATATGACATTTTTCAAAATGATTACCTGATTACCATGCAGTAAATTACTCTTATCTTTCGCGTTATACTCGTTGTTAATAAGTCAATTTTTTGTTTTATTATTATTACTACTATTATTATTTTACCCGCGGGCAAAAATTCCCCCAGAGCTGCCTTAATTTCCCCGAACCTCGTTCGTGAGTTCAGACAAATTCTGCACCCCTGTCCATGACTTCCTTGGCCTTTCTCTGCCTTTCCTTCCTGCTACTTGGGTTAAACAAAATTCTTAGTAAGCATCTCATCACTCATTCTTTCAACACAGCAAAACCACCAAAGTATATTAGTCTCCACCTTGCTAACAACATTTTGCTTCACATTACACAACTGCAACACATCTTCACTCCTCTCATGATCAGAACGTGTCTCACCACAAACATTTCTCCAAGTTATGCATTTCTCCAGCACACAAAAAGACTCCTATGTTTCTTCTGTAGTACCCAGGTTTCACTGCCATACATCAGAGTAAAAACAATTACACTTTCAAAAACGGCCATGTGGGACTCTCGAGAACCCATCATTCCTGTGAAAACCTCCCAAACAGCTATGACTCTCAATGAAGAATTCACTCACCTACTAATTTCACCATCCAATTTGTTTGTGGTGCTTCCTAAATAAACAAACTCATTCACTTGGTCAATCACTGTGCCATTTAGATTTGTATTACATTCAGTGCTAACTAACAGCTCCTCACTAAAAAACCATAACTTTGGGTTTTCCCTTATTTATACATACATACATACATACATACATACATACATACATACATACATACATACATACATACATACATACATACATACATACATACATACATACATACATACATACATACATACATACATACATACATACATACATACATACATACATACATACATACATACATACATACATACATACATACATACATACATATCACTAAGCTGTTCTCTCAGATTCAGAGGTTAGCTCCAAAAAGAAATACAAACTACCCGATATTTTTACTTATTGTTGTCGTATCAAATTTCTCCATTTACAGCGATCTTGGCATACAACTCGGGCTTCACTGACATCCATCACACACTGTGAACAAGATATTCTATACTTCATACTCATAATCTTTTTCTCATGCAGACACTCCTGAATCTGATCCACCCTCTGCCTTTCCTTCCTGCCACTTGGGCTAAAGATTTTCTTAGTAAACATCTTATCACTCATTCTTTGAACATGGCCAAACCACTGAAGCATATTAGTCTCCGCCTTGCTAACAACATTTTGTTTCCCATCACACAACTGCAACACATCTTCATTCCTCACACAATCAGACTGTGTCTTGCCCCCACCCCACCCATGTAAGTAACAAATTTCTCCAGCACACAAACAACTTTTATGCGTCTTCTGTAGTACCCAGGTTTCACTACCATACATCAGAGTAAGAACAATTACACTTTCATACACAGCCATGCGGGACTCTCTAGAGAACCCATCATTTCTGTGAAAACCTCCCAGAGCAGCTATGACTTTCAATGAAGAATTCACTCGCCTACTAATTTCACCATCCAATTTGTTCTCTCTGTCAAACATGCTTCCTAAATACACAAACTCACTCACCTGGTCAATCACAGTGCCATTTAGACTTACATTACATTCAGTGCAACCAGTTCCTCTCTCAAACACCATAACTTTGGTTTTTCCCTTATTTATACTCAGTTTGAATTTCATGCAAACTTCGTACATTCGGGACAACATACTCTGCAACTCACTTTTGCTCTCTGCCAACAGGACTATGTCATCAGCATACAGCAATCTGCACACACGGATATCATACATACATTACATACATATCACTAAGCTGTTCTCTGAGATTCAGAGATTAGCTCCAAAAAGAAATACAAACTACCCGATATTTTTACTTACTGTTGTCATATCAAACTTCTCCATTTACAGCGATCTTGACATACAACTCAGGCTTCACTGATATCCATTACACGCCGTACACAAGATCTTTTATACTTCATACTCAAAATATTTTTGTCATGCAGACACTCCTGAATCTGATATCACCAAGACATAAACCACTATTATCTATTTTGGCATCATGCATGCACACACCCATAAATATATTAAACAGGCATGGTGACATTACACAACCTTGCCTAACTCCTGCACCAATAGAAAACCATTTTGATAAAACACCATTCACTTGTACACAGGCTCTACTGTCAGCATACATGGCTTTTACACTATTAAGTAGATACCCAGTAACATCATATTCATTCAATACCTTATTTATAGTAACAATTAATCCTTAATGTGGTGGGGCACAGTCCTGCTAGAAAATTATCCATGGCTGACATTTGTCTAACTGAGGTACAACAAAAAGCCTCATGTACAGGTACACCTTCGCTGTTATTGTATATTAAAAAAAAAAAAAAAAAAAAGTAAGAGAGGTATGATGACACTGGCATGCACAAGACTGCACCAAACATTTACTTTTGGGATGTCCCACTGTTTTTAAAGACAACATAGGGATTTTCCAACACCTACATATGCACACTGTGTCTGTTTACTTCACCACAGGTCTGAAAAGTAGCCTCATCTGAAAAACGCACATGCTGCAGGTAGTTGTTGTCATTGATACATTGTACACTGAAGTGCCAAAAGTCATGGGATACTACCTAGTATCATGTAGGACCTCCTCTAGCCAGGTGAAGTGCAGCAACTCGACGTGGTATCGAGACCACAAGTGGGCAGACTTCTGGAGAGATGTTGAGCCATGCCATCTGAACAGCCATGCACAGTTCCCTGGTATTTGCAAGTGCAGGATCTTGGATGCAAATGGACCTTTCCACCGTGTCCCATAAGTGCTCTATTGGGTTTATGTCAGGCAAACATGGTGGCCACACCATCCATCAGATGGAACTATCCGGAATGCCCCTCAAACCAATTTTGGACAACTTGGGTCTAATGACATGGTGCATTGTCCCCCAGGAAAATTCCATCGTTGTTGGGATACATGAAGTCCATAAAGGGCTGCAAATGGTCAACAAGCAGAGCAACAAAGTGATTACCAGTTAATGATGTGTTTACGAGGACCAGATAACCCAAACCATGTCACATAAAGACACCCCACACTTGTATGGAACCACCACCAGCTTGCACAGTGTCTTGTTGACAGCTTGGGTACAAGGTCTCGTGGGGTCTGTGCCACACCCAAACTCTACCATCACCTTGTAACAACTGATAGCGTGACTCATCGGACCATGCCAAATGTTGCCTGTCATCCAGGGTCCAATCACTGTGTTCGATGGTGTGGTGTTAACAAAGGCACTCTGGTGGGGTCTTCTGCTCCCCTACTCCATGCAAGGTCCATAACCTTTTCTGTGGGGAAAAAATAAGGACTTTCTAAGGACCTACACTGCAATTGATATTTTGCGTCACTGGAAAGTCATCGTGTGTGTGTGTGTGTGTGTGTGTGTGTGTGTGTGTGCGTGTGTGTGCAGTATGTATATATACATATGTAGGGGATTAAACAGCACTAGTGGCCATTTATCAGGCATTTTGCCCCAAATATAAACTACTTTGCCCACAAAAAAACAAAATTAAATCCACGCCGAAAAAAAGGACGAGCAGGAGACAGAGACAATGAAGCAAGGTGAACTGAGTAGAGCAGTAGACACTAAATAGATCAGACCACACTAGACAACTGACATCATAAATTGTGAAGTCAAACAGAACCCCCCCCTCCAATTTCCTTTGCTTTGACCCCCAAAAAGGCACACAACACAGATGTTAATCCCACTGGTAAGGTCAGGCAAAGTAAGTCTTGCAGGTTACAATGGGAAAAGTGGAGGTTGGGGGTGGGGTATTGAAGGGAGATCATTTCTAAGAACATTCCAGCAGATTGTGTTCCTTCAATGAGCTAGAAGAAAGTTCTCCTGGTGAACAGGTTAGCATTTTTACAGACACACAAACAGAAATGGGGGCAGGGTTGCGATGCCCATTACTGCAGCACACAAAAAAAACAAGACCGGGGGGGGGGGGTAACAACTTGTTTTAAAAAAAAATAAGGGCTTTTTAAGGGCCTAAGAAATAGAAATCAAAAATAAGGAGTTCTTAAGGACTTTTAAGGACCGTGCGAACTCTGCCATGGACGCTAAATTACGCTGCATTGACCTCATGGATATGTCTCCAGTACCTGCTGTGTTGAATGTGGATGTTATTTGAGCCAATGTCACTTGTCTGTTAAGCATGGACAATCCTGGTCAGACGCTACTGGGAACAGCCATTTAGCACCCTTAGTCTGCAACTGCACTGCCCACGGTAGGTGGTAATGCCTTCCGTGACGTATTTCTCTGTACACACGTGACACCGTGGATCGAAGAATGTTGAATGTTCGCACATTCGGAAATTGAATGTCCCATCTGTCTGGCTCCCACTACCATGCCTCATTCAAACTCTGATAATTCATGTCAGCTTGCCATAATCCTACTGGCAGTTGTTCAACCTCGTGCACGAGATTACACCTCGCGTCTGATAAAAATCATGGTGTGTGTCAAAGCCTTTATACGACGGCAGCACCAGTTAAAATGTTACATTACTTTTGGCACTTCAGTGTAAAATCTCAGTTGCAAAAGCAACATGACATTGGTGGTCTTCCACTTGCAAGGCTTGAAGAATCTGCACTTTGTATGCATACAAATAGTTTTTTTTTCTCCAGTGTAGTGCAGTAGATTCCAAGTTCAGACGTAGCTCAGCTGGTTGATTTCAAGGGACTACATACAAAAGCTGTCCACACTGCATCAGCAGATTCTTCACTAACAACCGGTCGGCCCAATCATTTTTGGCCATCAGCACTTCCAGTCTCCTTAAACTGTGCATAACCAAGCTGTTATGCTTTTGTGATCAGGTGGTGGGCTTCCGTACCCTCTTCTGAAATTACACTGCACAGTTATCAGTAATTTGGTCTTGTGGTACAACAGAACACATTGTCCCTTTTCCTGCACAGATGCCATTTAGACATCTTGTGCTGGCAGTGCCACCTAGTTACTACTCTTCATGCACCTCAAAACAACAACAACAAAACTATTAGTTTACATGCATCATGCCACAAATTGCACGTTTTCAACTATCATATCAAATAGAAGTGAGCGCTCTTTCCACATTTATAAGTGAGTAACAGAAATTTCATCATCAGCCGCCAACGGGAATTGAACCCAGGGTCTTCCAGTTATGCGCCGGACATGCTTCCACTGCACCACAGCGGCCTCAAAATTCTCCAGACTCACATACGACAAACTGCCAAACCACCTGGCAGGTTGCTTTCTTTGGAGCCCTGCACAATGCTGGGGATACACCAATGATGAACAGCAGCAACTGAACAAATAACTAGAAGGTGAATGAATAATAAATACACAAGTGGAAAGAGCGGTGACTGCTATTTGATGTTCCTAATCCATGTCAACATGATCCCCAAGCAAAATTCATAACTTTTTCTTGACTTTCATGACATTTTTCTGAATTCGTGACTTTCATGATTTTCATGACCAGTAGACATCCTGGATGAATTTCATACCTGAAGACTTACAAGGGATATCTTCGTGCCTTCCCAAAATTATTTTCATTTTTGCATCGATCTCGAGAGTGACCCAAATGACGACAAAAAAGGCGGAATTCCGCAAATCCGCTGAAGAATCGCATGTATGCACACCTTCCCCCTGTCCGAGTTGTGTCCCAAGTGGGCAGAAACAGCCGAAAGTGTGAAGCACTTGATTGAGCAACTTCTCATAACAAATGTATTGCCAAAAGTGCACTAACTTCTGGTACTTTTTTAAATGGCAATTTCGTCTGAAAACCTGCTGAGAAAACAAAAATGGATTCTGAGCAATATTTCAACTGCTTTACGCTCTAAACTCCAGTGACTACTTTTCGTAGCAGAGGTAGCTGTTTCACACCCTACATAGTGGTACACTCTTAGGACGGCTCGAGGTATAGTGGCCAAACATACTGAAATGAGAATTACAAGAAAAAGTAAGAAATCCATAGTTCTTAACATGAGTTACAGGTGGTGAGGGTAGCACTAGTGTGCCATGTGTAACAGATCACCAATTACCCAAAAGTGAATGGCAATGTTGAAGTATGCACTGTTTCTTCTTCAGGTTTTCCCCCGCTACACAAAAGCAGAGCATTCCTGTGAAACCCTTCGTAAGCCAATATAAAGTGAAGAATCAATTACCATTCATTTATATGGGGAAAATTTTTGATCCAAATAACAGCCAACCAAATCATACCAATAACACAAATTTTCCCAGATCCAATAATAGCCAACCAAATCATACCAAATAACACATAAAACAAAATAACACTTACATATAGTAAAAGCAGAATGATATGATAAGTACACAGCATATTGATAAACAACAGATTTTATTCATTACTGGATGATGACTAAAAGACACTACTTTGCTACCAGGAGAACCAGTACCAACTTTGCCAGCTTTCAAGATTCTTTCTCTCTGCCTGTAATTAGCACCAATGGCGGACACAGGCAAGAGAGAGTACAGTCCAATGCATACACAATGTCTTTCTTTTGTTCACCATGACCGAAACACTTAATTTACGTCCAGTTTTATGCTAAGCGTAACACTCTTACGAACTCTTAGGCTCTTCTAATAACCTTTGGACACATCTTGTTAGCTGATGCACAAAATAAATTGAGATAAAGCATAGATGCTCACAGACACAGTTCAAAGCTATGGCGGCTTGATGGTGAGTGTAGTTCACAGGGAAGGAACCAGTTGGCACCAATCTCGCAGCTCAGGGTGTGAGCTGCGAGATTGAAATTTGTGGAAGTGATCACAATGAAATTTATGGGAGTGATCAGTTATGGTACAAGCTGCAAACTATCACAATTACATACCCGTTAATGATGTGGAAGGCCAAAAAATTAGTAATAGGAAAATCCACCATGGGCAGTGACAACCGACCCCACATGTCGTGGGACCAAATGAAACAGAGTTTGGATGGTCGTATGTGGTACTGCATTCCATTCTGCTTCTACACACAACCACAATTTGTTGGCTATGACAGGCGGCAAGGCTATGCGAGCAAGTTATTGCGAGATGATACCTCAGATGTTCTCTATAGGCGACAAATCTGGCGAGTGAGCAGGCCAGGGAAGATGAGCGACTTGATGCACAAAGAGTATGTCCTGGACAGTATGAGCAACATGGGGTCGGGCATTGTCTTGTTGCAGGACGGCTCCCAAGATCCTCTGAAGGAATGGTACAAGTTCAGTTTCCAACACTTCCATGATGTAACTTTAGTTATTCAATGTGCCTGTGATGCACGTGAATGAAACATGATAGTGCCAGAGTCACGATACAAAACATGATAGTGGAATGAAACATGATAGCACCACAGTCATGATGCACATGAGTCATTATACCATCAGACTCAACATAGGGCTGGATGGCGCTGCACAAGGCAGCCTTCCAGATGCCGTTCACCATGGTATTTGCGAGCAAAGATTCGCCCACCGTGATGCATTAGATTGAATCTGGACTCGTCCAAAAACACAATATGCTCATATTCAGCACTCCAGTTTCGACGTTCAAGGCACCACTGCAATCACTGGCACCTATGATTCAAAGTCAAGGGAAGTCGCAGCAATCGACAGTGAGCAACGAGGTCTCTCTGCAGCAATCAGTGGTGAACAGTGCTTGCTGACTTCGGATGATGTGTGACCATACCCCATTGCTGCACAAGTGTCATGTATGGTGCTATGCGCAACGTCACTGCCATACAGTGCAAATGCCTGTATTCCTGCTTAGTCATGTGATTCTGAGCTCCAGACCCTGTATGACATTGTGTAGAACCTTCTGGTGTCCATTGACACCATGTATGCATAACAGTACGAAAATTTCAATTCATGAGGCAACCTTATGGGTTGTCTTATGTTATAAACTTGCTTTTTATTAACATATACATAATATTTAAGGTATTTTACCTGATATTGTCGAAGTATTTCGCACGTTGTTTGCTCTGTGAGGCACGTGCTTCTGGCCCGAGAGGTCCCTTCGTTACGGACCTTTGGTTAGTTATAAAAAAAAAATTTGCAGAAATAAAACAGTTAGGTTATATATTTTCAGTTCCACATTCAGTCATTCGCACAATCAAACGTTTGAAATTTACTATTAATTAAAAGATTTTAGTAGAAAGAGTTATACTCATCAAGTCAGGAGACGTCTCCTGACCCGATGAGTATAACTTTCTGCTAAAATCTTTTAATTAATAGTAAATTTTAAACGTTTGACTGTGCAAGAGGGTGAATGTGGAACTGAAAACATATAACCTAACTGTTTTATTTCTGCAAATTTTTTATAACTAACCAAAGGTCCGTAACGAAGGGACCTCTCGGGCCAGGAACACGTGCCTCACAGAGCAAACAACGTGCAAAATACTTCGACAATATCAGGTAAAATACCTTAGATATTATGTATATGCATAACAGTAGTTGAGTTACGCCTAACGCATGCAGCAATATCACAGTATGATAAATCACCTTCTCCAAGTCCAACGATTCTACCTTTTTCAAACTCTGTCTAGTGTTCGTATCGTTGTCTCATCCTTCTACGCAGCATGTTTACAGGTTAACAATTGCGTGTGGTAGAGTTTAACGATAGCAAGTTTAAAAACCTGCCACACAGTAATTGTCATTTTCTTGTAGGACTTCCATCCACAGTGAGTAGAGTTTAGGTCCCAGCCACCTACAGCGAGATCGCCTTTTGGGCAGGACACAGAAACGGAAGGAAAGAGAGCAAGTCTAGCGACTTTGACAGAACAGTTTGTAGTGAGATTAGAGTACAGTAGATGGCGCCACCCTACAAGTATGATGTTGCACACAGAGGGGTGAGAGAATTTCGGGGGGGGCATAGGAAAGGATACCTATTTAAATAGTGGGTCCAGCCTGGGGGCCGTCGCTTAACGTGCTCGTCCGATGCACGGCGGATATTCAGCGATTGTTAGTAAATCACACCATCTCTGAAAGATCAGCCCAGGCTCGAACCTGAGGACCTTGCAATGATAGTCTGACTCGCTAACCACTAAGCCATCCATGGCTGTATTTAAAAACCTGCTCTCAGTATGCCTTCTTTTATACCCCCTTGTGTAAAGTTTCTGATGGCATTGTGTGCACCTCACATTTGCATGCAAGCTGCAAATGTAATCATTTTCATCTCCCATGGTACCTTATCCACCCTGCAAATTTCATGCAAATCCAAGTATTTCATGGTGTTGCAATTTCTATTAACAGAAGTGTGTGTACACACACACAGTCGTATCAGAATATGACCACCTACCTAATAATAGGAGTAACCATACTTGGTGCAGATGACAGCAGCAAGACGGTGCCGCATGGACGCAATGAGGCCCTGGAAGCTTGCCCGAGGCTTACGTGCCCATTCGGACTGCAGCAGAGCACGGACGTCCCAGAGATGACTTGGTTGTGGGTCAAACCTGTCGATCCAAATAGTCCCACAAGTACTCTACTGGATTCAGGTTGGGTGATTTCATTGGCCAAAGGAGAACTGAGACATCGCTGTCATGTTCCTGAAACTAGTCACGCACCCCCTTAACAACATGGCACAGCACACTGTCCTGTTGGCAGACACCATCACCACCAGGGTAAATGTCCAACATGAAGGGACGCATGTGGTCAGTGAGGAAGAACAGGTAGCCATTGGCATTCTGGGACTCATCCAGTGGTACCAGCTGTCCCAGGTCATACTAGGAAAACATCCAACATGAAGGGATGCATGTGGTCAGCGAGAAAGGACAGGTAGCCATTGGCATTCAGGGACCCATCCAGGGGTACCAGCAGTCCCAGGTCATACCAGAAAAACATCCCCCAGACATGAGCACTGCCACCTCCGGCCTGTACTTGACCGACAGTCATGTCCGAATGTTGGTTCTTGTGTACCATATCCGCCCCGGCCTGTCACTTCTGTGGAGTAAAAACCTCGATTCATTGTAGAAGGCAACCTTTTCTGGCTCTTGCACTGTATAATGAAGGTAGTCTCATGTAAACTGAAGACATGAACTCCGGAAACCCATGCGCAGCAGAGTTCGCTCTATTGTTATTGGGGACATGTACCTAGGTGCCCCAGCATTCATTTGTGTGGTCAATTGCTGCACTGTTGCACGTCAATTGCCCTTTACCAGTCAATGTTCTCCTCTGGGGTCAGTGGCCTTTGAGGCTCCACAGTTATGTTGTAGAGAGGTACTCGGTGTGCCAGCTGTCCGTTCTTGAGTACGCTCTTACTACAGCACTATGTGAACAGCTCACAAAGTCTGCCATTTCTGAGATGCTTCTACCATTCGCACAGTAGCTGATGATCTTTCCTTTTTGAACGTCCATCAAATCTTACACAGTTCAATGTACCGCTTGAGCTCGAAAACTCATTCAAATACTTCGATAGCAATGTGCTCAATATACACTGCTGGCCACCCAAAATGCAACACCAAGAAGGACACGAGATAGCAAAGCCAGATTTACTGGACACATAACAACAGATACAAAGATGAAACGATTGAGCTTACAGACCCGTGCGACTTGCGGAACACGCAGACATCAATAGTTCGTGTGACCCCATGACTGGCAATAACGGCCGCTACAGGCCTCGGCATCGAGCGAAAGAAGCTTTGGATGTGGGCTTGGGGTAAGTCGGTCCAGGCTGCTTCCACACGTTGCCACAGTTCATCAGGTGTAGCCGCGGGTGGTGCTTGCCGGGCCACTCGGTTTCCAATCAGCAACTTGACATGTTCGATGGGCGACATATCGAGAGAACAGGCGGGCCACGGCAGCAGTGACACCTGGTGTGCCATGAAGAATTGTTTCACGATGCGTGTCACGTGCGGGCGTGCAGTGTCCTGTTGAAACGTGGCCGCTGGCAGGTCCTGCAGGTAAGGGAGGACTACAGGCTCCCAAAATGTCGGAGATGTAGCGTTGGCTGTTCAGTGTACCGGTGATGCGTACCAGAGGGGTGCGGGTGTCATATCCAATTGCACCCCAAACCATAACGCCAGGCGACGGACCGGTATGGCGATGCATAATGCAGGCGTCATACAGTCTCTGGCCGCGGTGACGCCACAGGCAGATCCGACCATCATGGTGTTGCAGGCAGAAGTGGGATTTGTTGGAGAAGACAATATCATGCCATTCCGTAGTCCAGGTGCGGCGTTCAACAGCCCACTGCCGGCATACTCGCCTGTGGTGTAACATCAATGGTAATCGGAACAAAGGGCGCCATGCAACAAGTCCCCGCTCCTGCAGACGACGTCGAACGGTACGTGCCGACACAGGTTATTGCGCAACACACCCTAATTCCTGCGCTAACGTTCGTGATGTGGCAGTGCGAGCTGTCAATGCCTGCCGCACAACATGCCGCTACTCTCATGCGGTGGTGTCCAGCGGCTGCAGCAATCGCTCACGTCAGTTCGTCCGTCTGTCCGTCCCTCCCTCCTGCACCCACCGAATTTATACTCGCCTCACTGTGGCTGGATGCCGTCCCACAAGGGCGACGATGTCTCGGTACGATAAACCGCTGTCGCAATAAGCCACTATTCGTCCTCTGTCGAACTCCGAAACGTGCTGGAATGACTGCCGTATTCTGCGACGAGGCATCAGGAAGCTTCCCACGCACAGGTCCAGCAGCACAACACACTTCCACTACTTACACCCTGCCTTCTGTGCACCCTTCTTATAGTGCTTCTCGGTGGCGTGCCGGGCGCACATGATCTACATATGCCCTGCAATGCTAATCGTTTGCATGTCCTCTCGCGAGCGATGCATGCTGCGAATTGCAGGCCAATTGGATGCTTCCTTCTTGGTGTTGCATTTTGGGTGGCCAGCAGTGTAATTACATGCATACAAACAACGACACTACAAAAGTAACGCAGCCCATTGTTCAATTTCTTACCTAACATTTCAAGCACATATTATATGTCCATCAAATCACTACCTCTGCCCATTGTGCTCACATAACGCACCACGAATCATCTCTCCTAGCCGGCTTGCTTATATCTCCATGTGGTTGAAACGACATTTGTTTCACACAGATAAGATAAATTGTCGCCTGAATACCCTAAAATGTCCGAAATCGATGTGCAACCTTTTGTGTGAACGTTTGAAGGGAACAGACATAGGTATGAGCAAATACACACAATTTATTGCATAAATGCGTACTTATATCAATACAGTTTGATGACGTCAGACAAAACAAAAACAAAAAAGGCAAACTGGCGCACAGTGATAAAAAGTTAATGTCGAGTATGCTCGAAGATTTTGCCATTGCCCACGATACACATTTGTATTCGTGAAAGGTAACTCTGCAGGCACATTCTTCAGCATGGAAGGTGTCACACTATTGCAAGCATCTGTAACACGACGAGGTAGATCCAGCAGACTTGTAGGCGCTGTTCAATACACCTGATTTTTTACGTAACCACAGAGGAAGAAATCCAACGCAGTGAGGCCCGGCGATCGTGGAGGCCATTCAACAGCACCACCATACCCGCTGATTCGTTGCCCAAAACAATTTGTGAGAAAGCGTCACACTGCTGCTGGCTGGTGTGCAGGGACACCGTCATGTTGGAACCACAAGGAACGTAGTGCGGACAGGGGAATGTCATCTAAAAAGTCAGGTATGATATCCTGTAATAGTTGCAGGTATCTCTGTCCATTGGCATTAGCCGTAAATAAGCACCATCTCACGATATTGCGAGTGAGTGAAGCTCGCCATTCTTACACAGCGTACGTAGACCTAAACTTCTGATCAGGGTACATCCTGCTACTGGTTTTTATATCGTAGGTACGGTACAACGTCACAATCTGCATTTGCACACAGCTACATTTGTGAAATGTAAATATGCAGATTCGAATCGTCGCGCATCGATTTCGGACAATTTTGGGGTATTCAGGCGACAATTTATCTTATCCGTGTGAAACTAATGTTGTTTTGTACTAATTAAATGATGCTCTACAACTTTGTATCAGGAAATTTTGCTCTCTCTCTTTTCGTTTTCGATTTGCAATGGCTAACTTCCACATTTCGTCACTAGGGGCACTGCTATCGGTTGCATTCGATCGGGCATAGTCACTTTACTATACCGTTATCTCACTTGCATAACTGCACCTCTCTCCGTTCGCAAGTTATTTGAGGCTAAAGGGACTTTCCTATGCACCCTGTATATATGTTAAAGGATGGTGATACACAATAGAGCCGCCCCGGTGGCGCAGTGGTCTAAGCAATGGCCTCTGATATTTCATCCGAACGGGGTCCGGGTTCGAATCCTGGTGAGGCATGGATGTTGCGTTTGTCTCTCGGCACTGGCTCTCTTCCTTCCCTGGAACCAGTGACCCTAAATTAGGGACGGGCGACTGCTTATAGCCCATTGAGTTGCTCACGGTGGTCGTTAAACCTCCAATCAAAAAAAAAAAAAAAAAAAAAGATACACAACATATGTAATACACTGCCGGACAATTGCTAAGGACGGATGACAATAGCAACCATAAAATGGAAGGCAGGAAAATGTGGAAATTAGCATAAGTGCGGGATACAGTAAGACGTGTTGTGCGCATGCAAATTTTGGATTCCCGAACTTGTTCGTGACGTCATAGCGCTGATAAGAGATATAAAGGATTTGACAAGTATTGACCGTTGTTGTTCAAACGCAAAGTTGAAAGGGAAAGAATCAATTGACGAACTTGCAATTTTCAGTATGTCTTCCTGACATCACCTAGATGATTTTACGCGTGGCCGTATTATTGGCAATATTGAAGAAGGGCGAAAAATAACAGATGTTGCCAGGGAGTTTGACGTCAGCCACAGTGTTGTTTCAAGGCTTTGGAAATCATTTCAAACAAATGGAGAGTGTAGCAAACGTCACGGGGGAGGTCGTGTTCGCAGTATGACAATTGCAGAAGATCGGTACATAGTGCTATCAACAAAAAGACACCGGCGCAGCACAGCTAGTGAGGTAGCAAATCAGTTTATGGCTGCTACTGGCAAGGGGATCTCCCAAAAAACTGTCGCCAGACGTTTGCATGAAGGAGGACTATACGCCCTCCGTCCTGTTGTGTGCATCCCATTGTCCAGACGTCACCGTACCGCCCGTTTGCAATGGTGCCACCAACATCGCAATTGGACTGATAACGACTGGTCTGCTGTCCTCTTCTCAGATGAGTAGATACAGTCTATCGTCTGATTGTCGACGACAACTGATCTGGCGTGATAGTGGTACTGCATGTTGTCCAGCAAACATACAGGAAAGGGACCGATATCCGACATGTAGTGTCATGGTATGGGCTGGCATCATGAACAATGGCCGTACGTCCCTCTATGTGCTTCCAACTGGGACTATGACTGGCCACCGATACATTAATGAATGATGTTCTGCTACCTCATGTTCGCATGTTTCGTGGTGCTGTGGGTGATAGATTGATTTTCATGGACGACAACGCAACATGTCATCGAACAGTCGCTGTCCAGGAGTGTCTTGAGAGCGAGGATATTCAACACCTCGTATGGCCAGCACGTTCTCCAGATCTGAATCCCATTGAAAATGTGTGGGATCTTCGGGGAGGAGTCTTGCTGGTTGCCAATGCCCTCCAATAAACAAGGACACCCTCCCTCATCAGTGCACTGACAGAGGAATGGGATAAATTACCCCAGCAGCTGCTTGATAATGTTGTGCAAAGCATGACACGACGTGTGGAATCTTGCATTGCCCTCCATGGTGGCCATATCCCGTATTGACATCTTACGCCGGAACGCCTGCGGACGGTAATTACATTTTTTTCACGTTTACTTATTCTGCACAAAATAGCCTGTTTGTCCCTTGAACACGTTCCAAATCCTTCTGGATTTCAGAGCACAATAAATTGTCTTTCTTGTAATGTCCTGGCATTCTGACATTATTTTATTTCACTTGGCATCCAACCACACTTACTTTTTTATGAGCTATATAGCCGTTTATGATCCGTCCTTAGCAATTGTCCAGCAGTGTATATGTATAGATGGCCTCTCCTTTTCATAGTTGGAGACAATTTGGATGAAACAGGACAATTTTTAAGAGCATTTACCATTATACCTTAAAAGAAAAATGTTTAAGCGATGCAACCTTACAATTCTTACTTGTGTATCAGAGACATTGACCTTACCTTAAAAGACATTCAGAAGCTGCAAATTACTGAAAAAAGCATGAAGAAGTGCATGGTTATTATAACTAGGAAAGGTAGGAAGAGGAACTCATGGATCAATAAAATAACATAAATTGATAACATTATGATCAAGGTGAAATTCCTGAAATGGCAAAGGAGTGGACATATTGCTAGAACTGCTCATCGTTCAGCAACTGAAATATTAAATTGGATTCCGATACCAAGGAACAGGGGAAAACCCAGAAGATCACGACAGTGATAGGTAGATGAAATTCAATAGCATGTCAGAGTGACATGAAGGAGACTGCCTTGAGACAAATTTGTGGAAGAAACTTGGAGACCTTCTTCAAGCAAAGGACTAATAAAGAATGATAGGTTGAAGAAAACATTTACCTAATTCAGTTAATTCTTGTTTGTGGACGCACATCTGCATTTCACGTTGTACATTTTGGAGTTTGCACTGTACATCATACCAGGTAACATTTTCCAAATTTTCCTAAATTAAAATTTTTATCATAGTTCAGCTACAACATGAAACCACAATATTTTATGTGACAAATTTCAATCATGATAAACATAAATACAAACAATCATAAAAACTGACCCATTTTCTATATGCTTTGAAAACCAAAAAAGAAACTTTTCATTATTAATTAGCACATCACAAATGAGCCCTTCAAAATTTAAATACTATTATGCTGTACACTTTTTTCTAGTTGCATTACTTGACATTTACAAGTAATAGAGGCAATAACTTACCTCCAATTTGAACATACGTGGCACGTTATGAGCTTGGCAGACACGTGCTCCCACACCAGAGAGAGGGCCTAACTTATGTTCTTATCTGTTAGTTAAAATGGAATATTTACAAGATAAAACTTATTAATATTATTAATTTACAATACTTAATTAAATTATATTTACATACCTTAAACATTTAAACTCCTAAAATATCCTAAAGCTAAAACGCAAAAACATCGAACCTAGTTACCTCAACAGGCTGGGAAATGCTGTCTGCCCAAACACTCAGTCATTGATTTGTGAGCGCTGTTATCAGTACTCTACTGACATCTGCAGGCAATTGGCATTCACACGAGGGTTCCCTCGCATGTCCCTGGCATTTGAAGTTGCATGCCAGAACGAGGAAAATGTGTGGCTCATTTGTTATGTATCTGAAATGCGTACAACTCCTTAGTGCAGCCATCTACTGAAGAGCTGATAAATGTAGACATCGTAAGTATGTACTCTACTTTTACCTATATATTAATTCTATAAGGTTTTTTACTGTGAGTCCTATTTTGAGAGAATGGCTGAACGTAAAGATATGGTTGAGGTATCAAAATAAAGGTCTAACCATGTAGATGTGCCAGTCGAAGAGAAAAATGAGATTGGGGCAACGGCTCGGGCATTGTGGGGTGGCAAAGTTTCCTTGAAAAGTCTATGGGAGAAGCGTGCGGTTTACTCACGCACTGTTGACGGCGGAAGCATGGAGGGACTGAGTCCAAAGTCTTATCTTTTCTGAGCAAACCGTTGCTCAAAGCAATGCTAGCAGGCATTCCTATCAAAGTTCTTCTCATCGAAACAACAAAAACTCTCTAAGACCTGATTGCATTATGCCGTTGGATTGTGTGATGTGTATATACAATTTAATATTCATTCAATCCAGTTTATTGACGTAGGTAGGATGTTTCCCATTATGTAAAGATGTAAATAAACATTACGTTGACCACTGTTAGTGAAAATATTACAGGTCACTGCTTATATAGCCCACTGAATTGCTCACGGTAGTCATTAAACCTTCAGTCAAAAAAAAAAAAAAATCACAAACCTGGACTATTGACTTTATTGAAGTGGTTGAAGGAATTTGTCAATCAAATAAAGTTCACATTTGTTGCTTCATACAAGTTTATTCCTTTCAAAAAAAAAAAAAAAAAACCCCTAACTATCGATTCCAACGGGTGAAGAGTATTCGCAACGCAAATCCCATGCCAACAATATTTACAAACACAGTTGTGAGTGAAAATGAGAGTGAAAGAGTGTGCTATCCAGTTGAATTTTTGCACACGATCAAGATGAGTGGACTTCTGCCTCACATTTTACCACTGAGAAAGGGTGCAGTTGTGACGCTCATCACGGACCTGGCCGCCCCGGTAGCGCAGTGGTCTTAGCACTGGCTTATGATGATTCGTTCGCGAAGGGTCCGGGTTCAAATCCTGGTGAGGCATGGATATTGTGTTTGTCTTGCGGCACTGGCTCTCTCCCTTCCCTGGAACCACTAACCCTAAATTAGGGACAGGCAACTGCTTATAGCTCATTGAGTTGCTCACGGTGGTCATTAAACCTTCAGTCAAAAAAAGAAGAAAAATCCCGAGCCTGGACTAATGTCTTTACTGAAGTGGTTCAATGAATTTGTCAATCAAATAAAGTTCACATTTGTTGTTTCATGAGTTTATTCTTTTCAGAGAAAAAAAAACTAACCGCCGATTCTGACGGGTTTTGTCAAGTTTTATTTTAAACATATTGAAGCATATACTGTGTTAATAAACATTCTAAATAAACCCATTAATTTTTATAACTTTTTTTTGTCTTGTATGATTTTTCACTTTTTATGAATGACTTTCAAGCTGTATTTAATGTGCAACTTTCCGGTGTGCAACTTTAAATGCTGGGGGGCATGCGAGGGAACCCTCGTGTGATGGCTTATTTGCCTGAGGATGTCAGTAGAATACTGACAAAAGCACTCGCAAATCAATGACAGTGTTTGGGCAGACGATATCTCCCAACCCTTTGAGATAGCCAGGTTCGATGTTTGTACGTTTTAACTTTAGGATATTTTGGAAGTCTAAACGTTTAAGGTATGTAAATATAATTAAGTATTGTAAATTAATATTATTAATAGTGTTTTAACTTGTAAATATTCCATTTTAACTAACAAATATCAACATAAGTTAGGCCAGGGCTGGAAAATTACCGGGCGCCTAGAAATTTGGTTCTGGCACCCAACTTTTTTTTACTTCAAATTTCGTAATTTGCAGTATTACTCTGAGTTTATAGATGCAAAATGTAACTTTAACAAATTGTAATTTAATAAAATCAAACTCTGAAATTTTCTGCTTTGATTGCATTTCTTAATTCTGTCGGCTTTTATCCTGAACCGTGTGTTTCAAGCAGAGAAACGCGATGAAATCCTCCGAGTCACATGACTTACTGTCAGATCACTGTTTGGTTTAAGCTGCTGGCCCCGGAGCAGAAACAGCGAGACATGGCGACGCACGTCGCAGATTCTCGGAAAGGTTTGCAGACTGCTTTTCTATTTTCTTAACATTAATTCTTTTTAAGATTTCCTTAAATTTTAAAACAAAGGAAGGGAAATTTTCACGCGTTTTTAATGTTGGCTTGCATTTAAGATGTAAAGTTGTAATCGATAGATCCCCCCCCCCATATTTCTTATTTTATTTTAGCTTTCATTCTTCCATATTTTTCAAACAGTTAACTTCAACTTGATGAGATATAATTGCTTTTCTTGAGCTTTGAATCTTGGAAGCGATATTTTTATGCACTTTTGACACACCACGCCCATTTGATGTGTGTGGTGGTTAAAAGAGCATAAAAACATTTTGAAAGCTAACGGTCGCAATTCCTCCTTAGATTGATAAGGTCTTTTTTTTTGTTCTTCCTCTTTATTTTTTTCTAAAAGCATAGTTTTACACATTTTTATTGTCTGTCTTCTGTTTTTTACGGTCGCATTACGAGGCATTCCGGAAGTTGATTGCAGTTTTTGCATTTTTTAGCTTCAGATAGCTTTATTTCGGTTAGATTGTTGATCGGGTGTTTTTTTTTTTTTTTTTCTTACGAAATCCATATTTGTTAAGCGTTTGCAACAACATTCCCTTTCGTTTCTGCGGCCATGCGGCTTTTGGAAGTTGACGGTCGCATCTTATTTTATTTTATTTTATTTATCTTTTTTACTTCCAGAAGGATTTTTTTAAAAACCACATCTTTACATATTTTTAACGCCCCTGCTTCGTTTCCAAAGCTGTATTATGCAGTAGTCCGGAAGCTGACGGTCGCGATTTTTTTTAGCTATTGTTTTCTTCCAAATAGTTTCATCTCAGATTGATGAGGTTAAACACTTTTTTTTTTTTGTTGTTCACGTTTTTAAGTTTAGATTTCTATCAAAACTGTAGAACCCCGAGATTTATAGACCGAATTTTAATTTCATTTAGCAGTAAGTAGTTTGGGTAACAGGCAGAGCTTAATACACTTATATTATTACTCTTTGTTCCGACATCATCACCATGCATTACGTTTGTGCACGATACTTTGAAATTTGCTTTCGTTTCACCTGGCTCTTAAATTTTGGAGCTGGCTCCTAGATCTGGAGCTTATTTTTTGAGCCGAGTTAGGCCTCTCTCGGGTGTGGGAGCAAGTGTCTGCCGAGCTCATAACGTGCCATATATGTTCAAATTGGTGGTAAGTTATTGCCTCTATTACTTGTAATCATCTTAAATACACATTGAAACATAAAGTTATTGATTTTGATAACTTTCAAGACATGTACATATGTTAGCTGACATGATCTTTTGTGACTGAACAGAGCATAATCCTTTATCACTTACTGACATCCTTTATGATTATCATTTACTGACAGGTACTTAATTACTTTTTGGTCTTTACAATTAGATCACAGACAGGGCTAGAAAAACATGTTCTAGGTCTAGAAGTAAGCTCCAAAATTTAGGAGCCAGGCAAAATGAATTCCAATTTCCAAGAATAATTAAAAAAAATGTACTCTGTGGTCGTAATGCTGGAATGAAATGTAATACAGTGTACAGTAAAACCTCGAAAATCCGGCATTGACGGGACCGGACGAGTGCCTGATTTATGGAAATTCCTGATTTCTGAAGCTATCCAAAAATTGCTTAACGAGCATTACGTAAAAGCACATACTTACACGCAACAGGTCACTTTAATGAAAATTTGCACATCTACGCCTCATAAATATGCAGGGGTCATGTTGGTGATCGCATTCTTCAAAATTCGCGAAAAAAAAAATTGGTGAAATCATTGGCCATTACCTTTTTGTACTATTTATTATAAAACTGACAAAAAAAAATTTAATGTGGCAGATGGTTTGGCAAACGCCAGAGCAACCGCTAGGGCTGGGCAATGATCACGAAAATTCACTGTGAATGTTACATCGATGTTATGGTTTTTTGACTGACAAAACTACAATGCATCGTGAAGGCGATTACCACGATGCATCATGAAGGCCGATCGAATTCACGTACTACCAAGCACAGATCATGATCACACGTTCGACACGCATTTCAAACGTACACGCCGATTCGTCGCCTCACTGGTCCGCGTCACTTCAGCGCAGCCCGATGAGATGACGAATTTGAGAAAGCTCCGATGTTACACATAGGTGGCTATTGGCGATTCGCACGCTGAGATCGGATGATCTCGCAATGTGCTGTTGAAACAGTACATGGGGAGATTTCCATGGTTATTGGTGAAATATTGGATTTTCTCACGAAAACGAAATCAGAAAAAATCTGGATTTTTGAAGTTGCCAGCTGGATGCCAGATTTTCAAGGTTTTACTGTATTTCTTGTCACTTTTTTTTTTCTTTACTCAAACCACTTACTGCTAAATAAAATTCCAATTCAGCTCATAATTTTCTTTTCCCATTCTCCACAGATCTCATTAAAAAAATAATTAAAACACAATATTTGTTGAAGTTATAATTTTGCACATACTGTATAAACTCAAAATATCTTATTCACCTTTCTGCACGTATGACACTGGTCAACAAACATAATGTATCCTTTACCTAAACAGTGAAATCTTACTAATTTTGTGGTGTTGATCATGAATATAACAAAATTTGACTCTTACCTCTAGTTTTCATGATCCACTGCTTAACAAGGCTGAAAACAGTTCTCACATGTGTCAGCAGTTTTCATTTCTTAACCACATTGTTGTTTGGTTTATGTTACAGCTGTCACATTCTTTGAGTGTGTTTTATAGATCTTCCGCAAGTTTTAAACAAATATGGCATGTGCATGTGTTAATAGTGCTGATAAACTTTATCTGTGCCGGGAGTGACAACTACTGCACAGAGAAACACACCATAACATGCTTAATATGGAAGGCTGGCTATTATTACTTTGGGTGCAAGATTGGTGACCAAAATAAAAAATGGGAGCCACATGTATGTTGTAACAACGGTGCTTGCAAATCTCAGAAATTGGATAAATGGCAAAGGATATTCTTTTATTTTTGCAGTGCAAATCATGTGACAGATTGTTACTTTTGTTTGGTGCCCCCTTTAAGCTAGGGTTTTCAAAGAAGAAACTGTGGACAGTGACCTACAGAGCATATTTAAGGAGGTTTTGGGGCCCCAGTATTTAGTGCCACATATAAGATTTCACTATGGGTAGATAAATAAAAATACCCAGAGAAAGCATTCCCAAAATATGATGAGGAAACCATAAAAGCATCTCTGCCGTATTGAAATGGGTATCGTATGATTCATGGACAAATCAGTGATAGCAAGAAAACGTAAAATGCATGTGACAAATGGATACCAGTTCAGTTCAGTTCTGTCCTACCCCCCCCAGCACCCATTGAGTTCAGCTTGTTGAAATTTGATATATTTATCTATTCTGTTATTCAACATATGAATATTATAGTAAGTTATACATGTATATACAAAGGCTATTAAACAGCAAAGGGAACAACAGAAAAGACCTCTTACGAGTCCTGAGATAGCCCAAATATGATTGAAACTAATTCTCAATGTATGAAAATTTCCCCCAATTACAGGTGTGTACAAAAAAAGCCCTCTGAAATGCTTTTGAAAGATTTGAGGATGAACTGGAAGAGCATATATTTTTTGCGGGCTCCTCCTAAAAAAGCAGAAATATAATTTTTTTCTCACAAGGCAGTTTCTTATAGTGTTTGCTGTGCTATCTGCAATTCTTAACCCTTTCACCAGCTGGAACGAATTAACTCGGGGCTAGAAAAATAGGTTGAAATCAGGTTGAAGGAATATATTTGCTGGTTAGGATGTGGGACGAATGCGACTGGAATGAATTCATTCGGGCACATTTAATGCCCCTAACACTGCTAGAATTAGTGATCTTCAAAGACCAGAGCATCAGAAAGCGTTGCTTCAACACTTTGATGTGTTATTCAAAGTTGTTACTTAGAGGGGTGATTAAGTAACAATCCTTTCTGACTACAACTAAGCTACTTTATCCCAAATGTGAAAATCCTCCAAATACATGGAGTCAGTAATTAAACAAATACATCGCTCTTTCCACGTTTTAGCAACACATAGCAACCGAAAATTTGTTATTCGGTCACCGCCGGGAAATGAATCCCTGGATCTCCCAATATCCAACCAAGCTCGTTAGCCTTATACAACGGTGGCCAACAATCCACAGCGCTGTGTGTGTTTTTCAGTCAGCTCGTGTATAGGTCGACTTTTTAATGAAATATTTAGGTCGAAATTAGGGGGTCGAACTACACACGAAAAATATTTCTGATAGCTTGAAAACCAAACTTTTGATGCCTTATGGATCATTGATACTATCAGTTCATTTGCAGTTGTATATTTAGTCATTTTCTGGGTGTTACTGGCACAGAAGAAAGTTATTGCTAAGAATTTTCTTGATTTTATATGTACGAGTTTTTTTTATTCACTAATAGAAAAACTCATTTCTCACGGATGTCTCAAAGTCCGTTTTAGATCTGTCGATTGGCCTTGACTGCCCTGCTGGTAAATCACCCAGAGGAAAGAGGTGACCTACGACCGTGCTCAATTCTCGACAGGGGGGGAAGACTATTGAAAAAGGAGACCGCTGCTAAGAGCGAGCAAAAAGGATTGCATCTTTACTGAATAGGGCAATGTTTGGTTTAGATAAATGACCTCTCTGTCAATCACACAAGCGTCCAGCTCAGCAGTTGACCGACAGCTGCTACGCTGCACAGGGTAGTGGGAGAAAATTTTATAGAACAAATTTTCTTCAATTTTTTAAATAGTTGCGTGCAAATTTTACAGTGTCCACAATACATCAAAATAAAGATTCATTTTAAATTTTGAAGAGATCCATTGAAAACTTCAAAAGTTACACATTTAATTTTTGCAGCATGCATATTCTTTATGAGATAAAAAAACTATCAAGTTGACATCAAGACCTATTTAAACTTTCCAAATATGTTTCAGGAAGTGTCTTTTTTTTAGATAACGATGTGCCTTACAACGTTTGGTAAATGCACCACGCTTCTTTTGCTGCGGGAGCGAATGCTTTACTCTCCATGAATGAAGTAACTGCAGAAAACTCGCGCGCAAAAAGTGGGAGAAGGGTGGGAGGGGGGACAATGTGTAAAAGTGGGTTCATATATTGTTAAAGTGTGTAACCTTCCTCTGAAAACTCTCTAACCAGGGTGGTGAGCCCTATCATCTTCCCAGAATTGTGCCTCAATTCCACCCACATTTTGCGGGGAAACTGACGCAAGCAACACTGCGAGAGCCAGCTACAACAATAAATAGTAGGTTCACATTTCCGCATGCAGGTGCATCCTCGGAAAAGAAAAAAAAAGTTTTCTTATTTATACACAAGATAGGTAGGTATACAAAAACTGCAGATATTCACATAAAAATCGGGGGGGGGTCGACTTATACATGGGATATACAAAAACTGCAAATATTCAGATAAAAATCGGGGGATCGACCTATACACGAGTATATACGGTATATAAAAAGCAAAGTGGGAAAATGCAAGTGTGTTCATCTGTGAATTGTTCAGCTACTTCTAAATGACCAAGAGATCTGAAAATTGGCTTGCATATTGATCTTAAGGTCCGTATACCTAGAAACATACGAAAAAAGAAAAAAAAAATGTCTGCTTGAATTTTTCGCGAATTGTTTGACCACTTCTAAATAACCTAGAGATCTGAAAATTGGCAAGCTAATAGGTCTTAATGTCTGGATACCTGCAAACACACAAAAAAAAAAAACCAACAGCACTTTAGAACATTGTCTGCTTGAATTTTTTTACCACTACTAATACCTAGTAAAAAGTCTGAAAACCAAAAAATTAAAAAAGGGTGGTTTAGGTTTGCTGTTTTGAAATGCTGATAGGTTTAAAGATAATTTTGTCAGAATCATTGAAATGCTTTGTAAAATTACAAATTTTAATTTAAAATTAAGGGGCGCCAAAGCGTGCTCCGTTTTACGTCAAACCTTATGCACTGACGTCACAACGCTTTTCTAAATTGTAAACAGTTAGGGATTTTAAATTACTTTTCTTTACCTTAATTACTTTTCCCTTTCTTTAATTTTATGTTCAAAACATGATTTTATAGATTCACCGTTTGGAGAATGGGCATGATAGCTAGTGTTATTACAAAAGCATACCCAGTTACATGCCTTTATGTACTAACCAGCCATGGTTAGCATCTTCAAAAAGTGGTGCGAGGAGGGAGAAACAATGAGCCACCGGCAAGGTGTCGGCCAACAAAGGATCATCGATTCTAGAGGTGAGTGAAAGCTATCCGACATGGTATAAGCCAACACAAGGGATACGGTGGCACAATGCTTCAGCAATTTGAACGCTGGTGATGGGAGTAATGTGTCACAACACACAGTAAAATGAACGCAGCTGAAAATTGAGCTGTGTAACCGCAGGCTACTCTAAGTGCCCATGCTAACCTTTGTTCACCATCAAAAGGTGTCTACAATGGGCACACGATCATCAAAACTGGATCTGGAATTATTGGAAGGTTATCTGATGCGATAAATCTCACTTCTACATCGTTTAACTGGGGAACTGTATGCACCGTGGGATGAAAACAAGCCAGTGGAGGAAGTATAATACTTGGGGCAATGTTCTGCTGGAAAAACATGCCCAGTAAATTATGATGTCCTTTCACGGTTAATGGCATTCTCAGGGGTCAAAAAATGTGGTCACATGGTCGCCGAGGGCAACCAAAAAATTGGTTCATGCCAACATGAAAAGCATGCAATTCAAGAATTTGTGAGTCCTGGAAAAAAAAAAAGCCCCCCCCCGAAGTAAGCTAAAGGCTGAGGGTAAAGCATTATTTTTTTTGGGCGGAAGTGTAAATGACTTCAATATTATACAGACTCCAACTACTACAGATTCTTCATAGTCACCACGGAAATTGTCGGTCCATTACCGATATTACAAAAGCATCGAATATACTACGGAAATCGAAAATTTCTGAAATAACCGTTTTAATGAGGTGTGTGAAGTTTATTTTCATGTTTTCAAGATTCTATTTATTAAATACTTTGCAAATCCAATCCATTACCCACATTAGGTGATCCATGTAATGATCCTTGTTCAGAAAGGCCGACAGGATGTCTTGTTGGAAATCCGAACAGCTTACGCGTTCTACTACGAACTTCAGAATCCACCAACAATCTTAGTTTTTTCACGTGGGTGTTAAATAAAACCTTCATTTCATTTTCGATTATTGCTGTAATTATGAATAATGTACTTTTTTTTTTTAACTGTATATAGATTTCGTTTTTTAGCTGAATAAATATCATCGTGCAACAAGACGGATTTCTTTTAATACTAGTATTCATGCACGAATTATAGTGTCTACCGTAAGAAAAGGTACATTTCACTAGGAAACTTTTCTAAAAAGTAGGAAGTCACTTTTGTGTAGTGTTACCATTTTTAATGAATAATGTTTTGTTTTGTTTTTTCGTTTTTTTCCCGCTGCTTTGTTCTTTTTGTTGTTTGCAGTGGACGACGACCATGAGCAACTTATAATCTGTGTAGATATTTACTAAGTTTACTGTAAGGTTCCCACTGGAACGTGCTTTGATTTTTGACATAAACTATGACAAACAAGAAATATGACTCCTCGGGAACACGCTTTGACGTCTGTAAGTTCTTTTTTACATGTTAGTCCAGAGATGCAAACATCTGAAGGAAGTCATCAGTAGTCCATATGCGTGGCGCCCGTAGTTCTTCCGTAGTGACGTCAAGTCAAGTCAAGTTCCCACATTAAAATTTGCAGGGTAGCATACGTATTTCCCAGAATATACTGCTACATTTTTAGCAATATATTATTAATCTCAATCAGGGACAATACTTGGATAAATTTTGCAACATATTTAAGTCTCCTTAAAATGGGGGGAAAAAAACTTGAGTAAATACACAAAAAATACTACCATTTCAACTCCACCTTTTAATAAATATGTTATGTTAATAAATATGTTATGTCATAAGTGTGTGATGCCACACACTTATGGTCATTCCTCCTGTTTCTTTGAGTGAAAATGCCGACCGCAATCGTCCTTTCCGCCGTGAGCGATTGAAAAATCAACAGCACCCGGGGAACAAAACCCATGGTTTTCAGATACCCGAGACGATTTTAGACACGGAAATTTTTGCAAATAACTCTCCTTGAATTTTTGACAACTTTTTTGCATTTTAGATCCAAAAATATTAGTAGAGACAGGTGGCCCTTTACCCGACGCTTTTGCAAGTAAATTCGTACACGACAAACACAATGGGAGCAAAGAAAGAACAATTAACTTTGAATGATTTCATAGCTTTATTATGCGGATAAATAGAAAATTAGCATTAAATGCTTATGATACGAAAAAACTAATCAAAAAAGTATTTTAAATTGCATAAATTAATCAATTCTGGATAAAAAAAGGATAAAATAAAACATCCCTTTGTTTAGCAGAACATTTTTACAAGAGAAAAAAAAAAAAAAGAACTGCACTTCGCAAATCTGTCAAAGTAACATAAACAATTAAGCTCTCTACCGACAGCGAGGAGCGTGGGAAAATAGGTCACGACTGTGCGCACACACCCAGAAGCTTCTCATTGCAACTGCTGCTAGATGTTTTCTTTGGCTGGTTACCAAAGACACATGGAGATACTTTCTCTTGCCCTGGGCAGAACATACTGCGCGCGAAGAACAAACTCCCGGGTAGGTAACATAAAAACAGGCAATAACAGCGGCCACACATTCAGGTAGCTTAGTTATGCGCTCTGCCGGAAAAAACAAACATTCAGGATTTCTTTGATCCACAATTATTTCCTTTGATCTGATGACTATTTGCTCAGAGCATTTTTTTTTCTGATACCCCGCCTGCCCCTTACTTTGGTGAAACAAATATGCAATAGCAATTAACTATTTAAATTAAATTTCAGCAAAAAAAAAAAAAAAAAAAAAAAAATCACGGAAACACGCGATTTCTGCAAACATGGAAATTCCAACGAATAACATTCCTTGTACTGCTGCGAATTTTTTTATTTTTGTTCACACCACTGGAACTGGAAGCCACTGAAGCATGCTTCATAACTACAACAATTCACGTCACACCACAACTAATCAACTTAACAACAAGAACAGAAAACATGGAATCGACTCTAGTCTACCTCCATCCTCCGACAACTTACGTTAGTTCAGGACGCGGTTAAGGTTTTTCCGAAGTTAACAGACGCCGCGCATTACGAACGCCTTTCCACGGCAAGCCAGGTACAAAGTCACGTGATCATACAGAATGATCTCCGCTGCAACATTTCTGCTTACTTGTCGGCCAACCAAACATGCTTGCTGTGTAACGGCTTCGTGACGTTACCGCAAAAAACACTACATTTGACTATGCTTGACTTTTTTTTTCAAATAATTAAAAAAAAAAAAAAAAAAATTCTGGAATTATCCGAGATTTTTGGAAAAATCCGTAGTTTTTTCACACCTTCTCCGTAGTCCGTAGTTTGAACAAGATATCCGTAGAAACTACGGACAATCCGTAGTACTTGGCATCTCTGCGTTACGTAAAGTGGATACAGTCTGCGGTGGTGTCTTAAATTATTCAATTAAGATATAAATCAGTTAAAAGTCCTAAAAATGTTACTCACGGAAGTGCGTGTTCAGTCCAAAGTCAGTAGTTGCAAAGAAACTCTCAATAACTACTGACGTTGGACTGAACATGCACTTCCGTGAGTATTTTAGGACTTTTAACTGATTTATATCTTAATTGAATAATTTAATGCACCACCGCAGCCTGTATCCACTTTTACGTAACATGTAAAGAACTTACAGGCGTCAAAGCGTCTTCCTGAGGAACCTTGTGGTCATGAAATGGTATGTGAACTTTATGATAAAATAACATGAGATATAAAGAAATATGGCACCGAATTTTTGGTTGTAATGAGCATATCTTTTGAATCTGTCATGACGCATTTGCATAATGGAAAAGTTGAAAACAGGCGAAAAATATTCTTCATGGAAAAAGCTATGCTAAAGAAAAAGAACTTTTCAAATATGTCTCCCAGAAGCACAGATAGAGAAAACAAGAGGTTTCCACCTTTATGCAGCTAGAGGGAAAATCTTTGCATTATTTAAAGAGGATAATGCTCCACATCTCTATTGTAGCGAATGATACGTATACAATAAAGAAAAAATTTATCGAAAGTGTTTTTAGAAGCGGTGATACAGCTGCAAACTGAAGTACACAAACACCACCTAGGGACAGAACAGTGAACTATAAAACTCCTCAAATACAAACCTAAAGTTTTCTACAAGGTAAATAGCATCCGGTGTTGAAGGAATTTTTTAAATCGCACATGTAGAAGCAGAGATATTGAGAAAAACAGATTCAGCATTTGCGCCCCCTAGCGGTGAAATTGTGCATTACTTCCGGTAGAAAATACACATAGAGTTTGCTTATTTAGTAGTACCCCATCAAAGTTTCTCAATCAGGTTTTTAGTCCAGAAGATATTGCTGTAAATGAAAACATGTACCTGCACCCTCTGGTGGCAGACTTGTGCATCAAGAAAATTTTGAAATTATCATACACAAGACTGACCAAGGAACAAAAAAGCTGAACTTTTTAATCGGGCAAAAAAAACAGAATATGTGACAAGAAAGTGTGAATATAAAGCAACATGAGCAAGATGGAATTGTTCACTGTATTCACTACACAAAATTACTGAATTCAAAACAAATAAAGTTATTTTAAAAGACACTGCTTCAAACACATCTCTCTCTCTCTCTCTCTCTCTCTCTCTCTCTCTCTCTCTCTCTTTTTACTTGCTAGACCATCAGCTCAATTTTCCTCTTGTGCTGAGCTTTCTTCTCAGCAAGTTCCATGGCCATATTTGTCTTTTGTTGACTCTGCAGCTGCACAGCAATCTTTGCTTCGTTTTTCTTTCTGTTGATATAATTCCCTTCTTATTTCTTCACCACTTTTCTTTCCTCTTCCCCTTTTACTCCCTTAGATGACAATAATTTATTCATCATGCTGAAAGAACTTTCAGCCTGAGGACCACGAAAACATGATATCAAAGATTTCCTTACTTTAGATAAATGGTGTGACTTTCAGAATGTGAATACTTTTTAACACCATGCATCAATTCTAACAAATTTTCAAACTCTGTCATTTCTGTTTTTGGAAAATTTCCCCTTCCTTATCAAGCTTAAGTGCGGACATTTATGGGGGAAGTAACACTTAACAACAATACAGGATAGTGAGAACATCACAGGAAGAAAAATAAAATGCGATTTCAGGAGAAATCTTCGCTCCGATCGACTTCCGTTTTCGGACACTTCCTCCATTTTTAGGTTGAAGTGCAGTATTTGTGGAATAAAAGGATATTTAAGAACAATACTAGGCAGAAGGAACATCACGAGAAAAAAAAACACGATTACGGGAGATCTTTGCTGCATGTAACTTCCGTTTTCGAAATTTTGAAAGACGAAATCCCGTCGTCAAACGAAAAACAAATCCCTCAACCTCACCATTACCCCGCAAAATTTCTGTTCAGTTGTGCATTGATCTCGAGAAGGCCCAAAATGATAACAGAAATAGCGGAATTCTTCAAATCCACAGAATAATCTCATGACCGAAGACTACAGGGAAATCTTCACGCCATCTTAACTTCCGTTTTCAGAAATCGTTGCCCACAGTTCCATGCTCAAATACAAACATTTATGCAATAAAATTATATTTAATAACAATACTGGGAACAGGCCCCATCGTGAGAAAAAAGAAATTACGATTACGGGAAAAATCGTCACTCCGTTTAACTTCAGTTTTGAAAGACGAAATACCTTCTCCAAATGGAAAACGACCCTACCCTACCCTAATCCCTTCCCGATTTCTTTTCACTTCTGCATCGATCTCAAGAATGACCCAAATGATGACAAAAAAAGCATAATTCCACGAATTTGTGAATGGAATCTCATGTATGAATTATATGAGAAAGATTTTTCTGTGGAAATGCTCTCCAACAAAGAAATAATTTTTTTAAATCAGACTCTTTGAAGCAGAACTGGGGGAGGGGGAATAAGATATGCATCTACGCCATGGTGGAAAACATATACATCATTTTAAGAAGAAAGTATTCTCAAAAGATTTTTCAATGTGAGCGGTATAGGTCCATGAAAGAATTTTTTAATCAGGTTTTCAGGAACTCAGATTTTGCTGCAAGTGCATCAGAAGTAGAAATTAACACTTACGGCCCCTGGTGGCCAAACTATTCTTTAACAAATATTAGAAATTATATGAAAAGCATTTCCCATCAGGAGCTGTATTCGGAGCAGAAAGAAGTTTTCAAATCGGAGTTTTAGCATCAGAGATATCGGAGAAAATGCGATTCCCCCTTAACTAGTGGAAAGTTTGTGAATCATTTGAAAATTCTGAACTTAGGTGAAAAACATTTCCCACCAGAAACTCTATCAAACAAAGAAGGAATATGTTTTTTTTAACAAAGAAGGAATTTTTTTTTTTTTTAACAAAGAAGGATTTTTTTTTTTTTTTTTTTTTTGCACCGTGCCATCGCTTTTGAATTGTATCCGAATGGTTGGATGAACACTCCACCGACGTGACCTTGATTTCTTGGCCAGCTAGGTCACCTGACCTCAATCCCATCAAGCACATATGGAATGCCATTAAGAGAGATGTTCGAGGCTCTGACCCCCCTCCATCAAATCTTCGTGAAATGTGGGAGCTTGTTCAGGGGTCGTGGATCCGTATGGCTTCCCGACGCTTCCGGTGTCTTGTCGAGTCCATGCCGAGACGAATTGCCGCCATCATCAGGGCTAGGCTGTTCGTGGGTTAGTCGTGGGGATATTATTGTTCATTGTGTCGGAATTATTGTTTTTTGTATGTGTCTCTAATTCAATTGCTTTTCAGTGTATATGTATATATTGATTATTACTCTAACAGTGTTTTCTTTCAGCAGGTTAAAGTACCAAGCTAGAATTGTTCGAGAATGGTTTGCAAAACATGAGGAAGACTTCCAGGTATTAGCCTGGCTTCCAAATTCCCCAGACATCAATCCAACTGAGCATCTGCGGTTTATGTTGAAACATATCTATGGTGGCTCAACCACATATAACTTACAGTTGTTGCATGACCTGCTGGTAATGTGTTGGCATCAGATACTGCAAGCCACATTGAGAAATCTTGTAGTGTCTATGCCTCAGTGGGTGAGAGGAGTTTGGGAGGCACGTGGAGCATCAACATCATATTAGGCAGATGGTCATAATGTTTTGGCTCTTTAGTGTATGCATATAAAGAGGAAATCCTGAAACAAACTGATTCATTAAATAAAAAGGCAAAAAACAATACACTGCTGATAAGTGATTACTTACAGGGGATATTTTTAAAGCATTCTTGTAAAAAGAATGTATGTCATAATAGCTGTATGCATCAAGTATTAATGCCATGACTTTCAGGAGGAGTGTAATAATAGATATTCCAATACATAACCATGAAAATAAGCTGAGACTGCAAAGAAAGAATCAAAACATCACAATATTGAATTCACATACAATCAAAACTGTACAAAGGCACAGAAAAGTTGAAGAAAATAAAAAAAATAAAAAACTACATACATACATATCACTAAGCTGTTCTCTGAGATTCAGAGGTTAGCTCCACAAAGAAATGCAAACTACCAGAAAACTTTTCATACTGTTGCTGTATCAAACTTTTCCATTTACAGCGATCTTGACATACAACTACAACTTGGGCTTCACTGATATCCATCAAATGCCGTACGCAAGACCTTCTATACTTCATACTCAATCTTTTTCTCATGCAGACACTCCTAAATCTGATCCTCCCATGACTTCCTTGGCCTTACTATGCCTTTCCTTCCTGCCACTTGGGCTAAAAATATTTTCTTAGTAAGCATCTCATCACTTATTCTTTCAACATGGCCAAACCACCAAAGCATGTTAGTCTACACCTTGCTAACACAGCATTTTGCTTCACATCACACAACTTCAGCACATTTTCATTCCTCACACAATCAGAACATGTCTTGCCACCCCCCCAACCCCGTAAGTAACGCATTTCTCCAGCACACAAATGACTCCTATGTTTCTTCTACAGTACCCAGGTTTCTTTTTTTTTTTTTTTTTTTTTGATTGGAGGTTTAACGACCACCGTGAGCAACTCAATGGGCTATAAGCAGTCGCCCATCCCTAATTTAGGGTCACTGGTTCCAGGGAAGGGAGAGAGCCAGTGCCGTAAGACAAACACAACATCCATGCCTCACCGGGATTCGAACCCGGACCCCTTACGGACGAATGATCAGAGGCCAGCGCCTTAGACCACTGCGCCACCGGGGCGGCAGTACCTCCAGGTTTCACTGCCATAAATCAGAGTAGGAACAATTACACTCTCATACACAGCCATGCAGAACCCCTCTTGAGAACCCATCATTCCTGTGAGCCCCTCCCAAAGCCGCTATGACTTTCAATGAAGAATTCACTTGCCTACTAATTTCATCATCTAATTTGTTCTCTCTGTCAAACATGCTTCCTAAATACAAACTCATTCAGCTGGTCAATCACTGTGCCATTTAGACTTATTTTACATTCAGTACTACCAGTTCCTCTCTCAAAAACCATAACTTTGGTCTTTCCCTTATTTATACTCAGTTTGAATTTCATGCAAACTTCGTATATCCGGGACAACATACTCTGCAACTCACTTTTGCTCTCTGTCAACAGCACGGTGTCATCAGCATACAGCAATCTGCACACACAAATATCACCAAGACATAAACCAGTATTATCTATTTTGGCATCACGCATACACACATCCATAAATATATTAAACACCCATGGTAACATTACACAACCTTGTTCGACTCCAGCACTAATACAAAACTATTTTGATAAAACACCATTCACTCGTACACAAGCTCTACTGCCAGCATACATGGCTTTTACACTATTAAGTAGATTCCCAGTAGCACCATATTCATTCAAAACTTTCCACAAAGGTGTCCTATTGACTCGATCGTAAGCTTTCTCTAAATCTATGAAGGTAGCAAAAACCTTTCTTACCAACAGCCAGATACTTTTCAATCATCATGTGTAATATAAAAATTTAATTAGTGCAGCCTTTACCAGGCATAAAAAATCACTCTGAACATCCCATACTTTCTTTCTCTGATATAAGGATCCATACTTTTTCAATAACGACCTTACCAAACACTTTCCCTGGCACACTCAGTAGGCTAATACCACGTTAGTTCTTGCAGTCAATACAAGAGGACAACGATAGCATCCTTCCAATCCCAAGGGACCATTCCTAACTTCCAGCACAACTGGCAAATTTCAGTTAACCAGTCAATTACAGAGTCACCACCATATTTCAACATATCTACAATTATGCCATCAACTCCCGGAACCTTACCATTCTGGAGAGATTTTAGAGCTTTTCAATTAATCTTTCACCTTTTTCTTGAGATCCCTCCTGTACTTCCATCCTTCACTGTGCCATCATCTGCTTCTGCCTTAGAATCATCTTTGCTTTCCTGATCTAATAACTCACAGAAGTATTCACCCCATCTTTCACTTAACTCATTGGGTTCCCAAATAATTTCCCTGATCCTATTCTTCACACAACTTACAACTTTGTTTTCCGTATTTTTCCCGAGTCTCGTATACTTCCAGAAAGTCCTATCTTTCCAAAAACACAATTCATGCCTTTCAACCTTCTCCTCCCCCCTACTCTGGTGAACCAGCTTAGCTGCTTCATGCTTCTTGCAGCAATATTCATCTGCAGAAACTCTACCTTGCCACATCTCCAAATAGGCTTCCTTCTTTCTTTTTACTGCCTTTTCAATCTCACTGTTCCACCAAGAATCACCTCTATTGTTACCCACTATTGTGGTGCCACAGACCTCTTCAGCAATAGTGACAACACAGTTCTTAAAACATTCCCACTTCTTTTCTACATCCCTCTCACAAGATTTCAGATCCTTCAGTCATTCTCTGAGTAAGTCACAATACCGCTGATGATCTTCAAGGAGCCTATCAACCTTTATTCTTTCTATCCTGGGTCTCTTCCTATTCCTTTTCCTCCAACCAACATTAAGTTTCACTCGTGACACTACCAAGTAATGATCCGAACCAACATCCGCACCTCTCATCACACGGGTGTCAACAACAAAATGTTTCAAACGCTGATTGTGGACAACAAAATCTATCGCACCCTTTTGACCAAGAGTACGATTTTCCCCAAGTATATGTGTGGATATACTTGTAGTTGAAAAATATATTAGATACATACAAACCATTCTCAATGCAAAGTTCAATTAATCTTCCACCATTATCATTCACACAAGGATCATTAAACTTACCCAGAACATTGTCAGAAATTGCATTCTGCACACCTACTCTAGCACTGATATCCCCAGCTATTATAACTTTCTCTTTAGCACCAAACTGGCTCAAAACAGCTTTTAGCTCATTCCAGAAATCTTCCTTTTTATCAGAAGGTTCCAAGTCACAAGGAGCATACACTACAACAATTATTATTCTCTGAAGTTTTACTTTCAAACAAATCCAAAAAATTCTCTAACTTATGCAACTATAGTGAATCAAGTTGTTCTTCATCTTTTCACTTAAAATCACACCTACGCCAGCCTGTCCTCTCACACTCAAATTGTGTCTTCGATTTCGTCTTGTAAGTTTTTTCCTTGGCTACAGATGAGAGCTGTGATGTTTCTGACACTGCCCAGTTAAATATTTTTGTACGTGCTATCAACGACAACTTTGATTTAATTGAAGAACTCTTACACTTGCGTCAATTAATAACAACTGGAGGTAAAGATGTTTTTAACGAGCTGAAAAATGTTATTAAAAACAATAAGTTAGAGTGAGGGAAATTAGACATTTGCACAGATGGGGCTCCAACAATGATTGGTACGAAAGAGGGCTGTGTAGCATTACTTGAAGATTATGTGGAAAGGAAGATATTCAAGTAATACTGCATCATACATCAAGAGGCTCTTTGCACAAAGGACTTGGGGTTATCTTCTGTTCAGGATCCAGTAGTGTGTTGTATTAACAAAATTTGAGTCCGTGCACTCAATTGCCAGGAATTTCGTAGTTTGTTTGCGGAAATGGGTGAATTGCTTCTTCACTGTAATGTGTGTTGGCTCTCAAAGGAAAAGGCTTTGGAGAGATTTTGGAGCCTGTGACATAGTGATTTAAAGTATTTTGAAGATAATGGTTTACTCACAAGTCAGTACTCACTTTTCAAGGATGAAGACTGGCTGTGGGATCTCACATTTCTTACAGATGTAATAGGGCATCTGAACAGTTTAATTTTAAGTTTACAAGGAAAGGACTGCCTTTTTCCAACACTGATGACTTCTGTATCATCTTTCATGTCTAAACTTTTGCTGTTTTTAAATGATGTTTCTCAAAAAACAAATTATCGACTCGCTTGAATGCAAGAACAAGAAAAATTATCTGAAAATGCCCCAAATTATGAGAAGTACAAAAAGGTTAATATCTGTTTTACATGACTCCTTTGCAACAAGATTTTGTGATTTCGAGAAAGATAAGAAAAACAGTGAACTTTTTTACAAACCCTTTTTCAGTTGCTATTGGCGATCTAAATCATTATCCTCCAGACATGCAGATAGAAATTATTGGCCTTCAACATAATATTGCAGTTAAAGGTAAATATAATTAGTTTATTTCTACTTCAACCAGTCCAAATGATGTTGAATTCTGGAAATTTCTTCCAGTTCCTGATTTTACACGAATTTGCACTGAGGTACTGTTGTGGGTTTGGCTCAACCTATATTTGTGAACAATCTTTTTCAACGATGAATACGATTGAAACTAAATATCATTCAAAATTAACTAACACTCACCTAAGTAATTTAATCTTGCTTGCTTGTTCACAGGTAAACCCAAACATACAGGAGATTTTAAGAAACATGCAAATTCAAAAGCCGCATTAAAATTTCATAAATCCCATTGTCATTGTGAGTTACAAACGTGTTGTTCAATTTAATGTGCACTAAGAATGATAATAAACCTTATGAAACTGAAAATCATTGTGTTTTTATTTAAACCTAATAAGGGCCAATTTAGTTAGGAGAATGGATGACTTCAGTGGCACACCCAAGATACAGAAGCCTAAAAGTGGCACATGCCATAAAAGCGTTGGCCACCACTGTGCTATAAGACATGAATTTCATTTTTGAAAGCTATACTGCCAGTTTTCATTTTGACACCAGGAAGAACCTAACCAAAAATAAATGGAATAAAAAGAAAAATTTAACAGAATGGAAGCATCTTTGAAACATAATGTCTGAACATTTTTTACCATCAATAACTCACCAGAAACTGCTAGAGAAACTAAAAACAAGCAATTTTTAGTATATAAAGGTCATAGAACAAATTGTTGAAATATTGCTGACCATTATATGAAAAGCAATGCAGAAGTTAAGAGAACGTGAGCATTGTGAGCAATGTTCTTGATGACAAGACAATGCTCATTCAAAAAATGGCATTAGAAAAATAGATAGTAAATAAAGTAAGCCAAAGTATGGCTTGAAAATTTTGACCCATCCACTGCTATCAATTTATGGTGAAGAGATTGTGAGATTTTATTAACGAAAATAGTGAGAGACCAAATAAAAATTATTTTTCCAATAAAAATTATCTAGAACATTTGGTTGATGTGGCTGAAGAAAAATATAACTTTTTAGATTATATTCATGCATTTAATTGAACTGGACAAGAGACAGTGGACACTAAGCTTAAATTTAACCATGTCTAAATACATTTATTTACCTTTCATTAAAGGCATACAGTGCAGTGATTAAATGAGATACAACACGAAATAGCTGTAAGTATATTGGCCACTTACAGCTATTTCGTGTTGTATCTCATTTAATCACTGCACTGTATGCCTTTAATGAAAGGTAAATAAATGTATTTAGACATGGTTAAATTTAAGCTTAGTGTCCACTGTCTCTTGTCCAGTTCAATTAAATGCATGAATATAATCTAAAAAATTATATTTTTAAGGTCAGGTGATGCGTAACATCACAGCCTCTCCTTGACAAATGTCAACCCCGCCTTCTCGTGGTGCATCCTGTTCCCACTAAGGGGCTCTGACGACCGCCAATAGCGGTATAACTATACCATCGGGATCAGAGGAAATGCTATCCCACACTCACCAACCCGCTTGGCCAGCGTGGTGAGTTATGGCCAAACACCTCCAAAATGACTCTACAACTTAAATCTTGGCCCTCAGTCTCCGGCAGCTGGAATGTACCTGGCCAAGGCAGCGGCCAGTGCGACATGAAGGCAGAGGGTGCTAAGAATCCCCGGAGGACCGGACTAGGCTGCCATTTGATGCTGACCTTGGCTACCTATAAAGGACGCTCCCCTATCTTCTGATTCAAGGCTTCTTGAATTGGAAGAGGAACTACAAAGGATCAAGTGGGACATCGTCGGGCTAAGTGAGGTAAGGAGAAAAGGAGAAGATCTCATTGAACTGAAAAGTGGACATCTCTTCTATTATCGTGGGACAGATACTGGCAGAACTAGTGGTGTTGGATTTATAATAAACAAGAAACTGAAGGATAAAGTGGTAGAAGTTGAAAGTTCCTCTGACAGAGCTGCACGACTCGTTATCCAACTCTCGAGAAGATACCAGGCTCAGATTATTCAAACTTATGCACCCACCACAAGTCATCCTGAAGAAGAAATTGAAGAATTTTATGGGGAAATTCGTCATCTAAATAATAAAGGTAAGCAGCACTTGAAGATAATTATGGGAGATTTCAATGCAAAAATAGGGCAACGGCAACAGAATGAAACTTCAGTAGGTAAATTCGGTCACGGCAACAGAAACCAGCGTGGAAATACTCTCGTTGAGTTTGCAGAGGCAGAAGGATTTTCATCTTGAACTCCTTTTTCAAGAAAAAGCCACACAGGAAATGGACATGGAGACATCCAATTGGAACGACAAGTGAAATTGATTTTATTATGTGTAACAAAAAATTCGTCATCGAAGACTGCAGTGTGCTGAACAAGTTCAACACAGGTAGTGACCATAGATTGGTGAGATGTAAGATGCACCTCAACACTAAACTGGAACGTGGCAAGCTCATAAGACAAACAAAATGTATTGACATAACCAACCTTAAAAAACACCATAATACTTTCAAGTTGGAACTGAAGAACAGATTCTCTGCTTTAGAAGGCCTAACATCGGAAGAAGTGGATATTTCGGAAGTTAACAGAAAAGTAACCAAAGCTCTAATGGAAACAGCAACAAAATTAGCTGGGTCTAAGAACAAGTTGCATGTGAACAAATTATCAGGAAAAACCAAAATGTTGATGCAAAAAAGAAGAGAGATGAGGACAACTAAAGAAGATGTGACTTCCAAAGTGGAATATATAGAGCTATGCAAGACAACACGAAAAAGTATCACTGAAGACGTAAGGAAATTCAACTGTGAGCTAGTGAGGAAAGCAATTGAAAACAACCAAAGCCTTAAGATAGCAAAGGGACATCTCAGTAAGGGAAGAAAACAGATTATGGCTCTGAGAAAAGAAGATGGTTCTATAACAAGAAATAGAGGCGAAATTTTGACAAGAGTGAAAGATTTCTACTCCAAATTATATGAAAGGGATGATACATGTACTCCAGACATCATGAAAGGTACCAGAGTTCTTCCAGTCCTCCCAGCAGAAGTTGCTCATGCAATCAAGAACATGAAGCGGGGAAAGCTCCAGGAGAAGATGGAATTACTGTAGACATCATACAAGAAGCAAGTGGAGAAATTGAAACAGTACTCTCCCAAATTTTCACTCGATGCCTTAATGAAGGGAAGATTCCTGAGGATTGGAACAATGCTACAATGATCCTGCTACATAAAAAAGGTGACATTGAGGATCTCAGGAACTACAGACCTATCAGCCTCCTATCAGTGGTTTATAAAATCTTCACTAAAGTTCTTTCACACCGCTTGAAGGTAACACTGGACATGGCTCAACCGAGAGAACAAGCTGGATTCAGGAGTGGCTACAGCACAATAGATCATATCCACGTACTGAGAGAACTAATTGAAAGAGCGAGGGAATATGAACTTCCATTGTGCATGGCTTTTATCGATTATGAAAAAGCCTTTGATTCGGTGAAACCATCAGCAGTTACCACGGCTCTGAAATCCTGCGGTATTGAAGATGCATACATTAATATTATTAATAACATCTATGAAAATGCAAGTGCAAAGATTCGGCTGTTTGAAAATACAACACACATAAAAATTGGAAAGGGAGTGAGACAAGGTGACACCATATCTCGAAGCTCTTTAATGCCACATTGGAAAATGTCTTTCAATCACTGAACTGGGAAAACAAAGGGATAAAGATTAATGGAGATTATCTAACCCACCTTCGTTTTGCTGATGACGTAGTCATTTTTGCAACTACCCCATCAGAGCTGCAGAGTATGATCCAGGAACTTGCTGACAAGAGTAAAGAAGTGGGATTAAAAATGAACTTTCAGAAGACAAAAGTGATGTTCAATGCTTTTACAAGAAATGAAGATTTATCGATTGATGGAGAAAAACTGGAGATAACAGATACGTATGTTTATCTTGGACAGCAGATATCAAGTGAGGGTCACATTGGTGAAGAAATTAATCGGCGTACAAAACTTGCCTGGAGAGCTTTTGGAAGAAACAGCATAATTTTCAAGAGCAATATGCCATTATGTCTTAAAAGAAAAGTGTTTGATCAATGCATCCTTCCAGTGCTTACGTATGGTGCAGAGACGTGGACCTTACTAAAGAGACATACAAAGGCTGCAGACAACTCAAAGTAGCATGGAGAGGTGCATGCTTGGTATAACCAGGAGAGATAAGAAGAGAAACTCGTGGATCCGAAAAATGACGAGAGTGGAAGACATCATGATCAGGGTTAAATCCCTGAAATGGCAATAGGCTGGACATACTGCCAGAAGGACAGACCATAGATGGACAGCCGAAATTTTAGATTGGATTCCAAGGGACAGGAAAAGACCCAGAAAAAGACCACATGGGAGATGGGTGGATGAAATTCGTAAATATGCGGGAGTGACATGGAGGAGACTGGCACAAGACAGACCGTTGTGGAGGAAACTTGGGAGACCTTCGTCCAGCAGTGGATTGATAATGGTTGACAATGATGATGATGATGATGATATTGGCCACAAGATTTTGTCCACCCACTGGCAACGGCCACTTGAAAAAATTATCAATTTTAATCTTTACAACACCTTGCTTGATGACTTTGGGGTCTTGAACATTTTTGGACCTGGGGAACCACTGTGCCTCCATTTCTTGAATTGTTCTTTGGTCACTGGATCATATATTAGAGATTGATAACAAGGAACAGTACACCAATTAAGTAGTAAATAGTAACACTGTACTAGTGGTCCAATTTATTGGCGTAGAAAGTAGACACATTAGTGTTTCCAAGCTTTCGCACATCAACCAGATGGCCTTTGCAAGGAAGTTAGACAAAAACTGCAACTGAAAAATAGAACGTATTAACAATTTGAACGCGGAAGCTTGACTTGACAACAATAGATATGACGTTATATTCATTTAAAGATATGACACATCCCGTTGGTTGCACGCGCGGTATCCTGGTAGGCAGAGGCTTTACTTGAAGAATTGGTTCCAAATTCGTGGCAACTCGAATGAGGCGCAATCATTGCAAGTATCGCTGTTGGTAATGATTTCCAAGGTTTCCCGAATGGCTGTACCTTTAGGGGTAGAGTAGGTAGCTAATTTCTTTATATCGTCCCACATAGGAGTAGCGGACTTGAATTTCACTTCTCCGGATAGAGCCGTGGTTACTTTACCGTATTTTGTGTCTCTTTTATGTTCGTTGACTCATATTCCAAACGAACGCTTGGTCATTCCAATGTAGTAACGTTTAGAGCCGTCCGGATTCTGTAGGGGGATCGCATAAGCACCTGCTTCGCAGGAGAGAGGTGGTTTTTCACTATTTCTCTTCAGTATAGTATATAAAGATGCAGGAGACCTTATGCCGATGCCATAGTTCATCTTCTTGGGGGTGTTCTTGAGTTTGTAAGACACATTTGGTATGTAGGGAATTGAGCCTAAATAACGTATCTGTGGCACAAGAAGATTAGAATGTTTCCCTTTACCCTTCAATCCCCGTTCCGGAAGCCGTCAGAACATTAAAGGAGGCCATATCAAATTCAGCATTTTATATGCAGGAGTCATGCCTCAGCATCTTCAAATTAATAGACTTAGTCACTAATACTAGCTTCTACAATTTCCAAGGACAAGTATATAAACAGAATAATGGCGCTCCGATGGGATCCTCACTTTCACCCGTCCTTGCAGAAGCAATACTTCGCCCAATTGAATGGCATATATTTTCCAGCATTACCCCACGGCCTACCACTTGGCTGCGTTATGCAGACGCGTGTTTTTTGTATGGCCTCACGGAAAAGAGACTCTTCCGATGTTCCTTGATAAAATCAATGATATGCATCCTACGATCAATTTCACGATGGAGCTTGAACACAACAACGCTTTACCTTATCTGGATGTTCTTTTGAGAAAAACGCCTAACAACCGCATCGGTACACAAGTATACTACAAACCCACGTCCGTTCCCAACCTGATACTCTGCAGCTCTTTCTGTCCCGCAGAATACAAAACAGCTATCTTCCGTTCTCAAATTCGAAGAGCCTTCGCCGTTTCCTCCAATACCCATTCTAGACAACACGAAATTGAAAGCGTCATCAAGTTAGCCACTGATGCAGGATATTTGTTGAATCAGATACGTAACTTTATCCAAAAAGCCAGGGTCAAACATTCTAATCTTCCTGTGCCACAGATACGTTATTTAGGCTCAATTCCCTACATACCAAATGTGTCTTACAAACTCAAGAATGCCCCCAAGAAGATGAACTATGGCATCGGCATAAAGTCTCCTGTATCTTTATATACTATACTGAAGAGAAATAGTGAAAAACCACCTCTCTCCTGCGAAGCAGGTGCTTATGCGATCCCCCTACAGAATCCGGACGGTTCTAAACGTTACTACATTGGAATGACCAAGCGTTCGTTTGGAATCAGAGTCAACGAACATAAAAGAGACACAAAATAAGGTCAAGTAACCACGGCTCTATCCGGAGAAGTGAAATTCAAGTCTGCTACTCCTATGTGGGACGATATAAAGAAATTAGCTACCTATTCTACCCCTAAAGGTACAGCCATTCGGGAAACCTTGGAAATAATTACCAACAGCGATACTTGCAATGATTGCGCCTCATTCGAGTTGCCACGAATTTGGAACCAATTCTTCAAGTAAAGCCTCTGCCTACCAGGATACCGCGCGTGCAACCAACGGGATGCGTCATATCTTTAAACGAATATAACGTCGTATCTATTGTTGTCAAGTCAAGCTTTCGCGTTCAAATTGTTAATGCGTTCTATTTTTCAGTTGCAGTTTTTGTCTAACTTCCTTGAAAAGGCCATCTGGTTGATGTGCGAAAGCTTGGAAACGCTAATGTGTCTACTTTCTACGACAATAAATCGGACCACTAGTACCTTGTTACTATTCACTACATTTATTAGAGGTATGCAAAAGTTCCCACCACCCCCGCTAGCAGGCACTGTATGGGTCTGACCGGCCGGCGACCCGTGCTGTCAATTCGTACATGAAGCCAAGCATGGTGGTCAATAAAGTTAATTTGCAGCACTGTTTGTTATTCATGTTTAATTTAAAGAAAAGTACAAGTGAAGAATACTGTTCAATATGTATGGCGAAACGGTTATGGTGGTTTGCTAGGTTTAAGAAAGGTGATCTAATCTTGGAAGACAAGCCACATGCTGGTAGACCACAGGAACTCTTAGACGAGGAGCTGGAATCGCTGTTGCAAGAGGATGCCACACAATCAACTATAAAATTGGTGAAGCATTTGAAAGTGGCACAATCAATGGTGATATGGCGTCTACAGGCCTCGGGGAAGATCCAGAAGATTGGTAAGTGGGTTCCGCATACTTTAATGGACAGTAATGCTGGTCAACGATTGGGCATCTGCATGTCATTTCTGAAAACGTTTCAATGGATGAATTTCTTGTGGAAGGCTGTCACCGGGGATGAAAAATGGGTCTATTGCGACAAATCTGTATGCAAGTGATCCTGGGTCAACCCAGGCCAGCCATCAACATCCACTGCAAAACAGGATACGCATGGGAAAAAAGTGCTGTTGTATGTGTGGTGGGATGTGAATGGAGTGCTGTACTTCAAACTGTTGAAACCGGGCAAAACAATCACTGCAGAACGATATAGCGATCAGTTGATGAAACTGAAGGCTGCAAGAGCAAAAGCGCCCATGGACAGATAAAGGATGCCGCCCAGTCATCGTGTTACACGATAATGCCAGACCACATGTCAGTGCTACCAAGAAATCAACCCTTGAACAGTTACACTGGGAGGTTTTACCGCACTTGGCTTACTCCTTGGACATTGCACCCTGAGACTTTCATGTGTTTCGCTCTATGCAACATGCCCGAGCACGACAGCAGCTCACCACAGTTCCATAAGTAGAAAATTTCATCACCGCGTTCTTCAGCTCAAAACCGGAGTCCTTCAATCAAAGGGGCATTATTTGCTGCCTGAAAAATGGCAAAAGATCATTGATACTAACAGTCAATATTCCTTCCTTTATTTTTACAATGCAGTATTATATGTATACCTGCATTCTATTTCCTTTATTTTCTTTATTTCATGATACATGCCACTTCGTTTGACAATTTGATGCCACGTGACATTATGTCATACTCATATCTGATATCTATATTATGTTCACGTAACACTTTATTTAAATTTATTCCTTCTCCTGTATCTGATGATGGGTTCTAGGGAAACCCGAAAGTTCTTATATACAATAAAATCTTTAAATTCAGCCAACGAATTTAAATTTGTATTGTGAGGGACTCTTGTTTTTTAAGATCGTGCATTGAAGGCAATTACCTCGATTACTTTGGAGTCAATATTCCATTGAATAAATGTGTACTGGTTTCCTGATTGTTCCCATCTCCTTTCTCATTAAAACAGCAGAAACTTTTGCATACACCTAATACGTTGTGCTATCAAAAAGTTCCTAGGCTAGGTACGTAGCGCGCCTACAGATGGCAGTGCACGGATGCGCAAGTAGCAGTCAAGGGCAGTAACCTTCATGAGTCATTGTGCCGAGTGAAGTCGTTCTGTGAACATCAGGAGCTGTGCTACACCAGTGCTTTTCAACTGGTGGTACGCGTACCACTTGTGGAACTTCAGCACCTGGCAGGAAGTACCCGACATCGTCCTAGACAAGATACACTGGTGTGCAAAAATTAAAGACGAAGAGGAGAAATTAGCATAACAGCGGAACGAGCAGGCAGAATGGACCGAAAGACCACTCAGGAGATAGACTAGGGTCCGGTACGGTAGGGCATGCGCATATATGCACCGTGACATAGGGGGGTGGGGGTGTCGGAATGGTATAAAGCACGCGGGTGGTGTACGCTCAGCAATTCGGTGAAAGCTATTGCACGGTGTACATCGGTTTGAACGACGTCGAGTTGCTGCCACCGTGTGATATGGTCAACAGGCAATCCAGTAGACGACATCTGGACGACTTTACCCAAGGTCGCGTCATTGGAAAGTTAGAAGAAGGTCGAAGTGTGACTAGTATGGCTGAGGAGTTCGGGATTGCTCACAGCATCGTTTCACGAGCTTGGAGAGCATTTCAAATGACAGGAACAGCTGTCCGAGAGTTAAGCAGTGGTCGTCCACGAGCAACCACGGCAGCGGACGACCGGTATATTGTCCTACAGGCGAGAAGAGGCAGACAGCAGGAGAAATCGCAAGGCACATGCAACAGACAACCAGACGTCTGTTATCGCATTTTACCATGGCCAGCAGGCTGCACAAAGGTGGTCTTTTTGCACGACGACCAGTACAGTGTGTGCCATTAACGCCTGCTCATCGGAGACGGCGGTTTCTGTGGTGCCAGGAACACAAGAACTGGACACATCAGCAATGGGGTCGAGTTCTCTTTACGGATGAGAGCCGATTTAGTCTGGCGAGTGATTCTGAATGTATACACATCTGGAGAGAGCAAGGAACACACAATCACACCTCCAACATCATCAAAAGGGACCGGTTTGGAGGTGGCGGAGTTCTCGTTTGGGGCGGTATCATGCTTGGTAGCCGTACTGACCTCCACATCTTCCAAGGAGGTTCAGTCACTGGTGTTCGTTATTGTACCGAGGTTCTCCTGCCTCACGTGCGTCTGTTTAGAGGTGATGTGGGTCCTGAGTTCCTCTTCGTGGACGACAACACTACATCTTATCGTACAGTGGCTGTCGCAGAGCTGTTGGAGAGTGAAGATATTCAACACATGGATTTGCCCACAAGATCCGCGGACGTAAATACAATTGAACATGTGTGGGACCTTTTCGGGAGACGCTTGGCAGCACGTCACCAGCCGCCAGCAACGATTCCACAGCTGCGATTGGTGCTACAAGAGGAATGGGCCGCGATGCCTCAACTGCTCCTTGACAACCTCGTCCTGAACATGGACAGACGTTGTAAATCCTGCAACACAGTCAGGGGTGATCATATCCCCTACTAAAGACTGGATTTTTCTTGGCAGCCGCCTGTTACATGGACGTTTCAGTCTTCTGTCCAGTTGTGCTCGAAGCCACCTTTTCAATAAAGTGCCTTTGTATCCTTTGGATTCCTTGTTTGGACAGTTTTGCTCAATTGTCCCATATTCTTACATCTTGGAGATCTTATGGTATGATTTGAGTCGATGTGGAGCACTTCTCTGCACGATGTTACATTCGAAAAACCGTCTCGTCCTTAATTTTTGCATGCCAGTGTAGTACCATTACTCTTTTCTCAGCATTTTGAATGTAAAACACAGTCAAATGCATAGGTCATCATGTATTATTCATTGAATTGGAAAGACTTGCAGTGGACTTGTTTCCACATTTTCAGTGGAGCTGAAAGGCTTTCAACCCATGATTCATCATTCCCTGTTGCTCTCAAAATAGCGGGAGAACATATAAGAAAAGGCAGGAAACTTCAAAGTCGAAGTGTCTATTCTGGGCTGATACATCGGCTCCACCCCTACCCACCTACGCTTCACCAATCACGACATGTCACAGGATTCATCCTCGTTATCTGGCTTGTCGTTTTTCTCCTTTTCAGTTATTCAATTTTGCTACTGCAGTGTGTGACGGTGTGAGACCAAAGTATTGGTACATATTAATAAATATGGATAAATTCGTCATACGTTCGTCAGCGCAAAGGGAAAGTGATTCAGCAAAGGAACCTCCACTGAAGATATTAAAACCGGCACCCAATCGAAATACAGTGAAGATTATTTGAAGTCTGGATTTTTTTTCGCGGAAGAAAACTATCAGCCACATCCTGTTTGTGTTACCTGCAATGAAGTACTATCCAAGTATTGCATGAAGCCTTCTTTGCTCCAGAGACATTTAACAACAAAACATAAAGAGCACACTGAAATGCCAGTAGCATTTTTCGTGGAGAAGAGAGACAAATTTATAAAACGTTGCGCTGCTTTTGTTAAGTCCACAACCATCTTGAAAAACTGTCTGGAAGCATCTGATGAATTGTCCTTGACAGCAGCTAAACGAAATGAGCGTCACACAATCATTGAAGAAATTGTGGCTCCCTCTTCCATTGCAATTGCTTCAATTCTCTTTGATGAAAAAATGGCTGATGCTATTCGTAATATTTCATGTTCTGACAACACCGTTCAAAGACGAATACAAGATATGGCCACAGACGTTACTCAACAAGTGGTAGAAAAGATCACAGCAGCAGAAAAATTTGCGTTTCAACTGGACGAAAGCATTGATATCGCTTGTGAAGTGAAATTAATTGTCTTTGTGCGTGTTCCTGATTTGGACGATATACTGGAACACATTATTTTGCCACCCACTACTTGGCAGAACAACTGGGGAAGAAATATTCACAATAATAGATAATTTTTTCAGTGAACATGGAATATTATGGACTTGGTGTGTAGCAATTTGTCCCGATGGTGCAGCAGCTATTACAAGAAGAGCTTCAGGCATGATAGCACAAGCTAAGACAAGAAAAAATTCAATTGCTTCAAATCATTACATTTTGCATTGACATGCACTTGCTTCTAAATGAATGAGCCCATTGTTACATGAAATTTTGGAGGATGCTGCAAAAATAATTAATTTCATCAAAAGCCAGCCATTGAATCGACGTTTATTCCGACAATTGTGCAAAGATTTGGATTCTGAGCACAGCGCTCTCCTCTTTCATACAGAAGTGCATTGGTTGTCGAGAGGTGAAACATTATCAAGATTATTTGAGCTACGAGGCGAAACGCATCTGTTCCTGACCAATGTTTCATCATCCCTAGCAGAAAAGTTTAAAAATGTCTTCTGGGTGTCCTGACTTTGCTATTTGGCTGACATATTTAAAAAGCTAAATGAACTTAATCGGTCGCTGCAAGGCCACGGTCATTACGTGTTTATCATGGCAGACAAAGTTTGTGCATTCTACAAGAGAATCTCCCTGTGGCTAGACCAAGTAAAGAAAGAAAATATTGCATCATTTCCCAATGTGTCAGACTTTATTGAATTAAATTCTGTTGTTGACACTGGAGATATTGAAACTGCCATCAAAAATCACTAGGAAGAATTGCATACCGAGTTTGCATTGTAATTTCCATGTCAAGAGGACGTGATATTGGAATTTGTTGGGTTGCACTGCCCTTCATTACGGACAATGCTGTGAACCCTGACCTTTCTTCTCAAGACCAAAAAGCACTTCTGGAATTGACATCACACCACAATTTGAAGGAACTTTTTAAAGAAAAAACACTTATCGAGTTCTGGAGCCAAGTTGCAAAACTTTACTCAGAAGTGGGGGAAAAAAGCTATCGTAGCATTAGTGACATTTGGTTCCACATACTTGTGCAAGAAGGCCTTTTCTTCATTGACAAGCATAAAAACTAAGGAAAGGAATTCTCTTCAGCTGGAATCTGACTTAATCCTATCAGTAAGCACTCTCTACCCACAAGTGCAAAGATCAATGCCAGAGAAACATGCACAAGTTTCCCATTAAAAGTGTGGTAAGTGGGAGTACTTTATCACTTTTTTTCCTTTTTTCTGAGGGGGTCATAAGTTTTTGACACCTTGCTAAGCAACTGGTGGTATTCGAATACTGCCATGTCCTAAAAATGGTACAATCTGTGAAAAGGTTGAAAAGCACTGTGCTACACAATATTTGGTGACCAGGTGCAGAACACAAGCTGCGATTTCGGTATGGACTGCAAACTAAAGCAGCGAGCAAACATCAAATTTTACGTTAAACTCGGCAAATTGGGAACGGAGATGCATGAAATGTTGCAGCAGGCTTGTGGCAATGTAGCAATGAGTCGTGCGAGGTGTTATGAGTCACACTTGCACTTCAAGAGCAGCAGAATGGCACTGGAAGACGACGAGAGGTCAGGACCACAAGCAAAACCCCCAAAAATGTAGACAAAATTAGAAAACCGGTGCATGAGGATCGTCGGAGAACAATTCAAGACATTGCTACCATCGTCAATGTGTCATACAGAACAGTGTAAGAAATTCTGACGTTGGTTTTGAACATGCACTGCATTGCTGCAAAGTTTGTGCCAAAGATTCTGGAGCCCAAACAGAAGGTGCTCCGTATCGAACTCTGTCAAGATCTTCGTCAGCAGGTGGTGAATGAAACAACGTTCCTGTCGCGGGTCATCGCCACTAGAGACGAGACTTGGGTCTACGGTTATGACCCGGAGACCAGAGGACATTCACCGCAAAGGACCTGAAATGTGGCGCAGAGGCGATTTCCTGCTCTATCACAACAATGCAGCAGCTCACAGAGCGTTAGCAAAACACCAGTTTTGCAGCCGCAACCACATGACTACACTTCCTCACCTGCCTACTCGCCGGATTTGGGCCCACTGAGACTTTTTCTGTTCCCGAAGATTAAGCTGAAGGGTCGCCGTTTTGAAACCGTGGACTAGATCCAGTACGAATCACACACACAGTGCTTGACACGATTCACGAACAAGACTTCCAGGGCATGTTCCAACAGTGGCAAAAATGCTGGCAGCAGTGTATCGCTGCCCAAGGAGACTACTTTGAGGGAGATCATAGCCAGACTTAAGTAACGTAAGTACTTTGTTGTATATCGGCCTAGTCTTGGAACTTTTTTTTTGACCTCGTATATGGATCCAGGTTTCATCCACAGTTATGAGACAGTTCAAAAATCTCATAGGATCCCACCAAAATTGGTCCAAAATGGCTTATGAAGCAATTGCTTGATCACACTTCTGGCCAAGCAGTTGTCCATTCCTAATTTAGGGCCACTCACTCCAGGGAAGGGAGAGAACTATGCCTCACTGGGATTTGAAGACAGACCCATCTCAGACGAATGCCTGCGCCACCGAGGCGGCGTAAAAATCTTGAAATGATCTAAGTTTGTTCTTTTCATTAATGCCATAACTGTGTGTATCGTATTTTGCATGTTTAATGCAGATGTCTTTCTTTAAACTGGAACCACATATTCTGTCAGTGAATGAACAGTTGAAGTTGTGAAGTTCTAGCAGTGCTAATTCATGTTTACGACACACATAACAATATATTGTGACAGCATTGTCAACATTACACTCATATTTAAGCAGTATATTGCAAGGATCAATTTCTCCTTTCCACTTTTTAAAAGTATTAAACTGTACAGTTGAATTTTTTGCCATTGCTACTGCTGTTTGTGGCAGAAAAATAACTTCAAATACAGGGATCTTCAACAGAGAGTAAAAACAGCATGGCACAAGCGCTAGCTCACTCTTCTTTTCAAAGGTATGGCGTATGCTCAGCTTGGTGTTAGGAGTCAAACTCTTTGGAATGCAGTTATGCTCACCTGTTTAAGAGGAACTGCTTAAAATCACAAAGTACACAGAACATATCTTTTAAATTTTTCTATCCCCTCCCCCCCCTTCTAAAAAACTTGAAGCAGCAAAAAACTTTGAATTCGGTATTTTATCATCCTAAGCATATTTATTTTGGCAAGAAATCATTATCCACAGAATCAGCTATCTGTTGATGAAAAAATCCGTAGTTTCAAGCTGCATGTCCATACTTTATAATTCTAAGCAAAAAAAAAAAACGTAAAAAGATGGAAAATTCGTACTAGTTGGCATCTAGGCAACAGCCAATAAATTTGGTTTTTGCAAATGCATTTTTTTCCTCCCAATCCTTGTTCTTTTTTATGTTTTTTTTTTTTTTATGGTACTCCTTTCCTACACCAATTTGTATTTCAACTGCAAGGAATATTTTATCAAAAATGTATCGCTTTTTGTGATACAAAATCACATTACATGGCACTTGCCTCTGAAATGTGTTACGATGCAATACCACTAAAAAAACTGGTTCAATGCAAAGTTTCAGCAGGGTGCACACAAAGCGGTTCTACTGAAACGCCATGTTTAAGTTGTCCGACTGATTTCGTTTAAAGGATACTTACTACTAATACCATCCAGATTACTCAAAGCAATTAGAATTGTGTACTGAATTGCCTGTAGTTTACTGGTTTCCATGCAACATCTCCTCAGACAGCTTTAAAATTATATCAACCTAGTAAAAAAATTACATCACCCTCAAACAGAAATCGGTAGAGGCAGGTTCGATTGCTGCTCCAGCACAATGTAATTTTCAAGTTTTCGGAGATATTACATGGAAACCAGTTAACTACAGACAATTCAGTACACAAATTCTGATTGCTTTGAATAATCTCGCAAATTTCTGATGTATTTCTGAGGAATATTTCTTCCATAATTTCTAGTACTATCCATTGGCCACTGTTAGAACTATTCACTATCAACTGTGAACAGGTTCAAAATCCAAAGTTTCAAAAGTGTGCACAAAGTGGTTTGACTCGAAAAGTTGTCTCTAAATGAGTGCAGTAAAATCACCATGTTATGGGTTTAAATACAAAGCACAGAAACATTGAATAGAAGGTTATAGTTGAGATTTGCTTAAATTCTGTTGCATAAATACACTCATGGACATTGTGCACCTAGAAGAAAGAAAACGTGCTACAACCATGAAACTTTTGCAGATAGCTAGAGTGCATGCTGGTATGCAAATGATCCACGTTAGGTGCGATTGCGCATGACCACACACCCTGTGGTGACACTGAAAGCACAAACCGGCAGCCTTATAAACCAGCACATAGTCGATGCCCCATGTAAGCAAAAAGGACTGGTCGATGCAAGCAACAGTACAGAGTGACAAGAATGCCGGCTAGATGCCAAAACATTGATTTATGCAACTTATGGACTTTGAGAGAGGCCTGATCATCGGGCTTAAAATCGCAGGATGGTCGGCGTGCCATATAGCCCGCCACGTGGATCGTTCTGACCATACCGTCCAACTGTGTTGGGAGCAATGGACATGTGATGGCACTGTCAGATGGTGGAGTAGCTCCAGACAGACCAGGAGGACAACCGGTACAGAGGATCGACTGATGGTGCGCCAAACACAAACGGATCCCACGGGGACCTGGTCCACTATACAGGCAGATGTAGCGGCTCCTATGTGCCCTCGAACCATTTCCCGATGCCTCACGGAAGTGAATATCCAATCTCAGCGCCCCTTATGTGTGCTGCCATTAACATCCGGAACATTACCGGCTCCGTTTGCAGTGATGCCAGGCTAGAGTCATGTTGAACGCCACAGACTGGCTAAGTGTGGTGATTAGCAATGAGTGCCACTTCATTTTGGGGACAGAAAATCATTGTGTCCGGGTGTGGAGGTCCCCGGGTCAATGGCACAATCCTAACCTCGTTATCGAGCGCCACACCTCCCCCACTGCAGGCATTATGGTCTGGGGAGCCATAGCCTATGACAGCCGACCAGCTCTACTAGTTGTACGTGAATCATTGACGGGCCAGCGGTATGTGGATGAGATCCTACGGCCCCATGTGCTCCCATTCCTGGCCAAAATTCCAGGTGCACTATACCAGCGGCATAATGCTCTCCCGCACATGGCTCGGGTAGCCCAGGGCTGCCTATGTCATGTCCAGACACTTCCAGGGCTTGCCCGCTCCCTGGACATGTCCCCTATTGAGCATGTGTGGGACCAGTTGAAACCGAGCTCCCACTGTGCCGCACTATCCGGGATTTGGAGCACACCGTCCAACACATGTGGACCAGTCTGCTGTAGAACAACATCAGGCGTCTGTTCGCTTCCATGCTGGACCGTATTGCAGCACGTATTGCTGCAATACACTACTGAAGATGACCAGACTGTGTGCCACAGATCCCTCAGTAATTGTCCTGCAGCTCTGTTTTTGCCATCATGTGTATCATTCATCTGTATCATTATGTCCATAAAATTTCAGTTCAATCCGATGCTTCCTTCTTGGTGCACAAATTTCATTTACAGTGACTGTACTATATTTGAGACATGCTTTAAATCAAACTGATAAACTTCTGAAAAAAAAAATTAATAAAAATTACCTTTTTATACAAATACCTGGTGAGCAAAATAAATCTGTTAACTTCACTTTTTCAGTATGTGTTACATTTGGCAAATGCCTTTGCTTCTGAAAATAATTGTAGTCTGTGCAATTCCAAAATACTGTAGCAATGCTGACTAAGAAAAAAAATTAACCTATAAAAAACATACACATTACATGTTGCTATCAGGGCTAGGAGTGACAAAAAAATTATTTCAGGGCAAGATTTTTTTTTTAATTTCAGGATATACAACAGAGTATTTTTTGCATTTTCCCACTTGCATCGTAGTTTACCATTTTTACATAGCACTTCCCAAGAAATAAATTTTCACGAGTTAACACACAAAATCATGGTTTTACGACGTGTCTCACAAATTTCAATCATAGACTTAGATCTAAAACATATGTATTTTTTTTAAATTAACCAAACCTTTAAATAAATAAATATATTCAGTTTCAATCAGTGAATAATGATAATCAAGTTACATTGGAAATATATCTGAACTATTTAAAACAGTACTTTAATTACCATCACAAAGTGGCTGGGCATGCACATTTTCAGTAGTTTTCTGCTTCTTTAACGGGAATGAACCATACAGTCAAGTTTCTGGATGGCCGGACTTTTTGGAAAAGAACATTTTAGTAGCATTTACAGCAATGCTGTACAGAAGAGATCATCGCAAGAAGGGGGGGATAAGATTACAGAAGGAACCTTCACTCTGTCTGACTTCCATTTTCGAAAGTTTTGAAAGATGGAATTGCATCCCTAGGAGGAAAACACTCCCCTTTTCTTTCTCTCTCTCACTCACACACACACACACACACACACACACACACACACACACACACACACACACACACTCACACACACGCACCCCCCCCTCCTCAATTCTCTTCAATTTTGTATCGCTTACTAGAATGTCACAAATCATGACAACAAAGGCAGAATTCCTCAAATCCGCAGAAGAAACTGTAGCCAAAAGATTACAGAAAATTTTTTCACTCCGTCGAATTTCCGTTTTCAGAAACTGCTGCATGCAGTTTCAAGCTGAAAACAAAAATATTTATGCAATAAATGATATCTAACAACAATACTGGACAGAGGCAACTTCATCAAAAAAAAAAAAAAAAAAAAAAAAAGGAATTACGATGAGAATCTTGCATTCTCATCGCAATTCCTCTGGTTTCTAAAAATTTTGAAAAACGAAATACCGTCCCCAGATGAAAAAAGGCACTTACCTCCATACACACATTTATCCTTCTGAAATAATAAAAATAAAATTTCTCTTTACTTTGCATCATCTCCAGTATGAGCCAAATTATTGTAAAATTCCGTAAATCTGAGGAAGAATCTCATGGCTGATTTGTAATATTTGGAGACATGTGAACTGAAGTGCTCACGCCATGATGTATGAAAGCCAGTTGACATTCACATAACTTGATTATATTCGCGACCTGTACGATGTGTTATTCGACTGCAATTTTCAGAACTCTGTGAAAGGTTCATTTCTAACTCAAGTAATTTTATGAAGGATACGTTTAATGCTGAATTTTGTGAGTGATCCAAAAACGAACCCAGATTATACACTGAAGAGTAGTTGAATTAGAGACAGCTCGCGTTATGCAAATGTGGCGCTGTGAGCGGCCCTGTAAACGGAAACGACATGACGTATGCAGCGATCCAACAATATAAGGAGTGATGCGACGGGAATCAGTAAGAGTCGGACACAGTATGGGTAAGACAAAGGATCTAAGCCCATTTGATCGTAGGCAAATTGTCAGGGCCTGACGAATGGGTCACTCCATCTCGGAAGTCGTGCAGGCACTGGGATTTTCACGAGCTACTAAGTCACAGGTGCACCGTGAGTACATCAAATCCGGTAAAACCATCCCTGCAAGGGCCAACTCCCATGGACAACAGTGTGTGGATGAGCGGCGTCATTGTCGGCTAGCTGGCATTGTAACAGCGGGTCGACGGGCCACAGTGCAAGAAATCACTCTGCAATTTAACGCTGATGCACAAAAACGTGTGAGCACCCACACCATCCAGAACCATCTCCTTGCTATGGGGTACAGAAGCCATCATCCAGAACCATCTCCTTGCTATGGGGTACAGAAGCCATCGTCCCACGATGGTACCGCTGCTGACCGCACATCACAGGGTGCAAAGATTAGCATGATCACGGGGAACATTGCCACTGGACCCTAGACATGTGGGAAAATGTTGCCTGGACTGATGAGTCAAGATTCACGTTGGTACATGCGGATGGCAGGATACGAGTACGGTGCAAACCACATGAAGCGATGGATCCTTCTTGCCAGCAGGGTACTCTTGAAGCTGGTGGGGGTAGCATTCTCGTCTAGGGACTGTTTACGTGGACTGAAATGGGACCCCTGGTACGTGTGACATCGTCCCTCACAGGTCAACGTTACCAGGATATCCTGGATGACCATTTGCTCCCGTTTGTGCGTCTTCAACAACCCACTGGGGACCTCATCCTGCAACAAGACAATGCAGCTCACGAATTGTATCCGAATGGTTGGATGAACACTCCACCGACGTGACCTCGCTTCCTTGGCCATCTAGGTCACCTGACCTCAATCCCATTGAGCACATCTGGGATGCCATCCAGAGAGATGTTCGAAGCTCTGACCCCCTCCATCAAATCTTCGTGAACTGTGGGAGCTTGTTCAGGGGTCGTGGATCCGTATGGCTTCCGAACGCTTCCGGTGTCTTGTCGAGTCCATGCCGAGACGAATCGTCGCCGTCATCAGGGCGAAAGGTGGTGCTACACGTTACGAGACAGGTATCTCTAATTCAATTGCTCTTCAGTGAATTTTCCAAGGTTTTACCAGAGGGTCATCCATGGAGATTCACCCAGCTGTTGTGCTGCATGATTTTATAAAAATTTGAAACTTTGTCATTCATTTGTGTGGTTAAATAATGGTCAAAAATATTTTTCTTTAATTTTTCACTCCTCCTCCCCACTTCTATAGGTTGCTTCAAAGATGGCGGCCATCACAAAATTTAACATATTGAAGCCTCTTCAATATTTCTGATATCTCCTGAACCAATACAGATATCGCAGATTCAAAAAAGGTTTTGTTAAGCATAAAATGAGGATTGTGAAACACTAAGAAAATGTTCAGAAATCAGTCACATGCTTTACTTAAAAGCCCTTTAAACATTGATAATTGGATGCTGATTTTGTCTTGCTTTACGATTTTTTTATGAAATGCAGAAAGCATACACAAAGTTGCAATTCATACTGTAGAAACCTTGTCCCTTGAAAAACACACACACAAAAAAAAATCCTGAAATTAGGTACCCCTTCGTGCTCCATGGGCGATTTCAGTGAAAACTTCACATACATAGTCCAAGATGACGTGCAATCCTTTTGTTAGGAAACTGATCAAGTTACTCTCCACCCTTTTGTGGTGTACTTCAAGACTCAAGACTAATAATGAAGTCAAATGTAAGAGCTTCTGTGTGGCGAGTGACCATTTGTCACACAACACTAATGCTGTCTTTTGGGGGCCAGAAATTTTAAAACTGGGGACCGGAAATTTTACACCAAGACAATATATGAATGTGACAGCACCGTCAACATTACATTCGCAATACAGCCATATATCGCAAGGATTAATTTCTCCTTTTGACTTTTCGAAAGTAAAAGTCACAAAGTTGACTTTTTCGGCATGGGCACTGTTGTTTGGTGGGAAAGAACATTTAATATGCGGATATTCGATAGTGTGAACACTGCACAGCACATTCCCTAGAAAGCCTATCCCTTCGAACATTCGGTGCATGCTCAGCATGGCATTGTTAGGAGGCGAACTCTTTGGCATGCAGCTATGTCATCACCTACTTATAACTGCAGGCCAGTGCATAAACACAGCTTTTAAATGTTTTTTTTTCCCTCCGGAAAACCTGAACGTTCAGTAATTTATCACCCTGGGATTACACTCACAGACAATGAAATCTGCGCACCAAGAACGAAACATCGGATTGAACTGAAATTTTATGGACGTAATGATACAGATGAATGATACACACAATAGCAAAAACAGAGCTGCAGGACAATTACAGAGGGATCGGTGGCATGCAGTCCGGTCACCTTTAATGGCACATCGCACCGCCTCGTGCGGCAATACATCAATGCGGTCCGGCATGGAGGCGAACAGACACCGGATGTTGTCCTGCGGCAGACTGGTCCACACGTATTGGACAGTGTGCTCCAAATCCTGAACTGTGAGGCACAGCGGCAGCTGGCATTTCAACTGGTCCCACACATGCTCAATAGGGGACATGTCCGGGGAGCGGACAGGCCATGGAAGTGTCTGGACATGACGTAGGCAGTCCTGGGCAACCCGAGCCACATACGGGCTGCTGGTATAGCGCACCTGGAATCCCGGCCTGGAATGTGAGCATATCAGGCCTAGAACCTCATCCACATACCGCTGGCTCATCAAGATCCACATACCACTACAAGAGCTGATTGGTTATAGTAGGCAATGGCTCCCCAAACCATAATGCCTGCAGTGGAGGAGGTGTGGCGCTCAATGGCGAGGTTGGGATTGTGCTGTTGACCCGGGGACTTCCACACCCGGACACTATGATCATCTGTCCTGAAAATGAAGCGGCACTCATCGCTAAATGCCACACATCGCCAGTCCGTGGCGTCCCACGTCGCTCTGGCCTGGCACCACAGAACACGGAGTCAGCGATGTTCCGATGTTAATGGCAGCACAAATAAGGGGTGCTGGCATTGCAGATTCACTTCCGCAAGGCGTCAGGAAATGGTTCATGGACACACAGGAGCCACTACATCTAGTTGGATAGTGGACCAGGTCCCCGTGGGATCTGTTCGTGCCTGGCAAAGATCCATCAATTCCCTCCCTATACAGGTGATCCTCCTGGTCTGTTCGGAGCAGCTCTGCCGTGTGGTCACGTGCCCACTGCTCCCAACACAGTCGGATGGTATGGTCAAAACAATCCATGTGGCGGGCTATACTCAGTGCCAACCACCCTGCGGTTTTTAGCGCGATGATCAGGCCTCTCTCAAAGTCCGTATGTTACGTAAATCTTTGTGTACCCGGCATTCTTGTCACTCTGTACTCTTGCTTGCGTCTGCCGGTGCTTTTTGCTTTCATGGGGCATGGACTACACGCCGGTTTAAAAGGCTGTCAGTTTTTTCTTGCAGCGCCACCACAGGGTGTGCGGTCATACGCACTCACACCAAACGTGGATCATTTGCATACCAGCACGTACTCTAGCTTGTTTCACATTTGTAGCATGTTTTCTTCTAGGTGCACACATTTCATTGTCCACGAGTGTATTTATTTCAGCAAGAAACCATTATTTCTGCTACCTGTTGATGAAAAAATTGCTTTCTGTTGCAGAAAAATCAAATGGCAATTTTCTGTAATTTCAAGAGGCATGTTCATACTCCAGAATTCTAACCAAAAAACTTAAAAATACAGAAAATCTGTTGTAGTTGTCATCTATACAACAGCCAATAAATTTGTTTGTTGCACAATTGCTTCTTTTTCCCCCCAATCCTTTACTTACTTTTTGTGGTACTCATTTCCCATACCAATTCATATTTTAGCTTCAAGAAATATTCTATCAAAAAATGCATCGCGTTTTGTGATGCAAAATCAAGTTTCTCTCGCACTTGGCATGGAAACGCATTGCAAAATGCGAGGCGACACTGCTAAAAAAAAATGTTGACATACAATGTGTTGAATAGCCATTATCTGGAATGCAAAACATTTGCAAACGAAAAAACATATTTTATCTGATCATACTTTTCCCTACTGCATTGAAAATGAGGATAAACTAAGCAAAATAAAAAAACAATTATAACACTTTCAAATTGTACAGAATGGGACATCACAGATATTCAACAGAATTGTGGATAAGTTCATAATAGATTTTTTTTTTTTTTTAGATTGAAGGTTTAACGACCACCATGAGTAACTCAATGAGCTATAAGCAGCCGCTCATCCCTAATTTAGGTGACAGAGTTTCCAGGGAAGAGAGAGAGGCAGTGCCATAAGACAAACACAATATCCATGCCGCACAAGGATTCGAACACGGACACATCTCGGAAAAATGGTCATAGGCAAGTTGATCATAGGTAAGCAACTAAAACTATTCTGTGCTCCTACTAATTTAATTTCAAGTTTCTTTTGTTTAAGTTTCAAACAACTTTTTTTGTGTGATTTTCAATTTCTTCAAGGCCAGAGGGGCCCACCTAGATATTGATGTAGGTCATTGAGATTTTTTGTCAGTAATATGAGACACATTAGCCAACTTTCCTGCACTAGTACAAATTTAATTAAAATTTTTTTCTTAATAAAGTTTCAAAACAACTTTTTTGTGTGATTTTCAATTTCTTCAAGGCCAGAGGGCTAGATATTGATGTAGGTTGTTGAGATTTTTCGTTAGTAGTATGAGACACATTAGCCGACTTTTCTACACTAGTAAAAATTTAATTTCAATTTTTGTTTTTTCCTTAATCAAGTTTCAAAACACTGGTTTTGTGCGATTTTAAATTTTTTCAAGGCCAGGGGTGCTTGGCTAGATGTTAAAGTATTTCGTTGAAATTTTTTTTGTCAGCACTAGTGGCACATTAGCCAACTTTTCGGCACTAGTACTAAATCAATCTCAAAAACAAATTTCGAGGGGTCATTTTCGGCCCACCCTGATAATCACCCCAAATGTCGATGCATGATTTGTACCATCTGTTCATACTTCGCACTGCGCTGCCCCAGGGTTCATACCCTTTTCTGCGGAAAAAAATAAGGACTTTAAGGACCTACGCTCCAATTGATATTTTGCGTCATTGGAATATCACCAGATGTGTGTGTGTAAGTATATATACATATGTAGGGGATTAAACATCACTAGTGGTCATTTACCAGGCATTTTGCCCCAAATATAAACTACTTTGCCAGCAAAGAACAAAATTAAATACACGTCGAAAAAAAGGACAAGTAGGAGACACAGAGACAATGAAGCCAGGTGAGTTGAGTCGTGACCTTTGGTTGAGTAGAGCAGTAGACACTAGAAATTGTGAAGAAGTGAAACAGAACACCCCCCTGCCCCCCCCCCCCACACACACCTTTGGCTTTTGCTTTGACACTCTAATGACCCCTGAAAAAACACACAACACAGATGATGATCCCACTGGTAAGGTCACGCAAGGAAAGTCATGCAGGCTACAATGGGAAAAGTGTGTGTGGGGGGTTTAAGGGTGATCATTTCTAAGAACATTCCAGGGGATTATCTCCCTTCAATGAGCTAGAAGCTCCCTGGTGAACAGGTTAGCATATTTACAGACACAAACAGAAACGGGGGCAGGGTTGCGATGCCCATTACTGCGGCACAAAAACAAGAGGGGGTGGGGGGGATAAGCACTTGTTTTTAAAAATAAGGACTTTAAAGGGCCTTAGAAATGGAAATCAAAAATAAGGAGTTCTTAAGGACTTTTAAGGACTGAACGAACCTTGTGCCCATTCTTCCATCAGTGCCATCTTCAGTAGTTGTACAGTTTCCAATGTGTGTTAATGTGCTGCAACGCATCTTCCCAGGACGTCCAACACATGTTCTATGGAATTCAGGTTGGGGTAACATGCTGGCCAATCCATCCACTGAATGTCTTCACTTTGTAACAACTCATCAACAGCCACCGTATGATGTGGTGTACAATTATTGTCATACACGAGACCGAACAAGAAATAAAATAGCTGAACTTTTTAACCGGATGAAAAATCAGAATGGGTGACAAGAAAGTGTGAATATAACACAGCATGAGACGGTATTGTTCACTGTAATTTATTTACGTAAATACTAAACTGAAGAACATCGCTGTATTTACAATATAAAATTATTGAATTTAAAACAAAGTAATACGGATTCAAAAGACATTGCTACAAACACAGTACTTTGTTTTGTTTTTTGATGTACTTCAGCTCCAGTTTCCTCCTGTACTGCTTTCTTCTCAAGTTCCATGGAGATGTTTGTCTTTTGTTAACTCTACAACTGCACAGCATTCATTGCTTAGTTTTACTTTCTGTTAATCTGGGTGTCTACCAAATTTGTTAACTCTACAACTGCACAGCATTCATTGCTTAGTTTTACTTTCTGTTAATCTGGGTGTCTACCAAATTTGTTAACTCTACAACTGCACAGCATTCATTGCTTAGTTTTATTTTCTGTTAATCTGGGTGTCTACCAAATTTGTTAACTCTACAACTGCACAACTTTCATTGCTTAGTTTTATTTTCTGTTAATCTGGGTGTCTACCAAATTTGTTAACTCTACAACTGCACAGCATTCATTGCTTAGCTTTATTTTCTGTTAATCTGGATGTCTACCAAATTTGTTAACTCTACAACTGCACAGCATTCATTGCTTAGTTTTATTTTCTGTTAATCTGGGTGTCTACCAAATTTGGGAAATGCAATTTCATGGCCATCTTTAAGAGCTCTCTCTCTCTCTCTCTCTCTTGATATGTACACACACGAGACCGACCAAGAAACTAAAAAGCTGAACATTTTAACCAGATGAAAACTCAAAACAATCGATGAGAAAGTGTGAATTTATTTATGTAAATATTAAACTGGAGCACATTGCTGTAATCAAAATATAAAATTATTGAATTAAAAACAAAATAAAATGGTTTTAAAGTATTGCTTTAAACACAGTATTTTTTGTTTTATTTTGTTGTTATACTTGCAGAACATTAGCTTTTCGAAATTGTTGCCCTCAATTTCATGCTGAAATACAAATTTATGCAATAAAACCATATTTAACAACAATACTAGGCAGAGGCAACATTGTGAGAAAAAATAAATTATAATTACAGGAAAAATCTTTACTCCGTTCAACTTCTTTTTTTTTTTTGGAAGTTTTGTAAGACGAAATACCGTTTACAGATGGGAAAAATTACCCCTCCCCCATTAATCCAGAAAAGGGGGGTTCATTTTTGCATCATTCTTGAGAGCAACTCAAATGACGACGACAGACGCGGGATTCCGAGAATCTGCAGAAGAATCTCATGTATGTATGTATGTATGTATAGCCCTATCCACAAGCAGCAGTAATGTGCATACACAGATATATACAGTAACTACAATTGAAGAGGGGGACACTGCCCCCTTTTCCAATGTTAAAAGTGATCCCTGTCCTTCTGCTAGTAACAAAACACTGACATTATATTTACTTCGCCTGTGCCTAAAGTAAGTTGAAATGATCACCATTGTGTACATGTGCATGCGTGCGTGCGTGCGTGCGTGCGCGCACACACACACACACACACACACACACACACACAAAATAAGTATATATTAATGAGAGCGGACACTCTGTCAGCTCTTTTTTCCTACATAAAAGTGTCCCCTGCCCTTCTGCTGGTAACAAAAAACTGACTCTTCATACTTTGTGCTTAAAATAAGTTGAAATGCTCACTACTGTGCAACATGATTTCTTAACATACCTGTCTTTAACATTTATAAATAGAAAATGCCATGATTTTATAAGCAGCACAATTTAAATTCCTATAATAAATTGATCTCATAATTGATCTCAAAAATAATTTGATCTAAATGTATCTACATATATTTCTATGCTGAAAGTCTTTTTTTAGTTGCTTTATTGGTGCAGGAGTCAGACATGGCTGTGTAATGTCACCATGGCTGTTTAATATATTTATGGATGCGTGCATGCATGATGCCGAAATAGAAAATACTGTTCAAAAAGTAGGAACTGTACACCAAATTATACTCAAAATAGTATAACTATATACTAAAAATCCGAAAATTTCTTGGCGTAGAATAAAAATTAAAATTTCCAAGCTTTCGCACATCAACCAGATGGCTTTCTCAAGGAAGGTAGACAGCTAACTGCAAACTTGATAATAGAACGTTTCAACACTTTAAACACGTGACACTTGACTAGACAATAAATTATTAGGAGCAAACGAGATATTTCAAAGAAACAAAGGTCACGTTGGTTGGGCACGTGGTACTATGGTAGAAAACTCAGCACTATTTGAAGAATTGATTCCAAATACGTGGCAATTCCAGAGAGACGACGCTATCGTTGCAAGCCTCGCAGCTAGTCAAGATTTCCAAGGTTTCGCGAATGGCGGTAGATTTGGGTGTAGAGTATGAAGCTAATTTCTTTGCATCACTCCATATAGGATCGACGGACTTGAACTTGACTTCTCAATAGGACAGTTATTATTTTCCCATCTCTTGTATCCCTTTTATGTTCGCTGATTCTAATTCCAAACGAACGTTTGGTCATTCCGATGTAGTATCGCCTGGTACATCGGAATGACCAAACGTTTGGTCATTCCGATGTAGTATCGCCTGGTACATCGGAATGACCAAACGTTTGTTTGGAATTAGAATCAGCGAACATAAAAGGGATACAAGAGACGGGAAAATAACAACTGTCCTATTGAGAAGTCAAGTTCAAGTCCGTCGATCCTATATGGAGTGATGCAAAGAAATTAGCTTCATACTCTACACCCAAATCTACCGCCATTCGCGAAACCTTGGAAATCTTGACTAGCTGCGAGGCTTGCAACGATAGCGTCGCTCTCTGGAGTTGCCACGTATTTGGAATCAATTCTTCAAATAGTGCTGAGTTTTCTACCATAGTACCGCGTGCCCAACCAACGTGACCTCATTTCTTCGAAATATAACGTTTGCTCCTAATCATTTATTGTCTAGTCAAGTCACGCGTTTAAAGTACTGAAACGTTCTATTATCCAGTTTGCTGTCTACCTTCCTTGAGAAAGCCATCTGGTTGATGTGCGAAAGCTTGGAAATTTTGATTTTTATTCTACGCCAAGAAATTTTCGGATTTTTAGTATATAGTTATACTATTTTGAGTAGAAAATACTGGTTTATGTCTTGGTGATATTTGTGTGTGCAGATTGCTGTATGCTGATGATACTGTCCTGTTGGCAGAGAGCAAAAGTGAGTTGCAGAGTATGCTGTCCCGGATGTAAGAAGTTCGCATGAAATTCAAACTGATTATTAAAAAGGGATAAACCAAAGTTATGGTTTTTGAGAGAGGAACTGGTAGCACTGAATGTAATGTAAGTCCAAATGGCACTGTGATTGACCAGGTGAGTGAGTTTGTGTATTTAGGAAGCATGTTTGACAGAGAGAACAAATTGGATGGTGAAATTAGTAGGCATGTGAGTTCTCCATTGAAAGTCATGGCTACTTTGGGAGGTTTTCACTGGAATGATGGGTTCGCAAGAGTCCCGCATGGCTGTGTATGAAAGTATAATTGTTCCTACTCTGATGTATGGCAGTGAAACCTGGGTACTACAGAAGAAACATAGGAGTCGTTTGTGTGCTGGAGAAATGCGTTACTTACGTGGGGTTTGTGGCAAGACACGATCTGGTTGTGTGAGGAATGAAAATGTATTGCAGTTGTGTGATGTGATGCAAAATGTTGTTAGCAAGGTGGAGACATATGCTTCAGTGGTTTGGACATGTTCAAAGAATGAGTGATGAGATGCTTACTAAGAAAATCGTTTTAGCCCAAGCAGCAGGAAGGAAAGGCAGAGGAAGGCCAAGGAAGTCATGGGAGGATCAGATTCAGGAGTGTCTGCATGAGAAAAAGATTATGAGTATGAAGTATAGAAGATCTTGTGCACGACATGTGATGGATGTCATTAAAGCCCAAGTTATATGTCAAGATCACTGCAAATGGAAAAGTTTGATAAGGCAACAGTACATAAATATTATCTGGTAGTTTGTATATCTTTGGGAGCAAACCTCTGAATCTCAGAGAACAGCTGAGTGATGATGAATTTTCTTTATGAGGGAGTGCATAAGTGTCCTTTTATTGATACTTGGAATTCATAAACTGGAAACCACATTTAATTCTTATGTGGTCGGTATCCATGGAGAATTACTTAAGTTGTCACCAGAAAATGAACAATTATAAAAAATAAAAATAAATTCATGACCCCAAATCAAAATTCATGACTTTTTCATGACCCTTTTCTGAATTTGTGACTTTTTTTTTACTTTCATGATCTTCATGACTAGTAGACACCCTGTTAATACCATTCCAACTCATTTCTTCATTGTTGCCTTCCTTTTCTTTCTTTTTTTATTCCCTCAGACAATTTTATCCATCATGCTGAAAGAACTTTCAGCCTGAGGACCATGAATGCATGCTATCAAAGCTTTCGCTACTTTAGATAACTTTGAGAATTCAATTACTTTAAACACCATACATCAATCCTTACCAATCACCCTTCCTTGTCAAGCTTTAATGCAAACATTTATGGGGGGAAGTAACATTTAACAACACAGGATAGTGAGAACATCGCAGGGAAGGGAGGATTACAATTAGGGAAGGAATCTTAGTTTAGCCTGTATTCCGTATTTAGAAACTTTTCCCCCATTTTTAAGCTGAGATGCAAATACACTATCTACCAACAAGTAATTGGACACCTGTGATAGCAAAGGAAAACGAAGTTTATTCACCTTCAATAGTTGGTGGAGCCTCCACGAGCGGCGATTACAGCTGCGACCCTCCGGGACATACTCTCAAACCAGGCGTTGTACGACGGCTAGCAGTATTTTCTTCCACTCGGCTTAGAGAAGACAGGTCAGTTCCTTCACCGATTTCGAGCGGTGGGGGCACCCCTTAAGTCGACGCTCCAACTCGTTTCAGAGGTGCTCGATAGGGTTAAGGTCCGGGCTCTGCACAGGCCAGTCTATTCCATTAACTCCATTGTCGCCATACCAAGCCATGGTGGACCTCGCAACATGACAGGTGGCATTGTCATCCTGAAAGTAACATGGGTCCACCCCGTCAAACTGCCACAACGTAGGAAGCGCATGGTCATCCAAAATAGTGCAGTAGGTCTCGGCGTTGAGTCTACCAGGAATTGCGACCATGGGTCCCGTGCCATACCAGTAGAAACACCCCCATAGCATAATTCCACCGCCGCCGAACTTCACAGTTGGCACAATACATTCCAGCAGAAGGCGTTCTTTAGGCAGACGCCAAACCCAGACCCTGCCATCCGAACGGTAGAGGGTGAACCTTGATTCGTCACTCCAGAGAACCTGTTCAACGGTCCACTGTCGACGTTCTTTGCACCACGTTAGCCGAGCAGCGCTATTGGACTTGATGATCAAAGGCTTGTGGGCGGCAGCACGTCCATGATAACCAAGCAGATGGGCTTCCTTACGGATGGTATTCATCAAAATAACACTCCCAGATGCCTGTTGAAACTCCTCGCGGCTGTGGCCCATCGATTTGGTGCAGTTCTTCCGAATTTCTCTGGCCAGCACCCGTCGGTCTCTCACTCCCAGTTTTGTGGGTCTGCCGGGTCGGGGCACATTCCGACAGTCACCTCTCATCTTCCACTTGCCAATCACGTAGGCCACTGTCGATTTTGGGTACTTCAACTCGCTGGATATGTCACGTATGGATCGGCCATTTATGTGATACCCGACGATTACACCTTTCTCGAAATCAGAGAGCTCCGAACTGCGTGGCATCTTGCATTCGACTGGTTGTGTTGTTGTCTCCCACACGATATTTAACGGCGGCGGCCGTGACGTGTATCAGGACCGCAGATATCATCGACTGCAGGGGTGTCCAATTACTTGTTGGTAGATAGTGTATTTACACAATTAAAGGATATATAACACCAATACTGGGCATAAGGTATGTCGGGAGATAAAATTATGATTACAGGAGAAATGTTCACCCCGTCCAACTTCCGTTTTTTAAAGTTTTGAAAGACGGAATTCCATCCTTAAACAGAAAACCGACCCCCTCCTCCCCCTTCCTGTTCAGTCATGCATGGATCTCAAAAACGCCCCAAATGATAACAAAAATGGCGGAACTGCTCAAATCCACGGAAGAATCTCATACCTGAAGACTACAAGGGAAACCTTTGTGCCGCCTTGACTTCCTTTTTAGAAATTGTTACCCACAATTTCATGCTGAAATACAAACATTAATGCAATAAAATATTTAACAATACTTGGCAGAGGCAACATTATCAGAAAAAAAGAAATGATGATTACGGGAAAAATCTTTCCTTTTCAAAAGTTTTGGAAAGGAAAGATTTTTTCAATTTATATTTTCTCCCATTTTTCCTTTTCAAAAGTTTTGGAAACTGAAATACCGTTCCCAGATGGAAAGCAACCCCTTCCTCCTTTCCCCATTAAGGTGGTTCCACCTAAAATCTCTGCCTTATGTTTCCAATGGTAAAATTTATTTACATATTTTCTTCGCAATTAAATGTATTCCCAAGGATGGACAGAATTTCGCCCTCAAACAGAAAACGAATACCCCTCCCCATCATTCTTCCCCCCAAATTTCTGTTCAGTTGTGCACTGATCTTGAGAATGCCCAAAATGATAACATACATAGTGGAATTTTTTGAATTCATGGAAGGAACTCTTGCCTGAAGACTGCAAAAAAAATCTGTGCGCAGTCTTAAATTCTGTTTTCGGAAACCGTTGCCCACACAGTTTCTAGCTGAAATACAAACATTTGCGCAATAACATGATATTTAATAACAATACTGAACACAGGCAATATCATGAGAAAAAAGAAATTACGATTACAAAAATCTTCACTGCATTTAATTTCATTTTCTGAAGTTTTGAAAAACGAAATACAGTCCCCAGACGGAAAACTACCCCTCTCTACCCCCCAAATATTTTTCTTCAGTTCTGCATTGATCTCAAGCATGACCCAAATGATAACCAAAAAAAGCAGAATTCTGCGAATCCGCGGAAGAATTTCATGTATGATTACTGTATCTAAGGTAAAGCGAGAACTTTTTGACTCATTTAGTAGTCTTTATAGCAGCATGCATGCATATACAAGGGTCATTCAATATATGTTTCCCAATACAGTGAACTTTTAACTCGGTAAGATACACATGAAAATGATATATGTCTGGATAGGTACATTCGTCACAATTTTCCCCAACAATCTTGAGGCATTTGTCCCAATGTTGCACCAATTTATCGAACCCCTTTGCCCTTTGCACAAAAGTACGGGCTCAGGCCCTTTAAAACCGTCATAGCAGTGGCCTGGACCACAGCATCAGTTTGAAAATGGCAACCGTGCAACTCCCTCTTCAGTGTTGGATACAGATGAAAGTCTGACGGCACCAAATCACGGCTGCAGGGCGGATGGGGCAGCTGTTTCCACCCCAGAGAGCAAAAGTGAGTTGCAGAGTATGTTGTCCCGGATGTACTAAGTTTGCATGAAATTCAAACTGAGTATAAATAAGGGATAAACCAAAGTTTTGGTTTTTGGGAGAGAAACTGGTAGTACTGAATGTAATATAAGTCTAAATGGCACAGTGATTGACCAGGTGAGTGAGTTTGTCTATTTAGGAAGCATGTTTGACAGAGAGAAGAAACTGGATGGTGAAATTAGTAGGAGAGTGAATTCTTCATTGAAAGTCATAGCGGCTTTGGTTGGTTTTCACAGGAATGATGGGTTCTCAAGAGAGTCCTGCATGGCTGTGTATGAGAGTGTAATTTTCCTCCCACTCCGATGTATGGCAGTGAAACCAGGGTACTACAGAAGAAACATAGGAGTCATTTGTGTGATGGGGAAATGAGTTACTTACTAGACGAAACCAGTCAGAATCGACAACTAGTTTTTTTGTTTTGTTTTTAAAGAATAAACTCATATGAAAGAACAAATGTAAACTATCAGATTGACAAACTCATTCAACCACTTCAGTAAAGACAATTGTCCAGGTTCGTGATTTTTTTTTTTTTTTTTTTGACTGAAGGTTTAACGACCGTCGTGAGCAACTCAATGGGCTATGAGCAGTCGCCCATTTCTAATTTAGGGTCACTGGTTCCAACGAAGGGAGACAGCCAGTGCTGTAAGACAACCACAACATCCATGCCTCACCAAGATTCGAACCCGGACCCTTCACGAACGAATCATCATAAGCCAGCGCTTAGACCACTGCAACTAGGGCGGCCATGTTCGTGATGAGCATCACGACTGCACCCTTTTTCAGCTGTAAAATGTGAGGCGGAAGTCTACACATCTCGATCATGTGCAAAACTTCAACTGGAGAGCGCACTCTTTCACTCTCATGTTCAGTCACAACTGTGTATGTAAATGTTGTTGGAATGAGATTCGTGTTGCGAGTACTCTTCACACGTCGGAATCAACTATTAGTTGGGTTTTTTTGTTGTTTTTTTTAAAGAATAAACTCATATGAAACAACAAATGTAAACTTTGATTGACAAATTCATTCAACCACTTCAGTAAAGACAATAGTCCAGGTTCGTTATTTTCTTTTTTTTTTGACTGAACGTTTAACGACCACCGTGAGCAACTCAATGGGCTTATACGCAGTCGCCCGCAATATTTTCACTAACAATGGTCAACGAAATATTTATTTACATCTTTACATAATGGGAAACATCTTACCTACGTGAATAAACTGGATCGAATGAATATTAAATTGTATACATACATCACATAGCCCAACGGCATAACGCAATCAGGTCTTCGAGAGTGTTCGCTGTTATGATGAGGAGAACTTTTATATCAATGCATGCTAGCGTTGTTTCGCACAACGGTTGGCTCAGAAAAGAGACTTCGGACTATCTCAGTGCCTCCATGCTTCCGCCTTCAGCTGTGCGTGAGTCAACCGGAGGTGATCGAATGTCAACAGCACACTTCTCCCATAGACTTTACATGGGAAATTTACTGCCCCACAATGCCTGAACTGTTGCCCCACTCTCATTTTTCTCTTCGACTGGCAAATCTACATGGTAAGACCTTTATTTTGATACCTCAACCATATCTTTACATTCAGCCGTTCTCTCAAAATAGGACTCACGATAAAATACCTTATAGAATTAATATATAGATGGGGAGTTTGTAGCAAAACATGTTTGGATTGTGTAAGGAATGAAGATGTGCTGCAGTTGTGTAATGTGAAACAAAATGTTGTTAGCAAAATGGAAACTAATATTCTTAGGCGGTTTGGCCATGTTGAAAGAAAGAGTGATGAGGTGCTTACTAAGAATTTTTTTTTTTTTTTGTCCAAGTGGCAGGAAGGAAAGGCAGAGGAAGGCCAAGGAAGCCATGGGAGGATCAGATTCAGGAGTGTCTGCATAAGAAAAAGATTATGAGCATGAAGTATAGAGGGTCTTGTGTACATCGAGTGATGGATGTCAGTGAAGCCCGAGTTGTGTGTCAAGGTCGCTGTAAACGGAGAAGTTTGATATGGCAACAGTAATTAAATAATCAGTTAAAAATTTATCCGGTAGTTTGTATTTCTTTGTGGAGCTAACCTCTGAATCTCAGAGAACAGCTTAGTGATATGTCATAAGTAAGATGCTTCAAAAAAGAAATGAGGACATAGAAAACAATTAGTGAAAATCCTTAAATTAAGAAACAGTTTTCTAAGAGGTGTTGGGTATGTCTGGAAATGACACAAAGAAAGCCGATTCAAAATGCAATAGACATGTCATCATCATCTCGATCAACCATTATCAATTCATTTCTGGATGAAGGTCACCCCAAGTTTCTTCCACAATTGTCTGTCTTGAGACTGTCTCCTCCATGTCACTCCAGCAAACTTTCGAATTTCATCCATCCATCTCCCGTGGGGTCTTTTCCTGTCCCTCGGAGTCCAGTCTAAAATTTTGGTTGTCCATCGGTGATCCGTTCTTCTGGCAACATGTCCAGCCCATTGCCATTTCAGTGATTTCACTCTGGTCATGATGTCGTCCACTCCTGTCATTTCCCTTATCCACAAGTTCCTCTTCTTATCTTTCCTGGTTACACCAAGCATGCATCTCTCCATGCTGCTTTGAGTTGTCTGCAGTCTTTGTATGTCTTTTTTAGTCAAGGTCCATGTCTCTGCTCCATACGTAAGCACTGGCAGGATGCATTGATTAAACACTTTTCTTTTAAGACATAATGGCATACTGCTCTTAAAAATTGTACTGTTTCTTCCAAAAGCTCTCCATCCAAGTTTTATATGCCAATTAATTTCTTCATCAATGTGACCCTCACTTGATATCTGCTGCCCAAGATAAATGTAGGTGTTGGTTGTCTCAAGCTTTTCTCCATCAATCGATAAATCTTTGCTTCTTGTAAAAGCATTGTACATCGCCTTTGTCTTCTGAAAGTTCATTTTTAATCCCACTTCTTTACCCTTGTAAACAAGTTCTTGGATCATACTCTGCAGCTCTGAAGGTGTAGTTTAAAATATTACGTCATCAGCAAAATGCAGGTGAGTTAAGTAATCTCCATTAATCTTTATCCATTTGTTTTCCCGGTTCAATGATTGAAAGACATTTTGTAATGTGGCATTAAAGAACTTGGGAGATATGGTGTCACCTTGTCTTACTCCCTTTTCAATTCTTATTTGTGCTGTATCCTTAAATACCCGAACCTTTACACTTGCATTTTCATAGATGTTATTAATAATGCTAATGCATGCATCTTCAATACCGCAAGATTTCAAAGTCATTGTTACTGCTGATGGTTTCACAGAATTGAAGACCTTTTCATAATAAAAGCCATGCATAATGGGAGTTCATATTTTCTTGTTCTTTCAATTAGTTCTCTCAGTACATGGATATGATCTACAGTGCTGTAGCCACTCCTGAATTCAGCTTGTTCTCTTCATTGAGCCATGTCTAGTGTTACCTTCAAGCGATGTGAAAGAACCTTAATGAAGATTTTATAAACCACTGAAAGGAGGGGCTGATGGTCCTGTAGTTCCTGAGATCCTCAATGTCACCTTTTTTTATGTAGCAGGATCATTGTAGCATTATTCCAATCCTCAGGAATCTTCCCTTCATTGAGACATCTGGTGAAAACTTGAGCAAGTGTAGTTTCAATTTCTCCACTTGCTTCCTGTATAATGTCCATGGTAATTCCATCTTCTCCAGGAGCTCTTCCCCGTCTCATGTTCTTAATTGCATATGTAACTTCTGCAGGGAGGATTGGAGGGACTTTGGTACTGGTACCTGTCGTAATGTCTGGATTAGATGTGTCATCCCTTTCATATAGTTTGAATAGAAATATTTCACCCTTGTCAAACTTTTGCTTCTATTTCTTGTTACAGTACCATCTTCTTTTCTCACAGCCATAAACTGTTTTCTTCCCTTACTGAAATGTTATTTTGCTCTGTTCAGGCTTTGGTTGTTTTCAATTGCTTTTCTCACTAGTTCACAATTGAATTTCCTTATGTCTTCAGTGATACTTTTTCGCACTGTCTTGCATAGCTCTATATGTGTTGAACTTGTTGGCACTACCTGTGTTGAACTTGTTGGTGCTAGAAAATGGAGGGAGACAGTGGAAGTTAGGGTGAAAAGGGAGATTGCATATAATAGAAAAAATAATGGACAACATGTTATTTAAGGCAATTTAACCAACAAAGCACTATTTTTTTTACAAGCAAAATTAACTGTACACTTACAGAGCCTCATAAGCATCTTTTGTCAGTATACAGGATAGGCCATGTCTCTCGTAATAAGTATAAACTTGATGAAATTAAGGAATATCAGCTTTTGTAAAGAAATAATAACACAAGATTTGAATATGCATTCTTTACAATGCACAAAAAAATCATAATAGTAAGTGTTTATGCTAAACATTCTCTAACTACTGTTAAGCATTCTTATAATAAGAAACAGTTATATTCACAAAGCTAAATCATTTCTAAAGATAGAATTGTAAACCAAAACTCAAGTGAATAGAAGCACTTACTTTCATAAGAAGTATAAGCTACAAGGGGATGATGCAAAGTTCTCAGCCTAACCCATGCCCTGTAATTCTAGCATTATTTTGTTGCAGCTTGAAAGAGTGTTCTTTTGTATTGTAAAGTGCAAATTTTCAGACTAATAGCTCTTTTTTTTTTTTTCAGGTGTTAGACATCCTGAACAGAACTGAATCATGTCAATGTAAAGTGTTGAATTTTTGAATGTGGAACTCCGTACTGTCGTGAAATTTTTGTTCCTGCAGAAGAAAACTGCAAACGAAATCTATGAGTGTATGACACAAACATTTAAATGACAAGTGCTCTTAATATTCCACTGTAGAAAAAAATGGTGAAATGGTGTGCCAACTTTCAGTATGGAAACTTTGAGACCGAAGATGCAGCAAGATCTGGGAGGTCCTAAAGAGTGACAGCACCCGAAATTGTTAATCGTGTTCACGACTTGATTTTGTCAAATCGGCAAATCTCGGCTAAAAATATAGCTGAGACACTGGAGATATCCAGGGAACATGTTGGGTTCATAATTCATGAGCACTTGGATATGCCGAAGATCTCAGCGAAATGGGTGCCCAAATGTTTGAACGCCGATGAGAACCGAAAACTAGTGGACACTTCCAAATTGGTTTTGCAGCATTTTGAGTGATCTGGTGATAATTTTTCGCACCAACTTGGTACTGCTGATGAAATGTGGTTACATCACTACGATACAGAGATGAAATAACAGTCCCTGCCGTGGCGGCACCCGGGTTCTCCACGGCCAAAGAAATTCACGACTCAAAGGTCAGCAGGAAAGGTGGCAATGATTTTTTGGAATTCCAAAGGCATTTTACTGACTATCTCCCGAAGGGCCAAACAATAAATGCTGAATATTATTCCAATTTGCTGTGCAGATTAAAGGAGGCATTGGAGGGAAAAAGGTGAGGAAAACTGCGGAAAGGTGTTCTCTTTTTGTAGGACAATGTGCCGGCTCACAAGGCTAGCAAGACAATGGATGTTTTGAGGAATCTGGGGTTTAAGTGCATAGATCATCCAACCTACTCACCAGACCTTGCACCATCGGACTATTTCCTGTTCAAAAAACCTAAAAAAAGTTTGAAAGGGAAGCATTTTTCGAATGATTCGTAGGTGATACCAGCAGCAGAGCAGTATTTGAGTGATCAGGCTTCAAAAAATTTTTGGAAGGGTTAAAGAAACTCCAGAAACGCTGCGCCAAGTGTGTTGAACTTCGGGGCATGGCTCTAGTCGATTTCCTTCTTGGGGAGACCGAGAACCTACCAGCATCCCCTCATAAATGATTTAAAAGGGAAATCTCTCACAAAATTTACCTGGTGTAAATCAATGGGAATAACATAACTAAGGTATCAAGCAATGTAAATGTGGATTAGCTCTTTGGAATACAAATTTTACTTTCCAGTCAGTCCACCAGTGTATGTTAAAATTTAAATATCTGGCACTACTTCATGCTTACAGCAATTAAAATGCAATCAATAAATAAACACCCCAGTAAGCTATCATTAGGCTATATCAAAGACAAAATTTAATTTGTAACCGCAAAATTATTGCGATTGCAGTAACTTTTTACTTTAACTTAATTAAGATTTTGACCTTAAATTTTTGTTGTATCCTGTTAGAATGCCTCTGAAAAATGGAATTTTAAGTCTTATGTGAGACTGCTATTTTTTCATCTCTCTCTCTGCCTTTCAGCAGTTCTCACCAGTCCTAATCCTACAGTTTTTTACCGTTCTTTCCAGCTAGACTGCGAGTAGAAAGGGTTCAGGACGCAGAAGCAGGAGTAAATGTGATAAGGTAAATCAGAATATACCTGTGCTGTTATGTTTGGGTCACCTATCCTGCACTCAAAATTGCACTAACGAGAGAAAAAAGTCTGCAAAATAACTGTAAAACACACAGAATTGCTGCAAGGTTTATGAGCAAACCATAAAATTTGGCAGATATGCTAATGCTATTCATTTTTGATAAAAAGCAGAAAGAAAAACTTACACTGGAGCAGTTACTTGAAAGTTAAAATAGTTTAGATGCAAATTTAGTACAGTCGAGAGATGCACCTTAATATCTGGACACCTTTCTGTTGATACTAAGTTACATTCTAGCATGGCTGAACTGGATGAAGAACAGGCTATAACATTAACCTAGGAGACAATAGACTTTTGGTGATTGACCAGTGGGCATAAAAAAACAATTTCTGCCATTAGATGGCACTGCATCCCGAAATATAACAATACAGTTTCCCTGTTATTTGAACGTCTAGATTGTGTTTGTAAAAAAAAAAATCCACTAGTTTTAAAAACAATCCATTGTTTTCACAAAAAATACAGGTGATCCAATTAAGATGCACATCAAAATGACCCCATTAGGACACACACCAAAGTCAGCTGTATTGTTGTACAACGTACTAAATATACATACAATGAAATGGTGTTTAATGTACAGTACGTACCTAGCGGTTGCCCTGGCTTTTTTTTTAATTTTCACCAACCCATTCACCAAATTCAATTTTTTCACCAAAGTGTTATAATAGTACAAAAAGATAATCATAAATATTTTTAAATATTTTTAAATATTTTTGACAAAACTTTTTTCATCACAAAAACATTTTTTTTTTTTTTGGGGGGGGGGCAATGGGTTGGTTAAAACTTTAAAAAAGCCAGAGCAACCGCTGGAAAAGTACTGCTCTCCTAACGCAACAACCTCCTAAAAAATGTGCTGGAAATGTCCGCCTTTAACTTGAATACAGGTGCAAGCGCGTTTCAGCATGTTGGATGAGACCTAGCATAAAAGCTGTACATTTGATGCCGGCAATGGCAGTCATAATGTTGTTTAGCAGTTCTTGCAGGGCGAGTGGTTTATTTCTGTACATCACACCTTTCAAGTACCCCTATAAAAAGAAATCTGCCAGCAGCAAGTCAGACCTTGGAGGCCACAGTCCTTGAGAAATCAGACAGTTCTCGAAAACTCCCTGTACAAAGGTCACGGTTGTGTTTGGTGTGTGGCATGTGGCAGTCATATTATCCAACCTCAAGTAGGGCAATAAAATGTGAAATTAATTATGTCTTGGTACCGCTCCCTATTTGATGTCATGTCGAAAAAAATGGGACCAACAATGTGACGATGTAAAATCGGGTACCCTACACCAACTACACTGCTGGACAATTGCTAAGGACGGATCATAAACGGCTAATGCCAGGACATTACAAGAAAGACAATTTATTGTGCTCTGAAATCCAGAAGGCTTTGGAACGTGTTCAAGGGACAAACAGGCCATTTTGTGCAGAATACGTAAACGTGAAAAAAATGCAATTACCATCCGCCGGCATTCCGGCGTAAGATGTCAATACGGGATATGGCCACCATGGAGGGCGATGCAAGATTCCACACGTCATGTCATGCTTTGCACAACATTATCAAGCAGCTGTTGAGGTAATTTATCCCATTCCTCTGTCAGTGCACGGATGAGGGTGTCCTTGTTTATTGGAGGGCATTGGCGACCAGCAAGACTCCTCCCCAAACCATCCCACACATTTTCAATGGGATTCAGATCTGGAGAACGTGCTGGCCATACGAGGCGTTGAATATCCTCGCTCTCAAGACACTCCTGGACAGCGACTGTTCGATGACATGTTGCGTTGTCGTCCATGAAAATGAATCTATCACCGACAGCCCCACGGAACACGTGAACATGAGGTAGCAGAACATCATTAATGTATCGTTGGCCAGTCATAGTCCCAGTTGGAAGCACGTAGAGGGACGTACGGCCATTGATCACGATGCCAGCCCATACCATGACACTACATGTCGGATATAGGTCCCTTTCGTGTATGTTTGCTGGACAATATGCAGTACCACTATCACGCCAGATCAGTTGTCGACAATCAGACGATAGACTGTATCTACTCTCATCTAAGAAGAGGACAGCAGACCAGTCGTTATCAGTCCAATTGCGATGTTGATGGCACCATCGCGAACGGGCGGTACGGTGACGTCTGGACAATGGGATGCACACAACAGGACGGCGGGCGTATAGTCCTCCTTCAAGCAAACGTTTGGCGACAGTTTTTCGGGAGATCCGCTTGCCAGTAGCAGCCATAAACTGATTTGTTACCTCACTAGCTGTGCTGTGCCGGTGTCTTTTTGTTGATAGCACTATGTACCGATCTTCTGCAGGTGTCGTACTGCGAACACGACCTCCCCGTGACGTTTGCTACACTCTCCATTTGTTTGAAATGATTTCCAAAGCCTTGAAACAACACTGTGGCTGACGTCGAACTCCCGGGCAACATCTGTTATTTTTCGCCCTTCTTCAATCTTGCCAATAATACGGCCACGCGTAAAGATCATCTAGGTGATGTCGGGAAGACATACTGAAAATTGCAAGTTCGTCAATTGATTCTTTCCCTTTCAACTTTGCGTTTGAACAACAACGGTCAATACGCGTCAAATCCTTTATATCTCTTATCAGCGCTATGACGTCACGAACAAGTTCGGCAATCCAAAATTTGCATACGCACAACACGTCTTACTGTATCCCGCACTTATGCTAATTTCCACATTTTCCTGCCTTCCATTTTATGGTTGCTATTGTCATCCGTCCTTAGCAATTGTCCGACAGTGCATATCAGAGTGCAGAGATGTTTCATGAATCACATGTGGCTTTTCAGCAGACTAATACCTGTTCGTTTGACTGTTTAGGTATCAGCTGAGAAGAAACTACACCCCATCACTAAAAAACAGTAGATCTAACCGTCATTCCATGCTCATAATTGCCAACATTGGAAGAGCCTTGTCAGTAGTAACTAGTATTATTACCTGCACACATAGACCCTTTTTACGAAATGATCCATTTTTTTGTGAAAAAGCAATAAGCGCCACAACAAAACGTTACAGCAAACAAGGACTCTAATGAAACAAACTTAACATGTGAGAAATACAAAGTCGATTCCGCTGGTGAGGGCACGATAGGTAAAATTCCGAGATTGAAGTTTGAAACTTCCACCAGTAAAAATCAGTCACATGCATTTAGAATTCTACAATGCTTGACAGACAGGAAATCCGAAATTTGTAAAAAAGAAAAAAAAACGCAATTTTCCTGAATTTTCCAAATTCGTCACTTCAGTTTTGGGGAATTTCCCCTCCCTTATCAAGCTTAAATGCAAAAACTTACGGGGCTGGGAATATTTAACAATGCAGGAGAGTGGGAACATCGCAGCGGGTGGGGTGCAATTATGGGAGACATGAGAAATCTTCGCTCTGCCCGACTTCCGCTTTTGGAAACTTTCCCACTAATTTCAAGCTGAAATAAAAATATTTATACAGTAAAATGTTACTTAACAATAATCTGACCAGAGGCAGCATCGCGAGAAAAATCTTAACTCCGTCGACGTTCCATTTTTGAAAGTTTCGTAACGGTGAAATTCCGCCCTCCAACAAACATCCCCCCAACCCCTAATTTCTGTTCACTTCTGCATCGATCTCGTAAATGACCAAAATAACAACAAAAGTGGCGGAATTTTTCATCAAATTTGCAGAAGAATCTTATGCCTGAAGATTACGGGGAAATTTTCATCTAAATTCCGTTTCTGCAAATTGTTTCCTGCAGTTTCAAGCTGAAATACAAACTTTATGCAATAAAATAATATTTAACAAGAATACTGGACACATAGTAGGTAACATCAGGGGAAAAAAATTACGATCACAGCAAAATTTTTAACTCTGTTAACTACTGTTTTCGAAAGTTTAGAAACACAAAATACTATCCCCAGATGGAAAACGGCACACCTCCCACCCCCGCAAAAACCATTTTTTTACAGTTTTGCATCAAGCTTGAGGATGATCTAAATGATGACAAAAAACATAATTCCATGAATCTGCTCAGAAATATCATGTATATCATAAAATAATAGCAAAATAAAAAAAAATTTAAACAAAATGAAAATTTGTAGAATTTAGTTTAGACAGTGAGTTCTGTAGTTCTCTAGTCAAACAACAAAATCTGTAGAAACTATGGACATTCTGTAGTAGTTGGCAGGTATGCATGCTGTTCTACAAATAAATGAAATCATGCACAGTATTCATAGCATTTTCGAACATCTGGCTGTTTCAGTTCCTGGACACATTAAACATAATATGCATGAAGGCATAATTTCCTTGTAGCACTCTGAGCATTGCCATAAGACATACCAGCTTGCACTGCAAGTTTTCATAGACTCTTTCTAGGGGGATGCTCTAGCCTAATTTAGCTGCTGTCAACACACTGCACCTCTTCTGTTCTTCTTCCTATCCCCCACACTCTGTTTACGAAAATTGGTTATGATTATGATGGTTGCATCTGGATATTTTTTGGGGGGGGAGGGGTTAACTACCATCATGAGCAACTCAATGGGCTATAAGCAGTCGCCTGTCCCTAATTTAGGGCCACTGGTTCCAGGAATGGGAGAGAACCATGGCTGCAAGACAAATAACCGGGATTCAAACCCGGACCCAACTCAGATGAATGATTAGCATCCGGACACTTATGAAGTAAACTCTTGGCAACATGTTCATAAGATTGCTTGGTGCAATACAGTCCTACCAGAATATGACCACCTCCAGAATCGCAGTGTACCCAACGCAAGGTCGACCATACGGAGATATAAGCAGCTGGCCAGGATGGGTATGTAACGATTGGTCGACAGAAATTATTAGTTGTAAATGCATTTATGGCACCTCTATTAATATTGATTGTGGAATAACTTTTTACGGGTCTTATAGAGGTTATTTTTCATCAAAGTTGGTTAAAATAAAGCAGAAAGAATTGGACATCCAATTGCAGGAAGGAGTAATTTACTGCATCGACTGTAACTGCGGACTCAGCTATATAGGAGAAACAGGGAGAAGTATTAAGGTCCGAATGAAAGAACACCAAGCAGCTATTAGGAACACTGGGAACAAAACAGGGCTAGACAGACATATACAAGCAAGTGGACACTCCATAAATTGGGACTCGGTGAAAATAATCGCCCACCAGTCAAACTTAGTAAAGAGGAAACTAGAAGAAGGGATCGAAATAGCAAGAAGAAGAAGTACCACAATTAACGATAATTGCGGATGGACTCTTCCAATTGAGTGGCAGCAACTACTCCAGTGACATAGTCCTGATGACGAACTAGGCTTTAGTTCGAAAATTTGACAACCAACTTTGATGAAAAATAACCTCTATAAGACCCGTAAAAAAGTTATTCCACAAGAAATTATTAGTCAACATAATGATTGGTCGACAGTAATGATTAGTCGACAACACGTTTGATCGACATAATGATTGGTCGCCAGTAATGACTGGTCAATATGATTAGTCGACATAAAATGGTCAACAGAACTTGGAAAAAAAAAATTTCAATAAGTGCAAACAGTTTGGAAGTAAATTGCCCCACCGGAAGATTATGACACATCTTTCAGCAACCCGGAAAATTGCCATGCACAGAAAAATTGCCCCACCAGAAAATTGCCACATGGTTTTCATTAAGGGGACGAACACAAATAGCCGTTCGTCCGAGAAACACTTTGAATCTGTGGCAATTTTCTGAGTTTCCAAATTATGTGTGGCAGTTTCCCCAAGGTGCCTAAACCTAAAGTGCCCTGGGGCCCTTTCGGAAATAACATCGTTCAGAAGGCCCTCTATATAGATTTCACTTACTTAGAGTACAAAAGATGACACAGGGGCCTATTTGGAAATAATATGTTATAATGCTCTACGTTCTGATTCTAAAAGATATTATTTCCAAAAGGGAAAGTTATATTTCCAGAGGTCAGTACGTTCTGAGAGGTACCACTGCGAATGTAAACCATAGTCCTCTGAACTAATGGTTATCTCAACCAATCGTGCTGTCGACCAGTCATTACTGTGGACTAGTCGTTATGTTCGACTGATCGTTATGTCAACCAATCGTGCTGGCGACCAATCATGGGACACCGGCCAGGATAGAGGAGCCATAGTGTGTACTGTGAGCATAATGGGCAGAGGTAGTGATTTGATGGATGTTCAAAAAGGAATGATCATCTACTACTGTGCCAAGGGTGGAAGAATCTCGGAAACAGCAGACTTTGTGGGCTGTTTGTGAGGTGCTGCTGTAAGGGTGTAACAAAATGGACTGCTAGCACACCGAGTACCTCTATCAACCTCCATTGACAGGTCAACAAGGGCAATCGATGCACAACAGTGCAGCAATTGACCATGCAAATGAATGCTGGGTCACCGAGGTACATGTCACCGATAACAGTAAAGCGAACCCTGTTGTTACGCATGGGTCTCTAGATTCAACATTGTGTCATGTTAACCCAGGTCCATCGGCAATGATGCCTTGGTTCACATGGGACTACTGTCATTGGACAATGGAAAAAGGTTGCCTTCTCTGGTGAATCTATGTTTCTACTCCACTGAAGTGATGAGCGGTGCCAGATATGGCATCAGACACGTGAGAACCAACACCAGGACACGCTTGTCAGTCAAATACAAGCTGGCGGAGGCAGTGTGCATTAGAGATGACTTCGGACTCAATTTTAGGAGCCCAGGCCCAGCCCGGCCCGCTTTCTTTGATTACATGTGTTTGCTGAGCCCAGGCCCAGATTCTTGAAAAAGTTTGCTTATCAAGGCTTGCATTTATGCATTATACACTGGCCAAAGATATGGCCCAAGCAAGGATTAGTTTAAAAGTTTAGTTCAGTTAATCCACTTCACAATAATAATATGTTTTTAGAAATACTACGCATAAAGCCAAATGTTCTAAAATGTGGATTTGAAAATAAATAAATAATCAACGTGCCTTTCAACCATATCAGGGGAATCAGTAATTTTGGTAAAAGCTGAAGAAAAGAAAATCATTTAGAAACAAAAAATTCCATTCGTTATTTCTTTTTGATTTTTAAATTTACTTTTATTTGGAATAAATTGCATTATAAAATGTACAATGCCGTACAGACAGTTGCAAGTGTTTGAAATGTTGACTCTAGAAAACTAATCTTTGGAATATAATTTACATACATGCTAATTGGTAAAGGTAGTTTAGAGTGATGTAGTAGAAAATAAAAAAAAGCATGTACGGAAATTTCCAAAATTAAAAAAAAAAAGAAAAAAAAAAAAAAAAGAGCGTAAAAGCATTCCAGACCAGATTATTGTAATATCAACAAAGCTTTGCACTTAATACTATAATAATCACAATATTATCATGTGTGTGCAGTTTCCAGATCAAGTTCATCATAAAAAGAGAGAGAGAATTGCATCTAATGCCTCAGCGCTTCAACTTGATCTTCTTTTTTCCTGTTGCACTAAAAACCAACGTCACCCCAAAAATCGCAAGAGTGAGGAAATTTTAAAAAATAAATAACAATACTTCTAACTGCACAATTTTGGAAATTAATACATCATTTTAAATACAAGATTCTTGATTTTTAATAAAATAAAAAACATGGGAATGAGATTTTTTCCCAGTTTTTCGATACCAGACCTACTTAAACTATTCCTTGCTTGGGCCATAGCTTTGGACAATGCAAGTCTTGCTAAGCGAAATTTGTCTTGCAATGGCAGCTAGCTTAGGAAATTGAAAATCCTTCCACCATGGTAACAAATCCACAATGAAATTCAACACGTGTAATTCAACCGGGCTCGGAATTACACGTGTTGAATTAATTACAGTAATGAAATTCAAGACGTGTAATTCCGAGCCTGGGACTGGGTTTTTCGGTAGTTAATGAATTCTGAACCCATCCAAGCCCGGGCCTGAGCTCATCTCTAGTGTGCATGTCTAGGGAATGTTTTCCTGGTATGACCTGAGATAGCTGGTAACACTGGATGGGTCCTTGAATGCCAATGGCTACCTGTCCATCCTCGCTGACCACATGCATCACTTCATGTTGGATGTTTTCCTAGTATGACCTGGGACTGCTGGTACCACTGCATGGGTCCCTGAACACCAATGGCTACCTGTCCATCCTCGCTGACCACATGCACCCCTTCATGTTGGGTATTTACCCAGGTGGTGATGGTGTTTACCAACAGGAAGGACACTACACCCTGCCACGTCACTAAGGGGTGCACGACTGGTTCCAGGAACATGACAGCAATGTCTCCATTCTCCCTTGGCCGGTAAAATCGCCTGACCTCTATCCCATGAGCACTTGTGGGACTATTTGGATCAACAGGTTCAACGTGCACAACCACGAAATCTCCAGAACCTCTGTGCTCTGCTGCTGTCAGAATGAGTATGTGTGCCTTGAGCAAACTTTCGGAGCTGCATTGTATCCATGCCACGTCGTCTTGTCACTGCCATCCAGGCCAATGGTAGTTATTCCCATTATTAGGTAGGTGGTCATCAGAGTCGCATAATATAGACGTACACACGTACGCTGTACGCGGATAGTTTCCAAATTATTAGCAGATTTTGCAGATAGTTTTGGCTTGTAGATTAAAAAAATAAAAATGTCATTTAGAGCAATTAAAACACTTACTCAAGGCTTTACTCAGATTAATATATTTAATTCTATCTTAACATGAGAATGTTCAACTGTTTTTCACATCTTCCGATAATGAGCTCTTTTGTTTTTACAGACATTTCTGGCCTCTTGATTTTATCAAGGCCTGTTCTCAATATATAGGAACTGTAACAAAAGTTCCATTTACACAGAAAGAATTTAAATTTTATTGCCAGGTTTCTCTTGCAGTTGCCAGTTATAAAATTAAAATCTTTTCCTTTTGTATTTTATAAGTCTACTATTTTTGAATTAAGTTGTTGAAAATGCTATTTATAATTTTTGAAGGTTTATTAACGGAACTGCTTCTTTCTTTAATTAGTATCTTGTTTTTATGAGATTCATAGTTCAATATTTTAAACTTTTGGCCTTAAGGTCCATTTTACACTTTCTACGCATTCAGTCGTAATGTACTTTTGTCCTCTGGAATCTGTAATGTTCTAATAATTATTTATTGTTAAATTAATTATATTTCTTTAAATTATCTTATTCTATTGTTATTGTGATTCAAGGATTTGCAGCAAGTTTTCTGTTTTAATGGTTGTGTACGCAGATACATTTTATTTTTATACAACTCTGGTGGTCATATTATTCTGATACAACCATGTACTCCTCAACAATAAAAACCCTCTGCTCCCTGGGAACAAAACATGCTGCTCCTTACATAAACAACAATACACTGAAGACAATCCATACGTGTCACTTAACATGTAGCCAATCCACTTGGATCACAAGGTCTTGGACTGCCATCTGTTCACAGGTTGTGGAACTAGAATGACACTGGCAGAATGTCGATCATTTCTCCAGATGTGTGCAATAATTGTATCAGTATGTATAAACTCATGTTCCATATGGTTTACTACTGTTTGCCAATGTATACGCTTTCTAATGAGAAAAATGTGGGATTTCAGACCTGCTGACCTCTCAGAATCAAAAAAACGTGACATTGAGATAGAAAAATCGTAACACGACGCATGCTGATAATTTTTTAATCCTATTTCAGCTATATAAATTGTTGATGATGGGAATGCATGGATTTTTTCCCCTACATCAAAATTTTATTGAGAAACTAATTAAATCTAATCAGAAAACACTTTCATGTTGTTAATTATTAGAAAAAAAATTACGATTACGGGAGAAATCCTCACTCCGCCTAACTTCCGTTTTTCAAAATTTTGAAAGGTGGAAAACTTGCATCTATAATAGGGAGTGCAAGGTTCGTACCCTTCCAAGCAAAATAAATTCAAACACTTTTCAAGGACTTTTTAAACCCAAATTATTATATGTGTGTATTGTCGGTCGGTCAGTAGGTAGGTAGGTAGGTAGGTAGGTAGGTAGGTAGGTAGGTATTTGAGTAAGTTCAGACCATTAATCTTAGCAGGGGCAGGCACACCTTCAATGAGCTGCTATTACCCCTTGCTCCCAGTTGGTTTATTTTATTAACTTTAAACCGTACCTCTGTTTTGGTATTTTTTGGAAATCATTTTATTTTGTGGAATATTTTGAAAGGGTACATTATTTTCATATTCGCATTTTTGAACTTCCCTTTTGCTGGTAAAGTTCAATTAACACTTACCGCACGTGGGGCTTGGCTTTCAATTCTTATTTCCGTTATGTGGATGCGGCATGGGGTTTTTTCATTCAGTTGCGGGTCCACTTCATTTTTTTCCCCCGTTGGTATTTAACTGGCCTTGTCACTAAATGAGTTTTTTCCTTTGCCGCCTCCTCATTTACTTCAATAATTTTTCATAACCCGAGTACTTTCGGTAATAATCCATTACCGTCATCTAGGGGACGTTTTGCTCCGACTAGCACGGACCGTGTCAGCTGGGCATTTCGGTGGTTCTCGCGGGCTGCTTCTGTTATCAGCTATCGCTTCTTCTTGGGCGTTGTGGCGCCATCTCTTGTTGGTCACTGATCTCATTTTTCGAACTTTTTCATTTTTTTGCTCAATTTGAATTAAATTTCTCCAGCTGTTTCTCAATATATTAGGGCCATTATGGTTGCAAACTTTTGCGCTATTTTTTTCAATCATTACCGACTCTGCTATTCTGAGGTGTTTTTCGGATTTACAGCTTTTAATGATTTTTATATTTTCGAATTTAGGATATATTTAGTTAGCCAGACAGTATTGAATAAGTGCTGTTTTTTCTTAGTAGCACTTTTTTATTCAAGGACTTTTCAAGGTTTTCAAGGAGTGTACGAACCATGGAGTGGGCACGATGGTTTAATAGAGTTCTGGGGATGTGGTTTTTGTCTGCAGGACCAAAATAAATCTGGGACGTATGTCGCCCGTAGCTGTGATTCTGCTACAAAGGCTTTTGCCTGAAAATGGGGAAAACAAAGGAAAACATAACTTTTTTTTAAAAAAAAATCGTATTTTTGGCTGCAAAATCATATTAGCATACTGCAGCATGATTTATTGTACTAAATACGATAAAATCATAACAGTTGGCTGGTCTGGGATTACATGAGTTTCCATCAGATCAGAACCTAAAGTAACTGCTGTTGATAGCAATATTACTGCAGGATTTTCAATCAGGCAACCAAATGTTGTTTGTGGTATAAGTGCATTTTCATTCTGATAATTACATCCTAACATGAGGTACAGGTGACTGAAGAGAGGTGCTGTACCATGTACAGTGTTGTGTAAAAGTATTGCTGCACCTGCAAAAGCCATGACTTTTAAACTTATTCAATAGCAAACTAGTTTACTACTTAATCATCTGTTCAACACGTTTACTATACTATCAGATTCAAAGGTGAGCACTTTGCAATAAAAGAACGTATAAAATGTAAAATGCCCTTATTGTGGCTTTTCTTTTAACATAACATCTTAAACGAAACTTATGCATAATTCAAACAAATGTGAGTACTTGGTTATTATAGCCAGTTTCACAATTCATCTGCTCTTTATATCCACTTCTTGTTCATTCTTGACCTCAGGCCTCCTGTTATTCCTTGATTTTAAATGTAAATTTTCTTTCAGTTGATAAGTTTATGTCTATTGTATTGCATTAACTGGATACAGAAATGCATGGGTTTGATGTATGACAATTTCACCGAGACCTTTCCGTTCTGCCGTATTTTTCTACAATTTCAGTCATGGCCTAATTATTCTGTCCTTTTTACCTGAACACTTAAAAAATCGAAATTAAAAGGTTCTGTGCAAATTATTTAGCGTATCCGCCATGCAACCTTTAGTCACAAGCTGTACATAAAGTTGCTGCTACGGCAGCAACGCCACAAATAGTCTATCATCGTCGGCTAAAATTTATCACTTTCCAATTAAAAGAACACTAAATGTACTACTTACATTCTAAAAATAATAATTTACATCTATTTACGAATACCAAAAAAGCATCCTCTCAAGGTTTACAAAGTATGATGCTGTACTTAACGTTGCTGCCATGCCCCTCCTTTGTTTTTCTTGCAATCACATTCTTGTGATTATGCCACTGCCAGCATACACTTGAAACATTCAAACATTTAAAAAAGCAAAATGTCACTTTTTTAAATATTTGAATGTAAATAAATGTAAATCAGTGTTTTTAGAATGTACACTGAAGTGCCAGAAAAACTAGTACACCAGTCTAGTACTTGGTAGGTTACCCACAGGAGCGCAGGACTGCAGAAATACGATGGGGAATGGACTCCGCTAGCTTCTAAAAATATGCTGTAGGCAATGCACACCATACTTCCTGCAAAGCATTCCACAATTCGGGTGTATTCCGAGGTCTCGGATTCCTGTGTTCGATAGCGCGTTGCATGGCATCCCAAATGTATTCTATCACATTCAGATCTGGGGACTTGGGTGGGAATGGCAACACCCCAAACTCAGATGAATGCTCCTCTAACCATAATGTGGCATCCCAACACTTGTGTGGAGGTGCATTGTCCTGTTGGAACAGGCCCAACCCATCAGCATGACATGAACGGGTGTACCTCGTCAGAAAGGATATGCACATAGCATTGTTCGGTCACAGACGTTTCTGGACGTACCAGGGTCCCCAGTGAAGTTCAACTAAACACACCCCATACTATTACGGACACCCCCCCCCAGCCAGTACAGTTCTCTGTTGACAGGTGGGATCCATGGCTTCATGGGGTTTGCGCCACACACAAATCCTTCTATTTGCCCGATATAGTTGGAAACGCGACGTCAGACCAGGCTACTTGTTTCCGGTCATCAAGTGTCCGGTGGCGGTGTTGACATGCCCAAGTGAGGTGCATAGCTGTGTCATGCACCCATCAAGGGGACTTGAGTTGGGTGCCGGCTTCCAAAGCCCATATCGTGCAGGGTACGTTGCATAGTCCGGACACTGATGCTTGTTGAGGCTCCAGCATTGAATTCCGACGATACCTGCGAGAGTGTTGCACGCCTATCGCGTGAAACGATTCTTGACAGCCGATGATGGTCACGTTCACCCAATGTCTTTTTACTGCCACACAGGTATCGTAGGTTGGAAGTTTTGCCGGAATTCTTGTAGTCGCGGTACACCCTTGCAATGGTCGTCCGTGAAAATCCGAACTTCATTTCTACCTCCAAAATACTATGGCCCATCTCACGAGCGTGAACTATGACACTGCATTGAAAATTGCTTAAATCGTTATTACTCGTCATTCTCATGCCGAAAACAGCTCTGACAGCTGGCAAGGATGTCTATCGCTTTACATACGCACTGGCGGACGCAACTGAGTACGTGCATAGGTGACGCTGCTATGTATTTTGCATAAGCTCGTCTGTACCAGTTTCCCTGGCACTTCAATGTAAGTAGTTCATTTAGTGTTCTTTTAATCAGAAAGTGATAAATTTTAGCAGACGATGATAGACTATACGAAGAACTCGTAACTGCAAAGTTGCATAGCGGATATGCAAAATAATTTGCACAGAACCTTTTAATTTCGATTTTTTAAGTGTTCAGGTAAAAAGGACAGAACAATTAGGCCATGACTGAAATTGTACAAAAATACGGCAGAACAGGAAGGTCGTGGCGAAATTGTCATACAACGAACTCATGCATTTCTGTAACCAGTTAATGCAATACAATAGACATAAACATCTCAACTGAAAGAAAAAATTTACGTTTAAAATCAAGGAATAACAGGAGGCCTAAGGTCAAGAATGAACAAGAAGTGGATATAAAGAGCAGATGAATTGTGAAACCGGCTATAATAACTGTAAGTACCCCAGGGGAGAAATTTCGAGACCAAATGCACTGGCCAAAAAAGAAAACCACTCACCACTCCTTAGTGCATACCTACCAACTTTCAGAAACCAAAATCCATAAAAAAAATTAATCAATATATTCGATTAAATTACTTGACTTGCATAATTATTAAATGTACCGAACAAATAGATTTAAAAACGATGTTACCTAAATCAAGTATCAACTTTTAATTGATATGACTACAGATGTTTCAATTTATTGCCATGTTTAATTCGATTAAAATAGAATTTACACATAATTTCTCATTACTATGCATTATGATCTATAAAGAGAAAAAAATTATTTTTTAAGGAAGTTCCACCCTTTGACCCCCAAATCCAATAGGATCGTATCCCACATCGTCACGGAACAAACTAAAAGTTTTCAAAAATGAACCATTTTCATACTAGGTTTATCTTACGGAGTGACAGACGATGAGACAGTCAAATGCAAAAAAAAATGAAATAAATGAGTGACTGAGGGACACCAATTGGTAAATTATGCTCAACTAAAAACGAAGTGAACATTTTGCACAAATCATGTCCAGTTCATAATAACTTTTAATAAAGGAAGTTAATTTAGTATTTTTTTTTTCCATGCAGTCACAACATTAGATTTATGCTTGGCACTAGAAATGTGATTAGTAATATCATTCCTTCCACCACGCAAAATGCTGAAATTACATAGACACGTAGTGCAAAATGCATATTTTTCATTTCTTGAAGACTTTGCAATAACATATTAATTCCACAGAAAACGCATCATGGAATGTTTTATAGTACCCCCCCCTTATATTGCTGCTCATAGTGAATCACTAATACTAAATTTATTGACGCTTGAAAAATAAATTCAAGTAAAATTGCTATAGTAAAACAGTAACAGCTTAAAGAGATGCAATTTGCAGAGGAAAAAATACTGGCTACCTAGTTATTCGATCGAGCTGGTCAGCTAGGAAAGCAGAGATCAACTGAAAGTCTATCATCAAGAAACAAAGATTTAGATTTTAGTTACGAGTGTTATCTCTCTCCTCTGGCCCACCTCTCCCTCCCCACTATTTCTCATAGTCCGATTGATGCCTTGCAGCAGCATTAGAAGTTTTACTAAATCCGACCCTTTTAGCGGAATCCTTTATATTTCCAAATGGCACTGATTTTTTAAGTTCTGTCTTCCAGCTTCCTGTTCCCCCTCGTCACCCCATCTTACCGAATTGAGCTTCGCTAGTTATTCCTTTACAAAAACAATCTGGGAACACCCCCTCTCTCCTGCAGTAAACTAACACAATGTGTTTTGCCGGAGCAAGACCACCACTGTCTTTTACATTTGGCGTCACGGGAAACAATGCAGCCGCTTTGTCAGCGATTTCCTAACCATCTCGTCCCTTGCTCCCTTTGTTACGTAGCCACAGCACAAAATGTTGAAACTGGGGTTTTAATTCCAATCTTATATCTCTGAAAAAAATAATGGCCCCAAACATGACAAAATTTAGAAAACATGTATTTTGTTTTAGAAAATGAAAATCTCTAAATATCACGCAATTCTGTTTGATAGAAGTTACGAAACCAATGGTTATTTTTTTTTCAAACATATGAAGTTACTAAAAAAAAAGTTTATTCCCTCTCTAGATTAAACTCATGTTGTCAAAATCCGGATATTTTAAAATTCTGAGTTCTTTTCTAAAAACCCAAAATTTTGTACCTATAAGAAGTGTGGGTTTGCAAAAGCAACAAAGTGTTCTATATGATACTTTGTTTTCTTTACGAATCCCTTAGTATGAATTAATTGATAGGCGGTATATTTTGTGTGTTCTTGCTTTATTATAAAACATTTTTGTGACTATTAATTTCTAAAAAAAAAAAAAAAAAGTGTGAAAATTCTGACTAACAAATCTTGCACGTGTGCACACTGTTCCCATGAGTGATGATAATAACCATTTTAAACAGGATTGATCTACTATGGGTGCTGAACAGCGTACTGAAATTTCATTGCAATCATGCTTTGATCTTACACAAGTTATCACACAAAAGGGCGGAAGAATAAGTCCCGCTCCTATGTCCTTACCTTTGACCATTTTCAATAGGAATTCAACAAATTAGTATGGACCCCAACACACTAACTCCATTGAATCTAGCCAAGACATCATGCAAATTATTGTACGGACAGACAACTCTGGAACCTATTACACTTCCTCAACCTGGAAAACGTAGAAAACTTACTGACCAAAGGACCAGCAAAATAAATCATTGCTGGAGAAGCACTGGGTCAAATGAGAATTGGAATTTTTTGTTTTTTTTAACTTCCTATTATATCGCATTATTTCGTTAGGTCAAATTTATTGCCAGAGAAGTTATGAAACCATGCCCCAAATGCATTTTTAATTTTACAAAACTGGCAGTTTTTGTTTAATTTAGTCATGTTGGGTATCAATCTGGGCTTAAAAATTCCACAGATTTAAAATCTTTTTGAATTTTTTTTTTTTCTACAATAACTACGCTCAGAGATTTTTTTTTTTTCTACGATAACTACGTTCTACGATACTACATTTTGAACTGGGAGCAATAAAGACAGGTGCTCCAATGCAGGATGCCCACCAGCCGAGGAGTAGCTACTTGGGTAACAAACAATTCATTATCTGATAAGTGGGAGGAGGTCAAACACAGGGAGAGATAAACAAGCGCAGCTGCAGTTCAGTTTATGCGCGGTGCAAGCTCTTTAGCGTTTGAATTTATTAGATGACAACTACATCCAATCACTTGAATATTTTCATGCACTTTTAAGACGTCAGCTGCACCTGACTTACAACCTGTCATAACAGGTGCATTGTCATTACTAAGTGCAATACAATTCGATATAGGAATATCTTTTGACTGAAGGGTACTCACCAGAATATTTCCTATGTTTAATCCTGTTGAGTCACCTTCTAGAGATGGCACACAGATAGCAGACAATTCTTAATAAAGCCACATTCTGAGTAGTAAAAAGTTACGAATATGGGATATAGATTTGAATCTGCATTATTACTCCCATCAGTAGCTATTGCAAAAGGATGGATTTTTAAGGATGCAACAACTTCATTTTGTCCTTTTATTGACATTTCCTGAAGGTTGTGGAAGTTTTAGTTCGTGCACAATCATAATTCTTCGCAACTGTACTGTCAGGAAACATTTTCCGAAATAACAAGCTGGCATGATCACTGCAAGTTACAGGCAAATTATGTTTGATGAGAAAGGAAGTAACAATCATTCTGTTTATTACAGACAAATCCTTCTTTCCAAGAAATGCAGACTTTATGGAAGTATTAGTTTCCACAACTTTAAAACTATCCTTGTGCTTTGCCGTTTTTGCATGCAAGACAATGTCATTTTCTCCATCATGTGAGATACTGATATCGCTTCTACAACACGTGCAAAACGCATACTTTTCACCAAGCCTTGATTTCTGGATGAAGCTGAAAATAGTTGAACAATTTTCTCTATAGCTTTGATAATACCGCTTTTTTGACGAACTTGACATTTCAACAGTACATTAAAAAAATCCACATAAGTTAAAAAGAAATCAACTAGCAACAACAACAGTTAATAACTCTGCCTACAAACGAAACGAAAGAGAGAATGTGACTGTAACCCTTCGTTACGGGTGATTCCATGCCAAATCAACCAGTCACTCAACCTGACCATTTCAGATTTCAATGAAACCTTCAGGGATCATTCTCCCTAGTGATATAAATGAGAACATATTTTTAAAAAATGTATTTCATTGGGTTTCCATGTAATTAATTTTTAAAATTTTGAAAAATTGTCATTTTTTGGCTTGCATAAACTTTTTCAACCTTGAATTTCTCAAGTTCTATAAGGCCTACAGAGTTGTTTGACCCCTCATTTTAAAGAGAATTTCATAAGTCTTAATTTGATATGCAATTTGACTATGCTTGGTGAAAAAAAAATTATCTAAAAAAAAGAAGAAATTTTAAGATAGTGTTTTTTAAAAGTTTTGAAAAAAATATGTTTTTTGTAATATTATAAGCTTTAAATCCTGAAACTTTTAGAGTGGGATCTCAATGAGATCAGAAGTTATGGTACCAATGGTATTGTTTTAAATACCAGTTAGGGCTACATTGCTACCTTTAACTTTTGTAAGGTAAAAAAAAAAAATACATTGGATATAAGATAACCAATTTACATTTGGGTCTATTACAGTAATGATTTACTAAACCTACAGACAAATTAGGGATAGCATGTGAGTAAATAGTCTGCTAATCACAGGTGTTCTGGCACAAGCCTATACAGAAGAGTTTGGGATTATTTGTTTCAGGGTTTGCCAAAACTTTTAAGACACTCTTTCATTGCTACTCAACAGTCTTCCTATTTGCAACACTTGAAAGAAAATCTACCTCGAAACCAATGCATTGTACTTTGTGATTTTGCTGAAAATTATGCATTTGTGCTTCAAGATTCTGCACAAGGCTTTCACTGGAACAATGCTCAAGCAACAATACATCCGTTTGTTACATACTACGATGAGGAAACAAAAAGTTGGCGCACCTGAGCTTAGTTATTCTTTCTGATTGTACGATGCATGATACAGTTGCTGTTCATTTGTTCCAATGCCTCATGATTGACTTTCTTAAACAGAATCTGCCACATAAACCCAAAAAGCTGAATTACTTTTCAGATGGAGCATCATCACAGTACAAAAACAAATCAAACTGCAATCATGAGAAAGATTTTGGCATCAAGGCAGAATGGAACTTCTTTGCATAGTCACATGGAAAAAATGCATGTGATGGCGTCGGAGGAACTGTTAAACAATTAGTGGCATTGGCCAGTATACGAATGGTCTACAATGATCAAATTATGACCCCTCCCCTACTTAAAAATGATTGGGCTAAAGACAATATTGTCAACATCAGTTTTTTGTATTCCACTACACACAAATACGAGGCAAAGACCTTAAAGAGTAGGTTTGAAGCAGCAACAACAATAAAGGGTACTCAACAATTTCACAGTTACAGTCCTGTGAATGAGACTAGAGTTTTAGTGAAAAGCTACTCATTTTCAGAGAAATCAAGTGTAAAAATAGTTTCAGCTGATGACACTGATGATGATCTGGACATTAATGACATTGTTGGCTTTGTTACATGCCAATACTGAGATAACTGCTGCTTAGGTTGTGTGTTAGGAATAGAAGGAGATGAAGTAAAAATAACTTTTTTGGAACCACATGGCCCTTCTCCATCTGGCATACTAGTTGTTCATAAAAGTGAAGTTTTAACAAAAGTTTATCCTACAACAGCTACAGGAAGAGTTTATCGACTTACAGACTCAGAAACCAAAAAGGCAAACAAAATTTTTTTAATTAAAGAAGAACTAAGAGGTCGCTATTTTGGCATAACTACAACTCTGAGTGCTAACTAAAAAAAATTTTTATCAATATTACCAGGTAAAACTTTTAGCCTGTTGGGACTATCCTTTCCTTATTTTATGTTTGACTATGTATTAGTATGATGTATTATGTAGATTTTAAAACTCAGTGTCTGTTATCATGTAAACACACTAAAACAAGAATTATAATCCATTATTACTTGTACAGTAACTTTAAGTTTTTTGCCATAGCTCCCAATCCCATTGAGATCCCACTCTAAAAGTTTCAGGATTTAAAGCTTATAATATTACAATAAACTTTTTTTTTCAAAAATTTTAAATAAACACTAATCTTAATTATTTTTTTTAAATTAAAAAAAAAAGACATTTTTGTCAAGCATAGTCAAGTTGCATATCAAATTAAAACTTATGAGATTATCTTTAAAATAAGGGGTCAAACAACTCTCTAGGCCTTATAGAACTTTAGAAATTCAAGATTGAAAATGTTCATGCAAGCCAAAAAAGGACAATTTTTCAAAATTTTAAAAATTAATTACATGAAAACCCAATGAGATAAAAAAAATGTTTAAATATATTCTCATTTATATCATTAGGCAGAATGATCCCTGAATGTTTCATTAAAATCTGAGATGGGCAGGTTGAATATTGAAATTTTTTGGTTGATTTGGCATGGAATGACCCTTACGCAGAGCAAGGCCAGCTGCATAGCCTGATGGGAATTGAGGCCAGCAGCGTTGAGAAACTTTGGTTGCGCAGGGATGGGGTGAGGCTGGGCACGTGACTTTCCAGCCATACTGATCCACCCAAAGTCCACAACGCAGCAGAAAACCGTGCCACTCGTACTTTCTTGTTAGAGCAGAACTAAGGAGAATTTTGCATATCAAATTGTGATGAAGTTGCATATCAAATTGTGATAAAGTGGAAACGAAAATACCAAAGTCAAATTAACATCATAATCGATGTAAGGTCAGGTGATGCGTAACATCACAGCATCTCCTTGACAAATGTCAACCCCGCCTTCTCGTGGTGCATCCTGTTCCCACTAAAGGGGCTCTGATGACCGCCAATAGCAGTATAACTATACCATCGGGATTAGAAGAAATGCTATCCCACACTCACCAACCCGCTTGGCCAGCGTGGTGAATAAGTTATGGCCAAACCCCTCCAAAATGACTCCACAACTTAAATCTTGGCCCTCAGTCTCCGGCAGGTGGAATGTACCTGGCCAAGGCAGCGGCCAGTGCGACATGAAGGCAGAGGGTGCTAAGAATCCCCGGAGGACCGGACTAGGCTGCCATCTGATGCTGACCTTGGCTACGTATAATGGACGCTCCCTATCTTCTGATTCAAGGCTTCTTGAATTGGAAGAGGAACTACAAAGGATCAAGTGGGACATCGTCAGGCTAAGTGAGGTAAAGAGAAAAGGAGAAGATCTCATTCAACTGAAAAGTGGACATCTCTTATACTATCGTGGGACAGATACTGGCAGAACTAGTGGTGTTGGATTTATAATAAACAAGAAACTAAAGGATTAAGTGGTAGAAGTTGAAAGTTCCTCTGACAGAGCTGCACGGCTCGTTATCCAACTCTCGAGAAGATACCAGGCTCAAATTATTCAAACTTATGCACCCACCACAAGTCATTCTGAAGAAGAAATTGAAGAATTTTATGAGGAAATTCGTCATCTAAATAATAAATGTAAGCAGCACTTGAAGATAATTATGGGAGATTTCAATGCAAAAATAGAGCAACAGAATAAAACTTTAGTAGGTAAATTCGGTCACGGCAACAGAAACCAGTATGCAAATACTCTCGTTGAGTTTGCAGAGGCAAAAGGGTTTTTCATCTTGAACTCCTTTTTCAAAAAAAGCCACACAGGAAATGGACATGGAGACATCCAAATGGGACGACAAGTGAAATTGATTTTATTATGTGTAACAAAAAAATTCATCATAGAAGACTGCAGTGTGCTAAACAAGTTCAACACAGGTAGTGACCATAGATTGGTGAGATGTATGATGCACCTCAACACTAAACTTGAACGTGGCAAGCTCATAAGACAAACAAAATGTATTGACATAACCAACCTTAAAAAAACACCATAATACCTTCAAGTTGGAACTGAAGAACAGATTCTCTGCTTTGGAAGGCCTAACATCGGAAGAAGTGGATATTTCTGAAGTTAACAGAAAAGTAACCAAAGCTCTTATGGAAACAGCAACAAAACTAGCTGGGTCTAAGAACAAGTTGCATGTGAACAAATTATCAGGAAAAACCAAAATGTGAGGACAACTAAAGAAGATGTGACTTCCAAAGTGGAATATATAGAGCTATGCAAGACAGTACGAAAGAATATCACTGAAGACGTAAGGAAATTCAACTGTGAACTAGTGAGGAAAGCAATTGAAAACAACCAAAGCCTAAAGATAGCAAAGGGACATCTTAGTAAGGGAAGAAAACAGATTATGGCACTGAGAAAAGAAGATGGTTCTGTAACAAGAAATAGAGGTGAAATTTTGACAAGAGTGAAAGATTTCTACTCCAAATTATATGAAAGGGATGATACATGTACTCCAGACATCATGAAAGGTGCCAGTACCAGAGTTCTCCCAGTCCTCCCAACAGAAGTTGCACATGCAGTCAAGAACATGAAGCCGGAAAAGGCTCCAGGAGAAGATGGAATTACTGTAGACATCACACAAGAAGCAAGTGGAGAAATCAAAACAGTACTCGCCCAAATTTTCACTCGATGCCTTAATGAAGGGAAGATTCCTGAGGATTGGAACAACGCTACAATGATCCTGCTACATAAAAAAGGTGACATTGAGGATCTCAGGAACTACAGACCTATCAGCCTCCTATCAGTGGTTTATAAATTCTTCACTAAAGTTCTTTCACACCGCTTGAAGGTGACACTGGACATGGCTCAACCGAGAGAGCAAGCTGGATTCAGGAGTGGCTACAGCACAATAGATCATATCCACGTACTGAGAGAACTAATTGAAAGAGCGAGGGAATATGAACTTCCATTGTGCATGGCTTTTATCGATTATGAAAAAGCCTTTGATTCGGTGAAACCATCAGCAGTTGCAATGGCTCTGAAATCCTGCGGTATTGAAGATGCATACATTAATATTATTAATAACATCTATGAAAATGCAAGTGCAAAGATTCGGCTGTTTGAAAATACAACACACATAAAAATTGGAAAAGGAGTGAGACAAGGTGACACCATATCTCCGAAGCTCTTTAATGCCACATTGGAAAATGTCTTTCAATCACTGAACTGGGAAAACAAAGGGATAAAGATTAATGGAGATTATCTAACCCACCTTCGTTTTGCTGATGACATAGTCATTTTTACAACTACCCCATCAGAGCTACAGAGTATGATCCAGGAACTTGTTGACAAGAGTAAAGAAGTTGGATTAAAAATGAACTTTCAGAAGACAAAAGTGATGTTCAATGCTTTTACAAGAAATGAAGATTTATCGATTGATGGAGAAAAGCTGGAGATAACAGACACGTACGTTTATCTTGGACAGCAGATATCAAGTGAGGGTCACATTGGTGAAGAAATTAATCGGCGTACAAAACTTGCCTGGAGAGCTTTCGGAAGAAACAGCATAATTTTCAAGAGCAATATGCCATTATGTCTTAAAAGAAAAGTGTTTGATCAATGCATCCTTCCAGTGCTTACGTATGGTGCAGAGACGTGGACCTTAGCTAAAAGAGACATACAAAGGCTGCAGACAACTCAAAAAAGCATGGAGAGGTGCATGCTTGGTGTAACCAGGAGAGATAAGAAGAGGAACACGTGGATCCGAAAAATGACAAGAGTGGAAGACATCATGATCAGAGTTAAGTCCCTGAAATGGCAATGGGCTGGACATACTGCCAGAAGAACAGACCATCGATGGACAGCCGAAATTTTAGATTGGATTCCAAGGGACAGGAAAATACCCAGAAGAAGACCACATGGAAGATGGGTGGATGAAATTCGAAAGTATGTGGGAGTGACATGGAGGAGACTGGCACAAGACAGACCGTTGTGGAGGAAACTTGGGGAGACCTTCGTCCAGCAGTGGATTGATAATGGTTGACAATGATGATGATGATGATGATATCATTAGGCAGAATGATCCCTGAATGTTTCATTAAAATCTGAGATGGGCAGGTTGAATATTGAAATTTTTTGGTTGATTTGGCATGGAATGACCCTTACGCAGAGCAAGTGAGGCTGGGCACGTGACTTCCCAGCCATACTGATCCACCCAAAGTCCACAGCGCAGCAGAAAACCGTGCCACTCGCACTTTCTTGTTAGAGCAGAACTAAGGAGAATTTTTTTTAATTATCTCATGTTGAGGTTTTTTGGAAGTAGAACATTTTTTTTTTCTCTTGAAATGGGGAGAAAAAAATTGGGGGAAAAGTAGGGATTTTTGGTATGAGAATGAAAAATCAGAAGAAATCACTGTCCAATCGAAATATCAGAAAGACGCCCCCAAATCCGAAGCTTTCCAGGTAAAGTGGAAGGATTGACAGCTATGATCTAAGTATTGGATAAATGATCCTTTTTATAATAATTTCAACTTGGTTATGATTTTTGTAACGTATCGTAAAAACAGAAGTACCTACAGGAAAAACTAAGACACTTTTGAAATCTCCATTAAATTTCGCATCTAATGACATAACGATGAAATAACTATGAATATTAGTTAGTTAAACAAAGAGCTAAACTTAAAAATTCACCGTTTTTGCAAGTGATGCAACACTTTTATTTATCCAGTTTAATATTTTCAGGCTATCCAGTTTATATACAAAGCGCAGTGCCTCCTTTTAAAAGTGATCCAAGAATGACCAAGGCTGACACCGGAAAGGTTAAAAACAGCAGAGAATTTCACAAAAAATATAAACTGTTGATTTTTAAAATGCACTTCACTTTTAAATAAACATAATGATGTGTCTACTTAAAATGGCATAAGAAAAAACACTTTAACTGAAAGGATATTTTTTTGAAAAAGGAGTCCAAATCTTCAATATGATTCCATCGGGCTACAAAGAGAAAATATATATAAAAATATAATAATAATAATAATTAGAAAAGTATACATGGAAAAACTTTCTACAACTGCTTTAAAAGTTAAATTTATTAGGTAATAAATAGTAAATCACATTCAATAAATGTCACTATACAGGAAATTTTTGATAAAAGGAGAAACACCAGGATAAAAAAGGCTGTGCTACCTTGATCATAAATGCATTTTAGTGCACTATGCATACATCAAACCATAAAAATGTACTAAATTATGCAAATAATGAAACATATCAAGCATAGAAATATTTAATGGAGCACACAGAACCCCACATAAAAGCAAATCAATCAGACCAAAATTAAATCAGGGCAGGAAAATTACAGGGCACTAGGTTGCACTGGCACTAAAAAATTAGGCACTGGCATCCAATTTTTTTTTTTTTTTTTTTTACTTTGAATTTCTTAATATGCAGTAAATACTGAAATTTCTAAGGTATAATTGTTAGAAATTATTATAAGAAATATGACTGTCAGAGTTCCACAACATTTGAACTAGAAACCTCAGCACATATTTAACAGAATTGCAGGTGGCGCTGCTCGAACCGTTTTATTTGTTTGCTCTAGCGAGCGTTGCCTGGATCCCTTTTTTGCAGACGTCGGTAAGTCTTCTACGCAGTTTGATCTTTGACTAAACAACAACAATGTCGGTGATATATGGAGGGTGTGCGTGTTGGAATAGTGAGTTATTACATTTGTGTGGAAATGCATTTCAATAAATGTTCAAGTGTTTTCATTCAAGAGTTTATAACAAATAGCTAGTTTAATTTGATGAATTGTGGCATCTATTTGCTCTCTGCTGACTAAAGGCAGGATCTTCATTAAGCTGGTAAGTGGCTTACTGCGTTACATAAAAGGCTATCATCAATTATAGATTTTATATATTTAGAAATAACTAACAATCTTGATTATGAGACTGAAATCTCACTGCTGTCAGGAAGATTAAAAGCAAAGTTTGTCAAATTAATCAAGCATTTGAGTCAAGTGTTTGATTAAAGGCTCATTTGTTACTGCGTAGTTCCTAATTCGAAAATCGAAAGCGGAACAAAATGGCGTCATTCATAGGTAGCAGCCTGTATAGCATAACAAAGTTAGATAATTTTAATTATCAAATTTGGAAAGTAAGAATGGAAATGATTCTTATTAAAGATAATTTATGGAATGTTGTTTCAGAGCCAATTCCAGAAGAAAAGAGTGAAGTATGGCTGAGAAATGATGAACTGGCTAAAGCTACTATAACACTTTGCATGTCTGATGATCAATTTATTCACGTACGCGATAAGAAAACAAGTTCCGAAATGTGGAATGCTTTGAAAATGGTTTACAAAAGAGAAAGTTTAAGTAGTAAATTGTATTTGCTTAGAAAACTGAAATAGTTCACAAGCTTAAATCACAAGGAGAAGAATTCAAAGACACACATTTGGGAGCTATCTTGCTAAATAGTTTACCAACAAGTACCTATGAGAACCTAGTAACTGCATTAGAAGCAAGACAAGAAGATTTAACATTTGAGTTTATCAAATGTAAAGTGATAGATGAATTTAATAGAAGGAAAGAAAACTCACAGGCACACACCGACCACACAACTGATTTGAAAACAAGTTATAAAAAAAAAATTACAGCTCTAAACAAGAAAGTTTTACACTTTTTGTAAAAGAAAGAATCATGTCAAAGATGACTGTTGGCACTACAAAAAGAATCAAAATAAAGGGAACACTGGTAAGTTTCACAAAATTAACCCACACGCAGAGTCTCGCAGTAATATTGCTGTGAAGACAAGAAAAACAAAATTAGATTGTGAACAAAATGACATAAAAGAGAAAATGAAAATTTCTCATTAGAAACAAAGTCAAAACCAACAAAATATCCAAAGGTTGGTCAATTGATTCCGGTGCAACATGTCACATGAAAAATGATGCAATACTGTTTAAAGAACTTTCAAAAGGTGAATCAGAGCTGATAACTACTGCCGACGGTTCTCAGATAAAGTCAGAAGGCAAGGGAAATATAACCTTAAACTGCAAAATCAAAAAAGGAAAAAATCGAGAAGTGGAAGTAAAGGATGTGTTATATGTTCCAGATTTACACACCAATTTGTTGTATGTTAGAAAAGCCACAGAAAAATGATTTGAAGTTTTATTCAAGAATAAGAAATGCAGAATTAACTATGGGGATACTATTGTAGCGACAGGCTTAATAGATACCTCAGATAATTTGTGCAAACTACAAATATTAGACGGAAAGGCAAATTTGGCCACTACACATGACAATAAAAATTGTTTGAATTTATTGCACAGAAGGCTAGGTCATGGGGATATTGAAATGATAAAACAAATGGAGAAAAAGGAGTTAGCAAGAGGAATAACTCTTTCCAATTGTAAAAAGGAAGAAAATTGTGAGTTTTTCATAAAAGGCAAACTTACACAGAAGCCATTCTCCAAACAAAGTAGTTTTAAGGCCAAAGCTGTATTAGAATTAGTACACACAGATATTTGTGGCCCCATGATTGAAACCAGCCCTAGTGGTTACAAGTATTTTATCACATTTATAGATGACTATATCAGATACTGTTACATCAACTTGCTTAAAGGTAAAGATGAAGCATTAGTAAAATTTAAGCAATATGTAACTTCAGTGCAAAACAAATTTGGAAAAATGACAAAATCAATAAAAACAGATAATGGAGGAGAGTATTGTGGAAGAGATTTTGAAAATTATTTAGTGAAACAAGGAATAAAACAACCCATTTGTTCCGTACTGTCCTCCGATGAATTGAATTGCTGAAAGGATAAACAGATTTTTGACAGAAATGACAAAAACTATGATGTTAGGTGCTAATGTGGAAGGTAAATACTGGGCAGAAGCTGTAATAACAGCAGCTTACATACAAAATAGAGTTCCAACACAAGCAACAGAAAAACCTCCTTTTGAATTATGGAACAGATTTAAACCATATCTTGATGGTCATATTAAAATATTGGGATCAAAAGCTTATGTATATGTACCAAAGCAACAAATCAGAAAATTTGGCAACAGAGCACAAGAGGGAATCTTATTAGGATATGATCAAAGATCTAATGGATACAGAGTATTAAATAAAGAAACAAATGAAATAGTCATTACAAGATCAGTAAAATTTGATGAACGTAAGCAAGCTGTAATAAAAAGTAAAACCTGTTGAAAGGAAAGAAGATAAACAAGAAATTTTTGTTCAAAATGAAGTAATGTCATCAGAAACTGTGGAAGAAAATAATGACAGAGAAGAACTTGAAAATGTTCAAAGAAAGTCTTCAAGAATAAACAATGGAATACCACCAGAAAGATTAGCATATGTTGCAAAAGTTCAATATATAAAGGATCCTCTACTCAAAATTTAAAAGAAATCCAGGACATGAACGAAGTAGAAAAAGAAAATTGGTTGAATTCCATAAAGAAAGAACTAGATGCATTGAAGAAAAATGAAACATGATCTCCCAGAAGGAAAGAAAGCCATTAAAAATAAATGCATTTTCAAAACAAAATGCAATGCAAGTGTAAAAGTCGAAAGCTATAAAGCAAGGCTTGTTGCAAGGGGGCATACACAACAACCTGGATTAGACTTTGAAGAAACTTTTTCACCCGTAGTAAAACATACCACTTTAAGAACTCTTTTAACAGTTGCAGCAAATAGAAAATGGAATGTTCATCATCTTGATATAAAATATGCTTTCTTGCATGGAAAATTAGAAGATGTCTTTATGGAACAACCAGAAGGTTTCAGAGAATCAGAAAGAGAAGAGAAAAATTGTTAATTGCATAAGAGCATATATGGTCTCAAAAAAGTGCCAGAAATTGGAATAAAACAAATAACAGAATATTTGTGCAACAAGGGCTTCAAACAAAGTACAACAGATCCTTGCTTACTATCACTTAAGGATGGAAAACAAACAACTTATTTAGCTATTTATGTAGATGATATATTAATTGCATCGAATAACACAGAAAATACAAAGAAAACTGCAAATTTGTTAAAAAATCAATTTGAAGTCAAACATTTAGGCCACATAACATATTATCTTGGAATTCAAATAGAAAGAGAAGAAAATGGAAGTTTTCTTCTGAGTCAAAGTAATAAAATACAGGAAATTATACAAAATTATGATACAGATCAAAATAAGGAAAGTAAAACACTAATCAGTACAGACTACAGAAAGAACATTTGAAAGGAAGAACTTCTGAAGGATAATTGACTTTATAGAGAAATGGCAGCTGTCATGTATTTATCTACAGTAACAAGAACAGACATTTCAACTGCCTTAGGCATCTTAAGCAGAAAAGTAGAAAAACCAAGTAAACAAGATGGGATAGTCATTAGGAAGTTAATTTATTATTTGAAAACAACAGTAAACCTTAAATTAAGACTATTTTCACAAGACCTACTAATTTTAAAAGGCTATGCAGACGTTGATTGGGCAGGTGACCGGACTGACTGGAAATCAACATCTGGATTTGTTTTCATGCTAGGAAAGAGTGTCATATGTTGGAGCAGCTGTAAGCAGTCAACAACAGCATTATCGACAACCGAAGCAGAGTTCATCACCACTGCAGAAGCAAGCAAAGAACTACTGTGGTTGTGAGAGTTACTCAAGGATTTTGATTGTGAACAGACTGGAACCACTACAATATTTCAGGATAACAAATCAACTATACATCTTATAGAAAATTAAAAGATCAATTCCAGATCTAAACATATTATGGTGCGTCATCAGTTTGTGAAAGAATTGAGTGGAACTGTTCTTCAGTTAGACTACTGTAATACTTCTGAACTGGTTGCGGACATTTTTACCAAGCCATTGGCTAAACCCCAGTTTGAGAGACTTAGACGGACAATAGGCATGATAAAATGAACTCCTCCAGCCAAGTGGGAGACTGTTAAAAATTATTATAAGAAATATGACTGTCAGAGTTCCACGACATTTGAACTAGAAGCCTCGGCGCATATTTAACAGAACTGCAGGTGGCACGGCTCGAACCGTTTTATTTGTTTGCTCTAGTGAGCGTTGCCTGGATCCCTTTTTTGCTGACGTCAGTAAGTCTTCTACGCAGTTTGATCTTTGACTGAACAACAACAATGTCTGTGATATATAGAGGGTGTGCATGTTTGAATAGTGAGTTATTACATTTGTGTGGCCTGGTGCATTTCAATAAATGTTCAAGTGTTTTCATTCAAGAGTTTATAACAAATAGCTAGTTCAATTTGATGAATTGTGGCATCTATTTGCTCTGCTGACTAAAGGCCGGATCTTTGTGCAGCTGGTAAGTGGCTCACTGCGTTACATAAAAGGCTATCATCAATTATAGATTTTATTTATTTAGAAATAACTAACAATAATATGCAGATTATCTGTTAAAAAGTTATAAAGTTTAAGTTCTGGAGATAATACACTGCTTGCGATACTTTACTCTAAAAAAATCCATGTTTTGTGGTACTTTAAACTCTCAAAAAATCCATGTGATATCAGGATAGTTGGCGGTAATGGGAAAGTATTGAAAATGAGTTAGCATTAAAAATGTAACACAGGCAGAGAGCTGCAAGGAGATGGAATATGTTTTTTCACCCATGGAAATTTTGACAAAAAATATGATTGTGGAATAACTTTTTTTACGGGTCTTTTAGAGGTTATTTTTAATGAAAGTTGGTTGTCAAATTTTCGAACTAAAGCCTAGTTCGTCATCAGGACTATGTCACTGGAGTAGTTGCTGCCACTCAATTGGAAGAGACCATCCGCAATTATCGTTAATTGTGGTACTTCTTCTTCTTGCTATTTCGATCCCTTCTTCTAGTTTTCTCTTTACTAAGTTTGACTGGTGGGCGATTATTTTCACTGAGTCCCAATTTATGGAGTGTCCACTTGCTTGTACATGTCTGTCTAGCCCTGTTTTGTTCCCAATGTTCCTAATAGCTGCTTGGTGTTCTTTCATTCGGACCTTAATACTTCTCCCTGTTTCTCCTATATAGCTGAGTCCGCAGTTACAGTCGATGCAGTAAATTACTCCTTCCTGCAATTGGATGTCCAATTCTTTCTGCTTTAAAGCTGGCAAGAATTTCTTTATTTTGTTATTAAGATCTGGAGCTAGCCTGATATTATATTTTGCTCCGATCCTTTTCAGTTTCTCGAAAAGTCCCTTGTGGTACGTAATTTTGCTGGTGAATTTGAAGTTGGTTTTTTCCTGCTTCTTTTTTGGCACTTGTTTAAATATTTTCTCAACATATGGGGAGGGGTAATTGTTTTCTGCCAACATTTCCTTTAATTCTTCTTTGTGAAGATCTTTTTGAGAAGCTGAAGAGACCAGGATTTCAATTTTTTCCAAAAATTGTCTCGCTGTATTCGATTTAATATAATCAGGGTGGAATGAGCAGAAGTCTAACATCTTCCCTGTGTTGGTGGGTTTTCTAAAAAGCTGAGTGAATATTTTCCCTTCTCTTGAGGTCAAGGTTAAATCCAGGTAATTGATGCTATGGTCTTTTTCCTGTTCCAGGGTGTACTTCAAGGTATTCTCTAGTAAGTTAAATTCTTCCAGAATCTGAGAGGGTAGAGATTGGTCCACAGTATCTACTATAATTAGGACATCATCCATGTACCTTACATAGAGAGCAAACAAGGAGGGTTGTATAAGGATTTTTGCCTCTAGTTTACTTATATAATAATTTGCTAGCAGAGGTGCTAGTGGAGAACCCATTGCAAGTCCTGAAGTTTGCCTGTAATATTTCTTTCCAAACTGGAAGAAATTATTCTTGAAGGAAAATAGGAGCAGTTCATATATGCCAAGTAGTATTTCTCTATTGTGATTATGGAATACTATTTTTTCCGCAAGGTCATCTGCAATGAATTCCAGTAGGAGGTCCAGGTTAATGTTGGTATACATAGAGACTATATCCAGGCTTGCCATTACTGGATGAATTAATTCTGGCAAGTTGTCCAGTTTTCTTTTTAGCTGCATGGAATTTTTTAGTAGGTAGGGAGGAGAAGGAAAATATCTCTGAGGTGACCAAGCAAATAATAATTAATGTTGGAGAGTGGCGAATCAGCTCTTTAAGAAATAAAAAACAGCTTAATGAGCTCTTCAAAAACTTCTCCAAAATCCAGTCAAGAATTCCACAGATCTATGGTACGATAAAAGTTCACAAAGAAGGCCATCCAATAAGACCTATAATAGACACTAGAAATTCGCCACTCTCCAACATTAATTATTATTTGCTTGGTCACCTCAGAGATATTTTCCCTTCTCCTCCTACCTACTAAAAATTCCATGCAGCTAAAAAGAAAACTGGACAACTTGCCAGAATTAATTCATCCAGTAATGGCAAGCCTGGATATAGTCTCTATGTATACCAACATTAACCTGGACCTCCTACTGGAATTCATTGCAGATGACCTTGCGGAAAAAATAGTATTCCATAATCACAATAGAGAAATACTACTTGGCATATATGAACTGCTCCTATTTTCCTTCAAGAATAATTTCTTCCAGTTTGGAAAGAAATATTACAGGCAAACTTCAGGACTTGCAATGGGTTCTCCACTAGCACCTCTGCTAGCAAATTATTATATAAGTAAACTAGAGGCAAAAATCCTTATACAACCCTCCTTGTTTGCTCTCTATGTAAGGTACATGGATGATGTCCTAATTATAGTAGATACTGTGGACCAATCTCTACCCTCTCAGATTCTGGAAGAATTTAACTTACTAGAGAATACCTTGAAGTACACCCTGGAACAGGAAAAAGACCATAGCATCAATTACCTGGATTTAACCTTGACCTCAAGAGAAGGGAAAATATTCACTCAGCTTTTTAGAAAACCCACCAACACAGGGAAGATGTTAGACTTCTGCTCATTCCACCCTGATTATATTAAATCGAATACAGCGAGACAATTTTTGGAAAAAATTGAAATCCTAGTCTCTTCAGCTTCTCAAAAAGATCTTCACAAAGAAGAATTAAAGGAAATGTTGGCAGAAAACAATTACCCCTCCCCATATGTTGAGAAAATATTTAAACAAGTGCCAAAAAAGAAGCAGGAAAAAACCAACTTCAAATTCACCAGCAAAATTACGTACCACAAGGGACTTTTCGAGAAACTGAAAAGGATCGGAGCAAAATATAATATCAGGCTAGCTCCAGATCTTAATAACAAAATAAAGAAATTCTTGCCAGCTTTAAAGCAGAAAGAATTGGACATCCAATTGCAGGAAGGAGTAATTTACTGCATCGACTGTAACTGCGGACTCAGCTATATAGGAGAAACAGGGAGAAGTATTAAGGTCCGAATGAAAGAACACCAAGCAGCTATTAGGAACATTGGGAACAAAACAGGGCTAGACAGACATGTACAAGCAAGTGGACACTCCATAAATTGGGACTCAGTGAAAATAATAAGCCCACCAGTCAAACTTAGTAAAGAGAAAACTAGAAGAAGGGATCGAAATAGCAAGAAGAAGAAGTACCACAATTAACGATAATTGCGGATGGTCTCTTCCAATTGAGTGGCAGCAACTACTCCAGTGACATAGTCCTGATGACGAACTAGGCTTTAGTTCGAAAATTTGACAACCAACTTTCATTAAAAATAACCTCTAAAAGACCCGTAAAAAAAGTTATTCCACAATCACTATGAATAGAGGTGCCATAAATGCATTTACAACTAGGAAAAAATATGATGCAACAAAGGCAGTAGTACTAATTGTATCCAAGGAATTTTTGCATTCAAGCACTAATGCAAAAATTCGTACTGATGGGGATTAGCCCACTGCTGACAGTAGGCGTGCAGAATGCAATTTCTGACAATGTTCTGGGTAAGTTTAATGATCCTTGTGTGAATGACAATGGTGAAAGATTAATTGAACTCTGCGTTGAGAATGGTTTCTGCGTATCTAATACATTTTCAAGCACAAGTATATCCACACATATACCTGGGAAAATCGTACTCTTGGTCAAAAGAGTGCGACAGATTTTGTTGCCTAAGATCAGCGTCTAAAACACTTAGTTGTTGACACTAGTGTGATGAGAGGTGCGGATGTTGGTTCTGATCATTACTTGGTAGTGTCACGAGTGAAACTGAATGTTGGTTGGAGGAAAAGGAATAGGAAGAGGCGCAGGATGGAAAGAATAAAGGTTGAAAGGCTCCCTGTAAATCATCAGCATTATTCTAACGTACTCTGAGAACAACTGAAGGAGCTGAAGTCTTGTGACAGGGACGTAGAAAAGAAATGGGAATGTTTTAAGAACTGTGTTGTCATTGCTGCTGAAGAGGTGTGTGGCATCACAATACTGCATAACAATAGAGGTGATGCTTGGTGGAATAGTGAGATTGAATAGGCAGTAAAGAGAAAGAAGGAAGCCTATTTGGGGATGTTGCAAGGTAGAGTTTCTGTGGATTAATATCACTGTAAGAAGCACGAAGCAGCTAAGCTGGTTTGCCAGAGTAAGGTAAAAGATAGGAATGAGAAAGTGGAAGGGCATGAATTGTTTGTTTGTTTGTTTGTTTTTTTGTTTTGTTTTTTGAAAGATAAAAAGACTTTCTGGAAGTACATGAGACTCAGGAAAAATAGGGGAAACAAAGTTGTAAGTTGTGTGAAGAATGAGATTGGGGAAATGATATGGGAGCCCAATGAGTTAAGTGACAGATGGGGTGAATACTTCTGTGAGTTATTAGATCAGGAGAGCAAAAATGATTCTGAGACAGAAGTAAATGATATCACAGTGAAGGATGGAAGCACAGGAGGGATCTCAAAAGAAGAGGTGTGTAAAGCTCTAAAGTCTCTCCAGAATGGTAAGGCTCTGGGAATTGATGGCATAACTGCCAAGATGTTGAAGTATGATGGTGACTCTGTAATTGACTGATTAACTGAAATTTGCCAGTTGTACTGGGAGTTAGGAATGGTCCCTCGGGAATGGAAGGATGCTATCATTGTTTCCTTGTGTAAGGGAAAAGGTGATCAAACTGACTGCAAGAACTATTGTGGTATTAGCCTACTGAGCATGTCAGGGAAAGTGTTTGCTAAAGTCGTTATTGAAAAAGTAAGGGGTCTTACGTCAGAGAAAGTGTGGGACGTTCGGAGTGGTTTTATGCCTGGTAAAGATTGTGCACTAAACAATATTTTTGCATTACGCAGGATGATTGAAAAGTATCTGGCTGTTGGTAAGAAAATTTTTGCTGTCTTCAAAGATTTAGAAAAAGCTTATGACCGAGTAAATAGGACACTTTTGTGAAAAGTTTTGAATGGATATGGTGTTACTGGGAATCTACTCAATAGTGTAAAAGCCATGTATGCTGGCAGTAGAGCTGGTGTACGAGTGAATGGTGTTTTATCAAAATGGTTTTCTATTGATTTGGGAGTCAGACAAGGTTGTGCAATGTCACCATGGCTGTTCAATATATTTATGGATGTGTGTATGCGTGATGCAAAATAGATAATACTGATTTATGCCTTGGTGATATCCATGTAGAGAACTAATTGAAAGAGCGAGGGAATATGAACTTCCATTGTGCATGGCTTTTATCGATTATGAAAAAGCCTTTGATTCGGTGAAACCATCAGCAGTTACAATGGCTCTGAAAACCTGCGGTATTGAAGATGCATACATTAATATTATTAATAACATCTATGAAAATGCAAGTGCAAAGATTCGGCTGTTTGAAAATACAACACACATAAAAATTGGAAAAGGAGTGAGACAAGGTGACACCATATCTCCGAAGCTCTTTAATGCCACATTGGAAAATGTCTTTCAATCACTGAACTGGGAAAACAAAGGGATAAAGATTAATGGAGATTATCTAACCCACCTTCGTTTTGCTGATGACGTAGTCATTTTTGCAACTACCCCATCAGAGCTGCAGAGTATGATCCAGGAACTTGCTGACAAGAGTAAAGAAGTAGGATTAAAAATGAACTTTCAGAAGACAAAAGTGATGTTCAATGCTTTTACAAGAAATGAAGATTTATCGATTGATGGAGAAAAGCTGGAGATAACAGACACGTACGTTTATCTTGGACAGCAGATATCAAGTGAGGGTCACATTGATGAAGAAATTAATCGGCGTACAAAACTTGCCTGGAGAGCTTTTGGAAGAAACAGCATAATTTTCAAGAGCAAAATGCCATTATGTCTTAAAAGAAAAGTGTTTGATCAATGCATCATTCCAGTGCTTACGTATGGTGCAGAGACGTGGACCTTAACTAAAAGAGACATACAAAGGCTGCAGACAACTCAAAGAAGCATGGAGAGGTGCATGCTTGGTGTAACCAGGAGAGATAAGAAGAGGAACTCGTGGATCCGAAAAATGACAAGAGTGGAAGACATCATGATCAGAGTTAAATCCCTGAAATGGCAATGGGCTGGACATACTGCCAGAAGGACAGATCATCGATGGACAGCTGAAATTTTAGATTGGATTCCAAGGGACAGGAAAAGACCCAGAAGAAGACCACATGGGAGATGGGTGGATGAAATTCGAAAGTATGCAGGGGTGACATGGAGGAGACTGGCACAAGACAGACCGTTGTGGAGGAAACTTGGGGAGACCTTCGTCCAGCAGTGGATTGATAATGGTTGACAATGATGATGATATCCATGTGTGCAGATTGCTGAATGCCGATGACACTGTCCTGTTAGCAGAGAGCAAAAGTAAGTTGCAGAGTATGTTGCTCCAGATGTACGAAGTTTGCATGAAATTCAAACTGAGCATAAATAAGGGAAAAACCTAAGTTATGATTTTTGAGAGAGAAACTGGTAGTACTGAATGTAATGCAAGTCTAAATGGCACAGTGATTGACCCGGTGAATGAGTTTGTGTATTTAGGAAGCATGTTTGACAGAGAGAACAAATTGGATGATGAAATTAGTAGGCGAGTGAATTCTTCGTTGAAAGTCATGGCTGCTTTGTGAGGTTTTCACAGGAATGATGGGTTCTCAACAGAGTCCCGCATGGCTGTGTATGAAAATGCAATTGTTCCTACCCTGATGTATGGCAGTGAAACCTGGTTATTGCAGAAGAAACATAGGAATCGTTTGTGTGCTAGAGAAATGGGTTACTTACGGGGGGGGGGAGGTCTTGTCACAAACCCCCCAAGTAATGCATTTCTCCAGCACACAAAATGTGCTAATTGTGCGAGGAATGAAGATGTGTTGCAGTTGTGCAATGTGAAGCAAAATGCTGTTAGCAAGGTGGAGACTAATATGTTTTGGTGGTTTGGCCGTGTTGAAAGAATGAGTGATGAGATGCTAACTAAGAATATCTTTTTAGCTTAAGTGGCAGCAAGGAAAGGCAGAGGAAGACCAAGGAAGTCATGCGGAGGATCAGATTCAGGAGTGTCTGCATGAAAAAAAGATTATGAGTACGAAGTATAGAAGATCTTGTGCGCATCGTGTAATTGATGTCAGTGAAGTCCAAGTTGTACGTCAAGATCCTTGTAAATGGAGAAGTTTGATATGGCAACAGTAAGTAAAAATTATCTGGTAGTTTGTATTTCTTTGTAGAGCTAACCTCTGAATCTCAGAACAGCTTAGTGATATGATATGATGATATAAATATTATCGATTTCTTTATTATTTAGGTAGTCGGGTTTGCATACGTTATACGCTCTATAGAACCATGCTCTAAATGCAGAAAGTTTGTACTCTTTTGGGCAGTGCGAATCAGGAGGTACAAGCTTCGGTACTGCGGTTGGTTTATAATAAACGTTAAAATCGAAGCTGGATGTTCTATTTCTTCTGAGCACAACGTCAAGATAATTCAATGTCCCATCCTTTTCAAGCTCCATGGTGAACTTCATCGTATTGTGTAGGTTGTTTATTTTGCACATGAAATCATTTTAATTCATCTACTCCATGTTCCCATATGAAGAATATGTCGTCAGAAGTAACGGACCGACACTCGGGGTTTCTTGATACAACTTAAAAGGATGAAATCTAGAAGTACTGCTTCCGCAAGCACTGATGATAGAGGTGAACCCATCGGTGCTCTTTAGTTTGTTTATAGATGTTTCCATCCAACTTGAAATAGTTGTGGTTAGTAACCAGATTTAAGGCGCCAATAATTTCCTTTGTTTAGGCCAGTGTGAATTCATGGGAAGTTATGATTATTTCTTCAAGGTTTGCAACACTACGTCGAAACTTCCCATTATATCATTATCAAAATATATTTAACCTTTTTGCGTGCTCCACAAATTCTTTTGTTGACTTGATTACATAATCGGAGTTTTTTAAACGTTCAGAGAAGAATGTAGCTAGGGATTTTTCTAATACATACATAGGAGATTTGTTTTTTTGCTAGGGTAACATGCCTGTGATGCCACCCATGATATTTTCGAAAATCATTTTCGTTCTTTACGTGTTCCAATTCCCTGCATTTTTATGTCTACCATTGCCTTGAAAAAGCCTCCCAGTGAAGTGCGAAAGCTTGGCGAATCTTTGTGCTTACTACACCACAAAAATAAACAGATTTAATACCTTACACTATATGCACTTCATGGTTATTAAGGTAATATACTGATTTCATTGTCCCGTTCCGCCAATCTGTCTTGGCTCCACGGGGACTTGTTGAGCACCTTGGATGTTATTTTGAAATGTTGCGACAATTATCCTGCCTTGAGACGCGGTTCGGACCCTGGCCACCCCAATGGCCCAGAGACCAGCCCGTGGTGACGTGCTGGCAGGCGACCTAGAATACCTTGTCTGGGTTCCCGCTCTGTCTGGCGGGATAGGTCGTTTCTTACTTTTTCGCTGACTGGAAGATTCCTTGCCCTCGAACTTTTTTTGGGGAATAATTTCCCTTTATTTTCTTTTTCAAACACCTACACACATGTATACACTGTCCTCATGCTTAGGACTTACAACATCAAGAGATAGCAAAATTTATTTACAGAATATTTACATTGGTGGTCTCTTCGTCTGCTTTCCCACAGATAAGGTAATATATACTGATTTCATTGTCCCGTTCCGCCAATCTGTCTTGGCTCCACGGGGACTTATTGAGCTCCTTGGATGTTATTTTGACATGTTGCGACAATTATCCTGCCTTGAGACGCCGGTTCGGACCCTGGCCACCCCAATGGCCTAGAGACCAGCCCGTGGTGACGTGCTGGCAGGCGACCTAGTATACCTTGTCTGGGTTCCCGCTCTGTCTGGCGGGATAGGTCGTTTCTTACTTTATCGTTGACTGGAAGATTCCTTGCCCTCGAACTTTTTTTGGGGAATAATTTCCCTTTATTTTCTTTTTCAAACACCTACACACATGTATACACTGTCCTCATGCTTAGGACTTACAACATCAAGAGATAGCAAAAATTTATTTACAGAATATTTACATTGGTGGTCTCTTCGTCTGCTTGCCTACAGACTTTCGCCCTCGAAAACAACTTTCCGAGTTTAGTGCTGATTATATAAAACATATTGCAAAATATCGATCTATCTAAACGCTTTAATCTACAATTGTTAAACAACAAATATTTTACACAATGTTATTTATCATGAGGTCTTTTGAAAAACGGAAATAAATAGCATATAATTTTTAGTTCTAACATGAATGAGTTCTTACTATACAAGTTTTTACTATGTTTCCTTACAGAAACCTGGCATCTATTTTATTTATTTTCAATCTGCTTCAATTAAAAATTTCACTTCAAATAAAGGTAACTTGATCACGCTAGTTACATTACAAGAAAAGAACTTTTACAAGTTCGTAAGTTGGGAGCTTTCGACCTTATCTTAGGTCATAATATTTGCCCTTTTTAGGTATCAATCACCAGCAAAGAGCGTATATTTACGTGCAATTCATTAACGATATACTATAAAAACAACCATTCACTTACCCGAAACATCTTGGTCATTTTTTTATCTTGTAACACTTCAAAAGCACGTCAATTATATTGTTGTTGGCTTTCTGAGGTTGAACTGACTCTTTGCCTATGACTTTCCTTCTTCCGGGGATGAAACATCGCACTATCTTTTTTTTTTTTTTTTACTGGACAACACACGCAGGTTTCTTTCTGCCATATGAAACGTAACCATAGCTCGTCATCACGATAAAAACCTCACACATACACGCACTATACCACTCATTCATACAATTCCGTTAAAAAACACTATGTACATATTTACACTATCTACATTCCCAGGCAGTTAAACCATTTGTCAACTGTGATTAAAAAAGTGCTCAATCCGTTTCAAACTCCGTGTTAACCCTATTGCATGTGCCAACCTCATTCAGCCCGTCATACACAACCCTCTAGCGCTTTCAACAGGCATTGTCATCCTCAGGAGGCAGCTGTGTCTCACCCACCTACCACAGCTCAAGTGAGCTGATTTATTGAGGCTCGGGTCTCAGTCGCCATCTATAGTCATTGTTGCTTTTTTTTCCTCTCTCTCTCTTAGCTGTTGCTCTATTTTTATTAAAGCCTTCCATTGTTCACTTACGTTGCTAGACTCATTAAAGTTGCCTAATCTTGATCTGTTTTTTTCGATTAATATTGATTCTGCGAATAATCGAAAAAAACAGATCAAGATTATGCAACATTAATATAGCCTAGCAACTTAAGTGAACAATGGAAGGCTTTAATAAAAATAGAGCAACAGCTAAGAGAGAAAAAAAGACCAACAATGACAATAGTTGGCGCCAGAGACGCAGAGATTGCGACTGAGACCCGAGCCTCAATAAATCAGCTCACTTGAGCTGTGGTAGGCGGGTGAGACACAGCTGCCTCCTGAGGATGACAATGCCTGTTGAAAGCGCTAGAGGGTTGTGTATGACGGGCTGAATGAGGTTGGCACATGCAATAGGGTTAACACGGAGTTTGAAACGGACTGAGCACTTTTTTAATCACAGTTGACAAATGGTTTAACTGCCTGGGAATGTAGATAGTGTAAATATGTACATAGTGTTTTTTAACGGAATTGTATGAATGAGTGGTATAGTGCGTGTATGTGTAAGGTTTTTATTGTGATGACGAGCTATGGTTACGTTTCATATGGCGAAAAAAAACCTGCATGTGTTGTCCAGTAAATAAAAAAAAAAAAAAAAATAGTACGATGTTTCATCCCCAGAAGAAGGAAAGAGTCAGTTCAACCTCAGAAAGCCAACAACAATATAATTGACGTGCTTGAAGTGTTACAAGATAAAAAAAATGACCAAGATCTTTCGGGTAAGTGAATGGTTGTTTTTATAGTATATCATTATCTTAAGTCTTCATCACGCCAATGGAGGACTAAGATTGTTGCCAGATTCTACATTTGAATTTTTTCTATTTTTGTTGCCAAAACTTAGAATTGATCTCCAGATCATCGGGATGTAGAGGAGATTCGGAATTGCAAGTCATTGAGTTGAAAATAATTTCCAGGCTTTCACGGTAACGGAGGGCAAAACGATTGTCAAAAGAAGCAATTCGTTTTGCTTCATTCCAGCAGATGTGTCTCCCATTGTCAAAATAGACAAGTCTGTATTAGGGTTGGCTTTCAAAACATCTTTTTTATGTTCTAAAATTCTGTGGTTAATGTTCCTGTAGGTGCTTCCAATGTATAAGTTATCACCTGTTTTCAACTTTGTCCCTATCCCTTTGTATAAGTTTCAAGATGTTTGGGGAGGATTTAATGGCAAGATGGTAACCAAAACTTCTAAAAAGAACCTGTAACTTATAAGCATAGGAAGGATGGTAAGGAACAGAACCAGAGAATTTCAGGTTTTCTTTCTTTTGAGGAAGGAGGCATTCAATTTTCAAATTGTTTTCATATTTCTTTAAGAGGGGGTTGACTGTAAGAGCAGAGAAATCACTAGAAAGGGCTATTGTAGAAATTTTGGAGAATTCTTCTTGAAGAGAAAGTTGGTTGTTGCAAATGATACGAGCCCTGTGGATGTAAGACTTCAATGCTGCGAGCTTCTGGAGATGCAGAGTGAAAGATTTGTAGGGAATGATGTAATTGGCCACAGAAGGTTTACGATAGACGGGACGAGTGATGGAGAGATCAGAGTTTCGGCAGATGGAGACATACAGGAAATCAATTTTGTTCACTTCCTTAGATTTAGTGAGATTAATGGAAGGAAATTTTTTCGTAATGGAGTTGATCATGGAGTTGATAATTCAGACTCTGTATGTGGCCAGCTAATGAAAACGTCATCTACATATCTTAACCACAGGGAAGGTTGAAAGGGGTGGTGAGGAATGATGGAAACTTCAATATGTTGCATGTAGATCTCTGCAAGAAGAGGGGAAAGAGGTGAGCCCATGAGGAGACCAAATTGCTGTTTGTACACAATTTTGTTGAAAACAAAACAACTGTGTTGATGAATGATGTGGAAACAATCATAAAGATATTTGATAAGAGTACCAGGTGGTTCAAAATGAAGAATCAATTTCTTCATGAGCAGCATGTGGGCCTCAAAATATGGTACAGAGGGGAACAAAGATTCCACATCAAGAGTATATAGATTTACACTTGGAGAAAAGGAATTAGGAAGTTTGGGGATGAAGTCTGAAGTAGAGACAACAGTATGAGGATGGTTGGCTACCAGAGTTTTGCATTTGAGGGCCAATTTCTTTTCATGGTTTACTGCTGGAGAAAAAGAATATTCATTTTGTTTGTCATCACGTCAAATTTCACTTCATCACAGGATGGGCAACATCCCTATATATTATTTATTTAAAGCTTAAAAACAACCATCCTAGTACAGGCTATATGCTAATATTTAATAACAATACAGGGAGTAGAAACACCATGGGGGGGAAGACTAAGAGAGATATTTGCATTCCTCATTTCTGTCTTTGGAGATATTTCCTCCATTTTAAAGCTGAAATATAAATATTAATGAGAAAAATTATATTTAACAACCATACTGGACAGAAGCAGCATTGCAAATAAAAAAATTCAAAAAATACGATTATGGGAGAAATCCATAATCTAACTTCCGTTTCCAAAAGTTTTGAAAGATGGAATTTCATTCCCTGGCGAAAAACGACTCCCCCAACTACCACCCCCACCCACCAAATTCTATTTTGTTTTCAGTATAGCATCAATCTTGGTAACAACCCAAATGATGACAAAGGAGCAGAATTCCATAATTCCATGGAAGAATCTCATGCCTGTTTCGGAAGCACAAAAATCAAGAGATGATTTTCCTTAATTTCTTAATGTCTGTACTTCCGTAATTCCAACCAAAAATTCGTAATATTACGGAAAATCCGTACTGGTTGGCATCTATGAAATAACAAAGTCTCGTTTAAAAATTTAGCCTGCACAATGTCAGGGGTGTTAATGCTGCTACCATGTTTCGGAGCAATTCTTGGAGCGGGAAAATATGCAATTTGGAGCAGAAATGTTGGGTTTTGGAATGAGAAAGAGAGAGTATTTGCATTCCTCATTTCTGTCTTTGGAGATATTTCCTCCATTTTAAAGCTGAAATATAAATATTAATAAGAAAAATTATATTTAACAACCATACTGGACAGAAGCAGCATTGCAAATAAAAAAATTCAAAAAATACGATTATGGGAGAAATCCATAATCTAACTTCCGTTTCCAAAAGTTTTGAAAGATGGAATTTCATTCCCTGGCGAAAAACGACTCCCCCAACTACCACCCCCACCCACCAAATTCTATTTTGTTTTCAGTATAGCATCAATCTTGGTAACAACCCAAATGATGACAAAGGAGCAGAATTCCATAATTCCATGGAAGAATCTCATGCCTGTTTCGGAAGCACAAAAATCAAGAGATGATTTTCCTTAATTTCTTAATGTCTGTACTTCCGTAATTCCAACCAAAAATTCGTAATATTACGGAAAATCCGTACTGGTTGGCATCTATGAAATAACAAAGTCTCGTTTAAAAATTTAGCCTGCACAATGTCAGGGGTGTTAATGCTGCTACCATGTTTCGGAGCAATTCTTGGAGCGGGAAAATATGCAATTTGGAGCAGAAATGTTGGGTTTTGGAATGAGAAAATTTGCATTTTAGCAGAACTCAGATTTTGGAGCAGCTAAAGATAGTATTTTTAATTGTTTTAAGTCCATACTGTGCTTTAAGTTATATTTATATACTGAATTACCATTATTTTATGAACTATGAAAAAATGTTATATTTCAGGTTAGTTGACATTTTACTGCTTCTTTTATTACTGTTAATTAGCATTTCTATTCGTTCCTACAGTGAGATAAATGGGAAAACAATCATACTACCTACATTTATTGAAAACTACATGACCTGTAATATTTTAAGCATAACACATTAATATCAGGGATTTTCTTCTGAATGCATTTGTTTTGCTGTAACAGGAATAGGATGCTACTGCATCCAAGAACTGTTGCTATTGTTACTGAACACTTGTGAATATACACTTAAGAATAAATATGTAATTACTGTTTATTGTTTGGTTGGTTTTTAGCAGCATATTTTTGAGATTCATGGCACTCAGATAAAAATACATTATTTCTGAAACCAACCAACTGGCAAGCCACGCATATGTGGTTTGCGTGTGCATCACCAACTCCTATAGTTTTCTGAAGGAAAGCTTACCTTCGATATAAAAGGAAAACTAATGTAACATTTAATAATCATATTGTAAAATCGATCTCGTGAATGGTCCAAATGATGACAAAAGAGACGGAATTCCTCGAATCAGCGTAAGAATCTCGTGGCTGAAGATTACGGGGAAATTTTCGGGCTGCCATACTTCAGTTTCGGAAATAGTCGCCTACAATTTCAAGCTGAAATTATATTTAACAACAATACTGAACAGAAGCAACATCGCCAGAGAGAGAAAAATTATTACGGGAGAAGTCTGCACCCCGTTTAACTTCCGTTTTCGAACGTTTAAAAAGACAAAACACCGTCCTTCACTTTTGCATCGATCTCTAAAATGACAAAAGGGGGGGTGGACTCAACGAATCCGTGGAAAATCTCACGTACGAATTAACCGCTGAATCTATTTCGAATGTTGTAAGATTACGCTAAAACATCTATGACCGGTAAATTTTGACTTTTGGCACAAACTTGGCCCAGATTTCGTCAACACTGCACTTTTTTAGCAGAATGGCGCAAGAACAACGTTTTGGCGTGGCCTGGCGCAAATTCGGCAGCCCTGCAATGTGTTGCAGATAGCCAGGAGAAGAGCAAATATTACTGACATCAATACTTAGTTTATTTGAAAGAACAGCAGCTTGTTGCTCTAGCTAATATTGATCAAGTTGTGTTAAGTATTGGATATCCAATGTTTTTTTGGAAAAAAATCCAGCAATGAAAGTTTAACACCTATATTAGGGGCAAAGCTAACCTGGTTACACTGTTAATGTTGTGAAACCGATTTACCGACAAGATGTCTTGTGTATCAGTATTTCTCTGTGCACTAACGGGGTGCCATGCGTCGCGGACCCTTCTCCCTAAGGGTGACTTAATGCAAGACAAAAGGAAACTTCCCACATTCAGTCATGATGTGCCTCCTCAATCCCCACACCTTCTCAACCTTGCCGGCCACCAGAAAAACAATTTCTGAATGAGTATTTAAAAACAGAAGGAGTATTTTAAAACAGTAACCACAAAGAAAGGAGCAAACTTAGTGACCACCAAGCCATTATCTCCATAGTTACTCTCCCTCAAATGTTCAAAAAATTATCTCCTCATGCTTGCAGTAAATATCCTCCATGTAAAATGTATAGCCTCTCTGAAGCTAAACAGAACTGCCAATGTTGCCAAAATGTGAATATTTGTATTTTTTTCAGAAACACAATGGAATCTTCATATTTTTAATGTACGTACATACAACATGCAGAACATCTATATATCTGTGTGTTTTTTTAGGTCTCAGTTCAAGCTTAAAACATAAGCTTTTCAACTGGAACTATATTATGCAGTGGAAGTACACACTCTGCAACTTTAACTCGCAGGCAGGCCAGCTTGACTTCGAGTATAGAAAGAAAATACAGTGTAGCTTGACTAATTCAAACATTTTTAAATTGAATTCATGGTTAATTCGAATTTTTTATTTGGTCCCTTGAATTTTCTATATAAATAATGTTTAAAAAAACTTTAATTCGAACTTTTTTTGTTTAATTCAAAGAAACCCCCATTTTTATATTCTCGTATTTTTAACAATTACCTTTTAAAATGGGTACGTACTGTTCTGGATGAAGTTCCGAGTTCTGGATGAAGCAACAAGTTAAACCTGAAACTATAGCCAACGGCTTCGGAAAAGCAGGCTCCCAGCACTCCGATGATGAGTCTCAACTACATCAAGGTATTGGTGGCGAGGAGATCATATCCACTGTGGAGTACTGGGAAGACATATGCCGTGATGTACCATATGATGCTTTTGTAAGCGTTGATGACAATTTAGCTGTTTGTGGTGAGCTCACAGATGATGAGATCTTGGCTGATGTTATGAATAAGAAGACCTGCTGTGGATGAGATCTTGGCTGATGTTATGAATAAGAAGACCTGCTGTGTACCTTCAGACAAAAAACTGGAACGGCCAGAAATTCCTGAAGAGAGCTTTCCAAATTCAGTAAAGGCCTTGGTTCACCTCCAACAGTTAAGGAAGTTTGTTGAGGGACAGCAGAATGTAAGTGACTCTCCATTTCATTCACTCAATAAACTTGAGGAATTTACACTTACCCATAACATAAATTCTGAGCAGGCCAAAATTTCACTTTTTGTTTACAAAAAATTTGTAAATTTACTGTACTGTACGTTTTTTGTATGATATGAATAAATATGTTGTTTTTACAGTACTTGAATGTGCCCATATTCAAACTTGCCTAATTCAAATTTGTCGATAATTCGAATTGTTTTTGTAGTCCATTCAGCTTCGAATTATCCAAGTTACACTGTATATGAAATTCCCAATCAGCCAGCAGTTGTAACAAATTCATCTTCTGCATTGCTGAGCGATGTAATTTAAGAATAAGAATCTATATTGTTGGTAAAATGGAAACTTACGCAAACAGATACTACAATAAAGTGCACAGAAAAAAAAGTTCAGGAATCGTGCAGAAATCATTTAATTCACAACTGTTGCTACACGCTATTTAAACTGCTACTTCAAACTATGGTTATTTAATTTTTTCTGCAAAACACAGAATATATTTCAAAAATGTATGAACATGGCGGCATTACTAATTTAAATACCAATTTTAGCATCAATGCCTTTCTTAAAACTTTGTACATTAAACATTCTGAATACAGACACTTAAAATGACAATGCAAAAAGACAGATAAAAAAGTTCATATTTTTAACTTAAAAAAAAAAAAAAGAAGTGAGGCTTCTTATTTGTTATCTTAAAAAATAAATTTTCCTGGGCATCCAGCTTTTACTACCACCTGGATAGATAAATAATTTCAGCACATGCAACACCACCAGGCATGTAACTTTTCAGATATTTTTCAAGCCCTGAGTTCAATTTTATCTAAAAAAAGACCAAACTTTTTTAAGTGGATTAATCCAAGAAAAAAAAAGTTTGAAATTTTTTGGCTTAGATAAAATCCAGCAACCCTGATAGTTATTTTCTTTTACAAGCTTATCAATACAAATTAAAAAGAGAAGTGAAGACAGCTCACATTTCTGCAGTACCAACTAGTTAATCTCAAACAATTCACTTGTAATGCAATATGAAATCGTGCAAAATAGATCACATCAGAGTACTTACATTTCCCGCTCTCTGGGGCTACGTGATAGATGACAGCAGGAGGCTCTTGCATTGAATCTGTGTCATCGTTGCATGGGGATAGGGACTGATAGTTTGTCTGAAGATTCGTCATAATTACTGTGTGTTATCATAAGACGTGGTGTGACCTATAAAGTATAATCACACAGATATCATCAAAACATTTCAAAAAGTATTAATTTAAAAATGTCATTAAGAAGAAAACAAAAGGGCTTGATCAGTCATACATTGGGAATTAAATAGGTGACAAACACTTTATTCAGGGTACCCAACCCCCCAAGAAAAAAAACCATTTTAAGGACTTTTAAGCATCCCCACCTCCAAATATTTTGGAGGGGACCTTACCAATTCAATGCATACAAATACACATTCCCACATGACTTTTAAAACTATGAAATTGAAGTATGATGAAATTCATAAAATTGTTCCATATAATTTAAATTTGTGGATGTAATAAATTAGAATTTATGTAATTTAGGAGACAGTACTATTGGTCAAATCAGTACAAGTTCAAGATTTCAATTTTGCACTTTAAATTTTCTTGTGGTATAATTCACTAACTTATCTGCAAATACAAAAGTTTAGTATGGACAATAAGAGATGGTGATAGAGTTTACTGGGTGTAATCTGCTGGATGTGTTTAATTTAACGCAGAGACCTTCATTTTCTTTAGCAAATTACTAATTTATCAGACACTGCCACATGCTCTCCCACTGCAGGGTTTGACAAAACACGAGTGCCAGGTTGCCGAGGCGCCCCAATTTTTTTACTTCAGGTTCTGTAATTTGCAGCAAACACTGTAATTTCTGTTGTATAATCCGCAGATCATCTGTTAAAAAATTATAAATTTAAGTACTGTGGATAATACACCGGTAAAAGGGGGATGGTAAATGTAGTGCCGTTTTAAAAAATTTGTACCTACTTATCACTAAGCTGTTCTCTGAGATTCAAAGGTTACCTCCAAAAAGAAATACAAACTTCCAGATATTTTTACTTATTGTTGTCGTATCAAACTTCGCCATTTACAGCGATCTTGACATACAACTCGTGCTTCACTGATATCCATTACACGCCATACACAAGATATTTGATACTTCATACTCATAATCTTTTTCTCATGCAGACACTCCTGAATCTGATCCACCCATGTCTTTCTTGGCCTTCCTCTGCCTTTCCTTCTTGCCACTTGGGCTGAAAAGATTTTCTTAGTAAGCATTTCATCACTCATTCTTTCAACATGGCCAAACCACCGAAGCATATTGGTCTCCACCTTGCTAACAACATTTTGCTTTACATCACACAACTGCAATACATCTTCATTCGTCACACAATCAGATCGTGTCTTGCCACAAACCCCACGTAAGTAACGCATTTCTCCAGCACACAAACGACTCCTATGCTTCTTCTGCAGTACCCAGGTTTCACTGCCATACATCAGAGTAGGAACAATTACTGTTTCATACACAGCCATGCAGGACTCTCTAGAGAACCCATCATTCCTGTGAAAACCACCTACAGCAGCTATGACTTTCAAAGAAGAATTCACTCGCCTACTGATTTCACCATCCAACTTGTTCTCTCTGTCAAACATGCTTCCTAAATACACAAACTCACTCACCTGGTCAATCCAGTGCCATTTATACTTATATTACATTCAGTGCTACCCATTCCTCTCTCAAACACCATAACTTTGGTTTTTCCCTTATTTATACTGTTTGAATTTCATGCAAACTTCGTGCATCCGAGTCAACATACTCTGCAACTCACTTTTGCTCTCTGCCAACAGGACAGTGTCATCAGCATACAGCAATCTGCACACACGGATATCACCAAGACATAAACCACTATTATCTATTTTGGCCTCACGCATGCATGCGTCCATAAATATATTAAACAGCCATGGTGACATTACACAACCTTGTCTAACTCCTGCACCAATGGAAAACCATTTTGATAAAACACCATTCACTCGTACAAAAGCTCTACTACCAGCATACATGGCTTTTACACTATTAAGTAGATTCCCAGTAACACCATATTCATTCAATACCTTCCACAAAAGTGTCCTATTAACTTGGTCGTAAGCTTTCTCTAAATCTATGAAGGCAGTAAAAACTTTCTTCCCAACAGCCAGATACTTTTCAATCATCATGCGTAATGCAAAAATCTGGTTAGTGCAGCCTTTACCAGGCATAAAACCACTCTGAATATCCCACACTTTCTCTGATGTAAGACCCCGTACTTTTCCAATAACAACCTTACCAAACACTTTCCCTGGCACACTCAGTAGGCTAATACCACGATAGTTCTTGCATTCAGTCTGATCACCTCTTCCCTTATACAAGGGAACAATGATAGCATCCTCCCAATCCCGAGGGACCATTCCTAACTCCCAGCACAACTGGCAAATTTCAGTTAACCAGTCAATTATAGAGTCACCACCATACTTCAACATCTCTGCAATTATGCCATCAACTCCTGGAGCCTTACCATTCTGAAGAGATTTTAGAGCTTGACACACTTTTTCTCTTGAGATCCCTCCTGTGCTTTCATCCCTCATTGTGACATCATTTGCATCTGTCTCAGAATCATTTTTGCTCTCCTGATCTAATAACTCACAGAAGTATTCACCCCATCTGTCAACTCATTGGGCTCCCATATCATTTCCCCAATCTCATTCTTCACACAACTTACAACTTTGTTTCCCCTATTTTTCCTGAGTCTCATGTACTTCCAGAAGGACTTTCTATCTTTCCAAAAAGCCAGTTCATGCCTTTCCATTTTCTCTTTCCTATCTTTTGCCTTACTGTGTCGAACCAGCTTAGCAGCTTCACACTTCTTACAGCGATATTCATCCACAGAGACTCTACCTTGCAAAATCCCTAAATAGGCTTCCTTCTTTCTCTTTACTGACTCAGCAATCTCACTATTCCACCAAGCATCACCTCTATTGTTACCCACTATTGTGGTGCCACAGACCTCTTTAGCAGCAGTAACAACACAGTTCTTAAAACATTCCCACTTCTTTTCTACATCCCTGTCACAAGATTTCAGATCCTTCAGTCGTTCTCTGAGTAAGTCAGAATACCGCTGATGATCTTCAAGGAGCCTATTAACCTTTATTCTTTCTATCCTGGGTCTCTTCCTATTCCTTTTCCTCCAACCAACATTAAGTTTCACTCGTGACACTACCAAGTAATGATCCGAACCAACATCTGCACCTCTCATCACACGGGTGTCAACAACTAAGTGTTTCAAACGCTGATCGTAAACAAGAAAATCTATCACACTCTTTTGACCAAGAGTACGATTTTCCCAAGTATATGTGTGTATATACTTGTGGATGAAAAATGTATTCGATACACACAAATCATTCTCAATGCAGAGTTCAATTATTCTTTCACCATTATCATTCACACAAGGATCATTAAACTTACCCAGGACATTGTCAGAAATCGCATTCTGCACACCTACTCTAGTCTTGAAACTCCCTGCTATTATAACTTTCTCTTTAGCACCAAACTGGCTCAAAACAGCTTTAAGCTCATTCCAGAAATCTTCCTTCTTATCAGAAGGTTCCGAGTCACAAGTAGCATACACTACAACAATTACAATTCTCTGAAGTTTCACTTTTAAACAAATCCAGAGAATTCTTTCACTTATGCAACTATAATGAATCAAGTTGTTCTTCATCTTTTCACTTAAAATCACACCTACACCAGCCTGTCCTCTCATATTATCCAATACTTCAGACCACACACTCACCGTGCCATTCACTTCTTCTACCCCAATTTCCTTCTTTTTGGTTTCACTTACACACAGCACATCCAGTCTATACTTATTCATCTCCTCAATCACCTCACTCATCTTGCCATTTATACCTCTAGTATTCCATACACCAATCTTACATTCACTCAGCCGAGATCGCTTTCTCATACGCCGTTTAGAAAGTCCAGGTCGATTCCGTGGTGGACCGTTCTTCTCAAGTGTGGTAGGTCCACCATATCCCACACTTCAGTCATTCTTAATATTTCTTTTTGTCTTTTTAATCAGGTAAGTACAAGGGGGATTAGCCCACAGCTGAGGGTTCCAGTTGGTCATTCAACCTAAGGATTCTGGAACAAAACCCAGTGAGTTGGGGTTTTTTCTCCAATGTCACACAGAACTAGCTTGCACCTCTCCAAGATTCACAGAGGCCCTAGTTGCTGTTGTGTGTGCCATTGTTACCACGGAGCGCCCCGAAGAGGAAAACCCATCGCTCACTACGACCGCCCACTAAAAAATTCGTAAGGTAATTAATTGTCAAGAGAGGTGGTATTGTTGGAAAAAAAGTACTGAAAATGCGGTAACAGAAAAAAATTAACGCAGCACAGATACAGAGGACCACAAAGAGATTGTAAGAATGGAGCATTTGACAGAAAATATGACACAACGAAGGTGGTACTATTTGTGCTGGTGGAAGCCTACATGTTGCAAGAAGCCCACAAAGCTGTTCCATGGCACATAACTATTTTGCAAATTGTATTCATCTAATCGTATTGTTTATGTTTTTTTTTTTTTTTTTTTTGCTATTCAGTTGAAACATTTTGAAATGAGACAAATACTATGGACTGTCCATGATTTTTACAGAGTTTTTAGGTCAGACTAATGAACTACTGTAATGTTGCAAAAGCTAGGGATTTTAGTTCTTTATTTACTTAAAAGTAACACAAAAATACTTAAAAATGACAGCTACTTTTTTAATAAGACAATCGTTTTTTTCTTATATCTTTGGGATTCTGAGTCAGTCATCCTGAGCATCACGGCTTTTCTGTTGGAAATTACGGTTCACAATTAACATGGCAAATGCGGATTATATGACCAGCATTTTTTTTTTTTTTCATGGTCTGCGACACGCCACCACGGATTATGCAAAGGAGAAAAAAAATGTCTCAAAATTTCACAAGCTACGGATTATATGCCACAGCAGAATATAAGTCAGATTTTTTTTGTTTCAGGGCCTTTGGATTATATGCCACCACAGTTCTTAGGAAGATTTTTTTTTTCCTGAATTTTATAGTCTGCATATTATACGGAGATGGATTTGCCTCCTTGGGGCGCTCCGTGGGAACAATGGCACACATAACAGCACCAAGGGCCTCTGAATCTTGGAGAGGTGCCAGCTAGTTCTGTGTGACATTGGCGCAAAGACCCCAACTCTATGGATTTTGTTCCAGAATCCATAGGTTGAATAACCAACTGGAACTGTCAGCTGTGGGCTAATCCCCCACACTGATGTATTTACCTGATTAAAAAGACACAAAGAAATATTAAGAATGACTCCAGTGTGGGATATGGTGGACCTACCACACTTGAAAAGGACAGTCCACCACGGAATTGAACTGAAATTTCTAAACGCCGTATGAGGAAGAGATCTCGGCTGAGTGAGTGTAAGATTGGTGTATGGAATACTAGAGGTATAAATGGCAAGGTGATTGAAGAGATGAATAAGTATAGACTGGATGTGCTGTGTGTAAGTGAAACCAAAAAGAAGGAAATTGGGATAGAAGTGAATGGAACGGTCAGTGTGTGGTCTCCAGTATTGGATAATGTGAGAGGACAGGTGGGTGTAGGTGTGATTTTAAGTGAAAAGATGAAGAACAACTTGATTCACTATAGCTGCATAAGTGAGAGAATTCTTTGGATTCGTTTGAAAGTGAAATTTCAGCGAATAGCAATTGTTGTAGTGTATGCTCCCTGTGACTCGGAACCTTCTGATAAGAAGGAAGATTTCTGGAATGAGCTTAAAGCTGTTTTTTTTTTTTTTTTGATTGGAGGTTTAACGACCACCATGAGCAACTCAATGGGCTATAAGCAGTCGCCCGTCCCTAATTTAGGGTCACTGGTTCCAGGGAAGGGAGAGAGCCAGTGCCGTAAGACAAACACAACATCCATGCCTGACCGTAAAGCTGTTTTGAGCCAGTTTGGTGCTAAAGAGAAAGTTATAATAGCAAGGAGTTTCAAGACTAGAGTAGGTGTGCAGAATGCGATTTCTGACAATGTCCTGGGTAAGTTTAATGATCCTTGTGTGAATGATAATGGTGAAAGATTAATTGAACTCTGCATTGAGAATGGTTTCTGCATATCTAATACATTTTTCAAGCACAAGTATATCCACACATATACTTGGGAAAATTGTACTCTTGGTCAAAAGAGTGTGACAGATTTTGTTGTCTAAGATCAGCGTCTGAAACACTTAATTGTTGACACTCGTGTGATGAGAGGTCCGGATGTTGGTTCTGATCATTACTTGGTAGTGTCATGAGTGAAACTGAACGTTGGTTGGAGGAAAAGGAATAGGAAGAGGCACAGGATGGGAAGAATAAAGGTTGAAAGGCTCCCTGAATATCATCAGCATTATTCTGATGTACTCAGAGAACGACTGAAGGCTTGTGAGAGTAATGTAGAAAAGAAGAGGGAATGTTGTTTTACACACACTTCCAGTAGCCCCCTGGTTCACTCAGTCAGTGAGTTACTCCACTGTAGTGTACCGATCGGCCCTTACGCACCTTCGAAGCCAACGTTCGCCTATCACATCAATGGCATGCCGTGCTCCGCAGTTTCCACATCGCTTATTTGCAATGGCGCCATTTCTCCAAATCAGGATACACTTTAACCACAGCAGCACGTGAGCAGTTCACAAACTGCGCTATTTCAGAAATACTTCTACCCTTGTCCCAAAAGTCGATAATCATCCCTTTTTGTAAATCTCATAAATCGCTCCTTTTATCCGTGACAATGAGTGATATGTTTTCAGAATGCCTACAGCACACCTTATATACCCTCCAAGCAGGGCAAGATTTCATCTTTTTTGTTCACTAGCAAATTTTGCTGTTCACTAGCAAATTTTGCTAGTGACCAAATAGTTTGCTAGCAAAACATTTGCATGACTAGCAAGTAAAACTAAATCGCATCATAACTTATTTTCTAATAAAGTTGCACAGAAATTTAAATATGTGTATAAATATTTTGACTTACCTTTTTGAATAATGAATAGAATCTTAGATAAGTTTAGTGACTATCTTTATTATTAATTTCTAACAAATTCTCATACCACATGAATATATTTCACTGACATTCTAATTCAGATTTCTTCCCATATGGTTTACGCTCAGGGTGTCTGACTTTGTCATCATACCACTTTATAACTGCTGACCGTGGATTAAAAATCTCTTCTTGTGGCCCTTCTACAGTATTTCAATTGTCATCAGAGCATTTAAAGTTTCAACAGACAAATGTTCCTCCAATCCCCTTGTATTCTTTTTAAAAAACTGAATCCCACCTCACAACATGCAGTACTAAGTGGAAGTATCGCACAAATTTCTGCTAAACTTCCACACACTTCATATCTGCTAACTACCACACAATGCCGTAGTTTCTACGGAATTAGTTGTCTGACAACGGAACTCACTATCAAAACTACGGATTCTACAAATTTTCATTTTGTTTCAAATTTTTCTTTTGCTATTATTTTTATGATATACACGAGATTCTTACAGGGATTACACTTTATTATTTTTTTTTTTTTTGTCATCAGTTAGATCATTCTGAAGATCGATATTTGGGAGAGGGGGGAGGGGTCGTCTTCCATCTGGAGACTAAATTTCCTGCTTCAAAACTTTCGAACACAGTTGTGAAACGGAGTAAGAAAATTTTGCCGTAATCGCAAATTGTTCTCCCAATGTTGTCTTTGTGTCCGCTTTTCTTGCTAAATATCATTTTATTGCATAAATGTTTGCATTTCAGGTTGAAACTGTGGAGAACAATTTGCAAAAACGGAAGTTGGCTGCTGCAAAATTTTTCTGTAATCTTCAGGCATGAGATTCTTCAGCGAATTCAAGGAATTCCGGCTTTTTCGTTATTATTGGAATTCCGTCTTTATGAAACTAGAAAACGAAAGGTCGGCGGAATTCGGATTTTTTCCGTAATCATAATTTTTTTTTCTTTCGATGTTGCCTCTTTCAAGTATTATTTTCTTTCGATGTTGCCTCTTTCAAGTATTATTGCTCATTAACATTTTACTAGATAAATATTTGTATTTCAGCTTGAAAATACAAGGAAATTTCCAAAACCAGAAGTCAGACGAAGCAAAAGTTTCTTCTGTAATCGTTTACCCTCCACAAACACGTTTCGTAAAAAAGCATCTATCTATGCCACGCAATAAAGGCGATCGCTTGGCTTAGGGTACGACAGGAGTTGAGGACAAATTTCGTGGGGCAAAAGAAGGGAGGGTGGCAGAGCAGGTGGTCAAACAACCGATCCATCCCAGAGCTCTGGGTTGCCACAGCAACTATTGCCGACGTCACGTTCAGTTTCTGTAATAGACCAATGAGGGCACGATGGAGAGGAGTTTCAATGCACTTCTACAACAGTTTGGAAGGGATGAAAGATATGGGGAGGATGGGTATTAAGTGTCGAAAGGAAATAGGCGAAAGAGAATTGCTGATCGTCACTGTTTTAACAAGTGATAATAGAAACTGTTATGTAAACTTTGTGGATTAATAATGATTTTTGGTTACTTTAAATAAAGAAATTACCTTACTAGCAATATTTGCTACTGCGATTTTTTTTCACTAGCAAATTTGATTTTTCACTAGCTATTTGCTAATCGGTGAAATCGCGCCCTGCCTCCAAGCCAGCTCATGACACATGCCTTCTTTCACTGGCTATGTGCTGTTGACGTCAAAAGTAGGAGGTGGTCACAATAATGTGACTCGACTGTGTATTTGTGAAGCCCTGCCCATGGGCTCTCAGCTGATGTCACAATCATCAATATAACCAACCAGATATTCTTTCCGAATTTCAGACAGCCATTTAAGAAATATAAGTACAATCAAACCTCAATAAACCACCTCCTTTAAACCACCAACCCCAACACCTTCTGCCAACTTCTCACAGATTATAAAATCTTACCCTATTCTACTAAATGAGTATTCCTTCTTTAAACTGCCACCTTGCAGCTCACCAGGACATTCTAGCAATATTTTGGTGTTTCTTATAGGAGAATACCCAGTTGAACCATCTCTCAAGATACTCACTTGCAACTGACATTCCAAATCGCTCACCTGCCTTCTTAAAAGTGCCCTAATAGCACATTAGATGGGTCCTTCTCAAAGAAATTTTGCAGAATAGATGAGATAACAGCCTCTACCGTGCTTACTCCTATGAAGAGTTAATAATGCCTATTCTTTGTTCAAAAAACTTGAACCTTATTACGTGGCTCTATAAGTCATTAAAATCTATACAACAGTCTTGCTGCTGTGCCATTTACTGTTTCACACATTAATTATTAGCATTGGCCCTATGAGAGCACTATACGTTATATTTTGATAACTATATGCAATTATTAAACATATTTCACAAATTGAACACAATTTTGTTGTTGTTCTTACCTTTCATCTGCATAGGTTGATACTCCCATTTTCCTTTGTTCAGTCTATGGTTGTGGCCATCCAAGTGCTCATGAAGTATCATTGAAAATTTGCCGTCGCAGTCATTTCAAGTAATTAAAATATAATAAAACTATTTGAATTAAGACTATGAACAATGAAAAGAACCATTGAAAGAATTTGGATGATATAGTAAAATAATTACTTGAGACTTTGAATGAGTGAACGAACCACATTGGAAGGTACAAACATTATGTCCATCAATTAATGAAAAGTGTGAAAAGAGGGAATATCCTTGCTAAAAAACATAAAAAGAAGACCTCAAAAGAACAATCACTCCCATGCAGCCGTACCCATACTAATTTCAACTGTTTTCTTACAGTAATCTTCCCTGTAATTCGCTACATCCGTCGATTGCGCCATCCGATGCTGAACTGTCATATCGAGCTTTCCCCTCCATTCTCACCGCATCGCCACGTCAGCTAGTCTTGCGTTTTTTTCAGTGCGTAACTTTAATTGCGCATCTTAGTAGAAGCCTTGTTATCTCGTGCTTTTTATGAGTCACAATTAAAGTTACGCACTGAAAAAAAAAACAAGACTAGCTGACGTGGCGATGCAGTGAGAATGGAGGGGAAGCTCGAAATGACAGTTCAGCATCGGACGTCGCAATCGACGGATGTAGCGAATTACACGGAAGATTACTGTAAGAAAACAGTTGAAAGTAGTATGAGTACGGCTGCAAGGGAGTGATTGTTCTTTTGAGGTCTTCTTTTTATGTTTTTTAGCAAGGATATTCCCTCTTTTCACACTTTTCATTAATTGATAGACTTTAATGTCTGCACCTTCCAATGTGGTTTGTTCACTCATTCAAAGTCTCGAGTAATTATTTTACTATATCATCCAAATTCTGTTAATGGTTCTTTTCATTGTTCATAGTCTTAATTCAAATAGTTTTATTATATTTTAATTACTTGAAATGACTGCGACGGCAAATTTTCAATGACACTTCATGAGCACTTGGAAGGCCACAACCATAGACTGAACAAAGGAAAATGGGAGTATCGACCTACGCCGATGAAAGGGTAAGAACAACAAAATTGTGTTCAATTTGTGAATATGTTCAATAATTGCATATAGTTGTCAAAATATAATGAATAGTGCTCCCATGTGGCCAATGCTAATAATTAACGTGTGAAACAATAAATGGCACAGCAGCAAGGCTGTTGTATAGATTTTAACGAGTTAATAATGTCATTAGTGTCAGCTGCTAAAAATCAAAGGCAGACTCTTCTGTGATTTATTACACCTGACAGAAGTGATACGTCTGGGATGCGTGTTCAGTTAAATATTGAAGTTTACTAAATAGAGATATGGACTAATTACCTAGCACACATAGTTCCCTTTAGAATTTGACCAAATGGCAACAGCTTGCCTACTGCATCTCACACTTCCAAAAAGACCAGACTCCTTCAGAAAACTGACATTTTCTATCACACACTTCACATTTTGGACTACCATTATTTACCCAACTGGCATTTTGTAGTCAACTGTTTCTCGCAGGAACTGCTTACTGCTTGTTGGGCGGGTTTTTTTTCATCCATCAGTTTTTTGTTTACTTTAAAACCAGGGCGACCAAAGGATTGTCCAGGCCACAAGGTAAAACATCACTGAAGAACACGTAATTCAAGAATTTGTGAGCCCCCAGAAATTTTTTTTTTTTTTTTTTTTTTTTTGTCTTTCCCAGGGGAAGATAAGCTAACCGCTGAGGGTAAACCACTACTTTTTGGCCATAAGTGTACATGACCTTGAACCCCCCCCCCCCCAAACACACACATACAGTGGTCAAATGTTTTGATTCTGGCTACTAGAAAAGTTAGCAGGCCAAACTTCAGAATAGTTTCCTACATCTGTTTAAAACATATAGAAACAGCCAAAATCTCTATCAGTTCAGTAGCTGAGGAAAGAAAATAAATGTTAGAAATCATATTTGGCTTCTATGAATTAAAAGACATCAGAAACAATTTCCAATCTGCTTTGTTTTATAGGCTAACGCATGAAAGATTGATTTTAAAGAAATCATAAAGGTTTTAAAAATATGAAAGATTAAATAACACTCACATTAGCAGTTCATATCGAGATCTATCACTAGTCCTGATATTGCTACTATTTCCTTTTATGTGCTATATTTCAATAATAGGAATATTCTAGAAACTTATTGCTTACCTATGCATTCTGCTTCTAGAGACGATTTAGATTTCATACACGTTGTTAGGTCCTCAGTGAACTCAATGAAGAGCATGATTATTAACAACAAAACAAGGAACAAGATCTTGGAGGAATCAGGAACCTATGAAATTCCCATTGCTCAGATCCCTCCAATATTGTACATAGGAAGTACAAAAAACAAATTAAAAAAAAAGGCTAAATCAACATATCTCAAATTGGCAAAAAAAAGAAGCCAAAACAGCCTTAGTACAATTCTGTATGGACAACTAAACTTACCCAAAATTTGAAGAGATAGAAATGCTAAAAATAAATAAAAGATCAGAAAGACAAATGAGAATCGAAGAGTTAATCTATAAAACTAAGACGAGGGTATGTAACCATAATGACCCCAATATACCTATTATCCAGTCACTGGAAAGATCTAAACAGGCAAGAAACAGCCACCAAAAAAAAAAAAACCGGCAAAAACGACGAGGGAGTAGCACAAGAAAAAGAAAAAAAAGATAAAGCATCGGCAAAAGGTAAAAAAAAAAAAAAAAAGTGAATCATAGATGGCGCCAGCATGGTTTCAAGAAGTGTATATAAGACTGAGTCTCTGACGAATGGCAACATCGGAGTATCACACTCCATTGGTGATAAAAGAACCACGAACATCAGTGGGGACATCACCACGCTCCTGAAGATGCCCAAAGGCTGGGCGAAAAATTTAGAGCATCAATAATGGTTATTAGTTGGCATTTTTGAAATCCAAAGGTTAAGATCTACAGTTCTACCCAAATGGAAGTGTGTGTAATGAGCGAGTGTTGCGTTATATACTACGAACTAAAGGACAAAGACATCAACGAGGACCTAACAATGTGTACGAAATGTAATATTTTATACCATATGCATCTAAGCACCCATGGAAATATAAAATATCAGCATTCCAATTCTTTGTCAGAAGAGCTATATCCCACTCATCCAATACGGCTGCTGAAAGGAGAGAGGTTAAGTGGATCCAGGACACCGCCACTGAATTTGGCTACAGTAAGAACTTGATAACATCAATTTATAATAAGTACAACAACAACAGCCAACATCCAGTTGATAGGAAAGGAAAATAAAAAGGATACTGTGGGAAACTCAAATATATGCACCCAATCAGTAACATCCTTAAAGAAGAATGCAAGAAACTGAATTATGAAATTGCAGATACTGTTAAGGACATATTGAAATTTTTGACAACTGACTACAACAACCAACCCACGCTAGAAGCTGCAGGAGTACCTATACTCCATCCCTACAAGAAAGGCAGATAACAATCGCACCGATAACATATACATAGGCAACACGAAACGACGATTCAAAACTTGCCTTATGGAACATGTCAAAAATTGGAACAGGAGAGAGAAGAAAATGGCATTAATCCAACACTGCCAAGAGAATGTTATCCCAGATTGGGAAAACGTGAAAATTTTAACAACACACAATACACACCAACAAATCCTAATGGCAGAGACAGTATTGATCGAGAAAACTAGAGATATAAATTGTAATACAACACCCCCTACGACCTGCCATATATGCATGGAAATTCTTGGTGGAACGTGAGAAGCAAATAAAAAAAGAAGAAGATATCCAAACAAACCCGCACCCTAACCAATAGCCCCACCAGGGTATACCGCAATGAAACAAAATAAAGCACGACCATAATACGCATGCGCAACAATGACACGGCAGATAATGAGAACGATCAGTGACCCAGTGATACAACGACCTCTTTGGAAACGCAAACATCGTACGCTACTGAGGATGACTCGCAAAATGAAGAGTTGAAACTAGTTTAGTTAATGGAACAATACAATGTGTGAAACAGTAATAAGTAACATTGTATACCAATGTGCATAATACCATGCAATTAGCCACGTATTGATGTAGAACATTTATTGAATATTTGACTCACAAACCGCATGCAAAATACTTATCGTTGTGTTATGCTACATCCATAAGTACTGCATTTAGAACTAAATTGTCTCATTTTTTTCTGTATAAAAAATAATTACTGACTTTTGTATATACATACATCACACATTTAGTTGAAATGCATTTAGCATGATTAATCAACGATTTGAATTTTTTCATGATGATATTAGCAAAATTATGCCTTTGTGGAGTTCATATGAACATATTTTACAAACTGAGCAATTAGTTTTTGCATTCAATATCCTCAATTGCAAGAAAAAAAAAACATAAAAACATGTATTTTAGTTGCAATGCTATCTGATATTTAAAAATGTATGACTATCTCTGTTGCTACTGTCAATGTGGGTACAGATTTAAGAAATGCTTAAGGGATCCAACATTTATCTGGTTTTATTGACCAGGAAAAGCTGTGCCATGGGGATGCACGGATTGAACTTGCTTCAACCAGAGCAACTTTCTTTTTGAGAACAAATTCCCAATCACCATTTTTCGTCACATATGCAAGCCACATGATCCTTAGATAATGCTATTTATATCCAGCTCCTTTACCTACTACAGATATTTCTCCCTAATTTGCTCTGTTTGCAGAATGAATGAATGCAAACTCTGAGAAAACATGTCTGCACAAATCTGTGATCTTTCAACTGTGACAACAGATGACAACTGAGAAAACAGGCATCTGCTGACTGTCATACAATATTAAAAAGAACAAGCCTTGTTCTTTCAACTGTGACAACTGAGAAAACAAGCATCTGCTGACTGTCATACAATAATAAAAAGAACAAGCCTTGTTCACAGTTGAAAGAACAAGACTTGTTCTTTCAACTGTGACAACAGATGACAACTGAGAAAACAAGCATCTGCTGACTGTCATACAATATTAAAAAGAACAAGCTTTGTTCACAGTTGAAAGAACAAGCCTTGTTCTTTCAACTGTGACAACAGATGACAACTGAGAAAACAAGCATCTGCTGACTCATACAATATTAAAAAGAACAAGTCTTGTTCCCAGTTGAAAGAACAAGCCTTGTTCTTTCAATTGTGACAACAGATGACAAGCATCTGCTGACTGTCATACAATATTAAAAAGAACAAGCCTTGTTCTTTCAACTGTGACAACAGATGACAACTGAGAAAACAAGCATCTGCTGACTGTCATACAATATTAAATATCTTAGTGTACAGATCTGAAGAACATATGGGCATTTAGTAAAATATAAAAACATGAAGGATTTTTTTTTAATTTATGCTATGACAAAGATTTTAATATAAGTGCTGAATGGTACTTATTTGCTACCTCTCATGGGAAAAGTTCTTGACAGTACAGGAGGTTTCGATAAAGGTCAGCTCACAAAGATCAAATATAAACTCCAATAGATTTGTGTAATTATTGTGAAGTGAATTTAAAAGGCATTAAGCTTAAGCTTTTCTTTGTCATTCAAAAGGCTGCAAAAAATAAAGAAAAGCACCTATCTAAAAGGTTAACATCTGCCATGACAATTGAGGGAACAAGAAGTTATCCTAGATTTGTGTAGACATGTTATTGTTTTCTAAGAATTTCCGTTCGTTCTGCAAACACAGGAAATCAGGCAGAAATATCTGTAGTCAGTAAAGGAGTTAGCATAAAAAAAAAAAAAAGACTCGATATAAATATCATTACCAAAGGGTCATGTGGCTTGCATATGTGACAAAAAAAAAAAAATGGTGCTTAGGAGTTTGTTCTCAAAAAGAAAAACGCTCTGGTTGAAGTTCAAATACAGTCCATGCTTCCCCATGGCACAGCTTTTCCTGGTAATAAAACCAGATAAATGATGGATCCTTTAAAAGCATTTTTTAGATGCCATACCCACATCAACAGTAGCAACAGAGATAGGTCACACATTTTTCAATATCAGATGGCACTGCAAATAAAATAACTTTTTCTTGTAATTGAGGATAGTGAGAGCAAAAACTAATTGCTGTTGGAAAAATATATTCATAGTAACTCCCCAAAGGCATAATTCCCCAAATATAACCATGGAAAAATTCAAGACCTTCATGATTAATCATGTTAAATTTAAATGAATTTCAACTAAATGTGTGATGTATGTACTGTATATACAAGTCAGTAACTAAATTTTTATACCGAAAAAAAATGAGACAACTGAGTTCTAAATACAGTACTTATAGATGTAGCATAACACAGCAACAAGTATATTGTTTGGTTTTCCCCTTTATTCATATTGCACTTAAGCTTATCAGGTTAGAATATAGAATTACTACCAAGGGGATATCCTATCAATGTAAGGAGTAACCAAAAGTAAACTTCTTTCTATTAAACTGCTAAGGAATAACTAATATAATTTAGAAAATTTTTGAAGTTGATGTGTATTTCTCTTTATGAGAAAAATGGCCACCAATATGGCAAAATTTGGGCATTTTTACCAAGAGGGCCATTTTAGGACAAAATATTTCTCAGAAGGTGTATGAAACCAAAGGAAATTATTGTATAGTTACTTATAGTTGACCTTACTTTCACAACAGAGAAACAATGTATCTTTGGTTTCTCAACCCTTTCCTTCCAAAACACTTCATTTTTAATACAAAACATGAAATTAAAATTTTTAATGCTAATTTATAGGAGCTGCCTGTACTTTTTCTACTTCATCTTTACACAATGCGTTATTTTTATTCTGAATATATTGAAAATATCCTTTCTATAGACACTAAACACTCTAGTGTTGCACCCATATACCTAAAAGAAAATGTATTTCAAATATTACTGGTTTTAAGGCATTTTAGCAAGGTCATTATTTTTTTTTTTTTTTTTGAGGTTTAACGACCACCGTGAGCAACTCAATGGGCTATAAGCAGTCACCCGTCCCAAATTTAGGGTCACTGGTTCCAGGGAAGGGAGAGAGCCAGTGCCGTAAGACAAACACAACATCCATGCCCCACCGAGATTCAAACCCGGACCCCGTTCGGACGAATGATCAGAGGCTATCGCTTAGACCACTGCGCCACCGGGGCAGCATTAGCAAGGTCATGTAGCTTCAAAAGTAAATGAGTCAGGTCACTTAAAATTTGGAATTTTTCTCATCTTTATAACAGCAACATGTGTACCAATTTTCAAGAAAATTGAAGTCAGCCAAGCAGCCCTCATTAGGTGACTTAATATGGAATGACCCATCCTTACAGGACAGCTGTTAATATTTTTGATCTTCTAAAACAGTGGTTCCCAAAAAAAAAACATTTCTAAGCCACACTTCCGGAATAAGAATTTGTTTGAACCATACCAATTTTTTTATTCAAAAGAAATATTAAAAAAAATAAAAACTCCTAGCAATCATGAAAGAAATATGGAACACAACTACTTTATAATATGATCATGGGACATCCAGAAAGTATAAATTATAAAACAATGCAGCTACATAAAAATTATTTATTTCAATTTAAAAAATTTAATTTCATGTCTTGTCTGAAATTTTAGACAAAATATTTCTCAGAAGGGGTATGAAACCAAAGGAAATTATTGTATAGTAACTTATAGTTGACCTTACTTTCACAACAGAGAAACAATGTATCTTTGGATTCTCAACCCTTTCCTTCCAAAACACTTCATTTTTAATACAAAACATGAAATTAAATTTTTAATGCTAATTTATAAGAACCCCCTGTACTTTTTCTACTTTATCATTACGCAATGTGTTATTCTTATTCTGAATATATGGAAAATGTCCTTTCTATATAGACACTAAACACTCTAGTGTTGCACCAATATGCCTAAAAGAAAACGTATTTCAAATATTACTGGTTTTAAGGCATTTTGGCAAAGGCCATGTAGTTTCAGAAGTAAATGAGCAGCTTAAAATTTGGAATTTTTCTCAGCTCTATAACTGCAACATGTGTACCAATTTTCAAGAAAATCCAAGTCAGCCCTGATTAGGTGACTTCATATGGAATGCCCCATCCTTACTGGACCTGTTAATGTTTCTGATCTTACTCTAAAGTTCCCCCAAAAAAATTTTCTGAGCCACACTTCCAGAACAAAAATTTGTTTGCACCACACCAAATTTTTTATTCATAAGAAATAAATTAAAAAAAAAAAAAAAGACAAAAAAAACTAGCAATGTTTGTTTGATTCATAACATGAAACACTACTACTTTATATGATCATGGGACATCCAAAAAATATAAATTATGAAACAATGCAGCTACATAAAAGTGATTTATTTCCAAAATATACTTATAGATGAGCTTCTTATAAACATAACTTTAAGTGTACAGACTTGAGAGGTGCGAGCTTTTTTTTTTTTTTTCAGGCAATCTTATTTATGTCAGATCTAATTTGACAGGGTGTCTACTGATTTCCAAGGAACCAAATTCACGACTTTTTCATGACATCTTCAGTTAAATTCATGACTTCTCGACAATGCGCGACACAATGACAACCATTCTAGACTCATAATCTAGTACCCTTGGCTTGAGATCCCAGGTTATTGTGTTATTTTTACAAACACTGAAATTAATTCCATGCGACAATAGTTTAGGCAAAACTGATGTGTCTATATATTGCTGCTAAAATGGCTATGGTGGGGAGGGGGATAGCTTTTTAATGAACCCTTACCCGAAAGCCAGTTGAGATGAAAGCTGAATGTAAATTCTTATGCCACTAAAATTGCTTAACATGAATAATGTAATTATGTATGGCTTGCACTATGCCATTCACCAAATTCTATGCATTTAAAGAAATAAAAACAGTTAACTCTCATCTAGGATGGGGTATGGCTATTTTCAGAAATATTTATCATTACATCTATTAATACACAAATTCTTTTAAGATGGTAATGCTGTAAAAACTTACAAGTTTTTATTAAAGCAATATAAAAACTATGAATGTACAAAATTTATGGAGACTGAAATTTCACAGCGAAAGACTCAGTGTTTAAGTATCTTAGCTAAACTTGCTATCTCAGAATCTAGAACTTCAGCTTCTTCTTTTGCCTTTTCTATAAGCTTTCTTTTCTTATCTGAGTTTTCTTTTCTTTTTTTTTAGTTCTTGGACTGCTCTCGTTTTACAATTGGCCACTTCATCTTCATCAGATTTCTTCTTTAAGGCTTCTACTCTTTTTGATGAAGCGTGTTTGACAGCTAATATCATTGATTTTGTGATGTCCACATTCAGTTCTTTCTCACTATTAGCTAAACCACCTAACGATTGTATTGTTCTGTAAACACTTCTTTCTGCAACAACTGCATCTTCTTCTAAGTTTTCAATTAAAAGTTCTTTGTTAACAGAAAAGCCTCTTTCAACTGCAGCATTGCATTGAAACATGCATAGCAGCTTCTGTAAGAACGTGATAGTCATGGTTTGGACTTTGTAATAAATTTATCAAGAAGTGATCCAGTTTGTCCTCCTTAGGATTGAACTGTTTCAGTTGTTTTTTAGAAGATTCAGAAAATTGCAAACATTCCCTTTGCACAACATCAGCTTTTAATGATGCCATATATTTATATATATATATATATGTCATGGGGCATCAACTACATACCAGTTTATAAGGGTGCCGGTTCGTGTTTTCTTCTAGGTGTGCAAACTTGTCTTCATTCAGGTGCTGATACAAAAAAAAATTCATGACCACCCACTCAATTTCATTACTTTTTCATTACTTCATGACCAGTAGACACCCACCTTGTGTGAGACAAACTCTCATCAACACAAAGGAGCCTTTCTCATTTCTGGTCAATGAAATTCATCAGAGCTAAAAATCCCTGCTCACAGCAATATGTTGTGGAGAACAGTGTTAAAATTGTTAATGCTCTTGAATAGAGGTGTGGATATTGTTTCTGGTTGTATATCCAAAAATCGTCCAGTGTTGTGGATTCAACGCTACTTCACTACACACTATCAGATTTTAAATCACCTGTATTCTTAGCTTTTAGAATAAATAATTAAATTGTTGTAGAAATCACCATCATAGCCATTATTTTTCAGCACTACTGAACAGAAATTTTAAAAATGAATGTGATAATAACAGATTATTCTTATTTTTTGCAACACTTGCCATCCTCTCTCCACACCCTTTGAGAACTGCTGCTCTAAAACAATGAGACAAAGAAATAAAATTCCAGTAGGTTTTTAAATTTGTAAGCATAAGAATGTGTGAATACACATACATTTACTCTACTACTTTGTAAGAATACCACTTTTTTCAGCATGTTTACATCAATTCGCAATATGAGCATTGTGTATCTAGACTTTTTTTAATAACTTTTAGAATAATCAATTATTTAATAATTTGTTGTACTTAAATAAAATAAACAAGGTACATGACGTTCATATCGCAAATTGATGTAAACGTGCTGAAAATAGTGGTATTCTTACAAAGTATGTCGGGTAAGTGTATCTGTATTCACACATTCTTATGCTTACAAACTTAAAATCTTAAGCACATTAAATTTGCCTAGAAAACGTTTTAGGTGTCCTTAACTTTATTTCCTCGAGTTAAAATCAAAAGTAACAAAATTCCAGTAACTTGTTTTGTGCAAAATTTTTCTTAGAAATATATGCCTGTCATTTCTCCATTGTCTTGTACATTAATTCTCTCCTCCACTGTGACTCAATCATCAAAAATACATTGTCAAACAAAAGACTCAAAACATGTTAGCTGAATAAGCATAACAAAACTGCATCCATATTCAAAAAGAGCACATCAATTTCACAGCTGTATCATCACAATTACTTGGAATTCATGTGAAACAAACAGAATTCATTTCAGTTTTGTCTGCACTGATACCGACATATATTAATTTGCAACTTTTATGTTAAACATGATCACGTTTATCGCAAATCAGAAAGCCAAAGAATTTTTTCCAATTTCCTGAAAAAAAAATTCAGTTAGTATAAAAAAAAAAAAAAAAAACTGGCATATTTACCGAAAACTGAATACGAAATATAAACGTTATTCCCATGTGTGTTCTATATTTAACTTTTTCTTTTCATTCTTTCACCTGAATTTTTATGCTGGGCTTCCAGCTGGTGTGTGGGAGGATTGCGTTATTGGTTGTTTACTTCTACTTACGTGAAGATTTATAAAAAAATCTAAACATTGCACTTATCAATCTGTAAAAAAAAATGTTTCACTAATTACCCTTCCCTCATTGGACGAAATTACTACATTTTTCCAGACTTTCACTATCTGAGATAAAGATCAAGATGAAATAACAATGTGGTAAACAAAGACGCATGCCTAGAGAGAATATCACAAAGTGAAAAATCGTATCTTGTTAAACTTATTTAACATAATCATGTGCAAATGCTGAATTTTGATTTCCTCTTAATGGTATGATTAGTTGTAACAAACAATAACACAACGCACATACTTTTGAGCAACAAAATTCTACGCATTCAGAAAATTCGTTCAAAATAATGAAGTGGATAAAAACCTGGTACTTCATCAACAGTTTTGACCTTCCGATCTCAAATTTAAACAAATTTCAGTTCTGATCACTGTTTTGCTTATTGAACGAAGTCATTCAAGAGTGCGAAGTAATAGACACAGATGCACATGCTCTTACGGTCACAGCAACAAATAACTACTTATAGATGTTAATAAGCGAACAAACTACACAAACAACAAAATGAAAACTGCGCTGCATAATTCACAATAGACTACGGTGACACCTAGCGTAAGTAGCTCATATTCTGTAGACCTGAATGTCGACAAAATATTTATTATTATCAGAAGAAAGAGATGGTCATGATTCAATATGAACTCTAAACCTGAACCGATCACGCCGCTCGATTGCACTTCTGGTTTGTTCTCTAAACCTACAAAAACAGATAGCAGCAATAATTAAATATTTTTTAACTTAATTCAATAATTTGCACTTTATGTTTACTGATATAGCAGAAATCCAAGTACTTGCATATTTATTCACCCATTAATTACAATCCTGCTAGAATCGAACAATTATATCGTCTTCTTTATTATTTATTCTTCCTAAATTCTTTTGCCTTTTTTTACCTTAAGGGATGCACACATTTTTGTGTTGAATTAATAATGAATTAAATAAATATTTACTGAATTTACTTACTTATAGTATATACAGTCACAACGACGTTGGCACGCCTTTTTGCTTTTGTTGTTTCTCGGTTGACGATCGCACCTAAAGCCAATGCGAGTTGCCTGAAGCTACCTTACCGTGATTCGAAGTAGTTAGAATGAGAGAAGGTGGGGCATTGAGTCATCAAGCTTAACTAAGCTACTAGGGGGTGATGATTGAGTCCGCCATGGCTTTCTGCGATTAATCGTATTCCAACTTTTCGCAGAAAGCCATGGCCCAACCCACTCCGGCTTAAGGTTCCAGGAATCAAAAATGGGCCGCCCCGATGGCGCAGTGGTCTAAGGCGTTGGCCTCTGATCATTCGTCCGAAGGGGTCCGGGTTCGAATCCCGGTGAGGCATGGATGTTGTGTTTGTCTTACGGCACTGGCTCTCTTCCTTCCCTGGAACCAGTGACCCTAAATTAGGGACGGGCGACTGCTTATAGCCCATTGAGTTGCTCACGGTGGTCATTAAACCTCAAAAAACAAAACAAACAAAACAAACGAATCAAAAACGTCAGTGGAACCCTCTTGGAGCTGTCCAACGCTCCCTCTTCCTCTTCGCAATGAAGATGTTCACTTGGTATCGTGAACTCGTTTTCAGAATAAGGTAGTTTATATTTCTTTGTTTAATCAACTAATAATTTTACAATCATCCGTTACCAACTGATTTCAAGCACAGGCTGAAAATTCTATCGATTGAATCAAAGCTTCCGCATGCCGTGAAATGTCAACGTTAAAAACAACGAAACAAGGCTGGTTGCAACATAAAAGCAACCGAGGCGGTCGCCCCGGGCGTTACACTTTAAGAGAAAAAAACAAAATCACTTTTTGTAGAATTTTTGATAATTATTTTTTTGTTACGTTTTGGAGAGCGCGTAGCCCTTTAAAAGATTTTTATTAAGTTTTTTTTTTTTTTTTTTGTTTACAAAGTTTCAAAGTAAGAAACCATCGTTTTAACGGGGCTGGTTGTCCTTGAAAATTCTTCATTGGCACCTCCTAGGATATACTTACCGCTTCGCCTATGTAAACATTTATCACAATTCGCAACAGAGAAAATCTCAGCCGCCCCGGTGGCGCAGTGGTCTAAGCGATGGCCTCTGATCATTCGTCCGAAAGGGGTCTGGGTTCGAATCCCGGTGAGGCATGGATGTTGTGTTTGTCTTACGGCACTGGCTCTCTCCCTTCCCTGGAACCAGTGACCCCAAATTAGGGACGGGCGACTGCTTATAGCCCATTGAGTTGCCCACGGTGGTCGTTAAACCTCCAATCCAATCCAAAAAAATCTCATAAAAACAACCTACAGACAAAATACGGTGCCATCTAATGCCAATAATTCAAAGCGCAACAGAGTATTCCGTGCAGCTGAACAAGGAAGACATCAATCATCAAATCCCTACCCAAAGACGGGCGACTGCTTATAGCCCATTGAGTTGCTCACGGCGGTCGTTAAACCTCAAATACCCAAAGAAGACCACTCCCTTCCAATCGTACGGACCAATCACAGAAGTAGCGTGAACCTAGTCTGTGGGCTAAATTCACGCATAGCGTGAATATAGGTTCAGCCGTTGTCCTTCCCTTACGTTACTAAAGAAAGGCTCGTTGCAATGCTGAGAGTTACGTATCTGCTACATCCTCATAATAAATTTCTTACATTCAGCACATAAAGATCTTAATATATATAAATATATCAACATATCTTCATCATCATCATCATCATTGTCAACCATTATCAATCCACTGCTGAATGAAGGTCTCCCCAAGTTTCCTCCACAACGTTCTGTCTTGTGCCAGTCGCCTCCATGTCACTCCTGCATACTTTCGAATTTCATCCACCCATATCCCGTGTGGTCTTCTTCTGGGTTTTTTCCAGTCCCTTGGAATCCAATCTAAAAGTTCGACTGTCCATCGATGGTCTGCCCTTCTGGCAGTATGTCCAGCCCATTGCCATTTCAGGGATTTAACTCTGATCATGATGTCTTCCACTCTTGTCATTTTTCGGATATACAAGCTCCTCTTCTTATCTCTCCTGGTTACTCCAAGCATGCACCTCTCCATACTACTTTGAGTTGTCTGCAGCCTCTGTATGTCTCTTTTAGTTAAGGTCCACGTCTCTGCACCATACGTAACCACTGGAAGGATGCATTGATCAAACAATTTTCTTTTAAGACATAATGGCATTTTGCTCTTGAAAATTATGCTGTTTCTTCCAAAAGCTCTCCAGGCAAGTTTTGTACGCCGATTAATTTCTACATCAATGTGACCCTCACTTGATATCTGCTGTCCAAGACAAACATACGTGTCTGTTATCTCCAGCTTTTTTCCATCAATCGATAAATCTTCATTTCTTGTAAAAGCATTGAACATCACTTTTGTCTTCTGAAAGTTCATTTTTAATCCTACTTCTTTACTCTTGTCAACAAGTTCCTGGATCATACCCTGCAGCTCTGATGGAGTAGTTGCAAAAATGACTATGTCATCATCAAAACGAAGGTGGGTTAGATAATCTCCATTAATTTTTATCCCTTTGTTTTCCCAGTTCAGTATTGAAAGACATTTTCCAATGTGGCATTAAAGAGCTTCGTAGATATGGTGTCACCTTGTCTCACTCCCTTTCCAATTGTTATGTGTGTTGTATTTTCAAACAGCCGAATCTTTGCACTTGCATTTTCATAGATTTTATTAAAAATATTAATGTATGCATCTTCAATACCGCAGGATTTCAGAGCCATTGTAACTGCTGATGGTTTCACCGAATCAAAGGCTTTTTCATAATCGATAAAAGCCATGCACAATGGAAGTTCATATTCCCTCGCTCTTTCAATTAGTTCTCTCAGTACGTGGATATGATCTATTGTGCTGTAGCCACTCCAGAATCCAGCTTGTTCTCTTGTTTGAGCCACGTCCAGTGTTACCTTCAAGCGGTGTGAAAGAACTTTAGTGAAGATTTTATAAACCACTGATAGGAGGCTGATAGGTCTGTAGTTCCTGAGATCCTCAATGTCACCTTTTTTATGTAGCAGGATCATTGTAGCGTTGTTCCAATCCTCGGGAATCTTCCCTTCATTAAGGCATCGAGTGAAAATTTGGGCGAGTACTGTTTCGATTTCTCCACTTGCTTTTTGTATGATGTCTACAGTAATTCCATCTTCTCCTGGAGCTTTTCCCCGCTTCATGTTCTTGATTGCATGTGCAACTTCTGCTGGGAGGACTGGAAGAACTCTGGTAGTAGTACCTTTCATGATGTCTGGAGTACATGTATCATCCCTTTCATATAATTTGGAGTAGAAATCTTTCATACTTGTCAAAATTTCGCCTCTATTTCTTGTTACAGAACTATCTTCTTTTCTCAGTGCCATAATCTGTTTTCTTCCCTTACTGAGATGTCTCTTTGTTATCTTTAGGCTTTGGTTGTTTTCAATTGCTTTCCTCACTAGTTCACAGTTGAATTTCCTTACGTCTTCGGTGATACTTTTTCGTACTGTCTTGCATAGCTCTATATATTCCACTTTGGAAGTCACATCTTCTTTAGTTGTCCTCATCTCTCTTCTTTTTTGCATCAACATTTTGGTTTTTCCTGATAATTTGTTCACATGCAACTTGTTCTTAGACCCAGCTAATTTTGTTGCTGTTTCCATAAGGGCTTTGGTTACTTTTCTGTTAACTTCAGAAATATCCACTTCTTCCGATGTTGGGCCTTCTAAAGCAGAGAATCTGTTCTTCAGTTCCAACTTGAAGGTATTATGATGTTTTTTAAGGTTGGTTATGTCAATACATTTTGTTTGTCTTATGAGCTTGCTACGTTCGAGTTTAGTGTTGAGGTGCATCTTACATCTCACCAATCTATGGTCACTACCTGTGTTGAACTTGTTTAGCACACTGCAGTTTTCTATGACGAATTTTTTGTTACACATAATAAAATTAATTTCACTTTTCATCCCATTTGGATGTCTCCATGTCCATTTCCTGTGTGGCTTTTTCTTGAAAAAGGAGTTCAAGATGAAAAACCCTTCTGCCTCTGCAAACTCAACGAGAGTATTTCCACCCTGGTTTTTGTTGCCGTGACCGAATTTACGTACTGAAGTTTCATTCTGTTGCCGTTGCCCTATTTTTGCATTGAAATCTCCCATAATTATTTTCAAGTGCTGCTTACCTTTATTATTTAGATGACGAATTTCCTCATAAAATTCTTCAATTTCTTCTTCAGGATGACTTGTGGTGGGTGCATAAGTTTGAATAATCTGAGCCTTGTATCTTCTCGAGAGTTGGATAACGAGTCGTGCAGCTCTGTCAGAGGAACTTTCAACTTCTACAACTTTATCCTTCAGTTTCTTGTTTATTATAAATCCAACACCACTAGTTCTGCCAGTATCTGTACCACGATAGTAGAAGAGATGTCCACTTTTCAGTTCAACGAGATCTTCTCCTCTTCTCCCCTCACTTAGCCCGACGATGTCCCACTTGATCCGTTGTAGCTCCTCTTCCAATTCAAGAAGCCTTGAATCAGAAGATAGGGAGCGTCCATTATACGTAGCCAAGGTAAGCATCAGATGGCAGCTTAGTCCGGTCCTCCGGTGATTCTTAGCACCCTCTGCCTTCATGTCGCACTGGCCGCTGCCTTGGCCAGGTACATTCCAGCTGCCGGAGACTGAGGGCGAAGATTTAAGTTGTGCAGTCATTTTGTAGGGGTTCGGCCATAACTCACCACGCTGGCCAAGCGGGTTGGTGAGTGTGGGATAGCTATTCCTCTAATCCCGATGGTATAGTTATACCGCTATTAACGGTCGTCAGAGCCCCTTAAGTGGGTATAGGATGCACCAGGAGAAGGCACGGTTGATATTTGACAAGGAGAGGCTGTGATGTTACGCATCACCTGACCTTACAGCTGAACCTATCGACATATATATATATATATATATATATCTAAAATGTCGGCTGTCCATCGATGGTCTGTCCTTCTGGCAGTATGTCCAGCCCATTGCCATTTCAGGGACTTAACTCTGATCGTGATGTCTTCTACTCTTGTCATTTTTCGGATCCACGAGTTCCTCTTCTTATCTCTCCTGGTTACACCAAGCATGCACCTCTCCATGCTCCTTTGATTTGTCTGCAGCCTTCGTATGTCTCTTTTAGCTAAGGTCCTCGTCTCTGCACCATACGTAAGCACTGGAATTATGCATTGATCAAACACTTTTCTTTTAAGACATAATGGCATATTGCTCTTGAAAATTATGCTGTTTCTTCCAAAATCTCTCCAGGCAAGTTTTGTACGCCGATTAATTTCTTCACCAATGTGACCCTCACTTGATATCTGCTGTCCAAGATAAACGTACGTGTCTGTTATCTCCAGCTTTTCTCCATCAATCGATAAATCTTCATTCCTTGTAAAAGCATTAAACATCACTTTTGTCTTCTGAAAGTTCATTTTTAATCCCACTTCTTTACTCTTGTCAACAAGTTCCTGGATCATACTCTGCAGCTCTGATGGGGTAGTTGCAAAAATGACTATGTCATCAGCAAAACGAAGGTGGGTTAGATAATCTCCATTAATCATTATCCCTTTGTTTTTCCAGTTCAGTGATTGAAAGACATTTTCCGATGTGGCATTAAAGAGCTTCGGAGATATGGTGTCACCTTGTCTCACTCCCTTTCCAATTTTTATGTGTGTTGTATTTTCAAACAGCCGAATCTTTGCACTTGCATTTTCATAGATGTTATTAATAATATTAATGTACGCATCTTCAATACCGCAGGATTTCAGAGCCATTGTAATTGCTGATGGTTTCACCGAATGAAAGGCTTTTTCATAATCGAGAAAAGCCATGCACAATGGAAGTTCATATTCCCTCGCTCTTTCAATTAGTTCTCTCAGTACGTGGATATGATCTATTGTGCTGTAGCCACTCCTGAATCAGCTTGTTCTCTCGGTTGAGCCATGTCCAGTGTTACCTTCAAGCGGTGTGAAAGAACTTTACTGAAGATTTTATAAACCACTGATAGGAGACTGATAGGTCTGTAGTTCCTGAGATCATCAATGTCACCTTTTTTATCTAGCAAGATCATTGTAGCGCTGTTCCAATTATCAGGAATCTTCCCTTCATATATATATATATATATATTCTCTGCTTTAGAAGGCCTAACATCGGAAGATGTGGATGTTTCTGAAGTTAACAGAAAAGTAACCAAAGCTCTTATGGAAACAGCAACAAAATTAGCTGGGTCCAAGAACAAATTGCATGTGAACAAATTATCAGGAAAAACCAAAATGTTGATGCAAAAAAGAAGAGAGATGAGGACAGCTAAAGAAGATGTGACTTCCAAAGTGGAATATATAGAGCTATGCAAGACAGTACGAAAGAGTATCACTGAAGACGTAAGGAAATTCAACTGTGAACTAGTGAGGAAAGCAATTGAAAACAACCGAAGCCTAAATATAGCAAAGGGACATCTCAGTAAGGGAAAAAAACAGATTATGGCACTGAGAAAAGAAGATGGTTCTGTAACAAGAAATAGAGGCGAAATTTTGACAAGAGTGAAAGATTTCTACTCCCAATTATATGAAAGGGATGATACATGTACTCCAGACATCATGAAAGGTACCAGAGTTCTTCCAGTCCTTCCAGCAGAAGTTGCACATGCAATCAAGAACATGAAGCGGGGAAAAGCTCCAGGAGAAGATGGAATTACTGTAGACATCATACAAGAAGCAAGTGGAGAAATCGAAACAGTACTCGCCCAAATTTTCACTCGATGCCTTAATGAAAGGAAAATTCCTGAGGATTGGAACAACGCTACAATGATCTTGCTACATAAAAAAGGTGACATTGAGGATCTCAGGAACTACAGACCTATCAGCCTCCTATCAGTGGTTTATAAAATCTTCACTAAAGTTCTTTCACACCGCTTTAAGGTGACACTGGGCATGGCTCAACCGAGAGAACAAGCTGGATTCAGGAGTGGCTACAGCACAATAGATCATATCCACGTACTGAGAGAACTAATTGAAAGAGCGAGGGAATATGAACTTCCATTGTGCATGGCTTTTATCGATTATGAAAAAGCCTTTGATTCGGTGAAACCATCAGTAGTTGCAATGGCTCTGAAATCCTGCGGTATTGAAGATGCATACATTAATATTATTAATAACATCTATGAAAATGCAAGTGCAAAGATTCGGCTGTTTGAAAATACAACACACATAAAAATTGGAAAAGGAGTAAGACAAGGTGACACCATATATCCGAAGCTCTGTAATGCCACATTGGAAAATGTCTTTCAATCACTGAGCTGGGAAAACAAAGGCATAAAGATTAATGGAGATTATCTAATCCACCTTCGTTTTGCTGATGACATAGTCATTTTTGCAACTACCCCATCAGAGCTACAGAGCATGATGCAGGAACTTGCTGACAAGAGTAAAGAAGTGGGATTAAAAATGAACTTTCAGAAGACAAAAGTGATGTTCAATGCTTTTACAAGAAATGAAGATTTATCGATTGATGGAGAAAAGCTGGAGACAACAGACACGTACGTTTATCTTGGACAGCAGATATTAAGTGAGGGTCACATTGGTGAAGAAATTAATCGGCGTACAAAACTTGCCTGGAGAGCTTTTGGGAAGAAACAGCATAATTTTCAAGAGCAATATGCCATTATGTCTTAAAAGAAAAGTGTTTGATTAATGCATCCTTCCAGTGCTTACGTATGGTGCAGAGACGTGGACCTTAGCTAAAAGAGACATACAAAGGCTGCAGACAACTCAAAGTAGTATGGAGAGGTGCATGCTTGGTGTAACCAGGAGAGATAAGAAAGAGGAACACGTGAATCCGAAAAATGACAAGAGTGAAAGACATCATGATCAGAGTTAAATCCCTGAAATGGCAATGGGCTGGACATACTGCCAGAAGAACAGACCATCGATGGACAGCAGAAATTTTAGATTTGATTCCAAGGAACAGGAAAAGACCCAGAAGAAGACCACATGGGAGATGGGTAAATGAAATTCGAAAGTATGCGAGAGTGACATGGAGGAGACTGGCACAAGACAGACCGTTGTGGAGGAAACTTGGGGAGACCTTCGTCCAGCAGTGGATTGATAATGGTTGACAATGATGATGATGATGATATATATATATATATATATATATATATATATATATATATATATATATATATATATATATATATATATACTGAAGAGTTAGATTGGATTCCAAGGGACAGGAAAAGACCCAGAAGAAGACCACATAGGAGATGGGTGGATGAAATTCGAAAGTATGCAGGGGTGACATGGAGGAGACTGGCACAAGACAGACCGTTGTGGAGGAAACTTGGGGAGACCTTCGTCCAGCAGTGGATTGATAATGGTTGACAATGATGATGATGATGATGATACTGAAGAGCACTGAAAACTAAGGAAAAACTTTTGAATTTAAAACGAAAGTTGCAAAATAACCTGAAGATCAAAACGCGCAACGCAGCAGTTATGAAAATTCAGAATTCACATTCTATTAAGAAGAGACCTAAGCAAAAAAAATATATATTTTTTTGACTCATACCAAGTACAACATAGGAAAGGTTATGTATCTACCGGTGTGAGTAAAAGGAGCAAAGATAAAAAATAAAATAAAACAACTGAATGTAGAAAGTGTCGAGAATACTGAGCCTTGGCTTTATCAAGGACCAGCAAAAACTCTGCATTTTCTCACTTCCACAAAGACCTAGTTGGAAATGGGTTTCTGCAAAGCCATAGATGCAAGTAATAAGCCCACCAAAAATTGTTTTAAAAAATATATATATGTCATGACCTCCGCAGAGTTGTATGACCTAGCTTTAGTTAACAATTTAGCTTGCATCCGTAACTTTCATGGCCCGACCCATGCTCTTCATCTGCTACTACTAAACAGAAAGAAGAAGATTAAAGAGAACTCAAGTTGTGAGAGTGACATAATAATTAGAAATAATGTTCAGCTATAACGAAATGCCAAGTTCGCCTGAGAGAGAATTTAAACCTGAATAGCAATGCAAAAGTATTCCAAATTTTTACATTGCAATTAAAAAAGGAAATATTAATTATTTAAAACTCAGATTTTTGAAAAAAAACCTGATTCTAAAACCCCCCACTCCACAACTTCTGACAACACAAAAACGAGAACAAATCAAAGACAATAATTAACTAAAGAAATGCTTTGTGAAAGTTATATGACATAAACAATTAGTTGCAATATGTACAAAGTATTTCAGCAGTGCTTTAAGTGCTTAATTAAGTAGTTATTAAGAACTTAACTACTTTGAAAATACAGCGCAATGTAAAGGAACTATGCTTAGCCGGCTGCTGGGCCTAAGTTTCCTAAAAAACGCGCAAAGTTACCAAAAAAAGAAAGAGTTAAAACCCGCAAAAAAGTTAACAGACTAGCCAGTGCCTAAATGCTAAAAAGCAAAATACAACAGAGAAAAAAGGTACAAGAAGTACAAACATTGAACTTATAAAACCTAAAACCCAAAGACAATGAAGAGAGCTTACCTCTTATGCAACTAAACTTTCTAATATGAGATTTATTAAAATATGATATTTATTTTCTAGTGCCCGCAATGAAATTCCTCCCCGGGCCCGCAAAAACTCCATCCCGCTATGCGACGGAGACAAAATAATAAGTACCAATTTTATTTTATTTTTAATTTAATGGAAACACAAGACGTGGCAGAAAATTCGAAAGCCTGTGAGATGGACAATGTGTCTATTAATTCTTGCCATTTTGCTAATCCTGAACAGGAAGAAGCCTTACGCTGTTTTGCTGGATATTTAGCCTTTCGTCACAAAAAAAAAAAAAAAATAAAAAATAAAAAAACGAAGAATTGGGAACGTTTCCTACCCAACAGGGAAGCAAAATTAAGTCTGAAATGAGGTTTTATCTAGAGATGGGCTTATCAAGCCAGACAACATTAGTATAGAAACTGTCAAACTCTTTGAATCATTTTTTTTTTCAGAATTTCAAATCCCAAGAGGCCATAAACAAACTTCAATCGAAATTGAAATTAAACTTTCCCTTAGTTGATATGGGTGTCAGTAAAACCCATGCGAAAGCAAGAACATTTTTCGTATTAAATATATTAACGACATCAACTAACAAAACTTAATGATGAGAAAAACTTACTGATGAGAAATGTAGCAGACACGTGACTCTCAGCATGGCAGCGAGCGTTAGTAACATGAATGAAGGACAACCAGCCCCGTTGAAGTGATGGCTTCTTATTTTGAAACTTTAACTTCCGAGTAAAAAATGCGTTATTTGGAAAAAGTTAAAGAGATTGAAGGAAAAGATCCTTATGTGCTGAATGCAAGAAATTTATTGTGAGGATGAAGCAGACACCTGACTCTCAGCATGGCAACGAGCCTTAGTAACCTAAGTAAAGGACAACCAGCCCCGTTGAAATGATGGCTTCTTACTTTGAAACTTTAACTTCCGAGTACAAAATGCTGTATTTGGAAAAAGTTAAAGAGATTGAAGGAAAAGACCCTTATGTGCTGAATGCAAGTATCTTCGAAGGTGATGCGAAAAGTTTTCCGATAGTGCAAATAGTAAATATTTTCCATTACTTCGTCTTTGGTCGAAGTGCCTTTACCGCAGAACAGTTTGAGGCATATAAGAGTTTCGAAGCATATAACAATTTCTCGTGCGTCGGTATTCTTTTACAGGGTAATTTAGTACGATCACAAATTCGTGAGTAATCAGTAATTATGGAGAAAATAGGTACGCTGCCTTAATAAGTAAGGTTATCTTCCCTCCCAGGTGCGGAGACCTGAGTAAAAAAAATATTCTTTCCAGGAATCGCTGATTTTGGATAAAACTCACCCTTGAAAGTTTCTATGCTTTTTTGAGAATTTGACTCTTCAACAAAAAGTGTTTTTCTAAGCTCTGGGAAGCGATTTCCAAGCCTTAGAAAAATGAGCAAAATCTTTTTTTTTTTTTTTTTCGTAAAATTGTGGTGAAAAAACAAAATAATTTTGCTGGGATTTGTGCCCTATAGTCTGCTTATCCGTAAATAAATTTAGCAGCATAACAGCGACTTGTAAACAGATTTAGACACCAAAAAGAATTTTATTTGGACAATAGTTTTAGCTATTATTTGCATTTTTCCGCAAAAGTGTGCTTCAGCTCCAGGTAAAAATCCAGGTGTACTAAAAATAAAATCAGCGGTAGTTTGGAAAAGAAATATCATATAGAGCAAAGTAGTAAAATAAAAAAACCTAACACCGACAGCCAAATAACCTTAAAGTGAAAAGCCGAAAACTCGCAAAAAAAAGTGTGTTAGGGGAACGGTGTGCTCGAGATTTAAAAAATACAGGAGAGCCAGAGATTTGATTCTAACTAAAAGTCAGGTTTTCTAACAAACTAACTTTTAGCCCGATAAAAACTTTCAACACTCTCTAGATCAACTAGCAACCTTCTGAAAAGAAGTCTCTGGAGGAAAAGAAAACACGTGCACAGAAGTGCCGATTCGGAACCGAAGCGTTTACTTAAGAAATATTTTGACTAAGAGACAAACTCTAGAAGGTGTTCTATAAGAAAAAAGTGTTCTATAAGTAATAAAACCTAAGGAAAAAAACAGCCAGCACCTTTTAAATTCAACTTGAAAACTGAATCAACGAATAAAACACCTGGCCCAATAAGTGCTGCACTCCAATAGCGTTTGAACAAGTAAAAGATAGATAAGACAATGTAAATTCTTAAGAAAACGAACAGGGTCTCACTAATGCTTTCCTACGGAAATCGCAGGAAAGCATTAGTGAGACCCTGTCTGCTACATCCTCATGGAGGATGTAGCAGACACCGGACTTTCTTCATGGTAACGAGCCTTAGTAACGTATGTGAAGTACAACCAGTCCCCGTTGAAATAATGGGTTCTTACTTTGAAAGTTGAACTTCCGAGTACAAAATGCGGTGTTTTAAAAAATTAAAGAGCTTGAAGGAAGAGATCCGTCTGTGCTGAATGCAAGTATCTTCGCAGGTGACGCTAAAAGTTTACCGAGTCTACAAATTGTAAATATTTTCTATTACTTCGTCTTTTGTCGAAGCGCCTTCACCCTCAGAACAGTTAGAAGCATATAATGGTCTCGAAGCATATAACAATTTCTCATCGTGGACATTCTTTCAAATGGCAATTTATTGAGATTACTAATTAGTGAGTAATTAGGAACACTTCAATAAAAAGTGTTTTTCTAAGCTCTGGAAAGCGATTTCGAAGACTTATTTAGAGCAAAATCTGTTTTTTCACGCAAAACTGTGGTGAAAAAACCATGGAGGTAGGAATAAGAGGAGCCGCTGTCTCCAACTCTTTCCATGCTAGCAAAGTGAAGCCAGGTTTATACGCTTCCGCGCTGAAAGTAGTACCGTCAGCTTTAGCGTTTTTACCCTCAAGATGCAAAAGCAGACAATTTTCCATAGGAAAGCATTAGTGAGACCCTGTTCGTTTTCTTAAGATTTTACATTGTCTTAAATTACAAGCGAAACGGAAAAGCAGTGGAATAGGTTTAAGAAACTCTTCGGTTTACATGAAAGGAATTTCAGTACAAAACCTTAGATTTTCATGGAGGAAAAGAGATATAAAAAAGCGTCTTTGTAACGACTGAGACGTATATGAACTGACGATTTAAAATGTATTTATACCAAACATAATTTTATAAAGTGTTTAAAATCTTTCTCTGTCTTAGCGGATTATCGCAAAATATTGTTTATCATAGAAATTGTAACGGTTGAGCTTCAGATAATTTGTATTATGAGTGAAGGAGGGAACACTTCTGCCATGTTGTCAGGAGGAAAATAAGTAAATGACGACATTCCACGTATGGTTTACTTGAAGAACAATTATGATTGTTCTTAAGCAAATAAACAAGGGGAGGAGGAAAGAATATTTCCATTGAACATTATTATTTAAAAAACAAAAATTCATGAAAAATCTAGATTTTATTTCCAAGCCTTTATAAAAAAAAATGGGGAATCTGCGAGGTTTGTTCATATGACGTTACTGTGTATTCATTTTATTTTTTATAATTGCTTTAAGCACTTGACTGATTTTAGTTTCTTCTAAAGTAGGTAGGAAATTCCAACTGGTTTGGTTGGAACTGTATTGGGCTTCAAAGGTATGAATGTAAATAATTTTAAAACTACAGGCCTTATAGGAAGGGAACCTTTTTTGGAGGGAGGGGGGGTATTTTTTTATAGGAAGAGAACTTTTTTCGGGGGGTATCTTTTTAAAGGGTGCAGTTTTAAAATATAGCAAGAAAATATACAAATTATTAGTTTGTGGAAAAAGGATTTACAAGTCCTGCTGATAGTGATGGAAATCTGACTTGATAAAATGTCTTGATAGAAACAGATTTACATAAGCAGCAGAAATAATTCCTACTGTAAGATCTCTTAAAATAAATCCATCTGCATTCAAAATATTATACTTCTAATACACATCACTATTAACAGAGGCACATTCATAATGTTATAAGTTAATAGCTGTTAAGTAGTAAATCAAACAGATGTGTGTATTTAAGGATTTTTAATTTGGTTTTTGAAATATACGTGTACCATTTATGAACAAAGTTATATTTATTAATAAAAAAATCATTGAGGATAAATCCTGCAGCTTGTTGCTAGCGCAACATATGTTCAAGAATAGGAAAATCTGATCACATAAGGTGTGGTTAATCAACACAAAAAGGTGATTAATTTTAGTTCTAATGACAGAGAGCATTGTTAACAGCAGCCCATATGCTAATGCACATTTAACCTATATTTTAGGGCTACAAAAATTAATGGATAACTAATCAGAAGTGCATGGGAAATAAAGAAGTGCAAATTTTCTGCCATCCGATACTAAATCATCTTTAGTTCACTGTTATCCATATAACATCTCCAGTACCAAAATCTGATTTTGCAAAAATCATGCTTACCTTTTAAGCTAGAACTTCTTACGACAGCCTATTTCATCTGATTAGTTAAGAAATAAAGTTTTCACTGAAGTAGTTTATGTGTTTACCATAACTATACATTTTCATATATTGCAATTAATATCTTTATAATTCATGCCGTTATATTTTTACTTCAGCTGAATTCAAGATTTCCCCCATTTTTGTTATCAAAAAGCCTAGCTGTGAGATGCATTTCACACTCATTATGTACATTGTAAGCTGTAGAAAATGTGTCATTACTATCATTTCCTAATGGGGTGGTTCAATATACCTCTAGCTGCACAAGACAAAAAAGAATGAGCTAGTTAGAACATGAAGAAATATTATGAGTTGATGCCCACATACATATTAAACTTTTGAAGTCTTTTTTTATATATGCGAGAAAAGAAAAGCTTACCCAACAGTATTTGTAGCTGGAACTTAGCTTACTGCTGCAATTCAGACCATTAAAGACAAATGTTTGTATGGAAATTTATATGTAAATCCAATACAAAAAACTTGTATCAAATAGTTAAATCTCATCTTCAGTAACCTTCACTAGCAACAGCAAAATGCTTTCCTTCACATAAAATGGGTGCCAAACCAGGTATGAATGTCTTTTCTCTTAAAAGGCTTAGGCCTTCAGTCCCAATGGGAAAACAAAAAAGGAAGGGTGGAGGATGCATGGATACGCAACAAGAATACCAAAGAATATAAAATATATATATATATATATATATATATATATATTCTATAAAGAAGATACCTAAGCAAAAAAATACATATATAATTTTGACTCACACCTAGTACAATATAGAAAAGGTTATGTATCTATCTGTGTGATCAAAAGGAAAAAGATAAAAAAATAAAATAAAACAACTGAATGTAGAAGGTGTCGAGAATACTGAGCCTTGGCTTTATCAAGGACCAGCAAAAACTCTGCATTTTCTCACTTCCACAAAGACCTAGTTGGAAATGGGTTTCTGCAAGGCCATAGATGCAAGTAACATTCCCACCTAAAATAGTTTAAAAAATATATATATAAGTCATGTCCTCCTTAGAGTTGCATGACCTAGCACTAGTTAACAATTTCGCTTGCATCCATTAACCTTCCTGGCCCGACCCATACTCTTCATCTGTTACTATTAAACAGAGAGAAGAAGATTAAAGAGAACTCAAGCTGTGAGAGTGACATAATAATTAGAAATGATTTTCAGCCATAACGAAATTCCAAGTTCGTTTGAGAGAGAATTTAAACCTGAAAAACAATGCAAAAGAAATCCAAATTTTACATTGCAATTAAAAAAGGAAATGTTAATTTATAACGAACAGATTTTTGAAAGAAAACTTGAGTCTAAAACCCCCTACTCTACAACTTATGACAACACGAAAACGAGAATAAGTTAAAGATAATAATTAACTAAAGAAAACTTTGTGAAAGTTATATACCTTAAACAGTTAGTTGCAATATGTACAAAGTATTTCAGCAGTGCTTTAAGTGCATAATTAATTAGTTATTAAGAACTTAACTACTTTGAAAAAACAGCGCATAGACAGCGCATAGAAAAGGAACAAGCTAAGCCATCTTCTGTTCCTAGGTACCCCAAAAGACGCTCAAAGTTACAAAGAAAGAAAGAGTTAAAACCCGCAAAAATGTTAACAGACAAACCAATGCCTAAAAGTTGAAAAGCTAAAAAACGACAGAGAAAAGGTACATGAAGTACAAACATTGAACTTATAAAACCTAGAACCCAAAAACAAGGAAGAGAGCTTACCTCTTGTGTTACAAAAACTTTTCTCCTCACAAGAGAAGAACATGGCTGACCTCTTCTGCCACTCCCTAGACGCTGGGGGCAGTGAGGGTGGGGCGTTCTTCTCTTGTGAGGAGAAAAGTTTTTGTAACACAAGAGGTAAGCTCTCTTCCTTGTTTTTGGGTTCTAGGTTTTATAAGTTCAATGTTTGTACTTCATGTACCTTTTCTCTGTCGTTTTTTAGCTTTTCAACTTTTAGGCATTGGTTTGTCTGTTAACATTTTTGCGGGTTTTAACTCTTTCTTTTCTTTGTAACTTTGAGCGTCTTTTGGGGTACCTAGGAACAGAAGATGGCTTAGCTTGTTCCTTTTCTATGCGCTGTCTATGCGCTGTTTTTTCAAAGTAGTTAAGTTCTTAATAACTAATTAATTATGCACTTAAAGCACTGCTGAAATACTTTGTACATATTGCAACTAACTGTTTAAGGTATATAACTTTCACAAAGTTTTCTTTAGTTAATTATTATCTTTAACTTATTCTCGTTTTCGTGTTGTCATAAGTTGTAGAGTAGGGGGTTTTAGACTCAAGTTTTCTTTCAAAAATCTGTTCGTTATAAATTAACATTTCCTTTTTTAATTGCAATGTAAAATTTGGATTTCTTTTGCATTGTTTTTCAGGTTTAAATTCTCTCTCAAACGAACTTGGAATTTCGTTATGGCTGAAAATCATTTCTAATTATTATGTCACTCTCACAGCTTGAGTTCTCTTTAATCTTCTTCTCTCTGTTTAATAGTAACAGATGAAGAGTATGGGTCGGGCCAGGAAGGTTAATGGATGCAAGCGAAATTGTTAACTAGTGCTAGGTCATGCAACTCTAAAGAGGACATGACTTATATATATATTTTTTAAACTATTTTAGGTGGGAATGTTACTTGCATCTATGGCCTTGCAGAAACCCATTTCCAACTAGGTCTTTGTGGAAGTGAGAAAATGCAGAGTTTTTGCTGGTCCTTGATAAAGCCAAGGCTCAGTATTCTCGACACCTTCTACATTCAGTTGTTTTATTTTATTTTTTTATCTTTTTTCCTTTTGATCACACAGGTAGATACATAACCTTTTCTATGTTGTACTAGGTGTGAGTCAAAATTATATATGTATTTTTTTGCTTAGGTATCTTCTTTATAGAATGTGAATTCTGAATTTTCAAAACTGCTGCGTTGCGCGTTTTGATTTTCAGGTTATTTTGCACCCTTCGTTTTAAATTCTAAAATTTTTTCCTTAGTCTTCAGTTTTGCTCTTTAGTATATATATATATATATATATATATATATATATATATATATCATCATCATCATCATTGTCAACCATTATCAATCCACTGCTGGACGAAGGTCTCCCCAAGTTTCCTCCACAACGGTCTGTCTTGTGCCAGTCTCCTCCATGTCACCCCTGCATACTTTCGAATTTCATCCACCCATCTCCCATGTGGTCTTCTTCTGGGTCTTTTCCTGTCCCTTGGAATCCAATCTAAAATTTCAGCTGTCCATCGATGATCTGTCCTTCTGGCAGTATGTCCAGCCCATTGCCATTTCAGGGATTTAACTCTGATCATGATGTCTTCCACTCTTGTCATTTTTCGGATCCACGAGTTCCTCTTCTTATCTCTCCTGGTTACACCAAGCATGCACCTCTCCATGCTGCTTTGAGTTGTCTGCAGCCTTTGTATGTCTCTTTTAGTTAAGGTCCAAGTCTCCGCACCATACGTAAGCACTGGAAGGATGCATTGATCAAACACTTTTCTTTTAAGACATAATGGCATATTGCTCTTGAAAATTATGCTGTTTCTTCCAAAAGCTCTCCAGGCAAGTTTTGTACGCCGATTAATTTCTTCATCAATGTGACCCTCACTTGATATCTGCTGTCCAAGATAAACGTACGTGTCTGTTATCTCCAGCTTTTCTCCATCAATCGATAAATCTTCATTTCTTGTAAAAGCATTGAACATCACTTTTGTCTTCTGAAAGTTCATTTTTAATCCCACTTCTTTACTCTTGTCAGCAAGTTCCTGGATCATACTCTGCAGCTCTGATGGGGTAGTTGCAAAAATGACTACGTCATCAGCAAAACGAAGGTGGGTTAGATAATCTCCATTAATCTTTATCCCCTTGTTTTCCCAGCTCAGTGACTGAAAAACACCCTCCAATGTGGCATTAAAGAGCTTCGGAGATATGGTGTCACCTTGTCTCACTCCCTTTCCAATTTTTACGTGTGTTGTATTTTCAAACAGCCTAATCTTTGCACTTGCATTTTCATAGATGTTATTAATAATATTAATGTATGCATCTTCAATACCGCAGGTTTTCAGAGCCATTGTAATCTGCTGATGGTTTCACCGAATCAAAGGCTTTTTCATAAGCTCGATAAAAGCCATGCACAATGGAAGTTCATATTCCCTCGCTCTTTCAATTAGTTCTCTCAGCACGTGGATATGATCTATTGTGCTGTAGCCACTCCTGAATCCAGCTTGTTCTCTCGGTTGAGCCATGTCCAGTGTTACCTTCAAGCGGTGTGAAAGAACTTTAGTGAAGATTTTATAAACTACTGATAGGAGGCTGATAGGTCTGTAGTTTCCGAGATCCTCAATGTCACCTTTCTTATGTAGCAGGATCATTGTAGTGGTGTTCCAATCCTCAGGAATCTTTCCTTCATTAAGGCATCGAGTGAAAATTTGGGCGAGTACTGTTTCGATTTCTCCACTTGCTTCTTGTATGATGTCTACAGTAATTCCATCTTCTCCTGGAGCTTTTCCTCGCTTCATGTTCTTGATTGCATGTGCAACTTCCGCTGGAAGGACTGGAGGAACTCTGGTACTGGTATCTTTCATGATGTCTGGAGTGCATATATCATCCCTTTCATATAATTTGGAGTAGAAATCTTTCACTCTTGTCAAAATTTCGCCTCTATTTCTTGTTACAGAACCATCTTCTTTTCTCAGTGCCATAATCTGTTTTCTTCCCTTACTGAGATGTCCCTTTGCTATCTTTAGGCTTTGGTTGTTTTCAATTGCTTTCCTCACTAGTTCACAGTTGAATTTCCTTACGTCTTCAGTGATACTTTTTCTTACTGTCTTGCATAGCTCTATATATTCCACTTTGGAAGTCACATCTTCTTTAGTTGTCCTCATCTCTCTTCTTTTTTGCATCAACATTTTGGTTTTTCCTGATAATTTGTTCACATGCAACTTGTTCTTAGACCCAGCTAATTTTGTTGCTGTTTCCATAAGAGCTTTGGTTACTTTTCTGTTAACTTCAGAGATGTCCACTTCTTCCGATGTTAGGCCTTCTAAAGCAGAGAACCTGTTCTTCAGTTCGAACTTGAAGGTATTATGGTGTTTTTTAAGGTTGGTTATGTCAATAGATTTTGTTTGTCCTATGAGCTTGCCACGTTCAAGTTTAGTGTTGAGGTGCATCTTACATCTCACCAATCTATGGTCACTACCTGTGTTGAACTTGTTTAGCACACTGCAGTCTTCTATGACGAATTTTTTGTTACACATAATAAAATCAATTTCACTTGTCGTCCCATTTGGATGTCTCCATGTCCATTTCCTGTGTGGCTTTTTCTTGAAGAAGGAGTTCAAGATGAAAAACCCTTCTGCCTCTGCAAACTCAACGAGAGTATTTCCATGCTGGTTTCTGTTGCCATGACCGAATTTACCTACCGAAGTTTCATTCTGTTGCCGTTGCCCTATTTTTGCATTGAAATCTCCCATAATTATTTTCAAGTGCTGCTTACCTTTATTATTTAGATGACAAATTTCCTCATAAAATTCTTCAATTTCTTCTTCAGGATGACTTGTGGTGGGTGCATAAGTTTGAATAATCTGAGCCTGGTATCTTTTCGAGAGTTGGATAACAAGTCGTGCAGCTCTGTCAGAGGAACTTTCAACTTCTACAACTTTATCCTTCAGTTTCTTGTTTATTATAAATCCAACACCACTAGTTCTGCCAGTATCTGTCCCATGATAGTAGAAGAGATGTCCACTTTTCAGTTCGACGAGATCTTCTCCTTTTCTCCTTACCTCACTTAGCCCCACGATGTCCCACTTGATCCTTTGTAGTTCCTCTTCCAATTCAAGAAGCCTTGAATCAGAAGATAGGGAGCGTCCATTGTACGTAGCCAAGGTCAGCATCAGATGGCAGCCTAGTCCGGTCCTCCGGGGATTCTTAGCACCCTCTGCCTTCATGTCGCACTGGCCGCTGCCTTGGCCAGGTACATTCCAGCTGCCGGAGACTGAGGGCCAAGATTTAAGTTGTGGAATCATTTTGAAGAATGACTTTAAATATCAACAGAGAACCAAAAGGGGAAAGTTTAATGACAGCATATATGCTGTAGAGTATTAATGCTGTAATTAATGTTAGACAGAAAAAGCAGATTATTCGTGAGAGTTAAAATGCATGAAAACAATGTTTAATCACAGAACATATACATGCATTACAGAATATCAACTAAATCAGGTAAAGAAAACATTTGGTACCAGAAGTGAATGAAAAATATTTGACTGATAGCTTATTTGTGGAATATCAAAGTAACTGATGATCCTAAAATGTTTACTGCTCTGTAAAATGAATAAGAGAACATGAAGTTTTAGAATACCAAAAATGTGCAGTGACTAGAAATGGGGTGGCCGAAGAGAATCAAATTTATTTTTGGAATGATCAGGAAATGCAGGCAATTTAGGGATGTATGATTGTTGTGTTAATAATTCTAATGTATTCCCATGTATTATGAGAACTTCGAAAATCAAAATGTGCATACATATGTTTACAGGGTCATAGCTTGAAAGGAGCCAGAAGTGCAACTCTTCACTGTAAGGTACTCATATTCGGTCACTTTGAAATGTTTCCTTTTTCATTGGTCTCTTATTTCTATTTTTTTTTTATTTTTTTTAATCTTTTAAATATCTGTGCACCTTTTGTGTTTCAATTTTCTCTTTTCTGATCGACTGTGTTTAGTATCACCATTATTTTATGTTTCATATACGAAGTGGTTTTGTTGTGAATCAGGATATATTAACTGTGATGTTTGGCATTGTCATATAATTCCAAGAAACGGTGAGTGCAGTGTTTCACATGCAAAAGTTACTGTTTTAATGTCCTCTGCTAATCCAGAGAATCTGTATTTGTACTGTGAAGTTCAGTTTCAAATAAAGGAGCTCCAGTTCTATTAACTGATCTTGTAGCACACTATCAAAAGCTCTTGGTGTATTAGTTTAAAATGAGTATTATTTACTAGCTATGGTCAAATCTGCGATTTGGTTTATTGGCCAAGCCCTAAAACAGGAAAAAAGAAATAGATGAACTTTTGGTAAATGTAGCTAATTCCTAACCCTATTGTTGTTGTTTATAGTGCAAAGTTTTTAGATATGAACACTGTCATAATTATAGGTGGGTTATTAATAATTCAAAGACGATTATCTTAATCATGTAGTTATATTGAACATCCTTTTAAACGTGGTTCAGTTATGAATACCTCTCCGATTACATAACCTACACTTTTCCAGAAAAATCTGCTACAACTTTCGTAAACAGCTCTGTATAACCTACGTAAACCTAACGACTTCTTTAATTTTGCTACAAATTTAGAGCATTACATAATATGTATGCTAAAAGCAAGTAAATCACAGCAAAATATACAGTTGCTATTCACAGTAAATTGCAATCGACGATTGAATCCCAAAGAACTTAATTAAACCTAGTAAACGGAAAATAAAGTGATACTAACCGGTGGAATGACATAACTGGTATTTTCTTTTTAAATTTTTTGCACAGCTGAATGATACGCAGGATCCCATGGAAACTAAATGTGAACAAGCTAAAGTATGCTGTCAAACACAAAGAAACATCTACGCTGACAAACCAGTTTAACAAAAAATATGAGCTTCTAAAAATCACAAATTTTCAATGCTTTCCTACGGCAGACACGACCAAGAGGGTACCCAAGCACGCGGAGGGATATCATAACAGTTAACAGATAGGCTTCAGAAATCTGCGGTTAAGGTGTCTCCTATATTTCCTACCTCCATGGAAAAAACACAGTCATTTTGATTTGCTCACTAATTTATTTATCCGTAAATAAATTTAGGAGCATAATACCGGTCTGTAAGCAGACCTAGTCACCATAAATAGTTTTATTTGGACGATAATTTTAGCCATCATTTGCATTTTTCCGAAAAAGTGTGCTTCAGCTCGAGATAAAAATTCGAGAGTACTAAAAATAGAATCAACGATGGGGTAGGGAGAAAATATCATATGGAACAAAAAAGTATAGTAAAACCCCCAACACCGAAAGCCAAATAACCTTAAAAGTGAAAATATTAAGTGAAAAGCCGAAAACTCGCAAAAAAAGTGAGTCAGAGGAACGATGTCCTTGATCTCTCCTAAGAAATTTATAACAGCCAAAGAGATTTGATTTTGACTAAAAGTCAGGTTGGCTAATAAATTAACTTTTAGTTCCATGAAAAGTTTCAACGCCCCCTAGATCAACCAGGAACATTCTGAATAGAAGTCCTTAGAAGTGAAAAACCCACGTGCACAAAAGTGCCGATTGAATACTGAAGCATTGATTTAATAAAACTTTGACCAAGAGGCAAACTCTAAAAAGGTGTTCTATAAGAAAATAGTTAGTAGCAATAAAACCTACGCAGAAAAACAATCAACACCTTTTAAATTCAACTTGAAAGCTTGGAATCAATGAGTGAAACGTCTGGCCCAATAAGTGCGAGCACCGTACGCCAACAGCATTTGCACAAGTAAAAGCTTAAGTTCCGCTTCGTATCAGCTATGAATGCCCAGTATGCCCAACTTGGGCTGCTTCCGTACTTTCTATAGAGAAATCGTCGACTTTGAAGAGGTTTTAGAGGCACTTGTGCAGCATACACAGTCAGGACAAAATGAGACTGAAATATACAGTACATGAACATATCTAAAAATTTGCAAAATATTACAGAAATGCTGTTTAGTATTTTCTAGAAAAAAATTAACAAAATTATGTTTCATAGAGCGGAAGTGCATATTGCGCATCAGCCAATCTAGGCCTTGCCAGAACTATGAGAGCCTTGTTGACCTTCAGGATCTGCTACAAAAAGTAAGAGACGGCTGCTATCAACCTGTGCTGCTTCACGGGTCTTCAGGAAGTGACGCGAGTCCCTGACCCCCCATTCTCCTCCCTTCCGAGAAAGATAGAACGGGTCAACTGACTGTACAACATATTTCCGCCTTTATCACTCGAATAGGTCTCGAATAGGTTCTCGGCTCCGAATGTAAAGCTAGGCTTTTGTATTTGTGGGAACACAGACAAACCGAAGAATTTTCTTTCATACAGGATTCAGTTTTAAACGCTCTTAAACAACGGTACTTCAGGTATTGTCTGTCGCGTCAAATTTAATGAGCGCGAACAAACACTAATTCTTTTTTTAGGCATAATAAACAATTTGAGGGGTAAATTTCTATACACACTTTCTATATATAGTAAACGGGGAATGAATAATAAAACACTTGAAGAATTGATAACGAAAAACAAAATTTTTACGTATACCCGTACATGTATTTTTCCCACGAAATTCGCGCAAAAATATTAGGGGTTCGAGGAACCCACAACAAAATCATTGGGGGTTCAAAAAGTGTCTCGAACCCACGAAGTCGGCGCCTATGCTTAAAAGGATATATCTTGCAGAATGCTGGTAATTTGTATTGACAAATTAGAGCTATGCTGGAGAGAACGTATTAGCTTAACTGAAATGTTTACATAATATCACGGTGTATGATTAAGCTGACCAAAAGTCCCCAATTCTTGAGGACAGTCCTCGAATTTAGTTTACTGTCCCCCAAAACGCCTGATGCCTTTGGGGACGCAAACTGTCCTCAAATTTTGATGTTTGTCCTCAAGTGTCCTCAAATTTACACTTCCTCATTAGCTCGTTAGATTTATAATGAAAAATGTTCTTAAAAGTAGTTTTTGTTGTACTAGTTTTCCTACATGCTTCTTCTGAAAACAAATGTTGCCTATTTTTGTTTTTCTTCTTTCCGAGTTTAACGACCACCGCGAGCAATTCAGAGGACTATAAGCAGTTACTGGTCTCTAATTTAGAGACATTCGTCCTAGGGAAGGGAGATAACAAGTGCTGTAAGACAAACACATCACCCATGCCTCCTTCGGGACTCGAACCCGTGCCAACTTGCACGAATCATTGTCAATGGCCAGCACTAAGACACTCCACCACTGGCACAGTCAAATTTCGACTGCACTTATTTTGAGTTCCTCGAAGAACTTTGGCAAAATGAAAATTTTTTGGTGTACAGCTTGATTTTAATTCGGCATATATACCTAAGGTAAAGCATTTTACTTTTGCTAATATGTTCTCGTCATCATAGTTCTACTTTGTCAATAAAAATCACTGACATTCTACCACTGTGCATTCTACAAGATAAATCCTTTTAAGACACAAATTTTCCTATGCAAATCTCACTTATTGAAGCAATACAGTTTTGTGACAAAAAGATTTGCATATTTATATTGAATACGTATGTGTCCCCAAATGAACTGCAGATTTGGGGAAGCCACGCCCTTTTGTCCTCAAATCAGTGTTCCAATATCTGGTCACCTTATGTATGATAGTCAGGTGATGCAACTCCCGAACCGTTTAATCGACAAATCGTTTTTGAATCATCAATGTCATAGCTCGCCAAGGCGCGTGCAGGAGTTATGGGCTGATTGTTTACCCAGAAATACATGTAGCGTTTATGATTTCTTTTTTTTTTTTTTTTTTTTTTTTTGGTTGTAGATGACCACCGTGAGCAACTCAATGGGCTATAAGCAGCAGTCGCCCGTCCCGAATTTAGGGCCACTGGTTCCAGGGAAGGGAGAGAGCCAGTGCCGTTAGACAAACACAACATCCATGCCTCACCGGGATTCGAACCCGGACCCAGTTCGGACGAATGATCAGAGGCCATCGCTTAGACCACTGCGCCACCGGGGCGGCGTTTATGATTTCATTAGTGCTAATCATCATAGGAATACATTGCGTTTATGATTTCATCAGTGCTAAATCTGTATTTCTCACAAGTATTTTTTATTAATTACATTGTGCAGTTGTGTCTGTGTTATATTGAAATTCCAGAAAAGCTGAAGTTTCTCTTCAGAAGTTAAAGCACGTCAACTCTTTTTTAGTTTTGAAGGACATTAAAATTAATAGCGCAGCTGTTAGTGGGGCAGATAAGTGATAAAATCGTTCACATGTGGATACGAGCACTAAAATTGGTGTGGTTATCAGTCTTGGTGCAATAATAATTTGTGGAATCACGTTAGCTACTTGAATTTCCAAGATGGCCGCCATATTCCAACATGGCTGCCATTCCCAGCATTTCAGCCACAGAATTAAATCCACTAGGCCGCCCCGGTGGCGCAGTGGTCTAAGGCGTTGGCCTCTGATCATTCGTCCGAAGGGGTCCGGGTTCGAATCCCGGTGAGGCATGGATGTTGTGTTTGTCTTACGGCACTGGCTCTCTCCCTTCCCTGGAATCAGTGACCCTAAATTAGGGACGGGCGACTGCTTATAGCCCAGTGAGTTGCTCACGGTGGTCGTTAAACCTCCAATCAAAAAAAAAAAATCCACTAGACTTATTTCAACTACTTTTATTGACTTCTTTGTTTATCACATAAATGGGGGTCAAATGTACAACTATGTATAAAACATCTTAAGCTTCTTTGTTAAAATTTTAGTAATACACTAATTTTAGCAATGCACAAACTAATATAATTACACCAAACTTGATGAAACGAAATATCTTTGGATAAGTCTAATACAAATCTAGTGACATTTAAAGTTATGCTATATGCAGCACCTAGTCCTCGCAGTGGCAGCTGCATAGTGATATGCACGTAAGACCAAAGTGGCAGCATTTTTCATCTTCCACGGCTTTCAAACTTGCATCTGCACTTAGTAAGCTGCTGAAAGCTCACTCCACATAATCTGCCAGAAATCACCGTTTTTGGTGTGTCCTCAGTCAGCAGGACTCTGCATATCTGGATGGCATAATGTTGACTGACTCCATATCCAGGCAGTCTGGTAGGCTGCACGCTTCACGTACTGCAGTAGAGAAGCTCTAGTAGGAGGAATGGCTTGGTATGGACTCTGTTTCCTTGCAAACATATCCATCTTGCATCATTAACCCCTTGAAATGCATTTGACCTATCATACATCAGGACAACAGCATTTGATTGCTCATGAACTTATTCTATGCTTATAGCTTAGAACTCTCGCATTGATTTGTTCACAACGAATCTTCCATTCTAGAACTCCTGGGCACCTCAGGGTGTTTCTGTTTCAATGTCAACATGCCAATGAGGTGGATGGGTAGTCATCTTGCATAGTTCATGTTGTTGTTGGCAAAAGTATGGTAGCAGCTCAGACAGTGAGTGACAGTGTAGGCTGAAATTGGCTTCCCTGAGTGACCGAATGAATAGTAACATCACCAGTTCCATTGACAGCACCAAAGTCCAGAAATGAAACTGTGGGTTTTGTAGTTTACGGCTGTCACACCAATCTTTGCAGCTTAGCTTTTTCCTCAGTGTTGCCAACTGTTTCATCACAGTATTCAGAGTAGGATTCCTTCAAAGCGCATGCTGTTACTTGGTGCATCTGCCGTGTTCTAGTTACACCGGAGGCTGTTAGAAATGATTCTGCAGTACCGGGAGATGCTATGCTTGCATCAACAAGAGCACCAGTCCAACCGCTGCCTTTCAGTATAGTACCGAATGACTTCAGTGCAGCCATCTCTATATGTTGGCATCCAAACATTATGACAAATTTGTCATCAACATACTTCTCTGACCAGTGCCACTGAATTTGTTTGGCTAATGCATAGATGGGTTGGTCAGCTGCAATACAGGTATCTGGCCTCGGTTCAAGAATGAAATTATGTCCTTGGTCTTGCCCGTAACATGTCTGATTGTAGCAACTGAGTGGGCTTGATCTCGAAGCAGAGTTAAAAGTGAGGTAATGTTGACCTCAAATGCAGCGCTTCTCTGTTTTGATGAGTGGTTTGCTGACCAAGTAGCATCCACTGGGCCATCAGTCACACTTACCTTCTCCAGCCACTCGTATTCCAGTGCCAGTTGTGATATCCACAGACATGTTCTAGTATCTGTCACAGTCTTATCTATCACTATAGTATATGTGATATTTTTCTTTGGAGGTGAAATATCCTTCTTGGTGAAGAAGGCAGGGCGGATATTTGTGAAAGAATCAGGGAGTTAAGAAACTTTCCTCACTTTCTTCTCGCCGAACTTGAGCTTCCCACGATGTTCACCTTAGCTGTTTTCGGTTATGTGCTGAAAAGAAGAGAAACTGGTATCATAGAAAGAGGTGGTTGCTGTTATTGCAGCATGGTTATGGTTGATGTTGTCCGTTGCTGGAGTGGTGAACAACTGTCTTCGCAAAATTGTTGGACAAACCAGCCCATCTTCCACATACACTGGCGGAAAGTGAAAAAATAACACCAAGAAGGAGACATCTTACACCAACGAAATTTATACAGCATAATAACGGAATACAGAGGATAACGTGATCAAAACGTTATGGCAAAATACAGATGTATTTGCTGGTAAATTGAAAAATAACATTTCCATGTAACATGGTTAGTACGAGGTTGAACCGCCATGAACTGCGTCACACTGTGCAATTCTGGCATGGAGTCTGTCGTACAGATGTTGGATGTAAGTTTGGGGTATTGAGTTCCAAGCATCCTCAACCTGGACGCGTAAATCGGCGATGGTCGTGGCAGGCCGTGGAGACCGGATAAGTCGTTGTCTCATAAAATCCCACACGTGCTCAATGGGGGAAAAATCCGATAAACGTGCAGGCCATGGAAGTTGTCTCGCACCCTGAAGTGTATGTTGCGTTGCACGTGCCATGTGTGGGCGTGCGTTATCTTGCTGGAAAACACCACGATGGACCAACCTTACAAATGGCACAACAACGGGCTGAATGATGTTGATGTATGAGGTGCTGTTTAACGTACCCGGTACAAACACTAGTTGTGTACGGGAGTGATAGCTGATCGCTCCCCACACCAGGAGACCAGGTGTAGGCCCTGTGTGTCGCTGGCGGATGCAAGAAGGGTGGAGACGCTCCCCTGTGCGTCTGCGAACAAGCACACGGCCATCGGAGGCTCCCAAGTAGAATCTGCTTTCATCGCTGAACACGACAGATCGCCATTGCGTTCTCCAGTGCAGACGTTGGCGACACCACTGCAGCCGTTCCTGACGGTGGGCTGGAGTCAGAGGTGCACATGCCAGAGGCACATGTGCCCGTAGTCCTGCATCCAGTAGACGGTTGCGGATTGTTCACACAGTCACCTCAGGTGCAACGGCAGCTCGGATTTGCGTCGCAGTGGATGTTCTGCTTGACAACGCCGCTCTTCTTATGCGTCGATCGGTCCGCTCATCAGCCCGTCTGTGACTCCCGGTTCCACGTCTTCTCGTGTGCGAATGCTCCTGGGACCATCTACGCCACCATCGTACCACCACCGATACTTCCCGTCCAATTCGCTCCGCAATACGACGATACGAGCACCCGGCCTCGCGGAGTCCAACTAGACGACCTCGCTCAAAGTCCGATAACTGCTGAAATCGTACACGTCTTCCATGTCCAGGTATTGCAGCTTCTTCAGGGTCTTCGCACGTGTCTGTACGCCGGCGACTGATCACATTCACTTCGCCGTACTCCTTAAATACCACCGACAATACTTTGCATATTATGCAGTGATGTGGTGTAAGCGCTCACTGGTTGGTCGTGAAATTAACATCACACTTACGTAAACTCGACCCCATTAACATATGTAAATTTCATGATCGTCCGCCAATTCCTTCTTAGTGTTTTTTTCACTTTCCGCCAGTGTATTTGCTAACTGATGCATCACCTAGCTGTGCTGATGTTTCTAAAACTCTGTCGTAAGAACTGCTGAGACCATGCTCATGAAGAAGATCCATCAACGATCTCTTCCTGGTCTTTGCATGGACAAACATCCCCATGTCAACTGGGAATGGTGTTTCATGGTTTATCGAGTGTCTATGAGTAGATGCCCCTTCCTTCATCTTTGTGTAGCAGTTGTAATGCAAGAGCTGGGCTAATGCCAGGTCGTTTTTCGTGGAACCAAATGTAAGCTGAGATTTGATATCAGTCCCATGTTCAACCATGCCAACAAACAGAATAAGAGTAGGAGGAACAGCATAATCAGCACAACCATCATGGAATGTCCTACCAAACGTGTACTTGTAGTCAAGCATGCGCCTTCGCAAAATGTTTGAAGCCTTACCCATGATGATGGCTTCTCTGTAGTCTGAGACTAGTGATAAGGCGAAACCAGCGTCTTCTGTAAAAGCCAGAAGGACATCTCTTTCCTGCTTTTGATCTGCCAGCTCATGCTTTGCTTTCAGCAAATTCTCCTTCAGTCTAGTGGAGTTTACATGAAGTGCCTTGACACCAAGCTGCTCTAGCCGCTGCTGGTAAGATGAACCATGTTTGCAAGACGGAAGACTGCAGGACACCCAGTGCTGGATTTTGTCTCCACTATGTAGATCATTAGTTCATAAAATGCAAGTGGGTAAGCTTCGTGTTCTGCTGCCTGCTCCTTTTACTGTCTTCTGATGTTTCTGAGGTGTGCTTTCTCTGTGTTGTACAAGTCAGCCAAACATGCAATGTGGTATTTCAGCTCATATGCCATGGCATATCCACCATTCACTTTTGAGATAAGTTTCCATCATTAAGACTGTGGGCACATTCCTTCAGTCTTTGATTAAGATGCATTGTCATGGCTTGTCTCAGTTCGGATGTTGGAGCTTCTTTTTCAGATAGGAAGCGCTGAGATTCTTGTCGTTCATGGCTACGTCTTGGGAGCTTCTGCTCCCTCCTTCATCTTTAGTAATACTCTCTGCATGTATTTTTCTTTTTTGCTCGATCAAGTTTGTTGTTGAACAGAAGACGGCAGCTCTGGTGGTACTGGGCTTGGTTCTTCTATAGCACCACCTTCATCCAGTCTTCCAGGGTCCAGAACAATGGGTAAACCATGTATGGTATGAAGGAGAAGAACATTGGTCGCAATCATGTTGTATCCATCATTTTCACAGTTATGATGTGTTGGTCGTGATTTCAGTTGTTCGTTCTTGTCCTTTTGACATAAACAGCATTTGGTCCAGTAATTTCGCCATGTTGGAGGTAATGGTGAAGAATTCGCCATGTTTTTGAATTGTACGTCTTTCACTGTCGAGGATTTTTTCTTTCACTACCTGGAACAAAAGATCATACTCGTAATTGAAGTTTCTAACATTATAAACAAGAAAATAATAAAAACCTTCATTGTAATGCTCAAACATTAAACATGGAGAAAGAAGCTGTTTTACGATGCAAAAACTGAAATATCCTCGTAAAGGTGTCGGCCATATTGGAGAAGGTCGCCATCTTCAATTTTTGATTGGCTAATGGTCTACATGAAAAGTGGGATTTTAAATGATAAAGTTTATTACTTGCATAAATATTAGAACGATTTCTTTGAAATATTCGATTACCATGTGTCGGCCATTTTGAATTTTCGAGTGGCTAACATTTTAGATGAAAAGCGCGATTTTCAATGAGTATGTGTACCAAATTTGGTACTTGTATCCACATCTGAACAATTTTTCTGAAAATATGCATTTATCTGCTCCACTATGTGTGTCGGACTAGTATCAGTTCAATTCTTACGTTTTGGATATGGGGCAGAAACGTTTTTCATCGAATTATCAGACAGATTATTGGACATATAAAGAACGTGTATCAACTGTTACAGTGAAAAACAATCACTAATTTATCCTTTGATATCAACAGAATAGACATTATTAATTTATCGATTAAATGATATCGATTGATATCAATTTCATAGATGTTATTAATTTATCGATTATGAAAAAGCCTTTGATTCGGTGAAACCATCAGCAGTTACAATGGCTCTGAAATCCTGCGGTATTGAAGATGCATACATTAATATTATTAATAACATCTATGAAAATGCAAGTGCAAAGATTCGGCTGTTTGAAAATACAACACACATAAAAATTGGAAAAGGAGTGAGACAAGGTGACACCATATCTCCGAAGCTCTTTAATGCCACATTGGAAAATGTCTTTCAATCACTGAACTGGGAAAACAAAGGGATAAAGATTAATGGATGTTATCTAACCCACCTTCGTTTTGCTAATGACATAGTCATTTTTGCAACTACCCCATCAGAACTGCAGAGTATGATCCAGGAACTTGCTGACAAGAGTAAAGAATTGGGATTGAAAATGAACTTTCAGAAGACAAAAGTGATGTTCAATGCTTTTACAAGAAATGAAGATTTATCGATTGATGGAGAAAAGCTGGAGATAACAGACACATACGTTTATCTTGGGCAGCAGATATCAAGTGAGGGTCACATTGATGAAGAAATTAATCGGCGTATAAAACTTGCCTGGAGAGCTTTTGGAAGAAACAGCATAATTTTCAAGAGCAATATGCCATTATGTCTTAAAAGAAAAGTGTTTGATCAATGCATCCTTCCAGTGCTTACGTATGGTGCAGAGACGTGGACCTTAACTAAAAGAGACATTCAAAGGCTGCAGAGAACTCAAAAAAGCATGGAGAGGTGCATGCTTGGTGTAACCAGGAGAGATAAGAAGAGGAACTCGTGGATCCGAAAAATGACAAGAGTGGAAGACATCATGATCAGAGTTAAATCCCTGAAATGGCAATGGGCTGGACATACTGCCAGAAGGACAGATCATCGATGGACAGCTGAAATTTTAGATTGGATTCCAAGGGACAGGAAAAGACCCAGAAGAAGACCACATGGAAGATGGGTGGATGAAATTAGAAAGTATGCGGGAGTGACGTGGAGGAGACTGGCACAAGGCAGACCGTTGTGGAGTAAACTTGGGGAGACCTTCGTCCAGCAGTGGATTGATAATGGTTGAAAATGATGATGATGATGATTAACAGAACTCTGGCAGTATAAGTTGTTTACGTTATATATTTGCGCCGACATTTTTATATTTATTAATTGACTGCCCGCATGAAACCATAGCAATTGCGCATAGATAAACATTTTTCTTCTAATTAAAAAAAGAAGCTGTTTTACGATGCAAAAAACTATTGAGTGCCGCTTTAAACTTGCTTTTCTACATATGAAAAATAAAATTATTTTATATAAAGGTATGGAAACATGAAATACAATGCGTGCCTACTAATCAGTGCAATTATCAAACGTAAATATACATATTTATCGTTATAAATGACGGCTTCCCACCTGGAAGACAAAAAAGTGCATGTTTATGAAGCGTTTCAGGTTTTGTTTTTCAATTCCAAGCAAAACAACATTCTTAAAACACAAATACTTCTGACGCTTTATCCCATAAGAAAACATAGGTTGTGTCCAGTCATCGGCCCACACGTTGGTCACGCCATCTGGTGACAAGTGACATTAACGGGCGATTTTTGTCTCCAGAGTCGTACCACCTGACTATCATACATCGTGCATTAGATACATGTGCTGAATTGAAATCAAGCTGCACACTAATGAACGAATTGAATGGCGAATTTTTCATTTTCCCAAAGTTTTTGGAGGAATTCAGAACAAGTGCAGTTGAAATTTGGCCGCCCCAGTGCTGCAGTGGTCTTAAGGCTGACCACTGACCATTCGTACAAGCTGGTACGGGTTTGAGTCCCAAATGAGGAATTAGTGGTGTGTTTGTCTTACTGTACTTGTTCTCTCCCTTCCCTAGAGCGAATATCCCCAAATTAGGAACAGACGACTGCTTATGGTCTTTAGCAGCGGCGTATATTCAAGGCTCTATAGCTAGGCTAGCTGCGAAGCCCATAGAATGCACAAATAAAAGTAAATTAAATATACACAAATAAAAGCCAATTAGCAAAGGTGTTAAGATATATCGATGCTTTTGCTGCAAAAAAAAAAAAAAAAAAAAAACCACGTGCGGATTCGCTCCTTTTGATTTAGAGAATCAATCTGGCGAGCGAAAACCAACGGGTCTCCTTGCGGCGGGACGGTATCATCGTAACGCAAACAACTCTACCAGTCAGTCTTCGCTGTTCTGATCCGAAGATCTTCGATACGATCTACGATCACCAGCTAGCGTTTCCATGACAAGCGGGTGAAGGGGAATGCTTTGGCAACGTTTCGCTCAGAAAAGAGAAAACTTGGACTACATTAGTCACTGGCATTCTCCGACCGGTAACAGTATGTGTTTCGCAAGACTTGTTTCAGTTCTTGTGAAGTGTCAATAAATTAAAATCAGTGGGATCGTACAGTGGCGCACCGAGGAATTCCTGTTGGGGGGGGGGAAGTAGATGTATGTTTAGATATGAGAGTATACGCACATCGTATACAGTATATATATATGACGTAGTCATTTTTGCAACTACCCCATCAGAGCTGCAGAGTATGATCCAGGAACTTGCTGACAAGAGTAAAGAAGTGGGATTAAAAATGAACTTTCAGAAGACAAAAGTGATGCTCAATGCTTTTACAAGAAATGAAGATTTATCGATTGATGGAGAAAAGCTGGAGATAACAGACACGTACGTTTATCTTGGACAGCAGATATCAAGTGAGGGTCACATTGATGAAGAAATTAATCGGCGTACAAAACTTGCCTGGAGAGCTTTGGAAGAAACAGCATAATTTTCAAGAGCAATATGCCATTATGTCTTAAAAGAAAAGTGTTTGATCAATGCATCCTTCCAGTGCTTACGTATGGTGCGGAGACGTGGACCTTAACTAAAAGAGACATACAAAGGCTGCAGACAACTCAAAGCAGCATGGAGAGGTGCATGCTTGGTGTAACCAGGAGAGATAAGAAGAGGAACTCGTGGATCCGAAAAATGACAAGAGTGGAAGACATCATGATCAGAGTTAAATCCCTGAAATGGCAATGGGCTGGACATACTGCCAGAAGGACAGATCATCGATGGACAGCTGAAATTTTAGATTGGATTTCAAGGGACAGGAAAAGACCCAGAAGAAGACCACATGGGAGATGGGTGGATGAAATTCGAAAGTATGCAGGGGTGACATGGAGGAGACTGGCACAAGACAGACCGTTGTGGAGGAAACTTGGGGAGACCTTCGTCCAGCAGTGGATTGATAATGGTTGACAATGATGATGATGATGATATATATATATATATATATTAAGACTTTAAATAATAGGGCTATATATACCCAAAGCACAAGAAAATGACATCAAAAGTTGCAAAGAAATATTACAAAGAAATATGAGCACAAGCTCAGACGGCCGCCCCGGTGGCGCATTGGTCTAAGCGACGGCCTCTGATCATTCGTCCAAAGGGGGTCCGGGTTCGAATCCCGGTGAGGCATGGATGTGTTGTGTTCGTGTTACAGCACTGGCTATCTCTCTTCCCTAGGACCAGTGACTCTAAATTAGGGACGGGCGATTGCTTATAGCCCATTGAGTCGCTCACCGTGGTCGTTAAACCTCCAACCCAAAAAAAAAAAAAAAAAGCTCAGACGCGCAGATGCAGCAGATTGAACTATGCTCTGATATATGACACAAACTGTGGGGCCACCCCGGTGGTGCAGTGGTCTAAGCGATAGCCACTGATCATTCGTCCGAAAGGGGTCCATGTTCGAATCCCGGCAGGCATGGATGTTGTGTTTTGTCTTATGGCACTGGTCTCTCCCTTCCCTGGAATCAGTGACCCTAAATTATGGACGGGCGACTGCTTACAGCCCATTGAGTTGCTCACGGTGGTCGTTAAACCTCCAACCAAAAAAAGAAAAGAAACTGTGCATTATTTTAAAAAGAAAATGTTCCTAAAATGTTTGTCGACATGAGTAGTATCGGTCTGCAAACGACGTTTTTTTCAATCGAGAATTTAGAAGCTCATATTTTGCTGCAAATACATCAGAAAGGGAAATTAAGATTTACGTCCCCTGGTGGCCAAACCATTTTTTTTGCAAAAATTAGAAATTATGTGCAAACGATTTTCCATCAGGAGCTGTATCCGGTGCAGAAAGAATGTTTTAAATCGGAGATTTAGAAGCAGAGATATTGGGGGAAACGCAATTTACCTCTACGCTCCCTAGCAAAAAGTCTATGAATTACTTGAAAAGTTTGAAATTATATGAAAACCATGTCACACTGAAAACACTATCCAACAAAGAAGGAATTTTTCAAAACGGACTCCTAGAAGTAGAGATATTGAGAAAAATAAGATAATCATCTACGCCTACTGGCGGAGAAACTGTGAAATATTTTAAGAAGAAAATATTCCGAAAAGGTTTATCGATGTGAGTGGCATCAGTCTACGAAAGAATTTTTTCAATCGGTATTTTAGAAGCTCAGATTTTATGGCAAATACATCAGAAACAAAAGTTAACACTTACGCCCCCTGGTGGCCTAAGTATTCTTTACCAAAAATTTGAAATTATATGCAAAATATTTTCCATTAGGAGGTGTATCCGCTGAAGAGAAAAAAAAATTTTCAAATCGGAGTTTTAGAAGAAGAGTTATCGGAAAAAATGTAATTTACTTTTATGTCCCCTAGCGGAAAATCTATGCGTAATTTGAGAAAGTAACTATGTCTAAAATACTCTTCGACATAAATGGAATCGAAAAATAAAAGAATTTTTTCAATCGGATGTTTAGAAGCAAATATGTGGAATAAAACGTATTTTTGAATTCTACATTATCTGCATTTGCGCCCTGTAGCGACAAAGTTGTACATCGTAAAAAAAAACAAAAAACAAAAAAAAACGAAATGACGGATCATCATTCGCATATTTCAAGCTTCCCAATGCAAAAATATTTTTTCTAAATAGGACTAATAGTTGCAGAGATATCGTGTGTACAGACGGACGGGCTGACGGACGAACGGACAAACCGGTAACATAAGCACGATCTTTTTTTACAAAAGACGTGCTAAAAAAGGGCGACGAGGTGCAAAAATCCCGCCATGGCTCTATATGCCTACAAAGTTTCGTGGTTCTGTTGCTGTTCGTGTGTCCGGAAAGCGAACTGATAAAACTTTTTTGCTTACCTTAACTTTGAAATATAATAGCTCTGAAGTATCGCTAGAATCGAAAAATGGTTTATTTCAGCGTGTTTTCCGAACACTGTAAATTTCGTATTTTTGTGTTGTGTTCAATACTTTTTGCGCTGCGAGCTAGAAAAGCGCGAGTGCCGCGAAATTGCTAAGACAGTGACGGTGGCGGCAGTTACTTTTTTAGAATAGAGAGATACAAACCCTGTTGGTTTGACCAGCATGATGGCAAATTTTCTGAAAAGGTGTTTTCACTTGTATTCTCTTCAGTTGAAACACATGAATGGTTTGTCGTCGTCGTTGTCGTCTGCAGTTCGTTATCCCTCGGAGTCGGAGTCGCGCTGGACGGTTCAATCAAAACGTTTTTTTTTTTTTACTGCTGGAACAACCAAAATAATCATTAATTTTTCACTTACTCATATTTTAATGAAACCTACGTTAAAATTTAAGACCAACGTACAGTAGAAAAATCAAACGAAACGAACAAGGCAAAGTGTGGGACAACAACATCAACGATAACCAACGGGCAGCAGTAACGGCTAATCCTTATATAGCCGCCCCGGTGGCGCAGTGGTCTAAGGCGTTGGCCTCTGATCATTCGTCCGTAAGGGGTCCGGGTTCGAATCCCGGTCAGGCATGGATGTTATGTTTGTCTTACGGCACTGACTCTCTCCCTTCCCTGGAACCAGTGACCCTAAATTAGGGACGGGCGACTGCTTATAGCCCATTGAGTTGCTCACGGTGGTCGTTAAACCTCCAATCAAAAAAAAAAAAAAAAAAAACAGGGTCTCACTAATGCTTTCCTATGGAAAATTGTCTGCTTTTGCATCTTGAGGGTAACCACGCTAAAGCTGACGGTACTACAAAGATACCCCCGCCCCGAAAAAGGTTCTCTTCCTATAAAAAATACCCCCCCTCCCTCCAAAAAAGGTTCCCTTCCTATAAGGCCTGTAGTTTTAAAATTATTTACATTCATACCTTTGAAGCCCAATACAGTTCTAACCAAACCAGTTGGAATTTCCAACCTACTTTAGAAGAAACTAAAATCAGTCAAGTGCTTAAAGCAATTATAAAAAATAAAATGAATACACAGTAACGTCATATGAACAAACCTCGCAGATTCCCCATTTTTTTTATAAAGGCTTGGAAATAAAATCTAGATTTTTCATGAATTTTTGTTTTTTAAATAATAATGTTCAATGGAAATATTCTTTCCTCCTCCCCTTGTTTATTTGCTTAAGAACAATCATAATTGTTCTTCAAGTAAACCATACGTGGAATGTCGTTATTTACTTATTTTCCTCCTGACAACTTGGCAGAAGTGTTCCCTCCTTCACTCATAATACAAATTCTCTGAAGCTCAACCGTTACAATTTCTATGATAAACAATATTTTGCGATAATCCGCTAAGACAGAGAAAGATTTTAAACACTTTATAAAATTATGTTTGGTATAAATACATTTTAAATCGTCAGTTCATATACGTCTCAGTCGTTACAAAGACGCTTTTTTATATCTCTTTTCCTCCATGAAAATCTAAGGTTTTGTACTGAAATTCCTTTCATGTAAACCTAAGAGTTTCTTAAACCTATTCCACTGCTTTTCCGTTTCGCTTGTAATTTAAGACAATGTAAAATCTTAAGAAAACGAACAGGGTCTGTCGCCCCGGTGGCGCAGTGGTCTAAGGCGTTGGCCTCTGATCATTCGTCCGTAAGGGGTCCGGGTTCGAATCCCGGTCAGGAATGGATGTTGTGTTTGTCTTACGGCACTGGCTCTCTCCCTTCTTTGGAACCAGTGACCCTAAATTAGGGACGGGCGACTGCTTATAGCCCATTTGAGTTGCTCACGGTGGTCGTTAAACCTCCAATAAAAAAAAATCCTTATATATCTTCCCCTCGTTGCCAGAGACTGCTGCAGAAAAATTGTGTGTGGCACCTTGGTGGGAGCACATGCTCTCTCCCCTTATTTCTATCCTCCTTGGTCACATCGCACGCGACGTCACAACAGAGGTATTTTTTTTTTTTTTTGATTGGAGGTTTAACGACCACCCTCAGCAACTCAATGGGCTATAAGCAGTCGCCCGTCCCTAATTTAGGGTCACTGGTTCCAGGGAAGTGAGAGAGCCAGTGCCGTAAGACAAACACAACATCCATGCCTGACCGGGATGCGAACCCGGACCCATTATGGACGAATGATCAGAGGCCAGCGCCTTAGACCACTGCGCCACCCAACAGAGGTCTGTGTGTTCACGATGTATCGGCGAACGGTGAGTTATTGCTCGTGCGTTCCCGGACCTTATCGAAAGAGGAGGATAGATTTTGACGTGCGGTCTTCCCCAGCTTTCGGGCGTGCCAGCCCCCCCCTCATCAAAGAAAACGTCTCTTTCGGAGCTTCAGAGCTCTCCAGCTAATATTGAAATATTTGCCAAAAATGAAGAAGTACCGGAGCTGAGCTTTGGTGAGCTCTGGAGCAAATTGAGCACTCTTTACATTTTATTTTTACACAAAATTTGTACGGCTTGTGTTTCCCTCCCATGGAATGCGACAAATTTGAGCCAACCATTCACTGCATCTTTGATGTATTTCGCAGTACATATCTTAGTGCATAGATTTTTACGCACCGCACCTGTATAAGAGAAAAAAATAAGCATTTGTTATTCAAACTCAGAAAAAAAGTAAGGATTTCATCATAACTACCGAGGCTCTTATTTGAATAAAAATTAATACATAAATATGTATGCCCTTGCTACCCACACAGCACAATCACATCTAATAAACGTCCATTTTACGTTCACCGCGTTACGTATGGAACTTTCATGGACGTCCATGAAAGTCCATATTACGTCTATTAAACGTAATAGGGATAATCAGGGTGTATGATAATTGATAAGTCAGGTGATACGATTCTCTCCGTGATGTCAACAGTTTGAAAAACAGACTGTCAATAAAACAGCTCGCCAGGGGGCGTTCAAGAGTTGTGGGCCGATCGTTCACGCTAACAATCCTGGGATTATATGGTATTTATGATTTCATCAGTGCAAAATCGGTATGTATCTTGAGTATTTTTTATTTATTACTTTGTGTGATTATATTGTATGGAGTTCCAGAAAATTTAAAGTTTCTATACAGAATGTAAAGTGCGTTAACTCTGTTTTTACTTAACGGGAGATAAAGTTATAGTGTAGCTAAATGTCGCACTAGAATCTGTTTAATTCTGTTTTAGGTATGGGTGAAAGTGTTTTGTACCAAACTATAGGTCATCGGACAGGTTGTACAGCATACAAAGAACTTGTATCAACCTTTATTGACCCAACTGTAACGTAATAAAGAATTACTAGAGACATTGGGGGGTTGTGGCAACGAGGTATATATGTTTGGTAATGGCGGAGTTGTTATGAGGCGGACGAATGATTGTTGTTATGAAATAAAAGTTTATGTTCTTGAATGGAGTTTGTTATTCCTCAAAAGTAAGTTCGTGTCTCTTATTAAGGCTTAATATGAAACAACAACAGAGTTGGAAAAAATGGCGGAAAGCATTAGGAAGTGATGTATTTTTCTACAGCTTACAATGTGAAAAAATTTTACGTTAAGAGCATTAACCGTTGTTTAAATGTAGGATCCCAAATTTTAGTCCTTGATATCAAATATGTTCATCGTACTACACAGTGTGGCAAAGAATTTTTAAGACTGGGTCTGTAAAATGAAATAGAAACAAGAAATTATAATTTGTTTTGGTTTGTTATTCAAAATAAGTCCCTCCAGCTTCAATACACTTGTTACAGCGATTTAATAATGATTTGAATGCCTGTTCCAGTTCACTTTGCAGAATTGCCTCCAAAGCACACGTCAAAGCTGTTTGTATGGTCGAAAGATCATCAAAAACACACCCTTTTCACATCATTTTAAGTTTTGGGAACAAATAAAAGTCGCAGGGGGCTAAATTAGGCGAATACGGTGGATGATTCAACACACATACATTATTTTTCGCCAAAAATCTATGAACAAGAAGTGAGGTGTGACTGGGTGCATTATCATGCAACAAACACCAACTGTTTTCATCCCGATATTCTGGACGAATGAGTCGAATCTGCCCATCAAATGCTTCAAAACATTTAAATAAAACTCACCAGTAATTGTTTGTCCACTTGGAAAAAATTCTTTGTGGATAATTCTCTTACTATCGAAGAATGTAATGAGCATTGTTTTGATTTTCGATGGAACTTTTCTCGTTTTTTTGGCTTGTGGCGAGTTTTTTGGCTTCCATTCTGCACTTTGTCGCTTTGTTTTAGGATCATATTGAAAACATCATGTTTCATCCCCAGTAATAATCGATTTTAAGAAGTTTGGATCATTTTCAGCGGCTGAAATGATGTCTCTGCAATGTGCACTTCTCCTTGATTTTTGTTCATTAATTAACGTGTGTGGAACAAATTTAGCACAGACTTTTGTTTTGCCCAAATCTTCATGCAGGATGGTCGGATCGTTTCTTTGTTGATATTTAAAGAGTCTTCCATCATTCTTAGTGACGCTCATCGATTGTTTGCCACGAAATCACACACTTTTTCAATAATCTCAGGTGTCTTAGATGAACTTAGTCTTCCGGTATGCTTATCATCTTCTAGCGTATCTCTTCCGTCCAAAAAACGTTTGTGCCACAGGAAAACATTTGATCTACTTTAACAAAACTCACCGTAAACTTGTTTCATCATTTGGTACCTTTCCGAGGCACTTTTACCAAGTTTTGCGTTAAATTTAACAACAGCCCTTTGTTCCCTCTTAATAATTCAACATGAAAAAAATTTTACTTCTCTAATGAACGGCCGTTTCGTGTGAGTTATTTTAACAACTGCGCAGTACTTTTGGCAGAAAGCAAGCAGATGGTCACGGTTTATAACGCATTCGCGATTACACTGGTGGCGCCACCGTAGGCTGAAATCTAGCGCCAGTCTTAAAAATTCTTTGAAGCACTGTGTATATGCACGCAGATCGAGGAAATCTCCGCCGAGAAAAAACAGCCATTTTGCCACAATGCACTTTTTCTGCCGTTATTGCCAGCACAGGTGGAGGGAGCGCCTTATCCATTAGTAGGATTAAGCACAAAAATAAAACAAATGTGTAAGATATATTGTTTATTACTAAATGAAAACATCAATCGTGAATGATTTCTCGAACTGAAGATTATTCAAAATTATTTTTTGCGAACATTTCGGCAAGTTTTCAAAATCAGCAGTTTCCGTTAACGATGCTCCAATGACTTACCCAAAAACTGACATTCCATGTTAAAATTGCTCCTCCGAATGTACAGCATCATCTCATTTTAGCCGCCCCGGTGGCGCAGTGGTCTAAGCGATGGCCTCTGATCATTCGTCCGAACGGGGTCCGGGTTCGAATCCCGGTGAGGCATGGATGTTGTGTTTGTCTTACGGCACTGGCTCTCTCCCTTCCCTGGAACCAGTGACCCTAAATTAGGGACGGGCGACTGCTTATAGCCCATTGAGTTGCTCACGGTGGTCGTTAAACCTTCAAAAAAAAAAAAATATATCATTTTACAAGAAGTGCAATTTTTTTGACGATAAAGGGTCTATCCTCTATTATCTCAGTAAAAAACTCAGCATCGTCTGCTCAGAAATCTTCACGTTAAAGCACTCACTCTTTGGCCACAATGTATATGTATAACGCTTATTTGACGAATTCCATGTGTTAGGTACAAAAGTGCATGTTTGCGAAACGTTTCAGGTTATTGTTTTTTTTTATTCCAAGCAAAATAGCATTCGTAAAATTCGGATATTTCTGCCGCTTCCTCCCATAAAAAAACATAGGTTGTATCAAATCATCGGCCAACACGTTCGTCGCTACATCTAGTGACAAGTGACATTAACGGGCGATTTTTGTTTCCAGAGTCATATCACCTGACTATCATACACAGTGGCGAGAACCAATGGCTGTCCAATGTCTTACCAGATTACGTTTAATCTACGTAATCTGGATGTTACGTATAGACGCTAAATGGACGTTATATGGACGGGAGTCTAGATACGTCCATCACACGTCATCTGCGCTACACTGTAAAAAAAAAAAAATTAAAAAGTGGCGTGAATTCACGGGAAATTTCCCCGTACATCGTACCAGTCCGATGACACAATGAAACCTTCCTCACTCGCTCCAGCGGTATTTGAACCACGAACCTCGCAATTGTATCTTACCACGGAGCCACACATTCCTGTTAACACCGCTCGCGTGCAAGGTACAACACTAATTTCACGATGCTTATTTATTTATTTAGTTGTTATTAATGTGGGTGAGTTAGTCATTTTATTTTCTGTTGGGCCTTATTATTTTTCTGAATACGTTTGTAATAATTTTATTTTTTTCTGTAGGAGGATTTATTACAAATTACGTATTTTTTCACTGTGATTTTTTTCCCTTTCGAAATAACAGAATGCTTTGGAACTCGAGATATTTTGAAACTGACATTGACTTCCATTATCTTTAAGAAAAGGGCGAATGCACTGCTTTATAGTATTTAATAAAACTCCTAAGTATGAAATTTACTCTTGGTAGCTATAATAACTTTTGTCTTAAGGGACCTCAGACATACACAAACATCATATAACTAATTGAGTAGTTAATCAAACCTCAAGTATTTCCACGAATCGATCCTGTTACCGGATTTTTTACATCGGAAAAAGAAAAAGTGATAACAGAATTTTCCGTTAATATATAAAAAAAATTGCTAAAAAGTGTCTGAAATTTCAGAATTTTCGGTAAACACCACTTAGTAGCGACAGTTTACCGTAAATATAAGAAAGGAATTGTACAAAGTTTTCTGAAAATTCAGAATTTTCTTGGCGTGAAATTCAGCCCCCTCCCCCTCATTTCACGGAAAAGGTTGAAAAATGCTTCGTTAATTTAAGAAAGGAATCACAAAAACGAGTTCGTGAATTTCAGAAAAGTTTCACAATATACAATTATACATACATGACTATTAAAAAATATTGATATTTAAAGATTACACCACCAAGGCTGCAGCCAACTGTATCCCCTTGCTAATGTATGAAATTCTTGTAAGATTTGAATTCGTTAAAAGTCTATAATCAGAGCACTTGGCAGGTTGTGCAATAATCAGAGCACTTGGCAGGTTGTGCAGAACTGATTTCTCCCAACTTTAAACACGACCACAAATACACTTAGAAAAACAAAAATAAAGAACACCACCAACAACAAAAAAAGATAACACCTGGCTTAGTGCCAATAAGTGAGCAACTTCAAACTGTTATTAACTTCAAACTTCTATTCCACTTGGTTCAATGGTCTCGTACTTTATTGATATTTAAGGTGCGCATGTGCGAATAGCTCCACAATTCATCCATAAAGGACGTCCATTAGATGTCCTATGAATGACATCCAATGGATGTCCAAAAGTGGTAGCTCCAGAATTCGTCCATTATAAGGACATCCACTGGACGTGATGTTTATTGAATGTTTATACATAGACGTCCACTGGACGTCTATATTTTATCCATGACGTCTACTGTACCAGGTGGATGTAATATAGACGTGCATTAGGTGGCGCTGGTTGTGTGGGTAAGCGCAACAAAAATCATGTAAAAATAGTACCAATTCGGGGACACTCATTGCTACATTTTATAATATGTATTCTGTTTAAAACACAACAGAAAATTACAGTAAGCATGTAAACATTACATTAAATAGCACCAAGAATGCTTGAGGGAGTTTTTTCTTAAATATTATCAACCAGCATCTTACCCTAACTAATATGCACACTGAAGTGCCAGAAAAACTGGTACAGACGAGCTTATGCAAAATACATAGCAACGTCACTTATGCGCGTACTTGGTTGCGTCCGCCAGTGCGTATATAAAGCGATAGACATCCTTGCCAGCTGTCAGAGCTGTTTTCGGCATGAGAATGACAAGTAATAACGATTTAAGCTCTTTTCAACGCGGTGTCATAGTTGGCGCTCGTGAGATGGGCCATAGAATTTCGGAGGTAGAAACGAAGTTCGGATTTTCACGGACGACCATTGCAAGGGTGTACCGTGACTACAAGAATTCCGGCAAAACCTCAAACCTAGGATACCGGTGTGGCCGTAAAAAGACATAGGGTGAACGTGACCATCGTTGGCTGTCAAGAATCGTTTCACGCGATGGGCGTGCAACACTCTCGCAGGTATAATCGGAATTCAATACTGGAGCCTCAACAAGCATCAGCGTCCGGACTGTGCAACGTACCCTGCACGATATGGGCTTTGGGAGCCAACGCCCAACTCGAGTCCCCTTGATGGGTGCACGACACAGAGCTATGCGCCTCGCTTGGGCACAGCAACACGGCCAATGGACACTTGATGACTGGAAACAAGTTGTCTGGTCTGAAGAGTCGTGTTTCCAACTGTATCGGGCAGATGGAAGGATTCGTGTGTGGCGCAAACCCCATGAAGCCATGAATCCCGCCTGTCAACAGGGAACTGTACCAGCTGGGGCGGGGGGGGGTCCGTAATGGTATGGGGTGTTTTTAGGTGGACTTCACTGGGACCCCTGGTACGTCAACAAACGTCTGTGACCGGCCAACGCAATGTGCGCATCCTTTCTGACGAGGTGCACGCGTTCATGTCCTGCATTCATGCTGATGGGCTGGGCCTGTTCCAACACGACAATGCAGCTTCACACAAGTGTCGGGACGCCACATTATGGTTAGAGGAGCATTTATCTGAGTTTGGGTGTTGCCATTCCCACCCAAGTCCCTAGATCTGAACGTGATAGAACACATTTGGGATGCCATGCAACGCGCTATCGAACACAGGAATCCGAGACCTCGGAATACACCCGAATTGAGGAACGCTCTGCAGGAACTATGGTGTGCATTGCCTACAGCATATTTCCAGAAGCTAGTGGAGTCCATTCCCCGTCGTATTTCTGCAGTCCTGCGCTACCGTGGGGGACCTACCAAGTATTAGACTGGTGTACCAGTTTTTCTGGCACTTCAGTGTATTTTGCACTGAATAAATCCTACGCTTAAAACGTCTCAGCTGTTTTGAGGAATTTATTCAATGTAATAATATATACATATTAAATTCCCCAATTTCCTGAAAATTAGTGAGATTAACACTTGACAAAATTTCTGAGAGAAAATAGCAGTTTTGGTGAAGGATACGTACAGCGAACAACACGATCGAGGTGGTCCCACAGATGCTCAATTGGGTTTATGTCTCGGAAATTAGGGGGACATTTTAGAAGATACTAACACATTTAGAAACTGCACTGCACAGTATAAATTGATACACTGCTGGACAATTGCTAAGGACGGATGACAATAGCAACGATAGCAACCATAAAATGGAAGGCAGGAAAATGTGGAAATTAGCATAAGTGCGGGATACAGTAAGACGTGTTGTGCGTATGCAAATTTTGGATTGCCGAACTTGTTCGTGACGTCATAGCGCTGATAAGAGATATAAAGGATTTGACGCGTATTGACCGTTGTTATTCAAACGCAAAGTTGAAAAGGAAAGAATCAATTGACGAACTTGCAATTTTCAGTATGTCTTCTCGACATCACCTAGATAATTTTACGCGTGGCCGTATTATTGGCAAGATTGAAGAAGGCCGAAAAATAACAGATGTTGCCAGGGAGTTCGACGTCAGCCACAGGGTTGTTTCAAGGCTTTGGAAATCATTTCAAACAAACGGAGAGTGTAGCAAACGTCACGGGGGAGGTCGTGTTCGCAGTACGACACCTGCAGAAGATCGGCACATAGTGCTATCAACAAAAAGACACCGGCGCAGCACGGCTAGTGAGGTAGTAAATCAGTTTATGGCTGCTACTGGCAAGCGGATCTCCCGAAAAACTGTCGCCAGACATTTGCATGAAGGAGGACTATACGCCTGCCGTCCTGTTGTATGCATTCCATTGTCCAGACGTCACCGTACCGCCCGTTTGCAATGGTGCCATCAACATCGCAATTGGACTGATAACGACTGGTCTGCTGCCCTCTTCTCAGATGAGAGTAGATACAGTCTATCGTCTGATTGTCGACGAGAACTGATCTGGCGTGATAGTGGTACTGCATATTGTCCAGCAAACATACAGGAAAGGGACCGATATCCGACATGTAGTGTCATGGCATGGGCTGGCATCATAATCAATGGCCGTACGTCCCTCTATGTGCTTCCAACTGGGACTATGACTGGCCAACGATACATTTATGATGTTCTGCTACCTCATGTTTGCATGCTCTGGGGTTCTGTCGGTGATAGATTCATTTTCATGGACGACAACGCAACATATCATCGAACAGTCGCTGTTCAGGAGTGTCTTGAGAGCGAGGATATTCAACGCCTCCTATGGCCCGCACGTTCTCCAGATCTGAATCCCATTGAAAATGTGTGTGTGATGCTTTGGGGAGGAGTCTTGCTGGTCGCCAATGCTCTCCAAAAAACAAGGACACCCTCATCCGTGCACTGACAGAGGAATGGGATAAATTACCCCAACAGCTGCTTTATAATGTTGTGCAAAGCATGACACGACGTGTGGAATCTTGCATCGCCCTCCATGGTGGCCATATCCCGTATTGACATCTTACGCCGGAAAGCCTGCGGACGGTAATTGCATTTTTTTTTCACGTTTACGTATTCTGCACAAAATGGCCGGTTTGTCCCTTGAACACGTTCCAAAGCCTTCTGGATTTCAGAGCACAATAAATTGTCTTTCTTGTAATGTCCTGGCATTCTGACATTATTTTATTTCACTTGGCATCCAACCACACTTACTTTTTTATGCGCTATATAGCTGTTTATGATCCGTCCTTAGCAATTGTCCAGCAGTGTATAAGTTAAATTAACAGGTGAGCAATGGTTGAGGATTTCTACAATCATGAGAAAAAAGCTTAAAATTCAAATCTTTATCAATTGCCAGAACATTGCATTTTCTTGCTGCGACACAAATTTTCCAGTTCAAATATGATATTTATCCGGCCAGTTAACTCATACCTATTTGTAAAAGAAGCACCATTTTTGCACAAGTTGCTCAGAAGGTATGATTTCAGTAGCAGTTTTACTTTTTTTAACTCATTTTATTCAGTTGCTTTATCAGCACTGTCATTGTAATCTGTGCGTTTCTTAGTGAATTTACCCATAGCAACGATGGCACCTGTATGATAGATGGCACAGAGGGTGGCAAGCAGCCACTAGTTAGTGCGTACTTTTCTTTCCTAATCTGTGTTCTGCATCGGTGCAATCTGCAAGAGTTTGAAGGTTATGGGTAATATTGGAGAGGTAATCGCATATACGGTCCGTGGTGATCGCATATACGGTCCCTCCGTGGTAATCGCATATACGGTTGCTTATGTGACGTCTCCCATTCCACCAATAAGAAGCGTTGTTAGAAAAGGTATCTCCTCCGACTGTGATTTTTTGTACGCTGACAAAAAGTAGTTGTTAGTTGACAATTTGACCGCCATATTCAGTGTTTTAGCTTCGAATATCTTCTTATTTTCCGTAATTACTGTTTCGTAAAATTTATCATGAGTGCCTAGAATGTATATGGTTTTGGACTTCGTTATTAATAGAATTCTCACAAGAGAAGCCATATATGAAGAAAATTTTAAGGTTTTTGTTGTTTAATTTTACTACATGAGAAGTCATGATCATGGATTGCTTTCAATGCCGTAGACGTCAGAGCTGACTCTGATTTAAACTTGAACTTTGAAGGGTGGGGGGGGGAGGCGTCTAATCCATCTAGCCTCTAAAATCTTACACTGTCTCACACGTTATTTAGTGCTCTAGAGTGTAACGGAGGGAGTGGGGCAGGTGATTGAACCAATAGGTGCTGTTGGAACATACTTTAAGGATTAATCCCCCGTAAGGGGTCCGGGTTAGAATCCCGGTCAGGCATGGATGTTGTGTTTGTCTTATGGCACTGGCTCTCTCCCTTCCCTGGAACCAGTGACCCTAAATTAGGGACGGGCGACTGCTTATAGCCCATTGAGTTGCTCACGGTGGTCGTAAAACATCCAATCAAAAAAAAAAAAAAAAAAAGGATTAATCCTTTAACATTTTAACGACCATAACGCCCAAAACGCCAAACGGCCATAACAGCCCGAAACGCTTGTCTAGAATGAGTCAGATTTCCTGCCCTTACTTGTTCTTCAAATTTTCTCAACCTATGAGGGATCAGCAGGAGTCACCCTTGCTCACAATTGTTGTTATTAAACAAAGAAGTGAAACAACAGACAGTTTCGGGCGTTATGGTATTTAGAGTGATACAAGATTTTTGAGTCATGGTCGTTAAAGGGTTAAGCGGCCGATATGTGGAAGCAAAATCTTGCCCAAATCCGACGTAGCTTGGGGACTATGTGGCTCCAAATTTCCTCTACTCCCTACACCGAAAAAGTCAGATTACGGCTGGGTTTACCACTTTTCTCAGAGAGCAATTGCTTTGCCCCTTGCCTCTCAGAAGTGAGAATCACTAACCTGTCACAAGAGATAAGCGCTACCTTCAAGTCTTTTATTCTCCACCCCATGGCTTAAGGCGTGAACTCGGAATGTTTCAAGCCTTTTGGCCAGGGAAAACTCTCTTGCCCTGAAACCGAAGTTCTGCCGATAGGTAAAAAGATTTTTGTCTTTTAATGAAAAATTGCGAATGACTCTTCGTGCCATGTGGAAGAATTAAAACAGTCAACATGTAAAGAGGATAAAACGGACTACACTGGAAAGGAAACAAAAGCATTCTTATACATTGGATTTAATCACATGCGTAGAAGCAGAATCATGTGGGGATGGGCAGTGGCACAACCAGGAATTTTTGTTCGAGGGGGCTGTACATATAAAATATACGTACACAATGTGTGTACATATATATAGTGTACGCCTATAGTTTATATAAGGTTGTGACGTACGCCGCTCTTAATCTCTTTGGGGCTTTGGGAAAACGACACCATGTAATAGAAGACACTATGGCAGACACAATGTAATTTTTTGAATATTTAAAATTATATTTTTGAATGTTTAATTTGTGAAGTACGTCGCTCTTAATCTCTTTAGGGCTTTGGGAAAAAGACACCATGTAATAGAAGACACTATGGCAGACACTATGTAATTTTTTGAACATGTAAAATAATATTTTTGAACATTTAATTTGTGACGTACGTCGCTCTTAATCTCTTTGGGGCTTAGGGAAAAAGACACCATGTAATAGAAGACACTATGTAGTTTTTTGAACATGTAAAATTGTATTTTTGAATGTTTAATTTGTGAAGTACGTCGCTCTTAATCTCTTTGGGGCTTAGGGAAAAAGACACCATGTAATGGAAGAAACTATGGCAGACACTGCAATTTTTTGAATACGTAAAATAATATTTTTGAATGTTTAATTTGTGACGTACGTCGCACTTAGTCTCTTTGAGACTTTGGGAAAAAGACACCATGCAATAGAAGACACTATGTAAATTTTTGAACATGTAAAATAATATTTTTGAATGTTTAATTTGTGACTTACGTCGCTCTTAATCTGTTTGGGGCTTTGGGAAAAAGACAACATGTAATAGAAGACACTATGGCAGACACTGTGCAAATTTTTGAACATGTAAAATAATATTTTTGAATGTTTAATTTGTGACGTACGTCACACTTAATCTCTTTGGGGCTTTGGGAAAAGGACACCATGTAATAGAAGACACTATTGTAATTTTTTGAACATGTAAAATTATATTTTTGAATGTTTAACTTGTGAAGTACGTCGCTCTTAATCTCTTTGGGGCTTAGGGAAAAAGACACCATGTAATGGAAGAAACTATGGCAGACACTGCAATTTTTTGAACACGTAAAATAATATTTTTGAATGTTTAATTTGTGACGTACGTCGCACTTAGTCTCTTTGAGACTTTGGGAAAAAGACACCATGCAATAGAAGACACTATGTAAACTTTTGAACATGTAAAATAATATTTTTGAATGTTTAATTTGTGACGTACGTCGCTCTTAATCTCTTTGGGGCTTTGGGAAAAAAACAACATGTAATGGAAGACACTATGGCAGACACTGTGCAAATTTTTGAACATGTAAAATAATATTTTTGAATGTTTAATTTGTGACGTACGTCGCACTTAATCTCTTTGGGGCTTTGGGAAAAGGACACCATGTAATAGAAGACACTATGTCAGACACTATGTAATTTTTTGAACACGTAAAATAATATTTTTGAATGATTAATTTGTCAAGTACGTCGTTCTTAATGTCTTTGGGGCTTTGGGAAGAAGACACCATGTAATAAAAGACACTGTGGCAGACACTATGTAATTTTTTGAACATGTAAAATACACTGCTGGCAACCCAAAATGCAACATCAAGAAGGACACGAGATAGCAAAGCCAGATTTACTGGACACATAACAACAGATACAAAGATGAAACGATTGAGCTTACAGGCCTGTGCGACTTGCGGAACACGCAGACATCAATAGTTCGTGTGGCCCCCATGGCTGGCAATAACGGCCGCTACACGCCGCGACATCCAACGAAAGATGCTTTGGATATGGACTTGGGGTATGTCGGTCCCGGCTGCTTCCACACGTTGCCACAGTTCATCAGGCTTAGCCGTGGGTGGTGTTTACCGGGCCACTCGGTTGCCGATCAGAGACCAGTCGTGTTCGATGGGCGACATATCGGGAGAACAGGCGGGCCACGGCAGCAGTGACACCTGGTGGGCCGTGAAGGATTGTCGCACGATGCGTGCCACGTGCGGGCACGCATTGTCTTGTTAAATCGTGGCCGCTGGCAGGTCCTGCAGGTAAGGGAGGACTACAGGCTCCAAAACGTCGGGGATGTAACGGTGGCTGTTGAGTGTACCGACCATGCATACCAGAGGGGTGCGGGTGTCATATCCAATTGCGCCCCAAACCATAACGCTAGGCGACGGACCGGTATGGCGATGCATAATGCAGGCGTCATACAGTCTCTCGCCCCGGTGCCGTCACACGCAGATCCAATCATCGAGGTGTTGCAGGCAGAAGCGGGATTCGTCGGAGAAGACGGTGCGGCGTTCAACGGCTCACTGCCGCCGCCCTTGCCGGTGGTGTAACGTCAATGGTAATCGGAGCAATGTGCGCCATGCGACAAGTCCCTGCTCCTGCAGACGACGTCGAACGGTACGTGCTGACACATGTTGTTGCGCAACACACCCTAATTCCTGCGCTAACGTTCGTGATGTGGCGGTGTGAGCCGTCAATGCCTGCTGCACAACATGCCGGTCTTCTCTTTCGGTGGTGTGCCGTGCTGGCGGCAATCGTTCACGTCGGTCCGTCCGTCTATCCTGCACCCACCGAATCCATAGTCGTCTCACTGCGGCTGGATGTCGTCCCACACGGGCGCCGATGTCTCGATACACCGCTGTCGCGATAAGCCACTATTCGTCCTCTGTGGAACTCCGAAAGGTGCTGGAACGACTGCCGTATTCTGCGACGAGGCATCAGGAAGCTCCCCACGCACATGTCTGGCAGCACAACACACTTCCACTACTTACACCACGCCTTCTGTGCACCCTTCTTATAGTGCTTCTCGGTGGCGTGCCTGGTGCATATGATTTGCATATGCCCGTTTGCATGTCCTCTCGCGGGCGACGCATGCTGCGAATTTCAGGCCAATCGGATGCTTCCTTATTGGTGTGTTGCATTTTGAGTGGCCAGCAGTGTAATATTTTCGAATGTTTAATTTGTGAAGTACGTCGTTTTTAATCTCCTTGGAGGGGGCTTAAGCCCCCAAAGTCCCCTCCGAGGGTGCGCCAATGGGGACGGGGGACGTTTCCCTAACTAGGGACCGGCCCCTTGAACTTTTGGTTTATCATTCTAAATACGATGCTTCCATATTTCTAAATTAAAATTAGAATTCAGAATTATTGAGTACTATATCATTATAATACCAAATATATCGTTCCGAGATTTATTTTGTCTTAATACTGATGTGTGTAGCACACACATGGCGAGGTTCCATCTGGTCCCGGCTTCCTACACAAGAATGACCTTGTTCTTCATTTTTCAGATGAAGGAAACAATGACGTTTTTAAAAATGCTTTGTTCCGCCTGCGGTCATGTTAAAATAAGAAAAATCTTTTAGAACACATTTTTATAGTTTTAATTCTTTTGAATCGGGAAATTGCCGCTCTTTCTGTATTTTTTTCAAAAGACAGAAACGAGCTCGTTAAAATCTGATATCGGTCAAAGAATGATATTTTGCCTCCAAGATACTGCATTGAGTCTAGCTGAATGACAATGGCAAACAACGGTGTTTGAGGGTCACTATACGACTCCGAATTTTTTGTTTACCCTGAGTCCCGCATTCCCTTACTCTATACCATTTCCAATGCCCTTTTCCATGGAATCGTCTCAGGGCTTGAAATCTTTATCTGCAGCTCATTTGACTGCTTCTCGGGAGCGTATGGACTATTATTAATCATAATTTCATGTAGCACGAATTTACAATTAGAAGAGCAATAGAGGAAAATGTTTTTTATTTAATTTAATAAAAAAATAAATCGACATTTGGAAAAAAATAAGCCTCATTTTTGTGACTCTTTGAAAAGTAAGCAATAGTGGAATTCAATTTTTTAGAGACAGGTGAATGACTTTTTTCTCAGAAGCATATCATGCCCTTTGTTGTAAAAGCAGAGCACACTTAAGGAGACGGAGGGAGGATTGGACAGTAATTTTGGGATCCAGTATTAGTGGCACATCTAGGATTTCAATATGGGTGGATAAATAAAAATTCACAGGAGAAAACATTCCCAAAATATGATGAGGAAGCCACAAAAATATACCCACCGTATTGAAGTGTGTATCCAGTGGCGGACTGGGTCTAAAAATACTGGTTGCCAGAAAAGACAAAGGGGGCCCACCCACAGCTATAAGGCTATCATTGAATTTTTAAAATTTTCAAAAAAATACATAACTGGAAAAAAGGTACAATTAAAATTTTTGTGAAATAAATTAATTTTTTTAGTAATTACGGTGTACAAATATTGTACACATTACTGGAAGTGTACAGTAGGTACCAAATGTAAATATAGATTGTTATAATTGATTTTTTAAATTATTTCTTTTAATTTTAAATAATTGATGGACATTTTTTAAAAGTTTGCTTGTACTGATCATTTTTACAAATTAACAAACAGTTCAAAAGCATATTTTATGCAGTCCACTATATTAAGAGCAGTCGTTTGAATTCACTAGATGATTGTGCTAATCTGTCAATTGTTAGATAAAGTTGGATGCAGAGGCATCCAACTTTATCTAACAATTCCTTTTCAATGGATAGCAACATGTATGATTCCAAGTTCTCCTCAGACAGTGAATTTCTTAGCCTTGTCTTTATGAACTTTAGCTTTGAAAATGTCTTCTCGCATTGGACTTGAGTAACTGATAGTGTGTAGATTACTTTATAAAGTTTACAAAGGTTACCATATGCCTTGTCATGAAGTCTGTTGGATGCCAGAATTTTTAGTACACACCATGGGCAAGTGCTACAAATTTTACACTCGTTGCAACTGGTATCCATATTCTCACCATCCTTAAGCAATAGCTTTAATACATAAAAGTTCGAAGCAAAAGAAAACAATTCCAATATTACTTGATCTTTATTGATTTGTGGAGACAGCTTAATAATACCTTCCAATGCTTCATCTTCAAGGCACTTCTCTGCAATAGTTTTAAAATCTTTTAGTATACACCCGATGGGCAAATGCTACAAATTTTGCACTCGTTGCAACTGGTACCCATATTCTCACCATCCTTAAGCAATAGCTTTAATACATCAAAGTTCGAAGCAAAAGAAAACAATTCCAATATTACTTGATCTTTGTTGATTTGTGAAGACAGCTTAATACCTTCCAATGCTTCATCTTCAAGGCCCTTCTCTGTAATAGTTTTAAACTTCCAAACAGGATAAATCTTTATACGGCTTTTTGTTTTGTACAAAGTGTGAATTTAGTGAGTGGACAATGCGGCCCATTATTAGGTTGAACACATTTATACTCGAAAATCAGCTAGAGAATCTGAGAAATTTTTTCATCATCTATAAGCTCATCTGCCATTCTCTTCTTCTTCCTTTGCTTCTTAACTGGCAATGCTGTTTCCAAAGAGTCAATTTCCAATGTTTGATTTTCATTCTGAAAATTAGTCTCAGTTTTTTTTTATTCTGAATTTTGTCTCAGTACAACGTCTTTCACATTCGCTAGAAGATACAGCAATGATTTACACATATTGTCTAATATTTATGGAGGCCCACACTTCATCAGGGGCCTACTTGCCATTGGACAAGCTGACAGCCTGGCCAGTCCGCCAGTGTGTGCATCCCATGATTCACGGACGAATCAGTGTTAGCAAGAAAATGGAAAAATGCATGGTTGAAAAATGGATGCCAGTTCAGTTCTGCTGTAACCCCCCGGTTCAGCTTGTAGAAATTGTATAGAAATAGTGGGCAAAATAATATCATCCAAATATCATGATTCAAACGAATTCTTAATGTAAGAAAATTTCCCCCAATTACAGATGCGTGCCAAAAAACATCTGTAATGCTTTCGAAAGATTTGAGGATGGAGGAGGGTGACGGGGGGGGGGTGACTATACTTTTTGCGGACTCCTCCTAAAACAGCGGAAAGAAATATAGTTTTTTATTTTTCACAAGGCAGTTTCTTATGGTTTTTGCTGTGCTATCTGCAGAAAAAAAAAAACAGAACTGTGAATTCATCAAGCATCCTGCGTAATTCTGGGGCCCTTGACAATGTGGGGCCCAGGCTGCAGCCCCTAGTCCCCCTCTTAAAGAGGCTTTGTGTTAAAGCATGTTTTATTTAGGTTTAGATTCATTTAGTTTGCTCTGAAAAGTAGTTAGATAAGGCAATAAATATGTACATAACATGACGCACTTTGCTTGTTCCATGGATTTCTTGTTGGACCCCCTTGAAGAAATTCTGTGAGCGCCACTGTGTGAAAATGTAATCACATGGAAACAGGATTTTCTGGATGACGTCAACGTGAAGTGAATGGCTGAAGCTCTGAGCTTCCATTCTCCAGATCATCATACTTTCATGATGTCTTATGAAATTTGCACACCTAAAGTTTTCCTCCTATTTTACAACATGGCATTAAATTAGCTTCCCCGTACGATGATCTCACCGTTAACCAAAATACGAATGACACAGGACACAGTGGTCACTTTCAATCTTTAATAAAAAAATATTTAAGATGTGTATGATAAAAATTAATTCTTTAATGAAAAATAATTGTAAGAATTATTTTTATGTCACATAAAATGATAAAAATAATATCTAATGAAAAATACATGTGATGTTAAAATAAATCTTCAATGAAAAACATATGCGTATATACAATTGTAGCAAGAAATAGAGGCGAAATTTTGACAAGAATGAAATATTTCTACTCCAAATTATATGAAAGGGATGATACATGTACTCAACACATCACGAAAGGCACCAGTACCACAGTTCTTCCAGTCCTCCCAGCAGAAGTTGCACATGCAATCAAGAACATGAAGCGGGGAAAAGCTCCAGGAGAAGATGGAATTACTGTAGACATCATACAAGAAGCAAGTGGAGAAATCGAAACTGTACTCGCCCAAGTTTTCACTCGATGCCTTAATGAAGGGAAGATTCCTGAGGATTGGAACAACGCTACATTGATCCTGCTACATAAAAAAGGTGACATTGTGGATCTCAGGAACTACAGATCTATCAGCCTCCTATCAGTAGTTTATAAAATCTTCACTAAAGTTCTTTCACACCGCTTGAAGGTAACACTGGACATGACTCAACCGAGAGAACAAGCTGGATTCAGGAGTGGCTGCAGCACAATAGATCATATCCACGTACTGAGAGAATTAATTGAAAGAGCGAGGCAATATGAACTTCCATTGTGCATGGCTTTTATCGATTATGAAAAAGCCTTTGATTCGGTGAAACCATCAGCAGTTACAATGGCTCTGAAATCCTGCTGTATTGAAGATGCATACACTAATATTATTAATAACATATATGAAAATGCTAGTGCAAAGATTCGGCTGTTGAAGAATACAGCACACATAAAAATTGGAAAGGGAGTGAGACAAGGTGACACCATATCTCCCAAGCTCTTAAATGCCACATTGGAAAATGTCTTTCAATCATTGAACTGGGAAAACAAAGGGATAAAAATCAATGGAGATTATCTAACTCCCCTTCGTTTTGCTGATGACGTAGTCATTTTTGCAACTACCCCAATCAGAGCTGCAGAGTATGATCCTAGAACTTGCTGATAAGAGTAAATAAGTGGGATTAAAAATGAATTTTCAGAAAACAAATGTGATGTACAATGCTTTTACAAGAAATGAAGATTTATCGATTGATGGAGAAAAGCTGGAGATAACAGATACGTACGTTTATCTTGGACAGCAGCTATCAAGTAAGGGTCAAATTGATGAAGAAATTAATCGGAGTATAAAACTTGCCTGTAGAGCTTTTAGAAGAAACAGCATAATTTTCAAGAGCAATATGCCATTATGTCTTAAAAGAAAAGTGTTTGATCAATGCATCCTTCCAGTGCTTACGTATGGTGCAGAGACGTAGACCGTAACTAAAAGAGACATACAAAGGCTGCAGACAACTCAAAGTAGCATGGAGAGGTGCATGCTTGGTGTAACCAGGAGAGATAAGAAGAGGAACTCGTGGATCAGAAAAATGACAAGAGTGGAAGACATCATGATCAGAGTAAAATCCCTGAAATGGGAATGGGCTGGACATACTGCCAGAAAGACAGATCATCGATGGACAGGCGAAATTTTAGATTCGATTCCAAGGGACAAGAAAAGATCCAGAAGAAGACCACATTCGAGATGGGTGGATGAAATTCGAAAGTATGCGGGAGTGACATGAAGGAGACTGGCACAAGACAGACCGTTGTGGAAGAGTCTTGGAGAGACCTTCGTCCAGCAGCGGATTGATAATGGTTGACAATGATGATGATGATGATATGCAATTGTACATTATTTGAAATGTGTCGTTTAATCATAACGACTGCCCTCCTCCCATTACGGGACAAGTCTTTCAATGAATTTGGCTATATTTAATTGAAATTTTTTGCCGGATGATATGTGCGAAGTATTTTAATTGCGTGACGAATTTTCTATTTTGCCAAGTTTTTGGAAGAACTCAGAACAAGTACAGTTGAAATTTTGCCTCCCCAGTGGTGCAGTGCTCTTAGTGCTCGCCAATGACCATTCGTACAAGTTGGTCCGGGTTCGAGTCTTGAATGAGGCATGCGTGGTGTGTTTGTCTTACAGCACTTCATCTCTTTATTCCCTAGAACGAATGTCGTGCAAATCCTCCAAATACGTGGCGTCCGTGAATAAATAAAGACATCGCTCTTTCCACGTTTTAAAAGCACACAGCAACCGAAAAATTGTTATTCGGTCACCGCTGAGGAATCGAATCCGAGATCTCTCGATATTTAGCCGAGCGCGTTAGCATTACACCGAGATGGCCAACAATCCACGGCACTATGCGTGTCTTACGGATTTATGATGTCAGAAGCTGACAGAAAAACACACATAGCGCCGTGGATTGTTGGCCATCTTGGTGTAATGCTAACGCGCTCGGTTAGATATTGAGAGGTCTGGGATTCGATTCTCCAGCGGTGACCGAATAACAATTTTTGCGGTTGCTGTGTGTTGTAAAACGTGGAAAGAGCGATGTCTTTGTTTAGAACGAATGCCTCCAAATTATGGACAGGTGATTGCTTATCGTTTTTACAATTGTTCACGGTGGTCGTTAAACTCGAAAAAAAAGGGAAAACAAACTAGTCAAAATTTGTTTTCACAAGAAGTATGTTGGAAAATTAATACAACGGAAACTATTTTTAAGAACATTTTTCATTAGAAATCTAACGAGGTAATGAGGAAGTATGAAATCGAGGACACTTGAGGACAAACAACAAAATTTGGGGACAGTTTGCTTCCCCAAAGGCATCACACGTTTTTGGGGACAATAAACTAATTTCGAGGACTCAGATCCAAGGAGGATATATTACTGGAGACACCACTGTTCTGCTGCCATAGGTCACAGCTAATCTGCGGTGTGACGTCACAAGCAGGCAAAAACGAACTAAATTATACCGTTGATAAAACAGTAAGCTTGTGTATCATTGAGAAATATTATTGAATTACTCATTTTATCTGTTTAAGCGCCTAGAAACTTTTGTTCCATTGGTTTCAAAGCAGCTTCTCTTCTGCGGCTGCGTCGTGCCTGCTCATGACGTCATTTGCAGCACAGACGGTGACTTATGGCGGCCAATGCTGCGTGGATAGGAGTGGTGTCTCCAGTAATATAACCTCCTTGCTGAGATCAGATCAGATCATACGTAGAAGATTTTAGGAAGGGAGTGTCTGACCCCAGGTCTTAAACAACCCTTAGAAATAGGAAGCTAGGAGATTTGCGCTAGAGTGCCCGATAGGAAAGTGACACGGAAGCGAGGTAAGAAGGGGAGGAAGACGCTCTTATTTATTACCGGGTGGCCAGTACCCAGGGTCCGACAGCTTAACGTGCCCATCCGACGCACGGCGGGTATTTAGTGGTTCGAACGTTTGTACCCGCCCAAGATTGAACCTGAGGTTATCTCCATGGCAATCAGGAATGCTGACCACTAGGCCACCCGTGGCCCAAATTCGAGGACTGCCCTCAAGAATTCGGGACTTCTGATCAGCTTCTTACTCATGAGTAAAATGACAGATACATTATTATTATTTTTGATTGGGGGTTTAACGACCACCGTGAGCAACTCAATGGGGTATAAGCAGTCGCCCGTTCCTAATTTAGGGTCACTGGTTCCATGAAAGGGAGAGAGCCAGTGCCGCAAGACAAATACAACATCCATGCCTTCCCGTACCCATTTCGGACGAACGATCAGAAGCCATCGCTGAGACCACTGCGCCACAGGGGTGGCCATTAGACATTGCAACACGCAGTTACATACTTTGTTTGTGTGATCATGAGGCATTTCAAAGAGGCTGGCCTTTTCTAAAAGAACAAAATTTGCATAATATGATTAACTTAGGCGCGAGTGTTTTGCAGTACTTTGTATCGGTATAAAAGTAGGGCAATCATTTTAATTACAATGTGCGCATTTTTTTCGCCCAATAAAGTGTAAGAATTTTGGTTTTAGGAAAAATACTTGTAGGCTCCAAAGAATTTGATTCATTAAAACTCCCAGAAAGCCTAGTTATTAATCTGGAAGTTAAAATCTTCAGTGACGGAAAGCTGATATATCTCCACAGAAGGGCCTCGAAAATTTGGGGAGGGGGTTGAAAAGTTTTTCCGGTACGCCACTGAGTACCTAATAATATATACAACAGGAAATCAAGGAGATTTCAGTGTCGTAACACGTACGTATGGAGTAACCTCTGGCTCCCGATAATAAGGAAATCACAAAAAGAAATAAAGTTGCTTTGGAAACAAATCTATAAGTTCACAGACAGGGGCACACAACGTTTAACTGCTTTGAAACCTTCGGAAAGGGGGCGACATTTTATTCAGTATTTTTTTATAATATATTCTTTTTTGCCTTTATTCAGTTCCAAAATACTCAAAATTTTGATTAGATATTAATTCACATGGCGCGCTCAGTACGGAAAACAAATCCTTATACGCAAAACAGTGCAAGTGAAGAGCCGAAATGAGAATACTTGGAAATCTGCAGTTTTCCGCCGAGTTGTCATGGTAACCGTGACGTCACGCTTCCCAATCTGCTCGCTCAAGTGAAGTGTTTCAGCTTCAGGCGCCTTACCTCTGCACCTTTCAGTTTTTGAGCGTAAAGTCGTGAGATATCACGGTGGAGTGGGCGGACTACCAGGGTACCTTGCAATCTGCTAGGGCTTTTTCTTTGTGGTGCTTTTTCCTAGGGCATTTTCCTTGTTGTTGAAAACTTTAACTGGTATTTTAGGTTTGTGTACAATTTAACTGATAGTGATAGTTTTTAGTATGCATCCTGTGGACGACATTGTTTGTAATTTATTGCCAACTCCATTTGATCTGTGGAAAGATGAAGATAAAAAGAGACATTTTGCGTCAAGGACGACCGACGGATTCACTGACAATTGTTGCCAAGAACGAAATCAAGAAGAGCGGTAAATCTAACAATATTAATTTTAAAAATTGTTGGTTTACTGAATATAAATGGATTTGCAGCACTTCTGTGTTAATTTTTTTTTAGCCCTGCTTACTTTTTGGTAATAAACATTTGGCGTGGAAAAAGACGGATTCTCAGATTTATTAAACATAACACGGTCACTTCATAAACATCGTAATTCTAGCGAACACCTGAAATGCGGATTAATGTTAAGGAATTTTGAAAAAATTCAAAACACCGTTGCCGATGTCCTGAGGACGAATGCTAGGCTTTTGAAAACGCATTTTAACGAAAACGTTCGTTTAAATAGACTTTTCCTGCAGACAGTGATTGATCCAGGATTAGTCTATACTGTATTTGAGCAAACAAGAACTAGCATATCCATGGCGATGACGAAAGCATGGGCTCGATAAATCGTGGGAATTTCATTGAATTACTTTCATTGTTGATATGAAGAAGTTCTTTAGAAATTAAAAATCAATACCAAAGGATAAAAAAAGCTATTCAAAATCAATTGATTGAATGTATTTATGAATATATAAACGATCACGTCAAAAATTAAATAATTTTTGAATGTTGATTCGAAAGGTGTATTGGTTGAGGGATTTTTTGGTTTCCATGATGTGAATGAAGACAGAACGTCAGGAGCTTTATACAAAATGCTAGACAAAATTTTGGAACAGTCTGATTACCAACACAAATAAATAGGACAAAGTTACGATGGGGCAAGTATAATGTCTGGACATTTAAATGGGCTACAGAAAAAAAGTCAAGGATAAAGCCTCTCAAGCTGTTTTTGTTCATTGCTTAGTTCATCGTTTGAATCTTGTATTACACCAGAGTTTTTCTAAAATTTCTATAGTGTTGAATACTTTTTGCAAGCCTCAGTGGAATTGCTTCGTTTGTTCATCATTCTACGAAGCGGTTTTATACACTTATACCAACAGCCGCAAGACGCAGACCAACCATAACAGAAACTCGATGGTCCTCCTTTTCGAAATTAATAAGTGTAGTTGTTGAAGATTGGGATAAATTGAAGGAAGTGTTCGGATTTCTGACGAATAACGAATAATCTGACAAAAAATCACTTTATCTTGCCAAGGGGTTTTGGAATGATGTGAACACTTTCGAATTTACATTTTTGGCTCCACCGATCTATTATTCGAAATTTTGAAGAAAAAATAATTAAACATAAACTACTGCGTAACTCAAATTAAAAAAAAAAAACTCGTGAAATTTTGAGCCATCAAAGGAACGATGAGTTATTTGAAACAGTTTGGAAAAGCTAGCAAAATCACAGAAATAACACGGGAATATGCTGCTCTTACAGAGGAAACAATTTTTCAAAATTATAAACAATTGTATTTTGAAATTTTGGACCACATTCTTATGGAAATGGATATAAGATTTCAAGACTGTAAGAAACTTCAATTTGTCTGACTTGCTGACACAACCAAAGTCGAATAATTTAATGCATGCTTTCCCTCTCGCGCTCTTGAAAATCTACATTTTTACGGAAACATATTTACTAAACACCAGCGCCTTAAAAATGAACTGAGTCGTGTATATGCCGATGAAAAATTAAGGAATATATTGACTCAAGAACTCCTTCGAGTGTTTCACGGAGACAAAGACATTTTTACAGAAGATTATAAATTGGTTTTCCTTAGTTTAACAATTCTATGTACAAGTGTGCAGTGGAAAGAAGATTTCTTAAAAGAATACAAACTTGCTCAAGAAACACTCGTTCCCAAGATAGATTTGCTTCTTTGGCAAATATTTCTATTCAGGAAGACATTTTATTGATGCTCACGAAGAAACAACCATCTAACCATCTTATGACAACATAATCGATAAATTTGCAGCTTTAAAAGGAAGAAAAATTGATTTAACATACAAAAAATAGGTAAGTCCTCATTAAGGGATTTTCACTGTAGACAGTAGATATCTTTTCATTCTGCTCTTGTACCTCTTCACCTATTTTTTCAACCACGAGCCGCCACTGGTGAGATGTGGTTGACATATTAGTCCAAAAGACGTCACGAAGTCGACCCTTCAGACAGTGACCATCAAAAATGCAACCTTGTACTGTGACGGACTACCGTAAGCTTCAAGATTCCTCCTTAAGTTCAGATAGAAACAAATATGAATAACATACATCTGCTTTTATTTTAAATTTTAAACAAAACATGGCGTCAGGTTGCAAGCAAATAAATTGATCTGTATTCCGTTTTCAAGTGCAAAATGGCCAAATACAGACAAAACGAGGTAAACTTCCAAATGTGGCTCATAAATAGTTTTCTGAAGCAAGGATAGATGGCGACACGTTATCGCTACATCGTAAAGCGTTGCGTTGCGTTGTGAAAGTGGCAAAGGAAATGAATAATATGGATTAAAGGTGGCCCTTAAAAGAACCTTTATGAATGTACATTGTGGCATATGTGTGAAATATATATTATGACGGAAGAATAAGTTTTCCTCATGAATATGAAACTGTCTACTTAGCAGAATAAAAGCAAGAAAAGTTTTATCTGGCAGGGAAGAACTGCCTGATTGCACGAATGTTCTGAGGAAAGACAGCAATTCCGTCGGAATAAATATTACATAATATGGTCTGCCAAGTACATTTTGTGAATGCCCTGTGTTAATTTATGTTTCAGGGGAGGCCATTAGCTCTCCACTCCTTGTGTATGCGCCCCTGTGATGGGATCAATGAAGTTGAGGGAGTGGTTGACCGTTAAATGAGCATAGCCACAGGTTTGGAGATTGCGTTATGCAGCCCACTTGTCCGTCATAATGGTTGTTCCTGCCTCGACTTGTTTGATCATTTTTTTGATGATGAGGTGCAGCAATGTCTCTGCAGATGTGTTGTTATCAGGACCGCGCGAGAAGAGAGATGAAGTGCTACTGTAGCGCCATCTATCAGAGCGGACCACTTTTGGAAAGTTAGCCCAAAAAGAAGGTGCTTTTAATTAATTTTTAATTAGTTTCCAATAAAACCCTGCGCAATAGGGTCATAAATTTTAGCTGAAGTCTTTAAATTATTTAAAAAACATTTGTCCCTCTGTGATGATAAAGCTTGAGATAAACCACGAGCAATTGCAGTACATTTGTCAGAAAAAGAGGAATTATTCCAGCAATGATATTTTCCGAAACAGAGCAAAAAACTATTGTTGGTACTTCACTGGACGTTGCCGAGGCTAGTTTAAATATTACAGCGCCATGCGCCATGAAAAATTAGATGCCCCCCACGTAAACGTATTTTAACGTAACAAATGCACTTCTAATTTTAATTTCATTTTAAAATTATATGGACATTTTTTTATCACGAAAAGAATAAGCATATTTTCGCGAACAACTCTGTAGAATTTTTAGCACATTTTGGCATTGAAATAAAAATTTTAAATTCCGTTATTTTGCAAGTTTACTTCGCATAAAGTTGAAACTTCATTTCACGTCAATTTTTATATTCACAAATGTAATTGCTTGATTTTAACACACACAGTGTACACGTTAAGTAATGACACTGATTCTTTTTACGAGACAGCACTTTTTATAATAAAAAGTAACAAACGTGTTTATAGGTCTGACCACTAGAGCGTGCTGTAATCGCAGGAGCAACTTTCTAGTCAGGTGATGCAGCACTTTTTTTTATTTTTTTATTGGAGGTTTAACGACCACCATGAGCAACTCAATGGGCTATAAGCAGTCGCCCGTCCCTAATTTAGGGTCACTGGTTCCAGGGAAGGGAGAGGGCCAGTGCCGTAAGACAAAAACAACATCCATGCCTCACCGGGATTCGAACCCGGACCCCGTTCGGACGAATGGTCAGAGGCCATCGCTTAGACCACTGCGCCACCGGGCCGACGCAGCACTTTTCATGCGGCCACTTTTAAATTGAGTTTTTTTTTGATTGGAGATCTAACGACCACCGTGAGCAACCCAATGGGCTTTAAGTAGTCGCCCGTCCCTGATTTAGGGCCACTGATTCCAGGGAAGAGAGAGAGAGAGAGCCAGTGCCGTAAGACAAACACAACATCCATCCCTCACCGGAATTCGAACCAGGACCCATCTCAGACGAACATCAGAAGCCATCGCTTAGACCACTGCGCCACCGGGGGTGGGGGTGGGTGGGGAGGATGTTGAAGTAAGACTATGGGAATGGATCGCGATAGAAGCTGCGAAATAGAGCCAAGAGCTGTGATAAAATTTTACTGTAAATTAGGGAAGACTGCCACAGAAGTGTACCAAGATCTGAAAGAAAAAAAAGTTGCCTTCCCGGTGACGCAGTGGTCCATTGAGTTGCTCACGATAGTCATTCAACCTTCAATAAAAAAAAAAAAAAGAAAAGAAAAAGGTTACGGCTATGACTGTCAGCCTGAGCTGCAGATAGGTGTTCCACTGGTTTTCAACGTTTAAAGATGGGAGGGAGTCCCTCGAAGATGAACCACGCACAGGACGTCCAGTTTTTGCACGGACATTGGTTTTGTTTTCGGCTCTGTTGGAATTATAAACCGGAAATTTGTTCATGAGGGCACCACACTGAACGGTCAGTATTATTTAGTAGTAATGCAACGTCTGTACTCCTCACGCGACGTGTCAGGGAAGAACCGTTCCACAAATGCAATTGCTTTCAGTTGCACAACCCGCGCGCTGCCGTGAAGCAGTTTCCAACACTGTGCGCTGCCGTGAAGCAGTTACCGTACACTGTGGGCTGCCGTGAAGCAGTTTCTGGCTTCGAAGTCGATCTGTGTGATCGAACATCCATCCTATTCACCAGATTTGGTTCTCGTAAAAATTTTCGTCATTCCAAATGTAAAGTGTGTTTTGAAAGGTGAGCGCTTCAGCGACATTGATGACATCCAACGAGGTGTGACCAACAGACTAAAGGAGGTTCCGGTTCAGGACTTCCAGCGTGCCTTCGAACACTTGTACGAGAGATCTCTCCATTGTGTGGAGTTGGAGGGATTTAGTGACATTGATGACATCCGACGAGGTGTAACCAACAGGCTAAAGAATGTTCCGGTCCAGGACTTCCGCCGTGCTTTCGAACTCATGTAAGAAAGATATCTCCATTGTGTGGAGTTGGAAGGCTTTAGTGACATTGATGCCATCCAACAAGGTGTGACCAACAAACTAGAGGCGGTTCCGGTTCAGGTCTTCCACCGCGCCTTCGAACACCTGTACGAAAGATCCCACCATTGTGTGGAGTTGGATGGGCTTTAGTGACATTGATGACATCCAACGAGGTGTGACCAACATATTAAATGAGGCTCCGGTTCAGGACTTCCACCGTGCCTTCTAACACCTGTAAGAAAGATCGCACCATTGTGGGGAGTAGGAGGGCTTTAGTGACATTGATGACATCCAACGAAGTGTGACCAACAGACGGAAGGAGGCTCGGTTCAGGTCTTCCACCGCGCCTTCGAACACCTGTACAAAAGATCCCACCATTGTGTGGAGTTGGAGGGCTTTAGTGACATTGATGACATCCACCGAGGTGTGACCAACAGACTAAAGGAGGTTCCGGTTCAGGACTACCACCGCGCCTTCGAACACCTGTACGAAAGATCCCACCATTGTGTGGAGTTGGAGGGCTTTAGTGACATTGATGACATCCAACAAAATGTGACCAACAGACTGAAGGAGGTTCCGGTTCAGGACTTTCACCGTGCCTTCGAACACCTGTATGAAAGATCCCACCATTGTGTGGAGTTGGAGGGCTTTAGTGACATTGATGACATCCAACGAGGTGTGACCAACAGACTAAATGAGGCTCCGGTTCAGGACTTCCACCGTGCCTTCGAACACCTGTAAGAAAGATCGCACCATTGTGTGGAGTTGGAGGGCTTTAGTGACATTGATGACATCCAACGAGGTGTGACCAACAGACTGAAGGAGGTCGCGTTTGGGGATTTCCACCGTGCCTTAGGACACCTGTAAGAAAAATCGCACCATTGTGTGGAGTAGCAGGGCTTTAGTGACATTGATAACATCCAACGAAGTGTGACCAACAGACTGAAGGAGGCTCCGGTTCAGGGCATTCACCGTGCCTTCGAACACCCGTAAGAAAGATCGCACCATTGTGTGGAGTAGGAGTTCTTTAGTGACATTGATGACATCCAACGAAATGTGACCAACAGACTGAAGGAGCTCCGGTTCAGGTCTTCCACAGTGCCTTTGAACACCTGTACAAAAGATCCCACCATTGTGTGGAGTTGGAGGGCTTTAGTGACATTGAAGACATCCAACAAGGTGTGACCAACAGACTGAAGGAGGTTCCGGTTCAGGACTTTCACCGTGCCTTCGAACACCTGTATGAAAGATCCCACCATTGTGTGGAGTTGGAGGGCTTTAGTGATATTGATGACATCCAACGAGGTGTGACCAACAGACTGAAGGAGGTCCCGTTTGAGGATTTCGACCGTGCCTTAGGACACCTGTAAGAAAGATCGCACCATTGTGTGGAGTAGGAGGGCTTTAGTGACATTGATGACATCCAACGAAGTGTGACTAACAGACTGAAGGAAGCTCCGGTTCAGGACTACCACCGTTCCTTCCAACACCTCTACGAAAGATTTCTCCATTGCGTGGAGTTGGAGGGAGAATATTTTAAATCAGTGTAAATGCCAATTGAAAATATATTTTGTTGTTTTGATATAATAATTTTTGTCTCAGTACTGAACGGGCACAATGTGTACTTACGATACCTTTGCTTGCATATTTTGCATTTACATTTTCAACGTAAGCAATACTACTTTTAGGAGTTTTTTATGTGTATAGTTTTGCTACGAACGTTCATTGTAAATTGATTGAATAACTGAGAGAAAGAGGAAAATGTTAAACAGAAATTAGTAAAATTACAAATATTTTTTTCTCGATTTCTTTGTGGCAAAATCTTCTACTATATTATCAAATGTCAATGTTTTTACGACGCTTGAACCAAGTGACAAAGTTGCAAATGCATTCCTTTTTTGAGAATTAAGTGTCCCCAAATAATTATGGATGGTTTTCAAAGAGAAAAAAATACATCTATAGAGACGTTACTGGTTGACAGGGAAGGATTGGCTGACCGTTACACAGGGACGTCGCCGAGGGGATGCGAGGGTGTGCTTGAGCACACCCTGAAATTAATCTTGCCCACCCTAAAACCCCTCAGTTCAAAATGCACCATTTCCCAATATATTTGAAATTAAAATGTAATCTGGACTTTTCCAAGTAATAACTCTTGTGTTTTATATCATTGTAGCCCTACGTATTCCCCCCTAGAATGTGCGTTGTTTACGTCTCCGTAGAAAGGTTATCCAAATAGCATTATTCGAAGGGCCATGCAAATTCAGTTCGTCCGGTTTCTCTTAGTTAAGGCTCTTTTCATGTTTGTAAGGGAAGAGGGCTAATGAGGAGGGTGGATAGGAATTCACTGAGGGAGTAACTAGTAATTGCTCTGCTGTTTATTTTCCTTACAAAATAGGGGAGTTTAAAGAAGAAAAGTGGAGTGTAAAGCTACACCAGTGCTCTTAAGACTACCTGCCCCGCGAAAGTGAAAATGCAGGAAGCGGCTGAAGACGGCTTTGTAGGAGAAGAGTGCAAGGCAAAGTCGCTGGCTTGAAAGGAAAGGAGTTAAAGAGGAGTGGGGTACGTGCGTGACACGACGTTTACACGAATTCCTTTGGAATGCACTTCGGTTTGCGGCCCCCGTCGTCTGCTGGAAGAAAGTAATGTGGAATCACGGGAAATTACACGATTCCCGATAGGCTGCGCTTCAGCTCGTTCCTTCCAGCCAGGACCGGATGGAACTTTTGCGGGGCTCGGGGCAAAATTTCACTACGGCTCCTCAAAAATAAATCTCATAAAATCGTTACGTGAAACATTAAAACACATGAAAATTATCATAAAGAAAAAAAAGTATCTCAAATTACTGTGAGCTTAAGAAAAAGGCAATGAAATGGACTGAAAGTTCAGAGAGACAGAGAGAGAGAGAGGGGGAAGCAAAAAGAGAGAGAGAGAGACAGAAAGAGACAAAGACAGACAGAGAGAAAGACAAACACACACACGCACACGCACACACAAGCAGAAAAAGACAGGCACAGAGAGAGTGCTCGAGACAGAGGCACAAAGAGAGCGAGACAGACAGACCGAGACACAGGGAGAAAGAGAGAGATAGACAGAGAAAGAAAGACAGATAGAGAGCGTGGAGAAAGAGGCAGAGACAGACACAGACAGACAGGCAGAGACAGAGAAAGAGACAGAGGCACACTGAGGGAAGGACAGAGAAAAAGACAGAGAGGAACAAAAAGAGACAGAGACAGGCACTTATAGAGAGAGTGAGACAGAGAAAGAGACAGACAGAAAGAGGCAGAGACAGAGACGGGCACAGAAAAACAGAGAGCAAGACACACACACACAAGTAGGCAGACAGAGGAAGACAGAGAGAGAGAGAGAGAGAGAGAGAGAGAGAGAAAGCAATAAATGCTAAAATCTACGATTTTCTTTCCAGGGAGAAGGGGTTTAGGTTGCGTTGTGATTTTTATAAAAACTTTCTCATAAAATGATAGAAAGATAACTTTTAACTGATCTGTGTATGGAATATATTTCCATAGCAAACATTTTTGCATAGCGAATTATAAATATCTCTTAAATAAATCCGTACATGACCTGGTACACGTTTTAGTGATTTATTTTTTGCGTAAAGCGGAATAACTGACAAATTAGTGACTTTTTTGAACCTTTTATACGCGTTCATGTGTGAAAATTGCCTTTTTTTTTTTATTTCCAATACTGTTTTTAAAGTCACTAAAAAGTTGCCCTCCATATAGAGCTCAAAAACAACTTTGATATTGTTCTTCTTATTTTGATAAATTTCAGTATCTGGTTTACACACAAATTGTTGAGCAACAGTAGGGAGCCACAAAAATGTAATGAAATTTAACTTTCTATTTCATAAATATGGGAAAAATTTAAGATATAAAAGAGCGAGGGGCGGGAAGATTGTAAACTAAAAAAATACATTACAAAAACATATTTTAGGCCTAGCGCCCCAAAACTTAAAAAATAGCAATAAATGTAGATAATTCTAGCAAAAATGATTTTGTTCTTATTTTCTAAACTACGGGGCCCCCTCAAGGCTATGGTCCAGACGGCCCTGCTCCCAGAGCAACTGGTCAGAGGCTGTGATTAATTCGTTACGTCATGGATGATAGTTCCTTGATCCGTGCGTGTGAGTTGGTTCGCCGTGCTTCTGTTGTTGCTGCCGCCTTGTTTTTAACCCTCCAGGTGGCAGGAGCTTTGGAAGAAGCAATACGAAATTTCGTCACATGTATAATAGGAGGCTCCCCTAAAAGCGTCTTGTTTTTCTGTAGTAATCGTCGTTGTTAAGATGCGCACATATGTGTTTTCGCGGCTTTTGAACAGGTTTTCGATTAACGTTTTATTGCGTCGTCCCCGCTTTGGGCACAGAAAGCGCCAAACGAATATATGCGTTCATGCCACCTGGAGGGTTAAGCGTGCATTGTGAGTCTGTGGATGTTGACATGTGGAATTGGAAGCGTTTTTTGAAAGAAGTTCATAAGGATGAGGATACTTGCATTTGGTGTGAGTGCAAGGGATTGCTTCCAACTGTAGGAAAATGTTGAACAGGTGATCCAATGACTGAAAGTAGATATGTATCATCGTTTATGACAGTTCAGGTGTCGAAAGAATCACATTTCAGGGAAATCTGAGCAGTGTTTCCGTGCATTTGGGACATGGTTCGAGAATGCTCATTCCTATATTGATACGGTGATGACTATTGTATATTGTTTCGCCAAAGGATTGTCCTACGATGATGCAATCGAGAATTTTCACAGGGTGGTATTACCACGTCCTCTGAGAGAGTCAGCGCCTATTATCAGGATTGCAGAGAACTAGTCTCAGAGTTCATGGAAGCATCCCAAGAAGACGAAGGAAAGCATGGTGGCACAGGAGTAATCGTTAAAGTGGATGAGGCCAAGGTTGAAAAGCGAAAGTACAACTGTGGTCGTGTCGTTGAGGGCACCTGGATCCTCGGTATTTTTGAACAAGATACCAAGCGTTTCACGGTGGAGATCTGCCCTGAGAATGACCGGTCTGCGCATACCGGAACCTGCTAAGCTGTGGATTCCAACAACTGACAGTAAACCACTCCCTTAAATTCGTGGATCCTTGTACTGGTGCCCAGGGCCTCAGAATTTCGGGGGCCTCCAAACCACCTCTATAAACCAAATATATTTTTAAGTCTATTCATGCCAAATTAATGAAAAAAGAGACTGCTTTGTTAATGATTATCTGAGACAATATTGCAACGAATCAACAAAGTGAGCACTTCCCTTTCAATCTTCCATGGACAATTTGTCGTTAGTTTTACCATTGTATGAGTCAATTATTGACTTCATCCTGAATTTCGTGAGAAAAAATTTCTAACTGTTCGAGAAAGAATACAACAAGTTAGAGAGAGAAATGGGTTATGAATCTTCGAGAAGGAAGAAAATACACAAGAACCGACTTCTAGATGATTCATCAACACCAGACGTTGTTTTTAATAATCGAGATTCCTTCATCACTCAAACTTTTAAAGTAATTTGTGATAATTTTGTTTCACAGTTGCAAACCAGAAAGAAGTCATACGAGGAATTGGACTCTAGATTTGGATATGTCTACAAGAATGATCTAAGTGATGTGATGGAAGCAGCTGAATTGTTGCAAAAATAGTTTTAAAATGAACTTGAAGAAGACTGGGCTGAAGAGTTCCTTCAATTTCGAATCCTGATGAAACAATTCATTCACTGAGAGCACAGATCCCCTCACTTGCCTTGGGAAGTTAAGGGACTTGAATTTAGTTCATATTTTTCCCATTGTAGTCACATGTCTCAAGATTTTTTTACCAATACCAATTTCCAAATGTTCAAATGAACGCTCATTTGCGGTTCTGAAAAGAACAAAGCATAAAGTTTAAAAGAAGACTCAATTGATGCTCTTCATATACTGTCCATTAAAAGTGATATAACAGCAGGTTTAAATTTTGACGATATAATTGATGATTTTGCAGCCACAAAAGGTAGAAAAAAGCCATTTTTTAATGGACTGCTGCCAATTCAACAGATAAAAATTATCAAGTATTTTTTAAATATTTTTATTCATACATTTTTAATGGTTTGTTTAAAAATGAGGTGTGACTTATAATCACGCTCCTGTAATAACATGTAGGTATGGTTTGTTTTTCCTTGAGGTCTCACATCACTGGTGAAGCCGATATTCGCAGCAATACGGTATATTATACATGAAAAGCTATTCAGCAAAACATGTAGAATTTACTAAAAATATCTTTATTAATATTAGTTTTGTGAGAACAAAATTTGTGAATCAATATTCATAATTATGTTGGGTTTACTTTCACATAAATGAAAATACTGAAAAAGTTCAAATGACACTACTTTATTTTAAGACTTGTAATAATTTACATGGACTGTTGCAATAATTTATCCCACAATGTGTGTTGTCACTTGCAGCTGTAACATTTTGTGAGGGATTACTTCTTACAGCTTAAACTACCGTCGGTTCACCATTTCCATTAAATTTATGGTAGACTAGATGTTTTAAATTATAACTAAGGGAGGATAGTTATTTGTTTTGCAAATGTTACCATAAAACAAAAAAAGAATTCCAGAGTAATTAATGTTACAGCTGTAAGCTCTGCGGATGTGGGGAAGTACAAGTGGTGTAAATGCTAGTCTATTACAATCCATATTGGCTGTAAAGATGACTGGCATGTGGGATATATTTTATTGTTCTACTACTAGAAAAATTGCTTGCAAAAAAAATATTTACCAGAAAATATTCTTCTCAACTGTTAGCTGATAATTTTAATCGAGGGGCCCCCAAACATAGGATGTGAACAGGGCCTCCGCTGACCTAAATCGGGCCCTGCTGGTGCCCACACTCACGGTGTATAGCAGTAGAGAGTAACTGGCAGCCCCTGAAACGCACACTTTCAGATGTGCCTCACAAAAATCGTTTGGCAGACCACATTCTGGAATATTTATTCCGACAGAATTGTCATCTTTCCTCAGAACACTGCTTTGAGGTGATGATTCGCATCATCAAACAGTTCTCTCCTGGTACCTACCTAATAAATGCAATTTAATTATTATACCAGGGAGACAGGTTCTCCTTCTGGTGGAACCACATATTTTCCGTCCCGGTAAATGTTTCAGAATAGGTACACAATGAACATTCAATAATGGCTCCTTTAAGGGCCAGCCAAAATACTGCAGAAACACATTCGTTACAGAAATAATCCACGCCGCGTATTTTATGTCGCCCGATAGATGGCAGCATGTTACTAGCACCGCGTCTATTGCAGCAGACGACGGGGGCCGCAAACCGAAGCACAGCCTTCCTTTGTAGCGGGTATAATGAAAAGCATAAAAATTTAGTATTTCGTAAAACAGATGCTATGAAGCTTGCCCCACCAAAAGCAATGCTCGACCACCCATCGCCCATCAAGATTTCGAAGTCTAGCGCTGTACCTGACGGAACACCCTGAGATTTCCTGGTGGAACACTCAGGAAATGGCCCAATATCACATATTCTTTTTTGTCTGGATTTTTTGGAACAAACGAATTATTATATTTGGTATGAATAATAACCGCTAAATTTATTTGAGCTTTATTTTTGTTATGAGGGTTTGGGTATGAGTCTGAAGATAAGGAGGTAGGGACAATGGGTCGTCACAATGAGTCTTTTTCAAGATTACGAAAGTGGCGTAAGGCGTACTAATGACTCTTGACTCCAAATCTAACTGCCTAAGTCCTACCATAGTTATATTTTTAGCTCAATTAATTTATAACGACGTGCTTGGTTCACAGGCATTTTTCTCACATAAGTACAGAGAATTTCGCTACGTCAGCGCCCAACAAATAGAGGGAAGGAAACACTTTCTTTTTTTGGAAGAAATAACTTTTCAGACGGATATAAAGCTCATATGAAATTATCGATTTTATTCATAAGTACTAAAATAATCAATTGATCGTTCCTTCTAAAAAATACAGACGAAAAGAATACAAAAACATTGGCATTTCCCAGTGGGCTATCGGGAAATGTCCCTGTGTTCTGGTGGGACAAACCGTCCGTGTCGGCAGCAAAGCAAAAGCGGATTAAACTGTCTCTATTTATAATTACCCCCTTGATTTCTCAACTCAACGACTGAAATACATTTAGCAACGTGGCATTGAAGTGGTAGTACTGGCAGGATGCTCTAAGAACAGAAACGATGTACTAATTTTTGGGTAGTAATCTTCGAAACATTAACATTAGCATCTGCATTATGGAGCCATCTGTTGACACTAAGACAAAACGCTAAGCCACGAAAACTTAAAGACATACGTTATTGAAAATGGTTGTCGCCTCCCCAAACCCTAACGAAGTTTTTATGCTTAAAGTAGCGAAGATCGTAAATATGATCATATGTAGAGGATTTTAGGAAGGGAGTGTCTGACCCCAGGTCTTAAACAGCCCTTAGAAATAGGAAGCTAGGAGATGTGGGCTAGATTGCCCGATAGGAAAGTGACACGGAAGCGAAGTAGAAAGACGCCCTTATTTATTACCGGGGGGCCAGTACCCGGGGTCCGACGTCTTAACGTGCCCATCCGACGCATGGCGGATATATAGTGGATCGAGCGTTCGTACCTGCCTGGGATCGAATCCTCAGGCCCTTTCCGTGGCAGTCACGAACGTTGCCCACTAGGCCACCCGCGGCCCAAGATCCTAAATGATTAACTTCGCATATTTTGTTTTCAGTTTTTCTAAGAAAAATGTGACAATTAAACTTACTAGGGTATTGGATTTAAAATACGTATTACATTGATTTAGCTTCAGTAAAAAAAGAAAAAGAAGGGAATAGAATAGAGAGAGAGAGAGAGAAGGAAACAGAGCCGCCCACCGCTCAAGAGAGGGAGCAGAAATCACTGTTTGGAATGCGATTACAATTGGAACTGAAACTTTTACACAAGTTTTCGGCACAATTAAAATAAGAATTTCCTTCTCAAAATGTTCAGGAGTTGTAAGTTGCTCACATTCAGTAATGTAGGTGTGGTTGTATAGTCTGTCCAACTGAAGAAGAACCATGGCACCCTTCTACAACAATGGGGCCCCCAGTATTTCTTCAGTTGGATGGACTATACGTGCGTTGCAAGATAAGGATGTTTACATTTTTGAAGATACTCTGGAGGCTATTCAGTCTTTATTGTGGCTGCATGCCACGACTGTTAGCTACATTCGGTCTGCTTGATGCGGTGCCAAACGTCCGAAACCCGAAGCAGTTGCGAAAAGCTGTAAAAACAGTCATATTTTGATTGTACCGTTTTTACGACTAGTTTCGTTAGAACTCAGAAATGCATTTTTACGCCTAGTTTCGTTAGAACTTAGAAATGCATTTTTACGCCTAGTTTCGTTAGAACTTAGAAATGCATTTTTACGCCTAGTTTCGTTAGAACTTAGAAATGCATGTTTACGCCTAGTTTCGTTAGAACTTAGAAATGCATTTTTACGCCTAGTTTCGTTAGAACTTAGAAATGCATTTTTACGCCTAGTTTCGTTAGAAAGTCTTTGTAGTACAGTTATATTTCTGAAATTGTATCTGCTTTTTTGCTGTCTTTAATTTAAAGCTATTTTCCTTGAAAATTCTTCTCTGTAGCTTGTGCTCGCTTAGGTTTCAAACGCTGATTTTTTGTTTTATTGTGTGTGTGTGTGTGAGAGAGAGATAAAGAGAGAGTGAAAGAGAGAAATAGATGGATAGAAAGAGAGAAAGGGAGAGAGGAGAGAGAGAGACAGGGAAAGAGGTAGAGAGGGAAAGAGAAAAATAGATGGAGAGAGAGAGAGAGACATAGAAAGAGGTAGAGAGAGTGAAAGAGAAAAATAGATGGAGAGAGAGAGAGAGAGAGACATAGAAAGAGGTAGAGAGAGTGAAAGAGAAAAATAGATGGAGAGAGAGATAGAAAGGGAGAGAGGAGAGAGAGACAGAAAGAGAGACAGAGAAAGAGGTAGAGAGAGTGAAAGAGAAAAATAGATGGAGAGAGAGAGAAAGAGAGAGAGGAGTGAAAGGGAGAGAGAAGAGAGAGACAGAGAAGAGAGAGAGAGAGAGAGAGAGAGAGAGAGAGAGAGAGAGAGAGAGAGAGAGAGAGAGAAAGGGAGAGAGGAGTGAAAGGGAGAGAGAGAGAGAGAAGAGAGAGAGAGAGAGAGAGAGAGAGAGAGAGAGAGAGAGAGATGCAGATTGGGGGCAATATTTTGCGGTTTGCCCCGGGCGCAGAAATGCCTAGTTGCGCCCCTGAGGGAAGACAGGGACAGTGGGGCGAAAAGCATGGGGATATTCCTTGTTAGTTCTTTGCTGTCCTCATATTGTATAGTGGTGTCTGTAACCTCTCAAAACAGGGCAAGGCAGATCTTAGTACTGAAATCAGAGTAGGTGGGAGATACTGTGAATAACAAGATAGTATAACTGTACTAGTGATCCGAATTTATTAGCGTAGATAAAATCAAAGTCTTCAGCTTGATGATTCTTTTTGTAGCCGTCGGGCATAGTAAAAAAAAAAAAGGGGTAGAGCAAAATTTCAGTTACCGTGTTTAATACTTAGCAATTTTATGGCTAAACCGTGTGCTCATTATGTTTTGGCTGAAATCAGGCGTGTATTTACTTTAATGTATGAGAATATGTCAGGCGGAGACCACTAAAAATATTTTTTATTAAATTAACCAACTCCGAATATAAGGGCTTAGGCTTTATTTTGAAGGATTTCATTCAGACGTAGTCTGTGCCGATTTCTAATAAGCAGAAAGTTCATTTCTTCGGGAAACGCGCAATCAATTGCACTGAAACTATTGTGATTTCTCACCTATTGCTTGCTCTCGTTCAGGTATAACGATTTAACATTCCTGGAGCAAGTGGGAGTGTTTTAAAGACCTTGCAGAGGAACGCCATGTAGTAGCGTCACCGCCAATATGTATAATGTATATCTAAAAAACCCTTCCATAATTTCTTATCCCCATTTTTTTATACCTGAACAACCGCCCTCCCCCCCCCCTGGAGTAAACTTCTGAATCAGTCCCTGACTCCAGTTACCTTTTACCAGAGCCAATTTAAGGAGAGAGGGGGCCCTGGGGTGGAGGTGGGGGGCAGTTTTTTTGGAGCCCCATTATTAATAGTAGTGGCACATCTAGGATTTGACTATGGGTAACCGAATAAAAATACCCAGGAAAAAACATTTTTAAAATATGAAGAGCGAGCTATGAAACTATCCCAGCGGTGGTTATGTTATTCAAAGAAATAAAACATTTGTTACTGTCAGACATGCTGCCTTTTTGACAACTCCGACACAAATTTTATAAAAGGAACGGCTGGTTGGGCCCATTTGGGCTGGAACCTTAACAGACATGAGCAACCAGTCTCATGCGATGTCGTGCGAAGAGTATTATCTATGGGAAGCTGGATTAACGATAGACTCAAGAAACATTCTGGAAGAAAATAAATCAGAAAACTATTAGAGAAAAGTTTTGAGGAACTAAATAGACGTAACGATTACGTTGGCTGCAAACAATCTGCAATTGAGAGAGCACATAATTGTCGAGGACGATAGAATCCCGAAAGGGAATTTTCTTGAGGTAATTCAGCACTAAGCTCGATATCATGACGTCTTGACGGTATTGATCAAACGTCCTAAAGGTTCCATTAAGTACTTAAGCCCCAAAGTTCAAAACGAAATTACAGATTTGTTGTCTAACGAAATTATGAAACAAGTGTAGGAGGAAATGAAAGATACCGCTTTTATATTAATCATTATGGACACAACATTAGATGTAACGAAACTTGACCAGCTAAGCACAGTTTTTCGATATCTGAATATAAAAAAATGATGAACACGATAGACCAACTGAAGTAGAAATAAGACTCTTTCAGTGGTTTTGTAGAAATTCAAAGTCAAACATCAAATGCTTTGGACAGTAAGGTTTTGGGAATGGTAGAAAAGTTTACCGATATCTCAAAATTACGTGGTCAAGGGTATGACCAAAGAGGTTAGAATAAGATATCTGGAGATGCCCTTATTAATGAAGCAGTACCACATTACGTGAAGCGTATAACCACGAGCAACAGATATCAAAGTTTGAGAAAGCTTGTGGTTTTCAAGGCTATTGCAATGCATTTTGTGTTGGCCGAATCGCATTCTTTTTTCGCAAATGCTTTCAATTTCTCATCGTAACTTGCTACCGCTGTGTGAGAAAATGTTGAATTTATAAAATTCTTGATTATTTTGTGGCTCCTTCCCACTTTTATTTTAAATTGAAATACACGAACGTTAGCGCGAATTCTAAAAAAACAAAACAAAAAAACATAACGTTAAAATTGAAAACTTTACTCGTGTAAGAAGTAGAATTCATTCCGGTTTGATATTAACAAAGTGTTTACAACCAGAAAACACGCAATTCCAAAAAAACACGCAGTTGAAGTTACATAGGTTAGACAATGTCAAATTCCCACACATTGCGGCTTCACGGTTAAAACACCAGGGCACCTCCAGAAGTATTATTCTAACCTCCTTGTGTGTGACGGGGCTGCTAATACGGGTGGCATTTATGCAGTCCTTCAAGCCAGGATAAAACAAAGAAATCCCGCGGCGAAATACTGTATGCATGTTCACTGTTCTGCTCACGCATTAAACCTAGTTGCTAATGACACAGGGTCCAACATTGCTGAAATAAGGAAATTTTCTGATCAAATTAGGAATCTGTATGTCTTCTTCACTGCTCCCAGTAGATGGTCTATGCTGAAAGACGCTTTTCCGCTAGCAAAGACCCTTAAAAAGGTTCATCCAACCAGATGGTTCAGTCGTGTTCAGTCCCTTGACGCACTGCGTAGCCGATACTTTGACGTACTCAAGCTCCTAACAACTTATTTATTGCTAAACGGCTAAAACCGTAAAGAAGAGCAAAAATCACGGGGTATAGCTAAATACTTCGAGCAGTTTCTTACAATTATGTCAGCTGTATTATAAATATACTTGGTACTATTGACACTATATCCAAGATACTGCAGGGTAGTCAAGAAGGCCTAGATGATGCCGCGGAAATGTTATCATCCCTTTTGAGCCAGTTCAAATATTTTTGAAATGAATGGGGACCTGTGAAAAGTGACGCAGCTGATTTGATTACGAAGTGGAAGGTATTGCTTTATTTTCTTATAAAGACGGTACATCGTACAAAAAAAAAAAAAGAGTTTGATGAAATCCATTGCAGTTGATCGAATTTCAGATAATGAAAAACTTTTTCTGCTCGAAGTATTCAATCGTAGCATTGAAACAATTACCTTCCAGTTAGCCGATCGCTTTGAAAGTATAAACGAAATTTACCTAAATTTCAAGTGTTTATCACCAAAAACCCTTTTTTCATTTGACGATGTAGAGGTAATAATCTAAAGCAACTTTTATGGGAATTTTACTAGGAAATTTTTTCATTAATAGTAAATTTACGGAGAAAACTCTTCTCATTCTTCAGGCTGTCTTGTTGCTGTCACTGTTTACTTGTCACTATCACGGTTACGGTTTACCTTGACGGTTACGGTTAACCTTGACGGTTTAGGTTATTTTTCAACAAATCCTGCCAGATGTTAGGCAGGGAAAATCCTTTGCAGTCATTGATGATGGAATTTTGATTTTTTTCAATCTCTATTCCTTCTTTCAGTTTTCTTTTTTGGAAATTGCTTTGGAAACTGATTACTTTAAGGGAATTCCAATCCATGCTGTGCCTAGTTTCTCTAACATGCCTATCTAATCCAGTCTTGTTGGAGCAATTTTTTATAGCTGCTTTATGCTCAGCTATAAGAGTTTCTATTCTGCGACCTGTTTCACCTATGTAAGATAGTCCACAACTACAATTTACTTCATAAACTACTCCTTGCATTTTTAAAATATATTTTTCTCTTTGAACTGTTTTATGGAAATTTTTTTTAACTTTGTTCTCTAAACTTGGAGCTAGCCTAATATTGTATTTCTTACTAATTCTCTTTAAAGACTCAAATAAACCTTCGTGATAAGAAATTTTTCTAGTGAATTTTACTTGTTGCTTTTGTGGGTTCTTCGTACCATTAAAATTCAGAAGCTTCTCAAACCGTCAAAGTTAACCGTAACCGTGATAGTGACAAGTAAAAAATGACAACAACAAGACAGCCTGAAGAAGGAGAAGAGTTTTCTCCGAAAATTTGCTATTAATGAAAAAATTTCCTAGTAAAATTCCCATAAAAGTTGCTTTAGTTAATTAATTCAATTAAACTAGGAAGCCATTTCTCAACATGAGCTTTATTCAAAGATGCAGAGGTGTTGCACCGAAGTTATAGGCTAGCTGCAACTTATCCGTCAGGTATTTCTGGAGATCTGGGTCCACAATTATTGCGTCTAAAAATGTGCTTTTCTGACCATCTCCAAAAACTATCAAACGTTCGAGAGCTTACCAAATTGACACTAATATGTAGTCAAGCGCCTAGCAGATTTCCGGATGTTATAACTGGATGTTTAATTTTTCTGACATTGCCTTTGACTAATACACTGGTGTGCAAAAATGAAGGACGAAGAGGAGAAATTAGCATAACAGCGGAACGAACAAGCAGAACAAACCGAAAGACCACTCAGGAGATAGACTAGGGTCTGGTACGGTAGGGCATGCGCATATATGCAGCATGACATGGGGGGGGTGTATGAAGGGTATAAAGCCCACGGACGGTGTACACTCAGCAATTCGGTGAAAGCTATTGCACGGTGTACACCGGTTTGAACGACGTCGAGTTGCTGCCACCGTCTGATATGGCCCACAGACAATCCAGCAGACGACATGCGGATGACTTTACCCGAAGTCGCGTCATTGGGAAGTTGGAAGAAGGTCGAAGTGTGACTAGTGTGGCCGAGGAGTTCGCGATCGCTCACAGCATCGTTTCACGAGCTTGGAGAACATTTCAAACGACAGGAACAGCTGTCCGAGAGTTTAGCAGTGGTCGTCCACGAGCAACCACGGTGGCGGACGACCAGTATATTGTCCTACAGGCGAGAAGAGACAGACAGCAGTTAGCGGGAAAAATCGCAAGGCACATGCAACAGACAACTGGACGTCCGTTATCGCGTTTTACCGTGGCCAGGAGGCTGCACAAAGGTGGTCTATTTGCACAACGACCAGTACGGTGTGTTCCATTAACGCCTGCTCATCGGAGACGGCGGTTTCTGTGGTACCAGGAACACAAGGACTGGACACATCAGCAATGGGGTCGAGTTATCTTTACGGATGAGAGCCGATGTAGTCTGAAGAACGATTCTGGACGTATACACATCTGGAGAGAGCAGCTAACACATAATCACACATCCAACGTTATCGAAAGGGACTGGTTTGGAGGTGGCGGAGTTCTCGTTTGGGGCCGTATCATGCTTGGTAGCCGTACTGACCTCCACACCTTCCAAGTAGGTTCAGTCACTGGTGTCCGCTATTGTACCGAGGTTCTCCTGCCTCACGTGCGTCTGTTTAGAGGTGCTGTGGGTGAGTTCCTCTTCATGGACGACAACGCTACACCTCATCGAACAGTGGCTGTCGCAGAGCTGTTGGAGAGTGAAGATATTCAACGCATGGATTGGCCCGCAAGGTCCCCGGACCTAAATCCAATCGAACACGTGTGGGGCCTTCTCGGGAGACGCTTGGCAGCTCGTCACCAGCCGCCAGCAACGATTCCGCAGCTGCGATTGGCGCTACAAGAGGAATGGGCCGCGATCCCTCAACAGCTGCTTGACAACCTCGTCCTCAGCATGGACAGATGTTGTAAATCCTGCAACGCAGTCAGGGGTGATCATATCCCCTACTAAAGACTGGATTTTTTTTTGGCAGCCGCTTGTCACATGGACGTTTCTGTCTTCTGTCCAGTAGTGCTTGAAGCTACCTTTTCAATAAAGTGCCTTTGTATCCTTTGGATTCCTTGTTTGGACGGGTTTGTTCAATTGTCCCATATTCTTACATCTTGGGGATCTTATGGTATGATTTGAGTCGATGTGGAGCACTTCTGCACGACGTTACATTCGAAAAATCGTCTCGTCCTTAATTTTTGCACGCCAGTGTACTATTGACTACTGCAATGGCTGAGAGATCTTCCTCCAAATGAAAGATAATAAAAAATTAGAAGCAATGAAGATAAAAATAAGCAATATGTTCTAGCATCGCCTGAGTGCTTTTCACAGCTATATCAATTGAAAGATCAGGAGCTCGTGCATTAGATTTGGACAATGTGATTGATAACTTTGCAAAACAAAAAGCAAGAAAGAAAGAAAGAAAGAATTTTAAATAGCGGTAACATATCAATGTAATATTTTTATGCACTTCAATTTTTTTAATTAGTTTCTTAAACCTTAAAGAAAAATTTAGGTATAATTGGTTTCCTTTTATTTTGGTTTTTAACTTTCCGTTGGTGAGGTGGGGTATATAGACTATGCTTTAGAATAAATGAGTTTTTCAATTAATTTAAAGGAAAAATCAGTATGATATCAACAGTATACAAGAGCGTTAGACAGAGGGTGGGGAACCCCCCCCCCAACCTTGCAAAAATTAAGAAGTTTCAGCAATTTCGTGGTTAGTTAAAGCAATTTTACTCTTATCAAGACTATTTTATATTGTTTTTGTGTGTAAAAAGAAATTAAAATGGACAACCTGGTTTACAACTGAGACAGTCAATGGAGAGGGAAGGGCGCCAATGCTTGGAACTGCTGCCGGGCGCAGATTTCGTAGTTACACCACTTCCCAGTCATGCTGAAGTATGTATCCCATGATTCATGGGCGAATTAGTGTTAGCAAGAAAATGTAAAAATGCATGGTTGAAAAATGGACACCAGTTCAATTATGCTTCAATACCCCCTCCCTAGGGTTGGGTTCAGCTTGTTGAAATTATATCGAAGTAGTGGGCAAAATAATACACTGCCGGACAATTGCTAAGAACGGATGACAATAGCAACGATAGCAACCATAAAATGGAAGGCAGGAAAATATGGAAATTAGCATAAGTGTGGGATACAGTAAGACGTGTTGTGCGTATGCAAATTTTGGATTGCCGAACTTGTTCGTGACGTCATAGCGCTGATAAGAGATATAAAGGATTTGACGCGTATTGACCGTTGTTGTTCAAACGCAAAGTTGAAAGGGAAAGAATCAATTGACGAACTTGCAATTTTCAGTATGTCTTTCCGAAATCACCAAGATGATTTTACGCGTGGCCGTATTATTGGCAAGATTGAAGAAGGGCGAAAAATAACAGATGTTGCCAGGGAGTTCGACGTCAGCCACAGTGTTGTTTCAAGGCTTTGGAAATCATTTCAAACAAATGGAGAGTGTAGCAAACGTCACGGGGGAGGTCGTGTTCTCAGTACGACACCTGCAGAAGATCGGTACATAGTGCTATCAACAAAAAGACACCGGCGCAGCACAGCTAGTGAGGTAGCAAATCAGTTTATGGCTGCTACTGGCAAGCGGATCTCCCGAAAAACTGTCGCCAGACGTTTGCATGAAGGAGGACTATACGCCCGCCGTCCTGTTGTGTGCATCCCATTGTCCAGACGTCACCGTACCGCCCGTTTGCAATGGTGCCATCAACGTCGCAATTGGAGTGATAACGACTGGTCTGCTGTCCTCTTCTCAGATGAGAGTAGATACAGTCTATCGTCTGATTGTCGACGACAACTGATCTGGCGTGATAGTGGTACGGCATATTGTCCAGCAAACATACAGGAAAGGTACCGATATCCGACATGTAGTGTCATGGTATGGGCTGGCATCATGATCAATGGCCGTACGTCCCTCTATGTGCTTCCAACTGGGACTATGACTGGCCAACGATACATTAATGATGTTCTGCTACCTCATGTTCGCTTGTTCCGTGGTGCTGTCGGTGATAGATTCATTTTCATGGACGACAACGCAACATGTCATCGAACAGTCGCTGTTCAGGAGTGTCTTGAGAGCGAGGATATTCAACACCTCGTATGGCCAGCACGTTCTCCACATCTGAATCTCATCGAAAATGTGTGGAATGCTTTAGGGAGGAGTCTTGCTGGTCCCCAATGCCCTCCAATAAACAAGGACACCCTCATCCGTGCACTGACAGAGGAATGGGATAAATTACCCCAACAGCTGCTTGATGATGTTGTGCAAAGCATGACACGGCGTGTGGAATCTTGCATCGCCCTCCATGGTGGCCATATCCCGTATTGACATCTTACGCCGGAACGCTTGCGGACGGTAATTGCATTTTTTCACGTTTACGTATTCTGCACAAAAAGGCCTGTTTGTCCCTTGAACACGTTCCAAAGCCTTCTGGATTTCAGAGCACAATAAATTGTCTTTCTTGTAATGTCCTGGCATTTTGACATTATTTTATTTCACTTGGCATCCAACCACACTTACTTTTTTATGCGCTATATAGCCGTTTATGATCCGTCCTTAGCAATTGTCCAGCAGTGTATGATCCAAATATCATGATTCAAACGAATTCTTAATGTATGAAAATTTCCCCCAATTACAGATGTGCCCCCCCCAAAGCAAAAAACAACAACATCTGTACTTCTTTGGAAAGATTTGAGGATGCACTGGGGTCGCCCACAGTCCATACTTTTGCGGACTCCTCATAAAAAACGGGGGAAAATCACAAAACAATTTTTTTATAGTTTTCATTGTGCTATCTGAAAAAAAAAATTGTAGAATGCTGTCAATTCTTCAAGCATCCTGCCTAATTCTGGGGCCCCTTGAAACTGCTAGGCCCGGGGCCGCAGCTCCCCTAGCCCCCTAGCCCCCTCTTAAGTGGGCTCTGTGTTTTACATATATATTAATTTCTTCTTCGACGTGACTCACGCTTGATATCTGTTGTCTAATGCCACTGCATAAATGCCTGTTCTACTAAAAGTAATCTTTGAAAAATTTTTGAATATTTGGTATTGAGAGGAGCGACCAAGCAAAATTTAAAGAATTTAATGATCTTAACATACAACTCCCACGAAATATGCTTTAACTTAAAATTGCTAAAATTAAGCAATTTTAACCAAAATTGACAAAATAAGTACCAATTTTATCAGGAACTGCTAATAAATAAAAGCAGTTAATCGAATTACAAATTGCTCTCGAAAAATTTCATGGCCTTTTTTCGTAAGAGTTATTGCCAAATTCATTCAGAGCTAATGCTTCCATTTTTTAGAAGTGCATTTCTACCGAATTACATAACCTCACAAAAATACACAATTATAATTTGCATCTATAGCTACAGTGTAGAAAAATAATTTCTTTCCATTTCAACTCTTACAAGTAGTGATATAAATTCATCATTTAAGGTATGTTCTAGTAGAGCTCAGTATTTACGTGAGGTTAAGAACAGCAAGCAATGTACACTATCTACCAACAAGTAATTGGACACCTGTGATAGCAAAGGAAAATGAAGTTTATTCACCTTCAATAGTTGATGGAGCCTCCACGAGCGGCGATTACAGCTGCGACCCTCCGGGGCATACTCTCAACCAGGCGTTGTACGACGGCTAGCGGTATTTTCTTCCACTCGGCTTGGAGAAAAAGGTCAGTTCCTTCACCGTTTTCGGACGGCGGGGCATCCCTTAAGTCAAAGCTCCAACTCGTCCCAGAGGTGCTCGATAGGGTTAAGGTCAGGGCTCTGCGCAGGCCAGTCCATTAGATTAGCCCCATTGTCACCATACCAAGCCATGGTGGACCTCGCAACATGACAGGTGGCATTGTCATCCTGAAAGTAACATGGGTCCACCCCGTAAAACTGCCGCAACGTTGGAAGCGCATGGTCATCCAAAATAGTGTATTAGGTCTCGGCGTTGAGTCTACCAGGAATTGCGACCAAGTGTCACGTGCCATACCAGGAGAAACACCCCCATAGCATAGGTCCACCGCCGCCGAACTTCACAGTTGGCACAATACATTCCGGCAGGAGGCGTTCTCCAGGCAGACGCCAAACCCAGACCCTGCCATCCGTACGGTAGAGGGTGAACCTTGATTCGTCACTCCAGAGAACCTGTTTCCACTTTTCAACGGTCCACTGTCGAAGTTCTTTACACTACGTTAGCCAAGCAGCGCTATTGGACTTGGTGATCAAAGGCTTGTGCGGGCAGCAGTACGTCCATGATAACCGAGCAGATGTCCTTCCTTACGGATGGTATTCATCGAAAGAACACTCCCGGATGCCTGTTGAAACTTCTCGCGGATGTGGCCCATCGATTTGGTGCAGTTCTTCCGAATTTCTCTGGCCAGCACCCGTCGGTCTCTAACTCCCAGTTTTGTGGGTCTGCTGGGTCGGGGCGCATTCCGACAGTCACCTCTCATCTTCCACTTGTCAATCACGTAGGCCACTGTCAATTTTGGGTACTTCAACTCGCTGGATATGTCACGTATAAATCGGCCATTTCTGTGATACCTGACGATGACACCTTTCTCGAAATCAGAGAGCTCCAAATTGCATGACATTTTGCATGCGACTGGTTGCGTTGCTGTTTCTCACACGATATTTAACGGCGGCGGCCGTGACGTGTATCAGGACAGCAGATATCGTTGATTGCAGGGATGTCCAATTACTTGTTGGTAGATAGTGTATATCACTCAGTTCTCAGGATGAGAATCCATACTTCTACTTATCCCCCCCCCCAAAAAAAAAAACAGAGAGGAGAGAAATTACTGCTTGCTGTTGCTTCTGAATTTTCAATTCCCAGAAGCGCCATTCTTAATGTTTTTTCTGCATTCGTTGGTGTGAAAAAGAAATGAAATTGCATAATTTTTTCAAGCAATCCGTAAATAAGCAAAGACACTGAAAATCGTTTGTCCTTTTTTTAATGAAATGCAGTGGCGTAACTAGGCATTTCCGCTCCAGGAGCAAGCAAAAAGATATCGCCCCCCCCCACCGAAGTCGTTAAGACAAAAGAGCTTTATCACCTGAAATATTTTAATCCTGCTTGTTGCATGAGTTTTAGGCGAGTAAAATTGGTCTTGTCTGATTAACACACATATTTTACGTGGACTAGGATAATCAAACAGAAGTCACCGCTCTTTCCTTTCCACGTTTATAAGTGAGTCACAGAAAAATTCTCATCGGCCGCCACCGGTAGTCGAACCCAGGGTCTTCCAGTTACGCGCTGGATATGCTTTCACTGCACCACAGCGGCTTCGAATTTCTCCAGACTCACACTCACTAACTTCCAAGCCAATTTGGCAGGTTGCTTCTTGGAGCCCCGCACAATGCTGGGGATTCACCAAAGATGGAAAGCAGTAACTGAACAAATAACTAGAAGGCGAATGAATAATTAATACAGACGTTTGACGTGGACTAGGAACATCAAACAGAAGTCATCGCTCTTTCCACGTTTATATCAAACAGAAGTTCCCGGTGGTGGCCAATGAGAATTTTTCCGTCACTCACTTATATACGTGGAAGGAGCGATGACTTCTGCTTGATGTTCCTAGTCCACGTCAAATGTCTGTATTAATTATTCATTCGCCTTCTAGTTATTTGTTCAGTTGCTGCTTACCATCTTTGGTGAATCCCTAGCATTGTGCGGGGCTCCAAGAAGCAACCTTCCCAGTGGGTTGGCAGTTAGTGTATGAGTCTGGGAGAATTCTAGGCCACTGTGGTGCAGTGGAAGCATATCCGGCGCGTAATTGGAAGACCTTGGGCTCGATTCCCGGTGTGGCGACCAAAGAGAATTTTTCCGTGACTCACATAAACATGGAACGAGCGATGACTTCGATTTGATTGGTCTTGTGTATTGATTACGGACAAATCTGCATTATCTAGTAACCACACGCATATGCAGTTACAATTTTTCAAAAGAACAAACCTTGCCCACCAGAAGTTGCTTCTGACATTTCGCTTTATAATGAATTTTATACTTTATTTTATCATACTCTCTTGTAGTTAATTGAGAACTAATAATAATAAACGGCTGTGCAATAGATATTAAAAACGGGGTACTTTTTCGACAGACCACAGGAAGACCTTTTGCGAAGTTATTGCCATTTCAATTCTAGTTTAATAACCTAACTTAAAGGAATTTTTGTTGGGGTATTAATTAATAGATACATTTAACGTAGACCAGGAACATCAAACAAAGATCTTCGCTCTTTCCACGTTTATAAGTGAGTCACGGAAAAATTCTCATTGGCCGCCACCGGGAGTCGAACACAGGGTCTTACAGTTATGCGCCGCATATGCTTCCGCTACACCACAGCGGCCTCGAATTCCTCCAGGCTCACACACGCTAACTGCCAAGCCAATTTGGCAGGTTGCTTCTTGGAGCCCCGCACAATGCTGGGGATTCACCAAAGATGATAAGCAGCAACTGAAGAAATAATTAGAAGGCGAATGAATAATTAATACAGACATTTAACGTGGACCAGGAACATCAAACAAAGATCTTCGCTCTTTCCACGTTTATAAGTGAGTCACGGAAAAATTCGGAAGCATATCCGGCGCGTAATTGGAAGACCCTGGGTTCGACTCCAGGTGGCTGCTAATGAGAATTTTTCCGTGACTCACTTATAAACGTGGAAAGAGTGAAGATCTTTGTTTGATGTTGGGGTATTATATTGCAAAATAGGGTATTCATAGGAGGGACCTCGTCAAGGGGACGCGAGGGCCCACCCTGAAATTTATCTTGCCCACCCAGTTCAAAATGTGCATTTTCAGTATATGTATTTAACTTTAAAATATAATCTGGACTTTGTCAAGTAATAAGCCTTGTGTTTTGTTTCATGTAGCAGTACGTATTTTCCCTTAGGAAGCGCGTTGCTTACGTTTCCGAAAAAAGTTATCAAAATAGCATCCGAAGGGCCATGAAAATTTAATTGTTCTCCACTCTTTCAATTCCTTAGTTTATGCCTGTTTTCCACGTTCGTATGGCCAGGGGCTAATGAGGGGTGGATAGGAATTCATTGAGGGGGTCACTACTAATGGCTCTGCTTGTTTTCTTTACAAAAGAGAGGATTCCAACATGTTAAATGGAGTCTAAAGCTATACTAGCGTTCTTAGTACGGTCCCGGGACAGTGAAAGAGCAGAAAGTGGCTGACAACTGCTTTGCAGGAGCGGAGTGCAAGGCAAATTCGCTGGCTTGAAGGAAGGGAGTTCAGAAGGGGAGGTATTGTGCCTGCGTGGCAAAACGTTAAAATTTGATTTAGATAAACAAAAACATTTTCTTTTAAATAAATTGTTCAAGTACGGTACCATTTTCGTAAACAAAAATGCAAAATTTTGAAAAGCAATTCAAAACAGCGCCTTCAGAGCAAGCAAAAAGTTGAAGGTGACATTCTACAATACACCAGGGGCGTAACTAGTGAAATTCGTGTATGTATGTGTATCCAGGTGGAGTAAGTGGGGTATTGCACCAATTCCATGGTAGCCGGTATAGTGAAAAGCATTAATGCCGCCCAGGTGGGTCAACGGTGTAAGCACTGGCAAGACCATTCGTCCCAGAAGGGTCCGGATTCGAATCCCAGTGAGGCAGGGATGTTGCGTTTCTCTAACGCAGTGGTTCCCAACCTTTTTCTCACTTGTGTAGCCCTTTTAAACCCATTTCTATAAATTGTACCCCTTGTATTCAAAAGAGCTTTTTAAAATATTGTTCAATGCCTGTCTTAATGTAAAGTATTGGAAATGAGGTAATGAGTTGGGAAAGGAAAATTACTACACTAAAAATACAAACCAGAGATTTCTCTCTCTTCACTGGAACCAGTGGCCCTAAGTTAGGAAAGGGCGACTGCTTATAGCCCATTGAGTTGCTCACGGTGGTCTTTAAACCTTCAACCCCCCCCCCCAAAAGAAAAACAACACGGATTTAATTTTAAATATCAAAAGTGACGCTTTAATTGAGCGAAATGATTGGCAGAAGAGTGGTTTGGGGGGATAGCTTCATAGCCACGCCCTCACTAACCATCATTCACTAATGTGAGCTGGTTTTGAAGTGTCTCCATTAGCGAGGATACAAACTTAACATTTATTTATTATTTCATAACTAACGTTTTGCCTTTTTTTACTTTACTTGTTTTTTCCGCCATTACTCATTATTTTTCGGGTACGGCCCAGCACGTACCCGGAAGGCCGGAAGGGTACGCGTACCACCGGTTGTGAACCGATGGTCTAACAGAACGGGCTCTCTTCCTTCCCTGGAACCAGTGACTGCTGCTCATGGACTATGAAGTTGCTCACAGCGGTCGTTAAACCTTCAGCCAAAAAAAAAAAAAAAAAAAAAAAACGTTAAAAATTTGTTCCTTCAGTGTGTCGTAAAAAAAAATAAAAAGGCTATCAAGCTTTCCCCCACCAAAAATAATACTCGCCCAACCGTCGCCCATCCTGATTTCGAAGTCTAGCGACGTCCCTGGGACTTCGTAGGTGTCATTTCTTATCCCAAATGGGAACGGCATTTAATTTCGTCGGAAAAAATTAGGAAACGGGGGAGCACTCAGCAGATGGGTTACGTGCATTTATCTCACCCTTACTTACATCAAGGATGTTCTCAGTGGTGAAGCTGAACTGGACGCGGAACACCATTTAGGGCTCCAAAATACAAAATGTGAAGAGAGGGGTGAGATTCCCAACTGCTCCGGAGTTCCGGTATTTGGTACCACATTAAATGAACTGAATGCAGCTTGTGCAGGAACAGCAGTCATGATCGAATTGCCCACAGAGAATCTTCAAAAATATGAACGACATCCTTACATTGTAACGTACGAACAACCGCGCCGTTATTTCTGGATGTGAGCAACTTACATCCCATGAACATTTGGAGAAAGAAATTCGAATTTTTAGCCTCCAACTGGCGAAAGAAATTATAGGTAAATTTTTCATCAGAAACTACAGCAAAAGTTTCAATTCCGATTTTAATCAGATTCTACGCAGTGATTTTTGTGCCCTCTCTCGAGCTGTATATCGGGGCAACCGCACCCCCTCCCAACTTCCCCGCCCTAGTCACGCCTCTGATGAAATGCATACATCTAAGTTAACAGACAATATCTGGTCAAAATGGAAATGCCAGTTTTAGTCGAATCTAGGTAAAAAAGTCTGATATGGGCGTTTTGATTGTCATCATGGGCAAACTAATAAGTCGATTTGACAGCAAAAGTTTGACATACTGTTTGAATGTTGGGGGTGGGGGTGGGGGGACATACTTTCATTATTTACCTTGTGTGGTAGGGTTGCCGGAAAACCACCACACAGGAAAACTGCCACACGTTTTTCATTAAAGAGCCGGGCACAGAGTGCTATTCCTCCGAGGAACACTTTGAACGTGTGGCAGTTTTCCAAGTTTCCTAATTATGTTTTAGTTTTACAAGGCGCCTAACGACGGGAAGGAGCTCCTTTGTTTGTCTGAATTTTCACGCCGGTTCATATCAGTTTAAGGTGATTGGCCACAAAATTTCAACTGGAGTGAGAGGGGTGTAAAGATCGCCGTACATTTCTTAAAACTACAGTGTTCGACGAAACAACAGAATGACACATGACTCATGCCGTGTTCAAAAAATGACGATAAGGTAGGATTTTTTAATATTGCTGCACTTGTGCTTATGCACTAAATATTTACATAACATGTCAAGTTTGTAATACTTTTCTTTGACTTAATTAATTCATAGGGCCTATACCTTGGCCCTTTTAACAGCTTTTAATCCGCCGACTTCATATTCATAACGTTTACCTATCAAATAAATTCAATAGCATTGCGCTTTTGCTTAGGCACTAAATATTAATTCATAGGTCCTACGCCTAGTCTCTTCTAACAGTTTTTATTCTACCGATATCATATTCATAATGGTTACATAATAAGCTAAATTAATAATATTGCGGTTTTACTTAGGCACCAAATAGTAATTCATAGTCTTTAGGTCTAGGCCCAGACCTAGACCTTTCAAACAGTTTTTATTCTGCCTGTGTTACATTCACAACGTTTACGTATCAACTCATGTTAAAAACATTCTGCTTTTACTTAGGCACTAAATATTAATTCATACGCCCTAAGCCTTTTAAACAGTTTTTATCCTACCAAGTTTTATCGAAAATTCCTAGAAAGGCCTAAGCAATTAATGTTTTGTGACCAAGTAAAGGAGAAACATTGTTCACTTGATTTGTAATGTAAATCCTTTCACTATGAGCTGCGTGGATTATAAATTGTAAAAAAGGCATAGGCTTAGTGTCTAATAATTAATGTTTTGTGCCTAAGTAAAAGCGCATTATTATTAACTTGATTTGACGTGTAAACGCTGTCAATATTACATTGGTAGAATAAAAGCTGTTAAAAAGGCCTAGGCCTGGGGCCTATAAATTAATATTTAGTGCCTAAGCAAAAGCGCAATGCTATTGACTAGATTTTATACGTAAACATTATGAACATGAAGTCGGCGGATTAAAAGCTGTTAAAAAGGCGAAGGTGTAGGGCCTGTGAATTAATTAAGTAAAAGAAAAATATTACCAACTTGACACGTTATGTAAATATTTTGTGCCTAAGTAACAGTGCAGCGTTATTAAAAAATCCCACGTTAGGGTCCTTTTCTGAACATAGCATGAATTATGCTGTAATTCTCGCTTGGATTACATAGAAAGTTTTCTCGAAATTTGTTTGGAGTTCCCAATTCAATTCTCAATATAGGCTAAGACACGGTAATATTTTTCCCTCCCACCCTCGCACACACCCTTGAAATTTTGTGGCCAGTTGCCCTAAACTCGTATGAACCGACACGAAAATTCAGACAAACAAAAGAGCTCCTTCCCGTCGTTTAAACACCTTCGAAAACTGACACACATAATTCGTAAACTTGGAAAACTGCCACACATTCAGAGTGTTCCTCTGAAGAACAGCAATTTGTGGCTGGCCTCTTGATGAAAAGCATGTGGTAGTTTCCGGTGTAACAGTTTTCCTGTGTGGCGGTTTACAGTGAATCATCTGTCTGAGCTAATCTCCTCCCTGTCATTCCGGCATGCTTTCGAATTTCATCTACCCATCTCCCACATCGTCTTTTTCTGGGTCTTTTTGTGTTCCTTGGTGCCCTGTCTAATACATGAGTAGTCCATCGGTGGTCCATTTTTCTAGCAGTATGTCCGGCCTATTGCCATTTTAGGGATTTCACTTTGATCATGATGTCTTCAACTTTGGTTATTTTCCTGATCCAAGAGTTCCTCTTCTTATCCTTCGTAGTTAGGCCAGTATTATTAACTTGACTTGATATGCAAACGTTGTGAATATGACATTGGTTAAATAAAAACTAGTAAAAGAGCCTAGGCCTAGGCCCTTGAATGAATATTTCGTGCTTAAAATCGCAATCCTATTAACTTTATTTGGTGTGTAAACGTTGTGAATATGACATTGGTAAAGTAAAAACTATAAAAAAGGCCTAAGCCTAGGGTCTATAAATTAATATTTAGTGCCTAAGCAAAAGCTCAATGCTATTGATTTTATTTGATACGTAAACGTTATGAATATGAAGTCGGCGGATTAAAAGCTGTTAAAAAGGGCAAAGTATAGGCCCTATGAATTAATTAAGTCAAAGAAAAGTATTACAAACTTGACATGCTATGTAAATATTTAATGCCTAAGCACAAGTGCAGCGTTATTAAAAAATCCCACCTTATCGTCCTTTTCTGAACACAGCATGAGTCATGTGTAATTCTGTTGTTTCGTCGAACACTGTAGTTTTAAGAAATGTACGGCGATCTTTATACCCCTCTCCCTCCAGTTGAACTTTTGTGGCCAGTCACCGTAAACTGGAATGAACCGGCGTGAGAATTCAGAGAAACAGAGGAGCTCCTTCCTGTCGCTAGGCGCCTTGAAAAACTGCGACACATAATTAGGAAACTTGGAAAACTGCCACACATTCAAAGTGGTCCTCGGAGGAATAGCAGTTTTTGCCCGGCCCCTTAATGAAAAACGTGTGGCAGTTTTCCTGTGTGGCGGTTTTCCGGCAACCCCACCACACTAGGTAAATAATGAAAGTATGTTCCCCCACCCCAAACATCCAAACAGTATATCAAATCGACTTATTAGTATGATGACAATCGAAACGCCGATCTCGGACTTTTTTTCCTGGCCTTTTTTTCCTCGGACTTTATTTCCTCGGACTTTTTTTCCCGCGTTTATCAACAGTCTCGGACTTTTTTACCTGGACTTTTTTTCGTCGGAATTTTTTACCGATTACCGTTTTAGTCATCATCGTGTGTGATTACAATAGGATTCACTAGATGGAGCCACGTTTCATCTCAAGCTGATTTTCTTTGATATAGGATATCTATGAACGGAACTCGAGATATGAAAATACATATTCATATAATGTGGCTCATTTAATTTATTATATTTAAAAGTAACTTGCGAAAAGCTGGAAGTGTAGACTTATCATGGCTGTAGAGAGGAAAGACACATTTCCACAATGACTACTAATTAAGCTTGGGGCGATGTATATCAGGAGCTCCGACTTCACCAAATTATGAAGAGATTAGATGTGGGAGAGGCACGCCTCTTCCGTTGCCAGGAGAAAAGTATAAAAAGGGCAAAAAGGTAATCTAGAGATTCGACATACATTTCAAAACGCAATTCTAATTGCTCATAATAAAATGAACAAGGGAGCAGAAATATTCTTACTGGGCAGTGGTGTGGCTTGAACATCATGTGTAGGCATGGAAAAAACAAACAAACAAACAAACAAACAAAACTACGTCATTTGTAGCGGAATTCCGTTCTGCGATTATGTTTTATTCTTCCGTTATTTTGTATTAAAATATAGGCTTCCACATCAAAATCTTCAGTAGAACTTTTTCAATTGTTATTAAATGTTTTTTAGATACGTCTTATCTTTGCATATATTGCGTGAATACGTTTTTATTCGTACAATTTATTTCCCTCCAGCATTTATCCAAAACAAATTCGTGTGGAGCTTTGAATAACTTATAGAATGTTTTACTACTTAATCCAGGGGAAGAGAAAAAAAAACACAACAAAAACAAACGCTTAATTCATTTTTTATCCTAACACCCCAAAACGAGTGGGATATTTCTTTGAGTGAATGCAGGCTCTCTTCGGGAGACTCGATGCTTTTTATATACAAACTTTCCATATAGAATAGTTGTGGGGGATGATTACGGTTTGGAAACTACCAGGTGGAAAGACTTTTACCCTTTTGAGGTCTATCTTCCTTGAAAAAGTCATCTGGTTGATGTTTGAAAGCTTGGAACCTTTGATTTGTGTTTTACGCCAATAAATTCGGATTACTAGTATGTTTGCACTGTTTTAAATCTGAATTTTGAGAATTTTTGAGTTTTACGTTTTTTGTTTCTTTAGGAAAGGGTAAACAGTTTGATTACAAAATAATAAACACGCCAACAAAACAGCGTTGGAGATTTGAAACACTACAAATTTTGTCTCTTTGGTAAATAGAAGCGTCAAAATATGCAATAAGTTTGTATGTTTAACCTGCATACTTAACGACAATATTAAGAGCCTCAGATTTGAGGTTAGTCTTTCGTTGCTTACATATTCGGATTTTTCTGTAAAACTTAGGGAATCGAAAGACATTAATTTTGCATCGTCCGTTTCTTTATTCCACTTCTGCAGAATGTTTAAATTATTTTGAAGCATTTTAGTGCTTCAGAAAGGGAAAAAATAAACGAAAATGTAGCCGTACAGTTTTCCAACTTTCCTCTGAAATTACGCACAAGATAGCAGATACTCACCGGCAAAAGAAAACGAGCTTTCCATCGGTTGATGGAACTCTCTGTTTCGCATTTCGACAAGTTTTGAATAGCAGATAACAAAGGCCCCAACTCGAGTGGGAATAAACAGTGGGGACAGAGGGAATGGACTCCGGTTCTCTGATTGGTTGACTGCCCAAGCCCAGAATGACGTAGAAATTTCGCACACAACGGGTTTCTTTGTTGCCGTTCTTACTTACCTGGTAAAGATACGCTCACTCCAGCGTCCCAATCTTACATGAGTAAGGGCATACAAAGTAAGGTTCGCATTCTCGCTTTCAGTTCCGGCTAAAATGCACACAAATATTTGAATTTGGTTTTAAATAAAACACTTCCAAAACCAGGAACTTAGCTTAAATTTTCCCATAAAAAATATTTGCAGCACAAAGCTTTTCTTCGAATAATTTTTTTTTCAGAGTGCAAATTTTGCACGTAATTAAAGCGTGAGTTGCATAAAACAACCCCACGTCACTGTTTCAGGACCCATTGGTGTTTCTAAAAAAAGTTGGGCCAAGTGCAAAAATGCCGCGCTACCCCGACAAAAATTAGAGGAAAAATATTCAATGGTTTATGAATTATGATAACAAAATTTAGGGGAGGTATAATAATGTAAGAAATTACTTCTTTACTTTGTAATAAGTAAATACCTACATATCACATATTTGTAGGATTTTGAGAAAAACCCTACAAATTTTTTCGAAAACCAGAACCAAAAACGCTATCAAAACACACAACGACATAATATGGAATGAAATACATATAGAACATGCAATTCAGTTTAAAGATGAACTCGCACCATTTTGTGTTTTGCGAATTCATCGAAAATGTGACTATAATCTAAGCATCTGCAATGTCAACTTCGATTTAAAGAATTGCTAAATTTGAAATTTTTTCACTCCACAGTGTTTATTTAAAATATGTTTTACTTCAGTTTTGAATAACTACTTTCAGCACTTGCTACCGATATAAGTATAATTAATAAAATTCTTAAAGCAATCCTTGTATTGGGTAAATATTATGGAAGCTTGTTCTTGATCTCAAAGACCGTAGTCTTGTGACGATTATATATACACTATCTACCAACAAGTAATTGGACACCTGTGATAGCAAAGGAAAACGAAGTTTATTCACCTTCAATAGTTGGTGGAGCCTCCACGAGCAGCGATTACAGCTGTGACTCTCCGGGGCATACCCTCAACCAGGCGTTGTACGACGGCTAGCGGTATTTTCTTCCACTCGACTTGGAGAGGACAGGTCAGTTCTTTCATCGGTTTCGGACGGTGGGGGCACCCTTTAAGTCGACGCTCCAACTCTTCCCAGAGGTGCTCGATATGGTTAAGGGCTGGGCTCTGCGGCAGGCCAGTCTATTCGATTAACCCCATTGTTACCATACCAAGCCATGGTGGACCTCACAGCATGACAGGTGGCATTGTCATCCTGAAAGTAACATGGGTCCACCCCGTAAAACTGCCACAACGTAGGAAGCGCATGGCCATCCAAAATGGTGCAGTAGGTCTCGGCGTTGAGTCTACCAGGAATTGCGACCAAGGGTCACGTGCCATACCAGGAGAAACACCCCCATAGCATAATTCCACCGCCGCCGAACTTCACAGTTGGCACAATACATTCCGGCGGGAGGCGTTCTCCAGGCAGACGACAAACCAAGATCCTGCCATCCGAACGGTAGAGGGTGATCCTTGATTCGTCATTCCAGAGAACCTGTTTCCACTGTTCAACGGTCCGTTGTCGACGTTTTTTGCAGAACGTTAGCCGAGCAGCGCTATTTGACTTGGTGATCAAAGGCTTGTGGGCGGCAGCGCGTCAACGATAACCGAGAAGATGGGCTTCCTTACGGATGGTATTCATCGAAAGAGCACTCCCGGATGCCTGTTGAAACTCCTTGCGGATGTGGCCCATCGATTTGGTGCAGTTCTTCCGAATTTCTGTGGCCAGCACCCGTCGGTCTCTAACTCCCAGTTTTGTGGGTCTGCCGCGTCGGGGCACATTCCGACAGTCACCTCTTATCTTCCACTTGCCAATCACGTAGACCACTGTCGATTTTGGGTACTTCAACTCGCTGGATATGCCACGTATGGATCGGCCATTTCTGATTTCTGTGACTCCCGAAGATTACACCTTTCCCGAAATCATAGAGCTCCGAACTGCGTGGCATCTTGCATGCGACTGCTTGCGTCGTTGTTTCCTACACGATATTTAACGGCGGCGGCCGTGACGTGTACCAGGACCGCAGATATCGTCGATTGCAGGGGTGTCCAATTACTTGTTGGTAGATAGTGTATTAAGATAATACAACGTAGCTTTTCACAAATATTTATTTTTTAAGTCGACCACGGTTTCGCTGGGTATTGACCTAGCTTCGTCCTGATGAAGCTAGGCCAATACCCAGCGAAACCATGGTCGACTTGAAAAAATAAATATTTGTGAGAAACTACGTTGTGTTATCTTAATATATGGAAGCTTGTTGTTTGGATGTGGTTCAAAGCCTCCAAAGTTGTCATTCTCTTCTGTAGCATATTCGTCAAATCCTTTAACTGGTCCTTCAATTCTATGCCACCAATATCACAATTTTTACCATATTTAAGTGCGCGATAAAGATAATTGCAATTACTTCTGAGATCGAAGTCTGTCTTATTTTTTAAATCGAAGATATTATACAAAATTTGAAAGTTTTGGTTGTTTCTACAGTTAAACATGTTGGCCGACACCGCGCGGAGCTTAAACATCACAGTTCGCAAGCAACTCGGATGAAAAAAATGACTTTCCCACGGATTCACTCACGAAGAAAGAACTGCATGCGCTCGCATCATCATCAAGAAAAACACCTGTGACCATTTTATGACTCAGACTTTTTCTTCTCAGTTTTGCACTATTTCAAAAGAAAGAAGGGATGAGAACAGAAAAAGTATCGCAACAAGCCGAAATGAAGCTGTTGCTTTTACACCTGTTTTTTATATTTAGTGAAGTGCCGTTATTCTGTAACTCCGCAATTAACACCCGAATTTTTACAGTCACCTATATATCACCATTACAGGGGCTGCCGGTCGGAGGACGCAAGGGAGGCCTGCCCCCCCCCAATGATTATCTCAGTAAAGTATTTGTATAAAGCAGAAGAATAAATTACATTTAAGCAGAAAAACAAAAACGCAGTGCTATAAAATACAACATTATTCAGTTACATACAGCGCCCGTTCACACAAGCACTTTCTTGGACTTTCATAGCTAACTACACGCGATAAAGCTTCAGAAAAAGGCCCGTTTCTCCAGGGCCGCAGGCGTTGCCATGGCCACATTGCGAGAGCCAATCAGTGAACGGCATCCAACGGAAGCTTGCCGCTTCTATTAACAGATCATAGATCATATCATATGTAGAGGATTTTAGGAAGGGACTGTCTGACCCCAGGTCTTAAACAACCCTTAGAAATAGGAAGCTAGGAGATTTGGGTTAGAGTGCCGGATAGGAAAGTCACACGGGAGCGAGGTAGAAAGGGGGAGGGAGACGCCCTTATTTATTACCTGGGGGAAGTACCCGCTGTCCGACGGCTTAATGTGCCCATCCGACGCACGGCGGGTATTCAGTGGTTCGAGCGTTCGTACCCTCCCAGGATCGAACCTGTTATATCCATGGCAGTCACGAACGCTGACCACTAGGCCACCCGCTGCCCTTAACAGATCATAGGAGGTCCGCATCGAGCTTATATTAGATGGAGACACCACTGACTGCCGCCATAAGTCACAGCTAATCGTTGGTGTGACGTCACATACAGGCAAAAAAGCACTAAATTATACAGTTGATAAAACAGTAAGCTTCTGTATAATTGATAAAGATTATCGAATTCCTCATTTTATCTGTATGTATACGCCTAGAAGTTTTTGTTGCATTGGTTTCAAAGCAGCTTCTTTACTGCGGCTGCGTCGTGCCTGCATATGACGTCACTTGCAGCACGGACGGTGACTTATGGCGGTTAGTGCTGCATGGATAGGAGATAAACTCGATGGGAGCACGTCTCAAGCGAGCCTCAGTCCTAAAGCTGTGTCTTAGAAGTTTTCCTAGAGTACGCTGCCTCACAAGGCGTGAATGATTTTTTGTTACTTTTACTGTCGCAACAAAAAATTTTCCGTGTAAACTTTTGGATTTAGCTGTAAAAAATCAATATAATGGACGGGGAATGTAGTATATGCAGTGTATCAATGTGTAACACTGACATTATTACGTCTTTGTTAGAAGATCCTTTAATCCACACTATTGACGTGGATTAGGAACACCAAACAGAAGTCATCGCTGTTTCCACGTTTATGAGGGAGTCACCGAAAAAATTCTCATCTGCCACCACCGGGAATCGAACCCAGGTCTTCCAGTTACGCGCCGGACATGCTACCACTGCAACACAGCGGGCTCGAATTCTCCAGACTCACATACAACTAACTGCCAAACCACATGGCAGGTTGCTTCTTGGAGCCCCACACAATGCTGGGGATTCACCAAAGATGGTAAGCAGCAACTGAACAAATAACTAGGAGGCGAATGAATAATTAATACACATTATTCACGTGCATTAGAAACATCAAACAGAAGTCATCGCTCTTTCCACGTTAATTCTAGGCCGCTGTGGTGCAGTGGCAGCATGTCCGGCGCGTAACTGTAAGACCCTGAGTTCGATTCCCGGTGGCGGCCGATGAGATTTTTCCGTGACTCACTTGTAAATGTGGAAAGAGTGATGACTTCTGCTTGAAGTTCCTTTCTCAAGAAGAAATGACATTGAAAACCATGCGATTACAAAACAAGGAAGACCTCTTTCCAACTTTTCCCCGATGCAAAAAGACAACATTCCAATCTTCATGGCCTCCATCAACATAAATGGTTATGTGGCAGCATAATGAAGGCGAAGTTATTCTGCTGCTCTCGTTTGCTAAAGATAATTTGAATTCTTATGTGTCATTTTTTGTGACTACCTACAAATTATTGTTCTGGCTTCCGCAGAGTTTGAACCCACCGTACGCCCCGGTGGCGCAGTGGTCTAAGCGATGGCTTCTGATCATTCGTCCGAAAGGGGTCAGGGTTCGAATCCCGTTGAGGCATGGATGTTGTGTTTGTTTTACGGCACTAGCTCTCTCCCTTCCCTGGAGCCAGCGACCCTAAATTGGGGAGCCGCCCGGTGGCGCAGTGGTCTAAGCGATGGCTTCTGATCATTCGTCCGAAAGGGGTCCGTGTTCGAATCCCGTTGAGGCATGGATGTTGTGTTTGTCTTCCGGCACTGGCTCTCTCCCTGCCCTGGAGCCAGTGACCCTAAATTGGGGAGCCGCCCCGGTGGCGCAGTGGTCTCAGCGATGGCTTCTGATCATTCGTCCGAAAGGGGTCGGGGTTCGATTCCCGGTGAGGCATGGATGTTGTGTTTGTCTTACGTCACCGGCTCTCTCCCTTCCCCGGAACCAGTGACCTGAAATTAGGGACGGGCGTCTGCTTATACCCCATTGAGTTGCTCACGGTGGTCGTTAAATCTCCAATGAAAAAAAAAAAAAAAAAACGCACCACTCCACCGTTATCAATTACTTCTGTGCGTCACATCTGCTTTCTTACTACTACTTATTACTTGTTACCATATACAGTATGTATCATCATTAAAGGATTAAGTATCTATGATCAACTGAGTTCTGATTTATGCATTTGTATTTGCCGAATAATTTCCTTGAAAAATAACGTTGTTTATGCATCTATCTGAGATTATTAACGCTCTTGCCTATTGTGCTATGGAGCGAGTTAGGAATTGCACGATCGTGTTGAGTCCCGCTCGCAAAACAAATCATTCCTCTATTGAATTTAATGTCATGTCGACGAGAAATTTTAACTAGAAAGATGACACCGAATTTTCGGGTGTAATGAGAACGTCTTCTGAATTCGTTCTGCCGCAAATTAAATTTATCAAAGCTATTCAAAGTCAATGGAACCGATATGGAAAATAATAGTACCTGACGGAAGAAAGACGTTTTTTAACACGGTCTTTAATCCCTCATATGTTGCTCTAAACGGAATCGTGAGCTTACACCCTCTGGTTGCTGACTTGTGCGTCAGGAAAAATATGAATTTATATGAGAAACATTTCGCACCGGAAACGCTCTCCAACACACAAAGAATTTTTCAAATCGGACTCTTAGAAACAGAGATATAGACAAAAATAAGATGTAACTTTACACCCCTGGTGGGAAAACCATGCATTATTTTAGGAAGAAAGTATTCTCAAAAGTTTTTTTCGATATGAGCGGTATCGGTCCAAGAGAAAAAAAAAATAAATTTAGTCGAATTTTTAGGAGCCCAGATTTTGCTGCAAGTACATCAGAAAAAGAAATGAACACTAATGCCCCCTGGTGGCCAAACCATTCTTTACCAAACATTAGAAATTATATGAAACATATTTTCCATCAGGTGTTGAATGCGATACAGGAAGAATTTTTCAAATCGGAGTTTTACGAGCAGAAATAACGCAGAAAACACAATTTACCTTTGTGCCCCCTAGCGGAAACTCTATGATTTACTTGAAAATTTTGAATTTATATGGAAAACATTTCGCATCGGAAACACTATCCAACAAAGAAGAACATTTTCAAATCGGACTCTTAGAAGTAGAGATATTGACAAAAATAAGATATATATCTACGCCCCCTAGCGTAGAACACATGCATTATTTTAAGAAAAAAATACTCCAAAAAGGTTTCTCTATGTCAGTCTACGAAATAATTTTTTCAATCGAGATTTTAGAAGCTCAGATTTTATGGCAAATACATCAGAAGGAAAAATTAACACTTACGCCCCCTGGTGACCAAAGCATTCTTTACCAAAAATTTGGAATTATATGCCAAAGATTTTTCATCGGGAGCTGTATCCGCTGAAGGAAAAACTTTTGAAATCGGAGTTTTAGAAGAAGAGATATAGGGGAAAACGTAATTTACTTTTACGCCCCCTAGCGGAAAATCTATGCGTAACTTGAAAAAGTAACTGTACCTAAAATACTCTTCGACATAAATGGAATCGAAGGTAAAATAATTTTTTCAGTCGGATGTTTAGAAGGAAATACACAGAATAAAATGTATTTTGAATTCGATATAATCTGCATTCACGCCCTCTAGCGGCGAAACTGTGCATCGTAAAAAAAGCAAACGAACTGAAGGATCATGATTCGCATATTTCAAGCTTCCCAATGCAATAAGAATTTTTCAAATCGGACTAATGGTTACAGAGTTATGGTGTCTACAGACGGACAGACGGACAGACAAATCGATAACATAAGCACGACCTTTTTTGCGCTTTTCGACCGGAGGTTGAAGAAGCGTATATGCTCCAGCTTTGTTCGTCCGCACTATAACTAGCGTAAAAATGGTTCTAATTCGATGAAAGTTTAATATATGATAGGGGATCACCGGGGACGCACCCTATTGAAAATGGACGAAATGGGGTCAAAGGTCTGAACATAGGAGCGGGATCCATTCCACTACCCTTACGCGTCATAACTTGCGTAAATATGGTTCACTTTCAATGACATTTTCGTATGTTGTAGCGCCCGTGTACACATGCATTCCGCTCCTATGTCCTGACCTTTGATCCCATTTTCAATAGGGGGAGGGGCGAACCCTGTTGAAAATGGGATCAAAGGTCAGGACATAGGAGCGGAATGCATGTGTCCACGGGCGTTATCTTGATGCAAAATGGGGTCCTGTAGGCCATTCAGGTATGGTATCAAAATCGGCTGCAGAACCTCGCTCACGTATCGTGCAGCTGTCAGTTTGTCCGTGATGCGGACAGGAAGTGACCAGCTGTCATGCGCAGTAGCACCCTATACCTTGATGCTTGCCTGACTGGTGGTGTGACAGTCGCGAACGAAACCGGGATCCGTCAGATTACCAGGATGTCGAAAGACACGGATCCGTCGATCCTCGGCACTCGGACAGAAACGGGATTCATAACTGAAGACCACAGCAGTTCATTCGTGACCCCAGTTCGTAAGACTTCAGCACCAAGCCAGACGAGCCCTGTGATGGCTGACCCTCAATGGCAGTCGACAAAACGGTTGCCTACTGCGCAGTTGCCACATGTAACCTTCCGTTTACAATTCAGTTCGTTATAGTGACGTCCATAGCCAATGGCACAGCACGTCAGATATCGGCTGCAGTGCTTTCTGGTAACGAACGAGCGTGTCGAACAATCCGCTGGTCCAGTGGTCGAGGCGTGCTGACATCTGTCGGACTGCACCACCTCCGCTTCGAAGCGCATGCCAACCTTCCTGTTGCTACTGGTGCCAACAGCGTCCAACAGTTGGTGCATTTCGTTTCACATTTGCAGCGATACGACATGTAGACCAGCCCGCTTTACACAGGCCTACAATTCTTCCTTCTGAAATGCATCCCAATGGCGATAAACCTGCCGACGTCGTGTACCCGGCATTTTCGGCCTTCGGTAAACAGTTTCCCAGCACAAACAACAAATCTGAAATGTCCGCGTCATTTCCACCAGCTACCACACATTACCATCCCTGTTGCTGCTGGCACATTTATCTCACGAACGTGTGACGTAATTGGCTCCGATTTAACATCATTTGCATATCTCGAATGGGTACACCCGCCCTATCATTTGCATGTTTGTAGCACACCTCCTTCTGGGTGGAGAAATTTTTATATCGAGCAGTGTATATACAGGGATGTCCAAAGTTATGGAAACACCTTGCTCAAAACAGTGACTTTGGTATGTGCTGCTTTTTGAGTAAAACGAACATGTAGCTACAATTTGTTTCTGTAAACAAGTGTTGCTTATAGTCTCAAGGGTCTGTGTGATTGCATTGTAAATCTGTGTTTGCATATTTTCGTTCCAGGTGAAGGCACAATGAGTTCCACAGAGGGCAGATTGTAGGAGCTCGTCTGGTTGGTGCGTCGGTACCCACAGTGACACATGTATTGGGGGTATCGAGGGGTACCGCGTCAAAGGTCACGACAGCATACAATGTTCACTGCACAACATCACCTGCGAGACACAACTGTGGAAGGAAAACCAAACTCACTACGAGAGACAGAAGAACATTAAAGAGGATTGTAACCGCAAGGAGGACGACCACGGCGACGGAAGTGACTGCTGAGCTTAATGCACATTTCCATAACCCAGTGTCGACCCATATCGTGGAAGGGAATTGCATAAGCACAATATTTACGGCAGAGCTGCGATTGCAAAACCCCTGGTGTCTACAGTGGTTCCAGGAACTACAGTGGTGCCAGGAACATAAAATGTGGGCTGCGGATCAATGGAAATATGTCTTGTTTTCTGATGGATCAAGTTTCTCACTATTCCCCACGACGGGACGGGTTTACGTGTGGAGAACCCTAGCAGAAGCCTACAACCCAGACTGTCTCCTTCCTATAGTGAAGCATGGGGGCGGTTCCGTAATGGTTTGGGCCATGATCTCGTGGTTTGCAGCAGGTCCCATTATCACTTTACAGGAAGGGATCCCTAGGGGTGGCTATGTCACTCTTTTGGCCGACCATGTGCATTCAGTGGCGCAGACATTGTTTCCGTCAGGGAAGTGCACCTTTCAAGATGATAATGCCCCGATTCACAAAAGTCGAACTGTTAAATCATGGTTTGAGGAACATGTGGATGAAGTTGCACGCCTTCCATGGCCTGCACAATCACCGGACTTACATATCATTGAGCTTCTGTGGTCTGTGTTGCCAAACAGAGTGCGATCCTGTTATCCTCTTCCGGCGTCTCTCAAGATATTGGAACAGTTTCTGCATGAAGAATGGTGCAACATACCACCATACAGGACTTGTATGCGTCCATTCCAAAGAGGGTTCAAACAGTTTTAAATGGGCTCGACTTGTCACTCGTTGAAGTCTCATCTACTGGATGACGGCGCAGCTACACTGCAAAAGCTTTTGGGCGACCACTGAGACACTTTCGCAGTATTTTCGTTCTTAAAGCAGATTGACTTTTTAAAACTTATTTAAAAAAAATTATAATGATTATAACAGTGAATTAATGAATTTATATATAAACCTAATTAACTAACTAGCCTTCACAGCTTTCACCATTCTCTTTTCTAACTTTTACCAAGCCTGTCTGCTCCTAATCATTTCACCCCGCTTTTAAAAATCTTTAACTGATAGTTCTGTGTCTGGCGCTCTTTGGCCAAACCTGGCCCTTGCGCCACTAAAATCAATTAACTAACTAACTAACTAACTAATAGTTTTAAATGCCAAGGGTGCTCCTACACCATATTAGGTGCGTAACACCTATTGGTTCAAGGTGTTTCCATTATTTTGGACAACCCCTGTAGTTCCAGTCGTCCTAGAGATGGGTCCGGGTTCGAATCCTGAAGGGGTATGGATGTTGTGTTTATCTTATGGCACTGGCTCTTTCCCTTTCCTTGAACCAGTAGCCTTAAATAAGGGATGCGCGTCTTTTTATAACCCACTGAGTTGCTCACGGTGCTTGTTAACCCCCCCCCAGTAAAAAAATACTTTTATTTTTCTTGTCAGTTGCCCATCTGCCAACAAAGAAGTCGTTTTTTGTTCATAATTATCTAAGCTCTGCAATTGCAAAAAAGGAACGACATTAATAAAAGATATTTTGTGAATTAAATATTTCCCATATCTGATTCGCCAAGCAGCACAAGAGCGTATTATTCTCCTTCAAATTCTGAGTACTTTCGTGAAATGCTTCTTAGATGTACTTACAAGATCTATATTTTTTTTAACGCACTATTGATTACCGATTCTGAAAACTCTGTTGAAGTGAAAGGGATCGTATTCTCCAGTTTTCACCTATCACTAAGGATCTTTTTCATGCCTAAAGAGAGACAGTAAAAAAGAAAAAAATACTGTAAGCTTTTTCTGGAACGTTATCGTGAATTATTGCGGCACTCATTGTTCAATCTCCTTATAAAATTGCCCATCACTCATATAAGCGTGTCAGATTCTGAGCGCCATAGAAATTTTTGGTGGCAGTTACCGTCGCAGTTCTGGTGAATGTCTTGATATAAAATGCCAGACTTCGTCTATTCCTTCCAGTAGCCACGACTTCGCACCTTGAAGTACTTAATTTTCTGAAATCGCTTGTCTTTGAAAGCAAATAAAATATTCTATACACATATGCCCCGTTTTCGCACTAAGAAAATATTGTGCACATATTTTCTCACGGTTTCATAAGTAGAGTAAGTCTCCGCATTTCTCTGAAGCAGCAAAACATGGCGTTAGCTTGCAAGGGGCTACATGGGGCTCACCCCCACCCCTTTGAAAGGCAAGCAAGCTACCCCTGGAAAATGGACGTTGTAAATTCTCTGAACTTTTATTTTCGGCAGTCTATAAAATTTTCTTTTGTATTTCATTAAAAGCATAAATACTTTATCTTATTTATTCGCGTATTGCACGTTTTTAAGGAAAGAAAACTCGTTGCCCCAATGGCGCAGTGCTCTAAGCGATGGCTTCTGCTCATTCGTCCGAAAGGGGTCCGGGTTCGAATCCCGGTGAGGCATGGATGTTGTGTTTGTCTTACGGCATTGGCTCTCTCCCTTCCCTGGAACCAGTGACCTTAAATTAGGGACGGGCGAGTGCTTATAGCCCATTGTGTTGCTCAGGGTGGTCGTTAAACCCCAAATTGCCGCCCCGGTGGTGCAGTGGTGTAAGCGATGGCTTTTGCTCATTGGTCCGAATGGGGTCCGGGTTCGAATCCCAGTAAGGCATGGATGTTGCCCGGTGGCACTCTGCACTGACTCTCTCCCTTCCCTGGAACCAGTGACTTTAAATTAGGAACGGTCGAGTGCTTATAGCCCATTGAGTTGCTCACGGTGGGTTAGTCGTGTTTTTCTGTGCTCCTCAAGTTTTCGTCGGTGTGTGTTACTTTTCTTCGTTGTCAGTGTTCTATTTCGTGTGTGTGTTGTGTGTGAAGGTCCCGTGTTTCTTTTTATATGCCTGCCGAGCTGGTAAGTGCTTATTTTGATTAGGTATCCTTATTTTTCTGCCTTGGCCAAGCTGGCTAAGGGCTAATCTTCTCCTCGCCATTGCAAATGGCGGCTTCCGGGGAGAATGACGTCCTAACCCTTGCTACCGAAAATGATGATCTCCCGATAACAGCTTCTCTAAATACTACTACCAATGACGTGTCTATCTCGATAAACCACTCCTCCTTGCAGCCTTCTGTTGCTGCCTTACCATCGGATATCGCCTCTTCTTCCAAGTCTCCCAGCGGTGATACGATGTCCTCTCTGAAAGCTAATGATGACGCCATGGATGTTTCGCACTCCATGCCGGAATCATCTCCAAAGCAACGTACATCTACCCTCTCATATGCTGACGTAACCGCATCTAAGTCGAGACCTTCCCAGTCTTCTTTTTCTCCTGGACAATATGTGATGACGCATAATGCCGAAGTCATTGAGGTTGTCCTTAAAGAAGATACCCCTTCTGGGCTGAAATTCCTTCAAACTATGGAGAATGGTGTTGTGTTTCCGAGCCTGAGAAATACAAAACTCACTTCATATACTGCTGCTCTTCGAGAGATTGTTCCTGCATCAGTCATAACTCATGTGGGCAGGAAGCCTTACAAAGTAGTTGTTTACTTCTCTACTCCTGCCCATTCCCTACATGTACTGACCAAGGGCATCTCAATTGGTGATCGTCACATAAATGCCGAACCTGTTTCACAGAGTTCCGTTGTTGTAAGTTTCTCACCAGTTCCACCTGAAGTTTCAGATGATCTCTTGATTGCCGCTCTTCTTCCTTATGGCCGGATCATTGGAGGTGTAACTACCTACTCTTCGTTTCCAGAGGTGCCAGAAGACAGATACCTACTCGGGTTTCGCCGCAATGTTCGTGTGGTCTTCCCTTCAGAGGAGCACATGCTGCGTATTCCACCCACTTTACGTGTACGCTGCTACACGCACATTAGAGAGATATTCATCACAGTAGGCTCCGTCTGTCCGAATTGTAAAGGCACGGGACATCCCCGCGTTCTATACCCTCATAATGCGAACACTCTTTCCAAGTCAACAGCACGACCTTCTTCCTCTTTGTCACGTCAATCGGCTTCCTCTTCTGGTGCTAAAGACCAGCAACAGCAGACTTCCTCAAAAAGTAGTGATGCAGCAGTTGGTCAACCGACGTCTACAAAAAGTAGTGAGATAACCGTTGGTCGACCAACGTCTACCATAAGTAGTGAGACAGCCGTTGGTCGGCCGACGTCTACCAGATGTAGTGAGACAGCCGTTGGTCGGCCAACATCTACCAGAAGTATTGAGACAGCCGTTGGTCAACCGACGTCTACGGGTAAACCCTCGACCTCGGGTGATGCATTGGCGCCCCCATCATCTCTTCAGTCGAAAGAGGCATCAATTGTTAATCCCAAGTCTCCTATAGAGATGGTTGATGACGATTCTGGTCATACTGCTACACCGACCGTTGAGGTTGTTTCTTCAGCTCCTTTTAAATTGCCGGAAGTTCCAATTCCGGTTACAGCACAAAGTCGTGGACGGGCAAAGCGACGTAGAACTTCACGCGCCCAGAATAAGAAGTTTAGAATGACAACCACCCTTAGGGCAGGACGTGATCCTTCTAGTAGTCAGATGCTCACGTCTGAAGGCTCTATGGAATCTGATACAGATGATGGGACAATTATTCCGATCTCCTGTGAAAACTTTTTACATATTCTAGAGGCATCCTCTCTTCCACAGACACCTGTGTCTGGAGAGAAGGTGTATGCGTTCCTAATAAGTCCCCGTAGAGACAAGCTGTCTCGCAATTTTTTGGAAGGTTACTCCCACTGTCTGTCTGACACCATGAATCAAATGTTGGCGATACATTCTCATTTACGCACCGTTCCGGGCAGAGATCTGGGTGGTCCCTACTGGGCAAAGAAGTTCCGTAGCCGTTTGGCCAAGTTACAGAACGCAGCCGACAACATCCTCCAACCATCATCAGACTATTCTGTTCAAGACAGTCTCACTGAATAGTAGGGGTATGTGTACCCCTTTGGCTAATGCTTTAGCGTATGAAGACGCCCACCACCTCAAAGCAGATCTCCTACTTTTGCAAGAGACAAATTGTCTCTCCACTTCACCCTTCCATCGCTGGAGGAGATGGGACTATCAATTTCATCACGCATATAGGCTCTCTCTTCGTGGAGGTTTAGCGATTGGTGTACATAATAGATTTCGTCAAGCACTCTCCTCTGTTAAAGTTCATAACCTGTGCCGGGATTTATTGCAGCGACTCACTTTCGTCCTAGATGGACAACGATATTTAGTTTTCAACATATATATTCCATGTTCATCTACACATCTAACGTTGTTATTTTCGTCGCTCCGCACTGCACTTCAGTCAGCATTACCATCAGATCATGTGCTCATTGGAGGAGACTTTAACTGTACACTTCAACCAGAGCTCGATCGCGCTCCTTCGAGGATTGAACATCGTTCACGTCTTGTGGAGCAATTGCGATCATTAGTGTCTGATTTTGATTTACATGACGTGTTCCGACGATTGCATCCGACATCCATTTCACATACCTGGAGAGCTGCATCTGCATCCTCCTCTCTTTCTGCTAGGCTGGATCGATTTTACGCTTCTGCTCCGTTATTGCCCATTACAACGGATTGTATACACTCTCCTACAGCTTCATCGGATCATTGTGCCATCACTATCTCCTGTAACTCTTCATCTCGTCTGCATGTTAGGTCTCAGTCATGGACACTAGACACTTCTCTCCTAGCTGATGAGAATATATGCACCGAGATCAGAGATCTTCTTGATCATATGCGAGAGGGCCTGTCCACTGCACCTTGTGCCATCAATTACTGGCTCGAGGTAAAATCTTACCTAATTTATCTTCTTAGACGTCATTCCTTCTCCGAAGGCACGAAGCGCTCCATGGAAGAGCAAAATCTCCGAAACATCCTGTTACAGCTTGGTGCGAGTCATCCCATGTATACAGCCTACCAAGCGGATCTTAGAGCACTTCTTGAGCCTCGTGCACGTCAGGTAATTCTTCGTCTCCGTCTACAACATCTATCACCAGAGGACTGCTCCTTTGAGTTTCTATCCGCGTTAGAAGAAAAACGCCGCTCGTCGCATCAGCTTCGACTACTTCGGCGGCCTGATGGTGAAATCACCTCTGATCCGGATGCAGTTTGCTCTCAGGTTCGTCGATATTTTACTATCAAATACAGTGAAACTCCTCAGCCTTCTGTTTCTGCTTCTGCTACTTTACTCTCTGCTCTTCCCCAAGTTCCTTCCAATCTCTCTGATTCCCTTTTACAACCTATTTCGCAGACTGAACTTCGGACCATTCTAGTCTCTCTAAATTCCCGTGCTGTCCCAGGTCCAGATGGCCTTCCGCTCCTTTTCTACCGTACTTTTTTCCCTTCGTTGCTTCCATTTCTTCTCGCCGCTTTCAATGCTGCTCTTTCTTCCTCTTTTCTTCCGAGGGGTTTCACAGAGGCTCATATGGTGTTATTTCCCAAGAAAGGCGATCTGCTTGACTTGGGAAACTGGCGTCCTATCTCGCTACTAAACATTGACTATAAACTCTTCACTAAACTCCTTTCCAGTCGACTCAACCAAGTTCTTCCATTTCTTCTTTCTCCCGACCAGACCTACACGGTTCCTGGTCGGTTCATCACTTCTAATCTCAATCTCCTTCGAGATCTCCTACATCTGGCTCGTACTAACTCTGAACCACTTGCCCTCTTTAATCTTGACCAAAGAGCAGCTTTCGACAATATCTCACTTTCGTATCTTTCTGCTGTTCTTATTGCTTTCGGCTTTCCTTTTGCTTTTGTTACCTCTATTCTTGCCCTTTATCAGGACGCTGCTTTCCATGTCAAGACGGCCGCCTTCTTGACTGCACCTATTCCTTTTCGGCGAGGCATTCGGCAGGGTTGCCCACTTTCTGGGCAGCTCTTTGCCATTGCTTTTGAGCCGTTTCTTCGGTCTGTCCATCGAGCCTTTATAGATGCACTGCCACCGCCTACTGCAAGTACTAGGCACTTTTCTGTGACATATTCTGCATATGCCGATGACGCGACCTTTTGTGTAAGGACAGACGCTCAATTCGACGTCTTGCTCCAGATTTACGATCAATATTCTTCATGTTCAGCGGCATCACTTAATACATCCAAGAGTGCAGGCCTATGGAGCGGAGCGTGGGCCTCTAGGACTGACACCCCGTGGGGCGCCTCATGGACTGCTTCATCCCAAAAATTCCTTGGGGTCCATCTCGGAGTCCGTCTTTCTGCCCAAAATGAAACATGGAATGCTCTCAGAACACACCTTACTCGAACTGCTGCATTCTGGCGAGGTTCCCAGTTTTGTACTTCTTACTTCTCAAGAGCTAGAATAGCTCAGACTTATATTCTTTCACCATGCCTATATGCATGGTCAGCAGAACGTATGCCCATTTATCACCTCAATGAAATCACTCGAATCATCTCAACGATAATATGGAACAGGTACCATTGGATCCAGGTCTCCACTCTCTGTCGTCGAGTCACTGATGGAGGTATTTCACTGCTGGAAGTTCGCACCTACTATAAAGCACATAAAGTGGTTTCCTTCCTGCGGCTACTAAGTGCACCAGAGTCGCCAGTTACGCTCGTTAGAGATGTCATGATATCGCCTAGGAATCCCCGAATCACTTTCATCACGTATCTTCTAATGGATCAATCTCCTTTTTTCATTCTAAACTTTCCCCTTTCTACAAAGAGGTCCTTTCCTTTCTCCGTTCTCTACCCCTCTTCCGTGCTCCACCGGCTTCCACCACTGAACTATTAGCTGAGCCCCTGTTCTTTTCTTCCATCCTTCATCCCCCTAATGCTCCCTACTTTACTGACCTTTCCTGGCTCCCCGCCGGAATAGTATCTGTTCAGGATTTAATTTCTCCAGATCTTTCTTGGAAACCCTTCTCTGATCTGTCCCCCCACATCTCCCCTACCTCTTCCTCTCTTTCGCTGTATGATTCCTTCCGTTCTTCAATCATTACCCTCTTCCCTAACCTTGCCTCTCAAGCTGGGTTAACTCTTGTTCCCTCTGCCTCTCTTCTTCTTCCCTTTTTCCTTTCCGTTCGGGGCTCATCACTTCCTCTCTCCAGTTTTTCTGTCTCGTCTCTTTACCGTTGTCTCATTGATCCACTGTATGCTACACCATTGATGATTCCAGATGTTCCGAATGTCGCCCTTTCACAAGTGTGGTCCATGTCTAATTCGCCACTATCTATTCCAGCAGAAAGAAACATCCAATGGTTGTTTCTTCATCGGCGGTTACCAGTTCCTACCAAATTATTCAGGATGACGCTTGTTGATTCGCCTAACTGCATGTTTTGCTCTACGATTGCGGATGTAGATCATGTGTATCAACATTGCACAGTGCTTCTTCCCTTGCTACATCTGACCTTCACTACTGCACAGTGCCTTAGTACTAATGATCTCTCCTTCTCAGCCTATAGCACGCTACTCAGTTCAAGTACTCCGCCTATTCCTATATCAGAGTCATGTGCTTATGTATTCATATTAGCAAAACATGTGATTTTTTGCTACTATCAACAGCTACGTTCTACCCCTATACAGCCTACCATCTTTCAAGCGGGAGCTGCGATGTGCAGTCAGTTCCGGAACAGAATGATTTCACGCTTGAGGCTTGCTTTCACTGTTGCTAAGGCTGCGAATCGAATCCCACACTTTATGTCAGTGTGGTCACCTTTTCGTCAATGGTTTTCTGTTCCATCAGAAGACCTTAGACTTTGTTCTGACGTCTGTGAAATTGTTTGGACTAATTGAAGTATAGTTTTGTGATTATCGTGTTCTTAGGTGCCCTTGTCATAATCGCTTCTAAATGTTACTGCACGTTTGCATGTTTCTCACCAACAAGGTCCTGTAGGTGAGTTTCTTGTTATACCACAGGCACTTAGAATAAGTTTAAAGTTTTTTTAGTTTTTTTCTGCACTTTCCTTATGTCTGCCGGGCTTTATAATATATGGTTTTTGCTCACGGTGCTAAGCAACTGTTTGATAGTGTTTAAATTGTCTTATTGATTTTGCACAGTGTGGTTTCTGATCATGTTACATGTACATAAAGGGATATGATCAGTCGATTACACCATGTTCTGCAAGGTTTAGCACTTTTGTAGTGCAGGGGTAATTGTTCATCATTCGGTTATTTGTACTGTACCTGAAGTTGCTATGCCAAAAGCTCAGTTTTGTATATACTAATGTACTTTCCTAATTGCACTGTAAAATTTATGTTTAGCACATTTCGCATGTTGGGTCACGATTACATGTCTTAAGTTTTATGCTCATGGTGCGGAGCAAACGCTTTGACAGTATTTCAATTATATGTTAATGTTACACAGTGTGGTTTTTCTCATGTCACATGTGCCTAATAGGAAATAATCAGTCTATTAGATAATGTTCTGCGCTGTATTGCATATTTGCTGTACAAAGAGTCAGTTTCATATTTTCATTATTTGTATTGTACCCGAAGTATAAATTTTCTGTAAAACGCAAGTTCTGTTTGTACTAATATACTTTACTCTTTGCACTGTGAAATTTACAGTTGTACCATGGAATTGTAATTCCTTATTAGTGTCTTCCCTATGCCGTTGCATCTTGTGTACATATGTTGTTGTTCATTACAAGTTAATCTATAGCACTGTGATTGAGGCACTTGTTTAAGCCTAAGTAATAGTTCTTTTTGTAATTTGACAGCGTTTCACAAGAGAGATATTGCATTCAATTTGTATAGAGTTCACACCATCATTGTGGATAGATCATTTATTCGCTTATCTTTCAGATACTGAAAAGTATAAACCTTCTGCTCTTTTCTTCTCTTTTCTTCTTTTTTTCAAGATTGCTCAAAATATACATGTTTGCTTTTGCACTGTAAAATTTATAGTTACACCTTGTACTGGTGTTCACCCATTAGAGATGGCATTCTGCTGATGCACATTGCGAACATATGTTGTACATAGAGTAAGTCAACCCATCAGTCCAGTATTGTCAGTGTTATGAATTTGCTTACATTGTATATAGTGCATCCACATAATGTAAATATCTCATTGTCATTGTAAATAGGTCATCCACTTGTTTATCTTTTGGTAACTGTTAAGCACAGGCCATCTGTATCTTCCTGTCCATGTTTGCTCCAAATAAAAATTGTTGAAGCTCAGGGTGGCCGTTAAACCCCCAATTGCCACCCCGGTGGCGCAGTGGTCTAAGTGATGGCTTCTGATCATTCGTCCGAAAGGTTTCCGGGTTCGAATCCCGGTGAGGCATGGATGATGTATTTGTCCTGTGGCACTGGCTCTCTCCCTTCCCTGGAATTAGTGACCTTAAATTAGGGACGGGCGACTGCTAATAGCCCATTAAGGGTTTTTTTTTTTTGATTGGAGGTTTAACGACCACCGTGAGCAACTCAATGGGCTATAAGCAGTCGCCCGTCCCTAAGTTAAGGTCACTGGTTCCAGGGAAGGGAGGGAGCCAGTGCCGTAAGACAAACACAAAATCTATGCCTCATCGGGATTCGAACCCGGACCCCGTTCGAGCGAATGATCAGAGGCCATCGCTTAGATCACTGCGCCACCGGGGCGGTCCCATTAAGTTGCTCACTGTGGTCATTAAACCTCCAATCAAAAAAAAAAAAAAAAAAAAGCAGACTTGAAATACATCGAAAAACCAAAACGTTATGACCAGCTGAAGGCCGTGAAATGCCGCCCCAGTGGCATAGTGGTTTAAGCTCTGGCTTGTGACCATTCGTCCGAGAAGGGTCCGGGTTCAAATCCCGGTGGAGCATGGATGTTGTGTTTGTCTTACGGCATTAGTTCTCCCCTTCCCTGGAACCAATGGTCCTAAATTAGGGAAGGGTGACTGCTTATAGTCCATTGAGTTGCTCACGGTGGTAGTTAAGCCTTCAATCAAATAAAAAAAAACGAGTCGTGAAACGGCGTAAATAACACTTGATACGAGGGTTGTACTGAAAGTAAGTGGACATACCTTTTTTATTAACTGACAGAGACCGTTCAAATTGTACATGTTGGTAGAGTAACTCTTTCTCTATACAAAGGTAACATCCAAAATTAACTCCATCACAAGCGATGCTTTTGCGTCATCGTTGAACCCAACTGTCGAATCCTCTTTGAAAAAAGTCAGGTGTTGACTGTTGTACCCACTTCTTCACAGCCACTTTCACCTCGTCTCTGTTATCAAATCGTTGCTCTTGGAGACTGTCATTAATTGGGCCGAACAGGTGGAAGTCGGAGGGCGCCAGATCTGAGCTGTACGGTGGATGGGGTACACCGACCAGCCTAATTTGCTGATCGGCTGATTTGTTGCCAAAGGTGTGTGTAGTCTCGCATTGTCATGACGTATGTGGATCCTTTTCAGATTCTTGCTTGGTCTCTTCCACCTTACGGCTTCTCTAAGGTTATTGAGTGTTTCAGTGTACAGCTCACTGGTCACGGTACTACCACGTTCCAGAAAATCAAGGAGAATGACACCTCTGTCATCCCAAAAAAACAGTTACCATGACTTTCTGTGCTGATCGCTGGCCCTTGAAATTCCTAGGCCTTGGTGAAGAGGTGTGACGTCATTCCATGGATTGATTCTTCATTTCCGGATTGTAAGGAAACACTCACGTTTCATCCCCTCAAACCAGATCGGGGAAAAACGTGTCTTCATTGGCTACAAGCGCTTCCACCAGAACAGAGGAGACTTCCACACTTCTCACCTTCAAATCGGTTGTCAACTGTCGAGGAATGCACCATGGGCGTCTGAAGGAAATTTTTCAAGGGGGGTCAAGTGTAATTTATTAAGGTTTGGCCAATATGTAGAAAACAGTAATTCGTGAAAATGAAAGATTAATACTATTACTACTACTTACTTACTACACTAAAACACTATTATTATTAATTGATGCTGCTCTTGAAGAAAGTGTATGTTAGTAATAGTCATGTATTATCATGTACATTGGTAACTGTTTTCAAAATAATGAACAGTGTCGAGCAAGGCCACACCAAGCCTTTTAAGTTCAGCACACACCATCCTAAGCGGAACTTGTTTGGGCGTACTACTTAGCGGTTTGCTAGATTTTCCGCTTTCACGTTATCGTTTTCCAGTTCCAAATTTCCAATAAAATTGGGATATTAAATTAAACCCCCCAAACTCCATCTTTTCTTGTGGTCTAGTTCTGTGAGTGTATATAAAAAAAAGTATTAAATAAAATAAAATAAAATAAAAAGGAAATATAATTCTACAGGAGGTCAAGTGACCCCTGTGAACCCCCTGTCGGCGCCCATGGTACCCACTTTGTACACACGCACTTTCCGATACCCTTCCACTATCTCCTGTATTCCATTGTGACCACAGTCCAGTTATGCAACAAGCTCACGGAGTGTGACTCGTCTCTCCGCGCGAATCATTTCATGCACTCACTGACGATTCGTGTCACTGGTCGCAGATGATGGTCTCCCACTGCGTGGTTTGTCTTCAATGTTGGTTTCCCCATTAAAATTTTTCATCCATCTCTGCACATTGCTCTTGTCAATGATGTCATCTCCGTAAACATGCTGTAGCCTTCTGTAGATATCGGACAGCCTGCATTGTCAAGAACTCAATGACGGCACTTTGTTTCTGCTTGGAATCCATTATTTACCTGCAATGAAGAAGATAGGTTACTATACAGGAAGAGTTTTGTTTTCTTTTTTATGATTGGAGGTTTAACAGCCGCCGTGAGCAAATCTATGGGCGACTGTTTATAGCCCACCGAGTTGCTCACGGTTGTCGTTAAACCTCCAATAAAAAAAATTGTAGAACAGTGCTAAAGAGAAATCTTTGTGTGTGTGTGTGTGTGAGAGAGAGAGAGAGAGAGAGAGAGAGAGAGAGAGAGAGAGAGAGAGAGAGAGAGAGAGAGAGAGAGAGAGAGAGAGAGAGAGAGAGCTTTCATTTTCTCCCTGTTCATTATATTCCACTAAGCAGGAGTGATTTTGTTATGCATGTGTGGGGAAAGAAGTGTATGTTGCCGGGAATTTTAATGCTTCTGGTTTTTGAGTGGGAAAGGGAGGTTTGACTGTTGACTACGGTAAACAGAGGCTAACTCTTGAAATTTGCCGTTAGACACTGTGCAACGTATACTCTAGATTCAGTTTCCTTTTGATTTTACTATCTCTTGTTATTTTATTTTCCTATGCAAATTATCTTCTCACTTAACGAGATGTTATTTCTCCCGCTGAATGATATGTGGCAACGAGTGTAAGTCATGACGTGGTGGTATGTAGTATATATGGGCGCGCTCAACTATACCAAAAAGCTTCGTTTTATGTGATAGGTTCTTCTTAATTATTGTTATGCGATTCTACGAAAGTACGGATATTCATTAGTCGTGTGATTTGTTGAGTGTGTGTTTGATAATACCAGGAGCTCTCCAATAAAAGGTTTAAAGTGAGTACGTTTTCTCAGTTCATATTATTGTCAGACCTCTGTCTGGCCGTTAAGTCTCTTTCATTAAGTGTCTCCATTAAGTCCAGGGTACATTGTGTTTACCGCTCTAATAAGGAGCCTTCAAGGCACTATTGTACAAAAACCGAAGTTATAGTACTGATATTCAAAGATAATGAGGAACGCTGAGTAAAAAGAAGTTCCATATTCAATGAATTTATTGCACGTGCGAGTCTTATCTAAACAAACTCTAACACTTTGAAGATTAGGTACACTTTAGCTACGTCAAGTAACCTTCCAATAACCCTAACGTGACTTAACGTAAGCTTCCCTGCACTACACGTCCAGCGGAGGACTTTATTCATTATAACTGAGCACACCCATATGAGTCTTCATCCCGCAAGAAGAGTCTTCAGTCCCCAGATGAGTTTTCAGCCACCAGATGAGTGATCAGCCTATAGATGATTTTTCGGTCTCCAGTTGCCCCACTATGTTCTATGCCCCCACTTTGTTAACATAGAAGAAGGAGGGGATTGCGCCTCCTCTCAATTCCATACCTCCATGGATTAATCATATTATAGAAAGCTCTAAAATAAGACCTATATAACAGGCAGCGTCTGCCCCTAACGCTCTGACGTCATTCAGTGTTTGCAACGCCATCTGCTTTTATCCGGTTGCCGAAATCGGAACTAAGCTCACCGCTATCGCACGATACGTAAAATCTAGGAGAAATACCACAAAATAAAATAAAGTTAGTAAGATAAATGACTTCATCTGTGGCAACACGCACGTGTTCGAAGGGAGTCAGGACATCTGAGAGTGAAGGGAGTCAGTGACGTCTGCTCTGTTACGTAGGCGTTATGTCGCGTTTTATTTACTTTTCTTCGCATTGCAGAGTAATTCATAAAAAGGATTCAGCGCTATTATAAATATAGATACCCAGATCTACAATCATTGTCATAAAAATCCGCGCATCAAGAAAAACCACGCGATTAACGCAAAACTCGGCGACAGCTACGGGGACGACAGGCATGCAAATGTTCAAAGTTTCGTGCGATTCCACATGCCCGGGCGTCCAAGACCGGCGCTGCGATCGCAATCCTTGCAGCTTATAAGGCACCGCGCAGGAAACTCCACATTCGAGCCGTAGTGCACGGTAAGAGTCAGGTGAGATCCCTGAGCGATAGACATGCCGAGGTGCCACAGTAGATCCTTGGCGCTTATAAGGCCCCGCGCATGGGACTCCACATTCGTACCGAAGTGCACGGTAAGAGTCAGGTGAGATCCCTGAGCGATAGACATGCCGAGGACTCGTAGATCCTTGGGGCTTATAAGGCCCCGCGCAGGGGACTCCACGTTCGTACCGAAGTGCACGGTAAGAGTCAGGTAAGATTCCCGAGCGATAGACATGCCGAGGAGCCACAGTAGATCCTTGGGGCTTATAAGGCCCCGCGCATAGAACTACACGTTCGTACCGAAGTGCAAGGTAAGAGTCAGGTGAGATCCCCGAGCGATAGACATGCCGAGGAGCCACAGTAGATCCTTGGGGCTTATAAGGCCAAATGTATGGGACTCTACGTTCGTACCGAAGTGCACGGATAAGAGTCAGGTGAGATCCCTGAGCGATAGACATGCCTAGGAGCCACAGTAGATCATTGGGGCTTATAAAGCCCTGCGCAGGGGAATATACATTCGCGCCGAAGTGCACGGTAAGAGTCAGGTGAGATTCCTGAGCGATAGACATGCCGAGGAGCCACAGTAGATCCTTGGGGCTTATAAGGCCCCACGTATGGGACTCCACGTTCGTACCGAAGTGCACGGTAAGAGTCAGGTGAGATTCCCGAGCCATAGACATGCCGAGGAGCCACAGTAGATCGTTGGGGCTTATAAGGTCCAGCGCAGGGGACTCTACATTCGTGCCGAAGTGCACGGTAAGAGTCAGGTGAGATTACTGAGCGGTAGACATGCCGAGGAGCCACAGTAGATCCTTGGGGATTATAAAGCCCTGCGCAGGGGACTCCACATTCGTGCCGAAGGGCACGGTAAGAGTCAGGTGAGATTCCTGAGCGATAGACATGTCAAGGAGTCGCCGTAGATGTGCGTACGGGCAACTGACGGAGTTTGAACGAGGCCGTTTCGTCGGGATGAGAGAGGCAGGATGGCCGGCACGCCAAATCGCCCGCCATTTGGGCTGATGGGACAGTACGGTGCGGTCGTGTTGAGAGCAATGGACACGGAAAGGCACCCAGACACAGTGGACGACTTAGACACACCGCCAGGAGAGAGGACCTTCGGATCGTGAGAGCGGCACGCACAGGTGCAACGACGTTCTTGTCCAATATCTAGAGACACGTGGCGGCTGTACAAGAAACTTCTGTGTCCGCCAGAACCATTTCCAGACGCCTGGCAGAGGCGAATCTACACTTTGGACGGCCCTTACCTTTCCTGCCGTTAACACCTGATCATCGTCGGCGTCGATTGCAGTGGTTGCAGCAGTGTGCAACGTGGAATGCTACGAACTGGCGACATATAGTGTTCAGCGACGAATCCCGCTTCTATATGAGAACGGACGACTACCGTGTCCGTATGACAGCCAGTGATCCGAGGAAAGTTGACAGCCCAGCGCTACGTACAGGAGATCGTGCGACCACATCTGCTGCCTTTCCTGGCGGGGACGGCTCGGAGTCATTTTCCAACAAGATACCTCCCGTCGACACACGGGTGGGCTTCCCAGGACTGTCTACGTAATGCTTTAACGCTTCCGTGGCCTGCCAAACGATCTGATCTCCCTCCTATTGGGCACGTGGGGGACTATATGGGACGCCAACTATCTCCATGTCCCAGTGTTCGTGATTTAGAGCGTGAGTTGCAAGAAGTGTGGGCCAATCTGTCCCACGATAACGTACGACGTCTCTTTGACTCCATGCCTCACCGTATCACCGCATGTACCCGAGCACGAGGCAGTACTAACGCTGACCGGAATGTGTATCGTATGTCCGCGGGAAATCGTCCTGCTACTGTGATATTGTAATCACTTTTGTCATTGGTATGTACCATCTCACTACCAAAATCTCATTTCAATCCACCGGTTCCTTCTTAGTGTGCGGATATTTATGGCAATGGGTGTATTTGAAACACTCTAACCTACAATAAAAACTGAAGTTTTGAGATGTCAAAATGAGCAAAATATCATCTGAAAACATTTTCAGCTCTTACATGAAAGAGTTTTTACTCTATTTCCTTAAAGAAATCCGGCATCTATTTAAGACGTTTTCAATCTACTTCAATTAAAAAATTCACCCTGCCCTAGGTCGGTAACATCCCCTATATATGAATATACACTATCTACCAACAAGTAATTGGACACCACTGCAATCAACGATATCTGCGGTCCTGATTTACGTCACGGCCGCCGCCGTTAAATATCGTGTAGGAAACAACAACGCAACCAGTCGCATGCAAGATGCCACGCAGTTCGGAGCTCTCTTATTTCGAGAAAGGTGTAATCGTCGGGCATCACAGAAATGGCCGATCCATACGTGACATATCCAGCGAGTTGAAGTACCCAAAATCGACAGTGTCCTACGTGATTGGCAAGTGGAAGATGAGAGGTGACTGTTGGAATGTGCCCCGACACGGCAGACCCACAAAACTGGGAGTTAGAGACCGAAGGGTGCTGGCCACAGAAATTCGGAAGAATCGCACCAAATCGATGGGCTACATCGGCGAGGAGTTTCAACAAAAATCCGGGAGTGTTCTTTCCATGAATACCATCCGTAAGGAAGCCCATCTGCTCGGTTATTACAGACGTGCTGCCGCCCACAAGCCTTTGATCACCAAGTCCGATAGCGCTACTCGGCTAACGTGGTGCAAAGAACGTCGACAGTGGACCGTTGAGCAGTGGAAACAGGTTCTCTGGAGTGACGAATCAAGGTTCACCCTCTACCGTTCGGATGGCAGGGTCTGGGTTTGGCGTCTGTCTGGAGAACGCCTCCTGCTGGAATGTATTGTGCCAACTGTGAGGTTCGGCGGCGGTGGAATTATGCTATGTGGGTGTTTCTCCTAGTATTGCACTGGATCCTTGGTCGCAATTCCTGGTAGAATTAACGCCGAGACCTACTGCACCATTTTGGATGACCATGCACTTCCTATGTTGTGGCAGTTTTACGGGGTGGACCCACGTTACTTTCAGGACGACAATGCCACCTGTCATGTTGCGAGGTCCGCCATGGCTTGGTATGGTGACAATGGGGTTAATCGAATGGACTGACCTGCGCAGAGCCCGGACCATAACCCTATCGAGCACCTCTGGGACGAGTTGGAGCGTCGACTTAAGGGGTGACCTGTCTTCTCCAAGCCGAGCGGAAGAAAATACCGCTAGCCGTCGTACAACGCCTGGTTGAGAGTATGCCCCGGAGGGTTGCAGCTGTAATCGCCGCTCGTGGAGGCTCCACCAACTACTGAAGGTGAATAAACTTCGTTTTCCTTTGCTATCACATGTGTCCAATTACTTGTTGGTAGATAGTTTATATTTAAAGCTTAAAAGCAGCCGTCCCAGAACGGGATGCAGGCTAGTATTTTATAAATTCCAAAAGTATATTTTATATATTCTCTGCAAGTAATAACTTGAAAACCGTTTGCTTTCTTGTTGTAAGAAAGAATTTTAATTACGTACCATGAGATGAACAGAAACCCTTTAGAAAATGCATCAAAAAGATTATCAAAACCCAAAATCTGAATTGGAATAGGCACAGTTTAATTCCAGAAAAGCACATCCTAATCGGAATATTACGTTTTTTAAAAGGCGGAATGTGTAGTAATTTTGAAAGCTAAGGGTAGTTGGAAACCATCAATCTTACAGAAGACGTCATTTTCTATCGACATTCCGAGAGACTCAGCCAGAACCCTTGCAATGTAAAGTAGGTCATGAATTTACATCAGCAATCTGGAATACTCTTCATAATGAAATCCGCGGGAACAGAAGAAGGGAGCAGATGTTATTAACACAAGTGTCTTTTCAAAGAAAAACGAAAAAATAAAAAGGAAAAAGGGAGACAAAATTCTGCCGCTTGGAATGGGACATTTGTTAAGCCGCGAATAAGCGGAGAAGTTAAAAGTTCTAGTAATGTCGCTCATTTCCAACGATGAAATGTTAACGAAATGATTTTTTTCCATTTGAAGTTAGGAGTTATGCTTGTGGGAGTAGCTGACACGATAATAAGTTATGCACATTTTTTTTATAGAAAATTTATTGTGAATGCATGCCGTTTCCCAAAAGCTTAGTCTAAGTTTAAGTTTTGTGTTTTCGAGCGTATAATGTTGAAGTTGTTTTTCGATGTATTAGGTTCATTAATTGAAATAGGACAAGGGGCATCCTGAAAGTAATGCATCCTCCTTAATAACTTTGGAAATTTTAAAGTGATTTTAATGAAACTACAATGACATGTACTATGATATACAGGGTGTCCCAAAATTATTACCCTGATTTCGGAATGGTATAACTTTCCACTGATTTCGCTGATTTCGATTTTCTTTTGCAGGTGAGTAGGTGCAATCTGAAATTTTTGCTGGCTGTGAGATTTAGTACCCACGTCCTCCACTTGGAGCGCTGTTGGTGCAGAATTTGAAGATATGGCTTCTACACAAGAAAAGTCTCAATGTGTCGTGTGGCTGGCAGAGACAAAGTCGCCAAAAATGGTGCAACGAAAGTTTCAAATTCGTAACAGAAAACAACCACGAGATGTGAAATAGATAAATTCGTGGATGCGAAAGTTTTTAGAAACAGGTGCAGTCGAAAAGGGTAAAAGGGTTCGGCGACGCTCAGCATCTGCAGAGACAGTTGAAAAATATCATGTAGCCTTCACCCGACCACCGCAAAAATCAGTGCGGAGCTGAACGTCAGCTCAAGGGACCGAAAAGTATAGTGCACTGGGTGCTATGAAATCGTTTGTAATTGTATGCGTACAAGGTGCAGATTGTTCAGGCACTCAAACCACAGGTCTTTGATGCACGCGAGAAGTTTGCTAACACCATGTTCCAGAAATTGGAGGAAGATGAACATTTCTTACAGCAGATAGCATTTTCGGACTGATGAAAAAAGTAATAACACTAAAACTCACCTTCATTATAATTAGGCTTTAATCAACAAAGAAATATGGCTGTCATACATGTTTCATTTCCTAGCTAAATCGAACAGAGATCATACAATTAACATACTCACAGCGGATGTAAACAATGAGCACTGCTGCCAACTTCTGATACGTTAAAATTAGTAAACAATACAATAATATCACATGCACAAAGCGACTTTTCACATTAGCAGTGCCGTAAACAGACATAACGTGTGAATTCGGGGTTCCGAAAACCCACACACTGTCAGGGAGCAATTTCGGGACAGTCCCAAGGTTAATGTGTGGTTTGCATTACGGCATGACAGCGTTATTGGGCCTTTCTTTTTTTATGAAAGAACTCTCACCGGTAATGTGTATGCCCATATCGAGTGCACCAAATAAAACTTGATTATCATGTGCGTTTATGTGCAAAACCCGGTGTTTGTAAATTTATTCACAATAAAGTTAAAAGCAGTTGAAATCAGGGTAATCATTTTGGAACACCCTCTATCACCAGTGTGGGAAGTTTTTTTCCAGAATCAGAAATAAAGATCATGAATGACAGAGAAAAGCAGCGAGCCGAAATTGAATTCCTGGAAAAAGAGCGATGTGAGGCTCCAGAAATTCACAGAAGACCCCTGGTGGCGTATGGAGCTGCCACAATCAATATCAGTAATATCCGAAAATCGATGAAGAAGTTTCGAGAGTACGAAAATTCAGTGTCGGTCAAACAACGCATTGGAATACCTGCAACTGCAGATGACAAAAGGCAGCGAATGAAAGACCTCATCACAGCTGATCGTCGTGTCACCATCCAGGAGTTGTGTGATGCAATTCATTGTGGTCATAGTGCTATGGAAACATTAATTAGGGATCTGGGCTACAGAAAAATTTGTTCAAAGAGGATCCCAAGGCAACGAGTGAAAGACCTTATCACAGCTGATCGTCGTGTCACCATCCAGGAGTTGTGTGATGCAATTCATTGTGGTCATAGTGCTACGGAAATATTCATTAGGGATCTGGGCTACAGAAATTATTTTTAAAGAGGATCCCAAGGCAAAGAGTGAAAGACCTCATCACAGCTGATCGTCGTGTCACCATCCAGGAGTTGTGTGATGCAATTCATTGTGGTCATAGTGCTATGGAAACATTCATTAGGGATCTGGGCTACAGAAAAGTTTGTTCAAAGAGGATCCCAAGGCAACGAGTGAAAGACCTCATCACAGCTGATCGTTGTGTCACCATCAAGGAGTTGTGTGATGCAATTCATTGTGGTCATAGTGCTACGGAAATATTCATTAGGGATCTGGGCTACAGAAAAGTTTGTTCAAAGAGGATCCCAAGGCAACGAGTAAGAGACCTCATCACAGCTGATCTTCGTGTCACCATCCAGGAGTTGTGTGATGCAATACATTGTGGTCATAGTGCTATGGAAACCTTCATTAGGAATCTGGGCTACAGAAAAGTTTGTTCAAAGAGGATCCCAAGGCAACGAGTGAAAGACCTCATCACAGCTGATCGTTGTGTCACCATCAAGGAGTTGTGTGATGCAATTCATTGTGGTCATAGTGCTATGGAAACATTAATTAGGGATCTGGGCTACAGAACAATTTGTTCAAAGAGGATTCCAAGGCAACGAGTGAAAGACCTCATCACAGCTGATCGCCGTGTCGCCATCCAGGAGTTGTGTGATGCAATTCATTGTGATCATAATGCCATGGAAACATTAATTAGGGATCTGGGTTACAGAAAAATTTGTTCAAAGAGGATCCTAAGGCAACGAGTGAAAGACCTCATCACAGCTGATCGTCGTGTCACCATCCAGGAGTTCTGTGATGCAATTCATTGTGGTCATAGTGCTATGGAAACATTAATTAGGGATCTGGGCTACAGAAAAATTTGTTCAAAGAGGATCCCAAGGCAACGAGTGAAAGTCCTTTTCACAGCTGATCGTCGTGTCACCATCCAGGAGTTGTGTGATGCAATTCATTGTGGTCATAGTGCTATGGAAACATTCATTAGGGATCTGGGCTACAGAAATTATTTTTAAAGAGGATCCCAAGGCAAAGAGTGAAAGACCTCATCACAGCTGATCGTCGTGTCACCATCCAGGAGTTGTGTGATGCAATTCATTGTGGTCATAGTGCTATGGAAACATTCATTAGGGATCTGGGCTACAGAAAAGTTTGTTCAAAGAGGATCCCAAGGCAACGAGTAAGAGACCTCATCACAGCTGATCTTCGTGTCACCATCCAGGAGTTGTGTGATGCAATACATTGTGGTCATAGTGCTATGGAAACCTTCATTAGGAATCTGGGCTACAGAAAAGTTTGCTCAAAGAGGATCCCAAAGGAACGAGTGAAAGACCTCATCACAGCTGATCGTCGTGTCACCATCAGGGAGTTGTGTGATGCAATTCATTGTGGTCATAGTGCTATGGAAGCAATAATAAGGGATCTGGGCTACAGAAAAATTTGTTCAAAGAGGATTCCAAGGCAACGAGTGAGAGACCTCATCACAGCTGATCGTCGTGTCACCATCCAGGAGTTGTGTGATGCAATTCATTGTGGTCATAGTGCTATGGAAACATTCATTAGGGATATGGGCTACAGAAAAGTTTGTTCAAAGAGGATCCCAAGGCAACGAGTGAAAGACCTCATCACAGCTGATCGTTGTGTCACCATCAAGGAGTTGTGTGATGCAATTCATTGTGGTCATAGTGCTATGGAAACATTAATTAGGGATCTGGGCTACAGAACAATTTGTTCAAAGAGGATTCCAAGGCAACGAGTGAAAGACCTCATCACAGCTGATCGCCGTGTCACCATCCAGGAGTTGTGTGATGCAATTCATTGTGGTCATAATGCCATGGAAACATTAATTAGGGATCTGGGTTACAGAAAATTTTTTTCAAAGAGGATCCTAAGGCAACGAGTGAAAGACCTCATCACAGCTGATAGTCGTGTCACCATCAAGGAGTTGTGTGATGCAATTTATTGTGGTCATAGTGCTATGGAAACATTAATTAGGGATCTGGGCTACAGAACAATTTGTTCAAAGAGGATTCCAAGGCAACGAGTGAAAGACCTCATCACAGCTGATCGCCGTGTCACCATCCAGGAGTTGTGTGATGCAATTCATTGTGGTCATAATGCCATGGAAACATTAATTAGGGATCTGGGTTACAGAAAATTTTTTTCAAAGAGGATCCTAAGGCAACGAGTGAAAGACCTCATCACAGCTGATAGTCGTGTCACCATCCAGGAGTTGTGTGATGCAATTCATTGTGGTCATAGTGCTTTGGAAACACTAATTAGGGATCTGGGCTACAGAAAAGTTTGTTCAAAGAGGATTCTAAGGCAACGAGTGAAAGACCTCATCACAGCTGATCGTCGTGTCACCATCCAGGAGTTGTGTGATGCAATTCATTGTGGTCATAGTGCTATGGAAACATTATTTAGGAATCTGGGCTACAGAACAATTTGTTCAAAGAGGATTCCAAAGCAACGAGTGAAAGACCTCATCACAGCTGATCGTCGTGTCACCATCTAGGAGTTGTGTGATGCAATTCATTTTGGTCATAGTGCTATGGAAACATTAATTAGGGATCTGGGCTACAGAACAATTTGTTCAAAGAGGATTCCAAGGCAACGAGTGAAAGACCTCATCACAGCTGATCGCCGTGTCACCATCCAGGAGTTGTGTGATGCAATTCAGTGTGGTCATAATGCCATCGAAACATTAATTAGGGATCTGGGCTACAGAAAAATGAAAAATAATGATATGAGCAAAGGGTGGACATGTGCCGGAACAAAGGGTGACATATGCCGAAACATAAAAATTAGGGATCTGAGCTACACAAAAATGAAAAATAATAATATGAACAAAGGATGGACATGTGCCGGAACAAAGGGTGACATATGCCGAAACATAAAAATTAGGGATCTGAGCTACAGAAAAATGAAAAATAATAATATGAGCAAAGGATGGACATGTGCCGGAACAAAGGGTGACATATGCCGAAACATAAAAATTAGGGATCTGAGCTACAGAAAAATGAAAAATAATAATATGAGCAAAGGATGGACATGTGCCGGAACAAAGGGTGACATATGCCGAAACATAAAAATTAGGGATCTGAGCTACAGAAAAATGAAAAATAATAATATGAGCAAAGGGTGGACATGTGCCGGAACAAAGGGTGACATATGCCGAAACATAAAAATTAGGGATCTGAGCTACAGAAAAATGAAAAATAATAATATGAGCAAAGGATGGACATGTGCCGGAACAAAGGGTGACATATGCCGAAACATAAAAATTAGGGATCTGAGCTACAGAAAAATGAAAAATAATAATATGAGCAAAGGATGGACATGTGCCGGAACAAAGGGTGACATATGCCGAAACATAAAAATTAGGGATCTGAGCTACAGAAAAATGAAAAATAATAATATGAGCAAAGGATGGACATGTGCCGGAACAAAGGGTGACATATGCCGAAACATAAAAATTAGGGATCTGAGCTACAGAAAAATGAAAAATAATAATATGAGCAAAGGATGGACATGTGCCGGAACAAAGGGTGACATATGCCGAAACATAAAAATTAGGGATCTGAGCTACAGAAAAATGAAAAATAATAATATGAGCAAAGGATGGACATGTGCCGGAACAAAGGGTGACATATGCCGAAACATAAAAATTAGGGATCTGAGCTACAGAAAAATGAAAAATAATAATATGAGCAAAGGGTGGACATGTGCCGGAACAAAGGGTGACATATGCCGAAACATAAAAATTAGGGATCTGAGCTACAGAAAAATGAAAAATAATAATATGAGCAAAGGGTGGACATGTGCCGGAACAAAGGGTGACATATGCCGAAACATAAAAATTAGGGATCTGAGCTACAGAAAAATGAAAAATAATAATATGAGCAAAGGATGGACATGTGCCGGAACAAAGGGTGACATATGCCGAAACATAAAAATTAGGGATCTGAGCTACAGAAAAATGAAAAATAATAATATGAGCAAAGGGTGGACATGTGCCGGAACAAAGGGTGACATATGCCGAAACATAAAAATTAGGGATCTGAGCTACAGAAAAATGAAAAATAATAATATGAGCAAAGGGTGGACATGTGCCGGAACAAAGGGTGACATATGCCGAAACATAAAAATTAGGGATCTGAGCTACAGAAAAATGAAAAATAATAATATGAGCAAAGGATGGACATGTGCCGGAACAAAGGGTGACATATGCCGAAACATAAAAATTAGGGATCTGAGCTACAGAAAAATGAAAAATAATAATATGAGCAAAGGATGGACATGTGCCGGAACAAAGGGTGACATATGCCGAAACATAAAAATTAGGGATCTGAGCTACAGAAAAATGAAAAATAATAATATGAGCAAAGGGTGGACATGTGCCGGAACAAAGGGTGACATATGCCGAAACATAAAAATTAGGGATCTGAGCTACAGAAAAATGAAAAATAATAATATGAGCAAAGGATGGACATGTGCCGGAACAAAGGGTGACATATGCCGAAACATAAAAATTAGGGATCTGAGCTACAGAAAAATGAAAAATAATAATATGAGCAAAGGATGGACATGTGCCGGAACAAAGGGTGACATATGCCGAAACATAAAAATTAGGGATCTGAGCTACAGAAAAATGAAAAATAATAATATGAGCAAAGGGTGGACATGTGCCGGAACAAAGGGTGACATATGCCGAAACATAAAAATTAGGGATCTGAGCTACAGAAAAATGAAAAATAATAATATGAGCAAAGGGTGGACATGTGCCGGAACAAAGGGTGACATATGCCGAAACATAAAAATTAGGGATCTGAGCTACAGAAAAATGAAAAATAATAATATGAGCAAAGGGTGGACATGTGCCGGAACAAAGGGTGACATATGCCGAAACATAAAAATTAGGGATCTGAGCTACAGAAAAATGAAAAATAATAATATGAGCAAAGGGTGGACATGTGCCGGAACAAAGGGTGACATATGCCGAAACATAAAAATTAGGGATCTGAGCTACAGAAAAATGAAAAATAATAATATGAGCAAAGGGTGGACATGTGCCGGAACAAAGGGTGACATATGCCGAAACATAAAAATTAGGGATCTGAGCTACAGAAAAATGAAAAATAATAATATGAGCAAAGGATGGACATGTGCCGGAACAAAGGGTGACATATGCCGAAACATAAAAATTAGGGATCTGAGCTACAGAAAAATGAAAAATAATAATATGAGCAAAGGGTGGACATGTGCCGGAACAAAGGGTGACATATGCCGAAACATAAAAATTAGGGATCTGAGCTACAGAAAAATGAAAAATAATAATATGAGCAAAGGGTGGACATGTGCCGGAACAAAGGGTGACATATGCCGAAACATAAAAATTAGGGATCTGAGCTACAGAAAAATGAAAAATAATAATATGAGCAAAGGGTGGACATGTGCCGGAACAAAGGGTGACATATGCCGAAACATAAAAATTAGGGATCTGAGCTACAGAAAAATGAAAAATAATAATATGAGCAAAGGATGGACATGTGCCGGAACAAAGGGTGACATATGCCGAAACATAAAAATTAGGGATCTGAGCTACAGAAAAATGAAAAATAATAATATGAGCAAAGGATGGACATGTGCCGGAACAAAGGGTGACATATGCCGAAACATAAAAATTAGGGATCTGAGCTACAGAAAAATGAAAAATAATAATATGAGCAAAGGGTGGACATGTGCCGGAACAAAGGGTGACATATGCCGAAACATAAAAATTAGGGATCTGAGCTACAGAAAAATGAAAAATAATAATATGAGCAAAGGGTGGACATGTGCCGGAACAAAGGGTGACATATGCCGAAACATAAAAATTAGGGATCTGAGCTACAGAAAAATGAAAAATAATAATATGAGCAAAGGATGGACATGTGCCGGAACAAAGGGTGACATATGCCGAAACATAAAAATTAGGGATCTGAGCTACAGAAAAATGAAAAATAATAATATGAGCAAAGGGTGGACATGTGCCGGAACAAAGGGTGACATATGCCGAAACATAAAAATTAGGGATCTGAGCTACAGAAAAATGAAAAATAATAATATGAGCAAAGGGTGGACATGTGCCGGAACAAAGGGTGACATATGCCGAAACATAAAAATTAGGGATCTGAGCTACAGAAAAATGAAAAATAATAATATGAGCAAAGGGTGGACATGTGCCGGAACAAAGGGTGACATATGCCGAAACATAAAAATTAGGGATCTGAGCTACAGAAAAATGAAAAATAATAATATGAGCAAAGGGTGGACATGTGCCGGAACAAAGGGTGACATATGCCGAAACATAAAAATTAGGGATCTGAGCTACAGAAAAATGAAAAATAATAATATGAGCAAAGGATGGACATGTGCCGGAACAAAGGGTGACATATGCCGAAACATAAAAATTAGGGATCTGAGCTACAGAAAAATGAAAAATAATAATATGAGCAAAGGATGGACATGTGCCGGAACAAAGGGTGACATATGCCGAAACATAAAAATTAGGGATCTGAGCTACAGAAAAATGAAAAATAATAATATGAGCAAAGGATGGACATGTGCCGGAACAAAGGGTGACATATGCCGAAACATAAAAATTAGGGATCTGAGCTACAGAAAAATGAAAAATAATAATATGAGCAAAGGATGGACATGTGCCGGAACAAAGGGTGACATATGCCGAAACATAAAAATTAGGGATCTGAGCTACAGAAAAATGAAAAATAATAATATGAGCAAAGGATGGACATGTGCCGGAACAAAGGGTGACATATGCCGAAACATAAAAATTAGGGATCTGAGCTACAGAAAAATGAAAAATAATAATATGAGCAAAGGATGGACATGTGCCGGAACAAAGGGTGACATATGCCGAAACATAAAAATTAGGGATCTGAGCTACAGAAAAATGAAAAATAATAATATGAGCAAAGGGTGGACATGTGCCGGAACAAAGGGTGACATATGCCGAAACATAAAAATTAGGGATCTGAGCTACAGAAAAATGAAAAATAATAATATGAGCAAAGGGTGGACATGTGCCGGAACAAAGGGTGACATATGCCGAAACATAAAAATTAGGGATCTGAGCTACAGAAAAATGAAAAATAATAATATGAGCAAAGGATGGACATGTGCCGGAACAAAGGGTGACATATGCCGAAACATAAAAATTAGGGATCTGAGCTACAGAAAAATGAAAAATAATAATATGAGCAAAGGATGGACATGTGCCGGAACAAAGGGTGACATATGCCGAAACATAAAAATTAGGGATCTGAGCTACAGAAAAATGAAAAATAATAATATGAGCAAAGGGTGGACATGTGCCGGAACAAAGGGTGACATATGCCGAAACATAAAAATTAGGGATCTGAGCTACAGAAAAATGAAAAATAATAATATGAGCAAAGGGTGGACATGTGCCGGAACAAAGGGTGACATATGCCGAAACATAAAAATTAGGGATCTGAGCTACAGAAAAATGAAAAATAATAATATGAGCAAAGGATGGACATGTGCCGGAACAAAGGGTGACATATGCCGAAACATAAAAATTAGGGATCTGAGCTACAGAAAAATGAAAAATAATAATATGAGCAAAGGATGGACATGTGCCGGAACAAAGGGTGACATATGCCGAAACATAAAAATTAGGGATCTGAGCTACAGAAAAATGAAAAATAATAATATGAGCAAAGGATGGACATGTGCCGGAACAAAGGGTGACATATGCCGAAACATAAAAATTAGGGATCTGAGCTACAGAAAAATGAAAAATAATAATATGAGCAAAGGGTGGACATGTGCCGGAACAAAGGGTGACATATGCCGAAACATAAAAATTAGGGATCTGAGCTACAGAAAAATGAAAAATAATAATATGAGCAAAGGATGGACATGTGCCGGAACAAAGGGTGACATATGCCGAAACATAAAAATTAGGGATCTGAGCTACAGAAAAATGAAAAATAATAATATGAGCAAAGGGTGGACATGTGCCGGAACAAAGGGTGACATATGCCGAAACATAAAAATTAGGGATCTGAGCTACAGAAAAATGAAAAATAATAATATGAGCAAAGGGTGGACATGTGCCGGAACAAAGGGTGACATATGCCGAAACATAAAAATTAGGGATCTGAGCTACAGAAAAATGAAAAATAATAATATGAGCAAAGGATGGACATGTGCCGGAACAAAGGGTGACATATGCCGAAACATAAAAATTAGGGATCTGAGCTACAGAAAAATGAAAAATAATAATATGAGCAAAGGATGGACATGTGCCGGAACAAAGGGTGACATATGCCGAAACATAAAAATTAGGGATCTGAGCTACAGAAAAATGAAAAATAATAATATGAGCAAAGGGTGGACATGTGCCGGAACAAAGGGTGACATATGCCGAAACATAAAAATTAGGGATCTGAGCTACAGAAAAATGAAAAATAATAATATGAGCAAAGGGTGGACATGTGCCGGAACAAAGGGTGACATATGCCGAAACATAAAAATTAGGGATCTGAGCTACAGAAAAATGAAAAATAATAATATGAGCAAAGGGTGGACATGTGCCGGAACAAAGGGTGACATATGCCGAAACATAAAAATTAGGGATCTGAGCTACAGAAAAATGAAAAATAATAATATGAGCAAAGGATGGACATGTGCCGGAACAAAGGGTGACATATGCCGAAACATAAAAATTAGGGATCTGAGCTACAGAAAAATGAAAAATAATAATATGAGCAAAGGGTGGACATGTGCCGGAACAAAGGGTGACATATGCCGAAACATAAAAATTAGGGATCTGAGCTTCAGAAAAATGAAAAATAATAATATGAGCAAAGGGTGGACATGTGCCGGAACAAAGGGTGACATATGCCGAAACATAAAAATTAGGGATCTGAGCTACAGAAGAATGAAAAATAATAATATGAGCAAAGGGTGGACATGTGCCGGAACAAAGGGTGACATATGCCGAAACATAAAAATTAGGGATCTGAGCTACAGAAAAATGAAAAATAATAATATGAGCAAAGGATGGACATGTGCCGGAACAAAGGGTGACATATGCCGAAACATAAAAATTAGGGATCTGAGCTACAGAAAAATGAAAAATAATAATATGAGCAAAGGATGGACATGTGCCGGAACAAAGGGTGACATATGCCGAAACATAAAAATTAGGGATCTGAGCTACAGAAAAATGAAAAATAATAATATGAGCAAAGGATGGACATGTGCCGGAACAAAGGGTGACATATGCCGAAACATAAAAATTAGGGATCTGAGCTACAGAAAAATGAAAAATAATAATATGAGCAAAGGGTGGACATGTGCCGGAACAAAGGGTGACATATGCCGAAACATAAAAATTAGGGATCTGAGCTACAGAAAAATGAAAAATAATAATATGAGCAAAGGATGGACATGTGCCGGAACAAAGGGTGACATATGCCGAAACATAAAAATTAGGGATCTGAGCTACAGAAAAATGAAAAATAATAATATGAGCAAAGGATGGACATGTGCCGGAACAAAGGGTGACATATGCCGAAACATAAAAATTAGGGATCTGAGCTACAGAAAAATGAAAAATAATAATATGAGCAAAGGATGGACATGTGCCGGAACAAAGGGTGACATATGCCGAAACATAAAAATTAGGGATCTGAGCTACAGAAAAATGAAAAATAATAATATGAGCAAAGGATGGACATGTGCCGGAACAAAGGGTGACATATGCCGAAACATAAAAATTAGGGATCTGAGCTACAGAAAAATGAAAAATAATAATATGAGCAAAGGGTGGACATGTGCCGGAACAAAGGGTGACATATGCCGAAACATAAAAATTAGGGATCTGAGCTACAGAAAAATGAAAAATAATAATATGAGCAAAGGGTGGACATGTGCCGGAACAAAGGGTGACATATGCCGAAACATAAAAATTAGGGATCTGAGCTACAGAAAAATGAAAAATAATAATATGAGCAAAGGATGGACATGTGCCGGAACAAAGGGTGACATATGCCGAAACATAAAAATTAGGGATCTGAGCTACAGAAAAATGAAAAATAATAATATGAGCAAAGGATGGACATGTGCCGGAACAAAGGGTGACATATGCCGAAACATAAAAATTAGGGATCTGAGCTACAGAAAAATGAAAAATAATAATATGAGCAAAGGGTGGACATGTGCCGGAACAAAGGGTGACATATGCCGAAACATAAAAATTAGGGATCTGAGCTACAGAAAAATGAAAAATAATAATATGAGCAAAGGATGGACATGTGCCGGAACAAAGGGTGACATATGCCGAAACATAAAAATTAGGGATCTGAGCTACAGAAAAATGAAAAATAATAATATGAGCAAAGGATGGACATGTGCCGGAACAAAGGGTGACATATGCCGAAACATAAAAATTAGGGATCTGAGCTACAGAAAAATGAAAAATAATAATATGAGCAAAGGATGGACATGTGCCGGAACAAAGGGTGACATATGCCGAAACATAAAAATTAGGGATCTGAGCTACAGAAAAATGAAAAATAATAATATGAGCAAAGGATGGACATGTGCCGGAACAAAGGGTGACATATGCCGAAACATAAAAATTAGGGATCTGAGCTACAGAAAAATGAAAAATAATAATATGAGCAAAGGATGGACATGTGCCGGAACAAAGGGTGACATATGCCGAAACATAAAAATTAGGGATCTGAGCTACAGAAAAATGAAAAATAATAATATGAGCAAAGGATGGACATGTGCCGGAACAAAGGGTGACATATGCCGAAACATAAAAATTAGGGATCTGAGCTACAGAAAAATGAAAAATAATAATATGAGCAAAGGATGGACATGTGCCGGAACAAAGGGTGACATATGCCGAAACATAAAAATTAGGGATCTGAGCTACAGAAAAATGAAAAATAATAATATGAGCAAAGGGTGGACATGTGCCGGAACAAAGGGTGACATATGCCGAAACATAAAAATTAGGGATCTGAGCTACAGAAAAATGAAAAATAATAATATGAGCAAAGGGTGGACATGTGCCGTCACAAAGGGTGACATATGCCGAAACATAAAAATTAGGGATCTGAGCTACAGAAAAATGAAAAATAATAATATGAGCAAAGGATGGACATGTGCCGGAACAAAGGGTGACATATGCCGAAACATAAAAATTAGGGATCTGAGCTACAGAAAAATGAAAAATAATAATATGAGCAAAGGATGGACATGTGCCGGAACAAAGGGTGACATATGCCGAAACATAAAAATTAGGGATCTGAGCTACAGAAAAATGAAAAATAATAATATGAGCAAAGGGTGGACATGTGCCGGAACAAAGGGTGACATATGCCGAAACATAAAAATTAGGGATCTGAGCTACAGAAAAATGAAAAATAATAATATGAGCAAAGGGTGGACATGTGCCGGAACAAAGGGTGACATATGCCGAAACATAAAAATTAGGGATCTGAGCTACAGAAAAATGAAAAATAATAATATGAGCAAAGGATGGACATGTGCCGGAACAAAGGGTGACATATGCCGAAACATAAAAATTAGGGATCTGAGCTACAGAAAAATGAAAAATAATAATATGAGCAAAGGATGGACATGTGCCGGAACAAAGGGTGACATATGCCGAAACATAAAAATTAGGGATCTGAGCTACAGAAAAATGAAAAATAATAATATGAGCAAAGGATGGACATGTGCCGGAACAAAGGGTGACATATGCCGAAACATAAAAATTAGGGATCTGAGCTACAGAAAAATGAAAAATAATAATATGAGCAAAGGGTGGACATGTGCCGGAACAAAGGGTGACATATGCCGAAACATAAAAATTAGGGATCTGAGCTACAGAAAAATGAAAAATAATAATATGAGCAAAGGATGGACATGTGCCGGAACAAAGGGTGACATATGCCGAAACATAAAAATTAGGGATCTGAGCTACAGAAAAATGAAAAATAATAATATGAGCAAAGGGTGGACATGTGCCGGAACAAAGGGTGACATATGCCGAAACATAAAAATTAGGGATCTGAGCTACAGAAAAATGAAAAATAATAATATGAGCAAAGGGTGGACATGTGCCGGAACAAAGGGTGACATATGCCGAAACATAAAAATTAGGGATCTGAGCTACAGAAAAATGAAAAATAATAATATGAGCAAAGGATGGACATGTGCCGGAACAAAGGGTGACATATGCCGAAACATAAAAATTAGGGATCTGAGCTACAGAAAAATGAAAAATAATAATATGAGCAAAGGATGGACATGTGCCGGAACAAAGGGTGACATATGCCGAAACATAAAAATTAGGGATCTGAGCTACAGAAAAATGAAAAATAATAATATGAGCAAAGGGTGGACATGTGCCGGAACAAAGGGTGACATATGCCGAAACATAAAAATTAGGGATCTGAGCTACAGAAAAATGAAAAATAATAATATGAGCAAAGGGTGGACATGTGCCGGAACAAAGGGTGACATATGCCGAAACATAAAAATTAGGGATCTGAGCTACAGAAAAATGAAAAATAATAATATGAGCAAAGGGTGGACATGTGCCGGAACAAAGGGTGACATATGCCGAAACATAAAAATTAGGGATCTGAGCTACAGAAAAATGAAAAATAATAATATGAGCAAAGGATGGACATGTGCCGGAACAAAGGGTGACATATGCCGAAACATAAAAATTAGGGATCTGAGCTACAGAAAAATGAAAAATAATAATATGAGCAAAGGGTGGACATGTGCCGGAACAAAGGGTGACATATGCCGAAACATAAAAATTAGGGATCTGAGCTACAGAAAAATGAAAAATAATAATATGAGCAAAGGGTGGACATGTGCCGGAACAAAGGGTGACATATGCCGAAACATAAAAATTAGGGATCTGAGCTACAGAAAAATGAAAAATAATAATATGAGCAAAGGGTGGACATGTGCCGGAACAAAGGGTGACATATGCCGAAACATAAAAATTAGGGATCTGAGCTACAGAAAAATGAAAAATAATAATATGAGCAAAGGATGGACATGTGCCGGAACAAAGGGTGACATATGCCGAAACATAAAAATTAGGGATCTGAGCTACAGAAAAATGAAAAATAATAATATGAGCAAAGGATGGACATGTGCCGGAACAAAGGGTGACATATGCCGAAACATAAAAATTAGGGATCTGAGCTACAGAAAAATGAAAAATAATAATATGAGCAAAGGATGGACATGTGCCGGAACAAAGGGTGACATATGCCGAAACATAAAAATTAGGGATCTGAGCTACAGAAAAATGAAAAATAATAATATGAGCAAAGGGTGGACATGTGCCGGAACAAAGGGTGACATATGCCGAAACATAAAAATTAGGGATCTGAGCTACAGAAAAATGAAAAATAATAATATGAGCAAAGGGTGGACATGTGCCGGAACAAAGGGTGACATATGCCGAAACATAAAAATTAGGGATCTGAGCTACAGAAAAATGAAAAATAATAATATGAGCAAAGGATGGACATGTGCCGGAACAAAGGGTGACATATGCCGAAACATAAAAATTAGGGATCTGAGCTACAGAAAAATGAAAAATAATAATATGAGCAAAGGATGGACATGTGCCGGAACAAAGGGTGACATATGCCGAAACATAAAAATTAGGGATCTGAGCTACAGAAAAATGAAAAATAATAATATGAGCAAAGGATGGACATGTGCCGGAACAAAGGGTGACATATGCCGAAACATAAAAATTAGGGATCTGAGCTACAGAAAAATGAAAAATAATAATATGAGCAAAGGGTGGACATGTGCCGGAACAAAGGGTGACATATGCCGAAACATAAAAATTAGGGATCTGAGCTACAGAAAAATGAAAAATAATAATATGAGCAAAGGGTGGACATGTGCCGGAACAAAGGGTGACATATGCCGAAACATAAAAATTAGGGATCTGAGCTACAGAAAAATGAAAAATAATAATATGAGCAAAGGATGGACATGTGCCGGAACAAAGGGTGACATATGCCGAAACATAAAAATTAGGGATCTGAGCTACAGAAAAATGAAAAATAATAATATGAGCAAAGGATGGACATGTGCCGGAACAAAGGGTGACATATGCCGAAACATAAAAATTAGGGATCTGAGCTACAGAAAAATGAAAAATAATAATATGAGCAAAGGGTGGACATGTGCCGGAACAAAGGGTGACATATGCCGAAACATAAAAATTAGGGATCTGAGCTACAGAAAAATGAAAAATAATAATATGAGCAAAGGGTGGACATGTGCCGGAACAAAGGGTGACATATGCCGAAACATAAAAATTAGGGATCTGAGCTACAGAAAAATGAAAAATAATAATATGAGCAAAGGATGGACATGTGCCGGAACAAAGGGTGACATATGCCGAAACATAAAAATTAGGGATCTGAGCTACAGAAAAATGAAAAATAATAATATGAGCAAAAAATGGACATGTGCCGGAACAAAGGGTGACATATGCCGAAACATAAAAATTAGGGATCTGAGCTACAGAAAAATGAAAAATAATAATATGAGCAAAGGGTGGACATGTGCCGGAACAAAGGGTGACATATGCCGAAACATAAAAATTAGGGATCTGAGCTACAGAAAAATGAAAAATAATAATATGAGCAAAGGGTGGACATGTGCCGGAACAAAGGGTGACATATGCCGAAACATAAAAATTAGGGATCTGAGCTACAGAAAAATGAAAAATAATAATATGAGCAAAGGATGGACATGTGCCGGAACAAAGGGTGACATATGCCGAAACATAAAAATTAGGGATCTGAGCTACAGAAAAATGAAAAATAATAATATGAGCAAAGGGTGGACATGTGCCGGAAGAAAGGGTGACATATGCCGAAACATAAAAATTAGGGATCTGAGCTACAGAAAAATGAAAAATAATAATATGAGCAAAGGGTGGACATGTGCCGGAACAAAGGGTGACATATGCCGATAGGGATCTGAGCTACAGAAAAATGAAAAATAATAATATGAGCAAAGGGTGGACATGTGCCGGAACAAAGGGTGACATATGCCGAAACATAAAAATTAGGGATCTGAGCTTCAGAAAAATGAAAAATAATAATATGAGCAAAGGGTGGACATGTGCCGGAACAAAGGGTGACATATGCCGAAACATAAAAATTAGGGATCTGAGCTACAGAAGAATGAAAAATAATAATATGAGCAAAGGGTGGACATGTGCCGGAACAAAGGGTGACATGTGCCGAAACATAAAAATTAGGGATCTGAGCTACAGAAAAATGAAAAATAATAATATGAGCAAAGGATGGACATGTGCCGGAACAAAGGGTGACATATGCCGAAACATAAAAATTAGGGATCTGAGCTACAGAAAAATGAAAAATAATAATATGAGCAAAGGGTGGACATGTGCCGGAACAAAGGGTGACATATGCCGAAACATAAAAATTAGGGATCTGAGCTACAGAAAAATGAAAAATAATAATATGAGCAAAGGGTGGACATGTGCCGGAACAAAGGGTGACATATGCCGAAACATAAAAATTAGGGATCTGAGCTACAGAAAAATGAAAAATAATAATATGAGCAAAGGGTGGACATGTGCCGGAACAAAGGGTGACATATGCCGAAACATAAAAATTAGGGATCTGAGCTACAGAAAAATGAAAAATAATAATATGAGCAAAGGATGGACATGTGCCGGAACAAAGGGTGACATATGCCGAAACATAAAAATTAGGGATCTGAGCTACAGAAAAATGAAAAATAATAATATGAGCAAAGGGTGGACATGTGCCGGAACAAAGGGTGACATATGCCGAAACATAAAAATTAGGGATCTGAGCTTCAGAAAAATGAAAAATAATAATATGAGCAAAGGGTGGACATGTGCCGGAACAAAGGGTGACATATGCCGAAACATAAAAATTAGGGATCTGAGCTACAGAAGAATGAAAAATAATAATATGAGCAAAGGGTGGACATGTGCCGGAACAAAGGGTGACATATGCCGAAACATAAAAATTAGGGATCTGAGCTACAGAAAAATGAAAAATAATAATATGAGCAAAGGATGGACATGTGCCGTCATAAAGGGTGACATATGCCGAAACATAAAAATTAGGGATCTGAGCTACACAAAAATGAAAAATAATAATATGAGCAAAGGATGGACATGTGCCGGAACAAAGGGTGACATATGCCGAAACATAAAAATTAGGGATCTGAGCTACAGAAAAATGAAAAATAATAATATGAGCAAAGGATGGACATGTGCCGGAACAAAGGGTGACATATGCCGAAACATAAAAATTAGGGATCTGAGCTACAGAAAAATGAAAAATAATAATATGAGCAAAGGATGGACATGTGCCGGAACAAAGGGTGACATATGCCGAAACATAAAAATTAGGGATCTGAGCTACAGAAAAATGAAAAATAATAATATGAGCAAAGGATGGACATGTGCCGGAACAAAGGGTGACATATGCCGAAACATAAAAATTAGGGATCTGAGCTACAGAAAAATGAAAAATAATAATATGAGCAAAGGGTGGACATGTGCCGGAACAAAGGGTGACATATGCCGAAACATAAAAATTAGGGATCTGAGCTACAGAAAAATGAAAAATAATAATATGAGCAAAGGGTGGACATGTGCCGGAACAAAGGGTGACATATGCCGAAACATAAAAATTAGGGATCTGAGCTACAGAAAAATGAAAAATAATAATATGAGCAAAGGGTGGACATGTGCCGGAACAAAGGGTGACATATGCCGAAACATAAAAATTAGGGATCTGAGCTACAGAAAAATGAAAAATAATAATATGAGCAAAGGATGGACATGTGCCGGAACAAAGGGTGACATATGCCGAAACATAAAAATTAGGGATCTGAGCTACAGAAAAATGAAAAATAATAATATGAGCAAAGGGTGGACATGTGCCGGAACAAAGGGTGACATATGCCGAAACATAAAAATTAGGGATCTGAGCTACAGAAAAATGAAAAATAATAATATGAGCAAAGGGTGGACATGTGCCGGAACAAAGGGTGACATATGCCGAAACATAAAAATTAGGGATCTGAGCTACAGAAAAATGAAAAATAATAATATGAGCAAAGGATGGACATGTGCCGGAACAAAGGGTGACATATGCCGAAACATAAAAATTAGGGATCTGAGCTTCAGAAAAATGAAAAATAATAATATGAGCAAAGGGTGGACATGTGCCGGAACAAAGGGTGACATATGCCGAAACATAAAAATTAGGGATCTGAGCTACAGAAGAATGAAAAATAATAATATGAGCAAAGGGTGGACATGTGCCGGAACAAAGGGTGACATATGCCGAAACATAAAAATTAGGGATCTGAGCTACAGAAAAATGAAAAATAATAATATGAGCAAAGGATGGACATGTGCCGGAACAAAGGGTGACATATGCCGAAACATAAAAATTAGGGATCTGAGCTACAGAAAAATGAAAAATAATAATATGAGCAAAGGATGGACATGTGCCGGAACAAAGGGTGACATATGCCGAAACATAAAAATTAGGGATCTGAGCTACAGAAAAATGAAAAATAATAATATGAGCAAAGGGTGGACATGTGCCGGAACAAAGGGTGACATATGCCGAAACATAAAAATTAGGGATCTGAGCTACAGAAAAATGAAAAATAATAATATGAGCAAAGGATGGACATGTGCCGGAACAAAGGGTGACATATGCCGAAACATAAAAATTAGGGATCTGAGCTACAGAAAAATGAAAAATAATAATATGAGCAAAGGGTGGACATGTGCCGGAACAAAGGGTGACATATGCCGAAACATAAAAATTAGGGATCTGAGCTACAGAAAAATGAAAAATAATAATATGAGCAAAGGGTGGACATGTGCCGGAACAAAGGGTGACATATGCCGAAACATAAAAATTAGGGATCTGAGCTACAGAAAAATGAAAAATAATAATATGAGCAAAGGATGGACATGTGCCGGAACAAAGGGTGACATATGCCGAAACATAAAAATTAGGGATCTGAGCTACAGAAAAATGAAAAATAATAATATGAGCAAAGGATGGACATGTGCCGGAACAAAGGGTGACATATGCCGAAACATAAAAATTAGGGATCTGAGCTACAGAAAAATGAAAAATAATAATATGAGCAAAGGATGGACATGTGCCGGAACAAAGGGTGACATATGCCGAAACATAAAAATTAGGGATCTGAGCTACAGAAAAATGAAAAATAATAATATGAGCAAAAAATGGACATGTGCCGGAACAAAGGGTGACATATGCCGAAACATAAAAATTAGGGATCTGAGCTACAGAAAAATGAAAAATAATAATATGAGCAAAGGGTGGACATGTGCCGGAACAAAGGGTGACATATGCCGAAACATAAAAATTAGGGATCTGAGCTACAGAAAAATGAAAAATAATAATATGAGCAAAGGGTGGACATGTGCCGGAACAAAGGGTGACATATGCCGAAACATAAAAATTAGGGATCTGAGCTACAGAAAAATGAAAAATAATAATATGAGCAAAGGTGGACATGTGCCGGAACAAAGGGTGACATATGCCGAAACATAAAAATTAGGGATCTGAGCTACAGAAAAATGAAAAATAATAATATGAGCAAAGGGTGGACATGTGCCGGAACAAAGGGTGACATATGCCGAAACATAAAAATTAGGGATCTGAGCTACAGAAAAATGAAAAATAATAATATGAGCAAAGGGTGGACATGTGCCGGAACAAAGGGTGACATATGCCGAAACATAAAAATTAGGGATCTGAGCTACAGAAAAATGAAAAATAATAATATGAGCAAAGGGTGGACATGTGCCGGAACAAAGGGTGACATATGCCGAAACATAAAAATTAGGGATCTGAGCTTCAGAAAAATGAAAAATAATAATATGAGCAAAGGGTGGACATGTGCCGGAACAAAGGGTGACATATGCCGAAACATAAAAATTAGGGATCTGAGCTACAGAAAAATGAAAAATAATAATATGAGCAAAGGATGGACATGTGCCGGAACAAAGGGTGACATATGCCGAAACATAAAAATTAGGGATCTGAGCTACAGAAAAATGAAAAATAATAATATGAGCAAAGGATGGACATGTGCCGGAACAAAGGGTGACATATGCCGAAACATAAAAATTAGGGATCTGAGCTACAGAAAAATGAAAAATAATAATATGAGCAAAGGGTGGACATGTGCCGGAACAAAGGGTGACATATGCCGAAACATAAAAATTAGGGATCTGAGCTACAGAAAAATGAAAAATAATAATATGAGCAAAGGGTGGACATGTGCCGGAACAAAGGGTGACATATGCCGAAACATAAAAATTAGGGATCTGAGCTACAGAAAAATGAAAAATAATAATATGAGCAAAGGATGGACATGTGCCGGAACAAAGGGTGACATATGCCGAAACATAAAAATTAGGGATCTGAGCTACAGAAAAATGAAAAATAATAATATGAGCAAAGGGTGGACATGTGCCGGAACAAAGGGTGACATATGCCGAAACATAAAAATTAGGGATCTGAGCTACAGAAAAATGAAAAATAATAATATGAGCAAAGGGTGGACATGTGCCGGAACAAAGGGTGACATATGCCGAAACATAAAAATTAGGGATCTGAGCTACAGAAAAATGAAAAATAATAATATGAGCAAAGGGTGGACATGTGCCGGAACAAAGGGTGACATATGCCGAAACATAAAAATTAGGGATCTGAGCTTCAGAAAAATGAAAAATAATAATATGAGCAAAGGGTGGACATGTGCCGGAACAAAGGGTGACATATGCCGAAACATAAAAATTAGGGATCTGAGCTACAGAAGAATGAAAAATAATAATATGAGCAAAGGGTGGACATGTGCCGGAACAAAGGGTGACATATGCCGAAACATAAAAATTAGGGATCTGAGCTACAGAAAAATGAAAAATAATAATATGAGCAAAGGATGGACATGTGCCGGAACAAAGGGTGACATATGCCGAAACATAAAAATTAGGGATCTGAGCTACAGAAAAATGAAAAATAATAATATGAGCAAAGGATGGACATGTGCCGGAACAAAGGGTGACATATGCCGAAACATAAAAATTAGGGATCTGAGCTACAGAAAAATGAAAAATAATAATATGAGCAAAGGATGGACATGTGCCGGAACAAAGGGTGACATATGCCGAAACATAAAAATTAGGGATCTGAGCTACAGAAAAATGAAAAATAATAATATGAGCAAAGGATGGACATGTGCCGGAACAAAGGGTGACATATGCCGAAACATAAAAATTAGGGATCTGAGCTACAGAAAAATGAAAAATAATAATATGAGCAAAGGGTGGACATGTGCCGGAACAAAGGGTGACATATGCCGAAACATAAAAATTAGGGATCTGAGCTACAGAAAAATGAAAAATAATAATATGAGCAAAGGGTGGACATGTGCCGGAACAAAGGGTGACATATGCCGAAACATAAAAATTAGGGATCTGAGCTACAGAAAAATGAAAAATAATAATATGAGCAAAGGATGGACATGTGCCGGAACAAAGGGTGACATATGCCGAAACATAAAAATTAGGGATCTGAGCTACAGAAAAATGAAAAATAATAATATGAGCAAAGGATGGACATGTGCCGGAACAAAGGGTGACATATGCCGAAACATAAAAATTAGGGATCTGAGCTACAGAAAAATGAAAAATAATAATATGAGCAAAGGGTGGACATGTGCCGGAACAAAGGGTGACATATGCCGAAACATAAAAATTAGGGATCTGAGCTACAGAAAAATGAAAAATAATAATATGAGCAAAGGATGGACATGTGCCGGAACAAAGGGTGACATATGCCGAAACATAAAAATTAGGGATCTGAGCTACAGAAAAATGAAAAATAATAATATGAGCAAAGGATGGACATGTGCCGGAACAAAGGGTGACATATGCCGAAACATAAAAATTAGGGATCTGAGCTACAGAAAAATGAAAAATAATAATATGAGCAAAGGGTGGACATGTGCCGGAACAAAGGGTGACATATGCCGAAACATAAAAATTAGGGATCTGAGCTACAGAAAAATGAAAAATAATAATATGAGCAAAGGATGGACATGTGCCGGAACAAAGGGTGACATATGCCGAAACATAAAAATTAGGGATCTGAGCTACAGAAAAATGAAAAATAATAATATGAGCAAAGGGTGGACATGTGCCGGAACAAAGGGTGACATATGCCGAAACATAAAAATTAGGGATCTGAGCTACAGAAAAATGAAAAATAATAATATGAGCAAAGGGTGGACATGTGCCGGAACAAAGGGTGACATATGCCGAAACATAAAAATTAGGGATCTGAGCTACAGAAAAATGAAAAATAATAATATGAGCAAAGGGTGGACATGTGCCGGAACAAAGGGTGACATATGCCGAAACATAAAAATTAGGGATCTGAGCTACAGAAAAATGAAAAATAATAATATGAGCAAAGGGTGGACATGTGCCGGAACAAAGGGTGACATATGCCGAAACATAAAAATTAGGGATCTGAGCTACAGAAAAATGAAAAATAATAATATGAGCAAAGGATGGACATGTGCCGGAACAAAGGGTGACATATGCCGAAACATAAAAATTAGGGATCTGAGCTACAGAAAAATGAAAAATAATAATATGAGCAAAGGGTGGACATGTGCCGGAACAAAGGGTGACATATGCCGAAACATAAAAATTAGGGATCTGAGCTACAGAAAAATGAAAAATAATAATATGAGCAAAGGATGGACATGTGCCGGAACAAAGGGTGACATATGCCGAAACATAAAAATTAGGGATCTGAGCTACAGAAAAATGAAAAATAATAATATGAGCAAAGGATGGACATGTGCCGGAACAAAGGGTGACATATGCCGAAACATAAAAATTAGGGATCTGAGCTACAGAAAAATGAAAAATAATAATATGAGCAAAGGATGGACATGTGCCGGAACAAAGGGTGACATATGCCGAAACATAAAAATTAGGGATCTGAGCTACAGAAAAATGAAAAATAATAATATGAGCAAAGGGTGGACATGTGCCGGAACAAAGGGTGACATATGCCGAAACATAAAAATTAGGGATCTGAGCTACAGAAAAATGAAAAATAATAATATGAGCAAAGGGTGGACATGTGCCGGAACAAAGGGTGACATATGCCGAAACATAAAAATTAGGGATCTGAGCTACAGAAAAATGAAAAATAATAATATGAGCAAAGGGATGGACATGTGCCGGAACAAAGGGTGACATATGCCGAAACATAAAAATTAGGGATCTGAGCTACAGAAAAATGAAAAATAATAATATGAGCAAAGGGTGGACATGTGCCGGAACAAAGGGTGACATATGCCGAAACATAAAAATTAGGGATCTGAGCTACAGAAAAATGAAAAATAATAATATGAGCAAAGGATGGACATGTGCCGGAACAAAGGGTGACATATGCCGAAACATAAAAATTAGGGATCTGAGCTACAGAAAAATGAAAAATAATAATATGAGCAAAGGATGGACATGTGCCGGAACAAAGGGTGACATATGCCGAAACATAAAAATTAGGGATCTGAGCTACAGAAAAATGAAAAATAATAATATGAGCAAAGGGTGGACATGTGCCGGAACAAAGGGTGACATATGCCGAAACATAAAAATTAGGGATCTGAGCTACAGAAAAATGAAAAATAATAATATGAGCAAAGGATGGACATGTGCCGGAACAAAGGGTGACATATGCCGAAACATAAAAATTAGGGATCTGAGCTACAGAAAAATGAAAAATAATAATATGAGCAAAGGATGGACATGTGCCGGAACAAAGGGTGACATATGCCGAAACATAAAAATTAGGGATCTGAGCTACAGAAAAATGAAAAATAATAATATGAGCAAAGGATGGACATGTGCCGGAACAAAGGGTGACATATGCCGAAACATAAAAATTAGGGATCTGAGCTACAGAAAAATGAAAAATAATAATATGAGCAAAGGATGGACATGTGCCGGAACAAAGGGTGACATATGCCGAAACATAAAAATTAGGGATCTGAGCTACAGAAAAATGAAAAATAATAATATGAGCAAAGGGTGGACATGTGCCGGAACAAAGGGTGACATATGCCGAAACATAAAAATTAGGGATCTGAGCTACAGAAAAATGAAAAATAATAATATGAGCAAAGGGTGGACATGTGCCGGAACAAAGGGTGACATATGCCGAAACATAAAAATTAGGGATCTGAGCTACAGAAAAATGAAAAATAATAATATGAGCAAAGGATGGACATGTGCCGGAACAAAGGGTGACATATGCCGAAACATAAAAATTAGGGATCTGAGCTACAGAAAAATGAAAAATAATAATATGAGCAAAGGATGGACATGTGCCGGAACAAAGGGTGACATATGCCGAAACATAAAAATTAGGGATCTGAGCTACAGAAAAATGAAAAATAATAATATGAGCAAAGGGTGGACATGTGCCGGAACAAAGGGTGACATATGCCGAAACATAAAAATTAGGGATCTGAGCTACAGAAAAATGAAAAATAATAATATGAGCAAAGGGTGGACATGTGCCGGAACAAAGGGTGACATATGCCGAAACATAAAAATTAGGGATCTGAGCTACAGAAAAATGAAAAATAATAATATGAGCAAAGGATGGACATGTGCCGGAACAAAGGGTGACATATGCCGAAACATAAAAATTAGGGATCTGAGCTACAGAAAAATGAAAAATAATAATATGAGCAAAGGGTGGACATGTGCCGGAACAAAGGGTGACATATGCCGAAACATAAAAATTAGGGATCTGAGCTACAGAAAAATGAAAAATAATAATATGAGCAAAGGGTGGACATGTGCCGGAACAAAGGGTGACATATGCCGAAACATAAAAATTAGGGATCTGAGCTACAGAAAAATGAAAAATAATAATATGAGCAAAGGGTGGACATGTGCCGGAACAAAGGGTGACATATGCCGAAACATAAAAATTAGGGATCTGAGCTACAGAAAAATGAAAAATAATAATATGAGCAAAGGATGGACATGTGCCGGAACAAAGGGTGACATATGCCGAAACATAAAAATTAGGGATCTGAGCTACAGAAAAATGAAAAATAATAATATGAGCAAAGGGTGGACATGTGCCGGAACAAAGGGTGACATATGCCGAAACATAAAAATTAGGGATCTGAGCTACAGAAAAATGAAAAATAATAATATGAGCAAAGGGTGGACATGTGCCGGAACAAAGGGTGACATATGCCGAAACATAAAAATTAGGGATCTGAGCTACAGAAAAATGAAAAATAATAATATGAGCAAAGGGTGGACATGTGCCGGAACAAAGGGTGACATATGCCGAAACATAAAAATTAGGGATCTGAGCTTCAGAAAAATGAAAAATAATAATATGAGCAAAGGGTGGACATGTGCCGGAACAAAGGGTGACATATGCCGAAACATAAAAATTAGGGATCTGAGCTACAGAAGAATGAAAAATAATAATATGAGCAAAGGGTGGACATGTGCCGGAACAAAGGGTGACATATGCCGAAACATAAAAATTAGGGATCTGAGCTACAGAAAAATGAAAAATAATAATATGAGCAAAGGATGGACATGTGCCGGAACAAAGGGTGACATATGCCGAAACATAAAAATTAGGGATCTGAGCTACAGAAAAATGAAAAATAATAATATGAGCAAAGGGTGGACATGTGCCGGAACAAAGGGTGACATATGCCGAAACATAAAAATTAGGGATCTGAGCTACAGAAAAATGAAAAATAATAATATGAGCAAAGGGTGGACATGTGCCGGAACAAAGGGTGACATATGCCGAAACATAAAAATTAGGGATCTGAGCTACAGAAAAATGAAAAATAATAATATGAGCAAAGGGTGGACATGTGCCGGAACAAAGGGTGACATATGCCGAAACATAAAAATTAGGGATCTGAGCTACAGAAAAATGAAAAATAATAATATGAGCAAAGGATGGACATGTGCCGGAACAAAGGGTGACATATGCCGAAACATAAAAATTAGGGATCTGAGCTACAGAAAAATGAAAAATAATAATATGAGCAAAGGGTGGACATGTGCCGGAACAAAGGGTGACATATGCCGAAACATAAAAATTAGGGATCTGAGCTACAGAAAAATGAAAAATAATAATATGAGCAAAGGGTGGACATGTGCCGGAACAAAGGGTGACATATGCCGAAACATAAAAATTAGGGATCTGAGCTACAGAAAAATGAAAAATAATAATATGAGCAAAGGGTGGACATGTGCCGGAACAAAGGGTGACATATGCCGAAACATAAAAATTAGGGATCTGAGCTACAGAAAAATGAAAAATAATAATATGAGCAAAGGATGGACATGTGCCGGAACAAAGGGTGACATATGCCGAAACATAAAAATTAGGGATCTGAGCTACAGAAAAATGAAAAATAATAATATGAGCAAAGGATGGACATGTGCCGGAACAAAGGGTGACATATGCCGAAACATAAAAATTAGGGATCTGAGCTACAGAAAAATGAAAAATAATAATATGAGCAAAGGATGGACATGTGCCGGAACAAAGGGTGACATATGCCGAAACATAAAAATTAGGGATCTGAGCTACAGAAAAATGAAAAATAATAATATGAGCAAAGGATGGACATGTGCCGGAACAAAGGGTGACATATGCCGAAACATAAAAATTAGGGATCTGAGCTACAGAAAAATGAAAAATAATAATATGAGCAAAGGATGGACATGTGCCGGAACAAAGGGTGACATATGCCGAAACATAAAAATTAGGGATCTGAGCTACAGAAAAATGAAAAATAATAATATGAGCAAAAAATGGACATGTGCCGGAACAAAGGGTGACATATGCCGAAACATAAAAATTAGGGATCTGAGCTTCAGAAAAATGAAAAATAATAATATGAGCAAAGGGTGGACATGTGCCGGAACAAAGGGTGACATATGCCGAAACATAAAAATTAGGGATCTGAGCTACAGAAAAATGAAAAATAATAATATGAGCAAAGGGTGGACATGTGCCGGAACAAAGGGTGACATATGCCGAAACATAAAAATTAGGGATCTGAGCTACAGAAAAATGAAAAATAATAATATGAGCAAAGGATGGACATGTGCCGGAACAAAGGGTGACATATGCCGAAACATAAAAATTAGGGATCTGAGCTACAGAAAAATGAAAAATAATAATATGAGCAAAGGGTGGACATGTGCCGGAACAAAGGGTGACATATGCCGAAACATAAAAATTAGGGATCTGAGCTACAGAAAAATGAAAAATAATAATATGAGCAAAGGGTGGACATGTGCCGGAACAAAGGGTGACATATGCCGAAACATAAAAATTAGGGATCTGAGCTACAGAAAAATGAAAAATAATAATATGAGCAAAGGATGGACATGTGCCGGAACAAAGGGTGACATATGCCGAAACATAAAAATTAGGGATCTGAGCTACAGAAAAATGAAAAATAATAATATGAGCAAAGGGTGGACATGTGCCGGAACAAAGGGTGACATATGCCGAAACATAAAAATTAGGGATCTGAGCTACAGAAAAATGAAAAATAATAATATGAGCAAAGGGTGGACATGTGCCGGAACAAAGGGTGACATATGCCGAAACATAAAAATTAGGGATCTGAGCTACAGAAAAATGAAAAATAATAATATGAGCAAAGGATGGACATGTGCCGGAACAAAGGGTGACATATGCCGAAACATAAAAATTAGGGATCTGAGCTACAGAAAAATGAAAAATAATAATATGAGCAAAGGATGGACATGTGCCGGAACAAAGGGTGACATATGCCGAAACATAAAAATTAGGGATCTGAGCTACAGAAAAATGAAAAATAATAATATGAGCAAAGGGTGGACATGTGCCGGAACAAAGGGTGACATATGCCGAAACATAAAAATTAGGGATCTGAGCTACAGAAAAATGAAAAATAATAATATGAGCAAAGGATGGACATGTGCCGGAACAAAGGGTGACATATGCCGAAACATAAAAATTAGGGATCTGAGCTACAGAAAAATGAAAAATAATAATATGAGCAAAGGGTGGACATGTGCCGGAACAAAGGGTGACATATGCCGAAACATAAAAATTAGGGATCTGAGCTACAGAAAAATGAAAAATAATAATATGAGCAAAGGGTGGACATGTGCCGGAACAAAGGGTGACATATGCCGAAACATAAAAATTAGGGATCTGAGCTACAGAAAAATGAAAAATAATAATATGAGCAAAGGATGGACATGTGCCGGAACAAAGGGTGACATATGCCGAAACATAAAAATTAGGGATCTGAGCTACAGAAAAATGAAAAATAATAATATGAGCAAAGGATGGACATGTGCCGGAACAAAGGGTGACATATGCCGAAACATAAAAATTAGGGATCTGAGCTACAGAAAAATGAAAAATAATAATATGAGCAAAGGATGGACATGTGCCGGAACAAAGGGTGACATATGCCGAAACATAAAAATTAGGGATCTGAGCTACAGAAAAATGAAAAATAATAATATGAGCAAAGGATGGACATGTGCCGGAACAAAGGGTGACATATGCCGAAACATAAAAATTAGGGATCTGAGCTACAGAAAAATGAAAAATAATAATATGAGCAAAGGATGGACATGTGCCGGAACAAAGGGTGACATATGCCGAAACATAAAAATTAGGGATCTGAGCTACAGAAAAATGAAAAATAATAATATGAGCAAAGGGTGGACATGTGCCGGAACAAAGGGTGACATATGCCGAAACATAAAAATTAGGGATCTGAGCTACAGAAAAATGAAAAATAATAATATGAGCAAAGGGTGGACATGTGCCGGAACAAAGGGTGACATATGCCGAAACATAAAAATTAGGGATCTGAGCTACAGAAAAATGAAAAATAATAATATGAGCAAAGGATGGACATGTGCCGGAACAAAGGGTGACATATGCCGAAACATAAAAATTAGGGATCTGAGCTACAGAAAAATGAAAAATAATAATATGAGCAAAGGGTGGACATGTGCCGGAACAAAGGGTGACATATGCCGAAACATAAAAATTAGGGATCTGAGCTACAGAAAAATGAAAAATAATAATATGAGCAAAGGGTGGACATGTGCCGGAACAAAGGGTGACATATGCCGAAACATAAAAATTAGGGATCTGAGCTACAGAAAAATGAAAAATAATAATATGAGCAAAGGATGGACATGTGCCGGAACAAAGGGTGACATATGCCGAAACATAAAAATTAGGGATCTGAGCTACAGAAAAATGAAAAATAATAATATGAGCAAAGGGTGGACATGTGCCGGAACAAAGGGTGACATATGCCGAAACATAAAAATTAGGGATCTGAGCTACAGAAAAATGAAAAATAATAATATGAGCAAAGGATGGACATGTGCCGGAACAAAGGGTGACATATGCCGAAACATAAAAATTAGGGATCTGAGCTACAGAAAAATGAAAAATAATAATATGAGCAAAAAATGGACATGTGCCGGAACAAAGGGTGACATATGCCGAAACATAAAAATTAGGGATCTGAGCTACAGAAAAATGAAAAATAATAATATGAGCAAAGGGTGGACATGTGCCGGAACAAAGGGTGACATATGCCGAAACATAAAAATTAGGGATCTGAGCTACAGAAAAATGAAAAATAATAATATGAGCAAAGGGTGGACATGTGCCGGAACAAAGGGTGACATATGCCGAAACATAAAAATTAGGGATCTGAGCTACAGAAAAATGAAAAATAATAATATGAGCAAAGGATGGACATGTGCCGGAACAAAGGGTGACATATGCCGAAACATAAAAATTAGGGATCTGAGCTACAGAAAAATGAAAAATAATAATATGAGCAAAGGGTGGACATGTGCCGGAACAAAGGGTGACATATGCCGAAACATAAAAATTAGGGATCTGAGCTACAGAAAAATGAAAAATAATAATATGAGCAAAGGGTGGACATGTGCCGGAACAAAGGGTGACATATGCCGAAACATAAAAATTAGGGATCTGAGCTACAGAAAAATGAAAAATAATAATATGAGCAAAGGGTGGACATGTGCCGGAACAAAGGGTGACATATGCCGAAACATAAAAATTAGGGATCTGAGCTACAGAAAAATGAAAAATAATAATATGAGCAAAGGGTGGACATGTGCCGGAACAAAGGGTGACATATGCCGAAACATAAAAATTAGGGATCTGAGCTACAGAAAAATGAAAAATAATAATATGAGCAAAGGGTGGACATGTGCCGGAACAAAGGGTGACATATGCCGAAACATAAAAATTAGGGATCTGAGCTACAGAAAAATGAAAAATAATAATATGAGCAAAGGATGGACATGTGCCGGAACAAAGGGTGACATATGCCGAAACATAAAAATTAGGGATCTGAGCTACAGAAAAATGAAAAATAATAATATGAGCAAAGGATGGACATGTGCCGGAACAAAGGGTGACATATGCCGAAACATAAAAATTAGGGATCTGAGCTACAGAAAAATGAAAAATAATAATATGAGCAAAGGATGGACATGTGCCGGAACAAAGGGTGACATATGCCGAAACATAAAAATTAGGGATCTGAGCTACAGAAAAATGAAAAATAATAATATGAGCAAAGGATGGACATGTGCCGGAACAAAGGGTGACATATGCCGAAACATAAAAATTAGGGATCTGAGCTACAGAAAAATGAAAAATAATAATATGAGCAAAGGGTGGACATGTGCCGGAACAAAGGGTGACATATGCCGAAACATAAAAATTAGGGATCTGAGCTACAGAAAAATGAAAAATAATAATATGAGCAAAGGGTGGACATGTGCCGGAACAAAGGGTGACATATGCCGAAACATAAAAATTAGGGATCTGAGCTACAGAAAAATGAAAAATAATAATATGAGCAAAGGATGGACATGTGCCGGAACAAAGGGTGACATATGCCGAAACATAAAAATTAGGGATCTGAGCTACAGAAAAATGAAAAATAATAATATGAGCAAAGGATGGACATGTGCCGGAACAAAGGGTGACATATGCCGAAACATAAAAATTAGGGATCTGAGCTACAGAAAAATGAAAAATAATAATATGAGCAAAGGGTGGACATGTGCCGGAACAAAGGGTGACATATGCCGAAACATAAAAATTAGGGATCTGAGCTACAGAAAAATGAAAAATAATAATATGAGCAAAGGATGGACATGTGCCGGAACAAAGGGTGACATATGCCGAAACATAAAAATTAGGGATCTGAGCTACAGAAAAATGAAAAATAATAATATGAGCAAAGGATGGACATGTGCCGGAACAAAGGGTGACATATGCCGAAACATAAAAATTAGGGATCTGAGCTACAGAAAAATGAAAAATAATAATATGAGCAAAGGGTGGACATGTGCCGGAACAAAGGGTGACATATGCCGAAACATAAAAATTAGGGATCTGAGCTACAGAAAAATGAAAAATAATAATATGAGCAAAGGATGGACATGTGCCGGAACAAAGGGTGACATATGCCGAAACATAAAAATTAGGGATCTGAGCTACAGAAAAATGAAAAATAATAATATGAGCAAAGGGTGGACATGTGCCGGAACAAAGGGTGACATATGCCGAAACATAAAAATTAGGGATCTGAGCTACAGAAAAATGAAAAATAATAATATGAGCAAAGGATGGACATGTGCCGGAACAAAGGGTGACATATGCCGAAACATAAAAATTAGGGATCTGAGCTACAGAAAAATGAAAAATAATAATATGAGCAAAGGGTGGACATGTGCCGGAACAAAGGGTGACATATGCCGAAACATAAAAATTAGGGATCTGAGCTACAGAAAAATGAAAAATAATAATATGAGCAAAGGGTGGACATGTGCCGGAACAAAGGGTGACATATGCCGAAACATAAAAATTAGGGATCTGAGCTACAGAAAAATGAAAAATAATAATATGAGCAAAGGATGGACATGTGCCGGAACAAAGGGTGACATATGCCGAAACATAAAAATTAGGGATCTGAGCTACAGAAAAATGAAAAATAATAATATGAGCAAAGGATGGACATGTGCCGGAACAAAGGGTGACATATGCCGAAACATAAAAATTAGGGATCTGAGCTACAGAAAAATCAAAAATAATAATATGAGCAAAGGGTGGACATGTGCCGGAACAAAGGGTGACATATGCCGAAACATAAAAATTAGGGATCTGAGCTACAGAAAAATGAAAAATAATAATATGAGCAAAGGATGGACATGTGCCGGAACAAAGGGTGACATATGCCGAAACATAAAAATTAGGGATCTGAGCTACAGAAAAATGAAAAATAATAATATGAGCAAAGGATGGACATGTGCCGGAACAAAGGGTGACATATGCCGAAACATAAAAATTAGGGATCTGAGCTACAGAAAAATGAAAAATAATAATATGAGCAAAGGATGGACATGTGCCGGAACAAAGGGTGACATATGCCGAAACATAAAAATTAGGGATCTGAGCTACAGAAAAATGAAAAATAATAATATGAGCAAAAAATGGACATGTGCCGGAACAAAGGGTGACATATGCCGAAACATAAAAATTAGGGATCTGAGCTACAGAAAAATGAAAAATAATAATATGAGCAAAGGGTGGACATGTGCCGGAACAAAGGGTGACATATGCCGAAACATAAAAATTAGGGATCTGAGCTACAGAAAAATGAAAAATAATAATATGAGCAAAGGGTGGACATGTGCCGGAACAAAGGGTGACATATGCCGAAACATAAAAATTAGGGATCTGAGCTACAGAAAAATGAAAAATAATAATATGAGCAAAGGATGGACATGTGCCGGAACAAAGGGTGACATATGCCGAAACATAAAAATTAGGGATCTGAGCTACAGAAAAATGAAAAATAATAATATGAGCAAAGGGTGGACATGTGCCGGAACAAAGGGTGACATATGCCGAAACATAAAAATTAGGGATCTGAGCTACAGAAAAATGAAAAATAATAATATGAGCAAAGGGTGGACATGTGCCGGAACAAAGGGTGACATATGCCGAAACATAAAAATTAGGGATCTGAGCTACAGAAAAATGAAAAATAATAATATGAGCAAAGGGTGGACATGTGCCGGAACAAAGGGTGACATATGCCGAAACATAAAAATTAGGGATCTGAGCTACAGAAAAATGAAAAATAATAATATGAGCAAAGGGTGGACATGTGCCGGAACAAAGGGTGACATATGCCGAAACATAAAAATTAGGGATCTGAGCTACAGAAAAATGAAAAATAATAATATGAGCAAAGGGTGGACATGTGCCGGAACAAAGGGTGACATATGCCGAAACATAAAAATTAGGGATCTGAGCTACAGAAAAATGAAAAATAATAATATGAGCAAAGGGATGGACATGTGCCGGAACAAAGGGTGACATATGCCGAAACATAAAAATTAGGGATCTGAGCTACAGAAAAATGAAAAATAATAATATGAGCAAAGGATGGACATGTGCCGGAACAAAGGGTGACATATGCCGAAACATAAAAATTAGGGATCTGAGCTACAGAAAAATGAAAAATAATAATATGAGCAAAGGATGGACATGTGCCGGAACAAAGGGTGACATATGCCGAAACATAAAAATTAGGGATCTGAGCTACAGAAAAATGAAAAATAATAATATGAGCAAAGGATGGACATGTGCCGGAACAAAGGGTGACATATGCCGAAACATAAAAATTAGGGATCTGAGCTACAGAAAAATGAAAAATAATAATATGAGCAAAGGGTGGACATGTGCCGGAACAAAGGGTGACATATGCCGAAACATAAAAATTAGGGATCTGAGCTACAGAAAAATGAAAAATAATAATATGAGCAAAGGATGGACATGTGCCGGAACAAAGGGTGACATATGCCGAAACATAAAAATTAGGGATCTGAGCTACAGAAAAATGAAAAATAATAATATGAGCAAAGGATGGACATGTGCCGGAACAAAGGGTGACATATGCCGAAACATAAAAATTAGGGATCTGAGCTACAGAAAAATGAAAAATAATAATATGAGCAAAGGATGGACATGTGCCGGAACAAAGGGTGACATATGCCGAAACATAAAAATTAGGGATCTGAGCTACAGAAAAATGAAAAATAATAATATGAGCAAAGGGTGGACATGTGCCGGAACAAAGGGTGACATATGCCGAAACATAAAAATTAGGGATCTGAGCTACAGAAAAATGAAAAATAATAATATGAGCAAAGGATGGACATGTGCCGGAACAAAGGGTGACATATGCCGAAACATAAAAATTAGGGATCTGAGCTACAGAAAAATGAAAAATAATAATATGAGCAAAGGGATGGACATGTGCCGGAACAAAGGGTGACATATGCCGAAACATAAAAATTAGGGATCTGAGCTACAGAAAAATGAAAAATAATAATATGAGCAAAGGATGGACATGTGCCGGAACAAAGGGTGACATATGCCGAAACATAAAAATTAGGGATCTGAGCTACAGAAAAATGAAAAATAATAATATGAGCAAAGGGTGGACATGTGCCGGAACAAAGGGTGACATATGCCGAAACATAAAAATTAGGGATCTGAGCTACAGAAAAATGAAAAATAATAATATGAGCAAAGGATGGACATGTGCCGGAACAAAGGGTGACATATGCCGAAACATAAAAATTAGGGATCTGAGCTACAGAAAAATGAAAAATAATAATATGAGCAAAGGATGGACATGTGCCGGAACAAAGGGTGACATATGCCGAAACATAAAAATTAGGGATCTGAGCTACAGAAAAATGAAAAATAATAATATGAGCAAAGGATGGACATGTGCCGGAACAAAGGGTGACATATGCCGAAACATAAAAATTAGGGATCTGAGCTACAGAAAAATGAAAAATAATAATATGAGCAAAGGGTGGACATGTGCCGGAACAAAGGGTGACATATGCCGAAACATAAAAATTAGGGATCTGAGCTACAGAAAAATGAAAAATAATAATATGAGCAAAGGGTGGACATGTGCCGGAACAAAGGGTGACATATGCCGAAACATAAAAATTAGGGATCTGAGCTACAGAAAAATGAAAAATAATAATATGAGCAAAGGATGGACATGTGCCGGAACAAAGGGTGACATATGCCGAAACATAAAAATTAGGGATCTGAGCTACAGAAAAATGAAAAATAATAATATGAGCAAAGGGTGGACATGTGCCGGAACAAAGGGTGACATATGCCGAAACATAAAAATTAGGGATCTGAGCTACAGAAAAATGAAAAATAATAATATGAGCAAAGGATGGACATGTGCCGGAACAAAGGGTGACATATGCCGAAACATAAAAATTAGGGATCTGAGCTACAGAAAAATGAAAAATAATAATATGAGCAAAGGATTGGACATGTGCCGGAACAAAGGGTGACATATGCCGAAACATAAAAATTAGGGATCTGAGCTACAGAAAAATGAAAAATAATAATATGAGCAAAGGATGGACATGTGCCGGAACAAAGGGTGACATATGCCGAAACATAAAAATTAGGGATCTGAGCTACAGAAAAATGAAAAATAATAATATGAGCAAAGGATGGACATGTGCCGGAACAAAGGGTGACATATGCCGAAACATAAAAATTAGGGATCTGAGCTTCAGAAAAATGAAAATTAATAATATGAGCAAAAAATGGACATGTGCCGGAACAAAGGGTGACATATGCCGAAACATAAAAATTAGGGATCTGAGCTACAGAAAAATCAAAAATAATAATATGAGCAAAGGGTGGACATGTGCCGGAACAAAGGGTGACATATGCCGAAACATAAAAATTAGGGATCTGAGCTACAGAAAAATGAAAAATAATAATATGAGCAAAGGGTGGACATGTGGAGGAACAAAGGGTGACATATGCCGAAACATAAAAATTAGGGATCTGAGCTACAGAAAAATGAAAAATAATAATATGAGCAGAGGATGGACATGTGCCGGAACAAAGGGTGACATATGCCGAAACATGAAAATTAGGGATCTGAGCTACAGAAAAATGAAAAATAATAATATGAGCAAAGGATGGACATGTGCCGGAACAAAGGGTGACATATGCCGAAACATAAAAATTAGGGATCTGAGCTACAGAAAAATGAAAAATAATAATATGAGCAAAGGATGGACATGTGCCGGAACAAAGGGTGACATGTGCCGAAACATAAAAATTAGGGATCTGAGCTACAGAAAAATGAAAAATAATAATATGAGCAAAGGATGGACATGTGCCGGAACAAAGGGTGACATGTGCCGAAACATAAAAATTAGGCATCTGGGCTACAGAAAAATGAAAAGTAATAATATGAGCAGAGGGTGGACATGTGCTGGTACCTCTTCGACTGTTATGAGAAGGAGTGTGAGCTGTTTTTCTCAAATGCTGTGACTGGGGAAGAAACCTGGGTGTTCTTGCATGACCCAGAAACAAAGCGGGCGTCAATGAAATTGCTCCGCACATCTTCACCTCGACAGGAAAAGGTAAAAACAACTTGTTCCGCAGGGAAAGTGATGGTGACAATTTTCTGGGACAAAGGTGGTGTCATTTTGACTGATTTCCTTGAACGAGGTGCAACAGTACTCACTATGTGCAGACAATGAAGAAGCTAAAGGAAGCTATCAGAACGAAAAGACGTGACATTCCACTTCACAGTGTTGTTTTACACCATGATAACGCACGTCCCCACACCTCAATGGAGACTTCACAGGCCAAAATGGGGTGGACGGTGATGTCCCAACCCCCCTACAGTCCTGATCTGGGTCCCTCAGACTTCACCTGATTGCCCCCTTTAAAAAACACTCTTCGTGGGGAACGTTTCGTCGATGTGACAGACGTAAAACTGGCTGTGAACTCATGGGTGAAACGACAGCCTCAGGAATTTTTCCAAAATGGATTCAAGGATGGCGGAAGTGTATAGAAAGTGATGGACAATACTTTGAATAGGCTAGCATTATTAACAATACGTCCAAGTATATTTCAACCAAGTTTCACATTTTTGCTGCTACAAATAAAATTTTTAGGAGCAATGAGGTATTACTTTCAGGATTTCCTTTGTCATCATCATCATCATTGTCAACCATTATCAATCCACTGCTGGACGAAGGTCTCCCCAAGTTTCCTCCACAACGGTCTGTCTTGTGCCAGTCTCCTCCATGTCACTCCCGCATATTTACGAATTTCATCCACCCATCTCCCATGTGGTCTTTTTCTGGGTCTTTTCCTGTCCCTTGGAATCCAATCTAAAATTTCGGCTGTCCATCTATGGTCTGTCCTTCTGGCAGTATGTCCAGCCCATTGCCATTTCAGGGATTTAACTCTGATCATGATGTCTTCCACTCTCGTCATTTTTCGGATCCACGAGTTCCTCTTCTTATCTCTCCTGGTTATACCAAGCATGCACCTCTCCATGCTTTTTTGAGTTGTCTGCAGCCTTTGTATGTCTCTTTTAGTTAAGGTCCACGTCTCTGCACCATACGTAAGCACTGGAAGGATGCATTGATCAAACACTTTTCTTTTAAGACATAATGGCATATTGCTCTTGAAAATTATGCTGTTTCTTCCAAAAGCTCTCCAGGCAAGTTTTGTACGCCGATTAATTTCTTCATCAATGTGACCCTCACTTGATATCTGCTGTCCAAGATAAACATACGTATCTGTTATCTCCAGTTTTTCTCCATCAATCGATAAATCTTCATTTCTTGTAAAAGCATTGAACATCACTTTTGTCTTCTGAAAGTTCATTTTTAATCCCACTTCTTTACTCTTGTCAGCAAGTTCCTGGATCATACTCTGTAGCTCTGATAGGGTAGTTGTAAAAATGACTATGTCATCAGCAAAACGAAGGTGGGTTAGATAATCTCCATTAATCTTTATCCCTTTGTTTTCCCAGTTCAGTGATTGAAAGACATTTTCCAATGTGACATTAAAGAGCTTCGGAGATATGGTGTCACCTTGTCTCACTCCCTTTCCAATTTTTATGTGTGTTGTATTTTCAAACAGCCGAATCTTTGCACTTGCATTTTCATAGATGTTATTAATAATATTAATGTATGCATCTTCAATACCGCAGGATTTCAGAGCCGTGGTAACTGCTGATGGTTTCACCGAATCAAAGGCTTTTTCATAATCGATTAAAGCCATGCACAATGGAAGTTCATATTCCCTCGCTCTTTCAATTAGTTCTCTCAGTACGTGGATATGATCTATTGTGCTGTAGCCACTCCTGAATCCAGCTTGTTCTCTCGGTTGAGCCATGTCCAGTGTTACCTTCAAGCGGTGTGAAAGAACTTTAGTGAAGATTTTATAAACCACTGATAGGAGGCTGATAGGTCTGTAGTTCCTGAGATCCTCAATGTCACCTTTTTTATGTAGCAGGATCATTGTAGCATTGTTCCAATCCTCAGGAATCTTCCCTTCATTAAGGCATCGAGTGAAAATTTGGGCGAGTACTGTTTCAATTTCTCCACTTGCTTCTTGTATGATGTCTATAGTAATTCCATCTTCTCCTGGAGCTTTCCCCCGCTTCATGTTCTTGATTGCATGAGCAACTTCTGCTGGAAGGACTGGAAGAACTCTGGTACCTTTCATGATGTCTGGAGTACATGTATCATCCCTTTCATATAATTTGGAGTAGAAATCTTTCACTCTTGTCAAAATTTCGCCTCTATTTCTTGTTATAGAACCATCTTCTTTTCTCAGAGCCATAATCTGTTTTCTTCCCTTACTGAGATGTCCCTTTGCTATCTTTAGGCTTTGGTTGTTTTCAATTGCTTTCCTCACTAGTTCACAGTTGAATTTCCTTACGTCTTCAGTGATACTTTTTCTTACTGTCTTGCATAGCTCTATATATTCCACTTTGGAAGTCACATCTTCTTTAGTTGTCCTCATCTCTCTTCTTTTTTGCATCAACATTTTGGTTTTTCCTGATAATTTGTTCACATGCAACTTGTTCTTAGACCCAGCTAATTTTGTTGCTGTTTCCATTAGAGCTTTGGTTACTTTTCTGTTAACGTCCGAAATATCCACTTCTTCCGATGTTAGGCCTTCTAAAGCAGAGAATCTGTTCTTCAGTTCCAACTTGAAAGTATTATGGTGTTTTTTAAGGTTGGTTATGTCAATAGATTTTGTTTGTCTTATGAGTTTGCCACGTTCCAGTTTAGTGTTGAGGTGCATCTTACATCTCACCAATCTATGGTCACTACCTGTGTTGAACTTGTTCAGCACACTGCAGTCTTCGATGACGAATTTTTTGTTACACATAATAAAATCAATTTCACTTGTCGTCCCAATTGGATGTCTCCATGTCCATTTCCTGTGTGGCTTTTTCTTGAAAAAGGAGTTCAAGATGAAAAATCCTTCTGCCTCTGCAAACTCAACGAGAGTATTTCCACGCTGGTTTCTGTTGCCGTGACCGAATTTACCTACTGAAGTTTCATTCTGTTGCCGTTGCCCTATTTTTGCATTGAAATCTCCCATAATTATCTTCAAGTGCTGCTTACCTTTATTATTTAGATCACGAATTTCCTCATAAAATTCTTCAATTTCTTCTTCAGGATGACTTGTGGTGGGTGCATAAGTTTGAATAATCTGAGCCTGGTATCTTCTCGATAGTTGGATAACGAGTCGTGCAGCTCTGTCAGAGGAACTTTCAACTTCTACCACTTTATCCTTCAGTTTCTTGTTTATTATAAATCCAACACCACTAGTTCTGCCAGTATCTGTCCCACGATTTCCTTTGTACGAGTACTAAATGTGTTTTTTGTTTTAACGACCACCGTGAGCAACTCGATGGGCTAAAAGCAGTCGCCTGTCCCTAATTTAGGAATACTTGGTAGGGACAGAGCTAGGGCGGGAAGACAAACGCGACATCCACTCTTCACCGGGATTCGAACCAGGACCCATCTTGGGCAAAAGATTTGGAGCCAGATCTTTAACAACTGTGCCACCGGAAGAACACTAAACGTTTAACACGACTCTGATAGGACCATTAACGATCTCAGGAGTCAATATAGCAAGGAAGGCAATAAATGAAACTTACAACGACTTGTTCTGTTGGCTTCCTTGTTGCTGAACTACCACTCACTTGCAACTACAATTCCGCTCGGAACATTTCAAAAGTTTTGTAGACTTATTCACAAATTCACTCCTATAGGTACAACTCTGTGTGTTTGAGATCTTTATCTGACACACGCCAGTTCACTGCCAGGCATGCCAACTCATCAAGCACTATAAGAACTTCACACTGTGTTTTGATCACGTCTTCTTTCACGTCTGCAACATGAATATACACTGTCGTATCAGAATAATATGACCATCCCCGGAATCACAGTGTATCCAGAGTGCACGTGACAAGGTCGGTCATACAGATATACACTATCTACCAACAAGTAATTGGACAACTGTGATAGCAAAGGAAAACGAAGTTTATTCACCTTCAATAGTTGTTGGAGCCTCCACGAGCGGCGATTACAGCTACGACCCTCTGGGGCATACTCTCAACCAGGCGTTGTATGACGTCTAACGGTATTTTCTTCCACTCGGCTTGGAGAAGACAGGTCAGTTCCTTCACCGATTTCGGACGGTAGGGGCACCCCTTAAGTCGACGCTCCAACTCGTCCCAGATGTACTCGATAGGGTTAAGGTCCGGGCTATGCGCAGGCCAGTCCATTCGATTAACCCCATTGTCACCATACCAAGCCATGGTGGACCTCGCAACATGACAGGTGGCATTGTCATCCTGAAAGTAAAATGGGTCCACCCGGTAAAACTGCCACAACGTAGGAAGCACATGGTCATCCAAAATGGTGCAGTAGGTCTCGGCGTTGAGTCTACCAGGAATTGAGACCAAGGGTCCCGTGCCATACGAGGAGAAACACCCCCGTCGCATAATTCCACCGCCGCCAAACTTCACAGTTGGCACAATACATTCCGGCAGGAGGCGTTCTTCAGGCGGACGCCAAACCCAGACCCTGCCATCCGAACGGTAGAGGGTGAAACTTGATTCGTCGCTCCAGAGAAGCTGTTTCCACTGTTCAACTGCCCACTGTCGACGTTCTTTGCACCACGTTAGCCGAGCAGCGCTATTGGACTTGGTGATCAAAGGCTTTTGGGCGGCAGCACGTCCATGATAACCGAGCAGATGGGCTTCCTTACGGATGGTATTCATCGAAAGAACACTCCCGGATGCCTGTTGAAACTCCTCGCGGATGTGGTCCATCGATTTGGTACGGTTCTTTGGAATTTGTCTGGCCAGCACCCGTCGATCTCTAACTCCCAGTTTTGTGGGTCTGCCGGGTTGGGGCACATTCCGACTGTCACCTCTCATCTTCCACTTGCCAATCCCGTAGGACACTGTCGATTTTGGGTACTTCAACTCTCTGGATATGTCACCTATGGATCGGCCATTTCTGTGATACCTGACGATTACACCTTTCTCGGAATCAAAGAGCTCCGAACTGCGTAGCATCTTGCATGCGACTGGTTGCGTTGTTGTTTCCCACACGATATTTAACGGCGGCGGCCGTGACGTGTATCAGGACCGCAGATATCGTCGATTGCAGGGATGTCTAATTACTTGTTGGTAGATAGTGTATAAAAAGCCGGCCAGAAGAGATGAGCCATAGTGCGTAACGTGAGCACAATGGGCAGAGGTAGTGATTTGACGGACATTCAAAAAGGAACGATAATCGACAACCGCGCAAAGGATGAAAGTAGCTCAGAAACAGCAGACTTTGTGGGCTGTTTGCGAGGTGCTGTGATAAGGGTGTACCAAGAATGGACAGCTGGCACACCGAGTACCACCCGATGTCATAAATGTGGAGCCGAAAAGGCTATCGTCCTCAGAGGAGAACGTCGCCCCAGCCAATTGGTAAGGGACAATCGACGCGCAACAGTGCAAGAGTTGGCCATGCAAATGAACGCTAGGCACCCAGGTACGTTTCCCCGATAACATTAGATTGAACCCGGTTCCGCATGTATCTCCGAAGTCGACGTGTCATCAAGGCGCCCATGTTAACCCAGGTCCATCAGCAACGACGCCTACACTTCGTATGGGACTACCGTCATTGGACAGTAGAAGAGTGAGAAAAGGTTGCCTTCTCCAACGAATCGAGGTTTCTACTGAACAGAAGTGACGGGCGTTGGCAGATATGGCGTCAAACACATGAGAACCAACACCAGGACGAGCTTGTCAATCAAGTACAGGCTGGCGTAGGCAATGTGCATGTCTAGGGGATGTTTTCCTGGTATGACCTGGGACCGCTGGGACCGCTGGTACTACTGGATGGGTCCCTGAACGCCAATGGCTACCTGTCCATCCTCGATGAACACATGCATCCCTTCATGTTGGATGTTTTCCTACCTGTCCATCCTCGCTGACCACATGCATCCCTTCATGTTGGATGTTTTCCTGCTATGACCTGGGACCGCTGTTACCACTGGATGGGTCCCTGAACGCCAATGGCTATCTGTCCATCCTCGCTCACCCCATGCATCTCTTAATGTTAGACGTTTACCATGGTGGTGATGGTGTGTACCAACAGCACAATGCGCCCTGCCACGTTGCTAAGGGGGTGCGTGAATGGTTCCAGGAACATGACAGCGATATCTCCATTCTCCATTGGCCAGCGGAATTGCCCGAACTCAATGCCAAATAGCACTTGTGGGACTATTAGTATCGACAGGTTCGACTGGTAGACCCACAACCACGTCATCTCCGGGATCTCCGTGCTCTGCTACAATCCGAGTGGGCACGTGTGTCTTGAGCAAACTTCCAGGGACTCACTGCGTCTATGCCAAGCCGTCTCGGCACTTTCATCCGGGCCAAGGGTGGTTATTCCCATTTTTAGGTAGGTGGTTATGTTATTCTGATACGACTGTGTATAATGTTGCAGTAAAATCTAACGCTGTACATAGTCTTCCACAAACCAGGGCCCAAATCATGGCTTTCTATCTGTTGCTAATCAACTTTTGTTTTGATCCTGTAGCAGCTGAACTTTTTGAACATTTCTCCTTGCTCTGATAATTATACCCTTTGATTCCGCTCATAAGACTGAAGACTGTTATTGACACTGTACTTTAGACTCTTTTTTATATATGAACATCAATATGCAATTGCACCATCTCTTTCGTTAAGAACATTCTCAAGTTTGTGGCTGAGCCCCGTTGTACATATTGCAAATAGTTTTTATTTGTTTTAATTTGGTTTTGTCTCTTGTAAATATCATTGCTTTACATTAAACGTTGTATCCTGACAAAAACTCGAACTTATTAGTGTACAGAGCCACAAAATAGTATGCGTCAAAATACAATGAGTAAATCGCTGGTAATCAACACACCCTCTTCTTTACTTTCAACGTGGTTTTCTCATTTACTCTTCTTGCCTCAGTGTTAGTGGTTGGCGATAAGTATAAGCTAATTCGGTGAAGTGACGTGCCGGTCAGAAGGAAAATCTAACGGAAAAGAAACACAATTTACATAGGAAAAGGACTCACGCTTTCTATGAATGACCGGATGGTATCAGCAGTTCGTCCCCGCTTATGCTACAATCTGTGAGCCATTGTATGCTTTGAAACGTAAATACAAGAAGTTTGTTTGGACACCTGAGGCTAACGCTGCATTTGAAACACTGAAGTCTGCGTTGACTCAGCCTCCTGTGTTGGCTTTCCCGGATCATACTAAGGAATTTGATATTTATACTGACGCATCCGGAGTTGGTCTTGGTTGCGTTTTGTCACAAGCTGGGCATCCAATAGCTTTTGCGTCTCGTACTTTAGCCAAAGCTGAAAGCAATTATTCAGCTACGGAACGTGAATGTATTGCTGTAGTGTATGCTCTTGACAAATTTCAATGTTATCTTAACGAATTGACAGTTAACATAATTACGGATCATTCTGCCCTTCAATATTTGAATTCTGCTAAGCACCTCTCTCAAAGACTTATGAAGTAGGCTCTTAAGTTACAAGAGAGAATATCAAAATTTCGTACCAACCAGGTCATAAGAATCAATTACCGGAAGCATTGTCTCGCGTTCCGATTAGTGGGGTCCCCACAGAAACTACTCCTGGATGTCTGCCTTTACTTCTAATAGCTCATATAACATCCAGAGAGCAGATAATGACAGAATTAATAAATGATCCAGATTTTGGGGATATCTACAATTTTTTGCTTGCGGGTTCGCCCCTACAAAGTGATCCTTCTCTGGCTGGGAGGTCACAGCATTTTGAAGTCATAGAGGGCCTTCTTTACTATACGAAATCTAGAACTACTAGGGCAGAGTTTCGTCCATGTATTCCACGAACCCTTAGAATGGTACTTTTAAACGAATTTCATGGCAAACCTCTTGCAGGCCATTTAGGTATTCGCAAGACCCGTTGTAAATTGCGGGATGTTGCCTATTGGCCTGGCATGTACCAAAGTGTGCTCGCATACATTCAATCATGTCACTTGTGTCAGATTAATAATTACCGTAATGTAAGACCGGCCGGTCACTTGAAATCTAGTTCAAGTTCTCATGTTTTTGATATTATTTCAATAGATTTATTGGGACCTTATCCTTTATCTGTTAAAAACAAAGCTCGTTACGTTTTAGTATTAACTGATAATTTTTCTAAATGGGTTGAAGTTTTTCCCATTAAAGCCGCTACGGCAGAAGTTATTTGTAATGTATTAATTAATGAAGTATTCTCTAGATATGGTGCACCTAATACAGTAGTTTCGGATAATGGTCCCCAATTTATTTTTTCTGACATTTTTGAAAGAATGTGTGCGAGACTACACATTAAGCATAAATTCATTTCCCCATAGCATCCCCAGAGTAATCCCGCAGAACGAGTGAACCGTACGCTAGTGAAAATGATTGCTACATTTGTCATGGATCATCACGAGCGATGGGATGAACATCTTGAGCTTTTTTCGTTCGCCCTCCACTCGTCTGTTCACGAATCTACTAAAATTACTCTTGCAGAACTTTTTCTGGGTCGCAAAATTAAGACCCCTTTTGAAAATTTAACGGGGATTATCGACGAACTAAACCAGCGACCAACTCCGCAATCAGTACGAATCATGGCTGAAAAAGCTCGTGTTGCAATGCTAAGAGCACAAGCGTCTTAAGCAAGATACTATAATACTAGGCGTAGGGAACCAGATCTTGTCGTTGGAGATCTCACTCTCGTGGAAACGCACTTCCAGTATTCTGTTTCTCATACTTTAGTGAAGAAATTTGCACCCAGCAACGAAGGTCCATATCGGGTGGCAAATGTGTTTGAAAATAACATTGTTCTTGAAAAACCTGACAATCAATTTCAATACGCGCACGTTGCTCAGTGTCGCAAGTATCATGAACGAAATATCGATTTTATAATCAACCCTACTCAACCTTCTGCCACAGACTCAAGAGTCTATATCTCACGATCAACCTCCAGAAATTTTGGACGAACCGACAAACATTTTTGAAGAATCTCCCGTGGTTTTTTCTTCACCCTCCCCTCCTCAAGACGGGCTTCCAAACACTCAACCTGATTCTCCCATAAGACGAAGGCTCGAATCAAGTTCTTCAAATACTAGGATCGTTCCTTTCCCTCCAACCATTGCCAAGGCTATTGCTGCACCGTTTCCTGATAACTCTACACCAACAGAAACTCCTACTTTCTTAAATACCTCGTCAGAGAGTATTCCTATAGACAGAAATAAACATCGCCCTGCACGACCACTAACTTACAGCAGCGACTCAGAGTCTTCAGATATTTCTGATTTATCAGTTATGGACAATAGTTTGACGATTCCTAAACGTCAGACACAAATTACAAACCGTCCAGCAACACCAAAAGCTGGTCGAAAACGTAACTTGTCTCCCCAATCTGCTTCGCCGCAACAGCGACGAAGGCAGAGATCCTTGCATCCGCCCTGGTTTCGCCCCTGGAACCTACGCTCAGGGAAAACAGGGCCGATGCCTGCTTCTACTCTCATGCCCAGAGGGAGAAAGCGAAAACAAGTGAGGTGGCCGGAGCCACGTCCGTCCAAAAGAATACTGGAAGGACAACACGGGCCTCAGCACAAAGGGACTACATATCAAAAGCCTGGGGGAGCCCGTTCCTGTCAGCTGCAGGGATTTCCGGACCGACGGACTTCAGCCGTTCCTGACCGTTCCTGTCAGCCGCAGGGATTTCCTGACCGGCAGACTTCAGCCGTTCCTGACCGACGGATTTCAACCGTTTCTGACCGTTCCTGTCAGCCGCAGGGATTTCCTGACCGACAGACTTCAGCCGTTCCTAACCGACGGACGTCAGCCGTTCCTAACCGACGGACGTCAGCCGTTCCTAACCGACGGACGTCAGCCGTTCCTGACCGTTCCTGTCAGCCGCCGGGATTTCTCGACCGACAGACTACAGATGGTCCAGATCCAGTCAAGTCGTGGAAGAGATCTACACCACCTGAATTTACCAGTAGAATAGGCCTGGAAAACGTTGTCGTACTAGAGTTTTTTATGCGTCCTCGAGATAAGTAAGTTCTCGTGGACAGGTTCTTTTCTCCGTTTGTTGTTTTTCCTGCACGACCAGTTGGCGTGTCAGAATTTCTTTTTTTCGTGTTGGCTTATGCATTCTTTTTGTGTATATATGTTTTTTTTATATTTCTTCTATGTCCATCTACTAATCCAAATTTTTTTTATATATATGTGCTTAGGGGTAAAATAATAAAAATTGTTACTGTTAGGCAGCTACAGGCAATCTTCGCTGCTGATACAGTTGGTTTGTATTCAACGATACTATGTGGACGTAATTTGAAATCTATATCTATGTGCGTAGGGATAAAATAATGAAAATTGTTACTGTTAGGCAGCTACAGGCAATCTTCGCTGCTGATACAGTTGGTTTGTAATCAACGCTAATATGAGAACGTAATTTGAAATTAAAAAAGTGATTCCTGCTAGGCAGAATAAAAGGAAGGTATGCCGATGCAGGTTTATTTTGTTCAAGTATACAAAGTGTTTCACAGACGAATACAGATTTCTTGATTTTATCATGCCAAGTTTGATATTGTACATACTGCTGCCACCAAAACAACAACAAAAAAGAGGTCGATAAACGTCAGTCAACGAAGTGTAAGACTTACACTCCAAAATTGATAGGTTTTTCGAAAAAAAAAATTAAGGGGGAGATGATGTAACGTATACTCTAGATTCACTTTCCTTTTGATTTTACTATCTCTGGTTATTTTATTTTCCTATGTAAATTATCTTCTGACTTAACGAGATGTTATTTCTCCCGCTGAATGAGATCTGGCAATGAGTGTAAGTCATGACGTGGTGATAGCCAGTATAAATAGGCGCGTTCAACGATACCTAGGAGAGCTTTTGTTTGTGTTACGTGAGAGAGCTTTTGTTGATGTGCGTAGAGAGAGCTTTTTGTTGATGTGCGTAGGGAGAGCTTTGGTTATATGCGTAAGGAGAGCTTCGTTTATGTGAGTAGAGCTTCGTTCATGTGCCAGGAGCTACGTTTTATTGAGTAGCTGTGTGTCCGGTGAAGTGTATGTTGGATCATATCAAGAGTTTCCCTAATAAAAAGTTGTTCTAGTAAGTACGTTTTTCTCAGTTCATAGTTTTGTCAGACCTCTGTCTGGCTGTTAGGTTTATTTCATTAAGTATTATTAGTAACAACCAGAATAAGACTTTATTCATCTTAATTACTACTACAACATTACTACCAGTTAAAAGCTTGTTCATTATTATTACTACACTACTAGCAGGAAAGTTTATTCATGATATAATTAACAACAAAACAACCATTAGAAGAAAATTGAATTCATTATACCTTCACTTGGCAAGTGTCACACCCACTGTCGTATAGTGAAATATCATTCATCACTCCAGGGAACGCGTTCTCACTGCTCCACAATCCACTGGCGCAGAACCATTTCAACCGATGATTGGCGTTGATGTTGCTGATTTTAGACTTGTATGTGGCTACTCGGACATTAAAACCCATTCCTTTCAGCTTTCGACGAGCCGTTATGGTGCTGGCATTGCAGCCAGAAGCATTTTTGAACTCCGTGATGAGTGTTGCAATCGATGAGAGACGATTTTATCGCACCACCAGCTTCAGCACTCGAAAGACCCACTCTGCCATTTCACGTGGCCTACCAGATTACGATTGGGCTGTTGTTTCTCCTAAGAGTTTCTATTTAAATCTTCCACTAAAGAACCTGCCCGGCTCCAGCCTGGAATGTTTTACTTTCAGATCCCCACAGGTCTCTAGACTGAATCTGTCCGAGTGGAAGACTGTGGTTTCCGGTGACTGACGGGTTAGCTATCGCAGCGCCGTCAAGGATCCTATGAATCACAAAATTTCCGAGAGAGTTCACCATTTCCCTGCGAAGTCAACACTTTGACGGTGCAGGTAAAGTCATCAGCTAGTATTACAGATGGAAAAGAAGAAGCGGCCCAGCTCTACTGCTCGGTTAGTTTCGGGCTTTCTGACGCGGGCTATGGCCGTGTCAGAAAGCCCGATATATACGTCATAGCCGTGTCCCATACTGGTATAAAAAGAAACATGTAGCCTAGAAAACATCATAGACAACCATCAACGGTAGAAAGTGTAGTTACGTGACTTTCAACGTTATGACGAAGTAAATTTCTCCATCATTTTTATGTCAGGGCGCAGGATTCGAATCTGAAACTCTCGGCTCCGGAACTCCGAGTGTTATCCACTATACAACTCTGGCGAGTGCTCTCACTGCTACCTGTCGTTATCTCATGCGCGTCCTGCGGTGCAGGTACGTCATATCTCCCCCTCTCCCGAAAGAGGGCTGGGGGCATGGCCTACGGGTCAGCCGGGACCATGTGTCACACTAGGCAGTCATCCGCTGAAGAACGTGCATTTGAGAAATCCCAGATAATTTGGTTTGTGTTTGTGGAACGTAACATCACACTGATTTATTTTTTCCAAACACTGAAGCAGGGATTCTCATTTTTTCCTGTCTCGCCGTGTGGAAAGAACATCACACCATTGCGAGAACTTTAACGGCCAGGTTATCCTTGAAGTTCGGGTGCCAATACGACGAAGTAAATTTCGCCATCATTTTTATGTCAGGGCAAGGATTCTAACCCGAAACTCTCGGCTCCGGAGCTCCGAATGTTAGCCACTACAAAACACTGGCGAGTGATATCACTGTTATCTGCCTTTATCTCGTGTGCGTTCTGCGATGCAGGCACGTCACATCGTGAAGTGGTCGTAGGATGTCATCCTAGCAACAAATCCCTTTGGGAAATTTTTTTCCATGCCGGAGATGGAAATAGGTCACAGGTAAGCGGGTCAACAGGTCGACAATTTTGACCTGGTTTTATTTCCATTTTTGTTTTGAAAAGAAAAGAAAAACATTTCGAATGAGAATGTGTACTGTAGAATTGTGTGCTCGATGCTGGTAACGGCCGAGTGAAACATTATTTGTCTGATATTGCCGTGTCTTTCTTTAAGCAAAGAAGATTTCCACCGACCGACGATACCATAACGTAAAACGATACTTCCTTTGGGTTTGTTTTCAGTGCAATTGTCCGGAGCAAGATACAGGCAAACGCCCGTCACCTGCTTCCCTGGTGATTCGTTTCTTACACCCCGCGTGTCACATTGTAAGAGAGAGTTGCTTTTCACTTAGCATCTTTCGCATTGAACATTCAGATGCTTTCGTTTGACGTGCCCCGTTCTCCTTGCATGTCGTTTTGAAATTAATGTCTTGCTTGTAAATATGGATGAATTCAATATTAAGGAGATTTAAAAAGGCGTCTTGGCCAACAAATACGTTCTTGTTGAAAACAACAGGAAAGATGACACCGAATTTTCGGGTGTAATAAGCACGTCTTTTGAATCCGTTCTGACGCAAATTAAATTTATCAAAGCTATTCAAAGGCAATGGAACCGGTATGGAAAACAATAGTATCAGACGGAAGAAAGAAGATTTTCAATCGGGTTTTTACTCCCTCAGATATTGCTGTAAACGGAATCGTGAGCTTACGAACTCTTAGAAACAGAGATATCGACAAAAATAACATGTGACTTTACGTCCCCTGGTGGGAAAATCATGCATTATTTTAGGAAGAAAGTATTCTCAAAAGGTTTATCCATATAAGCGGTATCGGTTGAAGAAAAAAATTAGTCGAGTTTACAGGAGCCCAGATTTTGCAACAAATACTTCAGAAGCAGAAATTAACACTTATGACCCCTGGTGGCTAAACCATTCTTTACGAAACATTAGAAATTACGTGAAAAATATTTTCCATCAGGTCTTGTTTGCGATACAGGAAGAATTGTTTCAAATCAGACCTTTAGGAGCAGAAATAACGCAGAAAACGCAATTTACCATTGTGTCCCCTAGCGGAAAGTGTATGATTTACTTGAAAATTTTGAATTGATAGTAAAAGCATTTCGCATCGGAAACACTATCCAACAAAGAAGGAATTTTTCAAATCGTACTCTTAGAAGTAGAGATATTGACAAAAATAAAATACACATCTACGCCCCCTGGCGTAAAAACCATGCATTTTTTCAAGAAGAAAATTTTCCTAAAAGGTTTGTCGACATGAGTAGTATCGGTCAACAAATTACTTTTTTTCAATCGAGATTTTAGAAGCTCATATTTTGCTACAAATACAACAGAAGCGAAAATGAAGACTTACGCCACCTGGTGGCCAAACCATTTCTTACAAAAATTAGAAATTATGTGCAAATGATTTCCCATCAGGAGCTGTATCCGGCGCAGAAAGAATTTTTCAAATCGGAGATTTTGAAGCAGAGATATAGGGGAAAACGCAATTTACATTTAGGCCCCTAAGTGGAAAGTCTATAAATTACTTTAAAATTTTGAAATTATATGAACACATGTCACACTAGAAACACTATCCAACAAAAAAGGAATTTTTCAAATCGGACTCCTAGAAGTAGAGATATTGACAAAAATAAGATATACATCTACGCCCCCTGCCGTAGAAACCATGCACTATTTTAAGGATAAAATGTTTCTAAAAGGTTTGTCGACATGACTAGTATCGGTCAACAAAAGACGTTTTTTTCAATCGAGAATTTAGAAGCTCATATTTTGTTGCAAATACAACAGAAGAGGAAATTAAGATTTACGCCCCCTGGTGGCCAACTTTTTTTTTACAAAAATTACAAATTAAGTGCAAAGGATTTCCCATCAGGAGCTGTATCCGGTGCAGAAAGAATGTTTCAAATCGGAGATTTAGAAGCAGAGATATAGAGGGAAACGCAATTTACCGCCACGCCCCCTAGTGGAAAGTCTATGAATGACTTGAAAATTTTGAATTTATACGAAAACCATGTCACACGGAAAACACTATCCAACAAAGAAGGAATTTTTCAAATCGGACTCCTAGAAGTAGAGATATTGACAAAAATAAGATGTACATCTACGCCCCCTGGCGGAGAAACTGTGGAATATTTTAAGAAGAAAATATTCCGCAAAGGTTTATCGATGTGAATGGCATCAGTCCACGAAAGAATTTTTTCAATCGATATTTTAGAAACTCCGATTTTTTGGCAAATACATCAGAAACAAAAATTAACACTTACACCCCCTGGTGGCCAAAGTATTTTTTACCAAAAATTTGAAATTATATGCAAAAGATTTTCTATCAGAAGATGTATCCGTCGAAGAAAAAAATTTTCAAATCGGAGTTTTAGAAAAAGAGTTATCGGGAAAAATGCAATTTATTTTTACGCCCCCTAGCGGAAATCTATGCGTAATTTGAAAAAGTAACTATATCTAAAATACTTTTCGACAGAAATGGAATCGAAAGATATAAATTTTTTTTCAATCGGATGTTTAGAAGCAAATATGTGGAATAAAACGTATTTTTGAATTCGACATCATCTGCATTTACGCCCTCTACCGGCGAAATTGTACATCGTGAAAAAACCGAAATAAAGGATCATCATTTGCATATTTCAAGCTTCCGAATGCAAAAAGAATTTTTCAAATCGGACTAATGGTTGCAGATATATCGTGGGTACAGACGGACGGATGGACTGACAGACGCACAAACAGATAACAGAAGCACGATCTTTTTTATAAAAGACGTGCTAAAAAGGAAGAGTGAATGCTGGAAGTTGTTTCGTCTCATGAAGAAACCAGAATATGTTTCACAGCATTACAAATTTTCACAAGCATGTCATGAGTTAAAAGTTTCTAAAATACGAATTTTAATTTCATGAGTGTTCCTTTCTTCTGAGGGGCAATGACGAAATAAATTCACAGTTTGAAAAACTTTCAACTCATCAGAAGCTTGTGAACATTGGTGTTGCTGTGAAACATATTCTGAAGCCTGATATGTTATCAAGAAAACAACACAACTGAAGTTGCTTAATTCAAAAATTCTGACTGTAGCACCATCAAAATTAAGTAGAACAGCCTTAACATTACTGCGGAGGGACTTTTCGACTATCGGAGATGTGTTCGAAAACGCGTGTAAAACAGTTAGGTTATGTGAAGAACGCAGTTTCAACACTTTCCGTAAGTGAGTAAATTATACATTTCCGTAATGCATTTATAGGATTTCTATATAACCTGCGATACCCACTGTGGACAGTGTACGAACGCCCTGTGTGTGCATATATACGTATATTATTATTATAATTATTATTATGTATAATTATAAATTAAGTTTCGAATTTATAGTTCCGAGCAGATTTATCCGGGTCAGGTCTGGGTCGTGCCCGGGTCCAAAATTTTACACACTTTTTGAACTCTGTTCCCTGTTGATCACTTTCAAGTTATGAAAAAACTCAGGAGAAACAACAAAAATCCTTTGGAGAGAAGTAAAAACTCTCTAGATACTCTTTGAGGAAACAAACATTCTTCGGGGAGATGTTGAAATTCTTAGGAGAAACACTAACCATTTTTAGGAGAGAAGTAGAAACTCTTAGAAGAAACAGCAAAAATTCTTAGGAGAGACGTACAGACTCTTATGAGAAACAACAAAAATCTTTCGGATGGAAGTAGTAACTCTTAGGTGAAACAAGAAAACTTCTTAGTAGAGAAGTAGAAAATCTTAGGAGAAACTGCAAAAATTCTTAGGACAGAAGTAAAAACTTAGGAGAAATAACAAAAATTCTTAGGAGAGAAGTAGCAACTCTTAGGAGAAACAAGAAAACTTCTCAGGAGAGAAGTAGAAAATCTTAAGAGAAACAAACATTTTTAGGAGAGAAATAGAAACTCTTAGGAGAAACAACGAAAATTCTTAGGGGAGAAATAGTAACTCTTAGATGAAACAAGAAAAATTCTTAGGAGAGAAGTAGAAAATCTTAGGGAACACAACAAAAATTCTTAGGAGAGAAGTATGAATTTTTAGGAGAAACAACAAAAATTCTTCGGAGAAAAGTAGAAACTCTTTGGAGAAACAAACAAAATTCTTAGGAAAAAAGTACAGACTCTTAGGAGAAACAAAACAACTCTTAGAAGAGAAGTAGTAACTCTTAGGTGAAACAAGAAAACTTCTTAGGAGAGAAATAGAAAATCTTAGGAGAACCAACAAAAATGTTTAGGAGAGAAGTGGAAACTCTTATAAGAAACAACCAAAATTCTTAGGAGAGAAATACAGTCTTAAGAGAAACAAAAAAATTCTTAGAAAAGAAATAGCAACTCTTAGGAGAAAAAAGAAAACTTTTTGGGAGAGAAGTATAAAATCTTAAGGGAAACAACAAAAATATTTAGGTGAAAAATAGAAACTCTTAGGAGAAACAACCAAAATTCTTACGAGAGAAGTATAGATGTAAAAACTCTTAAGAAAAACAACGAACATCTTTAGGGGAGAAGTAGTAACTCTTAGATGAAACACGAAAGCTTCTTAGGAAAGAAGTAGAAAATCTTAGGAAAAAACAAAAACAAAATTCTTAGGAGAGAAATAGAAACTCTTAGGAGAAGCAACAAAAATTCTTAGGAGAGAAGTAGTAACTCTTAGGTGAAACAAGAAAACTTCTTAGGAGAGAAACAGAAAAATTTAGGAGAAACAACAACAATTCTTAGGAGTGAAGGATAAACTCTTAGGAGAAACAACCAAAATTCTTAGGAGAGAAGTACAGACTCTTAGGAGAAACAAAAACATTCTTAGGGGAGAAGTAGCAACTCTTACGTGAAACAAGAAAACTTCTTAGGAGAGAAGTAGAAACTCTTAGGAGTACAGCTCAATGTGGCAATCTGGTAATCCTCGTAAACTGGCAGAGCGGGTCCTCCGATTGCTGAAGCGGTTGGTACGACAAAATCACCTCTCATCGATTGCAAACACTCATCACCGAGTTCAAAAATGACTCTAACTGCAACTCCAAAACCACAACGGCTCGTCCAGAGAAAAATGTTCATCATATACACTATCTCCAACAAGTAATTGGACACCTGTGATAGCAAACGAAAACGAAGTTTATTCACCTTCAATAGTTGGTGAAGCCTCCACGAGCGGCGATTACAGCTGCTACCCTCCGGGGCATACTCTCAACCAGGCGTTGTACGACGGCTAGCGGTATTTTCTTCCACTCGGCTTGGAGAAGACAGGTCAGTTCCTTCACCGATTTCGGACTGTGAGGCCCCCCTTAAGTCGAAGCTCCAACTCGTCCCAGAGGTGCTCGATAGGGTTAAGGTCCAGGCTCTGCGCAGGCCAGTCCATTCGATTGACCCCAAATTGTAACCATACCAAGCCATGGTGGACCTCGCAACATGACAGGTGGCATTGTCATCCTGAAAGTAACATGGGTCCACCCCGTAAAACTGCCACAACGTAGGAAGCGCATGGTCACCCAAAATGGTGCAGTAGGTCTCGGCGTTGAGCCTACCAGGAATTGCGACCAAGGGTCCCGTGCCATACCAGGAGAAACACCCCAATAGCATAATTACACCGCCGCCGAACTTAACAGTTGGCACAATACATTCCGGCAGGAGGCGTTCTCCAGGCAGACGCCAAACTCAGACCCTGCCTTCCAAACGGTAGAGAGTGAACCTTGATTCGGCGCTCTAGAGTACCTATTTCTACTGTTCAACGGTCCACTGTCGACGTTCTTTGCACCACGTTAGCCAAGCAGCGCTATTGGACTTGGTGATCAAAGGCTTGTGGGCGGCAGCACGTCCATGATAACCAAGCAGATGGGCTTCCTTACGGATGGTATTCATCGAAATAACACTCCCGGATGCCTGTTGAAACTCCTCGCGGATGTGGCCCATCGATTTGGTGCGGTTCTTCCGAATTTCTCTGGCCAGCACGCGTCGGTCTCTATCTCCCAGTTTTGTGGGTCTACCGGATCGGGGCACATTCCGACAGTCACCTCTCATCTTCCACTTGCCAATCACCTAGGCCACTGTCGATTTTGGGTACTTCAACTTGGCCATTTCTGTGATACCCGACGATTAACCTTTTCTCGAAATCAGAGAGCTCCGAACTGCTTGGCATCTTGCATAGCGACTGGTTGCGTTTTTTTTCCCACACGATATTTAACGGCGGAGGCCGTGACTTGTATCAGGACCGCAGATATCGTCGATTGCAGGGGTGTCTAATTACTTGTTGGTAGATGGTGTAGATACGTAAAACGTGAGAACAGAATTTTCTTGTTAATATGGAAAAGGAATTGCGCAAAGTTTGTGAAAATTCAGAATATTCCGTTAACACCTCTTACAAATGGAAATTTACGGTCAATATAAGAAAGTAATTGTGGAAAGGTTTCTGAAAATTCAGAATTTTTCTGCGTGCGAAAAATAGGTGAAATTCAGGATTTTCCCGTCATTTCACGGAAAAGGTTGCATTAAAAATATACTTTGTTAATTCGCGAAAGGAAAATGGCTAATGAATTTCAGAATTTTTAAAGAGTATGTCATTGCAGCAAACGGTAGACCAGCTCGATATTAATTTCTTGCATTCCCGGTCGTGCTATTGTCTCATCATAGCCCTATGAACATATTTATAGTTGGGTCCTAAGAATTTTTGTTGTTTCTGCTAAGAGTTTCTCTTTCCGATTCAAGAAAATTTGAGGACAGGCAAGTGTCCGAATACTTTTGATCGAATAGTGTATACATGAGTTTGCGTTTTATGCGTTATTTAAGTTTACTAAACTCATTCCAAACCGATATCTATCCATTATAACGGTTTCAGAATATCTTCGGTGTGCAAGAAAACAGTTAATATTTTCCTTGTCTTGTAAAGGTTGTTTAATTTTGCGTGTTTTAGAGAAAAACAGATATTATTCAATTAATCTGAAGAAAACTTAAGGCTACCAATTCAAGAACGATTATGCAGATTCATAACATTTCTTGGAATAAATTTCACGCTTTTTTGTCTCTGCTGATTTTCTTAAGCATTACAACAGATGTTTCATTTTTCAGAGAGTTATCATTTTGGCATTTCACCTGCCCTAGTATCGTTTCATCTTCTTTTTTTAATGGAAATGTGCAGCCCCATCCTTTCTTGCTGAGAGAACAAAGAGTTTCCGTTAAAAATTCCGACTGGGAATGCAAGTAATTAACCTTTATGCTTATTCTCCATCCTAATTTTGAAATTTGTTTTTACAATGATTTTTTAAGTACCATCTTTATTGTTCCCTAGGAAGCCGTGAACATAATTTCCAAAGGCAGTCTGTGCATCTCTCAACTGTATTGGCCATTTCTTTAATAACGTAACGGAACGCAACTTTTCTAACAATGGCGCCCCAAGGGAGATATTTTCTTTTTTCTGTTTTAAACACTTGAAAGCATAAGAATCAGTATACAATACCCTCCAAAAGGTATCAGGACACAGCTACACTCATCATGCAGTTGACTTTTCTGTCAGAAAAGCAGTGATTCAGGCATACAATGCCCTCCCATTAATACCCGGACACCAGTCCATTGAGAATGAATTAGGTCTGTGAATGGACGATAATTCGATCGACAGAGTTAACTGATTTCCAGTATTGATTGGCAGTAGGGTATATTGCAAGCAAACAGGTCACTGATTCAACTATAAATATGCTCGTAGTGTTATGGTCAGACAATAGCGCGATTGTGAATGCAAGATGCCTCGATCAACAGTTAACTGACTTCCAATGCTCATTGATAACAGGGTATATCACAAACAAACAGGTCGTAGACCCAGATATAAATAAGCTCGTAGGGCTGTAATGAGGCAAAAGCACGACTGTGAATGCAGGATGCCTCGATCGACACAGTTAACTGATTTCCAGTGCTCATTGATAACAGGGTATATCACAAGCAAACAGGCCACAGACCCGACTATAAATATGTTCTATAACGAAGTAAATTTCTCCGTCATTTTTAGTCCACGCCGGGGCTCAAACTCGGGTCCCCCCATTCCGGAATAAGTCGCTTTACTAATTGAGCTACGCGGACGTTCGTTATCGCTACTATCTGCCTTTATGTCGTGTGCGTCCTGCTGGGCAGTCACGTCACAGTTCATAAGGCTATGAAGTGACAACAGAACGACAGAACGACTGTGAACGCAAGATGCCTCGATCGATAGAGTTAACTGATATTCAGTGCTGCTTGATAGTAACGTATATTGCAAGCAAACAGGTAACAATAGCATGCTCGTATGGCTACGATGAGGCAATAGCACGACTGTGAATACAGGATGTCACGATCGACAGAGTCAACTGATTTCCAGTGCTGATTGATAACAGGGTATATCGCAAGCAAACCGGCCACAAACCCAACTATAAATATGTTCATTGGGCTATGAAGAGACACAAGCACGACTGTGAATGCAAGATGCCTCGATCGACAGAGTTAACTGGTTTCTAGAAGTGATTGACAACAGGGTATATCGCAAGCAAAGAGGTTCCAGATCCAACTATAAATATGCTCGTAGGGCTGTGATATGGCAATAGCACGACTGTGAAAGCAGGATTCCTCGATAGATAAAGTTAACTGATTTCCAGTGGTGATTGATAACAGGGTGTACCGCAAGCAAACAGGCCGCAGACCCAACTATAACTATACTTGTTGGGTTTTCATGAGACAACAGCACGACAGTGAATGTAAGATGCTTCGATCGACAGAGTTAAATGATTTCCAATGGTGATTGATAGTGGGGTGTCACAAAAGAAATCTCTTTGTACGTGACTTTCAGCGGGATTTATGATACCTTGATGGACAGTTTATATGGTGTGCACGAGGTAGCGAACTGGGCCTGAATCTGCAAAGAACCGACCCGGTGAACTTCTGAAGCAAACAGAACGTGACAGAAGAACTCTGCAAAGAACTGTTCGCTCAGAACGCAAATAAATATTGTCAGAAATTACGTAGACCACCATGTGAGACTGTTGGGACTGATGTAAATTATGCAGAGAGCTGAAAAACATGGATTGCGGCGATCGGGCAGCCATGCACAAGCCCCTAACACTATGTAACCAAGTTGTTTTATTTGTTCCTGGGTAGTAACTGTTACTTCCTAATTGCTTATGCCTCAAAAGTACAAAAAATGGCTATTGTTCCGCACAAACTTTGCTTTTGTGGACAAGACAGCGCCAGTTTGAAATTTATCTGTTTTTCAGAACCTTCCAGATTGATTCAGTGCTGAGTAAACTAAGAGTAATTTCTGGAGCTGTCTACAGCTCTCGAGAACCTTCCAGAATCTTCTAGTACTTTCCAGTGATTGATGCTCTGGTGAAGAACTATAGCAAAACACAATGGCCCGAAGCCCACCAGTTCAGTTTACTTCTAGCTTCCTAAGTGGACACATACTTGCATTTTATTTTTCTGAGATGGCATCAAGACGCTGCAAGCATTAAACAGGCGCATTTTGCCATGTCTGCGGCCAATGTATCAGGACAAGAGCAAACAAGTACTCCGTACAAGGCATATTTTGGCATGCATATTGGGGATCAAGACAAGCCCCTGGGCATCTCATTTCACCTGAGAGCATTGCAGCCAACTCTGGGAGGTAAGATGGACAACTGAGAAGAACCCATACCACCCCAACCAAAGAGACCTCCATAACTTGATCAGAGATCTTAGGCATACCCAATCCACTGCCGAGATTATAACGTCTAGACTCCATCAGTGGGACCTGTTGGATTAAAGCGTGTAAGTCACAGATAAGAGAAGGTCATTAAGCTTTTCCCATCTTTTTCACCCGTCAAGATGGGCTCTGCTTTTGCCACAATGTGACCAGTCTGTTTGAGGCAATGGGAATCGCCTCTTCATTGACACCTCCTCTAGGAGCCTGACAGCCGTGCTATTTCATGGCTCACTATGTGCACCTCAAAGAGGATTAAAACAGCGCCAAGAGCTTGCTCGACGCCTTAAAGTATGATAAGCATGGCTGAGATGTCATCCGAGACCTCCAAATGGGGACATTACTGATGGGTATCCCAGGTAGTTTTACCAAGTTTTCCTGCTATCTTTGCTTTTGTTACAGCAGAGATACCAAGGCACAGTAACAATAGGAGAAACTGGCCACAGCGGACCGTATTCTCTGTGGGGGAAGTAAACGTCCTATGGGAGCAACTAGTGGAAACCCTAAAGGTGCTGATGCCCCCGCTGCACATCAAATTGGCCGTGAAACAATTTGTCACAACTCTAGATAAGGAGTCAACAGCCTTTAAGTACCTCCGAGACATCTTCCCTCTGATGTCTAAGGAAAAGGTCAAAGCCGGTGTCTTCGTCGGAACACAGATAAAGAATATCCTACAGTGCAAGGAATTCCCAAATATGCTCATTACAAAGGAGAAAGCGGCTTGAAACAGCTTTGTCGCTGTCGTTAGGAGCTTTCTGGACAGTTGCAAGCCCGAAAACCATGTGAAACTGGTTGATGCTCTGGTGAAGAACTACAGCAAAACGGGCTGCAGGATGTCTCTCAAAGTCCATATCCTTCATTCTCCTCTTGATAAATTCAAGAACATAGGAGCGTACTCGAAGGAGCAAGACGAGCACCTCCAGCAGGATATACTGGATTTTGAACGTTGCTACCAAGGGAAGAATAACAAAAACCTGATGGGCGACTACATTTGGAGTTTGATTCGTGAAAGTAACTTACAATATAGTCGTAAATCTCAAAAAAACTATTCTTTTCTAAATCTTTTGTGCTCGTTGCAGCATAAATACATGTTAATTTTGATTCATATGCTGTTGTTTTTTAATTTATGTGAGCGAAAAGACCCAAATTTATCCGTTTCCTCATTGTGAGTAGATACATTTCGAAATACATTGTCCTGGTGACAAAAGCAAAGTTTGTGAGGAATAATAGCCATTTCCTATACTTTGTGGGTTTAAGCAATCAAGAAACAACAGTTACTACCCAGGAACAAAAATTCCATTACGCAATACACCCATTCTAACTAATGCCACACCCATTAGCGTGCTGTAAGGAACGCCAATATCGAACTGTAGACCAATGAAAAACAGTGCTTTGATCTGACGTGACACATTGCACAGTCTAGGAGTCCAGTGACCATTCCTGATTGTGGAGGATTCCTGGAAAAATGTACCTTTTGAGTTGTGTCGTCTCAACAATGATGTTTGGTGCATTCAGAGTGACAAAGCTGAGCTCTTTTCGTGGTTCCATTTGGGCCCATAAGTCGTTTTGGACAAAATCATGATTGATGAGCTTTGCCTAATGCGTTCTGGGAGATTATGCACTACTAACGTTGTGACAGTACTTTGGGAAGGTTCATATCTTTATGAGCTGCACAGTGCACCATGTCATACTGCTCGCGTTGGCCATACGCTTCGAAAAATTGAAATAGACAGCCCAGAGTCCTGACCTGAAACATACAGAGAATTTTTTGGAACGAATTATATCGACGTGCGCATGGAAGAAGAGATTGTTCAAGAAGTAAAGCTGGACTAGTCACTGCTTTGAAGGCCGAATGGCGGAACATTTGGCAGAATATTAAAAACATTCTAGAAAGAGGTGAGAGAAGTCTGGTTGTGGTTTTGCATTCATTTGGGATGAGTCTTGATGTTGGAAGACTTGGAGCTTCATTATAGAAGAGTACTCTGTGGCACCCATCTGAGATTCAACTGGGGATTGGGGATCCAATGCAGAAAGCATAATTTTCAATTCAGAAAGTCGGAGGCTGACTGGAGGAAGGTCAGGAATTGGGTTATCTGAATTGGAGGCATCGGTGGGAGATAAATCCCAGAAAGATGTTTTTGTTTGGGTGTTTAACGACCACCGTGAGCAACTTAATGGACTATAAGCAGTCGCCCGTCCCTATTTTAGGGTCCCTGGTTCCAGGGAAGATAGGGAGTCAGTGCTGAAAGACAAACACAACGTCCATGCTTCACAAGGATTCGAACCCGGACCCATCTCGATGACAGGTCATAATCCAGAGCTTAGACCACTGCGCCACCGGGGCGGCTCCCAGAAGGATGACAAAGTCACGAGAGTTGTCGGATGGTGGACCAATGTCCATTCAGGAAACAAAGGAACAGCAGTAGAAGCTTGAACTGACGCCCCAGTGGCACAGTGGTCTAATCGATGGCTTCTGATCCTTCGTCCGAAAGGGGTCCGGGTTCGAATCCCGGTGAGGCATAGGTGTTGGGTTTGTCTTACGGCACTGGATCTCTCCCTTCAGTGGAACCAGTGACCTTAAAATAGGGAGCCGCCCCGGTGGCGCAGTGGTCTAAGCGATGGCTTCTGATCATTCGTCCGAAAGGGTTCCGGGTTCGAATCCCGGTGAGGCATGGGTGTTGTGTTTGTATTAACGCATGGGCTCTCTCCCTTCCTTGGAACCAGTGACCCTAAATTAGGGACGGGCGACTGCTAATAGCCCATTGAGTTGCTCACGGGGTCGTTAAACCTCCAATAAAAAAAAAGCTTGAACTTGGACCAGAATAGAGGAGGTGGAAAGTCCATTCGCAGAAGTGGAGGTAGGCACCAACACAGCAGGAGAAGAGGTAACAGAAAGGTCAGTCATCTTGGGGACAAGAGAGGTCTTGGTTCGAGGATGTGCACAGGTTGAAGTAATATGTCCAGGATTGGTGCCGATGGTAGGTTGAATTTGAAATCTTAAATTGGGAGGAGCGTGAACCAAACTTTAACAGCAGGTAACAGAAAGGCTAGTCGTCTTGCGTAGAGGTGAAGTGTTGCGGCTCTGTGGACAGGTTCAAGACCTAGAGGCCTCAATAACAGGCAAAGCTTTTTTTGGAGGGGGGAGTTTAACGACTATCGCGTGAACGGATCGATGAGCTAGAAGCAGTCACTCGTCCCTAATTCAGGGCCATCGGTTCAAAGGAAGGCCGCCCCGGTGGCACAGTGGTCCAAACGATGGCTTCTCATCATTCGTCCGAGATGGGTCCGGGTTCAAATCCCGTTGAGGCATGGATGTTGTGTTTGTCTTACGCCTCTGGCTATCTCCTTTCCCTGCCTGGAGTCAGTGGTCCTAAATTAGGGACAGGCGAATGCTTATAGCCTATTGAGTTGCTCATGGTGGTCTTTAAACCTCAATCCAAAAAAAAAAAAAAAAAAAAAAAAAAAAAAGGTCAAGGAACCAGGCAGCGACTGCCGTAAGACAAACACAACATGTGTGCCTAACTGGGGGACAATGGGTTCATTAGTACACGATATTGAATTTTCTGCAAATAAAGTGTTTATGTAGAAATACAGGTGCGTGTGTGTGTGTGTGTGTGTGTGTGTGTGTATTAATGGTAGGGAAATTTATATGGAAGGCGTATAAACCACTAAGTGTGTTGTATCTGTCACGGTACAAACATAACCAATCTAATAGATTTCTAGATGGTTGTTATTGTGGGAAGACAATTGCTATCAGGCTGCAGCAGTCGCTGATAGTTTTAGACAAGTTAGTAAAATCATGCAATGCATTGATTATGATACGCTTTCCAACATACCAGAAATCATTACTCAAGTTATCACTCAAGTTATGAGGATAATGACTGTGGAATAAATCTCGGTCTTCTGCCCTGAACTTTGATCCCATTTCGATGATATTCTACAGAACCGGTTCAGTATACCTCCAGAAATAACATGATAAAGTTTCGTCGGAATAGAAGCATTTTTACCTAAGTTATGATGCATAAGGGCTATGGAATAGATTCCGCTCCTGTGTCCTAACCTTTGACCCCATTTCGCCCATTTTCAATAGGATTTGTTGACCCCATTTCGCCTATTTAATAGACAGGCCCCTACAACATACTAACATTTCATCCAGATCGAAGAATTTGTACGTAAGTTATGACGAATAATGGCGACGGAAGTGATTCCGCTCCTATGTCCTGACCTTTGACCCCATTTCGCCCATTTTCAATAGGGTTTGTCTCCAGGTGGTTCCCTATCATATACAAAAATTTAGTCGAAATCGAACCTTTTTTATGTTAGTTATGACGCATAAGAGCTGTGGAATGGATCCCGCTCCTATGTGTTAACCTTTGACCCCATTTCGTTCACGTTCAACAGGGATCCTTCCCAGGTGATCCCCTTCCACATACTAAAAGTTCATTGAAATAGAACGATTTTTACGTGAGTTATCGTGTGGACGAACATACGCGCACAAAGCGTGACGTAATGAGGCAGATGGGAATCGCGACCATCTGCTCGCAAAAGTGTGACGTCATAAAACTTTAATAGGATCCACACACAAGCGCGAGATTGTGACGTCATAAGATCGTCCCCAGGTGGTCCCCTACCACATAATAAAATTTTATCGAAATCTAACCATTTTTACGCATGCTATGACGCATAAAGGCAATGGAATGCATCCCACTCCTATGTCCTGACCTTTGACCCCACTTCACCCATTTTCAATAGGGTTCGTCCCCAGGTGGTCCCCTACCACATACTAAAATGTCATTGAAATCGAACCATTTTACGCGAGTTATCGTGCCGACAGACGGACAGACGGACGAAGCTGGAGCATATACGCTTCTTCAACCTACGGTTGGAAAGCGTAAAAAATGGAAGCGTAAAGTTGAATAAAATATTAATGAGTATCACGCAGGTTTTAAATATAGTAGATACATTCTTGACCAGATATTTACTATCATCACACAAATTGCTAAAGAATATACAGCGGTTTATCAAAATTGTGGAAACACCGACTGCGACTTGAGCACAGGAAATGCGCCATGTGAATATCACAGCCACGACGTCATACGCGATATAAGGTGTACGATGGAGTGCGTACGATGTCAGCATGTAGCAGTGCCACAGTCTCAGGTGAAACAGCTGTTATGGTGGAATTGTCGACAATGTCAGATCTCAGTGACTTCAAAAAAGGCATGATCATTGGCGCGCGTCATGCAGGATCTTCAGTAACTAGAAATAGGTGTAACACGAGGAACTGTAGCGAAGATAATGACTACCTCACGACATTGCCTCCAAGCGTACTAACTGTGGATGCCATACGAAGATGCCAGATAGGGATGAAAGAACGTTCAAACAGAATGTACAACGGAAGCAAAATACCACAAAATATAATACCACGGCGCCACAAATATAATCAGAGTTGAACACTGCACTGTAAAAAAGTTTCTGAAATTCACGAGCCACTTTACGTGATTCCTTTCGTGAATTAACGAAGCATATTTCTGATACAACCTTTTCCATGAAATGACAGAAACTAACCTAATTTTCACGGATTTTTCGTACCACGGGAAAATTCTGAATTTTCAGAAATCTTACGGCAGTTTCTTTCCTTATAGTGACGATAAATTACCGTTTTAGAGAAGTGTTAACGGAAAATTCTGAATTTTCAGAAATCTTACGGCAGTTTCTTTCCTTATAGTGACGGTAAATTACCGTTTTAGAGATGTGTTAACGGAAAATTCTGAATTTTCAGAAATCTTACGGCAGTTTCTTTCCTTATAGTGACGGTAAATTACCGTTTTAGAGATGTGCTAACGGAAAATTCTGAATTTTCAGAAATATTACGGCAGTTTCTTTCCTTATAGTGACGGTAAATTACCGTTTTAGAGATGTGTTAACGGAAAATTCTGAATTTCCAGAAATCTTACGGCAGTTTCTTTCCTTATAGTGACGGTAAATTACCGTTTTAGAAATGTGTTAACGGAAAATTCTGAATTTTCAGAAATCTTACGGCAGTTTCTTTCCTTATAGTAACGGTAAATTACCGTTTTAGAGATGTGCTAACGGAAAATTCTGAATTTTCAGAAATATTACGGCAGTTTCTTTCCTTATAGTGACGGTAAATTACCGTTTTAGAGATGTGTTAACGGAAAATTCTGAATTTTCAGAAATCTTACGGCAGTTTCTTTCCTTATAGTGACGGTAAATTACCGTTTTAGAGATGTGTTAACGGAAAATTCTGAATTTCCAGAAATCTTACGACAGTTTCTTTCCTTATAGTGACGGTAAATTACCGTTTTAGAAATGTGTTAACGGAAAATTCTGAATTTTCAGAAATCTTACGGCAGTTTCTTTCCTTATAGTGACGGTAAATTACCGTTTTAGAGATGTGCTAACGGAAAATTCTGAATTTTCAGAAATATTACGGCAGTTTCTTTCCTTATAGTGACGGTAAATTACCGTTTTAGAGATGTGTTAACGGAAAATTCTGAATTTTCAGAAATCTTACGGCAGTTTCTTTCCTTATAGTGACGGTAAATTACCGTTGTAGAAATGTGTTAACGGAAAATTCTGAATTTTCAGAAATCTTACGGCAGTTTCTTTCCTTATAGTAACGGTAAATTACCGTTTTAGAGATGTGCTAACGGAAAATTCTGAATTTTCAGAAATATTACGGCAGTTTCTTTCCTTATAGTGATGGTAAATTACCGTTTTAGAAATGTGTTAACGGAAAATTCTGAATTTTCAGAAATCTTACGGCAGTTTCTTTCCTTATAGTGACGGTAAATTACCGTTTTAGAGAAGTGTTAACGGAAAATTCTGAATTTTCAGAAATCTTACGGCAGTTTCTTTCCTTATAGAGACGGTAAATTATCGTTTTAGAGATGTGTTAATGGAAAATTCTGTATTTTCAGAAACCTTTCCGCAATTCCTTTCGTATATTAACGGAAAGAATCCTTTCTCACTTTTTCCGTTTCCCTATGACGCTAAATTAAAGGTAAAAGGAGCCATTGCTGAGAAAACTTGAGGTCTGATTAATTTTTAAATTTCAATAGTTTGTCGAATGATGTGATTTTGAAATTCCGTAGCGAGATCGAATATTGTGGATAACATATTGCATGAATATTGTTTATTGTGGCACAGGACATTTCTTCTCCTCTCCCCTATTTTGTGTTCCAGTTATTTATCGTAAATTGTGTTTCTGTAAAAAACCGGGTACTTAAGGTGGCCCCACCTAAAATCTCTGCCTTATGTTTCCAATGATAAAATTTCTTTATATATTTTCTTCGCAAATAATGTATTCACAAGGAAGAAAATTTGCACATCGATAGAACCAACATTAAGTTATAGCATGGGATACTTTATACTTGCAGAAATACGACCATAATTAAGTAATACAACATTTGTTTGCTTACTAGTATAGGGATATACACTGAAGAGCAATTGAATGAGAGATACCTGTCTAGTAACGTGTAGTACCACCTTTCGTCCTGATGACGGCGGCGATTGGACTCGACACGACACCGGAAGCGTTGGGAAGCCATACGGATCCACGGCCCCTGAACAAGCTCCCACAGTTCATGAAGATTTAATGGAGGGGGGTCAGAGCCTCGAACATCTCTCTCGATGGCATCCCAGATGTGCTCGATGGGATTGAGGTCAACTGGCCAAGAAAGCGAGGTCACGTCGGTGGAGTGTTCATCCAACAATTTGGATACCATTCGGGAGCTGCATTGTCTTGTTGCAGGATGAGGTTCCCAGTGGGATGTTGAAGACGCACAAACGGGTTCAAATGGTCGTCTAGGATATCCCTTTAACGTTGACCTGTGAGGGACGTTGTCACAGTACCAGGGGTACCATTTCAGTCCATGTAAACAGTCCCCAGACGAGAATGCCACCCCCACCAGCTTGAAGAGTACCCTGCTGGCAAGAAGGATCCATCGCTTCATGTGGTTTGCGTCGTACTCGTATCCTGCCATCCGCATGTACCAACGTGAATCTCGACTCATCAGTCCAGGCAACATTTTTCAACATGTCTAGGGTCCAGTGGCGATGTTCCCGCGCCCATGCTAATCTTTGCACCCTGTGATGTGCGGTCAGCAGCGGTATCCTCGTGGGACGATGGGTTCTGTACCCCATAGCGAGGAGATGGTTCTGGATGGTGTGGCTGCTTACACGTTTTTGTGCATCAGCGTTAAACTGCCGAGTGATTTATTGCAGTAGCCCGTCTATCCGCTGTTACAATGCGAGCTAGCCGACGATGACCACGCCCATCCACACGCTGTTGTCCACGGCAGTTGGCCCTTGCAGGGATGGTTTTACCGGATTCGATGTACTCACGGAGAACCCGTGACACAGTGGCTCGTGAAAATCCCAGTGCATGCACGACTTCCGAGATGGAGTGACCCATTCGTCGGGCCCCGACAATTTCCCACGATCAAATGCGCTTAGATCCTTCGTCTTACCCATACTGCTTCCGACTGTTACTGATTCCCGACGCATCACTCCTTATATTGTCGGATTGCTGCATACGTCATGTCGTTTCCGTTTACAAGGCCGCCCACAGCGCCACATTTGCATAACGCCAGCTGTCTCTAATTCAATTGCTCTTCAGTGTATATTACACAACCATAATATTAAGTAATCCAATATTTGTTTGCCTGGAGTGTAGGGCTATGTCAGGCCATTTTGGCCTTTTCCGTTGTCTTCCCTGTTGTTACAGCTTATGTTCATCATTTATGAATTGTCAATTTTTTTTCAACTCTTTTTTTCTTTTAAGAGCATGTAACAACAAAAATAAATAAATAAATAAATAAATACTGACGTCATCAATGTAGATGCCGCGCCATCTATTAACAGGTCTTAACATTACTCAAAGAAAAATAATTGATTCTTAATATAATTATGGTTATGTTTCAGCATGTATTAAATATCTCATGATATAACGTAAAGTTAGTTTTATCGATGTAAAAATTTTCATACTTGGGAATACATTAAATGCGAAGAAAATATGTACAGAAGATCTACCATTGGAAACATAAAGTAGAGATTTTAGGTGGAACAACCTTAACTTATTGTACAGATGATTATACGATATCTGTGTATCAGTCAATGGACAACTTAAGACAAAAGCCAATAGCTGTGAAGAGTAACTTTTATATTTAAAAATTTTTTTGGTGTAAATAATAATACAAAAAAGTGAATTTCACATTTTTAAAGATAACTGAAAGTCATTGCCAGTTTCAAAAAAAAAAAAGTTGCAAAGTGTTTTATTGTTTCGAAAAATCACGATGAAAAATGCTTAATTTGTGAAAGTCTTACAGAAAAATAAATTATTACAAACCTATTCAGAAAAATTTCGGCCGCACCGGTGGCGCAGTGGTCTAAGCGATGGCTTCTGATAATTCGTCCGAAAGGAGTCCGGGTTCGAATCCCGTTGAGGCATGGATGTTGTGTTTGTCTTACGGAACTGGCTCTCTCCTGGAACCAGAGACCCTAAATTAGGGACGGGCGACTGCTTATAGCCCATTGAGTTGCTCACGGTGGTCGTTAAACCTCTAATAAAAAAAAAAAAAAAAGCTCCAACGCAAAATAAAATGACTAAATCACTCGTATTAATGACAAAAAAATTCATTGAACTTCCAGGTGTCTCTGGCTCAGTGGTTAAAGGCGTGAGTTAGCTGTTCAACCAACCCAAACCGCGCGTGTTGGAATCTTGACTGGAGCCGAAAGATTATTTCGGGAAAAGGCTGAAAAATGCGGGGGCGTCGGCTATGAGGAATTTCAGTTTAAATACGGGAAAACCTGAAACGGATATTTCTGAAATAAACGGAATTTCTGATTACGGAAAATCTGTGAAAATACGAAAGTTGAATTAAACGGGCACTTTAAAAAACGGAAATTTCTGGAAAACACGGATATCTACCGGCAACTTTGCTGCACGTCATTTTCAGAAATTTTCCGTGAATTCATAACACTTATTTGTTACAGTGTAAATGGAATGATCCTGTTTGCGTCATAACAGTTCGTCGGAAACTTGATCGTGCCGACATTTATGGCTGCGATACAGTCCACAAGCATCTGATTAGCAACATCAATACAACACAACATCTAAGATTTTGCAAAGCACATAAAAAATGGGACGCTAAAGATTAGGAACATGCCATGAAAAATGAATCGTACTTCACATTGTTTTCCACAACTGGGAGAGTGCACATCTGGCGAAATCCGGCATAAGCGTAGCACCCCGAATATTTGGTTCCGACTGGGAAGCATGGAGGCGGATCCGTGGTGCTGCGGGATACCATATCATGGCATTCCTTAGAGCCATTGGTTATTCTATAGGGTCTTGTCACATTTGCAACATGGAGGTGGGTCCCTGATGCTGTGGACTGCCACATCATGGCATTCCTTAGGGTCATTTGTTGTTTTGTAGAGTCGTGTCAGATCTGCAACATGGAAATGGATCCCTGATGCTGTGGACTGCCATATCATGTCATTCCTTAAACCCATTGGTTATTCTGTAGGGTCTTGTCACATCTGCAACATGGAGGTGGATCCCTGATGCTGTGGACTGCTATATCATTGCATTCCTTAGAGTCATTTGTTCTTTTGTAGAGTCGTGTCACATCTGCAACATGGAGGTCGATCCGTGGTGCTGTGGGCTGCCATATTATGGCTTTCCTTAGGGCCATTTGTTGTTTTGTAGGGTCGTGTCACATCTGCAACATGGAAAAGGATCCTTCATGCAGTGGACTGCCATATCATGGCATTCCTTAGGGTCATTGGTTGTTCTATAGGGTTGTGTCACATCTGCAACATGGAGGTGGGTCCCTGATGCAGTGTACTGCCATGTCATGGCATTCCTTAGGGCCATTTGTTGTTTTGTAGAGTCGTGTCACATCTGCAACATGGAAATGGATCCTTGATGCAGTGGACTGCCATATCATGTCATTCCTTAAAACTATTGGTTATTCTGTATGGTCGTGTCACATCTGAAACATGGAGGTGGATCCCTGATGCTGTGGGCTGCCATATCATGGCATTCGTTAGAGTCATTGGTTGTTCTATAGGGTTGTGTCACATCTGCAACATGGAAATGGATCCTTGATGCAGTGGACTGCCATATCATGTCATTCCTTAAAGCTATTGGCTATTCTGTATGGTCGTGTCACATCTGAAACATGGAGGTGGATCCCTGATGCTGTGGGCTGCCATATCATGGCATTCGTTAGGGTCATTGGTTGTTCTATAGGGTTGTGTCACATCTGCAACATGGAGGTGGGTCCCTGATGCAGTGTACTGCCATATCATGGCATTCCTTAGGGCCATTTGTTGTTTTGTAGAGTCGTGTCACATCTGCAACATGGAAATGGATCCTTGGTGCAGTGAACTGCCATATCATGTCATTCCTTAAAGCTATTAGTTATTCTGTATGGGCGTGTCACATCTGAAACATGGAGGTGGATCCCTGATGCTGTGGGCTGCCATATCATGGCATTCGTTAGGGTCATTGGTTGTTCTATAGGGTTGTGTCACATCTGCAACTTGGAGGTCTGTCCCTGATGCAGTGTACTGCCATATCATGGCATTCCTTAGGGCCATTTGTTGTTTTGTAGAGTCGTGGCACATCTGAAACATGGAGGTGGATCCCTGATGCTGTGGGGTGCAATATCATGGCATTCCTTAGGTCCATTGGTTATTCTGTACGGTCCTGTCATATCTGTAACGCACTATTTCATTGTTTGGGACCATCTGCACTCAATGCTGCAGGGTATTGTTCCCTAATGTCCGTCCCTAGTTTCAAGTAGATAATGTACTCGTGCCGTGTGTGAAACATCTCAAGTTGTGGTTTGCAGAGCGCGAGGACGAGGTGCGGAAGGTACCATGTCCACCTCAATCTCCAGATCTCCATACTGTTGAACATTCGTGCAATATCTGGAGAGAAAAATATCCCACTTTCCACGTCCAAAATTGCTGGCACCGTTGAGACCTATTTTACAGAATGCAGGCCCACGAATTCCATTATCGTATGTACATGACTTGTATGAGTCTATCCGAGGTCAGGGATGTAAGGTCAGGTGATGCGTAACATCACAGCCTCTCCTTGACAAATGTCAACCCCGCCTTCTCGTGGTACATCCTGTTCCCACTAAAGGGGCTCTGACGACCGCCAATAGCGGTATAACTATAACATCGGGATTAGAAGAAATGCTATCCCACACTCACAAACCCGCTTGGCCAGCGTGGTGAGTTATGGCCAAACCCCTCCAAAATGACTCCACAACTTAAATCTTGGCCCTCAGTCTCCGGCAGCTGGAATGTACCTGGCCAAGGCAGCGGCCAGTGCGACATGAAGGCAGAGGGTGCTAAGAATCCCCGGAAGACCGGACTAGGCTGCCATCTGATGCTGACCTTGGCTACGTATAACGGACGCTCCCAATCTTCTGTTTCAAGGCTTCTTGAATTGGAAGAGGAACTACAAAGGATCAAGTGGGACATCGTCGGGCTAAGTGAGGTAAGGAGAAAAGGAGAAGATCTCACTGAACTGAAAAGTGGACATCTCTTCTACTATCGTGGGACAGATACTGGCAGAACTAGTGGTGTTGGATTTATAATAAACAAGAAACTGAAGGATAAAGTTGTAGAAGTTGAAAGTTCCTCTGACAGAGCTGCACGACTCGTTATCCAACTCTCGAGAAGATACCAGGCTCAGATTATTCAAACTTATGCACCCACCACAAGTATCGCTGAAGAAGAAATTGAAGAATTTTATGAGGAAATTCGTGATCTAAATAATAAAGGTAAGCAGCACTTGAAGATAATTATGGGAGATTTCAATGCAAAAATAGGGCAACGGCAACAGAATGAAACTTCAGTAGGTAAATTCGGTCACGGCAACAGAAACCAGCGTGGAAATACTCTCGTCGAGTTTGCAGAGGCAGAAGGGTTTTTCATCTTGAACTCCTTTTTCAAGAAAAAGCCTCACAGGAAATGGACATGGAGACATCCAAATGGGACGACAAGTGAAATTGATTTTATTATGTGTAACAAAAAATTCATCATAGAAGACAGCAGTGTGCTAAACAAGTTCAACACAGGCAGTGACCATAGATTGGTGAGATGTAAGATGCACCTTAACACTAAACTCGAACGTAGCAAGCTCATAAGACAAACAAAATGTATTTACATAACCAACCTTAAAAACACCATAATACCTTCAAATTGGAACTGAAGAACAGATTCTCTGCTTTAGAAGGCCTAACATCGGAAGAAGTGGATATTTCTGAAGTTAACAGAAAAGTAACCAAAGCTCTTATGGAAACAGCAACAAAATTAGCTGGGTCTAAGAACAAATTGCATGTGAACAAATTATCAGGAAAAACCAAAATGTTGATGCAAAAAAGAAGAGTGATGAGGACAACTAAAGAAGATGTGACTTCCAAAGTGGGATATATAGAGCTATGCAAGACAGTACGAAAAAGTATCACTGAAGACGTAAGGAAATTCAACTGTGAACTAGTAAGGAAAGCAATTGAAAACACCCAAAGCCTAAAGATAGCAAAGGGACATCTCAGTAAGGGGAAAAAACAGATTATGGCACTGAGAAAAGAAGATGGTTCTGCAACAAGAAATAGAGGCCAAATTTTGACAAGAGTGAAAGATTTCTACTCCAAATTATATGAAAGGGATGATACATGTACTCCAGACATCATGAAAGGTACCAGTACCAGAGTTCTTCGAGTCCTTCCAGCAGAAGTTGCACATGCAATCAAGAACATGAAGTGGGGAAAAGCTCCAGGAGAAGATGGAATTACTGTAGACATCATACAAGAAGCAAGTGGAGAAATCGAAACAGTACTCGCCCAAATTTTCACTCGATGCCTTAATGAAGGGAAAATTCCTGAGGATTGGAACAACGCTACAATGATCTTGCTACATAAAAAACGTGACATTGAGGATCTCGGGAACTACAGACCTATCAGCCTCCTATCAGTGGTTTATAAAATCTTCACTAAAGTTCTTTCACACCGCTTGAAGGTGACACTGGACATGGCTCAACCGAGAGAACAAGCTGGATTCAGGAGTGGCTACAGCACAATAGATCATATCCACGTACTGAGAGAACTAATTGAAAGAGCGAGGGAATATGAACTTCCATCGTGCATGGCTTTTATCGATTATGAAAAAGCCTTTGATTCGGTGAAACAATCAGCAGTTGCAATGGCTCTGAAATCCTGCGGTATTGAAGATGCATACATTAATATTATTAATAACATCTATGAAAATGCAAGTGCAAAGATTCGGCTGTTTGAAAATACAACACACATAAAAATTGGAAAAGGAGTGAGACAAGGTGACACCATATCTCCGAAGCTCTTTAATGCCACATTGGAAAATGTCTTTCAATCACTAAACTGGGAAAACAAAAGGATAAAGATTAATGGAGATTATCTAACCCACCTTCGTTTTGCTGATGACATAGTCATTTTTGCAACTACCTCATCAGAGCTACAGAGTATGATCCAGGAACTTGCTGACAAGAGTAAAGAAGTGGGATTAAAAATGAACTTTCAGAAGACAAAAGTGATGTACAATGCTTTTACAAGAAATGAAGATTTATCGATTGATGGAGAAAAGCTGGAGATAACAGACACGTACGTTTATCTTGGACAGCAGATATCAAGTGAGGGTCACATTGGTGAAGAAATTAATCGGCGTACAAAACTTGCCTGGAGAGCTTTTGGAAGAAACAGCATAATTTTCAAGAGCAATATGCCATTATGCCTTAAAAGAAAAGTGTTTGATCAGTGCATTCTTCCAGTGCTTACGTATGGTGCAGAGACGTGGACCTTAGCTAAAAGAGACATACAAAGGCTGCAGACAACTCAAAGTAGCATGGAGAGGTGCATGCTTGGTGTAACCAGGAGAGATAAGAAGAGGAACACGTGGATCCAAAAAATGACAAGAGTGGAAGACATCATGATCAGAGTTAAATCCCTGAAATGGCAATGGGCTGGACATACTGCCAGAAGAACAGACCATAGATGGACAGCCGAAATTTTAGATTGGATTCCAAGGGACAGGAAAAGACCCAGAAGAAGACCACATGGAAGGTGGGTGGATGAAATTCGAAAGTATGCGGGAGTGACATGGAGGAGATTGGCACAAGACAGACCGTTGTGGAGGAAACTTGGGGAGACCTTCGTCCAGCAGTGGATTGATAATGGTTGACAATGATGATGATGATGATGATCCGAAGTCAAACTGTTTCTGTTCTTAAAGCCCGAGTTGGGCGTACAGCTTTTTAATAAAATATTATCCACAAACATTAAACGTTTCCGTTATTTTGATGAACCCCTGTATCTTCTAAATGCACGACAGGCAATTTAATTTCTACAGAGAAGCTTGAGCTGCACAGACATTGGTTTTTCTAGGAGGTGAAATGGTAACATGCTCGAACACGAATCGGAAGATGTGGGATCGACTCCAGCTAAAGGTGGATGAAATTTTCTGAGTTCGCGGCTATGAGCAAAATAGTGGAATCGCTTCTGTGTGGTAAATATGCCATATATTTATGTTTAATTAAATCTTAGACAAAAATTAGTGGTGATCCATGCCTCTAAATAATCTTTTGTTTAAGTTTCTGTTTTTTATGTAAATGTCGTTAGAACTTCGCAAGTCGGTCGTGGCATAACGAGCTGCTGATTAATCGACTAATTAAACGCTTCCTACGAGTGTTTGCTTCCATGTTTTGCGTGCCTGATAGCCATGAACTCCTAGTGCATCTTTCCGTGTGGTTCTTAGTTCGTGTTATGAGGTAAGTTTACTGTTTCACTCGTTTTCTCACCGCGTTCGTTTAGTTGTTTACTTACTTTCCAGAATACGTCACAACGGAGCCTTCCGCTCTTTCATCACGTGCTGATAAGAAGACTGAACTACCTCATAGCTTCGGCTCATAGTTCATGTACATAACGTTACCCTCGGACCCAGCTCACGTCTCTAATTCTACTATTTACCTATGACGTGAGGGGATCACTTCTTGCCGAGGTGCCTGCACGTCATCCAGCCAGCGTCAAGCTTCGTGACGTCACATTTGCTTAATAATTGCCCCTCTTGTGTCACCAACGTTTCATATCCAGTGTTAGCGTCCTTTTCCATTGCGAATTATACCAAAGCTGTGCATAACGATCCGAACTGGACACCGTCATATCCTAGTAGTCATTCTGCGCCTCTCTTCAACCCAACCGTCTCTTTTCAGAATGACAATCAATGTACACTGAAGTGCCAGAAAAACTGGCACGCCAGTTTAATACTTGGTAGGTCCCCCACGGGAGCACAGGACTGAAGAAATACGACTGGGCATGGACTCCATTAGCTTCTGGAAATATGCTGTAGGCAATGCATTCCATACTTCCTGCAGAGCGTTCCACAATTCGGGTGTATTCCGGATTCCTCTGTTCGATAGCGCGTTGCATGGCATCCCAAATGTGTTCTATCACGTTCAGATCTGGGGACTTGGGTGGGAATGGCAACACCCCAAACTCAGATGAATGCTCATCTAACCTTAATGTGGCGTCCCAACACTCGTGTGGAGGTGCATTGTCTTGTTGGAACAGGCTCAACCCCTCAGCATGAATGCAGGACAAGAACGGGTGTACCTCGTCAAAAAAGATGCTCACATAGCGTTGGCGGGTCAGAAACGTTTGTAGACGTACCATTAGTCCCAGTGAAGTCCAGCTAAACACACCCCATACCATTACGGACCTCCCACCAGCCGGTACAGTTCCCTGTTGGCAGACGGGATCCATAGCTTCATGAGGTTTGCGCCACACACGAATCCTTCCATCTGCTCGATACAGTTGGAAACGCGACTCGTCAGACCAGGCTACTTGTTTTAGCTCTGTGTCGTGCACCCATCAAGGGAACTAGAGTTGGGCGTTGGCTCCCAAAGCCCATACCATGCAGGGTACGTTGCCCAGTCCGGACGCTGATGCTTGTTGAGGCTCCAGCATTGAACTCCGACGATACTTGCGAGAGTGTCGCGTGAAACGTACTCAGTTCTTTGCATCCAAACCGCCACAATTCTTCAGAGACGATATCCAACAGCTGCCCAGACGATGGGAGCTGATCGTGACAAACGATGGCAACTAATTTTGGACTGACTTGTGCTTGTATATACAATAATTAGCACTTTTTTATGCCTTGCATTTGCAGACATTACTTTCTTTCCAATCCAATACATCACATGGTGAAAAGCCACTTTGTTCTACTCATCAGTTTCGTTATGAACTCCTTATTGACTTGGAAGTTGGATTTGTTCAGCTAAGATCTTATTTGAATTATATCAAATCATGTAGCGCACAAAACACTCCTATTTGAAAATTCATTCCTTCGTATGATTAGAAAACGCGCAAGTTGGAGGTCTTTTCTGAGCAGTAAATCTTTGCTTCCAACTCCAATGCCCCTTTCTAACCTTCAGTGCTTTCCAGTTTAAGGGACTTGTGACATTTTGCCTTTTACCAACTTTGCGATTACCTGTCTTTAGAAAACAAAACAGTGATAAATTTTCCATCTTTACGGTCAGGTTCCACTATTCTTTTTATCCCGTTTGTCGTTCCTCCTTTTCCTGTTTATTTTGCTCCTGTCTCTGGCACGCATTAGACGTCGATGCGAGTTTCTGCTCAGGGGAGTTTTCCCCTGTTATCATCACTTTTTATCTTTGTGTCAGGTTCTCCTGGTCATTCTTTGCACCTTTGCAGTATTACTCTGTTATTTTGCATCTCGGGTCACATCATCTCCCCTGTACGTACTTCTCATTGCGTATCTCATTGCAGCTGTTGGCATTTTATCATTTTGCCCAACCGTGTGGCATATCTGGCTTCGTCAACCTTCTTTGCTAATCTTTCTCATACGTACACGTGTTGGAGGTCCTCTGTATATTGTTCGTTTAATAAACTAAGTAGCCATTTCGATGCTTATAAATTTTTGCGCAAAATGTTTCTCACGGAACGACACATTACCGCCCTGAACAGCTTTTACAATTTGGCAAGACTGACAGTGAGTCAAGGCAACATAAAATGACTACATTGAATGTGTAGAAAGTTCGAAAGAACAGTTAAGAGCGAGAGAGAGAGAGAGAGAGAGAGAGAGAGAGAGAGAGAGAGAGAGAGAGAGAGAGAGAGAGAATTAGAGAGGGAGAGAGACAGTGAAAGAGGAAGAGTGAGAAAAGAGAGAGATACAATGAGAGAGGGAGAGAGACAGTGAGAGAGGGGGAGTGAGAAAGAGAGATACAATGAGAGAGGAAGAGAGAGAGAGAGAGTGAGAAAGAGAGTGAGGGTGGGAGAGGCAGTTAGACAGAGAGGGTGAGAGAGAGAATGGGACAGAGTGAGAGTGAGAAAAGAGAGAGAGAGTGAGAGTAAGAAAAAAATAGTGAGAGTGAGAAAAAAGAGAAAGAGTGAGAGAGTGAGTCAGAGAGAGAGTGAGAGTCAGAAAAAGAATTAGTGAGAGTGAGTGAGAGTGAGAGAGAGAGAGAGTGAGAGAGAGTCAGAGAGAGTGAGAGTAAGAAAAAAGAATTAGTGAGAGTGAGAGGGAGAGAGAGTCAGAAAAAAGAATTAGTGAGAGTGAGAGGGAGAGAGAGTCAGAAAAAGAATTAGTGAGAGTGAGTGAGAGTGAGAGAGAGAGAGTGAGAGAGAGTCAGAGAGAGAGTGAGAGTAAGAAAAAAGAATTAGTGAGAGTGAGAGGGAGAGAGAGTCAGAAAAAAGAATTAGTGAGAGTGAGTGAGAGTGAGAGAGAGAGAGAGTGAGAGAGAGTCAGAGAGAGAGAAAGAGTGGGAGTAAGAAAAAGAATTAGTGAGAGTGAAATGGAGATTGTCAGAGAGAGAGTCAGAGAGAGAGAGAGAGAGAGAGTGACAGTGAGATAAGGATTAATGAACAAATATAATTGCTTTGTGATTGGAAAGAAAGGTAATAAAGTACAGAGGACATGGGAATGTGCAAATGTAGAAATCATGACACAATACCGCGTGACGAACAATAATTGGCATAAAAGGCGAAGCAGCACATTTGTGGAGTTGACAAAGAGCTACAAAAATGCAAAAAATGACATTTCTTCTTGTTATCACGCCCTGCTAATAGTAGAATTTATTCTTTATTAAAACAGCATGTCAGAAAGACTGCAAGTGGATATGTTTACTCGACTCGTGGTCGGATCATTGGAATGTTAGAAGCATGCCAGACGCAGAGTAATGTTCACTGAGCCACTGGAGTGAATTAATCTATTCTATCCAGACTTTGGAGAAAGTACAAAGACACCGGCTTTGTTAATCGTCAACCTGTTACAGGATTGATGATTAACGTATCAACGGATTACAAGGGTTCAGGATGATAAGTATGTAGCACTAACAGCGAGAAGTAACAGGTCGATGCCAGCGAGAGCGCTTGCTTCAGCTCTGGGTGCGGCTGGGGGGGGGCAGTTGTTAGAAGGCAACCAGTATACAGACGGTGTTAAATATTTCTAAACAATTAAAATCTGTAATTCCTTTAAGTAACGCAGTAAGCCACTTACCAGCTGCAGGAAGATCTATCCTTAGTAATCACACATATAAATGCTTCAAAGACAACACACTAATATTTATTGTACATCTCCACAAAAAGGTAATAACTCACTATTCCAACACGCACACCCTCTACATATCACCGACATTGTTGTTGTTCAGTCAAAGATCAACCACTTAGATTACTAACCGACGTGAGCAGCAGAAGGGGATCTTCCTCTCAGGCAACGCTCGCTAGAGTAAAAAAAAAAAAAACGTTTCGAGCAGCGCCACCCGCAATTCTGTTAAATGTTCGCTGAGGCGTCTGGTTCGAAGAACTCTGACAACCATATTTCTTATAATAATTTCTAACAGACGGCTCAACTAAGAAAGACTATATGCAAAAAGACATGCAGCTTGCAACCTACTCACTCTGCCAGCAAGATATGCCAGGGTACTGCGGTACAGACAACATCGATCCTGTGGCGAAAATCAATGAGACAATGTCTTTTCCTCCGATGAATCCAAGTTCAGTCTCGAAAGTGAGAAGACCTACAGTTTGCATCGCACTCACTCCATCAGCAAGAAATGCCAGAGTATTGTGGTGCAGAAAACATTGAGACTGGAATGAAAATAAATGGACCAATGTTCTCTCTCCCGATGAATCCAGGTTCAGTCTCGAAAGAGAGAGCCGTTGTGTTCTCATCTGGTGGGAACCTGGAACCCGTTGTTCCCCCACAAATATCAGAGAAATGCACCATTACAGAAGTAGTGGTGTTCTTGGTCTGAGGTGGTATTATGTCCAACGAGCTAACACAGTTCCATGTCTATTCTGGTAGAACTTTAACAGGCCGGAGATACAGAGAACACGTCTTTGATCCCTACGTGAGGTTTTTGGACTTAGATTTTGTTTTCGTTTACGGTAACGCAAGACCTCATTGAGATTGTACTGTGGATATTTTCCTGGAGCGTGAAGATATCCACTGTATGCAGTGGCCAAAGCATTTCCCAGACCTCGAGAAGCAGAGAATTTGTGCAATGCATTGGGGAGACACATTGCAGGTCTTCAACCTCCTGCCAGAATTCTTGAGGAACTCCAATTTCTTCCTGTTCAGGAGTAGGATTCTGTGGCAGAATCCTACTCCAGAACAAGAAGAGATTGTCAATCCCTTGTCAACAGCACGAAACATCAGTGAGACAGCTGTATCGCTGCAAGAGGTCACCATACGTCTTACTAACTTTGATCTGCTCTTGTTCAGGAGTGGGATTTGCTGCCACAGAGTCTTCTTGTTTCCCTTGTGAACAGCATGAGACATCGATGTGACACTTGTATCGCTGTAAGAGATCACCATACGCCTTGCTAACTCCGATCTGCTCTTCCTCGGGAGTGGGATTTGCTGCCACAGAGTCTTCTTGTTTCGCGTGTCAACTGCATGAGACATCGATGTGACACTTTTTTCACTGTTAGAGGTCACCATACGCCTTACTAACTCCGATCTGCTGTTGTTCAGGAGTGGGCTTTGCTACCACAGAGTCTTCTTGTTTCCCTTGTCAACAGCATGAGACATCAGTGTGACACTTGTATCTTTGTAAGAGGTCACCATACGACTTACTGACACCGATCTGCTTTTGTTCAGGAGTGGGATCTGCTGCCATAGAGACTTCTTGTTTCCCTTTTGAACAGCATGAGATATCGATGTGACACTAGTATCGCTGTAAGAGGTCACCATACGCCTTACTAACTCCGATCTGATCTTGTTCAGGAGTGAGATTTGCTGCCACAGAGTCTTCTTGTTTCCCTTGTCAACATCATGAAACATCGGTGTGATACTTGTATCGCTGTAAGGGGTTATCATTCTCCTTACTAACTCCTATCTGCTCTTGTTCATTAGTGGGATTTGCTGCCACAGAGTCTTCTTGTTTCCCTTGTGAACAGCATGAGACATCGATGTGACACTAGTATCCTTGTAAGTGGTCACCATACGCCTTACTAACTCCGATCTGCTCTTGTTTAGGGGTGGGATTGGCTGCCACAGAGTCTTCTTGTTTCCCTTGTCAACAGCATGAGACATTGGTGTGATACTTATATCGCTGCAAGGGGTCATCATACTCCTTACTAACTCCGATCTGCTCTTGTTCAGGAGTGGGATTTGCTGCCACAGAGTCTTCTTGTTTCCCTTGTCAACAGCATGAGACATTGGTGTGCTACTTGTATCGCTGTAAGGGGTCATCCTACTCCTTACTAACTCCGATCTGCTCTTGTTCAGGAGTGGGATTTGCTGCCACAGAGTCTTCTTGTTTCCCTTGTCAACAGCATGAGACATTGGTGTGATACTTGTATCTCTGCAAGGGGTCATCATACTCCTTACTAACTCCGATCTGCACTTGTTCAGGAGTGGGATTTGCTGCCACAGAGTCTTCTTGTTTCCCTTGTGAACAGCATGAGACATCGATGTGACACTAGTATCCCTGTAAGAGGTCACCATACGCCTTACTAACTCCGATCTGATCTTGTTCAGGAGTGATATTTGCTGACACAGAGTCTTCTTGTTTCCCTTGTGAACAGCATGAGACATCGATGTGACACTAGTATCCCTGTAAGAGGTCACCATACGCCTTACTAACTCTGATCTGATCTTGTTCAGGAGTGAGATTTGCTGCCACAGAGTCTTCTTGTTTCCCTTGTCAACAGCATGAGACATTGGTGTGATACTTGTATCGCTGTAAGGGGTCATCCTACTCCTTACTAACTCCGATCTGCTCTTGTTCAGGAGTGGGATTTGCTGCCACAGAGTCTTCTTGTTTCCCTTGTCAACAGCATGAGACATTGGTGTGATACTTGTATCTCTGCAAGGGGTCATCATACTCCTTACTAACTCCGATCTGCTCTTGTTCAGGAGTGGGATTTGCTGCCACAGAGTCTTCTTGTTTCCCTTGTCAACAGCATGAGACATTGGTGTGATACTTATATCGCTGCAAGGGGTCATCATACTCCTTACTAACTCCGATCTGCTCTTGTTCAGGAGTGGGATTTGCTGCCACAGAGTCTTCTTGTTTCCCTTGTCAACAGCATGAGACATTGGTGTGATACTTGTATCGCTGTAAGGGGTCATCCTACTCCTTACTAACTCCGATCTGCTCTTGTTCAGGAGTGGGATTTGCTGCCACAGAGTCTTCTTGTTTCCCTTGTCAACAGCATGAGACATTGGTGTGATACTTGTATCTCTGCAAGGGGTCATCATACTCCTTACTAACTCCGATCTGCACTTGTTCAGGAGTGGGATTTGCTGTCACAGAGTCTTCTTGTTTCCCTTGTGAACAGCATGAGACATCGATGTGACACTAGTATCCCTGTAAGAGGTCACCATACGCCTTACTAACTCTGTTCTGATCTTGTTCAGGATTGAGATTTGCTGCCACAGAGTCTTCTTGTTTCCTGTGTCAACAGCATGAGACATCGGTGTGATACTTGTACCGCCGTAAGGGGTCATCATACTCCTTACTAACTCCTATCTGCTTTTGTTCAGGAGTGGGATTTGCTGCCACAAAGTATTCTTGTTTCCCTTGTGAACAGCATGAGACATCGATGTGACACTAGTATCCATGAAAGAGGTGACCATACGCCTTACTAACTCCGATATGATCTTATTCAGGAGTGAGATTTGCGGCCACAGAGTCTTCTTGTTTCCCTTGTGAACAGCATGAGACAGCGGTGTGACACTTGTATCGTTGTAAGAGGTCACCATACGTCTTACTAGATAGTTGTAGGAATTCAGAAATGCCTACGGAAAATTCCTGCTGTTTTCACCATTTAAGTATTGGTACATTTTTCTGTTTCATCATTTTTAATGTGATTTGTTGTGCGCGTTTTTTCCTCACTAAGATAGATATGTGTAGTTAACAGCCTATTTCATTTTGTCTTCTCTTTTTTATAATTTAGCTCTTTTGTTGATTATATAATTATGCTAAACTTTTGAACACCAGTGTACTTCGCGTGCTTCTTTCAAGCAAACATGCCGAGATAAAAGTGGATCGAAACAAACATATACCAGAACTACCGCTAGAGATTTCATTGTGAAAACATTCTCTTCTCCTTACATTAACTGGAACGAGAATCGTTCTTATTTCTTTCATTTGTATTTCGGCATGGTGGACTGCGAGTATATTATTTAGCGTGGTGTCGGAAACACTTGTGTTGTAATTAGTTGAGCAGAACAACTCTTTTCTCGCTAACAATCTGGGCTATTACAGGTACAAAGAAAAATGGTTGGCGGCTGACAGTATCTCTTTTATTTGTGCTAGTCGGGTGACTGGTTTCTGTCAGGTTACTTATTTTCTTGTAAGTGCTAAAAAGAGTAACTGTCCACTTACAAGAATAAACATGAAAAGAAAACGTTTTTCCAGTTTTGTCATTTCTTTCTAAAGTTCACTTAACATAAGTATCGGAACAATGTGAGTTTAGAAAACGCGATTAAACGTCGACTACTTTTATAACATTTTTAGAGATTCGCTTTCAAAAGTTTTAAAAATTCTGATCGAGATTCACTTGCAAATATAGTTAGATTTAAACTAAAGGGAATTTGAATCCTAAACTACAGGTTGTTCGGGGAACAAAGGAATCTTCCATGCCGTATTTTAGAACAAAAAGTCAGTTCTATAGTGAAATGTTTTCTAGACATGTCTGTAATAAAAAGCAGAGAAGAGAAATTTAATCGAACGTAGTCATTACTTTTTTTTCATCGTAAAATTTACGAGAATAGGTGATATTAATTTACGAGAGGATCCTGATAAGTATGTGGTTTTCACACCTCCCTCTTCGTGGCAAATGATGCATATATGCTGTAATATTTTGTGACTATATGTAATCCCATTGTGCGATAATATCAATTCTAATTTCAGATCTGAAATGAAGTTGGCGTCCACCAAAGTAGAGTTCACAGCAGAGGAGAACAGAGCGGTTATTTAGTTCCTGTCCTCGAAAAGGAAGATAAAGAAATCCACAGTGAAATACCGGAGATATTATGAAATAAGCGTTGTGCCTATTACACAATTTAAAACTATGTTGCCAAATTTAAGAGAGGACATTTCAGCACTAATGATGAAGACCATCCAAAAAATCTGTTTTGATGATTTTGGAAGATCGAAGAATCTCGGCGAAGCCTAGTTTTCTGGTGTTGTCCTGTGAATGTGTTGGAATTATCATCCAGGAGGTGCTGGACATGAGGACAAACAGGTTCCGGGATCTGTTTTTGCTGGGCATGACGACCAAATGGAATCCAGAATCTGTTTTTTATGGGCTTGACGGGGAAAGAGATTCCAGTATGCACTGAAGAGCAATTGAATTAGAGATACCTGTATAGTAACGTGTAGCACCACCTTTCTCCCAGATGACGGCGGCGATTCGTCTCGGCATGGACTCGACAAGACACCGGAAGCGCTGGAAAGCCATACGGATTCACGACCCCTAAACAAGCTCCCACAGTTAACGAATATTTGATGGAGGGGATCAGAGCCTCGAACATCTCTGTCGATGGCATCCCAGATGTGCTCAATGGGATTGAGGTCAGGTGACCTAGCTAGCCAAGGAAGCAAGGTCACGTCGGTGGAGTGTTCATCCAACCATTCGGATACAATTCGGGAGCGATGGCACGGTACATTGTCTTGTTGCAGGATGAGGTCCCCAGTGGGATGTTGAAGACGCACAAACGGGAGCAAATGGTCGTCCAAGATATCCCTGCAACGTTGACTGTGAGGGACGATGTAACTCGTACCAGGGTTCCCATTTAAGTCCACGTAAACAGTCCCCAGACGAGAATGCCACCTCTACCAGCTTGAAGAGTACCCTGCTGGCAAGAAAGATCAATCGCTTCATATGGTTTGCGTCGTACTCGTAACCTGCCATCCGCATGTACCAACGTGAATCTCGACTCATCAGTCCAGGCAACATTTCCCACATGTCTAGGGTCCAGTGGCGATGTTCCCGCGCCCATGCTAATCTTTGCACCCTGTGATGTGCGGTCAGCAGCGGTACCCTCGTGGGACGATGGCTTCTGTACCCCATAGCGAGGAGATGGTTCTGGATGGTGAGGCTGCTTACACGTTTTTGTGCACCAGCGTTAAATTGCCGAGTGATTTCTTGCACTGTGGCCCATCTATCCGCTGTTACAATGCGAGCTAGCCGACGATGACCCCGCTCATCCACACGCTTTTGTTCACGGCAGTTGGCCCTTGCAGGGATGGTTTTACCGGATTCGATGTACTCACGGTGTACCCGTGACACAGTGGCTCGTGAAACTCCCAGTGCCTGCACGACTTCCGAGATGGAGTGACCCATTTGTCGGGCGCCGACAATTTGCCCACGATCAAATACGCTTGGATCCTTCGTCTTACCCATACGGCGTCCGACTCTTACTGATTCCCGTCGCATCACTCCTTATATTGTCGGATCGCTGCATACGTCATGTCGTTTCCGTTTACAGGGCCACTCACAGCGCCACATTTGCATAACGCCAGCTGTCTCTAATTCAATTGATCTTCAGTGTATGTTTCTGCAGGACAATGCTTTGGCCCACTCGGCTAGCATAACGCAGGCAAAGTTTCTTTAAATCCACTGCGAACTGTTAAAATATCCCGCATACTCACCGGATTTGGCACCTTCTGATTATTATTTGTTCTACAAATTGAAGAATCATTTGAAGGGAAACAAAATTCCAGTCCATTTCCGGTGACACTTAAATTGTTGACACGAGGTCTCAGAGAAATCTATCAGAGTGTCCTTAATCGTTTATAACAATCAGGTTTTTAATTGGAAGGCTTAAAACAGCTGGAGCATCGGTGTAGGAAGTGTGATGACCTCGGTGACAAATATGTAGAAATATGTATTGAAATTCTTTACATTGAAATTCACTCCATTCTTTACATTGAAAGCCAACGTGTCACATAACACTGAGGTGACGCAGCAGGCAAAATGGCAAGTTGCAGCGATAAGCCTTGACGGCGTAGTTCAGTTAGGAGAATATCTAGCTCCGGAGTAGGAAGGCGTGAGATCAAATTCCACCACAGGCAAAAAGGGCATTTCTTTACATTGGCGTTCTAACATAAAAATGAACCTGTTGGTCGTGAGGTTCAAAAAACAATGTGTGATGATTGTTCCATAAGTTCACTATAAAGTCCTGTAATTTTCGTTCAAGTTTGCTAAAAAATGCAGTAATTTTTTCATAAGTTCGTTAGTCACATAGATCAACCCCTCTTCTTTTTTTTTATACGGCGGTTTAAAGACCATCGTGAGCAACTCAGTGGTTTATGTACAAATGAAAAGAATTACAATAATGACTTCTTCTGTTCAAAAATCCCACGTTAAAATATCAAATACAAAGACGGCGCATGTCAAAATTTTCTATTCGCATGCACTAATTTGAACTCTGTAAATATTTCGTTTTCAAAGAGTTTGCTTTGTCTTAGAGTTAGAAATTTGAAACATAAAAGAAATAACCGCTAAAATTAACAAGAAAGATGACACCGAACTTTCGGGTGTAATAAGCACGTTTTTTGAATACGTTCTGACGCAAATTAAATTTATCAAGGCTGTTCCAAGTCAATGGAACCGGTACGGAAAACAATAGTATCTGACGGAAGAAAGAAGTTTTTCGATCGGGTTTTTAATCCCTCAGATATTGCTGTAAACGGGATCTTGAGCTTACGAACTCTTAGAAACAGAGTTATCGACAAAAATAAGAGGTGACTTTACGTCCCCTGGTGGGAAAACCATGCATTATTGTAGGAAGAAAGTATTCTCAAAAGGTTTATCCATATGAGCGGTATCGGTCCAAGAAAAAATATTTAGCCGAGTTTTCAGGAGCCCAGATTTTGCTACAAATACATCAGAAGCAGAAATTAACACTTATGCCCGCTGGTGGCCAAACCCATTCTTTACCAAACATTAGAAATTAAGAGAAAAATATTTTCCATCAGGTCTTGTATGCCATACAGGAAGAATTTTTCAAATCGGAGTTTTACGAGCAGAAATAACGCAGAAAACACAATTTACCTTTGTGTCTCCTAGCGGAAAGTCTATAATTTACTTGAAAATTTTGAATTTATATGAAAAACATTTCGCATCGGAAACACTATCCAACAAAGAAGGAATTTTTCAAATCGGACTTTTAGCGGTAGAGATATTGACAAAATAAGATTTATATCTACGCCCCCTGGCGTAGAAACCATGCATCATTTCAAGAAGAAAAGTTTCCTAAAAGGTTTGTCGACATGAGTAGTATCGGTCAACGAACTACCTTTTTTCAATCGAGATTTTAGAAGCTCACATTTTGCTGCAAATCCATTAGAAGCGGAAATTAAGACACACGCCACCTGGAGGCCAAACCATTTTTTACAAAAAAATTAGAAATGTGCAAAGGATTCCCATCAGAAGCTGTATGCGGTGCAGAAAGAATTTTTCAAATCGGAGATTTAGAAGCAGAGATATAGGGGGAAACGCAATTTACCTCTACGCCCCCTAGCGGAAAGTCTATGAATTACATGAAAATTTTAAAATTATATGAGAAACATGTCACACTGAAAACACTATCCAACAAAGAAGGAATTTTTCAAATCGAACTGCTAGAAGTAGAGATATTGACAAAATTAAGATATTTGTCTACGCTCCCTGGCGGAGAAACTGTGGAATATTTTAAGAAGAAAATATTCCGAAAAGGTTTATCGATGTGAGTGGCATCAGTCCAGGAAAGAATTTTTTAATCGATATTTTAGAAGCTCAGATTTTATGGCAAATACATAAGAAGCAAATATTAACACTTACGCCCCCTGGTGGCCAAAGGATTTTTTACCAAAAATTTGAAATTATATGCAAACGATTTTTCATCAGGAGGTGTATCCGCTGAAGAAATTTTTTTTGAAATCGGTGTTTTAGAAGAAGAGTTATCGGAAAAAATGTAATTTACTTTTACGCCCCTTAGCGGAAAATCTATGCGTAATTTAAAAGAGTAACTATATCTAAAATACTCTTCGACATAAATGGAATCGAAAGATAAAGTCATTTTTTCAATCGGATGTTTAGAAGCAAATATCTGGAATAAAACGTATTTTTGAATTCGACATCATCTTCATTTACGCCCTCTAGTGGCGAAATTGTACACCGTAAAAAAAACAAACCGAAATGAAGAATCAATATTCCCATATTTCAAGCCTCCCAATGAAAAAAGAATTTTTCAAACGGCTGGATACTCTAAGCCCTTTATCGAACTCAGAAAATCCTTTATTTTTCCCATTGTGATCAACACTATTAACGATTTGTGACAAGCAGCAGTCTTTTTCCCTTAAATTAAAGGTTTAACCCTATAAGCAGCCGATGCACCTGAAAAAAGTTGCCCAAATATTTTTGTGCTCCTCAAACAGAAGGGTTCTCAAAATGACAGAGTTATAACAAAAGTTGCAGCAAAACAATTCCTTTCCCTCTTTCGTCTCAGGAGTATCGAGTATAAATCTGTCGGTGGTTGTAAGTGCTGCGTTACAGTCCTTAGTCTTAAAGTTATAGTTTGATTCTTCTATAGTTCTTCGTTCTCTGTTCCAACTATCCCAGGAATGATTCGGAAGCAGTAGTCCCTTGGACACGAACACCATGCCACTGTGCAGAAACAAGTTATTCAAACATCAAACATCTTTTCTCTTCTTTCTTAGGTTCGTCGCCATTTACTTAGCATTCTTAGCAGAAAAAGTAATCACACAGCAAGGATTAATGACAATCACACCTCACAAATCACCACTTTGAATGGCAATCGTAAGGTGAAAACAACGCTTTCTGATGCGCAAGATCAATCGTTCCAGCCGCCTTCGACCCACTTCTTAGACAGCGAATATGTTCCTGAATGACCACTTTGAATAACAAAGCTAAAGGAAAAACAACGTTTTCTGATACGAAGGTTCCCTCGTACCGGCCGCGTTCGGCCCACCTCTTAGACAGCGAATGTATTCCTAAATGACCACTTTGAATAACAAAGCCAAGGGGAAAGCAGCGCTTCTTTCTGATTCGCAGGTTCACTCGTTCCAGCCGCGCTCGGACCACTTTTTAGACAATCGAATATATTCCTAAATGACCACTTTGAATAACAAAGCTAAAGGAAAGCAGCGCTTTCGGATGCGCAGGTTCACTCGTTCCAGCCGCGCTCGGCCCACTTCTTGGACAGCAAATATATTCTTAAATGACCACTTTGAATAACAAAGCTAAGGAGAAAGCAGCGCTTCTTTCTGATGCGCAGGTTCACTCGTTCCAGCCGCGCTCGGACCACTACTTAGACAGTGAATATATTCCTAAATGGCCATTTTGAATATCGAAGCTAAGGAGAAAGCATCGCTTTCTGGTGCGCAGGTTCACTCGTTCCAGCCGCGCTGGGCCCACTTCTTAGACAGCGAATATATTCCTAAATGACCACTTTGAATAACAAAGCTAAGGGGAGAAAGCAGCGCTTTCTGATGCGCAGGTTCACTCGTTCCAGCCGCGCTCGTCCCACGTTTTAGACAGCGAATATATTTCTAAATGACCACTTTGAATATCGAAGCTAAGGAGAAAGTATCGCTTTCTGATGCGCAGGTTCACTCGTTCCAGCCGCGCTCGGTCCACTTCTTAGACAGCGAATATATTCCTAAATGACCACTTTGAGTATCGAAGCTAAGGAGAAAGCATCGCTTTCTGGTGCGCAGGTTCACTCGTTTCTGCAGCGCTCGGCCCACTTCTTAGACAGCGAATATATTCCTAAATGACCACTTTGAATAACAAAGCTAAGGGGAAAGCATCACTTTCTGATGCACAGGTTCACTCGTTTGAGTTGCGTTCGGTCCACTTCTCAGACAGCGAATATGTTCATTGGAGCTGATCTCAGCCTATTTCGTTAACCCCGAGTTAATTCGTTCCAGCCGTTTAAAGGTTTAATGACCATGGTGAGGTACTTGATGTGCTATAAGCAGGCGTTCGGGTCTGATTTAGGGCCACTGGTTCCAGGGAAGGGAGAGAACCAGTGTAGTAAGACAGACACAACATCCATGCCTCTACGGGATTTGGACACTGACCCATCTCGGACGAATGACCAGAGCTTAGACCACTGCGCCATTGGGGCTGCGCAGCAGTCCTAAATGCTTGGATAAATCACATGGTGACGCACGTGACTATATTTGCATATGTGATTTGAATTCATCTGCATAAAGGCTTTTATTTCAATAGCCGGTGGGTGTACTTGCTATTTTGAGTAGTTTTACGTTTAAAAAACAATGTTACGATGTTACAATTACACGGAAGAGCCAACAAACAAACTGGGATATCTTTCTAATACAGCGTTGGACATCCTCGCGATCGGATAACGTCAGCAACTCGACAGGGCATAGACTCCAAGAGTTATCTGTAGTACTGTGGACGCTGTGAAGACCATTCTTGCTGAAGAGAGTCCCACAATTTCGTAATATTCGCCGGTGGATGATTTCTGGCATTGACGGCACATTTAACAGCATCCTAAATGTGTTCAATGGCGTCTAAATCTGGTAAACGCGGAGGCCAAGTCAGCATGCCAATCTCCTTGGATGTTCCTCCAGCCATAATCGGACGAGTGTGGACGTGTGCGCTGGCGCATTGTCACGTGAAACTGATCGCGGCTGTCGGAGTGGTTGCATGACATGAACTGGTGCAGACGAGCCCCAAGGAAGGTTGCCGCCCCGGTGGCGCAGTGGTCTAAGCGATGGCTACTGATCATTCGTCCAAAAGGGGTCCGGCATCGAATACCGGTGAGGCATGGATGTTGTGTTTGTCTTACGGCACTGGATCTCTCCGTTCCCTGGAACCAGTGGCCCTAAATTAGGGACGGACGATCGCTTATAGCCCATTGAGTTGCTCACGGTGGTCGTTGAACCTCCAATAAAAAAAAAAGGGGGGGGAAGGAAGGTTACGTTACCTCCACTGGTCAGAGCAGTCCGCCGACGTATGAGGTTTACTATGCCAGTTGGAAACACTCCACACCATAACAGAGCCATCACAGGCATTCACTCTCCCTTGTAGGCATGCGGTCTGGAGACGTATGAGGGATCCTAATGCGTGCCAGTTGTAAACACCCCACACCATAACAGAGCCACCACAGGCATGCACTGTCCCTTGTAGGCATGCAAGATCCACTTCTCCTGGAGTTGTCACCACACCCGGAGTCGGCCATCTGCTCAAAACAGTCAGTACTGTGATTCATCGTACCAGGTTAAACGTTTTCTGTCATCTTGCGTCCAGTGGCAGTGTTCCTGAGCCCAGGCGAGGAGCACAGCCTTGTGTTGTTGGGTCAGCAATGGCGCTCGGATTAGCCGTCGGCTCCGGAACCCCATAGAACACCGGGAACGCTGCACTGTCCGAAAGTTACTGACCCCAGCATTGAATTGTGCCGTGGTTTGCGGCAAAGTTGCATGCAAGTTGCAATGCGTGCAATACGCCGCTGTCCACGTTCGTCCAAGGTTTTTCTACAGCCACACCGGGCTCTCATTCTGGATTTTTCTCCCTGAGTTTGTGTAGTGCAGGTACACCCTTGGAATTGTTGACCTTGTGAATCCAAATTTCGTGAGATGAAGTGACAATCTTCCCGGACGCCGATTATCATACCACGTACGAAATCGAACTCTTGATTAGTTGCCATCTGTGCTGCGAATGCTACTACTCGAGCTTGCGGAGATATCTACCTCTCTATATATACGTCGTTTGCATATCATACATATCACTAAGCTGTTCTCTGAGATTCAGAGGTTAGCTCCACAAAGAAATACAAACCACCGGATAAATGTTTAGCTGATTATTTACTTACTGTTGCCGTATCAAACTTCTCCATTTACAGCGATCTTGACACACAACACGACTTCACTGATATCCATCACACAACTTCACTGACATCCATCACACGACGTACATAATACCTTCTATACTTCATACTCATGGTCTTTTTCGCATGGAGACACTCCTGAATCGGATCCTCCCATGACTTCCGCGGCCTTCCTCTGCCTTTCTTTTCTGCCACTTGGGCTGAAAACATTTCTTAGTAAGCATCTCGTCACTTATTCTTTCAACATGGCCAAACCACTGAAGCATATTAGTCTCCACCTTTTGCTTCACATTACACAACTGCAACACATCTTCATTCCTCACATGATCAAAACGTGTCTTCCCACAAACCCCCAGCAAGTAACGCATTTCTCCAGCACACAGACGACTCCTATGTTTCTTCTGTAGTACCCAGTTTTCACTGCCATTCATCAGAGTAGGAACAATTACACTTTCATACAACCATTCGAAACTCATTTGAGAATGCATCATTTCTGTGAAAACCTCCCAAAGCAGCTATGACTTTGAATGAAGAATTCATTCGCTTACTAAAATCGCCATCTAATCTGTGCTCTCTGTCAAACATGCTTCCTAAATAAGTAAATACATCGCTCTTTCCACGTTCCAGAAACACATAGCAACCGAAAAATTGTGTTCAGCCGCCACCGTGGAATTGAATCACGGATCTCTCGATATCTAGCCGAGCGCGTTAGCTTTACACCACGGTGGCCAACATTCCACGGTGTTATGCGCATTTTTAAATCATCTTCTGACATCATAAATCCGTAAGATGGGCTTAGCTACTGAGACGTCTCCATCTGGTGAACATTAAGGGCACTGGCTATATATATTATAGCAGTTAAATCCATAGGGCGAGATCCAAGGTGAAAATTCTCCAAATACTTGGCGTCAGTAAATAAGTAAATACATCGCTCTTTCCACGTTCCAGAAACACATAGCAACTGAAAAATTGTTTTCAGCCGCAGCCGTGGAATTGAAATACACAAACTCATTTACCTGGTCAATCCCTGTGCCATTTAGATTTACCCTGCATTCAGTGCTAACAGTTCCTCGCTCAAAAACCATAACATTGGTTTTTCGTTTGCGGACGTTTCCATTTATCTCATGGGTGTGGGGGCGTGTAATGTAGTGGCCCTTCCCAGTTTTTTAGGCACCTCAGTGTACATGCTTTTCCGTCTCTGTAGAAGAAAGCGTTTCTTAAAATCCTTTGTTTCCGTATATTACATGCGATACAATGGTTTTACAATTAAAAAAAATACCTAATGGCAGAAAATCTTCCAGAACCGGTAGTATCACATCTGAAACTATGTAAAATACTTTGCTAAATTTTCTTTTATCGTCAATAAATGGCAGCACGAATCAACTTTCGCGACTTGTAGCGGCGTCATGTAAGAAAAACACGATGTCTTCACATGGTCCTGGAAAGTGTTTTATAACTACTTAATTAAAAAGTTATATCAATTTAAGTACATACATTCTATTTTGGTAAGTATAAGTTAGTTATTTAAAGTAAACACGTTTAATTTCGTCAACATATTAGATAGTAGTAACTTCTGAAACATTTTTGTATCACTGGTGATGCAATGGTTTCCAGTCCTGTCGGAAAATGTTTTACGAGTTATTTGTAGCTGGTGTTTACGCTTGTATTTACTAAATATTTTCTACAATTTATGAAATATTTAATAAATATAATTTAAGAGAAAATTTCAAGTAATGATGTTAACATCATTACTTGAAATTTTCACCTATAAGAATATTATTCAGTTTTCCGACGAATTCTCAGATGATAAAAGACCACTTCCTAAATGTAGAATTTTTCGCACATCTATGCCACATGATTGAGCACGAAATAAGCATGTAACACACATTCCTGAGATGACTGGAAACAGCGCCCACAGAAAGAGATGCCGAAATTCAAAGGGCAGTGAGTTAAATACAGTACGGTGTTCAGACTGTAAGGTGTTCATGTGTATCAATGGCTCCAGAAATTCTTTCAAATTGTTCCATGAAAAATAAATTATGATATATTATAATATTGCATAATATAACTTGAAAATCAATTAATTAAACCAGTAATTTTCGAATTCTTAAGTATTAAAATTACAGCATCACGATCCTGATGTATCATATGTGATATGCAGTAAACGTCAATTTTCAAACCTGTTTTAAAAAAATAGTGTTCGCAGGTCTGAGGAGGTTATGTATGATAGAAAATACTTAACGCCATTTTCAAAATGTGAATTCTAAAACCCCGCAGGTCCCGCTATATTTTCTAAGACTTCGAGAGGAAAGAAGCATTACTGAACTTCGCAGAGGTGAAACATTTTTGTTGGAAAGAGATATTTCAGGTACAAACTGTTATTTAGTTGTTGCGTCCTCATGAATGGCTTAAGCATTTTAAGTTTCTTCTTTCTGCAGATAAACATTCACGTCCCCTCCTTTTTTGTATTGACCACACAACGTGTTATTTGTTTCCGACTGCATTTTCTCTCGGTATAAATTTTCTTTCTCCCTCGTTACTAGACCTCGGAATTAGGACAAATATTTCCGTAATAGTTGAATCTGACACAAAGCGGATATTATTAATGGAACGTATGGAGGCGCAAGATGATAAACATATCAACCAGTCACCGGTTAGACTTCTTTATTTCTGGCGGCCAGTGAGATATGGTGTAATTTCGTCCGGCGCTGGCAATCTCAACCCCAAAAGGCCGTCACCTCAAATGATGTAGTACTCTCGCCGCCAGAAGGCAAACTCGATGCATCCCTCCCTCTTTTACCTTTCCCACCATTGTTCATAAAGAAACAAGTCCCTTTTCGGAACAATTTCTTTACAAAGATGGGGATACAGCCCCTGGTCTGATGCTTCTGTGTCTGAAACAGTTGCTCGCAAACTCAAGTGCAACCAGCTAAAGCTCTAGGGCGAGTTGCCGTAATTAAATGTAATTGGCTCTGTCTGACTTCTCTGCGAGTCACGAATAATTTATCAGTAATGGTTCTTAAACGACCCTTCATTGCAGAGGCGGTAAAAAGTAAAAATAGTGAGAGAACGACGGAAAGAGGAATGTGTGGAAGAGGGCGAGCAAGGCAATCACGATCTAGGTAGGAAATAATACGGAAATTGCGTTTTCTGGTAAATTTGATTAGGGCAGTTGCTCGCAGCCTCAGAGACTGAACAGACTACTTGCATTAGTGTATTAGTCTAGTAAGATGTCAGCTCTCGGTAATCTCCTGCCTCCGCTCGCTCCTTTGTGATTCAAGCGACCTCATTATAACCTTCTTTTTTATCTTTTCTGGCGTTCTTTTATTTCGACATTATTTTGGGGTTTTGTCTTGCGTCTTTCTCTCCCTTGATATTGAACATTAGGGAATTCAGATGCGCAGTTCTAAAGGATATAATGAAACCCACTGGTCGATACAGGTCACATGTGTCCTTTCATGTTCTTTAAAAGGCATCACCAAAGCAAAATTTGAAGTAGCTTTTCCCTTGAATGTGAAAAGCATGCAATGCAACCAATAGCAAACCGAAAATTTTTGAGGCATTTTCCAAACTCAGAGGATGTTCACACATTTTATAGAACGTTTTTGAAAACAAATTACAGAAAACAAAATAAGTTAAAAGAATTGAAACTGGCAACAGCGTGTTAGATGAAGAGGAAAGAAACATCTGCGGCAGTTAAATATCGTCTGCTAAGAAAATGGCAAACGTAAACAAGCTGTGGATAGAAGGTTATGCTTTTGATAAGAAATTACAGAAAATGAGAGAATTGAAAGTGGCAACAGCGTGTTAGATGAACACGAAAGAAACATCTGCTGCTGTTAAATATCGTCAGCTAAGAAAATGGCGCACGTAAACAAGCTGTGGATAGAAGGTTATGTTTTTGATAAGAAATTACAGAAAATAAGAGAGCCTGAAAATAAGAGGTGGCGCAGTGGTCTAAGCGATGGCCTCTGATCATTCGTCCGAAGGGGGTCCGGGTTCAAATCCCGGTGAGGCATGGATGTTGTGTTTGTCTTACCGCACTGGCTCTCTCCCTTCCCTGGAACCAGTGACCGTAAATTAGGGACGGGCGACTGCTTATAGCCCATTGAGTTGCTCGTTGTTTGTGCTCCAGTTTTGTGCCTGAATTAGTGTGTTTCCAGAGTGTGACGTCCATTTCTGTTGTGTGTCCCTTCAAGACGAAGGTGAGAGCTTTCTCTTGGTTCGTCTCACAAGGTGGTGAGTAACTTATTATTTCTGTAATCAGCATTTAAATTTTCGATCGAGCTGATCGATTCTTTTGCTAACCCTCGCCATTAGTAATGGCGGCAACTGATAAGATTGATGTTCACGCCCTTATCAGCAAGGCTCCTGTCACCTCCTCCTCAACCTCTGGAGACCAATCATCTCCAATGCTTGTCAATGACGTAGTGCGCACACAGGATGTGGCGCGCGACTCCTCTGTAAAGGCTCAAGCTGCTTGCCCTGTCCAGGATAGTGACGTCGCCTTGACGCATGTCTCTGGTACTGCAGACGAGGCCATGGACGTGACTGACGGCGCAGATCCGCTGCCTTCCACTTCCACTCAGTTTCAAAAGCCGCTTCCAGCAACTGGCGCTGCGTCGCAGCCCTCTCTCGTCAGTTATCCTTCTCGTACATATTCTAAGGTTATCTCCGGAGCGAAAGCTCCTTCTAAGTTTGTGGCAACAGTCTTTCCAGACTCCTACGTCAGTGTTGACGGCAATTCCGCTACCATTGACATCCCGGAGGACTCCCCAGCAGGAAAACAATTTATGTCTACCATGGACTTCGGCGTCTGTTTCGATGCCCTACCTGACACGAAGCTCAAAGAGTACAGTCTTGCACTTAAGCAGATGCTTCCCGCTGGAGTCCACATTACTCATATGGCCCGCAAACCACGGGTCGTTTTGGTGTATTTTGCTCGTAAGGAACATGCCGATCTCTTAATGACTGACGGCTTGTCCATCAAAGATGTTCATCTTCTACCTGAGCCTGTTGCGCAGCGGCCTAACCAGGTTACTTTTCATCCAGTTCCACCTGAAGTCTCTAATGTTGCACTGTGTACCTTACTTAGCAAATTTGGCCGAGTAGTGGGACCGGTGACGACTCTCTCAGTTGCGCCTAGAGATCCAGATGACAAAACCATTGGAGGGTTTCGTCGTAGTGCCCGCGTCATCTTTCCGTCGGATGAACATCTGCTGGCGTGCCCGAAAATCCTCAATGTGCGCTGTGGACAACAGCGTCGGAGAATCGACGTGATTACATCCCTACACTGCACACTATGTCATGGCGAAACTCATCTTCGAGTGCATTGCCCCCATCAAGTTCCACCGGCTCCAACTAGCTCTCTGTCAGCTTCTGCACCTCCCTCGAAGCGAACCCCACCATCCACCTCAGCACAGCAAGCCCTAGAGCTGAGATCTGACAAAATTCGTCGACTTACAGCCGTTGGTCAACGAGAAGCTTTCACGGCCACTTCCTATGATTTACAAGAGGATTTTCCAACGATTGCTTCAACACTTCCCCAACGTCGTCATTCGGCTTCTGAATCCCCCTCAGAGGGTTTTCAGTCCGCTTTTACTACTGGTACCTCCGTCACAGCAGATACAAAGTCCATTGGCAGAGTCCCAAGGTGGTGATGATTCGACAGAGCCTCCGTTGAAGCGCCGTGGTTCCTCCCGTCGGCGATCAGCGAAGAAGCAGAACTCAACTTCACCCAGATTTGGCAGTTCTACCCGCCATACCTCCCCATCCAAAGCTGAAGTCTCCTTCCCCACGGTTAAAAACTTTGCTGCATCTCTCCAGAAAGCCAATATACCTCCCGTACCACTCTCCTATGAAGATCTCCACGCATATTTAACGAACAAGACCGGCTACACCATCGCACATGCCTTAGCCACGAAGAATCCTTCACTTCTCCATCTCGTGCCAGATCAGATCTGTAACCTGTCACACTTTTGCTGTCAAAACATACCTGCCCACCCGTGGGCGAAAACTTTTTCAACCGACTCAAGTCTTTTCCTCCAGTCCTGAAAGATCTTCAGCAAGCATTAACTGAACCTCATATTCAAGATCGTATCACTTAATTGCAGGGGATTCGCACCCCCTCAATAATGCCTTGGCTTATGAAGACCTCAACCCGTTAGGGGCAGATCTTCTCCTACTCCAGGAAACGAATTGCAAATCTACCACTCTCTTCTCTAGATGGCGGCCGTGGAACTATACGCTTCACCATGCATTTGGATTATCTCCTTATAGTGGCCTCGCAATTGGCGTCCGCAACACCTTCAACTCTACTGTCACCTCCTTTTCAGTTCGCAACCTGTGTCGAGATCTCCTACAGCTTGCAACTTTCACCATTGAGTCAACTTGTTACCATATTTTCAATATCTACATTCCATGTTCTACAACCTTCCTGTCGATACTATTCACCCGTCTTCGTCGTGCTTTATCTCGCATCCCTCCTACAGATCACGTTCTCATAGGAGGTGATTTTAACTGCACCCTCAATCCTCAACTTGATCGGTCCCCTTCCATCAGAGAGCACCGAGTCGCCTTGGTGAATCTTCTACAGTCGACTGTTTCAAACAACTCACTCACTGATGCTCACCGCCACTTCCATCCGACGACGACTCTTCACACCTGGCGCTCATCCCATGACCACAGTCCTTCTACAGCCCGTCTTGACAGGTTTTATGCTTCAAGTACCCTTCTTCCAGCTGTGACTGAATCGTGCATTCATCCCACAGCCACTTATGATCACTGCGCTATTGCTCTCACCGTCCATACTGCTAGGACAAAACTCAAGACAATTAGTCCTTGGACTTTTGATAATGCTCGTCTCTCAGACTCAGATTTCTGCTCGTCAGTTTGATCATTCCTGGAGGAAAGACGACCACAACTCCAATCTGCCTCCTATGGTCTAACTTTGTGGATGGAGATCAAACAACACCTTGTTCTTCATGTCCGCAACCTTTATTTCACGGCAAAAACGATTCAGAACATGCGTCTTGACCATGTTCGCTCAATGCTCTTTCTTCTTAGCCTAAGTGATCCTCTCTTCTCCTCCTATCAAGCAGAACTTCGATCTCTTCTCCTTCCACTGGTTCAACAAGCTCTGTGTCGACTCCGTCTTCAACATCTGACGCCAGACGCGCATAATTATGAGTTTCTTACATCAGTGGAACGCACAAGACGAGCATCGAGCGCACTTCATCACCTCCGCCTTTTTTCTGGTGAGGTGTCAGACGACCCGATCACTCTTTGTTCTCATGTCCGTAAGCAATATACTGAAAAGTTCTGTGAACCTCCCTCTCCAACCCCCACAGCTATGGCATCTCACGTTTCTAATTTACCACAAGTTCTACCCAATCTTGCTACCACTCTCCTTCTTTCCCCCCCCACTTTCCGAACTCTCCTCCACATTCCTTTCTCTGAATTCCAGTGCCGCTCCAGGTCCGGACGGCCTAACTTTCTGCTTTTACAAAACTTTTCTACCTCTACTTCTTCCGTTTCTCCTCTCTGCTTTTTCAGCTGTCTTTACTGTCTCCCCTCCCCCGAGGAGATTTACAGCCGCATATGTAGTTTTTTTCCCCAAGAAAGGTGATCTCCTTGACTTGCAGAACTGGCGCCCTATTTCCATACTAAATCTTGATTACAAACTTTACACTAAGCTTCTTTCTCAACGACTCAATCCCATCCTCACTCACATTCTCTCCCCCAACCAAAATTACACAGTCCCCGGCCGCTCTCTTTCTCACAACATCCACCTCCTTAACGACCTGATCCACCTCGCTCGACTCCGCTCTGAACCCATCGCCCTCCTTTCACTAGATCAACAGTCAGCCTTCGATAATATCTCCCATTCATATCTTTCTGACACACTCCTTTCTTTTGGGTTTCCTAACTCCCATGTTTCTCTCCTCTCCTCCCTCTATCAGGACGCCAGTTTTCAGGTTAAGTTGCCCATCTTTCTCACAGCGCCGATTCCCTTCCGCTGTGGAGTGAGGCAAGGCTGCCCACTCTCCGGCCAACTCTTTGCAATAGCCATCGAACCATTTCTTCGCACAGTGCACCGTTCCTTTCAAGCTACTCTGCCACCACTCATCAGCCGCACGAGACATCATGGCATCACCTCAGTTGCATATGCAGGTGATGTAACCTTTTGCGTTCGTCTCGAATCCCAGTTCACTCAACTGCAAAGTCTCTTCACAGAATACGTCTCGTGCTCCGGCGCAGCAATTAATTCTTCCAAAAGCACAGGCCTGTGGTGCGGCTCCTGGGTTGATCGTATGGATTCCCCTTGGGGTGCCAACTGGTCTTCCATCTCACAACGCTTCCTTGGCGTCCATCTTGGTATACCGGGCGATGCCTCCCTTACCACGCGGAATACCATTCATCCACGCTTGCACAAGTTAACTGCGTTTTGGCGCAGAGCCCAGTTCTGCTCATCCTACTTCCAACGAGCACGTCTCACCCGTACTTACCTACTTTCTTTATGTATTCACTCCTGGCACGCAGTCAAAACTCCACTCCTTCGCCTTCAAGACGCTACCCGTTGCTTCACTTCCGTAATCTGGACTGGCCACCACTGGATCAGCGCCCCAAAGCTCTGTCTTCCTCCAGACCACGGTGGCATCGGCCTTGTCGACACACATCTGTATTACAAGGCTTTCAAGATTACTACGTTCCTTCGCCTCATCACGTCACCTGTACCTGATGCTATTTCTGTAAGAGATGTCATCACTAATCCGAGCAACGTCAGCTTCACTTTTCTTTCCCTACTACTCATGGACCGTCGATCTCTTGTTCTCTCCCGTTGTCCCCCTGTCTACCGAGAAGCTCTCACTTTACTCCGCTCTCTCTCCCTTTCTCGCTTCCCGCCTTAATTCTACCACGGAACTTCTGGCCGAACCCCTCTTTTTCTCGTCTCTTCTCCACCCTTCACATCTGTCGCACTTTGCCTATCCTTCCTGGCTCCGTGCAGGAGTTGTAACAATCAGAGACCTCACTACTTCCGACCTTTCCTGGCGTCCTTATGCCAGTCTTCCCTCCACTCTTCTTCTATCCCCCTCCTCTCGCTCTGTCTATGACTCCCTCCTTTCTACTATTATCTCTCAGTTCCGCCACCTTGCCCCTCCCTCTGGCCTTACCTTTGTCCTGTCTGCTTCCCTTCCTGTTCCGTTCTTTCTGTCCGTCGCCAGCACAACTCTTCCACTCTCTTCCTTGTCGACGTCGGCTCTCTGCCGTTTCCTTTCCATGTCACACTCCTCTTCTACCATCCCCATTCCTGACGTCCCCCTATCCTCCACCACCGCTGTGTGGTCCGCCACCCTCTCTCCTCTGTCCGCACCACTAGAGATCAATACTCATTGGTTTTTTCTTCACCGCCGTCTTCAAGTCTCTTCCATCCTCCACCGCATGACACTTCTTGATTCACCTCTTTGCCCCTTCTGTGCTCAGGAAGCTGATGTCTCTCATGTATACCTCCATTGTGTCATCTTACTGCCGCTCCTGCATTTAGCATTTTCCATCGCCCAACGCTCAGTTACAGCTGATCTCACTTTCGACGCTTACAAGACACTGCTGCTTCAAGTTTCTCCTCCAGTCAAGCTGCCATTAGTTTGTTCCTACATTTTTGTTTTAGTAAAGCACGTTATCTACGTGTTTCACCAACGCTGCCAAGATATTACCACTCCTTATACAGTGCCTCAAGCTTCTGAGATGTTACTGTGTCACTTTCGAGACTGCCCTCTTTCTCGTCTCCGCTTCGAGAACCAAGTAGCTGTTACTCAACACTGCGAGAGTACGTTTCTCTCTACATGGTCTTCGGCTGCCTCCTGGTTTGCTGGCTCGCCGATGTCGCTACAACTGACGGTTGGCCGACCATGACTTCGACTATACTTGCTTTTGATGAGCTTTGTTTAAATATTCATGATCACCATTGCACTAGACCTTTCGTGTTGTTTCTCCTCAATTTGAATCTTATGTAATTCTTGAAATACAGTTTTTTGTGTTTAATTATTGTAGTCTGTATCATCCACGTGACTCTTTCATATGTTGAGACGAACAGAACAACTCCCGTCTGTCTCATGTTTTCAAATTAATGCTTTCTTTGTACTCATAGTGATTTGCACAATGTTGTACTTATATTATAATTTTGTTCTGTTGTTTGTTTTCACAATATCGCATCTTTCTTTTGAGACGGCCTGTTTGTCCGTCTCTTTCATTTGTTCATCGATATGTGCGCCCTCTTCACTCTTATGTTTAATTTGGCCATTGCAATGTGATGCATATAAATTGTACAATGTTTAGAATATCGTTACTTCTTTACTACATTTTACTTGTATTAAGTAATACTCGTCGGAATGTTTCCTAAATCATACTTTAATGAAGTTGCTTTCTTATACCGAATGTATTTCTAAACTGCGCAATGTTGTACATGTGTAATTAGTTATCGCCTTCACTGTTATTGATTGCGATATCTTAGTTCCGTTTTGGCTCAAGTTTTTCCACGTCTATGTAATGTGCTCATGTGTTGAGACGATCAAGTCACGTCAGTCTCATGTTTTCACATTATCGCTATCTTCATTTCAGTTGTGAATTGCACAAAGTAGTACATATCTTGTAAATACGTACTGTTGTTTGCTATCGCATTACTGCGCCAGTTACCATGAAATGTCATGTTCGTCCATCTCTTGTATCAGTTTATCACTATGAGTGCCTTCATCATTATGTTGCTTATTTTGACCATTGCACCGTGCTGAACATAAATTGTACAAAATTTAGAATCTTGTTACATTTTAAACTGTATTTCACTTGTATCCAGATATACTAGTCAGATTGTCATCTAACTCAAACTACAATACCACGTTGATTTCTTATTTCCTATGTTTTCCTCATTTGCACAATGCTGAACATGTATATATAATTCTTATCTTTACTATGCATGATACAAAATCCCCAGTACTGAGATTTTCTAATTCCATCTGTCTCAGATTATTAAATTTTTTTGTATTCTTGGTCCTCAGTAATTTCCTTTCGCACAGTGCTCAATTATTGTACACCTGCACTGTTATCTGTCAGCACAGAATTTGTACCTTTACTCCGAGACGCCCTGTTACGCCAGTCTCTTATGTTCTCGTGCAAAGTATGAATGCACCCTTCACCACGATGCTCCATTGTAGATCATTGCATCCTGCTGTATTTAAATGTACATAGTTTTTAGAATTTTGCCTATTTTAATGTATTTAACTTGTATCAGGTCGTTCTAATTAGTTTGCTTCCTGAACCCTACCTTGAAAATAAACCCGATTTGAAACCATTGAGTTGTTCACGGTGGTCGTTAAACCTCCAATAAAAAAACAAACAAACAAGAGAATTGAAAGTGGAAACAGCGTGTTAGATGAACACGAAAGAAACATCTGCTGCAGTTAAATATCGTCTGCTAAGAAAATGGCGCACGTAAACAAGCTGTGGATAGAAGGTTATGTTTTTGATCAGAAATTACCGAAAATAAGAGAATTGAAAGTGGTAAGTGTCTTAGATGAACATGAAAGAAACATCTGCTGCAGTTAAATATCGTCTGCTAAGAAAATGGCGCACGTAAACAAGCTGTGGATAGAAGGTTATGTTTTTGATCAGAAATTACCGAAAATAAGAGAATTGAAAGTGGTAAGTGTCTTAGATGAACATGAAAGAAACATCTGCTGCAGTTAAATATCGTCTGCTAAGAAAATGGCGCACGTAAACAAGCTGTGGATAGAGGGTTATGTTTTTACTCTGTACGAAGAGAAATATTAGTATCCTGTAATTAAAAAACGCGGTGAAAATTATGGAATCAGCATTTTTAAATGTAAAATAAGCAATATTATTAAGAATAGAGCGGAAAATTGTCAAGCATTGCTTTTAACAGGAAAAAGAGCACCAAACGAATATTGAACGAAGGAACGCACTTTTGCTACTATTTCGAAAGTAAGGTCTCTCCTCTTAAAAGAAAATCCAACTACCCAAAGAGCAATCGCTAAGTTGATAAAAATCTCCGGGTCAACTGTAAATTTGGTAAAAAAACACAGATTTCAATCTGAAGAAAACCAAAAAACATAATGTTCACCAAATTATGCTTAGGCAGGTGGCTGATCGCAGAAGTTGATGTAGACTTCTTTATGAAAATCACTCAGCCTGAGATAGATGGGAATTTATTGTGACTATTGATGAAGAATGGATCTATCTAAACGACTGCAAAAAAAAAGGTTGATTTACTAACGGAACAGCAGAAAAAGACTTACAAACTTGGTTCGAAGAATCCAAAGAAAGTTTCAGTAAAGGATTAATGATTATTGCTGGTTTTTCGTACAATGGGAAATTAAAGTTAAGAAAAGTTGAAAAGAATGTTAAAATCAATTCTTTCTACATATTACCAAAATCCAAAGGAGAAAGTAAAGAACATCAAACAAAGATCTTCGCTCTTTCCACGTTTATACGTGAGTCATGGAAAAATTCTCATTGGCCGCCACCGGGAGTCGAACCCGGGAGTCTTTATTAATGAAAGTAAAGAATCCAAAGAAAGTTTCGGCAAAGGATTCATGATTATTGCTGGTATCTCGTGCAATGGGAAATTAAAGTTAAGAAAAGTTGAAAAGAATGTTAAAATCAATTCTTTCTACATATTACCAAAATCCAAAGGAGAAAGTAAAAAATCCAAAGAAAGTTTCGGCAAAGGATTCATGATTATTGCTGGCATCTCGTTCAATGGGGAATTAAAGTTAAGAAAAGTTGAAAAGAATGTTAAAATCAATTCGACATATTACCAAAATCCAAAGAAAGAAAGTAAAGAATCCAAAGAAAGTTTCAGTAAAGGATTCATGATGATTGATGGTTTCTCGTACAATGGGAAATTAAAGTTAAGAAAAGTTGAAAAGAACGTTAAAATCAATTTATTCTACATATTACCGAAACAATACTTTGACTCTTATATTTAAAGAGGAAATGCTATTCCGTTGTCCCCAGAGCATTCAAAGAAAAGAACTCCAGCAGGATACGGCTACCAGTCAGACATCCAAATCCATCGGTCTATTTCTTAAGAAAATAAAAATGATATGGGGATATATCGCTTATCTCTGCTCATATTCCTTCAAAGTCCCGTGATTTGTCACCAACGGGCTATTGTGCCTTTGGATTGCTAAAAAGAGCGCTTTCTAAACGCAGACGTAAAACAATGACTGGACTATGGAAAGCAGTGAAAGAGGAATGGAATAAAATACCACTACCAATTTTAAAAAAAGGCCTGTTTTCTTGGAAATCTAGATGTAGGTTCATAGTCCAGAAAAACGGTTATCAGACAGAACATTTAAAAAGAACATCTAAAAGAGTAGCGCTTTCTAAACGCAGACCTGAAACAATGACTTGACTATGAAAAGCAGTGGAAGAGGAGTGGAATAAAATACCACTACCAATTTTAAGAAATGCCTTGTTATCTTGGAAATCTAGATTGAGGTTCATAGTCCAGAGGAATGGCTATCAGACAGAACATCTAAGAAAGAACATCTAAGAAAGGAGCGGTTTCTAAACGCAGACCTAAAAAAACGATTGGACTATGGAAAGCAGTGGAAGAGGAGTGGAATAAAATACCACTACCAATTTTAAGATATGCCCAGTTATCTTGGAAATCTAGATGTAGGTTCATAGTCCAGAGAAGGGGTTATCAGACAGAACATCTAAGAAAGAACATCTAAAAGAGTAACGCTTTCTAAACGCAGACCTGAAACAATGACTGGACTATGAAAAGCAGTGGAAGATTAGTGGAATAAAATACCACTACCAATTTTAAGCAATGCTCTGTTATCTTAGAAATCTAGATGTAGGTTCATAGTACAGAGAAGGGGTCATCAGACAGAACATCTAAGAAAGAACATCTAAAAGAGTAGCGCTTTCTAAACGCAGACCTGAAACAATGACTGGACTATGGAAAGCAGTGGAAGAAGAGTGGAACAAAATACCCCTACCAATTTTAAGAAATGCAAATCTTGGAAATCTAGATGTAGGTTCATAGTCCAGAGGCTATCAGAGAGAACATTTAAGAAAGAACATTTAAAAGAGTAGCGCTTTCTAAACGCAGACCTGAAACAATGACTAGACTATGGAAAGCAGTGGAAGAGGAGTGGAATAAAATACCACTACCAATTTTAAGCAATGCTCTGTTATCTTGGAAATCTAGATGTAGGTTCATAGTCCAGAGAAGGGGCTATCAGACAGAACATCTAAGAAAGAACATCTAAAAGAGTAGCGCTTTCTAAACGCAGACCTGAAACAATGACTGGACTATGGAAAGCAGTGGAAGAAGAGTGGAACAAAATACCTCTACCAATTTTAAGAAATGCAAATCTTGGAAATCTAGATGTAGGTTCATAGTCCAGAGGCTATCAGACAGAACATTTAAGAAAGAACATCTAAGAAAGGAGCGCTTTCTAAACGCAGACCTGAAACAATGACTGGACTATGGAAAGCAGTGGAAGAGGAGAGGAATAAAATACCACTACCAATTTTGAGAAATGCTCTGTTATCTTGGAAATCTAGATGTAGGTTCATAGTCCAGAGAAGGGGCTATCAGACAGAACGTCTAAGAAAGAACATCTAAGAAAGGAGCGGTTTCTAAACGCAGACCTAAAAAAACGATTGGACTATGGAAAGCAGTGGAAGAGGAGTGGAATAAAATACCACTACCAATTTTAAGATATGCACTGTTATCTTGGAAATCTAGATGTAGGTTCATAGTCCAGAGAAGGGGTTATCAGACAGAACATCTAAGAAAGAACATCTAAAAGAGTAACGCTTTCTAAACGCAGACCTGAAACAATGACTGGACTATGGAAAGCAGTGGAAGATTAGTGGAATAAAATACCACTACCAATTTTAAGCAATGCTCTGTTATCTTGGAAATCTAGATGTAGGTTCATAGTACAGAGAAGGGGTCATCAGACAGAACATCTAAGAAAGAACATCTAAAAGAGTAGCGCTTTCTAAACGCTGACCTGAAACAATGACTGGACTATGGAAAGCAGTGGAAGAAGAGTGGAACAAAATACCCCTACCAATTTTAAGAAATGCAAATCTTGGAAATCTAGATGTAGGTTCATAGTCCAGAGGCTATCAGACAGAACATTTAAGAAAGAACATTTAAAAGAGTAGCGCTTTCTAAACGCAGACCTGAAACAATGACTGGACTATGGAAAGCAGTGGAAGAGGAGTGGAATAAAATACCACTACTAATTTTAAGCAATGCTCTGTTATCTTGGAAATCTAGATGTAGGTTCATAGTCCAGAGAAGGGGCTATCAGACAGAACATCTAAGAAAGAACATCTAAAAGAGTAGCGCTTTCTAAACGCAGACCTGAAACAATGACTGGACTATGGAAAGCAGTGGAAGAAGAGTGGAACAAAATACCTCTACCAATTTTAAGAAATGCAAATCTTGGAAATCTAGATGTAGGTTCATAGTCCAGAGGCTATCAGACAGAACATTTAAGAAAGAACATCTAAGAAAGGAGCGCTTTCTAAACGCAGACCTGAAACAATGACTGGACTATGGAAAGCAGTGGAAGAGGAGAGGAATAAAATACCACTACCAATTTTGAGAAATGCTCTGTTATCTTGGAAATCTAGATGTAGGTTCATAGTCCAGAGAAGGGGCTATCAGACAGAACATCTAAGAAAGAACATCTAAAAGAGTAGCGCTTTCTAAACGCAGACCTGAAACAATGACTGGACTATGGAAAACAGTGGAAGTGGAGTGGAACAAAATACCCCTACCAATTTTAAGAAATGCAAATCTTGGAAATGTAGATGTAGGTTCATAGTCCAGAGGCTATCAGACAGAACATTTAAGAAAAAACATCTAAAAGAGTAGCGCTTTCTAAACGCAGACCTGAAACAATGACTGGACTATGGAAAGCAGTGGAAGAGGAGTGGAATAAAATACGACTACCAATTTTAAGCAATGCTCTGTTATCTTGGAAATCTAGATGTAGGTTCATAGTCCAGAGAAGGGGCTATCAGACAGAACATCTAAAAGAGTAGCGCTTTCTAAACGCAGACCTGAAACAATGACTGGACTATGGAAAGCAGTGGAAGAGGAGTGGAACAAAATACCCCTACCAATTTTAAGAAATGCAGATCTGGGAAATCTAGATGTAGGTTCATAGTCCAGAGGCTATCAGACAGAACATTTAAGAAAGAACATCTAAAAGAGTAGCGCTTTCTAAACGCAGACCTGAAACAATGACTGGACTATGAAAAGCAGTGGAAGAGGAGTGGAATAAAATACCACTACCAATTTTAATAAATGCCCTGTTATCTTGGAAATCTAGATGTAGGTTCATAGTCCAGAGAAGGGGCTATCAGACAGAACATCTAAGAAAGAACATCTAAGAAAGGAGCGGTTTCTAAACGCAGACCTAAAACGACGATTGGACTATGGAAAGCAGTGGAATAAAATACCACTACCAATTTTAAGAAATGCCCTGTTATCTTGGAAATCTAGATGTAGGTTCATAGTCCAGAGGAAGGGCTATCAGACAGAACATTTAAGAAAGAACATCTAAAAGAGTAGCGCTTTCTAAACGCAGACCTGAAACAATGACAGGACTATGGAAAGCAGTGGAAGAGGAGTGGAATAAAATACCACTACCAATTTTAAGATATGCCCTTTTATCTTAGAAATCTAGATGTAGGTTCATAGTCCAGAGAAAGGGATATCAGACAGAACATTTAAGAAAGAACATCTAAGAAAGGAGCGGTTTCTAAACGCAGACCTAAAACAACGATTGGACTATGGAAAGCAGTGGAATAAAATACCACTACCAATTTTAAGAAATGCCCTGTTATCTTGAAAATCTAGATGTAGGTTCATAGTCCAGAGGAAGGGCTATCAGACAGAACATTTAAGAAAGAACATCTAAAAGAGTAGCGCTTTCTAAACGCTGACCTGAAACAATGACTGGACTATGGAAAGCAGTGGAAGAGGAGTGGAATAAAATACCAGTACCAATTTTAAGAAATGCCCTGTTATCTTGGAAATCTAGATGTAGGTTCATAGTCCAGAGGAAGGGCTATCAGACAGAACATCTAAGAAAGAACATCTGAGAAAGGAGCGGTTTCTAAACGCAGACCTAAAACAACGATTGGACTATGGAAAGCAGTGGAAGAGGAGTGGAATAAAATACCACTACCAATTTTAAGATGTGCCCTGTTATCTTGGAAATCCAGATGTAGGTTCATAGTCTAGAGAATGGGCTATCAGACAGAAAATCTAAGAAAGGAGCGCATTCTAAACGCAGACCTAAAACAATGATTGGACTATGGAAAGCAGTGGAAGAGGAGTGGAATAAAATACTACTACCAATTTTAAGAAACATCTTGTTATCTTGGAAATCTAGATGTTGTTTTGCAGTCCAGAGAAAGGGCTATCAGACAGAACATCTAAGAAAAAACATCTAAGAAAGAAGCGCTTTCTAAACGCAGACATAAAACAATGATTGGACTATGGAAAGCAGTGGAAGAGGAGTGGAATAAAATACCAGTACCAATTTTAAGAAATGCCCTGTTATCTTGGAAATCTAGATGTAGGTTTATAGTCCAGAGGCTATCAGACAGAACATTTAAGAAAGAACATCTAAAAGAGTAGCGCTTTCTAAACGCTGACCTGAAACAATGACTGGACTATGGAAAGCAGTGGAAGAGGAGTGGAATAAAATACCAGTACCAATTTTAAGAAATGCCCTGTTATCTTGGAAATCTAGATGTAGGTTCATAGTCCAGAGGAAGGGCTATCAGACAGAACATCTAAGAAAGAACATCTGAGAAAGGAGCGGTTTCTAAACGCAGACCTAAAACAACGATTGGACTATGGAAAGCAGTGGAAGAGGAGTGGAATAAAATACCACTACCAATTTTAAGATATGCCCTGTTATCTTGGAAATCCAGATGTAGGTTCATAGTCTAGAGAATGGGCTATCAGACAGAAAATCTAAGAAAGGAGCGCATTCTAAACGCAGACCTAAAACAATGATTGGACTATGGAAAGCAGTGGAAGAGGAGTGGAATAAAATACTACTACCAATTTTAAGAAACATCTTGTTATCTTGGAAATCTAGATGTAGGTTCATAGTCCAGAGAAAGGGCTATCAGACAGAACATTTAAGAAAAAAACATCTAAAAGAGTAGCGCTTTCTAAACGCTGACCTAAAACAATGATTGGACTATGGAAAGCAATAGAAGAGGAGTGTAAACAAATACCACTACCAATTTTAAAAAATGCACTGTTATCTTGGAAATCTAGATGTTGTTTTGCAGTCCAGAGAAAGGGCTATCAGACAGAACATCTAAGAAAAAACATCTAAGAAAGAAGCGCTTTCTAAACGCAGACATGAAACAATGATTGGACTATGGAAAGCAGTGGAAGAGGAGTGGAATAAAATACCAGTACCAATTTTAAGAAATGCCGTGTTATCTTCGAAATCTAGATGTAGGTTCATAGTCCAGAGAAAGGGCTATTAGACAGAACATTTAAGAAAGAACATCTAAGAAAGAACATCTAAGATAGGATTCCTTTCTAGACGTAGACCTAAAAATAATCTTTGGAGTCTGGAAAGCAGTGGAACAGGAGTGGAATGCAATGCCACTACCAATTTAAAGAATGGCCTGTTATCTCGGAAATCTAGACGTAGGCTCATAGTCCAGAGAAAGGGCTATCAGATGCAACATTTAGAAAAAAATAATATTATTTTCTACATTAAGTATATTCCTGGAAAATCATTCTAAAAATGTGTGAGCATCTCATCCTCTGTATTACATAATTTGAAAGAAACAGAATATCATTCTACTGAGTACACCGTTTAAACGTTGCCTTGGAACTTACTAAATTCTGTAATATTGTAGAGTATTTCAAATCCTTTTAGAATAACAGGTCTCCTGAAGAGATGTCATAATGTCTGAGACATTGATGGACATTCCAGACGGTAGTGACTACTGTTGACTGATTACCTGAAACGTGTTAGTTGTGCTGGGAGTAAGATATCGTCCCGTATGAATGAAAGGATGATAGCATCCTTTCATTCCTAAAGGACGTTTCCATGTTCCTGTCACAGAAAGAAGGTAAGAACTATCGGGATAACAGCCTCACTGAGTCCGCCAGGTAACCTCTATCAAGAAAAACCGCAGACACTGGTGTAATTTAAAGCATCATATTGTTCCAGACATATTCTTGCAGTAACACTAAAAACAACTCCCAAATGTTTTCATTAGTTGATAATACCAAGTAAGTGATGATAGTTTGGAGTAAGGATAGCTAAAAATATCACTATGAGTTTGAATCTAATTTCTTATTATTGTAAATTAAATAGATCTATTTCACATGCAACATTAAGATATCGCATAATAATTCGTTTCATAGCCTATCTGTGTATTATTGCAGTACTAACTCATTCCAGCCCATTGTTGTTCTGAAACAACATACTGTATATTCCATGACCACCGTCTTCGCACAGAAGTCTGTTATAAACCCACCTCATTTCCCAACCTGATGCTCCGCAGTTTATCCTGCCCGAATTCTTACAAGACAGCTTTTTCCGTTCTCGAGTTAGAAGAGCCTTTGCCGTCTCCTCCGATGTTCACTCTAGACAATGCGAACTAAAACACACAGCTAATTTTGCCGCTGAGGCAGGATACACCTCTAACCAGATACAAAATTTTAATTTTGCCGCTGAGGCAGGATACACCTCTAACCAGATACAAAATTTTGCCGCTGAGTCAGGTTACACCTTGAACCAGATGCAAAATTTGGCAGCTAGGCACGATATCCCTCGACCCAGGTACATAATTTGGCCGCTGAGGCAGGATACACCTCTACCCAGATACAAAATTTGGCCGCTGAGGCAGGATACACCTCTACCCAGATACAAAATTTGGCCGCTGAGGCAGGATACACCTCTACCCAGATACAAAATTTGGCCGCTGAGGCAGGATACACCTCTACCCAGATACAAAATTTGGCCGCTGAGGCAGGATACACCTCTACCCAGATACAAAATTTGGCCGCTGAGGCAGGATACACCTCTATCCAGATACAAAATTTTATTGGAAAAGGTTCAGCTGTGTTAATCCTTCTGCGCTGCAACTACGCTACCCGGGTTCTATTCCTTACATGCCAAATGTTTCCTATCAACTCAAGAACGCGCTCAGGAGGATCAACTTCGATGTCTGCATAAAGTCTCCGGCAAGTTTGTAAACCCTGCTTAAGTGAAATTTTAACAAGCCCCTATTTCCCAACGAGGCAGGTGGTTATACCATCCCACTACAATATCCGGACGACTACAAGGGATACTACATCGGAATGACTAAGCGTTCGTTTAGAATTAGACTCAATGAACATAAAAGAGACACAAAAGACGGAAAGGTAAAACCACACTGTCCAGAGAAGTCAAGTACAAGTCCTCTTATACTATGTGGGATGACATCAAGAAATTAGCATCTTATCCCCCGCCTAAATCTACTGCCATTCGCGAAACCTTAGAGGTCATAACCAACAATGAGGCTTGCAATGACAACTTCTCTCTAGAATTGCCACGAGTTTGGGAGCAGTTCGTCCAATAATGCTACGTTTTCTCCCACGATACAGCGTGCCCAACATACAAGACGCCTGGTTTCTGCGAATGAATAATTACATTCGCATCTGTACATTTATGGTCTAGTTAAGGTATGATGTTCAAATTGTTGAAGTATTCTATTATCCAGTTTGCGGTTTGCTGTCTACCTTCCTTGAGAAAGCTACGTGGTTGATGTGCGAAAGCTTGGAAATTTTGATTTTCTATTTTACGCGAAGAAATTCGGATCACTAGTATAGTTATACCATTTTGAGTATATTCTATGAATTCTTTTTTGATTGGAGGTTTAACGACCACCGTGAGCAACTCAATGGGTTAAAAGCAGTTGCCCGTCCCTAATTTAGGGTCACTGGTTCCAGGGAAGGGAGAAGCCAGTGCCGTAAGACAAACACAACATCCATGCCTCACCGGGTTTCGAACCCGGACCCCTTTCGGACGAATGATCAGAGGCCATCGCTTAGACAACTGCGCCACCGGAGCGGCAATTGAAGGTTTAACAACCACAGTGAGCAACTCAATGGGCTATAAGCAGTCGCCCGTCCCTAATTTAGGGTCACTAGTTCCAGAGAAGAGAGAGAGCCAGTGCCGTTAGACAAACACAACATGTATGCCTGGCCGGGATTCAAACCCGGACCTCTTACGGACGACTGCCCCGGTGGCGCAGTGGTCTAAGCAATGGCTTTTGACCATTCGTCCGATATGGGCCCGGGTTCGAATCCTTGTGAGGCATGGATGTTGTGTTTGTCTTACGGCGCTGACTCTCTCCCTTTCCTGGAACCAGTGACCCCAAATTAGGGACGGGTGACTGCTTATAGCCCATTGAGTTGCTCACGGCGGTCGTTAAACCTTCAATCAAAAAAAAATCGCAAGACAGGAGTTTCCTAAGTTGTGTGCCAAAATGTGATATGACTTTGTGTTTCACAATTAAAAAGGAAAGAAAAAAAAGAAAGTGCTCTGTCTCCTATGTTGTGTGTCGAAATGTGATAAGATTTTGTGTTTCACAATAAAAAAAGAAAACAAGAAAGAAATTTTTCGATTTCCATGTGAAGTGAAAAATATTCTGTAGGCACGGATGTTGTGTTTGCCTTACGGTGCTGGCTCTCTCCCTTCCCTGGAACCAGAGGCCCTAAATTAGGGACGGGCGACTGCCTATAGCCCAATGGGTTGCTCACGGTGGTCGTTAAACCTACATATATAAAAATGATATGATTTTGTGTTTGGTAATAATAATAATAATAATAAAAGAAACGGCTTTGTTGATTTCCATGTGAAATGAAAAATATTCTATTGATCTTTTTTTTGTTTCTATATTCAGAGATAGGGGATGAAAACAGAATTTCCTTTTGAAAAGAGCGACGTGGTTTCATGTTTACGAAGGAAACAAAATAAGGAACAGGAAATCAAATTATCAGAAATTTGAACTTTTGTATTCCAATGTTATTCACAAACAACATTTTTTATTTGAGGAATAAAATGTTATAAACATTTTTCAGTGTTTCTTTTTATTCATAACAGGCACAACCCGAAAAAAAGTTTCCAATTTCAAAAATAAAATTTTGTGCTGTAAAGGGTTAAGATGAGAAGTAAAAAAAAAGATAACGTAATGTACTCTAAAAAGAACAACAAAAAAAAAAAAAAAAAAACTGAGCTCTTCAAGACAATCGTTTGATCCTGATGAAACTCGGCATGCAAGTACCTGAGTGCTGAATTGGCAAATTATTTAAAAACTAGCGTATATCCCATCCTAGGACGGTTGTTTTTAAGCTTTAATTAATCATCCTAGGACGGTTGTTTTTAAGCTTATATTAATTTATAGCGGATGCTTCCCGTCCTAAGATGGTAAAGGTTTAATTGAAGCAGATTAAAAACAAATGAAATACACGCCGGCGTGTTTGTAAGGGAATATAGTATAAACTTATATAGTAAGGACTCATTCATGTTAAAACTAAAAATTAAATGCTATTTATTTCATTCTTTCACAAGACCTCGCGATAAATATTCTGCGCGAAATATTTGTTGTTCAACAATTTTCCTTGTAGTCCAGTTGTTTTCCTGTAAACTTACCTCAATAACTTTTGCTTTGATTTTTCGCGTTAAATGACTTTTTCTCCGGCACATTTGTTAATCTCTTCACGGCTTGTTTTAGACTGTCCTGTTCGACGGTTAGTTTGAAACTTCATACCGAAGCTTTTTCTACAAAATAATGCGACATCTGGTGTTACAAATCGGAACTATCTAAATTATGGACAATGTGCTGTTGGGGCGACATCTGCTTTTAGATGCATTTTGCTCAATTCCACATCGAGATATTTCAGTTTTTATTGTAAGTTACAGCGTTTAGGTAGATCGATATTTTGCAAAATGAATAATACATACACCGAAGAGCAATTGAATTAGAGACAGCTGGCGTTATGCAAATGTGGCGCTGTGGGCGGCCCTGTAAACGGAAACGACATGACGTATGCAACGATCCGACAATAAAAGGAGTGATGCGACGGGAATCAGTAAGAGTCGGACGCAGTATGGGTAAGACGAAGAATCTAAGCGCATTTGATCGTGGGCAAATTGTCGGGGCCCGACGAAGGGGCACTCCATCTCGGAAGTCGTGCAGGCACTGGGAATTTCACGAGCCACTGTGTCACGGGTGCACCGTGAGTACATCGAATCCGGTAAAACCATCCCTGCAAGGGCCAACTGCCGTGGACAACAGCGTTTGGATGAGCGGGGTCATCGTCGGCTAGCTCACCTTGTAACAGCGGATAAACGGGCCACAGTGCAAGAAATCACTGGACAATTTAACGCTGGTGCACAAAAACGTGTAAGCAGTCACACCATCCAGAAATATCTCCTCGCTATGGGGTACAGAAGCGATCGTCCCACGAGGGTACCGCTGCTGACGGCACATCACAGGGTACAAATGTTAGCATGAGCGCGGGAACATCGCCACTGGACCCTAGACGTGTGGAAAAATGTTGCATGGACTGATGAGTCGAGATTCATGTTGGTACATGCGGATGGCAGGATACGACTACGGCCCAAACCACATGAAGCGATGGATCCTTCTTGCCAGCAGGGTACTCTTCAAGCTGGTGGGGGTATCATTCTCGTCTGGGGACTGTTTACGTGGATTGAAATGGGACCACTGTTACGTGGGACATCGTCCCTCACAGGCCAACGTTACAGGAATATCCTGGACGACCATTTGCTGCCGCCCCGGTGGCGCAGTGGTCTAAGGCGCTGGCCTCTGATCATTCGTCCGTACGGGGTCCGGGTTCGAATCCCGGTCAGGCATGGATTTTGTGTTTGTCTTACGGCACTGGCTCTCTCCTTACCCTGAAACCAGTGACCCTAAATTAGGGGCGGGCGACTGCTTATAGGCCATTGAGTTGCTCACGGTGGTCGTTAAAACTCCAATAAAAAAAAACAAAAAAAAACGACGATTTGCTCCCGTTTGTGCGTCTTCAACATCCCAATGTGGACCTCATCCTGCAACAAGACAATGCACCGTATCATCGCTCCCAAATTGTATCCGAATGGTTGGATGAACATTCCACCGACGTAACCTCGTTTCCTTGGCCAGCTAGGTCACCTGACCTCAATCCCATCGAGCACATCATTGATGCTATCGAGAGAGATGCTCGAGGCTCTGACCCCCTCCATCAAATCTTCGTGAACTGTGGGAGCTTGTTCAGGGATCGTGGATCCGTATGGCTTCCCAACGCTCCCGGTGTCTTGTCGAGTCCATGCCGAGACGAATTGCCGCCGTCATCAGGGCGAAAGGTGCTGCTACACTTTACTAGAAATGTATCTCTAATTCAATTGCTCTTCAGTGTATAACAACACTAAACTCGGAAAATTAGTTTCATTAAAAAAGTAAAAAAATATTGAAGTATACGAATTAATATTCAAATTGTATTAAATTAAATTAATATACAAACACAACTTTCCCGTGATATTGAGGCTTTAATTCGAATTTTGTAGATCAGATAAATAGAACTGGAGTAATTGATAATCCAATATTTTTAAATTAGCACGCGATCACCTTGACATCTGAAAGTGATCTCCTGCTATCATTTGACATCACGAGAGAAGGCAATCATTTTGACATCACGAGAGCACACACGAATTGATAAATAAATGATGACGCAGCAATGCAGACGTTGGGGTGACGTCAAGCGTTCCAGAGAGACGGATTTGGGTGTTTATATTATTAATAACGACCAATGACGCAATAGTGGCCCACCGTAGAACATAGGAACTGCGCATCGAGGAGGGCATACTAAGAGCAAATTTCGCACGCACAGACAATTGTGACTGCGGTTGTATAAACCTCCATGGAGTGTGAGGATGCTGCGACGTTGGATTTGTGGCAGTTGAGCTAGTTTGAGAGATAACGTATAATTGGGCTGAGAGAGGCATGCCGGTCAAATCGCCGTATCGCCAGGTACTTGGGTCGCAGTGACGCGACAATCAAACGATGCTGGTACCCACGGGTCGAGGAGGCACAACCCAGCAGCACGTGGGCAGTGGACAGCCGAGGGCAACGACATAACGCGAGGATCGAGCGACTGTGAGAGCCACACGAACGGAACCGAATTCGTCACTCTCAGTCATCCGCGGCCATGCTGCGTCGTCTACAGCTATGGAAGTGGGCTAATTACCTATCTCGTGCACAAATATTCCGATGGTATGCACGTTTCAAGGATGGGTGGGAAGATTCGGAAAATGACGAGAGGCCCAGACCCCCGATTTCAGTGCACAAATCTTAATTCGTTGTGAAAATTTGCGAAAAGATAAAAAGTGATCGATGTGTGATCTTGAGGATACTGGAATGAAATTTCGGTATTAATAACGACACGATTCGTCGAATTTCAGTGCAAGAGTGGGAAGGGGGAGGATTTGTGCTCGTTTTGTTCAGCAGGCGTTGTCAAAGTAGGAAGAACACGTACCAGTGGGTTACGCAAAAGACACCCTGGAGATTGGAGGAGCAATGAAAAATCTTCTCTAGTGGCAGGTGACGTGATATGGTGTTTTCTTTATGATCCTTAAACGAAGCGTCACAGTGCTCAATGAAGGTTGCCACAACCACCCCAAGGGAAAAGATCAGCTTACAAAAATCCAAAATCAAGTCAATGATTGCATGCTTTTACGTCAGCAAGAGAATTCTGCATTACGAGTTAATTTCTGAAGAGACAACTATCACTGGCGATGCTTACACATCAAATTTAGAACGATTGTGGAAGAGGATTAGTGTCAGGCCTGAGTACAAGAACGGGAAATGGCTTCTTCTTCACGATAACGCACCCGCACATAGAGCATTCAATGTATTAGGTGTGCAACTTAATTCACAGCAAATTATACCAAATTGAATACGTACCTAATCAGGAAATAATCCTCGTCGTGTTGGATACATTTGAGCCATCGGTCAGGGAGCTGCCGAATGCCACTGCGGAAAAAAGAGGGCGCTTTCGAGTCGATAAAGCCATCAACACTTGTGTGGAACTCTTCGAAAGAATTGAAGTGCGTATCACCAAAATAACTGATTGCTGTCTAGACACGATACCAAACAATGGAGATAATTGCAGATTAAAAGATAAACTTTTATTTACAACTTAAAATCATATATACATGCGAGATCTTTCAGACCCACTATGAGTCCATCATCAAGTACCGCAGAGGGGTGGTTCCGGGATTATAAAGTCGGGGGAAAAACAACGCATTGTCACGGAGGCGCCGCTCAAGCCCACGCATGCGCACTTGTTAAATACATGCAAATATTACAAAGATACAATAAACACGATTACGGATTACGATGCTATGTACAATGGTGTAAAATAAAATGTCACCATGATGAGGGTAATGTTGACCGCATGTCGTCATTACAACATTGGTTAACAAATAGAGTTATGGTCCCAAACTTCTTATGCGGCGCTCTACTTCATCACATAGGTGCTCTATGGGATTAAGATCAGGGATCTGTGCTGGCCAGTCCACACACGATACGGAATTACACGCCGTAACAGCCCTTGCTTTATGGCGTGGTGCATTTTCCTGCTGGTTCCAACAAGGCTCGGTTCCATAGTATTTCCACAGAGTTGGAAGGGCATAATTGTCCAGAATATCGAGGAAGACGTGCTGGTCAACAGGTTTGTCCACGATAACCACTGGGTCGGGACCATACCACGGAAAACACCTCCACACGAGTACACTGTCAACTCCAAACTTGACCGTACGAACAGTATACTGTGGTAAATTGCGTTCCCTGGGCTGCCGCCATACCCACACACGGCCATCAGACAGATGTATCGTGTATCTAGATTCATCAGTGCATAGGACCCATTTCCATTGATCTACGGTCCACGTTACCACGAAAAACACCCCCACACGAGTACACTGTCAGTTCCAAACTTGACCGTACGAACAGTATACTGTGGTAAATAGCGTTCCCCCGGCTGCCGCCATACCCAAACACGGCCATCAGACTGATGTATCGTGCATCTAGATTCATCAGTGCATAGGAACCGTATCCATTGATCTACGGTCCACGTTAAATGTTCTTTACACCATGGCAAACGACGAGTAGCATTCCGAGTGGAGATGAGAGGCTTGTGAATAGCCGCACGACCAAGATAACCCATGGAATGAAGTTCTCTGCGAATGGTACGTGTACTTACCGAGGTTCCAGCATTTTTACTTACCTGTACACTGAGGTCTTGTGCAGTACTCCATCGATTAGCTGTAACAAATCTCCTGAGGCTTCGACGTCCTCTATCACTGATGTTCTTTAGTCTGCCGGTACGTTTTGCTGCTTCAGACACGCCATGTATTTTCCACTTATTCAGTGCATCAAAAACAGTTGACTTGGGTATGTTAAAACGCCTCTCGGTTTCTTTTATGGACAACCCACTAATACAACACCCAACAATCTTTCCTTTCTCAAAGTCAGTTTTCTTCCGCCGCTACATTTTCACTCAACCTCACAGTGCGACATGAACGCTGTCAGATACAGGCTTGTTTTTATACCATTTGCAGCTGTACAGCGCATCTGAACAACGCAGCGGATCCGTTCATTTGCTTTTGAAGGAGTGTCCGGTGACACTTGTAAATATAGTGTATTTGTCAATACGAATTGGCCCCTGTTGTCTCCGCGATGTAAGCTACTGTGACTTGTGCATTACCAACATAACTGACTTGCGACACAACTTTTAATTGAAATACAGTTCAACATGACCTATCGGAACTTTTGCAGTATATCTTAACTATCGCATGTTTTACGACAGATATCGTTTTGTGTAACCCATAACAGTGGACTACTTTAATACTTCATCAATGATATATGACTTTGAATATATTTTGACACCTGGAATGTTCCTGCACCCGATACATTTTTTCCTACAGTGAATATAGTGTTAGAAATTACGGACACAATTTTGTGCAGCGCAACATCGACGCATGGATCTGAGGGACAACTGTAGACGTAACGTGTATAGAGTTCAGAAACACTCATGATATGAGTACAAGACAGTAGGAAGAACTGTGACATCAGCTCTTCACTCCATACCAAAAGATAACATCTGCAAATCCTTCCTTTGGTTGCCCGATCGTGCTTTCTCTTGTATGAAAGCAGGAGGAATATACTTCCAATTAAATATACCCATAGAAGTTTTTCCGCTTTCCTGTTTAAAAAAAATAGTCTACTTGCTTAATTTCCACACTGTGTAAAAGACCCGTCAGTCCTGTTAAATCTGGGTCTGTGTAAAAAAGACAATGGGTCAGTGTAAAAATCTGTGTAAAAGACCAAAATTAATGGGTATGTGTAAAAGATCCGTCATTCCTGGGAAAGACCCAAATTGCAATGGAATTATGACGGGTCTTTTACACAGACCATTAATTTGGGCATTTCACATGAATGACGGGTCTAAAAAATAATTAATGGGTCTGTGTAAAAGATACGTCATTCCTGTGAAAGACACAAATTAATGTTCTGTGTAAAAGACCAGTCACTCTGTGCAAAAGACCCGTCATAATTCCATTCCTGTGAAAGACACAAATTAATGGTCTGTGTAAAAGATCAGTCATTTCTGTGAAATTTACGCACTGTGTAAAGCACCCGTCATTTCTGTGAAATCTGAATCTGTGTAAAAGACAAGGGTCTGTGTAAAAGACAAAAATGAATGGGTCTGTGTAAAATACCCGTCATTCCTGTGAAAGACCCAAATTAATGGTCCGTGTAAAAGACCCGTCATAATTCCATTCCTGTGAAACCCCAAACCAACGGTCTGTGTAAATTAATGGTTTGTGTAAAAGACCCGTCATTCCTGTGAAATCTGGGTCTGTGTAAAAGACAATGGGCCTGTGCAAAAGTCTGTGTAAAAGAAAAAATTAATGGGTCTGTGTAAAAGAACGGTCATTCCGGTGAAAGACCAAAACTAATGGTCTGTGTAAAAGACTCGTCATAATTCCATTCCTGTGAAAGACCCAAATTAATGGTCTGTGTAAAAGACCCAAATTAATGGTCTGTGTAAAATACCCGTCATTCCTGTGAAATTTCCGCACGGTGTAAAAGACTCCTCATTCCTGTAAAATACCCCATCATTCTTCTGAAATCTGGGTCTGCGTAAAAAAAGACAACGGGTCTGTGTAAAAGTCTGTGTAAAAGACAAAAATTAACGGGTCTGTGTGAAAGACCCGAAATAATTCCATTCCTGTAAAAGACACAAATTAATGTTCTGTGTAAAAAACCAGTTATTCCTGTGAAATATCCGCACGGTGTAAAAGACCTGTCAGACCTGTGAAATCTGGGTATGTGTAAAAAGGACAATGGGTCTGTGTAAAAAATAATTAATGGGTCTGTGTAAAAATACGTCATTCCTGTGAAAGACACAAATTAATGTTCTGTGTAAAAGACCAGTCACTCCTGTGAAATTTCCGCACGGTGTAAAAGACCCGTCATTCCTGTGAAATCTGGGTTTGTGTAAAAAATACAATGGGTCTGTGTAAAAGTCTGTGTAAAAGAAAAAAATAATGGGTCTGTGTGAAAGACCCGTCATTCATGTGAAGGGCCTAAATTAATGGTCTGTGTAAAAGACCCGTCATAATTTCATTGCTATGAAAGACCCAAATTAACGGTCTGCGTAAATTAATGGCATGTGTAAAAGACCAGTCATTCCTCTGAAATTTCCGTGCTGTGTAAAAGTCCCGTCATTCCTGTGAAATCTGGGTCTGTGTAAACAAGACAGTGGGTTTGTGTAAAAGTCTGTGTAAATGACAAAAATTAATGGGTCTGTGTTAGAGATCCGTGATTCCTAGGAAATACCTAAATTAATGGTCTGTGTAAAAGACCCGTTATAATTCCATTCCTGTGAAATACCCAATTTCATGGTCAGTGTAAAAGACCAATCATTCCGGTGAAATTTCTGCACTGTGTAAAGGACCCGTCATTTCTGTGAAATCTGGGTGCGTGTAAAAGACAAAAATTAATGGGTCTGTGTAAAAGACCCGTCATTCCTGTGAAAGACCCAAATAATGGTCTGTGTAAGAGACCCGTCATAATTATATCCCTGTGAAACCCCAAATTAATGGTCTGCGTAAACGACTTGTCATAATTCCATTCCTGTGAAAGACCCAAATTAATGGTATGTGTAAAAGACCTCTTATTCCTGTGAAATATAGGTCTGTGCAAAAAAGACAATGGGTCTGTGTAAAAGAAAAAAAATAATGGGTCTGTGTAAGGGACCCGTCATTCCTGTGAAAGACCCAAATTAATGGTCTGTGTAAAAGACCCGTCATAATTCCATTCCTGTGAAAGACCCAAATTAATGGCCTGTGTAAAAGACCAGTATTCATGTAAAACTTCCGCACGGTGTAAAAGACCAGTATCTCTGTAAGGGATGTAAGGTCAGGTGATGCGTAACATCACAGCCTCTCCTTGACAAATGTCAACCCCGCCTTCTCGTGGTGCATCTTGTTCCCACTAAAGGGGCTCTGACGACCGCAAATAGCGGTATAACTATACCATCGGGATCAGAGGAAATGCTATCCCACACTCACCAACCCGCTTGGCCAGCTTGGTGAGTTATGGCCAAACACCTCCAAAATGACTCTACAACTTAAATCTTGGCCCTCAGTCTCCGGCAGCTGGAATGTACCTGGCCAAGGCAGCGGCCAGTGCGACATGAAGGCAGAGGGTGCTAAGAATCCCCGGAGGACCGGACTTGGCTGCCATTTGATGCTGACCTTGGCTACCTACAACGGACGCTCCCTATCTTCTGATTCAAGGCTTCTTGAATTGGAAGAGGAACTACAAAGGATCAAGTGGGACATCGTCGGGCTGAGTGAGGTAAGGAGAAAAGGAGAAGATCTCATTGAACTGAAAAGTGGACATCTCTTCTATTATCGTGGGACAGATACTGGCAAAACTAGTGGTGTTGGATTTATAATAAACAAGAAACTGAAGGATAAAGTGGTAGAAGTTGAAAGTTCCTCGGACAGAGCTGCACGACTCGTTATCCAACTATCGAGAAGATACCAGGCTCAGATTATTCAAACTTATGCACCCACCACAAGTCATCCTGAAGAAGAAATTGAAGAATTTTATGAGGAAATTCGTCATCTAAATAGTAAAGGTAAGCAGCACTTGAAGATAATTATGGGAGATTTCAATGCAAAAATAGGGCAACGGCAACAGAATGAAACTTCAGTAGGTAAATTCGGTCACGGCAACAGAAACCAGCGTGGAAATACTCTCGTTGAGTTTGCAGAGGCAGAAGGATTTTTCATCTTGAACTCCTTTTTCAAGAAAAATCCACACAGGAAATGGACATGGAGACATCCAAATGGGACGACAAGTGAAATTGATTTTATTATGTGTAACAAAAAATTCGTCATCGAAGACTGCAGTGTGCTAAACAAGTTCAACACAGGTAGTGACCATAGATTGGTGAGATGTAAGATGCACCTCAACACTAAACTGGAGCGTGGCAAGCTCATAAGACAAACAAAATGTATTGACATAACCAACCTTAAAAAACACCATAATACTTACAAGTTGGAACTGAAGAACAGATTCTCTGCTTTAGAAGGCCTAACATCGGAAGAAGTGCATATTTCTGAAGTTAACAGAAAAGTAACCAAAGCTCTTATGGAAACAGCAACAAAATTAGCTGGGTCTAAGAACAAGTTGCATGTAAACAAATTGTCAGGAAAAACCAAAATGTTGATGCAAAAAAGAAGAGAGATGAGGACAACTAAAGAAGATGTGACTTCCAAAGTGGAATATATAGAGCTATGCAAGACAGCACGAAAAAGTATCACTGAAGACGTAAGGAAATTCAACTGTGAGCTAGTGAGGAAAGCAATTGAAAACAACCAAAGCCTAAAGATAGCAAAGGGACATCTCAGTAAGGGAAGAAAACAGATTATGGCTCTGAGGAAAGAAGATGGTTCTATAACAAGAAATAGAGGCGAAATTTTGACAAGAGTGAAAGATTTCTACTCCAAATTATATGAAAGGGATGATACATGTACTCCAGACATCATGAAAGGTACCAGAGTTCTTCCAGTCCTCCCAGCAGAAGTTGCACATGCAATCAAGAACATGAAGCTGGGGAAAGCTCCAGGAGAAGATGGAATTACTATAGACATCATACAAGAAGCAAGTGGAGAAATTGAAACAGTACTCGCCCAAATTTTCACTCGATGCCTTAATGAAGGGAAGATTCCTGAGGATTGGAACAATGCTACAATGATCCTGCTACATAAAAAAGGTGACATTGAGGATCTCAGGAACTACAGACCTATCAGCCTCCTATCAGTGGTTTATAAAATCTTCACTAAAGTTCTTTCACACCGCTTGAAGGTAACACTGGACATGGCTCAACCGAGAGAACAAGCTAGATTCAGGAGTGGCTACAGCACAATAGATCATATCCACGTACTGAGAGAACTAATTGAAAGAGCGAGGAATATGAACTTCCATTGTGCATGGCTTTTATCGATTATGAAAAAGCCTTTGATTCGGTGAAACCATCAGCAGTTACCACGGCTCTGAAATCCTGCGGTATTGAAGATGCATACATTAATATTATTAATAACATCTATGTAAGTGCAAGTGCAAAGATTCGGCTGTTTGAAAATACAACACACATAAAAATTGGAAAGGGAGTGAGAAAAGGTGACACCATATCTCCGAAGCTCTTTAATGCCACATTGGAAAATGTCTTTCAATCACTGAACTGGGAAAACAAAGGGATAAAGATTAATGGAGATGATCTAACCCACCTTCGTTTTGCTGATGACGTAGTCATTTTTGCAACTACCCCATCAGAGCTGCAGAGTATGATCCAGGAACTTGCTGACAAGAGTAAAGAAGTGGGATTAAAAATGAACTTTCAGAAGACAAAAGTGATGTTCAATGCTTTTACAAGAAATGAAGATTTATCGATTGATGGAGAAAAACTGGAGATAACAGATACGTATGTTTATCTTGGACAGCAGATATCAAGTGAGGGTCTCATTGATGAAGAAATTAATCGGCGTACAAAACTTGCCTGGAGAGCTTTTGGAAGAAACAGCATAATTTTCAAGAGCAATATGCCATTATGTCTTAAAAGAAAAGTGTTTGATCAATGCATCCTTCCAGTGCTTACGTATGGTGCAGAGACGTGGACCTTAACTAAAAGAGACATACAAAGGCTGCAGACAACTCAAAGCAGCATGGAGAGGTGCATGCTTGGTATAACCAGGAGAGATAAGAAGAGGAACTCGTGGATCCGAAAAATGACGAGAGTGGAAGACATCATGATCAGAGTTAAATCCCTGAAATGGCAATGGGCTGGGCATACTGCCAGAAGGACAGACCATAGATGGACAGCCGAAATTTTAGATTGGATTCCAAGGGACAGGAAAAGACCCAGAAAAAGACCACATGGGAGATGGGTGGATGAAATTCGTAAATATGCGGGAGTGACATGGAGGAGACTGGCACAAGACAGACCGTTGTGGAGGAAACTTGGGGAGACCTTCGTCCAGCAGTGGATTGATAATGGTTGACAATGATGATGATGATGATCTCTGTAAAATTTCCGCAAGGTGTAAAAGACCCGTCATTCCTGTGAAATCTGGGTCTGTGTAAAAGTATGTGTAAAAGACCCATCACTCCTGTGAAATCCTCTTAAAGCAGCTGACTTTCAATGATTTCATTTCATTTCATTTATTTATTCTGCCGAGCATTGCCATATAGTACAGGAAATATAGTTTACAAAACAGAGCGCAGCAAGGAAGCAAACGGAAAAGGCCAACGAGGCTTGACAAAGCCCTGAGCTCCCTATACAGCAGTGTTAAATAAAACAAGAAAAAAGTTAATGTAAAGAATACAGCCAAAAAGTCAAGCATGATCAATGTTGTGTATGGAAATGCAAGCAAAAACAGGTTAAAGTGTAATTCATTTGGAAATTATTAATTTTTTTTAATTAACTGTGATTCATTATGTAACTTTTCAATTTCTTTTTAGGTTAAAGTTATTTAGTATTGTTAGTTACGATGGTAGTGATTCCAGTAATGAGGGCCAGTGTAGTTCAAACTTTGTTTCATAGTTTCCGTTTTTGGATGAATCGGTCAAATATGTGTTTCATTTCGTGTGCCGTGTGGGTATGTCTGTGAAATCATTTTTATTATATCAGTGTGTAGATTATTTTTTATTCTCTCGAACATGATTTTTCCAATGTTAAAATAATAAAGTTTGGTTGATTGTGAGAATATAATATTTATTCGTGTAAATTTTTGTGTTGGTGTATAATAATAACTGTGTGCTTGTATTGAATTTAAGATCAATTAATCTAATCTATTTATTTTACAAAGTTTGAAGCTTTTTAAAATTATATTTTGCTGTATGTCCATGTTAGTGTGGCATAGTTGATGTGTGTCTGGAACATAAACACATCGGACAAAAAATTAGTCACCCCTGTCAGAACATACCTAACAATGGGTGACGGCGCCTCTTGTCTTGATAACACCATGAATCTGGTGTGACAGAGACTCCACGAGGTTGTAGATGTATTGAACATCGATTTGCAGCCACCCGTGCATCAATTGGTCCCCGAGTTCCGCCAGAATACGTGGGTGTCTATTCCAGCATTTCACCTCCTGTTCCAAATGATCCCACAGATTTTCAATAGGATTTAAATCTGAGGATTTGGCAGGCCAGTCGGGGTGAACCAGTGTTGCTGATTGTTCGCCGTGCAACTCAGTCACAGTTTTAAGCCTGTGCGAATGGCAATTGTCTTCTTGGAAAACAGGAGTGGCAATGTGATGCTGCTTCTGGAGATGTAGGTCAAAGGTCAACACTTGGATATTTAGAATACGGAGGTACGCATGCTGGTTCAAATTCATAGTCACTGCAACGAGAGGGCTCATTTCGTGGTACGAAATACATCCCCAAAACATCACAGAGCCTCCTTCATCTTGAACACCTTGCAGACAATCAGGATTAAAGGCTTCATTGGGCCTGCGGTGCACTCGTCACCTTCCATCGTTGGAGTACAAACAAAAATGAGACTCATCAGACCAAATTACTCGTTTCCAATCCTCCACATTAAAGTTTGAGCCCATTGATAACGTGTGACTTTGTGACTTGCTGTTAAAAGAGGCTTCTTCCGTGGTACTCTGCTCCAGATGTCCATCGCATGCAGTTCTCGTCGTAATGTCCTTTTCGAAATTGGTTGGAGTGGACTTTCATTGACTGTTTGGAGCAATTGTTGCCTGGTTTGAAACCGATTTGCAGTTATTAGGCATGAAACTTGGAGGCGGCCCCTGTTGGTGGGAATCGTTTTTTTGCCACAGGTACGTCGCCTATTTTCAGTTGACTGCGAACTGCACCACTGTTTGTAGACACGCCGGACAGTACGCTTCGACACACCAAAAAATTGGACGACTTCATATACTTTGTGCCCATGGGAACGGCCAAACACGATGGCTCCTTTTTGCCACTCAGTAACATCTGTCTTACGACCAATATTGCCAACTAAATTCAAACCACGCGTTGCTCTTCACCCCTACACAAGCCAGAAATGATCCAGTAGACCACACCACGATAGTGCTATTTATCTCCAAACAATGCTATCACGGCGCCCTCTGTGCAATCGGTAACTTCCTACAAATTTTAAAGATGACAATCCGATTTTTGGTGTAAATGTGACAAGGATGGTAAGTCAGAAAATATCCGAAAAAGAAAATTTCATCGTCCTGGAGAGGGACTCGAACCCGCGTCTCCCAGATAGCGCCCGGGTATCCTAACCACTACACCACCCAGAACGACCAAGTCCCAAGTTTCCGATTAATTTGAATATAACCATCACAGGATTCGCTAGTCGAAGCAACCGGCATTCACGTTTAGCCAATCTGGAGGTTAAGAATCTTATCCCGTGATTGCCTGGAGGAGCAGATAAATCATGAATGGAATACGGGATTACACCATATAATAAAAATTTTGAAGATGACAATCCGATTTTTGGTGTAAATGTGACAAGGATGGTAAGTCAGATAATATCGTAAAACTTGAAAACTTCATCGTCCTGGTGTGCGACTCGAATCCGCGTCTCCCAGATAGCGCCCGGGTATGCTAACCACTACACCACACATAACGACCAAGTCTTAAGTTTCCGATTAATTTTGTTGACACACCCGGGTGCTATATGGGACACGCGGATTCGAGTCGCACTCCAGGACGATGAAGTTTTCAAGTTTTCGGATATTATCTGACTTAACATCCTTGTCACATTTACACCAAAAATCGGATTGTCATCTTCAAAATTTGAATTATATGGTGTAATCCCGTATTTCCTTCACAGTAGCTACGTATTGTCGCTTCTGTGAGGGTTGACAAATTTTATGTCCAGTATAATATAAAAAAGTAAGAGTTTTTGGGGAAAGGTTTGTTAGCACTGAACTAATATCTCCAATGTTTTTAGATAGTTTGTAAAGCAGGTTATTAAAATGTTTTTTTCCATTTAAGGTCGTTATCAATAGTAATCCCCAAGTAATGCATAGAAGTAACCTCTTCAATACTTTTGCTATTTATGAAAAAGATGGTATTTGATAATTGTGTAAAATGTTGTTTAGTACAAATCAAAAATTTTGTTTTAATAATATTTAATAATAATTCATTAAAGTTTTACCAATCTGAAATTTTGTTAAGTTGAATATTAATTTTCTGTATGATTTCAGTACCGCACTATGTGTGTTACGTAATCGCTGTTTGCTGAGCGCGTGAGCCGTGAATCCCGTGTACTTACTTCTGTTCGCCCTGTTAAGCGATACGTGGCTTGTGTTTTCTCCAGCGTGCTTTGTAGCTCTGTCAGTCCCCATGTGGAAGTGGAGGCGTTTCTTCGACGAAGTTGGGAAGGATGAAGAAACATGTATTGCATGGTGTGAGTGGAAAGGATTGCTTCCAACTGAAAGAAGATGTTCCGCAGGTCATCCAATGAGTTTGCGAGTGGATATGTGTCATCGTTTAGGACAATTCAGGTATAGGAAGAATAACGTTAAAGAGAAAAGTGAGCAGTGTTCCCGTTTACTTGGGTCGTGGTTTGAAGCTGCTTGTGTTCTTCTTGATAAGGTGATGACTCTTTTGTATTGTTTCGCCAAAGGATTGTCCTACGATGATGCAATTGAGGAATCTTCCCAGGGTGGAGTTTCCACATCCTCTGCGACAGTCAGCGACTATTATCACTCTTGCAAAGAACTAGTCGTAGAGTTTATGGTAGCCTACGAACAAGACGAAGGACAGCTTGGGGCCCTGGTGTGATCGTAGACGTTGATGAGGCGAAGGTTGGGAGCGGAAGTATAATCGTGGTCGTCTCGTTGAGGGCACCTGGATCCTTGGCATCTTTGAACGAGATTCGAAACGATTCAGGGTTGAGATCTGCGCGGAGAATAACCGCTCTGCTCCCACATTGCTGCCGCTCATCCAGAAACATGTTAAACCTGGAAGTACTGTAATGACGGACCAGTGGGCTGCGTACCGCAATCTCCCATCCTGTGGTTTCCAACATCTGTCAGTAAACCACTCGCCTAATTTCGTCGATACGACTACTGGAGCGCATACGCAAGGTGTTGAGAGCAATTGGCGGCCCCTCAAATGCACACTATCTAATGGAATTCACAAATACTACTTGACAGACCACATTCTCGAATATTTATTCCGACGAAATTGTCGTCTTTCCTCTGAAAACTGTTTTGACAGGGTGATTGCTATCATCAAACAGTTCTTTCCCAGTACGTAATGTTTTCCACTTAAATATTCGTACTACATAAACAGGTTCTCAATGACAAGGAAACACACTTCTTTTCCGTCGTTATAAATATTTAACAACACCTGAACTACTCACATTCCATAAAGGCCCTTTTCAGGGCCAGCCATATTACAAAATAAACCCCTTCCTTTCAAACCTATCGCGAAACGTTTCTCCCGGCATTCCAGCGGTGCGTTGGCTGAAGCAGACGACGGGGCCGAAGATTGAAGTGCATCCTATTATTACATGTTGTGAGAATATTTATATCATCGGCATATGAAAAAAGATCCATATCAGTTATAGAACAGAAAATGTCATTAATATGAATACTAAAAAGCAGAGAACCCAAGGTTAATTCACTCACCTAATAATTTCACCACATATTTGTAATACGTTTTTCCTGTTAAATATGCTTCCTAAATTCATTCATCAGGTCTACCGCTTACCATTTAAACTGACACTTATCTATTTTTTATGAACTTTGACTCTAAAACATGTTTATCCTGTGAGTCACTGAGAGCATTTTAATATTTTAAAAACTAAGGTTAAAGTCTCTCCGCTGTTCGGAGGACGGATGCATCTTATGCATGTTTTATAAGAATTTTTTTGACAGGGTTTAAATTCCTAACTCTCTAAGTAAATCGGTTTTTTCTTGCGGAGATACTTTCGATGCATTTTTTATCAACACTCGGAATACTATTTAAAAATCAATGTCTGTTTTTTCTTAATTCTGAAACCATCATGCTTGCTGCAAAAGAGTTTTCACGTAAAATTTTCACATACCCAGTATATTTATTAAATGATTATTACACTTTGGCAGCTCGAGATTTTGTCTTCTGTTGAAATATGCACCAAGTAACCTTATGCAGGTATAAGTCTCTTAATATTTTATTCAACTCATGAGAGAGGTTACGATTCTTTGAAACGGAATAATTTTCAGAAGAAACAAAATCATTTAAAACGTCTTATATAAATGAGAAATATTGCCTTTACTTTTCACTTATTAAGTGTTTCTGCTTTCCATATATCCCCAATGACTTACTACTAATTAGGCATTGTGCGCTATAACAGAGTTAAACTAGTCGGAGTAACGATTTGAGCGATGAAAAATAGTTTTGTTTTCCATCAAGCGATGAAATTTGTTTTAAATCCCTAGGTCATACAGTGACACAATTTTTTATTAACTTGGCATTTTTGTGAGAGAGTTTTGCTCCGCATTCCATTAATTATTGCTGCTGTCTTTCCAGTGAAAGAGTTTGGAAATTATCTTGTTGTGAACGTGTTTTTTTTTTTTTGGGGGGGGGGGGGGGAATTGTCTTTCCACGTTTCTTCGGCTCAGATTTTTTCCCCCAATTCCATTGTGTTTTAAATCTTTCGCGTGTAATTCCGAAACTTAATTGATGAGCAACCATCTTTCTTGCGGCATTTTGAGACAGAAATTTTAAAATGACGAAATCTGTGATACTTATTCACAAGAGACGCACATTTCTTCGCAAGTCTTAAAAATCGTCATGCTCGTAGAAATGAGCTGTTATCTTCTTAATTTTGCACTACCACCTGAAAGCTAAAGCTCTTTTACTTTTGATTCCATTTTGATGATTGTAAGAAGCTTAATACATTTGCTTTTAGAATAATTCCGAGAAATGCCCGAGGAAGAAATTCAAAGAATGCTACCGTAGTCTCAGGTGTAATCAGCATACTTTTTGGCATAGACAAAAATAAAAAACAAAAATCGTTATGAAGCTTAGAACGTTCTGTAATATTCCTCAATCGTATAAAACTAACGGTAAGAGAAAAGAAACAGAGACTCCTCGACATCGCAGTGGTCTAAACGCAGGCTTGTGACCATCCATCTGAGATGGGTTCTGGTTCGAATCCCGTGAGGCTTGGATGTTGTGTTTCTCTTACGGCACTGGCTCTCTCCCTTTTCTGTAAATAGTGGCCCGTAATTAATGACGGACGACTCCCTACATATCCCATCGAGTTTTTCACAGTGGTCCTTACCCCCCCCCCCTCCCCCCACAAATATGAGAAACAGCCGTTATAGAGGATGGTTCGAAAGGCTTGCCCTATTTTTAGAAAATAAGTAAAAATCAACTCCCTCACTTTTTTCTATTTGGAAAACCATCGTGAGCAACTCGATGGGCCGTCCCTAATAGCTTTCGGCCGTCCCTAATTTAGCTTTCGGCCGTCCCTAATTTAGCTTTCGGCAGTCCCTAATTTAGCTTTCGGCCGTCCCTAATTTAGCTTTCGGCCGTCCCTAATTTAGCTTTTGGCCGTCCCTAATTTAGCTTTCGGCCGTCCCTAATTTAGCTTTCGGCCGTCCCTAATTTAGCTTTCGGCCGTCCCTAATTTAGCTTTTGGCCGTCCGTAATTTAGGGCCACTGGTTCCAGGGAAAGAAGAGGGCCAGTGCGGTTCCTTTTGAATATTTCTGTATTATTCAGATTTAGACGAACGTATGAAACAACACCGATGAAATGTGATGTAGTTACGAAAGTCTTTTTGCGCCTGCGCAACCTAAAATCTGACCTCGAGATGGAGAAAAAGCTGAATCGCAAGTGTGTTTGGTGACGGGGGTTTGTAACTTTTGGTCTAGGATATCTACAGGTTACACTTTCATCGTGTTATACATCATTATTGCGCCTTTTGTAAAGAGATCGTGCTTATGTTATTGGTTTGCCCGATAACATAAGCACGATATTTTTACAAAAGTTCAGTCACCAGGATGGATCTAAGGGTTATTTCTGCTTCTGATGTATTTGCACCAAAATGTAAGCTCCTGAAAACTCGATTGAAAAAATTATTTCTTGGACTGATGTCGCTCACATCGAAAAACGTCTTGAGAATACTTTCTTCTTAAAATAATGCATGGTTTTCCCGCCAGGGGTGTAGATGAATATCCTATTTTTGCCGATATCTCTGCTTCTAAGAGTCCGATTTGAAAAATTCTGTCTTTGTTGGAGAATATTTCCGCTGCAAAATGTTTCTCATATAATTTCAAAGTTTTCTTAACTCACAACTGATATTGCTGTAAAAGGAAACGTGAACTTACGCCCTCTGCCACCAGTGAGCATAAGTTAACGTTTCCCTTTACAGCAACATGTGCGGGACTAAAAATCCGACTGAAAAACTTCTTTCTTCGGTCAGATACTACTAACTATGGAAACTCTGTGTGCGTATTTTCTTCCCAAAATAATGAACAATTTCACCGCTAGAAGTCCGAAACGCCTAACCCGTTTTTCTCAATATATCTACTTCTACATGTACGATTTAAAAATTTCTTTCATCAGCGGATGCCATTTACCTTGTATAACATTTTAGGCTGGTATATGAGGAATTTATATTTCCAAATTCTGTTGGTAAGTGGTGTTTGTGTACTTCAGTTTGCAGTTATATCGCGGCTTCTAAAATCACTATTGAGAAATTTACTGTATACCATTCGCTACAATCGAGATGTGCAGCATTATCCTCTTTAATTTCACGCTAGGGAGTGCAAAAGACGAAGGCCTTTTTTTCGCTATTTCTGCTTACGGTAGTCGTATTTGAAAAGTTCTTTTTCCTTAGCCTAGCTTTTTTAATGAAGGATATTTTTCGCCTATTTTCAACTTTTCCATTATGCAAAATTCTTCAGCTAGCAGACGTATATACACTGGTGTGCAAAAATTAAGGGCGAAGAGGAGAAATTAGCATAGCAGCGGAACGAGCAGTCAGAACGGACCGAAAGACTACTCAGGAGATAGACCACGGACAGGTACGGTAGGGCATGGGCATATATGCATCACGACGGCATGACGTGGGGGTCGGAAGGGTATAAAGCACACGGGAGGTGTACACTCAGCAATTCGGTGAAAGCTATTGCGCGGTGTACATCGGTTTGAACGACGTCGAGTTGCTACCACCGTGTGATATGGCCAACAGGCAATCCAGTAGACGACATCTCGATGACTTTACCCGAGGTCGCGTTATTGGGAAGTTGGAAGAAGGTCGAAGTGTGACTAGTGTGGCCGAGGAGTTCGGAATCGTTCACAGCATTGTTTTACGAGCTTGGAGAGCATTTCAAACGACAGGAACAGCTGTCCGAGAGTTTACCAGTGGTCGTCCACGAGCAACCACGGCGGCGGATGACCGGTATATTGTCCTACAGGCGAGAAGAGACAGACGGAAGACAGCGAGAGAAATTGCAAGGCACATGCAATAGACAACTGGACGTCCGTTATCGCGTTTTACCGTGGCTAGGAGGCTGCACAAAGGTGGTCTATTTGCACGACGACCAGCACGGTGTGTTTCATTAACACCTGCTCATCGGAGACGGCGGTTTCTGTGGTGCCAGGAACACTAGAACTGGACACATCAGCAGTGGGGTCGAGTTCTCTTTACGGATGAGAGCCGATTTAGTCTGACGAGCGATTCTGGACGTATACACATCTGGTGAGAGCAGGGTACACGCAATCACACCTCCAACATCATTGAAAGGGACCGGTTTGGAGGTGACGGAGTTCTAGTTTGGGGCGGTATCATGCTTGGTCGCCGTACTGACCTCCACATCTTCCAAGGAGGTTCAGTCACTGGTGTCCGCTATTGTACCGAGGTTCTCCTGCCTCACATGCGTCTGTTTAGAGGTGCTGTGGGTCCTTAGTTCCTCTTCATGGACGACAACGCTACACCTCATCGTACAGTGGCTGTCGCAGAGCTGTTGGAGAGTAAAGATATTCAACACATGGATTGGTCCGCAAGGTCCCCGGACCAAATCCAATCGAACACGTGTGGGACCTTCTCGGGAGACGCTTGGCAGCACGTCACTAGCCGCCAGCAACGATTCCGCAGCTGCGATTGGTGCTACAAGAGGAATGGGCCGCGATGCCTCTACAGCTCCTTGACAATCTCGTCCTCAGCATGGACAGACGTTGTAAATCCTGCAACGCAGTCAGAGGTGATCATATCCCGTACTAAAGACTGGATGTTTCTTGGCAGCCGCCTGTCACATGGACGTTTCTGTCTTCTGTCCAGTTGTGCTCGAAGCTACCTTTTCAATAAATTGCCTTTGTATCCTTTGGATTCCTTGTTTGGACGGGTTTGCTCACTTGTCCCATATTCTTACATCTTGGGGATCTTATGGTATGATTTGAGTCGATGTGGAGCACTTCTGCACGACGTTACATTCGAAAAACCGTCTCGTCCTTAGTGTTTGCACGGCAGTGTATATCATGTTTCCTTCCCTTGTATCATGGTTCCTTCTATCTCTCTTCTTTAAACTGTTCGATTTGAAATTCTCTTTGTCTCTGATACCTTCCTTGTGCTATGAGAAACTATTTGTGTGCTATTTGTAAATTATTGTAACATTATTTTTAGCCGCTTGGGGAACTAAGCAGATGTTTCTATTTCTGGATGTTTTATCGACTGAAGAAGCCGGTTGATTGTTTTCCTAGCCGGTTCCATTGACTTTGAATAACTTTGATACATTTAATTCATGTCAGAACGGATTGAAAAGGCGTGCTGTAACGTACAAGTTTGTCCGCGCCAACCATCGAATCCGGAACCCCTTACTCCGGATTAAGTCGCTCCCCCAACTGAGCTACACGGACATGGGCCCGCCTTTATCTCATGTGCTGGCTCGTCACATCCACTCCCCCGAAAGAGGGGCGGGGACATATTCCATTAGTCAGCCGGGATCACGTGTCGCTGTATAGGCAGTCATCCCATGAAAAACGTGCATTTGAGAAATCCCAGACAATTTGGTGTGTGGAACGTAACATCACACTGATTTATTTTTTCGAATCACTGAAGAAGGGATTCTCATTTTTCCTGTCACGCCGTGTGGAAAGAACATCACATCATTACGAGAAACTTAACAGCCGTGCCATCTTGGAAGTCCGGGCGCCAATATAACGTACAAGTTTGTCTGCGTCGCATACCCTCACTCCGGAGTAAGTCGCTCTCCCAACTGAGCTACGCGGACATGTGCTATCAATGTTATCTGCCTTTAACTCATGTGCGGCCTGCGGTGCAGGCACTTCGCAGTGCTTATCACAACCGAAAATTCGGTGTCATCTTCCTTGTTTTAAAGCTTTTGTCAATAGCAGGTAATCCAGTCAAGAGGAAGCCAAATATCGCGACGACGCACCGTTTTCATCGCATCAAAAATGCATTTTTGTAATGGCTTTTAGCATCAGGTTCTAATTTACATTTACGTAGTGAGATATTTTTTCGTTTATGTAAAACGTGTTGAAATAATGTTCGGCGGCAATTTTATATTGTTGAGTAACAATGAAATTAACTATTGTTGCGTCATTTCACGGGGCAGCATTCAGAAATTAGATTTCAACAATGGTTTCGACTACTTCCGTTACCCATTTTCGTTATATCGAAACTTTTTTACTTGGGGTTTTCGCTGTTGTTGGGAAAGACGTGTAGCTTCATAAAGTTACATTAGTTTTTGTATGCATTTTTTTCTGTATAGTTAGTCCTTAATTTGTTGAGATAAGACAAGTTTCTGTATTCTGAAGGATTCTGGTGCAAGGTTCCATTCCATAAAAACCTCTCCCCCCCCCTTTTGCTCTTTACCTACTGTATTAAGCATTGTTCGCTTCTTGCATGAACGGAAGAATGAAATGGGAAAGAAGCATGAGCCGAAGTTTGTAGGAAATGACCCAGTGCACTTACACAATTGCCAGAAAGACCAGCTGGTGCAGTATTAGTCTCTCTCCATTACGCTAGGCTATAAATGTGCTTTGGTAGTCCTGGAAAAAACTACCCATTGAGGAACAACTTTAACCTTTTACTCAGAGAGCATTAAAGTAGGAAGAAACGGAATAGAATCAAGATGGGAAAGTGGAAAGTAACAGAAAGGAAAAAGATTGAAAGAATAGCAAGGTATAAGAAGATTTTGGTCGCCGCGCTTTTAAAGATGACCATGCCGGACTCCGATTATGATAGAAAAAAAATCGATGAGGTCAATGAAATTTCGCCACTTCTTTTTCCTCTTTTGTGAGACCAGGAACTCACTTACAGGCGGATAAAAGCGTCACGTCAAGACTGGTAGGGCATTTCAAAACCTGGCATTTCAATCAAAATCCCGAGTAAAGTGCATTTCGTTCGGCCATCGTACAAGAAAAGGAGGAAAAAAAGCTAGAACACGAGAAACACTTTATTTTACTTCCCCTCAGCGGACGTACTTTAATCGTTTCCTGGAAAACAACATATTTTCTTTTACTGAAAATGAAATTTCCTCCAAAGAGTACACAGTTTTATTTTTCGAGTATTGGTATATTAAATTAATAAAGTGAAGCTAATTATAGAATAAGGGTGCGTATTTTGCTAGAGAAATTTCAAGGTGTTTGATTTGATTAAACAATAATGATTAGCATGTTTTCCGGTTTGTGCTCAGCCTCCAAATTCTGGCGTTATTACGGAATAGCGAGGCACGGATCTGACGTTTATTTCAAATCACAGACGATTTTAATATTCAAAGGTTCAGACCGTCAACATTAACAGATGACGAACATGTCGCCATAGCGCATTAAACTGTTCGTGCTGTCACAGAGTTTGTGGAGGATTGCAACATCTTTATTGGTTCGTGTCGTCAAATTTTAACTGGAAAACTGAACATGGCGTACAGCGGCTTCTTACGAGCAGAAACAAAGACGCATCATTATCAGTCAAGTAATTTTGGATCGCGCTAATGCTGATGACATTTTTTAAAAAACATTATAACCTGCGATAAAATCTGTGTGTACGGATATGATGTGGAAACCAAGTCCCAAGAGTTTCGCCGAGACCGAAAAAAGCGCGACAATTCAAATTATCGAAGTAATGTTGATATGTAATTTTTGATTGTAGCCGTGTGATACATCATGAGTCAACAGTGAACAAAGAAGTTTCCTGTGATGTTCTTCGGCGATTGCGCGAAAGTTTTCGGAGGAACCGGTCAGATGCTTGCAGAAAGATCTCATGGATGCTCCTCCACAACAATGCACCTGCTCATGTGTCACTATTGATTCGTGACTTTTTTGGCAAACCAAAGCACAAAAATCGTTCCTCAGCCGCCCTATTTATCGGATCATGCCCCTGCAGACATCACTCTAGCCTAAATAAATAAATACATTGCTCTTTTGGAATGTGGAAAGAGCGACGTATTTATTTATTTACTGACGCCACGTATTTGGAGGATTTTCACCTTAGATCTCGCCCTTTGGATTTAAAGAAAATATTATCGAGCTCACCGAATCATCTCCTTCATTCGTCTTCTCCTTTCGCCCACCCCTGCACTTTCTTCTACCCTGAATACTCTTATTTCCCTTCATGATCCATCCTTCACTTTCTTCCTTTTTCTTCGGATGGCTTCATCTCCTTCTACTTCTAAACGACTCCCACCACTTCTTATCGACGCTCTAGCGGTATTTCATTCTCTCCCGTTACTCGGCGCTCCTCCCTCTACCACCCTGGACCTGCTTGCAGAACCTCTTTTCTTTCCCACTCAGATTTATCCACCCGATCAACCATGCTTTCTTCCCCCCCCCCCTGGGTCCGCTCAGGAATTCTCACTGTCGGAGCTTTATTAACTTCCGATTTGACCTGGAAACCCCTCTCTTCTCTTTTCCCTGACCCTTCTTCCACCTCGGAAGAGGAGTATGGCCTTCTTCGCTCCGCTCTCCGTACCCTCTTCCCACTTCTGGTTTCTGACACTGGCCTTGTTTCTGTCTCTGGACCGAGCCTCTCTCTTCCTTTCTTCCTTCCCTTTCGGGACTCTGTTGCTCCCATTTCTTCTTTTTCCACTGCTTCTATCTATGCGCTCCTCCGTGCGCCCCTCACTTCTCTGCATGGTCTTCCTGATGCTTCTCCTTCTCTTCTGCTGCCTATCTGGTCTGCCTCTTTCTCTCCCCTTTCTACCCCGTTAGAGCGAAACATCCACTGGCGGTTTCTTCACCGCCGCCTTCCTGTTCCTTCTTCTCTCTTTCACATGTCTATTTCTTCTACTTCTCTCTGCTGCTTTTGTGGTGTTGAAGGTGATGTTCCTCATGTCTACTGTCACTGTCCCGTTCTCCTTCCACTTCTCAATACTGCCTTTCGTCTTGTAGGTACCATTTGCTCCAGAGACATCCCTTTTCAAGCGTACGAGTGGCTATTGCTTACCAAACATCCCCCGGCTATTTTGCCGGATGCCTGTGCCTATCTCTTTGTACTTGTCAAACATGTCGATTTTCTTTATCATCAATCTCTCCGCTCTCCTGCTACCACACCTAGTATCCTCTCTGCTGGCGCGGCTTTACGGTCGATTTTTAGGAATCGCATCGTGTCTCGACTACGCCTGGAGAACTTCGCTGCTTCCACCTCTCAATCTCAAACCTCTTTCCGGTCTACCTGGGCGCAGGGGACCGGTTGGTTCGAAATCACTGGATCTTCCATTCATCTTTCTTTCTGATTTTTTGTTTTTTTTCCAGCTTCGAAGATCTGAATGCATCAGTTGAGATTTTGTGTTCTCTCTTCCTGGTGCTTCGTCACAGCGTCTAGTAAGTGTTTGTCATGTAACTGCTTATGATTTGTATTGTAGGGGTTTTCTGCAATTTTTGTGTAATTCGTGTGCATGTACCGTGTTGTATTTGTTTCTTCGTTGCACCTGTGCTTAATACTTGTTCTTCACTCATGTGTCTGCTTTTGCTGCCTGTACCTTCATTGAGTTGCGCACCGTGTATTTGTTCTCTAGAAGACCGTGTATTTGTTCTCTAGGAGACTTTGTTCTTTCTGTCTTTTCTTGCTGCATTGTGTTGTATCTTTTAATTTATACTTTATTTCTGTCTTGCATTTTCACATTCTTTGACGTCATGTATTTCTTGCTCGTCCCATGTCATTGTTTTTTTGGACAGATGCAATACTGCATGGCTTGCTGTTTGTATTTTGTGTATGCTTGTGTTTTACTTGGGGAGTTTGCCAAAGTTTCCACTATGTTCTGTAATACTTATCATGTTTTTGTCACATATCGTGTGGTTTCCTGGATTGTGGGAACTTCTGTACCTTTATCGTAGTATATGCTTTTGTTGTGTTTTACATGTTCCCTACTTTTTGTGCACTGCGTTGTACAGCCATGTTCTTGTAAATATATTTACCTGCTGTTTTGTGCTCTGCTTTCACTCTGCTCGTCATCACATGCTTTATTAATTAATCATTACTTTTGCTTGTGCATCATCTTCCTCAAGCATATATTGTTCCTTATTATCGATTTTAACATTTTGTCATCCTTAGTTGACTGCGGTATCACATTCACCTGTAATATTTCATCAGTATCGCTCATTGTTTTGATGTTTATTTTGCCATATGTGGTACACCTGTATTCCCTATGTTTTTGCCAATAAAGTATATTTTGAAATAACTGCTATAATATATATATAGCCAGTGCCGTTAATGCCCACCAGATGGAGACGTCTAAGTAGCTGAGCCCATCTCAGGGATTTATGATGTCAGAGCTGACTTAAAAGTACACATAGCACCGTAGATTGTTGGCCACCGTGGTGTAAAGTTAACGCGCTCGGCTAGATATCGAGAGTTCCGTGATTCAATTCCACGGCGGCGGCTGAAAAACAATTTTTCCGTTGCTGTGTGTTTCTGGAACGTGGAAAGAGCGATATATTTATTTATTTACTGACGCCACGTATTTGGGGGATTTCACTCTAGGCTAAGTTGAGAATTCCGCTGAAAAGAAAGTGTTTTGCCACGTAAGACGACATCAAAGAAAATTCGCAGACGCAGCTGCGCGATCTCGAAGAAAGCGTACAAGCAATGTAATGGAAAAAACGCTGGGAGCGATGCATCAACACTGGAGAAACATACAGAGGCAGTTCCATAAAAAAATGAGAGCACTTTTTAGCATGTCTTTTGTAAAAAACGATCGTGCTTCTGTTATCGGTTTGTCCGTCCGTCCGTCCGTCCGTCAGTCCTTCCATCCGTCAGTCCGTCCGTCCATCTGTACCCACGATATCTCTGCAACTATTCGTCCTATTTGAAAAAATCTTTCTGCATTGGAAAGCTTGAAATATGCAAATGATGATCCTTCATTTCGTTTTTTTATGATGTAAAATTTCGCCGGTAGAGGGCGTAAATGCAGATGATGTCGAATTCAAAAATACGTTTTATTCCACATCATCATCATCATCATTGTCAACCATTATCAATCCACTGCTGGACGAAGGTCTCCCCAAGTTTCCTCCACAACGGTCTGTCTTGTGCCAGTCTCCTCCATGTCACCCCTGCATACTTTCGAATTTCATCCACCCATCTCCCATGTGGTCTTCTTCTGGGTCTTTTCCTGTCCCTTGGAATCCAATCTAAAATTTCGGCTGTCCATCGATGATCTGTCCTTCTGGCAGTATGTCCAGCCCATTGCCATTTCAGGGATTTAACTCTGATCATGATGTCTTCCACTCTTGTCATTTTTCGGATCCACGAGTTCCTCTTCTTATCTCTCCTGGTTACACCAAGTATGCACCTCTCCATGCTTTTTGAGTTGTCTGCAGCCTTTGTATGTCTCTTTTAGTTAAGGTCAACGTCTCTGCACCATACGTAAGCACTGGAAGGATGCATTGATCAAACACTTTTCTTTTAAGACATAATGGCATATTGCTCTTGAAAATTATGCTGTTTCTTCCAAAAGCTCTCCAGGCAAGTTTTGTACGCCGATTAATTTCTTCATCAATGTGACCCTCACTTGATATCTGCTGTCCAAGATAAACGTACGTGTCTGTTATCTCCAGCTTTTCTCCATCAATCGATAAATCTTCATTTCTTGTAAAAGCATTGAACATCACTTTTGTCTTCTGAAAGTTCATTTTTAATCCCACTTCTTTACTCTTGTCAGCAAGTTCCTGGATCATACTCTGCAGCTCTGATGGGGTAGTTGCAAAAATGACTACGTCATCAGCAAAACGAAGGTGGGTTAGATAATCTCCATTAATCTTTATCCCCTTGTTTTCCCAGCTCAGCGACTGAAAAACACCCTCCAATGTGGCATTAAAGAGCTTCGGAGATATGGTGTCACCTTGTCTCACTCCCTTTCCAATTTTTACGTGTGTTGTATTTTCAAACAGCCTAATCTTTGCACTTGCATTTTCATAGATGTTATTAATAATATTAATGTATGCATCTTCAATACCGCAGGTTTTCAGAGCCATTGTAACTGCTGATGGTTTCACCGAATCAAAGGCTTTTTCATAATCGATAAAAGCCATGCACAATGGAAGTTCATATTCCCTCGCTCTTTCAATTAGTTCTCTCAGCACATGGATATGATCTATTGTGCTGTAGCTACTCCTGAATCCAGCTTGTTCTCTCGGTTGAGCCATGTCCAGTGTTACCTTCAAGCGGTGTGAAAGAACTTTAGTGAAGATTTTATAAACTACTGATAGGAGGCTGATAGGTCTGTAGTTTCCGAGATCCTCAATGTCACCTTTCTTATGTAGCAGGATCATTGTAGCGGTGTTCCAATCCTCAGGAATCTTTCCTTCATTAAGGCATCGAGTGAAAATTTGGGCGAGTACTGTTTCGATTTCTCCACTTGCTTCTTGTATGATGTCTACAGTAATTCCATCTTCTCCTGGAGCTTTTCCCCGCTTCATGTTCTTGATTGCATGTGCAACTTCTGCTGGAAGGACTGGAGGAACTCTGGTACTGGTATCTTTCATGATGTCTGGAGTGCATGTATCATCCCTTTCATATAATTTGGAGTAGAAATCTTTCACTCTTGTCAAAATTTCGCCTCTATTTCTTGTTACAGAACCATCTTCTTTTCTCAGTGCCATAATCTGTTTTCTTCCCTTACTGAGATGTCCCTTTGCTATCTTTAGGCTTTGGTTGTTTTCAATTGCTTTCCTCACTAGTTCACAGTTGAATTTTCTTACGTCTTCAGTGATACTTTTTCTTACTGTCTTTCATAGCTCTATATATTTCACTTTGGAAGTTACATCTTCTTTAGTTGTCCTCATCTCTCTTCTTTTTTGCATCAACATTTTCGTTTTTCCTGATAATTTATTTACATGCAACTTGTTCTTAGACCCAGCTAATTTTGTTGCTGTTTCCATAAGAGCTTTGATTACTTTTCTGTTAACTTCAGAGATGTCCACTTCTTCCGATGTTAGGCCTTCTAAAGCAGAGAACCTGTTCTTCAGTTCCAACTTGAAGGTATTCCACATATTGGGTTCTAAACATCCGATTGAAATTTTTTTTTTATCTTTCGATTTCATTTATATCGAAGAGTATTTTAGATATAGTTACTTTTTCAAATTACGCATAGATTTTCCGCTAAGGGGCGTAAAAGTAAATTACCTTTTCCTCGATAACTCTTCTTCTAAAACTCCGATTTGAAATTTTTTTCTTCAGCGGATACATCTCCTGATGGAAATTTTTTTGCATATAATTTCAAATTTTTGGTAAAGAATACTTTGGCCACCAGGGGGCGTAAGTGTTAGTTTTTGCTTCTGATGTATTTCCGTAAAATCGGAGCTTCTAAAATATCGATTGAAAAATTATTTCGTGAACTGATGCCACTCATATCGATGAACCTTTTCGGAATATTTTCTTCTTAAAATATTACACAGTTTCTCCACCAGGGGGAGTAGATGTACATTTTATTTTTGTCAATATCTCTACTTCTAGGAGTCCGATTTTAAAAATTCCTTCTTTGTTGGATAATGTTTTTCGTGTGACATGTTTTTCATGTAATTTCAAAATTTTCAAGTAATTCATAGACTTTCCGCTAGGGAGCGTAGCGGTAAATTGCGTTTCCCTCTATATCTCTGCTTCCAAATCTCCGATTTGAAAAATTCTTTCTGCACCGGATGCAGCTCCTGATGGGAAATCGTTTGCACATAATTTCTAATTTTTGTAAAAAAATAGTTTGGCCACCAGGGGGCGTACATCTTAATTTCCGCTTCTGTTGTACTTGCAGCAAAATATGATGTTCTAAATTCTCGATTGAAAAAAACGTCGTTTGTTGATTGATACTACTCATGTCGACAAACTTTTAGAAATATTTTCTTCTTAAAATAGTGCATGGTTTCTACGCCAGGGGGCGTAGATGTATATCTTATTTTTGTCAATATCTCTACTTCTAGGAGTCCGATTTAAAAAATTCCTTCTTTGTTGGATAGTGTTTCTAGTGTGACATGTGGTTCATATAATTTCAAAATTTTCAAGTAATTCATAGACTTTCCGCTAAGGGCGTAAATGTAAATTGTGTTTCCCCATATATCTCTGCTTCTAAATCTCCGATTTGAAAAATTCTTTCTGCAGCGCAGACAGCTCCTGATAGGAAATCGTTTGTACATATTTTCTAATTTTTGTAAGAAATGGTTTGGCCACCAGGTGGCGTAAGTCTTAATTTCTGCTTCTGTTGTTTTTGCAGCAAAATAAGAGCTTCTCAAAACTCGATTGAAAAAAAGTCGTTTGTTGACCGATACTACTCATGTCGACAAACCTTTTAGGAAAATTTTCTTCTTGAAAAAATGCATGGTTTCCACGCCAGGGGGCGTAGATGTATATCTTATTTTTGTCAATATATCTACTTCTAAGAGTACGATTTGAAAAATTCCTTCTTTGTTGGATAGTGTTTCCGATGCGAAATGTTTTTCTTATAAATTCTAAATTTTCAAGTATATCATAGATTATCCGCTAGGGGCACAAAGATAAATTGCGTTATTTCTGCTCCTAAAGATCTGATTTGAAAAACTCTTCCTGTATCACATACAAGACCTGATGGAAAATATTTTTCACATAATTTCATATGTTTGGTAAAGAATGATTTAGCCACCAGGGGTCATAAGTGTTAATTTCTGCTTCTGAAGTATTTGTTGCAAAATCTGGGCTCCTGAAAACTCGACTAATTTTTTTTTCTTCGACCGATACCGCTTATACGGATAAACCTTTTGAGAATACTTTCTTCCTAAAATAATGCATGGTTTTCCCACCAGGGGACGTAAAGTCACATCTTATTTTTGTCGATATCTCTGTTTCTAAGAGTTCGTAAACTCACGATTCCGTTTACAGCAATAGCTGAGGGATTAAAAACCCGATTGAAAGATCTTCTTTCTTTCGTCAGATCTATTGTTTTCCGTACCGGTTCCATGGACTTTCAATAGCTTTGATAAATTTAATTTGCGTCAGAACGGATTCAAAAGACGTGCTTATTACACCTGAAAATTCGGTGTCATCTTTCTTGTTAAAAGTTGGCAACAGTACGTAGGGGAAAAATAACCACTCAGACGACAAACTGAATTAAGGTAGTATATATGTCAACAGTTATTAACCGTGGCAGATAATTCTGGTTTTCTTATTGCGCAGTTGCTTAAGGTACGTCTGCATTTTTACCATACATCTATGGAGGTGAGTGATTCAGAGTTAAGAAGTGAAATGCGTTGTGCGATAAAATTTTGCTGTCGTTTACGTAAAACGGTTCCAGATACAGTTGATTTAATGAAAAAAAGCTTACGAAGTTAAATTCTTGGGTGAGTCGGTGATTTTTAGGTGGCACCCTGATTTCAAAAAAGGGAGTGTGTAGGCATGGTCAACCTGAAAGTGTTGTTACGGAGAGTACTGCTAACACTGTTTGGAAAATCTTGCAAGACGATCGATGAATAACGTGTGAAGACATAGCGGCATCAACTAATATTTCAAAAACGTCGGCAATCCGCATTCTACGCGACAAATTACTGCTGCATCGTGTTCGTGTGTATTCCAGATGGGTACCTCATCACCTGACGAGAGAGCAATTGTTAGTCAGAGTTTTCAAACATTGTAATAACTGCTGTTGAAACATGGGTGTACTATTTCGAACCCCTCACGAAGAGCGCAACGAGTTTCTGGAAACACACAGGCCTGCCTTCTTCGAAAAAAGTCTGCCAAACCTGAGAGTAAAATCACACAAAATGAAGAAATATAGGTACAGCAAAATATATGTTATTCTTTCTCAAAGTATCTTCCCTCGGATGATATGCAACGGTCCCATCGTTCAGTCCACTTTTCAAAGCATGTGTCGAAGGCGTTTTGTGGAAGCTGCTTTAGCGACCCCTGTACAGCTTGAATAACGTCAGCATCTGTGTTGAATGTTGCGCTACGGAACTTCTCCTTCATTGTTGGCAAACAACCAGAAATCACACGGGGCGAGGTCAGGACTGTAGGCAGGCTGTGGCAGGACTTCAACACTGCATTTCGTGAGAAACTGTTAAACACAAGCAGCCACATATGGGCGGGAGTTATCATGGTGTATGTGGTCCACTTGCCCACCAGTTCCGGTCGCTTAATCGATATGTGTCGTCGCAGGCGCTTCAAGACTGAAATGTAATATTCAGCAATGACAGTAATTTGTGGAGGAACGGCAGGCTGGTAGACTACACCTTTATGATCAAAGAAAATTATCACCATCAGCTTTTTTTGGAGGAGGAGAGGCTGTGTATTTCCAGGCGCTCATTACGGGCTTCGTGAGGGGGTTGAAATAGTGGACCCATGTTTCATCGGCAGTCATTACTGTGTTTTGGAAGATTGGATCCTTTGAAATTAGTTGTTTCTACTCATGACACACCTGAACTCTGGCTAGCAATTGTTCTCTCGTCAAGTGATGTGGTACCCATATGGAACACACACGATGCAGCAGTAATTGTCGCGTAGAATGCGGAATGCCGACGTTTTTGAAGTACTAGTTTAAAAAAGTTGGCATTACAACGTTTTTTCAACTAATATTACAAAAACGTCGGCATTCGGTATTCTACGCGGTGATTCGGTCGGGCAAGGAGCTAGAGAGACGTCGTATGTTATCCTGGGACAGATTGGCCCACACTTCTTACAACTGACGCTCTAAATAACGAACACTGGGGCATGGAGAAAGCTGGTGTCCCATCTGGTCCCACATGTGTTCGATGGGCGATAGATCAGGCAATATGGCAGGCCACGGAAGCGTCGAAGCATGACGTAGACAGTCCTGGGAAATTCGAGCCGTGTGCGGACAGAAGTTATCTTGCTGGAAAATGGCTCCGGGCCGCCCCGCCAGGAAAGGCAGCACACTGGGCCGCAGGATCTCCTGTACGTAGCACTGGGCTATCAACATCCCTCGAATCACTGCGAGGGAAGTACGGCTCTCAACAACCGACCCAAATGGTTGCCGATTCGGAGCGCCGGCCACCCTGCCTCCCTCATCCCGACGATACGGCCTCGATCAAACTTCGGCAGTTGTCCGTACGCACATCTACGGCGGCTCCTCGGCATGTCTATCGATCAGGGATGTCACCTGATTCTTACCGTGCACTTCCGCACGAATGTGAAGTCCCCTGCGCGTCATCTTATGAGCCCCAGGGATTGCGATTGCAGCGCCGGTCTTGAACGCACGGGCATGCGGAATCACACGAAACATTGTTCATTTGCATGTCTGCCCTCTCCGTAGCAATTCGCCGAGTTTCGCATTAATCGCACGATTTTTTCTTGGTGCGCGGATTTTTGTGACAATGAGTGTTTATTTATAAGCGTCACAAGACTGTAGTCTCTGATTTCAAGAATATTTGTCACTAGGTGTTCAAGGGGGAGATCATTCAGCAAATTGGCACAGATAAAGAATTATTTGAGAACAACGATGACTGAAGAAAGACTAAGTACTCTGTGTCTACTAGATGTAGAAAGCAAAGTTCAAAAGATGATACACTATATTTTCAGATGACAAGTGTAGAAAAAAAGACTTTCTGTAAGTATAGTATCGTTTCTATGTGTGTACTTTTCTACTTATGTATAAGTTGTCCGTTCCATATACATTCAGTAAAATGCCTGTGATGTGTAGATTTTGTGAATTGTCTGTGGCCGTCAGCACGATAACTCGCGTAAAAATGGTTCGATTTCGATGAAATTTTAGTATATGGTAAGGGACCACCTGGGGACGAACCCTGCTGAAAATGGACGAAATTGGGTCAAAGGTCAGGACATAGAAGCTGGATCCATTCCATTGCCCTTATGTGTCTTAACTTGCGTAAAAATGGTTCGATTTCAATGAAATTTTAGTATATGGTAGGCCACCACTGGGGACGAACCCTATAGAAAATGGACGAAATGGGGTCAAAAGTCAGGACATAGGAAAGGGATCCATTCCATTGCCCTTTATGTGTCGTAATTTGCGTAAAAATGGTTCGATTTCGATTAAAGTTTAGTATATGGTAGAGGACCACTGAGGTCGAACTCTGTAGAAAATGGACGAAATGGGCTCAAAGATCAGGATGCTTCGATTGCGACAAAAATCTATCATGTTGTTCCGGAGGTATACTGACCTGGTTCTGTTGAATATAATCGAAATGGGGTCAAAGGTCAAGGCACAGGAGCGAGATTTATTCCACAGCCATTATCCTCATAACTTGAGTAATAACTTGAGTAATCATTTCTGGTATGTTGGAAAGCGTATCGTAATCAATGCATTGCATGATTTTACTAACTTCTCTTAAACAAAATTGAAAATCGTTATCTGTTTAAAAAGATCTCGAATTTCAAAACGCCCTGTTGCTTCGAAAAATCATGATGGAAAAAGTGATTGACCAAATTGTGAATTCCGCAACAAAAACAAATTATATGTCAGACAGACAACTTGGATGCTCTTGCAATTCGTGATAATAATCCATAGAAGAAATTAAATTATTATAAACCTATGCAGAAAAATATAAGGTCCTACAGAAAATAAAATGATTAATTAACCCCCGCATTAATAGCGAAAAACATATCTTCATCGTGCGGTTCGAATTCCTCTTTATTTCTATCTTATATGTGGACAGATGTAAGTGTCTTTCTAGGCCAATCGGTAGATGTACCCCGGTACTGTCATCACCAGAAGGGATTCGTTCACTCTGTATGTCACGATATTCTCCCTCCTGTAAAAGTCAAAAGTGCATTTTTGCGAGTTCTCCATATAAAAACGGAAAAACTCAAAACTGATTTTCGTGAAGGAAATGGAATTAACGACAACGGAAAATTTACCAAAATACTATAGTTACAAACGGAATCATTTCAAAACGCAAATTTCGTTAAAAGACGAAGACCTACCGAAAATTTTGCTGCGCGTTATTTTCAGGAACTTTTCGCGAATTCTCACCAATAAGTTTTACACTGCAGAAAAATAGGAGTATAAAACGTCCATAAAGTCTGTTTAAAAATTTTAAATTTAATTATGAATACAATTGATGGGATATTTTGATCACAGTGGTTGCAAAATACATTAATTTGCAAAAGTTTAGGACCACCTGTTGATATAGGAAATTTCTGCCGATTGCGTCAGCTACTGTCTGTATTACTCAACTACCTACTGGCGTTGCATCATGCTAGAGAGGTAGCTGTTGATAGAGTTAGGGAAGCGTGCGAGGGTCAGCTTTCATCTGGTTTTCATGCTGAGAGGTTTTGTACGTATTTTCAACATAAAAAAAATGGGCAAAAAAAGCGTCATTAAGTGGGACTCAGAGGGCACAAAGAATGAATAACTTTATATCATGAAAGATACTCCGAACGTGATATAAGCAGCAGGTGAATGTGAGCAACACTGCTATACACGATACGATTATGAAATATTGAGATACGGGTGAATTTAGCAACTTAAAAAGAAGTGGATGTCCAAGGAAAACAACCGCACGTTATGACAATATCATAAGGCGAATAGTTATGCGTTCTCCGAGGAGGTCATGCAAGAAACTCAAGGCATTACTACATTCAAACACATTCAAAAATGCCTGATATTAGTATCACAACGTTTTCCCCACGTCTTAGCAAAGATTTTGGATTAAAGTCTTGTAAACATGCATATAAACTTAGACTAACCTCTCTCATGAAAAAGAAGATACTCCAGTTTGCGAAGCATCATCAATCGCTATATATAGAAGATATTGCTGAAATAAACCTTCATATAAACCTAGACTAACCTCTCTCATGAAAAAGAAGACACTCCAGTTTGCGAAACGTCATCAATCGTGGATTGCTTAAATTAACCTGCATATAAACCTAGACTAACCTCTCTCATGAAAAAGAAGAGACTCCAGTTTGCGAAGCGTCATCAATCGTGGATTGCTGAAATAAACCTGCATATAAACCTAGGGGATGTAAGGTCAGGTGATGCGTAACATCACAGCCTCTCCTTGACAAATGTCAACCCCGCCTTCTCGTGGTGCATCCTGTTCCCACTAAAGGGGCTCTGACGACCGCAAATAGCGGTATAACTATACCATCGGGATCAGAGGAAATGCTATCCCACACTCACCAACCCGCTTGGCCAGCGTGGTGAGTTATGGCCAAACACCTCCAAAATGACTCTACAACTTAAATCTTGGCCCTCAGTCTCCGGCAGCTGGAATGTACCTGGCCAAGGCAGCGGCCAGTGCGACATGAAGGCAGAGGGTGCTAAGAATCCCCGGAGGACCGGACTAGGCTGCCATTTGATGCTGACCTTGGCTACCTACAACGGACGCTCCCTATCTTCTGATTCAAGGCTTCTTGAATTGGAAGAGGAACTACAAAGGATCAAGTGGGACATCGTCGGGCTAAGTGAGGTAAGGAGAAAAGGAGAAGATCTCATTGAACTGAAAAAGTGGACATCTCTTCTATTATCGTGGGACAGATACTGGCAGAACTAGTGGTGTTGGATTTATAATAAACAAGAAACTGAAGGATAAAGTGGTAGAAGTTGAAAGTTCCTCTGACAGAGCTGCACGACTCGTTATCCAACTATCGAGAAGATACCAGGCTCAGATTATTCAAACTTATGCACCCACCACAAGTCATCCTGAAGAAGAAATTGAAGAATTTTATGAGGAAATTCGTCATCTAAATAATAAAGGTAAGCAGCACTTGAAGATAATTATGGGAGATTTCAATGCAAAAATAGGGCACCGGCAACAGAATGAAACTTCAGTAGGTAAATTCGGTCACGGCAACAGAAACCAGCGTGGAAATACTCTTGTTGAGTTTGCAGAGGCAGAAGGATTTTCATCTTGAATTCCTTTTTCAAGAAAAAGCCACACAGGAAATGGACATGGAGACATCCAATTGGGACGACAAGTGAAATTGATTTTATTATGTGTAACAAAAAATTCGTCATCGAAGACTGCAGTGTGCTGAACAAGTTCAACACAGGTAGTGACCATAGATTGGTGAGATGTAAGATGCACCTCAACACTAAACTGGAACGTGGCAAGCTCATAAGACAAACAAAATGTATTGACATAACCAACCTTAAAAAACACCATAATACTTTCAAGTTGGAACTGAAGAACAGATTCACTGCTTTAGAAGGCCTAACATCGGAAGAAGTGGATATTTCGGAAGTTAACAGAAAAGTAACCAAAGCTCTTATGGAAACAGCAACAAAATTAGCTGGGTCTAAGAACAAGTTGCATGTAAACAAATTATCAGGAAAAACCAAAATGTTGATGCAAAAAAGAAGAGAGATGAGGACAACTAAAGAAGATGTGACTTCCAAAGTGGAATATATAGAGCTATGCAAGACAGCACGAAAAAGTATCACTGAAGACGTAAGGAAATTCAACTGTGAGCTAGTGAGGAAAGCAATTGAAAACAACCAAAGCCTAAAGATAGCAAAGGGACATCTCAGTAAGGGAAGAAAACAGATTATAGCTCTGAGAAAAGAAGATGGTTCTATAACAAGAAATAGAGGCGAAATTTTGACAAGAGTGAAAGATTTCTACTCCAAATTATATGAAAGGGATGATACATGTACTCAGACATCATGAAAGGTACCAGAGTTCTTCCAGTCCTCCCAGCAGAAGTTGCTCATGCAATCAAGAACATGAAGCGGAGGAAAGCTCCAGGAGAAGATGGAATTACTATAGACATCATACAAGAAGCAAGTGGAGAAATTGAAACAGTACTCGCCCAAATTTTCACTCGATGCCTTAATGAAGGAAGATTCCTGAGGATTGGAACACCGCTACAATGATCCTGCTACATAAAAAAGGTGACATTGAGGATCTCAGGAACTACAGACCTATCAGCCTCCTATCAGTGGTTTATAAAATCTTCACTAAAGTTCTTTCACACCGTTTGAAGGTAACACTGGACATGGCTCAACCGAGAGAACAAGCTGGATTCAGGAGTGGCTACAGCACAATAGATCATATCCACGTACTGAGAGAACTAATTGAAAGAGCGAGGGAATATGAACTTCCATTGTGCATGGCTTTTATCGATTATGAAAAAGCCTTTGATTCGGTGAAACCATCAGCAGTTACCACGGCTCTGAAATCCTGCGGTATTGAAGATGCATACATTAATATTATTAATAACATCTATGAAAATGCAAGTGCAAAGATTCGGCTGTTTGAAAATACAACACACATAAAAATTGGAAAGGGAGTGAGACAAGGTGACACCATATCTCCGAAGCTCTTTAATGCCACATTGGAAAATGTCTTTCAATCACTGAACTGGGAAAACAAAGGGATAAAGATTAATGGAGATTTTCTAACCCACCTTCGTTTTGCTGATGACGTAGTCATTTTTGCAACTACCCCATCAGAGCTGCAGAGTATGATCCAGGAACTTGCTGACAAGAGTAAAGAAGTGGGATTAAAAATGAACTTTCAGAAGACAAAAGTGATGTTCAATGCTTTTACAAGAAATGAAGACTTATCGATTGATGGAGAAAAACTGGAGATAACAGATACGTATGTTTATCTTGGACAGCAGATATCAAGTGAGGGTCACATTGATGAAGAAATTAATCGGCGTACAAAACTTGCCTGGAGAGCTTTTGGAAGAAACAGCATAATTTTCAAGAGCAATATGCCATTATGTCTTAAAAGAAAAGTGTTTGATCAATGCATCCTTCCAGTGCTTACGTATGGTGCAGAGACGTGGACCTTAACTAAAAGAGACATACAAAGGCTGCAGACAACTCAAAGAAGCATGGAGAGGTGCATGCTTGGTATAACCAGGAGAGATAAGAAGAGGAACTCGTGGATCCGAAAAATGACGAGTGGAAGACATCATGATCAGAGTTAAATCCCTGAAATGGCAATGGGCTGGACATACTGCCAGAAGGACAGACCATAGATGGACAGCCGAAATTTTAGATTGGATTCCAAGGGACAGGAAAAGACCCAGGAAAAGACCACATGGGAGATGGGTGGATGAAATTCGTAAATATGCGGGAGTGACATGGAGGAGACTGGCACAAGACAGACCGTTGTGGAGGAAACTTGGGGAGACCTTCGTCCAGCAGTGGATTGATAATGGTTGACAATGATGATGATGATGATAAACCTAGACCAACCTCTCATGAAAAAGAAGAGACTCCAGTTTGCGAAGCGTCGTCAATCGTGGATTGCTGAAATAAACCTGCATATAAACCTAGATCAACCTCTCATGAAAAAGAAGATACTCCAGTTTGTGAAGCATCATCAATCGTGGATTGCTGAAATAAACCTGCATAATAACGTAGACTAACCTCTGTCATGAAAAAGAAGACTCCAATTTGCGAAGCGTCATCAATCGTGGACTGCTGAAAATTGGAACCAAGTTCTTTTTTCCTATGAATCAACTGTGCGTCACTTTGAATCACATGCTCGATGACCAAAAGGGAAAAGGTTTGATGAAAAATACACCGATAGCACCGTGAGACATCCGCGTAGTCAGATGATATGGGGTATTATGTCAGCATCCGGTACTGCTTCATTATCCTGTTTGCCGACAGGCATGACTGGACCTTTTTATGTGGAAATGTTACGTGAGAAGCTGTTAACTCTTATGCAAGAGCACAGATGCACAATCTTTATGCAGGATGGTGCTCCATTCCACAGATCAAAGACAGTAAATGACTACCTGCAGAGGAAAAACATAACTGTGCTTGACTGGCCTGGTAGTAGTCCCAACCTTAACCCCATCACAAATTTGTGGACCATTTTAAAAGACAAGGCAGCAGAAAAACAGCCATCAAATTCCCAGTTTTTGATTGACGCGATAAAGTACATGTCACGGTCGTCACGGCCTATGGGGATTCAGGGACGCATCTCCTCAATATTTTGCCAAATGGGAAACCGAGGGACAGGCTACATTGACGTAGGAAATTTTTTTTTTACAAATCAATTAAAACCTTGAGAATTTCTTATTACTGTACTAAATACACTCATACGGCTCGCCGTTCCGGTGGCTCAGGCTTTTGAGCATTCGTGCGAGAAGGGTCCGGGTTCGAATCCCGGTGAAGCATGGATGTTGTGTTTCCCTTACGGCACTGGCTCTCTCCCTTCCATGGAGTCAGTGGCCCTAAATTAGGGACGGACGACTGCTTATAGCCCATTGAGTTGCTCACGGCGGTCGTTAAACCTCCAATCAAAAAAAAAATAAAAAAAAAATACGGCTCGACCACTTAGCGTTGTGCTTTGTCCACCAGAACATACTCGGTACTGTTGATCTGGACAAAGTGGCAATGATTTTTATGTCAAACAGGGACCGGATGAGACGTGTTTTTGGATCAGTTTGTGATTAAATGGAAACTATAGACTTATTATGTTCCTGCTTCTAAATCAAGGTTGTGTAGAACAAGATTTCTTCTATAAACTAGGCTTATATATTAGTATAGGTGAAAAAATTTACTTTAACTGAATAAATACATTGTTGACACTCACCTTTGAAAGAGTTCAGTGTAATGATTTTACCCCTAATTACTCGTACAACACAGCTGACATAATTTCTGGTTATTGCATCATGAAGTATCTAAAAGTGGATACATTGATAAGGTGGGGGAAAGGGGAGCTCTCAAGTAAAATAATACATTGTTTTATAGTGAGAAGAACAAGAGAGTTGCGAAGGTAAGGGAAGATATATCTCTGTACCCCCCTTGTAGGGGTGAGCCTATCGCCCATGTGCTAAATCTCGCCTCCACTCAGGAGGGCTTCAGCTTATTTTATTAGCACCTACCCACACAGCTGCAAATTTAATGAGGTTCGTTATACATAACTTTCGTATGCAAAACTAATGCCCAGGCGCTCTCTTCCTCAGCTTTACTTGGATTATCTGCTATTCAAGGAAGGGAGGGAAGGTTTTAAATAAGTCATTGGATCCTAGATGCAGTAATCACTCCGTGGTAGAGAGTAATAAAAAATATTAAAACAAATTCAAAGTCTTAGAGTATGATTTCTCACGAATGGCGGTTTCGTTGGAAGAATACCTATGGTTTATTCTATGGTTTTTTAGAATACCTATGGTTTATTCGGTTCAGCACATTATTACTTGATCCGGCTCTCGTCTAAACGTCTTATCTCTTGCGGACACTATATTCGGAATATATCCGATTCTATTGACACGATCTCCGTGCTTTTCCTACTGCTCCTGCCGAGAAACTTCGGTGTATCCCCACATCCATCATACACGAGTTACCGCAACTCAGAGTCTTCACTCATGAAGTACTCGGCTTCCTTCCTGCTCTCAATTTTTTTTCGGGAGCTCACGTCCCCACGTCTTAAGGTTTCAGAAACACACTTCCAACTTCCTCAATCCTCTCTTCTTGTCCGAATGAACTCCTTCCTCCCTTCCGGAGAATCCCCAGCATTGCTCTCGGTAAGCTGCCCCTAGGCGTTGTCCAGCTCTACCTCTGACCTTGCAAATTCCTGATCACTCCTAACTTAAGCCCTCAGGCTAACATGGCTTCCAACTCAGAAGAGAACCCCTCGCTGGCCCCCATCACGCACATCTGCCGTTCTTATCGCATGTCGAGATCACCACGTGGTATTCCTGTTACCACCGCCTCCGCTTGAAACCAGACTCTCTACAGATACAATAATACAATGCAAACATTAGCTGCATACTATCATAATAAAAGAAGATTACAATCTGCCCGACCTACTGGAGACGTTAGACATCGCGCTTTGTCCAGCTCTACTTAGAAAACATCTAAATGAAGGATTTCCAGTAGCCACTAATGGCTCTCCGAGATCCCATATTTCCGTTTGTGATTGTTCGCCTTGGAATCCATTGGCGCCATTAGAACCACGCCAGACATCTGCAGTATTTAACAATGGCGTTGAGATAAAGAAAGTTAACTCCTCCGTGGGAGAGAGAAGTCCTTCCCCGAGGTGAAATTCCGTTTCTCATAGTCGAACACGTGGCATAGTTTCTTCCTGAATATGCATAAATTAAAATAAATGTATACATTATCTAATATACGTTGAATTATTAATTTTCGGCCTTACACCCCCAATAATCAGAAAGCAGTGACGCCTATGTACGCGCGGTGCAAAGACATTTCAAGTGACTACTGCAAATCCTTCTATAATATACCACATCGTATTATGTCCGTTATGAAAAAACAAAGGTGGTCACACAAAGCACCGATTTCGGCCTTTTTGTGTTTTAAAGAATGTAAGTATTCATCTGTGGTGTCATTTTTTCAAATATCTCTGACTAGCAATTAGTTGTTTCTTTAAAAATCTTAATTTTCAATAAATTGACAGCTGGTCTTAAACTTTTGTAAATGACTGTACTTTGTGATTATCTAATTTTCGTTTACATTACATTTGTCTAATATCATGTACCGCGTTGATGGGACTATTTTTTGTTAAATAAAACTGGTTTGGGGCTGAAGAAAAAGGCGCTATGCGTAGTCTGGCTTATTGAAACAAAACTGGATATGCAGACTCAGCGAAACTAAGTGTGGGAAAGATCCACTGACACGTCCATTGATTCGCAAGTCGCACAAGGACTTTATGGAAACAGGGTCAGTGTTAGATAAAGAGAGAACTGGTAGACTAAGAACATCCAGTGGAAACATCGATCGTGTGCGTGAATCATTTACTCGTAGCCCGACTGAATCCATCCGTACTGTTGTCAGATAGTTACAACTGCCACGTTTAACAATGGACAATGTCCTACTCATGTATTTCGGCTATACGCATACAATTTGCAACCCTTGTAGGCACTTAAACCAAAAGATAAACCAAGGCGAAAAGAATTTGCAGTTCACATGCTGGAATGAGTTTCTGAAGATGCAGACTTCCTTAATTGTGTTTGTTTTACTGATGAGGCAACCTTTTATGCCTCGGGGAAGCTCAACAAACAAAATGTGAGGATTTGGGAATAAAAAAAACCCCATGTGACTTGAGAAATTCAACGGAATAGTCCAAAGGTGAATGTGTTGTGTGGGATCATGCGCAATCGAATCAATACACATTTTGAAGTTGTGGATCCGTTTCGTGGTGTAAATATGACTTGAATTGTAAGTCAGATAATATCCGAAAACTGGAAAATTTCGTCTTCCTGGAGCGGAAATCGAATCCGCGTCTTCCGGTTAGCGCCCGAGTGTGCTAACCACTACACCATCCAGAACGAGCAAGTCTCAAGTTTCCGATCAATTTGAATATATTCATTACATGATTCGCTAGTCGAAGCATCCTGCATTCATATATAGCGAATCTGAAGGACTAAAATTCATTCCCGTGATTGCCCGTAGGTGTACTCGGGCGCTAACAGGGAGACGTGGATTCGATTTCCTCTCAAGGACGACGAAATTTTCAAGTTTTCGGATACAATCTGACTTTCCATTCATGTCATATTTACGTAATAAACGGATTCACAACTTCAAAATTTGTATTGTATAATGGGGTGATCCCGTATTTCATTCATTACAATCGAATCACTGGGACCTTTTTGCTTCGCAGAAAAATCAATTTCTACAGATGTCTACCTCGATGGTTTGACCAAATCTGTGGTGCCACAGCTGGAAAACCTTCAACTAATCGTGTTCTGACATGTGGTATCATACATGACAGATCACGATTGGTTGAATATGTGGTACCACAGCTGGAAGACATTCAACCAATCGAGTCTCCAATGCGGAGGTTCACCATCAAGATGGTGCACCTCCTCATTGAAGACTGGGCGTTCGTGAGTTCTTAACCACATCACGGTGAAGCGAGTATGGATTCGGTGGGTGCAGGAGGGACCGACGGACCGACGTGAGTGATCGCGGCAGCCGCGGCACACCACCGAACGAGAGGACGGGCATGTTGCGCGGCGGGCATTGACGGCTCGTACCGCAGCATCACGAACGTTAGCGTAGGAACTAGGGTGTGTTGCGCAACAACCTGTGTCAGCACGTACAGTTCGACGTCGTCTGCAGGAACAGGGACTTGTCTCACGGCGCCCATTGTTCCGATTACCATTGACGTTACACCACCGGCGAGTGCGGCGGCAGTGGGCCGTTGAACGCCGCACCTAGACTACGGAATGGCACGACATTGTCTTCTCCGACGAATCCCGCTTCTGCCTGTAACACCGCGATGGTCGGATCCGCGTGTGGCTGCACCGCGGCGAGAGACTGTATGACGCCTGCATTATGGTCGCCATAACTACGGAATGACGCCTGCATTATGGTCGCACCTAGACTACGGAATGGCACGACATTGTCTTCTCCGACGAATCCCGCTTCTGCCTGTAACACCACGATGGTCGGATCCGCGTGTGGCTGCACCGCGGCGAGAGACTGTATGACGCCTGCATTATGGTCGCCATACCGGTCCGTCGCCTGGCGTTATGGTTTGGGGCGCAATTGGATATGACACCCGCACCCCTCTGGTACGTATCGCTCGTACACGCAACAGCCACCGCTACATCTCCGACGTTTTGGAGCCTGTAGTCCTCCCTTACCTGCAGGACCTGCCAGTGGCCACGTTTCAACAGGACAATGTGCGCCCGCACGTGGCACGCGTCGTGCAACAGTTCTTCACGGCCCACCAGGTGTCACTGCTGCCGTGACCCGCCTGTTCTCCCGACATGTTGCCCATCGAACACGTCTGGTCGCTGATCGGCTACCGAGTGGCCCGACAAGCACCACCCGCGGCTACTCCTGATGAATTGTGGCAACGTGTGGAAGCAGCCTGGACCGACATAACCCAAGCCTACATCCAAAGCCTCTTTCGTTTGATGCCGCGGCGTGTAGCGGCTGTTATTGCCAGCCATGGGGGCCACAGGAACTATTGATGTCTGCGTGTTCCGCAAATCGCACGGGCCTGTAAGCTCAATCGTTTCATCTTTGTATCTGTTGTTATGTGTCCAGTAAATCTGGCTTTGCTATCTCGTGTCCTTCTTGGTGTTGCATTTTGGGTGGCCAGCAGTGTATCATAACGAAAGGTAAAACAGACCAATTGAGTAAAACGTGAATGAAACGGTACAAAACCAAGTATAAAATGAAGAAATTCGAATGAAATGAGAACATTGAAATCGATTGAGAAGTAAAACCAACAAAGTTAAAAGTTGAAAATGAGAAAACCACGAAGCCGATATACATTCTACCAATGCTACCAGCATCCATACATGTTTCATCAAATATTATGCCTTCATCAGTGGAAGAGTTCTTAAGTGCCTAGTCCTCCGCAATCAATCAGATGTAATATGACACGCCTGAATGAAAGACAGTATGTTAACTTCGTCGCATAAGCTATGAAAATCTATACCCTGTCGCGCAGTTCTTGTACAGTTCCATCTGTGGGGATTTCGCCGACGCATTCGTCCTGCTGATCGACCAAGCCAAGAAAGCAGAGTTTCTGCGACTTCCGTTTAATATTATGTTGATTTACAGAATGTAACAGGTATTCCATGATATTCCATATCGATATTCCATGCGTGTGGAATATCGATATGTGAGTTACCGTTACAACACTTCCCTTTATATTTTTCAATAATTAGAGCCTCTGAGGTGAGAATTTGTTTATGTGATCCAAGTGATTTTAGAATTTTGACATTTTCCCAATCGGGGACAGCATTGTGTTGGATGCAATATTGAATAAGTGCTGTTTTGGGCCTTTTCTTTTCCCAATCGCTTACATGTTCTTTTAATCAAGTAATAAGGCGTTCCCTATGTACATAAAATCTTTTTGATTGGGGTTCGTTATTATCGGGATACAATATACGCCCGATTTATCGAAGATTGACTTGTTGTCATTGTAAGTCAATAAGGCACAATTATCGGTGATAGTTTCAGCCAAAAATAGTTTCACATTCTCTCTTTAACAAATTGGCAATAGGTGGTAAAAAACGAATTGATAAGTAAGCATAATATTCACTTTTTTTATTATGCAAAATATAAACGTTATTTTTGATATTGTCGTAAATGGAAGTAATCAATCTACCACTATAACCAAATGCTTCTCCAGTATTCTTGATCCACTGCAATTCAGCCTGTTCAGATCGTGAGGAAGAAGAATGTGTAATTGCTCTTTTGATATAGTAACAAAAAGCAGCTGTTTTGTATTTCCAGGGATGCCAAGAATCGCATAGGATCAATGCTGGAACATAGGTTGGCTTTGTAAACACACTATATTCTATAGAATCATCGTAGCGGAATAAACTCAAATCCAAAAAATTTAGTTTGTTACCAATTTCTTCTTCTAATGTGGTCCTAATAGTAGGATAAATGCTGTTAAATGCGTTTATGAATTCATTAAGTTTCTCTCTAGAATGTTGCCAGAAGAGAAGAACGTCATCTACGTAGCGTAGGTATAAACAAGGTGAGCCCAATATGCTGTAGCACTACTTCTGCTTGTTGGCAGAAGTAGTGTTACAGCATATTGAAAAAAACAATCTTCCAACAACCTAATTAATAAGGCGTCTCTTAGTGTTAATACACTGTCGGACAATTGCTAAGGACGGATGACAATAGCAACGATAGCAACCATAAAATGGAAGGCAGGAAAATGTGGAAATTAGCATAAGTGCGGGATACAGTAAGACGCGTTGTGCGTATGCAAATTTTGGATTGCCGAACTTGTTCATGACGTCATAGCGCTGATAAGAGATATAAAGGATTTGACGCGTATTGACCGTTGTTGTTCAAACGCAAAGTTGAAAGGGAAAGAATCAATTGACGAACTTGCAATTTTCAGTATGTCTTCCCGACATCACCTAGATGATTTTACGCGTGGCCGTATTATTGGCAAGATTGAAGAAGGGCAAAAAATAACAGATGTTGCCAGGGTGTTCGACGTCAGCCACAGTGTTGTTTCAAGGCTTTGGAAATCATTTCAAACAAATGGAGAGTGTAGCAAACGTCACGGGGGAGGTCGTGTTCGCAGTACGACACCTGCAGAAGATCGGTACACAGTGCTATCAACAAAAAGACACCGGCACAGCACAGCTAGTGAGGTAGCAAATCAGTTTATGGCTGCTACTGGCAAGCGGATCTCCCGAAAAACTGTCGCCAGACGTTTGCATGAAGGAGGACTTCGCCTTCCTGTTGTGTGCATCCCATTGTCCAGACGTCACCGTACCGCCCGTTTGCAATGGTGCCATCAACATCGCAATTGGACTGATAACGACTGGTCTGCTGTCCTCTTCTCAGACGTGAGTAGATACAGACTATCGTCTGATTGTCGACGACAACTGATCTGGCGTGATAGTGGTACTGCATATTGTCCAACAAACATACAGGAAAGGGACCGATATCCGACATGTAGTGTCATGGTATGGGCTGGCATCATGATCAATGGCCGTACGTCCCTCTATGTGCTTCCAACTGGGACTATGACTGGCCAACGATACATTAATGATGTTCTGCTACCTCATGTTTGCATGTTCCGTGGTGCTGTAGGTGATAGATTCTTTTTCATGGACGACAACGCAACATGTCATCGAACAGTCGCTGTCAAGGAGTGTCTTTTTCAACGCCTCGTATGGCGAACACGTTCTTCAGATCTGAATCCCTTTGAAAATGTGTGAGATGCTTTGGGGAGGAGTCTTGCTGGTCTCCAATGCCCTCCAATAAACAAGGACACCCTCATCCGTGCACTGACAGAGGAATGGGATAAATTACCCCAACAGCTGCTTGAAAATGTTGTGCAAAGCATGACACGACGTGTGGAATCTTGCATCGCCCTCCATGGTGGCCATATCCCGTATTAACATCTTACGCCGGAACGCCTGCGGACGGTAATTGCATTTTTTTTCACGTTTACGTATTCTGCACAAAATGGCCTGTTTGTCCTTTGAACACGTTCCAAAGCCTTCTGGATTTCAGAGCACAATAAATTGTCTTTCTTGTAATGTCCTGGCATTCTGACATTATTTTATTTCACTTGGCATCCAACCACACTTACTTTTTTATGCGCTATATAGCAGTTTATGATCCGTCCTTAGCAATTGTCCAGCAGTGTATTACCAGGAACCTGTTGACTTCTGCTTAAAATTGCTATTATAAACAGGTGAAGAACATTAATTTGCTACTGTAAATAGTAGTTATAGATTCATTTCCTTTAGCCACGTATTATTCACTCCGTGCATTCATGCACTTAGATTTTCTAGTTAATATTATCGCTACTGTGCATCGAAAATGAACTAAAGCAAGAATTAAATTTTTTCGGCGTGATTAAAAAATTCGCCGCTCTCAAATCAAGAAAAGAAAACATTTAAATAAGGAAACAAGTGTGAGAAGCCGTAATTCCCATATGTTCATACTCCTAATTTATAGATTTTTATTGATAATTTAATGCCTTATCAGTGAGCACTGACGCTGAGCTTTAAGAAACGAATTTCTCTGTTGACTTGATTTCGAAATGACACTATTATTATGAGCGAAAATGTTAATTTTAGTTCTAGTTGGCAGTTGCCTTATTAAATTTAAATTTCGTTCCTTATTTCTTTTCTGAATTTGCTTTTATCAACAGATTATCGTTTGTTAGAGAAACATATCTTTCTTGCTGCAACAATATGGAAATTTAAAAGTTTAGGTGAAAAGAGCCCCAAAAATGATCGGGCCCAGGGCCTCCGATCGAGTTAAGACGTCCCTGCCCGTGGGGCTATGTGAAAGATATCGTGTATCAAACCCAGGTACAGAACATCAACGACCTGAAAACAACAATCGATTACGCTGTTACTAATATCGATTACGTTATTGAAAGATATCGTGTATCAAACCCAGGTGCAGAGCATCAACGACCTGAAAAAACAATCGATTACGCTATTACTAATATCGATTACCCTCTTGAAAGATATCATGTTTCAAACCCAGGTACAGAACATCAACGACCTGAAATAAACAATCGATTACACTATTACTATCGTTGATGCAGCTATGTTATAGCGAACACTGCGAGAAATCGGTTACAATCTTGATGTTATTCTTGCAACAAATGGTGGCAAAGAAATACACTGGTACTCAAAATTAAAGCTTTACCGGGTCCCTTTTTCATAATTAAAATTTTTAATAAGAAATACCCTGGTACTCAAAATTAGAGCTTTACCGAGTTTTAAGTAAGGCAGTCAACACTTTCATATTTACTCGTTATTATGTACGTAATTGCACAGGTTTATCTATTCCCTTGTATTCGTAATAAGTTTTTAAAGTTGTAAACAGACTTTGTAGACACATTGTATATTTCCACGAAAAGTTTCTTCACTATCAGGTCAAAAAAGCGTTTGACACACTTAGTATTACGTCTTGATAAACATAAAACAATAAAGCGATCGTGTAAGTTTAATCTTAAAATTTGAACCATGCAAGAATTAAGTTTTAAAACATCTTCATTTTTAGGAACGTATTTTCCATTCGTATTAATAGGAAAGCTGTAGTTTTGACATTATTCTGTAGTACAATGTACACTGACATTCGTGCAGCCGCCGGCCATTCAAAAATCTTGATTTATAAAACTATGAATTTACATTTCACTTATTATTGAGTATTTCGTTGGTAAACCGAGTAAAAACTTTTCCTTGAGAAGAGACAGTAGATATCCCCTGTGGTTATGTTTAAAATACTTAAATAAATCCTTCGCCTCATTTCTCTCTATTATTTGCTACAAAAGATTTCCTCTATTTCGGAGCGCCGGCTTCTCAAACAACATGAAAAATCTCACTGTAGAACTTTATGCACTTATAACACGGGTCGCAACTCAAATATTTGACTTATGGAGAAGTTATCAAAGTAAACATTATTTCCAAACCCTATCCCTTCAGGTTTTTTGCTTTGCTTCCGTTTTTGTTTGGTTTGCTCTGCGGAATTTTCCCTCTCCCTCAAAAGATTGAAGAAAGCTTACTTGAGGTGTATTTTTCCCAGCAGAATCTTCGCGTTGGTTGGCGTTTCAGGAAAATTCTGTCGTCGCAGTTTGTAATGAAAATGTTCTCCTCTTATCTGCAGCTTCGAACGGAAAACATAATTTAAATATCGCTTCGTAAATTGAGACCCAGATGACAGATTGTAGGCGTGAAATAAGATAGAAGCAACGTTCTCATCATTCAGCGCTTAAGAAAAATGCGCATACGATTTATTTCTGGAAGCAACGATTATGTTAACATTTTTCGTGTAAAATATTGGTGCTATTTATTATTAATACATAAACATTTTTGTAGTGATTTTTTAAATCATGTCATTCTCTCCTGCATACAGATTTTATTTTTTCTATGTACTGGTTTCGAATTTCAGGCATTGCTTGATCGAGTCCCTTTTCGTGCTTAAAATGGTTAATAAGAAATACACCGGTTCTCAAAATTAAAGCTTTACGGGGTATCTTTTTCATGCTTAAAATAGTTAATAAGAAATACACTGGTACTCACGGGTCCCTTTTTTATGATTAAAATGGTTAATAAGAAATACACTGGTACTCAGAATTAAAGCTTTACCGGGTCCTCTTTTCATGCTTAAAGTGGTTACACAGTTATTCAAAATCAAAGCGTTACCGGCTCCATCTTTCATGCTCAAAATGTTTAATAAGGAATGCATTAGTACTCAACATTAAAGCTTTACCGAGTTACTTTACCATGCTTAAAGTCGTTAATAAGAAATACACCGGTACTCAATATTAAAGCTTTACCGGGTCCTTTTTCATGCTTGAAGTAGTTGATGAGGAATATACTGTGCTCAAAATTAAAGCTTGACCGGTCTCTTTTTCATGCTTGAAATGTTTGATAAGGAATACACTAGTACTAAAAATTAAAGCTTTACCAGGTTACTTTTTCATGCTTAAAGTGGTTAATAAGAAATACACTGGTACTCAAAAATAAAGTATGATCTACAAAAGCATATGTAGCTGCCGATCTATGCAAAATAATGCATTGAAAATTGGAGAACATGCACATTTCTCTACGCGGAAGACTACTCAGTATTTACTCTTGCCCGGGACAAGCCGGAATATGCAAAGTAAGATTGCGTTAATAAGACGCATCTTTTAGTTGTTCTAGTCAGCTCTTGATTTTACTTCAGTGAGAGAGCTGAGTATGTCAAAAATACAAGTATGGGTGATTTCTAGTGGTGAAGAGCCACTGGTAGAGTGAAAGAAGGTCAGTCCCTGACGGAAGTTTCCAGAACACTGAATGCTCCTCAAAATATCCTCTCAAGACTCAGGAGACAGTTTCAACCAACACGAAATGATAATCGTCGACCAGGACTAGGTCGTTCCAAAGCAACAACGTCTGCAGACGATCGCTATATGAGTCTGACTGGTAGAACATAGAGATATCCGTTGGGAAGCTCTCTTTGGAGTTTACGGCAGTTACAGGAACGAGGGTTTCAAGGTATAGTATTTGTAGGAGACTCCCCGGCGAGCTCGATTACCGTCAAGTCGCCAATGCCACACACGGAGTCTAGAGTTATCCACTCGTATCTTGTAATTGATGAAGGCAACACTTGGTTTCACTTCAGTGGTTCGTCGAGCTGATTATGTCACGGAGACTATAACGTAATTTGCTTTCATTTGTGACTTACTCCTTGCGGTAGTAATTACGTTATGCATGCTAAGTCAATGCAATATTATAAGGAACCCATACACCTTACAAAAAAGAGGTCAAGTAGTACTTACAAATACTTTTATTTGCTTACATGGGTAGACTCCACACTCACATATTATTTATTGGCGTACTCAGTACAGTATCAGTGATCTCCAATCATAATATAACAGCACGTCTCTCGTCAATAACGCCAATCAGTCCACCTTAAACAACCACTGAATTACCTTTTTATCTATCGTTCTTATCCGGATACACATACGCCCCACTTGTTCCGACATAAAGATGTTGCCAACATTATTATGGTTTGAGAGGAAAGACATAACGTTAAGGTTTGAAAATGTCTAAGAAAACGAACTCAAATTTACATAGATAAAGAAACTCAGAAGGAAAGTTAAAAATAGAATACACGTTACAAGACATCGTACGGATTGTGACGTACCTGCCAGCAGGACGCACATGACATAAAGGCAGATAGGAATCAGAATACATGTCTGCGTAGCTCAGTTGGTAGAGCAACTTGTTCCGGAATAAGCGTACTCGGGTTCGAATCCCGGCGTAGACCAAAAATGATGGAGAAACTTACTTCGTTATAATGGCGCCCGAACAGGGACCCATTATAACGAAGTAAATTTCTCCGTCATTTTTGGTCTACGCCGGGATTCGAACCCGAGTACGCTTATTCCGGAACAAGTCGCTCTACCAACTGAGCTACGCAGACATGTATTCTGATTCCTATCTGCCTTTATGTCATGTGCGTCCTGCTGGCAGGTACGTCACAGGATGTTTTTCGGCGGTGGAGAGGTATTGGTATCATGGAACAAGTCCCAAGCGGAAGTTTCCAGATCACTGAATGTTCCTTAAAATGTCCTGTCAAGGTTTTGGAGATAGTTTCAACAAACATGAGATGATAATCGTCGACCAGGAGGTAGTCCCAGAGCGACTACATCTGAAGACGATCGTCTGCCTGCCGGACGGAACAGAGAGATGTCCGCTTGGCAACTCTCTTTGTAGTTTACAGAAGCTACAGGAACGAAGTTTTAATGTTTGTAGGAGACTCAGGCTAGCCCGTTTACCATGGCATCGACAACATCACACATGGGGTTAAAACTACGCTGGTGTGCAAAAATTAAGGACGAAGAGGAGAAATTAGCATAACAGCGGAACGAGCAGGCAGAACGGACCGAAATATCACTCAGGAGATAGACTAGGGTCCGGTACGGTAGAGCATGCGCATATATGCAGCATGACGTAGGAGGGGGGGAGGTGTCGGAAGGTTATAAAGCACGCGGGCTGTGTACGATAAGCAATTCGGTGAAAGCTACTTCACGGTGTACATCGGTTTGAACGACGTTGAGTTGCTGCCATCGTGTGATATGGCCAACAGGTAATCTAGTAGACGACAACTGGATGACTTTACCCGAGGTCACGTCATTGGGAAGTTAGAAAAAGGTCGAAGTGTGACTAGTGGGGCCGAGGAGTTCGGAATCACCCACAGCATCGTTTCACGAGCTTGGAGAGCATTTCAAACGACAGGAACAGCTGTCCGAAAGTATAGCAGTGGTCGTCCACGAGCAACCACGACGGCAGACGACCGGTATATTGTCCTACAGGCGAGAAGAGACAGACGGCAGACAGCGGGAGAAATCGCAAGGCACATGCAACAGACAACTGGACGTCCGTTATCGCGTTTTACCGTGGCCAGGAGACTGCACAAAGGTGGTCTATTTGCACGACGACCAGTACGATGCGTGCCATTAACGCATGCTCATCGGAGACGGCGGTTTCTGTGGTGCCAGGAACACAAGAACTGGACTCATCAGCAATGGGGTCGAGTTCTCTTTACGGATGAGAGCCGATTTAGTCTGACGAGCGATTCTGGACGTATACACATCTGGAGAGAGTAGGGAACACGCAATCACACCTCCAACATCATCGAAAGGGACCGGTTTGGAGGTGGCGGAGTTCTCGTTAGGGGCGGTATCATGCTTGGTAGCCGTACTGACCTCCACATCTTCCAAGGAGGTTCAGTCACTGGTGTCCGCTATTGTACCGAGGTTCTCCTGCCTCACGTGCGTCTGTTTAGAGGTGCTGTGGGTCCCGAGTTCTTCTTCATGGACGGCAACGCTAAACCTCATCGTGCAGTGGCTGTCGCAGAGCTGTTGGGGAGTGAATATATTCGACGCATGGATTGGCCCGCCAGGTCACCGGACCTAAGTCTAAAATAAAACACGTGTGCGACCTTCTAAGGAGACGCTTGGCAGCACGTCACCAGCCGCCAGCAACGATTCCGCAGCTGCGATTGACGCAACAAGAGGAATGGGCCGCGATGCCTCAACAACTCCTTGACAAAATCGTCCTCAGCATAGATAGACGTTGTAAATCCTGCAATGCAGTCAGGGGTGATCATATCCCCTACTAAAGACTGGATTTTTCTTGGCAGTCGCCTGTCACATGGACGTTTCTGTCTTCTGTCCAGTTGTGCTCGAAGCTACCTTTTCAATAAAGTGCCTTTGCATCCTTTGGATTCATTGTTTGGACGGTTTTGCTCACTTGTCCCATATTCTTACATCTTATGGTATGATTTGAGTTTATGTGTAGCACTTCTGCGCGACGTTACATTCGAAAAACCGTCTCGTCCTTAATTTTTGCACGCTAGTGTAGTTGAGGAATGTTCTTTTCAGAGATGAACCGGGATTCAGGTTAATTACTGGTTTTATTCTCATCTGGGGAGAACTAGGGGCATGTTGCAGTCCCTCTAACATTAGAGAATGGGACTACTCTGGAAGTGGTGGCGTGAGGGTCTGTGTAGGAATCATGACGAACTGGTGAGCGGACCATAACAACTTCCATAGTCACTGTGTTGCTCACCTGAGGTACACAGTCAAGATCCTGAACCTGTGTGTCAGGCCATTCAGTAGATCGTTCGGCTCAGAGTTCATTCTTATGGCGTATAATGCCCAGCCTGAACGAGTTCTCTTGGTCAATGATTTTCTCGAAGAGGAAGATACTACTGAATGGGATTGCCATCCAGATCCCCTGATCTAAGTACCATTGGTCATGAAACGGATGCTCTAGGGCAGTGATCTCAAACTCGCAGCCCTGCGCCAACAGTTTTGCGGCCCGCATGAATGATTACAAAATTAAAATAAATCACCCTATTTTAAAATGTATTCATCATCATCATCATTGTCAACCATTATCAATCCACTGCTGGACGAAGGTCTCTCCAAGCCTCTTCCATGACGGGCTATTTTGTGCCAGTCTCTTCCATGTTATTCCCGCATACTTTCGAATTTCATCCACCCAACTTCCATGCGGTCTTCTTCTGGGTCTTTTCCTGTCCCTTGGAATCCAATCTAAAATATTGACTGTCCATCGATGGTCTGTCCTTCTGGCAGTATGTCCAGCCCATTGCTATTTTAGGGATTTTACTCTGATCATGATGTCTTCCACTCTTGTCATTTTTCTGATATACGAGTTCCTCTTCTTATCTCTCCTGGTTACCCAAGCATGCACCTCTCCATGCTACTTTGAGTTGTCTGCAGCCTTTGTATGTCTCTTTTAGTTAAGGTTCACGTCTCTGCACCATACGTAAGCACTGGAAGGATGCATTGATCAAACACTTTTCTTTTAAGACATAATGGCATATTGCTCTTGAAAATTCTGCTGTTTCTTTCAAAAGCCCTCCAGGCAAGTTTTATAAACCGATTAAATTCTTCATCAATGCAACCCTGACTTGATATCTGATGTTCAAGATAAACGTACGCATCTGTTATCTCCAGATTTTCTCCATTAATCGACAAATCTTCATTTCTTGTAAAAGCATTGTACATCACTTTTGTCTTCTGAAAGATCATTTTTAATCCCACTTCTTTACTCATGTCAGCAAGTTCTAGGATCATACTCTGCAGCTCTGATGGGGTAGTTACAAAAATGACTACGTCATCAGCAAAACGAAGGTGAGTTAGATAATATCCATTAACCATTATCCCTTTTATAACGAAGTAAATTTCTCCGTCATTTTTATCCGCGCCAGGTTTCGAACCCGGATCCCCTCATTCCGGAATAAGTTGCTCTACTAATTGAGCTACGCGGACGTTTTATTCTGATTCCTATCTGCCTTTATGTCGTGTGCGTCCTTCTGACAGGTACGTCACATCTCTTGGTACGTTACACTTTGTTTACCCAGTTCAGTGACTGAAAGACATTTTCCAATGTGGCATTAAAGAGCTTGGGAGATATGGTGTCACCTTGTCTCACTTCCTTTCCAAGTTTTATGTGTGCTGTATTCTCAAACAGCCGAATCTTTGCATTTTCATTTTCATAGATGTTATTAATAATATTAATGTATGCATCTTCAACACTGCTGGATTGCAAAGCCATTGTAACTGCTGATGGTTCCACTGAATCAAAGGCCTTTTAATAATCGATAAAGGCCGTGCACAATGGAAGTTCATATTCCCTCGCTCTTTCAATTAGTTCTCTCAGTACGTGGATTTGATATATAGTGCTGTAGCTGCTCCTGAATCCCGCTTTTCTCTCGGTTGAGATATGTCCAGTGTTACCTTCAAGCGGTGTGAAAGAACTTTAGTGAAGATTTTATAAACCACTGATAGGAGGCTGATAGGTCTGTAGTTCCTGAAATCCTCAATGTCACCTTTTTTATGTAGCAGGATCATTGTAGCGTTGTTCCAATCCTCAGGAATCTTCCCTTCATAACGGCATCGAGTGAAAACTTGGGCGAGTACTGTTTCAAATTCTCAACTTACTTCTTGTATGATGTCTACATACAAGAAGCATTATATGTTATAATATAAACATAATAATGCTTAGGAAAGCCATCTTAGTCATATGTAACACGTTTATTTATGAAGAACATAACTGTATTAAGCAAAATACATATTTTCAATATATTCAAGTTTCCATTTTCCTATAATGTTGGCAAAGCACCTGAAGAACTTCAGCGTGAATTAATAGACTTTCAGTGTGATTCTTTCCTGAAGGAAAAATTCTACACCTGCAATCTAACGTAGTTCAATTCAATTTAATTCAGTTCATTTATTTTGCTGAGCCAAAAAAAAAAAAAAAAACAAAGAAAAAAACTCCAGTGTTACAGAAATGTCAGTTGAAACCAATGCACAGCAAGGAAGCAGAGGGAAAAGGCAGCCAGGCCTGATTGGGTCCCACGCCCCCTAGGCTAGTTTTACACTGAGGTCAGTAGTTGTAATTACAAACAAGAGTATCAGAGTAACAAAAAAAGGAGATAATGATATATATGATATAAGCAGATAATAAACATTACAGATAATACCATTGAAAAAGCAATTTGCAGCACGATATACAAGTCTTGATCAGAGTTAAATAATTTAACTTTGATCAGAGTTACATCATGATCAGAGTTAAATCCCTGAAATGGCAATGGGCTGGACATACTGCCGGAAGGACAGATCATCGATGGACAGCCGAAATTTTAGATTGGATTCCAAGGGACAGGAAAAGACCCAGAAGAAGACCACATGGGAGATGGGTGGATGAAATTCGAAAGCATGCAGGGGTGACATGGAGGAGACTGGCACAAGACAGACCGTTGTGGAGGAAACTTGGGGAGACCTTCGTCCAGCAGTGGATTGATAATGGTTGACAATGATGATGATGATGATGATGATGATACAAGTCTTAATATTAGTCATAGTTCACATCCACTTATAATGAATTAGCTTTATAACTCTTTCCGCTAAGCTAATTATTATGAATGAATAATGCTCTACCTACCAGCTAGCTAATGATATACTTGTACTAAGCTTCAAAGTAGTGAATTCAAAAGGGGTTGTTACTAGTTAATTACGAACGTAAATAAAGTCTTAACGCTGGTTATTTATGGTAAGAAACTAATTGTAAACCTAACAGCCAGACAGAGGTCTGAGAAAAAACTATGAATTGAGAAAAACTAACTTACACAAACTTTTATTGTAAGACTCTTGGTCATCTAAAACACACATACAACTTGTTTTACACTAATGAAGAATCTCTCCTCGTATTATAAACGCTCTCCTCCGTAAACAACAACGCTCTCCGTAAACAACAACAAAAGCTCTCTTTAAGTCTCGATGAACGCGCCTATATACTAGCTACCACCACGTCATGACTTACACTCATTGCCAGATCTCATTCATCAGGTGAAATAATATTTCGTTCAGTAAGAAGATAATTTACATAGTAAAATAAAAATAACCAGAGATAGTAAAATCAAAAGGAAAGTGAATATAGAGTATACGTTACATCATCTCCCCTTAATTTTTCCTTTTTTTTTTCCTTTTGTTTTGTTTCCGAAAAACCTATCAATTTTGGAGTGTAAGTCTTACATTTCGTTGAATGACGTTTCTCGACCTCTTTTTTGTTTTGTGGTTTGGTGGTAGCCGTATTTACAGTATCAAACTTGGCATGACAAATTGAAATCTGTATTCGTCTGTGTATTGGTGAACAAAACAAACCTGCATCGGCATACCTTCCTTTTATTCTGCCTAGCAGGAATCACTTTTTTAATTTCAAATGACGTTCTCATTATTCGGTGAATACATACCAACTGTATCAGCAGCGAAGATTGCCTGGAGCTGCCTAACAGTAACAATTTTATTATTTTAATTTCAAATTACGTTCGCATTATTCGTTGAATACATACCAACTGTATCAGCAGCGAAATTTACCTGGAGCCTGCCTAACAGTAACAATTTTAGTATTTTACCCCTACACATAGATATATAAAAAAAGTGGATTAGTAGATGGACATAGAAGAAATATAAAAAAAAAAAAAAAACACATATATACACAAAAAAGAATGCATAGGCCCACACGAAAAAAAGAAATTCTGACACGCCAACTGGTCGTGCAGGAAAAACAACAAACTGAGAAAGAACCTGTCCACGAGAACTTACTTATCTCGAGGACGCATAAAAACTCTAGTGCGATAACGTTTTCCAGGCCTAATCGGACTGGTAAAATCAGGTGGCTTGGATCTCTTCAGGGACTTTAATGGATCTGGAACATCGGTCTGCTGGCGGTCAGAAATCCCGGCGGCTGACGGGAACGGTCAGGAATGGCGGAAATCCTTCGGTCCGAAACGGCTGAAGTCTGTGGGTCCAGAAATCCCTGCGGCTGAGAAGAACGGTCAAGAACGGCTGAAGTCCGGCGGTCCGGAAATCCTTGCGGCTGATAGGAACGGTCAGGAACGTCAGAAGTCCGGCGGTTCGGAAATCCTTGCGGCTGATAGGAACGGTCAGGAACGTCAGAAGTCCGGCGGTCCGGAAATCCTTGCGGCTGATAGGAACGGGCTCCCCCAGGCTTTGATATGAAGTCCCTTTGTGCTGGGGCCCGTTGTGTCCTTCCAGTATTCTCTTGGACGGACGTGGCTCCGGCCACATCGTTTGCTTTCTTAAGCCCACGTGGCATGAGAGTAGCAGCAGGCATCGGCCCTGTTTGCCCTGAACGTAGGTTCCAGGGGCGAAACCCAGGCGGATGCAAAGATTTCTGCCTTTGTCGCTGTTGCGGCGAAGCAGATTGGGGAGATAAGTCACGTTTGCACCCAGCCTTTGGTGGTGCTGGACGGTTTGTAACATGAAATTTAGGGTTCATAACTGATAAGTCGGAAATGTCCGAAGCCTCTGAGTCGCTGCTGTAATTCAGTGGTCGTGCAGGGCGATGTTTAGATTTGCCTATAGGAATACTTTCTGACGAGGTATTCAAAGAAGTAGTAGCCCGCGTTGGTGCAGAGTTATCCGGAAACGGCGCAGCAATAGTCTTGGCAATGGTTGGAGGGAAAGGAAACATACTAGTATTCGAAGAACTCGATTCGAGCCTTGGTCTCATGGGAGAATCAGGTTGCGTGTTTGGAAACCCGTCTTGAGGAGAGGAGGGTGAAGGAAAAATCACTGGAGATTCTGCAAAAATGTTTGTTGGTTCGTCCAAAATTTCTGACGGTTGATCATGAGATATAGACTCTTGAGTCTGTGGAACAGAAGATTGAGTAGGGTTGATTATGAAATCGATATTCCGTTCATGATACTTGCGACACTGATCAACGTGTACGTATTGAAATTGGTTGTTAGGTTTTTCCAGAACAATATTATTTTCAAAGATATTTGCCACCCGATATGGACCTTCGTAGCTGGGTGCAAATTTCTTCACTAAAGTATGCGAAACATAAGACTGGAAGTTCGTTTCCACGAGAGTGAGATCTCCAACGACAAGATCTGGTTCCCTACGCCTAGTATTATAATATCTCGCTTGAGCCTGCTTGTGCTCCTAGCATTGCAACACGAGCTTTTTCTGCCATGATTCGTACTGATTGCGGAGTTGGTTGCTGGTTTAGTTCGTCGATAATCCCCGTTAAATTTTCAAAAGGGGTTTTAATTTTGCGACCTAGAAAAAGTTCTGCAGGAGTAATTTTAGTAGACTCGTGGACAGACGAGCGGAGGGCGAACGCAAAAAGCTCCAAATGGTCATCACATCTTTCATGATGATCCATTACAAAAGTCGCAATCATTTTCACTAGCGTGCGGTTAACGCGTTCCGCAGGATTACTCTGGGGATGATATGGGGAAATGAATTTATGTTTAATGTGTAGTCTCGCACACATTCTTTCAAAAATGTCAGAAATAAATTGAGGACCATTATCCGAAACTACTTTATTAGGTGCACCATATCTAGAAAATACTTCATTAACTAAGACATTACAAATAACTTCTGCCGTAGCGGCTTTAATGGGAAAAACTTCAGCCCATTTAGAAAAATTATCAGTTAGTACTAAAACATAACGAGCTTTATTTTTAACAGATAATGGATAAGGTCCCAATAAATCTATTGAAATAATATCAAACACATGAGAACTTGAACTAGATTTCAAGTGACCGGCCGGTCTTACATTACGGTAATTATTAATCTGACACAAGTGACATGATTGAACGTATGCGAGCACACTTTGGTACATGCCAGGCCAATAGGCAACATCCCGCAATTTACCACGGGTCTTGCGAATACCTAAATGGCCTGCAAGAGGTTTGTCATGAAATTCATTTAAAAGGGCCATTCTAAGAGTTCGCGGAATACAGTCCTAGATTTTGTATAATAAAGAAGACCCTCTATTACTTCAAAATGTTGTGACCTTCCAGCCAGAGAAGGATCACTTTGTAGGGGCGAACCCGCAAGCAAAAAATTATAGTTTATTAATTCTGCCATTATCTGCTCTCTGGATGTTATATCAGCTATTAGAAGTAAAGGCTGACATCCAGGAGTAGTGTCTGTGGGGACCCCACTAATCGGAACGCGAGATAATGCGTCCGGTAATTGATTCTTATGACCTGGCTGATACGAAATTTTGATATTGCTCTCTTGTAACTTCAGAGCCCACTTCATAAGTCTTTGAGATAGGTGCTTAGCAGAATTCAAATACTGAAGGGCAGAATGATCCGTAATTATGTTAACCGTCAATTCGTTAAGATAACATTGAAATTTATTCAGCGCATACACAACAGCAAGACATTCACGTTCCGTAGCTGAATAATTGCGTTCAGCTTTGGCTAAAGTACGAGACGCAAAAGCTACTGGATGCCCAGCTTGTGACAAAACGCAACCAAGACCAACTCCGGATGCATCAGTATAAATATCAAATTCCTTAGTATGATCCGGGAAAGCCAACACCGGAGGCTGAGTCAATGCAGACTTCAGTGTTTCAAAAGCAGCGTTAGCCTCAGGTGTCCAAATAAACTTCTTGTATTTACATTTTAAAGCATACAATGGCTCACAGATAGTAGCATAAGCGGGGACGAACTGCTGATACCATCCGGTCATTCCCAGAAAGCGTGATAGTTCTTTTTTTGCTGTTTTAGGCAGAGGAAAGGCAACAATAGGCCTAACTTTTTCATTATCAGTAAATAAGCCGTGGGGAGTGATTTTCAACCCCAGATATACAATCTCGTCCCTCGCTATCTGGCATTTACTAGGTTTTAACGTCAAGCCAGCATTGTATATGAGTTGGAACACCTGTTTGAGCAGAGAAAGGTGCTCGTCAAAAGTCTCTGATGTGATAATAATGTCATCCAAATAGACATGCACATGGGGACCCAGGACAGGTCTGAGAACCGTATCCATAAGCTTTTGGAAAGTAGCAGGTGCAGAAGCTAGTCCAAAAGGCATACGTAAATATTCATAGGCCCCAAAAGGAGTCACAAAGCCTGTTTTATCGACAGAGTCCGGATGTACTGCTACCTGCCAATATCCACTCGCCAAATCCAAGGTTGACATCCATTTGGTTGACGACAGGTCATTTAAAATATGTGACATGACAGGTAGTGGATAATTGATCGTTTTTTTGTGACTTGGTTGAGCTTGCGGAAATCTGTCACGAAACGAAATTCATTGGATTGTTTCTTTGGAACCAAAAAGGCAGGAGCAGCCCAGGCGCTTGTGGATTCCCCTGATTATGCCCTGCTTAATCATTTCAGCAATTTGACGTTGCATTTCCTGTTTCTTATGTGGAGCACAAGGGTAAGGTTTCGTCGCAATTGGTTTCGAACCATCAGTGTCAATGACATGATAAGCCACCTGTGTGAAACCAGGTTGATCCGAAAATAAACCAGGGCTTTCCTGTAAAAGGAGAGAAAGCTGGTCTCGTTGCCTCTCATTCAATTGGTTACTCAATAACAAGCTCGTTATATCTACAGGAACCGTAGGAATCATTTCGACAGGTTCCGGAAAGGAAATCACATGTTGTACAAAATTCAAAGTTATTTGAAACTTATGTATAAAGTCCATGCCCATTAAACATTTCACAGGTAGTTCGTCTATAAGCAGGAAAGAATGCGTAAAACGAGCTTTTCCCAGCCCTAAAGATAATGTGACAGTTCCTGAGATACTGAAGATTTCATTATTTGCACTCGCAAATACTGCGTTGCAGGCTGAACGTGTATTGCAGAAAAGTGTCAGTGCAAAACTTTGTATTTAGGGCTGATATTTCAGAACCAGTGTCGAACTTTGTCTCGACAATAATATCTTCAATGGTCAAGAATACATCAGGCAACTGAGGAGTTTGAACAGTCACTAATACTGTTTTAGGGTCAGAATGCTTGGTATCAGGAAGCAGGACCGACCCTTGGTCTACTTCCTTTGGAAGTTTAAAGGAATCCTGGTTGGTTTATCATGTGGTCGGAAACCTCGACCCTGCCGGGTATCGGGAAAATTTTCACGATGAGGAAAACTGCTTGAAACCTGCTTCGGGAACTCCGCGTGTCTGTTGACATTTTCATATCCTTTACGTCTGCCCTCAGCACGGGCAGAAACATTATCATTGCCCTGAGCATGATAACGTTCCGAATGCTGCTGAGTGAAACGGGGTCGAGCATACTGTGCAGGTGTACGATATCCCCGAAGCTTGTGCAAAAACTCGCTGTTGGTTTGCCACTCTTCTGTGTGGTGGAACGTATGAAGCTCAGGTGTGCACTTGTGTATGCTCGCGCTGAAAGTTATTATGTCTATTATGCCGCTGAGGGTTTTCGTAATAAGCCTCTCGCGGGTGCCCGAGCATGGTGAGTTGAACCATGTTTGCCATGTCGCTCTTCATATGTGCGTATGAGGCGAAGGCATTCATGAATCGTGGCAGGGTGTCGAACCTCAAGGAAATCTTGTAAGAATGGGTCGAGCTGCTGCACGAGGGTATCCAACATGTCAACATGACTGGCATGTGGATCCCATAGGTTATATAAGCGTGTAGTCTCCAACGCAAATGCAACAGGGCTATCATTGGGACCTTGCTGACGCGAAAAAGCTGTTGAGCAAGGCCAGCTCGACTGAGGCTGAAAGGAAAGACCTCCAAGAATTCTGCACGGAAATTCTCATAATGAGAATCCGGGTTCGACACTCTCCACTGCCGATACCAGGTCTTAGCGTTATCCCTCAAGCAAGTGCCGGCGATTTGGACTTTGCAGTCTTCAGGAATATTATATAGATCAAAATGATCTTCCAGATCTTCGAGGAACTTTAAGGACCCTCCAAACCATTGAAATGAATTGTTCCTGCATGCTGCACGAAATGGGCAAGCATTCTGCTTCGCTGAGAGGATTGAACTCCCTCAGGAACGACCCGCGACTCAGAGTAATGGGAAGCTGGTATATTACGAAATGGTGAAGAATGCCGGGGTGAGTGTAGATCATTCATATCAAAGTTAGAGACACAGGCTTCTTGCAAATTTTCATAAAAAACACCATTACCCTCGGAACGTGCCTTGGGGTAGAAAATTGAAGTTGTCTCAGGTAAGGAAGACATGGATAATAATCGTCAAGATCTCGTGTTCGAGAAAAGTTCGGGCGCCAATTATAATGAATTAGCTTTATAACTCTTTCCGCTAAGCTAATTATTATGAATGAATAATGCTCTACCTACCAGCTAGCTAATGATATACTTGTACTAAGCTTCAAAGTAGTGAATTCAAAAGGGGTTGTTACTAGTTAATTACGAACGTAAATAAAGTCTTAACGCTGGTTATTTATGGTAAGAAACTAATTGTAAACCTAACAGCCAGACAGAGGTCTGAGAAAAACTATGAATTGAGAAAAACTAACTTACACAAACTTCTTTATTGTAAGACTCTTTGGTCATCTAAAACACACACACAACTTGTTTTACACTAATGAAGAATCTCTCCTCGTATTATAAACGCTCTCCGTAAACAACAACGCTCTCCGTAAACAACAACAAAAGCTCTCTTTAAGTCTCGATGAACGCGCCTATATACTAGCTACCACCACGTCATGACTTACACTCATTGCCAGATCTCATTCATCGGGTGAAATAATATTTCGTTCAGTAAGAAGATAATTTACATAGTAAAATAAAATAACCAGAGATAGTAAAATCAAAAGGGAAAGTGAATATAGAGTATACGTTACACACTGTAATCATTAATTTGAGGAGTCGCAATCCATTATAAAGTTTTTCAGTTAATTATTTAACGAAGTTATTTCCGTAGGCAATGAGTCCCAGTAGTGTGGGCCAATGTAACTTAAACTTTGCTTCATGGTCTCAGTTTTCGGATGAATAGGCCGAATATGTGATTTAGTGCGTGTGTCATGTATGCGTATCTGGGGTATAATTTGTATGATGTCGGCGGGTAAATTATTCTTAATGCGTTTGAAGATAATTTTCCTGATATTGAAGTAATATAATTGGTTAATCGTAAGAATGTTATATTTGTTTGAGAAAACTCTTGTGGTATTATATAGAGTTAGTTGTTTATTTCTATCAAATTTTAGGTCAATTAATCTTATACTGTATATTTGTTTTAAAGGATTTGAAGTTCTTTGAAATTATATTTAGTTGTCTATCCCCACAATAAGATAGCATAATAAATATGAGTCTGAAACATGGTATAATATAAATGAATTAGTGTTTTATAGGTAAGGTTTGTAAATACCAAGCTGATAACTCTAATGTGTTTAGATAGTTTGAGAAGAAGAGAGTCCACATGTTGTTTCCATCTAAGGTCCCTATGTAAGGTAATCCCCAAATAAAGTAAGGAGTTAACCTCTTCTATGTTTGTACCATTAATAGATAATGTGATAGAAGGAGGTTGTGAAATATTTTGTTTTGAGAAATAACAGATCTAGAACATTTGTGCTGAGCAAGACAAGGAATCGAAGTTCACAAAACTGTTTTTTGCACGATAAAAAAGGGTAGTTAAAAGCTGATTATAAATTAAAAGACTTTACTAAGTTCAATTAAAACATCACAATTAAAAAACATCTTTTTTAATTGTGATGTTTTAATTGAACTTAGTAAAGTCTTTTAATGTATTATCAGCTTTTAACTACCCTTTTTTATCGTGCAAAAACAGCTTTGTGAACTTCTATTCCTTGTTTTGAGAAAATTATGGATTTTGTTTTGGTGGTATTTATAAATAATTCTTTGGAATTTAGCCAATCTGAGATGTTATTAAATTGAGTATTAATAATACAAGTAGTGTCAGTCGTTAAATTAAATGAGGTGAGGATGGTTATGTCGTCTGCATAGAGAAGTAGGTCTATATCACTTATTGAAATAAAGATATCGTTAATGAATATACTGAAAAGTACAGGTCCGAAAATAGAAGCCTGTGGAACACCGTTTGGCATGAGTTGAAGAGTGGATTGATGTTGGTTAATTTGTGTATATTGTTGCCTATCTGATAAATAACTTTTAAAAAGAGAATGTTCATTGTTTTTAATTCCTATCGTGTGTAATTTGTGTAGTAAGATATTATGATTTATGGTATCAAAAGCTTTGGATAAATAAAAATAATGCTATGATTAGATAGTTTGAGAAGAAGAGTTAAAAATTATGTTGGGCTGTTTGTTGTAGGTATAATAAGGCTGATTCTGTTGACTTTTCAGATTGAGTTAGTTTCAAAAGACAAGTATGTAAACATTCAAAGCCTAGCTGCACGTGTTGTGTTCATATCCGGAACAACATAACTCATGTGAACAGTTGTTTTCAAGAATGAACCAAGTAAAATGTCTTGAAATGATTAGGTTAAGTGACAGTCACTTATGCTCACTTTTAAAAGTAGCGTAAACATTATTCCAAAAATCGACAAGTTCGTGATAGAAAATCGAGCCCAAGTTTCTGGTCAGAAAATGTAATATCTTCTGTACTGTGTGCCGTGTTCAGTTGGTAAAATGTGATTGTTTTAAGATTTAAGTGAAAATAATTGTTACATAAAGGTGATTGTTTACAATGATTGACGAAGCATTTGTTTTTACTATTTATTACTCTAGTGTTAAGCCATTGGTGTAGTTTTGTAAAGTTCATATTAATTCATAGGAAATTTTTAATACTCTTGCGGCCCCCTAAGTTTCTTCAAAACTGAACAGCGGCCCTTCCAAGGGTCTCAGTTTGAGTGATTGATATATTGTAGCTCACAGTCCCTCTTCCAGAACACTTCAAGAACGCAGAATACCTAATGTTGTGGAACTGACATTAATACCTGAAGACCTCATCAGTACCCTCATAAACAGTACAATGAGACATTTCTTGAGCTACATGTCTCTAAGGAATGCCCATACTCCATATTAAAATACCTTATGTGTTGAGGAATGGTCATCTGTCCCTTAAGAACTTGTGACGTATGAAAGTGGTAAGAACGATAGATAAAAAGGACGATACAGCAGTTGCTTAGTGTATATGTGTGTGTGTGGAGATGTTCAATCGTTGTTAAGATAGATTATACGACAGATAATTAAAGTATTGTGTGTGTGTGTGTGTGTGTGTGTGTGTGTGTGGAGATGTTCAATCGTTGTTAAGATAGATTATACGACAGATAATTAAGATATTGTGTGTGTGTGTGTGTGTGTGTGTGTGTGTGTGTGTGGAGATGTTCGATCGTTGTTAAGATAGATTATACGACAGATAATTAAGGTATTGTGTGTGCGTGTGGAGATGTTCGATCGTTGTTAAGATAGATTATACGACAGATAATTAAGGTAGTGTGAGTGTGTGCGTGTGTGTGTGTGTGCGTGCGTGTGTGTGTGTGTGTGTGTGGAGATGTTCAATCGTTGTTAAGATAGATTATACGACAGATAATTAAGGTATTGTGTGTGTGTGTGTGTGTGTGTGTGTGTGTGTGTGTGTGTGTGGAGATGTTCGATCGTTGTTAAGATAGATTATACGACAGATAATTAAGGTATTGCGTGTGTGTGTGTGTGTGTGTGTGTGTGTGTGTGTGTGTGTGTGTGTGTGGAGATGTTCGATCGTTGTTAAGATAGGTTATACGACAGATAATTAAGGTATTGTGTGTGTGTGTGTGTGTGTGTGTGTGTATGGAGATGTTCGATCCTTGTTAAGATAGATTATACAACAGATAATTAAGGTATTGTGTGTGTGTGTGTGTGTGTGTGTGTGTGTGTGTGGAGATGTTCAATCGTTGTTAAGATAGATTATACGACAGATAATTAAGGTATTGTGTGTGAGATGTCCGATCGTTATTAAGCTAGATTATACGACAGATAATTAAGGTATTGTGTGTGTGGAGATGTTCGATCGTTGTTAAGATAGATTATGCGACCGATAATTAAGGCATTGTGTGTGTGTGTGTGTGTGTGTGTAGATGTTCGATCGTTGTTAAGATAGATTATACGACAGATAATTAAGGTATTATGTGTGACGTGTAAGACTCTCTGTGCTAAATTTTGGATTTCATCAAATATTGCTGGACCAATAAAAGGTTACCGTAAGTTTGACTTCTGCATATGTTTCGTCTGGCCGTAAAACCTTAATTACAGCTATTCATGAAAGAAATACGGGATTACACCATATAATACAAATTTTGAAGAAGACAATCCGTTTTTTGGTGTAAATATGAGAAGTATGGTATGTCAGATAATTTCCGAAAACTTGAAAATTTCGTCCGGGAGCGGGAATTGAACCCGCGTCTCCCAGATAACGCCCGGGTGTGCTAACCACTACACCACCCAGAACGACCAAGTGTCAAGTATCCGATTTATTTGAATATAAGCATCACAGGATTCGCTAGTCGAAGCAACCGGCATTCATGTTTAGAGAATCTGGAGGTTAAGAATCTCATCCCGTGATTGCCCGGAGGAGTAGATAAATTCATGAATGGAATACAGGATTGCACCATATACAGGATGATTCAGAACTCATGGGACAAACTTTAAGGGGTGGTAGAGCACACTGCAACAAACATTTTTTGTATAGGAATATATGGGCGCAAGTAACACGTTGAGGCACAAACAGAAGAAATAGACATGAAAGAAAATATAAATTGTTTACTTACAGCATCGTTGACAAGTGCTTCTTTACAGCAATGTTTACACTAATTGCTCAAAATTGCGTCCACCAAAAGTAATACATGCGTGGCAGCGTCGACGGAGTGATTGGCGTCCAGTTTCAAAGATGCCAGGTATTTCTCGCACATGTGCAGCCGCAACGGATATTTGAGCGACGTGGTCCTCAACAGAATCAGCTGAAGTCTCGTAAACGAGGGCCTTCAGATGTCCCCATAAGAAGTAATTGAAGCTCGATAAATCGGGCGATTGGGGTGGCCAACGGACTGGTCCACCACGGCCAATCCATTGCGCCCCAAAAGTGGCATCCAGGTAATTTTGCACATTGATGCTGAAATGGGCTGGCGCCCCATCAAGATGAAACCACAGTCCTTGTCGGACGGCCAGTGGTACAACTTGAAGCAATTCTGGTAAAACCTCTTCCAGAAAAATACGATGACATCTGCCATCGAGTCGCGTTGGTAGTAGATATGGGCCAAGCAGGAAGTCGTTCACAATGCCCGCCCACACATTCACAGAGAATCGTTCTTGGTACATGTTGACGTGCAGCGTGTGGGTTAGGGGTTTCCCACACATGACATTTGTGCACATTGAAAACACATTCGTGTGTAAAAATCGCCTCATCTGTGAATAGCTCATGAGCTGGGAATTTCTGGTGTTTGTGCCTCAACGCGTCACTTGCGCCCATACATTCCTATACAAAAAATGTTTAAATTAAATGATTTACAATGTGTACCAGCGTGCTCTTTGATTTTTGTTCATAACAGCCTTTTATGGAAAAGTACGCTTAAAAATCATTGGTGGAATGCAATTTCTGTTTATGCATGCGCAATCACAATTCAACCTATGTCAGAATTATTGTTTTACTCCTGAAATGAATTCAATTTGTTTTTATTTTTATATTCAGGAACAAATTATAGGCACAAAAGCACTGAAACATTTCCAGAAATAAAGAATATCACAGTTTTTAAGATAATGATGCTGTTTTAATATGGAGTTTGTCTTTTAAATACAGCGTTCCGATGATGTAGATATCCAAATATGTTTTAAACTTACTGGTGGGCGGTATGTTAAGTTTTCAGTCAAAATTGTTTTACTGTCTTAAGATGTATCTGTTTTTACGAATCCTGTGTGCAACGAGGAATTCAAACTTCCGGTGGAACTGTTCCTAATCTGTTATTCACCTTTTAATGACCAGCGTCATTATCTAGATTGTCTTCGATTGCGTCAAGACGAAATGTCTTTCTGAATGGTGCTAATGCGATCCAGATGACAAATCCGGATACTAAATTCCCATGAAAAGGAAAAAATCACCCGTCTCTCCATTCCTTTGTATCTTGTGCAGCGACTACGGTATCAATCCTTCAGATCGCTTTAGTCATTACTAAGTTACACTGCTGTACCTTTTCTCTTAATGACCACATTCATGAATTCCGAAAAGGAATTTCTACGATTCCGGAACCAACCGCCTCTTTTGTCTGCTTTGGAAGGGGAATAAAAGGGAAAAATTTTTTCCTTCAAAAGAAAACACGAAATAATCCTGAAAAGATACTAAGTTCCTTAGAGTGGTTAGATACGTTGCATAAAAGACGAAATCGACTTTTCCCAGAGCCTCGTGTCTTGCTAAGTACAGCAGAAATGTATTCCGGCATTAAAAGATCAACACCACATTGCGGTTGATTTTCCACGCAACTGCACCTCTTATTGATTTGCATTGGCTCAGGAAATGGCCGGGAAATGAAAGCGTCATGAATAATGTATTTCTTTCTCTATTTTTCTTATTAAGTTGAAAAAAATATTAAGGAAATTTGAAGATTACGTTATGGAATGAAAACGTGATGTATAGTCAAACTTGTTTGCTTGGTTCATGTAGAAAATTCCACAAAACCTGTTTGGAGTGTAAAAAGACAAGTGTTTCAGCGCAATGTAATCCTAGGGAATTATCCAGCCAGTTTTGATTTTTGAAATAATTAATGACTTTCTGAAGAGCGTCTTAAGAGAAATACGCACAAAAATAAGCCGGAAGGTGAGATCTTTTTATTCCTCATCTTTTTTACTTCCTACATTTCCCTTCTCATGTTTTCCATATTTGTTTTTCTTCTCTTCGCACTACCTCCCTTTCTCTTATTCTATGTTTTATAATGTAGTAGTACTATCTGTACTCTGTCATGTGATTCCAGTCACTGTTTCTACCTCTTTTTTCTCATAATTTTCTCTCACTCTCTATTTTTACTCACCCTCATTTCTAGATCTTACTTTCTTTTCTCTCGAATTTTTTCCAGACTCATAATTTCTGCATTATCTTTCTTTCTATTTCATTTTCCTCGTCTTTCTTCTTTTCTTTCACTACATCTCTCAATCTTCCATCACTGCTTTTATTTTAATATTTTACCCATTTCACCTAACTTTTTCTTATTCTTTGTTTTCTATTCTTCTTAAGACTTTCTCTTTTTGCTTCTAAATCTTTGCTCTTTTCTCACGCTCTCTCCCTCTCTCTCTGTTTCATAATTGATGTTTTACTGAATAGCGACTTAAAAGAAATATACACAAAGCAAGATGGAATGTGAGATGTTTTGTCCTCCTCTTTTGCATCTCTTATCTCATTCTCTTCCCATAGTTGTTTATTAGTTTTAATTCTTTCCACACTACATTTTTTAATGCAAATCTATGTTTTACTATGCTGCACTGTTCAATCTTTCATGTCATTTCTATCTTTCATTATCTCTTTCTTTTTTAATTGTTTTTCCTCCTAATTTTCTTTTTCTTCCCACCAGCTTTTCCCTGCTTTCCTTTTTTTCTGTGTCCTCTTTTTCGATAGTTTTTATTATTTTCCTCGACTTTTTTCTGAATGAAAATTTTTGTATTCTTTCTCTCTCTCTCTCTCTCTCTCTCTCTCTCTCTCTCTCTCTCTCTCTCTCTCTCTCTCTCTCTCTCTCTCTCTCTCTCTCTCTCTCTCTCTCTCTCTCTCTCTCTCTCTTCCTTCTCCTTGTCCATCTTCTCAGTGATTTCCCTGCTTCTCCCCTTCTCCAACTGCCGTTTTCTACGCTTTTCAACTGTAGGTTGAAGAAGCGTATATGCTCCAGCTTTGTCCGTCTGTCCGCCCGCACGATAACTCGCGTAAAAATGGTTCGATTTCGATGAAATTCTAGTATATGATAGAGGATCACCTCGGGACGAACCCTATTGAAAATGGACGAAATGGAGTCAGAGGTCAGGACAAAGCAGCGGGACCCCTTCCATTGCCTTCAAATGGTTCGATTTAGATGAAATTTTAGTATGTAATGGGGGACTACCAGGGAACGAAAGCTATTGAAAATGGGCGAAATGGGGTCAAAGGCCAGGCGTAAGAGCGGGATCCATTCCATTGCCCTTATGCGTCATAAGTTGCATAAATATGGTTCGATTTCAATGATGTTTTAGTATGTGGTAGGGGACCACCTGCAGACGAAACATATGGAAAATAAGTGAAATGGGGTCAAAAGTCAGGATATAGGAGCGAGATGCATTCCACTGCCCTTATGAGACTTAATTTACGAAAATATGGTTCGATTTCAATGACATTTTAGTATGTGGTAGGGGATCACCTGGGAACCATATTGAATATGGGCGAAATGGGGTCAAAGGTCAAGTCATAGGAGCGGGATCCATTCCATCGCCCTTATGCGTTATAACTTACGTAAAAATGCTTCGATTGAGACAAAACGTTATCATGTTTTTCCGGAAGTATACTGTACTGCTTCATCAAAATGGGGTCAAAGGTCAGGTCATAGCGAGATTTATTCTACCGTCATTATCCTCATAAATTGAGTAATAGCTTGAGTAATGATTTCTGGTATGTTGGAAAGCGTATCATAATCAATGCATTGCATGATTTTACTAATTTGTTTTCATATTTTGCTCATTCTGCCTCAGTTTCTTTTTCTATTTCTTTTCCGTAAAAAGAACTTTCTTTTTTGGATCTAGATCTGCGGCCTCCTAGGCCATTAATTGCAGTTTCTTGAGTGAATCCAAATTTTTTCGAACAAATTCTTATGTTTTTGTTCGTATTTTAATATTTTAATTTTAATCTCAAAATGATCGTATTCAAAATACCAAATATTAGAAGATGATTCAACGAAATAGTGATCCCTTACTGACGGCCACGATTAAAACATTACTTCTTCAAAATATAATTCCAGATGGACATTTACCCCAGTTAGCAAAGGTCATTGATGAGCAGGATAATTCATACAAATCATTTGAAGAATTCGCAGCTGTTATAGACTTAATCGGATAATACAATGAAAAGTTAACTGACTTTAAGGATCAGAACATCACATTCAAATTAGCATTTCAACCTCACTTAGTTGATGTCTCTATGGCTCCTAAAGAACTACATATCTAATTGACTGAGCTCTCAGAAGATGACATTTGAAAGTCCTTAATTGATGATAAGAAAGATCAAATCGAAATATGGATAAATGCAACAGAATACCCACGCCTTCTGCAACATGCACATTCTTGCTTTTCAACCACTTATTGCTGCGAATCTACATTCTCCTACCTAACTCAAATCAAAACGCCCTTAAGATCACAAATGACAGATACCTACCTAGTTTATCAGCTGAAACTGCGAACCTCCATGTTGCAACCAAATCTTCAACTGTTTTCCAACAGAAAGAAGTCACAACAAAGTCATTAAAACGTTAGTTAACTTTAGAATTAACAATGTGTTTCATTTTTTGAAGTTAGTTAGTACCAGTAGTAAAAGGTTTACAAAATAGTGCACATTTTGAAGTATATCTAATTGAAGTTTCTTGAATGTGGTCTTATTATTTTACAACTAACTTAATGTCGCCTTCCAACATGAAAAGGTTCCCCACCTCCGTTTTAGATCATTGTTTATATCTGGTGTATTTCTCTTGTAACACTTGACAAGAAAATGCAACTTTGTTTTATAACATTGGTCAAATAGCATGCTTTTAATTAATTTTGGGGTGTTGAATTCAAATATAGCTGTGAAAAATCTGTAGCATATACAGTTTCTTGTTTTTTCAACAACAGATTGATGTATTTCAAATCTCAAAGAATATATATACATATTATTTATGTTCCTGTAAGGAAAATTTTGAAAAGTTTCATTACAGGAACAGTGAAAATTTTTGTTCTGACTAATCAAACCAGTGCTACCATTTAATACACATAAGAGACGACCAGAAAAACTTGGGGAGACATCACCATATTCTGCAGCTAATTTTCTAGACGCCATTTTACAAAATGGCCGCCGTAAAAATAGAGTTTTTACCTTAAGGAATACAAATTGAAGATGTACAATATCATACTGATGTTATACAGGGTGTCCAAGAATTATTGGACACATTACAAAATTATGTACAAAAAAAAAAAAAAAAAACTATGAGCATTGTCTGTTTTTCTATGTCACTTATTACTAACACGGTTTCCATATTTTTGTTTTGCAGAATTGTTATTCCCAGAATCCGATAGATGGCGCTAGGTGTGGCCTGATGAGGATTGTATGAGAAATGCGCAATCAGTAGTCATGTCATCCGTACAGCAGAAGGCGATGTGTGTGTTATCGCTTGCGGAATTAAAGTCTGTCATTAAAGTTCAAAGACGGTACCGTTTAGAATATGGTTGCAATCCTCCGTCAACGAATTCAATTAAGTGGTAGATGAAACAGTTTAAAGAAACTGGCAATGTGGAACATAGTGGAGGAGCCGGTAGGCCTAGCGTCAGCGGTGAAATGGAGTTAGCTCTCCAGATCTAACTCCATTGGATTATTTCATGTGGATTATGTGAAGGATCGTGTCTATCAGACGCCTCGTACTGATTTGCAGGAACTATTAATTCCGTAACTCCTCAGATGCTTGCCAATACATGGCATGAAATCGAGTATCGCTTGGACGTACTACGAGCAACCAAGGGATCTCACATCGAAATTTATTAACTTGTGTAGTTATATTGTAAGTTAGTACAGTCAGTTTCTTTTTATATGTTTAATGTTTTAGTTCATATAATTTTGTAATGTGTCCAATAATTCTCGGACACCCTGCATATTGGATAAACATGTTTATTTTGATATATTATTACATAAAAACTTATTGCAAACAGGCACAACATACTTCAATGTGATTAAACTTCTTTGTTTCAGGAAAGCTACTTTTTTTAATGAAGAGAAATGGCTTTTGAACAAGGTCTAGGAACTACTCTTGCGTCTGTGTATCAGGAAGACACACACGTTTCAGTCAATGTGAAAAAGTGCATTATGGGTCATACTGCTGATGCTAAAACAACAGTAAGCACAAGTGAAAACGGGAGAAAACGAATACGGGAGGCAGCAGACATAAGAGACGATGTGGTTGGCAAAATACTTGTGTGAAAAAAGAAGATGATTTTATTTATCATCTGTCTACAAATCCTGTACTTTGAAATAAAGTCTTGATAAAATATCAGAAAAGCGTAGTGAAGAGGAAAGCACGACATATGATACCCATGATCTAAGCATGACATCACGTAAAATCAGGTCAGAAGTTTCACCTCGACCGTCTCCTTCTTCAGGTATACTACCAACACATGTAAGGTGTGTAATCTGCGGACAGAAAAGTCATAAAAACATTCGAGAGAAGTTTCGAATAAGTGAAACAGAAAGAGCATAGAACTTATTAGCTGCTGCGCTTCATTTTCAAGATGATGTTTACACCCGTTTCGCAGATTTAGAATCAGCTTCTCAAGTATTTGGTGTCGACATATTTTACCACAAAACATGTTTTGAAGGATATTAAAAATCTTACGAATATGCTATGAGACATCCTGAAGAACAAACCTCAATGTCAGCAAAAGATTATACATTTGAACGAATTAAGCAAATTATAGGGTCCTAAGCTCAAAGAAGGATACGGTTCCACACTGGCGGAAATCCGTGACCTGATAAACAAAACAGCAGGAGAAAACTTAATAAGAAACAATGAAGTGAAGATTAGACTGCAAAGACACTATGGAGAAGACATATCCTTCAGTTCATCTGTAAGTAAAAACGAAACTCCTCAAGTCTAGGGAGTGATGAAATTATCTGACGAGTAAGAAAAGTTCAGAACATCAAATCAACTGCGAAGGACATCAAGGATGCTTTAAAAGACGTAAATTTTGGACTTGAAGACAGCTTCTGTGATTTTGAAGAACTGAAAATTTCGTTGAACGCTACTTCGTTTTCAGATGAAATGTTAACATTTTTGTCAGCATTTTTTAACATTAATAAAGGACTGCTAATGTCAAACCATCACTCTTGAAGATGACAATGATCCAGAGCAAGATCTAACAGAAAAGTGCAACGAAGCATTTGATGGTGATGAATGTAATGCTAAAAGTAGTACTCCTGCATTCAGTGACAAAAGAATTGCTGTTTTTGCAAAATTTATATTCCAAATACTCCATTACTGCCTTCGCCACAGAAAAAAAAAACCAGACATCGCTACATGTCATGGTTGGTCATAGAAAATATGACAAATGCAAAAGACGAGATTTAATTACATGCACGAACAAAGCATTAGTTTCAGTTAGCTACAACGAAGTATTGAGAAAAAGACATAACTTAGCAGCGTACACTGCACAAGCAATCAGAGAAAGAAATGCACCATTGCCTAGTCATTTTGATTACGAAAACTTCACTACTGCAGCCATGACAATTTTGATCACGAAGATCGATCAACAATGTCAGGTATGACGAAGTAAATTTCTCTGTCATTTTTATATACGCCGGGGCTGGAACTCGGGTCCCCTCATTCCGGAATAAGTCACTCTACCAACTGAGCTACGCGGACGTTCGTTCTGACTGCTATCTGCCTTTATGTCGTGGGCGTCCTGCTGGCAGGCAGGACGCACACGACATACTTTCCCTAGAAAACACATCAGAACTCTGAAGACCCGTGGGCCGTGCCCCCTGCCCCCGAAAGAGGGCCGGGGGCGTGGCCCACGGGTCAGTCGTGACCATGAAACTTTGCAGGCAGCCATCCGCAGTAGAACGTGCACTTCAGAACTCTCAGTCAATCTGGTGTGTGGAATGCAACGTCACACACATTTATTTTTTGAAGCGCTGGAGAAGGGATTTTTTTATTTTTCCTAACTCGCGGTGTGGAAATAACATCACACCATGCGAGATTTTGAACGGCCTGGTCATCCGGAAATTTCGGGCGCCATTATAACGAAGTAAATTTCTTCTTCATTTTTATCCACGCCGGGGCTCGAACCCGGGTCCCCTCATTCCGGAATAAGTCACTCTACCAATTGAGCTACGCGGATGTTCGTTCTGACTACTATCTGCCTTTATGTCGTGTGCGTCCTGCTGGTAGGTACGTCACACAGGTACTCACGCTTCCCACGATGATGTAATTGTTTTTTTTTTCAAGTACATCCTGGTTCCACAAAGTTACCAAATAAGCCAAAGATATCTGAGAGCAATTTGAATCAACGAAGTCACTATTTATATAAAGAAATGCCACGCCAGAGACCTTTGAATTACAAAAAAGCACTTCACAAACCAACTATACAGACTGTTTCTCATTGTTCAAGATAATCTACTTTCCCTAAAAAACACATCAGAACTCCATGACCAAACTGAGTTTGTATTCAGCCTCATCAAACACGGAATTTCTGAAGAAGGAAACGCTGAAGTTGTTCCACCATGATCTGGATGTCGATCTTTGGTATCAACAGCAACACCACTTCATATGCAAGTGGGATTTGCCGTTCATTCCAAAATCCGTCACAAAGCAAGTACCCGTCTTTTTAGCACTGAAAAACTTACAGAATGTCTGTTTACAACTAAAACAGCCAGCTTCACCCGTTATCTCGGATGAGGGTCTGAACCATATTGTTGTTGATATCATAATGACCAACCCTGAATTTCCAGACACAATTCCAATACTTGGAAATTTCCACTGTGCAAAAATTGTCATGCATGTTATTGGGAGGAGTATCTGCGGAGCAGTGGTTGTTAGGCTGCTCTAATTGAGTGCAAAGTGTTTGGGAGAAAGAGATCGGTGTCGGTGATGAATGGAAGCCATCATTAGAGATCTCTCAAAGTGTTCCTCATTCTTGAGGAAATGCTACTTAGGATGAAATGGATTGTATTTTGGAAGTCTAGGAGTAAAGAAAAATACGCCCAAACTATCAAGCAGGCAGAAAACATGAGAGCTAGATTCATATAGAAGAATGTAAAATCATCCTCTAGTGAGTTTAAAGGACTTTTGTCTGATATACCACAGTTGCATGAGGACTTCAAATAATTTTCTAATGAGTGTGCCAAAAGGTCCGAGATGTGTAAATACTGTGATACTTTCCTTGAACTAGTCAACCTGATGAAGTTTCTGTTAGCAGCGGACAGGGAACGGGATTGGGAAAGCCATCTTCAAGCTATTCTGCTTATGTTTTATGAATTTGATAGTATTAACTACTTATCTTATGCATCATGGTATCTAGAGAAAATGTGATTGTTACAAATAGAACACCCTGAAATTCACCAAAACTTTACTACAGGCCACTTTGTAGTTTGAGAAACTAGTCGACCATTCAGTGCTGTGTCACCAGACATGAAACTTGAACAAACTATACAGAGGTCTCAATAGAGTTCCAAAGGTATAATAGGGCAGACAAGGCAAAACACATATGTAACTGAATGGGAGTTAACATACCATGAAGTGTTGGCTATAAGCAATTCTTTCGGAGAAATCACCGATGCTAAAAGCACTGGATACAGAGAAACAACAATCCATTTTGAATTGACTGGGAATTTATCTTCCTATGCAGACTTATCAGTTTACACGCTTTGTGCATTCGTAATCAGTAGGGGCAATCCTTACAAAATGTCTAATCCAATGCAACTCCACAACTTCATCACCAAACAGTGTGTACCTAGAGAGACAGCATTGCGCATCATGAAAGTGAATGAACAAGCAGAAGAAGGTTACCAAGCTTTTAGAAATGAAAGATTTGTGAAAAGAACTAAAAAATTTCAGACACAATTTCGAAGGTGAAAGTATCTACTATGGAAAGAAAAACACCTTTAGAATTTTCAGTCACCACTAGGGGTACGAAAGAAAGATATCATTGCCGCTGAACTAAGTGCTTATGTAGCAAAAGAAAGAGGAGAAAATGAAAGACATATTGAAGTATGACCTATTGCAGTCACACACAATATTCGATGAGAGTGGCTTTCCAACCAAGCCAGTGAAGTAAATTCTTTTGGTTGAACTTGAAAAGCAACTGTAATCAAAAGACTATGACTTTCATCAGCATCAAATCATGGAAACAGCTGTTATTATCGATTTTATGTCGCAAGTACGTCAAATAAGAACCAACGATTTGAACATTTTCAAAAACTTGTTCGAAAAAGTTTGGACCAATGAAACAAAGTTTCCGAATAGACTTTGTTTTAGATAGCTACACTTAGCAGTCTCTTAAGGAAGGAGAAAGAGAACGAACAAGAAAGATGACACCGAATTTTCGGGTGTAATAAGCACGTCTTTTGAATCCGTTCTGACGCAAATTAAATTTATCAAACTATTTAAAGTCAATGGAACCGGTATGGAAAACAATAGATATCACAAACGAAAGAAGACTTTCAATCGGGTTTTTAATCCCTCAGATATTGCTGTAAACGGAATCGTGAGCTTACGAGCTCTTAGAAACAGAGATATCGACAAAAATAGGATGTGACTTTACGTCCCCTGGTGGGAAAACCATGCATTATTTTAGGAAGAAAGTATTCTCAAAAGGTTTATCCATATAAGCGGTATCGGTCGAAGAAAAAAAATACTCGAGTTTTCAGGAGCCCAGATTTTGCAACAAATACTTCCGAAGCAGAAATTAACACTTATGACCCCTGGTGGCTAAACCATTCTTTACTAAACATTAGAAATTATGTGAAAAATATTTCCCATCAGTTCTTGTATGCGATACAGGAAAGATTTTTCAAATCAGAGCTTTAGGAACAGAAATAAAGCAGAAAACGCCATTTACAGTTGTGCCCCCTAGCGGAAAGTCTATGATTTACTTGGAAATTTTGAATTTATGGGAAAAATATTTCGCATCGGAAACACTATCCAACGAAGAAGGACTTTATCAAATCGTACTCTTAGAAGTAGAGATATTGACAAAAATAAGATATAGATCTACGCCTTCTGGCGTAGACACCATGCATTTTTTCAAGAACAAAATTTTCCTAAGAGGTTTGTCCCCATGAGTAGTATCGGTCAACAAACGACTTTTTTCAATCGAGAATTTAGAAGCTCATATTTTGCTGCAAACTCAACAGAAGAGAAAATTAAGACTTACGCCACCTGGTGGCCAAACCATTTCTTACATAAATTAGAAAATATGTGCAAACGATTTCCCATCAGGAGCTGTATGTGGTGCAGAAAGAATTTTTCAAATCGGAGATTTAGAAGCAGAGATATAGGGAGAAACGCAATTTACATTTACGCCCCCTAGCGAAAAGTCTATGAATTACTTGAAAATTTTGAAATTATATGAACTACATGTCACATTACAAACACTATCCAACAAAGAAGGAATTTTTCAAATCGGACTCCTAGAAGGAGAGATATTGACAAAAGTAAGATATACATCTACGCCCTCTGGCGTAGAAACCCAGCATTATTTTAAGAAGAAAATGTTTCTAAAATTTTTGTCGACATGAGTAGTATCGGTCAACAAACGACGTTTTTTTCAATCGAGAATTTAGAACATCATATTTTGCTCCAAATACAACAGAAGCGGAAATTAAGATTTACACCCCCTGGTGACCAAACTATGTTTTTTACAAATATTAGAAATTATGTGCAAACGATTTCCCATCAGGAGCTGTATCTGGTGCAGAAAGAATTTTTTAAATCGGAGATTTAGAAGCAGGGATATAGGGTGAAACGCAATTTATCGCTACGCCCCTAGCGGAAAGTCTATGAATTACTTGAAAATTTTGAAATTATATGAAAAACATGTCACACGTAAAACACTATCCAACAAAGAAGGAATTTTTCAAATCGGACTCCTAGAAGTAGAGATATTGACAAAAATAAGATGTACATCTACGCCCCCTGGCGGTGAAACTGTGCACTATTTTATTAAAAAAATATTCCGAATGGGTTTATAGAAGTGAGTGGCATCAGTCCACGAAGGAATTTTTTCCATCGATATTTTAGAAGCTCCGATTTTATGACAAATACATCACAAGCAAAAATTAACACTTACGCCCCCTGGTGGCCAAAGCTTTACCAAAAATTTAAAATTATATGCAAAAGCTTTTCCATCAGGAGATGTATCCACCGAAAAAAAATTTTCAAATCGGAGTTTTAGAAGAAGAGTTATCGAGGAAAAGGTAATTTACTTTTACGCCCCTTAGCGGAAAATCTATGCGTAATTTGAAAAAGTAACTATATCTAAAATACTCTTCGATATAAATGGAATTGAATGATAAACATTTTTTTCCAATCGGATGTTTAAAAGCAAATTTGTGGAATAAAACGTATTCTTGAATTCGATATCATCTCCATTTACGCCCTCTACCGGCGAAATTGTACAAGGTAAAAAAAAAACGAAATGAAGGATCATCATTTGCATATTTCAAGCTTCCCAATGGAAAAAGAATTTTTCAAATCGGACTAATAGTTGCAGAGATATCGTGGGTACAGACGGACTGACTGACGGACGGACAAACCGATAACAGAAGCACGATCTTTTTTACAAAAGACGTACTAAAAAAGGCTGGTGATCCCAATGAAATGATAAGTGTAGGATGTGATACTCCTATTCCAATTCAAATGGAAAGGTTCTCGTCTTCCAACACAAACAAAGAGATGTTGCAATTGGCTGCCAGTGATTGCTCCACTGCCAAAGCCAAAGAAACATCTACCATTACTGTGTTGAGTGGAACCATGACAGGCAGCAGTGATAACAGAGATGCACTTATGGTTACAAATCAAGAGGTTCAGATCTGCCCTGATCTAGAAGTCTTCATTGAAGATGGTGATGCTAGAATGATAATTCATTTGTTTCACGCTGTTGTTCAGTCAGGAGTTAAATGTGTGATAGTACTATCAAATGACACTGATGTTGTCGTACACTTACTTAGGTATACATTACAGCTATTTACAAATGGATTGAAAGAAATGTGTATAAAGGTAGTACTGGGAGACAAAGTGCGCTACGTGCCTCTTCACAAACTAGCAAAAAAATATTGGTGCTGCGATATCTAGTGTTGTAATAAAGGCACATGTTCTTACCGGTTGTGATGCCACTAGCAAAATTGGAACAAAGTCCTATGCTTTAAAAGTTACTCCACAAAAATTCGTACTTGGATTTGCGGAGCAGAATTTCTTGTCTCAGGAAACACTTGACAAAGCACAAGAGTATCTTGTAAAGGTTTCAAGTCCTTCAACAAAGTAAAAAGCATTTGATGACCTACGCTATTCAATGTATGCGCACCAACAAGTAGGCCTATCCCAACTTCCTCCTTCACCATTCTCACTTAGAAATGGACATTTGAGGCCATACTTTTTTGTTCTTCGGGAATACTTAACAGTGAACGATGTTCTGACGAAACGCTACAACCAACAGACTTTGGATGGTACAAACGTCAAGTGGTATTCTAAAGCCTGAACCATATCGTAACACTTTGCCCTTGGAACTACTTGTCCAGTGCACATGTACAACTTGCGATATTTGCAGTTGCAAATAAAAAGTAAAATACACTGGTGTGCAAAAATTAAGGACGAAGAGGAGAAATTAGCATAATAGCGGAATGAGCACGCAGAACAGACCGAAAGACCACTCAGAAGATAGACTAGCGTCCGGTACGGTAGGGCATGCGCATATATGCAGCATGACGTGTAGAGGGGGGGGGGAGAGTGTCGGAAGGGTATAAAGCACATGGGCGGTGTACTCTCAGCAATTCGGTGAACGCTATTGCACGGTGTACATCGGTTTGAACGACGTCGAGTTCCTGCCAGACAATTCAGTAGACGACATCTGGATGACTTTACCCGAGGTCGCGTCATTGGGAAGTTGGAAGAAGGTCGAAGTACGACTAGTGTGGCCGAGGAGTTCGGGATCGCTCACAGCATCGTTTCACGAGCTTTCATAGCATTTCAAACGACAAAAATAGCTGTCCGAGGGTTTAGCAGTGGTCGTACACGAACAACCATGGCGGCGAACGACCGGTAAATTTTCCTACAGGCAAGAAGAAACAGACGGCAGACAGCGGGAGAAATCGCAAGGCAACAGACAACTGGACGTCCGTTATCGCGTTTTACCGTGGCCAGGAGGCTGCACAAAGGTGGTCTATTTGCACGACGACCAGTACGGTGTGTGCCATTAACGCCTGCTCATCGGAGACGGCGGTTTCTGTGGTGCCAGGAACACAAGAACTGGACACATCAGCAATGGGGTCGAGTTCTCTTTACGGATGAGAGACGATTTAGTCTGACGAGCGATTCTGGACGTATACACATCTGGAGAGAGCAGGGAACACGCAATCACACCTCCAACATCATCGAAAGGGACCGGTTTGGTGGTGACGGAGTTCTTATTTGGGGCGGTATCATGCGTGGTAGCCGTACTGACCTACACATCTTCCAAGGAGGTTCAGTCGGTGGCGTCCGCTATTGTACCTAGGTTCTCCTGCCTCACGTGCGCCTGTTTAGAGGTACTGTGGGTCCTGAGTTCCTCTTCATGGACGACAAGGCTACACCGCATCGTACAGTGGCTGTCGCAGAGCTGTTGGAGAGTGAAGATATTCAACGCATGGATTGGGCTGTGACAGCGCCCAAACTGAGCGCTGCACATTTAGGTCGAAAACCCATTCCCTAGTTTATTTATTTATTTAATTATTATTTTATTTATTCATTTATTTATTCATTTATTTATTTATTTATTCATTTTTATTAATTCATGTATTTTTTTGAAGAAGGAGTACGTTTTATTTTGCCATATACTTTCGGGTGAATCTTTTCTTTTTTTTCTCTCCGTCCTCCCTCTCCCAGCACAAGGCGGCACAGGACAGATCGACACTGTAAGGAGTAAACGCTGACGACAGCCATCGGCGAGCTGGCTTTGTTGTATGTTTTATTGGGGCAATAGAAGTGTCCACCGTCTATAGCATCCACAATGCGTGTTGGCCCGACCGTAGACTTGTTGGAACCAGAGCTAACAGTTTAATTGGGGTAAGGATTTATGGCCGGTGGTTGTATCAAGCGGCAAACGTAACTTCAGGGGTTCTCAGAATTTCACTGGAGCGGGTAGGAATCTTGACCCCCTAGCGAATGGAAGATCAAAATGTTAATTTTCCGACCAGTAAGATCTACACTGGGGAATTTAATTCAGGGAGGCTTGCGTTTGCCAGCTAGTGATTGGATGATGGGATATTTTGAGGTAGTGTGGGTCTTCTTGGGGGTCGTCGAAATTTTTACAAGGAAAGAGAAGAACTTCGTCACTTTCATCTTTTCACTTGTTCTTCTAAGTCGAGGTGCTTGACTTGCACTTTTTTCTTTATTACTGGTGACTTGTCGGATTTTTTTTGTGGTCCAAAACGTGGACACAGCCATGAGGTATCAGAGACTGGCAGCTTAATCGCTGCCAAATATTGCAGCAGGACATCCGTAACTACGTACCGTGTCCCGACATGGATGGAGGATCCAAACCGAGGTGCTACGGAAAGGAACCCGGCAAAGGATGACGAGGGCCAGCACCAAGTTTGACGGACCGGGGCAGACATCGCAGACCAGTATACCCTATGTGGAGGAACCACGATAAGTGTTTGGCGGACGAGAATTCTGCCGGCTCAGGAGTGGTCAGCAGCGCGATATCTAGGCCAGATTCGGAGGTTAAGGTAGGAAATCCATCCTATTCTTTTTTTTGGTGTCCCCTCATAAAATCTTTATCGGAGCAGTCCACACATAGAGTAAATAATTTTTTTAACAAATACTCAGTTTAGTACAGGTTCCTGTCAGAGAGTCTTAAATCATTTTTGCTAGTATCATGAGCGTATATTTATTATTATGCCAAATCATAACCAATAAATTGTTTTTGTTGTTAATTTTGTCTCAGTTCCATGATGAGTGTATCGTTAACTACAATATGTGTGCTCAACCCTAGATTATTTGGAGAATATATATAACTTTTGGAACCGGAACTTAGAAAATCACTTCACTTATGCTTTTTATTTTAAATCTAGACGTTCACAAAAATATTGCGGCACACAGCGGACCCTTTGACTCCCAAAGGAAAATCTGCTGTGTGAAACACAACGCCCCGTCAGTGGATTCTGAAGCTGCGTCAGCCCTAAATCAGGGAATCGCAGAATCACAATCCACTCGACACCCCCTTGGCTCCCAATATTACGCCGGGTGAACCCAATTAGGAACCCGAGCGATAATAGGGCCACAAGGTCACCTGACCTAAATCCAATCGAACACGTGTGGGACCTTCTCGGGAGACGCTTGGCAGCACGTCACCAGACGCCAGCTACGATTCCGCAGCTGCGATTGGCGCTACAAGAGGAAAGGGCCGCGATGCCTCAACAGCTCCTTGACAACCTCGTCCTCAACGTGGACAGACGTTGTAAATCCTGCAACGCCCTCAAGGGTGATCACATCCTGTAACGTACCAGGAGATGTGATGTACCTGCCCGAAGGACGCACACGACATAAAGGCAGATAGGAATCAGAATAAAACGTCCGCGTAACTTAATTGGTAGAGCAACTTATTCCGGAATGAGGGGACCCGGGTTCGAATCCTGGCGTGGACAGAAATGACGGAGAAATTTACTTCGTTATAATCTCCTACTAAAGACTGGATTTTTCTTGGCAGCCGCCTTTCACATGGACGTTTCTGTCTTCTGTCCAGTTGTGCTCGAAGCTACCTTTTCAATAAAGTGCCTTTGTATCCTTTGGATTCCTTGTTTGGACGGTTTTGCTCACTTGTCCCATATTCATACATCTTGGGAATCTTATGGTATGATTTAAGTCGATGTGAAGTATTTCTGCACAGCGTTACATTCGAAAAACCGTCTGGTCCTTAATTTTTGCACGCAGTGTGTTTTGCAGTTCATCCGCTTTTCTTCTTTCCACGCTACATTATTTTATCCAATTCTGCGTTTTATGATGTTCGTCCGTCTACTCTTTCGTGTAATTTTTATCTTCAATTCTATCTTTTTCTATATTTTTCTCCCAAATAATTACGTGGCCATCGGCTGAGGACCACTCATCAGGGAAAGACGTCCCCAACCACCGACCATACCTGAAATGAGGAACTTGAATAATAAATATTATATCTCACAACAAACCTGGAAATTAATAAGTCCAATGCAGATCACGAAATGTAAACATTGGCTCACAAGGCACGGTTAATACCAGAACTTCCTACCCCACTCAAGCCGATGGCATCCCAGCAACCCTCAGGAGTAGCAGGGGTGTTCAGAAATATAAAAGATAACCAGTGACGTAATTAGAAGTGGATGTCAGCCGGTGATGTAGTTTTTTTCCGGGGCAGCGCTGGAAGAAGTGAACGTTATCACTTTTCCTGACCCTGTTTTCTTTTTATATTAGTCCAAATCTTTTTCTTTCAGATTAAAGTGTTTCCCATTAGCGTTTTCAAGATAGCACGCCAATATGAATATATTCACCTCACGGTATTTCTAGGAAATTATTCCCCCACAGATTTTCTATTTGACTAATTTTTGCTGAGGTTATGTTTCTTCTTTCTCCAAAACCGATCGAAACCGAATCATTAATTTAAAAAATATGTTAGCACTGTTTACATATTACTGGTGCTTTAATGCATAGGTACATTAATTTGTGGATACTAGCTGCAGTAATGGAAACACATGATTGAATAAATAAGCGCTTGTAACTTACATCAGTTAAACGAAAAGGACACATTTAGGAAAACTGAAATGGTTTCGAATGGGTCATGCAACAACCTCGAGATTTTACGGGTTATAAAACTTTAACGTTAATGAAAGACGCGCTTGTTGCCATCAAGAGAAGCATAAATATTTGACGACGGAATAAATCATTTTAAAGAAGTTCACAGAGAGCCCATCTAGAACCAATCCCCTTTATGCGCAACATCTGAAAGCAAACAGCGTTTTCTTTGAATAATTAAAATCTCCCGGGGACACCGACATGTCATGTTATTCGCGTAAATAAGTAACTTACTTCGAGCAAAATATGAATTAAGGAAATGAGAACTTCGTTTTTCGCCAGAACTAATATTCGGAATGTAATAAGTTTAAGTTGTCTTGATGGCCATTCGTTCCTTTAATTTTGAGCTAAGACCTCCTGGTTGCGATGACTAATCTTGTAGTAAACATATTTCTGCCATTTACGATAAAAAGACTTTTGGTTTAATGTTTTAGTAAGTAAAATTAGCCTCATGTTTTGAAAACAAAGGATGTTTCGCGTGTGAGCGAGTTAAAATATACCTGTTTGCGCAAGGCAATCTGACATCTCTTTCAATTCCGCTTTTGCCCGATTCATCTTCAATTCCATGCTGGCACACCTACACCACCTAGACAACTAATTAAACACATTGTGCTACGGAAACGAACATATATGAGTAGTGATGGGTCATTCGTGAATGATTCGTTCGCAACGAATGACGTTTCACCGTTAATGGAGAATGGTTCGCGACGGACCATTCGTGAACGTTTCTTTCACAACGAATGAATCTTCACCGTGAATAATGAATGGTTCGTGATGAACAATTCCTGAACAGTTCTTTCACAACGAATGACTTTTCGCCGTGAACAATGAATGGTTCGTGATGAACAATTCGCGAACAGTTCTTTCACAACGAATGACTTTTCGCCGTGAATGATGAATGGTTCGTGATGAACAATTCGCGAACAGTTCTTTCACAACGAATGACTCTTCGCCGTGAATAATGAATGGTTCGTGATGAACAATTCGCGAACAGTTCTTTCACAACGAATGACTCTTCGCCGTGAATGATGAATGGTTCGTGATGAACAATTCGCGAACAGTTCTTTCACAACGAATGACTTTTCGCCGTGAATGATGAATGGTTCGTGATGAACAATTCGCGAACAGTTCTTTCACAACGAATGACTCTTCGCCGTGAATAATGAATGGTTCGTGATGAACAATTCGCGAACAGCTCTTTCACAACGAATGACTTTTCGCCGTGAATGATGAATGGTTCGTGATGAACAATTCGCGAACAGTTCTTTCACAACGAATGACTCTTCGCCGTGAATAATGAATGGTTCGTGATGAACAATTCGCGAACAGCTCTTTCACAACGAATGACTTTTCGCCGTGAATGATGAATGGTTCGTGATGAACAATTCGCGAACAGTTCTTTCACAACGAATGACTCTACGCCGTGAATAATGAATGGTTCGTGATGAACAATTCGCGAACAGCTCTTTCACAACGAATGACTTTTCGCCGTGAATGATGAATGGTTCGTGATGAACAATTCGCGAACAGTTCTTTCACAACGAATGACTCTTCGCCGTGAATAATGAATGGTTCGTGATGAACAATTCGTAAACAGTTCTTTCACAACGAATGACTCTTCGCCGTGAATGATGGATGGTTCGTGATGAACAATTCGCGAACAGTTCTTTCACAACGAATGACTCTTCGCCGTGAATGATGGATGGTTCGTGATGAACAATTCGCGAACAGTTCTTTCACAACGAATGACTCTTCGCCGTGAATAATGAATGGTTCGTGATGAACAATTCGTGAACCGTTTTTTCACAACGAATGATTCTTCGCCGTGAATAATGAATGGTTCGTGATGAAAAATTCGTGAACAGTTTTTTCACAACGAATGACTCTTTGCCGTGAATAATGAATGGTTCGTGATGAACAATTCACGAACAGTTCTTTCACAACGAATGACTCTTCGTCGTGAATGATGAATGGTTCGTGATGAACAATTCGTAAACAGTTGTTTCACAACGAATGACTCTACGCCGTGAATAACGAATGGTTCGTGATGAACAATTCGCGAACAGTTCTTTCACATCGAATGACTCTGCGCCGTGAATGATGAATGGTTTGTGATGGACCACTCTTGAACGTTTCTTTCACAACGAATGACTCTTCGCCGTCCACGAATCATCATTCAATCCGCCATTACTGCGGCAACCATTGAAGTCACAGCACGTTCAACTTTCTTCCTCAAGTGTGAGTTCGGAAATGAATTCCGAATAAGAAAAGTAATATCGATAATTAATAAGTGTCAACCGTCAAGTGAGTGAACGATCTGCCGTCAGATAAGAAATAATGGTAAAACTTACAAGTCGGAATGATCCATGATGGTCAGTCATTTGAATATTCCCTAATAGTTCACAACGAGCTAGCTATTGGCAAATCATTCAGCGTGAATAGAAAATTGTTGAAGAGCTAGTGCACTTTTCGGTAGTTCGTCAAATGTGAGCTTGTAATATTTCTAGCCGTAGATATTAGTTAAAAGCTGGTGTTGCACTAAAACAACAGCATTACTTAAATGCAAACGCTCTTCGTACGGAAACGTTCCGTAGAGTTCAGTCGTGCTCCTGATAGCTTATCTAAACGCTTAAAGCAAGCTTGGTCACTAACTAGTACTAACGATCAGAAAAGTCAATCAATTTCACTTCCGAATTTAACCTTTTATTGGTCTCGATAGGTATCCAAGTCAATACATCAAAACAGAATTCACTTCGTGCGTAGTGATCTAGCACTTTGACAGCGAAATGCAACAGATTCTCAATATACAAAATACTTCTCAAGTCTCTTATGAACTGAAAAAGAGTTTAAAGCTTCATCATCTGTGACGTACCTGCCGGCAGGACGCACACGACATAAAGGCACATAGCAATCAGAATTAACGTCCGCGTAGCTCAATTGGTAGAGTGACTTATTCCGGAATGAGGGGATCCGGGTTCGAATCCCGGCGTAGACCAAAAATGGCGGAGAAATTTACTTCGTTATAATGGCACCCGAACTATCCGGATGACCCGACCGTTCAAAATCTCGCAATGGTGTGATGTTATTTCCACACCGCGAGATAGGAAAAATAAGAGAATCCCATCTCCAGCACTTCGAAAAAAAAATATAAGGGGGAGATGATGTAACGTACCAGAAGATGTGACGTCTCTGCCAGAAGGACGCACACGACACAAAGGCAGATAGGAATCAGAATAAAACGTCCCCGTAGCTCAAGTGGTAGAGTGACTTATTCCGGAATGAGGGGATCCGTGTTCGAACCCCGGCGCGGACAAAAATTACGAAGAAATTTACTTCGTTATAAAGTAACCTTCCAATAACCCTAACGTGACTTAACGTAAGCTTCCCTGCACTACACGTCCAGCGGAGGACTTTATTCATTATACATCAACGAAGCGTAATTCAGTGTGAAAGAAGTATTAATTAACAGGTACATTAAGCTCTCTTAACGTCTCTGTCTAACCAAGTTACAACAATCTCAAAATCTAGCCGACTTCTAACGAAAGCTCTAATACATTTGTACATTCGTAAACATTACTCGAATCTGTCTCGTTAATATACGTCATTCAAATTTTGACCTCAAGTCAGGTTGCTACAGAAACATTCAGCGATAGAGAAATTTTAGAGTTACGATTGGAAACTGCTTAAAGAAAACGGACTAAAATTTACATAAGACAACCGGAATCAAAAGGCAACGGAAAGCGTAGGCTTCGCGACGCTTTCCGTGAAAAATCCCTTCTGACACCGTCATATACGACAACATAAGTGCACTGGAAAATTTTACGTACTTGTAATTTCTTTATACCATGAGTATTTATAATGTGTCTTTCAAAGCCTGTACCGACGATATATATATATATTTCTTTTGATCGAAGGTTAACGACCACCGTGAGCAACTCAATGGGCTATAAGCAGTTGCCCGTCCCTAATTTAGGGTCACTGGTTCCAGGGAAGGGAGAGAGCCAGTGCCGTAAGACAAACACAACATCCATGCCCCAAATTGATTTGAACCCGGACCCCTTTCGGGCGAATGATCAGAGGCCATCGCTTAGACCACTGCGCCACCGAGGCGGCCCAAACGGTATATAGCGGCGTATATTGGAAGCCACTAGTAATTGTCCTTTATCTTTGGGCCGCCGTGGCACCAATTTCGAAAGAGGCAGGCAAAATAAAGCACAAACTATCCTCATTGCCGTTGAAAGTCTGAGGTCGCCGAGGCGCACTCGCCTTCCACATCTTTGTCTCACGCTTGCGTGCTGTCAGGCCTGATAGTCGAAATGGTTGTATTACTGCGACAGGACGTGCCTTGAACGGGTTAGTTCTAAGAAGAACAATACCGCACCTGTAAGAGTGAACCGACGCGAAGCGACCTCTCCCTGGCGCTGTACTTTGTTGCTCCATTCCTGGGATTTGCAACACAACACACGATTGCCCCATATGACCACGACATGCGCTCAAGCTTCATTCTGTTAGTTTTTGCAGTTCATATTACGATAGCATTTGATATTTGACATGAATAGGTGACTCAAGAATGGAACATTAAATCACCCATTAAGAAAGTGTTCATTTTTACAGCGGAAGTTTCGGAGCCAGTTTGTCACGTTACGGGTAATCAGGGAAAAGCATTGAATAAAACCTAAAGGCCTCTAAGCACTTTGTCCTTTGAACATCTGCTTCGGTTCATCGTCTTGGTGCGTATTTGCATAGTCTCGGATGCACGTTCCTTTGCTATTGAATGAAGTAAGATAAAAGAGCATGCAAAGAAAGTCTCTTCGCTTCTTTGTGCAGCCGACCTTGCTGGAGTTATGCATCTTCACTTCCTCGTTCAGATGTCGCTGTTTTTTTTTAAATTGGACGTCCGCCGACATCTCTTTCCTTCTTTATGCAGTTGGCTTTATGCATCTTCGCTTCTTTGTACAACCGATCTTGCACCTTCGCTTCTTTGTGTAGCTGTCGTTACCTTGCTTGGCGCTTCTTTGTGCAGCTGAACTTTCTCTCGTTATGCATCTTCGCTTTTCGGTGTAGCTGTTGTTGCGTTGTTTTTGAAGTAGGTAGTCGGCCGACGTCTCTTTGCTTCTATATGTAGCTGATCTTGCCTTGCTTGGCGCTTCTTTGTGCAGCTCACTTTGCTGGGGTTATGCATGTTCGCTTCTTTGTGTAGCCGTTGCTGCATTATGTTTGAAGTTGGGAATAAACCGGCCTTGCTGACGTTCTGCAGTTTGAGGAATACAGGACAGGCTGAGTATGGATGTAAGTTGCGAGTGATGCCGAAGTTGAACCTTGGTTCTCATCTGCTGGCCTTCAGTTGCACATGTCAAAATGTGTATGGGCCAAGTCAACTGCTTCGTGCCGAATTGGACTGAGCTGTTTCTTGTTGCACTTCTGTCCTCATCCGCTTACTTTCAGTGCATTTGCACTTCCATTGTCATCCGCCTGCTGCTAAGTGCATCTGCCGAGGAAAAGTTTTGGGTCAAGCATACACTGAATTCCGTTCTCATTCGTCTGCCGCTAAATGTATCTGCCGAGGAGAGGTGCGTGTCCCAGTCAAACGCTTCGTGCCGAAGTGGGCTGAGCTGAATATTTCTTGCTGCACTGCGGCTCTCATACGCTTACTTTCAGTGCATTTGCACTTCCATTCTCATCCGCCTTCTGCTAAGTGCATCTACCGAGGAAAGGTTTTGGGTCAAACATACACTGAATTCGGTTCTCATTCGCTTGCCGCTAAGTGCATCTGCCGAGGAGAGGTGCGTGTCCCAGTCAAACGCTTCGTGCCGAAGTGGGCTGAGCTGAATATTTCTTGCTGCACTGCGGCTCTCATCCGCTTACTTTCAGTGCATTTGCACTTCCATTCTCATCCGCCTTCTGCTAAGTGCATCTACCGAGGAAAGGTTTTGGGTCAAACATACACTGAATTCGGTTCTCATTCGCTTGCCGCTAAGTGCATCTGCCGAGGAGAGGTGCGTGTCCCAGTCAAACGCTTCGTGCCGAAGTGGGCTGAGCTGAATATTTCTTGCTGCACTGCGGCTCTCATACGCTTACTTTCAGTGCATTTGCACTTCCATTCTCATCCGCCTTCTGCTAAGTGCATCTACCGAGGAAAGGTTTTGGGTCAAACATACACTGAATTCGGTTCTCATTCGCTTGCCGCTAAGTGCATCTGCCGAGGAGAGGTGCGTGTCCCAGTCAAACGCTTCGTGCCGAAGTGGGCTGAGCTGAATATTTCTTGCTGCACTGCGGCTCTCATACGCTTACTTTCAGTGCATTTGCACTTCCATTCTCATCCGCCTTCTGCTAAGTGCATCTACCGAGGAAAGGTTTTGGGTCAAACATACACTGAATTCGGTTCTCATTCGTCTGCCGCTAAGTGCGTCTGCCGAGGAGAGGTGCGTGTCCCAGTCAAACGCTTCGTGCCGAAGTGGGCTGAGCTGAATATTTCTTGCTGCACTGCGGCTCTCATACGCTTACTTTCAGTGCATTTGCACTTCCATTCTCATCCGCCTTCTGCTAAGTGCATCTACCGAGGAAAGGTTTTGGGTCAAACATACACTGAATTCCGTTCTCATTCGTCTGCCGCTAAGTGCGTCTGCCGAGGAGAGGTGCGTGTCCCAGTCAAACGCTTCGTGCCGAAGTGTGCTGAGCTGAATATTTCTTGCTGCACTTTGGTTCTCATCCACTTGCCCTCAGTGCACTTGCACTTCTGTTCTTATCCGCCTGCTGCTAAGTGCATATGCTGAGGAATATGCTGAGGAGGTGTATGGGCCAAGCATGTGTTGAATTATATTCTCATTCGTCTGCCGCTAAGTGCATATGCCTAGGAGAGGTGAGTGGGCCAAGTCAACTAACTGCTTCGTGCTGAACTGTACTAAGCTGACTGTTTCTTGCTATGCTTCAGTTTTCGTCCGCCTGCTGTCGGTTGCATCGGCCGAGGAGAGGTGTACAGCCGAAGTTGCTATTTTGTGCCTCTTAAATGACACAAGGTCCTCTCAAGGTAAATGTTGCTATTTAATTCAAAGCTAATGTTCTGTGAAATTAAACAGTTGAAATCTAAAACGTTGGGTTTGCTAAAATTCTTGTGCGCTGTCGATATTTTAATTTATCAAGTCAACTTAATTTAAGACAGCCCTTCCTACGGGGTTTAAGCTAGTAGGGCCGGGTGAAAGAAGCAGGGTGGACCGTCGCAATTTGGCGCCCAACGTTGGGTTCGAAAGGTAAAAAGTTAAAGAAAATGTTGACATGTAACAGTGCTTAGTCAAAATTCTAAAACTGAAAGCTAATGTATTTGGAGAATAGTAAAGTTTTTTTATTTTTATGTGTATAATGACTAATAGGGAACTGCTCCCGCAGTGGAGAGGTACATTTGTTTGTTTGCTCCTGTGAAATTGAAAATTTGCAAACATGTGAGAACATTATGTAACTTTAATTTTGTTCATTGTGTTCACTTTGTTTTCATTTTGTTCAGCGGTATTGTGAGGAGCATGCGAATTTTAGGAGACACAGTACAAACGGGATATCTGGTGGAATGGTAAATCCTGCATAGCTGTCTTTATCTGATGTCGAACAGAGGGATCAGTTGCATTTTGTAGTCGAGTATTTGACACGCTGTAAAAAGACTTAACACATCTGCACCTAAAATACACTGGTGGAAAGTGAAAAAAGAACACCAAGAAGGAATTGGCGGACGATCATGAAATTTACATATGTTAATGGTCGAGTTTACGTAGGCGTGATGTTAATTTCGGGACCAACCGGTGATCGCTTACGCCACAGCACGGCATAATATGCAAATTATTATGGTATTTGAGAAGTACGGCGAAGTGAATGTAATCAGTAGTCGGCGTACGGACACGTGCGAAGACCCTGAAGGAGCTGCAATGCCTTGACATGGAAGACGTGTACGATTTCAGCAGTTATCGGACTTTGAGCGAGGTCGTCCAGTCGGACTCCACGAGGCCGGGTGGTCGTATCGTCGTCTTGCGGAGCGAATGGGACGGGAAGTATCGGTGGTGGTACGATGGTGGCGTAGATGGTCCGAGGAACATTCCCACACGAGAAGACGTGGAACCGGGAGTAACAGACAGACTGATGACCGGACCGATCGGTCAGGTCATCAGTCCGTCGGTCATCAGTCAGTCCGTCGGTCATCAGTCAGTCCGTCTGGTCATCAGTCCGTCCGAACAATTCCCAACCGTCTACTGGATGCAGGACTACGTGCACGTGTGCCTCTGACTCCAACCCACCGTCAGGAACGGCTGCAGTGGTGTCGCCAACGTGTGCAGCAGAGAACGCAATGGCGATCTTTCGTGTTCAGGGATGAAAGCAGATTCTGCTTGAGAGCCTCCGATGGCCGTATGCGTGTTCGCAGACGCACAGGGGAGCGTCTCCACCCTTCTTGCATCTGCCAGCGACACACAGGGCCTACACCTGGTCTCCTGGTGTGGGGAGCGATCAGCTATCACTATCGTACACAACTAGTGTTTGTACCTGGTACGTTAAACAGCACCTCCTACATCAACAACATCATTCAGCCCGTTGTTGTGCCATTTGTAAGGTCGGTCCATCGTGGTGTTTTCCAGCAAGATAACGCACGCCCACACACGGCACGTGCAACGCAACGAGCACTTCACGGTGTGAGACAACTTCCATGGCCTGCACGTTTACCGGATATGTTCCCCATTGAGCACGTGTGGGATTTTATGGGACAACGACTTATCCGGTCTCCACCGCCAGATACGACCATCCCCGATTTACGCGTCCAGGTTGAGGATGCTTGGAACTCAATACCCCAAACTTACATTTAACATCTGTACGACAGACTCCATGCCAGAATTGCACAGTGTGACACAGTTCATGGCGGTTCAACCTCGTACTAACCATGTTACATGGAAATGTTATTTTTCAGTTTACCAGCAAATACAGCTGTATTTTGTCATAATGTTTTGATCACGTTATCCTCTGTATTCCGTTATTATGCTGTATAAATTTTGTTGGTATCAGACGTCTCCTTCTTGGTGTTCTTTTTTCACTTTCCGCCAGTGTAGTACTAGTGATCCGAATTTCTTGGCGTAGAATATAAGTAAAAGTTTCCAAGCTTTCGCACATCAACCAGATGGCTTTTTCAAGGAAAGAAGACAGCAAACTGGATAATGGAAGACTTCAACAATTTGAACGTGGTGACTTGACTGGACAATAAATGAATAGACGCAAATGTGATCAGACATTCGAAGAAACGACGTCACGTTGGTTGGGCGCGCGGTACTGTGGTAGAAAACACAGCATTATTTGAAGAATTGATTCCAAATGCGTGGCAACTCGAGAGAGACTCTATCATTGCAAGCCTCACTGCTGGTTAAGATTTCCAAGGTTTCGCGAATGGCAGTAGGTTTTGGTGTGGAGTATGAAGCTAATTTCTTGATATTATTCCACATAGGATCAGCGGAGTTGAACTTGACTTCTCTTGATAGGGCAGTGGTTATTTAACCGTCTTTTGTATCTCTTTTATGTTCGTTGATTCTAATTTCAAATGAACGTTTGGTCATTCCGATGTAGTATCGCCTGGAGCCGTCCCGATATTGTAGTGGGATTGCATAAACACCTGCTTCATTGAGAAGAGGGTGCTTGTCAATATTTCCCTTAAGCATCGTATATAAAGATGCCGGAGACCTTATGCCGACACCGAAGCTTATCCTCCTGAGCGCATTTTTGAGTTGATAGGAAACTTTTGGTATGTAGGGAATAGAGCCCAGGTAGCGAAGTTGCTGCAAAGAAAGATTGATACGGATGGTTCTGGCTTTTTCGATAAAGTTATGCATCTGGTTCGACGTATATCCTGCCTCAGTGGCCAATTCGACGATGTTTTCTAGTTCCGAATCTCTAGGACGAACATCTGAGGAGAGGGCGAAGGCTCTTCTAATTTGAGAACGGAAGAAGGCCGTCTTGCAGTCATCAGGACAGAATGAACTGCGGATCATCAAGTTGGGAACGGAGGTGGGTTTATAATAGACTTCGGTACGAAGGCGATTGTCATGTGATTTTCTCACTAAGACATCGAGATAAGGTGAGATGTCACTGCTCTCAAGCTCCATAGTGAAATTGATCTTGGGGTGTATATAATGGACTTTATCGAGGAAAGATGGGAGATTCTCCTTTCCGTGAGGCCATATGAAAAATACGTCGCCCGCATATTTATCAGGTGGTGTTTCAAGGGGATTTGACACATCTACACCTTTATTTGTGGGGATGTTGGTTCCAGGTTTATTTCCACAGTTCAAGGCCTGATTTTCAGGTTAACCGGAAAAAGATGATCTCTTTCTTCCGTGATGTGAGTTACATCATGTTCCTGTCTAAAATAGTGTAGGCTTAGTTACCGCGTGTCTTAAAGGAAATGCACTTGCATGGTGAAAACAATTTCTTTCTTGGGTTGATTTTCAGAAAATGCTTGAGACAATATTCACTATATCGCACAAAGGATCCACTTATTCGAGAGCTGTATTCCCTGCAGTTTCATGAGGGAGAAAATGAACAATTAGTGCAGGTGTTTCGTGAGCATTATTTGCGATGGCATCCTGATGCTTTGGAGGAAATTGTGGTCACATTGTTGGACCAGTTTCCAGCGTCACTTAGGGCATTCTTTACTGGCCGAGATATAGTCTGGTAGTGGTCAGTGAGATTATTTGTCGGCAGCAGGAAGCTTTGTTAAGGACTCCTAGGAAGGTATCGACTGAACGAGTTAGTCATAGCGCTCCTATGGCAAGATCTCAGGGGAAGACTTCTGGTGGTTGGTGTTTCCGATGTGGGAAGGTGGGAAATTTTCAAGCTTCTTACCCCTTCGTGTTTCTCATCAGAGAAACGTTCGTTAGGAGCTACAGAAAGTCGCTGTAGTTCCAATTCATCAATGACTTATTTACATTCTCAGAGTGCTGTGTATCTTACCCCAGAAATCACCTTAGATGGAAAGAAGTTCAAGAAATATTTGGATACAGGTCCAGCACGTTCAGTGATTGGTTTGCGGGCTTATCAAGAACTGCCTTCAACCTTCAGTAATCAGGGTAGTTCTCAGGCTTTGCCTACTTTGGTTACCGCAAATGGTAATACTTGTAAACCAGAGGGTGTTGATCGTTTTTTACACTTTCCAACCGTAGGTTGAAGAAACGTATATGCTCCAGCTTTGTCCGTCTGTCCGCACGATAAATCGCGTAAATATGGTTCGATTTCGATGAAATTTTAGCATGTGGGAGGGGACCACTTGGGGACGAACACTATTGAAAATGGGGTCAAAGGTCAGGACATAGGATCGGGATCCATCCCATCGCCCTTATGCGTTATAACTTACGTAAAAATGCTTCGATTGAGACAAAACTTTATAATGTTCCGGAAGCATACTTTAACGGTTCTGTTGAGTATCATTTAAATGGGGTCATAGGAGCTTGATTTATTCTACAGCCATTATCCTCATAACTAGAGTAATGATTTCTGGTATGCTGGAAAGCGTATCATAATCAATGCATTGCATGATTTTACTAACTTGTCAGTATGATTTTTTGGTTGTGTATGGGTTGAAAATTGACGTAATAGAGGTTGGAGGCAGGTCATGTACCTACAGGGGGGAAGTAGAATGGTCTGAGATTGATCTGCTAACGGTGGAGGCAAAAACTGATTTGACTCAAAGGGGTCAGTTGCGCAAGGTATTGGAGGAGGTCTCTGAAGTTTTCGTGATCGGCCTGGTCAAACCTAAGTGGTTGTTTGTCATAGCAGGTCTTCCTGCGAGTGGTTATTTCAACTGGTTTTTGTCTTTCCAAAAAAAGCACTATTGTTGACACTGTAGACGAGTGGTAAGGTTTCTGATCATTCATTAGAGATCGAATTTTAATAAGGCATGGATGGCGTGTTCGAATTCGAATCCGGTGTGAGCATGGATGCAAAATTGCCCAAAGCTTATGGGAACTAAAATTCAACCCGAAATCTTTACGTAAGTCATGCCCTTATGCGTCATAATTTACGTAAAAATGCTTCCATTGCAACAAAACTTTAGTACGTTGTTCCGGAGGTACGTCAAAAGAGTTTCTTGTTTGCTTTTTTACGCTTTCCAGCCGTAGGTTGACGAAGCGTATATGCTCCAGCTTTGTCCACCTGTCTGTCCGTCCGCACGATAACTCGCGTACAAATGGTTCGATTTCGATGAAATTTTAGCATGTGGTAGGGGACCAGCTGGGAACGAACCCTATTGAAAATGGAAAAATGGGGTCAAAGGTCAGGACATAATAGCGGGATCCATTCCATTGCCCTTATGCGTCATAACTTACGTAAAAATGCTTCCATTGCGACAAAACCTTAGTACGTAGTTCCTGCGGTATACGGAACCGGTTCAGTTGAATATAATCGAAATGGGGTCGAAGGTCAGGACACAGGAGCCAGATTTATAGTACAGCCATTATCCTCATAATGTGAGTAATAACTTGAGTAATGATTTCTGGTATGTTGGAAAGCGTATTATAATCAATGCATTGCATGATATTACTAACTTGTTTTATTTGATTGGAGGTTGAACGACCACCGTCTGCAACGCGGCGCAGTGGGCTATAAGCAGAGGCGACTTTGTCTTTTGAGGCACTAGGCGATAAGATTCAGGGGGTCCCCTTATCATCTCAAAAAGTTTCATGTGAAAGATTAAGAAAAAAAGTGAAGTCGGGGAAAAAAGTTTTTACGCTTTTTAAAATTCCATTCTATGTTCCCTAATATTAGAACGTTTTGAAAAAATCAGTGCCAGTGTAATCCATTTGTCTGCCCGTGCATATCGTACTTTTTATCTTTAGAGGTATTTCAAAAGTTGTTTTTGCGGCTAATAGGAAATCTAAGGATATTAAGTTCGGTACTTTAAATAGCGCTAAGGGCTGTCAAGTCGGAAATTAAAAAAAAATTAGTTCTGTTGTGAGAATCTATTCAACTTAAAGAAAAATATTATTTCTGTGCGTCTCAGCTTAACTGTTCCTTCTCAAATGTTAAAATTTTCCAATTAGTTCATTAATTTGCTGGTAAAGGCCAAAAAATTTGGTTTTCACCGATTTTTCACAAATTAGTTTTTTGCGAATGATTGGACATAAAAATTAAAATTTTCCGATTTTAAACCTCACTGCTCTTTAATAAATTTCCCGCTAGGTGTTCTCAAAGTGAAAATTTCGTAGATTTTAGCTTTGCGTTATGAAGGGGTTTTCAGCAAACGTTCTTTTTGAGTTTGATACGAAAGGCAAAACTGATTACTTTTAACACCTCTTCAGGTGCAAGTTTGTTGGCAACTTTATCTTTAAGAGCGCCGAAAATAAAATTCCCTACATCGCGTGTAAATTGTCATAAAATTGGAATGCATTTCAATTATAAAAACGTGCTCTTTCCATTGCCTCAGCTTTCGAAAAAAACTGTTTTTTTCATTTTGTGCAAATTAGTAGGAAACGAGCATAGTACCAAGCAAAAATAAAATATTTGAAGACATTGGCAACCGAAAAAGTTCTCCACATTAGAAAATACGGGCAAAATGCAATTTATGCATAATACTTCACTTGAGAAGGGTGGATGACTTTTCGTGGAGGAGTTTTAGCATAGACGAATGCTATGGACCACGAAAGGTGGACAGTATAGGATTTTATCAGTCACTGCAGGAAAGTATAACGAAGTAAATTTCTCCGTCATTTTCGTCCACGCCGGGGCTCGAACCCGGGTCCCCTCATTCCGAAATAAGTCATTCTACCAATTGAGCTACGCGGACGTTCGTGTCGCTGCTATCTACCTTTATGTCATGTGCGTCCTGATGGGCAGGCACGTCACAAAAGCGAAAATGTAAAGTTTCTTGAAAGCATTTTTCTTAATTTCATCGGAAAATTAAGGTCTGCATTTTTTAGTTTCGGTCTGTGAAAACCCAAACAATACTGGCAATCCAATTATACGTTTTCTCCCCCCCAGCTCTGGGGCCCAAGATGCGCGCCTTGTGCTCCCAATTGGAAATCCGCCTCTGGTTATAAGCAGTCACCCGTCCCTAATTTAGGGTCACTGACTGCAGGAAAGGGAGACAGCCAGTGCCGTTAGACACTCACAACATCCATGCTTCACGGGATTCAAACCCAGACACATCTCGGACGAATGATCAGAAGCCATCGCTTAGACCACTGCGCCACCAGGGGGACCACCGTAAGAAAGACTCGTACATAGTTTAGGGCCATCAGTTCCGGAAAAGACTCGGTGCTAACGCCGAAGAACAAACACAGCATCCAAGTCTCATCCAGGACTCGAACCAGGATCGAGCTCGGACGAGATCTGTTATGCTGCGTTATTGGAAAGTCACTTTGTGTTTAATATTATCTGTTCGAGAATTACTGAAATGTCTTTCTCAACTATGGTACTTTTTCAGAGTACAAGACGAGACTTTTTCCTTCAAATGTCCGGGCTTTCACTTATACTCCACATACTGAAATGTCTCAATGAGAAAAAAAAATACTGTGCCTTAAATTCGGCCGTGATCTAAGCACCCGAAACTGCGTTCATAAGATGATGATCATATGTAGAGGATTTTAGGAAGGGAGTGTCTGACCCCAGGTCTTAAACAACCCTTAGAAATAGGAAGCTAGGAGATTTGGGCTAGTGCCCGATAGGAAAGTGACACAGAAGCGAAGTAGAAAGGGAGAGGAGGACGCCCTTATTTATTACCGGGGGGGACAGTACCCGGGGTCCGACGGCTTATCGTGCCCATCCGACGTACGGCGGATATTTAGTGGATCGAACCTGAGGACCTTTCCGCGGCAGTCACGAAAGTTCCCCACTAGGCCATCCACGGCCCGCGTTCATAAGAAACCATTCCGAAAGCTTAAGTATTGTGATATTCCATTCACTAAAACCTGTTTGATAGCTACTGAAATGGATATTTCCCTTCGACAGAAACACTCAAAATCACGTAACCAATTTTGAGTGTCCTCGCGATATCTCGAAGACCCCGTGTGCGTGTGTGTGTGTGTGTGGGGGGATGCACCCGTGGTATTTCATGAACTACAATGAGTGTATGCCATTTATCTCGCAGCTAGCTGAATTGCCCGGCGTTGCTCGGGAAAATTTCGTGATAATTAGCTATCTAAATTTTGTACAAATCAAATGAAAACGATTGATTTTTTACTGCATGAACCGTACCTAATACTGTATTTCATTTCTTCATTGAATTTGAATTTCATTCTCTGTAGTCTTTCGGCACACAGTATTTTAAGTTTTTCCGTTTGATTTTTGCTGTTTATTTACCTTCAGTTCCGACACTGAATTGTGTTGCAGTTCTTAACTGGAAAGCACTTGCCATAAAAAAATCAGTTCTTGCACTTATCGCAACAAAAAGTATTAGATTCGAATTCCAAATAAAAAATGGAACTTTTTACGTGCTCCGACTCTTTCCCCGAACCGTCTACGATCTAAGTTAGAGTACCACGATACAATATACCAAATTTGGTGGTTCTAAATTGAAAACTGCAGAACAAAAAAAAAGTATTTAATTCAAATTCAAAATAAAAAGTCAAATGGAAATTTTTACGAATATTTTGTATGGGGTCCCCTTGACCACGGGCTCCGACCCCTTCCAAAAACAGTCTACGGTCGAAGTTAGAATATAATGATAGTATACCAATTCAAAATAAAAAAGTAAAAAATAGAAATGTTTACGAAAATTTCGTAGGGGGGCTTGACTCCGGGCTCCGACCCCTTCCCAAAACAGTCTAAGTTATGAGATAGTATACCAAATTTGGTGGTTCTAAATTGAAAACTGTAGAACAAAAAGTATTTAATTCGAATTCAAAATAAAAAAGTAAATGGGAAGTTTAACAAAAATTTTGTATGGGCCCCTTCAACCCGGGCTCGGACTCCTTCCGAAAGCCGTCTACGGTCTAAGTTAGGGTGCCATGAGATGCTATAAAAATAAAAAAGTAAAAAAAATGGAACTTTTTACGTGCTCCGACTCTTTCCCCAAACCTTCTACGATCTAAGTTAGAGTACCATGATACAATATACCAAATTTGGTGGTTCTAAATTGAAAACTGTAGAACAAAAAAAGTATTTAATTCAAATTCAAAATAAAAAGTCAAATGGAAATTTTTACGAATATTTTGTATGGGGGACCCTTGACTATGGGCTCCGACTCCTTCCAAAAACTGTCTGCGGTGTAAATTAGAGTACCATGAGATGGTATACCAAATTTGGTGGTTCTAAATTGAAAACTGTAGATTTGCATAACTGACAAACAAACATTTAACTTCATATATTAGATGACTAGCAGGGATACCCGGTATCTTCCGGGTAGATATTACGATTAGTGGAATCACCAAGTTCAGCGGGTGAAAGTTAACGGATGGAAAAGATTCCTGTAATTTTTCAGTGAATTTATTTTAATTCCTTTTGGTTATTGCTTTTTGGTAAACAATATTTTCCGTTTTTCCATTGGGAGCAAAAATGCAGATTTTTAGGATTGCCCACCCTGGAGCAGGCAACGTAGAGTTGCCCGTGAATAAAGCAGGGTTCTTCCACATTAATGCCAGCCACTGCCAATGACCGGCTGATGCAGTAATGTTTCTGCCAAAAACAAAAAACAACAACAACAACAACAAAAAAGCAGGGATGGCTGCAAATGTGAAAAGCAACGAAACAAAAAAGAAAGGTAGAAGAAGGAAAATACTTACCTTCGAATGGACATCTATAAGACTGTCGTACATCCGGCGTGTGCTTTTGAGAATCCCGCGACACTGAAATGCAATGTACTTATTGGGTTGTTGAAAAAGTCATGACGTATTTTGGCACTCGATGGCGGTTGGGCGGCTTTGGAAGTACTACAGGCATGCGTAGCTCTGTTATCGCTATGGAATTCGACAGGTGTCAGTTCTAGCTGCAGTCTAAAAGGAATGGTAAGCGATTTGGATGATTTGCGGAGATTTGACATCAAGTTGAAGATGGAAGACCAAACTGTGCATTTTCGCCATATTTTACTGTTTAACTTCGGTAAGGGGAAGAACGCCTGTCAAGCTTGTGAAAAGTTGTGTACAGTGTACGGTGGTAATGCTCTACAAGAACGTCAGTGCCAGCGGTGGTTCGCAAAATTCCGTGCTGGGGATTTTGACCTCAACGATGCTCTTCGGTCCGGGAGGCCAACCGAGGTTGATGACGACCAAATCAAGGCATTGATCGAGTCAAACCCACGTTACACGACACGAGAGATTGCAGACATATTGCACATCCATCATTCAAGCGTTCACGACCACCTGAAGAAGCTGGGATATGTAAGCATGCTCGATGTGTGGGTTCCTCATGAACTCAAAGAAGCACAATTGACGGCGCTTATAAACATCTGCGATATGCTCATTAGACGTGAGGAAAACGATCCTTTTTCTGAAGCGACTGATAACTGGTGACGAAAAGTGCATTGTGTACAACAATGTGTTTCGCAAACACTTTTGGTACCGACGTTCTGCTTTGCCTCAAACGACATCCAAAGCAGACATTCATGAGCGGAATGTTCTGGTCTCAGTGTGGTGGGATTTTAAAGGTGCGGTGTTTTACAATCTCCTACCACGGAACCTAACAATCAATTCGAATATGTACTGTCGGCAATTGGACAGTTTGAACGAATCCATCATCTAGAAATGTCCAGAGTTCGTTCATCGTGAAGGTGTTGTGTTCCATCATGACAACTCGAGACCACCCACAAGTTTGATCGCCCGCCAAAAGTTATTGGAGCTTGGGTGGGATGTGTTTCCACACCCACAGCAAGCTCACCTGAGTTTGTGCCGTCAGCCGTTCACTTGTTTCGCTCTCTTCAACAGTCCTTGCGTGGTATAACGTTCAATTCAGATGAGGCTGTAAATCAGCACCTTGTACAGTTTTTCGCCACAAAAGACAGGTCCTTCTATGAACGAGGCATTCTGCAGCTCACTGAAAGATGTCAAAAGGTCATCAAACAAAACGGGCATTATATCATTGATTGATCTGTGTTTTTTCTATCAACAAATGCCCTTTTTAATAGCTAAAATACGTCATGATTTTTCCGACAACCCAATATATCATGTCGCGTGCGTGCGACTTGACACATGGTATCGATCACCTTTTTGTTTACCACTTTGAATTTTAAATATCTGAACTCTCTATTTACATTACATTGTATTTCTACCTGATGAAGCAGCCCGTTGGTGGTGAAAGTTAAGGTTTATTCATTTGTGTTTTTAATACACTATTAAACATATAGTTTTGCACTTTATTTCCCGTCCCTAATTTAGATCGTAGATTGTGTATTGGAGTGCTGAATTGTATTGCAGTTCTTAAAAGTAAAAATGGAACTTTCAACGAAAATTTTGTATAGAGGGTCCTTGACCCTGGGCTCCGACACCATCCGAAAACCATTTACGGTCTAAGTTAGAGTACCATGAGATAGTACACCAAATTTGGTGGTTCTAAATTGTAAACTATAGAAATTTTAACTTAAATCACGAAAATATTGTATGGGGGGCCCCCTTGACCACCTACCCCGTGCTCCGATACCTTCCAAAACCCTTCTACGGTCTAAGTTAGAGAACCATGAGATAGTATAACAAATTTGGTTGTTCTAAGTTGAAAACTGTAGATTTATATAGCGGACAAACAAATATACAAACTTCCACTTTTATATAGGTATATACACTGAACAGCATTTGAATTAGAGATACCTGTCGAGTAACGTGTAGCAGCACCTTCCCCCTGATGATGGCGGCGATTCGTCTCGGCATGGACTCGACAAGATGCCGGAAGCGTTGGGAAGCCATACGGACCCACGACCCCTGAACAAGTTCCAACAGTTTTTTTCATGGAAGGGTGTCAGAGCCTAGAACATCTCTTTCGATGGCATCCCAGATGTGCTGGATGGGATTAAGGTGAGGTGACCTAGCTGGCCAAGGAAGCGAGGTCACGTCGTTGGAGTGTTCATCCAACCATTCGGATACATTTCGGGAGCTGCATTGTCTTGTTGCAGGATGAGGTCCCCAGTGTGATGTTGAAGACACACAAACGGGAGCAAATGGCCGTCCAGGATATCCCGGTAACGTTGACCTGTGAGGGACGATGTCACACGTTCCAGGGGTCCCATTTTAGTCCACGTAAACAGTCCCGAGACGAGAATGCCGCCCCCACCATCTTGAAGAGTACCCTGCTGGCAAGAAAGAAACATCCCTTCATGTGGTTTGCGCCATACTCGTATCCTGCCATCCGCACGTACCAACGTGAATCTTGACTTATCAGTCTAGGCTACATTTTCCCATACGTCTAGGGTCCAGTGGCGATGTTCCCGCGCCCATGCTAATCTTTGCACCCTGTGATGTGCGGTCAGCAGCGGCACCCTCGTGGGACGATGGCTTCTGTACCCCATAGCGAGGAGACGGTTCTGTATAGTGTGGCTGCTTACACGTTTTTGTGCACCAGCGTTAAATTGCCGAATGACTTCTTGCACTGTGGCCCGTCTATCCGTTGTTACAATGCGAGCTAGCCGACGATGACCCCGCTCATCCACACGCTATTGTCCACGGCAGTTGGCCCTTGCAGGGATAGTTTAACCGGATTCGATGTACTCACGGTGCACCCGTGACACAGTGGCTCGTAAAAATCCCAGTGCCTGCACGTCTTGCGAGATGGAGTGACCCATTCGTCGGGCCTCGACAATTTGTCCACGATCAAATGCGCTTAGATCCTTCGTCTTACCCGTACTGCGTCCGACTCTTATTGATTGCGGTCGCATCACTCCTTATGTTTTCGGATGGCGTCGTTTCTGTTTACAGTGAGAAAGCAGCGAAGCTCACAGCGCCACATTTGCATAACGCCAGCTGTCTCTAATTCAATTGCCCTTCAGTGTGGATTAAACCTCTGAAACACGTCGCTGTCACGTAGTTGGTGGACGGGTGACAATTGTGTTGGCAGCTGGCTGCTCATGCGCTTTAAGAAGGGCAATGACCAGCTGATAGCAAAGGCAGTCTTTTATTTTTTTTGCTCTATCAATCTGTCAATCGTATCTCTCAATTGATTTAAAGTGAACTATTTCTTCCATTTATTATGCTCATCTTAATTTATCTCACGTTTCCGATTAAAATCAAAAGCCCTTTCTGTTTCTGATTTCCATCTGACTCAGTGAGAAAGCAGCGAAGCTCAACTCACGCTGCAAGCATCATTTTAAAAACGCTAGGTCACACACTCGTGTGACCTAGCGTTTTTTTCGCTTTTGCGCGGCGAGTTTCCCACCGATCAGCCGGAGGGAAGGAATACGTTAGCGTCAGTTCGCAAAAATACTAATAAACTACGAAAAAAAAAATGCGGAAGTTGCCTCACATTCTCTTCCTTTTAAAATTTACTGAAACATTAAAAATATAATCTCAGAATATCGGAACACTAACTGTATTTGTTCCAGCTTCGTCTTATACTCAGGATTGACTAGCTCGCATTGTAACAACGGATAGACGGGCCACAGTGTAAGAAGTCATTCGGCAATTTAACGCTGGTGCACAAAAACGTGTAAGCAGCCACACCATCCAGAACCGTCTCCTCGCTATGGGGTACAGAAGTCATCGTCCCACGAGGGTACCGCTGCTGACCGCACATCACAGGGTGCATAGATTAGCATGGGCGCGGGAACATCGCCACTGGACCCTAGACGTATGGGAAAATGTAGCCTAGACTGATGAGTCAAGATTCACGTTGGTATGTGCGGATGGCAGGATACGAGTATGGCGCAAACCACATGAAGGGATGTATCTTTCTTGCCAGCAGGGCCCTCTTCAAGCTGGTGGGGGCGGCATTCTCGTCTCGGGACTGTTTACGTGGACTAAAATGGGACCCCTGGAACGTGTGACATCGTCCCTCACAGGTCAACGTTACCGGGATATCCTGGACAACCATTTGCTCCCGTTTGTGTGTCTTCAACATCACACCGGGGACCTCATCCTGCAACAAGACAATGCAGCTCCGGAATTGTATCCGAATGGTTGGATGAACACTCCAACGACGTGACCTCGTTTCCTTGGCCAGCTAGGTCATCTCACCTTAATCCCATCCAGCACATCTGGGATGCCATCGAGAGATATGTTCTAGGCTCTGACACCCCTCTATCAAAAAAACTGTGGGAACTTGTTCAGGGGTCGTGGGTCCGTATGGCTTCCCAACGTTTCCGGCATCTTGTCGAGTCCATGCCGAGACGAATCGCCGCCATCATCAGGGGGGAAAGGTGCTGCTACACGTTACTCGACAGGTATCTTCAATTCAAATGCTGTTCAGTGTATATATCTATATAAAAGTGGAAGTTGAGAAATTTAACCCATTCCACTTATAGTTCATGTCAACTTCTGAACACTAACGGTGTTTGTTCTAGCCTCGTCTTATACTCAGAATCGACAAATCTAGGAATGAAGATAAGGATATTGAGAAATTCATTTATACTCCATATCGACATATCAGCCAAAGAAATTGTCATTTGTAATAATCCTGATCGCATAAACATAAAATTTTTGTGGAATGTAATTCCTGACAAAGTACGAAAAGATCTGGCCAAATCATATATTTGAAGATGCACTGAGTATGACTGATCAACACACAGTATTGATCAGTTTTTCTCGTACTTTTTGAGTTGTGCTCAGAAATGCGGAAGATAAATTCACAAAACTTGAACACTGAAAACATTTCTCAATTGTACAACCATATAAATACAGTATTTGTACAATCATACAAGAGTAGTGGCCTTTCTCACTGTTCATCAAAAAATAAAATAAATATTTGCTTCTTTTCTGTTAAGTAATGACTTAAATTACAAAACTCGGGATGTAATTTTGGTTCGCCAGTGAGAATAAGATTGCTTTAACATCAGGGCGTTTAGGGCCTCGCATTTATATTTTTCGTTTTAGATCTACTCAAAGTGTTTTAAACCTTCCATACGTTGTTCCGACGTACTTAAATATTTTATGCATTCTTGTTAAACTAACATAATTTCACCCAAGAAATCCATATTTACGTTCATGGCATTAAATTGGATAATTAATTGTCTTGGTTTTAATGGAACCCTTTGTTCCTTTTGTCGCTTTTCCAGAATAAGCAGGAGAGATTGCCAGGAGTTCATTATTTCTACTCTGAATTTCCTTCCTTTTGTAACGTTGTTCACAAACTTTGCCGTACGAGAGACATATCCGCCAAAACTATTTCCGCAAAATTTGTTAAGAATACTAAAATGTTGGTTTTTAAAGAAAAACTTCTGCGCAAGAGTGAAGAAGAGCATCAAAATTCTCCCCTTTTGGGTGACAGGATAAGACATTTTGTCATAATGAGGCTTCATTTGAAAACAATTTCTATTTAACTACGTCAAAATATCTTCTCAGAATACAAATTTAAGAACATATTTTCAGAATATCATCATCTACACTAATTCAAAACACTGCTGGATGAAGTTCTCCCCAAGTACCTTCCACTACCTATAGTCTTGAGCAATTTTCTTTTGTCACACCGGTATTCTTTCGAATTTCATCCACCCATCTCCCACGTGGTTTCTTCCGGATCTTTGTCTCTTGTGTGTACGTCACACAAGAGACAAAGATCCGAAGAGATGAAACATTAAGACCGTCTCGTCTTTAGGCAAATCGAAGGAACTCCAGGTAAATAACGGCGCGTATGTAGGTCGATAAACGATATAATCCATGATACTGAGCACTAATAACATAAACACCCAGATCCGTCTTTCTCTCTAGAACGATTGACGTGACAGCAACGTCAGCATTGTTGCGCCATTACTTATCGAACAATTCGTGTGTGCTCTCGCGATTTCAAAATGATTGCCTGATATAGCACGCGATCACTTTTAGATGTCAAGGTGATCACGTGCTAATTTAAAAACATTGGATTATTAATAACTCGAGTTCTATTTTTCCGATCAACAAAATTCGAATTGAATTCTTAATATCACAGCAAGTTGAGTTTTTGCCGTATACATTAATATTTATTTAAAGCTCATATTGAGATGTCAAGGTGATCGCATGCTAATTTAAAAACACTGAATTATCAATGATTCGAGTTCTATTTATTCGATCTACAAAATTCGAATTACACTCTTAAAATCACGGGTAAGTTGCGTTTGCATATTAATTTAATTTAGCACAATTCGAATATTAATTTGTACGCTTTAATAATTCTTTACTTTCCGAGTTTTGTGCTGATAATATGACACATTTTGTAAAATATCGATCAATCTAAACGCTCTAACCTACAATAAAAACAGAAATCTTCAGATGTAAAAATGAGCGAAATTGCATCTAAGAGCAGATGTCGCCCCAATAGCACATCTTCGAGAATTTAGATAGTTCCGCTTTGTAATACCAGATGTCGCATTATTTTGCAGAAAGAGCTTTGTTATGAAGTTTCAAACTAATCAAATAGGACAGTCTACAACAAGACGTGAAGGGTATATAACAAGTGTGCAGGAAAAAGTCATTTATCGCGAAAGATCAAAGAAAAAGTTACCAAGGTAAGTTTACACGAAAACAACTTTCCGAGTTTAGTGCTGATTATATTACACATTTTACAAAATATCGATCTATCTAAACGCTTTAAGCTACAATTGTTAAACAACAAATATTTTACACAGAATGTTAGTTATTGAGAGGTCTTTTGAAAAACGGAAATAAATAGCATATGAGTTTTAGTTCTAACTTGAATGAGTTCTTACTATACACTATACACGTTTTTACTATATACACTATATTGGCAAATCACCGAAAATCCCTTCAAAAGCAAATGAACGGAGCCGCTGCGTTGTTAAGATGCGTAGTACAGCTGCAAGAGGTATTAAAACAAGCCTGCAGCTGACCGCGGTCATACGGCACTGTGAGGTTGAGTGAAAATGTAGCGGCGGGAGAAAACTATTTTGAGAAAGGAAAGATTGTTCGGTGTTATTTTAGTGGGTTGTCCATAAGAGAAACCGAAAGGCATTTTAACATACCGAAGTGAATAAGTGGAAGACACATGGTGTGCCTGAAGCAGCAAAATGTACCGGCTGACCAAAGAAAATCAGTGATAGAGGACGTCAAATCCTCAGGACAGTCGTTACATCTAATCGACGGAGTACTGCACAAGACCTCAGTGTACAGGTGAGTAAAAATGTTGGAACCTCGGTATGTACACGTACCATTCGCAGAGAACTTCATTCCATAGGTCACCGTGGTCGTTCGGCTGCTCATAAGCCTTTCATCTCCACTCGGAATGCTACTTGTCGTTTAGCATGGTGTAAAGAACATTTATCGTGGACCGTACGTCAATGGAAACGGGTCATATGGACTGATGAATACAGATACACGATCCATCCGTCTGATGGGCGTGTGTGGGTATGGCGGCAGCCGGAGAAACGCTATTTACCGCTATTGTTCCTACGGTCAAGTTTGGAGCTGGCAGTGTGCTCGTGTGGGCGAGTTTTTTGCGCTATGGTCCCGGCCCATTGGTTATCGTGGACAAACCTGTTAACCAGCACATCTACCTCGATATTTTGGACAATTGTTCCCTACGAACTCTGTGGGAATACTATGAAACCGAGCTTTGCTGGTACCAGCAGGATAATTTCCTTCACCGTCATCTCGCTGTTCCCCATCTTCTTTTCCGTATGTCGCTAGCCTCTTCTCCACTCTGCTCTTTCTGTGGTAATGTCGGGTGATGTTTACCACACCTATTGCCACTGCCCTATCCCGCTACCTCTTCTCAATTCTGCTTTCCGCCTGGCTGGCCTCATCGTTTCTCAAGATCTTCCATTCCAAGCATATCCGTGGCTTCTATTAACGAAGCATCCGCCAACACGTCTACCAGATACCTGCTGTTTTCTATTTGTACTTGTCAAACATGTCATTCATATGTTTCATCAATCACAGCGTTCTGCATCGCAGCCACTTTCAATTCTGCAGGCCGGAAGTCGTTTGCTATCTTGCTGTCGAGGCCGAATAGTTGCACGCCTTCGACTTGAATATAACACCGCCATTTCGTCAAATTCTCTCACAACATTTCACACCACCTGGGCCGAGCACTCAGGATGGTTTACGATGGATGGGAATTCTTTCCGTCTCGCCATTTGAGTATATGTTGTGTGGTTTTTTTTGTGTGTGTTTGGTTGCACTAAGTCCAGTGTGTCTTTCGTTAGATATTTGTTTCACCGTACCAAGAGTGCTCTGTGTTTTTAATTTTTTTTTCTGAGTAGCCACACTGTGGCAACCTACGTACGCATAGTTATGGTACCATGTTAACATTGTATTGTGTTGTACATACTTGAGTTTCGCACCACAGTACGTGTTTTTTTCTTCCTTCCTATTGTGACCCCATTTATTATGAATGTTACTTGCCTTCTGTTTTCTGTAAATATCGTAATTGTTTGTGCGTACTTATACATAGTTATTATAGTTTTTTATCCGTGTTATAGGCGTTCACGTTATTATCGTATCACTCTGCAAATGTGCTGTGCATTTTTCTAGTGTATTCTTTCTTGTTCTCTGTATCAGCATCATGACATTGTACCTCTTTCATAATATAGGGTCTGCAACTTTCTTGTAGATTTCATTTCCATAGCTTCTCTGAGTGATATTTGTGTTACATGTGCACTTTAACGATATTAACCACTCTGAGTCGTTTTCAGAACAGAGTGTAGAACTGCGTCATCCTTTTCTTTCTTTCAATATGTTGAAAACAACATGACTTTTTTAAAGGTGGTATACTGCTCCCGAGACGTTGACTCATCAAGCTTTTGATTTTTGTTTCCACCAGGTTGTATTCACTGTTCTCTAATGTTTTGTTTTTTCACTCACCGTACCTAGTGTGTATTGTGTCTTTACTGTTTTCTTCAGTTTCCTTTTTTTCCTCGCCAATGTCGAGTCACATTGTGTGTACTGTTAATTAACTTTATTTGTGTGGCAACAAGTTGTACAAATTTCCTTTTTTCTTACATTGCATATTATATGTGATTTTGCTCAAGAACATATTTTTTATCCTGTAGTATGTCATTATGTTTTAGTAGGTGAGTCGTGTTCTGTGACGATATTATCTCCGTTAGCATCCCTGTATTTTATGATCAAAGTTCTTGATGTGTCACCGACTTTGCGATGTTGTATCTTGTGCTTTGTGTATTGTTTTTGTTTATTACATACATCGCTGTATATTACTTACATTATCTGTTCTAGCACACTCGCCCGAAATCATTTTGTTATTTGCTCTTATATGCTAAATATGCTTCCTGTGCTTCTCTAGTTGTATTTCACGTATTATGGGGCTGCACTTGACCCCAGATTCCTGTACCATTACGATACTCATAGAATGCTTGACTGCATTCGTGTTTTTATTATTTTAATCTGGGTAGCTTTATTACCGCTCCCTGTCGGGTATCAGCGAACCACTACTACGTCTTATTCGCCGTAGTGGGTAAAAGTTAAAAAGGTCAAAATTCAATACTAATCAATTCACCCCCAAAATTTCGCCTAGTGGTGTCAACAATGAATTTGGATTCGCTAAATAAGGGTCTCCAAGCTCAGGGTCGACAAATGCATCGCGTTGTGTTTCATATTAATCAGCATGGGGTTTCCATGCTCATTCATATGCCGTCAAGAAGTTAAAATAAAAAGTTGCATGAATAACAATAACAAAATCACTAATTGAACTCTAATGATATTTGGAGAAATGATCTGAGTGACACGTGAATTAAAATTTAACTGTTTATTTCTTTTTAGAATATGGTCATAAAACTAGGTACAATGTACCGGTGAGGTTGCTTGCTTTAGCTAAACAATTTAGTTTTAATTTCAACCGGGTATAATGCACTTAATATTATATAACTGACTTTAAACTTTAGTTACTGGTTTAAACTCGGCGCGGTGTGCCAGAGGAAAATTGTTAATGCACTATGTGAGAGACTTTCGGGTAACTAGTCCTGCATAGCACATGCAAAGCTGTGAGGCACGAATCAGAAATGTGTAAGATAAATGCCATCATACCCTCTTTTCCTTGAGAAGCCCCGATCGTGAAACTGGGTTGCCGGTTGGTCGTAGAGTCAACTCTCCATCTTAATTGGTTGTATCTGGACTATACTTTAAAATATTTACTACTTCATTTCTCTATCTTGGAAACATCTCTCTTCCGAAACCGCTGAGACCTCTCTTCTGCTCAGACTGCAATTCTCCAGTGTTCCCTCTGTCGTTATCTTAGAGTCTCTCTTCTGTAGTCTTCATTCAGTTAATATTTCTGTTTTTCCCGTGTCCGGTGTCCATCTTGGGGCGTGACGGCCCAGCCGTCCGAATCGCGTCGGGTTATGTCATTGGCCTTGACAGATAGCGCTGCTATGCAATTCGCTGGCCATCCGTTCAGTGCTGGTCCCTTTCCCAAAAATTATGTCTTCTTTCAGCTGTCAACTTGTCCTCGCACCTTTTTGTTAATTGACCTCGCCTAGCTACTTAGAAGCGAAGATTGTCACGTAGGTATTTCCGGCGACGTGACTTACCTCAAATTTTGTCGCTACCCTGGACAATGCAGAGATGCTCGCAAGCGTTGCTTGAGAAAAGGGGTGACGCCCCCAAAAGGATTTATTGCGCTCCTGCTATTTTCTTCAGCTTCTTTGAGTTTCGTGAAAAAAAAAACTGTGAATGTCTTCCTTTCTCTTCCTTCCCATCTGGGATTTTTATCAAGTTTCCGTGAGAGAAAAAAAAATATAATTTTCCCCTTTTCATTTGGCTTGAGTGCAATTCGGACTGATCTAATTATCAGCCAAAACTTTCGGGTAGCCTGGCTCAGCTTCACCGGAAAGTAATTTTTAATCATTGATATTCTATTTTGGCAATTTAAATATTTATTTCCTACCGCTTTAGAGTAAAAAAAAAAATAAATAAATGAGCAAAATTATACGGATGCAATTTAAATGTTACGGGGTTATAGAAAATTCCGCGGTAACAGCTTTACCCTCTTTCATGTGTACATATCATTATAAATGTCATGTATATTTTTATGTTTTCGATGGGCGCGAACAATAATGATGTAACAGCCTATTTTCTTAAATAAATTATGTTGAAAACCAGCAGGATAATGCTCCGAGCCATAATACAAGGACTGTTACGACTTGGTTAGACGATAATTCCGTACCGTGTGTGTGGACTGGCCAGCACAGAGCCCTGATCTTAATCCCATAGAGCACCTATGAGATGAATTAGAGAGCCGCTTAAGAAGTTTGTAACGAAGGCCTACTACTAAGCAACAGTTAGCAGCAGCATTATGTATTCAATGGAAGCGCATACCTATCGCTGTGTTCCAAAACCTTGTCGAAAGCATGTCTCGAAGGGTCAGTTTTCACACAGTATTTATTAGAAGAAAAATACAGGAGATGTGCTTAAATATATTATCTCAAATGATGTATGACAAAAAAATATTTACAGATGCTTGTAGCTTACGCTACTTCTTATTTACACTGTTTTGTACATTGATGATAGTAAAAACAGTGAGTTAAACTAGAGTGTCTGGTGAGGCAACAAAAGTCTCTAATACAGCAGAGAGGAGTAACAATTCAGCTTGAAGAGCGTTATAGAATATGATTTTGCACAGTATTGATGCATGGAATAATGCAGAATTCGAGCTTGCAGACAAAGATTCAAAAGACAAGTGATGAGAAATTAACAGATGTATGTAGCTGGCGCTACGTTAGTTACAGGATTCTGTACAACGTTGACAAGACAACAGTTAAGTACGGTAGAAATCTGGCGAGGCAATATTATTCTGTGATAATATAGAGAGTAGAATCAATCCAGCATGATGAGCACTATAGAGCATAAATTTTACACAAAATTGATAAGACAAAAGTTTCGACCATAAGGAAATTTTGTGGGCGACACTGCAAACCAAGGTTGCAGGTGACGAAGGAGACATGCGTGAAATCAAAAGTTCGAAAGACAGATGATGAAAAATTTACAGATGAATGTGGCTCGTGGCACTACATGTTACATACAACGGTGATATGAAAATTAGTGATGTACAATAATTTGTCTGATAATGCAAAAGAAAAAAATAATCTCTGGAAATTCAGAGATAAGACACAACTCAACACAGTGAGTATTGGAGAACACGAATTTGCACAGTTGTTAAGCAAGATATAATACAGGAATTGAAGATAAGAACATACTGTAAAACGACAAAAAAGAGAAAGTTTGCAGATGTCTGTGGTTCGTGTAACGACTTGTTTACATGATTCAGTACAATGAGAAGTAACAATTTATGTACAAAGGTTTGTCAGAGTTGACAAAAAGAAGTAGTCTCTGACAACGCAGAGAGAATACACAATTCAGCACGATCAGCATTCAAAAACAAAAAAATTTACACATGATTTATACACGAAAGAAAATATGAAGAGAGGACGAGAACTGAGTCTTGAAGAAAGTGTGTTGACAATTTCAATTAGCTCATGCTTCGAACTATTCATAGGATTCAATACAATGATGATCTACTAAAAGTTATGTACAATAGAAAAAAATTATGATGATATAGAGAGTAGAAATAATATAGCACAGTGAATGTTGAGGAACATGATTTCACACAGTTGCGAAGCAAGAAAAAAACCAGGAAATGTGTATAAGAAAATCGTCTCAAAATGACATATGAAAAGAAGATTTACAGGTGCTTGTAGCTCATGCAACGACCTATTCACAATGCTCAATACAATGATGAGAGACTACAACTTATGTATAATAATTTGTCGGGTAAGACAAAACATATCATACAATTCTGTATAATAATTTGTCGGGTAAGACAGAAAAAGTGTATTCAGGTGCCGGAATACAATTTTTCAGTCGCTATGCGTTGTTAAAAATAAAATAACGTGGAAAGAGCGATGACATCGTCCATTTACATTATCTCCACGTATTTGATATATATTTAAAATTTCTATCGCCTTTTGAATTTATCAGCTACAATTAAATAGCTGTTGCGTTAAATGCCACCAGATGACGACATCTCAGTTGCTGAGACCATCAATACGTATTCGTGTAGTCAGATGCTGACTGATATACCACGCATGGCGCTGAGAATTGTTGGCGCCGTAGCGTAAATTCGAACGCACTCGACTAGTTATCGAGAGTTCTGGGGTTCGACCCCAGCGGTGCCGGAATACAATTTTTCAGTCGCTATGCGTTGTTTATAAAATAACGTGGAAAGAGCGATGACATCGTCCATTTACATTATCTCCAAGTATTTGATATCATCATCATCATTGTCAACCATTATCAATCCACTGCTGGACGAAGGTCTCCCCAAGTTTCCTCCACAACGGTCTGTCTTGTGCGAGTCTCCTCCATGTCACCCCTGCATACTTTCGAATTTCATCCACCCATCTCCCATGTGGTCTTCTTCTGGGTCTTTTCCTGTCCCTTGGAATCCAATCTAAAATTTCGGCTGTCCATCGATGATCTGTCCTTCTGGCAGTATGTCCAGCCCATTGCCATTTCAGGGATTTAACTCTGATCATGATGTCTTCCACTCTTGTCATTTTTCGGATCCACGAGTTCCTCTTCTTATCTCTCCTGGTTACACCAAGTATGCACCTCTCCATGCCGCTTTGAGTTGTCTGCAGCCTTTGTATGTCTCTTTTAGTTAAGGTCCACGTCTCTGCACCATACGTAAGCACTGGAAGGATGCATTGATCAAACACTTTTCTTTTAAGACATAATGGCATATTGCTCTTGAAAATTATGCTGTTTCTTCCAAAAGCTCTCCAGGCAAGTTTTGTACGCCGATTAATTTCTTCATCAATGTGACCCTCACTTGATATCTGCTGTCCAAGATAAACGTACGTGTCTGTTATCTCCAGCTTTTCTCCATCAATCGATAAATCTTCATTTCTTGTAAAAGCATTGGACATCACTTTTGTCTTCTGAAAGTTCATTTTTAATCCCACTTCTTTACTCTTGTCAGCAAGTTATTGGATCATACTCTGCAGCTCTGATGGGATAGTTGCAAAAATGACTACGTCATCAGCAAAACGAAGGTGGGTTAGATAATCTCCATTAATCTTTATCCTTTTGTTTTCCCAGTTTAGTGATTGAAAGACATTTTCCAATGTGGCATTAAAGAGCTTCGGAGATATGGTGTCACCTTGTCTCACTCCTTTTCCAATTTTTATGTGTGTTGTATTTTCAAACAGCCGAATCTTTGCACTTGCATTTTCATAGATGTTATTAATAATATTAATGTATGCATCTTCAATACCGCAGGTTTTCAGAGCCATTGTAACTGCTGATGGTTTCACCGAATCAAAGGCTTTTTCATAATCGATAAAAGCCATGCACAATGGAAGTTCATATTCCCTCGCTCTTTCAATTAGTTCTCTCAGCACATGGATATGATCTATTGTGCTGTAGCCACTCCTGAATCCAGCTTGTTCTCTCGGTTGAGCCATGTCCAGTGTTAATTTCAAGCGGTGTGAAAGAACTTTAGTGAAGATTTTATAAACTACTGATAGGAGGCTGATAGGTCTGTAGTTTCCGAGATCCTCAATGTCACCTTTCTTATGTAGCAGGATCATTGTAGCGGTGTTCCAATCCTCAGGAATCTTTCCTTCATTAAGGCATCGAGTGAAAATTTGGGCGAGTACTGTTTCGATTTCTCCACTTGCTTCTTGTATGATGTCTACAGTAATTCCATCTTCTCCTGGAGCTTTTCCCCGCTTCATGTTCTTGATTGCATGTGCAACTTCTGCTGGAAGGTCTGGAGGAACTCTGGTACTGGTATCTTTCATGATGTCTGGAGTGCATGTATCATCCCTTTCATATAATTTGGAGTAGAAATCTTTCACTCTTGTCAAAATTTCGCCTCTATTTCTTGTTACAGAACCATCTTCTTTTCTCAGTGCCATAATCTGTTTTCTTCTCTTACTGAGATGTCCCTTTGCTATCTTTAGGCTTTGGTTGTTTTCAATTGCTTTCCTCACTAGTTCCCAGTTGAATTTTCTTACGTCTTCAGTGATACTTTTTCGTACTGTCTTGCATAGCTCTATATATTCCACTTTGGAAGTCACATCTTCTTTAGTTGTCCTCATCTCTCTTCTTTTTTGCATCAACATTTTCGTTTTTCCGGATAATTTATTTACATGCAACTTGTTCTTAGACCCAGCTAATTTTGTTGCTGTTTCCATAAGAGCTTTGGTTACTTTTCTGTTAACTTCAGAGATGTCCACTTCTTCCGATGTTAGGCCTTCTAAAGCAGAGAACCTGTTCTTCAGTTCCAACTTGAAGGTATTAGGGTGTTTTTTAAGGTTGGTTATGTCAATAGATTTTGTTTGTCTTATAAGCTTGCCACGTTCAAGTTTAGTGTTGAGGTGCATCTTACATCTCACCAATCTATGGTCACTACCTGTGTTGAACTTGTTTAGCACACTGCAGTCTTCTATGACGAATTTTTTGTTACACATAATAAAATCAATTTCACTTGTCGTCCCATTTGGATGTCTCCATGTCCATTTCCTGTGTGGCTTTTTCTTGAAGAAGGAGTTCAAGATGAAAAACCCTTCTGCCTCTGCAAACTCAACGAGAGTATTTCCACGCTGGTTTCTGTTGCCGTGACCGAATTTACCTACTGAAGTTTCATTCTGTTGCTGTTGCCCTATTTTTGCATTGAAATCTCCCATAATTATTTTCAAGTGCTGCTTACCTTTATTATTTAGATGACAAATTTTCTCATAAAATTCTTCAATTTCTTCTTCAGGATGACTTGTGGTATTTGATATATATTAACAAAAATAGTCTCTGAAGAAAACAAATCAGCATGGCAAGTATTGTATCTATCAGGAGTTAGGTGAAACAAAAGTTCCGACCGTAAAGTGAAGCGTCGTGGGCGACCCTGCAGACCAAGAGGTTGCTGATGACCAAGTCGATAGGAACTGTGGTTCACTGCAGCGTGCTACTGCAGTGGTAAATTCTAGTCGAAGGTGGGATAGCAGGCGATTACGCAAATGACAAAGTAACACAGTACTGACTTTATTTATCACGTGAATTATATGTTTTACAAGCACGAAGATGTAGGAGCAGACTGCCGGAAGGTGAATAGGGCGAGAAGAGTTCAGAAGTAGTGTTCGGTAGGCGCTGAAGGAGAGGACGGTCTCACAGGATCTTTGCGCTAACGTGAAAGCGAGATGGAGCATTGGATAATAATACTGTGCAATACACGAAGACATGCTGGACGTCAGCCTTCTCGCCACAATACGGACAGGAGGGTGAAGATAAAATGGTCATGCAATGTAAAATTGACGGCACAGGGAGGCGGTTCTGTAAGAAAAACCAATGTGAATTGACTTCAAGGGGTGCTGAAAGTGGGGAAAGAGCAGCGGACCACACTGCGGAGGTAGAAGAAAGTGGAATGCCTGAAATGGGAAGAGGTGCAGAAGAGCGAGAGAGAAGACGGTAGAGATCAGCTGTAGAGAAAGAGAAAAGAGGAAGAGGCGGGCCATTGGGCGACAGAAAAAATGGGAGAAGGAGAGAGGCAGAGTGGACAGAAAGGGAACAGGGAGATTATCGTAGAAGTAAGAGAGTTGTGGACAAAGTAAGCATTGGCAGGGAAGCGGAGAGCAGAGGGTAGAGCAGAGAAGGGGAGCCAGGAAAGATCGGTGTTAACAAGATCGCTGACTGTAACGACTCCAGCTCGGAGCCATGAAGGAAAAGCAAAGCAAGGGAGATGGAGAGGGTGTAGAAGAGAAGAAAAAAATACAGGTTTGGAAAGCAGGTCATTTGTAGAGGCAGGGAGAGAGCGAGAGAGAGGGAGGGAACGCAGAAAGGAGATAGCCTCCTTGCAGACAGGAGGGAAAAATGTGAGAAGGGGACAGTGGTCCATGAGTAAGAACGAAAGGAGAGTAAAGCGTGGGTTACGCTGAGAGACTATTACATCACGAACAGCAACTGCAGAGAGAGCAGGTGCGGCAAGTGATCGTAAAAAAGTAGACACACGATAAGCCTTTTAATAGGATCTTACGTCGGGTAGACTAATGTCTCCGTTGGAAGGAGACAGGCTGAATTGAGGTGCTCCGACCCAATGATGGCCGAACCTGAGTTTGACAGCGGGTGAGTTCAAGAAGGCTTAGTGCTGGTTGGTTCGATGCCAACCAGGAATACGTGCACATTGAAAGCAAGTAAGTGTGCGTTAGACGTGCTCTTTGAAAAACGGAGGTGCAGAATTGTGCGCGCCGCCAAATTGCGACCGAGCGATGTAGGCGTGGCCGGAGAGTCGTCCAGGTGACGAGTGAAGCTGCTGCTGGTTGACCAAAGTGGACTCCTAGGAATCGTTGAGAGGTGTTGAACCACTCTGCTCCCCAAAGAGAGTCAGTGAGGTGAGGCCACGAACCGGTCCAAAGGCCTGTGCTTTTCGTCGTGTTTAGCGCTGCTCTGGAACATGAGGCATAGGTATTGTAAAGATTGCGGATATCATGAAATTGCGATTCGTGCCGAATGCAGAATGTAATATCGTCGGCGTAGGCAACATAGGTAGCAACATGGTAACGTGTGCTGGCTACCACTGGTGGTAGTGAAGCAAAGAAGGATCGATGGACTGTGCGTAAAAAAGGTTCTATTGCGAGGGCGAAGAGGTGCCCGGATAAGGGGCAGCCCTGACGCACGCCGCGACGAAAGGGTATGGGAGCTGTGAGAAGGTTGAGCAGCTTGACGTGGAAAACTGCGTCCCGGTAGAGGGAGGTAAGAAGAGAAGCAAAAGAAGGAGGAAAGCCAAAATTTAATGATGTTGCAAGAAGGTAATCATGAGAAATATTATCGAATGCTAAGCGTTGATCGAGGGAAAGAAGAGCAAGGGGTTCCGAACGGGAGCGGGCAAGGTGAATTAGATCATTAAGAAACTGAATATTACGGGAGATGGAGCGGCCGGGTATAGTATAGGTTTGATTAGTTGAGAGAATATGAGGGAGTATGGGGTTAAGCCGGCGGGAGAGAAATTTAGTATAGAGTTTATAATCAGTATTTAAGAGTGAGATGGGACGCCAATTCCCCAAGTCAAGCGGATCACCCTTCTTGGGGAAAAGTACGACATTTGCGAACGTGAAACTCCTCGGAAGAGATGTAAGATGCATGGCAGTAGAAAAAGCACAAAGGAGAAACGGAAGGAGGGCAGGAAGAAAAGCCTTAAAGAAAGAAACAGGAAGACTGTCCGGGCCAGGTGAAGCCCTGGGGTTGACGAACGAGAAAGTGTCAGAGAGTTCAGTTAGAGTGAGAGGAAGGAGGAGGCTGGCTGAAAAATGAGAAGGGACCTGAGGCAAAGAAGAGAACAGAAGAGCAGAAGCTGTAGGGGAGGGAGGAGGAGTTTCACAAAATTTTGAAATGTAATAGTTCCGTACCATAGAACAAATTGGAACTGGTTCGGATGATACTACTCCAGTTGGAAGACGAAGGTGCTGTAGAACAGAAGAGGCTCGGCGAGTTGACTCAAGTGACGTAAAGAATTTGAACGAACAAGCAGCAGGTTTCAGGTGTTGAAGTTTAAGGCGTTGAAGGGCTTGTTTTACAAGCGGCACTAAAATGAAATGCAGTTCTTCCTGGTAGACTTGAAAGAGGGGATCAGCAAGATAAATTTTTCTACTGCATTTGCCTAGTATGATCAAGTCGCATCCTCCGTTGTGTCATGATCGAGTATGACAGGTTTCGTACCAGTAGTATGAGATGGCGTTTTACTTCCAACCAAAAGGTGAGGGGGCACGGTGCAGAACGAAGTCTTGGACGCCAAAAGGTTGGGTCATCTAAAAGAGTTTCGTCAAAAGTCCAGGGCCGGATTGTGTTGAGGAGCAAAAAAAGTTATGGCAATGCGCAATGATCCGAGGATGCTGTGGGTTTAGAGCATGAATCCAATATTGCTGGTAGAAGAAGAGAAGTCGCATAAAAGCGATCCAATCTTGCTGTAGGAGGATCAATGGCTCTTGGTGCATGCCATGTATGTGTAGTCTGGGTTGATGACAAATGACGCTGAACATCTGCGAGTGAGAAATCTGAAGTGATAGACTGTAATAGATGTACTACTTCCGTACGGTGTTCTCTGGAAGCAGAAGAGCGATCAGTTAGGGGATGTAGAGTGCAATTGTAGTCACCTCCGATAAGTACACGGTTTGTGGTGAGAATACGGGACAGAGCCCGCCGAAGTTTTGCAAACAGCTCTGGCACGTGAGTAGGAGTGCAAGGTACATAAATGTTGAATACATTAAATTTTTCAGCTGCGACGGTGAAGGAGACCCGTTGCAATAAGTCTCGACATAAGTTTTTCACTGAGAAGGAGGAAAGAGTTGCACGAAAACGTGAATGAATTCCAACCGCCCTGCCGCCACACGACAGTTGGCTGTAGGCGTGATGGAAAGTATCATCCCACTGACGCCACTGATGAAATTGAGTGGTGGAAATACAGTTTGTTTCCTTCAGGAGTAATATATCGGCGTTCAGAGGAGCAAGATCCTCTCTTACCAGCGCAATCGCAAGAGGTGTCGCAAAACCGCGACAATTAAGTGACACCACCCTGAATGTCTAGGTTAGTTGTGGGATGCAGAACGAATTGACTGGCTGTAGTGATCGAGCGGAGTTGACGGAGGAAACATGCACTCCACGGGACCTTGTCCGCGGTGCGCCGAAGATTGTTTTCAAGTGAGTGTAATTGATCCAGCACTTGTGGCAGAGTTGCTTCATACTGCTGAATGAAAGTGGGTGCTGAGGAAGCGCTAGAGGACCCTAAATGGCACTCCAGCACATCTTCGTATGGCAGAGGTTCAGCAGAGAAAGCCTTTTCAGCAAGAAAAGTTGTGAATTCATCCAGTGAGAGAAAGGCATCCTCACATGCTATCTCAGAGGAAGTGTGTAGAGGCGACCTGAAGAACCGCCGCTGGGAGCTGACGGAGTGAGTGGATGAGCGGGTAGAAGAGCGAGATGATCTTCGGGATGACAGAGTCTTTGATTTCATCGTCTTAGGGCGAGAAGCACCACTGCGTTTTCCAGAAACCACCAAAGCTCCATGATCGTCTGGAGAGTTTGAACCCAAAGCATCAAATGCGACTCGTATCATGGAGCCAACGGTAAAAGCTGAGGAGTAGTCAACATGCACATCAGCAGTAGTTGTAAAAGTACTAGGGTGAGTTGATTTTGGAAGTCTGGGAAAATCCTTAGGATCAACAGGAGGTGGAGGCATCAAAGTCGCTTGTTGACCAATGGCAGTAGGCTGACTTGTGGAAGATCTTGATTCTGCGACTGTCCTGGAAAAGGAAGAAGTCTGTGGAGCGTTGGTGGACAAAGTAGAGGATGATGTAGTGTGTGGAGATGTTTGCAGGGGGGCATGTGGGCACTGAACCCTCATGTGACTTTCGCTCTGACAGACAGTGCAATACTGTAAAGTGATTATCTCAACTCTCCGGCGTTGCTGTCCACAGCGGATGTGCAAAACATTCGGGACCGCTTTCAGCTGAGCATCAGATGGAAAGAGGACTCGAGCAGTGCGGCAGAAGCCCCGAATTGATTTGTCTTCAGGGTCCATGGGAGCCGCAGAGAGAGTTGTTATGGAGCCAACGACCCTGCCGTACCTGCTGAGCAAGGTGCAAAGTGCAGCGTCGGAAACTTCTGGTGGAACAGGGTAGAAGGTCACCTGCACCGGGCGGTGAGCAAACAGTTGTGCTAGCAGATGTATGTCATTGATGGTTAGACCTTCTGTAAGACCTGGTCAGCATGCGCTTCATCCTTAAAATAGACCAAGACAGATCTGGGTTTTCGAGCCACAAAGTCTATAGCATCCTTTGGTAAGATAGTTTTGAGGGCACGGCTATATTGCCACAACTTCGTGTCGGGAAGCGCATCAAAATAGACACCCCGTTCCATAGTGGAGGAGAAAAGGTGACCAGCTCGGGAATCCTCTGGAATGTCAATTGTAGCAGTGGAACCGACGACAGTGACATAGGATTCAGGAAAAGGCATAGCAGATGAAACTGGGGTGTAAGGACCCCAGAAGCTGCAGAAAGCATAGGACGATTGGGCAGACATGGGTCGAGAAGTCAATGGAGCAGCCCCTAGCAATAGGGGCGGATCAGGAAGTTGATGAGAAGTGGAAGCAATTAACTCAGTATCGCTGATCACTGATACGTCATCATCTGCTGAGATGTAGATAGGAGACATGGCACCACCGCACTTGGTGGGAAGGGCGTGAGCCATTGCTGGAGAAGAAGAGGTGTACATGACGTCGCAATGACACTCAGGATCCACCTCAATAAGCTGAGCAGAGGCTACCGCGGTAGAAGAGGAGGGAGCTGGCTGATCTGCCAAGATAAGGATGTGGGCGTCACCCTTATTTTCCTCCGCCATCGAAGCAATGGCGGGACTTTAACAAAAAAAAGACCAGCTTGGTTGAAAAATAAAACAGTGAAAAATGAAAAAATATGGCACTCACGAACCTGGGAGATACACGAAAGCAAAGTGTAGACCTTCAACTTGAAGATACACGCAACCACAGAAACTAAAGCACTCAATAAACACCTTATAGCAACGAAAATCACGGAGCTCAAAACTTAACCTCTGAGCTTCGAAGGGTCAGTGCATGCATTAAGGCCAAAGGCAAGCCGACACCGTATTAATGTGTTTCAATAAATGCCATATTGTGTTTTTCTTCTAGGTGTCCGGTAATTTTTGTAAATATAGTGTGTTTCTGTTTGATTTGTTTTTAATCTGCTTCAACTAAAAATTTCACTCCGTTACAGGACGGGCAACATCACCAACACATTAATACACTGCTGGAAAGTGGAAAAAGAACACCAAGAAGGAATTGGGGGACGATCATGAAATTTACATATGTTAATGGGGTCGAGTTTACGTAGGTGTGATGTTAATTTCGGGACCAACCGGTGAGCGCTTACGCCACAGCACGGCATAATATGCGAATTATCGTTGGTGGTATTTAAGGAGTACGGCGAAGTGAATGTAATCAGTCGTCGGCGTACGGACACGTGCGAAGACCCTGAAGAAGCTGCAAAGCCTGGACATGGAAGACGTGTAAGGTTTCAGCAGTTATCGGACTTTGAGCGAGGTCGTCTAGTCGGACTCCGCGAGGCCGGGTGGTCGTATCGTCGTATTGCGGAGCGAATTGGACGGGAAGTATCGGTGGTGGTACGATGGTGACGTAGATGGTCCGAGGAACATTCCCACACGAGAAGACGTGGAACTGGCAGTCACAGACGGACTGATGAGCGGGCCGATCGACGCATAAGAAGAGCGGCGTTGTCAAGCAGAACATCCACTGCGACGCAAACCCGAGCTGCCGTTGCACCTGAGGTGACTGTGCGAACAATCCGCAACCGTCTACTGGATGCAGGACTACGTGCACGTGTGCCTCTGGCATGTGTACCTCTGACTCCAACCCACCGTCAAGAACGGCTGCAGTGGTGTCGCCATCTACTGCACTGGAGAACGCAATGGGGATCTGTCGTGTTCAGCGATGAAAGCAGATTCTGCTTGGGAGCCTCCGATGGCCGTATGTGTGTTCGCAGACGCACAGGGGAGCGTCTCCACCCTTCTTGCATCTGCCAGCAACACACAGGGACTACACCTGGTCTCCTGGTGTGGGGAGCGATCAGCTATCACTCCCGTACACAACTAGTGTTTGTACCGGGAACGTTAAACAGCGCCTCCTACATCAACAACATCATTCAGCCCGTTATTGTGCCATTTGTAAGGTCGGTCCATCGTGCTGTTTTCCAGAAAGATAACGCTCGCCCACACACGGCACGTTGAACGCAACATGCACTTCAGGGTGTAAGACAACTTCCATGGCCTGCACGTTCACCAGATTTGTCCCCCATCGAGCACGTGTGGGATTTTATGGGACAACGACTTATCCGGTCGCCTCGGCCAAATACAACCATCCCCGATTTACGCGTCCAGGTTGAGGATGCTTGGAACTCAATACCTCAAACTTACATCCAACATCTGTACGACAGACTCCATGCCAGAATTGCACAGTGTGACGCAGTTCATGGCGGTTCAACCTCGTACTAACCATGTTACATGGAAATGTTATTTTTCAGTTTATCAGGAAATACAGCTGTACTTTGTCATAATGTTTTGATCACGTTATCCTCTGTATTCCGTTATTATGCTGTATAAATTTCGTTGGTATCAGACGTCTCCTTCTTGGTGTTCTTTTTTCACTTTCCGCCAGTGTATTTATTTAAAGCTCAAAAACAACCGTCCGAGGACGGGGTGCACGCTAGTTGTTAATAAGCGTTACTCTTGTTTTTCAGCTGGGAAAAGTAGCGGACTTCAGCGAGTTTTGCCAAGGCTAAATTGCAATGGCCAGACGATTGGGTCAGAGCATTTATGAAACGCCAAGGTTTGAGGGGCGCTGACGGTCAGTCGTGGTTCGTACCTAGGAAAACAACCACGAACCGCCGACAGGTCTGGGTGTAGCAGGTAGAAAAAAATACGAAACGCCGACAGATCTGGTTGTAGCAGGTAGAAAAAAACATGAACCGCCGACAAGTCTGGGTGTAGCAGGTAGAAAAAAAAACACGAACCGCCGACAGGTCTGGGTGTAGCACTGCCCATCGATGCTAGGGGTGAGAGAAGGCTATCCCGTATGATACGAGCCAACAGAAGGGATATCGTCGCACAACTCGCGCCGGTAATTTGAATGCTGGTGACGGGAGTTATGTGCCACAATACACAAAATATCGAACCTTTCTGAAAAAGGGTCTGCGCGGCCGCAGACCACTTCGAGTGCACATGCTAAATTTGTTTCACCGTCGAAAGCACCTACAATGGGTAGGCGAGAATCATAACTGGAATTTGAATGACTAGAAGAAGGTAGCCTTCGAATAACTGGAAGGTCGGTTCGTCGGATGAATCTTGTTTTCTGTTGCACCGACCAGGTACGTGCGCGTCGTTTTCCTGGGAAAGTGTTGACACCAGGATTACCGTGGGATGAAAACAAGCCAGTGTAGGAGGTGCAATGCTTTGGAAAATGATTTGCTCCGAAACTCTGTGAGACAGCGTAGACTTTAGTGGGCAAAACAGCATGTCTCATGGAAAACCAAGCAACAGGAAAATGTTCTTTTCAGAGATGAATCAGAATTTTGCTTTAATGGGAACCAGAATGGAGCCAATATAAGAAGATTCAATCATGAAGAATTCCATCCAAGTTGCTTTGTGACTACTGTTAAGCATCCGGTGAAGATCATGGTTTGGAGTTCCATGTGTGCAAATGACGTTAAGAACCTCCATATTGTAGACGATACTGTAAATACCCAGAAATACATCTGGATATTAGAAAACAAGATGTTATCATCATCTAGAAGACTTTATGATGGCAATTTTATTTTTCAAGATTACAATGCTTCCAGTCATCGTGCTAAAGTAGCGAAAAATTGGTTTCAGGAAGAAAATGTTCAGCATCTTGATTGGTCACCACACTCACCGGACTTAAACCCGATCGAAATTTGAGGTTCAAAGTGTCCCACAAACTATCAAAACAAGTTAGTAAAATCATGCAATGCATTGATTATGATACGCTTTCCAATATACTAGAAATCATTACTCAAGCTATTACTCAAGTTATGACGAAAATAGCTGTGGAATAAATCTCACCCCTGTGCTCTGGCCTTTGATCCATTTGGATGATATTCAAGAGAACTGGTTTAGTATATCTCCGAAATACCATGATAAAGTTTTGTCCCAATCGCAGCAATTTTACGTAAGGTATGATGCATAAGCGATATGGAATAAATCTCGCTCCTGTGTCCTAACCTTTCACCCCATTTCGCCCATTTTCAATAATATTCGTCCCCAGGAAGGTCCCTACAACATACCAATATTTCATCCAAATCGAAACATTTTTACGTAAGTTATGACTCATAATGGCGATGGAAGTGATTTCGCTCCTATGTCCTGACCTTTGACCCCCATTTCGCCAATTTTTAATAAGGTTTGTCCCCAGGTGGTCTCCTACTACATACTAAAATTCAATTGAAATTGAACCTTTTTTACGTTAGTTATGACGCATAAGATCTTTGGAATGGATCCCGCTCTTATGTCCTTACCTTTGACTCCATTTCGTTCACTTTCAATAGGGTTCTTTCCCAGGTATTCCCCAACCACATACTAAAATTTCATCGAAATCGAACGATTTTTACGCAAGTTATCGTGCGGACGAACATACGCACACAACGCGTGACGTAATGAGGCACATGGGAATCGCCACCATCTGCTAGCAAGGTGTGACGTCTATAAAACTTTAATAGGATCCACAAACAACGCGTGACGTAATGAGATTGATGGCGTGACCGCGTGCCAACATCTAAAGGGGCGACACTATTACACCACACTACAAACTTGGTAATTCGGGGTGGTTATTTAACCCACTAAACAAATTTTCTTAAAGTCGAGATCAAGCTAAATCGATTTCTAGTACCAGAAAACGGTAGGTTAACAACTTTCATCAAAATCCTCAGAGCCGTTTTCAAAATAAAATTTACATTAATACAAGAATTGCTCCTTTGAGGTGAACGTCAAGTAATTTTGCTTCCTGTACTTCGAACGGAAAAATTTCTGTACACATTTTCTTCCCAATTAATGCGTTCCGAAGGATGAAAATTTGAACATCGATTAAAATATCTTCTTTTTTTATAACTTGCAATACTTAATATTTTCTAAAACATAACCATAATTATGCAATCCAACATTTGTTTGTCTACTGAGGTCATCAAAGTACAGGTAACGCCATACTTTTTCTGGTTTCTACACCACCAAAGGAAAAGTTATTGATTTTTAATGTAATTATGGTTATGTTTTAGAAAATATTAAGTATTCCAAGTTGTAATAAAGTTATTTTAATCGATGTTCAAATTTTCATCCTTAGGAACACATTTCAAAATAAAATTGTGAAAGATATGTGTACAAAAGTTTTTCCGTTGGAAGTATAGTAAGCAAAATTACTTGACGTCAACCTTAATAATATGGAGATAAGAGCGATGGAATGGATCGCATTCCTATGTCCTGACCTTTGACCCCATTTTGTCTACATTCAATAGGGTTCGTCCACAGGTGGTCCCCTAACACATACTGAAATTTCATCGAAATCCAATCATTTTTACGCACGTTATGACGCATAAGGGCAATGGAATGCATCCCGCTTTTATGTCCTAAACTTTGACCCCACTTCACCCATTTTGAATAAGATTCGTCCCCAGGCGGTCCCCTACCACATGCTAAAATTTAATTGAAATCGAACCATATTTACGCAAGTTATGACGCATAAGGGCAATGGAATGATCCAGCTCCTACGTCGTGACCTTTGACCCCATCTTTTCCATTTTCAATAGGGTTCATCCTCAGGTGGTTCCATACCACATAGTAAACTTTCATTGAAATCGAATTATATTTACGCAAGTTATGACGCATAAGGGCAATGGAAGGATCCCGCTCCTACGTCGTGACCTTTGACCCCATTTGTCCCATTTTCATCGAAATCGAACCATTTTTACGCCATTTATCGTGCAGACGGACGGACAAAGCTGGAGCATATACGCTTCTTCAACCTACGGTTGGAAAGCGTAAATAAAAAAGAAGCCAACAACTAAACTTCTACTAATTGAAGATGCAATTTAAATTTTGAATTTCGTATTGTTCAACCTAATCTTTTATAAAACCTTGTCCACCGTATGCCATCAAAATTGAAGGCTGTGATTGAAGCTAAAGCCTGGGCAACAAAATATTAGGTACATCATTTTTTAATTTTGCTTCATTATATTTCTGTATTTAAACGTTATTTCATTCCTTATGAACTACAAAAACAATTTATTGCTGCGAACCTAAGTACTGGATAAATGATCCTTTTCGTAATAATTTCGACTTGGTCATGAGTTTTGTAATGTATCTTAAGAACAAAAGTAGCTACAGGAAGAACTAAGACATTTTTGAAATCTGCATTGAATTTCGCATTTAATGGCATATAAATAATGAAATAACTATGAAAATTAGTTAGCTAAACGAAGAGTTGAACTTAAAAATGCATGGTTTTTGCATGTGGTGCAACACTCTCGCACACCACTAACTTACGTGAATAAGCTAAAACCGGAAATCGCTGTGAACATTTTGGCAAGCATCCCATCTTGATATTAGTGAACGGATGGCGTGATTGAAGAATGAAGACGGTTGCTGGGTCAACCAATCTGTGACTTCGTGTTTGACCTCGCCGTTGTTTGTAAAGCGGCGTCCTTTCAAGCTTTTTTGCAGGGGGCCATAAATGTTGTAGTCGCAAGGCGGCATATCTGGACTGTAGAGTGGATGCGGCATGACACCCCATTGCAGTTTTTCAAGTTTAGCTCCTGTAGCAAATGACACCCCATTGCAGTTTTTCAAGTTTAGCTCCTGGGTATACAGCGTTGCATTATCAAGCAAGATAATCACACTTCGCGTTAACTTACCAGGCCGTTTGACTTGATTGCCTGCCGCAGGTTTTCGAGCTTGGCGCAGTATCGTTGCTTATTCACTGTTGTACCATATGGTAGCCAGTCCAGCAGTATTGGAACTCGGTGGTCAAAAAATACGGTAAGCATTGCTTTATCGGCGCTGATGATGCTGTGTGATTTGCGATGAGAGGGCGATGACGGGTGCTACCACTACAAGCTCAAGGAAGGGACGGCTGGTTCAAAGTGTGGACACTACGTTTCATTACCGGCCACAATTCCGTCAAGGAACTTTTCACCCTTCTTCTTGTACTTTAGCAAGTTCTCCAATGACAGGTCCATTCGTTCAGCTTTGAGTTCTGTTGACAACAAGTTGGGAACTTACACCGTGCTCGCCTTGCTGTACGATAAGTGTTTATTGACTATTTTGTGTACAGCTCCTGTGCTTAGTTCCAGCGCAGCACACAGCTGTTTCCACACTTATCCTTAATGTGAGCATCAACAGCAGGAATGTTTTTTTCCGTGATTTTTCCTTTTTTTTTGTCCTGGCATCGCAGCATCTGTCGTTGACACACGCTCATGTCGAAACATTCCTGCCCATCAAAACACGGTACGTTTTGACACGCATTTCTATCCGTATACGGTCTGCATCCGTGAATAAATGTCCGTAGGAATTGTGTCCTCCATCCTTACAAACTGAATCACTGCCCCCTGTGCACGTTTGGACGAAACCATCATTCACAGTACCTCGAATTTCCCTGCAGTACTTCACGTTACGGTACTTTCAAACAAAATGACTGCTACAGAACCAAAGCTGCTTATGAAATGATCATATTCGAGTACCTCTGCCTTGCACGCGCGCGCTCTCTTTTTCACATTTCACTATGCTGCCATTGCCACTTTTTTGAACTAATAGATAAAAGGAAATGCCAATTTTTTTTAAAGAGTGTTTTAGACAGGCAATAAACACCAATAAGCCATTTCATTATGACCACTCCCAGTCTAGAGAAATGAGCGCACGCGGAGACCTAACGGTGGCGCAGCTGAAGTTCACAGAGCAGTATAATACACTGAGTGGCCACTTTATTATGACCACCCCCTCAGTACTTCGTTGGGCCACCTTTTGCCTTTAATAGTGCGTCGATTCTTTGTGGCATGGACTCCACGAGATGTTGATAGGTGGTTTGTGGAATCTGAGACCATGCTTGATGAATAGCACTTTCCAGGAGTGTGAGATTGCAGGGCTGTGGATCCAGCTGTCTGATAGCTCGTTTAACTTAATCTCACAAATTCGCATTGGGGTTGAGATCTGGAGATTGTGGGGGCCACCTAAACAATGTAAACTCACCGGCATGTTCTTGAAACCAATCCTGTACAATACGAGCACTATAGCAAGACGAAGTATCTTGTTGAAAGTAGCCATTACCACTGGGATAAACCATCGACATGACAGGATGCACGTGGTCCGCAACGATGTTTAGATATGATGTGCCAGTCAAACGTTGATCAACACGAATTAAAGGGCCCAAAGCATGCCAGGAAAACATTCCCCAAACCATAACGTTGCCTTCACCAGCTTGAAGGGTTGTGGCAATGCATTTGGGGTCCATGCTTTCGTGCTGTTTCCGCCAAATTTTCACTCCGCCATCGGCATGGTGCAAGTGAAAACGTGATTCATAGGGACCACATAATTTGTTTCCAATTATCGACTGTCCAATCCTTGTGCTCCTGTGCAAACTGGAGACGTTTTCTCTTGTTAACTGCAGACAGCAAAGGTGTTCAAACAGGCCTTCGGCTGCCATATCCGATGCAGTGTACGGCGAACAGTACGTGCAGAGATCATTTGAGGGGATCCTTGATTAAGATGGTCTGTAATTTGCTGCACTATTGCCCTTGTGTTGTCTGTTACTAGTCTGGACACTCTCCGTTCCGCCCGAGCATTCACTAGTCGATGACGATCACACGTTGCACGTAGAGACCCAGTTTTTTGGCTGACAGTACAGTCTTTAAACACTTTAACAACAGCTGCTCTGGAACATTTCACGAATGCGGTGGTTTCGGTTATACTCGCTCCATGGCTCCGAGCTCCTACAATCATCCGACGTTGAAAGTCCGTCAAATCGCATTTTTACCCATCTCGTCACCCAAATTCACTTCTACTACTGTCGCAAGCACTAAGCTTTCCCTTTTTATACTAGCTTTGTCCTCTTGTGGTAACAGCGTGCAGCCATAGCTCATTTGCTTAAAACTGTCAGGTGGTCATAATAAAGTGGCCACTCAGTGTATATGTAACCCGAGAACCAGCTTTCGGTTAGTAGAGTGTTCGGAGTCAGAATGGGAAAAGCTGCCAATTTATCGGACTTTGATAAAGGACAAATTGTTACGGCACGGCTCCTCGGAAACAGCGTGGCGTGCGCATTCTTCACGTGCCGCTGTAGTGAGTACGTATCAAAAGTGGTGCACAGATGGTCAAACGACGAACTGTCGTCTAGCCGTGTGTCGTCAGCAGCTCACTGATGCCAGAGAGGAGTGGAGACTGTCGCGCATTGTTCACGAGGACCGCAGGGCCACAATGCGACAAATCACCCGCAGCAACGACGGTGGTGATCAGGGCAATGTGTCACAGCACACAGTTCGTCGCAGTCTTATGCGCATGGGCATGCGTTGCCGAAGACCCGGGCAGGGTCCCCATGCTCAATGCACATCGTCGCCAACAACGCATGAAATTGGCCCAAGATAATCGAGATTCGACCGTGGACTATTGGAAGAAAGTTGCCTAGTCTGACGAATGAAGATTCCTGGTACATCACCTAGACGGCCGAGCACGACACGGTGATTACCAACGGAGGCTATGGCACCTCGATACACTGTTGGGCGGAAACAGACCAATGGCGGCGGTATTATGTCGTGGGAGATGTTTTCTTGGGACGCTTTAGGCCCCAATAGCACAATCCTTGACAGCTATCTGAACATCGTTGCGAATCAAGCTCACCCATTCATGGCAACTGTGTTCCCTGCTGGTGATGGCCATTAGCAACAGGATAATGCGCCACTGCCACAATCGTCAAGGAGTGGTTCGAGGAACATGATGGTGACTTTCTGTTAATGTTCTGGCCTCCAAATATGGTGTCTAAACATCGTTGCGGACCAAGTTCACCCATTCATGGCAGCTGTGTTCCCTGTCGGTGATGGCCATTAGCAACAGGATAATGCGCCACTGCCACAATCGTCAAGGAGTGGTTCGAGGAACATGATGGTGACTTTCTGTTAATGTTCTGGCCTCCAAATATGGTGTCTAAACATCGTTGCGGACCAAGTTCACCCATTCATGGCAACTGTGTTCCCTGTCGGTGATGGCCATTACCAACAGGATAATGCGCCACTGCCAGAATCATCAAGGAGTGGTTCGAGGAACATGATGGTGACTTTCTGATAATGTCCTGGCCTCCAAATATGGTGTCTGAACATCGTTGCGGACCAAGTTCAGCCATTCATGGTAACTGTGTTCCCTGCTGGTGATGGCCATTACCAACAGGATAATGCGCCACTGCCTGAATCGTCAAGGAGTGGTTCGAGGAACATGATGGTGACTTTCTGTTAATGCCCTGTGCCTCTAAATAAGGTATCTGAACATCGTTGCGGACCACGTTCAGCCATTCATGGTATAACTGTGTTTCCTGTCGGTGATGGCCATTACCAACAGGATAATGCGCCACTGCCAGAATCGTCAAGGAGTGGTTCGAGGAACATGCTGGTGACTTTCTGTTAATTTCCTGGCCTCCAAATATGGTGTCTGAACATCGTTGCGGACCAAGTTCACCAATTCATGGCAACTGTGTTCCCTGCTGGTGATGGCCATTACCAACAGGATAATGCGACACGTCCAGAATCGTCAAGGAGTGGTTCGAGGAACATGCTGGTGACTTTATGTTGATGCCCTGGCCTCCAAATTCACCTGATATGAACCCAATCGAACATTTGCAGTTCAACGTGAAAAAGCGGGTTCACGCTAACTCTCCACCATTTCGAAATGTACGGGAACTGGAGGACCTGCTGTTGACATTATGGTACCAGATACCCCAGGACATCTGTCGCTATCTCATCGAATGGATGCCTCGCCGAGTGGCCGCTGTGTTGCGTGCTAAAGGGGGTACTACTGCGTACTAGGTAGGTGGTCATAATGTAATGGGTCATGCGTGTAAAGCGCAAATGAAGTTAACGATTTTTATTCATATGTATCAAAGTAATTATTCGTTCCTTGCAAACAATCCAGACAAACAAGATATGAAAAAGTAGGCCATTTCTCGAGTGGTCCACCAGGAAATATCCCGGTGGGACAATTCGTCCGTAGAGAGAAGTATCGATTCAGATAGAAGCAATAATTAGTACCCTCTAGCTGAAAAGCGTGCATTTTAGAAAGCGAAAATTATAAAGAATTTCGCGGTTGTGACAAGAAAAGGATTTTTGCGACGTGACTTCTATAAACTGAGACATTACGCCTACACAATTGCTCTCGCTGAATATGTAAGTATATTGAAAGACTGCAAAAAGAGTGCATTTTAAATAATATGGCACAAGATATTTCTTGTATGATATATTATACTCTCATCAAAAAAAGAATTATGTGCATGCAGGATACCCACTCTTCTTAAAATAATTAATCTGCTTTCTTATTTTATTCTGATTTTTTAGTTCTCTGCAATTACAATTGTTTAAACCGTACAATGTTAGATTCTTGGATTTGCCAAATTAAAAGGAAAAGCGATACTATACAGCGGCGTACAATTAAAAAGAAAAAAACGCGGCTCATAATTATCGAAAATTGAAAACCAGGACACTTTGCAGAAATAAGAAAAAAGCGATGCAATTTCAAGCAATGGATTATACCATAAAAAATCTTTCACCGTTCTTTTATTTTACCATTATAATTTGTTGTGTTGCAATAGAAGATTTTGTGACGTACCTGCCAGCAGGACTCACACGACATAAAGGCAGATAGGAATCAGAATAAAATGTCTGCGAAACTCAGTTGGTAGAGCGACTTGTTCCGGAATAAGCGGACTCGGGTTCGAATCCCGGCGTAGACCAAAAATGACGGAGAAATTTACTTCGTTATAATGGCGCCCGAACTATCCGGATGACCCGACCGTTCAAAATCTCGCATTGGTGTGATGTTCTTTCCACCCCGCGAGATAGGAAAAATCAGAGAATTCCTTCTCCAGCGCTTCGAAAAATAAAAAAAAATGTGTGATGTTGCATTACACACAGCAGATTGACTGGGAGTTCTCAAGTGCACGTTCTACAGTGGATGGCGGCCTGCAACGATTCATGGTCACGGCTGACCCGTGGGCCATGCCCCCGGCCCTCTTTCGGGGGGGAGATGTGACGTACCTGCCAGCAGGACTCACACGACATAAAGGCAGATAGGAATCAGAATAAAACGTCTGCGTAGCTCAGTTGGTAGAGCGACTTGTTCCGAAATAAGCGGTCTCGGGTTCGAATCCCGGCGTAGACCAAAAATGACGGAGAAATTTACTTCGTTATAATGGCGCCCGAACTATCCGGATGACCCGACCGTTCAAAATCTCGCATTGGTGTGATGTTCTTTCCACCCCGCGAGATAGGAAAAATCAGAGAATTCCTTCTCCAGCGCTTCGAAAAATAAAAAAAAATGTGTGATGTTGCATTCCACACACCAGATTGACGGGGAGTTCTCAAGTGCACGTTCTACAGTGGATGGCTGCCTGCAACGATTCATGGTCTCGGCTGACCCGTGGGCCATGCCCCCGGCCCTCTTTCGGGGGGGGAGATGTGACGTACCTGCCAGCAGGACTCACACGACATAAAGGCAGATAGGAATCAGAATAAAATGTCTGCGTAGCTCAGTCGGTAGAGCGACTTGTTCCGGAATAAGCGGCCTCGGGTTCAAATCCCGGCGTAGACCAAAAATGACGGAGAAATTTACTTCGTTACAATTTGTAAAATAACAAAGTGCAGGAGAAGATCCATGGAAAAGTAAATATAGAGAATTTGGAGTAAAAACGCCAAGGACCGAATTTTTGAAAATCTTCATAATGTGGGAGATTCCTTGTATTGATATAAAAAAAGCTTTGGGTTATAATAATATTCATAGCAAATAGAATATAAATTCTGCATCTGCTTGTACCACTTGCTGGTCATCCACGTAACACCTCTCCGAAAACTTGAAAATTTCATCCCGCTGGAGTGGGAATTGAACCTGCGTCTCCCAATTACCGGTGGAGTACACAGTGCGTCCAAACATTTTTAAGACTGGCGCTAGATTTCAGGCTACGATGGAGCCACCAGTGTAATCGCGAATGCGTTATAAACCGTGACCATCTGCTTGCTTTCTGCCAAAAGTACTACGCAGTTGTTAAAGTAATTCAAATGAAACGGCCGTTCATTAGAGAAGTAAAAAAATTTTCATGTTGAATTATTAAGATGGAACAAAGGGCTGTTATTAAATTTAACGCAAAACTTGGTAAAAGTGCCTCGGAAATGTACCAAACGATGAAACAAGTTTACGGTGAGTTTTATTTAAGTAGATCAAATGTTTTCCTGTGGCACAAACGTTTTTTCGACGGAAGAGATACGCTAGAAGTTGATAAGCATACCGGAAGACCAAGTTCATCTAGGACACCTGAGATTATTGAAAAAGTGCGTGATTTCGTGGCAAATAATCGATGTGTGTCACTAAGAATATTCGGAGAGTCTTTAAACATCAACAAAGAAACGATTCGAACTATCCTGCACGAAGATTTGGGTAAAACAAAAGTCTGTGCTAAATTTTTTCCACACACGTTAACCAATGAACAAAAATCAAGGAGAAGTGCACATTTCAGAGACATCATTTCAGCCGCTGAAAAGGATCCAAACTTCTTAAAATCGATTGTTACAAGTGAGGAAACATGGTGTTTTCAATATAATCCTAAAACAAAGCGACAAAGTGCGGAATGGAAGTAAAAAACTCACCACAAGCCAAAAAACAAGAAAAATTCCATCGAAAATCAAAACAATGCTCATTACATTCTTCGATAGTAAGGGTATTATCCACAAAGAATTTGTTCCAAGTGGACAAACAATTACTGGTGAATTTTATTTAAATGTTTTGAGGCGTTTGATGGGCAGAATTCGTCTCATTCGTCCAGAATATCGGGATGAAAACAGTTGGTGTTTGTTGCACGATAATGCACCCAGTCACACCTCACTTCTTGTTCGTAGATTTTTGGCGAAAAATAACGTCTTTGTGTGTGTGTTGAATCATCCACCGTATTCGTCTGATTTAGCACCCTGCGACTTGTCTTTATTTCGAAAACTCAAAATGACGTTGAAAGGGTGTTATTTTGATGATATTTCAACCATACAAACAGCTTCGACGCATGGTATGGAGACAATTCCGCAAAGTGAACTGGAACAGGCATTCGAATCATTATTAAATCGCTGTAACAAGTGTATTGAAGCCGGAGGGACTTATTTTGAATAACAAACCAAAACAAATTATAATTTCGTGTTTCTATTTCATTTTACAGACCCAGTCTTAAAAATTCTTTGCCACACTGTGTATACTGTTACACTACCCAGGACAGTGAAGTTCCCAGCACCTGAGACTAAGCAAACTTAGCTAAGGAATCTCCTCACACAGCACAAAATATTTTGTATATGTTACAAGTACGTAGCACTGAGACTTTTCAGATACGTTGCGCAATGTAACAGTAATGTTTCAGAAACCTTACGGTTACGTCAAAATGTCCTCAAACGTTACATAACTTTGAAACATAACCGATACGTTACAGTGAAAGGTCTTTATAACTTCAACATGCCAACTTCATGTTGCTGTTACGTATTTCAAAGATATTTGTGACATCATATAACTGTTACGTACTTACTATGTTGAACATTATAGTTTTAATACACTTTGCAAAGTCACAATAAAAAATACTATAGTCGACAGCTGTTTCAAAAGCAACAGTCGTATTACGAGCTTACGTTTTCACAGGTTCAACGCAGTCCGCTGTCCATTGGGAATAGTGGCGGCGTTTATATATTGATAACAAAAGAAATAAAAATCGGCCCCAAATGAGGATGTCGAATTTCTATTATACATGTGGTACCGGTGCTCACCAGAGCTCAGCTCCGGTACTTCTTCATTTTTGGCGAATACTTCAGTATTGGCTGGAGAGCTCCGGAAGACTTTTTTTGTTGTTTATTCTGTCTTCAGCGTTAACCACACAGGGAAATTTCTGGTCCCGTGACCTGCAGCCATGGCGACGCTGCTATTTTTAGCACTCCCTTCTCATTGGGTGAAAGGACCAGATACAATCAAACTGGTAATGACGAAATGCTTAATGACGTAGCTTAAAAGGAGGGGGGGCCTCTGGAATTATTTCTTTAGAAATTAAGCCCTATGTGGAATTGATTATATTTATTTCTCAGCTTCAAGTAAAAAAAAACATGCTGGTGTAGTTTACTAATACAACAGCACAGCCATCTACTTAGATTTTATAAAATGCTTTTAGAATTAAAAAATTATAAAAAAATCAAAACAATTACTTACTTTCAGATCTTGAATCACAAAAAAAGGGATGAAACAAAAATTCAACTAACTCGAGTACGACAGTATTACCAAAGAATATCCCAGTAGCAGGTGAAAATACGACTACGAGAGTGCTTCGGTGAAATGGCATAAATGCGCATGCGCATCCACTTCCTTGCCAAACCAAAAATCTTAAATATCGCCGGAATGTAACATCAAAGTAGCAAATTATGTACAATGGAAACTATAAAACAGTAGTATCGGTGAATGCTATTTTTTTACGTAACCGTAATGTGCAAAGAGTTATGTTCCAAAATAGATGTTGCTGAAACGTAATTGTAAGATATCTCTGAAAGCGTAACGAAAATGAGGGATTGTAACATTATTCATACATATCTGAAACGTTTTGTGCTATATGGGTGAACATCCTCAGATTTTCGCTAGTCGAAGCATCATTGCTTCCTCATAGCGTTTTGACAAATCTTACTTAGTCTCAGTTGTTCGGGACTTCACTGTCGGTCTAACGGTTAGCATACTCGAACAGCAATCGGAAGATGCGGGTTCGATTTCCGCTCCAGAGCGATGAAATTTTCAAGCTTTCTGAGAGGTGTTACATGGATGACCAGTAAGTAGTACAAGCAAATTCAGAATTTATATTCTTTTTGTTTCGAATATTCTATCGATTTCCTTTGTATTATCACGAATATTTCTTCCTTCATTGCTTTATCTGTGGGTGACCAGTAAGTGGTACAAGCAAATTCAGAATTTATATTCTGTTTGCTTTGAATATTCTATGGATTTCCCTTGTATTATCAGGAATACTTCTTCCTTCATTGCTTTATCTGTGGATGACCAGTAAGTGGTACAAGCAAATTCAGAATTTATATTTTATTTGCTTTGAATATTCTATCGATTTCCCTTGTATTATCAGGAATATTTCTTCCTTCATTGCTTTATCTGTAGATGACCAGTAAGTGGTACAAGCAAATTCAGAATTTATATTTTATTTGCTTTGAATATTCTATCGATTTCCCTTGTATTATCAGGAATATTTCTTCCTTCCTTGCTTTATCTGTGGATGACCAATAAGTGGTACAAGCAAATTCAGAATTTATATTCTTTTTGTTTTGAATATTCTATCGATTTCCTTTGTATTATCAGGAATACTTCTTCCTTCATTGCTTTATCTGTGGATGACCAATAAGTGGTACAAGCAAATTCAGAATTTATATTCTTTTTGTTTTGAATATTCTATCGATTTCCTTTGTATTACCAGGAATACTTCTTCCTTCATTGCTTTATCTGTGGATGACCAGTAAGTAGTACAAGCAAATTCAGAATTTATATTTTATTTGCTTTGAATATTCTATCGATTTCCCTTGTATTATCAGGAATATTTCTTCCTTCATTGCTTTATCTGTGGATGACCAGTAAGTGGTACAAGCAAATTCAGAATTTATATTCTTTTTGTTTTGAATATTCTATCGATTTCCTTTGTATTATCAGGAATACTTCTTCCTTCATTGCTTTATCTGTGGATGACCAGTAAGTGGTACAAGCAAATTCAGAATTTATATTCTTTTTGTTTTGAATATTCTATCGATTTCCTTTGTATTATCAGGAATACTTCTTCCTTCATTGCTTTATCTGTGGATGACCAGTAAGTGGAACAGGCAAATTCAGAATTTATATTCTTTTTGTTTTGAATATTCTATCGATTTCCTTTGTATTATCAGGAATACTTCTTCCTTCATTGCTTTATCTGTGGATGACCAGTAAGTGGAACAGGCAAATTCAGAATTTATATTCTTTTTGTTTTGAATATTCTATCGATTTCCTTTGTATTATCAGGAATACTTCTTCCTTCATTGCTTTATCTGTGGATGACCAGTAAGTGGTATAGCAAGTTCAGAATTTATATTCTTTTTGTTTTGAATATTCTATCGATTTCCTTTGTATTATCAGGAATACTTCTTCCTTCATTGCTTTATCTGTGGATGACCAGTAAGTGGTACAAGCAAATTCAGAATTTATATTTTATTTGCTTTGAATATTCTATCGATTTCCCTTGTATTATCAGGAATATTTCTTCCTTCATTGCTTTATCTGTAGATGACCAGTAAGTGGTACAAGCAAAGTCAGAATTTATATTTTGTTTGCTTTGAATATTCTATCGATTTCCCTTGTATTATCAGGAATATTTCTTCCTTCATTGCTTTATCTGTAGATGACCAGTAAGTGGTACAAGCAAAGTCAGAATTTATATTTTGTTTGCTTTGAATATTCTATCGATTTCCCTTGTATTATCAAGAATATTTCATCCTTCATTGCTTTATCTGTGGATGACCAGTAAGTGGTACAAGCAAATTCAGAATTGATATTTTGTTTGCTTTGAATATCCTATCGATTTCCCTTGTATTATCAGGAATATTTCTTGCCTTCATTGCTTTATCTGTGGATGACCAGTAAGTGGTACAAGCAAATTCAGAATTTATATTTTATTTGCTTTGAATATTCTATCGATTTACCTTGTATTATCAGGAATATTTCTTCCTTCATTGCTTTATCTGTGGATGACCAGTAAGTGGTACAAGCAAATTCAGAATTTATATTCTGTTTGCTTTGAATATTCTATTGATTTCCCATGCACTATGAGGAATATTTCTTCCTTCATGGATTTATTTGGGGTATAAGATTTACGGTAGAGGTTTGGCCATCGAAATGTTGAAAGTGAACAGGACAGGATCCAGTGAAAGGAAAGAGAAACAAGTTAGTAAAATCATGCAATGCGTTGATTATGAAACGCGTTCGAACATACCAGAAAGCATTACTCAAGTTATAAGGATAATAGCTGTGGAATAAATATCGCTCCTGTGCCCTGACCGTTGACCCCATTTTGATAATGTTAAACAGAAACGGTTCAGTATACCTCCGGAACAACATACCAAAGTTTTGTCGCAATAGAAGCATTTTTAGTCACGTTATGAGGATAATTGCAGTGGAATAAATCTCGCTCCTGACGTTTGACCCCATTTCGATGATATTCAATACAACCGAACCGGTTCACTATATCTCCGGAACAACATACTAGAGTTTTGTCGCAATCAAAGCATATTTACCTAAGTTATGACGCTTAAGGGCAATGGAATAGATCCCGCTCCTATGTCATGACCTTTAACCCCATTTCGCAGATTTTTAATAGGGTTCGTCCCGAAGTAGTCCCCTACAACATACTAAAATTTCATCGAAATCGAACCATTTTTACGTGAGTCATCATGCCGACAGACAGACGGACGGACAGACAGACTAACAAAGCTAGAGCATATACGCTTCTTCAACCTGCGGTTGGAAAGCGTAAAAAAAAGGCCTCTGAGAAATCTCCTTACTCAAAATTTTTGAATTTTTTGTGAAACAGATTACGGTTACCTATAGTGGCTGATTGTGGTTTAGCAAGCAAATGAAGCACACCGGACGAGAATTAATATATACTCTTCGCAAAAAAACTCCCAATAACAACAAAAAGATAAACGAAGCACGCAGAGGGAATCATCCAATCGAGATGAAAACTGGTATGTGCAATGTCCATGTATAGGAAAGTCAGTGATTGCCATTCCAGGGCAACTCGACCATTTATTCGGATAAAACAGCTACACAAGCTGAACAAATCATTATATTATAGCGCCACCTCTGGCTCGGATACAAGCGGCTATCCGCTGTGGCATAGGCGCATGTACTAGGTGTACAAATAAATTTTAAAGCGTTTTAAGATAACACAACATGTAATTTGAGAAAAAACAATACCTTTACGAATCAAAATATGCGCTGTCATTATCTATCACCTTCCGCCATCGGTCGGGCAGCTGACGGATTCCAGCGATGAAGAATACTTCGTCGTGTGACGCCATGAAGTCGTCAACCCATTTTTGCATTTCGTAGCATGTCGGGAACCGTACAGCAGACAAACCATGTTGCATCGATCCCAACAAATGATAATCTGAAGGGGCTATATCGGGACTGTACGCCGGGTGCTACAAAATGTCCCAACCAAACGTCAATAACGTTTCCTTGACCAATTTCGCGACAGCTTTGTCATGCAGTAATTTCACGGGACTCAATCCTTTGCCTGTGAATGGACGTTTCCGACAGATTTCCTGGTTTAATCGCAGCAATTGTTGCTTGTAGCGATCAGCATTAACAGTTTGAACCTGTTGCAATAGTTCATAATAGAGCACACCCTTCATATCCCACCAGATGCACATCAGGACTTTCTTGGAGTGAATATTGCGTTTCGGTGTCGAAGTCGTTGCCTTAACCGGTGTCCACCGCGTGTTTTCTGCTTTTGGAATTGTCGTACCATATCCACGTTTCATCACCCGTAACGATTTTCTACAGGAAAGATTTTGTGTTTATTCAACAGATTCAAACATTTCATGACATGTTCATCCTTGTTCCTTTGGCTCAGGTCATGTGGCACCCATTTTACTTTCTTCAGAATCTTTCTCATTGCGCGCAAACGATTGGAAATGGTTTGTTGAGTTACCCCCAGTTGTTCAGTTAGTCCTTTTTGCGTTTGAGACGAATCTTCATCCAGCAATGCTTGCAGTTCCTCATGTGCAACCTTCTGCGGTGATCCGCTACGTTCTCGATCACTAACATCAAAATCCCCTGCTTTAAACCTTCTAAACCAAAACTCACACGTGCTTTTCGATATAATATTCTCCCCCAGAACAAAACAGATTGATGCACATGCTTTTGAAGCACCTTTTATTCGACACGAATGCAATGTCGAATAAATGCAGTAGCGCTTGTCATCTTTCACCTACCGATGTGCAAGTGCGTTTGACTCTTGGGCAAACTTCTGTGTCACATTTTATACTCTGCACGAGTTACGGTCACATGACAACAACACGGGGAATATAATGTCGGATATGTAAACTAGTGGTATACGTCCCACAAACGCTTTAAAACTTATTTGTGCACATAAAAATAATTCACGGATACTGCCCTGAGATATAGCGTGCCATATTGTACCAAATTGCGGGCCAGTTCGCCAACATTTCGGGATGGGCGTAGGTAGCGTCCCATAGTGTCTCGAGCATGTTCGATCTATGACAAGTCCGGCTGGCCATGGAACGGTATCAACATTATGGAGGCAGGTCTCGAAGAGTCGTGCCATGTGTGGCCGGTCATTATCATTGTCATGCCGAAAAATGTCTCTGTGAAGTTGCGAAAGGAATGGCAACACAACAGGTCGTAGAATGTTGTTGACGCACCGTTCTGCCGCTAGGGTGGTACGGAGGAATAACAAGGGTGTCCGACTATCGTAGGAAATGACTCCACAGAAAGTTACTTTTGATATGCCGTTCTACGGTAAAGGCAGAATACGTGCCCTGGTCGGCTGGTCTCCAGACACGTATGCGGTAGTCATAGGCGCCAAGTGCAATCCATGACTCATCAATGAAGAAAACATGACGTCATTGGACACTAACCCACATTGATCGGCCATGACATTACCGGAACAGGTACCTACGATGTTCGCTGGTCAGAAACAGGCGGTAGAGTGCCCTCCTCCAATGTAGTCGCCATGCGACAAATCGTCTGGCATCGGCCCGGATCGCCACTTTCGTAACTCTAGACGACGCAACATTGCCACAGGTGGCTGAGAGAATTCGGCTCTAACAAACACTCGATACGTGCATTTTGTAGTTGCTCTCTGCCGTCCACTGCCGGCGAGCCGCTCAGTTGTGCCGTCTACCAACCATTGGCGCCAACAACGTCCGATTTCCGTGTCGCTCCGACCCAAATGCCTGTCGATACGGCTACTTCACCAACCGGCCTTTCTCAGCCCAATTATACATCCTCTCTCAAACTCGCTCAGCAGCTTGTATTGTGCACCGTTCTGACGTCGGGGCAACTTCATACTCCATGGATGTTAATGCAACCGCAAACCACGGTCACAATTGTCATTACGTGCGGGCATTACTTTTAACGTACCCTCCTCGATGCATCGTTCCTGTGCGCTGTGGCAGGGAACGATTTCGTTACTGCCCGGTATTTTTTAATCATTACGGAGTTTCATCAGGATCGAACGGCGTTCTCCGGGTGCATCGTCTTTTTTTTTTTTTTTTTTTTTTTGGCGAAGAGTGTATTACTATTTTTAAATGCTTTACATCAGCATTAAACGTACTTCAAGAAACATGATACCAAATGAATAAAATCTAGGTGAGGACTGCGATTCCGATGCAACATGTCTTCGCAGAGCAAGTTAAAGCGCGCCACAAAACTGAATACAGTTTATAAGGTACAACAAGATGTAACAGGGTTTACCAAAATATTGGAAACACTTACTGAGGAGAACTTTTCATTTATATGCCAGAGGCCCACCTTCAGGCTCTCAGAACAGAAGCAATTGGACTTGAACTTATACAACCCTTGTACGAAGATTGTACCGAAAGTAATGCAAAAATGGGCGTCACTTTTTATTAACTGACAGAGATGTTCAAATTGCACATGTTGGTAGAGTAACTCTACCTCTATAGTAACCCTTCTTCTTCATAATAACTCTTCCTCTATAGTAACCCTTCTTCTTCATAATAACTCTTCCTTTATAGTAACCCTTCTTCTTCATAATAACTCTTCCTCTGTAGTAACCCTTCTTCTTCATTGCAGGTAAATACGAGGGCTGTACCGAAAGTAATGCAAAAGTGGGCATAACTTTTTTATTAACTCACAGAGGTAGTTCAAATTGCACATGTTGGTAGAGTAACTCTTTCTCTATAGTAACCCTTCTTCTTCATTGCAGGTAAATACGAGGGTTGTACCGAAAGTTATGCAAAATTAGCATAAACTTTTTATTACCTGACATAGGTTGTTCAAATTGCACATGTTGGTAGAGTAACTATTCCTCTATAGTAACCCTTCTTCGTCATTCCAGGTAAATACGAGGGTTGTACCGAAAGTAATGCAAAAGTGGGTATAACGTTTTTATTAACTTACATAGGTCGTTTAAATTGCACATGTTGGTAGAGTAACTCTTTCTCTATAGTAACCCTTCTTCTTCATTGCAGGTAAATACGAGGGTTGTACCGAAAGTAATGCAAAAGTGGGCATAACTTTTTTATTAACTGACAGAGGTCGTTCAAATTGCACTTGTTGGTAGAGTAACTCTTTCTCTATAGTAACCCTTCTTCATTGCAGGTAAATAGGAGAGTTGTACTGAAAGTAATGCAAAAGTGGGCATAAACTTTTTATTACCTGACAGAGGTCGTTCAAATTACACATGTTGGTAGAGTAGCTCTTTCTCTACAGTAACCCTTCTTCGTCATTGCAGGTAAATACGATAGTTGTACCGAAAGTAATGCAAATATGGGCATCATTTTTATTAACTGACAGAGATCGTTTATATCGCTTATGTTGGTAGAGTAACTCTTCCTCTATAGTAACCCTTCTTCTTCATTGCAGGTAAATACGAGGGTTGTACCGAAAGTTATGCAAAATTAGCATAAACATTTTATTACCTGACATAGGTTGTTCAAATTGCACATGTTGGTAGAGTAACTATTCCTCTATAGTAACCCTTCTTCTTCATTGCAATTAAATAAGAGGGTTGTACCGAAAGTAATGCGAAAGTGGGCATAACTTTTCTATTAACTGACAGAGGTCCTTTAAATTGCACATGTTGGTAGAGTAACTCTTCCTCTATAATAACCCTTCTTCATTGCAGCTAAATAGGAGGGTTGTACCGAAAGTAATGCAAAATGGGCATAACCTTTTTATTAACTGACAGAGGTCGTTCAAATTGCACATGTTCGTAGAGTAACTCTTCTTCTATAGTAACCCTTCTTCTTCATTGCAGGTAAATACGAGGGTTGTACCGAAAGTAATGCAAAAGTGGGCATAACTTTTTTATTAACTGACAGAGATCGTTCAAATTGCACTTGTTGGTAGAGTAACTCTTTCTCTATAGTAACCCTTCTTCTTCATTGCAGGTAAATAGGAGAGTTGTACTGAAAGTAATGCAAAATGGGCATAAACTTTTTATTACCTGACAGAGGTCGTTCAAATTACACATGTTGGTAGAGTAGCTCTTTCTCTACAGTAACCCTTCTTCGTCATTGCAGGTAAATACGAGGGTTGTACCGAAAGTAATGCAAAAATGGGCATCATTTTTATTAACTGACAGAGATCGTTTATATCGCTTATGTTGGTAGAGTAACTCTTCCTCTATAGTAACCCTTCTTCTTCATTGCAGGTAAATACGAGGGTTGTACCGAAAGTTATGCAAAATTAGCATAAACTTTTTATTACCTGACATAGGTTGTTCAAATTGCACATGTTGGTAGAGTAACTATTCCTCTATAGTAACCCTTCTTCTTCATTGCAGGTAAATAAGAGGGCTGTACCGAAAATAATGCGAAAGTGGGCATAACTTTTCTATTAACTGACAGAGGTCCTTTAAATTGCACATGTTGGTAGAGTAACTCTTCCTCTATAGTAACCCTTCTTCATTGCAGCTAAATAGGAGGGTTGTACCGAAAGTAATGCAAAATGGGCATAACCTTTTTATTAACTGACAGAGGTCGTTCAAATTGCACATGTTCGTAGAGTAACTATTCCTCTATAGTAACAATTCTTTTTCATTGTAAGTAAATAATGGATTCCAAGCAGAAGCATCGTGCCGTCATTGAGTTCTTGACGAAGGAAGGGTGCCGGTTGTCAGACATCCACAGAAGGCTACAGGATATTTACGGAGATGACACCATTAACAAAAGCAATGTGCACAGATGGATGCAGAAGTTTAAAGAAGAGGAAACCAGCATTAAAGACAAACCACGCAGTGGATGACCATCATCGGCGACCACTGACACGAATCGTCAGCGAGTGGATGAATTTACGATCCGGAAATGAAGAATCAATCCATGGAATGGCGTCACACCTCTTCATCAAGGCCAAAAAATTTCAAGAGCCAGCGGTCAGCACAGGTCATGGGGACTGCTTTTTGGGATGACAGGGGTGTCATTCTCCTTGATGTTCTGGAACGTGGCTGTACCGTGAACAGCGAGCTGTACATTGAGGCACTCCAGAAGGTTACAGAAGCCATAAGGAGAAAGAAACCGAAAAATAATCTGAAAAGGTTCCACACTCACCATGACAATGCGAGACCACACACATCTTTTGCAACAAATCAGGGTGGCCCTGGATGCGTAGTAGTCTAAGCGCTTGCTTATGACCATGCGTCCAAGAAGGGTCCGGTTTCGAATCCCAGTGTGGCACGAATGTCGTGTTTGTCTTACAGTACGACCTTTCTCTCTTCCCTGGAAGCAGTGGCCCTAAATTAGAGACGGGTGACTACTTATAGCCCATTGAGTTGAGTACGGTAGTCGTTAAACCTACAATCAATAAAATAGAACAACAACAAATTAGGCGATCAGCAAATTAGGCTGGTCAATGGTTTCTCATCCACCGTACAGTCAAGATCTGGCGCCCTCCGACTTTCACTAGTTCGGTCCAATGAAGGACAGTCTCCGGGGGACAACGAATTGGTGACAGACGAGGTGAAAGTGGCTGTGAAGAAGTTTGTACAACAGCCTACACCTGAATTTTTTCGAAGAGAATTCGAGAGCTGGGTTCAACGATGGCCCAAATGCATCGGATGTTATGAAGACTATGTTGAGTAGTAGCTTTGTATAGAGAAAGAAGGGTTATTCTACCAACATCTGCAATTTGAAATACCTTTATCAGTTAATAAAAAGCTATGCCCACTTTTGCGTTACTTTCGGTAAAACCCTCGTAAAAAAGTGAATTAAGACTTTTTACTCTTCTTGGATTAAGCAGTAAAAGAATCTATAAACTGTTCAAAACTTCGTACGAACTTAGTTTGGGTAAATGCTTGAGGGAAATAACACGTTGTGCAGCTAAATTGTGCGAATAAAAACCTATTCACGCAATATACGCAAAGACAAGACATATTATCTGAAAAATAGTAACACATGAAAAAGGTCTACTGATGTCGAAGATTTTATTTTAACCCTTTAAGCGGCCGATGAATCTGAACTAAGTGGCGCAGTGGTCTAAGCGATGGCCTCTGATCATTCGTCCTAAAGGGGTCCAGGTTCGAATCCAGGTGAGGCATGTATGTTGTGTTTGAATTACGGCACTAGTGGGCTCTCTCACTTCCCTGGAACCAGTGACCCTAAATTAGGGACGGGCGACTGCTTATATCCCATTGAGTTGCTCACGGTGGTGGTTAAAACTCCAATAATAATAATAAAAAATAAATAAATATATATATATATATATATACACTGACGGAAAATAAAATCCCAACACCAAGAAGGGATTGTGTTAGATAAACGACAGTTGGTAGGCGGTGAGAATACATCTGTAAGATGACGTCTATGCAAATTTTCGCGCTCGGCGCATAGGAGTAGCGCTAGTAGCGCCCCTCAGAACATGCAAAGCAGGTTTGCTGTAAATACGCGCTGTATCGTTCGTGAGCGTTAGTTATCGTTGGGATTCGACGTAGTGTGTTGATGTTAGTCAAGAATGCTTTTAAGAAGACGAAGAAGCCATTATCAACAGCTCACGGAGTATGAACGAGGTCGTGTAATAGGGTTACGAGAAGGTGGATTTTCGTTCCGCAATAGTGCAGAACGACTTGGCAGGAATGTAGCGACTGTGCATGATTGTTGGCAGCGGTGGTCAAGGGAAGGTACTGCCTCAAGAAGACAGGGTTCCGGCCAGCCACGTGGCACTACTGAGAGGGAAGACCGCCGTGTAGGGCGTATGGCCGTGGCGCATCGTACCGCGTCTGCGGCAGCAATTCGTGCTGCAGTTGCCACCACAGTGACACAACGAACTGTTGCAAATCGGTTACTTGAAGGACAGCTCCGAGCCAGATGTCCTGTAGCGTGCATTCCACTTATTCCAAACCACTGCCGTTTGCGACGTCAGTGGTGTGAAGCTAGAGCTCATTGGAGGACGGAATGGAGATTTGTTGTGTTTTCTGATGAAAGCCGGTTCTACCTGGGTGCCAGTGATGGCCGTGTGTTGGTTAGAAGGAGGCCAGGCGAGCACCTGCAACCAACCTGTCTGCGGCCGAGACACACTGGAACTACACCTGGAGTTATGGTCTATGGAGCAATTTCCTATAGCAGCCGGAGCACTCTCGTGGTTATCCCACGCACGCTGACGGCACAGTTGTACGTCGGTCTGGTGATTCAACCTGTTGTGCTGCCATTCATGAACAGCATTCCAGCGGGTGTTTTCCAACAGGATAACGCTCGCCCGCATACCGCTGTTGTAACCCAACATGCTCTACAGAGTGTCGACATGTTGCCGCGGTCTGCTAGATCACCAGATCTTTCACCAATCGAGCACGTAAGGGACATCATTGGACGACAACTCCAGCGTCACCCCAAACCAGCATTAACCGTCCCTGTATTGACCGACCAAGTGCAACAGGCATGGAACTGCATCCCACAAACTGACATCCAGCACCTATACGACACAATGCATGAACGTTTGCGTGCTCGCATTCAACATTCCGGCGGTTACGCCGGTTATTAATGTACCAGCATTTCACATTTAAAATCGCTCTTCTTGCGCTTACATTAAGCTTTGATCTTGAAACCTTAATCGATTAAATACGTTACCTATACAAATGTATTGCCGCCATTTCATTCCTCTACAACTATTTTTTCGTGGTGTTGGGATTTTTTTCCGTCAGTGTATATAGTGGTATTCATCCAAATATTACTTGGTGATAGTCCTTGGTATTGGTACCCTACTAGTCCTTTCTTGGGGACAGGCGTTTGAGGTTTTTTATTCTTTGCTCCATAGCCCAAGACATGATCGAGGCTTCATATACTACTGCATAGCAACAAGTGACTCATACATCTTTTCTATCATTTCTTAGGTTCTTCGTCATTATTACAGCCCCTTTAAAGGGTAATCAGTCAGAAAGGTTTAGTCTCAATCATCTCCCTAAATGACCACTTTGAGTGACATAGCTTAAAAGGGTGAAGCAAATCTTCCTCATGAGCAAATTTTTCCGTTTCAACCGCTTTCGGTCCACTTCTTAGACAGTGAATATATCCGTGCTAGCTGATTTAAGCCCATTTTCCTATCCCCGAGTTAATCACACCTACGTAAACTCGACCCCATTAACATATGTAAATTTCATGATCGTCCGCCAATTCCTTCTTGGTGTTCTTTTTTCACTTTCCGCCAGTGTATTTACATACATATTTTATTAATGTTTGTAATGTGGGAAAGACTATAGACACCCTGTATATTTTAATAATAAAAATATTGTTCTTGAAAAACTAAACAGTCGAAATACTTACTATTGCCGCTGGCATAGTTTAGTAAACATTTCCTTTCATGACTCGCGTATCTTCTTTCATTGGTTTTACGATAATGACATTCATTAATCTTTTACCTAAGTACGATCGATGTCAGGAATTGGTAAACCTTATTGTTTGTTATAATTTAATTCTATGTAGTATGTAACGGATTCTAGCTGGCTCTAGTCGTGAGTGGCACGAATAAATGCAATTTGTTAAACGTAAATAAATGTACTAGTTTGGCACGGGAAAGATTATTAGGATAAATTATCTACAAAGCTTATTCTCTCCATTTTTTATACTGTTTAAATAATGAAAATTCGATAAGGTTAGATTCTCCGGCTCATCTTTGCGTTTCTGCAAGATTATTATTGAAAACAAAGGAACTCACAATTATAAAGTTTTTCTCTCTGAATTTCTAAACTTGAATGAAATTTAGAAGGAAAGTATGGGAATAAGACAAATGAAAAATTATATGTGAAGGAATTATGAAGAAAACTTGCATACACCTACGGAATTTAAATATTTACCTGATGACCGTGTAGCGACGTTTCGCGAATCCAGTGCATGTAAGCATTAAGTCCTGAAATTGTCAGAAGAAAAATTCTTAATGTTGGATAAAATCCCCTGTGCTGATGCCTAAAGTAACAACATTTTTTAAAAGTGCTAGATGCCATGCCAACATTTTAAAAGAAGTCCAAAGGTAAATGAAGGGGAAACTGCGTTCTGTTCTACATGATCCGTTCTTAATTAACTAAAGAAACTGAAAAAGGGGAGATTCTTCAAAATTCCATTAGGAAATAATCCTTTTATACTAAGCCAGCTGCTCCAGCGTTCTTTCCATTGTCTATTCATCCCAAACAGGAGTTGACGGAACCTTTCTTTGAAGAGACAAACCCAAAGGATGTGTTAACGCTTTGATGATTAAAGCTTTGTCTTCGTTCAATAACGTATAGAACGCATTTCTGAAATTTGTCTATTTTTTATCGTTTATGAACAATTCATGGAGGAGCTTTTTTAAACTCATATATTTGAAGATATACAGCGTGGTCAAAATAACAAAAACACCTGTGAGAAGTATGCTCTCATAGGAGTGTTGTTCCACCCTTTGCTATCATTGTCTATGCATAAGTTTGTCGGCTCCCTTTTAGCAGGTTGTAAAAGCGAAGGGGTTGAATTTTTATCAGAATTTCGCGGTGTAGGAGCAAGGGCAGATCCAAAGGTGTGGGGCCGCCCCAGTGGCGCAGTGGTCTAAGGCGTTGGCCTCTGATCATTCGTCCGTAAGGGGTCCGGGTTCGAATCCCGGTCAGGCATGGATGTTGTGTTTGTCTTACGGCACTGGCTCTCTCCCTTCCCTGGAACCAGTGACCCTAAATTAGGGACGGGCGACTGCTTATAGCCCATTGAGTTGCTCACGGTGGTCGTTAAACCTTCAATCAAAAAAAAAAAAAAAAAAAAAAAAGGTGTGGGATTGCTCTGGTCTAAAAGAAAGATTGAAAGAGATTTTCCCACCCCGGCGACGCGGTAGCCTGCGCTGTAGCCTGGTACGAGTTAGAATCCCAGGGAGGCATAGTTTTTGCCTTTCTCTTAAGGCACTGACTCTCCCCGGTTCCTGGAACCAGTGGCCCTACATTTGAGACTGGCGACAGCTTATAGCCAACCTAGTTGCTCACAGTGGTCGCTAAACCTTCAACAACAAACAAGAAAGATGACACCGAAGTTTCGGGTGTAATAAATACGCCTTTTGAATCCATTCTGTCAAATTAAATTTATCAAAACTATTCAAAGTTAATGGAACCGGTATGGAAAATAGTAGTATCTGAGCGAAGAATTTTTTCAATCGGGTTTTTAATCCCGAAGATATTGCTGTAAAGGGAAACGTGAACTTAAGCCTTCTGTTGGAGACTTGCTTTAAAAAAATTGAAATTATACGAGAAACATGTTTCACCTGAAACTCTCTCCAACAGAGAAAAAAATCATATCTGACTCTTAGAAGCAGACATATTGACAAATATAAGATATGCATCTACTCACCCTAGTGGGAAAATCGTGCATTATTTTAAGAAGAAAGTATTCCCAAAAGGTTTTTCGAGGTGAGCGATATCGGTCCAGGAAAGAATTGTTTCAATCGAGTTTTCAGGAGCTCAGATTGTTGCTGCAAATACAGCAGAACAAGAAATTTACTCTTACGTTTCCCGGTGGATAAACCATTCTTTACCAAATATTAGAAATTATATGCAAAATATTTTCCATTCGGAGCTGTATGTGATACACGAAAGTTTTTCAAATCCGAGTTTCGGAAGCAGAAATATCGGGGAAAACTCAATTTACCTTAACGCTCCCTAGCATAAAGTCTATGAATTACTTAAATTTTGAAAGTACATGAAAAAAAAATTCGCACTGGAAACGCTATCCAAAAAGGAAGAAATTTTTCAAATCGGCCTCTTAGAAGAGAAATATTGACAAAAGTAAGATATACATCTACGCTCCCTGGCGGAGAAACCATGCTCTATTTTAAGAAGAGAAAATATTCCGAAAAAGTTTATTGACGTGATTAGTATCGATCTACAACCGATTTTTTTTTCAATTGAGATTTTAGAAGCTCAGATTTTGCTGCAAATTCGTCAAAATAAGAAATGAAAGCCTACGACCCACGGTAGCCAAACAATTTTTTTACCAAAAATTAGAAATTATATGCAAAAGATTTTCTACCAGAAGCTGTATCCGCTGCGAAAAGAATTTTTCAAATCGTAGTTTAAGAAGCAGAGATATCGGGGAAAACGCAATGTACTTTTATTCCCCCTAGCGTAAGTTACGCAAAATCTGTGCGTAACTTGAAAAAGTGATTATACCTATTGGGTTGCCAGAAAAGTCATGACGTGTTTTAGCCATGTTTTGCAAAAGCCATTTATTGATAGAAAGAACAAAGATCGATCAATGATATAATGCCCGTTTTGTTCGATAACCTTTTGACATCTTTCAGTGAACTGCAGAATGCCTCGTTCATAGAAGTACCTGTCTTTCGTGGCGAAAAACTCTACAAGGTGCTGATTTACAGCTTCATCTGAATTGAACGTTATACCACGCTAGAACTCTTCAAGAGGGCGAAACAAGTAGAAGTCTGACGGCGCAAGGTCAGGCGAGTATGCTGGGTGTAGCAACACATCCAACCCAAGCTCCAATAATTTTTGGCGGGTGATCAAACTTGTGTGTGGTCTCGCGTTGTCGTGATGGAACACAACATCTTTACGAAGAACGAGCTCTGGACATTTCTGGATGATGGATTCGTTCAAACTGTCCAATTGCCGACAGTACACATTCGAATTGATTGTTGGGTTCCGTGGTAGGAGCTCGAAAAACACGACACCTTTAAAATCCCACCACCCTGAGACCAGAACCTTCCGCTGATGAATGTCTGCTTTGGATGTCGTTTGAGGCGAAGTAACACGTCGGGACTAAAAGACCGTTTGCACAGCACATTGTTGTACACAATCAACTTTTCGTCACCAGTTATCAGTCGCTTCAAAAAAGGATCGTTTTCCTCACGTTTAATGAGTATATCGCAGATGATTATACGCGCCGTCAATTGAACTTCTTTGAGTTCATGAGGAACCCACACATCGAGCTTGCTTACGTATCCCAGCTTCTTCAGGTGGTCGTGAGTGCTTGAATGATGGATGTGCAATGTGTCTGCAATCTCTCGTGTCGTGTAATGTGGGTTTGACTCAATCAATGCCTTGATTTGGTCTTCATCAGCCTAGGTGGGCCTCCCGGACCGAGGAGCATCGTTGAGGTCAAAATCACCAGCACGGAAGTTTGCGAACCACCGCTGGCACTGACGTTCATGTAAAGCATTATCACCGTACAATTTACGCAACTTTTCACAAGCTTGACGCGTGTTCTTCCCTTTACGGAAGTAAAAGAGTAAAATATGGTGAAAATGCACAGTTTGGTCTTCCATCTTCAACTTGATGTCAAATCTCCGCAAATCAACCAAATCGCTCACTATTCCTTTTAGACTGCAGCTAGAACTGGCACCTGTCGAATACCATAGCAATAACAGAGCTGCGCGTGCCTCTAGCACTTCCAAAACCGCCCAACCGCCATCGGGTGCCAAAATACGTCATGACTTTTCCGACAACTCAATAAAATAATCTTCGACATAAATGAAATCGAAAGGTAAAATAATTTTTTCAATCAGATGTTTAGCAGTAAGTACATAGAATAAAATATATTTTGAATTCGATATCATCAGCATTTAAGCCCTTTGGCGGTGAAATTGTACATTCTAAAAAAAAAACGAAATAAAAGATCATCATTCGCATATTTCAAGTTGCAGAGATATGGTGTCCACAGACGGACAAACAAACCGATAACATAAGCATAAGTATATACGGACAGACAAACCGATAACATAAGCATAAGTATATACGGTCAGACAAACCGATAACACAAGCATAAGTATATACGAACAGACAAACTGATAACATAAGTATATACGGACAGACAAACCGATAACATAAGCATAAGTATATACGGACAGACAAACCGATAACATAAGCATAAGTATATACGGACCGACAAACCAATAACATAACCATATGTGTATACGGACAGACAAAGTGATAACATAAGCATAAGTACATATGGACAGACAAACTGATAGCATAAGCAGAAATATATACGGACAGACAAACCGATACCATAAGCAAGATCTTTTTTTTTTTTTACAAAAGACGTGCTAGAAAAAGTAGAGATTTTGTGGAAGGGTCACTCACACACAAACTGGTAGACCTGCACCTTTCTGTCATTGTACGGCTTTTTAAAAAAAATTCTATAAAAAATCTGCTAAATTTTTTAGGTCACAAACTGAGAAAGACAACTGAAAAATCTATGCTATTTTCCTGGAGTTCAATTACCTCCTTTGCGGAGAAACGAGCTCCTCTTTCTTAAATACCAATTCCAGAGAAAATCTTTTAAAATAAATTTTAGGAGTTCTATTCGGTCGGCATAACTTAATGGAAAAATTTCCAGTTTGAATTATCGAACATTCCTGAGCAATATGGCCTGCAATTCCTCTTTAAAAATGTCGCTCATTCTTTCGCAATTTATGATTCCCACTTATTTTGAAAGTAACTTCCACTTACTTCACTTCATCAAGTCATTCCTGCGCAATTCATTTTGTTGCTGGCGATTTTCTCTCAAAAGTTTGTGAAAATATTACATTAAACAAAGCACACACAGACTGCTGTTCATGATTAGTCAAACTATCAATTCCGCACTCAGTTTCTTCGGTTTCTGAAACTCTAGTTTATTTTTCTTCTCTCTGTATGAAGATAGAATAGAGCATTAAATCTTGAAATTAACAGAAAATTATAATTTATGTAAAACCTTTTAGGAAAATGTTTGCATTTATCACTGCAATTTTGCAAAATTAACTACATTATTTATTATCTTCGCAATTTAAAAAGTGTATTTTAGGGTGAGGAATCGTTCCATTCGCCCCTCGCTGGGCACATTACTGTGCGAGAGGATGTAGCCCCCCCCACACACACACACTGCACTGCGTAGAACGAAATGTGTTGTAAATTGAGCTAAGACAAAGCGACAGACAAGATGCATATTCGTCACTGTCTGTTGTTCACTTTTATTCTCGGCAGAACCACCGTAGAGGAAGCAGAGTGAATTATTTTGGAATATGGTTACTTGAGCTAGGACATGGGACACACAAGGTACACTCACGGACAACGAAATTTGCGCACCTAGAAGTAAACATGCTACAACCACGAAATTTTGCAAATAGCTAGAGTGCGTGCTGGTATGCAAATGATCCACGTTTGGTGCGATTGCGAATGACCGCACATCCTGTGGTGGCGCTGCAAGCACGAACCGGCAGCCTGATAAACCGGCGTATAGTCGATGCCCCGTGAAAGCATAAAGCACCGGCCGACGCAAGCAAGAGTACAGAGTGACAAGAATGCCGGGTAGACACCAGAGACGTCGATTTCTCAACTTACGGACTTTGAGAGAGGCCTGATCATCGGGCTGAAAGCCGCAGAATGGTCGGCGCTCCGTATAGTCCGCCATGTGGATCGTTCTGACCGTACCGTTTGAACGTGTCTGGAGTAGCGGACATGTGACTTCATTGGCACACGACACAGCTGCTTCAGACGGACCAGGAGGACCACCAGTAAAGAGGATCGACAGATCATGCGCGCCAGCATGAACGGATCCCATGGGAAACTGGTCCACTCTACAGGCAGATGTAGCGGCTCCTTTGTGCCCACGAACTATATCCTGACCCTTCGCGGATGCGAATCTGCGATCCTAGCTCCCCTTACGTGTGCTGCCATTAACCCCGGAACGTCGCCAGCTCCGTTTGCAGTGGTGCCAGGTCACAGCGACGTTGAACGCCACAGACTGGCGACATTTGGTGTTTAACGATGAGTGCCGCTTCGTTTTGGGGACAGATGATCATCGTGTCCCGGTATGGAGGTCCCAGGGTCAACGGAATGATTCCGACCTCACTATCTAGCGCCAGATGCAGGCATTGTGGTCTGGGGAGCCATTGCCTACGAGAGCTGATTAATTAGCTCTGGTAGTGGTACGTGGATCATTATGGTCTGGGGAGCCATTGCCTACTATAGCTGATTAGCTCTGGTAGTGGTACGTGGATCATTATGGTCTGGGCAGCCATTGCCTACTATAGCTGATTAGCTCTGGTAGTGGTACGTGGATCATTATGGTCTGGAGAGCCATTGCCTACTATAGCTGATTAGCTCTGGTAGTGGTACGTGTATCATTATGGTCTGGGGAGCCATTGCTTACGATAGCGGATTAGCTCTGGTAGTGGTACGTGGATCATTATGGTCTGGAGAGCCATTGCCTACGATAGCTGATTAGCTCTGGTAGTGGTACGTGGATCATTATGGTCTGGGGAGCCATTGCCTACTATAGCTGATTAGCTCTGGTAGTGGTACGTGTATCATTATGGTCTGGGGAGCCATTGCCTACGATAGCTGATTAGCTCTGGTAGTAGTACGTGGATCATTATGGTCTGGGGAGCCATTGCCTACGATAGCTGATTAGCTCTGGTAGTGGTACGTGGATCATTATGGTCTGGGGAGCCATTGCCTACGAGAAGATGATTAGCTCTGGTAGTGGTACTTGGATAATTATGGTCTGGGGAGCCATTGCCTACGATAGCTGATTAGCTCTGGTAGTGGTACTTGGATCATTGACGGGTCAGCGGTATGTGGATGTGATCCTACGGCCCCATGGGCTCCCATTTCTGGCCAGGATTCCAGGTGCGCTATACCAGCAGGATAATGTCCGCCCGCACACAGCTTGGGTTTCCCAAAACTGCCTACGACACTTCCATGGCCTGCCCACTTCCCGGACATGTCCCCTTTTCAGCATGTGTGGGAGGAGTTGAAACGCTAGCTGCCGCAGTGCCGCATTATCCGGGATTTGGAGCACATCGTCCAACACGTGTGGGCCAGTCTGTCGCAGAAGAACATCAGGCGTCTGTTCGCCTTCATGTCGGACCGTATTGCAGCATGTATCGCCGCACGAGACGGTGCGACGCGCTATTGAAGACGACCAGACTGCGTCCCACAGATCACTCTGTAATTATCTTGCAGCTCTGTTTTTGCCATCATTCATCGGTATCATTACGTCCGTAAAATTTTAGTTCAATCCGGTGCTTCCTTCTTGGTACGCAAATTTCACTGTCCGTGAGTGTACATATTCGTCAACGTCTGTAGTCCACGTTTATTTTTAGGGAAACCACTGCAGAAGCAAGAGAGTGAATTCTTTCGGCATACAGTTAGTCGAGCTAGAACATGGCGACAGAGAAAGTGCATAGCCATCAGTGTCTGTTATCAACGTTTATTCTCGGGAGAACACGCAGAAGCATGGGAGTGGATGTGCTCGGCATATGGTTTATTGAGACAGGACATGGACCAAGAAGGCACATATTCATCACTGTCCGTGGTGCACGTTAATTCTCGGGGAATCCACTGCAGAAGCACGAGAGTGAATACTTTCGGCATATAGTTAGTGACGCTAGAACATGGCGACCGACAAGATGCATATTCGTCACTCTCTGTTGTTTACGCTTTCCAACCGTAGGTTGAAGAAGCGTATATGCTCCAGCTTTGTCCGCCTGTCCGCACGATAACTCGCGTAAAAATGCTTCGATTTCGATGAAATTTTAGTATATGATAGGGGATCACCTGGGGACAAACCCTATTGAAAATGGCCGAAATGGGGTCAAAGGTCAGGACATAGGAGCCGGATGCATTCCATTTGCTGTTATGCATTATAACTTGGGTAAATATAATTCGATTTCGATGAAAATATAGTATGTCGTAGAAGACAGCCTGGGAATGAACCCTATTTAAAATGGGTGAAGTAAGGTACAAGGTCAGGACATAGGAGCGGGATGCATTCCATTGCCCTTATGCATCATAGCTTGGGTAAATATGGTTCGATTTCGATGAAATTTTGGTATGTCTTAGAGGACCGCTTGGGAATGAATCCTATAGAAAATGGGTGACGTGGGGTCAAAGGTCAGGATATAGGATCGGAATCCATTCCATTGCCCTTATGCGTTATAACTTATGTAAAAATGCTTCAATTGAAACAAAACTTTTCATGTTGTTCCGGAAGTATACTTTTACCAGTTCTGTTGAATATCAACGAAATGGGGTCAAAGGTCGCTTCATAGGAGCAAGATTTGTTCTACAGCCATTATCCTCATAACTCAAGTAATGATTTCTGGTATGTTGGAAAGCGTATCATAATCCTTATCATATGTGAACAAGTTAGTAAAATCATTGCATGATTTTACTAACTTGTTCACATTTAATTTCGGTAAAATCATTGCAGAAGCACGAGAGTGAATGTTTTCGAGAAACGGGTATTTGAGCTAAGACATGGCGACAGATGAGGTGCATATAACACAAATTTGTCCGCACCCCCTTTGCTCTCCCACTTAAGCTACACGGACGGAATATATCGCAGCAGGTTTGTCGTCTTTACACGTGCTTTATCACTGTAGTTCGTCACATCATCTCTCTTAATATTTTTGAAGCGAAGAACGAATTATTTTCATTCATTTTAGACGATGTGTTGAACAAACATCACACATCTTTCGAAGAACCCGACGGACAGTACATCCATTTTTACGTTGGGGCGCCAATGTGAAAATACAAGTTTGCCCGTGACGAGGATCGAATTCGCTCTCCCTCATTCCGGAGTAAGTTAATCTCCCACCTAAGTTACACGGACGGAATGCATCGCTGCAGATTTGTCTTCTTGACACGTGCTTTACATCTGTAGTACGTTACACCATCTCTCTCTTAATATTTTTTGTTTGTTTTTGAAGCGAAGAACGAAATTTTTACATTAATTCTAGACGATGTTGTTCACTAATATCCATAATTCTAGACGATCACAGCATTGCGCGTGATACACACAAGAATGGATTTTTTTGGCATCCGGTGAGAAACTTTAGGTATAAGAACGTGTCGTGAGTGGTTCGAGAAGATCAGAAACAGTGATTAAGGCGTAGAGGACAAGCAGCATAGCGGACGGCCGAAAGGGATTCGTGCAGTAGATCTGTATGCTCGGTACTAACAATACAGTTATGGCTCACGGGTGCATAAACTTCGATGGTGATTAAATGCTACCTGTTTGTTTTTCGAAATTTTTTCATTAATTCTAGACGATGCTGTTCACTAACATCCATAATTCTAGACGATCACAGCATTGCGCGTGATACACACAAGAATGGATTTAGATGCATAAGAATGGAATAGATGCTGTATTTACATACAACATCTATTCGACCATATAACGCTTGAATTTCATTCATGGAACCATCAAAACGGCTTCTAATTTGAGTTGGAATACATTCAAATCCACACACCGGCCCCCAATTAAAGAACCTCTATGTAGATATACCTAAACCTCACTTACGCAGCGTATACGCAAAATACGTGGTCACGTGCGCTACCACGTGATCTAGGCAACTATTTGTACATGATGGTGGAGTTTATAACGAAGTAAATTTCTCCGGCATTTTTTGTCCACGCCGGGGATCGAACCCGAGTCCATTTATTCCGGAAAAAGTCGCTCTGCTAACTGAGCAACGCAGACGTCGTTCTCGCTGCTATTTGCTTTTATGATATGTGCGTCCTGCTGGGCAGGCACGTCACATCTCCCCCCCCCCGAAAGAGGGCCGGGGGCATGGCCCACGTGTCAGCGCCGCCCCGGTGGCGCAGTGGTCTAAGCGATGGCCTCTAATCATTCGTCCATACGGAGCCCGGGTTCGAATCCCGGTGAGGCATGGATGTTGTGTTTGTCTTACGGCACTGGCTGTCTCCCTTCCCTGGAACCAGTGACCCTAAATTAGGGACGGGCGACTGCTTATAGCCCATTGAGTTGCTCACGGTGGTGGTTAAACCTCCAATCCATCCAATCCACGTGTCAGCCGTAACCATGTGGTGCTGTAGGCAGCCATCCGCTGAAGAACGTGCACTTGAGAACTCCCAGTCAATCGGGTGTGTGGAATGCAACGTCACACACATTTTATTTTTCGAGGCGCTGAAGAAGGGATTCTCTTGTTTTTCCTATCTCGCGGTGTGGAAAGAACGTCACACCATAGCGAGATCTTTAACGGCCGGGTCATCCGCGAAATTCGGGCGCCATTATAACGAAGTAAATTTCTCCGTCATTTTGGTCCACGCCGGGAATCGAACCCCGAGTCCACTTATTCCGGAACAAGTTGCTCTACCAACTGAGCTACGCGGACGTTCGTTCTCGCTGCTATCTGCCTTTATGTCGAGTGCGTCCTGCTGGGCAGAAACGTTACAAGTGCATAAAACCTACTGAAGATGAAACACTCGTACATACATACGCATCACTAAGCAGTTCTGATATTCTGAGGCTAGCTTCTAACAGAAAGAACTTACTGTTAACGTATCAAAAGTCTCCATTTACAGCGATCTCGCCCTACAACTCACACTTCATTAACATCCATCACACGCTGTGCACAAAACCTTTTGTATTTCATGTTCATTATCTTTTACTCATGCAGACATTCCTGAATCTTTTCCTCCCATGATTCCCTTGGCCTTCCTCTGCTTTTCTTTCCTGCCACTTGAGCTGAATAAATTCTCTTAGTAAGCACTTTCATCACTCATTCTTTCAACATGGCCAAACCACCTAAAAATATTAGTCTCCACCTTACTAACAACATTTTGTCTCACGTTACACATCTGCAACACATTTTCATTCTTCACATGATTAGAGCATGTCTTCTCTGAAACCCCTAGTAAGTATCACATCTCTCAAACACACAAACGACTCCTATGCTTCTTCTGAAGTTCCAGGTCTTACTGCTATACTTCAGAGTAGGAATAATTATACTCTCATACGCATCCATTCGGGACTTCCTTGAGAACACATCATTCCTGTGAAGTTCTCCTAAAGCAGCTATGACTGTCACTGAAGAGTTCATTCGCCTACTAATTTATTTCGCCATCTAATTTGTTCTATCTGTTGAACATGCTTCCAAATATACAAACTCGTTTACCTGGTTAATAACTGTGTCATTTGGACTTACCCTGCATTCAGTACAAATCGTTCCTCGCTCAAAAACCATAGCTTTGGGTTTTCCCTTATTTATAACTAAGTTTGAATTTCACACAAACTTCATACATCCGAGCCAGCAAAGCATACCCTGCAACACACTTTCGCTCTCTGCCAACAGGACTGTGTCATCAGCATATAGCAATCTACATACACTGAAGAGCAATTGAATTAGAGACAGCTGGCGTTATGCAAATGTGGCGCTGTGGGCAGCCCTGAAAACGGAAACGACATAACGTATGCAGCGATCCGACAATATAAGGAGTGATGCGATGGGAATAAGTAAGACTCGGACGCAGTATGGGTAAGACGAAGAATCTAAGCGCATTTTATCGTGGGCAAATTGTCGGGGCCCGACGAATGGGTCACTCTATCTTGGAAGTCGTGCAGGCACTGGGATTTTCACGAGCCACTGTGTCACGGGTGCACCGTGAGTACATCGAATCCGGTAAAACCTTCCCTGCAAGGGCCAACTGCAGTGGACAACAGCTAGTGGATGAGCGGGGTCATCGTCGGCCAGCTCGCATTGCAGCAGCGGATAGACGGGCCACAGTGCAAGAAATCACTCGGCAATTTAACGCTGGTGCACAAAAACGTGTAAGCATCCGCACCATCCAAAACCATCTCCTCGCGATGGGGTACAGAAGCCATCGTCCCAAGCGGGTACCGCTGCTGACCGCTCATCACAGGGTGCAGAGATTAGCATGGGCGCGGGAACATCGCCACTGAATCTTAGACATGTGGAAAAATGTTGCCTGGACTGATGAGTCGAGATTCGAGTTGGTATATGCGGATGGCAGGATACGAGTACGGCGCAAACCACATGAAGCGAAGGTTCCTTCTTGCCAGCACGGTACTCTTCAAGCTGGTGGGGGTGGCATTCTCGTCTGGGGACTGTTTAGGTGGACTGAAATGGGACCACTGGTACGTGTGAGATCGTGCCTCACAGGTCAACGTTACCGGGATATCCTGGACGACCATTTGCTCCTGTTTGTGCGTCTTCAACATCCCACTGGGGACCTCATCCTGCAACAAGAGAATGCAGCTCCCGAATTGAATACGAATGACTGGATGAACACTCCACCGACGTGACCTCGCTCCCTTGGCCAGCTAGGTCACCTGACCTCAATCCCATCGAGCACATCTGGGATGTCATCGAGAGAGATGTTCGAGGCTCTGACTCTCCTCCATCAAATCTTCGTGAACTGTGGGAGCTTGTTCGGGGGTCGTGGATCCGTATGGCTTCCCAACGCTCACGGTGTCTTGTCGAGTCCATGCCGAGACGAATCGCCGCCGTCATCAGGACGAAAGGTGGTGCTACACTTTACTAGACAGGTATCTCTAATTCAATTGCTGTTCAGTGTACACGGACATTACCAAGACATAAACAGTATTGTCCATTTTGGCATCATGCATGTATGCATTTATAAATTATATATTAAACAGCCATGGTGATATTACACAACCCTGTCTGACTTCTGCTCTAATACAAAAGCATTTTGACACACCATTACTCGTACACATGCTGTACTGCCAGTGTACATGACTTTCACATTATTAAGAAGATTCCCAGTAACACTACACCAAAGTGTTCTATTTACTGAGTTATAAGCTTTCTTTAAATCTATGAAGGCAACAAAAACTTTCTTACTAACAGACAGATACTTTTTAATCATGAAACGTAAAGCAAATATTTGGTTAGTGCAGCTCTTACGAGGCATAAAACCATTCTGTAAATCCCACGCTCTCTCTGATGTAAAATCTCGTACCTTACCAATAACCTTTCCAAATACTTTCCCTGGTACACTCATCAAACTCGTATTCAGTCTGAACAATGATAGCATTCCACCAATTCTGAGCATAACTGGCAAATATCAGTTAACCAGTCAATTACAGAGTCCTCACCATATTTTAGCATCTCAGCAGTTATGTCATCCATTCCCGGAGCCTTACCGTTCTGAAGAGATTATTTGAGCTTTACCTACATCTTATCTTGAGATCCTTGCTTTGCTTCCATCTCTCACTGTGACATCATCTGCTTCTGCCTCAGAATCACCTTTATTTTCATGCTCTAATAACTCACAGAAGTAATCGTCTCATCTTTTACTTAACTAATTGGGATCCCATATTTTTTCTCCGATTCTATTCTGCACACAACTTAGAATTTTATTTCCCCTATTTTTCCTGTCTTATGTACTTCCAGAACGATTTTCTGTTTTACCCAAAAGCCAAACCGTGGCTTTCCTCGTTTCTATCCTTTGCTTTACTCTGGCGAATTAGCTTGGTTACCTCACGCTTCTTACAGCGATATTCATCCTTAGAAACTTTACCTTGCAATATACTCAAATATGTTTACTTCTTTCCTCTTAACTGCTTCTTTAATCTCACTGTTCCACCAAGCATCACCTCTGTTACAGACCAGTGAAGTACCACAGACGTCTTAAACAGCAGTTACAACACATTGCTTAAGACACGTCCACAACTTTTCTACATCCCTCTCAAATGACTTCAAGTCATTCAGTCGTTCTCTGAGTAAATCAGAGTAACGCTGATGTTCTTCATGTAGCCTTTCAACCTTTATTCTTTCCATCACAGGTCTCTTGCCATTTCTCTTTCTCCAGCCAACATTCAGTTTCACTCGTGACACTAACAAGTACTGATCAGAGCCAACATCCGCACCACTCATCACACGAGTGTCGACAACTAAGTCTTTCAGACGCTGATCGTAAAGTACAAAATATCTTACATCCTTTTGTCCCAGAATATGATTGTCCCAAGTGTATGTGTGGATATACTTGTGGTTGAAAATTATATTTGATACCCACAATCCATTTTCAATCCAGAGTTCAACTAATCTCTTTCGCCATTATCATTCATACCAGGATCATTAAACTTACCGAGAACATTATTAGAAATCCTATTTTGAACATCTACTCTTGCATTGAAATCCCCTGCTATTATAACCTTCTTTTCAGCACAAAATTACCTAAAACAGCCATTTTTCCAAAAATCTTCCTATCAGCAGGTTTGGAATGAAACGCTCGTATTAAGTATTATTAACATTTTAAAAAAAAATTCCGTTATTATTTTCAAACACTGGAGATACAACGTGGTTTTCCACCAAAGAATTATTGTACCCGTAGTGACTTCACTTCATCGCTAAGTACAGAAAACTCATTTATAAGTATCTCCTTAAAAAGAAAACGTCTGCTCAGGTAATTGCATCGCTACTATACTTCCGCATAGTTTTAGCATCAAAATTCCGCGCGACCAATGGAAGTAGAACAGGATTATGCAGTTTTAAAAGCACCCTTTTTAAGGTGATTCGAAAGAGGATTACAACCTGAAATAATATTAAGCTCCTCCAGGGAATTCGATTTTATGAAAACCCATTAGCTTTTACTCGGCAGTTGTTTTATATACGTATTTCAGAGTCAACAAACTAACGACGGTAATGCATCTCTTTGTGTGGGTAATCCTATCATTTATTTCACAATCTGAATTCTAAATTGAAATACAACTCTCTAGATTAATGCACCTTTTAAAACTAAAATAATCAACTCCTGGGTATGAGGTCTTTTAGCTCTCATCTTCAAAAATAGCACACACTGTTCTTGCAAACTTACGAGATTTTCTGAATTTCAGCATTCTTGTAGATAGTATGCTAATATCAGTAATTTCAACTTATACACGTAGATTTTCTGCTTTAAAATTAGTGTTTAGTAATTTACAACACCAATTTTGTAGCACTTCTTCTATAGAAAGTCTGGAACTATTAGTCTGATTTGAAAAATTCATTTTGCATTGTGAAACTCGAAATGCTGAATCTTGATTTTCCTGTCCTTTTATGATGCATTACTTCGCCGCTAGAGGGCGTGACTGCAAATGCTATCGAATTCAAAAGATATTTTGGGGAATATTAATTGCGTTTAAATATCCGATTGAAGAAGTTTTTTTCTTTCCTTCAATACAATTTATAACTATATCTATTTGGGATAGCTTCCTTTCAAACAATGCATGTTTTTTTATCACTAGGGGAGAACAGTTAAATTGAGAATTTCCTAATATCTCTGCTTCTAAAAGTTCGATTGAAAGCCTTCTGTTTGCGTCGGATGTAATTGATGGTGGAAAAGGTTCTGCATGTAACATATAATTTTGAGTAAAGAATTGTTCCGCCACTAGGAAGCGCAGGGGTATAATTCTGTTTCCGGTATATTATAAACAATATTTGTGCTTTGAAAGCTCAATCGACAAAATTCTTTTAAAGTCAGAGAACCGTCACCACATAAAATCTTTTGCTCCCTATTTGGTGCTTAAAATTATGCATGGTTTTTCCACCACGCTGCAAACATACTGTATATATCTTATTTTTTACGCTTTGCAACCATAGATTGAAGAATCGTATATGCTCCAGCTTTGTCCTTCTGTCCGTCCGTCTGTCTGTCTTCACGATAACTTGCGCAAATATTGGTCGATTTCGATGAAATTTTAGTATGCGGTAGAGGACCACCTGAGGACGAACCCTATTGAAAATGGGCGGAATGGGGGTCAAAGGTCAGTACATAGGAGAGGGATCCATTCCATTTCCCTTATGAGTCATAACTTGCGTAAAAATGGTTCGATTTCGATGAAATTTTAGTATGTGGTAGGGGACCACCTGGGGACGAATCCTGTTGTAAATGGGCGAAATGGGATCAAAGGTCAGGACATACGAGCAAGATCCATTTGATTGCCTTTTTGCATCATAACTTGCGTAGAAATGGTTCGATTTCGATGAAATTTTTGTATGTGGTAGTGAGCCACCTGGGGACGAACGCCGTTGAAAATGGGCGATATGGGGTCAAAGGTCAGGACATAGGAACGGGATTCATTTCATAGCCCTTATGCGTCATAACTTGACTGAAAATGCTTCAATTGAGACAAAACTTTATCATATTGTTCCGGAAGTATACTTAACCTGTTCTGTTGAATATCATAGAATTGGGATCGAAGGCCAGGACAGAGGGGCAAGATTTATTCCACAGCTATTATCCTCATAGCTTGAGTAATAACTTGAGTAATGATATCTGGTATGTTGGAAAGCCTATAATAATCAATGCATTGCATGATTTTATTAACTTGTTCTTGTTATCTCTGCTTCTAAAGGACCAACTCGAAAACTCTTTTCGTTGCCGGACAGTGTTTCTGGTGCGATATAATTTCAATTTTTTTATAACTACCAGCTTTGCCACTAGAAAGCTAAGTTCATGTTTATCTTTACGACACCTGCAGCAGTATCAGAGGGCGTAAAAACTCGATTGAAAAAGTCCCTTTTCAGTGGGATATTACAAACGACGAATTCATTTCCCCGTGCGTGTTCATCCTTAATAATACACAGCTCCGTCGCTAGGTGTCGCAAAAGCTTGATCGGTTTTGCTCGATATCTCTTTTTTACGCTTTCCAACCGTAGGTTGAAGAAGACGGACAGACTGATAATGCTCCAGCTTTGTCAGTCTGTCTTTCCGTCCGTCTGCCTGTTCGCACGATAACTCGCGTAAAAATGGTTCGATTTCGATGAAATTTTAGCATATGGTAGGGGACTACCTGGGGACGAACTCTATTGAAAATAGGTCAAAAGAGGTCAAAGGTCACGACATAGGAGCGGGATCCATTTCACTGCCCTTATGCGTCATAACGTGCGTAAATATGGTTCGATTTCGATGAAATTTTAGCATGGGGTAGGGGGCCATCTGGTGCACCAACCCTATTGAAAATAGGTCAAATAAGGTCAAAGGGTCACGACATAGGAGTATGATCTATTCCACTGCCCTTATGCGTCGTAACTTGCGTAAATAAGGTTCGATTTAATATGAAATTTTAGTATGTTTTAGGGGACTACCTGGGGACGAACCCTGCTGGAAATGGACGAAATGGAGTCAAAGGTCAGGACATAGGATCGGGATCCATTCCATCGCCCTTATCCCATACTATTAAATGAGCAATTCTTGTATGTATGTAAATTTTATTTTGAAAACGGCTCTAAGGATTTTGATGAAAGTCGTTAACCTACAGTTTTCTGGTACTAGAAATCGACGATTTAGCTTGATCTCGACTTTAGGAAAATTCGTTTAGTGGGCTAAATGACCACCCCGAATTACCGCGTTTTTAGTGTCATGGCGTCGTCCCATTAATGTTACCCATGCGTAGAAATCTTATGACGTCACACTCGCGCGATTAAGATTTTGGCGCACGGTCACGCCATCTGTCTCATTACGCCACGCGTTGTGTGTGGATCCTATTAAAGTTTTATGACGTCACACCCTTGTGAGCAGATGGTCGCGAGTCCCATATTTCTCATTACGTCACGCGTTGTATGCGTATATCCGTCCGCACGATAACTAGTAAGGGAACAACTAGGAAGGAACCCTATTGAAAGTGAACGAAATGGGGTCAAAGGTCAGGACATAGGAACGGAATCCATTTCACTGCTCTTATGCGTCATAACTAACGTAAAAAAAAGGTTCGATTTCGCTGAAATTTTAGTACGTGGTAGGGGACCACCTGTGGACAAAACCTATTGAAAATGGTCGAAATGGGGTCAAAGGTCAGGACATAGGAGCGGAATAACTTCCATCGCCATCATGCGTCATAACGTGCGTAAAAACGCTTCGATTTGGATGAAATGTTAGTATGTTGTAGGGCCTGCCTGGGGACGAATCCTATTTAAAATGGGCGAAATGGGGTCAAAGGTTAGGACACAGGAGCAGGATCTATTCCATAGCCGTTATGCATCATAACTTACGTAAAAATGCTTCGAATGCGACAAAAGGTTATCATGTTATTTCGGAGGTACACTGAACCGGTTCTGTAGAATATCATCGAAATGGGACCAAAGGTAAGGGCACAGGACCGATATTTATTCCATAGCCATTATCCTCATAACTTGAGTAATGATTTCTGGTATGTTGGAAAGCGTATCATAATCAATGCATTGCATGATTTTACTAACTTGTTCTGAAAGTACAATTTAAAAAATTCTTTTAACACCGTATATCATTCCCCTTGTTGAACATTTTACAAGTAATAGTGAGCTGTTTTACGTTTTCCAACCGTAGGGTGAAGAAGCGTATATGCTCCAGCTTTGTCCGTCTGCCTGTCCGCACGATAACTTAGAAAAAGTGGTTCGATTTCGAAGAAAGTTTAGTATGTGGTAGGGGACCACCTGGGGACGAACTCTGTTGAAAATGGACGAAATGGGATCAAAGATCAGGAGCGGGATCCATTCCATGCCCTTATGCGACATAACTTGCGTAAAAATGGCTCCATTGAGACAAAACGTTACCATGTTGTTCCGGAAGCATACGTAACCGGTTCTGTTGAATGTCATCGAAATGGGGTCAAAGGTCAGGGCATAGGAGCGAGATTTATTCTACAGCCATTATCCTCATAACTCGAGTAATAACTTGAGTAATGACTTCTGGTATGTTGGAAAAGCGTATCATAATCAATGCATCGCATGATTTTACTAACCTGTTGAGATTCACATTTCTGGCGCTAGGTAGTTTTAGTGTGCATTTCTGTTTGCAACTGTATATCTTTGCTTCTAAAAATCCTATTGAATAAAGTCATTTTTTACTGCATGCTTTTAGCTACAGATAAAAATGACAATTGGAAACAGTATTAACTTTAAATAACGCACAGTTTTTCCGTTTCTGTACGCAAATGCCAAAACATTTATTCTCGATATCTGAGTTTCCAGGACACGCATTTGAAATTTTTTTCTTTAGCATACCTTTTGTTATGAATACTTTTCGCACATTTTCTACTTTTTCATTATTGGAAATTTTTCCGCTAGGGGCGTCATCATATGTTTCCATTTGAAATAGTTTATTGAATTCTAAAAATCCCTTAAAAAACATTGTTTGGTAGAGTACTCAGCATTATGAAGAATAGTTTTTATCCATTTTCTTCTTCAAGTAATGCACACCTTTTCTACTACGGAGCGTAAAGTGATATCACATTTTCCTATATCTCATCTTCTAATTGTCCGATTTGAATATCCTTTTTGCCTCTGATATCTCCTTCGTGACAAATGTTTTGAATTTCGTAATACACTTTTCAGCAGCTAGTGAGAATAAGCATTATTTCTATTTGTGGATGTTTTATTTATTGTACAAATTTGGATGTAACCGGTCTATTGATTATGAACGTTGCGTATTTTAAATCATGCGCTCGTTTCTTCCAGGCGGTGTATGTGTATTCCCTTTTTTTCTGAATTCCCAGATTTTCTAAAAATACGCTCTGAAAATATTTTTTTTCTTGCCGGAAGAATTGAAAAGCCGTGCTCATTACACCCCAAAATTCAGTGTATCTTTTTTATGCCGTACCAGCACGGGTGTAGACCAAAGTTGGGAACGGGTCAAAAATTTGGACCCGGACTCGGACGTCACATAATTGTACCCGAACGAATCTGCCATGAACGAAATCGAAATTTAATTTATAACTATACATAATATTGTACTGTATATGTATATATATTTTACAAGAAACGATTATTTACCGATTGATGGAGAAAAGCTTGAGACAACCAATTTATACATTTATCTTGGGTAGCAGATATCGAGTGAGGGTCACGTTGATGATGAAATTAATCGGCGTATAAAACTTGGATGGAGAGCTTTTGGAAGAAACAGTACAATTTTTAAGAGCAGTATGCCATTATGTCTTAAAAGAAAAGCGTTCAATCAATGCATTCTGCCAGTGCTTACGTATGGAGCAGAGACATGAACCTTAACTAAAAAGGACATGCAAAAACTGCAGACAACTCAAATTGCATGGAGAGATGCATGCTTGGTGTAACCAGGAAAGATAAGAAGAGGAACTTGTGGATAAGGGAAATGACAGGAGTGGACGACATCATGACCAGAGTGGACGACATCATGGCCAGAGTGAAATCACTGAAATGGCAGTGCGCTGGACAGGTTGCCAGAAGAATGGACCACCGATGGACAACCGAGATTTTAGACTGAATTCCGAGGCACAGGAAAAGACCCAGAAGGAGACCCCATGGGAGATGAATGAATGAAATTCGAAAGTATGCTGGAGTGACATGGAGGAGAAAGGCCCAAGACAGACAATTGTGGAAGAAATTTGGGGAGACCTTCATCCATCAGTGGATTGATAATGGTTGATGATGATGATGATTATGATGATATATATAAGCAAGGGTCACATTGATCAGGGAATTAATCGGCGTGTAAAACGTAACTGGAGAGCTTTTGAAAGAAACAGAACACTTTTTAAAAACAATATACCATTATGTCTTAAAAGAAAAGTGTTTGATATCAATGCATCTTTCCAGTACTTACGGATGGATCAGAGACATGGACCTTAACTAAACAAGTTAGTAAATTAAAGCAATGCATTGATTATGATACGCTTTCCAACATACCAGAAATCGTTACTCAAGTTATGAGGATAACATGTGTAGAATAAATCTCGCTCCTCTGACCCGACCTTTGACCCCATTTCGATGATATAAAAGTAATGCGTAATGCACACACAGCGCGTGACGTAATGACGCATATGGTCGTGAGAGTGAGACGTCATAAAACTTTAATAGGATCCACAAACAACGCGTGACGTAATAAGGCAGATGGCGTGATCGCGCGCGTCGACATCTCAATCGCAAGTCGATCGCGAGAGTGTGACGTCATAGGATTTTTAAGAATGGGAAATATTAAAAGGACGACGCCATGACACTAAAAACGTGCTAACTCGGGGTGATTATTTAACCCACTAAACGAATTTTTCCAAAATCGAGATCAAGCTAAATCGATTTCTAGTACCAGAGAACGGTAGGTTAACCACTATCATCAAAATATTTAAAGCCGTTTTTAAAATAAAATTTACATATATACAAGAATTTCTCCTTTAATAAGATGTTATGGAATGCATCTCGCTCCTATGTACTGACCTTTGACCCCACTTCACCCATTTTCAACAGGGTTTGTCCGCAGGTGGCTCTCTACGACATACTAAAATTTCATCGAAATCGAACCATATGTGCGCAAGTTATGACGCATAAGGGCAGTGGAATGGATCCCGCTCCTATGTCGTGACCTTTGATCCCACTTCGTTCATTTTCAATAGGGTTGGTCCCCAGTGGTCCCCTACCACATGCGAAAATTTCATCGAAATCAAACCATTTTTACGCGAGTTATCGTACGGACAGACAGACGGATGGACAGACTGACAAAGCAGGAGCATATACGCTTCTTCAACCTGCGGTTGGAAAGCGTAAAAAGAAAACCAGGTTGAAAAAGGGACAGGAACACATTGACCCGACCCGTTTGACCCACAAAATATTGTCGACCCGTTGACACTCTGACCTGTGATCCGTCGCCATCTCTGGTGTAGACTTGTCCCAAAAGTTAGGGGTGGGCCGTTAATTGTTGCTATGCATTAACGGAATGCATCTCGCTCCTATGTACTGACCTTTGACCCCACTTCACCCATTTTCAACAGGGTTTGTCCGCAGGTGGCTCTCTACGACATACTAAAATTTCATCGAAATCGAACCATATGTGCGCAAGTTATGACGCATAAGGGCAGTGGAATGGATCCCGCTCCTATGTCGTGACCTTTGATCCCACTTCGTTCATTTTCAATAGGGTTGGTCCCCAGTGGTCCCCTACCACATGCGAAAATTTCATCGAAATCAAACCATTTTTACGCGAGTTATCGTGCGGACAGACAGACGGATGGACAGACTGACAAAGCAGGAGCATATACGCTTCTTCAACCTGCGGTTGGAAAGCGTAAAAAGAAAACCAGGTTGAAAAAGGGACAGGAACACATTGACCCGACCCGTTTGACCCACAAAATATTGTCGACCCGTTGACACTCTGACCTGTGATCCGTCGCCATCTCTGGTGTAGACTTGTCCCAAAAGTTAGGGGTGGGCCGTTAATTGTTGCTATGCATTAACGAAATATTTAAGGAAACATACCCATACATCGGGTGATCACTGAATAAATACCACCCTCATCAAAAGTGGATGCGGCCCGTTGACTATGTGATTTCTGAGAGGGCGCGATTAGTCGACCGACGTAGCATATATAAGCTGTGAGTGGAGCAGCTGGTAGTAAAATTCGGAGAGTGATGGGTGAATAGAAATATATATCGGATTTTGAGACAGGACTCATTGTGGGAGCTGGGAGAGGGGTTTCCCAAACGGCTGAACTGGTTAGGTTGTTAGAGAGTAGCCGTAGATGTGTATCAGAACCGGCGTGAAAATGGTCAAAGAACGATCCAGATGCAAAACTTCACAGAGCAACATATGAATTTTGCACGTAGAGCAATACATGAATGGTGCATGTGGAACAATGTATGAATGTGCATGTTGAAGAACGTATGAATGGTGCATGTTGAACAATGTATGAATGTGCATGTTGAAGAACGGATGAATGGTCCATGTTGAAGAACGTATGAATGGTGCATGCGAAACATCGTATGAATGGTGCATGTGGAACAACGCATAAATGGTGCATGTGGAACTAGGTATGAATGGTGCATGTGGAACACCGTATGAATGGTGCATGTGGAATAACGCATGAATGGTTCATGTGGAACAACGCATGAATGTTGCATGTGGAATAACGTATGAATGTTGCATGTAGAACAACGCATGAATGGTGCATGTGGAGAACGCATGAATGGTGCATGTGGAACAACGTACGAATGGTGCATGTAGAACAACGCATAAATGGTGCATGTGGAACAACACATAAATGGTTCATGTGGAACAACGCATGAATGTTGCATGTGGAATAACGTATGAATGGTGCATGTAGAACAAGGCATGAATGGTGCATGTAGAACAAGGCATGAATTGTGCATGTGGAACAACGTATAAATGGTGCATGTGGAACAACGCATGAATGGTGCATGTGGAACAACGCATGAATGGTGCATGTGGAACAACGCATGAATGGTGCATGTAGAACAACGTATGGATGGTGCATGCGGAACAACGCATGAATGGTGCATGTGGAACAAAGCATAAATGGTTCATGTGGAAAAACGCATGAATGTTGCATGTGGAATAACGTATGAATGGTGCATGTAGAACAACGCATGAATGGTGCATGTGGAACAACGCATGAATGGTGCATGTGGAACAACGCATGAATTGTGCATGTGGAACAACGCATGAATTGCGCATGTGGAACAACGTATGGATGGTGCATGTGGAGCAACGTATAGATCGTGCATGTCGAACAACGCATGAATGGTGCATGAGGAAGAACGCATGAATGGTGCATGTATTACAACAAATGAATGGTGCATGTGGAAGAACGCATGAATGGCGCATGTAGAACAACGCATGAATGATGCATGTGGAACAACGTATAAATGGCGCATGTAGAAAAACGTATGGATGGTGCATGTGGAACAATGCATGAATGGTGCATGAAGAACAACGTATGGATGGTGCATGCGGAACAACGCATGAATGGTGCATGTGGAACAACGTATAAATGGCGCATGTAGAAAAACGTATGGATGGTGCATGTGGAACAATGCATGAATGGTGCATGTGGAACAACGCATGAATGATGCATGTGGAACAACGCATGATTGGGGCATGTGGAACAACGCATGATTGGTGCATGTAGAACAACGCATGAATGGTGCATGTGGAACAACGGGTGAATGGCACATGTGGAACAACGCATGATTGGTGCATGTAGAACAACGCATGAATGGTGCATGTGGAACAACGGGTGAATGGCACATGTGGAGCAACGTGTGTATGGTGAATGTGGAACAACGTGTGAATAGTGCACGTGGAACAACGTATGAATGAGGCATATGGAACAACGTATAACTCAGAAATAGTGCACTTTTCTCCGAATGGAGACGGTGTCTTCCAAGATGAAAACGCGCCGAGCCACAGGTCCAAGGTTGTGCAGCAATGGTTAGAGAAACACAGTTCGGAATTCCAGCATGTCGGTTGGCCTTCGAAATCCCCGATGTAAATCCCATAGAGCAGTTGTGCGACACTATGGAACGGCGCATCAAGCATCTGGATAAACTAATCACCTCCAAACCTGCATTGAAAGCAGCATTACACACAGATTCGCTCGCAATATATCCTAATTGCTTCCGGCATTTTATTGAATCGATGCCACATTGAATAGTTACTGTACTGAGGACGAAAGGAAGACCAACAAAGTACTGGTCATAATACAGTGAACATTCAGTGTAATATATATACAGAGGTTTGACAACATAAGGTGAACACCTAGGAAATAGGTGGTGTGGGTCTTAATAAAGTGTTGGACTACCATTTGACTTTAAGTTGCCAACGCTCTTGGAATACATTCGCACCGCTACCACTTTTGAATAGTCTTCAGAGCAATGCTGTACCGTTCGTAGATCAGAACTTCAACCAATTACTTCAGAGATGTTGGAGGTGGCAATGTGCTTCTCTGTCTGATCTCCAAAACTGTCCAGCGTGGTTTGATAATATTCAAGTAAGGTGATTGAGTTGGCCAGAACAGATGTTGAAGTTCATTTTGGTGCTCCTCAAACCAATATTAGACTGTTCTGGTTGCGTGTATGGGTGCATTATCACTCTCCAGAACTGCCCACGATGATATTCAGGTGATTTAGCTGGCCAGGGCAGATGTTAAAGTACATTTTGGTGCTCCTCAAACCAATATTAGCCTGTTCTGGTTACGCGCATGGGTGCATTATGACTCTCCAAAACTGCCCATGATGATGTTCAGATGATTGAGTTGGCCAGAAAAGATGTTGAAGTTCATCCTGGTGCTCCTCAAACTAAGACTGAATTATTCTGGTTGTGTGTATGGGTGCATTATTACTCTCTGAAAGTTTCCACGATGCTATTGAAGTCACGAGATTGAGCTGACCAGGGCAGATGTTGAATTTATCTTGGTGCTCCTCAAACCAATATTAGACTGTTCTGGTTGCATGTAATGGTGCATTATCACTCTCCAGAACTGCCCACGATGATATTCAGGGGATTTAGCTGGCCAGGAAAGATGTTGAAGTTAATCTTTGTGCGCCTTAAACCAAGACTGGACTGTTGTAGCTGTGTGTATGAATGCATTACGACTCTTCAAAACTGCCCATGATGATGTTCAGATGATTGAGATGGCCAGAAAAGATGTTGAAGTTCATCCTGGTGCTCCTCAAACTAAGACTGAAATATTCTGGTTGTGTGTATGGGTGCATTATTACTCTCTGAAAATTCCCACGATGCTATTGAAGTCATGTTTTTATGCTGACCAGGGCAGATGTTGAATTTATCTTGGTGCTCCTCAAACCAAAACTGGACTGTTTCGGCTGTGTGTATGGCAGCATTATCATCTTGAAAAATGGCATCATTGTTGAGGAACAAGTTTTGAACCACAGAATGCACCTGATCACCTAAGAAAAAGGGTAAAGAAAAATGTTACCTCCTAGGCCATTAAGTGCTGCGAATCCAAATTTTGACGAAAAATCCTTTCATTTTTATTATGTTTTGTTTTAGTCTTTTACTATTTTTAATTTAATCTTAAAATGACCATATTCAAAATACCAAAGAGTAAGAGAATTCAATGAAATAATGCTCCCCGACTGACGGCGAGGATTAAAACATTACTTCCTCAAAAGGAAATTTCAGATGAACATTTACCCAGTTAGCAAACATCAGTGATGAGCATTAGGATTCATACGAATCATTTTAAGAGTACGCAGCTGTTCGACTTATCAATAGGAGAATACAATGAAATGTTCACACGATTTTAAGAATCAGGACATCACACTCAAATTAGCATTTCAACCTCACTTAGTTGATGTCTCCCTGGCTCCTGAAGAACTTCAAATGGAATTGATTGAGCTCTCACAAGATGCTATTTTAAAGTCCCTATTTGATGCTAAGAAAGATTCAATTGAAATATGGAAAAATGAAATAAAATACCCATGCCTTCGGCAACATGCACGAAAAGTGCTTTCTTGCTTTTCAACAATTTATTGCTGCGAATATACGTTCTTCTACCTAACCCAAATCAAGACGCCCTTAAGGTCACAAATGACGGATACCCATCTAGAAGATCAGCTGAAACTGCGGACTTCCATGTTGCAACCAAATATTAAATTGCTTTCCAACAAAAAGCAGTCACATCATATTCATTAAAATATTTTATTCTTTGAAGTTAGTTAGTACATAGTAGTTAAATGTTTACAAAACAATGTAGTGCATCTTGAAGTATTTCTTATTGAAGTTTCTTGAATGCGGCCTTATTAGATTACAAGTTACTTAATGCGGCCTACCAACATGAAAAGGTTCCCCACTTCTGACCTAGAATATCCAAGTACTCGCTGGCAGTAACTCGACCACGTAGCATGGTGATGAGGTTAGCGGAATGCCACGATAGGGCCTTAGTAGTCATCAGTGATCAGTGGCCATGTTTGACAGGTGGAATCAGACATTACGAACTGTAAGCTTCGTTTTTTTATAGGAGGTTTAACGACCACATTGAGCAACTCAATCCGCTTTAAGTAGTCGCCCGTCCTTAATTTAAGACCACTGGTTACAGGGAAGGGAGAGATCCAGTGCTGTAACACAAACAAAACATCCATACCTCACGGGATTCGAACCAGGACCCCTCTCAGACGAATGATCCAAAGCCATCCTTTAGACGACTGCGCCACTGGGGCGGCTGCACTTCGTTGAGGGTTCTCCAAACATAAACCCGACTTACTGTTGGGTGGGAATAATGAAAATGAGGAGTCATCGGACCATATCAAACGTTTTCAGTCATCCGCGGTACTGGTTGTGTATGTTCATGATACCATTATCTTCGCATTGTAACGTTGACGGTTTGTAATTAAATGTTTAATAATCGCAGCTATTCCATGAATGTTGGTTTTGTGAGGTTCTCTGAGGACTGTTTTTGTTGACACACAGTCTTCCAGGTGGATATCGAGTTCTGCTGTCTCTTTTGCTGCAGCAGTTCTGCGTTGTGTGGGCACAATCCTTGTCAGTGCTCGACTCTCCCTCTCATTTAAACTTGGTTTTCTCCCACTGTACTTCTTCTGACTGATTTTGTCGAAACAGTCTTCCAGGTGGATATTGAGTTCTGCTGTCACTTTCGCTGCAGTAATTCTGTGTTTGGACACAATCCTTGTTAGTGCTCGACTGTCCCTCTCGTCCAATCTTGGTTTTCGCCCACTATAGTTTTGTGGAAACAGGGCCTTCTAGGTGGATATTGAGTTCTGCTGTCACTTTTGCTGCAGTAGTACTGTGTTGTTTGGACACAATTCTTGTTAGTGCGCTACTGTCACTCTCATTCAATCTTGGTTTTCGCCCACTGTACTTCTGCTGACTGTTTGTTTGGAAACAGGGTCTTCAAGGTGGATATTCAGTTATGTTGTCACTTTTGGTGCAGTAGTTCTATGTCGTTTGGACACAATCCTTGTTAGTGCTCGACTGTCCCTCTCATTCAATCTTAGTTTTCGCCTACTATACTTCGGCTGAGTGTTTGTTTGGAAACAGGGTCTTCAAGGTGGATATTGAGTTCTGTTGTCACTTTTGGTGCAGTAGTTCTATGTCGTTTGGACACAATCCTTGTTAGTGCTCGACTGTCCCTCTAATTCAATCTTAGTTTTCGCCTACTATACTTCGGCTGAGTGTTTGTTTGGAAACAGGGTCTTCAAGGTGGATATTGAGTTCTGTTGTCACTTTTGGTGCAGTAGTTCTGTGTCGTTTGGACACAATCCTTGTTAGTGCTCGACTCTCCCTCTCATTCAATCTTGGTTTTCGCCCTCTATTCTTCTGCTGACTGTTTCTGTGTAAACAGTTTTTTCCAGGTAGATATTGAGTTCTGCTGTCACTTTTGCTGCAGTAGTTCTCTGTTTCGAGAGAATTCTTGTTTGTGCTTGACTGTCCCTCTCATTCAATCTTAGTTTTCGCCCACTATACTTCTGCTGACTGTTTTTTTTTTTTTTTTGGAAACGGGGTCTTTCAAGGGGATATTGAGTTCTGGTGTCACTTTTGTTGCAGTAGTTCTGTGTTGTTTGGACACAATCCTTGTTAGTGCTTGACTGTCCCTCTCATTCAATCTTAGTTTTCGCCCACTATACTTCTGCTGAATATTTTTTAAACACGGTCTTCCAGGTGGATATTGAGTTCTGTTGTCACTTTGCTGCAGTAGTTCCGTGTTCTTTGGACACAATCCTTGTTAGTGTTGGACTGTCCCTCTCATTTAATCTCAGTTTTCGTCCACTACTATTCTTCGCCGATGAAGTCTCGTCATGCTTTGTGTACGCAGTCGTAACCGTGGAGACTGTTGTTTTTGAAACACCAAACAATTTGGCGGTTATGGTTGCAGACGCTCTTGCTAAACGGGCTGCCGTATTTTGTTATCTTTGGAAGTCTGACAGGTAATCCATTTCACCTACCACTTGCATGAAACGCTTCTAAACACAAGTTGTACTACACTGGCATACAACCTAGAGAATATACATAGTAGAGTCATATTATTGTGACCACCTCCTACTTTTGACGTAAATAGCGCGTAGACAATGAAAGAAGGCACGTGTCGTGAGCTGGCTTAGAGGGTATATAATATGCACTGTAAGCAATCTGAAAACATATCCCTCGTTGCTGTCATGGATAAAAGGAGCGATTTATCAAATTTAAAAAAAGTGTTCATTGTCGGCTTTCGGGCCAAGACTGGCAGTAATTATCAAGTTTGTGAACTGTTCGCGTGCTGCTAAAGTGTATCATAATTGAAGAAATGGCAACATTGCGAATAAGAGATGTGGAAACTGCGGAGCACCACGTGCCATTGATATGAGAGTTGTACGTCGGTTGTGAAGGTGCGTGAGGGCCGATCGACACACTACAGTGGAGCAACTCAGTGGCCGAATGAACCAAGGGGCTACCGGAAGTGTGTCTAAAATGACAGTTCAGCGAACTCTGCTGCGTATGGGGCTCTGATGCAGACGGATGGTCACTGCACCTATGCTAACGAAGGTGCAACGGCAGAAAAGTCTTACATTTGCACGGCAGTATCGGAATTGGATCTAAGCTGTTTGGTAAATGATTGCCTCCTCTGATGAGTTACGTTTTCTGCTTCATCGAACGTATGGACTTTGGCGTATAAGACGAAGAAACATCGGAGAACAAACACTCTTCAACCATTGCTGGAAGAACTCAAGCTGGTGGGGGCAGCGTTATGGTTCGGGGAATGATTTCGTGACATTCAGTGGGTCCATTCCTACCCGTGGAAGGCACTATGGACTGAATTCTTTAGGAATCCATCCTTGCAGGCCACGTACACATATACATGCTGATTGTATTCTCTGGGGCAGATGGGATCTTCCAGCACGACAATGCGACGTGTCACACAGCTATAAATGTCCGAGAGTGGGTGGAAGAGCCCGATTACTACTTCAAAGTACTTCCCTGGCCACTAATTCTCCGGAATAAAACCCAATGAAGCACCTGTGGTATCACCTCGATCGTGTTGTTCGCTCTATGGATTCTCCACCACGCACCCTGCAGCAGCTGTCAGATGCACCGCAGTCAGCATGGCTTCATATACCTGTGAACACCTTGCAGCACCTTATTGAGTCACTCCCAGTCCCTTTAGCTGCTGTCCTAGCTTCACACGGTGGTTACTCTGGATATTAGCTGGTGGTCACAATAATGTGACTCAACCGTGTATATACAAAGGAACGATACAGAAAATATGATCACGTTTGTTTTATAGTCATTTGCAAAAGTTCAAGACCACCTGTTGGTTTTAGGAGATTTCTGCCGATTGCATCAGCTACTGTCTGTATTACTCAACTGCCTGTCGGTGTAGCATCCTCCTACAGTGGCAGCTGTTGATGGAGTAGTGGGAAGTGTGCGAACGTCAGTTTGCTTCTACTTTTCATGCTGAGAGGTTTTGTAGGTATTTTCTATATAGCGAAAAATGGGCAAAAAAGCACCAGTAAGTGTTACTCAGAGGGCACACATAGTTACTTTATATGATGAAGGATACTCCGAGCGTCACATAAGCAAAAAGATGAATGTGAGCAAGACTGTTATTTATAATAGGATCATGAAATATCGAGAGACAGGTGAATTTAGCGATTGAAAGAGAAGTGGAAGTCCAAGGAAAACAACCTCACGTAAGGACAATACTATTAAGCGAATAGTTATGCGTCCTCTGAGGACTGTTGCAAGAAAATCAAGGCCTTTCTTTATTCAAAAGAGTCTTATATTAGTATCAGCACTGTTTTCCGACGTTTTAGCAAAGATTTTGGATTAAAGTCTTATAAACCTCCAAAAGGTACCAGAGTTCTTCCAGTCCTCCCAGCAGAAGTTACGTATGCAATGAAGAACATGAAACGAGGGAAAACTCCAGGAGAAGATGGAATTACAGTTGACATCATACAAGAAGCAAGTGGAGAAATTGAAATAGTACTTGCCCAAGTTTTCCCTTGGTGCCTTAATGAAGGGAAGATTCCTGAGGATTGGAACAACGCTACAATAATCCTGCTACATAAAAAAGGTGACATTGAGGATCTCAGGAACTACAGACCTATCAGCCTCCTATCAGTGGTTTATAAAATCTTCACTAAAGTTCTTTCACACCGCTTGAAGGTAGCACTGGACATGGCTCAACCGAGAGAACAAGCTGGATTCATGAGTGGCTACAGCACAATAGATCATATCCACGTACTGAGAGAACTAATTGAAAGAGCGGGGGAATATGAACTTCCATTATGCATGGCTTTTATCGACTATGAAACTGCCTTTGATTCGGTGAAATCATCAGCAGTTACAATGGCTTTGAAGTCCTGCGGCATTGAAGATGCATACATTAATATTATTAATAACATCTATGAAAATGCAAATGTAGAGATTCGGCTATTTGAAAATACAACACACATAAAAATTGGAAAGGGAGTGAGACAAGGTGACACAATATCTACGAAGCTCTTTAATGTCACATTGGAAAATGTCTTTCAATCACTGAACTGGGAAAACAAAGGGATGAAAATTAATGGAGATTATCTAACCCACCTTCGTTTTGCTAATGACGTAGTCATTTTTGCCACTACCCCATCAGAGCTGCAGAGTATGATCCAGGAACTGGTTGACAAGAGTAAAGAAGTGGAATAAAAAATGAACTTTCAGAAGACAAAAGTGATGTTCAATGCTTTTTCAAGAAATGAAGATTTATCGATTGATGGCGAAAGGCTGGAGATAACCAATACCTACATTTATCTTGGACAGCAGATATCAAGTGAGGGTCACATTGATGAAGAAATTAATCGGCATATAAAACTTGCCTGGAGAGCTTTTGGAAGAAACAGTATAATTTTCAAGAGCAATATGCCATTATGTCTTAAAAGAAAAGTGTTTGATCAATGCATCCTTCCAGTGCTTACGTATGGTGCAAAGACTGTAGACAACTCAAGGAAACATGGATGCACCAGGAGAGATAAGAAGAGGAACTCGTGGATCAGAAAAATGACAAGAGTGGAAGACATCATGATTAGAGTAAAATCCCTGAAATGGCAATGGTATTGGTATTGTTAACTGTGGGTACGAAAATGGTACCGAGTTTATCGCTATAACGAAATACAAACATAGGAGATTCATTGAAAGTTGCAGTACCGAAAACAAAAGTGCGGCAATGTATATATATCCACGATGCAGCACAAAGTTATACAGAAAGGAAATGCTTATGCACACGAACACTGAGTGGCATAACAGCATGTCAAACGATATGAAAAAACACATTTGCACAAGTATATGAAAGTACTTTGACATCATAAATCAACCGAACTGATCTTAAGTGTGGTTTGAGCGCATTACATTATTGAGTAACTCATCAACATTATAAAAATAACAAAGGTAACAAATGTACCACTATAGTAATCCGCGATAGGGGAAAGCACTAACTCAGCACAGACACACAATTTTAGGAAATTTAAAAACAAGGTACAAATTGAGGAAACACCAAATAAGATAATAATAATGAGAAACTGGGGAGATCACACAAGTAACGAGACCAATTATTTGTGAAAACACAGCAAAAACACACAATTATAGCAAATTGAAAATACATTACTTGTGAAACACAGCCAAAACACACAATTATAGCAAAATTAAAATACATTACTTGTGAAACACAGTAAAAACACACAATTATAGCAAATTTAAAATACATGGCCCTAATTCAGGAAACAACAGATACTCGAGACAAGATAATGGGGAGATCATACAAGTAACAAGACTGTGGAGGAATCAATGCGAAACCAGGAAGATCCAGGTTACCACAAGGTGGAAAACGTCGCCGAAGAACCGTGAGTCGATGCTGAAAGATTCTCAGTTGTAAGGCGAGATAAAAGGGCGGCACGAAAATCCGTGACCAAACGTGATTGATCCTCTGAAACAGATGGATAAGAGCCCGAATAGAGAGGTGGTAAGCATAAATAACAGATTTAGCAAGAACGAAAAGATAGGAACAAACGGAAGGTCGGTGAGGCGTAATGCTTCCTCGAGGAAGAAGATAGTTGAAATCATGTAAAGTGTGGAGAGTGGAACAGGAAAGTGAAACGATCTGATGGATGAGAGTAAACAATGACTGTAGGATCTCGCAGGTATTATAATAATGTAGAAGATCACCGAATTGGCCACAAAATGGGCAAAGAGGACTAGAAAGAATCCCCTGACGATGGAGAATGGCTGGAGTGGGGAGTAGACCGTGGAGAAATCGCCACTGCACGTCTTTCTCCAGCGGTAAACTAAGAGTAAGGTGCAGAACACACCAAGTGGCAGAAAATGAAGATGGTGGAAGAGAGGAAATAGGTAACGGCGCAATATTGTGAAGAAGAAGATGACGGTAAAGACAGCGAGAAGTGACTGAATGAAGTAGATAGGGAGAACCAGAGAGTGAAAACGAAAAAGGTAAAGCAAGAGGGGCGGACGCGCAAGCAACAAGTCCATCAACAGATGCTATATCGGAAAATGACCGACGAAGAGCGCGTTGAAGAAGGAGAAACCTGAAATGCTCAATAGGATCAGCAGCTAGAGCAACAGAAATTTGTGAGAGAGAACGCCACCGAAGAGTCGGGGTGACAAGTTGCTTGACAACAAAAACACCCTCCCGAATCCAGGAGGGAAAACAAAAATATGAAGAATCCGACTGAGTCAAAACGGAAGAGTAGAAGAGTGGTTCATTTAACAATTGAAGGAGGCCAGAAGAAGGAAGATGAAACGGGGGTAATGCTCGCCAAAAATCAAGAAATCCTCTATACACCTCCGGAAGACGTTTAGGCAACAGAGGCAAACGATCCATAAGAAGAAGAGTCGATAAATTTATAACTGGGTTACGAGGACTTAGAATGACATCAACAGAACTAATAGCAGCAGTGGGAACAGAGCAATACAGCGAAAAAATGGAAACAAGGCGAGCAGTACGATATCGGAGATGGACATCAGGAAGTGCCGCCCCTCCGTGAGACACTGAAAGCGTGAGCGTCCGTGTAGACACCCAAGCCTGCCGATTCCACATGAAGCGGGTGATGGCTGACTGAATTTTACGAAGAAAAAAAGGAGCCGCTTGTGTAGACCATGTATATGTCAATAAAGGGAGAAGAAACGTAGAGACAACCCGGGCTTTACCCCAGTACGACAATAAAGCCTTAGCACGACTCCAGCGGGATAAAACATTAGATAATTTTTGGAGAAGCTGTGTCCAGGAACCAGAGGACATGAAAGAACGGTCACCAAGAACTACACCAAGAAACTGCTGCGTCGTCCGAGACCAAGAGGCTCCCCAGGGGCGATGAGGGCGTGCTCGCCACGCACCGCACCAGAGCCCGGTGCTCTTGTCTCTGTTCAGCGCAGCGCCGGAAAGTTGTGCATAATGAGAATAAACAGATTCCAGGGTCAAGAAACCGGACTGCGCTCGGATGAGTACTGTCATATCGTCTGCATACGCAACCAGGACAGAAGAAAAATTCCGAGATTCTTGTAGTAAAGAACGAGGCGAGGGAGCACGGATTTGGCACAACAACGGCTCAAACGCCAAAGCAAACAACTTCCCGGAAAGGGCACACCCCTGACGAATTCCAGTAGCAAAAGGAATGGAGCTTGTTAAAAATGAGTGAGTCCGAACGTGAAGAAAATAATTACGATAAAGGTTTAAAGGAAGTCTGCAAAAATTATGAGGAATACCAAATGAAAGAAGCACCCGAAAAAGGTAGGCATGAGGGACACGGTCAAACGCCTGGCGCTGATCCAACGAGGACAAGGCCAGGCGCTCAACCTGTCGATCAACAAGTACTAGAAGGTTTCGAAGAAGATGTAATGTTGATTGAACATATCCACCCGGAATTGTATACGTTTGGTCCGAATGAATAATGTCTGGCAGTATGCCATTCCAACGATGAGAAATAATCTTAGCAAAAAGCTTGTAATCGCTGTTCAAGATGCTAATAAAACGCCAATTGTCTACATTGAGGAGACAGCCTATCTTTGGTAGAAGACGAGCGACGGCAATGGTAAAAGATGAAGGGAAATCAGTGGGAAATAGAAGATTGTTAAAGCAAGCTAGAAAAAAGGGAGAGAGCAGAGGTAGAAAAGTACGATAGAATGCAACTGGGATACCATATAAACCGGGGGCGGACTGAGAGTTTCAAGAGGATAGAGCTGAAGATAATTCCGAGAGAGTAATTGAGGCAAGGAGAGAAGAATGAAGATAAGACGGAACTTGAGGAAGGCCTGTGAAGAGAGTAAAGGATGGATCAGGAGGCGAAGATGAAGAAGAGAAATGTTCGGTAAAATGAGAACCGAGAAAAGGGGAAAGCCGAGAGGGATCATCGGAGACAGCCATCAGGAAGGGTTAAATGCGTGAGCGAAGGAGAAGAAAGGATGTCCCTCTCAAACTCAAGAAAGGCACTCGCATCCTGGATGTCTGAAGAAACATCCTGTACATGAAGGCGAACAAGAGATTGCGACGCCTGGCTTTGAAGAACTCCCCGGAGAGCCGAGGACCTTATTCGATAGACGGCAGACGTAGGTGAAACACAAGCTAACTCAGGACGAAGGCGATCAACTTATAACGAAGTAAATTTCTCCGTCATTTCTGTCCACGCCAGGATTCGAACCCGGATTCCCTCATTCCGGAATAAGTCACTCTACCAGTTGAGCTACGCGGACATTTTATTCTGATTCCTATCTGCCTTTATGTCGTGTGCGTCCTTCTGGCAGGTACGTCACATCTCCTGGTACGTTACAAACTATGGATTCCGAGAGGCGAGTGGAAAGGGAAAATCTCTTGCAGAAAGCAACTAATGTAGTTTTAACAGAGATCCATTCCGACACAGGCTACGAGGTAGATTGAAGATCAATTTCAGCAGCCTGAAGGTAGGCTGATAAATGGAAACAAAAATCTGAATCAGTAAGGAACGAAATGGGAAGAGACCATAACCTGAAGAACGGTTTGAAGACAACAAAGAGAAATACAGAAAGAATGCAAATGGAATGATCAGACGAAACACACGGAATGTGTGACGCAGCATGAAGGTGTGTACTAAAATGGGATGAAACGTAAAACCGATCAAGTCGTGCTTCGGCCAAAGAAGCAGGATTGGAAGAACACCAGGTAAAATAACAGACAGAAGGATGAAGAAAACGGAAAGCATCAACAAGGTTGTAATGAGACAGAGGGTCGGATAAAACCTGAACAAGAGAAAAACGAGATTCGACACAGTGTGACCGATCAAGAGTAGGGTACAACATGCAATTGAAATCACCACCAAAGAGAACAATATCAGAGGGGACGACCGCTGCAAGATGAACAAATATGGAGTCTAAGAGAGAAAGTGCAACATCATTTCGCTGCGGTATATGAATGTTAAGAAGATGAACATCCAAATCCCCGAGACAAAAGGAGATATACAAGAAAACTCCCTCAGTCTTCGCGACTTCGACATTTGATGACATAGCTGGGTAAAGGCGTTGATGAATTCCAATGGATACGCCGTTTCTGTGACGGGTGGAAAAGCAATGAAAGAACCTATAGGGCCACGGGCGCCAACGATGAAATAGCGTAACGGGGATGCAATTTGTTTCCTGAATAAATAATACATCAGAATCAACAGGCACTAAGTCTGCAAAAACCAGAGAATTTGCGAACGGGTACGCAAATCCCCTAGCATTGAGAGAACAAAAAGTGATCGGTTTGGGGAAGAGAGCTAAAAGTCATCGGTAAGAGGAAGTGAGGTGTCACATATATGATACTCAGCGAGCTCCTTCAAGGAGGCGAGACGGCGCGTGTACCGTCTCAAAAAGCCTGATACCGAGGATCGGTGGCACACAGAGATTTAAAAATGACTCATAAGCTTCGAATTGCGTTACCGCTGCAAACAGGTCCAGATCAGGTGAGTGGAGGAATTCTTCAGAACAAACAGTCGTACGTGCAGGTTGAAAAAAGCGTAAAAGTTGCTGTTTGGACAGTGGTCCAGGAACTAGAGGAAACGTATCAACTGCCTGTAGAACCTCAACATCAGAGAGAGGATTAACATGACCTGAGTGGAGAAGCATACTGTTCGAAGAATTTTCAAGTGGAGAAACACCGGAACCGGAAACATCTGGGACACTAGATGAATCCTCAGAAAGAGTCACAGAAAGTTGTTTTAACTTTTTCTGTTTTACAGCGCCTTTGGAAGTTCCAATACGCTTTGAAGAAGACGCTGAGGCGGATGTATCCAGTAGTGAACCAGGCTCACCTCCCGAGTCAGGAGACGAGGAAGCCAACGTCGCCGAAGACGCAATACGTTACAGAGCAGCCTTAGTGGAGACTGGTACAACAGCCGAGGCTGCAGGAAGACGTGGCAACAAGGGTATTGTAGACAAGGTTGGAATTGGAGATCCGATATCCGAGAGGCTAGAAGAAGAGCCAGACGGCCGATCTGCCAAACCACCACTCAACACACCCGGATCGGAACACTCCGCTGTAGTCACATCTGTAGTAGAAGACATCTCTGCCAATCTTGAAGGTGGATGCACAATCGTACGGGTCGGGAGAGGAGGAGAGGCAACATTGTCCGTGACTGAAATGTTCGTCTGACGTAGAAACGAAGAGGTCTCGTCAGGCAAACTACCGGTAGTGGGGATATTAGATAGACCAATGTGGTCAGCAGTGGGATGCGAACGTGATGAACGTACACGTCGAAAGCGTTCACAGGATGCAGTGGTGTGATTCTGTGTCAATAGTGAGTGGTGAAAACCTTGAAACTGTACGTTCGTGAGCCAATTTCTACAGTAGCTTCTGTAGGGCAATCCGCCAAGGCTTTCTCGGTGGGAAAGACGACCAATAACTGACGGCGAGGTCCTGTAGCATGTGCAATTTTTTTTTGATTGGAGGTTTAACGATCACTATGAGCAACTCAATGGGCTATAAGCAGTCGCCCGTCCCTAATTTAGGGTCACTGGTTAAAGGGAAGGGAGAGAGCCAGTACCGTAAGACAAACACAACAGTCCTGCCTCACCGGGATTCGAACCCGGACCCCTTTCGGACGAATGATCAGAGGCCATCGCTTAGACCACTGCGCCACAGGGGCAAATCGAGTTCCGCGGGGAGCGTCAGAGAGGCGACCGAGCTTGCCAACAATTTTACAAACATGACTAACAAGGAGAGGAAGTACAGTATCAGGCACTTCCTGTGGAACAGGATAGAACGTGATGTTCACCGGTCGCTTGGAAAGAGGCGAAGGGATGAGATGTTTTGTCCCAATCGAAAGTCAATGTGCAAGAACAAAGTCAGTATCCTTCTTGTGACTGAACTGAACCGAGATACCCCGAGGAGTACGGGAAATTCCCGCAATGGACGCAGACGACACATGTCCAGAGAGGGCTTCCATATAGCGTGGCAATGGAGTATTTGGTAAGGCATGAAAGAGCACACCTCTACCCAGGAGGTTATGGAAATCACGGCCAATCTGAGAATTGTCATCTATCATTACCTTCACCTTGTGGTTGGAAACCTGAATAATCGGTGTTGATTGCAAAAGACCAGCAGGTTGAGAGAAATCGGACGTAGAAGTAGTTCCTCGTTGCACTGTAGAGGCAAATGACATCCTCGGAAAAGAAGTCTGTTCGGATCCGGCAGGCACAGAAGGCTGTGAGGGAAGAGAAGCACAGGCCGAAGGCAAGGCAGTAGAATCAGTAGTACCCAGGGAGGGCACCGAGGCAGATGCAGGAGCTGAAGAAGAAAGCGCAGCCAAGTCCAATGAAGGCACCGGAGCAGGAGTACTAGAAAGCTGAGAGCAGACACATCTGAGGACGAGAGTATGTTAACTTCCATGGACGTGGGAAGTGTGACGTGACGTGCATCCGCCACGCCCATAGATGATAAGGAAATACCGGAAGCCGCCATGCTGGCAGCTTCCAAACGTAAACAAACGAGCAAACGATACGAAAACGGATGAATATGAACTAATAGGAGGACGATAACGTTAGAAAAGTAGCTTAAAACGTACACAGTACCTTTAGACAGCCTGGCCACGCAACAGGTGAGTGAGGGAAGAGTTATTCCAAACTAAAATGTATTAAATATTGGAGCCTGCAACACTACGTCTGTCACGAACGAGCAATGGGCTGGACATATTGGTAGAAGAACAGGCCACCGATGGACAGCTGAAATTTTAGATTGGATTCCAAGGGACAGGAAAAGACCCAGAAGAAGACCACATGGGAGATGGGTGGTTGAAGTTCGAAAGTATGCGGGAGTAACATGGAGGAGACGGTCACAAGACAGACCGCTGTTTAAGAAACTTGGAGACCATCGTCCAGCAGTGGATTGATAATGGTAGATGATGATGAAACCTCCACGTAAACCTAGAATAACCTCTGTCACGAAAAAGAAGAGACTCCAGGTTGCGAAGATTCAGCAGTCGTCGACTGCTCAAAATTGGAGCCAGATTATTTTTTTCGGTGAATTAACTGTGCATCAATTTGAATCATATCTCGTGAAGCACATGTTCGTCGCCCAAAAGAGAAAATGTTTGCACACCGTTACTATCATGGGACATCCGCCTAGTCAGATTATAATGGCTGCTTTTGTCAGCATACGGTACTGCTTCATCATCCTGTTTGCCGACAGGCACCGATATGGCTGGTCCTTTCAATGTGGAAATGTTACGTGAGAAACCGTTAACTCTAATGAAAGTGCGCAGATGCACAATCTTTATGCAAGATGGTGCTACATGCCACAGATCAAAGACAGTAAAGGAGTACCTGCAGGGGAAAAACATAACTGAGCTTGACTGGCCCGGTAATAGTCCCAAATAACCCCATTGAAAATTTGTGGACCACTTTAGAAGAAAACGTACCAGAAAAATAGCCATCAAGTTCCTAATTTTTGATTGACGCGATAAAGCACGTGTTTTGCAAAGACATTTCAACTTAATGCTGCAAATCCCTCATTGGAAGTATGCCACATCGTATTCTGTTCGTTATAAAAAAAGGTGGCCAAACAAAGTACTGATTTGAGTCGTTTTGAGTTCTAAAGAATGTAAATATTTATCTGTGGGGTTATTGTTTTACGCTTTCCAACCGTAGGTTGAAAAAACGTATATGCTCCAGCTTTGTCTGTCCGCACGATAACTCGCGAAAAAATGGTTCGACTTCGACGAAATTTTAGTATGTGGTAGGGAACGACTGGGGATGAACCCTATAGAAAATCAACGAAATGGGGTCAAAGGTCAGCACACAGGAGCGGGGTCAATTCCATCGTCCTTCTGTGGCATAACTAACGTAAAAATGACTTGATTTCGATGAAATGTTAGTATGTGGTAGGGGACCACCGCATACTATTGAAAATGGGGGAAATAGGGTCGAAGATCAGGATATAGGAGCGGGATCCATTCCATTGCCCCTATGCGTCATAACTTGCTTACAAATGGTTAGACTTCGATGAAAGTTTAATATGTGGTAGGGGACAAACTGGGAACGAACCTTGTTGAAAATGGGTAAAATGGGGCCAAAGGTCAGAACATAGGAGAGGGATCCATTCTATCACCCTTATGCGTCATAACCTACGTAAAATTGCTTCGATTGCGACACAACTTTATCATGTTATTCCGGAGGTATACTGAATCGGTTCTGGTGAATATAATCGAAATGGGGTCAAAGAACAGGGCACAGGACCGATATTTATTCCACAGCCATTATCCTCATAACTTGAGTAATGATTTCTGGTATGTTGTACAGCGTATCATAGTCAATGTATTGCATGATTTTAAACTGCTGGCCACCCAAAATGCAACACCAAGAAGGACACGAGATAGCAAAGCCAGATTTACTGGACATATAACAACAGATACAAACATGAAATGATTGAGCTTTCAGGCCAAAGCGATTTGCGGAACACGCAGACATCAATAGTTCGTGTGGCCCCCATGGCTGAAAATAACGGCCGCTACACGCTGCGGTTTCGAACGAAAGATGCTTTGGATGTGGGCTTGTGGTATGTCGGTCCAGGTTGCTTCCACACCTTGACACAGTTCATCAGGAGTAGCCGCTGGTGGTACTTGCCGGGCCACTCGGTTGCCGATCAGCGACCATACGTGTTCGATGGGCGACATATCGGGAAAACAGGCGGACCACGGCAGCAGTGACACCTGTTGGGCCATGAAGAATTGTTGCACGATGCATGCCACGTGCGGGCGCACATTGTCCTGTTGAAACGTGGCCGCTGGCAGGTCCTGCAGGTAAGGGAGGACTACAGGCCCCAAAACGTCGGAGATGTAGCGGTGGCTGTTGATTGTATCGGCGATGCGTACCAGAGAGGTGCGGTTGTCATATCCAATTGCGCCCCAAACCATAACGCCAGGCGACGGACCGGTATGGCGATCCATAATGCAGGCGTCATACAGTCTCTCGCCGCGGTGCCGCCACATGCGGATCCGACCATCTTGGTGTTGCAGGCAGAAGCAGGATTCGTCGGAGAAGACAATGGCGTGCCATTCCATTCTCCAGGTGCGGCGTTCAACGGCCCACTGCCGCCACACTCGTCGGTGGTGTAACGTCAACGGTAATCGGAACAATGGGCGCCGTGCGACAAGTCCCCGCTCCTGCAGACGACGTCGAACGATACGTGCTGACACAGGTTGTTGCGCAACACACCCTAATACTTTTTTTTTGATTGGAGGTTTAACGACCACCGTGAGCAACTCAATGGGCTATAAGCAGTCGCCCGTACCTAATTTAGGGTCACTGGTTCCAGGGAAGGGAGAGAGCCAGTGCCGTAAGACAAACACCACATCCATGCCTCACCGGGATTCGAACCCGTACCACGTTTAGACGAATGATCAGAGGCCATCGTTTAGACCACTGCGCCACCGGGGCGGCACACCCTAATTCCTGCGCTAACGTTCGTGATGTGGCGGTGCGTGCCGTCAATGCCCGCCGCACAAAATGCCAGTCCTCCCGTTCGGTAGTGTGCCGCGGCTGCGGCAATCGCTCACGTCGGTCCGTCCGTCCTTCTTGCACCCACCGAATCCATACTCGCCTCACTGTGGCTGGATGTCGTCCCACACAGGCGCCGATGTCTCGGTAGGATAAACCGCTGTCGCGATAAGCGACTATTCGTCCTCTGTCGAACTCCGAAACGTGCTGGAATGACTGTCGTATTCTACGACGAGGCATCAGGAAGCTTCCCACGCAAAGGTTCGGCAGCACAACACACTTCCACAATTTACACCTCGCCTTCTGTGCACTCTTCTTATAGTGCTTCTCTGTGGCGTGCTGGGGTTCACATGATTTGCATATGCCCTGCAATGCTAATCGCTTGCATGTCTTCTCGCGAGCGACGCATGCTGCGAATTTCAGCCCAATCGGATGCTTCCTTCTTGGTGTTGCATTTTGGGTGGCCAGCAGTGTACTAACTTGTTTCAAATATCTCTGAGTAATAATTAGTTTTTTCGTTGAAAATCTTAATTTTCAATAAATTGACAGGTGGTCTTAAACTTTTGCAAATGACTGTATTCAGTGTGACCCTAGGCGTAACATTAACCCCTATAATCATGGTATTCATTTTATTTTGACTAACCAGTCTATGAATGCACAAGACACGCCCTCGTCAAAGAAGAATTTTTTTTTTTGATTGGAATTTTAACGACCACCGTGAGCAACTCAATGAGCTATAAGCACGAATGATCTGAAGCTATCGCTTAGACCACTGCGCCACCGGGGCGACAAAGAAAAATTAATAACCGTAACACACTTGCATGGAGTTCTACGGTTATTAGAAACAGGAATGAACAGTACAACATTAAATTGAAATTTCCCAATAGGTCTTATAAGAAAAGTCTTTTAGTCAACCCAACTTTCCAGTTCTTACCTATGGATCAGAAACTTGGTCCTTAATTAAAAAAATACAAATCTTGGTGAGAACTGAAAGTAATATAGAAAGATGCATGCTTACATAAGCGCCGACTTCGTGGATTAAAGAAACTTTTTGAACCCCCAATGATTTTGTTGTGGGTTCCTCAAACCTTTGTGCGTATTTCGTGGGAAAAATACACTTACGCATATACACAGTGCGTCAAAGAATTTTTAAGACTAGCGCCAGATTTCAGCCTACGGTGGTGCTACCAGTGTAATCGAGAATGCGTTATAAACCGTGACCATCTGCGTGCTTTCTGCCAAAAGTACTGCGCAGTTGTTAAAGTAACTCAAACGAAACGGCCGTTCATTAGAGAAGTAAAATTATTTGCATGTTGAATTATTACGATGGAACAAAGGGCTGTTATTAAATTTAACGCAAAACTTGGTAACAGTGCCTCGGAAACGTACCAAATGATGAAACAGGTTTACGGTGAGTTTTGTTTAAGTAGATCAAATGTTGTCCTTTTTTCACAAACGGTTTTTGGACGGAAGAGATACGCCAGAAGATGATAAGCATACCGGAAGACCAAGTTCATCTATGACATCTTAGATTATTGAAAAACTGCGTGATTTCGTGACAAACAATCGATGTGTGTCACTAAGAATGATGGAAGAGTCTTTAAACATCAACAAAGAAACGATTCGAACCATCCTGCATGAAGATTTGGGCAAAATAAAAGTATGTGCTAAATTTGTTCACACGTTAACCAATGAACAAAAATCAAGTAGAAGTGCACATTGCAGAGACATCATTTAAGCCGCTGAAAATGATTCAAACTTCTTAAAATTGATTTGTTACACGGCACTAGCAGTGTTCCTGCCGAGTCGGTCGGTAACGGTGCTTGGAACCTGAAGTACAATTTAGTTGGCCGCGGCACCAGGTGAGAATCTCAGGTGCACCGCTGCACTCAAAGATTCACACCAGAACATAAAAGAATGAAAATTGGAAGAATGATCCGAAGCATGAGGCTTGGGTGAATCCACCGTGTGAACAAAATAACAACAATAAATAAAAAATAAAATAAACTGAAAAGCGATACTTTGGGATCAGAGAGTTGTGATGAGGTTCACCCGCAATCACCAATTCGTGACTGAGTGTAGTGGTCCGGATCTTACTCCGGTACATTCAATCCCCAACCAGCCAGAACAACACTCACTTTCGCAAATAACACATGATTCTCAAATACACAACACAACATTTAATTACGTTCTGTGAGATTTAAACAGATACTGCGCTCTCTGGGCGCATAGACAATTGCCCCTCTTATGTGGGCAGCACACAGTATCACACTTTACTGTCGGACGACGCAAGCCGACTGAGTCTCCACCGGACTATCTGATCAAGAGATATATCGTTAACACACTAAATAGAGCAGCAGGTGATATTCATTTACAATTGCTTAGAGAATGAAAAAAATTATATGCAAACGATCACATTAAAAATAACACTCGCGACACAAAATACACAAGCACGTTAATTTGCGGTATAAGATTATAGGTGCGAAATACTGCTAAAGTTAATTAACTAAATCTAATAAGCATGCACATGCAGATCCCTTTCCCCGCTTGCTTTGGCCCTAAACCAAAGTTAAAAGAAACTGTCCGTCAAAGCGGAATTTGTGGCCACACCCTCTCCCTTATTCTAGTAAAAAAAATAATTAAGAAATGGGCCCTGAAAGAAATTGAAGTTTGTATGTGCAGGTACTTCCTCTGAGGTTCAGTCACTCAGTATTACTGCATCTATGTCCATGCAGCTTTGGGTGTCGGGATGGCACAAGTTCGCAGATGTGCGAAGAAAGAAAAAGGAAATATTCATATACTTACAGTTTCGTGACTTTGCTGTGCAAATCCAGTGTGCATCACATAATAAAACAAGATAAACACACACACACACACTTGCACCATGTGGCAGCACCGATGAATCAACACTTCACTTTGAAGCTTGAAGTAAATGAAGCACACAATTAAAATGGTGATATCACGCCGCACTTTGTTGCAATGATTAGAGTGCACACTGATCTACTCTCGTGACGATTTGAAGGTGGCCGTGAAACAAAATATCCCTTCTCTCGCATCTGCTGCCGCGGGTTCCGAGACTGATTTTCTGTATTCCTGGGAAATGATTTCTGTTGTCGTGAAGAAATAATTCTGACCGTCAACTGCCTGGAGAGTGGGACTCCCTCACTTCCGCTGCTGCTATAGTAGATTCCGTCCGTCTCTACCTTCCGTCCTTTTTGACCGCTCATTCCCAATTCAGTCAGTTCCTTTCCGTTAGCATAACATCTACCCTGCCTGAGTACGCAGTTCAAATATGCCCCTCGCAGGTTTTGTTTCCATTTTTTAACGAGTTGTGACCGCCAGCCCTGAGATTAATTTTCTCGGCCGAGCGAAATCAGACGTGCTTTTACCTTAAGCGTATATCAGCCACTGCCGACCGAAAACGACGCTCGAATTCAGCCCCTATTCTTTTCGGCGATTCTATACTCTTAATTGCCCATTGTCCCTCGCAGACGTCAGAGTATCTTTCTTCCTGACAGAGTTATGTGTCTGCTGAGGGTCTCTTGGCCCACCACTGAAGTAAACATACGGACCACAGCGTTAAGCTACAAGCTGAAAGAAGAAAAAAAGAAAAGTGAAAAACCACTTCGAACATTGCTGCTTCCATCCGCATTCGAAAGCACATTTCCCTAGCTCGCTTACACTCCCTAGAAGACCCTTGAGATAGGAATTTTTATGTTTCACTTCAGGGCTATGTGTGAGGTCTAGCAATTCAAAATGGCAAAATATTGCGTTTCTTGCCTTCAAGAGCATTGGAGCGACTTCCTAATTATCCCGCAATTTTGGTAATTAATTTAGAGAACAGCCGAAAGAAAAAAACAACGTAAATGAGAAATAAATAAAAAAAACTGAACTGTAAAAGAACATGTGAGCCTGCCGAACTGTGATTCCTAGCTGCCTCATACAATATGCGACATGGCTGACAAATTTTAAAGTTTTCTTCAATTTTTAGGTGGGGGGTGTCCACTGGAACAGATTGTTACTGGTGATGAAACATGTTGTTTTCAATATGATCCTAAAACAAAGCGACAAAGTGCGGAATGGAAGTAAAAAAACTCACCACAAGCCAAAAAAACAAGAAAAGTTTCATCGAAAATCAAAACAATGCTCATTACATTCTTCGATAGTAAGGGTATTATCCATAAAGAATTTGCTCCAAGTGGACAAACAATTACTGGTGAGTTTTATTTAAATGTTTTGAGGCGTTTGATGGGCAGAATTCGTCTCATTCGTCCAGAATATCGGGATGAAAACAGTTGGTGTTTGTTGCACGAGAATGCACCCAGTCACACCTCACTTCTTGTTCGTAGATTTTTGGCGAAACATAACGTCTGTGTGTTGAATAATTAACCGTATTCACCTGATTTAGCACCCTGCGACTTTTCTTTATTCCCCAAACATAAAATGACGTTAAAAGGGTGTTATTGTGATGATATTTCGACCATACAAACAGCTTCGACGCGTGCTTTGGAGGCAGTTCCGCAAAGTGAACTGGAACAGGCATTCGAATCATTATTAAATCGCTGTAACAAGTGCATTGAAACCGTAGGGACTTATTTTGAATAACAAACCAAAACAAATTATAATTTCTTGTTTCTATTTCATTTTACAGACCCAGTCTTAAAAATTCTTTGTCACACTGGGTATGATAAATTTTATTTTTTGTTATCAGTTGTAAGTTTTTCATTATTCATTCCTCGTTTACAATATATAGAAAGTGTGTATAGAAATTTACCCCTCAGATTGTTATTGTGCCTCAAAAAAGAATTAGTGTTTGTTTGTACTCATCAAATTTGACGCGACAGACAATAACACAAGTACCGTTGTTTAAGAGCATTTAAAACTGCCTCCTTCATAAAAGAAAACTCTTCGGTTTGTCTGTGTTCCCTCAAAATACAAAAGTCTAGCTCTAAATTCGGAGACGAGAACCTATTGGAGGTCATAGTGATGAAGCGGAAATGTGTTATACAGTCAGTTGACCCACCCTATCTTCGGACAGTCAAGGAGTAAGGAGGTTAGAAGAGAGAGAAGATGGCATCAGCAGCCGCTGGTGAAGCCAATTCTGATCATCTGGTTTCTTGCGCCCTCTGGGTGGGGAGGGTTCAGTGACGTGACGTCACTTCCTGAAGACTTGTGCTGGAGCACAGGTTGATAGCGGCCGTCTCTTACTCTCTGCAGCAGTCCCTGTAGGTCAACAATGCTCCCACAGCTTTAGCAAGTCAGTGATTGGTTAATACGCAATATGCACTTCCGCTCGACGAAGCATAATTTTGTTTAATTTTTTTAGAAAATACTAACCAGTTTTGGTGGGCGTACTGGGCATACAGAGCTCATGCGAAGTGGAGCCCACGGAAAACGCAGCGCATGCGGCTGATGCCATGTTTTCTCCCTTCTAACCTCCTATTTTAACTCAGAAATCATTTCTCTCTATTCTAAAAAAAGTAACTGCCGCCTCTGCTGCTGCTGCTGCCGCTGTTTTAGGAACTTCGCGACACTCTTGCTCTCCTAGCTCGCAGCGCAAAACGTATTGAATACAAAATTACGAAATTTACATCGTTTGTAGAAAATTGTGTGGAGAACACGCTGAAATAAACCGTTTTTCGATTTTGGCGATACTTCAAGAGCTATTGTATTTCAAAGTTAAGATAAGCAAAAACGTGCTATCAGGTGGCGTTCCGGACACACTATCAGCAACAGAAATACGGAACTTCGTAAGCATGTAGTGCCATGACCGAATGTTTGCACCTCGTTGCCCATTTTTTGAATCTCGATTTAGTTTACGAGAAATTAAATTTCTAAATCTCACAAAATTCTCTATTTCGCGATGGGATCGATTTAAAAAAACGGATATATGGCAAACTATAAATCATAACGCTTTGAATTTTTACAGCATAAACATACAACCATCATCCTTTTTTAACAAAAAAAAAATTAATAAAAAGTCATTTTCTGATTTTTAAGCATTTTTTAAAGACGCAAAGGAAAAAAACGAACGGCTTGTCTTCATAAGGTATTTATTGCTCAAAATGTTAGGTATAAAAAACGCTTCTACAAAATATGAACAAGAACAGAATACAAAACAGTAACAAGATGTGGGAAAGAACAAGGTATACGCAAGCATTTAAAAAAAAATAACAACAATGTAAAGGGTGTGAAAAAGAGGGCGCTCACGGGCTGCCCAGTTGAACAGTAGTAAAATTAAAAGTCTATGAGTCCGTTGATAACAATAGTATTAAACTGTGTCTAAGAGTTCGCCAAAAACAAAACAAAAACAGACGGTAAAGCATTACAAGTTCAAAGGTAAACAATTTCAAAACAAAACGTTTATTCAGAAGAAAAAAAAACTCAGTCAGTTGGGAAATCATGAACAGGCTGTTGATTGTTTTCGAGTTCAGCTGTGAGCAACTTCAGCATGTACCACAGACGATGCTGAAGCTGGGCATCTTCAGGGGTAACGGAAACGTTAATCAAAAATTCATCAAGCAATTGCAGTTGTTGAAGCATTTCAGGTAACCAATTTAACTTAGATTGAATACACGGGATTGTTAGAAATTTGTCAATCCTAGGGCGTTGAATTAGTTCAAGAAGTTCAGTAAATGTGAGCGGTTGCATTGGAACAGAACAGTCTTTGAACAGAGCGGAAAGTTTGGGAATGGTGGGAAGAGAAGAATCATCTCCAACAACATCCGAAGCAATCGATGCTGATTCACTTAAATTAGCAGTAACATCCATATCATCATCAGTAGGGAGGCAAGCGAATCTGTTTGTTGTACGAAGTTGAGAAGAAAAATTTTCTACGCCAGGTGAGGTTCCAGAGGAAGTGGCAGAAGATTTGGTCCGAAAACGCCTAGTGCGACGCGAAGGCCTAGGAGAAGACTCGGCAGAATTTGGGCGTTTCCCGGCAGTTTTGGGTCCAGAGGAGCCCACCGAAGTAGGAAGAGGTGGAAATGACATGTCAACAATGAGAGCAGATTTGAACAGTTGAGACGCAGTTGTTTGTACTTGCGAAACAGGTTGTGAAACGGGAGGCAATTTGTTGCTTGGTGGTGACGCTTGAGAGCTGGGCAATGATGACGCAGTAGTTTCGGAAGAAAGCGGCTGCTCGGAGTTGAATGGAAATGGCAGTTCAGTGTTTGGCAATAACTGCGTAGTTGTTTTGAAAGAAAGCGCATGCTCGGAGTTGTATGGTAATGGCTGTTTAGTGCTTGGCAATAACTGCGTAGGAGGTTTGAAAGACAGCGGCTGCTCGGAGTTGAATGGCAGTGGCGGAACTGAAACAGGTGAAGACAACGAAATATCTGCAGTCATTGAAGGAGCAAGTAACAGAGATGGTGACGTGGTTGACATTGGGGAAACAGTTTGTTCAGTAGTAAGGGAGGAGGAAGTGTATGATGGAGGTGTGTCAGGAACCTTCAACGAAGGGATAGCACCTTGCGCAAGTGTGCGCTGAGGGCACTCATAAGCCAGGTGTCCTTCAGCTCTACACAGGAGACACTGGACAACAGCAAATAAGTTGAAAACGTATGTTCGTGTGTCCGTAACAAGTTGCAGAGATGTGGGGCGGTTAGAAATGGCTTGGTCAGTGGGGAAAATAACACGATATTGGCGACGTCTTCCTTGCACAAATTTGAATGGAGAGTCTCTGGCAGCAGCTGGGAGAAATTTAGTCTCTCCCACTACTCGACCAAGAGTGCCGAGTGCAGCAACAAGTAAGTTGTCAGGAATAGCAGTAGGCACAGGAGATAATGTCACTGTGACCGGGCGCTGTGCAGAAGCGACAGGTTGCAAGTGAAAGGAGCCAATATCAATGCCTGTAGCAAGAACGGTGTCGGTGGCTTTTTGGTGAACAAAATGAACGACAACACCCCTCCAATGCGAATAATTGAAACGATGCTTTCCTTGGGAACAACTTTAACCAAGGCCTCCAAATAGAGGGGGAGTGGGGTGTCACGAAGAGACGGAAAATACACACTTAATAACAAAGCTGAGGAAAGTTCTTTACCTGCTGGTGAGTCGTCAGAAATCCGAATCTTGAGAACTTTATCTTCTCTAGAAAATTCTGGTTGCATAGAAAGAGGTGCATGAGATTGGTTTGGACGAGCAGTCGCAGCATACGAGCGTGGAGGAGTAGCAGCCGTGGCAGCAGAACGATACTCGGCATCCAGGATATGCAAATTAGGACGAAGAACATTCGATGCAGAAACATTAGGACGAAGCACCTTAGAAGCAGAAACACAATTAGAAGAAGACAAATCCACACTTGAAGAGGTCAAAGTTGTCTCACAAGCGGTCGATGTAGCCAACGAAAATCCAGCGTAGATAAAATCAGCAGACGGAACTTGGGAAGCAGCCATCATGGCCGCTAAGCCGAACAACACAACACTGCGTGCTGCAGCTGCGTCACACAGAAGAAACACAAAATAACGTAACAGGAGGCACACACACTCACTTCAAGTGAGGCAAAACGGTGAAAACACAACACAGTCAACCCGAACCACTAAAGCAGACGATAAATTCACAGGAAAAAAACATTTTTTTTACAGACGCAAGGAAAGAAACGAACGGCTTGTCTTCATAAGGTCTTTATTGCTCAAAATGTTGGGAAAAGAACCCCGAACAAAATATATACAAGTACAAAATAAATATAGTAACAAGAAATGGGAGAGAACAAGGTGATCGCCAGCATTAAAAAAAACATATAAATACAATATAAAAGGTTTGAAAAAGCGGGCGCTCGCAGGCTGCCCAGTTTAACAGTAGTAAAAAATATAAGTCAATGAGTCCATTGGTGAAAATAGTAATAAAATGTGTCTGTGAGTCCACCGAAAACGAAAAAAAAAAAACAGACGGTAAAGCGGTAAGAGTTCAAAGGTAAACAATTTCAAAACAAAACGCGAATTCAGTAGTAAAAATAAGTCTCGCACTTGGGCAGAAAAGTAGACACAGAATACTAATGAAGAACACTGATGATGGAATAAAACACTGTAGTGGAGAGCCGAAAGTTAAGCCAGCAGTTCCACGACATTTTCGACGACTTGGAACCAAGGCTGATGTGGTGACCATATAGACATGAAGTTTGGAACAGTGTTATTGGCTGTGCAATGTAAAATTCGAGTTGTAGTCTGGCTGTAACGGAGTGACGATATCTGCGGCAGAGGAAACGACGAGCTGTGTGATAACGGCGGAGGGAAGGTTGATCGACGCTGCGATGATAGTACAGATAGATTGTATACTTCGCTTGTAGAATTAGGAAGGAGCATACATGATTATGCGTGGGAGCCGACGGAAAGTGGTGACGTAACACAAGATAGTGTGACATGGTGTGAAGGTGAGCACAAACTTTTTGAAGGAGAGAGAACATCAGTGAGGACAAGGGCTGTAACATCAGACACAAGAAGTATGCATGATGAACATCTCCGAGGGTTGAACAAAAAAAACAAAGAGGTGAAGTCAGATGACGGAAACGGTGAAGAGTTCAAGGAGTCAGTAGGCGGCGATGAAGATGTAACCAATGAATGTCACAAGGTTTTGGAGAGGCGAGAGAAGTATGAGAGTCTGTCCAGGTGGCTGGCAAATCTGAAGATGGTACATTGGGAATAGGCATTGGTTCAAGAAAATGTGTTAAAAAATGCTGATAAAGAAGCTTGACAGGAACCTGATGAGGAAGGAAAGGAATATCATTGAGATACACAAGAAAAGGAAGGCGATGAGGCGCTGAGGGTTGCGAGATAAATCCATGTTGATCTGCGAGGAGAAGATAGAGTCGACGAATACTGACTTGAAGTAATCGAAGCTGAGAACGATGAATGGGCGAATCCGAAAGAGGAGGAGTGATCTGGGAGAGCGATTTCAAGCGAAGGTTGGAATCCACGAGTTGAGAGACTCGCACCACGCCACTGGTGAACCAGGTGGAGAAGTGCAAATATGAAGAAGCAGAGGAACGGATAGCAGAAGAAAAGAAGAGAGGTTCCGCAAGGAGATCGTTAGTAGATTCAGGGGGAAGGCGAATAGGATATGAGGAACGCCAGAGGGTAAGAGCGGATCTGTAAAACTCAGGGAAATGGCTCGGAACGAGAGGAAAGAGGTCCATGCGGAGAAAAAGTTGAGACAGTGAGGTGGGGACTTCGGGGAAAGAGAAGCGTGTCGACAATGGTTTGAGAAAAAGAAGGTTGGAGAGAGAAATTCCGAAGGAAATTTTGAAGGTGGAAAGCTTTGAACTTCAGAGAGATATCGGAGAGAGAGAGACCACCAAAAGAAATAGGAAGAACGAGAGTGGAGTGCTGCACCCAATGAATGACATTCCAGAAGAAATTAGTAAAGGTACGTTGAAGTTCGCGAAGCAAAAACGGCGGAGGAAGGTGCGCAGTCCAAGCATGAAAAAAAGATGGTTGGAAAAAGGTGTTGAGGAGGTAGGCACGGCTGAGGAACGACAGAAAAGGCTTGAGACGGTAAAAAGGTGCTAGGCGGCGATTGACCCGCTGAACCAGGGGAGTCCAGGTAGCAGCGGCGACCGCAGAGGGGTCTCCAATGTAGACTCCGAGAAATTTGGCAACACTTGAAGACCAGCGGGCACCCCATGGGCGGTCAGCGCGGATCGTCCACGACCCAGCCCATAATCCAGAGCATTTATCCATGTTGAGTGAAGAACCAGAAATCGCAGCATATTCAAGATAGGTATTTCGAAGAGTTCCGAATGCTCCCTCAGAACGGATGAAGACTGTTAGGTCATCTGCGTATGCCGAAAGAACTGTGTGGTGGTGACGGGTGCACGCAACTCCTCGCGGAACTGAGGAAAACAAACGAGAACGGAGACAAATAAAAAGCGGTTCAAAAGAGAGAGCAAAGAGTTGACCCGACAGGGGGCAGCCCTGCCGGATCCCACTAACGAAAGGAATAGCAGAGGTGAGAAATGCTGAAGTACGAACACGAATAAAGGAGTGAGAGTAAAGATTGGAAAGAGCCAAACGGAAGGAGGAAGGAAAACCAAACTGGCGAAGAACAGTGAAGAGATATGAGTGGTTAATTGAATCAAAAGCTTGACGATGGTCGATATTGAAAATTGCGAGAGGTTCAGAGAGTCGAGAAGCAAGAGAGTATAAGTTACGAATGACAGTGATGTTAGAAGCGATTGAGCGAGAAGGAACAGTGTAGGTCTGATCAGGATGGATGATGTGCGAAAGAACTGGATTAAGGCGAAGAGCAAGAACTTTGGCAAAGATTTTGTAATCGGTATTTAGAATGGAAATAGGCCGCCAGTTTGTCAAGAGTCCAAGGTTGCCAGATTTTGGAATAAGGCGAAGTAGAGCAAAGGAAAAAGCTGATGAAGAAAAAGGAAGACGAAGAAAAAACGAAGTTAAAACAGGCTACAAGAAGAGGAAGGAGAGTTGGAAGAAAAGCCTTATAAAAGGAAAGAAGAAGACCGTCTTCACCTGGTGAGGAACGATCATTAAGACTGAAAACAGAAGAACGAATTTCGGCTGGTGAGATTGGAGCACTGAACGAAGAAAAGAAACATTGAGGGACTTGAGGAAGACCGTGAAGAAGTGGAGAGGAATCAGCTGGAGGCATCTGAGTAGGTTGAAAACGACCAGAAAAGTATGAATGAGTATGTTGGCAGATGAGGGAGGGGTCTGCCGTAGTAGATCCATCAGGAAGGGAAAGATAAGCGATGGTATTGCATTTAGTTCGATGTTCTTCAAGATGACGAAGACTGTGAAGGGGATCATCATGAAAGTGAAGAAGGGTGAACTTCAAGCAAGTCAGAGCAGATTTAGCCGATGATTGGAGGCGATGATGAAGCCGGGCTTGCAGGATTTCAAAGTTAGGATCGGTGTGCGAGGTAGACTGAAGAGAACGGCGGATTGAATCTATGTCCATAAGACGATTGGTACGAACAGAAAAACAAAAGCGTTTAGCAAACGCAGTAATGGAATGCTTGGTGGAGAGCCACAGAGCTGCCGGGTCAACAGTGGAGGAAAGTTGATTGACTGATTGCGCAATAATGGAATTGACATGAGAAATAAAAGTTGAATCTTGCAGGCAGAAATCATCAAGGGTCCAAACCATTGGGTGAGGGACACCAGTGGAGGGAAGATGAAATTGTAGAACGACTGGACGATGGTCGGAGGAAACAGCTGGAGCATGTGAAACAGAAGCAAGGGAAGAACGCAAAGAACTGGAAACATAAAATCGGTCCAAACGTGCAGCAGCGTTGGAGGATCCTGCAGGAGGAAACCAGGTGAAATCACGGGTCACAGGATGGAGAAGGCGAAATGCATCTTGGAGAACAAAATTAAAGACCAGTTGAGTGAGTTGCGAAACCAGAGAAGAGCGGAAATCTTGAGACCCATCACGATCGTAAAGAGGTTGCAGCGTATAGTTAAAGTCACCAACCATGATCACAATTTCAGAAGACGGAATCTCAGCGAGAATTGTAGTAACATGAAGAAAAAGGGATGTAGCTTCTGAATCACTACGAGGAACGTGCAAATTAAACAAGTGAAAACGGGTAGAAAGGAAGCGAAAAGAAAGGTATTGAAAAATCCCAAGCAGGCTCTGTGACTCAACAACGTCAGAAAGAAACGGAAGAAAACGATTATGAATGCCAATTGCGGTGTCGGACCCCAAATGGGCACGGAAATTGTGAAAAAAGACAAAAGACCAGCGTCGCCAGCGGGAAATGTCTGTCAAAGGAGAACAGTTTGTTTCCTGCAGGAGAATGATGTTAGCTTTAAGATAACGAATATCTTCGAAGACAAGAGCATTAGTTGCCGACGCAGCAAAGCTTCGGCAGTTGAAACTAACACAACTCAGTTGGGATATCATGAACAGGCTGTAGATGGTTTTCGAGTTCAGCTGAGAGCTTCTTCAACAGGTATGAAAGACGCCGCTGAAACTGGGCAGCATCAGGAGGAAGAGTTATATTTCTCAAAAATTCATCAAGTAATTCAAGTTGTTGAAGCATTTCAGGTAACTTATTTAACTTGGATTGAATACACGGGATTGTTAGCAATTTACGTTTTTAGGGTGTTGAATTAGTTCAAGAAGTTCGGTGTATGTGAGCGGTTGCACTGGAACAGAACAGTCTTTGAAAAGAGTTGAAAGTTTGCTTATGGTGGGAAAAGAAGAATCATCTTCAACATCCGGAACAACCGATGCAGATTCACTTAAATCAGCAGCAACATCCATATCATCTTCAGTAGGGAGGCATGCGAATCTGTTTGTTGTACGAAGTGGAGAAGAAAAATTATCCACGCCAGGTGAGGTTCCAGAGGAAGTGGCAGAAGATTTGGTCCGAGAACGCCTTGAGCGTCGCGAACGCTTTGGAGAAGACTCCGCAGAATTTGGGCGCTTCCCGGAAGTTTTGGGTCCAGAGGAGCCCACAGAAGAAGAAAGAGGTGGAAATGAGATGTCATCAATCAGAACAGATTTGAACAGTTCAGAAGCAGACGTTTGAATTTGCGAAACAGGCTGTAAAACGGGTGCCAATTTGTTGCACGGTGGTGGCGCTTGAGTGCTGGGCAATGAAGACGCAGAAGTTTTGAAAGAAAGCAGCTGTTCGGAATTGAATGGTAAAGTCGGTTCAGTGTTTGGCAATAACTGCGTAGTTGTTTTGAAAGATAGCGCCTTCTCGGAGTTGTATGGTAATGGCAGTTCTGAAACAGGTAAAGACAACGAAATATCTGCAGTCATGGAAGGAGCAATCAGCAGAGATGGTGACGTGTTTGACATAGGAGCAACAGTTTGTTCAGTAGTAAGGGAGATAGAAGTGGAAAATGGAGGTGCATCGGGAACCTTCATCGAAGGGACAGCACCAGGTGCAGGTGTGCGGTGAGGGCACTCAGAAACCAGGTGTCCCTCAGCTCGGCACCGGAAGCACTGGACACCAGCAAATAAGTTGAAAACGTATGTTCGTGTGTCCGTAACAAGTTGCAGAGTTGTGGGGCGGTAAGAAATGGCTTGGTCAGTGGGGAAAATAACACGATATTGGCGACAACCCCCTTGCACAAAGTTGAAAGGAGAGTCTCTGGCAGCAGCTGGAAGAAATTTTGTCTCTAACACTACTCGACCAAGAGTGCCGAGTGCAGCAACAAGTAAGTTGTCAATAATAGCAGTAGGCACAGGAGATAATGTCACTGTGACCGGGCGCTGTGCAGAAGCAACAGGTTGCAAGTGAAAGGAGCCAATATCAAAGCCTGTAGCAAGAACGGTGTCGGTGGCTTTTTGGTGAACAAAATGAACGACAACACCCTCCAATGCGAATAGTTGAAACGATGCTTTCCTTGGGAACAACTTTAACCAAGGCCTCCAAATAGAGGGGGAGTGCGGTGTCACGAAGAGACGGAAAACACACACTTAATAACAAAGCTGAGGAAAGTTCTTTACCTGCTGGTGAGTCGTCAGAAATCCGAATCTTGAGAACTTTATCTTCTCTAGAAAATTCTGGTTGCATAGAAAGAGGTGCATGAGATTGGTTTGGACGAGCAGTCGCAGCATACGAGCGTGGAGGAGTAGCAGCCGTGGCAGCAGAACGATACTCGGCATCCAGGATATGCAAATTAGGACGAAGAACATTCGATGCAGAAACATTAGGACGAAGCACATTAGAAGCAGAAACACAATTAGAAGTAGACAAATCCACACTTGAAGAGGTCATAGTTGTCTCACAAGCGGTCGATGTAGCCAAAGAAAATCCAGCGGAGATAAAATCAGCAGACGGAACTTGCATTTGTACTTGGGAAGCAGCCATCATGGCCGCTAAGCCGAACAACACAACACTGTGTGCTGCAACTGCGTCACACAGAAGAAACACAAAATAACGTAACAGAAGGCACACACACTCACTTCAAGTGAGGCAAAACGGTGAAAACACAACGTAGTCAACACGAACCACTAACGCAGACGATAATTTCACAAGAAAAAAACGTTTTTTTTACAGACGCAAAGGAAAGAAGCGAACGGCTTGTCTTCATAAGGTCTTTATTGCTCAAAATGTTGGGAAAAGAACCCCGAACAAAATATATACAAGTACAAAATAAATATAGTAACAAGAAATGGGAGAGAACAAGGTGATCGCCAGCATTAAAAAAACAAAAAAATACAATATAAAAGGTGTGAAAAAGCGGGCGCTCGCAGGCTGCCCAGTTTAACAGTAGTAAAAAATATAAGTCAATGAGTCCACTGGTGACAATAGAAAAAAATGTGTCTGTGAGTCCACCAAAAAAAAACAGACGGTAAAGCAGTAAGAGTTCAAAGGTAAACAATTTCAAAACAAAACGCGAATTCAGTAGTAAAAGTAAGTCTCGCACTTGGGCAGAAAAGTAGACACAGAACACTAATGAAGAATACTGATGATGGAATAAAACACAGTAGTGGAGAGCCGAAAGTTAAGCCAGCAGTTCCACGACATTTTCGACGACTTGGAACCAAGGCTGATGTGGTGACCAAATAGACATGAAGTTTGGAACAGTGTTATTGGCTTGTGCAATGTCAAATTCGAGTTGTAGTCTGGCTGTAACGGAGTGACGATATCTGCGGCAGAGGAAACGACGAGCTGTGTGATAACGGCGGAGGGAAGGTTGATCGACGCAGCGATGATAGTACAGATAGATTGTATACTTCGCTTGTAGAATTAGGAAGGAGCATGCATGATTATGCGTGGGAGCCGACGGAAAGTGGTGACGTAACACAAGATAATGTGACATGGTGTGAAGGTGAGCACAAACTTTTTGAAGGAGAGAGAACATCAGTGAGAACAAGGGCTGTAACATCAGACACAAGAAGTATGCATGATGAATATCTCCGAGGGTTGAACAAAAAAAACAAAGAGGTGAAGTCAGATGACGGAAACGGTGAAGAGTTCGAGGAGTCAGTAGGCGGCGATGAAGATGTAACCAATGAATGTCACAAGCTTTTGGAGAGGCGTAAGAAGTATGAGAGTCTGTCCAGGTGGCTGGCAAATCTGAAGATGGTACATTGGGAATAGGCATTGGTTCAAGAAAATGTGTTAAAAAATGCTGATAAAGAAGCTTGACAGTAACCTGATGTGGAAGGAAAGGAATATCATTGAGATACACAAGAAAAGGAAGGCTATGAGGTGCTGAGGGTTGCGAGATAAGTCCATGTTGATCTGCGAGGAGAGGATAGAGTCGACGAATACTGACTTGAAGTAATCGAAGCTGAGAACGATGAATGGGCGAATCCGAAAGAGGAGGAGTGATCTGGGAGAGCGATTTCCAGCGAAGGTTGGAATCCACGAGTTGAGAGACTCGCACCACGCCACTGGTGAACCAGGTGGAGAAGTGCAAATATGAAGAAGCAGAGGAACGGATAGCAGAAGAAAAGAAGAGAGGTTCCGCAAGGAGATCGTTAGTAGAGGCTGGGGGAAGGCGAATAGGATATAAGGAACGCCAGAGGGTAAGAGCGGATCTGTAAAACTCAGGGAAATGGCTCGGAACGAGAGGAAAGAGGTCCATGCGGAGAAAAGTTGAGACAGTGAGGTGGGGACTTCGGGGAAAGAGAAGCGTGTCGACAATGGTTTGAGAAGAAGAAGGTTGGAGAGAGAAATTCCGAAGGAAATTTTGAAGGTGGAAAGCTTTGAACTTCAGAGAGATGTCGGAGAGAGAGAGACCACCAAAAGAAATAGGAAGAACGAGAGTGGAGTGCTGCACCCAATGAATGACATTCCAGACAAAATTAGTGAAGGTACGTTGAAGTTCGCGAAGCAAAAACGGCGGAGGAAGGTGCGCAATCCAAGCATGAAAAAAGATGGTTGGAGAAAGGTGTTGAGGAGGTAGGCACGGCTGAGGAACGACAGAAAAGGCTTGAGACGGTAAAAAGGTGCTAGGCGGCGATTGGCCCGCTGAACCAGGGGAGACCAGGTAGCAGCGGCGACCGCAGAGGGGTCTCCAATGTAGACTCCGATAAATTTGGCAACACTTGAAGACCAGCGGGCACCCCATGGGCGGTCAGCGCGGATCGTCCACGACCCAGCCCATAATCCAGAGCATTTATCCATGTTGAGTGAAGAACCAGAAATCGCAGCATATTCAAGATAGGTATTTCGAAGAGTTCCGAATGCTCCCTCAGAACGGATGAAGACTGTTAGGTCATCTGCGTAAGCCGAAAGAACTGTGTGGTGGTGACGTGTGCACGCAACTCCTCGCGGAACTGAGGAAAACAAACGAGAACGGAGACAAATCAAAAGCGGTTCAAAAGAGAGAGCAAAGAGTTGACCCGACAGGGGGCAGCCCTGCCGGATCCCACTGGCGAAAGGAATAGCAGAGGTGAGAAATGCTGAAGTACGAACACGAAAGAAGGAGTGAGAGTAAAGATTGGAAAGCGCCAAACGGAAGGAGGAAGGAAAACCAAACTGGCGAAGAACAGTGAAGAGATATGAGTGGTTAATTGAATCAAAAGCTTGACGCTGGTCGATATTGAAAATTGCGAGAGGTTCAGAGAGTCGAGAAGCAAGAGAGTATAAGTTACGAATGACAGTGATGTTAGAAGCGATTGAGCGAGAAGGAACAGTGTAGGTCTGATCAGGATGGATGATGTGTGAAAGAACTGGATTAAGGCGAAGAGCAAGAACTTTGGCAAATATTTTGTAATCGGTATTTAGAATGGAAATAGGCCGCCAGTTTGTCAAGAGTCCAAGGTTGCCAGATTTTGGAATAAGGCGAAGTAGAGCAAAGGAAAAAGCTGATGAAGAAAAGGAAGACGAAGAAAAAACGAAGTTAAAACAGGCAACAAGAAGAGGAAGAAGAGTTGGAAGAAAAGCCTTATAAAAGGAAAGAGGAAGACCGTCTTCACCTGGTGAGGAACGATCATTAAGACTGAAAACAGAAGAACGAATTTCGGCTGGTGAGATTGGAGCACTGAGCGAAGAAAAGAAACATTGAGGGACTTGAGGAAGACCGTGAAGAAGTGGAGAGGAATCAGCTGGAGGCATCTGAGAAGGTTGGAAACGACCAGAAAAATATGAATGAGTATGTTGGCAGATGAGGGAGGGGTCTGCCGTGGTAGATCCATCCGGAAGGGAAAGATAAGCGATGGTATTGTATTTAGTTCGATGTTCTTCAAGATGACGTAGACTCTGAAGGGGATCATCTTGAAAGTGAATAAGGGTGAACTTCAAGCGAGTCAGAGCAGATTTAGCTGATGATTGGAGGCGATGATGAAGCCGGGCTTGCAGGATTTCAAAGTTAGGATCGGTGTGCGAGGTAGACTAAAGAGAACGGCGGATTGAATCTATGTTCATAAGACGATTGGTGCGAACAGAAAAACAAAAGCGTTTAGCAAACGCAGTAATGGAATGCTTGGTGGAGAGCCACAGAGCTGTCGGGTCAACAGTGGAGGAAAGTTGATTGACTGATTGCGCAATAATGGAATTGACATGAGAAATAAAAGTTGGATCTTGCAGGCAGAAATCATCAAGGGTCCAAACCATTGGGTGAGGGACACCAGTGGAGGGAAGATGAAATTGTAGAACGACTGGACGATGGTCGGAGGAAACAGCTGGAGCATGTGAAACAGAAACAAGGGAAGAACGCAAAAAACTGGAAACATAAAATCGGTCCAATCGTGCAGCAGCGTTGGAGGATCCTGCAGGAGGAAACCAGGTGAAATCACGGGTCACAGGATGGAGAAGGCGAAATGCATCTTGGAGATCAAAATTAAAGACCAGTTGAGTGAGTTGCGAAACCAGAGAAGAGCGGAAATCTTGAGACCCATCACGATCGTAAAGAGGTTGCAGCGTACAGTTAAAGTCACCAGCCATGATCACAATTTCAGAAGACGGAATCTCAGTGAGAATTGTAGTAACATGAAGAAAGAGGGATGTAGCTTCTGAATCACTACGAGGAACGTGCAAATTTAACAAATGAAAACGGGTAGAAAGGAAGCGAAAAGAAAGGTATTGAAAAATCCCAAGCAGGCTCTGTGACTCAACAACGTCAGACAGAAACGGAAGAAAACGATTATGAATGCCAATTGCGGTGTCGGACCCCAAATGGGCACGGAAATTGTGAAAAAGACAAAAGACCAGCGTCGCCAGCGGGAAATGTCTGTCAAAGGAGAACAGTTTGTTTCCTGCAGGAGAATGATGTTAGCTTTAAGATAACGAATATCTTCGAAGACAAGAGCATTAGTTGCCGACGCAGCAAAGCTTCGGCAGTTGAAACTAACACAACTCAGTTGGGATATCATGAACAGGATGTAGATGGTTTTCGAGTTCAGCTGAGAGCTTCTTCAACAGGTATGAAAGACGCCGCTGAAACTGGGCAGCATCAGGAGGAAGAGTTATATTTCTCAAAAATTCATCAAGTAATTCAAGTTGTTGAAGCATTTCAGGTAACCTATTTAACTTGGATTGAATACACGGGATTGTTAGCAATTTTTTACGTTTTTAGGGTGTTGAATAAGTTCAAGAAGTTCGGTGTATGTGAGCGGTTGCACTGGAACAGAACAGTCTTTGAAAAGAGTTGAAAGTTTGGTTATGGTGGGAAATGAAGAACCATCTTCAACATCCGAAGCAACCGATGCTGATTCACTTAAATCAGCAGCAACATCCATATCATCTTCAGTAGGGAGGCATGCGAATCTGTTTGTTGTACGAAGTGGAGAAGAAAAATTCTCCACGCCAGGTGAGGGTCCAGAGGAAGTGGCAGAAGATTTGGTCCGAGAACGCCTTGAGCGTCGCGAACGCTTTGGAGAAGACTCCGCAGAATTTGGGCGTTTCCCGGAAGTTTTGGGTCCAGAGGAGCCCTCAGAAGAAGGAAGAGGTGGAAATGAGATGTCATCAATGACAGCAGATTTGAACAGTTCAGAAGCAGGCGTTTGAATTTGCGAAACAGGCTGTAAAACTGGTGCCAATTTGTTGCACGATGGTGGCGCTTGAGTGCTGGGCAATGAAGACCCAGAAGTTTTGAAAGAAAGCAGCTGTTCGGAATTGAATGGTAAAGACGGATCAGTGTTTGGCAATAACTGCGTAGTTGTTTTGAAAGATAGCGCCTTCTCGGAGTTGTATGGTAATGGCAGTTCTGAAACAGGTAAAGACAACGAAATATCTGCAGTCATGGAAGGAGCAATCAGCAGAGATGGTGACGTGGTTGACATAGGAGCAACAGTTTGTTCAGTAGTAAGGGAGGAAGAAGTGGAAGATAGAGGTGCATCGTGAACCTTCATCGAAGGGACAGCACCAGGTGCAGGTGTGCGGTGAGGGCACTCAGAAACCAGGTGTCCCTCAGCTCGGCACCGGAAGCACTGGACCCCAGCCAATAAGTTGAAAACGTATGTTCGTGTGTCCGTAACAAGTTGCAGAGTTGTGGGGCGGTAAGAAATGGCTTGGTCAGTGGGGAAAATAACACGATATTGGCGACGACCCCCTTGCACAAAGTTGAAAGGAGAGTCTCTGGCAGCAGCTGGAAGAAATTTTGTCTCTCCCACTACTCGACCAAGAGTGCCGAGTGCAGCAACAAGTAAGTTGTCAGGAATAGCAGTAGGCACAGGAGATAATGTCACTGTGACCGGGCGCTGTGCAGAAGCGACAGGTTGCAAGTGAAAGGAGCCAATATCAATGCCTGTAGCAAGAACGGTGTCGGTGGCTTTTTGGTGAACAAAATGAACGACAACACCCCTCCAATGCGAATAATTGAAACGATGCTTTCCTTGGGAACAACTTTAACCAAGGCCTCCAAATAGAGGGGGAGGGGGTGTCACGAAGAGACGGAAAATACACACTTAATAACAAAGCTGAAGAAAGTTCTTTACCTGCTGGTGAGTCGTCAGAAATCCGAATCTTGAGAACTTTATCTTCTCTAGAAAATTCTGGTTGCATAGAAAGAGGTGCATGAGATTGGTTTGGACGAGCAGTCGCAGCATACGAGCGTGGAGGAGTTGCAGCCGTGGCAGCAGAACGTGACTCGGCATCCAGGATATGCAAATTAGGACGAAGAACATTCGATGCAGAAACATTAGGACGAAGCACCTTAGAAGCAGAAACACAATTAGAAGAAGACAAATCCACACTTGAAGAGGTCAAAGTTGTCTCACAAGCGGTCGATGTAGCCAACGAAAATCCAGCGTAGATAAAATCAGCAGACGGAACTTGGGAAGCAGCCATCATGGCCGCTAAGCCGAACAACACAACACTGTCTGCTGCAACTGCGTCACACAGAAGAAACACAAAATAACGTAACAGAAGGCACACACACTCACTTCAAGTGAGGCAAAACGGTGAATCCACAACGCAGTCAACACGAACCACTAACGCAGACGATAATTTCACAAGAAAAAAACGTTTTTTTTACAGACGCAAAGGAAAGAAGCGAACGGCTTGTCTTCATAAGGTCTTTATTGCTCAAAATGTTGGGAAAAGAACCCCGAACAAAATATATACAAGTACAAAATAAATATAGTAACAAGAAATGGGAGAGAACAAGGTGATCGCCAGCATTAAAAAAAACAAATAAATACAATATAAAAGGTGTGAAAAAGCGGGCGCTCGCAGGCTGCCCAGTTTAACAGTAGTAAAAAATATAAGTCAATGAGTCCACTGGTGACAATAGAAATAAAATGTGTCTGTGAGTCCACCAAAAAAAACAGACGGTAAAGCAGTAAGAGTTCAAAGGTAAACAATTTCAAAACAAAACGCGAATTCAGTAGTAAAAGTAAGTCTCGCACTTGGGCAGAAAAGTAGACACAGAACACTAATGAAGAACACTGATGATGGAATAAAACACAGTAGTGGAGAGCCGAAAGTTAAGCCAGCAGTTCTACGACATTTTCGACGACTTGGAACCAAGGCTGATGTGGTGACCAAATAGACATGAAGTTTGGAACAGTGTTATTGGCTTGTGCAATGTCAAATTCGAGTTGTAGTCTGGCTGTAACGGAGTGACGATATCTGCGGCAGAGGAAACGACGAGCTGTGTGATAACGGCGGAGGGAAGGTTGATCGACGCAGCGATGATAGTACAGATAGATTGTATACTTCGCTTGTAGAATTAGGAAGGAGCATACATGATTATGCGTGGGAGCCGACGGAAAGTGGTGACGTAACACAAGATAATGTGACATGGTGTGAAGGTGAGCACAAACTTTTTGAAGGAGAGAGAACATCAGTGAGAACAAGGGCTGTAACATCAGACACAAGAAGTATGCATGATGAATATCTCCGAGGGTTGAACAAAAAAACAAAGAGGTGAAGTCAGATGACGGAAACGGTGAAGAGTTCGAGGAGTCAGTAGGCGGCGATGAAGATGTAACCAATGAATGTCACAAGCTTTTGGAGAGGCGTAAGAAGTATGAGAGTCTGTCCAGGTGGCTGGCAAATCTGAAGATGGTACATTGGGAATAGGCATTGGTTCAAGAAAATGTGTTAAAAAATGCTGATAAAGAAGCTTGACAGTAACCTGATGTGGAAGGAAAGGAATATCATTGAGATACACAAGAAAAGGAAGGCTATGAGGCGCTGAGGGTTGCGAGATAAGTCCATGTTGATCTGCGAGGAGAGGATAGAGTCGACGAATACTGACTTGAAGTAATCGAAGCTGAGAACGATGAATGGGCGAATCCGAAAGAGGAGGAGTGATCTGGGAGAGCGATTTCCAGCGAAGGTTGGAATCCACGAGTTGAGAGACTCGCACCACGCCACTGGTGAACCAGGTGGAGAAGTGCAAATATGAAGAGGCAGAGGAACGGATAGCAGAAGAAAAGAAGAGAGGTTCCGCAAGGAGATCGTTAGTAGAGGCTGGGGGAAGGCGAATAGGATATAAGGAACGCCAGAGGGTAAGAGTGGATCTGTAAAACTCAGGGAAATGGCTCGGAACGAGAGGAAAGAGGTCCATGCGGAGAAAAGTTGAGACAGTGAGGTGGGGACTTCGGGGAAAGAGAAGCGTGTCGACAATGGTTTGAGAAGAAGAAGGTTGGAGAGAGAAATTCCGAAGGAAATTTTGAAGGTGGAAAGCTTTGAACTTCAGAGAGATGTCGGAGAGAGAGAGACCACCAAAAGAAATAGGAAGAACGAGAGTGGAGTGCTGCACCCAATGAATGACATTCCAGACGAAATTAGTGAAGGTACGTTGAAGTTCGCGAAGCAAAAACGGCGGAGGAAGGTGCGCAATCCAAGCATGAAAAAAAGATGGTTGGAGAAAGGTGTTGAGGAGGTAGGCACGGCTGAGGAACGACAGAAAAGGCTTGAGACGGTAAAAAGGTGCTAGGCGGCGATTGACCCGCTGAACCAGGGGAGACCAGGTAGCAGCGGCGACCGCAGAGGGGTCTCCAATGTAGACTCCGAGAAATTTGGCAACACTTGAAGACCAGCGGGCACCCCATGGGCGGTCAGCGCGGATCGTCCACGACCCAGCCCATAATCCAGAGCATTTATCCATGTTGAGTGAAGAACCAGAAATCGCAGCATATTCAAGATAGGTATTTCGAAGAGTTCCGAATGCTCCCTCAGAACGGATGAAGACTGTTAGGTCATCTGCGTAAGCCGAAAGAACTGTGTGGTGGTGACGTGTGCACGCAACTCCTCGCGGAACTGAGGAAAACAAACGAGAACGGAGACAAATCAAAAGCGGTTCAAAAGAGAGAGCAAAGAGTTGACCCGACAGGGGGCAGCCCTGCCGGATCCCACTGGCGAAAGGAATAGCAGAGGTGAGAAATGCTGAAGTACGAACACGAAAGAAGGAGTGAGAGTAAAGATTGGAAAACGCCAAACGGAAGGAGGAAGGAAAACCAAACTGGCGAAGAACAGTGAAGAGATATGAGTGGTTAATTGAATCAAAAGCTTGACGCTGGTCGATATTGAAAATTGCGAGAGGTTCAGAGAGTCGAGAAGCAAGAGAGTATAAGTTACGAATGACAGTGATGTTAGAAGCGATTGAGCGAGAAGGAACAGTGTAGGTCTGATCAGGATGGATGATGTGTGAAAGAACTGGATTAAGGCGAAGAGCAAGAACTTTGGCAAAGATTTTGTAATCGGTATTTAGAATGGAAATAGGCCGCCAGTTTGTCAAGAGTCCAAGGTTGCCAGATTTTGGAATAAGGCGAAGTAGAGCAAAGGAAAAAGCTGATGAAGAAAAGGAAGACGAAGAAAAAACGAAGTTAAAACAGGCAACAAGAAGAGGAAGAAGAGTTGGAAGAAAAGCCTTATAAAAGGAAAGAGGAAGACCGTCTTCCCCTGGTGAGGAACGATCATTAAGACTGAAAACAGAAGAACGAATTTCGGCTGGTGAGATTGGAGCACTGAGCGAAGAAAAGAAACATTGAGGGACTTGAGGAAGACCGTGAAGAAGTGGAGAGGAATCAGCTGGAGGCATCTGAGAAGGTTGGAAACGACCAGAAAAATATGAATGAGTATGTTGGCAGATGAGGGAGGGGTCTGCCGTGGTAGATCCATCCGGAAGGGAAAGATAAGCGATGGTATTGTATTTAGTTCGATGTTCTTCAAGATGACGTAGACTCTGAAGGGGATCATCTTGAAAGTGAATAAGGGTGAACTTCAAGCGAGTCAGAGCAGATTTAGCTGATGATTGGAGGCGATGATGAAGCCGGGCTTGCAGGATTTCAAAGTTAGGATCGGTGTGCGAGGTAGACTGAAGAGAACGGCGGATTGAATCTATGTCCATAAGACGATTGGTGCGAACAGAAAAACAAAAGCGTTTAGCAAACGCAGTAATGGAATGCTTGGTGGAGAGCCACAGAGCTGCCGGGTCAACAGTGGAGGAAAGTTGATTGACTGATTGCGCAATAATGGAATTGACATGAGAAATAAAAGTTGGATCTTGCAGGCAGAAATCATCAAGGGTCCAAACCAATGGGTGAGGGACACCAGTGGAGGGAAGATGAAATTGTAGAACGACTGGACGATGGTCGGAGGAAACAGCTGGAGCATGTGAAACAGAAACAAGGGAAGAACGCAAAAAACTGGAAACATAAAATCGGTCCAATCGTGCAGCAGCGTTGGAGGATCCTGCAGGAGGAAACCAAGTGAAATCACGGGTCACAGGATGGAGAAGGCGAAATGCATCTTGGAGATCAAAATTAAAGACCAGTTGAGTGAGTTGCGAAACCAGAGAAGAGCGGAAATCTTGAGACCCATCACGATCGTAAAGAGGTTGCAGCGTACAGCTAAAGTCACCAGCCATGATCACAATTTCAGAAGACGGAATCTCAGTGAGAATTGTAGTAACATGAAGAAAGAGGGATGTAGCTTCTGAATCACTACGAGGAACGTGCAAATTTAACAAATGAAAACGGGTAGAAAGGAAGCGAAAAGAAAGGTATTGAAAAATCCCAAGCAGGCTCTGTGACTCAACAACGTCAGACAGAAACGGAAGAAAACGATTATGAATGCCAATTGCGGTGTCGGACCCCAAATGGGCACGGAAATTGTGAAAAAAGACAAAAAGACCAGCGTCGCCAGCGGGAAATGTCTGTCAAAGGAGAACAGTTTGTTTCCTGCAGGAGAATGATGTTAGCTTTAAGATAACGAATATCTTCGAAGACAAGAGCATTAGTTGCCGACGCAGCAAAGCTTCGGCAGTTGAAACTAACACAACTCAGTTGGGATATCATGAACAGGCTGTAGATGGTTTTCGAGTTCAGCTGAGAGCTTCTTCAACAGGTATGAAAGACGCAGCTGAAACTGGGCAGCATCAGGAGGAAGAGTTATATTTCTCAAAAATTCATCAAGTAATTGAAGTTGTTGAAGCATTTCAGGTAACCTATTTAACTTGGATTGAATACACGGGATTGTTAGCAATTTTTTACGTTTTTTAGGGTGTTGAATAAGTTCAAGAAGTTCGGTGTATGTGAGCGGTTGCACTGGAACAGAACAGTCTTTGAAAAGAGTTGAAAGTTTGGTTATGGTGGGAAATGAAGAAACATCTTCAACATCCGAAGCAACCGATGCTGATTCACTTAAATCAGCAGCAACATCCATATCATCTTCAGTAGGGAGGCATGCGAATCTGTTTGTTGTACGAAGTGGAGAAGAAAAATTCTCCACGCCAGGTGAGGGTCCAGAGGAAGTGGCAGAAGATTTGGTCCGAGAACGCCTTGAGCGTCGCGAACGCTTTGGAGAAGACTCCGCAGAATTTGGTCGTTTCCCGGAAGTTTTGGGTCCAGAGGAGCCCTCAGAAGAAGGAAGAGGTGGAAATGAGATGTCATCAATGACAGCAGATTTGAACAGTTCAGAAGCAGGCGTTTGAATTTGCGAAACAGGCTGTAAAACTGGTGCCAATTTGTTGCACGATGGTGGCGCTTGAGTGCTGGGCAATGAAGACCCAGAAGTTTTGAAAGAAAGCAGCTGTTCGGAATTGAATGGTAAAGACGGATCAGTGTTTGGCAATAACTGCGTAGTTGTTTTGAAAGATAGCGCCTTCTCGGAGTTGTATGGTAATGGCAGTTCTGAAACAGGTAAAGACAACGAAATATCTGCAGTCATGGAAGGAGCAATCAGCAGAGATGGTGACGTGGTTGACATAGGAGCAACAGTTTGTTCAGTAGTAAGGGAGGAAGAAGTGGAAGATAGAGGTGCATCGTGGACCTTCATCGAAGGGACAGCACCAGGTGCAGGTGTGCGGTGAGGGCACTCAGAAACCAGGTGTCCCTCAGCTCGGCACCGGAAGCACTGGACCCCAGCAAATAAGTTGAAAACGTATGTTCGTGTGTCCGTAACAAGTTGCAGAGTTGTGGGGCGGTAAGAAATGGCTTGGTCAGTGGGGAAAATAACACGATATTGGCGACGACCCCCTTGCACAAAGTTGAAAGGAGAGTCTCTGGCAGCAGCTGGAAGAAATTTTGTCTCTCCCACTACTCGACCAAGAGTGCCGAGTGCAGCAACAAGTAAGTTGTCAGGAATAGCAGTAGGCACAGGAGATAATGTCACTGTGACCGGGCGCTGTGCAGAAGCAACAGGTTGCAAGTGAAAGGAGCCAATATCAATGCCTGTAGCAAGAACGGTGTCGGTGGCTTTTTGGTGAACAAAATGAACGACAACCCCCCTCCAATGCGAATAATTGAAACGATGCTTTCCTTGGGAACAACTTTAACCAAGGCCTCCAAATAGAGGGGGAGGGGGTGTCACGAAGAGACGGAAAATACACACTTAATAACAAAGCTGAGGAAAGTTCTTTACCTGCTGGTGAGTCGTCAGAAATCCGAATCTTGAGAACTTTATCTTCTCTAGAAAATTCTGGTTGCAAGGAAAGAGGTGTATGAGATTGGTTTGGACGAGCAGTCGCAGCATACGAGCGTGGAGGAGTTGCAGCCGTGGCAGCAGAACGTGACTCGGCATCCAGGATATGCAAATTAGGACGAAGAACATTCGATGCAGAAACATTAGGACGAAGCACCTTAGAAGCAGAAACACAATTAGAAGAAGACAAATCCACACTTGAAGAGGTCAAAGTTGTCTCACAAGCGGTCGATGTAGCCAACGAAAATCCAGCGGAGATAAAATCAGCAGACGGAACTTGGGAAGCAGCCATCATGGCCGCTAAGCCGAACAACACAACACTGTCTGCTGCAACTGCGTCACACAGAAGAAACACAAAATAACGTAACAGAAGGCACACACACTCACTTCAAGTGAGGCAAAACGGTGAATCCACAACGCAGTCAACACGAACCACTAACGCAGACGATAAATTCACAGGAAAAAAACATTTTTTTACAGACGCAAGGAAAGAAACGAACGGCTTGTCTGCCTTCACGATAACCACAGAGGAACGTTCTGGTCTCGTGACCTGCTGCCATGGTGACGCAGAGAATTTGTTTTGCATATGCTTTGTTGGTTAAGCTATTGGAAACCTCAACGAACTATAGGGGGCGCTGCGCAAACGTAAACAAACTTCTCTAGTACGGGTAACGTCGCTCGTGTTTCCATAAAGTCGAATGTTAGAATGGCTAGTTTGTCGCTTTCAATCCTTGAAATAATGAAATTTGTGGACGCTTCCAAAAATTCAAGATGCATTAAAGAAGGGGAAGTGATTGTTAATGTAGGCCATATAATTTCTTGTGGAATTAAGAAGGAAGATGGAAGAGAAATTCTCATAGTTTCGCACTGCATTCAGTCCACGGCAATAACGTCGTCGCCTCACTCCATCAACGGTGTTTTAGATACAAGTAACAGTGAAATTTCTATAAAGTCATTTGAGTGCTCTTGTAAAGCGGGCAGAAGTGGAACGTGTAAGCACTGTGTAGCAGTAATGCTTTACTGTAACAGGTAATTTTGATTTTTACATTTTCAGGCAAGTGATATAGTAATACCGACAGTGGTGTTCTAATCCGGATTACTATTAAAAGCTGACATTTCGTTTCACTTGACGTTTCCCAGGACCCATTTTCAATATTGTCAACAATAACATTTGTAATTTTTGAACATTCTGTTCCTAAAAGTGTTTGTGAATTGGTAATTGCTGATCATCATTGGGTTCTGCGTTTTTGAACCGATGACTGTTGACAGAACATTGCAAATCTTGTTCCATAATGAAGTTTAAATTTATACGGATAACAGCAATTATTTGTTTTCAAGATTATGTAGAAATGCGGATTTTTTAATTACTACTATGCAATAAAAACATGCTGCCTTGTTTATTATTCATTCAAAGACGTTACTAGGTTAGTAGCATTTCACTGGAAGGATTTCAAACGCAAGGCACAAACGTTTATACTAACTTGTGAAAAACATAGCCGAAACCTTGGGAACGACATTTGCGGGACACAACAATATGATTTGTTCTTCTTCACGGAATTCTCCATTATACAACTCTCTAATTCCAGAATGAATGCAAAAATACACCAAACTACGACAACTGAACGTAATGAGCGATCTACCAACAGCCAAGCATTGAGCCGAAAACGTTACCCGTACTACAGTAATTCTTCCTTTTGCTGCTAGAGGGAGAGCGGACCGCTGAGATTGCCAATCTCAGTTGTTTAAGGTAGACGTCTAGTAATTTTGCTTCTTATACTTCCAATTGAAAAACATCTGTACATCCTTTCTTCACAATTAATGCGTTCCCAAGGATGAAAATTTGAACATCAATTAAAATAGCTTCATTTTATAACTTGGAATACTTAAATACTTAATTTACTTGGAATACTTAAATACTTAATTTACTTGGAATACTTAAATACTTAATTTACTTGGAATACTTAATACTAAATTTTTCAAGTCGGCGGCTATGTATGCTTATAATCTTACATATAAAATACAAAACGTATGTTTGTCTGAAGCAGCAAAAACTCTAGAACGCCGAACTGTGGCATCGTGAAATTTGCATAGCTTATTAATACCGGAATTTCTAGGTCAACGCAACTATTTTAAGATCTCTAAGTTGTTCCTTTCGCGAGTTATGAATTAATTAATAAGGTAATCAATAAAGTCAACGTCGTTTGCTACGTCATCATTATCTGTTCGAAATCTGAAAGCACGTAACTGCATTCATCCACAGGTGTTTCTATCCTTTGAGAACTGTGCATAAAAAATGAACTTTGCGAAATCTTAACGAAACCGGCTGAAATTTTTGTCAACACCATGAATAAGAGGAGTCCCTCAAAATTTCACTGGAATCCTGTCAAAACTTTTTGAAATAGGCATGGAATTTTTGATTCATCGGTAAACAGAAATATATACGCAGAAACGGTTAATTAAATTTTGGCGGCTAATTTAAAAAGTTATTTACCGGTTAAGGCGAAATTTAGAGGTCATGTTCCTATTAACGATTTATAGTGTTCATTAAAATGTCACCCAGTTTCATAAAATATTCGTAAAGATACGTTTTTAACTTTTTTATCCCAGAGATTCGCAGCTCAAAGACGTCTGAAACTGAAAGCACGTGATGCATTTGATCGTCGTTAACAAATTGTTAACGAATTTTGTTCAGTCAGTGTTCTAATGCTGTGTCTCCTGGACGCGTGTTAAATAATTAGTAAAGCTTTTGGTCCGTTTGATTCTACAGACAGCTGTATGTAGGAATGCCAAGAGCAAAAGAATCCAACATAATTATATATTGTCGCCGATGAAGGAGAAACCAAAAATGTTGTGTACGGCCGAGTGCTGAAATAATCACACTATGAATAAATAAATTGTAATGACCGAATTTGTGAAATCAGGTTTTTTCTTTCCTGCAAGCATCAATTTTTTTCCCGATTTTTCACTGACATATAAGGGATTATGAAATTAATAAGACTAAATCCCGGTGAAAGCCGGGTGGTAAAGCTAGTGTAACTAAAATAGAGATAAGAAAAGGAACTCGTGGATCTTTCTCCGGAAAGTGACAATAATGGATGGCATCATGATAAAAGAAGAAACCCTCGAGGGGAAATGGGCAGGTCATATTGCGAGAAGAACTAACCACCATTTGACAACTAAAAATACTAAACTAAACAACAAGGAACATGAAAAGACCTAGCAGAAGAGCACGCGGGAGATTGGTAGATAAAGTACTAAAGCATGCCGGAGTGACATTTAATTGAATTGTTGAAGACACAGAGTTGGGGAAAAGATTTGAAAAAGACATTTATCCAGCAGTAGATGGAGAACGATACATAGAATTTTCTGAATAAAAAATCCTTGCTGGACGTAATCGGTTTCTGAAGAATAAAGAAGAAAATGCTGTGTTATAACGTTATAGGACTTTATATTATCCCTTCCGCAATCCGGTAATTTTATTACACAGCTGTTAACTTTATCGACACGTGCATCGCAATTATTGCCGTTAGATGATGTGCGAAAGCATAACATGATTACCTGGACATATTTATACTTAATTTCCGTTTACTTCGACTATACAAACAGAGCCTTGGAAGTACAAAATGATATTTGCGCCTGTGGCCGTGCAATGATGTGAGAAAACGCTGAGTGTGTGATGAGCTCGGTTTTCGTCGACGTTACCAAGTTTCCTATTTGTTGACGAAGGTGGAAAGCTGAGGAGAGCAGGTTATGGCCAGCGAAAACCTTATCAACCGATGACGGTAGACTGAGCTTACGCAAGTGACGGGGTCGTTACTGCATTTATCGGAGCGTGACATAACCAGAGGCCCATGTTGCTTCTCCCAATCTCTAGGAATTGGCCGCGAGCTACCTACGTGTCCAGCAGGGTGGAGATGTAGTCAGTGCGATAAATCTATTTCCTCTTCGGTTTCGAAGTCCTATGTGGTTAACCGGAGCTCTGTGTTCCTGTGTGTTCCTGGTAAGTTACATAGATTGCCGCCTAATCATTTCGTATTAAACTTGACGTTTCGTTTTCGCAAGGCTGTGAGTGAAAATGTGAGAGAAAAGGCTATAAAGTTACACTTAAAATACTGTGACATTCTCTATAATTTTACAACAGGCGTCGCAGAAAAAAACCATAGAATATATATATACACGAACGATGAAAGAGAGGGTTTCGGTACGCCAAATTAAAGAGAAGACGATAAAAAAGTGAATTCCGTTTATTAGCCATATAAATGATGAGAAACAAAGAGATGCTAGCTTTCGCTACCTCCGGGTAACAAGAGCTAGCATCTCTTCTAAGAATATATAAGTTATATATCTCGTCTAAGAACATAAAGTAATACTTAAAATACTGTGACGTTCTCTATAATTTTACAACAGGCGTCGCAGAAAAAAACCATAGATTATATATATATAAGAACGATGAAAGAGCGGGTTTCTGTACGCCAAATCAATGAGAAGACGATAAAAAAGTGAATTCGGTTTATTAGCCGTATAAATTATAAGAAACAAAGAGATGCTAGCTTTCGTTACCTCCGGGCAACTAGAGCTAGCATCTCTTCTAAGAATATATAAGATATATATCTGTTCTAAGAACAAAAAGTAATACTTAAAATACTGTGACGTTCTCTATAATTTTACAACAGGCGTCGCAGAAAAAAATCACAGATTATATATATATATACGGACGAAGAAAGAGCGGGTTTCTGTACGCCAAATTAATGAGAAGACGATAAACAAGTTAATTCCGTTTATTACCCGTATAAATGATGAGAAACAAAGAGATGCTAGCTTTCGCTACCTCCGGGTAACAAGAGCTAGCATCTCTTCTAAGAATATATAAGTTATATATCTCTTCTAAGAATATAAAGTAATACCTAAAATACTGTGACGTTCTCTATAATTTTACAACAGGCGTCGCAGAAAAAAACCATGGATTATATACATATATATGAATGATAAAAAAGCAAGTTTTTGTACGCCAAATTAATGAGAAGACGATCAAAAAAGTGAATTCCGTTTATTAGCCGTATAAATGATGAGAAACAAAGAGATGCTAGCTTTCGCTACCTCCGGGTAACAAGAGCTAGCATCTCTTCTAAGAATATATAAGTTATATATCTCTTCTAAGAATATAAAGTAATACCTAAAATACTGTGACGTTCTCTATAATTTTACAACAGGCGTCGCAGAAAAAACCATGGATTATATACATATATACGAATGATAAAAAAGCGAGTTTTTGTACGCCAAATTAATGAGAAGACGATAAAAAAGTGAATTCCGTTTATTAGCCGTATAAATGATGAGAAACAAAGAGATGCTAGCTTTCGCTACCTCCGGGTAACAAGAGCTAGCATCTCTTCTAAGAATATATAAGTTATATATCTCTTCTAAGAATATAAAGTAATACCTAAAATACTGTGACGTTCTCTATAATTTTACAACAGGCGTCGCAGAAAAAACCATGGATTATATACATATATACGAATGATAAAAAAGCGAGTTTTTGTACGCCAAATTAATGAGAAGACGATAAAAAAGTGAATTCCGTTTATTAGCCGTATAAATGATGAGAAACAAAGAGATGCTAGCTTTCGCTACCTCCGGGTAACAAGAGCTAGCATCTCTTCTAAGAATATATAAGTTATATATCTCTTCTAAGAATATAAAGTAATACCTAAAATACTGTGACGTTCTCTATAATTTTACAACAGGCGTCGCAGAAAAAAACCATGGATTATATACATATATACGAATGATAAAAAAGCGAGTTTTTGTACGCCAAATTAATGAGAAGACGATAAAAAAGTGAATTCCGTTTATTAGCCGTATAAATGATGAGAAACAAAGAGATGCTAGCTTTCGCTACCTCCGGGTAACAAGAGCTAGCATCTCTTCTAAGAATATATAAGTTATATATCTCTTCTAAGAATATAAAGTAATACCTAAAATACTGTGACGTTCTCTATAATTTTACAACAGGCGTCGCAGAAAAAACCATAGATTATATATATATACGAATGATAAAAAAGCGAGTTTTTGTACGCCAAATTAATGAGAAGACGATAAAAAAGTGAATTCCGTTTATTAGCCGTATAAATGATGAGAAACAAAGAGATGCTAGCTTTCGCTACCTCCGGGTAACAAGAGCTAGCATCTCTTCTAAGAATATATAAGTTATATATCTCTTCTAAGAATATAAAGTAATACCTAAAATACTGTGACGTTCTCTATAATTTTACAACAGGCGTCGCAGAAAAAACCATGGATTATATACATATATACGAATGATAAAAAAGCGAGTTTTTGTACGCCAAATTAATGAGAAGACGATAAAAAAGTGAATTCCGTTTATTAGCCGTATAAATGATGAGAAACAAAGAGATGCTAGCTTTCGCTACCTCCGGGTAACAAGAGCTAGCATCTCTTCTAAGAATATATAAGTTATATATCTCTTCTAAGAATATAAAGTAATACCTAAAATACTGTGACGTTCTCTATAATTTTACAACAGGCGTCGCAGAAAAAACCATGGATTATATACATATATACGAATGATAAAAAAGCGAGTTTTTGTACGCCAAATTAATGAGAAGACGATAAAAAAGTGAATTCCGTTTATTAGCCGTATAAATGATGAGAAACAAAGAGATGCTAGCTTTCGCTACCTCCGGGTAACAAGAGCTAGCATCTCTTCTAAGAATATATAAGTTATATATCTCTTCTAAGAATATAAAGTAATACCTAAAATACTGTGACGTTCTCTATAATTTTACAACAGGCGTCGCAGAAAAAACCATGGATTATATACATATATACGAATGATAAAAAAGCGAGTTTTTGTACGCCAAATTAATGAGAAGACGATAAAAAAGTGAATTCCGTTTATTAGCCGTATAAATGATGAGAAACAAAGAGATGCTAGCTTTCGCTACCTCCGGGTAACAAGAGCTAGCATCTCTTCTAAGAATATATAAGTTATATATCTCTTCTAAGAATATAAAGTAATACCTAAAATACTGTGACGTTCTCTATAATTTTACAACAGGCGTCGCAGAAAAAACCATGGATTATATACATATATACGAATGATAAAAAAGCGAGTTTTTGTACGCCAAATTAATGAGAAGACGATAAAAAAGTGAATTCCGTTTATTAGCCGTATAAATGATGAGAAACAAAGAGATGCTAGCTTTCGCTACCTCCGGGTAACAAGAGCTAGCATCTCTTCTAAGAATATATAAGTTATATATCTCTTCTAAGAATATAAAGTAATACCTAAAATACTGTGACGTTCTCTATAATTTTACAACAGGCGTCGCAGAAAAAAACCATGGATTATATACATATATACGAATGATAAAAAAGCGAGTTTTTGTACGCCAAATTAATGAGAAGACGATAAAAAAGTGAATTCCGTTTATTAGCCGTATAAATGATGAGAAACAAAGAGATGCTAGCTTTCGCTACCTCCGGGTAACAAGAGCTAGCATCTCTTCTAAGAATATATAAGTTATATATCTCTTCTAAGAATATAAAGTAATACCTAAAATACTGTGACGTTCTCTATAATTTTACAACAGGCGTCGCAGAAAAAACCATGGATTATATACATATATACGAATGATAAAAAAGCGAGTTTTTGTACGCCAAATTAATGAGAAGACGATAAAAAAGTGAATTCCGTTTATTAGCCGTATAAATGATGAGAAACAAAGAGATGCTAGCTTTCGCTACCTCCGGGTAACAAGAGCTAGCATCTCTTCTAAGAATATATAAGTTATATATCTCTTCTAAGAATATAAAGTAATACCTAAAATACTGTGACGTTCTCTATAATTTTACAACAGGCGTCGCAGAAAAAACCATAGATTATATACATATATACGAATGATAAAAAAGCGAGTTTTTGTACGCCAAATTAATGAGAAGACGATAAAAAAGTGAATTCCGTTTATTAGCCGTATAAATGATGAGAAACAAAGAGATGCTAGCTTTCGCTACCTCCGGGTAACAAGAGCTAGCATCTCTTCTAAGAATATATAAGTTATATATCTCTTCTAAGAATATAAAGTAATACCTAAAATACTGTGACGTTCTCTATAATTTTACAACAGGCGTCGCAGAAAAAACCATGGATTATATACATATATACGAATGATAAAAAAGCGAGTTTTTTGTACGCCAAATTAATGAGAAGACGATAAAAAAGTGAATTCCGTTTATTAGCCGTATAAATGATGAGAAACAAAGAGATGCTAGCTTTCGCTACCTCCGGGTAACAAGAGCTAGCATCTCTTCTAAGAATATATAAGTTATATATCTCTTCTAAGAATATAAAGTAATACCTAAAATACTGTGACGTTCTCTATAATTTTACAACAGGCGTCGCAGAAAAAACCATGGATTATATACATATATACGAATGATAAAAAAGCGAGTTTTTGTACGCCAAATTAATGAGAAGACGATAAAAAAGTGAATTCCGTTTATTAGCCGTATAAATGATGAGAAACAAAGAGATGCTAGCTTTCGCTACCTCCGGGTAACAAGAGCTAGCATCTCTTCTAAGAATATATAAGTTATATATCTCTTCTAAGAATATAAAGTAATACCTAAAATACTGTGACGTTCTCTATAATTTTTACAACAGGCGTCGCAGAAAAAACCATGGATTATATACATATATACGAATGATAAAAAAGCGAGTTTTTGTACGCCAAATTAATGAGAAGACGATAAAAAAAGTGAATTCCGTTTATTAGCCGTATAAATGATGAGAAACAAAGAGATGCTAGCTTTCGCTACCTCCGGGTAACAAGAGCTAGCATCTCTTCTAAGAATATATAAGTTATATATCTCTTCTAAGAATATAAAGTAATACCTAAAATACTGTGACGTTCTCTATAATTTTACAACAGGCGTCGCAGAAAAAAACCATGGATTATATACATATATACGAATGATAAAAAAGCGAGTTTTTGTACGCCAAATTAATGAGAAGACGATAAAAAAGTGAATTCCGTTTATTAGCCGTATAAATGATGAGAAACAAAGAGATGCTAGCTTTCGCTACCTCCGGGTAACAAGAGCTAGCATCTCTTCTAAGAATATATAAGTTATATATCTCTTCTAAGAATATAAAGTAATACCTAAAATACTGTGACGTTCTCTATAATTTTACAACAGGCGTCGCAGAAAAAACCATGGATTATATACATATATACGAATGATAAAAAAGCGAGTTTTTGTACGCCAAATTAATGAGAAGACGATAAAAAAGTGAATTCCGTTTATTAGCCGTATAAATGATGAGAAACAAAGAGATGCTAGCTTTCGCTACCTCCGGGTAACAAGAGCTAGCATCTCTTCTAAGAATATATAAGTTATATATCTCTTCTAAGAATATAAAGTAATACCTAAAATACTGTGACGTTCTCTATAATTTTACAACAGGCGTCGCAGAAAAACCATGGATTATATACATATATACGAATGATAAAAAAGCGAGTTTTTGTACGCCAAATTAATGAGAAGACGATAAAAAAGTGAATTCCGTTTATTAGCCGTATAAATGATGAGAAACAAAGAGATGCTAGCTTTCGCTACCTCCGGGTAACAAGAGCTAGCATCTCTTCTAAGAATATATAAGTTATATATCTCTTCTAAGAATATAAAGTAATACCTAAAATACTGTGACGTTCTCTATAATTTTACAACAGGCGTCGCAGAAAAAACCATGGATTATATACATATATACGAATGATAAAAAAGCGAGTTTTTGTACGCCAAATTAATGAGAAGACGATAAAAAAGTGAATTCCGTTTATTAGCCGTATAAATGATGAGAAACAAAGAGATGCTAGCTTTCGCTACCTCCGGGTAACAAGAGCTAGCATCTCTTCTAAGAATATATAAGTTATATATCTCTTCTAAGAATATAAAGTAATACCTAAAATACTGTGACGTTCTCTATAATTTTACAACAGGCGTCGCAGAAAAAACCATGGATTATATACATATATACGAATGATAAAAAAGCGAGTTTTTGTACGCCAAATTAATGAGAAGACGATAAAAAAGTGAATTCCGTTTATTAGCCGTATAAATGATGAGAAACAAAGAGATGCTAGCTTTCGCTACCTCCGGGTAACAAGAGCTAGCATCTCTTCTAAGAATATATAAGTTATATATCTCTTCTAAGAATATAAAGTAATACCTAAAATACTGTGACGTTCTCTATAATTTTACAACAGGCGTCGCAGAAAAAACCATGGATTATATACATATATACGAATGATAAAAAAGCGAGTTTTTGTACGCCAAATTAATGAGAAGACGATAAAAAAGTGAATTCCGTTTATTAGCCGTATAAATGATGAGAAACAAAGAGATGCTAGCTTTCGCTACCTCCGGGTAACAAGAGCTAGCATCTCTACTCAGAACATAAAGTAATACTTAAAATACTGTGACATTCTCTATAATTTTACAACAGGCGTCGCAGAAAAAAACCATAGATTATATATATATACGAACGATGAAAAAGTGGGTTTCTGTAAGCCAAATTAATGAGAAGACTATAAAAGATGAATTCCGTTTCTTATTTTATTAATGATAAGAAACAAAGAGATGCCAGCTTTCGTTACCTCCGGGCAACTAAAGCTAGCATCTCTTCAAAGAACATAAAGTAATACCTAAAAAAATTGTAACGTTATCTATAATTTTACAACAGGCGTCGCAGAAAAAAAACATGGATTATATACATATATATGAATGATAAAAAAGCGAGTTTTTGTACGCCAAATTAATGAGAAGACGATCAAAAAGTGAATTCCGTTTATTAGCCGTACAAATGATGAGAAACAAAGAGATGCTAGCTTTCGCTACCTCCGGGTAACAAGAGCTAGCATCTCTTCTAAGAATATATAAGTTATATATCTCTTCTAAGAATATAAAGTAATACCTAAAATACTGTGACGTTCTCTATAATTTTACAACAGGCGTCGCAGAAAAAACCATGGATTATATACATATATACGAATGATAAAAAAGCGAGTTTTTGTACGCCAAATTAATGAGAAGACGATAAAAAAGTGAATTCCGTTTATTAGCCGTATAAATGATGAGAAACAAAGAGATGCTAGCTTTCGCTACCTCCGGGTAACAAGAGCTAGCATCTCTTCTAAGAATATATAAGTTATATATCTCTTCTAAGAATATAAAGTAATACCTAAAATACTGTGACGTTCTCTATAATTTTACAACAGGCGTCGCAGAAAAAACCATGGATTATATACATATATACGAATGATAAAAAAGCGAGTTTTTGTACGCCAAATTAATGAGAAGACGATAAAAAAGTGAATTCCGTTTATTAGCCGTATAAATGATGAGAAACAAAGAGATGCTAGCTTTCGCTACCTCCGGGTAACAAGAGCTAGCATCTCTACTCAGAACATAAAGTAATACTTAAAATACTGTGACATTCTCTATAATTTTACAACAGGCGTCGCAGAAAAAAACCATAGATTATATATATATACGAACGATGAAAAAGTGGGTTTCTGTAAGCCAAATTAATGAGAAGACTATAAAAGATGAATTCCGTTTCTTATTTTATTAATGATAAGAAACAAAGAGATGCTAGCTTTCGTTACCTCCGGGCAACTAAAGCTAGCATCTCTTCAAAGAACATAAAGTAATACCTAAAAAAATTGTAACGTTATCTATAATTTTACAACAGGCGTCGCAGAAAAAAAACATGGATTATATATATATATACGAACGATGAAAAAGCGGGTTTCTGTAAGCCAAATTAATGAGACGATAAAAAAGTGAATTCCGTTGATTTATTAGCCGTATAAATGATGAGAAACAAAGAGATGCTAGCTTTCGCTAACTCCGGGTAACTAGAGCTAGCATCTCTTCTAAGAATATATAAGTTATATATCTTTTCTAAGAACATATAGTAATTCTTAAAATACTGTGACGTTCTCTATAATTTTACAACAGGCGTCGCAGAAAGAAACCATGGATTATATATATATATATATATATACGAAGGGATGTAAGGTCAGGTGATGCGTAACATCACAGCCTCTCCTTGACAAATGTCAACCCCGCCTTCTCGTGGTGCATCCTGTTCCCACTAAAGGGGCTCTGACGACCGCCAATAGCGGTATAACTATACCTTCGGGATCAGAGGAAATGCTATCCCACACTCACCAACCCGCTTGGCCAGCGTGGTGAGTTATGGCCAAACACCTCCAAAATGACTCTACAACTTAAATCTTGGCCCTCAGTCTCCGGCAGCTGGAATGTACCTGGCCAAGGCAGCGGCCAGTGCGACATGAAGGCAGAGGGTGCTAAGAATCCCCGGAGGACCGGACTAGGCTGCCATTTGATGCTGACCTTGGCTACCTATAACGGACGCTCCCTATCTTCTGATTCAAGGCTTCTTGAATTGGAAGAGGAACTACAAAGGATCAAGTGGGACATTGTCGGGCTAAGTGAGGTAAGGAGAAAAGGAGAAGATCTCATTGAACTGAAAAGTGGACATCTCTTCTATTATCGTGGGACAGATACTGGCAGAACTAGTGGTGTTGGATTTATAATAAACAAGAAACTGAAGGATAAAGTGGTAGAAGTTGAAAGTTCCTCGGACAGAGCTGCACGACTCGTTATCCAACTATCGAGAAGATACCAGGCTCAGATTATTCAAACTTATGCACCCACCACAAGTCATCCTGAAGAAGAAATTGAAGAATTTTATGAGGAAATTCGTCATCTAAATAATAAAGGTAAGCAGCACTTGAAGATAATTATGGGAGATTTCAATGCAAAAATAGGGCAACGGCAACAGAATGAAACTTCAGTAGGTAAATTCGGTCACGGCAACAGAAACCAGCGTGGAAATACTCTCGTTGAGTTTGCAGAGGCAGAAGGATTTTTCATCTTGAACTCCTTTTTCAAGAAAAAGCCACACAGGAAATGGACATGGAGACATCCAATTGGGACGACAAGTGAAATTGATTTTATTATGTGTAACAAAAAATTCGTCATCGAAGACTGCAGTGTGCTGAACAAGTTCAACACAGGTAGTGACCATAGATTGGTGAGATGTAAGATGCACCTCAACACTAAACTGGAACGTGGCAAGCTCATAAGACAAACAAAATGTATTGACATAACCAACCTTAAAAAACACCATAATACTTTCAAGTTGGAACTGAAGAACAGATTCTCTGCTTTAGAAGGCCTAACATCGGAAGAAGTGGATATTTCGGAAGTTAACAGAAAAGTAACCAAAGCTCTAATGGAAACAGCAACAAAATTAGCTGGGTCTAAGAACAAGTTGCACGTGAACAAATTATCAGGAAAAACCAAAATGTTGATGCAAAAAAAGAAGAGAGATGAGGACAACTAAAGAAGATGTGACTTCCAAAGTGGAATATATAGAGCTATGCAAGACAACACGAAAAAGTATCACTGAAGACGTAAGGAAATTCAACTGTGAGCTAGTGAGGAAAGCAATTGAAAACAACCAAAGCCTTAAGATAGCAAAGGGACATCTCAGTAAGGGAAGAAAACAGATTATGGCTCTGAGAAAAGAAGATGGTTCTATAACAAGAAATAGAGGCGAAATTTTGACAAGAGTGAAAGATTTCTACTCCAAATTATATGAAAGGGATGATACATGTACTCCAGACATCATGAAAGGTACCAGAGTTCTTCCAGTCCTCCCAGCAGAAGTTGCTCATGCAATCAAGAACATGAAGCGGGGGAAAGCTCCAGGAGAAGATGGAATTACTATAGACATCATACAAGAAGCAAGTGGAGAAATTGAAACAGTACTCGCCCAAATTTTCACTCGATGGCTTAATGAAGGGAAGATTCCTGAGGATTGGAACAACGCTACAATGATCCTGCTACATAAAAAAGGTGACATTGAGGATCTCAGGAACTACAGACCTATCAGCCTCCTATCAGTGGTTTATAAAATCTTCACTAAAGTTCTTTCACAAAGCTTGAAGGTAACACTGGATATGGCTCAACCGAGAGAACAAGCTGGATTCAGGAGTGGCTACAGCACAATAGATCATATCCACGTACTGAGAGAACTAATTGAAAGAGCGAGGGAATATGAACTTCCATTGTGCATGGCTTTTATCGATTATGAAAAAGCCTTTGATTCGGTAAAACCATCAGCAGTTACCACGGCTCTGAAATCCTGCGGTATTGAAGATGCATACATTAATATTATTAATAACATCTATGAAAATGCAAGTGCAAAGATTCGGCTGTTCGAAAATACAACACACATAAAAATTGGAAAGGGAGTGAGACAAGGTGACACCATATCTCCGAAGCTCTTTAATGCCACATTGGAAAATGTCTTTCAATCACTGAACTGGGAAAACAAAGGGATAAAGATTAATGGAGATTATCTAACCCACCTTCGTTTTGCTGATGACGTAGTCATTTTTGCAACTACCCCATCAGAGCTGCAGTGTATGATCCAGGAACTTGCTGACAAGAGTAAAGAAGTGGGATTAAAAATGAACTTTCAGAAGACAAAAGTGATGTTCAATGCTTTTACAAGAAATGAAGATTTATCGATTGATGGAGAAAAACTGGAGATAACAGATACATATGTTTATCTTGGACAGCAGATATCAAGTGAGGGTCACATTGATGAAGAAATTAATCGGCGTACAAAACTTGCCTGGAGAGCTTTTGGAAGAAACAGCATAATTTTCAAGAGCAATATGCCATTATGTCTTAAAAGAAAAGTGTTTGATCAATGCATCCTTCCAGTGCTTACGTATGGTGCAGAGACGTGGACCTTAACTAAAAGAGACATACAAAGGCTGCAGACAACTCAAAGAAGCATGGAGAGGTGCATGCTTGGTATAACCAGGAGAGATAAGAAGAGGAACTCGTGGATCCGAAAAATGACGAGAGTGGAAGACATCATGATCAGAGTTAAATCCCTGAAATGGCAATGGGCTGGACATACTGCCAGAAGGACAGACCATAGATGGACAGCCGAAATTTTAGATTGGATTCCAAGGGACAGGAAAAGACCCAGAAAAAGACCACATGGGAGATGGGTGGATGAAATTCGTAAATATGCGGGAGTGACATGGAGGAGACTGGCACAAGACAGACCGTTGTGGAGGAAACTTGGGGAGACCTTAGTCCAGCAGTGGATTGATAATGGTTGACAATGATGATGATGATGATATATACGAATGATTAAAAAGCAAGTTTCTGTACGCCAAATTAATGAGACGATAAAAAAGTGAATTCCGTTTATTTATTAGCCGTATAAATGATGAGAAACAAAGAGATGCTAGCATTCGCTAACTCCGGGTAACTAGAGCTAGCATCTCTTCTAAGAACATAAAGTAATACTTAAAATACTGTGACGTTCTCTATAATTTTACAACATGCGTCGCAGGAAAAAAACATGGATTATATATACAGGGTGTATGACGTAGAAGTCTTTTTGTACTTCTACGTTAATTTAAATCGTCAACATACTAAGAAATAGTTCATAAATGAAGGAAACCTTAACGGCCAGACGAAACATGTAAACAACAGAAGTCACACTTACGGAAAAAGATGCTTTATTCAGGATGTAGCAAACACATCGTAGCATAGCATATTGCACTAAACTCTCCACACACCACACAACACTCTTTTCACAACGCTCTTTTCACAACGCTCCTTAAGCAACAATTTAGTCGTCGCTTTTATCTTTTGTTCTTATCAATATCAGGCATACGTCACGTGCATTCAACCTCAATGGTGTTGCCAAACGTATTCGTTTGAGAGAAAAGATATCACGTTAAGAGTGAAGAATAACAGAATAAACTCGAGATTTACATAGGGAAAGAAACTAAACAGGAAAGTTAATTTAGAATATACGTGACAGGTGATTTATAAAGAAGTATACAGTTTCAACGCACTATAAAACAGGAACAATGTAAGATATTTTATGTTGCCTGTAACAGAATTGTAGGGGAATGTTTCAAGGTTTTTTAGAGACAGTTACAGATGTTCTATGTGTGCACCCTTAGTCACACGACACACATCGAGCTGGTAATTCATTTCCATTTCCAGTTTCTGTTTCCAGTTTCCAGATGCTGTAAAACAGTAAAAGTGGAAGACACGGACCACAACTGCGAATCGTTAGGTAGATGTACTCATAAAGTTTGTGTGCCGCTACTGAGGGACACAAAATCTCCTTCCTGTTGATCTAGCGGAGCCGAAACAGCGTATCACAGCCACTGTCACTGCACTTGATTCAGATATCTTACTTCGCGTTTGGGCGGAAACGGATTAAAAGCTCGATGTGTGTCGTGTGACTAAGGGTGCACACATAGAACATATGTGACTGTCTCTATAAAAAGCTTGAGACATTCCCCTACAATTTTGTTACAGGTAACATAAAATATCTTACATTGTTCTTGTTTTATAGTGCATTGAAATTGTATGAATCACCCTGTATACTGTATGAATCACCCTGTAACTTTATGTATGAATCACCCTATAACTGTATGAATCACCCTGTAACTTTATGATTCACCCTGTATATCCGAACGATGAAAAAGCGGGTTTCTGTACGCCAAATTAATGAGGAGACGATAAAAAGTGAACTCCGTTTATTAGGCGTATAAATGATGAGAAACAAAGAGATGCTAGCTTTCGCTACCTCCGGGTAAAATATATATTATATTCTTAGAAGTATTTTTCTCGTTGTTTCTGCGATCTTAACTACTAAAGTCCTGATGAAGCTACCCGGAGGTAGCGAAAGATAGCATCTCTTTGTTTCTCATCGTTTATACGCCTAATAAAAGTTTACTTTTTTATCGCCTCCTCAAAACATGGACTATATGAATAACGTAAGGAAATTCATACTTTAGGGCAGGTTTTTTGCGGTGCATTTAACGCTTCGTATTCTCGGAGCTTTCGGTTGAATGACTTTCGCAAACGTGGTATGTATTCCCCAACACAGAAATGACTGTATTGGAAAACCGTGAAGGTGAATGGGAAGATGGAGAAACACGAGAAAGGAAAAATGCATGAGAAACGTTAAGAAGGTTATATGCAATTTATGACTACAGAACTTGTGGTATTGAGATAAAGTAAAAATACCAACGTTTACCACAATCAAAGGTTTATTATACATCGACTACAGTTTCGCAGAACGTTTGACTCGGCATCATCAGAACGAATGGAGCGTAAACATTCAAATCATTGTGACATCATCAGAGTTCTTACAGTCACAGTTTTTGGTGAGTTTTTTTTTTTTTAATTTTTTTATTGGAGGTTTAACGACCACCGTGAGCAACTCAATGGGCTATAAGCAGTCGCCCGTCCCTAATTTAGGGTCACTGGTTCCAGGGAAGGGAGAGAACCAGTGCCGTAAGACAAACACAACATCAATGCCTGACCGGGATTCGAACCCGGACCCCCTACGGACGAATGATCAGAGGCCAGCGCCTTAGACCACTGCGCCACCGGGGCGGCGGTGAGTTGTTTCCACGCGCTTGAAAGAAGTGGAGTCGACGTCATGTCATTCAGATCAAAGCCTGTCTGTTCGCTCACTCAGACAGACTACCCAATGGGACTGAATTGGGCGATTATCCCATTTGCTCTTCAGATTTGCTTCGGAATTTCAAAAATTCTCAAGAGTTTTAATTTCAAAGTTATTTTTAAACCCATAAACATGATATTTTTTTGCGGATCAAAAGACTACGTCGAAGACACAAATTCTTGGGAAATTTATCAGATACCTTGTGAATGTGGAGTTTCATATACAGGGTGATTCAGCTAAGCGTGTACAAACTACTAGGAGCGTAAACATTCAAATCATTGTGACATCATCAGAGTTCTTACGGTCACGGTTTTTGGTGAGTTGTTTCCACGCGCTTGAAAGAAGTAGAGTCGACGTCATGTCATTCAGATCAAAGCCTGTCTGTTCGCTCACTCAGACAGACTACCCAATGGGACTGAATTGGGCTATTATCCCATTTGCTCTTCAGATTTGCTTCGGAATTTCAAAAATTCTCAAGAGTTTTAATTTCAAATTTATTTTTAAACCCATAAACATGATATTTTTTTACGGATCAAAAGACTGCGTCGAAGACATAAATTCTTGGAAAATTTATCAGATACCTTGTGAATGTGGAGTTTCATATTTCATATACAGGGTGATTCAGCTAAGCGTGTACAAACTACTAGGAGGGGTAGGTTGCACAAGAACAAATCGGAGTCGCATAGCAATGCAGGGTCGGAAACGCCATCTTCATGTGCTAGTATACAGAGAAGACGGGAAATGAAAGATCAGCGCATAAGAAAACAAAATGCTTTTTGTTACTCACAAGACATTTGCGAAATGCATTGAGGTTACAGAAGTTGTTCAAAGTTGCGACCATGAGCTTGTGACGTGTCTGCCCCACAGGACGCACGCGACATAAAGGCAGATAGCAGCTAGAACGAACGCCTGCGTAGCTCAGTTGGTAGAGCGACTTGTTCCGGAATAAGTGGACTCGGGTTCGATCCCCGGCGTGGACAAAAATGACGGAGAAATTTACTTCGTTATAAGCTGTAACACACGCTTGACATCGTCGGCTCATGGAATCACGTACATTTTGGAAAAATTCCTGGTGTGTATCGAACTTCCGAAGCAGCTACAGAGATGCGCGCTACAAGGTTCTCATCACTTTCAACGGGGGTGTCGTGCACCAGTCTTTTGATGTACCCCCAGATGGAGTAATCAAGGCATGTTAAGTCCAGCGATTTTGCAGGCCAATGTACAGGACCACCACGCTCGATCCACTGATATCCAAATGTCATGTTTAAGTGATGACGAATTTCATTGCTGAAATGGGCGGGGGCCACATAATGCTGGAACCACTTTGCAAGGCTCAGCTACTGAGGAACCTGTTGTTCGTTGAATAGCTCTGGCAAGACATCATCCAGAAATATCCGGTAACTCCTTTCGTCCAGACGAGGAGACATGAGGTATGGGCCAATTAAGTTGCCCCACACATTAAGAGAAAAACGGTCTTGTGCTGCACGTGGTCGTACAGCATGGGGGTTCTCCAACGCCCATACATGCGCGTTATGTGCATTGAAGCAACCTTCTCGTGTAAAGCACGCTTCGTCTGTGAATAGCACAGAAGCAGGAAATCGGGGTTCTGCAGCACTCTCCTGCAGGTACCATTGCGCAAATGCAATGCGCTGAGGGTAATCCTCACGACTTAGTATCTGAACGCGCTGCACATGATATCATGCAATTGGTCTTCGTACAGAACCCTCCATATGGAGGATTGGGACGGACCGAGACGAAGGGCAATTGCTCGTGTGCTGGCACTTGGTATGAGTTAACACATTCTCTTCGATGGCAGGAGTGCGTACCCATCGTTCCCGAAACCTGGCAGGGACCTGGAAGGAACCAGTGTCACATAACCTCTACGCAGCCGTGCAAACACTTGGTGGTTTGGCACTTGGGGTCATCGAGTACCGTTTCTGGTACAGTCGCACGGCGGCTCGTCCATTGCAGACCTCTGATCCGTATGCGAGGTGCATATCAGCCATTTCCGCGTTCGTGAACTCAGCCATCCTACTACCTCTATGGGTGGTTTACAAATGACGGTATCCTGAAAGAACGTTTGAGCAGTCTCGTGGATGAACAACGCCATCTACCGAATGAAGATGGCATTTCCGGCCTTGCATTGTTATTTGATTCCGATCTGTGTTACCCAAAAGCTTACCCAAAAGGTTAGGATGTACTTGTTTTGATGGCCAGATATATGCTAGGTAGGATTTCCTATTCAAGTAGTCCAGCAGGCCGCGTTTTGACGAATTTCGGTAAGTAACATTTTTCGTTCAGCCATTCGTAGAACCCCAGAATCTTAGCATGAAAATGGATGGTTTACAATCCTTAAGCATCGAGGTGTGACACATAGTTCCCTACAGTTACCTAAAAAAGAAAGATGTGTATTCTCAACTTCAAGTCGTCTTCTAAATTTGCAGAATAATCTTGTTGCACGTTCCATTTGGCACATCAAAGAAAACACGAGGACACAACACCACAGCAGAAGTGGTTTCCTTACAAATATTCAAACAGCAGCAATAGTGAAGAGACCATACATGTATATATTGTGCAACCATAGCGTTAATGTTATATACAGCTGTCTCGGCACGATGTATAACACTTCCATCTAATACACGCAAACCTCAGAAATATAAAATATTTATTTACATCTAAAACCAGTATGTACAGATAAAAGCGATTTTAAAAAACAGGCAAGATCTTTCGAGTCTTCACAAGACTCATTATCAAGACAAAGTGCAGTCTAATGTGCAGTAAAAATTGCTTGACCAACCTTGGACATACACTGAAGAGCAATTGAATTAGAGACATGAAAATATGGAAATATGGCTCTGTGGGCGGCCCTGTAAACGGAAACGACATGACGTATCTAGCGATCCGACAATATAAGGAATGATGCGACGGGAATCAGTAAGAGTCGGACGCAGTATGGGTAAGACGAAGGATCTAAGCGCATTTGATCGTGGGCAAATTGTCGGGGCCCGACGAATGGGTCATTCCATCTCGGAAGTCGTGCAGGCACTGGGATTTTCACGAGCCACTCTGTCACGGGTGCACCGTGAGTACATCGAATCCGGTAAGCCACCCCTGCAAGGGCCAACTGCCGTGGAAAACAGCGTGTGTATGAGCGGGATGATCGTCGGCTAGCTCGCATTGTAACAGCTGATAGACGGGCCACAGTGCAAGAAATCACTCGGCAATTTAACGCTGGTGTACAAAAACGTGTCAGCAGCCACACCATCCTGGACCATCTCCTCGCTATGGGGTACAGAAGCCGTCGTCCCACGAGGGTACCGCTGCTGACCGCACATCACAGGGTGCACAGATTAGCATGGGCTCGGGAACATCGCCACTGGACCCTAGACATGTAGAAAAATGTTGCCTGGAATGATTAGTCGAAATTCACGTTGGAACATGCGGATGGCAGGATACGAGTACGGCGCAAACCACATGAAGCGATGGATCCTTCTTGCCAGCAGAGTACTCTTCAAGCTGGTGGGGGTGGCCTTCTCGTCTGGGGACAGTTTGCGTAGACTGAAATGAGACCCCTGGTACGTGTGACATCGCCCCTCACTTTTCAACGTTACCGGGATATCCTGGACGACTATTTGCTCCCGTTTGTGCGTCTTCAACATCCCACTAGGGACCTCATCCTGCAACAAGGCCGTGCTATCTCTCCCAAATTGTATTCGAATGGTTGAATGAGCACTCCACCGACGTGTCCTCGCTTCCTTGGCCAGCTAGGTCACCTGACCTCAATCCCATCGAGCACATCTGCGATGCCATCGAGAGAGATGTTCGAGGCTCTGACCCTCCTCCATCAAATCTTCGCGAACTGTGGGAGCTTGTTCAGGGATCATGGATCCGTATGGCTTTCCAACGCTTCCGGTGTCTTGTCGAGTCCATGCCGAGACGAATCGCCGCCGTCATCAGGACGAAAGGTGGTGCTACACGTTACTAGACAGGTATCTCTAATTCAATTGCTCTTCAATGTATATTGGCTCCACACTTCGGATGATAGGTGTCCGGGTTTTGGAACACAAGTTCGATATCAAAACGGTGGAAACGACTACAGCCATTGCACGTTTGGTAGCAGAAGGCAAATATACCCCACGTTGGGAAAATGCGAATCATCTGGCTTTTACCAAAACTAAACGAAACATTTTTCACGGAATCATTATGTATCACATGGTTTGATGATCTATGTTGCAATGAAGACTTGCCCAGTAATTTACCATTACCTTGGCGTCAATATGTTAGGACATTGAAACCATTGGATACTTAGATAAAATGTCGGGAAAGTTCATTTCTGTGTTTACAGCTCATGTACACCTATAGTGCGTCGTATAAATATAGAGACAGAACAAATTCTCGAGTAAAACAGAAACAACAACGAGCTGAAATGTACACCTCATATTTATAGCAAAAATAGCATAAGACACGCAGCTGCACAATAGTTTGACGGAAACATAACAATTCTAACGCCAAGTACAAGAAAAAAACACAAATACGCTGTCTCAAAAATATAAAGACTTACTAATTATGAGCACCTGCAGTACGAATAGTGGAACTGTTATTCCGAATAACACTGCAAACCCCATTAGGCATGCAGTCCACCAAGTGATGTCAGTGTTCTAGACGGAGTGCGTACCAGCTTCGTTCAATCTGTTCTTTCAATGCCACCACACTTGAGAACTGCCGTCCATTCGCATACACATCACGAGCTAGGATATCCCAGAGGTTCTCGATAGGGTTCAGATCTGGACTGACTGCTTGCTAATCCATTACGGTCACATGATCAGTGTTAAATCAGCTTTTCGTTGATGCAAACGGATGGATAGGAGGAACAGATAATCAACACTCGGTAAAATTTCGGCAAACGGTAGAAAATGGCTGCTGAGTATGTTCTGATACGTTTCTGAGTTTTGCCTGCCTTGCATAAAAGCGATATCCGTTGTCCCATTGAACGCAAAAGCTTCCGAGACCATCACAGACCCCCTCTTTTCTGTCTTCTGAAGAAGGTGCGTTGCTCGCGTCGTAAATCGTGCCAATACCAACTCCAACCGTCAGGGCCGTCCAGGTTGAACTTTTTCTCATCGGAGAAAATAGTTGTTATCCACTCGTCCGTCCAGTGCATGTGGCTGCTTACCCATAACAATCTAGTTTCCTTGTGGCACCGCGTGAGGTGTGGCAGACAGCGCATTTTACGCAGCGCATTTTACGCAGCGCAATGTTGCGACTTTCCTTGATTCGTTGATGAACTGTGTCCTTTGAGACGGTAACACTAACAGTCCGAGGAACTTGACGTAGTGATAACCTTTGGAATGAAACTAAATGCATGATGGCACGATCATCTCAATGGTGGTTATTCGAGGTCTTTTTGGTCGTTTTCTGGCAGTTAACGCATCGCGTTTCGATAAAGTCTCATAAATGACTGCCCTACTCCTCCCCATGGCTTTACAAATTTTCGCCACAGGCAATCCATTTGCTCTCAGTCTCCAAATCTCCTGCACCTCCTCACCAGAAAGTTGACTGTTGCGTGGCATTTCGGCAAATGAATGTCTGGCGGCAGGTCCGCTGCCTTTTGTAGGCTGGACCGAAATACGGCCCATGCGCGTGCGTACAAACTGCTAATTTGTACATCCAATTTGCATGTGGCTACTTTACATAGTTGTCTTTATATTTATGAGTCAAATAAAATTAAACTATTTCACTTTGTGGTGTTCTTTTCACACAATCCGGTCATCTCGATGGATCGAAACGTTTGTTGTAGCGTTATGTCTAATTTGGTACCACTTCAGCTTCCTACCTATATTCACATTGCGTTAACGGCGCAAAGTCGACTGTCTCTATATTTATGCGACACACCTTAGATGTTGCTATAGTTACAGATGCATGACGGTCGCTTACTTGTACATACACGGTCTTGTTCACTGCACATTGGGCTGCACTTCGGCTTGATAATGAGTCTTGTGAAGACTCGAAAGTTCCTGCCTGTTTTTTAAAATTGCTTTTATCTGTACATACTGGTTTTAGATGTAAATAAATATTTTATACTTCTGAAGCTTGTGTGTATTACATGGAAGTGTTATACATCGTGCCGAGACAGTTGTATTTAAGTTTAACTCTATGGATGCACGAGATATATTGTCTCTTCAGGAGTTAAATTGTCTGCCAATGACATCCCACACGCTCTCTATCGGAGAGAATTTCGTGTATCCCACTGGCCAGAGAAGCACCTGAACATCTTGTAGGCACGCTTTGCTCATGTTGCCAGTGTGCGAATGTGCTTTACATCGTTGAAACTGGTGTCCAGAGATGCGCAGCTGATACACAGTGCGTCAAAGAATTTTTAAGACTGGCGCTAGATTTCAGCCTACGGTGGCTCCACCAGTGTAATCGCGAATGCTTTATAAACCGTGACCATCTGCTTGCTTTCTGCCAAAAGTACTGCGCAATTGTCAAAGTAACTCAAACGAAACGGCCGTTCATTAGAGAAGTAAAATTTTTTTCATGTTGAATTATTAAGATGGAACAAAGGGCTGTTATTAAATTTAACGCAAAACTTGGTAACAGTGCCTCGGAAACGTACCAAGTGATAAAACAAGTTTATGGTGAGTTTTGTTTAAGAAGATCAAATGTTTTCCTGTGGCGCAAACGCTTTTTTGACGGAAGAGAGACGCTAGAAGATGATAAGCATACCGGAAAACCAAGTTCATCTAGGACACCTGAGATTATTGAAAAAGTGCGTGATTTCGTGACAAACAATCGATGTGCGTCACTAAGAATGATGGAAGAGTCTTTAAACATCAACAAAGAAACGATTCGAACCATTCTGCATGAAGATTTGGGCAAAACAAAAGTCTGTGCTATATTTATTCCACACACATTAACCAATGAACAAAAATCAAGGAGAAGTGCACATTGCAGAAACATCATTTCAGCCACTGAAAATGATCCAAACTTCTTAAAATTGATTGTTACTGGTGATGAAACATGGTGTTTTTAATATGATCCTAAAACAAAGCTACAAAGTGCGGAATGGAAGTCAAAAAGCTCACCACAAGCCAAAAAAACAAGAAAAGTTCCATCGAAAATCAAAACAAAGCTCATTACATTCTTCGATAGTAAGGGTATTATCCACAAATAATTTGTTCCCAGTGGACAAACAATTGTTGGTGAGTTTTATTTAAATGTTGTGAGGCGTTTGATGGCCAGAATTTGTCGCATTCGTCCAGAATATCGGGATGAAGACAGTTAGGGTTTGTTGCACGATAATACACCCAGTCACACCTCACTTCTTGTTCGTAGATTTTTGGCGAAACATAACGTCTGTGTGTTGAATCATCCACCGTATTCGCCTGATTTAGCACCCTGCGAATTTTGTTTATTCCCTAAACTTAAAATGACGTTAAAAGGGTGTTATTTTGATAATATTTTGACCATACAAACAGCTTCGACGCGTGCTTTGGAGGCAGTTCTGCAAAGTGAACTGGAACATGCATTCGAATCATTATTAAATCGCTGTAGCAAGTGTATTGAAGCCGGAGGGACTTATTTTGAATAACAAACCAAAAATAAATTATAGTTTCTTATTTCTATTTCATTTTTACAGACCCAGTCTTAAAAATTCTTTGACGCACTGTGTATGAAAACAAAACGGGCTGCAGCACTACGTCGACGTAAGCTCGTGTCGGCAGTTTACCCACTATTCGTGTAAAAGGTTGTTGAAACTGATGGCGCGCTAAACCATGACTCCAGTCGAGGATATCGTATGACCTTCACGGATAGATCAGCTCAGTGCCCACGTTATTTCCAGACTCTGTATTGACCATCCGGACACTGAGACAGAAGCCAGATTCGTCGCTGAGCACGCCATGGTTCCATTCGTCCCGCCACGTACTAGTACGGCAGCGTACTCGACGACGTGCTGCAGTGTGTGAGTCATCTCATTAGCTGGCGGAGTCTCGGTTAATCGATGATTAAGCCCTACTGGGATGTCAGAGTTTCATGTACATCTGGTAGAATGTCGTCGGTTTTGGACTGTGTGGCTCTTACGTCTTGCCGTCGAATACCTACGTGATTTAACGATAATTACGTATCGTGTGCGGACGGGCCAGCCCAGAGCCCTGATCTTAATCCCATAGAGTACCTTTGGGATAAATTAGAGTGCCGCATAAGAAGTTTGGAATCGAGGCCTACTACTAAGCAACAGTTAGCAGCAACAGCATTATACATTGAATGGAAGCGCATACCTATCGCTGTGTTCAAAAACCTTGTCGAAAGCATGTCTGTGCATGCATTAAGGCAAAAGTTAGACCGACACCGTACTAGTGTATGTCAATAAATGCTATGTTGTGTTTCTCTTCTAGGTGTCCGGGGACGTTTGTCAATATAGTGTATATTCCAAGCAAATGTTTCACACTAGATCTTTACCATAAGTACTTTCACATGATCCTTTCAAATCAGTAGCTTGGACTAATGGCACAGAGAGAAATTTATTTCCGTTGTCAAGAAACACTGCTTTCAAACTAACTTTAGAGAAATCAACGAACAAATGCCATTCTATTGTATCAACTGTAATCTAGTGGTCCTCTTACAGAGCAAATACCATTACAAGATACTTAATTTCTTTCTGGTGAAAAGAAATTTCTGACAGTTGCGAAAATATGCCATACTTTAGCATTTCGGTGAAGAAGATTCCATCCTGTTAACCTGGATCCTAAAAGTAAAACACGCGTCAGTGCACGAACCATCCCTCACTGTTGCTAAGCATGTACACAGATCAGCCAAAACATTAAAACCACCGGGCTGCAGCACTACGTAAAACCACCCTTGCGTTATGCAAATAAGTGCGCGTGCAGTCAATCAGCGTCAGGTGCGAAAGTTTCGAATTACGAAAATGGACAATGTGATCGCTCTGTCCACGTTATTTTATAAACAACGCATAGCAACTGAAAAATTGTTTGCCAACCCGGTGGCGAAGTGGTCTAAGCGATGGCCTCTGATCATTCGTCCGGAAGGGGTCTGGGTTCGAATTCCAGCGAGGCATGGATGTTGTGTTTGAAACAAGCCAGGCATTGTCTGCCTTGCTTGTTTCAAAATGCTGATAGCTTTAAAGATAATTTTGTCAGAATCACTGAAATGCTTTTCGAACTTTCAAATTTTTATTTAAAATTAAGTTGCGCCTAAGCCTGCTCCGTTTTACGTCAAATCGTATGCATTGACGTCACGATGCTGTCCCGAATCGTAAAACACTTACGGATTCTAAATTACTTTTCTTTACCGTACTTACTTTTCCGCTTCTTTAATTGTATGTTCAAAAAATAATTTTATACACTGCTGGCCACCGAAAATGCAACACCATGAAGGACACGATATAGCAAAGCCAGATTTACTGGGCACATAACAGCAGATACAAAGATGAAACGATTGAGCTTACATGCCCGTGCGACTTGCGGAACACGCAGACATCAATAGTTCGTGTGGCCCCCATGGCTGGCAATAACAGCCGCTACACGCCACGGCATTGAACGAAAGAGGCTTTGGATGTGGGCTTGGGGTATGTCGGTACAGGCTGCTTCCACACGTTGCCACAGTTCATCAGGCGTAGCAACGGGTGGTGCTTGCCGGGATACTTGGTTGCCGATCAGCAGCCAGACGTGTTCGATGGGCAACATATCGGGAGAACAGGTGGGCCACGGCAGCAGTGACACCTGGTGGGCCGTGAAGATTTGTTACACGATGCGTGCCACGTGCAGGCACGCATTGTCCTGTTGAAACGTGGCCGCTGGCCGGTCCTGCAGTTAAGGGAGGACTACAGGCTCCAAAACGTCGGAGATGGTGCGGTTGCTGTTGAGTGTACCGGCGATACGTACCAGAGGGGTGCGGGTGTCATATCCAATTGTGCCCCAAACCATAACGCCAGGTGACGGAATGCTATGGCGATGCATAGTGCAGGCGTCATACAGTCTCTCGCCGCGGTGCCACCACACGCGGATCCGACCATCGTGGTGTTGCAGGCAGAAGCGGGATTCGTCGGAGAAGACAATGTGGTGCCATTCCGTAGTCCAGGTGCGGCTATGGGCTCTTAACGTCCCATAGCCGCCGTACTCGCAGGTGGTGTAACGTCAATCGTAATCGAAGCAATAGGCGCCGTGCGACAAGTCCCCTCTTCGGCAGACGACGTCGAACGGTACGTGATAACACAGGTTTTTGCGCAGCACACTTTTATTCCTGCGCTAACCTTCGTGACGTGGCGGTGCGAGCGGTCAATTCCCGCCTCACAACATGCCGGCCGTCTTGTTCTGTGGTGTGCCGCGGCTGCGGAAATCGCTTATGTCGGTCCGTCCGTCCCTCCTGCACCCACCGAATCCATGGTCGCCTCACTGTGGCTGGATGTCGTCCCACACGGGCGCCGATGTCTCGGTACGATAGACCGCGGTCGCGATAAGCCACTATTCATCCTCTGTCGAACTCCGAAACGTGCTGGAATGACTGCCGTATTCTGCGACGAGGCATCAGGAAGCTTCCAACGTACAGGTCCGGCAGCACAACACACTTCCACTACTTACACCCCGCCTTCTGTGCACCCTTCTTATAGTGCTTCTCGGTGGCGTGCCGGGCGCATATGATTTGCATATGCCGTGCAATGCTAATTGTTTGAATGTCCTCTCGCGGGCGACGCATGCTGCGAATTTCAGGCGAATCGGATGCTTCCTTCTTGGTGTTTCATTTTAGGTGGCCAGCAGTGTAGATTCACTGTTCGAAGAACGGGCATAATTGCTAGTACTGAAAAAAGTCACAAAAACGCGTGTGGGTGACGAAAAAATTCTGATTACATTTTTGCATTCAACGTGAAAAATTAAGCTAGAAACAAACGCACTGTTTCATGGGACAAAAACTGTGTTTACCAGTGTTATTTACTAACGCGTTTAAACGGGAAAAGTCTAATTTAGGAGGGATTGCCATATACGCCCCTCGCTGTGATTGTTACTAGTGCAGGGTGGCCAGGATCGCTTTTCCATGACAGATTAGAAAATAAGCAACTTGAACAATTAAAAAATAATAATCTTGTGGATAAAAACTAGCTATATTTCTTTGTTTCTGTTTCTTTCTCGCATTCAGGTGAAGTTTCTCAATACCTACGAATAAATAATTCTATTTCCCCCCATAATTTCGGCTTCTCTTCCACGAAGAAGTCTGCATCAATGAGTAACTTGATTAAATCTTAGGAGAACTCGGTGTCCGATGACAGGAGTGATACGTTCAATTTAGAAGCATTCTAAGACACGTTCTCCGTTTTCTTGGCCGGCATCAATGTCATAGGAGATTAATTTACGCCGACATTTTGGATGTAATATAATTAGCATCTAAATACGCCTTGTTTATAAATCATCGAATCCTCTTATTCCAACTCCGCTGAATAGTATCACAACGCTGTCTTCTACGACTTACACGTTGAAGTCAGAAAATTGCGTCACGTCTTCCTTTAACACATTTCCCCCAAATCTGTCCGACGATGGGGATTTTTCTTGTTAAACAAAACTTTAGAAAGCTAATCTTGCAAAGAGCTATGCTGAAGTTTTGATGATATTGCGTTAGTTATGAGTGACGTTAGTTATGACGTGTAGTGTTTGGAGCAGAATAACTTTTTGTGTTTGAGCTGGTTGCTTCTTTTCACCGTTTTTGACCAGTGGCCATATTTGTTATGTGGACCCGACACATTATCCCGAATTGCAAAATCCGCCATTAGTCAGTTCATGTGGAAAACCTTTGCAAATGTTGTAAATCTAAAAGATGAATTATATGGAAATGTGTTGAGTTCCGCAAACACAAAGTACGGAGCAGAAACAAAGATAAAATACGAGGTACTGCGATACACGAGACTGACGCTATGACTTTAGTTAAATAACAAACTTATGATTTTAACTCTAACCACTTCAGTATAATACCCGTTCGTATGAACACACAGATACATTCTGATATTCCACTATGCAAAACAGTCCTGTAGCTCATCTGGTGTGATACCTATGAAAAGCTTTGTAGTTCTCTTATTTAAGACATTAATTGATTCAAAATGGGTCCCCTTGAATACAGATTATACTTTAGGGAAAAGAAAAACCGTCTCATGGGTAGAGCAGTGCGGTAGCTCATCTGTAGCTCTCTTTGAGGAGCCCGGATGTTTTGCTCTTCACCACAGTAACTGATTCAAAACGGGTCCCCTTGAGTAAGATTATACTTTAGGGAAAAGAAAAACAGTCTCATGGGTAGAGCAGTACGGTAGCTCATCTGTAGCTCTCTTTGAGGAACCCGGAAGTTTTGCTCTTCACCACAGTAACTTATTCAAAACGGGTCCCCTTGAGTAAGATTATACTTTAGGGAAAAGAAAAACCGTCTCATGGGTAGAGCAGTGCGGTAGCTCATCTGTAGCTCTCTTTGAGGAGCCCGGATGTTTTGCTCTTCACCACAGTAACTGATTCAAAACGGGTCCCCTTGAATAAGATTATACTTTAGGGAAAAGAAAAACCGTCTCATGGGTAGAGCAGTGCGGTAGCTCATCTGTAGCTCTCTTTGAGGAGCCCGGAAGTTTTGCTCTTCACCACAGTAACTTATTCAAAACGGGTCCCCTTGAGTAAGATTATACTTTAGGGAAAAGAAAAACCGTCTCATGGGTAGAGCAGTGCGGTAGCTCATCTGTAGCTCTCTTTGAGGAGCCTGGATGTTTTGCTTTTCACCACAGTAACTGATTCAAAACGAGTCCCCTTGAGTAAGATTATACTTTAGGGAAAAGAAAAACGTCTAATGGGTAGAGCAGTGCGGTAGCTCATCTGTAGCTCTCTTTGAGGAGCCCGGAAGTTTTGCTCTTCACCACAGTAACTTATTCAAAACGAGTCCCCTTGAGTAAGATTATACTTTAGGGAAAAGAAAAACGTCTAATGGGTAGAGCAGTGCGGTAGCTCATCTGTAGCTCTCTTTGAGGAGCCCGGATGTTTTGTTCTTCACCACAGTAAGTTATTCAAAATGGGTCCGCTTGAGAAAGATTATACTTTAGGGAAAAGAAAAACCGTCTCATGGGTAGAGCAGTGCGGTAGCTCATCTGTAGCTCTCTTTGAGGAGCCCGGAAGTTTTGCTCTTCACCACAGTAACTTATTCAAAACGGGTCCCCTTGAGTAAGATTATACTTTAGGGAAAAGAAAAACCGTCTCATGGGTAGAGCAGTGCGGTAGCTCATCTGTAGCTCTCTTTGAGGAGCCTGGATGTTTTGCTCTTCAATACAGAAACTTATTCAAAATGGGTCCCCTTGAGTAAGATTATACTTTAGGGAAAAGAAAAACCGTCTCATGGGTAGAGCAGTGCGGTAGCTCATCTGTAGCTCTCTTTGAGGAGCCTGGTTGTTTTGTTCTTCACCACAGTAACTGATTCAAAATGGGTCCCCATGAGTAAGATTATACTTTAGGGAAAAGAAAAACCGTCTCATGGGTACAGCAGTGCTGTAGCTCATCTGTAGCTCTCTTTGAGAAGCCTGGTTGTTTTGTTCTTCACCACAGTAACTGATTCAAAACGGGTCCCCTTGAGTGAGATTAGACTTTAGGGAAAAGAAAAACCGTCTCATGGGTAAAGCAGTGCTGTAGCTCATCTGCAACCTCTTTGAGAAGCTTGGTTGTTTTGTTTCCCACCAGAGTAACTGATTCAAAACGGGTCCCCTTGAGTGAGATTAGACTTTAGGGAGAAGAAAAACCGTCTCATATGTAAAGCAGTGCTGTAGCTCATAGGTTAAGCAGTGCTTCAGGAAAAAGAAAAACCGTCTCATGGGTAAAGCAGTGCTGTAACAACCAGGCTCTTTGAGAAGCCTGGTTGTTTTGTTCTGCATCACAGTAACTTATTCAAAATGGGTCCCCTTGAGTACAGATTAGACTTTAGGGAAAAGGAAAACGTCTCATGGGGAAAACAGTGCTGTAGCTCATCGGTAGCTCTCTTTGAGGAGCCTGGTTGTTTTGTTCTTCACCACAGTAACTTATTCAAGATGGGTCCCCTTGCGTAAGATTAGACTTTAGGGAAAAGAAAAACCTTCTCATGGGTACAGCAGTGCTGTAGCTCATCTGTAGCTCTCTTTGAGAAGCCTGGTTGTTTTGTTCTTCACCACAGTAACTTATTCAAAATGGGTCCCCATGGGTAAGATTATACTTTAGGGAAAAGAAAAACCGTCTCATGGGTAAAGTAGTGCTGTAGCTCCTTTTTAGCTCTCTTTGAGAAGCTTGGTTGTTTTGTTCTTCACCACAGTAACTGATTCAAAACGGCTCACCTTGAGTGAGATTAGACTTTAGGGAAAAGAAAAACCGTCTCATGGGTAAAGCAGTGCTGTAGCTCATCTGTAACCTCTTTGAGAAGCTTGGTTGTTTTGTTCTTCACCACAGTAACTGATTCAAAACGGGTCCCCTTGAGTGAGATTAGACTTTAGGGAGAAGAAAAACTGTCTCATGGGTAAAGCAGTGCTGTAGCTCATCTGTAGCTCTCTTTGAGAAGCCTGGTTGTTTTGTTCTTTACCACAGTAACTTATTCAAAATGGGTCCCCTTGAGTACAGATTAGACTTTAGGGAAAAGAAAAACGTCTCATGGGGAAAACAGTGCTGTAGCTCATCTGTAGCTCCCTTTGAGGAGCCTGGTTGTTTTGCTCTTCACCACAGTAACTGATTCAAAACAGGTCCCCTTGAGTAAGATTAGACTTTAGGGGAAAAAAACCATCTTATGGGTAAAGCAGTGCTGTAGTTTATCTATAGCTCCCTTTGAGGAGCCGGGTTGTTTTGTTCTTTACCACAGTAACTTATTCAAAACTCTTCCCCTTGAGTACAGATTATACATTAGGGAAAAGAAAAGTCTCATAGGGTGAAGCAGTGCTGTAGCTCATCTGTAGCTCTCTTTGAGAAGACTGGATTTTTTTCTTCACCACAATATCTGATTCAAAACGGGTCCCCTTGAGTACAGATTAGACTTTAGGGAAAAGAAAGACCGTCTCATGGGTAAAGCAGCAGTGCTTTAGCTTATCTGTAGCTCTCTTTGAGAAGCCTGGTTGTTTTGTTCTTCACCACAGTAACTGACTCAAAATGGGTCCTACTGAGTACAAATTAGACATTCGGGAGAAGAAAAAATCGCCTGGGTAAAGCAGTGCTCTAATTGATCTGGTGTGATGTCTTCGTGAAGCTTGGTCATTTTGTTTTTCACCACAGTAACTGATTCAAAACGGATCCCCTTGAGTGCAGATTAGACTTCAGGGAAAAGAAAAAAGTCGCCTAGATGAAGCAGTGCTGTATCTCACCTGTTGTGAACCCTTTAAATCAGCATTACAAATAATGTTGATTCAAAGCTTCTGGCTTTTCTTTCTTTTGTCGTGCCTGGTCGTTCTGTTTTTCACCACAGTAACTGACTCAAAACGGGTCCTCTTGGGTACGTAATTGACTTCAGTAAAAGAAAAACTCTCAAATCTGGCGAGTAGGTAGGATGTTGCAGGTTTCTCAGCTTAAATCTCCTTCGGTGAAGGGGCATCATGAAAGATAACAGTACCAGAGTTCCTCCAGTCCTTCCAGCAGAAGTTGCACATGCAATCAAGAACATGAAGCGGGGAAAAGCTCCAGGAGAAGATAGAATTACTGTAGACATCATACAAGAAGCAAGTGGAGAAATCGAAACAGTACTCGTCCAAATTTTCACTCGATGCCTTAATGAAGGAAAGATTCCTGAGGATTGGAACACCGCTACAATGATCCTGCTACATAAGAAAGGTGACATTGAAGATCTCGGAAACTACAGACCTATCAGCCTCCTATCAGTAGTTTATAAAATCTTCACTAAAGTTCTTTCACACCGCTTGAAGGTAACACTGGACATGGCTCAACCGAGAGAACAAGCTGGATTCAGGAGTGGCTACAGCACAATAGATCATATCCACGTGCTGAGAGAACTGATTGAAAGAGCGAGGGAATATGAACTTCCATTGTGCATGGCTTTTATCGATTATGAAAAAGCCTTTGATTCGGTGAAACCATCAGCAGTTACAATGGCTCTGAAAACCTGCGGTATTGAAGATGCATACATTAATATTATTAATAACATCTATGAAAATGCAAGTGCAAAGATTCGGCTGTTTGAAAATACAACACACATAAAAATTGGAAAGGGAGTGAGACAAGGTGACACCATATCTCCGAAGCTCTTTAATGCCACATTGGAGGGTGTTTTTCAGTCGCTGAGCTGGGAAAACAAAGGGATAAAGATTAATGGAGATTATCTAACCCACCTTCGTTTTGCTGATGACATAGTCATTTTTGCAACTACCCCATCAGAGCTGCAGAGTATGATCCAGGAACTTGCTGACAAGAGCAAAGAAGTGGGATTAAAAATGAACTTTCAGAAGACAAAAGTGATGTTCAATGCTTTTACAAGAAATGAAGATTTATCGATTGATGGAGAAAAGCTGGAGATAACAGACACGTACGTTTATCTTGGACAGCAGATATCAAGTGAGGGTCACATTGATAAAGAAATTAATCGGCGTACAAAACTTGCCTGGAGAGCTTTTGGAAGAAACAGCATAATTTTCAAGAGCAATATGCCATTATGTCTTAAAAGAAAAGTGTTTGATCAATGCATCCTTCCAGTGCTTACGTATGGTGAAGAGACGTGGACCTTAACTAAAAGAGACATACAAAGGCTGCAGACAACTCAAAGCAGCATGGAGAGGTGCATACTTGGTGTAACTAGGAGAGATAAGAAGAGGAACTTGTGGATCCGAAAAATGACAAGAGTGGAAGACATCATGATCAGAGTTAAATCCCTGAAATGGCAATGGGCTGGACATACTGCCAGAAGGACAGATCATCGATGGACAGCCGAAATTTTAGATTGGATTCCAAGGGACAGGAAAAGACCCAGAAGAAGACCACATGGGAGATGGGTGGATGAAATTCGAAAGTATGCAGGGGTGACATGGAGGAGACTGGCACAAGACAGACCGTTGTGGAAGAAACTTGGGGAGACCTTCGTCCAGCAGTGGATTGATAATGGTTGACAATGATGATGATGATGATGATGAAGGGACTAAAGGAGTTGGCGCGTTGTGCAGGTGAAGGAAGAAGCCATTTTTTTACAACTCTAGCCTCTTCTGATTCGCAACGTGTTTGTAATAATGCTGGTTCAGTGTTTCTCCATCTCGCCCAAAATTATTTAAACTGACCTTGAAATTGATCATCTTTTGTCGTGCTTTATTAATCATTGGTAACGTGGATGTTTTCAAATACATCGATTGCTTGTGAGTTCCAGAGTCATGTTGGGAAATCCAAGTTTCATTACAAGTGAAAACCATTCGGCCGCCTCGGTGTCGTAGTGCTCTAAGCGATAGCTTCTGATCATTCGTTCGTAATGGGTCCGGGTTCGAATCCCGGTAAGGCGCGAATGTTGTGTTTGTCTAACGGCACTGGCTCTCTCCCTTCTTTGATACCAGTGTGTAACGTATACTCTATATTCACTTTCCTTTTGATTTTACTATCTCTGGTTATTTTATTTTACTATGTAAATTATCTTCCTACTGAACGAAATATTATTTCACCCGCTGAATGAGATCTGGCAATGAGTGTAAGTCATGACGTGGTGGTAGCTAGTATATAGGCGCGTTCATCGAGACTTGTGTGGAGCGTTGGTTGGTGTGTTGGCGTTGCGAGGTGTTGTTATGAGAGAGTGTGTACTATAAGAGGAAAGTTTATTCATTATTATGTACAAGATATATGAGTGCCTTAGTTGACCAAGAGTCTTGGAAATAAACAAGTTTTCAGTAAGTTCAGTCTTTCTCAATTCATAGTTTTTGTCAGACCTCTGTCTGGCTGTTAGGTTTATGACTTTGATTACTTAATATAAATAACCAGCGTTGAGACTTTGTTTAAGTTCATAATTAACTAGTAACAACACCCTTTTGGGAATTCATTATTTTGAAGCTTAGAGCTAGTATATCATTAGCTAGCTGGTAAGAAGAGAATCATTCATAATAATTAGCTTAGCGGAAAGCAAATAAAGCTAATTCATTATAAGTGGCCCTAAATTAGGAACTGGCGACTGCTTATAGGGCACTGAGTTGCTCACGGTGGTCATAAAACTTCCAATAAAAAAAACGAGCAAACAAGGAAACACTTTGTAAAGCGTTGGGGTTCGCCTTAATTTGCCTCATAATATCAACAAAAATTTGCTTGTTATTTTCTTTTTTTCAGTCAAAATAAAGTTCGGAACCTTGAAATATCGTAACAAGGTTTGAAAATGTGAACATGACAAAGGTTAAGTGTACTAAGACATAGTACACTTGGTACAAACCTTTGTCATGATCACATTTTCACGTGAAATTTTCTCTACAGTCTCTTTATCAATGTTACTCCAATTCCTTGATTTTGTACTATTCCCTTGTCGATCATATTGAACAACTGCGCAGATTTTGTCCACATTTCCTTCTGTTTTTGAAGAGCTTGGGCGACCCGTACGTTTGTCGTCTTCAGTGTCTCCTCGGACCTTCACTGAACGTTTTATGCCACGCAAAAACACGCGCGCGGGATATGCATTCTTCCCCTTTTGCCTAAATGAACATACGATCGGGAGGAGTGTTCTTGTCGATTTTGCCAATGCGCGACATAAAACACCTCTACTGTCATTGACATGTGTCACCGAACTAATGCAGGGAGTGAGGTGAGCTTGGCGTTTGCGGTTGCGGACAGTTCAAAGTCAATGACTTCAAACTCTCGACATACACCACGCGCTTCATTCGCAACAAGCACAGTCTGGTTATGTAAGAATCGTGCCTCGAAAATGTAAAGACTGGGACCGAAAACGCTGCTTCACATTGCACAACATAAACGAAGATCATCAGAAAAACGCATGCCAAGACATAGTACACTAAATTATTTTTTTATTGTTGAAACTGAAAGCACCAGCTAGGGTGCTTAGTTTATTCGCATTAATGCATACATGAGATACGCAAAAAGTATACGGTGTACAAATAAGTTTTAAAGCCTTTTAAGACAACGCAACAAGTAATTTGAGAGAAAACAACAATACTTTTACTAATCAAAATATACACCATCATTATCTATCACCTTTCGCCATCGGTCGGGCAGCTGACAGATTCCAACCATAAAGAATACTTCGTCGTGTGACGCGATCAACACATTTTTGCACTTCGTCACATGTTCGGGACCGTAAGCAGACAAATCATGTTGCATCGACCGAAACAAATTACAGTCTGAAGGGGCTATGTCGGGACTATACGCCGGCTGCTCTAAAACTCCGCAGCCAAGCATCAATTACGTTTCCTTGACCGATTTCGCGGCAGCGTTGTCATGCAGTAATTTCACGTGACGCAATCCTATGCCTGTGAATGTACATTTCCGACAGATTTCCTGGTTCAATCGCAGCAATTGTTGCTTGTAGCGATCAGCAGAAACAGTTTGATCCTGTTCCAATAATTCATAACAGAGCATACCCTTTATATCCCACAAGATGCACAACATAACTTTCTTTGGGTGAATATTGCGTTTCAGTGTCGAATTCGTTGCATTATCGGGGTCTACCCAGTGATTTTACGTTTCGGATTGTCTTACCATATCCCCGTTTCATCACCCGTAACGATTTTCCACAAGAAAGACTTTATGTGTTGTTTATTCAACAGATTGAAACACTTCATGACACGCCTTGTTCCTCTGACTCAGGTCATGTGGCACCAATTTTCCTTCCTTCTGAATCTTTCCCATTGCGCGCAAACGATTACAAATGGTTTGTTGATGTGCAACCTTCTGCGGGATGCCGCTACATTCTCGATTGCTATCATCAAAATCACCTGCTTGAAACCGTCCAAACCAAAGGTCTCACATGCTTTTCGATCAATATTCTTATCCAGAACAGAACAGTTCGACGCACATGCTTTTGCAGAACGTTTTCCTTGATGGAATTCGTAACGAATGCAGTGTCGAATAAATGCAGTATCGCTTGCCATTTTTAACCTTCCGATGTACAATTGCGTTTGACCGTTTGGTAAACTTCTGTGTCACGTTTTATACTCTGTACCAGTTAAGGTAACATGCGGGGGAATGTTGGATATGTAAATTAGCGGTATACGTCACACAAAAAACCCTTTAAAACTGATTTGTACTACTGAGTAAAGAGAATTGGATTCAAATACGCCACTCTAAAGTGAATATAAGCAAAAACTTAAAGATCCGTTATTAGGCGTAGAAACGTAATTTATTTTGCAAGCTTTTGCTTCCAACGGGAAGCTTCGTCAGGCAGCGGAAAAATAAAACAAAACAGAATCAGAGCATAAATGCAATTCAAATATGTCAAACAATCAAACATGAGCGCGAGTGCTCACGAACTCATCATGTTGTTCATGACGGGCACGCTCTTTGTATACATAGAATTCTGCTCCAAATTGGAGAGAGTTCCATCGTGATGCTAGTGTTGCAAGATTCATGGTGCGTCAGGATTTCGATGGTTTTGCGTACAGGAGTAGATCTTGGTCCATCGTAAGAGGCTAACATACGCAGATCTGACCAAATGGGTAAGGATCCCAGGATGGCGGCATCCCGAGCTAGAGCCGTGTTCAGTTTTCTACTCCTCACAACACGCTGGTGTTCTTTTACACTGACTTTGAATGACCTCTTGGTCTACCGATGTAGACTTTCTGAGATGAGTCCGGGTATTGGAGTGGTACGGAGTTCACTCCCGCTTGATTCTCGACCTCCATATTACGACGGTTTGGTGAGAGTAGAACAATAATGGTTTTCTGCGACTGAATTCCAACGTCAAGATCGAATTAGTAAGCCCAGGAATGTACGAGATGGATCAAAAGAACTTTCTTCTGTGCGTCAGAACAATTAGCGATCTTCTCTCATCATTCCCAGCTGCTTTAGAGATGATTCGCTCAATATGCCCCATGTCGTATCCAGCGTTGTGTGCTAGGACGCGAAGGTTGTGCAGCTCATCTTCAAGATCGTCGGAGGTAGATGTGAGGTCATAGGCTCTGCTCGCTGTGTGTCTGAAGAGCGCGTATTTGTGCTCAAGAGGTCCCGCTGATTCAGGTAGTATAGGGTTTGCGCGTGAGAAGGTTTATAAAAAACTTTAGTGTGCAGTTCTCCAGTGGGGATCCTTGATACTAGTACATCCAGGAACGGGAGGGTTCCGTGTACTTCGTATTCGACTGTGAAACGTAAGTCACCATGGGCCGCGTTCAGATCATTGAGAAACTTTTTAATGCCTCAAGTCCATGACTTCATACGAAAAAGATATCATCTGCGTAACGAAGCCATAATTTTGGGGATGGTGCTATTCTGTTCTGTTTTATTTTTCCGCTGTCTGACGAAGCTTCCCGTTGGAAGCGAAAGCTTGCAAAATAAATTAAGGTTCCAGGTGTAATAACGGATCTTTAAGCTCTTGTTTATATTCACTTATTTGTAAACCTAGTAATAAAGGGTACAAAGCACATGTAGGAGTGTCCACATGATAGAACAGTAAACACGCTCACACGGGGAACGTTAAATGAAAACCAAAGGGTGTCAGCAACATCTAGTGACAAAATAACATACGTAGGGGAAAGAACAACGATAGATGCATGAATGTGAACAGTATGACAAATAGTGTTAGGGGTCACAGTATACCACAATGTTGACATAACGTTGAAAAAGACAGAAAATTATTTCTGAAAATTTAAAATGCACGGTACAACATAAAATAACAGCAAACGTGCAGTACAGAGTGACGTATAACAACGACATCTGATATAAACTGAAAGGACAAATTATTACGCACAAATTTTGAAGACGATTGGTGTAAATGTGACAAGGATGGTAAGACAGATAATATCCGAAAACATGAAAATTTCATCGTCCTGGTGCGGGACTTGAACTCGCGTCTCCCAGATAGCGCCTCGGTATGCTAACCAGTACACCACCCTGAACGACCAAGTCGCAAGTTTCCGATTTATTTGAATATAACCATCACAGGTTTCGCTTGTCGAAGCAACCAGCATTCATGTTTAGCGAATTTGGAGATTAAGAATCCTATCCCGTCATTGCCCGGAGGAGCAGATAAATCATGAAAGGAATACGGGACTACACCATATAATACAAATTTTGAAGATGACAGTCTGATTTTTGTTCTAAATATGACAAGGATGGTAAGTCAGATAATATCCGAAAACATGAAAATTTCATCGTCCTAGAGCGGGACTCGAACCGCGTCTCCCAGATAGCTCCCGTATTTTGTAGCGAATCCTGTGATGGTTATATTCAAATTAATCGGAAACTTGAGACTTAGTCGTTCTAGGTGGTGTAGTGGTTAGCATACCGGGGAGCTATCTGGGAGTCGCGGGTTCGAGTCCCGCTCCAGGACGATGAAATTTTCATATTTTTGGATATTATCTGACTTACCATCCTTGTCCCATTTACATCAAAAATCGGATTGCAGTTTTCAAAATTTGTATTACATAATGTAATCCCGTTTTCCTTTCATGATTCATTATTACGCACACCCAATTAAAAATACGCAAAGCAGTAAGGCAGCAGAAAATCGCGGTGTGCAAGAAAACCGGTTGAGGAGATAAATAGAGTGGATCAGCACTCACAGGAATACATTCCGTCAGATGCCATCCTGGGTCGAGGACGCGACTTAAGTGAGTTTGATCGAGGTCAAGTTATGGGAGCCAGAAAGGCCGGATGTTCAATCAGCGCAACGCCAAAACTGTTAGGAATTCCGGGAAAAACTGTAGCAAGTGTGTACCAGCAGTACGGGAAATCCTGAAAAACCGCTAACAGTCGTAAAATTGCATTGTATGATTGAGTGCGCAGACGATTGGCCCGCATCGTACAGACAAATCGGAAGGTTTGTTTGCAGCAAATCACGTCACAATTTAATGAAGGAGTATCCACAAGCATATACTCAAAGACAATCCGTCGACACATGGCACAACTCGGCTGTGGCAGTCGAAGACCACACGTGCCCCGATGTTAACGACACAGCATCGCATGATTCGGCTGCAGTTTGCGAAGGTCCACCGAAACTGGAGCATGGGTAATTGAAAACGCGACATATGGTCCGACGAATTACGTTTCACACAGTATCGGACCGATGGCAGGCAGCATGTGTGGCGTAAACCTCATAAAGCTGTGAACCCCGCACGACAAGTTGGGGTACTACAGGCCTGTGAAGGCGATGTAACTGTTTGGGTAACTTTCACGTGGTCCGGCCTGGGTCACTTGACACCTCTTGAGTTCCAGCTATGTGCAGCTCCTGGCCGACCATGTCCACCCTTTCATTACATGCCTCTCTCCGAACCAAGTTCCGATCTTTCAACAGGACAACGCTCCACCGTTTCGTTACGTGCCTCGGTCCGAACCAAGTTCCGATCTTTCAACATGACAACGCTCCACCTTTTCCTTACGTGCCTCGGCAAGAACCAAGTTCCGATCTTTCAAGAGCACAACACCCCACCCTTTCATTACGTGCCTCCGTCCGAACCAAGTTCCGATCTTTCAACAGGACAGCGCTCCACCCTTTCATTACGTGCCTCGGTCCGAACCAAGTTCCAATCTTTCAACAGGACAACGCTCCACCCTTTCGTTATGTGCCTCGTTCCGAACCAAGTTCCAATCTTTCAACAGGACAACGCTCCAGGCTTTCATTACGTGCCTCGGTCCAAACCAAGTTCCGATCTTTCAACAGGACAACGCTCCACCCTTTCATTACGTGCCTCGGTCCAAACCAAATTCCGATCTTTCAACAGGACAACGCTCCACCCTTTCATTACGTGCTTCGGTCCGAACCAAGCTCTGATCTTTCAACAGGACAACGTTCCACCCTTTCATTACGTGCCTCGGTCCGAACCAAGTTCCAATCTTTCAACAGGACAACGCTCCACCCTTTCGTTATGTGCCTCGTTCCGAACCAAGTTCCAATCTTTCAACAGGACAACGCTCCACCCTTTAATTACGTGCTTCGGTCCGAACCAACGTCCGATCTTACAACTGGACAACGCTCCACCCTTTCATTATATGCCTCGGTCCGAACCAAGTTCCGATCTTTAAACAGGACAACGCTCCACCCTTTCATTACGTGCCTCGGTCCGAACCAAGTTCCGATCTTTCAACAGGATAACGCTACACCCTTTCATTACGTGCTTCCGTCCGAACCAAGTTCTGATCTTTCAACAGGACAACATTCCACCCTTTCATTACGTGCCTCGGTCAGAACCAAGTTCCGATCTTTAAACAGGACAACGCTCCACCCTTTCATTACGTGCCTCGGTCCGAACCAAGTTCCGATCTTTAAACAGGACAACGCTCCACCCTTTCATTACGTGCCTCGGTCCGAACCAAGTTTCGATCTTTAAACAGGACAACGCCCCACCCTTTCATTACGTGCCTCGGTCCGAACCAAGTTCCGATCTTTCAACAGGATAACGCTACACCCTTTCATTACGTGCTTCGGTCCGAACCAAGTTCTGATCTTTCAACAGGAAAACGTTCCACTCTTTCATTACGTGCCTCGGTCCGAACCAAGTTCCAATCTTTCAACAGGACAACGCTCCACCGTTTCGTTATGTGCCTCGGTCCGAACCAAGTTCCAATCTTTCAACAGGACAACGCTCCACCCTTTAATTACGTGCCTCGGTCCGAACCAACTTCCGATCTTACAACTATACAACGCTCCACCCTTTCATTATATGCCTCGGTCCGAACCAAGTTCCGATCTTTCAACAGGATAACGCTACACCCTTTCATTACGTGCTTCGGTCCGAACCAAGTTCTGATCTTTCAACAGGACAACGCTCCACCCTTTAATTACGTGCCTCGGTCTGAACCAAGTTCCGATCTTACAACTGGACAACGCTCCACCCTTTCATTATATGCCTCGGTCCGAACCAAGTTCTAATCTTTCAACAGGACAACGCTCCACCCTTTAATTACGTACCTCGGTCCGAACCAAGTTCCGATCTTACAACTGGACAACGCTCCACCCTTTCATTATGGGCCTAGGTCTGAACCAAGTTCCGGTCTTTCAACAGGAGAACGCTCCATCCCATTGGTCCCGGCTAGAGACCGACTGGCTCCAAGAGCATAGCAGTGAGCTTACCACAATCGCATGGCCCTCCTGGCTCATCGGACATTAACCCCATAGAGAATCTATGGGATATTTTGGAACGAGTTGTTTGTGATCAACCATCACCACCTACTACCATGACGCTTGGATGCTGCCCTGCCTGCAAAAGATGGTGCCACACGCTGTTAGGCGGGAGTACGTAATAATTTGTCCTTTCAGTGTACACCCGCATAACAAAATAAAATCAGACAAAATGAAGGACCGTAACCCAGAACTGCATTGAAACGAACAGATGTACAGTCAGGAGGTCCTGGCCGTTTGTGACCACAAATAGTCGCAAAAGTGCTAACACCAAGGAGTTGGCGAACGAATTCGCAAACCCCCTAGTATTAAGGGAATTAAGAGTCAACTCTCAGGTGGAAGAGTATCACAAAGAGATGATCAGATACTTTTTTGAGACGTCGGAAGCGTATAAGAAGTGTGCGGAAGAGGGCAGGGTATCGTTGATCAGAACGGCGGTGAGACTGAAAATAACTGATATATTGTTCGAACTGGCAAGCAGCAGCTTGAATGACCAAGTCAGAAAGAAAACGAGACCAACGAAACTTCGCTGAAAAATTTGTTCGTACGTGCTAAGAGAAAGAAAGTGAAGAAGGGGATTACGGGACAACGGCCTGGAAATCAGAGGGATGTGCAACATCAGCAGTAGTGATGGCCATAATCTCGGACGTGCTGTGGCGAGAGCGCAGAGACCAAGTACGTTGTTCGGCTGGGACCAAAGAGGTATTAGGAAGAGCCAAACTCGCGGAGGTGTCCATAGGAGACGAACGGAATGATAGACGTACCTTCTTCTGTTTTGGTGGATTTCTTTGAGGAAACAGACCTCTTAGAAGAGGAAGCAGCAGAAGACACATCCATCTGCTGATCAGAGACGGTTTCAGATTTGGAGGAAGGGAGAACAGATTGAGCATATGTGTCATCAGCGTGAGACTCCGACTCGTCTGAAAGAGACAAGGCACGGCGAGAGCTGACGGCACTGTGTTCCCGGAGAAAAGAGACAGGTGGAGCGACACTTGAGGTTTCCAGTTCCGAAGCTAGCAATGAGTACTCTCCAATTGAAAAGCATGGGAGAAACACTTAGCAGATCAAAGATGGGAAGTTCAGTCATGTGTGACGTGCCTACCCTGCAGGATGCGTATGAGATAAAGGCAGATAGCAGTGAGACACATGCCAGTGTAGAATAGTGGATAGCACTCGGAGCTCCGGAGCCGAAAGTTGCGGATTCGAATACCGCCCCTTGCATAAAAATGATGGAGAAATTAACTTCGTCATACATGAAGATGTCAGTGTTCGAGCCAGTCTTCAAGAGGCGTGGAGAAGGATGCAATAACTTCCGCTGAAACAACGGTGGAAAATGGCTGAAGTCTTTCAGATGGCTCCGAAGAAGCACATAAGACGGTGGATAAACAGCAGTAGATGTACTTGTCGAAACATCAGACGGCAAGGAGGAGCCAGCTGCCGCAGATGGGTGATCACCAGGAGGGTCACGTCATCGGATCTTGAAGAAGAATTACGAAGGCTTACACCATGTAAAGATCTTGAAAGTATATTACAGATGTTTACAGTTGCATCTGTGGGGCAAAGCCTGGTTGGTCGGGAAGACAACCAAGAATTGTCTTTGAAGGCCAGAGATGTGGGCGCAATGGGTGCTTGGAAGGTAATCCGAAAGGAGGCTGACTTTTCCGACAATCTTGCAGACTTTGTCAACCAGGAAAGGAAGTAAATCATCAGGAATCGCCTGAGGGACGGGCTAGAAAGTGATTGCAATAGGCCGTTTCAAAAGTGGAGATGGAATGAGGTGGTGTGCACTTATGTTCAAGCCATTGGCCAAGGGGAAGTCAGCATCAGGTTTGATGCCAAACAGCGCAGAGATACCTCGATGTGTTCTGGGGATTCTGGAAATGGTAGTAGCAGGAATATGGATAGATAGAGTAACGGGGTAGAGGAGAGTCGGGTACTGCATGAAAGAGCACACCTCGATCTATGTAATAAAGAGACAAACTTTATGCCTACTTTTGATTTATCATTAATTGTAGGTGTAACAGTTTTATTGGCGATCTGTACAGTCTGGAAACCAGGTGACTACGGTACCGAATAGGCAGGAGCAGGTGATGGAGTTGAACCGCGTTGAAGAGCAGACACGAATGATTTCTATCCCGACGGCTTGAGAGGTGAAGGCAGCACTGAATCATGAGAAGGCAACTGTGCAACGGCAGGCATGGAAGGGGAAGGTACAACAGTCGCAGAAAGAGGTAGCACGTATGAACCAAGCTGTGAGATGAGAGACGTCTTGGTAGACGGGAGGAACTCATCAGTGACAGTGGCATCTGGGAGCGAGGGCACATCTACTTCTATGGATTTTGGAGAGAAGAGTGTGATCAACTTCCTCCCGTGCTATCGCTAAGATAATATCACTGGAAGCCGCCGTTGTGCTGGCTTCCAAATGTAAATAAACGGAGTTTGAAAATGAAAAAACGAACGGAACTCACTGATGAGAGCAAATTGTGGGATAAGTAAAAGCCGCCCCGATGGCACAGTGGTCTAAGCGCTGGTTTATGATAATTCGTCCGTGAAGGGTGCGGGTTCGAATCCCGGTGAGGCATGGATGTTGTGTTTGTCTTACGGCACTGGCTGTCTCCCTTCGCTGGAACCAGGGACCCTAAATTAGGGACGGGCGACTGCTTATAACCCATTGAATTGCTCACGGTGGACGTTAAACTTCCAATCAAAAAACCAAAAGACAAACAATTAAAAATGTAGTTCGTACCTTTATGATGACAACACACACAGATAGAAGAGACGACAGGGATTTTTGGATTGGATTTTAGGCTTAACGACCACAGTGAGCAACTCAATGGGCTATAAGAAGACGCCCGTCCCTAATTTAGTGCCACTGTTTCCAGGGAAGGGAGAGAGAGCCAGTGCCGTAAGACAAACACAACATCCATGCCTCACCAGGATTCGAACCCATACCCTTCACGGACGAATGATCAGAGACTGTCGCTTAGACAACTGCGCCACCGGGGCGACAACAACAGGAAAGAAAACTGACTCAAAAGCTCAAAATACATGGGATGCGAGATACACAGAGCCAGCTCAGTCAAAGTTAGCTTTGCGTTAGGACCCCCCCCCCCCGCCCGTGTTACAAATTCGGAGCGATATCTATTTAGAACGATGCAAGTCGTGTGTTACAGAATCGTTTCATGCATATTGTGTTGTGAGTATTTTGATTGGGAGCCCCAAATTGGGTATCGTATGGGGCTAAACATTTACCTGCTGCCCAGTGAGGCGTTGCATCATTGAAACGAACTCCTCATGCAAGGTTTCAAAATGCCGCCTCGGTGGCGCAGTGGTCTAAGCGATGGCCTCTGATCATTCGTCCGTAAGAGGCCCGGGTTCGAATCCCGGTGAGGCATGGATGTTGTGTTTGTCTTACGGCACTGGCTCAATCCCTTCCCTGGAACCAGTGACCCTAAATTAGGGACGGGCGACTGCTTATAGCCCATTGAGTTGCTCACGGTGGTCGTTAAACCTCCAATAAAAAAAAAAAAAAAAGGTTTCAAAATCGCTTTATTATTATTCATGATAAGAAAACATAAGAGGGAGACGTACAGCTTTGGGCATCTCACTGGGAAATAATACAAACTGTTAAAACATGATGGTATATACACTGCAATGACAATGGGGATGAATAACAAATGCTGCAAGCAAAGCTTATTGAATAAAAATTGCAGAAGTGACAAAGAGAAACACATCGTGTCACATGACATTGGCTGGGCATGATTTACAGGATAACACAGGCGAAACAATAGTACACAATTAGAAAAAGAACAACACAAACACCGCCGTGAAGGTAAAACATTACATACATGAGATAAAAACACAGCGTGCACAATTGTGCAAGTTATTTAACGAGGGCAATAAAGCAACATAATACAGGCGAGGTGAAGGTAATTAATGTACACGAGTAAGCATGAAAATACACTGAGATGGCATTAGCATTCACAATTCAACGGTAGCGTGGATTGCACGGAAAAAAATGCAGAAGGAACAGTAAGATCACAGAGCAAAACTAGGAATGCACACTGGGATGACAAGAGGAATTAACGCAAAATGAAAGCACTGTACGACGCAATAGATGTAACTGGTACATTAATAAGACATGATGAACCATATTATACACAGGGATGACCAAATAAAGTACACAATGTGAAGACACGATACAACGCAAGAAATGTTACAAGTACAGTAAAAAGCACACGATAAACCATGAGTGCACTCTGGGATGTTATGAGTATATGCATAAAGTGAAAGCACAGGACAAGCCATGGGTTCTGACAGATGGCAGAATTTATCATAAATTTGTACGTGCACGATCAAAGCATTAACACAATGTGAAAGCACGAAAATAGTATGTACACAATGTGGAAGTATAAAACTGTACAAAAATCAAACAGGTGCAATGAAAATGGCTAAACACTAAGAAGGTGTGTGAGTGCGGCAAATATAACAAATGAGAGATAGAGACGTACACCACATGACAACTCAAAGTAAAACACACTACAGGAACACGGTGTAATACACTAGGTGCGTAGACAGAAAGCACTTAAGGTGACCAGGGTACAGCCCCCAGTACATGAAAGTGACGGGAGGTCACGGAATCAGAGGGCACACTGATAACAATGTAAATATGGTAAAGCATAGTATGACACGAAGAACAACAATTCAAATGACAAGATCACAATGATATGCACACTGAAAACGAGAAAACAAAAACTTGGGTATTACAGCACAGGTTGTAGCTCGATCACATGATGTACATGGAGATGAGTCGTAGAGTGGAGGAGGGGCACCAGAGTGCCACGGAACTCAGCAAAGGAGGTGTAGAATGTCCTAGGGTACTGATAGGTGTAGCAGTCCAGAATCAACCGCAAACCATGGACACGTTAATATTTGGTCATAACAAATATTCTGCACACGTTAATATTTGGTCAAGTAGCATAGAAGGTGCTTCTCGACGACTGGAAGAAGCCGACTGGTACTCCAGGCGGAGTCGAGAAAGCAATCGATCTTGAAAATGGCACAAAAGTGCTGCGCTGGCCTGGTGTAAAGAGACCGGCGAGGAAACGCTGCGGAGTTGTTGAAGGTATGCGTAAATAACGTGTTTAACCAGCACAAAAAGATAGGCACATACTGACGGAAGAGGCGTAGGTGGATGAGCCCGCAGAAGAAGATGTCTGTAGGCAGTGAACGGAAGATCTTGAGAACAAGAGCTACTGGCCATCCGGAATGCCTGGTGGAGGAGAGGCATCAGGATGGGACAGTAAAGGTAGACGTGAGATACGTCTGCCTCCTGTGCGCAGAAGGAGCAGAGAGGAGAGGAGAGAAGGAATATGCGAAAGAGAAAATACGGAACAGGGAGGCGATTATGCGATTATGCAAAAAGAGCCAGTGGGTATTAATTTCAAGAGGGGCGGATAAGGGTGAGCGGGCAGCGGCCCAGACAAGAGGAGGAGAAGCAGGGGGAACCTCGAGAATAGAAAGCGGTGAAGGGGTGGCAAGGTGCAAGGGCTGCATTGAGGATTTTCATTTCATGTATTTTTTTTTGTCTGTGTTCCGCTACACGGATTTCAATTGACCTCTTAGTCATTTCTATGTACCATTCCTGTTTTCCGTTAGGTTATTACAGCCGGATAGACTAATAAACTCCTGCCTTCAGCTCCGTGTATATTTTCCTCCTCGGAAAAAGGATATTCATAGCCGAGACAGTTGTACGGATGCCAATGCCCAGACCTATCTCCGTTAAGGCGTTTCCTAGGGAAAACGTGAAGCCAGGGATGTGTGGCAACGATCCGATGAAATTAAAGTTGATAGATGAAATTAAAGTTGATCGATGGAATTAAAGTTGATCCCATTGATATGTGTGGCAACGATCCGATGAAATTAAAGTTGATCGATGAAATTAAAGTTGATCCCATTGATATGTGTGGCAACAATCCGATGAAATTAAAGTTGATCGATGAAATTAAAGTTGATCAATGAAATTAAAGTTGATCCCATTGATATGTGTGGCAACGATCCGATGAAATTAAAGTTGATCGATGAAATTAAAGTTGATCCCATTGATATGTGTGGCAACGATTCGATGAAATTAAAGTTGATCGATGAAATTAAAGTTGATCCCATTGATATGTGTGGCAACGATTCGATGAAATTAAAGTTGATCGATGAAATTAAAGTTGATTGATGAAATTAAAGTTGATCGATGAAATTAAAGTTGATCGATGAAATTAAAGTTAATCCCATTGATATGTGTGGCAACAGTCCGATGAAATTAAAGTTGATCCCATTGATGTGTGTGGCAACGATCCGATGAAATTAAAGTTAATCCCATTGATATGTGTGGCAACAATCCGATGAAATTAAAGTTGATCGATGAAATTAAAGTTGATCAATGAAATTAAAGTTGATCCCATTGATATGTGTGGCAACGATCCGATGAAATTAAAGTTGATGACATTAAATTTGATCGATGAAATTAAAGTTGATCGATGAAATTAAAGTTGATCGATGAAATTAAAGTTGATCGATGAAATTAAAGTTAATCCCATTGATATGTGTGGCAACAGTCCGATGAAATTAAAGTTGATCCCATTGATATGTGTGGCAACGATCCGATGAAATTAAAGTTGATCCCATTGATATGTGTGGCAACGATCCGATGAAATTAAAGTTGATCCCATTGATATGTGTGGCAACGATCCGATGAAATTAAAGTTGATCCCATTGATATGTGTGGCAACGATCCGATGAAATTAAAGTTGATCCCATTGATATGTGTGGCAACGATCCGATGATATTGAAGTTGATCGATAATATTAAAGTTGATCCCATTGATATGTGTGGCAACGATCCGATGAAATTAAAGTTGATCCCATTGATATGTGTGGCAACGATCCGATGATATTGAAGTTGATCGATGAAATTAAAGTTGATCCCATTGATATGTGTGGCAACGATCCGATGAAATTAAAGCTTTTCCCATTGATATGCGTGGCAACGATCCGATGAAATTAAAGTTGATCGATGAAATTAAAGTTGTCCCATTGATATGTGTGGCAACGATCTGATGAAATTAAAGTTGATCCCATTGATATGTGTGGCAACGATCTGATGAAATTAAAGTTGATCGATGAAATTAAAGTTGATCCCATTGATATGTGTGGCAACGATCCGATGAAATTAAAGTTGATCCCATTGATATGTGTGGCAACGATTTGATGAAATTAAAGTTGATCTATGAAATTAAAGTTGATCGATGAAATTAAAGTTGATCAATGAAATTAAAGTTGATCCCATTGATATGTGTGGCAACGATCCGATGAAATTAAAGTTGATCGATGAAATTAAAGTTGATCAATGAAATTAAAGTTGATCCCATTGATATGTGTGGCAACGATCCGATGAAATTAAAGTTGATCGATGAAATTAAAGTTGATCGATGAAATTAAAGTTGATCAATGAAATTAAAGTTGATCGATGAAATTAAAGTTGATGGATGAAATTAAAGTTGATCGATGAAATTAAAGTTGATCGATGAAATTAAAGTTGATCCCATTGATATGTGTGGCAACAGTCCGATGAAATTAAAGTTGATCCCATTGATATGTGTGGCAACGATCCAATGAAATTAAAGTTGATCCCATTGATATGTGTGGCAACAATCCGATGAAATTAAAGTTGATCGATGAAATTAAAGTTGATCAATGAAATTAAAGTTGATCCCATTGATATGTGTGGCAACGATCCGATGAAATTAAAGTTGATCGATGAAATTAAAGTTGATCGATGAAATTAAAGTTGATCAATGAAATTAAAGTTGATCGATGAAATTAAAGTTGATCCCATTGATATGTGTGGCAACGATTCGATGAAATTAAAGTTGATCGATGAAATTAAAGTTGATTGATGAAATTAAAGTTGATCGATGAAATTAAAGTTGATCGATGAAATTAAAGTTAATCCCATTGATATGTGTGGCAACAGTTGATCGATGAAATTAAAGTTGATCCCATTGATATGTGTGGCAACGATCCGATGAAATTAAAGTTGATCCCATTGATATGTGTGGCAACGATCCAATGAAATTAAAGTTGATCCCATTGATATGTGGTGGCAACGATCCGATGAAATTAAAGTTGATCCCATTGATATGGGTGGCAACGATCCGATGAAATTAAAGTTGATCCCATTGATATGTGTGGAAACGATCCGATGATATTGAAGTTGATCGATGAAATTAAAGTTGATCCCATTGATATGTGTGGCAACGATCCGATGAAATTAAAGTTGATCCCATTGAAATTAAAGTTGATTGATGAAATTAAAGTTGATCCGATGAAATTAAAGTTGATCGATGAAATTAAAGTTGATCCCATTGATATGTGTGGCAACAGTCCGATGAAATTAAAGTTGATCCCATTGATATGTGTGGCAACGATCCGATGAAATTAAAGTTGATCCCATTGATATGTGTGGCAACGATCCGATGAAATTAAAGTTGATCCCATTGATATGTGTGGCAACGATCCGATGAAATTAAAGTTGATCCCATTGAAATGGGTGGCAACGATCCGATGAAATTAAAGTTGATCCCATTGATATGTGTGGAAACGATCCGATGATATTGAAGTTGATCGATGAAATTAAAGTTGATCCCATTGATATGTGTGGCAACGATCCGATGAAATTAAAGTTGATCCCATTGATATGTGTGGCAACGATCCGATGAAATTAAAGTTGATCGATGAAATTAAAGTTGATCAATGAAATTAAAGTTGATCCCATTGATATGTGTGGCAACGATCCGATGAAATTAAAGTTTTTCCCATTGATATGCGTGGAAACGATCCGATGAAATTAAAGTTGATCGATGAAATTAAAGTTGTCCCATTGATATGTGTGACAACGATCTGATGAAATTAAAGTTGATCCATTGATATGTGTGGCAACGATCCGATGAAATTAAAGTTGATCAATGAAATTAAAGTTGATCCCATTGATATGTGTGGCAACGATCCGATGAAATTAAAGTTGATCCGATTGAAATTAAAGTTGATCCGATGAAATTAAAGTTGATCAATGAAATTAAAGTTGATCGATGAAATTAAAGTTGATCGATGAAATTAAAGTTGATCGATGAAATTAAAGTTAATCCCATTGATATGTGTGGCAACAGTCCGATGAAATTAAAGTTGATCCCATTGATATGTGTGGCAACGATCCAATGAAATTAAAGTTGATCCCATTGATATGTGTGGCAACAATCCGATGAAATTAAAGTTGATCGATGAAATTATAGTTGATCAATGAAATTAAAGTTGATCCCATTGATATGTGTGGCAACGATCCGATGAAATTAAAGTTGATCGATGAAATTAAAGTTGATCGATGAAATTAAAGTTGATCAATGAAATTAAAGTTGATCGATGAAATTAAAGTTGATCCCATTGATATGTGTGGCAACGATTCGATGAAATTAAAGTTGATCGATGAAATTAAAGTTGATTGATGAAATTAAAGTTGATCGATGAAATTAAAGTTGATCGATGAAATTAAAGTTAATCCCATTGATATGTGTGGCAACAGTCCGGTGAAATTAAAGTTGATCCCATTGATATGTGTGGCAACGATCCGATGAAATTAAAGTTGATCCCATTGATATGTGTGGCAACGATCCAATGAAATTAAAGTTGATCCCATTGATATGTGTGGCAACGATCCGATGAAATTAAAGTTGATCCCATTGATATGGGTGGCAACGATCCGATGAAATTAAAGTTGATCCCATTGATATGTGTGGAAACGATCCGATGATATTGAAGTTGATCGATGAAATTAAAGTTGATCCCATTGATATGTGTGGCAACGATTCGATGAAATTAAAGTTTTTCCCATTGATATGCGTGGCAACGATCCGATGAAATTAAAGTTGATCGATGAAATTAAAGTTGTCCCATTGATATGTGTGGCAACGATCTGATGAAATTAAAGTTGTCCCATTGATATGTGTGGCAACGATCTGATGAAATTAAAGTTGATCCCATTGATATGTGTGGCAACGGTCCGATGAAATTAAAGTTGATCGATGAAATTAAAGTTGATCCCATTGATATGTGTGGCAACGATCCGATGAAATTAAAGTTGATCCCATTGATATGTGTGGCAACGATCCGATGAAATTAAAGTTGATCGATGAAATTAAAGTTGATCAAGGAAATTAAAGTTGATCCCATTGATATGTGTGGCAACGATCCGATGAAATTAAAGTTGATCGATGAAATTAAAGTTAATCGATGAAATTAAAGTTGATCAATGAAATTAAAGTTGATCGATGAAATTAAAGTTGATTGATGAAATTAAAGTTGATCGATGAAATTAAAGTTGATCGATGAAATTAAAGTTAATCCCATTGATATGTGTGGCAACAGTCCGATGAAATTAAAGTTGATCCCATTGATATGTGTGGCAACGATCCGATGAAATTAAAGTTGATCCCATTGATATGTGTGGCAACGATCCGATGAAATTAAAGTTGATCCGATTGATATAGGTGGCAACGATCCGATGAAATTAAAGTTTATCCCATTGATATGTGTGGAAACGATCCGATGAAATTAAAGTTGATCGATTAAATTAAATTTGATCCCATTAATATGTGTGGCAACGATCCGATGAAATTAAATTTGATCGATGAAATTAAAGTTGATCCCATTGATATGGGTGTCAACGATCCGATGAAATTAAAGTTGATCGATGAAATTATTTGTTGATCGATTAAATTATTTTAAAGTTGATCGATGAAATTAAAGTTGATCGATGAAATTAAAGTTGATCAAGGAAATTAAAGTTGATCCCATTGATATGTGTGGCAACGATCCGATGAAATTAAAGTTGATCGATGAAATTAAAGTTGATCCATGAAATTAAAGTTGATCAATGAAATTAAAGTTGATCGATGAAATTAAAATTGATTGATGAAATTAAAGTTGATCGATGAAATTAAAGTTGATCGATGAAATTAAAGTTAATCCCATTGATATGTGTGGCAACAGTCCGATGAAATTAAAGTTGATCCCATTGATATGTGTGGCAACGATCCGATGAAATTAAAGTTGATCCCATTGATATGTGTGGCAACGATCCGATAAAATTAAAGTTGATCCGATTGATATAGGTGGCAACGATCCGATGAAATTAAAGTTTATCCCATTGATATGTGTGGAAACGATCCGATGAAATTAAAGTTGATCGATTAAATTAAATTTGATCCCATTAATATGTGTGGCAACGATCCGATGAAATTAAATTTGATCGATGAAATTAAAGTTGATCCCATTGATATGTGTGTCAACGATCCGATGAAATTAAAGTTGATCGATGAAATTATTTGTTGATCGATTAAATTATTTTAAAGTTGATCGATGAAATTGAAGTTGATGCCATTGATATGTGTGGTAACGATCTGATGAAATTAAAGTACAAATTGCCGATCGGCGTTCCTTCATTTGTAAGGTTTCTGACTTTGTCTTGGATGGAATATTTCATGTCTCTATTGAAGACTGTAGACACCGCAACTCCGTGTGTTTCCTTTTGGGAACACACAAAGTGGATCCTGTTGATACTGTGACTTGCTAAAACAATATCTCTCTCCCACTGGTCTGAGAGTGTTCAATAGTATTAAGCACCTGACTACATTTCTTCAAGGGTTACACTTGTTATTATCGTCAAGGAAAATTTGAAATTGTGCTGCACTGGAGGAGAAAGGAAAAAGAAACACACGAAGTTGATCCCATTGATATTGTTACTTACTAAAGCGATCTCTCTCTTTCTTTCTCTCTGGTCTGATAGTGTTCGATAGCATTAAGCCTATCACTAAATTTCGTCAGGGGTTGCACTTCTCATTTACATTAAAGAAAATTTCAAATTGTGCTACAGTGGAGGAGAAAGGAAAAAATGAAATACATGAAGTTGATCCCGTTGATACTTTCACTTACTAAAGTAATCTCTCTCTCTGGTCAATAGAGTCCGATAGCATTAAGCACATGGCTACATTTCTTCAAGTGTTACACATGACATTATCGTTAACGAACATTTCAAATTGTGCAACACTGGAGGAGGAAGGAAAAAGGTAACACACGACGTTGATGCCGTTGATACTGTCACTTACTAAAGTAATCTCTCTCTCTCTTGTCTAATAGTGTCTGATAACATTAAGCACATGACTACATTTCGACAGAGGTTAGACTTGTCATTATTATTAACAAACATTTTAAATAGTGCTACACAGGAGGAAAATGGAAACATATGACGTTGATCCCGTTGATGCTGTCACTTACTAAAGTAATCACTGTGGTCTTTTAGTGCCCGGTAGCATTAAGCACATGACTACATTTTGTCAGGGGTTACACTTTTCATTACCGTTAACGAAGATTTCAAATTGTGCTTCACTGGAGGAGAAAGGAAAAAGGTAACACACGACGCTGATGCCGTTGATGCTGTCACTTACTAAAGTAATCTCTCTCTCTGTATCTTGTCTAATAGTGTCCGATAGCATTAAGCATATCACTACATTTTGCCAGGGGTTACACTTGTCATTATGGTTAACAAACATTTCGAATAGTGCTACACAGGAGGAAAATGGAAACATATGAATTTGATCCCGTTGATGCTGCCACTTACTAACGTAATCACTGGGGTCTCTTAGTGCCCGATAGCATTAAGTACATGACTACATTTTGTCAGGGGCTACATTTGTCATTACCGTTAACGAAGATTTCAAATTGTGCTACAGTATAGGAGAAAGGAAAAAAGGAAACATATGACGTTGATCCCATTGACGCTGTCACTTACTAAAGTATTAATGATCTCTCTCTGGTCTGATAGTGCTCGATAGCATTAAACACATGACTACATTTTGTCAGGGGTTACACTTGTCATTACCGTTAACGAAGATTTCAAATTGTGCTACACTGGAGGTGAAAGGAAAAAGGAAACATATGACGTTGATCCCATTGACGCTGTCACTTACTAAAGTATATTAATGATCTCTCTCTCTCTCTGGTTTGATAGTGCTCGGTAGCATTAAGCACATGACTGCATTTTGTCAGGGGTTACACTTGTCATTACCGTTAACGAAGACTTCAAATTGTGCTACACTGGAGGAGAAAGTAAAAAGGAAACATATGACGTTGATCCCATTGACGCTGTCACTTACTAAAGTATTAATGATCTCTCTCTCTCTCTCTGGTTTGATAGTGCTCGGTAGCATTAAGCACATGACTGCATTTTGTCAGGGGTTACACTTGTCATTACCGTTAACGAAGATTTCAAATTGTGCTACACTGGAGGAGAAAGTAAAAAGGAAACATATGACGTTGATCCCATTGACGCTGTCACTTACTAAAGTATTAATGATCTCTCTCTCTCTCTGGTTTGATAGTGCTCGGTAGCATTAAGCACATGACTGCATTTTGTCAGGGGTTACACTTGTCATTATCGTTAACGAAGATTTCAAATTGTGCTACACTGGAGGAGAAAGTAAAAAGGAAACATATGACGTTGATCCCATTGACGCTGTCACTTACTAAAGTATTAATGATCTCTCTCTCTGGTTTGATAGTGCTCGGTAGCATTAAGCACCTGACTGCATTTTGTTAGGGGTTACACTTGTCATTACCGTTAACGAAGATTTCAAATTGTGTTACACTGGAGGGGGAAACTAAATTCTAATGTTTCCTTACCACCTCGATTGCTTAAATATTACAGCTGCACTGTTCCATCAATTCGTAATTTCATTCAACGGAAATCTTTCCTTCTTTCCAGAAAACTATAAATAGCACACCTGTGCTCCAATACCTCCATGGTAAGATGTGATAATTTACTTCGAAGCTTATGCTCATTAAAAACATTAACTTTCGTTTCGCGGTATTTAGAGCAAAAGACTCTTAATGAGCTCTTGTAGTTATAGGGCATATGCAAACATGTATATTTTACATTTTTTGCAGATGTATCATAGCTAAAAGTGAGAAGCATAATGCGAAGTAGTTTTCTTTGTCAGTTTTTTTTTCTAGTTTTGGAATATGTTTTTTTTTCTAAGTGCAAAGGCGTTTTTCTATTCTTGAGGAATGTTAGATAACATAGTCAATTTGCATGAAACTTCCATTTAAACGAATCTAAATCCCTTGGTTGCATAATTAGCCCTTTTAAACTTTTTTTCTACATAATTATCTTCACGATAAAAGTAGAACAAGGCATTCAGAATGAAAGTGATCTTAACGAGCATCACCAATTAAACTCCTTTGTCGATGTAATTATGCGATAAAAAATATGAATGGCGCAACAAAAACTGCTACGGATTGCTCTCATCTTAACGATTCAGAAGTAAAATGAAGTTCGTTTCCACAAGGGACGAAATAAAAAAAGAATTCAGGTTTAACGAATGCGCAAAAAATGCATATTTTACATTTTTTTGTTCTTGTCATGAAGAGTTTAGAGGCAGTTCGGAGATTTAATTAAGAGACCAAAGGCTAATTTTTTTTTTAACTTCTCGGATGATGAAGTAACAAAGGAAAATTGATTAATTCTGAACAATTTTTCGTAAACAACTTTCGCCTAAAGTTTCAGGTGCTGTTCCTATGCATCTAACGAAAAATTTAGAACAAGTGTTATGTTGGAAAATATTCAATATTCTGTACTAAAAAAAACAGCAAGTAAAAAAGAAATTTTTCACATTTCCTATGACGCAACTTGACGACATGGTATTTTGGCTACTATTTTTCAGTCATTGATGGTTTTTATTGCGACGGTTTTTAATATCTGATGTCACATAACTGGAATATTCTGTAGTTTTAAAATACTGGAAAATCTGATTTTCGTGTTCTTTACTTTCTAAACCTGGCGATCTTTGTTCTCGACTAGTTATCGAGAGTTCTGGGGTTCGATCCCAGCAGTGCCGGAATACAATTTTTCAGCCGCTATGCGTTGTTTATAAAATAACGTGGAAAGAGTGATGACATCGTCCATTTACATTATCTCCACGTATTTGATATATATTAACCATTTCTATCGCCCTTTGAATTTATCAGCTGCAATTAAAATAGCTGTTGCGTTAAATGCCACCAAATGACGACATCTCAGTTGCTGAGACCATCAATACGCATTCGTGTAGTCAGATGCTGACTGATATACCACGCATGGCGCTGAGAATTGTTGGCGCCGTAGCGTAAATTCGAACGTACTCGACTAGTTATCGAGAGTTCTGGGGTTCGATCCCAGCGGTGCCGGAATACAATTTTTCAGTCGCTATGCGTTGTTTATAAAATAACATGGAAAGAGTGATGACATCGTCCATTTACATTATCTCCACGTATTTGATATATATTAACCATTTCTATCGCCCTTTGAATTTATCAGCTGCAATTAAAATAGCTGTTGCGTTAAATGCCACCAAATGACGACATCTCAGTTGCTGAGACCATCAATACGCATTCGTGTAGTCAGATGCTGACTGATAAACCACGCATTGCGCTGAGAATTGTTGGCGCTGTAGCGTAAATTCGAACGCACTCGACTAGTTGTCGAGAGTTCTGGGGTTCGATCCCAGCAGTGCCGGAATACAATTTTTCAGCCGCTATGCGTTGTTTATAAAATAACGTGGAAAGAGCGATGACATTGTCCATTTACATTATCTCCACGTATTTGATATATATATTAGCATAACAAAATACACCGATGAGCTATTACATTGTGACCACCTACCTAATAAGCCGTAGGAGACTCGTTATCCCGCAAAACCACTCGCGAGACATCGATTCGATGAGGTGGCGATAGGTATCCTGGGGTATCTGGTACCATAATGTCAACAGCAGGTCCTCCAGTTCCCGTACATTTCGGAATGGTGATGATTTAGCGCGAACCCGCTTTTCCAAGTCGAACCACAAAGGTTCGATTGGGCTCATGTCAGGTGAATTTGGAGGCAAGGGCATTAACAAAAAGTCACCAGCATGTTCCTCGAACCACTCGTTGACGATTCTGGCAGTGTGGCATGGCGCATTGTCTTGATGATGATAGTCATCCCCAGAAGGGAACACAGTTGTCATGAGTGGGTCAACTTGGTCCGACACGATGATCAGATACCTAACAGCTGTCACTGATTTTGCTATTGGGATAATGGGGCCTAAAGTGTCCCAAGAAAACATCGCCCACAGCATAACACCCCCACGCGCGGCCTGTTTCCGCCCAACAGTGCGTCCATGTGCCATACACAGTGCGTCAAAAATTTTTAAGACTGGCGCTAGATTTCAGCCTACGGTGACGTCACCAGTGTAATCGCGAATGCGTTATAAACCGTGACCATCTGCTTGATTTCTGCCAAAAGTACTGCGCAGTTGTTAAAGTAACTCAAACGAAACGGCGTTCATTACAGAAGTAAAATTTTTTCATGTTGAATTATTGTGATGGAACAAAGGGATGTTATTAAATTTAACGCAAAACTTGGTAAAAGCGCCTCGGAAACGTATCGTATGATGAAACAAGTTTACGGTGAGTTTTGTTTAAGTTGATCAAGTGTTTTCCTGTGGCACAAACGTTTTTTGGACGGAAGGGAGACACTAGAAGATGATAAGCATACCGGAAGACCAAGTTCATCTAGGACACCTGAGATTATTGAAAAAGTGCGTGATTTCGTGGCAAAAATCAATTTAAGAATAATGGAAGAGTCTTTAAATATCAACAAAGGAACGATTCGAACGATCCTGCATGAAGATTTGGGCAAAACAAAAGTCTGTGCTAAATTTGTTCCACACACGTTAACCAATGAACAAAAATCAAGGAGAAGTGCACATTGCAGAGACATCATTTCAGCCGCTAAAAAAATCCAAACTTCTTAAAATCGATTGTTAATGGTGATGAAACATTGTGTTTTCAATGTGATCCCAAAACAAAGAGATAAAGTGCGGAATGGAAGTCAAAAAACTCGCCACAAGATAAAAAAACAAGAAAAGTTTCATCGAAAATTAAAACAATGCTCATTACATTCTTCGTCAGTAAGGGTATTATCGAAGAATGTAACGATAGTAAGGGGTAAGAATATGTTCCAAGTGGACAAACAATTACTGGTGAGTTTTATGTAAATGTTTTGAGGTGTTTGATGGGCAGAATTCGTCGCATTCGTCCAGAATATCGAGATGAAAACAGTTGGTGTTTATTGCACGATAATGCACCCAGTCACACCTCACTTCTTGTTCATAGATTTTTGGCGAAAAATAGCGTCTGTGTGTTGAATCATCCACCGTATTCGCCTGATTTAGCACCCTGCGACTTTTCTTTGTTCCCAAAACTTAAAATGACGTTAATTGGGTGTTTTTGGTATGGTATTTCGACCATACAAACAGTTTCGACGCGTGCTTTGGAGGCAATTCAGCAAAGTTAACTGGAATAGCCATTCGAATCATTATTAAATCGCTGTAACAAGTGTATTGAAGCCGGAGGGACTTATTTTGAATAACAAACCAAAGCAAATTATAATTTCTTGTTTCCATCTCATTTTACAGACCCAGTCTTAAAAATTCTTTGACGCACTGTGTAGATTTCGGTGGTAATCGGCGTATTGGCGCTCGGCCGTCTACTTGATACACCAGGAATCTTGATTCATTAGACCAAGCCACTTTCTTCCAATCATCCATCTTCCAATCATCCATGTTCCAGGCATACGTCCATGTTCCAGGAATCTTGATTCATTAGACCAGGCCACTTTCTTCCAATCATCCATGTTCCAATCTTGATTAACTTGGGCCCATTTCATGCAGTGTTGGGGATGACGTGCAGTAAGCACAGGGACCCGCCTGGGTCTTCGGCTAACTAGGCACATGCGCAGAAGGCTGCGATGAACTGTATAGTGTGACATATTGCGTTGATTACGACTGTTGTAGCTGCGGGTGATTTGCCGAACTGTGGCCCTGCGGTCGCTGTTAACAATGCCCGACAGTCTCCGCTGCCTTCAGCTGTGTGCCGAGATCGCTGTAAATGGAGACGTCTGATACAACAACAGTGAGTTCTTTCTGTGAAATGCTAACCTCTGAATATCAGAGAACAGCTTACGGATATATATGTATGTATTCAGTACTGGATTATATTCTTCAGCCCGAATAACAGCACGTATGCGACTTGACACTGATTCGTATAACGTAAAACGTCTTTTCGTCCTGCAACGTTATTTTAAAAAATCACCATACGATGAAATAGTTCCTAAATTAAACCTTAACGGCCAGACGAAACATTTAGAAACAGAAGTCAAATTTCCGGAAATGATGCTTTATTTCTCCTGCACAACGTAACATAACATAGCACTTCGCATTTTGTACAACAATCAGTATCAACACTCCACATTAAACGCTCCACACACCACGCCACACGAGCAACTGTTTTCTCGTAGCTTTTATCTCTGGTTCTTATCTAATAACAGGCATACGTCACATTCATTCAACCTCAATTATGTTGCCAAATGTATTCGTTTGAGAGAAAAGATATAACGTTAAGTGTGAAAAGGCTAATTAGTTTCTTTTCCTATGTAAATCTTGAGTCCCTCTCATACCAGCTTCGTGCAGGCATCGATGAATAATAATGGAAGAAACCAGGAGTGTATCAGCTGTTTTTCTCTCACTGGTATCAGTCGAATTGTCGGATGCAACCATTCGGTAAATCCGCCGATCACTCCTATCCGTTGCACGAAGCTGTATATGAGAGGGACTCAAGATTTACGTAGGAAAAGAAACTAAAAATGAAAGTTAATTTAGAATATACGTCACACTCCACAAGACGTTAGAGTACATCTACGCCTTTTTCCCAGGCGTTCACGTGACATTCCTTTAACTGGTTCAGATTTGTCGGAAGAGGCCGTTGAGCCCCAATCTGTTTTGCTAGCATGTTCAGATCCGGGCTTTACGGAGCAACGGAAGACGGCGGAAGTCACTGTCATGCTCACTGAGCCACTGCTGAATGCATCTTGCGCAAGAAAGAGTAGTATTGTCTTCCCAGAAACTGCCGTTACCTGCTGGATAAAAAGTCAGCATTGCAGATAGACTTGTTCACAACAAAGATTCCTCGGAGGACACCAGACCTTCCGACCTTCCAGAAGGTGTCCCATCACCATTACACCACTTCCATAACCTTGAGCTGTGTTCACAAGTCCATTGCTTCATGGACTTCTACCAAACTCTGCCTACAGTCGGTACAGAATAGTGTACCGCGACTCGTCGGAAAACGTGACCTTTTTGCAGTCACAGTGTTCCTTACACCATGCTTTCCGGTACATGAATGTTTTCCGTGTAGGTACGCGACTGCCAATACCAATTCACTTCAATTCCCTGCGCATAGATATGGTATGGGCACATTCTTCATTGAATGCTTCTGTCAATTGCTGCACACAGGAAGACCCATTTTTCCGTACAAGCCTTCTCAGACGACTGCGATGTCATTGCTGACAGATTTTCGTCGCGCCAGAGTTACGACTCTTAGACAAGCAATGTAAGTGATTTTGCTATTGATTAAAGACCCTGGAAATCACACCTTTTGTGAAACCAGTCAGCTCTGCTGTTTTCAAAATCAACAATTTCTTTATCGAAATCCGAAAGATCCCTTGTTTTTTCCATTGTGATGAACACTACTGATAAGCAGCAGTTTTAAATAGTTGCTTAGATCATGTGGTTACTCACGAGACCACTTATTTTGCACATATGCTACTTAAGTGACGTTGACGTACAGGTTCTTAATTCAGTGGCCGGTGTGTGTAAAATGGGCGGTTTCCTGACAGCTGTTTGTTCGTGGCAGTGAGGCGTTAGTTTTAGAAAGTGAAAAGGGGCGGATTTCTGGAGAGCTGAATTTGCATGCCGAATGCTTCAGCTTTTGAGTTTGCCTTTGAAACAGAGACAATGCGAATTCTCCATGGCTGGGATTGTGGTTTTTCTCTTGAAATCTTGCTCGATTGCCTTAGGAGTCTGTCATTCTTCGACTGGAATGTTATGGACGTCGTTGTTGCCTCTCAATCTCCCCGGAAGGTAATATTCCTACCTCATTCCGTCCCGACATTGTGCTCGTTGCTCCACAGCTGCTGCCCGTTCAGCCGTACTACTCGTTACTTCATTGAACTGTCTACATGCTGCTTGCTGCTTTACTGCTGTGTGCTCAGAAATTCTACTCATTCATCATTGGATTGTTTGCTGTTGTGGTCCAAACTCCCAGCTTTACTTGACCAGTTGTTGCTGTCTGTCCAGAGTCGCTGCTTCTATGGACTAGTTGCTGCTGTCCTTCCAGACTTTCTGCTACATTGGACTCGTTGTTGCTGTCCGTCGGGGCTACTTGACTAATTGCCAAGTGCTTTACTTGACTAATTGCTGTAGTGCGTCCAGATTATCTGTTTCATTGGACTGGTTGTCACTATCCTTCCAAATTTTCTGCTTTATTGGACTGGTTGCTGCTGTCAGTCCAGACCTTCCGCTAATTAATTTATGGGATTGTCTACTGTTGTTCATTCAGACGTGTTGCTTTCTGTTTCACTGGAGAGGTTGCTGCTGTCAGTCCAAACCTTCTGCTAATTAATTTACGGGATTGTCTATTGTTGTTCATTCAGACGTGTTGCTTTCTGTTTCACTGGACAGGTTGCTGCTGTCAGTCCAAACCTTCTACTAATTAATTTACGGGATTGTCTACTGTTGTTCATTCAGACGTGTTGCTTTCTGTTTCACTGGAGAGGTTGCTGCTGTCAGTCCAGACCTTCCGCTAATTAATTTACGGGATTGTCTACTGTTGTTCATTCAGACGTGTTGCTTTCTGTTTCACTGGACAGGTTGCTGCTGTCAGTCCAAACCTTCTGCTAATTAATTTACGGGATTGTCTACTGTTGTTCATTCAGACGTGTTGCTTACTGTTGCACTGGACAGGTTGCTGCTGTCAGTCCAGACCTTCTGCTAATTAATTTACGGGATTGTCTACTGTTGTTCATTCAGACGTGTTGCTTTCTGTTTCACTGGACAGGTTGCTGCTGTCAGTCCAAACCTTCTGCTAATTAATTTATGGGATTGTCTACTGTTGTTCATTCAGACGTGTTGCTTACTGTTGCGCTGGACAGGTTGCTGCTGTCAGTCCATGTTCTTCAGTGATGAATGTGCCATCTACCGAAGTAGCCGTGTTATGAATGTTTATTTTTTGGGCAAAGAAAACCGACATTATTATGAGGAATTGGAGCACAATCCACAACATGTGATGATTTGGGCTGCTCTGTCCACTAAGCATTTGAGAGGAATCTATTTCTTTGACTGTTCGCTCGACCAGCATTTCTATATCTCCATGCTGAGGGACTGGTTTATTTCCGAACTGCAAAGACGTGGTCTTTTAGCAGAAAGCTGGTCCCAACAAGACGCCACTCTAGCTCATTATACTATCCGTGTTCGGGAATATTTGGGGGAAGTGTTTCCTGGTTTGTGGATTGGGAAATGATCTGCTAACCTGCCTGTACCTCTCGAAATGCCTCCACGGAGTACAGATATCTCCTTTTGTGAGAATTCCCTACGTAGTATTATTAACGACTTTGTGTCAAAGACAAATACCATACAACCTATCAGTTCCAAGACGCTGTTCGTTTTGCATTTACAAAAATTTGATAAGGCTTATCTCCGTGAAATTTCGCACAATACATGGAACCGAAATATTTTGTGTCGCCGAAATGGTGGAAGTCCTGAACTTCTGGATCAGTAACTTCGTAAATTGTTCCGCAGGGGGTAACACGGCATTCAGGAATCCGTGTAGATCGAAGTACAACCTTGCGGAGTCTGCACCGCCCGCAAGCAGTCCCAGGTACACTGAAGTGCCAGAAAAACAGGTACACCAGTCTAATACTTGGTAGGTCCTCCACGGGAATGGACTCCACTAGCTTCTGGAAATATGCTGTAGGCAATGCACACCATACTTCATGCAGAGCGTTCCACAATTCGGGTGTATTCCGAGGTCTCGGATTCTTGTGTTCGATACCGCGCTGCATGACATCTCAAATGTGTTCTAGGACGTTCAGATCTGGGGAATTGGGTGGGAATGGCAACACCCCAAACTCTGATGAATGCTCCTCTAACCATAATGTGACGTTCTGACACTTGTGTGGAGGTGCATTGTCCTGTTGGATAAGTCCCAACCCATCAGCATGAATGCAGGACATGAACGGGTGTACCTCGTCAGAAATGACTCGCACAAAGCATTGGCCAGTCACAGATGTTTGTAGACGTACCAAGGGTCCCAGTGAAGTCCAGATAAACACATCCCATACCATTACGGACCCCTCACCTGCCGTTACAGTTCCATGTTGACAGGCGGGATCCATGGCTTCATGGGGGTTGCGCCCCACACGAATCCTTCCATCTACCCGATACAGTTGGAAACGCGACTCGTCTGAGCAGGCTACGTGTTTCCAATCATCAAGTGTCCAGTGGCGGTGTTGCTGTGCCCAAGCGAGGCGCATAGCTTGGTGTCGTGCACATATCAAGGGGAATCGAGTTGGGCGCCGGCTACCAAAACCATATCGTGCAGGGTAGGTTGTAAAGTCCGGACGCTGATGCATGTTGAGGCTCAGCATTGAATTTCGATGATATCTGCGAGAGTGTTGCACGCCTATCGCATGAAACGATTCTTGACAGCCAACGATGGTCACGTTCACCCAATGTCTTTTTATGGCCACACTGGTATCGTAGGTTAGAGGTTTTGCCGGAATTCTTGTAGTTACGGTACACCCTTGCAATGGTCGTCCTCGTTCGTGAAAATCTGAACTTCGTTTCTACCTTCGAAGTACTATGGCCCATCTCACGAGTGCCAACTATGACACCTCGTTGAAAATCGCTTAAATCGGTATTACTTGTCATTCTCATGCCGAAAACAGCTCTGACAGCTGGAAAGGATGTCTATCGCTTTATATACGCACTGGCGGACGCACCCGAGTACGCGCATAGGGGATGTTGTTATGTATTTTGCATAAGCTCGTCTGTACCAGTTCTTCTGGCACTTCAGTGTAGTAGCTGGCGTTCACACTTTAGTCACACGTATAAGGTGTCTCGGTTCATGCCAGATGAACTCTCGCGATATCATACAACCGCCCCACCGGCTTGGATAGTTGGATAGTCGTTGCCGTGCATGAAGGTTCCATAGCCGCATGCTGCAGATGCCAAATACGGACTTGACCATTGGCAGCAAGGATCGGGATTCATTGACCTAGCACACCTGCTCCCAGTCATCTAAAACGCAATCCGCATGCTATTGGTAGCTGGAGAGTCATTAACGCTGATGGACTGTTCTTAAGAGAGGGTGTTGTACAGGGTGCCTGTTCATGTACCCCATGCATGCCAGTGTGTGACGCACAGTCCGGCTGACTCATAATGTATAGGCTCGTCAACTGCGGAACTGTACGGCCTTGATTGCCCTGGGTAATGTTTTTTGTGTATTTTGGTAAACATATCAATTAATTGTCGATGTTACACCAAACAAAACACTATCATTACATCAATGTAAATATTCTTAGGACTGAAACATTCTGGAAAATTAAGTCGGGCTCCGGATAGCTTAACTAAACACTTAATAAAGCACTTAATAGCACTAACTGCCAGAAAAGACAAGTCTACTTACTAATTCAACCATGTATTGGACCTCGATAAGTATTCAGCACAACAGAACAGAATTCACCTCGTGAGTAATCCTCTAGAACTTTTAAAACGAAATGCAGTATTTTCTCAATGAACAGGATTCTTTTCAAGTCTCATGAAATCACCTAAAGGCGTCAATATCAATGAAGCGTAGTATTTAACGTGAAAGAATTAATCATTTACACGTAGACTAAGCTCTCTTAGCGATTCTCTCCAAAGCAATTACAATGATCTCAAAATATAACCGACTTCTAACGAGAGCTCTAACACTTTCGAAAGCGTCACTTCTGTTTCGTTAACATACGCAGTTCAGCTTTTGACCCCAAGTCAGGTTGCCACAAAAACATTCAGCGAGAGAGAAAATGTAGCGTTAAGTTCAGAAAACCGAGAATAAACAAAAGTTTACGTACGGAAACAAGAACCAAAATGGAAAGTTAAATTACAGTATACATTACACCTGCTGAAAACAATCTCGGGAGTCCATCTACGTCTCCCTTTACAGTTGTATCGCTGGTTTTTAGTTCTGCCATTTTGGCACAACACCTGGCACACTTTAATGACGGAGACCCTTAAAAATCACACAAATGTCGCCGTTTTTTAAATGGACGCATCCACCTTGTCGTGCACCTACAATATAGCCTTTCGTAAACACCGATACTTTTTTTTCAGAAATGTTGGTCATAAATGAAAGTATAGGTAGTACTCATCAAAACAAACAAAAAAATCCGAGTCAACATACACTGCTGGCCACCCAAAATGCAACACCAAGATAGAAGCATCCGAGTGGCCTGAAATTCGCAGCATGCGCCGCCCGCGAGAGGGCATGCAAACGATTCGCATTGCAGGGCATATGCAAATCATCCGAGAAGCACTATGAGAAGGGTGCACAGAAGGTGGGGTGTAAGTAGTGGAAGTGTGTTGTGCTGCCGGAGCTGTGCGTGGGAAGCTTCTTGATGCCTCGTCGCAGAATACGGCATTCATTCCTGCACGTTTAGGAGTTCGACAGAGGACGAATAATTGCTTATCGCGACAGCGGTTTATCGTACCGAGACATCGGCGCCGATGTGAGACGACATCCAGCCACAGTGAGGCGAGTATGGATTCGGTGGGTGCAGGAGGGACGGACAGACCGACGTGGGCGATTGCCGCAGCCGTGGCACACCACCGAACGAGAGGACTGGAATGTTGTGCGGCGGGCATTGACGGCTTGCACCGCCACATCACGAACGTTAGCGCAGGAATTAGGGTGTGTTGCGCAACAACCTGTGTTAGCACCTACCGTTCGACGTCGTCAGCAGGAGCTGGGACTTATCGCACGGCGCCCATTGCTCCGATTACCATTGACGTTACATCATCGGTGAGTGCGGCGGCAGTGGGCCGTTGAACGCCACACCTGGACTACAGAATGGCACGACATTATTTTCCTCAACGAATCCCGCTTCTGCCTGCAACACCACGATGGTCGGATCCGCGTGTGGCGGCACCGCAGCGAGAGACTGTATGACGCCTGCATTATGCATTGCCATACCGGTTCGTCGCCTGGCGTTATGGTTTGGAGCGCAAATGGATATGACACCCGCACCCCTCTGGTACGCATCGCCGGTACACTCAACAGCCACCGCACCGTCTCCGCTGTTTTGGAGCCTGTAGTCCTTCCTTACTTGCAGGACCGGCCAGCGGCCACGTTTCAACAGGACAATGCGCGCCCGTACGTGGCACGCATCGTGCAACAATTCTTCACGGCCCACCAGGTGTCACTGCTGCCGTGGCCAGCCTGTTCTCCCGATATGTCTCCCATCGAACACGTCTGGTCGCTGATCAGCAACCGAGTGGCCCGGCAAGCACCACCCGCGGCTACGCCTGATGAACTGTGGCAGCGTGTGGAAGCAGCCTGGACCGACATACCCCAAGCACACATCCAAAGCATTTTTCGTTCGATGCCGTGGCGTGCCATGGGGGCAACACGAACTATTGATGTCTGCGTGTTCCGCAAGTCACATGGGTCTGTAAGCTCAATCGTTTCATCTTTGTATCTGTTGTTATGTGTCCAGTAAATCTGGCTTTGCTATCTCGTGTCCTTCTTGGTGTTGCATTTTGGGTGGCCAGCAGTGTAGGTACGGAAACGAACCGTTTCCGACATAATTGACATTTTATTGCAGGGTTTTAGAGGTTGTAAAGTTGTTTTCCCTCCAGCTGTCAGCTATTTCGATAGTTTTTGCACTTCTGAGGAAGAAATCTGGAGGGCTGAATTGTTTAAGGGACCGGTTAGACCACAGTTGTTTGAGGGAACGGTTGGACTCCAAACTTGCTCCTCCCCAAAAGTGCCCTTCGATTTCTCCCGAAGGTGAAAACCAAACCACCCCAGTTCTTGGGGTAAAGCATTACACACGGGGGATACTTTGAGCTCCTGGGAGACAGTGAAGGGGATGATTTTTGGGAGGGGCTGGGTTGAGGGTCCCACCTTTCAGCCCAACAACAAATGATTCTGAGATGTCCCCCGCGGGACGTCCCCAAGTGCAAAAACTGTCGAAATAGCTGACAGCTGGGGAAAAAATAACTTTACATTACCTCTGTAAACCCTGCAATTAAATATGAATTATCCCGGAAACGGTTCGTTTCCGGACCTATGTTGACTCAGACTATTTTGTTTGTTTCGATGAGTACTACCTATATTTTCATTTATGACCAACATTTCGGAATCACCCTGTTTATACTTCTTTAGCCTACAGACTACGCCATCCTCCTCGTTACGTCACTATCAGGTGATCTCAGCTTACATAGGGGTTGACCTAATTCAGATTCAGAGAGCACTCAGTGTAAATACAACGACCGTTCTATAAAAACTGAGAGTGAAATCACACAAAATGAAGAAATATAGGTACAAAAAAATATATGTTATTCTTTCTCAAAGTATCTTCCCTCGGATGATATGCAACGGTCCTATCGTTCAGTCCGCTTTTCAAAGCATGTGGCGAAAGCATTTTTTGAAAGCTGCTTTAGCGACCCCTGTACAGCTTGAATAACATCAGCATCTGTATTGAATGTTGCTCCACAGAACTTCTCGTTCATTGTTGGAAACAACCAGAAATCGCACGGGGCGAGGTCAGGGCTGTAGGCAGGGTGAGCCATGATTTCAATACTGCATTTCGTAAGAAACGGCTGAACAGAAGCAGCCACATGTGGGTTGGCGTTATGATGGTGTAGGGTCCACTTGGCCACCAGTTCCGGTCGCTTAATCGATATGTGTCGTCACAGAGGCTTAAAGACTAAAATATAGTACTCAGCATTGACAGTAATTTGTGAAGGAACGGCATGCTGGTAGATTTCACCTTCATGATCGTAGAAAATCTAATTATCATCACCACGCTCTCAACTGATTTGATTTGGCGGAATGTTTTCGGAGGAGGGGAGCCTGTGTGTTTCCAGATAATCTTTGCGCACTTCGTGAGGAGGTCGAAATAGTGGATCCATGTTTCATCGGCATTTATTACTGTGTTTAGAAAGTTTGGATCCTTTGCAATCATTTGTTTCTACTCATGACACACCTGAACTCTGGCTAAGGGTTGTTGTCTCGTCACGTGATGAGGTACCCATCTGGTGTACCTCATCACCTGACGAGACAACAACTCTGGAGTACCTCATCACCTGACGAGACATAAAAGTTTCGCGTAGAATGCGGAATGCCGACGTTTTTGAAATATTAGTTGACGCCGCTCACACATTATTCGTCGATCTCCTTGCAGGATTGCCTAAACAGTGTTAACAATACGCTCTGTGGCAACACTTTCAGGCCGACTAAGCATAGGAGCGAGTTTTACCGACAAACGCCCATTTTTTGAAACCATGGTGCCCTTTAAAAGTCGTTGACCCACCAAAAATTTATCTTTGTTAGCTTTTTTCATTAAATTAACTGCTTCTGAAGCCGTTTTACCCAAACGATAGCAACATTTTATCGCACAACGCGTTTCCTTAACTCTGAATCACTCACCTCCATAGCTGTATGACGAAATGCAGACGTACCTTAAACAACTGCGCCATAGCAAAACCATATCCTTCTGCCACGGCTAACAGCTGTTGCGATAGGTACTTTCCTTAATTCTGTTAATCGTCAGCATGGTTATTACCCCCTTTGCTTTGTTGCCAACTCAAAAAAGTTTTTATAAAACGGCCTTTGTACGTTTCTACATAATTAAGTTTCAAATTTTTAATAAGTTCTCATCTGAATTTTACTTCAAAGTATTCCTGCATGTCTTTAACACAAAACTTTGAAATTTATGTGTAGTTATAATAATTCTCTCCCCTGAGACAGCACGGCAGACATATCCATTAAGGCATCTTTGCGGGCTGCACTCGCCGGAAGAGAACACATTTCCTCCTTTAGTATTTCCTCCGCTTCCACCAGCGTAAGAGCGTTTTCGGCGCTGGGGCAGTCCAAAACTTGTCTTCTCATCATCGATGAGTTGGATCGATGAGTAGACACTGAAAATCTGTCGAAATTTCGGGCCGATCTACGGGTTGTTGGAATTTTATCCACCGGATTCTTTAACTCCAGAGCTCACTTCACTAAGAGCATCAAAACGACATTTTGTGAAATACTTCAACTGCAAATCCCATGGTTTTTTATAACACTGCAACACTACGCATAGCATAAGAGATGTTTCATTTCCTAATAGAATGCGAACTCTTTAACAAGAACATCTCACGGACCAAAATAATTTATTCGCGTTAAAAGTAGTACGTGTTATTGGTATGCAATTTACTGAACTACTCACTACCTATAGAAATATGAAACAAGTTAGTAAAAATGCATTGATTATGATACGCTTTCCAACATACCAGAAATAATTACGCAAGTTATGAGGATAATAGCTGTGGAATAAATATCGCTCCTGTGCCCTGACCATTGACCCCATTTCGATTATATTCGACAGAATTCGTTCAGTATACCTCCGGAACAACATATTAAAGTTTTGTCTTAATCGAAGCATTTTTAGTCAAGTTATGAGGATAATGGCTGTGGAATAAATCTTGCTCCTGTGTGCTGACCTCTGATCCCATTTCGATAATATTCAACAAAACCGGTTCAGTATACCCCCGGAACAACATACTAAAGTTTTGTCGCAATCGAATCATTTTTACTTAAGGTATGACGCATAAAAGCGATGGAATGGATCCAGCTCCTATGTTCTGACCTTCGACCCCATTTCGTCCATTTTCAATAGAATTCGTCCCCAGGTTGTCCCAAAACACATACTAAAATTTCATCGAAATCGAACCATTTTTACGCAAGTTATGACGCATAAAGGCAATGGAATGGATCCAGCTCCTATGTTATGACCTTTTACCCTATTTCACCCATTTTCAATAGGGTTCGTCCCCAGTGGTCCCCTACCACATACTAAAATTTCATCGAAATCGAACCATTTTCACGTGAGTTATCGTGCGTACGGACGGACGGACGAACGGACAGACGGACGGACAAAGCTGGAGCATATACGCTTCTTCAACTTATGGTTGGAAAGCGTAAAAACGTAAGCAGTTGAATTTAAGAAAAGAAGGTAAATGCCGTTTGGCTTCAGAAATATTAATTATATTACCCTTTTTACACATTTTTTTACACAATGAAGACAATTTGGAATTAAATCCGAACAACAAGCAGGATAAGGTTTGCTCTCTTAATTCCTGACATCGAGTAGTACTTAGGCAGTTGGGTTAATAAATATTATTGTCGTAAAACCAATGAAAGAAGATATGTGAGTCATAAAAAGGAAATATTAACTAAACTATGGTGAAGGAAATACACTAACTGGCCACCCAAAACGCAACACCAAGAAGGAAGCATCCGATTGGCCTTAAATTCGCAGCATGCGTCGCATGCGAGAGGAAATGCAAACGAGTAGCATTGCAGGCCATACGCAAAGCATGTGCGCACGGCACGCCACCGAGAAGCACTACAAGAAAAGTGCACAGAAGGCGGGGTGTAAGTAGTGGAAGTGTGTTGTGCTACCGTACCTGTGCGTGGGAAGCTTCCTGATGCCTCGTCGCAGAATACGGCAGTCATTCCAGCACGTTTCGGAGTTCGACAGAGGACGAATAGTGGCTTATCGCGACAGCGGTTTATCGTACCGAGACATCGGCACTCATATGGGACGTCATCCAGCCACAATGAGGCGATAATGGACTCGGTGGGTGCAGGAGGAACCAACGGACCGACGTGAGCGATTGCCGCAGCCGCGGCACACCATTGAACGAGAGGACCGGCATGTTGTACGGCGGGCATTGACGGCGCGCACCGCTACATCACGAACGTTAGCGCAGATTTTAGGGTGTGTTGCGAAACACCCTGTGTCAGCACGTACCGTTCGACGTCGTCTGCAGGAGCGGGGACTTGTCGCACGGCGCCCATTGCTCCGATTACCATTGACGTTACACCGCCGGCGAGTGCGGCGGGAGCGGGACGTTGAATGCCGCACCTGGACTACGGAATGGCACGACATTGTCTTCTCCGACGAATCCCGCTTGTACCTGCAACACCACGATGGCCGGATCCACGTGTGGCGGCACCGCGGCGAGAGACTGTATGACGCCTGCATTACGCATCGCTACACCGGTCCGGCGCCTGGCGATATGGTTTGGGGCGCGATTGGATATGACACCCGCACCCTTCTGGTACGCATCGCCAGTACACTCAACAGCCACCGCTACATCTCCAACGTTTTGGAGCCTGTAGTCCTCCTTTACCAGCATGACCTGCCAGCGGCCACGTTTCAACAGGACAATGCGCGCCCACACGTGACACGCATCGTGCAATAATTCTTTACGGCCCACCAGGTGTTAATGCTGCCGTGCCCCGCCTGTTCTCCCGATATGTCGCCCATCGAACACGTCTGGTCGCTGATCGGCAACCGAGTGGCCCGGCAAGCACCACCCGCGGCTGCGCCTGATGAACTGTGGCAACGTGTGGAAGCAGCCTAGACCGACATACCCCAAGTCCACATCCAAAGCCTCTTTCGTTCGATGCCGCGGCGTGTAGCGGCCGTCATTACCAGCCATGGTGGCCACACGAATTATTGATGTCTGCGTGTTCCGCAAGTCGCACGGGTCTGTAAGCTCAGTCGTTTCATCTTTGTATATGTTGTTATGTGTCCAGTAAATTTGGCTTTGCTATCTCTTATCCTTCCTGGTGTTGCATTTTGGGTGGCCAGCTGTGTAGTATGTATTTCGTCGGTTTAGGTTTTGAAAAACAATATTTATTATTATTATTATTATTCAGATTTAAATTAACGTAAGAAACGACCCTGGCATCGACAAAATGTGATGGTGCTAATGTTGCCACGAAAGTCCATTTGCGCATGTTTAAGTTAAAATTTGAGTTGAAGGTACACTGTTAAAGTTTCATATTAGCGTTTCACCACGATATCGTACAGGATTTAACACTTACACCATGATCTGGTGCAATTTTCACACTTGCACCGTAAAGTGGTGTGTGAAAACGTTTGAGTTGCACCAAGCTTTCGTGCAAATTACCAAATGCGGCTAAAGCGGCTCTACCATGCACCACATTTTAGTACAGTGTAGGAAACGGCGCATGCGTCTTCGTTACCAAGTCATCCGGGACAGATGTTGTGATGTGCCGTCATGTTGGTTTTGTCGTCACAGTGAGTGCGAGTTTGGAGAATTTTAAAGAAGTGTTCACTCAAGTTAATAACGTAAGTGACAAAAATAAATTTTTGTAGTACATTTATATCTGGTGTTTCTGACATAATTATTTTTACGTTGAACTTTATGATGTTATATATGTACCTTGCAGCGTGTAGAACAATACAATTTTATTTTTCTAAGAAGGTTGTTCCCATGGAAGTAGCTTCAAATGTAGTACACTGCTGGACAATTGCTAAGGACGGATCATAAACGGCTATATAGCGCATAAAAAAGTAAGTGTGGTTGTATGCCAAGTGAAATAAAATAATGTCAGAATGCCAGGACATTAAAAGAAAGACAAGTGCTCTGAAATCCAGAAGGCTTTGGAACGTGTTCAAGGGACAAACAGGCCATTTTGTGCAGAATACGTAAACGTGAAAAAAATGCAATTACCGTCCGTAGGCGTTCCGGCGTAAGATGTCAATACGAGATATGGCCACCATGGAGGGCGATGCAAGATTCCACACGTCGTGTCATGCTGCGCACAACATTATCAAGCAGCTGTTGGGGTAATTTATCCCATTCCTCTGTCAGTGCACGGATGAGGGTGTCCTTGTTTATTGGAGTGCATTGGCGACCAGCAAGACTGCTCCCCAAAGCATCCCACACATTTTCAATGGGATTCAGATCTGGAAAACGTGCTGGCTATACGAGGCGTTGAATATCCTCGCTCTCAAGACACTCCTGGACAGCGACTGTTCGATGACATGTTGCGTTGTCGTCCATGAAAATGAATCTATCACCGATAGCACCACGGAACATGCGAACATGAGGTAGCAGAACGTCATTAATGTATCGTTGGCCAGTCATAGTCCCAGTTGGAAGCACATAGAGGGACGTACGGCCATTGATCATGATGCCAGCCCATACCATGACACTACATGTCGGATATCGGTCCCTTTCCTGTATGTTTGCTGGACAATATGCAGTACCACTATCAGGCCAGATCAGTTGTCGTCGACAATCAGACGATAGACTGTATCTACTCTCATCTGAGAAGAAGACATCAGACCAGTCGTTATCAGTCGAATTGCGATGTTGATGGCACCATTGTAAATGGGCGGTACGGTGACGTCTGGACAATGGGATGCACACAACAGGACGGCGGGCGTATAGTCCTCCTTCATGCAAACGTCTGGCGACAGTTTTTCGGGAGATCCGCTTGCCAGTAGCAGCCATAAACTGATTTGCTACCTCACTAGCTGTGCTGCGCCGGTGTCTTTTTGTTGATAGCACTATGTACCGATTTTCTGCAGGTGTCGTATACTGCGAACACGACCTCCCCCGTGACTTTTTCTACACTCTCCATTTGTTTGAAATGATTTCCAAAGCCTTGAAACAATACTGTGTCTGACGTCGAACTCCCTGGCAACATCTGTTATTTTTCGCCCTTCTTCAATCTTGGCAATAATACGGCCACGCGTAAAATCATCTAGGTGATGTCGGGAAGACATACTGAAAATTGCAAGTTCGTCAGTTGATTCTTTCCCTTTCAACTTTGCGTTTGAACAACAACGGTCAATACGCGTCAAATCCTTTATATCTCTTATCAGCGCTATGACGTCACGAACAAGTTCGGCAATCCAAAATTTGCATACGCACAACACGTCTTACTGTATCCCGCTCTTATGCTAATTTCCACATTTTCCTGCCTTCCATTTTATGGTTGCTATCGTTGCTATTGTCATCCGTCCTTAGCAATTGTCCGGCAGTGTATAAGAAGCTGAAGGTGAATATAATCTAAATACGTGGCGTCAGTTGAATAAATAAATCCATCGCTCTTTCCACGTTAAGCAACGCACAGCAACCGAAAAATTGTTATTCGGCCGCCGTTGGGGAATCGAATCCCGAATCTCTCGATATCTAGCCGAGCGCTTTAGCCAAGCTCAAATTGCGTCATTAATTGGCCCAGTGTATTGAACTTCAAATTGAGACTATATGTGCTAACATAAGCAATGAAGAACAAAATCTTTCGAATATGCGAGAAAAAGTCAAAAAAAAAAAAAAGAAGGAGCCTTTTCATTCCCCTAAATTGCTGAAGTAAACACAAACTTTTTAGAACTGTACACAGAAAGCCTGTTTTCAAAACGTTTTATCCATAAAGCTGTGATGTAAAAATTGCACCAATAAGTGGAACTGCACCACATTTTGGAAAAGTTACACCAACAACTGGTGCAACCTTGCACCATATTAAAGAGTAGGGTTCCACTATAAAACGGTGCAATCTTACATTTGTTGGTGTAAGATTGCACCAGAATATGGTGCAACTTTACCTCATAAAGTGGTGCAACCTTACCTCGTAAAGTGGTGTAAGGTTGCACCGTATTGTTGGGTTTTGTTTGCACCACTTAATGGTGCATCCTTTCTCAGAAAGTGGTGCAGCTGGTGTAGCACCACATTTTGGTGCAACCTATCCCCAAATTTTAACAGTGTAGAAAGAAAAGCTGAATCGCAAGTGTGTTAGTCGGGGGGGGGTTGAAAATTTTGGTCTAGAATATTTATAAGTTACATCCCATCGTGCTGTACAACATTTCAAGGCTTTTATCAATAGCAGAAAAGCCGAATCTCGCTACGACATACCATTTTCATAGCACCAAAAATACATTTCTGTAATGGATTGTATCACATTTGGCATGTAGTTCTCGTAATTTACGTAAATTGCAATGAGATATTGTTAAGTTCTTTTTTAATGTTGTTGGATCGTTTAGAACATTAGGTTGTTGAGTAACAATGAAATGAACTATTGTTGCGTCACTTCATGGGACAGCATTCGAAAATCAGATTTCAACAATGGTTTTCATTACTTCCGTTACCCATTTTCATTACATCGAAATTTTGTACTTGGGATTTACTTTACAACTGGGAAAAATGTATAGCACAAAAAAGTTGTTGGTTTGCTCTAAAAGAATGTATTTCTAGTGAAATATAAGTTCGGCTCCCCGATGGCGCAGAGATCTAAGTGATGGCTTCTGATCATTCGTTCGAGATGGGTTAATGAACGCATAGCTATGCTCATGCGCACAAGTACTGTGACATACCTGCCAGCAGAACGCACACGACATAAAGGCAGATAGTAGTCAGAACAAACTTCCGCGTAGCTCAATTGGTAGAGTGACTTATTCCGGAATGAGGGGATCCGGGTTCGAATCCCGGCGTAGACTAAAAATGACGGATAAATTTACTTCGTTATAGTACACATATCTAACACAATAGCAGGCCCGGCTCATAAAAAAAATGCACGCGTATTTAACAATGGATAAACCTAAAAGTACAGCATATACAAGCATTCACAGTACAACAACTTTGTCGAAAAAGTGCAGAGCATCATCAATTACTCTAACCAAATTAAAGCGATAACATTTTAAACTCATTTCGAAATCTTTATTGCAGCATACATGCATGTATGCTGCTATAACGACTGCCAGCATACATGTATGGAAACAATAATGACCTTCGGTATTCAGAGGACGTTTTTACATTTTTAGAACGTTTTAGATAAGAAATTACAGAAAATAAAAGAAGTTCAAAAAGAAAAATAGGGGTAGGCTGTATCCGGGAAACACCCGCAAGGTTTACTTACGTGGATACGTGTTTGACAGTAAGATGTTTGAGGTAGAATTCGGTTGATGAATGAAAGAGGAATGCAGTTAGACTATAATTTTATTTATTAAAGTGCGATGATATGAGAAGTAAGAAACATATGGCATACAATTCAAATATATGGTTCGTACAAAGGTTAAGTCAATACAAGTATTGCCTAAGGTAGGTAGTGGAGAATTTATATAAATCAAGGCGAAATTATCCTTCATGAACTTGAGTAAACTGGCGTTTTGTTGCACATCAATGTTAAAGTCACCAGTGAGAATGATAGGCACTAGGGTATCCGGTACCACACTTGATATGATTTTCTTGATGTTTTCAGAGTAATTGCATAGCATCAGGAACATGAAGACCTCTAGTGATGATTGTGAAACGTTGGGATGAATGTAAACTGAACCAAGCATGAAACGAGCTTGAGCAGACACTGTCACATCAACTAGAAACATGCCACTCACATAGTCATCTTCAATTCTCAGTCTGTTGATGACTGACACACTTACGGGTTGGCAATCTGTTAGACTATTGATGTTTCTGAAAATGGTAACTCCCCACGTGGTTCGTTTTGTGGACGAAGTAAAACGTTTGGAAGTGGATGGTTTGCGTTGGGCTATTACCCTATTTTTTTCGCCTTCAATTCGAAACCGGGCAAATGTATGAACCTAGAATCATCCATTCAACTTTCACTCACGGCCAAGTAGTCCATTGGTTCACATGCGCTAGCTGTAGAAAATTTTGGTTGTGGCTCCACGAGATGGGCTGCTTCGGCTTTCTTCTTCTGTCTATAAACCCTAAATTATTCTGCATTTGTCGTTTTGGGCTTATTCGATTCCTTTTGAGTTCTTTTACTTCTGATATGCGTTTGTAGTATTTTGAGTCGGACTTTTGCAACTATTAAATGTTTATGAATTGTTAATTTTTTAGATAGATCTCATCCAGACTAATCGTTTGAGACCAATATCACGATCTTACCTCTACGCGATCTCGAGTTATACTGATTTGAAGGCGCTCGACTCAGCGTATTTGACCCCAAAATGGCGGACGCCCTACCCTCTCCACGCGCATGCGCATGTTCTTGAAGTTCATATTTTTAGAATCATTTATTACTCTTTTTTTGTCAGCTATTAGATTTTAGTTATTTGTTATAATTTAGAAATTATAAGCGTTTGACTAATCGTAAGAAATTATGTCGGTCAAGTTTCATAGATGTACCCCCACGGTACCGATTTTAAAGACGTATCCACGTCAAAAAAAAACTGACAACAACATGTTAGATAAACACGAAAAAAACATCTGCCGCATTGAAATATCGTCTGCTAAGAAAATGGCGCACGTAAACAAGCTGTGGATAGAAAGTTATGCTTTTGCACTTGGGAAGAGAATTATTCGTATTCTGAAATTAAAATACGCTGTGAAAATCATGGAGTTAGCATTTCCATTCGTACATGTAAAATAAGCAATATTATTAATAATAGAGGGAAAATCGTCAAGCGTTGCTTTTACAGGAAAAAGAACACCAAATGAATATTCAAAGACCGTACGGACTTTTGCGACTGCTTCAAATGTAAGATCTCTGGTCTTAAAAGAAAATACACAGACAAAAAGCGCAATAGCTAAGTCGTTAAAAAATATCCGTATCAACTGTAAACAGGGTAATAAAAAAAAACTTGAATTTGAAAAAAAAAAAAAAAAAAAAAAACATAATGTCCACCGCCTTTTGCCTAAGCACGTGGCAGAGCGTAGAACACGGCGTAGACTTCTTTATGAAAATCATTTAGCTGGAGACAGATGGAAATTTACACGGTTGCATCAGAATAATATGACGCACTTACCTAATAATGGGAATAATCACCCTTGGCTGCGATGACAGCTGCGTGACGGGGTGGCAGGGACGCAACGATGCCCTGTAGTGTTGCCAAAGGCACACGTGCCTGTTCGGACTGCAGAATAGCACGGAGGTCTCAAAGACGACGTGGTTGAGGGTTGGCACCTCGAACCTGTCGATCCACATAGTCCGACAAGTGATCTATGAGTTTTAGGTAGGGCGATTTCGCCGTCCAAGAGAGAACAGAGACATTGCTATCGTGTTGCTGGAACCAGTTATGCACCCGCATTGTACTGTTGGTAGATACTATCACCATCAGGGTAAACATCCAACATGAAGAGATGCATGTGGTCAGCGGGGATAGACAGTTAGACATTGGCGTTCAGGGACCCATCTAGTGATACCAGCGGTCCCGGGTCATACCAGGAAAACATCCCCCAGATATACACACTGCCACCGCCGGCCTGTACTTGACGGACAAGCGTGTCCGGGTGTTGGTCCTCGTGTGTCTGGCACCGTATCCACCACCACCCGCCAATTCTGTGGAGTTGAAACCTCGATTCGCTAGTGGAGTCAACCTTTTTCCACTCTTCCACTGTCCAATGACGGTAGTCCCATGCAAACTGCAGGCGTCGTTGCCGATGGACCTGGGTTAACATGGGGGGCCTTGACGCAGCGTCGACTCCGGAGACCCATGCGTAACAGGGTTCGATCTACTGTATTCGGGCACACGTACCTGGGTGCCCCAGCGTTCATTTGCGTGTTCAGTTGCTGCACTGTTGCGTGCCAATTTCCTTTACCAGTCGATGGAGACGACATTCCCTTCTGGGGTCGATGGACTTTGAGGCTCCACAGTTATGACGTCGTGAGGTACTCGGTGTGACAGCGGTACATTACTAGTACACCCTTACTAGAGGATCTCACGGACAGCCCACGAAGTATCCTGCTTCTGAGATACTTCCATACCCTAGGCGGGGTAGCCGATGATCATTACTTTTTGAACGTCCGTCAGATTACTACCCCTGCCCATGGTGTTCCCGTTACGAGCTCACCTGTCCTGGCCGGCCACTTATACAAGTTGTATCTCCGTGTGGTGGACCTTGTCACGCGCACTGTGTGACGCGCTTGGGTGGGTACAATGTGATTCTGGGGGTGGTCATATTATTCTGATAAACCGTGTATTGTGACTATTGACGAAGCATGGATCTACCTAAACAACTGTAACAAAAACAACATGGATTTGTTTTCGCAAAATAGTAGAAAAAGACATACAAACTTGGTTCCAAGAGTCCAAGGAAATTTTCAATAAAGGGTTCATGATCATTGCTGGTTACTTGTATAATGGGAAATTAAAGTTAAGAAAAGTTCAAAAGAATGTTAAAATTAATTCTACGTATTACCAAAATTATGTTTTAACTCCTATATTTAAAGAGGAAATGCTATTCCTTTACCACAGAGCCTTCAAAGAGTAGAAGTGAATCAGAGTAAGGCTAGTCATACGTCTAAATCTACCACTCTATTTCTTGATAAAATGAAAAAGAGACGGGGTATCAAGTCTGAAAAAAAGAGGCGGGATATAAAATCTGAAAAAAGAGACGGGGTACCAAGGGTATCAAGCCTTGGAAAAAGAGACGGGGTATCAAGTCTGTATATCAAAGGACAAGTATCAAGTGTGTATATCAAACAGACAAGTATCAAGTGTGTATATCAAACAGACAAGTATCAAGTCTGTAACAGACTTGATACTTGCCTCTCTCTCTGTAGACAGACTTGATACTTGCCTCTCTCTCTGTAGACAGACTTGATACTTGCCTCTCTCTCTGTAGACAGACTTGATACTTGTATATATACAGACTTGATACCCCGTCTCTTTTTTCAAACTTGGTATACAGGCACCAAGAAAATATCAAGTCTCTTTTTCAAACTTGATATACAGGCACCAAGAAAATATCAAGTCTCTTTTTCCAGACTTGATACTCCGTCTCTTTTTTTATATACAGACTTGATACTCCGTCTTTTTTATATACAGACTTGATACTTGTTTCTCTCTGGGTGTATTCGAAAGACACGACTATCAAGTCTGTATATTAAGAGACGGGGTATCAGGTCTGTATATCATTGGTATCAAGTCTTGAAAAAAGAGACGGGGTATCAAGTCTGAAAAAAAGAGACGGGGTATCAAGTCTGAAAAGAAGACGGAGTATCGAGTCTGAAAAGAAGAGACGGAGTATCAAGACTGAAAAGAAGAGACGGAGTATCAAGTATGAAAAAAAGAGACGGGATATCAAGGGTATCAAATCTTGAAAAAAGAGACGCAGTATCAAGTCTGAAAAAAAGAGACGGGGTATCAAGTCTGAAAAAAGAGACGGGGTATCAAGGCTATCAAGTCTTGAAAAAAGAGACGCGGTATCAAGTCGGTAGTTCAAAGAGACAAGTATCAAGTTTGTATATCAAAGAGACAAGTATCAAGTCTGTAACAGACTTGATACCTGTCTCTCTCTCTCTGTAGACAGACTTGATAACTGTCTCTCTCTCTTTGTAGACAGACTTGATATTTGTGTATATACAGACTTGATATGAAAACTTGATACTTGTGTATATATACAGACTTGATACCCCGTCTCTTTTTTAAAACTTGATACACAGGCACCAAGAACATCTCAAGTCTCTTTTTCCAGACTTGATACTCCGTCTCTTTTTTTCATATACAGACTTTATACTTGTCGCTCTCCGTGTATTTCAACGAGACGAGTATCAAGTCTGTATATCAGGAGACGGGGAATCAGGTCTGTATATCATTGGTATCAAGTCTTGCAAAAAGAGACGGGGTATCAAGTTTGTATCTTTTGCTCATATTTCTTCAAATTCCCCCTGATGTGTCACCAAAGGACTACACTGAAGAGCAATTGAATGAGAGATACCTGTCTAGTAACGTGTAGCACCACCTTTCGACCTGATGACGGCGGCGATTCGTCTCGGCATGGACTCGACAAGACACCGAAAGCGTTGGGAAGGCATACGAAACCACGACCCCTGAACAAGCTCCCACAGTTCACGAAGATTTGATGGAGGGGGTCAGAGCCTCGAACATCTCTCTCGATGGCATCCCACATGTCCTTGATGAGATTGAGGTCAGGTGACCTAGCTTGCCAAGAAAGCGAGGTCACGTCGGTGGAGTGTTCATCCAACCATTCGGATACAATTCGGGAGCGATGGCACGGTGCATTATCTTGTTGCAGGATGAGGTCCCCAGTGGGATGTTGAAAACGAACGAACGGGAGCTAATGGTCGTCCAGGATATCCCGGTAACGTTGACCTGTGAGTGACGATGTCACACGTACCAGGGGTCCCATTTCAGTCCACGCAAACAGTCCCCAGATGAGAATGCCAACCCCACCAGCTTGAAGAGTAACGCTGGCAAGAAGGATCCATCGCTTCATGTGGTTTGCGCAGTACTCATATCCTGCCATCCGCATGTACCAACGTGAATCTCGACTCATCAGTCCAGGCAACATTTTCCCACATGTCTAGGGTCCAGTGGCGATGTTCCCGCGCCCATGCTAATATTTGTACCATGTGATGTGCGGTCAGCAGCGGTACCCTCTTGGAACGATGGCTTCTGTACCTCATAGCGAGGTGATGGTTCTGAATGTTATGGTTGCTTACACGTTTTTGTGCACCAGCGTTAAATTGCCGAGTGATTTCTTGCACTGTGGCCCGTCTATCAGCTGTGACAATGCGAGCTAGCGGACGATGACCTCGCTCATCGACACGCTGTTGTCCACGGCAGTTGGCCCTTGCAGAGATGGTTTTATCGGATTCGTTGTACTCACGGTGCACCCGTGACACAGTGGCTCGTTATAATCCCAGTGCCTGCACGACTTCCGAGATGAAGTGACCCATTCGTCGGGCCCCGACAATTTGCAAACGATCAAATGAGCTTAGATCCTTCGTCTTATCCATACTACGTCCGACTTTTACTGATTCCAGTCGCATCACTCCTTACGTCATGTCGTTTCCGTTTACAGGGCCGCCCACAGCGCAACATTTGCATAACATTTGCATATATCATTGTCTCTAATTCAATTGCTCTTCAGTGTATTGTGCCTTCGGACTGCTAAACAGAGAGCTTTCTAAACGCGGACATGAAACAATGATCGCTCATATTCCTTCAAAGTCCCTTGATGTGACACCAATGGACTATTGTGTCTTCGGACTGCTAAACAGTGAGCTTTCTAAACGCGGACATGAAACAATGATCGCTCATATTCCTTCAAAGTCCCCTGATGTGACACCAATGGACTATCGTGTCTTCGGACTGCTAAACAGAGCGCTTTCTAAATGCGGACCTGAAACAATAATTGGACTACGAAAGCAGCGGAAGAGGAATAAAACACCACTACAAAGTTTAAAAAATGCCCTTTATCTTGGAGTGAGATCAAATAGAACACTTAAGACAGAAATAATTCCATTTTAAACATTAACTATATTGCCGGAATATCGTTCTGAAAATTTATAAACATCCTCTGTACAAGACGCAGGGGAATTTTGACACCAATTTTTTTTTAAGAAAGTCCTTCTGGCATTCTGAAAATTTGATAATTAATTTTCACTCATTCTCTGTAGGCGAAGTTTACGAAACGAACTTTGAGAAAAATGTTTCTCAAAATTACTTTTTATGTTTGATTAGCAACTGAGAATGCTTCTCTAATTTATCTTGAACTAATAAGTACTTTCTTCGCTAACTTTGTTAGTAATTTCGAATACTTAGCGTTAAACGGTGTTTAATGTTACGTGAACGAATATCCATTCATTCGTATTAACGTACAGCACTGAACAGTTTCTTATGAATAAGAAGTCCCTTTTTTAAAGAAGCTATCGCTAAGTTTTAGACTCAAAGAGTAAGTGAATGTCAAAATCAGGAGGAAAGTGTTCGAAAATTCTCGCCTGAGCTTGTTTTTTTTTTTTTTTTTTTTTCTGAAGTTTTCCCTTCTTTGTTGGCTTAGTTGCATTTCACACGGTTAGTCTTGAGGCAACCAACTAAAATTCTATAGTACCGCATTACAGCCGAACAGATGATAATGGACTCGCGAATAAAATTAAATTATCTTTGAATTAAAGGAATAAATAAAGGAAAGATTATGCAAAACATTATACAATATCCAAACTAACGTGAACTACGGAAAAATATCCGAGAAGACTAAGGCATTCTGTTCACAGGCAAAATACTTCTTGGTTTTCTTTTGAAAAAGTATTACGTACTTTATAAAAATTAGAACATTACTTCGGTACTGAAGTAATGATCTAGGTTTTATAAAACTGAAAATCTCTGGTGATGAATATGAAACTGCGAATTAGGAAAAATTCCTAATTCAACCTTCAACTTGTGTTATAACGAAAACGATACCAGAATCACTTGGAACAGGAGAAGCGACAACGAGGTCTGGTGAGCTTATTGAGAGTGTTTTCCGTTGCATGTTACAGAAAGAAACATCTACAGTTAAAAACAAGTTAGTAAAATCATGCAATGTATTGATATGATACGCTTTCCAACATACCAGAAATCATTACTCAAGTTATGAGGATAATGGCTGTGGAATAAATCTCGCTCCTATGCCCTGACCTTTGACCCCATTTTGATGATATTCAACAGAACCACTTCAGTATACCTCCGGAACAACACGCTAAAGCTTTGTCGCATTTTTAGTCAAATTATGAGGATAATGGCTGTGGAATAAATCTCGTTCCTGTGTCCTGACCTTTGAGCCCTTTTCGATGATATTAAACAGAACCGGTTCAGTATACCTCCGGAGCCACATGATAAAGTTTTGTCCTAATCGAAGCATTTTTACGTAAGGTATGATGCATAAAAGCAATGGAATGGATCCCGCTCCTGTGTCCTGACCTTTGATCTCATTTTCAACAGGGTTAGTCCCCAGTTGGTCTCTTACTACATACTAAAATTCCATCGAAATGGAACTATTTTTACGCAAGTTATGACGCATGAAGGCAATGGAATGAATCCCGCTCCTATGTCCTGACCTTTTACCCCATTTCCCCCATTTTCAATAGGGTTCGTCCACAGGTGATCCCCTACCACATACTAAAATTTCATCGAAATCGAACAATTTTTACGGGAGTTATCGTGCGGACGGGAAGACGGACGCTTCTTCAACCTACGGTTGGAAAGCGTAAGTAAATAGCATCATATATGGATTTAAATACTAAATAAACGTGCCGTACAATCCATAATTGAGATAAGACACATTATAGGTGTGATACTTTCTTTTTGTGGATGTATTGGGGAATGTCAACAATGCCGCGATTCCTCCAAGCATTTCTCCACCATTTCATTATCGAACTCTTGTTAAAGCTTTTGAACTTCTTTGAAGTCATCCTCAGAACTATCATCTGGTACATGATGTTTAGATTGACCATGTGCGTTAGATGATCTTCTATGGGGTCCATACATGCCTTAGATGATCCCCAATGGGGTCCATCTATGTCCATGTGCGTTAGATGATTGCCTATGGAGTCCATCATCACATGATGTTTAGATTGACCATGTGCGTTAGATGATCCCCTATGGGATCCATCTATGACCATGTGCGTTAGATGATCCCCTATGGGATCCATCTATGACCATGTGCGTTAGATGATCCCCTTTGGGGTCCATCTATGTTCATATGCGTTAGATGATCCCCTATGGGGTCCATCTATGACCATGTGCGTTAGATGATCCCCTTTGGGGTCCATCTATGTTCATATGCGTTAGATGATCCCCAATGGGGTTCATCTGTGTCCATGTGCGTTAGATGATTTCCTATGGGGTCTATCATCACATGATGTTTAGATTGACCATGTGCGTTAGATGATCCCTTATGGGGTCCATCTATGACCATGTGCGTTAGATGATCCCCTTTGGTGTCCATCTATGTTCATATGCATTAGATGATCCCCTATGGGGTCCATCTATGATCATGTGCGTTAGATGATCCCCTTTGGGGTCCATCTATGTTCATATGCGTTAGATGATCCCCAATGGGGTCCATCTATGTCCATGTGCGTTAGATGATCTCCTATGGGGTCCATCATCACATGATGTTTAGATTGACCATGTGTGTTAGATGATCCCCTATGGGGTCCATATGTGCCTTAGATGATCCCCAATGGGGTCCATATGTGCCTTAGATGATCCCCAATGGGGTACATATGTGCCTTAGGTGATCCCCAATGGGGTCCATCTATGACCATGTGCGTTAGATGATCCCCTTTGGGGTCCATCTATGTTCATATGCGTTAGATGATCCCCTATGGGGTCCATTATCTAACGCACATAGTCAATCTGAACATCACGTACCAGATGCTAGTTCCGAGGATGGCTTCGAAGAAGTTGAAAAGCTTTAACAGGTGCTCGGTAATGGAATGGTTGGTGTTCTTGAGCATGGCGTGAATTTAGACTGTCGCTTATTGGATTTTAATAGTGAAATGTTTTAGACTTCAATTTTTAACTGGCGTGTGCAACTATTGCATGGGAACATCGATTGAATAAGAATTATTACCAGTGTGTACATAATATGTTTTAACATTTTAAAATGTTTGAACCAATGCGCAATTTTGTACATGAATTTTAGAATAAAGGCAAAATATTCACCTACCATAGGAGTTGTGCTTGGAGGAATCGTGCATGGTTGATAATCATTAATGCATCCACAAAAAATATGTCACACGTAAATGTGTCTTATCTCAATTATGAATTGTAAGGCACGTTTATTTAGTTTTTAAACCCATATCTGAGGATATTTATTTTTAATTATAGAATGTTTTGGTGTGAAGAATCATTGTATGACCCGTGAACTAGATTTTTGGGTTTATACACTGAGTGGCCACTTTATTATGACCACCCCTTCAGTACTTCATTGCGCCCCCTTTTGCCTTTAATACTGCGTCGATTCTTCGTGACACGGACTCTACGAGATGTTGATAGGTGGTTTGTGCAATCTGAGACCATGCTTGATGAATAGCTCTTTCCTGGAGTGTGAGATTGCAGGGTTATGGATCCAGCTGTCTGATGGCTCGTCCAACTTCATCCCACAAATTCTCAATGGGGTTGAGATCTGGAGATTGTGGGGGTCACCTAAGCAAAGTAAGCTCACCGGCATGGTCCTGAAACTAATCATGTACAATACGAGCACTATGGTAGGACGCAATATCTTGTTGAAAGTAGCCATTGACATTGGGATAAACTATACACATGACAGCATGCACTTGGTCCGCAACGAGTTTTAGATATGATGTGCCAGTCAGACGTTGATCAACACGAATTAAAGGGCCCAAAGCATGCCAGGAAAACATTCCCCAAACCATAACGTTGCATCCACCAGCTTGAAGGCTTGTAGCAATGCATTTGGGGTCCATGCTTTCGTGCTGTTTCCGCCAAATCCTCACTCGCCCATCGGCATGGTGCAACTGAAAACGTGATTCATCGCCCCACATAATTTGTTTCCAGTTATCGACTGTCCAATCCTTGTGCTCCTGTGCGAACTGGAGACGTTTTCTCTTGTTAACTGCAGACAGCAAAGGTGTTCGAACAGGCCTTCGGCTGCCATATCCCATCCGATGCAGTGTACGGCAAACAGTGCGTACAGAGATCATTTGAGGGGATCCTTGATTAAGATGGTCTGTAATTTGCTGCACTGTTGCCCTTCTGTTGTCTGTTACTAGTCTCGACACTCTCCGTTCAGCCTGAGCAGTCACTAGTCGATGACGACCACACGTTGCACGTAGAGACCCAGTTTCTTGGCTGACAGTCCAGTCTTTAAATACTTTAACAACAGCTGCTCTGGAACATTTCACGAATGCGACGGTTTCGGTGATACTCGTTCCGTGGCTCTGAGCTCCTACAATCATCCCACGTTGAAAGTCTGTTAAACCGCATATTTTACCCATCTCGTCAACCAAACATCACTTCTACTGCTGTCGCAAGCACTAAGCTTTCCATTTTTATACTAGCCTCGCCTTCTGGCGGCAACAGCGTGCAGCCATAGATCATATGCTTAAAACTGTCAGGTGTGATAATAAAGTGGCCACTCAGTGTATACGATATCTGAAAGACACATCACACCACATTCTCGGGGTCATCTTTTGCATTCTTACGACATAAAACGGAAATTTTCAAAATGAGTTTTTGGAAAAGGTCTTGGCAACGAAAGAGAAACACATGGGTTGAGGACACAACAATTTATCAGTACGGTGTAGGGACTCCTTTGGAGGCCAATACAGCTGCAATTCGTCTTGGGAAGGACAGATACGAGTACTTTACAGTGGTCAGAGGGATTTAAAGCCATTGCTGTTGCAGAAAAGTGGCTAGTTCACGAAGCGATGTTCGTGAAGGAAAACGTTTCCTGACTAGCTCTTCCAGACCGTACCAGAGTGGCTCAATAATGTTCAAGTCGGGTGACCGCGCAGACCATGACAGATGTTCAACCTCACTTTCGTGCTAAATAAACCATTCTTCCACCGGTTTGGCTGGGTGTATCGGTGCGTTATCATCCTGATACACGGCACCGCCGTCATGGTACAATGTTTGAACCATTGGGTGCACCTGGTCCTCCAGAATTGTTGTCCTGGGAAGTGATGTACCCCTCAAGAACAATCAACGGGCTCACAGACTGCTACGATATTGCGGTCCAAACCTTCAACGATCCACCTCCGTGCTGCACTGTGGGTAATAAACAGTCCGGGCGGTAAGCCTGTACGAGATTCTCCACACGTATAATTTCCCTGTTGTGGGAAAGACAGTTAAGGACGATTCATCGGAGAACAATACACCCAGTTGTGGGAAAGACAGTGACGGACGATTCATCGGAGAACAATACACCCGGTTGTGGGAAAGACAGTGATGGACGATTCATCGGAGAACAATACACCCGGTTGTGGGAACGACAGTGAAGGACGATTCATCGGAGAACAATACACCCGGTTGTGGGAAAGAAAGTGAAGGACGATTCATCGGAGAAAAATACACCCGGTTGTGGGAAAGACAGTGAAGGACGATTCATCGGAGAACAATACACCCGGTTGTGGGAAAGACAGTGACGGACGATTCATCGGAGAACAATACACCCGGTTGTGGGAAAGACAGTGACGGACGATTCATCGGAGAACAATACACCCGGTTGTGGGAAAGACAGTGAAGGACGATTCATCGGAGAACAATACACCCGGTTGTGGGAAAGACAGTGACGGACGATTCATCGGAGAACAATACACCCGGTTGTGGTAAAGACAGTGAAGGACGATTCATCGAAGAACAATACACCCGGTTGTGGGAAAGACAGTGAAGGACGATTCATCGGAGAACAATACACTCGGTTGTGGGAAAGACAGTGAAGGACGATTCATCGGAGAACAATACACATTTCACGTTGTCCAACGTCTACGATTTGCGCTGTTGGTACCATTGCAACCAACGTTTGGAATTCACACCGGTGATCATGGGATTGGCGATAACAACACGACCGTGAATGTTTATCCGGTGAAACCCTCGACAAATGATTTTGATAGAAACAGGTGAGTCGCGGTGCGTATTCAAATCTGCGGTGAGTTGGGCAGCTGTGGTTTCATGTTTTTTACGCTTTCCAACCGTAGGTTGAAGAAGCGTATATGCACCAGCCTTTTCCGTTTGTTCGTCCGCATGATAACTCGCGTAAAAATGGTTCAATTTCGATGAAATTTTACTATGTTGTAGGAAACAACCTGGGGACGCACCCTGTTAAAAATAAGCGAAATGGAGTAAACGGTGAGGTCAAAGAACACAGGAGCGAGATTTATTCCGCAGCCATTATCCTCATAACTTGGCTAAAAAAGTTTCTATTGCGACAAAACTTTGGCATGTTGTTCCAGAGGTATACTGAGCCAATGCTGTTTAATATCATCAAAATGGGGTCAAAGGTCAGGACACAGGAGCGATATTTATTCCACAGCCATTATCCTCATAACTTGAGTAATGATTTCTGATATGTTGGAAAGCGTATCATAATCAATGCATTGCATGATTTTACTAATTTGTTGACTACAACCCGTGTCAGCATACGGACGTCCCTGCCATACAGCTTGAGAGTTACTCCTATTTGATGTGGTTTTTCCCTCTTGCTAGTATGCCGTCATGACCCCGGATACCGTGGCTCATGATACACTACAAAGAATAGCTGTCTTGGACACAGATGCATTGGCAAGACGCGCACCAACAATCTGTCTTCTTTGAAACTCGGATATGTCTTCCATTATGTTGTGTGCATTGCACTTTTTAACGTCCACCTGTGCTGCTGCTCTGCTAATGCAACCTTTGCTCTACGCCAACAAGACTGGAACTGATGACCGAGTCTTGTTGGCGGAGAGCAAAAGTGAGTTGCATTGTGCATTGTTCTCGATGTACGAAGTTTCCAGAAAAATCAAACTATGTACAAAAAAGGAAAAAACCAAAGTTACAGATTTTGAGCGAGGAACTGTTAGTACTGAATGCAAAAGCAGTCTAAGTAGTACTAAGCTACACCGGGTGAATGAAGGTGTGTATTTCAAAAGCATGATTTACAGAGGAAATAGATTCGATAGTGAAATTAATAGGCGAATAAATAAACCTTCAGCTGTGGAAATCATAACGGCTTCAGGTGAATTTTCTAAGACTGACGGGTTGAATTTTCAAAATGGATTTTCGTACTCCGAATGGCTGTTTATGAGAGTGTAACTGTTTCTATTGATGTACGAGAGCCAATGAACTGGCTCTCGTATGTCAGAGTAGGAGCAGTTACACTCTCATAACACATAGAGAAAGAAAGAGACAGAGAGAAAAAAAGGGACAGAGAGAAAGAGCTTTCCAACCGTAGGTTTAAGAAGCGTATATGCTTCAGCTTTGTCCGTCTGTCTGTCTGTCAGCACGATAAAGCGCGTAAAAATTATTCGATTTCGATGAAATTTTATGATGTTGAAGAGGACGACCTGGGGACAAACCCCTATTGAAATTGGGCGAAAAGGGGTCAAAGATCAGGATATAGGAGCGGGATACACCTCCATTGCACTTATGCATCATAACTCGCATAAAAATGGTTCGATTTCCATGAAATTTTAGCATGTTGTTGGGAACCACCTGGGGATGAACCCTGTTGAAAATAAGCGAAATATGGTCAAATGTCAGGACATAGGAGCGGGATCACTCCATTGCCCTTATGCGTCATAACTTGCGTAAAAGTGGTTCGATTTCAATGAAAATTTAGTATGTGGTAGGGAACCACCTGGGAACGAACCCTGTTGAAAATGGGTGAAATGGGGTCATAGGTTGGGACATAGGAGCGGGATCCATTCCATCGCCTTTATGCGCCATAACGTATGTAACAAATTAGTAAAATCATGCAATGCATTGCTTATGATACGCTTTCCAACATACCAGAAATCATAGACAAGTCATTGGTATTGAGGGGACTAAACTATGGTATAACGTTTGAGGTTCACATATAGTATATCAAAATTAAATATCTTTGTGCCCGTGTTACCTATTTCTATTATCTAGAGCTACCACAAACATATGCCGTTTTATAATTGAAAATCCCATCTAAATCGGGCAATTTTCACGGAAGTTATAGTGCAAAAATAATGGCTAACGAATCTCACGCATGCGCACTGCCCGCAATTGCTGACAAAAAACCTTTTTGGCGAAACTGCTTCCAACGGAACAACGTATTGTATTTCGTCGCAATCGAAGCATTTTCACGTAAGTTATGACGCATAAGGGTGATGAAATGAATCCGGGTCCTGGCCTTTGACCCCATTTCGTCCATTTTTAATAGGGTTCGTCCCCCGGTTGTCCCCTACCACTTACTGAAATTTAATTGAAATCGAACCATGTTTACGCGAGTTATCGTGCGGACAGACGGACAAAGCTGGAGCATATACTCTTCTCTAACCTTCGGTTGGAAAGACTAAAAAATGCTTCGATTACGACAAAACGTTATCATATTATTCCGGAGTTATACTGAACGGGTTCTGTTGAATATCAGCGAAATGGGTTCAAAGGTCAGGGTACAGGAGCGAGATTTATTCCACAGCCATTATCCTCATAACTTGAGTAATGATTTCTGGTATGTTGGAAAGCGTATCAGGGTCAATGCATTGCATGATTTTACTTACCTTCTTGTTAGACATAAATCTGTAAGTGAAAATTCCCATAAAGATGATAGGTGAAGAGAAAAGCTCTGTTCTTCAGATGCTGCTCAACCTCTTTAGCTGTGATCTTCATATTTCAGGATGATTTTTGAAACATTAGGACCAGTGTTTTTTGTGTAACTAGGTATTTCGATTCGGCTATTCTGGCTGCTTCCAGGACAGAGAATGGTGTACCGTTTAGTTCATGGCCGAACCTTTCTGGCTCCAAAGATTTTAGTGTGGGCAGTATCTAATTCATGGCAGTACTTTTCTGTCTGGACAGTGCCCAATAGACGGTGTCCAGTTCATAGGAATACCTTCATGCCGTGACAATCTTTAGAAGACAGCATCATTCATGGCAGTATTTTTTTGCCGTGAAAAACTATAGCTGGCAGGGTCGACTTTATGGCGGTATCTTCAGGAGTATACACTATGGCACAGAAGTCCCGAAAAAATATATCTCCAAAAATGTAGTAAGTTGGTTTTTAAAATAGTTTTATCTTTATTAGATACAAAGTTATTGCCCACAATAATGACACTGTAGTGCACTATTAGTGGTGGAAAATATTTCCTTACTTCTGACACATTTGTGGTCTTTCTTTGATTTGTGTGAATGTACCGTACTTATTGTGTTTTATGGCAAGGAATCACGTCTCCGGGCACGAATCTAGGGGATCCGGTGACCCAATTGGGGGCAGGGATCACGGTCATTCAATAATTGCAGATGGAAAGTGGTACCTTCAGATGTAGGAATGTCTGCAAGTATTGATTTGATTTAGAAAATGTGCCATTTTACAGTAGAATCCAAAGATGTAAAACACGACGTATCATTTGCAGTATTTTATATTCCCCGATTGCACGTTAACCTCAACAGTTTGGCATAACACATTTGATAAAATAAAGATATAAAAAATGTTAGAAGCAGAAGCTGTTCCCATTTCTGACATCTTTCTGGTGCTATGGCGTTGCCCAGCTTTACCATGCCATATTTCCTGAAACTCCCAGCCAGGATCCTCAAAAGGTCGCAAAACCCCCCGGTTCCTATCTTATACGGTGTCCTCTTTAACATAAAATATAACGACCAGTAACGTATCTTAGGTTCGAGACCTGGGCTATAACTCCCCCCCCACTACTGTTTTTTAAAAATTGCGAAGTTTATTTTTGAATTGTCAAGTAACAGAAGTAACATTTTTTCTAAATTTTAGGTACATGCTATTGCTAACATGATACGAAATAATTATGAGGATTAAGATTTGAACACTTACTTGTACTTGAACTCCATTCTTCTTTCCTTTTGTGGGAACTTGAATGTTACGTTTTCACCAAAATGTTTCTTCCGAGTACTTTTCATATTTAAAAATAATGTTTTTTCTCTATTGACAAACCAGCCGAGTTCCTCGAATGTGCATATCCTTGTGTGGCTCTACGATATATCTTGATTCTTTTTAATACGGAAAAACTTCAGCTGCAGTGGTTGATGAAGAGTTTAATATTTATCTGCTAATTTGTACACCTCAATAAACACTATGTCCAATTATTCAACTTTATGTAACAAGTAATGTTTCTTACTGATTTGTTTTGTATTCATCAAGGGAATAAAACACCTTCAGTTCATTTTTTAATCGAGCTGTATCAAAATTTGAAGCGTAGAGTTCTTTAAGCTCTGATAGTAGATGTTCAGGGAAGCTTTCATAAAATTTGTCAAAACAGTTTGAATCCAACAAAGCTACGAATTTAAGATATAATAACACTGATTTTAATTCCTTAAGGCTGTCTTTGAATGAGTGCATCAGAAATTCTCTCCTCTATCTGTAATGCAAATTATTTTGTACACATTTTCTCGAAAACTATTACTTTGTAAAGTTTTATTTTTGAGCACAAATAAAAACGACTCATAGCTAATACGTGTCGCAGTTATTTTTTCGAAAAATTTATTAGAATGCTTTTTTAAAATTCAATTTATCTGACTCGAAAGTTTTCCAATTCGGCGCTAGATGGCGCCAGAAGTTATCTTGGTAGTGTTTCTGTGTGGAAGAAACGAAATCTCTCATTTCTGTCTGATTTCTTTAATTATCTAGGCCAAATAGAAATCAAAGAATGGGCACTGAAGTGAGATTGGAATCTTGTCTTCTATAAATCATCTTAAATTCTACTGTACTTTCATTTTTTGAAGAGAAAATGTGTACATTACCAGAAAACACTTGAATTTGAGACAGAAACCACGCCTACCTGCTAAGCTCCATCCCCAAACAATGTCATTGGTTAAAACGTAACAGCCCGTATTTTGTCTTTTTATTGTGGAGCCAACGAGAGACCGTTTCCATTCTGAATATGGTAAGGTCTGCATTCATTCGTTGACGCCACCTCCTGGGACAATCCCTCAAGACGTAAAAGCCACGCCCAAGGAGTGATTTTTGCGCCATCTATTGCAGAAGATGAAGCCTAACACTCATTCAAAGACAGCTTTAAACTGAAACAACTCTCGCGAAACACGTGCTGGAAGCATGGAGGGACTGAGGTAGTCTGAAGTCTTTGATTTTTCGGAGCGAACCTTTGGCCAAAGCAATAGCCACTCACGAGCTCCGTAGCTCATTCATGTTGTCATGGAAACGCAAGCAGGAGATAGTATTGAAGGTCTTCGCATCAGAACAGCGAAGTCTCTCGAAGACCTATTTGCGTTACGTTGATGCCGTTGACATATCTTAATACCGTTGATAATTGACTTTTATTTGTGTATATTTAATTAACTTTTATTTGTGAATTCTCTGGGCTTCGCAACTAACCTAGCTAGTCTCGAATATATTCCACTAATAACGACTATTGTATGTTTTTTGAACTACAAAGCGCAATAAATTAAATTTGCGAAATATGTCATCGTAACAATGATGTATTACACTACCTCCCCCTATTTGCAATTATTAAATGACCCTGTTCCCCGCCCCCAATTGCGTCACCGGACCCCTCGATTCGTAGCCGGAAGCGTTGTTCTTTGCCATATAACTCAATAAGTACAGTACATTCACACAAACCAAAGAAAGAACACAAATGTGTCAGAAGTAACGAAATTTTTTTCTACCACTCATATTGCACTTTAGTGTCGCTATTGTGGGATATAGTTTCGTACCTAATAAAGATACAACAAAAATTTAAAAACCAACTCACTACATTTTCGGAGGTCTTTCCAACGATATGTCACACGGCTCCTTTTCCCATTTGAAAATTTCGTGTAACCCCCAGCCCCGCTCCTTACGAGGTCACGATACCCCCCCCCCCCCGCAAGGTTCTATGCCCCAAAAGTGTCCCCCTTGCCATAAAGAGAAATAACTATCTTGGTATTTCTGAAAAAGCAACCAATAAAAATTTAAATGGAGCTTTTCGGGGCTTCTGTGCCATACTATGAAGCATCTGTTTCATAGAAAGTACGCCGCCCCGGTGGCGCAGTGGTCTAAGCGATATCCTCTGGTCATTAGTCCGAGATGGGTGCGGGTTCGAATCCCGGTGGGGCATGGATGTTGTGTTTGTCTTACGGCACTGGCACTCTCCCTTCCCTGGAACCAGTGACCCTAAATTAGGGACGGGCGACTACATATAGCCCACTGAGTTGCTCACGGTGGTCGTTAAACCTCCAATCAATCAATCATAGAAAGTACTGTTTTGTCGTGTAGACAGCGTGGAATTTATTGCAGCACATTTCTGCCGTTACAATGTCGTGTGCGGGCAGAGTCAATTTCATGGCAGTACCATTCTGCTGTTGCCAGGCCAGGGAAGAAGCGGTATCTGCCGTGCATAGAAGCGGTATTGGAAATTCCGCGACACATGTGGTCGAGCATTATCCTGCTGAAATATAACGCCAGGACAAGCAGTGCGATCACTTCTGCCTCTAAAACACCCTTGATGTATCTCTGGCTGATGAGAGTTACCCCAATTCTTACCAGGCGAGATCGCGAGTTGAACCCATTGGCGCACCAATTCACCATTGATGTATCTCTGGCTGTTGAGAGTTCCCCCAGTTTTTATCAGACGAGATCGCGAGTTGAAACCATTGGTGCACCAATTCACCATTGATGTATCTCTGGCTGTTGAGAGTTCCCCCAGTTTTTATCCGGCGAGATCGCGAGTTGAAACCATTGGTGCACCAATTCACCATTGATGTATATCTGGCTGTTGAGGGTTCCTCCAATTCTGATCAGGCGAGATCGCGAGTTGAACCCATTGGCGCACCAATTCTCCATTGATGTATCTCTGGCTGTTGAGGGTTCCCAGTTCTTATCAGGCGAGATCGCGAGTTGAACCCATTTGCGCATCAATTCACCATTGATGTATCTCTGGCTGTTGAGAGTTTTTTTTTTTTTTTTTTTTTTGGAGGTTTAACGACCACCGTGAGCAACTCAATGGGCTATAAGCAGTCGCCCGTCCCTAATTTAGGGTCACTGGTTCTAGGGAAGGGAAAGAGCCAGTGCCGTAAGACAAACACAACATCCATGCCTCACCGGGATTCGAACCCGGACCCCTTACGGACGAATGATCAGAGGCCAGCGCCTTAGACCACTGCGCCACCGGGGCGGCTGTTGAGAGTTTCCCCAGTTCTTATCAGGCGAGATCGCGAGTTGAACCCATGGGTGTACCAATTCACCATTGAAGTACTTCTGGCTGTTGAGAGTTTCCTCAATTCTTATCAGGCGAGATCGCGAATTGAACACATAGGTACACCAATTCACCATTGATGTATCTCTGGCTGTTGAGAGTTCCCCCAGTTCTTATCAGGCGAGATCGCGAGTTGAACCCGTTGGCGCACCAATTCTTCATTGATGTATCTCTTGCTGTTGAGGGTTCCCCCAATTCTTATCAGGCGAGATCGCGAGTTGAACTCAATGGCGCCCCAAATAATCACTGATGTATCTCTGGCTGTTGAGGGTTTCCCCAATTCTTATCAGGCGAGAACGCGAGTTGAACCCGATGGCACCCCAAACCATGACCCATGGCACTGGACCGGTATGACGCTGCAAGATTCCGTTCACCACGATTTAATCGGACATGTAAGCGACCATCGTGGTGCATCAGGTTGAATTGCGACTCGTCAGAAAATAGGACCTGTTGCCAAGAAGCGCGCAAAATTTTGTGTGCAAAACCCCATTGCAGCCCGTCACGTGTGTGGTTGAGGGTGAGAGGACTGCACAGTGACTTCCACTGCTGCGCTAATACCGTGGATGTCACTATGCGGTCTGTCATTGACATGCGGCAGAAATGTTTGCGATCCCGTGAAGTCGTGCGATTGTGTGGTCCATTTCCCGAATTTCTGTGCGTCCAGGCCTTATCCGTCCACTAACGCCACGTTCGCATCACTGTACTGAAGTTTCGTCTCGTATGACTATCCTTCTTCGCTCAAAGTCCGTCAGTTGTTTATAATTCGAACTCCTTCGGCGACAGGGCTTAGTGAAACGCAAAAAACACTCTTTCGATTCGATGTCAGCTCTTCAGTGATTGCAACATCTCGTTTGAGCCACTTCTTTGTACCAAAGATCGGACACTTCAGAGGGCGCTTCTCAGAAACCACAGCACCATGAAGAAATAATACCCTTATTCGTTCTTGGTGCTGTAATTTTCACAAACAGCAGTCTAACTCGAATCACATCAATTCTTTTCCTCAGCTTTCGATTACGGCATTTCTCTAACATGTTGTCAGGTTCCCAAACGCAAATTCATGGAGAGAGAAAACGTGGAATTCAGGCTGAAATACGGTTAACGAGAAAAATCCAAATCTAGATAAGAAGAGAGGAACAGAAAGGAAGATTTCATAAGACTGTGCATCACACACAACCAAAAAACAAGAAAGATGACACCGAATTTTCGGGTGTAAAAAGCACATCTTTTGAATCCGTTCTGAAGCAAATTAAATTTATCAAAGTTATTCAAAGTCAATGAAACAGGTATGGAAAACAATAGTATCTGAAGGAAGAAAGAAGTTTTTCAGTCGAGTTTTTAATCCCTCAGATATTGCTGTAAACGGAATCGTGAGCTTACGCCCTCTGGTTGCAGACTTGTGCTTTAAGAAAAACATGAATTTATATGAGAAACATTTCGCACTAAAAACGCTCTCCAACACAGAAAGAATTTTTCAAATCGGACTGTTAGAAACAGTGATATCGACAAAAATAAGATGTGACTTTACGTGTCCTGGTGGGAAAACCATACCTTATTTCAGGAATCCGTTCTGACGCAAATTAAATTTGTCAAAGTTATTCAAAGTTAATGAAACAGGTATGGAAAACAATAGTATCTGAAGAAAGAAAGAAGTTTTTCAATCGGGTTTTTAATCCCTCAGATATTGCTGTCAACGGAATCGTGAGCTTACGCCCTCTGGTTGCAGACTTGTGCGTTAAGAAAAACATGCATTTATATGAGAAACATTTCGCACCAGAAACGCTCTCCAACACCGAAATAATTTTTCAAATCGGACTCTTAGAAACAGGGATATCGACAAAAATAAGATGTGACTTTACGTCTCCTGGTGGGAAAACCATGCCTTATTTCAGGAAGAAAGTATTCTCAAAACGTTTTTCAATACGAGCGGTATCGGTCCAAGAAAAAAAAAATTTAGTCGAGTTTTCAGGATTCCAGATTTTGCTACAAATACATCAGAAGCAGAAATTAACACTTATGATCCCTGGTGGCCAAACCATTCTTTACCAAACATTAGAAAATATGTGAAAAATATTTTCCATCAGGTCTTGTATGAGATACAGGAAGAATTTTTCAAATCGGAGTTTTAGAAGCAGAAATAACGCAGAAAACGCAATTTAACTTTGTGCCCCTGTCATGCGCTATCCGTCATGATCTGAATGTCCTTGTTTATTTAGTCTTGTTCGTTTTTGTGTATATTTTCTATTTCTTACCATCAACTGCACTTACTTGTTTTTTCTTGCTGCCACCAGTCTAGATTGGGGTAAGGTCTAGACGCCTTATGGAGATCACAATATTTGAGACAGAGGCGTGTTTGAAGATTTCCAAGCTGGTGTAGAAATGAGCCGAAGATAAATAGCTAACAAATTTATTATCCACCACTTAGGGTAGGATTAAGGTTGGTTTGACACCTTGCATACAGAAGAATTTTAGGTGACAATGAAACTTGAGCTGAGTACAACAGAATTATTGGTGCTTCCTGGTTAAGCACCGTTCAGTTCCTCTTGGGTACTTGATTGATACATTCATAAGTTACACAGCAGCACTATGCTTTTATGCACTTTTGATATAAGATATGAGATTACCCGATCTCAGATATAATGGATCTAGACCTCGGCCTGATCCCTTGGAACAAATATAGATAGTTACTAACCGCAGTTAGTTGAAATCTATTCCTAGCTAACTCGACCGCAGCCGAGCGCTGTTCTTACGGCAAAATCATCCCACGCGATGACCTGACGTCCTGCTCTGGTGAAAACTAGACGAGAAGAGAGCGCCAAAAAAGTAACTTATCGAGTTCTCCCCAAACTTTTCTGAGCCCCAGCGAGCGCTTAGCCAATCACATGAACGCATTCGACCTTCCCCCTCCCCTTAGCTGGGCATCCTTCACTCTCCGCGTCCTGCTTCCCACAGTTTACATCCGCCGGATGGCTGCTCTTCGAAGAATTCCATACTCCAAGTTCTGAGAATTCATGGGCTCGTTGTGACCTTGTGAACTGGTCACCAAGATGGATGTCATTCTCCCTTTCTCGCTTTTCACTTCAAAAATGGCGTTCCCTTGCCTATTTCTGATTTTTCCCATGTTTACTTTTCTTAACATTCAGCAGTTCCTATATTTATGTGCGACGCTGGCATTTTTTCAATTCTTTTTTCCTAACGGTTTTCACATCATCGCAGTCCCCTAGCGGAAAGTCTATGATTTACTTGAAAATTTTGAATTTATTTGAAAAACATTTCGCATCGGAAACACTATCCAACAAAGTAGGAATTTTTCAAATCAGACTCGATTGGACTTTTTCCGATTCAATTGGACTTTTTCGACTAGAAGTAGAGATATTGACAAAAATAAGGTATAAATTTACGCCAGCTGGCGTAGAAACCATGTATTATTTCAAGAAGAAAATATTCCTAAAAGGTTTGTCGACATGAGTTGTATCGGTCAAGAAACGACTTTTTTTCAATCGAGAATTTAGAAGCTCATATTTTGCTGCAAATACATCAGAAACGGAAATTAAGACTTACGCTACCTGGTGGCCGAACCATTTTTTACAAAAATTAGAAATTATGTGCAAAGGATTTCCCATCAGAAGTTGTATCCGGTGGAGAAAGAATGTTTCAAATCGGAGATTTAGAAGCAGAGATATAGGGGGAAAAGCAATTTACCGCTTCGCCCCCTAGCGGAAAGTCTATGAATTACTTGAAAATTTTGAAATTATATGAAAACCATGTCACACTAAAAACACTATCCAACAAAGAAGGAATTTTTTAAATCGGACTCTTAAAAGTAGAGATATTGACCAAAATAAGATATATATCTACGCCCCCTGGCGTAGAAACCATGCATTATTTTAAGAAGAAAATGTTTCTAAAAGGTTTGTCGTCATGAGTAGTATCGGTCTACAAACGGCATTTTTTTCAATCGAGAATTTAGAAGCTCATATTTTGCTGCAAATACATCAAAAGCGGAAATTAAGATTTACGCCCCTCTGGTGGCCAAATTATTTATTTACAAAAATTAAAAATTATGTGCAAACGATTTTCCATCTGGAGCTGTATCGGGTGTAGAAATAATTTTTCAAATCGGAGATTTCGAAGCAGATATATAGGGGTAAACGCAATTTTCCTTTACGCCCTCTAGAGGAAAGTCTAGGAATTAGTTGAAAATTTTGAAATTATATGAAAAACATGTCACTCTGAAAACACTATCCAACAAGAAAGATGACACCAAATTTTCGGGTGTAAAATTCGGTGATGACACAGAATTTTCGCACGTCTTTTGAATCTGTTCTGACGCAAATTAAATTTATCAAAACTATTCAAAGTCAATGGAACCGGTATGGAAAACAATAGTATCTGACGGAAGAAAGAAGTTTTTCAATCGGGTCTTTAGTCCCTCAGATATTGCTGTAAACGGAATCGTGAGCTTACGAACTCTTAGAAACAGAGTTATTGAGAAAAATAAGATGTGAATTTACGTCCCTTGGTGGGAAAACCATGCATTATTTTAGGAAGAAAGTATTCACAAAAGGTTTATCCATATGAGCGGTATCGGTACAAGAAAAATAATTTTAGTCGAGTTTTCAGGAGCCCAGATTTTGCTACAAATACATCAGAAGTAGAAATTAACACTTATGACTCCTGGTGGACAAACCATTCTTTACCAAACATTAGAAATCACGTGAAAAATATTTTCCGTCAGGTCTTGTATGCGATACAGGAAGAATTTTTCAAATCGGAGTTTTAGGAGCAGAAAACGCAATTTACCATTGTGCGCACTAGCGGAAAGTCTATGATTTACGTGAAAATTTTGAATTTATAGGAAAAACATTTTGCATCGGAAACACTATCCAACAAAGAAGGAATTTTTCAAAACGGAGTTTTAGAAGTAGACATATTTATAACGAAGTAAATTTCTCTGTCATTTTTGGTCTACGCCGGGATTCGAACCCGAGGCCGCTTATTCCGGAACAAGTCGCTCTACCAACTGAGCTACGCAGACGATTATTCTGATTCCTATCTGCCTTTATGTCGTGTGCGTCCTGCTGGCAGGTACGCCACATATTGACAAAAATAAGATATACATCTACGCCCCCTGGCGTAGAAACCATACATTATTTCAAGAAGAAAATGTTCCTAAAATGTTTGTCGACATGAGTAGTATCGGTCCACGAAATATTTTTTCAATCATGATTTTAGAAGCTCACATTTTGCTACAAATACATCAGAAGCAAAAATTAAAACTTACGCCACCTGGTGGCCAAACAATTGTTTACAAAAATTTGAAATTACGTGCAAACGATTTCCCATCAGGAGCTGTATCCGGTGCAGAAAGAATTTTTCAGATCGCAGATTTAGAAGCAGATATATAGATGGAAACGCAATTTACCATTACACCCCCTAGAGGAAAGTCTAGGAATTACTTGAAAATTTCGAAATTATATGAAAAACATATCATTCTGAAAACACTATCCAACAAAGAAGGAATTTTTTAAATCGGACTCCTAGAAGTAGAGATATTGACAAAAATAATATATACATCTACGCCCCCTGGCGGAGAAACTGTGGAATATTTTAAGAAGAAAAACATTCCGAAAAGGTTTATCGATGTGAGTGGCGTCAGTCCACGAAATAGTTTTTTCAATCGATATTTTAGAAGCTCAGATTTTATGGTAAATACATCAGAAGCAAATATTAACTCTTACGCCCCCTGGTGGCCAAAGTATTCTTTACCAAAGATTTGAAATTATATGCAAAAGATTGTCCATCAGGAGGTGTATCCGCTGAAGAAAAACGTTTTCTAATCGGAGTTTTAGAAGAAGAGTTATCGGGAAAAATGTAATTTAATTTTACGGCCCCTAGCGGAAGATTTATGCGTAATTAAAAAAAAAAGTAACTATATCTAAAATACTCTTCGACATAAATGGAATCGAAAGATAAAAGATTTTTTTCAATCGGATGTTTAGAAGCAAATATGGGGAATAAAACGGATTTTTGAATTCGACATCATCTGCATTTACGCCCTCTAGCGGCGACATTGTATATCGTAAAAAAAAAAAAACTAATAAAGGATCAGCATTCGCATATTTCAGGATTCCCAATGCAAAAAGAATTTTTCAAATTGGACTAACAGTTGCAGATATATCGTGGGTACAGACGGACGGACTGACGGACAAACCGGTAACATAAGCACGGTCTTTTTTTACAAAAGACGTGCTAAAACGTTAGTAAATCATGCAATGATTTGATTATAATACGCTTTCCAACATACCACAAATAATTGCCCAAGTTATGAGAGTAACTGCTGTGGAATGAATCTCGCTCCTGTGTCCTGACCTTTGACCCCATTTCGATGATATTCAACAGAACTGGTTCAGTATAACTCCGGAACAACATGTTAAAAGTTTGTCGTAATCGAAGCATTTTTACGTAAGTTATGGCGCATAAGTGCATTGGAATGGATCCCTCTCCTATGTCCTTACCTTTGACCCCATTTCCCATTTGTCCATTTTCAACAGGTCTCGTCCCCAGGTAGTCTCTTACCACATACTAAAAGTTCATCGAGATTGAACCATTTTTACGCCAGCTATCGTGCGGACGAATAGACGGACAGGCAGACAGACAGACAGACGGACAGGCCGACAGATAGACGGACGGACAGGCAGACAGACAGACAGACGGACAAAGCTGAAGCTTACACGCTTCTTGAACCTACGGTTGGAAAGCGTAAAAACATCATTTACGCTTTCCAACCGTAGGTTGAAGAAGCGTATATGCTCCAGCTTTTTCCGTCCGTCCGTCTGTCAGCACGATAACTCACGTAAAAATGATTCGATTTCAATGAAATTTTAGTATGTGGTAGGGGACCACCAGGGAGCAAACCCTATTGAAAATGGGTGAAGTGGGGTCAAAGGTCACGCCATAAGAGCGGGATCCATTCAATTGTTCTTATGCGTCATAACTTGCGTAAATATGGTTCGATTTCAATGAAAGTTTAGTATGTGGTAGGGGACCACATGGGGACGAACTCTATTGAAAATGGGTGAAGTGGAGTCAAAGGTCAGGGCATAGGAGCGGGATGCATTCCATTGCCCTTATGCGTCATAAGGTGCGTACAAATGGTTCGATTTCGATGAAATTTTAGTATGTGGTAGGGAACCACCTGGAGAGGAACCCTATTGAAAATGGAACAAATGGAGTCAAAGGTCAGGACATAGCATCGGGATCCATTCCATCGCCCTTATCCCACACTATTAAGGTGGACGTCAAGTAATTTTGCTTCCTATATTTCCAACGGAAAACCTTTTTACAGATTTCCTTCACAATTAGTGTGTTCCCAAGGATGGAAATTTGAACATCGACTAAAATAACTTCATACTATAACTTGGAATACTTAACATTTTCTAAAACATAAGCATAGTTATATTAAAAAACAATAACGTTTCCTTTGGTGGTGTTGAAACCAGAAAAAAGATGGCGCGACCTGTACTTTGATGACGTCGGTGGACAAATAAATGTTGGATTGCATAATTACGGTTATGGTTTAGAAAATATTATTACGGTTATGGTTTAGAAAATATTAAGTATTCCAAGTTATGAAATGAAGCTATTTTAATCGATGTTCAAATTTTCATTCTTTGGAACGCATTAATTGTGAAGAAAATGTGTACAGAAGTTTTTCTATTGGAAATATAGGAAGCAAAATTACTTTACGTCCACCTTAAATTAGCAATTCTTGTATGTATGTATGTATGTATGTATGTACATTTTATTTTGAAAACGGCTCTAAGAAATTTGATGAAAGTGGTTAACCTACCGCTTTCTGGTACTAGAAATCGAATTAGCTTGATCTCGACTTTAGGAGAATTCGTTTAGTGGGTTAAATAACCACCCCGAATTATAACGTTTTTAGTGTCATGGCGTCGTTCCATTAATATTTCCAATGCTTAGAAATCTTATGACGTCACGTTCTCGCGTTTGAGATTGTTGGCGCGCGGTCACGCCATCTGCTTCATTACGTCACGCGTTGTGTGCGTATGTCCGTCCGCACGATAACTCGCGTAACAATCGTTCGATTTCGATGAAATTTTAGTATCTGGTAGGGTATCACCTGGGAAGGAACCTTATTTAAAGGGAACGAAATGGGGTGAAAGGTCAGTACATAGGAGCGGGATCCATCCCACTGCTGTTATGCATCATAACTAACGTTAAAAAGATTCGAATTCGATGAAATTTTAGTATCTGGTAAGGGACCATCTGGCCACAAACCCTACTGAAAATGGGCGGAATGGGGTCAAAGGTCAGGACATAGGAGCGGGATCTATTCCATAGCCCTTATGCATAATAACTTACGTAAAAATGCTTCGATTGCGACAAAACTTTATCTTGTTATTTCGGAGGTATACCGACCCGGTTCTGTTGAATATCAGCGATATGGGATCAAGAGTCTGGGCACAGGACTGAGATTTATATCTCAGCCATTATTCTCACAACTTGAGTGATAACTTGAGTAATGATTTCTGGTATGTTGGAAAGCGATTTCGATGAAATTTTTGCATGTTTTTACTTACTTGTTTCTAATTAGCGGAAGTTTCATTCTGACGTCTTACTGAAGCAGCATAGAAAACTCGTATCGTTTGTTTGGAAGACATAGATTTACAAAATTAGAAATGAATTATTTTTATGCTGCTCTGAAGTTTTTAATTCATGTAAAAGGAGGAGAATATTTCATTAAGGTATTTCTACTCTGGTTTCCAGCAATGCAGGAATTGTCCTCTCAAATGACTGAAAATAACAAGCCTGATTTTTATCGACGCTAAGAGAAACGGCGCTGGGAATAGGAAAAGAAACAAGAACATTGTTCATTTTTTATAAAGTGCCTACATTTTCTAATAAAGGCGCTTTTTGTTTGTTTCCCTAGAGAACAGCGCGCTTGAAAATGAGATACCAGACTTCAAGAACAAACGTAAGGAATACGAAATGAAAGAAATTACTGCAGCTTCAGAAAATGAGTTGTACTTGTAATTTGGCATACCGTATGGAGTAGAAAGAATATATCATCAACCGCAAGTTTTTCTTTGAACATACAGTCAGTGTCATTCTCGATATAGTATTTAAAAGAGCAAAACAGTACGTCCTTCAAATGAAATATTTCGCGATGTTCCTTAGGATTAAACTTCAAACCATACAGTTTTTTCTGAATTCTTAAAAACTAAAGCAGGAATGAAACGCATTCACTTTTACTTTATAATAAGCGACGAATTTTGAGTAAGTAGAAAATTCAAATACAATCAACTACAGTCCCTAATCTCATGTGCAGAGGACCATAATTTAAAAGTGTTTTATACTGATTTAAAAAATAGGCAATTGGAAGACATAAAACAAGACTTTCCTGAATTGTTCTAAAAACTGTTTCTTAGTGCTTCGAATAGCATAACCCATTGCTGTTCAATTTCTAGAGAGCCACGGGCCAAGGTTTTGAAAGAATTAGATGGCGGGCCACATTTTTTTAGGTACACTGGTGTCCAAAATTAACGTGGCAATAACAAAATCGCGAATAATGCAAAATCTACTCGGCAAAGTTTAATAACAGTTGGTACAGATATACGTTGGGTATTGTTTTTTTCTGATAGGTATTGCTGCGTTTAAACATATAACACAGCAATATCGAACAGGAAAGGAATGCCATCATCGCATTTGGAGGAAGAATGCGCCCGGCAGCAATGCAGTCCAAAAAGCAGCAGAAAATATGCGCACGACAGCATGGAGAAGGTTTTTTTTTCTTTATTTTTTTTTTTAATTGGAGGTTTAACGACCACCGTGAGCAACTCAATGGGCTATAAGCAGTCGCCCGTCCCTAATTTAGGGTCACTGGTTCCAGGGAAGGGAGAGAGCCAGTGCCGTAAGACAAACACAACATCCATGCCTGACCGGGATTCGAACCCGGACCCTTTTCGGACGAATGATCAGAGGCCATCGCCTTAGACCACTGCGCCACCGGGGCGGCTTTTTTTTTTAAATTGGAGGTTTAACGACCCCCGTGAGCAACTCAATGGGCTATAAGCAGTCGCCCGTCCCTAATTTAAGGCCACTGGTTACAGAGAAGGTAGAGAGCCAGTGCCGTAAAACAAACACAACATCCAAGCCTCACCGAGATTCGAACCCTGACCCATCTCGGACGAATGATCAGAAGGAATCGGTTAGACCACTGCGCCACCTGGGCAGGAAGCACAGATTTCGAGGGGCTAATAGGGAGATTGATTACCCCGAGCAATGACGCTGATCACACAGCGATCCCTCGTGGTGTTTACATAGCTGTTTTTTTTTTTTTTTTTTTTTTTTTTTTTTATTGGAGGTTTAACGACCACCGTGAGCAACTCAATGGGCTATAAGCAGTCGCCCGTCCCTAATTTAGGGCCACTGGTTCCAGGGAAGGGAGAGAGCCAGTGCCGTAAGACAAACACAACATCCATGCCTGACCGGGATTCGAACCCGGACCCCTTACGGACGAATGACCAGAGGCCAACGCCTTAGACCACTGCGCCACCGGGGCGGCTTACATAGCTGTGAATGAGAGTTTCGGACAATACACTTTCATTCATAGCTATGTAAATCCTCCACCAAAGAGCGTTGGAGTCCTGGGAGGATTCGCGGACGGAGCTGTCAAATTGCAATTGCTCTTCCTAGGGCATCCCAAATACAGTATATTGATAAAAGTCACCGGACACCTAAAAGATAAACAGTACATAACAATCAATTATTGAAATACATTAGTACGGTGTCGATCCAATTTTGGACTTAATGCATGCACTGACCCTTCCAGACATGCTTTCGACAAGGTTTTGGAACACAGTGATAGGTATGCGCTTCCATTTAGTACATAATGCTGCCGCTAACTGTTGCTTAGTAGTAGGCCTTGGTTCCAAACTTCTTATGCGATGCTCTAATTCATCCTATAGGAGCTTTATGGGATTAAGATCAGGCCTATGCGCTGGCCAGTTTACACACGATACGGAAGTATCGTCAAACCACGCCGTAACAGTCCTTGCTTTATGGGACGTAAGTCGTGTTTGTTTTGAGCTCCGTGTTTCACCGTCTACTGAGTGTGTTTTGTGTGCTCTGTCGTTTAACTTTTGTGCGTGCCTTCAAGACGAAGGTTGTATCTTTCATTGAAGACATCTCCCGAGTCGGTGAGTACTATTTTCAGTTAGCTATCAGCACTTTATTTTCTCGACCAGTTGGTCGTTTTTACTAAATTAGGCCTCGCCATCGGCGATGGCGACTGCTGATAAGAGCAGCGTTCCAGCTCTCGTCACAGCTTCTCCTACTACGTCGATCCTTATCTCTGACGGAGCAAACCAATCAGCGTCCGTCCTTGATGATAAGGAATATCGTCCTCCTCCTGATGCCTATTGCTCTTCTTCTTCTACGTTTCGACTCTCTGACTCCACCACCCCTCCTGGTGGTGAGGCTATGACGTTCGTTCATTTCTGATGCTGCCGATGACGTAATGGATATATCAGAGGGCGTTGCTTCTCTGCCCTCAGTAACCTTGCCCAGCGTTGTGTCAGCTCCTTCATCCAGCGCTGCACCTCTGCCTTCCAGTGGAGGTTTGCCTTCCCGCTCTTATTCTAGCGTTACTTCAGGTGCGTCCCTACCGACGCAAGTGACTCGCCTTCCTCTTGCGGATGCCCATGTCCAGATACATGGTGACTCACTTCAATTGGACGTTCCGCACTTCTCACCAGCTGCGTAGGAACTTCACTCCACCCGCGAGTTGGGAGTGTGCCTGGATGCTCTTCCGAATACACCGTTGAAGGTCTATTGTGATACGCTCCTTGCTTTTCTTCCAGCCGGAGCCATTACTCACCTCACCCGCCGGCCGCGGACGGTGATTGTTTATTTCACATCCAAAGAGCATGCAGACACGCTTCTAAACTTTGCTCTTGACCTGGGAGATCACCACCTTGAAGCTGAACCAATCGCCAGGCGCCCTGTTCAGGTCTCCTTGCATCCGGTGCCCCCCGAAATCTCGGATGCGATGATATGTACTGCACTTAGTAAGTGTGGTAAGATTGTTGGTCCTGTTATCACACATTCAGCTGCGCCCAAAGATCCTGCAAATAAGAATGTTTGTAGTTTTCGCCGGAGTGTTCGACTCATCTTTCCATCAGTGGAGCATCTCCGTAAGTTCCCACGGATCCTAAACATCCGATGTGGGCAGCTCTCCTACAGAATTGACATACTGACATCAGAACACTGTGCTAATTGCAAAGAACTTGGGCATCAGCGTGCTCGATGCCCCAACAACGAGTATCCAGCTCCCACGGCTTCTGCAGTGCCTACCGCCTCTAAGCAGCCTCCTGCTACATCTCGCTCTCGACCTGCACCGTCTTCTAGTATGCCAACTGCCCCTGGGCCGAGTTACACAAAAAGTATATCTAAAGCCTCTTGTCAACGAGCGTCTTTTGATGCTGACCTCACCTCCCACCTTCACTTTCCATTGCTCGCCTCACCTATTACTCCTGATCACATGGCAACATCGGGAGACCTCGCCGCTTGTTTCCCACCAGTCTTCACTGTTGGTGTCTCCGAGTGTGACGCCGGCGACGCCGATAACTCCTCTGACTCTGCGTCTGCTTCCCGAGCATCGTCGCTCCCTGGAAAACGCATTTCTGGCACTCGTACAGGTACCCGACGTAAGAAGAAGAAGAAGAAATCTTTCCTCTGCGGATGGGCAACCATTCCGTGCTACCAAATCTTCAGGAGATTTTTCTCCCTCTCCTGCGCCAACAGAAATTGAAAGGGACACTGATGATGATGGGTCTCCACCTTCGTTTGAGGTCTTTTCAAGTGTACTCTCCAAATGTGGTGCTCCTTCAGAACATCTCAATCTTGGAGATTACTATCAGTTTTGCACCTACACCACGAACATGGAGTCGACGTATGACTACCTCCGAGAGTGCGAAGACATTCTTCCCGCGCTGCTCCTGCAAGCCGGATGCATTGCTAAGTACCTTCGTGGGTTTGTAAATGATCCCCTGCACCACTCATGGACCCTTGGCTGCGTAAACCGATTACAACAACTCCTGAAAGTTGCTCCGCGACTCCTCCAATCAACGACTGACCAGTCCATTCAAGGTCACGACCCTTAATTGCAGAGGGTTCGCTAGCCCCCTAGCGAATGCTCTTGTAATGGAAGACCTCTCACCCCTCGGGGCCGATCTGTTACTACTGCAAGAAACAAACTGCCATTCCTCCACTCTGTTTACTCGCTGGCGTGCTAGTGATTATATGTTCCATCATGCATTTCGCTATTCATCTCATGGTGGACTTGCTATAGGAATACATCAACAGTTCCGATCCACCCTCACTGCACTCTCAGTGCAGAACTTATGCCGGGATTTACTACAGCAAGTCTCCTTCGCAGTTGGCGGAGCTCGATTTCACATCTTTAATGTGTATATTCCGTGCACCTCTATTCATTTATCCATCTTGTTCACCAAACTCCGTCAAGCTCTCTCGAAAGTCTTGCCTTCGGATCGTGTGCTCTTGATTGGAGACTTCAATTGCACCCTTGACCCGGTACTGGATCGATCTCCTTCGTCACGAGAGCGTCGGACGGATCTCGTCGCACTACTCCATGACCTTGTTGCTGATTTCTCCTTCACCGATGCTTATAGGCGCCTACATCCACAAGAGACCTCACACACGTGGCGCTCGTCTGGGAGTCAGCTTCCATCGACTGCACGCTTGGATCGGGTTTACGTTTCCACACCGCTCCTTGCGTCTATTACCGAGTTGCGACATCAACCTACTGCTTCCTCAGACCACTGCACGGTCACCCTCACAGTGTTTGTTGCGGCGTCACTCCCTCGCACTGTTCGTCCGTGGACGTTTGATTCCAATCTCCTCACTGATCCTGACTTTTGTGCCTCTGTCCTTTCTTTCCTCGCTGCTCGTCGCGCAGGGCTGCATTCCGCACCCTGCACCTTGACCCATTAACTTCATTTCAAGCATCAGCTCCTCTTACATATCAAGCAACTTTCCTTCACCATGCCGACTTCTAGTCAGATGTGCCTCGATCACGCCAGGCAGATGCTCGCACTGATTGGGTTGTCAGATCCGCTGTTTCCAGCAAATCCGGCAGAGCTCCAGGCTTTGCTAAAACCTCTTGCGCAGCAAGCACTTTTACGTCTGCGTAATAAACATCTCAATCAGGAGGAATGCACCTATGATTTTCTAACATCAATGCAATCTGCACGTAAGTCTTCTACCTCGCTTCGTCATCTTCGCCTCCCCTCTGGCGAAATCACATCCGATTCGGCAGCGATTTGCTCTCACGTTCGTCAGTTCTATACCACCAAGTGCAGAGAAATTCCTCCCCCTTCTCCCTCTGCTCTCCGCCATCTTCTCAATAACCTGCCTCAGTTCCGTCTCATCTTGCTCACACCCTGTCTCTCTCACCCACATCCACGGAGGTGTCCGACACCTTCTCTTCCCTTAACCCCCATGCCGCTCCGGGTCCGGACGGTCTCTCTTTTCCTTTTTATCGTGCGTTCTTGCCTCTTCTGTTGCCTTTTCTCCTCTCCGCTTTTTCTGCTGCATTTAACTGCTCCCTCCTCCCGAGGAGTTTCACGGACGCACATGTGGTCCTATTTTCCAAGAAAGGTGACCCTCTTGACTTGGGAAATTGGCGCCCCATTTCTCTTCTCAATCAAGATTATAAACTCTATACTAAGCTTCTATCCCGTCGACTAAACTCTGTCCTTCCTCACATCCTTACTGACTCTCAAACCTATACTGTTCCTGGCTGTTCTCTTTCCTCCAATGTTCAACTTCTTCGCGATCTCATTCATCTTGTCAAGACTCATTCAGAACCTCTTGCTCTCCTTTCCTTAGACCTCCGTTCCGCTTTCGATAATATCTCACACGCCTATTTAACACAAACCCTGCTACACTTTGGCTTTCCTCCACAATTTGTCTCTGTTCTCCTCTCCCTCTACCGGGACGCCGTTTTCCATGTCAAGACGGCATCTTTTCTCACAGCACATGTTCCCTTCAAGCGGGGAGTTCGTCAAGGCTGCCCGCTTGCTGGTCAACTGTTTGCAATTGCCGTCGAGCCCTTTCTACGCTCTCTGCAAACATCTCTCCTAGCACAATTTCCACCACCAGTTGCCAGCTCACGGTATCACACAGTCATTTACTCTGCCTATGCAGATGACATTACCGTCTGCATTCGTAGCTACTCACAGTTCCAACTGCTTCATCGTTTGTTCTCCGTATATGCTTCATGTTCTGCAGCTGAACTGAATACGCCTAAGAGCACTGGATTGTGGTGCGGGTCGTGGTCCAATCGCATGGATGCTCCATGGGGGGCCACATGATCATCCACTACCCAACGCTTCCTAGGTGTGCACTTAGGCGCACCACAAGCTACATCCAGTGCAACTCGCACGGAACTCCATCCTCGCCTCCTCCGCAGGGATGCGTTCTGGTGTCGTGCGCAGTTCTGTACGTCCTACTACCAGCGTGCAAATCTCACCAGGACATACCTTCCGTCCATTTGCAAGCATTCTTGGATTGCATCTACGACCCCGCTTTTCTGTCTCCAGGAGGTTACACGCTGCCTTACTCGAGTAATTTGGGCGGGCCATCACTGGATTAACGACCACAAGCTCTGTGCTCCTCCCTCCTATGGTGGTGCTGTCCTACCTGATGTCCCGCTGTGGTACAAAGCAAGCCGAGTGATCAACTTCATTCACCTTTTCACGGCTCCAGTAGCTTCCGCAGTTCAGGTACGTGACGTTCTTGCCTCCTTGCGTAACCCACATTTTTCCTTTCTTTCTTTAGTTCTCATGGATTGTTGTCCTTCCCCCCCCTACAAACTCCCACCTGCATATTCTGAAGCCCTCACTCACTTTTGCTCTCTCCCCCTCATTCGCTCTCCTCCCTCTTCAACTCTAGAGCTTCTTTCTGAACCACTCTTCTTCAACTCCCTTGTTCATCCCCCATCTCCCCTGCTTTTCATTCCCCTCTTGGCTCCGAGCAGGTGTAGTAACCGTACAAGACCTCACTAACTCGGATATATCCTGGCGCCCTTTCTCTGGCCTCCCCCTGCTATTCTCTCGTCCCCAACCGCCCATTTGGTCTATGACTCCCTGCTAACTGCACTTCTTTCGTTTTTCCCTGATCTTGTCTCCCCCACCGGTCTTGTCTCTGTCTTTTCTGCCCCTCTTCCGCTGCCGTTTTCCCTCCGACTCTCAGACTCGGTTCTTCCTCTCTCCTCTCTCTCCTCTAAATCTCTTTATCGTTTTCTAGTGCACCTTGCCACCCCTTCACCGCTTTCTATTCTCGAGGTTCCCCCTGCTTCTCTTCCTCTTGTCTGGGCCGCTGCCCGCTCACATTTATCCGCCCCTCTTGAAATTAATACCCACTGGCTCTTTTTGCATAATCGCCTCCCTGTTCCGTATTTTCTCTTTCGCATGTCTCTTCTCTCCTCCCCTCTCTGCTCCTTCTACGCACAGGAGGCAGACGTATCTCACGTCTACCTTTACTGTCCCATCCTGATGCCTCTCCTCGACCAGGCTTTCCGGATTGCCAGTCGCTCTTGTTCTCAAGATCTACCGTTCACTGCCTACAGACATCTTCTTCTGCGGGCTTATCCACCTATGCCTCTTCCGTCAGTATGTGCCTATCTTTTCGTGCTGGTTAAACACGTTATTTACGTGTATCTTCAACAACTCCGCAGCGTTTCCTCGCCGGTCTCTTTACACCAGGCCAGCGCAGCACTTTTTGTGCCATTTCCAAGATCGATTGCGTTCTCGACTCCGCCTGGAGTACCAGTCGGCTTCTTCCAGTCGTCGAGAAGCCACCTTCAATGCTACCTGGGCGCCGGTCGCTCCATGGTTTGCCGTTGATTCTGGACTGCTACACCTGTCAGTACCCTAGGATTTTCTACACCTCCTTTGCTGAGTTCCGTGGCACCCTGGTGCCACTCCTCCACTCTACGACTCGTCTCCATGTACATCATGTGATCGAGCTACAGCCTGTGCTGTAATACCCAAGTTTTTATTTTCTCGTTTTCAGTGTGCATATCATTGTGATCTTGTCATTTGAATTGTTGTTCTTCGTGTCGTACTATGCTTTACCATATTTTACATTGTTATCAGTGTGCCCTCTGATTCCGTGACCTCCCGTCACTTTTATGTACTGGGGGCTGTACCCTGGTCACCTTAAGTGCTTTCTGTCTACGCACCTAGTGTATTACACCGTGTTCCTGTAGTGTGTTTTACTTTGAGATGTCATGTGGTGTACGTCTCTATCTCTCATTTGTTATATTTGCCGCACTCACACACCTTCTTAGTGTTTAGCCATTTTCATTGCACCTGTTTGATTTTTGTACAGTTCCATACTTCCACATTGTGTACATAATATTTTCGTGCTTTTACATTGTGTTAATGCTTTGATCGTGCACGTACAAATTTATGATAAATTCTGTCATCTGTCAGAACCCATGGCTTGTCCTGTGCTTTCACTTTATGCATATACTCATAACATCCCAGAGTGCACTCATGGTTTATCGTGTGCTTTTTACTGTACTTGTAACATTTCTTGCGTTGTATCGTGTCTTCACATTGTGTACTTTATTTGGTCATCCCTGTGTATAATATGGTTCATCATGTCTTATTAATGTACCAGTTTACATCCATTGCGTCGTACAGTGCTTTTATTTTGCGTTAATTCCTCTTGTCATTCCCAGTGTGCATTCCTAGTTTTGCTCTGTGATCTTACTGTTCCTTCTGCATTTTTTTTCGTGCAATCCACGCTACCGTTGACTTGTGAATGCTAATGTCATCTCAGTGTATTTTCTTGCTTACTCGTGTACATTAATTACCTTCACCCTGCCTGTATTATGTTGCTTTGGTGCCCTCGTTAAATAACTTGCACAATTGTGCACGCTGTGTTTTTAACTCATGTATGTAATGTTTTACCTTCACGGCGGTGTTTGTGCTGTTCTTTTTCTAATTGTGTACTATTGTTTCGCCTGTGTTATCCTGTAAATCATGCCCAGCCAATGTCATGTGACACGATGTGTTTCTCTCTGTCACTTCTGCAATTTTTACGCAATAAGCTTTGCTTGCAGCATTTATTATTCATCCCCATTGTCATTGCAGTGTATATACCATCATGTTTTAACAGTTTGTATTATTTCCCAGTGAGACGCCCAACGCTGTACGTCTCCCTCTTATGTTTTCTTATGATGAATAATAATAAAGCGATTTTGAAACTTTGCTTTATGGCTCGGTGCATTATCCTGTGGCACCAACAAGGCTTGGTTCCATAGTATTGCCACAGAGTTGGTAGGGCATAATTGTCCAGAGTATCGAGGTAGATGTGCTAGTTAACAGGTTTGTCCGCGTTAACCAATGTGCCGGAACCATACCACGAAAAAAACCCACACGAGTACACTGCCAGCTCCAAACGTGACCGTAGGAACAGTACACTGTGGTAAATAGCGTTCCCCTGCTGCCGCCATACCCACACACGGCCATCAGACTGATGAATCGTTTATCTTGATTCATCTGTCATTATGACCCGTTTCCATTGATCTATGGTGCCCGATAAATGTTTTTTACACCATGCTAAACGACGAGTAGCATTCCGAGTGGAGATGAAAGGCTTATGAGCAGCCGCACTACCACGGTTACCCATGTAATGAAGTTCCTTGAGAATGCTACGTGTTTATACCAAGGTTGCAGCATTTGCACTTACCTGTACACTGAGATCTCGCGCAGTACTCTGTCGATTAGCTGAAACGAATCTCCTGAGACTTCGACGTCCTCTATCCCTGATTTTCATTGGTCTGCCGGTACGTTTTGCTGCTTCATATGTCTTCCACTTATTCAGTACATCCGAAACCGTTGGCTTAGGTATGCTTAAACGGCTCTCGGTTTCTCTTATGGACAAGCCACTAATGTAACACTAAACAATCTTTCCTTTCTCAAAGTCAATTCTCTCTAATGCGACATTTTTGCTCAATCTCACAGTGCGATGTGATCGCGGTTAGCTGCAGGCTTATTTTCATACCGTTTACAGCTGTACCGCGCATCTTAACAACGCAACGGATCCGTTCATTTGCTTTTGAAGGGGTTTCCAGTGACTGTTGTTACTATAGTGTATGTTCTATCGGGTTCAGGTCCGGAGATCTATTATCATCGATAAAAACGAACTCAGGTCCAACAGCTCCCCTGCTAAACCTAACATAAGGCTCTCGGATGTCATCCCTGTAGCAAGCAGCAGTCAGGGTGGCTCCTGGAACCACGTGATGCTACGTGCGTCCATCCAACGCGATGTCAGCGCAAACCAGTCCTCCACCTCCGTATTAGTCGATGTGGTGGTGTTTTCATTTATCTCCTTGGTGCGTACCTTTGCGGTACGGCAATTACTAGAATTTCAGATTTCGGTCAGGCTAGTAGTCGCTGCCAGCAAGCCTTCTCTTTCTCGGTGTGACAATACTTATCCTGTACATGCGGTTTTTAGTTGTGTAAGTAAGATCCACGAAAGCTGACTCTCTGGATCTTTTTACAGATGATTTATTTACATCCCCTAATTGCAGATGGGTGCAGAATATTTACACAAACAAATCAACGTTGGTTTTGTTCCACTTATGAATCAATCATTCAATCCAGTGAAAAATTCATGAGTCCATCGGATGAAAAGTTCTTTATCGAGTTCACAGAATGAGGTGACGTTTCCTCTTACACAGGTTTAGAGCAATAGTAGTGCTCCGTGTTGAATGGACTCCACAGTGTCAATTCTCTGGTAGTATCTCTGCCGCAGTATAGGGTGATCTCTACTATGTCTGCAGATATTTACAAGTGATCTCGGCCACTCTGACTAATATCCTGCTCGCCTGAAAACCGCAGCTATCAGGGAAAATTCGTCGGCGTTTAAAGCAAAACCGAGAGTGTGCCTGCCAAAAGATCTGGGTCCTTGGTCCGAAGTGCGATTTCATCTAGCTCCCTCTTCTTCAGCCGATGCAGTCAGTGCAATTTCTGCAGGATGCATACTCCGGGGATATCATAACTCGCTAAAGCTGTCACCCTTTTTGGAATGTCCATTCCCGGGAAAGCTGGATGCTTGGCAGACACGCCTCTCGTCCTCTCTTTCTCTCTGTGTCTGTCCCTATGTCTCTCTGTCTGTCTGTTTTGCTATCTCTGAATCTTTCTCTCTCCGTTTGTCTTTGTTTGTCTCTTTCTCTGTATATCTCTCCGTCTGTCTTTATATGTCTGTCTCTACTTGCCTCTCTGTTTCCCCCTCTCTCTCTCTTTGTCTGGCTCTCTTTCTCTCTCTGTGTCTGCCTCTCTCTTTGTCTGGCTCTCTTTCTCTCTCTGTGTCTGCCTCTCTCCGTTTGTCTGCCTGTGTGTCTCTGTTTGTCGCTCTCTCTGTATATCTCTGTCTGTCTGTTTCTCTGTATCTCTCTCCGTCTGTCTCTCTCTGTATCTCTCTTTCTCTCCATCTGTCTCTGTCTGTCTCTCTCTCTCCTCCTCTCTTTCTATCTCTCTCTTTCTCTCCGCCTGTCTCTGTCTGTCTCTCTCTCCCCCTTCTCTCTTTGTCTCTCTTTCTCCCCCTCTCTCTCTCTTTTATATCTCTCTGTCTCTCTTTCTCCCTCTCTCTCTCTCTCTCTCTCTCTCTCTCTCTCTCTCTCTCTTATATCTCTCTGTCTGGTTCTCTCTCTCTCCGTCTGTCTGTTTGTCTCTCTAGCTCTCCTTCTCTGTCTCTCTCCCTCTCTGTGTCTCTTTCTCTTTCTGTCTCTCTCTCTCTCTCATTCCTCCTAATAAAACAGATCCTCTGCTAGACGTCATTCAACATGGCGCCTCGCCCTTGTCTCTTTCGGAATTGACTTCTCAAACTAACTTCTAGACGTGGATTTCATTCCACCTCGCCACCGTCGATTTCTCTAACGTTGGAGTGAAGATTTTGGTTTCTCGCCTATTTCTAAATTTACGTACGTCAAGAATCCGTGTTTAGACTGTACTGCAACTCGTCACTGAAGAGAACACAGGCCCATGGATCAAGGGTCCAGGGATGATGTTGTCAGGCTCAATTGAGACGGAACCCTCTGTGTGATGCGGATAGTGGGATACAGAACGTTGGCCTTCTTGCATACATAACTCTCTCGAGGATTCTTCTGTAAACCATTTGTCTCGATAGAGTGGTTCCCACAGCAAACGACAGCTCCTGCGAGCGTTGTTTGTCTATCGGCACCCTAAGGTGGCGAGCTGTTAGAGACAAATACCGCTCACGTCCACTTGTTATAGTTTAGAGGCGTCATTGTCCCGGTCCTCTATTAGGGATATGCAAAAGTTTCTGCCGCCCCCTCTAGCGGACGCTTTAGGGGTCTAACCAGCCGGCGACTCGTGCTGTCAGTTTGTATATAAAGCCAAGCACAGCGGTCGATAAAGTTTATTTGCGACACTGTTTGCTATTCATGCTTAATTTAGGGAAAAGTGCGAGCGAAGCATACGGTTCAATACGTCAGGCATAAGACGAAACGGTTATGGGTGAGCGGACGTGTCGAGAATGGTTTGCCACGTTTAAGAAAGGTGGTCTAAGCTTGGAAGACAAGCCACGTGCAGGTAGACCGCTGGAACTCGCAGACGAAGGAGACGGAATCGCTGTTGCAACAGGATTCCACACAATCGACCACGCAACTGGCGAAACGTTTAAAAATGGCTCAATCAACGGTGGAACTGCGTCTACAGGCCTTGGGGAAGATCCAGAAGATTAGTAAGTGGGTTCCGCATACTTTAACGCAGCGAAATATTGGTCAATGATTGGGCATCTGCATGTCGTTGCTGAAGAGGTGTCAAGGGAAGAATTTCTTGTGGAAGTTGTCACCGAAGATGAAAAATGGTTCTATTGCGACAACCCTGTACGCAAGCGATCCTGGGTCGACCCAGACCAGTCATCAACATCCACTGAAAAACAGGATATCCACAGGATAAATATGCTGATGTGTGTGTGGTGGAAAATGCACTGAACGCTGTACTTCGAACTGTTGAAACCAGCAGAAACAATCACTGCACAACGATATAGCGATCAGTTGATGAAACTGAACGCTACAATCAAGCAAAAACGCCCATGGACAGGTAAAGGACGCCACCCACTCATCCTGTTACACGATAATGCCAGACCACATGTTGGCGCCACTATGAAAACAACCCTTGAACAGTTGCACTGGGAAGTTTTACAGCACCCAGCTTATTCCCCCGACATTGCGCCCTCAGACTTTCATCTCTTCCGCTCTATACACATTGTGACGTACCTGCCAGCAGGACGCACACGACATAAAAGCAGATAGCAGTCAGAACGAACGTCCGCGTAGCTCAATCGGTAGAGTGACTTATTCCGGAATGTGGGGATCTGGGTTCGAGCCCCGGCGTGGACAAAAATGACGGAGAAATTTACTTCGTTATAACATGTACTATCCCAACAACGGTTCACCACAGTTCCAGAGGTGGAAAATTTTGTCTTTGCGTTCATCAGGTCAAAACCCGACTACTTCTATCACAGGGACATTCATTTGTTGCTTGAAAAATGGCAAAAGGTCATTGATGCTAAAAGCCAACATTTCGTTGAATAAATGTGTAGTGGTTTCCTGATTGTTCCTGTCTCCTTTCTCCTTAAAACGGCGGATACTTTTGCATACCCCTAATGTTATTGATACAGTTTCCTGGAGATATCTCAAGATATTGGAGACCACTTGCCCCGACGCATCCAACCATCTCGTTACATCAGCTTGCGACTGCCCTGCTTCCAATCTACCAATCGTTCTCTACCGTATGGAGTATTTTAAGCGATAATGCGTAGCTATTCTACCACTAACAGTACAACTTAAGTTTCAATTGCAGCACCCTGCTCAGAACGTTTCTAAAGGTATCGTGCTTGCGAGCTCGATGCCATAGGTCGTCATTTGCACATATCCATAGGAGCGGGTACAAAGTTGTTTGGGTACATCGTCTTATCGTATCCCCTTGAACGTGTTTCTAAAAAATATTTACAATCGGTCATCTCGTTTTGGAGATATTCTCTTTCTCACGTTAATTTTATACACCAGTGTGTATATACACTATCTACCAACAATTAATTGGACACCCCTTGCAATCGACGATATCTGCGGTCCTGATACACGTCACGACCACCGCCGTTAAATATCATGTGGGAAACAACAACGCAACCAGTCGCATGCAAGATGCCACGCAGTTCGGAGCTCTCTGATTTCGAGAAAGGTGTAATCGTCGGGTATCACAGAAATGGCAGATCTATACGTGATATATCCAGCAAATTGAAGTACCCATAATCGACAGTGGCCTACGTGATTGGCAAGTGGAAGATGAGAGGTGACTGTCGGAATGTGCCCCGACTCGGCAGACCCACATAACTGGGAGTTAGAGACCGACAGGTGCTAGCCAGAGAAATTCGAAAGAACCGCACCAAATCGATGGACTACATCGGCGAGGAGTTTCAACAGGCATCCGGGAGTGTTCTTTAGATGAATACCATCCGTAAGGAAGACCATCTGCTCGGTTATCATGGACGTGCTGCCGCCCACAAGCCTTTGATCACCAAGTCCAATAGCGCTGCTCGGCTAACGTGGTGCAAAGAACGTCGGCAGTGGACCGTTGAACAGTGGAAACAGGTTCTCTGGAGCGACGAATCAAGGTTCACCCTCTACCGTTCGGATGGCAGGTTCTGGGTTTGGCGTCGGCTTGGAGAACGCCTCCTGCTGGAATGTATTGTGTGTGTGTGCCGCCCCGGTAGCGCAGTGGTCTAAGGCGTTGGCCTCTGATCATTCGTCCGAAGGGGTCCGGGTTCGAATCCCGGTGAGGCATGGATGTTGTGTTTGTCTTACGGCACTGGCTCTCTCCCTTCCCTGGAACCAGTGACCCTAAATTAGGGACAGGCGACTGCTTGTAGCCCATTGAGTTGCTCACGGTGGTCGTTAAACCTCCAATCAAAAAAAGAAATGTATTGTGCCAACTGTGAAGTTCGGCGGCGGTGGAATTATGCTATGTGGGTGTTTCTCCTGGTATGGCACGGCACCCTTGGTCGCAATTCCTGGTAGGCTCAACGCCCAGACCTACTGCACCATTTTGGATGACCATGCGCTTTCTACGTTGCGGAAGTTTTATGGGGTGGACCCATGTTACTTTCAGGATGACAATGCCACCAGTCATGTTGCGAGGTCCACCATGGTTTGGTATGGTGACAATGGGGTTAATCGAATGGACTGGCCTGCGCAGATCCCGGACCTTAACCCTATCGAGCACCTCTGGGACGAGTTGGAGCGTCGACTTAAGGGGTGCCCCCACCGTCCGAAATCGGTGAAGGAACTGACCTGTCTTCTCCAAGCCGAGTGGAAGAAAATACCGCTAGCCGTCGTACAACGCCTGGTTGAGAGTATGCCCCGGAGGGTCGCAGCTGTAAACGCCGCTCGTGGAAGCTCCACCAACTATTGAAGGTGAATAAACTTCGATTTCCTTTGCTATCACAGGTGTCCAATTACTTGTTGGTAGATAGTGTATAAGATGATATAGCAGTTTTAAATGCCAAGGGTGCTCCGACACCATTTAGGTGCGTAACACCTATTGTTTTAAGGAGTTTCCATTATTTTGGACAACCCCTTTAAATCTGTTCTACGTGACATTATGCATATAAACATGTAGATCTCTCTCTACAAATTTTGACAGGGCTGGCAAGCCAGTCAGTATCCGAAAACTTGAACACTTCGTCGTCCTGTAGCGAGAATCGAATTCGCGTCTCCCAGATAGCGCCCGGGTATGCTAACCACTACACCACCCAGAGCGACAAAGTCTCAAATTTTAGATTAATTTTTTAATATAACCGTCACAGGATTTGCTATTCGAAGCAACCAGCATTCATGTTCAGACAATCTGGAGGTTAAGAATCCTATCCCGTGATTGCCAGGGAGGAGCAGATTAATCATGAAAGGAAACGTTTAACCTACAATAAAAACTGAAATCTTTAGATATCGAATTGGGCAAAATTGCATCTAGAAGCAGATGTCGCCCCAATAGCGCATTGTCGAGAATTTAGATAGTTCTGATTTGTAACACTAGATGTCGCATTATTTTGTAGAAAAAGCTTGGTTATGAAGATTCAAACTGACAGTCGAATACGACAATTTAAAAAAATAATAAATGTGCCGGAGAAAGAGAAATTTAACGCGAAAAATCAAAGTAAAAGTTATTAAGGTAAATTTAAACGAAAACAACTTTCCGAGTTTAGTGCTGATTATATCATACATTTTGCAAAATATCGACCTATCTAAACGCTCTAATCTAAAATTGTTAAACAAAAAATATTTTACAGAGAATGTTATTTATTGCGAGGTCTTTTGAAAAACGGAAAGAAATAGCATATAGTTTTTAATTCTAACATGAATGAGTTCTTACTATATATATAAGCTTTTACTATATCTCCTTACATAAATCCGTCATCTATTTGATTAGTTTTCAATATGCTTCAATTAAACACTTCACTCCGTCATAGGATGGGCAACATCCCCAATATCATCATCATCATCATTGTCAACCATTATCAATCCACTGCTGGACGAAGGCCTCCCCAAGTTTCCTCCACAACGGTCTGTCTTGTACCAGTCTCCTCCATGTTACTCCCACATACTTTCGAATTTCATCCACCCATCTTCCATGTGGTCTTCTTCTGGATCTTTTCTTGTCCCTTGGAATTTAATCTAAAATTTCATCTGTCCATCGATGATCTGTCCTTCTGGCAGTATGTCCAGCCCATTGCTCGTTCGTGACAGACGTAGTGTTGGTGGCTCTAATATTTTATGCATTTTAGTGTAGAATACCTCGTCCCTCACTCACCTGTTGCGTGGCCCGGCTGTCTAAAGGTACTGTGTACGTTTTGAGCTACTTTTCTAACGTTCTCATCCTCATATTAGTTCATATTCATCCGTTTTCTTATCGTTTGCTCGTTTGTTTACGTTTGGAAGCTGCCAACATGGCGGCTTTCGGCATTTCCTTATCATCTATGGGCGTGGCGGATGCACGTCACGTCACACTTCCCACGTCCATGGAAGTTAACATACTCTCGTCCTCAGATGTGTCTGCTCAGATGCCTTCCCAGCTTTCTAGTACTCCTGCACCGGTGCCTTCACTGGACTTGGCTGCGCTTTCTTCTTCAGCTCCTGCATCTGCCTCGGTGCCCACCCTGGGTACTGCTGATTCTACTGCCTTGCCTTCGGACTGTGCTTCTCTTCCCTCACAGCCGTCTGTGCCTGCCGGATCCGAACAGACTTCTCTTCCGAGGATGTCATTTGCCTCTACAGTGCAACGAGGCGCTACTTCTACGTCCGATTCCTCTCAACCAGATGGTCTTTTGCAAGCAACACCTATTATACAGGTATCCAACCACAAGGTGAAGGTAACGATAGATGACAATTCGCAGATTGGCCGTGAGTTCCATAACCTCCTGGATAGAGGTGTGCTCTTTCATGCTTTACCAAATACTCCATTGCCACGCTACATGGAAGCCCTATCTGAACATGTGTCGTCTGCGTCCATTGCAGGAATTTCCCGTACTCCTCGAGGTATTTCGGTACAGTTTAATCACAAGGAGGATGCTGACTTTTTTCTTGCAAACGGACTTTCGATTGGGACAAACCATCTCATCCCGTCGCCTCTTTCCAAGCGACCGGTGAACATCACGTTTTATCCTGTTCCACAGGAAGTGCCGGATAATGCACTTCCTCTCCTTGTCAGTCATGTTTGTAAAACTGTGGGCAAGGTCCGTCGTCTCTCTGACGCTCCCCGCGGAACTCGATTTGCACATGCTACCGGACCTCGCCGTCAGTTATTGGTCGTCTTTCCCAGAAACTACTGTTGAAATTGGCGCACGAACGTACAGTTTCAAGATTTTCACTGCTCACTATTGTACACACTGTTTAACACAGAATCACACCACTGCCTCCTTTGTCCGCGTTCGACGTGGACGTTCATCAAGTTCGCATCCCACTGTTGACCACATTGGTCTTTCTACTATCCCCACTACCGGTAGTTTGCCTGACGCGAACTCTTCGTTTCTCCGTCAGACGAACATTTCCGTCACGGGGAATGCTGCCTTTCCTCCTCTCCCGACCCGTACGATTGTGCATTAACCTTCAAGATTGACAGAGTTGTCTTCGACTACAGATGTGTCTACAGCGGAGTGTTCCGATCCGGGTGTGTTGAGTGGTGGTTTGGCAGATCGACCGTCTGGCTCTTCTCCTAGCCTCTCGGATATCGGATCTCCATTTACAACCTTGTCTACCATACCCTTTGTTGCAACATCTTCCTAAAGCCTCGGCTGTTGTACCAGTCTCCACTAAGGCAGCTCAGCTACGTACTGCTTCTTCGGCGACGTTCATTTCCTCGTCTCCTGACTTGGGAGGTGAGCCTGATCCGCTAATGGATACATCCGCCTCAGCTTCTTCTTCGAAGCGGATTGGAACTTCCAAAGGCGCTGTAAATCAGAAAAAGGTAAAACACCTTTCTGTGCCACATTCTGAGGATTCATCTAGTGTTCCCGAGGTTTCCGGTTCCGGTGTTTCTCAACCTGATGATTCTTCAAACAGTATGCTTCTCCGCTCTGGTCCTGTCAATCCTCTCTCTGATGCTGGGGTTCTACAGGCCGTTGAAACGTTTCCTCCAGTTCCTAGACCACTGTCCAGACAGCAACTTTTACGTCTTTTTCAACCTGCACGTACGATTGTTGGTTCTGAAGAATTCCTTCACTCACCTGATCTGGACCTCTATGCAGCGGTAACGCAATTTGAAGCTTATGTGTCACTTTTTAAATCTCTGTGTGCCACCGATCCTCGGTATCAGCCTTTTTTGAGACGTTACAAGCGCCGTCTCGCCTCCTTGAAGGAGCTCGTTGAGAAGTATATATGTGATACCTTCTATCCTTTTACCGATGACCTTTAGCTCTCTTCCTCACACCGATTACTTTTTGTTCTCTCAATGCTAGGGGATTTGCGAACCCGTTCGCAGATTCCCTGGTTTTGCAGACTTAGTGCATGTTGATTCTGATGTTTTCATTGTGTGTTTTTACAGTGATTCACAAGTAATGTATTGTAAATTTCCTTTATTTGTGTGTTTGGGTGTGTTTCACAAGTAATGTATTTTAAATTTGCGATAATTGCGTGTTTTTGCTGTGTTTTCACAACTAATCGGTCTCGTTACTTGTGTGATCTCCTCATTATCTCATCCTTATCTTATCTGTTGTTTCCTGAATTTGTGCCTGTTTTTTAAATTACCTAAAATTGTGAGTGTTTGCTGTGTTAGTGCTTTCCTCTATTGCGGATTATTATAGTTGTACGTCTGTTACCTTTTTTTATTTTTATAAAGTTGCTGAGGTACTCAATGTTGTTTTGCGCTCTAACCACATTTCAGTTCCGTTCGGTTGATTTATGACAGCATAGTACATTTCATGCATTTGTGCACATGTGTTATAGTGTTTGACATGCCGTTAGGCCATTCATTGTTCGTGTGCATATTCATTTCCTTTCTGTGTAACGTTGTGCTGCATCGTGGATATACTGACTTTCCGCACTGTTGTTTTCTGTACTGCAGCTTTTAATGAATCTCCTATGTCTGTATTTCGTTATAGCAATAAACTGGGTCTATGGTACCCACAGTTACCAATACCATTGCCATTTCAGGGATTTAACTCTGATCATGATGTCTTCCACTATTGTCATTTTTCGGATCCACGAGTTCCTATTCTTATCTCTATTGGTTACACCAAGCATGCACCTCTCCATGCTGTTTTGAGTTGTCTGCAGCCTTTGTATGTCTCTTTTATATAGTTAAGGTCCACGTCTCTGCATCATACACATACACATCATGCACTGGAAGGATGCATTGATCAAACACTTTTCTTTTAAGACATAATGGCATATTGCTCTTGAAAATTATGCTGTTTCTTCCAAAAGATCTCCAGGCAAGTTTTGTACGCCGATTAATTTCTTCATCAATGTGACCCTCTCTTGATATCTGCTGTCCAAGATAAACGTACCTGTCTGTTATCTCCATGTGACGTACCTGCCAGCAGGACGCACACGACATAAAGGCAGATAGCAGTCAGAACGAACGCCCGCGTAGCTCAATTGGTAGAGTGAATTATTCCGGAATGAGGGGGACCCGAGTTCGATTCCCAGCGTGGACAAAAATGACGGAGAAATTTACTTCGTTATAAGCTGTAAAACAACGTCCTAAGACGAGCTACGCGCTAGTAAACATTCCTGATCGTGGATAATCGCTAGATTGCGTTACCTTAATTTCTAAGTTATATTTCCGATAAATATATCAAACCAACTAACTGGGATTCGACACTGTTTGAAATGATAAAATCCCACTCCAGCTAACGACGGAAATGTTTCATGGTATATGCAATTTCAGAAAAAATGACTTATCTCTCTTGTCACGTATTCTTGTTCCATGGGAGATATCTCCCGGTTAGCTACACTGAGAAGAACGTTTTGTTAATTAAACAAAAATTTTGTTGATTCAAAAACAAATTTTGTTGATTCAAAAACAAATTTTGTCGATATACAGTCAACAAAAATTTTGTTGAATTTGCAAAATTATTTTGTTGAAAATTATTGTTGGTTTAACAAAATTTATTGTTATCACGACAAAACGTTTTGTTCATTTAACAAAATGATTAGGTCGATTTTTGAGAATTTGTTTGATCCAATAAAACATATTGTTATCATGACAAAATGTTTTGTTTCTGCAACAAAACAGATTGTTATCGTGACACAGTTTTGTTGGTATAACAATATGTTTTGTTGCAGAAACAAAATATTTTGTCATGATAACAATATGTTTTGTTGGATCAAATAAATTCCCAAAAATCGACCTAATCATTTTGTTAAATGAACAAACGTTTTGTCGTGATAACAATAGATTTTGTTAAATCAACAATAACTTTCAACAAAATAATTTCGCAAATTCAACAAAACTTTTTGTTGACTGTACACCGACAAAGTTTTTTTGTTGAATTAAGAAAACGTTTTTCTCAGTGTACGTGAGTGCCTCAGTAAATCTTTTCTTAGTTCTGTTTACCTCAGGGAATCTCCGCTTACTGGACTGGCACTTTGCTCCCGGGAAGGCTTGTTCTCTCAGACTCTCACCTAACCTCTCGGCAGTGGCTCGTTCTCTCAGACTCTCACCTAACCTCTCACTCTTTCTTATCTCTCAGACTATCACCTAACCTCTCACTCTTTCTTTTCCTGCCTCCCTCGCTCTACATTTCTAACTTTTCTCTTTTCTGTCTTCTGAACCACGTTAAACTTTGTCTGAAAACTCCTGAACTCGTCAGGCGGAGCAATAAAATATCATTAGCCTATGGGCTGACTCGCTCACCCAATCCATCTGTTAATACAATTATTGGATATCTAAAACAATATAGTTTCTTTTGCCTGAACGTTTGAACATCAGATCGTTTGTCCTATTTTTTTTAGCTAATCGACACAGCGCACGCATGTACCACTTTGCTTTGTTGTCATAATGACAAAAACTGATTTTCGGCAGCTATCGGTGTGGGGTCATCTCATCCAAATTATTCTACCATGACGTCAAAGATGCGTTATGTCACACGATTAAAATCGTTTAAGCAACTCTTTAGAAACAGGAAAACGTCCCCTCAGGAATGGTGGTTCTACTTTTCGTTCATAAACAAAAAACATAATTTTTTATTTAGAATCCTATCGTATGAAATCTAATTTTAAGATTCCCTTTGAGTTGAAAACCTAAAATGATTATTTTAGATTGGTAAACCAGTTAATTGTCTCATTTAAATCTAAAAAATGAGAGTTCCAATTCAGGAAGTAACAGTGTGTTATTATTCCATGCGTATGCAGAAGATATGATTTGGGAATTTTTTTTTGTTGGGGGTTTAAGACCACCGTGAGCAACTCAATGGGCTATAAGCAGTCGTTCATTCCTCATTTAGGGCTACTGGTACCAAAAAAGGGAGACAGATGCAGTGCCTTAAGACAAACACAACATCCATACCTCACCGGGAATCCAACCAGGACCCATCGCCAACGAATGGTCATAAGCCAGCATTTAGACCACCGAGGACGGCTTCTTTTTGCTTAAATCACGAAATTCTCAGAATATAACTAAATCTTTTCTCAAAATATAATTAAGCATTTTTTTATTCATAGTTGTTGAAGAAATGAAAAAGAAGGGAAAAAAGGAAAAGAAAAATTATGTTTGTGCTACTGAGCATAATTTTATTTACCATTAGCAACTGCGCGATTCTAAGTTTCCGAAAATGCTTTTACTATTTTAACCGTTTCTTGCTATCTGGCAACAGCAGGAACAAGTGAACGTAGTTACTTATAAATGAATCAATGCGTTTAAGGGCCACTATGCAGTTTTTGAGGGATTTTGAAAGCCAGAACCACACTGACAAGGCTTGCTTTTTAACGATTTCATAAAACAAATGCATATAAATTTGTGAGTGGCTGCTGTTATTTGTTTTCGATATTTTATCAGCTGCCTATAATGATTTAAAAAACTACTCTACATATCTTATTTTCTCCCGCCATTACTGACAGGCTTTCACCTAGTTAGTTGTAATAAAAATAAACCGCGTTTTAACGCGATAGTCAGCTCGAATGCCGATGCCTGTGTCGAGCGGCCCTTTCGGCGCGGACATACCTAGTCTTACCATAAATACTGTTACAAAGTATTCAATGAGATAACAAAAGAAATGTAAAGATATTTTAATATACTTGCGATATGACGTTAGTAGTACACTTGTGAATACATGGCACCAATCACTTTTTAAAATGGCATCCTTTTGCCTTCACACAGTCCTTCAGTCTGTGTGGCCCATCAGTTTTACGCAGGCTCTCCACAGGCCCCGCACCAAAGAGCGTTTCAGGCTGTGAATACTGGGGTGTCTCTTTCTGTAGGCCATGTCCTCCAGTGTGGCCCAAAATCTTGTAGTCCAATGGGATGAGGACTGGACTACTTGAAGGCCAATCATCTGGAGAAATGAAGTCTGGCAAATTCACCTGAGGCCACATACTTGGCCTTGTGAACAGGTGCGGAATCCTGCTGAAAGCTCCACTGCCAGTTTTGGAGGAGGTTGTGACTCACATTTTTGACCACTGGCTCCGAAACCCTGTCTTGGTAGACTTTGGCGGATGTTTTCAATCCTTTGTCACAGAAATGGAGCTCCGTGGTACCCTCGTAGGAGACTCCTCACCAAACCATGATAGCAGCAGGATGATGGCCCCTCATTATCCTTGAAGCTTTCCCCTGAGCTTCTCGTGATGTGGACGCACACTCCCTGTCATTTTGGCTGTTGAAAGCCTCTTCAATAGGGAAAATGTTTTCATCAGAGAAAATGATCTGTCTGTGGTGATCGTCTGCGCAACACTGCCGCAAAAGTTTCGCATTTAGCACCTTCTGCTGCTTCAGTTGTGGGGTGAGGAAGTGACGTGTACGCCGCCAGTAAGCTCTCACCCTTGCGTCCCACCGCAGCACGCCAGCCGTCAACATTCTTGATATGTTGAGCTCACGAGACATCACTGATTGTTTTCTGACAGTATTTCATCTAATACAGTCTGCCACTGCTTTCACCAGTGAAGCAGGCCTCACTGTACGCGGTTGAACCGGTGTGGACTTTTGGGGCGGTCAGCGACAGTCCCAGTCTCAAAGAACCTTTTCATTGTCTGGTAGACAAAATGACGGCTGATTTTCAGCTTCTTCAGCATGTTGAAAATCAAAGAAGCTGATTTTCCAACTTTGAGCAGCACTATTACAACAACACGATTCTCATAATCGCCCCACTCCATGGCAAGTACGTCACGAAACACGTGACCTTCTGTGTGACTGAACGCACAATGATTCATTAGCTGCTTCATGCTTCCTGGCTGGTCGGGGACGTTGCACACTGGTTGCGCACGCACCATTTACACACTGAAGAGCAACTGAATTAGAGATACCATTCTAGTAAAGTGTAGCACCACCTTTCGCCCTGATGACGGCGGCGATTCGTCTCGGCATGGACTCGACAAGACACCGGAAGCGTTGGGAAGCCATACGGATCCACGACCCCTGAACAAGCTCTCACAGTTTCCGAAGATTTGATGGAGGGGTAAGAGCTTCGATCATCTCACTCGAGTATCCCAGATGTGCTCGATGGTATTGAGGTCCGGTGACCTAGCTGACCAAGGAAGTGAGGTCACGTCGGTGGAGTGTTCATCCAACCATTCGGATACAATTCGGGTGCGATGGCATGGTGCATTGTCTTGTTGCAGGATGAGGTCCCAATTGGGATGTTCAAGACGCACAAACGGGAGAAAATGATCGTCCAGGATATCCCGGTAACGTTGACCTGTGAGGGACGATGTCACACGTACCAGGGGTCCCATTTCAGTCTACGTAAACAATCCCCAGACGAGAATGCCACTCCCACCAGCTTGAAGAGTACCCTGCTGGCAAGAAGGATCCATCGCTTCATGTGGTTTGCGTCGTACTCGTATCTTGCCATCCGCATGCACCAACGTCAATCTCGACTCATCAGTCCAGGCAACATTTTCCCACATGTCTAGGCCCCAGTGGCGATGTTTCCGCGTCCATTCTAATCTTTGTACCCTGTGATGTGCGGTCAGCAGCGGTACCCTCGTGGGACGATGGCTTCTGTACTCTATAGTAAGGAGAAGGTTCTGGATGGTGTGGCTGCTTAGACGTTTTTGTGCACCAGCGTTGAATTGCCGAGTGATTTCTTGCACTGTGGCGCGTTTATCCGCTGTTACAATGCGAGCTAGCCGACGATGACCCCGCTCATCCACACGCTGGTGTCCACGGCAGTTGGCCCTTGCAGAGATGGTTTTACCGGATTCGATGTACTCACGTTGCACCCGTGACACAGTTGCTCGTGAAAGTCGCAGTGCCTGCACGACTTCCGAGAAGGAGTGACCCATTCGTTGGGCCCCGACAATTTGCCGACGATCAAATTCGCCTAGATCCTTCGTCTTACCCATACTGCGTCCGACTCTTACTGATTCCTGTCGCATCACTCCTTATATTGTCAGATCGCTGCATACGTCATGCCGTTTTCGTTTACAAGGCCACCCACAGCGCCACATTTGCATAACGCCAGCTGTATCTAATTCAATTGCTTTTCAGTGTACTAAGATCTCCATAAACTAATCCTTGCTTAGGCCATAGCTTTGGACAATGCATAATGCAAGTTTTGCTAAGTAAAATTTGTCTTACAATGGCAGCAAGCTTAGGAAATTGAAAATCCTTCCACCATGGTAACAAATCCGGTAAGCGGTAAATTCCCTCACCGGAAAATTCCCCCACTGGTAAATTTCCCCACGTTCAGTCAGTTCCTCCACCTCGGAAAACTCCTCCACCGGAAAATTCCCCCACCGATAAATTTCCCCACCTTTTTCAGTTAGGGACCGTGCACAAATGAATTTTACTCAAAATACAACTCAAAAAGGTGGGGGAATTTACCGGTGGAGGAATTTTCCGATGGGGCAGTTTTCCGACTGGTAAATTCCCCCACCTTTATCAGTCAGGGACCGTGCACAAATGAATTTTACTCAAAATACGACTCAAAAAGGTGGGGGAATTTACCGGTGGGGGGATTTTCCAATGGGGGAGTTTTCTGACCGGTAAATTTCCCCACCTTATTTTCCGGTTGGGGAGTTTTCCGTTATTTGGAAATAACTCTCTGCGGATGTTTTTATAAAATCCAAGGCTGAATTTTACTTGTAAAGATATTAATATTCATCAAAAGAATATTTCCATTTCCTAGTTCATTTGCTGATGAGAAATAACAATTGCGTTTTAAAATATACTTCGATATACTTCGAATCTTCCGAGAAATTGCCGGAATGCCTTTTTTAACTGAACGCGAATTTCTGGTGTAGTTTGCACGATGACTGACCTAAAGTTACAAATCGATTACATATTAAATAGAACCACAACGGTTGGCGGAAAACCGCCACACAGGAAAACTGCCACACATCTTTCAGCAACTTAGAAAACTGCCACACATCGGAAAACCGCCACACAGGAAAACTGCGACACGGGAAAACTGCCACACGGGAAAACTTATTTTCAAAAAGTGGGCGTTTTTTCCGTGGGCGATTTTTCCGTGGGCGTCTTTTCCGTGGGCATTCTTTCATACAATCGAATGTACCGCTGCAAATTTGCCGTCTTGATACGTAATTCACCTCTGTAGTACGTCACAAAGTGCCAAATTGAATACTATTCGATTGGCACTACTGTAGTGTCGAAAATTCTAATAACATAAGTATCATTACCACCAAGGAAAAACAAGACAGAATTTTCTCGTAATTTTTTGGTTTCCTTCGAATCCTTTCAGAAGCGAATGAAATCTATCATACTTATTCAAAATCAATGGAACCGGTTAAAAACCAAAATGAAGTGGATTTCTACAATCGATAATATGTACAGAAGTAAAAAAAAACTACTGACTTTCACCAGCGGCTAAAAATATGTTACGAAAATTAACAAATGGTGAACAAAAAGGTTTCTCACAGCAGAAAGTAAGTATCAGAGACAAAAAGAAAAAAAAAGATTTTCAAATCAACAGTTAAAACAAAACATACAGAAGGAAACATATAACTTAACGCCTTGTACTGGAAAAATTTGGCATAATGGAAAATTACAAAAATGTGAAAAGTACTCTTTTGAAATGAAAAGAAAACTTGTCAAATACGTTTGCCGGAAGCACAAATAGCGAGAAAAAGGTTTTGACCTTTAGGGGTTTTAGCAGGAAAGCTGTACATCGTTTAAAGAGAATAACTCACCCCATATTTATTGTAGCGAATGGCATACAGTAAGAAACAATTCTCAATACGATTTTTTAAGAGAAGATAAACACAAGTACATAAACACAACCTAGTACATAAACACAAGTACATAAACACAACCTCCAAACACAAGTACATAAACACAACCTAGCAACAGAACTGTGAATCATAAAATATATAAAAAATATAAACCTATAGTGTGCCACAAGGTAAATGGGTGAAAATGATAGGATAAGCACGAGCTGTTTGTACAAAAGGGGTGCTGTAAAAAACGACAGCAAACAAAAGCGATGATCCATTTACTATACAAGGTTTTCCATTTGCTACTTTTTTTCCCAAGGAAAGGGGAAAATACAAAGTAGCTTACATAGTTATTATTTAGTGCTTAAGCAAAAACGCATTATTGTTATTAACTTGAATTAATACGTAACTATTCTGAATGTGACAAGGTTTAAATAAAAAAACTGTTAAAAAAGGCCTGGGGCCTGTGAAATAGTATTTAGTACCGAAGTAAAACCGCAATTGTACTAATTTGATTTGAATTCTAAATGTTGCGAACATGACATTGGTTGAGTAAAAACTGATTAAAAGGCCTAGGCCTAGGGCCTATGAATGAATATTTCGTGCCTAAGTAAAAGCGGAATATTATTAACTTAAGTTGATACGTAATTGTTATGAATGTGACATCGATAGAACAAAAACTGTTAAAAAGGCTTAGGCCTAGGGCCTGTGAAATAATATTCAGTGCTTAAGTAGAAACGGAATATTATTAACTTGCTTTGATACGTAATTGTTATGAATGTGACATCGATAGAACAAAAACTGTTAAAAAGGCTTAGGCCTAGGGCCTATGAATTAATATTTAGTGCTTAAGTGAAAGTGAAATATTATTACCTTGAGTTGATACGTAAACGTTATGAATATGGCATCGGTAGAAATAAAGGCTGTCAAAAGAGCCTACGAATGAGGCACAGTAATTTAGTGCCTAATTAAGTAAAAGAGAAATATTAATAACTTGACAAGTTATGTAAATATTTAGTGCCTAAGTAAAAGTGAGGCGTTATAAAAAAATCCCTCCTTGTCGTCCTTTTCCGAACATAGTGTGAGTTCTGGTGTAATTGCTTTGCTTCGTTGAAACCTAAGAAATGTGCTATGCAGTGGCGCTCATATGAGTCCTCTTACGGGGGGGGGGGGGGGTGCTAAAACAATCTTACCTCCTGCAAGATTGTCAAACATTTTAGTAAATGTGCAAGATACTAAAATAAAACAAAAATAATTGATACAATCAATTATTAATATCTTATTGTTTTAAAAAAATGCTTTTAAAAAGGTTTCGTCTATTTTATTGTTTTAAATTTATCAAAAGTTTGGCTATACCAACGGTTGGGGAGTCAAGCCCCCTGCCCCCCATGGGCGCCCTTGGTGCTATGTAATCATAAATATGATGTGATCCGTATTCATGATTATGAGCTATGTAATCCCGATCCATGACGACGAAATTGTCAAGTTTTCGGATATTATCCTTGTCATGTCATATTTACACCAAAAAAACAAAACAAAACGGATTGTCATCTTAAAAATTTGTGCATTGTAATTTTTTAAAATTCAATTGTAATAGCTTTTTGTCTTACTGGGAACGTTTTCTCTATTCAATTCCCCTCACAGCGCCAAGAAACGGCAATTTTTGTACGGTCCCTAAATATTTGTGCCAAAATGTCCGGGTGCCCAAAAGTCCTAAACTCCTTAGAAACAGAGATGGTAAACGGTAAACTCCCCAACACCGGTAAATTCCCCCACCTTTTTGAGTTTCAATCTGGCTCGGAATTACACGTGCTGAATTAATTACTGTAATGAAATTCAAGACGTGTAATTCAGAGCCCGGGCCCGAGCTCATTTCCAACAACAACAAAAAAAAACCCGACCCCCTAGTATAACAGCAGCTGGTATTACAAAGTGGTATTGCACTGCTCCGTGGGACTGCTAGCGGAGCTCAATTCGGCTAGCACACCCTGAGAGTTCCTCTGTTACGTTTGAAACCACAGGGAAATAAGAACGTGACCTGCAGCGCCATCTGGGGAGCGCTTGTATCACAGTTGTTTTACATCGTCGGGATGTGCGCTCGCGAAATAGCACACGAAGGATCTTAGCGCGAATGCGATATGCTTACTGAACGAGCCTTCTCTTAACGGAAACATCATACGGGAAAATAAATTTTAACCACCACTCGAAGCCTTACGACAAATTCTGACAAGTTCTATTAAAAATAAATCCGAAAAAATATTACCGATAATGTAGGTTAAATTGGGACTTGGTGTGGGTGTGCACCACACACCTAACACCCGCCGAATATTCGTCCCAGATAAATTTATCTTAATAATTTTGCATACAACAAAACTACGGTTCTGGGTAACACTATAGAGAAGGTCACTGCTTCCAAATAAAGTGCAAAATCATCCTGATCGAAATTTGCTCTTTGTTTAACTTTGTGACAGAGTTGAAAATGCTGGAAGCAAAATCCATATACTTGTGAAAGGAAGACCCTGGCCGATTGCACTTTTGGGAAATAAATGATGTGTATAATAATTTATCGAGGAAATTACTTTGAACAAGAATTCTTACTATAATACCCAATGCTCCGAGCTCTTTCGAAGCAAAATGATTACTGTTTCTAAATCCTCAACACTGATTCCCTTTATTTCTTGGCACATAGATCACTACTGGAACAATAAAAAAATCGTCCCATACAACAAAAAGCTTTTATCTCCATCTACCAGGTCTGCGGAATTAATAAAATGTGTGTATTATTCCATTCACAAGGATGCAGAACTGAACTCTCTTACAAATCTGTTACATTTCCTTCTTTATTCATCGGTTTATTCTCGGGACCGGAGAGGAGTCGGTTTAGTATTCCCAAGTGGTCTTACAGATGCAATGAATGTCACAGTGAGGTTGCAATTGATCAGTACAAGGACCCAGCCCTGAGGCAAATTGTTATTGATGACCATCAAATACCGCGAACGTCGAAGACGTCCGTTTCACATTTCCTACGCACGTTTCCAACAATGATCGCCTCAGCTTCGGGACAACAATAACAACAATGACAAACGGCTCAGCCTGGCGTATCGTCTTCGGAATACTCAATTCCCTCAAGGAAGACTATCAGTTTACATAAAGGAACCGGGAGCAGCATCAGGATCCGGGGGGGGGGGCAACAGAAGAAGCAAATCTCCTTGCCATTTTATTCTCCAGTCACATTACACAATGCAGTTCAAGTGGAATCTCTGTCTCTTAAATCGCCAGAAATGACAAGTGAGCGCATGTTTGCGCTAAATTTGAAATTAAAACGAAATAGGAGCCTCTAAATTACATGGACGCGGTACATAAATATTCTTTAAGATAAACATTATTCTAGGAATGGGAAGATGCAAAGGTACTATTTACACCAGGTTACTATGGAAATGAGTACGGCACCTAAATAGGTTTAACAGGATAACAGCAGTTCCTATCCTTTTTCTTCTGTCTATTTTGCAGTTTCATCACGGGTTTATACACACACCCGCAATTTTCTCAGACACGCCGCTATAAGAAATCTCAGTACTCCTCAATTTGAGGGTGTGTAACACACACACAGGTACAGGGGTTGAACAAAATAACGTGAATACAATAATACCCCCGGAGAAAATACCCCGAAAACTGAAAAGCGAAAAAAAATGCCCCCGGAAAAATCTTCCGATCGGACGAGGAATTTTTCATATTTTACACTTTTGGTATTACCTCCCCCTCCCCCATCGCCCACAGGTTTCCAGAGAGTGCACATGCGCTGAGAAAATTTGTGGGGTTGCACCTTGTAAATACTGAAGATCTCCCGATCGGAAGAGTAATGAGAAGTTCTTGATATTTTAAGCTTTTGGTACGCACCCCTCCTCTAGTTTCCTGAGGCAGCAGATGCCCTCAGACAATTCGATGACTTGTAGCTTGTAATGGCTGAAAATCTCCCGATCGGAACAGAAATTCTTTATATTTCATATTTTAGGTTTTAAGCCCCTCCCTCCCCGACAAGTTTCCTGGGTTTGCTCATACTCGCAGAGAATTTGTTTAGTTATAGCTTATAGAAAAGTATCGTAAATAACAAAATACAAAATTACGGACATTTTATGTGTGTGTCTGTGTGTGTGTGGATGTAGGTAAAAATACCCCCGGGAAAAAATACCCCCGGAGAAAATACCCCCGAAAACTGAAAAGCGGAAAAAATGCCCCCGGAAAAAAAAAACCCCGGAAGAAATATCCCCAGAACAAACGGTTCACTGTAAACTGCCACAAAGGAACACTAATGTGTGGCAGTGTTCCGGTGTGGCAATTTACCGGCAACCCTGCCACACATCTTCAGCAACTTGGCTACAAAAGTTCAAGGGGGGGGGGGGGGGTCTATAAAGATTGCGGTTTCTGGGCCTATATTGTGAACTGAATTGGGAACTCCAAATTAATTTCGCGAAAACGTTCCATGTAAGTCAAGCGAGAATTGTACTTTAATTTGAAGAAATAAATTGCCGAGGTACACTTGGTTGGGGGGGGGGGGGAGGTTCTACCCTGAACTTCCGTAATATTATATTCTGGGCCGCTGTAAGTTTTTAAATCACCACCCCCTACTCGATGTGAGGGCGAACCATCTGCTGCGTCCTATTCGCTGCAGTGGGATTAATTATTTAAAAGACCGTTAATTTTCGTAACTCTTTATCTTCTATTATCTTCCGCCTATGGGTGTCTACCGTGAAGTTGGGTTCCCTAATTGAGGGTCTCCAAGCTCAGGGTTGACGGGTGCATTGCGTTGTGTTTCATATGGGAGAACATGGGAAACCCATATTCCTCCATATGCCGCTTGAAATTTAAAAAAAACTCATGATGTCAGATTTGGACCTTTTATCCTGTGACTGGGCTTGCTAAATGCTAAAGTTATTTTCTTCTTAAAATCTTGGAGTTGCTACTCTATCAAAACTTTACGATTGTTCTACTTAATTATTCAGGTTAAAATAAACAAAGATTCACTTATTTTGAATTTTCAAAGATTTGAGAAACTCGGGTAAATTTCATTATTAAATACATAATTTATTTTCATTAGTGTTTCCTTAAAATCTATTACACTGATCGGTGGAGATTTCTATTAATTTAAACCAAAATATATTTTAAGTTCATTATGCTTTTTGATATTCGCAAATCATATTTTAAAATTCACCTTTCGCAAAATATAAGACACATTATGTAATTCAGCACTTGCAAGAGATTAAAAATATCTTTTCTACCGAGGATGTATAGGAGACAAAATCATGATCATGCTAACGAGATATTGGGAATTATGAAATTTTCTCACCAAATTCTTTTCTTTTCATCACCTTCGTTGTCGTCCGGTATTACTTATAGGTATAAAGTCTATTGTTGGGACCTCATCCGGTCCTGCTGGATGCACACTGCCCGCATGAGATCACTCGGCTATAAAATTGTATATCTTGCCCTCGCTGCCATAATCGTGAGTCCCTCTACGCCTCTTGAAAGATTGTTCTATCGTGTCAACATCCTCGAACTGCGAAAACGTCCTTCTCAGCTATGCCAGTGGACCGCATCTCTCTCTCCTCTCGATCGCCCGGAATATAGAACTGATATCTTATCCTCGATTAGACTGTCAAACCTTTTGCATGCGTTCACCCCGAATCTCCAGTCATCATTCCATTCCGTGTTCTCTCCAAATCATATCTGCTGAGAACCCTTCCAAACGTTTTTCTCTCGTCTATGTTTAAGGGGTTCGGGGGTGTTCCTGTCCTACCCAAATGGCTCTCCCCTTATTGGTTGGGCCGCTTTTCCTCGCTTCGGCATTGGTTTACATCCCTGTATGGGAATCCCTCCGATTCGTTGGCAAGAAGGCTTGAGAACATGGAGTTTTCTTGAAGATGAATATTCCTTTATCTTGTCAACTGCTCCGCGGGATGTCCGCGCTGCCTTAGAATTTTCACGTACGCTTCCTGTGTGACTCTTTCTGTTGGTGTCAACCAGTTACGCCCACTACGAGAAATATGCCCTGTTCGTTCCCCGCTAGCGTGCGTAAAACGTGACTTCGATAATAGAAGGTGGTCCAGTAAATTGGCCCCCGCCTGTGATTGCGAGCATTTCACTCTCGTAGCGTTGCTTGTTATAACCTCCGAGTTTTTCTCTTTACTAACCTAGGGGTGTGTACTAACCTAGGGGTGTGTTTCGAGCGTATTCTTACTTGAATTCCGGCGAGCTCGGGGAACGCAAAATAAAAATAAAAAAAACAGCAATTCAAAAGAATGATGAAAAAAAATAAGGAATTTCCTCCTCAAGAAAGAAATCTGCTCAGCCAGGTCTTAGAAAAATTATGAAATATGTATTATAATTATCCTCTTAGAATGCCTGTCCACATTATGCTTCTCGGATTTTCTTTCCCAATTCCCGCGCTCTCTAAATGGTCTACTTGGTAACTACTCTTCCTCGTTTAACTATTTCCTCGTACTATGCGATACCGTAGGAATTATTTGGTGAATATATTGCTTTCCCACACTTACTAATTTGTAGGCCCCCTTTCCGAAATTCGTACCTACGAAATCATGGTCCTCCAATGTTACACGATATTCCGGAGGACATACGGGTAACATTATCTCCCTCTCCCATAGGGTTGAAGAGTTTTGTCCCCCAAAGTTAGGTGCTGTGGATTCCTTCCTCTCTTGCAAGGCTGCTCGTTTTCGCTCATTTCAACATGCGATGAATTACAATTATTTGCGAAAACTTATGCACACATATGACACATAATGTAATTATAAGCACATACAATAAACATAAAACTACGAGTAAGATTATTATAATAATGTTCAATAAATATTAAATTCCTCCACCGAATCTAATTCTAAGTTTGACATTGACAGATAACATATGCACTGTATATATATATATATATATATATATATATATATGAATTCTTTCCGATAGTGACAGATTTCTTCAGCCGCCGTCTTCTCGGCGACACACAATATTTGCTCGGGTACGCTCCTCCGTTCGGCGATATGGTTTCGGTTTTGGGCGTTCCCATCTCTTAAGCACTCAGCTAGTTTCTCAGAGTTCCTTTGGAGATCAGCCTAACCGACGGGAGTGATGTAGGCTAACACCATCTCCACGTTCAGTTCATATGGGTGCCGTGCCATTGCGCCGAGGAATAGTTCCTGGTAACATTTACCGCCTGCAGCAAGTGATGACCGACGAAGCGATAAACAGAATTATTATTACCGCAGCGGCTCCGGCTGCGATTATTTTGAAAAGCTCCGAACAGGGAAGTGCCGAAGGCGTTGAACAGTAGCCCACTGCTCCATTCGGGTGGGCCTGCTGGTTGCCAGTATGCGCTGGAGATATTAGGATAAGTCAGCTGAACTGAAGGTTGTTCTAAGCAAAAGTCTAAAGTGGTACAAGCGGTAACGGTTCGGGCCTTTAAGCAGAGTTTTTCGCTGTGGCACTTAGCGTCCGTCTTTAGATTTATCTTGATCGTTCGTCTTTCCGTCTGTAGTTTTACCGATCGAGTGTGCACCGTGAGTTTTTCGAAGTGAACGTCCACAATCCCGGCTGCGCACGATGAGAAAGCTTCGATCTCTACCGTAGCCAAGGGCTCGCATGCAAAACAGCCTGTTACCTTGATTTCTGCCTCCGTGAATTTTGGGCAGACAGTTCTGGTTTCGATCGAGTACTTGTACTTCTGGAATTGAAGATTTACCACTATAGGGGCTGAGTGTAACAGTTCCGAAACAAGTTGGCCATTTCCGTCAACCTTCAGTTGATGCCATGCTGATGCCATTGGTAAGGCGCTCTTTTTTTGTTCTATCATACTCAGTAAATATGACTGTTGTCGGTGGCATTTCATAGAGTCCTCATAATAGCTACAAGAAAACATGCTTTCGTCGAAGATAAAATGTTTCGACATCGATTCGTTGCTCTGCGTATCGCCGATATGTCCTTTCATCGGTCGTGAAGGTAAGCTTGCCCTTTCAATATAACTCTCTTGAGGGTTTCCCACTCGAGAGATCAGATGGGTGTTCACGATTTGTGTAGGCTGGTCCAGTGATCCGACTACTTGCACTGTGATGCCCGTAGAGGTCGTGGCTTGGTTCTTAACCGTCAGAGTCTCTACGGTGTCGTTGTTGTGCTGTTGAATTAGTAGCTGATAACTACACTGCATCGATACTATTCTGCGTACGTCGTATGCTCGCAGGAAATCTGCTTCCAGCCATATTCGAAAGAAATGGCAATGTTGCGAGTCAATGATCCAGCATGACGTGGACCCACTGTCGGACGGCTGACACCCTGTGATGCCGGGCCAGTCTAGCGATTGTTTTGTCAGTGCGTCGAATTGTTTTGATCGCACACATCCTTTTCCCCAATTGCAAGTCTCGTGATTTGCACAAACCAATTGGCTGAGATAACGCATTGTAGTCACGTGCGTAAAATAGTCTCTCGTCGTGTGTGCCAGATACAGTTTGCCTGCTGGTAGGTTACTTTCAAGGAAAAAAGTGTATGGTCATTTTCCTGGTCCGTAAACCATATGCATTGTTCATGCCCCAAATTCATTAGGGTTACCTGCGCATTAGTAGTTAGACGGCAGTTGTGCTCTACCTCTGAGTCCGTGCACTCCTTCACCTTTGATGCAACAATCGAATGTGCGTTACATTCCCGCGGAAGTTCCGTTTACCAACAGAAATAAGCTCAAAAGTACCAGTCCGTGTAAAGGCGGTTGCGCCGCTGGACGGGCAACTTGCCTCTCCAAATATTCGTGCATCTGATTTACTCCGTTACGTAAAGCATTTCCTGTTAGGGCTCCTGTCTTTACTGCCACAAACGTTGTTCCTCTGAGGAATCTATATGACTTCCAAAGAATTGTTCCGACTCCATACAACAGCTTCCAGATGCTAATTACTACTTTCTGGCATATAGAAAGGTTACCGCTGAAATTAAGACTAGTACAATATACACTACATAAGCGACTGCGTGGGGTAAACACTTTAGCTGTCGTAGCATCTCACGACACAGTATGCACTGTAGGGGTCTACACGTTGTTCTACCTACGATTTGCAAAGCACCCCTTAGGGTTTTTCCATCCGTGGTAACGAAAATCAAAGTTAGTTCCGCAGAAAGCTCTAGTAGTTCCGGTGGCAATGATGTCTGATACGGAGCGTTCCTTAAAGTGATAACCCGCTCCATACCTCGAACTCGAATCACCAGGGTTCCTGGAAGTGAGCTGGTGATGATTGGGTCGTTGTATGATACTTTGATATTTTCCCTTTGAAATACTGCCTCTTCGTCAGACAGCAAATGTCTCTGGTGACGGCGCCGAGGTGAAATATTAGTGCGCGGTTTTCCAACGCACTCTGTGAAAGAGATCAGCGATGGGTTCGAAATCCGTAGTCCTTCCGCTTCATGTATCAGTGTAGATACTGCTGGCGTTAGGCGGCAGTTGCACGTAGTGACGGATTTATTCACACAGCTCGCCAGTGCACAATATTCGCTCGTTCCACTGCACGGTGCATCGGCAGTGCAGGCACAGTGTAAACCGTCTCTTGTGCACTCCATTAATGAAAGGGCTCCTTGTGGGTTCGGTTCCTGCTGAACGAAGAAATTTCTCGGTTCGATAAGCTCATGGTTGTGCGTAATAAATGTCCTCCAGACTTTCACGCACTCGTCACATGAAAGTGCATGACAAGCACTCCGCGGCATTCCTAGTTTCAAAAGTTCGGCCCGAGATGCTACAGTGCACTGATATTTATCTCCCTTCAAATGACAAAGTTCGTGATTAGCAGCTACTCCGCTAACTGTCCAGATTACTAAGGAGAACGCAATCACGTTCATCTTGTCCATTTTATTGACGAAATGTCACTCTCTTCAAATATCTTAAAAGTGGTAATGGTTCTGTCGACACTTGTCGGCCATAATTATCTCAAAACAAACATACACATGAAATCACTCCTTATCACCTCGGTATTTCTCTTGCACATGCATTATATACGCTTTACATTAAGAACTAGTAATATTTCCTTCGAAAAGCTCGTTTCACTCTGACCTACGAGAAGTGAGGGGTTTTTATGTGCATATTTATTTATATATATATATATTTTTTTCGAAATTCCGAAGCGCATTCCATCCCAGGCTTCCCTTTTCTCTAATTGTATTTTTTTCTTCCTACTTGTAGGTTTTCTCCAACAAAACAACAAAAATAAAAAATCTCATCACTCGTGTTTCTTAAGCTTACTAAATTATAATTAAATAACGGTTGTTTACTTCCCATTTATCTATTCTGCAGCTATTATTTCCATTCGCTGGTGCGTCTACTACTTCTAAAAGGAAAATTATTAATTTCCCTTTTCGTGTTTGTCGTATTGTCTACCAGATATTACCCGCGTATAGTCGCTTATTTCCCTTTTACGTTGTTTAACTTAATCGTTAGTTCTTTGCTGAACTATTTCTTGCCATTTTATCTTTAGTGCTTTACTCTTTTTTTTTTTCTTCTCTCTCTTTTTTTTTTTCTCGCGTATTACCATTGTATTCTCATTCCTGGCTATTTCTGATTTCACGACCAGATGCTTTTCTCGTGTATTCGCAGGTGTGCGGCGACCATTTAAGGAACGCCGATGATTTCGGAAAATAGGGGATTTCCTCGAAAATGCTTGCGAGGGTCCCCTTTGGGCGATGTCACCCCTGCAAATTCGTCGCTCCAAAAATTTTGGGTCGTTCCTGTGTTGACCGTCTCTCACGGCTCGAAATCTGAAACACCTGCGCTGATGCCTGTGGGTGTAAGTGAGCGCACAATAGCGTAGCCTCTTGCATGTTTTGCTTACATCGGAGGCTTCTTGTTTAGCCTATGTAGAAGCATCCACTTAGTATTCTGTTACCTGGGGCTAAAACCACCCCTCTAATTTCTGCCGGTCAGTGCTCAGTTTGTTGACGGATTTCATTGAAACATCACGCTTCTTTTTCGTCTGGTGCACTTGTCATTCAAATTTCCTCTTCTGCTTTATCTTTTTTTTTACTTTGTCTATTGGTATCGTTGCACCATGTCTGCACGTATTAATCCTCATCTCACATCGTCGCATTTTTCGCATGCTCGACGCCAGTTGTGGTTTGGGAGAATCTGCAACTGCTCCTCGTGTGCTGTGGTGGTAGAGGATGGGGAGCGGGGCCTGGTGAATTTGTCATTCACATTTCCTCTTCTGCTTTTCTCAACCTCTAACCTCACGATGTACCTAGTGCATTTCTACCTCGATTTCATTTCTATACTTTTCTTCCGTTATACTTGCCTTCCTTATCAATTAAAACTGAATTTTCCTACTATCCACAAAAACAAAACAAAAAAAATATAGTACCTTTGGATATTTCTCTTCAAGGTAAGTGCTTTTTACTGTCATTTCGATAGGCTATGGTTAGGCTATGTTAGGTGACGTTTAGGCTACGCGTCGATCATGTTTGTTGCTACTTTCTTATACCATGTTTGTTTCAGGTTCGCGTATTTTAATTGCTTTGAATACCTGCCATGGATACTAATTTTGAACCACTGCATTATCCGATACGCTGCTAATCTTATTGCATTCCGTCGGTGTTTCCGCACGGCTATTTCTCCGCAGAAGGTGCTTACGTTTTTTTTTTTTTTTTTCTCTAGTGATATATTACTCCGGCCTATGCTTCTGCCACAGAAAGTTTCGAGAGAAAAAAAAAGTATTTTTTTTTTTCGTCGTGCTGTGCTCCCGTTTATATTTTCCATCCTTTGAAATGCTCGGCCTTTGCTGTACAAAATATCTTACTGAGCGTTCCCGTTCTTTTAACGATAAATTTTCTTTCTTTGCATTCTTTCTTCAAGATGGCGGTCCAAGATGGCGTCTTCCCATTCTTCCTTTTGCTCCTTGCCAGCCAGTTTGTGTACGGGGTTTCTCAAACTGGAAACACGGTCAGTCCGTTTCTTTACTATTGCAAGCCCTGTGCATGAGCGACGTCATTCTGCCTACGATTACCTTCGCTTATCCTCCTACTGCCTATCATTAATAAAATTTGAGCGGAAAATTATTATTTTTCCTCTTTTTCTTTCTTCTCTTCCAACAAAAATTTTTTTTTGTAAAAGGAATGATTGCTACCGTTCAGTCTTTCCTCTGAAATAAAACATTGCTTCCTCCACAGGTTTTTTTTTTTTTCCTTGCTGGGTGCTTAATTCCTGACCCATTCTTTCTCCTTTTTACTTACGTAATGTATTTTCCTTACTTAATATTAATTTTCCCCTTATCGTAGCCAAAAAAAAAATATTTTTTGTAGTTTTCCGTGGTTTGTGAACTCAAAACTGGAAAGATTGCGATGCACGTACTAGGCTGTGGTCCTGCTATGAATATTATTAATTACTTCCTGCATATTCTTCCATGTTTATACACCATTTTCTAGCTAGGCTCTCTTTACGAATTATTTTCGATTACTGATCAGATCAAAATTGTTTCTCTTTTTTTTTTTTTTTCTCCTATCAAATTTATCTTCTGCTAAACATTTACCGTGAAAATTCAGGGATCTTCCCACTTATTCCGCATCGCTGTTTTTTTTTCACAACACACACACATTTTTTATCTTCGCCCAGCGTTCTTCCTACTTCCTCTGGCTTAAACCCACGATTCCTGAGGTTTCGCTACGATTTTTCTCCATTGTGGATAAAGATTATTGACGGGTGCTCCTTCTGGTGTCCCTGCGCTTAGGTTTTCTTGAATGCGCTGCGACAAATAGCGGTCGGCTAAATCGAACCAAGAGGTTCCCTCTGGATTACTGGGTTGACTGAGACTTTTCAACATTCTATTTACTAAGCTAGTATCTTCCGGCTGCTCAGGTCTTTCGGTCGAGTCGCTGACCACAATTTCCTTTGGGTACGTGCGATTCAGGCCTATTTCCAAAGTGTTGTGCCCTTGTGAATTTGCTGTGGGGTGTATTGCTGCTGTTTGCTGAATTCTGTCCTGCGAACGTAGTAGATATGGATCTCTAATAACCCTTTGGCGCGTTGCTTCTTGTGTTTGTCGGCTGCTATTTTCCTGATAAGAATCCTGTGACGGTATGGTCTCCTCCGTTGGTTCCGCGATTGCCTGTGTGCGCCTCGGCTCTTCAACATGTTGCGAGGGCGGAGGTACTTCCCTGCTTGTCTCCCTTCGCGCTGAACTCGACGTAGCGGGCGGCGAATTTATCGGTACTCCGATGTTGGGCGGTTGACTTACGGGCGGCATTGCTCTACTGCTTGTCGGTTGCGGCATGACTACTCTGGGAAAATCGACCCAATCCAGATAGTCGTAGTCCTGTGTGCTCTCCGATCCGTCGTCAGAGAAATCCTGCGATTGTCTGGGTACTTGTACCTCTATATTGTCCTGTACCGGTGACTCTGCTATAAGCTGGGGTAGGCGTTCAGTCCGCTTGAAGACTCGATTTTTATGCACGGTCTGATATTTGTTCGGATTTTCGACTGACCTCAACTGAACATTTACTGGGGTGGGGAACGAAACTATCTCCCAATCTCCGCAGTTAGTTCGAGCTAGCTTACGCGATAAATGTGGCTGTGAAAAAGGGGTGTGCAAAAAAATACTCTGTCACCTAAATGTAGATTCTTTACCGCAGCGTGCCTGTCTGCATACTTCTCTTGTTTCGCCGCAGCTTCTTTCAAATTTCCGTACACACTTGGTTGAATTTTCGCTAATCTGGTCTTCTTATTGAAGTGAATGGGGCGATTTGTGAGGTTAGCTATCAATACGGGTATGATGCCTGATTTGTCCAGCGTGTTTACTGAACGACCCAAGCGTACTTTTCCCTGGGCGTATCTTTCTAACGGCTGTACTAGCACCTGGTTAACCTGACATCCCGAAAATTTCCCACATCGGATCCGAATAACCCTTTCCGAATACGGTGGGATGAGTTCCTTATGGACGGTCCTTCCTATCTTGGTTACGTCGGGGTTAATGGGATTGGTCCTTTCCGCTGAAGGCACGGACAAGACCTGGGTTCGAATTTTCGACTGACGTGCTTTTCCTTTAAAATTTCTTTTCCGGTTATTCCTTCCTCTACCGTACTCTGCCGTAGCTAAATTTGCTCTGCTTTCCCGTTTCAAAATTCCTTTTCCTGCGTCGAATACGTATCCGTGCTCCTTCAATAGATCCCAGCCTAAGATTAGAGAATAATCTTGATGCAACTTCCGCTGAGTAACGTGATAGGGATGTAAAATGGTTTCTCCTCCGATTTCTACCGGTATCTCATAGCACTGAGATGTAGGTAAAGTGCTTCCAGTAATGCCTTTCACTAAAACTGCTGATCCTAAGTCACGTATACGAATCTTTCCCTTTATCTCCTCTAATAGTGAAGCACAAAAGATTGAGATACCTGCTCCGCTGTCGATGAGTGCAAACGCGTGAGTATCTCCTATCCTAACTTTCACCAACGGGAGTGCTCCATCACCTCGGACGTAACAATTTGTTAAAGTAACTCCACGGACCTTATTATACTTCCGGCCAAGGGCGGTCCCCTTATCTTGACCCGAAATTAGTTTAAAGGACGCGAATTTTGCCTGGAATACCTATTGCACTCTCTTCCTGGTGCATCCTCTTCAAAACGAACGCGGTTTTCTCTTCTGTTCCCCAAATTCCTTGGATTCTGTGGGACGTGAGCGTCCTGTCGGTAAGTGGCGCTGTAGTTCCTGTAGGAGCGATACTGATTACCGCGGCTGTCGCCAGGGAGAAGTTATTCTGCTGTCGCGGGTACGAAGGGTTGGGTGCCCTGTCCCATGAACCTCTTTGAGCTTGCTGCGATGGTTGCGTACGAGCTGCTCCTTCCCGATTATTTAGATAACAAAATCGCTTGATATGGCCAAAATCGCCGCAGTTATAGCAGATGGCCGAAAGTAATCTGTACGTCGGGTAAATTTCCCCTAGATTGAAAATTAGTGCTCTGGAAATTTCTCATGCGATTTACGTGCGTCCGATGCGAACTCTCTGCTTGCCTTAGCCTTTCCCTCAAATTATCTGCCTCACTTTTCAGAGCGTTCACTTGCATCTCATGAGTTGCTAGCTGCTTCGCCATCATAGAACACAAATCGGCTATCTGGTCCGTTGAATTGCTCTGTTGCCCTTGTGAAGTCCCTGGGATCGAACTCGATTCCTGCTGTGCATCGTAAGCGTTAACGTCCCGGTCTAATAAGAGATTGTGAGACTCTTCGGCCAGCGCTCTCTGAACTGCTGCCTGAAAATTTTCCGGGGTGAAGGATAAAACCGTGCGCCTCAATTTGGGGTTTAATCCATTCAAAAACTGCGACATTTTAGTGCTGTCTACCAGTCCTCGCACTTGCTCATTTTCTAAATCCCTCGTCTCCATGTAGGAATAAGCTAAGCCGTTAAGACGAGCTACATACTCGGCCACCGTTCTCCTGGTTTTTGTCGGCAAGTCGTAAATTTCTGCATTCTCACGGTAACCGGTTGCAATGCGTCGAATCTTTGTACTATCGCCTGCTTAAATCGTTCGTACTCGGTCTCCCTCCTAATATCGACGGCCTCCGAAAGAAAGTGACTGGCAGCTCCTTTGAATTTTGCTTTAGCTGACAAAATTTTAACGGCGTCGTTCCATCCTGACAGTTCGGCGGTGCTCTCCAACGTTTCGAAAAATTGACGTGCGGTCAGATTTTCATCCGATCCGCTGAATGTTGGGGATATACGCCAACATTCCCGCCATTATTGGTACGTTCTGCGGGGCTACTACACAATTTTCTGACACGGCTTCCCCTTCTAGAGTGCCCTGAAGATCGTTCTCCTGGTTCTGTTGATCAACTATGCAATTTTCCGAAACAAAATTCTGTTCACCGTTGCTCTGTTCTCCGTTCTGTTGGTTAGCCATATATTTATTCTTTAACCTTACTAAATTAAATTCCCACGGCTTCTACTATATGCTTCGTAATCTCGTAAAGTCACATAAAATTAGAAAAATTCTGGTGAAGCTACCACGTAAAAATAAAAAAAAAATTCACTCTAACGTAACTCGCTGCTGATTTTGCTAACCCACTTGACTTATGATCAGAAAACAATTGTCTACGAATAAAATGATTAACGTTCCTAGCTTACTCATAAATTGCATTCAGCTTTCAACTTAACTGTACCTAACTCGCGACACACTAAACAAAATTCCCTCAAAATATGCACATATACAACCAGCACTTCACACTAAGATATGTAATAAATTTGAACGTCTTAAATATATATATAAATACACTAGAAACATTTGAGATCGAATTATGCACTTGTAACAAAATTAATACGATAACCACTTTTTCAAGAAATTAGAACCACACCTCAAATACCTATGCTGACTTCCTAAATTCATTAAATTTTAGTGTACTAGCAATAACCTCTGTCTACTTCCCTTGCTGGATGCATATAAATCACACATTTAAAGCACAATAAATCACACTTCAATAAACACTATTTTCATTTCAAAAATTTTTTCCAGCATTATTCAATTATTACTCCTACCAATTATTTTTGCACTAGTCCTTTTTGTTACTCTTTTCCAAATATTAATCCACTCAACTACTCTCTGTCTACACTCCCAAGTACCTCTACACATTTAAATGCACAATAAAACACACACTTAGATATTACATTCCCTTTTAGTCTTCCAAAACAAATCAAGATTACTGCTTAACCTTCTATTAGCTCCTATATCTTGCAGAAAAAAAAAAAATTCCTCTTATCAATAATTAACCTGCCTATTCCTTCTTAAATTATCAGTTTCTTATCAATGCATTAACACACATAATAAAATCACACTTCAATAATAATGCACTTTTGATTTTAAAACATATATCACTACAACTTCTCATCACTACTCTTCTATCAGTGCCTCACCGTTAAATTATACAATCCCCAAGTTATCAATGAACCTATTATTCCTCCTAGTTACCGATTTAAAATCACAACACTCAAATGCACAAATAAACAACACATCAAAAATAATTTCACTTTGAGTTGCAAGGAATTTTATCTTGATTTTCAACTATAAATCAAAATTATTCATGAATTACTCTTGTATAAATTTATTTTCTCCGTACTATTAATTTTCATGTATTTTCTGTAAGATTTCATCTATTCATTTGCTAAATTAGCAGTATCACTCTTATTTGTTTTTCTGCCTATTTCCTTAGAAATTTAAATTTATTTCAGCATAATCTGATTTCCTGCAACTTATTTACTTGCATTTCACCTTCACTATTTTTTTTTTTTGAAGTTAAAATCTTGCTACAATTTCCTTAATTTTTCTATAAAACCTGCATCTTGTTACTCAGAATTGAAGGGAGATAATAGAAACACATCGCATTATTCTGCTAATTCTGTATACTCGATTAATTAGCGGCTCCTTTTTTATATTAATTAACCAAAGATCTGAAAAATCCTGGTCACACGGCACCAGTTTTAAATCACCACCCCTACTCGATGTGAGGGCGAACCATCTGCTGCGTCCTATTCGCTGCAGTGGGATTAATTATTTAAAAGACCGTTAATTTTCGTAACTCTTTATCTTCTATTATCTTCCGCCTATGGGTGTCTACCGTGAAGTTGGGTTCCCTAATTGAGGGTCTCCAAGCTCAGGGTTGACGGGTGCATTGCGTTGTGTTTCATATGGGAGAACATGGGAAACCCATATTCCTCCATATGCCGCTTGAAATTTAAAAAACTCATGATGTCAGATTTGGACCTTTTATCCTGTGACTGGGCTTGCTAAATGCTAAAAGTTATTTTCTTCTTAAAATCTTGAGTTGCTACTCTATCAAAACTTTACGATTGTTCTACTTAATTATTCAGGTTAAAATAAACAAAGATTCACTTATTTTGAATTTTCAAAGATTTGAGAAACTCGGGTAAATTTCATTATTAAATACATAATTTATTTTCATTAGTGTTTCCTTAAAATCTATTACACTGATCGGTGGAGATTTCTATTAATTTAAACCAAAATATATTTTAAGTTCATTATGCTTTTTGATATTCGCAAATCATATTTTAAAATTCACCTTTCGCAAAATATAAGACACATTATGTAATTCAGCACTTGCAAGAGATTAAAAATATCTTTTCTACCGAGGATGTATAGGAGACAAAATCATGATCATGCTAACGAGATATTGGGAATTATGAAATTTTTCTCACCAAATTCTTTTCTTTTCATCACCTTCGTTGTCGTCCGGTATTACTTATAGGTATAAAGTCTATTGTTGGGACCTCATCCGGTCCTGCTGGATGCACACTGCCCGCATGAGATCACTCGGCTATAAAATTGTATATCTTGCCCTCGCTGCCATAATCGTGAGTCCCTCTACGCCTCTTGAAAGATTGTTCTATCGTGTCAACATCCTCGAACTGCGAAAACGTCCTTCTCAGCTATGCCAGTGGACCGCATCTCTCTCTCCTCTCGATCGCCCGGAATATAGAACTGATATCTTATCCTCGATTAGACTGTCAAACCTTTTGCATGCGTTCACCCCGAATCTCCAGTCATTATTCCATTCCGTGTTCTCTCCAAATCATATCTGCTGAGAACCCTTCCAAACGTTTTTCTCTCGTCTATGTTTAAGGGGTTCGGGGTGTTCCTGTCCTACCCAAATGGCTCTCCCCTTATTGGTTGGGCCGCTTTTCCTCGCTTCGGCATTGGTTTACATCCCTGTATGGGAATCCCTCCGATTCGTTGGCAAAGGCTTGAGAACATGGAGTTTTCTTGAAGATGAATATTCCTTTATCTTGTCAACTGCTCCGCGGGATGTCCGCGCTGCCTTAGAATTTTCACGTACGCTTCCTGTGTGACTCTTTCTGTTGGTGTCAACCAGTTACGCCCACTACGAGAAATATGCCCTGTTCGTTCCCCGCTAGCGTGCGTAAAACGTGACTTCGATAATAGAAGGTGGTCCAGTAAATTGGCCCCCACCTGTGATTGCGAGCATTTCACTCTCGTAGCGTTGCTTGTTATAACCTCCGAGTTTTTCTCTTTACTAACCTAGGGGTGTGTACTAACCTAGGGGTGTGTTTCGAGCGTATTCTTACTTGAATTCCGGCGAGCTCGGGGAACGCAAAATAAAAATAAAAAAAACAGCAATTCAAAAAAATGATGAAAAAAATAAGGAATTTCCTCCTCAAGAAAGAAATCTGCTCAGCCAGGTCTTAGAAAAATTATGAAATATGTATTATAATTATCCTCTTAGAATGCCTGTCCACATTATGCTTCTCGGATTTTCTTTCCCAATTCCCGCGCTCTCTAAATGGTCTACTTGGTAACTACTCTTCCTCGTTTAACTATTTCCTCGTACTATGCGATACCGTAGGAATTATTTGGTGAATATATTGCTTTCCCACACTTACTAATTTGTAGGCCCCCTTTCCGAAATTCATACCTACGAAATCATGGTCCTCCAATGTTACACGATATTCCGGAGGACATACGGGTAACAGTCTGTCAGTGTATCTAGGAAGTTCCCCTTAAAGTGTACGCGAGGTCCATGAGCTAGGGGGGGGGGTTTCCCCAAAATGTTAAAATGGACGTAGAGCTGTAAACATTAGCACCATGCTTTAGGTAATAATTCTGTACACGACCACGAATTTTCAGGAGGGTGGGGTAACCCCCCCCGAGTTCCTAAGAGCTATTCAGGGGTAACATCGAGGATACACTGACCGACTCTAGAGGTCCAGAATATAAAATTACGAAAGTTGGGGGTACAGCCCTCCAAACCAAGCACCTCGTATCTCTTTCACAGGCTTCACCAAATTTCTGGGGGAGGGGGAAGGGCATACATAGTTTGCCATTAAACACAACATGAAGCATAGAAATTGCGAGCAAATCCCTTACCTTGAACCCTTGACTGCGCTCTTAGAAACTTGGGGGAGGGTGAATTCACCCCCTCCTGAAAATTCGTGGTCGTGTACAGAATCATTATGTAAAACATGGTTCTAATGTTTACAGCTCTACGTTCATTTTAACATTTTGGAGGAATCCCCCCTCCTCCCAGTGTACCTCGGATCCTCGGCCATTTATTTCTTCAAATTAAAGTACAATTCTCGCTTGGCTTACATGGAACGTTTTCTCGAAATTCGTTTGGAGTTCCCAATTCAGTTCTCAATATAGGCCCAGAAACGTCAATCTTTATACCCCCCCCCCTTTGAATTTTGTGGCCAAGTTGCTGAAAGATGTGTTGCAGGGTTGCCGGTAACTTGCCACCCCGGAACACTGCCACACATCAGTGTCCCTGTGTGGCAGTTTACAGTGAACCGTCTGTTCTGGGGGTATTTTATCCGGGGGTATTTTTTCCAGGGGTATTTTTACCGTTTACCTGTGTGTGTGTGGGGGGGGGGTAAGAAAAATCCTTACCTCCTTCAAGGCTTTCAGACATTTAAAAAAAGGTTTCGTCTATTTAAGTGTTTTAAATTTATCAAAAATCTGGCTATATTAACGGGGGACCCCGCCATGGACACCCTTGGTGCTATGTAATCATGAATATGATGTAATCCATATACATGATTATGAGCTATGTAATCCCGATCCATAACGACGAAATTGTCAAGTTTTCGGTTATTATGCTCGTCATATTTACACCCAAAAAACCCAAAAAACGTATTGTCATCTTCAAAATTTGTGCATTGTAATATTTTTTTTAAATTCGATTATAATTGTCGTTTGGAAACGTTTTCTCCATTCAATTCCCCTCACAGCGAAAAAAAAACCCCGCAATTTTTGTACCGCCCCTCATGATTTGTGCCCAAATGTCCGGTGCACAAAAGTTTGGGTGCCCAAATGTCCGGTGCCCAAAAGTCCGGGGCCCAAATGTCCTAAACTCAAAAATACCCCTGAAAGAAATACCCCCAGAACAAACGGTTCACTGTAAACTGCCACACAGGAACACTGATGTGTTGCAGTGTTCCGGTGTGGCAATTTACCGGCAACTCTGCCACACATCTTTCAGCAACTTGGCTACAAAAGTTCAAAGGGGGTGGGGGTGGGGAGGGCGGTGGGGCTATAAAGATTGCCGTTTCTGGGCCTACATTGATAACTGAATTGGGAAACGAATTTCGCGAAAACTTTTCATGTAAGCCAAGCGAGAATTGTACTTTAATTTGAAGAAATAAATTGCCGAGGATCCGAGGTACACTGGGGGGGTCTCAACCCCCAACTTCCGTAATATTAGATTCTGTGCCGCTGAAGTCTGTCAGTGTATTCAGGCTGTTCCCCTTGAAGCACCCGTGAGGTCCGTGAGGTTGGGGGGGTTCCCCCAAATGTTGAAATGGCCGTAGAGCTGTAAACATTGAAGCATGCTTTACGTAATGATTCTCTACACGACCACGAATTTTCAGGAGGGTGGGGTGCAAGTATCTAAGAGCGCAGACAAGTCCTCAAGGTAAGGGATTTGCTCGCAATTTCTATGCTTCGTGTTGTGTTTAATGGTAAACTATGTATGCCCTTCCCCCCTCCCCAGAAATTTGGTGAAGCCTGTGAGAGGGATACGATGTGCTTGGTTTGCAGAACTCTACCCCCAACTTCCGTAATTTTATATTCTGGACCTCTAGAGTCGGTCAGTGTATCCTCGATGTTACCCATGAATAGCCCTTAGAAACGGGTGGGGGAGGAGGGGTACACCACCCTCCTGAAAATTTGTGGTCGTGTACAGGATCATTATACAAAACATGGTACTAGTGTTTACAGCTCTACGTGCATTTTAACATTGGGGGAAGGGAAGCCCCCCCAAAGTTCATGGACCTCGCGGACACTTCAAGGGGAACTTCCTGGATGCACTGACAGACTCCAGCGGCCCAGAATATAATATTACGGAAGTTCAGGGTAGAGCCCCCATCCCAACCAAGTGTACCTCGGATTCTTGGCAATTTATTTCTTCAAATTAAAGTACAACTTTCGCTTGGCTTACATGGAACGTTTTCGCAAAATTCGTTAGGAGTTCCCAATTCAGTTCTCAATAATGGCCCGGAAACGGCAATCTTTATAGCACCCCCCCCCCCCTTCTCCCTTGAACTTTTGTGGCCAAGTTGCTGAAAGATGTGTGGCAGGGTTGCCGGTAAATTGCCACACCGGAACACTGCCACACATCAGTGTTCCTGTGTGGCAGTTTACAGTAAACCGTTTGTTCTGGGGGTATTTTTTCCGGGGGCATTTTTTCCGCTTTTCAGTTTTCAGGGGTATTATCCCAGGGGGTATTTTTACCTACATCCCTTTTATACAGCTTCCAACATCCTTGAAACAGATTCATACAGCTTTAGAATAGTCTCCAGTGGAATGTTGTACTACACAGGTGTGCAAAAATTAAGGACGATGAGGAGAAATTAGCATAACAGCGGAAGGAGCAGGCAGAACGGACCGAGAGACCACTCAGGAGATAGACCAGGATCCGGAACGGTAGGGATTGCGCGGTTACCGGAAAAAAATCCAAGGAAAAAAGATCCACGGAAAAGAAAAAGCCAGTAAAAAAATCCAACGGAAAAATAATCCAGGGAAAAAAAAAGCCAAAGGAAAGAAAAGCCAAGGAAAAAAAGTCCATCGAAATAAAATCCAACGGCTACTTTCATGTAGGCTAACCAGTAAGAAACTAAGGGGGTCATATAAAAATTTACATAAAAAAAGTTCTCACTTCTCAAAGATTACAAGGACACCATAATTTGTTTCCATGGAGGTTCGAGCAATTGGGGGAGAGGTATAAGAATTGCATTTTTGTTTCGTGTGTCTACTTCCATGTTGGTTGACATTGTAGGAAATGTGCCGGACCCCTTAATGAAAAGTGTGTGGCAGTTTTCCGGTAACCGCTGGGCCCTCGTACCTCCTTTTTTTTTTTTTTTTTTTTTTTTTAGAAATGACCTAATCATTATTGAAAGTATTTTCATTATTATTATTACTGTGAAGGTACTAATTTATGTTGCGTTTTATTGCACCCTTCTTATTGGCCAATCTGCAATGCATTCATAAAAGGAGCAGTTTCAATATTCACAAAACCCCTGTGTTAATCTTCTATTAAATTTCTACCAAACTTCAAAATCGCAATCAGTTTTGCATTACCAATTGTAAGATTATAAATATTTATTATTATTAATTCGTAGGTTATTAATTAATCAAACTCTGCTGCCTATGTGGCGTCAATCTAGGAAAAAAGATCTACAGGAAAAAAGAGAGAGCCAGGAAAAAAATCCAATGACAAGTTTTGTACGACCCTCTAGGCATCTTACACAGAAGTGACGCAAAGAAATCAGAAAATAAATTTTTATACGACCCCTTAAGCTTCCTACATAGAAGTGACACAAAGAAATCAGAAATGTAATTTTTATACGACCCCTAAATTTCCTACAAGGTCATCCAACATGGAAGTGGACACAAGAAAATCAAAAGTGCAATTTTTGTACGACAACAAATTTATGGTGTCCTTGTAATCTTTGAGAAGTGAGAACTTTTTTTTTAATGTAAATTTTATATGACCCCCTAAGTTTCTTACTGGTTAACCTACATGAAAGAAGCCGTTGGATTTTATTTCCATGGACTTTTTTCCTTGGCTTTTCTTTCCTTCGGATTTTTTTCCCTGGATCATTTTTCCGTTGGATTTTTTTTCCTGGCTTTTTTTTCCGTGGATCTTTTTTCCTTGGATTTTTTTCCGGTAACCGTAAAAGGGATACGAGGCTCTACCCCCAACTTCCGTAATTTTATATTCTGGACCTCTAGAGTCGGTCAGTGTATCCTGAAAAGCTCTTAGAAACATGGGGGGGATTCACCCCACCCTCCTGAAAATTCGTGGTTGTGTACCGAATTATTATATAAAGTATGGTACTAATGTCTACAGCTCTATGTCCATTTAAAAATTTTGGGGAAGCCCTCCCCCCCCCAAGGTCACGGACTTTGCGGACGCTTCAAGGGGAACATCCTGGATACACTGACAGACTCCAGTGGCCCAGAATATAACATTACGGAAGTTGGAGGTAGAGCCCCCCCCCCCCCCCACACACACACACACCAAGTGTACCTGGGATCCTCGGCAATTTATTTCTTAAAACTGAAGTACAATTCTCGCTTGGCTTACATGGAACGTTTTCTAGAAATTCCTTTGTTTGGAGTTCCCAATTCAGTTCTCAATATAGACCCAAAAACGGCAATCTTTATAGCTCCCCCCTTGAACTTTTGAGGCCAGTTGCCCTAAACTGAAATGAACCGGCATGAAAATTCAGACAAACAAAAGAGTTCTTTACCCTCGTTAGGCACCTTGGAAAACTGCCCTACTGGAAAAATTGGCACACATTCTAAGTGTTCTTCGGAGGAACAGCAATTGGTGCCCGGCCCCTTAATGAAACCCATATGGCTAGACCCCCCTCCCTCCCTCCTTAATCCGGCCCTGTGTCGATCATGTAAATGGATAAGTGTTTCGTTGGAGTTGGATTTTATATCCCTGGCTTTTTTTCCGGTGGCTTTTTTTTCCTGGTTTTCTTTTCCATGGATCTTTTTTCCTTGAATTTTTTTTCCTAGATTCGGCATGCGCATATATGCAGCATGACGTAGAGGGGGGGGGGGGTGCTGGAAGGGTATAAAGCACGGATGTAGGTAAAAATACACCCGGAGAAAATACCCCTGAAAACTGAAAAGCGAAAAACATGCCCCCGGAAAAAATACCCCCGGCAGAAATACCCCCAGAACAACCGCTTAATTGTAAACTGCCACACAGGAACACTGATGTGTGGCAGTGTTCCGGTGTGGCATTTACAGGAAACCCTGCCACACATCTTCAGCAACTTGGCTACAAAATTTCAAGGGGGGGGGGGGGGTCGGTCTATAAAAGATTACCGCTGCTGAGCCTATATTGAGAACTTATTTGGGAACGCCAAACGAATTACGCGTACACGTTCTATGTAAGCCAAGCGAGAATTGCACTTTAATTTGAAGAAATAAATTGCCGAGGATCCGAGGTACACTTGGTTGGGGGTTGGGGGTGGGGTGAGCTCTACCCTGAACTTCCGTAATATTATATTCTGGGCCGCTGGAGTCTGCCAGTGTATCCAGGAAGTTCCCCTTGAAGTGTCCGCGAGGTCCATGAGCTAGGGGCAGGGGCTTTCCCCCAAAATGTTAAAATGGACGTAGAGTTGTAAACATTAGTACCATGCATTATATAATGATTCTGTACACGACCACGAATTTACAGGAGGGTGAGGTAACCCCCCTAGTTTCTAAGAGCTATTCAGGGGTAACATCGAGGATACACTGACCGACTCTAGCGGTCCAGAATATAAAATTACGGAAGTTGGGGGGTAGAGCCCTCCAAACAAAACACCTCGTATCTCTTTCACAGGCTTCACCAAATTTCTGGGGGAAGGGGGAAGGGCATACATAGTTTGCCATTAAACACAACATGAAGCATAGAAATTGCGAGCAAATCCCTTACCTTGAACACTTGTCTGCGCTCTTAGAAACGTGGGGAGGGTGAATTCACCCCACCCTCCTCAAAATTCGTGGTCGTGTACAGAATCATTATGTAAAGCATGGTTCTAATGTTTACAGCTCTACGTCCATTTTAACATTTTGGGGGAATCCCCCTCCCCCTCAGAGCTCATGGACCTCGCGGGCGCTTCAAGGGGAACAGCCTGGGTACACTGACAGACTCCAGCATCCCAGAATCTAATATTACGGAAGTTGGGGGTTGAGCCCTCCCCCAGTGTACCTCGGATCCTCGGCAATTTATTTCTTCAAATTAGTACAATTCTCGTTTGGCATACATGGAACGTTTTCGCGAAATTCGTTTGGAGTTCTCAATTCAGTTCTCAAAATAGGTCCAGAAACGGCAATATTTATAGCACCCCCTGAACTTTTGTGGCCAAGTTGCTGAAAGATGTGTGACAGGGTTGCTGGTAAATTGCCATACCAGGACACTGCCACACATCAGTGTTCCTGTGTGGCAGTTTACGGTGAACCGTTTGTTGTGGTGGTATTTCTTCCTGGGGTATTTTTTCCGGGGGCATTTTTTCCGCTTTTCAGGGCTATTTTCTCAAGGGGTATTTTTTCCCGGGGCAATTTTTACCGTTTACCATAAAGCACACGGGCGGTGTACGCTCAGCAATTCGGTGAAAGCTATTGTTCGGTGTACATCGGTTTGAACGACGTCGAGTTGCTGCCACCGTGTGATATGGCCAACAGGCAATCCAGTACACGACATCTGGATGACTTTACCCGAGGTCGCGTCATTGGGAAGTTGGAAGAAGGTGGAAGCGTGACTAGTGTGGCCGAGGAGTTCCGGATCGCTCCCAGCATCGTTTCGTGAGCTTGGAGAGCATTTCAAACGACAGAAACAGCTGTTCGAGAGTTTGACAGTGGTCGTCAACGAGCAACCACGGCGGCGGACGACCGGTATATTGTCCTACAGGCGAGAAGAGACAGACGACAGACAGCTGGAGAAATCGCAAGGAACATGCAACAGACAACTGGACGTCCGTTTTCGCATTTTACCGTGGCCAGGAGGCTGCACAAAGGTGGTCTATTTGTACGACGACCAGTACGGTGTGTGTCATTAACGCATGCTCATCGGAGACGGCGGTTTCTGTGGTGCCAGGAACACAAGAACTGGACACATCAGCAATGGGGTCGAGTTCTCTATACGGATGAGAGCCGATTTAGTCTGTCGAGCGATTCTGGACGTATACACATCTGGAGAGAGCAGGGAACACGCAATCACATCTTCAACATCATCGAAAGGGACAGATTTGATGGTGGCGGAGTTCTCGTTTGGGGCGATATCATGCTTGGTAGCCGTACCGACATCCACATCTTCCAAGGAGGTTCAGTCACCTGTGTCCGCTATTGTATCGAGATCCTCCTGCCTCACGTGCCTCTGTTTAGAGGTGCTGTGAGTCCTGAGTTCCTCTTCATAGACGACAACGCTACACCTCATCGTTCAGTGGTTGTCGCAGAGCTGCTGGAGAGTGAAGATATTCAACGCATCGATTGGCCCGCAAGGTCCCCGGACCTACATCCAATCGAACAAGTGTGGGACCTTCTTGAGAGACGCTTGGCAGCACGTCACCAGCCACCAGCAACGATTCCGCAGCTGTGATTGGCGCTACAAGAGGAATGGGCCGCGATGCGTCAACAGCTTCTTAACAACCTCGTCCTCAGCATGGACAGACGTTGTAAATCCTGCAACCCAGTCAGGGGTGATCATATCTCCTACTAAAGACTGCATTTTTCTTGGCAGCCGCCTGCCACATGGACGTTTCTGTCTTCTATCCAGCTGTGCTCGAAGCTTCCTTTTCAATAAATTGCCTTTGTATCTTTTGGATTCCTTGTTTGGACGGTTTTGCTCACTTGTCTCATATTCTTACATCTTGTGGATCTTATGGTATGATTTGAGTCGATGTGGAGCACTGCTGCAAGACGTTACATTCGAAAAATCGTCTCGTCCTTAATTTTTGCACGCCAGTGTAGTTGTAGAAGTATGTTGTCCACAGATGAATGGAACGGCGGATATACAAAGTTATAACATAAGCACGATCTATTTTTTACGGAAGACGTGCTAAAAAAGATTAAATAAAATAAATTAAAAGACTGTCGTAAGCTAAAATAGCAAGAAAACAGTAACTTGTTAAATGCCATAGAAATTTTGTACCCATTGTTCCTACTACTACATACCCTGAATAAGTATTACGTACAGTATGTACCAGAAACCTCTGTGTACTGAGAATGACGTCATCGGCGTCGAATAAAATCTACATAAACGGAAGTTTCTGCCAAAACTGCTGCCAAGCCTTTCAAAATTTGAGCCCTCGTGTGATCCTTAGGTCCTTAACAGCCTCCACCCCAGTACCTCAGGAAACTAAAAGTCGAGTGCCGGGAATAATTAGGGGAAAGCTAAATTTTGGGCAATTATAAGACCACTATAAGAGATTAATTTTCCCCAAACTTCCCACCCCTCCTCCACATGCTTTCCTTCTTGTGCCCTCGCCCAACTTCACATTCGCAGACTTTTAGAAAATGACTTATACACTCACAGTAAAAAAATAAAATAAAAAATAGTTGCACTCAGAAGGAAGCAACCGACAGGAATGAAACTTGGTGGGTAGGCTTGATATCGTTAGACATGCAAATGATTTAAGTATCACGCTTGGCCGCGCAGGTGACCCAAGGAAGGTGGTGTCGTAGCTCTGTGCTTGACCGGTTACCGTGGTCAGCGCCAAGATGAACGGTTTGTTGTCGAGCGTCACACGTCCAGAAGGCGTGGTGTGGGGTGCAATTGCCTATGATGCCAGATCATCTTTGGTGTTCATTACAGGAACTTTGACAGCCCAACGTTACGTTAATGAGGTCTTGCAACCAGTGGCCCTACCTTTTATGAACGCCCACTCCAGTGCGATTTTCCAACAGGACAGCGCTCGTCCGCATACTGCTGCTGTCTCGAGAGCTCGTCCGCATACTGCTGCTGTCTCGAGAGCTGGCCATGGCAGAGTGTCAGGCACTGACACTCTGCCATGGCCAGCTGCATCTCCAGATCTATCGCCGATTGAAAATGTGTGCGATGCTATTGGACTCGCTATCCAAACTCCACCACTACAGCACAACCTGCGGGAACTGCGTGAGAAGATGCTGCATGGGATAGCGTTTCGCAGGACATCATTAGTAACTTGTACAACTCCATGACGAGACGTCTGGTATGGTGTGTGAGCAAACATGGTACCCCTACGCCATAGTGAGAGACACTACTTATTGGCGTGTAGCTCAATAAATATTGCCAATATCAGTCTCAATGTTTAATCATTTATTGTTCCTGGTAACCTTTACTTTCCTCCCGAATAGCATTGCAATCCGATATATCCTTTTGGGTGCAACTGTTTTTTTTTTTGACGATGGGTGTATGTTCAAACCAATGGTCGTAACTACACCGTTTTTTTACGTGTTTATTAAAATTAATACAAAACCATTTTTATTAACGCAAAATTAAATCGGGACATTTTTATAGTGCGTAATTTGAGGATTGAAACTAAAAAAAAGTGTATCCTTAGGACCATCGGTTATGGAGATGTAAGTCATTTTCTAAAAAGTGAATGGAAACATTTTTGTAATGCGTAATTTGAGGATTAAAACAGAAAAGAAAAAAAAATTACAGCATTAAGACCATTGGTTCTGGAGATATAAGTCATTTTCTAAATGTGAATGGGAACACTTTTGTAATGCGTAATTTGAGGATTAAAACTAAAAGAAATACATCGTTAGGACTATTGGTTATGGAGATATAAATCATTTTTGTAAAAGTTAACGGGAACATTTTTGTAGTGCGTAATTTGAGCATTAAAACTAAAAAAATTACGTCGTTAGGACCATTGGTTATAGAGATATCAATCATTTTCTAAAAGTCTGCGAGAGGCTCAGAGGAAAAAAAAAGCATGGGGAACAGAGGAGTATTGTGAAAATACATCTCTTATAGTGGTCTAACAATTAACCAAAATTCAGCTTTTCCCTAATTATTCCCGACATTTGACTTTTTTGTCGTTTTATTTTGCGGGCAACAGTTTTGAGCTGCAGGCGAACAGAAGGAGAAAATATTCTCGCCATTTTATTCTCCCGTCACATTACAAATGCAGTTCAAGTAGAATCTCTGTCTCTTAAATCGCCGGAAGTGACAAGCGAGCGCAAGTTTGAGCAAAATTTGAAATTAAGAGGGAATAGAAGCCCCTAATTACACAGACGCGGTAAATAAATATTCTTTACGATAAACATTATTCTAGAAGTCAGAAGATGCAAAGCTATTATTACAGGAGTCTATTAACAGCGGTATGGAAATAAATACGGTGCCTAAACAAATTTAAGTGGAGAACAGAAGTTCCTTTACTTCTCCTGTCTAGCGCTTGACCTGGGTTTGCAGGCACGGCTAAAAATGCCCTCCCTCTTGCAATAATTATAATTTTCATAGTTTCCTACAGTTTCTTTTTTGGGCGCTATCATCTTACAAAAGGGAGATTTACTTTCGTGTGATTTACTTTTCAGCATCAGCAGAAAAGTGAATAACATTTTGATGTAACGAAAATGGGTAACGGAAATACAGTAAACTGTCTCTAATCCGGCCACTGCTTGCACAGAGGGATGCCGGATTAGCGAGAGTACCAGATAACTGAGAGTGCACAAAAATTCAGTTTACTTCTTCGTTAAAACAAGTTAACTTTTTTTATGGGATTTATCTAGGTAAATTCTATTATTACAGGAGTCTAACCGTAGCATAGCGGCAAAATATAGGAACCTAGCGTATTATAAAACAATTAATCAAGAGAATGAAGAGACATTTTCAAGTATCTTAAGTGAAGCAGATAAGCTAGAGTTAGAGGAGTGGTTGAATATTGGAATAACACACAAAAATAACAAAAAATTAACCAACCTTATGAAAAAAGAAGAAAAATTTCAAAAGGAAGTTAATACAAGGTCCGAGAAAATAAAGTACTAAGACATGTTGAAGATATTTTCTCTGTAAGTGTGAGCAAAGATTTATTAAATATTTTAAATAAAAGTTTAAATTATAATCTGTCAAAAGAAAAATTGAATCCAGAAAAAAAGTTATTGAACTGGAAAGTATATGCAGCACTTTGGAAAGAGATGACAAAATTAAGGCAGATCTCCTCAGGAATGATTAACACAACAGCCTAACAAAGTTCCTTAAAGAAGTAAAAGTTCCCCAAAAGAAATTAGAAATCAACCAATTAAGAGCCTTAAACCAGTTCAAAACAGAACAAAATTTAGTGGCTTTGAAAACCGACAAAATAAGTTAATTACAATTATGGATAAAGAAGATTATCAGAAGAAAATTGAATAGTTAAAAAAGCCTATTTATGAGGAGATACAGGAAAACAAATTACCTGAATTAACTAAAAAAGTTACAAAGCTTATTCCAGTTCAAAAAAAAAAAAAAAAAAAAAAGGCCAACTCCCAGATAACTTTAAAAAGTTCTCAAAATTGCAATTCAGGTTCCCTAAGCTGTATGGAATCGTAAAATTACATAAGATTTGTTGGAACATGGATAATTATATATGGTATGTAGAATAGAATGTTTATAAATGTACACTATATCGTTGAGTCCTTTCGTAAGCAAGTAGCGCTCCGTTCCAATGGAAGACTTTTGACTTCGGATAAAGGAAAACTAATGTATGCATGAACGACACTCACCTTAAATAACTTCATCTTGAGTCGAATAAATGGACGAAAATATTTAATGGAAACAACGTAGTAGAATCACTATACACAGACTGAAATTGGTTGTTATAATAACGCCTACAGAATTTGTCATTTTCATGTAGGACTTCCGTCCACAGGTAGTAGAGTTTAGGTCCCAGCCACCTACAGCGAGATCGCCTTTTGGGCAGGACACAGAAACGGAAGGAACGAGAGCAAGTCTAGCGACTTTTGACAGAACAGTTTGTAGTGAGGTTAGAGTACAGTAGATGGCGCCACCGTACAAGTACGATATTGCACATAGATGGGTGAGAGAATTTCAGGGAGGACATAGGAAAGGATACCCATTTAACCAGTGGGTCCAGCCTGGGGGCCGTCACTTTACGTGCTCATCCGATATTCAGCGATTGTTAGTAAATCACACCATCTCTGAAAGATCAGCCGAGGCTAGAACCTGGGGACCCAGCATCGATAGTCTGAAACACTAACCACTAAGCCATCCGCGGCACTATACACAGAGCTAACGAGATCGCTTCTTATATCTTTCCAAACCTGGCATCAACAGATGAACAACTAACAACAACAACAATAGGACGTCATTATTAGTTCTGTCTTAGCTTAGCGTGCGTGAGTTCAGGCGATGGGTCACGTGCTCGATACAACGAGGATTTCAAATAATTCTTTCTCCTCTTCTATTGGGTGCACTTTAACCATACGACTGCTACGAATCGCGTCATATCTTTTCACGTATTTCTAACAAGATTAACCACCCAATTAGGCCAATTATAGATTCAAAATGCTCAATACTTTCAAATCTGAACTATTTTCTTAAGTCACACCTTCAAGAGATATTAGAAGAACCTCTTTCCATTATAAAAAACTACTGAATCCTAAAGTGTAAATTAGAGCAGCTTCCAACTCTAGATTCTCCTGTTATTGATAGCCTTGACATAGCATCTATGTACACTAGCATAAATTTAGATCAGCTTATAGAATTTTTAGCAGATGACCTGGCAGACAAAATTGTTTTTCATAATTCAAGCCAGGAAATTCCTAGTGGGGATTTTTGAAATGCTGATTTTCTCCTTAAAAACAACTTTTTTCAATTTGAGAAAAGATTTTTCCTCCAAAAGTCTGGACTAGCAATGGGCTCCCCACTCACCCAACTGTTGGCAAATTGCTATGTAGGAAAGCTGGAAGAAAAGGTACTGGTTCAGCCCTTATACTTTTGCCTTTGCCACAGATGTATGGATAATATCTTATTCATTATAGATAGCAAGGATGAAAATATCCCAGAAAAAATTCTAAAGTGCTTTAATGAATTGGATGATTCCCTTCAGTTCACTTTGGAAGTTCAAACTGAAATAAAATTAAACTTGTTGGGTTTGACCATCTATGTCCAGGAAGATAAGTTCCTCACAAAAATGTAGCTTTGGATACAAACAAAATTCTAGATTTTAATTCCTCTCATCCATATTCAATGAAGAAAAATGTTGCAAACCAATTTTTAGAAAAAATAAATATTTTGGTCTCCTCAGAAGATATGTAAAAAGCCCACATGGATGATCTGGAAGTAATGCTAACAGAAAATAACAACAACAACAAAAAAAGAAATACATAGATACAAGCAAGCAGGAGCTCAGGTTTACAAGAAAAATTACGTATCAAAAAGGTTTGTTTGAATCTTTAAAGAGAATAAGCTGTAAATATGATATTAGATCAGCTCCCAGTTTAGACAACAAACTTAAAATATTTTGCCCTAGCTTGATTGAAAAAGAAGAAAACTTGTTAAAAATGCAAGGAGGTATAATAACCTGCAGCTGTGGAAAGTACTACATAGGAGAAACAGGTAGTAGGCTGGAAACACTCGCATCTCGAAGCACAAGGCAGCAATAAAAAATTGTTCAAACAAGACAGGATTAGACAGACACGTTGAGAAACTGGACACCGCATCAACTGGGACTCTGACTGTCATTGGACATCAATCCAACTTCCTGAAGCGAAAATTGAAAGGGGAACTTGCAATTGGAAAATACCAGAACATTAATGACTGTAAGGGGTTTTCACTGCCTAACATCTGGCAAGACATTTTGCAAGATCACCGTAACCGTCAAGCCTAACCGTAACCGGAGACCGCGACGGAAATTCAACGAAAGACTTCCTGACGAAGGACAGGAGTTCTCTCCGAAAATTCGCTGAAATTTTAAGAATTTACCAAGATAAATCCCATAAAAAAGTTAACTGATTTGAATATAATAATCTAGGAAGCCACATAACAAAGATTAATTTTATTTACAGATTCTTCATTAAATTTAATGTTACAATCATAAGTTTACTACGTGTAGTATACATGGTACATAGGAAAGTCCTTTTAGCTTGGAATAACTTGCAAACGGAGAGAGGTACAGTTATGCAAGTGAGATAACGGTATAGTAACGCCCGATCAAATGCAACCAATAGCAGCGCCCCTAGTGGCGAAATGCGGAAGTTAGCCATTGCAAATCGAAAACGAAAAGAGACAGAACAACATTTTCAATTACAAAGTTGTAGAACATCGATTAATTAGTACAAAACGACATTTGTTTCACACGGATAAGATAAATTGTCTCATGAATACCCTAAAACGTCCGAAATCGATGCGCGACGATTCGAATCTGCATATTCACATTTCGCAAATGTAGCCGTATGCTAATGCAGACTGTGACGTTGTACCGCACGTACGATATGAAAACCAGTAGCAGGATGTACCCTGATCAGAAGTTTAGGTCTACGTACGCTGTGTGAGAATGGCGAGCTTTGATTTCCGGGGTTACGTAAAAAATCAGGTGTATGCAACAGCGCCTACAAGTCTGCTGGATCTACGTCGTCGTGTTACAGATGCTTGCAATAGTGTGACACCTTTCATCCTGAGGAATGTGCATGCAGAGTTACTTTTACAAATATAAATGTATATCGTAGGCAATTGAGAACTTTTCGAACATACCCGACATTAACATTTTGTCACTGTGCGCCAGTTTGCCTTTTTTGTTTTTGTTTTGTCTGACATCATCAAACTGTATTGACATAAGTACGCATTTATGTAATAAATTGTGTGTATTTGCTTATACCTATGCCTGTTACCTTCAAATGTTCAAAAAAGGTCGCGCATGGATTTCGGACATTTTAGGGTATTCAGGCGACAATTTGTCTTATCTGTGTAAAACAAATGTCATTTTGTACTAAATAATTGATGTTCTACAACTTTGTAATTCAAAATTTTTGCTCTATCTCGTTTCGTTTTCGATTTGCAATGGCTATCTTCCTTATTTCTCCACTAGGGGCGCTGCTATTGGTTGTATTCGATCGGGCGTAGTCACTTTGCTTTACCGTTATCTCACTTGCATAACTCTCTCTCCGTTCGCAAGTTATTCCAGGCTAAAGGGTATATGAATTAAAAAAAACATAAATAAGAGATAGGCATATGATAATAGTAAAGGAACACGATCAGTACCTACTATAGTGTATCATTTACAACAATGAAACGATCTTTTCATTTTATCAGTACAGTAAAGCACAATATGTATGTGTACGTACTGTACACAGTAAAAGAAACGTACAGTTGCAATACAGCACAGATGAAATCTTACGTTTTCTACTCAGTGTGGTCACTTCGAAACATGTCACAAATTTCGTCTGCTTTGAAGAAGATGCTTTTTGTAATATTCTTAATTATTTGGAGGATCCTTCCTACTTTTATTTTAAATTGAACTACATGAACGTTAGTGCTAATTCAAAACAAAACATAACGTTAAAATTGAAACTTCACTCGTGTAGGAAATATAATTCATTCCGGTCTGATATTAACAGGATTTCTGCAACCAAAAACCAGTCAAGAAGAAGAAGGCCGGATTATGGAGAGGCCGGATTATCGAGGGCTGGATTAGCGAGAGTCTACTGTAGTGAAAACCATTGTTGAAATTTGGTTATTGAATGCCGTCGCATGAAGTGCCGCGACAATCGTTAATTTCAATGTTATTCAACAATACTGAACTACCGTCGAACATTACTTCATCACGTTTCACAAAACGCAACAACATGACGTTACATTTGCGTAAATTACGAGAACCTCATGCTAAGTGCAATAAAAGCCATTACAAAAATGCATTTTGGCCGCCCCGGTGGCGCAGTGGTCTAAGCGATGGCTTCTGATCATTCGTCTGAGATGGGACCAGGTTCGGATCCCGGTGAGGCATGAATGTTTTGTTTGTCTCATGGCACTGGCTCTCTCCCTTCCCTGGAACCAATCTGAATAATTCACCCATGAGCCATTACTTTATGACCACCCCCAGCCTAAAGAAATGTGCGCGCTTGGAGACCAAACGGTGGCGCAGGTGAAGTTCACAGAACTGTTAATATACAACCCGAGGACAGGCTTTCGGTTAGTAGAGTGTTCGGAGTCAGAATGGGAAAAGCTGCCGATTTATCGGAGTTTGATAAAGGACAAATTGTGATGGCACAACCCCTCGGAACTACGATCTAGGAAACGGTGCGGCTTGTGGGTTGATCACGTGCCGCTATAGTGAGTACGTATCAAAAGTGGTGCACAGATGGCCAAACGACGAACCGTCGTTCAGTCGTGTGTCGTACGCAGCTCACTGATGCCAGAAGGGAGTGGAGACTGTCGTGCATTGCCGGCAGCGACCGCATCGCAACAGTACCACAAATCACACACAACTGCAACAGTGGTGATAAGAGCAATGTGTCACAGCACACAGTTCATCGCAGCCTTCTGCGCATGGTCCTGCGTAGCCGACAACCCGGCTAGGTCCCCATGCTCACTGCACGTCATCTGTAACAACGCATCAAATGGTCCCAATATCATCGAGATTGAACCGCAGATGATCGGAAGAAAGTGGCCTAGTCTCACGAATCAAGATTCCTGGTGCATCACGTAGACAGTCGAGCGCGGATACTCCGATTATCAACGGAGGCTATGGCACCTGGATGCACCGTTGGGCGGAAACAGGACGGTAGCGGCGGTGTTATTCTGTGGGTGATGTTTTCTTGGAACACGTACGCCCCATTATTCCAATAGCACAATTCCTGACAGCTATCAGGTATCTGAACGTCGTTGCGGACCAAGTTCATCCATTCATGGCAATTGTATTCCCTGCTAGTGATGGCTATTACCACGGTACTTTCCCGACATATCCCCCCGGCTATAAACAAGCTCCTTATCTAGAAAAATGTTTGTTTGATTCAAATAAAGGGCACTTGTTATGAGCAGATTTACTTGTTCGTATTGGCCGATAGGTGGCGCCGTGGCCAACTGTTCAAACTAGATTTCGCTCACCTGACAGAACAACGGAACACAGTTGATCTCATTTGGCACGCTAAAATGGAGTTTTTTTGAATCGCTATCAAATATCTTTCCAGACTCTTCTCCTTCTCGTGCCACAGTTAGAAACTGGTTTCATGAATCTGAGAGGACAAAAAATTCTTTGGAAGATGGTATTCGCTGTGGTCGGCCCCATACAGCGGTAACGACTAAAATCATCCATGCTGTAAGAAAACTTATCAAAGAAGGTCTTCGTGTGACATATTACGAAACATTGACGTCTCCAGGCAGCGGATAAACTGCTACACAAACAATCATTCATTATTATTTGTATATCAGGAAGCCAAGTGCCTGTTCAGTGCCTGTTTCACTCACGGTCCAGCAGAGGATAAGCCGAGTTGAATGGAGCCAATTCATGCTGTCTAAATTCGCAGGAGGACATAGTAAAGACGACTACATAACCGTAACCAGCGCTGAATCATGGATTTATCCCTGTGATTCGGAAACAAAGGAACAATCAAGCCTCTGGCTCTTCGAAGGCGACGCAGCTCCAACCAAAGTCCGACGAATCCGCGGTGCAGGGAAGCAAACGGTAGCGTCTTTCTTCTGTAAAACAGCACATGTGACAACTATTGTTCCTGAAATCAAAGAACTGGTACTGCTAATTAGTATACAACTCAGTGTCTGGCAAAGGTCATCGCAAAATGGAAGAAAACGCACCCGAGATCGAAAAATGAGCACCTCATTTTGCAACAAGATAATGCGTCGACTCACACTGCAACCAAGATAGTTGATGTTTTGTAAACTGAAGGCGTGCGACTTTCTCCACATCGAGCTCTTAGCTTTGAAGCTTGTGACTTCTTCTTTCCAAAACTCAAGGAAACCCTGCGTGGACATCGATTTTCGTCTGATGAAGAAGCCTGCTTACTTCAAGACAATTCACAGTCTGCCAAAACAAAGCTGGGAAGCGGCATTTTCAAAATGGTTTTATCGATGCAAAATTGTACAGACACACATACATTTTTTTTTCAAAGGTGGTTCGTGATTACGCTGTTCGACAAATTAAAAGTGTTTTCATGTTTCCTCAATAACAATCAAGAGGTTTTCGTGCTGATTCTGAATCCGTTTTTAGTTTTCTCCTATCACGTACACGTTTTGAAAATTATAACATAATATTCATAATAACACGCATAACAGAAATACAAGTGGAATGATGAAACGTAGTTGACTCTTCCTAGAACGCTCGAGCTGTTGGCTTTCGTTTGTATAAAGTTCGTGGTGTTTCGCTGACTAAACCCCACCAGTAACTTGCGAGTATTGCAAGATTCCACTTCTTCTTATATCGATGTTCTACAGTTGAAATTTTTTGGCGAAACCGCTCTCCATGTTCATCGCTCACGGAGACCAAGTTGTATGGAAAGAAGTCAACCTAGCAGTCCAGGAAATGAAGTCTGAGGGACATATTACAATCATGTCGTGGTAAGCCATCACCATTGTAGACACAATATCTTTGTAAGCCAGTGACTTTACATTGTCTAAAAACGGTTGTGTTGCCTCTTTGAAAGATGTCCATGAAGGCAATTTGAAGTCTGAGGGATATATTACATCCCATGTCGTGGTAAGTCATCACTATTGCAGACGCAATATCTTTGTAAGCCAGTGACTTTACATTGCCTAAAACTTGTTGTGTCGCCTCTTTGAAAGATGTCCATGCAGGCAATTTGAAGTCTGAGGGATATATTACATCCCATGTCGTGGTAAGCCATCACTATTGTAGACACAATATCTTTGTAAGCCAGTGACTTTACATTGCCTAAAACTTGTTGTGTCGCCTCTTTGAAAGATGTCCATGCAGGCAATTTGAAGTCTGAGGGATATATTACATCCCATGTCGTGGTAAGCCACCATTGTAGACACAAATATCTTTGTAAGCCAGTGACTTTACATTGCCTAAAAACGGTTGTGTTGCCTCTTTGAAAGATGTCCATGCAGGCAATTTGAAGTCTGAGGGATATATTACATCCCATGTCGTGGTAAGCCATCACTATTGTAGACAGAATATCTTTGTAAGCCAGTGACTTTACATTGCCTAAAACTTGTTGTGTCGCCTCTTTGAAAGATGTCCATGCTGGCAATTTGAAGTCTGAGGGATATATTACATCCCATGTCGTGGTAAGCCATCACCATTGTAGACAGAATATCTTTGTAAGCCAGTGATTTTACATTGCCTAAAACTTGTTGTGTCGCCTCTTTGAAAGATGTCCATGCAGCCAATTTGAAGTCTGAGGGACGTATTACATCCCATGTCGTGGTAAGCCACCATTGTAGACACAAATATCTTTGTAAGCAGGTGACTTAACATTGTCTAAAAACTGTTGTGTTGCCTCTTTGAAAGATGTCCATGCAGCCCATTCAATTTTATCAAGAATGGTCACGAATGCAGTGTCTTGTTTTAGTTGTCAATGTCAGGGCCATTTAATATACAGGTTCAAAATGTTGACAAGTCCAAAATGTCGACAGTCGAAATGTCGACAAGGTCAACAGTACACACATAGTAAAACAGATCGGGATAATTAAGGCACTTTCACGACAGGCTTTACTTGAGAACATCTGACTCTAACTGAAGGGGTTTGTGAATGATTCATACTGACATGCTGCGATAACAGCACTGAACAACGTCTAGCACGGGAACTCCTGTTTTGAGAGCATCCGTTGACGATTGCGCAATAACAGAAATATAGTAACAATTGTTTTCTCGGAATAGTTACGTGATAGAGCGAAACGGACTGCAGATTTAGATTCAGCGTGCAAAACTATCAGAAACGCCGAATTTCTTACAGGAAACAAAATGTGTGTTGAACAGGGTTTTGCGTAAATAAGTATATATTTCGTTGAATAGCTAAAATCTTTCCACATGCTCCTTGCAGTACTTGTATATCCGTTTCAGATTGCTATGTTGAACATATGAAGCATGTGCTTAAACTGTATTTTACATCATTAACTCACATACAGGTATGCACACGGGCACAAATACACGTCTAGCACGATAGTAGGCCTGGCTCATAAAAAAACACATTCGTGTAGTTAACAATGGATAAACATAAATGCATAGCACAGGATAGGGGGCCCGAAAAAAGCTGTGCACTGAAAGTAACACTTACCACGAGAAGAAGAGGAAGATCATGTTCTTACATCAGAGCCATTTCTTTGTCCGAGAGGAGCCAGAAACCTATGTCCGCAAATCAGGTGCTGAAAAGACTTTTCTCGCCCACCTCAAGAAGCTCCTAAACACCCAGCTAAACAAATGTAGCGTTGTTTTAGAAAGACGGTACAGTCTTGTGCCTCTTGACGGTATGATGAAAACTGACCGATACATCTTCCAACAGGAACTCGCGCCATGCCACTACACTTCGGAAAAAAGAGAGTTTTTCAAAAATCACAACATCCAAATGCTCCAATGGCCAGGTAATTCTCCTGATATTAATCCAATAGAAAAGTTTTGGGCCATAGTGGAAAAGGTACCTAGGAAATTTAATTGTGATACAGAGGGTGAGCCGAAAGTTTTGCAATATTTGCATCACTTTATGTCTTCATACGTACCTTTACGACGAAAGCTGACTAGCATTCAAAGTATAGGCATCGTGTTGCACCGTCTTTAGCCATCTGTCTGCCAGTTCTTCGATTCTACAGAGGGTGAGTCAAAGGTTTTGCAATATTTGGATCACTTTATGTCTTCATACGTACCTTTACGAAGAAAGCTGACTAGCATTCAAAGTATAGGCCGTCGTGTTGCACCGTCTTTATCCATCTGTCTGCCAGTTCTTCGATTCCACGGAGGGTGAGTCGAAAGTTTTGCAATATTTGGATCACTTTATGTCTTCATACGTATCTTTACGACGAAAGCTGAGTAGCATTCAAAGTATAAGCCATCGTGTTGCATCGTCTTTAGCCATCTGTCTGCCAGTTCTTTGATTCTACAGAGGGTGAGTCGAAAGTTTTGCAATATTTTGATCACTTTATGTCTTCATACGTACCTTTACGACGAAAGCTGACTAGCATTCAAAGTATAGGCCATCGTGTTGCACCGTCTTTAGCCATCTGTCTGCCAGTTCTTCGATTCTACAGAGGGTGAGTCAAAGGTTTTGCAATATTTGGATCACTTTATGTCTTCATACGTACCTTTACGAAGAAAGCTGTCTGGCATTCAAAGTATAGGCCATTGTGTTGCACTGTCTTTAGCCATCTGTCTGCCATTTCTTCGATTCCGCGGTGATACCAGGTCTCGTCCTTCGAGGCGAAGAACTCCTTCACCCCAGCTGTAACCTCCGTCTGGCTGTTGAAGTGCCTATTGCGAAGGAAGTAGGCCATGGACCGGAACAAGTAATAATCCGACGGGGCAAGGTCCCGAAAATTTGCTGGGTGTGACATCAGTTAGATGCCCTCAAGTTCCAGGAGTTTTTCCCGGGTCGTTCGCTCGGTCTGAGACCGAGCATTGTCCTGCTGTAGGAGAGCGCGCTTTCTGTTCACCAATACCGGCTACTTCTCCTCCAAAACGGCATACATCCGCTAAAGCTGTTCAGAGTAGAGGCTGACGTTGATGGTCCGACTCTGTGGAACAAATTCGTAATGTATTAGGTTGTCGAAAAAGTCATGCCGTATTTTAGCACCCGATGGCGGTTGGGCGGTTTTGGAGGTACTAAAGGCATGCGCAGCTCTGTTATCGCTATGGCATTTGACAGGTGCCAGTTCTAGGCGCAGTCTAAAAGGAATAGTGAGCGATTTGGTTGATTTGCGGAGATTTGACATCACGTTGAAGATGGAAGTACAAACTGTGCATTTTCGCCATATTTTGCTGTTTTACTTCCGTAAAGAAAAAAACGCGCGTCAAGCTTGTGAAAAGTTGCGTAACGTGTACGGTGATAATGTTCTACACGAACGTCAGTGCCAGCGGTGGTTCGCAAAATTCCGTGCTGGTGGTTTTGACCTCAACGATGCTCCTCGGTCCGACACGACAGATTGCAGACACATTGCACATCCATCATTCAAGCGTTCACGACCACCTGAAGAAGGTGGGATACGTAAGCAAGCTCGATGTGTGGGTTCCTCATGAACTCAAAGAAGCTCCATTGACGGCGCGTATAAACATCTGCGATATGTTCATTAAACGTGAGGAAAGCGATCCTTTTTTGAAGCAACTAATAACTGGTGACGAAAAGTGGATTGTGTACAACAATGTGCTGTGCAAACGGTCTTGGTCCCGACATGCTGCTTCGCCTCAAACGACATCCAAAGCAGACACTCATCAGCGGAAGGTTCTGGTCTCAGTGTGGTGGGATTTTAAAGGTGTCGTGTTTTTCGAGTTCCTACCATGGAACCAAACAATCAATTAGAATGTGTACTGTCGGCAATTGGACAGTTTGAACGAATCCATCATCCAGAAATGTCTACAGCTCGTTCATCGTAAAGGTGTTATGTTCCATCACGACAACGCGAGACCACATACAAGTTTGATCACCCGCCAAAAATTATCGGGGCTTGGGTGGGATATGTTGCTACGCCCAGCATACTCGCCTGACCTTGCGCCGTCAGACTTCCACTTGCTTCTCTCTCTTCAACAGTCCTTGCGTGATACAACGTTCAATTCAGATGAGGCTGTAAATCAGCATCTTGTAGAGTTTTCGCCACGAAAAACAGGTCCTTCTATGAACGAGGCATTCTGCAGCTCACTGAAAGATGTCAAAAGGTTATCGAACAAAACGGGCATTATATCATTGATTGATATTTGTTCTTTCTATCAGTAAATGATCTTTGCAAAACATGGATAAAATACGTCATGACTTTTCCGACAACCCAATATTTTCCCTTCGAAATTCCACCAGACATAGAGCATCCCCTTGTGCTCGAAGCATCCACGTTTGACAACAGGTTCAGGGAACTAGTTCGGGCTCAACCACTGCCGTTTATAACGAAGTGAATTTCTCCGTCATTTTTGGTCTACGCCGGGATTCGAACCCGAGTACGCTTATTCCGGAACAAGCAGCTCTACCAACTGAGCTACGCAGACATGTATTCTGATTCCTATCTGCCTTTATGTCATGTGCGTCCTGCTGGCAGGTACGTCACATCTCCCCCGAAAGAGGGCCGGGGGCATGTCCCACGGATCAGCCGTGACCATGAATCGCTGCAGGCAGACAACCACTGTAGAACGTGCGCACTTGAGAACTCCCAGTCAATCCGGTGTGTGGAATGCAACGTCACACACATTTATTTTTCGAAGCACTGGAGAAGGGATTCTCTGATTTTTCCTATCTCGCGGTGTGGAAATAACATCACACCAACGCGAGATTTTGAACGGTCGGGTCATCCGGGTAGTTCGGGCGCCATTATAACGAAGTGAATTTCTCCGTCATTTTTGGTCTACGCCGGGATTCGAACCCGAGTACGCTTATTCCGGAACAAGCAGCTCTACCAACTGAGCTACGCAGACATGTATTCTGATTCCTATCTGCCTTTATGTCATGTGCGTCCTGCTGGCAGGTACGTCACACGTTGTGTGTTACGATTACGAAAATAGACCTACTTTTTATCGCACATAACAATTCTCTTGAAACTCCTGGAAAACCACACAAAACTCCTGGAAAACCCAGGCGTACATCGCCTGGGTTTTCCAGGAGTTTCGCGCGCACTTTCACTCGGCGGTTTGTTTCAACTGTCGTCAGTTTGTGAGGGACAATGTTGTAGGTCCTGTAGATCTTGCGGAGATCCTGAAGGTGATGAACCATGATGGTCTGTGCTATGCCCAGCTAGCCCAATAATCTCCAGGTGCTGCTTGTCGGATTTGTCTCTACGGCCTGGCGCACGGCCTCTGAATCCACGGTTCGCGGTCTACGTGACCTTGGCTGACCGTCGAGGTTTCTGTCACCTGAGTGAAATTTCTTGAACCGCTTGGTTGCGGTGCTGTGCCCCACGGAACCTTTCCTTTTCGCATGACAAATGTTCCGTGCTGCTTGAGCAGCGTTATTGCCAAGTTCAAACTCGTAAAACAAAAGTTCCCTAATTAGCCGGTTGTGGCTGTTCATCTTTTAGGCTAGAACAGAAGTAAATTTCTCCGCCATTTTTGCTCCACGCCGAGAATCGAACCCGAGTCCACTTATTCCGGAACAAGTCGCTCTACCAAGTGAGCTATGCAGACGTTCGTTATCGCTGCTATCTGCCTTTATGTCGTGTGCGTCCTGCGGGACAGGCACGTCACATCTCCCACCCCCCGATAGAGGACCGGTGCATGGCCCACGGGTCAGCCGTCACCATGAATCGTTGCAGGCAGCCATCCTCTGTAGAACGTGCACTTGAGAACTCCCAGTCAATCTGGTGTGTGGAATGCAACGTCACACACATGTATTTTTCGGAGCGCTGGAGAAGGGATTCTCTTATTTTTCCTCTCTCGCGGTGTGGAAAGAACATCTCACCATTGCGAGATCTTGAACGGCCGGGTCATCCGGGAAGTTCAGGCGCCATTATAACGAAGTAAATTTCTCCGCCATTTTTGCTCCACGCCGAGAATCGAACCCGAGTCCACTTATTCCGGAACAAGTCGCTCTACCAAGTGAGCTATGCAGACGTTCGTAATCGCTGCTATCTGCCTTTATGTCGTGTGCATCCTGCGGGGTAGGCACGTCACAAGGCGTTCCACTCACAGACAGAACGACGACATGTAGTGCTGTTGACAGCAACGACTACCTCTTTATATTTCTTTCGATGACTGCAGTGCGCGACTTGAGCTAGTTTAAACACGTGACATAACCACCGCTGCACATGCGTTCCTGCAAATATTGCAAAACTTTCGTCTCACCCTAGGTACAAAGGAAAACTTAATGCAATCCATTGTAAAGGTACAGAGATGAGAATTAACAAAAATGTGTTCTACTTTGGTAGAGTCCATGTCTAAGCGAATTAATGAAAAAAAGAGTACATATAAATTATTAGGTAATGTTGGAGTTTTATTTTTGTGCTAATTTCCTTGAGAAATTACAACTCTTCTTTCAAATATGAGTGTTCGGATTAATGTATTCGCTACTGTATAAATTCGTGACGAAAATAATGACCTTTGGTATGTAAGATGCCGGGTATTTTGGTACCAATTTTTTTGGGGGAAAATTGAGTCTTATATTACAGAAAATACGCCAAGTCAGAGCGAGTTTGACATATTTTTTCTGCACTTCGCGCTCGCGTTGCGCTTTACGTGTTGGAGTTAGCCTTTTATGTGAGTTGTACCAAATAAAGTGTCACCTCAGTGTACTTGAATTTGATAAAAGCAAAGTAACTGAAGAATAGATAACACGAAAAGAAAAAAAAAAAAACGTACGCATTCACTTATTTTGGAACATTACGATAAGCAAATATACAAAAAATGATGTTTGCTTGTTTAGCAGCAAAAGAAATCGTCCGAAAAACTAACCGTTGTTATACAGCATGATAAGGGTAGCCCGAGACAGAAATACGGAAAAGAAAATAGTAGATAAACCACACAAAGATGACGCCTCAGGAACAGAGGTAAGATATGGACAAAACTTCCACCAATGACAACGCTGCATCATCCGAAAATATGAGCTGGACACAAAATGTTAGAAAAAGGAGTTTGAGCCTTTCCCGTACTAGAGTTTATTTGGAACAGCAAAATGTTTAATTAAATCAAGTAGTATACCAAACAAGAAATAAATTTCGCACTGAAATAAGATTCGTTCCAATAGAAATTTCACAGCTTTCGATGTAAACACACCAGACAAAAAATTACGGATTGTCAACTTTATTCCCTCATACGGAGTTATATCACCACCTATTTTAATTACAACTTTAATTTTGTTTGGTATGCTATCAATATGACTCAGCATCATATGCCTATAAAGTTTATTCCATGCTCAAAAGATCGCGTAATTCCACCATATTTGTAGTATGTTGCTTTTTCATTCTTCACCGTCTTTTGTAACATGTCCCAGATTTTTTAATCACAAGGGGCTGCGCCTCTTGGCTCGCTACGCTCGTTTCCAGGGTAGCGCTCGGGTCCTGCAGCCCGACCTTCAAGTATATCACAACGGAATGAAAATGTTCTCTCAATTGTTCAATACTATTTGCGCTGTATCGATTCCAAGATGGCGGCTTGCTTACAGTTTTTGTTTCGCTCCTGGTGAACGCCTTATTGGATTTTTGTAATAGCTGGAATTGACGCGCCAGGCCTAAATAATAGCTGGAACTGACGGGTCGGGCCTAAATAATAGATGGAATTGATGGGCCGGACCAGACCGGACCTTGAACGCACGGGCTTGAGCCGGGCCGGGGTCACCAAATATGGCCCATGAGACCTCTGACATACAGGTTTTCTACTTGGAGGCGTTAGTAATGTCATGTTTTCCTCTGTGTCTCTTCTTCTAACTGCTCGATTTTAAAATCCTTTGTCTGTGATCTTCCTTCAGATATGAGAAACTTTTTGTGCACAATTTGCTAATTCCGTTAAACAGTTTTTAGCTGCAAGTGTGTGCACGTAACTTGTTCTATTTCTGCAGGTTTTATCGATTGTATAAATCTCGTTCGTTTATTTCAATGGGTTCCATTGTCTATGAATAAATCCTGCTTACATTACGTATTTTAAATTATACGCAATTTTTCTCCAGGTGGTATAAGCCTTTTATTTTCTCTTGCTGAAATTTTAGATTTTCTAAAACTCTGATTTGAAATATATCTTTCGAGTCGTAAAAGATTGAAAAAACGTGCTCATTACAGCCGAATATTCAGTGTCATTCTTGTGTTTTGTTAAGCCAGTCAAAAATAAAAAAGATTCGAAATCAAGGATTCATTATGGTTTCTGTTAGATATGTTAATGTATTCTCCTTTCTTTTTCTCTTGTTTTTTCTCTTAATAAAAATTGAAATAAACTATTCTTCTCACGGACGCTTTGTTTCGTAGCTTTGCTGTTGCATTTTTTCATTCACGCCCGAAGTCATTTACTCGTGCAAATTGCCGCACGTCTGAACATGAATCGTGTTTTAGCATGACATTCCTTCCTTCCCAAAATGAAGCGATGAAGCATATAACCTAGACGGAATTTTCAGAATGTAATGAGATGTCTTATTTTCTAAAGACTCTCATACGTTATGAGATTCCTTTGTTGTTTCTGAAGGACCTCTTACATATTTGTAGCGCATGATTTATATCGGGAGAAATGCAAAACAATGCAATATTTTGAAAGGAAAGCTTTCTGCCTTCTCGTTTTTAATGCAAGGCACACTTACAGCATATATTAATTCTATAAGGTTTTTTACTGTGAGTCCTATTTTGAGAGAACAGTTGAACGTAAAGATATATTTGAGGTATCAAAATAAAGGTCTTACCATGTTGATGTGCCAGTCGAAGAGAAAAATGAGATTGGGGCAACGGTTCAAACATTGTGGGGGCGGCAAAGTCAATGGGGCCGCCCCGGTGGCGCAGTGGTCTAAGGCGTTGGCCTCTGATCATTCGTCCGAAGGGGTCCGGGTTCGAATCCCGGTGAGGCATGGATGTTGTGTTTGTCTTACGGCACTGGCTCTCTCCCTTCCCTGGAACCAGTGACCCTAAATTAGGGACGGGCGACTGCTTATAGCCCATTGAATTGCTCACGGTGGTCGCTAAACCTCCATTCAAAAAAAAAAAAAAAAGTCAATGGGAGAGGCGTGCGGCCCTTATCTACATCAGGCGCTCAGTTCAGTGTCAGACTTGGTATACGCATGGTGTTTGTATGATCAGTCCTATAGTAAGTAAATACTTTATTGCATACTTACCCTTGACAGAATGTTTCTACAGCAGAAAAAAAAAAAGGAAAACGTAAGAGCCTTACTGGAAGGCGTAAGCGATCAATGGGTCGTAACTATATGTCTCAGACAAGAGGGAATGAAGACTATTCGCAACGCGAATCTCATTCCAACAACTTTTACAAACACAGTTGTGACTAAAGATGAGAGTAAAAGAGTGCGCTATCCAGTTGAATTTTTGCACACGATCGAGATGACTGGACTTCCGCCTCACATTCTACGACTGGAAAAGGGTGCAGTCGCGATGCTCATCATGAACCTGGCCGCCCCGGTGGCGCAGTGGTCTAAGCGCTGGCTTATGATGATTCGTTCATGAAGGGTTCGGGTTCGAATCCTGGTGAGTCATGGAGGCTGTGTTTGTTTTACGGCAGTGTCTCTCTCCATTCCCTGGAACCAGTGACCCTGAATTAGGGACATCTTCGTAAATATTCTGTAGCCTTCTGTGGATATCAGACAGCCTGCCTTCTTCCTTCTTCAAGAACTCATTAACGGCACTTTGCTTCTGCTTGAAATCCATTATTTACCTGCAATGAAGAAGAAGGGTTACTGTAGAGGAAAAGTTACTCTACCAACATGTGCAATTTGAACGACCTCTGTCAGTTAATAAAAAAGTTATTCCCACTTTTGCATTACTTTCGGTACAACTCTCCTATTTACCTGCAATGAAGGAGAAGGGTTACTATAGAGGAAGAGTTACTCTACCAACATGTTCAATTTAAACGACCTCTGTCAGTTAATAAAAAAGTTAAGCCTACTTCTGCATTACTTTCGGTACAACTCTCCTATTTACCTGCAATGAAGAAGAAGGGTTACTATAGAGGAAGAGTTACTCTACCAACATGTGCAATTTGAACGACCTCTGTCAGTTAATAAAAAAGTTATGCCCACTTTTGCATTACTTTCGGTACAACCCACGTAAATATGAAATACATGAATACGAAAACACATCAGGGTCCAGAAACGAATACCTTGGTTTAAACATGTTATAACTTTTAAATTGACAAAGATAATAATTTAACGCAGTTTTAAACAGAAGTGAATAAACTTGCAAAGTTTTGACGCATTGCTAATGAACGTAAGAAACTTCAACATGCTTGCCAGTAGTTCCACGTTGTGAAGAAAAGCGCTTTTTGCCGGTGATGGGTTTCCAAACCACGCCTTTCTATTCCGAAGCGGGATGTTCTCCTGACTGAATTATGCCCTCAATGGCTTATAGCCGCAACTTGCCGTTTTGACTCATGAATCACCTCAATGGAACGTCACAACATAAAATATCTGAACGATATTCACACTCGGCCCACACAGCTTCCAATATTTGTGGGGAAACTGTTGCAATTTCAGTTGCACTACATTATCAGTTTTAGCTGGTAAAATTGTTGCATAAACCACATCTTTAGCAACTTCTGCTTCTTCTCTCCTCAACCCTAAGGTTAATGGGTAGCATTGGTCATCATCCACAAAGGAATTCTTTCCTGAGCCATAAGCTTGATGTTCCGCTAGGGTCTTCTTATTGGACTCATATATTGACTTATTGGGCGTTTTCTTCCAGCTTTTCCTTCCATTCTACCTTCAAGCAAGTTCGTACACCACTCCAAGTGTCTTATGAGGTGGCCTATCATGTCGTCTCTTTTTCCTCCTATAGTCCATAAAATGTCTTGTATTTCCTGAGCTTTTTTAACTCTTCTACATTTGCCATTATTTCTGTCTAAGCAATTTTCCTCATATGTCGCCAACACCACATTTCAAATGATTGTAGCTCTGCTCTGTTTGTGTTTTGCAATGTCCAAGTTTCAGATGCATAAAGTGCTACATTCCACATACAATTTTTATAAAAAAAATTTTTTGTTTCCACAGTGATGGACTTGGATGTTAATAGTCCTCTTTTCTTATTGAAAGCATTCTTTGCTTGTGCTCTCCTAGTTCTCACATCTTTCGCATTTCTTCAATAGGATGTAGAAATGCTACCTAGTTTGATGAAGTTCTTAACTTGTACAGTAAAATACTTGAAGACGAAAATAAAAACACGATCTACAAACATACACATCAAAAATTAGCTCATGATTACTTGATGGTTACTATATTTAATGATTGGCTAGAAACTCATGACAAGCTAAAGTAATGGTATTTACAATGGCAAGATCTTTCGACTTCACCAAAGTCATCATCAGGCCAACAACCTCCACAAGAACATACCATTACTATACCACTGCTATCGATCTAAAACGTGGTTTAATCGATTTTTTATCATGGAAAACGTAAATAGCTTATGGCTCTCATACACGTGTCTCTACCCCCGAACATTTCGATAGATCGCTTGTCATTTTACAGTCAGTGTAGGACGCTGACGTTCATTTACACAAGTTAGTAAAATCATGCAGTGCATTGATTATGATAAGCTTTCCAACATACCAGAAATCATTACTCAAGTTATTACTCAAGTCATGAGGATAATAACTGTGGAATAAATCTTGCTCCTGTGCCCTGACCTTTGACCCTATTTCGATGATATTAAACAGAACCAGTTCAGTATACCTCCAGAACAACAAACTAAAGTTTTGTCGCAATAGAAACATTGTTATTCGAGTTATGAGAATAATAGCTGTGGAATAAATCTTGCTCCCGTGTCCTGACCTTTGACCCCATTTCGATGATATTCAGCAGCACCGGATCAGCATACATCCGGAACAGCATACTAAAGTTTTGTCACAATAGAAGCATTTGTAGTCAAGTTATGAGGATAACGGCTGTGGAATAAATCTCGCTCCTCTGCCTTGACCTTTGACCTCATTTCGATGATATTCAACAGAACCGGTTCAGTATACCACAGGAACAAGATGTTAAAGTTTTGTCGCAATCGAAGTATTTTTACGGACGTTATGACGCATAAGGGCAATGGAATGGATCCTGCTCCTGTGCCCTGATCTTTAACCCCATTTCGCCCATTTTCAATAGGGTTTCTCCCCAGGTGGTCCGCGACTGCCTACTAAAATTTCATCGAAATTGAACCATTTTTACGATAAGGACAATGGAATGGATCCCATTTCATTATTTTGGTTTTATGCATAAGGCCAATGGAATGGATCCCGCTGCGAAATGGAGTCAAAGGTCAGGACCTTTGACCCCATTTCGCTCATTTTCAATAGGGTTCGTCCCCGGATAGTCTCCTACCACATACTAAAATTTCATCGGGATCGAACCATTTTTATGCGAGTTATCGTGCGGACGGTCGGACAGACAGACAGACAGACGGACAGAGCTGGAGCATGTACGCTTCTTCAAACTACGGTTGGGAAGCGTAACAACGCCATACGAAGAAACTTCGTGATTTGGTTGCTTCACAAGCTGAATTTCGTTTATCAAGTCTTTCGACACAACAGCGGTCAACTCAGAATCACGGGAACAAGTTGTTTATCAACCTCAGCTCAGTGAAACTAACCATTATAAAAGAGTCGGCTTCGGCTCATCGTCCAAAATTCTGTTTCCCAGCAGGTTTTCCGAACATTTGTCGAGTAATACATCACTATGAACAGATCTTTAGATCCTTACCTTACACCAAAAAAGAGTTCTTTTATTTTTATCGTGCTTACCAACAAACAAAAAACACAGCCGTCTTACACACGATTAAAAACTTTACTACTAAGTATAAAAACTTTACTGTAAAGTATAAAATGCACTTAACTCCATTAGATCTTTCGGGTATACTATATACCCTTCCTCAGATGAAACCTAACCTTAAAATCACTAAAATGTTTAAAACCAAGACTGCAATTTTCAACCAATGTCTACACTGAAGAGCAATTGAATTAGAGACAGCTGGCGTTAGGCAAATGTGGCGCTGTGGGCGGCCTTGTAAACGGAAACGACATGACATATGCAACGATACGACAGTATAAGGATTGATGCGATAGGAATCAGTAAGAGTCGGACGCAGTATGGGTAAGACGAAGAACCTAAGCTCATTCGATCGTGGGCAAATTGTTGGGGCCCGACGATTGGGTCACTCCATCTCGGAAGTCGTGCAGGCACTGGGCTTTTTCACGGGTCACGGGTGCACCGTGAGTACATCGCATCCGGTAAAACCATCCCTGCAAGGGACAACTGCCGTGGACAACAGCGTGTGGATGAGCGGGGTCATCGTCGGCTAGCTCGCATTGTAACAGCGGATAGACGGACCACAGTGAAAGAAATCACTCGGCAATTTAACGCTGGTGCACAAAAACGTGTAAGCAGAAACACCATCCAGAATCATCTCCTCGCTATGGGGTACAGAAGCCATCGTCCCACGAGGGTACCGCTGCTGACCGCACATCACAGAGTGCAAAGATTAGCATGGGCGCGGGAACATCGCCACTGGACCCTAGACATGTGGAAAACTGTTGCCTGGACTGATGAGTCGAGATTCACGTTGTTACATGCGGATGGCAGGATACGAGTACGGCACAAACTACATGAAGCGATGGATCCTTCTTGCCAGCAGGGTACTCTTCAAGTTGGTGGGGTTGGCATTCTCCTCTGGGGACTGTTTACGTTGACTGAAATGGTACCCCTGGTACGTGTGACATCGTGCCTCACAGGTCAACGTTACTGAGATATCGTGGACGACCATTTGCTCCCGTTTGTGGGTCTTCAACATCCCACTGGGGACCTCATCCTGCAATAAGACAATGCACCGTGCCATCGCTCCAGAATTGTATCCGAATGGTTGGATGAACACTCCACCGACGTGACCTCGCTTCCTTGGCCAGCTAGGTCACTTGACCTCAATCCCATCGAGCACATCTGGGATGCCATCGAGAGAGATGTTCGGGGCTCTGACCCCCCACCCTCAAATCTTCGTGAATTGTGGGAGCTTGTTCACGGGTCGTGAATCCGTACGGCTTCCCAACGCTTCCGGTGTCTTGTCGAGTCCATGCCGAGACGAATCGCCGCCGTCATCAGTGCGATAGGTGGTACTACACGTTACTAGACAGGTATCTCTGATTCAATTGCTCTTCAGTGTATATACACTGGCGGAAAGCGAAAAAAGAACACCAAGAAGGAGACGTCTGATACCAGCGAAATTTATACAGCATAATAACGGAATACAGAGGATAACGTGATCAAAACATTATGGCAAAATACAGCTGTATTTGCTGGTAAACTGAAAAATAACATTTCCATGTAACATGGTTAGTACGAGGTTGAACCGCCATGAACTGCGTCACACTGTGCAATTCTGGCATAGAGTCAGTCGTACAGATGTTGGATGTAAGTTCGGGGTATTGAGTTCCAAGCATTCTCAACCTGGACGCGTAAATCGAGGATGGTCGTGGATGGCCGCGGAGACCGGATAAGTTGTTGTCCCATAAAATCCCACACGTTCTCAATGGGGGACAAATCCGGTGAACGTGCAGGCCATGGAAGTTGTCTCATACCCGGAAGTGCATGTTGCGTTGCACGTGCCGTGTGTGGGCGTGCGTTATCTTGCTGGAAAACACTATGATGGACCGACCATACAAATGACACAACAACGGTCTGAATGATGTTGTTGATGTAGGAGGTGCTGTTTACCGTACCCGGTCGAACACTAGTTGTGTACGTGAGCGATAGCTGATCGCTCCCCACACCAGGAGACCAGGTGTAGGCCCTGTGTGCCGCTGGCGGATGCAAGAAGGCTGTAGACGCTCACCTGTGCGTTTGCGAATACGCATACGACCATCGCAGGCTCCCAAGCAGAATCTGCTTTCATCGCCGAACACAACAGATCGCCATCGCGTCCTCCAGTGCAGACGTTGGCGACACCACTGCAGCCGTTCCTGACGGCGGGTTGGAATCAGAGGTAAACATGCCAGAGGCATTGTGCATGTAGTTCTGCGTCCAGTAGACGGTTGCGGATTGTTTGCACAGTCACCTCAGGTGCAACGGCAGCTCGGATTTGCGTCGCAGTGGATGTTCTGCTTGACAACGCCGCTCTTCTTATGCGTCGATCGGTCCGCTCATCAGTCCATCTGTGACTCCCGGTTCCACGTCTTCTCGTGTGGGAATGTTCCTCGAACCATCTACGCCACCATCGTACCACCACCGATACTTTCCGTCCAATTCGCTCCGCATTACGGCGATACGACCACCCGGCCTCATGGAGTCCTACTAGACGAACTCGCGCAAAGTCCGATAACTGCTGAAATCGTACACGTCTTCCATGTCCAGGCATTGCAGCTTCTTCAGGGTCTTCGCACGTGTTCGTAAGCCGACGACTGATTACATTCATTTCGCCGTACTCCTTAAATACCACCGACGATAATTTGCATATTATGCCGTGGTGTGGCGTAAGCGCTCACCGGTTGGTCGCGAAATTAACATCACACCTACGTAAACTAGACCACATTAAGATATGTAACTTTCATGATCGTTCGGTAATTCCTTCTTGGTGTTCTTTTTTCACTTTCCGCCAGTGTATATACATATTCACACCGACATGTCCGATGCACTCGCTGTATTATGTACGCAAGCGTCAAGTCTCGTTCAATGTTCTCTCACGCACTTGTGTTCTTTTTCTAATGTCCAGAAGATGTCTCCAGGGTGCTGCTATTACATATGTAAACTCATCATTACAAGATTTTTGGCCTAATTTATAAATATACATGCTCTCAGTCAGTAATAATTGTGATTGTGCCATAGGTGTATGTAAAATATTCATTTCGTCCCATTGTGGCACATACACATCGTTCACACAGTCTTGATAGAGCCGTAGAGTTTGAGGCCGAGCGGATACTGTACTTATGTTAGGTTAATCTGAACCGTACTGCTCTAGCCGTTGAACCCACATGCATCACTTCCGTCTCGGTCTCGTCCCTTAATGGTACACAATAGACACCTAAACGATTTAATACATCCACCCGGTCCCTAACATTTTTCACCAAGGACTGAACATTCACAGACCTTTGACCAAAGCCTATGTTATATTTGTTACAAACAATCTTCAGTACGCTAACAATTCCTGGGATATACGGCAACGATCCATTATACCTAAGCCGCCCCGGTGGCGCAGTGGTCTAAGGCGCTGGCCTCTGATCATTCGTCCGTAAGGGGTCCGGGTTCGAATCCCGGTCGGGCATGGATTTTGTGTTTGTCTTACGGCACTGGCTCTCTCCCTTCACTGGAACCAGTGACTCTAAATTAGGGACGGGCGACTGCTTATAGCCCATTGAGTTGCTCACGGTGGTCGTTAAACCTCAAATCAAAAAAAAAAAAAAAAAAAAAAAAATCATACCTAATTTCTTTTCGATCACGCAATAGTGCTGTGCTGTTGTATAATTCGATTCGTGGCTGCAACTTACCCACGATGTACCGTGGATATCCGTACTGCGAGGCCGACTTGACGCATGTGTACATAATACAGCGAATGCACCGGACATATCGGTGTGAATATGTATATATATATATACACTATCTACCAACAAGTAATTGGACACCTGTGATAGCACAGGAAAACGAAGTTTATTCATTTTCAAAGGTTGGTGGAGCCTCCAGGAGCGACGATTACATCTGCGACCCTCCGGGGCATACTCTCAACCAGGCGTTGGCTAGCGGTATTTTCTTCCGCTCGGCTTGGAGAAGGCAGGTCAGTTCCTTCACCGATTTCAGACGGTGGGGGCACCCCTTAAGTCGACCCTCCAACTCGTCCCAGAGGTGCTCGATAGGGTTAAGGTCCGGGCTCTGCGCATGCCAGTCCATTCGATTAACCCCATTGTCACCATACCAAGCCATGGTGGACCTAGCAACATGACAGGTGGCATTGTCATCCTGAAAGTAACATGGGCCCACCCCGTAAAACTGACACAACGTAGGAAGCGCATGGTCATCCCAAATGGGGCAGTAGGTCTCGGCGTTGAGTTTAGCAGGAATTGCGACCAAGGGTGCCGTGCCATACCAGGAGAAACATCCCGATAGCACAATTCCACCGCCGCCGAACTTCACAGTTGGCACAATACATTCTGTCTGACAGGAGGCGTTCTCCAGGCAGACGCCAAACCCAAACCCTGTCATCCGAACGGTAGAGGATGAACCTTGATTCGTCGATCCAGAGAACCTGTCTCCACTGTTCAACGGTCCACTATCGACGTTATTTGCACCACGTTAGCCCAGCAGCGCTATTCGACTTGGTGATCAAATGCTTGTAGGTAGCAGCACGTCTATGATAACCGAGCAGATGGGCTTCCTTACGGATGGTATTCATCGAAAGAACACTCCCGGATGCCTGTTGAAACTTGTCGCAGATGTGGCCCATAGATTTGGTGCGGTTCTTCCGAATTTCTCTGGCCAGCACCCGTCGGTCTCTAACTCTCAGTTTTGTGGGTCTGCCGGGTCGGGGCACATTCCGACAGTCACCTCTCATCTTCCACTTGCCAATCACGCAGGCCACTGTCGATTTTGGGTACTTCAACTCGCTGGATATGTCACGTAAGGATCGTCCATTTCTGTGATACCCGACGATTGCACCTTTCTCGAAATCAGAGAGCCCTGAACTGCGTGGCATCTTGCATGTGACTGGTTACGTTGTTGTTTCCCGCACGATATTTAACGGCGGCGGCCGTGACGCGTATCAGGACCGCAGATATCGTCGATTGCAGGGGTGTCCAATTACTTGTTGGTAGATAGTGTATATATATATAGACACTGCTTGAAAATTGCTGTCTTGGTTTTAACGATTTTAATGATTTTTAGGTTAGGTTTCGTCTGAGGAAAGATACTAGGGGTGTTCAAATGAAAAGGTACGAAACGACACTGTGGGTATAAATGAAGACTTTATTCAAAGTATACACCATAGGCCGTAGCACAACAATCCCATTGATTAACGAGCCGAAGGATTCCTTGTTCCCAGAATTCCTGTGGCCGTGACGAGACCCAGTCCTGCACAGCGTCCTTGATTTCGTCGTCCGAGTGGAAGCGCTTCCCTTTCAGATATTTTTCAGGCGACCAAACACATGGAAATCTCAGGGCGACATGTCCGGGCAGTAGAGCGGATGGTCAAGCTGCTCCCACTGGAACTTGGCCAGTTCCGCGTGTGTGACCCTGGAGACGTGTGGACGCCCGTTATCATGGAGCAGAACCACACCCTCCGTGAGCAGCCCCGGTCTTTTGTTCTTGATGGACCTGCGTAGGCTTCGGAGTGTCTCACAGTACACATCGGAGTTAATGGTTCGTCTGTGCTGGAGGAATTCAACAAGTAGTCAATTGGACGGCGCTCTTTATAAGAGCCTCTGCTCTCTCCTGCGCATGCGGGCGCCGCGCATGCTCCGATCCACGCCGGCGACTCCAATCGCATCCCTAGATGTGTCGCTACGTTCTCCCATAGCGGCATAGGCAAATATGTTAACGGTTACGTTCTTATGACGTTTCGTACCTTTTCATTTGAACACCCCTAGTATATTGTATACCCGAAAGATCTAATGGAGTTAAGTGTATTTTATACTTTATAGTAAAGTTTTATGCTTAGTAGTAAAGTTTTTAACCAAAGAAGATCTTTCTAGAAGTTTAACTGCCTGTGATATTTCTAAAAGTTTTCAGCCAAACACCTTGTCTCAATCAACTGATTTGTTCAGCCAGAAAGAAAGCAATTTGAAATGGGAAAACAACATCTAATAACTTTAAAATTAATAAAAATTCAGATATTGGGATAACCTCTACAGACAAATCACAAATAATAGGTATTCTAGATCACCAAGATTATATGCAAACAATGAAACAGAAATTAGTTCCTCATAAAATTCTAAATTTCAATCCGGTTGCAGATGCAATAACTGCTTTGCCTAAACTTAGGAACGAAGGCTTTTTTCCACACAAAATTTCTGTTAACATGAAACTACCTCAGGGCCCATGTGTCCCGGTGATGTTTGGTAAGAAAACAATTGCATAAATTAAATCATGCTCTACGACCTTTAGTTTCTTCATGTAAACCACCCATTCGTCCTTTGGGAAAATCATTAGCTAATCTTTTTAAAACTCTGTTGAATCTATCCTCTTCCACATTTTTAGTTTCCAACTCACTACAGGATATTGAACGAGTTCGTTCCATTCAAACCTAGGGCACCTCTTTTATTCTTGCATCCCTGGATGTTATTTCGCTATTTCCTAATGATCCTATTGATGTTGTACTTTCTTTATTGAACAAAAATTTCTTTCTGGTGCTAATCTCTCACCTGTCCAAGTTTCTGTTCTTCTTTCTGCCCTTAAGTTTGTTGCCTCCAGATCTTATTTTAAATCTGATAATATAATTTATTAAGAAAAAGCTGGAGCGCCCAAGTGGTCTCCTCTTTCACCTATTTTGGCGGAGTTCGTTCTTCAAACCCTGGAGGAACGGGTAATTGGAACTTGTCCCTTTAAACCCAGTTTCTATTTGCATTATGTGGACGATATTCTTATATATTGGCAGCATTCACATAACTATCTCACCCAGTGTTTGGACTTGATGAACTCTCAATACCCCACTATGCAATTCACTTCGGAGTTAGAACGAAATTTATCTATACCTTTCCTGGATCTAAATCTTCAGCGTAACCCTATTAACAATTCTTTATCTTTATCAGTCTATAGGAAACTAATTCTACTCAACCCATCTTAATTCCAGCGAATTATTTTCATCCAACTGCTGTAAGACTAACCGAATTTCGTTAATTGATAAAAAGAGCATATACTCATTCCTCTACTGCACGGTTTCGCCAACTGGAACTGTCTAAGATTTTCGACATAGCGGAATCTTTGGAATACCCTAAAAGTACTATTTACTCTCTCCTTCGTAGGTATAACCGTCTTAACTGTTCCACTTTGCAATGGGATAGCCAAACTTTGGCTTATACGGGATTTTTGGGTTATCGACCTCATAGTTTTTGAATTTCAGAACATTGTGCAAGGAAGCTGGTATGAACTTTGGAGACAAGACACGTAATTGATTTTCCTTTGTATGAAGTGACCGAGATAAGAAACAACTTAAATTTCAACATGGCATACATGGTGATTGTAAACTCCTTCAACAAAACAAGAGGGGTGATAGCACACATCAAAGCGAACAATATTTGCAATGGAACCTAGGGTCGCATTCCACTCCTAGTGCCAGAAAAGAGCACGTTCGAAAAACGTCCAACAGGTACACGGAGTTCCAACCAGCACATGAGAAGCACACGATGCAAGGCAGGTGCGCTGAACACGTGCGTAGACGATGAGGAGACAACATTTAGAAAAGCAGCAGAACCCGTTCAGCGATATTACCGTGCGAACATCACATGAGAATTGACGTATACGTCTGTCCGGCGAAGCGTACCGTGTGTTTCTGGAGCAAGTGCTTCCCTGTCTGTTGCAGGGTGTTCCGCTCACCACACGGAGGGACATGTGGTTCATGCATGATGGGGCTCCAACACACTTTGCCACCGAGGTCCGATACTTCCTAAACGCGACATATTCCGGGCGGTGGATTGGATGTGGTGTGGACCCGTGGCTTGGCCTCCACGCACTCCGGACCTTAATCCAATGGACTTCTTCTTTTGGGGGCACATGAAGTCATCGGTGTACGAGACACTTGTGGACTCCCTGGAAGATCTGGTCGCGCGAATCGCTGTTGCTGCGGACAAGATCACATCGAGAGTCTACGAGAGGGTGCGAAAGTCCTTCATTCGCCGGTGTGGGCTGTGCAACGACGCCCTTGGACGCCAGTTTGAGCAGCGTCTTTAAGTCTTTCTCTGATGCGATTGGAATTGCACAACTCATAAATTAGGTATGTCTCTTTGTTTTCACTGTTGAACGCTAAACGTGGATATGTAACTTTACTCTTTTCTGGCACTAGGAGTGGGATAAGGCCCTAGGTTCCATTGCAAATATTGTTCGTCTTGATTTGTACTATCACCCCCTTTGTTTTGTTGAAAGAGCTTACAATAATATATTGCGTACCTTTGAAAGCAATTTCGTTTACTAATGCAGACTGTGATTACATCGGGTCCACGTTAAGGACAGTTCAGACGCGTTTATCTGAACATGTATACGATTTGAAAACCTCAGCAACTACTACCGCACTTGCTCGCTGTGTGCACAGAGGTTTACACATTCTTCAGTGGAATGCGGTTCGGATCCTAGTTTCACTTAACTATAAGGCTGCATATCTTCTTGTGGAAAGTTTATGTATATGTTTAAATCGAAAGGTATGTTGCAATGATGAGTTACCTTCAGATATCCCCACTGCTTGGTCAAATTTATTGAATGATTTACTCCCATGTTTTAATCGTGCTACAAAACTATTTTCGATTCTTCCCTTCCCCCTCTCCAATCCCCGTCTTCCTTGAACTTCTTCGAACATTTTAACGAATGTCATTTTGTTGACCTGCGCATGTATCAATATACGTCATCTGTCACATGTACACTGGTGTGCAAAAATTAAGGACGAAGAGGAGAAATTAGCATAACAGCGGAACGAGCAGGCAGAACGGACCGAAAGACCACTCAGGAGATAGACTAGGGTCCAGTACGGTAAGGTATGCGCATAATGCAGCATGACGTAGGGGTGTGTGTGTGTGTGTGACGGAAGACTATAAAACACACGGCCGGTGTACGCTCATCAATTCGGTGAAAGCTATTGCACGGTGTACATCGGTTTCAACGCCGTCGAGTTGCTACCACCGTGTAATATGGCCAATAGGCAATCTAGTGGGCGACATCTGGATAACTTTACCCAAGGTCGCGTCATTGGGAAGTTGGAAGAAGGTCGAAGTGTGACTTGTGTGGCCAGGAGTTCGAGATCGCTCACAGCATCGTTTCACGAGCCTGGAGAGCATTTCAAACGAGAGGAACAGCTGTCCGAGAGTTTAGCAGTGGTCATCCACGAGTAACCACGGCGTCGGACGACCGGCATATTGTCTTACAGACGAGAAGAACAGACGGTAGACAACAGGAGAAATCGCAAGGCACATGCAACAGACAAATGGACGTCCGTTTTCGCGTTTCACCGTGGCCAGGAGGCTGCACAAAGGTGGTCTATATGCACGACGACCAGTACGGTGTGTGCCATTAACGCCTGCTCATCGGAGACGGCGGTTTCTGTGGTGCCAGGAACACAAGAACTGGACGCATCAGCAATGGGGTCGAGTTCTCTTTACGAATGAGAGCCGATTTAGTCTGACGAGCGATTCTGGACGTATACACATCTGGAGAGAGCAGGAAACACGCAACCGCACCTCCAACATCATCGGAAGGAACCGGTTTGGAGGTGGCGGAGTTCTCGTTTGGGGCGGTATCATGCTTGGTAGCCGTACTTCTCTCAAGGAGGTTCAGTCACTGGTGTCCGCCATTGTACCGAGGTTCTCCTGCCTCACGTGTGTCTGTTTAGAGGTGCTGTGGGTCCTGAGTTCCTCTTTATGGGCGACAACGCTGCACCTCATCGTATAGTGGCTGTAGCAGAGCTGTTGGAGAGTGAAGATATTCAACGCATGGATTGGCCCGCGACGTCCCTGGACCTAAATCCAATTGAACACATGTGGGACCTTCTCGGGAGACGCTTGGCAGCACGTCAACAGCAGCCTGCAACGATTCCTGAGCTGCGATTGGCGCTACAAGAGGAATGGGCCGCGATACCTCAATAGCTCCTTAACAACCTCGTCCTCAGCATGGACAGACATTGTAAATCCTGCAACGCAGTCAGGAGTGATCATATCCCCTACTAAAAACTGGATTTTTGTTGGCAGCCGCCTGTCACATGGACGTTTCTGTCTTCTGTCCAGTTGTGCTCAAAGCTACCTTTTCAATAAAGTGCCTTTGTATCTACTTTGGATTCCTTGTTTGGACGGTTTTGCTCACTTGTCTCATATTCTTACATCTTGGGGATCTTATGGTATGATTTGAGTCGATGTGGAGCACTTCTGCACGACGTTACATTCGAAAAACCGTCTCGTCCTTAATTTGTGCACGCCAGTGTAGAAGAACCTGTCTTTCGTGGCGAAAAACTATACTAGGTGCTGATTTACAGCCTCATCTGAATTGAACGTTATACCACGCAAGGGCTGTTGAAGAGAGCAAAACAAGTGTAAGTCTGACTGCGCAAGGTCAGGCGAGTATGCTGGGTGTGGCAACACCCCCCCCCCAAGCTCCAATAACTTTTGGCGGGCGATCAAACTTGTGGGTGGTCTCGAGTTGTCATGATGGAACACAGCACCTTCACGATGAACGAACTCTGGACATTTCTGGATGATGGATTCTTTCAAACTGTCCAATTGCCGACACTACATATTCGAATTGATTGTTAGGTTCCGTGGTAGGAGATTGTAAAACACGACACATTTAAAATCCCACCACATTGAGACCAGAACATTCCGCTCATGAATGTCTGCTTTGGATGTCGTTTGAGGCAAAGCAGTACGTCGGTACCAAAAGTGTTTGCGAAACACATTGTTGTACACAGTGCACTTTTCGTCACCAGGTATCAGTCGCTTCAGAAAAAGGATCGTTTTCCTCACGTTTAATGAGCATATCGCAGATGTTTACAAGCGCCGTCAATTGTGCTTCTTTGAGTTCATGAGGAACCCACACATCGAGCTTGCTTACGTATCCCAGCTTCTTCAGGTGGTCGTGAACGCTTTAATGATGGATGTGCAATATTTCTGCAATCTCTCGTGTCGTGTAACGTGGGTTTCACTCGATCAATGCCTTGATTTGGTCGTCATCAACCTCGGTGTGCCTCCCGGACCGAGGAGCATCGTTGAGGTCAAAATCGCCAGCACGGAATTTTGCGAACCACCGCTGGCACTGACGTTCTTGTAGAGCATTATCACCGCAACTTTTCACAAGTTTGACGCGCGTTCTTCTCTTTACGGAAGTAAAAGAGTAAAATATGGTGAAAATGCACAGTTTGGTCTTCCATCTTCAACTTGATGTCAATCTTCGCAAATCAACCAAATCGCTCACTATTCCTTTCAAACGGCAACTAGAACTGGCACCTGTCGAATGCCATAGCGATAATAGAGCTGCGCATGCCTCTAGTACTTTCAAAACCTCCCAACCGCCATCGGGTGCCAAAATAACGTCATGACGTTTCCGACAACCCAGTAAATAACGGAGGATTCTGAAAACCGAAGCGCTAGGCATGTTTGCTACATATGCAATCTTTTCACATGTTTTCTGTCGATCTTCTACCAAAATATAGTTGGCGATAAACGCAGAAGAGTCGTCCGTTCCATCTCGATGCCCGGCCGCTTTTTGTGTCGTCTTCGATGCTTTCCTGACCTTGGCGGAGACAAGAAGCCCACCTTGACACTGTGTGGAGATCCGCTACACTAACCCTACAAACTTCGCCAAAGCTTTATGAAATTCGGTAGGGGAGTTTCCTCGCAATGTTTAATTTTTAATGTAGGGTCCCTGGTTGCTACGCGAGATCCTACGTGACTCACTTTCTTCCTCCATTACTAGACAGAATTTTTCGAAACAGGAACAAATTAACCAGCAAACGTAGACACAACTTTGTATACTGAAGTCTGACTTACAACTGGCGCAACGATTGGAGCGAAAACATCATCCAACGGACAGTGCCTGCGCAGTGTGTAAAACTTTTGAAATGACGTACGTATACAAATTTTGAAGATGACAATCCGATTTTTGGCGTAAATGTGACAAGGATGGTAAGTCAGATAATATCCGAAAACTTGAAAAATTTTTTGCCGGTTGCTTCGACTAGCGAATCCTGTGATGGTTATATTCAAATTGATCGGAAACTTGAAACTTGGTCGTTCTGGGTTGTGTAGTGGATAGCATACCCGGGCATTTTTTGGGAGACGCGGATTCGAGTCCCGCTCCAGGACGATGAAATTTTCAAGTTTTCGGATAATATCTGACTTATCATCCTTGTCACATTTACGCCAAAAATCGGATTGCCATCTCCAAAATTTGTATTATATGGCGTAATCCCGTATTTCTTTCATGATTTATCTGCTTCTCCGGGCAATCACGGGATAAGATTCTTAACCTCCAGATTCGCTAAACATGAATGCCGGTTGCTTCGACTAGCGAAGCCTGTGATGGTTATATTCAAATTGATCGGAAACTTGAAACTTGATAGTTCTGGGGGTGGAGTGGTTAGCATACCCGGACATTTTCTGAGAGACGCGGGTTCCAGTCCCGCTCCAGGACGATGAAACTTTCAAGTTTTCGGATATTATCTGACTTACCATCCTTGTCACATTTACGCCAAAAATCTGATTGTCATCTTCAAAATTTGTATTATATGGCGTAATCCCGTGTTTCTTTCATGATTTATCTGCTTCTCCGGGCAATCACGGGATAGCATTCTGAACCTCCAGATTCGCTAAACATGAATGCCGGTTGCTTCGACTAGCGAATCCTGTGATGGTTTTATTCAAATTGATCAGAAACTTGAAACTTGATAGTTCTGGGTGGTGTAGTGGTTAGCATACACGGGCGTTTTCTGGGAGACGAGGGTTCGAGTCCCGCTCCAGGAAGATGACATTTTCAAGTTTTTGGATATTATCTGACTTACCATCCTTGTCACATTTACGCCAAAAATCGGATTGTCATCTTTAAAATTTGTATTATATGGCGTAATCCCGTATTTCTTTCATGATTTATGTGCTTCTCCGGGCAATCACGGGATAGCATTCTTAACCTCCAGATTCGCTAAACATGAATGCCGGTTGCTTCGACTAGCGAATCCTGTGATGGTTTTATTCAAATTGATCAGAAACTTGAAACTTGGTCGTTCTGGGTGGTGTAGTGGTTAGCATACACGGGCGTTTTCTGGGAGACGAGGGTTCGAGTCCCGCTCCAGGACGATGAAATTTTCAAGTTTTCGGATATTATCTGACTTACCATGCTTGTCACATTTACGCCAAAAATCGGATTGTCATCTTCAAAATTTGTATTATATGGCGTAATCCCGTATTTCTTTCATGACTTACGTATATTCGCATATTGTCATTTTTAAACAAGCTACAACGTAAGACTTCGTATATCAAAATAAAAACACTGTTGTATTACGCATTTATTAAAATTAAGAAAAAACGATTGGTATTAGTGCAAAATTTAAGAGGAAAATTTCTACAATGCGAAATTTGAGGATTAACGCTAAAAAATTACATCGTCACGACTATTAGTTATGGATGTATCAGTCATTTTCTAAAAGTCGGCAGATGTGAAGTTGGGAAGGGGAGAACCAGGGAGAAAGCACAGGGAGGAGGAGGGGCGGGGAGTTTTGGGAGCATACGCCCCTTACAGGTTCCTAACAACTAGCCAAAATTTAGCTTTTCCCTAACTATTCCCGACGTTTGACTTTTTTCCTGAGCTAAATGGATTTTCTTATTACAGATAAAACTGATTAAATTGCAGCAAATTGCAATAAGGATGTCTTTCGCTTTAAAATATTTCCGAATTCTTTGTAAGGTGCGTCGTATAAATATAGTAACAGTCTACTTTGTGCCGTAAACGCAATGCAAATATAGGTAGGAAGCTGAAGTGGTACCTAATTAGACATAACCCTACAACAAACATTTCGATCCGTCGAGATGACTGAATTGTGTGAAAATAACACCACAAAGTGAAATAGTGTCATTTCAGGTGTCTCATAAATATAAAGACAACTATGTAAAGTAGCCACATGCAAATTAACATGTTGTACGCACGCGCATGGGCCGTAATTCGGACCAGCCTACAAAAGACACCGGACCTGCCGTCAGACATTCATTTACCGAAATGCCACGCAACAGTCAACTTTCTGGTCAGAAGGTGCAGAAGATTTGGAGACTGAGAGCAAATAGATTGCCTGTAGCGAAAATTTGTAAAGCCATGGGGAGGAGTAGGACAGTCATTTATAAGACTTTATCGAAACGCGGTGCGTTAACTGCCAGAAAACGGCCTGGAAGGCCTCAAATAACAACCAAACGAGATGATCGTGCCAGCATGCGTTTAGTTTCATCCCAAAGGTTATCACTACGTCAAGTTTCTCGGACTGTTGGTGTCACCGTCTCAAAGGACACAGTTCATCGACGAATCAAGGAAAGTCGCAACATTGTGCTCCGTAAAATTGCGCCGTCTGCCACACCTCACGCGGCGCCACAAGAGAGCTAGATTGTTATGGGCAAACAGCCAGCCCCATGCACTGGACGGACGAGTGGATAACAACTATTTTCTCCGATGAGAAAAAGTTCAACCTGGGCGGCCCTGACGGTTGGAACTGCTAATGGCAGGATTTACGACGCGAGCCACGCACCTACTTCAGCAGACAGAAAGGAGTAGGGGGATCTGTGATGGTCTGGGGAGCTTTTGCGTTCAATGGGATAACGGATATCGCTTTCCTGCAAGGCAGGCAAAACTCCGAAACGTATCAGGACATACTCAGCAGCCACCTTCTACCGTCTTCCTAAACTCTAGTGGGTGTTGATTATCTGTTCCAGCAAGACAATGCCTCTATCCATCGGTCTGCATCAACGAAAAGCTGGTTTAACACACATCATGTGACCGTAATGGATTGGCTAGCACTCAGTCCAGATGTAAACTCTATCGAGAACCTCTGGGATATCATAGCTCGTGATGTGTATGCGAATGGACGGCAGTTCTCAAGTGTGGGGGCATTGAAAGAGCAGATTGAAAGAAGCTGGTACGCACTCCGTCCAGAGCACTTGCATAATTTAGTGGGCAGCATGCCCAATCGGGTTTTCAGTGTTATTTGGAACAACGGCTCCACTATTCGTACCGGAGGTGCTCATAACTAGTAAGTCTTTATATTTTTGAGACAGCGTATTTCTGTTTTTTTCTTGTACTTTGCGTTGGAATTCTTATGTTTCCGTCAAACTATTGTGCAGTTGCGTGTGCTATGCTATTTTTCTATTTTTGCTATAAATATGAAGTGTACATTTCAGCTTGTTGTTGTTTCTCTTTTATTCGATAATTTTTTCTGTCTCTATATTTATGCGACGCACTATATTTCACGTTTCTACGCTAAAATAGATAATAAAACACTAATCTCAATCCAATAAATAAGAAGATTTTAAGGTTTTCATTCTGCGTCTAAAAATAATTTTTTTTTTGGTTGGAGATTTAACGACCACCGTGAGTAACTCAATGGGCTATAAGCAGTCGCCCGTCCCTAATTTAGGGTCACTGGCTCCAGGGAAGGGAGAGAGACAGCGCCGTAAGACAAACACAACATCCATGCCTCACCGGGATTCGAACCCGGACCCCTTTCGGACGAATGATCAGAGGCCATCGCTTAGACCACTGCGCTACCGGGGCGGCTAACTCCATTTCATTACGTTTGAATGTGATACTAGAAATCTAAGGGGAAATCAATACCTTAACAGATATTGGCTCTCCTACATGTAACTCCGGCATGCTTTCGTATTTCATCCATCCATCTCCCGTGCAGTCTACTTCTGGGTCTTTTTCTGTCCCTTGGAATCCAGTCTAAAATTTCACTTGTCCATCTGTGGTCCGTTCTTCTGGCAACATGTCCAGTCCATTGCCATTTCAGGGATTTTACTGTCATCATGATGTCTTCCACTCTTGTTATTTTCCTTATCCATGAGTTCCTTATCTTGTCTTTCCTGGTTACACCAAGTATGCATCTCTCCATGCCGTTTTCAGTTGTCTGTAGCCTTTGTATATCTTTTTTAGTTGAAGTCCATGTCTCTGCTCCACACGTAAGAACTGGAAGAATGTATTTATTAAATACGTTTATTTTAAGACATAAAGGCATATTGCTCTTGAAAATTCTACTGTTCCTTCTAAAAGCTCTCCAACCAAGTTTTATACTTCGATTAATTTCCTCATCGTGACCCTCGCTTGATATTTGCTTTCCAAGGTAAATGTAGCTTTCGGTTATCTCCAGCTTTCCACGCGTCTATTGATAAACCTTCCTTTCTTGTAAAAGCATTGTACATCTTTTCTGAAAGTTCATTTTTAGTCCCACTTCTTTTCTCTTCTCAGCCAGTTCCCGGATAATATCCTGCAGCTTTGAAGGGGTAGTTGCAAAAATGACTATGTAATCAGCAAAACGAAAGTAAGTTAAATAAAATGTACATGAATCCTTATCCCCTTGTTTTCCCAGTTCAACGACTGAAAAATATTTTGCAATGTGGCATTGAAGAGATTGGGAGAAATGGTGTCACCTTGTCTGACTTCCTTTCCAGTTTTTATTGGTGTTTTATCTTCAAATAGTCGAACCTTTGCACTTGCATTTTCATAGATTTTATTAATAATGCTAATGTAGGCATCTGCAATACCGCAGGATTTCAATGCCATTGTAACTCCTGATGGTTTCACCGAATCAAAGACATTATCATAATCGATAAAAGCATGCATAAGGGAAGTTCATATTCCCTCGCTCTTTCAATTAGTTCTCTCAGTATGTGGATATGATCTATTGTGCTGTAGCCACTCCTGAATCCAGCTTGTTTTCTCGGTTGAGCCATGTCCAGTGTCACCTTCAAGCGGTGTGAAAGAACTTTAGGGAAGGTTTTATAAACCACTGATAGGAGGCTGATAAGGTCTGTACTTCTTGAGATCCTCAATGTCCCCTTTTTTATGTAGGAGGATCGTTGCAGCATTGTTCCAATCCTCAGGAATCTTTCCCTCATTGAGACATCTAGTGAAAACTTAAGCGAGTGTGGTTTCTATTTCTCCTCTTTCCTCAACAATGTCCACTGTAATTCCATCTTCTCCTGGAGCTCTTTCCCGTTTCATGTTCTTAATTGCATGTGCAACTTCTGCTGGGAGGACAGGAGGAACGTTTGCACTGGTACCTTTTTTAACGAATGGAATACCTTATATTATAGGTCGATCTCGTGATTAGGTCGACGCCCCCCACCCCGATTTTTATCTGAATATTTGCAGTTTTTGTATATCCCGTGTATAAGTCAACCCCCGATTTTTATGAGAATATCTGCAGTTTTTGTATACCTACCTATCTTGTGCATAAATTAAAAAAAGAAATCATTTTCCAAGGATGCGCCCGCATGAGGAAATGTGAACCTACTATTTATTGTTGTAGCTGCTCTCGCAATGTTGCTTGCGTCAGTTTCCGCAAAATGTGGATGGAATTGAATCATAATTCTAGGAAGATGATAGGGCTCACCACACTGGTTAGAGAGTTTGCAGGGGAAGGTTACACCCTTTCACAGTATATGAACCCACTTTTGCACATTGTCCCCACCCCTTTCTCCCACTTTTTGCGAGAGAGTTTTCTGCAGTTACTTCATTCATAGAGAGAAAAAACTTCCTCAACCATATTTGGAAAGCGTAAATAAGTGTTGATGTCAACCTGATAGTTTTTTTATCCCATAAAAAATATGCATGCCGTAAAAAATAAAAGTGTAACTTTTGAAGTTTTCAATGGATTTCTTCAAAATTTAAAACGAATCTTTATTTTGATATATTGTGGACACTGTAAAATTTGCACGCGACTATTTAAAAAATTGGAGAAAATTTGTTCTGTAAAATATTCTACCACTACCCTGTGCAGGGTAGCAGCTGTCGGCCAACTGCTGAGCTGGACGAGTGTGTGATCGACAGAGAGGTTGTTTATCTACTCTCAAGTTTGATCCCCCTCTCCACCGTGTTTGTGACAAACAATCGACTTTAGTGACAAAACCAAACATCGCACCATTCAGTAAAGATGCAATCCTTTTTGCTCGCTCTTAGTCTTCAGAAAAGGTTACTGTTTGTTTGATTTTTGAGCCGCGACACACTCAATTTAATAACAAACGTAAGTAGGTTGTTAAACTCATTTACTTTTTTACTATCAGTGGAAATGTTATTCTGAGCGATCGGCCAAGTTTAAACACTTTCGTTTTCGGGATGCATTGGTCAAGTTGCCACTGTTCTGTAGATTGTCAGGCCTCTCTTCTCCGTCGCTGCTAAGCAGTGGCAGTAGTCTCCTTTTGCAATAGTCTGTTATTTTTTCCCTCTTCACCCCCCCGTTGAGAATTGAGCACGGTCGTAGGTCACGGCACGATATAATGGCTGACGCGTTCACCTCTTTCCTCTGGGTGATTTACCAGTAGGGCAGTCAAGGCCATATCAACAGATCTAAAACAGACTTTGAGACATCCTTGCGAAATGAGTTTTCCTATTAGTGCATAAAAAACTCAGACATATAAAATCAAGAAAATTCTTAGCAATAAATATCTTCTGTACCAGTAACACCCGGAAAATGACTAAATATACAACTGCAAATGAACTGATGGCGCAAAGGGCTAAATATGCGCATTTCCATAAGGCATCAAAATTTTGGTTTTCAACCTATCAGAAATGTTTTCCGTGTATAGTTTGACCCCCTAATTTCGACCTAAATATTTCATTAAAAAAGTCGACCTATACACGAATATATACGGTAGGTGTATTATCTCTTTCATATAATTTTGCGTAGAAATCTTCCACTCTTTTCAAACTTTCACCTCTATTTCTTGTTACAGAGCCATCTTCTTTTCTTAGTGCCATAACCTGTTTTAATCCCTTGCTGAGATGTCCCATTGCTTTCTTCAGGTTTTGATTATTTTCAATTGCTTTTCTCACTAGTTTGCTATTGAATTTCCTTATGTTTTCATTGATATTTTCCCGAATTGTCTTACATAACTCTGTATATTCTACTTTGGAAGTTAAATTTTCTTTATTGGTCCTCATCTCCCTTCTCCTTTGCATTAGCACTTTTTGTTCTTCCTGATATTTTCTTCATATGCAACTTGTTCTTAGTACCACCTATGTTTGTTACTGTTTCCATAAGAGCCTTAATTAGTTTCCTGTTAATTTCAGAGATGTCCACTTCTTCCGATGATAGACCTTCTAGAGCAGAAAAACGGTTCTTAAGTCCCAACTTGAAGGCATTATGATGAAATTTAAGGTTGCCCATGTCAATACATCCCTTAGAAAAATCTTTTGTCTGGTAGGGTATTTCTTAGTAATATTTTGCAACCATTGTCTGCTTTGGTAGCATACACCTTTTCCCCTAGGACGAATAAAGTTGTATTATGTTATACTTTGCATCTATTCTTCAAGTTGTTCAACAAGAAAATCCCTTTTTTGTCTCTGATATCTTATGCTCTAGAAAACTTTATGTGGACAATTTGTTAGCTTTCGTAACATCATTTTCAGCTGCTAGTAAGAGTAAGTAGCTGTCGCTGTGCCAATGATATGGAGAGAGCTTACAGATTGCTAATTATGTTCGATGCCTCTTCGTAAGCAAGGGGTTTACGAGAACAAAAAGTGTACTGTGACCAGCCGTAACCTACATACTGGACGTATAGCTGATGGAGGACCACATGAGCAAGGCCTTCCTGTACTTGCACTGCCAAAGAAGTATCATATTGAGTATGATGATAATGATAGGGAGGAAGATGTTGCGAGAGGTAAGACTTCTGAGACACGTACTTCTACGGACCCTAATTTCAATGTCGATTTACCCATTACTGATCCGCATAATAAAACGCAAAATAAGCTGAGTGATCTCATTAAGGATTTGTATCGACCTAAAAGTAGAACAGACGTTTTGACCTCAAGATTGCAGCAGTGGAATTTTCTGGAAAATGAAGTGAAAATACACTCCCGGACAATGAAATTTGCGCACCTATACCAAAACGTGCTACAACCGCGAAACTTTGCAAATAGATAGAGTGCGTGCTGGTATGCAAATGATTCACGTTTGGTGCGATTGCGCATGACAGCAGGCCATGTGCTGGCGCGGCAAACACGAACCGGCAGCCTTATAAACCGGCGTGTAGTCGATGCTCCATGAAAGCGAAGAGCACCGACCGACGCAAGCAAGAGTACAAAGTGACAAGAACGCCAGGTACATGCAAGAGACGTCGTTTTACTTAACTTACGGACTTTTAGAAACGCCTGATAATCGGGCTAAAAACCGCGGGGTGGTTGGCGTGCCGTATAGCCCGCCACGTGGATCGTTCTCACCATACCGTCTGACAGGGTTGGGAGCAGTGGACACGTGACCGCACTGCCACACTGTCCAGTTGCTGCGGACGGACCAGGAGGACCACCGGTACACAGTATCGACGGATCATGCGCCAGGCACGAACGGATCTCACGTGGATTCAATCCACTATACAGGCAGATGTACCGGCTCCTGTGCGCCCACGAACCATATCCCGACGCCTCGCGGAAGCGCATCTGCGATCCCAGCGCCCCTTATGTGTGCTGCCATTAACACTAGAACATCGCCGTCTCTGTGTGCAGTATTTCCAGGCCAGACGACGTGGAACGACCCAGATTGGCGACGTGTGGTGTTTAGCGATGAGTGCCGCTTCCTTTTGGGGACAGTTGAGCACCGAGTCCGAGTGTGCAGGTCCCCGGGTCAACGGCGCAAACCCTACCTTGTTATCGATTGCCACACTTCCCCCACTACCGGAATTATGGTCTGGGGAGCCATAGCCTACGATAGCAGATAAGCTCTAGTACTGCTACGTGGATCATTGATGGACCAGCGGTATGTGGATGAGATTCTACGGCGCCATGTGCTCACATTCCTGACCTGGATTCCACGTGCGCTATACCAGCAGGATAATGACCGTCCGCACACGGCTCGGGTTGCCCAGGACTGCCAACGTCATGTCCAGACACTTCCATGGCCTGCCCGCTGCCCGGACATGTCCCCTATCGAGCATGTGTAGGACCAGTTAAAACGTCAACTGCCGCCGTGCCGCACTATCCTGAATTTGGAACACACCGTCAAACACGTGTGGGACAATCTGCCGCAGGATAGCATCAGGCGTCTGTTCGCCTTCATGCCGGACCGTATTGAAGCATGTCGCGCCGCACGAGGCGGCGCGACATGCTATTGAAGATAACCGGAGTGCGTGACACAGATCCCTCTGTACTTGTCCTGAAGCTCTGTTTTTGCGGTCATGTGTATCATTACGTCCATAAAATTTCAGTTCAATCCGATGCTTCCTTTTTGGTGCGCAAATTTCACTGTCCGTGAGTGTATCTGTCGACAGAAGTAGACAGATAGATTTAATTATTTTCTTCACTCTGAAATACACTCTTGTTGCATGCACCAACGTAAACGGCCTGACTAAGGCTCTGAACATAACATTTAGATCACAAACTTCAAGAGTAGAGCCTTCTTATCGCTTCCTCAAAGCTGAGTTCAAAAGCTGTTGTGAAAACACAGCTTTATCCACGTCGGGTCCCCTCACTCCGGAGTAAGTCGCTCTCCCAACTGAGCTACGGACATGGGCTCTCAGTGTTATCTGTCTTTATCTCATGTCCGTCCTGCGGTGCAAGCACGTCACACTATTCTACTACATTTTGAAAAACGAGTTTTCCTCAGTTCCTATTGGCCATACAGTTCACACGAAAGAATCTTTCTCAAATATGAAACTCCTTCCGGACGCCATTAAATATTGTGGCTTTCAGCGGCAGGTCTGTGAGAACCCTAAGGTCATTGCCCTAATACTAGGCATGCAACTACGGTGTACCAAGTGTTGTTGCATTATTTGTTAACTCCCGTTCACGAAAAATAGTTTAAGGCTAGAATGAACAGTCTAACACGCTATTATCTTTATTTAGATATTTCTTTTAACCTTTGTTGAGAGTAAAAAGACCCTCATTTTTAAGGGGGACGACAAGACCCTTTCGAACTTTACTTTGAGTTCAGCTGGGGCTGATAGAAAACTTCTTTTCTCCTTTGAACAAATTTACCGCATGGATTCAGCACATTGTTTTCTTACAAAGGCCTTATTTAAGAAATAGATTTTGGCCTCGATGGTGAATTAATATTCTTTTAGGGGGCAAGAACTTAAAAAGAAAGTCTGTTCGACTTTTAAATAAGTACATGATTTGAGTTCAGATCGGAGTCAGCCAGGTCAATTTTTATCACCTTCATTAATTTGTAGTACGAAAGGACCCAAATTGACCTACTCTATATATTTAGCATAAAACTGCAATAACTTTAGATTTGAAGGAACCTTAATATCTTTCTTTGCCTTTTTTATTTACGCTTTCCAACCGTAGGTTGAAGATGCGTATAGGCTCCAGCTTTGTCGGTCTGTCTGTCCGCACGATAACTCGCGTAAAAGTGGCTCGATTTCGATAAAATTGTAGAATGTGGTAGGGGACAACCTGGTGACGAACCCTTTGGAAAATGGGAGAAATAGGGTCAAAGATAAGGACATACCAGCGGGATCCATTCCATCGCCCGTCATAACTTACGTAAAAATGTTTCGATTGCCATAAAACTTTATTATGTAGTACCGGAGATATACTCAACCGTTTCTATTGAATATAATCAAAATGGGGTCAAAGGTCAGGGCACAGAAGTGAGATTTATTCCACAGCCATTATTCTCATAACTTGACTAGAACTAAGGTGAAAATCCTCCAAATACGTGGCGACAGTAAGTAAATAAATACATCGCTCTTTCCACCGTGGTGTAAATGTAACGCGCTCGGCTTGTTATCGAGAGTTCTATGTTTCAATTCCACAGCGGCGGCTGAAAACAATTTTTCGGTTGCTGTGTGTTTCTGGAACGTGGAAAGAGTGATGTATTTATTTATTTATTGAATAGAACTTCTTTTATTGCGACAAAACTTTGGTATACTGAACCAATTCTGTTTAATATAATCGAAATGGGGTCAAAGGTCAGGGCACAGCAGCGAGATTTATTCCACAACATAACTTGAGTAATGATTTCTGTTATGTCGGAAAGCGTATCATAATCAGTGCATTTCATGATTTACCTAACTTGTTACCATTGTCTCATCATTAATTAGAGTAGCATTCTACACAATCCGTGAACAAAAAATTCCTGGGTATATTCAAATCTGAAAAGATCCTGGGGATTTTAATAAAGTAGGAATTTTACAACCTTGGGTCAGCAAGCAACGTACGTACTTTTCATTACACACGCACACACACTCACAGAAAATTTACAAAATAGAAAATCCCTAGATCCAGATACAAAAAGCCACCAAAACAGCCCTCTGGTTGTTTTACCAGGAATTTTACTTCTACCTCTTCAGATTAAACTACTCCTCATGACCTCAAGGCATGTTGTTAGAACCATGAACAAAGATGCAGAGGCCATCAAAACCCTTAGGGCACACTTTGTCCCACTGAGTGATCCAAAGGTCAAAGAATGCGTTTTTTTAGGTCCACAGATTCGTGCACTTTTTGAGGATCATCGCTTCCATGAAATGCAGAGGATAATTAATACAGACATTTAACGTCGACCAGGAACATCAAACAAAAAGATCCTCGCTCTTTCCACGTTTATAAGTGAGTCACGGAAAAATTCTCATTGGCCGCCACCGGGAATCGAACCCAATATCTTCCAGTTACGCGCCGGATATGCTTCTGCTACACCACAGTGGCCTTGAATTCCTCCAGACTCACACACGCTAACTGCCAAGCCAATTATGGCAAGTTGCTTCTTGGAGCCCCGCACAATGCTGGGGATTCACCAAAGATGGAAAGCAGTAACTGAACAAATAACTAGAAGACGAATGAATAATTAATACAGACATTTGACGTTTACTAGGAACATCAAACAGAAATCATCGCTCTTTCCACGTTTATATCAAACAGAAGTCATCGCTCTTTCCATGTTTATATCAAACAGAAGTCATCGCTCTTTCCACGTTTATATCAAACAGAAGTTCCCGGTGGTGGCCAATGAAAATTTTTCCGTCACTCACTTATATACGGTAGCGATACCTAAATTAGGCAACAGATATTAAGCGATGGCCACATTGTCACATTTATGAAGAAAATAATCGACCTATAAAACTTCGTCGGATGCATTATTTCTTAAAAAGAAACTGATTAATCAGTGCATCCTTCCAGTTCTTACGCATAGAGCACAGACATCGACCTCAACTAAAATAGACATACAAGCGAGGATCTTTGTTTGATGTCCCTGGTCCACGTTAAATGTCTGTATTAATTATTCATTCACCTTCTAATTATTTCTTCAGTTGCTGCTTACCATCTTTGGTGAATCCCCAGCATTGTGCGGGGCTCCGAGAAGCAACCTGCCAACTTGGCTTAACAGTTGGCGTGTATGAGTCTGGAGGAATTCGGGGCCGCTGTGGTGTAGCGGAAGAATATCCGGCGCATAACTGGAAGACCCTGGCTTCGACTCCCGGTGGCCGCCAATGAGAATTTTTCCGTGACTCACTTATAAGCCTGGAAGGAAGGAGGATCTTTGTTTGATGCATAGGATATTCATACATTTTTAAAACGATTTTCCAGCAATATAGTTAATGTTTAAAACAAAATTATTTCTTTCTTTAATGTTCTGTCTGATACCTTTCCTCTAGATGAACCTACATCTAGATATGCAAGAAAACAAGGCATTTCTTAAAGTTCGCAGCGGCATTTTATTACAATCCTTTATCACTGCTCTTTATAGTCCAATCATTAGTTTTGGTCTGCGTTTAGAAAACTCTCTTTTTAGCAGTCCAAAGGCACAGTAGTCCATTGGTGACACATCAGGGGACTTTGAATTAATATCAGCAAAAGTACAGACTTGATACTAGTCTTTTTGCCAGTTTGTTTAGCATTCCGAAGGCACTAAACAAACTGGTAAAAAAGTTGATGTCCATTGGTGACACATCAGGGCACTTTTAAGGAATATGAGCAAAAGGTATAGACTTGATACCAGTCTTTTTGGCATTCCGAAGTCCATTGGTAACACATCAGGGGACTTTCAAGGAACATGAGCAAAAGATGTACACTTGATACTACTCGTCTCTTTTTCATTTTTATAGAAATAGAGTGGTAGATTTTGGATGTATCACTGATAGCCTTTTTTTGATGGAGTCAGTTCTACTCTCTGAAGGCTCTGTGGATAAAGGATTGGTATTTCCGCTATAAATATAGGAGTTCAAACATTATTTTGGTAATACGTAGAAATTATTTTAATGTTATTTTCAACTTTTCTTAACTTTAATTTCCCATTGCACGAGAAACCAGCAATAAACATGATTCCTTTGCCAAAACTTTCTTTGGATTATTTACTTTCTTTCTTTGGATTTTGGTAATATTTAGAATTGATTTTAACATTCTTTTCAACTTTTCTTAGCTTTAATTTCCCATTGCACGAGAAACCAGCAATAAACATGAATACTTTGCTGAAACTTTCTTTGGATTCTTTACTTTCTTCCTTTGGATTTTGGTAATATGTATAATTGATTTTAACATTCTTTTCAACTTTTCTTAACTTTAATTTCCCATTGCACGAGAAACCAGCAATAAGCATGAATCCTTTGCTGTAACTTTCTTGGGATTGTTTACTTTCTTCCTTTGGATTTTGGTAATATGTATAATTGACTTTAACATTCTTTTCAACTTTTCTTAACTTTAATTTCCCATTGCACGAGAAACCAGCAATAATCATGAATCCTTTGCTGTAACTTTCTTGGGATTGTTTACTTTCTTCCTTTGGATTTTGGTAATATGTATAATTGATTTTAACATTCTTTTCAACTTTTCTCAACTTTAATTTCCCATTGCACGAGAAACCAGCAATAAACATGAATCCTTTACTGAAAGTTCCTTTGGACTTCCTTTGGATTCTTGGAACCAAGTTTATAGTTTTTTCCTGCTCTTTTGCGATAGTAAACCAACCTGTCTTCGTTACAGTCCTTTAGGTAGATCCATGCCTCATCAATAGTCACAATAAATTTTCATCTGACTCCGGCTAAGTGATTATCATAAAGAAGTCTGCACCGTGTTCTGCGCTGAGCCACGTGCATAATTAAAATTCGGTGAACCTTATGCTTTTTTTCTGATTCAAATAATTGTTTATTACCTGGTTTACAATTGATATAGATATTTTTAACGATTTAGGGATTAGCCAGTGGATTTCCTTTTAAGACCAGCGACCTTACTTTTGAAATAGTCGTGAAAGTACATACCCTCTTCGGATATTAGTTTAATCTTCTTTTTCCTGTCGAAAGCAATGTTTGGCGATTTTTTCTTCTAACATTTAGAAATGCTAATTCGATTATTTTAAGGGCGTTTTTTACACGTCCTTTGTAAAAAAAGATCGTGCTTATGTTATCGGTTTGTCCGTCCGTCCGTTCGTCCGTTCGTCTTTCCCACGATATCTCTGCAACTATTAGTCCGATTTGAATATTTGCGTTGGGAAGCTTGAAATATGCGAATGATGATCCTTCATTTCGTTTTTTTACGTGGTACAATTTCGCCGCTAGATGGCGTAAACACAGATGATGTCGAATTCAAAAATATGTTTTATTCCACATATTTGCTTCTAAACATCCGATTGAAAAAATTCGCTTATCTTTCGATTCCATTTATGTCGAAGAGTATTTTAGATTTAGTTACTTTTTCAAATCACGCATAGATTGTCCGCTAGGGGCGTAAATATAAATTATATTTTTGCCGATAACTCTTCTTCTAAAACTCCGATTTGAAAATTTATTTCTTCAGCGGATACACCTCATGATGGAAAACCTTCTGCATAAAATTTCAAATTTTTGGTAAAGAATACTTGGGCTACCATAGGGCGTAAGTGTTAATTTTTGCTTCTGATGTATTTGCCATAAAATCTGAGTTGCTAAAATATGGATTGAAAAAATTCTTTCGGGGACTGATGCCACTCGCATCGATAAACTGTTTCCGAATATTTTCTTCTTAAAATATTCCACAGTTTCTCCGCCAGGGGGCGTAGATGTATATCTTATTTTTGTCAATATAACTACTTCTAGGAGTTCGATTTGAAAAATTATTTCTGTGTTGGAGAGCGTTTCCGGCGCCAAATGTTTCTCAAATAAATTCATGTTTTTCTTAACGCACAAGTCTGCAACCAGAGGATGTATGCTCACGATTCCGTTTACAGCAATATCTGAGGGATTAAAAACCCGATTGAAAAACTTCTTTCTTCCGTCAGATACTATTGTTTTCAATACCGGTTCCATTGACTTTGAAAAGCTTTGGTAAATTTAATTTGCGTCAGAACGAATTCGAAAGACGTGCTTATTACACCCGAAGATTTGGTGTCATCTTTCTTGCTTAATTATAGAATACGAATATTTCTCTTCTCAAAGAACAAAAGAAAAATCTTCTATCTGCAGCTTGTTTGTGAGCCCCATTTTCTTGGCCGACAACACTTAACTGGAGCAGTTGCTTCCTTCGTGTTCGTCTACCAAGTTCTTGCCAGTTTCAATTCTTTGAACTTCGTTTATTTTCTGTAATTTCTGATCAAAGATATTCTGAAAATGTGGGAACATAATCTGTATTTTAAGGTGACGAGAAAGTAGCATGGCAAAGTTTCAAGGGTGTTTATGTGAAAAGTTTAGAAAACGAGAGGGCAGAAAACTATAGAGAGCTTGTGGATGTATTTCTTTCAAGTTAAAGGAAACTTGGCTGCAACATATCTCTGAAAATTCATTTTTTGAGCTATCATCTAGACTTTTTTCTAGAAAACTGTAGAGATGTAAGTAATGAGCATCTGTAGAGATGTGAGTACAGCGCTTCTTGACTTTTTTCTCTAAACTGTAGAGAAGTGAGTAATGAGCGAAAACTGTAGAGATGTAAGTAATGAGTATCTGTAGAGATGTGAGTACAGCGCTTCTTGACTTCTTTCTCTGAACTGTAGAGATGTGAGTAATGAGCGAAAACTGTAGAGATGTAAGTAATGAGCATCTGTAGACATGCGAGTACAGCGCTTCTTTACATCTTTCTCTAAACTGTAGAGATGTGAGTAATGAGCATTAGTAGAGATGTGAGCTCAGCGCTTCTTGGCTTCTTTCTCTAAATTGTAGAGATGTGAGTAATGAGTGAAAACTGTAGAAATGTGAGTACTAGCGCTTCCACCAATATATTTTAACAATGGAGAAAAGGTTCAAGTGAAGACTTTCCATGTTAGTAGACTACTGTTGGACCGTTTCCAGAGATGTTCCAGAGGTAGCCTACAAACAGAAAGCGAAGCGAAAGCGCTTAACATCAATTTGAACCAGCTTAGCATAGGCCAGGAATGCAGAAATAATTACTTTTTTAACATATAGGTTTTATTACAAAACAAAATCAAAACAACTCTTTATGAATAATTTAGTTTAACTGGAAATTTCACTGGATATTTCATTTTTTAAAGTTTCTAAATATATGTGATGTTTTATTATAACTTTATAAATTTGAGGCAAGGAAATTTGTATGGTAATATTTAATCTTTTTACATGTAAATACATAAATAAAATGGAATACATATTTTTGTGTAAAAATTGTTGAACAGGATATTTGGTGCCATCTTTATTTTATTTTATCTTTTTTTTGTAGAATGTTTTATGTCTTTCTGCCATGCATGATATAACTCAGTTAATTTCAGTAGAACAACAGTTCGAAGTTTGTTGCATTCTGTTTGGAAGAGCGGGAGTTCAAGATCGTTATTACATTCATGTATGTGAATGTTGGGTTCATCTCTTGATTTAGCGTCGTCTCCTCTGTCCGCCCATTCCAGAGCGTCGACATTCATTTCTAGTGTAGCACTGACATCTGGATATAAAGAATCAGAGACTTCATCGCGTGTTGGGCAAGGACATATATTTATTCTTTTGTCGGATGTTTATTACGCTCGCTCGGAAACAACCCTATGTTTGTGATAGATGTCCTTTAAAAGTCAGATCAGAATAATGGAAGTTCAAGGAAATAAGTTTCTGCCATACATTACTTCATAAATTAGATGATAGCTATACGTCACGCGTTTTTGGTTCTTTTTCCACATCATCTTGTTTAATTAGTTGGATTCTAAATAACGTTTTCCAACATTGCTTATTCTGAACTGCCTTGTGAAAAGATGAGGACTTCCTCTGCCTTTCTGATCTTAGAAACTTTCGTATTTTTTTTTTCTATCCGCAAATCTAATGGGCAGGCATTCATTTTATACAAATACTGTGAAACCTCGGTTATTCGAATTCCTAAGAGGGTGCTTAAAAAACGTACAAAAGAAATTCCGAAAGGTTAAAATATTAATGTAAAAATTTAAATGCCGCTGTTAAATTCTTTTGTATTGATGTCGAACCACCTATTATATTTTGGGGTTCTTTTAGTAGGTCGTTGCTGTTGTTGAAGTGCACTGTTAATAAATGTATGGTGGGTTGCACAAAAAAGTGATGCTACTCCAGTTGCACCACTTTTTGAGAAAATACATACCATTATGTGGTGAAAACAAAACCCAACATTATGGCGGAACCTTGCATCATAAAGTGGTGTAAGCACCATGCTTACACCAATACTACATAAATAAAAACTTCACCTACAGGGAAATGTTTTACTTGCAGCTAATCCTTTATTGCTGTTCACTGCAATATGTTCACTTCAACACGGTAAAAATCAACTAAACGTGGTTTAATATCCACAATGATAATTAACTATGAAACACAACACTGGAACTTGAGTTAATATCCACAATAACTACGAAACACAACACTCTTATTAAATTAGAACACGTAGCCTTCCACAATACTTTAACGATAATTAAGCAGTTGCGTATCAAAAAGAAGTATTAACATTCACATAAAAAATCACCCGTTAAACAACCGCTGCAACGCCTTTTTATCTATATTTCTTATCAGGCCACACATATGTCAGTCTTGTATGCAGTATATTGCCAACATTATTCTCGTTTTAGAGAAAAGACATCACGTTAAGTTTGAAAAGTGTAAAAGAGAACAAACTTAAATTTACGCAGGAAAAGGGATTAAAAATGAAAGCTAAGTCAACGTCACACACTGTGTTTAATTTTTTTACCTGAGTGCCTTGAACATATGTTTCACTAACATCAGTCCACTATTCGACTGTAAAGCCTGGACAACAGTATTCATAAACTCATATATAGAGGCATGGAGAAGGATAATTTCAGTCGTTGATAGAAACGGATCCAATTTAATAACGCAACAACTTTATTACCATTCAGATACGATGAATATTTACAGTGATGGTGGAAATACACTGGTTGGAGTGATTTCCAGTGTGTCAATGGCAGCTGACACCTTACTTGTTAGAGTACTGAGATTGATATCCTTTTGTTGCAATCACTACACACTACAGTGGGTGACACAATATTAGCTACTGATCCACAACTACTGGAACCATATTTTATCGATTGGGTTGGTGCGAATGAAATGTCCGGCAAAGGACCAGCACACGTGGACGGCGAGAACGGAACAGTAGGACAACTTATCTTGGCAAAATATTCCCCCTCGGCATCGACACATAGTTGCCATCTGTCCGGAAAGGCCATGATCCCGAAACGAAAAAAGTGTCTTGGCTGGAACCTGAAGAAGTCATCAACTGCACGTTGAACCTCGATATCGGCCGTGAACTGTTTCCCGGACAGGAAGTGACTCAGGCGACGAAACAGATGGTATTCTGTCGAAGATAAGTCCGGGAAATAAGCAGGATCAGACACTGCTTAATAACCTAAGGCACTTAGTGTCAGCATCGTTCGTTGTGCAACAAGAGAGCGAGCGTTGTCCTGGAGCAGAACACCATGCCTGTGGACCGAAGTCGGTTGTTTCTACATCTGGTGTAATTCAGCACAAAAACGTTCTGCAATGATGGTTTGGCCTCTTGCCTAAAAACTCTGATGAATTATCCCGGATGTAGACCACCAGACAAAGAGCGTCATCATCTTGGTGTGTAGATGTGGCTTAAGATGCCGTCCAGCAGACTACGTCTTGCTTAACCATTATGCAGATCGTTTCCAATTATCAAAAAGGACCAACCTCTCGTCGCAGGTGAGGATTTGATGCAGCAGCGGTTCCTTTTTATTCCTGACAAGCAGCGACGTGCAGACTTCCAAACGCCTAGTCTTGTTGGCAGTTGTCAACTCATGCGGCAGCCACATGTCCAGCTTTTTGACCTTACCCAGCGCAGCCAGATGCCAGACAGCTGTCCTGTGGTGGACACCTACCTCTACTGCTATCTCACGACACGTTTTTCGGGGGTCCTCTTCAACTGCACGTAACAGAACATCGTCAGAAACAGCAACAAGTCGGTGACCACGTGTTTCGTTTTTCAGGACCATATCTCCGGTTCGAAACTTCGCATACCATCGCCAAATGGTTCGTTCGTTGGCTGTGTTCTCCCCAAACGCTAGGTGGACGCTTCGAGCGGCAATTTCTGCAGAATGGCTCAGTTTAAATTCATACAGGAAGATGACTCTCAAATCCGCCGTCGGCATGTTTTCTTAGCAAGCTACGTTACGTCCAAAACAAACCACGCCTGAACTTCGTTCTTCTCTGAGAGCATTGTCATTTTCATGTAGGACTTCCGTCCACAGGGAGTAGAGTTTAGGTCCCAGCCACCTACAGCGACATCGCCTTTTGGGCAGGACACAGAAACGGAAGGAATAAGAGCAAGTCTAGCGACTTTTGACAGAACAGTTTGTAGTGAGATTAGAGTACAGTAGATGGCGCCACCGTACAAGTACGATATTGCACATAGAAGGGTGAGAGAATTTCAGGGAGGACATAGGAAAGGATACCCGTTTAACCAGTGGGTCCAGCCTGGGGGCCGTCACTTAACGTGCTCGTCCGATGCACGGCGGATATTCAGCGATTGTTAGTAAATCACACCATCTCTGAAAGATCAGCCCAATCTAGAACCTGGGGACCCAGCATCGATACCCAGCATCGATAAGCTATGCGTTGTTTATAAAATAACGTGGATAGAGCGATGACATCGTCCATTTACATTATCTCCACGTATTTAATATATATTAACTATTTTTTTTATTTGAAACACTAACCACTAAGCCATCCGCGGCTCAACTTCGTTCTTCACACACGTGCTAGCTATTTATAGTAACTCTGTGACGTCATACCCTCAACACCTGTGAGTGGTTCCATTCCGCTGTGGAGGGGGACTGTATCCACTGCTCGTTTGCGACGGACATTTCATTCGCACCAACGCAATACTTATATTAGATTTCTAGAATAAAATAATATATTAGATTTCTAGAATATATAGAGATTTCTAGAATATATATAGATTTCTAGAATATATATCTTGATGCGCCATCGGTGATATATTAGATTTCTAGAATATATATTAGATTTCTAGAATATAATAATATATTAGATTTCTAGAATATATATAGATTTCTAGAATATATATCAGATTTCTAGAATATATATTATATTTCTAGGATATAATAATATATTAGATTTCTAGAATATATATCTTGATGCGCCATCGGTGATATATTAGATTTCTGGAATATAATAATATATTAGATTTCTAGAATATAATAATATATTAGATTTCTAGAATATAATAATATATTAGATTTCTAGAATATATATATAAATTTCTAGAATATATATAATTTCTAGAATATATATTAGATTTCTAGAATATATATTAGATTTCTAGGATATAATAATATATTAGATTTCTAGAATATATATCTTGATGCGCCATCGGTGTTATATTAGATTTCTAGAATATATATTAGATTTCTAGAATATATATCTTGATGCGCCATCGGTGATATATTAGATTTCTAGAATATATATCAGATTTCTAGAATATGATAATATATTAGAATTCCAGAATATAATAATATATTAGATTTCTAGAATATATATCAGATTTCTAGAATATGATAATATATTAGAATTCCAGAATATAATAATATATTAGATTTCTAGAATATAATAATATATTAGATTTCTAGAATATAATAATATATTAGATTTCTAGAATATATATATATTTCTAGAATATATATCTTGATGCGCCATTGGTGAGATATTAGATTTTTAGAATATATATCTTGATGCGCCATGGGTGATATATTGGATTTCTAGAATATATATCTTGATGCGCCATCGGTGATATATTAGATTTCCAGAATATAATAATATATTAGATTTCTAGAATATAATAATATATTAGATTTCTAGAATATAATAATATATTAGATTTCTAGAATATAATAATATATTAGATTTCTAGAATATAATAATATATTAGATTTCTAGAATATAATAATATATTAGATTTCTAGAATATAATAATATATTAGATTTCTAGAATATAATAATATATTAGATTTCTAGAATATAATAATATATTAGATTTCTAGAATATAATAATATATTAGATTTCTAGAATATAATAATATATTAGATTTCTAGAATATAATAATATATTAGATTTCTAGAATATAATAATATATTAGATTTCTAGAATATAATAATATATTAGATTTCTAGAATATAATAATATATTAGATTTCTAGAATATTTATCTTGATGCGCCATCGGTGATATATTAGATTTCTAGAATATAATAAGACGATAGTTACTATGAATAAAGTTTAATACATGTTAATATAATAAGACGGAGACATGCCGCAAGCTCATTACGTGAGTAAGTCCAGCTGATCAACCACTAACCTCAGTTTGTAGGAATTTCCCCCTTTGGCACCTCATCCTCAGCTGAGCGCCTAAATTTTAGGTCTCAAATTTCATGGTGAGAGCTGACCTGACCTCTTTTCCTACTGAAACTTATACGAGGAGTCCTACCAAAATGTCGTACTTAGCGTTCCTCAACTTTGTCTCGTGACCTTGGACAGCGCACAACCAATCATCAACTTGCATTCTGACACCCTGGTGCTTGGCATCCCCTGTTCTCCGCGTCCTTTCACCTTCCCATGGCGTAATCTAAAATGCCATCTCTGCTGTTGCTATGGTCTCTGTAGATTCCACGGTCCAATTATTAGAAACTCCCAGCCTCTCCCTGATTCTTGTGGCCTTGTAACAAAGATGGCTGCAGTTTCTTCCTCCCTTCTCTCTCACTCAAGAATGGCGCCCCATTACCGGAGTTCAGAGTTTTCAACATTACCACTGGTCTTCTATTTTCTCTATATCAATCCACGTCACCACAGCCACAAAAAAGGAAAACATAAATATTATACATAATTTAAGATTAGGCCAAGTTATAATGAATACACAAATACAGTGAAACTTCTCTTAGTGACCACCTCTATTTGACGACCTCCTCACATTACGACCGTTTTTCTGTGGAACCGATTTCAAAACCCATAGCACCAATGCTAATTCCACCAAACGCACAGAATGAGTTTTCTCTAGGACCGTACTTTTTGGCAACTTGCTGTGCTTCCTGAAGTGGACTCAGCTACTGCTCCCCAGTGATGGAGAAAAGGAAGAATATTCACTTTTGATTCCCTGTGATGACACAACTGCAAAACCTATCGTCGGGTGGATTTGACGGAGATTTGCGACGGAGAGCGACACGTTGTCTGGCTAAGGTGTCAATTCATAGCTAAGGTGTCCGTTTCCCAGCTAAGTTGTCCATTGTCCGGATAAGGTGTCAATTTGATATGACAGAAAGCGACACGTTTTCCGGCTAAGGTGTCAATTCATAGCTAAGGTGTTCGCTGACCGCCAAAGATGTTCATTGTCCGGCTAAGGTATCAATCTTAGCTATGTCAGAGAGCGACACGTTGTCCGACTAATGTGTCAGTTCATAGCTAAGGTGTCCGTTTCCCAGCTAAGTTGTCCATTGTCCGGATAAGGTGTCAATCATAGCTATGACAGAAAGCGACACGTTTTCCGGCTAAGGTGTCAATTCATAGCTAAGGTGTTCGCTGACCGCCTAAGATGTTCATTGTCCGGCTAAGGTATCAATCTTAGCTATGTCAGAGAGCGACACGTTGTCCGACTAAGGTGCCAATTCATGGCTAAGGTATTCACTGTCCGGCTAAGATGTTCATTGTCCGGCTAAGGTATCAATCCTAGCTATGTCAGAGAGCGACACGTTGTCCATCTAAGGTGTCAATTCATAGCTAAGGTGACCGTTGTCCAGCTAAGGTGTCAATCATAGTTACGACAGAAAGCGACATGTTGTCCGGTTAAAGTGTCAATCATAGCTATGTCAGAAAACGACACGTTGTCCGGCTAAGGTGCCAATTCATAACTAAGGTGTCCGCTGTCCGGCTAAGGTGTCAATCTATAGCTAAGGTGTCCATTGCCAGGCTAAGGTATCAATCATAGCTATGTCAGCGACAGCGACACGTTGTCCGTCTAAGGTGCCAATTCAGAGCTAAGGTGTCCGTTATCCGGCAAAGGTGTCCGTTATCCGGCAAAGGTGTCAATTCATAGCTAAGGTGCCCGTTGTCCGTCTAAGGTGTCAATTCATAGCTAAGGTGCCCGTTGTCCGGTTAAGTTGTCCGTCCGTTGTCCGGCTAATGTGTGTCCGTCGTCCAGCACAGGTGTGTCCGTTCTCCGGCTAATGTTTCAATTCATGAGAAACTACTCAATGGTGCCTGGAGGACAAACCAAGCTAGTACATGTGATGAACGACGGTGGATTGTGAGGACCCCACCTCAGCTGCCCACTGTCGGACTACAAATTTCTTTTAAGGTATCTGGTATCTTGCATCCAATATACTTTTATTCTGGTATATAACCCAACGGGATGTAAGGTCAGGTGATGCGTAACATCACAGCTTCTCCTTGACAAATGTCAAGCCCGCCTTCTCATGATGCATCCTGTTCCCACTAAAGGGGCTCTGACGACCGCCAATAGCGGTATAACTATACCATCGGGATTAGAGGAAATTCTATCCCACACTCACCAATACGCTTGGCCAGCGTGGTGAGTTATGGCCAAACCCCTCCAAAATGACTCCACAACTTAAATCTTGGCCCTCAGTCTCCGGCAGCTGGAATGTACCTGGCCAAGGCAGCGGCCAGTGCGACATGAAGGTAGAGGGTGCTAAGAATCCCCGGAGGACCGGACTAGGCTGCCATCTGATGGTGACCTTAGCAACGTACAATGGACGCTCCCTATCTTCTGATTCAAGACTTCTTGAATTGGAAGAGGAACTACAAAGGATCAAGTGGGAAATCGTGGGGCTAAGTGAGGTAAGGAGAAAAGGAGAAGATCTCATTGAACTGAAAAGTGGCCATCTCTTCTACTATCGTGGGACAGATACTGGCAGAACTAGTGGTGTTGGATTTATAATAAACAAGAAACTGAAGGATAAAGTGGTAGAAGTTGAAAGTTCCTCTGACAGAGCTACACGACTCGTTATCCAACTCTCGAGAAGATACCAGGCTCAGATTATTCAAACTTATGCACCCACCACAAGTCATCCTGAAGAAGAAATTGAAGAATTTTATGAGGAAATTTGTCATCTAAATAATAAAGGTAAGCAGCACTTGAAAATAATTATGGGAGATTTCAATGCAAAAATAGGGCAACGGCAACAGAATGAAACTTCAGTAGGTAAATTCGGTCACGGCAACACAAACCAGCGTGGAAATACTCTCGTTGAGTTTGCAGAGGCAGAAGGTTTTTTCATCTTGAACTCCTTCTTCAAGAAAAAGCCACACAGGAAATGGACATGGAGACATCCAAATCGGACGACAAGTGAAATTGATTTTATTATGTGTAACAAAAAATTCGTCATAGAATACTGCAGTGTGCTAAACAAGTTCAACACAGGTAGTGACCATAGATTGCTGAGATGTAAGATGCACCTCAACACTAAACTTGAACGTGGCAAGCTCATAAGACAAACAAAATCTATTGACATAACCAGCCTTAAAAAACACCATAATACCTTTAAGTTGGAACTGAAGAACAGGTTCTCTGCTTTAGAAGGCCTAACATCCGAAGAAGTGGACATCTCTGAAGTTAACAGAAAAGTAACCAAAGCTCTTATGGAAACAGCAACAAAATTAGCTGGGTCTAAGAACAAATTGCATGTAAATAAATTATCAGGAAAAACGAAAATGTTGATGCAAAAAAGAAGAGAGATGAGGACAACTAAAGAAGATGTGACTTCCAAAGTGGAATATATAGAGCTATGCAAGACAGTACGAAAAAGTATCACTGAAGACGTAAGAAAATTCAACTGTGAACTAGTGAGGAAAGCAATTGAAAACAACCAAAGCCTAAAGATAGCAAAGGGACATCTCAGTAAGTGAAGAAAACAGATTATGGCACTGAGAAAAGAAGATGGTTCTGTAACAAGAAATAGAGGCGAAATTTTGACAAGAGTGAAAGATTTCTACTCCAAATTATATTAAAGGGATGATACATGCACTCCAGGCATCATGAAAGATACCAGTACCAGAGTTCCTCCAGTCCTTCCAGCAGAAGTTGCACATGCAATCAAGAACATGAAGCGGGGAAAAGCTCCAGGGGAAGATGGAATTACTGTAGACATCATACGAGAAGCAAGTGGAGAAATCGAAACAGTACTCGCCCAAATTTTCACTCGATGCCTTAATGAAGGAAAGATTCCTGAGGATTGGAACACCGCTACAATTATCCTGCTACATAAGAAAGGTGACATTGAGGATCTCGGAAACTACAGACCTATCAGCCTCCTATCAGTAGTTTATAAAATCTTCACTAAAGTTCTTTCACACCGCTTGAAGGTAACACTGGACATGGCTCAACCGAGAGAACAAGCTGGATTCAGGAGTGGCTACAGCACAATAGATCATATCCATGTGCTGAGAGAACTAATTGAAAGAGCGAGGGAATATGAACTTCCATTGTGCATGGCTTTTATCGATTGTGAAAAAGCCTTTGATTCGGTGAAACCATCAGCAGTTACAATGGCTCTGAAAACTGCGGTATTGAAGATGCATACATTAATATTATTAATAACATCTATGAAAATGCAAGTGCAAAGATAAGGCTGTTTGAAAATACAACACACATAAAAATTGGAAAGGGAGTGAGACAAGGTGACACCATATCTCCGAAGCTCTTTAATGCCACATTGGAGGGTGTTTTTCAGTCACTGAGCTGGGAAAACAAGGGGATAAAGATTAATGGAGATTATCTAACTCACCTTCGTTTTGCTGATTTTTGCAACTAGCCCATCAGAGCTGCAGAGTATGATCCAGGAACTTGCTGACAAGAGTAAAGAAGTGGGATTAAAAATGAACTTTCAGAAGACAAAAGTGATGTTCAATGCTTTTACAAGAAATGAAGATTTATCGATTGATGGAGAAAAGCTGGAGATAACAGACAGGTACGTTTATCTTGGACAGCAGATATCAAGTGAGGGTCACATTGATGAAGAAATTAATCGGCGTACAAAACTTGCCTGGAGAGCTTTTGGAAGAAACAGCATAATTTTCAAGAGCAATATGCCATTATGTCTTAAAAGAAAAGTGTTTGATCAATGCACCCTTCCAGTGCTTACGTATGGTGCAGAGACGTGGACCTTAACTAAAAGAGACATACAAAGGCTGCAGACAACTCAAAGCAGATAGGAGAGGTGCATACTTGGTGTAACCAGGAGAGATAAGAAGAGGAACTCGTGGATCCGAAAAATGACAAGAGTGGAAGACATCATGATCAGAGTTAAATCCCTGAAATGGCAATGGGCTGGACATACTGCCAGAAGGACAGATCATCGATGGACAGCCGAAATTTTAGATTGGATTCCAAGGGACAGGAAAAGACCCAGAAGAAGACCACGTGGGAGATGGGTGGATGAAATTCGAAAGTATGCAGGGGTGACATGGAGGAAACTGGCACAAGACAGACCGTTGTGGAGGAAACTTGGGGAGACCTTCGTCTAGCAGTGGATTGATAACGGTTGACAATGATGATGATGATGATGATATAACCCAACATTACGGACCTAGTCGTACCGTGGTCTAAGCGATGGCTTCTGACCATTCGTCCGAGAGGGGTCCGGGTTCGAATTCCAGTGAGGCACGGCTGTTGCGTCCGTCTTACGGAATTGTCTTTCTCTCCCTTCCCTGGAACCAGTGGCCTTAAATTAGGGGCGGGCGACTGCTTATAGCACACAAAGTTGCTCACAGTGATCGTTAAACTTCTAATCAAAAAAAAAAAAAAGAAAAAAAAAAGAAGAAAACAAAACAAAACAAAAAAAAATTTTCCTATAATTACCGCACTGGTGACGCAGTGGTTTAAGCAACGGCTGCTTATCATTCGTCCGAGTTGGTACCGGGTTCGAATTCTGATGAGGCATGAATGTTGTGTTTCTCTTAAGGCACTGGCGCTGTCTTTTCCCTGGAACCAGTGGCCCTGAAGTATTAAGGACGGCTGACTGCTTATAGCCTAGCGAGTTGCTCACGGTATTTGTTAAACTTTTAACCAAAAAAAAAAAAAAAGAAAGAAAGAAAAATAAAAAAGGAAAAACCATTCTTGGCCGTAATTGCCGCCCCGGTGGCGCAGTGGTCTAAGCAATGGGTGCTGATCATTCTTTTGGATGGGTCCGGGTTCGAATCTAGTGAGGCATGGATGTTGTGTTTGTCTTACGGCCTGGCTCTCCGTTTTCCCTGGATCCAGTGACCCCAAATTAGAGACGGGTGACTGCTTATATCCCGTCGAGTTGCTCACGGTATTTGTTAAGCTTTTAATCAAAAAAAAAAAAAAAAAAAGGAAGAAAGAAAAATCAAAAAGGAAAAACCATTCTTGGCTGTAATTGCCGCCCGCCCCGGTGGCGCAGTGGTCTAAGCAATGGGTGCTGATCATTCTTTCGGATAGGTCCGGGTTCAAATCCAGTGAGGGATGGATGTTGTGTTTGTCTTACGGCTTGGCTCTCCCTTTTCCCTGGAACCAGTGACCCCAAATTAGGGACGGGTGACTGCTTATAGCCCGTCGAGTTGCTCACGGTATTTGTTAAGCTTTTAATCAAAAAAAAAAAAAAAAAAAAAAAAAAAAAGAAAGAAAGAAAAAGAAAAAAGGAAAAACCTTTCTTGGCCGTAATTGAGGCCCCGGTGGCGCAGTGGTCTAAGCAATGGGTGCTGATCATTCTTTCGGATGGGTCCGGGTTCAAATCCAGTAAGGGATGGATGTTGTGTTTGTCTTACGGCTTGGCTCTCTCTTTTCCCTGGAACCAGTGACCCTAAATTAAGGACGGGTGACTGCTTATAGCCCGTCGAGTTGCTCACGGTATTTGTTAAAATTTTAATAAAACAAAAGTAGAAAAAACATTCTTTGCCGTAATTCCCACCCAGATGGCCCAGCTGTCTAAGCAATGGCTGCTGATCATTCGTCCGAGATGGGTCCGGCTTCGAATCGCTGGTGTCGCATGGATGTTGTGTTGGACTTACGGCCTGGCTCTCTCCCTTCCCTGGAACCAGTGGCCCTAAATTGGGGACGGGTGACTGCTTATAGCCCACCGAGTTGCTCACGGTGGTCCTTACATCCCCAACCAACAAAAAATAAAGAAATTCGCCGTAATTCAACCTGACTGCCTTCTTTCAGTCGCACTTTAATTGCAGACTCAGAATACAAACCTTCAATATATGGAATCTTTCTTTAAGACAAAGAGGCACCGCGGCGACAAAGGGGAATGTTAATGAATCCAAGTGCTTTGATACCATTATATGTACTCAGTGAGGATTCGAGGAAATGTCTTCAGCCCAAGTAAATTTAAATTGTTTGGTATAAGGCAAGCGTCCCGCATACGTGTGCTTGTGTAAACGACTTTCGAAGATCAAGAGAGGAAATGGATGCGGGATGTGAAAGAAAATTGTTCGACTGGCTAACAAAACTTTACTCGTTTTCGGTAATGGAAGGATAGTGGACAATTCTACTCATCGATTAAAGTAAATATGTTAGAAATTCAAATCTCCTGTGAGATTGATTTAACGCAGACTTAGTTAATCCGTTGTTCAACCGTGGCTTAAGTTATCTGAGTTTCAATTCTATCTACAAGGGTTCTCGAACACTTTTAATTGGAAGTTGAAATACATTAAAAAGAGTGATAAATGCAAAGTCTCGAGTACAACGAGCACATGTTTTTACACGAAAAATAAAGCTTTAATCCAGAACATTGGGCAGTTTTCAAACGCACGCGTATCACAAAACTATGGCGTACCCACATAGCGGTCCTATACGTTTTTGAAGCAATGCATCTTTTCCTACAGTGGCAGCGGATGGCCTAGTGGTCAGCGTTCGTGACTGCTATGGAGAGGACCCAGGTTCGATCCCATGCAGGTAAGACCGCTGGAACAACTAAATATTCGCCGTGCGTCGGATGGGCACGTTAAACCGTCAGGCCTCGGGTACTGCTCCCTGCCCCCCTCCCCCGTTATAAATAAGGACGTCTTTCTATCTCACTTTCCTATCGGGCAATGTAGGCCCAAGCTTCCAATTTCTAAGGGTTGTTTAAGACCTAAGGTCAGACACTAAATTCCTAAAATCCTTTTACAGCTGATCTATTCTGATCTTTTATCTTTTTCTACAGTACAAAAGTAAATCCCAAGTAAAAAATGTCGTGGTAACGAAAATGGGTAACGGAAGTAGTTGGTGCCCCATCTAGGTAGATTTTCTCCAAATATTTCGAATACTGTGCGTTATAGCGAAATTTGGCTTCCTCTCGACTTCTAAGATGTGCTACCTGCTATTAACGAGTTCTTTAAAGTGATGTATGAGGTTTACCCTGTAGATAGCCTGGACCCAAAGTTATCAATCCCCCTCGCAACACATTTGCTTTTCAGCTTTTCATTCTATCTTAAGATCAGATTTTAGCTTGATAGACATTCGTAGCGACATCACATTTCATAGGTGTTACGATCGTTTCTTACGTTCGTATAAATCTGAATCATGCATTATACATATAAACACCCAGATCTCTCTCTCTCTATCTGGAACGCTGAACGTCACAGCAACGTCTGTATCGCAACGCCATCACGTCTCGATCAATTCGTGTGTGCTCTCGAGATGTCAAAGTGATTGCCTGCTATATAATAGCACGCGATCACTTTTAGATGACATGGTGATCGCGTGCTAATTTAAAAACATTGGATTATCAATGACTCTAGCCCTATTTTTCCGATCTACAAAATTCGAATTGAATTCTTAATATCATCACAGCAAGTTGAGTTTGCGTGCGATCACATTGAGATGTCAAGTTGCGTTTGTATATTAATTTAATTTAGCACATTCGAGTATTAATTTGTACGTTTTAATTATTTTTTAAGTTTTTTAATTCAACTAACTTTCCGAGTTTAGTGCTGAAAATATGATACCTTTTGAAAAATATCGATCTACCTAAACGCTCTAACCTACAATAAAAACTGAAATCTTGAGATGTTAAAGTGAGCAAAATTTCATTTAAAACCAGATGTGGCCCCAATAGCACACTGTCGAGAATTTGGATAGTTCCGAATTTTAATACCAGATGTCGCATTGTTTAGTAAAAAAAGCTTCGGTTTGAAATTTCAAATTAACCGTTGAATAGGACAATCTAAAACAAGCAGTGAAGGGAATAAGTGTGCCGGAGAAAAAGTAATTTAACACGAAAAATCAAAGTGAAAGTTATTAAAGTAAGTTTACATGAAAACAAATTTCCGAGTTTAGTGTTGATTAAAATACACATTTTGCAAAATATCGATCGATCTAAACGCTCTAACCTACAATTTTTAAAAAAGAAATATTTTACACAGACTGTTATTTATCGCGGTCTTTTGAAAAACGTAAATAAATAGCATATAATTTTTAGTTCTAACACGAAATTCGGCGTCTATTTGTTTTGTTTTCAATCTGCTTCAATTAAAAATTTCACTCCGTCATAGGAGGGGCAACATCCCCTACATATTAATGTTAATTTAAAGCCTAAAAACAACCGTCCTAGGACGTGCTATAGGCTAATAATATACACTGCTGGCCACCCAAAATGCAACACCAAGAAGGGCACGAGATAGCAAAGCCAGATTTATTGGACACATAAGAACAGATACAAAGATGAAGCGATTAAGCTTACAGGCCCGTGCGACTTGCGGAATACGCAGACATCAATAGTTCGTGTGGCCCCCATGGCTGGCAATAACTGCCGCTACACGCCGCGGCATCGAACGAAAGAGGCTTTGGATGTGGGCTTGTGGTATGTCAGTCCAGGCTGCTTCCACACGTTGCCACAGTTCATGAGGCGTAGCCGCGGGTGGTGCTCGCCGGGCCACTCGGTTGCGGATCAGCGACCAGACGTGTTCGATGGGCGACATATCGGGAGAACAGGCGGGGCACGGCAGTAGTGACACCTGGTGGGCCGTGAAGAATTGTTGCACGATATGTGTCCCGTGCGGGCACTCATTGTCCTGTTGAAACGTGGCCGCTGGCAGGTCCTGCAGTTAAGGGAAGATTACAGGCTCCAAAACGTCGGAGATGTAGCGGTGGCTGTTGAGTATACCGGCGATGCGTACCAGAGGGGTGCGGGTGTCACATCCAATTGCACCCCAAACCGTAACGCCAGACGACGGACCGGTATGGCGATGCATAATGCAGGCGTCACACAGTCTCTCGCCGCGGTGCCCGCACACGCTGATCTGACCATAGTGGTGTTGCAGGCAGAAGCGGGATTCGTCGGAGAGGACAATGTCGTGCCATTCCGTAGTCCAGGTGCAGCGTTCAACGGCCCACTGCCGCCGCACTTGCCGGTGGTGTAACGTCAATGGTAACCGGAGCAATGGGCGCCGTGCGACAAGTCCCCGCTCCTGCAGACAACGTCGAACGGTACATGCTGACACAGGTTATTGCGCAAGACACCCTAATTCCTGCGCTAACATGCGTGATGTGGCGGTGTGAGCCGTGAATGCTTGCCGCACAACGTGCCGGTCCTCTCGTTTGGTGGTGTGCCGCGGCTTCGGCAATCACTCACGTCGGTCCGTCCGTCCGTCCTGCACCCACCGAATCCATACTCGCCTCACTGTGGCTGGATGTTTTCCCACACGGGCGCCGATGTCTCTGTACGATAAACCGCTGTCGCGATAAGCGACTATTCTTCCTCTGTCGAACTCCGAAACGTGCTGGAATGACTGCCGTATTCTGCGACGAGGCATCAGGAATCTTCCCAAGCACAGGTCCGGCAGCACAACACACTTCCACTACTTACACCCCGCCTTCTGTGCACCCTTCTTATAGTGCTTCTCGGTGGCGTGCCGGGCGCACATGATTTGCATGTGCCCTGCAATGCTAATCGTTTGCATGTCCTCTCGCGGGCGACGCATGCAGCGAATTTCAGGCCAATCGGATGCTTCCTTCTTGGTGATGCATTTTGGGTGGTCAGCAGTGTAATAATAATAACAAAAAAAAAACATTGTTTTTGCGAAACTAAACAGTCGAAATACTTATTATTACTGCCACCATAGTTTTGTAAACATTTATTTCCATGAGTCACCTATATTCTTTCATGGTTTCACGACAATGACATTCATTAACCCACCTACCTAACTACCTCTCACTGTTAGGAATTAGTAAACCTTGTTTGTTTTTATGACTTAATTCCACTTAGTATGTACGGGACTGTGTTTTAGTGTGGTCGTGAGAGACTCGAATAAAGGCAATCTGTTGTACGTGTATGTACACGTAAATGTACACATTTTCTAATATTCGTTTTATTTCACACCCACAACGATCTTTGTATGTGAAAGCTGCATAGCATAAATTATATAAAAAAAGTACCAGAGTACTCTCTCGATTTGTTTCTACTTAACTCCAGCGTAGACGTCTTCTGGGTCTCTTCTTGTTCCATATTATCTATTCTAGTATTTCAGTGCTCCAACAGTAGTTAGTTCTTAGAATATGTCCATCACATTGTCACTCGAAGGTCATGATATCATCTACTCTTGTAATTCTACTCTCGACGGTCATGATGTCATATACTCTTGTCATTATACTCTCGACGGTCATGATGTCATATACTCTTGTCATTATACTCTCGACGGTCATGATGTCACCTACTCATTGCGACTTTGATCATGATGTCATCTATTCATTGCGACTTTGATCATGATGTCTTCTACCCTTGAAATTATACTCTCGACGGTCATCATATCATATACACTTGTAATTATGTTCTCGACGGTCATGATACAATGTACTCTTGTAATTCTACTCTCGACGGTCATGATATCATATTCTCTTGTAATTCTGCTCTCGACGGTCATGATATCATGTACTCTTGAAATTCTACTCTCGACGGTCATGATATCATCTATTCATTGCGACCTTGATCATGATATCATCTCTTGTAATTCTACTCTCACCGGTCATTGTACATATACTCTTGTCATTCTACTCTCGACGGTTATGATATCATATACTGTTGTCATTCTACTCTTGACGGTCATGATGTCATCTACTCATTGCGACTTTGATCATGATATCATCTACACTTGTAATTCTACTCTCGATGGTCATGATATCATCTACTCTTGTAATCCTACTCTCGACGGTCGTGATATGATCTACTCATTGCCACTTTGATCATGATATCATCTCTTGTAATTCTGCTCTCGACGGTCGTGATATCATATACTCTTGTAATTCTGCACTCGACAGTCATGATATCATCTATTCATTACGACCTTGATCATGATATCATCTCTTGTAATTCTACTCTCACCGGTCATTGTACATATACTCTTGTTATTCTACTCTCGACGGTTATGATATCATATACTGTTGTCATTCTACTCTTGACGGTCATGATGTCATCTACTCATTGCGACTTTGATCATGATATCATCTACACTTGTAATTCTACTCTCGATGGTCATGATATCATCTACTCTTGTAATCCTACTCTCGACGGTCGTGATATGATCTACTCATTGCCACTTTGATCATGATATCATCTCTTGTAATTCTGCTCTCGACGGTCATGATATCATATACTCTTGTAATTCTGCTCTCGACAGTCATGATATCATCTATTCATTGCGACCTTGATCATGATATCATCTCTTGTAATTCTACTCTCACCGGTCATTGTACATATACTCTTGTCATTCTACTCTCGACGGTTATGATATCATATACTGTTGTCATTCTACTCTTGACGGTCATGATGTCATCTACTCATTGCGACTTTGATCATGATATCATCTACACTTGTAATTCTACTCTCGATGGTCATGATATCATCTACTCTTGTAATCCTACTCTCGACGGTCGTGATATGATCTACTCATTGCCACTTTGATCATGATATCATCTCTTGTAATTCTGCTCTCGACGGTCGTGATATCATATACTCTTGTAATTATGCTCTCGACAGTCATGATATCATCTATTCATTGCGACCTTGATCATGATATCATCTCTTGTAATTCTACTCTCACCGGTCATTGTACATATACTCTTGTCATTCTACTCTCGACGGTTATGATATCATATACTGTTGTCATTCTACTCTTGACGGTCATGATGTCATCTACGCATTGCGACTTTGATCATGATATCATGTACACTTGTAATTCTACTCTCGATGGTCATGATATCATCTACTCTTGTAATCCTACTCTCGACGGTCGTGATATGATCTACTCATTGCCACTTTGATCATGATATCATCTCTTGTAATTCTGCTCTCGACGGTCGTGATATCATATACTCTTGTAATTATGCTCTCGACAGTCATGATATCATCTATTCATTGCGACCTTGATCATGATATCATCTCTTGTAATTCTACTCTCACCGGTCATTGTACATATACTCTTGTCATTCTACTCTCGACGGTTATGATATCATATACTGTTGTCATTCTACTCTTGACGGTCATGATGTCATCTACTCATTGCGACTTTGATCATGATATCATCTACACTTGTAATTCTACTCTCGATGGTCATGATATCATCTACTCTTGTAATCCTACTCTCGACGGTCGTGATATGATCTACTCATTGCCACTTTGATCATGATATCATCTCTTGTAATTCTGCTCTCGACGGTCGTGATATCATATACTCTTGTAATTATGCTCTCGACAGTCATGATATCATCTATTCATTGCGACCTTGATCATGATATCATCTCTTGTAATTCTACTCTCACCGGTCATTGTACATATACTCTTGTCATTCTACTCTCGACGGTTATGATATCATATACTGTTGTCATTCTACTCTTGACGGTCATGATGTCATCTACGCATTGCGACTTTGATCATGATATCATCTACACTTGTAATTCTACTCTCGATGGTCATGATATCATCTACTCTTGTAATCCTACTCTCGACGGTCGTGATATGATCTACTCATTGCCACTTTGATCATGATATCATCTCTTGTAATTCTGCTCTCGACGGTCGTGATATCATATACTCTTGTAATTCTGCTCTCGACAGTCATTATATCATCTATTCATTGCGACCTTGATCATGATATCATCTCTTGTAATTCTACTCTCACCGGTCATTGTACATATACTCTTGTCATTCTACTCTCGACGGTTATGATATCATATACTGTTGTCATTCTACTCTTGACGGTCATGATGTCATCTACTCATTGCGACTTTGATCATGATATCATCTACACTTGTAATTCTACTCTCGATGGTCATGATATCATCTACTCTTGTAATCCTACTCTCGACGGTCGTGATATGATCTACTCATTGCCACTTTGATCATGATATCATCTCTTGTAATTCTGCTCTCGACGGTCGTGATATCATATACTCTTGTAATTCTGCACTCGACAGTCATGATATCATCTATTCATTACGACCTTGATCATGATATCATCTCTTGTAATTCTACTCTCACCGGTCATTGTACATATACTCTTGTCATTCTACTCTCGACGGTTATGATATCATATACTGTTGTCATTCTACTCTTGACGGTCATGATGTCATCTACTCATTGCGACTTTGATCATGATATCATCTACACTTGTAATTCTACTCTCGATGGTCATGATATCATCTACTCTTGTAATCCTACTCTCGACGGTCGTGATATGATCTACTCATTTCCACTTTGATCATGATATCATCTCTTGTAATTCTGCTCTCGACGGTCGTGATATCATATACTCTTGTAATTCTGCTTTCGACGGTCATGATATCATCTACTCTTGTAATTCTACTCTCGACGATCATGATATCATCTACCTTATAATTCTACTCTCGACTGTCATGATGTCATTAAATCATTTCCGCTTTGATCATCATATCATCTGCTCTTGTAATTTTCCTGATCCACGTGTTCCTTTTCTTATCTTTCTTACTTAAACCAAGCATGCATCTCTGTATCATAATTTCAGTTTTTTTCGGACTTTGATTTTGGACACCAGAGTACAGACAAATGAGAAAGTGGTTTCGTATCGGTAAGCACTTACCCAAGAAAAGTCTGTTCCATTTGATAGTTACTTAACGTGGCATAACTTTCTTTTATATCTTTATTTTAGGTTTCAGTTGGTGCCTCTAATGTAAAGAGTAACCTTGGATTAGGTCACAGTTCAAACAACAGCTTCATGCACTGAGTGGAAAAATTAATATGACTACCACATCATTTTGCGTAAATTAGCTATCCCGCAGATGTTGCTGACGCAAGATGGCTGAATCGGCATGAAAAAGGAAATGCTGAAGGCATACAGAGACTAATGAAGTGCATTGCGCAAGAAATAACGGGGAAAAGACGTAGTCTGACAAAATTTGAACGTGGAATGATCGTGGGTGCTCGAAGCATTGGTGTGACCATTAGCAAAACGGCTGCACTTGTAAAATGTTCGAGAGCAACAGTTGTTAAGTTCACAGAAAGTGGACCACCAGTGCAAATACCGGGTCGGAGTGCAAAATATGTGGTCTTCAACGGTTACTGGATGCTCGAGCTGAGCGGAGAGTAGGCAGACAGACCGTTAAGTCCAACTGATGGGCAACACTTCGTCAGATTGGAGTTAATTAATCTGGATCATGAATCAACTCCGATGGTCTCTCAACGTGCAGTTGGCCGCACATTACGTCTTATGGGCTACAGAAGCAGACGGTCTCTCCGTAAGCTGTTGCTACCTGCAGCGAAAAAGAAGAAACGCCTCCAGTTCGCTCAGGAACACACGAACAGAGCAGTAAATGAGTGGAAAAGGGTAATGTGGTCTGTTTCACATTTTCAACTCACCATGCAGATGAGAGTGTGACGATATGGAGACAGCGGCACGAAAGCATGGGCCCATATTGCATCGTTACTACTCATCAAGCTGGCGAGGGCAACGTTATGGTCTGGGTCATGTTTTCGTGGAAGTGTTTGGGCTCTTTGATTTGTGTGGAGCAACATCTCACCGCTCAAAGGTATTTAAATAGCGTTGCAAACACCAAATCCACCCAGTTATGTTGATGATTTATCCTAACTGAGATGGTTACTTTCAGAAAGACAATACTCCATGTCATAGTATTCACCCTGTATGCAAAAGGTTTGAGGAGCATCACAGATTTTTTCCATGACCGAATCTCAATCCAATGGAACATTTGTGTGATGAAGTCAAAAAAGCGTCAGACAGCAGAACCACTGCCATAAAATCTTCATGAGCTAGAGGGTGCAATACATGGCATTTGGGCAAAAATACTCCAAGCAACTTACCGACATTTAACAACAAGAGTTCAAGCAGTATTAAGAGCAAAAGGTGGCACAACAATGTACTTAACGGGTTAGTCATAATAATGTGGCACCGTATAAAGGTTTCGTCATCCTTCACGATTTTTATCACTTGCGAGGTGTAATCTCGTGAGTCAAGTTGAACAACCGCCAGTAGGATTACGGCAAGACCACGTGAATTGTCGGAGTTTGAACGAGGCATGGTAGTAGGAGCCAGGCGGATGTGACATTCAGTTCTTTAAGTTGTGCGACAATTCCACAATCCCCGATCCACGTGGTCACGTGTGTACCGAGAATGCCTCATGGAAGACATCACCACCCACCATGGACAGCGCAGTGGCCGACTATGGGTGCTGAATGACTGTGACCAGCGGCATTTAGTAGGATTATTCATGATAATAGACAAGCGACACTGGCTCAAATAACATCCACATTCAATGCAGGAAGTACCAGAGACATATCCATCAGGTCAGTGCATCGCAATATAGCGTCCTTGGGGTATGAGGGCAGAAGACCCACTAGAGTGCCTTTGTGAACACCACGACATCGGACACAGCGCCTAACCTGGGCTCATGAACACGGTAATTGGACTCTGGAAGACTGGAAACATGTGGCGTGGTCCGATGAGTCACACTACCAGTTGTTATGAGCTGATTGTAAAGTTCGGGTGTGGCGCAGACGCCATGAGGCCATGAAACCAAGCTATCAACAAGGCACTGTCCAAGCTGGTGGTGACTCCACACATGGTGGGATATCTTCACGTGGCACAGTTTGGGTCCTTTGGTCCTCGTAAGCACGTCATTGACCTGTAATCGCTTTGTTGCTCTTCTGGGGGACCATTTGCAGCGACTTCATGTACCCCAACAACGAACGGATTTCCCAGGCGGAAAATGCACCACGTCATCAAGCCCAATTTTACAAAATTCGTTCGCCGAGCATTCTGGACAGTCCCAACGGATGGTGTGCACACCACGTTTGCCTGACATGAACACAATAAAGCACTGATTAGGGTTTAAAGGTCCATTCGCATCCAAGATCCTGCACCTAGAAACACCAGGGAACTCTGTTCAAACGGCATGGCTCAATATCTCTCTGGAAGTCTTCTGGTTACTTGCAGAATCGATTCCATGTCGAGGTGCAGCACTTCGCCGGGCTAGAGGAGGTCCTGCATGATACTAAGTACGTATCCGATGACCATTGGCACTTGAGTGTATACCTGGTGGTCATAAAATTAACATTCCTAAAACCGGGTCTCTAGAAAGGCGAGAAATGGAAGTATCCCGACGAAACTTAGTAAGCAACTTATTGAGGGCATGGAAAAACGTTTTTTGGAGCAAAAAGATTATTCAAAATAACGGCGCTAGGGGGGGATGGCGATGCAGACGCAAGAAATGGACAGGCGAGTATGTTTTATGTTTATTGATAGCACGAACGTTTCCTGACAAAATCTGTTGCAAACGAAGAACGGCATGTGACACGACTGCTCGCGCTATATCATGCTTAATGTTATTCTCTTTATGTTTGATGCTCGCCTTCAGATCTCAGAGAGAGCGTTTGCCATCCCTATACTATACCGTGCAAATTTATTGGGACAAGCTATTTTATTCTCAGAATTGTAATGTGATCGCCAGTTGATGTCGGAAACCCACGTAAACCGGTTTTATCAGCTGTGAGGTGGTGTGACTGTTGGAACTTGATAGTAAGAATGTGGTTTAACAGGTTTTAAACAGGAAATAGGAACTTCAGCTTCAGTTGTGAGCTTTCGTGTGTGACAGGTGGATGTTAGTTTTTGCTCTATGTGAGTACGTGTTGCTTTCATGTATTGAAAAATGGATATTTCCCCAAGGAAGCGTGCAAAAATAATTGCTCTGAATGATCACACTTCTATGAAAGTGAGAGATATCGCTTCTGCTGTTGGTGTAGGAAAATCAAGTGTATCAAGACTGCTTACGCGATAAATCTGGATCATCGTCTCCAAAAAGGAGAGGTAAATGTGGAAGAAAACGAAAAACAACTCCCCGAACCGATAAATTTCTAATCAGAAATAGTAAAATGCATAAAAAAAACAAGCACCAATCTTCAAAGATATTTATTGGCTAGTGGTTGTGATGTTAGTGATTCAACTGTACCCAGTAGGCTTCTGGAAGTTGGCCGGAAGGCAAGAAGACCAACGAAAAAACAATATTTGAATGCGAAAATGAAGATAAAACGTTTAGCATGGGCCAAAAAATATAAATCATGGACTGTTGACGACTGGAAAAAGGTAATTTTCAGTGATGAAACTCATTTATGTGTGCAGGGTTACCAAGAAAATGTCGTTAGACGAAGCAACTGTGAACCCTTAAGACCTGAGCATGTCAAACAAACTGTAAAACACCCTCTGAAACAGATGTTTTTTTTTTACATCAAATGGCACTGGAAGCTTAGTTCCTGTTCAAGGTATGATGAATTCAGCCAAGTACGTAGAAATATTACAACCTAGGATTGTTCAATTCTTGCAAACGTTTGACGGGACATTTCAACATGACTTGGCCCCATGTCACAATTCAAAATTGGTCAAGAATTTTATGCTGGAAAATCAAATTCATTTGCTTCATTGGCCTGGAAATTCACCAGACTTAAATCCCATGTGGAATATTTTGAAAAGACGTTTAGGTAAAATGGAATGTGCAACCAAAGAACGCATGATAACGAATGCTATAAAAGTGTGGTTTAGGAAGTCAAAAATATGTGCACTCAATTAGTGGAGTCAATGCCAAAACGAATTCAAGAGGTCATTTCTGCTAAAGGAGGACATACTTCATAACAATACAGGTATTTATCAGTGTATATCAAGGCATAGAATGATATAAAGGCATAGTTTTGGAAAAAGAGTGCTTTTTTACTTTGTCCCGATTAATTTGCACAGTATAGTATACTCTATGTTTCAGGTATCCCCAAAGATAGAAATCGCAAAGTCTAGATGCCGGTGAGCAGGTTGGCCTGGAGTGTGGAAATCCTAGAGAGATTATACGTCCATAGCCGAAGGCTCCGCTGAGCAATTCTTTCACTTGACGACTGATATGCGGCGGTGCCCCGTCTTACAGGAACACAGAAGAGCCCATACATTGCCATTTCCTTTTCTTGGGCTTCAAGAGTGACGCTTCTGCTGTGCATAACATGTATTGTGCTGCGATGTCCAACATATTGAGCAGAATTTGTCCTCAAACGTTTGTTTTATCAATAATCAGTAAAGTCACGCGTGTGATGGCTCTTTTCTTGCATTTGCAGCGTCATTGTTCCCACAGGAGCGCAATTTTGAGCTAACGTTTTCCAGTTAAATCATTTCCCTATGCCATTAATAACTTACCTACCAAGTTTCATCGCAATATCTGTACATCAATGAGCCATTACATTATAACCACCGACCAAATAAGCTGAAGGACATCCTTTAGCCTGCAAAACAGCGGCCACTCGGCGATTCGATGAGGTGGCGATAGGTATCCTGGGGTATCTGGTACCATAATGTCAACAGCAGGTCTTCCAGTTCCCGTACATTTCAGGGTGGTGGTGATTTTGCGCGAACTCGCTTTTCCCAAGTATAACCACAAATGTTCGATTCGGTTCATGTCAGGCGAATTTGGAGGACAGGGCATTAACAGAAAGTCACCAGCATGTTCCTCGAACCACGCCTTGACGATTCTGGCAGTGGCGCATTATCCTGTTGGTAATGTCCATCACCAGTAGGGAACACAGTTACCATGAATGGGTGAACTTGGTCCGCAACGATGTTCAGATACCCGACAGCTGTCAGGGATTGTGCTATGGGAATATTGGGGCCTAAAGTGTCCCAAGAAAACAGTCCACAGCATAACAGCGTCGCCGCCGGCCTGTTTCCGCCCAGCAGTGAATCCAGGTGTCATAGCCTCCCTTGGTAATCGGCGTATCTGCACTCGGCCGTCTACGTGATGCACCAGGAATCTTGATTCATCAGACCAGGCCACTTTCTACCAATTATCCACTGTCCAATCTCGATAATCGTAGGCCGATTTCATGCGTTGTTGGCGATGACGTGCAGTGAGCACTGGGACCCGCCTGGGTCTTCGGCTACGCAGGACCATGCGCAGAAGGTGTCGGTGAACTGTGTTCTGTGACACATTGCCCTGATCACCACTGTTGTAGCGGCGGGTGATTTATCGCACTGTGGCCCTGGGTCGCTGTGAACAATGCGTGATTGTCTCCGCTCCCCTCTGGCATCAATGAGCTGCGGACGACACACAATCGGATGACGGTTTGTCGTTTGGCCATCTGTGCTACATTTTTGATACACGCTCACTACAGCAGCACGTGAATAACCCACAAGCCACACAGTGTTCGAGATCGCAGTTTCGAAGCTCCGTGCCATCACAATCTGTCCTTTATCAAGCTCCGATAAATCGGCAACTTTTTCCCATTCTAACTCCGAACATCCTACAATACGAAAGCCGGTTCTTGGGTTGTACGCAGTGCGTCAAAGAATTTTTAAGACTGGCGCTAGATTTCAGCCTACGGTGGCGCCACTAGCGTAATCGCGAATGCGTTATAAACCGTGACCATCTTGCTTTCTGCCAAAAGTACTGCGCAGTGGTTAAAGTAACTCAAACGAAACGGCTGTTCATTAGAGAAGTAAAATTATTTTCATGTAGAATTATTAAGATGGAACAAAGGACTATTATTAAATTTAACGCAAAACTTGGTAAAAGTGCCTCGGAAACGTACCAAATGATGAAACAAGTTTACGGTGAGTTTTGTTTAAGTAGATCCAATGTTTTCCTGCGGCACAAACATTTTTTGGACGAAAGAGATACGCTAGAAGATGATAAGCTTACCGGAAGACCAAGTTCATCTAGGACACCTGTTATTATTATAAAAGTACGTGATTTCCTGGTAAACAACAATCGATGTGCGTCACTAAGAATGATGGAAGAGTCTTTAAACATCAACAAAGAAACGATTCGAACCATCCTGCATGAAGATTTGGGCAAAAGAAAAGTCTGTGCTAAATTTGTTCCACACACGTTAACCAATGAACAAAAATCAAGGAGAAGTGCACATTGCAGGGATATCATTTCAGCTGCTGAAAATGATCCAAACTTCGTAAAATCTATTGTTACAGGTGATGAAACATGGTGTTTTCAATATGATCCTAAAACAACGCGACAAAGTGCGGAATGGAAGTCAAAAAACTCACCACAAGCCAAACAAACAAGAAAAGTTCCTTCGAAAATCAAAACAATGCTCATTACATTCTTCGATAGTAAGGGTATCATCCACAAAGAATTTGTTCCAAGTAAACAAACAATTACTGGTGAGTTTTATTTAAATGTTTTGAGGCGTTTTATGGGCAGAATTCGTCGCGTTCGTCCAGAATATCGAGATGAAAACAGTTGGTATTTGTTGCACGATAATGCATCTAGTCACACCTCACTTCTTGTTTGTAGATTTTTGGCGAAAAATAACGTCTACGTGTTGAATCATCCACCGTATTCGCCTGATTTAGTACCCTGCAACTGTTCTTTATTCCCCAAACTTAAAATGACGTTAAGAGGGTGTTATTTAGATGGTATTCCGACCGTACATTTGGCTTCGACGCGTGCTTTGGAGGCAATTCCGCAAAGTGAACTGGAACAGGCATTCGAATAATTATTAAATCGCTGTAACGAGTGTATTGAAGCCGGAGGGACTTAGTTTGAATAACAAACCATAACAAATTATAATTTCTTGTTTTTATTTCATTTTACAGACCCAGTCTTAAAAATTCTTTGCCACACTGAAGTGCCAGAAAAACTGGTACAGATGAGCTTATGCAAAATACATAGCAACGTCACCTTTCTTCATGACTACTGCTGAAATGTTCATTCTCCAAATTAGTATCTATTAATTCTTCTACTGTGCACAGTTTTCAAGTGATCATATGAGCATCACAGTTTACATACTTCTTGAAGGTTATGTCTACTCTCATGATTTTCCAATCCTTATCATCCATAGTCACAATTTCGTCATTGCTTTCGTAACCGTCGGTGCTTTCGTTTGCTTCCTAGACTGGAAAACCTCCTTTGACGAAACAACGAAGCAATCCGATTCCGATCCCCCTCATTCTGGGTCTTCTGACGGAAAGGAGGAGTCTTCACACCTTTGTGTATACCCTCTATTTTCATAGCACCCACTGGTCAGAGGACGGTTCTTCTGTCTCTGCTGGAGATACAGGCCTCGAGTCTGCGTTCGTAAAGGGCGTCAAAGAATGACTCAGATAAGAAATATTTGACCTCAGAGGCAAACCAATTAGGAAAAACGACGCCGCATAACCGAAGTTACAAGTCGTATAAACGAAATGCTTTACTATTAAAATGAATAGCAATTAAACTGGACCGACCGGAAACGACGTATAAATGTAAAAGACGTCTGACTGAGAAACCTATAAACGGTGCGTTACTGTCTAACACACCATCGTCAGAAACCAGCAATATCGCAACGCCAACTATGATTCACACAATGCATTCAAAATAAATCCTGAAAATGTTCAAATAAAGTAGTCCATGGTTTCGATATAACTTTAGGAACATAATCACTACAGCTAGAGATGAGCTCGGGCCCGGACGAGGTCAGAATTCATTAACTACCAAAAAACCCGGACCCAGGCTCGGAATTACACGTCTTGAATTTCATTACTGTAATTAATTCAACACGTGTAATTCCGAGCCCGGTTGTATTACACGTGTTGAATTTCTTTGTGGACTTGTTACCATGGTGGAAGGATTTTCAATTTACTAAGCTAGCTGCCATTGCAAGACAAATTTTGCTTAGCAAGACTTGCATTATGCATTGTCCAAAGCTATGGCTCAAGCAAGCATTAGTTTAAGGAGGTCTGGTATCGAATAACTGGGAAAAAACCACATTCCCATTTTTTGCATTTTATTAAAAATCAAGAATCTTATCTTTAAAATGATGTATTAATTTCCAAAATTGTGCTGTTAGAAGTATTGTTATTTATTATTTTAAATTTCCACACTCCCGCGATTTTTGCGGTGACGTTGGTTTTTAGTGCAGCAGGTCGAGTTTTAGAGAAAAGAAGATCATGTTGAAGGCATTAGATGCAATTTCTCTCTCTCTCTCTTTACATGATGAACTTGATCTGGAAACTGCACACACATATGATAATATTGTGATTATTATACTATTAAGCGCAAAGCTTTGTTAATGTTACAAAATGCAGAATAATCTGGTCTGGAATGCTTTTACGTTCCCTTTTATTTTTATTTTTTATTTTGGAAATTTCCCTACATGCTTTTTTTTATATTCTACTACATCACTCTAAACTACCTTTACCAATTAGCATATATGTAAATTATATTTCAAATATTAGTTTTCTAGAGTCAAAATTTCAAACACTTGCAACTGTCTGTACGGCGTTGTACGTTTTATAATGCAATTTATTCAAAATAAAACTAAATTTAGAAATCAAAAAGAAATAACGAATGGAAAGTTTTGTTTCTAATCGATTTTCTTTTCTTCAGCTTTTACCAAAATTACTGATTCCCCTGATACGGTCGAAGGGCACGTTGATTATTTATTTATTTTCAAATCCACATTTTGGAACATTTGGCTTTATGCGTAGTATTCCTAAAAACATATTAATATTGTGAAGTGGATTAACTGAACTAAACTTTTAAAACTAGTCCTTGCTTGGGCCATATCTTTGGCCAGTGTATAATGCATAAATGCAAGCCTTGATAAGCAAAATTTTCCCAGAATCCGGGCACGGGCTCTAGGCCTTTGGAGCCGGGTAGTCCCGGGCTCCTAAAATTGAGCCCGAACTCATCTCTAAATTACAGCAACGAGATCCGAATGATGCAATATATAGGCTCTCCATGAATAATAACAGTGAGATGTTACCTGGAGAGTTTATAATGGATACCTCATTCCACTTTGGAATATGGGAACCGGTCGCAACCAGATGAAACATGGCGGTTGTTAACTTGCCATTACGAAGATCATATTTTTGCTCCGTAACTCTGGTTCTCAAGTTCCTTTTTGTAGAACCAATATATACAGTATCACTAGTGTCTGGAACAACAGCTTGTAGAGGTATGGTGTATACGCCGTACCTAGTATGTGGAGACACCATGTCCCGATCCTTCTTGATTAAGGCATAAATATTTCTAGTAGTGAGGCCAAAGTCAATATATTATGTGGTTTGCACTTATTAACACTAATTTTTATCTAACTTCACTCCATTCAGCCACAAGTGTATAGATTCATTAAAAACTCTAGTACCTCTCTCTGACACTATTCGCTGGGTAAATGTCTTTGCCCTATAGCAAAAAAAAAAAAAAGAAAATAAAATAAGAAAGGGTTTTGTTATTTTTCAAAACAATGACTATAACGTTTTCTATTTCCTTTTCATTTCCACACGTGGACCTAATACCTTATTGTGGACCTAATACCTTATTATATTAAAGAAGATAATTAAAGAAGACGTCATTCGTCAAGGAGCTGACACCAATAAAACGACTGTTCCTGGGAAGGTGTAAATTCCACCTCCTCGTAACCGTATTGTTGAGTTTTTCTTTGAATTTTTTACTTGGGCTTTATTTACGCTAGAAATAAAAATATTGGAGGAAACATTCACACAAATGTATGTATTTATTACGGAATTGTGGCATTTATTAGCGGATTGCATACAAAATGTTCGAAAAGATGGGTATATTAAGATATTTACTTACCAAAAAACCGTTCTCCAATGATCACCATGGCCGTTAAACGGCGAAAAAAAAACATGATCCTTTAGCACTGAAGAACAAACGAGAGAAGGTATAAGGAAAGGTAGCTTCTTAATGAGATGTAAGGTGTGCAAATAAAGTTCAGTAGATACACTGTAAAAATGAACAACAACAAAGAAACTTACTTTGGCCTTCAAAATAATCCTTCCCCGGATGCAACATAATTTCGGCATTTTTCGTATTACCACTGGAGATTATGGGAAAAGTTCTTAGTTGTTATTGTCTGCAGCTCTGTCGTCGTGTTCGATAGAAAATCCTAAATGTTTGCAAGTTTCTTCTCTTTCAGCGCAGATTTTAGTGGGGGAAAAAAGTAATCACAGATCAGGACTTAAAAATAAATACCCCCGCCCCTATCCGGGCGGAACAAATTTGTGAGATCGTTCATGTAACTGCTTCTGTTTTTGTTTGGAAATTTAACGACCACCGTGAGCAACTCAGTGGGTTATCAACAGTCGCCCGTCCCTAATTTAGGGCCACTGGTTCCAAAGAAGGGGAGAGCCAGTATCGTAAGTCAAATACAACATCCAAGCCTCACCAGGATTTGAACCAGGACATATCTCGTACGAATTATCAGCAGCTATTGTTTAGACCAATGCGTCACCGAGACGGCCATATAGCCGCTGGAAGCTATTGTTAAAGTCCTACTTTCTTGTCGTCTAAAGATATTATAACGAAGTAAATTTCTCCGTTCTTTTTGGTCCACGCCGGAAATCGAACCCGAGTGCACTTATTCTGGAAAAAGTCACTCTACCAACTGAGTTACGCAGACGTTCGTTCTCGCTGCTATCTGCCTTTATGTCGTGTGCGTCCTGCGGGGCAGGCACGTCGCATCACCTCCCCCCACCGAAAGAGGGCTGAGGGCATGGTCCACGGGTCAGCCGTGACCATTATAACGAAGTAAATTTCTCCGTCATTTTGGTCCACGCCGGGGATCGAACCCGAGTCCAATTATTCTGGAACAAGTCGCTCTATCAACTGAGCTACGCAGACGTTCGTTCTCGCTGCTATCTGCCTTTATGTTGTGTGCATCCTGCGGGGCAGGCACGTCACAATATGTGTCGTCACTTTCGGTTAAAAGTCCCAAATGCCTGCAAATTTCTTTTCTTTCAGAGCTGATTTCATTCTGGGAAACAAAAAGCAGTCTGCAAGTGCCAGATCAGGCGAATACAGATAGTGGTTCAATGCTGCAACTGCCCAGTTTTAAGCAGAAATTGTTATTGGCTATTTTCTTCGTTTTTGCGAACAACGTCCACTCGCTAATGCGATGCTTTCAGTGGTACAACATTTCTCACAGCTCCGTGCCGCTTACGGACATGTTCGTAAGCTTCACTGTGTCGTCCAAGTTACAGCACCTTTCACAAACTTTCATTTTACGCGTTATTCGCAGAAAATTTATTGACAAACCTTTTATGAAATCAGGTAAACAAAAGGGGTTGAACGGTTATACAAATTGTTAGGGTAAGGGAAAAACTACAACTCTCAAAGCGAAACAAATGAAATTCGGAAAAAATGCTTTCCCGATATTTTTGAATAATGTATATACGCAAATTAGATTTCAGTAAATATCTGACCGTGCAACATGCTGATGTATAGCTAAAAATGGACGGGAGTTATGTAACTTTGCGAAAAACGGTCGTTCATAAAAAGAGGTTGTTGATCCCTCTGGATCTATAGAGCATTTTGTCCTTATTCTAGATATCTTTCCTGAGCATGTCGGAAACAAAACACGCAGCTTCACTGCTCCCCTCGTCCGTCACTGTTTCCTATCCCTCCCTACACCACGAAATGCGCTTCTATAAGTAAGAAAAAGGCTGAGTTTATGTCAGTTTTGCATCAGCAGAGGAAGCCACAGTTCGTTTTTGTTTATTTTTCCTTCCGGGCTCAAGGAAAAGCAGAAAGAAAGTATAAAAAAAAAAAGGGAAAAGGACATTAGTATTTTTTTTTTATTTTTGCGTTTTTTCTTAGCAAAACTTTCTTCTCCCTTTTTGAAATACAGACACGAGTGTTATCGGTATTACTTGGGCAGACACCAACTGATCCTACGCACTCATGTTTCTTCAGAGAAAGTAGGACACACATTTCTCTGTGAAGAGTGTAGGTTTAAAACAAACTCTTATGTTTCAGGTACTTTTTGCTGATACTGCATTAAAATCGATAGAATATTTAGCAAAATTCTTATTTCGCGAAGAGCCCTGAATTCTGGCATTGGGGGGGGGGGGGTGGTAGGATTACGTAATCCAGAGAAATTAAAAGTCTGAAGATTAGCATCGACAAATTATGAAGCCATCTACAGCGGAAGAACACCCTGGAATGAATTATAAGAAAGTAATGCCTCCATATTTTTATGTGTACAAGCCCAATGGGAAGGTAACAAATTGAAACAAGACGAAAACAAAGCTCAGAATGTTTAATTTAATTCACATATTAAATTTTTCTACATACACTTCCAATTTTTTTCAGAAATTCGCGAGCCACTTTCCGTGATTTCTTTCGTGAAGTAACGAAGCATATTTCTAACACAAGTTTGTCTTTCTAATGACGGAAAGAAACCTGAATTTCACGGACTTTTCCTACGCTAGAAAAACTGTGACTTTTTAGAAACCTTTCAGGATTTCTTTTTTTATATTGATGGTAAACTACCGTTTTTAAGATGTATTAGCAGAAAATTATGAATTTTCAGGAACTTTTCCGCAATTCATTTCTCATATCGACGCTAAATTGCCGTCTGTAAGATGTATTAATGGAAAATTCAGAATTTTCAGAAACCTTTCCGCAATTCCTCTCTTATATTGATGATAAATTTCCTATTTTAAGATAAATTCTGAATTTCCCGCAATTCCTTTCGTATATTGACGGTAAATTGCCGTTTTTAAGATATAGTAACGGAAAATTCTGACTTTTAAGAAACTATAGCGAAGTAAATTTGTCCGTCATTTTTATCCACGCCGGGGCTCGAATCCGGGTCCCATCATTCCGGAATAAGTCACTCTACCAATTGAGCTACGCGAACGTTCATTCTGACTGCTGCCTTTATGTGGTGTGCATCCTGCTGGGCAGGCACGTCACAAAACTTTTCCGCAATTCCTCTGTTATATTGACGATAAATTTCCTTTTTCAAGATGTATTAACGGAAAATTCTGAATTTTCCGTAATTTCTTTCGTATACTGACGGTAAATTGCCGTTTTTAAGATATATTAACCAAAAATTCTGAATTTTCAGAAACTTTTCCGCGATTCCTCTCTTATACTGATGGTAAATTTGCATTTTTAAGATGCATTATGGGAAAATTTGGATTTTTAGAAACCTTTCCGCAATTCCTTTCCAATATTAATGGAAAAACCCCGTTCTCACTTTTTCCGTATCCATATGAGGAAAACATTCCGGTAATAGGAAAGGTTCGCACGACTACTTGAGTTTTGATTAACTGTTAAAATTTAATCGTCTGTCAAAGGAACTGATTTTGAAGTTCTGTAGTGAGATTGCATATTGTGCATAGTACATTGCAGACATTTTGGATTTTTATTGCACAAGATATTTCTTCTCCTCTCAAGCATTTTGTTAACCAGCTATTATATATTGCGTTACCGTAAGAAACAGGGTATTTAAATTATAGTACAGGTCTTTGCACAATGTCTATGTATCAGTCTGTGGAATCATTAAAAAGAAATCTATTATAGTTATCAAGAGTAAATTTTATACACTGCTGGCCACCCAAAATTGCAACATCAAGAAGAAAGCATCCGATTGGCCTGTAATTCGCAGCATGGGTCGCCCGCGAGAGGATATGCAAACGATTAGCACTGCAGGGCATATGCAAATCATGAGCGACCGGCACGCCACAGAGAAGCACTATAAGAAGGGTGCACAGAAGGCGGGATGTAAGTAGTGGAAATGTGTTGTGCTGCCGGACCTGTGCGTAGGAAGCTTCTTGATGCCTCGTCGCGGAATACGGAAGTCATTCCAGCACGTTTCGGTGTTCGACAAAGGACGAATAGTGGCTTATAGCTACAGCGGTTTATCGTACCGAGACATCGGCGCCCTTGTGGGACGACATCCAGCCACAGTGAGGCGAGTAAGAATTCGGTGGGTTCAGGAGGGACTGACAGATCGACCTGAGTGATTGCCGCAGCCGCGGCACACCACCAAACGAGAGGACCGGCATGTTGTGCGGCGGGCATTGATAGCTCGCACCGCCACATCCCGAACGTTAGCGCAGGAATTAGGGTGTGTTTCGCAACAACCTGTGTCAGCGCGTACCGTTCGACGTCGTTTGCAGGAGCGGGTACTTGTCGCACGGCGCCCGTTGCTGCGATTACCATTGACGTTACACCACTGGCGAGTGCGGAGGCACTGGGCCGCACCTGTACTACGGAATGGCACGACATTGTCTTTTCCGACGAATCCGGCTTCTCTCTGTAACACCACGATGGTCGGATCCGCGTGTGGCGGCACCGCTGCGAGAGACTGTATGACACCTACATCATGCATCGCCATACCGGTCCGTTATGGTTTGGGATGCAATTGGATATGACACCCGCACCCCTCTGGTACGCATCGCCGGTACACTCAACAGCCACCGCTACATTTCCGACGTTTTGGAGCCTGTAGTCCTCCCTTACCTGCAGGGTCTGCCAGCGGCCACGTTTCGACAGGACAATGTGCGCCCATACGTGGCACGCATCGTGCAACAATTCTTCACGGCCCACCAGGTGTCACTGCGGCCGTGGCGCGCCTGTTCTCCCGATATGTCGCCCATCGAATACGTCTGGTCGCTTATCGGCAACCGAGTGGCCCGGCAAGCACCACGCGCGGCTACGCCTGATGATAACGCGTTGAAGCAGCCTGGACCGACATAACCCAAACCCACATCCAAAGCCTCTTTCGCTCGATGCCGCAGCGTGCAGCGGCCGTTATTGTCAGCCACGGAGGCCACACGATCTATTGATGTCTGCGTGTTCCGCAAGTCGCACGGGCCTCTAAGCTCGATCGTTTCATCTTTGTATCTGTTTTTATGTGTCCAGTAAATCTGCCTTTGCTATCTCGTGTTCTTCTTGGTGTTGCATTTTGGGTGGCCAGCAGTGTATTTAGAAGTTTTATGAAATGATACACTGAAGTGCCAAAAGTTGTGATTTACGTACCTAGTATCGTGTAGGACCTCTTCTAACCCGGCGAAGTGCACCAACTCGACGAGGCGTCGGTTCCACAAGTGGCCAGAAGACTTTTGGAGAGATGTTGAGCCAAGCCATCTGAAAAGCCGCCCACAGTTCCCTGGTATTTGTAGGTGCAGGATCTAGGATGCGAATGGACCTTACCACCACGTCCCGTAAGTGCTTTATTGAGTTCATGTCGGGCGAACATGGTGGCCACTCCATCAGTCGGCAATGTCCAGAATGTTCTTCGAAACAATTTTGGACAATCTGAGCCTGATGGCATGGAACATTGTCCACCTGGAAAATCCCATCGTTGTTGAGGAACATGAAGTCCATGAAGGGCTGCAAATGGTCACCCAGCAGAGCAACAAACCGATTACCGATTAATGACGTATTTACGAGGAGCAGAGAACCCAAGCCATGCCACGTAAAGACCCCGAACAGATGTATGGAAACATCACCACCTTACACAGTGCCTCGTAGACAGCTTGGGTCCACGGCATCCTGGGATCTGCGCCACACCCGAATCCTACTATCAGCTTGCAGCTCATGGACCACGCCACATGTTGCCAGTCTTCCAATTTCAGTTTCAATTTCAATTTATTAGTTTAGCTGTTATTATACACATTCAAAATGCTCATAAGAAGTAACAAATTAATAGACATATAACAGCTACGGAGATCAGAAAAAAGGTCCAAATGAGCTGACAAGTACCAATCTCCCTTCGTCGAAACCACAAGTTAAGAAATAAAATATATTACATCAATTGATCATATTGTTAGTTAGTACACTGGCGTGCAAAAATTAAGGACGAGACGGTTTTTCGAATGTAACGTCGTGCAGAAGTGCTCCACATGGACTCAAATCATACCATGAGATCCCCAAGACGTAAGAATATAGGACAAGTGAGCAAAATCGTCCAAACAAGGAATCCAAAGTAGACAAAGGCACTTTATTGAAAAGGTAGCTTCGAGCACAACTGGACAGAAGACAGAAACGTCCATGTGACAGGCGGCTGCCAAGAAAATTCCAGTCTTTAGTAGGGGATATGATCACCCCTGACTTACAACGTCTGTCCATGCTGGGGACGAGGTTGTCAAGGAGCTGTTGAGGCATCGCGGCCCATTCCTCTTGTATCGCCAAACGGAGCTGCGAAATCGTTGCTGGCTGCAGGTGACGTGCTGCCTGCCAAGCGTCTCCGGAGAAGGTCCCACACGTGTTCGATTGGATTTAGGTCCCGGGACCTTGCGGTCCAATCCGTGCGTTGAATATCTTCACTCTCCAACAGTTCTGCGACAGCCACTGTACGATGAGGTGCAGCGTTGTCGTCCATGAAGAGGAACTCAGGACACACAGCACCTCTAAACAGACGCACGTGAGACAGGAGAACCTCGGTACAATAGCGGACACCAGTGATTGAACCTCCTTGGAAGATGTGTAGGTCAGTACGGCTATCAAGCATGATACCGCCCCAAACGAGAACTCCGCCACCTCCAAACCGGTCACTTTCGATGATGTTGGAGGTGTGATTGCGTGTTTCCTGCTCTCTCCAGATGTGTATACGTCCAGAATCACTCGTCAGACTAAATCGGCTCTCATCCGTAAAGAGAACTCGATCCCATTGCTGATGTGTTCAGTTCTTGTGTTCCTGGCACCACAGAAACCACCGTTTCCGACAACCAGGCGTTAATGGCACACACCGTACTGGACGCCGTGCAAATAAACCCCCTTTGTGCAGATATCTGGCGACGGTAAAACGCTATAACGGACGTCCAGTTGTCTGTTGCATGTGCGTTGCGATTTCTCCCGCTGTCTGCCGTCTGTCTCTTCTCGCCTACAGGACAATATACTGGTCATCCGTTGCCGTGGTTGCTCGTGGACGACCACTGCTAAACTCTCGGACAGCTGTTCCTGTCGTTTGAAATGCTCTCCAAGCTCGTGAAACGATGCTGTGAGCGATCCCGAACTCCTTGGCCACACTAGTCACACTTCGACCTTCTTCCCAATGACGCGACCTCGAGTAAAGTCATCCAGATGTCGTTAACTGGATTGCCTGTTGGCCATATCATACGGTGGCAGCAACTCGACGTCGTTCAAACCGATGTACACTGTGCAATATCTTTCACCGAATTGCTGAGCTTACACCGCCCGTGTGCTTTATACCCTTCTGACACTCCCACCCCTACTTCATGCTGGATATATGCGCATGCCCTACCATACCGGACCCTAGTCTATCTCCTGAGTGGTCTTTCGGTCCGTTCTGCCTGCTCGTTCCGCTGTGATGCTAATTTCTGCTCTTCGTCCTTAATGTTTGCACACGAGTGTATTAGTACTTAATAGTAAATGCATGGTAATGATGCCCAGTGTGTTGAGAGCAATATTTATAGGGAAGAGTTGTTTGTGTGAAATTATATTTAATAAATCATATATTTGCATTTCATATTTTTTAAATAATGAGAACATTTTTTCAACATTTAGTTCTATAAAACCTTAGCGTACGCAGTCGAAATGGTATGGCCATATTTCATCCATTCTATTTTATGAGTAATTTCTCCCCCAACCCCTTCCCCGACTCGCTGGTCCAACCGATCCCTTGTTGTTTTTTTAATACAATGTTAGTGTGTAAGTAAGTAAATGGGGATTCTTGTCTTAAATAAGCTCTAGTTATTAACCCTTTAATCGGCTGATGTTCTGTGCTTGAACTAAACGGCGCCCAAAGCTTTTACTCCCTCCAAACAGAAATGTTCATATAGCGACCGGGTTTTACGAAAGCTACGGGAAAATAATTTATATTTACCCCCTCTGAACTCATCATCAGCCAAACTAAACCTATTATAGGTGATAAGCTCTACCTTCTGGTCCTTTATTCCCTGTTACATGACTTAAAATATAATAGGGAAGGGCTAGTCTCGCTGACACGAGCATCATGCAACTGAGTAAAAAAAAAATGTTGCTGAAATATGTACTCTCTCTCCTTCCTTAAACTTGGCTCCATTGCTACAGCCCTTTATCCGTTAATTTTTCAGAAGGGATTGGTGTCAATCATACACCTGAATGACCAGTCTGAATAACTAATCTAAGGGCGAACGCAAAATTTTTCAATGCTCTAGTCTTGAACATAACTCATACGAGCAGATTTGGGACCACTAAACATACCCTGAATGAATTCGTTCCAGCCGCGTTCGGCCCACTTCTTAGACATCGAATATATTCTTTATAATTGTGTTCAGCCCATTTTGTTAACCCCGAGATAGTTCGTTCCAGCCGGTCAAAGGGTTAATATTATGAATTTCCTTAGGCAAGTCATTATAAAATTTTGGCCCTTGATATCCAATGCTGAGTTTTATTTGTTAACTTTTCGGAAAGTATGACTCTATTATATGTCTATATCTCGTATCATATTCATGAATTTCGTTATGAATGTCAATGATATCATCATTAAAACCCACTTTAATTCTTTTAAAGATATTAGTACCCAGAAAGCGTAAATATAACTGGTGAATGTTCAGAATGTTATGTTTTTTAGGATCAAGACTGATTCGACCATAGTTTTGTGAACCTGTAGTACCAATTAAACGTGGATTTAATTTCAGTTCTAAAAATCTAATTATTTTATTCTGAAAGGTTCCAATTACATCTAATTATATTATTTCCAGTATCCAATTAACCTGTTCACAAGCCCAGGTGAGCCACTGTGTACGATGTCGGGGTGTTAACAAAAGTAACCTGTGGGTCTTCTGCACCCATACCCCATGGACGCTAAATCACGCTGCGCTGTCCTGATGGATATGTCTCAGATAGCTCCTGCGTTGAACGTGAATGTTATCTGAGCCAGTGTTGCTTGTCTATTAGCATGGACTGTTGGAAATACGAGGAAAGATATGACGCGATTCGCAGCAGTCGGATGGTTGAAGCGCACCCAATAGAAGAGGAGAAAGAATTACTTGAAATCCTCGTTGTATCGAGCACGTGACACATCGCATGAACTCACACACGCTAAGCTAAGACAGAAGTGATATGACGTCATTATGTTTTGATGTAGTTTGTTGTTCATCGGTTGCTGCCATGTTTGTGAGATATAGGAAGCGATCTCGTTAGCTCTGTATATAGCAATTTTACTACGTTAATTTTTTATTAAATATTCGTTCCTTATACTGTATAGTGTATACGGCTTAATATGCAGTTATTTAGATGAGTATCGTTCATGCATACATTACTTATTCCTTTCCGAAGTCATAAGTCTGCCATTGGAACGGAGCGCTTCTTGCTTCCGAAAGGCTTCAACGTCAAACTGTAGATTTATTAACATTCTATCCTTCACATCATATACATATAATTATCAAACATTCTAACATGGACAACTCTGGTCAGGCGCCGTTGGTTTTCCATGGTGGGTGGTAATGCCTTCCACGAGGTATCCCCTGGGATACCGTGGACCGAGAAATGTTGAATGTTCGCACAACTTCGGAAATTGAATGTCCCGCTCGTCTGTCTCCCACTACAATGCCTCGTTCAAACACCGATAGTTCACGTCGGCTTTCCATAATGCTACTGGCGGTTGCTCAACGTGATTCACGAGATTACACCTCGTAACTGATAGAAATTGTGGTGCGTCGAAGCCTTTATATGACAAAGTGCCAGTGAAAAAGTTGCGTGAATTTGGCACTGTCCCATGGCAGTACATGCAGTATCCCATGATTTTTTGCACTTCAGTGTAGTATAAAACAGCTGAAACTGAACAAGACACGTAATGTTTCTTCACGATAAAAATACGAGAAGTTAATAACTGCTGATATATTAAAAGACATATGTAGAACAACAGATTATAGTTAAAAATATGAGACCTTTCGGGGCAGCGTCGACCCCATCCTCGGATGTTACATTAATACAAAATAATGACGTAGTCATTTTTGCAACTACCCCATCAGAGCTGCAGAGCATGATCCAGGAACTTGCTGACAAGAGTAAAGAAGTGCGATTAAGAATTAACTTTCAAAAGTGATGTTCAATGCTTTTACAAGACATGAAGGTTTATCATGAAAGAATTATGGAATTACGCCATATAATACAAATTTTCAAGATGACAATCCGATTTTGGGCGCAGATGTTACAAGGAGGGTAATTCAGATAATATCCGAAAACTTGAAAATTTTCATCGTCATGGAGCGGGACTCAAACCCGCGTCTCCCAGAAAACGCCCGGGTATGCTAACCACTACACCACCCAGAACGACCAAGTTTGGTTATATTCAAATTGATCGGAAACTTGAAACTTGGTCGTTCTGGGTGGTTTAGTGGTTAGCATACCCGGGCGTTTTCTGGGAGACGCGGGTTCGAGTCCCGCTCCAGGACGATGAAAATTTTCAAGTTTTCGGATATTATCTGACTTACCGTCCTTGTCACATTTACGCCAAAAATCGGATTGTCATCTTCAAAATTTGAAGATTTATCGATTGATGGGGGAAAGCTGGAGATAACCAATACCTACATTTATCTTGAACAGCAGATATCAAGTGAAGGCCACATTGATGAAGAAATTAATCGGCGAATAAAACTTGCCTGGAGAGCGTTTAAAAGAAACAGTGTAATATTCAAGAGCAATATGCCATTATGTCTCAAAAGGAAAGTGTTTGATCAATGCATCCTTCCAGTGCTTACATATGGTGCAGAAACGTGGACCTTAACTAAAAGAGACATACAAAGGCTGCAGACAACTCAAAGTAGCATGGAGAGGTGCATGCTTGGTGTAACCAGGAGAGATAAGAAGAGGAACTCGTGGATCAGAAAAATGACAAAAGTGGAAGACATCATGACCAGAGTAAAATCCCTGAAATGGCAATGGGCTGGACATATTGCCTGATGGACAGCTGAAATTTTAGACTGGATTCCAAGGGACAGGAAAAGACCCAGAAGAAGACCACATGGAAGATGGGCGGATGAAATTCGAAAGTATGCGAGAGTAACACGAAGGAGACTGGCACAAGACAGACCGTTGTGGAAGAAACTTAGGGAGACCTTCGTCCAGCAGTGGATTGATAATGGTTGACAATGATGATGATAATGATAAATTGGAGCAACAGTAATATATGTACTTCAAGAAATTCGTCACATGATTACACGATGCAGTTGGTATGAGCAAACGAACTAAGAGGAAAAAACAATTTTGGCTCACTGTGGTTTGTTCAAGTTCAGAAAAGATTTATTCCTGACTATTAGTGCAAGTTTCAATAAGGCAGGAATAAACAAAGCATGATCGTTATTGTAGCAAGAAGACCCAAATTCATTAATAATTAAACTTTCTGAAAACAGGGTGTTGAAATTTGATGTATGGGTGGTTAGAATGAGTGTCTTGTCCCAGTTTGGATGGTGAGATCCCACCGAAGTTGGTCGAGATAGTGCAGTATTTTAGAAGCACATTTTAACAGTGTATTTGTGTTCATTCAACCTTGTCTTCAAAGAGCGCAAGGTCGATCCCACATGCATTGTATTAGCAAAAACAGAATCCATTGAAATAAATGGAACACAGTGTACACCATACCTTTGGTCGTTATCTTCTTGCTGCAATGACGATCAACTTTCGATTATTCCGCCGTATTGAAACTTGCACTAACAATCGGGAAGAACTCACCTCTGGACTTGAACATACCACAGTGAGCCAAAGTTGTTTTTTCCTCTAAGTTCGTTTGCGCATACCAACTGCGTCGTCTAATCATGTGACGAATTTCTCGATGTATACATTTTACTGTTGCACCAGTTACTGTGTATTAATGTTACATCAGAGGAGGGGGGCTACGAGGCCCCGAAAGGTCTCATGTTTTTTTAACTGTAATCAGTAGTTTTAATTGTACTTAGTAGAGTCTTTTAACATATCAGCTATTTTTATTTTCTCATATTTTTATCGTGCAGAGAAACTATGTGTCTTGTTTAGTTTCAGCTAAATCAGCACAAATATTTCAAGATCTCATTAGTATAAAACAGTACATTTAACCTTTTCTTAAGGGTGTCTTTGTATGAGTGTAAGACAAATTCTATCCTATATCTGCAATGTATATTATATTGTACACATTTTCTCGAAGACTATTACTTTGCAGTGCTTGAAATTTTGAGCACAAATAAAAACGATCTATAGCTAATATGTGCAACAGTTATTATTCCGAAAAAATAGTTGGAACTTTTTTTAAAATTATATTTACCTGACTCGAAAGTATTCCAATTTGGGCGCGAGATGGTGCTATAAGTTATCTTGGCAGTGTTTCTGTCTGGAAGAAACAAAATCTCTCATTTCTGTCTGATTTTGTTAAATTGTCTTGGCCAAATCGAAATAATTAAATGGGGCCAAAAGCGAGACTAGAAACTTGTCTCCCATAAATAATCTTAAATCCTACTGTACGTTCATTTTTGAAGAGAAAATGTGTACATTAGCAGAGAACCCTAAATTTGAGCTACGAACTCCGCCTACCTACTAAGTTCCAACCCCAAACAACGTCATTGGTTAAAACATAACAGCGCGTATATTGTCTTTTCATCCTGGAGCCAACGAGAGACCGCTTCCATTTTGAATATGACGAAGTCTGCAGTGATTCGCTGACGCCAACAACTGGGACAGTCCCTCAAGACGTAAAAGCCACACCCACGGAGAGATATTTTGCGCCATCTATCGCAGAAGATGAACCTTAATACTCATTCAAAGACAGCCTTAAAGATAATTGAAAGTTACTGTCAGTTAAAAAAAAATCGCAATTTCCAAGGCATTCTGTTGCTTCGAAACATCACGTTGAAAAAACAATACTTGTGATGTGTCCTCCAACAGGAAAAATTAAATAACAGAGTGTAAGTCGAAGGTTTTGCAATATTTGCATAAACGCATGTGCTGAGGCGGGTATGTCACGTGTTTAAACTGTTAAATATTTCTTAACAATTAAAATCTATAATTCCTTTAAGTAACGCAGTAAGCCACTTACCAGCTGCAGGAAGATCTATCCTTAGTAATCACACATAAAAACACTTCAAATGACAACACACTAATATTTATTGTACATCTCCACAAAAAGGTAATAACTCACTATTTCAACACGCACACCCTCTACATATCACCGACATTGTTGTTGTTCAGTCAAAGATCAACCACTTAGATTACTAACCAACGTGAGCAGCAGAAGGGGATCTTCTTTCTCAGGCAACGCTCGCTAGAGTAAACAACTAAAAACGTATCGAGCAGCGCCACCTGCAATTCTGTTAAATGTTCGCTGAGGCGTTCGAAGAACTCTGACAGTCATATTTCTAATAATAATTTCTAACAGTCTCCCACTTGGCTGGAGGAGTTCATTTTATCATGCCTAGTGTCAGTCTAAGTTTTTCAAACTGGGGTCCAGCCAACGGCTTGGTGAAAATGTCCGCAACCATTTGAGAAGTATTACAGTAGTTTAACTGAAGAATAGTTCCACTCAATTCTTTCACAAACTGATACCGCACCATAATGTGTTTAGATCTGGAATTGATCTTTTGATTTTCTATACGATGTATAGTTGATTTGTTATCCTGAAATATTGTAGCGGTTCCAGTCTGTTCACAATCAAAATCCTTGAGTAACTCTCACAACCACAATAGTCCTTTGCTTGCTTCTGCAGTGGCGATTAACTCTGCTTCGGTTGTCGATAAGGCTGTTGTTGACTGCTTACGGCTGGTCCAGCATATGACACTCTTTCCAAGCATGAAAACAAATCCAGATGTTCATTTCCAGTCAGTCCGGTCTCCTGCCCAGTCAGCGTCTGCATAGCCTTTTAAAATTAGTGGGTCTTGTGAAGATAGTCTTAATTTAAGGTTTACTGTTGATTTCAAATAATAAATTAACTTCATAATGGCTAACCAATCTTGTTTACTTGGTTTTCCTACTTTTCTGCTTAAGATGCCTATGGCAGTTGAAATGTCTGGTCTTGTTACTGTAGATAAATACATGACAGCTCCCACTATTTCTCTATAAAGTCCATTATCCTTTAGAAGTTCTTCTTCTTCTTGAATGTTCTTTCTGTAGTCTGTACTGATTAGTGTTTTACTTTCCTTATTTTGATCTGTATCATAACTTTGTATAATTTCCTTTATTTTATTACTTTAACTAAGAAGAAAACTTCCATCTTTTTCTCTTTCTATTTGAATTCCAAGATAATATGTTATATGGCCTAAATGTTTGACTTCAAATTGATTTTTCAACAAATTTGCAGTTTTCTTTATATTTTCTGTGTTATTTGATGCAATTAATATATCATCTACATAAATAGCTAAATAAGTTGTTTGTTTTCCATTCTTTAGTGATAGTAAGCAAGGATCTGTTGTACTTTGTTTGAAGCCCTTGTTGAACAAATATTCTGTTATTGTTTTATTCCAATTTCTGGCACTTTGTTTGAGACCATATATGCTCTTATGCAATTTTCAAACTTTTTCTTCTTTTCCTGATTCTCTGAAATATTCTGGTTGTTCCATAAATACATCTTCTTCTAATTTTCCATACAGGAAAGCAGATTTTATATCAAGATGATGATCATTCGATTTTCTATTTGCTGCAACTGTTAAAAGAGTTCTTAAAGTGGTATGTTTTACTACGGATGAAAAAGTTTCTTCAAAGTCTAATCCCGGTTGTTGTGTATACTCCTTTGCAACAAGTGTTGATTTATAGCTTTCGACTTTTCCACTTGCATTGTATTTTGTTTTGAAAATCTATTTATTTTTAATGGCTTTCTTTCCTTCTGGAAGATCTACCAAAGTCTGTTTCATTTTCCTTCAATGCATCTTGTTCTTCCTTTATGGAATTTAACCAGTTTCCTTTTTCTACTTCGTTCATGTCCTGGGTTTCTTATAAATTTTGAGGATCCTTTTTGAACTGAACTTTTGCAACATATGCTAATCCTTCTCGTTGTTTTCCTTTGTTTTTTCTTGAAGACTTTCTTTGAACATTTTCAGATTCTTCTCTATCATTATTTTCTTCCACAGTTTCTGATGACATTACTTTATTTTGAACGAACATTTCTTGTTCATCTTCTTTATTTTCAGCAGGTTTACTTTTTATTATAGCTTGCTGACGTTCATCAAATTTTACTGATCTGGTGATGATTATTTTGTTTGTTTCTTTATTTAATATTCTGTATCCATTAGATCTTTGATCATATCCTAATAAGATTCCCTCTTGTGCTCTATTACCAAATTTTCTTCTTTGTTGCTTTGGTACATATACATAAGCTTTTGATCCAAATACTTTAATATGACCAAGATATGATTTAAATCCGTTCCATAATTCAAAAGGAGTTTTTCCTGTTGCTTGTGTTGGAACTCTATTTTGTATGTAAGCTGCTGTTATTACAGCTTCTGCCCAGTATTTACCTTCCATATTAGCATCTAACATCATAGTTTTTGTCATTTCTGTCAAAAATCTGTTTTTTCTTTCAGCAATTCCATTCATCTGAGGACAGTATAGAGCAGTTGTTTTATGTTCTATTCCTTGTTCCACTAAATAATTTTCAAAATCTCTTCCACAATACTCTCCTCCATTATCTGTTTTTATTGATTTGGCATTTTTCCAAATTTGGTTTTCACTGAAGCTACATATTGCTTAAATTTTACTAATGCTTCATCTTTACTTTTAAGTAAATAGATGTAACAGTATCTACTATAGTCATCTATAAATGTGATAAAATACTTGTAACCACTAGGGCTGGTTTCAATCATGGGACCACAAATATCTGTGTGTACTAATTCTAATACAGCTTTGGCCTTAAAACTACTTTGTTTAGAGAATGGTCTGTGTAAGTTTGCCTTTTATGCAAAACTCACAATTTTCTTCCTTTTTACAATTGGAAAGAGTTATTCCTCTTGCTAACTCCTTTTTCTCTATTTGTTTTATCATTTCAATATCCCTATGACCTAGCCTTCTGTGCCATAAATTCAAACAATTCTTATTTTCACATGTAGTAGCCAAATTTACCTTTTCATCTAATATTTGTAGTTTGTACAAATTATCTGAGGCATCTATTAAACCTATAGCTACAATAGTATCCCCATACTTAATTGTGCATTTTTTATTCTTGAATAAAACTTCAAATCCTTTTTCTGTGGCTTTTCTAACAGATAACAAATTAGTGTCTAAATCTGGAACATATAACACATCCTTTACTTCCACTTTTCAAACTTTTCCTTTTTTGATTTTGCAGTTTAAGGTTAAATTTCCCTTGCCTTCTGACTTTATCTGAGAACCGTCGGCAGTAGTGATCAGCGTGATTCACCTTTTGAAAGTTCTTTAAACAGTGTTGCATCATTTGTCATGTGACACGTTGCACCGGAATCAATTGACCAACCTTTGGATATTTTGTTGGGTTTTGACTTCGTTTCTAATGAGAAATTTTCATTTTCTCTTTTTATGTCATTTTGTTCACAATCTAATTTTGTTCTTCTTGTCTTCACGGCAATATTACTGCGAGATTGTATGTGGGTTTATTTTGTGAAGCGTACCAGTGTCACCTTTATTTTGATATCTTTTGTAATGCCAACAGTCATCTTTGACATGATTCTTTCTTTTACAAAAAGTGCAAAATCTTTCTTGTTTAGAGCTGTAATTTTTCTTTTTATAACTTGTTTTCAAAACAGTTGTGTGATCGGTGTGTGCCTGTGAGTTTTCTTTCCTTATATTAGATTCATCTATCACTTTACATTTGATAACCTCAAGTGTTAAATCTTCTTCCTGTCTTGCTTCTAATGCAGTAACTAAATTTTCACAGGTACTTGGTAAACTATTTAGCAAGATAGCCCCCAAATGTGTGTCTTTGAATTCCTCTCCCTGTGCTTTAAGCTTGTGAACTATTTCCAGCATTCTATTTACATGCTCTTGCATAGTTGATCCATTTTCTTGAAAACGTAAACTATACAGTTTTCTAAGCAAATACAATTTACTACTTAAACTTTCTCTTTCGTAAACAATTTTCAAAGCATTCCACATTTCAGAACTTGTTCTCTTATAGCGTACGTGAATAATTTGATCATCAGACACGCAAAGTGTTATTGTAGCTTTAGCCAGTTCGTCATTTCTCAACCATGCATCACTCTTTTCTTCTGGAATTGGCTCTGAAACAACCTTCCATAAATTATCTTTAATAAGAATCATTTCCATTCTTACTTTCCAAATTTGATAATTAAAATTATCTAACTTTGTTATGCTGTACATGCCGCTTCCTATGAATGACGCCATTTTGTTCCGCTTTCGATTTTCGAATGAGGAACCACGCAGTAACAAATACGCCTTCAATTCACTCGACTCAAATGCTTGATGAATTTGACGAACTTTGCTTTTAATCTTCCTGACAGCAGTGAGATTTCAGTATCATAATCAAGATTGTTAAATATTTCTTAACAATTAAAATCTATAATTCCTTTAACTAACGCAGTAAGCCACTTACCAGCTTCAGGAAGATCTATCTTTAGTAATCACACATAAAAACGCTTCAAATAACAACACACTAATATTTATTGTACATCTCCACAAAAAGGTAATAACTCACTATTTCAACACGCACACCCTCTACATATCACCGACATTGTTGTTGTTCAGTCAAAGATCAATCACTTAGATTACTATTTCAAAATATACTTTATTGGCAAAAACATAGGGAATACAGGCGTACCACATATGGCAAAATAAACAACAAAACAATGAGCGATACTGATGAAATATTACAGGTGAATGTGATACGGTAGTCAACTAAGGATGACAAAATGTTAAAATCGTTAATAAGGAACAATATATGCTTGAGGAAGATGATGCACAAGCAAAAGTAATGATTAATTAATAAAGCATGTGATGACGTGCAGAGTGAAAGCAGAGCACAAAACAACAGGTAAATATATTTACAAGAACATGGCTGTACAACGCAGTGCACAAAAAGAAGGGAACATGTAAAACACAACAAAAGCATATACTACGATAAAGGTTCAGAAGTTCCCACAATCCAGGAAACCACACGATATGTGACAAAAACATGATAAGTATTACAGAACATACTGGAAACTTGGGCAAACTCCCCAAGTGAAACACAAGGATACACAAAATACAAACAGCAAGCCGTGCAGTATTGCATCGGTCCAAAAAACAATGACATGGGACGAGCAAAAAATACATGACGTCAAAGAATGTGAAAATGCAAGACAGAAATAAGGTATAAATTAAAAGATACAACACAATGCAGCAAGAAAAAACAGAAAGAACAAAGTATTGCAGGGCAATACCTCTCGTATTGCTCCTAGAGAACAAATACACGGTGCGCAACTCAATGAAGGTACAGGCAGCAAAAGCAGACACATGAGTGAAGAATAAGTATTAAGGACAGGTGCAACGAAGAAACAAATACAACACGGTACATGCACACGAATTACACAAAAATTGCAGAAAACCCCTACAATACAAATCATAAGCAGTTACATGACAAACACTTAGTAGACGCTGTGACGAAGCACCAGGAAGAGAGAACACAAAATCTCGACTGATGCATTCAGATCTTCGAAGCTGGAAAAAAACAAAAAATCAGAAAGAAAGATGAATGGAAGATCCAGTGATTTCAAACCAACCGATCCCCTGCGCCCAGGTAGACCGGAAAGAGGCTTGAGATTGAGGGGTGGAAGCAGCGAAGTTCTCCAGGCGTAGTCGAGACACGATGCGATTCCTAAAAATCGACCGTAAGGCCGCGCCAGCAGAAAGGATACTAGGTGTGGTAGCAGGAGAGCGGAGAGATTGATGATAAAGAAAAACGACATGTTTCACAAGTACGAAGAGATAGGCACAGGCATCCGACAAAATAGCCGGGGGATGTTTCGTAAGCAATAGCCACTCGTACGCTTGAAAAGGGATGTCTCTGGAGCAAATGGTACCTACAAGACGAAAGGCAGTATTGAGAAGTGGAAGGAGAACGGGACAGTGACAGTAGACATGAGGAACATCACCTTCAACACCACAAAAGCAGCAGAGAGAAGTAGAAGAAATAGACATGTGAAAGACAGATGAAGGAACAGGAAGGCGGCGGTGAAGAAACCGCCAGTGGATGTTTCGCTCTAACGGGGTAGAAAGGGGAGAGAAAGAGGCAGACCAGATAGGCAGCAGAAGAGAAGGAGAAGCATCAGGAAGACCATGCGGAGAAGTGAGGGACGCACGAAGGATCGCATAGATAGAGGCAGTGGAAAAAGAAGAAATGGGGGCAACAGAGTCCCGAAAGGGAAGGAAGAAAGGAAGAGAGAGGCTCGGTCCAGAGACAGAAATAAGGCCAGTGTCAGAAACCAGAAGTGGGAAGAGGGTACGGAGAGCGGAGCGAAGAAGGTCATACTCCTCTTCCAAGGTGGAAGAAGGGTCAGGGAAAAGAGAAGAGAGGGGTTTCCAGGTCAAATCGGAAGTTAATAAAGCTTCGACAGTGAGAATTCCTGAGCGGAACCAAGAGGGGAAAAGAAAGTATGGTTGATCGGGTGGATGAATCTGAGTGGAAAAGAAAAGAGGTTCTGCAAGCAAGTCCAGGGTGGTAGAGGGAGGAGCGCGGAGTAGCGGGAGAGAATGACTAACCGACGTGAGCAGCAGAAGGGGATCTTCTTTCTCAGGCAACGCTCGCTAGAGTAAACAACTAAAAACGTATCGAGCAGCGCCACCTGCAATTCTGTTAAATGTTCGTTGAGTCGTTCGAAGAACTCTGACAGTCATATTTCTAATAATAATTTCTAGCATAAACTAGTTCAATTTACGCACTGCAGTCAGTCGAAAGGGATATAAAGTGGTAGTAGTATTTGTGATCAGCATTGTATGTCGTCTTTCTGTCTGTATTTAGGACGCCTAAAGAAGAACAGCCACAACGGCTAATTAGGGAAATTTTGCTTTACGAATTTAAACTCAGCCATAACGCTGCTCAAAAAACACGAAACATTTGTCATACGAAAGGGGAAGGTTTCCTGCAACACAACACAAGCAGCGAGATGGTTAAAGAAATTTCGCTCAGGTGACAGAAACCTCGACGATCAGCCAATGTCAGGTATGTCGCAAATCGTGGATTCGGAGGCCGTGCGCCAGGCCGTAGAGGCAAATCCGACAACCAGCACCTGGAGATTATCAGACGAGCTGGGCATATCACAGAACACCGTGGTTCGTCACCTTTAGGACCTCGCCAAGGTCTACAGGAGCTGCCGCATTGTCCCTCACGAACTGACGCCAGCTGAAGCAAACCACCGAGTGATAGTGTACACGAAACTGATAGAAAACCGGCGCGATGCAGTGTTTCACCAAGAGAATTGTTATGTGCGATGAAAATTGGGCCTATTTCCGTTATCCTAACACACAGCGGCAGTTATTGAGGCCGAGAGAGCTTCCTGAACCCGTTGCCACACGTGGGTGCTTCGAACACAAGGTGACGCTCTGCGTCTGGTGGAATTTCGAGGGGATAATCCATTACGAATTTGTTCCAGACTTTCGGACCATCAACGCCAACTTCATCTCTGAACAGCTGGAGCGGATGTATGTCGTTTTGGAGGAGACGTACCCGGCACTGGTGAACAGAAGGCTCGCTTTCCTACAGCAGGACAATGCTGGGCCTCATACCGCGCGAACGACCCTGGAAAAACTCCTGGAATTTGAGGGCATCGAACTGATGACACACCCAGCATATAGTCCGGAACTTGCCCCGTCGGATTATTATACTTGTTCCGCTCCATGGCCCACTTCCTTCGCGGGCCGAACTTCAACAACCAGGAGGAGGTGGCAGCTGGGGTGACGGAGGTCTACGTCTCGAAGGACAAGAACTGCTACCCTCGCGGAATCGAATAACTGGCGGAGAGATGGCGCAACACGATGGCTTATACACTGAAGAGCAATTGAATTAGAGATACCTGTCTAGTAACGTGTAGGCCGCCCCGGTGGCGCAATGGTCTAAGGCGTTGGCCTCTGATCATTCGTCCGTAAGGGGTCCGGGTTCGAATCCCGGTGGCGCAGTGGTCTAAGGCGTTGGCCTCTGATCATTCGTCCGTAAGGGGTCCGGGTTCGAATCCCGGTGAGGCATGTATGTTGTGTTTGTCTTACGGCACTGGCTCTCTCCCTTCCCTGGAACCAGTGACCCTAAATTAGGGACGGGCGACTGCTTATAGCCCATTGAGTTGCTCACGGTGGTCCTTAAACCTCCAATCAAAAAAAAAAAAAAAAAAAAAAAAGTAACATGTAGCACCACCTTTCGCCCTGATGACGGCGGTGATTCGTCTCGGCATGGACTCGACAAGACACCGGAAGCGTTGGGAAGGCATACGGATCCACGACCCATTAACAAGCTCCCACAGTTCACGAATATTTCATGGAGGGGGTCAGAGCCTCGAACATCTCTCTCTCGATGGCATCCCAGATGTGCTCGATTGGATTGAGGTCAGGTGACCTATCTGGCCAAGGAAGCGAGGTCACATCGGTGGAGTGTTCATCCAACCATTCGGATGCAATTCGGCATTGTCTTGTTGCAGGATGATGTTCCCAGTGGGATGTTGAAGATGCACAAACGGGAGAAAATGGTCCTCCAGGATATCCCGGTAACGTTGCCCTGTGAGGGACGATATCACACGTACCAGGGGTTCCATTTCAGTCCACGTAAACAGTCCCCAGACGAGAATGCCACCCCCACCAGCTCGAAGAGTACCCTGCTGGCAAGAAGGATCCATCGCTTCATGTGGTTTGCGTCGTACTCGTATCCTGCCATCCGCATGTACCAACGTGAATCTCGACTCATCAGTCCAGGCAACATTTTTCCACATGTCTAGGGTCCAGTGACGATGTTCCCGCGCCCATGCTAATCTTTGTACACTGTGATGTGCGGTCAGCAGCGGTACCCTCGTGGGACGATGGCTTCTGTACCCCATAGCGAGGAGATGGTTCTGGATGGTGTGGCTGCTTACCCGTTTTTGTGCACCAGCGTTAAATTGCCGAGTGATTTCTTGCACTGTGGCCCGTCTATCCGCTGTTACAATGCGAGCTGGCCGACTATGACCCCGCTCATCCACACACTGTTGTCCACGGCAGTTGGCTTTTGCAGGGATGGTTTTACCGGATTCGATTTACTCACGGTGCACACGTGACACAGTGGCTTGTGAAAATACCAGTGTCTGCGCGACGTACGAGATGGAGTGACCCATTCGTCAGGCCCTGACAATTTGCCCACGATCAAATGCGCTTATATCCTTCCTCTTACCCATATTGCGTCCGACTCTTACTGATTCCCGTCGCATCACTCCTTATATTGTCGGATCGCAGCATACGTCATGTCGTTTCCGTTTACAGAGCCGCCCACAGCGCCAAATTTGCAAAACGCCAGCTGTCTCTAATTCAATTGTTCTTCAGTGTACTTTGAATGCTAGTCAGCTTTCGTCGTAAAGGTACGTATGAAGACATAAAGTGACCCGAATATTGCAAAATATTCGACTCACCCTTTGCATTACAAACATATTCATAAAACTAATAAGCTCCAACAGATAATTAAATGACTAAATCACTTGTATTAATGGGGAAAAAAAGGAAAGCCATCATCGCGAATGAGATTTTCCTTGAACGTGAGTGTGTTTAGTGGTTCCGCCACCTGCGAGAAAAAACTCTCTGGCGTAACAACTAAAAATTCAGTGTCCTCGATTTTGCGAAATTTTAGTATAAATATGGAAAAAATTGAAACGGACTTTCCTGAAATAAACGGAAGTACTGACTACGGAAAATCTCTGAAAATACGAAAGTTAAAAAAAGGAGGGCACTTTTAAAAACGGAAATTTCGATAAATGATGGACAGTTACGACAACTTTTCTGCACGTTATTTTCAGAAATTTTCCGTGAATTCACACCGATTAATTTTTACAGTGCGGTCCACCTCACGCTCGAACAGATACGAAAAAAGTTTAATAATTTTTTTCTATGCCATTTCTGTAAAAAATCTTTATTTCCTCGTAGCAGCTTGAACATCTTCATTGCTGAATTTCTTTCAGATGTCTCGTGAGAGTAGAAAATAATTGAAATCGGATGACGCCAAATCTGGGCTGCAGGTAGGGTGTTCAAGAACTTAACGCGATTATCTGCATGATCTGTGAAGTGAAAGCACTGGCGTGAGGTTTGGCGTTGTCGTATTGCACGGGGTTTATTCTTTGGTTTAACTCTTTTAAGGTACGCACGCAACTCTCGGAGTTGATAGTCGTACATGTACTCCAGATGAATAATGTCTCTGCAGTTCCAAAACACAGTGGGCATGCACTTACTGGAAGAAATTAGAGTATTGAACTTTTTCGCACGAGGATAAAATGGGTGTCAGCATTTCAGCAACCGATTTTTCTTTTCTGTGTCATAATGATGAACCCAACTCTCATCACCAGTCACTCTGCTTTGGAGAAAATCATTTCCATATTTTTCATAATGAGAAAGCAATCTTTGGTATGTTTCAAGTTTTGATTTCTTCATTTCAGTTAATAAGTGGCGCTGTACCCAACGAGCACATATTTTGTTATACCCTGAAACGTTAACAACGTCATTGACATTACCTAAATTATTATTCAGGTTTCCTGACTCCGCTCATCCACACGTTCTCGGAGTTATTCCCCGAATTTCCCTAAGGAGGTCAAGGTTTTTTTGCCGGTTCAAATAGAAAGTAACAATTACAGGAATCACAATACACGGTTGATTCTTTACGGTCAACATTCCTGCAGTGTCTTTTGATTTTGTTACCCAACGACGAACACTGCTAAAGTCCAAAGTTCCAGAACTATCAACTGTCAGTAATCTAGCGCGAATTCCTTTGGGAGGTGCATTTTCATGAGTTACAAAATCTATAACTGATAGAATCATCCGGCTTAAACACAATTAAATACGGACAAATTATATTACGCAGCAAAATGAAGCTAATAGCACAAAGAATTGTTTGCCGTCTGAATGGTTGCTAGGCAACAAGTCATGCGTGAGACGAGGCATTAATTATTGAACTCTTCTAATAATTTCCTTTGCCTGTTGATATCCCAAGGCCAGAACGAATGACTTGCTTTTTAGCACGTCTTTAACCCTTTAACTGGCTAGAAAGAATTAACTCGTGGTTAAAAATTTAGCTAAAATCAGCTCTGCAGTCGCTGTATATGAAGTGGGCCGAACGCGACTGGAACGAGCGATCCTGCGCTTCAGAAGGCCTTGTTTTCCCCTTAGCTTTGATATTCGAAGTGATCACTTTAGAATATATTCGCTATTTAAGAAATAGGTCTAACGCGGCTGGAACGAGTGAACCTGCGATCAGAAAGCGTTGCTTTGCCCTTAGCCTTGTTATTTTGTTATTCAAAGTGGTTATTCAGGAATACATTTGCTGTCTAAGAAGTGGGCCGAAATCAGCTGGAACGAGTGAACATGCGCATCAGAAAGCGTTAAACGTTGCTTTTTTCTTGGCTTTCTTATTCAAAATGATCATTTAGGAATATATGCGCTGCCTAAGAAGTGGGCCGAACGCGACTGGAACGAGTGAACCTGCGCATCAGAAAATGTTGCTTTCCCTTCAGCTTTGTTATTCAAAGTGGTCATTTAGGAATATATTCGCTGTCTAAGAAGTGGGCTGAACACGGCTGGAACGAGTGAACTCGCACATCAGAAAGCGTTGCTTTTCTGTTAGCTTTCTTATTCAAAATGATCATTTAGGAATATATATGGGCTGTCTAAGAAGTGGGCCGAACGCGGCTGGAACGAGTGAACCAGCGCATCAGAAAATGTTGCTTTCCCTTTAGCTTTGTTATTCAAAGTGGTAATTTAGGAATATATTCGCTGTCTAAGAAGTGGGCTGAACACGGCTGGAACGAGTGAACTCGCACATCAGAAAGCGTTGCTTTTCTGTTAGCTTTCTTATTCAAAATGATCATTTAGGAATATATATGGGCTGTCTAAGAAGTGGGCCGAACGCGGCTGGAACGAGTGAACCTGCGCATCAGAAAATGTTGCTTTCCCTTTAGCTTTGTTATTCAAAGTGGTCATTTAGGAATATATTCCCTGTTTAAGAAGTGGGCCGAACGTTGCTGGAACGAGTGAACCTGCGCATCAGAAAGCGTTGCTTTCCCTTTAGCTTTATTATTCAAAGAGTAATTTAGGAATATATTCGCTGTCTAAGAAGTCGGCCGAACGTCGCCAGAATGAGTGGACCTGCGCATCAGAAAACGTTGCTTTCCCCCTTAGCTTTGTTATACACAGTGGTAATTTAGGAATATATACGCGGTCTAAGAAGTGGACCGAACATGGCTGGAACGAGTGGATCTGCGCATCAGAAAACGTTCCTTTCCCTTTAGCTTTGTTATTCAAAGTGGTAATTTAGGAATGCATTCGCTGTCTAAGAAGTGAGTGTATGCGATTTTAACAAGTGGACCTGCGATTCAGAAAGCGTTGCTTTATCCTTTGCTTAATGATTAAAAGCGGTCATTTAGGAATATCATTTATACTAATTCTTTGTTTGGCGCGTGTAGCGTTTTGGTCAGCGCTTCTGCTTCTTAAGGAAGGACCTCGGTTCGATCCTGGGCAGGTAGAAACTTTCGAGTGAGTGAGCATCCGCTGAGCCCCGGAAGAGCACGTTAAACCGACTGATCCCCCTGTAACAAAATTAAGGACGTCTCTTTGTCATCCCTCGCTTCCGCGTGGCTTTCCTGTTGGGAACTTTAACACAAATTTTCTGGCTTTCTACTTCTAAGGGTTATTTAAGATCTGGGGTCAGACACTTCCTTCCTAAAGTCGTTTACACAAATATCTCCATCCTTTCGGACTGATTGCCTGCCACAAATGCTATAACGATGACGACGGAGCTAAGGAAGGAGTGAGAAGATGTCTGAGTGACTTGTTTACATCGAGTGGCGTGATGTCCATATCAGGGGGACTATCACTTCCTCGTTATGCCTTGGGTTATGGAAAAGATAATAAATGAGTGTGCGTATCACTGGAGATAGGTTTATAGTCGTTACAGCTGAGATGAGAGGGTGAAAAAAATTGTTTTGCTGTAGCTTTCCTAAAACCTGGTTGCCATGTGAACATCTCTCATTGGGGAGCGAAGAAAATCTTGTCCAGCATTTGGTCCAGACACGTTGGCCGCTTAAAGGGAAAAAATATCTGCTATTAGTATCTCTTCGTCCGTGTAGACAGTCTGAAAAAGTTTCATAGTGTACTGTTAAAAGTTTTATAGTAGGTTGCACCAAAAAGTGGTGTTACTCCAGAGCGTATAACACAACTTCTGGTGCAACCAAAAGTGGTGGCACGCAGCTGGTGTACCCTCCCATCTGCCTGATAGAGTGGAAACCGTGATTCGTTAGACCAGATCATGTGTTCCTCCGCATTCCAGTTGAGGTAGGCCTCTGCGAAATGCAGCCTAATCTTTCGGTGCTTGCGTTTAACAAGGACTCACGATGTTGGTGGTCGGCTGCCATTGCCTATTTTTTTCCATGGCACGACTTTGTTCACTCGCGATCATTAAATTGCGACGTTATCTGCTCCACGGTATTCCTCATAACGACGGGAAACAGTCTACGGTGACCTCAAATGTCTGTTTCACGTTAAAATCCACATTTACCCCATTTGGTTGTGAGATTCATCTTATTTCAGATAGTCTTGGTTTACACGCGAGGCGTAAATTTCTGCAAGGGTGATTCGCTAGACTCTTGTTCGCTAAACGGGTTCGGGCACCACAAGGCCAAGTGCCATGCTGTTTTCGTGAGCTGTGCCCGCTGCGGCCAAGCGAGTCACAAACATTCGAATTGCCCCAATGAAGCTCGGTGTCCCAATTGCCAGCTAGCAAACGAGAAATTCCACCTTAAACCGAATTCCTGTCATTACAGTCTAGACAAGGATTGCTTTAGTCTGAAATGAGAATTGTATCAACTGCGTAACCGCATAGCTTACGACTAATACCAGCTGGCGAATAGAACAGGGCTGCGTCCCCAATTAAATGTCAAACACAAAATGTGCTTTCCTTTGTGCCTGCACGGTGTTAAGTGCAATTCTATTCAATGTGTCTTGCTTTTTTACTGTTTTGTTTGTGTTGTCTTGTGAATGAATAAAGGCTTCAAGCCCACAAAAGGATGGTCTGCCTGGCGAACGGATCTCCCAGGGAAGTCTCGGTGGCAACACGGTCCATTCGAGTACGGCCTCCCTAGTTTGCGCCACCTGTCGGTGTGTCTGAATCTGCGGTCCCTAGTCCGGATCGGGATTGAGGCCGTAACCTTTACATTAGTAAACGTGAATAGCGAGTTCTATTTAACCCTGAATCATCCGCATTTGGACAGAGAAGGCTGATGGATTTATTTAACTCATCTAACCACTCTACCACAGAAGCAGCGTGGACGCTCTCACGCGGAGGTCTTCTACGAAATGCACTCATTAGGCAAAACATTAGAGATAGGCAGCTGACATGCGCATTCGCCTCGCAGAGTGCCGCAGACTCAAACCGAACGCCAGCGATAAATAAGCGGACAGCAGAGTTCCCAAACAGTGTATCGCAATCGACTAACAGAGGTAAAATGGTGATCTCAGCGACTTTGATGGTGGACGCATTGTCAGGAGAGATGGGCCATACTATCGCACAAGTGGAAAGAACCCAAGGGTTCCCGAGGGAAATCGTACCAAAGGTTTACCGCGGGTAAACCTTCGACTGATGTTCCAGCTCCCAGAGAGCAAACGGTGGCGAACCACACGCTATAGATGACCCGGTTGAAGTAGATTATCCAGGCTTGTACAGACCAAACGCTATGGCAAAGACGGCGCAAATATTTCATCTAGGTTAAATATCGAGGGACCAAGAAGCGTCAGTGAGCGAATTGTACGGCGTACGCTGCATACCCTGGACTACGGGAGCCACTTTCCTACTCGTGTGCCCCAGTTGATTGCTTGTCATCGAACTTTACGCTTCGCTTGGTGCCGGGAATATTAAAAGTTATCCACTGCAGAGTGGCGCCGCGTCGTATGGTCAGATTAATCCTGTTTTCAGCGGTGTCAAGCGGACGGGAGGGCGCAGGTGTGGCTTCGACAGCATGAGACCATGGCCTGTTGTGCCAGGTCGGTTTTGTTCGACGCCGTGGTGGCTCTGTGATGGTTTATGGAGCCATCTTATGGAGCTCGTTAGGTCCCTTAGTATGTCTGGAGAGATCCTTAACAATTGTGCGCTTCCAGCATGTGCTGGCTGGTCATCGCTATCAAATATGGATACATTTCCTGTAGCCATTTAACTACATTATCCCGTTCAAATGTATTCATTGCAGAGTATCTCATTTCTTGAACAGTTCCACCGCACCAGTCTTTAACATCATCAGCCCACACACGCGAGAGAGTCCTCTTGCATTTCTTTCGTTCATTAAGCCAAACTACAAAGTCTTTATCTTTCTGTCATTTTTCATTCTGCAGATGAGCCCAAAGAGTTTCAGTCGATTGAAGTCTGTTAGTTGCGGAGTTGCTCAGTTCTTGAAGAGTTCCACCGCACCATATTTTAATATCATCATCCCACACACGGTGATGGCGTCCTCTTGCATTTCTTCTGTTCAGTTGGCCAAACTCTAATGTCTTCACTCTTCATTTTTCTGTCATGTTTCATTCTGAAGATGTGTCCAAAGAATCTTAGTCCGTTGATGTCTGTTCGTTGCAGAGTGGTTCAGTTATTGAAGAGATCCACCGCACGCATTCTTTAATACCACCATCCCACATACGGTGAGGGCGTCCTCTTTCATTTCTTCCGTTCATTAAGTCAAACGCCAATGTCTTTATCTTTCTGTCATTTTTTACGCTTTCCAACCGTAGGTTGAAAAAGCATTTATGCTCCAGCTTTGTCCGTCCGTCCGTCTGTCCGCACGATAACTGGCGTAAAAATTATTCGACTTCGATGAAATTTTAGTATGTGGTAGGGGAACACCAGGGGACAAACCCTATTGAAAATGGAACAAATGGGGTCAAAGGTCACGACGTAGGAGCGGGATCATTCCATTGCCCTTATGCGTCATAACTTGCGTAAATACGGTTCGATTTCAATGAAATTGTAGTATGTGGTAGGGGACCGCCTGGGGACCAATCTTATTCAAAATGGGTGAAGTGGGTTCATAGGTTAGGGCATGAGAGCGGGATGCATTCCATTGCCTTTATGCGTCATAACGTGCGTAAAAATGGTTCGATTTCGATGAACTTTCAGTATGTGGTAGGGGACCACCTGGGGACGAACTCTATTAAATGTGGACGAAATGGGGTCAAAGGTCAGGACATAGGAATGCGATCCATTTCATCGCTCTTATCCCATATTATTAAGGTGGACGTCAAGTAATTTTGCTTCCTATACTTCCAATGGAAAAACTTTTGTACACATTTCCTTCACAATTAATGTGTTCCAAGGATGAAAATTTGAACATCGATTAAAACAACTTTATTGCAACTTGGAACACTTAATATTTTCTAAAACATAACCATAATTACATTAAAAATCAATAACTTTTCCTTTGGTGGTGTTGAAACCAGAAGAAGGATGGCGCGACCTATACTTTGATGACGTCAGTAGACAAGCAAATGTTGGATTGCATAATTATGGTTATGTTTTAGAAAATATTAAGTATTCCAAGTTATAAATTGAAGCTATTTTAATCGATATTCAAATTTTCATCCTTGTGAATGCATTAATAATCCAGAAAAAAGATGGCGCGACCTGTATTTTCATGACATCAGCAGATAAAAAAATGTTGGATTCCATAATTATGGTTATGTTTTAGAAAATATTAAGTATTGCAAGTTATAAAATGAATCTATTTTAATCGATGTTCAAATTTTCATCCTTGGGAACGCATTAATTGGGAAGATGTGTACAGAAATTTTTCCATTCGAAATACAGGAAGAAAAATTACTTGACGTTCACCTTAAAGGAGCAATTCTTGTTTGCATGTAAATTTTATTTTGAAAACGGCTCTGAGGATTTTGATGAAAGTCGTTAACCTACCGTTTTCTGGTACTAGAAATCGATTTGGCTTGATCTCGACTTTAAGAAAAGTTGTTTAGTGGGTTAAATAACCACCATGAATTACCAAGTTTGTAGTGTGGTGTCATGGCGTCGCCCCATTAGATGTTGGCGCGCGGTCATGCCATCTATCTCATTACGTCACGCGTTGTTTGTGGATCCTATTAAAGTTTTATGACGTCAGACCTTGCTAGCAGATGGTCGCGATTCCCATCTGCCTCATTACGTCACACGTTGTGTGCGTATGTTCGTCCGCACGATAACTTGCGTAAAAATCGTTCGATTTCGATGAAATTTTAGTATGTGCTTGGGAAAAAACCTGGGAAGGAACCCTATTGAAAGTGAACCAAATGTGTTTAAAAGTCAGGACATAAGAGCGGGATTCATTCCACTGCTCTTATGCGTCATAAGAAACGTAAAAAAGGTTCAGTTTCGATTAAATTTTAGTATGTAGTAGGAGACTACCTGGGGACAAACCCTATTGAAAATTGGCGAAATGGAGGTCAAAGGTCAGGACATAGGAGCGGAATCACTTCCATCGCCATTATGAGTCATAACTTACGTAAAAATGCTTCGATTTGGATGAAATGTTGGTATGTTGTAGGGACCTTCCTGGGGACGACTCCTATTAAAAATGGGCAAAATGGGGTAAAAGGTTAGGACACAGGAGCGGGATCTATTCCATAGCGCTTATGCATCATAACTTACGTAAAATTGCTTCGATTGCGACAAAACTTTATCATGTTATTTCGGAGGTATACTGAACTAGTTCTATTGAATATCATCCAAATGGATCAAAGGTCAGGGCACAGGGGTGAAATTTATTCCACAGCCATTTTCCTCATAATTTGAGTAATAGCTTGAGTAATTATTTCTAGTATATTGTAAAGCGTATCATAATCAATGGGATGTAAGGTCAGGTGATGCGTAACATCACAGCCTCTCCTTGACAAATGTCAACCCCGCCTTCTCGTGGTGCATCCTGTTCCCACAAAAGGGGCTCTGACGACCGCCAATAGCGGTATAACTATACCATCGGGATCAGAGGAAATGCTATCCCACACTCACCAACCCGCTTGGCCAGCGTGGTGAGTTATGGCCAAACACCTCCAAAATGACTCTACAACTTAAATCTTGGCCCTCAGTCTCCGGCAGCTGGAATGTGCCTGGCCAAGGCAGCGGCCAGTGCGACATGAAGGCAGAGGGTGCTAAGAATCCCCGGAGGACCGGACTAGGCTGCCATTTGATGCTGACCTTGGCTACCTATAACGGACGCTCCCTATCTTCTGATTCAAGGCTTCTTGAATTGGAAGAGGAACTACAAAGGATCAAGTGGGACATCGTCGGGCTAAGTGAGGTAAGGAGAAAAGGAGAAGATCTCATTGAACTGAAAAGTGGACATCTCTTCTATTATCGTGGGACAGATACTGGCAGAACTAGTGGTGTTGGATTTATAATAAACAAGAAACTGAAGGATAAAGTGGTAGAAGTTGAAAGTTCCTCTGACAGAGCTGCACGACTCGTTATCCAACTATCGAGAAGATACCAGGCTCAGATTATTCAAACTTATGCACCCACCACAAGTCATCCTGAAGAAGAAATTGAAGAATTTTATGAGGAAATTTGTCGTCTAAATAATAAAGGTAAGCAGCACTTGAAAATAATTATGGGAGATTTCAATGCAAAAATAGGGCAACGGCAACAGAATGAAACTTCAGTAGGTAAATTCGGTCACGGCAACAGAAACCAGCGTGGAAATACTCTCGTTGAGTTTGCAGAGGCAGAAGGGTTTTTCATCTTGAACTCCTTCTTCAAGAAAAAGCCACACAGGAAATGGACATGGAGACATCCAAATGGGACGACAAGTGAAATTGATTTTATTATGTGTAACAAAAAATTCGTCATAGAAGACTGCAGTGTGCTAAACAAGTTCAACACAGGTAGTGACCATAGATTGGTGAGATGTAAGATGCACCTCAACACTAAACTGGAACGTGGCAAGCTCATAAGACAAACAAAATGTATTGACATAACCAACCTTAAAAAACACCATAATACTTTCAAGTTGGAACTGAAGAACAGATTCTCTGCTTTAGAAGGTCTAACATCGGAAGAAGTGGATATTTCGGAAGTTAACAGAAAAGTAACCAAAGCTCTAATGGAAACAGCAACAAAATTAGCTGGGTCTAAGAACAAGTTGCATGTGAACGAATTATCAGGAAAAACCAAAGTGTTGATGCAAAAAAGAAGAGAGATGAGGACAACTAAAGAAGATGTGACTTCCAAAGTGGAATATATAGAGCTATGCAAGACAACACGAAAAAGTATCACTGAAGACGTAAGGAAATTCAACTGTGAGCTAGTGAGGAAAGCAATTGAAAACAACCAAAGCCTGAAGATAGCAAAGGGACATCTCAGTAAGGGAAGAAAACAGATTATGGCTCTGAGAAAAGAAGATGGTTCTATAACAAGAAATAGAGGCGAAATTTTGACAAGAGTGAAAGATTTCTACTCCAAATTATATGAAAGGGATGATACATGTACTCCAGACATCATGAAAGGTACCAGAGTTCTTCCAGTCCTCCCAGCGGAAGTTGCTAATGCAATCAAGAACATGAAGCGGGGGAAAGCTCCAGGAGAAGATGGAATTACTATAGACATCATACAAGAAGCAAGTGGAGAAATTGAAACAGTACTCGCCCAAATTTTCACTCGATGCCTTAATGAAGGGAAGATTCCTGAGGATTGGAACAATGCTACAATGATCCTGCTACATAAAAAAGGTGACATTGAGGATCTCAGGAACTACAGACCTATCAGCCTCCTATCAGTGGTTTATAAAATCTTCACTAAAGTTCTTTCACACCGCTTGAAGGTAACACTGGACATGGCTCAACCGAGAGAACAAGCTGGATTCAGGAGTGGCTACAGCACAATAGATCATATCCACGTACTGAGAGAACTAATTGAAAGAGCGACGGAATATGAACTTCCATTGTGCATGGCTTTTATCGATTATGAAAAAGCCTTTGATTCGGTGAAACCATCAGCAGTTACCACGGCTCTGAAATCCTGCGGTATTGAAGATGCATACATTAATATTATTAATAACATCTATGAAAATGCAAGTGCAAAGATTCGGCTGTTTGAAAATACAACACACATAAAAATTGGAAAGGGAGTGAGACAAGGTGACACCATATCTCCGAAGCTCTTTAATGCTACATTGGAAAATGTCTTTCAATCACTGAACTGGGAAAACAAAGGGATAAAGATTAATGGAGATTATCTAGCCCACCTTCGTTTTGCTGATGACGTAGTCATTTTTGCAACTACCCCATCAGAGCTGCAGAGTATGATCCAGGAACTTGCTGACAAGAGTAAAGAAGTGGGATTAAAAATGAACTTTCAGAAGACAAAAGTGATGTTCAATGCTTTTACAAGAAATGAAGATTTATCGATTGATGGAGAAAAAGCTGGAGATAACAGATACGTATGTTTATCTTGGACAGCAGATATCAAGTGAGGGTCACATTGATGAAGAAATTAATCGGCGTACAAAACTTGCCTGGAGAGCTTTTGGAAGAAACAGCATAATTTTCAAGAGCAAAATGCCATTATGTCTTAAAAGAAAAGTGTTTGATCAATGCATCCTTCCAGTGCTTACGTATGGTGCAGAGACGTGGACCTTAACTAAAAGAGACATACAAAGGCTGCAGACAACTCAAAGAGGTATGGAGAGGTGCATGCTTGGTATAACCAGGAGAGATAGGAAGAGGAACTCGTGGATCCGAAAAATGACGAGAGTGGAAGACATCATGATCAGAGTTAAATCCCTGAAATGGCAATGGGCTGGACATACTGCCAGAAGGACAGACCATCGATGGCCAGCCGAAATTTTAGATTGGATTCCAAGGGACAGGAAAAGACCCAGAAAAAGACCACATGGGAGATGGGTGGATGAAATTCGTAAATATGCGGGAGTGACATGGAGGAGACTGGCACAAGACAGACCGTTGTGGAGGAAACTTGGAGAGACCTTCGTCCAGCAGTGGATTGATAATGGTTGACAATGATGATGATGATGATCATAATCAATGCATTGCATGATTTTACTAACTTGTTTATTCTTCAGATGTATCCAAAGATTCTTAGTCCATTGAAGTCTGTTCGTTGCAGAGCGGCTCAGTTCTTGAAGTATTCCACCGCACCATTCTTCAATACCATCATCCCACACACCGTGAGGGCGTCCTCTTGCATTTCCTCTGTTCGTTAAGCCACAGACCAATGTCTTTATCATGCTGTCATTTTGTATTCTGTTGATGTGTCCAAAGAGTCTTAGTCCATTAATGTCTGTTCGTTGCAGAGCGGTTTAGTTCTTGAAGAGTTTCAGAGCACCAGTCATTAATACTGTCAGCCCACGCAAATTGAGGGCGTCCTCTTGCATTTCTTCCGTTCGTTAAGCCAAACCCCAACGTCTTTATCTTTCTGCCATTTTTTATTCTGTAGATGTGCCCAAAGAGTCTTATTCCATTGAAGTCTGTTCGTTGCAAAGTGGCTCAGTTTTCGAAAAGTTCCGCTGCACCATTCTTTATTACCATCATCCCACACACGGTGAGGGCGTCCTCTTGCATTTCTTCCGATCATTAAGCCAAACACCAAGGTCTTTATCTTTCTGTCATTTTTTGTTCTGTAGATGTGTCCGAAGAGTCTTAGTTCATGGAAGTCTGTTCCCTGCGGAGTGGCTCAGTTCTTGAAGAGTTCCCCCGCACCGGTCTTTAATTTCGTCAGCCCAAACACGGTGAAGGCGTCCGCTTGCATTTCTTCCGTTCATCAAGCCAAGTACCGATGTCTTTATCTTTTTGTCCGTGTTTATTCTGCAAAAGTGTCCAAAGATTCTTATTCCATTGAAGCCTGTTCGTTGCCGAGTGGCTCAGTTTTTGAAGTATTCCACTGCATCATTCTTTAATACCATCATTCTACACACCGTGACGGCGTCCTCTTCCATTTCTTCCGTTCGTTAAGCCAAACCCCAATGTCTTTATCTTGCTGTCATTTTTTATTCTGTTGATGTGTCCAAAGTGTCTTAGTCCATTGAAGTCTGTTCGCTGCGTAGTGGCTCATTTCTTGAAGAGTTACACCGCACCCGTCTTTAATATCGTCAGCCCAAACACGGTGAAGGCGTCCGCTTGCATTTCTTCCGTTCATCAAGCCAAACTCCAATATCTTTATCTTTCTGTCATTTTTTATTCTGCAGATGTGTCCAAAGAGTCTTAGTCCATTGAAGTCTGTTCGTTGCATAGCGGCTCAGTTCTTGAAGAGTTCCACTGCACCATTCTTTAATACCATCATCCCCCACACCGTGATGGTGTCCTCTTGCATTTCTTCTGTTCGTTAAGCCAATTAGTCCATTGATACCTGTTCGTTGCAGAGCGGCTCAGTTCTTGAAGAGTTCCACTTTCTTTAATGCCATCATCACCCACACCGTGACACTTGCATTTCTTCTGTTCGTTAAGCCAATTAGTCTATTGATGCCTGTTCGTTGCAGAGTGGTTTAATTCTTGAAGAGTTTCAGCGTACTAGTCATTAATACCGTCAGCCCACGTACGGTGAGGGCGTCTTCTTGCATTTCTTCCGTTCATCAAGCCAAACACCAATGTTTTTATCTTTCTGTCATTTTGTATTCTGCAGATGTGTCTAAAGGGCTTAGTTTAATCTGTAGGATTTTTTCGGAACAGGATCTCTTTTAGATGTATTCGTCTGTACACTTCTTCATTTCTTACCCTCTGGGTCCATCCGATTCGTAAGATTTTACGATAGCATATTTTTTCAAAAGCAAGTGTCCTTCTCTCTGATTCCTTTGTCAATGACCAAGTGTGGCATCCATAATATAGCATGCTACTGAAGATGCATGTCTCGAGGATGCTCAGTTTTGAGTCTGATAGCTCTGTTTATTCCACATTTTCCCCATGGCTTTGAGCAGTGTTATAGCCATTGCAATTCTAATTGAAATTTCGTTTCTTGCTGTTTAAGTCACATATTAAACAGCTTCCGAGATAAGTGAATTTTTCCACATTTTTAAGTTCTTTGCCATCCAGAATGATCTTTTTCCTGATCTCTTTTGCGCCAAATACCATTGTTTTTGACTATGTTCATCTTTAGTCCATATCTTTTACCCTCTCGATTCAGTCCTTGCACCATTTGATCGAGTTTCATTTCATCTTCTTCAAGCAGTACAATATCATCTGCAAAACACAGATGGCAGAATCTTTGTCGTCCAATAGGAAATTCCATGTCCTCGTGACTGATCATCGTTTACGCCGGCGTCACGGCCTTCACGCATTCCGAAGTCTGTTTCAGCAGGACAGCAATGCGCTGCCCCACGGAGCCACAACCACCTACGCATGGTTCGAAGAGCACCGAAATCAGTTTGGAACCATCCAGTGATCCCCAGGGTCCTCCTATTTAAACCCTGTACGAGCTCCCTAGTATACTGCGGAAGGGAACATCAGATGCAGAGAACAGAATCCGAACCGGCGTCTAGGGCGGAGCTGTGGAAAATGCTGTAACAGGAATGGCTGGTATTACCTCCGAAAAACCAGCATCTTCTGGAGTCCATGCTTCAGTGTGTACTGTATGTTGTCGGGAGAACTCGCTCCTAGGCCTGGTCAACCTGAAAGTATTTTTACGGAGCGTATTTCTAACAGTGTTTGGGCAATTTTGAAAGAAAATCGACGAATGACGTGTGAAGACATAGCGGCGTCAACTAATTATTCCAAAACATCGGCATTCCGCATTCCACGCGACACATTACTGCTGCATCGTGTGTTTTCCAGATGGGTACCTCATCACCTGACGAGAGAACAATTAGTCCCCAGAGTTCAGGCTTGTCATAAGTGGAAACAAATGATTGCAAAAGATCCAAACTTTCTAAACACAGTAATAACTGCCGATGAAACATGGGTCCACTATTTCGATCCCCTCACGAAAGTGTGCAACGACTGTCTGGAAACACACCGGCTCACCTCCTTCGAAAAACGTCCGCCAAACCAAATCAGCTGGGAAGGGGATGTTGATAATTTTCTTTGATCATAAAGGTGTAGTCTACCAGCATGCCGTTCCTAAACAAATTACTCTCAATGCTGAGTATTACATTTCAGTCTTGAAGCGTCTGCCAAGGCTTATATCGACTAAGCGACCGTAACTGGCAGGAGAAATGGACCCTACACCATGATAACGCCCGCCCACATGTGGCTGCTTGTGTTCAACAGTTTCTTACGAAATGCAGTATCGAAGTCATGCCTACAGTCCTGATCTCGCCCCGTGCGATTTCTAGTTGTCTGCAACAATGAAGGAGTAGTTCCGTGACGCAACATTCAACACAGGTGTTGCCGTTATTCAAGCTGTACAGGGGTCGCTAAAGGAGATTCCACAAAATGCCTTCGCCACATGCTTTGAAAAGTGGACTGAACGATGGGACCGTTGCATATCATCCGAAGGAAGATACTCTGAAAAACAATTACATATATTTTGCTGTACGTATATTTTTTTCATTGTGTGTGATTTTACTCTCAGGTTTTATGGAACGACCATTGTACTACCGTGGTGGAAAGCTAATTTCTGCTTTAAACAGCGTGACAAGTTTATCCCATCGCCATTTTGAAATTATAAGAACACGTCAATTGAGCTTTCTGAATTCTCTTGTCGGCATTTTTCTATTTTCCGCGAAGCTTAGAGCATTTTTGCAGTTCCTTCTAGGAATGATGTTTTCAAGAGCACTGCGTATTGCAGAAAGGTTAGTAACTTTTTTAACAGCTTGTCTTCAAACAGGATTTTCGTTTTCTTCCTTGTTTAGACCACTTGAAAGTAAATTTTTAAACTCCGTTACATGTTCTTGAAATGTTTTTCTTTGTACTAGTGTATGCCAGTTATAGTTAACGTCGTCTCTGTGCTTTTCTGCGATTCTAACACACGCACGCACGCACACACACATTCTGTCAACTGTTGTTCAAATATTTTTTCTTTTGTGCCACGGGAATATATAAGAGCCATGGTACGAGGTAAATATTCTCATACCTCTGCTTGTAGTTCGAAATGAATGCATTACTTGTTTCAGAAAACTACACGCTAACATTTTAAGCCCTAGTGAATAAAGCTGTGATACGTTTTGCTTAATTTTTTTTAAGTCGAATAATAGGTAGACATCTGTTCCTTAGAAACGCGCAATATTTTGTCGGCTTCTTTAATTAAATTATAAAAATCACCTGTAGAGTAAAATGTTTTTCACTACGTTTTACTGATAAAATACGTCACTAGCTGAAACATCGCGAACTGATCGTTTTCTTTCATTAATTACGGAGACATAATGCTCTGCTTTCAAATTTAACAATACATAAAAGCACAAGTTAAATCTTCACTTTTGTGAGATTTCTATTTTTTAAAACTTAAGCTAGGTTATATAATTTTGTTGACATGGAAAGTTGAACGTTTAATTAACTTTTCTGGAACTGCTGCGTTTTCATGCTTTATATTCACTCCTGCGAATAGTGAAAATTTGCGAGAAGAAATATAATCAGATATTATTTAGCAGTCTTATGTAAGATAGCGCTGATTCAAAAAAAGAAAGTTTTGAGTCCTTGCGTAAATAAGAAATAAAGTATTCTGATGAAATTTGGAATTTAAAAGGAGATGCTAATTCTGTCATCTTTCTTTTAAATTTCTGGAAGCTTACATTTTCGGAAGCATGTTTTTAGACATGTTCTCTCTCTAGATTTGAAAATAATTATTTTCTTTGTAACACATCGCAGTGAAACCAAATTAGAGAAAAAGTGCTTAAACGAATAGTTAGTTACTGAGATTCTGCGTATAACGCACAGGCAAAAATGAATGCTTGATTACTTTTAGAGAAACTTGAGACTACAAAGCTTTAGCTGAATATAAAAATTTAAACGAATCTCTTATGAAAAATCATTTTAAACTCTCTTAATTACAATGTGAAATACATTTTCTAAAACAAGCAAATAAACACCAAGAAAATTATGTAAACAGCACGGAAAAAGCTATTTTGACAACTAAAAATACGGATAATCATTCTCTTCATCACAGGAGTTTTTGACAATACTTCTGGCTCGCTCTGTTTTTTTTTTTTTTTTAGCACGTCTTTTGTGAAAAAAGATCGTGCTTATGTAACGGGTTTGTCCGCTGCCTTTGGACACCATATCTCTGCAACTGTTAATCCGATTTGAAAAATTCTTTTTGCATTGGGAAGCTTGAAATTTGCGAATGATAATCCTTTATTTCGTTTTTTTATACGATCCACGATTTCACCGCTAGATGGCGTGAATGCAGGTTATATCGAATTCAAAATATATTTTATTCCATATATTTTCTTCTAAACATCCGATTGAATTTTTTTTTACCTTTCGATTCCATTTATATCGAAGACTATTTTTGGAAGTTAAGTATGTATTTTTCGCTAGGGGGCGTAAAAGTATATTGCGTTTCCCCCGATACCTCCGCTTCTAAAACTCCGATTTGAAAAATTCTTTCTGCAGCGGTGCCGATCCTGATTGGAAATCATTTTCATGTAGTTTCTAATTTTTGGTAAAAAGCGGGGTTGACCACCAGGGGGCGTAAGTTCTAATTTGTGCTTCTGATGTACTTGCAGCAAAATCTCAGCTTCTAAAATCTCGATTGAAAAAATTATTTCGTGGACCGATGCCACTTACGGCGATAAGCGTTTTCGAAATATTTTTTCTTAAAATATTACATGATTTTTCCGCCAGGAGGCGTAGATGTACATCTTATTTTTGCCAATATTTCTGCTTCTAATGGTCCGATTTGAAATATTATTTGTTCGAGACACATTTGTGTGCGACATGTTTTTCTTTAATTTCAAAATTTTCAAATAATTCATAGACTCTCCGCTAGGGGGCGTAAAGAAAAATTCCGTTTTCCCCGATATCTCTGCTTCTAAAACTCCGATTTGAAAAATTGTTTCTGCACCGGATACAACTCCTCGTGGTAAATCTTTTGCACATAATTTCTAATTTTTGGTAAAAAATTGTTTAGCCACTAGGGAGCATAAACTTTAATTTCCTGTTTTGAAGTATTTGCAGCGAAATCAGAGCTTCTAAAATTTCGATTAAAAAAATTCGTTCATGGACCGAGATACTGCTCACGTCGATAAACATTTTTGGAATATTTTCTTCTTAAAATAATTCATGGTTCCTTAACCAGGGGACATGTTTTTCTTTAATTTCAAAATTTTCAAGTAATTCATAGACTTTCCGTTAGAGGGCGTTAAGGAAAATTCCGTTTTCCCCGACATCTCCGCTTCCAAAACTCCGATTTGAAAAATTCTTCCTGTATCGCATACAGCTCGTGATAAAAAATGTTTTGCATATATTTCTAATATTTGATAAAGAATGGTTTGGTCACCAGAGAGCGTAAGTCCTAATTTCTGCTTCTGTTGTATCAGGTAATCCCAAAAATACTGTCGTTTTTTCATCGTGTGAAGCAAAGAAAGAAAAACGTACCTGAAACAGACGTTTTAATCTATATAATAAGTGCTCTCGGTAGTTATAAACTTCTCCCATCGATCGACAAGGTTCTGAATCCCAGACTTGTAGAACTTCATGGGTTTCGATGCAAAAAAGGCAGAAAGGGTTCGCCGTACCTCCTCCACATTTCTAAGTGTAGTCCCAGCAAGATGGTTTTGCAGGCTACGAAAGAGGTGGTAGTCGGATGGGTCGATGCCAGTGGAATATGCTGGATGCCGAAGTTTTTCCCGTCCGAAGTCCTGCAACGTTGCACTGGCCATTTTCGCTGTGTGTGGTTTTGTGTTGTCCTTCTGAAGCAGCATGCCATTACGGTTCATTAATGCTGGACGTTTATCCTGCAAAGCAGTGCGTAGACGCTGCAGCTGCTGACAATAGACTTCCCCTGTAATGATTTTGTTGGGTGGCAGCAGCTCGTAATGGATTATGCCTTGCATATCCCACCACACAGACAACAAAAGCTTTTGTGGGAAACGTCCTGGTTTCGCCACTGCTGCAGGCACATCCCCTTTGGGAAGCCGATGCTGTTTACGCTTAATGTTGTGTTAAACAATCCATTTTTCATCGCCCGTGACAATTCTGTGCAAAAACGGCTCCCTTTTCTCATGGGAGAGCAAAGAAGGGCAAATGTCCACACGCTGTTGCAGCTGTTGTGGAGTGAGATCACGGGGTACACACTTATCCAGTTTCGATACATAACCGAGGTCCTGCAGATGCCGGTGAACAGTGGAATGAGTTAAATGAACAAGTGTGGCCAACTCCCTGACTGTTGCCTGCGGATTTTCTTCAACAGCAGCTTTCAGCACGTCGTTATCCAGCTCAATAGGCCGTCCAGGTCGCTGGCTGGTGTCCCCCGTCGACATTTCTGGAACCAGGGTTTAAATTTCCTGACTTCCAGGGTACTCGGCCCATATACGGCATTCATGTTTCGTGTTGCTACCGTCGCTGAATGTCGATGGCGGAACTCGTACAGCAAAATGTGCCTAATGTGGTCTTCTGACACTGACATTTCATATACGGTTTAAGTACACGACGACTGCACCTAGAACTCCCGTTTGCTGTCTCAAGTGACCTGAATGTCTGCTCGCGTGATCCCTCTTATTCTCACCGTCGTCGACGTCATAGTCTGGTCACCAGGGGGATCACTACTGTTGGGCTTGCGCAAGATGACGTTACTTCTGGGATGACCTTATATTTGCAGCAAAATCTGAGCTACTGAAAACTGGATTGAAAAAATTCTTTCGTGGACCGGTACCACCCACATCGGAAAACCATTTGAGAAAACTTTCTTCTTAAAACAATGGATCTTTTTCCCGCCAGGGGGCGTAGGTGCATGTCTTATATTCGTCGATATCTCCGCTTCTAAGAGTCCGATTTAAATAATTCTTTCTTTGTCAGAGAGCGTTTATGCTGTGAAATGTTTCTCATATAATTTCAATTTTTTCTTAATGCACAAGTTTGCCACCAGAGGGCGTAAGTTCACGTTTTTGTTTGCAGCAATATCTGCGGGATACTTAAAACCCCGATTGAAAATCTTCTTTCTTCGGTCAGATACTACTGTTTTCGATACCGGTTCCATTGACTTTGAATAACTTTGATGAATTTAATTCGCATCAATACGGATTCAAAAGACGTACTCATTACCACCGAAAATTCGGTGTCATCTTTCTTGTTTTTTTGTTTGTTTTAGCACATCTTTTGTAAAACAGTACGAGTATAATACCACTTTGACCATAGGTCCGTTCGTCTGTGGATACCATGCCTCTGCATCTGTTAGTCCGATTTGAAAAAATCTTTTTACTTTGGAAAGCTCAAAATGTGAGAAAGATGATCCTTGCTTTGCCGATTTCTTCCCAAGCACAACTTCACCACTGGAGGGTGTAAATGCAGATGCTATCAAATTCAAAATACATTTTATCCTACATGATTGCATCCCAACATCAGACTGCAAAAATTATTTCGTCCTTTCGATACCACTTACAACGCAGATTATTTTTGGTACAGTCTATCTTTCAACTAATGCATAGTTTTTCCGCTTGGGTGTGTAATGGTAACTCGCAACTGTCTCTGTTTCTAAATGATTGATTTGAAAAATTCGTTTTGCATGGAATAGAGCACTTAGTGAAAATTTTTTCGCTTATAATTTCTAATTTTTTGCTGAAGAATGGTTTTGCCACTGGGGGGCGTAAGTGCATGTTACAGTTTCTGATGTATTTGCAGCAATATGTGTCCTTCTGAAAAATTGTTCGAAAAAATTATTTTGTGGTCACATATCCCTTGGAAAAAAATCTTTCCAAAATATCTTGTGCTTAAAATAATGCATAATTTTTCCGCCAGGGGCTTAGACGTATATCGAATTTTCCTCGATATCTCTGCTTCTAACAGTCCGATTTGAAAAATCCTTTCCTTGTCCAATAACGTTTGTAGCCCGAAATGTTTTGCACATAATTTGAAAATTTTCTTAAGGCACAAGTTTTTCACCAAAGGGCGTAATTTCACGTTTCTGTTTATAAAAAGCCCATTTACAGCAATATCTACGCGTGTAAAAACTCGATTAAAAATATCCTTTTACAGGCAGATACAGCTAACTGCAAAAACTATACGTGGCATTTCTTTCCCGAAATAATACAAAATTTTCCCGCTAGGGGGTGCAGAGTTTCAATTTATTTTTTTCGATATCTCTGCTTCTAAAAGTCTGATTTAGAAAATACCCTTTGAACACTAGGTACCATTTACTTTTTGGAATACTTTCCCCATACTTCTGTGTTTTTTCTAGTTAATAGTTCTGGCGTTGGGTGGTGCTAGTGGGCATTCTTGTTTGCAACTGCAACTCAGATACGAAAAGACGTATCGAAAAATTACAATTTTTGCTGTATGCCATTCACAGCACTAAATATTAGAAACATTATCCTTTTTAAATAATGTACATATTTCCCAATAGCAGGCGTTAAGGACAAAACATTTTCTCGCTGTCTCTGCTTGCAGAAGACATAGTGGAAAAATTATTTTTCCTTACTTAGCCTGTGCTACGAAAAATACCTTTCGCATATTTTCAACTTTTAATTATGCAAAATTCTTCCGCCAGGGGGCGTAGAATTATATCATGTTTCTCTCCGTATTTCTTCTAATTGTTCGATCCTTTGTCTCTGATATCATTAAATGCATAGCTCCGGAAGAGAATTACTTCGTAGGTGACAAAGCAACTCAAGAGTATTCCAGAAACAGAGTTCCAGGTGTGTTTCCAGCAACGGCAACAGTGTCTAAATAAATGCATAGCTACGGAAGGGGATTACTTTGAAGGTGACAGTAGCCTATAGTACACAGGCACGCTCATATTTTTTCTACAGGTGAATTCCAGGAATTAAATTGTCATATCTCGTATCTTTACTTCTAAAAACCTAACCTACGAAATTCGTTTTCAGTTAGATGCCAGTGCGGAAAACATTGTCTTCAGCATTTATTTTCTCACAATAATATTTAGTTTTCTCGCTGAGATGCGTTAATGTAAATTACTGTAGTGATGATATCTCCGCTTTTAGAAGTACGCTTTCAAAAATTATTTTTTCTACTGACAGCGTTTCTGACGAAGAATAATTTTCACATACAGTATATTCCAGATAATTAGGCTATCGGTTAATCGGAGCAGCCGTTTATTCGGGTCAATCCTTGATGAACATCCCAAATGAGCTCTTTGGGATTAAGCTTCGCATAATTGGGGAAGCCGCCTAATTAAGCCAAAATGTCATAGACCCTATGCGTCCCATTAAACGGTATCTGGTTTATTTGCCAATTCTAGTGACACACAGTTTTGCCACAAATATCCACTAATTTGCTTGGTACTCGGGTAAACACTTCCTGGTGTGGTATTTTGTATGCCGAGCAGTGCATTTGATAGTTTTTGTACAACACAGTTTCTCCACTAGAGGGTGTAAGTGTTCATATCAGTGGCCTAGGGTGACCTAAATTTTATCCGGGGCTAAATACTTTTAAAATTGCTCTCACCTTTTTCCGCATAGTGAAATATAATTTCAGTGGATTGTGAGGTTTCCAAACGCCCCCTGCTGAGATTATACTTAACCACACAGAGCGAAGTAGAAATTTTGTTTATACGGTATATATGCTGTGCTGTATAACATAACAGAAACAGTGGAAACAAAAAAGTAGTAAATAGTAGAAATAAAAGAGTAGTTAACAGTAGAAACAAAACAGTGGTAAACAATAGAAACAAAAGAGTAGTAAACAGTACAAACAAAACAGGGGTAAGCAGTAGAAACAAAACTGTAGTAAACAGTAAAAACGAAGCAGCAGAAACAAAGCAGTAGTAAACAGTAGAAACAAAACAGTAGTACAGAGTAGAAACAAAACAGTCGTAAAGAGTAGAAACAAAACAGTAGTAAAGAGTAGAAACAAAACAGTAGTAAAGAGTAGAAACAAAACAGTGGTAAACAGTGGAAACAAAACAGTAGCAAAGTATAAAAACAAATCAGTAGTAAACATTAGAAACAAAACTGTAGTAAACAGTAGTAAACAATAGAAACAAAACAGTAGTAAAGAGTAGAAACAAAACAGTAATGAAGAGAAGAAACAAAACAGTAGTAAACATTAGAAACAAAACAGTAGTAAACATTAGAAACAAAACAGTAGTAAACATTAGAAACAAAACAGCAGTAAACAGTAGTAAAGAGTAGAAACAAAACAGTAGTAAAGAGTAGAAACAAAACAGCAGTAAAGAGTACAAACAAAACAGTTGTAAAGAGTAGAAACAAAACAGTAATAAAGAGCAGAAACAAAACAGTAGTAAACATTAGAAACAAATCATTAGTAAACATTAGAAACAAAACAGTAGTAAACATTAGAAACAAAACAATAGTAAACATTAGAAACAAAACAGCAGTAAACAGTAGTAAAGAGTAGAAACAAAACAGTAGTAAACAGTAGTAAAGAGTAGAAACAAAACAGTAGTAAACAGTAGTAAAGAGTAGAAACAAAACAGTAGTAAAGAGTAGAAACAAAACAGAAGTAAAGAGTACAAACAAAACAGTAGTAAAGAGTAGAAACAAAACAGCAGTAAAGAGTACAAACAAAACAGTAGTAAAGAGTAGAAACAAAACAGTAGTAAATAGTAGTAAAGAGTAGAAAGTAGAAACAAAACAGAAGTAAACAGTGGAAACAAATAAGTAATAAACAGTAGAAACAAAAACGTTGTAAACAGTAGAAACAAAACAGTAGTAAACAGTAGAAACAAAACAGTAGTAAACAGTAGTAAAGAGTAGAAACAAAACAGTAGTAAATAGTAGTAGAGAGTAGAAAATAGAAACAAAACAGTAGTAAGCAGTGGAAACAAAAAAGTAATAAGCAGTGGAAACAAAAAAGTAATAAACAGTAGAAACAAAAATGTTGTAAACAGTAGAAACAAAACAAAGTATTTTTGCTTTGGCTTCCAGTTAACGAAGATATTTCGCTATAGCTCCAGATTAAAAGTTCTAGACTGATTCGTATGTTTTTGCACCAAGCAAATATTTAGTCGATGTGGGACAAGTCTTTAACGGCTGTTTTTCTTCATCCCTTTATAAAATAAAAGGGTGTACAATATAAAAAGTCTCTTTGTATTTTTATCATGTCACTGGGTGGAATTTTCCACGTCATAGGTATTTTCATGAGGTCACCGGGTGGAATTTTCCTCATCATCTTTCTCTTCACTGTTACCATCATGAATATCTTCATTCAGAACCATTTTAGTTAATTTCGCCATTACACTGAGAGTGATTTTCGGAATTATCTTCCTTCTTACTATTACCATCGTCATTATCTTCACTTAAAAACATTTCAGCTAATTTCACCATGTCAGTAAGTGAAATTTTCTACATCATCTTCCTCTTCACTGTTTCCATAATCATTATTTTTATTCAGAACTATTTGAGCTATTCTTGCCATGCCACTGAGTGGAAGTTTGCACACCAGCTTCTCTTTCACTGTTATTCATTATTACCTTGATTCAGAGTTATTTCATCTATTTTCGCCATGCAACTAAGTGGAATTTTGCACATCATTTTCATCTTCGCTGTATCATCACCATGATGTATAACAGTAATTACCTGATGACAACTTCATCCAGAAACATTTCATCTATTTTCACAATGCCACTAAGAGGGAATTTCTACATCATCTTTACTGTTCTCATCATCCTTACCTTCATCCAGAACCATTTCAGTTATTTTCACCATTCCACCCAGTAGAATTTTCTGCATGATCTTCCTCCTCACTCTTATCATCATCATTAGAACCATTTTACCTATTTTCACCATGCTACTGAGTGGGATTACCCGTAGTATCTTCTTCACTGTCCTCATTTTCGCTTCCTTCATTCAGAGCCATTTTCGCTGTATTCAGCATGATACGAAGCGGAATTTTCCACATCATAATTCTGTTCACCCTCACCATTATAACAACCTTTATTCTGAATACTTTTTCCCTAATTTGATCATGCCACTGAGTGAAATTTCCCTCATCCTTTTCCTTTTCACTGTTATTGTCATGTTTACCTTCATTCAGCATTTTACCTAATTTCATAATGCCACTGAGAAATTTTTCACATTATCTTCCTCTATATCATTATCATCACAATGATCTTCATTCAGAATAATTTCAACTATTTTGATTAAGCAACTGAGCGGAATTCTCCACATCATCTTTCTCTTCGCTGTCATCATCATGGTTGCCTTGTTTCAGAAACATTTCACCTAATTTCATCATACCACTGAGGAATTTTTCACATCATCTTCGTCTTCACTGTTATCAACATGATTTCCTTCATTCAGAACTCTTTCAGCTACATTCACTATGACACGGAGCGGAATTTTCCACATCATGTTTTTATTTTCACTGTTAAAATAACATTTACCTTCACTCAGAATCATGTCATCTATTTTCACTATACCACTGAGTGTAATATTCTACATCGACTTCCTTTTCATTGTTCTCATCTTAATGTTCCTTTTTCAAAACAACTTCAACTATTTTGACATTGTCACTGAGCTGAAATTTCTATATCATCTTCCTCTTCACTGCTTTCATAACGATTACATTCATTCAAAAAATGTCATCTATTTTCACCATGCCACGGAATGGAAGTTTTCACATTCTCTTCTTCGTTGTTATCACAATAACGACCTTCATTCAGAACCACTTTTGCTACTTTCATCACGCTATAAAGACGGATTTTTCACATCACCTTCTATTTCATGTTATCAACATGATTTCGTTCATTCAGAAACATTCCACGTGTTTTCACCATACCACTTAGTGGAATTTTCCACATCGTCTTCCACTTCGCTCCAATAATCATAACGACCTTTATTTAGAAACATTTTTGTCTAGAGAGGGACTTTCCATATCATCTCCCTCTTCACTGTTCTCATCACCATTACCTTGGTTCAGAACCATTTTAGCTATATTCACCATGACACGGAGCGAAATTTTCAATATCAGGTTTCTTTTCCCAGTTATTTTCATCCTCACCTTCATCCAGAAGTAGTTTAACTAATTTCACAATTCTGCTGAGCGGAATGTTCTACATCGTCCCTGCCATCTTCACAATGTTTTTGATTTACAACAATTTCAATTATTTTTAATATGCCGCTGAGTGGAAAATTCCACATCACTTTCCCCTTTTCTGTTATCATCATGATTCCCTTCATTTAGAAACATTACAGCTATTTCGACCGTGACATTTAGTGGGAATTTCGCACACTGTCTTCCTCTTAGCTGTTCCATACTACACTGTTAAATTTTTTGTAGTAGGTTGCACCATGAAGTGGTGCTATACCAGCTGTACCACGTTTTTCGAAACGATACACTATTCTGTAATGCAAAATAAACCCAACAACAAGGTGCAACTTTGCGGGCAACTTTGTACCATAATGTGGTGAAGAGTGGAACCACGTTGTTGGGTTTTGTTTGCAAAATACGACGGTGTATCTTTTCTCAGAAGGTCATGCAGCTGGTGTAGCACCACCTTTTTGGTGCAACCTACCACAAATGTTTTAACAGTGCAACGACCATCATTCAAAATTATATTTTGTATTTTCATCACGTTACTGAGAGAAATTTTCCAGATCTTGTTCCTCTTCAGTGTTATCTAAATGATTACTTTCATTGAGAAACATTTCAAGTATTTTCACCACACCACTGAGTGGAATTTTGTACTTTACTTTCCTCTTCTCTGTTACCATTATAACGACCTTCATTCGAAATCATTTTCGTTATTTCAACCATTCAATTGAGAGATACTTTTCCACATCATGTTTCTTTTCACATTTACCATCATTTTTAACTTCATCCAGAACCATTTTAGCTATATTCACTATACCACTGAGAGGAATGTTCAACATCGCCTTCATCTTTGCTGTTATCGTCACGATATTCTCCAATCAGAGAAATTTTAGCTATTTGGGTCATGCCACTGAACCGGATCCACCACATCATCTTCATTTTCAGTTTTTGCCATCATGACTGCCATGATTCATAATCATTTCACCTATTTTCACCATACCACTGAGACGGATTTTCCACGTCATCTTCATTTTCAGTTTTACCATCATGACTGCCATTTCAAATATTTTCACCATACCACTGAGCCGGATTTTCCACATCACCTTGATTTCCAGTGTTACCATCATGACTGCCTTGATTCATAATCATTTCACCTATTTTCACCATACCACTGAGCCGGATTTTCCACATCACCTTGATTTCCAGTGTTACCATCATGACTGCCTTGATTCATAATCATTTCCCCTATTTTCACCATACCACTGAGCCTGATTTTCCACATCACCTTGATTTCCAGTGTTAACATCATGACTGCCTTGATTCATAATCATTTCACCTATTTTCACCATAATACTGAGCCTGATTTTCCACATCATCTTCATTTACAGTTTTACTATCATGATTGCCTTGATTCATAATCATTTCACCTATCTTCACCATAACACTGAGCCATATTTTCCACATCATCTTCATTTTCAGCTTTACTATCATTATTGCCTTGATTCATAATCATTTCACGTATTTTCACCATACCACTGAGCCGGATTTTCCACATCACCTTGATTTCCAGTGTTACCATCATGACTGCCTTGATTCATAATCATTTCACCTATTTTCACCATACCACTTAGCCGGATTTTCCACATAACCTTGATTTCAAGTGTTACCATATGACTGCCTTGATTCATAATCATTTAACGTATTTTCACCATACCACTGGGCCGGATTTTCCACATCACCTTGATTTCCAGTGTTACCATCATGACTGCCTTGATTCATAAATATTTAACCTATTTTCACCATACCACTGAGCCGGATTTTCCACATCACCTTGATTTCCAGTGTTACCATCATGACTGCCTTAATTCATAATCATTTAATCTATTTTCACCACACCACTTAGCCGGATTTTCCACATCACCTTGATTTCCAGTGTTAACATCATGACTGTCTTGATTCATAATCATTTCACCTTTTTTCACCATAACACTGAGCCGGATTTTCCACATCATCTTCATTTTCAGTTTTACTATCATGATTGCCTTGATTCATAATCATTTCACCTATTTTCACCATACCACTGAGCCGGATTTTCCACATCACCTTGATTTCCAGTGTTACCATCATGACTGCCTTGATTCATAATCATTTAATCTATTTTCACCACACCACTTAGCCGGATTTTCCACATCACCTTGATTTCCAGTGTTAACATCATGACTGCCTTGATTCATAATCATTTCACCTATTTTCACCATACCACTGAGCCGGATTTTCCACATCACCTTGATTTCCAGTGTTACCACCATGACTGCATTGATTCATAATCATTTAACCTATTTTCACCATACCACTTAGCCGGATTTTCCTCATCACCTTGATTTCCAGTGTTAACATCATGACTGCCTTGATTCATAATCATTTCACGTATTTTCACCATAACACTGAGCCGGATTTACCACATCATCTTCATTTTCAGTTTTATAATCATGATTGCCTTGATTCATAATCATTTCACTTATTTTCACCATACCACTGAGCCGGATTTTCCACATCACCTTGATTTCCAGTGTTACCATCATGACTGCCTTGATTCATAATCATTTAACCTATTTTCACCATACCACTGAGCCGGAATTTCCACATCACTTTGATTTCCAGTGTTACCATTATGACTGCCTTGATTCGTAATCATTTCACCTATTTTCACCATAACACTGAGCCGGATTTTCCACATCATCTTCATTTTCAGTTTTACTATCATGATTGCCTTGATTCATAATCATTTCACCTATTTTCAATATACCACTGAGCCGGATTTTCCACATCACCTTGATTTCCAGTGTTACCATCATGACTGCCTTGATTCATAATCATTTCACCTATTTTCACCATACCACTGAGCCGGATTTTCCACATCACCTTGATTTCCAGTGTTACCATCATGACTGCCTTGATTCATAGTCATTTAACCTATTTTCACCATACCACTGAGCCGGATTTTCCACATCACCTTGATTTCCAGTGTTACCATCATGACTGCCTTGATTCATAATCATTTAACCTATTTTCACCATAACACTGAGCCGGATTTACCACATCATCTTCATTTTCAGTTTTATAATCATGATTGCCTTGATTCATAATCATTTCACCTATTTTCACCATTCCACTGAGCCGGATTTTCCACATCACCTTCATTTTCAGTTTTTACCATCATGATTGCCTTGATTCATTATCATTTCACTTATTTTCACCATATCACCGAGAGGAATTTTCTGATTCACCTTTTTATTTACTGTTAAAATCACGATTATCTCCATTCACAACCATTTCACAGCTTTTCATTATGCCTCTGAGTAGAATTGTCCACATCATCTTCCTCTCCGCTTTTATCATTATAACTATCTTCATTCAGAACCATTTTTGCTATTTTCACTATGCCACTAAGTGGAATTTTTCGTATCATCTTTGCCTTTTTTTTATTTTTATATTGGGGGTTTAAGGATCACCGTGAGCAACTCAGTGGGCGATAAGCAGTCGTTCGTTCCTGATTTAGGGCCGCTGGTTCCAGGGAAGGGAGAGAGCCAGCGCCGTAAGATAAGCACAACAACCATACTTCACTGGGATTAGAACCCAGACCCATCTCGGACGAATGATCAGATGCCATCGCTTAGATCACTGCCCCACCGGGGCTGTATCTTCATCTTCCTTGTTACCGCCATTATTTCCTTCATTCAGAACCATTTTAGCATTTTTTTACCTTGCCACTAAACGGAATTTTATGTGTCGTCTTCATTGTTATCGCCATGTTGTTTTTCTCTCAGAACAATTTCAACTATTTTAATCATGACACTGAGTGGAATTAAAAAAAATAAAAAAAAAACTTTTTTTATTCTGTATCGGTCGCGTGTGACAATGGCTGTTGCAATTAAGTTTTAGACTTAAAATGAAAAAAAAGAAATGGTTTCGGCAAATCATTCTATTATTCGAAGAACTTTCTTTCATATGAAGCAATGAATTTAACATAAAAGACCTTCAAACGCTGTTTCAGCAAGAATTCTGCCATCCTACATTAATTAGAATTTCTTCAGAGTGCAGTTATTTAATCCTATTCGTCCAGACATGACGCAATTTTAACGAAACCCGATCCCTTCACCTTTCACTCTGATAAGTATGGAAGTCTAGCTATTTGCGTTCTTCTATTCAAGCGGCAGCGGAATAATTAGCAAAATGGTTTTAATGACGCAAATACTTTCGAAACCAAACAGTATCGTGTAGCAACGGTATTAAGGAAACGGGTATTTTATGCAGATGCGCCCCCGTGAAATGTGAGACCGTGTCTTCTCACGTTTTGTTAATTACTCGCGTTGGAACATCCAGATATTGCGTGCGAGACTGCACTTAAGCGGGGCTGCATGATTAAAACGGGAGTAAATGAACTCAGACCGACGCTCACGAAAAATTCCTGGAATTGCACCTGGAGGGCTTACATTCTGCTTAATTCAAATAATTCTTCTACGACTCAATGCAGAAAATGATTCTCCTCTAGCAAAAATATTACACATGATGGCCAGCAAAAGACAAAACGGTGTATAATCATTTCGGGAAATGCACTTTACGAAAGTAAATTGCGCTAATAATACGAAACGGTGAACCAAAATAAAAACTTCCCCTTTACAGAGAATTCTTCGTTTTAAGTGATTTTTTTAATGCTTCCTAGACGTGGCATGAATTGATAATGTCGTGGGTTTGTTGATTTCCCTATCATTCACCGTAGTAGTTTGATTCTTGCATTAAAAGCGCGCGGATTGACAACGAGAAAGATAACACCGAAATCTTTGGTTTAATGAACACGTTTTTCCCGCACGAACAAAATACACTATACTGAAAAAAGGCCCCGGACACCTGGAACAGAAACACAATATAGAATTTATTGCCATACATTAGTACGGTTCCAGTCCACTGTAGCCTTAATGCATGCACTGACCCTTCGAGACTGCCTTTCGACAAGTTTTGAAACACAGCGATAGGTATGTGCTTCCATTCAGTACATAATGCTGCTGCTAACTGTTGCTTAGTAGTAAGCCTTGCTTCCAAATTTCTTATTTAGCGCTCTAATTCATCCCATAGGTGCTCTATGGGATTAAGATAAGGGCTATGTGCTGGCTAGTCCATACACGATACGGAATTACACGCCGTAACAGTACACTGTGGTAAATAGCGTTCCCCCCAGCTGCCGCCATACTCACACACGGCCATCAAACTGATGGATCGTGTATCTGGATTCATCAGTCCATAGGATCCGTTTCCAATGTTTTACGGTCCACGATAAATGTTCTTTACACCATGCTAAAGGACAAGTAGCATTCCGAGTGGAGAGGAATGATTTATGAGCAGCCGCCCGACCATGGTAACCCATGGAAGGAAGGTTTTTGCGAATGGTACGTGTACACACAGACGTTCCAACATCTTTACTAACCCATACACTGAGGTCTTGTGCAGTACTCTGTCGATTAGCTATAACGACTCTCCTGAAGCTTCGACGTCCTCTATCACTGATTTTCTTTGGTCTGCCGGTACGTTTTGCTGCTTCAGGCACGCCATGTGTCTTATACGTATTCAGTACATCCAAAACAGTTGACTTGAGTATGTTTAAACACCTCTCAGTTTCTTTTATGGACAACCCACTAATATACCACCCAACAATCTTTCTTTTCTCAGTCAGTTTTGCGACATTTTCACTCAACGTCACAGTGCGATATGCTCGCGGTCAGCTGCAGGATTATTTTTATACCGTTTCCTGTGTGGTGTCCGGTGACTTTTGTCAATATAGTGTATATCAAAGCTGAGAAATAAACTCGAAAAAGAACTTTCACGTTTGCATTTCCACAGACATTAAAAAAATATTACCTAGCTTCAGTTTTAAGAAATAGTAAATCTATTTTAGAAGGAAAATTCAGCGCAAAAGGGAACGCATGTATTCCTCTTAAAGAGAATCTTCAAATATTTTAAACGCTCAATATTTTGCGTGGTTTATTGAACTGGTCACGAAAAAAAACATCAATTGGATTTTTACATAATACGTAAACTATCTACAGATATTAAGAAATAGCTTCTTTCAGTCACTCGTGGATGAAATGCATGCTAAAAAAATCAAAAACCTCATACAAAGTCTTTCTTACAAAGGAATATATCCAAGGCGAAGAAGATTTTGTTTGTTTGTTGGTTTAATGACTATAGCGAGCAACTCAATGAGCTATAAGCAGTCGCTCGTCCCTAAATTGAGGGTACTGGCTATAGAGAAGAGAGAGAGAGCCAGTGCGTTAAAACAAACACAACATCCATGTTTCACCGGGATGCAAACCAGGTCCCAGCTCGAACGAATGATCAGAAGCCATCGCTTAGTTTCAATATTCGCTTTTATTCACGTAAAAGAATTACAACAGAACATCCCCAACCTCACACGCAGTGTGAGAGAAGGGGAGAAATAAAACAAAATGTAGATATTTACAATGAAATGATAATTGTACAGATGAGCAATGACAGGCATTGCATTATTTGCTGTAAACAGCAGTAGCTCTGGGATAAATGTTCATCGAAGTCTTGGAACATCACTGGAGCGAAAAAATTTACAGAAAAAAAACTGTGCAGGTTCTAGTGACATGGAAATCACTGGTGGCAGAGAGTCACTGTGCGGATGAAGAGAACTGTGTACAAAAGGTGACATCAGCAGGAAGCAAACACAATCCAGTTCCAGGAGAAAACATGGTGAGGGAACAGTAAAAATTGAAAGTTCCGACGTAGGTTTATTAAAACAGCAGATGAACAGTCTGGGCACTAGAAAACTGAAACCAGGGACGACACGGCGACCATGTTGTGAAGAAGGCAGGTAACCGTGCCGTATCTTTCGCCAAGGAATATTCCAGGGTGAGTCTGGCTTTAACCCTGTTGCGGTAGTGTGCAACCAAGGAGGTAGAGAATGTAATAGGATTTGGATCTTGTAACTGTAGCAGGTGAGAGAAAATAATATATTTAGCTAGAATAAATAAATACGAACAAACTGGTAAAATAGAGCAGAAACTTGTAGAACTGTGGCCGAGGAAACGATAATCTTCTAGGGTGAGATCACTGGTACCAAGAAGGATGTGCAAGTTGGAACATACTGTGAAATAGTGGGAGCAGCGTCGGACAGTAAACAAACATGTGTAAGACGTCTCCAACGACGTTACAAAAAGGACAGAGATCTGATGATACTATATTTCTCCGGAACAAAGTCGAAGGGACAGGCAGTCGATTGTGCAAAAACCTCCAATGCACATTAAGTTCTGAGGAGAAGGCCGGTGAATGTTGGGCAGTAGACCAGACTGAGGTTAGTGCAAAAGAAGGAACAGAGGGAATAGGGCAAGGTACCGCAGAAGAAGAACGGAGAAAACGGTACAGGGTGCGGGTGGAAAGACTGTGGAGAGGGAGGAGATCACCGGAAAAGGGAAGGAAGAACGGAAAAGGGAGAGAAGCAGAGGAAACGGAAAGGAGGCCAGAGGAATCGACTAGGGAAGGAAAAAGTGATTGAAGAGCATGTTTAAGTTTGGAGGAAGTTATCAGAGAGTTCGGGCGAGGGTGGTAGGGTGGGAAAAAGTTCGAAAACGGGTTTCCATGAAAAATCGGGGAGGACCAGTTGGGAAACGGAGACTACACCAGCGTGTAGCCATGCGGGGAAAAAGAAAAAGTTGGCAGTAGGGGGTGGAGGACGGAGGAGAAAAAAGAGGCTCGGAAAGAAGATCAAGAGTGGAAGAGGGGGTTGACGAATGAGCGGATAAAGAACGAAGGAACTGAACAGCTTCATGGTAGACTAGAGGAAAACGGGGGGAATGACAGTGTGAATATCCATCTTGAGAAGAAGATGGACGGTGAGGCAGGGATTAAGGGGGAAGTCAGAACATTAAGCAAAAGAATGGAAGCGGAAGAGTCTGGTTGAACTGTCAAACGAAGGAAATTGCAAATTCTTACAGCTTTATAACGTACGGTAATCTCTGGCATATTGAGGCCACCACAAGTCGAAGTTAGAGACAATACTGAGGAAGATAACCAATGAGTAGATGACCAAACAATGCTGAGCATTGCTGATGTTGTTGCAGTTTGAACGTAGGCTGGTGGCGGTTGTGCAATCCAGGAATGATAAACTAACGAGAGGATGTGGGTGCCAGAAAGCCGTGCACGACTGTGGTAGGCCAAACAGCACTTGAGCTTGGACCAGTAAGTAGCGGTGTGACGTAGTTTCCTGACGAGGGGTCTCCAGGTGGCAGCCGCTGCTGAGACCCGGCTGCCAATGTGCACCCCAAGTATCTTTTGACTGGTGGACGTCCAATGAGCGCCCCACGGTGTATCGGGGCGATGTCTCCAGGAGCCACACCACAAGCCTGTACACTTTGAAAGGTTTAACGAAGCGCCGGAAGCCGCAGCATACACTTGAAACCATGCAAGAACAATTGTGAATTGCCATTCTTCTCGGATGAGAACTGTGATATCATCGGCGTAGGCAGTAAGAACGATAGAATGGTGCCTGGTGCTATGCCGAATGGTGGAGGGGAGGTTGTAGAAGAGAACGGATAGAGCAAAGAAACGGCTCAAAGACTAGAGAGAAAAGTTGTCCGGAAAGAGTACATCTTTGACGGATGCCCTTACGAAACGGAATGGGGGCTGTAAGGAAGGAGGCCGTCCGGATATGGACAACTGAGTCCTGGTACAGGGCAAGGAGGGCTGTGATGAAGACAGATGGGAAACCGAAGGCAGAGAGCACAGAGGCAAGCCACTGATGACTCACGTTATCAAAGGCCTGCCTCTGATCAAGATTGAGGAAGGCTAAAGGTTCGGAGGAAAGGTGGGCAAGGCAATATGAGTCACGGAGGAGATTAATATTAGTATGAATGCTTCGGCCAGGGATGGTGTACGTTTGGTCGGGATGTATGACGGTGGGAAGGACAGGGTTCAATCGAAGAGAGAGTATTTTAGTATAAATCTTGTAGTCAACATTAAGGATGGATATAGGACGCCAGTTATCCAACTCCAGCAGACACCCCTTCTTTGGAAGAAGAATGATGTGAGCTAGAGTAAAAGCGGGGGGAAGAACAGATAAGGAAAAAGCAGCTGTAAAGCAAGGCAATAGGAGAGGGTGTAAGAAAGAGGAAAACGTACGAAAGAAATTAACTGTCAACCCGTCAGGACCAGGTGACGAGTGACAGTTAAGTAAGGCAAGTGACTGTACTACTTCTGCTGGGGTGATAGGCATAGAAAGAGATGTAACAAGATGCGATGGAATATGTTGTAAGGCACGAAGAATCGAATCAGCACGCGGAGAACTTGACTGGAACTGAGCAAAACGTGACTGGAAATATGTTCTAACACCGGAGCAAATGAGAGTGGTGTCATTAGTAGCAGTTCCATCGGGTAACTTCAGATTACGGAGGTGATGAGCAGAACGTTTGTGGAATTCCAGTTGTTGAACCTGTTCACATAGATAGTCATTTGGCTGGAGATAAAGGAGCTTGAGGCGGTGAAGAGCTTGTTGGGAGACAGGAAGTAGCAAGGCACGAAGTTCAGCTTGGTAATGAGAAAACAGCGGAGAATCAAGATCTAGGGTGGAAAAAATCGAGCGTGCAGCATCAATCTTCATAGAGGCGGTGGTACGTTTTACGTGGAAATATTGCTTGGTATAAAGAAGAATTTGGGATTTGACATTTAACCAGTGTTGCAAGGGAACAAGAAGCAAAAGGGAGCGTATATAAGGCTTGTTGGAGCTGCGATTGGATGGAATTTACGTAAGTTGAATCAAGTAAAAGATCATCATCAAGGGTCCAAGTACGGTAGTATTGCCGAGGAGATGGACCGGTGTGAAGACACATTACGACACAGCTGTGGTCGGAAGAAACTGTCGGTGTATGAGAAAGGGAGATAACTGATGGAAGAAGAATTGAAGAAACATAAAACCGGTCAAGTCTGGCAGTTGTCGGGGAGGAAGTGGAGTAGGAGCGCCAGGTGTACGAACGAAGAAATGGGTGCAGGTGTCGAAAAGCATCTTGGAGTTGTAGCTGGTTGATGGCTGTAGAAAGTGCTCTGGTAAGAAAATACCTGGTATCCGTGGAACCGTCCGATCTGTCGAGGGATGGGTCAAGGGTGCAGTTAAAATCACCACCTAAGATGACAATATCAGTGGCCGGAAGACCTTGAACACAGGAAACAAAATGCTCAAAAAGACAGTCTGCATACTGTTGATTGCCGGAAACATAGATGTTGAAGATATGGTATCGGAAGTTGTGAAGTCGGAAAGACAGAAGCTGCAGGAGGTCACGATAAATCGGTTTGACCGTGATATCAGTAATGAAGGATCGAAGACGAAAATTGATGGGCACCGCAAGTCCTGCGATGGGCATGGTAGAATTGAAATGGCCAGGTTCGCCACCGGTGGTATGGGGTGTTGGGATGGCAGTTAGTCTCCTGTAGCAATAATATATCCGCATCATGCGGTGTAATGTCTTCAAACACTAACGCATTGGTAGGAGAGACGGAGCATCCCTTACAGTTGAAAGAAAGTAATTTTAACTTGAAAGAGGTTGTAGTGGTTGAATATTACTATCAGCACTTTTGTGAAGACTGGTTACACGTTTCTTTAAGTTAGATGTCTGTGCATTGGTGACTGTGTTAATTTGTGGCAAAAGAGCAAGTAGATTCTGAAGTTGGGTGATAATAGTGGGAAGCTGAGCATTACGTGATTGAACGCAGTCTAGCTGCTTGAGAGGACGTGACGGTTGATTGAGTATAATGAGAGCAAGATCAGAGGGCGCCAGCGGCCCGTCTAATGCAGGGAAAGTTTCCAGATATTCAGCGAAAGCTTTTGATCCAACAATTTTGGAACAGCTGGGGACTTAAGAGATGTAGGAACTGCTGTTGGAGAGAAAGACTGTCGAATTGGCGAACGGGAACGAGAGCAGCGTGGAGAAGACGTCACTGGCGAGATGGAACTCTGTCTGGTACGTTTCAACGTGGGAACGCCGGGAGAAGCTGGTGGGTGTAGGACAGTTAGATCTGACTCCACACTAGGGGATCCAAGGGAAGAAGATGAAGCAACACGACGGAGGGGTTGCCATTCCTTTTCTGAGAGAATACCCTCCGAAGAACGTAGAGGTACCACAGCAGCAAGTGGGTCCAACGATGGAGAGGTGGCCAAAGTACCTGTAGTAGATATCGAAGACTTGGAGACTGATGATGAATCATCACTTGCTGGGGGAGAATCATCTGGAACAACAGTAGAAGGGATCAAGGACGTCTGTGGAGCCGAACTTGGTGTGGCCAGAGAAACTGGTGTTGGAGCCGAACTTGGTGTGGCCAGAGAAACTGGTGTTGAGGCTGGGGTGTTGACTTTGGGTAGTATGGAAATAGGGGCTTGGCAGATACATGTGGACAACGTGATTGGATGTGGCCATATGCCTTGCATTTAAAACAATGCAAGGCAGTAACGATATCGATCCGGAAAATCTGCTTCCCTACAACCACAGTGAGGTCAGTAGGGCAATCAGCAATGGCATCTTCAGTAGGAAACAGGATCCTTGCTTGGCGACGCAGACCTAAGATGTTCCTGTCATCTGGGTCTGTTGGTGCGGAAGACAGAGTGGAAATGGATCCAACTACTTTTTCCACAACGGGAAAGGGCCGCCATTAAGTAATGGTCCTTGATTTCTGGTGGTAACAAGTACGGGGCGCTGCGTGAGCGGGACTCCCAGTAACGGATGATCCCCAACATGCAGTCTGTCAGATAAGACGCGCTCCACAAACTCTGGCTTCGCAAAGTAGATGAGAACAGTCCTAGGCTTCCTCGCCATATGGGTGATCGCTCCCTTAGGGAGGATTTGGCGGACGGCTAAGGAGTATTTCTTAAGGCTGGTGTCCGGGAGGGCATCAAAACATATGCCAAGTTTCTGTGTGCGTAAAACCTCCTGCCCAGCAGCTGAAGTTTCCGGAATTTCGATGCGTAATTTCTTGTTGTCTCTAGTGACAATCATATCAAGAGGCGTTGTACATGGATTCTTCGCTGTAGAGGAAGATGAGCTGGGCCGCCCCGGTGGCGCAGTGGTCTAAGCGATGGCCTCTGATCATTCGTCCGTAAGGGGTCCGGGTTCGAATCCCGGTCAGGCATGGATGTTGTGTTTGTCTTACGGCACTGGTTCTCTCCCTTCCCTGGAACCAGTGACCCTAAATTAGGGACGGGCGACTGCTTATAGCCCATTGAGTTGCTCACGGTGGTCGTTAAAACCTCCAATCAAAAAAAAAAAAAAAAAAAGATGAGCTGGTACCCTTCACAACGGAAGCATAAAGTAGAGTTGCCGTAGGAATGGGCGGAGATGGGGAAGGTCGAGACGCAGTGCTCGCAGGAGCAGATGAAGTACCAGAGGCAACGGATACTGAAGAAGTTAATGACGTCACGGTGGTGGAAAATGTCGGGAAATCAACATCCATAAAGTTGGAAGATGAAGTGGTAACATCAGATAACGCGGCTTGGAAACCAGCTGCGTGTGGTAGTGACGATGACCGAACGTGGCCAGGTGGGGGCGGAGCTTTGCTATCAAGCTTCAGACCTGGCCTATCAGATGCGGTCGCCGCCATTTGCAATGGCTGGCTTGCTAAACCCGACCCTGGGCAAAGCCAGGACGGAAAAAGAGTTAGTACAAGTAAAGTTTTACTTACAGGACGTCAAAGTCGGACTCAATCGACACAGGAGACGTTCACAACACAGGAGATACACAAAATGACGGCACACACACAAAAGAACACCAATAAACGCAGGTCAAACACGGAGCACAGGTCAACACAACCTTTACAAGGCCATCGCTTAGACCACTGCGCCACTGGAGCGGCGGAGATTTTTCAAATCGGGTTCTTAGAAACGAAGTTGCATGTTTAAGCATGATGCAAATATAAATGTATCCTCACGCCACTTAGTGGCAAAACTTCGAGGTACAAAAATTGGCAGATATATGAAAAATATTCTTCGCCACAAACGCTTTTCGTAGCAAACAGAATTTTCCAAATCGGACTTGTAGTAACGTAGATATCATCATTAGATCTTAAATATTAATACCCCCTAGCGATAAAATTGCAACATTATTTTGAGATAAACGAACGCATTATTTTTTCGGGTGTTTTCAGTTAGATTTTTAGAATCGAAGATACGATTGCAAACATAATAAAAACATAAATATGCACTTATACCCCAAGTAACAAAGTGTTTTGTCGCAAAATACTGTTAAATGCTTGCAATACATTTATCGTTGTGACCTCTATTTAACGTAAAAATAAATTTTAAAATCAGATTTTTAGATGCAGATATTCCGGAAAATATGCATTCGCGCACCCTAGCGATCACACCATGCATTATTTCAAAATGGCAGCGTATGTAACCCTTCCTGGTAAAATATATCGGGAGATAAAAATAATTTTTTGAATCATTTTTTTCGGAGTAATTCGATAGAGTAAAATATATTAGTTGGAATTTTTGGGCTGCATAATTAATTCGATTAGCGGGATTTGCAAGAGGCAGGAAGAGCGTTCATTTTGTTTCCAAAAAGGTAACGATTCCTGGATTTACCCGGCGAAAGCGTGAAGATTTCTTTGAGACGCTGGCATCAGTTATGGGTGACAGAAGCAGATGGAAGAGCTTCGGTCGGTCGTTCATTGGAAGACCCTGTTTATTCCAAAGTAGTAGAAATTGCCTTTTCCCCAGGGCTGTTAGAATATATTAACAGCCCTGCTTTTTCTACTTGTTTGGAAAGCATTTAAAGTGTCAACTGCGGAAGGTAACGGAAAGTTTATTCCCATAATACACTTTTTACAGAAAAGGTGAAAGAGTCAAAACCGAGCCATGGAGCGAGCAACAAAGACCATTATTACGTGACCTGACAAAAATTAGAAAAATTGTCTTTATAGCCGTATCATATAAATACTACATACATGTACCTACTACATAACACACAAAACTAACAATACTACATAGTAAAGAAAAATGACCAAAATAATACATATTACATATGTAATGTTTGTTTTTTATTCGGATTGGGATTTTGTACGCTTTCCAACCGTAGGTTGAAGAAGAGTATACTCTCCAGCTTTGTCCGTCTGTCTGTCTGTCCGCACGATAACTTGCGTAAAAACGGTTCGATTTCAATGAAATGTTAGTATGTGGTAGGGGACAACATGGGAAGGAACCCTACTAAAAATGGACCAAATGGGGTCAAAGGTCAGGACATAGGAGCGGCATCCACTCCATCGCACTTTTGAGTCATAACTTACGTAAAAATGCTTCGATTGCAACAAAACTTAATCGTGTTGTTCCGGAGTTGTGCTGAACCAGTTCTCTTTAATATAATCGAAATGGGGCCAAAGGTGGGGGCGCAGGAACGAGATTTATTCCACAGCTATTATCCTCATAACTTGACTAAAAATACTTCGTTTGCGACACAACTTTAGTATGTTGTTTCGGTGGTACAGTGAACCAATTTTGATTAATTTCATCGAAATGGGGTTAACGGTCACGGCACAGGAACGAGATTTATTCCACAGCCATTATCCTCATAACTTGAGTAACGATTTATGGTATGTTGGAAAGCGTGTCATAATCAATGCATTGTATGATTTTGCTAACTTTTTACAAAATATAAGAATCGGGAGTCTTTTGTTTCTTCTTTGACACTGATGATTGTAACCAGTGGCGGATTAACCACTAGGCCAACTAGGCAGCCGTCTAGGTGCCGCAGACTCTAGAGGCTCGCAGGTCTAAAATCCAGAAAAACGGAAATAATAGAACAGAAAAACTTAGAAAAGGGAGGTACCGTTATTTAAATTTACTTGAATGAAATAAAGTAGTGGTAATTTTTTATTTTAGCTTGAATGATAACTTAAGAAATAAGAGTGTAATAATAGCTTTATTGCGAGCACGCCCGTGTTCGTACAAGTGCGATAGAGAGTGCATGCAACGTCTGACAGAGTGACAGGTGCAGAAGAGGAGTAGAGAGCAAATTTGCAACTCCCTTGGGTTGGGGGTCAATCCTTCCCTCAACCCTGTGGCAGTGGCGCCAGTGCCCCAACAGCAATCAAAACAGCAGCGCTTGTCTTGTTGACAGTGCTGATCTTGTTACTATCCATGAGAACCTCATTGTCTATGTTTACAAATATTTTTTTATAACCTTTAACTTAATAACAAGTTAAATCAAAATAATTTTTATTTAAATAATACTTATTTAACAATAAAATTAAACAGTACCACCAATTAATATATTCTCAGCTTAAAAATAAGTTTATTAGAAAATCTTATAGGAGCAAATTCAAATATAGGGGCCGCAGAGAAAATTTGACCTAGGGCCTCAAAAGGGCACTGATTGTAACACTTCTCGACTTCACAGAAAATTTCCTTTTCTTGTATAGGTGCATTATGAACTGAAAAATAGTCCGATTCTGTTTAAAGCTTGCATGAGTTCTGATTGAAGATGTTCTTCTTTCATTTCTATCCTCTTTATCATCCCGATCTTCTTCTTCTTCTGAGATTTCTTTTTCTGATTCCGTGATTTTTCTATCAGACGTGTCATTTTAGGGTACTACATCTAGGTCAGCATTGATATAGTCTTGAAAGCTAAATGCCAATCTCATCTTTCCGGAAATGTTGCACCATTCATCTGCTTCCTGTTCTGCAGGTCTGTCGGAAACGATATTCTTATCCAAATCATCTTTGGTAATGAAGGCAGCATGTTTCAATGTGCTTTCCTAACAGTTCATTCCGTGCCCAGGCAATAGCTTTAATGGCCTCACGGACGCACTTCACTGGTTTATCATCTCATGACGTCCGCGTGTTCGCACCATTTACTTGAATGGTCCGATATGTTTGCTTTATCAGTTTCGTAAGTCCTTGATCAAGAGGCCAAAGAAATACCCTAAAGAGTTAGGTGGCAATAGCATCGTTCATTGCTATCTACAGAAAGTGAGCCGAACGTTTTGCAATACTTGGACCACTTCATGTCTTCATACGTACCTTTACGACGAAAGCTGACTAGGCCGCCCCGGTGGCGCAGTGGTCTAAGGCGTTGGCCTCTGATCATGCGTCCGTAAGGGGTCCGGGTTCGAATCCCGGTCAGGCATGGATGTTGTGTTTGTCTTACGGCACTGGCTCTCTCCCTTCCCTGGAACCAGTGACCCAAATTAGGGACGGGCGACTGCTTATAGCCCATTGAGTTGCTCACGGTGGTCGTTAAACCTCCAATCAAAAAAAAAAAAAAAAAAAAGAAAAAAAAGCTGACTAGCATTCAAGGTATAGGCCATCGTGTTGCACCGTCTTTAGCCATCTGTCTGCCAGTTCTTCGATTTTACAGAGGGTGAGTCGAAAGTTTTGCAATATTTGGATCACTTAATGTCTTCATACGTACCTTTACGAAGAAAGCTGACTAGCATTCAAAGTATAGGCCATCATGTTGCACCGTCTTTAGCCATCTGTCTGCCAGTTCTTCGATTCTACAGAGGGCGAGTGGAACGACTTGCAATATTTCGATCGTTTTATGTGTCGTCCGCGTGTTCGCGCCATTTACTTGAATGGTCCGATATGTTTGCTTTATCAGTTTCGTAAGTCCTTGATCAAGATGCCAAAGAAATACCCTAAAGAGTTAGGTGGCAATAGCATCGTTCATTGCTATCTACAGAAAGTGAGCCGAACGTTTTGCAATACTTGGATCACTTTATGTCTTCATACGTACCTTTACGAAGAAAGCTGACTAGCATTCAAAGTATAGGCCATCGTGTTGCACCGTCTTTAGCCATCTGTCTGCCAGTTATTCGATTCTACAGAGGGTGAGTCGAACGTCTTGCAATATTGCGATCGTTTTATGTCTTCATACGTACATTTATCACGAAAGCTGACTAGCATTCAAGGTATAGGCCATCGTGTTGTACCATCGTTAACCATCTGTCTGTCAGTTCTTCGATTCTACAGAGTGTGAGTCGAAAGTTTTGCAATATTTGGATCACTTTATGTCTTTATACGTACCGTTACGAAGAAAGCTGACTAGCATTCAAAGTATAGTCCATTCTGTTGCACCGTCTTTAGCCATCTGTCTGCATGTTCTTCGATTCTACAGAGGGTGAGTCGAACGTTTTGCAATATTTTTAGCACTTTATGTCTTCAGACGTACCTTTACGATTTTTGAGAAGCCTGTCCTCTGGAGAAGTTCGGCTGAGGTGATCTGAGCTTCAAACGGTTGATGTTACCGCGAGGAAAAGGAGGTTAGATATGCCCCTTTCCTGGTGCATGACTGCATGTAAGACTTGAGAGATGCGAAATAAGTTATCTCGGGAAAGCGGGTCTCGACTGGTATTACATCATCAGGCAAACTGAAATTCTGCCAGTTAATACATTCATTTCGTTGTCGGGATGTCAGTGTATTGCAGTCCCCAGAATTCCTTTGCTTTATCTATTTGTTTCTTTTTTATAGTTATTGTTCTTTGGCGAAGAGATGTGATTCGCGAGAGAACGTTTGAGGTGTACCATGTGGAAGTTGTATTAAGGGGAGTGGTAGTGAGGATATTTTTATTTATTGAATCGGAGTTGTTATTTTTTGTTTCTTTTTTTTTTCCAGATTGATGCCTACAGTAGAGTTAGGGGCTTTATGGCCTCCTGCAGGGGTTGAAGCATTTAATTCTTTTCAAGTTTCTCTGCTGAAAGCAGTAATTTTATTGTCCTTATGTGGTTAGAGTTAAGATGGCCCATCAGCGTTTGTAGTTGAATGATATGGAGGGGGCGTATAAATATTTAAGGGTTACCTGAGGGTTGGGGTTGTAATTTTTGTTTCTTTTTTATTCACTTTTACTTGTGGGGACACAGACAGTGGAATCACGCGGAACCTTCCCTAAATTCTACGGAATCAGTCCATCGTAACATGAGTGAGCGATATCTTGCAGTTCCTTGACTAAAGTCAAAGTGAGTGTGTGCGTTAACGTGTCCCACTTTGTACACAACATTGAAACAGTGGGTGCTTCTAATTGGCGTGCCGTCACACAGGTGAGTTGAAGAACAACATAATTAAGTGCCTCATCACTGTAAGTACTTTAATTCATTATGCATGAGTATTTCGGATTAAATTGTCTGCGGCAAACCAATAGAGAACTGAAACGGCTGAGAAATGCTGAAAGCCGGAGAATAAATGGTCGTAGTAGAATAAAATGACCACCCCTGGAATAACAGTGTACCCGAGCTGGGCGCTTCAGAGAGTACACGTGACAAGATCAACCACACGTAGATATAAGAGGATAGCCAGGACAGATGAGACATAGTGAGTAATGTGAGCACTATTGGCAGAGGTAATGATCTGACGGGCGTTCGAAAAGGAGCGATCATCAGCTACTGCGCCCAGTGTGGAAGTATCTCAGAAATAGCTGACCTCGTCGACTATTCGAGGGGTGCTGTAGTAAGGGTGCACCAAAAACGGGCCGCTTGCACGCCGAATATCTCCCGACGTCATATATGTGGAGCCACAAAGGCCGTCGACCCCAGAGGAGAACGTCGCCTCTGTCGACTGGTAAAGGACAATCAACGCGCAACAGTGCAGCAACTGACCAATCATGACATTAACGCTGGAGCACCCAAGTACTTGTCCCCGATAACAGTAGAGCGAGCCCTGTTACGCACGAGTCTCCGGAGTTGACGTTGCGTCAAGGCGCCCATATTAACCAAAGTCCATCGGCAACGACGCCAGCAGTTCGCATGGGACTACCGTCATTGGACAGTGGAAGAATGGAAAACGGTTGCCTTCTCCGACGAATCCAGGTTTCTACTCCACAGAAGTGACGGGTGGTGGCGGATACGGCGTCAGACACAATAGAAGCAACACCTGGACATGCTTGTTGGTCAAGTACGGATCTGCGGTGGAAGTATGCATGCCTGGGAGATGTTTCCCTGTGGTACGACTTGTGACCGCAGGATGAGTCCCTGAATGCCAATCGCTACCTTTCCATCCTCTCGCTAACCACATGCATCCCGCCACGTCGCTAATAGGGTGCATAACTGGTTTCCAGGAACACGACAGCGATGTCTCCGTTCTACCTTGGCCGGTGAAATCGCTCAACCTCAATCCCATAGAACATTTGTGGGACTATTTGAATCGACAGGTTCGGCGCGCTGACCCACACCCACGTCATCTTCGGTACCTCCGTGTTCTGCTGCAGTCCGAATGGGAACGTGTGCCTCGAGCAACCTTCCCAGCCCTCATTGCGTCCATGCAACGCCGTCTCGCTGCCGTCATCCGGACCAAAGATGGTTATTCCCATTATTAGGTAGGTGGTCATGTTGTTCTGATACGACTGTGTATATACCCGAGAAATACCAGTAAAATACAGCGATGAATTAAGTCTAAGAGCTAACAGTAAACATGAACTCCCATTTTCATCCACTTTATTTTTTAATGAGACGTCTTCATTATTTAAATATCTCTTTTACATTAATAGATTAAATGTCTGTTGTCCCGTTCCAGTCCCGAAGTTGTTGATTGAGTAAATTATGGCTGTCAGAGGAATTTCTAAATTTTTGATAGACTAATTTGCAAGCTAAATTCTCTTGATGAATAATTAAGATTTCGGCGGTATACATTCCACGAATAATCATTTCTGAATTTTAAAGTTTATCTCCAAGTCGTCTGCCAGTGCCTGAGGTTCTTCTACCTAAATTCGTAAAGTGATATTTATTCAATAATCTGGAACCGCTTGTCGTAGCAATATTTTGAATTTAAAAGCATGCACCTTTACTCCCTCTAGCGGTGAAGTTATGCATCGGACAATGGTATTTTAATATTCTGAAAAACGAGGTTCGGACTACTTCGTATGAAAGCAGTTCGGCGTGATTGGCTCAGTTTTGTTGATTAGTGTAGGTTTGAAAATGGGGAACAATAAAGCAAATTTTCGTCATTTGATGCTGCACATCTGTTATAATGGTAAGTCATCTAACAGCACTGAGGAATTGGATTTGACAACACTTAGATATACACTCTTTGCCAAATAAACGAAGCACCCCGAGAAAGTCGATCGATCCTGATGAAACTGAGCTTGCAAGTACCTTGGGGCCGAATATATGAATGATTAAAAAAATGAACATTGACCAAATACTGGCCTCCACTACGGATGGGAACGGGCCATCGAAATGGGTGTATCAAGAGCAAAGATCGCACAAAGGGGCAATTGTGATAGCGGATTGCGGTTGCATTAACCTCCACGTACTGTGAGGATGCCTCAACGTCGGATCCGAACACAATACGAGAAGTTGAGCGAGTTTGAGAGAGGACGTATAAATTTGCTAAAAGAAGCTGTTTGCTCAAGTCGCGGTATCGCCAGGCATTTGAATCGGAGCGACGCGGCAATTCGGCGATTTTAACGAAAATGGGACAAGGAGGGCGCAACCCAGAGGTACGCGGACAGTGGACGGCCGAGGGCAACGACATAACACGGGCATCGAGCGATTGTAACAACCGAATGAACAGAACCGAATTCGTCGCTCTCGACCATCTGTGGCCATGATGCGTCGTCTACAGGTACGGAAGTGGCAATCTCGACCGTTGCCAGACAACTTGCGACACGAGAACTGCATTCGAGGAGGCCTCTCCGCAGTCTACCACTGACCAGTGAGCATCGCGGAACCGGTTGCAGTGGTGTAGTGCCCGACCAACTTGGGGTAGTGTCCAGTGGCGTCATGTTGTCTTCAGTGATGAGTCACTGTTTGCACTAGTCGCCACTGACCTGCGCACACGTTTCTGGAGACGAGCTGACCAGCCCACGAATCCTGCCTTTACCGTGAAAAGGCACACGGCTTGCACAATAGGAGTGAATGTCTGGTGAGCCATTTCCTACGATTGCCGGGCACCTATGGTAGTCCTTACCACCCTCACGGCTCAATGGTGCGTCGACGAAATTCTGTAGCAGCATCACCGAGCAATTTTTCAACAGGATAAAGCCCCGCCACACACGGCACGACTCTCCCAGGCCTCCCTTCATAATGTCCACATCCTTGTATGGCAGTCCGATTGCCCAAGCTGTCACCGATCGAACATATTTGGGACATGATGGGTCGCCACCTATCCCCGTACCGGGATGTCGGTGAACTGGCCTGCAATTTGGACACCAACTGGCATGCTATACCTCAGGACAGTATCCGCGATATGTATGCGTCTATACCACGCCGGGTAACCGCTTGTGTCCGAGTTAGGGCTCTACAACGTACTGACTTTTCCACTTGTGTAGCTGTTTTATACGAATAAATGAAACAACTCTTCTGGAATTGCAATTAGTTTCTTTCCTATACATGTACATTACACATACCAGTTTTCATATCGATTGGATGATTCCTTCTGGATGCTTCATTTTTTTAGCAGTGAGTGTATGAATCGCCACGATGTTTGGATACCGCGTGATCTAAGTGAGGAAATGTTCTCGATGCCACATGTGTATTCAGCTCACTGCTCAAAGTGAATGAGAACGACCCATTTCGAAAAGAAATGGTGACGGGCGATGAGAAATGGATTCTATATTTCTAATAATCTTGTCCTCAGATGCCGGTCTTGTTCCCAAGAAGGTTATGTTCCATGTGTGGTGGTACTCTAAAAGGGGTTCACTGCAGTGTGATTGAATTAGAGGTACCTGCGCAGCAACACGCTGGACCACTTCTTGTCGGCAGCCACACGACGAGGCATAGGCTTCATGGTTTTACGAAAACCTTCTTAAGGTATCGCCAGCCTTCACTCCTGCAAAGCTGTCCATAATCCGCTACGGTTCGTGTCTGTGCCCAAACAGCCTGTTCAAAGGTATCCAAAAGATGTCACAAGCCTACACGATTCTGGAGTTTGCAAAATTTTAACTGGTGTGCTGATCAAAAAATCCCATCCGGGTTTCTGTATGACACACAGATCTTTCACAATTTATCATGTTATATTTACTTATGTATTACAATTATGAAAAATATTATGAAGCAATCTGATTTTTTCACACGCGGATATCATTGAATCGAGTTTCACACGCGGAGATGATCCTGCAAATACATCAGTAATAGAAATATATACTATATTGACAAAATTCACTGAACACCTAGAAGAAAAACACAACATAGCTGTTATTGACATACATTAATAAGGTGTTGGTCCACCTTAATGTATGCACTGACCCTTTCGAGACATGCTTACGACAAGGTTTTGGAACACAGCGATAGGTATGCGCTTCCATTCAGTACATAATGCTGCCTCTAACTTTTGCTAAGTAGTTGGCTTTAGTTCCAAACTTCTCATGCGGCGCTCTAATTCATCCCATGGGTGCTCTATGGGATTAAAATAAGGGCTCTATGCTGGCTAGTCCACACACGAGACGGAATTACACGCCGTAACAGCCCTTGATTTATGGCTCAGTGCTTTATGCTGCTGGTACCAACAAGGCTCGGTTCCATAGTATTGCCACAGAGTTGGTAGGGCCATAATTGTCCAGAATATCGAGGTAGACGTTCTGGTTAACAGGTTTGTCCACGATAACCAATGGGCCGGAACCTTACCACGGAAAACACCCCCACGCGAGTACACTGCCAGCTCCAAACTTGACCGTAAAAACAGTACACTGTGGTAAATAGCGTCCCCCCTAGCTTCCGGCATACCCACACACGGCCATCAGACTGATGGATCGTGTATCTGGATTCATCAGTCCATAGGACCCGTTTCCATTGATCTACGGTCCACGATAAATGTTCTTTACACCATGCTAAACGACGAGTAGCATTCCGAGTGGAGATGAAAGGCTTATGAGCAGCCGCACGACCACGGTAACCCATGGAATGTTCTCTTCGAATGGTACGTAACATACCGAGGTTCCAGCATTTTTACTCACCTGTACACTGAGGTCTTTTTCAATTAGCTGTAACGACTCTCGTGAGGCTTCGACGTCCTCTATCACTGATGTGTTTTGTTCTGCCGGTACGTATAGCAGCTTCAGGCACGCCATGTGTTTTGGACGTATTCAGTACATCCCAAACAGTTGACTTGGGTATGTCTAAACGCCTCTCGGTTTCTCTTATGGACAGCCCACTAATATAACACCCAACAATATTTCCTTTCTCAAAGTCAGTTCTCTCCCGCCGTGTCATTTTCCACTCAACCTCACAGTGCGATATGATCGCGGTCAGCTGCAGGCTTGTTTTTATATCGTTTGAAGTTGTACCGCGCATCTTAACAACGTAGCATATCCGTTCATTTGCTTTTCAAGGGGTGTCCGGTGACTTTTGTTAATATAATAATAATAATTGTTCAGTTTTGCTGTTACATTGTAGGCTTTGTGAATATACATAAATAATTTTTATTTCATAAGAACAGCAGGAAAAATAGGGGAAAAGGCAATCTGTATATAGTCTATATTCATGATTTGCTACTAGGGGGCGTAAAAATATAGACCAACTACCCCTTCAGAGCTGCAGAGTATGATCCAAGAACTTGCTAACAAGAGTAAAAAAGTGGGTTTATAAATGAACTTTCGAAGACAAAAGTGATGCACAATGCTTTTACAAGAAACAAAGATTTAGCGACTGATGGATAAAAGCTTGAGACAGCAGACATCGAGTGAGGGTCACATTGATGAAGAAATTAATCAGCGTATAAAACTTGGATTGAGACCTTTTGGAAGAAAGAGTACAATTTTTAAGAGCAGTATGCCAGTATGTCTCAAAAGAAAAGTGTTTAATCAATGCATCCTGCCAGTGCTAACGTATGGAGCCGAAACATGGACCTTAACTAAAATAGACATACAAAGACTGCAGCCAACTGAAAGAGGCATCGAGATATGCATGCTTGGTGTAACCAGGAAAGATAAGAACTTGTGGATAAGGAAAATGACAGGAGCTGACGATATCATGAGCAGAGTGAAATCACTGAAATGGCAATGGGCTGGACATGTTGCCAGAAGAACGGACCACCGATGGACAATTGAAATTTTAGACTGGATTCCGAGGGACAGGAAAAGACCCGGAAGAAGACCCCATGAGAGATGGAAGGATGCAATTGGAAAGTATGCTGGAGTGACATGGAGGAGACAGGCCCAAGACAGACAAGTGTGGAAGAAATTTGGTGAGACCTTCATCCAGCAATGGATTGATAATGGTTGTTGTTGTTGTTGATGATGATGATGATGATGACGATATTGTCTATATTCTTATGCCCCCTAGTAGCAAACTCAATACTTCATCAAAATTCGAAATTATACGCATAACATTTTCTACTGAGAGCTCTATCCGATTAACACAAATCAATTCGGGCTTTTAGAAGCAGAGATATCGGAGAAACAGCAATTTTGCTCTACGACCTTACCGGTAAAACTGTGCACTACATGAAAAAGTACCTAGAATAGCCTTCGTTATAAATGATTTCGAACGGATGAAATTATTATTTTAATAGTATACTTAGAAGCAATGGTATAGAAAAAATATTTTGAAATCGGCAGGATCTTCATTTGCGCCCTCTGGTTGAAAAGTTATGCATCAGAAAAACAAAACGGGAAGCAAGGATCATCGTTCTAAGATTTCACGCTTTCTAATGTAAAAATAATTTTTTAAAATAGGTTTAATAGTAACACCAGAAAAACTATTTACTAGACCCTAGCGCAAAAACTGTGCATTACTTGAAAAAGAAACTGTACCTAGAACAATGTTCTTTACAGTGGCGCACACAGGAATTCCTGTTGGAGTGGGTTATATATATCATTCATCATTGTCAACCATTATCAATCCACTGCTGAACGAAGGTCTCCCCACGTTTCTTCCACAATGGTCTGCCTTGTGCCAGTCTCCTCCATGTTACTATTGCATACTTTCGAATTTCAACCAACCATCTCCCATGTGGTCTTCTTCTGGGTCTTTTCCTGTCCCTTGGAATCCAGTCTAAAATTTCGGCTGTCCATCAATGGTCTGTCCTTCTGGCAATATGTCCAGCACATTGCTATTTCACGGATTTTGATTTTACTCTGATCATGATGTCTTCCACTCTTGTCATTTTTCTGATCCACGAGTTCTTCTCATCTCTCCTGGTTAAACGAAGTATGCATCTCTCCGTGCAACTTTGAATTATCTGCAGTCTTTGTATGTCTCTTTTAGTTACGGTCCACGTCTCTGCACCATACGTAAGCACTGGAAGGATGCATTGATCAAACACATTTCTTTTAAACCTTTGACGACCATGACGCTAAAGTTTTGTATTATTCTAAATACCATAACGCCCAAAATTGTCTGTTTGCTCACTTCTTTGTTTAGTAACAATAATGATGACACAATGTGACCCTTGATCCTTGATAGGTTGTACAAATTTAACGAAAAGGTAAAGGTTGGAAATCGGACGCAATTTAGACTGGCATTTTGGGCGCTATGGCCATTAAAGGGTTAAGACATAATGGCATATTGCTCTTGAAAATTATACTGTTTCTTCCAAAAGCTCTCAAGGCAAATTTTATACGGCGATTAATTTCTTCATCAATGTGACATTCACTTGATATCGGCTGTCGAAGATAAATATAGGCACTGGATATCTTCATCCTTTCCCCATAGTAAGTTCCTGGATCATGCTCTGCAGCTCTGAGATGAGGTAATTGCAAAAATGACTACGTTGTCAGCAAGTATATATATATATATATATATATATATATATATATATATATGGGGGATGTAAGGTCAGGTGATGCGTAACATCACAGCCTCTCCTTGACAAATGTCAACCTCGCGTTCTCGTGGTACATCCTGTTCCCACTAAAGGGGCTCTGACGACCGCCAATAGCGGTATAACTATACCATCGGGATTAGAGGAAATGCTATCCCACACTCACCAACCCGCTTGGCCAGCGTGGTGAGTTATGGCCACCCCCCCAAATGACTCCACAACTTAAATCTTGGCCCTCAGTCTCCGGCAGCTGGAATGTACCTGGCCAAGGCGGCGGCCAGTGCGACATGAAGGCAGAGGGTGCAAAGAATCCCCGGAGGACCGGACTAGGCTGCCATCTGATGCTGACCTTGGCTACGTACAACGGACGCTCCCTATCTTCTGATTCAAGGCTTCTTGAATTGGAAGAGGAACTACAAAGGATCAAGTGGGACATCGTTGGGCTAAGTGAGGTAAGGAGAAAAGGAGAAGATCTCATCGAACTGAAAAGTGGACATCTCTTCTACTATCGTGGGACAGATACTGGCAGAACTAGTGGTGTTGGATTTATAATAAACAAGAAACTGAAGGATAAAGTTGTAGAAGTTGAAAGTTTCTCTGACAGAGCTGCACGACTCATTATCCAACTCTCGAGAAGATACCAGGCTCAGATTATTCAAACTTATGCACCCACCACAAGTCATGCTGAAGAAGAAATTGAAGAATTTTATGAGGAAATTCGTGATCTAAATAATAAAGGTAAGCAGCACTTGAAAGATAATTATGGGAGATTTCAATGCAAAAATAGGGCAACGGCAACAGAATGAAACTTCAGTAGGTAAATTCGGTCACGGCAACAGAAACCAGAGTGGAAATACTCTCGTAGAGTTTGCAGAGGCAGAAGGGTTTTTCATCTTGAACTCCTTTTTCAAGAAAAAGCCACACAGGAAATGGACATGGAGACATCCAAATGGGACGACAAGTGAAATTGATTTTATTATGTGTAACAAAAAATTCGTCATAGAAGACTGCAGTGTGCTAAACAAGTTCAACACAGGCAGTGACCATTGATTGGTGAGATGTAAGATGCACCTCAACACTAAACTCGAACGTAGCAAGCTCATAAGACAAACACAATGTATTGACATAACCAACCTTAAAAAACACCATAATACCTTCAAATTGGAACTGAAGAACAGATTCTCTGCTTTCGAAGGCCTAACATCGGAAGAAGTGGAAATTTCTGAAGTTAACAGAAAAGTAACCAAAGCTCTTATGGAAACAGCAACAAAATTAGTTGGGTCTAAGAACAAATTGCATGTGAACAAATTATCAGGGAAAACCAAAATGTTGATGCAAAAAAGAAGAGTGATGAGGACAACTAAAGAAGATGTGACTTCCAAAGTGGAATATATAGAGCAATGCAAGACAGTAAGAAAAAGTATCACTGAAGACGTAAGGAAATTCAACTGTGAACTAGTAAGGAAAGCAATTGAAAACAACCAAAGCCTAAAGATAGCAAAGGGACATCTCAGTAAGGGGAAAAAACAGATTATGGCACTGAGAAAAGAAGATGGTTCTGTAACAAGAAATAGAGGCGAAATTTTGACAAGAGTGAAAGATTTCTACTCCAAATTATATGAAAGGGATGATACATGTACTCCAGACATCATGAAAGGTACCAGTACCAGAGTTCTTCCAGTCCTTCCAGCAGAATTTGCACATGCAATCAAGAACATGAAGCGGGGAAAAGCTCCAAGGGAAGATGGAATTACTGTAGACATCATACAAGAAGCAAGTGGAGAAATCGAAACAGTACTCGCCCAAATTTTCACTCGATGCCTTAATGAAGGGAAAATTCCTGAGGATTGGAACAACGCTACAATGATCTTGCTACATAAAAAAGGTGACATTGAGGATCTCAGGAACTACAGACCTATCAGTCTCCTATCAGTGGTTTATAAAATCTTCACTAAAGTTCTTTCACACCGCTTGAAGGTGACACTGGACATGGCTCAACCGAGAGAACAAGCTGGATTCAGGAGTGGCTACAGCACAATAGATCATATCCACGTACTGAGAGAACTAATTGAAAGAGCGAGGGAATATGAGCTTCCATTGTGCATGGCTTTTATCGATTATGAAAAAGCCTTTGATTCGGTGAAACCATCAGCAGTTACCACGGCTCTGAAATCCTGCGGTATTGAAGATGCATACATTAATATTATTAATAACATCTATGAAAATGCAAGTGCAAAGATTCGGCTGCTTGAAAATACAACACACATAAAAATTGGAAAAGGAGTGAGACAAGGTGACACCATATCTCCGAAGCTCTTTAATGCCACATTGGAAAATGTCTTTCAACCACTGAACTGGGAAAACAAAGGGATAAAGATTAATGGAGATTATCTAACCCACCTTCGTTTTGGTGATGACATAGTCATTTTTGCAACTACCCCATCAGAGCTACAGAGTATGATCCAGGAACTTGCTGACAAGAGTAAAGAAGTGGGATTAAAAATGAACTTTCAGAAGACAAAAGTGATGTACAATGCTTTTACAAGAAATGAAGATTTATCGATTGATGGAGAAAAGCTGGAGATAACAGACACGTACGTTTATCTTGGACAGCAGATATCAAGTGAGGGTCACATTGGTGAAGAAATTAATCGGCGTACAAAACTTGCCTGGAGAGCTTTTGGAAGAAACAGCATAATTTTCAAGAGCAATATGCCATTATGTCTTAAAAGAAAAGTGTTTGATCAATGCATCCTTCCAGTGCTTACGTATGGTGCAGAGACGTGGACCTTAACTAAAAGAGACATACAAAGGCTGCAGACAACTCAAAGCAGCATGGAGAGGTGCATGCTTGGTGTAACCAGGAGAGATAAGAAGATTAACACGTGGATCCGAAAAATGACAAGAGTGGAAGACATCATGATCAGAGTTAAATCCCTGAAATTGCAATGGGCTATACATACTGCCAGAAGAACAGACCATCGATGGACAGCCGAAATTTTAGATTGGATTCCAAGGGATAGGAAAAGACCCAGAAGAAGACCACATGGAAAATGGGTGGATGAAATTCGAAAGTATGCAGGAGTGACATGGAGGAGACTGGCACAAGACAGACCGTTGTGGAGGAAACTTGGGGAGACCTTCGTCCAGCAGTGGATTGATAATTGTTGACAATGATGATGATGATGATGATATATATATATGGGCATGGGCATGTATCAAAGGAAAATAACTTATATATATATATATATATATATATATATATATCCGGGCTCTGCGCAATCCAGTCCATTCGATTAACCCATTGTAACCATAACAAGCCATGGTGGACCTCGCAACATGACAGGTGGCATTGTCATCCTGAAAGTAACACGGGTTCACCCCGCAAAACTGCCACAACGTCGGAAGCGCAGGGTCATCCAAAATGGTGCAGTAGGTCTCGGCGTTGAGTCTAACAGGAATTGCGACCAAGAGTCCCGTGCCCTACCAGGAGAAACACCCTCATTGCATAATTCCACCGCCGCCGAACTTCACAGTTGGCACAATACATTCCGGCAGGAAGCGTTCTACTGGCAGACGCCAAACCCAAACCCTGTCATCCGAACGGTAGAGGGTGATCCTTGATTCTTCGCTCCAGAGAACCTGTTTCCACTGTTCAACGTTCCACTGTCGACCTCCTTTGCACCACCTCAGCCGAGCAGCGCTATTGGACTTGGTGATCAAAGGCTTGTGGGCGGCAGCACGTTCATGATAACCGAACAGATGGGCTTCCTCTCAGATGGTATTCATCGAAAGAACACACCCGGATGCCTGTTGAAACTCCTCGCGGATGTGGCCCATCGATTTGGTGCGGTTCTTCCGAATTTCTCTGGCCAACACCCGTCGGTCTCTAACTCCCAGTTTTGTGAGTCTGCCGGGTCGGGGCACGTTCCGAGAGGCACCTCTCATCTTCCACTTGCCAATCACGTAAGCCACTGTCGATTTTGGGTACTTCAACTCGCTGGATATGTCACGTATGGATCGGCCATTTCTGTGATACCCGACTATTACACCTTTCTCGAAATCAGAGAGCTCCGAACTTTGTTTAAGAATACCTTCTGCTTTTAAACTAGTGCCAAGGTTTTCAGACCGGGGTGTAGATGTTTATCATTATTTTGTCGATAACTCTGATTTTTAGAGTCCGCTTTTAAAAATTATTTCTTTAGCTTTGAGTGTGAAATATTTTTCATGTTTGTCATCCGAGGCAAAAAGTTTCTCATAGAATTTGAAATTTTTCTTAACGCAGAAGTGTTATACTAAAGGGTGTAAGTTCACGTTTCCTTTTACAGCATGGTGAAAATTTTCAAATTCTTTCACACATGCTGTAAAATCTGTGAGGATAAATTAAACATAATTGAACAGATTTTTTCGATCAAGTTCTACTAACGCTGAAAGCATTTTGCATGTATTTCCTTCCAAAATATTGCACAATTTTGACGTTAGGGAGCGCAAATATTGAACCTGTTTTTCACGATATCTCTGCTTCTAAATGTCTGATTAAAAAAAATCTTTTAACATTCGATACCATTTGCACTGTGGAACTTACACTGGCGTGCAAAAATTAATTACGAGACGGTTTTTCGAATGTAACGTCGTGCAGAACTGCTCCACATCGACTCAAATCATACCATAAGATCCCCAAGATATAAGAATATGGGACAAGTGAGCAAACCCGTCCAAACGAGGAATCCAAAGGATACAAAGGCACTTTATTGAAAAGGTAGCTTCGAGCACAACTGGACAGAAGACAGAAACGTCCATGTGACAGGCGGCTGCTAAGAAAAATCCAGTTTTTAGTAGAGGATATGATCACCCCTGACTGCGTTGCAGGATTTACAACGTCTGTCCATGCTGAGATCGTGGTTGTCAAGGAGCTGTCGACGAATCGCGGCCCATTCCTCTTGTAGCGCCAATCGCAGCTGCGGAATCGTTGCTGGCGGCTGGTGACGTGCTGCCAAGCGTCTCCCGAGAAGGTCCCACACGTGTTCAATTGGATTTAGGGCCCGGGACCTTGCGGGCCAATCCATGATTTGAATATCTTCACTCTCCAACAGCTCTGCGACAGCCACTGTACGATGAGGTGTAGCGTTGACGTCCATGAAGAGGAACTCAAGACCCACAACACCTCTAAACAGACGCAAGTGAGGCAGGAGAACCTCGGTACAATAGCAGACGCCAGTGACTGAACCGCCTTGAAAGATGTGGAGGTCAGTACGGCTACCAAGCATGATACCGCCCCAAAGGAGAACTCCGCCACCTTCAAACCGGTCCCTTTGGATAATATTGGAGGTGTGATTGCGTGTTCCCTGCTCTCTCCAGATGTGTATACGTCTAGAATCGCTCGTCAGAATAAATCGGCTCTTATCCGTAAAGAGAACTTGACCCCATGGCTGGTGTGTCCAGTTCTTGTGTTCCTGGCACCCAGAAACAGCCGTCTCCGATGAGCAGACGTTAATGTCACCCACCGTACTGGTCGTCGTACAAATAGACCACCTTTGTGCGGCCTCCTGGCCACGGTAAAACGCGATAACGGACGTCCAGTTGTCTGTAGCATGTGCCTTGCGATTCCTGCCGCTGTCTACCGTCTGTCTCTTCTCGCCGGTAGGACAATATACCGGTCGTCCGCCTCCGTGGTTACTCGTGGACGACCACTGTTAAACTTTCGGACAGCTGTTCCTGTCGTTTGAAATGCTCTCCCAGCTCGTGAAACGATTCTGTGAGTGATCCCGAGCTCCTGGGCCACACTAGTCACACTTCGACCTTCTTCCAACTTCCCAATGACGCGACCTCGGGTAAAGTCATCCAGTTGTCGTCTACTGGATTGCATGTTGGCCATATCACACGGTGGCAGCAACTCGACATCGTTCAAGCCAATGTACACCGAGCAATAGCTTTAACCGAATTGCCGAGCGTACACCGCCAGTGTGCTTTATACCCTTCCGACACTCCCCCGCTACGTCCTGCTACCGTACCGGACCCTAGTCTATTTTCTGAGGTGTTCTTTCGGTCCGTTCAGCCTGCTCGTGCCGTTGTTATGCTAATTTCTCCTCTTCCTCCTTAATTTTTGCACACCAGTGTATTAGGCTTTTACTTGAGTTTGTTGTAATTCACAGCTCTGTCGCTAGGCGGTGCTTGTTTGATTCTTTCTGTAGCTTTATCTATACTTCTGAAAACGTTACTGAGAAATTTGTTTTTATTGTACGACATTGGTTACAATGAAGCCTTGGAGCGTTATTCTCTTTAAAATAATGCACAGCTTTCCCGCTAGGAGGCGGAAGGATCTAAACAATTTTTCTCGATATCTGTTCTTCCCAAAGACGTATTTGCAAAGTTATGTTTCTTTTGCCATGAAGAATAAGTTTCACATACTTTTAAGTTTTTCATTATGCAAAACCTTTCCTCTAGAAGCCGTAAGCTTCTTTTAACTGTTCGGTTTGAGAATCTGTTTGTCTCTGATATCTTCCTTCTTACATGATAAACTTTCTGTCCACCAATTGTTAATTTTCATAACATACTTTGTGACGTATATTCTAAATTAACTTTCCTTTTTAGTTTCTTTCCCTATTTAAATCTTGAGTTTCTTCTCAGTTATACTTCACACTTAACGTGATATCTTTTCTCTCAAACGAATACTGTTGGCAACACAATTCCAGTTGAATGAATGTGACGTATGCCTGTTATGAGATAAGAACCAGAAATACAAACTACGAGAGAGCAGATGCTCGTGTGGTGGAATGTTGATTTGTGTTATGTGATTTCCATACTATCCTGAAGTGCTATAAACTGTGCTGGAGAAATAAAACCAATTTCCGTATATTTGACTTCTGTTTCAAATGTTTCGTCTGGCCGTTAAGGTTCAATTTAGGAACTATTTCAACGTACATGGTTATGTTTTTAAAATCACGTATCAGTACGAAAAGACATTTACGTTATAACTTGTTAGTCTCTATTGGAAGTAAGTAGCAGTTTCTATTTCTGGATATTTTATCGATTTTAGATATCTGGTTTATCTTTTTTAACCGGTTTCACTGACTATGAGTGATTTTGATAAATTTTATTTGCGTTGGAAAGGATTCCAAAGACGTGCTCTTTGCAACAGAAAATTCGGTGAGTTGCTCACAGTGGTCGTTAACCCTTCAATCAAAAAACAAAAAAAAAAAAAAGAGAGAAGGAAAGAAAATTCGGTGTCATCTTTCTTGTTTTAAACTGTTGGAACAGCCCCTGTGGCGCAGTGGTCTAAGCGCTGGCTTGTCACCATTCGGACCAGAAGGGTACAGGTTCGAATCCCGCCTTTGTTTCTAAGCCCTGCTTATGACTAATTTTTTAAACAGTTCATTTTTGGATTGGATAAAAGTTTTAGCGACCACCGGGAGCAACTCATGGATGTTGTACACTGACAGAAAAAAAAATCTCAACACCACGAAAAAATAGTTGTAGAGGAATGAAATGGCGGCAATTCATTTGTATAGGTATAATATTTAATCGATTAAGGTTTCAAGATCACAGCTTATTGTAAGCGCGAGAAGAGCCATTTTAAATGTGAAATGCTGGTACATTAATAACCGGTGTAACCGCCAGAATGTTGAATGCAAGCACGCAAACGTTCATTCATTGTGTCGTACAGATGCCGGATGTCAGTTTGTGGGATGGAGTTCCATGCCTGTTGCACTTGGTAGGTCAATACAGGGACGGTTAATGCTGCTTGGGGGTGACGCTGGAGTTGTCGTCCAATGATGTCTCATTCGTGCTCGTTTGGTGAAAGATCTGGTGATCTAGCAGGCCACGACGGCAACATGTCGACACTCTGTAGAGCATGTTGGGTTACAACAGCGGTATGCGGGCGAGCGTTATCCTGTTGGAAAACATCCCCTGGAATGCTGTTCATGAATGGCAGCACAACAGGTTAAATCACCATACCGACGTACAACTGTGCCGTCAGGGTGCGTGGGATAACCACGAGAGTGCTCCTGCTGTCATAGGAAATTGCTCCCCAGACCATAACTCGAGGTGTAGGTCCAGTGTGCCTCGGCCGCAGACAGGTTGGTTGCAGGCGATCACCTGGCTTCCTTCTAACCAACACACGACCATCACTGGCACCCAGGCAGAACCGGCTTTCATCAGAAAACGCAACAGATCTCCACTCCGTCTTCCAATGAGCTCTAGCTTGACACCACTGACGTCGTAAACGGCAATGGTTTGGAGTAAGTGGAATGCACGCTACATGGCGTCTGGCTCGGAGCTGTCCTTCAACTAACCGATTTGTAGCAGTTCGTTGTGTCACTGTGGTGGCAACTGCAGCTCGAATTGCTGCCGCAGACGCGGTACGATGCGCCACGGTCATACGCCGCACACGGCGGTCTTCCCTCTCAGTAGTGCCACGTGGCCGGCCGGAACCCGGTCTTCTTGAGGCAGTACCTTCCCTTGACCACCGCTGCCAACAATTATGCACAGTGGCTACATTCCTGCCAAGTCGTTCTGCAATATTGCGGAAAGAAAATCCACCTTCTCGTAGCCCTATTACACGACCTCGTTCAAACTCCGTGAGCTGTTGATAATGTCTTCTTCGTCTTCTTAAAGGCATTCTTGACTAACATCAACACCCTACGTCAAATCTCAACGATAACTAACGCTCACGAACGTTTTAGCGCGTATTTACAGCAAACCTGCTTCGCATGTTCCGAGGGGCGCTAATAGCGCCACACGTATGCGCCGAGCGCGAAATTTGCATAGACGTCATCTTACAGATGTACTCTCACCGCCTACCAACTGTCGTGTATCTAACACAACCCCTTCTTGGTGTTGGGATTTTTTTCCGTCAGTGTATTTGTCTTACAGCACTGGTTCAAACCCTTTCCTGGAACCTGTGACCCTAAATTAGGGTGGGGTGGCTACTTATAGCCCATTGAGTTGCTCACGGCGGTCGTTGAACCTATAATCCAATCAAAAATGAACACCGGGGCTGCTTCTATAAATGATCTAATGATAGACATTTAAAGTGTAAAATAAAAAATTTCACTGAATTATACAGCATAGAAAATGTTATTTATATAAAGACACAATAAAATCATTTGTTACAACAGGGATTACTAAAATGGCATTTGGAATTGCATAGAACATTATTTCTAAAACAAATACCTTTTTTGTTGACACACTGCGTTTTACATGAATATTTTTTATATCTCTGACTGGTACCTAAACTTTGCGCTGTAGCAAACGACAGGAGCGATTTCTTTATATCTGGCACTTCTTCAATCTGAATTAGTTTTTGTTCACAAGCGCTGAACTGGGATCGGGAATATAGCTGTTTTAAGCGGCCGTTTCTTGTTCCCAATTGAAAAAATCCTTCTTCGGTTATTTTTATGATAACAGCTAAAATAGATCTGGCGTCACCCCTTCCTCTGTCAACTTCAGGTACTGGGATACGGACTGTAAGCCCCACAGAGGCTTCAGAATGAGATTTATCTTACATTAATTTCATCTTCTTAGCTTGAATTTCCAAACATTTTTTAGAGTTTTCTCTTTCCCTCTGAACATTCAGTTCATTAAAACGCAATTTGCAGATCTTCTGTACAACGTATTTCCGAAAAATTTATAAATAACAAAACGAAACATAAAAGTTAATATCATTATTATCATATAACACTTTATAGTGGGTTGAAAATGGTGTGCTATTTTTGACCAGTGGTTCTCACTTTACAGCCTTTTGAATTTGGGATTTATTTACTCGGTTATTTTACACTTTAACGGGATGTAGATCACTATTCTATGAAATAACTAGTTAAACCAGATAATACAAGTGAGATTTACGCTTTAACTGACTTGATCAGTAATTTCATGAAATAACTAGGTATTCTATGAAATAACTGCTTTCATACTTTAACGGTAACATATATATAAAGGGAAAACAATCAGTGATATACATTGTGCTTGATTCCTTTTGTTTCTTTAATTCATTTCACCATTTTGTTTCAAATTCGACAGCTCAGTAGTTGTATTAGGTGTGCAACTTCATTCTCGGATACAGGCACGACAGGTTGACAGCAAATTATAGCAAATCGAATGCGTACGTAATCAGGAAAGTAATCCCCGTCGTGTTGGATACATTTGAGCTATCGGTTAGGAAGCTGACGAATGCCACTGCTGAGAAATGAGGGCTGTTTCGAGTTAATAAAGTCATCAATACTTGTGTCGACTTCCACGATAGAAGTGAAGTGCGTAACACTCAAATGATGTTGCAGGGAGAGAAAGATGTAATAAGCCGATGGGGCGAAGTCTGGAGAATACGCCGAGTGGGACAAAATATCCCATCTGAGGTTGGTGAACGTGTTTAAAGTAGTTCTCGGGGTATGAGAACGCGCGTTATCCTGAAGCAACATGACCTACCTTCTGCCTTTGCCAGTGTATGGCCTCTTCGGCTCCATTGCGTCACTCACACGAATTAGTTGCTGACAATAAAGCTTCGCATTGACCGTTCCACCAGGTTTGAGTAACTCATACTATACGACACCGTGCTGATCTCACCATATGCACAGCAACAACTTCCTGGCATGGATATTCGGTTTGGTGTTACTGGTGGTAGGCTGACCTGGATAAACCCACGATTTGCGCCGCTTAGGATTATCGTAGATGATCCACTTCTCATCACAGCGGAAAATTTTGTGGAGGAAATCCTTCTTCTTGAATCTGGAGAGCAAGGACACAGCAACATCGTAGCGCCTAGACATGTTCGTAGATGTAAGTTGGTGGAGAGCCGCCCCGGTGGCGCAGTGGTCTAAGCGATGGCCTCTGATAATTCGTTCGAACGGGGTCCGGGTTCGAATCCCGGTGAGGCATGGATGTTGTGTTTGTCTTACGGCACTTGCTCTCTCCCTTCCCTGGAACTAGTGACCCTAAATTAGGGACGGGCGACTGCTTATATCCCATTAAGTTGCTCACGGTGGTCGTTAAACCTCGAATTAAAAAAAAAAAGTTGGTGGAGCACCCAACTGCCCTCCTTGTGAATCCGTCCAAGCTTGTGCAGGCGCTTTGCGATGGCTTGTCGTGTTACTCCGAGTTCTTGGGTGAGCTCTGACTGTGTGCGACAGGGATCCGCGTCCAACAGTTGTTCCAGTTCCTCATCGTCAACTATCTGTGGCTGTCCTGGACGTTCCGCATCACGAAGATCGAAATTTTCCTGCTTAAACCGCTGGAACCACTTCTTACACGTACTGTAGAACACAGAAGCCTCACCCAAAGCAGCACAGATAATTTCCTGGGTTTCCGCGGCACTTTGGTTCAGCTGAAACGCGAACAGGAGGCAGTGCCTTAAATGTTGCTTCTCGAACGGCATAGCTTTCACTGTCAACATTCCTCTCTTCTGCCACTACAGCTGTGAGCGGTTATGGTTTCTTGGAAAGCTATTGCAGGGCGCTTTAATCAGCCATTATCGCACACAACTATTTGCCTTTTCCGACGTACTATGATCGCTTGCGGTTAGGGGCCGAGAATTAAGTTGCACACCTAATATTTATCGTATTCCTAACACTCAGCGACATCCCAGCTACGTCACCAGCTGCAACTTCCGGGGACAACTGAAATCTCTCAGAGCCAGCCCACATATCTAGAGCCCTGGGTCTGTTAGGATCTACGATTCTTTTTTTTTTTTTTATGATTGGAGGTTTAACGACCACTGTGAGCAACTCAATGGGCTATAAGCAGTCGCCCGTCCCTAATTTAGGGTCACTGGTTCCAGGGAAGGGAGAGAGCCAGTGACGTAAGACAAACACAACACCCATGCCTCACCGGGATTCGAACCCAGACCCCTTTCGGACGAATGATCAGAGGCCATTACTTAGACCACTGCGCCACCGGGGGAAGATCTACGATTCACATATTAGAACGGTTATGTCACTCAGTGACGTCACGATTATTCGTCTGCAAGGAAAGCGGGATGAGCAGCAAATCTTACTGTCTGTTAACCTTGTTCGGGCTGCCCCGGTGGCGCAGTGGTCTAAGGCGTTGGCCTCTGATCATTCGTCGGAAGGAGTCCGGGTTCGAATCCCGGTGAGGCATGGATGTTGTGTTTGTCTTACGGCACTGGCTCTCTCTCTTCCCTGGAACCAGTGACTCTAAATTAGGGACGGGCGTTTGGTTATAGCCCATTGAGTTGCTCACGGTGGTCGTTAAATCTCAAATTAAAAAAAAAAAAAAAAAAAAAAAAAAAAAAAAAAAAAACCTTGTTCGGATCTACGATTCACATAAAAAAAAAAAGGTGATTTCACTCAGTGACGTCACGATTATTCGTCTGCAAGGAAAGCGGGATGAGCAGCAAATCTTACTGTCTGTTAAACTTGTTCGGATCTACGATTCACATAAAAAAAAGGTGATTTCACTCAGTGACGTCACGATTATTCGTCTGCGATGAAGGCAGGATGAGTAAATCTTACAGTCTATTAACCTTGTTCGGATTTACGATTCACATGTTAGGACGGTGATGTCACTCAGTGACGTCACGATCTTTCGTCAGCGAGGAAGGCGGGATGAGCAAACCTTACTGTCTATTAACCTTGTTCATATCTACGATTCACATGTTAGAACGGTGATGTCACTAAGTGACGTCACGATCCTTCGTCAGCGAGGAAGGCGGGATGAACAAACCTTACTGTCTATTAACCTTGTACGGATCTACGATTCACATGTTACGACGGGGATGTCACTCAGTGACGTCACGTTCCTTCGTCAACGAGGAAGGCGGGATGAGCAAACCTTACTGTCTATTAACCTTGTTCATATCTACGATTCACATGTTAGGACGGTGATGTCACTCAGTGACGTCACGATCCTTCGTCAGCGAGGAAGGCGGGATGAGCAAACCTTACTATCTATTAACCTTGTTCGGATCTACGTTTCACATGTTAGGACGGTTATGTCACTAAGTGACGTCACGATCCTTCGTCAACGAGGAAGGCGGGATGAGCAAACCTTACTGTCTATTAACCTTTTTCGGATTTACGTTTCACATGTTAGGACGGTGATGTCACTCAGTGACGTCACGATCCTTCATCAGCGAGGAAGGCGGGATGAGCAAACCTTACTGTCTATTAACCTTGTACGGATCTACGATTCACATGTTAGGACGGTGATGTCACTCAGTGACGTTACGATCCTTCTTCAGCGAGGAAGGCGGTATGAGCAAACCTTACTGTCTATTAACCTTGTTCGGATCTACGTTTCACATGTTAGGACGGTTATGTCACTAAGTGACGTCACGATCCTTCGTCAACGAGGAAGGCGGGATGAGCAAACCTTACTGTCTATTAACCTTTTTCGGATTTACGTTTCACATGTTAGGACGGTGATGTCACTCAGTGACGTCACGATCCTTCATCAGCGAGGAAGGCGGGATGAGCAAACCTTACTGTCTATTAACCTTGTACGGATCTACGATTCACATGTTAGGACGGTGATGTCACTCAGTGACGTTACGATCCTTCTTCAGCGAGGAAGGCGGTATGAGCAAACCTTCCTTACAGTCTACTAACCTTGTTCGGATCTACGTTTCACATGTTAGGACGGTTATGTCACTAAGTGACGTCACGTTCCTTCGTCAGCGAGGAAGGCGGGATGAGCAAACCTTCCTTACAGTCTATTAACCTTCTTCGGATCTACGTTTCACATGTTAGGACGGTTATGTCACTCAGTGACGTCACGATCCTTCGTCAGCGAGGAAGGCGGGATGAGCAAACCTTACTGTCTATTAACCTTGTACCGAAGGCAAGTATAAATATACATATAAACGTCCCGTTTGTTCATATCTAAAACTAACACAACTACAAACAAAAACTACTTTCAGTTTGATTAATAAGCAGGAACGTATCGTACGTGCTTATTAATTAACTTATGTATTTGCATATATAACTATATCTGCCTTTCAAAAATCCAATTTTGAAGAAAATTTGCATTGTTTTTACCGTGAACGAACCGCCACATTCTATGCATTTCCCAGCGTTTCCAATACACAAGCTTTTCAGTGTAAAATTTGTTTTTTTCCTCTGAAACTCTTAATTAAACTGTTGCATGAAATACTTCCGGATGTTTTAATTAAACTGTTCAAAAAAAGTACCTCCGGATATCTTAATTAAACTTTTGAAAAAAATAATAGGACGTCATTTTTTAAAGCTTTTACATTTTTTTGGCTAAGACAAAAAAAGTGACGTCCTATTTTGTATACCTTCTGTTACCAGACGATTTACTCATTACAGGAACCTGTGGAATCATTTTCTTAGTTTCTGGTCCCAGAGAAAGGCCAGAACCACTTAGCAGAATAATTCCATATTTCAAAGTCATTGACTCGAAAATTTGGACTCACAAACAGTCTGTCACCTCTTCTGTGTTTCCGTAAGTGATTAAAACACGTCATAAATAATCGATGTGCATTTTCGTTACCCATTTCCTGCAACTGATATCCAACGCGTCCACCATCTATAATTAATCCCGTTAAGTGATTAACCGTAGCAGGTGGGCTTCCGACTCATTGACAGCCATGATCGATTCTCATTGGCTACAACTAGTTAAAGTCTAATCATCATACTTTTCTGCCTTGCAGTGCTGCAAAATTTAAAGTACGGTAAATTACGATTTCCATTGGTTTCCCAATGAGCATAATTTAATGATTCCCCACTACATAACAAAGAGAGAAATTATGTGTTTTGCACACCAAATGTACAAAAATTTACACTCAAGTAGTAAATTATTGGAAACACCTACATAATAACGTATTGGGTCAGCCTTGTCTTTCAAAACGGCCTCGATTTGACAGGCGTTGGTCAGTTGCACCCAAAAACTGCGAAGGGTGTCAGTTGCACTCAGAGCTTCTTCCGGTTTGTGGGCTAATTGCACTCCACAGATATCACATGTTTTATCCGCTGTTTCCCGGAGCCTGGTGAGCGATTGCTGCACTCAGAGACTCCCTCGAAGACTTTTCCACTGTTGGAAAATTGTGCTCATACAACCGTAAGTATGTGCGGGCATGGACAGGGTCATTACAAATGAAATAGGCTGTTTGAAAATTTTATAAAACCAACACTATTTACGATATTCAAACTCACTTTGCACCGTTTCGTAGGTAACTCTGAAAGTTTGACAGGAACTTACAGATGTTCAATATGTGCACCCTTATTCACGCGGCATATATCAACGCGATTGTCGAATTCTTGCCGAACATGCGATAACATATAGTGCGTCACATAAAGACAGACCGATTTCTCGAATAAAAAAACAACAACAACGAGCTGAAATGTACACCTCATATTTATAGCAAAAATAGCATGGGACACGCAACTGCGCGATAGTTTGACGGAAACATAACAATTCCAGCGCCAAATACAAGAAAAAAAAACAGAAATACGCTGTCTCAAAAATATAAAGACTTACTAGTTATGAGCACCTCCGGTACGAACAGTGGAGTCGTTGTTCCGAATAACACAGACAACCCGATTGGACATGCTGTCCACCAAGTGATGTAAGTGTTCTGGACGGAGTGCGTACCAGCTTCGTTCAATGTGCTCCTTCAATGCCACCACACTTGAGAACTGCCGTCCATTCGCATACACATCACCAGCTAGGATACCCCAGAGGTTTTCGATAGGGTTCAGATCTGGACTGAGTGCTTTTTTTTTTTTTTTTTTTTTTATTGGAGGTTTAACGACCACCGTGAGCAACTCAATGGGCTATAAGCAGTCGCCCGTCCCTAATTTAGGGTCACTGGTTCCAGGGAAGGGAAAGAACCAGCGCCGTAAGACAAACACAACATCCATGCCTCACCGGGATTCGAACCCGGACCCCGTTCGGACGAATGATCAGAGGCCATGGCTTAGACCACTGCGCCACCGGGGCGGCGACTGAGTGCTGGCCAATCCATTACGGTCACATGATGAGTGTTAACCCAGCTTTTCGTTGATGCAGACCGATGGATATTGTCATTGTCTTGCTGGAACAGATAATCAACACCCGCTAGAGTTTAGGAAGACGGTAGAAGGTGGCTGCTGAGTATGTCCTAATACGTTTTGGAGTTTTGCTTGCCTTGCAGAAAAGCGATATCCGTTGTCCCATTGAACGCAAAAGCTCCCCAGACTATCACAGATTACCCTCCTTTCTGTCTGCTGAAGAAGGTGCGTGGTTCGCGCCGTAAATAATGCAGTTCCAACCATCAAGGCCGTCCAGGTTGAACTTTTTCTCATCGGAGAAAATAGTTCTGATCCACTCGTCTGTCTAGTGCATGTGGCTGCTTGCCCATAGCAATCTTGCTTCCTTGTGGCGCCGCGTGAAGTGTGGCAGACGGCGCATTTTACGGAGCACAATTTTGCGACTTTCCTCGATTCGTCGATGAACTGTGACCTGTGAAACGGTGTCACCAACAGTCCGAGAAACTTGGCGCAGTGATAACCTTTGGGATGAAACTAAACGCATGATGGCACGATCATCTCGTCTGGTTGTTATTCGAGGCTTTCAGGCCGTTTTCTGGCAGTTAACGCACCGCGTTTCGAAAAAGTCTTATAAATGACTGCCCTACTCCTGCCCCATGGCTTTACAAATTTTCGCTACAGGCAATCCATTTGCTCTCAGTCTCCAAATCTTCTGCACTTCCTCACCAGAAAGGTGACTGTTGCGTGGCATTTCGGAAAATGAATGTCTGACGGCAGGTCCGCTGTCTTTTGTAGGCTGAATTGAAATACGGCCCATGCGCGTGCGTACAAAATGCTAATTTGTACATCTCGTTTGCATGTGGCTACTTTACATAGTTGTCTTTATATATATGAAACACCTAAAATTACACTATTTCACTTTGTGGCGTTCTTTTCACACAATCCGGTCATCTCAACGGATCGAAACGTTTGCTGTAGGGTTATGTCTAATTAGGTACCAATTCAGCTTCCTACCTATATTCTCATTGCGTTCACGGCGCAAAGTCGACTGTGTCTATATTTATGCGACGCACCTTACCTTCATCAACTCCAGCAGCAGCTGTTGTGATACGTTGTTTCAGATCAGCTAAATTAACAAGAAGGGGCAATTATTATAAGATACTACTTGACATCTATGCAATGTTTCAGAGGTACTGCAACTTTCCAACAGGAAACACGATGCATACTTACTGGCGTACTTGGCCCGCAATGGTGTTATTGAGTTGATGCATAAGTTCATGCTGTTTATTTCACCGCACTACAGGAACGTATTACATCAGAAGGTAAAACGGAACCACTCAACTATGTATCCCTCCGCCCATTGTTCACGATGGTGTCCCAACGTCTGGATATGTCTGTACTGCCATTCATGAACAAAAAGTGTAGGTTTTGCTGCGAAGAAATCATCAACGAAATTCTGGAGATCAACACTATTATTGAACGTTCTGCCATGGAGTGCATTCGACAAAGATAGGAACAGGTGATAGTCTGAAGGGGTAACATCTGAGGAATAGGACGGATATGGAAGGATCTCCCATTTCATGTCCTGAATGGCCATTTTGGTCATGTTTGAACTGTGATGGGTTGTGTTATCATGTTGGAGAAGGACACCATGGCGACAATGTGGCCGTTTCTGCTGAATTGCTCCCTTCATACGGCGGAGTTCCTGACAATAGAGTGCAGTGTTGATGGCCCGATCCAACGGCAGCACTTTGCAGTGAATAGTTCCTTCCATGTCGCACTGGACACACAACATGATATTCGCAGGATGAAGGTCATACTTTGGACGTGGTGTGGGCATCGTGCTTGGGTTTAACCATTCCCTCCGAAGCCTGGAATTCACATACAGGCACCACTTTTCATCTCCAGTAAAAATACGTGACAGAAAGGGTTGGTGTTGCTGAGAACATTGGCGAAAACTGGCGAGCAAGGAACCACATATGGCAACACGCTGATTCTTGTTGTCCTCGGTGAGAGTGGGAGGCACCAAAGGCCCCAATTTCCGGACCTTTTCCAGGTGTCGCACCAGTGTGACCTGATCACAGTCCATCTCAGCAGCCAATAGGCGTTTGGTTTTACTCGGATCCAAGTGGATGCTGTGGTTTAAACGATCCTCATCAAAGTGAGATGGACGACCTAAGCGTGGAAAGTCGTTAAGGTCAAAACTACCACCTCGGAACGGCTCAAACCATTTGCAGGCTGTCTTCGGAGCAATAGCATCTTCCCCATAGACAGCACAGATCTTTCAAGTAACCCCGGCGGCTGTGGATTCCTTGTTATACTCGCAGAGGAGCAGATGTTGAAAATGTTTATTCCTCTCTACTTGATACTCCATACTTCCGGACCTGAAAACCAAAGAGTCATTAGCCACAATCACACAAAGGAATATGATTTAGATACACGATATTACTGGCTACGTTTTGATATACAACTGAACACCTGCACCATCACTACTGACCTGGGAAACACCCGTGAAATAAAACTGCATGAACTTATGCATTAACCCAATATAAAGACTTCAGTTTATGCCGAACTTTGAATTATGCGAGCTCGTTACTTATGAGTTCGACTGTCTTTCCTTTGTTGTACGAATTAATGAATTTCTTGCACCTTGTAAGTTTGTTTAATGACCACCGTGAGCAACTTGATGGGATAGTCGCTCGTCCCTAATTTGGGCAGTCGCTCGTCCCTAATTTGGGGACACTGGTTCCAGGCAAGGGAGAGAGACAATGCAGTAAAACAAACAAAACATCAATACCTCACCGGGATTCAAACCCAGCCCATTCCGGAGGACTGGTCAGAAGACATCACTTACACATCTGCACCACCGTGGCGGGTAGAGTTTACCTCCATCAAGGAGCCATTACAATATGGCCACCTACCTAATGACCTGTAGGACTAGCTTTATGCCGCAAAACAGCGGCCACTCGGCGAGTCATCGATTGGATAAGGTGGCCTTGGGTATCTTGGGGTATTTAGTAGCATAATATCAACAGCAGGTCCTCCAGTTCACATACATTTCGCGGTGGTGGTGATTTAATGCGAACCCGCTTTTCCAAGTGAAACCACAAATATTCGATCGGGCTCATCTCTGGTTAATTTGGAGGCCAGGAGATTAACAGAAAATCACCAGCATGTTCTTCGAACCAATCCTTGACGATTCTGGCAGCGTGGCACATTATTCTGCTGGTAATAGCCATCACCAGCAGGTAACACAGTTGCCATGAATGGGTGAACTTGGTCCGCAACGATGTTCAGCTGTCAAGGATTGTGCTATTGGAATAATGGGGCCTAAAGTGTCCCAAGAAAATATCGCCCACAGCATAACACCGCCGCCGGCTTGTTTCCACCCAACAGTGCATCCATGTGCCATAGTATCCGTTGGTAATTGGCGTATCCGCGCTCGGCCGTCTACGTGAAGCACCAAAAACCTTGATCTGTCAGACCAGGCCAATCTCTTCCAATCATCCACGGTCCAATCTTGATGATCTTGGGCCTATTTCATGCCTTGTTCGCGATGACGTGCATTGATCATGGAGACCCGCCTGGGTCTTCAGCTATGCAGGCCCATGCGCAGAAGCCTGCGATGAACTGTGTGTTATTACGCGTTTCCCTGATCAGCAGTGCTATAGCTGCGGGTAACTTCTTGCACTGTGGCCATGCAATCGCTGTGAACATTGCGCGACAGTCTCCTCTCCCCTGTGGCATCAATGAGCTGTGTAGGACATACGGCTGGATGACTGTTCGTTTTTCGGCCATGTGTGCACCACTTTTGATACGTACTTACTACAGCGGCACGTGAACAAACCGCAAGCCGCTCCGTTTCCGAGATAGTAGTTCCAAGTCGCAGTGCTATCAGAATTTGTGCTTCATCAAACTCCGATAAATCGGCAGCTTTTCCCTTTCTAACTCCGAACACTCGATTAACCGAAAGCCGGTCCTCGCACTGAGAAAAACGTTTTCTTAATTCAGCAAAAAAATTGTTGTATCAACCAAAAAATTTTGTCGACATGCAGTCAACAAAAATGTTTGTTGAATTTATTAAAATATTTTGCTGAAAATTATTGTTGATTCTACAAAATTTATTGTTATAATGACAAAACGTTTTGTTCATTTAACAAAATACCTACGTCGATTTTTGGGAATTTGTTTGATCCAACAATATGTATTGTCATCGTGATAAAAAGTTTTGGTGCTGCAACCAAACATATTGTTATCGTGACACAGTAATTTCTTGCTACAACAAAATTCAGAGTTATGTAGCTGGGTTACTTTGTCACTAAACTTTTTCCCGATGGCAACACTTTGCCGGTGCAGTAATTTTAGGCGGTGCCCTTCGATACTGGGTGTCCGCCATTTTTTTTTATTTTGGGGGTGTCCGCCATTTTTATTTTTTTATTTTTTGTGACACAGTAATTTCTTGCTACAACAAAATTTAGAGTTATGTAGCAGGGTCACTTTGTCCCTAAAGTTTTTTTTTTCCGATGGCAACACTTTGGTGCCTGTGCAGTAATTTTAGGCGGTGCCCTTCGATCCTGGGTGTTCACCATGTTTTTTTTTTGTGGCACAGTAATTTCTTGCTACAACAAAATTTAGAGTTATGTAGCTGGGTCACTTTGTCCCTAAACTTTTCCCTCGATGGCAACACTTTGCCGGTGCAGTAATTTTAGACGGTGCCATTCGATCCTGGGTGTCCGCCATTTTTTTATTTTCGGGGTGTCCTCCTTTTTTTTTTTTGTGACACTAATTTCTTGCTACAACAAAATTTAGAGTTATGTAGCTGGGTCACTTTGTCCCTAAACTTTTTCCCGATGGCAACACTCTGGTGCCTGTGCAGTAATTTTAGGCGGTGCCCTTCGATCCTGGGTGTTCACCATGTTTTTTTTGTGGCACAGTAATTTCTTGCTACAACAAAATGTAGAGTTATGTAGCTGGGTCACTTTGTCCCTAAACTTTATCCTCGATGGCAACACTTTGCTGGTGCAGTAATTTTAGGCGGTGCCCTTCGATCCTGGGTGTCCGCCATTTTTTTATTTTGGGGGTGTCCTCCTTTTTTTTTGTGACACTAATTTCTTGCTACAACAAAATTTAGAGTTATGTAGCTGGGTCACTTTGTCCCTAAACTTTTTTCCCGATGGCAACACTCTGGTGCCTGTGCAGTAATTTTAGGCGGTGCCCTTCGATCCTGGGTGTCCGCCATTTTTTTTGTGACAGTAATTTCTTGCTACAACAAAATTTAGAGTTATGTAGCTGGGTCACTTTGTCCCTAAACGTTTTACCCGATGGCAACACTTTGGTGCCAATGCAGTAATTTTAGGCGGTGCCCTTCGATCCTGGGTGTCCGCCATTATTTTTTTTTTGTGACAATAATTTCTTGCTACAACAAAATTTAGAGTTATGTAGCCGGGTCACTTTGTCCGTAAACTTTTTACCCGATGGCAACACTCTGGTGCCTGTGCAGTAATTTTAGGCGGTGCCCTTCGATCCTGGGCGTTCACCATGTTTTTTTTTTGTGGCACAGTAATTTCTTGCTACAACAAAATTTAGAGTTATATAGCTGGGTCACTTTGTCCCTAAACTTTTCCCCCGATGGCAACACTTTGCCGGTGCAGTAATTTTAGGCGGTGCCCTTCGATCCTGGGTGTCCGCCATTTTTTTTGTGACAGTAATTTCTTGCTACAACAAAATTTAGAGTTATATAGCCGGGTCACTTTGTCTCTAAACTTTTTACCCGATGGCAACACTTTGGTGCCAATGCAGTAATTTTAGGTGGTTCCATTCGATCCTGGGTGTCCTCTATTTTTTTATTTTGGGGTGTCCTCTTTTTTTTGTGACACTAATTTCTTGCTACAACAAAATTTAGAGTTATGTAGCTGGGTCACTTTGTCCCTAAATTTTTCCCCGATGGCAACACTTTGGTGCCAATGCAGTAATTTTAGGTGGTGCCTTTCGATCCTGGGTGCCCGCCATTATTTTTTTTTGTGACAATAATTTCTTGCTACAACAAAATTTAGTGTTATGTAGCTGGGTCACTTTGTCCCTAAACTTTATTCCCGATGGCAACACTTTGCCGGTGCAGTAATTTTGGATCCAGGGTGTCTGCCATTTTTTTTTTGTGTGACACAGTAATTTCTTGCTACAACAAAATTTAGATTTATGTTGCTGTGTCACTTTGTCCATAAACTTTTTTCCCGATAGTAACACTTTGCCGGTGCAGTAATTTTAGATCCAGGGTGTCCGCCATTTTTTTTTGTGACACAGTAATTTCTTGTTACAACAAAATTTAGAGTTGTGTAGCTGGATCACTTTGTCCCTAAATTTTTTTCCCGATGGCAACACTTTGCCGGTGCAGTAATTTTAGATCCAGGGTGTCCGCCATTTTTTCTGTTTTTTTTTGTTTTTGTGACACAGTAATTTCTTGCTACAACAAAATTTAGATTTATGTAGCTGGGTCACTTTGTCCATAAACTTTTTTCCCGATGGCAACACTTTGCCGGTGCAGTAATTTTAGATCCAGGGTGTCCGCCATTTTTATTTTGTTTTTTTGTTTTTGTGACACAGTAATTTCTTGCTACAACAAAATTTAGATTTATGTAGCTGGGTCACTTTGTCCATAAATTGTTTTCCCGATGGCAACACTTTGCCGGTGCAGTAATTTTAGATCCAGGGTGTCCGCCATTTTTTTTTTGTTTTTTTGTTTTTGTGACACAGTAATTTCTTGCTACAACAAAATTTAGATTTATGTAGCTGGGTCACTTTGTCCATAAACTTTTTTCCCGATGGCAACACTTTGCCGGTGCAGTAATTTTAGATCCAGGGTGTCCGCCATTTTTTTTTTGTTTTTTTGTTTTTGTGACACAGTAATTTCTTGCTACAACAAAATTTAGATTTATGTAGCTGGGTCACTTTGTAAATAAACTTTTTCCCCGATGGCAACACTTTGCCGGTGCAGTAATTTTAGATCCAGGGTGTCCGCCATTTTTTTTTTGTTTTTTTTTGTTTTTGTGACACAGTAATTTCTTGCTACAACAAAATTTAGATTTATGTAGCTGGGTCACTTTGTCCATAAACTTTTTTCCCGATGGCAACACTTTGCCGGTGCAGTAATTTTAGATCCAAGGTGTCCGCCATTTTTTTTGTGAAACAGTAATTTCTTGCTACAACAAAATCTAGATTTATGTAGCTGGGTCACTTTGTCCATAAACTTTTTTCCCGATGGCAACACTTTGCCGGTGCAGTAATTTTAGATCCAGGGTGTCCGCCATTTTTTTTGTTTTTTTGTTTTTGTGACACAGTAATTTCTTGCTACAACAAAATTTAGATTTATGTAGCTGGGTCACTTTGTCCATAAACTTTTTTCCCGATGGCAACACTTTGCCGGTGCAGCAATTTTAGATCCAGGGTGTCCGCCATTTTTATTTTGTTTTTGTTTTTGTGACACAGTAATTTCTTGCTACAACAAAATTTAGATTTATGTAGCTGGGTCACTTTGTCCATAAACTTTTATCCCGATGGCAACACTTTGCCGGTGCAGTAATTTTAGATCCAGGGTGTCCGCCATTTTTTTTTGTTTTTTTGCTTTTGTGACACAGTAATTTCTTGCTACAACGAAATTTAGATTTATGTAGCTGGGTCACTTTGTCCATAAACGTTTTTCCCGATAGCAACACATTGCTAGTACAGTAATTTTAAGCGGTGCCCTTTGATCTTGGGTGTCCGCCATTTTTCATTTCGGGGGAGTCGGCCATTCCCCCTCCTTCCCGTTAATACCCCCTCAGATCAGGAACTGATCGCAAGTAAAATTTCGCAGTCAGTCATATTTCAAAACGAAATCTTAAGCGCAAAACAAGATTCTTCTGGTCAGTGATAGTCTGGTAGTGCCTGTATGGAGTAGCTAGTAATCACGTGCGCTTTGGCGTAAGGTCGATGCCAACTCCATATAGTTGAATTAACAAATTATAGCCAACGAAATAATTTTGTGTTGCGAACAAAACAATTCTGATAGAGTTTGGCTAAAGTAAGAAAAAAATCGTTAAAACAGCTCAACAAAACTATTTTGTTGTTTCAAACAAACTTTTTTTCTCAGTCCAGGTTGAACATATACTGCTCTGTGAACTTCACCTGCGCCACCGTTCGGTCTCCAGGCGCGCTCATTCCTCTGGGATGGGGGTGGTCATAATGGAATGACTCATTTGTGTAGAACACTGCGTCACCGTGGTTGAGTTCACCGCTTCGAGTTCACTCCTGGATTAGATATGGAGTACGGACGGCCGGAAATAATTATAAAAACATAAGCTAATTTTCATTCTAGGCATTTTTAAGCCAGGTTGGGCTATGTAGCCTACGTCATCTTTCAGGAATTATGATGCCCCGTGCGTTTCTCATTAAAATTTCGTATCCCCCAATATTTCGATTTGAAAAAATCCCATTCTGGCATATCTGGAACTACATTATTTTTCTGCATGTTGCTCTGTGAAATTTTATTCAGCTTACATTAAAAAGTAAAGAAAAAAATGTTTGGTGATAAAAACTTTCTTTTGTAATTCTAGAGTGCATCTTGCCTCAGTGGTTTGTTTTTCACGATTCAGACGAATTTTAAAGCACAATAATAACAGGATTTTGTAAAACGTTTTTCCATGTGCCAGAAATGTGTTAAACAAACAAAGGCGGAGCAAAAATGGAGAGAGATTTAATGGTAGAAACTAAAACATTTTGCTCACAGAAGTGACATGTCAATCCTTTTGATCTTGTCACCTTCAGCGCTTTTATACATTACAGTGACATAGTTGCCCGAGGTGCTGGCGTGTCTCTGACAAAGCTGGAAGTTCACCTCCTTAAATAAAAAATGAAGAAGAGTCTGAGATTCCGTCATTTCGCATGGTTGCTTATCCACTTGGACTCCATTTCTTTTCATCTTTCTGTCCAGGATACTGTTTCTGACAAAATATCTGCTTTTTCTATCCTCCATATCTATAATATTAAAAGAGAATGTACACAGTGCGACAAAGAATTTTTATGACTGGCGCTACATTTCAGCCTGCGGTGGCGCCACCAGTGTAATCGCGAATGCGTTATAAACCGTGACCATCTGCTTGCTTTCTGCCAAAAGTACTTCGCAGTTGTTAAAGTAACTCAAACGAAACGGCCGTTCATTACAGAAGTAAAATTTTTTCATGTTGAATTATTAAGATGGAACAAAGGGCTGTTATTCAATTTAACGCAAAACTTGGTAAAAGTACCTCGGAAACGTACCAAATGATGAAACAAGTTTACAGTGAGTTTTGTTTAAGTAGATCAAATGTTTTCCTGTGGCACAAACGTTTTTTGGACGTAAGAGATGCGCTAGAAGATGATAAGCATACCGGAAGACCAAGTTCATCTAGGACACCTGAGATTATAGAAAAAGTGCGTGATTTCGTGGCAAACAATCTATGTGCGTCACTAAGAATGATCGAAGAGTCTTTAAACATCAACAAAGAAACGATTCGAACCATCCTGCATGAAGATTTGGGCAAAGCAAAAGTCTGTGCTAAATTTGTTTCACACACGTTAACCAATGAACAAAAATCAAGGAGAAGTGCACATTGCAGAGACATCATTTCAGCCGCTGAAAATTATCCAAACTTCTTAAAATCGATTGTTACTGGTGATGAAACATGGTGTTTTCAATATGATCCTAAAACAAAGCGACAAAGGGCGGAATGGAAGTAAAAAACTCGCCACAAGCCAAACAAACAAGAAAAGTTCCATCGAAAATCAAAACAATGCTCATTACATTCTTTGATAGTAAGGGTATTATCCACAAAGAATTTGTTCCAAGTGGACAAACAATTACTGGTGAGTTTATTTAAATGTTTTGAGGCGTTTGATGGGCAGAATTCGTCGCATTCGTCCAGAATATCGAGATGAAAACAGTTGGTGTTTGTTGCACAATAATGCACCCAGTCACACCTCACTTCTTGTACGATTTTTGGCGAAAAATAACGTCTGTGTGTTAAATCATCCACCGTATTCGCCGGATTTAAGACCCGGCAACTTTTCTTTATTCCCAAAACTTAAAATGACGTTAAAAGGGTGTTATTTTGATGATATTTACGACCATACAAACAGCTTCGACTCGTGCTTTGGAGGCAATTCCGCAAAGTGAACTGGAACAGGCATTCGAATCATTATTAAATCGGTGTAACAAGTGTATTGAAGCCGGAGGGACTTATTTTGAATAACAAACCAAAACAAATTATAATTTCTTGTTTCTATTTCATTTTACAGACCCAGTCTTAAAAATTCTTTGCCACACTGTGTATGTATGTGTGTGTGTGTGTGTGTGTGTGTGTGTGTGTGTAACTATATTGCTCATGAAAAAATCGTGGTTGGCACTTCAAGCTTTGGCAGATAGTTCATCATTGTCTCCCGAGTTGCAGTCACCTGCTTCCCGTCAATCCAGGCTTCAAAAATAATTACCAAGTTTTTCGTTTTTCTGCCGAAAGCGGAGAGAGAGCAGTGAATGTGTACGTGAACTCAAACGCTCGTTTAGGGCTTAAACATGCTTCTGTCATGGATATACCGCTAGAAACAAAACAACTTCCTTATTTGGGCATTAAAATTCTAAAAGTGTTCGGAATTTTCCCTGGAATAGAATGTGCGTCTCTCTCCCGACGCATATTGTACTTGACAACCCATATCGAGCCGGTAAATTATTTTTCTTACGATTCTGAAAGATTAAACAGGACGTGTTTGTCTAACCTATTTTCACTGCATTCTTTCTAAAAATGAAAGTCCCAGGCTATTGAAACAGAAGAAGCGAAGAAACATTTTTGAACCTAATCGAAAGACGTTTAACGATGTTTATAAAGGTGCATTAAGAGACTTAAGATTGTGCTGCTTTTGTATTCAGGTATCACTAAAGCATTATTAACACTGTTAACAATTTTCTTACGCTTTCCAACCGTAGGTTGGAAAGCGTATATGCTCCAGCTTTATCTGTCTGTCCGTCCGCAAGATAACTCGCGTAGAAATGGTTCAAATTCGATGAAATGATAGTATGTGGTAGGGGACAACCTGGAGATCAACCCTTTTGAAAATGGAAGAAATGGGGTCAAAGGTCAGGACATAGGAGCGAGATCCATTCCATTGCTTTTATGAGTCATACCGTACGTAAAAATGCTTCGATAATATTCCACAGCCTTTGTGCTAATAATTTGACTAAATCTGCTTCTATTGCGACAAAACCTTAGTATGTTGTTCCGGAGGTATACTGAACCAATTCTGTTGAATATCATCGAAATAGGGTCAAAGGTCAGGGCACAGGAGAGAGAATTATTTCACAGCCATTATCCTCATAACTTGACTAAAAATGCTTCTATTGCGACAAAACTTTAGTATATTATTTCGGAGGTATACTGAACCGGTTCAGTTGAATATCATCGAAATGGGGACACAGGTGAGGACACAAGTGCGAGATTTATTCCACAGCCATTGTCCTCATAACTTCACTAAAAATTGCTTCTATTGCGACAAATCTTTACTATGTTGTTCCAGAGGTATACTGTACCAATTCTGTTTAATATTATCAAATGGGGTCAAAGGTCAAGACATAGGAGCGTGATCCATTCCATGTCCCTTATGGTCATAACTTGCGTAAAAACGTTTCGATTGCGACAAAACTTTATCATATTGTTCCGGAGGCATACTGAACCGGTTCCGTTGAACATCATCAAAATGGGGTCAAAGATTAAGACACATGAGATAGAAATATTCCACAGCCTTTGTATTAATAATTTGACTAAAATTGCTTCTATTGCGACAAAACCTTAGTGTATTGTTCCGGAGTTATACTTAACCAATTCTGTTGAATATCATCGAAATGGGATCAAAGGTCATGGCACAGGAGGGAGATTTATTCCACAGCCATTATCCTTATAACTTGAGTAATAGCTTGAGTAATGATTTCTGGTATGTTGGAAAGCGTATCATAATCAATGAATTGCATGATTTTACTAACTTTTTTATAAAAATGAGTAAAGCAAAAAGAGCATTTTTCGCGTTCAGGAGTGTCCTGGAAGTGAAACGAGATAACACTGGTTTACAAGGTTTTTTATACACTATCTACCAACAAATAATTGGACACCCCTGCAATCGATGATATCTGCGGTCCTGATACGGCACAGCCGCCGCCGTTAAATATCATGTGGGAAACAACAACGCAAATAGTCACATGCAAGATGTCACGCAGTTCGGAGCTCTCTGATTTCGAGAAAGGTGTAATCGTCGGGTATCACAGAAATGGCCGATCCATACGTGACATATCCGGCGAGTTGAAGTACCCAAAATCGACAGTGCCCTATGTGATTGGCAAGTGGAAGATGAGAGGTGACTGTCGGAATGTGCTCCGACCCGGCAGACCCACAAAACTGGAAGTTAGGGACCGACGGGTGCTGGCCAGAGAAATTCGGACGAACCGCACCAAATCGATGGGCCACATCCGCGAGGAGTTTCAACAGACATCCGGGAGTGTTCTTTCGATGAATACCATCCGTAAGAGAGCCCATCTGCTCGGTTATCATGGACGTGCTGCCGCCCACAAGCCTTTGATCACCAAGTCCAATAGCGCTGCTCGGCTAAGGTGGTGCAAAGTACGTCGACAGTGGACCGTTGAACAGTGGAAACAGATTCTCTCGAGCGACGAATCAAGGTTCACCCTCTACCGTTCGGATGGCAGGGTTTGGGTTTGGGGTCTGCCTGGAGAACGCCACCTGCAGGAATGTAATGTGCCAACTGTGAAGTTTGGCGGCCGTGGAATTATGCTATGCGGGCGTTTCTCCTGGTATGGCTCGGGACCCTTGGTCGCAATTCCTGGTAGACTCAACGCCGAGACCTACTGCACCATTTTGGATGACCATGCGCTTTCTACGCTGTGGCTGATTTACTGGGGGGACCCATGTTACTTTCAGGATGACAATGCCACCTGTCATGTTGCGAAGTCCACCATGGCTTGGTATGGTGAAAATGGGGTTAATCGAATGGACTGGCCTGCGCAGAGCCCGGACCTTAACACTATTGAGAACTTCTGGGGCGATTTGGAGCGTTTACTTAAAGGGGGCCCCCACCGTCGTCCGAATTCGGTGAAGAAACTGACCTGTCCTCTCCAAGCCGAGTTGAAGAAAATACCGCTAGCCGTCGTACAACGCCTGGTTGAGAGTATGCCCCGGAGGGTCGCAGCTGTAATCGCCCCTCGTGAAGGCTCCACCAACTGTTGAAGGTGAATAAACTTCGTTTTCCTTTGCTATCAAAGGTGTTCAATTACTTGTTGGTAGATAGAGTAATATTAAAAATTTTAGCTGCCTATAATTATTTTTCACGTGTTGATTTCAGATCTGTCTTTAAAAATGGCTAGCACGTCACTTTTTCATTTAGTCATTTTGACTTCTATTAAGATCTTTCTATACCAACTCCTTCAGGCAACTGGAAGGATACCAGATGGTTTACTTTTGTGGATGTGAAAGCTCTCTCTCGGACGCTCGAGAGACATATATTTCGTGATGTATATACACAATCTATTGTTCATTTGTCATTTGTGCAAGTTTATTCCTGGATGTAAGATGTATTCCGTTACGTAAATATGTAAATAGTAATTATTTTTGTGATCGTTATCAGAAAAAGATTAAGAATGATATACACTGGTTTCCATAAATTAAGCAACAAATGGAAAAAGCTTTATCAGACCAAATGTAACAAAAAAAGCATAAGAACATGTGATACAAAGCATTTACATTTTGTATGAGTGATGCAAATATGAAAACACATAAATATTCAGTAGCGAACAAAAGTATTTGGCGAAACACTTTCTTGACCATAATTTTGTTTCTGCTGGACCAAATCGGGTCATTTTGAGATATGATATGTGTTGATTCGTGGGTTACAATGCCGCGTAGTTCGTATTTCGCTTAGAGCTAATTTGTCGTTCGAAATGGGCCATATTTAAGAGTCGCCAATTATTACCCATTTGTTTGCTGCAGGTATTAATGTGTTTCTTGGAATTTTTGTGAGTTTTGTGATGTGTAGTGTAATAATAAGTCAATCTTAGGTTTTCAAAAATGGGTAAAAAGGCGGAGATCCCTGTTGGAGCTCGCCAGGCGGCAGTGAACATGATGGAATCTGGAATGCGCGTCACCAACATTGTGAGGGCCCTGAAGATCCGACACCAGTCCATTGCAGCTATAATGCAACGTTATAAGAAGAATGGGACCGTCGAGAACAGCCCGCGACGTGGTAGGCCTCGTTCCACTACGATTCGTCACGATAGAAGCATCCTCCGTCGATCTCGTGCTAATCGCACCTTGACTGCTGTGGACATCGCCACCGAATTCCGCGACAGCAACGACCTGAACGACAGCCGAATGACCATCTCCCGTCGTCTCATTGCTGGTGGATTGAATGGAAGACACACCGCCAAGAAACCACTCATTGGAGTCAAGAATCGACGAGCCAGAGTCGCGTTCGCGCGCCGTCAGTAACACTGGACCGCGGCGGACTGGAGTAAGGTGCTTTTCACCGACGAGATCAAGTTCAACTTGTTCGGAAGTGATGGCATCCGATACGTACGACGTCCGTGTGGCCAGAGATTCAACCCCCATTTCATTCAGCCGACTGCCAAACACGGAGGAGGATCGCTCATGGTTTACGGCGCCTTCTCTCGCAATGGAATGGGCCCCATCATCAAGATTGACGGAATGATGACCGACCAGAGCTACACGAACATGCGCATCAACGATGACTTCGCATGGGCAAACCAGAACTTGCCACCCGGATGGATCACGCAGCAAGACAACGACCCGAAGCACACCTCCAGAGTAGCAAAGGAAGCCTTCCAGCAGCAACAGGTCATACTTCTAAACAAGCCAAGCCAGTCTCCAGACCTGAACCCCATCGAGTACATGTGGGAGGAGCTAGAGAAACGATGTGCAAAGAAAACCTGTCGGAATAGGGCCCAGAAGTTCGACCAGCTGATGGGCGCGAATTCCGCATGTCACCGTCGAAAAAAGCTAGTGGACTCGATGCCGGCCCGTTTGTTTTTTTTTTTTTTTTTGATTGGAGGTTTAACGACCCCCGTGAGCAACTCAATGGGCTATTAGCAGTCGCCCGTCCCTAATTTAGGGTCACTGGTTCCAGGGAAGGGAGAGAGCCAGTGCCGTAAGACAAACACAACATCCATGTCTCACCGGGATTCGAACCCGGACCCCTTACGGACGAATGATCAGAGGCCAACGCCTTAGACCACTGCGCCACCGGGGCGGCCCGGCCCGTTGTGCAGCTGTTATTAAGTCTCGTGGTTATCCCACTAAGTATTAGTTATTGTTTTGTTGTTTTCTTGTACATGTTTTCTGTTATCGTTGCATTAAATGAATGTGATACACACCTACTTTGTCTGTCAATTTGTATGATTTTTACAATTAAGCTCGGTACCTGATCTGTGTTAAGGTTTCCGATCCATCTGCATATGGATCATGTTTACAACTGAATAACACATATCATATATGCCAAACTGACTCGATTTGGTCCAGCAGAAAAAGTATTATGGTCGAAAAAGTGTTTCACCAAGTACTTTTGTTCGCTACTGTAGGTATCAAGATGAAATAGGAAAAGGTACTTCAATACGGTGTGTTGTTACCCCGAACAGCAATAAAGGCCCAAAAGCGATGTTCCATGCAGTTAATTATGATGTCAAGCGGTTCCGTTGGTGGCTGCGTCAATTGCTCGAGCAAAGCAGTGCGGAGCCCGTGCAGGGTCGGGGCAACAACACACCGCAGGATTTGATGCTGAAAAGAAGGCCAGCAACACGCCTTCCGAGAGCATCCCAATTGGATTCAGATCGGAAGAGCGTGGTGGTCACTAAATACGGACTAGAGTCTCCTGTTCTAGGTGCTGGTACACGAGGCGAGCTGTGTGCAGGTGAGCGTTATTCACCTGCAGTACAAATGTATCGCCAATTGCAGCCGCATACGGACAAACAATCATCATCATCATCATTGTCAACCATTATCAATCCACTGCTGGACGAAGGTCTCCCCAAGTTTCCTCCACAACGGTCTGTCTTGTGACAGTCTCCTCCATGTCACTCCCGCATACTTTCGAATTTCATCCACCCATCTTCCATGTGGTCTTCTTCTGGGTCTTTTCCTGTCATTTGGAATCCAATCTAAAATTTCGGCTGTCCATCGATGGTCCGTTCTTCTGGCAGTATGTCCAGCCCATTGCCATTTCAGGGATTTAACTCTGATCATGATGTCTTCCACTCCTGTCATTTTTCGGATCCACGTGTTCCTCTTCTTATCTCTCCTGGTTACACCAAGCATGCACCTCTCCATGCTGCTTTGAGTTGTCTGCAGCCTTTGTATATCTCTTTTAGCTAAGGTCCACGTCTCTGCACCATACGTAAGCACTGGAAGGATGCATTGATCAAACACTTTTCTTTTAAGACATAATGGCATATTGCTCTTGAAAATTATGCTGTTTCTTCCAAAAGGTCTCCAGGCAAGTTTTGTACGCCGATTAATTTCTTCACCAATGTGACCCTCACTTGGTATCTGCTGTCCAAGATAAACGTACGTGTCTGTTATCTCCAGCTTTTCTCCATCAATCGATAAATCTTCATTTCTTGTAAAAGCATTGTACATCACTTTTGTCTTCTGAAAGTTCATTTTTAATCCCACTTCTTTACTCTTGTCAGCAAGTTCCTGGATCATACTCTGTAGCTCTGATGGGGTAGTTGCAAAAATGACTATGTCATCAGCAAAACGAAGGTGGGTTAGATAATCTCCATTAATCTTTATCCCTTTGTTTTCCCAGTTCAGTGATTGAAAGACATTTTCCAATGTGGCATTAAAGAGCTTCGGAGATATGGTGTCACCTTGTCTCACTCCTTTTCCAATTTTTATGTGTGTTGTATTTTAAAACAGCCGAATCTTTGCACTTGCATTTTCATAGATGTTATTAATAATATTAATGTATGCATCTTCAATACCGCAGGATTTCAGAGCCATTGCAACTGCTGATGGTTTCACCGAATCAAAGGCTTTTTCATAATCGATAAAAGCCATGCATAATGGAAGTTCATATTTCCTCGCTCTTTCAATTAGTTCTCTCAGTACGTGGATATGATCTATTGTGCTGTAGCCACTCCTGAATCCAGCTTGTTCTCTCGGTTGAGCCATGTCCAGTGTCACCTTCAAGCGGTGTGAAAGAACTTTAGTGAAGATTTTATAAACCACTGATAGGAGGCTGATAGGTCTGTAGTTCCTGAGATCCTCAATGTCACCTTTTGTATGTAGCAAGATCATTGTAGCGTTGTTCCAATCTTTAGGAATTTTCCCTTCATTAAGGCATCGAGTGAAAATTTGGGCGAGTACTGTTTCGATTTCTCCACTTGATTCTTGTAGCATGTCTACAGTAATTGCATCTTCTCCTGGCTTTTCCCCGCTTCATGTTCTTGATTGCATGTGCAACTTCTGCTGGAAGGACTGGAAGAACTCTGGTACTGGTACCTTTCATGATGTCTGGAGTACATGTATCATCCCTTTCATATAATTTGGAGTAGAAATCTTTCAATCTTGTCAAAATTTCGCCTCTATTTCTTGTTACAGAACCATCTTCTTTTCTCAGTGCCATAATCTGTTTTTTTCCCCTTACTGAGATGTCCCTTGCTATCTTTAGGCTTTGGTTGTTTTCAATTGCTTTCCTTACTAGTTCACAGTTGAATTTCCTTACGTCTTTAGTGATACTTTTTCGTACTGTCTTGCATAGCTCTATATATTCCACTTTGGAAGTCACATCTTTTTTAGTTGTCCTCATCACTCTTCTTTTTTGCATCAACATTTTGGTTTTTCCTGATAATTTGTTCACATGCAATTTGTTCTTAGACCCAGCTAATTTTGTTGCTGTTTCCATAAGAGCTTTGGTTACTTTTCTGTTAACGTGGTGAGTTATGGCCAAACCCCTCCAAAATGACTCCACAACTTAAATCTTGGCCCTCAGTCTCCGGCAGCTGGGATGTACCTGGCCAAGGCAGCGGCCAGTGCGACATGAAGGCAGAGGGTGCTAAGAATCCCCGGAGGACCGGACTAGGCTGCCATCTGATGCTGACCTTGGCGACGTATAACGGACGCTCCCTATCTTCTGATTCAAGGCTTCTTGAATTGGAAGAGGAACTACAAAGGATCAAGTGGGACATCGTCGGGCTAAGTGAGGTAAGGAGAAAAGGAGAAGATCTCATTGAACTGAAAAGTGGACATCTCTTCTACTATCGTGGGACAGATACTGGCGGACGAACAATAGGGTCCAGTATGTCGTCACTATACCTCTGAGTATTGAGGTTTCAATATGGCAACGCAGAGGTCGGTACGGCTGACTAACCATACGTCTGCCCACACCTGAACCTTGCCACCACCATAGGTATCCTTTTTCTAGATATTCGAGGGAAGATAGCGAGTACCTGCCTCTCTCCAGATGTAAATTTTTAATGGACGTTAGAGGGAAGATAGCGAGTACTTGCCTCTCTCCAGATGTAAACTTTTCCTGGACATTAGAGGGAAGATAGCGAGTACCTGCTTCTCTCCAGATGTAAACTTTTCCTGGATATTAGAGGGAAGACAGCGAGTACCTGCCGCTCTCCAGATGTAAACTTTTCCTGGACATTAGAGGGAAGATAGCGAGTACCCGCCTCTCTCCAGATGTAAACTTTTCCTGGACATTAGAGGGCAGATAGCGAGTACTTGCCTCTCTCCAGATGTAAACTTTTCCTGGATATTAGAGGGCAGATAGCGAGTACAGGCATCTCTCCAGATGTAAACTTTTCCTGGACATTAGAGGGAAGATAGCGAGTACCTGCCTCTCTCCAGATGTAAACTTTTCCTGGATATTAGAGGGAAGATAGCGAGTACCTGCCTCTCTCCATATGTAAACTTTTCAAGGACATTAGAGGGAAGATAGCGATTACCTGCCTCTCTCCAGATGTAAACCTTTCCTGGACATTAGAGGGAAGACAGCGAGTACTTGCCGCTCTCCAGATGTAAACTTTTCCTGGACATTAGAGGGAAGACAGCGAGTACCTGCCGCTCTCCAGATGCAAACTTTTCCTGGACATTAGAGGGAAGATAGCGAGTACCCGCCTCTCTCCTGATGTAAACTTTTCCTGGACATTAGAGGGAAGATAGCTAGTACAGGCATCTCTCCAGATGTAAACTTTTCTTGGCCATTAGAGGGAAGATAGCGAGTACCGGCCTCTATCCAGATGTAAACTTTTCCTGCACATTAGAGGGAATATAGCGAGTACCTGCCTTTCTCCAGATGTAAACTTTTCCTGGACATTACAGGGAAGATAGCGAGTACCTGCCTCTCTCCAGATGTAAACTTTTCCTGGACGTTAGAGGGAAGATAGCGGTAACCTGCCTCTCTCCAGATGTAAACCTTTCCTGGATATTAGAGGGATGATAGGGAGTACTGGCCTCTCTCCAGATGTAAACTTTTCCTGGATATTAGAGGGAAGATAGCGAGTACCTGCCTCATTCCAGATGTAAACTTTTCCTGGATACTAGAGAGAAGATAGCGAGTACCTGCCTCTCTCCAGATGTAACCTTTTCCTGGATATTAGAGAGAAGTTGGCGAGTACTGGCCTTTCTCCAGATGTAAACTTTTCCTGGATATTAGAGGGAAGATAGCGAGTACCGGCATCTCTCCAGATGTAAATGTTTCCTGGAGATTAGAGGGAAAATAGCGAGTACCTGCCTCTCTCCAGTTGTAAACTTTTCCTGGATATTAGAGGGAAGATAGCGAGTACTTGCCTCTCTTCAGATGTAAACGTTTCCTGGATATTAGAGAGAAAATAGCGAGTACTGCCCTCTCTCCAGATGTAAACTTTTCCTGGATATTAGAGGGAAGATAGCGAGTACTGGCCTCTCTCCAGTTGCAAACGTTTCCTGGATATTAGAGGGAAGATAGCGATTTCTGGCCCCTCTCCAGATGCAAGCTTTTCCTGGATATTAGAGGGAAGATAGCGAGTACTGGCCTCTCTCCAGATGTAAACTTTTCCTGAATATTAGAGGGAAGATAGTGAGTACCTGCCTCTCTCCAAATGTAAACCTTTTCTGGATATTAGAGGGAAGATAGCGAGTACCTGCCTCTCTCCAGATGTAAACTTTTCCTGGATATTGGAGGGAGGATAGCGAGTACTGCCCTCTCTCCAGATGTAAACTTTTCCTGGACATTTGAGAGAAGATAGCGGGTACCTGCCTCTCTCCAGATGTAAACTTTTCCTGGACATTAGAGGGAAAATAGCGGGTACCTGCCTCTCTTCAGATGTTAACTTTTCCTGGATATTAGATGGAAGATAGCGAGTACTGGCCTCTTTCCAGATGTAAACTTTTCCTGGATATTAGAGGGAAGTTAGCGAGTACTTGCCTCTCTCCAGATGTAAACTTTTCCTGGATATTAGAGGGAAGATAGCGAGTACTTGCCTCTTTTCAGATGTAAACGTTTCCTGGACATTAGAGAGAAAATAGCGAGTACTGCCCTCTCTCCAGATGTAAACTTTTCCTGGATATTAGAGGGAAGATAGCGAGTACTGGCCTCTCTCCAGTTGCAAACGTTTCCTGGATATTAGAGGGAAGATAGCGATTTCTGGCCCCTCTCCAGATGCAAGCTTTTCCTGGATATTAGAGGTAAGATAGCGAGTACTGGCCTCTCTCCAGATGTAAACTTTTCCTGAATATTAGAGGGAAGATAGTGAGTACCTGCCTCTCTCCAAATGTAAACTTTTTCTGGATATTAGAGGGAAGATAGCGAGTACCTGCCTCTCTCCATATGTAAACTTTTCTTGGATATTAGAGGGTAGATAGCGAGTACTGCCCTCTCTCCAGATGTAAACTTTTCCTGGATATTAGAGGGAGGATAGCGAGTACTGCCCTCTCTCCAGATGTAAACTTTTCCTGGACATTTGAGAGAAGATAGCGGGTACCTGCCTCTCTCCAGATGTAAACTTTTCCTGGACATTAGAGGGAAGATAGCGGGTACCTGCCTCTCTTCAGATGTTAACTTTTCCTGGATATTAGATGGAAGATAGCGAGTACTGGCCTCTTTCCATATGTAAACTTTTCCTGGATATTAGAGGGAAGATAGCGAGTATCGGCCTCTCTCCAGATGTAAACGTTTCCTGGATATTAGATGGAAGATAGCAAGTACCAGCCTCTCTCCAAATGTAAACTCGGCGAGAATCACTCTGTAAACAGTATCGCGACTGATCAGTGAACAGAACGGACATCCACTGATTTTGAGTTTAGTTCACATGCATTCGTGGCCAATTGAAACGTTCATTCCGGTGGTGGGGGATGAGGAACACGCATAATACCGCTGGCCGAGCATACAGTCCTCTTGAATGTAACCTTCTGCGTACCGTCGAAGCTGAAAGCCTTCGTCCGGTGGCTGCCTCAATTACAGATCTGAGATGAGTCGGTGCAGCCGTCCTGTTCCTCCGTGCCGAATGCCACAAATACCGGTCCTGCGCGGAAGTCGCCTACTTTCGCTCTACCTTGGTGATGCCGCACCCGTGGCTTGGAACTGCTGCCACATCCTGCTGACCACAGAGCGATCAGCGTTGCGCCATCTTGCGACTTCCGCCTTGCGTTGCCCTGCTCCGATTCGACCTATCGCTCTGAAGCGTAACTCCCTTGGTAAGTGACGTCTCGAAGCCTTGTTAACAAAATAGCTATCTCGAAATCTTTTCATTCATCGTCACACGCGTATTGGCGACTCCCTCCGAAACAGCTGGTTTTAAGCTCTTGCGCATTTGCATAAATCGTCGCCAGCGCCACTAATTTGCCTTCCGTATGCAAATATGCAAATTTCATGCAATTTTAATTATGTTTTGTCCAATTATCGCGATTTTCCGGTTTGTTGCTTAATTTATGGAAACCAGTGTATCTCGAGTTGGCTACTTAGTCTAAATCTGCGTGATGGATTCCGTTAACGTCGTATAGTTTTCATCGAATTATGTTTGCGTTTTTTCCAAACGACATGTAAGTTGGTGACCCGCTACAAAATAACCACCAAAAGATCACAAACGCGTTCATTAAATTCTGTCTAGATGATTTTGTGAGATTATGTTGTCTTTATTAGGAAATCTATTCTCTTTTTTTTATTTTCCTCCTTGGTCAATTTGGAACTCTGCAGCACTAACGTGTTCCTTTGAATCGAAACTCTATGTTTCTGGTGGCACCGGAATTGGCAGATCTGCACTGTGATAAACGGCCATCGCGACCCAAGAAATATTAGGATATTTAACTAAATCCTAATACTTGCATGTGATTCCACTGATTTCTGTGACACAAAAATAACAGTCCATGTCGTGATCCTTTGGTTCTCTTCACACCATGGAAAATGCAAATGGCATATGAGGAGATTTCCCTTTAAGCGTATTGCTAAGCAAAATTCCATACGAAACACAACAGATAGCAGGGGCCCAAAATTTGTGCATATTTGTATCTCCAGCTTTACACCCAAAGTAGAGCTCATACTATTTTGCAGTAATGTTTCTTCTTGGAGACTTTAAAGTTACCATATTTTTCCGTGTATAAAACGATATTTTTTTCCAAAAATTTTAGACCACAAATTGGGGGTCGTCTTATATACGGGGGGTAACCGTTTGAGAAAACCCTGGAGTTACAGCGGCGAAACTGTCAATACCACTTATCCCTTCTCTCCACTGCGACTTACAAGCAGTTATTCCTGGTGGACTTACATGTCAGCTACAGACTCTAGATGTTTCCATCAACAAGCATTTCAAAGCCCTGATGAAAGAAGAATGGAATAAATGGGTGCAAAAAGCAGGTACTAACTTGACACCGACAGGGAAAGTGAAAAAACCAACCATTACTGAAGTACGCAACTGGGTATTAAACTCATGGAATGGAGTCAAGCAAGAGGTGCTTGTGAAGTCCTTCAAGAAATGTGAAATCAGCAATGCCATGGATGGAACTCAGGATGATCTAATATACACTGAAGAACAATTAAATTAGAGACAGCTGGCGTTATGCAAATGTGGCGCCGTGAGCGGCCCTGTAAACGGAAACGACATGACGTATGCAGCGATCCGACAATATAAGGAGTGATGCGACGGGAATCAGTAAGAGTCGGACGCAGTATGGGTAAGACGAAGGATCTAAGCGCATTTGATCGTGGGCAAATTGTCGGGGCCCGACCAATGGGTCACTCCATCTCGGAAGTCGTGCAGGCACTGGGATTTTCACGAGCCACTGTGTCACGGGTGCACCGTGAGTAAATCTAATCCGGTAAATCCATCTCTTCAGGGGCCAACTGCCGTGGACAACAGCGTGTGGATAAGCGGGGTCATCGTCTGCTAGCTCGCATTGTAACAGCGGATAGACGAGTCGCAGTGCAAGAAATCATTCGACAATTTAACGCTGGTGCACAAAAACTTGTAAGCAGCCACAACATCCAGAACCATCTCTTCGCTATGGGGTACAGAAGCCATCGTCCCACGAGGTAGCGCTGCTGACCGCACATCACAGAGTACAAAGATTAGCATGGGCGCGGGAACATCACCACTGGAAACTAGATATGTGAGAAAATGTTGCCTGGACTGATGACTCGAGATTCACGTTGATACATGAGGATGGCAGGATACGAGTATGGCGCAAACCACATGAAGTGATGGATCCGTCTTGCCAGAAGGATACTCTTCAAGCTGGTGGGGGTAGCGTTCTCGTCTGGGGACTGTTTACGTGGACTGAAATAGGACCCCTGCAGTGTAATATCGTCCCTCGCAGGTCAACATTACGGGGATATCCTGGATGACCATTTGCTCCCGTTTGTGCGTCTTCAACATCCCACTGGGGACCTCATCCTGCAACAAGACAATGCAGCTCCCGAATTGTATCCGAATAGTTGGATGAACACTCCACCGACGTGACCTCACTTCCTTGGCCAGCTAGGTCAACTGACTACAATCCTATCGAGCACATCTGGGATGCCATCGAGAGAGATGTTCGAGACTCTGACCCCTCCATCAAATCTTCGTGAACTGTGGGAGCGTGTTCAGGGGTCGTGGATCCTTATGGCTTCCCAACGCTTCCGGTGTCTTGTCGATTCCATGCTGAGACGAATCGCCGCCGTTATCAGGGCGAAAGATGGTGCTACACGTTACTAGACAGGTATCTCTAATTCAATTTGTCTTCAGTGTATATAGACAGTTATTCAGACAACTGCAGTTATGCAGTTAAAATTGAAAAAAGTGATACGTCTGGAACTAATAGTGTTAAAGAAAGTGATGCATAATTTCATAGCTTGTGTCTTAAAAATATTAACAAAATTTCTAAATACCATAAATTTCAAACTTCTTTTCTTTAAATATTACCACAGACTTTGTCTGTTATATTAATACTTCAATTATATTACCTAATTGAATGTACTTCAATGATAATCAATTTCAAAAAAATATCAAATGTGTCCTTTTTCGTAATAAAAATATTGATTTCTTAATTTTCGGTTCGAAAACGTAGGGGTCGTCTTATAGACGGAAAAATACGGTAATTAATTCACCACACATAACAAAAATTGTTTGGGTGATTTATACAATTATGAGGCATTTTCATGAAGATTATGTACCACTTACTCATACAGGCAAGTATGCACAAAAACACTATTTACACATTTAGAACAAAAGACATAGAATTAAAACACGAAACAAATTTACAAATGGCAGGTGTTGTTCACGTGAAAACCAGCACTCAACTGATTCTAATAAGCCATATTATGCAAGATTGTATTACCTTGAATGATGCATGATGACTCATTGGTTTGCCACATTTCCCCTGTGGCGGTGACTTTTTAATTAATCATACACAGCAGATTCCTCAACTTGCTTTTCTGCTCAGACATAAATAAATGACTCATAAGGAATAGCTACTGCACTTAACGTGATGTTTTGCTCAATATAAAAGTCCTGAAACAAAAAAAATATTTAAAAAAATAAGAAAACGAATGTAACGGCTTTTTTTTTGAGCAAAATGTATAAGTTGTTTAAAAATAAGTATGCCGGTTACAAAAAAGTGGAGCCGGAATGCCGAATTCTGACATCATTTTCGGAAGCTACACTCAAAATACATAAGAATTCGCCACAATTATCCATTTAAAAAAATCATTTTCGTCCAGTGATTATTATACAATTTTAAAAATGGAAAAAGCTGTCTAAGGGATGGCTTATGACCATTAGACTAAGAAGGGTCCGGGTTCAAATCCTGGTGAGGCCTGGATGCTATGTTTGTCGTCCGGTACTATATTTATCTCCTTTAACTGCAACTAGTGACCCTAAATCGGGGACGGACGACTTCGTACAGCCCATTCAGCTGCTTCAATTAAAAAAAAAAAAAGGAAAAGGAAAGCGACTTGCAATTTAACATCATTTATTCACATCTAATACATCTGAGATGACGATACGCTTTTAATAAAATATTTAGTAGATGAAATGGTATTCACACAAACATTATTAAAGACCAGATGTCACACGAACACATACACTGCCTTACAGAGAAAATCTTACACCACGAAGACGTGACCGCAACGCCATGCACAATGCAGGCTGGGTGCACTCGCACAAGTTATTGGCAGGCCAATCGCACGAACGGCACGCGGGATATAAGCTGACAACCAGACCGTGAGGCCATCAGTCGAGACGTCGTCATGGCCGCGAGAAGTGTGTGGTTCTGCTGTGACCGTGTTTGGAAAACGAACAAGGAGTGCAATGCCCTTAAGATGTCGTCGTATGCGATTTCGTCAAACGGATGAGTTCACGAGAGGTGTCATAGTAGGCCTTCGCACCGCCAGATGGTCCTTGCGTCGTATTGCGGAAGAAACGCAACGTGATGCCACAATCGTCAGTCGCATTTCGAGACAGTGGTGCCAGAAAGGGTCTGTGCAACGTCATTGGGGGACGGAGAAGGACTTTCGAGAGCGCCGATCGTCGCATCCGACATCATGCCGTAGCGGACGCACAGACCACAATGGTCGACATTTTGCAGAGTGAACCCCAATATCGACGTGGACAGTGTTGTGCCGATTGGCTGTGTATAAGCCGTCCGTTGTGAAGGCTACCCTTAACAGTGAGCCATAGTCGTCACTGCCTGACGTGGTATCGCTTCAGAGCTGTGTGTTGTGCCGAATGAAACAGTGTGGTGTTCAGCTACGAATCGTGGTTCTGTCTCACAACGGATGATCACCGTGTGAGAGTCTAGAGGCAGCGTAGCCAACGGGCGTATTCCTCCACCATTGTGGGGCGCCACACGGCCCGGCAACGTAGAATCATGGTGTGGGGTGCTATCATCCCTGTAATGCGTACCGCTGGTACGCATTACGGGCACAGTGACGTCCCGCCGCTATGTTAACGAGATGCTGCGGCGCGTGGCACTACCGTATCTGCAGGGCATCCAAAACGCCGTTTTTCAACAGGATAACGCCCAGCCGCATATCGCTTGGATCAGTCTGAATGCTTTACACGGTGGGAGGATGCTTTCGTGGCCAGCACGATACCCCGACCTCTCGCCCATCGAGCATCTCTGGGACACGATTGGACGTCGGTTGTGTACCCTCCCACCCCCGCAAAATGAAGGTGAACTGTGGACTCGGATCAACACCACATGGTCCATGATACCCCAGGACTTCGAACTCTTATTGCCTCGATGCCACATCGGATTCAACTCTGTATCGCTCAATATGGGGGCCACACTCCTTATCGATCACCCTGTGTATTCGGCCACTTTAGCCTAATCTGTATTTTTACAATTAAAGCATTTATTCAGGACCTTTTTTTGCTATCTGTGCGTGCAGTTTGGTTAGCTTTCGGGCATTCCTTCATGATGTGGCATTTTCTCTGTCAGGCAGTGTATTACTTCTAAAATGAGCTTCTTCGAATGAGCACACACACACACCTATCTGATTCAGTTTCCCTGTAGTAATTTTGCCTGCAGGCAACGCTCGTTAAGAGCAAATAATGGTAAACATGGAGTTGCAGCCCCACCTGTCCTTCGGTAAAGAATGAACCCTTTACATGAATGTGATGTGACGTCGACAGGCATATTTCCAGTAGTAATTTCTCACATTTCTGATGGTCGGTTTTCCCTCTGTCTCTCATAAACGGGGTTTTTCGTTTTTGTGCCGACTGAAGAGAGGCGTACTCTGGTAAAAAAAAGAAATGATACCCAATGAACTTTCAGTCTTCAGAAAAAAAATTAGCAGTCGAAATTTTCGATGACGTCTAATTCATTTCATGCTTTCGCAAAAGTAACAAAACAAAATAATGTATATGAAAAATCCACATGAAAAAAGATGATCCAAACAGTGATGTAATGGTTTTGAAGTTTACGCAGTAAAGCTTTAAATTTAAGTATTACGCTTTCTGACTTTAAAAGGTTGTTACGATGATATGTGAATGCGAAACAGTCATTTCCCACCGCGGTAGAACATAGAACAGTTAGCATCCTCGGAGCATGGTATAGAGTACCGCAGTTGTCTTTAAAATCATTGACGTAAATAAGATGTAGAAGCTGTACACGAGGAAACTAGGGAGCAATGCAACGGAGGTAGCCAAAAAGATAGATATTACAGTAAAAACTAGACAGCAAAGGAGAAATTCGCAAAAAAAAAGATAAATATTACAGTAGGGACTAGACAGCAACGCAAAGGAGGTCACCAAATGTAGATATTACAGTAAAAACTAGACAGCAACGCAAAGGAGGTCCCCAGAGATAGATATTATAGTAGAAACTAGGCAACAACGCAAAGGAGGTCGCCAAAAAGGTAGATATTACAGTAAAAGCTAGACAGCAACGCAAAGGAGGTCCCCAGAGATAGATATTATAGTAGAAACTAGGCAACAACGCAAAGGAGGTTGCCAAAAAGGTAGATATTACAGTAGAAACTAGACAGCAACGCAAAGCAGGCCGCCAAAAAGAAAGTTGTTACTGAAAAAACTAGACAGCAACGTAAAGGAGGTTGCCAAAAATATAGATATTACCGCAGACAGCAATGCAAAGGCGGTCCCCAAAGATAGATATTATAGTACAAACTAGGCAGCAACGCAGAGGAGGTCGCCAAAGAGATAGTTATAACAGTAGACACTAGACAGCAACAAAAAGGATTTCTCCAGAAAGAAAGTTGTTACAGAAAAAACTAGACAGCAACGTAAAGGAGGTTGCCAAAAATATAGATATTACCGCAGACAGCAATGCAAAGGCGGTCCCCAAAGATAGATATTATAGTACAAACTAGGCAGCAACCAAGAGGAGGTCGCCAAAGAGATAGTTATAACAGTAGACACTAGACAGCAACAAAAAGGATTTCTCCAGAAAGAAAGTTGTTACAGAAAAAACTAGACAGCAACGTAAAGGAGGTTGCCAAAAATATAGATATTACAGTAATAACTAGACAGCAACGCAAAGGAGGTTCCCAGAGATAGATATTATAGTAGAAACTAGGCAGCAACGCAAAGGAGGTCGTCAAAAAGGTAGATATTACAGTAGAAACTAGACAGCAACGCAAAGCAGGCCGCCAAAAAGAAAGTTGTTACTGAAAAATCTAGGCAGCAACGTAAAGGAGGTTGCCAAAAATATAGATATTACCGTAGACAGCAACGCAAAGGAGGTCCCCAAAGATAGATATTATAGTAGAAACTAGGCAGCAACGCAAAGAAGGTCGCCAAAGAGATAGTTATTACAGTAGACACTAGACAGCAACAAAAAGGAGGTCTCCAGAAAGAAAGTTTCTGCAGAAAAAACTAAACAGCAACGTAAAGGCGGTTGCCAAAATTATAGATATTACAGTAGGAACCAGATAGCAATGTAAAGGAGGTCACCAAAAAGATCAATATCACATTTGGAGTGGAACCACATCCAAATTCACCGTGTACCTCTAGTTTGCGAAAGTCGAGGGCAGCAATGTGGGTCTGAAAAACAAATACGTCGGTAGGTCGCCTTCAGTCATTGCTGACCACGTGTTATAGGCATCTGTAAAAGAGGATCCGCACCAAACTGCATGATAGCTTGCAGCAGCCAAGTTCGGTGTCAACGTTTATTGCAACTTGCAGGCAATCAAGATAATCAAGAAGCTGGACAAAAAGGGTGTCATACGAATTCAAATAGGAGAAAAAGCTTTTCGGTTAGCGGAGTGCACCTCTCTTCTCCAGTGCCTCAAGAGGACAAATTCATGGATATGATTTGAACGTGTATTCATAATTGTATCATGTATGACATCCACAAACGATCAGAAGAATGGGTCGATGTCGGTTATCCCCCTCAGCACTTTCCCCAATTTGAGATATCATGTTTATTGCTGGGTGAACAAACAGTTGGCTTCATCCGCTGCAGCTTCCTCAAACCGTGTGGTCGGCCCTTGTACTACACGCACTTTGAGGTGGTGCAAAAAAAAAAAAAAAAAAAATAACTGATGAAGCAGAATCCAAAAATGGTTACCAGCTCGGGCGTCATGCTTCTGAACGGCAATGAGCGTCCGCATGGGGCAAGAGTAAGCAAGGAGACGACAAAAGTCTTGGGTATGAAGTTCTTGAGTTCCGACCGACTACCACATTTTCAAGCATTTGGAACCTTAATTAACAAGCAATACAAGAATCACACCACCGTGGAAATACTTTCGATTTGTTCGTGAGATTCTGCTCCTCATATTTCTTTAAAAACAGATATCTGTAAGCTACTTAATCTTTAGAAACATTGTCTTGACACTTATTGTTTCTATTTTGATTAACTGCCTTGCATTTGGGTGTCATTATAATCTCTTGTAATTCGTGATTACCATTTTTCTATTTCATATAAAACAAACATATAGGCAAATAAATCTTTCATTATACTTTTAATACCTTTCAGTCAGCATTTCCTCAATCAAAAGATTTTCTGTACTCACGAGTAAAAAGATTTCTAATCACATCTCGGACAGAAATCACGAGTAGAAGCAGCTGGTTCTATAATGAATTAGCTTTATTTATTTTCGCTAAGCTAATTATTATGAATGAATAATGCTCTACCTACCAGCTAGCTAATGATATACTTGTACTAAGCTTCAAAGTAGTGAATTCAAAAGGGTGTTGTTACTAGTTAATTACGAACGTAAATAAAGTCTTAACGCTGGTTATTTATGGTAAGAAACTAATTGTAAACCTAACAGCCAGACAGAGGTCTGACAAAAACTATGAATTGAGAAAAACTAACTTACACAAACTTCTTTATTGTAAGACTCTTGGTCATCTAAAACACACACACAACTTGTTTTACACTAATGAAGAATCTCTCCTCGTATTATAAACGCTCTCCGTAAACAACAACGCTCTCCGTAAACAACAACAAAAGCTCTCTCTAAGTCTCGATGAACGCGCCTATATACTAGCTACCACCACGTCATGACTTACACTCATTGCCAGATCTCATTCAGCGGGTGAAATAATATTTCGTTCAGTAAGAAGATAATTTACATAGTAAAATAAAATAGCCAGAGATAGTAAAATCAAAATAAAAGTGAATATAGAGTATACGTTACAGTTCATGGTTTTACAAAAAAAAAAAAAGGCTTTCAGGGGTGCAAACCATAATGGAATAATCGCCGCAGTGTTGCTCTATCAGGCACACTAAATTGCCAAAACTCACCAGACACCCCTTCAAATGCAAATGAACAGATTCGCTGCTTTGTTAAGGTGTAAAAACAATGTTCCAGCTGACAGAGATCATATCGCACTGTGAGGCTGAGTGAAAATGTCGCGGCGGGAGAGAACTGACTTTGAGAAAGGAAAGATTGTTGTCTTATATTAGTGGGTTGTCCATAAGAGTAACTGAAATTCGTTTAAACATACCTAAGTCAACTGTTTTGGAAGTACTGAATAAGTGGGAGACACATGGCGTGCCTGAAGCAGCAAAACGTACCATGAGACCAAAGAAAATCAGTGATAGAGGACGTCGAAGCCTCAAGAGAGTCTTTACAGCTAATCGACGGAGTACTGCATAAGACCTCAGATATAGGTGAGTAAAAATCCAGCAACCTCGGTATGTACACTTACCATTCGGAGAGAACTTCATTCCATGGGTTACGGTGGTCGTCCGGCTGCTCATAAGCATTTCATCTCCTCTGGGAATGCTACTCGTCGTTTAGCATGGTGTAAAGAACATTTATCGTGGACCATAGATCAATGGAAACTGGTCCTATGGACTGGTGAATTCTGATTCACGAGCCATCAGTCTGATGACCGTGCGTGGGTATGGCGGCAGCCGAGGGAACGCTTTTTACCATAGTGTACGGTTCCTACGGTCAAGTTTGGAGCTGACAGTGTGCTCCTGTGGAGCTGTTTTTTGTGGTAAGGTAACCGCCCATTGGATATCGTGGACAAACCTGCTAACCAGCACGTCTGCCTCGAGATTCTAGACAATTATTATTATTTTTATTTTTTGATTGGTGGTTTAACTACCACCGTGAGCAACTCAATGGGCTATAAGCAGTCGCCCGTACCTAATTTAAGGTCACTGGGTCCAGGGAAGGGAGAGAGCTAGTGCCGTAAGACAAACACAACATCCATGCCTCACCGGGATTCGAACCCGGACCCCTTACGGACGAATGATCAGAGGCCATCGCTTAGACCACTGCGCCACCGGGGCGGCTAGACAATTATGTCCTACCAACTCTGTGGCAATACTATGGAATAGAGCCTTGTTGGTACCAGCAGGATAATGAACCGAGCCATAAAGCAAAGACTGTTAAGGCGTGGTTTGACGATAATTCCGTGTCGTATGCCGATTGGGCAGCATAGAGTCCTGCTCTTAATCCCATAGAGCACCTATGGGAGGAATTAGAGCGCCGCATAAGAGGTTTGGAACCAAGGCATACTACTAAGCAACAGTTAGGGACAGCATTATGTACTGAATGGAAGCGCATACTTATCGCTGTGTACCAAAACCTTGTCGAAAGCATGTCTCGAAGGCTCAGTGCATGCATTAAGTCCAAAGGTTGATTGACACCGTACTAATCAATGTATGCCAATAACAGCTATGTTGGGTTTCTCTTCTAGGTGTGCAGTGATAGTTTTGTTAATATAGTGTATATTGAGTAGGAAAGAAAATAACGTCTGCAAACGCAAGGCAACAGAAAAGTACTGATTACCGTATGTTCAAATACAAATCTGTCCAAAATGCAGTCGCTATCGTTTGGCACCATATGCTCCCATCGTCTCGGTACTTTCAAAACTGATGTACATTGCCTTTACAAGAAATTAAGATTCATTCATCGGTTGATGGGAAAAAGCTGGATATAGCAGATACGTACATCTACCTTAGACAGCAGATGTTAAGAAAAGGTCACATTAATGAAAAAATTAATCGACGTATAAAACTTGATTGGAGAGCTTTTGAAAGAAACAGTACAATTTTTAAGAGCAATACGCCATTTTGTCATAAAAGAAAAGTGTTAAATCAATACATCCTTTGTGACGTATATTCTGATTTAACGTTCATTTTTGGTTCCTTTTGCTATGTAAATTTGGGTTTTTTCTCTTCTGCATTTTCCAAACCTATTATCTTCTCTCTCACATGAATGAGGTCGGCAACATTTTTTGGGGTCAGAGAGAGTGACGCATGAATGTGATAAGAACATTAGATAAAAAGGACGATAGGGGCAGTTACTTTGTGTGTGTGTGAGATGCTTGATCGTTGTTAAGATAGATTATACGACAGATAAATAAGGTATTGTGCGCGTGTGGGGAGATGTTCGATCGTTGTTGTGATAGATTATACGACAGATAAATACGGTATTGTGCGTGGAGATGTTCGATCGCTCTTAAGATGGATTATAAGACAGATAATTAAGGTATTGTGTGTGTGTGTGTGTGGAGATGTTTGATCGTTGTTAAGATAGATTATACGACATATAATTACGGTATTGGTATTGCGTGTGGAGATGTTCGATCGTTTTTAAGATGGATTATACGACAGATAATTAAGGTATTGTGTGTGTGTGTGTGTGTGTGTGTGTGTGTGTGGAGATGTGCGATCGTTGTTAAAATAGATTATACGACAGATAATTACGGTATTGTGTGTGGATATGTTCGATCGTTGTTAAGATAGATTATTCGATAGATAATTAAGGTATTGTGTGCGTGTGTGGAGATGTTCGATCGTTGTTAAGATAGATTATACGACAGATAATTAAGGCATTGTGTGTGTGTGTGTGGAGATGCTCGATCGTTTTTCAGATAGATTATACGACAGATAATTAAGGTATTATGTGTGTGTATGGAGATGTTCGATCGTTGTTAAGATAGATCATACGACAGATAATTAAGATATTGTGTGTGTTTGTGGAGATGTTCGATCGTTGTTAAGATGGATTATTCGACAGATAATATGGGTATTGTGTGTGCTGTGGAGATGCTCGATCGTTGTTAAGATGGATTATACTACAGATAATAAAAGTATTGTGTGTGAAGTGTAAAACTCTTAGTGCTGTATTTTGGATTTCATCAAATATTGCTGGACCAATAAAAGGTCGTAGTAAGTTTGACTTCTGTATATGTTTCGTCTGGCCGTAAAAACTTAATTGGAGCTATCCAGTGCAACTATTGCATCGTATTCTTATTTAGTTCAACATTTCCTTAGTCATCGTTTTAGGCATTGAGTAATACCAATCTCGCACACGAAAAAGGATTACGTTATACCTTCCATTGCTTACGTACGGAGCAGAGACGTAAAACGTAACTAAACAAGTTAGTAAAATCATGGAATGCATTGATTATGTTACGCTTTCCAACATACCAGAAATAATTACTCAAGTTGTTACTCAAGTTATGAGGATAATGGTTGTTGAACAAATCTGGCTCCAATGACCTGATCTTTGACCGCATTTCCATGATATTCAACAGAACCGGTAAAATATATTTCCGAAACAACATAATAAAGTTTTGTCACAATCGAAGCATTTTTACGTAAGTTATAACGCATAAGGTCGATGGAATGGATCCCGATCGTATATTCTATCCTTTGCCCAAATTTCTCCCATTTTCAATGAGGTTCGTCTTCATGTGGTCCTCTAAGATGTACTAAGATTTCATTGAAATCAAACTATATTTACGCAAGTTATGACGCATAAGGATAATGGAATAGATCTCGCTCCTATCTTGTGACCTTTGAACCCATTCCATCTATTTTCAATAGGATTCGTCCGCAGGTGGTCTCCTTCCAAATACTAAAATTTTATCGAAATCGAACCATTGTTACGCAAGTTATGACGCATAAGGGCAAAGGAATGCATCCCGCTCCTATGTCCTGACCTTTCACCCTACTGTACCCAATTTTAATAGGGTTTGTCCTGAGGTTATCCGCTACAACATACTAAAATTTCATCGAAATTGAACCATATTTACGCAAGTTATGAGGCATAAGGGCAATGGAATGGATCCCGCTCCTATGTCGTGACGTTTGACCCCATTTCGTCCATTTGCAAAAGGGTTCGTCCCCAGTGGTTCCCTACCACATAATAAACTTTCATCGAAATCGAACCGTTTTTACGCGAGTTATCGTGCGGACGGACGGACAAAGCTAGAGCATATACGCTTCTTCAACATACGGCTGGAAAGCGTAAAAAAGGCATACAAAAATGCATGCAGCTGAAAGAAGCATGAAGAGATGTATGCTTGGTGTGACCAAGAAAGATAAAAAGAGGAACCCGTGGATCAGGAAAACAAGAGTGGAATCTGAGTAAAATCCCTGAAATGGCGATGGGCTGGACATATTACCAGAAGAACGGACCACCGATGAACTACAGAAATTTTGGACAGGATTCCAAGGGACAGGAAAAGACCCAGAAGACTACGTAGGAGATGGGTGGATGCAGGAGACTCTCCCAAGAGAGTCAGTTGTTGTATAAACTTGGAGAGACCTTCATCCAGTTGCGGACTGATAATGATAGACAATAATAATGATAATAATGATGATGATGATGATGTATTTGAATTTATAGTTCAAAGCAGATTTATCCGGATCGAGGTAGAGTCGGGTCCAATTACATAGGTGTGCAAAAATTAAGGACGAAGAGAAGAAATTAGCATAACAGCGAAACAAGTAGGCAGAACGCACCGAAAGACCACTCAGGAGATAGACTAGGGTCCGGTACGGTAGGGCATGCGTATATATGTAGCATGACATAGGGGGAGAGTCGGAAGGGTATAAAGCACACGGGCGGTGTACGCTCAGCAATTCGGTGAAAGCTATTGCACGGTGTACATCGGTTTGAACGACGTCGAGTTGCTGCCACCGCGTGATATGGCCAACAGGCAATCCAGTAGATGACATCTGGATGACTTTACCCGAGGTCGCGTCATTGGGAAGTTGGAAGAAGGTCGAAGCGTGACTAGTGTGGCCGAGGCGTTCGGGATCACTCACAGCATCGTTTCACGAGCTTGCAGAGTATTGCAAACGACAGGAACAGCAGTCCGAGAGTTTAGCAGTGGTCGTCCACGAGCAACCACGGCGGTGGACGACCGGTATATTTTTCTACAGGCGAGAAGAGACAGACGGCAGACAGCGGGAGAAATCGGAAGGCACATGCAACAGACAACTGGACGTCCGTTATCGCGTTTTACCGTGGCTAGGAGGCTGCACAAAGGTTGTCTATTTGCACGACGACCAATACGGTGTGTGCCTTTAACGCCTGGTCATCGGAGACGGCGGATTCTGTGGTGCCAGGAACACGAGAACTGGACGCATCAACAGGGTCAAATTCTTCTTTACGGGTGAGAGCCTATTTAGTCTGACGAGCAATTCTGGACGTATACACATCTGGAGAGAGCAGGGAACACGCAATCACACCTCCAACATCATCGAAAGGGACCGGTTTGGAGGTGGCGGAGTTCTCGTTTGGGGCGGTATTATGCTTGGTAGCCGTACTGACCTCCACATCTTCCAAGGAGGTTCAGTCAATGGTGTCCGCTATTGTACCGAGGTTCTCCTGTCTCACGTGCGTCTGTTTAGAGGTGCTGTGGGTCCTTAGTTCCTCTTCATTGACGACAACGCTACACCTCATCGTACAGTGGTTGTCGAAGATCTGTTGGAGAGTGAAGATATTCAACGCATGGATTGGCCTACAAGGTCACCTGACCTAAATCCAATCGAACACGTGTGGAACCTTCTCGGGAGACGCTTGGCAGCACATCACCAGCCACCAGTAACGGTTCCGCAGCTGCGATTGGCGCTACAAAGGGAATGGGTCGCAATGCCTCAACAGCTGCTTGACAACCTCGTCCTCAGCATGGACAGGCGTTGTAAATCGTACAACACAGTCAAGGGTGATCATATCCTTTGCTAAAGACTGGATTTTTGTTGGCAGCCGCCTGTCACATGGACGTTTCTGTCTTCTGTCCAGTTGTGCTCGAAGCTACCTTTTCAATAAAGTGCCTTTGTATCCTTTGGATTCCTTGTTTGGACGGTTTTGCTTACTTGTCCCGTATTCTTACATCTTGGGGATCTTATGGTGTGGTTTGAGTCGAGGTGGAGCACTTCTGCACGACGTTACATTCGGAAAACCGTCTCGTCCTTAGTATTTGCACGGCAATGTATATGACTTCCGGGTCCGGGTCCAAATTTTTTGAAACGTTTTTAACTCTGCCCGGTACTGCTGAGATAGGAGCGGGTAATGGAATTATTTTTCCTAAGCTTTTACAAACCCCTGTAGCGATGTGAACACTGTTGTTTGAACAGAGCAGAAAACTGGGAGCAGCATTTGATTCAGAAACCTCTAACTTAAAATCTTTAAGCTATGCAGGTGTAGCTACGATGTAAGTTGTTTTCGTATCGAACAGCGTTAAAGAAATCAAAACTTTTCATAAATTTTTCGAATATTTCGGTATATTAAAATTACTTTTAAATCCTTCTTCCAGATTAGCAAAAAATAGGAGGTTTTCACATTTCGAAAAACAGAAAGAATTTAACGCGTAACATTGTGATAAGTGATTAATATTTAGTAGTCTCGTGTAAGGTTCTTCAAGTCTGTTTTACTTCAGAAATTAATCTTGTTTACATAGGTGCGCTCCAGTAAACGCTGTAAAAATTCTGAGAAATAAATTTAAAATCATGTTTTTTGGTACAACTGCTTGGTCGAAATATTCTACGAAGGTAATTAATATCACCTCAGAGTGGATGGAGGGCTTTGTTGTGAAGAGGGAAAGTGGATCATTTATTTTTTCCCCTTTACTCCAATAGTTTTATGTACTCAGATTTCCAAGCATATAACTGTACAAAATTACATTTATTTCAACATGTGTTCTGAGCACATCTGCAGGTGGGGGAGCCAAAATATCATTGCTAATGAGTTTGCGTTATCAAAAGCCTTTTTTCGCATTGCGTAAATTACTTCAGAAAAACATCTAGAACATTGCCTCGCTCAGCGGTGCTCCCAAACATTAATCAAATGGCAGCGCATTATCGAGAAAGGCAGTCTCAATGTAAATTACTCTTAAAATAATAAATAAAAAGAGAGATTTTTTTTTTGCGAACGGGAAAACTTTCACATAAGCAGCTTTGATTACCATGTACGCTTTTATTTCCATCCTACACACAAGTTTCGGAGCAAAAATAAAATAAACCGCAAAGAAAATTCTCCTTACATGCATTTAATTACACAGATTTTGTACCAGTTCTTAACGAGCACTGTTTTCTTTTATACGTGTTGTTCAGCTATGATTTTCAGTAAATAAAAACATTTGTAACGAGTGGCTTTCATTTCTACAGCATCTAATTTTTATTGATTGATTTCGCAAGGTATATGATACTATGTGTGAAACAAAGTTTCCAAAGATACAAATTTGGAAGATGTGAATCCGTTTATTGGAGCAAATATGCTATGGCCGCCACGGTGGCGCAGTGGTCTAAGTGATGGCCTCTGATCATTCGTCCGAACTGGGTCCGGGTTCGAATCCCGGTGAGGCATGGATGTTGTGTTTGTCTTACGGTACTGGCTCTCTCCCTTCCCTGGAACCAGTGACCCTAAATTAGAGACGGGCGACTGCTTATAGCCCATTGAGTTGCTCACGGTGGTCGTTAAACCTCCAATCAAAAAAAAAAAAAAAATGCTATGGATATCAAGTCAGATTACATCTTAAAACTTGAAAATTTCGTCATCCTCGAGCTGGAATGGAACACGCGTCTCCCGGACAAAGATGGAAACGGGTCACGGGCTGACATGTTCTTGCGGGTCAAACGGGTCGGGTCAAGGTGTTTCTGACCCGGTTTCATTTACGCTTTTCAACCGTAGGTTGAAGCAAGGTAGTTAGAATGAGAGAAGGTAGGTCAATGAGTTCGCCCAACCCACTCCGGCTTAGGGTTACAGGAATAAGTGACGTCAGTGGAACCCACTTGGAGCTGTCCAACGCTCTCTCTCCCCAGTGCAGACGTCCACTTGATATAATGAACTCGTTTTCAGATGAAGGTTATAACACTATGCGTTGATTAAACAAAGAAATACTTTGTTTAATCAACGGATAGTGTTATAATCATCCCTTACCAACCGATTTCAAGCACAGGCTGAAAATGCTATTGCTTGGATCAAAGCTTCCGCTGCCGGCAAATGGCAACGTTAAAAACGACGAGGCGGGGCCGGCTGGAACATACCCTGTGCCCCGCACTTAAAGTGAAAAAACAAAATCATTTTTTGTAGAATTTTTAAAAATTTATATTTTTTTGTAAGTTTTGGAGCGCGAGGCTCTTAAAAGGAATTTCATTAAGTTATTTTATTTCCATTCCCCCTCCCTTTTTTTTTTTCGAATAGGTTATCGCTCTTCGCCGTACAGATACTGAGGTTTTCAAATGACTGTTTTAACCACCTTAATGTTTTCCGCATTAATAAAATAGTAAAATAAATTTCATCATTTTGCGGTCCCTACTTTTATATATTCAACAATTTGTGTATAAACTAAATACTTAGATTTAACAAAATAAAAAAACCAATCACTGCAACATGTATATTGAAAAAAATATGTTTATGAATTTATTTTAGAAGAGTCCTTAATATTTCCTACACAAAAATATTCGGAATGCAAAAATATTTGCTACGCAGGTATCTTTTCATCATTTTGTGAGGAAGTTTTCATAAAAGTCACAATGGAACCTCGACCTGTAGAGAAAATCGTGGACTTTAACTAACACTTTTTACTCTCTCTCTCTCTCTCCCTCTCCTTCTGTCTGTCTCTCTCTCTCTTTCTCTCGGAATTTTCAATCCATATTACGGTCTTTTTCTTAAGCTTAAAGCAAATACGTATTTCTGCGAGATAATCATTATGTCTTTAGGACAGTTTTTGCGTGTGTTCTTTACGAACAGCATTTTTCACGTAACGATTTTATTAAAATATGAGATTTATTTTCTAGTGCCTAGAAAATAAAATTTATGCCTGAGCCGCGGAAAAATTCCATCGTGCCCTGCGTATGAAATTTTGCTCCGGGCCCCGCGATGAAATTTTTCCTTGAGCCCCGGAAAAACTCCATCGGGCCCTGCGAATGAAATTTTGCTCCGGGCCCCGCGATTTTCCCTTGAGCCCCGGAAAAACTCCATCGTGCCCTGCGAATGAAATTTTGCTCCGGGCCCCGCGATGAAATTTTCCCTTGAGCCCCGGAAAAACTCCATCGTGCCCTGCGAATGAAATTTTGCTCCGGGCCCCGCGATGAAATTTTCCCTTGAGCCCCGGAAAAACTCCATCGTGCCCTGCGAATGAAATTTTGCTCCGGGCCCCGCGATGAAATTTTCCCTTGAGTCCCGGAAAAACTCCATAGTGCCCTGCGAATGAAATTTTGCTCCGGGCCCCGCGATGAAATTTTCCCTTGAGCCCCGGAAAAACTCCATCGTGCCCTGCGAATGAAATTTTGCTCCGGGCCCCGCGATGAAATTTTCCCTTGAGCCCCGGAAAAACTCCATCGTGCCCTGCGAATGAAATTTTGCTCCGGGCCCCGCGATGAAATTTTCCCTTGAGCCCCGGAAAAACTCCATCGTGCCCTGCGAATGAAATTTTGCTCCGGGCCCCGCGATGAAATTTTCCCTTGAGCCCCGGAAAAACTCCATCGTGCCCTGCGAATGAAATTTTGCTCCGGGCCCCGCGATGAAATTTTCCCTTGAGCCCCGGAAAAACTCCATCGGGCCCTGCGAATGAAATGTTGCTCCGGGCCCCGCGATGAAATTTTCCCTTGAGCCCCGGAAAAACTCCATCGTGCCCTGCGAATGAAATTTTGCTCCGGGCCCCGGGATGAAATTTTCCCTTGAGCCCCGGAAAAACTCCATCGTGCCCTGCGAATGAAATTTTGCTCCGGGCCCCGCGATGAAATTTTCCCTTGAGCCCCGGAAAAACTCCATCGGGCCCTGCGACGAAGACAAAATAATAACGGCCAATTTTTTTCAGTTTAATAGAAACACAAGACGAGGCAAAAAATTCGAACGCCTCGAAGATGGACAATGTGTGTGTTAAAACTTGCAATTTTGTTAGTCCTAAAGAGGAAGAAGCCATACGCTGTTTTGCTGGATATTTAGCCTTTCGTCACAGGGATAAAAAATTGGAAACGTTTTCCTACTTAAAGGGGACCAAAAAAATTCTGGATTGAGACTTTAAGAGGTGAGTTGATGATACCAAACAACATTTGGATAGAAATTGTGAAACAGTTTGAATCAGTTTTTTCAGAATTTCATGGAGCTAGCATACATAAATTCCAAGAGGCCGTAAACAAACTTCAATTGAAATTAAAACTTTCCCAAAGTGGGTGTCATTAAAACCTATGCGAGAGCAAGAACATTTTTTCTCATTAAATACACTTGCGAAAAGTGAAAAAGAACAACAAGAAGGAGACGTCTGATACCAATGAAATTTATACAGTATAATAACGGAATACAGAGGATAACGTGATCAAAACATTACGGCAAAATACAGCTGTATTTGCTGGTAAACTGAAAAATGACATTTCCATGTAACATGGTTAGTACGAGGTTGAACCGCCATGAACTGCGTCACACTGTGCAATTCTGGTATGAAGTCTGTCGTACAGATGTTGGATGTAAGTCTGGGGTATTGAGTTCCAAGCATCCTCAACCTGGACGCGTAAATCGGGGATGGTCGTGGCTGGCCGTGGAGACCGGATAAGTCATTGTCCCATAAAATCCCACACGTGCTCAATGGGGGGGGGGGGGGCAAATCCGGTGAACGTGCAGTCCATGGAAGTTGTCTCACACCCTGAAGTGCATGTTGCGTTGCACGTGTCGTGTGTGGGCGTGCGTCATCTTGCTGGAAAGCACCTCGATGAACCGACCTTACAAATGGCACAGCAACGGGCTGAAGGATGTTGTTGATGTAGGAGGTGCTGTTTAACGTACCCGGTACAAACACTAGTTGTGTACGGAAGTGACATCTGATCGCTCCCCACACCAGAAGACCAGGTGTATGCCCTGTGTGTTGCTGGCGGCGGCAAGAAGGGTGAAGACGCTCCCCTGTGCGTCTGCGAACACGCATACGGCCATCGGAGGCTCCCAAGCAGAATCTGCTTTCACCGCTGAACACGACAGATCGCCATTGCGTTCTCCAGTGCAGACGTTGGCGACACCACTGCAGTCATTCCTGACAATGGGCTGGAGTCAGAGGTACACATGCCAGAGGCACACGTGCATGTAGTCCTACATCCAGTAGACGGTTGTGGATTGTTCGCACAGTCACCTGATGTGCAACGGCAGCTCGGATTTGCGTAGCAGTGGATGTTCTGCTTGACAAGGCCGCTCTCCTTATGCGTCAATCGGTCCGCTCATCAGTCCGTCTGTGACTCCCGGTTCCACGTCTTCTCGTGTGGGAATGTTCCTCGGACCATCTACGCCACCATCGTACCACCACCGATACTTCCCGTCCAATTCGCTTCGCAATATGACGATACGACCACCCGGCCTCGCGGAGTCCGACTAGACGACCTCGCTCAAAGTCCGATAACTGCTGAAATCGTACACGTGTTCTATGTCCAGGCATTGCAGCTTCTTCAGGGTCTTTGCACGTGTTCGTACGCCGACGACTGATTACATTCACTTCGCCGTACTGCTTAAATACCACCGACGATAATTTGCATGTTATGCCGTGCTGTAGCGTAAGCGCTCACCGGTTAGTCCCGAAATTAACACCACGCCTACGTAAACTTGACCCCATTAACATATGAAAATTTCATGATCGTCCGCCAATTCCTTCTTGGTGTTCTTTTTTCACTTTCCGCCAGTGTATATTAACAATGTCAACCAACAAAATTTAAGGAAGAGAAAAAAACAAGAACAGCATTGAATTCCAGGGAGTAAAAAAAAAAGGAAAGAATGGAGAGGAAATTCCAAGTTTTAGTAATCGGTAAGTTTTGTGTTAATTTAGTAGTTCCTATTGTAAAAAATCCTGCCTATGCATTCCCAAAATCGTCTAATTTGAACTAAGAGTCGCCCATTTTACCATTCTTTACCACTACGAAAGAAGACTGCTGGGGACCAACTACGTCACAGGCATCCGTGAGGGGAAACCACCCGCTGTTTGTTTACAATCTTTGACGTACCTCTTTCATTCTAACTACCTTGGGTTGAAGAAGCGCTTTGTCCGTCCGCACAATAACTCGCGTAAAAATGTTCGATTTCGATGAAAGTTTAGTATGTGGTAGGGGACTACCTGGGGACAAACCCTGTTGAAAATGGACGAAATGGGGTCAAAGGTCAGGACAAAAGAGCGGAATCCATTCCATTCCCTCGTGCGTCATAACTTACCCCAAATCATTCGATTGCGACAAAACTTTATCATGTTGTTTCGGAGGTATACGGAACCAGTTCTGTCGAATATCATCGAAATGAAGTCAAAGGTTAGGGCACATGAGCGAGATTTGTTCCACAGCCTTTGTCCTCATAAATTGACTAAAAATGTTTCTATTGCGACAAAACTTTAGTATGTTGTTCCGGAGGTTTGCTGAATCAATTCTGATTACTATAATCGAAATGGGGTCAAAGGTCAGGGAACAGGAGCACGATTTATTCCACAGCCATTATCCTCACAACTTGACTAAAAATGCTTCTATTCTGTAAAACCTTTAGTATGTTGTTCCGGAGGTATACTGAACCAATGCTGTTGAATATCATCAAAATCGGGTTAAAGGTCAGGGCACAAGAGCGAGATTTGTTCCACAGCCATTATCCTCATAACTTGAGTAATGATTTCTGGTATGTTGGAAAGCGTATAAAAATCAATGCATTGCATGATTTTACTAATTTGTTTTTGAATAGAAAATAAATATTTCAAAAAGCCCTTCAGGGGTATTTGAAATAATACTTCAAAGCTGCAGAGTACGATCCAGGAACTTGCTGAGAAGGTTAAAGAAGTGGGGATTAAAATTAACTTTCAGAAGACAAAACTGATGTGCAAGGCTTTTACAAGGAATGAAATTTTTTCAATTGATGGGAGAAAACTGGAGATAACCAATTCCTACGTACAGTAGCTGTAGCTGTCCCAGAGATATCAAGTGAAGGTCGCATTGATGAAGAAATCAATCGGAGAATAAAACTTGGCTGGAGAGCTTTTGGAAGAAACAGTACAATTTTCAAGAGCAATATGCCATAATATCTTAAGAGAAAAGTGTTTAATCAATGCATGTTTCCAGGGCTTACGTACGCCGTAGAGACGTCAACCTTAATTAAAAAAGACATAGAAAGACATCTGCAAGAAGCACGGAGAGATGCATGCTTGGTACAACCAAGAAAGATAAAAAGTAGAACTCGTATATAAGGAAAATAACAAGAGTGGAAGACATCAAAATCAGAATAAAATACCTGAAATGGCAATGGGCTAGACATATAGCCAGGAGAACTGACCATTAATGAACAACCGAAATTTTAGACTGGATTCCAAGGGACAGGAAAAGACCCAGAAGAAGACTACGTGGGAGATGGGGGATGGAGGAGACTGTATCAAGACAGTCCGTTGTGGAAGAAACGTGGGAAGATCTTCATCCAGCAGTGGATTAGTAATGATTGACAGTCATGATGATGATGATGATGATGATATATTCGAGTTTACAGCTGAAAGCAGATTTGTCCGGGTCGGGTCCAATTATGTGACGGCCTGATCCGGGTCCAAAATGTTTGACCCGTTTCCAACTCTGCTCCCGGATAGCGTTCTGAGCATGCTAACCACTACACCACCCAGAACGACCATGTTTCAAGTTTGTTTAATTTTAATATAACCATCTCATGATTCGATAGTCGAAGAAACCGGCATTCATAAACAACGAATTTGAAAGTTTGTATTCATCGCCATGATTGCCCGGAGGCGCAGAATATATATCAATGAATGAAATACGGGGTCACACGATTGTACAATACAAATCTGGAAGATGTAAATGCGATTGTAGGTGTAAATATGACATGGATGCTAAGTCAGATTACACCAATATCATTTCATATTCACACCAATAAATGGATACACATATTTCAAATTTGTGCTATACTCTGGTATGCAAAAATTAAAGAAGGAAGAGGAGAAATTAGCATAACAGCGGAACGAGCATGCAGAACGAACCGAAAGAACACTCAGGAGATAGACTAGGGTCCGATACGGTAGGGCATGCGCATATATGCAGCATGATGTAGGACGGGAGGGGGGTTGTGTCGGAAGGGTATAAAGCACACGGGCGGTGTACGCTCAGCAATTCGGTAAAGGCTATTGCACGGTGTACATCGGTTTGAACGACGTTGAGTTGCTGCCACCGTGTGATATGGCCAACACGCAATCCAGTAGACGACATCTGGATGACTTTACCCGAGGTAGCGTCATTGGCAAGTTGGAAAAAGGTCGAAGTGTGACGAGGAGTTCGGGATCGCTCACAGCATCGTTTCAAGAGCTTGGAGAGCATTTCAGACGATAGGAACAGCTGTCCGAGAGTTTAGCAGTGGTCGTCCACGAGTAACCACGGCGGCGAACGACCGGCATATTTTCCTACAGGCGAGCAGAGACAGACGGCAGACAGCGGGACAAATCGCAAGGCTCATGAAACAGACAACTGGACGTCCGTTATCGCGTTTTACCGTGGCCAGGAAGCTGCACAAAGGTAGTGTATTTGCACGACGACCAGTACGGTGTGTGCCATTAACGCCTGCACACCGGAGGCGGCGGTTTCTGTGGTGCCAAGAACACAAGAGCTGGACACATGGGGTCGAGTTCTCTTTACGGATGAGATCCAATTTAGGCTGACGAGCGATTCTGGACGTATACACATGTGAAGAAAGCAGAGAACACGCAATCACACCTCCAGCATCATCGAAAGGGACCGGTTTGGAGGTGGCGGAGTTCTTGTTTGGGGCGGTATCATGCTTGGTAGCCGTACTGACCTCCACATCGTCCAAGGTGGTTCAGTCACTGGTGTCCGCTATTGTACCGAGGTTCTCCTGCCTCACGTGCGTCTGTTTAGAGGTGCTGTGGGTCCTGAGTTCCTCTTCATTGACGACAACGCTACACCTCATCGTACAGTAGCTGTCCCAGAGCTCTTGGAAAGTGAAGATATTCAACGCATGGATTGGCCAGCAAGGTCCCCGCACCTAAATCCCATCGAACACGCGTGGGACCTTCTCCGGAGACGCTTGGCAGCACGTCACCAGCCGCCAGCAACGATTCCGCAGCTGCGATTGGCGCTACAAGAGGAACAGGCCGCTATGCCTCAACAGCTCCTTGACAACCTCGTCCTCAGCATGGACAGACATTGTAAATCCTGGAACGCAGTCAGATGTGATCATATCCCCTACTAAAGACTGGATTTTCTTGGCATCCGCCTGTCACATGGACGTTTCTGTCTTCTGTCCAGTTGTGATCGAAGCAACCTTTTCAAAAGAGTGCCTTTGTATCCTTTGGATTCCTTGTTTGGACGGTTTTGCTCACTTGTTCCATATTCTTGCATCTTGGGGATGTTATGGTATGATTTGAGTCGATGTGGAACACTTCTGCACGACGTTACATTCGAAAAACCGTCTCGTCCTTAATTTTTGCACGCCAGTGTACAATGCTGTAATCCCATATTTCAATCATTGAATTTCATTCATTCATATTCTGCGCCACCGGGCATTCACGTTAATGAATTACAAAAGCCTCCAGATTCGCGGTTGCGAATCCTGTCATGGTCAAATTAATTGGAAATTTGAAACTTGGTCTTTCTAGGTAGAGTAGTGGTAAGCATACTCGGTCGCTATCCGGGTTCGACTCCAGCTCCAGGACGACGAAGTTTACAAGTTTACGGATATAATCCGACATAAAATCAATGTCATATTCACACAAATACACGGATTCACATCTTTTTGAACTATTGAATTTCATTCATCGTTTCTAAAGATATTGGAACTTAGTTTAGGTATTGATTCTTATTTATCCTTTAAGCAGCAGAAGCGAATGAACTTAGAAAATTGGGATGAAACCACCTCGAACGAATATAAAAGGTCGTATCAGAATAATATGACCACCTACCTAATGATGGGAATATTGGCCCGGATGAAAGCGGTGAGACTGCGTGGAATGGACGCAATGAGGCCCTTGCAAGGTTGCCCGAGGCAAACGTGTCCACTCGGACTGCAGAAGAGCACGGAGGTCTCGAAGATGACGTGGCTGTGGGTCGGCAGTTTGAACCTGTCGATCCAAATAGTCCCACAAGTGCTCTATGGGATTGAGGTTGGACGATTTCACCGGCTGAGGGAGAACGGGGACATCGCTGTCGTGTTCCTGGAACGAGTCACACAACCCCTTAGCGCTATGTCAGGGCGCATTGTCTGTTGGAAGACATCATCACCACCAGCGTAAACGTCCAACATGAAGGGATGCACGTGGTCAACGAGGAGGATAGACAGGCAGTAGCCATTGGCGATCAGAATCTTTTTGGCGACATGCACGCTACCACCTCCGGCCTGTACTTGACTGACAGGAGTGTCCAGTTGTTGGATCTTGTTTTTCTGACACCGCATTCGCTCCCGCCCGTTAATTTTCCAGATTAGAAATCTCAATCGTCGTAGAAGTCAACCTTTTCTCCCATTGCTTTGTCATAAAATGTAGGTTTCGATAGTGTTCTGTAAAACCTTTTCTCTTGTTATTAAAAAAATTTAGATAATCTCTGTTGTCTTTCTGTACAGAGCAAATAAATTTTCATTCTCACAATTCAAAGGCGCAACTAATCCATTTTTTATACTAATAAATACAAAATATATGATCTTGAGAAAGGTATTTTCTGACTTCCCCTCGTATGAGAAGGTATAGTGATTGGTCGAAATCAGACTTCCACACGTACGCGTTTTAGCATTCAAGGATCAAGATTTCATTATTTTAGTAAGAAAACACTGAAAGTTTCGGGCCGTTTTGGAGTGCAAAAATTGAAATCTGCCCCATGTTATCGAGTAAGATGTCGTTGAAAGCAGAAACACATTTAGAATGCAGTAGTGAAAGCCTTTTATTACTGGGAGCCTTTGTTCTCGAGATATTTTGATACGGGAAGTTTGGGAACAGCACGGGCATTTCTATGTTCCACCTGAAAACAAGCGGCCGAACAGCCTGGAGATTTATAGCTTCGACGGATTTTTCCGTCTGTGTGAAACGGGCCTAAAGCTGCACAGAGAAAACGAACCTTCTTTCTTCCAGCGTGATTAAGAAGCAGTCGTAACTGTACTAAATTCATTGAGAGTCACAACTAGACTCCTCAACCCTTTAGCCGACAGGAACGAATTAACTCGAGGTTTAGCTCAATTGGCTGCAACTAGCACGAACGAATTGTGACGTGCCTGCCCCGCAGGACGCATACGACATAAAGGCAGATAGCAGCGATAACGAACGACCGCGTAGCTCAATTGGTAGAGCGACTTATTCCGGAATGAGAGGACCCGGGTTCGAGCCTCGGCGTGGGAAAAAATGACAGAGAAATTTACTTCTTTATAATGGCGCCCGAACTTTCCGGATGACCCGGCAGTTCAAGATCTCGCAATGGTGTGATGTTCTTTCCACGCCGCGAGAAAAGAAAAATAAGAGAATCCCTTCTTCAGCGCTTCTAAAAATAAAAGTGTGTGATGTTGCATTCCACACACTAGATTGACTGGGAGTTCTCAAAGTGCACGTTCTACAGCGTATGGCTGCCTGCGACGATTCATGGTCACGGCTGACCAGTAGGCCATGCCCCGGCCCTCTTTCGGGGGGGGGGGGGGGTATGTGACGTGCCAGCCCCGCTGGACACACACGACATAAAGGCAGATAACAGCGATAACGAACGTCCGCGTAGCTCAATTGGTAGTGCGACTTATTCCGGAATGAGGGGACCCGGGTTCGAGCCTCGGCGTGGACAAAAATGACGGAGAAATTTACTTCGTTATAGAATATATTCACTGACTAAAGCGTTTGGAGGATGATTGACACTAAATGACCAATCCTAACTGACTACCTTTTTTTCCCCGAAGCAGTCATTTAGGAGGATGATTAACACTAATCTTTCCTAACTGATTATCTGTTAAAAGGGCTAAAACAATGTCAACTAACCTAAGAAAAAAATGGCCGCCCCGGTGGCGCAGTGGTCTAAAGCGCTGACCTCTGATCATTCGTCCGTAAGGGGTCCGGGTTCGAATCCCGCCCGGTCAGGCATGGATGTTGTGTTTGTCTTACGGCACTGGCTCTCTCCCTTCCCTGGAAGCAGTGACCCTAAATTGGGGACGGGCGACTGCTTATAGCCCATTGAGTTGCTCACGGTGGTCGTTAAACCTCCAAACAAAAAAAAAAAAAAAAAAAAAAAAAAAAGAAAAGAATGCTAAGTTTATTTTATGCTTCCGATTTAAATTAAAAGGAATCTGTGAGAAAGCAGTTAACCATAACTCACGCTGCAAGCATCACTCATATTTGGCAAACTTGTGTGACTTTTCTTTTCATCTTTGCTCGGCGGCTTCCCTGACTGCTGGGTCAGAGGGAAGAAATACGGTAGTATAGGTTCGTAAGACAAAAAAAAAATAAAGTTCAGGTTTTTGCCAAAAAAAAAAAAAAAAATGCAGAAGTTACTGCACTTTCTCTACTGTTTTTATAACATTAAAAATGCAATTACAGAATTTTGGACACTAGCTGTATTTGTTCTAGCCTCGACTTACACTCAGGATCGACTTATATGAATGAAGATAAGGAATTTGAGAAATGTCACCCATTCCGCTTATACTCCATATCAACTTCTGAACACTACCTGTATTTGTTTTAGCCTCGTCTTATACTAATGATCAGCACTCTATTAATGAAGATAAGTAAATTGAGGAGTTTATCCCATTCCACTTATACTACATATCAACTTCTGAACACTAACAGTATTTGTTCTAGCCTCATCTTATATTCGGGATCGACTTATCTATGAATGAAGATAAGGAATTTGAGAAATTTAACCCATTCCACTTATACTCCACATCAACTTCTGAACACTAACTGTATTTGTCCTGGTCTCGTCTTATACTCAGGATCAGCACTCTATTAATGAAGATAAGTAAATTGAGGAGTTTAAACTATTCCACTTATACTACATATCAACTCCCCAGCTCCACTGCTTCTCTTGAGGCTGACTACGCTCTTCTTCGCTCCTCACTTCACTCTCTGTTTCTTTCATTAGTCTCTGCTCATGGCCTTCTCTCCGTTTTTGGACCGAGTCTTTTGGTTCCTTTTTTCTTCCCTTCTAGGGACTCGGTCGCTCTCGCTACCTCCTTTTCAACAGCTGCCCTCTATCGCTTTCTTTGACCCCCCCCCCTGACTTCTCCCCATCCTTTTCCTAGCGCACCTCCCTCTCTTTCCTTTCCTATCTGGTCAGCCTCCCTTACCCCTCTTTCCTCCCCGTCTGAACGAGACACCCACTGGCGCTTGCTACACCAACGGTTATCTGTCCCTCTTTCCCTTTCTAGAATGTCTTTACTTTCCTCCCCTCTCTGTTCTTTCTGCTGGCAGGAAGGAGATGTTCAGCATGTATATTGTTATTGCCCCACAATTATGCCGTTGTTGTGCTATGCTTTCCGCTTGGCTAACCGTATCAGTGTACACGATCTTCCGTTTCTTGCCTATGCGTGGCTCCTATTGACGAAACACCCGCCCACATTTTTTATCTCCACTATTTTCTTATATTTTTATTTTGGCTAAGGACGTCATTTACGTTTTTCATAATTCACAGCGACTTTCCACAGCTCCGCCCTGCATTCTTGCTGCAGGAGGTACAATGTGTTCAATCCTCTGTAATCGCATTCGTGATCGTCTGCGTCTTGAGTACACCTCGGCGTGCTCTAAGCATACTCTTCCCCTTTTCCATCGGACGTGGGTCAGTAACAAACACTGGTTCCACGTTGATGGCACCTCTGTAATTCTTGACATTTAGTTACAGTACTTAAACTTCTTGCACAGTTTTTGTCTTGTTCTATGCACTTTATCCAGCTCTCACTAGACCCGATACCGCTCTCTAGCTTTGTTTCTTTTTGGTGAAACTACTCCTCTGTCGTGAGCCAGTCTTACTACATCTGCCTATACATTGGAAGTTCTTCCTTTTGAGTTTGTTCGCACGGGCCGCTTTTACTACTTGCACACTACTTGCATATGTGACATTCTTTCACATGTTTTATTTGTGCTTCCTTTGCGAAGAATTTTCTTAACACTGCTCATCGGTTGAATGTACATTTTTTTTGTTTTTAGTGGATCTTTTTCCACGCTGTATAATGCTGTATTTCGATAAATCCATAGAGCTTATCACTCGAACTTCATGTTAACTGCTATTTTCACTATTATGCTATTTTAGATTATGTAATGTTGTAATTCTATTTTGTATAAAGTTTTTTGTATACCACTGAAAATCTTTCATACCCAATTCAATGTCGCACTTTTTTTGTTCATCTTTAGTACTCAGGGTAAGAAACTTGCTGTTAACGCACGATGTACAAACTTGCCGAATGGTTCTAGTTCCATGCAAACCTTAATAACTAAAATCACACACACAAGTTAAAATCTATTTACATGGTTTAAAACAACATGAGTACTTTCGTGCTCCCTACGAGCACATCATCAGATGAAAGACATTACGTTACGTTAGAGCAAGTGAACTTTCTTGTATTTCTTTCCTCAGTGTGAACGATTGGCAACGGCACCGATACATAAATGTGTTTTCTGGAACTCCAACTTGTCTTTCATCTGATGATGTGCTCGTAGCGAGCACGAAAGTACTCATGTTGTTTTAAACCATGTAAATAGATTTTAACTTGTGTGTGTGATTTTAGTTATTAAGGTTTGCATGGAACTGTAGAACCATTCGGCAAGTTTGTACATCGTGCGTTAACAGCAAGTTTCTTACCCTGAGTAGTCTATGTGGCACGAAATCCTTGTTTATTATCATCTTTAGTACGCCTCTAAAGTTTATTATGTGCGTATGTACGTTTCCGCAACTTTCTCATATTATATCTGTTATTTTAACACCTAATTAGTATCTTGTCCCTCATGATATTGTCCTGTACCATACATATCTACCTGTATAGATATCCCTGTGCAACCTATGTTTTTATCATTTATTATGTTTTTGTTTTTGGGGACCGTTGTTCCCCTCATTGTACATTTTCATCGTCATTTCACCTTTATTCACTGTTATATTTTTTCGCCTGTCAAGCTGGCAGATCGTCACGCAATTTTCACTCCAAGAATCTAATTCTTGAAAAACACTGTGCTGTACTCATGCCTTTTCTCGATGAAATGTTTTCCTTAGTATCTGTTGTTTGAATGTTCTATATGACACATGTTCTCTTCGTTGCACTTATTTAAGCATAATGTTTTCCCTACATCATGTGATTGTACTCTATGTCAAAAATGTATGACTTTTATAAGTATATATTCTGTGCACGCCACTGAGAGTTCAGTGTTTATTTCTACATAACGCATTTGTTATCATCAGCATACCTTGTGACGTGCCTGCCCAGCAGGACGCACACGACATAAAGACAGATAGCAGCGATAACGAACGTCCGCGTAGCTCAATTGGTAGAGCGACTTATTCCGGAATGAGGGGACCCGGGTTTAAGCCCCGGCGTGGACAAAAATGAAGGAGAAATTTACTTTATAATGGCGCCCGAACTTTCCCAATGATCTAGCCGTTCAAGATCTCGCAGTGGTGTGATGTTCTTTCCACACCGCGAGAGAGGAAAAATAAGAGCATCCCTTCTTCAGAGCTTCGAAAAATAAAAGTGTGTGATGTTGCATTCCACACACTAGATTGACTGGGAGTTCTCAAGTGAACGTTCTACAGCGGATGGCTGCCTACAACGATTCATGGTCACGGCTGACTCGTGGGCCATGCCCCGGCCCTCTTTCGGGGGGGGGGGAGATGTGACGTACCTGCCAGCAGGACGCACACGACATAAAGATAGATAGCAGTCAGAACAAACGTCCGCGTAGCTCAATTGGTAGAGTGACTTATTCCGGAATGAGGGGATCCGGGTTCGAATTCTGGCGTGGACAGAAATGACGGAGAAATTTACTTCGTTATAACCTACAAAACCTTCGCCATACGGCAGTCTTCGTTTGCTGCTGTTTCTTATCATGTTGTGTTTGTTTTTCTGTATTTACACTGCATGTATCCCTGTATTTCTTTGTCTTATGCCAATATTCGATTCTGTGCATTTTCTCCATGTATCACCACATAGATCTCATCATTTTGTGTTTCGTTCAAAGGAATGATATTCCTTTCATTGTATATATTACATCACCATGTTAACCGCTGATGTTTATGCTTTCGACTGTCAAGTCGACAGTCTGCCATGTATTTTATTCCACCAATAATTTGTTGAACACTACATATCAACTTCTGAACACTAACTGTGTTTGTTCTGGCCTCGTTTTATACTCAGGATCAACACTCAATTAATGAAGATAAGTAAATTAAGGAGTTTAACCCATTCCACTTATACTACATATCAACTTCGGAACACTAACCGTATTTGTTTTAGCCTCGTCTTATACTCACGATTGACTTTTCTATGAATGAAGATAAGGAAACTGATAAATTTAACCCATTCCAGTTATACACCATGTCAACTTCTGAACACTAACTGTATTTGTTGTATCCTCGTCTTATACTCAGGATCGACTTATCAGTGAATGAAGATAAGGAAATTGAGAAATTGAACTCATTCCACTTATACTCCATATCAACTTCTGAACACTAACTGTATTTGTTCTAGCGTCGTCTTAAGCTGAAAATTGACTTATGTATGAATGAAGTTAAGGAAATTGAGAAATTTAACCCATTGGACTTATACTCCATATCGACTTATATGCCTAAAAATATATTTGATGACATTTCTTTTCTGTAACCGTTATAGACAATTAAGAGAAAAAATGCTTTCATTGTTGATTTTAAATTGTATACAGATTTTCTCTAAGAGAGTTTTCCTTTATCCCTGAATTTTGTCTTCTAAAAATCTGTTTTGAAATAAATTTTTTTGTACCGGAATGAATTCGAAAGACGAGTTCATTACACCTCAGAGTTCGGTGTTATCTTTCTGGTTTACTTTTATCTGGAATTCTATCTCTCATTCTGTTAATAAATGTTGATTGAAAAATAAAGGAATAATATATTCTCTTCTCGTTAGTGCCACGTACTATTTATAGCCAGTTGCACTTTGAAATTAAGTAATATGCTTTTCTTAATAATTCGGAGTGACTTTAATCAAATATGCGGCAACAAAATCTTTCGACGTGTTTTTATTTCCTTTTGTAATTGCAGACATATCCATTCAATACTGTTTATTCAATTTTATCTCCTATTGAATCAGCACTTCGATTTTATTTATTTAGCATTGCTAATGAGCTCTGCCATAGTGCTAGCACTTTTTTCTACATCAATTCTCCTGTCTCTTTCCCCTCTTGTATGCTACAAATGCTGCTTTTCATGCGGATGAGGACGCCGCAGGCGAGGAATATTGCGACAACAACTCACCACGCTGTGTAGTTTGTTCAACCAAACTGCTTTCACCACCCGGAGATTGGACAAAAGACACACACGCGCGCTGAACGGCAGTGCTTTAGTGATTCTCCTTCTTTTCGTCATCATCATCTTCTTTTTCTTGCTTCCCTTTCATCCCCTCCTGAGCCTCCGGCGCGCTACCTTTCTCATCACTTTTTTTTTCCTATTTTGCTTTCTTTATCCAGCGCTTTTTCTTTCACTTTTCCAGCATACAGAAACGGTTGACTACATCGCAGGCAGCCTTAGGTCATATTCTACCTTAACATTCTTTGCGACAAATATTGATCTTCAATCATGCTGCCTGACACTTTAATCTTTTTGTGCGCCGCTTGCCCAAGTTCTTAACAGACCAACACACTCGGCAACATGAACTCACTCCCTCAATTCTGTTGACACATCCGCCGAAGACCAAATTTCCTTCGTCCCCCGTTCTTATAGCTTTTATTATATTCGAAATTTTGTTCGCGTAGCTCATTCTTTTATTTGCTGGTGATAAAAATGGAAAAAAAGAAAGAAAACAACATCTAAAATGGTACGAAAAAAATCAATTCTGTCGTAATGAAAGATATAGGAAGCTATGCGAGACTTCTTTCTTCCGTGCTTCAAGCTAATCAAGAAAAGCGCGCTTATGTCTCTCTTATAAAAGGAATTTATTTTGGTAATTGAAGATGTGATGAATTTATTACTTTTTGTCACACCAGCCTAATATTTTTGACTAAATCAGCGATTCTCAAAGTTTTTAGCCTCAGGACTTCTTTGCACTACATGACGTACAATAGATTCTCTTTATTTTGTTTAGATAATCAACTACCACTGTAAGCAATCGACTCGCTATCAGCAGTCATCCGTCTCTAATTTAGGGTCACTGGTTCCAGGGATGAGGGAGAGCCAGTACTGTAAGACAAACACAACATGCATGATTCAACGGGATTCGAACCCAGACCCATACTGGGCGAATGGACGAGACCCAGGGCCGTAAGATAAACACAATACCCATTCCTCACCGGGATTCGAACTGCGACCCATACCGGGCGAACGGACGAGATCCGGTGCCGTAAGACAAACACAACCCCATGCCTCACCGTGATTCGAACCCGGACCCACACGGGGCGAATGAACAGCAGCCAGTGCCGCAAGACAAACACAACACCCATGCTTCATCGGGATTCGAACCCGGACCCCCTAGCGGGAGAATAAACAAGAGCCGGTGCTGTAAAACAAACACAGCATCCATGGCTTCTTGGGATTCGAACCCGGATCCATATCGGAACAATGGACGAGAGCCAGTGATGTAAGACAAACACAACAACCATGCCTCACCGGGATCCATATCGGAACAATGGACGAGAGCCAATACTTAAGACAAACACAACAACCATGGCTCATCAGGATTCGAACCCGGACCCATTTCGGAAGAGTGGTCAGAAACCAGCGTTTAGACAACTGCACCACCTGTGACAGAGTACTCTAATTCTACCTTCCTTTTGAGTTCCTGTATTGTTATGTAAATTCGGGTTTTTTCTCGTTAAACGCTTTTCTGACTGAACAACACATTTTCCGCCGCCCCGGTGGCGCAGTGGTCTAAGGCGCTGGTCTCTGATCATTCGTCCGTAAGGGGTCCGGGTTCGAATCCCGGTGAGGCATGGATGTTGTGTTTGTCTTAAGGCACTGGCTCTTTCCCTTCCCTGGAACCAGTGACCCTAAAATTAGGGACGGGCAACTGCTTATAGCCCATTGAGTTGCTCACGGTGGTCGTTAAACCTCCAATCAAAAAAAAAAAAAAAACACACACATTTTCCTTCTTGATGAAATTAACTTTGGCAACACCTAACATCAAGTCTAAATGCAATGACGTATTAAGGATTGCAATGTACTATAATTCATGATGTAGATGACGTACTAATGTGGCGACGCATGACTCATTTCGACAATGAATAAGCTATAACACAGCTGGTGCAGTTTAGTTGGGACAACAGCTACTCCAGGAAGAAGTGGATATTTCTGAAGTTTTCCTCCACTGCCAACTTCTTCAACCTCTGTTCACCCTTATCTTCCGTATTACATCTTTAGTCAGCACAGCCCAACATGATCTCTTAGAATATCGCTTCTGTTGAAATTTCAGCTTTTCTCCAGTGTACTGAAGCCTGCCACAACCTTTTTGCTCTTGCGACATAGGCAATCTACGTTTTTCACCTGTTTTGCGCCAATCGATCTCTTTACATGTCAACACAACAAACTCAAGACCAAATCATATCTTCTATCGCGTCTCCAGAATACTAAAATATGGCCATCCAATCACATATTACTTGCGCCTTCTTCACTAACGAGGATCCAAGTTATGGCTAGCTTCCGTTCTCTAGTTAGAAAGTTCAGCTGTTGTTTTAATCATGCACTAAATGTAAATTTGTTTGAGGCCACTTTAAACCCCTCTGTTATTCTTTTTTTCCTGTGCCTTCAATGCTCATCGGAATCTTAAGACTGACTGTATGCGTTACACGCCGATTTTTAGTTGTCTCAAATGTTGTTCCAGGATTTAGAACATTTTCAAGATGGGGCTGAATCCAACCTCTGTACAACGCGTGATCACAAAATCAAAAGCGGATGCGGCCCGTAGAGTACGTGATTTCCAAGAGGGAGTGACCAGTTGACCGTCGCAGCACATATAAGGTGTGAGTGGAGCAGTAGGTAGTAAAGTTCGGACCGTCATGGGTAGACGGAAGAACTTATCGGGCTTTGAGGAAGGACAGATTGTGCGAGCTTGGAGAACGGTTGCCATGGCTTCCCAAAGGGCTGAATCGGTGTCGCACGATTGGTAGAATAACAATTGGTGGGCATAACGCTTGGTCGACAGTAACGATTGGTCGGCAGCACATTGGTCGACATAACGATCAGTCGACCGTAACGACTAGTTGACAGTAACGACTGGTCGACAGCATGATTGGTCGAGATAACCATTGGTTCAGAGGATTATGGTTTACATTCGCAGCGGTACCTCTCAGAACGTACTGACCTCTCAAAACGTAACGTTCCTTTTTGGAAATAATATCTTTTAGAATGTAGTCCTCAGAACGTACAGCATTATAACATATTATCTCCAAATAGGCCCCATTGTCTACTTTTGTACTGTAAGTGAAATCCATATAGAGGGCTTTCTGAACGATGTTATTTCCGAAAGGGACCCGGGGCACTTTAGGTATAGGCACCTTGGAGAAACTGCCACACATAATTCGGAAACTCGGAAAATTGCCACACATTCAAAGCGTTTCTCGGACGAACGATTTGTGCTCGTCCTCTTAATGAAAACCATGTGGCAATATCCGGTGGGGCAATTTTTTCTGTGTGTGGCAATTTTCCGGTGGGGCAATTTACCGCCAAACTGTTTGCACTCATTCAAATATTTTTTTCCAAGTTCCGTTGACCATTTTATGCCGACTAATGTCGACTAATCGTTATATCGACCAATCGTTACTGTCGGCCAATCGTCTGTCGGCCAATCGTTACATACCCGGCTGAACTGGTGGAATGTTCGCGTGCCGCAGTGGTTAAAGTGTATCAGGTCTGGCGTGAAAATGATTAAACAACGGCCTGGAGACAAAGCTGCATAAGACAGCGAGAGGTTGATGTAAGAGGCGAGCGCCGGGTCTTACGACACGTACAGGCCAACAGACGTAGCACTGTTCAACACTTTACTACCCAATACAACAGAGGTCAACACGGAACAGTATCTGTCATGGCCGTGCGTCACACGGTTGTACACTTTGGCAATACCAGCAGAGGACTCCGACAACGTCCTCACCAAACTACGGTTCATGGGCTTCTCACGCAAAGATAATGCATGTTGGGAGTCGGATGACTGGAAAATAGTGTGTTGGTCAGAAATGTCACGGTTTTTACATCACTCAAGGTACGGCCGTGTAGGTATTTGGTGCAAACAACATGAAGCACTCGATACATCCTGCATGGTCTCCGCAGGTGTAAGCCGATGGAAGCGGTCGTATCGTATAGGGCATGTTTTTTTGATTGGAGATTTAACGGCCACCGTCAGCAACTCAATAAGCTATAAGCAGTCGCCCTTCCCTAATTTAAAGCAACTGACCCCAGGAAAGGGAAAGAGCCAATGTCATAAGGCAGACACAACATCCATGCATCACCGGGTTTCGAACCTGGAACCATCTCGGACGAATGATCAGAAGCCATCGCTTATGCAGCTTTGTCTCCAGGCCGTTGTTTAACCATTTTCACGCCAGACCGGATACACTTTAACCACTGCGGCACGCGAACATCCCACCAGTTCAGCCGGGTATGTAACGATTGGCCACCGAGCGGCTGGTCATGTTTACCGGGCAGCAACTTGGACTACTGGTGCAAATGGAGCAACGCATGACTGGTGCCCAAGATCGTGAATTGTACAGCCAGCAACTATCGTGAATTGTACAGCCAGTAACTATGGTGAATTGTACAGCCAGCAACTATCGTGAATTGTACAGCCAGAAACTATCGTGATTTTTACAGCCAGCAACTATCGTGAATTGTACAGCCAGTAACTATGGTGAATTGTACTGCCAGCAACTGTCGTGAATTGTACAGCCAGCAACTATCGTGATTTTTACAGCCAGCAACTATCGTGAATTGTACAGCCAGCAACAATCGTGAATTGTACAGCCAGCAACTATCGTGAATTGTACAGCCAGCAACTATCGTGATTTTTACAGCCAGCAACTATCGTGATTTTTACAGCCAGCAACTATCGTGAATTGTACAGCCAGCAACTATCGTGATTTTTACAGCCAGCAACTATCGTGAATTGTACAGCCAGTAACTATGGTGAATTGTACAGCCAGCAACTATCGTGAATTGTACAGCCAGAAACTATCGTGATTTTTACAGCCAGCAACTATCGTGAATTGTACAGCCAGTAACTATGGTGAATTGTACTGCCAGCAACTGTCGTGAATTGTACAGCCAGCAACTATCGTGAATTTTACAGCCAGCAACTATCGTGAATTGTACAGCCAGCAACAATCGTGAATTGTACAGCCAGCAACTATCGTGAATTGTACAGCCAGCAACTATCGTGAATTTTACAGCCAGCAACTATCGTGATTTTTACAGCCAGCAACTATCGTGAATTGTACAGCCAGCAACTATCGTGAATTTTACAGCCAGCAACTATCGTGAATTGTACAGCCAGCAACTATCGTTAATTGTACAGCTAGCAACTATCGTGAAGTGCACAGACAGCAACTATCATTAATTGCACAGCCAGCAACTATAATTAATTGCACAGCCAGCAACTATCGTGAATTGCACAGCCAGGAACTATTGTGAATTGCACAGCCAGCAACTATCGTGAATTGCACATCCAGGAACTATCGTGAATTGTACATCCAGCAGCTATCGTGAATTGTACAGCCAGCAAAAATCGTGAATTGTACAGCCAGCAACTATCGTGAATTGTTCAGCCAGCAACTATCGTGAATTGCACAGCCAGCAACTATCGTGAATTGCACAGCCAGCAACTATCGTGAATTGTACAGCCAGCAGCTATCGTGAATTGTACAGCCAGCAAAAATCGTGAATTGTACAGCCAGTAACTATCGTGAATTGTTCAGCCAGCAACTATCGTGAATTGCACAGCCAGCAACTATCGTGAATTGCACAGCCAGCAACTGTTGTGAATTGTACAGCCAGCAACTATCCTGAATTGCACAGCCAGCAATTGTTGTGAATTGTACAGCCAGCAACTATCGTGAATTGTACAGCCAGCAATGCTACAATTTTTCCCGAATGGAGACGATGTCTTCCAAGATGAGCCATAGGTTCAATGTTGTGCAGGAATGGTTTGATGAATACAGATCAGACTATCAGCACATCGATTGGCCTCGGAACTCCCCCGATATCAATCCCATAGATTACTTGTGGGACACTATGGAATGGCATATCAGGCGTCTGGATATACCAATCACCTTGCATTGAATGCCGCATTATCACCGCTTGGTTGGCCATATCGTCCAACTCCTTCTGGCACCTAAATGAATCGATGCGATGTTGGATAGCTGATGTACTGAGGGAGAAAGGATGACTTATGAAAGTGTTAGGTAGGTGATCATAATTCCGTAATCACTCAGTGTACACTGTTGTACCAGAATAATATGACCACCTACCTAAAAATGGGAATAACCGCCCTTGGACCGAATGACAGCGGCGAGACAGCGTAGCATGGACGCAATGAGGCTCTGGAAGGTTGCCCGTGCACATTCGGACAGCACAAGAGCACGGAGGTCCCGAGGATCACGTGGTCGTGGGTCAGCACGTCTAACCTGTCGATCCAAATAGTCCCCGAAGCGGTCAGTGGGATTCAGGTTAGGCGATTTTTCAGGTCAAGGGGAGAACTGAGACATCCCTGTCGTGTTCATGGAAGCAGTCTTGCATCCCCTTAGCGACGTAGCAGGGCGCATTGATTGTGGTAGACATACTCATCAACAGGGTTAACGTCCAACATGAAGAGTTGCATGTGGTTAGCGAGGATTGAGAGGTAGCCATTAGGATTGGACCCGGTCAGCGAAGATGGAGAGGTAGCTATTAGAGTTCTTGACAGACAAGGGTGTCCTGGTGTTGGTTCTGGTGTGTCTGACGTCATATCCGCCACCTCCCGTCACTTCTGTGGAGTAGAAACCTTGATTCGTCTAAGACAGCAACCTTTTTCCACTCTTCCACTGTCGGTAGTCCCATTTGAAGTGTAGGGTTTGCTGCCGATGAGTCTCGGTTCAAATGGGCGCCTTGACGCAGCGTCGACTCCGGAGACCCATGCGTAACAGGATTCATCCTAATGTTATAGGGGACACATTCCCGGGTGCCCAGGCGTTTATTTGCGTGGTCAATTGCTGCACTGCTGCGCGTCGATTGCCCTTGACCGGTCTACGGAAGCGACGTTCTCCTCTGGAGTCGATGGCCTTTGGGGTTCCACAGTTATAACGTCGGGAGGTACTCGGTGTGCCAGCGGTACATTCTTGGTACACCCTTACTACAGCACCTCGCGAACAGACCACGAACTCCTCTGTTTCTGAGATGCTTCCGCTCTTGGCGCGGTAGCCGATGATCATTTCTTAATGAACGTCCGTCAAGTCACTACCTCTGCCCGTTGTGGTCACGCCACGCACTATGGCTCATCTGTTCAGGCAGTCCGCTTATATCTCTGTGTGGTCGGCCTTGTCACGTGCATTCTGTGACGCGCCAGGACACATGAGCCATAGTACGTTACGTGAGCACAGTTGGCAGAGGTAGTGATTTCACGAGAACTCTGTGAAGCATGTTTTTCTTTGATGGTCCTGTGTATGGTGCTCTTTGGCCAAACCTGGCCCTTGCACCATAAAAATCAACTAACTAACTAACTGACTAACTGTGATGCGCTTAGACTTTGATTCCGCTTTGATTCCGCTGGTGGTCATATTATTCTGATAGGACCGTGTATAACCCTTTAAGCGTCCTGTGTTTAAACCAAATTGCACCTCAAATTTTCTGGGCCGCTTCTAGTCTGTTATTTTCTGCTCAATGACTCACTGCATAATTGGGAAGAACTAGTCCCCTTGACACGGACATCATGTCATTAGGTGGAAACTAGGGACTTGATTGTTTTTTTATCTCCTTTCCTTTGTTCATCGCCATTGCTATGGTCCTTTTTACAAGCAATCGGTCAGAAACAATTTGTGTCAATCATCTCCCTAAATGATTAATTTGAATAACAAAGCTAAAAGGAAAGAAACGATTTCTGACGTGGAGGTTCACGTGTCCCAGCTGGGTTCGTCCTAGTTCTTAGACAAGGAATATATTGGTTCGAGCTGATCTCAATCTGTATTGCGAACCCCGAGTTAATTCATTCTAGCCGGTAAAAGGTTAATATGCAGTATATATCTTTCCTTTCCTTGTAGTGTTTTGTTTGCCTTGTCTTCTGTATCTATCTTGGTTTATATCTGAAAGAAAGTCTCTGAAGATTTCTCTGTTAAGTGAACTGTCATGATAGTTTTCTTGCATAAAGATGATTCCACCTGAAATCTCTGCCTTATGTTTCCAATGGTAAAACCTCTTTACATATTTTCTTCGTAATAATGTGTAAAACCCCTAGGAAAAAAATTGTACACATTATTTGAAGAGGATCTTCCTTTTGTAGCAAAAATCTTATTCACTCTCCATTTTTATTATAGCGAATGACATACAGTAAAAAAGGAAATTTCTCAATAGTTTTTAGAGGCAGAGATAGGCTGCAAACGGAAGTACATAAATACCACCTAGCGGCAGAATTGTGAACCACAAACCTCCTCAAATACAAACCTAAAGTGTTCCATAAGGTAAATGGCATATTTTTAAATCGGACATTTAAAAGTACAGCTATTGAGAAAAATAGATTAAATGTTTGCGCCCCCTAGCGGTGAAATTGTGCATTAAGAAAATACATACAAGGAGTTTTCATAGTTAGTAGCATCTGGTCGAAACAGAATATTTTTCAGCCGTAGATATTGCTGTGCCGCCCCGGTGGCGCAGTGGTCTAAGGCGCTGGCCTCTGATCATTCGTCCGTCTGGGGTCCGGGTTCGAATCCCGGTGAGGCATGGGTGTTGTGTTTGTCTTACGGCACTGGCTCTGTCCCTTCCCTGGAACCAGTGACCCTAAATTAGGGACGGGCGACTGCTTATAGCCCATTGAGTTGCTCACGGTGGTCGTTAAACCTCCAAAAAAAAAAAAAAAAAAAAAAAAAAAAAAGATATTGCTGTAAACAGAAGCGTGAACTGACGCCCTCTAATGACACACTTGTGTGTTAAGAAATATTTGAAATTATATGACAAACATTTGGCACCGAAAATGTTCTCCAACAAAGAAACACTTTTTCCAAATTGTACTCCTACAAACAGAGATATGAACAAAAATACGATATAAGTGGACGCCTCCTGGTGGAAAAATTCTGTATTATTTAAGCAAAAGGTATTTATTCTCAAAAAGGTTTTGGACGTGAGAGGTATCGGTCCACGGAGCAATTTTTTCAATCGAGTTTCGAGATCAGATTTTATTTCAAATACATCAGAAGCAAAAATAAACACTTACGCTCCCTGGCGGCCAAACCATTTTCTACCAAAAATGGGAAATTATATGCAAAACATTTCCCCTCAAGAGCTGTATCCAACGCAGGAAGAATTTTTCAAATCAGACTGTTAGAAGCGGAGATATAAGGAAAATCGCGATTTGCCGTTACGCCCCCTAGCGGAAAATTTATGCATTAGTCGAAAAAAGAACAGTAACTAAAATAGTCTTCGATTTAAATGTTATCGAAAGGAAAAATAACTTTTTTAAATGGATGAAAATTTGCACATCGATAAAACTAACTTTGAGTTATAATCATCATCATCATCATTGTCAACCATTATCAATCCACTGCTGGACGAAGGTCTCCCCAAGTTTCCTCCACAACGGTCTGTCTTGTGCCAGTCTCCTCCATGTCACTCCCGCATATTTACGAATTTCATCCACCCATCTCCCATGTGGTCTTTTTCTGGGTCTTTTCCTGTCCCTTGGAATCCAATCTAAAATTTCGGCTGTCCATCTATGGTCTGTCCTTCTGGCAGTATGTCCAGCCCATTGCCATTTCAGGGATTTAACTCTGATCATGATGTCTTCCACTCTTGTCATTTTTCGGATCCACGAGTTCCTCTTCTTATCTCTCCTGGTTATACCAAGCATGCACCTCTCCATGCCACTTTGAGTTGTCTGCAGCCTTTGTATGTCTCTTTTAGTTAAGGTCCACGTCTCTGCACCATACGTAAGCACTGGAAGGATGCATTGATCAAACACTTTTCTTTTAAGACATAATGGCATATTGCTCTTGAAAATTATGCTGTTTCTTCCAAAAAGCTCTCCAGGCAAGTTTTGTACGCCGATTAATTTCTTCATCAATGTGACCCTCACTTGATATCTGCTGTCCAAGATAAACATACGTATCTGTTATCTCCAGTTTTTCTCCATCAATCGATAAATCTTCATTTCTTGTAAAAGCATTGAACATCACTTTTGTCTTCTGAAAGTTCATTTTTAATCCCACTTCTTTACTCTTGTCAGCAAGTTCCTGGATCATACTCTGCAGCTCTGATGGGGTAGTTGCAAAAATGACTACGTCATCAGCAAAACGAAGGTGGGTTAGATAATCTCCATTAATCTTTATCCCTTTGTTTTCCCAGTTCAGTGATTGAAAGACATTTTCCAATGTGGCATTAAAGAGCTTCGGAGATATGGTGTCACCTTGTCTCACTCCCTTTCCAATTTTTATGTGTGTTGTATTTTCAAACAGCCGAATCTTTGCACTTGCATTTTCATAGATGTTATTAATAATATTAATGTATGCATCTTCAATACCGCAGGATTTCAGAGCCGTGGTAACTGCTGATGGTTTCACCGAATCAAAGGCTTTTTCATAATCGATAAAAGCCATGCACAATGGAAGTTCATATTCCCTCGCTCTTTCAATTAGTTCTCTCAGTACGTGGATATGATCTATTGTGCTGTAGCCACTCCTGAATCCAGCTTGTTCTCTCGGTTGAGCCATGTCCAGTGTTACCTTCAAGCGGTGTGAAAGAACTTTAGTGAAGATTTTATAAACCACTGATAGGAGGCTGATGGGTCTGTAGTTCCTGAGATCCTCAATGTCACCTTTTTTATGTAGCAGGATCATTGTAGCATTGTTCCAATCCTCAGGAATCTTCCCTTCATTAAGGCATCGAGTGAAAATTTGGGCGAGTACTGTTTCAATTTCTCCACTTGCTTCTTGTATGATGTCTATAGTAATTCCATCTTCTCCTGGAGCTTTCCCCCGCTTCATGTTCTTGATTGCATGTGCAACTTCTGCTGAGAGGACTGGAAGAACTCTGGTACCTTTCATGATGTCTGGAGTACATGTATCATCCCTTTCATATAATTTGGAGTAGAAATCTTTCACTCTTGTCAAAATTTCACCTCTATTTCTTGTTATAGAACCATCTTCTTTTCTCAGAGCCATAATCTGTTTTCTTCCCTCACTGAGATGTCCCTTTGCTATCTTTAGGCTTTGGTTGTTTTCAATTGCTTTCCTCACTAGCTCACAGTTGAATTTCCTTACGTCTTCAGTGATACTTTTTCGTGCTGTCTTGCATAGCTCTATATATTCCACTTTGGAAGTCACATCTTCTTTAGTTGTCCTCATCTCTCTTCTTTTTTGCATCAACATTTTGGTTTTTCCTGATAATTTGTTTACATGCAACTTGTTCTTAGACCCAGCTAATTTTGTTGCTGTTTCCATAAGAGCTTTGGTTACTTTTCTGTTAACTTCCGAAATATCCACTTCTTCCGATGTTAGGCCTTCTAAAGCAGAGAATCTGTTCTTCAGTTCCAACTTGAAAGTATTATGGTGTTTTTTAAGGTTGGTTATGTCAATAGATTTTGTTTGTCTTATGAGCTTGCCACGTTCCAGTTTAGTGTTGAGGTGCATCTTACATCTCACCAATCTATGGTCACTACCTGTGTTGAACTTGTTTAGCACACTGCAGTCTTCGATGACGAATTTTTTGTTATACATAATAAAATCAATTTCACTTGTCGTCCCAATTGGATGTCTCCATGTCCATTTCCTGTGTGGCTTTTTCTTGAAAAAGGAATTCAAGATGAAAAATCCTTCTGCCTCTGCAAACTCAACGAGAGTATTTCCACGCTGGTTTCTGTTGCCGTGACCGAATTTACCTACTGAAGTTTCATTCTGTTGCCGGTGCCCTATTTTTGCATTGAAATCTCCCATAATTATCTTCAAGTGCTGCTTACCTTTATTATTTAGATGACGAATTTCCTCATAAAATTCTTCAATTTCTTCTTCAGGATGACTTGTGGTGGGTGCATAAGTTTGAATAATCTGAGCCTGGTATCTTCTCGATAGTTGGATAACGAGTCGTGCAGCTCTGTCCGAGGAACTTTCAACTTCTACCACTTTATCCTTCAGTTTCTTGTTTATTATAAATCCAACACCACTAGTTCTGCCAGTATCTGTCCCACGATAATAGAAGAGATGTCCACTTTTCAGTTCAATGAGATCTTCTCCTTTTCTCCTTACCTCACTCAGCCCGACGATGTCCCACGTGATCCTTTGTAGTTCCTCTTCCAATTCAAGAAGCCTTGAATCAGAAGATAGGGAGCGTGCGTTGTAGGTAGCCAAGGTCAGCATCAAATGGCAGCCTAGTCCGGTCCTCCGGGGATTCTTAGCACCCTCTGCCTTCATGTCGCACTGGCCGCTGCCTTGGCCAGGTACATTCCAGCTGCCGGAGACTGAGGGCCAAGATTTAAGTTGTAGAGTCATTTTGGAGGTGTTTGGCCATAACTCACCACGCTGGCCAAGCGGGTTGGTGAGTGTGGGATAGCATTTCCTCTGATCCCGATGGTATAGTTATACCGCTATTTGCGGTCGTCAGAGCCCCTTTAGTGGGTACAGGATGCACCACGAGAAGGCGGGGTTGACATTTGTCAAGGAGAGGCTGTGATGTTACGCATCACTTGACCTTACATCCCTGAGTTATAATATGGGATACTTAATACTTGCTAGAACATAACCATAATTATATTAAAAATCAATCACCTTTCTTTGAGTAATGTTTCTTTGAGTAATGTAATTTCTTTGAGTAATGTACAGGTCGCGCCACCTATTAACAGATGGCGCGACCTGTACATTGATGACGTCAGTAAGCAAGCAAATCTTGGATTGCTTAATGGACCTTATTCATGTGACGTCAGAAGTGGATTTCTGCGTACCAACATGGCTGCCGATTCAATGTTTCGCTATTTGATTATCTCTTACTGTTGCCTAATTTTTAAAATCCTAACGTCATGGATTCTGCCGAGGAATTAATAGAGCTACAGGACGAAGAAGAAGAAATTAAATTTTTAGAAGAACAAATCAAGTTTGCAAAAATATACAAGGACAATTTTGTGTTCGATGTTTATTTCGCACGATGCAGGAAAGCATCGCCGTTAGTCACACTGAAGTTTTTAATGTAGCATTTCTCGTACACGCTATATTAAATTTTCATGTTCTTATTGCCAGACATTGGCCAAATATCTGAAACATAAAATTTAATACCTTGTTTTGTAAAACAAAAACAGTTAAAAGCTCAGACAAATACGTAATAAGGAAACAAACTAGGGTTGGCACGCTAGGCAATCTGCTTAAAAATTAAATGAATGCGTAACATTAAATAAAACAGAAATTATAGATATGTTTGTTTTATTCTTTGAGGAAAGTAGAACTTAATTCGTAATTTACCGATCCAAATATTCCATCAATTTTCTCCTACCTTTTTTTTTCTTTTCTTTTTTCTTTTTTTGAAATTGAAATTCGAAGGAATCCTAAGAGGTTTCAACTGCCTTTGATTCGTAGTATCATAATATCCAAAAGCTTTTTCGTTAAAGTGGACAGAACATATTGGAGAGTGCACATCGGAATGGAAATCACCGCGTTTCATTTTACACAGATATTCCCTTAATTTCGTCTTTTTCAGCGGAAAATTAAAGAACGTTTTTCTTTCGTCTACACAATTTAGGTTGCAGGATTTATTAGCACAACCATACGATGAGCAGAAGTTATACATGTCGTTAATAAATTTACGAAAATCGCGTTTTTCCTGAACTCTTGGAAAGTAACGCCATGTTAAGCAATGGGAAAACGCATGTAAACAAACTGTGACTGGTCCTCGGCCACGGAAAGGCTTTCCCATGATGCAATGCGAGGTGAATAAGGTCCATTATGGTTATGTTTCAGCAAGTATTAAGTATCCCATGCTATAACTTAAAGTTAGTATAATGAATTAGCTTTATAACTCTTTCCGCTAAGCTAATTCATATGAATGATTCTCTTCCTACCAGCTAGCTAATGACACACTTGTACTAAGCTTCAAAATAGTGAATTCAAAAAGGTTGTTGTTAGTTAATTATGAACGTAAACAAAGTCTTAACGCTGGTTATTTATGGTAAATAAATGTTATAAACCTAACAGCCACACAGAGGTCTGACAAAAACTATGAATTGAGAAAGACTAACTTACGGTCAACTTCTTTATTATAAGACTCTTGGTCAACTAAAGCACACACACAACTTGTTTTTACAATAATGAAGAATCTCTCCTCATAACAACACAATCTCTCCTCGTATTACAAACGCTCTCCGTAAACAACAACGCTCTCTCATAACAACAACAAAAGCTCCCCCTTATTTTTTTTTTCGAAGTGCTGGAGAAATGATTCTCATATTTTTCCTATCTCGCGGTGTGGAAATAACATCACACCAATGCGAGATTTTGAACGGTCGGGTCATCCGGATAGTTCAGGCGCCATTATAACGAAGTGAATTTCTCCGTCATTTTTATCCGCGCCGGGGTTCGAACCCGGGTCCACTCATTCCGGAATAAGTTGCTCTACCAATTAAGCTACGCGGACTTTTTATTCTGATTCCTATCGTGTGCGTCCTTCTGGCAGGTACGTCACATCTCCTGGTACGTTACATTAGTTTTATCGATGTGCAATTTTTCATCCTTGGGAATTCATTAATTGCGAAGAAATTATGTAAAGAAGTTTCATCATTGGAAACATAAGGCAGAGATTTTAGGTGGAACTACTTCAAATGTAAAATCTAAACACTTAGACGCTGCACATGCTGCATTCAGCTTCCCAAAAGAATAGTACAGCAAGTTGAGAGCTTATTTTGTCTGATGAGATCATGTGTACAGCCGAAAAAAGGAATTTCTTCTGGAGTCTTGTTCATCATATTTTTTCTCGTGTGCGGAAGTTCGGGTATTGATTCGCAGTGGTTCCGCTGTCGCCGTTCTGCTCAAATTTCCCATCTCAGTAACCTTCTTTATTACAGCGCAGTTTTTGTTTATTTAGAAGTTATATACGTTTTCGGATTTTTGGATGGATGGAACACAGTGACACCCTTACTGGCAGGGTATAAAAGGAGCTCGTCGGCTAATGTACAAACAAGGATATCGAACTGTAGTTTCTGCGACAGGAAGACCCGTTCCTTTGATTAATCACAGCCCTAGGCTTGTCAGGAGGGATTCTTGGCAACCTAATTCTTTTACTACGGCATGACAACAAATGATTGAATATCCTGCTGCGTGGTTAAATATCTCAGCTGATAAGAGTGCCAAATCACGCACACAGAGGGGATGCCGGTTTCAGCATGCACGATGAATATTTTTACTTTCATTGTTTACAGCCTTACTTTGAAATACAGTGTATGGTTCTTACAGAAAACATTAGTTGGAAACTGAAGCTATGCAAACAATTTGTTTCAAAGCAATAGTTCAGAAAAAGAACTTTATTCTGAAACAATAAGTAGAGCGTTGGTAAGATGGTGTTTCTGTTGCCAGAAAAGTTTCAATTATCTCTCATTAACATGAAATATTTAAACAATAAAATTTGGCATCAGTTATTAACCATGGGTTTTATGACTTATAGTTTAATGTAACTATCATTTTCAGTTTCTTTCCTTATGTAAATTTCGAGTTCGTTCTCTTTAAGCATTCCAAACTAAACGATATATTTTCTCACTCACTGAATGTTATGTGACAACAGTTTTGAGATACAAATTTGAACGACGTGCGCATGTCTCATAAGCTAAGAACGCTGCACACATTCTTTACCGTACAAAAATACAGTTAGGCTCAGTTCTGATTGAGCCGTCAGTTTGGAACGTTGGACTACGACTTGCAGATCGGAGAGTTGAAATGAGATAGTCGAGTATGGTTTCAAAGTGTTCATTTAATTTCTCACAGCCAACACAGGTCTAAGATATAAAAAGTATCTTACATAATTTTTACAAATAATTCTTAATACATTGCGAACACAAAGCAGATCGATACACGAATTACCCAGCGTGGTGCTCTGTCATCTGGCACCACGCTGGCTTCTTACATTTCTCATCACTTGCTCTTGCCTCTCGTTTTGATTTTTTCCAATTTTGCTTATGTTCATTCAACGCATTCCGTGGCATTGTCCAAAATGTTAACCCGTTCATACGAAAATAATTTTTATAAGTTTTAGTTTAAACCACTGCTATATGTTCTTTATATATTTGAATGGATCTCGTCGAGAGCTTTAAAATGATACCACGCGCAGTCGTTTTTCATTCACGGTTGCCCAGATAAACCGCGATACTCTCAAAAGTGTACACAAGTTAACACGAAAACAATTTTTAAAATGTTCAGTTCAAACCACTGCGAAATGTTCCTTGTATATTTGAATAGATCTCGTCGAGAGCTTTAAAACTATACTACGCACAGTCGTTTTGCCCTCACGTTGTCCAGATAAACCGCGATACTCTCAAAAGTGTACACAAGTTAACACGAAAACAATTTTTAAAATGTTCACTTCAAACCACTGCGAAATGTTCCTTGTATATTTGAATAGATCTCGTCGAGAGCTTTAAAACTATACTACGCACAGTCGTTTTGCCCTCACGTTGTCCAGATAAACCGCGATACTCTCAAAAGTGTACACAAGTTAACACGAAAACAATTTTTAAAATGTTCAGTTCAAACCACTGCGAAATGTTCCTTGTATATTTGAATAGATCTCGTCGAGAGCTTTAAAACTATACTACGCACAGTCGTTTTGCCCTCACGTTGTCCAGATAAACCGCGATACTCTCAAAAGTGTACACAAGTTAACACGAAAACAATTTTTAAAATGTTCAGTTCAAACCACTGCGAAATGTTCCTTGTATATTTGAATAGATCTCGTCGAGAGCTTTAAAACTATACTACGCACAGTCGTTTTGCCCTATCACGTTGTCCAGATAAACCGCGATATTTTCAAAAGTGTTCATCGGTTCACAAGAAAACAATTTTTAAAATCAAACAGAGGTCATCGCTCTTTCCACGTTTACAAGTGAGCCACGGAAAATGCTCATTGGCCGCCTCCGGGAATTGAACCCAGGGTCTTCCAGTTGAGCGCCGGATATGCTTCCACTGCACCAATGAGAATTTTTCTGTGACTCACTTATGAACGTGGAAAGAGCGATGACCTCTGTTTGATGTTCCTGGTCCCCGTCAAATGTCTACACTAATTATTCATTCGCCTTCTAATTATTTGTTCAGTTGCTGCTTACCATCTTCGGTGAATCCCCAGCGTTGTGCGGGGCTTCAAGAAGCAACCTGCCGAATTTGCTTGGCAGTTAGTGTATGTGAGTCTGGAGGAATTCGATGCCGCTGTGGTACAGTGGAAGCATATCCGGCGCGTAACTGGAAGACCCTAGGTTCGATTCCTGGTGGTGGCCAATGATAATTTTTCCGGGACTCACTTATAAACGTGGAAAGAGCGGTGACCTCGGTTTGATGTTCCTGGTCTACGTCAAATGTCTGTATTAATTTTTAAAATGTTCAGTTCAAAGCACTGCGAAATGTTCCTCGAATATTTAAATAGATCCTGTCGAGAGTTACCACATACAGTCATTTTGCATTCACGGTTGTCCATATAAACCGCGATATTGTCAAAAGTGTATACAAGTTCACTGGAAAACAATTTTTAAAATGTTCAGTTCAAACCACTGAGAAATGTTCTTCGTATATTTGAATAGATCTAGTCGAGCGCTTCAAAACGACACCACATACGGTCATTTTGTATTCACGGTTGTCCAGATAAACCGCGATATTGTCAAAAGTGTACACAAGTTCACAGCAAAAGGAATTTTCAAAATGTTCAGTTCACACCAGCGCGAAATGTTCTTCGTATATTTGAATAGATCTCGTCGAGAGCTTTAAAACGATACAAAATACGGCCATTTTGTATTCACGGTTGTCCAGATAAACCGCGATACTGTCTAAAGTGTACACAAGTTCACAGGAAAACAATTTTTAAAATGTTCACTTTAAACCACTGCGAACGGTTCTGTTCTTCGTATATTGGAATAGATCTCGTCTAGAGCTTTAAAATGATACCACATATGGTCGTTTTGCATTCACAGTTGTCCAGATATACCGCGATATTGTGAAAAGTGTACACAAGTTCACAGGAAAACAATTTTTTAAATGTTCACTTGAAACCACTGCGAAATGTTCTTCGTATATTTGAATAGATCTCGTCGAGTGCTTTAAAACGACACGACATACGGCCATTTTGCATTCGCGGTTGTCCAGATAAACCGCGATGTTGTCAAACGTGTACACAAGTTCACAGGAAAACAATTTTTAAAATGTTCACTTGAAACCACTGCGAAATGTTCTTCGGATATTTGAATAGCTCTTGTCGAGTCAAACGCGGTGGCACACCCAGAAATACTACATCATCTCCCTCGTGCCCAAGGAGCGAGGGCAGCATAGCGCGCAGCATGTATTGCGCAGTACGCGAATTGAACTCCATGCTGTTTATTACCATATTAACGTGATTAGTGTAAGGCACATATTTTTAACGCTATATTGATTTCAATTGGGATCTATTTTTGTCACCAGCTATCGGCCGTAAGTCGCCCCATACTATCAGCTAAGTTAGACGTAGTCATACATCTAAAACGAAGCATCCAGAAGGAGTCATACAATCGAGATGCGAATTGGTATGTGTAATGTTTGTGCATTGGAAAGGAGGCTCCAGGGCAGTTGGGCCATTTATCCGGATAAAGCAGCTACACGAGTGGAACAAGTCGGTACGCTGTAGCGCTACCTCTGCTATACTAGCCTGGCATGGCGTAGATACACACACTTCACGGATACTGTCCTGAGGTATAACATGCCAAATGGTGTCCAAATGGCGGGCCAGTTCGCCGACATTCCGGGATGGGCGCAGGTGGCATCCCATCATGTCCCAAAAATCTTCGATCGTTGAGAGCTCGGGAGATCGGACTGGTCATGGATGGATGTCGATTGACATTGGCCACAAAGAGTCGTTTCGTGTGTAGATGGGCATTATCCCATTGAAAAACTGCTCGGTGATGCATGCTACAGGAATGACAACGCAACAGTTGGTGGAATCTCATCGACGTACCGTTGAGCCGTGAGAGTGGTACGGACGACAACCCAGGGTGTTCAGCTATTGTAGGAAATGGCCCCTCATGCTGTCACTCCTGATGTGCGAGACATATGCCGTTCCACACTAAACGTAGTATCCGTGCGCGGCCTTGCTGTTCTCTAGACACCTATGTGCTGGTCACTGGAGCCAACTGCAAACCGTGATTCAACACTGAAGACGACACGGTGGCAATGGACACTAACCCATGTTGATCGTGCCCGAAACCACTGCAACCCACGCTGGCGATGCTCGCTGGTCAGTGGTAGGCTGCGGAATGGCGCCCTCGAATGTACTCTCCGTGTCGTCAGTTGTCTGACAAGAGTCCAAATGGCCGTTTTCGTACCTGTAGACGACGCATCATAACCATGGATGTTTGAGAGCGACGAATTCGTTTTTTCTTTGTGAGGATCTCACAGTCGCTTGACCATCCTGTTCTGTCATTGCCCTCGGCCGTCCAGTGCCCGCGTGCCGCTGTATTGTGCTCTGCTCGTCCCCATTGACGCCAACATCGTCCGATTGCCGTGTCGCTCCAACCCTTATGACTTGCGATACTGCATCAATCGATTTCTCTTAACCCAATCAAACTCGCTCAACTACTGGTATTGGGCACAGATCCGACGTCGAGGCATCCTGACAGTCCGTGGAGGTTAACGCAGCAGGAATTCGCTGTTACAATTGTCCCTGTCTGCGAGATTTTCTCTTGATATACCCTCCTCGATGAGGGATTCCCATGCGTTGTGGCGGGTCACCATTTCGTCTTTGATCGTTATATTTTAATCATTTGCGAATATAGCCCTGAGGTACTGTTATGAAGAGTTTCATCACGACCAAACAACTTTATCGGGGTGTTTCGTTTTTTTTTGTTTTTTACGCTTTCCAACCGTGATTTTAAGAAGCGTATATGCTCCTGCTTTTTCCGTCTGTCTGTCTGTCCGGATGTTAACTCGCGTTACAGTGGTTCGATTCCGATGAAAGTGTAGTATGTGGCAGGGGACAATTTGGGATGGAACCCTTTTGAAAATGAAAACAATGGGTTCAAAGGTTAGAGGTGATCCATTCCATCGCCCTTATGCGTCATAACTCACGTAAAAATGCTTCGATCGCGACAAAACTTCATCATGTTGTTTCGGAACGGTTCTGTTGAATATCATCGAAATGGGGTCAAATGTCAAGGCACAGGAGCGAGATTTATTCCACAGCCATTATCCTCATAACTTGACTAAAAATTCTTTTATTCGACAAAACTGTAGTATGTTGTTCCGGTGGTATACTGAACCGGTTCTGTTGAATATCATCTCAATGGGGTCAAAGGTCAAGGCACATGAGCGAGATTTATTCCACAGCCATTATCCTCATAACTTGACTAAAAATACTTCTATTGCGGCAAAACTTTAGTATGTTCTGAAAGAAATACGGGATTACGCCACATAATACAAATTTTGAAGATGACAATCCGATTTTTGGCGTAAATGTGACAAGGATGGTAAGTCAGATAATATCCGAAAACTTGAAATTTTTAACCGTCCTGGAGCTATCTGGGAGACGCGAGTTCGAGTCCCGCTCCAGAACGATGAAAATGTTTAAGTTTTCGGATATTATATGACTTACCATCCTTGTCACATTTACGCCAAAAATCGGATTGTCATCTTCAAAATTTGTATGCTTTAGTATGTTGTTCTGCAGATATACGGAACCGGTTCTGTTGAATATCATCGAAATGGGGTCAAAGTTTAAGGCACAGGCGCGATATTTATTCCACAGCCATTATCCTCATAACTTGACTAAAAAATGCTTCTATTGCCACAAAACTGTAGTATGTTGTTCCGGAGGTATTCGGAACCGGTTCTGCCGAATATAATCGAAAACGTGTCAAAGGTCAAGGCACAGGAGTGAGATTTATTCCACAGCCATCATCCTCATAACTTGACTAAAATGCTCCTATTGCGACAAAACTTTAGTATGTTGTTTCGGTGGTATACTGAACCGGTTCTGTTGAATATCATCTCAATGGGGTCAAAGGGCAGGGCATAGGATCGAGATTGATTCCACAGCCATTATCCTTATAACTTGAATTATGATTTCTGGGTATGCTTGAAAGCGTGTCATAATGAATGCACTGCATGATTTTACTAACTTTATTTTTTATTTATTTTTTTTTTTTTTTTTTGCGAAGAGTGCACAGTGTGTGAAGTGAGCAATAAAGACGAGGATAAATTAGCATAGCTTTGTGGTGGGTGTGATATTTTCTTCACGACTAAGACTTATACGCTAGATCATTAGTTGTTTTACTACAAAGTGCAATTCGTGGTTTAATGTGTTGTGTGCCAAAGAAGATGCCCTAGAGAGCAGTTTACTTTTGATTATGTTGACTGAATGTACTAATTCCTTGAAGATTCTTGAAGTGACTTTTCTGTGTCGTTAAGCTATTCAGTGATTCGTCTAAGGTGAATTACCTAGAAGAACAAGCTTCCCGTAGAATAGAGTTTTCAGGTTGATTTGACTCACACATATACAGTGGCGGCCGAAATTGGGGACAGGTTTTGAAAACATCATGTTTTGCAAATTTGTAGGCTTATAGGAAATGTTATGTTTCACTAAGTGAAAATGTTTATATATCAATTGAAAGAGAATTCATAGCTGCATTCAATATAAAAATCAGAATTCAAATATCTTCATTACTAAAAAAAATATTTTCACTTTAGTCTAAAAACAAACACAGGTTTGATTCAGAAGAGGATTGTGAGTGCGACCCCTAGTGGCCAATCAGAGTCCTTGTTCTGGGAACCAATCAAATGGAAGTAGCTGCGATATATCATGTGTCAAGTTGAGAAAAGTCAGTTTTGCTGTTTGTTGTGTAGAAGAAACAGTGTTATCGGTGTAAGTGAAGCGCAATTGGAGATTGTGTGCATACTTTTAGTATTTCTTGAAATTTAAAATATAGATAATAAGTATAGCATTGGCACCGAAGAAAAGAGTTGATTGGACACCCACGAAAGGAAGTGGAACTGTTGTATTACGTGAATAGGGTCTTTCGTATGCTGAAATTTCAAGACAAGTAGGTGAGATAATGACGACATCTGGAGTACGAAAGTTGCGTTTACGTTATCAGGAAAAAAAAAACCCCACTAAAACCCAAAGCAGGAAAAGGCCGAAAAAAAGTGCACAAAATCTTTTGATGACAGAAGAATAAAAAAGACTGAGCCTCTAAAAAGGCTGAGTAGAAGCAAGTTATTTGAGGTGGCAAAAGTAAGATATCCGAGTTTGGTAGTGATGGGCAAAATATGTGAGACGTCGAGTGGGAGAAGTGCTGTATCCTGACTACATGGAGGCAAATGCAAAGTATGCACCAAAAGTCATGATTTGGGTATGTATGGCAGCAGATGGTGTTGGCCTCATTCATGTAATCGGCTATACGGTGAACTCAATAAGATACATTACTTCTCCATCCTGGAACCAAAGCTGCTACCTTTTATCAGGGAACAACTCTTTCCCCAAAATGCACCATTTCTTTTTCAGCAGAATTTAGCTTCCTTCCACCCAGCACAAATATGCAAACACTGATTCACAGCAAAGGGAATTCCATTGCTGATCTGGCCAGGAAACAGACCTGAACTGAACCCGATGGAAAATTTGTGTCACAGTTTGTAAAAATCTTGTACGAACACCGTTAAAATTTTTGTAGTAGTGTGACGTACCTGCCAGCAGGATCGCACATGACATAAAGGCAGATAGTAGTCAGAACAAACGTCCGCGTAGCTCAATTGGTAGAGTGACTTATTCCGGAATGAGGGGATCCGGGTTCGAATCCTGGCGTGGACAGAAATGACGGAGAAATTTACTTCGTTATAATGGCGCCCGAACTATCCGGATGACCCGACCGTTCAAAATCTCGCATTGGGGTGATATTCTTTCCACACCGCGAGATAGGAAAAATCAGAGAACAGAGAATTCCTTCTCCAGCGCTTCGAAAAATAAATGTGTGTGACGTTGCATTCCACACACCAGATTGACTTGGAGTTCTCAATTGCACGTTCTACAGTGGATGGCTGCCTGCAAGGATTCATGGTTACGGCTGACCCGTGGGCCATGCCCCCGGCCCTCTTTGGGGGGGGGCGAGATGTGACGTACCTGCCAGCAGGACGCACATGACATAAAGGCAGATAATAGTCAGAACAAACGTCCGCGTAGCTCAATTGGTAGAGTGACTTATTCCGGAATGAGGGGATCCGAGTTCGAATCCTGGCGTGGACAGAAATGACGGAGAAATTTACTTCGTTATAGTAGGTTGCACCAAAAAGTGGTGCTACATCAGCTGCACCACTTTCCGGAAAAAGATACACCATTGTGTGGTGCAAACAAAACCTAATAAAATGGTAAAGTCTTGCACCGTAATGATGTGCAGCCTAATACCATAAGGTGGTACAAAGTTGCACCTCATTGTTGGGTTTTGTTTGCCCCACACAATGGTATATCGTTTCTCAAAAAGTGGTGCAGCTGGTGTAGCACCACTTTTTGGTGCAACCTACCACAAAAGTTTTAACAGTGAATAAGGCGTCCGTCAAGTAAAACACGATTAACTGAGGCTATGATTGCTTCCCAGAACCACGTAATTGCGAAGGCACAGCTTCAAACATTTGTTGGCTCAATGGGACGTCATTGTGGTCGTGTTTTAAACAATCAAGACGCCCTTACTAAATACTGATAGTATATTGCAATCGTAACTATCTCACATCACTTTATCCGATTGCAGTGTAGATTTATCATGCTTGCAGTATTCGCCGCATAACACTTTTTGTACTGCAGCTATTTGAATTCTGTCTGTTTGTATTTAATTCAGCATTAAGTTATCTTTCAATTCATATATAAACATTTGCACTCAGTGAAACATAACATTTCCTACAGCCCTGCAAAGTTGCAAAAGATGAAATTTTCAAAAAGTGTCCACAATTTCGCCCGTCACTGTACCGTATTACACACCTTAAAACCTAAAAACATTACAGTTCCACTAAGGTAAGAGATATAGATATATCTGCGGAAAAACTTGTTTTCACGCTTTCAAAGTTGTTGACTTCTTCGATAGAGAGCAGCTGATCTGTAAAATGAGTTTAAAGTTTGTTTAAACTGACCTCAGCTAGAAAAGGATTTTGATCCAAACAAGCTTTTAATAATGACCCGGAAAACAGGCGGTCAATAATATTTTCTGAAGGAACAAAATTAACTTTAGAAACTGAAAAGGAAAACGTTTCAGCATTCTTACATCTTCTGCTGCTAATGAAAAATAATAGCACTGAATTCAAAATTCATATAAACGTTTTGTTCCAATAATGATTTCACGAAACTCGTCCAAAACTGCGGCTTACAAAATTAACAGCTGAAAAAATCGAATAAAGAGTTTGACACATTTTAAGCACAAACTACACTATCAACCAACAAGTAATTGGACACCCCTGCAATCGACGATATCTGCAGTCCTGATACACGTCACGGCCGCCGCCGTTGGATATCGTGTGGGAAACAACAACGCAACCAGTCGCATGCAAGATGCCACGCAGTTCGGAGCTCTCTGATTTCGAGAAAGGTGTAATCGTCGAGTATCACAGAAATGGCCGATCCATACGTGACATATCCAGCGAGTTGGAGTACCCAAAATCGACAGTGGCCTACGTGATTGGCAAGTGGAAGATGAGAGGTGACTGTCGGAATGTGCCCCAACCCGGCAGACCCAAAAAACTGGGAGTTAGAGACCGACGGGTGCTGGCCAAAGAAATTCGGAAGAACCGCACTGAATCGATGGGCCACATCCACGAGGAGTTTCAACAGGCATCCGGGAGTGTTCTTTCGACGAATACTATCCGTAAGGAAGCCCATCTGCTCGGTTATCTTGGACGTGCTGCCGCTCACAAGTCTTTGATCACCAAGTCCAATAGCGCTGCTCGGCTAACGTGCTGCAAAGAACGTCGACAGTGGACCGTTGAACAGTAGAAACAGGTTCTCTGGAGCGATGAATCAAGGTTCATCCTCTGATGTTCGGATGGCAGGGTCTGGTGTTTGCCTGGAGAACGCCTCCTGCCGGAATGTATTGTACCAACTGTGAAATTAGGCGGCAGTGGAATTATGCCCTGGGGGTGTTTCTCCTGGTATGGTACGGGACCCTTGGTCGCAATTCCTGGTAGACTCAACGCCGAGACCTACTGCACCATTTTGGATGACCATGCGCTTACTACGTTTTGGCAGTTTTACGGGGTGGACCCATGTTACTTTCAGGATGATAATGCCACCTGTCATGTTGCGAGGTCCACCATGGCTTGGTATGGTGACAATGGGGTTAATCGAATGGACTGGCCTGCGCAGAGCCCGGACCTCAACCCTATCGTGCACCTCTGGGACGAGTTGGAGCGTCGACTTAAGGGGTGCCGCGACCGTCCAAAATCGGTGAAGGAACTGACCTGTCTTCTCCAAGCCGAGTGGAAGAAAATACCGCTAGCCGTCGTACAACGCCTGGTTGAAAGTATGCCCCGGAGGGTTGCAGCTGTAATTGCCGCTCGTGGAGGCACCACCAACTATTGAAGCTGAATAAACTTCGTTTTTCTTTGCTATCACAGGTGTCCAATTACTTGTTGGTAGATAGTGTATGTAGATGGAGTAATAATCTGGATTAAGAACAGAGCAAACGGCTTTGGATGTAAAACAGAATAATTCTTAAATTAATTTATGATTAAAGGTGGATCCACCTAAACGTTTTGCCTTGTATTTCCAATGGTCAAACTTCTGTAGTCATTTTCCTCACCATTAATGCGTTCCCAAGAACGAAAATTTGAACATCGATAAAAATAACTTCATAGTACAGCCAAGTGAACTTACTATTTTCTAAGCAACGACAGGAGAGAAGTCGTACCTGTGTTTCTTTGCTTTCTCGTCACAGAAATGAATCGCTTTTGGGACGAATTGAAACGGGTGACGAGAAATGGGTACTGTACCGTAATGCGAAGCGTCGACGGACTGTGTTCCAAGAAGCGGGGCCTGCTCCATCGTCCTCAAAAGAAGGACTGCATCCCCAAAAAGGTTATGTTGAGTGTTTAGTGAAATGTCTCCGGAATAATCCACTGGAAGGTGTTGGCACCTAACCAAACGATAAATGCTGACCTCTACTGCCAACAGTTGGACAGATAGCGAGAACACCTGACATCGCAGCGACCAGCACTCGTCAATCTCAAAGACGCGATTATTCATCATAATAACGTCAGACCTCATGCTGCTTTAATCACTCGGCAAATATTTCTGGACTTCGGTTCGGAAGTGTTACTTCACTCGGCTTATTTTCCTCACCTCCCACCTACGGACTACAACATTTTTCGATTGTATCAGAACGCCTTCGCTCTCCAAACCTTCGATGATGTAGACAATGCGAAAACGACATTAAATTACTTTTTTGACTCTAAAACACACGAGTTTTTCCGGCGTGGGATTCACTTACGGATAGACAGACAGCAAGAGGTCATGCATAATGATGGCAATTATGTGAAATTCTTGATACGTTATTTTTTGTGTTCTCCTCCTTTCTTTGTAGCCTACAAAAACGGGTAGAACTTATGCACACACAATAGTTTCGGTTTTATAAACTGTTGAAGCAGCGTACTTCATTTTTAATAAACCTCTATAAATGATTAAATTAATAAATCTCAGAAATGATTAAAAGTTTGCAAGATGTGTCTAATTACTTTTTGACCAATTTATGTGCAAGTCCTTTACGCAAGTGAGATTTGTTACAGTTTATCTAAGCTTTCTGCATGTGTTTCCTTTTCGAACGATGAGTGTCTTTGCTAGGGTGAGTAAATCATGTTTCCATTTGGGAGTTTTCTGCGCTTCTAAACTAGTTTTTGCATTGGATAGCTTTCTTTATGACGAATGTTTTGTGTACATTTTCAGCTTAATGCAAAGTTTTCTTCACGGGAGACAGACTTCAAATTTCGAGCGTGTCTCCATTTGTAAAGTACCAACTGAAAGAGACTTCTGGTTTATATTTCTCCAGGGCGGGTAAAGATGTGTCCTGCATACACTGAATCGCATTGGGCGCTGCCCGGATGCGATGTTTCAGATGCATTCCGCCACACTTTTTGAGAACAATTTTCCAGCAGTATAATTAATGTTTAAAATAAAATTATTTATTTCTTAAATGTTCTATCTGATAGCCCCTTTTTCTGGAATGAACCTACATCTAGATTTTCAAGTTAGCAGGGCATTTCTTAAAATTGGTAATGGCATTTTGTTCCATTCCCCTTCTACTACTGTCCATTATCCAATGATTATTTTAGGTCTAGACTTTGAAGGAATATGAGAAAAAGGTATAGACTTGATACTAGTCTTTTTTTTACCAGTCTTTTTAGCAGTCGTAAGGCACAATAGTCCATTGGTGACACATCCGGGTACTTTGAAGGAGGGAGGATGAGCAAAAGTTATAGACTTGATACCCGTCCCTCTTTTCACCTTCCACTACTTTCCATAGTCCAATCATTCTTTTAGGTCTGAGCGCTCGTTTTAGCAGTCTGAAGGCACAAAAGTCCACTGGAAACACATCAGGGGACTTTGAAGGAGTATGAGCAAAAGTTATTTACTTGATACCCGTCTCTCTTTTCATCTTCCAGTACTTTCCATACTGCAATAATTCCTTTATGTCTGAGCGCTCGTTTTGGCAGTCCGGAGGGACAATAGTCCATTGGTGAAACATCAGGGGACTTTGAAGAAGTACGAGAAAAATATATAGACTTCATACCCGTCTCTCTTTTCATCTTCCGCTACGTTCCATAGTCTAATCATTCTTTTAGGTCTGAGCGCTCGTTTTAGCCATCCGAAGGCACAATAGTCCATTGATGACTTATCAGAGAACTTTGAAAGAGTATGAGCAAAAGTTATAGACTTGATACCCGTCTCTCTTTTCATCTTCCACTACTTTCTATAGTGCAATCATTCTTTTCGGTCTGAGCGCTCGTTTTAGCAGTCCGAAGACACAATAGTCCATTGGTGACACATCAGTGGACTTTGAAGGAGTATGAGCAAAATATATAGACTTGATACCCGTCTGCCTTTTCATCTTCCACTACATTCCATAATCCAATACGTTTTTTAGGTCTGAGCGCTCGTTTTAGCAGTCCGAACGCACAATAGTCCATTGGTGACACATCAGGGGACTTTGAAGGAGTATGGGCGAAGGATATAGACTTGATACCCGTCTCTCTTTTCATCTTCCACTACTTTCCATAGTCCAATCATTCTTTTCGGTCTGAGCGCTCGTTTTAGCAGTCCGAAGACACAATAGTCCATTGGTGACACACCATGGGACTTTGAAGGAGTATGAGCAAAATATATAGACTTGATACCTGTCTGCCTTTTCATCTTCCACTACATTCCATAATCCAATCATTCTTTTAGGTCAGAGCGCTCATTTTAGCAGTCTGAAGGCACAATAGTCGATTGGTGACACATCAGGGGACTTTGAAGGAGTATGAGCAAAGGATATAGACTTGATACCCGTCTCTCTTTTCATCTTCCACTACATTCCATAGACCAATCATTCTTTTAGGTCTGAGCGCTCGCTTTAGCTGTCCGAAGGCAGAATAGTCCATTGGTGACACATCAGAGGACTTTGAAGGAATATGAGCAAATGGTTTAGACTTGATACCCGTCTCTGTTTTAGGTCTAAGCGCTCTTTTTAGCAGTACTAAGGCAGAATAGTTCATCAGTGACAGGTCAAGGGACTTTTATGGGATATGAGTAAAAGTTATAGACCTAACACCCGTTCCTGTTTTCATTTTTTCAAGAAATAGAGTGGAAGATTTGAACGTATTATTGTTAGCCTTATCCTGATCGAGTTCTACTCTTTGAAAGTTCTGTGGATCCTCTTTTAATATACATAAAACATTATGTTGTTAATATCTAGATTGATTTAAAACATTTTTTCAACTTTTCTTAGCTTTAGGTCGCCATTGCATGAGAAACTATCAATAATCATGAATTCTTTACTTAAACTTTCGTTGGATTCTTGCAACTAAGTTTGTAAGTCTTTTTCTGCTCTTTTGCGATAGTAAATTGAACTTTATTTTGTTACAGTAGACTTCTTATCCATGGCGGATAAGAATTTATTTTTGGCGTAGACTTCTTTATACACTGTAATTAAAAACGTCTCCGGACACCCTTGAAAAGCAAACGAACGGATCCGCTGCGTTGTTAAGATGCGCAGTACTGCTGCAAACGGTATAAAAACAAGCCTGCAGCTGACCACGATCATATCGCACTGTGAGGTTGAGCAAAAATGTCGCGGCGGGAGAGAACTGACTCTGAGAAAGGAAAGATTGTTGGGTGTTATAATAGTTGGTTGTCCATAAGAGAAATCGAGACACGTTTAAACATACTCAAGTCAACTGGTTTGGATGTACTGAATAAGTGGACGACACATGGCGTGCCTGAAGCAGCAAAACGCACCAGCAGACCAAACAAAATCAGTGATAGAGGACGTCGAAGCCCCAGGAGAGTTGTTACAGCTAATTGACGGAGTACTGCGCAAGACCTCAATGTACAGGTGAGTAAAAATGCTGGAACCTCGGTATGTACCCGTACCATTTGCAGAAAACTTCAATCGATATGGGTTGCCGTGGTCGTGCGGCTACTCATAAGCTTTTCATCTCCACTCGGAATGCTACTCGTCGTTTAGCATGGTGTAACGAGCATTTATCGTGAAGCGCATGATAAATGTGTAAAGAAGATTTACCGTAGAACATTTATCATGACGGGTCCTATGGACTAATGAATCCAGATACGCGATCCATCAGTCTGATGGCCGTGTGTGGGTACGGCGGCAGCCGGGGAACGCTATTTAACACAGTGTTCTGTTACTACTGTTAAGTTTGGAGCTGGCAGTGTACTCGTGTGATGGTGTTTTTCCTGGTATGGTCCCGGCCCATTTGATACCGTGGACAAACCTGTTAACCAGCACGTCTGCAATTATGCCCTACCATCTCTGTGGCAATACTATGGGACCGAGCCTTGTTGGTACCAGCAGGACAATGCACAGAGACCTTGCTAGGACTGTTAAGGACTGTTAAGGCGTGGTCTTGCTAGGACTGTTTGCTAGGACTTTTAAAGCGTGGTTTGACGATAATTTCGTATCGTGTGTGCACTGGCACGCACAGAGCCCTGATCTTAATCCCATAGAGCATCTATGGGATGAATTAGAGAACCACATAAGAAGTTTGGAACCAAGGCCTATTACTAAGCAACAGTTAGCGGCAGCATTATGTGCTGAATGGAAGCGCATACCTATCGTTGTGTTCCAAAACCTTGTCGAAAGCATGTCTCGAAGGGTCAGTGCATGTATTAAGGCCAAAGGTGTATCGTCACCGTACTATTATATGTCAATAAATTCCATACTGTGTTTCTCTTCTAGGTGTCCGGTGACTTTTGTCTATAGAGTGTACATGCTTTATCAACAGTGACAATAAATTTCCATCTGTCTCTGGCTAAGAGCTTTTCATGAAGAATTCTACTCCATGTTCTGCGCTAGCCATGTACCTAGTCAAAAGGCGGTGAACATTATATTGTTTTTTTTAGATAGAAATCTTTATTATCTTGTTTACAGATGATACGGATATTTTTGCCGATTTAGCGATTGCTGTTTGGGTTGGTGGATTTTCTTTTAAGACTTACTTTCAAAATAGTAGTGAAAGTATCTACTTTCTTTGGAAATTGGTTTACTGTTCTTTTTCCTGTTAAAAGCCATGCTTGATAATTTCCCCCTCTATCTTATATATACACTGCTGGACAATTGCTAAGGACGGATCATAAACGGCTATATAGCGCATAAAAAAGTAAGTGTGGTTGGATGCCAAGTGAAATAAAATAATGTCAGAATGCCAGGACATTACAAGAAAGACAATTTATTGTGCTCTGAAATCCGAAAGGCTTTGGAACGTGTTCAAGGGACAAAAAGGCCATTTTGTGCAGAATACGTAAACGTGAAAAAAATGCAATTACCGTCCGCAGGCGTTACGGCGTAAGATGTCAATACGCGATATGGCCACCATGGAGGGCGATGCAAGATTCCACACGTCGTGTCATGATTTGCACAACATTATCAAGCAGCTGTTGGGGTAATTTATCCCATTCCTTTGTCGGTGCACGGATGAGGGTGTCCTTGTTTATGGGAGGGCATTGGCGACCAGCAAGACTCCTCCCCAAAGCATCCCACACATTTTCAATGGGATTCAGATCTGGAGAACGTGCTGGCCATACGAGGTGTTGAATATCCTCGCTCTCAAGACACTCCTGGACAGCGACTGCTCGATGACATGTTGCGTTGTCGTCCATGAAAATGAATCTATCACCAACAGCACCACGGAACATGCGAACATGAGGTAGCAGAACATTATTAATGTATCGTTGGCCAGTCATAGTCCCAGCTGGAAGCACATAGAGGGACGTACGGCCATTGATCATGATGCCAGCTCATACCATGACACTACATGTTGGATATCGGTCCCTTTCCTGTATGTTTGCTGGACAATATGCAGTACCACTATCACGCCAGATCAGTTGTCGTCGACAATCAGACGATAGACTGTATCTACTCTCATCTGAGAAGAGGACAGGAGACCAGTCGTTATCAGTCCAATTGCGATGTTGATGGCACCATTGGAAACGGGCGGTACGGTGACGTCTGGACAATGGGATGCACACAACAGGACGGCGGGCGTATAGTCCTTCTTCATGCAAACGTCTGGCGACAGTTTTTCGGGAGATCCGCTTGCCAGTAGCAGCAATAAACTGATTTGCTACCTCACTAGCTGTGCTGCGCCGGTGTCTTTTTGTTGATAGCACTATGTACCGATCTTCTGCAGGTGTCGTACTGCGAACACGACCTCCCCGTGACGTTTGCTACACTCTCCATTTGTTTGAAATGATTTCCAAAGCCTTGAAACAACACTGTGGCTGACGTCGAACTCCCTGGCAACATCTGTTATTTTTCGCCCTTCTTCAATCTTGCCAATAATACGGCCACGCGTAAAATCCTCTAGGTGATGTCGGGAAGACATACTGAAAATTGCAAGTTCGTCAATTGATTCTTTCCCTTCAAACTTTGCGTTTGAACAACAACGGTCAATACACGTCAAATCCTTTATATCTCTTATCAGCGCTATGACGTCACGAACAAGTTCGGCTATCCAAAATTTGCATACGCACAACACGTCTTACTGTATCCCGCACTAATGCTAATTTCCACATTTTCCTACCTTCCATTTTATGGTTGCTATCGTTGCTATTGTCATCCGTCCTTAGCAATTGTCCGGCAGTGTATAAAACACAAAACGTCTGTTTGTCTGAAGCAGCAAAAACTCTCGAACGACGAACTGTGGCATCGTGAAATTTGCGTAGCTTATTAATACTAGGATTTTTAGGTCAACGCAACTATTTTAAGATCTCTACGTTGTTCCGTTCGCGAGTTATGAATTAATTAATAAGCTAATCAATAAAGTCAGCGTCGTTTGCTATGTCATCCTGTTCCAAATCTGAAAACACGTGACTGCATTCATCGCTCCGGCACATCCCCAGGTGTTTCTATTCTTTGAAAACTGTGCATAAAAAAATGCGAAAACGAACTTTCCGAAATCTTAAAGAAATGGGCTGAAATTTTTATTAACACCGTTAATTGGTTATAAAAGGATTCCCTCAAAATTTCACCGGAATCCGGTCAAAACGTTTTAAAATAGGCATGGAATTTTTAATTCATCGGTAAACAGAAATATATGCGCAGAAACGGTTAATAAAATTTAGACGGCTAATTTAAAAAGTTATTTACCGATTCAGGCGAAATTGGGAAGTCGTGTTCCTATTAACGGTTTATGTTGTTCATTAAAATTTCAGCTAGTTTCATAAAATTTTCGCAAATATAAGTTTTTAAATTTTTTATCCCAGATATTCGCCCCTCAAAGACGTCTGAAACTGAAAGCACGTGATGCATTTGATCGTCGATAACAATTGTCAACAAACTTTGTTCAGTCAGTGTTCTAATGCTGTGTCTCCTAGACGCGTGTTTAATTCGTAAGGCTTTTGGCCCGTTCGATTCTACAGATTCCATGCATTCTGTACCGGGCAAAGCCTTGAAGTAAAGCCAATTATAAATAATATCGCTTATTTTTACATTTAGAAAAGCTAATTCCATGATTTTCACAGTGTTTTATATTACCAGAATACGAATATTTCTCTTTGTTATCTGCAACACGAATATTTCTCCTTTAAGGGGCAAAAACATAACCTTCTATCCAGATCTTGTTTCCGTGCGCCATTTTCTTAGCAGACGACATTTACTTGCAGCAGATGTTTCTTTCGTGCTCATCTAATACACTGTTGCCAGCTTTAATTCTTTGAACTTCTTTTATTTTCTGTAATTTCTTACCAAAAACGTTCTAAAAATGTGCGAACATTCTGCCAAGGATTACATTCGACAGAGATCGGAACAGGTGTTTGTCTGAAGGGGCGATATCTGGAAAATAGGCCGGAAATGGAAGGATCTCCCATTTTATGTCCTGAATGTCCATTTTGGTCATGTTTGCACTGTGAGAGCGTGCGTTATCATGTCGGCAAAGGATACCATGGCGCCTATGTGGCCGTTTCTTCTGAATTGTTCCCTCCACACGGCGGAGGTGTTCACAATAAAGTGCAGAGATGATGGTCTGATTCCTCGACAGCACCTAAAGGCACCACTTTTCATCTACAGTAACAATACATGACAGAAAAAGTTTGTGTGGCTGAGAACATTCTCCACAACGGGCAAGCACGGAACCACGTATGGCAACCGGCTGATTCTTGTTGTCCTCGGTGAGAGAGTGAGGCACCTGAGACCCCCAATTTCTGGACCTTCCCCATACTTTCCAGGTTTCGTACCACTGTGGCCTGATCACACTATCTCAGTGGCCAATTTGCGTGTGGTTTGACGCGGATCCAAGTGGATGAGACGGTTCAAACGATCCTCATCAAAGTGAGATAGATGGACGACCTGAGCGAGGAGATTCGTTGAGGCCAGAACTTCCACCTCGGAACCGCTGAAACCATTTGCGGTCTGTCCTCGGAGCAATAGCATCCTCCCCACATGCAGCACAAATTTGTTTAGTATCCTTGCCGGCTGTGGATCCCTTGTTAAACTCGCAGAGGAGTAGATGTCGGAAATGTCCATTCCTCTTTACTTAACACTCCATTATGAAAATGCAAGTGCAAAGATTCGGCTGTTTGAAAACACAACACACATAAAAATTGGAAAGGGAGTGAGACAAGGTGACACCATATCTCCGAAGCTCTTTAATGCCACATTGGAGGGTGTCTTTTAGTCGCTGAGCTGGGAAAACAAGGGGATAAAGATTAATGGAGATTATATAACCCACCTTCGTTTTGCTGCTGACGTAGTCATTTTTGCAACTACCCCGTCAGAGCTGCAGAGTATGATCCAGGAACTTGCTGACAAGAGTAAAGAAGTGGGATTAAAAAGGAACTTTCAGAAGACAAAAGTGATGTTTGATGCTTTTACAAGCAATGAAGATTTATCGATTGATGTAGAAAAGCTGGGGATAACAGACACGTACGTTTATCTTGGACAGCAGATATCAAGTGAGGGTCACATTGATGAAGAAATTAATCGGCGTACAAAACTTGCCTGGAGAGGTTTTGGAAGAAACAGCATAATTTTCAAGAGCAATATGCCATTATGTCTTAAAAGAAAAGTGTTTGATCAATGCATCCTTCTAGTGCTTACGTATGGTGCAGAGACGTGGACCTTAACTAAAAGAGACATACAAAGGCTGCAGACAACTCAAAGTAGCATGGAGAGGTGCATGCTTGGTGTAACCAGGAGAGATAAGAAGAGGAACTCGTGGATCACAAAAATGACGAGAGTGGAAGACATCATGATCAGAGTTAAATTCCTGAAATGGCAATGGGCTGGACATACTGCCAGGAAGACAGACCATCGATGGACAGTCGTCGAAATTTTAGATTGGATTCCAAGGGACAGGAAAAGACCCAGAAGAAGACCACATGGGAGAGATGGGTGGATGAAATTCGAAAGTATGAGGGAGGGACATGGAGGAGGCTGGCACAAGAGACACCGTTGTGGAGGAAACTTGAGGAGACCTTCGTCGAGCAGTGGATTGATAATGGTTGACAATGATGATGATGATGACTTCCGGACCTGTAAACCAAAAAACCATTAGGCACACTAACACAACGGAATCGGATTTACATACACTATAGTACTGGCTACATTTTGATATAAAATAAAAATACCAACGTTTAACACAATCAGTGGTTTATTATACATCGGCTGTAGGTTCGTAGAGCGTTTGGCTCGGCATGATCAGGACGAATGGAGCTTAAACATTCAAATCATTATGACATCATCAGAGTTCTGACGGACACAGTTTTTAGTGAGTTGTTTCCACACACTTGAAAGAAATGGAGTCGACGTCATGTCGTTGACAAGCCGTGAAGAGTTCCGGTATATGTGAAACGCTTCTAATACATTAAGCTTGTTAGTTGAATTAGGGTTATCAATGAGCGTAGCGTTTTCAAACAAAACTTTATGGCTATTTTCGTGACAATGTTGAGCTATAGACGACTTCTTCAGTTCATAGTTCCGTACATAGGTCTTGTGTTCCTTCACACGGAAATTTAAAACCCAACGGGTCTGTCCTATATATGAAAGTCAGCAGTTGAGAAGCCTTGAAGTGTTCCGATATATGTTAAAAGCTTCTAACATATTAAACTTGATAGTTGAATCAACTCCATTTCTTTCTAGCGCGTTTAAACAATTCACTAAAAATCGTGACAGTCAGAACTCTGATGACGTCACAATGATTTGAATGTTTATGCTCCATTCGTCCTAATGAAGCCGAGCCAAACGCTCTACGAAACCATAGTAGATGAATAATAAACCTTTTTTTTGTGGTAAGCGTTGGTATTTTTATGTTATCTCAACACCACAAGCTTTGTAGTCATAATTTATAAACATTTTGATATACAAGTCGCCATCTGCAACATCACTACTAACCAGGGAAACGCTCGTGAAATAAAACGGCATGAACTTATGCATCAATCCAGGATGTTTACTCAAGAATATTACCTCAAACAGTTTCAGCCTCAATTGTCTTTGCTCAGAACTTATATTTGTTTTCCCTTGGAAATTTAGCGCTCGCGGAGCACCACATCACGAAATAAAGGATTCTTTATAATCAATTACGTCATCAATCACTATATCATTTTCACGTGGATCACAAGTAACGGAGATAAAGCAAGCTTTGGGCAGCAAAATTTGGCAAAAACTAATGAAAGCTGATGCCATTAGTTATCCTCAATTTATGCATCAAGCCGTAAGAATGTAACGTTAACAAGTAAGGCAAACACATTTTTCTCGCCGACAAGAAGTAATTGCCAGTTCGTTCAGAACATAATTTTTTATGCATCTTAGAACTACAGCAGGAAAGTTTTAGAGAGGAGCATTGAGGAATCACAGCGAGGATGGTAAACAACAGAGTAAGCCTTCTCGCATTTATCAAAACTGGGTGGAAAGCGCAATCAAAGGCTTTCCTTTCAAGTTACACTCCCAGTAGAAATTTTTACTAAATCATTTTTCAGTGCAAATTTATTTCCAAGCCGTTACCTGAGACGCCCATAATTTACTTCCGAAAACAAACTGAGCTGATGTTAATATCGATTTTTGAATGATACTAAAAATTAGTCTTCTAATCTCTTACGAAGAAATCTGTAAAAGTATATTTTATCTTAATTAATAATTATTGTGGGAACGGAAAGTAATGTCGTTTTTAGGGGCTAAGTTTGGGGAGATGTTGTGAGGTTTCTATGTACGTTCAACGTAAAGTAAGTGTATGTACAAGTGAATGAACTATTCGCCTTTACGTAATGTGGGTGTTTTTCCCTTCCAGATTTGCGGAACAAAATGAGTGACATAAAACCCGAGGAGAGCCATGTTCGTCATTGTATGCTTCATGGATTTCACAAGGAGAACAACTCCACGGTGGTCACCAATAACATTTGCGTTGTTTATCTGAATGCGTTAAATGCCCTCAAGTTGGTTCGCCCAATTCCGGTTGGGCAATTTTGACCTCTCTGATGCTCCTCGTGCAGGAAGGCCCATGGGGCTAGACAATGACCTGCTGCATGCAGCCGTTGAAGAAGATTCTCGTCAAACCACTGATGAATTATGGCAACATCTTAATGCATCATGGTCTACTGTTCAAGAGTACTTGCAGCAGATAGGGAAGGTCTATAGACAAGGAGTTTTGGTGCCACACCAACTTTTAGCTGACAACAAAGCCCAGCGTTCCACCATCTGAAACTCTTAGCTCAGCCTATGGAAAAAGATCAATTTTTTTATCGAATTGTCTCTGGAGATGAAAAGTGGATTCTCTACGTGATCAACAAACGCAACAACCAGGGGCTTTTTCCAGGTTAGACACCTGTTCCTACGCCAAAACCAGGCCCACACCCCAACAAGTTAGTAAAATCATGCAATGCATTGATTATGATACGCTTTCCAACATACCAGAAATAATTACTCAAGTTATGAAGATAATGGCTGTGGAATAAATCTCAGTCCCGTGCCCTGACCTTTGATCCGATTTCGATGATATTCAACAGAACCGGTTCAGTATGCCTCCGAAATAACATGATGAAGTTTTGTCACAATGGAAGCATTTTTACGTAATTTATGATGCATAAGGGCTATGGAATAGATCCCGCTCCTGTGTCCTAACCTTTGACCCCATTTCGCCCATTCTCAATAGGATTTGTCCCCAGGCAGGTCCCTACGACATACTAACATTTTATCCAAATCGAAGAATTTTTACGTAAGTTATGACGCATAATGGCGATTGAAGTGATTCCGCTCCTATGTCCTGACATTTGACCCCATTTCGCCCATTTTCAATAGGGTTTGTCCCCAGGTGGTCCCCTACAACATACTAAAATTTCATCGAAATCGAACCTTTTTATAATGGATTAGAGCAATGAAATGGATCCCGCTCCTATGTCCTGAACTTCGACCGCATTTCGTCCACTTTCAATAGGGTTCCTTCCCAGGTGTTCCCCTTCCACATACTAAAGTTTCATCGAAATCGAACGATTTTTACGCGAGTTATCGTGCGGACGGACATACGCACACAACGCGTGACGTAATGATGCAGATGGGAATCGCGACCATCTGCTCGAAAGAGTGTGACGTCTCAAAACTTTAATAGGATCCACACACAACGCGCAACGTAATGAGATAGATGGCGTGAGGTTTCTAAGCATGGATAATATTAATAGGACGCCATGACAGTAAAACCTGGGCTGATCTTTCAGAGATGGTGTGATTTGCTAACAATCGCTGAATATCCGCCGTGCATCGGACGAGCACGTTAAGTGACGGCTCCCAGACTGGACCCACTGGTTAAATGGATATCATTTCCTATGCCCCACCTGAAATTCTCTCACCCCTCTATGTGCAATATCGTACTTGTACGGTGGTGCCATCTACTGTACTCTAATCTCACTACAAACTGTTCTGTCAAAGTCGCTAGACCTGCTCTCATTCCTTCCGTTTCTCTGTCCTGCCCAAATGACGATCTCGCTGTAGGTGGCTGGGACCTAAACTCTACTCACTGTGGACGGAAGTCCTACAAGAAAATGACGCTCAGCCAATCGGACGTAAAAACGTGGTAATTCGGTGAGGTTATTTAACGCACTAAACGAATTTTCCTAAAGTCGAGATCAAGCTAAATCTATTTCTAGTACCAGAAAAAGGTCGGTTAACGACTTTCATCAAACTCCTTAGAGCCGTTTTTAAAATAAAATTTACATACATACAAGAATTGCTCCTTTAATTTACATACATGCAAGAATTGCTCCATACTATTGTAGGGATAAGGGCGATGGAATGGATCTCGATCCTATGTCCTGTCCTTTGACCCCATTCCGATCATTTTCAATAGGGTTGGTCCCCAGGTGGTCCCCTACCACATACTAAATTTTCATCGAAATCGAACCATTTTTACATACGTTATGACGCATAAAGCAATGGAATGCATACCGCTCCTATGTCCTGACCTTTGATCCCACTTCACACATTTTCAATAGGGTTCATTTCCAGGTTGGTCCCTTTCAATATACTAAAATTTCATCGACATCGAACTATATTTACGTAAGTTATGATGCAACAGAGCAATGGAATGGATCCCGCTCCTATGCCGTGAACTGTGATCCCATTTCGTCCATTTTCAATAAAGTTTGTCCCCAGGTAGTCTAGAACCACACACTAAAATTTCATCGAAATCGAACCATTTTTACGCGAGTTATCGTGCCGAAAGACGGACGGAAAATGCTGGAGCATATACGTTTCTTCAACCTACGGTTGGAAAGCGTGAAAAGGTTTTGCTCTGTGTTTGGTGGACTACCGCTGGCATAGCTCACTTTGAGCACTTTGAACCTGGGCAGACCGTAACGGGAGACCTTTGTTGCCAACAACTGGACCGTTTGAAGCAAGCTCTTACTGTAACACATCCAGCATTGGTCACCAGAAAAGGTGTCATCCTCCAGCATGACAAAACATCCAGTACTGGTCAACAGAAGAGGTGTCATCCTCCAGCATGACAAAACATCCAGCACTGGTCAGCAGAAGAGGTGTCATCCTCCAGCATGACAAAACATCCAGCAGTGGTCAACAGAAGAGGTGTCATCCTCCAGCATGACAAAACATCCAGCAGTGGTCAACAGAAGAGGTGTCATCCTCCAGCATGACAAAACATCCAGCAGTGGTCAACAGAAGAGGTGTCATCCTCCAGCATGACAAAACATCTAGCAGTGGTCAACAGAAGAGGTGTCATCCTCCAGCATGACAAAACATTCAGCAGTGGTCAACAGAAGAGGTGTCATCCTCCAGCATGACAAAACATCCAGCAGTGGTCAACAGAAGAGGTGTCATCCTCCAGCATGACAAAACATCCAGCAGTGGTCAACAGAAGAGGTGTCATCCTCCAGCATGACAAACATCCAGCAGTGGTCAACAGAAGAGGTGTCATCCTCCAGCATGACAAAACATCCAGCAGTGGTCAACAGAAGAGGTGTCATCCTCCAGCATGACAAAACATCCAGCACTGGTCAACAGAAGAGGTGTCATCCTCCAGCGTGACAAAACATCCAGCATTGGTCAACAGAAGAGGTGTCATGCTCCAGCATGACAAAACATCCAGCACTGGTCAACAGAAGAGGTGTCATCCTCCAGCATGACAAAACATCCAGCACTGGTCAACAGAAAAGGTGTCATCCTCCAGCATGACAAAACATCCAGCACTGGTCAACAGAAGAGGTGTCATCCTCCAGCATGACAAAACAGCCAGCAGTGGTCAACAGAAGAGGTGTCATCCTCCAGCATGACAAAACCTCCAGCACTGGTCAACAGAAGAGGTGTCATCCTCCAGCATGACAAAACGTCCAGCAGTGGTCAACAGAAGAGGCGTCATCCTCCAGCATGACAAAACGTCCAGCAGTGGTCAACAGAAAAGGTGTCATCCTCCAGCATGACAAAACATCCAGCAGTGGTCAACAGAAGAGGTGTCATTTTCCAGCATGACAAAACATCCAGCAGTGGTCAACAGAAGAGGTGTCATCCTCCAGCATGACAAAACATCCAGCAGTGGTCAACAGAAGAGGTGTCATCCTCCAGCATGACAAAACATCCAGCACTGGTCAACAGAAGAGGTGTCATCCTCCAGCATGACAAAACGTCCAGCATTGGTCAACAGAAGAGGTGTCATCCTCCAGCATGACAAAACATCCAGCAGTGGTCAACAGAAGAGGTCATCCTCCAGCATGACAAAACATCCAGCAGTGGTCAACAGAAGAGGTGTCATCCTCCAGCATGACAAAACATCCAGCACTGGTCAACAGAAGAGGTGTCATTTTCCAGCATGACAAAACATCCAGCAGTGGTCAACAGAAGAGGTGTCATCCTCCAGCATGACAAAACATCCAGCAGTGGTCAACAGAAGAGGTGTCATCCTCCAGCATGACAAAACATCAGCACTGGTCAGCAGAAGAGGTGTCATCCTCCAGCATGGCAAAACGTCCAGCATTGGTCAACAGAAGAGGTGTCATCCTCCAGCATGACAAAACATCCAGCATGTCACAGAAGAGGTGTCATCCTCCAGCATGACAAAACATGCAGCACTGGTCAACAGAAGAGGTGTCATCCTTCCAGCATGACAAAACATCCAGCACTGGTCAGCAGAAGAGGTGTCATCCTCCAGCATGACAAAACGTCCAGCATTGGTCAACAGAAAAGGTTTCATCCTCCAGCATGACAAAACATCCAGCACTGGTCAACAGAAGAGGTGTCATTCATCCTCCAGCATGACAAAACATCCAGTACTGGTCAACAGAAGAGGTGTCATCCTCCAGCATGACAAAACATCCAGCACTGGTCAACAGAAGAGGTGTCATCCTCCAGCATGACAAAACATCCAGCACTAGTCAACAGAAAAGGTGTCATTCTCCAGCACGGCAACGAGAAACTTCACACTGTCACATCAGTAAACGATCTGAGATTTTGGCTGTAAAGTTCTGTCCCATGCCCCTTATTCCCCTGACATTGCATCACCTAATTACCATTTGTTCAGATTTCTTCAGTATTTTCTTAATGGGAAAATATTCCAGAATATTGATGATGTCAAACCAAAACGGTGCTCTCCAACTTCTTTGCATCGTAGCCAACGTCTATTTATAAAGATTGTAATGAAAGTTCGGTTTCACGATGGCGATTATATAATTGATTAAAACTAAATTTCTTCTGTTACAGTGATTTTCTTTTTCCAGAAAACGACATTGCTTTCCGGTCAGCCCAAAACTATGTGATAAGCCAAATCTTTACGTTTGGGGGTTTAACGACCACAGCGAGCAGCTCAATGGGTTAAAAGAAGTCGCCAATCCTAATTTAGGGCCACTGGTTCTACGGAAGGGACAGAGCCAGTGCCTTAAGTCGAAAACCACATCCTTGCCTCACAGGAATTCGAACCCAAACCGATCTTGGACGAATGGTTATAAGCCAGGGCAAAGACCACTGCGCCACAAGGGCTGACAAGAAATTTGAAACTGCAGAATTTTTGTCTAAATGTAAAAGTTAAGAGAGACAACGTGTGTCAGATAAACAAGTGCAGCGCATTCGTTCTATTTATCAACGCAGCCCAAGGGAATCCATAACGATGGTAGGTCGGGAGTTAACAAATTCCTCAAATGAATGTTTAGAAAATTTGTAGGAAGAAGCTTGAAATGCCTATGCCGCCCAGGTGGCGCAGTGGGCTAAGAGCTGGCTTATGATCATTCGTCCGTAAAGGGGTCCGGGTTCGAATCCCGGTCAGGCATGGATGTTGTGTTTGTCTTACGGCACTGGCTCTCTCCCTTCCATAGAACCAGTGACCCTAAATTAGGGAAAGGCGACGGCTTATAGCCCGTTGAGTTGCTCACGGTGGTCGTTAAAACTCCAATAAAAAAATGTTGCTTATCTGTAACAATATAACTCAATAGCTATTGCTGGAGTTGATGAAGATACACTCATCGTCAAAAAAATAGGTGCACCCATGAAGGATGCAACCGACAGGAATGAAACTTGGTGGGTAAATTTGACATCGTGAGACATGCAAATGATTGAAGTAACACGCATATGACGGAAGCAAGGAGGGTGGTAGCGCTGTGCCTGACCGGCTATATAAGGTTGTATTGTTGCGCATGGTTGCCATTACGGCTCGTGCTGTTGTGTTGGTTGCATCCTTTGCGAGTGAAGTAAGTCATGGAGAAAAGTTCGGAAGCAATTCGAGCAGTTGAAGAAGTTCGAGAGGAGCCGCGCTTCGGGCTCCGGGAGTCTGGATGGTCTTATCACGGTATTGCGCGCCATACCGGTCATGCGGATATTACCATATCACGTAGTTGGCGGCAGTGGATAGAACAAGGCACTCAACAGCTACGGGAAGGGAACCACGGAGAGAGAACCAACGGGTTGTCGACATGCGCGGAGTGACCCAACAGCCACGATTGCGGATATTCAGCGAGCAGTGGTAACCTCCATGCATCGTACGATTAGTGTCTGCACGACGTACGATTACACGCACGCAGACCGCCATGACGAATGCTCTTACCGCCATTGCATCGTCGCCAAAGACTGCAATGGTGTCGTGCCAGACTGCCGTGGAGCCACGCAGTATTGCAGCGGGTGATGTTCAGTGACGAGTCCCGCTTTTTTCTTGGAGGAGACAACCAACGAATCCGGGTGTGAAGGTACCGTGGTCATTGCCAAGATGAACGGTTTGTTGTTGAGCGTTACACGTCTACAAGGCCTGGTGTCATGGTGTGGGGTGCAACTGCCTACGATGCCAGATCCCTTTTAGTGTTCATTACAGGCAATTTGACAGCCCAACGTTACGTTAATGAGGTCTTGCAACCAGTGGCCGTAACTTTTCTGAACTCTCACTCCGATGCGATTTTCCAACACGACAACGCTCGTCCGCATACTACTGCTGTCTCGAGAGCTTGCATTCAAGGCACTGACACTCTGCCATGGCCAGCCGCATCGTCAGACCCATCGCCAATTGAAAATGTGTGGGATGCTATTAGACGCGCTGTCCACACTCCACTCCTACCGCACAATCTGCAGGAACTGCTTGAGAAGATTCAAGCTGCATGGGATGACTTATCGCAGGACAAATTTAGAAACCTACACAATTCCATTCCGAGATGTCTGGCATGCTGTGTGAGCAAACATGGCGGCCAACGCCATACTGAGAGACACTACTCATTGGCGTGTAGCTCAATAAATATTACCCATATCAGTCTTAATGCGTAATCATTTGTTGTCCCTGGTAACATTTACCTTCCTCCTGAATAGCATTGCAATGCGACACGTTTTTCTGGGTGCATGAGTGAACGTTTGACACGCCCTTCTGGGGACGATGAGTGTACATTAACGTGTATTTGGGAAGAATTCGCGTTGATAAATACCATGTGATTAAGGGTGCACACATCTATCATCTGTGGTAACAAACTACAAGAGTTTCTCGAGAAAACAGTGCAACGTGAGTATCAATCCAATCATTATACGTTGCTGTCTATACACGATTAAAAAACCTGAGGAAATAAATCACTTCGTTAAACGATTTAATACAACTATAAAATTAAACTAGATAAAAGTTCACACTAGATCTTTCAGACCGGCCAACGGTTCATCCTCAGGGATACTACAACATAAGGACACACGAAACTAGAGTTTTATGATGACTCAGATGGATGGCCGTGACGGATCTTCTACCCACGTCGCAATCTCAAAAGACTGACGTGTAATAATAGAGAGTCTAGCTGCTTGAGCCAGGTAGTAGTATAATGGGATAGTCCACTATCATTTTCGTCGACTCCTTAACCAGATCCCACTATGATTGCGGGATCTTCTTCTTAATGGTTACTCAGTCCAAGGTCTGGTTGTTCAGTAAATGTACTCTGTCTCTCCATTCCTCTCTATTCTCCGTCGCTCTCTTCAAGTCATAATAGATCCTAGAATTGATGTCTTGAAGTAACTGTGCCACAAAACTATTCCTTGACCGTCCTCTTCCACTCTTGCCTTATAGTATGTTGCTCAATCCAAGGAGTGGTTGTTCAGTACATGTACTCTGTCTCTCCATTCCTCTCTATTCTCCGTCGCTCTCTTCAAGTCATAATATGTCCTAGTATTGGTGTCTTTAAGTAACTGTGCCACAAAACTATTCCTTGGCCGTCCTCTTCCTCTCTTGCCTTATAGTATGTTGCTCAGTATAAGGAGTAGTTGTTCAGTAGATGTACTCTGTCTCTCTATTCCTCTCTATTCTCCGCCGTTCTCTTCAAGTCATAATATGTCCTAGTATTGGTGTCTTGAAGTAACTGTGCCACAAAACTATTCCTTGACCGTCCTCTTCCTCTCTTGCCTTACAGTATGTTGCTCAATCCAAGGAGTGGTTGTTCAATACATGTACTCTGTCTCTCCATTCCTCTCTATTCTCCGTCGCTCCCTTCAAGTCATAATAGATCCTAGTATTGGTGTCTTGAAGTAACTGGGCCACAAAACTATTCCTTGACCGTCCTTTTCCTCTCTTGCCTTACAGTATGTTGCTCAATCCAAGGAGTGGTTGTTCAGTAGATGTACTCTGTCTCTCCATTCCTCTCTATTCTCCGTCGCTCTCTTCAAGTCATAATAGATCCTAGTATTGGTGTCTTGAAGTAACTGTGCCACAAAACTATTCCTTGACCGTCCTTTTCCTCTCTTGCCTTATAGTATGTTGCTCAGTACAAGGAGTGGTTGTTCAGTAGATGTACTCTGTCTCTACATTCCTCTCTATTCTCCGCCGTTCTCTTCAAGTCATAATATGTCCTAGTATTGGTGTCTTGGAGTAATTCTGCCACAAAACTATTCCTTGATCGTCCTCTTCCTCTCTTGCCTTACAGTATGTTGCTCAATCCAAGGAGTGGTTGTTCAATACATGTACTCTGTCTCTCCATTCCTCTCTATTCTCCGTCGCTCTCTTCAAGTCATAATAGATCCTAGTATTGGTGTCTTGAAGTAACTGTGCCACAAAACTGTTCCTTGACCGTCCTCTTCCTCTCTTGCCTTATAGTATGTTGCTCAGTACAAGGAGTGGTTGTTCAGTAGATGTACTCTGTCTCTACATTCCTCTCTATTCTCCGCCGTTCTCTTCAAGTCATAATATGTCCTAGTATTGGTGTCTTGGAGTAATTCTGCCACAAAACTATTCCTTGATCGTCCTCTTCCTCTCTTGCCTTACAGTATGTTGCTCAATCCAAGGAGTGGTTGTTCAATACATGTACTCTGTCTCTCCATTCCTCTCTATTCTCCGTCGCTCTCTTCAAGTCATAATAGATCCTAGTATTGGTGTCTTGAAGTAACTGTGCCACAAAACTGTTCCTTGACCGTCCTCTTCCTCTCTTGCCTTATAGTATGTTGCTCAATCCAAGGAGTGGTTGTTCAGTACATGTACTCTGTCTCTCCATTCCTCTGTATTCTCCGTCGCTCTCTTCGTCATAATATGTCCTAGTATTGGTGTCTTGAAGTAACTGTTCCACAAAACTATTATAGTATGTTGCTCAGTCCAAGGAGTGGTTGTTCAGTAGATGTACTCTGTCTCTCCATTCCTCTCTATTCTCCGTCGCTCTCTTCAAGTCATAATATGCCCTAGTATTGGTGTCTTAAAGTAACTGTGCCACAAAACTATTCCTTGACCGTCCTTTTCCTCTCTTGCCTTACAGTATGTTGCTCAATCCAAGGAGTGGTTGTTCAGTAGATGTACTCTGTCTCTCCATTCCTCTCTATTCTCCGTCGCTCTCTTCAAGTCATAATAGATCCTAGTATTGGTGTCTTGAAGTAACTGTGCTACAAAACTATTCCTTGACCGTTCTTTTCCTCTCTTGCCTTATAGTATGTTGCTCAGTACAAGGAGTGGTTGTTCAGTAGATGTACTCTGTCTCTACATTCCTCTCTATTCTCCGCCGTTCTCTTCAAGTCATAATATGTCCTAGTATTGGTGTCTTGGAGTAATTCTGCCACAAAACCATTCCTTGTCCGTCCTCTTCCTCTCTTGCCGTGAATTTTCCCTTCCAAAACTTTCAGAATCGGCGCAATGTGTGTCCCGTCCATAACATTCTTCTTCTTTTTAATATGTTGATCAGAATTCTAGGTTCTCCCACTCTCTCCAGGACCTCCTTATTAGTCTTTCTATCGAGCGTGCTTATTCTCTCCATTCTTTTATAGCTTCACATCTCAAATGCCTCCAGCCTTTTCACTTCCCTCTTGGTCAATGTCCATTTCTCAAAACCGTAGAGAGCTACAGGCCAAACATATGTGTTTAAAATTCTCTTCCTCAGTTTTAGATCTATATATTTGAATGCCAGTAGTCTTTGATTCTCTCTAAAAGTCGTTTTTTGCCATCCCCAGTGTCATTCTAGTTTCCTTTTTTACATCTCGCATGTTCAGTAATCATTTCACCCAAATAGCGAAACGATTTAACTTGTTCGATGAATTGTCCTTCAATTTTAGGGAACGCATGTTTTGGAACCTTTCCTATTACCATTAGTTTTGTCTTATTTTTATTTACCTTCATTCCATAGATATCCGCATTCTCGTGTATTTTTTGACATCATGCGCTGTAATGATTTGGCTGATCCTGGAACAATTGCCTGGTCATCAACAAACTTAATGGCCTTAATTCTCTCTCCATTAACCCAAACTTCTTCACTGGCGCTCCACTAGGCCTGATTCATCATAAGTTCGGCATAAATAACAAAAAGGCCAAGTGACATCAAACTTTATTTATTACGGGATCGATTACGGTAAATCATCGTTACATCAGCTATTACGATATCAGTGAATGAAATACGGGATTTCACCATTGTACAGTACAAATCCGTAAGATGTGAATCCGTTTATTGGGGTAAACACGACATGGATGCCAAGTCAGACGACATCCGAAAACTTGAAAAGTTCGTGGTCGTGGAGCGGCAAGCGGACCCGCTTCTCCCGGACAGCGCCCGAGTATGCTAACTGCTACACCACCCAGAACGATCAAGTTTGTTTTATTTTCAAATTTATCGGAAACTTAAAGAAACTTGGTCGTTCTGGGTGGTGTAGTTGCTAGCATACTCGGGCTATGTCCGGGAGACGCGGATTCGATTCCGGCTCCAGGACCACGAAATTTTCAAGTTTCCGGATGTTGTCGGACTTGGCTTCCATGTCGTGTTTACACCAATAAACGGATTCACATCTTCTGGATTTGTATTATAGTTGTAAATCAACAAATTTTCCATTAGCAAGTTGGACCCTTTAGATACTGGGCTTGCTAAAGTGCATTCGTCACTCCAAACAGGAGTATAGGTCACATTACTTGAAAGACGAGAGAGGTTGATGATGATTTGGTTCTAACATCATATCTGTTCTCCGCCATTCTGGCCCCAACGTACGAAGTGTCGAGCCGATATAAACTTTATGAACCGCCGTGGGTGTGTTGGCCTTCATTGGTACACAGTACACACCGTGTCTGTTGATTACGGCCACTGGGAAACGATTCTTCTAATCATAGAAAAAATGTTGCGCCAAAATCAAGATTGTGTTTTTTACATGCTTTCCTTAGCACAGATGCACTGATATCACAGAAACGATGTAATTCAAATATCTTACAAATATTTGACCGAGAGCAGTGTCGATTGTTGGGTTGTGTAAATGATCGCAGTTGCGAATTAGTCACGTGAGAGGTGAGGGATATAAAAGGATAAAACGACACCCCGTAACTAAGTTCGGTTATCCTAACCTGGACGTGAAGATCGCACAACATGGAAGTGATCTCGGTAAAGAAAGCACGTGTAAGAAGTGAGAAGATGTGGGCGTTGTCATCGGAGATCCTACTATGATGCACATCTTTACCAAAAGCTTCATCATAGGGTAACGTAAGACTAGTTGTTCCGGAGTAGCATCGCAGCAGAAGCACACAGGGTTGCAACAACTGTGTACCAAGTGTGGCAAAAATGGTTGGTGGAAGGTAACGCCCGTCGCGCATATCCGAACGCTTAAGTCGCGGCATTTTTGTTTTGATTGGGGGTTTAACGACCACCGTGAGCAACTCATGGGGCTATAAACAGTCTCCCGTCCCTAAGTTAGGACCATTGGTTCCAGGGAAGGGAGAGATTCAGTGCCATAAGACAAACACAACATCCATGCCTCAACGGGATTCGAACCCGAACTCATCTCAGACGAATGATCAGAAGCCATCGCTTAGACCACTGAGCCACTGGGGCTGCTCATCGCATTGGAGGGGGAGGGTGCTGAGTCGTTTGAACTAGAGGCCATCATAAAGCTCAAAAATCTCAATCTATACTATTAAATTTCTTGTAAATAAATGTTATTTGTAGACATGCAGGAATCCTTATATTAATGGTAGGGCAATGTGCTGTTAGAGCGTAGCTTAAGAGGACAAACAATATGGTTTCATCACTAGATTACGCTGTTGAACATGAACTGTGAGAGTAGTCTTAGACAGCATTCGCAAAGTTATTACAGAGTGCTGCAATTATGTAATGAGATTGATTTTTTAAATCCCAGTAAAACACACGGATCGGGAAAGTATGCTTTTTTTAAAAGCCATTTATCAGCTATGCGGTTGCAACAGCATTTGTGTAAGAATTGCGCAGTTGGCTATTTACGCAATGCAAGACGTCATTAGGTTGAAAACATTGTCATACTCTGTCATGGAGCGGATAGCAGATATCCGATATTATTTGAAAATCAGGAAAACTGCATCGGAGAGAGAGTTGAATTATTACTTGATGTGTACAAGGCTGATTGCCTATCTCGCGCACAAATATTCCGATAGTACGCATGTTTCAAGGATGGGTGAAAAGATTTGGAAAATGACGGAAGGTCCGAATGCCCGATTTTCGTGCTCATGTCTGAACACATTGAGAAAGTTCGCGAAAGAATAAAACCTGATCGTTGTGTGACCTTGAATATGCAGTAACGCGATCACAATGTTAATGAGGAAACGATTTGTCAAACTTAAGTGCAAGATCTGGTGGGAAGAAAGGTTTGTGCTGTTTTGATTCCGCATGTTTTGTCAGAAGACAAGAAACATGCACGAGTGGAGTACGCAAAAGACATTCAAGAGACTGCAGAAACAATGCAGAATTTTCTCCAAAGCATTGTGGCAGGAGAGTAGGCGTGTGTATTAGCCTTATCCTGAAACGAAGCGTCAGAGTGCTTCGTTTTAGGATAAAGCGAAAACGCTCGCCTAGTCGCCTGCCACAATGATCCTGAAACGAAGCGTCAGAGTGCTCAGTTTGAAGTCTGCACAGTCACACAAAGGAAAGGAGATCAGCTTACCGAAGTTCAAAATAGAGACAATGCTTGTGTGCCTTTACGACAGCAAGGAAGTTCTGCATCACGAGGTAATTCCTGAAGGTACAGCTGTCACAGGTAATGCTCAAAGATCCATTTTGGAAAGATTGTTCGAGAGGATTGTTCGTGTCAGGTCTGAATACAAAAACGGGTAATGTTTTTTTTCACGATAACGCACCCACTTACAGAACAGTGAGTGTACAGCAATTTCTGGCACGAAAACAAGTGTGTGTACACAACCGTCCTCCCTATTCTTCAGATTTGGCACCGTGTGTCTATAACGAAGTAAATTTCTCCGTCAATTTTATCCGCGCCAGGATTCGAACCCGGATCCCCTCATTCCGGAATAAGTTGCTCTACCAATTGAGCTACGCGGACGTTGATTCTAATTGCTATCTGCATTTATGTCGTGTGCGTCCTGCTGGCAGGTACGTCACATCTCCTGGTATACGTTACATGTCTACTTTCTATTCTCTAAACTAAAGCTACCTTTTGAAAGAAAAAATTCTTCAAGACATTGAAGGCATACAAAAAATTGTGATATAAGCTCTTCATTTCCAGGTCCTTCCTTTCGTTGACTGATCTTGCCACTTCTGTATTAACATAGGAGGAATGTATTATGTGTAAATAACATACAGGGTGTCCATAAATGAAGTATACAACTTCAGTATGCTATTGAAAAAGAAACTACAATAAATAAAAACTTTCTTTTTATGTCAAAACACATGATAATGATTAATGTAAATCAAGTACGTGGAGATAATGTAAATGGACGATGTCATCGCTCTGTCGACGTTATTTTATAAACAACGCATATCAACGCGTAGCCTTTTTTTAGTTGCTACGCGTTGTTTATAAAATAACATGGACAGAGCAATAACATTGTTCATTTACATTATCTCCACGTATTTGATATATATTCACCATTTCTATCGCACTTTGGATTTATCAGCTACAATTAAATAGCTGCCGTGTCATATGCCACCAGATGACGACATCTCAGTTGCTGAGACCATCAATACGGATTTGTGTAGTCAGATGCTGACTGATAATTCATGCATGGCTCTGAGAATTGTTGGCACTGTAGCGTAAATGCGAACGCACTCGACTAGTTATCAAGAGATATGGGGTTCGATCCCAGCGGTGTGGTAACACAATTTTTCAGTTGCAATACGTTGCTTATAAAAGAACGTGGAGAGAGCGATGCCCTCGTCCATTTACACATGGTAACCGTGAAAGTTTTTTTTTTTTTTTTTAATGTCAGCTAATATCCATGCGTGCTCTCTTATTTGCTAACAGGATGTCTAAACGATAGTCCAGTTCCACCGACGTAGGCTGCAGAATGTCATGTGTAACAAGGAGGAAGGCTGCAGTAATGCGTTCTTTGAGCTCAGTGATAGACGTAACCTTTATCTTCAACACAATGCCCTTAAAGCCCTAAATGAAAAAAATCACAGGGGAAAATATCCGGCGAACGGGGTGGACATGCCGTCTCACCCCCACGTCCAATCCAACGCCCTGAAAAATGGTGGTCTAAAGATCTGAGTACATCCACACACCAGTGCGGAAGCGCTCCATCTTGCTGAAAAATCATGCCTTGAATATCCTGGATTTGTGGAAATGCGAACTGTTCTATCATGTCCGGGTACGTTACGCCAGTAACGGTTGGTTTAGTGCAGAAAAAGGGCCCCATCACCCTGTCTTCCATTAGGCCAGCCCATAATATTTACCTATAATTTACCCATTGTTCGATTCTCCTTCGTGTCGGCGTCTGTCTCTTGTATTTCGTTCTGAACTTAGCAGAAGTGTTGTTAGAGATTTTGACTCTGCAAACCAAAATACACACGCTGCTCTCTCCACAGGGGAAGATCTCTCGATAACTAGCTCCCCCAGATATCTCGATAACTAGCCATGTATGTTGTATTCCGTGTTTGACGAGAGTTTTCATTACATGAGACACCTGGCGCCATCTATCATCTGACTTAACAAACTTTAACACTTGGCACGTCTCTTGACGTTTATAGTAAGTTTTTTCTATCGTATTTTTAATAGCATACTGAAGTTGTATACTTTGAGACGCACTGCGGATGTAAAGCACGTGTCAAGACGAAAAGTCTTCAGCGATACATTCTGTCCGTGTAGCTTAGTAGGGAGAGCAACTTACTCCGGAGTGAGAGGCCGGGGTTTCCATCCCTGTCACCGACAAACTTGTGTTTTCACGTTGGCACCTGAACGTAAAAATGGAACTACCGGCCGTTGGGTTCTTCGAAAAATGTGTGATGTTTGTTCCACACATCGTCTGGAATTAATGAAAAATATGTTCTTCGCTTCAAAAAGAAACCAGAAAGATGACACCGAATTTTCGGGTAAAATTAGCACGTCTTTTGAATCCATTGTGACGCAAAATAAATTTATCAAAACTATTCAAAGTCAATGGAACCGATATGGAAAACAATAGTATCTGACAAAAGAAAGAAGTTTTTCAATCGGGGTTTTAATCCCTCAGATATTGATGTAAACGGAATCGTGAGCATACGCCCTCTGGTTGCAGACTTGTGCGTTAAGCAAAATATGAATTTATATGAGAAACATTTCGCACCGGAAACGCTCTCCAACACAGAAAGAATTTTTCAAATCGGACTCTTGGAAAAAGAGATATCGATAAAAATAAGATGTAACTTTACGCCCCTGGTGGGAAAACCATGCATTATTTTAAGAAGAAAGTATTCTTAAAAGGCTTTTCGATATGAGCGCTATCAGTCCAAGAAAAAACAAAAGTAGTCGAGTTTTCACGAGCCCAGATTTTGCTGCAAATACATCAGAAGCAGAAATTAACACTTATGCCCCCTGGTGGCCAAACCATTCTTTACCAAACATTAGAAATTATATGAAAAAATATTTTCCAGCAGGTGCTGTATGTGATAGAGGAAGACTTTTTCAAATCAAAGTTTTAGAATTAGAAATAACGCAGAAAACGCAATTTACCTTTGTGCCCCCTAGCGGAAAGTCTATGATTTATTTGAAAATTTTCAAATTTACATGAAAAACATATCGCATCGGAAACACTATCCAACAGAGGAGAAATTTTTCAAATCGGACTCTTAGAAGTAGAGCTATTGACAAAAATAAGATAAATATCTATGCCCCCTGGCGACGAAACAGTGCAATATTTTAAGAACAAAATATTCCTAAAAGGTTTTTCGACATGAGTAGTATCGGTTTACAGACGACTTTTTTTTCAATCGATATTTTAGAAGCTCATATTTTGCTGCAAATACATTCGAAGCGGAAATTAAGACTTACGCCCCCTGGTGGTCAAAACATTTTTTACTAAAATTAGAAATTATGTGCAAAAGGTTTTCCATCAGGAGCTGTATGCGATGATAGTGATTTAGAAGCAGAGATATAATGGTAACGCAATTTACCTATACGCCCCCAGGCGGAAAGTATGATTTACTTCAGAATTTTGAAACTCTATCTAATAAAGAAAGAATTTTTCAAATCGGACCATTAGAAGCTGAGATATTGCCAATAATAAGATATACATCTACGCCCCCTTGAGGAGAAACCAAGGAAATTTTAAAAATAAAATATTACGAAAAGGTTTATCGACTTAAGTGGCATCGGTCCACGAAATAATTTTTTTAATCGAGATTTTAGAAGTTCAGATTTTACGGCAAATACATCAGAAGCAAAAATTACCACTTGCGCCCCCTGGTGGCCAAAGTATACTTTACCAAAAATTAGAAATTATATGCAAAAGTTTTCCATCAGGAACTATGTCCGCTAAAGAAAACATTTTTCAAATCGGAGTTGTAGAAGAAGAGATATCTGGGAAAACATAATTTACTTTTACGCCCCCTAGCGGAAAATCTATGCTTAACTTGAAAAAGCAACTATTCCTAAAATACTCTTCGACATAAACGGAATCGAAAGATAAAATAATTTTTTTAATCGGATATTTTTTTTTTTTTTGATCGGAGGTTTAACGACCACCGTGAGCAACTCAATGGGCTAAAGCAGTGGCCCGTCCCTAATTTAGGGTCACTGGTTCCAGGGAAGGAGAGAGCCAGTGCCGTAAGACAAACACAACAGCCATGCCTCACCGGGATTTGAACCCAGACCCCTTTCGGAAGAATGATCAGAGGCCATCGCGTAGACCACTGCGCCACCGGGGCGGCTCGGATATTTAGAAGCAAATATGTGGAATAAAATGTATTTTTGAATTCGACATCATCTGCATTTACGCCCTCTAGCGGCAAAATTGCACATCGTAAAAACAAAATGAAATGAAGGATCATCATTCGTATATTTCAAGCTTCCCAATGCAAAAATAATTTTCCAAATCGGACTAATAGTTGCAGAGAAAGCGTGCCGACAGAAGGACGGACGGACTGACAAACCAATAACATAAGCACTATCTTTTTTTACAAAAGACGTGCTAAAAAAAAGAAAGAAAAATTTAAGAGGGAGGTGATGTGGCGTACTACAGAGGTAAAGGACGTGTATCAAGACGACAAATCTGCAGCGATATATTCCGTCCGTGTAGCTTAGTTGGAAGAGCAACTCACTCCGGAGCGAGAAAGCGCGATTTCGATTCCATCGCGGATAATTTTTTTTGTTTAATTGGAGGTTCAACGACCACCGTGAGCAACTCTGCGGGCTATAAACAGTCGCCCGACCCTAATTTTGGGCAACTGGTTCCAGGGAAGGGATAGAGTCAGCGCCGTGAGACAAACACAACATCCATGCCTCACCGGGATTCGAACCTGGACCCATCTCGGACGAGTGATCAGAATCCAGCGCGTAGAACACTTCACCACTGGGGTGGCAATTTGTGTTTTCACAACTTCATTTATATGCACTCTGTATATTCACTAAAGTTTTCCTGCTTTTCCGTTTTTTCTTTATTCTTTGTCATTACGTAATTGCCCTAATGTGCATATGAAAATTCACATGCCGGCTGAAATCTTGAACCTTTATGTCAAACTTGTTTTAACTAAATTAAAGCAGAAGTATCATCTAACAGATTTTCATTATACTGTATAAAGCAACATTAATACTTCTAAGCGAAGGCATGATCATTATCGATTCAGAAAACTTTGCATTACTTTAAGACTTTTTCTTATCGAAATGTTTTTTCCTTTCTTGATATTTCGTCCAGTCAAATAAAGCTCAAACAAAGCACTAATCCATAAATAAAATTTTTGACGGGTTTTTCTTCCTTCTCAAGCTGCGAATAACATATTTTTCAGAGATGGACTTCCCTGGCTAATTCTTTTTCCCTTGCGTTCAGAAAAGGAAATATTTTCATTCTTGGAAAACACAGTTTTTTGATAGACCTTTCCAGATTCAAAGAAAAATATGTTGTGACTTGAAAGATATTCAATGGAAGTATCGATTAATCGAATAACATCTTTCCTACTGGTTACCTTCAGACACGATTTTTAAAATTTAAGGCGTGAAATTCTTTTATGGAAGTTTACATTTAATCAAATTCTTCTCTCGTCCGGATGTAAAAAGAATCGCTGGTAATCTTTGTACATAAAATGTACAAAGCTCTTAACGTTCCTATGTTTTTTTATGCGATATGATAGAGCTTAATTTTTGTCTTTTTATCGAAGACTGCGGTTCAGCTTTTCTTCGATATTTTGCGCATTAATAATCGTGTTTTTTCTGTGCGCAGAAGGAAAGGAAGGGTCTCAAGCTTCGGTTACTTTGATATTTTTATATTCCAAGCTTTACAGAATCACAGTTGCTTATTTCGTTGGGCTCTATAGTGATATATTTTTTTTTCTTTTGCCATTTTTCTTTTTTAAAAATTAATATTTCACAAGCAACCAGCTAAGCGTGAAAACACAATTTATAAAAACGCATTTAGTTCAGCGAAAGGTACGTGGCTTTCTAAACTGATATTACACAGAATGTAACTCGTTTTGTATTAAAAGCAATATTTCTTCTCAACGCTTTTTTATTTTGAAAATCTTTGAACCGTTGATCTCTGAAATGTTTATGTTTGCATTGCATCTGCCCAATTTTTTGCGGGTTGTCCTTTTCGGTTCCAATATAAACTCGTGTTTGCTCTTTCGGCATGTGATATTTTTTTTTGGTGATCTGAGATTTTCTGAAATTCGATTAAGATGTTGATATATTTTTTGGGAAAGATACTTTAAGGTGTTTCCACCTAAAATCTCTGCCTTATGTTTCCAATGGAAAAATTTCATTATATTTTCTTCGCAATTAATGTATTCGCAAGGATAAAAATTTGCACATCGATAAAACTAACTTTAAGTTATAGCATCGGTTACTTAATACTTGCTAAAACATAACCATAATTAAGCAATACAACATGTGTTTGTCTACTGACGTCATCAATGTACAGGTCGCGCCATCTATTAACAGGTCTGAGCATTACACGAAGAAAAATGATTGATTTTTTATATAATTATGGTTATGTTTTAGCAAGTACTAGCGGAAATACCAAGCGTTGCTCGGGATAGACATAAAGTTTTTTTTCAAGTAACAATGTAAATCGCACTATAAAAAAATCCTGCCATGATGAACAACGTTCAAGTCGGGCCTCACGCTATTCCAAAGTCTCTGCCGCCCTAGATACACTGGCTCTTTCCCGCTGATCTATAAGTCTTCGATCACGTTGTTCGGTTGTCTCACTCTCTCGAATAAATTTTACTTTCTTTGCTTTCGGCTGAATTTGTCCGATGGGATTGCGTTTTTTTGGAGGCATTTCACCACACTTGATGAACATTTTATTATTAAAATCACAATTTATAATGGCCGTTCTGAGCCCTAAAAACTCGAAATTGCAAACATGCACAATAATGCACTTCCTGCACTCCGCATTCAGCTTTCTAGAGTATAGATATACAACCTGATCTCACACAACGTGAAAGAAAGTATTGTAGTTCACAATAATATACGGAATTTGTTTTACTAATCTCGAAAACTAAACCGATTCGGATTATTCTTTCACCGTTGGGAAACGTTCCGTAGGACATAGGCATTTCGTTTATTTATTATTATTTTTTTATTACTTTTTATTATTTTTGGCTGTACTACTGAATAACATCGCTTTCAAGTAGTTCCGAATTTCCCATGTATCGTTCCGCTTTGTTTACATACAACCTTATCACACCCAACGTGAAGAAAGTAGTTCACGATAATATACGGATTTTTTTACTAATCTCGAAAACTATACCCATTCGGATAATTTTTTCACCGTTGGGAAGCTTACTTCTTTCCGGTTGACATCTTTTACCTATATTAATGCCAATACAAATGTTGTATTTTAATTTTATGTATGAAGAAGACTGTTTTTTAACTTCAACTTAACCTTGATGCTAATTGAGAGGACCACGCCTATTGGTAGGAATCTGTAGCTCCACCCATATTTGAGACTCCTGCGCCAATTGTTAGGAGTCTATTGAAACCTAATCCTTACAAAGAAAATGCCATGGTAACATAAACCAAAAAATGTTTATGACAATAATCTCAAAAACTAAACTTATGACACTTATCTCGAAAACAATATGTTCCGCCGGTGCGTTGTTTTTTCAAAAATCGGACTCTTTCCCGCATGCTTGAACCGCGGAAGCTTGCGAGGAGTGGGGCGTCACCTGACGACCTTTGCTCTGACCAGCGGAGCAATACACCCAGTCTATAGAGGGCACAGTAAAAACACATTAGAAATTCCATCCCTTAGGGACGGAATTTCTAAAAATCGTCCCGCCTGTATTTTAATCTGGGTGACGAAGAGTATGTATGCCAATTTTGGTGAAAATCCATCAAACCGTTTAGGAACGTATGCGGAACAAACATACAAACTTTCACTTTTACATAGATAGAGATTAAGTATCCCATGCTATAACTTCAAGTTAGTTTTATCGATTTGCTAATTTTCATCCTTGGGAATACATTAATTGCGAAGAAAATAAGTAAAAACAAAATTACCGTTGGAAACATAAGGTAGAGATTTTAGGTGGAACCACCTTAAAGACTCCTGACGTTATTGTTCTGTGCAAAGATTTAACTTTGTTTATTATGAATTCATACATTCTACACTGCTGGCCACCTAACATGCAACACCAAGAAGGCCACGAGATAGCAAAGCCAGGTTTACTGGACGCATAACAACAGATACAAAGATGAAACGGTTGAGCTTACAGGCCCGTGCGACTTGCGTAATACGCAGACATCAATAGTTCGTGTAGCCCTCATGGCTGGCTATAACGGCCTCTACACGCCGCGGCATCGAAAGAAAGAGGCTTTGGATGTGTGCTTGGGGTATGTTGGTCCAGGCTGCTTCCACACGTTGCCACAGCTCATCAGGCGTAGCCGCGGATGGTGCTTGCCGGGCCACTCGGTTGCCAATCAGCGACCAGACGTGTTCGATAGGCGACATATGGGAAGAACAGACGGGCCACGGCAGCAGTGACACCTGGTGGGCCGTGAAGATTTTTTGCACGAAGCGTGCCACGTGCGGGCGCGCATTGTCCTGTTGAAACCTGGCCGCTGGCAGGTCCTGCAGATAAGGGAGGACTACAGGTTCCAAAACATCGGAGATGTAGCGGTGGGTGTTGAGTGTACCGGCGATGCGTACCAGAGGGATGCAGGTGTCATATCCAATTGCGCCCCAAACCATAACACCAGGGGACGGACCGGTATGGCGATGCATAATGCAGGCGTCATAGAGTCTCTCGTCACGGTACCTACGATATAAAAAGCAGCAGCAGGATGTACCCTGATCAGAAGTTTAGGTATACGTATGCTGTGTGAGAATGGTGAGCTTGGATTTTTGGGGTTACGTAAAAAATCAGGTGTATGCAGCAGCGCCTACAAGTCTACTGGATATACGTCGTCGTGTTATAGATGTTTGCAATAGTGTGACACCTTCCATGCTGAGGAATGTGCATGCAGAGTTACTTTCACGAATACAAATGTATAACGTTGGCAAAGGCGAACTCTTCGAACATACACGACATTAACATTTTATCACTGTGTTCCAGTTTGCATTTTTTGTTTTTGTTTTGTCTGACGTCATGAAACTGTATTGACATAAGTACACATTTATGCAAAAAATTGTGTGTATTTGCTCATACCTATGCCTGTTCCTTTCAAACGTTCATACAAAAGGTCGCGCATCGATTTTGAACATTTTAGGGCATTCAGGCGATCATTTGTCTTATCCGTGTGAAAAAAATGTCGTTTTGTACTAATTAATTGATGCTCTACAACTTTGTAATGGAAAATTTTGCAATATCTTTTTTCGGTTTCGATTTGCGATAGCTAACTTCCGCATTTCGCCACTAGGAGCGCTGCGATTGGTTGCATACAATCGGGCGTAGTCGCTTTACTATATCGTTATCTCACTTGCATAACTGTGCCTATCTCCGTTCGCAAGTTATTCCAGGCTAAATGGACTTTCCTATGCACCCTGAATACACTGAGTGTCCAATTTATTATGACCACCTGACAGTTTTAAGCAAATGAGCTATGGGTGCACGCTGTTGCCGCCAGTGGGCAAGGCTAGTATAAAAAGGGAAAGCTTAGTGCTTGCGACAGTAGTAGAAGTGAGTTTTGGGTGACGAGATGGGTAAAAACGCGATTTTCAATGTGGGATGATTGTATGAGCTCGGAGCCATGGAGCGAGTATCACCGAAACCGCCGCATTCGTGAAATGTTCCATAGCAGCTGTTGTTAAATTGTTTAAAGACTGGTCTGTCAGCCAAAAAACTGGGTTTCTACGTGCAACGTGTGGTCGTCATCGACTAGTGACTGCACGGACGGAACGGAGAGTGTCAAGACTGGTAACAGACAACAGAAGGACAACAGTGCAGCAAATTACAGACCATCTTAATCAAGGATCCCCTCAAACGATCTATGTACGCACTGTTCTCCGTACACTGCACCGGATAGAATATGGCAGCCGAAGACCTCTTCGAACACCTTTGCTGTCTGCAGTTAACAAGAGAAAACGTCTCCATTTCGCACAGGCGCACAAGGATTGCACAGTCGATGTTTGGAAACAAATTATGTGGTCCAACGAATCACGTTTTCAGTTGCACTATGCCGATGACCGAATGAGAATTTGGCGGAAACAGCACGAAAGCATGGACCCCAAATGCATTGCTACAACCCTTCAAGCTGGTGGAGGCAACGTTATGGTTTGGGGAATTTTTTCCTGGCATGCTTTGGGCCCTTTAATAAGTGCTGATCAACGTCTGACTGGCACATCATATCTAAACATCGTTGCGGACCAAGTGCATCCTGTCATGTGGATGATTTAACCCAATGGCAATGGCTACTTTCAACAAGATAATGCGTCCTGCTTTAGTGCTCGTATTGTACAAGATTGGTTTCAGGAACATGCCGGTGAGTTTACTTTGCTTAGGTGGCCCCCACGATCTCCAGATCTCAACCCCATTAAGAATTCGTGGGATGAAGTTGAACGAACCATCAGACAACTGAATCCACAACCCTGAAATCTCACACTCGTGGAAAGTGCTATTCATTAAGCATGGTCTCAGATTCCTCAAACCACCTATCAACATCTCGTGGAGTCCATGCCACGAAGGGGTGGTCATAATAAAGTGGCCACTCAGTGCAATGGTTGGAGTAATAGAAACAGACAGTCCCCGAGAAGATCACTCTAACAATGGACTACTACACAAGGTTTCTACAAAATGTTTTGCGCCCAAAGATTCACCAAAGAAGACTTGACCGGCTCGAAGCTGATGTCATCATTTTGCACGGCAACACGAAGCCGCATGCTGTCTGTACAGTAAGGAACATTCTGGAAATGTATGGATGGGAATTGCTTTCCCACGGGCCATACAGTCCTGACATAAGCCCACCAAATTATGACTTGTTCCCGAAACTGAAGATGCCACTTCGCGGGAAACGATTCAGGATGTTTCTAATGAGGTGACCCGAGTAATCTGATACCTCAACAATGGAGGTGTTCTGACTGGACTACAAGACTTGCCCAAACTTTGGGCCGCTATCATAAAAATGCATGGCGATTACTTCGAAGGCCGGTAAAGGTGTGTTGTGAAATAAATTAGTTTTCTAAGAGATAACCCACAGGGTGGAAAACTTTTGAAATGACACTCGTATTTATTTATTTAGATTGAGGATTTAACGAGCACCGTGAGCAATTTCATGGGCTGTGACGCTCTACTGGGGTAAAACACGTATCAAGATGACAAATTTCCAGCGATATATTCAGTCGGCGTTGGGTTTTCCTTTAGAGCAACTCACTCTGGACTGAGAAGACACGAATCGTCCATACGGACAAATTCGTTTTTTCTCACTGGCGCCCGAACGTAAAATGAATCTACTGGCCGTTGGATTCTTCAAAAAATGTATGATGTGTTCGTTCTACACATCGTCTGCAATTTATGAAAGGTTCCTTCTTAGCCTCAAAAGAAAGAAAAAGAACAAAAAATTACTAAGGAGATGATGTGACGTACTATAGAGGTAAAGCACGTGTCAAGACCACAAATCTCTGCAGCGATACATTCCGTCGGTGTAGTTTAGTCAGCTAGAAAAACTGGTTCCGGAGAATTTGAGTTTCCAAAGGGCTATAAGCAGCCATCCGACCCTAATTTAGGGCCACTGGTTGCAAGAAAGGGAGACAGCATGTGCCGTAAGACAAATACAATATCCATACCTTACCGGAATTCGAACCCGGACACATTTCGGACGAATGGTCAGAAGACAGAGCGTCGACAATGGCGCCACCGTGACGCAGTAGAAATTTTCATTCGCACAATGCAAACAGGGCCGCTGTGATCGGCTAGTGGTCATAGGTGAAGATGTATGGCCAGTCGTCTGAGCTCGGAACAGGTGTGAGTTGTGCATGAGACATGGGTGGGTGAGAGATCTGTTTGAATTAGGGTGCTGGCTCTCTCCTTTCCCTGGAACCAGTATCCCTAAAAACAGAGTAGGGATACTGCTTACAGCCCTTAAAGTTGCTCACGGTAGTCAATACAGAACAAAGAAAAGGAAATACATATTGTAAAAGTACGAGGTGTCTATTAATGAAGTATACAACTTCAGCACGCTATTAAAAAATACGGCAGAAACAAACTTGCTTCAAACATCAAGAGACGTTGCAAGTGTTAGAATTTGTTTAGTCAGATGATAGATGGCGCCAGTTGCCCCATGCAATGAAAAATCTCCATCTTTAGACCACCGTCTTTCAGGGCGTTGGATTGGATGTGAGGGTCCGCGGCATAGCCAGCCCGTTCTCCTGATATTACCCTATGCGATGTTTTTTCTTTGGGGCTTTATTAAGGACATTGTGTACAAGAAAATGGTTACATCTATCACTGAGCTCAAAGAACGCATTACTGCAGCCTTCCTCCTTGTTACACCTGACATTCTGCTGCGTACGTGTGTGGAACTGGAGTATCGTTTAGACATTCTGCAGCGTACGTGGGTAGAACTGGAATACCTTTTTGACATTCTGTAGCGTACATGGGTGGAATTGGACTATCGTTCAGACATTCTGTAGCGTACATGGATGGAACTGGAATATCGTTTAGACATTCTGTAGCGTACGTGGGTGGAACTGGATTATCTGACATTCTGTAATGTATGTGGGTGGAACTGGACTACTGTTTAGACATTCTGTAGCGTACGTGGGTGGAGCTGGACTATCGTTTAGGTATTCTGTAGCGTACGTGGGTTGAACTGGACTATCGTTTTGACATTCTGTAGCGTACGTGGGTGGAACTGGACTTACGTTTTAACATTCTGTAGCGTACGTGAGTGGAATTGGACTGTCGTTTTGACATTCTGCAGCGTTCGTGGGTGGAACTGGACTATCGTTTTGATATTCTGCAGCGTACATATATTGAACTGGACTATCGTTTTGACATTCTGCAGTGTACGTGGGTGGAACTGGACTATCGTTTTGACATTCTGTAGCGTACGTGGGCGGAACTGGACTATCATTTTGATATTTTGTAACGTACGTGTGTGGAACAGGACTATCGCTTTGACATTCTGTAGCGTATATCGGTGGAACTGGCCTATCGTTTTAACATTCTGTAGCGTACGTGGGTAGAACTGGATTATCGTTTAGACATCCTGTGAGCAACCAACGGAGAACACGGGGCATACTTAGTTCTACGTTTAAACACATTGAGCGAATTCACTTGGGTGCCATTGCTTGATTTTTGTTCACAACATTTAGAAGAAGGTGAACCTCAGAGCCTTTTCTTTGAAATTCGAAACTGCATATTTTTAATTAATTCATATTGTTTTTAAAGCTTTTAGAAATGGTTGAAATTTGATCTTGTGGTATGCTTTGTCATTGGGTCACGTTCACCTCTTTGTTACACAACAGCATTTTATTTTATTCTTGCACAAAAATATTTCATTACCAAGGTTGAAGTGGTAATACGATTAATTGGCGTAAGAAACAAAGTACAATTTCGATAAAAACTGTGTTTCGCACGAAAGGAACATGTAAGTCATAAAAGCTGTCTACGTACGATTAAAAATATTATCCCTGCTATTTACTATAGACTAGTTTAAAAAACTTTATTCACAAGTAAAATCAAGTTAAAAGCGAGATCTTTCGGGGTCCCTAGATCCCATCTTAAGGTTTAAGGCCATAAAGAACAACAAGTGCTTCACTTATATACGATCAGGTTTGACCCATGATGCAACGCAGTAGGCGTTGACTTAGATCAACATAGCAAATCAAAATGATCAAAAGTTCAAAGATATGAAAAGTTATACAATATTGTCCATAGTGGTGCTTGGCATATCGATGGGGATTAGTTTTTTCCATATATGTGGAATGAATGCCGGAAGTTCTGAGTTACAGCATAAAGGCCCATATGAATGGATATATAGGCTCTCGGAGAGGAAAACATTTCCCCTTGTTACTTTAGAGTTCAAACCCACGGCGTTCTTCCAGTCAGGTATTTTTCCCTCTTGGTCCACAGTTTCAGTTAGTGCTGTGTTGGTGGAGCCTGACCTCAAATAATATTGGTGTTCGGATAATCGTACTTTTAAGGTCCTGAGTGTCGAACCTATATAATATTTCACATCCTCTGGATTATTAGGGTTGACTAAAGGTATGCGGTATACACCGTGTCTAGATAGATCGGGAATCACGTCACGATCAGTTCTGATAATAGAAAAGACGTTACGAGTTGAGACTCCAAAACCAAGTTCATATTTCTTGCATGTTTTTCTAAGGATTGTCACAAGTGGTTGAGAAAACTCAGTCTTGCCTATAGACCGTAAAGTTGTTTTTGGAGTACTTAGGGTAGTGGATCGAGTTCGTTGAACTATATTCATGAAGCGTCCGAAGTACGAATCCGGGTACCCAAAGGATCGGGCCATAGTCCGAATGTACTTAAGTTCATTGTCCAGGGCCCCGGGTAACGACGAATGAGAATAATCTCGTTTAATATGGAAGTAGAAGGAGGTAGATTTATGACAAATAGGGTTAAAGGACGAAAACGGAATCATACATGGCACAGCTGTTGGTTTACGATACACAGAAAAACTGATAAAATTGGTATTTAAGTCTCGAGTGAGTAGTATGTCTAAAAAGGGGAGCTTGCCCTCAGTTTCCAGTTCCAAAGTAAACTTAATCGTGGGGAACTGTGAGGAGAAGCATTCGGTAAATTCCTCTAGTAGAGACATTGAATGTGGCCAAAAGACTAACATGTCGTCTACATACCTGATCAATAAAATAGGTTGAGCAGGAAAAATTGACATAACTAATTCCTCAAGAGACTGGAAGAAAATTTCCGCCAAAACCGGGGACAGGGGGAGCCCATAGGTGCACCATCTTTTTGAAGATAATTTTGTCACCAAATTTGAAATAAGATCTCTTGGCTACCAACTGGAGGGCAGATTTAATGTCTTCAATCCCGTGGGGGGATATAGTTAAGTTGGCCTGTAATTTGGTGGTAATGATGGAATGAACAATATCAAGGGGAACACTGGGGAACAGAGAGACCACGTCTAATGAAGCCATGATGAAGTTCTTTCTCGTAGTGTTAACCGCAGTTATACGTGAAATGGCTTGGGTAGAGCTTTTAATAGAAAAAGGAGAGTTACTAGTAAGTGGTTGAAGGTATTTAGCGAGAGCAGTCTTTTTGTTGTTCATTGTTCATTCCATCATTACCACCAAATTACAGGCCAACTTAACTATATCCCCCGACGAGATTGAAGCCATTAAATCTGCCCTCTAGTTGGTAGCCAAGAGATCTTATTTAAAATTTGGTGACAAAATTTATCTTCAAAAGGAGGGTGCACCTATGGGCTCCCCCTTTCCCCGGTTTTGGCGGAAATTTTCCTCCAGTCTCTTGAGGAATTAGTTATGTCAATTTTTCCTGCTCAACCTATTTTATTGATCAGGTATGTAGACGACATGTTAGTCTTTTGGCCACATTCAATGTCTCTACTAAAGGAATTTACCGAATGCTTCTCCTCACAGTTCCCCACGATTAAGTTTACTTTGGAACTGGAAACTGAGGGCAAGCTCCCCTTTTTAGACATACTACTCACTCGAGACTTAAGTACCAATTTTATCAGTTTTTCTGTGTATCGTAAACCAACAGCTGTGCCATGTATGATTCCGTTTTCATCCTTTAACCCTATTTGTCATAAATCTACCTCCTTCTACTTCCATATTAAACGAGCTTATTCTCATTCGTCGTTACCCGGGGCCCTGGACAATGAACGTAAGTACATTCGGACTATGGCCCGATCCTTTGGGTACCCGAAATCGTACTTCGGACGCTTCATGAATATAGTTCAACGAACTCGATCCACTACCCTAACTACTCCAAAAACAACTTTACGGTATATAGGCAAGACTGAGTTTTCTCAACCACTTGTGACAATCCTTAGAAAAACATGCAAGAAATATGGACTTGGTTTTGGAGTCTCAACTCGTAACGTCTTTTCTATTATCAGAACTGATCGTGACGTGATTCCCGATCTATCTAGACCCGGTGTATACCGCATACCTTTAGTCAACCCTAATAATCCAGAGGATGTGAAATATTATATAGGTTCGACACTCAGGACCTTAAAAGTACGATTATCGGAACACCAATATTATTTGAGGTCAGGCTCCACCAACACAGCACTAACTGAAACTGTGGACCAAGAGGGAAAAATACCTGACTGGAAGAACGCCGTGGTTTTGAACTCTAAAGTAACAAGGTGAAATGTTTTCTCTCCGAGAGCCTATATATCCATTCATATGGGCCTTTATGCTGTAACTCAGAACTTCCGTCATTCATTCCTCACATATGGAAAAAACTAATCCACATCGATATGCCCGGCACCACTACGGAAAATATTGTATAACCTTTCATATCTTCGAACTTTTGATTGTTTTTTATTTGCTATGTTGACCGATGTCAACGCCCACTGCGTTGCATCATGGGTCAAACCTGATCGTATATAAATGAACCAATTGTTGTTCTTTATGGCCTTAAACCTGAAGATGGGATCTAGGGATCCCGAAAGATCTCGCTTTTAACTTGCTTTTACTTGTGAATAAAGTTTTTAAACTAGTCTCTAGTATCAGCAGGGATACTGTTTTTAATCGTACGTTGACAGCTTTTATGACTTACATAAAAGTGCAATTTGCCGACCTTTCACTCATCTACGGATGGCCTTGTCAAAGCTGAAGGCGTAAACAAACTGAAAGTGAGAGCGATTTACAATTTAAATACACTGCTGGCCACCCAAAATGCAACACCAAGAAAGAAGCATCCGATTGGCCTGAAAAACGCCGCACCTGGACTACGGAATGGCTCGACATTGCCTTTTCCGACGAATCCCGCTTCTGCCTGAAACACCACGATGGTCGCATCCGCGTGTGGCGGCACCGCGGCGAGAGACTGTATAACGCCTGCATTATGCATCGCCATACCGGTCCGTTTGGGGCGCAATTGGATATGACACCCGCACCCCTCTGGTACGCATTGCCGGTACACTCAACAGCCACCGCTACATCTCTGACGTTTGGAGCCTGTAGTCCACCCTTACCTACAGGATCTGCCAGCGGCCACGTTTTAACAGACAATGCGCTCCCGCACGTGGCACGCTTCGTGCAACAATTCTTCACGGCCCACCAGGTGTCACTGCTGCCGTGGCCTGCTTGTTCTCCCGATATGTCGCCCATCGAACACGTCTGGTCGCTGATCGGCAACCGAGTGGCCCGGCAAGCACCACCCGCGGCTACGCCTGATGAACTGTGGCAACGTGTGGAAGCAGCCAGGACCGACATACCCCAAGCCCACATCCAAAGCCTCTTTCGTTCGATGCCGCGGCGTGTAGTGGCCGTTATTGCCAGCCATGGGGTCACACGAACTATTGATGTCTGCGTTTTCCGCAATTCGCACGGGTCTGTAAGCTCAATGGTTTCATCTTTGCATCTGTTGTTATGTGTCCAGTAAATCTGGCTTTGCTATCTCGTGTCCTTCTTGGTGTTGCAGTTTGGGTGGCCAGCTGTGTATGAGAACGATTACAGGAAACATAAAGACTGATTACATACCTGGCGCATCGTGCTCTCAATGTGATCTCATGAGATGTGTTAATTTGGGACATGACAGTTTTCAGGAGGGAAATTATTCAGATACTGAATCCAGATTTTGGGTTACTCCAGGGAGACGCTCTCGTTGCAGGCCTCACGGCTGGTCATAACCTCCAGGGACTCTCTGAATGCCGCTGCTTTCGGTTTAGTGTATGGGGCTAATTTTTTAATAGCTTTCCACATAGGTACCGCGGACCTGGAATACACTTCTCTGGACGGAGCCGTAGAAGATCTTTCTTCCTTTGCGTCCCCTTTGTGTTCTCTGACAAGTTTCAAATGAGCGTTTTGTCATTCCAATGTCTATGCGAACCGTCAGGATACAATAATGGTATGGAATAAATTCCAGCGTCGTTGTTGATCGTAGGCCTTTCAAAAACCGTTGAAAGTATGCTGTGCAAGTACTTTGGGGCCCTTTGGCCTATACTTAGTTCCATTTTCTTAGGGCGTTTTTCAGGACAAGCCCGGAGTACAATGCATTGATCATAAGTACTTCAGTTGACTCGCTAAATTAGTACCAACATCAGGTCCTTTAGTTCCCGTACATTTCTGAGTGATGGTGATTCAGCGCGAACCCGCTTTTCCAAGTCGAACCACAAATGCTCAATTGGGTTCATATCAGGTGAATTTGGAGGCCAGAGCATTAACAAAAAGTCAGCAGCATGTTCCTCGAATCACCCCTTTGCGATTCTGGCAGTGTGGCATGGCGCATTATTCTGTTGGTAATGGCCATAACCAGCAGGGAACACATAACCAAATGGGTGAACGTGTGAATGGGTGAACTTTGTCGGCAAAGATGTTTAGATTCTCTGTCAGGGATTGTGCTATTGAGATAATGGAGCCTAAAGTGTCCCAAGAAAATACCGCCCACATCATAACACCGTCGCCGCAGGCCTGTTTCCGCGAAACAGCGCATCGAGGTGCCATAGCCTCAGTTGGGGATCAGCGTATTGGCACTCGACCGTCTACGTGATACACCAGAAGACTTGATTCGTCAGACCGGGCAACATTCTTCCATTCATCCACGGTCCAACCTCGATGACCTTGGGCCCATTTCATGCATTGTTGGCGATGACGTGCAGTCAGCATGGGGATCCGGCTGTGTCTTTGGCTACGCCGGGCACATGCGCAGAAGGCTGCGGTGAACTGTGTGCTGTGAAACATTGCCCTGATCACCACTGTTTTATCTGAGGGAGATTTGTCGCACTCTAGCCCTGCGGTCGCTGTGAAGAATGCGCTTCACTATCCGCTCCCATTGGTCATCAATGAGCTGCGGACGACGCGACGGTTCGTCGTTTGGCCATCTGTGCACCACTTTTGATACGTAATCACTACAGCGGTACGTGAACAACCCACAAGCAGCGCCGTTTCACGAGATCGTAGTTCCGGGGCGCCATGACATCACAATTTGTCTTTTATCAAACTCCGATAAATCGGCAGCATTTCCCATTCTGACTCCGAACACTCTACTAACCAAAAGCCGGTCTTTGGGTTGAATATATACTGCTCTGTGAGCTTCACCTGTGCCACCGTTCGGTCTCCAGGCGCGCTCATTTCTCTAGCCTGGTGGTGGTCACAGGGTAATGGCTCATTGGTGTATGTACATCCCATTGTAAAATTCTGCTGACCCCATGGAAAAGATCCAACGCTGCCACTGGTCACATTAAAACACATGGAACATGATCTGATGATTATGGTGGATGTGCCATCTTGCAGTAAGTAAAAAAACAACAGTAGCTGTCACATCTTATAATAAATGTGAATCGTCGCGGTAAAGCCAATGTGACTGATGTTTATTGAATAATTTAACCTGTTTTCCATTAATATCTATTTAGATTATTTTACGTAAAATAAAGAGACGGAAACTTATGGTAAAGAAGCAGTTAAGAAGCTGGTGTACAAGAAATATGGTTGTGAGATAATCGTCGTTCCACGTAAAAAAAAATTCTCATTTTGAAAAAGAATGCAAAACAGTTTATTTCCGTACATAAGTTACGACATAATGTTCTAATATGGACCTTTTTCAAATATGAAGGATTCGCCCAAACCTCTTTCAGTCTGAAATATTAGTGTCTTAGTTTTCTGACTTCTCAATACATTAGTGTCAGTAACTGACGTAAATTGTTTCAAGAAAAAGAAATAGTCGTTGGGATTCCATGCATTTTTTACTAGGTCTCTTTCTTCTAAAATATGAGAACAAATAAGAAATATTACGCACATTCAAGTGTTCAACTCGCGACAAGATTTATCGCCTGTCATATTGGACTAGTTACAAAAAAATAAAAGAAAAACTTACCACTCCAAGCCATAGCGGATTTCATTTCTCAAAAAGGACACTTATTCTCCGTCTTGGACCTCAACCTCCTCCTCCCCTTAGCTTCCTTAAACCTCGAAAACTTCTCGCCTTTCTGCTCCCTAAATGTGAGACCCATGATGCCCTTTTGGCACACAGTCAAATCCATTTCTCATTTCCTTAGCTTCATCTGCAAATCTGACTGAAATATCAAAGTCAAGTATGATGGATCGTTATCTTAATTTTAATTTTTAAGTTCCTTGTTTTAAGTATATCTGAAGATATTTCTTCATTAAAAATGATGTTCAAGAAAGCACGAAGTAAAGCACAAACAAGCAAGAAATTGTTTAAGAATTTTGTAATGCACCGTCCAAAAATGTTTGGAGAAAATTAAAGTTTAAATAAATTTCGACTTGGGAAATGCCACACCACGAAGGAATAAACTAAATGAGGCGAAACTTACCAGACATCAGTGTAATATGGCCTAGTGTAATATGAAACAGTGTAATATGGCCTGAACAACGCTCTCTGTAACTGAAAGCATAACAATTTGTTTATGACGTCATCATAAATGGATCACAACATTTTTTTATTGGGGATTTAACGACCACTGTGAGCAACAAACGCTTTTTTTATTTATGGTTTAGCGACCGCTGTGAGCAACTCACTTTTTTATTTGGGTTTAACGACCACTGTGAGGAACTCACTCTTTTGTTTGGGGGTTTAATGATCACTGTGAGTAACTCGTTTTTGAATGGTGTTTTCACAACCACTGTGAGCAGCTCACGTGTTTTGTTGGGGGTTTAACGACCATTGTGTACAGCTCACTTTTTTTATTGGGAGTTTAAAGACTACTGTGAGCAAACTACTTCAAAGGCGAAGCGCAACCCGGCACCCTCTATGTTTGTGTGTCAAAGTGTGCAGCAAAAACCTCGAACAAATCTTCCTCTTGTAGAAATCTTTTTCTAAGATTTTAATGGCCGTTTCCTTACCAACAGCAAGACCACTGTGAGCAACTCACTTTTTTTATTGGGGTTTAAAAACCACTTTGAACAGCTCACGTTTTTTATCGGGTGTTTAACGTGTGAGCAATTCACTTTTTTATTGGTGGTTTAACGACCACTGTGAGCAACTCACTTTTTTATTGGAAGTTAAACGACCACTGTGATCAACTCACCTTTTTGGTTAGGGGTTTAACGACCACTGTAAGGAAGTAACTCTTTTTTATTGGATGTTCAAGACTACTGTGAGCAAATCACTTTTTTTATTGGGGATTTAACGACCACTGTGAGCAACTCAATTTTTTTTGGTAGTTTAACGACCACTGTGAGCAAAAAAATCACAGGCGACGCGCAACCTAGCGCCCTCTCTGTTCGTGTGTCGAAGTGTGCAGCACAAACCTCGAAGAAATTTTTCTCTTGTGCAAATATTTTTCAAAGATTGCCCTGGCCTTTTCCTTACCAACACCAAGGCTGCTGTAAGCAACTAACTTTTTTATTGGGGGTTTAACGACCATTGTGAGAAACTCACTTTTTTATTAAGGGTTTAACGACCATCGTGAGTAACTCACTTTTTTATTAAGGATTTAACGAGCACTGCGAGAAACTCAATTTTTTTAGTTGTTTAACGACCACTGTGAGCAAACAACTTCACAGGCGACGCACAACCCGGCGTCATCTCTGTTCGTGTGCCAAAGTGTGCAGCACAAACTTCTAACAATTCTTCCTCTTGTGCAAATCTTTTTCAAAGATTGCCCTTGCCTTTTTCTTACCAACACTAAGACCACTGTGAGCAACTCACTTTTTTGATTGGGGTTTAACGACTACTGTGAGGAACTTACTTTTTTTATTGTGGGTTTCAAGACCACTGTGAGCAACTCACCTTTTAATTGGGGGTTCAACGACCACTGTGAGCAATTCAATTTTTTGGGGTAGTTTCACGATCACTGTGAGCAAACAATTTCACAGCCGATGAACAACCCGGCGTCCTCTCTGTTCGTGTGTCGAAGTGTGCAGCACAAAACTCGAACAATTCTTTCTCTTGGGCAAATCTTTTTCAAAGATTGCCCTGGCCTTTTTTTTACCAACACCAAAACCACTGGGAGCAATTCACTTTTTTATTGAGGATTTGACGACCATTGTGAGCAACTCACCTTTTTTATTGGTAATTTAACGACCACTGTGAGTAACTCACTTTTTTATTGGGGTTAAACGACCACTGTGAGCAATTCACTTTTTTGATTAGGGGTTGAACGACTACTGTGAGGAACTTACTTTTTTATTGAGGGTTTCAAGACCACTGTGAGCAACTCACCTTTTTATTGGGGGTTCAACGACCACTGTGAGCAATTCAATTTTCTGGGGTAGTTTAACGATCGCTTTGAGCAAACAACTTCACAGGCGACGCACAACCCGGCGCTCTCTCTGTTCGTGTGTCGAAGTGTGCAGACAAAGCTCGAACACATCTTCCTGTCTAGTGCAAATCTTTTTCAAAGATTGTCTTGGCCTTTTCCTTACCAACACCAAGACCACTGTGAACAACTCGCTTTTTTTATTGGGAGTTTCACGACCAATGTAAGCAGCTTACTTTTTTATTGAGGGTTTAAAGACCACCGTGAACAAACTACGTCACAGACTACACGCAACCCGGCGCACTCTCTATTCGTCTGCCAAAGTGCGCAGCAGCAACCTCAAACAAATCATCCACTTGTGCAAATCGTTTGCTAAGATTACCATGGCCGTTTCCTTACCAACACCAAGCTGTTCAGAGAGGAACCTGGTGGTTGTTCGCCTCTCATGGGCAACAAACAATTTCTCTAGCCTTCACCGTACAGTCATTTGCAAAAGTTTAAGACCACCTGTGAATTTATTGAAAATTAAGACAAGTTCTAACCGTGTGAGGAACGAAGATGTGTTACAGTTGTGTAATGTGAAGCAAAATGTTGTTAGCAAGGAGGAGACTAATATGCTACGGTGGTTTGGCGATTTTGAAAGAATGAGTGCCGAGATGCTTACTAACAAATTTTTTTTAGCCCAATTAGCTGGAAGGAAGATCATAGGAAGGCCAAGGAAGTTATGGGGGGCGGGGGGATCAGATTCAGTAGTGTCTGCATGAGAAAAAGATCATGAGTATGAAGTATAGAAGATATTGCGTACGTCGTGTGATGATGGATGTCAGTGAAGCCCGAGTTGTGTGTCAAGATCGCTGTAAATGGAAATGTGTGATAAGGCAACAGTAAGTAAATAATCAGTTAAAAATTTATCTGGTAGTTTGTATTGTTTTGTGCATATAACCACTGAATCTCAGAGAAAAGCTTAGTGATATTTGTGTGTGTGTGTGTGTGTGTGTGTATTTAATTACAAAACCCCTACTCTTAAGAAAGCTAACCTTTGAAACTCAGAGAACAGCTTAGTGATATTTGTGTGTGTGTGTGTTTGTGTGTGCGTGTTTGTGTCTGTATATATGTGTGTGTGTGTGTATTTAATTACAAAACCCCTACTCTTAAGAAAGCTAACCTTTGAAACTCAGAGAACAGCTTAGTGATATTTGTGTGTGTGTGTGTTTGTGTGTGCGTGTTTGTGTCTGTATATATGTGTGTGTGTGTGTGTGTGTGTGTGTGTATATATTTAATTACAAAACCCCTATTCTTAAGACTTCACATAATTGTAACTTCACGTCAATTCTCATTAATGTACTGGCACATTACTCGCCACGGGTAGATGTGCCATTTATTTTTCTTTCTTTCTTTCGTTATCAGTTTCTGTGACAAGTATCTTTTATTTATTCACATAATGTTTTGTTAGGAAACTTTTGCCCAAGGAATAGCAGCGAGCGTTTTCCTCTGATGAAAGAAATTGAGAGAAACTGCCTTTGGCCCCTTGTGCTTTTATTAATAAGTGTTTTCTATTTATTGGAAGAGCTCTTTTGCACAGACTGCGTCATGGAGACAGACGCGTGTCTATTTCCACCCCCGGCTTAACACCTAAGTGCCGTAGCGGCGGTAAAATTCCTCAGAGTCCATTGTCTTGGCATGAGTGGCCGTGTTTTCTCGGCAATTGTATTTGTGGGCAGGCACAAAGAGTTCCTCCAGGGAGGCCATAGCAACACGCCCATCACTGGTTGATGTTGGAAGCCGAGGGGAGGATGCCGAGCATTAGTCTGCGGGAATGTCACATGGAAGTAAGAGGGAAATGATGTAGCCAGTTATGTCGTCATCCGCCAAGAGAAAATAATTCTCAAAGAAAGAATTGCCTCCTTTTTTTCGCACAAAGGCCTTTTATGAACTCCAATCCGATGCAGTATAGTTGCATTTACCTCATAAAAGGTTCACCGAGGGCTTTTAGCTCTTATCCACATTTGTGTTGTTACTACAGTCTCAAATCTATAATCTTTTCCCCGGAAGGTAGTTTATGGATTTCTTTTTATCTTGTGTTGAAGAAAGTCACTTATTGTATTAAATAGCTTCTACGTGATGTGACGCTTTTAACAGAATTTCCGATTTCGTAGTTGTATTATTTTTAGAAAGACACGTCCATTGTAATGCGTGAGATTTTAGCATCATCCTGTCTTCTAACTCGGCGTAATAGATAATCAAACATAAAAAAATCATTTGCACGAATAGAAGGCCTCTTTCTTTTATTAGAATATACACTGGCAGAAAGTGAAAAAAGAACACCAAGAAGGAGACGTCTGATACCAACGGAATTTATACAGTATAATAACGGAATACAGAGGATAACGTGATCGAAACATTATGGCAAAATACAGCTGTGTTTGCTGGTAAACTGAAAAATAACATTTCCATGTAACATGGTTAGTACGAGGTTGAACCGCCATGAACTGCGTCACACTGTGCAATTCTGGCATGGAGTCTGTCGTACAGACGTTGGATGCAAGTTTGACAAATCCGGTGAACGTGCAGTCCATGGAAGTTGTCTCACACCCTGAAGTGCATGGTGCGTTGCCCGTGCCGTGTGTGGGCGTGCGTTATCTTGCTGGAAAACACCACGATGGACCGACCTTACAAATGGCACAAGAACGGGCTGAATGATGTTGTTGATGTAGGAGGTGCTGTTTAACGTACCCGGTACAAACACTAGTTGTGTACGGGAGTGATAGCTGATCGCTCCCCACACCAGGAGACCAGGTGTAGTCCCTGTGTGTCGCTGGCGGATGAAAGAAGGGTGGAGACGTTCCCCTGTGCGTCTGCGAACACGCAAACGGCCATCGGAGGCTCCCAAGCAGAATCTGCTTTCATCGCTGAACACGACAGATCGTCATTGCGTTCTCCAATGCAGGCGTTCCTGACGGTGGGCTGGAGTCAGAGGTACACATGCCAGAGGCACATGTGCACGTACTCCGTCATCCAGTAGACGGTTGCGGATTGTTCACACAGTCACCTCAGGTGCAACAGCATCTCGTATTCGCGTCGCAGTGGATGTTTTGCTTGACAACGCCGCTCTTCTTATGTGTCGATCGGTCCGCTCATCAGTCCGTCTGTGACTCCCGGTTCCACGTCTTCTCGTGTGGTAATGTTCCTCGGACAATCTACGCCCTCATCGTACCACCACCGATACTTCCCGTCCAATTCGCTCCGCAATACGACGATACGACCACCCGGCGTCGCGGAGTCCAACTAGACGACCTCGCTCAAAGTCCGATAACTGCTTAAATCGTACACGTCTTCCATGTCCAGGCATTGCAGCTTCTTCAGGGTCTACGCACGTGTCCGTACGCCGACGACTGATTACATTCACTTCGCCGTACTCCTTAAGTACCACCGACGATAATTTGAATATTATGCCGTGCTGTGGCGTAAGCGCTCACCGGTTGGTCCCGAAATTAACATCACACCTACGTAAACTCGAACCCATTCACATATGTAAATTTCATGATCGTCCGCCAATTTCTTCTTGGTGTTTTTTTTTTTCACTTTCCGGCAATGTATATTAGTGAGGATGAGTTCGGGCTACATGTAATCAGAGAAGCGGGCTGGGCCAGGGCTCCAGGCCTTTGGAACCCTGGCCCAGCCCGCTTCTCTGATTACATGTTTTTGCTAAACCCGGGTTTTCAGAAAGTTTTCCTTAGCAAGGCTTGCATTACGCACAGACCAAAGCTCTGGCACAAACAAGTTTAAAAATCATTAGTTTCAAAAGTTTACTTCAGTTAATCCACTTCATAATATTAATCATCATCATCATCATCATTGTCAACCATTATCAATCCACTGCTGGACGAAGGTCTCCCCAAGTTTCCTCCACAACGGTCTGTCTTGTGCCAGTCTCCTCCATGTCACCCCTGCATACTTTCGAATTTCATCCACCCATCTCCTATGTGGTCTTCTTCTGGGTCTTTTCCTGTCCCTTGGAATCCAATCTAAAATTTCGGCTGTCCATCGATGATCTGTCCTTCTGGCAGTATGTCCAGCCCATTGCCATTTCAGGGATTTAACTCTGATCATGATGTCTTCCACTCTTGTCATTTTCGGATCCACGAGTTCCTCTTCTTATCTCTCCTGGTTACACCAAGCATGCACCTCTCCATGCTTCTTTGAGTTGTCTGCAGCCTTTGTATGTCTCTTTTAGTTAAGGTCCACGTCTCTGCACCATACGTAAGCACTGGAAGGATGCATTGATCAAACACTTTTCTTTTAAGACATAATGGCATATTGCTCTTGAAAATTATGCTGTTTCTTCCAAAAGCTCTCCATGCAAGTTTTGTACGCCGATTAATTTCTTCATCAATGTGACCCTCACTTGATATCTGCTGTCCAAGATAAACGTACGTGTCTGTTATCTCCAGCTTTTCTCCATCAATCGATAAATCTTCATTTCTTGTAAAAGCATTGAACATCACTTTTGTCTTCTGAAAGTTCATTTTTAATCCCACTTCTTTACTCTTGTCAGCAAGTTCCTGGATCATACTCTGCAGCTCTGATGGGGTAGTTGCAAAAATGACTACGTCATCAGCAAAACGAAGGTGGGTTAGATAATCTCCATTAATCTTTATCCCCCTTGTTTTCCCAGCTCAGCGACTGAAAAACACCCTCCAATGTGGCATTAAAGAGCTTCGGAGATATGGTGTCACCTTGTCTCACTCCCTTTCCAATTTTTACGTGTGTTGTATTTTCAAACAGCCTAATCTTTGCACTTGCATTTTCATAGATGTTATTAATAATATTAATGTATGCATCTTCAATACCGCAGGTTTTTCAGGGCCATTGTAACTGCTGATGGTTTCACCGAATCAAAGGCTTTTTCATAATCGATAAAAGCCATGCACAATGGAAGTTCATATTCCCTCGCTCTTTCAATTAGTTCTCTCAGCACGTGGATATGATCTATTGTGCTGTAGCCACTAATGAATCCAGCTTGTTCTCTCGGTTGAGCCATGTCTAGTGCTACCTTCAAGCGGTGTGAAAGAACTTTAGTGAAGATTTTATAAACTACTGATAGGAGGCTGATAGGTCTGTAGTTTCCGAGATCCTCAATGTCACCTTTCTTATGTAGCAGGATCATTGTAGCGGTGTTCCAATCCTCAGGAATCTTTCCTTCATTAAGGCATCGAGTGAAAATTTGGGCGAGTACTGTTTCGATTTCTCCACTTGCTTCTTGTATGATGTCTACAGTAATTCCATCTTCTCCTGGAGCTTTTCCTCGCTTCATGTTCTTGATTGCATGTGCAACTTCTGCTGGAAGGACTGGAGGAACTCTGGTACTGGTATCTTTCATGATGTCTGGAGTGCATATATCATCCCTTTCATATAATTTGGAGTAGAAATCTTTCACTCTTGTCAAAATTTCGCCTCTATTTCTTGTTACAGAACCATCTTCTTTTCTCAGTGCCATAATCTGTTTTCTTCCCTTACTGAGATGCCCCTTTGCTATCTTTAGGCTTTGGTTGTTTTCAGTTGCTTTCCTCACTAGTTCACAGTTGAATTTCCTTACGTCTTCAGTGATACTTTTTCTTACTGTCTTGCATAGCTCTATATATTCCATTTTGGAAGTCACATCTTCTTTAGTTGTCCTCATCTCTCTTCTTTTTTTGCATCAACATTTTGGTTTTTCCTGATAATTTGTTCACATGCAACTTGTTCTTAGACCCAGCTAATTTTGTTGCTGTTTCCATAAGAGCTTTGGTTACTTTTCTGTTAACTTCAGAGATGTCCACTTCTTCCGATGTTAGGCCTTCTAAAGCAGAGAACCTGTTCTTCAGTTCTAACTTGAAGGTATTATGGTGTTTTTTAAGGTTGGTTATGTCAATAGATTTTGTTTGTCTTATGAGCTTGCCACGTTCAAGTTTAGTGTCGAGGTGCATCTTACATCTCACCAATCTATGGTCACTACCTGTGTTGAACTTGTTTAGCACACTGCAGTCTTCTATGACGAATTTTTTGTTACACATAATAAAATCAATTTCACTTGTGGTCCCATTTGGATGTCTCCATGTCCATTTCCTGTGTGGCTTTTTCTTGAAGAAGGAGTTCAAGATAGAAAAACCCTTCTGCCTCTGCAAACTCAACGAGAGTATTTCCACGCTGGTTTCTGTTGCCATGACCGAATTTACCTACTGAAGTTTCATTCTGTTGCCGTTGCCCTATTTTTGCATTGAAATCTCCCATAATTATTTTCAAGTGCTGCTTACCTTTATTATTTAGATGACAAATTTCCTCATAAAATTGTTCAATTTCTTCTTCAGGATGACTTGTGGTGGGTGCATAAGTTTGAATAATCTGAGCCTGGTATCTTTTCGAGAGTTGGATAACAAGTCGTGCAGCTCTGTCAGAGGAACTTTCAACTTCTACAACTTTATCCTTCAGTTTCTTGTTTATTATAAATCCAACACCACTAGTTCTGCCAGTATCTGTCCCACGATAGTAGAAGAGGTGTCCACTTTTCAGTTCGATGAGATCTTCTCCTTTTCTCCTTACCTCACTTAGCCCCACGATGTCCCACTTGATCCTTTGTAGTTCCTCTTCCAATTCAAGAAGCCTTGAATCAGAAGATAGGGAGCGTCCATTGTAAGTAGCCAAGGTCAGCATCAGATGGCAGCCTAGTCCGGTCCTCCGGGATTCTTAGCACCCTCTGCCTTCATGTCGCACTGGCCGCTGCCTTGGCCAGGTACATTCCAGCTGCCGGAGACTGAGGGCCAAGATTTAAGTTGTGGAATCATTTTGGAGGGTTTGGCCATAACTCACCACGCTGGCCAAGCGGGTTGGTGAGTGTGGGATAGAATTTCCTCTGATCCCGATGGTATAGGTATACCGCTATGGGCGGTCGTCAGAGCCCCTTTAGTGGGAACAGGATGCACCACGAGAAGGCGGGGTTGACATTTGTCAAGGAGAGGCTGTGATGTTACGCATCACCTGACCTTGCATCCCTATATAATATTAATATAATATTAATATGTTCTTCGAAACACTAGGCCTAAAAGCAAATGTTCTAAAATGTGGACTGGCAAATAAGAAATCTATGCACATACTGTTCGACTATACCAGAGGAATCAGTGATTTGCCAATAGCTGAAGATAAGAAAATCTTTTTGAAATACAAAATATTCCATTCGATATTTCTTTTGGATTTCTAAATTTAGTTTTATTTGGAATAAATTGCATTACAAAACATATAACTCATTACAGACAGTCCACGTGTTTTAAATAGTGACTCTGGAATACTAAACTTTGCAATATAATTTAGGTATATGCTAACTGGTAAAGATAATATACAGTGATGTAGTAGAGTAAAAAAGAAGTTAATAAAATCATGCAATTCATTGATGATGATACGCTTTCCAACATACCAGATATCATTACTCAAGTTATGAGGATAACGGCTGTATAATAAATCTCGCTCCTACGACCTGACCTTTGACCCCATTTCGCCCATTTTCAATACGGTTCGCCCCCAGGTGGTCCCCCTACAACATACTAAAATTTCAACGAAGTCGAGCCATTTTTACGCAAGTTATGACGCATAAGAGCGATGAAATGCATCCCGCTCCTATGTCCTGACCTTTGACTCCACCTCACTCATTTTCATTGGGGTTCGTTCCTAGGTGTTCCTCTACGACATACTAATATTTCATCGAAATCGAACCATTTTTACGCAAGTTATGACGCATACTGGAAATAGAATGCATCCCGCTCCTATGTCGTGACCTTTGATTCCACTTCGCCCATTTTCAATAGGGTTTGTTCCCAGGTGGTCCCCTATCACATAATAAAATTGCATTCAAATCGAACCATATTTACTTAAGTTATGATGCATAAGTGCAATGCAATGGATCCCGCTTCTATGTCGTGACGTTTGACCCCATTTCGCCCATTTTACATAGGGTTCGTCCCCAGTGATCACCTATCATATAATAAAATTTCATCGAAATCGAACCATTTTTACGCGAGTTATCGTGCGGACGGACGGACGGACGGACAAAGCTCGAGCATATGCGCTTCTTCAACCTACGGTTGGAAAGCCTAAAAAAAGCATGTAAGAAAATTTCAAAAAAAAAAAAAAAAAGAAAAAAAAAGTAGTATGAGCATTTCAGACTACATTATTCTGCATTTTGTAACACTGACAAACCTTTGCTCATAATAGTGTAATAACCACGATATTATTCCATGTGTGTGCAGTTTCCAGCGAGTTAATCATGAAAATTGATTACCGTTTAAGCCTATCGAAACCCCTCAAAAAAGAATCGCATCTAATACTTCAGTGCTTAACCTCTCATACAGCACAAAACGTTTCAGACATGTATCAGTAACGTTACAATCTCTCATTTGCTTTACACTTTCAGAGATATCTTAGAATTACGTTTCAGCAACATCTATTTTGGAACATAACTCTTTGTACATTACAGTTACGCTAAAAATAGCATTCACCGATACTACTGCTTTATAGTTTCCACTGTACATAATTGTTACCTTGATGTTACTGAAAATTCTTCAAATACGTGGCGTCAGTAAATAAATAAATACATTGCTCTTTCCATGTTCCAGAAACACATAGCAACCGAAAAATTGTTTTTCAGCAGCCGCCATGGAAATGAACCACGGAAATCTCGATATCTAGTCGAGAGCGTTAACTTTACACACCGGTGGCCAACAATCCACGGTGCTATGTGTATTTTTAAGTCAGCTTCTGACATCATAAATTCCACGGCGGTGGCTGAAAAACAATTTTTCGGTTGCTATGTGTTTCTGGAACGTGGAAAGAGCGATGTATTTATTTATTTACTGACGCCACGCATTTGGAGGATTTTCACCTTGGATCTCGCCTTTTGGATTTAACTGCTATAATATACACTGCTGGACAATTGTTAAGGACGGATCATAAACGGCTATATAGCGCATAAAAAGTAAGTGTGGGTGGATGCCAAGTGAAATAAAATAATGTCAGAATGCCAGGACATTACAAGAAAGACAATTTATTGTGCTCAGAAATCCAGAAGGCTTTGGAACGTGTTCAAGGGACAAACAGGCCATTTTGTGCAGAATACGTAAACGTGAAAAAAATGCAATTACCGTCCGCAGACGTTCCGGCGTAAGATGTCAATACGGGTTATGGCCACCATGGAGGGCGATGGAAGATTCCAAACGTCGTGTCATGCTTTGCACAACATTATCAAGCAGCTGTTGGGGTAATTTATCCCATTCCTCTGTCATTGCACGGATGAGGGTGTCCTTGTTTATTAGAGGGCATTGGCAACCAGCAAGACTCCTCCCCAAAGCATCCCACACATTTTTAATGGGATTCAGATCTGGAGAACGTGCTGGCCATACGAGGCGTTCAATATCCTCGCTCTCAAGACACTCCTGGACAGCGACTGTTCGATGACATGTTGCGTTGTCATCCATGATAATAAATCTATCACCGACAGCACCACGGAACATGCGAACATGAGGTGAGGTAGCAGAACATCATTAATGTATCGTTGGCCAGTCATTGTCCTAGTTGGAAGCACATAGAGGGACGTACGGCCATTGATCATGATGCCAGCCTGTACCGTGACACTACATGTCGGATATCGGTCCCTTTCCTGTATGTTTGCTGGACAATATGCAGTACCACTATCACGCCAGATCAGTTGTCGTCGACAATAAGACAATAGACTGTATCTACTCTCATCTGAGAAGAGGACAGCAGACCAGTCGTTATCAGTCCAATTGCGATGTTCATGGCACCATTGCAAACGGGCGGTTCGGTGACTTTTGGACAATGGGATGCACACAACAGGACGGCGGGCGTATAGTCCTCCTTCATGCAAACGTCTGGCGACAGTTTTTCGGGAGATCCGCTTGCCAGTAGCAGCCATAAACTGATTTGCTACCTCACTAGCTGTGCTGCGCCGGTGTCTTTTTGTTGATAGCACTATCTACCGATCTTCTGCAGGTGCCGTAATGCGAACACGACCTCCCCCGTGACGTTTGCTACACTCTCCATTTGTTTGAAATGATTTCCAAAGCCTTGAAACAACACTGTGGCTGACGTCGAACTCCCTGGCAACATCTGTTATTTTTCGTACTTCTTCAATCTTGCGAATAATACGGCCACGCGTAAAATCATCTAGGTGATGTCGGGAAGACATACTGAAAATTGCAAGTTCGCCAATTGATTCTTTCCCTATCAACTTTGCGTTTGAACAACAACGGTCAATACGCGTCAAATCCTTTATATCTCTTATCAGCGCTATGACGTCACGAACAAGTTCGGCAATCCAAAATTTGCATGCGCACAACACGTCTTACTGTATCCCGCACTTATGCTAATTTCCACATTTTCCTGCCTTCCATTTTATGGTTGCTATCGTTGCTATTGTCATCCGTCCTTAGCAATTGTCCGGCAGTGTATATATAGCCAGTGCCGTTAATGCCCACCAGATGGAGAAGTCTCAGTAGCTGAGCCCATCTTACGGATTTATGTCTGAAGCTGATTTAAAAAAAATACACACAGCATCGTGGATTGTTGGCCACCGTTGTGTAAAGTTAACGCGCTCGGCTAGATATTGAGAGTTCCGTGGTTCATTTCCACGGCGGCGGCTGATAAACAATTTTTCGGTTGCTATATGTTTCTGGAACGTGGAAAGAGCGATGTATGTATTTATTTATCCTTGATGTTACATTCCGGCGGAGTAACATCAAGGATAAATAAATAAGTACGGCGTAGATGCGCATGCGCATTTCTACTGGGATATTCTTTGGTGATACTGTCGTACTCAAGTAAGCTGACTGTAGGAGAACCAGCAACCCGAGAAGTGGCAACAAAAATTTTAAGTGGCCGTATAAAAATTGCATTTTTGACCGCTTCGTGTCCACGACCCCCAGAGGTTGGTTACCTGAGTCTTATAAAGTTTCCATAATTTCGTCTTTTCTTAATTGCGATTATTAATGTAATTAATTATTTATAAAAAATGTTTGTGATCTACAACTCAACAAAAGATTTCAAGTTTTGCAAAATCTGCAAATTATCTGAGGGCATGTGCTGACTCAGGAAAACTGTCAGAGGAGGGGGAGGGTTAATACCAAAAGTGTAGAATATAAAGGATTTTTGGTCTGATAGGGAGATTTTCAGCATTTATAAGCTATAACTCGATACATTATCTTAGAGCCTGTGCCTACTCAGTAAACCTGTCAGGGGGGAGCGGGGGGGTTATACCCAAAAGTGTAAAATATAAAGAATTTCTGTGGCCCGATCGGGAGATTTTCAGCATGTACAACCTACAAGTCAACAAATTATCCGAGTGCATGTGCTGCCTCAGGAAACATGTCGGGGGGGGTGGGTGGGTGGGGGGCACCAAAAGTATAAAATACAAGGAATTTGTCATCCGATCTGGATATTTTCAGCATTTACAACCTACATCACAACAAACTCTCTGAGGGCATGTGCTGACTAAGGAAACCCCTTGGTGGGGGCGGGGGATACCTAAAATATAAAACATAAAGCAGTTCTGGTTGTAAATGCTGAAAACCTCCCGATCGGATGAGAAATGCTTTATATTCTACACTTTTGGTATTAGCCCCCCCCCCCACCGACAGGTTTTCTGGGTAGGAACATGCCTTCAGATAATTTGTTGAGCTGTAGCTTGTAAACGCTGAAAATATCCCGATCGGACCAGATATTCTTTATATTTCATATTTTAGGTATTAAGCATTTCCCCCCCACCCATACGTTTTCTGGGTTTACACGTACCCGCAGAGGATTTATTTAGCTGTACTTTATAAACCTTAGAATGAATCGTAAATAATAAAATACGAAAGCACGGAAATGTTATGTGTGTCATATAACGAATCTCGGGAGACGGAGCAGTCCAGAAAGCAATTTTTATACGGCCCCTTAAATTTTTTCTGGGCAGTTCTCCGGTGATCAGTTCTTCGGTGGCCAGTTCTCCGCTTTGTCTTTGGCCCGAAAATCATCGAAATGTCTAAATTTCTTACTGAAAATTAAATATTAAAAATATTTTATGAGCAATAGTTGCTCAAGTAGCTGATAATCCACACGAAATGTGTTTATGCAGAACAATTTAATGGCACTGAAATTCCAATGTGTCCAGTTCTCCGGTAGCCCCTTCTCCGTACCCAGAGTTAGCTAGTTAGTGTACACTAGTGTCCGTCCTTAAGTTTCGCACACCAGTGTATAATATCTTAGTACGTTTGTCGGTTTTGAATCAGAAAAAAAAGTCTCAATAAAAGTAGTTTTTAGTTTGTAAAGGAAGAAAAAAAAATGTTGATATATTGAAAAGTTTAACGACTACGCAAGTTTTGAAAAAAAAAAAAAGAGTAAGATATGCATTAAAAGGTACATTTCGTTGATTAATCATGAAGAAATTTAAGTCATCCTACAGAAAAATAAAATGATCCGTGGAAAAAAGAATGTATTTCTATTAAACAACCTATTCGCAAAGCACTGGTCTCCTTGTTAGTTCCTACAGAACGCTGTGATCTCGAGGCGTCCCATGGCCGAGTGGATATTTCATCTTCCTAGAAACCCGCGTGACAGCGGTTCGAACCTGGCGTGACTTTGAGGATTTGTATTTCCTTGGAAAAAAATTTCCCTAGTGTCGCGACGTCCCACCGTAAAATTTCCTGATGGGGGAGATTTCCTGATCTCTGACACCATGAGGGGAGGTAAATTAAAAATTGGCGAGCAAAACGTGTTCGGTAGGATCACGTGGCACACAAAATATTATGGTTGAACACAAAGAGAAAATGACGGACAAAACATGGTCGGGAAGTTCATGTGGAAAACAATGAATGCGCCTGATGTCATGATTGACCAGGAATCGACCACATGCGTTCTTGATGCAGCACGTGAACGGGTTCCTTTTTACAGAAACCCCGTATATCAGTACGTAACAGTAATGGAAATATCTTTCAAACACGTAACAGTAACATGAAGTTGGTATCTTGAAGTTACAAAGACCTTTCACTGAAACGTATCAGTTATGTTTCAAAGTTATGTAACGTTTGAGGACATTTTGGCGTAACCGTAAGGTTTCTGAAACATTACTGTTACATTGCGCAACGTATCTGAAAAGTCTCAATGTTTCAGTGTTACGTACTTGTAACACATACGAAATATTCTGTGCTGTGTGGGCTTGATCCTCTAAAACTTGACCTGCTGCACTAAACACTCTCTCACTAGCAGAACTACTGGCTGGTATACATGGTACACGTTTCGCAATGGCAGCAAGCTTAGGAAATTGAGAATTCTTCCACCACGGTAACAAATCCACAGCTTCAAAATGTGTTTCTAACATGTGCAATTCCACATAGTTACAAATTTAATCATAATCAGGATCATGAATTTCAAACTTATCTTCCAAATTTTTAAATACGTTTTCTGATATTTTTCCGAAAAAAAATCAGAAAAAGGATTTTTTTTCCCGAAATAAATCAGCAGGCTTGTTAAAGATTTGGAAGATAATTTGGGACGTGGCCGATATCCGCAGAAGAGCGCGGACCCGAGCTCATCTCAAATACACTGACGGAAAAAAAATTCCCAAAACCACGAAAAATTAGTTGTAGAGGAATGAAATGGCGGCAATACATTTGTATAGGTAACATATTTAATCGATTAAGGTTTTAAGATCATAGCTTATTATAAGCGCGAGAAGAACCATTTTAAATGTGAAATGCTGGTACATTTATAACCGGTGTAACCGCCAGAATGTTGAATGCAAGCACGCAAACGTTCATGCATTGTGTCGTACAGGTGCTGGATATCAGTTTGTGGGATGGAGTTCCATGCTTGTTGCACTTGGTCGGTCAATAAAGGGACGGTTAATGCTGGTTGGGGTGACGCTGGAGCTCTCGTCCAATGATGTCCCATACGTGCTCGATTGGTGAAAGATCTGGTGATCTAGCAGGCCACGGCAACATATCGAAACTCTGTAGAGCATGTTGGGTTACAACAGCGGTATGCGGGCGAGCGTTATCCTGTTGGAAAACTCCCCCTGGAATGCTGTTCATGAATGGCAGCACAACAGGTTGAATCACCAGACCGACGTACAACTGTACCGTCAGGGTGCGTGGGATAACCACGAGAGTGCTCCTGCTGTTATAGGAAATTGCTCCCCAGACCATAACTCAAGGTGTAGGTACAGTGTGTCTCGGCCGAAGACAGGTTGGTTGCAGGCGCTCACCTGGCCTCCTTCTAACCAACACACGACCATCACTGGCACCCAGGCAGAACCGGCTTTCATCAGAAAACACAACAAATCTCCACTCCGTGGTTGTGGTTTGGAGTAAGTGGAATGCACGCTACAGGGCTTCTGGCTCGGGGATGTCCTTCAAGTAACCGATTTGTAACAGTTCGTTGTGTCACTGTGCTGGCAACTACAGCTTGAATTGCTGCCGCAGACGCGGTACGATGCGCCACGGCCATACGCCGTACACGGTGATCTTCCCTCTCAGTAGTGCCACGTGGCCGGCCGGAACCCGGTCTTCTTGAGGCAGTACCTTCCCTTGACCACCTCTGCCAACAATCACGCACAGTGGCTACATCCCTGCCAAGTCGTTCTGCAATATTGCGGAAAGAAAATCCACCTTCTCGTAGCCCTATTACACGACCTCGTTCATACTCCGTGAGCTGTTGAGAACGGCTTCCTCGTCTACTTAAAGGCATTCTTGACTAACATCAACACCTACGTCGAATCTCAACGATAACAAACGCTCACGAACGTTACAGCGCGTATTTACAGCAAACCTGCTTTGCATGTTCCGAGGGGCGCTACTAGCGCCACGCGTATGCGCCGAGCGCGAAATTTGCATAGACGTCATCTTACAGATGTACTCTCACCGCTTACCAGCTGTCGTTTATCTAACATAACCCCTTCTTGGTGTTGGGATTTTTTTCCGTCAGTTTATATAGGGGTCGTACAAATTAATATGAACACCATGGTATAGGAGTTAATGTTATTTGTGCAGACCATAGGTAGGGAACCTTTACATGTTGGAAGGCCGCATTAAGTTAGCTGTAACATAACAAGGCCGCATTAAGTTAGCTGTAACATAACAAGGCCGCATTAAGTTAGCTGTAACATAACAAGGCCGCATTGAAGAAATTCCAATAAGATATACTTCGAAATGAACATCATTTTTCAAAAACTCTTACTATGTACTAACTAACTTCAAAAAACAAAAAAATAAAAATTATAAAGTTAACTAACCTTTAATGACTTTGTTGTGACTCTTATAGGAAGTATTTGAATATGTTGTTACAACATGGAGGCCCGCACTTTTAGCCGATCCTCTACATGGGTATCCATCATTTGTGACCTTAAGAAGGTCTTAATTGGGGTTAGGTAGGTGAATATAGATTCGCAGCAATAGGTGGTTGAAAAGCAAGTAAAACAATTTTCGTGCATGTTGGAGATGGTGTGGGCATTCTACTGCATTTTTAGCACGTCTTTTGTGAAAAAGATCGTGCTTATGTTACCGGTTTGTCCGTTCGTCCGTCTGTATCCACGATATCTCTGCAACAATTAGTCCGATTTAAAAAATTCTTTTTTGCATTGGGAAGCCTTAAATATGCGAATGATGATCCTTTATTTCGTCTGTTTTAAGATGTACAATTTCGCCGCTAGAGGGCGTAAATGCAGATGATGTCGAATTCAAAAATACGTTTTATTCCACATATTTGCTTTTAAACATCCGATTGAAAAAATTCTTTTATCTTTCGATTCCATTTATGTCGAAGAGTATTTTAGATATAGTTACTTTTTTCAAATTACGCACAGATTTTCCGCTAGGGGGCGTAAAACTAAATTACATTTTCCCGATAACTCTTTTCTAAAACTCCGATTTGAAAAATGTTTTCTCCAGCGGGTGCACCGCCTGACGGAAAATATTTTACATATAATTTCGAGTTTTTGGTAAAGAATACTTTGCCCACCAGGGGGCGAAAGTGTTAATTTTTGCTTCTGACGTATTTACCATAAAATCAGAGCTTCTAAAATACCGATTGAAAAATTCTTTCGTGGACTGATGCCACTCACATCGATAAACCTTTTCGGAATATTTTCTTCTTAAAATATTCCACAGTTTCTTCGCCAATGAGCGTAGACGTATATCCTATTTTTGTCAACATGTGACGTACCTGCCAGCAGGACGTACATGACATAAAGGCAGATAGGAATCAGAATACATGTCTGCGTAGCTCAGTTGGTAGAGCTGCTTGTTCCGGAATAAGCGTACTCGGGTTCGAATCCCGGCGTAGACCAAAAATGACGGAGAAATTTACTTCGTTATAATGGCGCCCGAACTACCCGGATGACCCGACCGTTCAAAATCTCGCATTGGTGTGATGTTATTTCCACACCGCGAGATAGGAAAAATCAGAGAATCCCTTCTCCAGTGCTTCTAAAAATAAATGTGTGTGACGTTGCATTCCACACACCAGATTGACTGGGAGTTCTCAAGTGCACGTTTTACAGTGGTTGTCTGCCTGCAGCGATTCATGGTCACGGCTGATCCGTGGGCCATGCCTCCGGCCCTCTTTCGGGGGGGGGATGTGACGTAACTGCCAGCAGGACGCACATGACATAAAGGCAGATAGGAATCAGAATACATGTCTGCGTAGCTCAGTTGGTAGAGCGACTTGTTCCGGAATAAGCGTACTCGGGTTCGAATCCCGGCGTAGACCAAAAATGACGGAGAAATTTACTTCGTTATAAACATCTCTACTTCTAGGAGTCCAATTTGAAAAAATTCCTTCTTTGTTGTATAGCGTTTTTAGTGTGACATGTTTTTCATATAATTTCAAAATTTTCAAGTAATTCATAGACTTTTCCGCTAGGGGGCGTAGAGGTACATTGCTTTCCCCCTATATCTCTGTTTCTAAATCTCCGATTTGAAAAACTCTTTCTGCACCGGATACACCTCCTGATGGGAAATCGTTTGCACATAATTTCTAATTTTTGTAAAAAAATGTTTTGTCCACCAGGGGGCGTAAACCGTAATTTTCGCTTCTGATGTATTTGCAGCAAAATATGAGCTTCTGAACTCTTGATTGAAAAAAACGTCGTTTTTACACCGATACTACTCATGTCGACAAACATTTTAGAAGCATTTTCTTCTTAAAGTAATGCAAGGCTTCTACGCCAGGGGGCGTAGATGCATATTTTATTTTTGTCAATATCTCTACTTATAAGAGTCCGATTTGAAAAATCCTTTCTTTGTTGGACAGTGTTTCTGATGCGAAATGTTTTTACTATAAATTCAAAATTTTCAAGTGAATGATAGACTTTCCGCTAGGGGGCACAAAAGTACATTGCGTTTTCTGCGTTATTTCTGCTTTTAAAACTCCGATTTGAAAAATTCTTCCTGTATCGCATACAAGACCTGATGGGAAATATTTTTCGCATAATTTCTAATGTTTGGTAAAGAATGGTTTAGCCACCAGGGATCATAAGTGTTAATTTCTGCTTTTGATGTATTTGTAGCAAAATCTGAGCTCCTGAAAACTCGACTAAATTTTTTTTTTGTTGGACCGGTACCGCTCATATGGGAAAACCTTTTGAGAATACTTTCTTCCTAAAATAATGTATAGTTTTCCCACCAGGGGACGTGAAGTTACATCTTGTTTTTGTCGACATCCCTGTTTCTAAGAGTCCGATTTGAAAAATTATTTCGGTGTTGGAGAGCGTTTCTGGTGCGAAATGTTTCTCATGTAAATGCATGTTTTTCTTAACGCACAAGTCTGCAACCAGATGGCGTAAGTTTACGATTTCGTTTACAGCAATATCTGAGGGATTAAAAACCCGATTGAAAAACTTTTTTTTTCCGTCAGATACTATTATTTTTCATACCGGTTCCATTGACTTTGAATAGCTTTGATAAATTTAATTTGCGTCAAGACGGATTCAAAAGACGTGCTTATCACACCTGAAAATTCGCTGTCATCTTTCTTGTTCCATATTTCAATCGGATCTTTCTTAGCGTTAACTAATGACTTAAAAATATAATCTTCTGAGAACTCATTCAATCCTATATGTATTAGGCGTGCAACTTAATTCTCGGCCCCTTACCGCAAGCAATAATAGAACGTCGGCAAATGCAAATAGCTGCGTGAGATAATGGCTGATTGCAGCGCCATCCAACAGCTTTCCAGGCAACTGTAACCGCCCACAGCTGTAGTGACAGAAGGGACGAAAGTTAACGGCGAAAGCAATGTCGTTCGAGAAGCAACATTTGAGGCACTGCGCCCTGTTCGCGTTTCAGCTGAAAAAAATGGCAGCGGAAGCCCAGCAAATGATGTGTGCTGCTTTGGGTGAGGCTGTTGTGTCCTACAGTACGTGTTGTAACGTACCAGGAGATGTGACGTACCTGCCAGAAGGACGCACACGGCATAAAGGCAGATAGGAATCAGAATAAAATGTCCGCGTAGCTTAATTGGTAGAGCAACTTATTCCGGAATGAGTGGACCCGGGTTCGAACCCGGCGTAGACCAAAAATGACGGAAAAATTCACTTCGTTATAATGGCGCCCGAACTACCCGGATGACCCGACCGTTCAAAATCTCGCATTGGTGTGATGTTATTTCCACACCGCGAGATAGGAAAAATCAGAGAATCCCTTCTCCAGTGCTTCGAAAAATAAATGTGTGTGACGTTGCATTCCACACACCAGATTGACTGGGAGTTCTCAAGTGCACGTTCTACAGTGGTTGTCTGCTGCAGCGATTCATGGTCACGGCTGATCCGTGGGCCATGCCCCCGGCCCTCTTTCGGGGGGGAGATGTAACGTACCAGGAGATGTGACGTACCTGCCAGAAGGACGCACACGGCATAAAGGCAGATAGGAATCAGAATAAAATGTCCGCGTAGCTTAATTGGTAGAGCAACTTATTCCGGAATGAGTGGACCCGGGTTCGAACCCGGCGTAGACCAAAAATGACGGAAAAATTCACTTCGTTATAATGGCGCCCGAACTACCCGGATGACCCGACCGTTCAAAATCTCGCATTGGTGTGATGTTATTTCCACACCGCGAGATAGGAAAAATCAGAGAATCCCTTCTCCAGTGCTTCTAAAAATAAATGTGTGTGACGTTGCATTCCACACACCAGATTGACTGGGAGTTCTCAAGTGCACGTTCTACAGTGGTTGTCTGCCTGCAGCGATTCATGGTCACGGCTGATCCGTGGGCCATGCCCCCGGCCCTCTTTCGGGGGGGGAGATGTAACGTACCAGGAGATGTGACGTACCTGCCAGAAGGACGCACACGGCATAAAGGCAGATAGGAATCAGAATAAAATGTCCGCGTAGCTTAATTGGTAGAGCAACTTATTCCGGAATGAGTGGACCCGGGTTCGAACCCGGCGTAGACCAAAAATGACGGAAAAATTCACTTCGTTATAATGGCGCCCGAACTACCCGGATGACCCGACCGTTCAAAATCTCGCATTGGTGTGATGTTATTTCCACACCGCGAGATAGGAAAAATCAGAGAATCCCTTCTCCAGTGCTTCTAAAAATAAATGTGTGTGACGTTGCATTCCACACACCAGATTGACTGGGAGTTCTCAAGTGCACGTTCTACAGTGGTTGTCTGCCTGCAGCGATTCATGGTCACGGCTGATCCGTGGGCCCGGCCCTCTTTCGGGGGTGGGGGAGATGTAACGTACCAGGAGATGTGACGTACCTGCCAGAAGGACGCACACGGCATAAAGGCAGATAGGAATCAGAATAAAATGTCCGCGTAGCTTAATTGGTAGAGCAACTTATTCCGGAATGAGTGGACCCGGGTTCGAACCCGGCGTAGACCAAAAATGACGGAAAAATTCACTTCGTTATAGTGTAAGAAGTTGTTCCGGCGGTTTAAGCAGGGAAATTTAGATCTCCGCGATGCATGACATTCGGGATAGCCACAGAAAGTTGACGATGAGGAACTGGAACAACTGTTGGACGCGGATCCCTGTCGCACACAGTCAGAGCTCGCCCGCGAACTCGGAGTAACACGGCAAAGCCATTGCAAAGCGCCCGCACAAGCTTAGACGGATTCACAAGGTGAGCCATTGGGTGCCCCACCAACTCACAGCTGCGAACACGTCTAGGCGCTACGATGTTGCTGTGTCCTTGCTCTCCAGATTCAAGAAGGGTTTCCTCCACAAGATTTTGACCTGTGATGAGAAGTGGATCCTCTACGATAATCCTAAGCGGCGCAAATCGTGGGTTTATCCAGGTCAGCCTACCATCAGTACCACCAAACCGAATATCAATGCCAGGAAGTTTTTGCTGTGCATATGGTGGGATCAGCGCGGTGTCGTACAAGATGAGAAAACGGTCAATAGCCGTTGTCGTAACCTGGTGAAACGGTCAATTCTGAGCGCTATTTTCAGCAACTCATTCGTGTGAGTGATTCACTGGAGGCGAAAAGGCCATACACCGGCAAGGGCAGAAGGTTAGTTCTGTTGCTTCAGGATTATGCGCGTCCCCACACCGCGAAAACATCTTTAAACACGATCACCGACCAGGGATGGAATATTTTGTCCCACCCGGCGTATTCTCCAGACTTAGACTCGTCGGATTATCACCTCTTTCACTCCCTACGACATCACCTGAGTGATACGCATTTCACTTCTGTCGCGGAGGTCCACACAAGTATTGATGACTTTATCAACTCGAAACAGCCCTCTTTTTTCCGCAGTGGCATTTGGCAGCTCCCTGACCAATGGCTCAAATGTATCCAACACGACGGGGATTATTTCCCTGATTACGTACGTATTCGATTTACTATAATTGGCTGTAAACGTATCGAAAAGATTGTGCATTTATCATGTGTTATAGAATGAAAAGCCATAGAGCGAAATCATGTGCGTAGCAGGTGTCAACATAGCTCTTATGACTTATTAATGTTTAAATTATGGATGTCACTTGGGGGCATGATTTCTTTTTTTTTTTTTTTTTTTTTTTTGATTGGAGGTTTAACGACCACCGTGAGCAACTCAATGGGCTATAAGCAGTCGCCCGTCCCTAATTTAGGGTCACTGGTTCCAGGGAAGGGAGAGAGCCAGTGCCGTAAGACAAACACAACATCATGCCTGACCGGGATTCGAACCCGGACCCCTTCGGACGAATGATCAGAGGCCAACGCCTTAGACCACTGCGCCACCGGGGCGGCGGGCATGATTTCGTTGAATCTTCTTGTACTATTTGGTTTTTCAATACGATCATTTTAAGATTAAAATAAAAATGAAAAAACACGAAAAAAAACATATAAATAAAAATAAAAGGATTTGTTCCACAAAATGTGGACTTACTCAAAGGGCCGCAGGTTTCCCTCCTATGTTGTAGGTTAAACTAACAGACGCGATTACCTTTTGTGTATTTGTGTATTTTTCTTTGTATGTATACATATATATTTTTCTTGTTATTTTTTTCTCATAAATGTATTTTTCTTTGTATGTATACACTGAGTGGCCAATTTATTTTGACCACCTAACAGCTTTAAGCAAATGAGCTATGGCTGCACGCTGTTGCCGCCAGAGGGTGAGGCTAGTATGAAAAGGGAAAGCTTAGTGCTTGTGACAGTAGTAGAAGTGATTTTTGGGGAACGAGATGGGTAAAAAATGCGATTTGACGGACTTTCAACGTGGGATGATTGTAGGAGCTCGGAGCCATGGACATGGAGCGAGTATCACCGAAACCGCCGCATTCGTGAAATGCTCCAGAGCAGCTGTTGATAAGGTGTTTAAAGACTGGACTGTCAGCCAAAAACCAGGGTCTCTACGTGCAACGTTTGGTCGTCATCGACTAGTGACTACTCGGGCGGAACGGAGAGTGTCCAGACTGGAAACATACAACAGAAGGGCAACAGTGCAGCAAATTACAGACCATCTTAATCAAGGATCCCCTCAAACGATCTATGCATGCACTGTTCTCCGTACACTGCACCGGATAGATTATGGCAGCCGAAGACCTCTTCGAACACCTTTGCTGTCTGCAGGTAACAAGAGAAAACGTCTCCATTTCGCACATTAGCACAAGGATTGGACAGTCGATGTTTGGAAACAAATTATGTGGTCCGACGAATCACGTTTTCAGTTGCACCATGCCGATGACCGAATAAGAATTTGGCGGAAACAGCACGAAAGCATGGACCCCAAATGCATTGCTACAACCCTTCAAGCTGGTGGAGGCAACGTTATGGTTTGGGGAATGTTTTACTGGCATGCTTTGGGCCCTGTAATTCGTGTTGATCAAAGTCTGACTGCCACATCATATCTAAACGTCGTTGCGGACCAAGTGCATCCTGTCATATGGATGGTTTATCCAAATGGCGATGGCTACTTTCAACAAGATAATGCGTCTGCCATAGTGCTGGTTATTGGTTTCAGGAACATGCCAGTGAGTTTACTTTGCTTAGGTGGCACCCACAATCTCCAGATCTCAACCCCATTGAGAATTTGTGGGATGAAGTTGAACGAGCCATCAGACATCTGGATCCACAACCCTGCAATCTCACACTCGTGGAAAGTGCTATTCATCAAGCATAGTCTCAGATTCCACAAACCACCTATCTAAATCTCGTGGAGTCCATACCACGAAGAGTCGTCGCAGTATTAAAGGCAAAAGGTGGCCCAACGACCTGCTGAGGGGGTGGTCATGATAAAGTAGCCAATCAGTGTATACACGGTCCAGTCACATAATTGTGTCCAGCAGCTAATATTCAGAGTTAACGCCGTGTGCAGCGCGGACAGCAGTTAGACGGGCTGGGAGTGACTCAATAAGGTGTTGGACGCTGTTCTCAGGTTGTGGGGGCATTGCATCTGACAGCTGCTGGAGGGTGCGTGGTGGGGGATTCATAATGCGAACAACACGATCGAGAAGGTCCCGCAGATGCTCAATTGGGTTTAAGACTTGAGGAATTAGGGGGCCAGGGAGCTACTTTGAAGTCTTCATCGTACTCTTCCAACCACTCTCGGACATTTCTAGCTGTGTGACACGTCGCATTGTCGTTCTGGAAGACCGCATCAGCCCTAGGGAATATGATCAGCATGTATCAGTACGTGGTCAGTACGTGGTCTGCAAGGATGGGTACATAACGAATTCAGTCAATGGTGCCTTCCACAGGTATGAGTGGACCCAGAGAATGCCACGAAAGCATTCCTCAGATCATAACGCACACTGCCCCCACCAGTTTGTGTTCCGCCAGAAATGGTTGAAGATTGTTTTTTCTGCGATGTTTCTCGCCTTATATGCCAACGTCCATCCGTTCGATGAAGTAAAAAACGTGACTCACCGGAAAGAGCCATCCTTTGCCAATTAGCGGAGGTCCAATTCCGCTACTGCCATGCAAATGTTAGCCTTTTCTGCCGATGCACCTTCATTAGCATCGGTGCAATGCCCACCCGTCTGCATCGGGGTCTCCCTCGCAGCAGGGTTCGCTGAACCGTCGTTTTAGAAATATTTCTGGTAGCCCCCTGTTTCATTCGGCCAGTGAGTTGCTCCACTGTAGCATGGCGATCGGCTCTCAGGCATATTTGCAGCCAACGTTCACCTCTCGCATCAATGTCACGTGGTACTTTTCAGTTTCTACGTCGCTTATTCGCAATGCTGCCATTTCTCCACTCACGATGTAATTTAACCAGAGCAGCACGCGAACAGTTCACAAACTGTGCTGTTTCAGAAATACTGCCATCCTTGTCCCGAAAGCTCAGAATCATCCCTTTTTGCAAATCTGATAAATTGCTCATTTTATCCATGGCAGCAAGGAGTGATATGTTTTCAGATTATCTACAACACACCTTATATACCCTCAAAGCCAGCTCACGACACCTGCTTTCTTTCACTGGCTACGAGCTGTTGACGTCAAAAGTAGAAGGTGGTCAAAATAATGTGATTCGACTGTGTATTTATATTGTATATAAGCACCCCGCACAAAAAATTACGGAATGCTGTCATCCGGAGGAACAGTTGGAAACTTGTCAGGCAGAGAGAAATGCGTGTATATAATGAAATGGACAGTATTGTATGCTACTTGTTACTTTTTCAGCCTTGTAAAACGTGCAAACCTAATCAGTTTTATTGTTGCTTACAGGTAGTACCATGGGTAGAAAAGGTGACGTAACAGAGTGGCAAAAGGGAGCTATCGTCTTTGGTCGTGAACATGGTCATCCGCTGATTGAGGTAGCGGAGTTCGTTGGCGTGTCGAAGTCCACAGTCAGTAGTGTTTATTTTGCGCGGAAGGAGTCAACCAGAGACAATTCTCGTCGGAGCAGCTGCGGCAGAAAAACCATCATGAGCAACCGTGATCGTCGACGTCTGTGGCGATTATCAGCCGCAAAACGGTTCCAAACCCGGCAGGAATTGCTGCAAGAGTACAATGCGGGACTCAGTCAGCCTGTTTCCGAATGAACGCTTCGACGAGAACTGCATGGTGTAGGAATATTCAGTCGTGCAGCTAGGGTACACCCCAAGCTGTCTGCCATACACAAGAAAAAGCGGCTGGAATGGGCAAGAGAACACAGACACTGGGCCACAGAACAGTGGTGACGAATCATCTGGTCGGACGAATAAAGGTTTGCCTGTATTCCAATGATGTTTGATCCACTGTCATGCGGAAGGCCGGAGAAGCCTTCAACGCAAAGTGTGTGTGCAAAGGGCTGTAGAGAAGGGGGTTGAAGTGTCATGTTTTGGGGCTGTATATCCAGTGCTGGGGTGGGTCCCTTAGTTCACGTGTCTAATGGTATGAAAGCGGTGGACTACGTGAAACTGTTGGATAACGAGGTGTTGCCATATGTCCAGTTCCTCCAAGATGCCGCCATTCCAGATCCACGTTATCAACACGACAACTGCAGTGTCCACCGAGCTGCCATTGTTCAGGATTGGTTTGCAGACCATGAGGTCAACGTCCCACATCTCACCTGGCCCGCCAATTCGCCTGATTTCAATGTTATAGAGTAAATTTGGGACATGCTCGAACGGGCCGTTAAGAAGAGACAAGAACACCCTTCCAATTTGACTGCTCTGCGGGACCAGTTGTTCAGGGCGAGAGGCAAACTGGACATCAATGTCATCCTCTCTCATATTGACAGGATGCCAAAGAAAATCAAGGCTGTACTTCTAGCTCGTTCTGATGTAACCCCATATTAACCAATAAAATGAGCATTTTGTAATTTTTTGTCCGGTGAGCTTATGTTGTATGCCAATGTAGTACCAGTTGTATTGAGCAGCTGTTCATAGGAGCTGTCGGTGAAATGGATGTCTGGCAGCTTGTAAAGAGGACAAATTGTGAGAGCCTGTTTAACAGTTGCATCTATAACCATATCAGCAAAATTGTTTGTTTCATAAGCAACAGTTTCTACGATTATGACTGCATACACAAAGCGTGGCAACACGACATCGGCGGAAATGAATAGTGGGCTAAAACTAAGACTAAATGAAAGGGACCATCGATCATTCACAAGGGTTGTGTATAAACAACACAGAACTACTGAAGCAAAAGTAACAGCACAACTCGATATCCACCTAGAAGACGCTGTTTATTTCCACAAAGGCCTCAGCAGAGAACTTAACAAAGCCAACATCCATGGAAGAGCTGTGATTGCTAATCCTTTAATCACAGAAACCAACGCTACAACGCGAAGAAGATGATGTAATGAGAATAAAACTTGGACAGATGATGACTGGAAATGTGTGATATGGTCCGATGAGTCCTCATTTGCATGATTCCCCATAGTGAAATGCAACGCAGATGGTGTCATGAGCATAAACTCTGGACAACTGATGACTGCAACCTTGTGATATGGTCCGATGAGTCCTCATTTACATGATTCCCCATAGTGAAATGCGACGCAGATGGTGTCATGAGCATAAACTCTGGACAACTGATGACTGCAACCTTGTGATATGGTGCGATGAGTTCTCATTTACATGATTCCCCGTAGTGAAATGCGACGCAGATGGTGTCATGAGGATAAACTCTGGACAACTGATGACTGCAACCTTGTGATATGGTCCGATGAGTCCTCATTTACATGATTTCCCATAGTGAAATGCGACGCAGATGGTGTATTGAGCATTAAACCTGGACAGCTTATGACTGGGAACGTGTGATATGGTCCGATGAATCCTCAATTACGTTATTCCCAGTAGTGAAATGCGACGAAAATAGTGTCATGAACATAACACCTGGACAGCTGATAACTGGAAACGTGTGGTATAGTACGATGAGTCATCATTTACATTACTTCCAAAAGCAGGTCGAGTTTATATACGGTGAACTCCCATAGAAGCGTTCATTTGTTCATTTTGGAATGTCTTGTTCCAACTGTCAAACATGGGGCGGATCTGTGATATTTCGGGAAACCATACCTTTACATTCGGCTGGCCCCATGATTACCCTACACGGTCGAGTTACTGCCAGCGAGTACTTGGACATTCTAGCTGACCAGGTGCATCCTATGGCCGAAATATTTTTCCCCCGACAATGAAGCCATTTTTCAAGATGTTAGTACTTCCATACATCTAGACAGAACAGTTCAGTCTTGGTTGTTGGAGCGCTAAGATGAACTTCAACATCTGCCTCGGCCATCTCAATCAGCTGATTTGAATACCATTAAACCACTGTGGGCAGGTTTGGAGAGCAAAGTGAGAAGCAATTCCCTCGTCCAACATCTCTGAAGCAATTGGCTGATATTCTGATTGACGAAGGGCACAACATTACAATGAAGATTATTCAAAGGCTGAATGAATCTATTCCGTGAAGGTTGGAATATGCAACACCTTATTAATAGACATATCGCTTATTTCCCACGTGTTCACATTGTTTTGTCCGATCTCTGTACAGCATGAAACTAAAGATTTTAAATTCAAAAGCCGGAAATTTACTGAAGAAACAGGCTCATCAAAATCATACTGAATTTTTGAAGAATATTGTAAAACAAACGATCAGCCATATTACCTCTTGTCTATATGTACACTGCTGGCCACCCAAAAGGCAACACTAACAAGGAAGCATCCGATTGGCCTGAAATTCGCAGCATGCGTCGCCGCAAGAGGACATGCAAACGATTAGCTTTGCAGGGCATATGCAAATCATGTGCGCTCGGCACGCCACTTAGAAGCACTATACGAAGGGTGCACAGAAGGCGGGGTGTAAGTAGTGGAAGTGTGTTGTACCTCCAGACCTGTGCGTGGGAAGCTTCCTGAAGCCTTGTGGCAGAATACGGCAGTCATTCCAACACGTTTCGGAGTTCGACAGAGGACGAATAGTGGCTTATCACGACAGCGGTTTATCGTACCGAAACATCGCCGCCCGTGTGGGACGACGTCCAGCCACGTGAGGCGAGTATGGATTCCGTGGGTGAAGGAGGGACAGCCGGATCGACGTGAGCGATTGCCGCCGCCGCGGCACACCACCGAACGAGAGGACTGGCATGTTGTGCAGCGGGCATTGGCAGCTCACAACGCCACATCACGAACGTTAGCGCAGGAATTAGGGTGTGTTGCGCAACAACCGTGTCAGCACGTACTGTTCGACGTTGTCCGCAGGAGCGAGAACTTATCGCACGGCGCCCATTGCTCCGATTACCATTGACGTTACAACACCGGCGAGTGTGGCGGCAGTGGACCGTTGAACGCCGCACCTGAACTACGGAATGTTACGACATTGTCTTCTCCGACGAATCCCGCTTTTGTCTGCAACACCACGATGGTCGGATCCGCGCGTGGCGGCACCTCGGCGAGAGACTATATGACGCCTACATTATGCATCGCCGGTTCGTCGCCTGGCGGTATGGTTTGGGGCGCAATTGGCTATAACACCCGCACGCCTCTGGTACCCATCACCGGTACACTCAACACCCACCGCACCATCTCCGACGCTTTGGAGCCTGTAGTTCTCCCTTACCTGCAGGATCTGCCAGCGACCACGTTTTAAGAGGAAAATGCGCGCCCGCACGTGGCCCGCATCGTGCAACAATTTTCCAGGACCCACCAGGTGTCACTGCTGCCGTGGCCCGCCTGTTCTCCTGATATATCGCCCATCGAACACGTCTGGTAGCTGATCGGCAACCGAGTGGCCCGGCAAGCACCACCCGCGGCTACGCCTGATGAACTGTGGCAACGTGTGGAAGTAGCCTGTACCGATATACCCCAAGCCCACATCCAAAGCCTCTTTCGTTCGATGCCGCGGCGTGTAGCGGCCGTTATTGCCAGCCATGGGGGCCACACGAACTATTGATATCTGCGTGTTCTGCAAGTCGCACGACCCTGTAAGCTCAATCGTTTCATCTTTGTATCTGTTGTTATGTGTCCAGTAAATCTGGCTTTGCTATCTCGTGTCCTTCTTGGTGTTGCATTTTGGGTGGCCAGCAGTGTAAAATACAGAGAACTCGCTTATAACGAGGAACCGACAGGAACCCACGTTAAATCCGGGTGGTCGAGAACTCGCTTGTAACAAGGATAAGAACCGACAAGAACCCACGTTAAATCCAGGTGGTCGCTAGATGCATTTTTGGGTAAAAATACCCACCATGTAAAAATATAGTGTACAATGTCAGGTGATGCCCAACATCACAGCCTCTCCTTGACAAATGTCAACCCCGCCTTCTCGTGGTGCATCCTGTTCCCACTAAAGGGGCTCTGACGACCGCCAATAGCGGTATAACTATACCATCGGGATTAGAGAAATGCTATCCCAAACTCACAAACCCGGTTGGTCAGCGTTTGGAGTTATGGCCAAACCCCTCCAAAATGACTCCACAACTTAAATCTTGGCCCTCAGTCTCCAGCAGCTGGAATGTACTTAGCCAAGGCAGCGGCCAGTGCGACATGAAGGCAGAGGGTGCTAAGAATAACCGGAGAACCGGATTAGGCTGCCATCTGATGCTGACCTTGGCTACGTATAATGCACGCTCCCTATCTTCTTATTCAAGGCTCCTTGAATTGGAAGAGAAACTACAATGGATCATGTGGGACATCGTTGGGCTAAGTGAGGTAAAGAGAAAAGGAGAAGATATCATTGAACTGAAAAGTGGACATCTCTTCTACTGTAGTGGGACAGATACTGGCAGAACTAGTGGTGTTGGATTTATAATAAACAAGAAACTGAAGGATAAAGTAGTAGAAGTTGAAAGTTCCTCTGACAGAGCTGCAAGACTCGTTATCCAACACTCCAAAAGGTACCAGGCTCAGATTATTCAAACTTATGCACCCACCACAAGTCATTTTGAAGAAGAAACTGAATAATTTTATGAGAAAATTCGTCATTTAAATAATAAAGACAAGCAGCATTTGAAGATAATTATGGGAGATTTCAATGATAAAGTAGGGCAAAAGCAACAGAATGAAACTTCAGTAGGTAAATTCGGTCAGAGCAACAGAAACCAGCGTGGAAATACTCTCGTAGAGTTTGCAGAGGCAGAAGGGTTTTTCATCATGAACTCCTTTTTCAAGAAAAAGCCACAAAGGAAATGGACATGGAGACATCCAAATGGGACGACAAGTGAAATTGATTTAATTATGTGTAATAAAAATTCGTCATAGAAGACTGCAGTGTGCTGAACAAGTTCAACACAGGTAGTGACCGTAGAATGGTAAGATGTAAAATGCACCTCAATGTTAAACTTGAGCGTGGCAAGCTCATAAAACAAACAAAGTGTATTGATGTAATCAGCCTTAAAAAGCATCATAATACCTTCAAATTAGGACTGAGGAATAGATTCTCTATTTTAGTAGGTCTAACATCAGAAGAAGTGTGCATCTCTGAAGTTAACAGAAATGTAACCAAAGCTCTTATGGAAACAGCAATAAAATTAGCTGGGTCTAAGAACAAATTGCATGTGAACAAATTTTCAAGAAAAACCAAAATGTTGATGCAAAAAAGAAGAGAGATGAGGACAACTAAAGAAGATGTGACTTCCAAAGTGGAATATATAGAGCTATGCAAGACAGTACGAAAAAGTATCACTTAGGATGTAAGGAAATTACACTGTGAACTAGTAAGGAAAGCAATTGAAAACAACCAAAGGCTAAAGATAGCAAAGGGACATCTCAGTAAGTGAAGAAAATAGATTATGGTACTGAGAAAAAAGATGGTTCTGTAACAAGAAATAGAGGAGAAATTTTGACAAGAGTGAAAGATTTATACTTCGAATTATATGGAAGGGATGATACATGTACTCCAGACATCATGAAAGGTACCAGTACCAGAGTTCTTCCGGTCTTTCCAGCAGAAGTTGCACATGCAATCAAGAACATGAAGCGGGGAAAAGCTCCAGAAGAAGATGGAATTACTGTAGACATCATACAAGAAGCAAGTGGAGAAATCGAAACAGTACTCGCCCAAATTTTCACTCGATGCCTTAATGAAGGGAAGATTTCTGAGGATTGGAACAACGCTACAATGATCCTGCTACATAAAAAAGGTGACATTGAGGATCTCAGGAACTACAGACCTATCAGTCTTCTATCAGTGGTTTATAAAATCTTCACTAAAGTTCTTTCACACCGCTTGAAGGTAACACTGGACATGGCTCAACCGAGAGGACAAGCTGGATTCAGGAGTGGCTACAGCACAATAGATCATATCCACGTACTGAGAGAACTATTTGAAAGAGCGAGAGAATATGAACTTCCATTGTGCATGACTTTTATCGAATATTAAAAGGCCTTGGATTCGGTGAAACCATCAGCAGTTACAATGGCTCTGAAATCCTGCGGTATTGAAGATGCATACATTAATATTATTAATAACATCTATGAAAATGCAAGTGCAAAAATTCGGCTGTTTGAGAATGAGAATACAGCACACATAAAAGGTGGAAAGGGAGTGAGACAAGGTGACACCATATCTTCCAAGCTCTTTAATACTACATTGGAAAATGGCTTTCAATCACTGAACTGGAAAAACCAAGGGATAATGATTTATGGAGATTATCTAACTCACCTTCGTTATGCTGATGACGTTGTCATTTTTGCCCCTACCCCACCAGAGCTACGTTTATCTTGGACAGCAGATATAAAGTGAGGGTCACACTGATGAAGGAATTAATCGGCGTATAAAACTTTCCTGGAGAGCTTTTGGAAGAAACAGTCTAATTTTCAAGAGCAATATGCCATTATGTCTTAAAAAAAAGTGTTTGATCAATGCATCCTTCCAGTGCTTACGTATGGTGCAGAGACGTAGACCTTAACTAAAAGAGACATACAAAGGCTGCAGACAACTCAAAGCAGCATGGAGAGGTGCATGCTTGGTGTAACCAGGAGAGATAAGAAGAGGAACTCGTGGATCCGAAAAATGACAAGAGTGGAAGACATCATGATCAGAGTTAAATCCCTGAAATGGCAATGGGCTGGACATACTGCCAGAAGGACAGACCATCGATGGACAGTCGAAATTTTAGATTGGATTCCAAGGAACAGAAAAAGTCCCAAAAGAAGACCACACGAGAGATAAGTGGAGGAAATTCAAAAGTATGCGGGAGTAACATGGAGGAGACTGGCACAAGACAGACTTTAGTGGAAGAGGCTTGGAGAGACCTTCGTCCAGCAGTGGATAGATTATGGTTGACAATGATGATGATGAGGACATACACGTTTATATTAAATATCCCTAGCAACTGGATGTACAATGTATATGAAAGATTTAATTTATTAACTGCATTAGTACTATAATTAATTCTTTCAAGTATATTTAACTTGACCGCCACCTGTGACTAATCGCTGTTTAACCTAACTATGCAACGCACATTAAGTAAAAGCAGCACTGGTCCTCCCAATTCAACGCTCTATTGGAGGGTGAAAAGGACAACGAATACAGTTCCAGAAATTTTTCACTCCTGTTTGTTTAACGCGCATTAAGTAAAAGCAGTATTGATCCTCCCAATGCAACGCCCACTTGGAGGGTGAAAGGGACAATGGCCACAATTCCAAGAATTAACTCCTTTTTCTCCAACGCACATTAAGTAAATGCAGCATTGGCCCTCCCAATTCAACGCTCTATTGGAGGGTGAAAGGGACAACGAATACAGTTTCAGAAATTTTTCACTCCTGTTTGTCTAACGCGCATTAAGTAAAAGCAGTATTGATATTCCCAATGCAACGCCCACTTGTAGGGTGAAAGGGACAATGGCCACTATTCCAGGAATTAACTCCTTTTTCTCCAATGCAAAGTAAAAGCAGCACTGGTCCTCCCAATTCAACGCTCTATTAGAGGGTGAAAGGGACAACGAATACAGTTCCAGAATTTTTTCACTCCTGTTTGTCTAACGCTCATTAAGTAAAAGCAGTATTGATATTCCCAATGCAACGCCCTCTTGGAGGGTGAAAGGGACAATGGACACAATTCAACGAATTGTTAACTCCTGTTTCTCCAACGCACATGAAGTAAAAGCAGCACTGATCATCCCAATGCAACGCTCTCTTGGAGGGTGAAAGGGATAATGCACACAATTCCAGGAATTGTCAACTACTGTTTCTCCAACACACATGAAGCAAAAGCAGCACTGATCCTCCCAGTGCAACGCTCTCTTGGAGGATGAAAGAGACAATGGACAAAATTCCAGGAATTGTGAACTCCGGCTCTCCCATCCTACATGAAGCTAAAGCAGCCCTGATCCTACCAATGGTACGCTCATATAGAGGGTGAAAGGGACAATGGACACAATTCAAGGAATTGTCAACTCCGGTTCTTCCAACGCATATAAAGCAAAAGCATCACTGATCCTCTCAATGCAACGCTCATTTGGAGGGTAAAAGGAAGGATGGGTACAATTCCAGAAATTGGTAACTCCTGTTTTTCCTATGGGGTCATCCCCATTACATCACTACTCTACTCCTCTCTGCAAATGTCTCGTAGAAATCCATCTATAGCCCGAAGCAACCATCTGTTTCTATTTAGGAGTAGGTGGCGGAGAGACTCTGTTGCACAACGTGGTTTTTGAGCATTTGATGAACTCCCTCCCCATTGATTTTTTAACAAAAGTTTTCCACTAGCAACCAGGATTTCCCTGTGCTGTGGCACTTTTGTCCCGTACGCCAACATTTCTTTTCCTCCATTCAAGGACAGTGCGCACCAGATTTTCTCTGCCTCGCTTAACATCGAATTTAATAAAATTTTGTCATTTTCCTTGTTAAAAGTGACCTCAACTTTTTTCTCCCTCGTGAAACCAGGTCATTCTTTAAATTTTGCTCGTTGAAGATGATCAAGTTAGATCTGAATTACCATTGTACCGAGCAAAAGTTCTTGTTTCGACTTCCTTGTTTTTTTTTTTGCAACAGCTCTTATTTGTGTTTGTGGCATATGACTTGAAATTGGCAAATTCTTTGTTCTTTCGAATCAAACCATTTGTAGATGAACTAATTCAATCAACTATTCCCCTCCTTTTTTTTCTGGTTTTTCTTTATTTTTCTTGAGCTAATTACCTTTACGTTACTGCTGTGTTATCTCATCTTTTCACTTTAAAATGTCATAAATGTATTTTTCTGGCATTGAAATTCTCTGCCAAATGCTTGATGCTCACACTTACTTCTTCATGCATTTCAATAACTTTTACTTTTGTTTCCAAATACAGAACGTTATTCTGTGACGCCATGGAAACAAGCAAGCGAACAAACGCAACTTCCGACAAGCAAAGGTTGTGAATGATCATCTCAATGAATAAATGTTAAGAGAATTAAATCTGAGCTTCTCGTGGAAATCCGTACGAAACAGACCGCTGTGAAGGCTTTGGACTTTGCATCCAGCAAAGAGAGCAACGCTGGCTACATGAAGTTAACCTGAGTTGCCGCACGTGTTTAAGAAAACGCCAAACAGTTATCGTGCTGCTGTTTATGTTTGTATAAGCAACTTAAAAGCAATTTATATCAATTTAATTATATTATCTACAACTTCAAGCATATGTGTTCCGTGTGAATTCATCATTACCCTTTATCGTGTAATGTTTCGTATTCAATTAAAATATCTGTCTGCACCGAAACATCTGAGAACTTTCCGTAGTTATCAAGTTCCTCTAATCTCTTTTCATTACCGTTTCCGCGTAGGCAGGTTAAATAGTAAGTAAATTTTTATCTTTCATTTCCAGTCCGAAAGAAATTCCGTTTTGTACAGGTTTCCGTATTTACTTGAAAAAGAAGTTTTATTTGAGCAGCCAAAAATACAGACCGTAACCTAAAGTCAGTTCTAACGAAATAACATTTGGAATTAATGCATCATTCTGGTGTTAAAAAGATGGAAATAATCTTTTGTTACGTAATTAATTTATTCTCCTTTGATGGAGTTCTGATTTGATTTTCCTTTCTTGAACTCTGCGATGTGGAAACAGCAGTAGCTCTCAGCAGAAACTTCGGAAAATATTTTAACTCCTTTTGATGAAGATTCCTCCTTTTCCAAATAAACGAGTTTTCCTCGAAAACATCTTTTTTCTTCTTCTTTCACTCTTACTTTCATTCCCGTAGATTCAATTACCTTCATAATAAACAGGCCGAAAAAGAATAAGAATTTAAGATTTCCAGACGCTGTGTGCTATATAACCTTGCAGGAACTCTTATCTTACGTAAACCGATGTTATGAAGCTACCGCTAACATTCAGGAATGTTCTGAATAAAGTTCGATAAGGGAAATTCACCGGCATAGCGATTTCACAATGTCTCTGCTGAAGGAAAGGGATGGAGGGATGGGAGAGAACACTGAGGGATATAACTGGGGGGGGGTGTAAGTACGATGAAGATTGGAAGAGAAGAGTAGAACAAAGCCCAAATCTCTTCATTGTTCTCCAAAGTGCTGCTAATTAGGTTCCTATCGACCATTGCGCAAAGCCCCGGCTATTGTTTGCTCTAGACTCATTCTGAGCCGGGCATGGGAAAATGAAGGATACAGAGAGAGAGCATTGGGTTCACTTGATCGTGTTATCCGTTAAGACTTACTTCCCTCGTTCGGAGCAATAAGCTAACGGAGAATTCCAGCAGAATTTCCTAAAGTAGCTTTATTAACGATATGAATCTTTTAGGAGGAATATTGGACGGATTAAATCCTTCTGGAACAGCCTGTGCCTCAAGTTTAATCCAGGCATTAGCTGAATGGAACAATTTGTGATCAGCCTAGTTCTATCTTAATGCCTTATTACGTAGGATTGGCTGAATATTCCCTTTATATACACTAGCAGTTTTCTCCGGCTTTAAATAGAATCTTACCCAAGAAATGCATTTACTCAAAATTCCATTGTTATTTTCTTAAGACGTACACGCTCCGAAAGTATTAAACGTACTTAAACCTGAACAAAGTCTAAAGTCAGGCGAAGAGTGGATGTCACTGAAGTAGCATAGTATTAGGAATACGCAATAGCGATAAGACACGTGCCATCCTCACTTACGTACGCAAATACGACGTTGAGGTATATGGCTTTTTAAACAGCTCACTGCAAAAAATCCAGATCTGTACGAAACGTAGATATATGTAATATATACACAGTCGTATAATAATGGGTATGATTAAATGATCATATGTAGAGGATTTTAGGAAGGGAGTGTCTGACCACAGGTCTTAAACAACCCTTAGAAATAGGGAGCTAGGAGATTTGGGCTAGAGTGCCAGATGGGAAAGTCACACGGAAGCGAGGTAGAAGACGCCCTTATTTACTTCCGGAGGACCAGTACTCGACGGCTTAATGTGCCCATCCGACGCACGGTGGATATTTAGTGAACAGAGCGTTTGTACCTGCCTGGGATCGAACCTGGGATCGAACCTGAGATCATTGCCATGGCAGTCACGAACGTTGCCCACTACGCCACCCGCGGCCCATAATAATGGGTATAACCACCCTTGGCCTTGATGACAGCTGCGAGACGGCGTAGCACTGACACAATGAGGCCACAGAAGGTTGCCCGAGGCACACGTGCCCATTCAGACTGCAGCAGAGCATGTAGGTTCCAGGGATGACTTGGTTGTGGTAGGTATATCGAACCTGTCGATCCAAATAGTCCCAGAAATGCTCTATGGGATTGAGGCTGGACGATTTCGCCGGTCAAGGGAGAACGGAAACATCGCTGTCTTGTTCTTGAAACCAGTCAGGCACTCTCCTTGCGTCGTGGCACGGCGCTTGTCCTGTTTGTAGACACCATCATCACCAGGGTAAAGCGTCCAACATCAAGGGATGCATGTGGTCAGCGAGGATGGACAGGTAGCCATTGACGTTCAGGGATCCACCCAGTGGTACCAGCGGTCCCAGGTCGTAACACAGGGAAACATCTCCCAGACATACACACTGCCACCGCAGGTCTGTACTTGACCAACAAGCATGTCCGGGTGTTGGTTCTCGTGTGTCTGACGTCATATCCGCCACCGCCCATCACTTCTGTGGAGTAGAAACCTTGATTCGTCGGAGAAGGCAATATCTTCCAACTCTACCACTGTCCAATGGCGGTAGTCCCGTACGAACTGCAGGCATCGCTGCCGATGGACCTCGATTAACATGGTTGCCTTTACGCAGCGTCGACTCCGGAGACCCATGCGTAACAGGGTTCGCTCTACTGATATCGGTAACGCGTTCCCGGGTACCCCAGCGTTCATTTGCGTGGTCATTTGCTGCATGTTGCGCGTCGATTGCCCTTTACCGTCGACGGAGGCGACGTTCTCCTCTGGGGTCGATGGCATTTGGTGTTCCACATTTATGACGTCGGGAGGTGTTCGGTGTGCTAGCGGTTTATTACCTTTCCACAGAACCTCGTGAACGGCCCCCGAGGTCTGCTGTTTCTGAGATCTTTCCACCCTTGGTCCGGTAGCCGATGATCTTCCCTTTCTTGAACGTCCGTCAAATCACTACCTCTGCCTATTGTTCTCATGTAACGCACTATGGCTCATCTATCCTGGCTGGACGCTTATATCATCGTGTGCTCGACTTTGTCACGTGAACCCTGTGACGTACCTGAGCAGGTACACTGTGATTCCAGGGTTGAACATACACTGCCGAATAATTGCTAAGGACGGATGACAATAGCAACGATAGCAACCATAAAATGGAAGGCAGGAAAATCTGGAAATTAGCATAAGTGCGGGATACAGTAAGACGAGTTGTGCGTATGCAAATTTTGGATTGCCGAACTTGTTCGTGACGTCATAGCGCTGATAACAGATATAAAGGATTTGGCGCGTATTGACCGTTGTTGTTCAAACGCAAAGTAGAAAGGGAAATAATCAATTGACGAACTTGCAATTTTTAGGATGTCTTCCCGACATCACCTAGATGATTTTACGCGTAACCGTATTATTGGCAAGATTGAAGAAGGGCGAAAAATAACAGATGTTGCCTGGGAGTTCGACGTCAGCCACAGTGTTGTTTCAAGGCTTTGGAAATCATTTCAAACAAATGGAGAGTGTAGCAAACGTCATGGGGGAGGTCGTGTTCGCAGTAAGACATCTGCAGAAGATCGGTACATAGTGCTATCAACAAAAAGACACCGGCGCAGCACATCTAGTGAGGTAGCAAATCAGTTTATGGCTGCTACTGGCAAGCGGATCTCCCGAAAAACTGTCGCCAGACGTTTACATGAAGGAGGACTATACGCCAGCCGTCGTGTTGTGTGCATTCCATTGTCCAGACGTCACTGTACCGCCCGTTTGCAATGGTGCCATCAACATCGCAATTGGACTGATAACGACTGGTCTGCTGTCCTCTTCTCAGACGAGAGTAGATACAGACTATCGTCTGATTGTCGACGACAACTGATCTGGCGTGATAGTGGTACTGCATATTGTCCAGCAAACATACAGGAAAGGGACCGATATCCGACATATAGTGTCATGGTATGGGCTGGCATCATGATCAATGGCCGTACGTACCTCTATGTGCTTCCAACTGGGACTATGACTGGCCAACGATGCATTAATGATGTTCTGCTACCTGATGTTCGCATGTTCCGTGGTGCTGTTGGTGATAGATTCATTTTCATGGACGACAACGCAACATGTCATCGAACAGTCGCTGTCCAGGAGTGTCTTGAGAGCGAGGATATTCAACACCTCGTATGGCCAGCACGTTCTCCAGATCTGAATCCCATTGAAAATGTGTGGGATGCTTTGGGAAGGAGTCTTGCTGGTCGCCAATGCCCTCCAATAAACAAGGACACCCTCATGCGTGCACTGACAGAGGAATGGGATAAATTACCCCAACAGCTGCTTGATGATGTTGTGCAAAGCATAACGCAACGTGTGGAATCTTGCATCGCGCTCAATGGTGGCCATATCCCGTATTGACATCTTACGCCGGAACGCCTGCGGACGGTAATTGCATTTTTTTAACGTTTACGTATTCTGCACAAAATGCCCTGTTTGTCCCTTGAACACGTTTCAAAGCCTTCTGGATTTCAGAGCACAATAAATTGTCTTTCTTGTAATGTCCTGACATTCTGACATTATTTTATTTCACTTGGCATCCAACCACACTTACTTTTTTATGCGCTATATAGCCGTTTATGATCCGTTCTTAGCAATTGTCGAGCAGTGTATCATTCTGATACGTCCGTGTATTCACTAAGAAAAACGTTTTGTTAATTCAACAAAAAAATTTGTCGAGTCAAGAAAAAATTTTGTTCAAACAACAAATTATTTTGTTGAAAATTAATGTTGATTTAACAAAATTGATTGTTATCACGACAAATCGTTTTGATCATTTAACAAAATGATTAGGTCGATTTTTGAGAATTTGTTTGATCCAACAAAACATATTGTTATCATGACAAAATGTTTTCTTGCTGCAACAAAACATCTTATCTCACAATAAAACATCTTATCTGACGATAAGAACATGTTTTGTTGCAGCAACAAAACATTTTGTCATGATAACAATATGTTTTGTTAAATCAACAATAATTTTCAACAAAATAATTTCGCAAATTCAACAAAATAATTTTGCAAATTCAACAAAAAAATTTGTTGACTGTATATCGACAAAATGTTTTGTTGCTTCAACAAAATTTTTGTTGAATTAACAAAACATTTTTCTAAGTGTAGCTTTTCGAAAGAGGTTTGTTCGATAGTGGATTTTTGCATAGCAAGCAAACCAGAAAAAAAATAAAAATCCTAAAGAAAGGAGACGAGTGGATGTAACCGAGTTCCAGCCTCAAATATGAGTTAAAACGTTTGGTATCAAACTTGATATTCCTCTAATTTCGTATTAAAATTGGTTGTTTATTGAATTTGAATTTTATTTTGCCATGTTACACAATCTAGCATACAAACAAATCGCAGATACAATTTTTGTACCAAACAAAGGTTAAGCCAATACTAATCGCACCATATGCAAACACAAGAGAAGTACAATCCTGTGATATACGCTGACGTGCCAGAAAAATTGGTATACCAGTCTAATACGTGGTGGGTCCCTCACGAGAGCGCAGCACTGCAGAAATACGACGTGGCATGGACTCCACTAGCTTCTGGAAATATGCTGTAAGCAATGCACACCATACTTCCTGCAGAGCGTTCCACAATTCGGGTGTATTCCGAGGTCTCGGATTCCTGTGTTCGATAGCACGTTGCATGGCATCCCAAATGTGTTCTATCACGTTCAGTGATGAGGACGTGGGTGGGAATGGCAACATCCCAAACTCAGATGAATGCTCCTCTAACCATAATGTGGCGTCCCGACACTTTTGTGGAGGTGCATTGTCCTGTTGGAAGGCCCAACCCATCAGCATGAATGCAGGATATGAACGGGTGTACCTCGTCAGAAAGGATGCGCACATAGCGTTGGTCAATGACAGACGTTAGTAGACGTACCATGGGGTCACAGTGAAGTCTAGCTAAACACACCCCATACCATTACGGATCCCCCACCAGCCGGTACCATTTCCTGTTGACAGGCGGGATCCATGGCTTCATAGGGTGTGCGCCACACACGAATCCTTCCATCTGCTTGATACAGTTACAAACCGACTCGTCAGACCAGGCTACTTGTTTCCAGTCATCAAGTGTCCAGTGGAGGTGTTGCCGTGCCCAAGCGAGGAGCATAGCTCTTTGTCGTGCACCCATCAAGGGGACTCGAGTTGGGCGTCGGCTCCCAAAGCCCATATCGCGCAGGGTACGTTGCACAGTTCAGACGCTGATGTTTGTTGAGACTCCAACGTTTAATTCCGATGATACCTGCGAGAGTGTTGCACGCCTATCGCGTGAAACGATTTCTGACAGCCGAGGATGGTCACGTTCACCCAATGTCTCTGGTGCAATATAAGAGGGAGCCAGGGAAAAGGATAGTGTAAGCCTGACGAGCCCCTGGTTCCCTAGTAAAGAACAAAAGAGCCAAGCCAAGAAATTATCCTCCTATACAGAATTGCAATTTACACAATCGGAATAGTAGATAATGAAACCAGAAACATACACTGGTGTGCAAAAATTAAGGATGAAGAGGAGAAATTAGCATAACAGCGGAACGAGCAGGCAAAACGGACCGCATGACCACTCAGGAGATAGACTAGGCTCTGGTACGGTAGGGCATGCGCATATATGCAGCATGACGTAGGTAGGGTAAGGGGGGGGCGTGTCGGAAGGGTATAAAGCACACGGGCGGTGTACGCTGAGCTATTACACAGTGTACATCGGTTTTAACGACGTCGAGTTGCTGCCACCGTGTGATATGGCCAACAGGTAATCCAGTAGACGACATCTGGATGACTTTACCCGAGGTCGCGTCATTGGGAAGTTGGAAGAAGGTCGAAGTGTGATTAGTGTGGCCGAGGAGTTCGGGATCGCTCCCAGCATCGCTTCACGAGCTTGGAGAGCATTTCAAACGACCGGAACAGCTGTCCGAGAGTTTAGCAGTGGTCGTACACGAGCAACCACGGCGGCGGACGACCGGTATATTGTCCTACAGGCGAGAAGAGACAGACGGCAAACAACGGAAGAAACAGCAAGGCACATTCAACAGACAATTAGACGTCCGTTATCGCGTTTTACCGTGGCCAGGAGGCTGCACAAAGGTGGTCTATTTGCACAACGACCAGTACGGTGTGTGCCATTAACGCCTGCTCATCGGAGACGGCGGTTTCTGTGGCGCCAGGAACACAAGAACCCGACACATCAGCAATGGGGTCGAGTTCTCTTTACGGATGGGAGCCTATTTAGTCTGATGAGCGATTCTGGACGTATACACATCTGACGAGAGCAAGGAACACGCAATCACAGCTCCAACATCATCGAAAGGGACTGGTTTGGAGGTGGCGGAGTTCTCGTTTGGGGCGGTATTATGCTCGGTAGCCGTACTGACCTCCACATCTTCCAAGGAGGTTCAGTAACTGGTGTCCGCTGTTGTACCTAGGTTCTCCTGCCTCACGTGCGTCTGTTTAGAGGTGCTGTGAGTCCTGAGTTCCTCTTCACGGACGACAACGCTACAGCTCATCGTACAGTGGCTGTCGCAGAACTGTTGGAGAGTGAAGATATTCAACGCATGGATTGGCCCGCAAGGTACCCGGACCTAAATCCAATCGAACACGTGTGGGGCCTTCTCGAGAGACGCTTGGCAGCCCGTCACCAGCCGCCAGCAACGATTCCGCAGCTGCGATCGGCGCTACAAGAGGAATGGACCGCGATGCCTAAACAGCTCCTTGACAACCTCATCCTCAACATGGACAGACGTTGTAAATCCTGCAACGCAGTCAGGGCTGATCATATCCCCTACTAAAGACTGGATTGTTCGTGGCAGCCGCCTGTCACATGGACGTTTCTGTCTTCTGTCCAGTTGTGCTCGAAGATACCTTTTCAATAAAGTGCCTTTGTATCCTTTGGATTCCTTGTTTGGACGGTTTTGCTCACTTGTCTCATATTCTTACATCTTGGGGATCTTATGGTATGATTTGAGTCGATCTGGAGCACTTCTTCACGACGTTACATTCGAAAAACCGTCTCGTCCTTAACTTTTGCACGCCAGTGGATTAACTGTATATCAAATATTCCCTTAACTCTCTTTAAAATGAAGCATAGTTAACAATTAATCTAATATAAATCGGCTACCCGTTCCAGAGTCGAGAGCAAGTGGAATTGCTATTATAATATAAATCGTTTGTTCGAGGTCTGGGAATAACCAAATCGGTATATCGACGAGTGTGATAAGCATGCGCAGGACGACACACACTAATTAAATTTAAATGCTAATTAGCATAGACACGCTCATGCATTAAGAGCATACGGTAATCCTTTCCGCGTCTTTCTTTGTTTCCGTAAATGTAAAGTTGCCTTAAACATTTTCCTCCCCCTCCTGCCGCATTCCTCTGCAGAATCTTACGTTCTACAAGGGCTGAAACATACGGGAGATTTCAGTTGTCCCCGGATGTTGCGAGGAGTGACGTAGCTGTGGTGCATCGTTGAGTGTTACGATTCGCGTTTGCTTTACTCTGAGCGGGGACTCTGATGATACATGCAACTACTGAGCTGCCGAATATTAAACAAAATGGTGAAATGAATTAAAGAAAGAAAACGAGTGAAGCAGAATATATCATTTATTGTTTCCTCTTTTATACACGGAGGGGCCACTTTATTATGACCACCCCCTCAGTACTTCGTAGGGCCACCTTTTGTCTTTAATATTGCGTCGATTCTTCTTGGCATGGACACCACGAGATGTTTTTTTTTTTTTTTTTTTTTTGATTGGAGGTTTAACGACCGCCGTGAGCAACTCCCACGAGATGTTGATAGGTCGTTTGTGGAATCTGAGACCATGCTTGATGAATAGCACTTTCCAGGAGTGTGAGATTGCAGGGTTGTGGATCCAGCTGTCAGATGGCTCGTTCAACTTCATCCCACAAATTCTCAATGGGGTTGTGATCTGGAGATTGTGAGGGCCACCTAAGCAAAGTAAACTCAGTGGCATGTTCCTGAAACCAATTTTGTACAGTACGAGCACTAAGGCAGGACGCGTTATCTTGTTGAAAGTAGCCATCGCCATTGGGATAAACCGTCCACATGACAGGATGCAAGTGGTCCGCAACGATGTTTAGATATGATGTGCCAGTTAGACGTTGATCAACACGAATTAAGGGACCCAACGCAAGCCAGGAAAACATTCCCCAAACCATAACGTTGCCTCCACCAGCTTGAAGGGTTGTAGCGATGCATTTGGGGTCCATGCTTTCGTGCTGTTTCCGCCAAATTCTCACTCGGCCATCGGCATGGTGCAACTGAAAACGTGATTCATCGGACCACATAATTTGTTTCCAATTATCGACTGCCCAATCCTTGTGCTCCTGTGCGAACTTGAGACGTTTTCTCTTGTTAACTGCTGACAGCAAAGATGTCGAACAGGCCTTCGGCTGCCATATTCTATCCGATGTAGTGTAAGGTGAACAGTGCATGCGGAGATCATTTGAGGAGATCCTTGATTAAGATGGTCTGTAATTTGCTGCACTGTTGCCCTTCTGTTGTCTGGTATATGTATGGACACTCTCCGTTCCGCCCGAACAGTCATTAGTCGATGACGACCACACGTTGCAGGTAGAGACCCAATTTTTTTGGCTGGCAGTGCAGTCTTTAAACAATTTAACAACAGCTGCTCTGGAACATTTCACGAATGCGGTGGTTTCAGTGATACTCGCTCCATGGCTCCAAGCTCCTACAGTCATCCCACTTTGAAAGTCCGTCAAATCACATTTTTTACCCTTCTCGTCACCCAAAACTCACGTCTACTACTGTCTCAAGTACTAAGCTTTCCATTTTTATACTAGCCTCACCCTCTGGCGGCAACAGCGTGCAGCCCTTGCTCATTGCTTAAAACTGTCAGGTGGTCATAATAAAGTGGCCACTCAGTGTATACGTATGTACTATATATATGTGTATTACTTTCATCGAACCCGAAAATATTGCGTTTTTGTAAATAACAAAATCTCGGCTATTGAAATTTTTGTGAAACGTTTCGGATATTCAGGTATCCATTTAATTTGACTTTTACCCTCTACAAGCGAGTTTAACAGTGTTTTTGTAAGTATGTTTCGAAAGCATTTATCATGGGGTTTTTTCCAATTTTTGGTTTTTCGTATTTTGGGTTTTTACCTTAATTTTCAGTTCTCTGATTTGTTTCAATAAAAGCCGGCGCGAAGCTTTGCATCTTCTGGCTTGAGAGAAATGTTCTTTAAAATATCCTTCTTTACCCTCTTTTCAGAAAATTTTGCTCTTTTTCCGTTATTGACAATTAGCCATTTAAAAGAATAACTTTTTTTTTAAATATTGCACGTTTTACGCAGAAAACTGTCTCTTCATCTGATACAGGTTGAATAGCGGCCACGTTTTCTTCAAAAGACCTTTTTTTGGGACTAAAGTTCTTAAGTCTATGAAAAGCATCATGCAGTATTTTCCCTTTTCTTTGTCCTTCACTTCTTGCAGTGACATTTTCAACGTTTGTTCGCGGTAAATGGACTGTTGGTGTAGCCGACAATTTCAGTATCTTTTTCATTGGTAAACCAAGCAGGCAATACATCATATCGTCTTCGTACTTACTGTTAAAAAAGTGCTCACTGCAAATCCTGACATTCTCATTAAAAGAATGTACTCTGCAACACCTGTTAACCCAGTCTTTTGTAACTACTGGGACGTTTCGAGGGAAACAGTGAAAAATTATGTTCTGCCCTTTCGTATTTCTGCTAGTATTTCGGCACGTAGCAACAGCGCAGGAAGCTGTTGTATTAAAACGATGTACTAAAGAAATTAAATAAAAAAAAATTCGATGTCCGAAATAGAACCAAACAAACAGAAGATAACTAATGAGAATGCAAAAAACGTGGGTTAACAGCATCCACCGAGCGCTTTACATCACACACTGACAAGTTATATGCATTTCCGTGACGTCACTGAGCGGCGCAGGAAAGCACCACTTCAACGACGAGAAAGCACCATTTCAACGACGTCTGCCAGTTTTTCCGTTCTACAGAGGGTGAGTAGAAAGTTTTGCAATATTTGGATCACTTTATGTCTTCATAAGTTCCTTTACGACGAAAGCTGACTAGCATTCAAAGTATAGGCCATCGTGTTCCACCGTCTTTAGCAATCTGTCTGCCAGTTCTTCGATTCTACAGAGGGTGAGTAGAAAGTTTTGCAATATTTGGATCACTTTATGTCTTCATAAGTTCCTTTACGACGAAAGCTGACTAGCATTCAAAGTATAGGCCATCGTGTTCCACCGTCTTTAGCCATCTGTCTGCCAGTTCTTCGATTCTACAGAGGGTGAGTAGAAAGTTTTGTAATATTTGGATCACTTTATGTCTTCATAAGTTCCTTTACGACGAAAGCCGACTAGCATTCAAAGTATAGGCCATCGTGTTCCACCGTCTTTAGCCATCTGTCTGCCAGTTCTTCGATTCTACAGAGGGTGAGTAGAAAGTTTTGTAATATTTGGATCACTTTATGTCTTCATAAGTTCCTTTACGACGAAAGCTGACTAGCATTCAAAGTATAGGCCATCGTGTTCCACCGTCTTTAGCCATCTGTCTGCCAGTTCTTCGATTCTACAGAGGGTGAGTAGAAAGTTTTGCAATATTTGGATCACTTTATGTCTTCATAAGTTCCTTTACGACGAAAGCCGACTAGCATTCAAAGTATAGGCCATCGTGTTCCACCGTCTTTAGCCATCTGTCTGCCAGTTCTTCGATTCTACAGAGGGTGAGTAGAAAGTTTTGTAATATTTGGATCACTTTATGTCTTCATAAGTTCCTTTACGACGAAAGCCGACTAGCATTCAAAGTATAGGCCATCGTGTTCCACCGTCTTTAGCCATCTGTCTGCCAGTTCTTCGATTCTACAGAGGGTGAGTAGAAAGTTTTGTAATATTTGGATCACTTTATGTCTTCATAAGTTCCTTTACGACGAAAGCCGACTAGCATTCAAAGTATAGGCCATCGTGTTCCACCGTCTTTAGCCATCTGTCTGCCAGTTCTTCGATTCTACAGAGGGTGAGTAGAAAGTTTTGTAATATTTGGATCACTTTATGTCTTCATAAGTTCCTTTACGACGAAAGCCGACTAGCATTCAAAGTATAGGCCATCGTGTTCCACCGTCTTTAGCCATCTGTCTGCCAGTTCTTCGATTCTACAGAGGGTGAGTAGAAAGTTTTGTAATATTTGGATCACTTTATGTCTTCATAAGTTCCTTTACGACGAAAGCCGACTAGCATTCAAAGTATAGGCCATCGTGTTCCACCGTCTTTAGCCATCTGTCTGCCAGTTCTTCGATTCTACAGAGGGTGAGTAGAAAGTTTTGTAATATTTGGATCACTTTATGTCTTCATAAGTTCCTTTACGACGAAAGCCGACTAGCATTCAAAGTATAGGCCATCGTGTTCCACCGTCTTTAGCCATCTGTCTGCCAGTTCTTCGATTCTACAGAGGGTGAGTAGAAAGTTTTGTAATATTTGGATCACTTTATGTCTTCATAAGTTCCTTTACGACGAAAGCCGACTAGCATTCAAAGTATAGGCCATCGTGTTCCACCGTCTTTAGCCATCTGTCCGCCAGTTCTTCGATTCCGCGGCGGCACCTGTTGTTGTCCTACGAGGGGATAAGAACTCCTCACCCCAGCTGCTATCTCCTCAAGATTGTTGAAGTATCGCCAGAGAAGGAAGTGGGCCATGGTCAGGAAAAAGTAATAATCCGACGGAGAAAGTTCCGGACTATATGCTGGGTATGGCATGAGTTCGATGTCCCCAAGCTCCTGGAGTTTTGCCCGCGTCGGGTGCGCTGTATGAGGCCGAGCTTTGTCCTGCTGTTGGAGAGCTCGCTTTCTGACCACCAGTTCCGTGTACTTCTACAAAACGGTACACAACCTTTCAGCTTTTCAGAGTAGAGGATGGTGTTGATGGTCAGACCGTCTGGAACCAATTCGTAATGGATTATACCCTCGATGTTCCACCAGACGCAGAGCATCACCTTGTGCCCGAAACGTCCTCGTTTGCCAACAAATTCTGGAAGCTAGTCAGGGCTCAACCACTGGTGTTGAGTGTTAGGATTACGGAAATAGACCCACTTTTCATCGCACGTAACGATTCTCTTGATGAAACGTACATCGCGCGAATTTTATAAGAATTTCGTGCATACGTCCCCTCCGCGGAAAGCTGCTGAAGACTTTGCCGAGGTTCTGAATGTGACGAACCAAGAAGGTGTGTGCTATTTCTAGCTCCCCTGAGAATCTCCGAGGGATGGTTGTCGGATTCGCCTCTACGGCCTGGCACACGTCTCCGAATCCACGGCTCGCGGCCTACATGACCTTGGCTGATCGTCGAGGCTCCTGTCACCTGAGCAAAATTTCTTGAACCATCTGTTTGCGGTGCTGTGGTCCACGGAACCTTTCCCTTTCGCATGACACATGTTTCGTGTTGCTTGATCTGCGTTATGGCCGATGTCAAACTCGTAAAGCAAAAGTTCTCTAATTAGCGGGTTGTGGCTGTTCATCTTTTAGGCGTCCCAATCACAAACAGAACGACGACATTCAATCCTGTTCACTGCAACGACTATTACTTTACATCCCTTTCAACTGACTGCAGTGCGCGACTTGAACTAGTTTAAACATTTTAAATACCCGTCGCAGCCATCTATATTTCAAAACGAATATTTCAAAACGTTCGCTTCACCTTCTGTATCAGAAAGTGGTGCAGCTAGTGTAGCACCACATTTTGGTGCAACCTACCACAAAACGTTTTAACAATGCATGTCCATAAATGTACGGGGCATGATTAGCTAAACGAATGAGACTTTTTTTTTTAGAATATCTTTAATTAAACTCATACCAAGAGGCATAATACTTGAACAAGTTCTGTTCACATTTCTTGAATTCTAGATTTTTTAAAATCTTTATTGATTACTGGAGTCGTTTCATCTCCGCATGATGAACGTGTTATTTATTATTAGGTACCAAAGAGAAAATTCAGGTTTCTAACTGAGCATAATTTATGGCAGAACAAAAAATGAAAGAAAAAAAAAAAAAAAAAAGGTTTCTTTGCTCTTTGGGGAATTTTTTCATCGTACCGCTTCCGCAATAACGTCAAATATTTACTGAAATCTCTTGTCAAGAAAATTAGAAAGTAAACCTCATGTTGACTTTTTGCTTTACTTTTTCTTTTTTTTTTTTTTCCATCCGCTTGAAGTGTCACCTTGAGTAACCTGTCAAGTCTTCTGCGTATACTTTTCGGAGGCGACACGATGAATTAATGCGAAATTTCCACTGAACGAAGCTTTCGTTGAAGAAAAATTACTTTCAGGTAGAGGTTTATCTACTGTGGGTGAAAAAACTTCAAATGTGCGCTGCTTGCGATGCAAAACCATGAAGGTTTATTAAGTAGGGAAATTGGATTCCCCAGAATAGGAGGCAAAAATTATCTCACTGGAGACGGCGATGCGGTAAAAGATGCGAACACGAAAACAACATATTTCACAATGCGGGGTGAATTTTACAAATTAATAAAGATTGAGTTATAATGAAGTTACTTTGTGCTGTCTTATTTTTATCATTCGATTTTTTTCAGGTATGGAAAGAAAACCAGGAACACACTTCATATAGGAAAATCATAGGAATTCCTACCCCTTTATTTGCTTAGCTTTGTTTGTTCTGAGGTGGAATCGAAATTTAATTGCTGCGCAAAGTGACGCTGCTTAAAAATTTATATTTATTCGAAGTTTAAAAACATTTGTCAAAATATTTGTCCACAAGTAATGCTACTCGCTTGCAATTTGTTTCTCTGTTTTCACACGTAGAGCAAATCGCCTTGTTTAACCCTTTCAACAACCGATGCACCTGAAATACACCCAACATTTTCAATGCCCTCCAAAGAGAGGGGGCCGGAATTTACATAGTTCACATAGAGGCCAGAATTTAACAGAGGGGCAGGAATTTACATAGTTCACATAAAGGGCGGAATTTAACCGAAGGACCGGGATTTGCATATTTCACACAGAGGCCGGAATTTAACAGAGGGGCCGGAATTTACATAGTCCACATAAGGCCAGAAAACCTCAACTAAAAAGAGAAGCCGGAATTTACATAGTTTACATGGAGGCCGGAGTTTAGCACAAGGGCCGGAATTTACATAGTTCATACAGAGGCCAGAATTTAACAGGGTGTAAGAATTTACATAGTTCAGATAGGGGCCGGAACTTAACAGTGAGGTCGGAATTTACATAGTTAACAAAGAGGTTTTAACAGAGGGCCCGAATTTACATAATTCACATAGAGGCTGGAATTCAACAGAGGAGTAGGAATTTACCTAGTCCACATAGAGGCCGGAACTTAACAGAGGGGCCAGAATTCACATAGTTCACATAGAGGCCGAAATTTAAAAGGGATGTCGGAATTTACATAGTTCACATAGAAGTCGGAATTTAACAAAGGGGGCGGAATTTACATAGTTCACATAAAGGGCGGAATTTAACCGAAGGACCGGGATTTGCATATTTCACACAGAGGCCGGAATTTAACAGAGGGGCCGGAATTTACATAGTTTACATAGAGGCCGAAATTTAAAAGGGGGTCGTAATTTACATAGTTCACATAGTAGTCGGAATTTAACAAAGGGGGCGGAATTTACATAGTTCACATAAAGGGCGGAATTTAACTGAAGAACCGCGATTTGCATAGTTCACACAGAGGCCGGAATTTAACAGAGGGGCCGGAATTTACATAGTTCACATAGAGGCCAGAATTGTACAGAGGGGTAGGAATTTACAAAGTTCACATAGATGCCGCAATTTATCAGAGGGGCCGGAATTTACATAGTTCACATAGAGGCAGAAATTTAACAGAGGAGCCAGAATTTATATATTTCACAAAGAGGCCGGAATTTACATAGTTCAGATAGAGACCGGAATTTACATAATTCATACAGACATTTGACGTGGACTAAGAACATCAAACAGAAGTCATCGCTCTTTCCACGTTTATAAGTGAGTCACGGAAAAATTCACATTGGCCGCTACCAGGAATAGAATTCTCATTAGCCGCCACCGGGAATCGAACTGTTCAGTTGCTGCTTACCATCCATGGTGATTCCCCAGCATTGTGCGGGGCTCCAGGAAGCAACCTGCCAAGTGGCTTGCCAGTTAGTCATATGTGAGTCTGGAGGAATTCGAGGCCGCTGTGGGGCAGTGGAAGCATGTTCGGCGCGTAACTGGAAGACCTTGGGTGCGATTCCCGGTGGCGGCCAATGATATAATTTTTCCGTGACTCACTTATAAACGTGGAAAGAGCGATGACTTCTGTTTGATGTTAAAAAACTTTCCGTTGTGCGCATGAATCAACAGCGAGAGTGGATGAACTGTAACGTGCTTCTGCAGTGATGTGACATCTGTTTTGTTTTAAACAAGTCAAAATGCTTTAGGAGAATATCGATAAAGAAAGGAAGGTTTTTCTGCTCCTAGATAATGCTCCATCTCACCCGTCCCTGAAAGTTTAGAGCGAGAGAATGAAAAGTTCCAGGTTGTCTTCGAACCACCAAATGTAACTAGCTTCCTGCAGCCAATGGACAAGGTCATTATTGAGTGCATGAAACGCCAATACAGAAAAAACACTCTTGCCTTAAATTCTTCTCTCCGATGACGAAAATAAAGTTATGGATTTCTATAAGCGTATAGACTTGAAGGATTGTGCTTTTACATTGCTGCAGATGCTTGGAATCAACTCAAACCAATAATAATGAAGAGAGATTGGCCAAAAATCGTGAGTGTCATAGGAACTGAAAGTGATGTAGAATCAGAAATCACAAGTATTAATGAACTAGCGAATATTGCCACCCAAATTCCTGGTTCATCTCAATGTGAGGTGGAAGATGTGAAAGAATGGCTGACATCTGACTCTGCTGATCCTGGCTACGAAACCATGACTGACGACGAAATTATGGGCAACTTCTTAAATGTGGATGCATAGGAAGGGGAAAGTGAAAACGAGGGAGGAATAAAAACAAGAGAAACGCACCTTCTCACAATGATGCATTTCATGATTTGGCGCTAGCATTAGTGTGGATGGAGAATCGGGAAGAGTGGACGTTTTTCAACTGCTTCATGTTAAAAGGGTTCGCGACTTGGCAGCTAGGAAGCGATGTAGCTCCTCGAAACAGAAGAAAAAACAAAACAAGAAAATGACACTGTATTTTCGGGCGCAATGAGCACGTCTTTCGAATCTGTACTGACGCAATTTCAATTTATCAAAGCTATTCAAAGTCAATGGAACACGTATGGAAAACAATAGTACCTGACCGAAGAAAGAAGTTTTTCAATCGGATTTTTAATCCCGCAGATATTGCTGTAAAGGGGACCATAAACGTACGCCCTCTGGTTGTAGACTTGTGCGTTAAGAACAATTTGAATTTATATGAAAAACATTTCGCAGCGGAAACGCTCTCCAACAAAGAAACAATTTTTCAGATCTGACTCTTCGAAGCAGAGGTATGGACAAATATAAGATACGCATCTACGTCCCCTGGCGGGAAAACCATGCATTATTTTAAGAAGAAAGTATTCTCAAAAGGTTTTTGGATGTGAGCGATATCAGTCCAAGAAAACAATTTTTTATTCGAGTTTGCAGAAGCTCACGATGGTCGTTGAACCCCAACCGAAACAAAATACTTTCTTAACCTCATTTACAGGAAATTAAAAATGTGTTTCAATTTGAGATGCGATTTAAAAAGAGGTATTGTTATTAAGAAATGCAATTATACGAATATTCAAACTTTTTACTGTATACTGAATGTAGAAGCATTTAAAAAAAGAGTAATTCTAATGAGTACGGGAAAATGAACGGGAATACACGGTTGAACGATTGAAAAATAATTATAGTGGAAGTCAAGCTTCAATTTGGTAACTAGTATTTTGTGACGCAGTGGTCTAGGCGATGGCCTCTGATAATTCGTCCGAAAGGGGTCCGGGATCGAATTCCTGTGAGGCATGGATGTTGTGTTTGTCTTACGGCACTGGCTCTCTCCCTTCCCTGGAACCAGTGACCCTAAATTAGGGACTGGCGACTTCTTGTAACCCATTGAGTTGCTCACGGTGGTCGTTAAACCTCCAACCAAACAATAAAAAAGAAGTCAGAGCAACAAATTGATGAGACATGAGTGGTGATATTTTATACACCTTTGCCTCTCTCCCTTATCCAAAGCCATTGGCCCTTATTTTTGGTCGGACGACTGCTTATAACCCTTCGATTTGCTTCTAGTAGTCATTAAGACCAGAAATACATGAAACATTTTTCATTGAAAAGAGTAGGAAGAAATTGAATGTTCGGAGAGTCACTTTTCACAGGTACTACACAGTTAATCCAGTGTTAAATTTATTTGTAAGCTTTTTTTTTTTTTTAATTTTGATTGGAGGTTTAACGACCACCGTGAGCAACTCAATGGGCTATAAGCAGTCGCCCGTCCCTAATTTAGGGTCACTGGTTCCAGGGAAGGGAGAGAGCCAGTGCCGTAAGACAAACACAACATCCATGCCTGACGGGATTCGAACCCGGACCCCTTACGGACGAATGATCAGAGGCCAACGCCTTAGACCACTGCGCCACCGGGGCGGCATTTGTAAGCTCATTCAAATATTTAAAAGTAACACTAACATAGGTAAATCGAGAAAGTACCCGGGCACTCTTTGTAGGTAATTTATGCTATGGATATTTCGCCTTCCATGATTTTTGTGAGTGAGAAATAAAAAAGAGTGATTCGAGAGTATGCATTTACTTACGTACAACACATTTAGTCCAGTCAACGAAGGCTGAAAATGGGCAAATATAAGAAATAAATATGAAAGTTTTGAAACTTGCCACACTTGTTTACAGGTATCTAGTGAAGATTATATCAAAAGTCCTGACGATTCACAAGTGAGTTCTAGCCGCCATCTTGAAAAATAGATACTTTTTTGGTTTTTCGTTAATATCTCGAAAACGGTTTGCCGAAGCCCAAACATACTAGTTACAAAATTGAAGGTTACAAAATTTCCTACAGAAAAGGTATTCGATTCACTTTTTTTTGTATCTCTAATAGTTTCTGAGATAATCGGGTGTCAATGTTGTACTGTTTCGCTCATCACTACGATTCTTCATACAAATAAGCTTGAAATAACGTGGATATCAGCGAAACAGTACAACATTGATACCCGATTATCTCAGAAACTATTAGAGATACAAAAAAAGTGAATCGAATTCCTTTTTTGTAGGAAATTTTGTAAGCTTCAATTTTGTAACTAGTATTTTTGAGCTACGACCAACGGTTTTTGAGATATTCACGAAAAACCGAAAAAGGGTGCTTATTTTTCAAGATGGCGGCCACCTATGATTCGTCAAGACTTTTGATATAATCTTCTCTAGATACCTGTAAACAAGTGTGCCAAGCTTCAAAACTTCCATATTTATTTCATCTGAACACCCTATTTTGACCGGACTAATTGCATTTATTCGCGTCACTCACAATCACACCGGGCCACAGTCCTGCACATACTAATTGGAATTAAATCATAACAACAAACAATAAAGTTTACTAATTCCTGACATAGAGCGATATCTAAGTAGTAGGATTAATGAATGTTATTGTCGTAAAACCAATGAAATATGATATGCGAGTAATAAAAGTAAATATTTACCAAACTATGGCGGCAAGAATAGTAAGTACACTGAAGTGCCGAATGTCATGGGATAGCATTATGCAAATTTTTAACTGGCGCTGGAGTCATATAAAGGCTTCGACGCGCACCACGATTTTTTCAGTTGCGAGGTGTAATCTCGTGAGTCAGGTTGAACAACTGCCAGTAGGATTATTACAAGCCGACGTAAATGATCGGTGTTTGAACGAGGCATGGTAGTGGGAGCCAAAGCGATGGGATATTCAATTTCCGAAGTTGTGCGAAACATTCAATATTCCACGATCCACGGTGTCACGTGAGTACCTAGAATACCTCATGCAAGGCACAACCACCCACCCTGGACAGAGTAGTGGCCAACCCCTGGTGCTGAATGCTGTGACCAACCACGTCTGATGTGGATTGTCCGTGCTAACAGACAAGCGACACTGGCTCAAACAACATCCACATTCATTGCAGGAGATACCAGAGTCACATTCATCAGGTCAGTGCAGCGTAATTTAGCGTCCATGGGGTATAGAAGCGAAATGCCCACCAGAGTGGCTTTATTAACACCACGTCTTCGGATGCAGCTCCTCACCTGTGATCAAAAACACAGTAATTAAACCTTGGAGGACTGGCAACATGTAGCGTGTTCCGTTGAGTCACCTTACCAGTTGTTACGAGCCGATGGTATGGTTCGGGTGTGGCGCTGACCATATGCCTCGAACATCTCTCTCGATGGCATCCCAGACGTGCTCGATGGGACTGAGGTCAAGTGACCTAGCTGGCCAAGGAAGCGAGGTCACGTCGGTGGAGTTTTCATGCAACCATTCGGATACAATTCGGGAGTGATGGCACGGTCTTGTTGCAGGATGAGGTCTCCAGTGGGATGTTGAAGACGCACAAACGGGAGCAAATGGTCGTTCAGGATGTCCCGGTAACGTTAACCAGTGAGGGACGATGTCACACGTATCAGGGGTCCCATTTCAGTCCACGTAATCAGTCTCCAGACGAGAATGCCACCCCCACCAGCTTGAAGAGTACCCTGCTGGCAAGAAGGATCCATCGCTTCATGTGGTTTGCGCCGTACTCGTATCCTGCCATCTGCATGCACCAACGTGAATCTCGACTCATCAGTCCAGACAACATTTTTCCACATGTCTAGGGTCCAGTGGCGATGTTCCAGCGCCCATGCTAATCTTTGCACCTTGTGATGTGCGGTCAGCAGCGGTACCCTCATGGGACGATGGCTTCTGTACCCCATAGCGAGGAGATAATTCTGGATATTGTGGCTGCTTACACGTTTTTGTGCACCAGCGTTAAATTGCCGAGTGATTTCCTGCACTGTGGCCAGTCTATACGCTGTTACAATAAGAGCTAGTCTACGGCAGTCGGCCCTTGCAGGGATGGCTTTACCGCATTCGATTTACTCACGGTGCACCCATGACACAGTGGCTCGTGAAAATCCCAGTGCTTGCACGACTTCCGAGATGGAGTGACCCATTCGTCGGGCACCGAGAATTTGCCCACGATCAAATGCGCTTAGATCCTTCGGCTAACCCATACTGCGTCTGACTCTTACTGATTCCCGTGACGCTGTATACGTCATGTCGTTTCCGTTTACAGGGCCGTCCACAGCGCCACATTTGCATAACGCCAGTTGTCTCTAATTCAATTGTTCTTCAGTGTATATTGTTGAGTAACAATGAAATTTACTATTGTTGCTGCGCTTCATGGGACAGTATCCAGATTTCAACAATGGTTTTGACTTCTTCCGTTACCCATTTTCGTTACATTGGAATTTTCTTTTTTTGGAATTTTCTTCACTACTGTCGGAAAAGATGAATAGAAAGAATAATAGGATTGATAAAAGTGTCGCTGTTAAGAAATACAACACTTTCAGATTAGATATTATTTTAAATACTAACTATTAAGACTTTCTAAAAGATCTAAAATTGAGAAACGTTTTTTCTACAATTTGATGTTTTTAATTGTTGGTGTGTAAGTATTTAAACCCAAACAATAAAAAAAACGTTAGTTTTAATTAGAATGCAGTGTCGACAAAGAAGAAACGTTGGAGTGACATATTCATTATAATGGAATCAGTATAATTACTGTACTGCCAAAACTGGAGGGGGGCAAACAAGTAATCTCTAGCGAATAGAGGCTTTTAGTATTTTTGCAAAATTGCGACGTTCGAAGAAGGAATGCTTTTCAAGACGCACTGCGACATTAAACTTGCCTGAATTTTTAATGGACGGTCGATCCTTGAGGTCATTCTTGAGCATATTCTCTTCGTTTCGTATTACTTAGACAAGCTTCCTACTTTCCAAGTCCCCAAAGAACTAATTAACTGGTGTAAAGTTTACCTACTTAGCGAAAGATTTTAACGAGGAGTATGCTGATGTAATCCGAAGCTGACTAACGAGGAAGGAAAACCAGTAAAAAAAAGGGTAGCAAAACAGCAACGCTTAATTTTTTGTGAGAAATGGGAAGGTTATAAGTATTGAATTTTGCCTTTTACGTTCTTCTGTACTAAAGTTGCAGTGCGTTGCAAAAACTAAAAGTCATTTGAATACCGCGTTATTTATTCTTTTCCCCTTTTTTTGTTACAGAGACATCTAGAGAAATTACCGCTGACAATGAAGCTGTATGGAAAACAAACATTTTCTCTAATCTCATGTTACTTTGTAATGAAAGGAAAAAGAGGAAATGTTTCGGTGCTTATTTTTGTTATAGCTCTTGTTATAGCATGATTTCTTTCCTGTCAGAAACTCAGGTCCTGAAACTTCGCGAGGTAATCCATTTAAACATCAAGACTTTGTAATTTATTTTTTGACCCGAAGTAAAATTTTTTTCAAGTAGTGGTGTTTGTGATTTATTTTAATAAAATGTTTCATGACGTTTTAACCGTGATACCGTGAAATCAATTGATTATAAAATGACAAGTATCTCAAACACACTTTTTTTCTTTTTTCATTGGTTCCTGCTGTTTGACCATGAATTTCAAGTCCGTATAAAAATATAATGCAACATATACAGGGGATGGACATAATTATGTGAACACCACGCCCAGAGACGTGACTTTTAACTCTTTTGTCCAGGAATATAAATGGCAAGTGGTTTCCATGCATTGATAGGCATATGCAGTGCAGACCACTTGCGGTACAAGCAAACGTGAGCTCTTTGAAAGTCACGGTGACGATTCTGAGCGAAATAAACGACATTAATTGTTGGGTGTGAGGAGGGGTGGATGGTATATATGATTACCAATAGGAATTTGAAGTGTACCAATAGGAAACAGAGAAGAAATGACAACATTAGCTACAAACGATGTTTACTAGAATGCAGTGCCGACTCGTGGCAACTGAAACACGCGGGGCCAGTAGCCAAAGTCAAACAATATAATTAAAAAAAACTGTCATTATTAGGCCAACTATTCAGCCCCTACACCCAAGATTCCTTTACTCTGCCTCTGTTTACCCCCTTGATTTACAATAATTCCTAAATAAAGTAGGAATGTGTCAACTGTTGTATTGCCCACGAAAAAAATTTCCTCAGAATAGAATGCATAACTATTAACAGAAAAATGTAAAAACTCCCTAAATAAATTTTTTACCTTAAAACATATGAGCATTAATTTATGGTAGTTGTGCTTTGCGTTTTCTCAGATTTCTCAATTCAGGAATAATCACAGGATTCACAGGATAAAAAAAAATGTAGTGACAAAATAATAACTCCAAATATATGCAGGGAGGGAACGTTTCATGAATTTCGTCCCATATAGAATGAGTACCATACTACCTAAAAACATATATGTACTCATGTGCAAATTATACTTGCATGTTTTCTCACTTATTTATTTATTTGTAACATAGAAAATCATCTTAGTTAAAACTGAAATTAGTTCTGCAAAGCGTTTGTAAACTTCATACTCTTGGAAATTCAAATTCTTGGGCTGATAAGCACAGAGTTTTTTAAGTGAAGCTTTTCGACTCAAATTCTTGGGCTGATGAGCATTGTTTTTTTAAAAGTGAAGCTCAAACTAAACATTCTTCGGGTGATAAGCACTGAGTTTTTTTTAAGTGAAGCTTTTCTTCCAGATTTAAAGCAAAGAACGGAGATTTTAACAAAATATCCACTCCATTCATTGTACTCGACAAGCAAAAAAAGTCACGACACGAAGGAACAACACATCACCGAGAGAGACGCACACAGAAAAAACAACTAACTGAACTTTGCTACGACATTTAAAGCCCTCTCACCACCTTTGAGCTATGGTCGGGTAAGCTTCTCTGTCAACCCACGGCGTTAAGGACTCCCGGCCAATCAAATTAGCGCGGGGCCAGATAGATCTGGCCCCACAGCTTTTTTTGCACACGCAGTTAAGACAGTGTTGTATGTAGGCCTTCATACTGAATTAGAGGGGGAAGAAATCGTCTCCCCTTCGCTTGCGTAGTGATGTTACTGGGGCCTGTTGGAGCTGGCCACAATAACCTCACACTCTGAACGTGATCTCTTTCCTCAGGGAATAGTTTTTCGTTTTTGAAGGAAACTTTTCCCTTAGGTAATGGTTTTTGAAAGGAAAGGTTTATCACCATGTAGTTAAGAGCAAGAATAAGAATCAAGGCAAGAAAATATATATATTTCTAGAAATAAAATTTTTTAGGTGGGGCCCGGCCCCTCTGGCCCCTTATGACGAACCGCCCCTGCTAGAACGATATATTTGTGCAAAAATATCCTATTTCGTATGATACAGCATTAAACAGGCATTGCACAAAGGTAGATTGCATTGCTGGTGTTCTGTCGAGAATTTTCATGTTCGTAAATCTTGGGGAAATTGATCACTTCGCTGAGATTTGCGAAAAATAAAAATAAATAATAGAAAATAAATAAATAAAATACATAGAATGAAAATACTTGACAGTCCCACGTTTCAAAACTGTGTTTGGAAGGAGGAGAAAAAGGAGGGAATAAATGGCCATGTTCGCTCATTTCTCAGCCCTGACCAAGCAAACAAAATTTCTTAAAAGAAAGGGAAATAATAGGCATTATACTTCTTTTTTCTTTTGGCTTGATTCATTTTTTTCCTTTAGTAAGTTATATAAAAGAGAAAAAGGCGAGAAAAAGAAGTCACCATCAACCCTTTTAAAATCAAAATTATATGTAGTAATCACGGAATGAAGGGAAAGCATTTTTATAAAATTGTGAGAAAAGAAAATCTTCTATCAGTCCTCCATTTTAGGCAAAGGATTTAGAAGCTCCCAAAATGTGTTCGCAGAAGGCTCTCTTGGGTTAGCGTTGTTCTGTTTCGGGAACAAGGTCACAGCAGCATGCGGTAGGTTTCTTGGTCCCCTATACAGAGGTCAGGGGTCACTCTCAAAGCGTGGGAGAGATTCGTTAGTAGTGCTGGACGGCGGTTGCTATGCAGAAGTTCGGCCAATAAGAGGTCAGGAGTTTCAGGCATCCCAGCTAGAGTTTTGAGAAAATTATCACTGGCTCTTTAGTCCTTGCTCTGGCTGGTAGGAAAGCACAAGACAAATTTTTCTCCTCGCCTTTTGGCGGGGAGGGAAAATCTGAAGAAATGCACTGGGGTCTGTTGGATCTGTGTGAAGACAATTTTTCTTATTCCTGGTCGGTAGTAAGAATGAATCGCCATATAGCTCTCTCATGGCGTGGGTACGTGTTGTGATTCGTACCTAAAATTTTAGGCAGGAAAAGAAATGGGGGATTGTTAAGGATCTCCAGAACCATCCCTCTGCCGCTATGCACAACATATCAAATTAAACGACGGAGACCTGGAGAAGGAAAGAAAAAAACCTGCTCAAACGGTTCCTTTAGATCTCGGAAAAAACCGTCGTCTGGCCTGGTCCGCCATGACAAGAAAGGAAATCCAAAGTGCTGTTCTGCTTCCTGGATTAATGGCTATGCCCACTGGGTCAACAGGAATAAAGGGCTCCTATGCACCCGCTCCAGAAAAAAGGGTCATCTATGGCGAGAAGAAGGAAAAAAGGGACATGGAAGACGAACTGCAGAGACTTTGGTTGTTCTTGGACAGTGAACTCGGGGGGAGTTGAGTTGTGAAAAAAAAAAAAAGGGGGACACCAGGTAATGTTTTAGTTCATATATTTTAGTATTAATACATAAAAGCCCAAGCAACTACTTGAGCTTCGAGCTGAGCATAAAAAAAAGTTTTATTTGCCTCTGATTGTGGCTGTGTTATCCTTCGGTTTTCAAAAAAAAAAAAAAAAAAAAAGAGGAGTTGAAAATGCTTTCATTTATGTTGTTTTTTGTATGTTAGTGTTCTGGTGTGTTTAAGGAATGAAACCACACGAGTTAATGTTAGGCAGCGTAAAAATAAATTTCATGTCATCTTCTGTGGATAGGTAATTGAAAAACAAAACAAAACAAAGAATGGAATTGAATAATGTACTGGGTTATGCAGTGATAGATGATATAATAAGTATATTAAAATATTTTGGAACGAACAACCTCTCAGACCAGTATTTCCGTTAAGTGAAATTTAACTCATTTTGTGCTTAGTGATTTTTTAATATTTGTGAAGTAGAATTTGTATTTATGAGCTTAGTGTAGGTGCCATGTAGTCATGTAGTTGAGAATATTTCTTGTAGGCTGATTACTATTATGGTTTGGTGTTTTAGTAAATTCAAGTGCAAAATTACTTTTTTAAAATTTTGTAGTAGTGAGGGCTAATTTCTAGTTTTACCCGTGGATGAGAAAAGCGATTTTTATGGGGAAAGAATATAGAAATAGGCATACAGGCAGAATATGGGGCATATGTATAGCGTGACTGAAAAGAACCCGAATAACTGTTGTGTTTCTTCAAGAAGTGATGATTTTTCAGGAAAAAGGGTGATTTTGGAAATATGGTGATTTATAGAGTTTCCTGGAAATAAAGTAAGGTTTGGTATAGTGTGTCAAGTATGGTGTTATTGAGCTTTCGGGGAAATGAGTAGTACAGTTAGTTTTCTTGAAATATGTGAAGTGTTTTTCTGGAAATATATGAAGTGATTTTCTGGGGAAAAAAGGTGATGTATTGAATTTTCTGGAAATGAGGATGTTGAGTTAGCTTTCTGGAAAATAGATGTTGAGATATTTTGGGGGCAAGTGAACTCTTGTGGGATACTTTACCCTATGTGGACATGCCTCGGGTCTGAAAGGGTGCATGAAACAAATGGGGGGATTTGATTTCTGCCCGAGTAAGCTCGTTGGCCCATAGGAGGTGGTTGTGAGTTGTCCCAAAATCAGAGGTGAAGGAACAGTACAGGGTTAGGTCGCACTTTGCTTTACTACACTGTATAGGCTGGGAATGGATTCACGACCCATTCTCGCCTTCAGACTCAAACTTTGTTGTTCTCCCAAAAAAATCGTGTTTTTTCTAGAGATGTGGGACTCATTGGTTGAGATGATTGTATGGCTTTATGCCCGAGTTGGTTACTACATATGTGCCAGTAGATTGGAAAACTTAGGGTATGGAATTTTGAAAAGTTGGATTTTCATGATGCTAGTGTGAATTAAGATTCTTGTGTCAGTGTGGCAATTCAATGATAAGTTTTGAGTAAAATGAGTAAGGTACCTAGTGTATTACGTTTTGTATGGTGTATAGAATTGGTTCAGTATCAGGTAGTGCTAGATTGTTAAGTTATGTTGATTTTAAGATACATTTTCCTGGAAGTGACATACCTGCCAGCAGGACGCACACGACATAAAAGCAGATAGGAATCAGAATAAAACGTCAGCCTAGCTCAATTGGTAGAGCAACTTATTCCGGAATTAGGGGATCCGGGTTCGAATCCTGGCGTGGACAAAAATGACGAAGAAATTCACTTCGTTAGAGTGTAGAATCTTGTAGTAAAGAAACTTTCCTTATCACGTAAAACTTTGGCTCAGTTGTTATGGTAGTTTAAAATTAAAAGTGGATTCAGAGGACTGGTCTGAGAAGGTTGGTTCGAGGGAATAAATTAGAGAAACATAGTGTACACATATGCATATAATTTTTTTTTCTAGAGAGAGTGAGAGATATTTTCACTTCAAATACTTAAGTTGCACACGATGTTAAATCGGGTGTTTGTGTTGTGTTGTGAAATTCCTTGAAATTCTGGTGTTTATTTTTTTAGTACTGTGACTGGTGATAAAATGTCATTCAAAGCAACTAAGCTGTCAGCCGTTTATTTTATTGGGGCCAGTGACCAGGCATAAAATCTGTGACCTAAAAATTTAAATTGTTAAGTTTTTCAAATACATATAGGCCAAGTGGCCTTTCAAAAACCTAAACCTTAGTGCAGTGAAATAATAAGTATCGTGGTGTGAATTTTCATCACATGGTTCAAATGCATCCACCTCAGCAGTGACTGAAGTGAGGAACAAAATCTTAGGTTATTGTGTTTAAGAGTCAATGTTTTTGTCCTAACCATTATATTTAACTTCACCACCTCCAAAAGTTATTTACACGTGTACATTGTATACCAATAAATTTTAGTGTTTACACATTTGGTACACATGTAAACAATAGTTACCTTTTCTTCCACTTTTAGGTGTATCTACTCATCAAACGCAAACAATACAATAGTAACTTTTGAGAGTTTCCAAATTCAGTGGTGCATTTTATTTTTCTAGTTTGTTTCATGGCCTTATTCAAAATTTCAGTTTTGTTTCGAAATGCATGCACCCACTCCCAAATTTCAATTTTCTCTAATTTACTTATTTTTTTTTTTTTATTTGGAGGTTTAACGACCACCGTGAGCAACTCAATGGGCTATAAGCAGTCGCCCGTCCCTAATTTAGGGTCGCTGGTTCCAGGGAAGGGAGAGAGCCAGTGCCGTAAGACAAACACAACATCCATGCCTCACCGGGATTCGAAACCGGACCCCTTACGGACGAATGATCAGAGGCCAACGCCTTAGACCACTGCGCCACCGGGGCGGCAATTCACTTATGAATTGCAACATTAGCATAAATTCTTTTTGAAACCCCAAATCTTCTATATAACACTGGCAAATTGTTTCTGTTCTTTTTTTATGCTTTGCTTCTGCACAACGAGCACATCGTCTTCTTGTAGGACCTTCTACGGAAAAATGTAATACATACATACACATCACTTAGCTGTTCTATGAAATTCAGAGGTTAGCTCCAAAAAGAAATACAAAACACCAGATATTTTTACTTATTGTTGTCGTATCAAACTTCTCCATTTACAGCAATCTTGACATACAACTCGAGCTTCACTGATATCCATTACACGCCGTACACAAGATCTTTTATACTTCATACTCATAATCTTTTTCTCATGCAGACACTCCTGAATCTGATCCACCCATGTCTTCCTTGGCCTTCCTCTGTCTTTCCTTCCTACCACTTGGGCTAAAAAGATTTTCTTAGTAAGCATCTCATCACTCATTCTTTCAACATGGCCAAACCACCAAAGCATATTGGTCTCCACCTTGGTAACAACATTTTGCTTAACGTCCCACAACTGCAACACATCTTCATTCCTCACACAATCTGACCGTGTCTTGTCAGCACACAAAAGAATTTCTATGTTTCTTCGGTATTACCCAGGTTTCACTACCATACATCAGAGTAGGAACAATTACACTTTCAAACACAGCCATGCGGGACTCTCTAGAGAACCCATCATTCCTGCGAAAACCTCCCAGAGCAGCTATAACTTTAAATGAAGAATTCACTCGCCTACTAATTCAGTGAAAATTGCACGAACTACTAATCAAAGGTGTCCGAACGAGGTGCGTCTGTAGTCTTCCCTGCGAGAGCTGTGCAGGAGGTGCTGTACCGATATTTCCTATTTTTCCGTACACAGACGGAATTACAGTGTTGATTTCATGAAGGAGTAAGATTTTTGAGTAACATATAATCTTGCCTAAAACACTACAATATAAAGAAAAGCAATGACGAATTCGTGCGAACAACATTAAAGACTTGTAACGTACCAGGAGATGTGACGTACCTGCCAGCAGGACGCACACGACATAAAGGCAGATAGGAATCAGAATAAAATGTCCGCGTAGCTTAATTGGTAGAGCAACTTATTCCGGAATGAGTGGACCCGGGTTCGAATCCTGGCGTGGATAAAAATGACGGAGAAATTCACTTCGTTATAATGGCGCCCGAACTATCCGGATGACCCGACCGTTCAAAATCTCGCAATGGTGTGATGTTCTTTCCACACCGCGAGATAGGAAAAATAAGAGAATCCCTTCTCCAGCACTTCGAATAAAAAAAAAAATAATAATAAGGGGGAGATGATGTAACGTACCAGGAGATGTGACGTACCTGCCAGCAGGACGCACACGACATAAAGGCAGATAGGAATCAGAATAAAATGTCCGCGTAGCTTAATTGGTAGAGCAACTTATTCCGGAACAAGTCGCTCTACCAACTGAGCTACGCAGACGTTCGTTCTTTGCTGCTATCTGCCTCTATGTGGTGTATGTCCTGCGGGGCAGGCACGTCACATATCACCCCTCCCTTCCCGAAAGAGGAACGGGGGAATGGCCCACGGGTCAGCCGAGACCATGAATTGCCGTAGGCAGCATTCTCTGTAGAACATGCACTTGAGAACTCCCAGTCAATCTGGTGTGTGGAATGCAACGTCACACACATTTATTTTTCGAAGCGCTGGAGAAGGGATTCTCTTAAATTTCCTCTCTCGCGGTGTGGAAAGAACATCACACCATTGCAAGATCTTGAACGGCCGGGTCATACGGGAAGTTCGGGAGCCATTATAACGAAGCAAATTTCTCCGTCATTTTTGTCTACGCCGGGGATCGAACCCGAGTCCACTTATTCCGGAACAAGTAGCTCTACCGTTCGTTCTTGTTGCTATCTGCCTTTATGTCGTGTGCGTCCTGCGGGGCAGACACGTCATTTAGCCGTCTGCATTACCCAATCTCAGCGAAAGTTTCCTTCCAGTCTTCCATGTGTTAACCTCTCAGCAAAGCGGTAACACAAAACCCCGCTGTGGTACAATATTTACCTGTCTGTCAAGCGTTCTCCAGGTTTCCGGTAATTTGTACTCTTTCTGGTACATATGTGTACCACTCGGGACGAAAGGGCTAATGCAGTTGCGTACATCGCAATACGCAAAGGTATCCACCACGTTTTGGTTGCATTAGCTTTGTTTAGAACCTCAAGGTCCTGTTTAAGTGCATTTAAAGTGTCTTGTTGCAAAATTTATTTCAGGGTGACGACGAAATGGGAGACCTAACGGACTTCGAAAGAGGGCTAATTGTTGCTAGCCGGCTAGTGGTTGCGTTCGTGGCAACAGTCGCCGGGGTAGTGGGGTATTGAGAGCTACTGTCGGCAGGGTAGTGGGGTATTGAGAGCTACTAGCGCCAGGGTAGTGTGGTATTGAGAGCTACTATGTAGTGGTAGTGAAGTATTGAGAGCTACAGTCTATACTCTTCAAAGGGGAAGCTACAGTCGCCAAGGTAGTGGGGTATTGAGAGCTACAGTCGCCAGTGTAGTGGGGTATTGAGAGCTACAGTCGCCAGACTAGTGGAGTATTGAGAACTATAGTCGCCAGGGTAGTAGGGTATTAAGAGCTACTGTATAGTGGTAGTGGGGTATTGAGAGCTACAGTCGAAGGGAAGCTACAGTCTATACTCTTCAAAGGGAAGTTACAGTCGCCAGAGTAATGGGGTATTGAGAGCTACAGTCGCCAGGGTAGTGGAGTATTGAGAACTACAGTCGCCAAGATAGTAGGGTATTAAGAGCTACTGTATAGTGGTAGTGGGGTATTGAGAGCTATAGTCGAAGGGAAGCTACAGCCTATACTCTTCAAAGGGAAGCTACACTCGCGAGGGTAGTGGGGTATTGAGAGCTACAGTCGAAGGGAAGCTACAGTCTATACTCTTCAAAGGAAGCTACAGTCTATACTCTTCAAAGGGAAGCTACAGTCGCCGGGGTAGTGGGGTATTGAGAGCTACAGTAACCAAGGTAGTGCGGTATTGAGAGCTACAGTCACCAGGGTAGTGGGGTATTGAGAGCTACTCTGTCTAGATAGTGGGGTATTGAGAGCTACTGTGTCTAGCGGTAGTGGGGTATTGAGAGCCACTGTGTCTAGGTAGTGGGTATTGAAAGCTACAGTCGCCAGGGTAGTCAGAGCTACAGGTGCCAGGGTAGTGGGGTATTGAGAGCTACTGTCGCCAGGGTAGTGTGGTATTGAGAGCTACTAGCGCCAGGGTAGTGTGGTATTGAGAGCTACTGTGTAGTGGTAGTGAAGTATTGAGAGCTACAGTCTATACTCTTCAAAGGGAAGCTACAGTCGCCAGGGTAGTGGGGTATTGAGAGTTACAGACGCCAGTGTAGTGGGGTATTGAGAGCTACAGTCGCCAGGGTAGTAGGGTATTAGGAGCTACTGTGTAGTGGAAGTGGGGTATTGAGAGCTACAGTCGAAGGAAAGCTACAGCCTATATTCTTCAAAGGGAAGCTACAGTCGCGAGTGTAGTGGGGTATTGAGAGCTACAGTCGAAGGGAAGCTACAGTTTATGCTCTTCAAAAGGAAGCTACAGTCGCACGGTAGTGGGGTATTGAGAGCTACAGTCGCCAAGGTAGTGCGGTATTGAAAGCTACAGTCGCCAGGGTAGTGGGGTATTGAGAGCTACAGTCACCAGGGTAGTGGGGTATTGAGAGCTACTCTGTCTAGATAGTGGGGTATTGAGAGCTACTCTGTCTAGATAGTGGATATTGAGAGCTACTGTTTCTACAGTATACCGTGTTCGTGACAAAACCTCATCTAAAAACACAAGAGCGGCCGGAAAAAGACCGTGACTGATAGAAACATGAGAGTATTAAAAAGAATGGTTACTCGTAATAAGAAGACCACGGGGCCGAAAATTTGTGCTGACCGCAAGCTGCATCTCCAGACCCCAGAATCAAAGAAAACATTGCGCAGGAAACTGCATAAACAAGATATTCATAAAAGAGCCGCTACTGCAAAACCTCTGGTGACCCGTGTGAATTAACGGCGGCGAGGACAATAGTGGTGCCGGGAGCATACAACGTCGATAGTTGACGCATGGAAGTGTATAATGTGGTCGGATGAATTCGCACTCACCCTATTCCCCACCGCAGAACGTGTGGAGAACACCGTCAGAAGAGTAGAATCCAGACTGTCTGCTCCCAAGAATGCAGCATGATGGTGGTTCTGTCATGCCCTGGATGGTCATATCGTGGTTTTCAGCAGGTACCTTGATGATCTTGAAAAGACGGACGACTGGGAGGGCGTATGAAACTACACTGGTGTGCAAAAATTAAGGACGAAGAAGAGAAATTAGCATAACAGCGAAACGAGCAGGCAGAACGGACCGAAATACCACTCAGGAGATAGACTAGGATCCGGTACGGTAGGGCATGCGCATACATGCAGCATGACGTAGCGGGGAGGGCGGGAGTGTCGGAAGGGTATAAAGCACACGGGCGGTGTACGCTCAGCAATTCGGTGAAAGCTATTACACGGTGTAATTCGGTTTAAACGACGTCGAGTTGCTGCCACCGTGCAATATGGCCAACAGGCAATCCAGTAGACGACATCTGGATGACTTTACCCGAGGTCGCGTCATTGGGAAGTTGGAAGAAGGTCGAAGTGTGACTAGTGCTGCCGAGGCGTTCGGGATCGCTCACAGCATCGTTTCACGAGCTTGGAGAGCATTTCAAACGATAGGAACAGTTGTCCGAGAGTTCAACAGTCGTCGTCCACGAGCAACCACGGCGGCGGACGACCGGTATATTCTCCTACAGGCATGGACAGACAAACGGCAGACAGCGGAAGAAATCTCAAGGCACATGCAACAGACAACTGGACGTCCATTATCGCGTTTTACCGTGGCTAGGAGGCTGCACAAAAGTGGCCTATTTGCACGACGACCAGTATGGTGTGTGCCATTTACGCCTGCTCAGCGGAGACGGCGGTTTCTGTGCTAACAGGAACACAAGAACTGGACACATCAGCAATGGGGTCGAGTTCTCTTTACGGATGAGAGCCAATTTAGTCTAACGAGCAATTCTGGACGTATACACATCTGGAGAGAGCAGGAAACACGCAATCACATCTTCAACATCATTGAAAGGGACCGGTTAGGAGGTGGCGGAGTTCTCGTTTGGGGCTGTATCATGCTTGGTAGCCGTACTGACCTCCACATCTTCCAAGGAGGTTCAGTCACTGGTGTCCGCTATTGTACCGAGGTTCCCCTGGCTCACGTGCGTCTGTTTAGAGGTGATGTGGGTCCTGAGTTCCTCTTCATGGACGACAACGCTACACCTCATCGTACAGTGGCTGTCGCAGATCTGTTGGAGAGTGAAGATATTCAACGCATGGATTGGCCCGCAAGGTCCCCGAACCTAAATCTAATCGAACACGTGTGGGACCTTCTCGGGCGACGCTTGGCAGCACGTCACCAGTCGCCAGCAACGATTCCGCACCTTCGACTGGCGCTACAAGAAGAATGGACCTTGCTGCCTCAACAGCTCCTTGACAACCTAGTCCTCAGAATGGACAGACGTTGTAAATCCTGCAACGCAGTCAGGGGTGATCATATCCCCCACAACTGGACACAAGTAGGGGGGTGATCATATCCCCTACTTGTGTCCAGTTGTGTTCGAAGCCACCTTTTCAATAAAGTGTCTTTGTATCCTTTGGATTCCTTTTTTGGACGGTTTTGCTGACTTGTCCCATATTCTTACACCTTGGGGATCTTATGGTATGATTTGAGTCGATGTGGAGCACTTCTGCACGACGTTACATTCGAAAAACCGTCTCGTCCTTAATTTTTGCACGTCAGTGTATCTTGGAAGACCAAGTCCATTCAGTGGGTCAGGCATTGTTTCCTGCAGGAGATGCCATCTATCAAGACGATAACGCCGCAATTCACATAACTCAGAATGTCCAATCATGCTTTGAGGAAAATGAGGACGAACTACGTACATAGCTCTACAGGACTACCGTACGTTACTCGATAGGGCTACGTACGGATGGTTTCGCCCAGCTTCGTATCGCGGTTTAAACTCATCGGGAAGCAATAACTCTCAGTACAATGTGGCGAGTGTCCTTGGGGAAAGGTAACATGCGTAGCCTTAGTAGGACTGTTGCACATAGACGTAAGTCAGAATGTCCTGATCAAAGGGCAAGCTGTAGCAGCCATACAATCTACAGCTGACAACATTTCACGAGGTGTATAGGCCTGGTCCTGGACGATTCATCCAACGACGATTGGTCCAATGCCGATTCGTCCAAAGGGACAATTGGTCCAATGCCGATTCGTCCAATGGTATGATTGGTCCAACGCCGATTCGTCCAATGGTATCATCTTACCAACGGTAAACTGTTTTATTTTCCAGAAAGGAATAAGGATTTAAATTATTCTTCTCATTATATCCTTTTGAAAGATCATTTCCGTATATTTGGTAATTGTAAACATTTTACATAAACATGGTAAATAACACTCAATTGAGTATTTCTCAGCTGTTTGCAAAACACCTAGGCGCGGGCCTTTTTAGAATATTTTAAATTACAACCTAGATATTTAGTATTTGTAAACATTTTATAAAACCTTACAAAAGACACTCTTCGTATCATTTCTCATGTGTTTACAAGGCACCTAAGCCGCAGGCCTTTTTAGAAGATTTTAAATTACAACCTAGATATATGGTATTTGTAAACATTTTATAAAACCTAATAAAAGGCACTCATCGTATCATTTCTTAGGTCTTTACAAGTCACCTAGGCCATGGGCCTTTTTAGAAGATTTTGAGTTACAACCTAGATATTTGGTATTTGCAAAGCTTTTATAAAACCTTACAAAAGGCACTCATCGTATCATTTATCAGGCCTTTGTACAAGGCACCTAGGCCGCGGACCTTTTTAGAAGACTTTAAGTTACAACCTAAGTATTTGGTATTTGTAAATATGTTATAAAACCTAATAAAAGGCACTCATCGTATCATTTCTTAGCTCTTTACACAGGCCTAGGCCTTTTAACACTTTTTATTCTACTGATGTCATATTCTAACGTTTAAGTAAAGTTAAAAATACTAGCATAACATTAGTAAGTTTTCTTGATAGGTAAACGTTATAAATCTGACATCGGTAGGATAAAAACTGTCAAAAAGGCATAGGTCTAGGGCCTGTGAATTAATATTTGGTGGTTAAGTAAAAACACAATATTAACTTTCTTTGATAGGTAAACGTTATGGATATGACATCGGTAGAATAAAAAAATGTTAAAAAGGTCTAGGCCTGGGGCCTATGAATTAATATTTCATGTTTAAGTAAAATCACAATATTATTAACTTGATTTGATATGTAAACATTATTAATCTGACATCGGTAGAATATAAACTGTTAAAAAGGCCTAGGCCTCACGAATTAATATTTTGTGCCTAAGTAAAAGCTCAATATTATTAACTTGATTTGATATGTAAACGTTATGAATCTGACATCGGCAGAATTAAAACTGTTAAGAAGGCCTAGGCCTATGGCCTATGAATTAATATTTCGTGTTTAAGTAAAAGCCCAATATTATTAACTAGATTTTATATGTAAACGTTATGAATATGATATCGGTAGAATAAAACGTGCTAAGAAGGCCTAGGCTTAAGGCCTATGAATCAATATTTCGTGCTAAGTAAAAGCGCAATATTATTAATTTGATTTGATATGTTGACGTTATGGATATGACATCGCTAGAATAAAAACTGTTGAAAAGGCCTCTGTCCGAACCCGATTAGAACGTTTCCGTTGGTCAGTTGGCGGAACCGCACTGCATACTACAAACAGAAACGGAAAACTAGTATTTTATATTATTTCATGCAAAAGAGAAACATTGAAGTTGATTGAACGGCTCGTACATCAGTAATTTCATACGGCAGCAATTAAGTGTAAAAAAAACAGCGATTCCGAATTTGAAAAAAAAATCTGTAACCACAGTATTACGCATGAAATGTAACATTATTTTACATTCTTTGTACTACCGATACTTTCATATAACATCGGAGATAAAATCAGAACAGCTGAGATTTTTAAAACACGAGTAGCACTTTGGACAGATAGGACGCAATTGGACCAATCGTCCATTGAACGAATCGGCATTGGACCAATCGTCCCATTGGACGAATCGGCATTGGGCCAATCGTCCCATTGGACGAATTGGCATTAGACCAATCGTACCATTGGACGAATCGTACCTTTGGACCAATTGCCCATTGGACCAATTGCCCATTGGACGAATCGTCCATTTGGACGAATCGGCATTGGACCAATCGTCCATTGGACGAATCGGCATTGGACCAATCGTCCCATTGGACGAATCGGCATTGGGCCAATCGTCCCATTGGACGAATTGGCATTGGACCAATCGTACCATTGGACGAATCGTACCTTTGGACCAATTGTCCATTGGACGAATCGTCCCTTTGGGCGAATCGGCATTGGACCAATCGTCGTTGGACGAATTGGCATTGGACCAATCGTACCATTGGACGAATCGTACCTTTGGACCAATTGTCCATTAGACGAATCGTCCCTTTGGGCGAATCGGCATTGGACCAATCGTCGTTGGACGAATCGTACCAGACCCGGATCAAACTGAAATTTTATGGACGTAATGATACAGATGAATGGTACACAGGATGACAAAAACAGAGCTGTAGGTCAATTACAGAGGGATCTGTATCACGCAGTCCGGTCATCTTCAATAGCGCGTCGCACCGTCTAGTGCTGCGATATATGCTGCAATGGATCCCATCGCGAAATAGATAGTTTTGTGAAATTAAAAAAATTAATTTCTCGTAAACTAAATCGATATTAAAAAAAGAAAGCCACTAGGTGCAAAATTTCGGTCATGGTACTACATGCCTACAAAGTTTCATGGTTCTGTTGCTGTTTGTGTTTCCGGAACGCGACCTGATAGCACTTTTTTTGCTTACCTTAACTTTGAAATATAATAGCTCTTGAAGTATCGCCAAAATCGAGAAACGGTTTATTTCAGCGTGCCCCCCAATCAATTCTCTACAAACGATCTAAATTTCGTATTTTTATGTTCAATACGTTTTGCTCTGGGAGCAAGGAAAGCAAGAGTGTCGCGAAATGTCTAAAACAGCGGCAGCAACAGCGGCGGCAGTTACTTTTTTTAGAATAGTGAGATAACTTGTACTGACTTAAATAATAATTTTCCAATGAAACAGCAATTAGTTTTTTTTTTCCTTTTCGTTGAAGTAAGTACCAAAATTGTAGGTACACTGTATAGTGTTCTCGAAATGTACATTAGTGCACTTCGGTGAGGCAGTTATTTATCGAATTACGGAAAATAATATTGTTCTTTATATACTTTTTATTCTGATAACGTGCTCGTGGATTATGCGGCACGTTGATTAAGATTTATGATCCATTTTTACCGGTCCTGTCAGCGCACCAGAACCTATGCACGTGAGCAGCAATATTCGATAATGTGATAACCATGTTTCTTCTCTATCGCAGTTTCGATTTTTTTATCAAAATATTTGAAGAGCAACCGGATCAATAAGCGACATATCTCCCTTAGCTTTTATATTCCTTTCCAAACTTGATGTGTCGTAAGTGGCTTACGAAAAGGTGCTTATCTCAGTAGACATTTTTTTTTCAAGCAATTGTGCTAAGATTTTCGACGATGATATTGTCCTCTCCCTTCGTCTCTGCATCTACGTTTTAATAGGATCATTCCCCTGAAAGAACTGAATTAAAAAAAGAAAAAAAGAAAAACATTTCCTGTCATCGTAATATACACAATCAAGTCACATTATTGTGACCACCACCTACTTTTGACGTCAACAGAGCGTAGTCAATGAAAGACGACACGTGTCGTGAGCTTGCTTGGAGGGTATATCACGTGTGCTGTAGGCAATCTGAAAACATACTGTCATGGATAAAAGGAGCAATGTATCTGATTTGCAAAAAGGGATGATTATTGGCTTTAGGGCCAAGGTTGGCAGTATTTCTGAAACAGCGCAGTTTGTGAACTGTTCGCGTGTTGCTATGGTTAAAGTGTATCGTGATTAGAGAAATGCCACCACTGCGAATAAGCGACACGGAAACTGCGGAGTACCACGTGCTATTGATGCGAGAGGTAAACGTCGCCTTCGAAGGTGCGTGAGGGCCGATGGACATGAAACTGTGGAGCAACTCACTGGCTGAATGAAACAGGGGGCTAACGGAAGTGTGTGTAAAACGACAGTTCAGCGAACCCTGCTGCGCATGCGGCTCCAATGCAGACGGATGGCTACTGCAGCTATGCTAAAGAAGGTAAATCGGCAGAAAAGGTTTACATTTGCACGGAATTATCGGAATCGGACCTCCGCTGACTGGGAAAGGATTGCCTTCTCCAATGAATCACGTTTTCTGCTTCATCGAACCGATGGACATTAGCGTATGAGGCGAGAAACGTCGGAGAACAAACACTCATCAACCATTGCTGGAAGAACACAAGCTGGTTAGGGAGCGTTATGGTCTGAAAAATGTTTTCGTGGCATTCTTTGGGTCCATTCATATATGTGGAAGGAACTATACTCCTAATTTGTTATTAATCCATCTTTGCAGACCACATACACCCATATATGCTGGTTTTCTTTCCTGGGCCGGATGGGATCTTCCAGCACGACACTGCGACGTGTCACACAGTTAGAAATGTCCGAGACTGGTTAGAAGAGCGCGATGAAGACTTCAAATTACTTCCTTAGCCCCTTAATTCCCCAGACTTACCCCCAATTGAGCATTTGTGGGACCACCTCGATCGTGTTTTTGGTTCAATGGATCCTCAACCACGCACCCTCCAGCAGCTGGAGGGTGCGTGTGTGAGGATCCATTGAACCAACAACATGATCGAGCTGTTCCCCCCAGATGCTCAATTCACTGCAGTTAGCGTGGCTCCACATACTTGTGGACACTTTCCAGCATTTTATTGTGCCACTCTTAGCTCTTCTAGCTGATCTCCGCGCTGCATATGGCGGTTGGATATTGCCTTGTGGTTCCAAAAATGTGACTCGGCTGTATATATATATATATACACTATATTGACAAAAGTCACCGGCCACCCCTTCAAAAGCAAATAAATGGATCCGCTGCCTTGTTAAGATGCGCAGTGCAGCTGCAAACGGTAAAAACACAAGCCTGCAGCTGACCGCGATCATATCACACTGTGAGGATGACTGAAAATGTCTAGTGTGAGGATGATTGAAAATGTTTAGTGGGTTGTCCATAAGAGAAACCGAGAGGCGTTTAAACATACCCAAGTCAAATGTTTTGGATGTGTAACGTATACTCTAGATTCAGTTTCTTTTTGATTTTACTATCTCTTGCTATTTTATTTTCCTATGCAAATTATCTTCTCACTTAACGTGATGTTGTTTCTCCCGCTGAATTATATGTGGCAACGAGTGTAAGTCATGACGTGGTGGTATGCAGTATATATATATATATATATATATATCATCATGATGATATCATCATCATCATCATCTTCATTGTCAACCATTATCAATCCACTGCTGGACGAAGGTCTCCCCAAGTTTCCTCCACAACGGTCTGTCTTGTGCCAGTCTCCTCCATGTCACTCCCGCATACTTTCGAATTTCATCCACCCATCTTCCATGTGGTCTTTTTCTGGGTATTTTCCTGTCCCTTGGAATCCAATCTAAAATTTCGGCTGTCCATCGATGGTCTCTTCTTCTGGCAGTATGTCCAGCCCATTGCCATTTCAGGGATTTAACTCTGATCATGATGTCTTCCACTATTGTCACTTTTCGGATCCACGTGTTCCTCTTCTTATCTCTCCTGGTTACACCAAGCATGCACCTCTCCATGCATCTTTGAGTTGTCTGCAGCCTTTGTATGTCTCTTTTAGCTAAGGTCCACGTCTCTGCACCATACGTAAGAACTGGAAGGATGCATTGATCAAACACTTTTCTTTTAAGACATAATGGCATATTGCTCTTGAAAATTATGCTGTTTCTTCCAAAAGCTATCCAGGCAATTTTTGTACGCAGATTAATTTCTTCACCAATGTGACCCTCACTTGATATCTGCTGTCCAAGATAAACGTATGTGTCTGTTATCTCCAGCTTTTCTCCATCAATCGATAAATCTTCATTTCTTGTAAAAGCATTGAACATCACTTTTGTCTTCTGAAAGTTCATTTTTAATCCCACTTCTTTACCCTTGTCAGCAAGTTCCTGGATCATACTCTGTAGCTCTGATGGGGTAGTTGCAAAAATGACTATGTCATCAGCAAAACGAAGGTAAGTTAGATAATCTCCATTAATCTTTATCCCTTTGTTTTTCCAGTTCAGTGATTGAAAGACATTTTCCAATGTGGCATTAAAGAGCTTCGGAGATATGGTGTCACCTTGTCTCACTCCTTTTCCAATTTTTATGTGTGTTGTATTTTAAAACAGCCGAATCTTTGCACTTGAATTTTCATAGATGTTATTAATAATATTAATGTATGCATCTTCAATACCGCAGGATTTCAGAGCCACTGCAACTGCTGATGGTTTCACCGAATCAAAGGCTTTTTCATAATCGATAAAAGCCATGCACAATGGAAGTTCATATTCCCTCGCTCTTTCAATTAGTTCTCTCAGTACGTGGATATGATCTATTGTGCTGTAACCACTCCTGAATCCAGCTTGTTCTCTCGGTTGAGCCATGTCCAGTGTCACCTTCAAGCGGTGTGAAAGAACTTTAGTGAAGATTTTATAAACCACTGATAGGAGGCTGATAGGTCTGTAGTTCCTGAGATCCTCAATGTCCCCTTTTTTATGTAGCAAAATCATTGTAGCGTTGTTCCAATCCTCAGGAATTTTTCCTTCATTAAGGCATCGAGTGAAAATTTGGGCGAATACTGTTTCGATTTCTCCACTTGCTTCTTGTATGATGTCTACAGTAATTCCATCTTCTCCTGGAGCTTTTCCCCGCTTCATGTTCTTGAATGCATGTGCAACTTCTGCTGGAAGGACTGGAAGAACTCTGGTACTGGTACCTTTCATGATGTCTGGAGTACATGTATCATCCCTTTCATATAATTTGGAGTAGAAATCTTTCACTCTTGTCAAAATTTCGCCTCTATTTCTTGTTACAGAACCATCTTCTTTTCTCAGTGCCATAATCTGTTTTTTTTTCCCTTACAGAGATGTCCCTTTCCTATCTTTAGGCTTTGGTTGTTTTCAATTGCTTTCCTTACTAGTTCACAGTTGAATTTCTTTACGTCTTCAGTGATACTTTTTCGTACTGTCTTGCATAGCTCTATATATTCCACTTTGGAAGTCACATCTTCTTTAGTTGTCCTAATCTCTCTTCTTTTTTGCATCAACATTTTGGTTTTTCCTGATAATTTGTTCACATGCAATTTGTTCTTAGACCCAGCTAATTTTGTTGCTGTTTCCATAAGAGCTTTGGTTACTTTTCTGTTAACTTCAGAAATATCCACTTCTTCCAATGTTAGGCCTTCTAAAGCAGAGAATCTGTTCTTCAGTTCCAATTTGAAGGTATTATGGTGTTTTTTAAGGTTGGTTATGTCAATACATTTTGTTTGTCTTATGAGCTTGCTACGTTCGAGTTTAGTGTTGAGGTGCATCTTACATCTCACCAATCTATGGTCACTGCCTGTGTTGAACTTGTTTAGCACACTGCAGTCTTCAATGACGAATTTTTTGTTACACATAATAAAATCAATTTCACTTGTCGTCCCATTTGGATGTCTCCATGTCCATTTCCTGTGTGGCTTTTTCTTGAAGAAGGAGTTCAAGATGAAAAACCCTTCTGCCTCTGCAAACTCTACGAGAGTATTTCCACGCTGGTTTCTGTTGCCGTGACAGAATTTACCTACTGAAGTTTCATTCTGTTGCCGTTGCCCTATTTTTGCATTGAAATCTCCCATAATTATCTTCAAGTGCTGCTTACCTTTATTATTTAGATCACGAATTTCCTCATAAAATTCTTCAATTTCTTCTTCAGCATGACTTGTGGTGGGTGCATAAGTTTGAATAATCTGAGCCTGGTATCTTCTCGAGAGTTGGATAACGAGTCGTGCAGCTCTGTCAGAGGAACTTTCAACTTCTACAACTTTATCCTTCAGTTTCTTGTTTATTATAAATCCAACACCACTAGTTCTGCCAGTATCTGTCCCACGATAGTAGAAGAGATGTCCACTTTTCAGTTTAATGAGATCTTCTCCTTTTCTCCTTACCTCCCTTAGCCCGACGATGTCCCACTTGATCCTTTGTAGTTCCTCTTCCAATTCAAGAAGCCTTGAATCAGAAGATAGGGAGCGTCCGTTGTACGTCGCCAAGGTCAGCATCAGATGGCAGGCTAGTCCGGTCCTCCGGGGATTCTTAGCACCCTCTGCCTTCATGTCGCACTGGCCGCTGCCTTGGCCAGGTACATTCCAGCTGCCGGAGACTGAGGGCCAAGATTTAAGTTGTGGAGACATTTTGGAGGGGTTTGGCCATAACCTACCACGCTGGCCAAGCGGGTTGGTGAGTGTGGGATAGCATTTCCTCTAATCCCGATGGTATAGTTATACCGCTATTGGCGGTCGTCAGAGCCCCTTTAGTGGGAACAGGATGTACCACGAGAAGCCGGGGTTGACATTTGTCAAGGAGAGGCTGTGATGTTACGCATCACCTGACCTTACATCCCTTATATATAATATATATGATATATATCATCATCATCATCATCATCATCATTGTCAACCATTATCAATCCACTGCTGGACGAAGGTCTCCCCAAGTTTCCTCCACAACGGTCTGTCTTGTTCCAGTCTCCTCCATGTCACTCCCGCATACTTTCGAATTTCATCCACCCATCTTCCATGTGGTCTTTTTCTGGGTATTTTCCTGTCCCTTGGAATCCAATCTAAAATTTCGGCTGTCCATCGATGGTCTCTTCTTCTGGCAGTATGTCCAGCCCATTGCCATTTCAGGGATTTAACTCTGATCATGATGTCTTCCACTCTTGTCACTTTTCGGATCCACGTGTTCCTCTTCTTATCTCTCCTGGTTACACCAAGCATGCACCTCTCCATGCATCTTTGAGTTGTCTGCAGCCTTTGTATGTCTCTTTTAGCTAAGGTCCACGTCTCTGCACCATACGTAAGAACTGGAAGGATGCATTGATCAAACACTTTTCTTTTAAGACATAATGGCATATTGCTCTTGAAAATTATGCTGTTTCTTCCAAAAGCTATCCAGGCAATTTTTGTACGCAGATTAATTTCTTCACCAATGTGACCCTCACTTGATATCTGCTGTCCAAGATAAACGTATGTGTCTGTTATCTCCAGCTTTTCTCCATCAATCGATAAATCTTCATTTCTTGTAAAAGCATTGAACATCACTTTTGTCTTCTGAAAGTTCATTTTTAATCCCACTTCTTTACCCTTGTCAGCAAGTTCCTGGATCATACTCTGTAGCTCTGATGGGGTAGTTGCAAAAATGACTATGTCATCAGCAAAACGAAGGTAAGTTAGATAATCTCCATTAATCTTTATCCCTTTGTTTTCCCAGTTCAGTGATTGAAAGATATTTTCCAATGTGGCATTAAAGAGCTTCGGAGATATGGTGTCACCTTGTCTCACTCCTTTTCCAATTTTTATGTGTGTTGTATTTTAAAACAGCCGAATCTTTGCACTTGAATTTTCATAGATGTTATTAATAATATTAATGTATGCATCTTCAATACCGCAGGATTTCAGAGCCACTGCAACTGCTGATGGTTTCACCGAATCAAAGGCTTTTTCATAATCGATAAAAGCCATGCACAATGGAAGTTCATATTCCCTCGCTCTTTCAATTAGTTCTCTCAGTACGTGGATATGATCTATTGTGCTGTAGCCACTCCTGAATCCAGCTTGTTCTCTCGGTTGAGCCATGTTCAGTGTCACCTTCAAGCGGTGTGAAAGAACTTTAGTGAAGATTTTATAAACCACTGATAGGAGGCTGATAGGTCTGTAGTTCCTGAGATCCTCAATGTCACCTTTTTTATGTAGCAAGATCATTGTAGCGTTGTTCCAATCCTCAGGAATTTTTCCTTCATTAAGGCATCGAGTGAAAATTTGGGCGAATACTGTTTCGATTTCTCCACTTGATTCTTGTAGCATGTCTACAGTAATTCCATCTTCTCCTGGAGCTTTTCCCCGCTTCATGTTCTTGATTGCATGTGCAACTTCTGCTGGAAGGACTGGAAGAACTCTGGTACTGGTACCTTTCATGATGTCTGGAGTGCATGTATCATCCCTTTCATATAATTTGGAGTAGAAATCTTTCACTCTTGTCAAAATTTCGCCTCTATTTCTTGTTACAGAACCATCTTCTTTTCTCAGTGCCATAATCTGTTTTTTCCCCTTACTGAGATGTCCCTTTGCTATTTTTAGGCTTTGGTTGTTTTCAATTGCTTTCCTTACTTGTTCACAGTTGAATTTCCTTACGTCTTCAGTGATACCTTTTCGTACTGTCTTGCATAGCTCTATATATTCCACTTTGGAAGTCAGATCTTCTTTAGTTGTCCTAATCACTCTTCTTTTTTGCATCAACATTTTGGTTTTTCCTGATAATTTGTTCACATACAATTTGTTCTTAGACCCAGCTAATTTTGTTGCTGTTTCCATAAGAGCTTTGGTTACTTTTCTGTTAACTTCAGAAATATCCACTTCTTCCAATGTTAGGCCTTCTAAAGCAGAGAATCTGTTCTTCAGTTCCAACTTGAAAGGTATTATGGTGTTTTTTAAGGTTGGTTATGTCAATACATTTTGTTTGTCTTATGAGCTTGCTACGTTCGAGTTTAGTGTTGAGGTGCATCTTACATCTCACCAATCTATGGTCACTGCCTGTGTTGAACTTGTTTAGCACACTGCAGTCTTCAATGACGAATGTTTTGTTACACATAATAAAATCAATTTCACTTGTCGTCCCATTTGGATGTCTCCATGTCCATTTCCTGTGTGGCTTTTTCTTGAAAAAGGAGTTCAAGATGAAAAACCCTTCTGCCTCTGCAAACTCTACGAGAGTATTTCCACGCTGGTTTCTGTTGCCGTGACCGAATTTACCTACTGAAGTTTCATTCTGTTGCCGTTGCCCTATTTTTGCATTGAAATCTCCCATAATTATCTTCAAGTGTTGCTTACCTTTATTATTGAGATCACGAATTTCCTCATAAAATTCTTCAATTTCTTCTTCAGCATGACTTGTGGTGGGTGCATAAGTTTGAATAATCTGAGCCTGGTATCTTCTCGATAGTTGGATAACGAGTCGTGCAGCTCTATCAGAGGAACTTTCAACTTCTACAACTTTATCCTTCAGTTTCTTGTTTATTATAAATCCAACACCACTAGTTCTGTCAGTATCTGTCCCACGATAGTAGAAGAGATGTCCACTTTTCAGTTCAATGAGATCTTCTCCTTTCGTCCTTACCTCACTTAGCCCGACAATGTCCCACTTGATCCTTTGTAGTTCCTCTTCCAATTCAAGAAGCCTTGAATCAGAAGATAGGGAGCGTCCGTTATACGTCGCCAAGGTCAGCATCAGATGGCAGCCTAGTCCGGTCCTCCGGGGATTCTTAGCACCCTCTGCCTTCATGTCGCACTGGCCACTGCCTTGGCCAGGTACATTCCAGCTGCCGGAGACTGAGGGCCAAGATTTAAGATGTGGAGACATTTTGGAGGGGTTTGGCCATAACTCACCACGCTGGCCAAGCGGGTTGGTGAGTGTGGGATAGCATTTCCTCTAATCCCAATGGTATAGTTATACCGCTATTGGCGGTCGTCAGAGCCCCTTTAGTGGGAACAGGATGTACCACGAGAAGGCGGGGTTGACATTTGTCAAGGAGAGGCTGTGATGTTACGCATCACCTGACCTTATATCCCTATATATATATATATATATATATATATATAGGCACGCTCAAGTATACCAAGGCCTTCTACTAAGCAACAGTTGGCGGCAGCATTTTGTACTGAAGGGAAGCGCATACCTATCGCTGTGTTCCAAAACCATGACGAAAACATGTCTCAAAGGATCAGTTTTCACACAGTATTTATTAGAAGAAAGATACAGGAGATGTGCTTGAATAAATCATCTCAAATGATGTATGACAAAAAAAAATATTTACAGATGCTTGTAGCTTACGCTACTGCTTATTTACACGGTTCTGTACATTGATGATAGTAAAAAAACAGTTAATTACACTCGAGTGTCTGGTGAGGCAACAAAAGTCTCTGACAAAGCAAAGAATAGGAACAATTCAGCTTGAAGAGCGTTATACAATATTAATATTGCACAGTATTGATGCAAGGAATAACACAGAGTTCGAGCTTGCAGACATAGATTCAAAAGACAGGTGATGAGAAATTAACATAATGTGCAGCTTGCGCTACGTTAATTACAGGATTCGGTGCAACGTTTGCATGACAACAGTTAAGTGCAGTAGAAATCTGGCGAGGCAATATGAATCTCTGGTAATACAGAGAGTAAAATCAATCCAGAATGATGAGCACTATAGAGTATAAATTTTACACAATATTGATGAAAAAAAAAAAAGTTCTGACCGAAAGGTGATACATTGTGGGTGACCTGGAAAACCAGGAGGTTGCAGGTGATCAAGGGACAAACATGAAATCGAAAGTTCGAAAGACAGATGATGAAAAATGTACAGATGAATGTGTAGCTCGCGGTACTACATGTTACATACAACGGTGATATGAAATATAGTTATATACAATAATTTTCCTGAGAATACAAAGGAAAAATAATCTCTGAAAATACAGAGAGAAGACACAACTCATCACAGTGAGTATTGGAGAACACAAATTTACACAGTTGAAAAGTAAAATTACACTGTTGAATCAGGAATTGAAGATAACAATATACTGTAAAAACGACAAAGTTTACAGATGTCTGTGGTTCGTGAAACGACCTATATACATGATTCTGTACAACGAGAAGTTACAATTTATATATATTGGTTTGTCAGAGGTGGTAAAAGAAATAGTCTCTGACATCGCAGAGAGAATACATAATTCAGCAAGATGAGTAATGAAAAACAAAAAAATTTACACATGAGTTATACACGAAATGATACATCTGAAGAGGATGAGAACAGAGTCTTAAAAAAAGCGTGAAAAGAAATTGACAATTATAAGTAGCTCATGCTTCGAACAATTCATAGGATTCTATACAATAATTGATCTACTAAAAGTGATGTACAATAGTGAGACAAACAAAAAAATTCTGATAAAATAGAGAGTACAAATAATATAGTACAGTGAATGTTGAGGAACAAGATTGCACTCAGTTGCGAAGCAAGAAAAAAAAACAAAAAATGTGTACAGAAAAATCGTCTCAAAATGACATATGAAAAGAAGATTTACAGGTGCTTGTAGCTGACGCAACGACCTATTCACAAAGCTCAATATAGTGGTGAGAGAATACAGTTTATGTATGATAATTTGTCGGAAAAGACAAAAAATAGTCTCTGATGAAGCAGAGATTGAAGACAAATCAGCATGGCAAAAATTGTATCTATCAGGAGGTAGGTGAAACAAAAGTTCCGACTGTAAGGTGAAGCGTTGTGTGTCCGACCCTGCAAACCAAGTGGTTGCTGGTGACCAAGTTGATAGGAACTGTGGTTCACTGCAGCGTGCAACTGCAGTGGTAAGTTCTAGTCGAAGGCGGGAGAGTAGGCGATTACGAAAATGACAAAGTAACGCAGTACTGACTTTATTTATGTCAGTAGAAGCTTCGGGGGGACGCTGAAGATGATACACGTGAATTATATGTTTTACAAGCACGAAGATGTAGGAGCAGACTGCCGGAAGGTGAATAGGGCGAGAAGAGTTCAGAAGTAGTGTTCGGTAGGCGCTGAAGGTGAGGACGGTCTCACAGGATCGTTGCGCTAGCGTGAAAGCGAGATGGAATATTGGCAATAATACTGTGCAATACATGAAGATATGCTGGACGTCAGCCTCCTCGCCACAATACGGACAGGAGGGTGAAGATAAAATGGTCATGCGATGTAAAATCGACGGCACAGGGAGGCGGTTGTGTAAGAAAAGCCAATGTGAATTGACTTCAAGGGGTGCTGAAAGTGGGGAAAGCGCAGCGGACCACACTGCGGAGGTAGAACAGAGTGGAATACCAGAAATGGGAAGAGGTGCGGAAGAGCGAGAGAGAAAACGGTAGAGATCAGCTGTTGAGAAAGAGACAAGAGGAAGAGGTGGACCAATGGACGACAGAAAAAATGGGAGAAGGAGAGAGGCAGAGTGAACAGAAATGAGTCCTGAGGGAGTAGCAAGCTCAGGGAACAGGGAGATTATAGTAGAAATAAGAGAGTTGTGAACAAAGTGAGCGTTGGCATTGAAACGGAGAGCAGAGGGTAGAGAAGAGAAGGGGAGCCAGGAAAGATCGGTGTTAACAAGATCGCTGACAGTAACGACTCCAGCTCTAAGCCATGAAGGAAAAGCAAAACATGGGAGATGGGGAGGGTGTAGCAGAGAAGAAAAAAAAAGAGGTTCGGAAAGTAGGTCATTTGTGGAGGCAGGGAGAGAGCGAGAAAGAGGGAGGGAACGAAGAAAGGAGATAGCCTCTTTGTAGACAGGAGGGAAAAGTGTGAGAAGGGGACAGTGGTCCATGAGTAAGAACGAAAGGAGAGTAAAGCGTGGGTTATGCGGAGAGACAATTACATCACGAGCAGCAACTGCAGAGGGAGCAGGTGCCGCAAGTGATCGTAAAAACGTAGACACTAGACAAGTAAACGTAGACAAGTGATCGTAAAAACGTAGAGCCTTGTAATAGGATCTGACGTCGGTTAGACTAATGCCTCCGTTGGAAGGAGACAGGCTGAGTTGAGGTGCTCCGACCCAGTGATGACCGGGCCAGATTACCTGAGTTTGACAGCGGGTGAGTTCAAGAAGACGTAGTGCTGGTTGCTTCGAAGCCAACCAGGAATACGTGCACATTGAAAGCAGGTAAGTGTGCGTTAGACGTGCTCTTTGAAAGACGGAGGTGCAGAATTGTGCGCGCCGCCAGATTGCGACCGAGCGATGTAGGCGTGGCCGGAGAGTCATCCAGGTGACGAGTGAAGCAGTTGCTGGTTTTCCAAGGTGGACTCCTAGGAATCGTTGAGAGGTGTTGGACCACTCTGCTCCCCAAAGGAGAGTCAGTGCGGTTAGTCCACGAACCGGTCCATAGGCCTGTGCTTTTCGTGGTGTTTAGCGCTGCTCCGGAACATGAGGCGTAGGTATTGTAGAGATTGTGGAGATCGTGAAATTGTGAGTCTTGCCGAATGCAGAATGTAATATCGTCGGCGTAGGCAACATAGGTAGCAACATGATGACGTGTGCTGGCTACCACCGGTGGTAGTGAAGCAAAGAAGGATCGATGGACTGCGCGTAGAAAAGGTTCTATTGCGAGGGCGAAGAGCTGCCCGGATAAGGGGCAACCATGACGCACGCCGCGACGAAAGGGTATGGGAGCTGTGAGAAGGTTGAGGAGCTTGACGTGGAAAACTGCGTCCCGGTAGAGGGAGATGAGAAGAGAAGCAAAGGAAGGAGGAAAGCCGAAATTTAGTAATGTAGCAAGAAATTTAGTAATGTGCGCGCCATGTATGTGTAAGCTGGGTTGGTGATGAGAAATATTATCGAACGCTGAGCGTTGATCGAGGGAAAGAAGAGCAAGGGGTTCTGAGCGAGAGCGGGCGAGGTGAATTAGATCATTAAGAAGCTGAATATTATGGGAGATGGAGCGCCCGGGTACAGTATAGGTGTGATTAGTGGAGAGAATATGAGGGAGTATGGGGTTAAGCCGGCGGGACAGAAATTTAGTATAGAGTTTATAATCAGTATTTGAGAGTGAGATGGGACGCCAATTCTCCAAGTCAAGCGGATCACCCTTCTTGGGGAAAAGTACAACATGTGCGAGCGTGAAACTCCTTGGAAGAGATGTAAAATGCATGGCAGTAGAAAAGGCACAGAGGAGAAATGAAAGGAGGGCAGGAAGAAAAGCCTTATAGAAAGAAACAGGGAGACCGTCCGGGCCAGGTGAAGCCCTCGGGTTGAGGGACGAGAAAGTGTCAGAGAGCTCAGTTAAAGTGGGAGGATGGAGGAGGCTGGCTGAAAGATGAGAAGGGACCTGAGGCAAAGAAGAGAACAGAAGAGCAGAAGCCGTAGGGGAGGGAGGAGGAGTTTCACAAAATTTTGAAATGTAGTAATTACGTACCATAGAACAAATTGGAACTGGTTCGGATGAAACTACTCCAGTTGGAAGACGAAGGTGCTGTAGAACAGAAGAGGATCGGCGAGTTGACACAAGTGACGTAAGGAATTCGTACGAACAAGCATCAGGTTTCAGGTGTTGTAGTTTAAGACGTTGAAGGGCTTGTTTTGCAAGTGGCACCAAAAGTGAATGTAATTCAGCCTGGTAGACTTGAAATAGGGGATCAGCAAGATTGAGCAAAGAAAGCATTTGCCTAGTATGATCAAGTCGCATCCTCCGTTGTGTCATGATCGAGTATGACAGGTTTCGTACCAGTAGTATGAGGTGGCGTTTTACTTCCAACCAAACGTTGAGGGGGCACGGTGCAGAATGAAGCCTTGTGCGCCAATCCGCAAGAAAATCTCGCACCGATGAGCAGAAGGCTGAGTCATCTAAAAGAGTGTCGTCAAAAGCCCAAGGCCGGATTGTACGTGGCTGTGTTGAAGTAGCAAAAACTGTTATGGCAATGGCGCAATGATCCGAGGAAGCTGTGGGTGTACAGCATGAATCTGATATTGCTGGTAGAAGAAGAGAAGTTGCATAAAAGCGATCCAATCTTGCTGTAGGAGGATCAATGGCTCTTGGTGCACGCCATGTATGTGTAGTCTGGGTTGGTGACAAATGGCGTTGAACATCTACGAGTGAGAAGTCTGAAGTGATAGACTGTAAGAGATGTACTACTTCCGTACGGTGTTCTCTGGAAGAAGAAGAGCGATCAGTTAGGGGATGTAGAGTGCAATTGTAGTCACCTCCGATAAGTACCCGGTCGGTGATGGGAATACGTGACAGAGCCCGTCGAAGTTTTGCAAACAACTCTGGCACGTGAGTAGGAGTGCAAGGAACATAAATGTTGAACACATGAAATTTTTCAGCTGCGACGGTGAAAGAGACTCGTTGTAATAAGTCTCGACATAAGTTTTTCACTGAGAAGGAGGAAAGAGTTGAACGAAAACGTGAGTGAGCACCAACTGCCATGCCAATACGCGACAGTTGGCTGTAGGCGTGATGGAAAGTATGATCCCACTGACGCCATTGATGAAATTGAGTGGTGGAAGTACAGTTTGTTTCCTGCAGAAGTAATATATCAGCGTTCAGCGGAGCAAGATCCTCTCGTACCAGCGCATTCGCAAGAGGTGTCGCAAAACCGCGACAATTAAGTGACACCACCTTGAATGTCTAGGTTAGTTGTGGGATGCAGTAGGAATTGACTGGCTGTAGTGATGGAGTGGAGTCGACGGAGAAAACAAGCACTCCACGGGACCTGGTCCACAGTGCGCCGAAGAGTGTTTTCAAGTGAGTGTAATTGAACCAGCACTTGTGGAAGAGCTGCTTCATACTGCTGAATGGAAGTGCGTGCTGAGGAAGGGCTAAAGGACCCTAAAAGGCAATCCAGCACGTCCTCGTATGGCAGAGGCTCAGCAGGGAAAGCATTTTCAGCAAGAAAAGTTGTGAATTCTTCTAGTGAGGGAAAGGCACCCTCACATGCTGTCTCAGAGGAAGTGTGTAGAGGCGACCGACCTGGAGAACGGTCGTCGAGAGCTGACGGAGCGAGTGGATGAGCGGGTAGAAGAGCGAGATGATCTTCGGGACGCCAGAGTCTTTGACTTCTTCGTCTTGGAGCGAGTAGCACCACTGCGTTTTCCAGCAACCACTAAAGCTTCATGATCGTCTGGAGAGTCTGAACCCGAAGCGTTACCTGTGACTCGTGTCATGGAGCCAACGGTAAAAGCTGAGGAGTGGTCAACATGTACATCAGCAGTGGTTGTAAAAGTACAAGGGGAGTCGATTTTGGAAGCCTGGGAAAATTCTTAGGATCTGCAGGAGGTGGAGGCATCAAAGTCGTTTGTTGACCAATGGCAGTAAGCTGACTTTTGGAAGATCTTGATTCCGCGACTTTCCTCGAACAGGAAGAAGTCTGTGAAGCGTTGGTGGACAAAGTAGAAGAAGATGTAGTGAGTGGAGCTGTTTGCAGGGAGGCACGTGGGCACTGAGCCCTTATGTGACTTTCGCTCTGACATATAGTGCAATACTGTGAAGTGATTATCTCAACTCTTCGGCGTTGCTGTCCACAGCGGATGTGCAAAACATTCGGAACCGCTTTCAGCTGAGCATCAGATGAAAAGAGGACTCGAGCAGTGCGGCGAAAACCTCGAATCGATTTGTCTTCAGGGTCTCTGGGAGCCGCAGAGAGAGTTGTTATGGAGCCAACAACTCTGCCGTACCTGCTGAGCAAGGTGCAAAGTGCAGCGTCGGATACTTCTGGTGGTACGGGGTAGAAGGTCACCTGCACCGGGCGGTGCGCAACCGGTTGTGCTAACAGATGCACGTCATTGATGGTTAGACCTTCCGTAAGGACCTGGTCAGCATGAGCTTTATCCTTAAAATAGACCAAGACAGATCTGGGTTTTCGAGCTATAAAGTCTATTGCATCCTTTGGTAAGATAGTTTTGAGGGCTCGGCTATATTGCCACAGCTTAGTGTCGGGAAGCGCATCAAAATAGACGCCCCGTTCCATAGTGGAGGAAAAAAGGTGACCAGCTCGGGAATCCTCTGGTATGTCAATTGTAGCAGTAGAACCGACGACAGTGACATAGGATTCAGGAAAAGGCATGGCAGATGAAACTGGGGGTGTGAGGACCCCAGAAGTTGCAGAAGCATAGGATGCTTGGGCAGGCATGGGTCGAGAATTCGATGAAGCGGCTCCTAGCAGTGAGGGCGGATCTGAAAGTTGATGAAAAGTAGAAGCTATGAGCTCAGTATTGCTGATAACGGATACGTCATCATCTGCTGAGATGTAGATAGGAGACTTGGCACCACCGCACTTGGTGGGAGTAATAGCTGGAGAAGAAGAGGTGTCCATGACGTCGCAATGACGCTCGGGAGCCACCTCATTAAGCTGAGTGGTAGAAGAAGAAGAGGAAGCTGGCTGATCTGCCAAGATAAGGATGTGGGCGTCACCCTTGTCTGCCTCCGCCATCGAAGCAATGGCGAGACTTTAACGATAAAAGACCAGCTTGGTTGAAAACTAAAACAGTGAATAATGAAAAAATATGGCACTCACCAACCTGGGAGATACACGAACGTAAAGCGTAGAACTTCAACTTGAAGATACACGCAACCACAGAAACTAAAGCACTCAATAAACACCTTATAGCAACGAAAATCACGGAGCTCAAAACCCAACCACTTCGAGCTTCGAAGGATCAGTGCATGCATTAAGGCCAAAGGTGGTTTCAAAATATCTTTATTCAAGGTAGAAATCAGGAGACGAACTAATAAGGACGTCTAAATACAAATAAAATACGATCAAAGATCGTTAAACTACTAAAACCTATATAAAAATATACAGCATAGTGCACAAGTTGAAAAATGGAGCAAAATTACAGCTCGTGATAAATGAACAGCGACAAGCATGTCTGGGCATTGAGGAAGGACTTTAACAAAAAAACTTATTGCTCATAAGTGCATTGCTGTGCGATTAACAAACTTGTTCAAGAAAATTGAGAGCTTCAGGAGACAACATTTCTCTTGAAAAAAAAAATACAATACAATAAGACAGTAAGGTGTAACACATCATAGTTACAAGAATGTACAGTACAAAGCAATTGACAAACTGATCATAAGACAAATCAATGAAATGATGAATATCAGGAGAAGAACAAACTTGGACTTCCTGGTGTAAATATAATATATTACCTGTTCGGCAATATTCAAAAACAATGTACACCGACACCGTACTAATGTATGTCAATAAATGCTATGTTGTGTTTCTCTTCTAGGTATCCGCTGACTTTTGTCAATATATATACTATCTACCAACGAGTAATTGGACACCCCTGCAATCGACGATATCTGCGGTCCTGATACACGTCACTGCCGCCGCCGTTAAATATCGTGTGGGAAACAACAACGCAACCAGTCGCATGCAAGATGTCACGCAGTTCGGAGCTCTCTGATTTCGAGAAAGGTGTAATCGTCGGGTATCACAGAAATGGCCGATCCCTACGTGGCATATCCAGCTAGTTGAAGTACCCAAAATCAACCGTGGCCTACGTGATTGGCAAGTGGAAGATTAGAGGGGACTGTCGGAATGTGCCCCGACTCGGCAGACCCACAAAACTGGGAGTTAGAGACCGACGGGTGCTGGCCAGAGAAATTCGGACGAACTGCACCAAATCGATGGAACACATCCCCGAGGAGTTTCAAAAGGCATCCGGGAGTGTTCGTTCGATGAATACCATCTGTAAGGAAGCCCATCTGCTCGGTTATCATGGACGTACTGCCGCCCACAAACTTTTGATCACCAAGTTCAATAGCGCTGCTTGGCTAACGTGGTGCAAAGAACGTCGACAGTGGACCGTTGAACAGTGCAAACAGGTTCTCTGGAGCGACAAATCAAGGTTCACCCTCTACCGTTCGGATGGCAGGGTCTGGGTTTGGCGTCTGCCTGGAGAACGCCTCCTGCCGGAATGTATTGTGACAACTGTGAAGTTCGGCGGCGGTAGAATTATGCTATGGGGGTGTTTCTCCTGGTATGGCACGGGACCCTTGGTCTCAATTCCTGGTAGACTCAACGCCGAGGCCTACTGCACCATTTTGGATGACCATGCGCTTCCTACGATGTGGCAGTTTTACGGGGTGGACCCATGTTACTTTCAGGACGACAATGCCACCGGTCATGTTGCAAGGTCCACCATGGCTTGGTATGGTGACAAATGGGGTTAATCGAATGGACTGGCCTGCGCAGAGCCCGGACCTTAATCTTATCGAGCACCTCTGGGACGAGTTGGAGCGTCGACTTAAGGGGTGCCCCCACCGTCCGAAATCGGTGAAGGAACTGACCTGTCTTCTCCAAGCCGAGTGGAAGAAAATACCGCTAGCCGTCGTACAACGCCTGGTTGAGAGTATTCCCCGGAGGGTCTCAGCCGTAATCGCCGCTCGTGGGGGCTCCATCATATATTGAAGGTGAATAAACTTCGTTTTCCTTTGCTATTACAGGTGTCCAATTACTTGTTGGTAGATAGTGTAGTTTATGTATATATTTGTTGGTCCTCCACGTACCCAAATTAGCTATTACCACGAGAGTCACGGGCATTGTTAGATCTCTAATGATGTCTTGTGGTACTAGCAGTTACCAGGAGATACAAGCAGATAACAGATCATGATGCAATCAGCAGCAGATCTTTTAACTGTTGTAAGTTAAAGGATTCTGCTGGTAACGTAGCTGAGCCGCCGCAGATCGGATTTGCTGTTCCAACACAAGCCACAGATGCTCGATTGGATTGATATCTGAGGAATTCGAAGGTCATGTTTCGGCAACCATCCACGAACAACCCAGGCAATGTGGCATGGCGCAATATTCTTCTGAAAGATGGCTATACTAGAAGGGAACGCCCTTGCCATGAAAGGATATACCTGGTCTGAAAGTTTTTTAAGTAGGTGACATATAGCGGTTGGACGGAATAGTGTGAACACCTAGGAAAAGAAGGTTTTACGTACGTAATGGGATCTGGGACCGCCTTTGGCATTGAAAACCTCCTGAATCCACCTAGTATAATGAATAAAATTCTCTGGCTGGAGGTTTAGTGCAGGAAAGCTTACGTTAAGTCACGTTAGGGTTATCGAAAGGTTACTTGACGTAACTAAAGTGTGCTTAATCTTCAAAGTGCTAAAGTTTGTTTAGGTAAGACACGCACGTGCAATAAATTCCAAGAATATGGAATTTATTTTTACTCAGGGTTCCTCATTATCTTTTTTTTTTTTTTGATTGGAGGTTTAACGACCACCGTGAGCATACTCAATGGGCTATAACGGCCAGTCGCCCGTCCCTAATTTAGGGTCACTGGTTCCAGGGAAGGGAGAGAGCCAGTGCCGTAAGACAAATCATCAACATCCATTGCCAGACCGGGATTCGAACCCGGACCCCTTACGGACGAATGATCAGAGGCCAGCGCCTTAGACCACTGCGCCACCGGGTCGGCCCTCATTATCTTGAATATCAGTAATATAACTTCGGTTTTAGTACATTTGTACCTTGAAGGTTCCTTATTAGAGCGGTAAACACAATATTCCCTGAACTTAACGTAAATACTCAATGAAATAGACTTAACGGCCAGACAGAGGTCTGACAATAAAATGAACTAAGTAAACGTACTCATTTTTAATCCCACTTCTTTACTCTTGTCAGCAAATTCCTGGATCATACTCTGTAGCTCTGATGGGGTAGTTGCAAAAATGACTATGTCATCAGCAAAACGAAGGTGGGTTAGATAATCTCCATTAATCTTTATCCCTTTGTTTTCCCAGTTCAGTGATTGAAAGACATTTTCCAATGTGGCATTAAAGAGCTTCGGAGATATGGTGTCACCTTGTCTCACTCCTTTTCCAATTTTTATGTGTGTTGTATTTTCAAACAGCCGAATCTTTGCACTTGCATTTTCATAGATGTTATTAATAATATTAATGTATGCATCTTCAATACCGCAGGATTTCAGAGCCGTGGTAACTGCTGATGGTTTCACCGAATCAAAGGCTTTTTCATAATCGATAAAAGCCATGCACAATGGAAGCTCATATTCCCTCGCTCTTTCAATTAGTTCTCTCAGTACGTGGATATGATCTATTGTGCTGTAGCCACTCCTGAATCCAGCTTGTTCTCTCGGTTGAGCCATGTCCAGTGTCACCTTCAAGCGGTGTGAAAGAACTTTAGTGAAGATTTTATAAAATCAAATACACACTCCAAAATAACACAACTACTGATAGCCCGAACTTTCGTAATATCGTAGAAAAGTAGGTAAATCGCATATCAATAATCAGGAAGAACCTATCACACATAAAACGAAGCTCTCTTGGTATACTTGAGCGCGCCTATATATACTGCATACCACCACGTCATGACTTACACTCGTTGCCACGTATAATTCAGCGGGAGAAACAACATCTTATTAAGTGAGAAGATAACTTGCATAGGAAAATAAAATAACAAGAGATAGTAAAATCAAAAAGAAACTGAATCTAGAGTATACGTTACACTTGGAATGAACATATACTAATTCTGGATGCTGGTTAGGGCGATGTTACACCATACTTCATGTAGAAATAGAGGAACGGGATCTTTTTCTGATTTCCAGCACAGACCACAGTGGCTCGATGATGTTTAAGTCTGGTGATTGGGGAGGCCAAGGAAGGTGTGAAAGTTCGTCCTCATGTTCCTCAAACCATGATTGGACATTCCAAGCTCTGTGAACTGGGACGTTATCATCTTGATAGATGGCATCCCCTGCAGAAAACAATGCCTGAGCATGGACTGGGTAGGCCAACATGGTTTCATGCGCTCTTCCAGTCATCAGTCCTTTCAAGATGATCATGGTACCTACTGAAAAACACGATATGACCCGCCAAGAAGTGACAGAACCACTACCAGACTGCATTGTTGGGGGCAGGATGTCTAGGTTGTACGCTTTTGATGGTATTCTCTACACGTAAACACGTCCTGCGGTGGGTTATAGTGTGAATGTGGATTCATCCGGCCACATTAAACGCGTAACTGCATCGACAGTCCACGCTGTATGCTCCTGGAATCACTGCCGTCGTCGTTGTACCCGTATCACCAGGGTTTTTGCAATAGCAGCTCTGCTATTAATATCTTGTTGATGCAGTTCACTGCTCGCTGTATTCATTGATACAGGGGTTTGGATATGCATATTAAGCTCTGTACTGATTTTCGGCGCCGTGGTCTTCTAATTACCGATAACAAATGCTCCCAGGTCTCAATCAGTCATGGTCGTTTCCCGACCGCTCTTAGGATTCGCAGACAAGGTTTTGCCACGAACATGCTATGCTGTCATATCGCTAGACACAGGAGCTCTCGATACCCCCAATAACCTGAAGACTATTTTCACGGAGGCACCTACAAGCCGATCACCAGCAATTAACCTTTTTTCCAGTCCGTTAGGTCGCTCATTCCGTCGTCACTCTGAAAGAAATTTTGCAACAAGACACTTTAAATGCACTTAAACAGGCTCTTGAGGTTCTAAACAAAGGTTTTACAACCGAAAAGTAGTGGAGACCTTTGCGTATTGTGACGTACGAAGCTGCATTAAAAGTCACGTGTGTGAGCGTGGTGTTCACATTACTCTGTCCAACCACTATACGTCATATTTTCTTGCACATGAATGAGTGGTTCCAGAGTTTCACAGCAGGACATTGCCCAAAGCCTTACTCTTCCACCATCGGCTTGTCTTCGTTCCATGGTGTATCCTGGTACTAACGCTTAAACGACACCCACCTACACTGCAGTCCACATAGTGCAATAGGAAATTCATAGGTATAAGATCTAATATACACTGAAGAGCAATTGAATTAGAGACAGCTGGTGTTATGCAAATGCGGCGCTGTGGGCGGCCCTGTAAACGGAAACGACATGACGTATGCAGCGATCCGACAATATAAGGAGTGATGCGACGGGAATCAGTAAGAGTCGGACGCAGCATGGGTAAGACGAAGGCTCTAAGCGCATTTGATCGTGGGCAAATTTTCGGGGCCCGACGAATGGGTCACTCCATCTCGGAAGTCGTGCAGGCACTGGGAATTTCACGAGCCAGTGTGTCACGGGTACACCGTGAGTATATCGAATCCGGTAAAACCATCCCTGCAAGGGTCAACTGCCGTGAACAACAGCGTGCGGATGAGCGGGGTCATCGTCAGCTAGCTCGCATTGTAACATCGGATAGATGGGCCACACTGCAAGAAATCACTCGGCATTTTAACGCTGGTGCACAAAAACGTAGCAGTCACACCACCCAGAACCATTTCCTCGCTATGGGGTACAGAAGCCATCGTCCCACGAGGGTACCGCTGCTGACCGCACATCACAGGGTGCAAAGATTAGCATGGGAGCGGGAACATCGCCACTGGACCCTAGACATGTGGAAAAATGTTGCCTGGACTGATGAGTCGAAATTCACGTTGGTACATGCGGATGGCAGGATACGAGTACGGCGCAAACCACATAAAACGATGGATCCTTTTTGCCAACAGGGTACTCTTCAAGCTGGTGGGGGTGGCATTCTCGTCTGGGGAGTGTTTACGTGGACTGAAATGGGATCCCTGGTACGTATGATATCGTCCCTCACAGGTCAACGTTACCGGGATATCCTGGACGACTATTCGCTCCCGTTTGTACGTCTTCAACATCCCACAGGGGACCTCATCTCGCAACAAGACAATGCAGCTCCCGAATTGTATCCGAATGGTTGGATGGACATTCCACCGACGTGACCTCTCTTCCTGGGCGAGCTAGGTCACCTGATCTCAATCCCGTCAAGCACATCTGGGATGCCATCGAGAGAGATGTTCGAGACTCTGACCCACCTCCATCAAAACTTCGTGAACTGAGGGAGCTTGTTCAGTGGTCGTGGATCCGTATGGCTTCCCAACGCTTCTGGTGTCTTGTCGAGTCCATGCTGAGACGAATTGCCGCCGTCATCAGGGCGAAAGGTGGTGCTACACGTTACTAGACAGATATCTCTAATTCAATCGCTCTTCAGTGTATATCGATAGGAGTACTATTTAAAAGGAAATATGGAACTTTTGTATGTAATATCTTTTGTCTAGTAAAGATTAGAAGTTTTGTTTTATTAACATTAATTATAAGTTCATTGTATGTTAACCATTCCGAGTAAATCTGTAAATGATGATTTGCTTGAGTAAACATTTCGCTGAGATGTTTGCTATAAGCATAAGAAATTATAGCGTTGTTAGGTGTTATGTTAAAAATATCATTTTTATATAAAGTAAATAGTAAGGGACTCAAAACTGAGCCCTGTAGTAGTGGTGATTGAGGTTGATCAACGATAGTATATTGAAATCTGTCAGTTAGGTAATTACTAAATAAAGTGTATGCAATACCCCACACACCCGCTTTATATCATTTAGTTAAAAGAAATTGATGATTGAGAATGTCAAACGTTTTAGTCAAATCAAGGAAGACAGCAAGTGCAATATCTTTTTAATTCAAAAATTTTTCGAATACTTCAAACTGTCCCTGAAAAATAAAAAAATGATATGTAAAATGTGCTCATCGCTCTCCTTCTGTGTGGATCCAAAATTTGGAAATTTCCAGCGAAACTTATAAGGAAAAATTCAAGAGAACACGCAGGTACTCTTTGTCGGTAATTTATGCAATGCATCTTCCGCATGCTAAGATATTTTTGGGTGTGAAATAAAGCGAGCGATTCGATAGTATACATTTATATACGTACACACATTGCATTTATTCGCGTCACTCACTACCACACTCACCGCGCCACAGTCCAGTACATGCTAAGTGGAATTAATTCACAACAATAAGGTTACTAATTCCTGACATCAAGCGGTACTTAGGCAGATTCCTCAATCATTTGGTCACAAAACTAATGAAAACAGATATGTGTCCTAAAATTTAGTATTTACAAAATTATGGCTTGCGCAGTAGTAAGCATTTCATTTCTTTACTTTTCCATAAACAATATTTAATTTGAAAATTCTTCAAATACGTGGCGTCAGTAAATAAATAAATACATCGCTCTTTCCACGTTCCAGAAACTTGGATCTCGCCCTTTGAATTTAATTGCTATAAAATATATAGCCAGTGCCGTTGTTAATGCCCACCAGATGGAGACGTCTCAGTATACATCGCTCTTTCCACGTTTCACCTTGCATCTCGCCCTTTGGATGTAACTGCTATAATATATATAGCCAGTGCTGTTGTTAATGCCCACCAGATGGAGACGTCTCAGTAGCTGAACCCATCTTACGGATTTATGATGTCAGAAGCTGACTTAAAAATACACATAGCACCGTGGATTGTTGGCCACCGTGGTGTAAATGTAACGCGCTCGGCTAGATATCGAGAGATCCGTGGTTCGGTTCCACGGCGGCGGCTGCTAACAATTTTTCGGTTGCTGTGTGTTTCTGGAACGTGGAAAGAGCGATGTATTTATATTTTAATTCTTATTGTTATATATTATTCAAAATTGGACGAACGTAAGAAACGACCCTGACGCCGATGAAATGTGATGTAGCTACGAAAGTCGGTCTGCGCATGCGCAAGATAAAATCTCACCTGAAGGTAGAAAGAAAAGTTGCATCCCGATCGTGTTAGTAAGGGTGTCTGATAAATTTAGTTCTAGGATATCTACAGGTTACTCTAAATCATGTTATACATAATTTTAAAGCAAGAGCATTTCACATATGTTTAATGTAAATAGCATTTCAACTATGTTTTGACTACTTCCGTTACCTGTTTACATGGAAATAGTTTTGCACGAGATTCACTTTACTGTAGTCGGAAAAGATGCATGGCATCAATAAAATTCTCAGACAACTCTCCAATGCACATCTCAAGGGAAGGAATGAAAACATCAAGAAAAAATCCACAACCCTCCCCATGAAGCAAATCATCGGAACGCAAGCAGGAAATGTCTATGTGTGTGAGCAAATGAAAACCCGCACAAATCCTACTCTGTAAGTCGTACATTAATGCTCCGCTGGTTTTGCGCAAATCCATTAGGTGTGCAAATAAGTTGTAATTTGAGAGAAAACAACAATACCTTTATGAATCAAAATATGCGCCGTCATTATCTATCACCTTCCGCCATCGGTCTTGTAGCTGACAGTTCCTATAAACGAAGAATTCTTCGTCCTGTGATGCGATGAAGCCGTCAACCCATTTTTGCACTTCGTCACATGTCCGGAACAGTACAGCAGACAAACCACGTTGCACCGATCGGAACAGATGATAATCTGATAGGCCTATGTCCGGACCATACGCCGTTTGCTCCAAAACTTCCCAGCTAAGCGTCACTAACGTTTCCTTGACCTATTTCGCGACAGCTTTGTCATGCAGTAATTTCACGGGACGCAATCCTTTGCCCGTGAATGGACGTTTCCGACAGATTTCCTGGTTCAATCGCAGCAATTGTTGCTTGTAGCGATCAGCAGTAACAGCTTGTCTCTGTTTCGATAGTTCATAGTAGAGCACACCCTTCATATCCTACCAGATGCACAGCAGAACATTCATTGGAGTGAATATTGCGTTTCGGTGTCGAAGTCGTTGCTTCACCGGGGTCTATTCAATGTTTTTTTGCGTTTGGGATTGTCGTACCATATCCCCTTTTCATCACCCGTAACGATATTCCGCAGGAAAGACTTTCTGTGTTGTTTATTGAACAGATTCAAACATTTCATGACACGCTCACCCTTGTTCCTCTGGCTTAGGTCATGTGCCACCCATTTTCCTTCCTTCTGAATCCCTTCCACTGCGCGTAAACGATTGGAAATGGTTTGTTGAGTTAGCCCCAGTTGTGCACCTAGTATCTTTGCGTTTCAGACGAATCTCCATCCAGAACCACTCATGAGGGTGATCTTGAACAAACGGAGCCTGATTTGTTTTGCTTTTGTTGGAGGTTTAAAGAAATTGATTAGTTGGACCTGGTGGTACAGACAGGACAAGCAGGCAGACATAAACAGGATACAGATATTTCACAGCAACATGTACAAATCCTACATGGTTTAACAGCATGCCAAATGATCAATTTACACAGATATAGCCAGAGTTGATCATGCAACACATTGCGAACAAGTATACATCAAACATGGATTTTACAGTACGCTAAATGACCGATGCACAGAGGAGATAACCAGTGTTGGACAAGTAACACACTGAGAGCCAGTGCCGAAAGACAAACACAAACATCCATGTCTTACTGGAATTCGAAACCGGAGTCCATCTCAGGCGAATGGTCAGAAGTCAGCTCTTAGACCACTGGGCCAGCGGGTTGGCTTTGAGTATTGGATATGCAGACCATCAGTATTGGATATGAAATATTTAGGTAAGTTGCTGACCATCAGTATTGGATATGCAGACCATCAGCTGTCAGACCATCAGTATTGGATATGCAGACCATCAGCTGTCAGACCATCAGTATTGGATATGCAGACCATCAGCTGTCAGACAATCAGTATTGGATATGAAATATTTAGGTAACTTGCAGACCATCAGTATTGGATATGCAGATCATTCAGCTATCAGACCATTAGTATTGGATATGCAGATCATTCAGCTATCAGACCATCAGTATTGGATATGAAATATTTAGGTAACTTGCAGACCATCAGTATTGGATATGCAGATCATTCAGCTATCAGACCATTAGTATTGGATATGCAGATCATTCAGCTATCAGACCATCAGTATTGGATATGAAATATTTAGGTAAGTTGCAGACCATGAGTATTGGATATGAAATATTTAGGTAAGTTGCAGAAAATCAATATTGGATATGCAGATCAATCAGCTATCAGACCATCAGTATTGGATATGAAATATTTAGGTAACTTGCAGACCATTAGAATTGGGTATGAAATATTTAGGTAACTTGCAGACCATCAGTATTGGATATGCCGACCATCAGCTGTCAGACAATCAGTATTGGATATGAAATATTTAGGTAACTTGCAGACCATCAGTATTGGATATGCAGATCATTCAGCTATCAGCCCATTAGTATTGGATATGCAGATCATTCAGCTATCAGACCATCAGTATTGGATATGAAATATTTAGGTAACTTGCAGACCATCAGTATTGGATATGCAGACCATCAGCTGTCAGACCATCAGTATTGGATATGCAGACCATCAGCTGTCAGACCATCAGTATTGGATATGAAATATTTAGGTAACTTGCAGACCATCAGTATTGGATATGCAAACCATCAGCTGTCAGACAATCAGTATTGGATATGAAATATTTAGGTAACTTGCAGACCATCAGTATTGGATATGCAGACCATCAGCTGTCAGACCATCAGTATTGGATATGGAATATTTAGGTAACTTGCAGACCCTCAGTATTGGATATGCAGACCATCAGTATTGCATATGCAGACCATCAGCTCGTTGATAACTGTTCGAGGGTAGAAAAGAAGCCAAAATTATAAAGCAGTGCAAGTTCGCAAATAACATGGTCAGAGTTCTCGTGATGTGAAGCCGGAAACGTAGAAAAACTGAAGAATTGATGTACATTTGAATTTTTCTTTTTCGATTTCAGGTGTAACGACCACCGTGAGCAACCCAATGGGCTATAAGCAGTCGCCCGTTCCTAATTTAGGGTCACTGACTCCAGGGAAGAGAGAGAGAGAAAGAGAGAGAGAGCCAGTGCTGTAAGACAAACACAACATCCATGTCTCGACGGGATTAGAACCCGGACCCATCTTGGCCGAATGGTCAGAAGCCATCGCTTAGAGTACTGCGCCACCGGGACAGCACAGTTGAAATGCATATTAGCGCAAAGGAATTTGGGGTTATATTCTGAGTCGAATTCCGTTTTGATGAACTGAGAGCCATCCTGGTTGCTTAGACCATTTAATATAAAACTGAGAAACAGCTGAGATTTGAAGTGCATGAATGTACACTGAAGTGTCAGAAAAACTGCTATAGACGAGCTTATGCAAAATACATAACAACGTCACCTATGCGCGTACGCGGTTGCGTCCGTCAGTGCGTATATAAAGCGATAGACATCCTTGCCAGCTGTCTGAGCTGTCTGAGCTGTTTTCGGCATCAGAATGACAAGTAAAAACGATTTGAGTGAATTTCAACGCGGTGTCGTAGTTGACGCTCGTGAGATGGGCCATCTTAATTCGGAGGTAGAAACGAAGTTCGGATTTTCATGGACGACCATTGCAAGCCTGTACCGTGACTACACGAATTCAGGCAAAACCTCCAACCTACGATACCAGTGTGGCCATAAAAAGACATTGGGTGAACGTGACCATAATCGGCTCTCAAGAATCGTTTAACGTGACACTCTCGCAGGTGTCATCGGATTTCAATTATTTTATTCCTCAACAAGCATCAGCATCCAGATTGTGCAACGTACCGCGCACAATATGGGTTTTGGGAGCCGACGCCCTACTCGAGTCCTCTTGATGGTTGCACGACACAGGGCTATGCGCTTCACTTGGGCACGGCAACACCGCAAATGGACACTTGATGACTGGAAACAAGTAGCCTGGTCGGACGAATCGCCTTTCCAACTGTATCGGGCAGATGGAAGGATTCGTGTGTGGCACAAACCCCATGAAGCTATGGATCCCGCCTGTCAACAGGGAACTGTACCGACTGGTGGTGGTGGTGGTGGGGGTCTGTAATGGTATGGGGAGTGTTTAGCTGTACTTCACTGGGGCACCTGGTACATCTACAAACATCTGTGACCGGCCAACGCTATCTGCGCATCCTTTCTGACGAGGTACACCCGTTCATGTCCTGCATTCAAGCTGATGGGTTGGGCCTGTTCCAACAGACAATGCACCTCCACATAAGTGTCGGGAAGCAACATTTTGGTTAGAGGAGCATTCATCTGAGTTTGGGGTGTTGCCATTTCCACCCAAGTCCCCAGATCTGAACCTGATAGAACACACTTGGGATGCCATGCAACGCGCTATCGAACACAGGAATCCGAGACCTCCGAATACCCCGAATTGTTGAACGCTCTGCAGGAAGTATGGTGTGCATTACCTACAGCATTATTTCCAGAAGCTAGTGGAGTCCAGCACCGTCGTATTTCCGCAGTCCTGCGCTCTCGTGGGGGACCTACCAAGTATTAGATTGGTGTACCAGTTTTTCTGGTACTTCAGTGTATTCTAGTTGTAGTCGGCATTTTAAAAAGTTATGGAAAGTGGTACGTAGAAATCTACTTGCTCTTGTTGCAGAAAGATGGGAGATTGTATTAAGAAGTTTCATTTGGACATGGTAGATGATTGAATTGATCAAAATAAAAATAAATGGGCAGATGTCAGAACAGCTAGCTGTGCTAGGGTCACGGACGAAAAGAAAGAAGTAGTCCTGGATGGAATGCGTAGAGAGGCATGCTGAATGGGTAATTCAGAACAGATATTGGAGCAAGGTAGTAACGAAAGCATGGATCAGATTGGTTTGAACTTGACAATAAAGTGCAATCGGAGGAAAGAACGATGCCAAAGTGATGAAGGATTATAGGGATTGGGAGTCTTTAATGGAGTGAAATCCACTGAATATTTTTGTCTTATAGCCTATCTAAAGCAAAACTGAGGTGACAAGGACGTCGCCAAAATATGAATATTTTTATTTTTTAGAAACGCTACCAAACCTGGGATCTTTGTTTCTTTGATGTACATACGTACGACATTTAGAACATCTATATATCCACGTGCTTTTTTAGGTCTCAGTTAAAGTTTAAACAGGAGTTTTTAAACTGGAACTACAAGGAGTGTTCAAATGAAAAGGTATGAAACGACACTGTGGGTATAAATGAAGACTTTATTCAAAGTATACACCCATAGGCCGTAGCACAACGATCCCATTGATTAACGAGCCGAAGGATTCCCTGTTCCCAGAATTCCTGTGGCCGTGACGAGACCCAGTCCTGCACAGCGTCCTTGAGTTCGTCGTCCGAGTGTAAGCGCTTCCCTTTCAGATGTTTTTTCAGGGGACCAAATACATGGAAATCGCAGGGCGACATGTCCGGGCTGTAGGGCGGATGGTCAAGCTGCTCCCACTGGAACTTGGCCAGTTCCGCGTGTGTGACCCTGGAGACGTGGTGACGCGCGTTATCATGGAGCAGAACCACACCCTCCGCGATGAATAGCGGCCGGTTTAACACCTTCCGCTGTCAGAAATCGGATAACGCTTCGCTGCTCCTCAATCGTCGAATTTTGCAATGTGAACGCCATCCTGTCCTCACACGCACTGCCGCGTCAATTGGACGGCGCTCTTTATAAGAGCCTCTGCTCTCTCCTGCGCATGCGGCCGCCCGCGCATGCTCCGATCCACGCCGGTGACTCCAATCGCATCCCTAGATGTGTCGCTACGTTCTCCCATAGAGGCATAGGCAAATATGTTAACGGTTACGTTCTTATGACGTTTCGTACCTTTTCATTTGAACACCCCTAGTATATTATGTAGCGGAAGTACACACTCCGTAGCTTTAACTGCATAGTCAGGTTAGCTTTGAACCCAGTACAGTGACTCGTCGGTGAAATGGCCCTTTAGATCAAATGAGCCTTCGGTGAAATGAAACTTTCAGCCAAGTAAATCGGCAAAACAATCATTCGGTCAAACGAACATTTCTGTGAAACGACGCTACCAGAAAATAAAAATTTAAGTCAGATGACCCTTTGGTGAAAAGTCCCTTAGATAAAGCAAAAGTTTCAGTCACGTGACCCTTCGGTGAAACACGAACTCGTCGATCAAATGAATATATTGTCGAGTCAATACTTCGGCGAAACGAACTTTTCGGTAAAACGATAAGTTCATTTCTCTCAAGTGATTCTTCCGTGTAATGAATCTTTCGATGAAGTGAACCGTCGGTAAAACAACCCTTAAATAAATTGAACATTTCGGTCGAGTGATCCTTGAGTTAAAGGAATCTTTCGATCAAATGCGTTTCAACCAAATACTTTCTGTCAAATGAGTAATACCAGTTAAAAGATACGTACATTCTTGGAAATAAATTTTGCTGATCGGAAAGACGAATTTAAAGCTTCTTGAACAATTGAAACAGGAGAACTTACTAACTTTGAACAAACGTCTGATTTTGTATTCCAAAATGGATAAAACACGAAAGCTAAACAAAACGTTTGTCCCATTTGTATAAGTGCAGTACATCATAAAGATGGGATGCAGTCCATTTAAATGATTAAATATCCTCAAAACTTCCTGTTTTTCTTTGCGTCAGTTTGCCCATTACATCGTTTCCTATTTCTTCAGGCAGACACATAAACAACCAATTCCTTAGCTTCTGTTAGCAGCGAATAATAATGTGAAACCATACTGAAAACTCAGCGGGAAACGATATCCCAGGAGGAATAGAAACATGACTAGAAGGAAAATTATTGAAAGGAAAACAATCTACAGTTTAAACGAGTAAAGCAATTCAAACAAATGAATGGACGAAGCAATTAGGTTTTAAAAAAGGAATTCCATAACTCGGAATAATTTGGGAAACAAAGATCTTCATAGAACATCTGACTTTTCCAAATAGTGATTGTTCTTTCCGAAAGCAATCCACATTTAATTACTTTTTAATTAGTTACTTTCTCTTCAACGACGTATTGATTCAGAAATTGCTTTCCTTCATTCACTGTGAATGCCAAAAAGCAATTATTCGAGTAATTGGAATAGAAATGAACAACACGATGGAAGTTTCTTAGCTTTCTCAAAATGTAAATCCGAGTAAAAATATATTTAGAACATTTTCGAGTAAAAAGACCCATAAATATTCTCATTTAGTCAATTATGCGTCTTTCTGGAGAACATAAAACTCGCGAAATTATCATGAAACATAGAAATGAGGACACTAATATACACTGACGGAAAAAAAATCCCAACGCCAAGAAGGGGTTGTGTTAGATAAACGACAGTTGGTAGTCGGTGAGAGTACATCTGTAAGATGACGTCTATGCAAGTTTCGCGCTCGGCGCATACGTGTGGCGCTAGTAGCGTCCCTCGGAACATGCAAAGCAGGTTTGCTGTAAATACGCGCTGTAACGTTCGTGAGCGTTCGTTATCGTTGAGATTCGACGTAGGGTGTTGATGTTAGTCAAGAATGCCTTTAAGAAGACGAAGAAGCCATTATCAACAGCTCACGGTTTTTGAACGAGGTCGTGTAATAAGGCTACGAGAAGGTGGATTTTCGTTCCGCAATATTGTAGAACGACTTGGCAGGAATGTAGCCACTGTGCATGATTGTAAGCAGCGGTGGTCAAGTGAAAGTACTGCCTCAAAAAGACCGGGTTCCGGCCGGCCACGTGGCACTACTGAGAGGGAAGACCGCCGTGTACCGCGTATGGTCGTGGTGCATCGTACCGCGTCTGCGGCAGCAATTCGAGCTGCAGTTGCCACCACAGTGACACAACGAACTGTTGCAAATCGGTTACTTGAAGGACAGCTCCGAGCCAGACGCCCTGTAGCTTGCATTCCACTTATTCCAAACCAGTGCGGTTTGCGACGTTAGTGGTGTCAAGCTAGAGCTCATTGGAGGACGGAGTGGAAATCTGTTGTGTTTTCTGATGAAAGCCGGTTCTGCCTGGGTGCCAGTGATGGCCATGTGTTGGTTAGAAGGAGGCCAGGTGAGCGCCTGCAAACAACCTGTCTGCGGCCGTGACACACTGGACCTACACCTGGAGTTATGGTCTGGGGAGCAATTTCCTATGACGGCAGGAGCACTCTGTGGTTATCCCACGCACCCTGACGGCACAGTTGTACGTCAGTCTGGTGATTCAACCTGTTGTGCTGCCATTCATGAACAGCATTCCAGGGGGTGTTTTCCAACAGGATAACGCTCGCCCACATACCGCTGTTGTAACCCAACATGCTCTCCAGAGTGTCGACATGTTGCCGTGGCCTGCTAGATCAATAGATCTTTCACCAATCGAGCACGTATGGGACATCATTGGACGACAACTCCAGCGTCACCCCCAACCAGCATTAACCATCCCTGTATTGACCGAGTAAGTGCAAACAGGCATGGAACTCCATCCCACAAACTGACATCTAGCACCTGCACGACACAATGCATGAACGTTTGCGTGCTTGTATTCAACATTGTGGCGGTTACACCGGTTATTATTGTACCAGTATTTCACATTTAAAATGGCTGTTCTCGCGCTTACAATAAGCTGTGATCTTGAAACCTTAATCGATTAAATATGTTACCTATACGAATGTATTGCCACCATTTCATTCCTCTAGAACTATTTTTTCGTGGTGTTGGGAGTTTTTCCGTCAGTGTAGTAATTCCGTAGTTTTATTTAGTACTGCAATGCTTGATATAGGAAGAATTTCCTCGCGATAATTTTTTCAACAGGACTGAGCATACCAATTTATTTTTCAATTCAAAGTTTTGTAGCTGAATTTCGTTTCAAACGTAGGCAGAATTAAAGTGCTCTCACGAAGCTAACTAAAAGTGAAGATTCTATTTATCCTTTTCCATCCATCAAACAAAATAAATAAAATCAAATTAAAAATACCAACGTTTGGCACAATCAAAGGTTTGTTGTACATCGACTATAGTTTCGCAGAGTATTTGGCTCGGCATCATCAGGACGAATGGAGCGCAAACATTCAAATCATCGTGATATTGATCAGAATTCTGACGGTCACGGTTTTTAGTGAGTTGTTTCCACGCGCTCGAAAGAAATGGAGTCGACGTCATATTGACAAACCGTGAAGCGTCTTATAGCTTCTTATACATTAAACTTGATTGTCGATTCAGGTGTATCAATGAGCGCAGCGTTTCCAAACAAAAAATTATGGTTATTTTCGTGGCAGTGTAGGGCTATAGGCGACCTCTTCATTTCAAAGTTTCGTAAGTAGTTCATGTGTTCCTTTACACTGAAACTTAAGGTCCTGAAGGTCTGTCCTAATATATGATTTAAAAATGTATTTTAAAACATTAACCATGAAGAAAAGACCAAGCCATTTATCTCTCCCCTTACCCTCAGGCTAATACAATTCTCTCATGTATAGGTCAGCCCGCAGGGAGTTTCAGTGTGAAGGAACGCATGAACTACGTACGGAACTATGAACTGAAGAAGTCGTCTATAGCCAAACATTGTCACGAAAATAACCATAAATGTTTCTTTTTTTTTCTAACTGAAGGTTTAACGACCACCGTGAGCCACTCAATGGCTATACGAAGCCACCCGTCCCTAATTTAGAGACACTGGTTCCAGGGAAGGGAGAGAACCAGTGCCGCAAGACAAACAAAACATCCATGCCTCACCGGGATTCGAACCCGGACCCTTTCATGGACGAATGGTCATAAGCCAGCGCTTTGACCATTGCGCCACCTGGGCGGGAAAAAATTATCGTTGATAAACATGATTCGGCTATCAAGCTTAATATATTAAAAGTTTTTCACATTTACCGGAATTCGTCATGTCTTATCAACGATATGACATCCACTCCGCATCTTTCAAGCGCGTGGAAACAACTCACTAAATACCGTGACCGTCAGAACTCTAATGATGTCACAATGATTTGAATGTTTACGCTCCATTCATCCTGATGATGCCGAGCCAAACGTCCTGAGAAACTACAATCGATGTATAATAAATTTTCGATTGTGGAAAACATTGGTATTTTTAAATATCTCTAAAAATTCGTGCCAAGCATCATGGATTACTATACTAAGCCGTCTAAGCACAGTACAAACGCAAGACAAGTATTAAAACATACAGTGTTAAAACCATTTTAATACTAAAATCATTACACCAACGCAAGATCTTTCGAGGAGCCCAGCGCCTCATCATCAGGACGAGTGGTTGACTAGTGCAGCAGGTAGCCCGTTTTTATTCACAGTGTTTTCGTCAGATGTTTATGACGTAACCAGTCCGAAGTCATAGGCGCACTAGTCAAGTTTGTAATTTTTAAATTTCTAAAAGGGCAAACTGCACGCAGTCGGTAAATCACCACAAAGTTTCACAATGTTCATAAATGGTTCTACCTCGCGTTCACCCCTCATCATATTAGTTTAATCCACGGCATTGGTATCGTTCTGGGGTTTCGTCATTACAGCATTTTTGTCTCTTTGACTGAATGAATGAACTTCCTGCCTGTAGTAAAGAGCGTCTTGACCAGAGATGGAAACAGGTCTCTGGGTCAGTGGGTCGACAATTTCTTACGGGTCCAACGAGCCGGGTCAAGGTGTTCCTGGCATAATTTTGACTCGGTTTTATTCCAGTTTTATTTTTGAAAAGCGAAAAATATATTCCAAAGAAAAATGCGGGTTGTGGAATTCTGTAGGCGATACTGCTGCCTACGGAGTGAATAAAGATTTGCTATGCAAAAAATATTGTCGTATCTTTCTTAAAGCAAGGAGAATTTCCACCGACCGACTTCAAAAACACCGACACCGTATCATAAAAGGATATTTCCTTTGCGTTCTTTTACAGTGCCATTGTCCAAGGCAAACGCCATTCACCTACTTCTCAGCTGATTCACTCTCTCCGTGCGAAGTTCACTGTATGACTAAGAGTTACTTTTCACATCTCATCTTTTACATTGATCGTTCAGAGGTTTTCGAATGATGTGCTAACATCCCGTTCGAATGACATGTCATGTCGAAATTAACTCCTTATTTGTTAATATGGATGGATTTAATAATAAGGAGGTTGATATAGGCATCGATGACAAAGAACACGTGCTTGTTGATAACCACAAGGGGAAGTGCGAATGCTGGAAATTGTTTCGTCTCATTCAGGAACCGGTGAATAATTCTGTGTTGTTTGGTCTTGCTTGTTGTTCAAAATGTGGAAAGTGTATAATTACAAAGAAACATGTCGAAGTTGTAATAAAAGATTATGGAACCAAAAATCTAATGGACCATATGAAAGTATGCGCACCTCCATCAAAGCGTGGAAAGAGTGGACAATCTAAATGCATTTAAAAAATACATTTGTGTAATCGTAAATAATGATTCCCATTTGTATTATATTCCATGGTCACGGTCACAGTCAGCCATTACTTCTGCATTACGCAAAATAGTGACACTAAAAATGTCCCTAAAATTTAGCAAGTTACCAAATTTTACTATTAAAAAAGGATTTCAGTTATTAAATATCAAGCAGTTATTGGGATGAATATGTATATATATAGTTTTGAATTTATAGTTCAAAGCAGATTTTCCCGGGTCAGTTACGCGTCCGGGTCCGGTCCAGGTCGGAAATGTTTGACCCGTTTCCAACTCTGGTCTTGATTTGTATGAAACCAAAGTGCTGGCCGCGTTCCAATCTTGGTAGTGTGTCCACATATTTACAGTTCTTGAAAGAGTTGTTGAATCAATCTGGTTCTTGATATAATACCTGGCTCTGAGATCCGTTTTCATAAGTTCCTAGTCTTGGAGCCCTTACATGGCAAGTCGCTGCTTTGATCATCATGAGCCAGCAGTGGTATACTGTAGACTCCTTGTCTGTTTGCCATGGAGACGTGATTGTGATCTTTCTTCACTATTGACAAAATATTTATTGTGCTACTCTCAAAGTCTAGATGGTGTTTCTTATACACGTTTTTAAGGATGTATGTTATGTCCGGAATAAATTGCATTAACCCCACATATTTAGTTGAGGTTTCCTCTCGTTCTAGTGTAGAAAAATCAGACTGCAGTACCTTGTCGAGTATCTTGTCAACTATGATCCAACACCACAAGTTCTGTAGTCATAGATTATATATAAAGTAAAAAAGTTAGTAAAATCATGCAATGCATTGATTATGATACGGTTTCCAACATACCAAAACCATTACTCAGATTATGAGGATATTGGTTGTGGAATGAATCTCGCTCCTGTGCCGTGATCTTTGACCCAATTTCGATTATATTCAACAGAACCGGTTCAGTATACCTCTTAAACAACATACTAAAGTTCTGTCGCAATATACGTATTTGTAGTCCAGTTGTAAGGATAATGGCTGTGGAATAAATCTCGCTCCTGTGCCCTGACCTTTGACCCCATTTCGATGATGTTCAACAGAACCGCTTCAGTATACCTCCGGAATAATACGATAAAGATTTGTTGCGATAGAAGCATTTTTTAGTCAGGTTATGAGAATAATGGTTGTGGAATTAATCTTGCTCCTGTGTTCTGATCTTTGGTCCTATTTTGATGATATTAAACAGAAACGGTGCAGTACATTTCTAGAAAAGCATACTGAAGGTTTGTTGCAAATGAAGCATTTTTAGTCAAGTTATGAGGATAATGGCTATGGAATAAATCTCCTTCCTGTGCCCTGACCTTTGCCTCCATTTGGATGATCAGTACATCTCCGGAACAACATGATGAAGTTTTGTCGCAATCGCAGCATTTTTACATAAGTTATGCCGCATAGGGGCGATGGAATGGATCCTGCCCCTATGTCTTGACCTTTGATCCCATTTCGCCCATTTTCAAAAGGGTAAATCCCCAGGTGGTGCCCTACCACATACTAAAATTTAATCGAAATCGAACCATTTGTACGCGAGTTATCGGGCAGACAGAAGTTTTGTTGCAATAGAAGCATTTTTAGTCCGGTTATGAGAATAATGGAAGCATTTTTAGTCAGGTTATGAGAATAATGGAAGCATTTTTAGTCAGGTTATGAGAATAATGGAAGCATTTTTTAGTCAGACAGTGCTGGAGCATATACATTTTTTAGCACGTCTTTTGTAAAAAAAAATCGTGCTTCTGTTATCGGTTTGTCCGTCCGTCTTTACCCACGATATCTCAGCAACTATTAGTCCGATTTGAAAAATTCTTTTTGCACTGGGAAGCATGAAATATGCAAATGATGATCCTTTATTTCGTTTTTTTTTTACGATGTACAATTTCGCCGCTAGAGGGCGTAAATTAAGATGACGTCGAACTCAAAAACACGTTTTATTCCACATATTTGCTTCTAAACATCCGATTGAAAAAAATATCTTTCGATTCCACTTATGTCGAAGAGTATTTTAGATATAGTTACTTTTTCAAATTACGCATAGATTTTCCGCTAAGGGGTGTAAAAGTAATTTACATTTTCCCCGTTAACTCTTGTTGTAAAACTCCGATTTGAAAAATGTTTTCTTCAGCGGATACATCTCCTGATGGAAAATCTTTTGCATATAATTTCAAATTTTTTGGTAAAGAATACTTTGGCCACCAGGGGGTGTAAGTGTTAATTTTTGTTTCTGATGTATTTGCCATAAAATCTGAGCTTTTAAAATATCGATTGAAAAAATTATTTGGTGGACTGATGCCACTCACATCGATAAACCTTTTCGGATTATTTTCTTCTTAAAATATTCCTCAGTTTCTCCGCCAGGGAGCGTAGATGTACATCTTATTTTTGTCAATATCTCTACTTCTAGGAGTCCGATTTGAAAAATTCCTTCTTTGTTTGATAGTGTTTTCCGTGTGACATGTTTTTCATATAATTTCAAACTGTTCAAGTAATTCATAGACTTTCTGCTAGGGTGCGTAGCGGTAAATTGCGTTTCCCCTATATCTCTTTTTCTAAATCTCCGATTTGAAACATTCTTTCTGTACCGGATACAACTCCTGATGGAAAATCGTTTGGATATAATTTCTAATTTTTGTAAAAAATGGTTTGGCCACCAGGTGGCGTAAGTTTTAATTTCCGCTTCTGTTGTATTTGCAGCAAAATATGACCTTCTAAATTCTCGACTGAAAAAACGTCGTTTACAGACCGATACTACTCATATCGACAAACCTTTTAGGAACATTTTCTTCTTAAAATAGTGCATGGTTTCTACGCCAGTAGGCGTAGATGTATATCTTATTTTTGTCAATATCTCTACTTCTAGGAGTCCGATTTGAAAAATTCTTTCTTTGTTGGATAGTGTTTCTAGTGTGACATGTGGTTCATATAATTTCAAAATTTTCAAGTAATTTATAGACTTTCCGCAAGGGGGCGTAAATGTACATTGCTTCCCCCTATATCTCTGCTTTCAAATCTCCGATTTGAAAAATTCTTTCTGCACCGCATACAGCTCCTGATGGGAAATCATTTGCACATCATTTCTAATTTTTGTAAGAAATGGTTTGGTCACCAGGTGACGTAAGTCTTGATTTCCGCTTCTGTTGTATTTGCAGCAAAATATGAGCTTCTAAAATCTCGATTGGAAAAAAAGTCGTTTGTTGACCGATACTACTCATGTAGCCAAACCTTTTAGGAAAACTCTCTTCTTGAAAAAATGCATGGTATACATATACATCTACGCCCTCTGGCGTAGATGTATATCTTATGTTTGTCAATATCTCTACTTCCAGGAGTACGATTTGAAACATTCCTTCTTTGTTGGATAGTGTTTCCGATGCGAAATGTTTTTCCAATAAATTCAAATTTTTTCAAGTAAATCATAGACTTTCCACTAGGGGGCACAAAGGTAAATTGCGTTTTCTGCGTTATTTCTGCTCCAAAAGCTCCGATTTAAAAAAAATTCTTCCTGTATCGCATACAAGACCTGATGGAAAATATTTTTCACATAATTTCTAATGTTTGGTAAAGAGTGATTTAGCCACCAGGGATCATAAGTGTTAATTTCTGCTTCTGAAGTATTTGTTGCAAAATCTGGGCTCCTGAAAACTCAACTAATTTTTTTTTCTTGGACCGATACCGCTTGAACGGATAAACCTTTTGAGAATACTTTCTTCCTAAAATAATGCATGGTTTTCCCACCAGGGGACGTAAAGTCACATCTTATTTTTGTCGATATCTCTGTTTCTAAGAGTTCGTAAGCTCACGATTCCGTTTACAGCAATATCTGAGGGATTAAAAACCCGATTGAAAATCTTCTTTCTTTGGTCAGATCTATTGTTTTCCATACCGGTTCCATTGACTTTGAATAGATTTGATAAATTTAATTTGCGTCAGAACGGATTCAAAAGACGTGCTTATTACACCCGAAAATTCGGTGTCATCTTTCTTGTTTCAAGCTACGGTTGGAGAGCGTAAGTAAAAGCTCTACACTTGAGGAATATCGCATAGGTAACATATACCCCTGATTTCTACCCCAGATTTCACTGACGAACCAAAGTCCAGAGAACACAGCTTGGCCGATCACACGCCATTAATGATGGGGTCGACGTACACTATCCACGCTTGTACACACCGACCGGCCGCTTGGCAACGGCGGTGGAAAATGTTGATGGCTCAAGCAGCGTCAGCGAGCGAATGTTACCGCGCACTCTGCATACCATGTATGACATATTTGTGTGTCCCTATTGACTGCTCGTCATCGGACATTACGCCTCGCCCGCTGCATGCGGACGTAGAAATTAGACCTCTGCAGAGTGACGCCATCTTGTTTGGTCAAACGAATCCTGTTTTCATCTCTACCGAGCTGACGGGAGGGTGCGGATATGGTGGCGTCGGCAGCATGAGACCATGTCCCCGTCATGTCAGGTTGGCTATATTCAATGAGGTGGTGGCTGTGTGATGGTTTGGGGAGCTTTTTCGTGACACCCATTATCTCCCTTGGTGTGTTTTGAGGGGTCCTTAACCGCTGCACGCTAACAGCATGCCTTGGCCAATAACCTATACGCTTTCATGGTCTTTGCGCATCCTTCGTCCAATGGTCTTTTTCAGCATGACAACGCACCGTCCCACCTGGCCGCAACCACCCAGGCATGGCTCAACCCCAGATCTCTCGATATCTAACCAAGGCTAACGCGCTCGGCTAGAAATCGAGAGATCTGGGATTCGATCCCCAGCGGTGCCCGAATAACAAATTTTCGGTTGCTATGCGTTGATAAAACGTGGAGAGAGCTATGTCTTTGTTTATTCACTGAATTCACGTATTTGAAGAATTTTCACTTTGGATGTCTCCCTTTGGATTTAACTACTATAATATACACTGAAGAGCAATTGAATTAGAGACAGCTGGCGTTATGCAAATGTGACGCTGTGGGCGGCCCTGTAAACGGAAACGACTGGACGTATGCAGCGATCCGACAATATAAGGAGTGATGCGACGGGAATCACTAAGGGTCGGACGCAGTATGGGTAAGACGAAGGCTCTAAGCGCATTTGATCGTGGGCTAATTGTCGGGGTCTGACGATTCGGTCACTCTATCTCGAAAGTCGTGCAGGCACTGGGATTTTCACGAGCCGTTGTGTCACGGGTGTACCGTGAGTACATCGAATCCGTTAAAACCACCATCCCTGCAAGGGCCAACTGCCGTGGACACCAGCGTGTGGATGAGTGGGGCCATCGTCGGCTAGCTCGCATTGTAACAGCGGGCAGACGGGCCACAGTGCAAGAAATCACTCAGCATTTTAACGCTGGTGCACAAAAACGTGTAAGCAGCCACACCATGCAGAACCATCTCCTCGCTATGGGGTACAGAAGCCATCGTCCCACGAGGGTACCGCTGCAGACCGCACATCACATGGTGCAAAGATTAGCATGGGCACGGGAACATCGCCACTGGATCCTAGACATGTGAAAAAATGTTGCCTGGACTGATAAGTCGAGATGAACGTTGGTACATGCGGATGGCAGGATACCAGTACGGCGCAAACCACATGGAGCGATGGATCCTTCTAGCCAGCAGGGTACTCTTCAAGCTGGTGGGGGTGGCATTCTCGTCTGGAGACTGTTTACGTGGACTGAAATGGGACTCCTGGTACATGTGACATCGTCCCTCACAGGTCAACGTTACCGGGATATTCTGGACGACCATTTGCTCCCGTATGTGCGTCTTCAACATCCCACTGGGGACCTCATCCTGCAACAAGATTATGCACCGTGCCATCGCTCCAGAATTGTATCCGAATGGTTGGATGAACACTCCACCGACGTGACCGAGCTTCCTTGGCCAGCTAGGTCACCTGACCTCAATCCCATTGAACATAGCTGGGATGCCATCGAGAGAGTTGTTCGAGGCCCTGACCCCCTGCATCAAATCTTCATGAACTGTGGGAGCTTTTTCAGGGGTCGTGGATCCGTATGGCTTCCCAACGCTTCCGGTGTGTTGTCAAGTCCATGCCGAGACGAATCGCCACCGTCATTAGGGCGGAAGGTGGTGCTACACGTTACTAGGCAGGTAACTCTAATTCAACTGCTCTTCAGTGTATATATATGTATCTCTAATTCAATTGCTCTTCAGTGCCGTTAATGCTCACTAGATGGTGACGTCTCAGTAGCTGAGCCCATCTTACGGATTTATGATGTCAGAAGTTGACGGAGAAACACACATAATGCCGTGGATTGTTGGCCACCGTTGTGGAAGGCTAACGCGCTCGCCTAGATATCGAGAGATCTGGGATTCAGATCTCCAGCGGAGACCGAATAATAATTTTTCGGTTGCTATGTGTTGCTAAAACGTGGAAAGAGCGATGTCTGTGTTTATTCATTGACGCCACGTATTTGGAGGATTTTCACTTTGTAACCTTGCAGTGGCTCCAAAGGTCTCTGGAATTAAAGCCCTGTGGGAGCTCTTCGGGTTGCTGTGGAGCCGAACATCAGATCCATGGATCCTGGAGTGAAGTTTCGGGCGGAGTTGTGAACAATGCTGCAAAGGGATGGCTGGAATTACCTCTGGAAACTGTCCGGCATTTTGTGTAGTCGATGCCTCGGTGTATACAGGCTGTTATTCTCACTACAAGAGGACCAACACGCTATTATATAGGTATCTCTAATATGTATTTTGTCCAATGAGTGCATTTTTTAATTTGTGGCAAGAATGTTTCTGTTTTAGCAGCTGTTTTTAAACTCATTAACTCAGAAAGAAAAAAAAATTCTGTTTTCTAGTGCATTACCTACTGATAAGTATGTAAATACTCCTCTTTTTTTCTGCGCCCTTAGGATCTGAGGGAAAATAAGATCAATCTAAACAACCTAACAGGTTTGACCTACAAAAATAATTAATGATGTCTAGAGAGGAACAGGCAAGAAATGGGGATTTAAGAGAGTGCTTTTTTTAATAGTAACAAACGTTATTGGAAAGTGCAGCCGTGATGACCTAATTCCTTGATGAACTGGTTATTCAGATCCGAGGAGTACGATTTATTCTGTGGTCATTTTGAAGAAAGCTAGTCTGCCGCGGGGTTTATGGGAATTTCGAAAACGTAGGGAGAATTTGAGAATTGAGAGGGAAAGAAAGAAAAGCTATTTTTGTTAAGGATTATTTTAAGATCATTGGAAATTTCTTGGAGGCAGGATGCAACTGAATAAGATTCCTCATGAAATGTTTTCCAGGGACGCACAGGGATTGCAATACCATGGGAATTAAGTCAGTTGGAAGTGGTAAAACGGTAACTTGTAACAAGAATGAGGAGTTTGAGAATGCGTCAAATGCCTTTAAAAGAGCCTTTTCATTTTTGCCGAAAATTTTCAGCAGTTGAAATTAAAGATGTGCGTCTTGTAGGGCATAAAATAAAATTTATGCTATGTAAACGAATGTTTTCGTAAAGTTAAATATTCCTGAGATAAGGGCAGTTATTCAATGCCAAACGTCAAATTTTCAGGGCTTGCAAGGGCGAATTTGGTTCATCAACTCTGACACAAGCAAGGCAAGGGCGGTGGACCGGGTGGTAAACATTCCTTTTTAGAAGGGGCGAGGATGAATGAAAGATGGGTTTAGGAGTGACGAGATGCAATACAAAACATTCAAACTTCATTGTGGCTTGAAGTTATTTTTCTCTAGAGCCAGAGGCTATGGTATGGAGCATTGCACCTTTTTGGAATTATATTTCTTTATTTGTTGGGTTTTTCGGAGATAACTTTGGGTGAGAATGAGAAAGCGTTAGCATATTTCGATATTTGTAGATTTGTACAAACTTTATGGAAAATTAATTAACGTTTTGCAAAAAAGGATTTGGGCGGGTTTTCATCTGTTCATAAATTTTGATCTTTGTGGATTTGCACAAAATATGTGGAGTATTAATTCACGACTTGCAGAGTAGGATTTTGTGTGGGTTTTTATCTGTTCATAAATTTTGGTCCTTGTAGATTTGTACAAGGTAAATGGAGTATTATTTCATGCCTCGCACAGTAGGATTTGGGTGGGTTTTCATTTGTTCATAAATTTTGATCTTTGTGGATTTGCACAAAATAAAGTGAGTATTAATCCACGACTTGCAGAGTAAGATTTTTGGCGGGTTTTCATTTGTTCATAAATTTCGATCTTTTGTGGATTTGCACAAAATAAAGTGAGTATTAATCCACGACTTGTAGAGTAGGATTTTGGGCGGGTTTTCATCTGTTTATAAATTTCGATCTTTGTGGATTTGCACAAAATGAGTGGATTATCAGTTCACGATTTGCACGGTTGGATTTTGGGTAGGTTTTTATCTGTTCATAAATTCTATCTTTGTAGATTTGTACAAGGTAAATGGATTATCAATTCATGCCTCGCAGAGTAGGATTAGGGTGGGTTTTCATTTGTTCATAAATTTCGATCTTTGTGAATTTGCCCAAAATAAGTGGAGTTATATAATATTAACATTACACAACTTAACAAGAAGTGTGTACGTTTGTGAAAAACTCTTCACACGTTATTCTTGAGTAGCCAAGGATATTTATGTACGTTGAAGTATACCACATCCATTGTATGCGAGCAATAATATATGTGACCATTTGCAATAGGCTGACTTATTACTGACCTAGTAGTATCTGCGATCACCTGCTACAGGCAGACTTTTTCCTTTTTTCTTTTCCTTTCCTTTTCTTCTATATTTATATATAATGTAATCACAACGGAAATTCTAGCATATTAGATATTTATTTTCCATATATTATATAACAATACTATTCTCTGACGTATATTTCAGCAGACATAACGAATCACTTGAAGGTAATACCAGCAAAAGTCTGGTGCACTCAGATATGTTCAGTCCATATATATGATATTAAAAGTCAGATGAAATTTAAATAGGCTAAATCACAAATACGAAATAATCCTCTGCCGTCACAGATGACCAAGCTGTATGTATGCCACAACTCCAGGCAATTTATATTCTCTAGGACTCAACCATGTGGTTCCACGTAATGAAAATGTCCTTTAATAAAAACTTTTAAATATTTATAAAAACACACCTTATGACGATGATACACATAAAAATAAAACCAAGGAAAGAAACTGAAAGGCTAAAGTCATAGTCCATAGCGTCCTCAAGTAGTAGTTGACGATCTTCACAGATTGCTATGCATTTCGGTGTATAAACACCATTCTCAGGCAAAAGTTGTCATCACTTGAAGGACACAAGAGCCTTGTGAGAGGCCCCTATATACCTATATGACCACTATAATGCGCGCCGCCTACGTTGATGAAACTGAATTGTTCGATGTCAATCGATATGTTCCTGTAGTTTACTAAATGCACTTTTTTTAATCAACTATAAATCACATTACCTACCACAACAATTCATATCATTCCCCGAATTACAATTTTTATGTACTTTAAAATAATTTCGGCACTCTCTACAGGAACATATCGATTAACATCGAATAATTCAGTTTCATCAACGTAGGCGGCGCGCATTTCAGTTGTCATATAGGTATATAGGGGCCTTTCACAAGGCTCTTGTGTCCTTCAAGTGATGACAACTTTTGCATGAAGATGATGTTTATACACCGAAATGCATAGCAATTTGTGAAGATCGTCATCTACTACTTGAGGACGCTATGGACTATGACTTTAGCCTTTGAGTTTCTTTCCTTGGTTTTATTTTTATGTGTAACATCGTCATAAGGTATGTTTTTATAAATATTTAAAAGTTTTTATTAAAGGGCATTTTCATTACGTGGAACCACATGGTTGAGTCCTAGAGAATATAAATTGCCTGGAGTTGTGGCATACATACAGCTTGGTCATCTGTGACGGCAAAGAGGATTATTTCGTATTTGTGATTTAGCCTGTTTAAATTTCATCTGACTTATAATATCATATATATGGACTGAACATATTTGAGTGCACTAGAGTTTTGATGACATTACCTCCAAGTGATTAGTTATGTCTGGTTAAATATACGTCAGAGAATAGTATTGTTATATAAGATATGGAAAATAAATACTTAATATGCTAGAATTTACGTAGTGATTACATTATATATATATATATATAGGGAAGAAAAGGAAAGAAAAAAAAAGAAAAAAGTCTGTCTGTAGCACATGATCGCAGATACCACTATGTCAGTAATAAGTCAGCCTATTGCAAATGTTCGCAGATATTATTGCTCTCATACATTGGACGTGGTATGCTTCAACGTACATAAATGTCCTTGGCTACTCAAGAATAACGTGCGAAGAGTTTTTCGGAAAAATACACACGTCTTGTTAAGTTGTGTAATGTTAATACTATATATTTCTATAACACGTTTTCATCAAATGATACTAATATCCTTAGTATCACATTTGATAAGTGGAGTTATAATTCACGACTTGCAGTGTAGGATTTTAGATGGGTCTTCATCTGTTGATAAATTTCGATCTTTGTGGATTTGCACAAAATAAGTGGAGTATTAATTCATGACTTGCACGGTAGGATTTTGGGTGGGTTTTTATCTGTTCATAAATTTCGGTCTTTGTAGATTTGTAGAAGATAAATGGATTATCAATTCATGCCTCGCAGAGTAGGATTTGGGTGGGTTTTCATCTGTTGATAAATTTCGATCTTTGTGGATTTGCACAAAATAAGTGGAGTATTAATTCATGACTTGCACGGTAGGATTTTGGGTGGGTTTTTATCTGTTCATAAATTTCGGTCTTTGTAGATTTGTAGAAGATAAATGGATTATCAATTCATGCCTCGCAGAGTAGGATTTGGGTGGGTTTTCATCTGTTCATAAATTTCGATCTTTGTGGATTTGCACAAAATAAGTGGAGTATTAATTCATGACTTGCACGGTAGGATTTTGGGTGGGTTTTTATCTGTTCATAAATTTCGGTCTTTGTAGATTTGTAGAAGATAAATGGATTATCAATTCATGCCTCGCAGAGTAGGATTTGGGTGGGTTTTCATCTGTTCATAAATTTCGATCTTTGTGGATTTGCACAAAATAAATGGAGTATTAATTCACGACTTGCAGAGTAGGATTTTAGTTGGGTTTTTATCTGTTCATAAATTTCAATATTTGTAGATTCGTGCAAAATCAGCGGAGTATAAATTCACGGCTAGTAGAGTAGGATTTAGGCCGGTTTTCATTTGTTCATAAATTTCGATCTTTGTAGATTTGTACAAAATAAGAGGATTATTAACTCATGACTTACAGTGTAGGAGTTGGGAGGGTTTTCATTTGTTCATAGGCATTTTCTGTTTGCGTTCCGATGATTTGCTTCTAAGGAAGGGTTGTAGGTTTTTTCGTTTTTTCATGATGTTTTCATTCCTTCCCTTGAGATGTGCATTGGAGAGTTGTCTGAGAATTTTATTGATGCTATGCATCTTTCCCAACTGCTGTAAAGTGATTTCCGTGCAAAAATATTTCGATGTAAAGAAATAGGTTACAGAAGTAGTCAAAACATTGTTGAAATGCTATTCACTTTGAAATGGTGTGAAACGCACTTGCTTTAAAATAATGTATAAGACGATGGATGTCCTGTTGCTTTAAAATAATGTATAACAAGATTGGGTGTAACCTGTAGATATCCTAGACTTAAATTTATTAGATACCTTCACTAAAACAATCGAGACGCAACTTTTCTTTCTACCTTGAGATCAGATCTATCTTGCGCATGCGCAGACCGACTTTCGTAGCTACATCACATTTCATCGGTGTCAGGGTCGTTCGTCCAATTCTGAATATATTATTTAAAAAAAATATATTCTTCTTATTATTATATCGTCATCATCAACCATTAGCAATCCAATGCTGGATGAAGGTCTCCCAAAATTTCTTTCACAATTGTCAGTCTTGAGCCTGTTTCCTTCCTGTCACTCCAGCATACTTTCGAATTTCATCCGTCCATCTCCCATGGGGTCTACTTCTGGGTCATTTCCTGTCCCTCGGAATCCAGTTTAAAATTTCGGTTGTCCATCGGTGGTCCGTTCGTCTGGCAACTTGTCCAGCCCATTGCCATTTCAGTGATTTCACTCTGGTCATTATGTCGTCCACTCCAGTCATTTTTTCTCATCCACAAGTTCCTCTTCTTATCTTTCCTGGTTACACCAAGCATGCATCTCTCCATGCATCTTTGAGTTGTCTGCAGTCGTTGTATGTCTTTTTAAGTTAAGGCCCATGTCTTCTCCATACGTAAGCACTGGCAGGATTCATTGATTAAACACTTTTCTTTTGAGACATAATGGCATACTGCTCTTAAAAATTGTACTGTTTCTTCCAAAAGCTCTCCATCCAAGTTTTATATGCCGATTAATTTCTTCATCAATGTGGCCCTCACTTGATATCTGCTGCCCAAGATAAATGTAGGAATAGGTTGTCGCAAGCTTTTCTCCATCAATCGATAAATTTTCGTTTCTTGTAAAAGCATCGTACATCACTTTTGTCTTCTGAAAGTTTATTTTTAATCCCACTTCTTTGCTCTTGTCAGCAAGTTCTTTGATCATACTCTGCAGCTCTGAAGGAATAGTTGCAAAGATGAATACGTCATCAGTAAAACGAAGGTGAGTTAAGTAATCTCCATTAATCTTTATCACTTTGTTTTCCCAGTTCAATGATTGAAAGACATTTTGCAATGTGGCGTTAAAGAGCTTGGGAGATGGTGTCACCACTCCCTTTCCAATTCTTATTTGTGCTGTATCCTCAAATATCCGAACCTTTGCACTTGCATTTTCATATATGTTATTAATAATGCTAATGTATGCATAATATATTATATATTATATATATATATATCATCATCATCATCATTGTCAACCATTATCAATCCACTGCTGGACGAAGGTCTCCCCAAGTTTCCTCCACAACGGTCTGTCTTGTGCCAGTCTCCTCCATGTCACCCCTGCATACTTTCGAATTTCATCCACCCATCTCCCATGTGGTCTTCTTCTGGGTCTTTTCCTGTCCCTTGGAATCCAATCTAAAATTTCGGCTGTCCATCGATGATCTGTCTTTCTGGCAGTATGTCCAGCCCATTGCCATTTCAGGGATTTAACTCTGATCATGATGTCTTCCACTCTTGTCATTTTTCGGATCCACGAGTTCCTCTTCTTATCTCTCCTGGTTACACCAAGTATGCACCTCTCCATGCTGCTTTGAGTTGTCTGCAGCCTTCGTATGTCTCATTTAGTTAAGGTCCACGTCTCTGCACCATACGTAAGCACTGGAAGGATGCATTGATCAAACACTTTTCTTTTAAGACATAATGGCATATTGCTCTTGAAAATTATGCTGTTTCTTCCAAAAGCTCTCCAGGCAAGTTTTGTACGCCGATTAATTTCTTCATCAATGTGACCCTCACTTGATATCTGCTGTCCAAGATAAACGTACGTGTCTGTTATCTCCAGCTTTTCTCCATCAATCGATAAATCTTCATTTCTTGTAAAAGCATTGAACATCACTTTTGTCTTCCGAAAGTTCATTTTTAATCCCACTTCTTTACTCTCGTCAGCAAGTTCCTGGATCATACTCTGCAGCTCTGATGGGCTAGTTGCAAAAATGACTACGTCATCAGCAAAACGAAGGTGGGTTAGATAATTTCCATTAACCTTTATCCCCTTGTTTTCCCAGCTCAGTGACTGAAAAACACCCTCCAATGTGGCATTAAAGAGCTTCGGAGATATGGTGTCACCTTGTCTCACTCCCTTTCCAATTTTTATGTGTGTTGTATTTTCAAACAGCCTAATCTTCGCACTTGCATTTTCATAGATGTTATTAATAATATTAATGTATGCATCTTCAATACCGCAGGATTTCAGAGCCATTGCAACTGCTGATGGTTTCACCGAATCAAAGGCTTTTTCATAATCGATTAAAGCCATGCACAATAGAAGTTCATATTCCCTCGCTCTTTCAATTAGTTCTCTCAGTACGTGGATATGATCTATTGTGCTGTAGCCACTCCTGAATCCAGCTTGTTCTCTCGGTTGAGCCATGTCCAGTGTTACCTTTAAGCGGTGTAAAAGAACTTTAGTAAAGATTTTATAAACTACTGATAGGAAGCTGATCGGTCTGTAGTTTCCGAGATCCTCAATGTCACCTTTCTTATGTAGCAGGATTATTGTAACGGTGTTCCAATATTCAGGAATCTTTCCTTCATTAAGGCATCGAGTGAAAATTTGGGCGAGTACCGTTTCGATTTCTCCACTTGCTTCTTGTATGATGTCTACAGTAATTCCATCTTCTCCTGGAGCTTTTCCCCGCTTCATGTTCTTGATTGCATGTGCAACTTCTGCTGGAAGGACTGGAGGAACTCTGGTACTGGTATCTTTCATGATGTCTGGAGTGCATGTATCATCCCTTTCATATAATTTGGAGTAGAAATCTTTCACTCTTGTCAAAATTTCGCCTCTATTTCTTGTTACAGAACCATCTTCTTTTCTCAGTGCCATAATCTGTTTTCTTCCCTTACTGAGATGTCCCTTTGCTATCTTTAGGCTTTGGTTGTTTTCAATTGCTTTCCTCACTAGTTCACAGTTGAATTTTCTTACGTCTTCAGTGATACGTTTTCGTACTGTCTTGCATAGCTCTATATATTCCACTTTGGAAGTCACATATTCTTTAGTTGTCCTCATCTCTCTTCTTTTTTGCATCAACATTTTCGTTTTTCCTGATAATTTATTTACATGCAACTTGTTCTTAGACCCAGCTAATTTTGTTGCTGTTTCCATAAGAGCTTTGGTTACTTTTCTGTTAACTTCAGAGATGTCCACTTCTTCCGATGTTAGGCCTTCTAAAGCAGAGAACCTGTTCTTCAATTCCAACTTGAAGGTATTATGGTGTTTTTTAAGGTTGGTTATGTCAATAGATTTTGTTTTTCTTATGAGCTTGCCACGTTCAAGTTTAGTGTTGAGGTGCATCTTACATCTCACCAATCTATGGTCACTACCTGTGTTGAACTTGTTTAGCACACTGCAGTCTTCTATGACGAATTTTTTGTTACACATAATAAAATCAATTTCACTTGTCGTCCCATTTGGATGTCTCCATGTCCATTTCCTGTGTGGCGTTTTCTTGAAGAAGGAGTTCAAGATGAAAAACCCTTCTGCCTCTGCAAACTCTACGAGAGTATTTCCACGCTGGTTTCTGTTGCCGTGACCGAATTTACCTACTGAAGTTTCATTCTGTTGCCGTTGCCCTATTTTTGCATTGAAATTTCCCATAATTATTTTCAAGTGCTGCTTACCTTTATTATTTAGATGACAAATTTCCTCATAAAATTATTCAATTTCTTCTTCAGGATGACTTGTCGTGAGTGCATAAGTTTGAATAATCTGAGCCTGGTATCTTTTCGAGAGTTGGATAACAAGTCGTGCAGCTCTGTCAGAGGAACTTTCAACTTCTACCACTTTATCCTTCAGTTTCTTGTTTATTATAAATCCAACACCACTAGTTCTGCCAGTATCTGTCCCACGATAGTAGAAGAGATGTCCACTTTTCAGTTCGATGAGATCTTCTCCTTTTCTCCTTACCTCACTTAGCCCCACGATGTCCCACTTGATCCTTTGTAGTTCCTCTTCCAATTCAAGAAGCCTTGAATCAGAAGATAGGGAGCGTCCATTGTACGTTGCCAAGGTCAGCATCAGATGGCAGCCTAGTCCGGTCCTCTGGGGATTCTTAGCACCCTCTGCCTTCATGTCGCACTGGCCGCTGCCTTTGCCAGGTACATTCCAGCTGCCGGAGACTGAGGGCCAAGATTTAAGTTGTGGAGTCATTTTGGAGTCATTTTTAAGAATAATATATATATGTATATATATATATATATATATATATACGCTCCCTATCTTCTGATTCAAGGCTTCTTGAATTGGAAGAGGAACTACAAAGGATCAAGTGGGACATCGTGGGGCTAAGTGAGGTAAGGAGAAAAGGAGAAGATCTCATCGAACTGAAAAGTGGACATCTCTTCTACTATCGTGGGACAGATACTGGCAGAACTAGTGGTGTTGGATTTATAATAAACAAGAAACTGAAGGATAAAGTTGTAGAAGTTGAAAGTTCCTCTGACAGAGCTGCACGGCTTGTTATCCAACTCTCGAAAAGATACCAGGCTCAGATTATTCAAACTTATGCACCCACCACAAGTCATCCTGAAGAAGAAATTGAAGAATTTTATGAGGAAATTCGTCATCTAAATAATAAAGGTAAGCAGCACTTGAAAATAATTATGGGAGATTTCAATGCAAAAATAGGGCAACGGCAACAGAATGAAACTTCAGTAGGTAAATTCGGTCACGGCAACAGAAACCAGCGTGGAAATACTCTCGTTGAGTTTGCAGAGGCAGAAGGGTTTTTCATCATGAACTCCTTCTTCAAGAAAAAGCCACACAGGAAATGGACATGGAGACATCCAAATGGGACGACAAGTGAAATTGATTTTATTATGTGTAACAAAAAAATTCGTCATAGAAGACTGCAGTGTGCTAAACAAGTTCAACACTGGTAGTGACCATAGATTGGTGAGATGTAAGATGCACCTCAACACTAAACTTGAACGTGGCAAGCTCATAAGACAAACAAAATCTATTGACATAACCAACCTCAAAAAACACCATAATACCTTCAAGTTGGAACTGAAGAACAGGTTCTCTGCTTTAGAAGGCCTAACATCGGAAGAAGTGGACATCTCTGAAGTTAACAGAAAAGTAACCAAAGCTCTTATGGAAACAGCAACAAAATTAGCTGGGTCTAAGAACAAGTTGCATGTAAATAAATTATCAGGAAATACGAAAATGTTGATGCAAAAAAGAAGAGAGATGAGGACAACTAAAGAAGATGTGACTTCCAAAGTGGAATATATAGAGCTATGCAAGACAGTACGAAAAAGTATCACTGAAGACGTAAGAAAATTCAACTGTGAACTAGTGAGGAAAGCAATTGAAAACAACCAAAGCCTAAAGATAGCAAAGGGACATCTCAGTAAGGGAAGAAAGCAGATTATGGCACTGAGAAAAGAAGATGGTTCTGTAACAAGAAATAGAGGCGAAATTTTGACAAGAGTGAAAGATTTCTACTCCAAATTATATGAAAGGGATGATACATGCACTCCAGACATCATGAAAGATACCAGTACTAGAGTTCCTCCAGTCCTTCCAGCAGAAGTTGCACATGCAATCAAGAACATGAAGCGAGGAAAAGCTCCAGGAGAAGATGGAATTACTGTAGACATCATACAAGAAGCAAGTGGAGAAATCGAAACAGTACTCGCCCAAATTTTCACTCGATGCCTTAATGAAGGAAAGATTCCTGAGGATTGGAACACCGCTACAATGATCCTGCTACATAAGAAAGGTGACATTGAGGATCTCGGAAACTACAGACCTATCAGCCTCCTATCAGTAGTTTATAAAATCTTCACTAAAGTTCTTTCACACCGCTTGAAGGTAACACTGGACATGGCTCAACCGAGAGAACAAGCTGGATTCAGGAGTGGCTACAGCACAATAGATCATATCCATGTGCTGAGAGAGCTAATTGGAAGAACGAGGGAATATGAACTTCCATTGTGCATGGCTTTTATCGATTATGAAAAAGCCTTTGATTCGGTGAAACCATCAGCAGTTACAATGGCTCTGAAAACCTGCGGTATTGAAGATGCATACATTAATATTATTAATAACATCTATGAAAATGCAAGTGCAAAGATTAGGCTGTTTGAAAATACAACACACATAAAAATTGGAAAGGGAGTGAGACAAGGTGACACCATATCTCCGAAGCTCTTTAATGCCACATTGGAGGGTGTTTTTCAGTCACTGAGCTGGGAAAACAAGGGGATAAAGATTAATGGAGATTATCTAACCCACCTTCGTTTTGCTGATGACGTAGTCATTTTTGCAACTAGCCCATCAGAGCTGCAGAGTATGATCCAGGAACTTGCTGACAAGAGTAAAGAAGTGGGATTAAAAATGAACTTTCAGAAGACAAAAGTGATGTTCAATGCTTTTACAAGAAATGAAGATTTATCGATTGATGGAGAAAAGCTGGAGATAACAGACACGTACGTTTATCTTGGACAGCAGATATCAAGTGAGGGTCACATTGATGAAGAAATTAATCGGCGTACAAAACTTGCCTGGAGAGCTTTTGGAAGAAACAGCATAATTTTCAAGAGCAATATGCCATTATGTCTTAAAAGAAAAGTGTTTGATCAATGCATCCTTCCAGTGCTTACGTATGGTGCAGAGACGTGGACCTTAACTAAAAGAGACATACAAAGGCTGCAGACAACTCAAAGAAGCATGGAGAGGTGCATACTTGGTGTAACCAGGAGAGATAAGAAGAGGAACTCGTGGATCCGAAAAATGACAAGAGTGGAAGACATCATGATCAGAGTTAAATCCCTGAAATGGCAATGGGCTGGACATACTGCCAGAAGGACAGATCATCGATGGACAGCCGAAATTTTAGATTGGATTCCAAGGGACAGGAAAAGACCCAGAAGAAGACCACATGGGAGATGGGTGGATGAAATTCGAAAGTATGCAGGGGTGACATGGAGGAGACTGGCACAAGACAGACCGTTGTGGAGGAAACTTGGGAGACCTTCGTCCAGCAGTGGATTGATAATGGTTGACAATGATGATGATGATGATATATATATATATATATATATATATATATATATATATATTATTCTTAATAATATATAGTATTCAGAATTAAAATAAATATTGTTTTTGAAAAACTAAACAGTTGAAATGCTTACTATTGCTGCCGCTATAATTTAGTAACTACTAAATTTTATGACTCACAACCTTTCTTACTAGTTTTGCGAAAAAATGGTTCATTAATCCACCTAAGTACCGCTCAATGTCCGGAATTAGTAAACCTTATTTTTATAATTTAATTCTACTTAGCATGTACCAAACTATGGCTCGGTGTGTGTGGTCGTGAGTGATGCGAATACATGCAATTTGTTGTACGTAAATAAATTTACAGAATGTAACCAAAAGTCCGTAAACAGCCACATAACTGGTGAAATAATGGTCGTAGAGGAACAAAACTGGTGACTAGATTTAGGTAAAGGGACAAGGACGATCGAATGAGACCAACAGCAGCCCCTTCTGGCGGCTATTTGCCGTACTTATGAGATAGAAAGCGAGATAGGGCAAAAAAGGCAATTGCAATGTTGTAGAGCATCCGTTTTTAGTGCGGAAATGACACGTGGTTTACCAAAAAGAGGCCAGGAAACGCCTGTAAACGCTACGAATGCAACCGACATGCATGATACAGCATAAGAAACAAAAGAATAAAGACGCAACTGAAACAGAATAAGCATTTTTAGTAATCACGCAAAATGCAATTACGCCTGCAAACCGTGACGCGGTAGGCCAACGGTTTCCCGACTGACACCGTCCGGCGAACTTTCGCATTCGTTGCGTTTATAGGCGTTTCCTTGCTGGCTTCCGGCGAACCACGTGCCGTTTCCTACTAACCAACGGATGCTCTACAGTTTTGTAATTGACTTTTTTGCCCTATCTGGTTTTGGTTCGAAGTTAGTTTTCATAAGTGCCGCAAAAATCCGCCAGAGGGCGCTGCTGTTGGTCTCATTCGATCGGCCATGGCCCTTCACTTATATCTAACCGCCAGTTTCATTCCTGTACGACAATTATTGCTTCAGTTATGTAGCTGTTTCATGACTTTTGGTTATTTCCTGTACACTCTCGCATCACTCGTTTTCTTTCACACCCATAAAGATCTTAGCATGCGGAAGATGCACAGCATAAATTACCGACAAAAAGAGTACCAGATTATTTTCTTGAATGTTTTCCTTATGAGTTTTGATGGAAATTTTCCAAATTTTGGTTCCATATAGGAGGAGAGCGATGAAGCACATTTTACACAACATTATTTTATTTTTCAGGGAGAGTATGTAGTTCTTGCAGGAAAGGAATCTGAGGATAGTTTTGTTGGAACTACTGTTTTGATGGCATATTTAACCTGAGGTCCTTAGAACAGTCTTTTGTCCAAAATAATTCCTAGATATTTATCTTGCGGAGTCCGGAAGATTAGTTCGTTGCCAAGTGTTACTGCTAGGGAATGGTTAAAACGTTTCTTGCGAAAATAAGTGCTTGTGTTTTAGGGCTATTTAAAAACATTTTCCATGTGGTATACGTAAAAATGTATTTCCAACACATGGAGGAATTTTTAAAGCTTGCTAGCTAGAAGATTTACACTATATTGAAAAAAGTCACCGGACACCCTTTCGAAAGCAAATGAATGGATCAACTGCGTTGTTAAGATGCGTGGTACAGTTGCAAACGGTATAAAAACAAGCCTGCAGCTGACCGCGTTCATATCGCACTGTGAGGTTGAGTGAAAAAGTCGCGACAGAAGAGAACTGACTTTGAGAAAGCAAAGATTATTGGGTGTTATGTTAGTGGGTGGTCCATAAGAGAAACCGAAAGGCGTTTAAACATACTCAAGTCAACTATTTTGGATGTACTGAATAAGTGGAAAACACATGGCGTGTCTGAAGCAGCAAAACGTACCGGCAGATGGAAGAATATCAGTGATAGAGGACGTTGAAAACTCAGGAGAGTCGTTACAACTAATCGACTGAGTACTGCACAAGTTCTCAGTGTACAGGTGAATAAATATGCTGGAACCTCGGTATGTACACGTACCACTTTAGATAACTTCATTTCATGGGCCACCGTGGTTGTGCGGCTGCTCATAATCTCCACTGGGAATGTTACACGTCGTTTAGCATGGTGTAAAGAAAATTTATCGTGGACCGTTGATCAATGGAAACGGATCTTATGGACTGATGAGTTCAGATACACGATCCATCAGTCTGATGGCCGTGGGTGAGCATGGCGGCAGCCTGGGGATAGCTATTTATCACAGTGTACTGTTCGTACGGTCAAGTTTGGAGCTGGTGGTGTGCCCGTGTGTGGCTGGTTTTTGTGGTATGGTCCCGGTCCATTGGTTATCGTGGACAAACCTGTTAACCAGCACATCTACTCGATATTCTGGACAATTATGCACTACCAACTGTGTGGCAATACTATGGAACCGAGTCTTGTTGGTACCAGCAGCATAATGCACCGAACCGTAAAACAAGGACTGTTACGGCGTGGTTTGACGATAATTCCCTATCGTGGGTGGACTGTGCAACACAGAGCCCTGATCTTAATCCCATAGAGCACCTATGGGATGAAATAGCGCGCCGCATAAGAAGTTTGGAACTAAGGCCTACTACTAAGCAACAGTTAGCGGCAGCACAATGTACTGCATGGAAGCGCATACCTATCGCTCTGTTCCAAAACCTTGTTGAAAGCATGTCTGGAAGTGTCAGTTCATTCATTATAACCACAGATGAGCCGAAACAGTGCTAATGTGTGTTGATAAATGCCATGTTGTATCTTTCTTCTAGGTGTTTGGTGACTTTGGTCAATATAGTGTGTATTACCTTATGAGCAGATAATTGCAGTGTAGTCTGCGAAACGGTCTTGATCGATACGATTTACACTGGAATGTCTGTAGTGAACAGGAGATAAAGTGACGGTTCCACAGGCAATCTAACCGCCGCGGCAGCGCAGTTGTCTACACTGAAAAGCAGTTGAATCAGAGATGCCTGTCTAGTAACGTGTAGCACCACCTTTTGCCCTGATGACGGCTGCGATTCGTCTCGGCATGGACTCGACAAGACACCGGAAGCGTTGGGAAGCCATACGGAGCCACGACCTCTGAACAAGCTCCTACAGTTCACGAAGATTTTATGGAGGGGGAACATCTCTCTCTCTCTCGATGGCATCCCAGATGTGCTCGATGGGATTGAGGTCAGGTGACCTAGCTCGCCAAGGAAGCCAGTTAACGTCGGTGGAGTGTTCATCCAACCATTCGCATGCAATTAGTGAGCTGCATTGTCTTCTAGCAGGATGCGTTCCCCAGTGGGCTGTTGAAGACGCACAAACGGGAGCAAATGGTTGTTCAAGATATCCCGGTAACGTTGACCTGTGAGGGACGATGTCACACGTACCAGAGGTCCCATTTCAGTCCACGTAAACAATCCCCAGACGAGAATGCCACCCCACCAGCTTGAAGAGTACCCTGCTGGCAAGAAGGATCCATCGCTTCACGTGGTTTGCGCCGTTCTCGTATCCTGCCATCCGCATGTACCAACGTGAATTTCGACTCATCAGTCCAGGCAACATTTTTCCACATGTCTAGGATCCAGTGGCGATGTTCCCGCGCCCATGCTAATCTTTTCACCCTGTGATGTGCGGTCAGCAGCGGTACCCTCGTGGGACGATGGTTTCTACTCCCCATAGCGAGGAGATGATTCTGGATGGCGTGGATGCTTACACGTTTTTGTGCACCAGCGTTAAATTGCCTAGTAATTTCTTGCACTGATGCCCGTGTATCCAATGTTACAATGTGAGCTAGCCGACGATGACCCCGCTCATCCACACGCTGTTGTCCACGGCAGTTGGCCCTTGTAGAGATGCTTTTACCGAATTCGATGAACTCACGGTGCACCCGTGACACAGTGGCTCGTGAAAATCCCAGTGCCTGCAGGACTTCCGTGATGAAGTGACACATTCGTCGGGCCCCGACAATTTGCCCACGATCAAATGCGCTTAGATCCTTCGTCTTACCCATACTGCGTCCGACTCTTACTGATTCCCGTCACATCACTCCTTATATTGTCGGATCGCTGCATACGTCCTGTCGTTTCCGTTTACAGGGCCGCCCACATCGCCACATTTGCATAACGCCAGCTGTCTCCAATTCAATTGCTCTTCAGTGTAGGCGCTGGCTTATCACCATTCTTCCGAGAAGGGTCTGGGTTTTGTGTTTGTATTACGACTCTGGCTCTTTCTCCCTTCTCTGGAATCAGGACCCAAAATTAGGGAAGCGCCAATGTTTGTATCCCATTGAGTTGCTCACGTGTTCGTTAAAGGCCCAATCAAAAAAAGGACATATCCTTGAGGTGCTCCTGCGCAGATATTTCTTCCAGATTTGATTCTGTTTTTTTTTATTGGAGGTTTAACGACCACCGTGAACAACTCAATGGTCTCAGTTTCCCGTCCTGAATTTTGGGTCGCTGGTTTTAGGGAAGGGATAGAGCCAGTACCGTAAGACAAACACAATATCCATGCTCACGGGATTCGAACACGCACCTCTTCCGTAGGAATGGTCAGAAGTCATCGCTTAGACCACTGCGCCACCGAGGCCTGCAGGTTATGTTTAGTTTAAAAGATAATTTTCTGTTGGTCAGGAAAGAGGAGATGGTTTTGATGAGCCATCCTGGGAAACCATATTTAATAAATTTGTAGATTTATCCTCCAATTTAATCTTTTTCAAAAGCTTTCTCAGTATCCTAGCCTGTGGATTTTTTAAGTTGAAATATTTGTAGGCAATTTAAGGAGCACGTGATACTTGATGGTTATGGGAATGCCCCGGTCTAAATCAGTATTGGAAATCTGGTATTATGTGGAGTAGAGATGAGTACGGGCTCAATTTTAGGATCCCGGGCCCGCCAGGGTCCAAAGGCCTAGAACGCAGGTAGGCCCGCTTTCTTTGATTACATGTGCTTGCTGAGCCCAGGCCCGGATTGTTAGATAATTTTGCTTATCAAGGCTTGCACTTATGAATTATACACTGGCCAAAGATATGGCCCAATCTTGATTTTTAATAAAATGCCAAAAATGGGAATGTGATTTTTTCCCAGTTTTTCGATACCAGACCTCCTTAAACTAAGCCTTGCTTGGGCCATAGCTATGGACGATGCATAATTCAAGTCTTGCTAAGCAAAATTTGTCTTGCAATGGCAGCTAGCTTAGGAAATTGAAAATCCTTCCGCCATGGTAACAAATCCACAATGAAATTTAACACGTGTAATTCAACCGGGCTCGGAATTACACGTGTTGAATTAATTACAGTAATGGAATTCAAGACGTTTTATTCCGACCCCGGGCCAGGGATTTTTGGTAGTTATTGAAATCTGAGCCCGTCCGTTCCAGGGCCCGAGCTCATCTCTAATGTGGAATACACAGACATACCTCACAACGAGAGGATCGTTTCAGTAGGAGACAAAAGGAATCGATGGTACCCTTTGTAGATAATTTATGCAATGCATGTTTCGCATGCCAAGATCTTTGTGGGTGTGAAATAAAACGGGTGATTATAGAATATACATATATTTAGGTACAACACATTGCATTTATTCGCCTAACACACGACCTCACCGAGTCGCACTCTGTTACATCCTAAGTGGAATTAAATCATCACAACAAAAAATAAAGTTTACTTATTCCTGACATCGAGAGATACTTAGGTAAGTGGATTAATGAATGTTATTGTAGTAAAACCAATGAAAGAAGATATGTGAGTCATAAAAGTAAATGTTTACTAAACTATGGCGGCGGCAATAGTAAGTTTTGAACTGTTTAGTTTTGTTATTATTATTATTATTATTATTATATTTTATTCAGATTTAGACTAACGTAAGAAACGACCCTCACATCAATGAAATGTGAAATCTGAACTCAAGATAGAAAGTTAAGCTGAGTCGCAAGTGTGTTAGTAAGGAGGATTGGTAAAGTCCGGGATGTCTGTAGATTAGATCCCTTCATGTTTTACATAATTTAATGCTCTCGTAAATAGCAAACAAAGTCTTCCCCTTGGGATATTAGAATAAGACAAATTTCCCTACGACCTGCCGTTTTCATTTTATGTAATAGCTTTTATCACACTGGTTTTCGTAAGGTTTTCGTAACTTACGCATATTGCAAAGAGATGTTGTTACGTTATAAAACGTGATGAAAATAATGTTCGGCGATAGTTTAGATAAATGTATTATTGAATAACAATGAAATTTATTATTTGTTACCTCATAGGAGGGTGTTCAAAAATCAGATTTTAACGATGGTTTTGACATCAAACAGAAGTCATCGCTCTTTCCACGTTTTTTACGCTTTCCAACCGTAGGCTGAAGAAGCGTATATGCTCCAGCTTTGTCCGTCCGTCCGCACGATAACTCGCGTAAAAATGGTTCGATTTTGATGAAAGTTTAGTATGTGGTAGGGGACCACCTGGGGAAGAACCCTATTGAAAATGGGACAAATGGGGTCAAGGGTCACGACGTAGGAGCGGAATCATTCCATTGCCCTTATGCGTCATAACTTGCGTAAATATGGTTAGATTTCAATGAAAGTTTACTATGTGGTAGACCACCACCTGAGGACGAACCCTATTGAATATGGGACAAATAGCGTATTATAATCAATACATTTCATGCTTTTACAAACTTGTTATAAGTCAGTCAGGGAAAAATTGTCATCTGTATTAATTATTCTTTCGCCTCCTAGTTATTTGTTCAGTTGCTGCTTACCATCTTTGATGAATCCCCAGCATTGTGCGGGGCTCCAAGAAGCAACCTGCCAAGTGGCTTGGCGGTTGTAATTGTAACAATGAGGGGGAGACTCAATGACCCAGCACTGCGACCTAAGGTCTATTTTAGCTCAAGAATGCTCTTGACTGGTACTAAAGAGAGATCCCTTTGTCTAAAGTTATGAGTACCAAAGTGTTCAAGCCTGAGTGCTGCAAAAAGTCACAGTCACAAAGAAAATGCAAGGAAGTCTCCTCTTCTAGATGGCATCCTCTACAAAGTCGATCCTCTTTCAACCCAATCAAATTAAGGTGCATATGAAGACGACAGTGTCCTGTAAGTAGACCAACAACCAGTCCAATATCTTTTTTTGGAAGTTTAAGGAGTTCCTTACCTCTATGAGGCAAGGGTCCTTGATTAAGTTCCTTTGCCTGCCTCTGACCCCTGGTAGCATGCCAGAGGTCAAGCTGCTTAGTCCTCAGCAGCCTTTTAGTTAGTCCTCTGGCCACACCAGAACCTAGCCCTAATGCAGGCTCTGGACCATAAAAAGCCTTGCTTGGCAGTTAGTCGTATGAGAGTGGAGGAATACGAGGCTGCTGTGGTGAAGTGGAACCTTGTCCGGTGCGTAACTGGAAAACCATGGATTCGGTTCCCGGTGGCGGCCGATGAGAATTTTTCCTTGACTCTCTTATAACAAGTTAGCAAAATAATGCAAAGCATTGATTATGATACGCTTTCCAACATACCAGAAATCATTACTCAAGTTATGAGGATAATGGCTGTGGAATAAATCTCAGTCCTGTGCCCTGACCTCTGATCCTATTTCGATGATATTCAACAGAACCGGTTCAGTATACCTCCGAAATAACATGATAAAGGTTTGTCCCAATGGAATCATTTTTACGTAAGTTATGATGCATAAGGGCTATATAATAGGTCCCGCTCCTGTGTCCTAACCTTTGACCCCATTTCGCTCATTTTCAACAAGACTCGTCCCCAGGCAGGCCCCTACGACATACTAATATTTTATCTAAATCGAAGACTTTTTACGTAAGTTATGACGCATAATGGCAATGGAAGTGATTCCGGTCCTATGTCCTGACCTTTGATCCCATTTTGCCCATTTTTAATAGGGTTTGTCCACAAGTGGTTCCCTACCACATACTAAAATTTAATCGAAATCTAATCTTCTTTACGTTAGTTATGATGCATAAGAGCAGTGGAATGGAACCCGCTTCTATGTCCTCACCTTTAACCCCATTTCGTTCCCTTTCAATAGGGTTCCTTCCCAGGTGTTCCCCTCCCACATACTAAATTTTCATCAAAATCGAAAGATTTTTACGCGAGTTATCGTGCGGACGGACATACGCACACAACACGTGACGTAATGAGGCAGATGGGAATCGTGCCCATGTGCTCGAAAGAGTGTGACATCATAAAACTTTAAGAGGATCCACACACAACGCGTGACGTAATGAGACAGATGGCGTGACCGCGCTCCAGCATTTCAAACGCGAGATTGGGACGTCATAATATTTCTAAGCATGGGTAACATTAATAGGACGCCATGGCACTACAAAAGTGGTTATTCTGGGTGGTTTTTTAACCAACTAAACGAATTTTCCTAAAGTCGAGATCGAGCTAAATCGATTTCTAGTACCAGAAAACGGAAGGTTAACGACTTTCATCAAAATCCTTAGAGCCGTTTTCAAAATAAAATTTACATACATACAAGAATTGCTCCTTTAATAGTATGGGATAAGGGCAATGGAATGGATCCCGATCCTATGTCCTGACCTTCGACCCCATTTCGTCCATTTTCAATAGGGTTCGTCCCCAGGTGGTCTCCTACCACACAATAAAATTTTATCGAATTGGAACCATTTTTTACGCGAGTTATCGTGCCGACAGATGGACGGACAAACGGACGGAAAAAGCTGGAGCATATACGCTTCTTTAACCTACAGTTGGAAAGCGTAAAAAACGTGCAAAGAGCAATGACTTCTGTTTGATGTTCCTGGTCCACGCCACTTGTCTTATCAATGATGGTATTGACAACATCCGTTACCCTTTTTAATTACATGGAAATTTCTTACGTGGGATTTACTCTGCTACTGGCAGTAGCGTAACTAGCACAACGTACGGCCCCCCCCCGCTCAAGATTTACTTCAGCTCCCCTAAACATAATTTTTTTCCACGATCTGGAACACGATGTAGGGAGGATGTGTTTTTTACGGTGTGTGAGTGTGATTCGGAGGGGGTCAGGAAGGTAGGGAGAGTGTTTAAAAAAATAAGGGGTACCTAGTGCCCTGTCGTTTTAACATTTGGAATAATTTTTGGAACAGAAGTACTGTGTAAGGTTATTAATCAGCCAATCAGGATTAACACGGTGTGTGCAACATGAATATACATTTTATCGAAGTCAGCAAAATATGTTTAATGGTTAAGATTAATATTTATAAGACTTCATACTCATCCATTTTACTTTCACTTGCTTCTGAAGTACTCAGTTTTCTTTGAACAATTGACGAGCTAAACAAATCATCACTCTTTTCATGAGAAACGACACTTGAGCTTAGCAGGCTCAGCATAAAAAGATCTGCTTGGGTTTCGGAAGTTTCTTCGCGCGTCTCTCCTTCTTTTCATCCGATACTGTGCTCCACTTGGGCATTTTTGCGACATTTGGCAAATGGATGTCTTTCGCTTGTATATTAAACTTTTTACACAGGGAATGAGATAGACATGGTTACTATAAGGAAGCACTAAAAGCAATAGCAACGCTTACTTGTTTTGTTCAAAATAAAACAAATCGTTTGAAGAAATCACCATCTTATACATAGCAGATCAGCAGCTGCTGTGGTTAATGCGCCTGTCGTGCTCGTAATCCTAGGTGACTGACTATTTTTGCTTATCCCTTACGAGGGATTCCCAGATGGCTTCGCACTTTTCCTCAGCAACGCAGAGGGAGGGCGATTGGAGAGCGATTGTATAAATTCCTCGTTTGAAGAAATCACCCTCTTATACATCGCAGATCAGCAGCTGCTGTGAGTTAATGCGCCTGTCGTGCTCGTAATCCTAGGTGACTGACTATTATTGCTTATCCTTTACGAGGGATTCCCAGATGGCTTCGCACTTTTCCTCAGCAACGCAGAGGGAGGGCGATTGGAGAGCGATTGTATAAATTCCTCGTTTGAAGAAATCACCCTCTTATACATCGCAGATCAGCAGCTGCTGTGAGTTAATGCGCGTGTCGTGTTCGTAATCCTAGGTGACTGACTATTTTTGCTTATCCTTTACGGGGGATTCCCAGATGGCTTCGCACTATTCCTGAGCAACACAGAGGGAGGGCGATTGTGAAGTGATTGTATTATTTACAATCCATTGCAGGGCAATCATATTACATGCCGGAGCATAGGCGTAACCACTGGGGTGGGGTGGGGGTCGGTCCGGACCCCTCCAGATTTTCAGAGTCGGGAATCCCCAACGTAAAGCCTCCCCCCCAAGTTTTTCGGTTCCTTATAAGCAAAGTCAGTTCTACAACTTTGTAAATTCAATTTCTGCCAAATCTATCATAGCTTTACAGTTGTGTTCGCTAAGTTCCACAATTCGCCAACACAGGCGCCTATGTCGTGGCCGTTAGATCGCGCCTCAGCAAATGCTTTGCTCCTGCGTGTGTGTAGGGGGAGGGGGTTCCAAACTCTATCTTACACAGTACGTATATACGGACACGTTGCCAAAACAACGGACCGCAGATGGACAACCGAAATTTTAGACTGGATTCCGAGGGACAGAAAAAGACCCAGAAGACTCCATGGGACATGGATGGACGTAATTCGAAAGCATGCCTGAGTGACATGGAGGAGATAGGCTGAAGACAGACAATTGTGGAAGAAACTTGGGGAGACCTTCATCCAGCAGTGGATCGATAATGGTTGACAATGATGATGATATAATATTGTATATATATGTATACTTTAATGCCACATTGGAAAATGTCTTTCAATCACTGAACTGGGAAAACAAAGGGATAAAGATTAATGTAGATTATCTAACCCACCTTCATTTTGCTGATAACGTAGTCATTTTTCAACTACCCCATAAGAGCTGCAGAGTAAGATCCAGGAACTTGCTGACAAGAGTAAATATGTGGGATTAAAAATAAACTTTCATAAGACAAAAGTGATGTACAACGCTTTCACAAGAAATGAAGATTTATCGGTTGATATAGGAAAGCAGGAGATAACAGATACGTACGTTTATCTTGGACAGCAGATATCAAGTGAGGATCACATTGATGAAAAAATTAATCGGCGTATAAAACTTGCCTGGAGAGCTTTTGGAAGAATCAGCATAATTTTCAAGAGCAATATGCCATTATGTCTTAAAAGAAAAGTGTTTGATCAATGCATCCTTCCAGTGCTTACGTATGGTGCAGAGACGTGGACCTTAACTAAAAGAGATATACAAAGGCTGCAGACAACTCAAAGCAGCATGGGGAGATGCATGCTTGGTGTAACCAGGAGAGATAAGAGGAGGAACTCGTGGATCCGAAAAATGACAAGAGTGGAAGACATCATGATCAGAGTTAAATCCCTGAAATGGCAATGGGCTGGACATACTGCCAGACAGACAGGCCATCGATGAACAGCCGAAATTTTAGATTGGATTCCAAGGGACAGGAAAAGATTCAGAAGAAGACCACATGGGAGATGGGTGGATGACATTCGAAAGTATCCGGAAGTAACATGGAGGAGTCTGGCACAAGACAGACCATTGTGGAAGAAGCTAAGCTTGAAGAGACCTTGGTCCAGTAGTGGATTGATAATGGTTGATGATGGTGATGATGATATATGTATACATACAATGTGTGATCGAACCCCCTCAGATTTTGATACATGGTTACGCCACTGTGCTGTTGCCAATGGCGGAAAAACCTCAATCTGTAGCGTATCCAAAGTTTTATAAGTCAAACTTGACATTTGTATACCAACGACATTTATTTACCTGCAAAGCTAAATACCCTGAAGAGCAATTGAATTAGAGATACCTGTCTATTAACGTGTAGCACCACCTTTCGCACTGATGACGGCGGCGATTCGTCTCGGCATGGACTCGACAAGACACCGGAAGCGTTGGGAAGCCATACGGATCCACAACTCCTGAACAAGCTCCCACAGTTCACGAAGATTTGATGGACGGGGGTCATCTCTCTCGATTGCATCCCATATATGCTGGGTGGGATTCAGGTCAGGTGACCTAGATGGCCTAGGGAGCGAGGTCACGTCGGTGGAGTGTTCATCCAGTCATTCGTATTCAATTCGGGAGCTGCATTCTCTTGTTGCAGGATGAGGTCCCCAGTGGGATGTTGAAGACGCACAAACGGGAGCAAATGGTCGTCCAGGATATCCCGGTAACGTTGACCTGTGAGGGACGATGTCACACGTAGCAGGGGTCCCATTTCAGTCCACGTAAACAGTCCCCAGACGAGAATGCCACCCCCACCAGTTTGAAGAGTACCCTGCTGGCAAGAAGGAACCATCGCTTCATGTGGTTTGCGCCGTACTGATATCCTGCTGTCCACATGTACCAACGTTAATCTCAACTCATCAGTCCAGGCAACATTTTCCCACATGTCTAGGGTCCAGTGGCGATGTTTCCGCTTCCATTTTAATCTTTGCACCTTGTGATGTGCGGTCAGCAGCGGTACCCTCGTGGGACGATGGCTTCTGTACCCCATAGCGAGGAGATGGTTCTGGATGGTGTGGCTGCTTACACGTTTTTGTGCACCAGCGTTAAATTGCCGAGTGATTTCTTGCACTGTGGCCCGTCTATCCGCTGTTACAATGCGAGCTAGCCGACGATGATCTCGCTCATCAACATGCTGTTGATCACGGCAATTGGCCCTCGCAGAGATGGTTTTACTGGATTCGACGTACTCGCGGTGCACACGTGACACAGTGGCTCGTGAAAATCCCAGTGCCTGCGCGACTTCCGAAATGGAGTGGCCCATTCGTCATGGCCCAACAATTTGCCCACGATCAAATGCGCTTAGATCCATCGTCTTACCCGTATTGCGTCCGGCTCTTACTGATTCCCGTCGCATCACTCCTTATATTGTCGGATCGCTACACATACATCATGTCATATCCGTTTACAGGGTCGCCCACAGCGCCACATTTGAATAACGTCAGCTGTCTCTAATTCAATTGCTCTTCAGTGTATATCCTAAAAGAAAATATTAATCTTTAGGTAAATTATTAGTTTACAAATTTTGAAGATGACAATCCGATTTTTGGCGTAAATGTGACAAGGATGGTAAGTCAGATAATATTTGAAAACTTGAAAATTTTCATCGTCTTGGAGCGGGACTCGAACCTGCGTCTCCCAGAAAACGCCTAGGTATGCTAACCACTACACCACCCAGAACGACCAAGTTTCAAGTTTCCGATCAATTTGAATTTAACCATCACAGGATTCGCTAGTCGAAGCAACCGGCATTCATGCGTAATCCCGTATTTCTTTCATGATTTATCTGCTTCTCCGGGCAATCACGGTATAGGATTATTAACCTCCAGATTCGCTAAACATGAATGCCGGTTGCTTCGACTAGCGAATCCTGTGATGATTTTATTCAAATCGATCGGAAACTTGAAACTTGGTCGTTCTGGGTGGTGTAGTGGTTAGAATACCTAGGCGCTTTCTGGGAGACTCGAGTCCGGCTCCAGGACGATGAAAATTTTCATGTTTTCAAATATTATCTGACTTACCATCCTTGTCACATTTACGCCAAAAATCGGGTTGTCATCTTCAAAATTTGTATTATATGGCGTAATCCCGTATTTCTTTCATAAATTATTAGTTTGTTTGTTTGTTTTTATGCGTGTTCGGATTTTTTCATAAAACTATAACTGTCAGCTGTAGTTCTTTACCTGCGCCCCCCGTTGCTGCGGGGGCTGCGGGGGTGGTAGTTATGCCACTGGGCACTGGCTAGAAAGATGCGTAGTATAAAATAGGAAACAACAACAACAAAAAACTGCGAGTTACTGCCCTCCGCACCTACTGGTACCCAACATTATTCGGTTCCTGCATCCCACGTTCGGTCATCCAACAATGTTTTCAGCAACAATGTTTAGTGCCAGCTGAATAGGATGCACTGCGTCTGATGCGTAATTTGCGTATGACAGCTTCTAACCACCAGTACTGTTTTACTAATTAACGCGATTTCAAGAGTGGGACACACGCTGAAAGGGACTGCTCTGAGGGACTGTCCTCTTCCGTGAACACTGATAGACATACCGGATGTTTCTCTGCAAGAATGGCTATCTTTCGAGAAAAAGGAACTGAAGCACCTCATAGAATCCATACCCTACAACCTCCAGGAAATAAATTGTGGTAGGTGATTGGTTTATAAGCAATCACATAGAACATGCAGGGGTTGCTGAAGCATAGGTAGAGCTCCCTGCAGTGCTATACTTTTATCTTGCGTGAGATGATATCTTTCTGGATGGTAATGAAACTCCACAATGTGTTAGAGTCGATGGTTCAATGAGCACGCGGACGTCTTCCATCACCCCTTCAGATCTCCACAATTTCCTGATCTTAATCCTATTGATAATGCATTGGAAATACTAGAATTTTCAGCTTCCTACTTTTTGGGAGTGTGTATGTTGCAATTTGAATCAGAAAAAAAACTACCAAAGTTAGTTATTCTGTGGATTTAATATGCGAATCACCTTCTCTCTTTCTCTCTCTCTCAATCAGCCCATGGCTGCTTCTGGCAAAATATTACTAATATCCTTTATAGATTCTTCAAACATCTTACACCTATTTGCATATTGTTACGGATTTCCGCTTACGATATGGACCTGCGGACTGCGATTTTCTAATTCTTGTTAAAAGGTCTATAAATGCGTGACTCTGGTGTTTCATCGGAAATATCGTTGTTTATTGTCTTCCATGACTTAGGGGGTCTTGGATTATTCCGACTTTTGCAGGGTTTCGAAAGGTCATGATCCACGAGCCGATGTTTCCCTGATGAGATCGGCTTAAAAGGTTTGATTCTTTCTTTAGAAAGAGGCTGCAATTTGTTTTGAGACTCCTGGTGCTGATTCTTTTTTTTTTTTTTTTTTTTTTTAATTGTGGTTTGTAGTGTTTGGTCGTATGATTTGTTTTTATTGATATTATGTTTTGATTTGCTACAGATTGCTGCTTTGACGCTTCTGTACGAATTCTACGTTTGTATATTGTCTATTTTAGCTTGCTTCAATTTTATTGGTGTATGTATACATAAAATGAATTGGAAAAATTGGAAAACGGGGGTGTGTTTCTGTCCGATTCTAAGTGACCTAGAAATCTGAAATCTGAAAATTAGTATGCTGATAAAGGTCCGGATAACTAGAAATGTCCGAAAACCGAAAAATTCAAAATGGCGGCTTTGGAACATTATCTGTTTGAAATTTTTGCGAAATGTCCAACCACTTCTAAATAATAAATAAATACATCGCTCTTAACCACGTTCTAGAAACACACAGCAACCGAAAAATGTTTTTCAGCCACCGCTGTGGAATTGAACCAACAGAACTCTCGATATCTACCCGAGTGCGTTACATTTACGCTACGGTGGCCAACAATCCACGGTGCTATGTGTATTTTTAAGTCAGCTTCTGACATCATAAATCCGTAAGATGGGCTCAACTACTGAGACGTCTCCATCTGGTGGGCATTAACGGCACTGGCTATATGTATATTATAGCAGTTAAATCCAAAGGAGAGATCCAAGTTGAAAATACTCCAAATACGTGGCGACAGTAAATAAATAAATACATGTTTGTAGAACGTGGTTAAGAGCGATGTATTTATTTATTTACTGTCGCCACGTACTTGGAGTATTTTCAACTTGGATCTCGCCCTTTGGATTTAACTGCTATAATATATATATATATATATAGCCTGTGCCGTTAATGCCCACCAGATGGAGACGTCTCAGTAGCTGATCCCATCTTACGGATTTATGATGTAAGAAGCTGACTTAAAAATACACATAGCAACGTGGATTGTTGGCCACCGTAGCGTTAATGTAACGCACTCGGCTAGATATCGAGAGTTCTGTTGGTTCAATTCCACAGCGGCGGCTGAAAAACAATTTTTCGGTTGCTGTGTGTTTCTAGAACGTGGTTAAGAGCGATGTATTTATTTATTTGCTGTCGCCGCGTATTTGGAGTATTGTCTACTTGAATTTTTCGCGAATTGTTCGATCACTTCTAAATGACTTAGAGATCTGAAAATTGGCAGGCCTTAAAATTCGGATACCTAGGAAAGTCCGAAAACCACAAAAAATAAAAACGACGGCTTTGGAGTATTGTCTCCTTGAATTATACTAAAACTTTTACACCTAGAAAGTCTAAAAACCAAAAGTTCAAAAGGGTTGCTTGGTTTTACTGTTCAAAATGCTGATTGGTTTAAAGATAATCATGCCAGAAACGTTGTAATGCTGTGAAGCTTCCATGAAAGTTTGATTAAAAAATTAAGGGGCGCTAAAACCAGCTACCGTTTTACATCAAACCGTATGTATACCTCACGACCTTATTCTAAATCGTAAAAACGTTGTGGATTTTAAATTATCATATCTTTCTTTCCCTTAGCTACTTTTCCCTTTCTTTGTTCAAAAACTGATTTTATACATTCACTGTTCGGAGAACGGGCATGAATGCTAGTCGTGTGTAAACTATTTGTGTAAAACAATGCTAACCAAATGATGTTTTATTTTTCGAAAATTTAATGAATACGCTAAAAAGCATGTCACGAAAACCTCTGTATTGATTTCAACGTAAAGTTTGGAAGAATAATACCGAATCCACTGAGATAGATGTTCAAATGTTTTAAATAATAATTTATGACTTCAGAATAAAAGGAAAATAATCTGATCATACAGATTGAAATAAAACTACGAGTACTACAAAACCAAAAATATTATTTCTAAAGTGCAGTCCTCATGAATATTTTCATGATGTTTGAAGATCCAAAATCTTTATATTTATGCATTTTTTAAAGAGAAAAAAATCTTCGTTCACATTATTCGATTATTTAAATTACACGGAAAAGACGTCAGATATAAATCCAATAACATTAATTCGAAAACTCTGACGCTCATAATTGGTGGAAGTGTAAATAAATTATAACAGCTGAACAAAGGAAAAGAGAGGGATTCTTTAGTAGTTTTATCTTTAAAGAACACCTTGATAAAAAGCAGTTTCCGTTATAAGACATCAACAGCTGGCTGAACTGTCTTCCCGGTCTGTCTCAGCACAAAGTAATTTAAGAAGAAATGATGCAATAAATTCCCCAGCGCGTTCAGGTCGAACTTAGCCCGTTGTCACTTGAATTAAGTAATTGAGAAGAGATATCATCCTGATGAGCAAAGACTCGTCACCCTTTACCGTGATGATCTCACAGGATATTACGTCTCGGTACCAAATGAAGTAATGAAGGCATGTTCAATTTCCTAAAGAAACACCCCAAACCTATCACCATCTGTCTCCTTTAAGACAATATTTTTTTTACTGCTTTTCTTATTCATAGATGCCTCAGAGAGTTCTGGGAAAATGCATGTCAGACTTGATTGATGATATATGATTATCTGAAAAATCGATTGAACTTCACATCTGCTCCAAAGTAAAATTTCGGAAAGAAATATATGACCTTTCACGTAAAGAGGTTCATTTCCGAGACACCCATTTTTTCTTTGTTATTAATTGGAACCATTCTTTTTCTAATATTTTTTGATTTATGTTGCTTTTCTTCAAAAATAAGTAAAACTGTAAAAATCCAATCCAGTCCTTCTCTTTCTTTACGAGGGGTAGAGCGGATTTGCACGGCTGAATTAGAAATACTATGCAAGATCGTACAGGAAAAACATCGGGTGAAGAAGATATTCTGTTGTTGTAGTATCATCACTGAATTATATACATTCAAGAAAACCCTGATAAAATTGGCATATATAATTGAATAAATTAATTTATATACGTATTTAAATATTTCCCTCTTTACGTACAAGAGGGAAATTTCAAAATATCTTTCAAAAACCTTCTTAAAAAGGAACACTGCAAACAATCAAGTTGATCTCTGTGGGTTATTGGTAATTTTCAAATATTTGTTCAACACACAACTTATCCAAAGTGCTTGGAGCGGAAAGGACTTTGGATAAGGAATATGTTCCGGTTTAAATAGACAAAGTCATGGCTCTTTTCAACTTTATCTTTAATTAACACACAACAGCCAAAAAATTGTTATCCAGACACCGCTGGAATGGAACTCCAGATCTCTCAATAACTAGCCGAGTGCATTCGCCTTACTTTACGGTGCCAACAATCTACGGCACTATGTGTGTTTATCTGTCAACGTCTGACTTCACAAATCTTTGGGAATGGGCTCAGCAACTGAGACGTCTTCATCTGCTGGGGCTTAACAGCACAAGTTATTTAACTATAGCTAATAAATCCAATGGGCAAGAGTAAATGCTTTGTGAGGTCCGATGCTGACAGAGAAACACACATAGCGCCGTGGATTGATGGCCACCGTAGCGTAAGGTGAACGCACTTGGCTAGTTATCGAGATATCTTGGTTACTATCCCAGCGGTGTCCGAATAACAATTTTTCGGTTGCTGCGTTTTCATTAAAGATAAATGTGGAAACAGCTATGACTTTGTCTACCTACATTGTCTCCCCGTATTTGAAAGATTTTCACCATTTTCCGGTTTTGTGGAGAATTTGCATATGATATATAGCTTAGGAACGACACAAAGTCTAATTACTAAAATTAATTTGCATTGCGGAATATTTCAAAATAGATTTCAACCAAAATTCGCTGAACAAATTGAGTCAACACACGAAACAATGAACTGTACTCAGAACTGGTGCCTGTAATGTATGCAGCCATAAAGTGTCAAACAACGTGTAAATGTGGGTTTGATGTGATAGGGTGATACTGCGCATGCGTGGAAGGCGTTTTGCGTTGTGTACGTGAGTAGTGTGAGACAGCGCATGGGCCTGTTCGTACGCATACACATATTGTCTTGTGTGTTTTAAGACAATGGTCTGTAACCTTCATGCTGTAGTACAGATACTGGTGAACGAGGTGACGTAGCATTACCAAGCGGACGACACGGTTCCAACGTCCATCGACAGGCAAATTACAAGGCAGTTGTATAGCGTTTTGGAGCAACATGCCATTGGAGGCGCTGACATATTTGAAAGACAGACATTGTGGCGTGATAGTGATGAAACGTCTGACACCTTGTCTGAACATAGTGATACAACGGGTACTCCAGCACAAAACCTTCCAAGCACTTCGAGTTCCTATGAACCATCACACCCCACAGTGAAACGGAAAAGCATTCACGAACAGTTTTCCGGAAAAACCATGCAGAGTGTCTATGGCAATGTGAAGGTCTCAAATAAAACCGTTGCAGCAACTGCCCGTAAATACAAGATATCACCAGAAAAAGTGCGGCCAATAGCAACGGCTGTTGAAAGTGGTGGTACGATGGAACACAAAACTGCACGCCTTCGCCAGCATATGTACACCAAATTCCAAGATGCGCGTAACATGGGACTCTCAATTCACTACTGGCATTTAAAGACGTGGGCGAAGTAAGCAGCTAACGCAATGGGTATCCCCAATTTTAAAGCCAGCACGTATTTCCTACACAAATTCAAACGCCGCTTTAAAATCTCATCACGCAAGATCACCAGGTTCGTTGGCAGGCGGAATGTTACCCTTGACACGGCCGTATTGGAGTTTGCACAAGATGTTGCGGACTATATTACTGCCAATGCAATTGATGCCGACATGGTGTGCAATACAGACCAAACTCGATTTGAATACGAACGCACGTCAAACCGGACGCTATCACTGACTGGAGAGAAGACAACTGAAGCTGTTGTGCAATCCGTTGCATCGACTACCTACTCCTAAGCCATTCAGGTGCTTATCTCCATGTCAGGACGCTTTGCAAAGAAACTGTACATCTGCTTTCAGGAAGCGGGTGGTAAGTTTGGCAAACGTGGTTCCGAAACAGTACGACGTAACCAACCTCAAAATATAGAATGTGACTGCAGCACCAGTGGTAAAAGGTCCAGAGCTTTCGTTCTGTCCTGGATGCGTAAGGTACTCGAACCAGAGCTTACAGGACCTTCCCTTCTCTTACGGAATTCGTGGTCTGGTCAAACCGACACTAGTTTGCCAGCCAAAGCCTTCGGTGACAGAGACATCAATTTGCACACAAAAATCATACCACCGAAAGCCACCAAATACTGCGAGCCCCTTGATGTGTATTTCTTTCAACAACACAAACTGTTTGCACGACGCATTGAAGAGCGCATACGTTCTGATGAGGTGCACGGCACCAACCTGCATGACAGAATCTTCATTTACGCTTTCCAACCGTAGGTTGAAGAAGCGTATATGCTCCAGCTTTGTCCGTCCGTCCGCACGATAACACACGTGAAAATGGTTCGATTTCGACGAAATTTTAGTATGTGGTAGGGGACCACCTGAGGACGCACCCTATTGAAAATGGGCGAAGCAGGGTCAAAGGTCAGGACATAGGACCAAGATCTATTCCATTGCTCTTATGCGTCATAAGTTACTTAAAAATTGTTCGATTTCAATGAAATTTTCGTATGTGGTAGAGAACCTCCTGGGGACGATCCCTATTGAAAATGGGTGAAATTGCGTCAAAGGTCAGGACATAGGAGCGGGATCCATTCCATTGCCTTTATGCGTCATAACTTGCGTACAAATGGTTCGATTTCGATGAAATTCTAATATGTGATAGGGAACCACCTGGGGACAAAGTCTATTAAAAATGGGTGAAATAGGATCAAATGTTAGGACATAGGAGCGGGATCCATTCCATTGCCTTTATGCGTCATAAGGTGCGTAAAAATGGTTCGATTTCGATGAAATTTTAGTATGTCGTAAGGAACCACCTGGGCACGAACCCTTTTGAAAATGGGCGGAATGGGGTCAAAGGTTCAGACATAAATGCGGGACCCATTCCATTGACTTAATGCGTCATAACATGCGTAAATATGGTTCGATTTCGATGAAATTTTATTATGTGGTATTGAACCATTGGGGCACGAACCCTATTGAAAATGGGCGAAATGGGGTCGAAGGTCAGTCAGGGCATAAGAGCGGGATCCATTCCATTGCCTTTATGCATCATAACATGCGTAAATATGGTTCGATTTCGATGAAATTTTAGTATGTGGTAGAGAACCAACTGGGGACGAACCCTATTGAAAATGGGCAAAATGGGGTCAAAGGTCAGAACACTGGAGTGGGATCCATTCCATTGCCCTTGTGCATCATAGCTTACCTAAAATGCTTAGATTGCGACAAAACTTTATCATGTTGTTCCGGAGGTATAGTGAACTGGTTCTGTTGAATATAATCGAAATGGGGTCAAAGGTTAAGACACAGGAGCGAGATTTATTCCACAGCCATTATCCACATAACTTGAGTAATCATTTCTGGTATGTTGGAAAGGGTATCATAATCAATGCATTGCATGATTTTACTAACTTGTTTTCAAGTTACATTCATTTATATACAACCAGTTGTGTGCACTACAGTACCAACTTATGCTTCGTTATGCGTGGAAGGCGTCTGGATACTTGCCACACGAAACGTCTCTTCCATCCCGCAATGTATTGGACATCAATGTCGCTGTGCGTAACATGTGCAACGCTCCTGATTGCGATTCCATTGCCGTCATTATCTGCTCATGGTGCAAGATTCACCTTTGCTTGCAGCACTGCCTTCTCTCAACACATTACTATGACGTGGAGTGAGGTATGTATATCACATTTGCAACTCTCTCTGGACATTTAGGTGCCTCATATCTAACATTTACATGTTGTTTGATACTTTATGGCTGCATACATTACTGGCAGGCGTCCCACTTTTATAAGCCTTGTTCTAGGGGTTGCGGGCGATTGCGAAATGCCGTATTTCACACATGTTACTTTGGTGTCATGTTTGTCCACTACAAAACGTTCCGTGACGATTGTCGTCGGGAGGTCCGATGGTTTCCCCTCTCAGTACTGATTCCCGAGCGTGATCTTCCGCCCAAACCATTCAACAAAAGAATCAAAGAACGACACAAACAGATCGGACTACGATACGATTCTCGAGAGTCATTTCCTGCGGAAATAGTTCACCAGAAGAATCAAAGGACGAAAAGTACAAATACGATTTTGAACCGGTTTGCGAGAGACTGAGTTCAGCAGAAGAGTAATCGAACGGATCAGACTGAGAACCAATTCGCGAGAGTCGTTCTCCGCGGAAATCGTTCACCAGAAGAATTCAAAGAACAAGAAGTAGATCGAATTCTGAACCCATTCTTGAGAGTCATTTCCCGAGGAAATCGTTCATCAGAATAATTAGCGGATTACACAAACGGATGCGACTTTGAACCGATTCGCGAGAGTAATCCTCCACCCCCCAAATCGGAAATCCTTTACCAGAAGGATTAACAAAAAAACGAGGATATCCGATTCAGAACCGAATCCCGGGTGTAATTCCCTGCGGAAATCGTTCACCAGAAGAATATACGAACGCCACAAACGGATGCGACTCTAAACCGATTCGCGAGAGCCATTTTCTGCGATAATTGTTCAACAGAAGTATCAACAAGCAATATAATCAGTTCGGACGCAGTACCGATTCCCGGGAGTCATTCACGGTGGAAATCCTTCACCAGAAGAATCGACTGACACAAAGGATCCTACTGAGAAACGATTACTGTGCGTCATTCCCTGCGGCAACCGTTCAACAAAAGTGTCAAAGAACGGCACAAGTAAATCGGACTCTGAACCGATTCACGAGGGTCATCCCCTGCGGAGATCGTTCACCAGGATAATCAAAGACAAAATAAATGATAATGAAGCGTTTTAGTGGGTCGAACGAAAGAAACTTTTCGTCCATCTTTACAACAAAACAGGACGTGAGATACCCAACCAAGAAATCAGCGGTCATGTGTCGTAACCGTTGGAACGCGCAAACAACTGCGCAACCCTTGGAAAGTTTACCAGAGCCTTCAGGAATTTTCAATTTTTGACGTCATGTCGTCGCTCCAAAAAAGTTTCATATTTCGAAGATTTTCTGTCTTGGGAGTTTTGTAACGGATGCTCCATTTGTAAAGACGGATGGCCAACTTCCACTGCCTACTTAGAAATGTCTTTGTAGATATTGTACAATTGCCCAACTAGGAAACCGTAGACACATTTTCGGCTAATGCGTAAGTGTGAACCGCTTATTTATATTTAGCCCTTTAAACAGCTAGAACGAATGCATGAGCTGTTTGAGAAGCCCGTCCGGAAAACGTAATGACGTTACGTTAGAGAAATGAGATCCTTCTTTTAGTGACTTCACGAGGAAACCAAGGCTTCTGTTTGGTTCCCCACTCTGTCGTGCATGATATCACACACGACATAGACGTATGGGGCCATGCAACATGATAGTGACGTCACAAACGGAGCGAACTCATCTCTCTCATGGCATTGCACTTCTTAGACGGCCTTGGCCGAAATCGAATGGAACGAGAAAATTTGCACATCGGAATGCGTTGCTTTCCCTTTAGCTTTGTTATTCAAAGTGGTCATTTAGGAATACATTTCTTGTCTAAGAAGTGGGCCGAATGCGGCTGGAACGAGTGAACCTGCGCATCAGAAAGCGTTGCTTTCCCCTTAGCTTTGTTATTCAAAGTGGTCATTTAGGAATATATTCGCTGTCTAAGAAGTGGGCCGAACGAGGCTGGAACGAGTGATCCTGCACATCAGAAAGCGTCGCTTTCCCTTTAGCTTTGTTATTCAAAGTGGTCATTTAGGAATATATCTGCTGTCTAAAACGTGGGCCGAACGTGGCTGGAACGAGTGAACCTGCGCATCAGAAAGCGTTGCTTTCCCCTTAGCTTTGTTATTCAAAGTGGTCATTTAGGAATATATACGCTGTCTAAGATGTGGGCCGAACACGGCTGGAACGAGTGAACCTGAGCATCAGAAAGCGTCGCTTTCCCCTTAGCTTTGTTATTCGAAGTGGTCATTTAGGGATATATTCGCTGTCTGAGAAGTGGGCCGAACGTGGCTGGAACGAGTGATCCTGCACATCAGAAAGTGTTGCTTTCCCCTTAGCCTTGTTATTCAAAGTGGTCATTCAGGTATACATATTCACTGTCTAAGAAGTGGGCCGAATAAGGAAGAAACGAGTGAACCTGCGCATCAGAAAGCGTTGCTTTCCCCTTAGATTTGCTATTCAAAATGGTAATTTAGGAATACATGTTCGCTGTCTGAGAAGGATCGAACGCGGCTGGAACGCGTGACTCTGTGCATCAGAAAGCGTTGCTTTTCCTTTAGCTTTGTTATTCAAAGTGACCATTTAGGACTACATATTCGAGGTCTAAGAACTTGGCTGAGCACGGCTGAAACGAATGAACCTGTACATCAGAAAGCGCTGCTTTCTCCTTAGCTCTGTTATTCAAAATGGTCATTTAGGAATACATATTCGCTGTATAAGCAGTGGTCTGAACGCGGCTGGAACGAGTGATCCTGCGCATAAGAAAGCATTGCTTTCCCCTTCGCTTTGTTATTCAAAGTGGCCATTTAGTAATATATTCGCTGTCTAAGAAGTGGGCCGAACGTGGATGGAACGTGTGATCCTGCACATCAAAAAGCGTTGCTTTCCCCTTAGCTTTGTTATTCAAAGTGGTCGTTTAGGAATACATATTAGCTGTCTAAGAAGTGGGCCGAATAGAGCAGGAACGAGTGAACCTGCGCATCAGAAAGCGTTGCTTTCCCCTTAGATTTTTTTATTCAAAATGGTCATTTAGGAATACATGTTCGCTGTCTGAGAAGTGGATCGAACGCGGCTGGAACGAGTGACTCTGCGCATCAGAAAGCGTTGCTTTTCCTTTAGCTTTGTTATTCAAAGTGGTCCTTTAGGTATACATATTCGCTGTCTAAGAAGTGGGCCGAATAGGGCAGGAACGAGTGAACCTGCGCATCAAAAAGCGTTGCTTTTCCCTTAGCTTTGTTATTCAAAATGGTAATTTAGGAATACATATTCGCTGTCTAAGCAGTGGGCCGAATGCGGCTGGAACGAGTGATCCTGCAAATCAGAAAGCGTTGCTTTTCCTTTAGCTTTGTTATTCAAAGTGGTCATTTAGGAATATATCTGCTGTCTAAAACGTGGGCCGAACGTGGTTGGAACGAGTGAACCTGCGCATCAGAAAGCGTTGCTTTCCCCTTAGCTTTGTTATTCAAAGTGGTCATTTAGGAATATATACGCTGTCTAAGATGTGGGCCGAACACGGCTGGAACGAGTGAACCTGAGCATCAGAAAGCGTCGCTTTCCCCTTAGCTTTGTTATTCGAAGTGGTCATTTAAGGATATATTCGCTGTCTGAGAAGTGGGCCGAACGTGGCTGGAACGAGTGATCCTGCACATCAGAAAGCGTTGCTTTCCCCTTAGCTTTGTTATTCAAAGTGATCATTTAGAAATATATTCGCTGTCTAAGAAGTTGGCCGAACGCGGCTGGAACGAGTGAGCCTTCACATCAGAAAGCATTGCTTTCTCCTTCGCTTTGTTATTCAATATGGTCATTTAGGAATATATTCGCTGTCTAAGAAGTGGGCCGAATGCGGCTGGAACGAGTGAGCCTCCACATCAGAAAGTATTGCTTTCCCTTTAGCTTTGTTATTCAAAATGGTCACTTAGGAATATATTCGCTGTCTAAGTGGGCCGAACGCGGCTGGAACGAGTGAGCCTTCACATCAGAAAGTATTGCTTTCCCCTTAGCTTTGTTATTCAAAGTGGTCACTTAGGAATATATTCGCTGTCTAAGAAGTTGGCCGAACGCGGCTGGAACGAGTGAGCCTTCACATCAGAAAGTATTGCTTTCCCCTTAGCTTTGTTATTCAAAATGGTCACTTAGGAATATATTCGCTGTCTAAGAAGTGGGCCGAACGCGGCTGGAGCGAGTGAGCCTCCACATCAGAAAGTATTGCTTTCCCCTTAGCTTTGTTATTCAAAATGGTCACTTAGGAATATATTCGCTGTCTAAGAAGTGGGACGAACGCGGCTGGAACGAGTGAGCCTTCACATCAGAAAGTATTGCTTTCCCCTTAGCTTTGTTATTCAAAGTGGTCACTTAGGAATATATTCGCTGTCTAAGAAGTGGGCCGAACGCGGCTGGAACGAGTGAGCCTCCACATCAGAAAGTATTGCTTTCCCTTTAGCTTTGTTATTCAAAATGGTCACTTAGGAATATATTCGCTGTCTAAGTGGGCCGAACGCGGCTGGAACGAGTGAGCCTTCACATCAGAAAGTATTGCTTTCCCCTTAGCTTTGTTATTCAAAATGGTCACTTAGGAATATATTCGCTGTCTAAGAAGTGGGCCGAACGCGGCTGGAACGAGTCAGCCTTCACATCAGAAAGTATTGCTTTCCCCTTAGCTTTGTTATTCAAAGTGGTCACTTAGGAATATATTCGCTGTCTAAGAAGTTGGCCGAACGCGGCTGGAACGAGTGAGCCTTCACATCAGAAAGTATTGCTTTCCCCTTAGCTTTGTTATTCAAAATGGTCACTTAGGAATATATTCGCTGTCTAAGAAGTGGGCCGAACGCGGCTGGAACGAGTGAGCCTTCGCATCAGAAAGTATTGCTTTCCCCTTAGCTTTGTTATTCAAAGTGGTCACTTAGGAATATATTCGCTGTATAAGAAGTGGGCCGAACGCGGCTGGAACGAGTGAGCCTCCACATCAGAAAGTATCGCTTTCCCCTTAGCGTTGTTATTCAAAGTGGTCATTTAGGAATATATTCGCTGTCTAAGGAGTGGGCTGAACGTTTGCTGGAACGAGTGATTCGGCGCATCAGAAAGTGTTGCTTTCCCTTCAGCTTTCATATTCAAAGTGGTTATTTAGAAATATATTCGCTGCCTAAGAAATGGGCCATCATGCCTTGGGTCATAGAACGAAGAATATAGAATAGGAAGCCAGCTCTCATTGTTCGTGATTGGTTTATGGTCAGTACTACTGAGTCGGGAAGCAGAAATCAATTGCTTTGCCGCAGCTTCAGTAAATCCGACTGATATTGGACAATTTTCGTTTATGAAGCAAATACACTTATTGCGCGGTTTGAATTAAATACATCGGCTGCTGAGTGGGTTAGAGATACACTGTAAAAAAATTACTGTAGATTTAAACCGTTTTCCAGGGTGCCCACACAAAACCGTAAAATCTACAGTTTTATGCCGTGTTGGTGCAAAACTATAGCTTTGCTCCAATACAATCAACACATTCGTTCCAGCCAAGTTTTTGTGTTTTCGTGATTATTTGTACTGTGACTCGCTCCAGCCAAATTTTTGTGTTTTCGTGATTATTTGGACTGTGACTCGCTCCAGCCAAATTCTGTGCTTATTTCTTCATTAAATGCGGTGTTGGAGCAAAGGTGTAGCTTTGCTCCAACACGGCATAAAACTGTAGAGTTTACGGTTTTGTGTTGGCACCCTGGAAAACGGTTTAAAACCGTAAAATCTACAATTTTTTTACCGTGTATGTAGTTTATAATGAACAGTACAGGTATGTAAACATTTAACGAAGCTTTATGGTATAGCACACATGCTGAGGCAGATCACTTAACATCTTCCAGCGAATGGGGATATATAAATCAGTGTATTCCAACGTACAACGAAGTAAATTTCTCCGTCATTTTTGGTCTACGCCGGGATTCGAACCCGAGACCGCTTATTCCGGAACAAGTCGCTCTACCAACTGAGCTACGCAGACGTTTATTCTGATTGCTATCTGGCGTTATGTCGTGTGCGTCCTGCTGGCAGGTACGTCACATCTCCCCCCCCGAAAGAGGGCCGGGTGCATGGCCCACGGGTCAGCCGTGACCATAAATCGTTGCAGGCAGCCATCCACTGTAGAACGTGCACTTGAGAACTCCCAGTAAATCTGGTGTGTGGAATGCAACATCACACATTTTTATTTTTCGAAGCGCTGGAGAAGGGATTCTCTGATTTTTCCTATCTCGCGGTGTGGAAATAACATCACACCATTGCGAGATTTTGAAAGGTCGGGTCATCCGGATAGTTCGGGCGCCATTATAACGAAGTAAACTTCTCCGTCATTTTTGGTCTACGCGGGATTCGAACCCGAGACCGCTCATTCCGGAACAAGTCGCTCTACCAACTGAGCTACGCAGACGTTTATTCTGATTGCTATCTGGCTTTGTGTCGTGAGCGTCCTGCTGGCAGGTACGTCACAAACGTAATTACACTCTCCTGCCTAAAGGGCTCTGTAATGCCCCTGAGTTTTGAATAATAAGGCGAAGGATGTGCTGGAGAACAGATTCAACCGAAAATGGAAAATCAGGTAGTCGAGTTATCAGAAGTAAAGATTTCTGGCTAGTCATCGGATTTGAGTTTAGATTTCAGTCCCGAATGCATGTAAGCAAACCTTACTTGTATAGGGGTCTAGGGAAATTTCAGCCAATCAGAAAGCGGTATTCTTTGAGTGATAACACCTATGGTTGGGGCTTATCTTCAAGTGCCACGTGTGTTTACATTTGAAACTGCAAGTGGATGTGCAAAAGTTATCAGGTCTGCCGCTGATTTTTAATATTGTTATGGATTGATCTTTCTGGGTTATTCACAAGCGAAAACGCTAATGGTTCCACGAACCAGGGTCTGACGATTAGGAGCAATGTGATTGCATAGGAGAGACATTAATTGTTGGGTTGAAGAACTTTGGCCGTCCCGGTGGCGCAGTAGTCTAAGCGATGGCTTCCGATCCTTTGTTCGAGTTGGGTCCGGGTTCGAATCCCGGTGAGGCATGGATGTTGTGATTGTCTTACGGCACTGGCTCTCTCCTTTCCCTGGATCCATTGACCCTAAATTAGGGACGGACGACTGCTTATAAACCATTGAGTTGCTCACGGTGGTCGTTAAATCTCTAATTAAAATAAAAACTACCGTGAACAACCCAGTGGGCTATAAGCGGCCGCCCGTCCCTAATTTAAAGCCACTGCTTCCAGGGAAGGGAGAGAGCCAGAGCTGTAAGCTGAACACAATATCTATGCTTATCTAAACACAACATCCGGACCTATCTCAATGATCAGAAGCCATCGCTTAGACCACTACCCAACCGGCATGTTTTACACATTTCATGTGTAGCTCTGTAATTGTGGCCTGTTTATAGTAAAAAAATTACAGAAATTTAAATATTGGGCAAACATAGCTACTCTATAAAGGTATATACCACTGCATAAATTTTAGTTGTTCCCAATTTCATTCTGTATCCATTCATTTTGAGAATGCCGAACCCCACTTTAAACTTCTGTGTGAAAACGTGACGTCATGTTTGCAAAAAATAAATATGCTGTACAGTCATGTTTCTGCAGGATGCTGCGCCAGCTCACGTCGAATACCCGGTAAGAAACTTTTTTGCAACAACATTTGTTTCAGAAAGACTAATAATAAGACCCTGCACCACCAACACGTGACAGCCACTATCTCTAGATCTGACACCTGTCGATTTCTGGCTATAAGGTTATTTAAAGTCCGGAGTGTACCAGGCAAGGTCTTCGCGGGTCGTGAACAGCCTAGTGATCAACGTTCGTGGCTGCCACGGTGAAACTTCAGGTTCGATCCCAGGCAGGTACGAACTCTCGAAACAGTAAACATCCGCGGTGCGTCGGATGGGCACGTTAAGCCGTCGGACCCCGGGTACTGGGCCCCAGGTAATAAACAAGGGCGTTTTCCTCCTCCTTTCTACTTCGCTTCCGTGTCACTTTCCAATGGGGCACTTTAGCCCGAATCTCCTAGCTTTCTATTTCTAAGGGTTGCTTAAGAACTGGGGTTGCCGCCACGGTGGCGCAGTGGTCTAGGCGATGCTCTCTGATGATTCGTCCGAAAAGGGTCCGGGTTCAAATCCCGGTGAGGCATGAATGTTATGTTTGTCTTGCGGCCCCTGGCTCTCTCCCTTTCCTGGAACGACTGGCTCAAAATTAGGGACGGGTGACTGCTGACCCATTGAGTTGCTCATGGTGGTCGTTTAACCTCCAATCAAAAAAAAAAAAAAAAGACCTGGGTTCAGGCACCCCCTTCCTAAAATCCTTTACATATGATCCTATCTGATCTGACAAGACCTTCCCCACTGCCACCACTGAAATAAGCCATTCTCCCCAAAGTTTGGTACATTCAACTAGACATGCTACTTTCGGCGGTCACTGGAGATGTCACGTGCTTGAACGCTGTAATACCTAGTGGTAGAGGACAAGTTGAAAATTAATGTTTTCAGAGTGTCACTAAATTAATGCCAAGCTTGTACTTTTATTGATTTTTGCTGTATTTACAAACTTTCATCGTCCTGAGAAGATGACTGTTTGAACTTAAAGTTCTCCTTTGCCGAGGAAAAGTATACTTTCGTGCACACAGTACAACAGTATACAAATGTGTTCTTATGTTTCAAGGTTTTGAAATTTAACAATTTTTGGAGCCACACAGTCTCCCGTCCCTAATTTGGGCCTGCTGGTTCCAGCTAATGCGACAGAGCTATCTGATACATATTGGGCTGGAAAGAAAGTAATGTCTACAGCAACAGAAAAATGCGAATTACCATATACACAAGTACAAATCAGTCCACAATGTAGTCGTCATCGTTTGCCCTGACCTGCTGCCATCGTCTGGGCTGCTGTTGGATACTGTACCTGAAGAATTGTGACAGCTTGGATGCAAAGAAGCGAGTGAGTACGCGTGTGACATCGTCCCGGTTTGTTAACCGCTGTCCGTCCAGAAAATGATGCAAGGATCGGAAAAGGTGGCAGTTGCTTGAGGAAATGTCCGGGAAATAGGTTGGATGGGACCGCAGCTGCCAGCCCAGGTACCTGATCTTGTGACAGGACATCCGTGCTGTGTGAGGTGTCGCTCCATCTTAAGACGACGCCCTTGGGGTTCAGCAGTACTCTTTGTTTCGAACTGAGCGACGTATGAACATCGTCTAGGCAGTACACATCGGCCGTGATAGTGTTGTTGTCCGGCAGCAGATGAAAGAGAACCACACCCTGCAAATCTCACAAAAGGGACAGCTAGACTTTACGTGGGTGTAAAGCAGCTTTGGGGGTTGGCATAGGCTTCTGTTTTTGGCCCAACTTCTGTTTTCGGGCGCTTGCGTTGTCATACAGAACCCATTTTTCGTCAGCTGTCACAATACCGTCCAAGAACGGTACATCCTCGTCACGTGCCAGCTCAGAAACGCATGCAGTCATGCGATTTGCTTTCTGCTCTGCTGTGAATTGATGGGATACCCAAACTGCCCTCTTGTGCACCTTCGCAAGCTGACGCAAGTGCGTGATAATGCTCGTGTGGGCGGTGCCCATCTATTCGGCCAACTCTTGCGCACACGTGAATCGGTCTCCACTAAAGTCTTCAGCCATGTCACTGCTGCAGGTCTTTCGGGTTTGGGACGGTCTTCCAGGTCAGAATTTCCCTCTGAAAACGTTTCGAACCAACAACAGCACTGAAGATGTGATATGGCATTGAGGTCATCATCATCATCATTGTCAACCATTATCAATCCACTGCTGGACGAAGGTCTCCCCAAGTTTCCTCCACAACGGTCTGTCTTGTGCCAGTCTCCTCCATGTCACCCCTGCATACTTTCGAATTTCATCCACCCATCTCCCATGTGGTCTTCTTCTGGGTCTTTTCCTGTCCCTTGGAATCCAATCTAAAATTTCGGCTGTCCATCGATGATCTGTCCTTCTGGCAGTATGTCCAGCCCATTGCCATTTCAGGGATTTAACTCTGATCATGATGTCTTCCACTCTTGTCATTAGTTCTTTGTCTGGCGCTCTTTGGCCAAACCTGGCCCTTGCGCCAATAAAATCCAACAACCAACCAACCAACTCTTGTCATTTTTCGGATCCACGAGTTCCTCTTCTTATCTCTCCTGGTTACACCAAGCATGCACCTCTCCATGCATCTTTGAGTTGTCTGCAGCCTTTGTATGTCTCTTTTAGTTAAGGTTCACGTCTCCGCACCATACGTAAGCACTGGAAGGATGCATTGATCAAACACTTTTCTTTTAAGACATAATGGCATATTGCTCTTGAAAATTATGCTGTTTCTTCCAAAAGCTCTCCAGGCAAGTTTTGTACGCCGATTAATTTCTTCATCAATGTGACCCTCACTTGATATCTGCTGTCCAAGATAAACGTACGTGTCTGTTATCTCCAGCTTTTCTCCATCAATCGATAAATCTTCATTTCTTGTAAAAGCATTGAACATCACTTTTGTCTTCTGAAAGTTCATTTTTAATCCCACTTCTTTACTCTTGTCAGCAAGTTCCTGGATCATACTCTGCAGCTCTGATGGGGTAGTTGCAAAAATGACTACGTCATCAGCAAAACGAAGGTGGGTTAGATAATCTCCATTAATCTTTATCCCCTTGTTTTCCCAGCTCAGTGACTGAAAAACACCCTCCAATGTAGCATTAAAGAGCTTCGGAGATATGGTGTCACCTTGTCTCACTCCCTTCCCAATTTTTATGTGTGTTGTATTTTCAAACAGCCTAATCTTTGCACTTGCATTTTCATAGATGTTATTAATAATATTAATGTATGCATCTTCAATACCGCAGGTTTTCAGAGCCATTGTAACTGCCTGATGGTTTCACCGAATCAAAGGCTTTTTCATAATCGATAAAAGCCATGCACAATGGAAGTTCATATTCCCTCGCTCTTTCAATTAGTTCTCTCAGCACGTGGATGTGATCTATTGTGCTGTAGCCACTCCTGAATCCAGCTTGTTCTCTCGGTTGAGCCATGTCCAGTGTTACCTTCAAGCGGTGTGAAAGAACTTTAGTGAAGATTTTATAAACTACTGATAGGAGGCTGATAGGTCTGTAGTTTCCGAGATCCTCAATGTCACCTTTCTTATGTAGCAGGATCATTGTAGCGGTGTTCCAATCCTCAGGAATCTTTCCTTCATTAAGGCATCGAGTGAAAATTTGGGCGAGTACTGTTTCGATTTCTCCACTTGCTTCTTGTATGATGTCTACAGTAATTCCATCTTCTCCTGGAGCTTTTCCTCGCTTCATGTTCTTGATTGCATGTGCAACTTCTGCTGGAAGGACTGGAGGAACTCTGGTACTGGTATCTTTCATGATGTCTGGAGTGCATATATCATCCCTTTCATATAATTTGGAGTAGAAATCTTTCACTCTTGTCAAAATTTCGCTTCTATTTCTTGTTACAGAACCATCTTCTTTTCTCAGTGCCATAATCTGTTTTCTTCATTTACTGAGATGTCCCTTTGCTATCTTTAGGCTTTGGTTGTTTTCAATTGCTTTCCTCACTAGTTCACAGTTGAATTTCCTTACGTCTTCAGTGATACTTTTTCTTACTGTCTTGCATAGCTCTATATATTCCACTTTGGAAGTCACATCTTCTTTAGTTGTCCTCATCTCTCTTCTTTTTTGCATCAACATTTTGGTTTTTCCTGATAATTTGTTCACATGCAACTTGTTCTTAGACCCAGCTAATTTTGTTGCTGTTTCCATAAGAGCTTTGGTTACTTTTCTGTTAACTTCAGAGATGTCCACTTCTTCCGATGTTAGGCCTTCTAAAGCTGAGAACCTGTTCTTCAGTTCTAACTTGAAGGTATTATGGTGTTTTTTAAGGTTGGTTATGTCAATAGATTTTGTTTGTCCTATGAGCTTGCCACGTTCAAGTTTAGTGTTGAGGTGCATCTTACATCTCACCAATCTATGGTCACTACCTGTGTTGAACTTGTTTAGCACACTGCAGTCTTCTATGACGAATTTTTTGTTACACATAATAAAATCAATTTCACTTGTCGTCCCATTTGGATGTCTCCATGTCCATTTCCTGTGTGGCTTTTTCTTGAAAAAGGAGTTCAAGATGAAAACCCTTCTGCCTCTGCAAACTCAACAAGAGTATTTCCACGCTGGTTTCTGTAAACCTATACAGCATGCAATGGCGGATGTGCTCCTTGTCCACTTCCATGTTAGCTGGCACACTCTTCGCCTTCTGATTGCTAACTGACACTGACTTAAGCCCTATCTGCTGAATGGTGTGTTGCTCAATCTCAGTGGACACTGTGCGTTTCAAAAGGGCTTCAGCTTCGGGTACTTCGTCATAGTACATTACATTCTCTCTCTCTCTCTCTTTCCAAAGTAATATATCACCCAACCCTCACTCTGGACTCGAACTCAGACCCACCTCTGACGAATGACCTAATTCCCGGGACTCAAATCGCTTAGTGACCGTGGGCAGGAGAGAAAATTATTCCAGAAGCTTTCGTTCTTATTATTATTAATAAGAACGAAAGCTTTGAATGATTCATTTTAAAGGAGTCTTTTATGCTGTTTAATGCATTTGCTAGAGTGAATTATTTAGTGATTTAATATTTCTCATCGTTGTTGACCGTGGATGGCAGAATTCATCAAATCAATTTAATCAGGAAGTGAAGGCAATGTAACTGGAAAGTCAAATTTGTGTCTGATGGACTCCTATTAATTAGTTTGGTGATTATCGTTTTCCCTGGAATTGAAAGACAAAGAGAGCAAACATGTTGACTTCAGATAGATAGTGAATATGTGAGGTCTCACAGAGAATTCTCTCCTGGCTAAGAGAAATGTTAAATTAATGTGAGAGGGACTGAAAGCCTAACATTGTATTAATATACAGTTTCTCTCATGTGAAAAACATATACGTTCAATTTTTTATTTTGAAGAAAGCATGCTTGTACACATACCCAACATTAAATTATTAACGTTTATTCATTCCCGCATTGGACCTCTTTTAGCCCAAAGTAGAGTATGTATGCGGGCTGGCATAGATTCCACAACACGGTGGGCTACATCTACGTCTACAGCATACCAGGCCTTCACCAGACAGTTGTAACGTACTATAGAGTTGAGAGCATGCGTCAAGACGACAAATATGCAATGAGACATTCTGATCCCATTGGGAGAGCGACTTACTCCGGAGTGAGGGGACATAGACAAACTTGTGTTTTCACATTGGCGCCCGATTGTGGAAATGGATCCACTGGCCGTGTTTGTTCCACATATTGTTTGGAATTAATGAAAAATTCCAAATTCGCTTTAAAAAAAAAAAATTAAAAGGAAGCTGATGTGACGTACAACAGAGACTTACTCCGGAGTGAGGAGATACGGACAAACTTGTATTTTCACACAGTCCTTTAACTGGTTTAGATAGGACGGAAGAGGATTTTCTTCAGATTCTATTTTTCTAACATGCCCCATACATTCATAGAGCGTTCTGTCTCGACTTTGTGCAGTCCACGAGAAGATGGTGGAAGTCACTGTCATGCTCCCTGAAGCACTGCTGAAAACATTTTGCTCCATAGACACCTGTTGAATAAAAAGTCAACATTGCTCATATAATCCTTGGAGGACACCTAACTTTATAGCAATGTCAAAAGACTCGTTTCGTACCAAGAGAATGTGCCCCACGCCATTACACCACTTCTAGAACCTTGAGTTGTGTTTAAAAGGCAAGATGGGCCCATTGTTTCATGGGGTATTCGCCAAACACTCTGCCTACCATCGGTAGAGAACAACGTGTACCGAGTCTCGTTGGAACACGTGACTCTTAGTCAAATAGGTGTTAGAGGCAGATGGATGCCAAATTAATCAAGTAAATAGGCATGTACCAGAAAACTTGAAAATTATATCGGGCTGGAACAAGAATCGAACATGCAACTCCCGATTTACGTGCGAGTATGTTACCGTTACACACCTGTGACGTACCTGCCCCGCAGGACGCACACGACATAAAAGCATATAGCAGCAAGAACGAACAGCAGTTGGTAGAGCGACTTGTTCCGGAATAAGTGGACCCGGGTTCGATTCCCGGCGTGTACCAAAAATGACGGAGAAATTTCTTCGTTATAATGGCGCCCAAACTTTCCGGATGATATGGCCGTTCAAGATCTCGCAATGGTGTGATGTTCTTTCCACACCGCGAGATACGAAAAATAAGAGAATCCCTTCTTCAGCGCTTCGAAAAATAAAATGTGTGTGACGTTGCATTCCACACACCAGATTGACTGGGAGTTCTCAAGTGCACGTTCTACAGCGGATGGCTGCCTGCAACGATTCATGGTCACGGCTGACCAGTGGGCCATGGTCCTCTTTCGTGGCGGAGGGGGATGTGACGTGCCTGCCCCGTAGGACGCCTACGACATAAAGGCAGATAGCAGCGAGAACGTACATCTGCGTAGCTCAGTTGGTAGAGCGACTTGTTCCGGAATAAGTGGACTCGGGTTCGATTCCCGGCGTGGACCAAAATTGACGGATAAATTTACTTCGTTATACAACCCAGAACAAGAAACCTCCAAGCAATTGAGTCGGAAACACATCCTCAGAGTCATCTCCTCTTTCATCTGAGTCCCGAAACACATCCTCAGTTGCTTGGAGGTTCATTGTTCTGGATGGTGAAACGGTAACATACTCCAACGTAAATCGGGAGTTCCGTTCCAGGACGATGTAAATTTCAAGTTTTCTGAAGCATGTCTACTTGGCCGCCCCGGTGGCGCAGTGGTCTAAGGCGCTGGCCTCTGCTCATTCGTCCGTAAGGGGTCCGGGTTCGAATCCCGGTGTGGCATGGATGTTGTGTTTGTCTTACGGCACTGGCTCTCTCCCTTCCCTGGAACCAGTGACCCTAAATTAGGGACGGGCGACTGCTTATAGCCCATTGAGTTGCTCACGGTGGTCGTTAAACCTCCAATCAAATCAAATCAAAATCATGTCTACTTGTTTCACAAGACCGTTATTTATTTATTTTTTTGATTGGAGGTTTAATGATCACCGTGAGCCACTCAATGGGGTATAAGCAATCGTCCGTCCCTAATTTAGGGTCACTGCTTCCAGGGAAGGGAGAGAGCTAGTGCCGTAAGACAAACACAACATCCATGCCTCACCGAGATTTCAACCCGGACCCATTTCGGACGAATGATCAGAGGCCATTACTTAGACCACTGTGCCACCGGGGCGCCATTTGGGGGTTAACGACCACCCTGGGCCCTCAATGGGCTATAAGCACTCGCCCGTCCCTAATTTAAGGTCACTGGTTCTAGGGAAGAGAAAGAGCCAGTGTCGAAGGACAAACACAGCATCCATGCCTCACCGGGATTCGAACCCGGACTCCTTTCGGACAAATGAGAAGAAGCCAGCACTTAGACCACTGCGCCACCGGGTCGGAAATTGGGGGTTTAACGACTAGCCTGAGCAACTCAATGCTCAATGGGCTATAAGTACTCGCCCATCCTAATTTAGGGTCACTGGTTCTAGAGAAGGGAGAGAGCCAGTGCCCTAAGACAAACACAACATCCGTGCCTCACCGGGATTCGAAGCCGGACCCCTTTTCGACGAATGATTTTTTTTTCGAAGCCGGACCCCTTTTCGACGAATGACGACCACTGTGAGCAACTGAATGGGCTATAAGCAGTCGCCCGTCCCTAATTTAGGGTCACTGGTTCCAGAGAAGGGAGAGAGCCTGTGCTGTAAGACAAACACAACATCCATGCCTCACTGGGATTCGAACCCGGGCCCCTTTCGGGCGAATGATCAGAAGCAATCGCTTAGACCACTGCGCCACCGGGGCGGCGACTGTTTTTCAGCTTTCCAGCGTTTCAATCATGCTGTTCCTGACACCAATGTAGACTTACTTTCCAGTTCTTCGCAGAAATCAGTGGTTTCCGTATACGCATGCTCCTGCCAATACCAAACTTCTTCAATTTTCTATGCATATTTCTCTGAGATATGGGTTAGAAACAGACTTCACTCAATACTTAGGTGAATGAATGCACACTAGAAATCCTGTTTCTTTGTTCTGAAAACACATGTTTGTTCGTATGTTCTCACTCCGGAGTAAGTCGCTCTCCCAATTGAACTACACGGACAGAATGCATCGCTGCAGATTTGTCGTCTTGACACATGTTTTCACTTCTGTAGTACGTCACACTGTGTAGGCCTCCATAAACGTTGGCGATCTCGTTCCTGACAGATTGAGGTCACGTCACATGTATTACGCCTCTTAGACAAGCAATGTGGGTTATTTTCCCACTGATTAAATATCCGGCAAATCTTACCTTTCGAGAAAGCAGTCTGTTCAAAATTGTCGTTCCAGTCCGACGGCCATCTACAATGAACTCTTTATTGAACTCCGAGTCAACTTTTGTTTTTTCTATTGTGATCAACACTAGTGACAATTACGGACCACAGATCACTAATCGAAGATTCGAAATTTCGATTACTGGCTCTCTAAGAGGTTTAGTTGCCAACATGTTAGCTCAGCCGAGCCCGGGGTGACGGGTAAAGACGTAAACAGGTGTTCAGGTCTTGGAAGGAGGAGTGAACAGGTGTTCGAATAGGAATGTCGAAAAATCAAAGAAGTGAAGAATATACACTGCTGGCCACCCAAAATGCAACACCAAGTAGGAAGCATCCGATTGGCCTGAAATTCTCAGCATGCGTCGCCCACGAAAGGACATGCAAACGATTAGCATTGCAGGACATATGCAAATCATGTGCGCCCTGCACGCCACTGAGAAGCACTATAAGAATAGTGCACAGAAGGCGGGGTGTAAGTAGTGGAAGTGTGTTGTGCAGCCGGACCTGTGCGTGGGAGCTTCCTGAAGCCTCGTCGCAGAATACGGCAGTCATTCCAGAACGTTTCGGAGTTCGACAGAGGACGAATAGTGGCTTATCGCGACAGCGGTTTATCGTACCGAGACAAAGGCGCCCGTGTGGGAAGACATCTAGCCACAGCGAGGCGAGTATGGATTCGGTGGGTGCAGGAGGGACGGACTGACCGACGTGAGTGATTGCCGCAGCCGCGGCACACCACCAAACGAGAGGACCGGCATGTTGTGCGGCGGGCATTGACGGCTCACACCGCCACATCACGAACGATAGGACAGGAATTAGGGTGTGTTGCGCAACAACCTGTGCCAGCACGTACCGTTCGACGTCGTCTGCAGGAGCGCGGACTTGTCGCACGGCGCACATTGCTCCGATTACCATTGACGTTACACCACCGGCGAGTGCGGCGGCAGTGGGCCGCTGAACGCCGCACCTGGACTACGGAATCGCACGACATTGTCTTCTCTGACGAATCCCGCTTCTGCTTGTAAAACCACGATGGTCGGATCCGCATGTGGCGCCACTGCGGCGAGAGACTGTATGACGCCTGCTTTAGGCATGGCCATACCGGTCCGTCGCCTGTCGTTATGGTTTGGGGCGCAATTGGATATGACACCCGCACCCCTCTGGTACGCATCGCCGGTACACTCAACAGCCATCGCTACATCTCCGACGATTTGGAGTCTGTAGTCCTCCCTTACCTGCAGAACCTGCCAGCGGCCACGTTTCAACAGGACAATGCGCGCCCGCACGTGGCACGCATCGGGCAATAGCTGCTCACCAGGTGTCACTGCTGCCATTGCCCGCCTATTCTCCCGATATGTCGCCCATCAAACACGTCAGGTCGCTGATCGGCAACCGAGTGGGCCGGCAAGCATCGCCCGCGGCTACGCCTGTTGAACTGTGGCAACGTGTGAAAACAGCCTTGATTTTGGTCCACGCCGTGAAGTGGCCGTTATTGCCAGCCATGGGGACCACACGAACTATTGATGTCTGCGTGTTTCGCAAGTCGCACGGGCCTGTAAGCTCAATCGTTTCATCTTTGTATCTTTTGTTATGTGTCCAGTAAATCTGGCTTTGCTATCTCGTGTCTTTCCTGGTGTTGCGTTTTGGGTGGCCAGCAGTGTAGAATTTCAGAAAGTTTGCATTGCGTTAGGCTAAATGTTAAGCATGCTGAAAAGCTGTGTCTCATACCCTGAATAGTAGGCTTTCATTTAAATAGTTTACTTTAAATTGGGTTATGTCATGCGGGCAATAAGTTCAATGTGGATGGGAGGAGACTGCTATAATTATACACTGTATATATGATTTCTTGTATTGTATGTGTTTGCGTATGAGAGGGGTATCACAATTTCATTTATTTATAACATGCATCTTGCTTTTTAATGTAGTCCTGCATGTTAGATGTATGTCAGGAGTCAAATATATTTTTGGATGAGTTGAGTTGGATTTCGATGGTATTTAATCTTGTATTAAACCTGAAGAGCCGAGTGATTATATTCAGTAAATATTCTTATGTTTGACTGAGATTATTTGACTGAGACTTTAGTAAAATTCTAAATATCTATGCTTTTTAAGAGTCGTTTTTATTTTCTCCAAATATAGTGATTATGCCCTGAAAAGGGCCGTTCTTGTTAACTCTTGATACATGCCCTGAAAAAGGGGGATATTTGTATTTTGTAATTTTAACTACTTTTAAAAAGACCGTTTTATTTTCTTTGAATGCAATAGTTATTGAAAAACATTAAGTACATTCCAGGAAAGCCACAGTAAAATACTGTGGCCTTAGCTATTTTTTAGGCTAAAAATAACGTAGCCGTTAAATCCTGGGAATTCTCTATACAAACATGGTAGATAAAATGAATAAATTTACAGTGTACTGTGATCGTCCTTTCTATATATAAGCTAAAATAAAATAAGTAAAATCTCTACTATGAAATACTGTGATCTCTGTATGACTGCATAATAACTGCTATTGACCTTGGTCTCTTACGCTTGATAGATGCCCTTTGCAAAATAACAAAGAAGAAATATTTTAGCCTTATGTCTCCTGAGGTTGAAAGCTGCCATTTGTAAATCAACAAACAGAAAAAGCTTTTGCCTTGGGTCTAGTACGTTTAATAGCTGCAATTTGCAAAGTAACAAAGAAGAAATATTTTAGCCTTATGTCTCCTGAGGTTGAAAGCTGCCATTTGTAAATTAACAAACATAAAGAGATTTTGCCTTAGGTCTCTTACGTTTAATAGCTGCAATTTGCAAAGTAACAAAGAAGAAATATTTTAACCTTATGTATCTTGTGGTTGAAAGCTGCCATTTGGAAATCAACAAACAGAAAAGGATTTTGTCATGGGTCTTTTACGTTTAATAGCTGCAATTTGCAAAGTAACAAAGAAGAAATCTTTTAGCCTTATGTTTTTTTACGCTTGAAAGCTCTCCTTTGTAAATCAACAAACAGAAAAAACTGCTGCCTTGTGTCTCTTACGCTTACTAGCTGTCATTTGCAAAGCTACGAAAGGAAAAATGCTTTCGCCTTGGGTCCTTTACACTTGAAAGCTGCCCTTTGCGAAGCAAAAAAAAAAAAAAAAGAAAATACTTTTGCCATACGTCTCTTCCGCTTGAAAGCTGCCCTTTTGGAAAGCAAAAAATTAATTCCAGATAAGTCTTGAGTGGAACTGACAATCACTGACGTGCAGCAGTTTTAAATAGCTGCTTGGATCACGTGATGACCCATGTGACTAAATATTTTGCATATACGCTGCGCTGCGTAAGTGACTTTTTCCTCACATCATTTTTATTGGAGGTTTAAAGACCACTGTGAGCAACTCAGGGGCTATAAGCAGTCTCCCGTTTTTAATTTAGGGTCACTGCTTCTAGGGAAGGGACAGAGCAAGTGCCTTAAGACAAACACAACATTCACGCCTCATGGGGATTCAAACCCAGGACCCATCTCGGACGAATGATCAGAAGCCATCGTTTAGACTAGTCAACCGGGGCTGTTTAACACATTTCATGTGTGGTTCTGTAATTGTGGTCCGTTTGTAGTAAAAAAAAATGCAGAAATTTAAATATTATGTAAAAATATGCTGAAGATGTAAGAGCCACCCTTACATCTTCATAAAGGTTTCTAATTTAAAGACCAGTGTCTCTAGCAATAGAGGGAAACATTTACGCTAGAAATATTTTGTTTTCGTTTTCTGTTTCAGAGTTTAGCGTCCACCATAAACAACCCGGAGGGTTATAAAGATTCGCGTATTTCTAATATGAAACCACTGGTTCCACGGAAGGAAAAGAGCCATAGTCGTACCACAAACTCGCTATTGATATCACCGGAATTCGAACCCGGACGAATTCGGCCACTAGTCAGAAATCTACCTCTCAAACTGCTACCAGGTGATTCAGGCAGAGAAGTTATTTCAGCTTATAGTATCTTTAACGAATATTATTAGCAGTATATCAGGAACGCCGTTTGTTCTTAGGCTGATAGAGTATTACTTTAGCTGCCTTCGTGTACTATAATGAAGTAAATTTCTCCGTCATTTTTGTCCAGGCCAGGATTCGAACCCGGGTCCCCTTATTCCGGAATAAGTCACTCTACCAATTGAGCTACGCGGACGTTCGTTCTGACTGCTATCTGCCTTTATGTCGTGTGCGTCCTGCTGGGCAGGCACGTCACATCTCCCTCCCCCCGAAAGAGGGCCGGGGGCATGGCCCACGGGTCAGCCGTTACCATGAATCTTTGCAGGCAGCCATCCGCTGTAGAACGTGCAGTTGAGAACTCCCAGTCAATCTGGTGTGTGAAATGCAACGCCACACACATTTATTTTTCGAACCGCTGGAGAAGGGATTCTCTGATTTTTCCTATCTCGCGGTGTGGAAATAACATCTCACCATTGCGAGATTTTGAACGGTCAGGTCATCCGGAAAGTTCGGGCGCCATTATAACGAAGTAAATTTCTCCGTCATTTTTGTCCACGCCGGGCTCGAACCCGGGTCCCCTCATTCCGGAATAAGTCACTCTACCAATTGAGCTACGCGGACGTTCGTTCTGACTGCTATCTGCCTTTATGTCGTGTGCGTCCTGCTGGGCAGGCACGTCACAGTTACACTGTAGAATTTAAATGATCTCATTTCAGGGGAAATACAAGTTTGATGATACGCATCTTTCACGACAGCAGTGAAGTAAACCACGTGCAAAATTTTTGGAAATGGGTAATGGAAGTACTGGTGTCACGTGATAGACAAAGGGTTTACCTAATTCGTATCTAATTGGACGCGCGGCGCCGACCAATTCCGTGGTCGTCTCAAATACACGGCGCTAACGCTTGATCGACCCCCCCCCCAGCAGTGCGTTTTGCTTCACTTTTGATGCTATGCATATTTCCCGACACAGGTAAAGTAAACCCCATACAAATAATTTCGATGCAACGGAAATGGATAAAGGCGGTAGTCAAAATCATTGCTGATATCTAATTTCTGAATGCTGCCCCATGAAATTGCACAACAATAGTTAATTTCATTGTTACTCAACAATGTATTTTACTAAACTACCGCGGAATATTAGGGATCATTTGTTCCTCATATTTTACATAAACGTAAGAAAATCTCTGTGCAATCTGCGTAAATTACGAGAACTTGATGCTAAATGTTGTAAAATACATTACAGAAATGCATCATGAAAACGCTGCACAGTGGTTCCAAATACAAATCTAGCTTAACAAAATTAATAACTCCTCTCCTATAAAACAGATTGTCATAGAATTTCATACGAATATGTAAGTTGCATTTTCTAATCATATTGCGGTAAAAATATCAACGAAATATTCGTATAGTTTTGTAAGATTTAGTGCAAATATGCTTTTTAGTATTTGTGTTCTTATTTGGTCAAAATAACAGATTAATAGGATTTAAGCAAAACACCAATTGTGGTCAACTAAACACATATTTCAAATATTTACAGGCTTCAGAGAGATGTACATCTATTCATTTTCCATCATCATCGCTGCCACCTGGGTCTTAGAGTAGTCTTAGTACATCCGGAGATATACACTGCTGGCCACCCAAAATGCAACACCAAGAAAGAAGCATCCGATTTGCATGAAATTCACAGCATGCGTCGCCCGCGAGAGGACATGCAAACGATTAGCATTGCAGGGCATATGCACATCATGTGCGCCCAGCACGCCACCGAGAAGCACTAGAAGAAGGGTGCACAGAAGGCGGGGTGTAAGTAGTGGAAGTGTGTTGTGCTGCCGGAACTGTGCGTGGGAAGCTTCCTGATGCCTCATCGCAGAATACGGCAGTCATTCCAGCACGTTTCGGAGTTCGACAGAGGTTTATCGTAACGAGAAATCGGCGCCCGTGTGGGACGATATCCAGCAACAGTGAGGCGAGTATGGATTCGGTGGGTGCAGGAGGGACGGACGGACCGACGTGAGTGATTGCCGCAGCCGCGGCACACCACCGAACTAGAGGAGCGGCATGTTGTGCGGCGGGCATTGACGGTTCGCACCGCCACATCACGAACGTTAGCGCAGGAATTAGGGTGTGTTGCGCTGCAATCTATGTCAGCACGTACCGTTCAACGTCGTCTGCAGGAGCAGGGACTTGTCGAACGGCGCCCATTGCTCCGATTACCATTGACGTTACACCACCGCCGAGTGCGACGGCAGTGGGCCGTTGAACGCCGACACCGTCTTCACCGACGAATCCCGCTTCTGCCTGCAACACCATGATGGTTGGATCCACATGTGGCGGCACCGTAGCGAGAGACTGTTTGACGCCTGCATTATGCATCGCCATACCGGTCCGTCAACTGGCGTTATGGTTTGGGGCGCAATTGGATTAGACACACCCGCACCCCTCTGGTACGCATTGCCGGTACAGTCAACATCCACCGCTATATTTCCGACGTTTTGGAGCCTGTAGTCCTCCCTTACCTGCAGGACATGCCAGCGGGCCACGTTTCAACAGGACAATGAGCGCCCGCACGTGGCACGCATTGTGCAACAATTTTTCTGCGCCCACCAGGTGTCATTGCTGCCGTGGCCCGCTTGTTCTCCCGATATGTCACCCATCGAACACGTCTGGTCGCTGATCGGCAACCGAGTGGCCCAGCAAGCACCACCCGCGGCTACTCCTGATGAACTGTGGCAACGTGTGGAAGCAACCTGGACCGACATACCTGAAGCCCACATCCAAAGCCTCTTTCGTTCGATGCCGCGGCGTGTAGCGGCCGCTATTGTCAGCCATGGGGGCCACACGAACTATTGATGTCTGCGTATTCCGCAAGTCGCAAGGGCCTGTAAGCTCAATCGTTTCATCTTTGTATCTGTTGTTATGTGTCCAGTAAATCTGGCTTTGCTATCTCTTGTCCTTCTTGGTGTTGCATTTTGGGTGGCAAGCAGTGTACTTTTACTTCTCTTTTGACGTTTGACTCGAAGACTGCTTACAATCGGGTCCAAGGAAATTAATAGCGTGTGCATCAAGTTCGGCACTGCATCGGCTGTGCAAAATTTACGTGTATGATGTTCCCTGAAATTCTTATAGTCCTTATTTCGGGCTTCTTGAGCTTCCTCGGACATCAGCCCAACTGGAAGTACGGCTTCCTTTATCAACTGTGCTCCACGAATAAGTATCTTATGCACACTTTGTGGCATATAATACCACTTATATTTTCGGATATATAATTCTGCTGTGCCGAAGCAGTATTTCTTAAACTCTCCATTGTTAATCATGTACCCACTGGTGATTGTTTTAAGTATAGTTCCAAATTGCCGAATCAGCTCTTCATCTACGCCAGTAATATCTGGACCTTCATATAACTTCTGCACGCTATATCCGTCTTTGGTCGTGCCAAATCTTGGTTTGAGGTGTCGACAAGCAGCCCCATTTACTTGTGGCTGGTTTTAACCAATTACTGTTTTTTTTCGTTAGAATTCTTTTTTTTTTTTTTTTTTTTATTGGAGGTTTAACGACCACCATGAGCAACTCAATGGGCTATAAGCAGTCGCCCGTCCCTAATTTAGGGTCACTGGTTCCAGGGAAGGGAGAGAACCAGTGCCGTAAGACAAACACAACATCCATGCCTCACCGGGATTCGAACCCTGACCCTTCTCGGACGAATGGTCATAAGCCATCACTTAGACTCCAGCGCCACCGGGGCGGCATTGGGGATTTAACGACCAACCTGAGCACCTCAATGGGCTATAAGAACTCGCCAGTCCTTAATTTAGGGTCACTGGTTCGAGGGAAGGGAAAGAGCCAGTGCCGCAAGACAAACGCAACATCCATGCCTCATCGGGATTCGAACCCGGACCCCTTTTGGACGAATGATCAGAGGCCATCGCTTAGACCACTGCGCCACCGGGGCGGCGTCAGAATTCTTTCAATAAATAGTGACAATCCACCATTCTTTAAGTTTCTTACAAATTTCAGCCTTTTGTTTTGCATTAGTTCACAAATATGTCCTTCAAGATCTTCCAAGCCATATTTCGTCAATATATAATTACACACACGGGCTAATCTCCTTGAAATATTCTTTTCATTCCGCCAAACATCAAACAGCTCTCTTCTTGGAATTCTGTCCGCCATCACTAAAAGATTAATAAAAAAAGAAGTTGGTTCAAGTTGATCATAAAAGAGTTGTAATTACATACCCAAATGACTAACTTAAACGCTGAATATACTTTCACAACTGACTTTTACGACCTTTGCTTTTGCAAGATTGTTACTTCGATTGCATCTTAAAACAATTTCATGGAATACGTCTGTTATAATGAATGAACATAAGAACTAAATAAAACAATGTTAAAGTTTTAAAATGCAACACAAATGTAGGAAGATACCTGTACTTTTATTCGTTGAAGACCAGAATAGGATCGGGAGTAAATTACACTGAAGTGCCAGAAAAACTGGTACACCAGTCTAATTCCCCTGTAGGCCCCCCACGACAGCGCAGGACTGCAGAAACACGTCGGGGCATGGACTCCACTAGCTGCTGGAAATATGCTGCAGGCAATGCACACCATACTTCCTGCAGAGCGTTCCACAATTCGGGTGTATTCCGAGGTCTCGGATACCTGTGTTCGATAGGGCGTGGCATCCCAAATGTGTTCTTTAACGTTCAGGTTTGGGAACTTGGAAGGTAATGGCAACACCCCAAACTCAGATGAATGCTCCTCTAACCATAATGTGGCGTCCAGACACTTGTGTGGAGGTGCATTGTTCTGTTGGAATAGGCCCAACCCATCAGCATGAATGCAGGACATGAACGGGTGTACCTCGTCAGAAAGGATGCGCACATAGCGTGTGCCGGTCACAGACGTTTGTAGACGTACCAGGGGTCCCGGTGAAGTCCAGCTAAACACAACCCATACCATTACAGACCCCCCCACCAGCCGGAACAGTTCCCTGCTGACAGGCGGGCTTCATGGGGTTTGCGCAGCACACGAATCCTTCCATCTGCCCGATACAGTTGGAAACGCGACTCGTCCTACCATGCTAAATGTTTCCATTCATCAAGTGTCCAGTAGCGGTGTTGCCGTGCCCAAGCGAGGCACATAGCTCTGTGTCGTGCACCCATCAAGAGGACTCGAGTTGGGCGTCGGCTCCCAAACCCATATCGTGCAGGGTACATTGCACAGTTCGGACGCTGATGCTTGTTGAGGCTCCAGCATTGAATTCCGACGATACCTGTGGAGAGTATCGCGTGAAATGATTCTTGACAACCGACGATGGTCACGTTCATCCAATGTCTTTTTACGGCCACACTGGTATCGTAGGTTGGAGGTTTTTCCGGAATTATTGTAGTCACGGTACACCCTTGCAATGGTCGCCCGTGAAAATACGAACTTCGTTTCTACCTCCGAAATACTATGGCCCATCTCACGAGTGCCAACTATGACACCGCGTTGAAAATCACTTAAATCGTTATTACTTGTCATTCTCATGCCGAAAACAGCTCTGACAGCTAGCAAGGATATCTATCGCTTTATATACGCACTGGCGGACGCAACCGAGTAAGCGCATTGCTATGTATTTTGCATAAGCTCGTCTGTACTAGTTTTTCTGGCACTTCAGTGTACGTGTACACATATCGTAGCTCCGAAAGCAGCTGTTGGGCGATGCTAACGAGAAAGCGATGGTTGCACTAAATACGTGACATCTACCTGCTCCTGCTCAGACCCAATTATTTCTTTCGTAAAACTGATTGCGAGTCGTAGCTACACAACCATTTAGTTTTCAGTACGACAGTATTTAAGTTGTTTTTAAGCTCAAACAATTATAATTTTTGTTCAGCTAGATTTGTATTTGGAACAAATGTGCGCTGTAGCGAAATCTGGCTTTCTCTAACACTCCCTACTTTCCAAGGAGGGTCAACTTCTACTGATGATACCTTTAAAATGACGCATAACACGATAGGGTGTAACTTGTAGATATCCAAAATCAAAAGTTACCAAACCCTTTCACACTTGCATTCAATTTTTCTTCGTATCTTGAAATCAGATTCTTAGTTTGGTGGACTTTCCCAATAAACAAATACATGGCCCTTTCTACGTTTAGCAACGCACAGCAACCGAAAAATTGTTTTTCGGCCGCCGCTGGGGAATCGAATCCCGGATCTCTCGATATCTAGCCGAGCGCTTTAGCCTTACACCACCAGTTAATGCCCACCAGATGGAGACGTCTCAGTAGCTGAGCCCATCTTACGGATTTATGATGTCGGAAGCTGATGGAAAAACATATATGTATAACGCCGTGGATTGTTGGCCACCTAGGTGTAAGGCTAACGCTCTCGGCTAAATATCGAGAGATCTGGGATTCGGATCCCCAGCGGTGACCGAATAACAATTTTCGGTTCCTGTGCCTTGCTAAACGTGAAAAGAGCGATGCCTTTGTTTATTCAATGACGTCGAGTATTTTTGAGGATTTTTACTTTGGACTTTCCCAGCTACATCATAGTTCATAAGTTATGACGAAGTAAATGTTTCTATCATTTTTATGACAAAGGCGTGATTCGAACCCACATCTCTCGTATCCGGAGTTCCGAGAGCTATCCAGTTTACTACACTGTCATGTGCTATCACTGCTACCTGCCTTTACATCATGTGCGTCCTGCAGGGTAGGCACGTAACAAGCTCCGAGTGCTATCCACTATACTTCACTGGCATGTGCTCTCACTGCTATCTGCCGTTATCTCATGTGCGTCCTGCGGGACAGGCACGTCGCAAGCTCCGAGTGCTATCCACTATAGTACACTGGCATGTGCTCTCACTGATATCTGCCTTTATCTCATGTGCGTCCTGCGGAATAGGCGCGTCACAAGCTCCGAGTGCTATCCACTATACTTCACTGGCATGTACTCTCACTGCTATCTGCCTTTATCTCATGTGCGTTCTGCGGGGTAAGCACGTCACAAGCTCCGAGGGCTATCCACTAAACTTTACTGGCATGTGCTCTTACTGCTATCTGCCTTTATCTCATGTGCGTATTGCGGGGTAGGCACGTCACAAGGTGTTAGGGTCGTTTCTTACGTTTGTTTAAATAATAATAAGAAGAAGAAGAAAAAAGAAGATGAAGCTTGGGGCAAGAAAGTTCTACACGGAAGGCACTACAACGATCTGCCATCCGACTATGTTAATAAGACTGCTTCCAGTACATGGCTAACAAACGGATCACTCTTCCCCGAGACCAAATGGTTCTCGATGGCTATACAATATCAAGTTGTAAACACCTGAAACTAACCGAAACATATCGTGAAGGAAACGTCAGTGGAAAAGGACACATGTCAGCAACACCATCGAGCGCCAGATACCATCCAACATACCACAGCAGGATGCAGAGTCCTCACACAAACAGAGTACAAGAGCAGGCACAATCACGTCGTCAAGATCCTCCATCAGAAATTGGTAAGAAAGGACTACTTAATTACAAATGAGCCTGTCCCCTACTACAAGTATGAGCCAACAACGCTTCAGACACATCAAACGGAAGTCATCGCAGCGATAACTTCTGTTTGATGTTCCTAGTCCACGTCAAATGTCTGTATTAATTATTCATTCGCCATCTAATTATTATTTGTTCATTTGCTGCTTACCATCTTTGATGAATCCCCAGCATTGTGCGGGGCTCCAAGAAGCAATCTGCCAATTGGCTTAGCAGTTAGTGTATGTGAGTCTGGAGGAATTCGAGGCTGCTGTGGTGCAGTGGAAGCATATACGGTGCGTAACTGGAAGACCCTGGGTTCGATTCCCGGTGGCGGTCAATGAGGATTTTTCCGTGACTCACTTATAAACGTGGAAAGAAATTTCTGCTTGATGTTCCTAGTCCACGTCAAATGTTTGTATTAATTATTAATTCACGCTTCTAGAGAACAACACCCACAAGATGTAATGGGACAGGTCGATCAGAACAGGTAAGACCATCCCCCCCAATTGGCCTGACAGCTTCCTGGTCGAAAAGGAGAAGAAAAAGTCAACCTACCTTATTGACATTGCCGTGCCCAACACGTGAAACATCCAGAAGACGCACGGAGAGAAGCTGTCAAAGTATAACGACCTACGATGCAAAGTCAAGGAAATGTGGCATATGGAGAACGTCACCACCGTCTTCATAGCAATATCAGTCACAGGAATTGTACCTAAGTCCAATCACAGCTCCCTACAAACACTAGTCCTTCAACGTAACATCTACATGGAACTACAGAAGGCAGCTATCCTGAATGGAGATGAGCACTGGCTCATTTTCTAAGGCCTGGGCCCGGCCCGGGTTTAAAGAAAATGAGCCAGTCCTCATTTTCCTTATGCGAAAAAGGAAAAAAAATGAAGCATATCATTTTATTCCTATTTCCCATTTCGTGATCAGATAATAATATTAGTGCTTCCCGTTAATGTCGACCCCCAAAAGAGAGAGAAAGAATAATATTTATTAGGTGCATCATATTCAGGTAATAAAATGCCTTTCGTTTTGTTTCCCAAGTGTATCAAGTGAATTCGTTTACCTAATTAACTACATTCAGTTTGTTTCATTCAAATTTAAATAAGGAGTTTGAACGCTTAAATTACATTAGAAACTTATTATAAACTGTACGTAATTTCAGCATGACATGAGAATCTCGTATTCCTGTTTTGCTGACGGATTTGGTCCGATTTAGTACTGAGCAAATGTGCACTACATATATAGGTCGTAATGATTTTTAATGTAACTTCACATATTAGCTGTTTTCTGAAACACAAAGTTAGTTTAATGCAAAAAATAGAAAAAATAATAATTATAATAAATACAAAACAAAAGTTGACGTGATTTCATTTGAATTCTACAATATGAAGCAATCTGAGACCATTCTCCCTTCATGATATCAAATTAAGGCCTTGTATTTATTTAGGTACCGGTGCCAAATGATAAAGAATTGAAATTTCGTTTTTTTCTTGGTTGCGCATGATTACAATCGGTATTTTAATGGGAAAATCGTTGGCGGTATATTCCGCTGATTTTTTTTTTATTTTTTTTAATATCAGAGTGATTTTATACAAGTAATATGCTGCTTTGGTTAATGTTGACGGCGGCAGAATACATATAATTTGGGTTCTGGAAGTTATAAAACGTCGATTATGTTACTTCTGTTTAATTGCTGAGAAACAGGAATTTTACAATAATAAGAAAAATAGGCATTGATGTATCAAATATATCGTATAAGTATTATTACGGAAACAAAATTTCTCGTATTGTTCAAATAAATAATTATTGAAAAAACAGTCTTGATTCACTTTCAGCGTGTTTCCTACACTTCTAGAACAAAAACATCATTAGAGGATGTCTCACTTCATAGTTTCTCGCACCTTCTCAAAAACAGAATTGCATCTAAAGCTTGAGAATTTAATCTCGATCTTCTTTCTTCTAACACCCTGCAAGCTGCACTAAAGGCCCGTTCGCTTGCAGTGCTGCTAACTGGTATGCACAATACGCGTCCTGGAATAGTGGCTAAATTGGGGAATTTTGAATTTTTCTACCACACCAGCAAATCCTTAGCTTCTAAGTGGTTGACCCCCACTTTCAAATCGATCTAGCTACCTACGTACTTCATCTTCTTGAGGAACATCTAAATAAGGTTCATCTTCCAGTTCTTCCAAAATACAGTACTTGATGACGTATGTTTCGGCGGGGGAAGTTCCCGTATTGTTGATACTGAAGCCGATGTTTTTTTTTCCGCCCCGGTGGCGCAGTGGTATAAGGCGCTGGCCTCTGATCAATCGTCCGAACGGGGTCCGGGTTCGAATCCCAGTGACGCATGGATATTGTGTTTGTCTCACGGCACTGGCTCTCTCCCTTCCCTGGAACCAGTGACCTCAAATTAGGGACGGGCGACTGCTTATAGCCCATTGAGTTGCTCACGGTGGTCGTTAAATCTCCAACCAAAAAAAAAAAAAAAAAAAAAAAAAAGCCGATGTTTCCACTTCGCTAGTATCGTCGATCATATTAGGGGTATGCAAAAGTGTCCGCCGTTTTCAGGAGAAAGGAGACAAGAACAATCAGGAAACCAGTACACGTTTATTCAACGAAATATTGGCCGTTAGCATCAATGGCATTTTGCCATTTTTCAGGCAACAAATAAATGCCGCTGTGATAGAAGGACTTGGTTTTTGAGCTGAAGAACAATTTTGAGCTTCTGTTTCGAGCATGGTGAACCGCTGTTGGTCTAGGGCATGTTACATAGAGCGAAACAGATGAAAGTCTCGGGGTGCAAAATCCGGGGAGGAAGCCGGTTGCGGAAAAACCGCCCAGTGTAACTTTTCAAGAGTTGATTTCTTGGTGGTACGGAAATGTGGCCTGGCATTATCGTGTAACAGGATGAATGGACGGCGTCCTTTACCTGTCCATGGGCACTTTTGCTCGATTGCGGCATTCAGTTTCATCAACTGATTGTTATACCGTTGTGCAGTGATTGTTTCGCACTGTTTCAACAGTTCGAAGTACATCACTCCGTGCATATATCTCACTACACACACAATAGCCCCTTTTCCCCGTGGATATCCTGTTTTGCAGTGGATGTTGATGACTCACCTGGGTCGACCCATGAGATCGCGTGCGAACTGGGTTGTCGCAATAGACCCATTTTTCGTCCCCGGTGACAACCTTCCACAAGAAATTCTTCCCTTGAAATATCTTCAGCAACGACATGCAGATACTCAATCGTTGACCAATTTTGCGCTCCGTTAAAGTATGCGGAACCCACTTACCAATCTTCTGGATCTTCCCCAAGGCTTTTAGACGCAATACCACCGCCGATTGAGCCATTTTCAAACGTTTCGTCAGTTGCGTGGTCGATTGTGTGGCATCTTCTTGAACAGCGATTCCAGCTCCTCGTCTGCGAGTTCCTGAGGTCTACCTGCACGTGGCTTTTCTTTCAGTTTAGATCACCTTTTTTAAACCTGGCAAACCATTCTCGACACGTCCGCTCACCCATAACCGTTTCGCCATACGCCTGACATATTGAACCGTATGCTTCACTCGCACTTTTCTCTAAATTAAACAGCCGCCCCGGTGGCGCAGTGGTCTAAGGCGTTGGCCTCTGATCATTCGTCCGTAAGGGGTCCGGGTTCGAATCCCGGTGAGGCATGGATGTTGTGTTTGTCTTACGGCACTGGCTCTCTCCCTTCCCTGGAACCAGTGACCCTAAATTAGGGACGGGCGACTGCTTATAGCCCATTGAGTTGCTCACAGTGGTCGTTAAAGCTCCAATAAAAAAAAAAAAAAATAAAATAAACATGAATAACAAACAGTGTTGCAAATGAACTTTATCGACCGCTATGCTTGGTTTCACGTACAAACTGACAGCATGGGTCGCCGGCCGGTTGTATACCTACAGCTCCCGCTAGCGGGGGTGGTGGAAACCTTTGCATACCCCTAATAGAAAGTGTTTGTGAATGATCATGTTTTCCTTCTTGTCCGATAACATTTTTAACGACTGGAAGTTCGGATGTAGAAAGGTTGCCATTTTATGTAAGTCGTTAATATCTATTTTGCTGTGCAACCATTTTTCTGTTTTCTTCTTCAATACTATTAAAATATCTGAATCTGTTGAGGAAACCGCGCAGTGCTTCATAAGCAAGTGATTCCAGATTAGTACCATATGTAAAGTGGGATGCAAATCTCTCTCAGGATGGCTTGCGGCTTCCTCAAACTGTTTTAGAAACTTTGTCAATACAGACAAAATATCAGAATTTAATACTTCTATACGAAAGGCTTCGTTTGTGATAGCCAAAACATCCCTAACATCCCTTAACTGGTCGTTTACAAATTCTAGCATAGCACAAAAAGTATTCCAGCGAGTTTCGACTTCTTGATAAATAGATTTTTTCAATTGCGACACAGTTCCTGTTTTTTTTATGTAAGCAACAAGCGATTTACAGTTTTCTACACTTGTTCTCAACTCTGGCAGTGCTCCAGTTGCTTCTGTAAAACTGTGTTTCAATACAGTGTTCAAGAGGTAGTAGGTACAAGTTAAACGACGAAAACATCTTAATGCCGAAACTATGTTTGCCCCTTCATCACTTATAAATACTACTTTTGTCGCAAGCATAGAGCAATCAAATCCCACATTTTCAAGGGTTTGCAAAAGTTCTGAATTTATGTTTTCACCTGTCTTTGGTACATGAGGAAATACAGTAGTTGTTAACACCACACTTCTCAAAACGAAGTAATTATCTAAAAGTGAGAGGAAACAGCCATATATACTTCATTCCTAAAGGGAGAGGTCCACATATCAGTTGTTATAGCGCCACCAAACTTACGTATCACTTCGTTCATTTGTATAACGTATGCTAATCTTATAGTGTCAGCTGAACTTTTGACGTGTCTTGAAAGTGTAGTCCTGTGAGGTAGCACATCTTGCACTGTATCAATTAAGCATTATGCTACCACCAGAAATATTTTTCCTTCGATGATATCAAAAGGTCTGTGACGTGCCTGCCCCGCAGGACACACACGACCTAAAGGCAGATAGCAGCAAGAACGAACGTCTGCGTAGCTCAGTTGGTAGAGCGACTTGTTCCCGAATAAGAGGACTCGGGTTCGATCTTCGGCGTGGACCAACAATGACGGAGAAATTTACTTCGTAATAGGTTGCATATCATTAGTGCAGAGTTTTGTACAAGCTTTTAGTATTTTATCTTTAACAGTGGCAGATACATTTTTTTTTCTTTCTTTAAATAAGAAATTGTCCAAATTCATTAAAGTCGGTGGTTTAATGCAAACTTGAGTGTGTCGGTAAATCTGCTAGATCCCATCGAATGTGTATACTTTAATATCTGTTTACACTTTATACATTGAACGTGCTAAACTTTTTTATTAGTTTCCAACTCAATTAGTTCTTCGAAATACTTCCACACATAAGATTTTCCGCACTTATTCTGGGATGGCGCATATTCTCCAGCATCGATTTTCAGTTCTATGTTTTCTCGCTCATAATTAGTCATTATTGTCCTCTGGTGAGTGTCACAAGCTGAAATGAAATAAATGTCACACCTCAGAGTAGATATGACCTTTGCACCAAATCGAAACCAAAACCACTGGAAAGAGTTTCACTCCTTTGCTCTTTGAATGATTGGTTATGAAGGGGGAACAAACGAAGGTGAGTGTAAAAACGAAGGTAAGTGTTTGAGATTTTCAGTTATCACAGGATATCCTTCCATCCTTCCAGTCTCCCTCCTTAGCAGCTCCCTCCTTAGCAGCCCTGGGTAATTGACCTTTGACCTGGCCTCTGCAGTCTGCAAGTTGGTTCACATGTTTTATCCTAATGACTAAAAAGTACGATTTTTCATGTTTTAGCTACGAGAACTAATTTTAGTCTAGGAAAAAATACATAGTTGTTATGTAAAGCACTCACAGACGTTTTGAAGTTTTAAAATGCACGCGAAATACGCAATTAACAATTATTGCGAATTTTAGACAAAGAACGAATGAGAGACTATAGCCGAACTGTTCTGCGTTTCCCAATGCTTTAGTTAATTCGGTTAGCAGTGTTATATAAAATTAACTAGAAAAGTTAACGGAAGATTTAACTTGAGCCCGGGTTTTTTCGTCATGGTCCGGGCTCATCTCTAATTCTGAACACTTGTAGGATAGTAAGGAAATTCCTGGACAACTGAGAGAAAGAAATACCTCTTCCCAGACCTGGTACGTGTACCCGTCCCGGAAGGAAGAGGAAAACCTCGGGAATTGGTGGAATCATCTTTTAATAATGATATTAGGTGTACAAATAAGTTTTAAAGCGTTTTTCGAGCGACCTATACCCTAATTACATATCCGACATTCCCTCGCGTCATTGTCATGTGACCGTAACTGGTCCAGAGTATAAAATGTGACACAGAAGTTTGCAGAACAGTCAAACGCACTTGCACATCGGTAGGTGAAAGACGGCAAGCGATACTGCATTTATTCTACAGTGCATTCTTTACGAATTTCATCAAGGAAAAAGTGCGGCAAAAGCATGTCCATCGCTCTGTTCTGTTCTGGAGGAGAATATTGCATAGAAAAGTGCGTGTGAGCGACTGCTTATAGCCCATTGAGTTGCTCACGGTGGTCGTTAAACCTCCAATCAAGAAAAAAAAAGTGCTTGTGAGTATTGGTTTAGACAGTTTAAAGCAGGTGATTTTGATGTTAGCCATCATGAACATAGCGGCGTCCCGCAGATGGTTGCACATGAGGAACTCCAAGCATTGCTGGATGAATATTCGTCTCAAATACAAAAAGAACTGGCTGAACAACTTGGGGTAACTCAGCAAACCATTTCCGATCGTTTACGCGTAATGGAAAAGATTCAGAAGGAAGGAAAATGGATGCCACATGACCTGAGCCAAAGGAACAAGGATTAGAGTGTCATGCACAGTTTGAATCTGTTGAATAAATAACACAGGTCCTTCCTGTGGAAAATCGTTACGGGTGATGAAAAATGGATATGATGCGACAATCCTAAACGCAAAAAACAGTGGGTAGACCCCGGTGAAGCAACGACTTCAACACTGAAACGCAATATTCACTCGAAGAAAGTACTGCTGTGCATTTGGTGCGACATGAATATATAGTGCTCTATTATCACCTATTGGAACAGAGTCAAACTGTTACTGCTGATAGCTACAAGCAACAATTGCTGCGATTGAACCAGGAAATCTGTCTGAAACGTCCATTCACAGGCAAAGGATTGCGTCTCGTGAAATTACTATTTGACAACGCTAGGCTGCATGTCGCGAAATCGGTCAAGGAAACGTTTTTGATGCTTGGTTGGGAAGTTTTGGAGCACCCGTCGTATGGTCCCGACATAGCCACTTCAGTCTATCATTTGTTCCGATCGATGCAACATGGTTTGCCTGATGTACAGTTCCGGACATGTGACGAAGTGCAAAAATGGGTTGACGACTTCATCGCATCACACGACGAAGGTTGGTTGGAATCCGTCAGTTGCCCGACCGATGGCGGAAGGTGATAGATAATGACGTCACATATTTTGATTCGTAAAGGTATTGTTGTTTTCTCTCAAATTACATGTTGCGTTGTCTTTAAACGCTTTAAAACGTATTTGTAAACTTAATAATAATAATAATAATAATAATAATAATTAACAGATTTATTTCCGGGTAGAAACAGTTTTGATACACTTGTTTTGAGAAACCTAACCAGTCGAAACGCTTACTATTGCCGCATCATATTCTAGGAAAAATTTATTTTTATGACTCACATATCTTCTTTCATTGGTTTTACGACAATAATTTTCATTAATCCACCTGCCTAAGTACCGCTCAATGTCAGGAATTAGTAAACCTTATTGTTTGTTCTTATGATTTAATTCCACTTAGTATGTACCGGACTGTGGCTCGCTGTGGTAATGAGTCACGGAAACGTGTTGTACGTAAATCAATGCACACTCGGCCTACACGCATTTTTTTTGTCACACCCACAAAGATTTTAGGAACGAAAAATGCATGGCATAAATTATCTACAAAGAATACCAGGATACTCTTCGAGTTATTTCCTTGTGAGAATCAAAAGATCGCAAAACGAAACGAACATCTGCCTTGAAATGGCTTCTTTCACTTACAGCTCTGCTTCTGTTTCGGGTATTTTTTGAAAGAAACGAAGATTCCTGCTTCTTTAAACATTTTCCTGCCGGCGCAGTGGTCTAAATGATGGCTTCTGATTATTCGTCCCAGATGGTTCCGGGTTCGAATCCCGGTGAGGCATGGATGTTTTTTTGTCTTACGGTGCTGGCTCTCTCCCTTCCCAAGAACCAGTGGATATATATTACGGACGGGAGGCTGCTTATATCCCACTGAGTTGCTCACGGTGCTCGTTAAACCTCTAGTCAAAGATAACAAAGAAAAATATTTTCCGTCCTAAAAGACAGTATGTATTGTGAATGTCGGAGCAAAATTAACATCAAAATTTTTTGATGATGTAAAGAAAAGGAGGCTTTCTGTTTATCATACATTCCGTACATTGATTAGTTTCATGTACACTGATTAGTTTCATGGTCTAAATCAGAGGTGGGGAACCTTTTCGCGTTGGAAGGCCGCATTAAGTTAGCTGTAATCTAATAAGGCCGCATTCAAGATACTTTTTTTTTTTTTTTTTTTTTTTTGATTGGAGGTTTAACGACCACCGTGAGCAACTCAATGGGCTATAAGCAGTCGCCCGTCCCTAATTTAGGGTCACTGGTTCCAGGGAAGGGAAAGAGCCAGTGCCGTAAGACAAACACAACATCCATGCCGTACCGGGATTTGAACCCGGACCCCTTACGGACGAATGATCAGAGGCCAACGCCTTAGACCACTGCGCCACCAGGGCGGCCAAAGTACTTCAATTAGGTATTCTTCAAAATGTACCTTATTTTGTAAAAGTCTTAACTATTATGTACTAATTGATAATTAGGAACAGTACATCAATTATGTAGGAAATAGCACTACTATACCTGTGATCTGATTTATTGCCGTAGGAAAATATACATAAGCGTTTCCAAGCTTTCGCTTATCAACCAGATGGCTTTTTCAACGAAGTTGGACAGAAACGGTCTAACTTCCTTGAAAAGATGACAATTTCTGCCTAACTTCCTTGAAAAAATGAGTTTCTGCCTAACTTCCTTGAACCAGTTGATTTTTTCAAGGAATTTCGACAGAAACTGTAACTTATAATGGCCTTTCAAGGAAGTTCGACAGAAACTGTCTAACTTGTACGTCGTACCAAGTCTAGGAAGCGGTATTTCTTCCTCTCAGTTGTTCGGGAACTTCCTTACTATCCTACAAGTGTTCAGGATAGCTGCCTTCTGTAGTTCCATGTAGATGTTAGGTTGAAGATCTAGTGTCCTCATAGAGCTGTGAATGGTCTTAGGTACAATTTACTATTATTACTATTATTATTATTATTATTATTATTATTGCCTTCTTTATTCGAAATATACGAAGCACAGCCTATGGCAATTAAACATGAACAACAAAATTATCATTGATTGGTGTTGTTGAGCTGATACGAGTTTCCTCCGGAAACCTAGGTATCAGTCAAGAAGCGGCGTAAAATATATGATGTCCCAAATAAACTGTCTTCTGCAGTACTCTTGGTGGTATATCAGAAAGCTGCAATTATTTGAAATGATTCATATAATTTTGAAATTTTTTGACATTGCTCGAAGAGCCCCGATTACAATGGGGACTACTGCTGTGTGTTTAATCCATAATCAAGTAACTTCTATGGCCAGGTCTCTATAATTAGTCATTTTTTCTAGTTGGATACGCTTATGTATATTTTCCTACGCCAATTAATAGGATCACTAGTATAGGGGTACTATTTTCTACTATGTACTAACTAACTTCAAAAAAAAAATAATGTTCGTTCTAAAGTTAACTAACCTTTTAATAACTTTGTTCTGATTGCTTTTCGTTTTAAAGCATTTGAATATTTGTTTGCAACATGGAGGTCCGCACTTTTAGCTGATCCTCTAGATAAGTATCCGTCATTTGTGACCTTAAGGGCGTCTATTTGCATTAGGTAAGATAATGTTGATTCACAGCAATAAGTGGTTGAAAAGCAATAAATAGTTTTTGGTACATGCTGCAGAAGGTGTGGATACTCTATTGCATTTTTCCATATTCCAACTGGATCTTTCTTAGCGTCTAATGAGGACTTGAAAACATTATATTCTGAGAGCTCAATCAATTCCATCTGTAGTTTTTTAGGAGCCATAGAACATTTTTAACACAGACATTTAACGTGGACCAGGAACATCAAACAAAGATCTTCGCTCTTTCCACGTTTATAAGTGAGTCACGGAAAAATTCTCATTGGCCGCCACCGGGAGTCGAACCCAGGGTCTTCCAGTTACGCGCCGGATATGCTTCCGCTACACCACAGCGGCCTCGAATTCCTCCAGACTCACACACACACTAACTAACTGCCAAGCCAAGTTGGCAGGTTGCTTCTTGGAGCCCCGCACAATGCTGGTCCACGTTAAATGTCTGTGTTAATTATTCATTCGCCTTCTAATTATTTGTTCAGTTGCTGCTTACCATCTTTGGTGAATCCCCAGCATTGTGCGGGGCTCCAAGAAGCAACCTGCCAACTTGGCTTGGCAGTTAGTTAGTGTGTGTGTGAGTCTGGAGGAATTCGAGGCCGCTGTGGTGTAGCGGAAGCATATCCGGCGCGTAACTGGAAGACCCTGGGTTCGACTCCCGGTGGCGGCCAATGAGAATTTTTCCGTGACTCACTTATAAACGTGGAAAGAGCGAAGATCTTTGTTTGATGTTCCTGGTCCACGTTAAATGTCTGTGTTAATTATTCATTCGCCTTCTAATTATTTGTTCAGTTGCTGCTTACCATCTTTGGTGAATCCCCAGCATTGTGCGGGGCTCCAAGAAGCAACCTGCCAACTTGGCTTGGCAGTTAGTTAGTGGTGTGTGTGTGAGTCTGGAGGAATTCGAGGCCGCTGTGGTGTAGCGGAAGCATATCCGGCGCGTAACTGGAAGACCCTGGGTTCGACTCCCGGTGGCGGCCAATGAGAATTTTTCCGTGACTCACTTATAAAAGCCATAGAACATAATCAGGAGCGTAACAGATGTCAAAATAGCCCTATGACTTCGAATGTTTCAATTGTGGCTGTCAGTCAGGGAGAATTCTTTCGATGATTCTTCTTTCACTCTTTGGTATTTTAAATTTGGTCATTTTAAGATTAAAATAAAATAATAGAAAACGAACAAAAACATATAAAAATAATAAAAGATTTGTTCTGCAAAATTTGGATCCACTCAAAGGCCGCACGTAATGGCCTAGAATGCTACAGGTTCCCCACCTCTGGTCTAAAGCAAGATGGCAAAATAATTCTCTACATACACTGCATCGCCATTAACTTTTGAACACCTGAATGTTTACGAATATTATGTATTTACATGAAATTCGATATTGTGTTAGGAAAGTTTGGACCTTATGACAGCATGTACTCTTTGTGGGATAATCGCTACAACGTATATTCCGGGGAAACATCTGAAGTCACCAACTCACCGAAAAGATATCATGTTTTCTCAATATTTCTCCGCACTAATGAGAAGCATTATGCCACGATGGCAGGAGGGAGTGCCACCATGCCGGGAGTCAGAACAAAAATAAACTTCAGGCTCATTGTGATTTTACCCCAGGATGAAAGGAGTAAAGCTTAGCCTTCCAACATATTTCACTGTTCGCTCCCACAAGCAGTAAATATCTTCCGAGTATCCTCTCTAATGCAAATGGCCAACAGACACTAGTGACAATGACGTCACCTTAACACAAATATATGTATTTTTATAAACGAGACCGAAACTAAGATCGTCATATCTTTTGATGTGCGTACTCACATCGTTTAGACCAACTTTGTACATTTTAGCCACAATTAAAGCTTGAATACGAGCTTTAACTGTTTTCTTCAAACTTTCAAGTTCTCTTCCAGTTTTCACATTATGGGGTGTAAATGTCGAAACGTTTTTCTTACTATCTTTACTCTGAGAGGTATTTAAAGAAGTACAGCATAACCTTTGCTATGAAGAATATTTTTTGAATTTTCTCTACTTTTCCATTCAAAATCCTTGCGCTAGAGGAATTAAAAGTTATGGGTGTGGTTCATTTGCCGGATGACTACTTCGCCAAGGGGTCATTTGACCGAAAATCACTTCACAGGGAAGATTTTTTCACCGAAACATAACTTGATCGAAACGTTCATTTCCCCGAAAGGTCACTTGATCGAAAGGGTGCATTTCACGGAAGGGTCACTTGACCAAAAATCACTTCACCGAGAAGATTGTTTCGCCGAAACATAACTTGATAGAAAGGGTGCATTTCACGGAAGGGTCACTTGACCAAAAATCACTTCTTCACCGAGAAGATTGTTTCACCGAAACATAACTTGATCGAAACGTTCATTTCCCCGAAGGGTCACTTGATCGAAAGGGTGCATTTCACGGAAGGGTCACTTGACCAAAAATCACTTCACCGAGAAGATTGTTTCACCGAAACATAACTTGATCGAAACGTTCATTTCCTCGAAGGGTCACTTGATCGAAAGGGTGCATTTCACGGAAGGGTCACTTGACCAAAAATCACTTCACCGAGAAGATTGCTTCACCGAAACATAACTTGATCGAAAGAATGCATTTCACTGAAGGGTCACTTGACCAAAAACCACTTCTTCACCAAGAAGATTGTTTCACAGAAGCATAACTTGATCGAAACGGTTATTTCCCCGAAGGGTCACTTGATCGAAAGGGTGCATTTCACGGAAGGGTCACTTGACCAAAAATCACTTCACCGAGAAGATTGTTTCACCGAACCATAACTTGATCGAAAGAGTGCATTTCACTGAAGGGTCACTGGACCAAAAACAACTTCTTCACCAAGAAGATTGTTTCACAGAAACATAACTTGATCGAAACGTTTATTTCCCCGAAGGGTCACTTGATCGAAAGGGTGCATTTCACGGAAGGCTCACTTTACCAAAAATCACTTCTCCGAGAAGATTGTTTCACCGAAACATAACTTGATCGAAAGAGTGCATTTCACTGAAGGGTCACTTGACCAAAAACCACTTCTTCACCGAGAAGATTGTTTTACCGAAACATAACTTGATCGAAACGTTTATTTCCCCAAAGGGTTACTTGATCGAAAGGGTGCATTTCACGGAAGGGTCACTTGACCAAAAATCACTTCACCGAGAAGATTGTTTCACCGAAACATAACTTGATCGAAAGAGTGCATTTCACTGAAGGGTCACTGGACCAAAAACAACTTCTTCACCAAGAAGATTGTTTCACAGAAACATAACTTGATCGAAACGTTTATTTCCCCGAAGGGTCACTTGATCGAAAGGGTGCATTTCACGGAAGGCTCACTTTACCAAAAATCACTTCACCGAGAAGATTGTTTCACCGAAACATAACTTGATCGAAAGAGTGCATTTCACTGAAGGGTCACTTGACCAAAAACCACTTCTTCACCGAGAAGATTGTTTTACCGAAACATAACTTGATCGAAACGTTTATTTCCCCAAAGGGTTACTTGATCGAAAATGTGCATTTCACGGAAGGGTCACTTGACCAAAAATCACTTCACCGAGAAGATTGTTTCACCGAAACATAACTTGATCGAAAGAGTGCATTTCACTGAAGGGTCACTTGACCAAAAACCACTTCTTCACCGAAACATAACTTAATCGAAACGTTCATTTCCCCGAAGGGTCACTTGATCGAAAGGGTGCATTTCACGGAAGGGTCACTTGACCAAAAATCACTTCACCGAGAAGATTGTTTCACCGAAACATAACTTGATCGAAAGAGTGCATTTCACTGAAGGGTCACTTGACCAAAAGCCACTTCTTCACCGAGAATATTGTTTCACCGAAACATAACTTGATCGAAACGTTCATTTCCCCGAAGGGTCACTTGATCGAAAGGGTGCATTTCACGGAAGTGTCACTTGACCAAAAATCACTTCACCGAGAAGATTGTTTCACCGAAACATAACTTGATCGAAAGGGTGCATTTCACTGAAGGGTCACGTGACCAAAAATCACTTCTTTACCGAGAATATTGTTTCACCGAAACATAACTTGATCGAAACGTTCATTTCCCCGAAGGATCACTTGATCGAAAGGGTGCATTTCACGGAAGGGTCACTTGACCAAAAATCACTTCACCGAGAAGATTGCTTCACCGAAACATAACTTGATCGAAAGAATGCATTTCACTGAAGGGTCACTTGGACCAAAAATCACTTCTTCACCGAGAAGATTGTTTCACCGAAACATAACTTGATCGAAACATTCAATTCACCGAAGGGTTACCTGATCGAAAAGGTACATTTCACCGAAGGGTCACTTGATCGAAAATTTCATTTTACCGAAAAGTCTCTTTACCTAAAAGTTCACTTCAAAGAAAGGTTTCTTTACGTAAAAGTTTATTTCATCAACAGGTCTCTTTACCTAAAAGTTAATTTCACGTAAAGGTCTATTTACCTAAACGTTTATTTCACCGAAAGGTGTTTTACCTAATAGTTCATTACACGGAAAGGTCTCTTTACCTAAAAGTTCATTTTATCGAAAATTCTCTTTACTTAAAAGTTCATTTCACTGAAAAGTCTATTTACCTAAAAGTTCATTTCACCGAAAGGTCGCTTTCTCTAAAAGTTAACTTACCGAAAGGTCTTTTTACCTAATTGTTAATTTCACCGAAAAATATCTTTACCTAAAAGTTCATTTCACCGAAAGGTCTCTTTACCTAAAAGGTAATTTCACCGAAAAATATCTTTACCTAAAAGTTCATTTAACCGAAAGGTCTCCTTACCTAATAGTTAATTTCACCGAAAAATATCTTTACCTAAAAGTTCATTTCACCGAAAGGTCTCTTTACCTAAAAGGTAATTTCACCGAAAAATATCTTTACCTAAAAGTTCATTTAACCGAAAGGTCTCTTTACCTAAAAGTTCATTTCATCGAAATGTCATTTCACCAAAGGGCCAGTTTCCCTAAAACTTTGGATTTCATTAAAGGATCTATTGAAACGTAGTGCCATTTCGGAAAACAAACCAACAAAACTTTAGAGGATCATACTGAAATTGCACTTCTGGTTTCTATGTGTCATAAAGAACGCAAATATTTAATATTAAAACAAAAATTATTAATTTTAAGTCCACAGGCATCGGTTTAGGGCTTTTTCAGCTAATTTAAATCATCCTTGCTTCAGCATCTAATGGCACCAATCCAGGATAATAATAATAAGGTTTACATAATAGATTAAATTATTACTACTGTACATTCAGACAAAAAAATCAGCTTTAAAATCAGATAATCACGCAGGATTAAAATTTTTACAAAGGCCTAATGTTTCGCAAAAGTCTCCTGATATGTCATCAATGACAAATGTGCCTCCTGACTGCAAAAAAAAACGCTTTCTAAACGCAGACTAAAAACAATGATTGGACTATGAAAAGCAGTGGAAGAGGAGCTGAATAAAATACCACTACCAATTTAAAGAAATGCCCTGCTATCTTGGAAATCTAGATGTAGGTTCATAGTACAGAGACCGGGATATCAAACAGAACATTTAAGAAAGAACATCTAAGAAAGGAGCGCTTTCTACACGCAGGTCTAAAACAATGATTGGACTATGGAAAACAGTGGAAGAGGAGAGGAATAAAATACCACCACCAATATTAAGAACTGCCATGCTATCTTGGAAATCTAGATGAAGGTTCATAGTCCAGAGATCGGGCTATCAAACAGAACATTTAAGAAAGAACATCTAAGAAAGGAGCGCTTTCTACACGCAGGCCTAAAACAATGATTGGACTACGGAAAGTTGTGGAAGAAGAGTGGAATAAAATACAACTACCAATTTTAAGAAATGCCCTGTTATGTTGGAAATCTAGATGTAGGTTCATAGTCCAGAGAAAGGGCTACCAGACAGAACATTTAAGAAAGGACATCTAAGAAAGGAGCGCTTTCTAAATTTAGACCTAAAATAATGATTGGACTATGGAAAGCAGTGGAAAAGGAGTAAAATAAAATCCCACTACCAATTTTTAGAAATGTCCTGTTATCTTGGAAATCCATATGTAGGTTCATATCCAAAAAAGGGCATCAGACAGAACATTTAAGAAAGAACATTGAAGAAAGAACATTTAAGAAGGAACATTTGAGAAAGAACATCTAAGAAAGAACATCTAAGGTAGAACATTTAAGAAAGGACATCTGAGAAAGGAGCGCTTTATAAACGCCGACAATGATTGGACTATGGAAAGTAGTGGAAGAGGAGTGGAATAAAATACCACTACCAACTTTGAGAAATGCCCTGTTATCTTGGGAATCTAGATATAGGTTCATAGTCCAGAGAAAGTGCTATCAGACAGAATATCTAAGAAAAGACATCTAAGAAAGAAGCGCTTCCTAAACGCACCCCAAAACAATGATTGAACTATGGAAAGCAGTTCAGGAGGAGTGGAATAAAATACCACTACCAATATTGAGAAATGCCATGTTATCTTGGAAATCTAGATGTAGGTTCATAGTCCGGCGAAAGGGCTATCAGACAGAACATCTAAGAAAGGAGCGCTTTCTAAACGCAGACCTAGAACAATGATTGAACTATGAAAAGCAGTGGAGTAGGAGTGGAATGAAATACCACTAAGAACTTTAAGAAATGCCCTGCTATCTTGGAAATCTAGATGTAGGTTCATAGTCCAGAGGAAGGGCTATCAGACAGAACATCTAAGAAAGGAGCGCTTTCTAAACGCAGACCTAGAACAATGATTGAACTATGAAAAGCAGTGGAGTAGGAGTGGAATGAAATACCACTAAGAACTTTAAGAAATGCCCTGTTATCTTGGAAATCTAGATGTAGGTTCATAGTCCAGAGGAAGGGCTATCAGACAGAACATCTAAGAAAGGAGCGCTTTCTAAACGCAGACCTAGAACAATGATTGAACTATGAAAAGCAGTGGAGTAGGAGTGGAATGAAATACCACTAAGAACTTTAAGAAATGCCCTGTTATCTTGGAAATCTAGATGTAGGTTCATAGTCCAGAGGAAGGGCTATCAGACAGAACATCTAAGAAAGGAGCGCTTTCTAAACGCAGACCTAGAACAATGATTGAACTATGAAAAGCAGTGGAGTAGGAGTGGAATGAAATACCACTAAGAACTTTAAGAAATGCCCTGTTATCTTGGAAATCTAGATGTAGGTTCCTAGTCCAGAGAAAGGGCTATCAGACAGAACATCTAAGAAAGGAACGCTTTCTAAACCCAGACCTAGAACAATGATTGAACTGTGAAAAGCAGTGGAGTAGGAGTGGAATGAAATACCACTACGAACTTAAAGAAATGTCCTGTTCTCTTGGAAATCTAGATGTAGGTTCATAGTCCAGAGAAAGGGCTGTCAGACAGAACATCTAAGAAAGGAGCGCTTTCTAAACGCAGACCTAGAACAATGATTGAACTATGAAAAGCAGTGGAGTAGGAGTGGAATGAAATACCACTAAGAACTTTAAGAAATGCCCTGTTATCTTGGAAATCTAGATGTAGGTTCATAGTCCAGAGGAAGGGCTATCAGATAGAACATTTAAGAAAGGACATCTAAGAAAGGAGCGCTATCTAAACGCACCCCTAAAACAATGATTGAACTATAGAAAGCAGTGGAGGAGGTGTGGAATAAAATACCACTACGAACTTTAAGAAATGCTCTGTTATCTTGGAAATCTAGATGTATGTTCATAGTCGAGAGAAAGGGCTATCAAACAGAACATCTAAGAAAGGAGCGCTTTGTAAACGCAGATCTAAAACAATGATTGGACTATGGAGAACAGTGGAAGACCAGTGGAATAAAATACCACTACTAATTTTAAGGAATGCCTTTTTATCTTGGAAATCTATATGTAGGTTCACTATCTAGAGCAAGGGCTACCAGATAGAACATTTAAGAAAGATCATCTAAGAAAGATCATCTAAGAAAGGAGCGCCTTCTAAACGAACCCCTAAAACAATGATTGAACTATGGAAAGCAGTGGAGGAGGAGTGGAATAAAATACCACTACGAATTTTAAGAAATGCCGTGTTATCTTGGAAATCTAGATTTAGTTTCATAGTCCAGAGAAAGTTCTATCAGACATAACATCTAAGAAAGGAGCACTTTCTAAACGCAGACCTAAAACAATGATTGGACTGTGGAAAGTATTAAAGGAGGAGTGGAATAAAATACCACTAAGAATTTTAAGAAATGCCCTGTTATCTTGGAAATCTAGATTTAGTTTCATAGTCCAGAGAAAGTTCTATCAGACATAACATCTAAGAAAGGAGCGCTTTCTAAACGCAGACCTAAAACAATGATTGGACTGTGGAAAGTAGTAAAGGAGGAGTGGAATAAAATACCACTACGAACTTTAAGAAATGCCCTGTTCTCTTGGAAATGTAGATGTAGGTTCATAGTCCAGAGAAAGGGTTATCAGATAGAACATTTAAGAAAGAACATCTAAGAAAGGAGCGCTTTCTAAAAGCAGACCTGAAACAATGATTGGACTATGGAAAGCAGTGGGAGACGAATGGAATAAAATATCATTACCAATTTTAAGAAATACCCTTTTATCTTGGAAATCTAGATGTAGGTTCACAATCCAGAGAAAGGGCTATCATATAGAACATTTAAGAAAGAACATCTAAGAAAGGAGCGCTTTCTAAACGCAGCCATAAAATAATGATTGGACTATGGAAAGAAGTGGAAGAGGAGTGGAATAAAATATCACTAACAATTTTAAGAAATGCTCTTTATCTAGGAAATCTATTTCTAAGTTTATTATCCTGAGAAAGTGCCATCAGATAGAACACTTAAGAAAGAAAGTAATTTTATTTTAAATTTAATTATATTACCTGAAAATTGTTCTGAAATGTTTGAATATCCTCTGTATTTTGATTTCTGGATGTTTTATCAATTGTAGATGTTTGGCTGAATTTTAACGGGTCCCCCTGGTAATTAATTACTTTGAAAAATTTTATTCGTGTCGAAAATTACTCAAAAGACCTTGTCCTTACAACCGAACTATCGGTGTCATCTTTTTTGTTGATTATTGGAATTATTAGGTTGTTCAAAAAGTAATGGCTTTTTTTCCTGTGTGAATGAAAGGCGAATTTTGAATAGGAAAGAAAACCTTTAGTCAACATGTTATCAATTTTGTTCGATGACCTTCTGCAATCTCGCTGGCAAGTTCATGAATCCGTGGACAAAAATGGTTTTTCTTTTTTCGGTAAATTTACAAGAACGATTTGATAGCCTCATCAGCAGTGAAGATTTTATCATTCAAGGTGTTTTGCAACGAACAAACCAAGTAGTAGTCTGATGGAGCCTGGTCTGGCGAATATGGTGGATGTGGTAACACATCCCATTCAAGCTTCAACAGTTTTTGACGAGTGACCAGACTTATATGTAGTCTTGTTTTATCATGGTGAAACACATCACCTTTACGATTCACCAATTCTGAACGCTTCTGTTTGATAACATCATTTAATTTACTCAGCTGACGACAGTACACGTCCGAATTATAGGTTTGGTTCCTTAGAAGCAATTCAAAATACACAATACCTTTAAAATTCCACTAGACTGAGAGCATAACCTTCCTTTGGAGCATATCTGCTTTTGAAGTGCTTTGAGCAGGTTTATCCCGCTTGCTCCACAATCTTTTGTTCGTAGACGATCCATTTTCATCGACTGTTATCATACGTTTCTTTCTTTTTTTATTGGGGGTTTAACGACCACCTCAGCAACTCAGTGGGCTACAAGCAGTCGCCCGTCCCTAATTCAGGACCACTGGTTCCATGGAAGGGAGAGAGCCAGTGCCGTGCCCGCATATCGAGCTTACTAAGTTGCTCTAAACGGTTTCAACGCTCGATTTCGACATGTTCAGAGTCTCAGCAATTTATTGTCTTTAACCCTTTAACGAACATAGCGCCCCAAACTCCCGTACATGCAAACGAATATAGCTGCCCCGGACGCCTGTCTAGAGTAAGTCAGATTACCTACCCTTACGTATTCTTAAAATTTGCACGACCTATGAGGGATCAGCAGGAATCACCGTCAGTCACCATTGTTGTTACTATACAAAGAAGTGAAACAAAAGACAATTTCGTGCGTTATACACTGGCGGGTAAAAATTAAGGACGAGACGGTTTTTCGAATGTAACGTCGTGCAGAAGTGCTCCACATCGACTCAAATCATACCATAAGATCTCCAAGATGAAAGAATAAGGGACAAGTGAGCTAACCCCCCCCGAACAAGGAATCCAAAGGATACGAAGGCACTTTATTGAAAAGGTGGCTTCGAGCACAACTGGACAGAAGACAGAAACGTCCATGTGACAGGCGGCTGCCAAGAAAAATCCAGTCTTTAGTAGGGGATATGGACACCCCTGACTGCGCTGCAGGATTTACAACGTCTGTCCATGCTGAGGACCAGGTTGTCAAGGAGCTGTTGAGGCATCGCGGCCCATTCCTCTTGTAGCGCCAATCGCAGCTGCGGAATCGTTGCTGGCGGCTGGTGACGTGCTTCCAAGAGTCTCCCGAGACGGTCCCACACGTGTTCGATTGGATTTAGGTCCGGGGACCTTGCGGACCAATCCATGCGTTGAATATCTTCACTCTCCAACAGCCACTGTACGATGAGGTGTAGCGTTGTCGCCCATTAAGAGGAACTCAGGACTCACAGCATATCTAAACAGACGCACGTGAGGGAGGAGAACCTCGGTACAATAACGGACACCAATGACTGAACCTCCTTGACTCCTTGGAAAATGTGGAGGTCAGTAGGCTACCAAGCATGATACCACCCCAAACAAGAATTCCGTCACCTCCAAACCGGTCCTTTTCGATGATGTTGGAGGTGGGATTGCGTGTTCCCTGCTCTCTCCAGATGTGTACACGTACAGAAGCGCTCATCAGACTAAATCGGCTCTTATCCGTAAAGAGAACTCGATCCCATTGCTGATGTATCCAGTTCTTGTGTTCTTAGCACCACAGAAACCGCCGTCTCCGATGAGCAGGCGCTAACGGCACACACCGTACTGGTCATCGCGTAAATAAATCACCTTTGTGCAGCCTCCTGGCCACGGTAAAACGCGATAACGGACGTTCAGTTGTCTGTTGCATGTGCGTTACGATTTCTCCCGCTGTCTGCCGTCTGTCTCTTCTCGCCTGTAGGACAATATACCGATCGTCCGCCGCCGTGGTTGCTCATGGAGGACCACTGCTAAACTCTCGGACAGCTGTTCCTGTCATTTGAAATGCTCTCCAAGCTCGTGAATGGATGCTGTGAGCGATCCCGAAGTCCTCGTCCATACTAGTCACACTTCGACCTTCTTCTAACTTCCCAATGATGCGACCTCGGGTAAAGTCATCCAGATTTCGTCTACTGGATTGCCTGTTGGCTATATCACACGGTGGCAGCAACTCGACGTCGTTCAAACCGATGTATACCGTGCAATAGCTTTCACCGAATTGCTGAGCGTACACCGCCCGTGTGCTTTATACCCTTCTGACCCCCCCCCCTCTACGTCATGCTGCATATATGCGCATTCCCTACCGTCCCGGACCCTAGTCTATCTCCTGAGTGGTCTTTCTGTCCGTTGTGCCTGCTAGTTCCGCTGTTATGCTAATTTCTCCTCTTCATCCTTAATTTTTGCACACCAGTGTAGTATTTAGAGTGATACTAGAATTTAGAGTCATGGTCGTTAAAAGCCGATTGGATTCGATCGATGTCTTTATTTTGTCATCATCATCTTCGATTGGCCTTTCTGAGCGTGGTGCATCTTTCACATCAAAATCTCCAGACCGAAATTTCGCAAACCAATTCTGACACTGCCGCAGTTTTAAGGCAACTTCACCATACACATCACATAACTTTTTATGAGCTTGCACAGCATTTTTCCATTTCAGAAATAATACAGCAAACCATGATGAAAATGTTCCTTTTGATTGTCCATTTTGAAATGGACGCCACACAGACACTTGTTCATGAAATCGTTCACTTTCTATTCCTAAAACAAGCTTGAACTGTCAGCTGTTCAAGCTGTGTTTGGTTTTTATTACTGTCATGTATTAAACTTTCGGTTCCAAATGACGTCCCAGCAGAAACAGTCTTGCTGGCACAGCACTATGTGGCCGCTGCCTAATCGTTAATAAAATGTGGGCCATTTTATTAACAGTTCGGCCGTTAATAAAATGGCCCACATTTTATTATGACAACTGATGTGGTGCCAACAGTTGGCACCACATCAGTTGTCATATGCCACAACAGGGTCATTAGTTATCGATCACAGGCAGTAGCTTCCACAAGTGGCCTTTCAGCGGCCCTGCAACCACGTGACGTAAGTGATGGCTTGCCGAATCTTGTCCGCCAATTTCCCAGTAGTAGCCATAAAAAAGAAAATCAAGGATAACAGCAGTTTCCCAAAGCTACAACTTTTTTTCTCCCCTTACGAAACTTGAGCACTTAGCTGTGGAAAGTTTCTCAACAGACCGGAAAAACGCCCGTTTGGGTGGATACGAACTAGGGCTGTCGGCGTGGGAGTTGAGCTCTCTACCGACCAGACTAATTTGCCACGCACGAGCGTATGCTTGAAGCTGTCTGTTTCGTGCGGAATGTGTAATCGAATGGTTCTCTCTTTTATTTTACGATATTGTGAAGTATTTTGCATTAAAGTCAGTTTCATATAATTCATAAATTTATTTTTTCAATGTAACGATAGTTTTTTTTTCCTTAAAGGGAACTTCACTCATTTTCAAAGAGTGTACCAACTTAAAGTCGCTTTCCAAAGTTTTGTACTGTCCTTGTCGTCTTGAAAGGCGATTGCTGAATTAATATATATATTCACCCGGGTTCATGTCACATTCTGTTACATTTTTAACGTTGTATCTTTCCTTTCCGTTGTTCGAAGCTAGTCTTAAAGCGGAAAGATATTTTATTTTACTTCTCGTTATTTTTAGAAGCGAATTTCTCCCACTCTTGTGTATTCAACCCACGGATGAGTACATTATATGCACATAGCGTTGCTTTTCTTTCTTTCAAATAATTAATAAATTTTGCACGCGTATAATTCCTTTTTTTTCCAACAAACGTTTTTTTTTTTAGTTTTTGCAGGACATTTGTTTCAAGCGGTGTCAAAATTTTTCTTGTTATTTACCCACTCCATTCCCATGAATAACATGAATTTTTATTCATGGGAATGTAGTGGGTGTATTTCATGGCTTAATCTGATATCTTCGTCGACGTGGAATTTCATTAGAAAATTAATTCGCCTCTCTACATATGGCTTTTTTTTTCTTAACATCTACTAAAATAACACGATGGCGATAACGTCGTGTCCAACTAACTGGTACCATGAGAGACCAGCAAGTGTTGCCTCTGCGCATCCGCAGTCCCGTTGATTCCACCTGCTGTTGGGGTTGCATTGGTTGCCAGCAACGGGCCACTAGTGGCACTTGTTTGGAGGCCCACAATTCACGGCGATGCTGCAGGGCCATCAATGGCACGCCAACAGATAGCGCTGCCACCAACGGACCGCTACCGGGCCTTGAGCGACAGATTTCAGCCAGGAGTGAGCCATCACTGCCAGCTGGTGGCCAGTAGTTTCCCAGCACTTGTGTTTTTGCTGGGGTTAGTTACATTTCAAGACATGTTTGCCATCAATGTATAAAACACTTAATGGGTTTTTTGCCAACCCAATATCTTTGTCATAAATTAATTCGGGCAACGGAAGACATACAGTACGATATTTTCATATTTTGAAGAATTAAAATATCCCCAAAATTTCCCTTTTATTTCGCGTTTCCTGTTTTTCTAAGTGGCTGATGGTATTGTTTAAAGTTAATTAACTAAAAAATAATTCCATTTGGAAAACAACTTTTGTTCATTATCAAAGAATTCAATAAAAAAAAAACCCGATCTTCTTTGGCAAACTCAGATCGCGCATTATAGTCGAGCCAGGGAGAGCTACCATCTGGATTCACCTGCTTCGCAGTGTCTTCCTGGCAATGACGAGAAATCAATACTGAAGAGCCCTCTTTCCTTCTCTCTCTGTCTCTTCTCTCCCCCTCTCTATCTTTCTTAGCCGCCCTCCCCGTATACTGATTCCGGTGGTTGATGGGGATAGCATAACGACAGCCCTGATCGTCGGCCCGTCTGTTCGGGTCGAGAAACTTGTCTCTTGCTCACATCAAGGAGGGAGAGTAGCAAAGGGCGAACGGAGTTGGGTCACCCAGGCGAAACTGATGACCCGTCTTCAGAGCGTGCAGAGGTCATATCCACTGTCGCTCCTGCGTTGAGAATTAGGAGATCAGAGTAGAGGATGACGGATTGGGGAAATCACTTGATCTCTAAATTCAAGAGTCCTCGTAAAAATAGATGCGCTGAAACTTCACAGTGTGTCCAAAGTATTAATTTAAGAACTATCAAGTACACTCACAGAGGTGCTGTTTCGGGGAAAGATCGAAATGAAATTGTTCCACTTTTTCCTCTTTTATTCTCACTTGCACTTATAACAAATCGAAGACGATGCAATTTCCTTTTTATATTTCAAGATGATTTAAAGTCTTTGGTTTTAGGAATATAAATATACGTGACTAGTCCGTTTACCTAACAGTAAGGCAACACAGTAATGAGATTGAATATTTTTAAAAATGGAAAAGCGCGGAAACTTAAATAAATGTATTTTTCTCGAAGTACACTTTTTTTGTGTGTGGGTCGAATACTTAAATGAAAACATTTGCTTCCCACACTTTTCATTCTGTAAGTCGAATACTTAACTAGAGTGCTGTTTATATAAATTACATGCTACTTCCAGCCAAACAAAAGCATTTGCTTTGGAACATCCTCCTCCCCCCCCTCCCCGAGTTGCGATGAGGAGTGCATGTAGAAATTGTCTTGATGATCGGGGATGTTTTCTGTTTATGGCCTTTCTTTTCCCTTTGGGGTAGGGTAATCAAGTTCTTCCTCAGCTCTAATCGTCCTTAAACCTGCCGAAACCAAAAGAGCTAGTATTTAGCCTGAAAAAACAAAAAAATTCGAGAATGTCACACTATTTATCTTTTTCTTATTTAATAGTATTAAAAGGAATTTCTATTGCGCAACAACATTTTCTTATTCCTTTCTCCTCCCCTGGTTTAATACTGATAAGTATCAAATGTTCTTACTTTTCTATATTTTAAATCAACATGAAATTAACTTTTGGAAAAGCATATAGAACATACACACATAACATACCTAATAGCGGGTGACGGCGCCTTTTGCCTTGATAACAGCATGAATCCGGTGTAGTAGAGACTCCACGAGGTTGTGGATCTATTGAACTCCGAGGTTATAATAGAAGCATCTTAACCATCTAATAGAAACATCTTGACCACTAATTGAAGCATCTCGACCACTTGGTAAATGATCGTATGTAAGAACACCGGACAAAAAATTAGTCACCCTAGGCAGAACATACCTAATAACGGGTGACGGCATCTTGATCACTTAATAGAAGCATCTTGATCGCTTAATAAAAGCATCTTGACCACTAATAGAAGCATCTCGACCACTTGGTAAATGATCGTATGTAAGAACACCGGACAAAAATATAGTCACCCCTGGCAGAACATACCTAATAACGGGTGACGGCATCTTGAACACCTAATAGAAGCATCTTGACCACTAATAGAAACATCTTGACCGCTTAATAGAAGCATCTTGACCGCTTAATAGAAGCATCTTGACCACTAATAGAAGAATCTCCACCACTTGGTAAATGATCGTATGTAAGAACACCGGACAAAAATATAGTCACCCCTGGCAGAACATAACCTAATATCTAGTGACGGCATCTTGACCACTTAATAGAAGCACCTTGACCACTAATAGAAGCATTTCGACCACTTGGTATAACGCCGTATGTAAGAACACCGGACAAAAAATTAGTCACCCCTGGCAGAACATACCTAATAACGGGTGACGGCATCTTGACCACTTCATAGAAGCATCTTGACCGCTTAATAGAAGCATGTTGACCACTAATAGAAGCATGTTGACCACTAATAGAAGCATGTTGACCACTAATAGAAGCATCTCGACCACTTGGTAAATGATCGTATGCAAGAACACCGGACAAAAAATTTGTCACCCCTGGCAGAACATAACCTAATAACTAGTGACGGCATCTTGACCACTTAATAGAAGCACCTTGACCACTAATAGAAGCATCTCGACCACTTGGTATAACGCCGTATGTAAGAACACCGGACAAAAAATTAGTCACCCCTGGCAGAACATACCTAATAATGGGTGACGGCATCTTGACCACTTAATAGAAGCATCTTGACCGCTTAATAGAAGCATCTTGACCGCTTAATAGAAGCATCTTGACTACTAATAGAAGCATCTCGACCACTTAGTAATTGATCGTATGTAAGAACACCGGACAAAAAATTAGTCACCCCTGGCAGAACATACCTAATAACGGGTGACGGCATCTTGACCACTTAATAGAACCATCTTGACCGCTTAATAGAAGCATCTTTACCACTAATAGAAGCATCTCGACCACTTGGTAAATGATCGTATGTAAGAACACCGGAAAAAAAATTAGTCCCCAAGGCAGAACATACCTAATAACGGGTGACGGCATCTTGACCACTTAATAGAAGCATCTTGACAGCTTAATAGAAGCATCTTGACCACTAATAGAAGCATCTCGACCACTTGGTATAACGCCGTATGTAAGAACACCGGACACAAAATTAGTCACCCCTGGCAGAACATACCTAATAACGGGTGACGGCATCTTGACCACTTAATAGAAGCATCTTGACCGCTTAATAGAAGCATCTTGACCACTAATAGAAGCATCTCGACCACTTAGTAATTGATCGTATGTAAGGACACCGGACAAAAAATTAGTCACCCCTGGCAGAACATACCTAATAACGGGTGACGGCATCTTGACCACTTAATAGAACCATCTTGACCGCTTAATAGAAGCATCTTTACCACTAATAGAAGCATCTCGACCACTTGGTAAATGATCGTATGTAAGAACACCGGACAAAAAATTAGTCCCCAAGGCAGAACATACCTAATAACGGGTGACGGCATCTTGACCACTTAATAGAAGCATCTTGACCGCTTAATAGAAGCATCTTGACCGTTTAATAGAAGCATCTTGACCACTAATAGAAGCATCTCGACTACTTGGTAAATGATCGTCTGTAAGAACACCGGACAAAAAATTAGTCACCCCTGGCAGAACATACCTACCCTGCAAAAACAGTCTTGCTGGCCCAGCACTATGTTGCCGCTGCCGAACGGTCAATAAAATGTCCGGGCGGCCAACAGAAGGGCCTAAAGTTCAGGCTAACAGCTGGCACCCCATCAGTTGTCATATGCCACAAGAGGGCCATCAGTGGTCCATCACAGGCAGTAGCTGCCACAATTGGCCCTTCAGTGGTCCTGCAAGAACGTGCCAGAAATGATGGCTAGCCTAATGGGGTCCGCTAGTGTGCCGTTAGTGGCAGCCGGCAACCAAGTGACGTAACTGGTGGATTGCCGAATCTTGTCTACCAATTTCCCAGTAGTAGCCATAATAATAATAGCAAGGATAATCGCATTTTCCCAAAGCTACAATTTGTTTTTTCTGCCCTTACGAAGCTTGTGAATTAACGCACTGCGCTGGGGAAATTTTCTCAACAGATCGGAAAAACACCCGCTGAGTAGATTTGAACCTGTGCCGTTCGCGTGATATATAAGCTCTCTACCGATAGGATTAATCAGCCATGTTCGAGCTTATGCTTAAAGCCGTCTGTTTGGTATGCAACGTGTAATCGAATGCTTCCCTCTTTAATTTTACAATATTGCGAGGTATTTTTCATGAAAGTCAGTTTCATATAATTGATAAATTAATTTTTTCAACGTAACTATAGTTGTTTTTTTCTTACCCTAAGGGAACTTCACTCATTTTCAAGGCATGTACATACTTAGAGTCGCTTTCCCAAGTTTTGTACTGCCCTTGCCGTCTTAAAAAGAGATTGTTGAATAAATATATATTTACCCGGGTTCATGTCACATTCTGTTGCAATTTTAACGTTGTGTCTTTCCTTTCCGTTGTCCGAAGCTACATTTGTTTTAAAGAGTAAAAGATATTTTATTTTACTTCTCGTTATTTTTAGAAGCGAATTCCTCCCAGTCTTGTGTATTCAACCCATGGATGAGTACACCACATAGCGTTGCTTTTTTTCTTTCAAATAATTAAAAAATTTTGTACGCGTATAATTCTTTTTTTTTCCCCCAACAAACGTTGTTTTAATGGTTTTCCAGGATATTTGTTTCAAGCGGTTTCAAATTTTTTCTTGTTATTCATCCACTCCATTCCATGAATTGTTATTCATGGGAATGGAGTGGGTGTATTTCATGGCTATAATCTAGTATTTCACGGCTTAATCTGATATCTTCGTCGACGTAAAATTTTATTAGGAAATTAATTCGCCTCTCCACACATGGATTTTTCTTAACATCCACTAAAATAACACGATGGCGATAGCGTCGTTTTCAACCAACTGCCCAGCAAAAACACAAGTGCTGGGTAACTGCTGGCCACAAGCTGGCAGTGATGGGTCACTGCTGGCTGAAATCTGCCACTCACGGCCCAGTAGTGGTCCGTTGGTAGCAGCGCTATCAGTTGGCGAACCATTGATGGCCCTGCAGCATCGCCGTGAATTGTGGGCCTCCAAGCAAGTGCCACTAGTGGCCCGTTGCTGGCAACCAATGCAACCCCCAACAGCAGGTGGAAGCATCGGGACTGCGCATGCGCAGAAGCAACACTTGCTGTGTCTCTCATGGTACCAGTTATTTGAAGACGACGCTATCGCATCGTGTTATTTTAGTGGATGTTAAGAAAAAAATCCATATGTGGAGAGACGAATTAGTTTCCTAATGAAATTCCCCGTCGACGAAGATATCAGATTAAGCCATGCAATACTAGATTACAGCCATGAAATACACCCACTCCATTCCCATGAATAACAATTCATGGAATGGAGTGGATGAATAACAAGAAAAAATTTTAAACCGCTTGAAACACATATCCTGGAAAACCATTAAAACAACGTTTGTTGGAAAAAAAAAAGAGAAGAAGAAGAATTATACGCGTACAAAATGTTTTAATTATTTGAAAGAAAAAAAAGCAACGCTATGTGGTGTACTCTTCCATGGGTTGAATACACAAGACTGGGAGGAATTCGCTTCTAAAAATAACGAGAAGTAAAATAAAATATCTTTTACTCTTTAAAGCAAATGTAGCTTCGGACAACGGAAAGGAAAGACACAATGTTAAAAATGTAACAGAATGTGACATGAACCCGGGGAAATATATATTTATTCAACAATCTCTTTTCAAGACGGAAAGGACAGTACAAAACTTTGGAAAGCGACTCTAAGTATGTACACGCCTTGAAAATAAGTGAAGTTCCTTTAAGGTAAAAAAAAAACTATTGTTACGTTGAAAAAATTAATTTATCAATTATACGAAACTGAGTTTTATGAAAAATACCTCTCAATATTGTAAAATGAAAGAGGGAAGCATTCGATTACAAATTGCATACCAAACAGATAGTTTCCAGCACATGGCCGTGCGCGGGAAATTAGTCCGGTCGGTAGCAAGCGCGGCTTTCACGCAAACGGTCCGGGATCGAATCCAGTCAGATGCAAACGGGCGTTTTCCCGGTCTGTTGAGAAAACTTCCGCACCGCAGTGCGGTAATTTACAAGCTTCGTAAGGGCAGAAAATAAAATTGTAGATTTGGGCAACTGCGGTTATCCTTGCTTTTTTTTTATAATTATGGCTACTACTGGGAAATTGGCGGACAACATTCGGCAAGCCACCAGTTGCGTCACGTGGTTGCTGTCTGCCACTAACGGCACACTAGCGAACCACATTAGGCTAGCCATCATTTCGGGCACGTGCTTGCAGGGCCACTGAAGGGCCACTTGTGGCAGCTACTGCCTGTGATGGACCACTGATGGCCCTCCTGTGGCATATGACAACTGATGGGGTGCCAACTGTTGGCCAGCTGTTGGCCTGAACTGCTGGCCCTTCTGTTGGCCGCCCGGACATTTTATTGACGGTTCGGCAGCGGCAACATAGTGCTGGGCCAGCAAGACTGTTTTTGCTGGGTTGTACCATGAGAGAGACAGCAAGTGTTGCTTCTGCGCATGCGCATTCATGTTGCTTCCTCCTGCAGTTGGGGTTTGCATTGGTTGCAAGCAACAGACCAAGAGTGGCACTTGCTTGGAGGCCCACAATTCACGGCGATGCTGCAGGGCCATCAATGGCTCGCCAACTGATAGCGCTGTCACCAACGGTCCACCACCGGGCCGTGAGCGGTAGATTTCAGCCAGCAGTGACCCATCACTGCCAGCTGGTGGCAAGCAGTTTCCCAGCACTTGTGTTTTTGCTGGGTAATAATGGGTGACGGTGCCTTTTGCCTTGAAAACAGCATGAATCCGGTGTAGTAGAGACTCCACGAGGTTGTGGATCTATTGAACATTGATTTGAAGACACTCGTGCGTCAACTGGTCCAGAAGTTCCGCCAGAGTATTTGGGTGTCTATTTTGGCGTTTTACCTTCTGTTCCAAATGATACCACCGAGTTTCAATAGGAATTAAATCTGGGGATTTGGCGGGCCAGTCGAAGTGAGACAGTGTTGCTGATTGCTCGTCGTGCCATTCAGACAAATTTGTAGCCATGTGCACACGGCAATTGTCGTCTTGGAAGAGAGGATTGGCAATGTGATGCTACTTCTGGAGATGTAGGGCAAAGGACGACACTTCGTCATTCAAAATGCGGATGCTGTTTCAAATTCATCGTGACTTCAACGAGAGGGCCCATTTCATGGTACGAAAGACATCCCCGAAACATCACAGAACACCCCTCCAGCTTGAACAACACTTTCGAGACAATCAGGATTAAAGGTCTTTATTGGACCTGCGATGCACTCGTTGCCTCCCATTCATAATTGGAGTACAAACAACAAGTTAGTAAAATCATGCAATGCATTGCTTATGATACGCTTTCCAACATGCCAGAAATCATTACTCAAGTTATGAGGATAATAGCTGTAGAAGAAATCTCGCTCCTATGACCTGACCTTTGACCCCATTTCGATGATATTAAACAGAGCCGGTAAAGTATACTTCCGGGACAACATGATAACGTTTTGTCTGAATCGAACCATTTTTACGCAAGCTATGACGCATAATGGCAATGGAATTCAACCCGCTCCTATGTCCTCACCTTTGATCCCACTTAACCCATTTTCAAAGGGGTTCATCCCCAGGTGATCCCCTACGACATACAAAAATTTCATCGAAATCGAACCATATTTACGCAAGTTAAGACGCATAAGAGCAACGGAATGCATTCCGCTCCTATGTCGTGACCTTTGACCCCAATTCACCCATTTTCAGTTACTTCTGTCTTACGACCCATATTGCAGACTAAATTAAACAAAAATGTTGCTCTTCACCACTGCACGCAACAGAAATGATCCTGTAGACCACGACAGTGCTATTTATCTCCCAACAATGCTATCTCGGTGCCTTCTGCGCAACCCATAACTTCCAACTGTCATTTTTGTTAGGGGTGACTAATTTTTTGTCCGGTGTGCTTAGTTTCTGGTGTGACATGCTTTCCAAATAACTTTAAAAATTTCTTAAGAGATAGACGTGCTACTATAAAGCATAAATTTGCTTTTCCGTTTGCAGCATATTTGCAGTTATGTATATCTGTGCGTTTAAATATCCGATTGAAAAGATACTTTTCCCGTCAGATACTACGGACTACCAAATATTATGTGTGCATTCCGTTAAAAAAATGCTGCACTACTCTACCACTTGGGGTCGCACAAGTGTAACACTTTAACGACCATGACCCAAAAATCTTGTATCACTCTAAATACCATAACGGCAGAAACTATCTATTGGTTCACTTCTTTGTTTGATAACAACAATAGCGACTGAGGATAACTTCTGCTGATCCCTCATAGGTCAAGAAAATTTGAAGAACAGGTAAGGGTAGACAATCTGACTCACTCTAGACAGGCGTTTCGGGCGGCTATAGCCGTTTGTATGCACGGGCGTATTGGGCGTTATGGTCGTTAAAGGGTTAACTTGTTTTGTTGATATCTCTGCTTCTAAAAGTCCGATTTAAAAAATTATTTTACCGAAGAATATCATTTACTTTTTAGAACACGTTACCAACACTCGTAAGTTTGTTTTTGTAGTTCACAGTAATAGCTCTGGGTTATATTTATGCGTATTTCTGTTTGCAGCTGTATCTTCGTTTCTAAAAATCCTAGAATTTTTTTTTTTTTTTTGCGGTATGCTGTTCGAAACATTATCTTCTTTAAATAATACACAGTTTTTCTACTAAGGAGCATAATTGTCCAAACCTTTTTCTTGCTATCTATGCTAACAGAAGGCGTATTTGGAAAATATTTTTTCTTTGGATAGGTTTTACTGTGATGGATACTTTTCGCATATTCCTACTTCTTCAATATGTAATTTCAGGGAACGTAAATGTATAATATGTTTCCCCCTATATCTCTTCTTGTAAATGTTTGGTTTGACATTCGGTTTTGCCTTTCATATTTTCAACTATAATAAATTTTTTTGTGCATAATTTGTCAATTTTCAGTATATTTTTAAACCGTTAGTGGGAAAAATAAATATTTCTACACTGAAGTGCCAAAAGTCATGGGATAGCATTATGCGGACTTTTACCTGGCGCTGCAGTCGTATAAAGGCTTCGACGCACTCCACGATTTTTATCACTTGCGAGGTGTAATCTCGTGAGTCAGGTTGAACAACCGCCAGTAGGATTATGGCAAGCCGACGTGAATTATCGGAGTTTGAACGAGGCATGGTAGTGGGAACCAGACGGATGGGACATTCAGTTTCCGAATCTGTGCGAACATTCAGCATTCCTCGATCCACGGTGTCACGTGTGTACCAACAATACAAGACAGGTTGAACAACCGCCAGTAGGATTATGGCAAGCCGACGTGAATTATCGTAGTTTGAACAAGGCATGGTAGTGGGAACCAGACGGATGGGACATTCAGTTTCCGAATCTGTGCGAACATTCAGCATTCCTCGATCCACGGTGTCACGTGTGTACCAACAATACAAGACAGGTTGAACAACCACCAGTAGGATTATGGCAAACCGACGCATTATCGGAGTTCGAACGAGGCATTCAGTTTCCCAAGTTGTGCAAGAATTCAACATTCCGCTGTCCACAATGTCACGTGTGTACCGAGAAGACCCGATGGAAGGCATTATCACCCACCATGGACAACAGTGTGGCCGACCACGGGTGCTGAATGACCGTGACTAGCGGCGTCTTACAAGGATTGTCCATTCTAACTGACAAGCGACACTGGTTCAAATAACATCCACATTCAATGCAGGAGGTGCCAGAGACGTATCCATCAGGTCATTGCAGTGTAATTTAGTGTCCATGTGGTATGGGAGCATAAGACCAACCAGAGTGCCTCTTCTAACACCACAATATCGGACACAGCGCCGCACCTGGGCTCGTGGACATGGAAATTGGACCTGGAACGATGGCAACATCTGGTGTGGTTTAATGAGTCACGCTACCAGTCGTTACGAGCTGATGGTAGGGTTCGGGTGTGGTGTAGACCACATGAGTACATGGACCCAAGCTGTCAATAAGATACTGTTCAAGCTGCTGGTGGTTCCATACATGTGTGGGGTGTCTTTGCTTGGCGCGATTTGGGTCCTCTGGCCTTCGTAAACACGTGATTAACCGGGAATCGCTTAGTTGTTCTGCCGGGTGACCATTTGCAGCTCCTCATGGACTTCATGTACCACAACAACAATGGGATTTTCCAGGCGGACAATGTACCATGGCATTTGGTCCAAGTTCTTCAAAATTGATTCGGGGAGAATTCTAGACAGTTCCGGCCAATGACGTGGCCACCATGTTCTCCATACATGAAGCCTTATGGGACGTGGTGGAAAGGTCCCTTTGCACCCAACTTCCTGCACCTACATGTACCATTCAACTGTCTGATTCCACAAGTGGCTGGAAAGCTTCTGATGGGATGTTGAGCCGTGCTGCCTAAATAGCACGGCTCAACATCCCATCGGAAGCCTTCCTGCCACTTGTGAAATCGATTCCTCGTAGAGTTGGTGCACTTCACCGGGCTAAAAGAGGTCTTACGTATCCCGTGACTTTTGGAACTTCAGTGTATATATATCGGTGTTTTATCTATTGTGAGGAGAGGTACAGGTTTTTTTTTGTTGAACACGAAGAAAAGAGGCTTACCCCAAGCACCATCGAACGAGAATACCCATTTAAATCGGGAGGAAAATGGATCTCAAGAAGAGGGGTACGAAAAGTTGAAATACGACACGAATAACTCTTGGATGACCTTGTGTGTATTCACGGAAAGAATTCCCAATAAGAAAAGAAAAAACAGATAATTTCTCCATATCAGTTACTTTGCGTTCGGCGATGAGCAATATGCAAATCAACCATTTCCAGCAAATTCAGAGATTTTGATTTATTTTTTGCATTACAACAAAAATTAATGTTCTTTATTTTTTAGTTTTTATTTTCATTTTATGTTTACTCTTTCTTATGAAAAAATTATTCGCTAGCAGAATAAATGCACGAATTTCGCGAGAAAATAAAATAAAATTCTAATTCTGCATTCATAGAAAAATATAATTTCTGGTTAAACACAGACAGAGCTTTCGGGCCCCTTTAGTTTTGGTACCCTGTTTCGAACATCACCTTACGAGAACTCAGTTAGTAAACGTGATGAAAAATTTATAAAAGCCATTGACCAAAGCGTTGCACTTTTTCACCTATAGAAGACGTGAGTTTCCAATGTGCTCTAGTTCTGGGACCCTGTTTCGAATATCACCTGATGAGAACTCAGTTAGTAGATGTGACGCCACGATTTATACAAGCTAATGATCTACAGCGGTGCACTTTTTCAGCTATAGAAGACGTGATATAAAGTCTGCTCTAGTTCTGAGACCCTGTTTCGAATATTAGCTCACAGCAACTCAGTTAGTAGACCTTACGGCAAAATTTGTGAAAGTCACTGACCTACAGCGGTGCACTTCTTCAACTATAGAAGACGTGAGCTCCAATCTGCTCTAGTTCTGGGACACTGCTTCGACTATCACCTGAAGGGAACCCAGTGGACCTGACGGCAAAATTTATGAAAGCCACTGACCTACAGCGGTGCACTTCTTCAACTGTAGAAGACGTAAGCTCCATTTTGCTCTAGCTCTGGGACACTGCTTCGACTATCACCTGAAGGGGATCCAGTGGACCTGACGGCAAAATTTTTGAAAGCCACTGACCTACAGCGGTGCACTTCTTCAACTATAGAAGACGTGAGCTCCGATCTGCTCTAGTTCTGGGACACTGCTTCGACTATCACCTGAAGGGAACCCAGTGGACCTGACGGCAAAATGTTTGAAAGCCACTGACGTACAGCGGTGCACTTCTTCAACTATAGAAGACGTGAGCTCCAATCTGCTCTAGCTCTGGGACACTGCTTCGACTATCAACTGAAGGGAACCCAGTGGACCTGACGGCAAAATTTATGAAAGCCACTCCCCTACAGCGGTGCACTTCTTCAACTATAAAAGACGTAAGCTCCAATCTGCTCTAGCTCTGGGACACTGCTTCGACTATCACCTGAAGGGGACCCAGTGGACCTGACGGCAAAATGTTTGAAAGCCACTGACCTACAGCGGTGCACTTCTTCAACTATAGAAGACGTAAGCTCCAATCTGCTCTAGCTCTGGGACACTGCTTCGACTATCACCTGAAGGGGACCCAGTGGACCTGACGGCAAAATTTCTGAAAGCCACTCACCTACAGCGGCGCACTTCTTCAGCTATAGAAGACGTGAGCTTTTTGGAGGAAATTAGCCCAGCTACTTTGCCAATGAGAAGCAGAGAAGCAATGCGACTGCAGTTTAGCAGAGATATTAAAAGAATAGTACAAAAATAATTACGATGTATGAAATGCCCTAACGATCTAGGAGTAAGTATGATTTTTCTTGTGGTAGACCGCTGCTGTTCGAATTAAAGTTCGATCAGCGCCGTAATGGGGAATTTACAACGCGTTTCTTACCAAAATTCTTTTCCTCCTTTAATATGAGCGTAGAGGAACATTTCAAGAACACCAACGGAAGTCTTTTTTTTTCTTTTGAAAGGTAAAGAGGCATTCTTCTCTGCACTTCCAAGTTCTTTAGTTATTCTTTATTGCTTTCTATCCATCGAATGGAGAAGAACAGAGCTTTTGGGAGCAGTGCTGTAGATTTTTAAGTGCACGGTGAAAATAGCACTTAGCTCTGTGTATCTTCCGGAGCAGGAAACCGTAACTGCAAGCAGTAAGAATTTCATTAGTTTCCCCAGGGCCAGCTGCGACTTTATTCGACGTGTCAAAGTATATCTTTGCCAGTGCTTTCTTTTGTAGTCAATAAATGCTCCAGCTTTATCTCTTCCTGGTTTACGTTCTTCTCGACTTTCTTTCTTTATCAGTGCTTTTCGCGAATGGAAGCGTTTTATGTTTGGAAGAAGTTTTTCTGAAATTTCACTATGTTAGAAAATTGCAGGAGAAATGAATATACAGAAATACGATCGCAGTTCTTTCAAATGGCGGAACATTTCTTTGTTTTAAGTAAACTAATGTATGGAAATGTCTTTACGCCTTTAATATTTTCTTTTGTTTTTAAAATAGGGTGCAGGGAACTGTAACATCTGCTAATGCCCGGGTCATATGAAACGAATCAGTGCCCAAAAATCTATATAACTAGACGGAAACAGAGACTAAAGAAATGCATACCGGGAAGAGAATATGATGTCCAAAATGAAAGGCAATTTCGAAAAAAAGGTAAACTGCGCAAAAAGATAAACAGAAATCTGTTATATAAGCATTGCTTTTTTTCTAGAGGAAAGGGTTCCGGAAATCTTAAACACCAGTTGACATGCCCGGTGGCACAGTGATATAAGCAATAGATTCTGGTCTTTCATCTTGGATAGTCCAGGTTCGAATCCCGGTAAGGCACAGATGTTGTGTTCGTCTTACGACACTGGCTCCCTCCCTTCCCTGGAGTCAGCAACCTAAAACCATTAAGGGCGGAGGACTGCTTGTAGTCCGCTCAGTTGCTCAAGGTGGTCGTGAAACACTCAAATAAAAAAAAACATAAGTTGTTTTAAAAAGGGAGGGGGTACTGACCTAATAAAAACAACACAATTTCTCGAATAGTGCTACACAATAAAAAAGGGGCAGCTTAGTTTGCCCCAACATTTTTGAAAACGTTATTCAAGAAATCCTGACAAACGTTCCATACATTTTTGAAGAAGTCTGTCACGGGATGATTTTGTGGAAGGTTCCACAATAAAGAGAGGAACATTTTCAACAAAAGTGATCAACCTTCCACACATTATTGAAACATTCTGTCCGAGTGTGTCAGCATCATTATGAGGAACGTTCCACAATATACACTGCTGGCCACCCAAAATGCAACACCAAGAAAGAAGCATCCGATTGGCCTGAAATTCGCAGCATGCGTCGTCCGCGAGGAAACATGCAAACGATTATCATTGCAGCGCATATGCAAATCATGTGCGCCCGGCACGCCACCGAGAAGCACTATAAGAAGGGTGCACAGAAGGCGAGGTGTAAGTAGTGGAAGTGTGTTGTGCTGCCGGACCTATGCGTGGAAAGCTTCCTGATGGCTCGCCGCTGAATACGGCAGTCATTCCAGCGCGTTTCGGAGTTCAACAGAGGACGAATAGTGGCATATCGCGACAGCGGTTTATGGTACCGAGACATCGGTGCCCGTGGAGGACGACATCCAGCCACAGTGAGGCGAGTATGGATTCGGTGGGTGCAGGAGGGACGGACGGACGGACGAACGTGAGCGATTGCAGCAGTCGCGGCACACCACCGATCGAGAAGACAGGCATGTTGTGCGGCGGGCATTGGCGGCTCGCACCGCCACATCACGAACATTAGCGCAGGAATTAGGGTGTGTTGCGCAACAACCTGTGTCAGCACGTACCGTTCGACGTCGTCTGCAGGAGCGAGGACTTGTCGCACGGAGCCCATTGTTCCGATTACCATTGACGTTACACCACCGGCGAGGGCGGCGGCCGTGAGCCGTTGAACGCCGCACCTGGACTACGGAATGGCACGACATTGTCTTCTCCGACGAATAACGCTTCTGCCTGGAACACCACGATGGTCGGATCCGCGTGTGGCGGCACCGCGGCGAGAGACTGTATAACGCCTGCATTATGCATCACCATACCGGTCGGTCGCCTGCCGTTTTGGTTTGGGGCGCAATTGGATATGACACCTGCTCCTCTCTGGTACGCATCGCCGGTACACTCAACAGCCACCGCTACATCTCCGACGTTTTGGAGCCTGCAGTCCTCCCTTAGTTGCAGGACCTGCCAGCGGCCACGTTTCAACAGGACAATACGCGACCGCGAGTGGCACGCATCGTGCAAGAGTTCTTCACGGCCCACCAGTTGTCATCGCTGCCGTGGCCCGCCTGTTCTCCCGATATGTCGCCCATAGAACACGTCTGGTCGCTGATCGGCAACCGAGTGGCCCGGCAAGCACCACCCGCGGCTACGCTTGATGCACTGTGGCAAAGTGTGGAAGCAGTCTGGACCGACATACCCCAAGCCTACATCCAAAGCCTCTTTCGTTCGATGCTGCGGCGTGTAGCGGCCGTTATTGCCACCCATGGGGGGCCACACGAACTATTGATGTCTGCGTGTTCCGCAAGTCGAACGGGCCTGTAAGCTCAATCGTTTCATCTTTGTATCTGTTGTTATGTGTCCAGTAAATCTGGCTTTGCTATCTCGTGTCCTTCTTGGTGTTGGGTTTTGATTGGCCAGCAGTGTACTTGAAAACATTTCACAAAAGCGGAAAGCCTCCTGTGAAACCTTTTCAACAATTTTGAGGAATTTTACACATGCTACTAAAAAATCTTGAAACAGGCTGGCAACCTGATTTTGAGGAACGTTCCACAATAAACATGAAAACATTTTACAAAAGCGGAAAGCCTTCTTTGGAACCTTTTCGACAATTTTGTGGAACTTTATACATGCTACTGAAAAATCTTGAAACAGGCTGGCAACCTGATTTTGAGGAACGTTCCACAGTATGCAAAGAAAAGTTCCAGAAACATATGAAACCTTCAGGGAACAAAAATGTGAAACATTTCTAACAAATCTGAGAAAGGTACTTCATAATATATCTGAAAAATAATTATCTATAAAAATGTGCCTGAAATTTTCGTTTGCACCGGGATAGATAATTTTTTACCATTTCCAGAAATTATTCTTACATTTCAAAAATTGACTCCAATAAGGGCAATTCATGATGCACTAGTTAATTATTGATAAACATGAGTAATATAGTAACAGCCCCTCTTCAATCTTATGCTTACTGAATGAAGAAAGATAAGGACAATTTACTTATGAGTTTTCTCAGATTTGAAAAGAGAAGTTATAAGAATGAAATATTCATGAAAATACACTGTTCTTAACAAATGTTAATTGTGTGTTACACATAGATACCGCATCTTTTCCAGAGATTGCACTACACACAAACAAATATACAAACAAATGCGTTCGAGGATAATCTACCCATGGCACATACAAAACCAATTTTCAGTTTTCCAAGCTTGACTGAAAAATCAATGATTTTTACATTCGAGACTTTAAATTTATATAGTATGGTGCCTTCTTAAGACGTTAATTTCTCACGGAACAAACGATACAGGATGGAACTTATCCTGTATCATTTGTTACACCCAGTTAGAACTTTTATAATAACTTATCCTGTATCCTTTCACACCCAGCTGGAACTTATTTCCCTTCAGTGCTCATCAGAAGTGATGACTTAGTCATTTTTAACAAATGGCCAGTAATCAGCTTAATTGTTGGATGATGGCGTCCTTTGCTTGTTTCGTTTATTTTCCTCAAACACCTGCTGCAAGTTTACATTTGTAAGTTGCGGTTCGTGTTTGCGTGGAACGTGGATGCCGACAGCCATTGCAGAGAATTATGGGATCACGACCTTGGATTAGTTGGAATGGCGTTGCAGCGATGTGTGGGAACTCGCTGTTTGTTGTTCTTACAAAAAGTGCTCTAAAAGAGCACATGTATTATGATCACCTAAAAGGTTTTTCACTGGAATATAAGCTGTTTTGTGTTAAGTGCCAAATAAATAACAATTCACAGTAAGACTGTTTAAAACAGACTAAATAGAAAGTGCAGAGTCGTTGTTGTTTAATAACTCATTCATTTTGTGTTTAGTAGTATCAGTAAACTTACATTAGCATTTTAGTTGTGTGATTATTCAAGAATAAATAACGGTAAATTATTTCAGGCGTCTGTCGATTATGAGCACAGTTTACGCTGCAAATCATTTCTTAGTTTTAACTTACACCATTATTAATTTCATGTGAAATTTTTGCACTCAATTGGGAGGGGGCCCAACTTAATTTTGAAATATAATTGTGGGAATCACGCATCTGAACTCAGCATGCGTTAATCAAACTTAAATAACACGGACGTGAGACACCAGATATTTGCAGGGGAGAAAAAAAATGAAGTAATGAATGTATAGATGTGTTCTGACAATTTGAATGCAAATAAGTAATGTATCACTTAAAAAAACTACTGCTGGGGATAAAATTCGTAGGTGTAGCCAGTAGTGACACCAAAGTTTGTAGAAGAAGTTGACCGTTGCTTGTTGCGATCTCCCCGTAAGTAATTGGGGAATTTGTCACAAATAAGAGCATCTTATTCAACCACTCACAGGGCTGCCAGAGCTTTGAAGTTACAGTCATACAAAGTCCGGATACTGCAAGAGGTGTGCCCGTTCGATGTAGACATACATGACCACTATTACCATTGGTTCAGGAGGTTCACATGCAACAGCGTCATAGTGCTGTACACGTTTCTTGTTAAAAAAGGCCTGGTTTCACTTAAATGGGTGCATAACTTCTCAAAAAAAAAAAAAAATTCATCGGCTTTTGAAAATCGCCAGGAAGCACACCAGGTGAAAACTGTGGAACCACCTATTTTTAGAGTCTTGTGTGACCTTAGCTATCAACACAAATATTGTTCAACAGTTTGTGGCTCTGCTGCATGAGGATGAGCGCTACTGTCTGTGCCAGCTATAATGAAACAATTATGCACATATCAAGTGCATCCATGGAGATACTACTGGACTTATTATAGAATTCACTCGATTTTTAATACGTGGCCACAGCGCTCTTGCTGGACTTATCTCCTTCAGATTTCTTCCAGTGAGGGGAATCTAAAGAAGACAGTATAATAAACATTACCCTCATACGCTGGCGCCTCAATCATAAATTTAACTATGCCTTTGCAAAAAAAAAAAAAAAAAAAAACTGCACTAATGGGAACACATTAGGTACAAAGAAAGTCTTGTCTTTTATCAATAATATCAATTATTAAAAGACAGAAATGCAGTTAATACAAAATACCCGATTTTTTTCAGTTCCTGAAAGATACAAACTAAAATTGACATATTAATTTGTGACATACGCGTAGTACACTGAAAATGAAAACACTGTAAGGCTTTGTACTGATGGACCCCAAAGACTATAAGCAAACTCGAAAAAAGACTTTTGAATCTGGCAGATTAGAGCTAAACTTCGCCTTAGTATATTTGATTACAATTCACGTTAGTTGAGAAATAATTACAAAATTCATCTAATCAAACATGAATTTCTCAAAATAACTAGAAAATTATAGAATGCTAAAAAACGGATATGGCCATTACTTTGAAATTCACCATGAGCCTTTCGCCAAACCATCACAATTTTTTTAAACACTAATATCAATCATTAAAAAAAGCAGAGATGCATTTACTACGAATACCTCTTTTATTTTTCAGTTTCTAGCATGTACAGTTTCTAGCATGTACAGTGACATCTAAATTTCTGATTTTTTAATTACATTTTACACTGAAAATGAAAACATTGTAAATCTCTGAACTGATGATCTGCAAAGACTTTCAGCAGGCTCAAAAAAAAAAACAAAAAAAAAAAAAAAAAAAAAAAAAAAAAAAAAACGTTTGAATATGTCAATTTAGAACTAAACTCTGCCTCAGCATATTTGCTTACAATTCACATTAGTTGAGAAATTATCACAACATTCATCTTATAAAGCATGAAATTCTCAAAACAACTAGAAAATTATAGAATACCAAAACACGGATATGGCCATTTCATAGGAATTTACCATGTGACTTTTATCAAACCATCACAAATTTCTAAGATCCTCTTCCCCAAGAAGATATCCTAATACAAGATAATATAAGGCATTCAAAATTTGTTCGTTTTTTTAAACTTAGTGCAAGCACAATAAAATGATAACGTGACTATTTTAGCAGCACAAAAACTGATCTTTGGGATTTTATCATTTTATCCTCAATCGGATATATATATTTTTATTTTAGCTTATTTCTGAAAATACGAAAGTAAAGCTATCTGCATGTATTCACTTATCCAGCCCCTCCCCCTCTTCCTCTGTTTTCAACTTGTACATTGAGAAACGGATAAAAAAATGTAGTAAAAATTTGGAGAAAAAACATCAGGGAGCATTTAGAAGTTTTTGAGACGATAATTTTTTTTTCATGGATGCATGGTACTTCAACCGAATGGGGCTATATGTATAACACTAGCTAAGTTTCAATATAATCAACTTTTATATAGCTATTATGTTGCCATACATGAATTGTTCGAATTTTGCTCCATTGATGATTGATTGCAATTGAAATAATCTAAAATAATTAGTAATATTCCCAGCAGCACATCAGTACTTGAAAAAGTTTTACTCGATTATAAACAGGTTAGCCTGAAGAAAGAGAAAGAGAGAATAAAAAAAGACTAAGGAATTATAAGAGCATTTTAAAACTAGGCATAGCAACACAACAGTGCAAGAACTTCCTGCAATAAATATTTTCATTGAACATCTACCAGCCACCCCAGTGGTTCAGTGATCTAAGCGATGGCTTCTGATCATTCGTCTGAAATGGGTGCGGGTTCAAATCCTAGTGAGGCATGGATGTAGTGTTTGTCTTACGGCACTAGCTCTCTCTCTATTCCCTGGAACCAGTGGCCCTAAATTAAGGACGGGCGACTGCCTATAGCCCATTGAGTTGCTCACGGTGGGCGTTAAACCCCCAATTAAAAGAAAAAAGAACATCTACCATACATCAAAATTTATAATGTTATGTAACCACCGTTCCTCACCTATTCAGTATGTTTTAAACATGCACATGAAGAATGCCATTAGCTGTTCAGTACGAGCTCACGAAAGCACTTTAATTGTACATTTTTCCCTTTCGTTAAGGAAGATGAAACTACAGTTGACACGGTTTTAACCTTAAATTGTATACCTAACGGACATTTATTCCGTAACACTCGAACGTTCCAGGCGTCCTAATGTTTTAGAAAACAAAAAGGACACGATAACAAAGTCTCTTAGCGGGATCGTTTAGACATTAGGCCTAACGATTAGCAGTTTTGTTCGAACACGAAACGCAATTAATCTAAAGCTAGGGTGAGACATTTCACATTTGTGTATAACATGAATTAATTTGTCTTTTGTTAACCGAAAGAAAAAGTACTAACCTTGATTTCCACACCGAACGTATAATGAATAAAGCTTTTCAACTAAGCTAGTAATGTTTTATAATGCTTCTAATAGTGGATTCAAATGGTTGTTGTTACTAGTTAATTAAGATCATGAACAAAGTCACCTGCTAGTAGTGTAGTAATAGTAATGAACAAACTTATAACTGGTAGTAATGTTGTAGCAGTAATTAAGATGAATAAAGTCTTATGCTGGTTGTTACTAGTAATATTAATTGAAATAAACCTAACAGCCAGACAGAGGTCTGACAGTACTATGAACTGAGAAAGACGTACTTACGTAAAACCTTTTATTATGAACTTCTACTGGTATCATCACACACAGCTACTCAAATAACACGTAGCTCCTTGCACATGAACGGAGCTCTATACTCATAAACAAACGCTCTCCTTCACATAAACCAACACTCTCCGTACAACAACAAACGCTCTCCGTACAACAACAAACGCTCTCCGTACAACAACAAACGCTCTCCGTACAACAACAAACGCTCTCCTTAGGTATCGTTGAACGCGCCTATTTATACTGGCTACCACCACGTCATGACTTAAACATTGCCAGATTTCATTCAGCGGGTGAAATAACATCTCGTTCAGTAAGAAGATAATTTACATAGAAAAATAAAATAACCAGAGATAGTAAAATCAAAAGGAAAGTGAATATAGAGTATACGTTACAAACGTAGTGAGTGCTACAATTCAGAATCTACGTCGCCACAAACCACATCATGCTAAGATGACCAGCAAACACAGCTTTAGAGTTTCACGGCGCATGTCCTAAATCTGAGACAGATGTCACGCAGCAAGCGAACAGCGATAAAATTCTGAAACATTACACCGTTATTGAAAACGTTACACAATTCTTAGAAAAATGCTCATGCACATTTAATTAAATTCCGAAACGTTACACGGAACTCCGAAACGTAACACGGAACTCCGAAACGATACACTGAACTCTGAAACGTTACACAACCTCAGATAAATTTGCGCATGCGCATTGAATAAATTACGGGTATTGTGGAATGTTTCACCAAACTCTGAAACATATTACACAAAGGCTAGAGTTTTGTCATGTTCCGCAGAACTTTTCAAAAAAAAAAGTGTGAACTTATTCAAACAATCCCAAAAACGTTACACAGATTTCTAACAGTGATTTGGATAGCTGTTTATTTGGGGCAGTTATTGGATAACATCTCAGATTAGCTCTTTGGGATAAAACTTCGCATAATTGGGGAAGCCGCTTAAATTGGGCCAAATTGTTCTAGCGATGTGTTCCAATTAACCGCAATCTATACTGTACGCCATAACATTTTGTAATACCCAGAAAATGCCGAAATCAAAATTTCTGTCAATCTTACGCGCATATGAAAGTTAAATTTGCATTTACACTGAGGAACAAGACATGCAATGTGTACTCCAACTTAACTTTCCTTTTTGAATCTTGTTACCATATGTAAGTTTTAGTTTATTCTCTTTAAGCATTTTCCCATTTTAGCGCAACATTTTCTCACTCGCTGAATGTTTTGTGGCAACCTGACTTAAGGTCAAAAGTTCAATGACGAATGTTAACGAGACATAATGAGACTGATGTTTGCGACTGTATGATCTTCCTCGTTATATCTCGGAAAGACTGTGAGATCGTTGCAATTGTGTTGGAGGGGATGTTAAGAGAGCTTAGCCTACCAGTTAATGATTATATCATTCATGTTGAATATTGCACTGCGTTAATATTTAACCTTAAATTGCTGTTGAGTTCATAAAAGACTTGAGAAGTATTTATTATGTTTATTGAGAATCTGTTGTATTTGGTTGTTGAAGTACCAGATAATTAAGTACAAAGTTAATTGTATTTCGATGTGCTTGCTGGAATGACAATCGAGACCAATAAATGGTTGCAATAGTAATAATACTTGACTTTTTTGTGGTCGTTTATTTAGTGCCTAAGCTTGCTTTTAAGTGTTTATTTAAGCTATTTTGAGCACGAATTAACTACACAGAACGTTTCAGTACGAACAGTATTTACTTTTAAGTAATGCTAGTGTTTCGGTGAAACTAGTATCTGCAACCAAATACACTAAACTAGAGCCCTGCAGAGGCAATATATCTAGACTCGAGCACAGCCCGGGCACACCAAGTTAATGCCAGGCCCGACCCGGCCATTCAGGTCCTGCATAGGCTTTATTTGCGTAACTGTCACTTGCTTTAACACAGACGGTATTTGTACTGTAACTTTTTGGACTAACTCGAAACTCGTGTAAAAAAAAGGCATAAGTAAATTAACTAACCCACCAATAACCAAAAAAAAAAAAACGGCAAATGCAATAAAGAGTATTCAGTGGACTTAAGAAAATTATCGTCATTTCATATGAACCCTTCGTAGGGTCAGATCACTGTTTATACGAGTCAATTACTGTCTTCTTTGACACTTTCGCCCAGAACATAATTTAAATTGATGCTCAGTTACACACACGCACACACAATAACATGCTTAATGGTTAATAGTTAATACAACAAATTCTCGTACGCAGAATATGATTCCGTTCTGTTGGCCCGACGTCTTTGATTTTAATTCTTCAGGTTTAGTATGTAACTCCCAAAATCCAAATGCAAGACAATTTTCCGATTGTTTTGCTCCCCGAACCTCTAATTTACCCAACCCAGTAGTCATCCATATTTAAAACAAAGCAAGTAGCAAATCAAATTTATAAAGACAAAGCCTAAGAATAGTTTACTAGCGCATATTGAAAATTTAATTGTTTCCGAATTCCTATAAATGCAAATCATCGTACGGAGCGAGTTGTTTTCTGGTGTAAATTTCCAAAATAAATGGAATATGGATTCAAAGGGGAGTGCGACTGCCAAAGATTAAAGACGAAAAGACGCGCCCAAAATAAATAAATAAAAAGTAGCACAAGGCGGGAGAAAATAATGATTGCGAGAAATACGATCACGGGAAGGGGACAAAGACTTCAAAAACAGAATGACCTAAATTTATCAACAACCTGACTACACGGTACACATGCAAGTGCAGGCCCGTCCAAACCCGCCTACGAAATTGTAGGCCAGGCCCGTAAGTCTTAAATTACAGGCAGGCCCGTCCAAACCCGCCTACGAAATTGTAGGCCCGGCCAGTAAGTCTTAAATTGCAGGCAGGCGCGTCTAAGCCCGCCTACGAAATTGTAGGCCCAGCCCGTAAGTCTTAAATTACAGGCAGGCCCGTCCAAGCCCACCTACGAAATTGTAGGCCCGGCCCGTAAGTCTTAAATTACAGGCCGGCCCGTCCAATCCCGCCTACGAAATTGTAGTCCCGGCCCGTAAGTCTTAAATTGCAGGCAGACCCGTCCAAGCCCGCCTACGAAATTGTAGTCCCGGCCCGTAAGTCTTAAATTGCAGGCAGACCCGTCCAAGCCCGCCTACGAAATTGCAGGCCCGGCCCGTAAGTCTTAAATTACAGGCAGGCCCGGCCCGTTCCGGGCTCTACACTAAACCCGTTACAAAGGGAAATGCATTTTGATTCTAAAATATAATCTAAATTTTGTTCAACTCTTGAGTTATTTTGATTCTAAATATAGTCCAAATTCTGTTCACTCGGTTTCTTGCTTGTTAGATTTACTGTTGAATAGTGCCCTTGAAGCAGCCACGGTGAATGTATTTTTGTAGAATAAAACTGGGTTAGCAGCAGAGTAGGAAACTAGTCAAAAACTTCGGACCCGGATGTCACAGAATTGGACCCTACCCGGACAAATCTGCTTTGAACTATAAATTTGAAACTCAATTTATAACTCTACATAATCATATACACCATTAATCAAATGAGATGTATTATTCATACATTTCTCAGACTAGTGAGACGAAACAACTTCCAGTATTCACTCTTCCCCTTTTTTGATTTCAACAGGAACGTATTTGTCGGCCTCGACGCATTTTTCAATCTCCTTAACATTAAACTCATCCATACTGACAAAGAAAGCATTAAATCCGACAGAACATGCAAGGGAGCATGTAAAGTACCAGGAGATGTGACGTACCTGCCCGAAGGACGCACACGACATAAAGGCAGATAGGAATCAGAATAAAACGTCCGCGTAGCTCAATTGGTAGAGTGACTTATTCCGGAATGAGGGGACCCGGGTTCGAATCCTGGCGCGGATAGAAATGACGGAGAAATTTACTTCGTTATAATGGCGCCCGAACTATCCGGATGACCCGACCATTCAAAATCTCGCATTGATGTTATTTCCACACCGCGAGATAGGAAAAATAAGAAAATCCCTTCTCCAGCACTTCGAAAAAAAAAAAAAAAAAAAAAATAAGTGGGAGATGATGTAACGTACCAGGAGATGTGACGTACCTGCCCGAAGGACGCACACGACATAAAGGCAGATAGGAATCAGAATAAAACGTCCGCGTAGCTCAATTGGTAGAGTGACTTATTCCGGAATGAGGGGACCCGGGTTCGAATCCTGGCGCGGATAGAAATGACGGAGAAATTTACTTCGTTATAATGGCGCCCGAACTATCCGGATGACCCGACCATTCAAAATCTCGCATTGATGTTATTTCCACACCGCGAGATAGGAAAAATAAGAAAATCCCTTCTCCAGCACTTCGAAAAAAAAAAAAAAAAAAAAAAATAAGTGGGAGATGATGTAACGTACCAGGAGATGTGACGTACCTGCCAGAAGGACGCACACGACATTAAGGCAGATAGGAATAAGAATAAAACGTCCGCGTAGCTGAATTGGTAGAGTGACTTATTCCGGAATGAGGGGACCCGGGTTCGAAACCTGGCGCGGATAGAAATGACGGAGGAATTCACTTCGTTATAAGCAGAAGGTTAGCACGTCAAACGAAAACCTCTGAATGCTAAATGCAAAAGATGCACGTATGGTGTGAGAGAATTAATCATCACAGAAGCAAGGGACAGGCGTTTGCCTGTACCCAGTGTTGCATTCAGAGAGTTTTTTCCGGGGAAGGGGGGGGGGGGTTATGAATTTCGAGGGGGCTAAAATTTGTTGACTGATTATATACATATACTTACAATTTTGTTATTTATGAAGAAATTAATCGGCGTGTAAAACTTGCCTGGAGAGCTTTTGGAAGAAACAGCATAATTTTCAAGAGAAATATGCTATTATGTCTTAAAAGAAAAGTGCTATTAATGCATCCTTCCAGTGCTTACGTATGGTGCAGAGACGTGGACCTTAACTAAAAGAGACTTACAAAGCCTGCAGACAACTCAAAAAACCATGGAGAGGTGCATGCTTGGTGTAACCAGGAGAGATAAGAAGAGGAACTCGTGGATCAAACAAATGACAAAAGTGGAAGACATCATGATCAGAGTTAAATCCCTGAAATGGCAATGGGCTGGACATATTGCAAGAAGGACAGACCGTCGATCGACAGCCGAAATTTTAGACTGGATTCCAAGGGAGAGGAAAAGACCCAGAAGAAGACCAGAAGAAGATGGGTGGATGAAATTCGAAAGTATGCGGGAGTAACATGGAGGAGACTGGCACAAGTCAGACCGGTGTGGAAGAAACTCGGGGAGACCTTCGTCCAGCAGTGGATTGACAATGGGTGACAATGAAGATGAATGATGTTATATATTAATACATATACAAAATTTAAATACAGTACAAAAATTTTCTTATGCTTTTATATCGCAAATACAGATTCCAAGAAATCTGCACATACAAGTGATTAAAAATGTAAAAATGTTATACCTTTGCTCTAATTCAGTAATGGACTACGGATTTCACCATGGGGTGGTGTAAAATATTCAGGGCGCTAGTAAAGGTAAGGCTGTTGTGGAGAAAATCCCACCAAGACATTAGGAGTGGTAAAAATGTGCTCGTCTTACTACCAAGATGACCAGACTGTTAGGTTTCTCGCAATGGTGTGATGTTCTAACCAGGCCGCGAGACAAGAAAAAGTGAGAATCCTTTCTTCAGTACTTCGAAAAAATAAATCAGTGTGATGTTACGTTCCACACACCAATTTGTCTGGGACTTCTCAAATGCACGTTCTTCATCGGATGACTGCCTACAGCGACGCATGGTTCCGGCTGACCCGAGGGCCTTGCCCCCGGCCCTCTTTCGGAGGGGGTGTGGGAGGAGGGATTGACGAGCGTGCACGGCACGACGCCCAGAGATAAAGAGCAGATAGCAGTGAGAGCACACGTCCGTGTAGCTCAGTTGGGAGAGCGACTTACTCCGGAGGGAAGGAACCCCGGTTCGATGCCCGGCGCAGACAAACTTGTACGTTATAATTGACTGAGCGAAAAAAGGACAGCCTTCCCTAGCTGTGCTATATATTGCTGTTCTTAAAACGCATGCTCCGCTGGCTATCGACAGGATTGTCAGCAGCTTATTAACCGCATGACAGCGATGTGTTTCAGAGGTTTTATCATTGCCAGATACATGACGTGCATTCATTGCAGTTCTGGCGGCTTTCCAAAACCATGGGTGGGGGCCACCCACTGTCTTGGAGGGATTGTGATAAGGATGCACTTAGCATACTCCCCGATACTGGTCATGGCGATTTCAATAACGTTACAAGCGAAAGGAAATATTGCTTTTAGCAGCTTTTAAACAAGTATTTAGTGAACGGAATACTATGTTTTGCACGCCTTCGAAATTATTTCCTATGAACGTAATATTGTGTTTTGAGGGCTCATATCACGACCGAATTTAAAGCATAATATTTTTTTCTCATTGAGAAATTTTAATCTATGTCACACTTTTCCGTAGTGCCGTTGGCCCTTCTTTTTATTTTATAAACGATAACGCTCGTCCGTAGTTAGCTAATCTTACCGATGATTTTCTTGTGGCGAGAGGTTATTCGAAAGAAGGTCAAATTTTCAGATCTAAACCCTATACAACATGCCTGGGATGCATTAGGGACAGCCGTTGTAGCTCATAAGCTTCCTCAAGAAATATCTAACATTTCTATCTCCAAGAAATATTAGGTTCTTACAGATGAAATGTCAGAATACTAATGGAAACTTCAAACAACCAAAATACTGTGCAAAAATAAACTTCATTAACTCTTTTAGCACCACAGCGCCCAACGCGTCCTTGCCTTCATACAACAAGAAGCGCCAGAGTTGTCCGGATAGCATGACTACTATTTCCTAACACAGTGTTCTTTGAATTTGCATGGCGTCCTAGGTATTAGCAGAAGTCAAATCACCCTAAGCGGTCATTGTTGTCGCTAAACTAAGAAGTGAACCAGGAATTGGTTTGTCCTGAGGAGGCTATATCATTCCAAGGTTAATAGACAATAAGAGTTGCTCATCCCGTCTTCCTCACAGACAAAGAATCGTGACGTCACTCAGTGACATCACCGACCTAACATGTGAATTGTAGGTCCGCACAAGGTTGATAGACAGTTAGGTTTACTCCTCCCGCCTTCATCGCAGACGAATAATCGTGACGAATCGTAGATTCGAATAAGGTTAACAGACAGTGAGATTTGCTCATCCCACTTTCTTTGCAGACGACTAATCGTGACGTCACTGAGTGACATCACCGTCCTAACATGTGAATCGTACATCCGAACAAGGTTAATAGACAGTAAGGTTTGCTCATTCCGCCTTCCTTGCAGACGAATAATCGTGACGTCACTGAATGACATCATCGTCCTAGCATGTGAATCGTAGATCCGAACTGTAGCTATGCAGGAAGATGTTTTGTCAACAATTTTTATAACTCAAACACAGAACAAAAGCTTCTGCAAAAGCATATTTATATTACATACAGAAGAAACTCACAGTCACGTGAATATTTTAGTAACGGAGATTTAAAAAATAAAACTACCCGAACATTTTTGTTACGTAAAGGGCGGGAAAATGATTGTACTTTTAAATGGAAAATTAGTTACAAGGGGAATTTTTGATGTTCTTATATAGATTTAGAAGGAGAAACGCACAGCAGGACATATTATTGTAATATAATAAATAATTCCTTTATGACGAATACGGAAAGCATGTCAGCAACATTCCCAATTTTTTAAAATTAAAAATTGGAAACGTTATGCTTTAAAACATCTGGTAGAATTTATGAAGATTATTCCATCTGGTTTACGAATAATAATTCCGACACCCTGCTGTGGTGCAGATACAAAGAAACGTGGCGATTAGGTAGCCACACGATAACGATTTGGACAGTGACGTCACAAAGCAATCACTGGAAGTGCAAGATGAGCATAACCTTGTCATCTACTAACCTTGGTCTTACGATGGCGATTTGGACAGTGACGTCACAAAGCAATAATCGGAAGTGCAGGATGAGCATAACTTTGTCGTCTACTAACCTTGATATCTTTCAACCTTCTGCTATCGCTCAGTAGAACTCTAGCTTTGTTGACACGTGCTTTGTTTGTCTGTGATAAACAAAGTATTTTATTGTTGTTACAAAGTGTTGTATTTCTTTGTTTGTCTGTGATAACAAAGTGATGTACTGTCTGTTTATATTGTCCCAAAAGTGGAGTTTGCGGGGGAAAAATTTGGGGTAAAAATTCTTTTATTTTGCTGAATCCAAATAAACAGATCGGGATCATATGCTTTACAAGAAAGAACAAGAAAAGGATAAAGTAAACAAGATTTTCCAGCTCTTACCCTTCCCTTCTATCAGTCTAAGGCTCTCAGTAGAAGCATGTACTGATTGTCCCAGGGAAACGTCTGAAATGTCAAGTCTAGAGATCGAAAGTTTCTAGTACTAACCGAACACTAATACTTCTTTTGTAATTGCAGAAGGGAGGGTAATGAAGTTCGGAAGCGAACACCAGATGTTTCCGGGTGTTATGGTATTCTGAGCGACCAAATATTTTACTATCGTGGTCGTTAAAGTGTTCATTAAAATAATAACCGTGAGCAGCAAAGAACGTTTGTCAACAAGATACAGGCATCTGTATGCATCAGGGAAAACATGTCGAGATTCGATAAACTCTTGGGGTGCGATTTCAGCTGATGCTTGGTTAAGAAACGACCTTGTAGTAAGGTGTCTGGGTGTTTATACAGTAGAAGAGATAGCCCGTAGGTGATATATCAGGTGAAACGGAAAAAGAGGACAGATCCCCAATTAGTGCAACCTTCTGCATCGTCTGACGTGTACCGCGGGATCACGCAATATCTTGGAGAAGTACAAGCACACGGCGATTGACAGATACATCGACGTCGGGTATAAATCGAGGCCTGGACTTTTGAAGCAAAAGTATCCTCTTATGCGCCTAAAAATATGGCAGGATTTGGTCTCTTTGAAATAATGAAACTTCCACTTAGGGTCACTTCATAGCATTATTTTGTCACAACTTTCCTGCCATGTTTGCTCTCAGACGTCACAAAACTTTAGATTCGAGGATTGTACCGCAAATAATGCAAAAGTGGGCAAACCGTTTTTATTAAGTGGCCGAGTTCGTTCAAATAGCATATGTTGGTAAAGTAATTCTTCCTCTATAGCAACCCTTCTCCTTCATTGCAGGTAAATAATGAATAGTAACCCTTCTTCTTCATTGCAGGTAAATACTCTAAACAAAGGTACTCCGCAACATAGTCTCCATCGCAAGCGATGCATTTGCACCATCGTTGACGAGCTCTCGAATCCTCTTTGAAAAAATTCAGGTGTGGACTGTTGTGCCAACTTCTTTACAGCCACTTTCACCTTGTCTGAGTCATCAGATCTTTGTCCCCAGAGATTGTTCTGCATTGAACCGAACAGGTGAAAGTCGGAGAGCGCCAGATCTGGGCTGTGTGTTGAATGGGGAGCACCGCCTTGCCTAATTTGCGTTTGCGGATCGTCTGATTTGTTGCGGAAGATGTGTGTGGCCTAGCATCGTCATGGTGAATATTGATCCATTTCAGATTCTTGCTCGGTCTCTTCCTCCTTATGGCTTCCTTAAGCTTCTTGAGTGTCTCGATGTACCAATCGATGATAACGGCACGGCCACGTTCCAGAAAATCAAGGAGACAGACACCCCTGTCATCTCAAAAAACAATTTCCATGACCTTCTATGTTAATCGCTGGCTCTTGAACTTCTTACGCCTTTGCGAAGAGGTGTGAAGCCCTTCCATGGATTGATATTTCCTTTCGGAAAGATACGCACAGGTTTCATCCCCCGTCACCCGATCGAAACAAATCGTGTCTTCATTGGCTATAAACGCTTCCAGCAGATCACAGCAGACTTCCAGCTTTCTCTCATTCAAATCGGAGGTAACCACTTTGCCCACACTTTCCGATACCCTAAGTCATTCAACCAAGATACCCACTTAGCACACACTTTCTGATGCCCTAAGTCATTCAACCGAGGTACCCACTTCTCACATACTTTCCGATACCCTTAGTCTTCCACCATCTTATGTATGACATTGTGACCACAGTCCGGTTGTACAACAAGCTCATTTGATTGATTGTGAATCAATTCTTCCACTAGCTAAATTCGTGTCAGTGGTCGCAGATGATGATTTCCACTGCGTGGTTTGTCTTCAATCCTATTTTCCCCTTCTTCAAATTTATGCATCCATATGTGCACATTGCTCTTGTCAATGGGGTCATCTCCGTAAATATTCTGTAGCTTTCTGTGGATTTTCGGACAGTATGCACCTTTCTTTCGTAAAGAACTCAATGACGGCACTTTACTTCTGCTTGAAATCCATTACTTACCTGCAATGAAGAAGAATAGTTACTATAGAGGAAGAGTAACTCTACCAACATGTGCAATTTGAACGACCTCTGTCAGTTAATAAAATAGTTATGACCACTTTTGCATTACGTTTGGTACAACCCTCGTATTTACCTGCGATGAAGAAGAAGGGTTACTATAGACGAAGAGAATTACTCTATTAACATGTGCAATTTTAACAACCGCTGTCATTTAAAAAAGTAATGCCCAATTTTGAATTACATTGGGTACAACCCTCGTATTTACCTTCAATGAGGAAGTAGGGTTACTATAGAGGAAGAGATTTACTCTACCAACATGTGCAATTTGAACAACCTCTGTCAGTTAATAAAAACGTTATGCCCACTTTTGAATTACATTCGATACAACACTCGTATTTATCTTCAATGAAGAAGAAGGGTTACTATAGAGGAAGAGTTACTGTACCAATATGTGAATTACTTTTGGTACAACTCTCGTATTTACCTGCAATGAAGAAGAAGGGTTACTTTAGATGAAGAGTTACTCTCCCAATATGTGAATTACTTTCGGTACAACCCTCGTATTTACCTGCAATGAAGTAGAAGGGTTACTATAGAGGAAGAGTTACTCTGCCAACATGTGCAATTTGAACGACCTCATTCAGTTAATGAAAAAGTTATGCCCACTTCTGCATTACTTTTGGTACAACCTTTTTACAAAATGAACAAAACCGACATGACGTCTATGCTTCAAATGAAGGCACAGATGGAAGAGATTTTGCTAGTCTTCAATTTCTTTAAGAATGGTGATTGTTAATTAGTAAAGACTGATTTTTTTAAATTATCGGAGTATCTCAGAAACATTCAAGTCTACACTGAAGAACAATTGAATTAGAGACAGCTGGCGTTATGCAAATGTGGCGCTGTGGGCGGCCCTGTAAACGGAAACGACATGACGTATGCAACGATCCGACAATATAAGGAGTGATGCGACGGGAATCAGTAAGAGTCGGATGCAGTATGGGTAAGACGAAAGATCTAAGCGCATTTTATCGTTGACAAATTGTCGGGGCCCGACGAATGGGTCACTCCATCTCGGAAGTCGTGCAGACACTGGGATTTTCACGAGCCACTGGGTCACGGGTGCAACGTGAGTACATCGAATCCGGTAAAACCATCCCTTCAAGGGCCAACTGCCGTGGACAATAGCCTGTAGATGAGCGGGGTCATCGTCGGCTGGCTCGCATTGTAACAGCGGATAGACGGGCCACAGTGCATGAAATCATTCGGCAATTTAAAGCTGGTGCACAAAAACCTGTATACAGCCACACCATCCAGAACCATCTCCTCGTTATAAGGTACAGAAACCATCGTCCCACGAGGGTACCGCTGCTGACCGCACATCACAGGGTGCAAAGATTAGTATGGGAGCGGGAATATCGCCACTGGAGCCTAGACATGTGGAAAAATGTTACCTTGACTGATGAGTTGAGATGAACGTTGGTACATGCGGATGGCAGGATACGAGTACCGAGCAAACCACATAAAGCGATGGATCGTTCTTGCCAGCAGGGTACTCTTCAAGCTGGTGGGAGTGGCATTCTCGTTTGGGGACTGTTTACGTGAACTGAAATGGGACCTCTGGTACGCGTGACATCGTCCCTCACAGGTCAACGTTACCGGGATATCTTGGACGACCATTTCATCCCGTTTGTGCGTCTTCAACATCCCACCGGGGACCTCATCCTGCAACAAGACAATATAGCTCCCGAATTGTATCCGAATGGTTGGATGAACACTCCACTGAAGTGTCCTCGCTTCCTTGGCCAGCTAGGTCACCTGACCTCAATCCCATCGAGCACATCTGGCATGCCATCCAGAGAGACTTTCGAGGCTCTGATCCTCCTCCATCAAATCTTCGTGAACTGTGGGAGCTTGTTCAAGGGTCGTGGATCCGTATGGCTTCCCTAAGCTTCCGGTGTCTTGTCGACTCCATGCCGAGACGAATCGGCGCCGTCATCAGGGCGAAAGGTGGTGCTACACGTTACTAGACAAGTAACTCTGATTCAATTGCTCTTCAGTGTATGTCGAAACAGGTGATTTCTGCATTGTGGAAGATTAGATCAGGAAAAACGGCGTGTTAATTATCAAGAAACAGTAATAAGTATGAACGAAAAGTGCATTACCATAAGATGTATTGCTCTTTTTTTTTTTTTTTTTTTTTGAGAGTTGAACGACCACCGTGAGCAACTTGAGGGCCAATAAGCAGCGGCCCCTCCTTAATTTAAGACCACTGGTTCTAGGAATGAAACAACCAATGCCGTAAGATAAATACAACACCCATGCCTCACCGGGATTCGAACTCGAAACCATCTCGGACGAATGATCATAAGGCAGCGCTCAGAACACAGCACCACCAGGACGGGATAAGACATTTTAGTACAGTAGATACTGATTAATTAAGTAATCAATACAAAAGTGCTTTCACAAAAAGCAGCTTTGTTATACTTTTCTTAATAAAAAAAACCCTTGGTCGTATACGAACATAAAAGCCCGAAGTCTAATATTTCTAAATTTATTGTAACTTGTTCAAAAAATTATGCGTGTATGTCGACTTAAATCTTTCACATACTTCTTGCTTGAGAAAATATTTTCATGGTAAATTTGATTAGATTTGTGATAGGTCGATATATATATTTAGCTAAATAATTCAGACATTAGATTAGATTATAACTTTTCTGTTTTGCTAAAACTGCAGCGAAATCCTACTAAAAGAAAAAAATTCCCCTTTCTAAGCTTCGTCATACTTGTAATTTGATTTCTAAGAGAAATTAAATATTGATGCATTCATTTCTTTGAGTTTGACAGATCTGATATATTGAAGTTTTTTTGGCAAATATCAGTTGAAAAAAGTACAGCACCATGGGAGTTTGTGCGATCTCGCTGAAGAAAGAATAAGAATTTCAAATAAATCTGACTTGTTTTGGAGTCAAATAACTTATGCATCACTAAAAGAAGTGTTCAAATATTACACAAATATTTCTGAAGTGAAGGCATCGTGAGCTTTCCATTAGTGGAACTAACCTAGGTTTTTTGTTCGAAACTCTATTTTCCTTTCCTGTTGTGTAGCCGACTCACTATTAGACACCGAAATTCCAGATCAAAGATATTTGGATGTATACTCAGAGAATTTGCTGACAAGAGCATAAAAGTGATACTTAAGAAGAACTTAAAGAAAAGAAGATTAATGTGCATAGCTTGTCCAAAAACAACAAAAAATATTTTCATAAAATAATGTGCAATGCTGCGATTTAGCACGAGTCTCGAATAAACGATAGTTGTTTTAGTAACCATAGCAACAGGCCACACCTTTCTATCACGCATGCGTCGTCGGTAGTGCGCAGTTTAATAAGTGTTGTTTCGTGAACCCCCTAACAAGTATTTTCGCTCTGTGATTTTTCGACAAAATGGATGTGAAAGACTGTAGAAGAAGCGCAGTTAAATTTTGCTGTCGACAGAAGAAGTCTGTCGGGGAGACTTTCTGTCTTACGCAAGAGGCTTATAAAGGTGAATATCTAGGAATATCGGCAATTTACAGATGGCATAAAGAATTTATTGATGGTCATGGGTCGGCGGCTTTAATCGCTCATGGAGGAAGACAACGAGTGTTACAGAGATAAACGTCAATATAATGGGTGTTATTATACGGGACAGAACTGGGCATGTACGGTCTTGCATTGGGACGCACATGAAAAGATAAATCTTCGGTTCAAGCGATGTTCAAAGCTTTTACAAGAAACGAAGATTTATCGGTTGATGGAGAAAAGCTTGAGACAACCGTTACCTACATTTATCTTGGGAAGTAGATATCAAGTGAGTGCCACATTTATGACGAAATTGATCAGCGTATAAAACTTGCCTGGAGAGCTTTTGGTAGAAACACTATAATTTTTAAGAGCAACATACCATTATGTCTTAAAAGAAAAGTGTTTGATCAATGCATCCTGCCAGTGCTTACGTATGGAGAAGAGACGTGGACCTTAACCAAACAAGACATACAAAGACTGCAGACAACTCAAAGAGGCATGGAGAGATGCATGCTTGGTGTAACCAGGGAGATAAGAAGAGGAACTTGTGGATAAGGAAAATGACTGGAGTGGAACGAGCTGGACATGTTGCCAGTAGAACGGATCACCGATGGACAACCGAAATTTTAGACTGGATTCTGAGGGACAAGAAAAGACCTGAAGAAGACCTCATAGGAGATGGATGGATGAAATTCGAAAGTATGCTGGAGTGACATGGAGGAGACAGGGTCAAGACTGACAATTGTGGAAGAAACTTGGGGAGAACTTCATCCAGTAATGGATTGATAATGGTTGATGATGATGATGGTGATGATCATTTTACGGGAATACAGACACCTATCAATTAAAGATATCGAAGATGTGGTTCACAATTCAAAGTCATCACTAGAATTTTAACCGAGCGTTTGAGTATGAAACGAATTTGTTCAACTTGAGTTCCCCCATTTCTTTTCATGTGCGTCCCAATTCTGTCGTTTCTTATTTGGAGAAAATGAATATAAAGTAGATGCCCCAACCACCATATAATCTTGGATTGTCCCCGTGTGGCTTCTAGTTGTTCCCCATTTTGAAAAAGACACTATGGGGATGACAATTTGAGGTTTATCAAGAACTTATTACAGCTGCGCACGGGGTGCTTCAACAGCATTTTAGAATTTTAGAAGACATTTAGCATTTAGAAGAATTTGAAAGACGCAGGGGATGCTTCAACAGAATTTAGCATTTTAGAAGAATTTAGCATTTAGAAGAATCCGGAAAAATAGAAGAATTAGATGAATAGGGAATAATAGAAGAATTAGAAGAATCAGGAATAATAGAGGAATGAGATAAATCAGAAAGAATTTAGCATTTAGAAAAATCAGGAAGAATTTAGCATTTACATGAATCAGGAAGAATTTAGCATTTAGAAGAATCAGGAAGAATTGAAGAATGAGAAAAATCAGGAAGAATAGAAGAAATAGAAGAATCAGGAAGAATTGAAGAATGAGAAAAATCAGGAAGAATAGAAGAATTAGAAGAATCAGGAAGAATAGAAGAATGAGAAAAATCAGGAACAGTAGAAGAATTAGAAGAATCAGGAATAATAGAAAAATTAGAAGAATCAGGAAGAATTGAAAAATTAGAAGAATAGAAGAATTAGAAGAACAAGGAAGAATAGAAGAATTAGAAGAATCAGGAAGAATTTAGCATTTAGAAGAATCAGCAAGAATTTAGCTTTTATAAAAATCAGGAAGAAAGAATAGGAAAAATTGAAAAATTAGAAGAATCAGGAAGAATTTAGCATTTACAAAAATAAGGAAGAATTTAGCATTTAGAAGAATCAGGAAGAAAGAATCAGGAAGAATTTAGCATTTAGAAAAAATTAGGAAGAATTTAGCATTTAGAAGAATCAGGAAAAAGAATCAGAAAGAATTTAGCATTTTTAGAAAGAATCAGGAAGAATAGAAGAATTAGAAGAATCAGGAAGAATAGAAAAATTAGAAGAATCAGGAAGAATTGAAAAATTAGAAGAATAGAAGAATTAGAAGAACAAGGAAGAATAGAAGAATTAGAAGAATCAGGAAGAATTTAGCATTTAGAAAAATCACGAAGAATTTAGCTTTTATAAAAATCAGGAAGAAAGAATAGGAAGAATTGAAAAATTAGAAGAATCAGGAAGAATTTAGCATTTAGAAAAATGAAGGAAGAATTTAGCATTTAGAAGAATCAGGAAGAAAGAATCAGGAAGAATTTAGCATTTAGAAAGAATTAGGAAGAATTGAAGAATTAGAAGAATCAGGAAAAAGAATCAGAAAGAATTTAGCATTTAGAAGAATCAAGAAGAATAGAAGAATGAGAAAAATCAGGAACAATAGAAGAATTAGAAGAATCAGGAAGAATAGAAAAATTAGAAGAATCAGGAAGAATTGAAAAATTAGAAGAATCAGGAATAATAGAGGAATGAGATAAATCAGGAAGAATTTAGCATTTAGAAAAATCAGGAAGAATTTAGCATTTACATGAATCAGGAAGAATTGAAGAATTAGAAGAATCAGGAAGAATTTAGCATTTAGAAAAATGAAGAAGAATTTAGCATTTAGAAGAATCAGGAAGAATTTAGCATTTAGAAGAATCAGGAAGAATTTAGCATTTAGAAGAATCAGGAAGAATAGAAGAATTAGAAGAATCACGAAGAATAGAAGAATGAGAAAAATCAGGAACAATAGAAGAATTAGAAGAATCAGGAAGAATAGAAAAATTAGAAGAATCAGGAAGATTTGAAAAATTAGAAGAATAGAAGAATTAGAAGAACAAGGAAGAATAGAAGAATTAGAAGAATCAGGAAGAAGTTAGCATTTAGAAGAATCAGAAAGAATTGAAGAATTAGAAGAATCAGGAAGAATTTAGCATTTAGAAAAATCAGGAAGAATTTAGCATTTAGAAAAATCAGGAAGAAAGAGTAAGAAGAATTGAAAAATTAGAAGAATCAGGAAGAATTTAGCATTTTGAAAAATAAGGAAGAATTTAGCATTTAGAAAAATAAGGAAGAATTTAGCATTTAGAAGAATCAGGAAGAAAGAATCAGGAAGAATTTAGCATTTAGAAAAATAAGGAATAATTTTGCATTTAGAAGAATCAGGAAGAATTTAGCATTTAGAAGAATCAAGAAGAATAGAAGAATGAGAAAAATCAGGAAGAACAGAAGAATTAGAAGAATCAGGAAGAACAGAAAAATTAGAAGAATCAGGAAGAATAGAAGAATTATAAGAATCAGGAAGAATTTAGCATTTAGAAGAATCAGGAAGAATTTAGCATTTAGTAGAATCAGGAAGAATTTAGCATTTAGAAGAATCAGGAAGAATTTAGCATTTAGAAGAATCAGGAAGAATGAGAAGAATCAGAAAGAATTTAGCAATTAGAACAATCAGGAAGAATTACAGAAGAAATTTAGCATTTAGAAGAATCAGGAAAAATTACAGAAGAAATTTAGCATTTAGAAGAATCAGGAATACGCAGGGGTTCTTCAAAAGCATTTTAGCATTTAGAAGAATTACAGAAGACATTAAAGAAGTGTGAGGAACGTTGGGGTACATGTATTCGACGGAATGGGCAGTATTTGGAAAAAGGTGACCATTTCCTTAGATTTCTAATGTCTTTTTTTTTATTGTTATTCACTTATAACATGACCTGTCGTACTGTCGGTGGTACACTCATTGTCATAAAAATCAGCTCATCAAGAAAAAACCGTGCGATTAGCGCGAAACGAATAGCTACGGGGAGGGCAGACAAGCAAATGATTAACTTTTGTGCGATTCCACATGCCCGCGATCACGACCGGCGCTGCAATCGCAATCCTTGGGGCTTACAAGGCGCCGCACAGGTGACTCCACGTTTGTGCCGAAGTGCACGGTAAGAGTCAAGTGAGATCTCTGAGCGATAGATATGACGAGGAGCCGCCGTAGATGTGCGTACGGGCAATTAACGGAGTTTGAACGAGACCGTATCATCGGGATGAGAGAGGCAGGGTGGATGGCGCGCCGAATCGGCAGCCATTGGGCCGGCGGGGCAGTACAGTGGAAGCAATGGACATGGGAAGGCACCCAGACACGGCGGACTGGCTCTGGATGACCTAGACACACCACCAGCAGAGAAGACCGTGGGATCGTGAGAGCGGCAAGCACAGAGGCAACGATGTCCTTGTCCAATATCCAGAGACATGTTGTGACTGTACAAGAGACGCCTGTGATCACCGAAACCATTTGCAAACACCTGATAGAGGCGAATATGCACTCTCGACAGCCTATACGATTTACTGCCATTAACACCTGACCGTCGTCGGCGTCGATTGCAGCCATGGCAGTAGCGAGCAACGTGGAATGCGACGGACTGGCTGCATATATTGTTCAGCGAGGAATCCCGCTTCTGTATGAGAACGGACGAGCACCGTTTCAGATTGTGGAGGACAGCAGGTGAGCGCTACAATCCCAACCTCACTGTTCAGCGGCACACGTACCGAACTGCAGGTGTATGACAACCGGACTTCCCTCGCAGTGATCGGAGGGACGTTGGCAGCCCAGCGCTACGTACAAGAGATATTGCGGCCCCATGTACTGCCTTTCTTAGCGGGGCGGCCCTGAGCCTTTTCGAACAAGATAACGCCCGTCCGCATAAGGCTCATGCTTCCCCAGGACTGTCTACGTCATGCTTCGACGCTTTCGTGGCCTGCTAGGTTGCCTGATCTCTCACCCATCGAACACGTGTGGGATGAAATGGGAAGCCAGCTTTCTCCATGTCTCAAGTATTCTGACCAATCGCTCCTATTACCGGTAATTTCTCATCATACAGATACGGAAAAAGTGTGAGCGGGGTTTTCCCGTCAGAGGCTTCTGAAAATTCAGAATTTTCCGTTGACACATTTCTAAAACGGTAATTTACCGTCAATATAAGAAAGAAACTGCAGGAAATTTTTTTGAAAATTCGGAATTTTCTCTTGACACATTTCTAAAATTCGGAATGTTTCCTTGACACATCTCTATACAAGCTTTTAGAGATGTGTACGGTAATTTATCGTCAACTGCGGAAATGTTTCTGAAAATTCAGAATTTTCGTTAAGACCTCTCTAAAACGGTAATTTACCGTCAATATAAGAAAAACTGCAGAGAAGTTTCTGAAAATTCATAATTTTCCGTTCACAAATCTGTAAAACAGAAATTTACCGTCAATATAAGAAAGAAGCTGCGGAAAAGTTTATGAAAATTCAGAATTTTCCCGCAGTGAAAAAAATCCATGAAATTCAGATTTCTTTCCGTTATTTCACGGAAAAGGTTGTATCAGAAATATGCTTCGTTAATTCACGAAAAGAAATGACGGAGAGTGGATCGTGAACTGCAGATTTTTGTTACAGTGCAGTTCCGTAGGTCACTGCAGTACTCAAACCATCGCGAACACTTGCTCCCAATTGGAAGAAACTCCAATTGATTGAAAGATATCTTACTTAAAGCTTTTGACTTGTGACACAGCAAACTTTTGCAGTATATCTGAGCAAACACTTGCGTTGATAGACTTTTTCTTGAAGAAATATGGACCAATAATGCGGAAAAGTAATAATACGGTTTCACACAAATCGCTTTTTCCTGCACATTTGGCATTGTAGCTTGCAGTTGCGAACAGGAAGGACAACTGGCGCCATTTACAAGCGAAGATAGACCAAAAAATCTTAGATGTTTACCTTTCAGAGGCTGCAAATATTATTTATGCGAGTAGTGTTTTTATATATATTTTTTTAATTTTCCAGGTATAGGGAAGACTTTTGCACTACCCTGTATATCAGATTAACTTTCTTTCCTTCATCACTCTACGAAATTAAACACACATTTTCGTAAAAGTTTTGGAAATCAGGAAAGCGATTTTTAGATGCAGATTCAATATTTCGTAATCCCATTTCGTAAATCAAGCGAGTAACTGTAGTGATAAGCACACCGGACAAAACATTTGTGACCGGTTGCGCAGATGGCACCGAGATAGCATTGTTGGGAGATAAATAGCACTGTCGTGAGCAACAGGATCATTTCTGTCTCGTGCAGTTGTGGAAGAGCAACGCTTTTGTTGAATTTAGTCTGCAATATGGGTCGTAAGACAGGCGGTAATGAGTGGCAAAAAGGAGACATCATGTTTGGCCGTGCCCACGGGCACAAAGTGAATGAAGTCGCCCAGTTTGTTGGTGTGTCGAAGCATACTGTCCAGCGACTCTACAAACTGTGTTGTAGTTCACAGTCAACTGAACATCGGCGACGTAACTGTGGCCGGAAAACGATTCTCACCAATAGCGACTGCCGCCATGTTTCACGCCTAGGAACTGCAAATCGGTTACAAACCAGGCAACAATTGCTCCAAACAGTCCATGAAAGTCCACTCCAAACAATTTCCGAAAGGACATCGCGATGAGAACTGCATGCGATGGACATCAGGAGCAGAGTGCCACTGAAGAGCCATCTTTTAACAGCAAGTCGCACGTTCAATAGGCTCACAGGCACCAAATCGTTACTGTGGATTCGATCTGATGAGTCTCGTTTTTTACACTTTCCAACCGTAGGTTGAAGAAGCGTATAACCGATATAGTCACGTTCCTTTCGAGCGCTGTGTTTGTACCCAGTTTTTGAAAGTATATAGTGAGTGTTTGTTCCTATTTTTGTGTTCCCCTTCAAGAAGAAGATCTGTACATTCTTTTAGCTCAGCTCCCAAGTCGGTGAGTTGCATATTTTGTTTGCATTCAGCGTTTTATTATTTTCAATCAAACTGATCGATCCTTAAGTTAATCCTCGCCATTTACAATGGCAGGCACTATAAGATGTCCACGCCCACATCAGTGATGCTCATTCAACCTCCTCCTCCTCCTCACTCTCAGGAGACCAATCAGCATTTATGCACGTCAGAGACGTCATACGCATACAAGATGTGACGCGAGACTCCTCTGCAAAGGCTCAAGCTGATATCCCTGCCCAAGAGAGTGACGTCACCTTGACGCACGGCCCTGGTTCATTTGCCAAAGCTATGGATGTGACCGATTGCACGGTTGCGTTGCCTTCAACTGGCTCAACTCAGTTTACCAAGCCGCTACCAGCGATGAGCACTGTATCGCATCCTTCCGCTGCCAACTCTACGTCTCTCACTTACTCCACAGTGACCTCCAGAGCGAGAGTTCCTTCCAAGTTTATTGCTCTCGTTTTTTCTGACTCTTACGTCAGTGTTGAGGGTAGTTCTGCCACCATCGATATCCCAAAGGATTCCCCAGCCGGGAAACAATTTTTCTCCACAATGGATTTCGGTGTCTGTTTTGATGCATTACCAGACACGAAACTCAAGGAATATAGTATTGCCCTAAAGAAGATGCTTCCTACAGGAGCTTATATCACTCATATGGCTCGAAAGCCACGGGCCGTATTAGTGTATTTTGCCCGTAAAGAACATGCAGACCTTGTGATGACTGCTGGCTTATCCATCAAAGATGTGCATCTTCTGGCTGAACCTGTGGCACAGCGACCTTATCCAGGTCACTTTCCACCCAGTCCCACCTGAAGTCTCAGATGTCGCTCTATGCACTTTACTCAGCAAATTTGGCCGAGTGGTTGGACCAATAACGACCCTTTCGGCGGCGCCCAGAGATCCTGATGACAAATCCATTGCAGGGTTTCGTCGAAGTGCCCGTGTCATATTTCCGTCGGACGATCATCTGCTTGCGTGCCCGAAGATCCTAACCGTACGGTGTGGCCAGCAACGTCGGAGAATCGACGTCATTACCTCCTTGCACTGCACGCTTTGCCATGGCGAAAACCATCTTCGCGTGCACTGCCTACATCAAGTTCCACCGACTCCGACTGGCGCTACTACAGGTACTGTTCCTACCTCGAAGCGTACTACACCATCTACTTTCAGCACAGCAGGCCTCGGAGCCAAGATATGATGAAAAAATTCCGCTTACAGACGATGATCAACGCAACGCTCCCACAGCCGCTTCCTCTTTTTCACTAGAGAACTTTCCTACAATTGCCTCCTCACTCCCGCAACGTCGTCGCTCCACCACTGAGTCCCATTTCAGAGGGTTTACAACCAGCTATTACCACTGGGACCTCCGAAACAGCTGATGTGGAGTCCGTTGGTCCAGAGACGCAGTGTGAGGATGAGACGACCGAGCCTCCACTGAAGCGCCGAGGCTCTGGCCGCAGCAGGCGAGTAGCGAAGAAGCAAAACTCTACTTCACCTCGTTCAACCTCCCTCTCCAGCAGTTCTCCTCGACACACCTCGCCAGCTGATGTCTCCTTTCCCACGGTCGAAGAGTTCGCTGCATTTCTCCAGACAGCCAATATACCTCCCGTACCACTCTCATACATTGATCTCCATACTTACTTAACGATTCCGACAAGCTACGCAATAGCGCGTGCCTTAGCAGTCAAGAATCCATCGCTTCGCCAACTTGTGCAGGAGCAGATCTTCGATGTGCCGCATTTCTGCCGGCAGAATGTTCCCACCCATCCGTGGGCACAAATTTTCTATAATCGTCTCAAGTCTTTTCCTCCAGCTCTGAAAGATCTTTCAGCTAGAGGCAAGGAACCCCACAATTCAAGATCGTGTCACTTAATTGCAGGGGATTCGCTTCCCCCCTCAGCAACTCTCTAGCATATGAAGACCTCAACCCGTTGGGGGCTGATATTCTCCTCCTTCAAGAGACAAATTGCAAACCATCTACCGTCTATTCTCGATTGCGCCAGTAGAACTTTGTGTTTCATCACGCCTATGGACTAACATCTCATAGCGGTCTTGCCATCGGCATTAGTCATACTCTCAATTCTATTATCACATCCCCCTCTGTGCGAAATATTTGTCGAGATCTCTTACAACATGCATCCTTTACCATCGCGTCTTCCAGATATCATTTAATTCAATATCTATATTCCAAGCACTACAACACATTTATTAGTTCTCTTCACGCGTCTTCGCAGAGCACACGACCGTATCCCACCGTCAGACCATGTTCTCGTTGGTGGGGATTTTAACTGTACCCTGGATCCTCTTCTGGATAGGTCTTCTACAAATAGAGAGCGCCGCCATGCCCTGGTGACCCTGCTCCAGACAGTTGTCACGAACAACGCTCTTCATGATGTACATCGGCATATTCATCCATGGTCGACAAATTACACTTGGCGCTCCTCTCATGCGCAAAATCCTTTCTTAGCCCGGCCTTTGACAGGTTTATGCCTCCAGTACTCTACTTCCTGCCGTGACAGAATCGAGTGTGCATCCCACGGCCTCATCTGACCACTGCGACATTGCCATCATAGTTCATACTGCACCATTCAAACCCAGGATAATTCGCCCGTGGACATTTGATGATGCACTTCTCTCCGACCCGGCATTCTGCTCTTCGGTCCGGTCATTCCTGATTGACAGACGATCGCAGCTTCAATCTACACTCTGCGGATTAAATTCTTGGTTGGAGATCAAGCAACAGCTCGTTCTGCATGTCCGAAACTACTCTTTCCAACTAAAGACACTCCAGAACATGCGCCTAGACTATGTTCGTTCAATGCTATCCATGCTCAGTCTCAGTGATCCTCTCTTCTCCTCCTTTCTAGAAGAGCTTCGATCTCTTCTCACTCCTCTGGCGCAACAAGCTCTCCGCCGACTTCGTTTGCAACACCTGACGCCGGATGCTCACAACTATGAGTTCCTGAACGTCGGTGGAAAACACCCAACGAGCTTCGTCCATACTTCATCATCTACGCCTTTCTTCTGGAGAGGTATCAGATGAGCCGATTGCGCTTTGTTCCCATGTCCGTCAGTACTTCTCCATAAAGTTCAGTGAACCTCCTCAACCATCCTCTGCAGCAATGGATTCTCTCCTTTCTAATCTACATCAGGTTCCTCCCCATCTCGCTTCTTCTCTACTCCTTTCCCCCACGCCCTCTGAACTAAACACTACATTCATTTCTCTGAATTGTAGTGCCGCTCCGGGTCCTGACGGCCTAACCTTTAGCTTTTATAAAACTTTTCTGCCTCTTCTTCTTCCGTTTCTCCTATCCGTTTTCTCTGCTGCCTTTACTTACTCTCCTCTCCCGAGGGGATTCACAAATGCATACGTTGTCCTTTTCCCCAAAAAGGTGATCTCCTTGACTTGGTGAACTGGCGCCCAATTTCCCTACTGAATCTCGACTATAAACTTTATACCAAGCTTCTTTCACAACGACTAAATCCCATCCTCACTTACATCCTCTCCCCTAACCAGACTTACACAGTTCCCGGCCGTTCCCTATCTCACAACATCCATCTCCTGACTGATCTAATTCACCTTGCGCGCTCCCGCTCTGAATCCCTCGCCCTCCTCTCTTTAGACCAACAGTCCGCCTTTGATGATATCTCCCACACTTATCTCTCCGCCACACTTCTCCGATTTGGATTTCCATCTCCGTTTATTTCTCTCCTCACCTCCCTCTACCAGGACACCAGTTTCCAGGTCAAGTTGCCCACCTTTCTTACAGCAACAATCCTCTTCCGCCGTGGAGTGAGGCAAGGCTGCCCACTCTCCGGTCAACGTTTCGCTATAGCCTTAGAACCTTTTCTCCGCTCCGTTCAACGCTCCTTTCAAGCCACCCTGCCGCCACTCATCGTCCGCACGAGACACCATGTCACCACTTCCGTGGCGTATGCAGACGACGTTACCTTCTGTATACGCCTGGATTCACAGTTCTCTTTGCTCCAAAGTCTTTTCGCCGATTACGCCTCCTGCTCCGGAGCTGCGTTTAATACAACCAAAAGCACAGGCCTGTGGTGCGGCTCATGGGTTGACCGTTTGGATTCCCCCATGGGGAGCGCACTGGTCTTCAGCCTCTCAACGTTTCCTTGGCGTACATCTTGGTGTCCCAGGTGAAGCCTCCAGCACAACGTGGAATACCATCCAGCCTCGTCTTCATCGGTCAACTGCGTTTTAGCGAAAAGCGCAGTTCTGCACCTCATATTTTCAACGTGCACGTCTTGCGCAAACCTATCTTCTCTCCATGTGCACACATTCCTTGCTTGCTACTAAATCGCCACTTCTTCGTCTCAATGATATCACTCGCTGCTTCACCTCAGTTATCTGGACCGGACACCACTGGCTTAGTGCCCCCAAGCTCAGCCTTCCTCCTGACCAAGGTGGCATTGGCCTAATTGATACACGACTGTACTATCAAGCTCTCCGGATTACTTCGTTCCTCCGTCTTCATACCTCACCTGTTGCCGACGCCGTTACCGCAAGGAATGTCATCACCTCTTCGAGCAACACTAATTTCACTTTCACTTCTTTCATTCTAATGGACCTCCGTACTACCTCTCACTCTCGCCTTCCTCCTGCCCTACGGGAGACTCTTACCTTTCTCCGCTCTCTCCCGCTCACTCGATCCCCACCCGATTCCACCACTGAACTCCTTGCCGAACCCCTGTTCTTCTCATCTCTTCTTCACCCCCTCATCTTTCATGCTTCGCCTATCCTTCTTGGCTCCGAGTCGGAGTTGTAACCGTCAAAGACCTTGTAACCTCAGATCTGTCCTGGCGACCCTACGCCAGCCTCCCACCCACCGTTCTACTTTCACCCTCCTCTCGCTCTGTCTATGACTCCCTACTCTCTACCATCATTGCTAAGTTTCCTCATCTCGCAACCATCACCGGCCTGACCTTTGTTACTTCCGCCTCCCTCCCCCTTCCTTTCTTTCTTTCAGTCGGCAGATCTACACTTCCACTATCCTCTCTTTCAACCTCAGTTCTCTATCAGTTACTTTTAAAATCCCACTCTCCTTCTCCCCTTCACATCCCTGATGTCTCCCAATCCTCTCTCACCGCTGTCTGGTCGGCCACCCTTTCTCCTCTTTCAGCTCCTCTTGAAATAAACACTCACTGGCTTTTTCTCCACCGCCGTCTTCCCGTTCCATCCATCCTCCACCGCATGACCATTCTTGACTCACCTCTTTGCCCCTTCTGTGCTCAAGAAGCTGATGTCTCTCACGTTTATCTACATTGTGTCATCCTCCTTCCACTACTCCATCTTGCATTTTCCATTGCTCAACGTTCAGCCACAACTGATCTTCCTTTCGATGCCTATAAGACACTCCTCCTGCAGGTCTCTCCGCCAGTCAAGCTTTCACCCATCTGCTCATATATTTTCATTCTGGTGAAACATGTCATTTACGTATTTCATCAGCGCTGCCGAGATATCTCATCTCCTTATACCATCCACCAAGCTTCTGTGGAACTACTGTGCCACTTTCGGGAGCGTCTCCTCTCAAGACTTCGTCTAAAGAACCTTTGTGGCCGTCGCCCAACAGAGAGAACAACATTTCCGTTCCACCTGGTCTCCGGCCGCTTCCTGGTTCGCCGGCATGCCAGCGACGTTGCAACTGACTGTCAGTAGTTTATAATCCCGTTGCTCCTAGCTCTGTTGAACTTCAGTTCAACGTGCATGCTCACCATTGGTTTTCGGAATCAAACTTCAACATACAGCTTATATCTTCTAACACATGTGAATATATATGCACCATACTGTACAAATGTATATAGTCTTACTTGTTTTCTCTTTGATTATCATTTTTTCTACCAGTACTAAGACATCGTAACTCCGTTTGCCTTAGGTTTCACATTGTCTACTTTGTCATCTACAGTTTTCCTTTTGTACAGTGCTTCATTATAATATTCTCGTTCTGTTATTTGTCAGCACTATAATATATTTATGCTTCGAGACGAAATGTTTCGACAATCTCTCTTATTGTTCTTGTGCAAAATGCCTGTACCTCTTACCACGAGGCTTCTTTGTGAATCAATACATCGTGCTGTATATAATGTACATAGAATTTTAGAGTTTGTATATTTTACCGTACAATATATGTTCCAGGACGCCCATGTTCGCCTCCTGAACCCAACCTTGTTAATAAAATTGTGTTGAACTGAAGAAGCGTATATGCTCCAGCTTTGTTCGTCCGTCTGCACGATAACTCACGTGAAAATGGTTCGATTTCGACGAAATTTTAGTGTGTGGTAGGGGACCACCTGGGGACGAACCCTATTGAAAATGGGCGAAACAGGGTCAAAGGTCAGGACATAGGCGCGGGATCCATTCTATTGCTCTTATGCGTTATAACGTGCGTAAAAATGGTTCGATTTTGATGGAATTTTAGTATGTCGTAAGCAACCACGTGGGAATGAATCCTGTCGAAAATGGGCGGAATGGGGTCAAAGGTCGGGACATAAAAACGGAATCCATTTCATTGCCTTTATGCGTCATAACATGCGTAAATATCGTTCGATTTCGATGAAATTTTAGTATGTGGTAGGGAACCACCTGAGCACGAACCCTATTGAAAATGGGCGAAATAGGTTCAAAGGTCAGGCAGGGCATAAAATCGGGATCCATTTCATTGCCTTTATGCGTCATAACATGCATAAATATGGTTCGATTTCGACGAAATTTTAGTATGTGGTAGGCAACCACCTGAGCACGAACCCTATTGAAAATGGGCGAAATAGGGTTAAAGGTCAGGAAGGACATAAGAGCGGGATTTGTTCCGTTGTCCTTATGCGTCATAACTTGCGCAAAAATGGTTCGATTTTGATAACATTTTAGTATTTGGTAAGGAACTACCTAGGGACGAACCCTGTTGCAAATGGGCGAAATGGGGTCAAAGGTCAGGGCATAAAAGGGGAACCCATTTCATTGCCTTCATGCGTCATAACATGCGTAAATATGGTTCGATTTCGATGAAATTTTAGTACTTGGTAAGGAGCCACTGGGGACGAACCCTATTGAAAATGGGCGAAATGGGGTCAAAGGTCAGGGCATAAAAGCGGGATCCATTCCCTTGCCTTTATGCGCCATAACATGCGTAAATATGGTTCAATTTCGATGAAATTTTAGTATGTGGTAGGTAACCACCTGGGCACGAACCCTATTGAAAATGGGCAAATTGGGGTCAAAGGTTAGGCAGGGCATAAGAGCGGGATTTGTTCCATTGCCCTTATGCGTCATAACTTGCGTAGAAATGGTTCGATTTCGATGGAATTTTAGTATGTGGTAGGGAGCCACTGGGGACGAACCCTATTGAAAATGAGCGAAATGGGGTCAAAGGTCAGGACACAGGAGTGGGAATCATTCCATTGCCCTTGTGCATCATAACTTACCTAAAAATGTTTCGATTGCTACAAAACGTTATCATGTTGTTCTTGAGGTATAGTGAACCGGTTCTGTTGAATATCAACGAAATGGGGTCAAAGGTCATTGCACAAAAGCAAGATTTATTCCACAGCCATTATTCTCATAACTTGCGTAAAACTGCTTCTATTGCGACAAAACTTTGGTATGTTATTCTTCAGGTATACTGAACCGGTTCTGTTGAATATCATCGAAATGGGGTCAAAGGTCAGGACACAGGAGCGAGAATTATTCCACAGCCACTATCCTCATAACTTGAGTAATAATTTCTGGTATGTTGGAAAGCGTATCATAATCAAAGCATTGCATGGTTTTACTAACTTGTTGTTTGTACTCAACGATATGAGGCGAGGAGTGAATTGCATGACCAATGAAGCCTTTAGCCCTGATTATGTCGAAGGTGCTTTTCAAGCTGGAGGGGGTTCTGTGATGTTTCGAGGATGTCTTTTGTACCACGAAATGGGCCCTCTCCTTGCAGTGACGATGAATTTAAACCAGCCATGCGTACCTCTGCATTCTGAATAACGAAGTGTTGCCCTTTGACCTACTTCTCCAGGAGAAGAATCACATTGCCACTCCTGTCTTCCAAGACGGCAATTGGCGTATGCATATGGCTAAAACTGCGTCTAAGTGCCATGATGAACAATTAGCAACACTGTCTCACTTCGACTGGCCCTGCCAAATTCCCAGATCTAAATCCTATTGAAAATATGTGGGGCCATTTGGAACAGAAGGTGAGACGCCGGAATAGACACCCACGTACTCTGGCGGAAGTTTGGGACCAATTGAAGCACGAGTGGCTACAAGTCGATGATCAATACATCCACAACCTCGTGGAGTCTCTACCACACCGGATTCATGCTGTTATCAAGGCAAGAGCCGCCGTCACCTATTATGCTATTAAGTTGAGTATTAATACTCAACTTAATAACATCTGAGATTGGCTAAATTCCAATGAATTAATTATAAATACTACCCAAACAAAATCTTTAATTTTCTCAAAACAAAATATTTCACAGCCTCCTTCTACCACATTATCTATTAATGTTACAAACATAGAAGAGGTTAACTCCTTACTTTATTTTGGGATTACCTTACATAGGGACCTTAGATGGAACCAACATGTGGACGCTCTTCTCCTCAAACTGTCGAAAAGCATTGAAGTTATCAGCTTAGTGTTTACAAACCTTACCTATAAAACACTAATTCATTTATACACTTGTAACGTACCAGGAGATGTGACGTACCTGCCAGAAGGACGCACACGACATAAAGGCAGATAGGAACCAGAATAAAACGTCCGCGTAGCTCAATTGGTAGAGCAACTTATTTCCGGAATGAGGGGATCCGGGTTCGAGCCCCGGCACGGATAAAAATGACGGAGAAATTTACTTCGTTACACACTGAGTGGCCACTTTATAATGACCACCTGATATTTTAAGCAAATGAGCTATGGCTACTCGCTGTTGCCGCCAGAGGACGAAGCTAGTATAAAAAGGAAAAGCTTAGTGCTTGCGACAGTAGTAGATGGGATTTTTGGGGGACGAGATGGGTAAAAAATGCGATTTGACGGACTTTCAACGTGAGATGATTGTAGGAGCTCGGATCCATGGAGAGAGTATCACAATCACCGAAACCGCCGCATTCGTGAAATGTTCCAGATCAGCTGTTGTTAAAGTGTTTAAAGACTGGGCTGTCAGCCAAAAAACTGGGTCTCTACGTGCAACGTGTGGTCGTCATCGACTAGTAACTGCTTGGGGGGAACGGAGAGTGTTCAGACTGGTAATAGACAACAGAAGGGACAACAGTGCAGCAAATTACAGACCATCTTAATCAAGGATCCCCTCAAATGATCTATGCACGCACTGTTTGCCGTACTCTGCATCGAATCGGATATGGCAGCCGAAGGCCTGTTCGAACACCTTTGCTGTCTGCAGTTAACAAGAGAAAACGTCTTCAGTTTGCACAGGTGCACAAGGATTGGACAGTCAATAATTGGAAACAAATTATGTGGTCCGATGAATCACGTTTTCAGAAACAGCACGAAATCATGGACCCCAAATTCATTGCTACAACCCTTGAAGCTGGTGGAGGTAACGTTATGGTTTGGGGAATGTTTTCGTGGCATGCTTTGGGATCTTAAATTCGTGTTGATCAACGTCCGACTGGTACATCATATTTAAACATCGTTGCGGACTAAGTGCATCGTGTCATGTGGATGGTGTATCACAAAGGCCATGGCTACTTTCAACAAGATAATACGTCGTGACATAGTGCTCGAATTGTACAGGACTTGGTTTCAGGAACATGCCGGTGAGTTTACTTTGCTTAGATGGCCCCCACAATCTCCAGATCTCAACCCCATTGAGAATTTGTGAGATGAAGTTGAACGTAGCCATCAGACAGCTGGATCCACAACCCTGCAATCTCACACTCCTGGAAAGTGCTATTCATCAAGAATGGTCTCAGATTCCATAAACCAACTATCAACATCTCGTGGAGTCCATGCCACAAAGAATCGACGCAGTATTAAAGGCAAATGGTAGCCCAACGAAGTACAGAGAGTGTGGTCATAATAAAGTGGCCACTCAGTGTATTATACCATGTTTCAGACTAATATTAATTATTCTATCTTATCGTTGTGACAGACAACTAAATATAATTTCAGAAAACTTCAAATTCCTCAAAACAAATATATAAGATTAATTGACCTAAAATTTGATAGAAATACGCAACTAAATCTATATAATACCACAAGAGTTTTCCCAAAAAAATATAACATTCTTACGATTAAGCAATTATATTACTTCAAAATTATGTTCAATCGCATTAAGAATAATCTACATGCCCACATCATACAAATTATACCCCAGATACACACGCATGACACGCGCACTAAATCACGTATTCGCCCTATTCATCCGAAAGCGGAGACCATGAAGCAAAATTTAAATTATATTGGACCACACTACTGGAATTTATTACCTACGGAACTAATTTCTTTAAATAATTTTAACCTTCTTACAAAAAAAAACTAAAAAACTTTATAATGAATTGCAGCTCCTCAAATTAATGGTTACAGTGGATGGGAACTATGACTAATATTACAACTTGTATATCGTGATGTAAATTGCTTTTCTAATGGTATTACCTCTAATCAAATAGAAGTCATCGCTCTTTCCACTATTATAAGTGAGTCACGGAAAAATTCTCATCGGCCACCAACGGGAATCGAACCCAGGGTCTTCCAGTTACGCGCCGGATATGCTTTCACTGCACCACAGGGGGCCTCGAAATTCTCCAGACTAAACAACTCACACTATATAATACCACAAGAGTTTTCCCAAACAAATATAAAATTCTTAGGATTAGGCATCAAAATGGAGACGGTTTCCTCATAAAGATGGCAACAAAATAGACTCACTAACGACAAACTACCAAACCACATGGCAGGTTGGGTTCGATTCCCGGTGGCGGCCGATGAGAATATTTCCGTGACTCACTTATACACGTGGAAAGAGGGATGACTTTTATTTTTTGATGTTTCTAGTCCACGTCAGCTGTGTATTTATTACCTGTAATGTTTATTATCTGCTCATATATCATTATCTTTTTAGCACGTCTTTTGTAAAAAAAGATCGTGCTTATGTTACCGGTTTGTCCGTCCGTCCGGCCGGCCGGCCGTCTGTACCCTCTCTATCTCTGCAACTATTAGTCCGATTCGAAAAATTCTTTTTGCATTCGGAAGCTTGAAATATGCGAATGATGATCCTTCATTTTGTTTTGTTTTTTACGATGTACAGTTTCACCGCTAGAGGACGTAAATGCAAATGATGTCGAATTCGAAAATACCTTTTATTCCACATATTTGCTTCTAAACATCCGATTGAAAAAAAATATTTTATCTTTAGATTCCATTTATGTCGAAGAGTTTTTTAGATATAGTTACTTTTTCAAATTACGCATAAATTTTCCGGGTAGGGGGCGTAAAAGTAAATTACATTTTTTCCGATAACTCTTCTTCTAAAACTCCGATTTGAAAAATCTTTGCTTCAGCGGATGCACCTCGTGATGGAAAATCTTTTGCATATAATTTCGAATTTTTGGTAAAGAATACTTTAGCCACCAGGGGCGTAAGTGTTAATTTTTGTTTCTGATGTATTTGCCATAAAATCTGAGCTTCTGAAATATCGATTGAAAAATTCTATCATGGACTGATGCCACTCACATCGATAAACTCTTTTCGGAATATTTTCTTCTTAAAGTTTTGCGCAGTTTCTCCGCCAGTAGGCGTAGATGTACATCTTATTTTTTGTCACTATCTCTACTTCTAGGAGTCCGATTTGAAAAATTCCTTCTTTGTTGGATAGTGTTTTCAGTGTGACATGTTTTTCTTATAGATTCAAAAATTTCAAGTAATTCATATACTTTTCGCTAGGGGGCGTAAATTTAAATTGCGTTTCTCCCTATATCTCTGCTTGTAAATCTCCGATTTGAAAAATTCTTTCTGCACCGGATACAGCTCCTGATTGGAAGTCGTTTGCACATAATTTCTAATTGCTGTAAAAAAATAGTTTGGCCACCAGGGGGCGTAAATCTTAATTTCCGCTCCTGTTGTATTTGCAGCAAAATATGAGATTCTAAATTCTCGATTGAAAAAAAACGTCGTTTGTTGACCGATACTAGTCATGTCGAGAAACCTTTTCGAAACATTTTATTCTTAAAATAGTGCATGGTTTCTACGCCAGGGGGCGTAGTGTATATCTTATTTTCGTCAATATCTCTACTTCTAGGAATCCGATTTGAAAATTCCTTCTTTGTTGGGTAGTGTTTCTAGTGTGACATATGGTTCATATAATTTCAAAATTTTCATGAAATTCACAGACTTTCCGCTAGGGGCGTAAATGTAAAGAGCGTTTCCCCTCTATCTCTGCTTCTAAATCTCCGATTTGAAAAATTCTTTCTGCACCGGATACAGCTCCTGATAGAAAATCGTTTGCACATAATTTATAATTTTTGTAAGAAATGATTTGACCACCAGGTGGCGTCTGTCTTAATTTCCGCTTCTGTTGTATTTGCAGCAAAATATGAGCTTCTAAAATCGCAATTGAAAAAAAAGTCGTTTGTTGACTGACACTACTCATGTTGACAAACCTTTTAGGAAAATTTTCTTCTTGAAAAAATGCATGGTTTCTACGCCAGGGGCATAGATGTATATCTTATTTTTGTCAATATCTCTACTCGTAGGAGTAAGATTTCGAAAATTCCTTCTTTGTTGGACAGTGTTTCGATGCGAAATGCTTTTTCTATAAATTCAAAATTTTCAAGTAAATCATAGACTTTCCGCTATTGGCCACAAAGGTAAATTGTGTTTTCTGCGTTATTTATGCTCCTAAGGCTCTGATTTGAAAAATTCTTCCTGTATCGCATACAAGACCTGATGGAAAATACTTTTCATATGATTTCTAATGTTTGGTAAAGAATAGTTTAGCCACTAGGGGGCATAGGTGTTAATTTGTGCTTCTGAAGTATTTGCTGCAAAATCTGGGCTCCTGAAAACTCGACTAATTTTTTTTTCTTGGACCGATACCGCTTATATGGATAAACCTTTTGAGAATACTTTCTTCCTAAAATAATGCGTGGTTTTCCCACCAGGGGACGTAATGTCACATCTTATTTTTGTAGATATCTCTGTTTCTAATAGTTCGTAAGCTCACGATTCCGTTTACAGCAATATCTGAGGGATTAAATACCCGATTAAAAATATTCTTTCTTTCGTCAGATCTATTGTTTTCCATACCGGTTCCATTGAATTTGAATATCTTTGATAGATTTTATTTGCGTCAGAACGGATTCAAAAGACGTGCTTATTACACCCGAGTCATCTTGCTTGTTTTTTGATGTTCCTGGTTCACGTCAACTGCGTATTTATTATTTGTAATGTTTATTATCTGCTCATATATCATTACTTTTTGTTTTGCTACTATGTTACTCTTGTTTGTAATTACAACTACTGTCCTCAGTGTAAAACTGGCCTAGGGAGTATGGGACCCTATCAGGCCTGGCTGGCCTTTTCCCCCTGCTTCCTCGCTGTGCATTGTTTGAACTGATTTTTCTGTAACACTGTTTTTTTTTTTTTTTTTTTGGCTCAGCAAAATGAATGAATTGAATATAATTAGGCAAGTTCTGACAGGGATGACTAACCTTTTGTCCGTTGTGCTTTTTTTTTCACAATTTTGTACAGCAGTTTTAAAGGATATAGAGTCTGAAAATATAGTAGCTCCTCTACATTTTCCACGAAGCGTGATTCTAAATCTGACATAAATAAGTAGAATTCACCAAAATATATCCTAGTCCAAATCTCTTAATGCAAAGTTTTCACTTCTAATATAGTTAATAAATTCGGTGATGTGTTAACTGGTCTGACAAAACTCAAATTTGTTGCCATTTCCCACTAGCTTAGAGTTTGATGTTAATTTCGTGTTTAAAACTTCATTTCTCTGTCAACCCTAATTGATTTGGGGCATTTATTTGAAACTTTGAAGGCTCCTAAGATTTAATTATCTGCATTATTTCAGGCGCTGTGACGTGTGTGGCGTCACATCGCAAACGCATATCAAATAGACTGCTTCAAATACTCGTTTGAATACTTATGCAGTTTTCGATTCTCTAATTTGCGGGTTCAGTAGTATAACCTTTAAAGTAATGGCATCGTCTGAAGAAGCCCATCAAATATTTGCGAAGTTCAGCATCCGTAAATCCTTCTCCGTCGTTGAAACGAGGCGACAGCTGAGATCCGGATTTCACATCCTTTCGTATAAATGCACTGCTACACTAAGTTAAGATAACATAAAGAAAAGCTATGCAGTTGCTTTGATTTACAATGTAATGAAACTACAAAGGTATGCAGCAATGTGCTGCCCTAAACACTACGAAAAGACTTTCAGACCGATATAATGAATATTTATAGTGGATATATACATATTGAATACGTCCGGTGCTCAAAAGATATAAAGAAGGCATCAAAATGGAGACGGTATCCTCTAATGAAAACCAAACACTACGCTTTGCACCTGTGAACCACGCATATTGTAATAGTTTTTCTGATAAAATGCCCGCAAATATATCATCAGAAATGCTTTAACTCACGTAGGAAAAGATGAAGTGCCTGCCAGCTTACAATGCACCTCCGAACGATTTCCACATAAAGTTTGCTAGGTTTTTACGTACGTACTACTTTGCATATGTAACTCAAGTCAACTGCTGAAAGCGCCAACTCAAGTCAACTACTAAAAATAGTCAACTGAAGTCAATTAAGGGGGTTCCACCTAAAATCTAACCCCTATGTTTCCAATGTTAAAATTTCTTTACATATTTTCTTCGCAATTAATGTATTCCCAAAGATGAAAATTTGCGCACTGATAAAACTGACTTTAAGTTATACACTGGTGTGAAAAAATGAAGAAGGTAAAGGAGAAATTAGCATATCAGCGGAACGAGCAGGCAGAACGGACCGAAAGACCACTCAGGAGATAGACACTAGGGTCCGGTACGGTAGGGCATGCGCGTATATGCAGCATGACGTGTGGGGGGTGGGGGAAGGGTATAAAGCACACTGTCTGTGTACGTTCAGCATTTCGGTGAAAGCTATTGCACGGTGTACATCGGTTTGAATGAGGTTGAGTTGCTGCCACCGTGTGATATCGCCAACAGGCAATCCAGTAGACGACATCTGGATGAATTTACCCGAGGTCGCGTCTTTGGGAAGTTAGAAGAAGGTCGAAGTGTGACTAGTGTGACCGAGGAGTTCGGGATCGCTCACAGCATCGTTTCACGAGCTTGGAGAGCATTTCAAACGACAGGAACAGCTGTCCGAGAGTATAGCAGTGGTCGTCCACGAGCAATAACGGCAGCAGATGACCGGTATATTTTCCTACAAGCGAGAAGAGACAGACGGCAGACAGCGGGAGAAATCGCAAGGCACATGCAACAGACAACTGGACGTCCGTTATCGCGTTTTACCGTGGCCAAGAGGCTGAACAAAGGTGGTCTATTTGTACGACGACCAGTACGGTGTGTGCTATTAACACCTGCTCATCGGAGACGGCGGTTTCTGTGGTGCCTGGAACACAAGAACTGGACACATCAGCAATGGGGTGGAGTCCTTTTTACGGATGAGAGCCGATTTAGTCTGACGAGCGATTCTGGACGTATACACATCTGTAGAGAGCAGGGAACACGCAATAACACCTCCAACATCATCGATAGGGACCGTTTTGAAGGTGGCGTAGTTTTCGTTTAGGGCGGTATCATTCTTGGTAGCCGTACTGACCTCCACATCTTCCAAGGAGGTTCACTCACTAGTCACCGCTATTGTACTGAAGTTCTCCTGCCTCCCGTGCGTCTGTTTAGAGGTGCTGTAGATTCTGAGTTCGTATTCATGGGCCACAACGCTACACTTCATCGTACAGTGGCTGTCGCAGAACTGTTGGAGAGTGGAGATATTGAACGCATGGATTGGCCCACAAGGTCCCCGGACCGAAATCCAATCGAACACGTGTGAGACCTTCTCGGAAGACGCTTGGCAGCACGTCACCAGACGCCATCAACGATTCCGCAGCTGTGATTGAGGAACGGGCAGCGATGACTCAACAGCTCCTTCAACATCGTCCTCAGCATGGACAGACGTCGTAAATCCTGCAACGCAGTCAGGGGGGATCATATCCCCTACTAAAGACTGGATTTTTCTTGGCCGCCGCCTGTCACATGAACGTTTATGTCTTCTGTCCAGTTGTGCTTGAAGCTACCTTTCCAATAAAGTGCTTTTGTATTCTTTGGATTCCTTGTTCGGACGGTTTTGCTCACTTGTCCCATATTCTTACATCTTTGGGATCTTATGGTATGATTTGAGTCGATGTGGAGCACATCTGCACGACGTTATATTCGAAAAACCGCCTCGTCCTTAACTTTTGCACGCCAGTGTAGCATGGGATACTTAATAGTTGCCAAACCATAGCCATTATTAGGGAATCCAACATTTGTTTGTCTACTGACGTTATCCATGTGCAGGTCGCGCCATCTATTGACAGGTCTGAACATTACTAAGAGAAAAATGATTGATTTTTAATATAATTATGGTTATATTTTAGCAAGTATTAAGTATACCATGCTATAACTGAAAGTTAGTTTTACTGATGTGAAAACTGTCGTCCTTGGGAATTCATTAATTACGAAGAAAATACGAAAAGAAGTTTTAACATTGGAAACATAAGGCAGAGATTTTAGGTGGAACCACCCTAAAATATCAATTTCGTGGTTGCTGTCCAATCACTACATCCATAAATACAGCCATCTCAGCTCGATCACAATTATATCTGATTAATTAAAATCATGTTGTTACACTTAAAAACCTTCAATTTTAAAAGTTTTAATGTAAAAATATCATTCATATCATTCATTTTTAATGAATGATACTTTTACATTAAAACTTTTAGATTGAAGGCGTTTATGTGTATCATGATTTTAATTCATCCGATATAATTGTGATTCTGCTGAGATGGCTGTTTTTATAGATGTAGTAATTGAAGTCAATTATTTAAAATGTCAACTCAAGTCAGTTGTTCAAGGGTTGAACGCATGTCAGCTGACCAAAAATGTCAATTCAAGTCTACTATTACAAGTGCCAACTCAACTATTTAAAGTGCCAACTCATACCATCTCTTCAGTGTTAAGTAAATTGAATTATTCAAAGCGTTAACTGCAGTTAACTATTCAAAGCCCCAACTCATGTCAGCTATTCGAAGTGTTAAGTCAGTGTGGTCACCTTTTCGTCAATGGTTTTCTGGTCCATCAGAAGACCTTAGACTATTGTTCTGACTTCTGTGAATTTGTTTAGACTAACTAAAGCATAGTTTTGTGATTAACGTGTTCTTAGGTGCCCTCTTCATCATTGCTGCCCAAAGTTACTGCGCGTCTGCATGTTTTTCACCAACAAGGTCCTGTAGGTGAGGGTTTTTTTTTTTTTTTGTTGTTGTTTGTTACACCACAGGCACTTAGAATAAGTTTAAAAAGATTTATGTTCAACGCTTTCCTTATGTCTGCCGGGCTTTATAATTTCTGGTTTATGCTCACGGTGCTGAGCAATTGTTTGTTAATGTTTAAATTTAATTATTAATTTTGCACAGTGGGGTTTTTGATCATGTTACATGTGCATAAAGGTATATGATCAGTCAAATACACAATGTTCAGCGAGGTTTAGCACTTTTGTTGTACAAAGAGTAATTGTTCCTCGTTCAGATATTTGTACTATACCTGAAGTATAGTTGCTATGCCAAAAGCTCAGTATTGTATATACTAATGTACTTTCCTAATTGCACTGTAAAATTTATGTTCGGCACATTTCGCATGTTGAGTCAAGATTAGATGTCTTAAGTTTTATGCTCATGGTGCGGAGCAAATGTTTTGATAGTATTTCAATTATATGTTAATGTTACACAGTGTGGTTTTTCTGATGTCACATGTGACTACCAGGAAATAATCAGTCTATTACATAATGTTCTGCGCTGTATTGCACATTTGCTGTACAAAGAGTCAGTTTCATAATTTCATTATATGTATTGTACCCGAAGCATAAATTTTCTGTAAAACGCAAGTTCAGTTTGTGCTAATATACTTTACTATTTGCACTGTGAAATTTACAGTTGTACCATGGAATTGTAATTCCGTATTAGTGTCTTCCCTATGCCGTTGCACCTTGTGTACATATGTTGTTGTTCATTACAAGTTAATCTATAGTATTGTGATTGAGGCACTTGTTTAAGCCTAAGTAATAGTTCTTTTTATAATTTGACAGTGTTTCACAATAGAGATATTGCATTCAATTTGTATAGAGTTCACACCATCATTGTAATTTGATTATTTATTCGCTTATCTTTCAGATACTGAAAAGTATAAGCCTTCTGCTCTTTTCTTCTTTTTTTCAAGATTGCTCAAAATATACATGTTTGTTTTTGCACTGTAAAATTTATAGTTATACCTTGTACTGGTGTTCACCTATTAGAGATGGCACTCTGCTGATGCACATTGCGAACAAATGTTGTACATAGAGTAAGTCAACCCTTCAGTTCAGTATTGTCAGTGTTATGAATTTGCTTACATTGTATATAGTGCATCCACATAGTGTAAATATCTCATCGTCATTGTAAATAGGTCATCTACTTGTTTATCTTTTGGTAACTGTTAAGCACAGGCCATCTGTATCTTCCTGTCCATGTTTGCTCCAAATAAATATTGTTGAAGCTCACGGTGGTCGTTAAACCTCCAATCAAAAAAAAAAAAAAAAAAAAAAAAAAAACCTTTGCCGGACATTTCATTCGCACCAACCCAATATTTACTCCATCGAGCTTGTATTAGATGGAAACACCACTGGCTCTATCGTCATAGGTCACAAGAAATCTTTGGAGTGACGTCATATACAGACAATTGCTATAAATTATGCAATTATACAGTTGATAAAGCGTATGTTTGTATAGCTTGTATAGTTAAAAGATTCTTAAATCACTCAGTTTATCTGTCTATACGCCACGAAACCGTTGTTCCGTTATTTTCAGTAGTTTCAAAGCCGCTTCTTACCTGGATAATGACGTCAAATGCAGCACGGACGGTGACTTATGGCAGCCAGTGCTGCGTGGATAAAAGTGTTGACATCCCCTAATATAAACTCTATGATTTACTCGTGCTTAGCACCTCATTAGCATCAATAATAGCATGAAGTTGTTTTTTCATGGAACAGACAACATTTTTGAAAGATAAAGGTTTTTCGTGCAAGTGAAACAATTCGAAGGGTAAGTAAGCTGTCGATGCACGATAATCAACAAGCAATGAGAATTCAATTGCAGGTGAAACACGTACTTTATATATAATTAAAACACTAGCTACAATAGGGGAAAATGACACATGCAAGATATTTTTTTAGCTTGCCTCAAACCCATCATCAGGAAAAACAGACAGCACGGCACTGACATACCACCAAATACAATGGGACGAACTCCTAAAGTTCGGAAGGCATAATATACATATGTGCATAAGACACTATTCCTTGGCGGTTACTGGTTTAGCTTTAGCAGTGTTATACACCAAGTGGCCACTTTATTATGACCACCCCCTCAGTACTTCGTTGGGCCACCTTTTGCCTTTAATACTGCGTCGATTCTTCGTGGCATGGACTCTACGAGATGTTGATAGGTGGTTTGTGGAATCTGAGACCATGCTTGATGAATAGCACTTTCCAGGAGTGTGAGATTTCAGGGTTGTGGATCCAGCTCTCTGATGGTTCGTTCATCTTCATCCCACAAATTCTCAATGGGGTTGAGATGTGGAGATTGTGGGGGCCACCTAAGCAAAGTAAACTTACCGGCATGTTCCTGAAATAAATCCTGTACCATACGAGCACTATGGCAGGACGCATTATCTTGTTGAAAGTAGCCATCGCCATTGGTATAAGCCATCTACATGACAGGATGTACTTGGCCCGCAACGATGTTTAGATATGATGTGCCAGTCATCAAACGTTGATCGACACGCACTATAGGGCCCAAAGCATGCCAGGAAAACATTCCCCAAACTATAACGTTGCCTCTAACAGCTTGAAGGGTTGTAGCAATGTATTTGGGTTCCATGCTTTCGTGCTGTTTCCGCCAAATTCTCACTCGGCCATCGGCATGGTGCAACTGAAAACGTGATTCATAGAACCACATAATTTGTTTCCCATTATCGACTGTCCAATTTCTTGTGCTCATGTGCGAACTGGAGACTTTTTCACTTGTTAACTGCAGACAGCAAAGGTGTTCGAACAGGCTTTCGGCTGCCATATCCCATCCGACGCAGTGTACGGCTAACAGTGCGTGCAGAGATCATTTGAGGGGATCCTTGATTAAGATGGTCTGTAATTTGCTGCACTGTTGCCCTTTTGTTATCTGTTACCAGTCTGGACACTCTCCGTTCTGCCCGAGCAGTCACTAGTCGATGACGACCACACGTTGCACGTAGAGACCCAGTTTTTTGGCTGACAGTCCAGTTGTTAAACATTTTAACAACAGCTGCTCCGGAACATTTCACGAATGCGGCGGTTTCGGTGATACTCGCTCCATGGCTCCGAGCTCCTACAATCATCCCACGTTGAAAGTACGTCAAATCGAATATTTTACCCATCTCATCACCCAAAAATTACTTCTACTACTGCCGCAAGCACTAATCTTTCCCTTTTTACACTAGCCTCGCCCTCTGGCGGAAACAGCGTGCAGCCATAACTCATTTGCTTAAAACTGTCAGGTGGTCATAATAAAGTGGCCACTCAGTGTATAAGACTTCCTTTTATATATATTTTTTCACATAAGACCTCCTATTATACTGAGTACCCCTTTTTCACAGAAAGTTTACTGATTTGTAAATACAGTGATTTATGCTGCAATGATGACTCTCCTTGTACTATCTCCCTCCCTTGGAAACAATTAATGGACCAGGAAAAAACCCCTGACTCTCCAGAAATTGAGTTTGACCAATTTTTTCCGCACATGCGTTAAAACCTCGTTGGATCACTTGTGACACGACTACCATGATATATATACACTATCTACTAACAAGTAATTGGACACCACTGCAATCGACGATATATACGGTCCTGGTATACGTCACGGCCGCAGCCGTTAAATATCGTGTGGGAAACAACAACGCAACCAGTCGCTTGCAAAATGCCACGCAGTTCGGTGCTCTCTGATTTCGAGAAAGGTGTAATCGTCGGGTATCACAGAAATGGCCGATCCATACATGACATATCCAGCGAGTTGAATTACCCAGAATCGACAGTGGCCTACTTTATATGCAAGTGAAAGATGAGAGGTAACTGTCGAAATGTGCCCCGACCCGGCAGACCCACAAAACTGGGAGTTAGAGACCGACGGGTGCTGGCCAGCCGCCCACAAGCCTTTGATCACCAAGTCCAACAGCGCTGCTCGGCTAACGTGGTGCAAAGAACTTCGACAGTGGACCGTTGAACAGTGGAAACAGTTTCTCTAGAGCGACGAATCAAGGTTCACTTTCTATCGTTCGGGTGGCAGGGTCTGAGTTTGGCGTCTGCCTGGAGAACACCTCCTGCCGGAATGTATTGTGCCAACTGTGAAGTTCTGCGGCGGTGGAATTATGCCATATGGGTGTTTCTCCTGGTATGGCATGGGACCCTTAGTCGCAATTCCTGGTAGACTCAACGCCGAGATCTACTGCACCATTTTGGATGACCATGCGCTTCCTACGTTGTGGCAGATTTACAGGGGTGGACCCATGTTACTTTCAGGATGACAATGCCACCTATCATGTTGCGAGGTCCACCATGGCTTGGTATGGTGACAATGGGGTTAATCGAATGGACTGGCCTGCGCAGAGCCCGGACCTTTACCGTATCGAGCACCTCTGGTACGAGTTGGAGCGTCGCCTTAAGAGGTGCCCCCACCGTCCGAAATCGGTGAAGGAACTGACAAGTCTTCTCCAAGCCGAGTGGAAGAAAATACCTCTAGCAGTCGTACAACGCCTGGTTGAAAGTATGCCCCGGAGGATCGCAGCTGTAATCGGCGCTCGTGGAGGCTCCACCAACGATTGAAGGTGAATAAACTTCGATTTCCTTTGCCATCACAGGTGTCCAGTTACTTGTTGGTAGATAGATACACCTTGTCGCTTGTGTTTGGAATTCTGTTAATCTGAGGATGAGTTTATTGTAAACTGGAAAGGTCTAATGTGTATATATTTAAACTTGTAAATACGTTTTTATTATTAAATTTTTAAATTGGGCATAATACGGCATTGTTTTTTAACTTAGATCATGTTTAGCACGAAAATATCATATCTGATAAGACCTCCATAACTGTGGTAGTATATATGGAGAGCTGTCATTGCAGCAAATATTCGACAAACCGCAAATGGATAAACATTCAGTAAATCAAACAGTAAATTTATTAAAAGTCTGAGCAAGAATCTCTGTCTCTTCCTAAAAGGGTGTGTGTTGGCCCCCAGCCACAAGTATGCAGATGGTAGTAGTGGTAGCACCAGACTTGATGTCGTATTGGTGTTCCGCAACACGGACACCAAGATAACGAAGTGTCGAGCTAATATAAACTTTGTCTCTGGTTGATGAACTGTTTGACTTCAGCGGTATGCTATACACACCAAAAGGACGAACGTTTCATGGTAATATTTACAGTGTCACGATCATATTTAACTAGCGTAAATAAGTTAGTTGTCATGATGCCAAAACCAATCTGATGCCGGCAACAGGCATTGTGCACGATAGCAACCACAGACGGGTGATAATCAATAGAACCAGCAAATCGAATGAGGGCCTAAATGCATCTAGGAGCATATGCTCCCACCCAATGGCCCCAGAACATCTGAAGTTTTCGGCACCTTGAAACTTCACAAAACCAACCATCCAGTTCGTCCTTTAGTTTCAGGGTTAGCCAACCCTACCCGCCCTGTTGAAAAGGCGCTGGCCATTTTCTTAACACCCTTGACTAAGCGGTCAGAATACTCTGTTCGTAGTTCGTCTCAAGCACTAGCTAAAATTAGGTCACTTGATATTAGGAGCGCATCTTTTATACTTGCATCCTTGGATGTGGTCTCCTTGTATACTGATGTCCCTGTTGACTATGTCCAGGGTATTATTGAACACGAACTTCCTTCTCTGGGTGTTAACCACGTGGAATCCATTGCCATTATTTCTACTCTCCGCCTTGTGAACAATCGCACTAACTTTCGCTTTAACAATATCATATATTGGCAGCAATTTGACACCCCAATGGGATCCCGCCTCTCTGCTGTACTGGCCGGATTGCTTAGCAGTCCCTCGAATACAGAATTGTAACGAGTCATGCATGTCGGCCACTGCTTTATTTGCGATGTGTTGAAGATGTGTAACGTTTTTGGCAATATCCCATTGATGAACTTCATAAGTTTGTTGAGTCGCTTACCTCAGGATTTCCCACTATCAACTTTCCCATAGAACTTGAGAACCAGAGTTCACTCTCATATTTGGATATCTTGATCCAGCGCAATCCAGAGTCTGGATCTATCCGCACTTCTGTCTATCGTAAGCTTTCTCATGTTCCTTTTCTTATCCGTCAATCCTCAACCAATCCCGGCACCCACAATCTTGCTTCCTTAAGGTTTGTGTTCCGACGGGAATTCTCCCACTCGTCTAGCTCTCATCTTGGCAGTTTTTTTTTGATTGGAGGTTTAACGACCACCGTGAGCAACTCAATGGGCTATAAGTAGTCGCCTGTCCCTAATTTAGGGTCACTTGGTTCCAGGGAAGGGAGAGAGCCAGTGCCGTAAGACAAACACAACATCCATGCCTCACCGGGATTCGAACCCGGACCCCGTTCGGACGAATGATCAGAGGCCATCGTTTAGACCACTGCGCCACCGGGGCGGCCAATCTTGCTTCCTTAAGGTTTGTGTTCCGACGGGCATTCTCCCACTCCTCTAGCTCTCATCTTGGCAGTTTTTTTTTATTGGAGGTTTAACGACCACCGTGAGTAACTCAATGGGCTATAAGCAGTCGCCCGTCCCTAATTTAGGGCCACTGGTTCCAGGGAAGGGAGAAAGCCAGTGCCGTAAGACAAACACAACATCCATGCCTCACCGGGATTCGAACCCGGGCCCCTTTCGGACGAATGATCAGAGGCCATCGCTTAGACCACTGCGCCACCGGGGGCGGCTGTGGCAGTTGGAAATTGCGAAGATCTTAAGCATTGCCTTAAGTTTTGGATACTCAAGGGACTGTCTTTATGGCTTGTTGCCAACCCCATTCGCTATGCGGGTTTCATTGATTATTATCACCCTTCGGTGGTTTCTATCATGCACAATGCCTGTCGAAGGCATCAGATTGGTTTTGGCATCAAGACAGTTAACTTATTTAAGCTAGTTAAATCAGACCATGTCACAGTAAATACTACCATGAAGGATGGTGTGTATATCATACCGCTGAAGTCAAACAATTCATCAACCAGCCACAAAGTTTATATTGGCTCGACACTTCGTTCTGTTGGTGTCCGTGCTGCGGAACACCAATACGACATGAAGTCTGGTGCTACCACTACTACCATCTCCAAACTGGTGGCTGGGGGCCAACACACACCCCTTTGGGAAGAGACTAAGATTCTTGCTCCTGCTTCTAATAAATTTACTGTTTTATTTACTGAAAGTTTATACATTTGCATTTTGTCGACCATTTGCTGTAATGACGACTCTCGATATACACTACCACAGTTATGTAGGTCTTATGTCAAAAACGTATATAACACTGCTAAATGTAAACCTGTAACCGCCAACGAATAGTGCCTTATGCACATATGCATATTATGTCTTCCGAACGTTACATATTGCGTAACAACTGATGAATCCTGGGAGTTCGTCACCTTGTATTTAGTGGAATGCCGGCGCGGTGCTGTCTGTGTTTTGCCTGATTATGGGTTTGAGGCAAGCCAGAAAGATCTTGCATGTGACATTTTAACCTATTATAGCTAGTGTTTTAATTGTATATAAAGTTCGTCTTTTATCTGCAATTGAATTCCCAGGATTTGTTGATTATCGTGCATAGACAGCTTACTTACCCTACGAATAGACAATATATTTATTTGTGACAGGAGCTATTTTGGCCCATTCACTCTCGATGACTGCCTCCAGCTCGTTCTTGTAAGACATGTGATGGTTTTGAATTTTGAGGTTCAAGAGGTGCCACACAATCTTAATAACATTAAAATCAGGAGGCTAGGTAGGTGTCACCAATCGGCTACTAGCATTATAGAGCTTCTTGAAAAATTTTAGCGGTGTATTTATGAACGATTTCGTGTTCGAAAAAATAACTGTTTTCAATTCCTAGTTGTTTTTTTTATTAGAGGTTTAACGACCACCGTGAGCAACTCAATGGGCTATAAGCAGTCGCCCGTCCCTAATTTAAGGTCACTGGTTCCAGGGAAGGGAGAGATCCAGTGCCGTAAGACAAACACAACATCCATGCCTGACCGGGATTCGAACCAGGACCCCTTTCGGACGAATGATCAGAGGCCAGCGGCTTAGACCACTGCGCCACCGGGGAGTTTTCAGACACTTGTAGAGTGCTTCGCAAAACGTCAGTGTAGTCCCTTGCGTTCATAGCGCGTTTAATGAAGACTAAGTTGCCAACACCGGAATAAGATATGCACCTCACACCGGAACATAACCCTCCGCCATATTTAACCGTCCGTGTGTTGTTCTTCGGTGTCAATTCTGCACCAGGTCGACGCTAAATTGTTTTACGGCCATCTGCTCCAAAAACGTTGAATTTGGTCTCATCGTACGTTTTTCCAAAGGTCAATTGGTGTATTTATAAATGTTTTCGCAAAGAACAGGCGCTTCTTCTTGTTAACTTTATTTATATAAGCTATACTGACAAAAGTCACCGGACCCATAGAAACGAAACACAAGCTAGCATTTATTGACATACATTAGTACGCTGTCGGTCCACCTTTGGCCTTATTGCATGCACTGACACTTCGAGACACGCCTTCGACAAGGTTGAGGAACACAGCAATAGATATACGCTTCCTTTCAGTACATAAAGCTTCCGCTAAATGTTGCTTAGTAGTAGGCCTTGGTTGCAAACTACTTATGCTGCGCTCTAATTCATTCCATAGCTGTTCTATGGGATTAAGGTCAGGGCTCTGTGCTGGCCAATTTATACACGATACGGAATTATCGTCAAACCAGGCAGTAACAGTCCTTGCTTTATGGCTCGGTGCACTATCCTGCTGGTTTTCAACATAATTTATTTAAGAATTTTACCAACAAGGCTCGGTTCCATAGTACTGCCACAGAGTTGGTAGGGCATAATTAAGCACAAAATCGGCGTAGACGTCCTAGTTGACGGGTTTGTCCACGATGACCAATAGGCCGGGACCATACTACGAAAAATCTTCCTACACGAGAACACTGCCAGCTCCAAACTTGACCGTACGATCAGTACACTGGTAAAAAGCGTTCACCCGGCGGCCGCCATACCCAAACTCAGCCATCAGACTGATGGATCGTGTATCTGGATTCATCAGTCCATAGCACCAGTTTCCATTGTTCTATGGTCCACGATAAATGTTGTTTACACCATGCTAAATGACGAGTAGCATTCCAAGTGAAGATGAAATTCTTATGAGAAGCGCACGACTACGGTAACCCATAGAATGAAGTTCTCTGCGAATGATACGTGTACATACCAAGGTTCCAGCATTTGTACTCACCTGTACACTGAGGTCATGTGCAGTACTCCGTCGATTAGCTGTAATGACTGTCCTAAGGCTTTGACGTCCTCTATCACTGATTTTCTTTCGTCTGCCGGTACGTTTTGCTGCTTCAGACACGCCATGTGTCTTTCACTTGTTCAGTACATCCAAAACAGTTGACTTGGGTATGTTTAAACGTCTCTCGGTTTATATTATGGACAATCCACTAATATAACACCCAAGAATATTTCCTTTCTCAAAGTCAGTTCTCTTCCGCCGCGCCAGTTTCACTCAACCTCACAGTGCAATATGATCGCTGTCAGCTGCAGGCTTGTTTTCATACCTTATGCAGCTGTACCGCGCATCTTAACAACGCAGCGGATCCATTCATTTGCTTTTGAAGGGATGTCCGGTGACTTTTGTCAATATAGTGTATATGGGGTTTTCTTGGTACTGGACCATGATAATTAGCACGACGTAAAACATTTCGTAAGGTAGAAGCTTACACATGCTTCTCTGTTGCATCCTCCAGGAGTTCACCACATGTTTGGGCACTAGTAGATGACTTTCGTCATACTTGTGCAGTAATTCTTGGACGATCTCTGTGAGATAACGAGTTCGGGCGGCCTATAGGAATATATTGGCAGTAGGTCTGCGATCTTCATATCTCTTTATGATATTATGAACGGTAGAAAAGCATTTCCCAACTTCTTATGCCGCGATAACTTTTACCTTCAAAATGCAGTGAAGCAATACGTTCCCGCAGAATGTCTACTAACTCTTTCACTTTGGAAGACATACTGGTTTAATGTAGTACTAGCTTCCAACACAAACGAACATGGGCATCCAATAGCTGCTAGAGAACTCACGTGACCCATGTAACGCATATTCTATTTTAACTTTCCCTTTGAGGTTTTTTTCTATATAAATTTGTCTTCGTTCTCTTAGACATTTTTAAACCTTAACGTTGCGTCTTTTCCCTCAAGCGAGAATAATATTGGCAACACACCGATGTCGGAACAAGAGTGACGTATGCATTTGATAAGAACGTTAGATAAAAAGGCGATGCAGAGGTTGCTCTGGGTGTGGGGCCGCGGATAGCCTAGTGGTCAACGTGCGTGACTGCCATGGAGAAGACCTCGGGTTCGATCCCAGCATATACGAACGCTCGAATCACTAAATATCCGCCTTGCGTCGGATGGGTACGTTAAGCCGTCGGACCCTGGATACTGGCCCTCCGGTAATAAATGAGGGCGTCTCCTTCCCTCTTTCTCTTTCGCTTCCGTGTTACGTTCCTATCGGGCACTCTAGCCCAAATCTCCTAGCTTCCTATTTCCAAGGGTTGTTTAAGACCTGGGATCAGACACTCCTTCCTAAATTCCTGTACATCTGATCTGCTCTGGATGTGGAGATGTTAGATCGTTACTGGTTTTTTATTTTTTTATTTTTTTGAAGGTTTAACGACCACTGTGAACAACTCAATGGGCTACAAGCAGTCGACCGTCCCTAATTTAGGGTCCCTGCTTCCAGGGAAGGGAGAGAACCAGTGCCGTAAGACAACCACAACATCAATGCCTCACCGGGATTCTAACCCGCACCCCTTGCGTACGAATTATCAGAAGCCATCTCTTAGACCACTGCGCCATCGGGGCGGCCCTAAGTCTTCCATCATCTTCTTTGTGGTATTGTGACCATAGTTTTTGTTCGGTCTCTTCCTCCTTATGGTTCCTCTAAGCTTCTTGAGTGTCTCAATGTACTGCTCGCTGCTCACGGTATGGCCACGTTCCAGAAAATCAAGGAGAAGAATGACACCCCTGTCATTCCAAAAATCAATCACGATGATTTTCTGTGCTGATCCCTAGCTCTTGAACTGCTTAGGCTTTGATGAAGAAGTGTGACGCCATTCCATGGATTGATTTTTCGTTTCCGGATAGTAATGATACGCCCACGCTTCATCCCCTGTCACCAGATCGCAAAATGACGTGTGTTCATTTGTTTCAAATGATTCCCGCAGATTAGAGGAAACTTTCACCCTTCTCTCCTTCAAATCCGGTGTCAACTGCCGATGTATCCTCTTTGCACACCCTTTTTGATAGCCTAAGTCTTCTTTTTTACGCTTTCCAACCGTTGGTTGAAGAAGCGTGTATGCTCCAGCTTTCTCCGTCCGTCCGTCCATCTGTCTGCACGATAACTGGCGTAAAAATGGTTCGATTTCGATGAAATTTTAGTATGTGGTAGGGGTCTACCTAGGGACGAACCCTATTGAAAATGGGACAAATGGGGTCAAAGTTCACGACGTAGGAGCGGGATCCTTCCATTGCCCTTATGCGTCATTACTTGCGTAAATATGGTTCGATTTCAATGAAATTTTACTATGTGGTAGGGGACCGCCTGGGGACGAATCTTTTTCAAAATGGGTGAAGTGGGGTCAAAGGTCAGGACATAAGAGCGGGATGCATTCCATTGCCCTTATGCGTCATAACGTGCGTAAAAATGGTTCGATTTCGATGAAATTTCAGTATGTGGTAGGGGACTACCTGGAGGCCAACCCTATTGAATGTGGACGAAATGGGGTCAAAGGTCAGGACATAGGATTGCGATATATTCCATCGCTTTTATCCCATATTTTTAAGGTGGACGTCAAGTAATTTTGCTTCCTATACTTCCAATGGAAAAACTTTTGTACACATTTCCTTCACAATTAATGTGTTCCCAAGGATGAATATTTGAACATCGATTAAAATAACTTATTATAACTTGGAATACTTAATATTTTCTAAAACATAACCATAATTATATAAAAAAACAATAACTTTTCCTTTGGTGGTGTTGGAACCTGAAAAAAGATGGCGCGACCTGTACTTTCATGACGTCAGTAGATAAACAAATGTTGGATTTCATAATTATGGTTATGTTTTAGAAAATATTAAGTATTCCAAATTATAAAATGAAGCTATTTTAATCGATGTCCAAATTTTCATCCTTGTGAACGCATTGATTGTCCGGAAAAAGATGGCGTGGCCTGTATTTTCATGACGTCAGCAGACAAAAAAATTTGGATTTCATAATTATGGTTATGCTTTAGAAAATATTAAGTATTCTAAGTTATAAAATGAAGCTATTTTAATCGATGTTAAAATTTTCATCCTTGGGAACGCATTAATTTGTAAGAAAATGTGTACAGAAATTTTTCCATTCGAAGTACAGGAAGCAAAGTTACTTGACGTTCACCTTAAAGGAGCAATTCTTGTATGTATGTAAATTTTATTTTGAAAACGGCTCTAAGGATTTTGATGAAAGTCGTTAACCTACCGTTTCCTGGTACTAGAAATCGATTTAGCTTGATCTCGACTTTAAGAAAATTTGTTTAGTGGGTTAAATAACCACCCCGAATTATCAAGTTTGTAGTGTGGTGTCATGGCGTCGCCCCATTAGATGTTGGTGCGCGGTCATGCCATCTATCTCATTACGTCACGCGTTGTTTGTTGATCCTATTAAAGTTTTATGACATAACACCTTGCTAGCAGATGGTCGCGATTCCCATCTGCCTCATTACGTCACGCGTTGTGTGCGTACGTTCGTCCGCACGACAACTCGCGTAAAAATCGTTCGATTTCGATAAAATTTTAGTATGTGGTAGGGGAACATCTGGGAAGGACCCCTATTGAAAGTGAACGAAATGGGGTCAAAGGTCAGGATATAAGAGTGGGATCTATTTCACTGCTCTTACGCGTCATAACTAACGTAAAACAGGTTCGATTTCGATTAAATTTTAGTATGTGGTAGGAGACCACCTGAGGACAAAGTCTATTAAAAATTTGGCGAAATGGGGGTCAAAGGTTAGGACATAGGAACGAAATCACTTCCATTGCCATTATGAGTCATAACTTACGTAAAAATGTTTTGATTTGGATGAAATGTTGGTATGTTGTAGGGACCTGTCTGGGGACGAATCCTATTGAAAATGGGCGAAATGGAGTGAAGAACACAGGAGCGGGATCTATTCCATAGCGCTTATGCATCATAACTTCCGTAAAATTGCTTCGTTTGCGATAAAACTTTATCATGTCATTTCGGAGATATACTGAACCAGTTCTGTTGAATATCATCCAAATGTATCAAAAGTCAAGGCACAGGGGTGAGATTTATTCCACAGCCATTTTCCTCATAACTTGAGTAATAGCTTGAGTAATGATTTCTAGTATATTGGAAAGCGTATCATAATCAATGCATTGCATGGTTTTACTAACTCGTTTCTTTTTTTTTCTTAATTGATTGGAGGTTTAACGACCACCGTGAGCAACTCAATGGGCTAAGCAGTCGACCGTCCCTAATTTAGGGTCACTAGTTCCAGGGAAGGGAGAGATATAGTGCCGTAAGACAAACACAACATCCATGGCTCACCGGGATTCGAACACGGACCATTCACGGACGAATGATCATAAGCCAGCGCTTAGACCACTGCTCCACCTTACTGAGTTTTGACTGTATACTTCTTGACTAAGATATGTGAAGTGGTGTGTTTCGGATTTCGTCTAATGTTGCTGGAGCAATAAACATTTGACGTAAGTTGGACTTATTGACTAAGATATGTGAAGTGGTTTGTTCTGGATTTCGTCTAATGTTGCTGGACCAATAAAAAGTTGACGTAAGTTGGACTTCTGTATATGTATCGTCTGGAATTTGTAAAAGCCTTGCTCAAACGTCAGCTTTCCGGCACAATTAGTTGCATCGCATTTACTCTTAGTTTAACATCTATTCAGCCTGAAATCTTACATAACGTAAAAAGGGTTACGTTATACCCAAACTTCTTGATGTCTGATTGGTTAGAGCCCATATATTTGCATCTTCTACATGCACACACATAAATGGGCAAATACTTCCCATTATCTAAACTATGCGTTTTTCTGAGCTAACCTCGCCTATATGTTGGTTGTTTGATTTCTTCTGAAATACCGGAATCGTTTGATTGCTAAGTATGGCAATTTTGATTGCCCAAAAGTTGAAGGGAAATTAAAAAATATTATTATGAGCAAAAAATTAATTAGCTTTAGTTTTTTGAGCAAAACATTAAGCTAAATAATTTTTAATTAGCTTAATTTTTTGCTCATTATAAATAATTTTAATTAGCTCATCATAAATATTACTATTCTGTTCTAAATAATTTTTTGCTGTAATTAATTTTAATTTGCTCATAATAAATATTATTATGAGCAAAAAAAATTAAAGCTCCAACAAAAAATATTATGAGCAAAATATTATGAGCAAACATATTATGAGCAAACATATTATGAGGAAGGAGGATGCATTGATTTGACACTTTTAATTTAAAACATATTAGTCAGTTGCTTATGACGAATTAAATTTCTCCATCATCTTTGGTACACGCGATACAACGAATCCGGGTCCCTTCACTCCGGAGTAAATCGCTCTCCCAACTGAGCTGACTAAAGCTTTCGCTGCTATCTGCCTTCATCTCATGTGCGTCCTGCGGTGCAGGCACGTCACATTCTTTTCCCAGATTGAGCTGCTTCTTCCAAATGCTTTCCAGTTAAGATTCATATGGCTGTTAATTTCTTCTTAGACGTGACTCTCATTTGATATCTTCTTATAAGTAAATGTAGGCATTGCTTGCATCTGCATTTACTCCATCAACCCGCGAACTTTCAGTTTTTGTAAAAACACTGTAGATTTATTTTGTTTTCTGAGTTAGTTACTTTTTAAACTCATTCCTTTGCTTTTTTCAGCGGGTTGGTGTTCCATACGTCTTTAATTATACAGTCTTTAATTAGATAGAGTTAGGGAATGGACTGGAAGTCTTTGAAGGTAACGAAGTTCTCTCTGCCGTAACTCCCGCATTTTTAGGAGCAGCAGCAGAAAGCCTCTTTTATCGCACATCTGTAGGCTTTCCCCCCGAATACGTAAAGAAAATATCAAAAGTATCGGAATAAGAGGGAAGTGTGTAGGTCGATAAATAAAATTAACTCTCACAGAAGATCATGAAAAATGGAACTTCAGAAAAAGTACTCCGTCTTCTTTAGATTTGAAGACAGAATGTGGAGGGCACTCAAACCGTGTGGTTGCAAACATAGTAGATTCACGTCGTTTTAAGATAGCTGGTGTCTTTTAACCGAAAAAAAAAAAAAGAAAGAGTGAACTCACCGAGAAAATAAGTTTTGGTTTTTAACTTATATGAGAAACCTTCTAAACTTAGTGCTTCTAAAACAACGATATTCTACTAAAGTAATTAATTAGTGGCATTCGATACTAAAATGGAATATATATACTGAAGTGCCAGAAAAACTGGTACAGACAAGGTTATGCAAAATACATAGCAACGTCACCTATGCACGTACACGGTTGCGTCCGCCAGTGCGTATATAAATAGATAGTCATCTTTGCCAACTGTCAGAGCTGTTTTCGGCATGACAATGACAAGTAATAACGATTTAAATGATTTTCAACGCGGTGTCAGGGTTGGCGCTCGTTAGATGGGCCATAGTATTTTGAAGGTAGAAACGAAGTACGGATTTTCACGGACGACCATTGCAAGGGTGTACCGTGATTACAAGAATTCCGGCAAAACCTCCAACCTACGATGTCAGTGTGGCCGTAAAAAGACTTTGGGTGAACGTGACCATCGTCGGCTGCCAAGAATCGTTTCACGCAATAGGCGTGCAACATTCTCGCAGGTATCATCGGAATTCAATGCTGGAGCCTCGACAAGCATCAGCGTCCGGACTGCACAACGTACCCCGCACGATATGGGCTTAGGGAGCCGAAGCTCAACTCGAGTCTCCTTGATGGGTGCACGACACAGAGCTATGCCCTTCGCTTGGGCACGGCAACACCGGCACTGGACACTTGATGACTGGAAACAAGTAGCCTGGTCTGACGAGTCGCGTTTCCAACTGTATCGGGCGGATGGAAGGATTCGCATGTGGCGCAAATCCCTCGAAGCCATGGATCCCGCTTGCCAACAGGGAACTGTACCGGCTGGTGCTGATGGGGGGGGGGTCCGTAATGGTATGGGGTGTGTTTAGCTGGACTTAACTGGGATCACTGGTGCGTCTACAAACGTCTGTGACCGGTCAACGCTATGTGCGCATCCTTTCTGACGAGGTACACCCGTTTATGTTCTGCATTCATGCTGATGGGTTGGGCCTGTTCCAACAGGACAATACACCTCCACGCAAGTGTCGGGACGCCGCATTATGGTTAGAGGAGCCTTGATCTGAGTTTGGGGTGTTTCCATTCCCACCGAAGTCCCCAGATCTGAACCTGATACAACACATTTGTGATGTCATGCAACGCGCTATCGAACACAGGAATCCGAGACCTCGGAATACACCCGAATTGTGGAACGCTCTGAAGGAAGTATGGTGTGCATTGCTGTAGCATATTTCCAGCAGCTAGTGGAGTTCATGCCCCGTCGTATTTCTACAGTCCTGCGGTCCCGTGGTGGACCTAGCAACTATTAGACTGGTGTACCAGTTTTTCTGGCACTTTAGTATATATATGTTCGCAGTAGAGCATATGTACGTGAGATTGGTGTTTCATTGAAATAGTTTTTCATTGGTGCAGGAATTAGAAAAAGTTGTGAAATGTCATAATCGATGATCAATATATTTATAGATGCATTAATGTGTTTTATACAACCCACCAGTCCTGCGAAATCCTCTTAAAGCAGCCGTTATGGTATTAAAGCGAATCTTTTCTCATAATTTTTTAATGCAATAGGCGTGTCCAGTCAAGCTTATTAATTAATTATTTAATTAATTCGTGGGGTCTGGTTGTGCTTCCAAGTAAGGAAAGGAGGCCCCCAAAGAGAAAGGAAGTAGTAGCACACAGATAGTTCTTTGTCGTTGTGTGGGGTTCCAAACGCGACGAATTTGTCGTATTGCAGAGACGGCTGTGACAGACGATAAACAGAACAAGGAATCGGAGAAGCTGTGTGAAGGACAGATTTATAGAAAATGAACGCAATTTGGGCAAAAACATGCTCGTAAATGTTTGCTTATTAATATCTTCTCAAGTGTTCCTTGTACTCGGATGTGCACGATGGGGAAAGCGTTTGCAAGACAAAGAGGAAAAATAAGTTTTTTCTATGGGCAACAAATTGAACGGAGGTCAGCGGCACAGTCTGCCCGAAAAGGAACGTACCTAAAGAAGAATTCTGCTGGATTCCACAACGCAGGAAAAGCTAGAAGTGACCAAGTTTGGCTTGATATCGCAAGAAGTGCTGGCTTCGCAAGTATCAACGTATGCACCAGAGCTCATGATCATACTGAGAGTCGAGAGACCAAAGTGTTGACACCACTTCCCTTTCGATACCATGTGTGCCAAACGTCGTAATAACCAGTCGAGAAGCAACAGAAATTATCTGTATCTATACGTCCATCAAGCAATTGAGAAAAAGTGGTGAGGTGATTAGAGAGCATCCACCAGTCTCTTAGGGTGTCAGTAGTGCTCTTCCACCCCGATGTCGGCTGCAGCGTGACCATTGAAAGTGTGTGTGTGCGTGTGTGCGTATCTGTGTGCTCCAAAAATTGGCAAGTTACGCTTTGTCGGCCAATCAAGGAGCCGTGGGAAGGGTTTATAATTATCGTCGAAGTAATTAGAAGAAAAGTTCATATGTGTTTGGATTATCTCGCATCAAGGATTATAAAGCAGTACCCCATTTCATTTGATTATTGGATATCTAGCATCAAAGATTATACAAATAGTACCTCATTCGATTTGATTATTGGATTATCTAGCATCAAGGATTACACAAGTAGTACCCCATTTCATTTTATTTTGGCAATATCGAGCTAGCATCAAGGATTGCACAAGTAGTACCCCATTTAATTTTATTTTGGTAATATCTAGCTAGCATCAAGGATTATACAAGTTCATCTGATTTTTTTCTTATTTCTGGATTATCTAGCATCAAGGATAATACAAGTAGCACCCCATTTCATTTGATTATTGGATTATCTAGCATCAAGGATTATACAAGTAATACCCCATTTCACTTGATTATTGGATTATCTAGCATTAACGACTGTACAAGTAATACCCCATTTCATTTCATTATTAGATTATCTAGCATCAAGGATTATACAAGTACCCCATTTATATTTATTTAATTTGATTTTTGGATTATCTAGCCTCAAAGATTATACAAGTAGTACCCCATTTCATTTGATTTTTGGATTATCTAGTATCAAGCATAATACAAGTAGTACCCCATTTCACTTGATTATTGAATTATCTAGCATCAAGGATTATACAAGTACCCCATTTAATTTGATTTTTGGATTATCTAGCCTCAAAGATCATACAAGTAGTACCCCATTTCATTTGATTTTTGGATTATCTAGAATCATGAATTATACAAGTAGTACCCCATTTCATTGGATTGTTAAGTGACAGCTGTTATCCGGTGAGGAACCGATCTAATCAAAATTGAGGCTGAACTTGAACTTACCTGCGTGGGGACCGTCTAGCAATTAAGAATTGGACGGTGCGATGTTAGAAATAATAATTTTAATTGTGCTCTCCTAATATTAGACATAATTTATCATCATAAATTATGTAAAATAGTTGTGTCTAAATTAAAAGTGTACTTTTTGTGCCAACAATCCTCGCAGTAGATTTCGGAATTAGTTCTGATTGCGAAATTAAGTATATATGTAAGTGCTCGCTCAGATACAGCACCCTGCATGACAGAAACCTACTCAATCTTTTCCGAAGAAGAACACTCAGTTCCTATCAGTATATTGACAGATGCACCATTTAAGGTAGTTCCACCTAAAAGCTCTGCCTTATATTTCCAATGGTAAAACATTCTGTTGACATTTTCTTCGAAATTAATCTTTTCTGAAAGATGAAAACTGCACATTGATAAACATAACTTTAAATTATATTATGTTTTACTTAATATTTACAAAAACTTGACCATACTTATATTAAAATTCATTTTTCTTCTTGGGTAATGTTGAAACCTGCTAATAGATGGCGCGACGTGTACTTTGATGACGACAATGGACTGACAAATGTTTGATAGCTTACTTTGGAATTAGAAATCAGCAGTGCCTACAGTTCTATTGACATTTTCAGCTAAATTATTGTCAAAACATTTAATCTAAGTGACTCAAATCATTCTGGATATTCCACACCATTTCGAAAATGAATACAGTTTTTGGAAAACGATTAGCAGTACTGTTGATTTCTAATTTCGAAGTAATACATCAAGCATTTACTAAAAATAGTATAACTATACCAGGAATCTGTATTTCTTAGTCTAGTATAGAAATCAAAATTTCTAAGCTTTTGCACTTTCACCAGACAGCGTTTTCAAGGAAGATACACAGTTTGCTGCCTACTTTCGTTGAAAAAGCTATCGTTTTAAATTGCGAAAGCTTGAAAATTTTGATTTCTATTTTACGCCATGAAATTCGGATTCCTAGTATAGTTATACGATTTTTAGTATTATTGGTATGTAGCTCCTTATTAATAATTGCATCAAACATTTGTTTGTCACCTGACGTCATCACTGTTAGGCACGAGCAGGCTTAAACACTACATAAAGAAAAATTATTGATTTTTAACAAAACTATGACTAAGTTTCAGTAAATATTAAACTTTTCGTCACATTATTGTGACCACATCCTACTTTTGACGTCAACAGCGCGTACACAATAAAAAAGGCACGTGTCGTGAGCTGGCTTGGAGGGTGTGCTGTGGGCATTCTGAAAACATATCACTCGTTGCTGTCATGGATAAAAGGAGAGATATATCAGATTTGCATAAAGGGATGATTATTGGGTTTCTAGCCAAGGGTGACAGTATTTCTGAAACAGCGCAGTTTGTGAACGGCTTGCGTGCTGCTGTGGTTAAAAAGGGTATCGCGATTGGAGAATTGGCATTTTTTTTTATTGAAGGTTTAACGAACACCGTGAGCAACTCAATGGGCTATAAGCAGTCGCCCGTCCCTAATTTAGGGTCACTGGCTACAGGGAAGGGAGAGAGCCAGTGCCGTAAGACAAAGACAACATCCATGCCTCACCGGCATTCGAACCCGGACCCCTTTCGGACGAATGATCAGAGGCCATCGCTTAGACCACTGCGTCACCGGGGCGGCGAAATGGCATCATTGCGAATAAGTGATTTGCAAACTGCGGAGCACCACGTGCCATTGCTGTGAAAGGTGAACAACGGTTTCGAAGGTGCGTGAGGGCCAATCGACACGCTACAGTGGAGCAAATCAATGGCAGAATGAACCAGGAGGCTACAGGAAGTGTGTCTGAAACGACAATTCAGCGAACCGATGCAGACGGTTTGTCACTTCACCTATGCTAATGAAGGTGCATCAGCAGAAAAGACTTACATTTGCACGGCAGTATCTGAATTGGACCTCCGCTGACTGGCAAAGGATGCCTTTTCCGATGAGCCACATTTTCTGCTTCATTGAACGGATGGACGTTGTCGTACACCGGCGTGCACAAATTAAGGACGATATAGTTTTTCGAATGTAACGTCGTACACAACTGCTCCACATCGACTCAAATCATACCATAAGATCCCCAAGACGTAAGAATATGGGACAAGTGAGAAAACCTGTCCAAACAACGAATCCAAAGGGTACAAAGGTACTTTATTGAAAAGGTAGCTTCGAGCACAACTGGACAGAAGACAGAAACATCCATGTGACAGGCGGCTGCCAAGAAAAATCCAGTTTTTAGTAGGGGATATGATCACCCCTGACTGCGTTGCAGGATTTACAACGTCTGTCCATGCTGAGGACAAGGTTGTCCAGGAGCTGTTGAGGCATCGCTGCCCATTCCTCTTGTAGCTTCACTCTCCAGCGGAAATCCTACCTTCAAAAGGACAGCTTTACTAGAGACTTCATGATAAGTCTGCCTGCTGATAATGCAGTTGGTCATGTACATTAGTGTGGATACACTTAACTGAATTTTCAGTTCGTGGGCGAGTTCTGTCAAGATAATTCGTCTGTTGTTCCCTCCCTGCATCACAGCACGGCAGAAACGCATCGGGATGCCAGAACTGTAGGCCGAATGGGACGACAGTAATAGGAGGAAGGAAATATATACCTCCGTAGTGGGAGCTCTGCACGTAGGCCGATGTCCGAACGTCACGATCACTGCACCGGACGGCAAGCTACAGCAGCCGCGCAATCAGCAGCACAGACGGCTATCGATAATCCCGTATCGCCACGGGCTGTGAAGCGCTGATTAACTGAGGAAGGTTTGTATTCTGGCCAGCTATGGCAGCTAGTATCTCTCACCACTAGAAATGGGTCGGAAATCACATCATTGTTATTTTGCCAACGTTATGACTAGGAACAAAAAGTAACAGTTCCAAATTTGAATGCCACCGTTCGCCGCGTCCAAACAATGCTTGGTGTCAAAAATGACTATTACGCCAGAGTTTCGGTAACCCTGTCACGATATTTAAACAACTTATTTCCTTTTCTATTGAAACATTAGAGAGGTAGCTAGTGATGCAAACTTTCTTTCAGTTTCCCTTTTTCCCTCGCTTAGAATCAGCAGTGGATGATATTCGCCGATATGCACAGACGGCTATCGATAACCTTGTATCGACACGGTCTGTGAATCGCCGATTAACTCAGGAAGATTTACATTCTGGCCAGCCCTGACAGCTAGTGCCTCTCACCACTAGAAATGTGTCGAAAATCACGTCATTGTTATTTTGCCAACGTTATGACTAGGAACAAAAAGTAACAGTTCCAAATTTGAATGTCACCGTTCGCCGCGTCCGAGCAACGCTTGGTGTCAAAAATAACCATTATGCCATAGTTTCAGTAACTCTGTCTCGATATTTAAACAACGTGTTTCCTTTTCTGTTGAAACATTATAGAGGTCGCTAGTGATGTAAGCTTTCTTTCAGTTTCCCCTTTTCCCACGCTTAAGATAAGTTTCCATTTTGGCTTCTGCTGTGCGTTCGCTTGCAAACAAAGAATTCAAATCCAGCCGATTATGACAGTGATTTTGTCACTGTTACAAGCGAAACGGCAACTCTTCTTTACGTTTCTGCTAAGCTAACATTGTGGTGAACAGTGATTTTTATCACTGTTACAAGTAAAAGAGTGACTTGCACTTTCGGCTTCTTTACAGCTCCGTCACTGCTGTCGTAAACGGTGATTTTGTAATTGTCTAAATTCACTGTTAATTCCGTAGATCTGTCACTGTGGCAGGAAAATCCCTGTAAAGCCCATTTCTACTCACCACAGCATATCTTAGTTCAGGATTTCAGGGGTTCTTTACCAGACATGTATAGCTGGGAGAATAGAAATATGTCGTATTAATTGACTAGTCTAGCTTCTGTCTCAGAGTGGACGGTCGCCAATTGAGAAACTGGAGGCTACGTTGTCAGCAGTGTGATATAGCTGCCATCCGTAACTGCCATACTGCTCCTCAGCCAGGTGTCATGGTTTGCAGCTGTATCACTTTTAATGGAATTTCATCAATCGAACTCATAGTGGGTAAAATCCCAGCACGACCATAAGTCGATGACTTGTTGCAGTCCGTTTTGTTGCCGTGGTATCTTTGATGCCAAGTTTCAACAAGATGATGTCATCCCGCACACTTCCCGCATCAGCAGTCAGTGCCTACAAAGAGTCCAGGTACTGCCATGATCTCCAGAACTCTCCGTAACAGAGGTCGTATGGGACATCAGACGATGTCCCACCTTCGCACTACCCCGTCGCAGTGTCAAAGACTTGTTGATACATGTCAACGGCGCATGCTTGGAGATACGTCGCAAAACCATCCGGGGACTTTTCCACTCAATGCGACGGCGTTTTCCCGAACGCAAAACCCAGCAAGGTAGTCATCCGACCAACTGGCTCAGGTCATATTGTACTGTCTCCTTACCCACTGTATTCATGTAATCCTTTAGAAATTAAATCCCATCTTTCACACCTACTTGTCTACATGTTTGGTAAGTTTCGTGCATTCTTCCGTGGTGTGGCATTTTCTGTGTCGAGCCAAGACCGTCTGATAAACACAAGGTCATGACATTTGAGCTATGAGTTTCATCTTTTACTGACGTTACGCGAAAATCAAGCCTTTCGATTAGTTTCCAAACGCTGTCGTTAGTGACGTCAAACACGACACCGACCAATTACATCTAATAAACACAAGGCCATGACATCAGAGATGTGAGTTTCCTGTTTTAGTGACGTCACGAAGTAATGAAGGCTTCCGATTGGTTACCACCTCTGTCGTGTGTGACGTCAAACATGACATCAACCAGACCCATTTAGAAAACACAAGGTCATGACATTAGATAGATGAGCTCCTTCTTTTAGTGACGTCACGCTGAAATCAAGGCTCCCGATAAGTTTCCACCGCTGACGTGTGTGACGTCAAACATTACACCAACCAGTACAGTCTAGTAAACACAAGGCCATGACATTAGAGAGATGAGTTTCTTGTTTTAGTGACGTCACGAAGAAATGAAGGCTTCCGATTGGTTACCACCGCTGTCGTGTGTGACGTGCAACGGAATCGACCAAGGCCATCTAGAAAAACACAAGGCCATGACATTAGAGAAATGAGTTTCCTGTTTTAGTGACATCACGCGGAAATCAAGGCTTCCCATTGGATTCCACCGCTGTCGCGTGTAACGTCAAACACGACAACGACGTATTAGTCGGTGTAACATAAGAGTGATGTCACAAACTGAGGAAAGGCATTTCTCTTATGTCATGGCCTTCTACTTTCAAGACGGCCTCGGCCGAGCAGTGTACGTACAGTAGTAAGTCTATAAATGTTGCAGCTGTTACAAAACAAATCTCAGAATGCTTGGACTGTAGTTGTTGGGCAATATTCAGGAAAACAAATTAAAATCTCTGAAGACTGAAAAGAAAAATGGCTCTAGCTGCTGAAACTAAACATGCAAAAATTTGCTTTCTCGTCATTCTCGAGAAACAATCGATGGCATCCCCAAATCGCTGTTTAATGATTGTTTAAGAATGCATACATAGAAGACGACTTCCACCTTAGATTTTATTACAAAATCTTGTTGGCGAAAACTGCAGTGGACGGTACAAATCACATTTTAATTATCCTACAAATTTGCCTATGCTCGTATAAGGCGTGTTCTCCTCTGCGAAAGCGCCATAATCCTTTATTGATAAATTTGCAGGGACTCTTCTGCTAAAATCATGTTTTCCGCTTACTGGTTTAAGTAATGTATTAAATATTTCTTAGAACACTACAATGTTAGTGATAAAGATTGGCAGTGTGACCTAAAACATAAACACATCCTTTTCATAAAGAATTTTTCTGTTTTTTGATATCACAGGCATCAGATTACGTTTTCCTTTAAAATAAATTCTTTGTTAAGAAATACAGGAAATACACTGAGGAGCCATTACATTATGACCACGTACATAATAAGCTGTAGGACTTCCTTTAGCTCGCAAAAAAGCGGTCTCTCGGCGAGGCATTGATTTGATGAGGTGGCGATAGATTTTCTGGGGTATCAGGTACAATAATGTCAAAAACAGGCTCTCCAGTTCCCGTACATTTCAGGGTGGGGCTGATTTAGCGCGAACCCGCTTTCCCAAGTCGAACCACAAATTCTCTATTAGGTTCATAAGCTGTAGGACTCCCTTTAGCTCAGGTGAATTCGAACGCCAGGGCATTAATAGAAAGTCACCAGCATGTTCCTCGAACTTCTGCTTGACAATTCTAGTAGTGTGGCATGGCTCATTTTCCTGTTGGTAATGGCCATCACCAGCAGGGAACACAGTTGTCATGAATGGGTGGACTTGCTCCGCAACGATGTTCAGATGCCTGATAGCTATCAGGAATTGCGCTATTGCGATAAAGGAGGCTAAAGTGTCCCCCCAAAAAAACATCGCCCACACCATAACACCGCTGTCGCCGGCCTATTTCCACCCACTAGTACATCCATGTGCCATAGCCTCCGTTAGTAATTGGCCTATCCGCGCTCGGCCGTCTACTTTATGCACCAGGAATCTTGATTCGTCAGACCAGGCCACTTTCTTCCAATCATCCACGGTTCAATGCCGATGATGCCGCCCTGGTGTCGCAGTTGTCCAAGCGATGGCTTCTGATCATTCGTCCGGAAGGGGTCCGGGTTCCAATTCCGGTGAGGCATGGATGTTGTACAGCTGTGACGAAATAATGAAAGTCATATTTCTGTTTCACACGTTTTTGTTTTAAAGTAGTTGAACACCGCGGAACACCCCTGAACAATATGCATTTGCGAGGTACAACATCCAACTATATACTGTAATTTGAGAATTTGAAAAAATTCTGCAATAAGGTTATTGATGGTCAGTCAATCTTCAATAGTGGACAGATATACCAATATTTACTTATGAAAAAAATGGATGTTATACTATGTACACTGAGTAACATGCACTGAAGAGCAATCGAATTGGAGACAACTGGCGTTATGCAAATGTGGCGCTGCGGGCGGCCCTGTAAACGGAAACGACATGACGTATGCAGCGATCCGACAATATAAGGAGTGATGCGACGGGAATCAGTAAGAGTCAGACGAAGTATGGGTAAGACGAATGATCTAAGCGCATTTGATCGTGGGCAAATTGTTGGTGCCCGACGAATGGGTCACTCCATCTCGCAAGTCGTGCAGGCACTGGGATTTTCACGAGCCACTGTGTCACGGGTACAGGGTGCATCGTGAGTACATAGAATCCGGTAAAAGCATCCCTACAAGGGCCAACTGCCGTGGACAACAGTGTGTGGATGAGCGGAGTCATCATCAGCTAGCTCGCATTGTAACAGCGGGCCACAGTGCAAGGAATCACTCTGCAATCAAACGCTGGTGCACAAAAACGTGTAAGCAGCTACACCATCCAGAACCATCTCCTCGCTATGGGGTACAGAAGCCATCGTCCCACGAGGGTACCACTGCTGACCGCACATCACAGGGTGTAAAGATTAGCATGGGCGAGGGAACATCGCTACTGGATCTTACACATGTGGAAAAATGTTGCCTGGACTGATGAGTCGAGATTCACGTTGGTACATGCGGATGGCAGGATACGAGTACGGCGCAAACCACATGAAGCGAAGATCCTTCTTGCCAGCAGGGTACTCTTTTAGCTGGTGAGGGTGGCATTCTCGTCTGGGGACTGTTTACGTGTACTGAAATGGTACCCCAGGTACGTGTCACATCGTCCCTCACAGGTCAACGTTACCGGGATATCCTGGACGACCATTTCCTCCCGTTCGTGAGTCTTCATCATCCCACTGGGGGCCTCATCCTGCAACAAGACAATGCAGCTCCCGAATTGTATCCGAATGGTTGGATGAACACTCCCCTGACGTGACCTCGCTTCCTTGGCCTGACTTCAATCCCCTCGAGCACATCTGGGATGCCATCGAGAGAGATGTTCGAGGCTCTGACCCTTCCTTCCCCTCCCCCATCAAATCATCGTGAACTGTGGAAGCTTGTTCAGGGGTCGTAGATCCGTATGGCTTCCCAACGCTACTGGTGTCTTGTCGTCTCCTTACCGAGACGAATCGCCGCAGTGACAAGGGCGAAAGTTGGTGTTACACGTTACTAGACAGGTATCTCTAATTCAATTGCTCTTCAGTGTATACTGCTCTGGGAACTTCACCTGCGCTACCGTTCAGTCTCCAGACTAGCTCATTTCTCTAGGCTGGAGATGGTCATAATGTCATGATTCATCGGTGTATATTTGTTATCTTTCTCTATAAGCGTCATGTACTGTAAGTTGAAATCATGATTTCGTAAAAAAAAGTTTCATTCCGGTACATGCAGTGAATGAAAAACAAAGAACGCTGAATTTTCCATCTGCATGACCTACATGTTGCTCAGTCAACGTAGACAGATAGACAGAACGGAACAGCCAAAATGGGTAGATCCTAAACAGGTAGAAAAAAGATAGGCAAGGCAGGATACCGAAATATAGATAAATGCGTCTGTACATACGTAGATAGAGAGCACAGAGTGCCAGTAGCTCGTGATTTTGTGTAAATGATATTACTCATGATTAAGGAATGATTTTACTCAAGATTTTGTGTAAATGACTTTGTGCATGATTGAAGGGTGGTTTTGCTCATGATTGAGGGTGGATTTTTCTCATGAATTCGTGCTAATTATTTTGCTTATGCATGAGGTACAATTTTGTGTAAATGATTTTTCTCATGGTTGAGTGATTATCTTGCACATCATTCTGTGCAAATGATTTTGCTTATGAATGAGGGATGATTTTGTGTAAATGATTTTGTGTAAATGATTTTGCTCATGGTTGAGTGATTATCTTGCCCATCATTCTGCATAAATGATTTTGCTCACGACTGAGGTATTACTTTGCTCATAATTTTGTTACGTAAATGATCTTGCTTTTGGCTTTGGGCATATAATTTGGCCCATAATTGAGCGATTATTTTGCTTACGATTTTTTGTAAATTACTTTTTCTCACGATTGAGAAAAGATTTTGCTGATGACTGAGAGATGCTTTTGCTCATGATTTTGTGTAAATTGTTCTGCTCGTAATTGAGTAATAATTCTGCTCATAGGGTGAATGTACTAGTGAATGACCGGATCCAGTAAATGACCAGTTTCTCCTTAAAACGTTTAAAATAAGCTCCACAGGCCTGCTAGCCAATGAAGTTGCACAACAGGCATGGATGTTGTGTATGTCTTACGGCACTGGCTCTCTCCCTTCCCTGGAACCAGTGACCCTAAATTAGGGAAGGGCGACTGCTTATAGCCCATTGGGTTGCTCACGGTGGTCGTTAAACCTCCAATAAAAAAAAAGTTGCACAAATAAGAGAAGAAGCGAAATCTCTTGCAAGGCCTGTGATTGGCTGCCTATAATCACGTGATACAGAATCCAAGATGGTGGTATACATATGGGTAAAGTGAGAATGTTTGTTCTGTTCATACTCCACAATAAGGTACGCCTTGTGCGATTAATCATGTAGTAATATAATATCAACTATTATAGTAGTTCCTTCTTACTCTTATTATGATTGTTGTGGAACTTAAAAGTCATAAATAAATTTTTAATAGAAAGAAAACGTATATAACCTCAAATACATGCAGTAGTATTGGTGGACACATACTGAAGCAATTCCCTGATATGGCACCAGTGAATGACCATTTCGGTCATACACTGGCGTTAGAAAATATTCTGTCTCCTGCTCTGTTACCAAGTATAATGACCACCTTATAAATAATGCGAATATTTTTGTAACACTGAATTACCTAAAAGGGTACTGCTACCAGTAAATGACCGATCTAAATTGTGTGTCGGTCATTTACTGGGTGACAGTAGCAATTTATTGTTTATCAACTAATTACTGGATATTCATGATGAAATTCTGGGTTAATATTATTCATCTCGTTTATATAGGTTACTAGCATTGTACCCGATATTTCCCGAGTAAATATTCGTGGAATAACCAAGTTCAGCGGCTGAAATTGTATGAATGAAAAATATATTCCTCTAGTTTTCCAGTAAATTCATTTTAATTCGTTTAGGTTACTGCTTTCTGGTAAACAATATTTTTGGATTTTCCATTGGGAGCAAAAATGTAGAGATTTTTAGGATTGCCAACCCTTGACCAGGCAACATAGAGTTGCCCGTGTGAAAAGCAGGGTTCAACCGAAATAATGCCAGCCACTGCTAATAACTGGCCTTTCGCTTTTTTGATGGACATGGCAAAGGCCAGACAAATCGAGAATTACAGACGCTTGAAGTCAAACGGCATTTCTGTGGGAATCAATGGAATCCTCGGAATGAAGACATCTTCCCCTTTTGCACAACAAGTCAGAACAGTTGCTTCGATGATGTGCTTGAACAAATTCTTGATGCAAAGCCTGGTTCCATTGCAAAGTCTTGATGGGTCTAAGTTCCTCAGCAGCATGATTGGTGCCTCCTTTTTGAGAAGCAATTTGTGGGGTGGCATACCTGGTGGCCCCAGTGAGTTGGGGAACTCTATCGGGTAGAGAACTGCCTGTGCTGCTTCTGTGACAGTATCAATTGACTTGTAGGATGTGGTGGCACCATGAAGTAAATTTTGAATCTGAGCATTGATATTGTTGACGCTGTCATTTTTTTGAGCTAGAATTGCTCTTTCACACAGCCACTCATGATTCAGGGAATTGAGTTTAATGTTTGGAAAAACATTTCCCGCAAGTTCTTCGACAGTCTTTAAAACTTAATACAGACATTTAACGTGGACCAGGAACATCAAACAAAGATCTTCGCTCTTTCCACGTTTATAAGTGAGTTACGAAAAAATTCTCATTGGCCGCCACCGGGAGTCGAACCCAGGGTCTTCCAGTTACGCGCCGGATATGCTTCCGCTACACCACAGCAGCCTCGAATTCCTCCAGACTTACACACGCTAACTGCCAAGCCAACTTGGCAGGTTGCTTCTTGGAGCAACCTGCCAAGTTGGCTTGGCAGTTAGCGTTTCTAGCTCCAAGAAGCAACCTGCCAAGTTGGCTTGGCAGTTACCGTGTGTGAGTCTGGAGGAATTCGAGGCCGCTGTGGTGTAGCGGAAGCATATCAGGCGCGTAAATGGAAGACCCTGGGTTCTTTTTTTTTTTGAGGTTTAACGACTACCGTGAGCAACTCAATGGGCTATAAACAGTCGCCCGTCCCTAATTTAATGTCACTGGTTCCAGGGAAGGGAGAGAGCCAGTGCCGTAAGACAAACACAACATCCATGCCTCACCGGGATTCGAACCCGGACCCCTTTTGGACGAATGATCAGAGGCCATCGCCTTAGACCACTGCGCCACCTGGGCGGCGACCCTGGGTTCGACCCCGGTGGCGGCCAATAAGCATTTTTCCGTGACTAACTTATAAAGGTGGACATGTTCTCGAAAATTTTGTATGGATGCCCCTTGACCTCCGCGGGTTCCGACCCCCTTCCAAAAACCTTGTACGGTCTAAGTTAGAGTATCATGAGATAATATACCAAATTTGGTGGTTCTAAATTGAAAACTGTAGAACTTTTAACGAAAATTTTGCATGGGGGGGCCCCGTGATCCAGCAGATCCGATCCCTTCCAAAAACTGCCTACGGTCTAAGTTAGAGTATAATGAGATAATATATCAAATCTGGTGGTTGTTAATTGAAAACTGTAGAACTTTTTCCAAAAAATTTGTATGGGAGCACTTTGACCTCCAGGCTCCGACCCCTTCCCAAAACCGTCTACGGTCTAAGTCATAGTACCATGAAATAGTATACCAAATTTGATAGATCTAAATTGAAAACTATAGAAAGTTTAACTAAAATAACGGAAATTTTGTATGGGAGCCCCCTTGACCCGCCCCGGCTCCAACCCCTTCCAAAACCCTTCTACGGTCTAAGTTAGGATACCATGAGATAATATACAAAATTTGGTGGCTCTAATTTGAAAACTGTAGATCTGTATAGCGGACAAACAAACATACACACAACCAAATACACAAACTTTTACTTTTATATATATAGATATTCCAACGTGGAAGATTATGCAGAGGGGAAGAAAAGGTCATACTCTCGCTTCCGCTATACAAAAGGCGATTTGTCTGAAGCTGTAGGCTGCCCCGGTGGCGCAGTGGTCTAAGCGATAGCTTCTGATCATTCGTCCGAAATGGGTCCGGGTTCGAATCCCGGTGAGGCATGGATGTTGTGTTTGTCTTACGGCACTGGCTCTGTTCCTTCCCTGGAACCAGTGGCCCTAAATTAGGGACATTGAGTTTCTCACAGTGGTCGTTAAACCTCCAATCAAAAAAAAAAAAAAAAGAAGAAGAAGAAGCTGTAGCAGCAGTATGAAGTAGCACCATGAGTGCCAATAAAGCTAGTAAAACTTAAAATATGCCTAAAGGAACTCTCATAAATAATGATAAGGCACCCATGGGAAGGAAAATGTAGCAACCTTCAACTTTGACGAAAGAAGAAGACAGCTTGGTAAAGTGAAAAATTGGGAAAGCGAAGCTAGGTTTTCCTATGCATCTTGATGAGGTGAAGGATATCGTCCGGAAGGTTATAGTTGAAACTCAACGAAGTAATCCGTTTCAAAACAATCGACCAATGAGGAAATGGCTAGAGCTATTCCTGGAACTAAATTCTACTTTAGCTAAAAGAAATACAGAAATGATATTAGAAGCGCGGGTTGCTGTTACAGAAGAAATGACACGGGAGTGGTTTAAGTAACTAAGTGGTTCTTTGGAAGAAGTAGGAGCTAATGATTTGCTTAAAGATCCAAGCCGCGTATTCAATGCAGATTAGACAAGAATGGAACTTTGTCCTAAAACAGGCAAACTTCTAGGGCCAAAGATGTATAGGAATTTCTATGATATAGCACCTGGTAAAGAGAAAAAAATGCATCACGCTACTCTGTAATTATTCAGCAAATGGTTTGATGGTAGATCCAGTGATTGTTTATCCTTACCAGAAGGTTCCTAGAGACATTGTCGAATCTGTCCCCGACGGATATGCAGTTTGGAGAAGCGAATCTGGATGGATGATAAGGGCAAACTTTTTCGAGTATATTGCAAAATTCTTTCATCCATGACTTATTGCTAAACAAACTGAGTTCCCCTAACTTTTACTTCTGAATGAGGAGCTGTACAAATTCTGTGTAGAAAAGCAAATTATGGTATTTTGCCTTTTACCAAACGCAACGCATATTCTACAGCCTTGTAATGTAGCAATGTTTCGACCTCTGAAGAGAGAGTGGAGAAACGTTATCAGGAAGCATCAAACTTCAAGACCAGTTTCAAAAGTTTATTTCGCTATTTTGTTTAGCGAAACTTATCAGAAAATACTGAAAGCTGATACCATCAAGAGAGGTTTTGAAGTGTGTGGATTATTCCCTTTCGATCCTAATGGGGTGGACAATATAAAATGCATTTCAACTAGACGAAAGGAATTATTCAGTCAAGGACAGGAGTCCAATAGACATGAAAATTCAGAAGAATACATTTTCGCACTCAGGGTGATAGAGAAGGAGATACCTCTAGATATGCTGGAGTCCTTTAGGAAACCAGATGCAACCAGAATGGAACCAGTAACTGAAAAAGTATTGTTTTCTCTGTGGAAGACAATACAATCCAAAATGCACGTTAACAGTTCTCAGCATGTCCTAAGCATGACAGCAGACAGACCAGTCAACACTTCTGCTTTAACAGAAGATGATACCTATCAAGAAAGTATTATTGTAGAGGATAGTGAAAGCAATGGGATTCAATACAAATTTGGAGATGACAATCCAATTTTTGACGTAAATGTGACAAGGATGGTAAGTCAGATATGTAATATCCGAACACTTGAAAATTTTTATCGTCCCGGTCGTTTTCTGGGAGACGCGGATTCGACTCCCGCTCCAGGACGATGAAAATTTTCAAGTTTTCGGATATTATCTGACTTATCATCCTTGTCACATTTACGCCAAAAATCGGATTGTCATCTTCAAAATTTGTATTATATGGCGTAATCCCGTATTTCTTTCATGAATTTTCTCCTTCTCCGGGCTACACGGGAAGGCCGCCCACGTGGCGCAGTGGTCTAGGCGATGGCTTCTGATCGTTCGTCCGAAAGGGGCCCGGGCTCGAATCCCGATGAGGCATGGATGTTGTTTATGTCTTACGGTAGTGGCTCTCTCCCTTCCCTGGAACCAGTGACCTAAATTAGAAACGGGTGACTGCTTATAGCCCATTGAGTTGCTCACGGTGGTCGTTAAACGTCCAATAAAAAAAAACACGGGATAAGATTCTTAACCTCCAGATTCGCTAAACATGAATGCCGGTTGCTTCGACTAGCAAATCCTGTGATGGTTTTATTCAAATTGATCGGAAACTTGAAACTTGGTAGTTCTGGATGTTGTACTGGTTAGCATACCCGGGCGTTTTCTGGGAGATGCGGTTTCGAGTCCCGCTCCAGGACGATGAAAAATTTCAAGTTTTCGGATATTATCTGACTTACCATCCTTGTCACATTTACGCCGAAAATCGGATTGCCATCTTCAAAATTTGTATTATATGGAGTAATCCCGTATTTCTTTCTTTAATGGGAATCAATTTAGTATGTATCAGATGATATCCCCATTGCAGCTCTTCATGAGTCTGATAATTATGCTAATGTACCTCCCGGACCATGAATAAGTACTGACGCTGTTCCGTATACATCATTTAGATCAAAAGGTGTCACTAATATTTGGAGTAATCATTTACACTGGTCAAAACATGGAAATGAAAAAGATATTGGAAAGGAGAAACGAAGAACTGAAAAAAATCCTTTCGCTGTGACTTCGGAAAAATGGAAGAAATACCATGACAAGAAATCAACGGAAAAGGAAGAAAAAGAAAGTGCAAAGCAAACAACGTAAAGGAGAAAGAAAGGAAAAGAAAAAGCAAAAAATGAATCCTAAGAAAAAAATATAAGAAAACGCAAAGATTGGGAGAGTGAAACTCAGACAGATTTAGATGCAATGTCACTTGCTCCTAATATAGATTTTATGTGGATCTGTTTGCAACTCGCTCTGCCAAAAGTGATGTCCATAACATTGATTTCAATGAAATTGATTATGTTATTGTAAAATATTAGGGGAAATATTATCTAGGAATAGTGGTGACAGAAGATAACACTGAATCCGAAGTAAAAGTAATGGCAAAGGCCAACCAAGACAAATGGAAATAGCCAAAAAAGTTGATCAAATATAGTACAGCCATAGCGATATAATAGCGCACATTAAAGAGCCTGAGACAGTGGCAAAATATTCTTGTGTTTTTATAATTCCGAATTATTATTACATTTGTCATTAATTCCAAGTTCCTGGTAGGGTATACAGGATAGGCTGCTTGTAGTTTTGCTTAAATGTTAACAAATTATATTTGTTTTAAATCTGAATCGAACTTAGTTTTTGTTTATAGGTAGTATAACGAATTAAATTTCTCCGTCATTTTGGGTCCCCTCATTCCGGAATAAGTCGCTCTACCAATTGAGCTACGCGGACGTTCGTTATCGCTGCTATCTGCCTTTATATAGTGTGCGTCCTGCTGGGCAGGCACGTCACATCTCTCCCCCCTTCCTCGAAAGAGCCGTGACCATGAATCGTTGCAGGCAGCCATCCGCTGTAGAACGTGCACTTGAGAACTCCCAGTCAATCTGGTGTTTGGAATGCAACGTCAGACACATTTATTTTTCGAAGCACTTGAGAAGGAATTCTCTGATTTTTCCTATCTTGCGGTGTGGAAAGAACATCACACCATTACGAGATCTTGAACGGCCGGGTCATGCAGAAAGTTCGGGCGCCATTATAACGAAGTAAATTTCTCCGTCATTTTGGGTCCACGCCGGGGCTCGAACCCGGGCCCCTCATTCCGGAATAAGTCGCTCTACCGATTCAGCTACGCAGACGTTCGTTATCGCTGCCATCTGCCTTTATATCGTGTGCGTCCTGCTGGGCAGGCGCGTCACAGTAACTTGATTTTACCTCTTTCTTTCTCAATTTGATCCTTCTAAATTTAACTTGAATGAACATTGTCATCAATATTTCCAAATTTTAATAGAGTTTAATCTAGAAGAAATTACTTTGAGGCTGACTTTGTAGGAAACCAGTGTTAAAGGACAAAAAAATTACAATTTTCATTGGTTTAAGCACCACATTTCAATCATTTCTGCCTGCGGTCATTCATTGATGTCAGAGAAGTCAATCACTGGAAAGAAATGGTCATTCTCTGGGGTTCAAGATAAGAGAAAGTTGTCTTCTTTATTCTGACTTACTTGCGTCACCATATGGAGACGCCAGAACTGTTGCATAAGGGAAATAGTTGAAATATTAACGCGACAGGATGTATACAACACAGGTATCTCTTTCGAACTACCGGTAGCTTGGAACCATCTGATAGGCATCGCAAGATGGACTTAACGACTCTAGTTTCTTAATAAAGTTTATATTTCTTTTCCTTTTGCATTAACTTTTAAGATATTGTATCCACCACGTTCCGGGGTTGTTTATGCGCGCAGTCTTCACGCATGATTTCATTTGTAGTATTATAATTTACGTTCTGTTTACAATTTTGATTCTGTATTCTCTATGTAACCGCCTGATGAAGAGGTCCGTTGACGAAGAAAGCTTACGGAGTGAAATTCGTGTGATTTCTTACTTTGACACCAATAAATCAGATCATTATATTTATAATTATTTTTTCTGGTGTTAGCGTCCCACAATCTATATGTTGTTTTTTGCTCTGCCCGGGCATATAATGGACGCATATCATAAACTTAGAAGATTCAGAATCAAGCTTGAGATACTGCAGAACGATCGCACTCTGTTTTCTTGCAAGACTGCAGAACGCGAGACCTGATTCCTCCTTTCCTCTAGTTTAAATCGGCACTTGCCAATCCTTGGTTCCAACGTAAAAAGTTAATATTCCAGCAGCAAACGCTGAAGCACCTAATTCACTCCGAAAGAGTTTGAATCATGGAGCTGGAATCTAAGTCCTATAGCCTGCACGCTGCTCTAACGCATCTAGTCTCAACTTTGGAGCTAGATATAATGCTAAGAAAAATAGACATGCTGACCAGCAGAGAGCGTGAAACCCACGCAGCTGGCCACAAGAAGAAATTAGATAAGCTATGGGCAGAACAGCACCCGAACATTCCTCAGCATCAATATTTCATAATTCCAGTAATTAATGTTTCTTCTAGGACACTTACCCATTCAAAGCTTGAGATCCTGCAGAAAGGCCCAAAATTTACATTTGAGAGACCTTTTAGATACAAAGAAGTGGCGCCACAAATCGAAAGTGTCCTACGGCATTTGCCCTTTGCTGAGCGTTACCCTGTCAGATACAAATGCGCAGCCATGCTTACAAGGATCGCGAAGACACGGTAGAGAAATTACATTCAGAAGCTCCCACTTGAATTAAAGAGGCTCAAACATGACAGAGACATTGTTTTCCCACTAGCTGAGAAGTCGGGGCAGATCGCCATAATAGATGAGCAAGACTACACCAGAAAATTTTCGTTCTTTCATTGATTCGAACGCCGTCATGCAGACAACACATCCTCTGAACAGATGGAAAGCAAGAGTCAGAAAAGCTGCTAAATTTAAAGCCCTTCTAGATGCCATCAAGTTAGGAGTGAAACTGCCTCCTGGAGCATCCATACCCAAATTATTCGGGAGATTAAAGCACCATAAAGAGGGCAACCTAATCAGGCTGATCGTTTCAAGGAAGAAGGCACCATCAGCACACCTTGACAAATCCCTAGCAACTTTTCCTTATGCCATTCCTTCCGAACACAGAGAGAGTCCTTACCTCCTGGAATGAATTCATCTCAAAACTAAAAGGTATCACCCTTTACACAACAGGATCTTATTGGCAGCTTTGATGTTATCTCCCTATACCCCTCTGTTCCAATACCGGAGGCTACACAAAACATCAAACGAATCCTGACTGGACCTAACCTTTATGATAAAGAAGCTCTGAAAGATCTCTTTGCTGTTACTGACTGAGCTGTAGAATCCAACTTCTTTGCCTATGGCTCCCACGTCTACAAGCAATCAAAAGGAGACCCTATGGGCTCAGCCTTGTCTCCAATACTCGCTGAAGCCATCATGAGACCTATTGAAGAGACCGCACTCACCATTCTTCCCAGGACACCAAGAGTATGGCTACGCTATGCAGATGATATCTTTTTGTATGGGAGCACGGAGAAGCCTACCTGCAAGACTTTATAGTAGAGATAAACAACATACATGAAGACATTAAAATGCGATACAAATGGAAAACCAAGGAGATTTACCTTATTTAGATGTACTTGTAACGAAATCGACTTCAGGTACACTCTCTACCGAAGTCCACTACACTATATACCAACAAGTAATTGGACACCTGTGATAGCATAGGAAAACGAAGTTTATTCACCTTCAATAGTTTGTGGAGCCTCCACGAGCGGCCATTGCAGCTGCGATCCTCCGGGGCATACTCTGAACCAGGCGTTGTACGACGGCTAGCGGTATTTTCTTCCACCCGGCTTGGAGAAGGCAGGTCATTTTCTTCACCGATTTCGGACGGTGAGAGCATCCCTTAAGTCGACGCTCCAACTCGTCCCAGAGGTGCTCGATAGGGTTAAGGTCTGGGCTCTGCGCAGGCCAGTCCATTCGATTAACCCCATTGTGACTATACCAAGCCATGGTGGACCTCGCAACATGACAGGTGGCATTTTCATCCTGAAAGTAACATGGGTCTACCTCGTGAAACTGCCACAACGTAGGAAGCACATGGTCATCCAAAATGGTGCAGTAGGTCTCGGCGTTGAGTCTACCAGAAATTGCGACCAAGGGTCCCGTGCCATACCAGGAGAAACACCCAGAGCATAATTCCACCGCCTCCGAAGTTCACAGTTGGCACAATACATTCCGGCAGGAGGCGTTCTCCAGGCAGACGCCAAACCCAGCCCTGCCATCCGAATGGTAGAAGGTGAACCTTGATTCGTCGCTTCAGAGAACCTGTTTCCACTGTTCAACGGTCCACGGTCGACATTCTCTGCACTACGTTAGCCGAGCAGCTCTATTGGACTTGGTGATCAAAGGCTTGTTGGCGGCAGCACGTTCATGATAACCGAGCAGATTGGCTTCCGTACGGATGGTATTCATCAAAAGAACACTCCCGGATGCCTGTTGAAACTCCTCGCGGATGTGGCCCATCGATTTGGTGCGGTTCGTCCGAATTTCTCTGGCCAGCACCTGTCGGTCTCCAACTCAAAGATTTGTGGGTCTGCGGGGTCGTTGCACATTCCGACAGTCATCTCTCATCTTCCACTTGCCAATCACGCAGGCCACTGTCGATTTTGGGTACTTCAACTCGCTGGATATGTCACGTATGGATCGGCCATTTCTGTGATACCCGACGGTTACACCTTTCTCGAAATCAGAGAGCTCCGAACTGCGTGACATCTTGCATGTGACTGGTTGCGTTGTTGTTTCCCACACGATATTTAACGTCGGCGGCGGCGGCGGCGGCCGTGACGTGTATCAAGACAGCAGATATCGTCGATTGCAGGGATGTCCAATTAAGTGTTGGTAGACAGTGTATAAACCCATGCACGTACCTAACCCTATTCCACCAGGATCAGCCAACCCAATAACACACAAGTATGCTCTATTCAAATACCGGGCTAAAAGAGCCAAAGATTTTTGCACCTTGAAATCAGACTATGATGACGAAATTAAGTCTTTGAAAGATCTTGCCGTTGCAGGAGGGTTTGACGTCTCCCGCTTAGAGGACACAATAGCAAAAGTTGAAGCCATCGCACTCGCTACACTGAACAGAAGAGCATCTTCAAAATTTGTCGGTTCGATCCCATACATCCCCAAAATATCTTATTTTATTAAAAATTACTTCCAGAAGAAAGGATTGGATGTCGGCCTAAAAGTTTCTAAACCCATGGCAACTGTCCTCAGTACAGCAAGAGGTAATGACACCTAGAAGCTCACAGATGCGGGCATCTACTGTATATATGCATTCTTCCAGTACTTACATATGGAACAGAGACATGTACCTTAAATAAAAAATACATACAAATACTGCAGATAACTGAAATAAATATGGAGAGGTGCACGCTTGGTGTAACCAGGAAAGATAAGAAGCGGAACTCGTGGATAAGGAAGATAACAGGAGTGGGAAACAATATGATTAGAGTAAAATCCCTGAAACGGCAAAGTGCTGGACATGTTCCCAGAAGAACAGACCATCGATGGACAGCCGAAATTCTAGACTGGATTCCAAAGGACAGAAAAAAGACCCAGAACAGGACCACATGGGAGGCGGATAAATCAAATTCGAAAGCTTGCTGGATTAGCATGGAGGAGACAGCCTCAAGATAGACAATTATGAAAGAAACTTGGAGAGACCTTCATTCAGCAGTGGATTGGCAATGATGACGATGACATACACTATATTGACAAAAAACACGCGACACCCCTTCAAAAGCAAATGAACGGATCCGCTGCGTTGTTAAGATGCGCGGTACAGTTGCAAACGGTATATAAACAAGCCTGGAGCTGACCGCGATCATATCGCACTGTGAGGTTAAGTGAAAATGTTGCGACGTGAGACAACTGACTTTGAGAAAGGAAAGATTTTATTTTTGGGTGTTATATTAAGGGGTTATCCATAAGAGAAACCGAGAGGTGCTTAAACATACCCAAGTCAACTGTTTTGGATGTACTGAATAAGTGAAAGACACATGGAGTGCCTGAAGCAGCAAAACGTACCGGCACCCTAAAAGAAAATCAGTGATAGAGGACGTCGAAGCCTCAGTAGAGTCGTTACAGCTAACCGACGGAGTACTGCACAAAAACCTCAGTGTACAGGTGAGTAAAAATGCTGGAACGTCGGTATGTACACCTACCATTCGCAGATAAATTCATTCCATGGGTTACCGTGGTTGTGCGGCTGTTCACAAGGCTTTCACCTGCACTCGGAATGCTACTCGTCGTTTGCCATGGTGTAAAGAACATTTATCGTGGACCGTAGATCAACGGAAACGGGTCCTATATACTGATGAATACAGATACGCGATCCATCAGTCTGATGGCCGTGTGTGGGTATGGTGGCAGCCTGGGGAGTGCTATTTAGCACAGTGTACTGTTCCTACGGTCAAGTTTGGAGCTGGCAGTGTGCCCGTGTGGGGCTGGTTTTCGTGGTATGGTCCCGTTCCATTGGTTATCGTGGAAAAACTTGTTAACCAGCACGTCTACCTCGATATTCTAGACAATTATGCTCCACCAACTGTGTGGCAATATTATGGAACACAGGCTTGTTTATACCACCAGGATAATACACGGAGACATAAAGCAGGGACTGTGACGGCGTGGTTTGATGATAATTCCGTATCGTATGTGGACTGGCCAACACAGAGCCCTGATCTAAATCCCATAGAGCACCTATGGGATGAATTAGAGCTCCGCATAGGAAGTTTGGATCCAAGGCCTACTACTATGCAACAGTTAGCGGCAGCATTATGTACTGAATGGAAGCGCATACCTATCGCTATGTTCCAGAAACTTGTCAAAAGCATGTCTCGAAGGGTCAGTTTTCAGTTTTCACACAGTATTTATTAGAAGAAAGATACAGGAGATGTGCTTGAATAAATCATCTCAAATGATGTATGACAAAAAAAATATTTACAGATGCTTGTAGCTTACGCTACTGCTTATTTACACGGTTCTGTACATTGATGATAGTAAAAAAACAGTTAATTACACTCGAGTGTCTGGTGAGGCAACAAAAGTCTCTGACAAAGCAAAGAATAGGAACAATTCAGCTTGAAGAGCGTTATACAATATTAATTTTGCACAGTATTGATGCAAGGAATAATACAGAATTCGAGCTTGCAGACATAGATTCAACAGACAGGTGATGAGAAATTAACAGAATGCGCAGCTTGCGCTACGTTAATTACAGGATTCGGTGCAACGTTTGCATGACAACAGTTAAGTGCAGTAGAAATCTGGCGAGGCAATATGAATCTCTGGTAATACAGAGAGTAAAATCAATCCAGAATGATGAGCACTATAGAGTATAAATTTTACACAATATTGATGAAAAAAAAATTCTGACCGAAAGGTGATACATTGTGGGTGACCTGGAAAACCAGGAGGTTGCAGGTGATCAAGGGACAAACATGAAATCGAAAGTTCAAAAGACAGATGATAAAAAATTTACAGATGAATGTGGCTCGCGGTACTACATGTTACATACAACGGTGATATGAAAAATAGTTATATACAATAATTTTCCTGAGAATACAAAAAGAAAAAATAATCTCTGAAAATACAGAGAGAAGACACAACTCATCACAGTGAGTATTGGAGAACACAAATTTACACAGTTGAAAAGTAAAATTACACTGTTGAATCAGGAATTGAAGATAAGAATATACTGTAAAAACGACAAAGTTTACAGATGTCTGTGGTTTGTGAAACGACCTATATACATGATTCTGTACAATGAGAAGTTACAATTTATATATATTGGTTTGTCAGAGGTGGTAAAAAGAAATAGTCTCTGACATCGCAGAGAGAATACATAATTCAGCAAGATGAGTAATAAAAAACAAAAAAAATTACACATGAGTTATACACGAAATGATACATGTGAAGAGGATGAGAACAGAGGCTTAAAAAAAGCGTGAAAAGAAATTGACAATTATAAGTAGCTCATGCTTCGAACAATTCATAGGATTCTATACAATAATTGATCTATTAAAAGTGATGTACAATAGTGAGACAAACAAAAAAATTCTGATAAAATAGAGAGTACAAATAATATAGTACAGTTAATGTTGAGGAACAAGATTGCACTCAGTTGCGAAGCAAGAAAAAAAAACAGGAAATGTGTATAGAAAAATCGTCTCAAAATGACATATGAAAAGAAGATTTACAGGTGCTTGTAGCTGACGCAACGACCTATTCACAAAGCTCAATATAGTGGTGAGAGAATACAGTTTATGTATGATAATTTGTCGGAAAAGACAAAAAATAGTCTCCGATGAAGCAGAGATTGAAGACAAGTCAGCATGGCAAAAATTGTATCTATCAGGAAGTAGGTGAAACAAAAGTTCCGACTGTAAGGTGAAGCGTTGTGGGCGACCCTGCAAACCAAGTGGTTGCTGGTGACCAAGTTGATAGGAACTGTGGTTCACTGCAGCGTGCAACTGCAGTGGTAAGTTCTAGTCGAAGGCGGGAGAGTAGGCGATTACGAAAATGACAAAGTAACGCAGTACTGACTTTATTTATGTCAGTAGAAGCTTCGGGGGGACGCTGAAGATGATACACGTGAATTATATGTTTTACAAGCACGAAGATGTAGGAGCAGACTGCCGGAAGGTGAATAGGGCGAGAAGAGTTCAGAAGCAGTGTTCGGTAGGCGCTGAAGGTGAGGACGGTCTCACAGGATCGTTGCGCTAGCGTGAAAGCAAGATGGAGTATTGGCAATAATACTGTGCAATACATGAAGACATGCTGGACGTCAGCCTCCTCGCCACAATACGGACAGGAGAGTGAAGATAAAATGGTCATGCGATGTAAAATCGACGGCACAGGGAGGCGGTTGTGTAAGAAAAGCCAATGTGAATTGACTTCAAGGGGTGCTGAAAGTGGGGAAAGCTCGGCGGACCACACTGCAAAGGTAGAAGAAAGTGGAATTCCAGAAATGGGAAGAGGTGCGGAAGAGCGAGAGAGAAAACGGTAGAGATCAGCTGTTGAGAAAGAGACAAGAGGAAGAGGTGGACCAATGGACGACAGAAAAAATGGGAGAAGGAGAGAGGCAGAGTGAACAGAAATGAGACCTGAGGGAGTAGCAAGCTCAGGGAACAGGGATATTATAGTAGAAATAAGAGAATTGTGAACAAAGTGAGCGTTGGCATTGGAACGGAGAGCAGAGGGTAGAGAAGAGAAGGGGAGCCAGGAAAGATCGGTGTTAACAAGATCGCTGACAGTAACGATTCCGGCTCGGAGCCATGAAGGAAAAGCAAAACATGGGAGATGGGGAGGGTGTAGCAGAGAAGAAAAAAAAAGAGGTTCGGAAAGTAGGTCATTTGTGGAGGCAGGGAGAGAGCGAGAAAGAGGGAGGGAACGAAGAAAGGAGATAGCCTCTTTGTAGACAGGAGGGAAAAGTGTGAGAAGGGGACAGTGGTCCATGAGTAAGAACGAAAGGAGAGTAAAGCTTGGGGTTATGCGGAGAGACTATGACATCACGAGCAGCAACTGCAGAGGGAGCAGGTGCCGCAAGTGATCGTAAAAACGTAGACACACGATAAGCCTTGTAATAGGATCTGACGTCGGGTAGACTAATGCCTCCGTTGGAAGGAGACAGGCTGATTTGAGGTGCTGCGACCCAGTGATGGCCGGGCCAGATAACCTGAGTTTGACAGCGGGTGAGTTCAAGAAGACGTAGTGCTCGTTGCTTCGAAGCCAACCAGGAATACGTGCACATTGAAAGCAGCAGGTAAGTGTGCGTTAGACGTGCTCTTTGAAAGACGGAGGTGCAGAATTGTGCGCGCCGCCAGATTGCGACCGAGCGATGTAGGCGTGGCCGGAGAGTCATCCAGGTGACGAGTGAAGCAGTTGCTGGTTTTCCAAGGTGGACTCCTAGGAATCGTTGAGAGGTGTTGGACCACTCTGCTCCCCAAGGAGAGTCAGTGCGTTTAGCCCACGAACCGGTCCATAGGCCTGTGCTTTTCGTTGTGTTTAGCGCTGCTCCAGAACATGAGGCGTAGGTATTGTAAAGATTGTGGAGATCGTGAAATTGTGAGTCTTGCCGAATGCAGAATGTAATATCGTCGGCGTAGGCAACATAGGTAGCAACATGATGACGTGTGCTAGCTTACCACCGGTGGTAGTGAAGCAAAGAAGGATCGATGGACTGCGCGTAAAAAAGGTTCTATTGCGAGGGCGAAGAGCTGCCCGGATAAGGGGCAACCCTGACGCACGCCGCGACGGAATGGTATGGGAGCTGTGAGAAGGTTGAGCAGCTTGACGTGGAAAACTGCGTCCCGGTAGAGGGAGATGAGAAGAGAAGGAAAGGAAGGAGGAAAGCCGAAATTTAGTAATGTAGCAAGAAGGTAATCATGAGAAATATTATCGAACGCTGAGCGTTGATCGAGGGAAAGAAGAGCAAGGGGTTCTGAGCGAGAGCGGGCGAGGTGAATTAGATCATTAAGAAGCTGAATATTATGGGAGATGGAGCGCCCGGGTACAGTATAGGTTTGATTAGTGGAGAGAATATGAGGGAGTATGGGGTTAAGCCGGCGGGACAGAAATTTAGTATAGAGTTTATAATCAGTATTTAAGAGTGAGATGGGACGCCAATTCCCCAAGTCAAGCGGATCACCCTTCTTGGGGAAAAGTACAACATGTGCGAGCGTGAAACTCCTTGGAAGAGATGTAAGATGCATGGCAGTAGAAAAGGCACAGAGGAGAAATGGAAGGAGGGCAGGAAGAAAAGCCTTATAGAAAGAAACAGGGAGACCGTCCGGGCCAGGTGAAGCCCGGGGGTTGAGGGACGAGAAAGTATCAGAGAGCTCTGTTAAAGTGGGAGGATGGAAGAGGCTGGCTAAAAGATGAGAAGGGACCTGAGGCAAAGAAGAGAACAGAAGAGCAGAAGCCGTAGGGGAGGGAGGAGGAGTTTCACAAAATTTTGAAATGTAGTAATTACGTACCATAGAACAAATTAGAACTGGTTCGGATGAAACTACTCCAGTTGGAAGACAAAGGTGCTGTAGAACAGAAGAGGATCGGCGAGTTGACTCAAGTGACGTAAGGAATTCGTACGAACAAGCATTAGGTTTCAGGTGTTGTAGTTTAAGGCGTTGAAGGGCTTGTTTTGCAAGTGGCACCAAAAGTGAATGTAATTCTGCCTGGTAGACTTGAAATAGGGGATCAGCAAGATTGAGCAAAGAAAGCATTTGCCTAGTTATGATCAAGTCGCATCCTCCATTGTGTCATGATCGAGTATGACAGGTTTCGTACCAGTAGTATGAGGTGGCGTTTTACTTCCAACCAAACGTTGAGGGGGCACGGTGCAGAATGAAGCCTTGTACGCCAATCTGCAAGAAAATCTCGCACCGATGAGCAGAAGGCTGAGTCATCTAAAAGAGTGTCGTCAAAAGTCCAAGGCCGGATTGTACGTGGCTGTGTTGAAGTAGCAAAAACTGTTATGGCAATGGCGCAATGATCCGAGGAGGCTGTGGGTGTACAGCATGAATCTGATATTACTGGTAGAAGAAGAGAAGTTGCATAAAAGCGATCCAATCTTGCTGTAGGAGGATCAATGGCTCTTGGTGCACGCCATGTATGTGTAGTCTGGGTTGGTGACAAATGGCGTTGAACATCTACGAGTGAGAAGTCTGAAGTGATAGACTGTAAGAGATGTACTACTTCCGTACGGTGTTCTCTGGAAGAAGAAGAGCGATCAGTTAGGGGATGTAGAGTGCAATTGTAGTCACCTCCGATAAGTACCCGGTCGGTGATGGGATAACGTGACAGAGCCCGTCGAAATTTTGCAAACAGCTCTGGCACGTGAGTAGGAGTGCAAGGAACATAAATGTTGAATACATGAAATTTTTCAGCTGCGACGGTGAAAGAGACTCGTTGTAATAAGTCTCGACATAAGTTTTTCACTGAGAAGGAGGAAAGAGTTGAACGAAAACGTGAGTGAACACCAACTGCCATGCCACCACGCGACAGTTGGCTGTAGGCGTGATGGAAAGTATGATCCCACTGACGCCATTGATGAAATTGAGTGGTGGAAGTACAGTTTGTTTCCTGCAGAAGTAATATATCATCATTCAGCGGAGCAAGATCCTCTCGTACCAGCGCATTCGCAAGAGGTGTCGCAAAACCGCGACAATTAAGTGACACCACCTTGAATGTCTAGGTTAGTTGTGGGATGCAGTAGGAATTGACTGGCTGTAGTGATGGAGTGGAGTCGACGGAGAAAACAAGCACTCCACGGGACCTCGTCCGCAGTGCGCCGAAGAGTGTTTTCAAGTGAGTGTAATTGAACCAGCACTTGTGGAAGAGCTGCTTCATACTGCTGAATGGAAGTGCGTGCTGAGGAAGGGCTAGAGGACCCTAAAAGGCAATCCAGCACGTCCTCGTATGGCAGAGGCTCAGCAGGGAAAGCATTTTCAGCAAGAAAAGTTGTGAATTCTTCTAGTGAGAGAAAGGCACCCTCACATGCTGTCTCAGAGAAAGTGTGTAGAGGCGACCTGGAGAACGGTCGTCGAGAGCTGACGGAGCGAGTGGATGAGCGGGTAGAAGAGCGAGATGATCTTCGGGACGCCAGAGTCTTTGACTTCTTCGTCTTAGGGCGAGTAGCACCACTGCGTTTTCCAGCAACCACTAAAGCTTCATGATCGTCTGGAGAGTCTGAACCCGAAGCGTTACCTGTGACTCGTGTCAAGGAGCCAACGGTAAAAGCTGAGGAGTGGTCAACATGTACATCAGCAGTGGTTGTAAAAGTACAAGGGGGAGTCGATTTTGGAAGCCTGGGAAAATTCTTAGGATCAGCAGGAGGTGGAGGCATCAAAGTCGTTTGTTGACCAATGGCAGTAAGCTGACTTTTGGAAGATCTTGATTCCGCGACTTTCCTCGAATAGGAAGAAGTCTGTGAAGCATTGGTGGACAAAGTAGAAGAAGATGTAGTGTGTGGAGCTGCTTGCAGGGAGGCACGTGGGCACTGAGCCCTTATGTGACTTTCGCTCTGACATATAGTGCAATACTGTGAAGTGATCATCTCAACTCTTCGGCGTTGCTGTCCACAGCGGATGTGCAAAACATTCGGAACCGCTTTCAGCTGAGCATCAGAAGAAAAGAGGACTAGAGCAGTGCGGCGAAAACCTCGAATCGATTTGTCTTCAGGGTCTCTGGGAGCCGCAGAGAGAGTTGTTATGGAGCCAACAACTCTGCCGTACCTGCTGAGCAAGGTGCAAAGTGCAGCGTCGGATACTTCTGGTGGTACGGGGTAGAAGGTTACCTGCACCGGGCGGTGTGCAACCGGTTGTGCTAACAGATGCACCTCATTGATGGTTAGACCTTCCGTAAGGACCTGGTCAGCATGCGCTTTATCCTTAAAATAGACCAAGACAGATCTGGGTTTTCGAGCTATAAAGTCTATTGCATCCTTTGGTAAGATAGTTTTGAGGGCTCGGCTATAGCTTAGTGTCAGGAAGCGCATCAAAATAGACGCCCGGTTCCATAGTGGAGGAAAAAAGGTGACCAGCTCGGGAATCCTCTGGTATGTCAATTGTAGCAGTAGAACCGACGACAGTGACATAGGATTCAGGAAAAGGCATAGCAGATGAAACTGGGGGTGTGAGGACCCCAGAAGTTGCAGAAGCATAGGACGCTTGGGCAGACATGGGTCGAGAATTCCATGAAGCGGCTTCTAGCAGTGAGGGCGAATCAGAAAGTTGGTGAGAAGTAGAAGCTATGAGCTCAGTATTGCTGATAACGGATACGTCATCATCTGCTGAGATGTAGATAGGAGAGACTTGGCACCACCGCACTTGGTGGGAGTAATAGTTGGAGAAGAAGAGGTGTCCATGACGTCGCAATGACGCTCGGGAGCCACCTCATTAAGCTGAGTGGTAGAAGAAGAAGAGGAAGCTGGCTGATCTGCCAAGATAAGGATGTGGGAGTCACCCTTGTCTGCCTCCGCCATCGAAGCAATGGCGAGACTTTTAACGAAAAAAAAGACCAGCTTGGTTGAAAAATAAAAACAGTGAATAATGAAAAAATATGGCACTCACCAACCTGGGAGATACACGAACGTAAAGCGTAGAACTTCAACTTGAAGATACACGCAACCACAGAAACTAAAGCACTCAATAAACACCTTATAGCAACGAAAATCACGGAGCTCAAAACCCAACCACTTCGAGCTTCGAAGGGTCAGTGCATGCATTAAGGTTAAAGGTGGACCGACAGCTTACTAATGTATGTCAATAAATGCTATGTTATGTTTCTCTTCTAGGTGTGCTGTGACTTTGGCGATATAGTGTATGGGCGTGTGTGTGTATTTTTTTATCGCATTTTTATTGCATATATTTTATTTATTATTTTGCATACGTTGACTTTAGCTGAATATTTGGAGACTTTAAAGAAGTATTTTGGCGCCGTGGTCTAAGTGTTGGCTTCTGACCACTCGTCAGAGATAGGCACGGGTTCGAATTCCGGTGAGGCATGGATGTTTCCTTTGTCTTATGACACTGGCTCTCTTGCTTCCCTGGTACCAGTTGCCCTGAATTAGAGACGGGTGACTTCTTATATCCCATCGAGTTACTCACGGTTGTTGTTAAAACCTTCAATAAAAAAACGAAGTGTTCATGCTCGTTTATATCGGCATGGCATTACGGCACAAATCTAATTATTTTGGGTATTAAATTTCACATGGTTTTTACATATTAAAGTAAAACTCTGCCTAACCTTGTTTCACCATTTCAGTTTATAACTTAGGATTTCATTCCCTAATCTTAATAAAATATTTGTTTTTTATCGTCAAATGACATTTAAAAAAATAAACTGAATTGTATGGAATTAACAAATAAATGAATTGTTGCGAAAAGTGTAACAAGAAAAATAAAACTTTCTGTCTTGGTTTGCTCTTCTTACCGTTATATTGAATTCCCAGGTCGAAAATGTCACGGAGACATCAGTTTCGAAAACAAATGTCGCCCTCAAAATCTCCTGGAGGCCATTTGCTGTCACCCTCTTGTAGAGAACGAGGAAAATGTCACTAGGTGAAAGTAAGTACCTGAGAGACGTTTTCAGGCCATGGCCTATAGCTCAGCTTTCTCGAGAATGATGGCCCCTACGTTTCGCTGAAAAAGGGTATGGTCGAAAAAAAGGTTCCAACTCAATGTTCTTGAGGTTGCAGAAGGCGTGAAACACCAGAGATAGCTTCTAATACATCAACGAGAAATGGTTCTACTGAGCCCGCCTTTTTCCGCTGAAGAAACTCTGCCTGCAGCAACAACAGAAAAATGTCCATTCCAATTCCCAAATCTTTTACAAACTTAAAATCTAGAATACATCGAAAAAATTAATTTTCTTTGATCTAAATTTCACTAGAAAGAGATGTAATTTCAGTAAAATGAAAAAAATAAATAGAAATAAATAAAGGTGTGATGTTTTCTATTTTGCTTGATAAAGTTTATTATTCCGAAGAAAATATATTACGTGGATCGCTAACTAATCAGTAAACCGGCCCTCTTCATTTAAGTGGCTCATCCATACACGTGAAAAGACACGGAAGTGCAGTTTTTGCGGTGTAAATTCGGCGAGCAGCTCATCGGGCGTCAGTCAGTGTTACATTGAGGATAGAAATGGGTAAAACGGATGATCAGAGTGACTCACAACGGGACATAGTAGTTGGTGCTAGTCGTGATGGTTAGAGCATCTTCCAAACGGCCGTGCTCCTTTGCTTTTTGCATACGCGTACAACGCGTAGCAAGTTTACCATGAATGATTTAACAGGCAAAAGATTTCCAGCAATGAACGATCTTGTAGACGTAAACAGCTGGTATATCAGAGGGGCCAAAGAGAGATAGATGGTCATCGGGTGTTGAAACCCATTCGATACTTGGTGCATTCAGATATTTTTTCCAGAATAACTTTTATTGATAAGACAACATGATATGCACAAAATTATTTGCAAATAACTACGTAGAGAGGAGATGGAGATTATTTGTACAATAGAACAGAAATGCAAAAGTGGTATCATAATGTATAATTTCATGCATCAAAATAACAAATGGATGTGTACAATTGAGTTAACGTCAAGTTGTAGAAAATACATAGGTAGCGTACACAAAACATCACATCGTTATGAGTGATGCAGAACGTGAACAATTTCAAACAAAAATCCCTATAACGAAGTAAATTTCTCCGTCATTTTTAGTCCACGCCGGGGTTCGAACCCGGGTCCCCTCATTCCGGAATAAGTCACCCTATTAATTGAGCTACGCGGACGTTTGTTCTTACTGCTATCTGCCTTTATGTCGTGCGCGTCCTGCTGGCAGATACGTCACATCTTCTCCTCCCCCACCCCTCGAAAGAGGGCCGGGGGCATGGCCCACGGGTCAGCCGTGACCACGAATCGTTGCAGGCAGCCATCCGCTGTAGAACGTGCACCTGAGAACTCCCAGTCAATGGAATGCAACGTCACACACATTTATTTTCTGAAGCGCTGGAGAAGGGATTCTCTTATTTTTCCTCTCTCGCGGTGTGGTAAGAACATCACACCATTGCGAGCTTTTGAACGGCCGGGTAATAAAGAAAGTTCGAGCGCCATTAAAACGAAGTCAATTTCTCCGTCATTTTTAGTCCACGCCGGGGCTCGAACCCGGGTCACCTCATTCCGGAATAAGTCACTCTACCACTTGAGCTACGCGGACGTTCGTTCTGACTGCTATCTGCCTTTATGTCGTGTGCGTCCTGCTGGCAGGTACGTCACATCCCATCCGGCTTCGTTTACACAAAAGCCTCACTCAATCATGAGCAAATTCGTTTACACAAAATCATGACTAAAATGACTACTCAATCATCAGTAAAATCATCGCTCAATCACGAGCAAAATAATCCCTCAATCACAAGCGAAATCATTTACAAAACATTGCCGCTCCGGTGGCGCAGTGGTCTAAGGCGTTGGCCTCTGATAACTGGTCCGTAAGGGGTCCGGGTTCGAATCCCGGTCAGGCATGGATATTGTGTTTGTCTTACGGCACTGGCTCTCTCCCTTCCCTGGAACCAGTAACCCTAAATTAGGGACGGGCGACTGCTTATAGCCCATTGAGTTGCTCACGGTGGTCGTTAAACCTCCAATCAACAACAACAACAACAACAAAACATTAGGGTGAGTGTTCTAGTAAATGACCAGTTTAGAGTCACAATATGAATATTTCCTGATTGCTGTATGAAATTCAATCACAGTCAAATAGAACTTTCTATAAAAAGCATCTAAAAGGGTTATAGAATAACTAATTATAAATATAATGATGCGATTTATTGGTGTCAAAGTAAGAAATCACACGAATTTCCCTTCGCAAGCTTTCTCCGTCAACGGACGGTTTCATCAGGATGTTACATAGAGAATACAGAATCAAAATTGTAAACATAACGTAAATTCTAATATGACAAATGAAATCATGCGTGAAGACTGCGCCCATAAATAACCACGGAACGTGGTGAATACAATATCTTAAAAGTTGATGCAAAAGCAAAAAAAGACAAGCTTTAAGAAAAAACTGGAATCGTGAAGTCCATCTTGCGATGCCTAGCAGATGGTTCCAAGCTACCGGTAGTTCGAAAGAGACATCTGTTTTGAATACATCCTGCCGCGTTAATATCTCACTTCTTTCCCTTATGGCAGCTGTTCTTGCTTCTCCAAATGGTGCGATCTTCAAGATATTCTGCCATCGGGGTTGAGACTGATGGTTAGCTACTTCTTTGGCAAAGGGATGTAGAAAGCTTCTTTTGTGCAACGTCCCTCTTGTGCTCATTCATTCTCTCTTCAAATGACCTTTTTGTGAGACCTACGTAAAATTTAGTAGAGCAGTCTGGGTATAACAATTGGAGGTAATACAGTATCAGAAAACGTCTTTTGTTCCATATTTAGATCATCATCATCATCATCATTGTCAACCATTATCAATCCACTGCTGGACGAAGGTCTCCCCAAGTTTCCTCCACAACGGTCTGTCTTGAGCCAGTCTCCTCCATGTCACTCCCGCATACTTTCGAATTTCATCCACCCATCTTCCATGTGGTCTTCTTCTGGGTCTTTTCCTGTCCCGTGGAATCCAATCTAAAATTTCGGCTGTCCATCGATGGTCTGTCCTTCTGGCAGTATGTCCAGCCCATTGCCATTTCAGGGATTTAACTCTGATCATGATGTCTTCCACTCTTGTCATTTTTCGGATCCACGTGTTCCTCTTCTTATCTCTCCTGGTTACACCAAGCATGAACCTCTCCATGCTCCTTTGAGTTGTCTGCAGCCTTTGTATGTCTCTTTTAGCTAAGGTCCACGTCTCTGCGCCATACGTAAGCACTGGAAGGATGCATTGATCAAACACTTTTCTTTTAAGACATAATGGCATATTGCTCTTGAAAATTATGCTGTTTCTTCCAAAAGCTCTCCAGGCAAGTTTTGTACGCCGATTAATTTCTTCATCAATGTGACCCTCACTTGATATCTGCTGTCCAAGATAAACGTACGTGTCTGTTATCTCCAGCTTTTCTCCATCAATCGATAAATCTTCATTTCTTGTAAAAGCATTGTACATCACTTTTGTCTTCTGAAAGTTCATTTTTAATCCCACTTCTTTACTCTTGTCAGCAAGTTCCTGATACTTAGTTGCATATTTGGAGACTAAATATAAATATTCCTAGTGCATATTCTCCAGATACGGATCTAAAGTCTCAAAATATATATTATACGTAGATCCACATCTGTCTTCTCTGCAGCTCAGTGGTTTAATCATTGAGTTTTGACCGTCCACGCGGGTGGCAACGGATTCCTTTATACAACATAAGACCAGAGATCACACGTGCATATGTTGATGCGGATGCGGATAAAAATGTCGGACTTCGCAGATTCGTACAACTGGATAAAAGCTTAGGAATTTATACATCGTGTGATGAACTTGAGATATGTAAATTTAAACCGTTAAATCCCTCATCGCCGCCCCGGTGGCGCAGTGGTCTAAGCGATGGCCTCTGATCGTTCGTCCGTAAGGGGTCCGGGTTCAAATCCCGGTGAGGCATGGATATTGTGTTTGTCTTACGGCACTGGTTCTCTCCCTTCCCTGGAACCAGTGACCCAAAATTAGGGACGAGGCGACTGCTTATAGCCCATTGAGTTGCTCACGGTGGTCGTTAAACCTCCAATAAAAATAAATAAATAAATAAATAAATAAATCCCTCATCATTGCAATGGCGGCATTGGTTGCAAGGGAATTGTGTTAGAGTGAAGAGGACGATAGAGATGAGAACCAAATTCATTTCATTTACTTATATGAGTTTAAACTTGGATACCAGGCATCGGAAGTAGTTCGCAACTTCAAACCAGCATATGGGGAAGGCACCGTTAGTAAACGCAAAACACAATATTGCTTTGCTAAATTCCTGTATGAGACTCAGAAATGAACCGCGCTGTAGACCAGAGGGAGCTATCGATGATGCTGAGTTGGATGATTTAGTTGAATGTTATCGAGGTCAAACAGTGCGACAACGTGGCCAGAAATTCGGAATACATTGTGCAGTTCAGACACGATATTAGTCTACTAAATTCGGGTCTGGAGATATGAATCCTGAAAATAAACCACGCGGTAGACCAGAAGGAGATATTGATGATGGCGAGTTGGAGGCATTGGTTGAATCCCATCCTTGTTAAATAGTACGAGAACTTGGCGAGAATCTCGGAGTATATTATGCAAGTATTTTCAGACACAACGTTAGTCTGCTAGATTCCGGTATGGTGATATGAGCCCCGAAAATAAACCACGCGGTAGACGAGAAAGAGCTGTCGATAATACGGAACTGGAGGCCTGGGTTGAATCCCATTCACGTCAAACGATACTTTAGTATTGTGTGAAACTCGAAGTACACTACCTAACCGTTCCAGAGATTTAACGACCATTGGACGATGGACATATGAGTGCCACATTTCTTAACGTAGCAACACAAAACACGACGACTTTATATCTGACCTTCTATGCTTATCTGCAACGAAACAAACAGCATTTTGCAGCTCCTCCTTACATGCGATGTATAATGGATGCTGTGAACAATCGTTGACGTTCGACGTTATGGCTCGAACTCGGTAAAGCCTCTAAACGCATGACAAAACCTGAATTCGAGCCAAGAAAGCGATGGTTTCTTTTAGGTGGCTCGCAGCTGGAGTGATTCGTTCTTTCCTTTTTAAAAACCTGGTTAAACCATCACGGTGGGTAGGTATTGGGAAGAGCTTGACATTACGCATTGAAAACTGTCCACCTAACAGAAAGCATTAGTCAATCATCAATGGGCAATACGTTTCCATAATAATGCGAGATTCCACGTTGCACTCTACACTGTAAAAAAAATTGTAGATTTTACGGTTTTAAACCGTTTTCCAGGGTGCCAACACAAAACCGTAAAATCTACAGTTTTATGCCGTATTGGACCAAAGTTATAGCTTTGCTCTAACACCGCATTGAATGAAGAAAACAGCAGAGAATTTGGCTGGAGCGAGTTTTATGCCGTGTTGGAGCAAAGCTATAGCTTTGCTCCAACACGGCATAAAACTGTAGATTTTACGGTTTTGTGTTGGCACCCTGGAAAACGGTTTAAAACCGTAAAATCTACAGAAATTGTTTTTACAGTGTAGGCTATCCGAAAAATTTGAGAAACACTAAATACCTCCACCACCTTATTCAACTGATCTGTCATGGTGTATATTCTAACTTAACCTCTACTTATAGTTTTGTTTCCCCATGTAAATTTTGACTTCGTTCTCACTTAACGTGATATTTTCTCACTCACTGAATCTTATGTGGCAACAGTCTTGTGGTCAAGGGTGAATGGCGTGTGCATGTTTGACAGCTATTGGGTTGGTGAGAATGAAATGTCCGGCGCATACGAGCAGTGGAGACAGGCCCCCCACCTCAGCGGAATGCAACCACCCACAGGCGTTAGGGGTATTACGTCACAGAGTTACTACAAATAGGTAGCACGTGTGTGAAGAACAAGGTTCAGGCGCTGTTTGTTTGGGCGTCACGTGGCTTGCAAAGGAAACATACAGACCCCGGATTTGAGAGTCATCTTCCTGTATGAATTTAAAGTAGGCCATTCTGCAGAAATCGCCGCTTGAAACGTTCACAAAGCGTTCGGGGAGAATATAGCCAACGAACGAACCATTCGGCGATAGTGTGTGAAGTTTCGAATCGGAGATACGGACCTGCAAAATGAAGCACGTTGTCACCGATCTGTTTCTGTTTCTCACGATCTTCTGTTACGTGTGGTTGAAGGAGACCCCGAAAAAATGTGTCGTGAGATATCGGCAAAGGTAGGTGTCCACCACACGACCGTTGTCTGGCAGCGCTAGGTGAGGACAAAAAGCTGGACATGTGGCTGCTCCATGGGTTGACAACTGCCATCAAGACTAGACGTTAGGACGTCTGCACGTCTCTGCTTAGCAGGAATAAACAGGAACATCTACTGCAATGTTTCTCAAAGTGTGTTCCGTGGAATTTTTTTCCCGATTTTTTCCCGATAACGGCCTTAACTAAGTAATTTCCCACAGCCAATAAAAAACAGTTCAAAAAAATAACACACGTTCTGGAATCTGTGATCAAGATGTCTAATTTGCGAAAAGGAGAAAGTACGACCAGAACTACACTGCCGGACAATTGCTAAGGACGGTTGACAATAGCAACGATAGCAACCATAAAATGGAAGCCAGGAAAATGTGGAAATTAAGATAAGTGCGGGATACAGTAAGACGTGTTGTGCGTATGCAAATTTTGGATTGCCGAACTTGTTCGTGACGTCATAGCGCTGATAAGAGATATAAAGGATTTTACGCGTATTGACCGTTGTTGTTCAAACGCAAAGTTGAAAAGGAAAGAATCAATTGACAAACTTGCAATTTTCAGTATGTCTTTCCGACATCACCTAGATGATTTTACGCGTGGCCGTATTATTGGCAAGATTGAAGAAGGGCAAAAAATAACAGATGTTGCCAGGGAGTACGACGTCAGCCACCGTGTTGTTTCAAGGCTTTGGAAATCCTTTCAAACAAATGGAGAGTGTAGAAAACGTCACGGGGGAGGTCGTGTTCGCAGTACGACACCTGCAGAAGATCGGTACATAGTGCTATCAACAAAAAGACACCGGCGCAGCACAGCTAGTGAGGTAGTAATCAGTTTATGGCTGCTACTGGCAAGCGGATCTCCCGAAAATTTGTCGCCAGACGTTTGCATGAAGGAGGACTATACGCCCGCCGTCCTGTTGTGTGCATCCCATTGCCCAGACGTCACCGTACCGCCCGTTTGCAATGGTGCCATCAACATCGCAATAGGACTGATAACGACTGGTCTGCTGTCCTCTTCTCAGATGAGAGTAGATACAGTCTATCATCTGATTGTCGACGACAACTGATCTGGCGTGATAGTGGTACTGCATATTGTCCAGCAAAGCATACAGGAAAGGGACCGATATCCGACATGTAGTGTCATGGTATGGGCTGGCATCATGATCAATGGCCGTACGTCCCTCTATGTGCTTCCAACTGGGACTATGACTGGCCAACGATACAATAATGATGTTCTGCTACCTCATGTTCGCATGTTCCGTGGTGCTGTCGGTGATAGATTCATTTTCATGGACGACAACGCAACATGTCATCGAACAGTCGCTGTCCAGGAGTGTCTTGAGAGCGAGGATATTCAACGCCTCGTATGGCCGGCACGTTCTCCAGATCTGAATCCCATTGAAAATGTGTGGGATGCTTTGGGGAGGAGTCTTGCTGGTCGCCAATGCCCTCCAATAAACAAGGACACCCTCATCCGTGCAGTGACAGAGGAATGGAATAAATTACCCCTACAGCTGCTTGATAATGCTGTGCAAAGCATGACACGACGTGTGGAATCTTGCATCACCCTCCATGGTGGCCATATCCCGTATTGACATGTTACGCCGGAACGCCTGCGGACGGTAATTTCATTTTTTTCACGTTTACGTATTCTGCACAAGATGGCCTGTTTATCCCATTGAACACGTTCCAAAGCCTTCTGGATTTCAGAGCACAATAAATTGTCTTTCTTGTAATGTCCTGGCATTGTGACATTATTTTATTTCACTTGGCATCCAACCACACTTACTTTTTTATGCGCTATATAGGCATTTATGATCCGTCCTTAGCAATTGTCCAGAAGTTAGTTTCGAATTTATTAACGCAGTGTGTCATATGCAGCAAAGTTTTTCATAATAGCTCAATGGCCCCTTCTAAACTTCGGCGCCAATTAGGAAGTACACATCTAGAGCTCAAAGATAAAAATGTTGATTATTTTGTACCCAAGCATGACGAACCTTTAAAAGTGAAAAAGTTTTTTATTCATGCAGCACATATTATACTTTGAATGAAAAAGCTATTGGGGTTTACCTTTTAGTAAGCGAACAAATAGCACAAGCAGGGGAACCTTATACAATTGCCAATAATCTTATCAAACCATGTGCTATTGACATGGTTAAGTGCATGCTTGGTGAAAAACCGGCCAAAGAAATAGCAAACATTCCGTTATCAAGCGACACAGTGCCCCGAAGGCGCAGTGGTCAAAGCGATGGCTTCTGATCATTTGTCCAAGAGGGGTCCGGGTTCGCATCCCGGTGATAAATATAAAACAAACAATGGCTCATAATTATAAAACAAAAAATGTGATGAAATAACCCAGCATTTGGAAGCTTTCAATGAGGAACTATTTTCCTGATGAGCAGCACGAAAAATTAAAAAGTGAATAATGGATTAAAAATCAATTTGTGATTAATGAAAAAACTTCATGCTTTTCCTCTGATGGATATGAAAAATTCATTGATCTAATATCGGATTTCTCAGTGATATCCCTTTATAAAACAGTGCCAGTGGCAGAATTTGGGTGCAGTTTGAAAGCGGAATATCCAGTATTATCGCAAAAACGATGTGTCAGTATTCTTATTATTCGCGACAACCTGTCTTTGTGAAACGGACGTTTCTGTGTATGCCTCAACAAAACTTAAGCACCGCAATAAGCTGGATGCAAAGCCCGATATGAGAATACAACTTTCTTCGATAGAACCAAATTTTAAAGAACTATGATGCAATAAATAGCAAAGCCATTCAACACATTAATGTTTTTCATTAATGATTACTAGCATCATTGGCATAATCAATTTTATTGGCTCTACATTACCTTTTCGTAAGTATTATTTTTTTTATTGACTAATTGCTTATTTTTTCGTTTCATTTTTACACAGTGCGTCAAAGAATTTTTAAGATTGGCGCTAGATTTCAGCCTACGGTGGCGCCACCAGTGTAAACGCGAATGCCTTATAAACCGTGACCATCTGCTTGCTTTCTGCCAAAAGTACTGCGCAGTTGTTAAAGTAACTCAAACGAAACGGGCGTTCATTAGAGAAGTAAAATTTTTTTCATGTTGAATTATTAAGATGGAACAAAGGGCTGTTATTAAATTTAACGCAAAACTTGGTAAAAGTGCCTCGGAAACGTACCAAATGATGAAACAAGTTTACGGTGAGTTTTGTTTAAGTAGATCAAATGTTTTCCTGTGGCGCAAACGTTTTTTGGACGGAAGAGATACGCTAGAAGATGATAAGCATACCGGAAGACCAAGTTCATCTAGGACACCTGAGATTATTGAAAAAGTGCGTGATTTCGTGGCAAACAATCAATGTGCGTCACTAAGAATGATGGAAGAGTCTTTAAACATCAACAAAGAAACGATTCGAACCATTCTGCATGAAGATTTGGGCAAAGCAAAAGTCTGTGCTAAATTTGTTCCACACACGTTAACCATTGAACAAAAATCAAGGAGAAGTGCACATTGCAGAGACATCATTTCAGCCGCTGAAAATGATCCAAACTTCTTAAAATCGATTGTTACAGGTGATGAAACATGGTGTTTTCAATATGATCCTTAAACAAAGCGACAAAGTGCAGAATGGAGGTCAAAAAACTCGCCACAAGCCAAAAAAACAAGAAAAGTTCCATCGAAAATCAAAACAATGCTTATTTGATTCTTTGATAGTAAGGGTATTATCGACAAATAATTTGTTCCAAGTGGACAAACAATTACTGGTGAGTTTTATTTAAATGTTTTGAGGCGTTTGATAGGCAGAATTCGTCGCATTCGTCCAGAATATCGGGATGAAAACAGTTGGTGTTAGTTGCATGATAATGCATCCAGTCGCTCCTCACTTCTTGTTCGTAGATTTTTGGCGAAAAATAACGTCTACGTGTTGAATCATCCACCGTATTCGCCTGATTTAGCACCCCGCGACTTCTCTTTATTCCCAAAACTTAAAATGACGTTAACAGGGTGCTATTTGGATAATATTTCGACCATACAAACAGCTTCAACGCGTGCTTTGGAGGCAATTCCGCAAAGTGAACTGGAACAGGCATTCGAATCATTATTAAATCGCTGTAACAAGTGTATTGAAGCCGGAGGGACTTATTTTGAATAACAAACAAAAGCAAATTATAATTTTATGTTTCTATTTCATTTTACAGTACCATTCTTAAAAATTCTTTGCCACACTGTGTATTTCAAATCAGTGTTACATAATTGGCATATACGCATATTAATTTTAATGGTATTTATAGAGGGGTTCCGATGCTAGACATTGTAGATAAAGGGGTTCCATAGAATAAAAAGTTTGAAAACCACTGCTCTACTGCATCGAATGGTCACCTGCGACGAGAAGTGGGTCATTTATGATAAATGCAAACGATCTGCACAATGGTTAAGCAAGGCACAGCCCGCTGAATGGCATCCTAAGCCACCCCTATAAACCAAGAAGATGATGCTCCTTGTCTTGCGGTCCACAGGCGGGATTATTCATCGGGGATTTTTGGCAAAAGGCCAAACCATCACTGCAGAACGTTATTGTGCTGAATTACACCAGATGCACCGGATACTTCTGCAGAAGCAACGGGCTTTAGTCAACAGACATGGTGTTCTTGCGCACAACGAACGATGCTGACACTAAGTGCCTTGGGATATTAAGCACTGGCTCATCCTGCCTATTCCTCGGACTTGGCTTTGACGGAATGTCATCTGTTTCGTCATCTGGATCACTTCCTGTCCGGGAAACAGTTCACGACAGACAACGAGGTTCAAAGTCCAGTTGATGACTTCTTCTGGTCCCAACCACAAGCCTTTTTCGTTCCGTGATCAGGACCTTCCCGGACAGATGGCAACTGTGTGTCGCTGCCGAGGGGGAATATTTTACCTAGGAAAGTTGTCCTACTTTTCCGTTCTCGCCGTCCACCTGTGCTGGTCCTTTTGCCGGACATTTTATTCGCGCGAACCCAATGAAAACGCTGTCTATAATGTGTGGAGCAAGCAATGAAAACGAGAATAGATTAATACATTTTCGTATTTGTTTGTGTTACCTTCTTCACTACTAAGAGTTGTATGCAAGAGTTTTATTTATTTATTTATTTTTGTTGTTACATGCTCTTAGAAGAAAAGAAAGAAAAACGAAAAGCAAAACGAGTGGGAAAAAATTGACAGTTCATAAATGATGAACATAGACTGTAAAGAAAAGGTAAAAGGCCAAAATGGCCTGACATAGCCATATACTCCCCGTAAAAGAAACAAATTAAACAACAAATAGACACATCAAGTCAGACGAAATAATTTCTGAATTAATCCAAATAATGTAAATAAATTAAGATAGGGAAATAGTCTTCAGTAAATATTATAACACCTGCAAATAATTTATTTTAATCTTACTTAAATGGTGTTAATCAGAAGACGTTTTATCAATCTTTTCCTTCATTTTAATTATTGAAGAAGATAGAGTTTGATTTTTTTAAATAAATTAAGATTGTTTAAGTTAGTGAGGTTGCTAGGTAAAGAATTCCAGTATTGGGTGCCTCTGTAATTTAGAGTAAGTTTAATTGATTCCGTTTTTGGAAAAATAGGTTGTAATTGTAGTTTATTCCTTGTTTCATACGAATGTATTAAGAAATATGAGATCTTAATATAAATTATATTTAATTCGTTTGAACATAATTTTACCAAGATTAAAATAGTATACTTGCCTAATAGTAAGTATATTATATTTATTAGGATATACTTTTGTTCTAAAATTTATTATAGGTCGAGCATTCGGATGTGGTTTGAGATCAATTAGTGTAATGAATTTATTTTGCAGGATTTGTAATTTATTAATATTGTATTGTGTCGTTTGTCTTCATGATAGTATGCAGTAATTGATATGAGTTTGAAATAGTGTGTAATACAATGAGATCAATGTATTAGTTGTTAGATCAGTCAGGATATTACTCACTATACCAATATTTCTAGATTGTTTAAGTAAAAGAAAATCGATATGTTTATTCCATTTGAGGTCAAAATTTATTTTAGTTCCCAGGTAGTTGAATGAAGGTACTATATCAATTCTTTTATTAATAAGGGATATTTGTACATTTAGTGTTAAAGGAGATAACGTATTAGAAAAAATCACTGATTTAGATTTATTAACATTAATTATTAATTCATTAAAATTTAACCAGTCAGAAATAGTTAGCAACTGTTTATTACATTGTGTTAGTATTTCACCTAATTTTTTTCCTTTTATGAGAACAGCTGTATCATCAGCATACAGAAAAAGATCCATATGAGTTGACAGCGAAAATAAATCGTTAATGTATATTTTAAACAGTAAAGAGCAGAGGACAGAACCCTGAGGTACTCCTGATCTCATAATTTGAAATGAGGAGTGATAATGCTCAGTTTGGGTATATTGTTGTCTGTTAGTCAAGTAATTTTTGAAAAGTGAGTAAGTATTACCCTGATTCATATATTTTGTAATTTAGAAAGAAGAAAATCATGATATAAAGTATCAAATGCCTTTGATAAATCGAAAAATGAAGCTATTATATATTTTTGAGTAAATTGATTTTGTATAGCATTTTGAAGGTATTTCTGTAGATGTGTCTGCTAAAAATCCAAATTGATACTGACTGAGTATCTTATATCTTTGAAGGTAGGACATTAGTCGAGTATAAATAAATTTTTCAAAGATCTAGGAAAAAATTGAAAGATTTGCTGTAGGACGATAATTATTTGCTTCATTTTCTGAACCATTTTTGAATTTAGTGTTTTACACCACGAAGTTATTGAGTATGGAGTGCTGTGCATGGCTATTGATATCCTATGCCGATAACAGAATTTTGATGAAGAATAAAAGTCCAGTGCTTTGATGTTAAAAAACAGTTATTCTTTGTACTTGTAGCAAGCTGTACTAGAGGTCCGTATGGACCTTATTTGGTGATCATGGGACCAGTTCAAGCTCGAGCATTTAAGGCCATGGTTTCAGATATTTGACACTTGACCCTGTTCGTTAATTGCAGCTGTTATTTAGGCCCGTGATGTGCCGTTTTGTATTATTTTGTATTTCTATTGTATTTCATTAAATTGTGAAACTTAAATAATGAATTCAGATATTATTGAAAATATTTGATTAAATGCAAGCCTAAAATTATCGACAAAACTTTAGTAACGTTCGAAGAATATATCCTTTAACCCTTCAACGACCATGACCCAGAAATCTTGTATCACTCTAAATACCATAGCGCCCGAAATTTTCTGATGTTTCACTTCTTTGTTTAATAACAACAATAGTGACTGAGGGTGACTCCTGCTGATCCCTCATAGGTCCAGAAAATTTGAAGAGCACGTAAGGGTGGGAAATCTGACTCACTCTAGAAAGGCGTTTCGGGCGGCTATGGCTGTTAATACGTACGGGCGTTTTGGGCGTTATAGTCGTTAAAGGGTTAAAGAAAGAACGAAAATGTCTAAGCGCGTTTTAAATCTCCCTTTCCTTCATCAAGCGAGGGGATAACGATACAAAAGTCAATCCCTATAAGGATTAGGGATAGGAGAAACAATCGATGTCGACCCAATCTCTCATACAAACACGCACATACACACACACACACACACACACACACACACACACAATCTCACTGCAGACATTCCTCGTCTCGCACTCCACACAACAGACACACTACCTTGTGGTCGAATGTTTTTGTTGTCAAAAAGCCTCAAAGCGTTTTGTCTATGTTAGTACCTACAAATGATAAAATTATGTGCCTCTCTTTGCCTGTGTGGTTACACCCTGGTTTATGTCATGGAAGCAAGTCAAGTCAGCCAAGCAATTCAAAAGGTCAGAAAATCGGAAAACCCGACTTTTTTATCATTGCGATAAAACGAATGGGTCGACTTGGCCAGGCCGAAAATGTCAGAGAAAAAGCTCGACCTCGGCCGTTGCTTTGTTCTCTAAGCTAGAAATAAGTCCCAAGTGGCACTTGCAGACCTTTAAGCTATCCAGGGTTTTCACCTAAACTATTTCATAAACTATCCAGGGTTTCACCTAAAGTAATTAATAAGCCATCAAGGGCTTTCACCTAAAATAATTCATAAGCTATCTAGTGGCTTCGCCTAAAATAATATTATTTTAGATGAAACCTCAGGAGAGCTTATTAATATAAGCTATCCAGGGGTTTCACCTAAAGTAATTAATAAGCTATCCAGGCTTTCACCTAAAGTAATTAATAAGATATCTAGGGTTTCACATAAAGTAACTAATAGGCTATCCAGGGTTTTCACTTAAAGTAATTAATAAGCTATCCAGGGTTTTCACCTAAAGTAATTAATAACCTATCTAGGGTTTTAACCTGAAGTAATTAATATGCTATCTAGAGGTTTCCCTTAATGTAAGTAAGAGGCATTCCAGTGTTTTCACCTACAGTAATTAATAAGTTATCTAGGATTTTCACCTAAAGTATTAAATAGGCTGTTCAGGGTTTTGACTTAAAATAATTAATAAGCTGTCCAGGTGTTTCACCTAAAGTAATCAATAACCCATCCAGTGGCTTCGCCTAAAGTATTTAATAAGCTATCGAGGCTTTTCACCAAAAGTAATTAATAGGATATCCAAGGTTTTCACCTTAAGTAATTAATAAGCTATCCAGGGTTTTCATCTAAAGTAATTAGTAACCGATCTACGGTTTTCACCTAAAGTAAGTAAGATGTTTTCCAGTGTTTTCATCTAAAGTAATTAATAAGTTATCTAGGGTTTTCACCTAAAGTGATTAATAGGACATACAGGTGTTTCACCTAAAGCAGAAAGGCATTTTAAGCTATCCAGGGTTTTCGCCTAAAGTGAATTATTTTTAAGTTAGACAGTGTTTGTTTTCTTATGTTGAATCGACATTTGTACATATGCTGTCGTGAAAATCTAGGGACATTAGCACTGTCCCTTATGAACTATCACTTCTTCAGCTCCTGGGTATCTTTCTGCAGGGTAAATTGTTTCCCTACCAAACATCATCGGAAGCTGCTCTCCGTGAGTTCGTTGTATAGAGAAGCTTGATATTTTCCCAAGAAGACATACAGAAGCTTGTATCTCGTTGAGAAAGTGTGCTTCTTCTGGAGGTGATTGTTTTATTAATAAAGCCTGTTTTGGACAGTAGTTTTGGCGTGTGAAGCTGCTATTCATATTCAAACATTTTATATGCAACAACCAAATACAGTTGAACCCCAGTATAACGAAGTTTAAGGGAGGGTCAAAAACACTCGACATATGCTAACTTCGTTATAATCGGACAGGTGGGAAAATGGGGCTATTTTTGGAATATTGCAAACCCAAAAATATTAGGTAACCAAAACACTTCGTGCTGTCCCCGGTATGGTGCGCTGCAATGACTTGTTTTACTTTGTAGTGGTTTATAGAGCGCAATTTTTCATGAGCATCATACGTCACCGATACGCGTCAGTCAATCTCTGTGAGCTCTAACTTGGTGTGTTCTCTTGTTCTGTGACTTTGAATCCCTTTAAAATGCCAGTTGAACCTGATGTAATTCAAGCTTGTTTGCTTAATGAATTTGAACTTAAGTCGTAGGCTTCAGGAGCTTCCCGTAAGATATATGTGGCATTTGGAATAAATGCGAAAGAAGAACGTGCCGTCAAGAAACGGTTTAAAACATTTATTTCAGGTGATGGATCAGTTGTAGATACAACACGGAAGACCCTCCATTATTGATAATGAAGAATCACATGCCGCTGTTGGATATATTTCGAAATTAACATGTCAAGATCTTTCACAAATGTTTAAGGTGAGTTGTGAAACAATTCATTTACACTTGCATCAACTGGGAAAATCACGAAAGCTAAGCAAATCGTCCCGCATGCGTTATCATGCATTATAAAACTTATTTCTTGTTACCTGATATGTAGCCCCATTTTTTAACTAGTCAATAATAAAGTGTCTATCAATTAATCAAAGTAGGTATACCGCGTTCATTTAGAGATGAACCCTGGCCATCGTCCATTATTTGGCCGCCGAGGGTTGAGGTAGTAAGTACTTAGTCCACTCAGTCCTGTGGTAACCTCCAGACCTCAACTCAACTCCCATTTAACAACCCCAGACGGTTCGGGAAGATCAGGGCTTAAGAGAAAAGGGCTAGTCTATAGCAATTCACCCCCCCCCTGAGACACGCAGCTGCTGCAGAAAGGAGTTTTCAATCGGTAATAATGATGATAAACACTAATCCAACAGAATATCGGTCATCATTTTTACCGATTGAAAGGCGTTTTCATCGGTAATACTAATGATAAACTCTTGATCCAAGAGAATATCCTTCCTAGTTATGACAGTATCATTAACTTGATTTAATAAGTAAATATTGCGGATGTGACATCGGTAAACGCCCAATATTTTTACATATTTCTAGGAAATTACAAAAAGGAAAAAGGAAAGATACGCTGAGTTTTTGCCATCAGAAAAATATAGTTAGTATAGTAAGCAAAATGCTTTGCAAAGAAAAAGCATTCACGACAGAAATTGTTAATTTAACATTTTCACATTTATACTATTACATCAACGTTTTCTGACTTTAGGACCCAAAATGCTTAACTTTTGTTTTCGAAAAAGACAATTTCTAATATTTGAGTGCGCATTGCAATAGATGACGCACTGTGATATGTTAAATACGGTAACAACATTGACTGAAAGTGCCTTTTCTACGGAGCTCCTTTAGAGAAAAGTTCTCCGTGGATCTTGTCTTCCGAAGAGCCATTACAGCTAAGTCATCATGCTCGGCTGCGTGTCTCATCTAGCCATTTTCTCTTAAGCCCTGATCATCCCGAAGCGTCTGGGGTTGTTAAATGGGAGCTGAGTTGGGGGACTGGGGGTTGGCGCACGAGGGAGTGGACTAAGTACTACTACCTAACCCCTTGGCAGCTAAATAATGGACGATGACCAGGGTTCATCTCCGAATGAACGCGATATAATATTAAGTTGTTCGGAAAATAATGGCCGATTTTCTGAGGTGCCACATTCAACCAGCCCATAATGCTTGCAGACCAACACGCTCACAGCGCCATTCGTACGAGTGCAAAGGCGACTCAGACGCCACAGGCACGCCATAATTGGTTGAGTTGCAGTCGTTGCTACTCTTGCGAGAGTGGTCTGTATAACATGTTACGAAGGAGTGAGGTAGGGGTGATTTTGTTTCATGAGTTCGACTTGAGCCTTAATGTGGCACATACCTACCGTAATGTGGTCGATGCATGGAGCGAGAAGTCAAGATCTGTACGTTCGATTCGTCGGTGGTTTGAAGAGTTTCCTTCCGGTGACAGGAATCTACAAGATACGGAGGGTCGAGGATGATTCGGTCATTGATAACGACGCTCTGAAGGCAAATGTGGAGGCAAATCCTCGGAATCAACCTTTTCCGAACATCTCCAATAAATTGGTAAAGTCAAGGAGCTCGATACGTGGGTTCCACAAGGACTGATGTAGCGTCAGAAAAAACAACGGATTGAGATGTGCAATAACCTTCTGCTTCGCAACAAAAAGGAGCCTCTACTTGATCGCATTGTAACCTGCGATGAAAAGTGGGTGCTATGCGACAACCGTGATCGATCTGGACAGTGGCTGAACCATGGTGAAGCACCGAAACAACATCCTAAACCAAGGCTGACGTCAAAGAAGGTTTTGTTTACAGTGTGGTGAACTGTTCACGGTTTCATACACTACAGGTTCTTGAACGCTGGTGAAAGCATTACCTCAGTCACGTATTGTGAGGGAATTGACCGAATGCCACAAATGACAAAACAGAAACTACACGAGCTGAGGTTCGAACCCTCCCACATCCAGCCTACTCGCCAGATTTGGCACCTACCGATTTCAACCTGTTCATACATTTTAGCGATTGCCTCAAAGGCATGACCTTCAGAAACCTAGATGTGGCTGAAATTGCATTCCGGGACCTTCTTGCATCCGGGCAGTCTTCAAAAGTCTACAAAATAGCACTACATGCCACACGTCAAACGCCATGACCTTCCTACGGGAATTTTTAGCTGGCCGTCTGATTTCTCAACGACTGAGGCCTCCAAGGTCTTCTGACTTGTCCCCGGCAGATTTCATTTTATGGGCTTCTTGAAAGGTGTAAATAAACCCCGCACCCTTCAAGAACTGCACAACAACACCGCGACTGTCATTGCCGGCCTCAATGTTCAGCTTCTACGCAAGGTGTCGTCCAGCATGATGAAATGTGCTCCCACTTGAGTTAAAGGTGGAAATTTCCAGTACCTGGCGAAGGAGGTTGTTGCGTCAGATAAGTGCTGTACATTAAATATCATTTCCTGATAGTTTTATTGAGTTTATTGTACAACCCACATTGATGTGCGTGTTAATTGGATCACCCTGTACTTGAAGCTAAATTCAAGAGAACTATGGTAGTTTGAGAGCCCAACACTTCTCTTCTTTTTGTGTAACGCAAATAAGACTTCATTACTGTGTTTTGATGTTAATTAATAAATGTGTGTTGTCTCGTTCAAAGATCCACTTTGGGTGACATTCTTGAATGCAGTATACATGTATTGCTTGGTGACGCTAATTTTTATTGATTAATTTAAAGGCATGTCTTTTAGATTAGTCAGTGAAGACTCGGCGACAAAAGAGCTCACCCGAATCATAGTAAGTTCTAAATGTTTACTTCCAGGTCATCAGCCCATTAACGATCCGACTCTAGTTTTGTTTATTATTAGTTCATCAATCTCATAAGTGTAACATTATTCATATACCCAACAGCCAAAACATTATGGCCACCTGCCGAATATAATGCTGGTCCTTTACGTGTCGCTGAAACAGTTCTTACCCTGCAAGACATCGGCACTACAAGATGTTTAAGAATGTACTGTGGTATATGACACCTAGTACACGTTCTCAGCAGATTCTTTAACTCTTGAAAGTTATGTAGTTGAGTAGTGGCAGATCGCATTTGCTGTCGCGATATGAGCCACAAAACTTCGACTGGATTGATGAATGACTGAGCCAATGAGCCTAGTAACAATTTGGAAACTGAATGGTCTTTCGTGAATGACTGCGCCAATGAGCCTAGTAACAATTTGGAAACTGAATGGTCTTTCGTGAATGACTGCGCCAATGAGCCTAGTAACAATTTGGAAACTGAATGGTCTTTCGTGAATGACTGCGCCAATGAGCCTAGTAACAATTTGGAAACTGAATGACTGCGCCAATGAGCCTAGTAACAATTTGGAAACTGAATGGTCATTCCTGAATGACTGCGCCAATGAGCCTAGTAACAATTTGGAAACTGAATGGTCATTGGTGAATGACTGCGCCAATGAGCCTAGTAACAATTTGGAAACTGAATGGTCATTGGTGAATGACTGAGCCAATGAGCCTAGTAACAATTTGGAAACTGAATGGTCATTCGTGAATGACTGCGCCAATGAGCCTAGTAACAATTTGGAAACTGAATGGTCATTCGTGAATGACTGCGCCAATGAGCCTAGTAACAATTTGGAAACTGAATGGTCATTCCTGAATGACTGCGCCAATGAGCCTAGTAACAATTTGGAAACTGAATGGTCATTGGTGAATGACTGAGCCAATGAGCCTAGTAACAATTTGGGAAATGAATGGTCATTCGTTAATGACTGCGCCAATGAGCCTAGTGGAAACTGAATGGTCATTCGTGAATGATTGTTTTGCGTGAACTCCCAAGAAGCAATGATATTTATACCATCACTACTAAGGAGGAGATCCCTGTAACGAATGGTTTACTAAGTGAACTTAGTGGCAACTCGGAAGGTGAATGATCGTTCGTGAATTACTGTCTTGCGCGAATGATGAACGAACTCTAAGAAGAAATGATTTATGCCATTACTAATAATAACGAGATCCTGCAACGAATGATTTACTCAGTGAAGGTAGCGGCAACCTGGAGATTGAATGATCATCCATGAACGATTCTTCTGCTTGAATGATGAATGAATTCCCAAGGAAGAATGATTTACGCCATCTCTGCTAAACACGAGACCCCCTTAACGAATGGTTTACTCGATGAACGCAGTGACAACTTGGAAAATGAATGGTCATTCGTGAATGACTCTCTTGCGTCAAGGATGAAGAACACCAAGAATGAATGATTTGTGCCATCACTAGTAAACACCAGATCCTGCAACGAATGATTTACTCAGTGAACCTAGTGACAATATGGAGATTGAACGATCACCAGTGGATGACGCTTTTGCGTGAATGATGAATTAATTCTCAAGAAGGAATGATTTATGCCATCACTACTAAACACGAGATTCCTGAAATAAATGGTTTCCTCAAGGAACGTAGTGACAACTTGGAAACTAAATGGTCATCCGTTTGAGTGATCATTCGTGAATGACTCTTTTGCCTGAATGATGAATGAACTCCCAAGAAGGAATGATTTATGCCATCACTAGTGCGCACGAAATCCTGTAACGAATGATTTACCCAGTTTGCCTGGTGTCCACCTGGAGATTGAATGATTATCCATGAATGACTCTTTTGCGTGAATGATGTATGAACTCTCAAATAGAAATAATTTACGCTATCGCCAGTAAACAAGAAATCCACGTAACGAATGATTTACTTAGTGAGCGTAGTGACAACCAGGAAACTGAATTGTCATTCGTGAATGACTCTTTTGCGCGAATGATGAATGACATTGCAAGGAGAAAACATTTGCGCCATCACCAATAAACACGAGATCCCTCAACGAATGATTCACGCAGAAAGCGTAGTGACACCCTCGACCGGAACACTTTATGTAGGTACTTACGGACCTTGACCGTGAGCATATCACAAGCTTTGCCATTTCGAAAATGCTTTGATCCAGTCCTGTAGCAGCTACATTTTGGTCTTTGTGAAGATTGCTTAAATCCGCTGCCTTTCCCCATCTGAATAAAAAGAATAACTCTGCTTAACAGAGCTTATAACGAAGTAAATTTATCCGTCATTTTTAGTCTACGCCAGGATTCGAACCCGAGGCCGCTTGTTCCGGAACAAGTGGCCTCGGGTTCGAATCCCGGCGTAGACCAAACATGACGGAGAAATTTACTTCGTTATAATGGCGCCCGAACTATCCGGATGACCCGGCCGTTCAAAATCTCGCATTGGAGTGATGTTATTTCCACACCGCGAGACAGGAAAAATCAGAGAATTCCTTCTCGAGCGCTTCGAAAAAAAAAAAAAATGTGTGATGTTGCATTCCACACAGCAGATTGACTGGGAGTTCTCAAGTGCACGTTCTACAGTGGATGGCTGCCTGCAACGATTCATGGTCACGGCTGACCCGTGGGCCATGCCCCCGGCCCTCTTTCGGGGGGGGAGATGTGACGTACCTGCCAGCAGGACGCACACGACATAAAGGCAGATAGGAATCAGAACAAATGTCTGCGTAGCTCAGTTGGTAGAGCGACTTGTTCCGGAATAAGCGGCCTCGGGTTCGAATCCCGGCGTAGACCAAAAATGACGGAGAAATTTACTTCGTTATAAGCTCAGTATAAGTATTTTTATACCACTTCATGACCTTCACATGCTTTGTCGTCCAACTGCAGTTGCTCCGGTTTGCATAAGGTCTTGTTAGTGTTAAAAATATCATTATAGTTGTGTCCCAAGGTGAAAATCCTCCAAATACGTGGCGACAGTAAAGAAATAAATACATCGCTCTTTCCACGTTCCAGAAACACACAGCAACCGAAAAATTGTTTTTCAGCCGCCGCTGTGGAATTGAACCACAGAACTCTCGATATCTGGCCGAGTGCGTTACATTTACACCACAGTGGCCAACAATCCACGGTGCTATGTGAATTTTTAAGTCAGCTTCTGACATAATAAATCCGTAAGATGGGCTCGGCCAGTGCCGTTAATGCCCACCAGATGGAGACGTCTCAGTAGCTGAACCAATGAAGGGTGGAAGAGTAGAAGAGGAATTTCAGAGCCCATCTTACGGATTTATGATGTCAGAAGCAGACTTATAGCACCGTAGATTGTTGGCCACCGTGGTGTAAATGCAACGCAATCGGCTAGATATCGAGAGCTATGTGGTTCAACTCCACAGCGGCGCAGCTGAAAAACAATTTTTCAGTTGCTGTGTGTTTCTGGAACGTGGAAAGAGCGATGTATTTATTTATTTAGTTGTGTCCCTTCATCGTGTTTTTGACTACTTAATATTTTTAGCAACGACAGAAATAGCTGAGAGATATCCGGGCGTTTAAGTGAAATTAATTCACTAAGTCTAGAAGCTAGTGTTTTTTTACAGTGAAGTTAACGTAAATATTGAGTTCAACAAATTCCATTCATAACATTTATTTTGTAAAACGAGTAACGAAATTAAAAAAGAATCTGTAGCGAACGGAATTTATCTGTTTGGCTTACACTTCTATATGATTTTCGACAAGATAGTTACACCAGATATAATTTACTTTTTATTCGTTTGATATACTACTGCATACAATTTTGTAGTTTATATTAGCTGTGATTATTTTGCGAATAAGAAGTCGTTGGGAATTAAATGTAAAAGCTCATTTATTTTATCACGAAACGCTTCACATCAAAAGCATAAAGAAACAGATTCATGAATCTGGAATAAAAAAGCAGCAGCTTTCCTGCGTAGGCTTCTTCTCATACTTCATTTATATCACATGTAAAAATAAAAAAAAAGCACTAAATAGGTCCAAAGAGATTTCTTATTAAAATACTGTTGAGTATTTTTTCTTCAAGGGAATAATAATAATATGCTTTCTGCGGTAGAAAGGAGTAAAAAATTCACATCGCAGAGAAACGGGATTCCAACAGCATGAGGCAGTTTTCATTCCTATGAGAGACAGAACTTTTTTGTTCATTACTTAATTTAAGAGGAAACACGCGAAAGGTCAGAGAAAACATGTAAAGCGGAAAGGAACTCGAACGTGATTAATTATACATCTTGAAATTACAATTTAATCAGAAGTACCAAAACCTCAGATACTAAAGACGAAGAGAAAGAGAACATCTTCATGCTCCGCTGCATCAAGGATGTTCCATAGTTTTTACAGAAATTGCGCTAAATTAGATTTTTGTGCGAATGTCAAAGAAACATGGAAGTTTTTGAGATATTCTTGAGTGTATACCATAGGATGAGATTTTAATTAAGGAAGAATTCGCTGCCTTCGTTTCTTTTATTTCCTTTACTTTCATTGCACCATTTTTTTATGCATTTTTTTCTTCATTCGATGGTCTTAATTAATTCAAGAACAGTGTCACAGAAGTAAGAGTTAGTGCAGCACCCCCAAAAAAATGTCTTAAAGAGAAGGTGAAATTAAGAGACTATTGGGATCAAGGGTAGGGAAGCGGCTAAAAAAAAAGTTATGTAAAATGACGTAAAGAGTTCTGAAATCTGCAAGTAACAAAATATGACAATACCTACTTCATCATGTATGAACGGGAAACGAATTTCCCAGAAGAAATAATTCTTCGCAAATACACGGAAGGCACATCAGTAGCCTCCCAACCACCTTTTCTTACATGCGACCCCGGATGTGAGAAAAGGTCGTTGGGACACCAAACGGGTCATGGGTCTACGGGTCGACATTTTCTTGCGGGTCCAACGGGTCGGGTGAAGGTGTTCCTGACCCGATTTTATTCCCGTTTTATTTTTAAAAAGAGAAAAATATATTCCAAAGAAAAATGTGCGTTGTGGAATTCTGCTGTAGTCGATACTGGTGCCCAAGGAGTGAATAATGATTTGCCATGGAAAAATATTGTCTTCTTTTTCTTAAAGCAACGAAGAGTTCCACCGACCGACGTCAAACACACCGACACCATATCGTAAGAGATACTTCATTTGCGTTCTTTTACAGTGCGTTTGTCCAGGGCAAGCAAACGCAATTCGCTTGCTTTTCATCTGATTCACTCTCTCCGTTCGAAGTTCACTGTATGACAAAGACTTACGTTTCACATCGCATTTTTTTACAACGAGTATTCAAAGGTTTTCGATTGATGTGCTAACATCCCATTCCCATGACATGTCATGTCGAAATTAACTCCTTACTTGTTCGTATGGATGGATTTAAAATTAAGGAGGTTGAGAAAGGCGTCGAGGCCAACAAATACGTGCTTCTTCAAAACAACAAGGGGAAGAGTAAATGCTGGAAATTCTTTCGTCTCATTAAAGAACCTGTGATAATTCTGTGTTGTTTGGTCCTGTTTGTTGCTCAAAATGGGGAAAATGTATAATTACGAAGAAAGATGTCGACGGTGTAATAAGAGATTATGAAACCAAAAATCTAACAGACCATATGAAAGTTTGCGCACCTCCATCAAAGCGTGGAAAGAGTGAACAACCTCAATACATTAAAAAAAAATACATTTCTGTAATCGTTTCAGTATACCTCCGAAATAACATGATAAAGGTTTGTCGCATTCGAAGCATTTTACGTATGTTATGGTGCATAAGAGCTATGGAATAGATCCCGCTTCAGTGTCCTAACCTTTGACCACATTTCGCCCATTTCCAAAAGAATTGGTTCCCAGGTAGGTCCCTACAACATACTAACATTTCATCCAAATAGAAGCATTTTTACGTAAGTTATGACGCATAATCGTGATGGAAGTGATTCCGTTCCTATGTCCTGACCTTTAACCCCATTTCATTTACTTTCAATAGGGTTCCTTCCCAGGTGTTCCCCTTCCACATACTAAAATTTCATCGAAATCGATCGTTTTTACGCGAGTTATCGTGCGGACGGACATACGCAAACTGTAACGTATACTCCAGATTCACTTTTCCTTTTGATTTTTACTATCTCTGGTTATTTTATTTTCCTATGTAAATTATCTTCTTACTGAACGAGATGTTATTTCTCCCGCTGAATGAGATCTGGCAATGAGTGTAAGTCATGACGTGGTGGTAGCCAGTATAAATAGGCGCGTTCAACGATACCTAAAGAGAGCGGTTGTTTATGTGTCAGAGAGCTTTTTGTTGATGTGCGTAGAAAGAGCGGTTGTTTATGTGCGTGAGAGCTTTGTTTCGTGTGTAAAGAGATCTTCGTTTATGTGAGAGTCAGATATCGAGTAGTTGTGTGACCGATGAAGAGAGTGTGGATAAATAATAGAAGTTTACCAAATAAAAGATTGTCTTAGTAAGTACGTTTTTCTCAGTTCATAGTACTGTCAGACCTCTGTCTGGCTGTTAGGTTTATTTTATTAGTTGTTATTATTAACAACTAGCATTAAGACTTTATTCATCTTAATTACTACTACAACATTACTAGCAGTTAAAAGCTTGTTCATTATTATTACTACACTACTAGCAGGAAAGTTTATTGATGATATAATTAACAAACAACAAGCATTAGAAGAAGATTATTAGTAGTAGAAGCTGAATTTAATATAATTTAGAAGAAAAAGCTGAATTCATTATAACACAACGCGCAACGTAATGAGGCAGATTGGACTCGCCACGATCTGTTCGCGAGAGTGTGACGTCATAAAACCTTAATAGGATCCACACACAACGCGTGACGCAATGAGGCAGACGGCGTGACCGCGTGCCAACATCTCAATCGTGAGATTGTGACGTCATAAGATTTATAAGCATGAGTAACTTTAATGGGACGACGCAATGACACTAAAAACGTGGTGATTCGGGGTGGTTATTTAACGCACTAAACGATTTTTCCTAAAGTTGAGATCAAGCTAAATCGATTTCTAGTACCAGGAAAAGGTAGGTTAAGGACTTTCATCAAAATTCTTAGAGCTGTTTTCAAAATTAAATTTACATACATACAAGAATTGCTCTTATAATAGTATGGGATAAGGGCGATGGAATGGATCCCGATCCTGTGTCCTGAGCTTTGACCCCATTTCGTCCATTTTCAATAGGGTTCATCCCCAGGAGATCCCCTACCACACAGTAAAATTTCATCGAAATCGAACCATTTTTACGCACGTTATGACGCATAAGGGCAATGGAATGCATCCTGCTCCTATGTTCTGACCTTTGACCCCGCTTCACCCATTTCCAACAGGGTTCATTCCCAAGTGGTCCCCTACGATATACTAAAATGTCATCGACATCGAACATATTTACGCAAGTTATGACCCATAAGGACAATGGAATGCATCCCGCTCCTATGCCGTGACCTTTGACCCCATTTCGTCCATTTTCAATAGGGTTCTTCTCCAGTCGTCCCCTACCACATACTAAAATTTCATAGAAATCGAACCATTTTTACGCGAGTTATCGTGCGGACAGACGGACGGACAAAGCTGGAGCACATACGCTTAACTTCAACCTACGGTTGGAAAAGGTAAAAAAGGATTTCAGTTATTAAATATGAAGCAGTTATTCGGATGAATATATATATTACGTTTATTTGTATATATATATATAAACTGAGTTTCGAATTTATAGCTCAAAGTAGATTTGTTCGGGTCAGTTACGGGTCCTGGTCGGGTCCAAATTTTTGACCCGTTTCCAACTCTGTGGGTCGCTACGATGAAACTCATAATTCCTTCGACTAGCGTTAATCTGAAGTGTTCTTAGATTTCTAAGTTACATGTACTTAGTTTCAGTTGCTTAGAACTTCCACGTCCTGGGTGGTGTAAAGAATTACACGCTCGACCGATAATCAGAAGGTGCGGGTTCGATTCCCTCTCGAGGGCAATGTAATTTTCAAGTTTTCGTAAAAAGTGGCTACATGGACAAGAGTGGAAATACGGCCCATCTGTACCAATGATTGCATTTTTACCTACTTCATTTTATACACTGACGTGCAAAAATTAAGGACGAGACGGTTTTTCGAATGTAACATCGTGCAGAAGTGCTCCACATCGACTCAAATCATACCATAAAATCCCCAAGATGTACGAATATGGGACAAGTCAGCAAAACCGTCCGAACAAGGAACCCAAAGGATACAAAGGCATTTTATTGAAAAGGTAGCTTCGAGCACAACTGGACAGAAGACCGAAACGTCCATGTGACAGGCGGCTGCCAAGAAAAATCCAGTCTTTAGTACGGGATATGATCACCAATGACTGCGTTGCAGGATTTACAACGTCTGTCCATGCTGAGGACGAGGTTGTCAAAGAGCTGTTGAGGCATCGCGGTACATTCCTCTTGTAGCGCCAATCGCAGCTGCGGAATCGTTGCTGGCGGCTGGTGACGTGCTGCCAAGCGTCTCCCGAGAAGATCCCACATGTTTTCGATTGGATTTAGGTCGGGGACCTTGCGGGCCAATCCATGCTTTGAACATATTCACTCCCCAACAGCTATACGACAGCCACTGTACGATGAGGTGTAGCGTTGTCGTCCGTGAAGAGGAACTCAGGACCCACAGCACCTTTAAACAGACGCACGTGAGGCAGTAGATCCTTGGTACAATAACGAACACCAGTGACTGAACCTCCTTGGAAGATGTGGAGATCAGTACGGCTACAAAGCATGATACCGCCCCAAACGAGAACTCCTCCACCTCCAAACCGGTCCCTTTCGATGATGTTGGAGGTGTGATTGCGTGTTCCCTGCTCTCTCCAAATGTATATACGTCCAGAATAGCTCGTCAGACTAAATAGGCTCTTATCCGTGAAGAGAACTCGATCCAATTGCTGATGCGTCTAGTTCTTGTGTTCCTGGCACCACAGAAACCGCCGTCTCCGATGAGCAGGCGTTAATGGCACACACCGTACTGGTCGTCGTGCAAATAGACCACGTTTGTGCAGCCTCTTGGCCACGGTAAAACGCGATAACGGACGTCCAGTTGTCTGGTGCATGTGCCTTGCGATTTCTTCCGCTGTCTGCCGTCTGTCTCTTCTCACCTGTAGGAAAATATACCGGTCTTCTGCCGCCGTGGTTGCTCGTGGAAGACCACTGCTAAACTCTCAGACAGCTGTTCCTGTCGTTTGAAATGCTCTCCAAGCTCGTGAAACGTTGCTGTGAGCGATTCTGAACTTCTCGGCCACACTAGTCACACTTCGTCCTTATTCCAACTTCCGAATGACGCGACATCGGGTAAAGTCTTCCAGATGTCGTCTACTGGAGTGTTGGCCATATCACACGGTGGCAGCAACTCGACGTCATTCAAACTGATGTACACCGTGCAACAGCTTTCGCCGAATTGCTGAGCGTACACCGCCCGTGTGCTTTATACCCTTCCGACACTCCCCTCTCCCACGCCATGCTGCATATATGCGCATACCCTACCGTACCGGATCCTAGTCTATCTCCTGAGTGGTCTTTCGGTCCGTTCTGCCTGCTGGTTCCACTGTTATGCTAATTTTTCCTCTTCGTCCGTAATTTTTGCACACCAGTGTATTCCAGTGAGAAATACGATACTTTCTCTCAATATGCTTTTGGGGTTTAACGACCCTCTCGAGCTTTTAAAGCAACATGGAATAGTGATGATCCATTCTGAATGATTAACCCACAGCGACGGAGTGAATGATTCACTCTCACACCTGTGAGTGATCATTTGATCTTTAATTGAACCTTGCTTCCGATTTTCTAAATTATCTTGTAAATTTGGTTTCTTCTCGTGAAACATCATATTATTAGAAATATCAGACCCAAATTTTTTCCGAAACCAATCCCCCGCATGTTATACGTATATAGAAGATCGATCAGAATAATATAACTACACCCGGAATCACAGTGTACACGCCCAAGCGCGTCACAGAGTACACGTGACAAGGTCGACTACACGGAGATATAAACGGCCGGCCAGGACAGATGAGCCATAATGCGCCTCGCTAGCACAGTGGGCAGAGGTAGTGATTTGATGGATGATCAAAGAAGAATGATCATCGTCTACCGCTCCAAGAGTAGAAGCATCTCAGAAACAGCCGCCTTCGCGAGTAGTTCGCAAGGTGCTGTAGTAAGGGTGTACCACGAATGGACCACTGGCACACCGTAGTACTTTCCGACGTCATAACTGGGGAGGTGGTCGACCCTAGAGGAGAATGTCACCTCCGTCGACTGGTAAAAGCAATTGAGGCGCAACCGTGCACCAATTGACCACGCAAATGAATACTCGGGAACCCAAGTGCGTGTCCCGATAGCAGTAGAGCGAACCCTGTTACGCATGGGTCTCAGGAGTCGACGCTGCGTCAAGGCGCCCATGTTAACCCAAGTCCATCTGCAAAGACACCTGCGGTTCACATGGGACTACTGTCATTGGACAGTGGAAGAGTGGGAAAAGGTTGTCTTGTCTAACGAATCGAGGTTTCTACTCCACAAAAGAGACGGGCGGTGACGGATACGGCGTCAGACACACGAGAACCAACATTTGTAGATCAAGTACAGGACGGAGCTGGTAATGTGCATGTCTGGTGGATGCTTTCCGGGTACGACCTGGGAGCGCTGGTACCACAGGTTGGGTCCCTAAACGCCAATGGCTACCTGTCCATCTTTCTGACCATATGCCTCCTTTCATGCTGGACGTTTACCCTGGTGGCGATACTGTCTATCAACATGCCAATAAGCCCTGCCATGTCTCTAAGCGTGTACGTAACTGGTCACAGGAAGACGACACCCATGTGTCCGTTCTCCCTTGGACTATGAAATCTCCCTACCTTAATCCCATAGAGCACTTATCGGACTAGGCACCTCGACAGGTTCGAAGTGTCGACCCATAGCCATGTCATTTCCGGGACCTCCGTGCTCTGCTGCAGTCCGAATGATCACGTGTGCTCCAGGCAACCGTCCAGGACCTCATTGCGTCCATGCCACGCCGTATCGCCACAGTGATCCTACCCAATTATAATTATTCCCATTATTAGGTAGGTGGTCATTTCATTCTTATACGACTGTGTAAGTAGCAAAGGTCATTACTATCACCATGAATATACACTGAGTGGCCACTTTATGATGACCACCTCCTCAGTACTTCATTGGGCCCCCTTTTGCCTTTAATACTGCGTCGATTCTTCGTGGCATGGACTCCACTTGATGTTGATAGGTGGTTTGTGGAATCTGAGACCATGCTTGATGAATAGCACTTTCCAGGATTGAGAGATTACACGGCTGTGGATCCAGCTGTTTGATGGGTCGTTCAACTTTATCCCACAAATTCTCAATGGGGTTCAAATCTGGAGATTGTGGAAGCCACCTAACCAAAGTAAAATCACCGTCATGTTCCTGAAACCAATCCTGTACAATACGAGCACTATGCCAGGAAGCATTATCTTGTTGAAAGTAGCCATCGCCATTGGGATAAACCATCCACATGACAGGATGCACTTGGTCCGCAACGATGTTTAGATATGATATGCCAGTCAGACGTTGATCAACACGAATTAAACGGGCCATAGCATGCCAGGAAAACATTCCCCAAAACATAACGTTGCCTCCACCAACTTGAAGGGTTGTAGCAATGAATTTGGGGTCCATGCTTTCGTGCTGTTTCCGCCAAATTCTCGCTCGGCCGTCGGCATGGTGCAACTGAAAAGGTGATTCATCGGACCACATAATTTGTTTCCAATTATCGACTGTCCAATCCCTGTGCTCCTGTGCGAACTGGAGACGTTTTCTCTTGTTAACTGCAGACAGCAAATGTGTTCGAACAGGCCTTCGGCTGCCATATCCTATCCGGTGTAGTGTACGGCGAACCGTGCGTGCAGAGATCATTTGAGGGGATCCTTGATTAAGATGGTCTGTAATTTGCTGCACTGTTGCCCTTCTGTTGTCTGTTACCAGTCTGGACACTCTACGTTCCGCCCGAGCAGTCACTAGTCGATGACGACCACACGTTGCAGGTAGAGACCCAGATTTTTGGCTGACAGTCCAGTCTTTAAACACTTTAACAACAGCTTATCTGGAACATTTCACGAATGCGGCGGTTTCGGTGATACTCGTTCCATGGCTCCGAGCACCTACAATCATCCTACGTTGAAAGTCCGTCAAATCGCATTTTTTACCCATCTCGTCACCCAAACATCACTTCTACTGTCGCAAGCACTAAGCTTTATCTTTTTATATTACCCTCACACTCTGGCGGCAACAACGTGCAGCCATAGCTCATTTGCCTAAAACTGTCAGGTGGTCATAATAAAGTGGCTACTCAGTGTTTAAAAAGATGCTAAGGGAGTTTAAAATGTTATCACTTTATCTTAGTTACAGTAATTGATGTTCTATAATTTTTCGTTAATGTCATTCTTCCGTGAATGCTTTTACACCTAAGAGCCAAAAAGTTATTACTACCAGCTTAATATAATGTCAGTCCTCCACGTGCCACCAAAACAGCTCTCACTCTGCTAAATATGGAAGCTACAAGATTTCTAAATGTGCCTTCTGGTATCTGGCACTAACATGCTTCTAGTAGATTCTTTAAATTTTGTACGTTACGTGGAAGAGCAGTCGCAGATCGGATTTGCTGCTCTAACACAAACCACAAATGCTCAAATTGATTGACGTCTGGTCAATTTGAAGACCGGGACAATTAATACCTGGCAGACGTCCTCATGTTCCGCAAAACATTCTCGAACAATCTGAGTAGTGTGGCATAGAGCATTATCAGTATTTCCCTCTAGTATCTTGGAGAAGTGGATACTACTGCGAAACAGTAAACGATATTGGTCTAACAGCAAACGATATTGGTCTAACAGGAAACGATACCGGTCTAACAGGAAACGATACCGGTCTAACAGGAAACGATATTGGTCTGACAGGAAACAATATCGGTCTAACAGGAAACGATATTGGTCTAACAGGAAACGATATTGGTCTAACAGGGAACAATATCGGTCTAACAGGAAAGGATATCGGTCTAACAGGAAACGATATTGGTCTAACAGGAAACGATGTGGGTCTAATAGAAAACAATATTGGTCTAACAGGAAACGATATTAATCTAACAGGAAACAATATTGGTCTAACAGGAAACGATGTGGGTCTAATAGAAAACGATATTGATCTAACAGGAAACGATATTAATCTAACAGGAAACGATATTGTTTTAACAGGAAACAATATCGGTCTAACAGCAAACGATATTGGTCAAACAGGAAAAGATTTCGGTCTAACAGGAAACGATATTGGTCTAACAGGAAACGATATTGGTCTAACAGGAAACGCTATTGGTCTAACAGGAAACTAAATCGGTCTAACAGGAAACGATATTGGTCCAACAGGAAACAATATCGATCTAACAGGAAACGATATTGGTCTAACAGGAAAGAATATCGATCTAACAGGAAACGATATTGGTCTAATAGGAAACGATATAGGTCTAAAAGGAAACGATATTAATCTAACAGGAAACGATATTGGTCTAATAGGAAACAATGTCGGTCTAACAGGAAACGATATTGGTCTAACAGGAAAAGATTTCGGTCTAACACGAAACGATATCGGTCTAAGAGGAGACAGTATCGGTCTAACAGGAGACAGCATTGGTCTAACAGGAAGCGATTGGTCTAACAGGAAACGCTATTGGTCCAACAGGAAACAATATTGGTCTAACAGGAAACGATACTGGTCTAAAAGAGATATTGGTCTAACAAGAAAAGATATCGGTCTAATAGGAAACGATATTGGTCTAGCAGGAAACGATATCGGTCTAACTGGAAACGATATTGGTCAAACAGGAAAAGATATCGGTCTAACAGGAAACGATATTGTTCTAACCGGAAACGATACTGGTCTAAAAGAGATATTGGTCTAACAGGAAAATATATCGGTCTAATAGGAAACGATATTGGTCTAGCAGGAAACGATATCGGTCTCACAGGAAACGATATTGGTCAAACAGGAAAAGATATCGGTCTAACAGGAAACGAATTGGTCTAACAGGAAACGATATTGTTCTAACCGGAAATAATATTGGTTTAACAGGAAACGATATTGGTCTAACAGGAAACGATATCGGTCGAACAGGAAACGATATAGACAGAAAACGATATTGGCCTAACAGGATACGATATTGGTCTAACAGGAAACAATGTCGGTCTAACAGGAAACGATATATATATATATATATATGTAAAACGATATATATATATATCATCATCATCATCATTGTCAACCGTTATCAATCCACTGCTGGACGAAGGTCTCCCCAAGTTGCTTCCACAACGGTCTGTCTTGTGCCAGTCTCCACCAGGTTACTCCCGCATACTTTCGAATTTCATCCACCCACCTCTCATGTAGTCTTCTGCTGGGTATTTTCGTGTTCCTTGGAATCCAATATAAAATTTCGGCTGTCCATCGATGGTCTGTCCTTCTGGCAGTATGTCCAGCCCATTGCTCCTTCGTGACAGACGTAGCGTTGGTGGCTCCAATAATTAATACATTTTAGTGTGGAATACCTCGTCCCTTACTCATCTGTTGCGTGGCCAGGCTGTCTAAAGGTACTGTGTACGTTTTGAGCTACTTTTCTAACGTTCTCGTCCTCGTATTAGTTCATATTCAGCCGTTTTCTTATCGTTTGCTCGGTTATTTACGTTTGGAAGCTGCCAACATGGGGGCTTCTGGTATTTCCTTATCATCTCTGGGCGTGTCGGATTCACGTCACGTCACACTTCCCACGTCCTTGGAAGTCAACATACTCTCGTCCTCAGATGTGTCAGCTGAGATGCCGTCCCAGCTTTCTAGTACTCCTGCTCCGGTGCCTTCACTGGACTTGGCTGCGCTTTCTTCTTCAGCTCCTGCATCTGCCTCGATACCCACCCTGGGTACTGCTGATTCTACTGCAATGCCTTCGGTCTGGGCTTCTCTTCCCTCACAGCCTTCTGTGCCTGCAGGATCCGAACAGACTTATCTTCCGAGGATGACATTTGCCTCTACAGTGCAACGAGGCGCTACTTCTACGTCCGATTTCTCTCAACCTGATGGTCTTTTGCAATCAACACCTATTATTCAGGTATCCAACCCCAAGGTGACGGTAACGATAGATGACAATTCGCAGATTGGCCGTGAGTTCTATAACCTTCTGGATAGAGGTGTGCTCTTTCATGCCTTACCAAATACTCCATTGCCACGCTATATGGAAGCTCTCTCGGGACATGTGGCATCTGCGTCCATTGCGGGAATTTCCCGTACTCCTCGAGGTATCTCGGTTCAGTTCAATCATCACAAGGAGGATGCTGACTTTTTTCTTGCACTCGGACATTCGATTGGGACAAAACATCTCATCCCTTCGCCTCATTCCAAGCGACCGTCGAACATCACATTCTATCCTGTTCCACAGGAAGTGCCTGTTACTGCACTTCCTTTCCTTGTCAGTCATGTATGTAAAATTGTTGGCAAGGTCCGTCGCCTCTCTGACGCTCCCCGCGGAACTCGATTTCCACATGCTACAGGACCTCGCCGTCAGTTATTTGTTGTCTTTCCCACTGAGCGATTGCCCTACAGAAGCTACTGTTGAAATTGACTCAAGAACTTACAGTTTCAAGGTTTTCACCAATCACTATTGTACACACTGTTTAACACAGGATCATACCACTGCCTCCTGTGAACGCTTTCGGCGTGGACGTTCATCAAGTTCGCATCCCACTACTGACCAGAGTGGTCTTTCTACTATCCCCACTACCGGTAGTTTGCCTGACGTGACCTTTTCGGTTCTCCGTCAGACGAACATTTCAGTCACGGACAATGCTGCCTTTCCTTCTCTCCCAACCCGTACGATTGTGCATCCACCTTCAGGAGTGGCGGAGATGTCTTCTACTACAGATGTTTCTACAGCGGAGTGTTCCGATCTGGATGTGTTGAGTGGTGGTTTGGCAGATCGGCCGTACGGCTCTTCTCCTAGCCTCTCGGATATCGGATCTCCAATTACGACCTTGTCTTCAATACCCTTGTTGCCACGTCTTCCTGCAGCCTCGGCTGTTGTACCAGTCTTCACTGAGGCTGATCTGCTACGTATTGCTTCTTCGGCGACGTTGGCTTCCTCGTCTCCTGACTCGGGAGGTGAGGCTGATCCACTAATGGATACATCCGCCTCAGCGTCTTCTTCCCCGCACGGGGATAACTGGTTTTCCAGTTATTTGGGGAGCGGCGCCCCCACGGCCCGAGCTGACCTTGTGACGGATCATTTTGTCATTTCGTCTTGAACGATTACATCACCGAAGGGACAGCTGTTCATCCAACTGATGGGGGATGGCGTCTCCACCACCCGAGCCAACATGTACTATATGTGATGATTTTCACATTTTTTATGTTTTTTCACTTGACATGAACCCGCCTCAGTTGTAGGTTGCTGAGGTTGTGATTATGTGCCAGCTCAGGATTTTAGTTTCTCGTTTTCTTTCCTGTCTTCTCCATTTCATGTTTCTTTCTTTGTTTTTCCGAGCTGGTTAGCTAGACCTACCTGCACGTTTGCCGTGTGTGGTGACCCGTAAGTTGGAAAAGGGGATGCTGGAGGCTGAGGTTTCTGGAGGCCTGGGTGTTGTTGTCGCCAGTTGCCAACACTCCTCTTTGCCCCCTGCTTCACCCTAAACGGGCGGCTGGGAACTAACCCACTCCTAGTCAATGAGGTCTGTGGCCGAGTGGAGCCGAGACCTCTAACGGCTTGTCGTCTCGTACGACAGGGTGAGTCTGGGGATAGGGTGGGCATGCCAAGGGGTGTTCCCCAGGCATGGGAAAGTCTGGGTGCATGCCGAGCGCATGTCTGCCCTATCAACTTGCTATATCCGCTTGCTATCCATAGAGCCGTGTCCTGCGTCCACTTGGGCTTGCGGACCTCCGGCTCTCCCTCGTTGGGCTCGATTGTGGGTGGGGAAGTCGGCGGACGAATTATTAAAACTTTTATGGATGAAAACAAAATTTCCCAAGAACCAAAAAGCAAAAGAGGTATAGAGGAAGGCTCATCCCCTTCTGCAAAAAAACATGTCCCTGATTGTTCAAATGATCGTTTCTTTTTTGTGCACTCATTGGACCCTTCAAAGCCTTTGAGTGCCAAAAGTCCATTTTGGATAAATAAAGCTCTTCAATCCATCGCAAGCTCTCCTAAGAGCGTAAAGAAGCTCCAATCTGGAGATCTTCTTGTAGAGATGTCCACTGTGGCCTACAGTACCACACTTATAAACACTACCACACTGCTTGAGACTCCGGTTAAAATAACACCTCATGGGTACCTAAATTTATCTCGAGGTGTTGTCTCCTCTCGGGATCTTATTGATTGCACTGAGGATGAACTTCTCGAAGAACTGAGGAGCCAACATGTTACGGGTGTGAGACGCATTTCTTTCAGGAGGAATGGGCAGTTTGTCCCATCCTGGAATATTATCTTGACTTTCAACTGCCCTTCCCTGCCTACAGCCATCAAGGCAGGGTATCTCCACCTCGAGGTACGCCCGTACATCCCTAACCCTTTGAGATGTTTTAGGTGCCAGTCTTATGGCCATTCTCAGCAGTCGTGCAGGAGTAATCCTAGGTGTGCACGCTGTGGTGCCACAGAACATCTTTTGCAGGAATGTGTGGCCGAGGCCGAGTTTTGTATGAACTGTAAGGGTTCACACGCGGCATCAGCCAAAGATTGTCCCAAGTGGAAGGAGGAGAAGGAAATCCAAAGGATCAAAACGGTGGAACATATTTCCTATCCTGAGGCCAGAAGAAAAGTGGTTCCTGTTACATCTGATCGGCGATCATACGCTTCAGTGGTGGTTGCCAAATCTACGGTTGCCACTCAGACCGACATTCAGATCCCCCTTAAATGTCCATTCAATGTTAACGACATCATCGCAGCCGGACTGGAGGCACTCCAGTCTCGAGCTAGGGGTCTGAAAGCGCCACCCACCACTTCGCCGAAGCAGACTCATCCCACCACCAACAAGGGAACTCAGGCCACTTCTTCTACCAAAAAGACCAAAGCCTAGGATAAGAAAAGCATTTCTTCTCCTACAAAATCTCAGGAAACGACTCAACGTCGTGCGCCTCCCGGTAAGACACTTGGGACAAAACATGCTCCCATCTTAGCCCCTGGTCACACGCCTCCAGATCTGGAGGAACCCCCAGCAGAGGCGATGGAGCCGGACTTCGTTTGATCATTTTCATTTTCATTTCACTTATAACCATGGCTTCAATCATTCAGTGGAACTGTCGAGGTTTTCGGACGAACTTTGATGAAGTGAAACATCTGCTTTCATTTTACTCTCCGGTGTGCCTTTGTCTACAGGAGACGAAGCTTAAACCATCGGACCTACTTTCAGTTCGAGGCTACAGTGCATTTCGGACAGATAACTCGTCTGGAAATATAGCCTGTGGGGGAGTCGCTATTCTCGTCCCTCACAGTGTTCCGGTATCTTCCGTCGCGGTTTCCACAACTGTGCAGGCCATGGCGGTTCGTATTTCTGTTATAACGAAGTGAATTTCTCCGTCATTTTTGGCCTACGCCGGGATTCGAACCCGAGTACGCTTATTCCGGAACAAGTCGCTCTACCAACTGAGCTACGCAGACATTGATTCTGATTGCTATCTGCTTTTATGTCGTGTGCGTCCTTCTGGCAGTTACGTCACATCTCCTGGTACGTTACATCATCTCCCCCTTATTTTTCTTTTTTTTTTTTTTTTTTTTTTTTTTTTCGAAGTGCTGCTCATATTTTTCCTATCTCGCGGTGTGGAAATAACATCACACCAATGCGAGATTTTGAACGGTCGGGTCATCCGGATAGTTCGGGCGTCATTATAACGAAGTAAATTTCTCCGTCATTTTTATCCGCGCCGGGATTCGAACCCGGATCCCCTCATTCCGGAATAAGTCACTCTACCAATTGAGCTACGCGGACATTTGTTCTGATTCCTATCTGCTTTTATGTCGTGTGCGTCCTTCTGGCAGGTACGTCACATCTCCTGGTACGTTACACTGTGCCTGTACCTCTTACTGTCTGCAGTGTCTATCTGCCGCCGGACGAGAACGTGAGCGTCTCGGTACTGGAGAGATTGGTTGATCAGCTGCCTTCACCCTTTCTAATACTAGGTGACTTTAATGCCCATGATCATTTGTGGGGTAGTGTCAGCATTAGCACGAGAGGTCGTCGCATAGAGTCTCTTCTGTCCTCGGCCTATTTGTGCCTTTTTAACACCGGTGCTGACACGTACTTCCATGAACCGACACGATCCTTCAGTGCGATCGATTTGACCTTGGGATCACCATCAATTATTGCTGACTGGTCGTGGGTGGTGTGTAACGACCTCCACGGGAGCGACCATTATCCGATTTTGCTCTCGCATCATGCGAACTTACCGTCTTCTGCCTCGCGCCCTCCTCGGTGGAGGATGGAGAGTGCGAGATGGGAGGTCTTCACACCGTCAGCATTGATATCTTCTACAATGGTGACCCAAGAGTCAATCGACGCAGCGGTTCTTGAAGTCACAAATTGTATTCTTCAGGCAGCTGATCTTTCTATACCAAAAACATCTACGACACTCTCCAGAAGTCCGAAACCTTGGTGGACCCCTGAATGCGCAGCGGCTAGGAGAGCTCAACATAAGGCGTGGTCTACGTTTCGGCGTTATCCAACCGATGCTAATCTCGTTACATTCAAACGAGCAAAATCCTATGCTCGGTTGGTGCGTCGACGTAGCAAGAGGAGTCTTGGATCCAGTATGTTTCATCTCTCACTTCACGTGCCAGTTGGAAAAGTGTGTGGGACAAGATTCCTAAGATCCGGGGTAACTACAGCTCTCACCAGATCTCCATTCTCGAGAGTAACGGCTGCACATATGCTGGAGTCGGGGAGATTGCTGATTGTTTGGGGAGGCGTTTGCCTCCGTGTCGAGTGACCTGGCGTATCCTTCCTCCTTTCTGAGGATTAAATCCACTGCGGAACGCCAGAGAATCTCCTTTGCGCCTTTTCTCGACACCGGATATAACTCCCCTTCAGCATGGTTGAACTCAGGGTGGCTCTGCATCGGTCCGGCGCTACATCGGTCGGTCCCGATGGCATCCATTATGACATGCTCCTTCATCTCTCGCAGTCGTCTCTCGAGAATCTCTTAATCCTTTACAATCGTATTTGGTCGGAGCACAGTTTCCCGGAGTCTTGGCGAAAAGCAGTTGTTCTGCCTTTTCCCAAACCTGGCAAGGATCCCATGTCTCCCTCTAGTTATCGTCCAATTGCTCTCACTAGCTGTCTGTGTAAAGTTCTTGAACGCATGGTAAATTCCCGGTTAGTTCATTTTTTAGAATTTCATCAAGTACTTTCACCATTACAAAGCGGATTTCGCCGTCATCGTTCACCTCACGATCATCTCCTGCACCTTGAGACATCTGTGCGCGAGGCGTTCTTGCGTAGGCAGCACCTGGTTTCTGTATTTTTTGATATCGAAAAAGCTTATGATCGAGCGTGGCGGCATGGTATTATCCGTGACCTCCACGCATGCGGATTGCGAGGAAATCTTCCGACATTTATTTTAAATTTTCTTCGCAAATCGGGTGTTCCAGGTGCGCCTGGGTACGACGCTATCGGCAACATTCCATCAAGAACAAGGTGTTCCTCAAGGTTGCATTTTATCTGTCACATTGTTCATCCTTCGCATTAATTGTCTCCTCACAAATCTTCCTCCTGCGGTTTCGGCTACTGTCTATGTTGATGACGTGCACATTTTCTGCTCGTCGTCAAGCATGCATTTTATTGAAAGGCAGTTGAAGTCTGCAATTAATCAGATCTTTAAAACGGCGAATAGCAATGGTTTCGTTCTTTCTCCCGACAAGACAGCGTGTGTCCATTTCTGCCGGAGGCGTGGCCACCATCATGACCCAGAGCTGTTTTTAGACCGTGCAGCCATACCAGTTTTGCCGGAGGCCAAGTTCCTTGGTCTGACCGTCGACCGTGCGCTTACGTTCCGTGCGCACGTTCGGCGGCTCAAGATTTCCTGTCTGCGGGCTCTATCCATTCTTAAGATCCTTTCGAGAGTCTCGTGGGGCGCAAACGGGATGTCTTTGATTCGTATTTACCATTCCTTAATCCGGTCGAAACTGGATTGTGGTTGTATCGTGTATGGCTCTGCTCGTCGTTCCGTTCTCCGGCCTTTGGACACTATTCACCATCAAGCACTGCGTCTTTGTTCGGGAGCATTTCGAACATCTCCGATTCCCAGCCTTTACGCTGACGCGAACGAACCATCGCTTGAATTACGCCGTCTGCAGCTGTCTATTCAATTCTACCTGAAACTTAGATCTCTTCCAGGACATCCTTTATACGATGCAGTTTTTCATCCCCAGCATGCTCGTTTATTCGGGAACCGGCCCTCGTGCATTTCAACCTTCGGTCTTCGTATGGCGGCCGTAGCCCGTGATGTAGGGCTCGACTTGTCACTTGTTGGAGAGACCAGGGGCTTTGGGGATCCGCCATGGCACCCACTTGGTGTCATGGTTGATACCACCTTTACATCTTTCGATAAATCCTCAACCCCTGCGTCAGTGTACCAGCAGCTCTTCGCTGAGCACCGTGACCTAAATTCTGATTACACTCCTATTTTTACTGATATCTCCAAGATGCATGGAGTCGTTGGATCCGCGGCTGTCTGTGCAGATGACGTTTCAGTAGCGCGGATCCCAGCTGAGGCCACGGTGTTTTCAGCAGAGATGCATGCTGTGTATCTCGCTCTTCTCCATGTTCAGTCGAGTTCTCATCATCGTGTTATGGTCTATACGGATTCCTTGAGTGTCTTGCAGTCACTGTCATCGTTGGACTGCTGTGACCACCCCTTTCTTCTTTCCGTACGAAGGCTTCTTCGTTCCTTGCTCGAGGCCGGTGTCCAGATACAATTTTGTTGGATTCCCGGGCATGTTGGAATCTCGGGTAACGAGTGTGCTGATGCGGCTGCTAGATCTGCTTCCTCTTTGGTCGTCACACCCTTGCCACTGTTTCACCGGGATTTCCGCTTTCTGGTACGCGACCATATTAAGCGAACGTGGAAAGGTCTGTGGGACCAGCAGGTGGAAAATAAACTGCATCGTATTAAACCTAATCTTGAAGTCTGGAAATCCTCATATCGTCGGAACCGTAGGGAGGAAGTGGTGCTTGCGCGTCTCCGCATTGGGCATTGTCGTTTCACTCACCGCTTTTTGCTGTGTGGCGACACTGCGCCGATGTGTGAGGCGTGCAACTGCGGACTCACTGTCACTCATCATTTGTGTACCTGTGTTCGTTTTCGTGATGTACGTTTTCATTTCTTTCATTCTCATTTGTTGACCGAGGACGCCGCTACACTGCAGCGGCTCCTCAATGACCACTGTGACTCTGTTGCCGTGTTTTCATTTTTTAAGGAAATTGACTATTTTAAACGTATCTAGATTTTAGCCTTATCATCATCCTCATTTTTCAGTTTTACTGAATCAGCTAGATTTTAATCATTGTATCATGTTTTTAATACTGTTTGTTCCATTATCTTTTTTAGCCCTTCCATCGTTCTCATTTTTCAGTTTTACATGATCAGTTATATTTTAAGCTTTTTACCACATTTTTAATACTATTTGTTTGTCTTGTTTCTGGCGCTCTTTGGCCAACCATGGCTCTTGCGCCATAAAAATCAACCAACCAACCAACCATCAGCGTCTTCTTCGAAGCGTATTGGAACTTCCAAAGGCGCTGTAAAACAGAAAAACTTAAATCAACTTTCTGTGCCTCTTTCTGAGGATTCATCTAGTGTCCCTGGTGTTTCTGGTTCCGGTGTTTCTCCTTCTGATGATTCTTCAAACAGTATTCTTCTCCGTTCAGGTCCTGTTATTCCTCTCTCTGATGCTGAGGTTCTACAGGCCATTGATACGTTTCCTCCAGTTCCTGGACCACTGTCCAGACAGCAACTTTTACGTTTTTTTCAACCTGCACGCACGATTGTTTGTTCCGAAGAATTCCTCCACTCACCTGATCTGGACCTGTTTGCAGCGGTAACGCAATTCGAAGCTTATGTGTCCTTTTTTAAAACTCTGTGTGCCACCGATCCTCGGTATCAGGCGTTTTTGAGACGTTACACGAGCCGTCTCGCCTCCTTGGAGGAATTCGCTGAGAAGCATATATGTGATACCTCATTTCCTTTTGCCGATGACCTTTAGCTTACTTCCCCAAACCGATCACTTTTTGTTTTCTGAATGCTAGGGGATTTGTGAACCCGTTCACAAATTCTCTGGTTTTTGTAGACTTAACGCCTGTTGATTCTGATGTTTTCCATGTATTTTAATTTGTTATCATTGTGTGTTTTTACTCTGTTTCACGAGTAATGTGTTTTCAATTTGCAATAATTGTGTGATTTTGCTGTGTTTTCACGAATAATCGGCCTCCTTACTTGTGTGAGCTCCCCAGTATCTCTTTATTATTATCTTATCTGTTGTTTCCTGAATTTTTGTGTTATTTTCTTAAATTCCTATACTTGTGAATTTTTGCTGTGTTAGTGTTTTCCCCGATCGCGGATTACTTTAGTGGTACATTTGTTACCTTTGTTATTTTTTTAAAGTTGATGAGTTACTCATTAATGTTTTGCGCTCAAACCACAATTAAGTTCCTTTCGGATGATTTATGATGGCATAGTACATTTCATATACTTGTGCACTTGTGTTATTCATATCGTTTGACATGCTGATATGCCATTCATTGTTCGTGTGCATATTCATTTTCTTTCTGTGTAACTTTGTGCTGCATCGTGGATATACATACATTGCCATGTTTGTATTTCGTTATAGCAATAAACTGGGTACCACTTTGGTACCCACAGTTACCAATACCATTGCCCTTTCAGGGACTTTACTCTGATCATGATGTCTTCCACTTGTCATTTTTTTGATCCAAGAGTTCCTCTTCTTATCTCTTCCGATTACACCGAGCATGCATCTCTCCATGCTCGTTTGAGTTCTCTGCAGTCTTTGTATGTCTCTTTTAGTTAAGGAACACGTCTTTGCACCATACGTAAGCATTGGAAGGATGCATTGATTAAACACTTTTCTTTTAAGACATAATGGCATATTGCTCTTGAAAATTATACTGTTTCTTCCAAACGCTCTCCAGGCAAGTTTTATACGCAGATTAATTTCTTCATCAATGTGACCTTTACTTGATATCTGCTGTCCAAGATAAATGTAGGTATTAGTTATCTCCAGATTTTCCCCATCAATCGATAAATCTTCATTTCTTGTAAAACCATTGTACATCACTTTTGTCTTCTGAAAGTTCACTTTTAATCCCATTTCTTTACTCTTGTCAGCAAGTACCTGGATCATACTCTGAAGCTCTGATGGGGTAGTTGCAAAAATGACTACATCATCAGCAAAACGAAAGTGAGTTAGATAATATCCATTAATCTTTATCCCTTTGTTTTACCAGTTCAGTGATTGAAAGACTTTTTCCAATGTGGCATTAAAGAGTTATGGAGATATAGTGTCGCCTTGTCTCACTCCCTTACCAATTTTTATGGGTACTGTATTCTCAAATAGCCGAACCTTTGCACTTGCATTTTCATAGATGTTATTAATAATATTAATGTATGCTTCTTCAATACCGCAGGATTTCAAAACCATTGTAACTGCTGGTGGTTTCACCTAATCAAAGGCTTTTTCATAATCGATAAAAGCCACGCACAATGGAAGTTCATATTCCCTCGCTCTTTCATTTAGTTCTCTCAGTACGTGGATATGATCTATTGTGCTGTAGCCACACCTGAATGCAGCTTGTTCTCTTGATTGAGCCATGTCTATTGTCACCTTCAATCGGTGCGAAAGAACTTTAGAGAAGATTTTATAAACCACTGATAGGAGGCTGACAGGTCTGTAGTTCCTGAGATCTTCAAAGTCACCTTTTTTATGTAGCAGGTTCATTGTAGCACTGTTACAATCCTCAGGAATCTTCCCTCAAACGCATACAGCATATTAAATCCCTTTATTTTTATGGCGTAATAAGAACAAAGATTCGGCAAGCTTTCGCACTCCACTAGGAGGCTTTATGTTTGACATTTATGTCTACCATTGCCTTGAAAAAGACTCCCAGTGGATTGCGAAAGCTTGGCGATTAAAAATAAACGGATTTAGTACGCTATATGCTTTTCTTGAGTATTCACATTGTGGTGTATTTAAAATAACGTTATCCTCTGTAATGTATATCTTGAAGAGCTTGTCCAATATTTGAAATCTAACAATGTTCTTACAATAGTGAAGAACATTATCCCGTGTTTATTTTTATTATCCTTAGAGCGGAGATGTATATACTCTACTTCATTTTCTGTTCCGAATTTCCATCGTATATTTGCTTCGATCCGTTCTTGATTTCGCTCATGTTGCACAGTGATAAAAGGTGATAAATTGATTTTAGATTTAATTTACATCAATAAGACAAAGTTCGGCAAAATTAATTTGGCTTTGCAACTTCAAAGAACGCTTCAGCAACTAATATAAAACAATGAAAATCCTGTGTATGGTGGAAAGCGCTATAAATCATCAATCGTTTAGCTGTCGGTGCAGGAGATGAACGTTATCTCCTTGTAGAGTTATCATAGGGAAGCTCGTGATTCGTCAGTTCTTTTCAATCGTCAACAGACCTTGCGTGAAACGTTTCTAACGCTTTTTGTTCCTTCAAAAGTTCACAAATCTGCAGGTGTTGCATGATCTTCGAAAGCAAAGAAAAATGACTAAATATAGATGCAAGAAAGTAATGTGTAAGAGAAAAAATTCTTGATAGCTTTATCGATAAACCATTAGCTAAAATCTTTTTTTTTACTAGTAAGATTTTCTTTTGGCGTGAAGGAGGACGGATGCGAAACCATATGCAAATATTTCATTTGCTCTTGTTTATCTCCTCGTTGAGGATTTTGGTTTGGAGTCTCAATTGTTTTTCCGTTCTTTGTTGTAAAATATAATTAGTGAGAACCTTGTTTGAAAACCAATCAGCACTTTGAAAAGGAATTTTTGTTCAGATGCATATGTAGCAAAGTTCGCTGTTCCGTGCATTTCCAAAAGCACATCTTTCCTCACCTTTACCCTTCGTGGATGAGAAATTACTGAAAGAACACGTTAGTAAGATCATGCAATGCATTGATTATGATACGCTTTCCAGCATACCAGAAATCATTACTCAAGTTATGAGGATTGGCTGTGGAATAAATCTCGCTCCTGTGCCCTGACCTATAACCCAATTTTGATGATATTCAAAAGAACCGATTCAGTATACCTCCGAAACAACATTATAAAGTTTTGTTGCAATTGAAGCCTGTCTACATAAATTATGACGCGTAAGGGCGATGGAATGGATCCCGCACCTATGTCCTGACCTTCGACCCCATTTCGTCCATTTTCAATAGGCTTCGTCCCAATATTGTGTCCTACGATATACTAAAATTTCATCGAAATCATACCATTTTTACGCGAGTTATCGTGCGGACCAACAGACAAACGGACAAAGCTGGAGCATATACGCTTCTTCAACTTACGGTTGGAAAGCGTAAACAAGTTAGTAAAATCATGCAATGCATTGGTTATAAGACGCTTTCCAACATAAATCATTACTCAAGTTATGTGGATAATGGCTGTGGAATAAACCTCGCTCCTGAGCCCTGACCTTTGACCCCATTTCGATGATATTCAACAGAACCGGTTCAGTATACCTCTGAAACAATATGATAACGTTTTGTTGCAATAGAAGCATTTTTACATAAGTTATGACGCTTAAGGGCAATGGAATAGATCCCGCTCCTGTGCCCTGACTTTTGACCCCATTGCGCGCATTTTCTGTAAGGTTTGTCCACAGGTGGTCTCCTACCACATACTAAAATTTCATCGAAATCGAACCATTTTTAGTCAAGTTATGACGCATAAAGGCAATGGAATGGATCGCGATCCTATGTCCTGACCTTTGAACACATTTCGCCCATTTTCAAAAGGGTTTATCCCCAGATGGATCCCTACCACATACTAAAATTTCATCGAAATGAAACCATTTTTACGCACGTTATGACGCATAAGAGCAATGGAATGGATCCCACTCCTATTTCCTGACCTTTGACCCCATTTCGCCCATTTTCAAAAGGGTGAGTTTCCAGTTTTCACGTACCACATACTAAAATTTCATCGAAATGGAATAATTTTTAAGCGAGTTATCGTGCGGACGGACGGACAAAGCTGGAGCATATACGCTTCTTCAACCTACGGTTGCAAAGCGTCATTATAGCCAAGACATTTCTTACGGTCTGCTAGCAGGAATAGTGAATAAGAAAGATGACACCGAATTTTCGGGTATAATAAGCACATCCTTTGAATCCGTTCTGACCCAAATTAAATTTAGCAAAGCTATTCAAAGTGAATGGAACCGGTATGGAAAACAATAGTATCTGACGGAAGAAAGAAGTTTTTCAATCGGGTCTTTAATCCCTCAGATATTGGTGTAAACGAAATCGTGAGGTTACGAACTCTTGGAAACAGAGTTATCGACAAAAATAAGATGTGACTTTACGTCCCTTGATGGGAAAAACCATGCATTATTTTAGGAAGAAAGTATTCACAAAAGGTTTATCCATATGAGCGGTATCGGTCCAAGAAAATCAATTTTAATCGAGTTTTCAGGAGCCCAGATTTTGCTACAAATACATCAGAAGTAGAAATTAACACTTATGACCCCTGGTGGCCAAACCATTCTTTACCAAACATTAGAAATTACGTGAAAAATATTTTCCGTCAGGTCTTGTATGCGATACAGGAAGATTTTTTCAAATCGGAAGTTTAGGAGCAGAAAACGCAATTTACCATTGTGCGCCCTAGCGGAAAGTTTATGATTATACTTGAAAATTTTGAATTTATAGGGGAAACATTTTGCATCGGAAACACTATCCAACAAAGTAGGAATTTTTCAAATCGGACTTTTAGAAGTCGAGATATTGACAAAAATAAGATACACATCTACGCCCCTGGCGTAGAAACCATGCACTATTTCAAAAAGAAAATGTTCCTAAAATGTTTGTCAACATGAGTAGTATCGGTCCACCGAAGACTTTTTTCAATCGAGATTTTAGAAGCTCATATTTTGCTACAAATACATCAGAAGCGGAAATTTAGACTTACGCCACCTGGTGGTTAAACATTTTTTTACAAAAATTTGAAATTACGTGCAAACGATTTCCCATTAGGAGCTGTATCCGGTGCAGAAAGAATTTTTCAGATCGGAGATTTGGAAGCAGAGATATAGGGGAAAACGCAATTTACCATTACGCCCCCTAACGGAAAGTCTATGAATTACTCGAAAATTTTGAATTAATAGGAAAAACATGTCACACTAGAAATACTATACAACAAAGAAAGGATTTTTTTAAATCGGACTCTTAGAAGTCGAGATATTGACAAAAATAAGCTGTACATCTACGCCCCCTGGCGTTGAAACCGTGCACTATTTTAAGAAGAAAATGTTTCTATAAGGTTTGTCGACATGGGTAGTATCGATCTACAAACAATGGTATTTTCAATCGACAATTTAGAAACTTATATTTTGTTGCAAATACATCAGAAGCGGAACCTAAGGTTTACGCCCTCTGGTGGCCATACCATTTTTTTTACAAAAATTATAAATTATGTGCAAACGATATCCCATCAGGAGTTGTATCCGGTGCAGAAAGAATTTTTCAGATCGGAGATTCAGAAGCAGAGATATAGGGGGAAACGCAATTTACCATTACGCCCCCTAGCGGAAAGTCTATGAACTACGTGAAAAATTTGAAATTATATGAAAAACATGCGACACGGAAAACACTTTCCAACAAAGATGGAATTTTTGAAATCGGACTCCTAAAAGTCGAGATATTGACAAAAATAAGATATACATCTACGCCCCCTGGCGGAGAAACTGCAAAATATTTTAGGAAGAAAATATTCCGAAAAGGTTTATCGATGTAAGTAGCATCAGTCCAGTAAAGAATTTTTTCAATCGATATTTCAGAAGCTCAGATTTTATGGCAAATACATCAGAAGCGAAAATTAACACTTACGCCCCTGGTGGCCAAAGTATTCTTTACCAAAAATTCGAAATTATATGCAAAAGATTGTGCATCAGGAGATGCATCCGCTGAAAAAAATTTCAAATCTGAGTTTTAGAAGAAGATTTATCGGAAAAAATGCAATTTACTTTTACGCCCCTTAGCGGAAAATCTATGCGTAATTTGAAAAAGAAACTATATTCAAAATACTCTTCGACATAAATGGAATCGAAAGATAAAAGATTTTTTTCAATCGAATGTTTAGAAGCAAATATGTGGAATAAAACGTATTTTTGAATTCGACATCATCTGCATTTACGCCCTCTAGCGGCAAAATTGTACATCGTAAAAAAAACGAAATAAAGGATCAGCATTTGCATATTTCAAACATTCCAATGCAAAAATAATTTTTCAAATCGGACTAATAGTTGCAGGGATACCGTGGGTACAGACGGACGGACGGACAAAGCGATAACATAAGCACGATCTTTTTTTGCAAAAGACGTGCTGAAAAAGAGTGTGTATGTGATGAACAAGATTAATCGGAAGGGGATTAACCTTTTATTCTTCTACATAAAATACCAAATATTATGTTATCCTCCATGTACCGCTAAAAGTTCTCTTACTCGGCAAGTAAGGGATGCTGCAACATTTCTAAAGGTGTCTTGCGGAATCTGGCATCAACACGTTAACAGCAGATCGTTTAACTAATTAATAACAAGAAATTATACATCAACTATACTCAAAATAGTACAACTGTACAAGTGATCCAAATTTTTTGGCGTAGAATTGAAATCAACGTTTCCAAGTTTTCGCACATCAACCAGACGGTTTTTTCAAGGAAGGTAGACAGCAAACTGCAAACTGAATAATTGACTGATGCTTCAATATTTGAACGCGATGACTTTACTTGACAAAAAACGGGTCGTTGTAAGCATAAGGTCTCCGACGTACTTATATACCATGCTTAAGGGAAATACTGACAAGCCTTCTCTTCCCAACGAGGCAGGTGTTTAAGCCATTCCTTTACAAAATCTGAACGGCTCCGGGCGATACTACATTGGAATCACCAAGCGTTCATTTAGAAATAGAGTCAACGAACATAAAAGGAACACAAGAAACGGTAAAGTAATTACGTCCCTATCGAAAGAATTCAGGTTCAGGTCCGCCGCTCCCTATGTGGGATGACATAAAACAAGTTTTTAAAATCATGCAATACATTTATTATAATACGCTTTCCAACATACCAGAAATCATTACTCAAGTTATGAGGATAATGGCTGTGGAATAAATCTCGGTTCTGTGCCCTGACCTTTGATAGCATTTCGATGATATTCAACAGAACCGGATCGGTATACCTCCTAAATAACATGATAAAGGTTTGTCGCAATCGAAGCATTTTTACGTAAGTTATGATGCATAAGGGCTATGAAATAGATCCCGCTCCTGTGTCTTAACCTTTGATCCCATTTCGTTCATTCTCAAAAGGATTCGTCCCCAGGCAGGCCCCTACAACATAGTAACATTTCATCCAAATCGAAGCATTTGTTCGTAAGTTATGACGCATAACAGCAGTGAAATGGATCTCGCTCCTATGTACTGACCTTTTACCCCATTTCGTTCACTTTAAATAGGGTCCCTTCCCAGGTGATCCCCTACCAGATACTAAAATTTCATTGAAATCGAACGATTGTTACGCGAGTTATCGTGCGGACGGGCATACGCACACAACGCGTGACGTAATGAGGCAGATGGGAATCGCGACCATCTGCTCGCAAGAGTGTGACGTCATAAAACTTTAATAGTATCCACACACAACGACGCGTGACGTAATGAGTGAGATGGCGTGACAGCGCGCCAACATTCTCAAACGCGAAATCGGGACGTCATAAGGTTTCTAAGCATTGGTAACATTAATGGAACGACGCCATGACACTAAAAACATTATAATTGGGGGTGGTTATTTAACCCACTAAACGAATTCTCCTAAAGTCGAGATCAAGCTAAATCAATTTCTAGTACCAGAAAACGGTAGGTTAACGACTTTCATCAAAATTCTTAGAGCCGTTTTCAAGATTAAAATGTCCATACATACATACATACATACATACATACATACATACAAGAATTGCTACTTTAAGGTGGACGTCAAGTAATTTTGCTTCCTACATTTCCAATGGAAAAACCTCTGTACACATTTTCTTTACAAATAATGCGTTCCCAAGGACGAAAATTTGAACATCGATTAAAATAGCTTCATTTCATAACTTGGAATACTAAATACTATCTAAACCATAACCCTAATAATATTTTCTAAACCATAACCGTAATTATGCAATCCAACACTTATTTGTCCACTGACGTCATCAAAGTACAGTGCCTAGAAGAATTAGTGCGTCGTGCTCCCTAAGATGTCCCTCACGGTTTTGTGACCAATCGTCATGAAATGACAGAGGGCGCTGGTATCGGAAGTTACGTTAGGATGCTTCATCGGCTTCATGTTATTCAATGGTGGGAAGTTTGTTTACTAAGGATTTGCTGCCTTACAAAACTTCAAATTTTCACAAAACAAAGGTTAGTGGAGGGAAATCTTTTTGGCAGTATCTTTGCTAACTCGTTGTAGCTCGATCATAACAGTAATACACTAGGTAATTCAACAGTTGATCACTGAAACGCAATAGGCTTATTCCGGTGTTAGTTTTATTCAACTGTGAACTGTGGATTGTTTATAACGAAATTTATTTCCGAAATTAGTAACTTTTTATTCGTGAAGATGTAGAAGTTGATCAAGTATTGGCTGTCACGCGTTAAACCTACTGTGTGGTTAAACTTAAGTGCAGTACTGAAATCGACTGCAGCAGTTATAAGATCATAAGGAAATAATGTCAGCTGTGAAAGGACTGGTAAATTCTGCATTAGCAAATAATAAAAAACATAGAAAACGGAAAAGGCAAAGCAGCTGTTTTGTGCCAGGATGTAATACTGGCTATAAATCCTGCAAAAATAAAATATCACTCTTTGCTGTCCCCAAAATACCTGATATGTTGAGCAAATGGGATAAGGCAATTCCCAGAGCCGATAAGAAACTTGATGAAAGTTGTGTTGTATGTGCCTTGCACTTTGAATCTAAATTCATGGAGATGCATTATCGTTCCACTTTTCAAGGTAAGGAAGTTCTAACATGCGGAGACAAACCATTACTCAAGCCTGACGCCATACCTACTATTTTCCCAAATTTACCGAAATATTTAAGTAAACCTTTACCAAACAAACGTTCTACAAGGATCCTGCACAATTAACAGTTTACTAAATTCAGTTTCGTATGCAAATTGTCAAAAAAACTTTTTGAGTCAGTCCATTAAATTTATATTGGAAATAGTAACAGAGAGAAGACATTCAAATACAGTAATAATATAATTGTGATACTTCGGTTGTAATTGTGATTATACATATGGATTCCAAATACTGCATGATTAGTTTTATATCCCACCCACTTTTATATCTGTGCTGATATACACAGTCATAGGTATTCTGCATATAATACTAAACTTGCAACATGTTTCTCATTTCTTAAAGAAACCGAACAAAATTATTGTGTTAACATGTACTGCATATCGGATACTCCTGAAGAAATGAAGCCTGTGCTGATACACATAACTAGGCATTCTTCGAACCAAGTTTGAAACAAACTGTTCAAGTGTAATTTTGTTATTTATTCATAACAAACTAATAGATTTAGATCTTGCATAATCTTACAGCTTTGTTTATTTAACTGCAACAGATTATGGTAAGCTTAACTATCCTAAAGATTCAGTAGTGTTAACTACCATTGCCTGCTATTGTATTTTCTTGTGGCTGTTAAAGGAAGAACATGAGCACAAATTTATTTCTCTCACATCAGAAGGAGATTATCAGTTAACTCTGCATCAGCCACAAGACTGTGTGAAAGTGCAATCAAAAGCAGGACCACAATTCATTATTACTTATTGCAGGGCTGGGAGTGAAATATGTGATAGAAAATCAGAACATCTATTCAATGTTACATATTGAAAGGGGGAAATGTGCAGGTTGAATGGAAACAATCTTAGCTATGTACAATTTTTCTGGTCGTGTAGAAAATAGATCTGTGAAGGCAGTACAAGAAGAGGTAAGCATGAAACAAATTCATAATAATATTTTTTATCACAAATGTTTAAAACCAGCATTCTGTGTCCCACTATTACATGGAAGTTGGCCATGTATTCTAATAAAACATCACTGCCTTGAACTTTAGCTTTGAGTCACCCTGAAATTTCTGTGCTTAATCTTTTCAGTAACAATTCATTAAGAATTTAATTCTCCTGACATGTATGCACATAGGCGTAGTGTGACCAATTTTTTTCTGGGGGGGGGGCACGGATAAGTGTAAACTGGTGTTTTCTTGGGTTGGGAGAGCATTTTTGAAAATATTTTTCCTGAAAAGGCACCTGTTCAGTTGCCATTGGTGCCAAACCTGTAAGGTGTGCCAGGATTTGTTGATTCACTTTAATGAATACAAAAAAAGCAACTCCTTTCGAAGCACCTCATGCATGGCCATCTTAGGGGGTGGGCCAACGGGGCTGGTGCCCAGGGCCCCTAACGTCCCAAGAGTCTTATGGGTTTACAAAAAGTTAAAATCTTTTACCACTCACCAGCAGGTTTTTTTATTTAAAGAAAAGAAGAAACACCAATCCAGAAAGTTGGAAGTTTTTTTTGCCTTTTTTTTTTTTTTAAACCTTGCTCATAGCTTCGATTTCCCGAGGAGGCAGGAAGAAAGTTCGGGTGGATCTTTTGTGACAAAATAAAAAACAAAGCCGGCATCCCATCCCGATCTTAAATGCGGGTGAGGCCTGAGGGTAACGCACAAATTGCATTTTTTTCGGAATCATTTTTTAACTTTTAAACCGTCATTTGTGTTATATATATGAAGAAGCGCACGTATATTTATCACTAGGGTTTGCTCACCTGGGCTCCTTTTTTTTTTTTTTTACATCGTCGCTGTTTACACAAATAACTGATGGGGGGCTGCATATCCGCATTTTCGTCCGGTGCGTCATGTTTGAAAAGGGCGCTGGTTGGTATCTTTCTTCGGTTTCAATTTAATTTTCGCTTAATAATTTGTAAGATAGGGAAGAAATATTATATCTTCCAGCACCCATTTTCTTGTAATTTGCTGAACAACAAAATGTGAATGCAATTTGGTACACTTCATGAAGTTCTACAAATTTTGTCATGTACCATTTTTCCAGTGATCGAAGTGGCACAGAGCTACTGCCGATATGGTCGACACCAAGATTTTAAATCGAAAGCCATTCTGCTTCAGTATGTTAAGTGCTCTGCTGCTACACTAAAACTGTAGTGTAACAAATTTAACAAAATTTAACAGACCTAATGTTTTGTTAAATTTAACAAAACATTAGGTTTGCAACTGATGGTGTCACTTGGCCCAATAAGGGAATTGATGATTTCTGTTGTGCAGCTAGTACCACACTTTACAGGCTTGGCCAGATTATAAAAACTTAAACACTGAATGGTCACTAAAAATTCTGCTGCAGTGGGGTGGTCATTGCAGCCTGACAGTTGCCGAATAATGCCAAAAATGTTTTCTATTGAGTCTTGACTCAAGCGCGATGTCATTACATACTTGTAGTTCAAGGTTTCTGTTAGATATTTTAGTAGAGAGATAGTACTGCTTATAGTGACTCGTAATCCTGCAGCTGTGCTAGCACTTAAAAACCCAATCTTCTTATCTCCTGCAAAAGCTTCCCATTTATCTAAATATAACAGAAAATCATTAAGTACTTTGCATCCCTCAGAATCTATGCGGAGACTACTTGATGGACTCCTAGAGGTCATTACAGTTATTAATTCCATCATCAACTTTATGAAAAATGCAGTTGGATTAGTGCTTCCAAACTGTATTTCAATATGATGCTTATAGAGAAAAAGGCCTTTTAATACTTCGTTGCTAAAAAGCTGCAAAGCATAGCTTGCCCTCATTTTCTCAAAGTTATTCGGGTGAATATGAACGCGTGTAATTTTTGGCATGACGTTTAGAGTAGTTATGTCAGAGTCCTTCCTCCATGCTGCTTCAACATGCTCTGGTCTTGCTTCTCCTTCGGGCAGAAGAAAACCTCTGGTAACAAATGCGTTCCGTACACATTTTATTAAGTGAGGAAAATCTGATATGAAATGTAAACTTCTAGAACAATCTGTAGGGTACATAATGCTGTATTTAGTTCCAGAACAATCTGCTGATATACCAAATGTCTTCCACATATTCCTGTTCCAAGAAGCCCCATCACACGTAATGAAATCAACAAACAGACCTGCATTTTCAGTGAGAATAACAGCTTCAATAATTAATTTTGCAAGCAAAGTTCCACTTATATTGTTACTTGTGGCAAAAACACCAATTATTTGGGTCCAATCTCCATTTAATGGCTGAAACACCATTACCAGTCCGTGATTACATGGGGTATGCTTAACAGTTTCTGAAGTGTATGGCCCAATATCAACAAACCCTAATATTTCACCAGATGAATTTGCTTGTAGTTTTTCTGTAAGCTTCACTTCATCTATTAATATACCACCATGTCTTGCAAAAGGCTCCATTTCACTTGTTTTCTTTGAAATAGTTTCAAACGTCAGTGCATTGAATCCAAAACCACTGTTGTAATTTGAAATATACTTTCTAATAGTTTTTCTATTAGGTAGGATCATGATTTTGTGTTTCCGTATGTGCTCGTACAATTTTGGACTTTTTATGTGCATTAGTAAGCATTCCAGTAACCATTCCTTGGTATATGACATACCTCTTGCAGATTTCCTTTTTGCTGCCTTATAACAATGAATAACCATTTGCTGCTGCTTAATGGGTAATTCAGCTATTTTTTCATTAATGGAAAGTTCTGTAAAATTCTTATTTTTGTTTTGGATTTTTTTTATGTAATCAGAGAGCGAAATAACTGGTTTCTTCAGCCTGTTGATTTTCCGAACTTTATTCTGATACTTATTTTTAAATGTAGCCTTTTTTCTATGATAAGCTATTTTGTGCAAAAGTAAGCACCGCAGATACTTACATTTGAGGCAAGTCGCTGTTGTTCCTTTCCTTACACATTTTTTGCTGTACAAATTATTCTCAAAAATAACTCCACTTTCAAGGTACTTCCTGTTATTTTCAAATTCTGAAATGGAGCCTGCACCATGACATATTGTTAGCCTATCAGTGTCTCGAATAATGGATTCTAATTCATCTTTAGAAGTAATATTAGAAACTGTGTTCATTTTTAATCCACGTAAATACACTTCACAGGTAAACTCTGGTTCACTTTCGGTTACAACAACCAGTTTTTCAGTTGTCAATGAATTTGACAATTCACATTTGAATGAATGAACATGGAAAATTATGCACTTTGAATTATTAGCAGGTATTTGCTTACCCCAAAATTCTGAAGGAAGGTTGATATTCAGAAGGCAGTTCAGTGTAACTCTATGGGAAGTAAATTCCAAGCTATTTAAATTACCATCAGGCTTATCATCGGTTTCCCTAACTTTCCTCTTTTTTGCCAGAGGTTTTGATAAATAATGGGGAACGTTTGGAAATATTGTTGGAATTGCATCTGGTGTCAAGATGGGCCGATCTCTGGGTATTAACACAGTCTCCTCGTTTATTTTATGCACAAAATTTCGAACCACAAATCTCTCATCAAAGTGCAGTTCACATACAGCACTACATTTGTCTAAGTTTTTATCTGCACGGGGAATTAATTTTTGCCATTGCTGTAAAAGTTTATCATTTTTGGGTATTCCAAAAAGCGACAGCTTACTGTTTTTGTACTGAGTATTGCAACCTGGCACAAAACAATGGTTATTTCTCTTCCGCATAATGATCTAAGTATAACTTATATACAATATTTAGGTAATCCACATTCCTTCTAAAACCTAACACGTCTTCGTCTAAATCGCCGCTCTTTTCACTGTAAGCAACACGAATTTAGTTTCCCGCTTCGCTCACATTAAGAAAGAGGGAAGGGAAGGCGATCGCAGCGCCATCTACGAAGGAGACAAATTTCGGTATCCACGCCAATCATTACGCATGCTAGGCGCTCGGCACACTTTACCTTCTAGACGCTATACCCATCGTAAAGATGACTGCATGCTATTGCGCATGAATTTCTGCTGGAAAGCAGTCATAACAATGATGGCTATTACGTAGTGTTCCCTTCGCTGTATATCACACTTTATGGCATTTAAATGGAGAGCGACTAATTAGTTTTTCCAATTTTTAAGTGGGAAGAGGGGGGCACATGCCCTACTGTGCCTTCCCCATGTTACGCCTGTGTGTATGCTACATTAATAATTTCCTTTTTTTTAAGGGTAAAAATAGTTTACAAGGACTGCATAGAATTATCCCATTTAGACAGACTCCATGAACACCCACTTCTTAATTTTTACCTTATTAAACTTTTTACTTAAGGTGCAAAACAATTTTCCTCTCTTCACTGCAAACCCATTTGAATAGCAAATTTAATCACATAATTATTATAAGGTGAAGAAAAGTAAAGAAAAATGTTATAATTATTTTTCTTTAAAAGAATGTCATCATATACATTCAGGTTTTGTATATTTACTTCTGTTCAGTATGATTCATTTTGTTTATCGTATCACAGGCAAAGTTTTTTTAGGAATGATTTTTATAAATGGATTACAGTTGGTATATTATTAGAAAATAGACCAATTTTAAAAATAGTAATCGCATTTGTTGTATTCTATTTTTAACTCATTAAAAGGCTTCTTTTCAAAGCCACACTCTGCAACTAAATGGAAAGCATTAAGTTTCAATATTTATTTTGATCCCATGTTCTTACCAAGAAATTTAGTCACTCATTGCTCAAAAATGAAGTACATTATTAAATAATTTTAAGTTTTTAGGTTACTGAATTTCAAGAGCTATTTGGATTATTGGAATGCAAATTATAAAGCCCATGTCTCATTGAGAAAATATTTCCCCCTTTTTTTTTCCGGTAAGGTTTTGAGGGGCAAAATATTTTCTTTATTTTAATTTTTACTTTATACTGTAAGTTGATGTTTCAGTGATTGTAAACTGCATATTGGTCTCCAGTGTTTTTGCATAATGTAACCCATGTATGACTCTAAAACTTCCGAAATATCTAACATTAATGTTGACGTTAGCACAATGCAAAGCTTAACTTAAACTACGATACCCTTATTAATGAATCTTGAGCACCCCGTTCGTTCTTTTTTTTGGGGGGGGGGTGAGGGGGTGGTGAAAGAGGTGTGTCGATTATTTCGTAAATACTTAAGTTATCTGCTTATAAAATATCGTTCAAGGAGTACACATAATGCTGACGAGCTGGGTCTGTGTCATAGAATGATGTGCATTCTCGTCGTCCTTCCTCCCGAAAAGCGACGTGACATCCGATCGCAGCGCCATCTACCGCTTTCATGATTGCGGGCAGCAAGTTTTTCTGCGAGCACGACACACTAATTCTTCTAGGCACTGTAATCAAAGTACAGGTCGCGCCATCTTTTTTCTGGTTTTAACACCACCAAATGAAACGTTATTGTTTTTTAATATAATTATGCTTATGTTTTAGAACATGTTAAGTATTCCAAGTTATAGTATGAAGTTATTTTAATCGATGTTCAAATTTCCATTCTTGGGAACACACTGATTGTGAAGGAAATGTGCACAAAAGTTTTTCCATTGGAAATATAGGAAGCAAAATTACTTGACGTCCACCTTAATGTGTGGGGTAAGGGCGATAGAATGGATCCCGATCCTATGTCCTGACCTTCGACTCCATTTGTCCCATTTTCAATAGGGTTCCTCTCTAGGTGGTCCCCTACCACATACTAAAATTTCATCGAAATCAAACCATTTTTACGCACCTGATGACGCATAAAGGCAATGGAATGCATACCGCTCCTATGTTATGACTTTGACTCCACCCATTTTCAAAAGGATTCGTTCACACGTGGTACCCTACCACATACTAAAATTTCATTGAAATCGAAAGATATTTACGCAAGTTATGACGCATAAGGGCAATTGAATGGATCCCGCTCTTATGTCGTGACCTTTGACCCCACTTCACCCATTTTCAATAGGGTTCGTCCCCAGGTATTCCCCTACCACATACTAAACTTTCATTGAAATCGGAACATTTTTTACGTGAGTTATCGTGCTGGACGGACGGACAGACGGACGGAAAAAAACTGGAGCATATACGCTTCTTCAACCTACAGTTGGAAAGCGTAAAAAATTACCTGCTTACCCACCCCTAAATCTATTGCCATTCGCGAAATTTTGGAGATCAATACCAACAGTGAGTCTTGCAATGATTGCGTCTCGCTGGAGTTGCCACAAATGTGGAACCAATTATTCAAATAGTGAATGCTTTAGTTTCGTTACCAGGATTCCGTGTGTTAAACGAACATGACGCCTCATGTCTTTGCATGAATACTTATAACTGCATCTGTATGTTTGTTGTCAAGTCAAGTCACTGCGTTCAAATTGTTTAAGCGTTCTATTGTTCATTTTGCTGTCTACCTTCTTTGAAAAAGCCATCTGGTTGATGTACGAAAGCTTGGAAACTTTGATTTCTATTCTGCGCGAAGAAATTCGGATCACAAGTGTAGTTGTACTATTTTGAGATCTTTGAACTCTTGTGAGTAACGGAGTTGGGACACAGCAGATCAGATTTGCTGTTCCAACACATACCACAGAAGCTCGATCGGACTGATTTCTGGGAAATTTGGAAATCAGAGAAATACCTAAAAGTCTTTCTCGTGTTCCGCGTACCATTCTCGTATATTCCGGGCAGTGTGGCATGGAGCGTTATCCTTCAGAAAGAGGGCAGTACACAAGGGGAAAACTGTGGCCTTCAAAGGATGTACTTGGTCTGCAATGATGTTTAGTTGGTACACGTCATAGTTCCTTGCACATGAATAACTAGACACACCAAAGTCATTGGAGTAGGACAGACTGGCAAACGTTATGCTACAGGTTCTGAGACGTGGAGACCAATTGAATGTGCAGCGCCATCTACGAATGGAGAAAGTTGGCAGTGAAAAGATGCATATTGGAAAACAAGAATTTTAGAATCAATTCGTAACGTACTGCAGAAATTACTTAGAAAGAATGTTCTCGTATGACCCGAGAGCTTTCTAGATCTAATTCCAATTAGCAAGTACTCATATCAGAAAAAAAAAACACAACTAGTAAGCACGAGAATACGAGGTTATACGTCGTATCGCGGCCGGCAATCTACACAGAGCAGAGAAATACAAAAATCTACCAAATAGAAAAATGTCGTGTCTTATACACTTAAATCTTAAAGATATATCAAAATCTTAGAGATTAAGAACTGAAATATTCGCGCAAACAATTCAACACAGTAGTTACAACATACAATGGAGGGTTTCAAAATATACCGGAAGTAGCATGCTTTTTACCAGACTATTCTCCTCCAATGTCTTTGGTCAATCCTCTAGTTACTCCCTACAATGGCGGCTTTCAAAGTATGCCGGAAGTAGCATGCTCCTTGCCAGTCTATTCTCCTCTGATGTCTTTGGTCAACATACTAGTTACTCCCCACAATGGCGCCTTTCAAAGTATGCCGAAAGTAGCATGCTCTTTGCCAGTCTATTCTCCTCCGAAGTCTTTGGTCAACATACTAGTTACTTCCCACAATGGCGCCTTTCAAAGTATGCCGAAAGTAGCATGCTCTTTGCCAGTCTATTCTCCTCCGAAGTCTTTGGTCAACATACTAGTTATTCCCACAATGGCGGCTTTCAAATGTATGCCGGAAGTAGCCTGCTCCTTGTCAGTCTATTCTCCTTCCATGCCTTTGTTCAACATACTTGTTACTCCCCACAATGGCGGATTTCAAAGTATGCCGGAAGTAGCAAGCTCATTGCCAGTCTATTCTCCTCCGATATCTTTGGTCAACATACTAGTTACTCCCGATCATGGCGGTTTTCAAAGTATGCCGGAATTAGCAAGCTCTTTGCTAGTCTATTCTCCTCCTATCCCTAGGTCAACATACAAGTTACTCCCCACAATGGCGGCTTTCAAAGTATGACGGAAGTAGCATGCTCTTTGCTAAACTATTTTCCTCCGATGTTTTTGGTGAACATACTAGTTACTCCCCACAATGGCGGCTTTCAAAATATTCTGAAAGTAGTATGCTTTTTTCCAGTCGGTTCTCCTCCAATGTCTTTGGTTAACGCACTAGTTACTCCCTACAATGGGGGCTTTCAAAGTATGCTGGAAGTATCAAGCTCTTTGCCAGTCTATTCTCCTCCGATGTTTTTGGTCAACATACTAGTTCCTCCCCACAATGGCGGTTTTCAAAATATTCTGCAAGTAGTATGCTTTTTTCCAGTCGGTTCTCCTCCAATGTCTTTGGTTAACGCACTAGTTACTCCCTACAATGGCGGCTTTCAAAGTATGCTGGAAGTATCAAGCTCTTTGCTAGTCTATTCTCCTCCGATGTCTTTGGTCAACAAACTAGTTACTCCCCACAATGGCTGCTTTCAAAGTATGCCGGAAGTAGCAAGCTCTTTGCCAGTCTATTCTCCTCCGATGTCTTTGGTCAACATACTAGTTACTCCCGACCATGGCGGTTTTCAAAGTATACCGGAATTAGCAAGCTCTTTGCTAGTCTATTCTCCTCCGATGTCTTTGGTCAACAAACTAGTTACTCCCCACAATGGCTGCTTTCAAAGTATGCCGGAAGAAGCGAGCTCTTTGCCAGTCTATTCTCCTCCGATGTCTTTGGTCAACATACTAGTTACTCCCTACAATGGCGGCTTTCAAAATATGCCGGAAGTAGCAAGCTTTTTGCCAGTCTATTCTCCTCCGATGTCTTTGGTCAACATACTAGTTACTCCCTACAATGGCGGCTTTCAAAGTATGCCGTAAGTAGCAATTCTTTGCCAGTCTATTCTCCTCTGATGTCTTTGGTCAACATACTAGTTACTCCCCACAATGGCGGCTTTCAAATGTATGCCGGAAGTAGCATGCTCCTTGTCAGTCTATTCTCCTCTCATGCCTTTGTTCAACATACTTGTTACTCCCCACAATGGCGGCTTTCAAAGTATGCCGGAAGTAGCAAGTTCATTGCCAGTCTATTCTCCTCCGATGTCTTTTGGTGAACATACTAGTTACTCCCTACAATGGCGGCTTTCAAAATATTCTGAAAGTAGTATGCTTCTTTCCAGTCGGTTTTCCTCCAATGTCTTTGGTCAACACACTAGTTGCTCCCTAAAATGGCGACTTTCAAAGCACGCAGAAAGTAGAATGCTCTTTGTCAGTCTATTCTCCTCCAATGTCTTTGAGACCCACAGTTTCCCAGCAGAACATTGCCCAAAGCATTATATATTCTTCATAAGCTTGTTTTAATCTCACGGTGCATCGTGATGTCACCCACATGGTGCAACAAGAAACAATATTCATCAGACCTGACGATCTTCTTCAAATCTCTCAAAGTCCAGTTTTCATGCTGGCGTGCCATTTGCAGACTCTTTCGACGGTGAAGTAAGGTTAGCATTGGCACTCGGAGTGTGCTGCGGTAACGCAATCCCATTTTAGCAGGGTTTGGTGTACTGTGTGTTGTGACACATTACGCCCGCACCCATCATTTAAATTTCCCCCGATTTCCGCCACAGTATATCTTCCTTTGGATCGTATCATACTGGATAGCTTTAGTTCACATTTAGTATAGATTAATCGTTGTCGGTCGGCACTTTTCCGATTTCCACAAAGACGCACTAGTCATAATGTTTCGTCTGTTCGCTGTACACCAGTGTTTTCAGATTAGGTCTAGAAAATCGTTAGTAACTTGGGATTCCGTACAAGGTAGCCAAGGACTCCCTCACCGGCCCATTGTTGCTGGCATCAGTGAGAACAGAAGGTGGTACTCACACTGCCATCATGCAGGAGACAGTGGGTGCGCTCATGGGCCACCACATCCCGGCCGATGAGGCGTCGGGGGACTCACCTGATCAAAGAGAGAGCAGAGAAAGCTGCACAGTCCCACCGGACACTAAGGACGATCCGCCGCTCAGGGAGGTGGAGGTCGGTGCCGCGATCAACAGCATTAACACTGGTAAGGCTCCGGGTAAATATGGGTTGGACTTGGCGGTCATCTGCGAAGTGTTCTTAGCCAACCCGAGGTACTTCGTCTTTTTACTTAACAAGTACCTCGAAAAATGGTGTTTTCTTTCAATTTGGAAAACCGCACTGCTTGTTTTCTTCAGCAAAAAAAAAAAAAAAAAAAAATAAGAAGAAGAAGAAGAAAAGAGCCGAGCAGATCCCGCGGCTTATAGAATGATCTGTCTGCTTATGACGAAGTAAATTTCTCCGTCATTTTTGGTCTACGCCGGGATTCGAACCCGAGTCCGCTTATTTCGGAACAAGTCGCTCTACCAACTGAGCTACGGAGACGTTTATTCTGAATCCTATCTGCTTTATGTCGTGTGCGTCCTGCTGGCAGGTACGTCACATCTCCTGGTACATTACATCATCTCCCCCTTATTTTTTTTTTTTTTTTTTTTTTTTTTTTCGAAATGCTGGAGAAGGGATTCTCTTATTTTTCCTACCTCGCGGTGTGGAAATAACATCACACAATTGCGAGATTTTGAACGGTCGGGTCATCCGGATAGTTTGGGCGCCATTATAACGAAGTAAATTTCTCCGTCATTTTTATCCGCGCCGGGGCTCGAACCCGGTTCCCCTCAATCCGGAATAAGTCACTCTACCAATTGAGCTACGCGGACGTTTATTCTGAATCCTATCTGCCTTTATGTCGTGTGCGTCCTGCTGGCAGGTACGTCACATCTCCTGGAACGTTACATGCTCTCCGCGTGGAGTAAGGTGTTGGACAAGGTGCTTGTGTCCCGAGCTACTCGCCACCTTGTCGGCCAAGATAAGCTCTCCAACCGCCAATTTAATTCACACCAGACAGGTGTACTAGCCAAGCCCTAGTCAGCCTTGCACAGCAGGTAAAGACGAAAAGTAGAATTGGGGCTTCAGACCTGCCTCGTCTCCTTGGACAATGGTGTCTGGTGGCCAATGGTCCTAGACCGTTTGAAAAGACTCAAGGAATTTGTTCCTGTTGATTAGTGTTTTCCTCCCAAAAGGGAGGTTTGAGCTTGAAGTAGGTGATGGGTTATATAATATGGAGTAAACAAAGGGTTCCCCGCAAATCTTTTGTTCCTGCCCTTTGTGGTGGAACGTGGTTGCTGATAAAGCATGCGTACTTCCTTTGGGAGACGGAATGCAGGTGCAGGCCTATGCGGACGATCTCGTTCTCATATTTTCTGTATCGGGTAGACACGTGATTGAGCGAAATATGCACACAGCTCTATCACAGTTGGATAGCTGGAGGAAAGAGTGCAAGCTTTGCTTCTCTCCAAAAAAGACGACACTGTGGATCACAGAGAAAAAGGGGGAGATGGTCACTCCTCCTAAGTGTCACTTCAACGGGCACACGATTAAGGCGCTGAGGGAGGTGTGGTTTCTAAGAATCATCCTAGATACCAAGCTGTCAGGACTCGCTCACCTGAGACTCTTGAAAGATAGGTGCACTTTGATCCTGAATAGGATCTACAGTATGCCGCCAACTCGGCCAGCCAAAAAACTGCTATACAAGCGAAGGATAGAGAGAATCCTAAAGTATGTGTGCTCCACTTGGTGGTCGGACACCGCTAGGATGCGCACTGGTCACAACCAGATTCAGCGTAAAGCGCTCTCGGATCATCACTGAGTGTTTCAGCACGCTTTCAGCAGCAGCACACCAATTGTTAGCTGGGTGCGAGCCGGCGGACTTGGTGGGGGAAAGGGAAATTGCAATGCCGTCTCTCAGTTTCGGTTGTGACGTAGATTTACTCGGAAACCACTTTCGGTCGTCCGATGTAGAATTACTGACAACTGACTGAGATTGCCACCCGGCCAAAGAATTCTATTCGACATGGAGCAAAGCTCTCTCCACGGGGAAGGGAGATGAGCTGTTTACAGACGACTCCAAAATCAGTGGATGCGTGGGTGCAGAGTTCTGCGAGCTCACAGATGGCAACAAGACCTTCGCGGAACAAACAAAACTTTCGTCCAACTCCTTTGTCTTCCAGGTAGAGCTCTTGGCGATCACAGAGGAGTTGCGATGGGTCTTGCACAGCAGCAACGCAGGAGAATTAAAGATGATCTCTTACACCCAAGTAGCACTGAAAGCGTCTGATCAGTTCAGGAGTAAGACTCCTCTCGTCAGGGAAGTAACGTTTCTACCAGAGACTTCAGGCAATACGGCGGTTTCTTTCCACTGGGTTCAAAGCAATGTCGGAACCACTGGAAATGAACGAGCAGACCAGCTGGCTAAGGATGCAGCTGGGAAAGGGGTAGTAGATTTTCAGCTGTGAATGCCGCTGCAAAGCGTGTGGACGCAGCTGAAAAGAGCCACGAAGGTCGAGTGACAGCAGATGTTGGACGAGGGAGATACGGGAAGGAGAACGCACTGTATCTTTCCCCGTGTCACTACCAGACGCATAGAATGTGACGTGTTCCTTAACCAGGTACTCACCGGCCAAGGCGTGTCGCCAGAGTTGTTCCGCCGTTTTGCGGTAAGGGTACGAGTGTGCGGATTCGGGGCCCAGACCGCAGATATCGCACACATGATTTTTGATTGTGATTCTATTTCTGGTTGGAGAAAAGTCTTCGCTCCAGAACGGGAGAAAACGATGGAACTCTCGACCCTGCTCGCGCATCATAAAGCGCCACAGGGACTCATCGGGTTTGCTCAGAACTTCGTTACGAGGCATGAAGAATTCGTGACTAAAGAGTAAAGATTGAAGATAGAAGTCCGAAGACTGAAGAGGAGAATAACGACTTAGCCTTAGAGCCATTACTGCAGCACAGGTCCTAATGCTAACTTGTAAATATCGCTGTAAATATTTTGTTTATTTCTCTGTTAGAGTGCTCGTGAAAATAAAGGAATTTCTTCCCAAAGTATGAGACCCTCAGTGCATATATGTGTGTAATACATTTTTGCCTAGACACCAATAAAGGGCCTTGGCCCCAAACTCCATCGCTCTGGCGAATAAATCTGCCACCCAGACGTAAAATTAGAGCAGCAGGCCATATACACTGGTGTGCAAAAATTAAGGACGAGACGGTTTTTCGAATGTAACTTCGTGCAGAAGTGCTCCACATTGTCTCAAATCATACCATAAGATCCCCAAGATGTAAGAATATGGTACAAGTAAACAAAAACGTCCAAACAACGAATCCAAAGGATACAAAGGCACTTTATTGAAAAGCTAGCTTCGAGCACAACTGGACAGAAGACAGAAACGTCCATGTGATAGACGGCTGCCAAGAAAAATCTAGTCTTTAGTAGGGGATATGATCACCCCTGACTGCGTTGCAGGATTTACAACGTCTGTCCATCCTGAGGACGAGGTTGTCAAGGAGCTGTTCAGGCATCGTGGTCCATTCCTCTTGTAGCGCCACTCGCTGCTGCGGAATCGTTGCTGGCGGCTGGTGACATGCTGTCAATCATCTCCCGAGAAGATCCCACACATGTTACATTGGATTTAGGTCCGGGGACCTTGCTGGCTAATCCATGCGTTGGATATCTTCACTCTCCAACAGCTCTGCGACAGCCACTGTACGATGAGGTGTAGCGTTGTCGTACATAAAGAGCACCTCAGTACACACAGCACCTTTAAACAGACGCACGTGAGGCAGGAGAACTTCGGTACAATAGCGGACACCAGTGACTGAGTCTCCTTGGAAGATGTAGAGGTCAGTATGGCTACCAAACATGATACCGCCCCAAACAAGAACTCAGCCACCTTCAAAGCGGTCCCTTTCCATGATGTTGGAGGTTCCTTGCTCTCTCCAGATGTGTATACGTGCATAATTGCTCGTCAGACTAAATTGGATCTCATCCGTAAAGAGAACTCGCCCCATTGCTGATGTGTCCAGTTCTTGTGTTTCTGGCACCACAGAAACTGCCGTCTCCGATGCGCATGCGTTAATGGCACACACTGTACTGGTCGTCATGCAAATGGACCACCTTTGTGCAGCCTCCTAGCTACGGTAAAACATGATAACGGACGTCCAGTTGTCTGTTACATGTGCCTTGCGATTTCTCCCGCGGTCTGCCGTCTGTCTCTTCTCGCCTATAGGACAATAAACCGGTCGTCCACCGCCGTGGTTGCTCGTGGACGACCACTGCTAAACTCTTAGATAGCTGTTCCTCTCGTTTGAAATGCTCTCCTAACTCGTGAAACGATGCCATGGGCGATCTCGAACTCTTCGGCTACACTAGTCACACTTCGGCCTTCTTCCAACTTCCAAATGACGCGACCTCGGGTAAAGTCATCCAGATGTCGTCTACTGGATTGCCTGTTGGCCATATCAAACGGTGGCAGCAACTAGATGCCGTTCAAACCTATGAACACCGTGCAATAGCTTTCACCTAATTGCCGAGCGTACACCGCCCGTGTGCTTTATACCCTTCCGACACTCTCCCCCCTACGTCATGCTGCATATATGCGCATGCCCTACCGTACCGGACCCTAGTCTATCTCCTGAGTGGTCTTTCGGTACGTTCTGCCTGCTCGTTCCGCTTTTATGCTAATTTCTCCTCTTCGTCCTATAACGAAGTAAATTTCTCCGTCATTTTTATCCGCGCCGGGGTTCGAACCCGGGTCCCCTCATTCCGGAATAAGTTGCTCTACCAATTAAGCTACGCGGACATTGATTCTAATTGTTATTTGCCTTTATGTCGTGTGCGTCCTTCTGGCAGGTACGTCACATCTCCTGGTACGTTACAGTCCTTAATTTTTGCTCCCCAGTGTAGTAGCTGTAATGCAGGCCGGTTGTTCAATCAACGCAACTGCTGAAATATTGGGATTTCTACGTCCGATCGTCGCACGTGTGCACATACGAGGTTTGCCTAAAATACGGCAAAACTCTAAATCAAAGGCAGAAATGTGCTCGTGCACCAGTAATTTATTTCCGAGGGAAGCGCAGTTTGTCTTCTATCGTTATGAGGAGTCTGATGATTACTTCCGACTGGATAGTTTTGCCATTTAACGAGTGCGCGTCCACAAGCTAATACAGTAAGGCTATATGTCGTACGATGAAAAAAAACAGGGTATTGCAGTTGACGTCTACATCGTGTCACCTTGTTGACTGCAAGGCACCGAAATCTTTGACTGCAGTTTTCAAATGCCTATCCCAGTGCGGAGGACTTCAAACACGTTACGTAGTCTGACGGATCACGGTTTCTACTCAGTCAGGGCACATGTATGGCTTAAACCACAGGAAGAGCCATGAATCTAGCTTGCCATATTAGGGTCATACAGACAGATAGAGACTGTGAAAAATTGGGTGCGTGTACCATGGCCTCCTTCACATGGGTATATACACTATATTGACAAAACTCACGCGACACCTTGAAGAGAAACACACCACAGCATTTATTGGCATACATTAGAACGGTGTTGGTCCAGTTTTGGCCTTAATGAATGCACTGACCCTTTGAGACATGCTTTCGACAAGGCTTTGGAACACAGTGATAGGAGTGCACTTCCATTCAGTACATAATACTGCCGCTAATTGTTGCATAGTAGTTGGCTTTGGTTTATCTTATGCTGCGCTCTAATTCATTCCATAGGTGCTCTATGGGATTAAGATCAGGACTCTGTGCGGGCCAGTCCACACACGATAAGGAATTATCGTGAAAACACGCAGTAACAGTCTTTACTTTATGGCTTGGTGCATTATCCTGCTGGTACGAACAAGGCTCAGTTCCATAGTATCGCCACAGAGTTGGTAGCCGGTAACTGTCCAAAATAACGAGGTAGACGTACTGGTTAACAGGTTTGTCCACGATAATCATTGGGTCATGACAATACCACGAAAATGAATCCCACACTAGTACATTGCCAGCTCTAAACTTGACCGTAGGAATAGTAAACTGTGGTAGAGAGCGTTCCTCCAGCTGCCGCCACACCAACACACGGCCATTAGACTGATGGATCGTGTATCTGGATTCATCAGTCCGTAAGACCCGTTTCCATTGATCTACGGTCCACGATAAATGTTCTTTACACCATGCTAAACGTCGAGTAGCATTCCGAGTGCAGACGAAAGACTTACGAGCAGCCGCATGACCACGGTAACCCAGTGAATGAAGTTCTCTGCGAATGGTACGTGTACATACCGAGGTTCCAGCATTTTTACTCACCTGTACACTGACGTATTGCGCAGTACTCCGTCGATTAGTTGTAACGACTCTCCTAAAACTTCGACGTCCTCTTTCATTGATTTTCTTTGGTCTGCCGGTACGTTTTGCTGCTTCAGGCACGCCATGTGTCTTTCACTTATTCAGTACGTCCAAAACAGTTGACTTGGGTATGTTTAAATGCCTCTCGGTTTCGTTTATGGACAACCCACTAATATAACAAAAAACAGTCTTTCCTTTCTCAAAGTCAGTTCTCTCCTGCGCGCGACATTTTCACTCAACCTCACAGTGCGATATGATCGTGGTCAGCTGCAGGCTTGTTTTATACCGTTTGCAGCTGTACCGCGCATCTTAACCAGGCAGCGGATGCTTTCATTTACTTTTGAAGGGATGTCCGGTGACTTTTGTCCATATAGTGTATAAACATCCTTAAATACCATCTACACCATTCGTAGCGACTGCCTTTTATAAACCATGGCGTCGTGTGGCAAAAAAGAAACAAAAAAACAAAAACAAAAAACGCCACACTGCATAATTCTGGACTCGCGACCTACTGGCTCCAGAAGCATTCAAGTGAATCGGCGGCAATACAGCGTCGTTGTGTGTCTGTGTTTTCGACACCTCATTATGTCTTTATCACCGTGTTGGGTTGCTATTGTGAGAAACGAGACGAATTAGCAGTTTATTACGTAGGTGCATATTAGTTGATGTTATTTGACTTCGTGCAGCTAAAGGGTTTTGTCGATACAGTAGCTATTTGCTTAATCTTTAACAATGCTATAGATTACGACTTAAATTTCTATTCAATTTTCTCAAAACCTCATTCTTTGGGGCTTAGAATTACAGAGAATGATCACACATTTTTAGAGCGTCTCTGATTTAACATCACAGAAAATAAAAGGTTTTCAAAGAATAGTAACTGGCAAGAGCGTGTTAGCTGAACACGAAAGAAATATCTGCTGCAGTTAAATATCGTCTGCTAAGAAAATGGCGCACGTAAACAAGCTGTGGATAGAAGGTTATGTTTTTGATAATAAATTACAGAAAATAAGAAAATTGAAAGTGGCAACAGTGGGTTAGATGAACACGAAAGAAACATCTGCTGCAGTTAAGTATCTCCTGCTAAGAAAATGGCACACGTAAACAAGCTGTGGATAGAAGGTTAGGTTTTTGATAAGAAATTACAGAAAATAAGAAAATTGAAAGTGGCAACAGCATGTTGGATGAACACGAAAGAAACATCTGTTGCAGTTAAGTATCTCCTGCTAAGAAAATGGCGCACCTAAACAAGCTGTTGATAGAAGGTTATGTTTTTGATAATAAATTACAGAAAATAAGAGAATTGAAAGTGGCAACAGCGTGTTGGATGAACACGAAAGTAACATCTGTTGCAGTTAAGTATCTCCTGGTAAACAAATGGCGCACGTAAACACGCTTTGGATAGAAGATTATGTTTTTGATAAGAAATTACATAAAATAAGACAATTGAAAGTGGCAACAGTGTGTTAGATGAACACGAAAGAAACATCTGCTGCAGTTAAGTATCTCCTGCGAAGAAAATGGCGCACGTAAACAAGCTGTGGATAGAAGGTTATGTTTTTGATAATAAATTACAGAAAATAAGAGAATTGAAAGTGGCAACAGCGTGTTACAGCGTGTTAGATGAACACGAAAGAAACATCTGCTGCAGTTAAATTTTGGCTGCTAATAAAATGGCGCACGTAAACAAGCTGTGGATAGAATGTTATGTTTTCGATAATAAATTACAGAAAATAAGAGAATTGAAAGTGGCAACAGCGTGTTGGATGAACACGAAAGAAACATCTGCTGCAGTTAAGTATCGCCTGCTACGAAAATGGCGCACGTAAACAAGCTGTGGATAGAAGGTTATGTTTTAACGAAGATAAACATTCGCATTCTGTAATTAAACATCTCGGTGAAAATCATAGAATTTGCATTTTAAAATGTAGAAACAGCTATATTAGTAATAACAGTGAGAAAATCAACAAGCCTTGCTTTTAACAGGAAAAAGAACACCCAACAAATATCCAAAGAAGGTGCATATTTCTACGATAATTTCAAATGAAGTACCAACTCAAAGGGCAATCACTAAGTCGTTGAAAAATATACGTATCAACTGTAAACAAAGTTGCACGTAGCTAAGCGCAGAGCACGGTATAGACTTTTTTATGAAAATCACTTAGCCAGAAACAGATTGAAATTTATAGTGACTATTAAAGAAGCCTGGATCTATCTAAACGGCTTTGCCAAAAAAAAAAGATCGGCTTAATGTGCTATCGCAAAAGAGCAGAAAAAGGCTTGCAAATTTTATTCCAAAAATCCAAACAAAGTTTCCGCAAAGAATTCATGTTATGACCCCTCGTTCGTGAAGCGTCCGGGTTCGAATCTCGGTGAGGCATGGATGTTGTGTTTGTCCTACGGTATGGCTCTCTCCCTTCCCTGGAGCAAATGGCCCATAAATTAGGGACTGACGACTGCTTATAGCCCATTGAGCTACTCACGGTGGTCGTTAAATCTTCAATCAAAAAAAAATAATAATAATTCATGATTATTTTTGAATGAATATCCAAAATGTTATTTCATAGTTCTCGTATAATGGGAAATTAAAGTTAAAAAAGTTGAAAAGAATGTTAAAATCAATTCTACATATTTCCAAAAAGTGTTTTAAGTCCTATATTTAAAGAGGAAATAACATTTGTGACGTGCCTGCGCCGCAGGACGCACGTGAGATAAAGGCAGGTATAAATGAGAGCATATGTCCTCGTAGCTCAGTTGGGAGAGCGACTTGCTCCGTAGTGAAGGGACTCGGGTTCGATACCCGGCGCGGAAAAACTGTGTTTTCACATTGGCGTCCGAACTTCCAGGATGACCCGGCTGTTAAATTTCTCGCAATGGTGTGATGTTCTTTCCACACCACGAGACAGGAAAAATGAAAATCCCTTCTTCAGTGCTTCGAAAAAAATAAATTAGTGGGATGTTACGTTCCACACAACAAATTGTCTGGGATTTCTCAAATGCACGTTCTTCATCGGATGACAGCCTACAGCAACACATGGTCCCGGCTAACCCGTGGGCCATGCCTCCGGCTCTCTTTCCGGGGGGAGGGGAGGAGATGTGACGTGCCTGCGCCTCAGGAAGCACATGAAATAAAGGCAGATAGCAATGAGAGCACATGACCGTGTAGCTCAGTTGGGACAGCGACTTACTCCGGAGTGAGGGGATCCGGATTCGATGGTCAGCGTGGAAAAACCTGTGTTTTCACACATTCCTTTATCCACAGAGCCTTCAAAGAGTACAACTCCATCAGGATAAGGCTACCAGTCATACATCCAAATCTATTTCTTGAAACAATGAATAAAAATAGATGGCTGTCAAGTCTATACCTTTTGCTCATATTCCTGCAAAGTTACTTGTTGTGTCAGCACCGGACTATTGTGTCTTCGGACTGCTCAAAAGAGCGCTTTTTAAACGCAGGCCTAAAACAATGATTGGACTATAAAAAGCAGTGGAAAGGAAGTGGAATACCAGTTTTAAGAAATTCCTTTTTATCTTGGAAATCTAAATGATGGACAGAAGCTGAGGATTAAAGAAGTTGGAAAGGACTGAGGGAGTATGCTGCGCTGAGTGTCAACAGGCTAAAACGAAGTCCACAGAAAGGGCTATCCGATAGAACATTTAAGAAAAATATAATTTTATTTTAAACATTAATTATATTGCTGTAAAATTGTTTTAAAATGTGTGAACATCCTCTGTAGTTAGAGTCTGTAGAGACATTTTGCGAGATAATATTTTCACATATCATATTTAAAGAAGTGGCTCAGTGTGCTGAGTGACCTTGTTAAAATCAAATTTTGAAAACATGAACTGTATACAAAGCGACAGATATCAATCCACAAAGGAAATTGAGGACGAACATCAATGGCAGCGGGTTCTCAGAATCTCAGAAAAATGGAAATGCTGAGCAATGATTGCTTACTCAGGTAATATCCACTTAACATAACCCTTTTAAACACCGTCATGTAGCAACCAACCAACAACAACCATTTCAAAGTCCTTCAGCATAACTTTTTCAAATCCCGGCAGGTAGCAACCAAATAACAACAACCCTTTCGAAGTCCGTCAGGTTCAAACAACCACAACCCTTTCGTAGGCCTCCAGGTAGCAAACAAAGAATTGCAACACTTTTAAAGTCCTTCATCATAACCCTTTTGAAGTAAGCCAGGTAGCAGCAAAAGAACCACAACCCTTTCGAAGACCGTCAGGCAGTAATCAAACAACCACAACCTTTGCAAAGTCCTTCATCATAATCAATTTAAAGTTCGCCATGTAGCAACCAACGAAACAACAACCCTTTCAAAGTCCTTCAGGATGACTTTTTCAAATCCCGGCAGGTAGCAACCAAATAACAACAATAATTTCGAAGTCCGTCAGGTAGCAATAAAACAACCACAACCCTTTTGAAGGCCGCCAGGAAGCAACCAAAGAACCATAACCCTTTTAAAGTTCTTCATCATAACCCTTTTAAGGTACGCTGGGTAGCAGCCAAAGAACCACAACCCTTTCTAAGGCCTTCATCATAACCTTTTCAATGTCCGCCAGATAGCAACCAAACAACCACAACCCTTTCAAAGATCGTCAGGTTACGTCTAAACAACCACAACCCTGTCAAAATGCTTCATCATAACCTTTTCAAAGTCCGGCAGCGCGGCATAGTTGCGGCCAGTGCTATCTGATAGGTGTGCTAACGCTTCCCCAACACAACCAGCACAACATAGGGTGTTGCCAACGCTTCACAAACGGTGGGCCAACGCTTCCACAACGCTTCCCCAACACAGCCAGCGCGTGTGATCTTTGCTCTGTACGTGTTCGTTTATTTGTATATGGGGGGCATCCGAATATACTTTGTCTGTAAAATGTATAAATATATAATAACGCATTGGAAACCGCTGCCTAGGTAGAAGGTACTATAGAACACCCAGTAGCTATTTATTAAAAGTGGTATGGAGAAATTAACTCGTGCACCAAAAGCTATTAAATCGAAAATGCCGTCACCTGCACGATACACTTTAATGATAAAAAAATATGTACAATTAAATTAAGTATATGTTTAAGAACTTTCAAAGCCACAACAGCGTCATCCAGAGAAACAATGCAGCAGTGAGCTACTTTGATATTTGTCATTTTCTTGTAGGACTTCCGTCCACAGTGAGTAGAGTTTAGGTCCCAGCCACCTACAGCGAGATCGCCTTTTGGGCAGGACACAGAAACGAAAGGAATGAGAGTAAGTCTAGAGACTTTGACAGAACAGTTTGTAGTGAGATTAGAGTACAGTAGATGGCGCCACCGTACAAGTACGATGTTGCACACAGAAGGGTGACATAGTAAAGGATACCCATTTAACCAGTGGGTCCAGCCTGGGGGCCGTCACTTAACGTGCTCGTCCGATGCACGGCGGATATTCATCGATTGTTAGTAAATCACACCATCTCTGAAAGATCAGCCCAGGTTCGAACCTGAGGACCTTGCATCGATAGTCTGACTCGCTAACTACTAAGCCATCCCCGGCCCCGAAGCAGTGAGCACAGAAGTGAGTAGCCTATATACTTCACAAGACACATAGCAGTTAATGTGCATGTGCAATAATCGGCATAGTCCAAATCAAGTTCAGTGGGTACAAGCATAGTTGGTTGACACCGATCGACACTTTTCTGTGAAAGTATTCACATATTCGTCAATGGGAAAAGATGCTGTAACGATGATGTTTATCCCCCTTCCTTGGAGAACACGTTTGGGCCAGATCACGACCACCAACTACTACTGAACTTGATTTGGACTTCGCTGATTATTGCACATGCGCCTTAACTGCTATGTGTCTTGTAAAGTATATAGGCTACTCACTTCTGTGCTCACTGCTGCACTGTTTCTGAGGATGACGCCGTTGTGGCGTTGAAAGTTCTTAAACATATACTTATTTTAATTGTACATAGTTTTTTATCATTAAAGTGTGTCGTGCAGCATTTTCGATTTAATAGCTATTAAAAGTGGGTGGGATTGCAAACTTTTGAAGTTATTCATGTTGAACGTTATCACAACTATTATTTTGTGTGTATCTTTGTGCTGGAAAACGAAAAAAACAATCATGATTAGTGTTTACCCATAAGCATGATCGTAACGATCGATGCCTTCGCATCAGAATTTTCCCCAACAACGTCAGTAGCTCAGTCACAGTTCCAAGCAATGCAGCTGATCTCTAAGAAAGACATAAGATAATACTTGCAAATGACCATCGAGCCCATTTAGTGTTTAAATAATACGCTTGATTTCGAATTTTTAGACGCAGTTAATTAACATCGTATTTGTTTCCATTGATGCCAAAAATATTAAATAATTGATTTTGCGGTACATGTTTCTCACGCACACATGGAGCTCTCCGCATGATCTGAGATTCGGTTTCAGGAACTTCATAGTTGCAGTGAAACTTGGAAGATGAATACGTTTTGATGAATTTTGTAAACATTCGTGGGATATATCGTTGAATCTATCCAATTAGCTAATTGTTTACCTCCTCTTCACGGATCCTGCGATTTATCAAAGTGATCTGCATATGAATCTCATTAGCCGCGTGCTCTTTATTTTGGCACCGTGCCAAACAATGGTCTATCTTCCGTTATATCTGGCACGTGTTCCATTCGACCTTCTAGTCCTCCTTAATAAATGAGGTTTTGCTAATTACAATGGGTATTTTGTGAAGAACAAACTCATCGGTATTTTTTAAAACATTCTGGACAGCGTATAAATAACAAGCCTGGTTAGACCGAAACAATCGCTCTCAAAAATGGATATTCGTACTAATTATTTCGAAGTCTTTATTTCGACGTGCAGTTGTTATTTTTTTTTTTTTTGGGTCGCTGCCAAGAATTCCATGACTCTCACTTTCTTGAAACGCTTACAAAGCAAGCTCATTATGAATAAAGGAATCTAAATTTATAAATCTTACTCCCAGCCGAACAGAAAAAGAAATGTACTGAGAGAGCGGCCAGTTCTTATTAAATTTATTACGCGCTTATGGAATAGAAAGGCAGAACACAACATGGTGCGATAAATAAATGAATAAGCTTAAACAAAGGCCAGGATTTCTCTCTTTGGGGAACATTATTTAAATGTTTGAAACACAGAATGTTGTATCCTCATTTTGTATTAAAATTGTCTTTTGATTTCAAATCAGTTGCGAAGGAAGAAAAACGTACTTGAAATACCATTGGTAACAGCAGCTTTTGTTTCACAGCTTGTAGGTTAAATAAAAGAAGCGCAAAGAATTTCAGGAATTTTCATTTATTTAGTTGTACTCCCAAATGCTTGAAGTTGACGCTTAGATTCAGAAAGCATTCCTTACAAGATTCCTTTACGACGATTCTTTAAAATAAAAGGAAGCCAGTAAAGGGAATCCAAATGAATTGATTTCTAATACTGAAATATTTGGTTAATAATGAGCACAGTGGAACATCGGTTGCACGTTTTTCACCTATATACGGAATTGTGCGTCCGTCCAGACATTTATCTCTATTTACTATCGAGTTTTTCAATCTGTTACACATAAATCACTTATTCAAACAAAACTCTTTACTCTTTCCACGTTTATAAGTGAGTCAGGGAAAAATTCTCATTGGCCGCCACCGGGAGTCGAACCCAGGGTCTTCCAGTTACGCGCCGGATATGCTTCCGCTACACCACAGCGGCATCGAATTCCTCCAGACTCACACACGCTGACAGCCAAGCCAATTTGGCAGGTTGCTTCTTGGAGCCCCGCACAATGCTGGGGATTCACCAAAGATGGTAAGCAGCAACTGAAGAAATAACTGGAAGACCCTGGGGCCGCCCCGGTGGCGCAGTGGTCAAAGCGATTGGCCTCTGATCATTCGTCCGAAAGGGGTCCGGGTTCGAATCCTGGTGCGGCATGGGTGTTGTGTTTGTCTTACGGCACTGGCTCTCTCCCATCCCTGGAACCAGTGACCCCAAATTAGGGACGGGCGACTGCTTATAGCCCATTGAGTTGCTCACGGTGGTCGTTAAACCTTCAATCAAAAAAAAAAAAAAAAAGAAGACCCTGGGTGGCGGCCAATGAGAATTTTTCCGTCACTCACATATAAACGTGGAAAGAGCGAAGATATTTGTTTGATGTTCCTGGTTCACGTTAAAAGTCTGTATTAATCACTTATTCGTTTTTTTTGTTTTTTTCCGTGTAAATTAATCTTAAAGTTCCTTTACGGTGGTTCTTGAAAATAAAGGGTTACCAACAAAAAGACTGGATTTGTAAACTGAAAGAATTGGTTCATAATAAGTACACTGCAACCTCTGTTGTTTGTCTTCCACTTTTTGCACTATATTCTGAGTTAGTACAGTTGCATTATGCTTTTCAAGGACATCCTCTATTATAAGTAGGGGTACTATTCTCTTATTTTAATGTTATTGATATATAATTATCGGTTTGTAGGGGTATACACGCTGCTAGTCATTTTTTTTGTTGTTGTGATGATGTGTTTCGTCATCCTTCCTTGATTATTACATTTTACCTCACCATGGGCTGCGCATCTATCCTCACATAAAAAAAAACTGGAAAATTCATATAAATTTCAATTTTTATTACATGTCTAAGCAAAAAAGGCTTGTTATTCCAAAATTTCAGAGATTTTTTTTACTGTCGTTAATTTTTGGAAGGTAGGACTTTTGTTGTTTGAACTTATGGCACTTACTAAATTTACCACTAAGGAAAACAAAAGCGGTCCAAAAAGCATTTCCGTAAACCGTTAGGTGGACGTCAAATAGTTTCTCTTCCAATACTTCCAATGGAAAGACGCTTGTACACCTTTCCTTCACAATTATTGTGTTCCCAAGAATGAAAATTTGAACATCGATTAAAATAATTTCATATTATAACTTATAATACTTAATATTTTCTAAAACATAAACATAATTATATAAAAAATCAATGACTTTTAATTCGGTGGTGTTGGAACCAGAAAAAAGATGGCACGACCTGTACTTTGATGACGTCAGTATACAAACAAATGTTGGATTGCATAATTATGGTCACGTTTTAGAAAATATTAAGTATTTCAAGTTGTAAAATGAAGGTATTTTAATCGATGTTCAAATTTTTATACTTGGGAACGCGTTAATTGTAAAGAAAATGTGTACAGATGTTTTTCCATTGGACGTATAGGAAACAAAACTACTTGAAGTCCACCTTAAACAAATGATATAGATTTACCAACAAAACATATGCATAAAAATTCTCTACGTCTCCATGGCAGCAGGTCACGGGACCAGAACGTTCCTCTGTGGTTATCGTGAAGACCGACAAGCCGTTCGTTTCTTTCCTTTGCGTCTGTAAAAAATGTTTTTTTTCCTGTGAATTTATCGTCTGCGTTAGTGGTTCGTGTTGACTGTGTTGTGTTTTCACCGTTTTGCCTCTTTTGAAGTGAGTGCGTGTGCCTTCTGTTTCGTTATTTTGTGTTTCTTCTGTGTGACGCAGTTGCAGCACACAGTGTTGTGTTGCTCGGCTTAGCGGCCATGATGGCTGCTCCCCAAGTACAAATGCAAGTTCCGTCTGCTGATTTTATCTCCGCTGGATTTTCTTTGGCTACATCGACCGCTTGTGAGACAACTATGACCTCTTCAAATGTGGATTTGTCTACTTCTAATTGTGTTTCTGCTTCTAATGTGCTTCGTCCTAATGTTTCTGCATCGAATGTTCTTCGTCCTAATTTGCATATCCTGGATGCCGAGTATCGTTCTGCTGCCACGGCTGCTACTCCTCCACGCTCGTATGCTGCGACTGCTCGTCCAAACCAATCTCATGCACCTCTTTCAATGCAACCAGAATTTTCTAGAGAAGATAAAGTTCTCAAGATTCGGATTTCTGACGACTCACCAGCAGGTAAAGAATTTTCCTCAGCTTTGTTATTAAGTGTGTATTTTCCGTCTCTTCGTGACACCCCTCCCCCTCTATTTGGAGGCCTTGGTTAAAGTTGTTCCCAAGGAAAGCATCGTTTCAATTATTCGCATTGGAGGGGGTGTTGTCGTTCATTTTGTTCACCAAAAAGCCACCGACACCGTCTCTTGCCGCAGGCATGGATATTGGCTCTTTTCACTTGCAACCTGTTGCTTCTGCACAGCGCCCGGTCACAGTGACATTATCTCCTGTGCCTACTGCTATTCCTGACAACTTACTTGTTGCTGCACTCGGCACTCTTGGTCAAGTAGTGGGAGAGACTAAATTTCTCCCAGCTGCTGCCAGAGACTCTCCATTCAAATTTGTGCAAGGAGGACGTCGCCAATATCGTGTTATTTTCCCCACTGACCAAGCCATTTCTAACCGCCCCACATCTCTGCAACTTGTTACGGACACACGAACATACGTTTTCAACTTATTTGCTGGTGTCCAGTGTTTCCGGTGTAGAGCTGAGGGACACCTGGCTTATGAGTGCCCTCAGCGCACACTTGCGCAAGGTGCTGTCCCTTCTTTGAAGGTTCCTGACACACCTCCATCATACACTTCCTCCGCCCTTACTACTGAAAAAACTGTTTTCCCAATGTCAACCACGTCACCATCTCTGCTACTTGCTCCTTCAATGACTGCAGATATTTCGTTGTCTTCACCTGTTTCAGTTCCGCCACTGCCATTCAACTCCGAGCAGCCGCTGTCTTTCAAAACTCCTACGCAGTTATTGCCAAGCACTAAACAGCCATTACCATACAACTCCGAGCAGGCGCTTTCTTTCAAAACAACTACGCAGTTATTGCCAAACACTGAACTGCCATTTCCATTCAACTCCGAGCAGCCGCTTTCTTCCGAAACTACTGCGTCATCATTGCCCAGCTCTCACGCGTCACCACCAAGCAACAAATTGCCTCCCGTTTCACAACCTGTTTCGCAAGTGCAAACACCTGCTTCTCAACTGTTCAAATCTGCTCTCATTGTTGACATGTCATTTCCACCTCTTCCTACTTCGGTGGGATCCTCTGGACCCAAAACTGCCGGGAAACGCCCAAATTCTGCCGAGTCTTCTCCTAGGCCTTCGCGTCGCACTAGGCGTTTTCGGACCAAATCTTCTGCCACTTCCTCTGGAACCTCACCAGGCGTAGAAAATGTTTCTTCTCAACTTCGTACAACAAACAGATTCGCTTGCCTCCCTACTGATGATGATATGGATGTTGCTGCTAATTTATGTGAATCAGCATCGATTGCTTCGGATGTTGTTGGAGATGATTCTTCTCTTCCCACCATTCCCAAACTTTCCGCTCTGTTCAAAGACTGTTCTGTTCCAATGCAACCGCTCACATTTACTGAACTTCTTGAACTAATTCAACGCCCTAGGATTGACAAATTTCTAACAATCCCGTGTATTCAATCTAAGTTAAATTGGTTACCTGAAATGCTTCAACAACTGCAATTGCTTGATGAATTTTTGATTAACGTTTCCGTTCCCCCTGAAGATGCCCAGCTTCAGCATCGTCTATGGTACATGCTGAAGTTGCTCACAGATGAACTCGAAAACAATCAACAGCCTGTTCATGATTTCCCAACTGACTGAGTTTTTTTTTCTCTTCTGAATAAACGTTTTGTTTTGAAATTGTTTACCTTTGAACTTGTACTGCTTTACCGTCTGTTTTTGTTTAGTTTTCGGCGAACTCTTAGACACAGTTTAATACTATTGTTATCAACGGACTAATAGACTTCTATTTTTACTGCTGTTCAACTGGGCAGCCTCTCAGCGCCCTCTTTTTTACACCCTTTACACTGTTGTTATTGTTTTTTTAAATGCTTGCGTATACCTTGTTCTCTCCCACATCTTGTTACTGTTTTGTATTCTGTACTTGTTCATATTTTGTAGAGGCGTTTTTTATACCTAACATTTTGAGCAATAAATACCTTATGAAGACAAGCCGTTCGTTTCTTTCCTTGCGTCTGTAAAAAAAATGTTTTTTTTCCTGTGAATTTATCGTCTGCTTTAGTGGTTCGTGTTGACTGTGTTGTGTTTTCACCGCTTTGCCTCACTTGAAGTGAATGTGTGTGCCTCCTGTTACGTTATTTTGTGTTTCTTCTGTGTGACGCAGTTGCAGCACGCATTGTTGTGTTCGGCTTAGCGGCCATGATGGCTGCTTCCCAAGCACAAATGCAAGTTCCGTCTGCTGATTTTATCTCCGTTGGATTTTCTTTGGCTACATCGACCGCTTGTAAGACAACTATGACCTCTTCAAGTGTGGATTTGTCTACTTCTAATTGTGTTTCTGCTTCTAATGTGCTTCGTCCTAATGTTTCTGCATCGAATGTTCTTCGTCCTAATTTGTATATCCTGGGTGCCGAGTTACGTTCTGCTGCCATGGCTGCTACTCCTCCACGCTCGTATGCTGCGACTGCTCGTCCAAACCAATCTCATGCACCTCTTTCAATGCAACCAGAATTTTCTAGAGAAGATAAAGTTCTCAAGATTCGGATTTCTGACGACTCACCAGCAGGTAAAGAACTTTCCTCAGCATTGTTATTAAGTGTGTATTTTCCGTCTCTTCGTGACACCCCCTCCCCCTCTATTTGGAGGCCTTGGTTAAAGTTGTTCCCAAGGAAAGCATCGTTTCAATTATTCGCATTGGAGGGGGTGTTGTCGTTCATTTTGTTCACCAAAAAGCCACCGACACCGTTCTTGCTACAGGCATTGATATTGGCTTTTTTCACTTGCAACCTGTTCCTTCTGCACAGCGCCCGGTCACAGTGACATTATCTCCTGTGCCTACTGCTATTCCTGACAACTTACTTGTTGCTGCACTCGGCACTCTTGGTCGAGTAGTGGGAGAGACTAAATTTCTCCCAGCTGCTGCCAGAGACTCTCCATTCAAATTTGTGCAAGGTGGACGTCGCCAATATCGTGTTATTTTCCCCACTGACCAAGCCATTTCTAACCGCCCCACATCTCTGCAACTTGTTACGGACACACGAACATACGTTTTCAACTTATTTGCTGGTGTCCAGTGTTTCCGGTGTAGAGCTGAGGGACACCTGGCTTATGAGTGCCCTCAGCGCACACTTGCGCAAGGTGCTGTCCCTTCGTTGAAGGTTCCTGACACACCTCCATCATTCACTTCCTCCTCCCTTACTACTGAACAAACTGTTACCCCAATGTCAACCACGTCACCATCTCTGTTACATGCTCCTTCAATGACTGTAGATATTTCGTTGTCTTCACCTGTTTCAGTTCCGCCACTGCCATTCAACTCCGAGCAGCCGCTGTCTTTCAAAACTCCTACGCAGTTATTGCCAAGCACTAAACAGCCATTACCATACAACTCCGAGCAGGCGCTTTCTTTCAAAGCAACTACGCAGTTATTGCCAAGCACTGAACTGCCATTTCCATTCAATTCCGAGCAGCAGCTTTCTTCCGAAACTACTGCGTCATCATTGCCCAGCTCTCAAGCGTCACCACCAAGCAACAAATTGCCTCCCGTTTCACAGCCTGGTTCGCAAGTGCAAACACCTGCTTCTCAACTGTTCAAATCTGCTCTCATTGTTGACATGTCATTTCCACCTCTTCCTACTTCGGTGGGATCCTCTGGACCCAAAACTGCCGGGAAACGCCCAAATTCTGCCGAGTCTTCTCCTAGGCGTTCGCATCGCACTAGGCGTTTTCGGACCAAATCTTCTGCCACTTCCTCTGGAACCTCACCTGAAGTAGAAAATGTTTCTTCTCAACTTCGTACAACAAACAGATTCGCTTGCCTCCCGACTGATGATGATATGGCTGTTGCTGGCAATTTAAGTGAATCAGCATCGATTGCTTCGGATGTTGTTGGAGATGATTCTTCTCTTCCCACCATTCCCAAACTTTCCGCTCTGTTCAAAGACTGTTCTGTTCCAATGCAACCGCTCACATTTACAGAACTTCTTGAACTAATTCAACGCCCTAGGATTGACAAATTTCTAACAATCCCGTGTGTTCAATCTAAGTTAAATTGGTTACCTGAAATGCTTCAGCAACTGCAATTGCTTGATGAATTTTTGATTAACGTTTCCGTTCCCCCTGAAGATGCCCAGCTTCAGCATCGTCTGTGGTACATGCTGAAGTTGCTCACAGCTGAACTCGAAAACAATCAACCTCCTGTTCATGATTTCCCAACTGACTGAGTTTTTTTTCTTCTGAATAAGCGTTTTGTTTTGAAATTGTTTACCTTTGAACTTGTACTGCTTTACGGTCTGTTTTTGTTTAGTTTTCGACGAACTCTTAGACACAGTTTAATACTATTGTTATCAACGGACTCAGACTTTTTTTTTACTACTGTTCTTCTCTCCCACATCTTGTTACTGTTTTGTATTCTGTACTTGTTCATATTTTGTAGAGGCGTTTTTTATACCTAACATTTTGAGCAATAAATACCTTATGAAGAGAAGCCGTTCGTTTCCTTCCTTTGCCTCTTTAAAACATGATTAAAAATCAGAAAATGATTTTTCTCAAATTTTTTTGTTTGTAAAAAAGCGACGATAGTTGTCAGTGTATCCTGTAAAAATTGCAATGCGTTATGGTTTATAGTTTGCCATATATCCATTTGTTTTAATGGATCTCATCGCGAAATAGAGAATTTTGTGAAATTTAGAAATTTAATTTCTCTTAAACTAAATCGAAATTCAAAAAAAGGGCGACGAGGTGCAAAACTTCGGTCATCGCACTACATGCCTACAAAGTTTCTTGGTTCTGTTGCTGTTAGTGTGTCCTGAACGCGACCTGATAGCACTTTCTTGCTTGCCTTAACTTTGAAATACAATAGCTCTTGAAGTATCGCTAGAATCGAGAAACGGTTTATTTCAGCTTGTTCTCCAAACAATTCTCTACAAACGAAGTAAATTTCATATTTTTGTGTTCAATACGTTTTGCGCTGCGAATTAGGAAAGCAAGAGTGTCGCAACATTTCTAAAACAGCGGAAGCAGCAGCAGTTACTTTGTTTTAGAATAGAGATTTTTCACCCTTTCATCTTACGTCGACCAAGTCCTCCTTTTTGTAACATATAAGCTGTTCGTTTTGTTATTTCTGAAGCAATTGTTATCCTGATCTTGTCTTCTCCCTGACGTTGTGTCACTATACACTATATTGACAAAAGTCACCGGACACCCTTCAAAAGCAAATGAACGGATCCGCTGCGTTGTTAAGATGTGCGGTACAGCTGCAAACGGTATAAAAACATGCCTGCAGCTGACCTCGATCAGATCGCACTGTGAGGTTGAGTGAAAATGTCGCGGCAGGAGAGAACTGACTTTGAGAAAGGAAAGACTGTTGTTTGTTATACTAGTCGGTTGTCCATAAGAGAAACCGAGAGGCGTTTAAACATTCCCAAGTCAACTGTTTTGGATGTACTGAATAAGTGGAAGACACATGGCGCGCCTGAAGCAGCAAAACGTACCGGCAGACCAAAGAAAATCAGTGATAGAGGACGTCTAAGCCTCAGGAGAGTCATTACAGCTAGTGGACGGAGTACTGCACAAGACCTCATTGTACAGGTGATTAAAAACGATGGAACTTCTGTATGTACACGTGCCATTCGCAGAGAAATGCATTCCATGGGTTACCGTGGTCGTGCGGCTGCTCATAAACCTTTCATCTCCACTCGGAATGCTAGTCGTCGTTTAGCATGGTGTGAAGAGCTTTTATCGTGGACCGTAGATATGAAACCCAGATACACTATCTATCACTCTGAAAGACTGTGTGAAGGCAAAAAATGTCATTTTGAAAAGAGATTGTTGCCATGTATTCAGAAGTGTACTACTTATGTCATATCACAGGTATATTAAAATAGCTTTAAATTTTTTTTGTTATTTCATTGAATACTTTGTAACAATATTTATGGTGAGACTAGATATATAGTTTGGAAGAAATATTCTTCTCATAATACGTTGAAAATACGTCGTGATAATTAACACAACACTCCGACATCTCTGAACTGTCTGTATGTACTGTTCCTCTCGTAATACACTGCTGGACACATGCTAAAGACGGATCATAAACGGCTATATAGCGCATAAAAAAGTAAGTGTGGTTGGATGCCAAGTGAAATAAAATAATGTCAGAATGCCAGGACATTACAAGAAAGACAATATATTGTGCTCTGAAATCCAGAAGGCTTTGGAACGTGTTCAAGGGACAAACAGGCCATTTTGTGCAGAATACGTAAACGTGAAAAAAATGCAATTACCGTCCGCAGGCATTCCGGCGTAAGATGTCAATACGGGATATGGCCACCATGGAGGGCGATGCAAGATTCCACACGTCGTGTCATGCTTTGCACAACATTATCAAGCAGCTGTAGGGGTAATTTATCCCATTCCTCTGTCAGTGCACGGATGAGGGTGTCCTTGTTTATTGGAGGGCATTGGCGACCAGCAAGACTCCTCCACAAAGCACCCCGCACATTTTCAATGGGATTCAGATCTGGAGAACGTGCTGTCCATACGAGGCGTCGGATATCCTTGCTCTCAAGACACTCCTGGACAGCGACTGTTCGATGACATGTTGCGCTGTCGTCCATGAAAATGAATCTATCACCGACAGCACCACGGAACATGCAAACATGAGGTAGCAGAACATCATTAATGTATCGTTGGCCAGTCATAGTCCCAGTTGGAAGCACATAGAGAGACGTACGGCCATTGATCATGATGCCAGCCCATACCATGACACTACATGTCGGATATCGGTCCCTTTCCTTATTGTTTGCTGGACAATATGCAGTACCACTATCACGCCAGATCAGTTGTCGTCGACAATCAGACGATAGACTGTATCTACTCTCATCTGAAAAGAGGACAGCAGACCAGTCGTTATCAGTCCAATTGCGATGTTGATGGCACCATTGCAAACGGACGGTACGGTGACGTCTGGACAATGGGATGCACACAACAGGACGGCGGGCGTATAGTCCTCCTTCATGCAAACGTCTAGCGACAGTTTTTCGGGAGATCCGCTTGCCAGTAGCAGCCATAAACTGATTTGCTACCTCACTAGCTGTGCTGCGCCGGTGTCTTTTTGTTGATAACACTATGTACCGATCTTCTGCAGGTGTCGTACTGCGAACACGACCTCCCCCGTGACGTTTGCTACACTCTCCATTTGTTTGAAATGATTTCCAAAGCCTTGAAACAACACTGTGGCTGACGTCGAACTCTCTGGCATCATCTGTTATTTTTCGCCATTCTTCAATCTTGCCAATAATACGGCCACGCGTAAAATCATCTAGGTGATGTCGGGACGACATACTGAAAATTGCAAGTTCATCAATTGATTCTTTCCCTTTCTACTTTGCGTTTGAACAACAACGGTCAATAAGCGTCAAATCCTTTATATCTCTTATCACCGCTATGACGTCACGAACAAGTTCGGCAATCCAAAATTTGCCTACGCACAACACGTCTTACTGTATCCCGCACTTATGCTAATTTCCACATTTTCCTGCCTTCCATTTTATGGTTGCTATCGTTGCTATTGTCATCCGTCCTTAGCAATTGTCCGGCAGTGTATCAACCACATTAGAAAACTTGAAAATCTCATCACCGTTGAGTGGAAATCGAATCTGCATCTACCGATTATGGTTCGAGTATGCCAACCGCTACACTACTCAGGACGACAAAGTCACAAGTATCTGAGTTTTAAGAGCATCGGAATTTAAATGTTATGAGCATCGTCTAACCGAATTCTTAATCGAAGCAAACTGTGCTGCGATCAAACGTTGTTAAGTCTATCAGCAATCGTCCAAGTATAATATACACTAATTTGACAAACATCACCGGTCGTCTAGAAGAGAAACACAACATGGCATTTATTTACATACATTAGTAGGGCGTCGGTCCAGCTTTGGCCTACACGTGTCTTCACGAGCTCCGTGTTTGAGTGCTTCACGTACGTGTCTTGTGTGTCCCATCATTGTTCCTCTATGTATGTGCCAAAATTAAAGATATGTGCTTTCGTTTAAGATCCCTCACGAGTTAGTGAGTGCTTATTTTTTTTATCAGTGTTTTAATTTACACACGGAGCTCGTCGTTTTTCTTCGTTAACCCTTGCCATAGATTATGGCATCTGCCGATGAGAGTTCTCGCCCGCATAGCTGCAGCTCCTCGCGTCGCCTCTTCAACGAGAGACGCAGCTGATAAATCATCTTCGCTTGCTAGTGGAGAACCTCTTAATTTTCCTCCTGCCATTTGAACGTGTTTTCTTGCTCAGGTCTCCGACTCTGCTATTGAAAACGTGGATGTGACGTCACTGGCCCTTGCTTACGATGATGAATTCATGGACGTCTCTGATATCGTCGTTAATCTGACCTCTACAGTTTCTGCTGCCTCGGCTTCCAGTACATTGTCTCATGCTGCGTCAATGCCTTCCAGAGGAGGCGCTTCTGCACGCACGTATTCTGTGGCTGCCTCTGGTATTCCACCGGCTTCCTCCTCGTCTCGTCTGCACCCTATGGATTCTTACGTTACTCTCAACGGTAATACCATCTTATTAGACATTCCCGAGAACTCTCCTGCTGGTCAACGTCTTCAACCGACCCTCGAGTTGGGGGTTTGTTTTGATGCGCTGCCTAACACTCCTTTGAAACAGTACAGCTCTTTCAAGAATATGCTTCTTTCTGGTGCCATCACCCACCTCACCCGAAAGCCACGAACTGTGATTGTTTATTTTTTGAAGAAAGAATATGCCGAGCTTGTCTTGTCCCTAGGCCTATTGATTGGCGATCGTCACCTCTTGGCCGAATCCACCGCTCAGCGTCCTGTTCTGGTCTCTCTACATCCGGTACCCACAGAGATCTCTGATGATATGTTGTGTGCTGGCGGCAGAGTATGATTGTTTATTTTTTGAAGAAAGAATATGCCGAGCTTGTCTTGTCCCTAGGCCTATTGATTGGCGATCGTCACCTCTTGGCCGAATCCACCGCTCAGCGTCCTGTTCTGGCCTCTCTACATCCGGTACCCACGGAGATCTCTGATGATATGTTGTGTGCTGGCGGCAGAGTAGTCGGCCCAGTGAACACTCTCTCCTCTTCCCACTCTGACTCCGATGATAAACATATATGTGGCTTCCGTAGAACTGCTCGCATCATATTTCCGTCGGAAGAGCATTTCACAAAATTTTCTCGGTTCCTTGATGTTCGTTGCGGTAACGAGCGCCGCCCGATTGAGCTCCTCACCTCTGCTCATTGCTCACACTGCAAGACTTACGGCCGTCAGCAGGCTCATTGCCCCCGTGCAGAGCCACTGACTCCTGCAGCTCCAAGGCAACATTCTACCTCTTCTTCCGTTTCTACTGCCATACCTCCTCTTGCGTATGACCTCCTGGACTCAGTTTTGCCGAAAATCTGATTAAAGCCTTCGATTAACACGCGTCTTTCGATGTCTCTTTCTCCACTCTGTCGTACTTTCCTCCGCTTGACTCCTTCTTGCCTTCCCGTGTTCTCTCTCCATCAGAGGACATTACGGCTGATCCTGAAGCTTCATTCACCGTCGGCACTTTTGCTCACGGCAATGAGGTGGACCTTTCCTCTGATTCCACATCTCGTGTGTCATTGATACACGGCAAACGTCGCTCTACTACCAGTACCGAGGCCCGGAGGAAAAAGAAGAAGTCACCTTCTACGACTGGCCGCCCACATTGTTCCACCAGTCTAGCAAGCTGCAAAATCTCCCCTATCACGTTCTAGCTCTTCCTCTTCAACGTCCAAGGGTCCTCTGCCGACGATTGAAGATTTCTCGTTCTCTACTAAATCCCTCTATCGGTTTCTCTCCTTCTCTGCTTCCCCTTCACCTCTCCCTATGCACGGTGTCCCTCCTGCTACTGTTTCTACTGTCTGGGGTGCTGCCCGATCCATTCTTTCGTCCCCGCTTGAACTCAATACTCACTGGCTCTTCCTTCATAACCGGCTCCCGTTCAATCCCTTCTCCACCGCATGACTCTTCTCTTTTCCAGTCTTTGCTCCTTCTGCGCGCGGGTAGAGGACGTCCCACACGTCTACCTTTACTGCCCTGTGGTACTACCTCTGCGACATCTGACGTTCTCCAATGGCCGTCACTCCTGCACGGTGGACCTCACTTTTGCAGCATACCAGCATCTTCTCCTCTGTGCTCATCCGCCTGTGCTCCTTCCAGCAGTGTGTTCTTACGTGTTTGAGTTGGTGAAACACGTCATTTACGTGTATTATCAGCAACTCCGCAGTCTACTTCCTCCTGCGTCTTCCATTCAAGCCAGTGCTGCCCTACTCGGACATTTCCGCAATCATCTCCTCTCCCGCTTGCAGCAGGAGTACCAGTCTGACATCTCCGTATGCCGTGAAAGCTCCTTCTATGCTACATGGTCGCCAGTGACCCTGTGGTTCGTTGTTACACCAAGTCCGTTACATCTGCAATAACTTTTTGATGTTCTTTCGCACTGCGGTGCCCCGCCTGTGATCATTTTGTTCTTCCTCAAACATTGCTCTGTCTGCATCACGTTGTAATTTTGTCATTACTCATTCAATGTGTATATCATCGCTTTTATCAGTTTGTATCATTCCTGATTTTTTTTTTTTGAGACGATTCCATGTCGCTTGTTTCCCCTGTTTTGTTACAAAGCGATTCTGAAACCACCTTTAGTTTTAATGACCCTGTTAGACATGCTTTCGACAAGGTTTATGTGACGCTCTAATTCATACCATATGTGCTCTATGGGATTAAGATCAGGGCTCTGTGCTGTCCAGTTTACACACGATACTGAATTACACGCCGTTACAGTCCTTGCTTTATGGCTCGGTGCATTATCCTGCTGGTATGAACAAGGATAGGTTCCATAGTATTGCCACAGAGTTAGCAAAGCACAATTGTCCAAAATTTCAAGGTAGACGTGCTGGTTAACAGGGTTGTCCGCGATTTCAAGGTAGACGTGCTGGTTAACAGGGTTGTCCGCGATAACCAATGGGCAGGGACCATACAATGAAAACCACCCCCACACAAGTACACTGCCATCTCCAAACTTGACCGTAGGAACAGTAAACTATGGTAAATAGAGTTCCCCGGCTCCCACCATGCCCACACACGGCCATCAGACTGATGGATCGTGTATCTGGATTTATTAGTCCATAGGAACCCTTTTCATTGACCTACGGTCCACGATAAATGTTCTTTACACCATGTTAAACGACGAGTAGCATTCCGAGTGGAAATGAAAGGCTTATGAGCAGCCGCACGACCACGGTATACCATGGAATGAAGTTCTCTGCGAATGGTACGTGTACATAGAGTAGTTCCAGCTTGGTCACTCACCTGTACCCTGAGGCCTTGTGCAGTACTCCGTCGATTAGCTCTAACAATGCTCCTGAGGCTTCGACGCCCTCTATCACTGATTTTGTTTGGTCTGACGGTACGTTTTGCTGCGTCAGGCACGTCACATGTGTCTTCCACTTATTCAGTACATCCAAAACAGTTGACTTGGGTACGTTTAAACGTCCCTCGGTTTCTCTTATGGACAACCCACTGATATAACACCCAACAATCTTTCCTTTCTCAAAGTCAGTTCTCTCCCGCCGCGACATTTTCACTCAACCTCACAGTGCGATATGATCGCTGTCAGCTGCAGGCTTGGTTTTATACGGTTTGCAGCTGTACTGCGCATCTTAACAACGCAGATAATCCGTTCATTTGCTTTTGAAGGGTGTCCGGTGACTTTTGTCAATATAATACATAGTGCAGAAAAATTATTCTGGTCATAATACGTGGGACTATATTCGGATGCTCTTAACACTCAGATACTTGTGACTTTATCGCACTGGGTGGTGTAACAGTTAGCATGCTCAAACGGTAATCTGGAGATGCGGGTTCTGTTCTCGCTACAGGGTGATTAAATTTCAAGTTTACTGATATGATTGATATTACGTGAAGAACAATAAATGCCGCGTCGGTGGCGCAGTAGTCTAAGCGACGGCTTCTGATCATTCGTCCAAAAGGGGACCGGGTTCGATTCCCGGTGAGGCATGGATCTTGTGTTTGTCTTACGGCACTGGCTCTCTCCGTTTCCTGGAATCAGTTACCCTAAATCAGGGACGGGCGTCTGCATATAGCCCAATGCGTTGCTCACGGTGGTCTTAAACCTTCAATCAAAAAAACAACAAAAAAAAACCAAAAACAACCTCCAATCAAAAAAAGAAGAGAAAAACAGCCAATTCAAAAATGGCAGATTGCGGTGTTAATTATCATGACGTATTTTTCACGTATTATGAGAAGAATATTTCTTTTACACTATATTTTATGAAACTACCAGAGGTTTTGCATGCGTTATTAAAGGGCGGAAACACATTGCAGCACACCGCATTACGTGATAAAAATTTACATAATACTGTTTCGTGATGTCACATGCGCTATTTTGAAAAAAAAACATTTTTTATTTCCTGCATCTTTCTATTGCCTTGAAAACGCCTCCCAGTGGAGAATGAAAGCTTCGCGAATCACAAACAAATAAACGGATTTTCCTACAATATAAGCGCTTTTTGATTGTGGACAGTGCTATATTTACGAGCGTCCCGAACACGTTGCTTCCATTGCATAATATAATATCTTTTAATGCTGGAATATTTTTTTCTCATGTACGTCACAGGTACGCTGTTTCCTTCAAAGTAATTTGATGTTTTCCCAGTGATGTCTCAGAGATTGTTTCCGGAGAAAATGTCTCGAGTTAGAAGTCATTTAATTTCCGGCCTAGAATAGAATCTAACAACCAGCATAAAAATACTGAGCTTTCGCGTTTAACTCCAAAACCATATTTCCCATGTATTCGCCTGATGCATAAATAAAATTCCTGCAGAAGAAAGTCTTTTATTTTATTTTGGTTTGATGCTCAGCTGGGGGGGGGACTGTCACATCAACTATCGGCTAAGAACAGAACTTGTAGAGCGACAATAAGTGTATCTCTGCAAAGGGTGTATAAATTCGATCCTTTATGTGCAAATGGTGATTAAAGACCTAAATATGTGTCATACAAAAGTATTAAACAGTTTGGTTTGTTTCTGTTTTCACAAAAAGGGGACGTTTCAGAATCTTCTCCCAAAGAAAACTTTGTTCTGAGCTTCGTGTGAGTGCAAGGCAATTACAGAGAATGTTCACTCATTTTCAGAACGTTTTTAATAAGAAATTAAAAAAAATTAAAGAAGTTCAAAGAATTTAAACTGGGAACAGCATGTTAAGCGAGCACGAAAGAAATATCTGTTGCAGTTAAGTACCGTCTACTCAAAAAATGGCGAACGCAAACAAGATTTGCATAGAAGGTTATGTTTTTGCTCTTTGCATAGAGAAACCTTCGTACCTTGTAATTAAAAACGCTGTAGAAATCATGGAATTAGCGTTTGAAAATATAACATAAGCAATATTATTAATAACTAGCAAATGCCCGTTCTTCGAACGTGAAAATAAACAATTTCGTAAATAATTGAATAAATAATTTCGTAAACAATTTTGTTCGAAATTGTACATTTAAAAGCTAGCAAGTCAGATGTTTTTGGAGGCTTGAACAAATTTGTGTTGACAACGCTAATATCTCAAGGGAGAAACTTTATTTTTTCAAATTTCAACTACTATAAAAATCTACCTCCATATTTATACTTATTGCAGTCACCTTACCACTTATATGACGTCACCGTTGCTTCGGTGAAAAGGAATTTTGTTAAATTGATTTTGACTGAAAAAACATTGTCCTTCGCGAACGATAATATAAATGTTTTAATGCAAAGCATATTATGAAACAGCGCTTTTTACGTGATATTTTTAAAAGTTTTTTTTTGCTAAATAAATTTAGAACAAATCAAAAGACCTTGACATTCGATATGTCAAATGATAATAAATGTTTAAACACAAAGCATATTATGATATAGTGCTTTTTACGTGATGTCTAAGTTTTTTTTAAATAAAATCAGAGCAAAAAATTTAGAACAAAATATACACTGAAGTGCCAGAAGAACTGGCACCCCAGTCTAATACTTGGTAGGTCCCCCACGGGATCGCAAGACTGCAGAAATATGACGGGGCATGGACTCCACTAGCTTCTGGAAATATGCTTTAGGCAATGCACACCATACTTCCTGCAGAGCGTTCCATAATTCGGGTGTATTCCGAGGTCTCGGATTCCTGTGTTCGATAGCGCGTTGCATGGCATCCCAAATGTGTTCTATCACATTCCGATCTGGGGATTTGAGTGGAAATGGCAACGCTCTAAACTCAGATAAATGCTCCCCTAACCATAATGTGGCGTCCCGACGCTTCTGTGGAGGTGCATTGTCCTGTTGGAACAGGCCCAACCGATCAGCATGAATGCAGGACATGAACGGGTGTACCTCGTCAAATAGGATGAGCACATAGCGTTGGCTAGTCACAGACGTTTGTAGACGTACCAGGGGTCCCAATGAAGTCAAGCTACACACACCGCATACCATTACGGACCCTCCACCAGCCGGTACAGTTCCCTGTTGACAGGCTGGATCCATGGCTTCATGGGGTTTTCACCACACACGAATCCTTCCATCTGCACGATACAGTTACAAACGCGACTCGTCAGACCAGGCTACCTGTTTCCAGTCATCAAGTGTCCAGTGGCGGTGCCAAGCGAGGCGCATAGCTCTGTGTCGTGCACCCGTCAAGCGGACTCGAGTTCGGCATCGGCTCCCAAAGCCCATATCGTGCAGGTTACGTTGCACATGCCGAAAGCTGATGCTTGTTGATGCGACAGCATTGAATTTCGATGCTACCTGCGAGAGTGTCGCGTGAAACGATTCTTGACAGCCGACGATGGTCACGTTCACCCAATGTCTTTTTACGGCCACACTGGTATCGTAGGTTTTAGGTTTTGCCGGAATTATCGTTGTCACGGTATACCCTTGCAATGGTCGTTCGTGAAAATCCGATCTTCGTTTCTACCTCCGGAATACTATGGCCCATCTCACGAGCGCCAATTATGACACCGCGTTGAAAATCGCTTAAATCGTGTTTACTTGTCATGCTCATGCCGAAAACAGCTGCGACAGCTGGCAAGGATGTCTATCGCTTTACATACGCACTGGCGGACACAACCGAGTACGCGCATAGGTGACGTTGCTATGTATTTTGCATAAGCTCTTCTGCACCAGTTGTTCTGGCACTTCAGTGTATAATGAGCAGGTCAACTCAAGTCATTCAAAACTTAGGCGGGGCTTCAGTTGCTCGGTGACAATGGCTTGATGATTGCAAAACGTCCTAGCGTTATGAAAGCTGGGTTATTTAAAAGACCCACTTCGACCTACTTAAAGTTATAGTAGGAAAAATCCTTTCTTAGTACGCCTCTATGTTGTAAAAGGAACATTCCTGCCAAATATGAATGTTCTAAGTTCAGTAGTATCTGAGATTCGGTGATGAGTCAGTGAGTTAGTCAGTCAGGGCTTTCAGTTTTATATGTACAGATAGAGAAAAGAACCGTCAAGCATTGCTTGTGACAGGAAAAAGAACACAAACCCAATATCCAAAGAAAGTACGTACTTTTAAGTCTGTTTCAAAAGTAAGGCCATTGGTCTTAAAAAATCCACCGACGCGAACAGCAATCACTAAGTCGTCAAAAATATATGCATTTACTGCAAACAAGGTAATAGACAAAGATTTGTATAAGCAAAACAAATAATGTTCACCACCTTTTGCATAGGTACGTGGCTGAACGCAGAACACGGTGTAGACTTTTTTATGAAAATCATTTAGCCGGAGACAGAAGGAAATTTACTGTGACTGTTGGTGAAACATGGATCTACCTGAAAGACTGTAGCGAATAAAAGGCCTGTTTACTATCACAAAACAGCAGAAACAGATTTACAAACTTGGTTCCAAGAATCCAAAGTATGTCTCAAGGAAGGATTCATGATTATTTCTTGTTTCTCGTACAATGGGAAATTAAAGTTACAAATTTTTTTTTGAAAAGAATGTTAAAATCAATTCTACATACACTGGCGGAAAGTGAAAAATCAACACAAAGAAGGATTTGGCGGACGATCATGAAATTTACATATGTTATAGGGGTCAAGTTTACGTAGGTGTGATGTTAATTTCGGGACCAACCGGTGAGCGCTTACGCGACAGCACGGCATAATATGCAAATTATCATCGGTGATATTTAAGGAGTACGGCGAAGCGAATGTAATCCGTCGTCGGCGTACGGACACGTGCGGACACCTGAAGAAGCTGCAATGCCTGGACATGGAAGACGTGTACGATTTTAGCAGTTATCGGACTTTGAGCGAGGTCGCCTAGTCGGACTCTGCGAGGCCTGGTGGTCGTATCGTCATATTGGGGAACGATATGGACTGGAAGTATCGGTGGTGGTACGATGGTGGTGTAGATGGTCCGAGGAACATTCCCACACGAGAAGACGTGGAACCGGGAATCACAGACGGACTGATGAGCGGACCGATCGACGCATAAGTAGAGCGGTGTTGTCAAGCAGAACATCTACTGCGACGCAAATCCGAGCTGCCGTTGCAGGTGAGGTGACTGTGCGAACAATCCGCAACCGCCTACTGGATGCAGGACTACGTGCACGTGTGCCTCTGTCATGTGTACCTCTGACTCCAGCTTACCGTCAGGAACGGCTGCAGTGGTGTCGCCAAAGTCTGCACTGAAGAACGAAATGGCAATCTGTCGTGTTCAGCGATGAAAGCAGATTCTGCTTTGGAGCCTCCGATGGCCGTATGCGTGTTCGCAAACGTAAAGGGATCGTCTCCACTTTTCTTGCATCCGCCAGCAACACACAGGGCCTACACCTGGTCTATTGGTGTAGGGAGTGATCAGCTATCACTCCCATACACAACTAGTGTTTGTACCGGGTACGTTAAACAGCACCTCTTACATCAACAACATCATTCAGCCAGTTGTTGTGCCATTTGTAAGGTCAGCCCATCGTGGTGTTTTCCAGCAAGGTAACGCACGCCCACACACGGCACATGCAACGCAACATGCACTTCAGGGTGTGAGACAATTTTCATTACCTGCACGTTCACCGGATTTGTCCGCCATTGAGCATGTGTGGGATTTTATGGGACAACAACTTATCCGGTCTCAACGGCCAGCCACGACCATCCCCGATTTACGCGTCCAGATTGAGGATGCTTGGAACTCAATACCCCAAACTTACATCCAAGATCTGTACGACAGACTCCATGCCAGAATTGCACAGTGTGACGCAGTTCATGGCGGTTCAACCTCGTACTAACCATGTTACATGGAAATGTTATTTTTCAGTTTACCAGCAAATACAGCTGTATTTTGCCATAATGTTTTGATCACGTTATCCTCTGTATTCCGTAATTATGCTGCATAAATTTCGTTGGTATCAGACGTCTCCTTCTTTGTGTTCGTTTTTCACTTTCCGCCAGTGTATTACAATCATAATGTTTTAACTCCTATATTTAATTTAAATTTACCATTGCTATATTCACAGGACATTCAAACAGTAGAATTCCATCAGGATAAGGCTACCGGTCATACACCCTATTCCATAACTCTACATCTTGAAATAGGGCTAAAAAAAGAGAGAAAGAAAGAGAGAGAGAGAGAGAGAGAGAGAGAGAGAGAGAGAGAGAGAGAGAGAGAGAAAGAAAGATAGAGAGAGAGAGAGAAAGAAAGAGAGAGAGAGAGAGAGAGAGAGAAAGAGACGTGTATATAGTATTCACCTCATCTCATGAGTTGCATAAAACAATACAGTTGTCATTATCTCAAACCTCTGGGCACATTCTTTATAAGTGAGTAGTTTAGTTTTATTTCGATGCATGCAATAAAGAAATTTATTGCGTGTACAAATAAGCTTTAAAGCATTTTAAGACAACGCAACATGTAATTTGAGAGAAAGCAATAATACCTTTACGAATCAAAATATGCGCCGTCATTATCTATCACCTTCCGCCTTCGGTCGGGCAGCTGACGGATTCCAGCCATGAAGAATAATTCGTCGTGTGACGCGATGAAGTCGTCAACCCATTTTTGCATTTCGCCACACGTCCGGAACCGTACAGCAGACAAACCATGTAGCTCCGATCGGAACAAATGATAGTCTGAAGGGGCTATGTCGGGACCATACGACGAGTGCTCCAAAATTTCCTAGCCAAACGTCAATAACGTTTCCTTGACCTATTTCGCGACAGCGTTGTCATGCAGTAATTTCACGGGACGCAATCCTTTGCCTGTGAATGGACGTTTCCGACAGATTTCCTGGTTCAATTGCAGAAATTAATGCTTGTAACGATCAGCAGTAACAGTTTGACCCTGTTCCAACAGTTCATAATACAGCACACCCTTCATATCCCACCAGATAGACAGAATAACTTTCTTGGAGTGAATATTGCGGTTCAGGGTCGATGTCTTTGCATCACGGGGGTCTACCCAGTGTTTTTTGCGTTTGGGATTGTCGTACCATATTCACTTTTCATCACCCGTAACGATTTTTAACAGGGAATACTTTCTGTGTTGTTTATTCAACAGATTCAAACATTTCATGAAACCCTAATCCTTGTTCCTCTAGCCCAGGTCATGTGACACCCATTTTCCTTCCTTCTGAATATTTCCCAATGTGCGTAAACGATTGGAAATGGTTTGTTGAGTTACCCCAGTTGTTCGGAGAGTTCTTTTTGCGTTTGAAACGAATCTTCATCTAGCTATGTTTGCAGTTCTTCATGTGAAACCATCCTCTATATTCTCAATCGCTAACATCAAAATCACCTGATTTAAACCGTCTGAACCAAAACACACACGTGCTTTTCGATGCAATATTCTCCTCCAAAACAGAGCAGATCGATGCACATGCTTTTGCAGCACTTTTTCCTTGATGAAATTCGTAACAAATGCAGTGTAGAATAAATGCAGAATCGCTTGCTATCTTTCACCTACCGATGGGCAAGTGCGTTTGACTGTTGAGCAAACTTCTGTGTCGCATTTGATACTCTGGACCGGTTACAGTCACATAACACAACGCGAGGGAATATCGGATATGTAAATTAGCGGCATACGTCACGCAAAAAACGCTTTAAAACTTATTTGTACACATAATAGTTACTTGAATCCTGCAGTAAAAATACTAAAAACAAAACTTCTGGTAACCATTTTTATTTCAAGATACACTGGTGTGCAAAAATTAAGGACGAAGAGAAGAATTCGGTATAACAGCGGAACGAGTAGGCAGAACGGACCGAAAGACCACTCAGGAGAATATGCAGCATGACGTAGGGTGGGGGGGGAGAGTGTCGGAAGGGTATAAAGCACACGAGCAGTGCACGCTCAGCAATTCGGTGAAAGCAATTGCACGGTGTACATCGGTTTGAGCGACGTCGAGTTGCTGCCACCGTGTAATATGGCGAACAGACAATCCAGTAGATGACATCTGGATGACTTTATCCGAGGTCGCGTCATTGGGAATTTGGAAGAAGGTCCAAGTGTGGCCGAGGAGTTTGGAATCGCCCACAGCATCGTTTCACGAGCTTGAAGAGCATTTCAAACGACAGGAACAGCTGTCCGAGGGTTTCACAGTGGTCGTCCACGAGCAATCACTGCGGGCGACCGGTATATTGTCCTACAGGCGAGGAGAGACAAACTGCAGACAGCAGGAGAAATCGCAAAGCACATGCAACAGACAACTGGACGGTCGTTATCGCTTTTTACCGTGGCCAGGAGGCTGCACAAAGGTGGTCTATTTGTTAGACCACCAGTACCGTGTGTGCCATTAACGCCTGCTCATCGAAGACGGCGGTTTCCGTGGTGCCAGGAACATAAGAACTGGACACAACAGCAATGGGGTCAAGTTTTCTTTACGGATGAAAGCCGATTTAGTCTGAAGAGCGATTCTGTACGTATACACATCTGGAGAGAACAGGGAACGCGCAATCACACCTCCAACATCATCGAAAGGGACCGGTTTGGAGGTGGCGAAGTTCTCGCTTGGGGCGCTATCGTGCTTGGTAGCCGTACTGACCTCCACATCTTCCAAGGAGGTTCATTCTCTGGTGTCCGCCATTGTACCGAGGTTCTCCTGCCTCACGTGCGTCTGTTTAGAGGTGCTGTGGGTCCTGAGTTCCTCTTCATGGACGACAGCGGTACATCTCGTCGTACAGTGGGTGTCGCAGAGCTTTCGGAGAGTGAAGATATTGAACGCATGGATTGGCCCGCAAGGTCCCCGGACCTAAATTCAATCGAACACGTGTGGGACCTTCTCGGGAGACGCTTGGCAGCACGTCACCAGCCGCCAGCAACGATTCCGCAGCTGTGATTGGCGCTACAAGAGGAATGAGCCGCGATGCCTCAACAGCTCCTTAACAACCTCATCCTCAGCATGGACAGACGTTGTAAATCCTGCAACGCAGTCAGGGGTGATCATATCCCCTACTAAGGACTGGATATTTCTTGGCAGCCGCCTGTCACATGGGCGTTTCTGTCTTTTGTCCCGTTGTGCTCGAAGCTACCTTTTCAATAAAGTGCCTTTGTATCCTTTGGATTCCTTGTTTGGACGGTTTTGCTCACTTTTCCTATATTCTTACATCTTGGGGATTTTGTGGTATGATTTGAGTCGATGTGGAGCACTTCTGCACGACGTTACATTCGAAAAACCGTATCGTTCTTCATCTTCAAAATTTATATTTATTACTATTTAGTATACAAATTTTCAAATGTTCGTTGATTTTCGTTATATTTATAACATTAAAAACTGAAAGAAACATCAAGAAAGGATGAAATACTTTGTTAAAAACATTGAATTTTAACACAACCACAATCCTCTCACCGCCGTATGATTTTTGGAATCAGCAATGCATTTCGATACACTCTTTAGTTTAATTATCAAGCTGCTATGTTGAGGCTCCCAAAGCGACCAAAGTACGTATTATATATGCACTATATTGACAAAACTCACCGGACACCTAGAAGGGAAACACAACATAGCATTTATTGACATACATTAGTAAGGTGTCAGTCCACCTTTTGCCTTAATGCATGCACTGACTCTTCGAGACATGCTTTTAACAAGGTTTTGGAACACAGCGATATGTATGCGTTTCCACTCAGTACATAATGGTGCGGGTAATTGTTCCCTAGTGGTAGGCCTTGGTTCCAAACTTCTTATGCGACGCTCTAATTCTTCTCATAGGTGCTCTATGGGATTAAGTCCACGGCGCTGTGCTGGCCAGTCCACAAACGATCCGGAATTATCGTCAAACCATGCCGTAACAGTTCTAGCTTTATGGATATGTGCGTTATCCTGCTGGTACTTACAAGGCTCGTTTCCATAGTATTGCCACTTACACGCAGTTTTTCTGCTCCGTACATTTCGTCTTCCTTGTGCTCTCTTCAATATTCCGAGTATTTATTTTTTGTGTGTGAGAGTTCCGTGAAGGCCCCACGATTCTGTCGTATCCCTTCCAAGTCGGTGAGTGATCATTTAGTTACGTTATCTTCGTTTTATCGTCTAGACCGAGTCGGCGAAGACGTGAATTCTGCTTCACCATTGCGGATGGCTACATCGGGCGAGGGCGACGTCCCAGCTCTTGCTTTTTCTCCTCTTCCACCATCCACCAATGGCGGGACTTCTCCGACAAGCTCCACCTCTCCTAAGCGTAGTTCAGCTACCCTATCAGCTAATCCTACTTCTACTTCTACGTCACTGTGTGGCGACCAGCAAGCTTCCCAGCAGGTGACAGAAAAGGCGATGGACGTTTCACTTTCATCAGTGGTCTCAACGCCATCACACTGCCCAGCCACTTCATATGCAGCCGTCCCTTCAAAGAAATCTTCTCCACCTTCTGCGTCGGCTTCTATCAAAGGCCCTTATCAGATGAAGTGTGATGCTAACTCCAACTTTTTCGTCGATCTTCCAGCAACTTCGCCAGCTGGTCAACACTTCCTTAGTAAAGTTGACCTTGGCGTTGCCTTCCCTGCTCTTGCCAATTCTAAGCTCACTTACAGCGCAACACTTCGTTTACTCTTCCCGAAGTCAGCCGTCACACACGTAGGCCGGAAAGATGGCAAAGTAACCGCATATTTCTCTGATCCCAAATTTGCGCTTCAAGTTATAAATGAAGGACTTTCTATTGGTGAGCGCCATATTAATGCTCATCCTATCTCCCACATGGCTACTGTTCTGAGATTTTCCCCAGTTCCGCCAGAAATTTCTGACGAACTTTTACTGTCCATTGCGCAAAACTTTGGACGTGTAGTTGGCACAATCACCATATTCTCCAGTTTCCCAACCCAGCCGGAAGATCGTTATCTTCTTGGCCTACGTCGAAATGTAAGAGTGGTTTTTTCGTCTCATGAAGCGAAACTACGAGTTCCACTCAAGTTCAGCATTCGGTGTGATCAGCACATCCGTAATATCAACGTTACTGTCGGCACTATGTGATCTGTCTGTAAAGGTTATGGACACCCTCGTACCTTATGTACACATCCCACTTCTACTACAACTTCGACAGCCCAAACACCGTCTGCTTCAGCGGTATCCTCAACGACTTCAGCACAAGCCAAAAGCAAAAGTAACACTACAGCCGTTGATCAACGCGCTACTTCAGACAAAAGCAGCACCACAGCCGTTGGTCAACGCGTTACTTCGCAACGACCTGCAGAATTCAAACCTGTGTATCCTTCTCCGTCACATCTTCCATCAGACACACCTTCGGTTGTTAGTTCACTCCCCCTCACTCCTCACTTGGGGGATGCTCAAGTTAAATCGTCTGTTTCTTCTGGTTGGTATGATATGATATTTGAAGAAGTTTTAGGAAGGGAGTGTCTGACCCCAAGTCTAAAACTGCCCTTAGAAATTAGAAGCTAGGAGATCTGAGTAAGTGAACTCAATAATAAAGACAAACAGAAAAATGTCGTGAAAGGAGAGGGTGATCCGTGGCACAACTCTGTCTGGAAGGGGGAAAAGGGAACGAAGCACTGCACAACATCGCAGAGAACCATAACACCAACCAGCCCCCGACGCACCAGGGTGCGACTGAAACTCAACGATACCAATTTCAAATGTCCAAGCAGAATGCATTTTCGCCATCTCGATGCCAATCTGAAAAAGAAGGGTGTGGTGGTATGTTTAACACCCACCAGTGTTCACATACTTACTCTCTCTGTCAAGGAGAGTCAGCGATCGCCGCCTTAGTTTTGGGATACCCAAGGATTTCGCTGGGATTGTAATCAACCGCGCCCCTAACAAGTCCATTTGGATGGGTTTCCGCTTTCTTGCAGAACGTTCTGGCGAGTCTGATGGAAAACTCATGTACCTTCTCGATTTCAAGTCTGTTCCTCAGGTTCCGAAGCGAAGTCCAAGGGGGCACCCCAGTGACCATTCGAAGTGATCGGCTCTGCAGCTTCTCGATTCTCTCCCGCTGTTTCTTACTAATACTGATCCAAATGGAGGAGGCGTAGGTAAGCACTGGCCTGACGACTGTCTTGAACAGCAGTACTTTGTGCAGTGTTGTAAGGAAGCTTCTCTGGCAGAGTAGTGGAGCTAGCTGTCCAAGGCATTGTCTAGCTGTTCTCGAGCGGTAGCTGGTGGTCGCCACCCACTAAAGTCGACAATCTAGTTGGAGCCTTAGGTACTTAGTGGAGGTAGCCCAGGGGATTATTTTTTGAAACATAACGAGTTTCGGTACTCCTTGTAGAGATCCAAAAAAACATCAGCGCGCACTGCTCTTAGACGGATTGATCTTTATCCGCCAGTCAGTGTAGTAGGTTTCCAGCTGAGAGAGAAAGTCCTGGAGGAGCTTTACTGCTCTGCCTTTGTTCAGAGACGTAATGACAACAGCTATATCATCTGCGTACATCATGATCTTCCCTTGTTTGGGTTTGGGAGGTCATGATGTGTCTTGGTTTGGGATGTCAAGATGTAGCCATTTCAAAGGACCTGACAACCCTGATGCTACCGCCCCTCGTGGTAGAGGATAGCGTCAAAGGACCCTCAATGCTCGTGCCAAGAAAACCCGAACAACGACTGACCGCTCTGACCGTAGCGATCACTCAGTCGGCTACACTGCATCAGATGCTTCTGTTGAGTTTGATGCTGATACCGATACTGATTCTGCAGACCCAGTTCTCTCACATGAATTTCTTCAATTTCTAAAAACTTTTTCTCTTCCTTAAATTCCAGTTCCAGAGATGTTCTAAAAAATTTCCTTTGAGGTCCCCGTCAAAACAAACAGTCGAAAACTTTCTATCCTCTTATACTGCAATTCTAACTGATGTTCTTCTACAATTGCAAATCATCCGTTCTCGTTTTCAAGCAGTGCCTGGTTAGACCTTTGGTGATCAGCACTGGATAACGAGATTCATTCGTCGTTTAGACTTCCTTTGCATTGCAGCCGATGACACAATCCAGCCACCATCTGACATATCCGTTCAAGATAGTGAACTTGAATTGTAGGATTCCATGTGCTGTATCTTTCGCAACAGGCTTCTGTCGCGATTGCGCCTCGCATATGTGTCTGCCTCAACTGACTCTCAGAAACGTCGCTTTTTTCGGGTTTGGTCACCAAATCGAACCTGGTTTACAGATCCCTCAGTACATGTACAACTCCTTCTTTGAGAACCGTTCTCCATTACTTTGCCATTTTAAATTTTACTTGTACCACTTGTAAAGTTCTTACCTGTGACATTGGCCACAAAATATTTACCATCGTAGTCTACTTATTCATGTTATCACATTGTCTTTTACACTTTCTATTTGACATCAACCATTCTATTACCACACATGTTGTACATATTAATATTTCTTGCTCATTTGATATTAGCCTCTCATAGGCACCTACACAGTGCATCATTACATTGTACATAGTATTATAACTATACCTTTACCTTAAGAGCAAAACTGAAGACTAAGGAAAAAATTTTAGAATTTAAAACGAAGGGTGCAAAATAACCTGAAAATCAAAACGCGCAACGCAGCAGTTTTGAAAATTCAGAATACACATTCTATAAAGAAGATACCTAAGCAAAAAAATACATATATAATTTTGACTCACACCTAATACAACATAGAAAAGGTTATGTATCTACCTGTGTGAGTAAAAGGAGAAAAGATAAAAAAATAAAATAAAACAACTGAATGTAGAAGGTGTCGAGAATACTGAGCCTTGGCTTTATCAAGGACCAGCAAAAACTCTGCATTTTCTCACTTCCACAAAGACCTAGTTGGAAATGGGTTTCTGCAAGGCCATAGATGCAAGTAACATTCCCACCTAAAATAGTTAAAAAATATATATATATATAAGTCATGTCCTCCGTAGAGTAGCATGACCTAGCACTAGTTAACAATTTCGCTTGCATCCATTAACCTTCATGGCCCGACCCATGCTCTTCATCTGTTACTATTAAACAGAGAGAAGAAGATTAAAGAGAACTCAAGCTGTGAGAGTGACATAATAAATGGAAATGATTTTCAGCTATAACGAAATTCCAAGTTCGTTTGAGAGAGAATTTAAACCTGAAAAACAATGCAAAAGAAATCCAAATTTTACATTGCAATTAAAAAGGAAATGTTAATTTATAACGAACAGATTTTTGAAAGAAAACTTGAGTCTAAAACCCCCTACTCTACAACTTATGACAGCACGAAAACGAGAATAAGTTAAAGATAAATATTAACTAAAGAAAACTTTGTGAAAGTTATATACCTTAAACAGTTAGTTGCAATATGTACAAAGTATTTCAGCAGTGCTTTAAGTGCATAATTAATTAGTTATTAAGAACTTAACTACTTTGAAAAAACAGCGCATAGACAGCGCATAGAAAAGGAACAGGCTTAGCCTTCTTCTGTTCCTAGGTACCCCAAAAGACGCTCAAAGTTACAAAGAAAAGTAAGAGTTAAAACCCGCAAAAATGTTAACAGACAAACCAATGCTTAAAAGCTGAAAAGCTAAAAACGACAGAGAAAAGGTACATAAAGTACAAACATTGAACTTATAAAACCTAGAACCCAAAAACAAGGAAGAGAGCTTACCTCTTGTGTGACAAAACCTTTCTCCACACAAGAGGAGAACATGGCTGACCCTTCCGCCACTCCCAAGACGCTGGGGGCAGTGAGGGTGGGGCTGATGGCCTCCTCATACAGCAAGAAACCAACGCTCGGAGATTTTAACCAGAGAAAAAAAATATATAAACTTAAGACTGTGGATCTGTATGATCAGAATGAGCAGAATTAACTCTCCAGAATACATGAGAAATATTATAAAATACACGAGCAGTTTATTTAATAATCTTTGCATGTATTAAATCACCTTAGTGAGCTTCTATAGATTAATCAGAATCTTATTAATTTTAATGTTGGTTTTACTATTTTTAGTATAGCTATCCTAGTGATGAATAACTAGTTTTCTTTTTTTATTTGTTTTTATTTTCTTTTATAAACAGATTTTTAAGCTTTTTTTGTGATTTTGTTTATATTATTTAATTTTTTGTTTTAATAGGACCGTCATATCCATAGCACTAAGGTTCCTTTAGGTAGTTAATAGGCATCCTCTAGCCAACTTCCTTACGGCTTTGATTGGTCAGAATCATATTATTAACTGTGTAGAAAATTAAAGCAGATCTGCCAACCTTACTCTATTATTCAGAATAATTTTTCTTAAAGTTCTTTGATGAAAGAAGAAGGAATTTCTGTTCTCTAGAAAACTTTCTAATAGTATATTAATGTGGTAATTGAAATCCAAATTGTTGCTGCAAATTCTTGAAATTCTTAGGACCTGAGAAATTAGTACATTCTCAATTACTTTGGTTGAAATGTTATTATTCCAGTGTAGATATTTAATTACTTTGAAAGGAAAATTAACTCTTTTATCAAAGAGGCTAATAGATGGGTTACCTCTGTTGAGCTTAATGTTTAAGTCTAGGAACTCAAGTTCCTGATTACTGTGGTTGGTTTTACATAAGTTAAGAGAGCTAGGATAGATATTATCAAAATCACTTTCTATAACTTCTGAATTATTGATACACAGCAGATCATCAATATATCTAAAAGTGTAAAGGTAGTTATCTGAGCAGGTGGGGTGATTTTTAATGAATTTATATTCCTTAAAGAACAGGAATAGATTAAACCCATTTCCAACTAGGTCTTTGTGGAAGTGAGAAAATGCAGAGTTTTTGCTGGTCCTTGATAAAGCCAAGGCTCAGTATTCTCGACACCTTCTACATTCAGTTGTTTTATTTTATTTTTTTATCTTTTCTCCTTTTACTCACACAGGTAGATACATAACCTTTTCTATGTTGTATTAGGTGTGAGTCAAAATTATATATGTATTTTTTTGCTTAGGTATCTTCTTTATAGAATACCTTTACCTTTGTTACACATTTCTACTGGAATTGTTCATATTCATTCTTCAATGTGTATCTCTCGTGCATTACTCATGCACCACTGTTGTCGGTCACTTCTGTAGCTCAACTTACATCTGTGAAGATACTCATCTGCTATGTTTTTATTGGCATTGTATATAGCACATCAGCATCTGTGCGTTTGTCATCTTCACCGTACATATGTCGTCAATTATGTTTTTGTTGCCACTGTAAATACAGGCCCGTGTACCCTCCTCTCAGGTTTTCTCAATAAACGATTTTGAAAGCCACAGATTTGGTAGAGTATAATTATCCAGAATATCTAGGTAGACGTGCTGGTTAATAGGTTTGTCCACGATAACCAATGGGCCGGAACTATACCACGTAAAACACCCCCACACGAGTACACTGCCAGATCCAAACTTGACAGTTGGAACAGTACACTGTGGTAAATAGCGTTCCCCGGCTCCCGCCATACTCACACACGGCCATCAGACAGATAGATCGTTTATTTGAATTCATCAGTCCATAGGACTCGTTTCCATTGATCTACGTCCACGATAAATGTCTTTACACCATGCTAAACGACGAGTAGCTTTCCGAGTGGAGATGAAAGGCTTATGAGCAGCCGTACGACCACGGTAACCCATGGAATGAAGTTATCTACGAATGGTACATGCACATACCGAGGTTCCAGCATTTTTACTTACCTGTACACTGAGGTCTTGTGCAGTACTCCGTCGATTAGCTGTAATGCCTCTTCTGAGGCTTCGACGTCCTCCATCACTGATTTTCTTTGGTGTGCCGGTACGTTTTGCTACTTCAGGTGCGCAATGTGTCTTCCACTTATTCAGTACATCCAAAACAGTTGATGTGGGTATGTTTAATCGCCTCTCGGTTTCTGTTATGAAGAACCCACTAATATAATACCCAACAATCTTTCCTTTCTCAAAGTCAAGTTTCTCCTGCCGCGATATTTTCACTCAACCTCACAGTGCGATATAGTCGCGGTCAGCTGCAGGCTTGCTGTTATACCGTTTGCAGCTGTACCGCGCATCTCAACAAAGCAGCGGATCCGTTCATTGGCTTTTGAAGCGGTGTCCGGTGACTTTTGTCAATATAGTGTATATGGGAACCACCAATCATTGTTTGCCATGCCGCTGTCTACGTTATTATCTCTCTAATATGTCATGTTTCTGCTATGTACCAGATTTTTGCCAAATTGCTGTAAGCTGACTTGAACTTCTGGATTCTGGGTTGTACATCGCAATATTTGTTCATCATATGCTTTATTATTTAGGAGTATCTATGTTTTCTTTTTTGCTTGCGTTCCTGCTCTTCATTTAAAATTAGTCTCCATGAGTATGGAATACCTATAGGGTATACTTTGTCGCAGTTTTTATCTCTAGTTTTTTCGATAACTAAAGCTTCTGCAAATCTTAGGTTTTGTTTTGAATCCTGATCTGTACAAATTTTAATATTATTGAAGTCCGTAATGCATCGTACAATACTCAACCAATACATACAATATTCAACCATATCAATACAATACTCAGCCAATACATACAGTACTCAACCACATCAATACAATACTCAACCAAAACATACAATACTCAACCATATCAATACAATACTCAACCAATACACACAATACTCAACCATATCAATACAATACTCAACCAATACATACAATACTCAACCATATCAATACAATACCAAACCAATGCGGTCATGTTTTCACGTTTTCTCCAATTATCTTTATGTTGCCTTATTCGATATGATATGCGATTCTTTGTACTACCTAAATAATATTTTTTTCAGGTTTTCGTTTTGATGTAAGATCGGCATTTGGTACACTCTTGTCTTTTCTAATTGGTTTTGTGGTTCTTTATTCTTAAGAAGAATGCCTGCTTAGGTAATTACACGAAGGCCAATATCTTTCTGGAACTTATGTCATTCTCTTTTCAATAAGGATGATAAATTGGGGGTGCGGGCTGAAAGTAATGTCGTTTTTGTGGTGGCTAAGTTTGGGAAGCAGTTGTGATGTGTTTATGTACGTTCAACGTAAAGTTAGTGTATGTACAATTGGATGAACTATTCGCCTTTAACTTATGTATGTGTGTTTATCCTCCAGATCTGCAGAACAAAATGAGTGACATAAAACCCGAGGATAGCCATGTTCGTCCTTGTATGCTGTATGAATTTCCCAAGGAAAACAATGCAACCGTGGCCACCAATAACATTTGCGCTGTTTATCCGAATGCGTTAAATACCGCAATCGCCGGCTTTGGTTCACTCAATTCCAGTTGGGGAATTTCGACCTATCTGATGCCCCGCATCCAGGACGGCCCATGGAGCTGGACAATGACCTGCTGCTTGCACCCCATGTGGGAGATCCTCGTCAAACTACTGATGAATTATCCCAACATATTAGTGCATCATGGTCTACTCTTCAAAAGTATCTGCAACAGATAGGGAAGGTCTATAGACTAAGGAGTTTGGATTCCACACCAACTTTCACGACAACAAAGCCAGGCGTTCCACCATCTGCAACTATTTGCTCAGGTGACAGGGAAAGGATCAATTTCTTCATCGAACTTTTACTGGAGATGTAAAGTGGGTTCTTTACGTGAACAAAAAAAGCAAAAACCAGTGGCTCTCTCCAAGTCAGACACCCGTTCCTACGCCAAAACCAGGCCTACACCCCAAAAAGGGTTTGCTCTGTCTACCGCTGGTATAGCTGCTCACTTTGAGCTCTTGCAACACTGACAGACCGCAACCGTAGACCTCTATTGTCAACAACTAGACCGTTTGAAGCAAGCTCTTACTGTAAAACATCCAGCATTGGTCAACAGAAGAGGTGTCATTATCCAGCATGACAAAACATCCAGCACTAATCAACAGAAGAGGTTTCATCCTCCAGCATGACAAAACATCCAGCACTGGTCAACAGAAGAGGTGTCATCCTCTAGCATGACAAAACATCCAGCACTGGTCAACAGAAGAGGTGTCGTCCTCCAGCATGCCAAAACATCCAGCACTGGTCACCAGAAGAGGTGTCATCCTCCAGCATGCCAAAACATCCAGCACTGGTCAAAAGAAGAGGTGTCATCCTCCAGCATGACAAAACATCCAGCACTGGTCAACAGAAGAGGTGTCATCCTCCAGCATGACAAAACATCCAACACTGGTCAACAGAAGAGGTGTCATCCTCCAGCATGCCAAAACATCCAGCACTGATCGACAGGAGGGGTGTCATCCTCCAGCATGCCAAAACATCCAGCACTGGTCAACACAAGAGGTGTCATCCTCCAGCATGCCAAAACATCCAGCACTGGTCAACACAAGAGGTGTCATCCTCCAGCATGACAAAACGTCCAGCACTTGTCAACAGAAGAGGTGTTATCCTCCAGCATGACAAAACGTACAGCACTGGTCAACAGAAGAGGTGTCATCCTCCAGCATGACAAAACATCCAGCACTGATCGACAGGAGGGGTGTCATCCTCCAGCATGACAACGCGAGGCCTCATAGAGACGGACTAAGCAGACGATCAGAGATTTTAGCTGAAAAATTCTGTCCCATCCTTTTTATTCGCCTGGTATTGCACCATGGATTACCATTTGTTCAGATCTCTTCAACACTTTCTTAATGGGAAAAGATTCCACAATATTGATTATCTCAAAACGCGGCTCTACTACTTTGCATCACAGCGAATGTCTTCGTATAAAGACGGCATGGAAAGTTTAGTTTCATGATAGGCAAGTATGATCGATAATGATGGCGATTATATAACTGATTAAGAAATACATTTCTTCTGTTACAAACAGTGTTTCTCTTCTTTTCCAAAAACGGTATTTATGGTAAATAGGGGAAACTACCACAGTATGTAACAGTTTCCCTTTTGTGAGATGCAGATGGATGTTTGAACTAAATAATTAATATTTAGATGCTTGAACCCACAATTCTATATTTTCACTCATATTTCCCCAAGTCCCCTGATGTGTCACCAATGGACTATTGTGACTTTGGACTGCTAAAAAGAACGCTTCCTGAATGCGAATCTAAAACAATGATTGGACTATGGAAAGCAGTGGAAGAGGAGTGGAATAAAATACTACTACCAATTTTAAGAAATGCTCTGTTATCTTGGAAATCTAGATGTAGGTTCATAGTCCAGAGAAAGGGCTATCAGACAGAACATCTAAGAAAAGAGCGCTTTCTAAACGCAGACCTAAAACAATGATTGGACTATGGAAAGCAGTGGAAGAGGACGGGAATAAAATATCACTACCAATTTTAAGAAATGCCCTGTTATCTCGGAAATCTAGATGTAGGTTCATAGTCCAGAGAAGGGAAAGGGCTATCAGACAGAACATCTAAGAAAGGAGCGCTTTCTAAACGCAGAGGTAAAACAATGTTTGAACTATGGAAAGCAGTGGAAGAGGAGAGGAATAAAATACCACTACCAATTTTAAGAAATGCCCTGCCATCTTGGAAATCTAGATGTAGGTTCATAGTCCAGAGAAAGGGCTATCAGACAGAACATCTAGGAAAGGAGCGCTTTCTAAACGCAGACGTAAAACAATGATTGAACTATGGAAAGCAGTGGAAGAAGAGTGGAATAAAATACCACTACCAATTTTAAGAAATGCCCTGTTATCTTGAAAATGTAGATGTTGTTTCATTCAAAAGAAAGGGCTATCAGATAGAACATTTGATAAAGTAATAATTGTATTCTGAACATTAATTATTTTGCTGTAAAATTGTTCTAAATATATGTTAATATCCTCTGAATATCCATTGTAACCTGCTGGGTCTCACCAGTTTGAGTCTTCCTCTTAGCAGGTTGACAGAAATAAGAAGTCCTTGAAACTAAGCATCCCATTTTGATAGATGGTCAAGGTGTCCTCTTTCACCGCAATACAACAATGGCAACACAGCATAATTTGTAGGAATTATAATGTATTAGCTTTAATACTCCTTTTTGCTAAGCTAATTATTATGAATGAATAATGCTCTAAGCTTCAAAATAATGAATTCCCAAAAGGGTGTTGTTACTCGTTAATTATGAACTTAAACAAAGTCTCAACGCTGGTTATTTATATTAAGTAATCAAAGTCATAAACCTAACAGCCAGACAGAGGTCTGACAAAACTAAGAATTGAGAAAGACTGAACTTACTGAACAACTATTTATTTCCTAGACTCGTGGTCAACTAAGGCACTCATATATCTTGTACATAATAATGAATAAACTTTCCTCTTCTAGTACGCACACAACTCCAACACAACGCAACCTCTCTACAACACAACACCTACTCGTCTCGATGAACGCGCCTATATACGAGCTACCACCACGTCATGACTTACACTCATTGCCAGATCTCATTCAGCAGGTGAAATAATATTCCGTTCAGTAGGAAGATAATTTACATAGTAAAATAAAATAACCAGAGATAGTAAAATCAAAAGGAAAGTGAATATAGAGTATACGTTACATCATCTCCCCCTTAATTTTCTTTTTTTTTTTTTTTTTTTTTCTTTTTTTTTTATGTCCGAAAAACCTATCAATTTTGGAGTGTAAGTCTTACATTTCGATGATTGACGTTTCTCGATCTCTTTTTTGATTTGTTTGGTGGTAGCCGTATTTACATTATCAACTTGGCATGACAATTTACGAATCTGTATTCGACTGTGAAATTTGTAGTGTAGAACAAACCAAACCTGCATCGGCATACTTTCCTTTTATTCTGCCTAGCAGGAATCACTTTTTTAATTTCAAATTACGTGCGCCTCATTCGTTGAAATACATAACAACTGTATCAGCAGCGAAGATTGCCTGAAGCTGCCTAACAGTAACAATTTTATTATTTTCATTTCAAATTACGTTCGCCTCATTCGTTGAAATACAGAACAACTGTATCAGCAGCGAAATTTACCTGGAGCTGCCTAACAGTAACAATTTTATTATTTTACCCCTAAGCACAGATATATACAAAAAAAGTGGATTAGTAGATGGACATAGAAGAAATATAAAAAAAATACACATATATACACAAAAAAGAATGCATAGGCCCACACGAAAAAAAGAAATTCTGACACGCCAACTGGTCGTGCAGGAAAAACAACAAACTGAGAAAAGAACCTGTCCACGAGAACTTACTTATCTCGAGGACGCATAAAAAATTCTAGTGCGGTAACGTTTTCCAGGCCTAATGGGACTGGTGAAATCAGGTGGCTTGGATCTCTTCCGGGACGGTAATGGAACTGGAACATCGGTCTGCTGTCGGTCAGGAGTCTGGCGGTCTGGAAATCCCTGCGGCTGAGAAGAACGGTCAGAAGTCTGGCGGTCTGGAAATCCCTGCGGCTGAGAAGAACGGTCAGGAACGTCAGAAGTCTGGCGGTCTGGAAATCCCTGCGGCTGAGAAGAACGGTCAGGAACGTCAGAAGTCTGGTGGTCCTGAAATCCCTGCTGCGGCTGATAGGAACGGGCTCCCCCAGGCTTTGGATATGAAGTCCCTTGGTGCTGGGGCCCGTTGTGTCCTTCCAGTATCCTTTTGGACGGACGTGTCTCCGGCCATATCGCTTGCTTTCGTTTACGCCCACGGGGCATGATAGTAGTAGCAGGCATCGGCCCTGTTTGCCCTGAACGGAGGTTCCAGGGGCGAAACCCGGGTGGATGCAAAGATTTCTGCTTTCGTCGCTGTTGCGGCGAAGCAGATTGGGGAGACAAGTCACGTTTGCGCCCAGCTTTTGGTGGTGCTGGACGGTGTGGAATATTAAAAGTAGGATTCATAACTGATAGGTCAGAAATGTCCGACGCCTCCGAGTCGCTGCTGTAATTCAGCGGTCGTGCAGGGCGATGTTTATATTTGCCCACAGGAATACTTTCCGATGAGGTATTCGAAGAAGAAGTATCCCGCGTTGATGCAGGGTGAGCTGGAAACGGCGCAGCAATAGTCTTGGCAATGGTTGGAGGGAAAGGAACGATACTAGCATTCGACGAACTCGAATCGAGCCTTTGTCTCACGGGAGAATCAGGTTGCGGTTGTAGAAACTCGTCTGGAGGAGGGGAGGGTGAAGGAAAAATCACTGGTGATTCGTCAAAAATGTTCGGTGGTTCGTCCACAATTTCTGGTGGTTGAACATGAGATATAGATTCTTGAGTCTGTGGAACAGAAGGTTGAGTAGGATTGATAATGAAATCGATATTCCGTTCGTGATATTTGCGACATTGATCAACATGTACATATTGAAAATGGTTGTTCGGTTTCTCCAGAACAATATTATTGTCAAAGACATTTGCCACCCGATATGGACCTTCGTAGCTGGGTGCAAATTTCTTCACTAAAGTATGCGAAACAGAAGACTGGAAGTGCGTTTCCACGAGAGTGAGATCTCCAACGACAAGATCTGGTTCCCTACGCCTAGAATTATAATATCGTGCTTGAGCCGCTTGTGCTCCTAGCATTGCAACACGAGCTTTCTCTGCCATGATGTGTACTGATTGCGGAGTTGGTCGCTGGTTTAATTCGTCAATAATCCCCGTTAAATTTTCAAAAGGGGTTTTAATTTTGCGACCCAGAAAAAGTTCTGCAGGAGTAATTTTAGTAGACTCGTGGACAGACGAGCGGAGGGCGAACGCAAAAAGTTCTAAATGGTCATCCCATCTTTCATGGTGGTCCATTACGAAAGTCGCAATCATTTTCACTAGCGTTCGGTTAACGCGTTCTGCAGGATTACTCTGGGGATGATATGGGGAAATGAATTTATGTTTAATGTGTAGTCCCGCACACATTCTTTCAAAAATGTCAGAAATAAATTGAGGACCATTATCCGAAACTACTTTATTAGGTGCACCATATCTAGAAAATACGTCATTAACTAAGACATTACAAATAATCTCAGCCGTAGCGGCTTTAATGGGAAAAACTTCAACCCATTTAGAAAAATTATCAGTTAGTACTAAAACATAACGAGCTTTATTTTTAACAGATAATGGATAAGGTCCCAATAAATCTATGGAAATAATATCAAATACATGAGAACTTGAACTAGATTTCAAGTGACCGGCCGGTCTTACATTACGGTAATTATTAATCTGACACAAGTGACATGATTGAACGTATGCGAGCACACTTTGGTACATGCCAGGCCAATAGGCAACATCCCGCAATTTACAACGGGTCTTGCGAATACCTAAATGGCCTGCAAGAGGTTTGTCATGAAATTCATTTAAAAGAGCCATTCTAAGGGTTCGCGGAATACATGGGCGAAACTCTGCCCTAGTAGTCCGAGACTTTGTATAATAAAGAAGACCCTCTATTACTTCAAAATGTTGTGACCTTCCAGCCAGAGAAGGATCACTTGGTAGGGGCGAACCCGCAAGCAAAAAATTGTAAATATCCCCAAAATCTGGATCATTTATTAATTCTGCCATTATTTGCTCTCTGGATGTGATATCAGCTATCAGAAGTAAAGGCTGACATCCAGGAGTAGTTTCTGTGGGAATCCCACTATTCGGAACGCGAGATAATGCGTCCGGTAATTGATTCTTATGACCTGGCTGATACGAAATTTTGATATTGCTCTCTTGTAACTTCAGAGCCCACTTCATAAGTCTTTGAGATAGGTGCTTAGCAGAATTTAAATACTGAAGGGCAGAATGATCCGTAATTATGTTAACTGTCAATTCATTAAGATAACATTGAAATTTATTCAGTGCATACACAACAGCAAGACATTCACGTTCCGTAGCTGAATAATTGCGTTCAGCTTTGGCTAAAGTACGAGACGCAAAAGCTATTGGATGCCCAGCTTGTGACAAAACGCAACCAAGACCAACTCCGGATGCATCAGTATAAATATCAAATTCCATAGTATGATCCGGGAAAGCCAACACCGGAGGCTGAGTCAATGCAGACTTCAGTGTTTCGAATGCAGCGTTAGCTTCAGGTGTCCAAATAAACTTCTTGTATTTACGCTTTAAAGCATACAACGGCTCACATATTGTAGCATAAGCGGGGACGAACTGCTGATACCAACCGGTCATTCCCAGAAAACGGGATAGTTCTTTTGCTGTTTTAGGCGGAGGAAAGTCAACAATAGGCCTAATTTTTTCATTATCAGTGAATAAACCGTGGGGAGTAATTTTCAACCCCAGATATACAATCTCGTCCCTCGCTATCTGGCATTTACTAGGTTTTAACGTGAAGCCAGCATTGTATATAAGTTGGAACACCTGTTTGAGCAGAAAAAGGTGCTCGTCAAAAGTCTCTGATGTTATAATAATATCATCCAAATAGACATGCACATGGGGACCCAGGACAGGTCTGAGAACCGTGTCCATAAGCTTTTGGAAAGTAGCAGGTGCAGAAGCTAAACCAAAAGGCATACGTAAATATTCATAGGCCCCAAAAGGAGTCACAAAGCCTGTTTTATCGACCGAGTCCGGATGTACTGCCACCTGCCAATATCCACTCGCCAAATCCAAAGTTGACATCCATTTGGTTGACGACAAGTCATTTAGAATATGTGACATGACAGGTAGTGGATAATTGATAGTTTTTGTGACTTGGTTGAGTTTGCGAAAATCTGTCACGAAACGAAATTCATTTGGTTGTTTCTTTGGAACCAAGAAGGCAGGAGCAGCCCAGGCGCTTGTTGATTCCCTGATTATGCCTTGCTTAATCATTTCAGCAATTTGACGTTGCATTTCTTGTTTTTTATGTGGAGCACAAGGGTAAGGTTTCGTCGCAATGGGTTTCGAACCATCAGTGTCAATAACATGATAAACCACCTGTGTGAAACCAGGTTGATCCGAAAATAAACCAGGGCTTTCCTGTAAAAGGAGAGAAAGCTGGTCTCGTTGCCCCTCATTCAATTGGTCACTCAACAATAAACTCGTAATATCTACAGGAACCGTCGGAATCATTTCGACAGGTTCCGGAAAGGAAATCACATGTTGCACAAAATTCAAAGTTATTTGAAACTTGTTAATAAAGTCCATACCCATGAGACATTTCACGGGTAGCTCGTCTATAAGCAGGAAAGAATGTGTAAACCGAGCTTTTCCCAGCCCTAAAGATAATGTGACAGTTCCTGCGATACTGAAGATTTCATTATTGGCACCTCGCAAATACTGCGTTGCAGGCTGAACGTGTATTGCAGAAAAAACGTCATTGCAAAACTTTGTATTTAGGGCTGATATCTCAGACCCAGTGTCGAACTTTGTCTCGACAATAACGTCTTCAAGTGTCAAAAATACATCAGGCAACTGAGGAGTTTGAACAGTCACTAATACTGTTTTAGGGTCAGAATGTTTGGTATCAGGAAGAAGGACCGACCCTTCGTCTACTTCCTGTGGAAGTTTAAAGGAATTCTGGTGGTGTTATCATGTGGTCGGAAACCTCGACCCTGCCGGGTATCGGGAAAATTTTCACGATAAGGAAAATTGTGTGAACCCTGAGTCGGGAACTCCGCGTGTCTGTTGACAGTTTCATATTCGTTACGTCTGCCCTCAGCACGGGCAGAAAAATTATTATTGCCCTGAGCATGATAACGTTCCGAATGCTGCTGAGGGGAACGGGGTCGAGCATACTGTGCATTATGACGATATCCCGAAGCTTGCTCCGAAACTCGTTGCTGGTTCGCCACTCTTCTGTGTGGTGGAACGTATGAAGCTTGGGTGGGCACTTGTGTATGCTCGCGCTGAAAGTTTTGTCTATTATGCCGCTGAGGGTTTTCGGAATAAGCCTCGCGGGTGCCCGAGCATGGTGAGTTGAAGCACGTTTGCCATGTCGCTCTTCATACGTGCGTATGAGGCGAAGGCATTCATGAATAGTGGTAGGGTGTCGAACCTCAAGAAAATCTTGTAAGAATGGGTCGAGCTGCTGTACGAGGGTCTCCAACATGTCAACATGACTGGCATGTGGATCCCATAGATTATATAAGCGTGTAGTCTCCAACGCAAATGCAACAGGGCTATCATTGGGACCCTGCTGACGAGAAAACAGCTGTTGAGCAAGGTTAGCTCGACTGAGGCCGAAAGGAAAGACCTCCAAGAATTCTGCACGGAAATTCTCATAATGAGAATCCGGGTTCGACCCTCGCCACTGCCGATACCAGGTCTTGGCGGTATCTCTCAAGCAAGTTCCGGCAATTTGGACCTTGCAGTCTTCCGGAATATTATAGAGATCAAAATGATCTTCCAGATCTTCAAGGAACTTTAAAGACCCCTCCAAACCATTGAAATGAATGGTTCCTGCATGCGGCACGAAATGGGCAAGCATTCTGCTTCGCTGAGAGGATTGAATTCCCTCAGCTACGACCCGCGACTCAGAGTGATAAGAAGCTGGTGCATTCCGAAATGGTGAAGAGTGCTTGGGTATGTGCAGATCATTCATTTCAAAGTCAGAGCCACAGGCTTCGCGTAAATTGTCCAAAAAACACCATCACCCTCGAGACTTGCCGGACGGTGGAAATTTGAAGTTGTCGCAGGTAAAGAAGCCATGGGTAATAATAGTCAGGATCTCGTGTTCGAGAAAAGTTCGGGCGCCAATTATAATGTATTAGCTTTAATACTCCTTTTTGCTAAGCTAATTATTATGAATGAATAATGCTCTAAGCTTCAAAATAATGAATTCCCAAAAGGGTGTTGTTACTCGTTAATTATGAACTTAAACAAAGTCTCAACGCTGGTTATTTATATTAAGTAATCAAAGTCATAAACCTAACAGCCAGACAGAGGTCTGACAAAACTAAGAATTGAGAAAGACTGAACTTACTGAACAACTATTTATTTCCTAGACTCGTGGTCAACTAAGGCACTCATATATCTTGTACATAATAATGAATAAACTTTCCTCTTCTAGTACGCACACAACTCCAACACAACGCAACCTCTCTACAACACAACACCTACTCGTCTCGATGAACGCGCCTATATACGAGCTACCACCACGTCATGACTTACACATTGCCAGATCTCATTCAGCGGGTGAAATAATATTCCGTTCAGTAGGAAGATAATTTACATAGTAAAATAAAATAACCAGAGATAGTAAAATCAAAAGGAAAGTGAATATAGAGTATACGTTACAGAATGTGGCTGCGAATCTTTTCCTCACCTACGGTATTCAGCGGAGATCCGCAAAATTAGATGTTTCTTGCTTCGACATAATGTTTTGACTTAAACTCTGTTTTGATTGTACGTCTTACGCTTACTTTACTTCACTAGGAAACCACCTTTCCGTCTAACGTCCAAGGCTACGAAATAAATCAACTTCATTTACGAGTGTTGTACTGGAACTAATGCAAAAGTGGGCATAATTGTTTTATTAACTGACAGAAGGCGTTCATGTTGTGCATGTTGGTAGAGTAACTCTTCCTCTGTACAAAGGTACTACTAGACATAATCTCCATCACAAGTGATACATTTGCGACATCGTTGAATCCTACTCTCTAATCCTCTTAGAAAACATTCAGGTGTGTACCCACTTCTTCACAGCCATTTTCACCTCGTCTGTGTCATCAAATTGTTGCCCACGGAAACTGTTCATAATTGAACCGAACAAGTGGAATTTGGTCTCCAGATCTGGGCTGTACGGTGGATGGGGGACCACCTTACAAGCCAAAATTGCTGATCCCCTGATTTGTTGCCAAATTTGTGTGTGATCTCGTATTTTCTTGGTGAATATGGATCTTTTTTAGATTCTTTTCCTTATAGCTTCTCTAAGCTTCTTGAGTGCCTTAATGTACCGCTTGCAGGGCATGGCACGGCAACGTTCTAGAAACTCAAGGAGAATGACATCCCTGTCATCCCAAAATATAGTCACAATAACTTTCTGTGCTGATAGCTGGCTCTTGATATTTTAAGGACTTTGTAAAGAAGTTGGACTCCATTTCATAGATTGATTCTTCTTTTCCGGATCGAAAAGGTACTCTCACGTTTAATTCCCTGTCACCAGATCGAAAACGAAAACGTGTTTTCATTGGCTTCAAACGCTTCCAGCAGATCAAAGCAGACTTTCACACTTATGTCCCTCAAATCGGGTGTCAACTGCCGAGATACCCACTTTGCAGTTTCAGATACTGTAAGTCTTCCAACATCTTCTGTGTAGCATTGCGACTACAGTTCAGTTGTGCAACAAGCTCACGGATTGTGACTCGTCTCTCCACGGGAATCAGTTTCATCCATTCGCTGACGATTCTTGTCAGTGGTAGCAAATGATGGTCTCCTACTGCGTGGTTTGTCTTCAGTGCTGGTCTTCTCTTCTTCAAAATTCTTCATCCATATGTGCACATTGCTATTGTCAATGGTGTCATCTCCGTAAACGTTCTGTAGCCTTCTGTGGATTTCGGACAGCCTGCACCCTTCCGTCGTGAAGAACGCAATGACGTCACGTTGCTTCTGCTTGGAATCCATTTTTTACCTGAAATAAAGAAGAAGTGTTACTATAGTGTTACTCTACCAACATTTGCAATTTGTACGACCTCTGTCAGCAAATAAAAACATTATGCTCACTTTTGCATTACTTTCGGTACAATCCTCGTATTTACCTGCAACAAAGAAGAAGGGTTACTATAGAAGAAGAGTTACTCTACCAACATGTGCAATTTGTACGACCTCTGTCAGTTAATAAAAACATGCCACCCCGGTGGCGCAGTGGTCTAAGCGATGGCCTCTGATCATTGGTTCGAAAGAGGTCCGGGTTCGATTTCCGGTGAGGCATGGATGTTGTGTTTGTCTTACGGCACTGGCTCTTTCCCTTCCCTGGAACCAGTGACCCTAAATTAGGGACGGGAGACTGCTTATAGCCCATTGAGTTGCTCACGGTGGTCGTTAAACCTCCAATAAAAAAAACATTATGCCCACTTTTGCATTACTTTCGGTACAATCCTCGTATTTACCTGCAACGAAGTAGAAGGGTTACTATAGAGGAAGAGTTACTCTACAAACATGTGCAATTTGAACGACCTCTGTCAGTTAATGAAGAAGTTCTTCCCACTTTTGCATTGCTTTCGGTACAACCCTCGTACATACAAACCATGTTTTTTGCTGTTATGACACGTTATATAACTTGAACGCACGAGAACACCTATTGACCTCGAATAAAATCACTACACTGTACTCAGTCCAACATCCAATTATAGTTATTTCTCTATGCTCTTATCAACGTGAGTTTACAACATTTTAGCTCTTTAATCATTCGTCAATCATTTAACAAATATTAGTCTGGAGTCGTCTAAGAAAATTTTGCTCAAGAATCACAAAAAAAAATATTGCTTTCTCCGCACTGGGTTCCTATTTGGAGATTTATCGACAACTGTGAGCACCTCGACGGGATATAAGCAATAGGTCATCCCTAGTTTAGGGCCACTCTTATAGGAAAAGGAGAGACCTAGTGGCGTAACAATAGACCAATATCAATGCATCACTGATATTCGTACCCTTACTTTATCTTGGAAGAATGGTCAGAAAACAGCGCTTAGAACACTGCGCCTAGTGGCCAGCAGACTGAGCTCTTATTTCAGCAGTGTTACTACGTAGCTTTCTGTTTCATCCGCTGTGTCAAGCGTTGCCAGCTTCAAGAACTTCGAGAGAAACTCTGTGGTGTTTAGTAAAAATATTCAATAAGAAGAAACAAAATTTACCTAAGAAGACAGGAAATAAAAACGAAAGTTATACTAGAGTATACTGGTTCACAAAGCAATCACAGAGCTAATACAGAAAATCTAAAAGAACAAATATAGAAAAGCTGAGAAGGAATTTTCATTATTTCTAAACGATGTGTGGAACAAACATCACCTACTTTTTCGAAGAACCCAAAGGGCTGTAAATCAGTTTTTCCACAATTGGGAGCCAATATCAAAACAAAAGGTTTTTCAGTGACGGGAATCGACCTCGCGTCTCCTAGCTGTGGATCCAGTTGCTATAACCAACTAAACTACACCGAGAGTACGTATCCCTGCACAATTTTCATCTTGAACACGTTCTTTACCTCTGCAGTATGTCACACATTTCAGATTTGATGCCATCTCTTTTCAGTCAGAAATAAAATTTAATTTATTCTTCATTTGAGATCTGCAAAATTTTGTTTCAATTGGACACACTGTTATAACTAATGGAAACATTAAGTTGATTCCACCTAAGCTATCTGCCTTCTGTTTCCGATGGTAACACTTCTTTTCATATTTTCTTCGTATTTCCAAGGATGAAAATTTGCACATTGATAAAACTAACTTTAAGTTATAGCATGGGATACTTAACACTTGCTAAAACATAACCATGAATAAGCAATCCAACATTTTTGTGTACTGACGTCATCAATATTCAGGTCGCGCCATCTATTAACAGGTCTGAACATTACTCAAAGAAAAAGGATTGATTTTTAATATCATCATCATCATCATCATCATCATTTTCAACCATTATCAATCCACTGCTGGACGAAGGTCTCCCCAAGTTTCCTCTCCAACGGTCTGTCTTGTGCCAGCCTCCTCCATGTTACTCCCGCATACTTCCCAATTTCATCCACCCATCTCACATGTGGTCTTCTTCTGGGTCTTTTCCTGTCCCTTGGAATCCAATATAAAATTTCGGCTGTCCATCGATGATCTGTCCTTCTGGCAGTATGTCCAGCCCATTGCCATTTCAGGGATTTAACTCTGATCATGATATCTTCCACTCTTGTCATCTTTCGGATCCACGAGTTCCTCTTCTTATCTCTCCTGGTTACACCAAGCATGCACCTCTCATGCTCCTTTGAGTAACTGCAGCCTTTGTATGTCTCTTTTAGTTAAGGTCCACGTCTCTGCTCCATACGTAAGCACTGGAAGGATGCATTGATCAAACACTTTTATTTTAAGACATAATGGCATATTGCTCTTGAAAATTATGCTCTTTCTTCCAAAATCTCTCCAGGCAAGTTTTGTACGCCGATTAATTTCTTCATCAATGTGGCCCTCACTTGATATCTGCTGTCCAAGATAAACGTATGCATCTGTTATCTCGAGTTTTTCTCCATCAATCGATAAATCTTCATTTCTTGTAAAAGCATTGAACATCACTTTTGTCTTCTGAAAGTTCATTTTTAATCCAAATTCTTTACTGTTGTCAGCAAAATCCTGGATCATACTCTGCAGCTCTGATGATGTAGTTGCAAAAATGACTACGTCATCAGAAAAACGAAGGTGGGTTAGATAATCTCCATTAATCTTTATCCCTTTGTTTTCCCAGTTCAGTGATTGAAAGACATTTTCCAATGTGGCATTAAAGAGTCTGGGAGATATGGTGTCAGATTTTTAATATAATTATGGTTATGTTTTAGCAAGTATTAAGTATCTCATGCTATAACGTAAAGTTAGTTTATCGATGTGGAAATTTTCATCCTTGGAAATACATTAATTGCGAAGAAAATACGTACAGAAATTTTACCGTTGGAAACATGAGGCAGATACTTTAGGTGGAAGCACTGTGAAAACACAAGTTTGTCCGCGCTGGACGTCTAAGCCGGCTCCTCAAACTCCGGAGTAAGTCGCTCTCCCAAATAAGCTATGCGGATAGAATGTCTCGCTGCAGATTTGTTGTCTTGACACGTGTTTTCAACTCTGTAATACGTCACATCATCTCTCTCTAAATTTCTTTTTCTTATTTAAAGCGAAGTAAGAATTTTTCATTAATTCCAAACAAACAAATGTGTGGAATAAATGTCACACATTTTTCGAAGACCCGAACGGCCAGTGGATCCATTTTCCACAATCTGTCGCCAGTATTAAAACACAAGTTTGTCCTCGCCTGGCATCGAAGTCGGCTCCCCTCACTCCGTAGTAAGTTGCTCTCCCAACTGAGCTAATAGGACAGAATTTCTCGCTTCAGATTTGTCATCTTGACACGTGTTTTCAACTCTGTAGTACGTGACACAACCTAAAACACCTAGAGTGATTCAAACGGCTATTCAAAAGTTTTTCTTATTCTGAGAACGCTAATGTATTCGATAACAGAAATAAACACCTAGTCGAACAATGATAAAATGTCATCATTAATAATAGGACCTATGCAGTAAATTGAAATAAAATATTTTGTAAATAAACTGCATTCATTTATGTAAACGGTGAGAAATTTTGCCTTAACCAAATTAATTTTTCACAAAAATGTTAGAGCTATTTTCATTCGAAACATCTTTTCTCGTAGAGCTATTTTTGCATGCAGTGATAATTTTCTTCCACAACTTGAGACTTTTTTCATTAATTATTTTATACCAAACTCCATTTCCGTTACTGGGATTGTGCACTGATTGCTGAGATTTTGAATTTTTTTTTTATTATTTTCTCTTTTGCCCTGTTTCTAATCACATAGCTGCAGTCGGATTTGTAATAGTTTCAATACTTCTTTGTTCATCCTGAGCGTATTGCAACGATTCGCAGTTCCATCGATTTGCAGGAACTTAGAAGTTTCGTTAATGAGCTTTTGAGGTAAAATGGAGTGATAATTGATGGATTCCAATTCAATCGTGCCTAATGTTTGTCTTGGAAAATTATCAGCATCCCTTTTGGGAAAAGGAAAATCTTCATTGATTTTCCATCATATATGAATATCATTAGGCTTCTGCATATTCACAATGCCAGACAACTGTAAACTGCGATTTAAACTGCGGGCGACTGAAAAAGTAACAAACGTACATTTCCATCGCAAAATTTGTAGTACCGTATTGTCAGATTTGAAACATTCTTTAATGCTTACGCGGTCTATTATCTAGTGTTTCAAAGAGTTTATAGCTGCGTGCTGTATTCTAGCATTGTTCCTATCAACATGAAATGAGGCAAGTAATAATACAGTTTTGTATATCTCAATAATAACAACAATACATCGTCGTTCTTAACTAGGAAAGGAAGACATGTGTGTGTGTGTGTGTGTGTGTGTGTGTGTGTGTGTGTGTGTGTGTGTGTGTGTGCGTGTGTGTGTACGCCGCGGGAGTTGGTGTAACATTCCCCGAAAACATGGACCTGATATTCATATTTATCTAAAATCTTGAAGATCTCACTATACATTCATTGTCGTAAAAATCCTCGCACCAAAAGGAGGCTTTGGATTGAAATGAGATTTTAGTAGTGCGGTGGTACATACCAAGGACAGAAGTAATTACAGTATCACAGCAGAAAGTCGATTTCCCGCGGACATACGGTACAAATTCCGGTCAGCGTTATTACCACGTCGGACCGCCTCGTTCTTGGATACATTAGGTACTACAGTCCGGCATGGAGTCAAAGAGACTCCGTATGTTATTCTGGGACAGATTGGCACACACTTCTCGCAACTGACTCTCTGAATCATGAACACTAGGACATGGGCAAAGCTGGCGTCCCATATGGTCCCACACGTGTTCGAAGGGCGAAAGGTCAGGTTATCTGGCAGGCAACTGAAGCGTCGAAGTATAACGTAGACCGTCCTGAGAAACACGAGCAGTTTGCGGACTGGCGTTATCTTGTTGGAAATCGACTCCGGGCCGCCCTTCAAGGAAAGGCAACACATGGGGCCTCAGGATCTTCTGTAATTTGCTCTGGGCTGTCAACGTCCCTCGGATCACAGCGGGGAAGTCCAGCTGTCATACGCGATGGCTTCCCAGACCATCACGCCTGCAGTTCGAGACGTGTGCCGCCGTACAGTGAGGTTGGGATTGTAGCGCTCACCTACGGTCCTCCACACTTTGGCACGGTGATCGTCCGTTCCAATACAGAAGCGGGATTCCTCGCTGAACAATATACGTCCCCAGTCCGTAGCATCCTACGTTGATCGCTGATGACACTACTGCGATCGACGATGACGATGGTCAGGTATTAATGACAGAGAACGTAAGAGGCGTCGAGAGTGCAGATTCACCTATACCAGGCGTCTGCAAATGATTCTGGCGGACACACGAGTCCCTTGTGCAGCCGCCACATGTCTCTGGTTATTGGAAAAGGGTGACGTTGCATCTGTGCGTGCCGCTCTCACGATACCACGGTCCTTCCTGCTGGTGACGTGTCTGGACCGTCCAGAGCCAGTCGACCGTGTCTGGGTGCCTTTCCGTGTCTATCGCTAACAACACGATTGCACCGTGCTGTCCGACCGGCCCAAATGGCAGCCGATTCCGCATGCGGGCCACCCTGCCTCTCTCATCCCGACGATACGGTTTCGTTCAAACTCCGTCAGGTGCTCGTACTCACATCTACGGCGGTTCTTCGGCATGTCTATCGCTCGGGGTCTCACCTGACTCTTACCGTGCACTTCGGCACGAATGTGGAGTCCCGTGCGCGGGTCCTTATAAACCCCAAGGATCTACTGTGGCTCCTTGGCATGTCTATCGCTCAGGGATCTCACCTGACTCTCACCGTGCACTTCGGCACGAATGTGGAGTCCCCTGCGCGGGGCCTTATGAGCCCCAAGGATTGCGATTGCAGCGCTGGTCTTTGATGCTCGGGCATGCGGAATCGCACGAAAATTTAATCATTTGCATGTCTTTTCTCCCCGTAGCTATTCGCCGAGTTTCGCGTTAATCGCAAGGTTTTTTCTTGGTGCGCGGATTTTTACGACAATGAGTGTATTTACGTAATCCCTTAATAACTGGTTGGTGCAACGGGGTCAGCGAAATGCGCAACTCCAATGAATATATTCTCTGTTTGAGATGTGGGCCACACGCGGCTGGAGAGAGTGCATCTGTGCATCAAAAAGCGTTCCTTCTGCTTTAGCTTTTTTATTCGAAATTTTCAGCTAATGGGATTATTAGCACTAATCCTTTATGTCTGATTATCTACTATTAGGTGTGCAACTTAATTCTCGGCCCCTAACTACAAGCGATCATGGAACGTCGGCAAATGCAAATGGCTCTGTGCGATAATGGCTGATTGCAGCGCCATCCAACACTTTTCCAGGCAACCGTAAACGCTCAGAGCTGAAGTGACAGAAGGGACGAAAGTTGACGGTGAAAGCAATGTCGTTCGAGAAGCAACATTTGTGGCACTGCCTCCTGTTCGCGTTTCACCTGAAAAAAGTGCCACGGAAGCCCAGCAAATGATCTGTGCTGCTTTGGGTGAAGCTACTGTGCCCTACAGTACGTGTAAGACGTGGGTCCAGCGGTTTAAGCAGGGAAAAGTCGAACTCCGTGATGCAGAACGTCCGGGACAGCCACAGAAAGTTGACGATGAGGAACTGGAACAACTGTTGGACGCGGATCCTTGTCGCACACAGTCAGATCTCGCCCAGGAACTTGGAGTAACACGGCAAGCCATTGCAAAGCGCCTGCACAAGTTTGGACGGATTCACAAAGAGGGCCGTTGGTTGCCCCACCAACTCCCAGCTGCGAACAAGTCTAGGCGCTGCGATGTTGCTCTGTCCTTGCTCTCCAAATTCAAGAAGAAGGATTTCCTCCACAAGATTTTGACCTGTGATGAGAAGTCAATCCTCTACGATAATCCTAAGCGGCGCAAATCGTGGGTTTATCCAGACCAGCCTACCACCAGTACCGCCAAACCGAATATCCATACCAGGAAGTTGATGCTGTACATATGGTGGGATCAGCGCGGTGTCGTAAACTATTAGTTGCTCAAACCTGGTGAAACGGTCAATGCTGAGCGTTATTGTCCGTAACTGTGGGTGACCGGCCCAAATGGCAGCCGATTCCGCACGCGGGCCACCCTGCCTCTCTCATCCCGACGATACGGCTTCGTTCAAACTCCGTCAGGTGCTCGTACTCACATCTACGGTGGTTCTTCGGCATGTCTATCGCTCGGGGATCTCACCTGATTCTTACCGTGCACTTCGGCACGAATGTGGAGTCCCGTGCGCGGGTCGTGTGGGTGACGGTGTGGGTAACGTGTGGGTGACGCAATGGAGGCTAAAAAGCCATATACCGGCAAGGGCAGAAGGTATTTGCTGTTGCTTGAGGATAACGCGCGTCCTCACACCGCGACGACTTTAAACCCGATCACCGACCTGGGATGGGAGATTTTGTCCCACCCGGAGTATTCTCCAGACTTCGCCCCGTGGGATTATTTCCTCTTTCGCTCCCTGCAACATCACCTGAGTGATACGCACTTTACTTCTGCCGAGGTGGTCCACACAAGTATTGATGATTTTATCAACTCAAATGAGCCCTCTTTTATCCTCAGTGGCATTCGGCAGCTCCCTGATCGATGGCTAAAATGTATCCAACACGACGGGGATTATTTCTCTGATTAGGTAAGTATTCGATTTGCTATAATTTGCTGTCAACGTGTCTTGCCTGTGGCCGAGAATTAAGTTGCAAACCTAATAAAATTGTTATAACAATAGCGACGAACTTAAGAAAGGAGAGAGAGAGAGATGTCTGTGTCACTACTTTCCGCTCAGCGGCATGACATCCGTTTCAGGGGAACTAGGCTTTCCCCACCATGCCTAAGGTCACTGATGGAGAATAGAGGATTAGAAGAGCGCTTTTCTCGACTTTCATTTCATATACAGTAGATTCATGTTAACTGGGTGGTCAGTTAGTCAGGGCAACTGTTTATTTGAAACAATTCTTGAAGAACATCCGAAAGTAGCTATTTGGGATAAAATTTCGTATACGAGGGTCATTTGCAAAAATTTTGCACAATGTGGGTTATCTGCTAAAAAACGAATTTATTTCAAAACATACTTCTGCAGGTACGTTGTGAAGCAAATACCTGTAAAGGTATGTATTTAATCCCGAGAAGATCTCCATGTTACATTATGAGAGCAAAAAACATGGAGATCAAATTAAAAAAGTAATCTCCATGTTTCTTTATGAGAGCGGCCCAACGTTTGGGCTGTCTTGTATTTCAGTCAGGACACCTCCATTGTTGAGACGTCGGATTACTCAGGTCACCTGGTTAGGAACATCCTGAATCGTACCGAATCCTTTCCCGCGGGGGACCTCTTCTGTTTTGGGAACAAGTCATAGTCTGGTGGGCTCATATCAGGACTGTATGGTGCGTGGGGAAGCAATTCCCATCCATACATTTCCAGAATGTCATTTACTGTACGGACGGCATGCGGTCCAGCGTTGTAGTGCAAAATAATGACACCAGCTTCGAGCATGCCGAGCCTTCTTTGGTGAATCTTTGGACGGAAAACATTTTGCAGAAACCTTCTGTAGTATTCCGCTGTTACAGTGGTCCACTCGGGCACTGTGTCTGTTGTTGTCATTCCAACCTTGTCATAGGCCATAATCATCATCAGCTTAACAGCCGATTGTTGGCGACGGAGTTTTTTCTGGCGAGGTGATTCTGGATTTATCCACTGAGGGGACGGAGATTTCAGTTCTGGGTCAAAATCTCGTATTCAGGTTTCGTTTCTATACCAACAACTCTGTCCAAAATCTCGCCTCGTATCTCGTACCGCTTAAGCAATTCTTCTGCGATCCCTTTGAACACTGCTTTCTGCTCTTCATTCAGATTATGCGGAACCCATTAGGAAGCCACTTTTTTCTTCTGTAATTTTTCAGCTAGGATTCTGAAAACCAAGAAAAAATAAAATCAAGTTTTCGGATATTATCTGACTTACCATTCTTGTCACATTTACGCCAAAAATCAGATTGCCATCTTCAAAATTTGTATTATATGGCGTAATCCCGTTTTCCTTTCATGATTTATCTGCTTCTCCGGGCAAACACGGGATAAGGTTCTTAACCTCCAGATTCCCTAAACATGAATACCAGTTGCTTCGACTAACAAATCCTGTGATGGTTAAATTCAAATTGATCGGAAACTTGAAACTTGGTCGTTCTGGGTGGTGTAGTGGTTAGCATACCCGGGCGTTTTCTGGGATACGCGGGTTCGAGTCCCGCTCCAGGACGATGAAAACTTTCAAGTTTTCGGATATTATCTGACTTACCATCCGTGTCACATTTACGCCAAAAATCGGATTGCCATCTTCAAAATTTGTATTATATGGCGTAATCCCGTTTTCCTTTCATGATTTATCTGCTTCTCCGGGCAAACACGGGATAAGATTCTTAACCTCCAGATTCACTAAACATGAATACCAGTTGCTTCGACTAACAAATCCTGTGATGGTTAAATTCAAATTGATCGGAAACTTGAAACTTGGTCGTTCTGGGTGGTGTAGTGGTTAGCATACCCGGGCGTTTTCTGGGATACGCGGGTTCGAGTCACGCTCCAGGACGATGAAAACTTTCAAGTTTTCGGATATTATCTGACTTACCATCCGTGTCACATTTACGCCGAAAATCGGATTGCCATCTTCAAAATTTGTATTATATGGCGAAATCCCGTTTTCCTTTCATGATTTATCTGCTTCTCCGGGCAAACACGGGATAAGATTCTTAACCTCCAGATTCACTAAACATGAATACCAGTTGCTTCGACTAACAAATCCTGTGATGGTTAAATTCAAATTGATCGGAAACTTGAAACTTGGTCGTTCTGGGTGGTGTAGTGGTTAGCATACCCGGGCGTTTTCTGGGATACGCGGGTTCGAGTCAAGCTCCAGGACGATGAAAACTTTCAAGTTTTCGGATATTATCTGACTTACCATCCGTGTCACATTTACGCCGAAAATCGGATTGCCATCTTCAAAATTTGTATTATATGGCGAAATCCCGTTTTCCTTTCATGATTTATCTGCTTCTCCGGGCAAACACGGGATAAGATTCTTAACCTCCAGATTCACTAAACATGAATACCAGTTGCTTCGACTAACAAATCCTGTGATGGTTAAATTCAAATTGATCGGAAACTTGAAACTTGGTCGTTCTGGGTGGTGTAGTGGTTAGCATACCCGGGCGTTTTCTGGGATACGCGGGTTCGAGTCCCGCTCCAGGACGATGAAAACTTTCAAGTTTTCGGATATTATCTGACTTACCATCCGTGTCACATTTACGCCAAAAATCGGATTGCCATCTTCAAAATTTGTATTATATGGCGAAATCCCGTTTTCCTTTCATGATTTATCTGCTTCTCCGGGCAAACACGGGATAAGATTCTTAACCTCCAGATTCACTAAACATGAATACCAGTTGCTTCGACTAACAAATCCTGTGATGGTTAAATTCAAATTGATCGGAAACTTGAAACTTGGTCGTTCTGGGTGGTGTAGTGGTTAGCATACCCGGGCGTTTTCTGGGATACGCGGGTTCGAGTCAAGCTCCAGGACGATGAAAACTTTCAAGTTTTCGGATATTATCTGACTTACCATCCGTGTCACATTTACGCCGAAAATCGGATTGCCATCTTCAAAATTTGTATTATATGGCGAAATCCCGTTTTCCTTTCATGATTTATCTGCTTCTCCGGGCAAACACGGGATAAGATTCTTAACCTCCAGATTCACTAAACATGAATACCAGTTGCTTCGACTAACAAATCCTGTGATGGTTAAATTCAAATTGATCGGAAACTTGAAACTTGGTCGTTCTGGGTGGTGTAGTGGTTAGCATACCCGGGCGTTTTCTGGGATACGCGGGTTCGAGTCACGCTCCAGGACGATGAAAACTTTCAAGTTTTCGGATATTATCTGACTTACCATCCGTGTCACATTTACGCCGAAAATCGGATTGCCATCTTCAAAATTTGTATTATATGGCGTAATCCCGTATTCCTTTCATGACGGTTGACATGTTTGCTTCATATGCAATCTCTTCACATGTTTTCCATCGATCGTCTTCCACAATGCTGTTGACGATCACCACAGAAGCATCGTTCGTTGCATCTGATGGCCGGCAGCTTCTTGGGTCGTTTTTGATGCTTTTCTGAACTTGGTGGAAACGAGAAACCGACAGTGATACTGTTGTACGATCCACTTTCCTAACCCCGCAAACTTCACACAAAGCTTTATGAATTTCGGTAGGAGATTTTACTCGCAAAGTTTAATTTTTAACGTAGGATCGCTGGTCGCTAAGCGAGATCTGACCTGACCCACTTTCTTCCTTCGTTTGTAGGCAGAATATTTCGGAACAGGAACAAATTAGCCAGAACACGTAGACACAACTTTGTATACTGAGGTTTGACTCACAACTGGGGCGAAGATTGGAGCGATTGCATCATTCTACGGGCAGCGCCAGCGCAATGTGCAAAACGTTTGAAATGACCTACGTAATATGGGCAGCCGGTTAATTGGGCCAAAGTGTTGTAGACCTGATGTGTCACTTTTAACCGGAATCTACTGAACACATTATTGTTGATACTGCCTAGATGAGAGGGGGAAAGGAATTGTAAAGCATGGACTGCAATCGTTGTGGAGTATATAAAATTGAAGAAATCGACGGTTAATAACAGTTAATTCTTTATTTATCTTGTCGCCTTTGGTTTTGCTGTGCTTTGGACAAAAGGAATTGTTTTTGCCGTAGCTTAGGTAAAACCGTGGCCGATACCTGAACCCTTTTTTTTTAGGGAGTACAGAAACGTCTGGTTACTATCTGGTTCTGGTACATTTCCCACTTAAAGGGTTAAATAAGAGATTAAAGGTTGCACTCTGCTGCGTATTTATGGACTCGACACTGTCATTGGATAGAAGAACTGACAGTCAAAGTGTATAAGTTAATGTTGCCTTGCAGCGAATGCAGGAAGCAAGTGTTGTAACAAAGTAATTGCATTTCCTCATGCTGATTCTGTTCTCTCGCTGAAAAGAGTTAATTGTCCATTAAGAGAGTTGAATATATGCCGACGAAGCTATTTCAGAATGTTAACTAACAGAGACTTAATGATTACGTAAACTTACTACTACTCAAAGCTTAAGATTTCGTAGTTTGTATATATTACCGAGCTGTTACGCAATTTCAGAATTTGCATCCTTAAAGCACGGTTACCTGACAAACTAAATTTACTCATGGGGTGTGCTGGATTTTGCGATATACGGACCGTGCGTATTTACAGCGATTTTTGTAGAAAACTCGAGCTTTACTGACATCCATTTCACCACACATAAGACTTTTCCCACTCCATATGCATTATCATTTTCCTTCGAAGGAATACCCTAACCTGATGCTTCCATGTTATCTTCTGCTTTCTTCAACCTTTCTTTCTTGTTACATCGGTTAAATAAATTCTCTAAATTAGTATCTCATAGTTAATAATTTGAAACTTATCAGAATAGAAACGGCTACACTTTCATATATAGCCATTTGAGGCTTTTGTGATATACAAATTAAGAGTTTTAGATTTGCTCGCCAGATGATCCAAAATTTGCATGAGTTGAGGTACGAAACCTTACCTCATGCACCTTATTCACCTGATATGTCCCCCACAGACTATCACGTCTTAAAGCCCCTGGGCAACGTTTTTCAAGACAAATCGTTTCCTAATTAAACATTAGTGGACATTTCTTTACGACGCCTTGTTGCTTTATCCTTTGCATCTCATTAGTTATTTTCGGTGTTTGAAATTTCCATAATATTTCGATATTTCTTCTGCAACAACCAAATAACTACTTACCTAAGTATTACGTACATTGATATCTACCTATTTACGCACTTCCAACCTACCTATCTAAGTACCAAGTACACTCCTACCTCCTTGTCTTTTTATCTTTTTTATACCAACCTACCAGAGTATCAGATAATGTACATTCCTATCTACCTATCTACGAACTTCCTACCTATCTACGTACTTCAATACTCCTTACATTACTATCTTCCTATCTACTCTCTACCTAACTAATATACTTCAATACTTCTTACATTCCTATATATCTATTTATCTACGTGCAGTATATATACACCTACTTCAATACTACCTACATTCCTAGCTACCAATCTAGTACTACCTACCTACCTAAATACTGTACGTATATTCCTATCTACCTACCTAAGTACGACCAACATTTTTATCTATCTATCTGATAAATACCTACCAACGTATTTAAGTGCATTGGGCATCCCTATTCACCTATCTTCATATTACCTACTGGGCTAACCATCTGTCTTCATTCTTATCTACCACCATGTCCACTAGCTTACCTGCCTACCTTTGTACTTATCTTTCTATCTACCTATCTATAGACCGACTGACCGACCGACCGACCTAACCCATTGATTAATTGACCAATCAATCAATACATCAATACTACATGAAACTAAATCTGTGAGTTTAATTCTTCAACTGGAGGCTACGAATAAGTTCGGAGTTAGAAAAATGAGCTGAAATCAGCTTGAACGAAGATATTCGCTGTCTAAGAACTGCGCCAAACGCGACTGGAACGAGTGAACCTGCGCATCAGAAAGCGTTGCTTTCCCCTTAGCTTTGTTATCCAAAGTGATCATTTAGGAATATATTCCCTGTCTAAGAAGTGGGCCGAACGCGGCTGGAAAGAGTGAACCTACGCATCAGAAAGCGTTGCATTCCCCTTAGCTTTGTTATCCAAATGAAACATTTAGGAATATATTCCCTGTCTAAGAAGTAGGCCGAACGCGGCTGGAACGAATGAACCTGCGCATCAGAAAGCGTTGCTTTCCCCTTAGCTTTGTTATCCAAAGTGGTCATTTAGGAATATATTCGCTGTCCAAGAAGTGGGACGAACGCTGCTGGAACGAGTGAACCTGCACATCAGAAAGCGTTGCTTTACCCTTAGCTCTGTTATTAAAAGTGGTCATTTAGAAATATATTCGCTGTCCAAGAAGTGGGCCGAACGCAGCTGGAACGAGTGAACCTACACATCAGAAAGCGTTGCTTTACCCTTAGCTTTGTTATTCAAAGTGCTCATTTAGGAATATATTCCCTGTCTAAGAAGTGGGCCGAACGCGGCTGGAACGAATTAACATGCGCATTGGAAAGCGTTGCTTTCCCCTTAGCTTTGTTATCCAAAGTGGTCATTTAGGAATATATTCGCTGTCTAAGAAGTGGGACGAACGCAGCTGGAACGAGTGAACATGCACATCAGAAAGCGTTGCTTCACCCTTAGCTTTGTTATCCAAAGTGGTCATTTAGGAATATATTCGCTGTCTAAGAAGTGGGCCGAACACGCGGCTGGAACAAGTGAACATGCACATCAGAAAGCGTTGCTTCACCCTTAGCTTTGTTATCCAAAGTGGTCATTTAGGAATATATTCGCTGTCTAAGAAGTGGGCCGAACGCGGCTGGAACGAGTGTACCTGCGCATCAGAAAGCGTTGATTTTCCCTTAGCTTTGTTATTCAAAGTGGTCATTTAGGAATATATTCGCTGTCCAAGAAGTGGGCCGAACACGGCTGGAACGAATGGACCTGCGCATCAGAAAGCGTTGCTTTACTCTTAGCTTTGTTATCCAAAGTGGTCATTTAGGAATATATTTGCTGTCCAAGAAGTGGGCCGAACGTGGCTGGAACGAGTGAACCTGCACATCAGAAAGCGTTGCTTTCCCTTAGCTTTGTTATTGAAAGTGGTCATTTAGGAACATATTCGCTTCGACTAACAAATCGCTGCCTAAGAAGTGGACCGAACGTGGCTTAAACAAGTGAGCCAGGGCATCAGAATGCGTTGCTTTCCCTTAGCTTTGTGATTCAAAGTAATTGTGTATGCGGCTGATTGACACTAATACTTTCTGACTCATTGCGTGCTAAAAGAGCTATAGCGATGATGGCAAACCTAAGAGAGGGTAGAGAGATTTGTCTCACTTGTTTCTGCCCATTAGCTTGATGTCCATATTATGGCACTAGCTTAGCCATTATTACTTTGGTCATGAAGCAGTGTATATAAGACTAGAAGAAAGCTCTTTTCACGAGTGACAAGTTTCTGGTCGGTACTGCTTAAGTGAGAGCGGGAAAGGAATCGTTTTGTAGTAGCTATCATAAAACCCGGCCGCTATGTAAATATTTCGAATTGGGGGAGGGGCAAATAACTTTGGCTTCCGTTTGGTTCGAGTACATTGTGTTAATGAGTGGAATTCATTTGTCAGTTATAATCCCTTGTCAGGTTTCAAAATTACTAAGGGAAGCGTATTCGCAACGTTTGTTTACAAAATTATTAATTGACAACATATTTATAGCTATTTTTTTCTTTTTACTTCAATGTTATCATTACCTCCCAGGAAGTTTCTATAAAACGTTCTTTATTTGAGAGGTTTATTGTGAACAGTTCACGAATACAGAAAGCATTTTAAGTTGAAGAACACGAAATATATTAACATCCCTAAATTAAGTAGAGAAAGCAGGGTCGCTCATGTAGAATCTGAATATGGCTTATGAAGATTAAGGCGGAATTGCGTATATAAACATGGATCACGGTACATCCCAGATTTCCGAGTGGCCCAAAGTAAAGAAATAGACACAAATATTTTTTGCATATACTTAAATTTTCACGATTCTCAAGGGGTTGTTACATATGTACCTCAAGATTAAAACACCAGAAGTTTGAACAGTGACATGGCCAGGAAAAATTTCTTTCTCTTTTAAGCCGGGATCCGCTAATTATTTAAAGCTGTATATATACGTTTTTTTTCCGGTTTCACGAAATTTCAATGCTGTGAAAATACCAGAAGAATCAAGAATTTTAAGCAGATAAAATGCTATTAATGAAGTGCTACTATGCATAACATGCCTACAGTTTAAGCTGAATGCTTTTTTTGTCTTCAGAAAATGAATCTAATCGAGAAAGAGAGAGTGTCTCAAGCAGCTTTCCATTGGGTTTTCAACAATGAAAGAAGGAAGATGAACTAAGTTGCAACTCCCACTGACGAAAAAAATAACTCAAAACGAATGTTTGCTTTCCTGTATATATCCGCTACTTGCAGGGAAAGGGAAATGCAGGCTCACTTTCCCCCTCTAGAGTCCGTTACGGTTCTGATCTTAACGGAAGCTGCAGTGCTCAGTAAACACACAGAGTTAAAAAAACAATACTAAGTCGAACAATTTCAGGATTTAATCTATGTTTGCATAAATGTGCCAAAGCTAAATTTCCCTGAAGTGGAAAAAGAAATTTCCTAAATATTTTAGCGTCTCAAGTTCACTGAAGTGACTCACGTCTTATTGCAAGCTCTTTAAAGTCCAAAAGATTTTCAAACACTCATGAATAGTAACTATAACCCAGATTTTCGGGCATTACAAACCCTTAAAAGAAAAAAGCATTTTATGCACAAAAAATCAAGAAGTAGCCGCTAAAATAGAAGAAATATCCATTCAACGTCGCTGAAAGTTTTGCAGTAGAATTTATACATTTATATAATGTATATATCCACCTGTATGTACACTTTATATTGAATATTTTCAAGATTACACATTATACCTAAATACTTTTTCAATATTTTTCGAAAAAAAATACCTTTTGTCAGTGAAAAAAATACTTATATAGACCTCTCAATAAAGGACACCTATGGGACCGGACGTTTTGTCCCTTAAATACAGGTGCCCCTTATTGGGGGTTTCTGAATTAAAAAACTAATGAAACACGTATTAATTTAATAAGAAATATGAATTTTATATGAAGATAACAGTAAAGCTCAAATGCGATAAAATATACTGAGTGGCCACTTTATTATGACCACCTGACAGTTTTAAGCAAATGAGCTATGGCTGCACGCTGTTACTGCCAGAGGAAGTGGCTAGTATAAAAAGGGAAAACTTAGTGCGTGCGACAGTAGTAGAAGTGATTTTTGGGTGAGGAGATGGGTAAAAAAGGCGATGTGACGGTCTTTCAACGTGGGATGATCGTATGAGCTCGGAGTCATGGAGCGAGTATCACCGAAACCGCCGCATTCGTGAAATGTTCCAGAGCAGCTGTTGTTGAAGTATTTAAAGACTGGACTGTCAGCCAAAAAACTGGATCTCTACATGTAACGTATGCTCGTCATCGACAAGTGACTATTCGGGCGGAACGGAGAGTGTCCAGACTAGTAACAGACAACAGAAAGGCAACAGTGCACCAAATTACAGACCATCTTAATCAAGGATCCCCTCAAATGATCTCTGCACGCACTGTTCGCCATACACTGCATCGGATGGGATATGGCAGCCGAAGGCCTGTTCTAACACCTTTACTGTCTGCAGTTAACCAGAGAAAGCATCCCCAGTTAGCACAGGAGCACAAGAATTAGACAGTCAAAAATTGGAAACAAATTATGTGGTCCGACGAATCACGTTTTCAGTTGCACCATGCCGATGGCCGAGTGAGAATTTGGCAGAAACAGCACGAAAGCATGGACCCCAAATGCATTGCTACAACCCTTCAAGCTGGTGGAAGCAACGTTATGGTTTGTGGAATGTTTTCCTGGCATGCTTTGGGCCCTTTAATTCGTATTGATCAATGTCTGACTGGCATATCATATCTAAACATCGTTGCAGACCAAGTGCATCCTGTCATGTGGATGGTTTATCCCAATGGCGATGGCTACTTTCAACAAGATAATGCGTCCTGCCATAGTGCTCGTATTGTACAGGATTGGTTTCAGGAACATGCCGGTGAGTTTACTTTGCTTAGGTGGGCCCCACAATCTCCAGATCTCAACCCCATTGATAATTTGTGGGATGAAGTTGAACGAGCCATCAGACAGCTGGGTCCACAACCCTGCATTCTCACACCTCTGGAAAGAGCTATTCATCAAGAATGGTCTCAGATTCCACAAACCACCTATCAACATCTCGTGGAGTCCATGCCACGAAGAATCGACGCAGTATTAAAGGCAAAAGGTGGCCCAACGAAGTGCTCAGTAGGTGTTCAAAATAAAGTGGCCACTGATTTTATAAGGTACATATGTGTAAAACAGAAATACAGTACGTGTAAGAAGTACAGCACCTGAGCAGTGGAAAGTATGTGTAGTACGCATTTATCTGAAATAATCCGATTAAAGGCCTTAAAGTGCATAACTCTTAAACTTTTAGCACCTTATTTTGCTTTTTGTTGCAATATTATTCCACTAACAGGTATGTGTTTTTGTTTTGCTCTTACAGATTGACACCAGCTAAATACGATTAAATTCATTTCCAGTGTTTCAGTTTCTCTAAATTTTACAGTCTTGGAATCTTCATTAGAGTTAGTAATCCATATTTTTTTTATTTCATCTTTGTCCTTGAACACATTGCTCACTTGATTTTTGGTGATTCCAAGTTTCTCACATAACTCTCGTAAACTACGTTTTTCAGTTTCGGTTACTTCAATCACTGTAACGTTTTCTTTTAATGATAATTTTGTAAATGCTTGATAATGAAAATAGGTAAGCAACTGCCAAAACTACGTAATCCTTTTGCCTGCTACACTTAACTTCCTAACTCTAAAAAACTACGTATCTGCATTGTCAGTCCAATAGCAAGCTTCAACCCTAAAACATATTTAATACCTGCTTTCCTGTTGAACACTCGTATTGTTCTCTGTTTTCAGTCTATTGTGTACTGTAACTATAAACCTGGATTCTTACTTCAGGTTCATTGTCATTTTTCCAGGAGTACTATAATCTCCAGCATGCTTTGAAATGGAGTGACGGACATGTGCTTTTGTCAATTGTTCCCTAATCACAATCATGGAATCACAATCAGGGCCTTCAAGCAGTGCTTGCTCCTGAAGAACTTGATTTTCAAGCAGTCATTGCTGCTGAAGGACTTCGGCTTCAAGCAGTGCTTGCTTCTAAAGGACTTGACTTTCAAGCAGGGCTTGCTGCTAAAATACTTGACTGCTTGTGAAGGACTTGACCTTCAAGCAATGCTTGCTTCTAAAGGACTTGACCTACAAGCAGTGCTTTTGGATAAAATATTTGAATTTCGAGCAATCCTTGGTGCTAACGGACTTGGACTTCAAGAAGTCCTTACTGATAAAAGACTTGACCTTCCAGCAGTGCTTGCTCTTAAAGAACTTGACTTTCAACCAGTCCTGGCTGCTAACTGATTTGGTTTTCAAGCAGTGCTTGCACCTAAAGGACTTGACTTTCAGGTAGTCTGTAACGTATACTCTAGATTCAGTTTCTTTTTGATTTTACTATCTCTTGTTATTTTATTTTCCTATGCAAATTATCTTCTCACTTAACGAGATATTATTTCTCCCGCTGAATTATATGTGGCAATGGGTGTAAGTCATGACGTGTGATATGCAGTATATATAGGCGCGGTCAAGTATACCAGAGAGGTTCGTTGTAGATATGATAGGTTCTTCCTAATTATTGTTATGCGATTCTACGAAAGTTCGGTCTAACAGTAGTTGTGTTATATTGGAGTCTGTATTGAGTAATACCAGGAGTTTCCCAATAAAAGGTTAAAAGTGAGTACGTTTTCTTAGTTCATTTTATTGTCAGACCTCTGTCTGGCCGTTAAGTCTATTTCATTGAGTGTATTACCTAAACAAACTCTAGCATTTTGATAATTAAGCACACTTTAGCTACGGCAAGTAACCTTTCAATAACCCTAACGTGACTTAACGTGAGCTTTTCTGCACGACACGTCCAGCGGTGAAAGCCTATTCATTATAAGTCCTTGCTGGTAAAGATCTTGACCTTCAAGTAGTGCTTGAGACTAATTGTTATGGCGAGGCATTTTTTGATTTTTGATTGGAACAATATCTTTTAAAAGACATTTTTTATTTCTATTAGTTTTCCTAAAATACGGTCTTCCTTATTCCGAAGTGCATACACATGGATGCATATACTAGGATGACTATACCAAGGAACTGGAACTAGGAGAATTTCCCTTAAATAAAAGTGTTCCATATTCGGAGGAGGTGTTCCTTAAAGGAAATAGCACTGTATAAAGAAAACGTTTTTCCACATCCACACAGCTTATCGGTGCGCATTTAAAGCAGGGAATATGAGTGGGACATTTCAAAATTAGTGTTTTCTCTTTGTGGAACGTTGTATAGTTTTGAATGTTTCCAAACCAGCATTACTAAAGAACACATTGGAATATTATTTTGGGAAAGCCTGACCTTTAACTTTTTTCAATGACTTTCTTGATATCTTCAACTTTGAAAGAGTTTACTAAAGTTTTATCACTTTTTCCTGAATAGATATAGATATCGACAGTTTGGAAAAATAAGCGTTAATAAATGCCAGTTTACTAATAATATTTTCTTAAGAGTTGTATAGGTTCTAACGACAAGAAAAGAATCTTCATTTAAAATATCTGAAATTCGTTTCATGTGCGCAGCATAATAAACTACAGCAGAACCCCATGTTCTCCTACCCATTAAATCTGGCTGTGGTGGAAAAGTTAATTCTGTAGCCATACAATTTTTGAATGCGTGAAGGAGCTTCTAACGAAACTTTCTCCACACTTGATATCAATCCTGCAAAGTCAAGAAATAATATCCTCACTTCTCCTGAAACTGTGTGTAATGCATGAGCTACTTTGCTTTTTCAGTCGTTTAGTAGAAACTAGAAAAATTAAAGTAGATTCGTTTGAGCATCTCCGTTCTGTAATGGAGCAGATTCTCTTTAACAAGTGGTTTCGCTGTCGTGCCGCAGTGCTATTAAGCGTTAAGTCTAAGATAATTTCGTGTTTCAAACTCACTTTATTAGGAAACATTTGTGATATATGCAAATGTATGCAATAAATGTGAATATATGCTTTTATTCTTCAAAATGGCTAAAAATCCAAACATAATGCAATATATGTCAAAATGCGCTTCTATACTGCAAAATAGCTAAAGATGCAAAAAATATGCACTAAATGTGAAAATACGCTTTTATTCTTCAAAATGGCTAATTACACAAAAATATGCACTAAATGTGAAACTGTGCTTTTATTCTTCAAACAGGCTAAATATGCAAATATATATGCAATATATGTGAAAATACACCGATGTTCAAAATTAAAAGAATTTGCACATTTTGACGAATATCTGGAAAAGTAATGGACACATTTTAATGAAATTTGGTATTGAAGAAACATATACCATACAACAGTCATGGTACGCACTCATGATCGTTAGTGAGGCTCATCAGCGCAGGAATGTCCAAAATCCACGTTGCAAGATCGAACATAAAATGACTAATATGGGGTATGGTTCCCTCTCACAGTCGTGCAGCTCTCACAGCGTGACGTCATACTGGAAACGAGGCAGTTGATGAGTCCCTGAGGAAGTCGGTCCCACTCCTGCAGCAACGCAGTTTTCAACTCCCGGATGGCTCTCAGAGGGGGATGGCAAGCTGCAATTACCCTGCCAAGAGCGTCCCAGACATGCTTGATAGGGTTTAGGTCTGGCGATCTGGCAGGTAAATTCATCCGGCGAATATCCTCACTTTCAAGATAATCGTCGACCAGGTGAGCCCTATGTGGACGAGCGTTGTCGTCCATAAAAAGGAACTGAGGGACAATTGCGCTCCTGAAAAGTCAAACATGGTGCTGTAAGATCTCAGCCTTATACTTCTCAGCAGTCAAGCAGCATCTGTCAAACACATGGAGAGGTGTGTGGCCGTCCAACATGATCCCTGCCCAGACCATGACAACTCCGCTGCCATAGCGTTCCCTTTCTCGGGTGTTGGAGGAAAGACATCGGGTCCCAGGTTATCTCCAGATGAAGATACGTCGAGAATCAGTGTCCAGGCTGAATCGCGACTCATCTGTGAAGAGAACGTTACCCCACTGAAGTCTGGTCTATTCCAAGAAGGTTGGAAGCTGTATTAAAGGTAAATGGTGGTCCAACAGCTTATTAATAAAGACATAGTACAACATTCCACTGGAGACTATTCAAAAGCTGAATGAATCTATTCGAAGAAAGTTGGAAGCTGTGTTAAAGGCAAACGGTGGTCTAGCTCTTTGTTAATAAAGACGAATAGCCTATTTCTCAGGTTTATGCATTATGGTATTTTGCCCAAACCGTGTATGTATGTTTTTGCAATTCAACACTTGTCTTAGAGATGAAAATAATCTTTATGCTGAGCATTAGTCTTATCTTGCACCCAGCTAAAACTTTGCAGTTTGAAGATGTCTCGTCACAATTTGTGATTATTAGTTTCTTGCAAAATTTCAGCCAATAGTACCCTTAACTTAATCTTTGCATGTTATGTGCGCAGTTACAAAGGGTTGTGACTCACAGTCATACATCCACCATTCCTTACCGGATTGTTTTCATAAGTAATATGATCTGTCCATGCTTTCCTTACTGTTACAAACCAGTTGTCTTTGTCAGCTTCTCTTCCGTCATATAACAAAGTATACATAATGGAACATATGTGGAGCATTTCGATAAATCTCAGGCCTCACATTTCTCTGCATTTCAATCCCGTGGCGTCTATCCATCATATTTCATGCAGTACCCAGTAACTTCAATACAAAAACCTTTTCGTTCCACTAATGCCATTTCTTCATTTTAAAGGACTGAATCTCTCTCTCTCTCTCTCTGTCTCTCTCTCTGTCTCTCTCTCCCTCTCCCTCTCTCTCTCTCCCTCTCTCTCTCTCTCACACACACACACACATCTAAGATTATTTATTTCATTCGCAGAAGGAACAACCCTTTCCCGAATACTGTAAATATAATTCAATACACCGTATGTTTCGGCCTATATAGCGAAACCTTTTTTCTCCAGAAATCCAGGGCTTGACTTATTTCTCAATGAGAATATACAGTATATGCGCTTTGCTCTTGGAACACCTACTTAATAACGCGTTGGTCAACCTTTGTGGGCAATCACGTCTCGCTCCCTCGTAGGAACAGGTTATACAAAGTGTCGAACATAATCCATGAGTAATATGACCGTTGCCCGCTGCAGCAGCTTCACTAGTCCCATCAGCAGTTATCACGCCTCGTTCTAACATGATACCACAACTCTATAATGTATTAGCCTTGTTTATCTTTTTGCTAAGCTAATTATTATGAATGAATAATGCTCTAAGCTTCAAAATAATGAATTCCCAAAAGGGGTGTTGTTACTCGTTAATTATGAACTTAAACAAAGTCTCAACGCTGGTTATTTATATTAAGTAATCAAAGTCATAAACCTAACAGCCAGACAGAGGTCTGACAAAACTAAGAATTGAGAAAGACTGAACTTACTGACAAACTTGTTTATTTCCAAGACTCTTGGTCAACTAAGGCACTCATATATCTTGTACATAATAATGAATAAACTTTCTTCTTATAGTACACACACTCTCATAACACACCTCGCAACGCCAACACATCAACCAACGCTCTCTCCAACGCACCACAACTCCCTACAACCAACAAGTCTCGATGAACGCGCCTATATACTAGCTACCACCACGTCATGACTTACACTCATTGCCAGATCTCATTCAGCAGGTGAAATAATATTTCGTTCAGTAGGAAGATAATTTACATAGTAAAATAAAATAACCAGAGATAGTAAAATCAAAAGGAAAGTGAATATAGAGTATACGTTACAACTCTTCAGTTGGATTACAATCAGGGCAGTTTGGGGTCCAAAACAATGTGGAGAATTCGTTGTCGTGTTCCTCCAACTGCTCGATAGTTATACGAGCCCGATGGCACGGCGCATAATTCTGTTGAAAGATGGAACTGGGATCCGGTTAAACCTTCTGCAGATATGGATGGAGATGGTTTGTGAACAGGCCCGTGTAGCTTCCACCATTGAGTGTTCGTAGGATGATAACCAGCAGATCTTGGGCTTAACAGGAAAAGGTTCCCCAGACCAGAACGCCACATGCACCGGCCTGTTGAACCCTAACTGTGCAACCAGAGGACAGGGCTTGATAGTGTTTACGACGTATGCGAACGCTGTCATCTGCTTGATGCAGCAGGAAACGGGACTCATCACTCCAGACGATCTTTTTCTTCCATATGTCGAGAGTCAATTGCTGACGTTCCTTGGTCCATGTATAACGTACAAGTTTGTCAGTGCCGACGTAGCACCTGGGTTCCCTCACTCCGGAGCAAGTCGCTTTCCCAACTAAGCTACACGGATATGTGCTCTCACTGCTATCTGCCTTTATCTCATGTGCGTCTTGCGGTGCATGCACGTTACACCTTCCTCACCCCGCGAAAGAGGGCCGAGGGTGAGGCCCATGGGTCCGCCGGGACCATGTGTCTCTGTAGGCAGTCATCCAATGAAGAACGTGCATTTGAGAAATTCCAGACAATTCGGTGTGTGGAACGTAACATCACAATGATTTATTTTTCGAAGCACTGAAGGAGGGATTCTCATTTTTCCTGTCTCGCAGTGTGGAAATAACTACACATCATTGCGAGAAACGTAACAGCCGGGTCATCCTGGAAGTTCGGGCGCCAATATAACGTACACGTTTGTCCTCCCCGGATGTAAAATCCGGGTCCTCTCACTCCGGAGTAAGTCGCTCACGCATCTGAGCTATACGGACTTGTGCTCTCACTGCTATCTGCCTTTATCTCATATGGCTCCTGCGGTGCAGGTACGTCACACATGCGAGGCTTTGTTTGCGATGACTGGGCGTCATCATGGATACTCTCGTTGGTATAGGCAAGATAGTGCTCACGGGGCAGGTGGAAATAGGTAGAACTGCACCGCTGTTGTACTGGTGGGTAAGCTAGGTGACTGATTCACATAGTTGCTGAGGTACCAGTCATGACACCCGACTCTAACCTCTCCAATCAACCGCGCGTGGATGGTCAATGTGAGCCTTTCTACTGTTTATGTACATTGTTAATACAGTCCCTTGATACAGTTGTACGGGAGAATCCAACAAGTGCGGCTGTTTTCGAAATACTGGCACCTGCCATCAGGACCACAATTATCTGGCCGCGGTCAAATTGGCTTATGTCGTCACGTTTCTCCATTGCTAGTAAACGTGTATTGATTATGCATAGAGGATAAGTGTGCCCAATTTATAGTAGCCGCACGTGACGTTGATATCACGTGGTACTTCAAACCGAATACGTAAAACAGGGGATGTTTCTAATGCAAAGCGAACTCGGTGTACACTGAGTGATGACTGAATTATGACCACCTAAATAATCGTGGCACCCGCTTTCCGAGCTCCCACAATCTGTCCTTTATCAATTCTCTGCTTCATGACGTAAAACATTACGGGGAAAGGCTAGTCCCCCTGATTTAGACGTCATGCCATTCGGAAGAGAAAACTGACTCCAACATCTTTCCTCTTCTTTTTCAGGTTCATCGCCATTGCTTCATTCTCTTTAGCAACTAATCAGTGTAAAATAATTATTTAAGTTTGCTTCTGCGTTTAACAATCACCGTCAGCAATTCGAAGGGATATAAAGGGTCGCCCATCCCTAATATAGGGACATTGCATCCAGCGAAGGTAGAGACCTAGTTCCGCAGGACATACACACCACCCATGCATCATCCGAAAATCGAACACAGGTCCATTCGGACTGAGAGGTTTAGTTCCAATCACCCCTCTAAATAGCCACTTTTGATAACAACGCTAAAGAGAAAGTAAAGCTTTTTGATTCACAGGTTCACTCGTTCTAGCCGCGCTCGGCCTACTTCTCAGACAGCGAATATATTCCTGAATGACCACATTGAATAACAAAGCTAAGGGAAAAGCAACGATTTCTGATGCGCAGGTTCACTCGTTCCAGCTGCGTTCGGCCCACTTCTCCGACAGCGAATATATTCCTAAATGATCACTTTGAATAACAAAGCTAAGGGAAAGCAACGATTTCTGATGCGCAGGTTTACTAGTTCCATCTGAGTTCGGACCTCTTCTTAGACAGCAAATATAATCCCAAATGACCGCATTGAATAACAAAGCTAAGGAAAAAGCTACGCTTTCTGATGCGGAGGTTCACTCGTTCCAGCCACGTTAGTCCCTCTTCTCAGACAGCGAATATATTCCTAAATGACCACTTTGAATAACAAAGCTAAGGGAAAGCAACGCTTTCTGTAGCGCAGGCCCACTCGTTCCGGCCACGTTCGGCCCACTTCTTAGACAGCGAATGTATTTCTAAATGATCACTTTGAATAACAAAGGTAAGGGGAAAGCAACGCTTTCTGATGCGCAGGTCCACTCGTTCCAGCCACGTTCGGCCCACTTCTTAGACAGTGAATATATTCCTAAATGACCACTTTGAATAACAAAGCTAAGGGAAAGCAACGCTTTCTGATGCGCAGGCCCACTCGTTCCGGCCACGTTCGGCCTACTGCTTAGACAGCGAATGTATTTCTAAATGATCACTTTGAATAACAAAGGTAAGGGGAAAGCAACGCTTTCTGATGCGCAGGTCCACTCGTTCCAGCCACGTTCGGCCCACTTCTTAGACAGTGAATATATTCCTAACTGACCACTTTGAATAACAAAGCTAAGGGGAAAGCAACGCTTTCTGATGCGCAGGCCCACTCGTTCCGGCCACGTTCGGCCCACTTCTTAGACAGCGAATGCATTTCTAAATGATCACTTTGAATAACAAAGGTAAGGGGAAAGCAACGCTTTCTGATGCGCAGGTTCACTCGTTCCAGCCACGTTCGGCCCACTTCTTAGACAGTGAATATATTCCTAAATGACCACTTTGAATAACAAAGCTAAGGGGAAAGCAACGCTTTCTGATGCGCAGGCCCACTCGTTCCGGCCACGTTCGGCCCACTTCTTAGACAGAGAATATATTTCTAAATGATCACTTTCAATAACAAGGCTAAGGGGAAAGCTACGATTCCTGATGCGCAGGTTCACTCGTTCCAGCCGCGTTCGGCCCTCTTCTTAGACAGTGAAGATATTCCTAAATGACCACGTTGAATAAAAATGCTAAGGGGAAAGCTACGCTTTCTGATGCGCAGGTTCACTCGTTGCAGCCACGTTCGGCCTACTTCTCAGACAACGAATATATTCCTAAATGACCACTTTTCATAACAAAGCTAAGGTGGAAAGCTACGCTTCCTTATGAGCAGGTTCACTCGTTCTAGCCGCGCTCGGCTTACTTTTTAGACAACGGATGCATTTGTTCAGGATTATTTCAGCACATTTTACTAGCTACGAGTTAATACCTTCGAGCAATTTCAAGGATTAAATTATAACTAAATGAAACTGTTTTGCATATTTATTTTCTATTATTTATCTTATGAACAATGGGACAAGCTTGCTAGTATCCACTGCAAACAGTTTTAAGAAATGCCAATAATTTATTCATACATGAAACGGAAATGTGCTGCAGATTACCTATAAAGTAATTCATTCCACATTGGCCGTCGAAAGATAATGGGTGCCTGTCTGCCTTGTGAATAAGCAGACAGTGTACAGCTATAAGCAATGTGCGCTTCCTCTTCTGATAGGTGTTGCGAAACATTGCGAGTTGTGTTGACTGCGCATGCAAGGTGAGCCGTAGTGAATCCATGCGCTCTAAGACAGCCTCTAACGCACAGAGTACACGTTCGCTGCATACGTTGGTTACACGGCGTCTTTTAAGTTGTGAATCATCCCTCTTCGATTTCAGTTTTTTTTTAAACTTTTATTTCATAAACGTTATAAAAGGCAACTGGGCAACTGTTTTATTATTATTTAGCTTATTTTATTTTTATTTTATTTTACAGCGAATTTTCTCTTTTCTGCCGGTGGGGAATTCGAACCCAGTATCCTCTCTCCGGAGAGGGATATTCTCCCGACTGAACGAGGCCGACTGGGCTTATCGCAGCAACTCATCGTTTTGACTTATGCATTACGTCAATGCTACCTCACATATGCCCCTCCCCCCTCTTCAGAAAGGCGGGACTATTCAATCACAGGTTTTCGTTCCGCTGATAGATCATACATGAAAGAGCTCACTGTAGAAAAAGAAATTCCCAAATTAATTAATTGCAGGCGATGTGGGAAAAAATTATCAATTGTTTTCCAAATTTCACGACAAGAGGCTCAGATTTACCTTTGGGCGCCGGTGTACGTTCGGGTGGCGCCCCTTTACTCCCGATGGTAGCATTCGAATCCATGTCTTCCTACTTCAGAGTGGGAAATTTTTCCACTCTGAAGTAGGAAGACGCCGGCCAGGCTTATAGCTGCAACTACGCCGGTTAAGCGTATAGCTGCAACTACGCTGGCTAGGATTATTGCTGCAACTACGCCGGATAGGATTATTGCTGCAACTACGCCGCATAGGATTATAGCTGCAACTACGCCGGCTGGGATTATAGCTGCAAATACGTCGGTTATGTTTATACCTGCTACTACGCTAGCTAGACTTATAGCTGCAACTACGCCGACTAGGCTCATAGATGCAACTACGCCCTCTAGGCTTATGTCTGCAACTTCGCCGGTTAGTCTTATAGCTGAAACTACGCCGGCTATAGCTGCAACAACGCCGTCTAGGCTTATAGCTGCAACTACGCCGGCCATAGCTGCAAAAACGCCGTCTAGGCTTATAGCTGCAACTACGCCGGCTAGGCTCATAGATGCAACTACGCCGTCTAGGCTTATGTCTGCAACTTCGCCGGTTAGTCTTATAGCTGAAACTACGCCGGCTATATCTGCAACAACGCCGTCTAGGCTTATACCTGCAACTACGCCGGCTATAGCTGCAAAAACGCCGTCTAGGCTTATAGCTGCAACTACGCCGGCTAGGGGTACAGTTGCAACTACAGCTGCTAGGATTATAGCTCCAACTATGCCGGCTAGACTTATAACTGCAAATACGCTGGCTATGCTTATATCTGCAACTTGCGGGTTTGTGTTACGCGGCACCTTAGTGGTATGTCACATTTTGAGTCATCAAACCGTGTTTGGACCAATCAAAATGAACGGTTGTGCTCATCTCCCTTGTACCCTTCGAATAGTAATGTCGTGAGTTAAATTATTTGCTAGGGAAAATGGTTTTTGATATAAAAATATGGTGCTTCTTGCCTAAAAATGCCATAAAAAGGAAAGGAAAAGAAACCTGCGAGAAAAGCAACATGAAAAAATCCTGCAGGTGTAACAGAATCTCAGCTTTAGTAGTTAGAAAAAAATAACGTGATAATAAAGTATCATTTTAATAGCATTTTATTATCATACGTGATTTCTTATACTCTCTATTGTAGCATTCGCGTAACAGTATTGATAAAGTCATGTCTGCCACTGTTTATGAGTAAAACATTATGTTACCAATTAAGTAAAATATTACCTGGAGCGTTATTTGTTATGTTTTGGAGGTAATTCCTGAAAGATTACCCAGCTGTTTCAGCTAAAATGCACGCGAGTAAAATTTATGCATATTTAACGAGGTCTTATTTTTATTGGTTTAATTACAAAACACGTTATCACAAAGTTGAGTTCGGTTTTAATCTTTAAATTCGTGAGAGATATGAGTGGTTACAAATGGCGCTGTTTAACGATTTTATGCACTAAAAACCTTTTCCGAATCCAAGGGAGAGAATGAAAAATAGAACGAGCCCAAGATACAGGTAGGGAATCTATTTTGGAAAGTAATTTTAGCGATAAGCGTTCCGCAAACTTTTCGAAAAGTTTTCCTCCCTCGATGAGACACGCACACACACACACACACACACACACACACACACATGCCGATATGCGCCGTTTTGTTATATCTTCTCGTCGCACTTCCGACCGCCAGCATCCACAAATCTCCTACACGTTACTGATAAGTCGACCAGAGCGCCCCTCTGCGGGTATATCAGAAGCACCGGCATCCATCCAGAACCAGCATCGCTGCTGCAGAAGTCACTTAAAACATTGTGGTGGTAAAGCTTGCAGGTCATTCTTCCCATGCGGCGGGATTTTCTCGCATCCGGGAGGTCGTCGGCATGACATTCTCATGACAACGTGGGGACAATGCCTGTCCTGCAACGGGAACGATAGCGTCGATCGGATGTTTTTTCACTTTCTGAAAGTTGTTGCGGTGGATAAAATAAAACTGCTCCTGCTTCCCTGCATTCGCGATAAGCAAATTAAACTTCCATCATCGCTTGCTTAGGCGTTGTTGTTGCTGAGTTTTGTTTGGCAAAGTTCTGTTTTTCAACAAGTGGATGTTTCAAGAATGTTGGATAAATTCTCTTGTATTGGTTGCACAGTAAGTACAGCTTCAACAATAACGTAACTTCAATAGAAACCACTGACTTCGAATACGCATTAAACGAGAAAATCTCAAAAAGGTTAAATTACCTAGAAATTCGTATTTTAAATTATAGGATTCCTGGTTCACACATTCGAGACAAATTCCATTATCATATATCGAGAGTAAAATAGCAAGGACATTTTTCGTATATATTATATAAACCTTTGTGAAGTTTAGCTCAATTTTGGTATTTATGATGACTGAAATGAACTGCGGGAAAGACGTTTGATACATCAGACAATGGAACACTGATACGCTTTTTCGCCCATATTTATTTCGAGGAATGTTAGAAATCCAAAACGACTTCAAAATTCTTGATTGTTCTCAGCTGAAGATTAGCGACAAGCAATTGAAGCATTTGGTAGGAAATGTTACAGAAATTAGTTATCAACTTTCCAAGATAAAATTTGTGATGCAGCACAACTTTCAGGGGTTGCAATCGTTGCTATGAATCACACAATAAAATCAAAATCGACATGTCTTGCAGCGCTATGAAAAATCAAAACCAATCGTTCTCTACTCAAAATATTTCAGACTTTGTACAGAGAGTAAACTGCCTTAGGTTAATGAATTTCTTATATTTCAAGATCATCACGGAAACTCAGACATTCCTTGATAGTTTTTCTGTTAATTCTCAACTTTATGTTTGACTAATGAGCTGGAAATGCGTTGGTAAATATGAAAATCACCATGAGTTTAAATTGTTATTTCATCTATGTAACCTTATGGAGCATATGAACAAAGAGCATTACTGAGGACAAAAATATTTACATTCCTGAAATGCACTTAAAGCTGCGAGATATACTTTTATAATCTACATATCTTCACGAATAATCTAATGTTATCATATTTGTGAAATACGTAGCTCAATGTCTGTCAAATGTCTTTCTACTACTAGTTAGAAACAAAGTTATACAGTATTTGTTTCCTGCCTTTGAACTTCACCGTTAACAGATTTTTTACACCAAAGATTTCGAACAAAGGTCTGCAAAATTAAAGTTCACTAGGACTTTGTGTGCTGTGCACATTATACTTGTTATATAAGATTAGACAAGGCTTGCTAGACAAAGAGTACATTAATATTCTCTTGAGAGCTTTCTTCTAATGTCAAATATCTAAGACAGCCGTTAATATTAAAATTATTCATCTAGATTTCCTATAATCTTTCTTCGCCATAACTGGAACGCTGCAAAATCGAAAAGGATATCAAAGAAGCGGCGAACTGCCGAAAATTTATTTAACGGATACAGTTCAGGTGCGTCAGCCAAAATGTGGATCCATGTTATTGAAGTGACCGTTGCAACATATCTTATTTTGGATAAAGGTAAGACCTTCAACCGTTATTTTAGTTTTTAATGCTTATTTGTTGTATTTAATTTAAAAATGCATTATGCACTGTAAAAAAATCAGAAATTCACTTTTTGAAATTCAGGAGCCACTTTCCGTCATATCTTTAGTGAATTAACGAAGCATATTTCTGACACAACCATTTCCCTGAAATAACGGAACGAAACCTGAATCTCGGGATTTTACAGACGCCAAGAAAATTCTTATTTTTCAGAAACCTTTCCGCAATTTCTTTCTTATTTGACGATAAATTGCCGTTTCTAAGATGTTTTAACAGAAATTTCTGAATTTTCAGAAACCTTTCTGCAATTCCTTTCGTATATTATTGGAAAAACTCCGTTCTCACTTTTTCGGTGTCAATATGACGAGAAATTTCCTGTAATAGGGGCGATTCGAAGGAATACTTGAGGTTTGATTAACTGTTAAATTTCAATCGTTTGTCAGAGGATCTGATTTTGAAGTTCAGAAGCGAGATCGCATATTGTGGATAGCATGTAGTGCAAAATCTATTTCTACGTCTCTAACTAGCTAAACACTGTATGAGCCGCCCCGGTGGCGCAGTGGGCCTATGATCATTCGTCCGAATGGGGTCCGGGTTCGAATACCGGTGAAGCATGGACGTTGAGTTTGTCTTACGACACTGGCTCTCTCCCTTCCCTGGAACCAGTGACCTTAAATTAGGGACGGGCGACTGCTTATAGCCCATTGAGTAGCTCACAGTGGTCGTTAAACCTCCAATAGAAAAAATGTATACTAATTCTTATGGGATAAAAAAAAGTGTTCTTTTTATAATATTGGTACTTACAAATCTTTTATTTGTATCGAACTTCAATATAGCACGGTCCGAATGGGCTCCCGCTTTGAATCCCGACGAGGCATGGACGTTGTGTTTGTCTTACGGCACTGGCTCTCTCCCTTCCCTGGAACCAGTGACCCTAAATTAGGGACGGGCGACTGCTTATAGCCCATTGAGTTGCTCACGGTGGTCGTTAAACCTCCAATAAAAAAATGTATACTAATTCTAATGGGACAAAAAAAATTTGTTGTTTTTATAATTTTGGTACTTACAAATCTTTCATTTGTATCCAACTTCAATATAGCATGGTGGTAAATTCCAACTTTGTTAGTCCACAAGTGGTAATCAATCAGTAGTATAACACTGACAACTTTTTTTTTTTTTGATTGGAGGTTTAACGACCTCCGTGAGCAATTCTATGGGCTATAAGCAGTCGCCCGTCTCTAATTTAAGATCACTGGTTCCAGGGGTGGGTGAGAGCCAGTGCCATAAGGCAAACACAGCATCCATGCCTCAACGGGATTCGAACCCGGACCCCTTTCAAACAAATGATCGCAGGCCTTCGCTTGGACCACTACGCCACCGGAGCGGACTCATAACTCCACAACGTAGTCATGTAGACGGCAATGAAAATATAACTTCACATACGTTAGCAGCATTCGTACGACCAATAAGCGCAGCAAACATTTTACACTTCCACACCAAACAACTGCATCGCCAAAATGTATATCCTTCCTCGTTCTTATCAACATGCATACGTCACTGACCTCAGAGGTGTTGTCAAACCTCCAATTATGTGAAAGAGAAGATATTACGTTAAGTTGGGAAGTGCAAAAGAGAACAAACTCAAATTTACATAAGAAAAGAAACTAAAAATGAAAGTTAAAATAGAACATGCGTCACAAGTATAGCATATGGATATTTATTTCTATGGCACAGACTATTTCTTCTCCCTCTCCCATTTTATACACCAGATACGATACATCGTGTTACCGTAAGAAATCGGGTACTTAATTTATTGCATGGGTGATTGTACGACGTCCATGTATCACTCTTTGGACCCCTTAAGACAAAAGCTATTACAGCTATCAAGAGTAAATTTTATATTTAGGAGTTTTGTGAAATCAAATTATAAAGCAACACATTTCACCTTTTCTTAAAGATAATTGAAATTCATTGTCAGTTTAAAAAGATTTCAAGTTCCAAAGCATTCTGTTGCTTTGAAATATTACGATGAAAGAATACGTAATTTGCGATTAAGTTCTCCTACAGAAAATATAAAATGATTACAAACGTACTCAAAAAATTAACAAGTTCCAACAGAAAATAAAATTACTAAATCACTCGCATTATTAGCAAGAAAAATCATCGTGCAATTAGTTTTACCATTAACGTGATTCAGATTCCCGATTCTTTCTGGCCCACTGGTTAAGACGAGCGTTAACTGTTAAAGCAATCTAAACAAGAGAGTTCCTTTCCACAGCTGCAAAACGTTATCTGTTATAAGGGTGAAAATTCAGCGTTTTAGATAATACGAAATTTTTGTATAAGTGCGGAAAAATCGGAAACAGGCTTTTCTGAAAAAACGGAACTTCTGACAACGGAACATCTCTGGAAATACGAAAGTAAAAAAAAACTGGGCACTTTCAAAAACAGAAATTTCCTTAAAAGACGGATACCTACCTGCAACTTTGCTGCACGTTATTTTCAGAAATTTTGGGTGAATTCAGTCACTCCAGTTGACAGCGCTTACATCCCAGGGTTGGCGAATCTTTTTCCGAGGGCGCACACAAACTCTCGATAATATTTCAAAAGATTCTGTTATGTGCCCTTGGGCATTTTGTGCTGTATACTATCATTTATCATGCATCAACAGTTCACTCACGAACGACAGAACAGAAACACAGGAAGAGCGAAGACGTTGTTAATTGTCTACTTCTATTATTACCGAAATTCTCATGTACACACGGTAGTGATGGTATAGATTTTCATCACAAGAGTTCATTCATCCTTTGACATTCACGAATGATCGTTCAATTTTCCAGTTATCGCTTCGCTCACTGAGTAAATCATTCTGTAACGTACCAGGAGATGCGACGTACCTGCCCGAAGGACGCACACGACATAAAGGCAGATAGGAATCAGAATAAAACGTCCACGTAGCTCAATTGGTAGAGTGACTTATTCCGGAATGAGGGGATCCGGGTTCGAATCCTGGCGTGGACAGAAATGAAGGAGAAATTTACTTCGTTATAATGGCGCCCGAACTATCCGGATGACCCGACCGTTCAAAATCTCGCATTGGTGTGATGTTATTTTCACACCGCGAAATAGGAAAAATAAGAGAATCCCTTCTCCAGCACTTCGAAAAAAAAAATAATAAGGGGGAGATGATGTAACGTACCAGGAGATGTGACGTACCTGCCCGAAGGACGCACACGACATAAAGGCAGATAGGAATGAATTGGTAGAGTGACTTATTCCGGAATGAGGGGATCCGGGTTCGAATCCTGGCGTGGACAGAAATGAAGGAGAAATTTACTTCGTTATAATGGCGCCCGAACTATCCGGATGACCCGACCGTTCAAAATCTCGCATTGGTGTGATGTTATTTTCACACCGCGAAATAGGAAAAATAAGAGAATCCCTTCTCCAGCACTTCGAAAAAAAAAAAATAATAAGGGGGAGATGATGTAACGTACCAGGAGATGTGACGTACCTGCCCGAAGGACGCACACGACATAAAGGCAGATAGGAATCAGAATAAAACGTCCGCGTAGCTCAATTGGTAGAGTGACTTATTCCGGAATGAGGGGATCCGGGTTCTAATCCTGGCGTGGACAGAAATGACGGAGAAATTTACTTGGTTATAATGGCGCCCGAACTATCCGGATGACCCGACCGTTCAAAATCTCGCATTGGTGTGATGTTATTTTCACACCGCGAGATAGGAAAAATAAGAGAATCCCTTCTCCAGCACTTCGAAAAAAAAAAAAAAATAAGGGGAGATGATGTAACGTACCAGGAGATGTGACGTACCTGCCCGAAAAACGCACACGACATAAAGGCAGATAGGAATCAGAACAAAACGTCCGCGTAGCTCAATTGGTAGAGTGACTTATTCCGGAATGAGGGCATCCGGGTTCGAACCCCGGCGTGGATAAAAATGACTGAGAAATTTACTTCGTTATAATTCGTTGAAGGGATCTCGTGCTTACTAGGGACGGCATAAATCATTCTATTTTGGGAGTTCATTCATCATTCATCATTCAAGCAAAAAAGTCATTAACGAATGGTAATTCAATTTCCATGTCGTCACTAAGTTCACTGAGTTATTCATTCGTTGCAGGAATCTCGTGTTTACTAGTGATAGCATAAATCATTCCTTCTTGGACTTTCATTCATCATTCAAGAGTCAATATGTCATTCATCATTCATCATTTAAGCAAAAGAATCATTAACGAATGGCCGTTAAATTTCCATGTCGTCACTAAGTTCACTGAGTTCATCATTCATCATTTAAGCAGAAGAGTCATTAACGAATGGCCGTTCAATTTCCATGTCGTCACTAAGTTCGCTGAGTTAATCATTCGTTGCAGGAATCTCGTGTTTACTAGTGATAGCATAAATCATTCCTTCTTGGACGTTCATTCATCATTTACTCAAAAGAGTCATGTTCATTCATTATTCATCATTCAAGAGTCAATATGTCATTCATCATTCATCATTTAAGCAAGAGTCATTAACGAAAGGCCGTTCAATTTCCATGTCGTCACTAAGTTCACTGAGTTAATCATTTGTTGCAGGCATCTCGTGTTTGCTAGTGAGAACATAAATCATTCCTTCTTGGAAGTTCATTCATCATTCACGCAAAAGAGTCATGTTCATTCATCATTCAAAGTCAATAATTCATTCATCATTCATCATTCAAGCAAAAGAGTCATTAACGAATTGCCGTTCAATTTCCATGTCGTCACTAAGTTCACTGAGTTAATCATTCGTTGCAGGAATCTCGTGTTTACTAGTGATAGCATAAATCATTCATTCTTGGACGTTCATTCATCATTATATCAAAAGAGTCATGTTCATTCATCATTCATCATTCAAGCAAAAGGGTCATTAACGAATGGCCGTTCAATTTCCATGTCGTCACTAAGTTCACTGAGTTAATCATTCGTTGCAGGAATCTCGTGTTTACTAGTGATAGCATAAATCATTCCTTCTTGGACGTTCATTCATCATTTACTCAAAAGAGTCATGTTCATTCATCATTCACCATTCAAGAGTCAATATGTCATTCATCATTTATCATTCAAGAGTCAATATGTCATTCATCATTCATCATTTAAGCAAAAGAGTCATTAACGAATGGCCATTCAATTTTCATTTTGTCACTAAGTTCACTGAGTTAATCATTTGTTGCAGGCATCTCGTGTTTGCTAGTGAGAGCATAAATCATTCCTTCTTGGAAGTTCATTCATCATTTACTCAAAAGAGTCATGTTCATTCATCATTCATCATTCAAGCAAAAGAGTCATTAACGAATGGCCGTTCAATTTCCATGTCGCCACTAAGTTAATCATGCGTTGCAGGAATCTCGTGTTTACTAGTGATAGCATAAATCATTCCTTCTTGGACGTTCATTCATCATTCACACAAAAGAGTCATGTTCATTCATCATTCATCATTCAAGAGTCAATATGTCATTCATCATTCATCATTTAAGCAAAAGAGTCATTAACGAATGGCCGTTCAATTTCCATTTTGTCACTAAGTTCACTGAGTTAATCATTTGTTTCAGGCATCTCGTGTTTGCTAGTGAGAGCATACATCATTTTTTCTTGGAAGTTCATTCATCTTTCACGGAAAAGAGTCATGCTGATTAATCATTCAAAAGTCAATAATTCATTCATCATTCAAGCAAAAGAGTCATTAACGAATTGCCGTTCAATTTCCATGTCGTCACTAAGTTCACTGAGTTAATCATTCGTTGTAGGAATCTCGTGTTTACTAGTGATAGCATAAATCATTCATTCTTGGACGTTCATTTATCATTATATCAAAAGAGTCATGTTCATTCATCATTCATCATTTAAGCAAAAGGGCCATTAACGAATGGCCGTTCAATTGCCATGTCGTCACTAAGTTCACTGAGTTAATAATTCGTTGCAGGAATCTCGTGTTTACTAGTGATAGCATAAATCATTCATTCTTGGACGTTCATTCATCATTCATTCAAAAGAGTCATGTTCATTCACCATTCATCATTTAAGCAAAAGGGTCATTAACGAATGGCCGTTCAATTCCCATGTGGTCACTATGTTCACTGAGTTAATCATTCGTTGCAGGAATCTCGTGTTTACTAGTGATAGCATAAATCATTCCTTCTTGGACGTTCATTCATCATTCACTCAAAAGAGTCATGTTCATTCATCATTCATCATTCAAGAGTCAATATTTCATTCATCATTCATCATTTAAGCAAAAGAGTCATTAACGAATGGCCATTCAGTTTTCATTTTGTCACTAAGTTCACTGAGTTAATCATTTGTTGCAGACATCTCGTGTTTGCTAGTGAGAGCATAAATCATTCTTTCTTGGAAGTTCATTCATCATTCACGCAAAAGAGTCATGCTCATTCATCATTCAAGAGTCAATAGTTCATTCATCATTCAAGAGTCAATAGTTCATTCATCATTCAAGCAAAAGCGTCATTAACGAATGGCCATTCAATTTCCATGTTGCCACTACACTCACTGAGTAAATCATTCGTTGCAGGAATCTCATGTTTACTACAAAGGGTATAAATCATTCCATCTTGAGATTTTTCATCTTTCAGACAAAGAGTCATTCACAAATGATCATTCAAAACGAATGAAAATTCAATTTTAATGTTGTCATAACGTTCACTGGGTAACTCATTCGCTGCAGAAATCTCGTAGTTACAACGAAAGCGATTTTAATCCCATAAATCTTTTTGGCAAACTATCCAAGAGAACGCGAGCACTTCAGCATTCACCATCCACATTGAAGGATATATTCGGGCACACCTTTAAAATGAATGGCATTCACGTGATATCCCCATTCTTAAGTTTTACCGTTACTTCTTACCTGATTACTCATATACAGGTTGTCAGGTTGACACTTAAAAATTCTCCACATTATGTTTGCTAATGGGATTTTGTTTCCTAACACATGCTAGTGGAATAAACGTAAACCTCCTGCAAGTTCTATATGTGTCGCAGTAATGCTAGATCGAACGTTCATTCACAGCGATGGTTGCAATTCATTCATCATTCACGGGAAAGTATCATTCGATGTAAACGAATCGTTCACGAATAGTTCATCACTAGCGCAATGGCAGTGCAAGGATTTCAAAAGGTGTCACACGACATCACATGTTCTACAATAGACATCACTCCCGCTGGAGTTCGACATGCGTGAGACGCCTCATGTGAACATTTCTCTCTGCTCTCCTCGGTGCCGTCAAGGAGCGGCGATAAAATAACAAGTCCCTTTTTCACATGGTCAGGAGTGAAAGATGATAGGGCGAGCCACACTTGTTGTTAAACCCTCCTCTCTTAGCTTGCCCACGAATGTCCCAACCGGACATCCACAACTCTGTCGCGCTCCAATTTTCAAGCGAAGGCTACTCTCTCCTCCCACTTTCGGACCCGCCTACTTGCTCGTCTCACTGCAGGCTACACAGAAGCACGCCGTACCTTCTGCCTTTGCTGACTTCTATGCTACCTGGTAGTCGCCTGGCTTTCCTTAGTTTCAAGTACACCATGATGTTGTTCAACTTACTGAGTGATTGTGCTTCTCTTGCTGCTCCAGCTTCTTTTTCATGCATTGGCTTTACCGCGAGGTTTTCCCTTACCGTCATGTTCATCATTGTATTACCTACTCGAAGCATCATTCATTTCCACTGACCTGATATTTTATCTAGTTGCATACATGCATACATACATAACTATCACTAAGCTGTTCTTTGAGATTCAGAGGTTAGCTCCAAAAAGAAATACAAACTACCAGATATTTTTACTTACTCTTGTCGTATCAAACTTCTCCATTTACAGGGATCTTGACATACAACTCGGGCTTCACTGATATCCATTACACGCCGTACACAAGATCTTTTATACTTCATACTCATAATCTTTTTCTCATGCAGACACTCCTGAATATGTTCCACCCATGTCTTCCTTTGCCTTCCTCTGCTATTTCTTCCTACCACTTGGGCTAAAAATATTTTCTTAGTAAGCATCTCATCACTCATTCGTTCAACATGGCCAAACTACCGAAGCATATTAGTCTCCACCTTGCCAACAACATGTTGCTTCACATCACACAACTGCAATTTATCTTCATTCCTCACAAATCAGACCGTTTCTTGCCACAAACCCCCGTAAGTAACACATTTCTCTAGCACACAAGTGACTTCTATGTATCTTCTGCAGTACCCGGGTTTCACTACCATACATCAGAGTAGGAACAATTACACTTACATACACAGCCATGCGGGACTCTCTAGAGAACCAATCATTCCTGTGAAAACCTACCAGAGCAGCTAGGGACTTTCAATAAAGAATTCACTCGCCTACTAATTTCCCCATCCAGTTTGTTCTCTCTGTCAAACATGCTTACTAAACACACAAACTTGCTCACCTGGTCAATCACAGTGCCATTTAGACTTACATTACATTAACAGTTCCTTTCTCAAAAACCATAACTTTGGTTTTTCCCTTACTTATACTCAGTTTGAAATTTCATGCAAACTTCGTACATCTGGAACAACATACCCTGCAAATCACTTTTGCTCTCTGCGAACAGGACAGTGTCATCAGCATGCATCAATCTGTACACACGGATATCACCAAGACGTAAACCATTATTATCTATTTTGACATCACGCATGCATAAATATATTAAACAGCCATGATTACATTGCACAACCTTGTCTGACTTCTGCAGCAATAGAAAACCATTTTGATAAAACACCATACACTCCTACGCAAGCTCTACTATCAGCATACATGGCTTTTACACTGTTAAGTAGATTCCCAGTAACACCATATTCATTCAATACCTTCCACAGAATTGTGCCATTTACTCGGTCGTAAGCTTTCTCTAAATCTGTGAAGGCAGAAAAAACTTTCTTACCAACAGCCAGATACTTTTCAATCATCATGCGTAATACAAAAATTTGGTTGGTGCAGCCTTTACCAGGCATAAGAGTTTAAAGATTACAGCAATGGGTATTCACACGTGAAAGATCATATATAAAATATTGTCTAGTGCCATATTTTACGTATGATCTTTCACATGTGAATACTCATTGCTGTAATTTTATGTTTAATATCCCTCACTTCCTACTTTAGTTCAACAATAAAGCGATGTTAAAACCTTTCGAATTACGGCTAGGAAAAACCTCGTCGCCCTCCTTCTTAGAGGAACTGAATGAACTTTCATTTTCTCTGTGTCTGACTGAAAGGCCTCTTTTGAGGCAGTTCTCTCCAAACACACATTACCTGAAGGAAATCCTCTTAATGAAATACAAAGGTGTATATCTATTTATCTATATGGAGGTTTTTTACTCACATTCGTTTCGTTGACGACGTTGTCATTTTGCAGCTGCACCTTCAGAACTGCAGAGTATGATCCAGGAATTTGCTGATAAAAGTCGAGAAGTAAGTGGGATTAAAAATAAACTTTTAGAAGACAGAACTGATCTTTTTACAAGAAATGAATATTTACCAGATGTTGGGGAGATGCTGGGAATAACTGATATTTACATTTAATTTGAACAGCAGATATCAAGCTAGAGTTACATTGACGAAGAAATTAATCGGCGTATGAAGCTTTGTTGGAGAGCTTTTGCAAAAAAAATAGTGCAATTTTTAAGAGCGATATGTCATTATCTCTTAAGGAAAAGTATTTAATCAATACATTCTTCCAGTGCTTATGTATGGAAGGGAGGCGTGGACCACAACTAAAAAAGACATATAAAGAATGCAGACTACTTAAAGAAGCATGGACAGATACATGCTTGGTGTAACCAGGAAACATAAGAACAGGAACTCGTGGGTAAGGGAAATGATCAAAGTGGAAGACATGGTGATCAGAGTGAAATTCTTGAAATAGCAATGGATTGTACATATTACCAGCAAAACGGACCACCGAATAACAACCGAAATTTTAGACTGGATTCCAAGAGACATATAAAAACCCAAAAGAAGGCCACGTGGGAGATCGGTGGACGAAATTCGAAAGCATGTGGGAGTGACATGGAGGTGACTGACTCACGACAGACAGTTGTGGATGAAACTTGCGGTGACTTTCATCGAGCATTGGATTGATACTTGTTGACAATGGTGGCGATGATGATGATGATGATGATATAGGTATAGATATAGCGAAAAAGCAAATAAAACAAGCACTGAAAAAACATTGCAAAGGAAAAGGTATTTTCTAGAGGAACAGCAAAGAAAATTACAGACACACGAAAACTAAAGTATACAAGAGAACAGCAAAGAAAATTACAGACACACAAAAACTAAAGTATACAAGAGAACAGCAAAGAAAATTACAGACACACAAAAACTAAAGTATACAAGAGAACAGCAAAGAAAATTACAGACACAAAAAAACTAAAAAATACGAATTCCCGTCGCTGTCGTTCTACAAAAGAAGCCAAACGGTGGATGTGCTGCAGTTTGTGTTTGTGTAAACAACTCAAAAGCAACCTCTATCTGTTTAATTACGTTATGTACATACAACGCCAAACATATTTGTTCAGTGCGAATTCATTATTACATTTTATCGTGTAATGTTTTGCATTAAATTAAAATATGTTACTGCACGGGAAGTTCATTTACTCTCTATTTCCGTTTCCACGTTAGGCAGGATGTCTCAATGAAACTTTCCTTCATTCAGACATCGAGTGCCGTCACTAAAAGTCTCAATGAATCTTTCATTCATTGAGGCATTGAGTGCCGTCACTAGATGTCTCAGTGAATCTTTCCTTCATTGACACATTGAGTGTCCTCACTAGATGTCTCAATGAATCTTTCCTTCATTGAGACATTGAGTGCCGTCACTAGATGTCTCAATGAATCTTTCCTTCATTAAGGCATTGAGTGTCATCACTAGATGTATCAATGAATCTTTCCTTCATGGAAACATTGAGTGCCGTCATTAGATTCTCAATGAATATTTTCTTCATTGAGACATGGAGTGCCGTCACTAGTTGTCTCAATGAATCTTTTCTTCATTGAGACATTGAGTGCCGTCACTATATGTCTCAATGAATATTTTCTTCATTGAGACACTGAGTACCGTCAGTAGATGTCTCAATGAATCTTTCTTCATTGAGACATTGCGTGCAGTCAGTAGATGTCTCAATGAATCTTTCCTTCATTGAGGCATTGAGTGTCGTCACTAGATGTCCCAATGAATCTTTTCCTCATGGAAACATTGAGTGTCGTCATTTGATGTCTCAATGAATCTTTTCTTCATTGAGACATGGAGTGCCGTCACTAAATGTATCAATGAATCTTTCCTTCATTGAGACATTGAGTGCCGTCGCTAGATGTCTCAATGAAACTTTCCCTTCATTGAGACTTCTAGTGAAAAGTTGGGTGGGTGTATTTTCTATTTCTCTGCTTGCTTTTTGTATAAAGTCAACGGTAATTCCATCTTCTCCTGAAGCTCTTCCTCGTTTCATATTCTTAATTGCATGTCCAATTTCTGCCTGGATGACTGGAGGAACTTTGATACTGGTACTTTTCTTAATGACTGGAATAGGTGTATCATCTCTTTCATATATTTTTGTGTAGAAATATTTCATGCTTGCCAAAATTTTGCATGTGTTTCTCGTTACAGTACCATCTTCTTTTCTTAGCGCCATATTCTGTTTTCTTCCTTTACTGGGATGTTCCTTTGTTTTCTACAGGCTTTGATTGTTTTCAGTTGCTTGTGTCACTATTCTCAATTGAATTTCCTTATGTCTTCAGTTATACTTTTCAGAACTATCTAGCATAGCTCTATATATTCTACTTTGAAAGTTAAGTTTCCATTTTTTGGCCTCATCTCCCTTCTCTTTTGCATCAGCATATTCTAACTATCTATCTATCTACCTATCTATCTATACATGTATATACTCGTGTATAGGATGCAAGGTCAGATGATGCTCAAACATATAGCCTCTTCTTGACAAATGCCAACTCACTCTGCCTTTACGCAGTGCATCCTGTTCCCACTGATACGGCTTCGACATGGTTTGAGGACCGATAAATAGCGATATAGCTATACTACCGGGATTACGGGAAATGCTATCCCATACTCACCAACAAACTCCCTCCCCAAAAGATGATTTCACAAAGATCTGACATGCCGCCATAAGAACCGACCACCGATGGACAACCGAAAATTTAGAAGACCATATGGGATATGAGTGGACGGAATTCGAAAGCATGTGGAAGTGACACGGAGGAGACTAAGGCAAGGCATGCCTTTATGCAAGAAACTTGGGGAGACTTTCATCCAGCACTGGATTGATAATCGTTGACGACGATGATGATATATATATACAACACACTGAGTAGTCAATGAAGTATAACCACCTACCTAACACTTCGTAGGTGCTACTTTCGCCCTCAGCATAGGAGCTGTCCGACGTGGCATCTATTCAACAAATTTCCGGAAGCAGCTTGGAGGTATGGCCAGCCAAACTGTGTATAATGCGGCCTTCGATATAGGTTTAGGGGCAACAGGTATATCCAGACGTCTTATATACCGTTCCATAGTGTCACACAAGTGCTCTATGGGATTCATATCGGGGGAGTTCGGAGGTCAATCAATATGGTGGACGTCTGAACTACTATACCGTGCAAATTAATTGGGACAAGCTATTTTATTCTCAGAATTGAAATGTGATTGCCAGTTGATGTCGGAAACATACGTAAACCAATTTTATTAGCTGTGAGGTGGTGTGACGTTTAGAACTTGATACTAAGAATGTGGTTTGAGCGGTTTTAAACAGGAAATATGCACTTCATCTTCAGTTGTGAGCTTCCGTGTTTGACAGGTGGATGTTAGTTTTTGCTCTCTGTGAGTACGTGTTGCTTTCGTGTATTAAAAAATGGATGTTTCCCAAAGGAAGCGTGCAAAAATAATTGCTCTGAAGGATCACACTTCTATGACAGTGAGATATATTGCTTCTGCAGTTGGTGTAGGCAAATCAAGTGTATCAAGACTGCTTACGCGATACAATGCATCTGGATCATGGTCTCCAAAAAGGAGAGGTAAATGTGGAAGGAAACGAAAAGCTACTCCACGAACCGATAAATATCTAATCAGAAATAGCAAAATTAATCCAAAAAAGAAAAAAACACAAGCACCGACCTTCAAAGAGATTTATTGGCTAGCGGTTGTGATGTTAGTGATTCAACTGTACGCCGTAGGCTTTTGGAAGTTGGCCGGAAGGCAAGAAGACCAACGAAAAAACAATATTTGAATGCGAAAATGTAGATAAACCGTTTAGCATGGGCCAAAAAATATAAATCATGGACTGCTGACGACTGGAAAAAGGTAATTTTCAGTGATGAAACTCATTTATTTGTGCAGGCAAATGTCGTTAGACAGAGCAACTATGAACCCTTAAGACCTGAGCATGTCAAACAAATTGCAAAACACCCTGTGAAACAGATGTTTTGGGGATTTTTCACATCAAATGGCACTGGAAGCTTAGTTCCTGTTCAACGTATGATGAATTCAGCCAAGTACGTAGAAATATTACAACGTAGGATTGTTCCATTCTTGCAAACGTTGGACGGGACATTTCAACATGACTTGGCCCCATGTCACAATTTGAAATTGGTCAAGAATTTCATGCTGGAAAAGAAAATTCATTTGTCTGATTGGCCTGGAAATTCACCAGACTTAAATCCCATGTGGAATATTTTGAGGAGACGTTTAGGTAAAATGGACTGTACAACCAAAGAACGCATGATAACGAATGCTATAAAAGTGTGGTTCCACGATTATGAAGTCAAAAATATGTGCATTCAATTAGTGGAGTCAATTCCAAAAGGAATTCAAGATGTCATTTCTGCTAAAGGAGGACATACTTCATACTAATACAAGTATTAATCAGTGTATATCAAGGCATAGAATGATATAAAGGCATAATTATGGAAAAAAGAGTGATTTTTTACTTTGTCCCAAATAATTTGCACAGTATAGTATGTTCCTCAAACAATTTCTTCGCAACTTTGGACTGGCGGCTCAGCGCACTATCGTCTTGGAAGACACTGTGGCCATTCGGGGAAATGGGCAACATTGCTAGGTCTACAGAGTAAGCAAGAAATTCACGATAGTGCGCACCAGTCATGCGTTGTTCCTCATGCAGCAGGGATCCAGAAACATGTCCGTCACTATACAACCACCTTCGCCGACTTGCATTGTGGAGACCTTGCAGGACGGATCGAGAGCCTCATATTATATGCGCCAAATGTGTGCACGACCATCCACGGATTTGAGTAAAAAACGCGACTCTTCAGACTAGCACACTTTTCTCCAGTCATCCTACGTCCAGCTGGTATGATCTTTCACCAGGCAACGCTTCTGTGCCGATAAACCGTGTTTAGCAGAGGATGTTGTCTGGATCTTCCACTGTTATAACTCACACATACGTGCGAGCGCTCGACATATGGTCATGACAGATACTGTTCCGGATTGACCTCTGTTGCATTGTTAACAGTGCTGCGTCTGTTGACCTATTCGACTCGTCGGAAGCGGAGCTCACATTAACCATTCACCGTCATGTGCAGCTTTGTCTCCGGGTCGTTCTCTGACCATTTTTACGCCACTTCAAATGTAGTTTATCTACGGCGGATGGCGAACAATCCGCCAGTTTCAGCCGTTTGGGAAAACGAGGCACTCGCTCTCCGACATCCCACAGTCTGTTCTTTCTCAAATTCCGATAAATCCTTCCGTTTTCCCATCGCGCGCTGAATTTTTCTACCTACTACTCCACTCACACTTTATACAATGATGTTCAAAATTACGAGAATTTGCACATTTTGCCGAATTTCTGAAAAACTAATGGACACATTTTAATGAAATTTGTTATGGATACAGAGTTATACATATAAGAGAAAAAAATTATACCATACAACAGTCATGGTACGCACTCATGATCGTTAGTGAGGCTCATCCGCGCAGGAATGTCCAAACTCCACGTTGCACGATCGAACATAAAATGACTCTAATATGGGGTATGGTTCCCTCTCATAGTCATACAGCTCGTACAGCGTGACGTCATACTGGAAACGAGGCAGTTGATAAGTCCCTGTGGCAGTTGGTCCCACTCCTGCAGCAACTCAGTTTTCAGCTCCTGGATGGTTCTCGGAGAGGACTGGCGAGCTGCAATTACCCTCATAAGAGTGTCCCGGACATTCTCGGTATGGTGTAAGTCTGGCGATCTTGCTGGCCAATCCATCCGGCGAATGTCCTCCCCTTCAAGATAATCGTAAACCAAGTGAAACCTATGAGGAAGAGCGTTGTCTTCCGTAAAAAGGAACTGAGGGCCAACTGCGTTCCTGAAAAGTCGAACATAGGGACTGTAAGATATCATCCCTATACCTCTCAGCAGTCAGGGAGCCTCTATCAAACACATGGAGAGGTGTGCGGCAGTCCAGCATGATGCCTGCCCAGACCATGACACCTCCGCTTCCATAGCGTACCATTTCTCGGGTGTTGGAGGAACGACATCGGGTCCCAGGTTCTCAACCGATGAAGGTACGTCGAGAATCAGTGTCCAAGCTGAATAGCGACTCATCTGTGAAGAGAACGTTACCCAACTAAAGTCTGGTCCAAGGCTGATGTTGTCTGCACCATTCTAAACGCGCGCTCTAGTGTGCTGAAGTGAGCGGGACGCAAACAGCGGGTCTTCTGGCAAAAAGCCCTTTCTCACAAAGACTTAGGAAAACAGCAACCCTTAAAACTCGGAATTCCAGTGGCGGCATGAAGCTCACGAGATAGCTGTGCAGCTGTAGCAGTCCTCTGGCGACTCGCTGAAAGTGCCAAATAACGGTCTTTATTGGCCGTCGTGGCTCTTGGACGACCTTGCCCAGGCCTTCTCGATATGGATTGGTTGTCCTTAAACTGTTTCCACAAATTGCAGATGACACTGAGCGTTACATTGAGCTCTGTAGCAACCTGACTTCGCGATTGCCCTGCCTCCATTCTACCGACGATTCTCCACCTCTTTCCGTCATCAATACGTTCATGGCAACTCATTCTACCTGATTGCTTATGAAATTGAACCAATTCCTGCAAAAAACACAACAAATGTCGCCGAGGAGTACGAGCGAACTAATCGCGGAAAAATCCACGTGTGCTTTTCATGCCCTCCGCTGTCACACTTCCGCCCACACTCACGTGTACGCTTACGTATTCGACACTTCAAATCTGCATTCTTATTCGGCGGCATTTTTTGTATCTTTGGTTCTGTACTTTTTGTGAAAATCGACAAAATGTACAAATTCTCTTAACTTTGAACACTAGTGCATATGCTGTCTCAGTTGACTTATTACGCTTTCTCGGAAATCATGTGGTCAAAGAGCTACTTCCACTTTCGATAAGGTTGGTCATAATTTAGTGATCACTCGGTATATATACAGTCATTTGCAAAAGCTTAAGACCACATGTTAATTTATTAAAAATTAAGATTTTTAAAGAAACAACTAATTACTAGCCAGAGATATTTGGAATAATGACACCACAGATGAATTATTACGTTCTTAAGAGCACAAAATGACCAAAAGCCAATGCTTTGTGTGGCCACCTTTGTTTTTTATAACGGATAGAATACGATGTGGCATACTCTCAATGAGGGATTGGCAGTAGTCACTTGAAATATCTTTACACCCCACTTACGTTGTTGCGTCAATCATAGATTGAGAATTTGATGGCTGTTTATCTGCTACCTTATCTTTTAAAATGGTCCACACATTTTCGATGGGGTAAAGGTCGTGACCTTTACCGGGCCAGTGAAGCACAGTTATGTTTTTCCTCTGCAGGAAGTTCTTTAATGTCTTTGATCTGTGGCATGGAGCACCATCCTGCGTAAAGATTGTGCATCTGCGTACTTGCAAATGAATTAACAACTTCTCACGTAACATTTCCGCATATAAAAACGGCCAGTCATGGTAGTGCCTGTCGGCAGAAACGATAATGAAGCAGCACCGGATGCTGACATAGCACCCCATAAAGAGAGATGAGGACAACTAAAGGAGATGTGACTTCCAAAGTGGAATGTATAGAGCTATGCAAGACGGTACGAAAAATTATCACTGAAGATGTAAGGAAATTCAACTGTGAACTAGTGAGGAAAGTAGTTGAAAACAGAGAGCAAAGGGACACCTGAGTAAGGGAAGAAAACAGATTATAGCTCTGAGAAAAGAAGATGGTTCTGTAACAGCAAATAGAGGTGACATTTTGACAAGTGTGAAATATTTCTACTCAAAACTATATGAAGGGAATGATACATGTACTGCAGACATTACGAAAGGTACCAGTACCAGAATTCTTCCAGTCATCTCAGCAGAAGTTGCACATGCAATCAAGAACATGAAATGGGGAAACGCTCCAGGAGAAGATGGAATTACTGTAGACATCCTACAAGAAGCAAGTGGAGAAATTGAAACAGTACTCGCCCAAGTTTTCACTGAATGCCATAATGAAGTGAAGATTCCTGAGGATTGGAACAATACAACAATGATCCTGCTCAATACAAAAGGTGGCATTGTGGATCTCAGGAACTACAGACCTATCAGCCTCCTATCAGTGGTTTATAAAATCTTCAAAAAATTTCTTTCACACCGCTTGAAGGTGACACTTGACATGACTCAACCGAGAGAACAAACTGGATTCAGGAATGGCTACAGCACAATAGATCATATCCACGTACTAAGAGGAATAATTGAAAGAGCGAGGGAATATGAACTTCCATTGTGCATGGCTTTTATCGATTATGAAAAGGCCTTTGATTCAGTTATACCATCAGCAGTTACAATGGCTCTGAAATCCTGCGGTGCTGAAGATGCATACATTAATATTGTTCATAACATCTATGAAAATGCAAGTGGAAAGATTCAGTTATTTGAGAATAGAGCACAAATTAAAACTTGGAAAGAGAGTGAGACAAGGTGACACCATATCTCCCAAACTCTTTAACGCCACATTGGAAAATGTCTTTCAGTCACTGAACTGGGAAAACAAAGGGATAAAGATTAATGGAGGTTATCTAAGCCACCTTCGTTTTGTTGATAATGTTGTCATTTTTGCAACTACACCATCAGAGCTGCAGAGTATGACCCAGGAACTTGCTGACAAGAGTAAAGAAGTGGGATTAAAAATGAATTTTCAGAAGACAAAAGTGTTGTACAATGCGTTTACAAGAAATGAAGATTTATCGATTGATGGGGAAAATCTGGGGATAACCAATACCTACATTTATCTTGGACAGAAGATATCAAGTGAGATTCACATTATTGAAGAAATTAATCGGCGTATAAGACTTGCATGGAGAGCTTTTGGAAAAAAACAGTATGATTTTCAAGAGCAATATGCCATTATGTCTTAAAAAAGTGTTTGATCAATGCATCCTTCCAGTGCTTACGTATGCTGCAGAGACGTGGACCTTAACTAAAAGAGACATACAAAGGCTGCAGACAACTCAAAGATGGATGGAGAGGTGCATGCTTGGTGTAACCAGGAGAGATAAGAAGAGGAACTCGTGGATCAGAAAAATGACAAGAGTGGAAGACACCATGATCAGAATAAAATCCGTGAAATGTCAATGGGCTGTACATACTGCCAGAAGGACAGACCATCGATGGACAGCCGAAGTTTTAGACTGGATTCCAAGTGACAGGAAAAGACCCAGAAGAAGACCACATGGGAGATGGGTGGATGAAATTCGAAAGTATGCAGGGGTGACATGGAGGAGACTGGCACAAGACAGCCCGTAGTGGAAGAAACTTGGGGAGACCTTCGTCCAGCAGTGGATTGATAATGGTTGACAATGATGATGATGATCATTATCTGACAAGGCGGATATCTCACTGTTGTAGTATTGTATTTTTCATCAAACCTTTATGTGATTAAATTGACGCACATTTGATTCATCGGGAAAAAGAACTTGGCTTCAATTTTCAGCAGTCCACGATTGATGACGCTTTGCAAACTGGAGTCTCTTCTTTTTCATGACAGAGGTTAATCAAGGTTTATGTGTAGGTTTATAAGACTTTAATTCAAAATCTTTCCTAAGACGTCGGGAAACAGTGCTGACACTAATGTTAGACCATTTTGAATGTAGAAAATCCTTGATTTTCTTGCAGGAACTCCTAGGAGAACGGATAACTATTCGCCTTGTGGTGATGTCATCTCGTGGGATTGTTTTCCTTGGAAGTTTACTTCTCTTTTGGTCGCTTAATTTGCCTGTAAGAGTATCCTTCGTCATATAAGGCCCCTATTTGTAGTCTCTGAGTAACACTTAACTACGCTTGTTTGCCCATTTTTCGCTGTGTAGAAAATACGTACAGGACCTCTCAGCATAAAAACCAGAAGCAAACTGACACTCAAACGCTTCCCCCACTCTATCAACGACTGCCGCTGTAGGATGATACTACACTGACAGGACGTTGAGTAATACAGAGAGTATCTGACTCAATCGGCAGAAATATCCTAATATTAATACTAACACGTGTATATACACTGCAGAGCAATTGAATTAGAGACAGCTGGCGTTATGCAAATGTGGCACTCTGGGTTGCCATGTAAACGGAAACGACATGACGTATGCAGCAATCCGACAATATAAAGAATGATGCGACGGGAATCAGTAAGAGTCGGACGCAGTATGGGTAAGATGAAGGATCTAAGCGCATTTGACCGTGGGCAAATTGTCGGAGCCATACGAATGGGTCACTCCATCTCGGAAGTCGTGCAGGCACTGGGATTTTCACGAGCCACTGTGTCACGGGTGCACCGTGAGTACATCGAATCCGGTAAAACCATCCTTGCAAGAGCCAACTGCCGTGGACAATAGCGTATGGATGAGCGAGGTCACCGTCGACTAGCTCGCATTGCAACAGCGGATAGACGGGCCGCAGTGCAAGAAATCACGCCGCAATTTAACCCTGGTGCACAAAAACGTGTAAGCAGCCACACCATCCAGAACCATCTCCTCGGTATGGGGTACAGGAGCCATCGTCTCACGAGGGTACCGCTTCTGACAGCACACCACAGGGTGAAAAGATTGGCATGGGCGCGGGAACATCGTCACTGGACCCTAGACATGTGGACAAATGTTGCCTGGGCTGATAAGTCGAGATTCACGTTGGTACATGCGGATGGCAGGAGACGAGTAGGGCGCAAACCACATGAAGCGATGGATCCTTCTTGCCAGCAGGGTACTCTTCAAGCTGGTGGGGGAGGCTTTCTCTTCGGGGGACTGTTTAGGTGAACGTAAATGGAACCCCTGGTACGTGTGACATCGTCCCTCACAGGTCAACGTTACCGGGATATCCTTGACGACCATTTACTCCCGTTTGTGCGTCTTAAACATACCACTGGGGATCTCATCCTGCAACAAGACAATGCAGATCCCGAATTGTATCCAAATGGTTGGATGAACACTCCACACACGTGACCTCGCTTCCTTGACCAGCTAGGTACCCTGACCTTAATCCCATCAAGCACATCTGGGATACCATCGAGAGAGATGTTCGAGGTTCTGACCCCTCCTCTGTCAAATATTCGTGAACTGTGGGAGCTTGTTCAGAGATCGTGGATCCGTATGGCTTCCCAACGCTTCCGGTTTCTTGTCGAGTCCATGCCGAGACGAATCGCCGCCGTCATCAGGGCGAAAGGTGGTGCTACACGTTACTAGACAGGTATCTCTAATTTAATTGCTCTTCAGTGTATATCGGGATGACAAAGCGATCCTTAGACAGTAGATGTAAGGAACACGTACGAAGTGTGAACCAGGACATGTGGAATACAGCCCTTGCCATAGAAATCATGCATTGATCGGCTGCTACTGTATGGAATAATATTAGAAGAATTGCCCCTTACACAAATTTTAAAGAGACTGCAATCAGGGAAACAGTGGAAATCCTATGCAGGAAACCAGCATGCAATGATATAGTCTCTTCTGAACTACTAGTGCTTTGGCATACGTTACTAAAAGATGAAAACATAGCACACGCAGCGTATAATAGCGTGATAAGAATTCCTGTAATATGCTCGTGATGTCACCCACGTTATTTTCAAAAATCATCTTCGTTCTTTACGTGTTCCAAATCCCTGCATTTTTATGTCTATCATTGCCTTGAAAAAGCCTCCCAGTGGAGTGCAAAAGCTTGGCGAATATTTGTGCTGACTGCACCACAAAAATAACCGGATTTAATAAGCTATATGCGTTTCATTATTATTCAACTCTGGTGTATTTCAAATAAAGTTATCAAAATGTCTTCTCTCCAAAGATATCAATAACATATCGAAGCTGCTTGCAAATTACTTTGATTCAGTTTTCATCGATATCATAAATTCTTCGTGAAAAAATGTGTAGCTTCGTCTCTGGCTACGCGAGATCTGTTTTTTCTTGCAGCTTGAAGATAGATCTTTTACAGTTCCGATGCACGAAATCGCAATACAGATCTACTTATTTGTAAAGGAAAGCTATTTGAAAGCTTATGCCATCTAGTCTGAAAGACTCACTCCGAGCGTTGTTTATTCGCTTCACAAGCGCGGGCTTAATTTGAAACTGAAGCCGTTAATTTCAGGAGTGTGTCAGAAGCAATAAGGCGAAGATGCGTAATGAAGGCATTTCTTCTTTTGACGCAAACCTTTGGTGGAACGGCTCCCATCAAAGGAAACTTAAATGTTAAATGCCGAGTTTTGTAACGTTGAACACGGTCGGTGTATCACGACTTCTGACACGCATTCCAAATGTTTCAGACTTTAAAATCAAATAGTTGGCTGCAATTTCCGCAGGATCTAGGTATTTGTTCCAGAAACAAGTGAACGCAATATCAGTACCCTACAGTGGCAGAACTTTGAAAAGGGTATCGTTCACTTGATCGATAGGTCACTTCACCGAAAATCACTTTGCCGAAAATCACTTGATCGAAAGGTACATTTCACCGAAGGGTCACTTGACCGAAAAGTTCGGTTCACCGAAAGGTCACTTCACCTAAAATTTCATTTCATCGAAAGGACGTTTGATCGAAAAGATCATTTCACCGAAGGATAACTTTACCTAAAAGTTCATTATATCGAAAGATCATTTCACCGAATGGTCAGTTTATCGAAAACTTAGAATTTTGTTGTTAGAGATCTGTTGGAGTGTGGTGCTAGTTTTTTAAAAACTGGTCACCTAAATATTATCGGATTGTATAAAAAATACACTTTTAATTTCTATGAAACCCCTCCCCGTAAGTAGGTTTTTCGAAATATAACATTAATTACAAGGCCTAAATCTGTTCCTTTTTGTCAAATTTTAATAATCCGAGCTCATATTCGTAAGGGTTATATAGGAAATCAAGTAAATAATGTTCCACTTTTACTGAACCCAAAACATTAATTTTTTGACCGTTGGCCTAGATACAGTCCACTATAACAGATTTTAACCCTACTCACATTCATAAGCATTACATAAAATGTAAAGTAACTTTTTATGTAAACCTTATGAACATGAGCACGCACAAATAAAATTTGCAAAAAAGGCCTAAGCCGAGACCTAGGGCCCTAAAATTGATTCTTTTTTGCCTGAAAAAATGTGCAACATTATTAACTTGACTTTTTATGTAAACTTTATGAGCATGAGCACGCACGCTTAAAATTTGCTAAAAAGGCATAAGCCGAGGGCTATTGCCCTAAACCTGGTTATTTTTGCATGAAAAAATGTGCAACATTATTAACTTGACTTTTTATGTAAACTTTATGAACATCAGTACGCACGCTTAAAATTTGCTAAAAAGGCATAAGCCGAGGGCTATTGCCCAAAACCTGGTTATTTTTGCATGAAAAAATGTGCAACATTATTAACTTGACTTTTTATGTAAACTTTATGAACATCAGTACGCACGCTTAAAATTTGCTAAAAAGGCATAAGCCGAGGGCTATTGCCCTAAACCTGGTTATTTTTGCACGAAAAATTGTGCAACATTATTAACTTGACTTTTATGTAAACTTTATGAGCATGAGTACACACGCTTAAAATTTGCTAAAAGGGCATAAGCCGAGGGCTATTTCCCTAAACCTGATTCTTTTTGCATGAAAAATATGCAACATTATTAACTTGACTTTTTATGTAAACTTCATCAACATGAGTACGCACGTTTAAAATTTGCTAAAAAGGCCTAAGCCTAGACCTAGGGCCCTAAAATTGATTCTTTTTTGCCTGAAAAAATGTGCAACATTATTAACTTGACTTTTTATGTAAACTTTATGAGCATGAGTACGCACGCTTAAAATTTGCTAAAAAGGCATAAGCCGAGGGCTATTGCCCTAAACCTGGTTATTTTTGCATGAAAAAATGTGCAACATTATTAACTTGACTTTTTATGTAAACTTTATGAACATCAGTACACACGCTTAAAATTTGCTAAAAAGGCATAAGCAGAGGGCTATTGTCCTAAACCTCGTTATTTTTGCATGAAAAAATGTGCAACATTATTAACTTGACTTTTTATGTAAACTTTATGAACATCAGTACGCACGCTTAAAATTTGCTAAAAAGGCATAAGCAGAGGGCTATTGTCCTAAACCTCGTTATTTTTGCATGAAAAAATGTGCAACATTATTAACTTGACTTTTATGTAAACTTTATGAACATCAGTACGCACGCTTAAAATTTGCTAAAAAGGCATAAGCCGAGGGCTATTGCCCTAAACCTGGTTATTTTTGCATGAAAAAATGTGCAACATTATTAACTTGACTTTTTATGTAAACTTTATGAGCATGAGTACATACGCTTAAAATTTGCTAAAAAGGCATAAGCCGAGGGCTATTGCCCTAAACCTGGTTATTTTTGCATGAAAAAATGTGCAACATTATTAACTTGACTTTTTATGTAAACTTTATGAGCATGAGTACACACGCTCAAAATTTGCTAAAAAGGCATAAGCCGAGGGCTATTGCCCTAAACCTGGTTATTTTTGCATGAAAAAATGTGCAACATTATTAACTTGACTTTTTACGTAAACTTTATGAACATCAGTACGCACGCTTAAAATTTGCTAAAAAGGCATAAGCCGAGGGCTATTGCCCTAAACCTGGTTATTTTTGCATGAAAAAATGTGCAACATTATTAACTTGACTTTTTATGTAAACTTTATGAACATCAGTACGCACGCTTAAAATTTGCTAAAAAGGCATAAGCCGAGGGCTATTGCCCAAAACCTGGTTATTTTTGCATGAAAAAATGTGCAACATTATTAACTTGACTTTTTATGTAAACTTTATGAACATCAGTACGCACGCTTAAAGTTTGCTAAACCTGATTCTTTTTGCATGAAAAATATGCAACATTATTAACTTGACTTTTTATGTAAACTTCATCAACATGAGTACGCACGTTTAAAATTTGCAAAAAAGGTCTAAGCCTAGACCTAGGGCCCTAAAATTGATTCTTTTTTTGCCTGAAAAAATGTGCAACATTATTTACTTGAGTTTTTATGTAAACTTTATGAGCATGAGTACACACGCTTAAAATTTGCTAAAAAGGCATAAGCCGATGGCTATTATCCTAAACCTGGTTATTTTTGCATGAAAAAATGTGCAACATTATTAACTTGACGTTTTATGTAAACTTTATGAACATCAGTACGCACGCTTAAAATTTGCTAAAAAGGCATAAGCCGAGGGCTATTGCCCTAAACCTGGTTATTTTTGCATGAAAAAATGTGCAACATTATTAACTTGACTTTTTATGTAAACTTTATGAGCATGAGTACATACGCTTAAAATTTGCTAAAGAGGCATAAGCCGAGGGCTATTGCCCTAAACCTGGTTATTTTTGCATGAAAAAATGTGCAACATTATTAACTTGACTTTTTATGTAAACTTTATGAGCATGAGTACACACGCTTAAAATTTGCTAAAAAGGCATAAGCCGAGGGCTATTGCCCTAAACCTGGTTATTTTTGCATGAAAAAATGTGCAACATTATTAACTTGACTTTTATGTAAACTTTATGAACATCAGTACGCACGCTTAAAATTTGCTAAAAAGGCATAAGCCGAGGGCTATTGCCCTAAACCTGGTTATTTTTGCATGAAAAAATGTGCAACATTATTAACTTGACTTTTTATGTAAACTTTATGAGCATGAGTACATACGCTTAAAATTTGCTAAAGAGGCATAAGCCGAGGGCTATTGCCCTAAACCTGGTTATTTTTGCATGAAAAAATGTGCAACATTATTAACTTGACTTTTTATGTAAACTTTATGAGCATGAGTACACACGCTTAAAATTTGCTAAAAAGGCATAAGCCGAGGGCTATTGCCCTAAACCTGGTTATTTTTGCATGAAAAAATGTGCAACATTATTAACTTGACTTTTTACGTAAACTTTATGAACATCAGTACGCACGCTTAAAATTTGCTAAAAAGGCATAAGCCGAGGGCTATTGCCCTAAACCTGGTTATTTTTGCATGAAAAAATGTGCAACATTATTAACTTGACTTTTTATGTAAACTTTATGAGCATGAGTACACACGCTTAAAATTTGCTAAAAAGGCATAAGCCGAGGGCTATTGTCCCAAACCTCGTTATTTATGCATGAAAAAATGTGCAACATTATTAACTTGACTTTTTATGTAAACTTTATGAGCATCAGTACGCACGCTTAAAATTTGCTAAACTGATTCTTTTTGCATGAAAAATATGCAACATTATTAACTTGACTTTTTATGTAAACTTCATCAACATGAGTACGCTCGTTTAAAATTTGCAAAAAAGGCCTAAGTCTAGACCTAGGGCCCTAAAATTGATTCTTTTTTGCCTGAAAAAATGTGCAACATTATTAACTTGACTTTTTATGTAAAGTTTATGAACATGAGTATGCACGCTTGAAATTTGCTAAAAAGGCCTAAGCCGAGGGCTAGAGCCCTAAACTTGATTCTTTTTGCATGAAAAAATGTGCAACATTATTAACTTAAATTTTTTTTCTATGTAAACCTTATTTAAATGAGTTTGCACGATTGAAATGGGGTAAAAAGCCTAATCCAAGGCCTAGGGTCCTAAAATTGATTCTTTTTGTCTGAAAAAATGGGCAACATTATTAATTTTACTTTTTATGTAAACCTTGTAAACATGAATGGAATACAGGATTGCATCATACAATACAAATTTTGAAAATGACAATCCGCTTTTTGGTGTAAATATGACAAGGATTAAAATTATGAACATGATTAATTTTTACTAAAAAGGATTATTGTCAAAAAAAAAAGTTTGTCTTGGAACTAATTCTTTGCATTTTCTGTGACACGGAGAAATCAAAAGTGCAATTTGAGTATGATCTCCAAACGTTTCGGTGGTCTGTCTGCTGAACTTGCACCATGCTACAACAGATCCTGTAATGAAATCCAAAGTTTTCGATAAACTGACCCTTCGGTGAAATGACCTTTTGATGAAATTAGCTTTTGGGTAACGCAACCTTTCGATGAAATGAACTTTTCGACCAAGTGACCTTTCGGTGAAATTTACCTTTTGATCAAGTGATCCTTCGGTGAAATGAACTTTTCGTTCAAGTGATCTTTCGGTGAAACAATATTTTCGGTGCAGTGATTTTCGGTCAAGTGACCCTTCGGTGAAGTAAATGTCGTACGAATGAACCATACCCCTTTGAAAAACGTTCACTGGTCCTGCGAACCAGTGATCCAGAAGCAGTGGCGTAAATACCCCCCCCCGGGGGTGGGGGGAGGCCCAGTTAACGAAGGGCGCACTGCATCTGCCAGTTGTAGTTTTATGAAAAAATTGGAACACGCACAATAATTAACCCAAAGATTCATATTTTGCTTTAAGATATAATTAGCTGTGCCTAAACAAATGTCTAGTTTCACTTTTAAAACACTGAATGTCCTACAGATTGAAAGTGTTTGGCTCTTTGACTTGGGTTTGTAATACGATTGCTCAGCAATGGATTGAAAATAATGCAATCGCTCTCTAATCGCCCTTTCTCTGCGCTTCCGAGGAAAAGCGCAAGGCTACTTTGGGATTCCCCGTGAAGGATGTGGGGAAAAACAGTCAGTTACTTAGGATTACGTACACTACAGGCGTCAGCATTTATTCACAGCAACAGCAGATCTGCCATATGTAATAGGGGGATTTTTTCATAATTAATACACACAATTGACGTGGATTAGGAACATCAAACAGAAGTCATCGCTCTTTCCATGTTTAAACGTGAGTCATGGAAAAATTCTCGTTTATAAGTGTATTCTAGTTTATAAGAAGTCCACGTTTATAAGTGAGTCGCGGACCCTGGGTTCGATTCCCGGTGGCGGCCGATGATAATGTTTTTGGTCCACATCAATTGCGTGTATTAATTTATTATTCATTCGCCTCTTAGTTATTTGTTCAGTTTCTACTTTCCATCTTTGGTGAATCCCCAGCATTGTGCGGGGATCCAAGAAGCAACCTGCCATGTGGTTTGTCAGTTAGACGTGTGTGAGTCTGGCGAATTCGAGGCGGCTGTGGTGCAGTGGTAGCATATTTGGCGCGTAACAGGAAGACCCTGGGTTCGATTCCCTGTGGCGTCCGATGAGAACTTTTCGGTGACTCACTTATATACGTGGAAAGAACGATGACTTCTGTTTGATGATTTCTTCAAGTGATTTATTTTAGTTTTGGACAATGCAAGTACACGTATTGTCAAATCTATTACTTAAAAAGTAAAACCTACAGGGCTGTACGTACCACCATTACTTTTGCAGGCACTCTTCCTGACTTCCTAACCCTCCCTCTCCTCCCCAACCACCAGACACATACACCGCAAAAATTGCATCCACCGTCGTGTTCGAAATCCTGTAAAAACCTACTGTACTTAGGAGGGCTGAAGTAACCTAAGTAGCACACTGATATTGGCCAATGGTTGGCCCAATGATATTTTTGCGTCGGCAGCGTTGGGCGAAGGTTGCATTGTTTATCGAAAATTGGCCAACGGTTTTTCCAACCACACATGACAGACCATTTATCAACAAATGACCACTTAACGGTTGTCCGATGGTTGTCCAACAACACATGACCAACCATGGTTGTCCAAGAACACATGATCACATTGGAAAACTGTTTGCAACAGTTTTCCAATGTAGGTCCAACCGTTGAACCAACACATATCCAATTGTTGGCTGCCGAGTCTCCTCGTCGCTGGGCCGACCGTTAAAAGCCCACGGTTGATCCAACATAATATTGCTACCGGGGAAATCATGTTGGGGGGGGCGCACGTTGTGCTGGTTACGCCACTGTCCAGAAGTCCAGTATGGACCAGAAGTTCGAGGCCCGCAGCCATTTTTACTGGCCCACAAAGGACACAAATATTAATCCATTTAATACGAATAATGTATTAGTTTTATTGTCCTTCTTCAAGGCAGGCTGAAGTAAAGCGTGTAAACTTTATTGTGAAATAAACTAAATGATACAGTACAAATATTTCGAAAAGTATTTCCACTCTGATTCCCATTTAGGAAGTACTTCGAAAGTGCTACAAATTCTCTTCCGCTGCAATTGCTGGCGGGTGTGTCGTGTCTTTCCATGTACCAGTACGCGATACACACTGAAGTACCAAAAGTCTTGGGATAGCAGTATGTAAATTTTTAACTAGCGCTGTCGTCGTATAAAGACTTCGACGCACGACACGATTTTCATCAGTTGCGAGGGGTAACTCCCGTGAGTCAGATTGAACAACCTTCAGTAGGATTATGGCAAACCGACGTGAATTATCGGAGTTTGAATGAGGCATAATAGTGGGAACCAGGCGGATGGGACTTTACTGATCCACTGGGTGACCATTTGTAGCCCTTCACGGACTTCATGCACCAAAACAACAATGGTATTTTTCAGGCGGACAATGTACCATGTCATCGGGCCCAAGTTGTCCAAAATTGGTTCGAGGAGCATTCTGGTAAAGCTCTAATGTTGTCAATGAATAATAATTTTCAACAATTTAAGACAACACCGTCAATACACGATAAAAACGTATGAAAGGGGAAGAACCCTTTACAAGTCAGGTAAAACTTTACTAAAAGTTAAAATATTTACAGATTAAAAGTGAGATCTTTCGGGAGCTCCATGTCCCATCCTTAGACTAGAATAGTATGTGCCAGTGTGGTCTTTACATCTGACAACTATTCCCCCGCACGCTTGTTTATTCTCAGGAACGTTTGTAGTCGATACAACTTGGCATTTGGAATTCGGACATCAAACATCTTATCAATTATTAAGAAAGACAGAGACCCCATATATCCATGTGAAAGGTTTGGAATTTACAGCATTCCTATGAAAAAGGTGGACGATAGTTCATCACAAAAGCTGTATATTGGGTCCACAAAACGCTCTTTGCAGCTTCGCTCATCAGAACACATTTATAGTGTAAAGACCGATGCTATGAACTCTGCCCTAGCTCGACTTACACACAGTGGGACCCATTATCCGGCCTGGAAAGAGGCTAGTATCCTTTTTACTCCATCGGACGTGTCTACTCTTCTTTTCACAGAGATGTACGTATATTCACTTACTGTTACAAGTATGATGTAATTACTCATTACGTAGTGAAATACCACAACCGTGGGAAATGTTATTTCCAGGAGAGTATCCACGTCAGACAGAATAACCATGTAAGTTTTTAAATTTATGTCATAACTAACCTTGAGTGGTTAAAGTGCGTAACGTTGATGAACTTCCTTTTGTAACTTGATTTCCGCTAGAGCGCGGGGTGAGTACTCTTCAAAATTGGTCCTACGTCATAGAAGCTCTTGGACATTGTATATATATAGAGCACACTGGCACATACTATTGTAGTCTGAGGATGGGACATAGTGCTCCTGAAAGATCGCACTTTTAATCTGTAAATATTTTAACTTTTAGTTAAGTTTTACCTGACTTTTAAAGGGGTTTTCTCCTTTCATAAGTTTTTATCGTGTATTGACGGTGTTGTCTTTAACTTTTGAATTTTAACAGCACGAAGGTTAACTGCTCTTAATGATTTTCAGGCTTGAGGAATGTGTATGGGCATGTCATCATTACATCAATAATTAGTTAACTAGACGAAACCCGTCGGAATCGGCGGTCATTTTTTTTAATAATTAACTCATGTAAAATAAAACCAAAATCATGCTGTCTAAACACGTTTAATATTAAAAATTATGAACCTCGCATTATAGGTAGACATAAATACATACAGTTAAAAACGTTAAAAACACACTAGCACTTTCGTGACCGCCATCGGTCACTTCTTCAGGTGTGACTACCAGTTCTAAGCAGCAACGGTCAGCATATATGTACAGCATGATGTGTCAGGTCAGACGGGTGCGCAGAGAGACATAAAAAGGACAAGGGGTCAGGAGTCAGTAATAAAGGCCGCGGGTGGCGTAGTGGGCAACGTTCGTGACTGCCACGGAAAGGACCTCAGGTTCGATCCCAGGCAGGTACGAACGCTCGATCCACTAAATATCCGCCGTGCGTCGGATGGGCACGTTAAGCCGTCGGACCCCGGGTACTGGCCCACCCGGTAACAAATAAGGGCGTCTTCTTCCCCCTTTCTACTTCGCTTCCGTGTAACTTTCCTATCGGGCACTCTACTCCAAATCTCCTAGTTTCATATTTCTAAGGGTCGTTTAAGACCTGGTGTTAGACACTCCCTTCCTAAAATAGTCTACATATGATCATGATCAAGAGAGTCAGTAATAATTATTACAATATTTAAATCACAGTAAGTCATGTATAAGGTATTTCCAAGCATCAGTAATATAGTTACGAATATCATCGTTGCAGCAACTTCCCCGGTGAGCCAGAATCTGAAGGGTAATAAATTATTATTCTTAGGTATAATCAGAATAGTAACCTTAGACCATATTAGTTCGAAAGGTTTGCTTAGAAGCAAACGTGACATAGCTGTGGAGCCATTGCGGACTTTAATACTGTATTTGTGTTCCTGCAGTCTGACCTTTAGATTACGAGATGTGGAACCTATGTAGGAAGTATTCCCTTCATCGAGGTCAGAGGACAGGAGAAGGATTCTGCAAATTTCATAATTATCTAATAAAGCAGGTCTGTCATGGTCGCTACGAACCAACGAAAATAATTTACAAGACGACAACCCAAAGTCAATACCAAAAGGTGTGCAGATATTTTTAAGTAGATGTGAAAGTGGTGGCAAAAACGGGATAGAACCCACAAATGTTATTGTTCTAACTTCTCTGGTTAGTGCTGTAGATTCAAAACGTTGGGATTTCTTAATAAGTTTATTACCAATGTAATTAGAGTACCCAAAGGAATTAGCCAACTCGTAGATTTTCAGGATTTCCTGTTCATAAGTTTGCTTAGTGGAACAGTGTGAATGAGCTCTGTGTACCATAAAACGCAAGGAAGCAAGTTTTTGGCAATACGGATGATTAGAAGTGGCAGGGATCATTAAAACCTGAGAGGTGGATTTCCGAAAAACTGAAGTCGTAACCAAATTTGTGGTAGAACCACGAGTGAGCAGGATAACTAAAAACGGCCAAGTAAAATCCAATTCAGTTTCCACTGAAAATTTGATAGAGACAAATTTTGACGGAAAACTATTAACCAAATCCTGTAGGTCCAATGTTGTCCCCTGCCCAAAAGTTAGAATATCATCAACGTATCGAATGTAAAGGAGTGGTTTAATAGAGGAGATGTTTAGCACCTCGTTTTCCAATTGCTGTAGGAGAATTTCAGCAAGGAGGGGCGATAGTGGAGAACCCATTGGGGCCCCTTCCAACTGCTTATAAAAAACATCATTTAAAGGAAAATACGTCCTATTATAAACAAGTTGTAGAGCATGAATAATAGCTTTAGCGTTAGGGGCAGAAAAAGTATTGGAAGCCATCAGTTTGGAAAGAATCAAATTCTGAACAGTGGGAACAGGAATATTAGGAAACAATGATATGGCATCAAATGAGAACATCGTAAATGGAAACAGAATAAGTTGAATAAAGTGAATAGAAGATAAAGCCTGAGGATAACTGGAGATAGAGTAACGTGAATTAGCAGTGAGATGATTCAATAATTTGGCAAGAGTACACTCAAGATGGCAAGTGGGGTAAGCAAAAGCTGAGAACAGAGGAAAAATTGGGTGGTCAGGTTTGTATAATTTTGACTTTCCGAACAAAGCACGGACGCGGGGCCCAGGAGGAGGGGTGTAAACATTTAATAATGTCAGGAGGTAAGTCTGGAAAAGATATTAGGTTATTAATTGCAGTGATCGTGGCAGAAGTTGGGTCTCGAAGGCAAATGGAGTGTGGGATTTGTTCAATAGCCTCCAACATTTTTCGATTGTACACCTCCGTATCGATAATGATAATTTGTGAGCTTTTATCTGAAGAAATAATAGAAATGTCTTTATTGTTACGAAGTTCTCGTAGACCTGTAACTTCTTCACGGGACTGATGTGTGATCTTTGTAGCTGAAACCTTTGTTTGCATATAACGGATGACATCAGCAACCTTAAAACGAGTAGGTTTTTGCACATTTATAGGTAAGGCACGTATAATAGTTTAAATTTTAGGGATAAGGGTAAAGCTATCAATATGTGAAGTCTGAAAAGCATATTTTGGTCCCTTATCAAGTGCCGATTTTTGAGCTAATCATCAGTATTGCCAAAAACTTACTTTCTTGCGTTTTATGGTACACATAGCTCGTTCTCACTGTTCTACTAAGCAAACTTATGAACAGGAAATCCTGAAAATCTACGAGTTGGCCAATTCCTTTGCGTAGTCTAATTACATTGTTAATAAACTTATTAAAAAATCCCAACGTTTTGACTCTACAACACTAACCAGAGAAGTTAGAACCACAATATTTGTGGGTTCTATCACGTTTTTGCCACTACTTTCACATTTACTTAAAAATATCTGCAGACCTTTTGGTATTGACTTTGGGTTGTCTTCTTGTAAATTATTTTCGTTGGTTTGTAGCGATCGTGACAGACCTGCTTTATTAGATAATTATGGAATTTGCAGAATCCTTCTCCTGTCCTCTGACCTCGATGAAGGGAATACTTCCTACATAGGTTCCACATCTCGTAATCTAAAGGTCAGACTGCAGGAACACAAATACAGTATTAAAGTCGGTAATGGCTTCACAGCTATGTCACGTTTGCTTCTAAGCAAACCTTTCGAACAAATATGGTCTGAGGTTACTATTCTGACTATACCTAAGAATAAGAAATTATTACTATTTACTGAAGCCCTTCAGATTCCGGCTCACAGAGGAAGTTGCTGCAACGATGATATTGCTAACTATATATTTCTGATGCTTGGAAATACCTTATACATGACTTACTGCGATTTAAATATTGTAATAATTATTACTGACTCCTGACCATTTGTCCTTTTTATGTCTCTCTGCGCACCCGTCTGACCTGACACATCATGTTGTACATATATGCTGACCGTTGCTACTTAGAACTGGTAGTCACACCTGAGAAAGTGACCGATGGCGGTCACGAAAGCACTAGTGTGTTTTTAACGTTTTTAACTGTATGTATTTATGTCCTCCTATAATGCGAGGTTCATAATTTTAAATATTAAACGTGTTTAGACAGCATGATTTTGGTTTTAACTTGTAACACGTATCTTCATCAATTTTATTCATGTAAAAGAACGAATGTAAACTTTATTTGATTGACAAATTCATTCAACCACTTCTGTAAGTCCAGGTTCGTGTTTTTTTGTGTGTGACTAAAGATTTAACGGCCACCGTGAGCAACTCAATGCGCTATAAGCAGTCGCACGTCCCTAATTTAGAGTCGCTGGTTTGAGGGAAAGAGCAGAGACCCAGTTCCGTAAGACAAAAACAAAATCCATACCTCATCGGGATTCGAAGCTGGTAGACGAAACCCGTCGGAATCGACGAATAGTTTTTTTCTCCCGGTAGACACAACCCGTCGTATTCTACGATTTTTTTCTTTTTGAAAGGAATAAACTCATAAAACGTTCATTTACATCTTTACATAATGGGAAACGTCTTACCTACTTTAGCACACTGGATCGAATGAATGTTAAATTGTATATATACATCACACAGTCCAATGGCACAACGCAATCAGGTCTTTGAGTGTTCGCTGTTCCGATAAGAACTTTCAAACAAATTACTGCTAGCCTTGTTTTTCACAACGGTTCGCTGAGAAGAGAGACTTCTGACTTTGGACTATCTGAGTCCCTCCATACTTCGCCTTCAACATCGCCTGAGTCAACCGCAAGCGATCGAATGTCAACCGCACACTTCTCCCATTGACTTTACATGAGAATTTTGAAGTCTCACAACGCCCGAACCGTCGCCTTAATCTTATTTTTCTCTTCAACTAGCAAATCTACATGGTAAGAACTTTATTTTGATATCTCAACCATACGTTTACGTTTAGCCGTTCTCTCACAACTGGTCTTACAGTAAAAAACCTTATAGAATTAATATATAGATTTATAAATAAATAGATTTTAACGGAGGTGAGACATACTCAAGGTGGTGGAGATGACCGCGGTGCCTTTCCATACGGGTCGATGTGACCCCGTACCAACAAGACGAGCGAAACCTGGGGTAGATGAATGCATCTTGACATCGCATTGATGTTCACATAGGTACACTTTAATATTCGAAATAGAGGAGCCAATGTAAATCTTTGGAGAGCTGTCCACGTCTAAAGGTTCAGAGGTAATACTGTTTTTTGAAAACACTCCGTATATATGATTGCCATATAACCTTCACTGTGGTCATTGTCAACTGATGATGAATTTCTAGGGAGTTCGAAAGATCTCATGCGTATCTTTTAGCCTGTGTATATACACTGAAGAGCAATTGAATTAGAGACAGCTGGCGTTATGCAAATGTGGCGCTATGGGCGACCCTGTAAACGGAAACGACATGACGTATGCAGCGTTGAACCTAAATAAATGGATAATTTAATGACATAAATTCGAAAGTAAACACAGCATAATTTCCTTTAACAATTGAACTAAGGCAAAGTCCATGAAAATGAAGTTTCTTCCGAATGTTTCAATGATAAGAAAGGATAACGTTTTCCTTACACGGCGAAAATTCAATATTGATTTTGCTGGTTTTAAATCCAAATTCAACGGAGATGTTTCCGTCATAAAACAACAACGTACCTTTTCAAGCTTGAGAGCTTAAAAGGTAAGCTGTTTGAGTGTGTGTTATTTATTACTCTTTACAGCAATTGCTTTAGCACACAAGCTGTTTAATTCGTATACTCATATCTCAATCTCAGAACGTACTGCTCTTTTCTGCCTGTTACAAAGCTCAAAGTGTCATGAACAACGAGCTGCTCTTCTGGCAACAATATTACCTAATTCCAGCTAGAGGACTCTAGATGAGCTGATGGATTTTCACATAAACAATAACAAACGCTGGTGAATGAATCTTTTCTCACGTTTGTTGGTTAGGATAGATGGCAGCAGTGCCGGAAGGTTCTCTTATTTACACAGCTACAAAGCGTTACTTCCAATAAAACATTACCTGCAAAAACATCAGCAAAACACCTAAAATGTTTTCTAAAATTTCTCATTTGTTTAGGAACTTCGTGAAAAGAATTATCATATTTTTAACACTTTTTATTGAAGAATGGAAAACTGTGAACTCTCCGAAAGATAAAACCCGAAGCTCAAGTAAATTTCCATGTTGGCGTATGCAATTGCAAATCGTTGGGGCTAAGCGATTCTCCATCCATTCTGTTCATTCATGAAAGGCTATTTTAACCAACTAGGAGCTTAGATTTTAACTTATGGGAACAAAAGAGCTATTATAAAATTACACTAAACGGCAAAGGCAGCTTTCTTCTACTGAAGCTTCGAAGCAAACTGGAACGTAAAAAGCGTATACATAACCATTCTTTTGTTGCTGCTTTATCCGAACTATGAATTAAGATTTAGACTCTCGAAAGAGGTATTCACAAGGAGGAAATTGAACACCAGAGTTTCTGTGTTTCTTGTCAGTTTTCGTCATTATCTCTTCTTCAGAGATTGGAAATCTACAGAGAAAATCAAGTAAATGTTTCTGGAAGTTTATTAAATGTCCTTATTAAGAACATCGCTTTCCGAGAGTTTATTACAGTTTCTCGCATAACTGTGACTAATGACAAATGTTATTTTAGCGCGCATTCTAACCAAGTACGATAGCGCCTCCAAAATGAAAGGGTGCCAGTATTGATTAAACGTCATTCAGCCATATAAGGCGGCCAACGAAGGTGAAACAAGGTACACTGCACCTAGGAAATGATGCTTCTTTGACACCAAAGCAATTGGTTCCTCGTGCGAGTTAGAAATATGCAGATATTCTTCTCTGAGCGTGTATGTATATATGTATTTGGATTCTTTCATGTGTTTTGGTACCAACAGTATTGACGTCTTAATTCCTTGGGCGTAAATGTTAAAGTACTCAGAGAGATATCGGACTAGTTTTCTCTTCTTCTCTCTTTCTTGGAATCGTTCCTTTAATTACAAAGATGCACTTTACATAGCCGTAACTAGCGCAATGGATTTCTCTAAAAATCTGAAGATTTGTTAACCAACCTTTATAATGTTTTAAGGCTGCAACAACATTCATTGAAAACCAAATGTTTAATATTAACTTTTAAATGACGACTAACAGTCACAGGGGTCAATATATATATGAGATTAGCATTTCTATTGGGATCGGACCCTGTAGAAATGCTAATCTCAGTTGCTAATCTTATTAATGCTAATCTTACTAATCTCATGCTAATTTAAATTTCTAATCTTACTAAACTCATTCTAATCTGAATGGCTCCTCTTACTAATCTCATGCTGATCTCAAGTGCTAATTTTCCTAATCTCATGCTGATCTCAAGTGCTAATTTTCCTAATCTCATGCTAATCTTACTAATATCATGTTAATCTCAGGTGTTAATCTTACTAATATCAAGCTAATCTCAGGTGGTAATTTTACTAATGTCATGCTAATTTCAGGTGATAATCTTACTAATCTCATCTCATGCTAATATCAATTGCTAATCTTACTAATATCATACTAATCTCAGGTGACAAATTTACTAACTTTATTTAGATAAATTTACTAACTAATATCAGTTGCTAATCTTACTAATCTCATGTGCTAATCTTGCTAATATCAATTGCTAATCTTACTAATATCATGCTAATCTCAGGTGCTAATCTTATTAATATTATGCTAATCTTATTAATCGCTTATCTCAATTGCTAATCTTACTAATATCATGCTAATCTCAGGTGATAAATTTACTAACCTTATGCTAATATCAGTTGCTAATCTTACTAATCTCATGTGCTAATCTTGCTAATCTCCGTTGCTAATCTTGCTAATCTCAGTTGCAAATCTTACTAATCTCAATTGCTAATCTTGCTAATCTCCGTTGCTAATCTTGCTAATCTCAGTTGCAAATCTTACTAATCTCATGTGCTAATCTTGCTAATCTCCGTTGCTAATCTTGCTAATCTCAGTTGCAAATCTTACTAATCTCAATTGCTAATCTTACTAATATCGTGCTAATCTTACTAATCGCTTATCTCAATTGCTAATCTTACTAATATAATGCTAATCTCAGGTGTTAATGTTATTAATCTCATGCTAATCTTACTAATATAATGCTAATCTCAGGTGTTAATGTTATTAATCTCATGCTAATCTTACTAATATAATGCTAATCTCAGGTGTTAATGTTATTAATCTCATGCTAATCTTACTAATATAATGCTAATCTCAGGTGTTAATGTTATTATACTCTCACTGCTAATCTTACTAATATCATGCTAATCACAGGTGCTAATCATACCAATGTCATGCTAACCTCAGGGGCTAAATTTACTAACCTCATGCTAATATCAGTTGCTAATCTTACTAATCTTATGTGCTAATCTTGATAATCTCATTTGCTAATCTTACTAATCTCAGGTGCTAATCTTACTAAGCTCAGACGCTAATCTCATGCTTATCTCAGTTGCTGATCTTATTAATCTCATGCTAATCTCAGTTCCCCGTCCGAAGCAACTAGAGTGGGCACATGAGCACCAAAACTGGACTTTAAGTGATGGGTAGAAGGTCGTCTCGTCGTATGAATCTGATTTCCTCTTGCACCGTGTGGACTTCCGGGTAGGTGTGCGTTGTTTACCTGGGGAACTGTTGGCACGAAGATGCACAGTGTGTCAATAACCAGCCGGTGAAGGAAGTACAATGCTTTGGGCAATGTTCTGCAGAGAAAACCATGGAAACCCAGCTACAAGAAACTATGACGTTTATCAACTATCTAAAAATCATTGGAAACCAGTTACATGCTTTTTTGGCAAAGATATTTCTTTCTAGCAGTGCCTTCTTTCAACAGGATAATGAGGTACGCGACACTGCCCGGATTGTTCGAGAGTGCTTCAAGGAACATGAGAAACACTTCCAGATATTGCCCTGGCATTCAAATTTCCCAGAGATAAATCCAATTGAGCATCTGGGGTTTGTGTTGGAAAAGCAAAGCCGACATGCCGCAGCTCACTCACGTAATTCACACCAATGATCCATTACATTAAGACCACCCCCAACCTAGAGAACTGAGCGCACCTGGAGACCGAATGGTGGCCCAGGTCAAGTTCACACAGTAGTATATATATATATATATATATATATATATATATATATATATATATATATATATATATATATATATATATATATATATATATACATATATACAACCCCACCACTAGTTTCGGTTAGTACAGTGTTTGCAGTCAGAATGGGAAGAGTTTCTCATTTATCGGAGTTTGATAAAGAAGAAATTGTGATGGAAGGAGACCTCGTAACTCCGATCTCGGAAACTACACGGCTAGTGGGTTGTTCACGTTCCGCTCGAGAGAGTACATATCAATATATATCAATAGTGGAACACAGATAACCAAACGATGAACCGTCGTCCAGCCGTGTATCGTCCGCGGCTCAATAATGCCAGAGGGGAGCGGAGACTGTCGCGCATTGTTCATAGCGATCGCAGGGCCACAGCGCGAGAAATCACCCGAAGCTAAACAGTGATGATCAGGGCGGCAATGTGTCACAGCATACAGTTCATCGCAGCCTTCTGCACATGGGCCTCTGTAGCCAAAGACCCAGCAGAGTCCCGATGCTTACTGCACTTCATCCCCAACAACGCATGATATGGGCCCTAGATCATCTAGATTGGACAGTGGAAGTGGCCTGCTCTGACGAATCAAGATTCCTGGTGTATCACGTAGACGGCCGAGCGCGGATACGCCGATTACGAACGGAGGTTATGGCACCTGGATGCACTGTTTGGCGGAAACAGCCCGGCGGAGACGGTGTTATACTGTGGGCGATGTTTTTTTTTGGGACACCTTAGGCCCTGTTATTCCAATAGCACAATCCCTGACAGCTGTCAGCAATCTGAACATCGTTTTGGACCAAATTCACCCATTCATGGCAACTGTGTTCCTTGCTGGTGGCGGCAGTTAACAACAGGATAATGCGTCATGCCACACTTCCAGAATCGTCAAGGAGTAATTCTAGGAACATGCTGGGGACTTTCTGTTAATGACCTTGACTCCAAATTCACATGGTATGAACCCAATCGAACATTTGTGGTCCGACTTGGAAAAGCGGGTTCCCGCTAAATCACCACCACAGCGAAATGAACGGGAACTAGAGGCTCTGCTGTTGACATTTTGGTACCACATACCGTAGGATGCCTATCGCCAACTTATCGAATCAATGCCTCGCTGAGTGGCTGCTGTTTTACAGGCTAAAAGGGGTCCTACAGCTTATTAGGTAGGTGGTCAAAATGGTTCATCAGTGTAGAAGAGTTACACAGTCTGCTGGTGACGAGTTGTACCAAATACCACGTGACACCTTTCGAAATCTTGTAACACTAATACCTCGCCGTTTAATAGATGTTTTGGTGGCAGGTGGAGGAAAAACATCATATTAGGCACGTGGTCATGATATTTTGGCTCTCCTGTGTAGTAAAAAATGTTAACTTACATAACAGCCGAATACCTGATCTACTCTGCTTTCTTGTCAATTTGCAACTCAAATTTGTGGAATCACAAGTCAGCTCGGATACAAACAGAATTTCTCTATAAACGGCTAAAACAGCCTCGATCGTGGGCCTGTGTAGGGTATATAAATGTTTGAATACACTAGTTAAAGTTATTAATTAAGTAGCTGATGTTTATACACTGAAGAGCAATTGAAATAGATACAGCTAGCGTTATTCAAATGTGGCGCTGTAGGCTGCCCTCTGAACGGATACGACATGACGTATGCAGCGATCCGACAATATAAGGAGTGATGCGACGGGAATCAGTAAGAGTCAGACGCAGTATGGGTAAGACAAAGGATCTAAGCGCATTTCATCGTGGGCAAATTGTCGAGTCCGACGAATGGGTCATTCAATCTCGGAAGTCGTGCAGGCACTGGGTTCTTCACGAGTCACTGTGTCACGGGTGCACCGTGAGTACATCGAATCCGGTAAAACCATCCCTGCAAGGGCCAACTGCCGTGGACAACAACGTGTGGATGAGCGGGGTCATCGTCGGCTAGCTCGCATTGTAACAGCGGAAAGACGGGCCACAGTGCAAGAAATCACTCGGCAATTTTGACGCTGGTGCACAAAAACGTGTAAGCTGCCATACCATCCAGAACCATCTCTTCGCTATGGGGTACAGAAGCAATCGGCCCACGAGGGTACCGTTGGTGACCGCACATCACAGGGTGCAAAGATTAGCATGGGCGCGGGATTATTACCACTGGACCCTAGACATGTGGAAAAATGTTGCCTTGACTGATGAGTCGAGATTCACGTTGGTACACGTCGATGGCAGGATACGAGTACGGCGCAAACCACATGAAGCGATGGATCCTTCTTGCCAGCAGGATACTCTTCAAACTGGTGGGGGTGGCATTCTCGTCTGGGGACGGTTTACGTGGACTGAAATGGGACCCCTGGTACGTGTGACATCGTCCCTTACAGGTCAACGTCACCGGGATATCCTGGACGACCATTTGCTCCAGTTTGTGCGTCTTCAACATTCCACTGGGGACCTCATCCTGCAACAAGACAATGCACCGTGCCATCGCTCCCGATTGTATTCGAATGGTTGGATGAACACTTCGCCAACGCTACCTCGCTTCCTCGGCCAGCTAGGTCACCTTACCTTAATCCCATCGAGCACATCTGGGATGCCATCGAGAGAGATGTTCAAGGCTCTGTCCCCCTCCATCAAATCCTAATGAACTGTGGGAGCTTGTTCAGTGGTCGTGGATCCGTATGGCTTTCCCAACGCTTCCGCTGTCTTGTCGAGTCCATGCCAAGACGAATCGCCGCCGTCATCAGGGCAAAAGGTGGTGCTGCACGTAACTAGACAGGTACCTCTAATTCAATTGCTCTTCAGTGTAGGTAGCTGCGTTGATTTATACATAGTATAAAATAAAATCCCAGGTAGGCGTCGGTCTGTTTGTTCGGGCTAATCTCGAGAATCGCTGGACGGAATTTGATGCGGTTTTCACCATTTCATAGAGCATTTGTCGAGGAAGGTTTAGGTGTATGAAACAATAATTAATCTATAACAAAAGGAATACGAGGTGTGACGATTTTAGTTACGAGTCAAAGAAAAAACCGCCGTTCGCATTCTTTCGTGGCTTCCACTGCCTATGAGGATGTAGCAGATACGTGACTTTTTTCATGGCAACGAGCCGTAGTAACGTAAGTGAAGGACAACCAGTCCCCGTTGAAATGATGGTGTCTTACTTTGAAAGTTTAACTTTCGAGTACAAAATGCTGTATTTGGAAGAAATTAATGAGATTGAAGGAAAGGATCCCTATGTGCTGAATGTAAGTATCTTCGAAGATGACGCGAAAAGATATCCAGAAGTGCAAATAGTAAATATTTTCTATTACTTCGTCTTTGGTCGAAGCGCCATTACCATACAACAGTTAGATGCATTAGAATTACATAAAATTCTCGAAGCATATAACAATTTCGCATATTGATATTCTTTCATATGGTAATTTAGTGAGACCACTAATTTGTGAGCAATTAGTAACTCTACAATAAGAAATGTTTTTCTATGCTCTGGGAAGCGATTTTCAAGACTTAGAAAAATTGAGAGAAAAATCTGGTATCATACACATATACATACATACATACATATCACTAAGCTGTTCTCTGAGATTCAGAGGTTAGCTCCAAAAAGAAATACAAACTTCCTGATATTTTTACTTATTGTTGTCGTATCAAACTTCTCCATTTACAGCGATCTTGACATACAACTCGTGCTTCACTGATATCCATTACACGCCGTACACAAGATCTTTTATACTTCATAATCATAATCTTTTTCTCATGCAGACACTCCTGAATCTGATCCACCCATGTCTTCCTTGGCCTTCCTCTGCCTTTCCTTCCTGCCACTTGGGTTGAAAATATTTTCTTAGTAAGCATTTCATTATTCATTCTTTCAACATGGCCAAACCACCGAAGCATATTGGTCTCCACCTTGCTAACAACATTTTGCTTAACATCACACAACTGCAATACATCTTCATTCCTCACACAACCAGATCGTGTCTTGCCTCAAACCCCGCGTAAGTAACGCATTTCTCCAGCACACAAACGACTCCTATACTTCTTCTGCAGTACCCAGGTTTCACTGCCATACATCAGAGTAGGAACAATTACTGTTTCATACACAGCCATGCGGGACTCTCTAGAGAACCCATCATTCCTGTGAAAACCTCCCAGAGCAGCTATGACTTTCAAAGAAGAATTCACTCGCCTACTGATTTCACCATCCAACTTGTTCTCTCTGTCAAACATGCTTCCTAAATACACAAACTCACTCACCTGGTCAATCACAGTGCCATTGATACTTACATTACATTCAGTGCTACCCATTCCTCTATCAAACACCATAACTTTGGTTTTTCCCTTATTTATACTCAGTTTGAATTTCATGCAAACTTCGTGCATCCGAGTCAACATACTTTGCAACACACTTTTGCTCTCTGCCAACAGGACAGTGATATCAGCATACAGCAATCTGCACACACGGATATCACCAAGATATAAACCACTATTATCTATTTTGGCCTCACGCATGCATGCGTCCATAAATATATTAAACAGCCATGGTGACATTACACAACCTTGTCTAACTCCTGCACCAATGGAAAACCATTTTGATAAAACACCTATCACTCGTACACAAGCTCTACTACCAGCATACATGGCTTTTACACTATTAAATAGATTCCCAGTAACACCATATTCATTCAATACCTTCCACAAAAGTGTCCTATTTACTCGGTCGTAAGCTTTCTCTAAATCTATGAAGGCAGTAAAAACTTTCTTCCCAACAGCCAGATACTTTTCAATCATCATGCGTAATGCAAAAATATGGTTAGTGCAGCCTTTACCAGGCATAAAACCACTCTGAACATCCTACACTTTCAATGATGTAAGACCCCGTACTTTTACAATAACAACCTTACCAAACACTTTCCCTGGCACACTCAGTAGGTTAACACCACGATAGTTCTTGCATTCAGTCTGATCACCTTTTCCCTTATACAAGGGAACAATAATAGCATCCTTCCAATCCCGAGGGACCATTCCTAACTCCCAGCACAACTGGCAAATTTCAGTTAACCAGTCAATTATAGAGTCACCACCATACTTCAACATCTCTGCAGTTATGCCATCAACTCCTGGAGCCTTACCATTCTGAAGAGATTTTAGAGATTTACACACTTCTTCCCTTGAGATCTCTCCTGTGCTTTCATCCCTCAATGTGACATTATCTGCATCTGTCTCAGAATCATTTTTGCTCTCCTGATCTAATAACTCACAGAAGTATTCACCCCATCTCTCACTTAACTCATTGGGCTCCCATATCATTTCCCCAATCTCATTCTTCACACAACTTACAACTTTGTTTCCCCTATTTTTCCTGAGTCTCATGTACTTCCAGAAGGACTTTCTGTCTTTCCAAAAAGCCAGTTCATGCCTTTCCACTTTCTCTTTCCTATCTTTTGCCTTACTGTGGCGAACCAGCTTAGCAGCTTCACGCTTTGTACAGCAATATTCATCTACAGAGACTCTACCTTGCAACATCAGCAAATAGGCTTCCTTTTTTTCTTTACTGCCTCATCAATCTCACTATTTCACGAAGCATCACCTCTATTGTTATCCACTATTGTGGTGCCACAGACCTCTTTAGCAGCAGTGACAACACAGTTCTTAAAACATTCCCACTTCTTTTCTACATCCCTCTCACAAGATTTCAGATCCTTCGGTCGTTCTCTGAGTAAGTCAGAATACCGCTGATGATCTTCAAGGAGCCTATCAACCTTTATTTTTTCTATCCTGGGTCTCTTCCTATTCCTTTTCCTCCAACCAACATTAAGTTTCATTCGTGACACTACCAAGTAATGATCAGAACCAACATCCGCACCTCTTATCACACGGGTGTTAACAACTAAGTGTTTCAAACGCTGATCGTAAACAACAAAATCTATCACACTCTTTTGACCAAGAGTACGATTTTCCCAAGTATATGTGTGTATATACTTGTATTTGAAAAATGTATTAGATACACACAAACCATTCTCAATGCAGAGTTCAATTAATCTTTCACCATTATCATTCACACATGGATCATTAAACTTACCCAGAACATTGTCAGAAATTGCATTCTGCACACCTACTCTAGCATTGAAATCCCCTGCTATTATAACTTTTTCTTTAGCACCAAACTGGCTCAAAACAGCTTTTAGCTCATTCCAGAAATCTTCTTTCTTATCAGAAGGTTCCGAGTCACAAGGAGCATACACTACAACAATTAAAATTTTCTGAAGTTTCACTTTCAAACGAATCGTAAGAATTCTCTCACTTATGCAACTATAGTGAATCAAGTTGTTTTTCATCTTTTCACTTAAAATCACACCTACACCAGCCTGTCCTCTCATATTATCCAATACTCCAGACTACACACTCATTGTGCCATTCACTTCTTCTACCCCAATTTCCTTCTTTTTGGTTTCACTTACACACAGCACATCCAGTCTATACTTATTCATCTCCTCAATCACCTCATTAATGTATGGAATACTAGAGGTATAAATGGCAAGATCTACATTAGAGTACCATGTATGTTATCTCATGGTACTCTAATGGTGATCTTGCCATTTATACCTCTAGTATTCCATACACCAATCTTACATTCACTCAGCCGAGATATCTTTCTCATACTCCGTTTAGCAAGTCCAGGTCGATTCCGTGGTGGACCGTACTTCTCCAGTGTGGTAAGGTCCACCATATCCCACACTTGAGTCATTCTTAATATTTCCTTTTGTCTTTTTAATCAGGTAAGTACATCAGTGTGGGGGATTAGCCCACAGCTGAGGGTTCCATTTGGTCATTCAACCTAAGGATTCTGGAACAAAACCCAGTGAGTTGGGGTCTTTTCGCCAATGTCGCGCAGAACTAGCTTGCACCTCTCCAAGATTCACAGAGGCCTAGTTGCTGTTGTGTGTGCCATTGTTACCATGGAGCGCCCCGAGGAGGCAAACCCATCGCTCACTAAAAGTGAAAGTTTGTGTTTTTGTTTGTTTGTCCATTATGCAATTGGTATACTATCTCATGGTATTCTAATGTAGACCTTATGAGGGTTTTGGAAGTGATCGGGGCCCTGAGGGAGGGAGGCCCCATGCAAAATTTTCGTTATTTTAGTTAAAATTTCTACAGTTAACAATTTAGTACCACCAAATTTGGTGTACTATCTCATGGTACTCTGACTTAGACCGCACACGGTTTTGGGAAGGGATCGGAGCCTGGGGAGTCAAAGGGCTCTCATACAAAAGTTTCGTAAAAGGTTCTACAGTTTTCAATTTACAATCGCTAAATTTAGTATATTATCTCATATTACTCTGACTTAGACCGTAGACAGTTTTTGGAAGGGGTCGGAGCAGGGTGGGGGTCAAGAGGTCCCCCAATCAAAATTTTCGTAAAAAGTTCTACAGTTTTCAATTTAGAACAAGCAAATTTGGTATTTATCTTATGGTACTCTAACTTAGACCGTACACGATTTTTTGAAGGGGTTGAAGGGCGCCGATTCAAAGTTTTCGTAAAAAGTTCTACAGTTTTCAATTTACAACCATCAAATTAGGTATAGTATCTCATAATACTCTAACTTAGACAGTAGATTGTTTTTGGAAGGTGTCGGAGCCGGGGGGGGGTTAAAGGCCCCCCAAACAAAATTTTTGTAAAATATTTCACCCGCTGAATTTGGTGATTCCACGAATATTTACCCGAGAAATACCGAGTACCCTTGCAAGCTATCGAAGAAGTCTGTAGGACGCAAAAAGCATGAAAATGATAACGAATAGTCTGCATCCTATATACACAGTCGTATCAGAATAATGTGACCACCCCCGGGAATCACAGTGCACTCGCCCAGGCGCGTCACTGAGTGCACGCGACAAGGTCAATCGCACGGAGATATTATCGGCCGGGAAGAACAGATGATCCATAGTGCGTCACGTGAGCACAATGGGCAGAGGTAGTGATTTGACAGACAATCAAAAAGAAATGATCATCGGCTACGGAGCCAAGGGTGGAAGTATCTCAGAAACAGCAGACTTCGTGGGCTGTTCGCGAGGTGCTGTATTAAGGGTAAAACATGAATGGACCGCTGGCACACAAGTACCTACCGACGTCATAACTGTGGAACCCCTAAGACCATTGACCCCAGATTAGAACGTCGGCTCCGTCGACTGGTAAATGGCAATCGACGAACAGTGCTACAATTGAACACGCAAATGAATGCTGGGCAACCAGGTAAGTGTCCCCGATAACCATAGAGCGAAGCCTGTTGCACATGGGTCTTCGGAGTCGACGCTCCGTCATAGCTCCCATGTTAATCCAGGTTCGTCGGCAACGACGCATACAGTTCACATGGGTCAACCATCATTGGACAATGGAAAAGTGGGAAAAGGTTGCCTTCTCCGACGAATCGATGTTTCTACTCCACAGAAGTGACGCACGGTGGCGGATATGGTGTCAAACACGCGAGAAACAACACCCGGACACACTTGTAACACATATAATTCACAGTTCTGAAAACAACCAATTAAATCCTAACGACCAAGTTCAAAGAATCAGAACTTACCAGAATGAGTCAAAAGTTCGCTTTTAAGCTACATACGCTGGGTCTCCATCCAGCTTCAACTGGGTACCACGATGACGTGGAACACACGACGCAGATGACGTGCATTTATCACCGAGTTGCGTTAGCAGAGGATGGAGGTCGAGAAACGTGTTCAGGATCTCCGACGTCATTTTTAGGGACAAGGTTTAAACTAGAAGCAGCGTCTAGCTACATATGCGCAGTTGAATGCCTTGTTAAGGAGTTTCAACGCTCGGGGCACCAGTATCATAAACTAGAAAAGGTCAGGACGGTTGACTACCACCAACACTGACACCCTGGTCGAAGCTGTGACAGCGAACCCCGTTGCACGTCAATTGGCGGCTGAAGTGGGATCTTTCCCAATTCCTATCGTGGATGACATGCATCAGCTTGATTTCTCCTGCAGGCACCGTCCAAGGGTTTTCCAAGTATCAACACTCCAGCAGACGGAATGACGTGCCACTCTTTTTCGCAGATGGCTAGCACGATAGGTTTTGGCGTCGTATCGTCATATGTGATGAAAAGTATATATTTCTACGTTATCCCTTCAGTGTAAACCTGTGACTGAGGCCACGCTATTAAAAACAGCCGGCAGTGCAAGAAAGGGGATTCACAAGGAAATTCCTGATGCGTGTTTCCTGCTGCGTGGTCCTGTGCAATGGGAACTTTTGCCCGGTTGTAAATCTGTGGACGAGGACCTGAATGCCGGAAAACTGCTGCGTATCCAGGATACTCTATGTCATCGCTACCCAGAGCTCATGAATAGAATGCGAGCTTTGCTGCATATGTATAAGGCTCCAAGTCACACCTCCAGATTGGTCTGCCGAAAACAACAGGACTTGAGACCCAACACCGTGTTTCACAGAGACCAGAACTTGCCCAATCCGACTACCACTTGTTTCACTACATGACTTATCTTCTACAATGGCGTCGCTTTGCTTCAATGGAATTTGGCATCAGAGAGTTTCTCTCCCCGAAACCTGGCGAGCGGTGCCATCGTGAGGTCGTCGCTGTTATGTAACGTTACCCACGGACTGTAGAAGACACAATGCTTTGCAGAATGACGGGAGCATATATGGTTTTCTTGCACCATTGGATGCGATACGATACGATATTTGAAGAAGTTTTACGAAAAGAGTGTCTGACCCCAGGTCTAAAACTACCCTTAGAAGTAGGAAGCTATGAGATCTGAGTAAGTGAGCTCAAAAGGAAAGACAAACAGAAAAATTGATTGAAAGGAGAGGGTGATACATCTTTCATACTGTGAACCGTAACACCAGTCTAGTGGGAAGGGGGGGGGTAAGGGGGATCTAGCACCGCACAACATGACAGAGAACCACAACACCAGCCGGTAACCAGGGGTTACTGCAACTAAACGAGACCCTGTACAAATGCCCGAGCGGAATCCATTTTCAACGTCTCGATGCTAATCTGAAAAAGAAGGGTGTGGTGGTCTGTCTAACACCCACCATTGTTTCGCATACTTATTCTCTCCGTCAAGGGAGGTCAACGATCGCCGCCGTAGTTCTGGGATACCTAAGGAAATTCGCCGGGATTGTAGTCAACCGCGTCCCTAACAAGTTCATTAGGGTGGGTTTCCGCTTTTTTGAAGAACTTCTTGGCGAGTCTGGTGGAAAACTCTTATACCTTCTCGATTCCAAGTCTGTTCCTCAGGTTCCGAAGTGGGGTGCAATGGAGAGCCCCTGGGATCATTCAAAGTTCTTGTCTCTGCACCCTCTCGATTTTCTCTCGCTGATTCCTACTAGTACTAATCCAGATGGAGGAAGGGTAAGTAAGCACTGGTCTGACGACCGTCTTATACAGCAGTACTTTGTGCCGTGTTGTAAGAAAGCTTCTTCGGTGGAGTAGTGGAGCTAGCTGCCCAAGGTACTGTCTAGTTTTATTCGTGCGGTAGCTAGTTGCATCATTGGATATGAGTTATGCTCTATTATATAGGGTGACTCATAAATATTGATAGAGTGGGTTACACGTATTTAGATAACTGGCAACACAAAATACAGTGAGTATCAGACCTCGAAATAAAATCCATCATGCTCGATGGTCTGCAGGCAACGTTTTGCAAAACTTGTGTTTCCGGCATGATACAATGCCTTGTCTTTTGAGGTGAAAAGTTCCTGGACTCCTGCTTCCATTTCAGATCAGTTACCGAAGTGTCTGTAGCGCATGATGTGAGCCACGGAACAAAACAGATGGTAGTCACTTGGTGCAAGATCCGGCCAATATAGTGGGTGGGGCAACAGCTCGATACCCGTAAGCTCCTGAATTTTTGCTTTGGTTGAACGTGCCACATTTTGAGGTGCGTCATCCTGCTGCATAAGTTCTCCCCCTAAAATTGAACATGGCGGAGTTTTCTGTGGAAGAACGGAGTACATTGGGTCTAACTGGGCTGAATAAATATCATTAGTGATACGATGACCATTTGTGACAAATTTATCGTCCACGGCGCCATTACGGTTACAACATACTCACACAGCATCAGCTTGTGCTCGTACCTTCTAGGTTTTGCGTCCAGTCGTGGTATCTGGATAGTATCTAGCCATTGATTCCGCATGTCTAGAGTGCGGCAAAAGATCCATTTTTCATGAGACGTCACGGTACGTCTTACGAAACGCCCATCGGTAGTGTTTTCAAGCAACTGACGACAGACCTCCATTCGTCGATGAGCTTGGCAGCTGTCAATTTGTACGGGAACATTCGGCAGCTTCTGTTGGTCTTCCCGAGATGGTGAGGATTGAGAACTACGCTGGATTATGAAGTACCATGTTGTCCCGAGAATCTAGGTGTACTGGTTGTAGAATTGGCCACCACTGCTTCACGCAGGTCTTTAGAATCCACGGTAGTTGTTCTCCCTGGGTAAGCCTGATCTGTCACTTCCAAATTTGACTTTGGGTGGATTATGAAATACGAAGTTGTCCGGAGGATCTACGTGTACTGGTTGTAGAATTAGCCACCACTCCTTCACGCAGGGCTTCAGAATCCACGCTAGTTTTTCTCCCTCGGTAAGTCTGATCTTCCACTTCTAGATTTGAATTTGGGTGGATTATGAAATACCAAGTTGTCCGGAGAATCTACGTGTACTAGTTGTAAGTTTGGAAACCACTGTTTCACGTAGAGCTTCGGAATCCATGATAGTTGTTCTCCCGGGGTAAGTCTAATCTTTCACTTTTAGATCTGACTTTGGGTGGATTAGGAAGACTCAAGTTGTCCGGAGAATCTGCGTGTACTGGTTGTTGGATTAGCCACAACTCCTTCACGTAGGGCTTCAGAATCCACGGTAGTTGTTCTTCCTGGGTATGTATGATCTTCCACGTTTTGATCTGACTTTGGGTGGATTATGAACTACAACGTTGTCCGGAGAATACCACGTGTCCTGGTTTTTGGATTGGCCACAACTGCTTCACGAATGGCTTCAGAATACACGGTAGTAGGTCTCCCTCGGTAAGTCTAATCTACGTGTGTTGGTTGTAGGTTTGGCCACCACTGCTTCACGCAGAGCTTCGCAATCCATGGTACTTGTTCTCACTGGGTAAATAATATCTTCCACTTTCAGATCTGACTTTGGGTGGAATATGAAGTACCAAGTTGTCCGGAGAATCTGCGTGTACTGGTTGTAGATTGGTCACCACTACTTCACGTAGGGCTTCTGAATCCACGGTAGCTTTTCTCCTTGGGTAAGTCTGATCTTCCACTTCTAGATTTGACTTTGGGTGGATTATGAAATACCAAGTTGTCCAGAGAATCTTCTTGTACTTGTTCTTGGATTGGCCACCACTGCTTGACGAAGGGCTTCAAAATCCACGGTAGTTGTTCTCTCTGGGTAAGTCTGATCTTCCACTTCTAGATTTGAATTTGGTGTACCATCATATTGCGGTTATGTGACTCAATGCATGCTCCCCTTTTGCACGACAGATGTCCCGGGTAGCCTCCGCTGCGTTGTGACCCAGTTGAAACTCATACAACAGAAGTTCACGAATCAGGCGATTTTGTTTCTCCACTTCAGCAGCCTGTGAAAAATAAAAACCAAATTAATACACATGAGAGACTGCTTTTCTTAAATGGCAGTTATAGCTGTAACTCATAACATACAGATATTTAGGAATATAGGAGGGTGAAGAAGTCACCAACACTCAGGCTTGTATTAATATTTATGGCTCACGTTCTGTATACATGTTTTGCCTCAATGGATGATGTATCAAATTTCTTGCAAATAATTATCCACTAGTTTTAATAAATTGGCTCTGTAAGGAAGTAAATGAAATTACATTCCCTTATTTTGTCGGACGGAAATGCTCTCCCTCTCTCTCTGTTTCTGACTAAATATCTAACAAGAATTCAGACTGCATCTTCTTAATATGAATTAAGTAATTACTTCCTGTAATCATCTCTCGTAACTAAATGCCACGGTTCCGGTACTTCATTCCACCTGCAGCTAATGTTGGCTACCACACACACGGTCTAGATCCCCCTTCGCGCTTCATTAGGGATCGAAAATAAGCAACTGAGAAAATTAGAATGAGAGTCCAATGGACTGAAGTGAAATGTAAATCATCATGACATAAATTGAGCTAACGAGAAGGTAATGAAGCTGGAGAAGAGCTGAAGATGTTTCAGTGCCCAAAAAAGAGAAATGTCCGAACACGCCAGGTATCCCTCTTTAGTCTTTAATATTGCTTGAGTAGAGAAAAAGAGGCACCTAATACACGCACCGGCAACTGAATTTGAAATCTTTTTGCTGATGTACGTAAACTTATATACACTACATTGACAAAAGTCACTGGACACCTAGAAGGGAAGCACAAAACAGCAGTTATTGACAAACATTTTTACGGTGTCGTCCACCTTTGGCCTTAATGCATGCTCTGACCCTTCCAGACATTATAACGAAGTAAATTTCTCCGTCATTTCTGTCCACACCAGGATTCGAACCCGAATCCCCTCATTCCGGAATAAGTCACTCTACCAATTGAGCTACGCGGACGTTTCTTCTGACTACTATCTGCCTTTATGTCGTGTGCGTCCTTCTGGCAGGTACGTCACATCACCTGGTACGTTACATCATCTCCCCCTTATTATTATTTTTTTTTCGAAGTGCTGGAGAAGGGATTCTCTTATTTTTCCTATCTCGCGGTGTGGAAAGAACATCACACCAATGCGAGATTTTGAACGGTCGGGTCATCCGTCCCTGTTCGGGCACCATTATAACGAAGTAAATTTCTCCGTCATTTCTGTCCACGCCAGGATTGGAACCCGGATCCCCTCATTCCGGAATAAGTCACTCTACCAATTGAGCTACGCGGACGTTTCTTCTGACTACTATCTGCCTTTATGTCGTGTGCGTCCTTCTGGCAGGTACGTCACATCTCCTGGTACGTTACAACATGCTTTCCACAAAGTTTTGGAACACAGCAATAGGTATTCGCTCCCATTCAGTACATAATGCTGCCGCTAACTCTTGCTTAGTAGTAGGCTTTGGTTCCAAACTTCTTATTCGGCGCTCTAATTCATTCCAGAGGTGCTCTATGGGATTAATATTAGGGCTCTGTGCTGGCCAGGCCACACACAATACAGAATTATACGCCACAACAGTCCTTGCTTTATGGCTCGGTTCCATAGTATTGCCACTGAGTTGGTAGGGCATAATCGTCCAGAATATCGAAGTAGACGTGCTCGTTAACAGGGTTGTCCACGATAACCAATGGGCCGGGACCATACCACGAAAAACACACCCACACGAGTACATTGCCTTCTCCAAACTAGACCGCAGGGACAGTACACTGTAGTAAATAGCGTTTCCAGGGAAACCGCCATACCCCACACACGGCCATCAGACTGATGGATCCTGTGTCTGGATTCATCATTCCACAGGACTCGTTCCCACTGATCTACTGTCCACGATAAATGTTCTTTACACTATGCTAAATGACGAGTAGCATTCCGAGTGGAGATGAAAGGCTTATGAGCAGCCACATGACCACGGTAACCCATGGAATAAAGTTATCTGCGAATGATACGTGTACATATCTAGGTTCCAACATTTTTACTCACCTGTACACTGAGGTCTTGTGCGGTACTCCGTCGATTAGCTGTAAAGTCTCTCCTGAGGCTTCGACGTTCTCTATCACTAGTTTTCTTTAATCAGCCGGTACGTTTTGCTGCTTCAGGTACGACATGTGTCTTTCACTTATTCAGTGCATCGAAAACACTTGACCTGGGTATGTTTAAACGCCTCTCGGCTTCTCTTACGGACAACCCACTAATATAACACCCAACAATCTTTCCTTTCTCAAAGTCAGTTTTATTCCGCCGTGACATTTTCACGCAACCTCACAGTGCCATATGATCGCGGTCAGTTGCAGGCTTGTTTTTATGCCGTTTGTACCTGTAACGCTTTTCTTAACAACGCAGTGGAAACGTTTATTTTCTTTTGAAAGGGAATCCTGTGACTTTTGTCAATATAGTATATGTTACGGCCAAAGCCTGAAGTCTAGTCACTTGTCGAAATGACTGGTCACTTCTAACTTTGTCCAGCTCATGTGACAAACACCCGAAATCTACACTAATTTACCAGTACTTCGGGCTTTGGCTGGGCAGATCTATATTTGGCAGTGAGAAACTGGCTAAAATTAGAACTTTTGCTGAGCTGTATAGCGGTGTGCTCTCCCACTGACGTGATTAGAGTTTTAAAGCAATTGCATGCTAGAAGGGAGTTCACCATTCTTAAAGAGAAATTCGTTAGTTTGCAATCAATTCCGAATAATGAAATACATATCATTAAGAGCAGCATCATCGAGTCAATCTTCAACTGAAGGCCAAGGATTTTCAGAGTGCTTCTGTAGTAGAAAACGTTTAACAAATCGATGTACTACACTGTGCAAATTAATTGGGAAAAAGTAAAAAATTACTCTTGTTTCCAAAACTATGCCTTTATATCATTCTATGCCTTTATATACACTGATAAATACCTGTACTAGTATGAAGTATGTCCGCCTTTAGCAGAATGACCTCTTGAATTTGTTTTGGCATTGACTCCACTAATTGAGTGCACATATTTTTGACTTCATAATCGTGGAACTACACTTTTATAGCATTCGTTATTATGCGTTCTTTGGTTGTACACTCCATTTTACCTAAACGTCTCTTCAAAATATTCCACATGGGATTTAAGTCTGGTGAATTTCCAGGCCAATCAAGCAAATGAATTTGATTTTCCAGCTTGACCAATTTCGAATTGTGACATGGGACCAAATCATTTTGAAATGTCCCTTCAAAAGGTTTGCAAGAATGGAACAATCCTACGTTGTAATATTTCTACGTACTTGGCTGAATTCATGATATCTTGAACAGGAACTAAGCTTCCAATGCCATTTGATGTGAAAAACCCCCAAAACATCTCTTTCAGAGCGTGCTTTTTTTTTTTACAGTTCGTTTGACATGCTCAGGTCTTAAGGGTTCACAGTTGTTTCGTCTAACGACATTTGCTTGGTAACCCTGCTAAATTAAATGAGTTTCATCACTGAAAAGTATCTTTTTCCAGTTGTCAGCTGTCCATAATTTATATTTTTTGGCCCATGCTAAACGTTTTATCTTCATTTTCGCATTCAAATATTGTTTCTTTGTGGGTCTTCTTGCCTTCCGGCCAACTTCCAGAAGCCTGCGGCGTACAGTTGAATCACTAACATCACAACCACTAGCCAATAAATCTCTTTGAAGGTCGGTGCTTGTTTTTTTTTTTTTTATTTATTTTACTATTTCTGATTAGATATTTTTCGGTTCGTGGAGTTATTTTTCGCTATCTTCCACATTTACCTCTCCTTTTTGGAGACGGTGATCCAGATGCATTGTATCGCTTAAGCAGTCTTGATGCATTTGATTTGCCTACACCAACTACAGAAGCGATGTATCTCACTGTCATAGAAGTGTGATCCATCAGAGCAATTATTTTTGCACGCTTCCTTGGGGAAATATCCATTTTTCAATACACGAAAGCAACACGTATGCACAGAGAGCAAAAACTAACATCCATCTGTCACACACGAAAGCTCACAACTGAAGCTGAAGTTCCTATTTCCTGTTTAAAACCGGTCAAACCACATTCTTACTATCAAGTTCTAACAGTCACACCTCCTCACAGCTGATAAAACCCGTTTACGTGGGTTTCCGACATCAACTTGCGATCACATTACAATTCTGAGAATAAAATAGCTTGTCCCAATTAGTTTGCACGCTATAGTAGGCGTAAACAAGCAAATAGGTTATGTAACTCCAAATGTCATGACAGCTCAGACTGCACAAACGAGTAAAACTAAACAGATTTCCATCCTGCTAAAATTATCTCTTTAAAGAGATTTGTTTAACGGTCATAATTATATGTTACAAAAAACACTCATGAATCATTACTTTATGTCAACCCTGAGCCAAGAGAAATGAGTGCACCAGGAGACCGAACAATGGCTCTGATGAAGTTCATAGAGCAGTATATATACAAACCGAGGACCGGATTTCTGTTAGTAGAGTGTTCGGAGTCAGAATGGGAGAAGCTGCCCATTTATCTGAGTATGATAAATGACAAATTGTATTCGCATGGTGCCTCGGAAGCGGACATATCTGAGGACGAGATTACGTCAGCTTTCATGGACGTGAAAAGTGCGACAGGAAATGCATCTGCCATGCCCAGAGATGATAACGAGATACTGGAAGCCGTCATGTTGGCAGCTTCGAAACGTAAACAAGCGAGCTAACGATATGAAAACGGAGGAATATGAACAACTACAAGGACGATATCGCCAGAAAAGTAGCTTAAAACGTACAGAGTACCTTTAAACAAGCGGGGTACACAACGGGTGAGTGCGGAAAGAAGTATATCACACCAGAATGCATAAACTGTAGGAGCCACCAACACAACGTCTCTCAAAAACGAGCAATGCGCTAGACATATTGTCAGGAGAACGGATCACCGATTAACAACTGAAATTTTAGACTTAATTCCAAGGGATGGCAAAACACCCAGAAGAAGACCATGTGGGACATGGGTGAATGGAGGTGACTGCCCCAGGACAGTCCGCTGTGGAAGAAACTTGGGTGAGACCTTCATTCAGCAGTGGATTGATAATGATTGACCATGATGATGATGACATATTGGAATTTATAGCTCAAAGCTGATTGGCCAGGGTGTGATCCGGTTGGGGTACAATTATGTGACAGCTGGGTCTGGGTCAAACTTTTTGACCCATTTGCAACTCTGGTTCCGATGCGCCGTGCCATCACAATTTGACCATTATCAAACTCCGATAAATTGGCAGCTTTTCCCCTTCTGACTCCTAACATTCTACTAACCAAAACCCGGTCCTCGAGTTGTATATATTCAGCTCTGTGAACTTCACCTGCGCCACCGTTTGGTCTCCAGGCGTGCTCATTTACCTAAGCTGCGGGTGGTCATGATGTATTGGTTCATCAATAGTAAATTACTGTACAATTTATTCAAAATTTAAACGTGTATCACTCAAAAAACTTGCGTCATAGAAAAACCTAATGCCATATCTAACGTGCCTGCCCCGCAGGACGCACACGACATAAAGGCAGATAGCAGCGAGAACGAACGTCTGCGTAGCTCAGTTGGTAGAGAGACTTGTCCCGGAATTAGAGGATTCGGGTTCGATCACCGGTGTGTACAAAAATGGCGGAGAAATTTACTTCGTTATAATTGCTCCCGGATGACCCGGCCGTTAAAGATCTCGCAATGGTGTGATGTTCTTTCCACACCGCGAGATAGGGAAAAATAAGAGAATCCTTTCTCCAGCGCTTCGAAAAATAAATGTTTGTGATGTTGCATTCCACACACCAGATTGACTGGGAGTTCTCAAGTGCACGTTCAACAGCGGATGGCTGCCTGCAACGATTCATGGTCACGGCTGACCCGTGGACCATGCCCCCTGCCCTTTTTCGGGGGGAGGAAGGAGATGTGGCGTGCCTGCCCCTCAGGACGCACACGACATAAAGGGAGATAGCAGCGAGAACGAACGTCTGCGTAGCTCAGTTGGTAGAGCGACTTGTTCCGGAATAAGAGAACTCGGGTTCGATCCCCGGCGTGGACAAAAATGACGGAGAAATTTACTTCGTTATACATATTTGAATTCAGCATATACTGTTAAAATCATAACCTGATTCTGCTGCCCCTGTGGCGCAGTGGTCTAAGCGATGGCTTCTGATCATTTGTCCGGAAGGGGTCCGGGTTCAAATCCCGGTGAGGCATGGATGCTGTGTTTCACTTACGGCACTGGATCTCTCCCTAACCACTGACCCTAAATTAGGGACGGTCGACTGCTTATAGTCCATTGAGATACTTACAGTGGTCGTTAAACCGCCAATCAAAATATTATATATATACACTGACGGAAAAAAATCCCAACACCACGAAAAAATAGTTGCAAAGGATTGAAATGGCGGCAATAAATTTGTATAAGCAACATATTTAATCGATTAAGGTTTCAAGATTACAGCTTATTGTAAACGCGAGAAGAGCCATTTTAAATGTGAAATGCTGGTACATTAATAACCGGTGTAACCGCCAGAATGTTGAATGCAAGCACGCAAACGTTCATGCATTGTGTCGTACAAGTGCTGGATGTCAGTTTGTGGGATGGAGTTCCATGCCTGTTGCACTTGGTCGGTCAATACAGGGACGGTTAATGCTGGTTGGGGGTGACGCTGGAGCTGTCGTCCAACGATGTCCTATACATGTTTGATTGGTGAAAGATCTGGGTATCTAGCAGGCCACGGCAACATGTCTACACTCTGTAGAGCATGTTGGGTTACAACAGCGGTATGCGGGCGAGCGTTATCCTGTTGAAAATCACCCCTGTAATGCTGTTCATGAGTGGCAGCACAACAGGTTGATTCACCAGACCGACGTACAACTGTGCCGTCAGGGTGCGTGGCATAACCACGAGAGTGCTCCTGCTGTCATAGGAAATTGCTCCCGAGACCATAACTCCAGGTGTAGGTCCAGTGTGTCTCGGCCGCAGACAGGTTGGTTGCATGCGCTCACTTGGCCTCCTTCTAACCAACACACGGCCATCACTGGCACCCAGGCAGAACCGGCTTTCATCAGAAAATACAACAGATCTCCACTCCGTCCTCCAATGAGCTGTAGCTTGACACCACTGACGTCGCAAACGGCAGTGGTTTGGAGTAAGTGGAATGCACGCTACAGGGCATCGGGCTCTAGGCTGTCCTTCAAGTAACCGATTTGTAACAGTTCGTTGTGTCACTGTTGTGGCAATTGCAACTCGAATTGCTGCCGCAGACATGGTACGACGCGCCACGGCCATACGCCGTACAAGGCGGTCTTCCCTCTCAGTAGTGCCACGTTGCCGGCCGGAATCCGGTCGTCTTGAGGCAGTACCTTATCTTGACCACCGCTGCCAACAATCATGCACAGTGGCTACATTCCTGCCAAGTCGTTCTGCAATATTGTGGAAAGAAAATCCATCTTCTCGTAGCCCTATTACACGACCTCGTTCAAACTCCGTGAGCTGTTGATAATGGCTTCTTCGTCTTCTTAAAGGCATTCTTGACTAACATCAACAACCTACGTCGAATCTCAACGATAACTAACGCTCACGAACGTTACAGCGCGTATTTACAGCAAACCTGCTTTGCATGTTCCGAGGGGCGCTACTATCGCCACACGTATGCGCCGAGCGCGAAATTTGCATAGACGTCATCTTACAGATATATTCTCACCGCCTACCAACTGTCTTTGATCTAACACAGCCCCTTCTTGGTGTTGGGATTTTTTCCGTCAGTGTATATATATATATACATGGAGGAGACTGGCACAAGACAGACCGTTGTGGAGGAAACTTGGGGAGACCTTCGTCCAACAGTGGATTGATAATGGTTGAAAATGATGATGGTCATCATCATCATCATTGTCAACCATTATCAATCCACTGCTGGACGAAGGTCTCCCCAAGTTTCCTCCGCAACGATGTCTTGTGCCAGTCTCTCCATGTCACCCCTGCATACTTTCGAATTTCATCCACCCATCTCCCATGTGGTCTTCTTCTGGGTCTTTTCCTGTCCCTTGGAATCCAATCTAAAATTTCGGCTGTCCATCGATGATCTGTCCTTCTGGCAGTATGTCCAGCCCATTGCCATTTCAGGGATTTAACTCTGATCATGATGTCTTCCACTCTTGTCATTTTCGGATCCACGAGTTCCTCTTCTTATCTCTCCTGGTTACACCAAGTATGCACCACTCCATGCGGCTTTGAGTTGTCTGCAGCCTTTGTATGTCTCTTTTAGTTAAGGTCCACGTCTCTGCACCATACGTAAGCACTGGAAGGATGCATTGATCAAACACTTTTCTTTTAAGACATAATGGCATATTGCTCTTGAAAATTATGCTGTTTCTTCCAAAAGCTCTCCAGGCAAGTTTTGTACGCCGATTAATTTCTTCATCAATGTGACCCTCACTTGATATCTGCTGTCCAAGATAAACGTACGTGTCTGTTATCTCCAGCTTTTCTCCATCAATCGATAAATCTTCATTTCTTGTAAAAGCATTGAACATCACTTTTGTCTTCTGAAAGTTCATTTTTAATCCCACTTCTTTACTCTTGTTAGCAAGTTCCTGGATCATACTCTGAAGCTCTGATGGTGTAGTTGCAAAAATGACTACGTCATCAGCAAAACGAAGGTGGGTTAGATAATCTCCATTAATCTTTATCCCTTTGTTTTCCCAGCTCAGCGACTGAAAAACACCCTCAATGTGGCATTAAAGAGCTTCGGAGATATGGTGTCACCTTGTCTCACTCCCTTTCCAATTTTTACGTGTGTTGTATTTTCAAACAGCCTAATCTTTGCACTTGCATTTTCATAGATGTTATTAATAATATTAATGTATGCATCTTCAATACCGCAGGTTTTCAGAGCCATTGTAACTGCTGATGGTTTCACCGAATCAAAGGCTTTTTCATATTCGATAAAAGCCATGCACAATGGAAGTTCATATTTCCTCGCTCTTTCAATTAGTTCTCTCAGCACGTGGATATGATCTATTGTGCTGTAGCCACTCCTGAATCCAGCTTGTTCTCTCGGTTGAGCCATGTCCAGTGTTACCTTCAAGCGGTGTGAAAGAACTTTAGTGAAGATTTCATAAACTACTGATAGGAGGCTGATAGGTCTGTAGTTTCCGAGATCCTCAATGTCACCTTTCTTATGTAGCAGGATCATTGTAGTGGTGTTCCAATCCTCAGGAATCTTTCCTTCATTAAGGCATCGAGTGAAAATTTGGGCGAGTACTGTTTCGATTTCTCCACTTGCTTCTTGTATGATGTCTACAGTAATTCCATCTTCTCCTGGAGCTTTTCCCCGCTTCATGTTCTTGATTGCATGTGCAACTTCTGCTGGAAGGACTGGAGGAACTCTGGTACTGGTATCTTTCATGATGTCTGGAGTGCATGTATCATCTCTTTCATATAATTTGGAGTAGAAATCTTTCACTCTTGTCAAAATTTCGCCTCTATTTCTTGTTACAGAACCATCTTCTTTTCTCAGTGCCATAATCTGTTTTCTTCCCTTACTGAGATGTCCCTTTGCTATCTTTAGGCTTTGGTTGTTTTCAATTGCTTTCCTCACTAGTTCACAGTTGAATTTTCTTACGTCTTCAGTGATACTTTTTCTTACTGTCTTGCATAGCTCTATATATTCCACTTTGGAAGTCATATCTTCTTTAGTTGTCCTCATCTCTCTTCTTTTTTGCATCAACATTTTCGTTTTTCCTGATAATTTGTTCACATGCAATTTGTTCTTAGACCCAGCTAATTTTGTTGCTGTTTCCATAACAGCTTTGGTTACTTTTCTGTTAACTTCAGAGATGTCCGCTTCTTCCGATGTTAGGCCTTCTAAAGCAGAGAACCTGTTCTTCAGTTCCAACTTGAAGGTATTATGGTGTTTTTTAAGGTTGGTTATGTCAATTGATTTTGTTTGTCTTATGAGCTTGCCACGTTCAAGTTCAGTGTTGAGGTGCATCTTACATCTCACGAATCTATGGTCACTACCTGTGTTGAACTTGTTTAGCACACTGCAGTCTTCTATGACAAATTTTTTGTTACACATAATAAAATCAATTTCACTTGTCGTCCCATTTGGATGTCTCCATGTCCATTTCCTGTGTGGCTTTTCTTGAAGAAGGAGTTCAAGATGAAAAACCCTTCTGCCTCTGCAAACTCAACGAGAGTATTTCCACGCTGGTTTCTGTGGCCGTGACCGAATTTACCTACTGAAGTTTCATTCTGTTGCCGTTGCCCTATTTTTGCATTGAAATCTCCCATAATTATTTTCAAGTGCTGCTTACCTTTATTATTTAGATGACAAATTTCCTCATAAAATTCTTCAATTTCTTCTTCAGGATGACTTGTGGTGGGTGCATAAGTTTGAATAATCTGAGCCTGGTATCTTTTCGAGAGTTGGATAACAAGTCGTGCAGCTCTGTCAGAGGAACTTTCAACTTCTACAACTTTATCCTTCAGTTTCTTGTTTATTATAAATCCAACACCACTAGTTCTGCCAGTATCTGTCCCACGATAGTAGAAGAGATGTCCACTTTTCAGTTCAATGAGATCTTCTCCTTTTCTCTTTACCTCACTTAGCCCCACGATGTCCCACTTGATCCTTTGTAGTTCCTCTTCCAATTCAAGAAGCCTTGAATCAGAAGATAGGGAGCGTCCATTGTACGTAGCCAAGGTCAGCATCAGATGGCAGCCTAGTCCGGTCCTCCGGGGATTCTTAGCACCCTCTGCCTTCATGTCGCACTGGCCGCTGCCTTGGCCAGGTACATTCCAGCTGCCGGAGACTGAGGGCCAAGATTTAAGTTGTGGAATCATTTGAGGGGTTTGGCCATAACTCACCGCGCTGGCCAAGCGGGTTGGTGAGTGTGGGATAGCATTTCCTCTAATCCCGATGGTATAGTTATACCGCTATTGGCGGTCGTCAGAGCCCCTTTAGTGGGAACAGGATGCACCACGAGAAGGCGGGGTTGAAATTTGTCAAGGAGAGGCTGTGATGTTACGCATCACCTGACCTTACATCCCATATATATATATATATATATATATGGGATGTAAGGTCAGGTGATGCGTAACATATATATATATATATATGGGATGTAAGGTCAGGTGATGCGTAACATCACAGCCTCTCCTTGACAAATGTCAACCCCGCCTTCTCGTGGTGCATCCTGTTCCCACTAAAGGGCTCTGACGACTCGCCAATAGCTATGTATACCATCGGGATTAGAGGAAATGCTATCCACACTCACCAACCCGCTTGGCCAAGCGTGGTGAGTTATGGCCAAACACCTCAAAATGACTCTACAGCAAATCTTGGCCTCAGTCTCCGGCAGCAAATGTACCTGGCCAAGGCGGCGGCCAGTGCGACATGAAGGCAGAGGGTATTAAATCCCGGAGGACCGGACTAAGGCTGCCATTTGATGCTGACCTTGGCTACAACTTGGACGCTCCCTATCTTCTGATTCAAGGCTTCTTGAATTGGAAGAGGAACTACAAAGGATCAAGGGACATCGTCGGGCTAAGTGAGGTAGAGAAAAAGGAGAAGATCTCATCGAACTGAAAGTGGACATCTCTTCTACTATCGTAGGACAGATACTGGCAGAACTAGTGGTGTTGGATTTATAATAAACAAGAAACTGAGAAGGATAAAGTGGTAGAAGTTGAAAGTTCCTCTGACAGAGCTGCACGACTCGTTATCAACTATCGAGAAGATACCAGGCTCAGATATTCAAACCCCATGCAGTCATCCTGAAGAAGAAATTGAAGAATTTTATGAGAAATTCGTGATCTAAATAATAAAGGTAAGCAGCACTTGAAGATAATTATGGGAGATTTCAATGCAAAATAGGGCAACGAATGAAACTTCAGTAGGTAAATTCGATGCGTACCAGCGTGGAAATACTCTCGTTGAGTTTGCAGAGCAGAAATTTTCATCTTGAATTCCTTTTTCAGAAAAAGCCACACAGAAATGGACATGGAGACATCCAATTGGGACGACAAGTGAAATTGATTTTATATATGTGTAACAAAAAATTCGTCATCGAAGACTGCAGTGTCTGAACAAGTTCAACACAGGTAATGACCATAGATTGGTGAGATGTAAGATGCACACTAAACTGGAACGTGGCAGAAACTCATAAGACAAACAAAATGTATTGACATAGCCAACCTTAAAACACATAATACTTTCAAGTTGGAACTGAAGAACAGATTCTCTGCTTTAGAAAACTGTAACATCGGAAGAATGGATATTTCGGAAGTTAACAGAAAAGTAACCAAAGCTCTTATGGAAACAGCAACAAAATTAGCTGATCTAAGAACAAGTTGCATGCAAACAAATTATCAGGAAAAAACCAAAATGTTGATGCAAAGAAGAGAAGATGAGGACAACTAAAGAAGATGTGACTTCAAAGTGGAATATACAGAGCTATGCAAGACAACACGAAAAAGTATCACTGAAGACGTAAGAAATTCAACTGTGAGCTAGTGAGAAGCAATTGAAAACAACTAAACTAAAGATAGCAAAGGGTTTCAATGGAAGAAAACAGATTATGGCTCTGAAAAAGAAGATGGTTCAAGAAATAGAGCAGAAAATTTTGACAAGAAATGAAGATTTCTACTCCAAATTATGAAAGGGATGATACATGTACTCCAGACATCATGAAAGTACCAGAGTTCTTCCAGTCCTCCCAGCAGAAGTTGCTCATGCAATCAAGAACATGAAGCGAAAAGCTCCAGGAGAAGATGGAATTACTATAGACATCATACAAGAAAGCAAGTGGAGAAATTGAAACAGTACTCGCCCAAATTTTCACTCGATGCCTTAATGAGGAAGATTCCTGAGATTGGAACAATGCTACAATGATCCTGCTACATAAAAAAGTGACATTGAGGAATCTCAGGAACTATCAGACCTATCAGCCTCCTATCAGTGGTTTATAAAATCTTCACTAAAGTTCTTTCACACCGCTTGAGTGACACTGGACATGGCTCAACCGAGAGAACAAGCTGGATTCAGGAGTGGCTACAACACAATAGATCATATCCACGTGCTGAGAGAACTAATTGAAAGAGCGAAGGGAATATGAACTTCCATTATTGCATGGCTTTTATCGATTATGAAAAAGCCTTTGATTCAGTGAAACCATCAGCAGTTACCACGGCTCTGAAATCACTGCGGTATTGAAGATGCATACATTAATATTATTAATAACATCTATGAAAATGCAAGTGCAAAGATTCGGCTGTTTGAAAATACAACACACATAAAAATTGGAAAGGAGTGAGACAAGGTGACACCATATCTCCAGCTCTTTAATGCCACATTGGAAAATGTCTTTCAATCACTGAACTGGGAAAACAAAGGGATAAGATTAATGGAGATTATCTAACCCACCTTCATTTTGCTGATGACGTAGTCATTTTTGCAACTACCCCATCAGAGCTGCAGGGTATGATCCAGGAACTTGCTGACAAGAGTAAAGAAGTGGGATTAAAAATGAACTTTCAGAAGACAAAAGTGATGTTCAATGCTTTTACAAGAAATGAAGATTTATCGATTGATGGAGAACTGGAGATAACAGATACGTATGTTTATCTTGGACAGCAGATATCAAGTGAGGGTCACATTGATGAAGAAATTAATCGGCGTACAAAACTTGCCTGGAAAAGCTTTTGGAAGAAACAGCATAATTTTCAAGAGCAATATGCCATTATGTCTTAAAAGAAAAGTGTTTGATCAATGCATCCTTCCAGTGCTTATGTATGGTGCAGAGACATGGACCTTAACTAAAAGAGACATACAAAGGCTGCAGACAACTCAAAGAAGCATGGAGAGGTGCATGCTTGGTATAACCAGGAGAGATAAGAGAGGAACTCGTGGATCCGAAAAATGACGAGGTGGAGGACATCATGATCAGAGTTAAATCCCTGAAATGGCAATGGGCTGGACATACTGCCAGAAGGACAGACAGCCGAAATTTTAGATTTCACAGCCGAAATAGATGGACAGCCGAAATTTTAGATTGGATTCCAAGGGACAGGAAAAGACCCAGAAAAAGACCACATGGGAGATGGGTGGATGAAATTCGTAAATATGCGGGAGTGACATGGAGGAGACTGGCACAAGACAGACCGTTGTGGAGGAAACTTGGGAGACCTTCGTCCAGCAGTGGATTGATAATGGTTGACAATGATGATGATGATGATATATATATACTAATTCTTATGGGACGAAAAATAGCATTTTTTTTTAATTTTTGCACCAAACGGATTGATACCGATATAACCTGTCTTCAGATGGAGGAACTAACATAGAAAGTAATAGTACTATTATCACGTACGTGTATTTCTTTTTAAAGACCTAAGAAAGAGCTCATTTCCTGTTGTTCTTAAGGACTTGGCGCAAATCCTACTACTCGAATGGTGACTCAATGAAAACGTGAAATAAAGCACGTCGTACACAACTTTGCCGATTTTTATTTTAAGACCGGATCTTCAGTGAAAATACGACTTTCTTAAATCCGTCCGTGGATTAAGTGAACTTCAATGTCCATGACTTTTTGAAGACGAGGGAAACATTTCAGTGAAGCAGCTGTCTTCCGATGAAGTCACTGATCGATTAGAGGAAGCATTCACCTTGAAAGCGATTACCGCGCAAATTGCTTTTCCGTGTGTACCGTAAAAATATCTCCTGGACTGCTGCTCTAAATTGAATGAGAAATAAGTCTGCTGAAAATTGCCTATGCATAAATGAAGGACTGAAAGTGTTGTCTTAGCGCTTGCTTCATTTAAAACACCAGTTAACTGACGAGACATTTTGTCAGAAGAAATCCAGAAAGGTAAATCGAATTTTAATCAGCGACTGGTTCATAAAAATCCGATTTTGTGATTATTACGCGAATTTCATCAGTGACCGGAAAATACACTACTGCTTGTAAAAATTGTAACACCAAGAAAGAATCGCGCTATTCAAACAAAATTTCTATTACAGTTTCCTCATGTTGTAGGACTGTTCTTCGTTCTCTCCAGGTTCTTTGTAACTGTACATTGATACATGCACCGTCTTTGCACGATAATTTAAGGTTTAAAAGATGAGAGATATTTACAAAATTAAAAACCCATAAGCACTTTCGGGTCGACAATCGCACCCATCTTCAGATCGAAGAGAGTAATTGCTGCTAGTGTGCTACAATATACACTGAAGTGCGAGAAAAACCGGTACAGACCAGCTTATGCTAAATACATAGCAACGTCACCTAAGCGCGTACTAGGTTGCGTCCGCCAGTGCGTATATAAAGCGACAGACATCCTTGCCAGCTGTCAGAGCTGTTTTCGGCATGAACATGAAAAGTAATAACTATTTAAGCGATTTTTAACGCGGTGTCATAGTTGGCACTCGTGAGATGGGCCATGGTATTTCGGAGGTAGAAACGAAGTTCGGATTTCCACGAACGACCATTGCAAGGGTGTACCGTGACTACAAGAATTCCGGCAAAACCTCCAACCTACGATACCAGTGTGGCCGTAAAAAGACATTGGGTGAACGTGACCATCGTCGGCTGTCAAGAATCTTTTCACGCGATAGGCATTGCAACACTCTGCAGGTATCGTCGTAATTCAATGCTTGAGCCTCAACAAGCATCAGCGTCCAGATTGTGCAACGTACCTTGCACGATATGGGCTTTGGGAGCCGACGCCCAACTCGAGTAACCTTGATGGGTGCACGACACAGAGCTATGCGCCTCGCTTGGGAACAGCAACACCGCCACTGGACACTTGATGACTAGAAACAAGTAGCCTGGTCTGACGAGTCCGTTTCCAACTGTATCGGGCAGATGGAAGGATTCATGTATGGCGCAAACCCTATGAAGCCATGGATCCCACCTGTCAACAGGGAACTGTGCCGGTTGGTGTGGGATCTGTAATGGTATGGGATGTGTTTAGCTGGACTTCACTGGGACAGCTAGTATGTCTACAAACGTCTGTGATCGGCCAACGCTATGTGCACATCCTTTCTGACGAGGTATACCCGTTCATGTCCTGCATTCATGCTGATGGGTTGGGTCAGTTCAGACAGGATAATGCACCTCCACACAAGTGTTGGGACGCCACATTATGGTTAGAGGAGCATTCATCTGAGTTTGGGATGTTGCCATTCCCACCCAAGTCCCCAGATCTGAACATGATAGAACACATTTGAAAAGCCATGCAACGCGCTATCGAACACAGGTATCCTAGACCTAGGAATGCACCATAATTGTGGAGCGCTCTGCAGGAACTATGGTGTGCATTGCCTACAGCATATTTCCAGAAGCTAGTGGAGTCCATGCCCCGTCGTATTTATGCAGTCCTGCGCTTCCGTGGGGGACCTACCAAGTATTAGACTGGTGTACCAATTTTTCTGGCACTTGAGTGTAATTTCTGGCACTTCAGTGTGATCACGTATTAAGTGTGAAGCTGCGTCGCATGAGTATCGCACAGTTGCCATCGCGTCATAGCTGAACTAAAAATGAACTAAAACCCAAGTGAGAATATATTAAGCTGAGTGCGTCTTATACAGAATATGTGTATTTGTCAAAGTTCAAAGGGTAACAATAAATACTATTATTTTAGTTCATAACTGCAACATGACGTTTCCATACTTTGGGGGAGTCAATTGGAAGGTTGTCTGCAGCAGCGGTCTTCAAAGGCTTTGATATACACTGAGTGGTTACTTTATCATGACCACCCCTCAGTACTGCTCTGGACCGCCTTTTGCCTTTAATAATGCGTCGATTCTTCGTGGCATGGACTCCACGAAATGTTGATTGGTGGTTTGTGGAACCTGAGACCATGCTTGATCAATAGCACTTTCCAGGAGTGTGAGATTGCAGGGTTGTGGATCCAGCTGTCTGATGGCTCGCTCAACTTCATCCCACAGATTCTCAGTAAGGTTGAGATCTGGAGATTGTGGGTCCACCTAAGCAAAGTAAACGCATCGGCATGTTCCTGAAACCAATCCCTGTAAAATACGAGCACTATGGCAGGACGAATTATGTTGTTGAAAGTAGCCATCGCCATTGGGATAAACCATCCACATGACGGGATGCACTTGGTCCGCAACGAAGTTTAGATATGATGTGACAGTCAGACGTTGATCAACACGAATTAAGGGGCCCAAAGCATGCCAGGAAAACATTCCCCAAGCCATAATGTTGCCTCCACCAGCTTGAAGGGATAGCAATGCATTTGGGGTCCATGCTTTCGTGCTGTTTCTGCCTAATTCTCACTCGGTCATCGGCATGGTGCAACTGAAAACGTGATTCATAGGGACACATAATTTGTTTCCAATTATCGACTGTCCAATCCTTGTGCTCCTGTTCCAACTAGAGACGTTTTCTCATGTTAACTGCAGACAGCAAATGTGTTCGAACAGGCCTTCGGCTGCCATATCCCATCCGATGCAGTGTACGGCGAACAGTGCGTGCAGAGATCAGTTGAGGGGATCCTTGATTAAGATGGTCTGTAATTTGCTGCACTGTTGCTCTTCTGTGGTCTGTTACCAGTTTGGACGCCCTCCGTTCCACCCGAGCAGTCACTAGTCGATGACGACCACACGTTGCACGTAGAGATCCAGTTTTTTTGGCTGACAGTCCAGTCTTTAAACACTTTAACAACAGCTGCTCTGTAACATTACACGAATACGGCGGTTTTGGTGATCCTCGCTCCATGACTCCGAGTTCCTACTATCATCCCACGTTGAAAGTCCGTCAAATCGCATTTTTGACCCATCTCGTCACTCAAAAATTACTTCTACTACTGTCTAAAGCACTAAGCTTTCTCTTTTTATATTAGCCTCGCCCTCTGGCGGCAACAGCGTACAGCCATTGCTCATTTGCTTAAAACTGTCAGGTGGTCATAATAAAGTGGCCACCCATTGTATAAGCTTGCAGTAATATGTAATGATTATATTGATGTGGGGGTATGTAACAACTTAATTTTATTCACGGTCTGTACGCGTTTCTGGCGAGTGCCGTGTTGCTGTGGTTAACACGGATATCATATTTACGCTCTGAACTCGAGTGCCAAGGCTACGTTTTGTACAGCCCACATAGTTAAGTAATTAGGTGGGCTCTACAAAATTAATTAGGCAATTACGTGGGCTCTTCAAAGCCTACGTAATTGCTTAATTAATTTTGGCACTCGATTTCAGGAGGATAAATATGATATCCGTGTTAACCGCAGCAATACAGCACTCGTCAGAAACGTTGCATATGGAGCTGTTCAACCAGACTGGAATAACATTAAGTTGTGGCATACCCCACATCAATATACTAACTACATATTATTGAAACCTTATATATCGAAACCTTTGGGAACTGCTGCTTCAACAACAACCCCCCCCCCCCCCCCCAGTTGACTTACCCAGAATATGGAAACGTCACATTGCAGTTATGAACCTGAATAATAATATTTATTGTTAAACTGCAAACTTTGACAAATACATTGTATAATATGCACTCAGCTCAACATATTCTCATTGGGTTTAATTTGATTTGTAATTCAGCTATGATGCGATGGCAACAGTATAATACCCTTGCGACGTAGCTCTACACTTAACACGTCGTCACACTCAGATGTATATATTGGAGCCCATTAGCAGCAATTACTCTCTTCCATCTGAAAACGGGTGCGATTGTCGACCCGAAAGTGCTTCTGGGTTTTTAATTTTGTAAATATCCGTCATCTTTTAAACATTAAATTATCGTGCAAAGATCAATGTACTGTATAAAGCACGAAGTTTCATTTGTACTATCTTTGTAACTGGTTCTTCGTTCTCTCCCGAGTAGTTCGACGATAATCAGTCTGTAAACTGAATCTGGACTCGTCAGTGAAGAGCACATTGCTCCACTGGTTCGGTGTCTAGTTTCGATGTTCCTGACTCCAGTTTAAACATGTCTTTCGGTTTTTAGTGGTGGGCGGGACACAAACTATTTGACGTGTAGCATAGAAACCAGTTTCCCTGAGCCTCCTGAAACCAGTTTGTTTGTTGCCTGGCAGACACAGCCCTATGACGTCTTGCTGCAAATGCAAGATACTGGTCCTGCTAAGAGGTTGTGACACTTGGACGGCACGGTACTAGCAGGCATCTAACCTCTTCTGTCCCTTGTTTACGGTTTCCAACCGTAGGATGAAGAAGCGTATATGCTCCAGCTTTGTCTGTCCGTCCGTCCGTCTGTCTGTCTTCCCGCGCGATAACTCGCGTAAAAGTGGTTCGATTTCGATGAAATTTTAGTATATGGTAGGGGACCACTGGTGAAGAAACCTATTGAAAAATTAGCGAGATGCATTCCATTGCCCTTATTCGTCATAACGTGCGTAAAAATGGTTCGATTTCGATTAAATTTTAGTATGTGGTATGGAAACACCTGGAGACGAATCCTATTGAAAATGGACGAAATGCGATCAAAGGTCAGGACATAGGATCGGGATCCATTCCATCGCTCTTGTCCCATAGTATTAAAGGAGCAATTCTTGTATGTATGTAAATTTTATTTTGAAAACGGCTCTAAGGATTTTGATCAAAGTCGTTAACCTACCGTTTTCTGGTACTGGAAATCGATTTAACTTGATCTCGGCTTTAGGAAAATTCCTTTAGTGGGTTAAATAACCACCCCTAATTACTACGTTTTAGTGTCATTGCGTCGTCCTATTAATGTTACCCATGCTTAGAAATCTTATGATGTCACACTTTTGCGAGCAGATGGTCGCGATTCCCATCTGCCTCAGTACGTCATTACGTCACGCGTTGTGTGCGTATGACCGTCCGCACGATAATTCGCGTAAAAATCATTCGATTTCGATGAAATTTTAGCATGTTGTAGCGGAATACTTGGAAAGGAACCCTTTTGAAACTGAACGAAATGGGGTCAAAGGTCAGGACATAGAAGCGGGATCCATTCCACTGCTTTTATGCGTCATAACTAACGTAAAAAAGGTTCGATTTCGATGACATTTTAGTCTGTGGTAGGGTGAGGACCACTGCGGACAAACCTTGTTAAAATGGGTGAAATGGGGTCAAATGTTAAGACATAGGAACGGAATCACTTCCATCGCCATTATGTATCATAACTTACGTGAAAATGCTTCGATTTGGATGAAATGTTAGTATGTTGTAGGGGACTACCTGTGCACGAATCCTCTTGAAAATAGGCGAAATGGGGTCAAAGGTTAGGACACATGAGCGGGATCTATTCTATAGCCCTTATGCATTATAACTTACGTTGAAATGCTTCGATTGCGACAAAACTTTATCATGTTATTTCAGAAGTATAATGAACCGGTTCTGTTGAATATCATCGAAATGGGATCAAAGGTCAGGGCACAGGACCGAGATTTATTCCACAGCCATTATCCTCATAACTTGAATAATGATGTCTGGTATGTTGGAAAGCATATCATAATCAATGCATTGCATAATTTTACTAACATTTTTTGAAAATCTTAGACCTCAGGCGGCCGCCAGCTCAGAGTTGCCTGGCACAGACCGTCCTATGACGTCGGTCAGCAATGTAAGATACTGGTTCTTCTGAGGGGCTGTGACACTTGGTCGACATTGTACTGTTTGGCGTCTAACATCTCCTCTGTCTTGAAAATTCCTCCAAAACCTGGAGATCATACTTTTGAGGAACATTCAGTGATCCGCAAACTTTGACGAGAATGAAAAGCAGGATACTTGTGTAAATCAAACTTTAGAGTAAAAAAACACACACACGGTCTGTACCCGATACATATAAAACCTGAGATAGTTAAAATCTACAAGTTTAAAAAAAAAGTTTTAATGTTAAAACGATATGTTAGGTTACCTAAGAACTGTCGAATCCAATAGGGCTCATCGTCAGATGAGATAAAAAGGTTATAAGGTGTAGTGGAGCGCATTTTATGACGACATTGAGTGAGTCGTAACTCTTACGAAGGTTTAGTTCATCACTAGGGTTCGTCATCAGATGAGTTAAAAAGGTTACAAGGTGTAGTGGAGCAAATTTTATGACTACATTGAGTGAGTCGTAACTCTTACGAAGGTTTAGTTCATCACTAGGGATTCGTCGTCAGATGAGATAAAAAGGTTACAAGGTGTAGTGGAGCACATTTTATGCCCACATTGAGTGAGTCGTAACTCTTACGAAGGTTTAGTTCATCACTAGGGTTCGTCATCAGATGAGTTAAAAAGGTTACAAGGTGTAGTGGAGCACATTTTATGACCACATTGAGTGAGTCGTAACTCTTACGAAGGTTTACTTCATCACTAGGGTTCGTCATCAGATGAGATAAAAAGGTTACAAGGTGTAGTGGAGCACATTTTATGACTACATTGAGTGAGTCGTAACTCTTACGAAGGTTTAGTTCATCACTAGGGATTCGTCGTCAGATGAGATAAAAAGGTTACAAGGTGTAGTGGAGCACATTTTATGCCCACATTGAGTGAGTCGTAACTCTTACGAAGGTTTAGTTCATCACTAGGGTTCGTTATCAGATGAGTTAAAAAGGTTACAAGGTGTAGTGGAGCTCATTTTATGACCACATTGAGTGAGTCGTAACTCTTACGAAGGTTTAGTTCATCACTAGGGTTCGTCATCAGATGAGATAAAAAGGTTACAATGTGTAGTGGAGCACATTTTATGACCACATTGAGTGAGTCGTAACTCTTACGAAGGTTTAGTTCATCACTAGGGTTCGTCATCAGATGAGATAAAAAGGTTACAAGGTGTAGTGGAGCACATTTTATGACGACATTGAGTGAGTCGTAACTTTTACGAAGGTTTAGTTCATCACTAGGGTTCGTCATCAGATGAGATAAAAAGGTTACAAGGTGTAGTGGAGCACATTTTATGCCCACATTGAGTGAGTCGTAACTCTTACGAAGGTTTAGTTCATCACTAGGGTTCGTCATCAGATGAGATAAAAAGGTTACAAGGTGTAGTGGAGCACATTTTATGACGACATTGAGTGAGTCGTAACTTTTACGAAGGTTTAGTTCATCACTAGGGATTCGTCGTCAGATGAGATAAAAAGGTTACAAGGTGTAGTGGAGCACATTTTATGCCCACATTGAGTGAGTCGTAACTCTTAGGAAGGTTTAGTTCATCACTAGGGTTCGTCATCAGATGAGATAAAAGGTTACAAGGTGTAGTGGAGCAGATTTTATGACCACATTGAGTGAGTCGTAACTCTTGCGAAGGTTTAGTTCATCACTAGGGATTCGTCGTCAGATGAGATAAAAAGGTTACAAGGTGTAGTGGAGCACATTTTATGCCCACATTGAGTGAGTCGTAACTCTTACGAAGGTTTAGTTCATCACTAGGGTTCGTCATCAGATGAGTTAAAAAGGTTATAAGGTGTAGTGGAGCACATTTTATGACCACATTGAGTGAGTCGTAACTTTTACGAAGGTTTAGTTCATCACTAGGGTTCGTCATCAGATGAGATAAAAAGGTTACAAGGTGTAGTGGAGCACATTTTATGACCACATTGAGTGAGTCGTAACTCTTGCGAAGGTTTAGTTCATCACTAGGGATTCGTCGTCAGATGAGTTAAAAAGGTTACAAGGTGTAGTGGAGCACATTTTATGACCACATTGAGTGAGTCGTAACTCTTGCGAAGGTTTAGTTCATCACTAGGGATTCGTCGTCAGATTAGATAAAAAGGTTACAAGGTGTAGTGGAGCACATTTTATTCCCACATTGAGTGAGTCGTAACTCTTACGAAGGTTTAGTTCATCACTAGGGTTCGTCATCAGATGAGTTAAAAAGGTTACAAGGTGTAGTGGAGCACATTTTATGACGACATTGAGTGAGTCGTAACTTTTACGAAGGTTTAGTTAATCACTAGGGTTCGTCATCAGATGAGATAAAAAGGTTACAAGGTGTAGTGGAGCACATTTTATGACCACATTGAGTGAGTCGTAACTCTTGCGAAGGTTTAGTTCATCACTAGGGATTCGTCGTCAGATTAGATAAAAAGGTTACAAGGTGTAGTGGAGCACATTTTATGCCCACATTGAGTGAGTCGTAACTCTTACGAAGGTTTAGTTCATCACTAGGGTTCGTCATCAGATGAGATAAAAAGGTTACAAGGTGTAGTGGAGCATATTTTATGACCACATTGAGTGAGTCGTAACTCTTACGAATGTTTAGTTCATCACTAGGGATTCGTCGTCAGATGAGATAAAAAGGTTACAAGGTGTAGTGGAGCACATTTTATGACCACATTGAGTGAGTCGTAACTCTTACGAAGGTTTAGTTCATCACTAGGGTTCGTCATCAGATGAGATAAAAAGGTTACAAGGTGTAGTGGAGCACTTTATGACCACATTGAGTGAGTCGTAACTCTTGCGAAGGTTTAGTTCATCACCAGGGATTCGTCGTCAGATGAGATAAAAAGGTTACAAGGTGTAGTGGAGCACATTTTATGACGACATTGAGTGAGTCGTAACTTTTACGAAGGTTTAGTTCATCACTAGGGTTCGTCATTAGATGAGATAAAAAGGTTACAAGGTGTAGTGGAGGACATTTTATGACCACATTGAGTGAGTCGTAATGCTTACGAAGGTTTAGTTCATCACTAGGGTTCGTCATCAGATGAGATAAAAAGGTTACAAGGTGTAGTGGAGCACATTTTATGACCACATTGAGTGAGTCGTAACTCTTACGAAGGTTTAGTTCATCACTAGGGTTCGTCGTGAGATGAGATAAAAAGGTTACAAGGTGTAGTGGAGCACATTTTATGACGACATTGAGTGAGTCGTAACTCTTACGAAGGTTTAGTTCATCACTAGGATTCGTCATCAGATGAAATAAAAAGGTTACAAGGTGTAGTGGAGTACATTTTATGACCACATTGAGTGAGTCGTAACTCGTACGTAGGTTTAGTTAGTCAGGTGGTCAACGTCATATTATGACATCATATGAGATTAAAGTTACGAGTGATCCGTAGTTAATAATGCACATCGGGAACCTTGAATCAGTTGTTTCCAGGGAGTTGAAATTTCTGCTGGACGGTAGTCAGGAAAACATTTGTCCCCACTGTTATAAATGTATAGTCTTTCTGCCATTGATAGTTGGGATTTTAACCTAGGGGTTGAGAGAATAGTGGCTTCTTTCCCAATCACAAAATATAGGCTCTTATGCGCGAAACATGACAAAGCTGGTGATAGGAATCCTGTGTTTGTTTTTTACTTTAAAGCAATCTGTGACTGTCCTGATTCATGCCTTCCGATTATTTTAACCTGCAAAAAATGGTCAACCTCGCGTCTTTGTTTGATTTTATGTTTCTGATCACTAATGGCAACAACTCTTCTCACAAGGATTGTAAAAAAACGGAATTAGACACTCAGTGTAAGCTGTTATTATAGAACTGCGAAATATTTGCATATCAAACGTTAACAGACGTTTTTGATCATGCACTGCGATTGGTTTAGGTTGGTGACTAATCTACATACCAATATCTGCTGTTCTATCGGTTTTAAACCTTTACTTTGTATGTTTTACCAATTATGCTTTTGGAAACCAGTGTATATTGCTGCAAAGCAAAAGACGTTGTTTTCACTACGATTTGTACGTTTCAAAATGAAGTGATCGTATATGCCTTTCTTCATTATTTTAAAATCATTTGTTGTAAATGGGACAAACGCTCGACTAATCCTAGCACTGCATCTCGAAATATCCATTGAATGGTTATTCAAATTTCTCAATGAGGAATATACACGGTCAAGTCACATTACTGTGAGAACCAACTAATATCCAGAGTAATCACCGTGTGCAGCGCGGACAGCAACTAGACTGGCTAAGATTGACTTAATAAAGTGCTGGAAGGTGTTCACAGGTATGTGGAGTCATGCTGACTGCACTGCATCTGACAGCTGCTTGAGGGTGAGTGGTGGAGGATCCATAGAGCGAACAACACGATCGAGGTAGTTCCACAAATGCGCAGTTGAGTTTAAGTCTGGGAAATTAGGGGGCCAGGGAAGTACTTTGAAGTATTCATTGTGCTCTTCCAATCAATCTCTGACATTTCTAGCTGTGGGACACGTCGCATTGTCGTGCTGGAAGATCCCATCCACGTCAGGAAAGACAATCAGCATGTATGAGTGTAGGTGGCCTGCAAGGATGGATTCATAACGAATTCGGCCCATAGTGCCTTTTACAGGCATGAGTGGCCCAAGAGAATGCCACAAAAACATTCACCAGATACTAACGCTAACCCTACCATTTTGTGTTCTTCCAGCAATGGTTGAATAATGTTTGTTTTCCGATGTTTCTCGCCATATACGCCAACGTCCATCCGTTCGAAGAAGCGGAAAACGCGACTCACAGGAGAAGCAATCTTTTGCCAATCAGCAGAGGTTCAATTCAGATACTGCCGTGCAAATGTAAGCCTTTTCTGCCGATGCACCTTCGTTAGCACAGAGGCAGTGACCATCCGTCTGCATCGGAGCCCCATGCGCAGTAGGTTTCGCTGAACTGTCGTTTTAGACACACTTCAGGTAGCACCCTGGTTCATTCGGCCAGTGAGTTGCTCCACTGTAGTGTGTCGATCGGCCCTTACGCCCTTTAGCAGCCGACTTTCACCTCTCACATCAACTGCAAGTGGTACTCCGCAGTTTGCACTTTGCTTATTCGCAATGGAACCATTTCTCCAATCACAATACGCTTTAACCACATCAGCACACGAACAATTCATAAACCGCACTGTTTCAGAAATACTGGCACCCTTGGCCTGAAAGCCGATAATCGTCCCTTTTTGCCAATCTGATAAATCGCTTCTGTTATCCATGACAACAATGAGTGATATGTTTTCAGAATGCCTACCGCACATCTTATGTACCCTCCAACCCAGTGAACGACACGTGCCTTCTTTCATTGGCTAACCGCTGATGACGTCAAAAGCAGGATGGTCACAATAATGTGACTCGACTGCGTATATATGGGATGCAAGGTCAGATGATGTAACACGCGGACACGCTTGTCGGTTACGTACAGCTCGGCGGTGGCAGTGTTCATGTGACGGAAGTTTTCCTGGTATATTTTTTTTTTTTTTTATTGGAGGTTTAACGACCACCGTGAGCAACTCAAATGGGCTATAAGCAGTCGCCCGTCCCTAATTTTGGGTCACTGGTTCCAGGGAAGGGAAAGAGCCAGTGCCGTAAGACAAACACAACATCCATGCCTGACCGGGATTCGAACCCGGACCCCTTACGGACGAATGATCAGAGGCCAGCGCCTTAGACCACTGCGCCACCAGGGCGGCTTTCCTGGTATGACCTGGGACCGTTGGTATCTCTGAACGCCAATGCTACCTGTCCATCCTCGCTGACCACTTGGATCCCTTCATGTTGGACAATTAATTCATACACTCGACGTGGATCAGGAACACCAAACAGAAGTACATCGCTCTTTCCACGTTAATAAGTGAGTCACGAAAAATTCTCATCTGCTGCCACCGGGTATCCAACCCAGGGACTTTCAGTTACGCGCCGGACAAGCTGGCATTGCACGTGGAAAGAGCGATGAGAATTTTTCCGTGACTCACTTATTAACTTGGAAAGAGCGATGAGAATTTTTCCGTGACTCACTTATTAACATGGAAAGAGCGATGATAATTTTTCCGTGACTCACTCATTAACGTGGAAAGAGCGATGATAATTTTTCCGTGACTCACTCATTAACGTGGAAAGAACGATGATAATTTTTCCGTGACTCACTTATTAACATGGAAAGAGCGATGATAATTTTTCCGTGACTCACTTATTAACATGGAAAGAGCGATGATAATTTTTCCGTGACTCACTCATTAACGTGGAAAGAGCGATGATAATTTTTCCGTGACTCACTTATTAACATGGAAAGAGCGATGATAATTTTTCCGTGACACTTATTAACGTGGAAAGAGCGAGGAATTCTATTTGGTGTTCATGTTGGACGTTAATCATGGTGGTGATGGTGTCTACTAACAGGACATTGTGCCCTGCCATGTCGCTAAGAGGGTGATAGCAATGGCTTCTTTCGCCCTTGGCCAGCGAAATCGTCCGAAATCAATCCCATAGAGCACTTGTGGCACTACTTAGATCGACAGGTTCTGCATGCCGACCCACAACCACGTCATTTCTGAGACCTCAGTGCTCTACTGCAGTCTGAATGGTCATGTGTGTTTCGGGCAACTTTCCACGGCCTCATCGCGGCCATGCCACGCAGTCTCTCCGCTGTCATGCGGTCCGAGGGTAGTTATTCCCATTATTAGGTAGATGGTCATATAATTTTGATTCGTGTATATCAATCGAGAAGACGAAATCGAGGGACAAATTAATGGGCGTATAGAACTTGACTGGAGTTCATCTTGAAGAAACAGTACAATTTTCAAGAAGAATTTACCGTCATCTCTAAAAAGAAATGTATGTAAACAATGCAACATTTCAGCATTTATTATGGATCAGAGATATAGACCTTAACTTTAAGAACGATATACAAAGACTGAAGACAAGTCAAAGAAGCATGGAGTGATACATGCTTGGTGTAAGTACGAAAGATAAGAAAAGGCTCTTATGCATAAGAAAAAGCCAGAAGCTGCTGGCGTCTTGATAAAATCCTGAAGTGGCGACGATTTCGACATATTGCTAGAAGAACTAATCTCCGCTGAGCAAATGAACTACCTGACTGAATACCAAGGTAGAGAAAGAGTCCAGTAGAAGACCACGTGAGAGATGGGTAAAAGAAAGAGAATTGATTAAGAGAAAGAGTTGCGAAAAAGACGTGGGAAGATCGATCTTTATTTAGTAGCGCATTGACAAAATTGATGCTAATTTCTCAGCGTAAAGTTCGTTATTAATATTTTAACAATCGTCTCTTAAGCATATGTCACACATGACATCGTCAATATGTCATGTGTGACATATTGAGAGCAATCGTCTCTCAATATGTCACACATTAACGTAGTAGATGGGAAAATCATAAAAGCCGTTTTATTGTGTGTGGCATGCGTACCCCGCGGAACGCACATTAGATAAAGGCAGACAGCAGTGAGAGCAGACGCCATTCTAGTACAGTGGATAGCACTCGGTGTTCCGCAGATGAGAGTTGTGGGTTCGAATCCCGCCCCTGCATGAAAATGATGGAATAATCTACTTCGTTATATGTGAATGAACTCAATTTTTTTTTTCAGATGTTGATTTTATTCAGTTTACAGTTCGGTTTTACAGCATGGAAACATCAAAAACAGCCCTCCATTTTGAATAGTTCTTTGAAAAGAATGTTTTATTAGAAGGAACAGTTTGCAACATAGGTTATTTTGACATATTTGTGATTGAATAGACTGTTAAAAAAATACAATATTAACTTTATTGGAAAGTATGTAAAAACACCACAAGTAAATAGGGCTGCTATTTTCAGCAAGAACCTGATTAAAACTTGTAGTTTCCGTTGCGAAACGGTTTTCAAATGTGTTAAGCGTAGAATTTTAAACCGAACAATAAATTGGCCAAAGTACCATCCAGAGAGTTTCCCATCGACTTGCGGATCTAATACATGATCCCTTGCCTGGATGAACTGATTCTCCTATTAAAGTTTGCGGGGAAATTACTTGAATCACTCAGAATGCTACATGATCCTAAAGCAGATTGGACTCTGAAGACCGCCACGCACGTTCCACGGCAGACATTTCGACTTCCGCAAAAGCCATGCGCCAAATTATTTCGCCAAACTGCTTTTACGGAACTGCCATTTCGGGGAAGAGAGCTATGAGTTATACGTTGGAGTTGCTCCGAAGATATAGCTGGTAGAGATGTTAGCGGGTTGCTGCTCTCTCTCTCTCTCTCTCCCTCTCTCTCGTGGGCTAATCCTTATCACCACAGATATATCAGTGAAAACAGGGCCATTGCTTTGAGATATAGCCGTCCAAGCAATGGTCAACAGAGAGGAAATGAATAGTTTCTATTAATATCATGCTCAGTCTAATTTCCGGGTAGCATCAAACTTGACTTATTTATTCGTATGCTACTAATTGGCGCTTCACTTCAGCGTCTCTGTGGCAATATAGATATTTCAAATTGAATTCTGTTAATATAGAACTTGTTTAATAATAGTTACTTCGGGTTACAGAAACAACCTTTCTTCGGTAGTTACTCACACATGCAATGGATGACGTTAGAATTATTCCATTACATGAAAAAAAGGGAAAAACCAAAAATGGAAAATTCATTAGGCTTTTATGTTTCAGTATCAAAAGAATGGATATTATGAATAGATATTAACAGAGGGCGCCATGTATCTCATGAAAACAAAGAACGTTTTTGTTTTTCTTTGGAAATGGCGTCCTTTTTATATCAAATAAGAATTTAAGCCCTAACAGTGGACTAATAGTTAATTTCTCATCATTCGTCTGAGAAAAGTTCAAACCACGATGAGGCATGGACGTTCCGTTTGTCTTACGTAACTGGTTCTCTCCCATCCCTGGAACAAGTGGCCCTAAATTAGGGACGGACAACTGTTTGTTATCCACCGAGTTGCTCACAGTAATTGTTAAATCTTCAATACAAAAATTACAGTTAGGCTCAATTTGTTTGAGCCGTCAGTTGGGAACGTAGGACAACGACTTGTAGATTAGAGAGTTGAAATGGAATAGCCGAGTATGATCTCAAAGCGTTTATTTAATTTGTTATAGCCAATACAGGTCTATGATATGAAAAGTAGCTTACATAATTTTCACAGATAATGCTGTATACATTGCGAGCACAAAGCAGTCGCCCAGTGGTACAGTGGTCTAAGGCGCTGGCTTGTGATTATTTGCCCTAGTTGGGTCCGGGTTCGAATCCCGATGAGGCATGGATTTTTGTGGTTGTCTACTAAAACAAATCTTCTCTCAATGTTTTATGGAACGGCCTTTGTATGAAGAAATAGGTGACAACCCACTGTAATTAGAAATAAAAAAAAACTATAATAAGCTAAAAACACTCAGCACAACTTCAGATTTCAAGAATTCGAAATTACATTACAGAATACCTCAGCTTCATAGGAAAAGAAATGTTCCTCAGAAATGTGTGAGTGTACTAGATTCTTCAAAGCAATCAGAACTGTGCACTGAATTGCCTGTATTTTACTGGTCTCCTCAGAAAACTTGAAAATTACATAGTGGATTTCCCGTGTGCTTATAGCCCAATGAATTGCTCAGTGTGGTCATTAAATCTTCAAACCTTCAAATTCCCATATATTTCTGAGGAATATTTCTTCCTTAATCAAGTAATTTTGCTTCCTATACTTCCAATGGAAAAACATTTGTACACATTTTCTTCACAATTAATGCGTTCCCAAGGATGAAAATTTGAACATCGATTAAAATAGCTTCATTTTACAACTTGGAATACTTAATATTTTCTAAAACATAACCATAATTATGCCATCTAACAATGACGTCATCAAATCACAGGTCCCGACATCTTTTTTCTGGTTTCAACACTACGAAAGGAAACGTTACTGATTTTTAATATATTTAATGTTATGTTTTAGAAAATATTAAGTATTCCAAGTTATAACATTAAGCTATTTTAATCGATGTTCAAATTTTCATCCTTGGAAACGCATTAATTGTGAAGAAAATGTGTCCAGAAGTTTTTCCATTGGAAGTATAAAAGGCAAAATTACTTGACGTCCACCTTAATTTCTACTTTGAAATTCTAGTGAATTAAGACCTATATTAATGCCTGGATGTGAAGGAGTCGTTGACGCTACGATGTAGAACGGTCGCTTCGACTAGCAAAAATTCTGAGATTCCTAAGCTATCACATGGGTCAAATGAAAACCTTAAAAGTGCGATAAAAGATTAAAAATACATTGTCTTGTAAAATAGCAATATTGTTACCAATGACTCAAACATTTTCTCACAGATCGCAGCACGATGCAGAGAAACCTAATGACGTCACAGTAGCAGTGTAAAGATGGCCGCCGCAGTTGAGACAAGCACCAAAGAGGAGCATTCTTCTATAATCCGTTTTTTGAGTAGTGAAAGCGTGAAACCTATTGAAATTAATCGTCGAAAGAAGTTGCAGTATGGTGATGCATGTCTGTCACTCCAGCAGGTGCGCGAATGAAGTTGCAGTATGGTGATTCATGTCTGCCACTCCAGCAGGTGTACGGATGAAGTTGCAGTATGGGGATACATGTCTGTCACTCCAGCAAGTGTACGAAAGAATTTGCAGTATGGTGATGCATGTCTGTTACTCCAGCAAGTGTACGAATAAAGTTGCAGTATGGTGAAGCATGTCTGTCACTCCAGCAAGTGCGCCAACGAAGTTGCAGTATGGTGATGCATGTCTGTCACTCCAGCAAGTGTACGAATAAAGTTGCAGTATGGTGATGCATGTCTGTCACTCCATCAAGTGTACGAATAAAGTTGCAGTATGGTGATGTATGGCTTACACTCCAGCAAGTGTACGAATAAAGTTGCAGTATGGAGATGAATGTCTGTCACTCCAGCAAGTGTACGAATGAAGTTGCAGTATAATGATGCATGTCTGTCACTCCAGCAAGTGTACAAATGAAGTTGCAGTATGATGATGCATGTTTGCCACTCCAGCAAGGGTACGAATGAAGTTGCGAAGTTGCAGTAGGATGATGCATGTCTGTCACTCCAGCAAGTGTACGAATGAAGTTGCAGTATGGTGATGCATGTCTGTCACTCCAGCAAGTGTACGAATGAAGTTGCAGTATGGTGATGTCTGTGTTTCACTCCAGCAAGTGTACGAATGAAATTGCAGTATTGTGATGCATGTCTGTCACTCCAGCAAGTGTACGAATGAAGTTGCGGTATGTAGATACATGTCTGTCAATCCAGCAAGTATACGAATGAAGTTACAGTATGGTGATACATGTCTGTCACTCCAGCAAGTGTACGAACGACGTTGCAGTATGGTGATGTCTGTGTTTCACTCCAGCAAGTGAACGAATGAAATTGCAGTATTTTTATGCATGTCTGTCACTCCAACAAGTGTACGAATGAAGTTGCAGTATGGTGATGCATGTCTGTAGCTCCAGCAAGGGTAAGAATGAAGTTGAAGTATGATGACGCATGTCTTTCACTCCAGCAAGTGTACGAATGAATTTGCAGTATGGTGATGCATGTCTTTCACTCCAGCAAGTGTACGAATGAAGTTGCAGTATGGTGATGCATGTCCGTCACTCCAGCAAGTGTACGAATGAAGTTGCAGTATGGTGATGTATGTCTGTCACTCCAGCAAGTGTACGAACGAAGTTGCAGTATGATGATGCATGTCTGTCACTCCAGCAAGTGTACGAATAAAGTTGCAGTATGGTGATGTATGTCTGTCACTCCAGCAAAGGTACGAATGAAGTTGCAGTAACGTGATGCATGTCTGTCACTCCAGCAAGTGTACGAATGAAGTTGCTGTATGTAGATGCATGTCTGTCACTCCAGCAAGTGTACGAATGAAGTTGCAGTATGGTGATGCATGTCTGTCACTCTAGCAAGTGTACGAACGAAGTTGCAGTATGGTGATGTGTGTGTTTCACTCCAGCAAGTGTACGAATGAAGTTGCAGTATGTAGATGCATGTCTGTCACTCCAGCAAGTGTACGAATGAAGTTGCAGTATGGTGATGCATGTCTGTCACTCCAGCAAGTGTACGAATGGACCAGGAAGTTCCGAAACGGCGTGAGTTCTGTGACAGATTCTCCTCTACCGGGTCAGGGAGTAGCGACACCAGATTCTATTGCAGTAGTTGAAGACATGTGATGGGAAATCGCCGAGTGACGGTGTATGAAATAGCCGCACCTTTGAACATCAGTCATGGTTGAGCGCACCACATCATCCATGATGTGTTCCATTTTAACAAAGTGTCTGCAAGTTGGGTGCCACGCCAGCTGACTCCAGAATTGAAAAAACGACGTGTTGATGCCTGTGAAAACGTTTGCGGCTCTTTGAAGCAGAAGGTGATGGCTTCTTGCAGAATAGTTTACTGGAGATGAAACCTGGACACACTATCATCAGCCAGAAACCAAGAAAACGAGCAAAGAATGCCGCCATCTTTCCTCACTAAAGCTGAAGAAGTTCCGCACGCAGCCAACTACAGTAAAGGTCTTGCTGACTCTCTTTTGGGATGAACGAGGCGTAATTTTGGAGCACTGCTTGCCCAGGGAGAACGTTCTAACAAGTGACATGTATGCATATCTTTTTAGGAATCTTCTTCCGTGAAATCCAAACGACATGGAGTTCTGAGTGCTGGTGTCTTGTTGCAACGTGGCAAAACTCGGGCTCATACTTCCCGTACAACGGTTGCAACTATACAAGACCTGCAGTTCGAGTGTCTTCCACATGGGCCATATTTACCAGATCTGGCCCCCAAGTGGTTGCGACATCTTTGGGCCACTCAAAGATTCAATGGGAGGAAAGACTTTCATGTCATCAAATAATATGTACAGTGAAACCTCACTTATGGCCCAAAGTCCAGCTTTTTCAATAAAAAGTAATTCAAATACATTTTGATCCAATTCTTTTATTGTAATCAAATATCCTATCAAGCCACTTCTAAAATGTATTCATTTATTTCTGGAATCTTGCTCGCGCCCTACCTCCTCTCCCGGTCAACTCATTCCAGCAATCCTGCAGTGAGTCACCTGTGAGTCAGCAGCAAGAGAAAACCAGTCAGTGCACGTTAGTCTGTCTGTCGTGTATCGCACGTGGACGATGCCGTGTGGAGTAGTCGTGTAAATAGCAAGGTCGCACCGCTTGTTTTGTGTGTTCCCAGTCGTTGCTGCACTGTTAAAAATCAAGGGATAGGTTGCACCAAAAAGTGGTGCTACTGATGAGAAAAGATACACCATTATGTGGTGCAAACAAAACCCAACAATATTGTTCAACTTTACATCAATTTATGGGGTAAAGGTTGCACCAGAATATGGTGCAACCAAGGTGTAAGATTGCACCATTTCATAGTGGAACCTTACTCTATAATACGGTGCAAAGTAGCACCATGTGTTGGTGTAACTTCTCCAAAATGTGGTGCAACTTATTGATGCAACATATCACCAAAATGAAGTGTAATCTTTTTACATCACTGCTTCATGGATAAAATATTTTGAAAAAAAAAAAGAGTTTGTGTTTACTTCATCAATTTAGGGGAATAAGAGGTTCCCTTTTTTTTTTAATCTTTTTCTCGATTATTCGGAAGATTTTAATCGTCATTGCTTATGTTAGCACATATAGTCTGAGTTTCAGGATCAATACACCGGCCAATTAATGCCGCAATTTTAGCTTGTTGAAGCTACTTCCATGGGAACAACCTCCTCAGAAATATAAAATTGTATTGCTCTACACTTGGCTAAGTACATATAAGACTCATTTTCATCACTTTCCTTATCAACTTGAGTGAGCACTTCTTTAAAATTTTTCAAACTCCCACTCACTGTGACGACAAAACCAACATGGCGGCACAACACAACATCTGTCCCGAGTGCCTTGATAACGAAGATACATGCGCGATTCCCTTCACTGCACCAAAATAAGGTAACGCAGCTTTAGCCGCATTTAGTATTTCGCACGAAAACTTGGTGCAAGTCCAATGTTTTCATGCACCACTTTATGGTGCAAGTGTTAACATCGCACCAGATCATGGTGTAAATGTCAGGTGCCGCACGATGTTGTGGTGCGATGTTGAACTGAAACTTTTAACAGTGTGGGAGTTTCTTCTGTTTATAATCTAAGTTTCTTTATCAAACAATAAGGGGTATACTGCTAGATAAATGCAGTTTGAAAGACATGTCCTGCTACGAGTTTCACAAATATTTGTTAAATAAACCCAATCTACTGAATAAAATCTTTTCCAGCCAAAAATATAAGTACAAATGTCCAGCAGAATAAAATCTTTCTATCTTTTTTAAAGTTTTACACGTATGAACTCTCAAACAGTAAAATTTAAATACAGACTATGTGCATTCATATTTATTCTTTTACAAATTTATTGTGCCCTCCTTTTTTTAATGAAAATGTCCTGCCATTCCCAGAAATCATCTGGTCTCCCTGATTAAAGAGCAACTTACTCATGTAGAAGTTTTGTGAAATAACACTATAAAGCACTATATTTCACGATTTCTTAAAGGTAACTAAAATTTATTATCAGTTAAAAATATTTCAAGTTCTAAAGCATTCTGTTGAATCAAGAAACCACGTTGAAAAAAATATGTAATTTGTAATAAGTCATCATACAAAAAAATGATTGCAAACCTATTTAGAAAATAATAAGCTCCAACAGAAAATGAAAGGACCAATTCACCCGCATTAACAGTGAAAATCATTTCACCATTCCGGATTTTCTTTTTTTCTTTTGATTGCAGGTTTAACGACCACCGTGCCGCCCTGGTGACGCAGTGGTCTAAGCGATGGCCTCTGATCATTCGTCCGAACGGGGTCCGGGTTCGAATCCCGGTGAGGCATGGATGTTGTGTTTGTCTTACGGCGCTGGCTCTTTCCCTTCCCTGGAACCAGTTACCCTAAATTAGGGATGGGCGACTGCTTATAGCCCATTGAGTTGCTCACGGAGGTCGTTAAACCTCCAATCAAAAAAAAATAATAATAATAACGACCACCGTGAGCAACTCAATGGGCTATAAGCAGTCTTCCGTCCCTAATTTAGGATCACTGGTTCCAGGGAAGGAAAGAGGCAGCGCCGGAAGACAAACACAAAATCCATGCTTCACCGGGATTCGAACCCGGACCCATTTCGGTCGAATGATCAGAGACCATCGCTGAGACCACTGAGCCACCAGGGTGGCCCTTTGCGCGATTCGAGTTCTACCTTATACGTGACTATGTGCTAGATGCCTTTCTAGATCAATCGGTAGAATGCGCGACGTTTGGTAAAGACGTGCTGGGTTTGAACTCCACCAGAGAAAAAGGGAAATAATTCGTTAACTTCGCACTTCAGGAAAAAAGATCTATGGTAAAACGGTTGAAACGATCAGAATCAAAGATTCTGTAAAATTTCTGTATAACTTGTAACGTACTACAAAGGTGAATCACGCGTCCAGACGACAAATCTTTAGCGGTACCTTCCGACCGTGTAACTCAGCTGGGAGAGCAACTCACTCCGGAGCGAGGGTACGCGACTTTGATCCCATCACGAACAAATTTGTGTTTTCACATTGGCGCCCAAACGTAAAAATGGATCTACTAGCCGTTGAGTTCTTCGAAAAATGTGTAGTGTTTGCTCCACATATCAATTCCTAACGATCGTTAGGAATTAATGAAAAATTCCTACTTCGCTTCAAAAAAAAAAAAAAAACAGAAATGGACGGTGGCGATGTGACGTACTACAAAGGTTTATCCCGTGTCAAGACGACAAATCTGGAGAGGCACATTCCGTCCGTGTGGCACAGTTGGAAGAATAACTCACTCCGTAGCGACGGGGTACATGTTCGATCTCCGTCAGGGACAAACTTCTGTTTCACAAAATATGCAAAAACCTGAAACTATATTTTTTTAAATAAAAGGAATTACTGGCAATGGAAAATTTGTCAAAATGCTGAATTTAGAAGAAACGGAAACTTTCAAGAATAAAATTTTTGTTGAAAGGCGGACACCTAACGGAAATTTTAGTCCTCGTTATTTTTAGGAATTTCTCGTGAATTCGCACCACTTACTTTTTAAGTGTGTTGTTTATCATTCACATGCTACGACCAGACTTCAAAGCGTATTTCATGGCTCAGTATTATCATTAGCTTGCAAGAGATGATAATTTCATTTATCGAATTAGGAAATAAAACTTATCGAACAAGGATCTTCTGCAAGACATTGATTTGACAAATCTGAGATTATTTCAAAATGTGATCTCTTGGTTGTGACGTGCCTGCACCGCAGAACGCACATTAGATAAAAGCAGATAGCAGCGAGAGCATACGTCCGCGTAGCTCAGTCGGGAGAGCGACTTATTCCGGAAAGATGGGACCCAGGTTCGATGCCCGGCGTGGACAAAAATGACGGAGAAATTTACTTCGCCATATTGGCGCCCGAACTTCAAGAATGATCTGGCGGTTAAAGTTCTCGCAATGATGTGATGTTCTTCCCACACCGCGAGACAAGAAAAATACGAGAATCCCTTCTTCAGCGATTCAAAAAATAAATGTGTGTGATGTTACGTTCCACACACCAAATTGACTGGGATTTCTCCAATGCACGTTCTTCATGGGATGACTCCCTACAGCGACACATGGTCCCGGCTGACCCGTGGGACATGTCCCAGACCCTCTTTCCGGGGAAGGGGGATATATGACGTGCCTACACAGCAAGACGCACATGAGATAAAGGCAGATTGCAGCGAGAGCATACGTCTGCGTAGCTCAGTTGGGAGAGCGACTTATTCCGGAAAGAGGGGACCCAAGTTCGATGCCTGGCGTTTACAAAAATTAAGAAGAAATTTACTCCGTTATATGGTTTTATATTTCAAAACACGTAATGGCCGGTTTGCTGTGGTTCACTGCCTAGAAGAGATAGTGTGCCGTGCTCGCTGAAGAATTTGATGCCGCAATCATGACGTAGTGGAAGGCGCTGTCGAAGGAAGTCACGTGACATTTCAAGGAGGAAGAAGAACGACGATAATACCCATCCTTCTATGATACATGCACATCTAACTCCCTGTCATTATGTGTACTTCTCGAAGGCTATTTTATAAACATGTAATTGAACTATTAGGTGGGTGCAAAAGTTCTACCCGTTTTTTGGAATAGATGCAAATTGCGATCGGAGTAGTTACGTCACAGATGACGCTACGATGCCGAATTTTCGGCCAATAAAGCATGGAGCAGTAGAGCATATAGAGGTACTAGGTTTGCCCGAGTAAGTTATTCGTAAAAGAAATCAGCGATAAGGAGCACATTGGACATTGTTTACTGTACGAGTTCGAAAAAGGCAGTACTGTAGACGCGGTTTGCCTCAACATCTGTCAAGTGTATGGGCAGGATGCAGTTGAGGATAGCACATGTCTCCGTTGGTTTCGGAAATTCCGGGAAGGAGACAGAAACTGTAAAGATCTATAACGAAGTGAATTTCTCCGTCATTTTTGGTCTACGCCGGGATTCGAACCCGAGTCCGCTTATTCCGGAACAAGTCGCTCTACCAACTGAGCTACGCAGACGTTCATTCTGATTCTTATCTGTCTTTATGTCGTGTGCGTCCTGCTGGCAGGTACGTCACAGATCAACCACGCCCTTTACGTCCATCCGTGGTTTCTGACGAGAATGTGGACCAAGCCATAACAAGTGACTCACATCGAACCGTTCAGGAATTAGCGGAAACGTTGTCGGTACACAGAACAAGAGTCGAAAGACGGATGCATGAGCTTGGGCGCATCACCAGGTTAGATAAATGGGTTCCGCACCAGCTTTCTGCAAAGCAACGAGAGGAGTGAATCCGTACCTGTGTTTCTTTGCTTTCCCGTCACAGAAATGAACCGTTTGGGGGACGAGTTGTAACGGGTGATGAGAGATGGGTGCTGTACCGTATTGTAAAGCGTCGACGGACTGTGTGCCAAGGTGCGGAGCTTGATCCATCGATATCAAAAGGAGGACTGCATCCCAAAAAGGTTTTGTTGAGTGTTTGGTGGGATGTCCAGGTAATAAACCACTGGGAGGTGTTGGCACCTAACCGAACAATAAATGCGGACCTCTACTGCCAACAGTTAGATAGACTGAGAGAACAGCTGACATCGAAGCCGCTAGGAATCGTCAATCGCAAACGCGTGATCCTTCTTCATGATAACATTAGACATAACGCTGCTTCAACCACTCGGCAAAAATTACTGGACTTTGGTTGGGAAGTGTTACTTCTCCCGGCGTATTCCCCTGACCCGGCACCTACGGACTACAACCTTTTTCGATCGTTTCAGAACACCTTCGTCTCTAAACCTCCGATGACGTGGACGATGTGAAAACGGCATTAAATGACTGTTTTGACTCTAAAGCACAGGAGTTCTTTCGGCGTGGGATTCACCTACTTATAAACAGACAGCAAGAGGTCATACATAATGATGACAATTATATGAAATCTTTGGTACGTTATTTCTTGTGTTCTCCTCCTTTGTAGCATACAAGAAAGGGCAGAACTTATACACACACCGAATACATAATAAATAAACGCGACTCATCCCCCCCCAAATAAAAACCGGGATGATCAAAAAACATTAACAAGCGTGTCGTACTTTTAAGTTAAGCTTTACTCTAACGATAATGAAATCTTTAAAGAATGACGTAAATACATGATGACGATTAAATATTCTGAACTAGATTGCTCTCCTAATGTTAGCATTAATATAAAATATTTTAAAAGTTTGGGTTCCTACATGAGGTATATGAAAACAAGTTAGTAAAATCATGCAATGCATTGATTTGATTATGGTACGCTTTCCAACATACCAGAAATCATTACTCAAGTTATGAGGATGATAAGTGTAGAATAAATCTCGCTCCCGTGTCCTGATCTTTGACCACATTTCGATGATATTCAACAGAATCAATTCAGTGTACCTCCGGAAGAGCATGGTAAAGTTGTGTCGCAATCGAAGCATTTTACCTAAGTTATGAAGCATAAGGGCGATGGAATGGATCCCGCTCCTACGTCCCGACCTTTGACCCCATTTCGTCCATTAACAATAGGGTTTGTTCCCAGGTTGTCCCATACCACATACTAAATTTTCATCGAAATCGAACAATTTTTACATGAGTTATCGTGCGGACAGGCAGACAGACGGACAAAGCTGGAGCATATACGCTTCTTCAACCTACGGTTGGAAAGCGTAAAAATTACGTGAGACCAATATGCCATTACAATCATTAAAACATCAACTTATGCTATAAAAATTAAAAAAAAATTAAAAAGTTCCACCTATCGAAACCTTATTGGATATAAACGGGAATATTTTTCCATTGAAACATTTGCTTTATGTTTCAGATTGCAATGATATTTTGGAATGGAGTCCCTTAACAATTTTGTTTCCATGTTAAAATGGGCCATAAATTGGAATCGTGGCACTGCTTTCAGACCATTTTCATTCACCTTTCAATAGGTAATATTGACTTGGGTGCTACATTTGGATCACACTCGCTCTAATTGCACTTACAATGTAAAGTAATTCATAGTTGAATAAAACTCGCAAACTAACACTTGAAAAGAGCTATTACGTTCCAGTAAACAGCTGTTGAATTAACTTCGCATGTAACTGTTTTCATCGATTTACAGAAAATTAGCAAAAACACTGCTAAATAAATTTCTCTCCACTTACTTTTGTAAACGCTGCACTGCTGGCCACCCAAAATGCAACACCAAGAAGTACACGTGATAGCAAAGCCAAATTTAATGGACACATAACAACAGATACAAAGATGAAACGATTGAGTTTACAGGCCCGTGCGACTTGCGGAACACGCAGACATCAAGAATTCGTGTGGCCCCCATGGCTGGCAATAACGGCTGCTAAACGCCGCGGCATCGAACGAAAGAGGCTTTGGATGTGGGTTTGGGGTATGTCGGTCCAGGCTGCTTCCACACGTTGCCACAGTACATCAGGCGTAGCCGCGGGTGGTGCGTGAAGGATTGTTGCACCTGGTGGACCGTGAAGAATCGTTGCACCATGCGTGCCATGTGCGGACGCGCATTGTCCTGTTGAAACGTGGCCGCTGGTAGGTCCTGCAGGTAAGGGGGACTACAGGCTCCAAAACGTCGGAGATGGTGCGGCGGCTGTTGAGTGTACCGGCGATGCGTACTAGAGGGGTGCGGGTGTCATATCCAATTGCACCCCAACCCATAACGCTACGCGACGGAACGTTTGGCGATGCATAATGCAGCCGTCAAAAAGTCTCCCGCCGCGGTGCCGCCACACCGACCATCATGGTGTTGCAAGGCAAAAGTGGGATTCGTCGGAGATGACAATGTCTCGTGCCATTCCGTAGTCCATGTGCGGCGTTCAACGGCCCACTGCCGCCGCACTCGCCGGAGGTGTAACGTCAATGGTAATTGGAGCAATGAGCGCCGTGCGACAAGCCCCCACTCCTGCAGACGACGTCGAACGGTACGTGCTGACACAGGTTGTTGCGCAACAAACCCTAATTCCTCCGCTAACGTTCGTGATGTAGCGGTGCATGCCGTCAATGCCCGCCGCACAACATGCCGGTCCTCTCGTTCGGTAGAGTGCCGCGGCTGCGGCAATCGCTCACGTCGGTCCGTCCGTCTCTCCTGCACCCATCGAATCCATACTCGCCTCACTGTGGCTGGATGCCGTCCCACACGAGCGCCGATGTCTCGGTACGATAAACCGCTGTCGCGATAAGCCACTATTCGTCCTCTGTCGAACTCCGAAACGTTCTGGAATGACTGCCGTATTCTGCGACGAGGCATCAGGAATCTTCCCACGCACAGGTCCGGCAGCACAACAAGTTCTAATACTTTCACTGCGCCTTCTGTGCACCCTTCTTATAGTGCTTCTCGGTGGCGTGCCGGGCGCACATAATTTGCATATGCCCTGCAATGCTAATCGTTTGCATGTTCTCTCGAGGGCGACGTATGCTGCGAATCTCAGGCCAATCGGATGCTTCCTTCTTGGTGTTGCATTTTGGGTGGCCAGTAGTGTATATGAATTCCTAGCACTGCGAACAATCTATAAGCAAAATGTCCAATCTTTGATTGGGATGTGGCATATAACATAACTCCCGATGCCAGTGCCTTTTATCATTTCATGATGATTGGTCACTAAACCGTGAAGGATATCTTACGAAGCACTACATTCTATCTCATCTAGGCACTGTAGCTCGGGTCTACATAAAGGTCGTTCAAAAATATGTTCGTCTCGTTATGATACAATAGGATATAAATGTTGAATTGGGTCATCAGCAGAACCCGGATGTTAATGACCTAAATAATCCAAAAAAGTGCCCTTGGAAAAATGAAATAATGTCCTTAGAAAGATGAAAAAGTGTCCTTAAAAATCGAAAAAATGTGTTACCTATTTGAAGCAAAAGCCCATTAAAGTAGTTTGTATTATAACTTTTCTAAATTATAAATTAAATAACTTTAATCTCAGACAATTTATAAACTATAAGTTTGTCTATTCTTTATAAAATGCACTATAAAACCTCACACAAAAAAAGAAAAAAGCAAGTAAATATATGTTGCATATGAATTGCAGTGATCTGTACTCTAATCTCTTGCAAGCATGTCAGGAACGCACTAAATGATTAGATGTTTCTCATGAATGAAATACGGGATTACACCATATAATACAAATTTTGAAGATGGCAGCCCGTTTTTTGGTGTAAATATGAGAAAGATGGTAAGTCAGATAATATCCGAACACTAGAAAATTTCGTCGTCCTGGAGCGGGAATCGAACCTGCGTCTCTCAGAGAGCGCCTGGGTATGCTAACCACTACACCATCGAGAACGACCAAATCTCAAGTTTCCGATTAATTTGAATATAACCATCAGATGATTCGCTAGTCGAAGCAACTCGCTTTCACACGGTCCTTCCCTTTTTCTCAACATTGTCAAAAGTGAAGGACCGTCTAAAAGCAAGTTCTTATACCTTGAGAAGCTTCTCTCAACATTTACACATGTGATTGGGCCATATTTGAATGTCACTTTATGGTAATTTAGCTCGATTTCAAATGTTTCTGCTTCTCCATTTAAGATATGTGAATTTTGTTTAAAGTCTGGAATCCAGCGTTTTATTACTAGAATATAGCCTAATTTTCAAACAATAGAGTGTCCAATCCTTATCCCTGGCCTTTTCAAGTACGTCGTTTTGGTTATCGATGTAACCAAGAGCGTCAACAAGTTCGATATCTTGATTTTCTGAGCACTTAACAGTGGAAGATAAATTGCCGAAGTTCGATTTTACATATGTCAAATTTCCTCTTATTTTATCCTGAGAGAACACACCTTGTGCAATTTGAATAGATACTGCATCTTCTGGTTCAAAGTCATTTACTATAGATTTCACATTCTTAAAATTATTACTGAAATAAATGCAAGCATTTAGCTATGTCGCATAACGTGTTTCTCAGGCTTTGGTGGCAACTAGGAGCTGGAGTTTTAAAAGCTTGTATAGGATAAGGGTATTTTGCGAAAATCTTTTTGATGTTAACCCTTTAACGACCATGACCCCAAAGTATTGTATCACTTTAAATAAAAAAACGCCCGAAACTGTCTGTTGTTTCACACTTTTGTTCAATAACAGCAATAGTGAGTGACTGTGACTCTAGCTGATCCCTCACAGGTGGTGAAAATTTTAAGAACTGGTAAGGGTAGGAAATCTCACTCACTCTCGTGGGGCGTTTCGGGCGGTTACGGTCGTTTTATATGTACGGGCGTGTTGGGAGTTATGGTCGTTAAACGGTTAAAAACACATCTGCCTATATATGAATTATTTTCCCGAATTTTCTCAGCAGTCTTATGCAATAATGTATATGCAAAGCAAATGACAAGCACCAGCTTTGGATAAAGCCTTTAATTGCTTTTACTATATATATGGTGCGGCATCTGCCGTTGTGTTCCACTTTGTTTGGGCCCTAAAGATTTAGAGATTTATCAAAAAGCTGATAGACGGCTGAATGGTTAACTTCTTGAAGTACCTACGATGTGCAATATTTTACCAGGGAAATCTGGCTGAACTGACTATCATGACGTTGGCAAGAGACGTTTGTCAAAATCATTTGTTTCGTCAATTGACACAAACAGTTTTCTTCTCTTACATGGTTCCTTATTTAGCGTTCTCGAACTGCAGATTCGTCAGGTATAAGATGCCCAGTGTTTTTCTCGAAGAAATTTCTACATTTCGGATTATTCAGCTCTTCGAATTTTATATTTTCTGATACTAGAACGTCACACATCTCTTTATGAAATGGTAACTTTTGAGATACACTTAATGAGCTGCATTGTGCAAACAAAACGAGTTTTTCATTTGCCACCTCATGACCTCTCTTATTTGTATTTTCCAACATATTGTGTGATAGTAACTTCTCTGCTGCAAATTCGACTTCACACACTTCACAAAAATGAAAAACTCTATCTGGGAAAAATATATCTTCTCCAAATTCCGTAACTAGTTTTTGTAAATGTCAAGATTTAGCAGGTTTACACTTAGGCATCTTTCAAGTGAAAGACTACAACTTCCATTTTCAAATTGAAAGTGGTATTATCGGACAAGTTCTCAGGTATCCAGGAGAAAGATTGCACCCTATAATCTAGCCTATCTAGCGGAACCAGTTACTATAACCTGTTTGCCAGGTAGTACATAAAGGGTTTGAAATGTCAGCAATAGTACAACATAAGATGCTCTGAATTTGAATCTTTTGTTCAACGTCCTCTTTCATAGTCCCTTTCAACAGTGGACAATGGGGATCCTCTTTCCCCGAAACTGGATAGCACTAAACTGTGTCTTAAAATGAGTTGCCAGAATGAGCTGCTTCTGAAGGCTTTTTGTTTTGGTCATCTGGCAATCTTGGGTTTGAGTGATGCAATTTGAAAGCAAAATCTTTACGAAAATTTAATTTTTTATTTTAAAAGTGACAAAAATTCCATAAAATGACCTAAAACAATAACAATGCTCCGAAATATAAAACAAATTCCAATAACCTCAAAAAATGTTTCTTAAAAACTGAACAATGCCATGAAAGAGAGAAAAGGCATAAAAATTTAAAACAAAATGAAATAAAATGACCTAAAACAAAACCAATGCTCCAAAAAATAAAAATTCTCTCCCAAACCTCAAAAAATGCCTAAAAAAGAGAAAAGTCGCAAAACAAAATGCAAAGGTTATCAAAATATGATACCTGGTCCTAACTGTTGCTTCATTTCATGCCTTTTGAACATAAAAATGACGAGGAAACCTCCATCATTCATATTCGGGAATTTAGCTGTTCCCATTTTTATGTCAGGGCGTCATTGGTGAGGAAAATAGCAAATGTGAAGTACTGAATGAGAGCAGAATGTTAAATAAATGCTGAATTGACGCGAGAAAATGGGTAGCAGCTCATCATCATCAGAAACTGTAGACACTTCCCCACTGTATACCACCATACTGTGTTATCATTACTGCGATCTATGAAGACTGTGGCCTATATTATATCATCAGGGTTAGATTCAGTCGAGATTCTGCAACACTGTATATTATATCTTTATGGTTAATATGGAAATTCTTTATCGCCTTATATCATTATTTTCAGAATATGTGAAGACTTTACCATTTATATCATCACAATTAAAATCTGTGTAGAATTGTACTACGTATGCTTTATCATTGTGTTTAGAATCTACGGAGTTTTAGCACCAACATAACGATCATATTATGTTATCATTGTCAGAAACTATGAAGAAATGATTTTGAAGATGACAATCCGATTTTTCGCGTAAATGTGACGAGGATGGTAAGTCAGATAATATCCGAAAACTTGAAAAAAATGTTTTTTTTCATCGTCCTGGAGCGGGACACGAACCCGCGTCTCCTAGAAAACGCCCGGGTATGCTAACCACTACACCACCCAGAACGACCAAGTTTCAAGTTTCCGATCAATTTGAATTTAACCATTTTTTTATGAAGAAATGGTTACGATAAGTGAAGATTCTGCACCATCTCCAAACATCATCATAAAAAATCTGTCTAGATTTTATACCATCTTGCACCATTGTTGTTATAAAGTACGGAGACTCCACCATATTATAAAGAAAGTCGCCTCCTACACAAATGCCGAGGGCACTGCTATAAGGGAATCCATTGAGATCTTAACCAACTCGATCACGTGCAATGAAGAACTCTCATTTGACTTACCCTTTGCATGGCGCATGTTTCTACGTACAGCACGCCCCTAACCCATGTCTTTCACCCGCCTGCACGAGGCATACTTCACCTTCTAGCATTTTACTTAGTTTTCTGTTTATATTAATGCTATATTCCATTTAAATCTTCTATATTCTTTAGACGTTATTTCAGCTGAAGAAGCCACCCGTTGGTGGCGAAAGCTCGCACGCCTGTTCACTATTTATTACGCCAAATAAACGGATTTTCACACGAATCGTTATACAATCATGTTTGGAATCTGATGATCTTAGATCGTCAAATCAGGATCTAGCAAGATTCTGCACCACCTACTGTTATCATTTTTTAGAATCTAGAAATATTTGGCACCATTTTAAATATTATCATTTTTAGAACCTAATGAGATTCAGCACACTGCTGGAATCATCGCTGCTAGAATTTATGAAGATTATGAAGCATCGTATATTATCCCGATTAGAATATTTGAAGATTCTACGTTATCTCATATGCTGCTGTTCATGATATGTGAAAATTCTGCACCATCTTATATCAACACTGTTAGGATCTACGAGGAGCAGGCACCATCTTATATCACCATGGTTCGAATTTATGGAGATTCTGCACCATCTCATATTAGCACTCTTAGGATCTACGATGATCTGGCACCATCTTATATCATCTGCTCAACTGGAAATTGGAACGTCCGGGTGCGATTCTAGCTCTAGGACGATGAAAAATTTCAAGTTTTCTGAAGAATTGGTTACATGGAATACAGGGAAAATATGCCAATAACAGCATTACAATGCCTGTCATGTATTTATGAAGAATTATTTCTTCGGGGAAATTTGTTTCTCAATTATATACTTTCATCACTAGAATTTGTGACCTACATCCGAACCTGGATGTGATAAAAGGTCGTTAAGCGCTACGATGGTGCAGGAATAGCTTCGACTAGCGTAAATCTGAAGGTTCTCAGATATCTATGTTCAACTACTTAGGGTTTACTTATCCTGGGCAGTGTGACGACTAGCACGCTCGAACGGAAATCGAGAGATGCGTGTTCGATTACCGTTCCAGGACGATGAAAATTTTCAAGTTTTCTGAAGGAAGTGGTTACATGGAAACTGAAAATATACCAATAATATCATTACAATGCTTACCATGTATTTATGAAAAATTATTTCTTTGGGGAAATTCATTTCCCAATTGTATATGACTTATATCATGATGGTTAGAAAAAATGAAGATTCTGACCATCATGATGATCTATGACATCATAATTAGAACTTTTTACGGTTTCTGCTTCATTTTGCGATCCTGCTCATGATCTATGATAATTCTGCATCGTTTTATATATGCACATTTACGATATACGAAGATCTGACACTATTTTATATCATCGTAAAATCACAACATGCAGATTCTGCACCATCTTATATCACTATTTTATATCATCATTAGATCACACTATGCAGATTCTGCACCGACCTAGATCACTATTTTACATCATCATTAGATCACACTATGCAGATTCTGCCCCATCTTTATCACTATTTTATATCATCATTAGATCACACTATGCAGATTCTGCACCATCTTATATCCCTATTTTATATCATCATTAGATCACACTATGCAGATTCTGCACTATCTTATATCACTATTTCACATCATCATTATATCTCACTATGCAGATTCTGCACCATCTTATATCACTATTTCACATCATCATTAGATCACACTATGCAGATTGTGCCCCATCTTATATCACTATTTATATCATAATGAGATCACACTATGCAGATTCTGCACCATCTTATATCCCTATTTTATATCATCATTAGATCACACTATGCAGATTCTGCACTATCTTATATCACTATTTCACATCATCATTATATCTCACTATGCAGATTCTGCACCATCTTATATCACTATTTCACATCATCATTAGATCACACTATGCAGATTCTGCACCATCCTAGATCACTATTTTACATCATCATTAGATCACACTATGCAGATTCTGCCCCATCTTATATCACTATTTTATATCATTAGATCACACTATGCAGATTCTGCACTATCTTATATCACTATTTCACATCATCATTATATCTCACTATGCAGATTCTGCACCATCTTATATCACTATTTCACATCATCATTAGATCACACTATGCAGATTCTGCACCATCCTAGATCACTATTTTACATCATCATTAGATCACACTATGCAGATTCTGCCCCATCTTATATCACTATTTTATATCATCATTAGATCACACTATGCAGATTCTGCACTATCTTATATATTTCACATCATCATTATATCTCACTATGCAGATTCTGCACCATCTTATATCACTATTTCACATCATCATTAGATCACACTATGCAGATTGTGCCCCATCTTATATCACTATTTATATCATAATGAGATCACACTATGCAGATTCTGCACCATCTTATATCCCTATTTTATATCATCATTAGATCACACTATGCAGATTCTGCACCATCTCATATCACTATTTTATATCATCATTAGATCACACTATGCAGATTCTGCACTATCTTATATCACTATTTCACATCATCATTATATCTCACTATGCAGATTCTGCACCATCTTATATCACTATTTCACATCATCATTAGATCACACTATGCCGATTCTGCACCATCTCATATCACTATTTATATCATCATGAGATCACACTATGCAGATTCTGCACCATCTTATATCACTATTTTATATCATCATTAGATCACACAATGCATATTCTGCACCATCTCATATCACTATTTTATATCATCATTAGATCACACTATGCAGATTTGCACTATATTATATCACTATTTCATATCATCATGAGATCACACTATGCAGATTCTGCACCATCTTATATCACTATTTTACATCATCATGAGATCACACTATGCAGATTCTGCACCATCTTATGTCACTATTTTATGTGATCATGAGATCACACTATGCAGATTCTGCACCATCTTATATCACTATTTTACATCATCATTAGATCACACTATGCAGATTCTGCACCATCTTATATCACTATATTTAGAATTTATGAGGATTTTGTGTCATCTTACGCTCCTTCTCAGGATATCTTAAATTCTGCACCATCTTATATCACTATTATTAGAATTTATGAGGATTTTGTGTCATCTTACGCTCCTTCTCAGGATATCTTAAATTCTGCACCATCTTATATCACTATTATTAGAGTTTATGAGGATTTTGTGTCATCTTACGCTCCTTCTCAGGATATCTTAAATTCTGCACCATCTTATATCACTATTATTAGAATTTATGAGGATTTTGTGTCATCTTACGCTCCTTCTCAGGATATCTTAAATTCTGCACCATCTTATATCACTATTATTAGAATTTATGAGGATTTTGTGTCATCTTACGCTCCTTCTCAGGATATCTTAAATTCTGCACCATCTTATATCACTATTATTAGAATTTATGAGGATTTTGTGTCATCTTACGCTCCTTCTCAGGATATCTTAAATTCTGCACCATCTTATATCACTATTATTAGAATTTATGAGGATTTTGTGTCATCTTACGCTCCTTCTCAGGATATCTTAAATTCTGCACCATCTTATATCACTATTATTAGAATTTATGAGGATTTTGTGTCATCTTACGCTCCTTCTCAGGATATCTTAAATTCTGCACCATCTTATATCACTATTATTAGAATTTATGTGGATCTTGTGTCATCTTACGTTCCTTCTCAGGATATCTTAAGTTCTGCACCACCTTATATCACTATTATTAGAATGTATGAGGATTTTGTGTCATCTAACGCTCTTTCTCAGGATATCGTAAATTCTACACCATCTTACATCACTATTATTAGAATTTATGAGGATTTTGTGTCATCTTACGCTCCTTCTCAGGACATCTTAAATTCTGCACCATCTTATATCTGTACACTTTGAATCTACGAAGATGTGGCACCATTTTATATCATCATGGTTTTTTTGGAAGTTTAACAACCACCGTGAGCAACTCAATGGGCAATAAGGAGTCGCCCGTCCATAATTTAGAATCACTGGTTCCAGGGAAGGGAGAGAGCCAGTGCCGTAAGACAAACACAACATCCGAGCCTCACGGGATTCGAACCCGGACCCCTTTCGGTCGAATGATCAGAGGCCACCGGCTTAGACCATTGCGCCATCATGGCTAAAATCTATGGAGATTCTGCACTACCTTATGACATCGTGATTAGAATTTACGAGAATTCTGTATCATTTTATGCTCCTTCTCCGGATCTATGAAAATTCTACACCAACTTTTATCAACACTGTTAGGATCTGACACACTTTCTGTATCATCATCATTAAAATCAAGGAAGATTGTACATCATCTTACATACTCCTGCTCATAATCTATGGCAATTCTGCACGACGTAGTATCAGCACTGATAGGGATCCAAGAAGATCTGGCACTGTCTTATATCATTATGAATAGAATACGTATATAAAAAGTCTGCACTATCTTATGTTATCATGGTTTAAATCTATGGAAATTCTGTACCGTATTTTATCCTTGTGATAAGTATCCAAGAAAATTCTTCAGCATCTTGTATTAGAATTGTTAGGATCTAGGAAGGTCTGCACCATCTTTTATCACCATGAGTAAGATCTACAAAGATTCTGTACTCATATACCATCGTAGTTAAAACCAATGGAGATTCTGCACCATATTTTATTTTTGTGGTGAGGATTAATGAAAATTCCGCAGCATCGTATATCAGCACTGTTAAGACCTACGAAGATTTGGCACCTCCTTATGCAGGGTGTCCAGTGAAGTCCTTTATCAGCCCCGTTACTTTCGAACGCCGACAGATATAGCTATAAAAACGGTGTCTAGGTATAGTAAAGTGGCTATGCGCTATTCGATGAGACCGCGTACATCGCCTCCTAGCGGCAAAGTCAGGAGTTAGCGTACCGATCTCAAAACTATACGAGATACGGAAAAATAGTAATTTACAAAGTTGTAGAGCAGCATCGATTTAGTACGAAAATACACCTTGCGCACATGAATGCTAAGAATAGAACGCGTACACCGCTCGTTTTTTTTTTTTTTTTTTGCGATGTCAAACACTGTTACGTCCTGAAACGCGTCAGAAAGGAGATAATATCGGCTTCCTCAAAGCACTAGCCCGACTCAACTGCGGAAGGTTTGGTTCCAACATGACGGCGCCCCTCCGTACCATCCAGGAAACGTAAGAAGGTACCTGGTCGAGACATTCGAGCAACAAATCATCGGCTATGGTGGTTGCGTAGAGTGGCCTGCACGCTCACCGGACCTCACCCCACTGGACTTCTTCCTGTGGGGCTACCTCAAAGAGCAGGTGTATCAGACCCCTCCGAAAACGTTGCAGAACCTTCGACGCCGAATAACTGATGCTTGTTCCAGCGTGTCACCTGACATGATGTAAAATGTGCAGCGTGAGATTCAATCTAGAGTCCACATGTGTATTGTGGCTGACAGAGAGCACATTAAGCACCGACGGTAAATGTGCCTGATGACAACTAATTGCTCTTTTCTGACGCTTTTCGTGACGTAACAGTGTTCGACATCGCGAACAAATAAACGAGCGTTGTACGCGTTCTATTCTTAGCATTAATGTGCGCAAGGTGTCTTTTCGTACTAAATCGATACTACTCTACACCTTTGTAATTGACAATTTTCCCGTATCTTGTATAGCTTTCAAGATCGGCACGCTAACTAATGACTTTGCAGCTAGGAGGCGCTATAAGCGGTTTCACCGAATAGCGCATAGCCACTTTACTGTACCTAGACACCGTTTTTACGGCTATATCTGTCGGCGTTCGAAAGTTACGAGGCTGAGAAAGGACTTTACTGGGCATCCTGTATAATTATTAGCAGTATCTCTGAAGATGAACTATCTTATACCACCATGGCTAAAATCCATGGAGCTTCTGTACCATATTTTATCTTTGTGATAAAGATCTGCGAAAATTATGCAGCATCTTATATCAGCACTGCTAAGATATACGAAGATTTGGCACCACCTTTTATTATTATTGGCAGCATCTATGAAGACTCTGCAGTATCTCATATCATCAATAGTTAAAATCTATGGGAATTTTGTACCATCTTTTATCTTTCTGGTACGGATCTATACATCAGCAGTGTTAAGATCTGCGAAGATATTGCACCATCTCATATCATCGTGAGTAGAATGTACGGATGTACGGCGCTCTCTTATATGTCCATAAAAGTAGTAAGTACGGCGCTCTCTTATATGACCATAAAAAAGTAAACCTTTAGGAAAAATACTGTGTTATGCTTTCAAAGTTCAGTCTAGCAGGTAATTAGTTTCCACCTACTTCGTGCTAGACACCTTAATAATTGTTAACTCGAATATAGTTAGCCGTCTGATTCTCATTCTTCACCAGGTAAACATTCTGATAGTAATTCAGTGCTTATAGAACTATTTTAAAGTTTTGAAATATTCCATTACTGTAGAAATCCTTTCCATTCGAGGCAGCCTTTTCATGAAGAAATATGATTTATTGGAATTGCAATTTGAATTATAAACTGTAAACTTCATCAAATTTCATTGAAGGTAAGTGCACCACATTTTGGAGTTCAGAGGAGAAAACCCATAATTCCATTTCGCATCACTTAATTGGGACAGACGGTCTTTTCTGCAGCGTTGACTCAGAACCCAATCCTCAGTTAAACCCGAGTTTGAAATTAACTAGCAGCAGGAGAAGATGAAAATCCCCTTTTCATGTTACATCCAAATACATCCATCAACCTAACTGAGCGATATTCCTTGTCAGATAATTTCTCCTAGTAATATTTCTTGTCCTCATTTTTCGTTTAGAGAATTTTCTTCTACGTAACTACAACAAATGTTTTGTTCTTTTGTGTTCTAAGAAACAATGCAGGAAATCCCCTCCAGGACATAAGAGAACATCTTTTATCATTATTTAAAAATAATTTTAATATGCTATAGTTCTGCTATTTGTTATGACAAAATTACGGTATTTTTCGGCGCATAAAACGAGTTCTTTTTCTTCAGAAATCCGGGCCTCGACTTATATACGCCACATCGACTTATCTATAGACCGTTCATTGAAATTCTCAATTAGAACAAAATATATATACCACAGCAAAAGCAGTCTTGCTGGCCCAGCACTATGTTGCCGCTGCCGAACCGTCAATTAAGTGCCCGGGCGGCCAACAGAAGGGCCAGCAGTTCAGGCCAACATCTGGCTAACAGTTGGCACCCCATCAGTGGCCATATGCCACAAAAGGGCCATCAGCTATCAAACACAAGCAGCAGCTGCCACAACTGGCCCTTCAGCGGCTCTGCAACCACGTGCCGTAAATGATATCTAACCTAATGTGGTCCGCTAGTTTCCCAGCAGTGGCAGCCGGCAATCACGTGACGTAACTGATGGCGTGCCGAATCTTCTCCGCCAATTTCCCAGTAGTATCCAAAAAAAATAAAAAATCAAGGATAGCCGCAGTTTACCAAAGCTACATCTTTTTTTTTCACCCTTATGAAACATCTGAATTATAACACTGCATTGGGGAAATTTTCTTAACAGACCGGAAAAACACCCGTTTGTATCTGGGTGAAAACGAAGCAGCGCGGGCCGCCCCAATGGCGCATTGGTCTAAGCGATTGCTTCTGATCATTCGTCCGAACGGGGTACGGGTTCGAATCCCGGTGAGGCATGGATGTTGTGTTTGTCTTACGGCACTGGCTCTCTCCCTTCCCTGGAACCAGTGACCCTAAATTAGGGACGGGCGACTGCTTATAGCCCATTGAGTTGCTCACGGTGGTCATCAAACCGCCAAAAAAAAAAAGAAGAACCAGTGTGGGAAGCGAGCTCTCTACCGACGGGACTGATTTGCCACACGCGAGCGTGCTTTCCTGCGGAATTCGTAATCGAATGTTTCTGTCTTTAATTTTAGAATATTGCGAGGTATTTTTCATAAATGTCAGTTTCATGTAATTCATAAATTTATTTTTGCAACGTAACGGTAGTTTTTTTTTTTACCTTAATGGAACTTCACTCATTTTCAAGGAGTGTACCAAAGTAAAGTCGCTTTCCGAAGTTTTGTGAGGTCTTTGTCGTCTTGAAAGGCGATTGATGAATTAATATATTTACCCGTTCATGTCATATTCTGTTACATTTTTAACGTTGTATCGTTCCTTTCCATTGTCCGAAGCTACTACATTTGTTTCAATGAGGAAATATATTTTGTTTTACTTCTCGTTATTTTTAGAAGCGAATTGCTCCCAGTCTTGTGCATTCAACCCATTGATGAGTACATAATATCCACACAGCGTTGCCTTTTTTTTTCGTCTTCCAAATAATAGATACATTTTGTACGATTATAATTTTTTTTTTCAACAAATGCTTTTTTAATGTTTTTCTAGGACTGTTGTTTCAAGCGGTTTCAAATTATTTCTTGTTTCTAATAACTTGACTAAAAATGCTTCTATTGCGACAAAACTTTAGTATGTTGTTTTGGAGGTATACTGGGCAATTTCTTTTTAATATCATCGAAGTGAGATCAAAGTTCAGAGCACAGGGGCGAGATTTATTCCACAGCCATTATTCTCATCACTAAAAATGCTTCTATTGCAACAAAACTTTAATATGTTGTTCCTGAGGTATACTGGACAAATCCTTTTTAATATCATCGAAGTGCGATCAAAGGTCAGAGCACAGGATAGAGATTTATTCCACAGCCATTATCCTCATGTTTCTTTTTTATTTTACTATCTCTTGTTATTTTATTTTCCTATGCAAATTATCTTCTCACTTAACGAGATATTATTTCTCCCGCTGAATTTTATGTGGCAACGAGTGTAAGTCATGACGTGGTGGTATGCAGTATATATAGGAGCGCTCAAGTATGCCAGAGGGGTTCGTTGTGCATAGGATAGGTTCTTCCTAATTATTGTGATGCGATTCTACGAAAGTTCGGTCTAACAGTAGTTGTGTTATATTGGAGTGTGTATTGAGTAATACCAGGAGTTTACCAATAAAAGGTTAAAAGTGAGTACGTTTTCTTAGTTCATTTTATTGTCAGACCTCTGTCTGGCCGTTAAGTCTATTTCATTGAGTGTCTTACCTAAACAAACTCTAGCACTTTGATGATTAAGCACACTTTAGCTACGTCAAGTAACCTTTCAATAACCCTAACGTAACTTAACGTAAGCTTTCCTGCACGACACGTCCAGCAGGAGACATCAATTCATTATAACTTTAGTATGTTGTTTCGGAGGTATACTGAACCAATTCTGTTGAATATCATCGAAATGGGATCAAAGGTCAGGGCACAGGAGAGAGATTTATTCCACAGCCGTTATCCTCATAACATGAGTAATTATTTCTGGTATGAAAGAAATCATGATGTGAAATCATGATTTCTTAGTGAAATCATGCAATCAATGCATTGCATGATTTCACTAACTTGTTTATTTTTACATGCCTATACTTAGCTTTCACACCAGGCCACTGCTTATAGGTTAAGCATCCATGTAGCGTCAAAATGGATATTTTTTGGTTTGAGGTTTAAGAACCACTGTGAGCAACTCGATAGGCAACAAGCAGTTCTCCGTCCATAATTTACGTCCATCGGTTCTAGCGAAGGGATAGAGCTAGTGCTGTAGGGGAAACATTATATCTATGGCTCATCGGGATTCGAACCCGGACCTAACTCGAACGCATAGTCAGAAACCAGCGCTAGACCACTGCGATAAAGGGGCAGTACAATGGATATGCTTACATTTCTATTTGGTTATGTGAAGGAATGCCGCGATAATGATTACAGCCCTTTAGACTGTGGCTAGAGTGGCTCTATGAAGAAGCTTTTGGCTTAAGGCTTCGAGTAGAAGACTTTCACCAAAGTATTCCGAACTACTCTTGAGAATTTTATGTAGTCGTGTGACGCTATAATATCCTTGTGGTCATGGACGTGCACTTCTGCGTATTACTTCGATCTAGGCCTGAGATTGAATCACGATGTAGTATGGCTGGTAGTCTTATCTTAATGCACAAGTTCGTAACCTGTGGTATCAAACTAAGGATTTGCGACTTTGTGGTAATTCCTCCTCCAAAGAACTGCCTACGTCATACTTTGGGAATGGAAGTTGTCCATATCACATTTTTTCAGACTATTTGTAGAGATTGCTCTGTTGTTTCCAGTAAACCGGGTCGAAAATGAAAATGCACTGACGAGCCATTACATTATGACCACCTAGCCTGCAAAACAACAGCTACTCGGCGAGGAATTGATCCGATGATGTGTTGATAGGTATCCTGGGGTATCAGGTACCATAATGTCAAAAGTAAGACCTCAAGTTAGCGAACATTTCAGGGTTGTACTGATTTAGCTCGAATCCGCTTTTCCAAGTCAAGCCACAAATTGCTCAATTGGGTTCGCGTCAAGTGAATTTGGAGGCTAGAACGTTAACAGAAAGTCACCAGCATGTTCCTCGAACCAATCCTTGACGATTCTGGCAGTGTGGCATGGTACATTATCCTGTTGGTAATGGCCATCACCAGCAGGGAACATACCTGCCATGAATCGGTGAACTTGGTCCGCAACGATGTTCAGCTATCTGACAGCTGTGAGGGATTGTGCTATTTCGATAACGGAGCCTTAAGTGTCACAAAAAAACATCACCCACAGCATAACACCGCCGCTTCCAGCCTGATTTCGCCTAACATTTCATCCAGGTGCCATAGCCTCCGTTGGTAATCGGCATATCCGCGCTCGCCCATCTACCAGGTGCACCGGGAACCTTGATTAGTCAGACCAGGCCATTTTCTTTCAATCATCCACATTCCGATCTCGATGACCGTAGGCACATTTCATGGCGAGGACGCTCAGTGAATATTGGGACCCAACGGGGTCTTCAGCTATGCGGGCATATACGCAGAAGTCTGCGATGAACAGTGCGCTGTGACACAGTGCCCAAATCATCACTGCTGTAGATGCGGGTGATGTGCCATACTCTGGCCCTGCGGTCACTGAAAACAGTGCGCGACAGTCTCTGCTCTCCTCTGGCACCAACGAGTTGCGGACGACGGTTCGTCGTTTGGCCATCTGTGCACCACTTTTGGTACGTACTCACTACAGTGTCACGTGAACAACCCACATGCAGCGCCGTTTCCGAGATCGTGGTTCCAAGACACTGTGCCAACACAATTTGACCTTTATCAAACTCCGATAAATCGGCAGCTTTTCCCATTCCGTCTCGGAACACTCTACTAACCAAAAGCCCGTCCTCGGCTTGTATATACATTGAAGTGCCAGAAAAACTGGTACCGACGAGCTTATTCAAAATACATAGCAACGTCACCTATGCGCGTAATCGGTTGCGTCCGTCAGTGCGTATATAAAGCTATAGACATCCTTGCCAGCTGTCAGAGCTGTTTTCGTCATGAGAATGACAAGTAATAACGATTTAAGCGATTTTCAACGCGGTGTCATACTTGGCGTTCGTGAGATGGTCCATAGTATTTTGGAGGTAGAAACGAAGTTCGGATTTTCACGGACGACCATTACAAGAGTGTACCGTGATTACAAGAATATCTGCAAAACCTCTAGCCTACGATACGAGTGAGGCCATAAAATACATTGGGTGAACGTGACCATCGTCAGCTCTCAAGAATCGTTTCACGCGTTACACTCGCAGGTATAATCCGAATTCAATGCTGGAGCCTCAACAAGCATCAGCGTCTGGACTGTGCAACGTACCCTGCACGATATGGGCTTTGGGAGCCGACGCCCAACTCGAGTCTCCTTCATGTGTGCACGACACAGAGCTATGCGCCTCGCTTGGGCACGGCAACACCACCACTGGACACTTGATGACTGGAAACAAGTAGCCTCGTCTGACGAGTCACGTTTCCAACTGTATCGGACAGATGGAAGGTTTCGTGTGTGGCGCAAACCCCATGAAGCAATGGATACCACCTGTCAACAAGGAACTGTACCTGCTGGTATGGGGTGTGTTAACCGTACTTAACTGGAACCCCTGGTAGGTGTACAAGCGTCTGTAACCGGCCAACGCTATGTGCACATCCTTTCCGACGAGGTACACGCGTTCATGTCCTACATTCATGCTGATGGGTTGGGCCTGTTCCAATAGGACAACGCACCTCCACACAAGTGTCGGAACGCCACATTATGGTTGCATTCTTCTAAGTTTGGGCTGCTGCCATTGTCACCCAAGTCCCCAGATCTGAACGTGATAGAACGCATTTGGGATGTCATGCAACGCGCTATCGAACACAGGAATCCGAGACCTCGGAATACACCCGAACTGTGGAACGCTCAGCAAGAAGTATAGTGTGCATTGCCTGCAGCATATTTCCAGAAGCTAGTGGAGTCCATGCCCCGTCGCATTTCTGCAGTCCTGCACTCCCGTAGGGGACCTGCCAAGTATTATACTGATGTACCAGTTTTTCTGGCGCTTCAGTGTATACTGGTCTGTGAACCTCACCTGCGCCACCGTTCGGTCTCCGGGCGCCCTCATTTCTCTAGGCTGGGAGTAGTCGTAACGCAATGGCTGATCTGTATACTGGTGGTCGTTAAATTCTGAGAAAAATCCTCGGTTTAAGGCATAGAGAAGAAGGCCTCCACCAACGTATTCTGAATAACAGTTGGAAGTATTCCGTTTTATTTGATTTTGGAAAAAAGTGTCGTTGCCATGGATACTGATCCAGTGTCCACCAGGACACTGGACATGGATTTGGTAAAAATCCTACGAGATACGCCCGGGTTGGAGTTGCGATGAAATGCGGATGTTATGCTTGTCTTAAAGTCCACGTTCTCTTCCCTTTCCCTGGAACCAGTCGCCTCAAACTAAGGACTTGGGACTCAACGGGAATCTCACTCTCAAAAGCGGAGACATGTCCCCTTTGGGTGGGGTATCCTTCTTCTCTAACATTTTCCAGCCTATTCACATAAATATGGCTGCTGGACTCAATCTACATCGGTCCTTCGAAGGATTCCTGAATCTACTAGAAATCGAACGACTATGATCGATTGAGGATGTTAGGTCCTCCAGTCGCATACTTTTTCTTTATTTTTCAAATTGCCTTTGGAAGTGTTCCTCTCTATTTGATTATGGGGACCAGTGATATTACGATGAGTACTCGACGCGGAATACAGGTGAGAAAGGGCGTTGGGTCGTTACCAATCTTCAAGCTGCGTCCGGGCTGGAATTGGGATTTAGTATGGATGATATTCTTGTCTTAATTCATAGGTTCTCTTCCTTTCGCTGGAATCAGTGGTCTCAGACTGAGGACTTGCTACTAGATGGTCACTCGTTCTTCCGTAAAAGCGAACGCGTCATTCTTGGGAGGTTGTAAGTTGGTGTCAATAATTTCATCCCACTTTTTAGTACATTTGCTTCTTTTCTCCTATTGGACCTAATAAGCACGGCACTCAATGTATTGGGCTGACCGAAAAGTACATGCAGAATTTGCATAGCTTTTTTAATGAACCGTCACCACGTTCCACCCACACTAGATGTCGATATGGCAGCTACATAAAATAATGTGTCAGAAGTCCATGTATTAGTGTGTGCTGGAAGTTGAGGGAAGAAATACAGGGAAGTAGCTGCTAAGTCGTCGAGCGATGAGCGACAATTCCTGGCTTTTACGACGTGTCATGCTTTACCTCCATCATAAAGGACTAAACGCAACGAAAGCTGCGCGGGAGATGTGTTATGTGTACTAGGACGATGCTGTAGCATACATGACAGTTCGTAAGTGGTTTGCCAGAATTCGAGATGGTAACTTTAAACTGGAAAATGAAGAACGTCCGGGAAGGTCTTGTGCCACTGATGAGATAAAGCTCCGTGCACAGCTGGGTGTCAACCATCGTCAAACAACAAGGGAGTTAGCACAGGTACTCAACCGATCGAAATCCACCATCCATGAACACCTCCTGAGGTTTGGCTACATCAGTCCGTGTGATGTATAGGTCCTACACAATTTGTCCAAGAGAAACTCTCTGGATTGATTTCTGTGACACACTTCTGAAACGCAACAAAAACTATCCATTTTTGAGAAGATTGATGGCTGGTGATAAAACATTGATCGTTTGTAACAGTGTAGCGAGGAAAACGTCTTGCTTGCAGCTTTGTGATACACCCATAGCGACCCCTAAAGCAGGACTACACGCAAAGAAGATTTTGCGGAGAGTTCGGTGCGACTGTAAACGTGTACTGCACTGTCAGTTCTTACCGAACAATCAGACGGTAAATAGTGATAACTACTGCGCACGTGTGTACATTCTGCAGGCAGTCATGAAGAAAAAGCGCCCAGTTTAAGTAAATGGGACGGGCGTTGTGTTCCAGCAAGACAATGCAAGATCTGATGTCACTTCGAGGATACGACACAAGTTGATAGTGTTTGGGTGGAAGAAGGTCCTAACTCACCTAGCATATTCTCCAGACATTACTCCCTCAGACTACCACCTTTTCAGATCGGTTCAGAAGGTTCATTGTTTGTACCAGGTCAAAAATCATCTAGACCTTATGACGTAGCTATCTTTTTGTACTGCTACGCTATTTTAAAACATCACCATACGATGAACGAGTTCCAAAATTATACCTTAACGGCCAGACGAAACATTTAAAAACAGAAGTCAAACTTACGGAAATGATATTTTATTCAATATGTTTTCTCTAACACATCGTAACATAACATAGCAGTCCAGGTTAAACGCACCACACACCAACAACGCTACGTTCCACAACGCTCCACTTTAGTCACTTCACAACGGTCTACAAGCAACAGTTTACTGGTAGTTTATATCTCTGGTTCGTATTTAATAACAGGCATACGTCAAGTTCATTCCACCTCAATTATGTTGCCAACAGTATTCATTTGAGAGAAAAGATATCACGTTAAGTGTGAAGTATAACTGGGAACAAACTCAAGATGTACATATGGAAAGGAACTAAAAAGGAAAGTTAATTTAGAATATACGTCACAAACTGTGAAATTGTAGGAGAACGGAATTTTCTGCTTACATGACGGATGACAAAAGGTTGTACAACAACAGGGTGCATGTTTGATCAAAAGTCTGCTTTCTTTCTTTTTTATTTACCATAAGTGACGCCATTTGCATGCAGTTTTTCGGCACGAACTTTCCGGACATCCCCATACATCGGCCATTTAAAGGATTTTTAATCGATTGGAAACCAAAGAATTCCTCAACATATTAGAAACAAAACTGTTCTAATCGATTGAGGATGTGAAACCTTCCAGTCACATACCTTTTCCTTATTTTCCGAACTTCCATTGGAAGTGTTAGACTAAATTTGATTATGTGGACTAGTGACTTTAGGATGGATTCTCGACTAGGGTTTTCTAATGCTAAAGGGGACGGAAGGGTCCTACTGTTTGTAACCAATCCTCCGATCAGGGACTGGGCGGGAGTTGCGATGAAGTATGGATGTTTGCTGGTCTTAACACCCAGGTTCTCTTCTTAGGCTGGAACCAGTGGCCTCAACTAAAGTCTTGCGATCCGATGGTCACTATTCCTCCCGAAAAAGTGGACACGTCGTCGTTTGGGGAAGAGGGTCTTTCTTATGCCACTTTTTCAGCCTATATGTATAATCCTTTGATCTGCGACGGGGCTGGAGTTTTGACGAAGTATGGAAGGTGTTCTCTTCTTTACCTGGAACCAGTGGACTCAACCAAAGTTTGAGATTTGATGGTCACTCTTCCTTCCAAAAAAGTGGACACGTAAACGTTTAGAGAAGAGGTTTTCCTTATTCCACTTTTTTCAGCTTTTATGCAGTATCTTCCGATCAGGGAGCTGCTGGACCTTAATGAAGTATGAGCGGTCTGTTTGTCTTAATGCCCAGGTTCTCTTCCTTGTTTGGAACCAGTGGCCTCAGCTAAAGACTTGCGATTCGAAGATCACTCTTCCTCCCGAACAAGTGGACACATCATCGTATTGGGGCCAGGGTTCCTTCTTATTCCACTTGTTTCAGCCCATATGCAAAAATGGTTTTACAGGGCTAAAAAAACTGGGTACTCAAGGAATATCTGTCCTTCAAAGGATTCCTTGATCGATTGGAAACCGAAGGATCCAAATCGATCGAACGTGTGTAAGTCTTCCAGAAACATACCTTCTCCTTATTTCTGAAGCCTTTCAGTTTCTTACGTTGATCACGATAATAATCCAAGTGCCATCAACATGGCGCTTATTGATCTAAAGAAACATAATAGGAGACATAACATCTGGCGTCATTGCTTTGCAATTACTTCCCATATGCATTTAAAGATAAGCAGTTTCGACGGCCGGATTACGTAAATGAATAGATGTGAAGGGCGATTATGTATGCATTGTGTGCGTTCGGAATGGTTGCTAAGGATGACGCCCCGCATCTCCCTTGTAATGGTAATAACAGATGAACGCGATCTTGATGGATGGCTTGGTTCCCATTCCAATACAAAGCTCGTTGTCTCCCCGAAAGCTCAACTACCTGAATTCATTTCGGTTTCCGGCGCAATTTGCTTTATTAAAGCATAAATTCTATAGCAATTGGAATTCTGAAAAGAATCAGAAATTACAAAGGCAAAACACGGTTCTAGAACGGCATTGTTCACAGGCGCAATTTTTGCGCCGATTGGAACTTGAACATGTGAACACTGTTGGTATGGGATAAAACTCAGGAAAATATCCATTAGGGAATTGCAGTTGCGAGTCAGGAATATTGATTATTTTAAGTAAATGTGAAAGCCCATTGATCAACTCATTATTAATAGTTAAGCATAAAGTAACCGATAAAAAATGCGAAAGTTAGAACAAACTGAAACAATGTATCTCTTTTTTTATTTAAGATTCTATTGTTTAAACACGCAGACGAACCATGGAAGTTCTCATAATTTTGGAGTACGTTTAATATTTTTTATTTGTAAGCACATCCCTACCGATAGTAGACCTACAGAGGATATTCGCACATCTCTAAAACGTCTTTGATAAGAAATTACAGAAAATAAAAGAAGTTCAAAGAACTGAAACTGGCAGCAGCTTGTTAGATGAACCGAAAGAAACATCTGCTGCAGTTAAATATCTACTGCTGCCGCCACAGTGGTGCAGTGGTCTAAGGGCTGGCTTATGACCATTCGTCCAAGGAGGGTCCGGGTTCGAATCCATGTGAGGCATGGATGTTGTGTTTGTCGTACGGTACTGGCTCTGTACCCTCATTGGAACCAGTGTCCCTAAATTAGGGACGGGTGACTGCTTATAGCCCATTGAGTTGCTCACGGTGGTCGTTAAACCTCCAATCAAACAAAATAGAAATAAAAATGAAAAACTGCTCAGAAAATGGCGCACGTAAACAAGATGTGGATAGAAGGTTGTGCTTTTGCTGCTTCCCAAGAAAAATATTGGTACTCTGTAATTGAAAAACGCTGTGTGAATTAGGGAATTAGCATTTCCAAATGTAATATAAGCAATATTATTAATAATGGAAAAAAATCGTCAATCATGGCTTTTAACAGGAACAAGAACACAAAGCGAATATTCAAAAATTTAAAAAGAAAGTACCCGATAGCGTACAGGAACTAAAGTTGGAAAGGTCATCTTGTAGGATAACAGAAGTTCAGCAGTCGGGATATCGGCCATATAAACTCCAGAAGATCTGTGAAAAGTGTATCGTGAAAATATTTTGTTCTATAGCAATATCATTTGCACGGTCGACTCACATTATCGTAACCAAAAGCTAATATCCAGAGTAACCGCAGTGTGCAGCGTGGATAGCAGCTAGACGGGCTGGGAGTGACTCAATAAGGTGCTGCAAGGTGTTTTTTTTTTTTTTTTTTTTTTGATTGGAGGTTTAACGACCACCGTGAGCAACTCAATGGGCTATAAGCAGTCGCCCGTCCCTAATTTAGGGTCACTGGTTCCAGGGAAGGGAGGGAGCCAGTGCCGTAAGACAAACACAACATCCATGCCTGACCGGGATTCGAACCCGGACCCCTTACGGACGAATGATCAGAGGTCAACGCCTTAGACCACTGCGCCACCGGGGCGGCAACTGTAAGGTGTTCACTGGTATGTGGAGCCGTGCTGACTGCAGGGCATCTGACAGCTGCTGGAGGGTGCGTGCTGAGGATCCATAGAGCAAACAACACAATCGAGGTGGTCCCACAGATGCTCAATGGGGTTTAAATCTTGGGAATTAGGGGACCAGGGAAGTACTTTGAATTATTCATCGTGCTCTTCCAACACCTCCCGGACATTTCTAGCTGTGTGACACGTCGCATTGTCGTGTTGAAAGATACCATCCGTCCCAGGGATGATAACCGGCACCTATGGGTGTACATAGTCTGCAAGAATGGATTCATAAATAATTCGGTCCATAGTGCCTTCCACAGGGATGCTTGTATTCAGGGATTGCCACGAGAATATTCCCCAGACCATACCACTGCCCCCACCAGGTTGTTTACTTCCAGCAATGGTTGAAGAGTGTTTGTTCTCTGATGTTTCTCGCCTTATACGCCAACGTCCATCCGTTTGACGAAGCAGTAAACGTGACTCATCGGAGAAGGCAATCCTTTGCCAATCAGCGGAGGTCCAATTCAGATACTGCCGTGCCAATGTAAGCCTTTTCTGCCGATGCGCCTTCCTTAGCAAAGGTGCAATGACCATCTGTCTGCATCGGAACCCCATGCACAGCAGGGTTCACTGAACTGTCGCCTTAAGCGCACTTCCGCTACCCCCTAGTTCATTCTGCCCGTGAGTTGCTCTACAGTATCGTGTTGATCGGCCCTAATGCACCTTCGCAGCCGACGTTCACTTTTCACATTAGTGACACGTGGTATTCCGCAGTTTCCACGTCGCTTATTTGCAGTGGTGCCATTTCTCCCATCACGATACTCTTAAACCACACAGCACTCGAACAGTTCACAAACTGCGTTGTTTCAGAAATACTACCACCCTTGCCCCGAAAGCGGAAATCATTTCTTTTTGCAAATCTGATGAATCACTTTTTTTATCCATGACAGCAACTAGAGATGTTTTCAGAATGCCTACAGAACACCATATATACCCTCCATGCCAGCTCACGACACTTGCCTTCTTTCATTGGCTGTTGGTTGTTGACGTCAGAAGTAGGAGGTGGTCACAATAATGTGACACGCATGTGTATTAGCATGCTACCGATTGTTTCGCGACGCGATTTTCCCGATTATTTCGCGACTCGATATACCCGATTATTTCGCGATTCGATTTTCCTGATTATCTCGCTTCTCGATTTTCCCGATCATCTCGCGACTCGATTTTCCCGATTATTTCGCGACGCGATTTTCCCGATTGTATCGCGACGCGATTTTCCCGATTGTTTCGCGAATTTTAATGGCTTTTCTGTAATTTAGCGAATACCAAATATATCCGCGATTTTCAGACTTTTTCCTGTTTCGCCTATTGTAATTTTATATTATTTTTTATATGTAAACAGTTTTAACACTACCTTCTTCAGAAATTACGCGAAAAATATGCCATAAAGCAATTCTACTCCAAAGCCCAAACCAGAACTTTAAACGTTGAATTACCTCTTCAAGATTGTTCGATACGGAGAGACTCTTATCGAACAAGCTTGAGGGGTAATTCCAGATCATATACACTCTGCTGAAGAATGCACGTACGGTCTTTTGTGATTTCCACGTGCTGCTAGTGTTGAATGACCTTGGCGACATGCCGCCCTAGAAATCCGTAAACCGGATCTCGTCAATTGTATTAGTAGTTTTAATTGGGAAAAAAAGTAGCTCACAGAAAAGAGTGCTTGAGTTTCGCAGACGCTTAGCTCCGAAAATTTTTGTACTTTTGTGTGAGCATTTAGTTCATAAAATTTCTATATATTTTTTATGAATTTCGAGAATGAGCCACGTGAGTAAAATAAGTGCATCTTAAAAATGCAAGCAAAGGATGGTTACATGCGAACAAAAATATATTGTTCTGCTTGTGTTGCTACACACCAGTGGATTTTAAACGAAAGGACAATTATGAAAAGCATTTGCAAGCAAGCTGCATAAAAAAGCATGTCAAAACAGTTACATGAATATAATGCCGAAACGTGTTGATGAATTAATCGAGAAAAGAATTAAACGAGAACAGCATTGCTCAACTGAATTTTTGAAATTAACTAGCACCTTTTGCTTAGCTAACATCCCTCCTTCCAAACTGGATAACCTTAGACAGTATTAAAAAATTACTTGGAAAATTCGTTGAAACATATTGGTGTTGTTCCAAATGCGAATTGGATGGGGAAATGTTATTTACCGAAAATAAATGATATTCACAAGCAACAAGTGAAAGACCTTTTTCAAAATCAGTATCCGGTGTAAACATCGTAGCAGACGAAACAGTTCATTCTGGAGATAGGTACATTTTAGATATCCTTGCTGTTCCATCAGCTGAAACGAATACCTGTAAATTCTGAATCATCCGTCAGCGAGGTTCTTTTTTTTTTTTTTTTGATTGGAGGTTTAACGACCACCGTGAGCAACTCAATGGGCTATAAGCAGTCACCCGTCCCTAATTTAGGGTCTAGGGATGGGAGAGAGTCAGTGACGTAAGACAAACACAACATCCATGCCTGACCGGGATTCGAACCCGGACCCCTCACGGGCGAATGATCAGAGGCCAGCGCCTTAGACCACTGCGCCACCGGGGCGGCTCAGCGAGGTTCAGTGCGTCAATAAGTATGAAATACATACAACGGCTTTTGTGACAGACGCCTCTTACATATCCAAAGCAAGAGGAAATAGCCTGAAAGCCGTGTATTTGAAGAAATACAGTATTTCGCAAAATTACGGCGTAAATCCCGAAATTTGGTGAAAAGCCGCGAATTTTTCGCGAAATTTAGAGATTTACCTCGCGACCGCCTCGAGAATTTTGCCTTTCTTTTTCCCGCGATAAAATTACTACCGTATTTATTAGTGTTACAAGGCTAGGGCTTCAAATGATCGCAGCATACTCTAGTGAGAGTCTGACCGTAGCCTTAAAAATGTAAATACGTGTTTGAGGATGGAAAAACACTTAGAAAGTCGCATAATGAACCAAAGATAGTCTGAAATTACAATTCTTTGGATATGGATTTTAAAGTTCACGTTGGAATCAAATGTAACTTGCAAATCCTGGATATTGTTTGCCCGGGAAATAGACTAGTAGCTAGCTTTGTAGTAAACAAGTTAGTAAAATCATGGAATTCATTAATTATGATACGCTTTCCAACATACCAGAAATCATTACTCAAGTTATGCGGATAATGGCTGTGGAATAAATCTTGATCCTGTGCCCTGACCCTTGACCCCATTTCGATTATATTCAACAGAATCGGTTCAGTATACCTCCGGAACAACATGATAAAGTTTTGTCGCAATCAAAGCATTTTAGGTAAGTTATGACGCATAAGGGCAATGGAATGGATCCCGCTCCTATGTCCTGACCTTTGACTCTATCTCACCCATTTTCAATAGGGTTCGTCGCCAGGTTGTCCCTTTTGTAAAACCTGTAGGCATGTTACCATGTCTAGTTTATTGAGAAAACCAATGGGCTCAGAAATACATAAAAATTAAAGCTGAAAAAGCCCTTACACGCTAACAAAATAAAACAAGAAAAACAGAAAACATCTGAAAGGCATTCATGACAAAGAATAGAGTAGTAAATCTTGACTACCAAGAATAACACACTCTTGGTGCCGCAGATAATGCGCACAAAAAAACTCTGAATCATGTGACAAACTACACTGACGGAAAAAAATCCTAACACCAAGAAGGGATTGTGTTAGATAAACGACAGTTGGTAGGCGGTGAGAGTGCATCTGTAAGATGACGTCTATGCAAATTTCGCGCTCGGCGCATACGTGTGGCGCTAGTAGCGCCCCTCGGAACACGCAAAGCAGGTTTGCTGTAAATACGCGCTGTAAAGTTCGTGAGCGTTAGTTATCGTTGAGATCCGACGTAGTGTGTTGATGTTAGTCAAGAATGCCTTTAAGAAGACGAAGAAGCCATTATCAACAGCTCACGGATTTTGAACGAGGTCGTGTAATAGGGCTACGAGAAGGTGGATTTTCTTTCCGCAATATTGCAGAACGACTTGGCAGGAATGTTTTTTTTTTTTTTTGATTGGAGGTTTAACGACCACCGTGAGCAACTCAATGGGCTATAAGCAGTCGCCCGTCCCTAATTTAGGGTCACTGGTTCCAGGGAAGGGAGAGATCCAGTGCCGTAAGACAAACACAACATCCATGCCTGACCGGGATTCGAACCCGGACCCCTTACGGACGAATGATCAGAGGCCAGCGCCTTAGACCACTGCGCCACCGGGGCGGCTGGCAGGAATGTAGCCACTGTGCATGATTGTTAGCAGCGGTGGTCAAGAAGACCGAATTCCGGCCGGCCACGTGGCACTACTAAAAGGAAAGACCGCAGTGTACCGCGTATGGCTGTAGCGCATCGTACCGCGTCTGCGGCAGCAATTCGAGCTGCAGTTGCCACCACAGTGACACAACGAACTGTTACAAATCGGTTACTTGAAGTGCAGCTCCGAACCAGACGCCCTGTAGCGTGCATTCCACTTACCCTAACCACTGCCGTTTGCAACGTCAGTGGTGTCAAGCTAGAGCTCCTTGGAGGACGGAGTGGAGATCTGTTGTGTTTTCTGATGAAAGCCGGTTCTGCCTGGGTGCCAGTGATGGCCGTGTGTTGGTTAGAAGGAGGCCAGGTGAGCGCCTGCAACCAACCTGTCTGCGGCTGAGACACACTGAACCTACACCTGGAGTTATGGTCTGGGGATCAATTTCCTATGACAGCAGGAGCACTCTCGTGGTTATCCCACGCACCCTGACGGTACGGTTGTACGTCGGTCTGGTGATTCAACCTATTGTGCTGCCATGCATGAACAGCATTCTAGGGGGTGTTTTCCAACAGGATAACGCTCGCCCGCATACTGCTGTTGTAACCCAACATGCTCTACAGGGTGTCGACATGTTGCCGTGGCGTGCTAGATCACCAAATCTTTCACCAATCGAGCACGTATGGTACATCATTGGACGACAACTCCAGCGTCACCCCCAACCAGCATTAACCGTCCCTGTATTGACCGACCAAGTGCAACAGGCATGGAACTACATCCCACAAACTGACATCCAGCACCTGCACGACACAATACATGAACGTTTGCGTGCTTGCATTCAACTTTCTGGCGGTTACACCGGTTATTAATGTACCAGCATTTCACATTTAAAATGGCTCTTCTCGCGCTTACAATAAGCTGTGTTCTTGAAACCTTAATCGAATAAATATGTTACCTATACAAATGTATTGCCGCCATTTCATTTCTCTACCACTATTTTTTCGTGGTGTTGGGATTTTTTTTCCGTCAGTGTAGTTAAATACAAAACAAACAGTGATGCCAAAACATGTGAAGGATGTAACATAACAAACGAGATGTTCCTGAACAATTACAAGACGAACAGAGCATTGCCAGGAGGAACCGGAAATAGTCGAAGTCTTATCCATGACACTCATATTTTTCAGTGTCATCCCAGAAACTGAACGTTTCCGAGCTGAAGAAGAAGATTCCTGAACTGCAGGAAATACTGTAGTATAATTGCCTTCTCCTGTTGACGTAGGTGTTTGGCCACTCGATCTTGGGCGAAGGGGTCAAGACCCAGCCGAACTGACGGTTAGTGACGTATCTAGAATAAGAGGCGTTTCCTGTTGAGGACCCAGGAAGCCGGAGAAACCGGAAGGCTCCATTTGTATTCCTGGCGAATGTAAACAAACGCCGAGAAGGATGAAATAATGAAGATATTATGCTTGAAAATGACTTACTAATGACCAGGAGCTCTCAGATGGAAGATGAAACACTTACACACAACTCAGGTTAGTAAGAACTGTAGAGCTAGCTATATTAACACAAAAAAACTTCCAACTTTCTGGAGCTACCCAAACACGTCATCTGTAAGGAGGACCCCTACCACATTCTGAAATTTCATCCAAATCGAACCATTTTTACGCGAGTTATCCTGCGGACGGACAGACAGACGGACAAAGCTGGAGCATATACGCTTCTTCAACCTACGGTTGGAAAGCGTAAAAAAGAATTGAGTTTTATTTCTGCGAAGAGGATATGACATGACACTTGGAGATTTTTTTTTTTTTTTTGATTGGAGGTTTAACGACCACCGTGAGCAACTCAATGGGCTATAAGCAGTCGCCCGTCCCTAATTTATTGTCACTGGTTCCAGGGAAGGGAGAGAGCCAATGCCGTAAGACAAACACAACATCCATGCCTGACCGGGATTCGAACCCAGACCCCTTACGGACGAATGATCAGAGGCCAGCGCCTTAGACCACTGCGCCACCGGGGCGGCCACTTGGAGATGTTGAGGTGGAAATGGTTTAACGTACACCACTGAAACCATTCTTGATCTCAGTTTGAACAGCTAGACAGTAGTCAAGAGTCAACATTGCGGTAAAGGTTGAGATCATCAGCAAACAAGTGACGATGGTTGTCAACGTAAAAAGTAAGGTCATTAATGTATGTGGAAAACAAAAGTGGTCCTAAATGAGATCTTTGGGGTAATCCAGACGTGGCAACATAGAGATGAGAAAAATGTGACGTACTATGGAGGTACAGCACGTGCCAAGAAGACAAATCTGCAGCGATACATTCCGTCCGTGTAGCTTAGTTGGGATAGCAACTTACTCCGGAGGGACGGGACGCGATTTAAATCTCCGTCACGGACAAACTTGTGTTTTCGCAAACATGATATTTATAAACAACAGATTGGGACTAGTAAAGTCATTAAGCCGCTCCGGTGGCGCAGTGGTCTAAGCGATGGCCTCTGATCATTCGTCCGAAAGGGGTCCGGGTTCGAATCCCGGTGAGGCATGGATGTTGTGTTTGTCTTACGGCACTGTCTCTCTCCCTTCCCTGGAACCAGTGACCCTAAATTAGGGACGGGCGACTGCTTATAGCCCATTGAGTTGCTCACGGTGGTCGTTAAACCTCCAATCCAAAAAAAAAAAAAAAAAAAAAAAATCCAAGAAGTCATTAATGTGTGTGGAAAGCAAAAGTGCTCCTAAATTAAATCTTTCGTGTACCCCAAACATGGCAACATAAGGATCAGAAACATGGTTGCTATAAATAACAGACTGGGACTAGTAAATTCATTAATGTACTATATGAAAAACTGAAGTGGTCCTAAGTTAGAGATTTGGTGTATTACAAACGTGACAGCACAGGGATCAGAAACATGGTTGTCAGGAAAAACAGACTGGAACTGGTTAGAGACATAAGACTTAAACAAGGATTGCAGATTATCACTGTTGCCAACCACCAAGACACTTTAACTTCATGAGCAAAATGCCATTTTGAACCTTGCGAAAACCGTTTGCTTTTGATAAGGCACATCCTGACCTTTTCACAAGCCAAGAATGCGACAAACCTTAGAACAGGCCACAGATCAGAAACGGAGAAGAGAGCCGGACGATTAGTCCTTTAATTACAGACTAATTAGGTGCATCACATCCATTATTTTTTTGAAGTACTCCACAATGCCTGTAACCCAACAGAGACCTGAAACATATCCCTGAGTACCAGGAATAAGAAACCATAAGTTCAAGCATTGCGAAACTTTTAATCGGATACAGATAACAGATTGAAAAGAAACAAGAAATATGACACCAAATTTGCTTTTGTAAGATTGTAATGAGCTTGTCTTTGGAATCCGTTCTGACGCGACTTAAAATTATCAAAGCTATTAAAAGTCAATGGAACCGGTTAGGAAAACAATCAACCAGTTTCTACAAACAATAAAATATCCGGAAACTGGAATAGCTACTTAGTTTCACCAGCTGTTAAAAAGTACGTAACGAAAATGAACAAATGACGCATACAAAGTTTCTCATAGTAGAACATCAGAGAAAAACAGATTTTCAGATCGAACGGTTAAAAGAAGAAATATGGATGGAATCATAAGCCTACGCCTTCTAGCGGGAGAATTTTGCATAACTAAAATGTTGAAAACAGGCGAAAAATATTCTGCATGGAAAAATCTATGCTAAGGAAAAAGAACTTTTCAAATAAGTCTCCCCGGAAGCAGTGATATCGAAAACGGTTTCAACTTTTACGCCGCTAGCAGAAAATCTTTGCATTACTTAAAGAGGATAATGCTCCACATCTCTATTGTAGCGAACGGCATACACTAAGAAGACATTTCTGAATGGCGTTTTCACCATGGTCATAAAAAATATTCTGCACACGTTAATATTTGGTCATAACGAATATTCTGCACACATTAATATTTGGTCATAACAAATATTCTGCACACGTTAATATTTGGTCATACGAAATATCCTGCACACGTTAATATTTGGCCATAACAAATATTTGAGATTTAACGACCACCGTGAGCAACTCAATGGGCTATAAGCAACCATAACAAATATTCTGCACACGTTAATATTTGGTCATAACAAATATTCTGCACACGTTAATATTTGGTCATAAGAAATATTCTGCACACGTTAATATTTGATCATGACTAATATTCTGCACACGTTAATATTTGGTCTTAACAAATATTCTGCACACGTTAATATTTGGTCATAACAAATATTCTGCACACGTTAATATTTGGTCTTAACAAATATTCTGCACACGTTAATATTTGGTCATAACAAATATTCTGCACACGTTAATATTTGGTCTTAACAAATATTCTGCACACGTTAATATTTGGTTATAACAAATATTCTGCACACGTTAACATTTGGATATAACAAATGTTCTGCACGCGTTAATTGGACATAACAAATATTCTGCACACGTTAATATTTGGTCATAACAAGTATTCTGCACACGTTAATATTTGGTTATAACAAATATTCTGCACACGTTGATATATGGTCATAACAAATATTCCGTACACGTTAATATTTGGTCATAACAAATATTCTGCACACGTTAATATTTGGTCATAACAAATATTCTGCATGCGTTAATATTTGGCCATAGCAAATATTCTGCACACATTAATATTTGGCCATAACAAATATTCTGCACACGTTAAAATTTGGCCATAACAAATATTCTGCACATATTAATATTTGGTCATAACAAATATTCTGCACACGTTAATATTTTGTCATGCCAAAAGATCAGCACACATTAATATTTGGTCATAACAAATATTCTGCACACGTTAATATTTGGTTATAACAAATATTCTGCACACGTTAACATTTGGCCATAACAAATGTTCTGCATGCGTTAATTGGACATAACGAATATTCTGCACACGTTAATATTTGGTCATAACAAGTATTCTGCACACGTTAATATTTGGTTATAACAAATATTCTGCACACGTTGATATATGGTCATAACAAATATTCTGTACACGTTAATATTTGGTCATAACAAATATTCTGCACACGTTAATATTTGGTCATAACAAATATTCTGCATGCGTTAATATTTGGCCATAGCAAATATTCTGCACACATTAATATTTGGCCATAACAAATATTCTGCACACGTTAAAATTTGGCCATAACAAATATTCTGCACATATTAATATTTGGTCATAACAAATATTCTGCACACGTTAATATTTGGTCATGCCAAAAGATCAGCACACATTAATATGTGGTCATAACAAATATTCTGCACACGTTAATATTTGGTCATGCCAAAAGATCTGCACACGTTAATATAAAACGGAAGCGGATGATGCAATCCGGAAAATTGCATCATGTCAAGGCCAGACTCTCAGCAACGGAGTGGTGTTAGAACGACGCGCTATCATTTGCTGTGAGGACGTGGGAGAGTTAGGAAATGGAAGCGTGCAGCTCCTCAGGTCGAGTCACAGCGTTAGACCAGCGCTCGTACGATAAAAGAGAAACCTTGCGGGGAAAAACTCCAACACAGATTCACAGTGGTTGTATTGAAGGAACTCTTGATCGAAGCACACTTTCTCGCTGTGCATCGCGCTTTCGGGAGGGCAGAAGCAGCATCGAAAATGACCTCAAAGGGCGACAGGCAAAACATCTGTCACCATTGTTGCAACGCTTCTTGAAGATAATCGCAGTGTCACAGTCGAGGAGTATCCTCATCAGGAAAATTTGTCCACGATGTCTGTTTACCGTATTTTGACCGACTCACTGGGCAAAAGAAAAATCGCCGCGCGTTGGGTGCCCCATCAACTCACCCCCGAACAGAAGGCAGCCAGAGTGAGCATCGCTCAGGATCACCTCCACAGGTTTGAAAGGGAGGGTGACACCCCCTGAATAGAATTGCCGCAGTTGATGAGACATAGGCCGTGATTTTGAGCCAAAACTCAAGTCACAATCAGTAGAATGGAGGTATCCAAGTTCCCCACGGGCCTCGAAGTGTCGTCAGCAACAATCCAAAGTTAAGCAAATGATGATTTTTGCGTGCGATGCCCCAGGTTATGTGGTCTCTGATCGAGTGTCAGCAGGGCAAAATGTCAACGCACAGTATCATCGTGACTTTCTGAGAACAAAGTTGAGACTGAAAGTTTGTCAAAATCGCCCGAACTTGTTGGAAGCGGGAGCGATCATGCTGCATGAAAACGCATCGTGTCATGGTGCAGCGTCGATATGGGGACTTTTGTCGAAATATGGCTGGGAAACTTTATTACACCCACCATACATCCCTGAACTTAGTCCACCCGATTTTGATCTTTTCCCAAAGGTACAAAATGGCTCCGCGGCATCCGCTACGAATCGCTGGACGAACTGTCATTGGACGTGACCCGAGTAATTCGACAGCTGAACAAAGATGGCGTACTACTGGGCATACGGGACCTATCTCACCGCTGGCAAGCTGTTATTAGAAGCGGAGGAGAGGATATAGAACGGAAATACGCTTTCTCCGTTACTCAACACTTTTCTCAAAAATGGACAGTGTGCAGAACTTTTGTTAGAACCCCAGTAGAAGCGAAGAAACAACTGCAAGCACACCTACACAAACACACAAACACAACCTACCGACATATTTCTCATAAAAAATCTTTTAAAATACCTTATACACTATATTGACAAAAGTAACCGGACACCCTTCAAAAGCAAATGTACGGATCCGCTGCGTTGTTAAGATGCGCTGTACAGCTGCAAGCCATATAAAAACAAGCCTGCATCATATCGCACTGTGAGGTTAAGTGAAAGTATCGCGACTCGAGAGAACTGACTTTGAGAAAGGAAAGATTGTTGGGTTTTATATTAGCGGGTTGTCCATAAGAGAAACCCAGAGGCGTTTAAACTAACCCATGTCAACTGTTTGGGATGTAATGAATAAGTGGAAGACACACGGCGTGCCATTCACAAAGAACTTCATTGCATGGGTAACCGTGGTCGTGCGGCTGTTCGTAAGCCTTTCATCTCCACTCGGAATGCTACTCGTCGTTTAGCATTGTGTAAAGAACATTTATCATGGACCGTGGATCAAAGGAAACGGGTTCTATGGATAGCTGAATCCAGATACACGATCCCTCAGTCTAATGGCCTTGTGTGGGTATGGCGACAGCCGGGGTTACGCTGTTCACCACAGCGTACTGTTCTTAAGGGCAAGCTTTTACCTGGCAATGAACTCGTGTGGGGGTGTTTTACGTGCTATTATCTTGGCCCATTCGTTATCGTGGAGGAATATGTTAACCAGCACGTCTACCTCGATATTCAGAACCATTATGCCTTACCAACTCTGTGGCAATACAATGGAACCGAGCCTTGTCGGTACCATCAGAAAAAGGCACCGAGCCATAAACCAAGGTTTCAAAATCGCTTTATTATTATTCATCATAAGAAAACATAAGAGGGAGACGTACAGTGTTGGGCGTCTCACTGGGAAATAATACAAACTGTTAAAACATGATGGTATATGCACTGCAATGACAATGGGGATGAATAACAAATGCTGCAAGCAAAGCTTATTGCGTAAAAATTGCAGGAGAAGTGACAGAGAGAAACACATCGTGTCACATGACATTGGCTGGGCATGATTTACAGGATAACACAGTCGAAACAATAGTACACAATTAGAAAAAGAACAACACAAACACCGCCGTGAAGGTAAAACATTACATACATGAGATAAAAACACAGCGTGCACAATTGTGCAAGTTATTTAACGAGGGCAACAAAGCAACATAATACAGGCGGGGTGAAGGTAATTAATGTACACGAGTAAGCATGAAAATACACTGAGATGACATTAGCATTCACAATTCAACGGTAGCGTGGATTGCACGAAAAAAAAATGCAGAAGGAACAGTAAGATCACAGAGCAAAACAAGGAATGCACACTGGGATGACAAGAGGAATTAACGCAAAATGAAAGCACTGTACGACGCAATGGATGTAACTGGTACATTAATAAGACATGATGAACCATATTATACACAGGGATGACCAAATAAAGTACACAATGTGAAGACACGATACAGCGCAAGAAATGTTACAAGTACAGTAAAAAGCACACGATAAACCATGAGTGCACTCTGGGATGTTATGAGTATATGCATAAAGTGAAAGCACAGGACAAGCCATGGGTTCTGACAGATGACAGAATTTATCATAAATTTGTACGTGCACGATCAAAGCATTAACACAATGTAAAAGCACGAAAATAGTATGTACACAATGTGGAAGTATAGAACTGTACAAAAATCAAACAGGTGCAAGGAAATGGCTAAACACTAAGAAGGTGTGTGAGTGCGGCAAATATAACAAATGAGAGATAGAGACGTACACCACATGACAACTCAAAGTAAAACACACTACAGGAACACGGTGTAATACACTAGGTGCGTAGACAGAAAGCACTTAAGGTGACCAGGGTACAGCCCCCAGTACATGAAAGTGACGGGAGGTCACGGAATCAGAGGGCACACTAATAACAATGTAAATATGGTAAAGAATGGTATGACACGAAGAACAACAATTCAAATGACAAGATCACAATGATATGCACACTGAAAACGAGAAAACAAAAACTTGGGTATTACAGCACAGGTTGTAGCTCGATCACATGATATACATGGAGACGAGTCGTAGAGTGCAGGAGGGGCACCAGAGTGCCACGGAACTCAGCAAAGGAGGTGTAGAATGTCCTAGGGTACTGATAGGTGTAGCAGTCCAGAATCAACCGCAAACCATGGACACGTTAATATTTGGTCATAACAAATATTCTGCACACGTTAATATTTGGTCAAGTAGCATAGAAGGTGCTTCTCGACGACTGGTACTCCAGGCGGAGTCGAGAAAGCAATCGATCTTGAAAATGGCACAAAAGTGCTGCGCTGGCCTGGTGTAAAGAGACCGGCGAGGAAACGCTGCGGAGTTGTTGAAGGTATGCGTAAATAACGTGTTTAACCAGCACAAAAAGATAGGCACATACTGAAGGAAGAGGCGTAGGTGGATGAGCCCGCAGAAGAAGATGTCTGTAGGCAGTGAACGGAAGATCTTGAGAACAAGAGCGACTGGCCATCCGGAAAGCCTGGTGGAGGAGAGGCATCAGGATGGGACAGTAAAGGTAGACGTGAGAAACGTCTGCCTCCTGTGCGCAGAAGGAGCAGAGAGGGGAGGAGAGAAGAGACATGCGAAAGAGAAAATACGGAACAGGGAGGCGATTATGCAAAAAGAGCCAGTGGGTATTAATTTCAAGAGAGGCGGATAAGGGTGAGCGGGCAGCGGCCCAGACAAGAGGAAGAGAAGCAGAGTGAACCTCGAGAATAGAAAGCGGTGAAGGGGTGGCAAGGTGCACTACAAAACGACAAAGAGATTTAGAGGAGAGAGAGGAGAGAGGAAGAACCGAGTTTGTTAGTCGGAGGAAAAACGGCAGCGGAAGAGGGGCAGAAAAGACAGAGACGAGACCGGTGGGGGAGACAAGATCAGGGAAAAGCGAAAGAAGTGCAGTTAGCAGAGAGTCATAGACCAAATGGGCGGATGGGGACGAGAGAATAGCAGGGGAGGCCAGAGAAAGGGCGCCAGGATAGATCCGAGTTAGTGAGGTCTTGTACGGTTACTACACCTGCTCGGAGCCAAGAGGGAAATGAAAAGCAGGGGAGATGGGGGGATGAACAAGGGAGTTGAAGAAGAGGGATTCAAAAAGAAGCTCTAGAGTTGAAGAGGGAGGGGAGCGAATGAGGGGGAGAGAGCGAAGGTGAGTGAGGGCTTCAGAATATGCAGGTGGGAGTTTGGAGGGGGGAAAGGACAGCAATCCATGAGAACTAAAGAAAGAAAGGAAAAATGTGGGTTACGCAAGGAGGCAAGAACGTCACGTACCTGAACTGCGGAAGCCACTGGAGCCGTGAAAAGGTGAATGAAGTTGATCACTCGGCTTTCTTTGTAGCACAGCGGGACATCAGGTTGGCCAGCACCACCATAGGAGGGGGAACACAGAGCTTGTGGACGTTAATACAGTGTTGACCTGCCCACATTATTCGAGTAAGGCAGCGTGTAACCTCCTGGAGACGGAAAAGCGGGGTCGTAGATGCAATCCAAGAATGCTTGCAAATGGACAGAAGGTATGTCCTGGTGAGATTTGCAAGCTGGTAGTAGGACGTACAGAAATGCGCACGACCCCAGAACGCAGCTGTGCGGAGGCGGCGAGGATGGAGTTCCGTGCGAGTTGCACTGGATGTAGCTTGTGGTGCGCCTAAGTGCACACCCAGGAAGCGTTGGGTAGTGGATGACCATGTGGCCCCCCATGGAGCATCCATGCGATTGGACCACGACCCGCACCCCAATCCAGTGCTCTTAGACGTATTCAGTTCAGCTGCAGAACATGAAGCATATGCGGAGAACAAACGACGAAGCAGTTGGAACTGTGAGTCGCTCGATGGCAATCGCAAACAGTTGACCAGAAAGCGGGCAGCCTTGACGAACTCCCCGCTTGAAGCTGTGAGAAAAGATGCCGTCTTGACATGGAAAACGGCGTCCCGGTAGAGGGAGAGACTAACAGAGACAAATTGTGGAGGAAAGCCAAAGTGTAGCAGGGTTTGTGTTAAATAGGCGTGTGAGATATTATCGAAAGCAGAACGGAGGTCTAAGGAAAGGAGAGCAAGAGGTTCTGAATGAGTCTTGGCAAGATGAATGAAATCGCGAAGAAGTTGAACATTGGAGGAAAGAGAACGGCCAGGAACAGTATAGGTTTGACAGTCAGCAAGGATGTGAGGAAGGACAGAGTTTAGTCGACGTAAAAGATGCTTAGTATAGAGTTTATAATCTTGATTCAGAAGAGAAATGGGGCGCCAATTTCCCAAGTCAAGAGGATCACCCTACTTGGGAAATACGACCACATGTGCGTTCGTGAAACTTCTCGGGAGAGGGGAGCAGTTAAATGCAGCAGAAAAAGCGAAGAGGAGAAAAGGCAAAAGAAGAGGCAAGAACGCACGATAAAAAGGAAAAGAGAGGCCGTCCGGACCCGGAGCGGCATGGGGGTTAAGGGTAGAGAAGGTGTCGGACACCTCCGTGGATGTGGGTGAGAGAGACAGGGTGTGAGCAAGATGAGACGGAACTTGAGGCAGGTTATTAAGAAGTTGGGGGAGAGCAGAGGGAGAAGGGGGAGGAGTTTCACTGAACTTGGTGGTATAGAACTGACGAACGTGGGATCAAATCGCTGCCGAATCAGATGTGATTTCGCCAGAGGGGAGGCGAAGATGACGAAGCGAGGTAGAAGACTTACGTGCAGATTCCATTGATGTTAGAAAATCATAAGTGCATTCCTCCGGATTGAGATGTTTAATACGCTGACGTAAAAGTGCTTGCTGCGCAAGAGGTTTCAGCAAAGCCTGGAGTTCCGCCTGATATACTGGAAACAGCGGATCTGACAGCCCAATCAGCGCGAGCATCTGCCTGGCGTGATCGAGGCGCATCTGACTAGAAGGCGTCATGGTGAAGGAAAGTTGCTTGATGTGTAAGAGGAGCTGATGCTTGACATGAAGCCAATACGTCTAGGTACAGGGTGCGAAATGCAACCCTGCGCGACGAGCAGCGAGGAAAGAACGGACAGAGGCACAAAAGTCAGGATCAGTGAGGAGATTGGAGTCAAACGTCCACGGACGTACAGTCCGAGGGAGTGACGCCGCAACAAACACTGTGAGGGTGACTGTGCAGTGGTCTCAGGAAGCAGTAGGTTGATGTCGCAACTAGGTAATAGACGCAAGAAGCGGTGTGGAAACGTAAACCCGATCCAAGCGTGCAGTCGATGGAAGCTGACTCCCAGACGAGCGCCACGTGTGTGAGGTCTCTTGTGGATGTAGGCGCCTATAAGCATCGGTGAAGGAGAAATCAGCAACAAGGACACGGAGTAGTGCGACGAGATCCGTCCGACGCTCTCGAAACGAAGGAGAGCGATCCAGTGCCGGGTCAAGGGTGCAATTGAAGTCTCCACCCAAGAGCACACAATCCGAAGGCGAGACTTTCGAGAGAGCTTGACGGAGTTTGGTGAACAAGATGGATAAATGAATAGAGGTGCATGGAATATACACATTAAAGATGTGAAATCGAGCTCCGCCAATTGTGAAGGAGACTTGCTGGAGTAAATCCCGGCATAAGTACTGCACTGAGAGTGCAGTGAGGGTGGATCGGAACTGCTGATGTATTCCGATAACAAGCCCACCATGAGATGAATAGCGAAATGCATGATGGAATACATAATCGCTAGCACGCCAGCGATTACACAGATTGGAGGAATGGCAGTTTGTTTCTTGCAGTAGTAACAGATCGTCCCCAGGGGCGAGAGGTCTTCCATTACAAGAGCATTCGCTAGGGGGCTAGCGAAACCTCTGCAATTAAGGGTCGTGACCTTGAATGGACTGGTCAGTCGTTGATTGGAGGAGTCGCGGAGCAAACTTTCAGGAGTTGTTGTAATCGGTTTACGCAGCCAAGGGTCCATGGGTGGTGCAGGGGGTCATGTACAAACCCACGAAGGTACTTAGCAATGCATCCGGCTTGCAGGAGCAGCGCGGGAAGAATGTCTTCGCGCTCTTGGAGGTAGTCATACGTCAACTCCAGGCTCGTGGTGTGGGTGCAAAACTGATAGTAATCTCCAAGATTGAGATGTTCTGAAGGAGCACCACATTTGGAGAGTACACTTGAAAAGACCTCAAACGAAAGCGGAGACCGATCATCATCAGTGTCCCTTTCAATTTCTGTTGGCGCAGGAGAGGGAGAAAAATCTCCTGAAGATTTGGTAGCACGTAACGGTTGCCCATCCGCAGAGGAAGATTTCTTCTTCTTCTTCTTACGTCGGGTACCTGTACGAGTGCCAGAAATGCGTTTTCCAGAGAGCGACGATGCTCGGGAAGCAGACGCAGAGTCAGAGGAGTTATCGGTGCCGCCGTCACACTCGGAGACACCAACAGTGAAGACTGGTGGGAAACAAGCGGCGAGGTCTCCCGATGTTGCCACGTGATCAGGAGTAATAGGTGAGGCGAGCACTGGAAAGTGAAGGTGGGAGGTGAGATCAGCATCAAAAGACGCTCTTTGACAAGAGGCTTTAGATATATTTTTTGTGTAACTCGGCCCAGGGGCAGTTGGCACACTAGAAGACGGTGCAGGTCGAGAGCGAGATGTAGCAGGAGGCTGCTTAGAGGCGGTAGGCACTGTAGAAGCCGTGGGAGCTGGATACTCGTTGTTGGGGCATCGAGCACGCTGATGCCCAAGTTCTTTGCAATTAGCACAGTGTTCTGATGTTAGCATGTCAATTCTGTAGGAGAGCTGCCCACATCGGACGTTTAGGATCCGTGGGAACTTACGGAGATGCTCCTCTGATGGAAAGATGAGTCGAACACTCCGGCGAAAACTACGAACATTCTTATTTGCAGGATCCTTGGGCGCAGCTGAATGTGTGATAACAGGACCAACAATCTTACCACACTTACTAAGTGCAGTACATATCATCACATCTGAGATTTCGGGGGCACCGGATGCAAGGAGACCTGAGCAGGGCGCCTGGCGATCGGTTCAGCTTCAAGGTGGTGGTCTCCCAGGTCAAGACCAAAGTTTAGAAGCGTGTCTGCATGCTCTTTGGATGTGAAATAAACAATCACCGTCCGCGGCCGGCGGGTATGAGGTGAGTAATGGCTCCGGCTGGAAGAAAAGCAAGGAGCGTATCACAATAGACCTTCAACGGTGTATTCGGAAGAGCATCTAGGCACACTACCAACTCGCGGGTGGAGTGAAGTTCCTGCGCAGCTGGTGAGAAGTGCGGAACGTCCAATTGAAGTGAGTCACCATGTATCTGGACATGGGCATCCGCAAGGGGAAGGCGAGTCGCTTGCGTCTGTAGGGACGCACCTGAGGTAACGCTAGAATAAGAGCGGGAAGGCAAACCTCCACTGGAAGGCAGAAGTGCAGCGCTGGATGAAGGAACTGACACAACGCTGGACAAGGTTACCGAGGGCAGAGAAGCAACGCCCTCAGATATATCCATTACGTCATCGGCAGCATAAGGAACGAACGTCATAGCCTCACCACCAGGAGGGGTGGTGGAGTCAGAGAGTCAAAGCGTAGAAGAAGAAGAGCAATAGGCATCAGGAGGAGGACGATATTCCTTATCATCAAGGACGGACGCTGATTGGTTTGCTCCATCAGAGATAAGGATCGACGTAGTAGGAGAAGCTGTGACGAGAGCGGGAACGCTGCTCTTGTCAGCCATCGCCGATGGCGAGGCCTAATTTAGTAAAAACGACCAACTGGTCGAGAAAATAAAATGCTGATAGCTAACTGAAAATGGTACTCACCGACTCGGGAGATGTCTTAAATGAAAGATACAGCCTTCGTCTTGAAGGCACGCACAAACGTTAAACGACAGAGCACACAGAACACACTCAGTAGACGGCGAAACACGGAGTTCAAAACAGACACGACTTACGTCCCATAAAGCAAGGACTGTTACGACGTGGTTTGACGATACTTCCGTATCGTGTGTAGACTGGCCAGCACAGAGCCGTGGTCCTAATGCCATAGAGAACCTATGGGATGAATTAGATCGCCGCATAAGAAGTTTGGAACCAAGGCCTACTACTAAGGAACAGTTTGCCGCAGCATTATGTACTGAATGGAAGCGCATACCTATCGCTGTGTTCCAAAACCTTGTCGAAAGCATGTCTCGAAGGGTCAGTGCATGCATTAAGGCCAAAGGTGGACCGACACCGTACTAATGTATGTTAACTAATGCCATGTTATGTTTCTCTTCTAGGTGTCCGGTGGGTTTTGTCAATACAGTGAATATAAATGGCATCTTGTGTTAAAAGAACTTTGTAAATCGCACATGTCGAAGCAGAGATATTGATAAAACAGATTAAGCATTTGCATTGAAATTGTGTAATAGTTTGTGAGGCAAATACGCGCAGAGAGTTTGCAAAGTGAAGTAGTATCTGACAAAGGAATGATGTTTGCTCAATCGGTTTGAAAATCTGCTGAAAATCTTGGACAGCCATCCAAATCTATTGAAATCTTGGCCCATCATACAAATATATTAAAATGTTGGCCAGCCAGCTAAGTCTCTTAAAAGTCTTGGCCCGCCATCCAAATATATTAAAATGTTGGCCAGCCAGCTAAGTCTCTTAAAAGTCTTGGCTCGCCATCCAAATATATTAAAATGTTGGCCAGCCAGCTAAGTCTCTTAAAAGTCTTGGCCCGCCATCCAAATATATTAAAATGTTGGCCAGCCAGCTAAGTCTCTTAAAAGTCTTGGCTCGCCATCCAAATATATTAAAATGTTGGCCAGCCAGCTAAGTCTCTTAAAATCTTGGCCCGCCATCCAAATATATTAAAATGTGGGTCAGCCAGCTAAGTCTCTTAAAAGTCTTGACCCGCCATCCAAATATATTAAAATGTTGGCCAGCCAGCTAAGTCTCGTAAAAGTCTTGGCCCGCTATCCAGATATATTAAAATGTTGGCCAGCCAGCTAAGTCTCTTAAAAGTCTTGACCCGCCATCCAAATATATTAAAATGTTGGCCAGCCAGCTAAGTCTCTTAAAATCTTGGCCCGCCATCCAAATATATTAAAATGTTGGCCAGCCAGCTAAGTCTCTTAAAATCTTGGCCCGCCATCCAAATATATTAAAATGTGGGTCAGTCAGCTAAGTCTCTTAAAAGTCTTGGCCCGCCATCCAAATATATTAAAATGTTGGCCAGCCAGCTAAGTCTCGTAAAAGTCTTGGCCCGCTATCCAGATATATTAAAATGTTGGCCAGCCAGCTAAGTCTCTTAAAATCTTGGCCCGCCATCCAAATATATTAAAATGTTGGCCAGCCAGCTGTCTCTTATCAGTCTTGGCCTGCCATCCAAATATATTAAAATGTTGGCCAGGCAGCTAAGTCTCTTAAACGTCTTAGCTCGCTATACGTAGTGCGATCAAAAAATTCCGAGACTAGTTACGTAGCGCGCCAACAGATGGCAGCACGCGGATGTGCGAGCAACGGTCGAGGTCAGTGACCTTCATGAGTCATTGTGTGAGTGGCGTCATTCTGTGAACATCGGGAGCTGCACTACACGATATTTGGTGACCACGTGTAGAACACAGCTGCGATTTCGATATGGACTGCAAACTAGAGCAGCGAGCGAACATCAAATGCTGCATCAAACTCGGTAAATCGGGAACGGAGACCCATGAAATGTTGCGGCTGGCTTATGGCAATGAAGCAATAAGTCGTGCGAGGTGTTTTGAGTGACACTCGAACTTCAAGAGCAGCAGAACGGCACTGGAAGACGACGAGAGATCAGGGCGACCGTCCACGAACAAAACCCTCAAAATGTGGACAAACTTAAGGAAGTGGTGCATGAGGATCGTCGGAAACCCATTCAAGACATTGCTACCATAGTCAATGTGTCATACGGAACAGCGCAAGAAATTCTGACGTCAGTTTGAACATGCACCCCATTGCTGCAAAGTTTGTGCCAGAGATTCTGAACTCCGAACAGAAGGCACTCCGTATTGAACTCTGTCAAGATCTTCGTCAGCAAGTGGTTCACTACCAACGTTTCTCTCGCGGGTCTTCAATGGGGACGAGACTTGGATCTACGGTTACGACCTGGAGACCAAACAATAGTCGTCGCAGTGGTAAAGTCCGGCATCTGCACGACCAAAGAAGGCCCAATAGGTCCGGAGCGCAACCAAAAGCAAGCTTATCGTGTTCTTCGACTTTGGTGGAGTTGTGCACCGTGAATTCGTCCCCCAGGTTCAGACCGTTATCGCCCTCTTTTACTGCAATATTCTGAGGCGTCATAGGGAGGACATTCGCCGCAAACGACCTGAAATGTCGCGCAGGATCGACTTCATGCTCCATCACGACAACGCAACAGCTCACAGAGCGTTAGCAAGATGCCAGTTTTGCAGCCGCAACAGCATGACTACCGTTCCTTACACCCCTTACTCGCCGAAGCCCTCTGCGACTTGTTTCTGTTCCCGAAGATGAAGCTGAAGCTCAAGGGCCGCCGTTTCGAAACCATGGACGAGATCCAGTGCGAATCGCAGACGATGCTAGACACGATTCGCGAACAAGACTTCCAGGGAGCATTCCAACAGTGGCAAAAACGCTGACTGCGGTGTATCGCTGCCCAAGGAGACTACTTTGAGGAATATCATAGCCATACTTAAGTAACGTAAGTACTTTGTTGTATTTTTTTTTTGATTGGAGGTTTAACGACCACCGTGAGCAACTCAATGGGCTATAAGCAGTCGCCCGTCCCTAATTTAGGGTCACTGGTTCCAGGGAAGGGAGAGAACCAGTGCCGTAAGACAAACACAACATCCATGCCTCACCGGGATTCGAACCCGGACCCCGTTCGGACGAATGATCAGATGCCATCGCTTAGACCACTGCGCCACCGGGGCGGCACTTTGTTGTATATCGGCCTCGTCTCGGAACTTTTTTATCAGACCTCGTATAAGTCTATTATAAATATTGGCCGGCAAAGATTTAATTAAATTTCTGTATATTAAATTTTTCTGCCCGCACGTCTATAGAAGTTGGACAGAACTGGTCAGCTGAACGATACTCTCTTTTCAAAGCAGTAAGTGTTATGAACGACGAAAGACTTGCAGTAGCTTCATCAAATATTTTTTTTTTCCAAAATGGTGCAGATAAATCAAATATTGTATCAAAACGCCGTGGGACATTTAAAAATCTGTTCTCAACATTGGTGCTAGGGGTGTTACTCGCGGCATTAACCGAAGTCTCATTTATGCTACCGAATGATGTATGTTTGAGGTTTTGGGACGACTTTCTGATCATCTTAAGTGTCTTTTAGTGAGGTTACTTATGGTATGTTACTAGATCCCTCCAGAGGAGGATATTTTGCAAATACGAGCATCACTGCTTCATAAAAATTCAAGTAGCCCCAGGGTAAAATGTGAAACAGTGATAAAAAGAATTACAGCAAGTTTGTAACAACTTGGAGAATCATTTACGAGCCGCAATATGTCGTAAGCGTGCTCATCTCCTGAGGTCTGCTCCATGGTGTTGCATGATAATACTCGCTGGCACGTAGCAACTGAGTAATAATTCTGCTACGTAGGAGGAATTGGAAAGTTATGAAATACAATCTCTACCCGACGGACGTGTGTTTGACTATGACTTCTTGTGCAAAATGAAAGAACCGCTGACAAGACATTGCCTTAAAACGAAAGGAATCCTAATAGCCGTAGCAGTAGCTTCATCAAATATTTGTTTCGTAACAGGTGTTTTACAGAAAAAATACTTGTCACGAAACAAAGTCTGTAAAACACCTGTCACGAAACAAAGCTGCGGGTGGTATAATACGTCTTTCACATGCGTTTCAGTCTGTCAGCATTTTATCATATGCTGATTTATAGCAAATGTACAGCGACGAAAGTAAGTTCATCAAACAGAGGTCATCGCTCTTTCCACGTTTATAAGTGAGTCACGGAAAAATTCTCATTGGCCGCCATCGGGAATCCAACCTAGTGTCTTCCAGTTACGCACCGGATATGCTTTCCGTGACTCACTTATAGACGTGGAAAGAGCGATGACCTCTGTTTGATATCCTTGGTCAACGTCAAATGCCTGTATTAATTATTCATTCGCCTTCTAATTATTTGTTCATTTGCTGCTGATCAACTTTGGTGGATCCCCAGCATTTTGCGGGGCTACAAGAAGCAACCTACAAATTTGTTTGGCAGTTAGTGTATGTGAGTCTGGAGGACTTCGAGACCGCTTTGCTGCAGTGGAAGCATATCCGGCGGGTAACTGGAAGACCCTGGGCTCGATTCAAGTGGCGACCAATGAGAATTTTTCTGAGACTAACTTATGAACGTTGAAAGAGTGCTGACCTCTGTTTGATGTTCCTGGTTCACGTCAAATGTCTGTAATAATTATTCATTCGGCTTCTAATTATTTGTTCAGTTGCTGCATACCATCTTTTCTTTTTTTTTTTTTTTTTTTGATTGGAGGTTTAACGACCACCGTGGTGAGCAACTCAATGGGCTATAAGCAGTCGCCCGTCCCTAATTTAGGGTCACTGGTTCCAGGGAAGGGAGAGAGCCAGTGCCGTAAGACAAACACAACATCCATACCTCACCGGGATTCGAACCCGGACCCCGTTCCGACGAATGATCAGAGGCCATCGCTTAGACCACTGCGCCACCGGTGCGGCACATACCATCTTTGGTGAATCCTCTGTATTGTGCGGGGCTCCAAGAAGTAACCTGCTAATTTGCTTGGCAGTTTGTGTATGTGTGTCTGGAGGAATTCGAGGCCGCTGTGGTGCAGTGGAAGCATATGCTGTGCGTAACTGGAAGACCCTGAGTTAGATTCCCGTTGGCGCCAAATGAGAATTTTTCCGTGACTCACTTATAAACATCGAAAGAGCGATGACCTCTGTTTGATGTTCCTGGTCCAAGCCAAATGTTTGTATTAATTACTAAAGTAAGTATTAAATACTAAGTGCCTAAAATATGGTTTTACCATTATTTTTCGAAAGACCCACATACACTGTATAATCAAAATTATTCGGTTTAATATATTTATCCATACGTGAATGCGTGATGCCAAAATAGATAATACTGATTTATGTCTTGGTGGTATCCGTGTGAGCAGATTGCTGTATGTTGATGACACTGCCCTGTTGTCAGAGAGCCAAAGAGAGTTCCAGAGTATGTGATTCCGGATGTACGAACTTTGCATGAAATTCAAACTGAGTATAAATAAGGGAAAAAAGAAAGTTATGGCTTTTGAGAGAGGAACTGGTAGCACTGAATGTAATATAAGTCTACACGGTACAGTGATTGACCAGGTGAATGCGTTTGTGTATTTAGGAAGCATGTTCGACAGAGAGAACAAATTGGGTGGCGGCAACGTTTCATTGAGATAGGAGGTCGTGTGTTTTAATGCTCCTACTTCAGAGGGATTTTTTCTTTGGTTTTTTTTAAACATCGGGGATATTACAACTAATGAACTGTTGATTGAAATTTCTATCTATATATGAGTGTGTGATACAGTGATATATCATTTGGGAGTGCAGGGGAAGAAAAAAAAATGCCACCAAAATCCAATGGGAAACGAACAACTGGATCCACTCCATTAGCTGACAATAAGGCTCGTGGCATCTCAGAGGAATTACTGACTTTCCGAAAACAATGGACATCAGATTTAGAGGTGCTGACAAAGAGCTTAGATGACAGGATTGACACCAGACTTCGTTTCGTTGGTGCGGTTTCAGACGGAAGTGCTGCTATTACTGCATTAAAGGGGGAACTTATTTAAGAGTTAACAGCTGCTATCAAGAAACTACAGGATCGTTGGGCTAGACGTATGGATGAATTAGAACTGAAATTATGTACCTTGAAGTCTACCTTGCAATCTGTCGAAAATTCGCTTGATGACCTGGAACAATATGGAAGGCGCCCTTGCCTTGAAATTTAGAATCTCTCGGAATCTTCTGGAAATCCAGTTAAGGAGGCTATTGATTTCTTGAATAAAAAAATTAAGTGCAATTTTTTGCAACGGACATAGTCACTGCACATCGCCTGGGTCGTCGATCACCAACTAGTTCGAGACCTCTTATTGTTAAGCTCCTACGTATGTCACCATGTGACTATATCTACAGAAACAAACGTCTAGTAAAGGTATCCGGTACTGTGATGGCCGAAAGCTTTACAACGGCGAGAAAGACATTCTGTAACAATCTGAGGTCGAGTGGATTGCGGTATTGGACGCAATATGGCAAAATTTCCATTCTTAGGGCCAACGGCCACATAAGGATTATTAAAACTCCAACAGACATTTCGGCTTGGTCTGCAGATGCTTTGAAATAGTTGGCTGTAATTTTTTTTTTTTTTTTTTGGTAACTTATTATTCCTACGGGCTGTATCAATTTCTTTCCCTGATTGACTTGTGTATACCAGCTATACATACTTCGGATTTCAACAGTGTGTTAAATTATTTGCTTCGGGCTTTGGATGCGTGGTAACGTGTGGCTGCACATCGCCTGGATCGTGGATTCCCAACCTGGATCGTGGATTCCCAACTGGTTCAGGACCACTTTTGAGTTCCTGAGTATATGTTAAAACATAACAATATATACAGAGAAGGACGTTGGCTCAGGGGGTCCAGGATGCCGACATTCTTTCAAAGGCAAGACAGACATTCCGTGAATATCTACGGCGAGTGAATTGCAGTATTGGACGCCATAGTATAAAGTTTTCATTCTTGATGCAAATGTGGACACCAGGATTATTTGAACTCTAACAGACATCTCTAACAACTCTGAAGACGATTTTAAATAGTTTGGTATGTTACTTACAATTGTTTTTCTTTTGTTTTTGTAACCAGTTATTTCTTACAACCTGTGTCTTATATGCTCACTGGATACCAGTTTTACTTACGTTCATTACATCTATGCTTTTTTTTGTTAACTCGGGTTACCCAGTTATACATAAAATAAGCTTCAATTTCAAGGGCCGCCCCGGTGGCGCAGTGGTCTAAGGCGTTGGCCTCTGATCATTCGTCGGAAGGGGTCCGGGTTCGAATCCCGGTGAGGCATGGATGTTGTGTTTGTCTTACGGCACTGGCTCTCTCCCTTCCCTGGAACCAGTGACTCTAAATTAGGGACGGGCGACTGCTTATAGCCCATTGAGTTGCTCACGGTGGTCGTTAAACCTCAAAAAAAAAAAAAAAAAAAAAAATTCAAGGTGACCCCACTATCTGCACGTTAATTATTAATCTATGGGTATTCTGATTATTGCGATATTATTCTGCTGATATACAATCTAATTTAGCCTTTGGTATAGCTTTTTCTGGGTGGCTTCGTGCTAATGTCTTGCTGATAATTAGGGCTAATGCTTTTTGAGCTTAGTAACTTTTTTTTTGGGGGGGGGGGGGTGTTCCCTCACCGGCTTTACATTCTCCATATAGCTGCTCGGCTATTATTGTTACTTGGTCGCTTAACTAGAGCGGTTGGGCTGCATGCCCCAGATGTATATTATACTACAAATTATATGTTTTGGTGTTTTTAGGCCTACTGCACTCTGTCACAATTCTGAGGGCTTGTGTTGCTGCTGAGGTGATATAGTATTAGCCTACTGATTCTAATAGGATATTTTACAGGTGTGCCTGCGATGCATTGATGTTTTACAGGATAGGACTATTATTTTGTTTGCCTTACATTCTTCGATATGTACTACCTGCATTTACGATAGTTAATTTGCATTCAAATTAAGTTTACATTACAGTCCTCTGTATGTCGGTTTTGGGTCTATGCTATCGCAGTGCTATTTTTGTATATCATAATTACATAGCCTATTACTTCGAAGGGCATGCCTCTTTTTTCTTTTGTTGTAATTTTGCAGTACCTGCCAGGCCATGTGTTTTACTGCTATACGCATTGCAGCTGCTAAGATTGTTGGTTAGTTTATTAATTACATATATCAATGTGAAATACCAATCACGTTCGTCAAAACTTTGATGCCTTGTGTTGCTTATAATGTCCCATAGGTTTGCTTTTAAGGCTTCCTGTCTGGTACTAAACAAATGTTGAAATCGAATGCTTGTGGCTGGAGGTTGTTGTAGTTACTGTTGTTTACTTAACACCTTCGGTCATAACTTACTTGCACTTATGCTGGTTTGAATGCACTCATTTCGAGATTATATTACAGATCTCTATTTCTGTTGGTATTTGTGCATTCATAATACAATGGCGTAATTTTTTTATCTTATGTCATCTTCAGATAGGCTGTGCTTTTGTGGGGCGTGGTTTTGCCCTAATCTGTTTCTTCCATAATCGTATCCGTTACCTCGTGTAATCCGTTGCTTCAGCTAATCAGCCATTATAACTGCTCGAGTTATTTGCCTTACCTTCTGGTAATATGAGACATAAGTTTACTACCCTTATCGATCCTTGACTAGGATATTTTTTTTTTGGTTAACCCAAATACTTCCCACATGATACATTTGTGGGGTGTGGCCTTGCCATAGTTTATTTGTTCTTCAGTTGTCCCTGACGTTTAGGTCATCTAATGTTATATTAGTTTTTCAGTTATTTTATTGTTAGGGTTATTTCCCTTACCTCCGGCTTTATCAGACAGATGTTTTCAACTCCAGTTAACCCTTAACTTACATTACTTAGTTTAATCTAACTTTATCCCACATGAAATTAATCGTGATTTATTACATTATTTTAATAGTGCGCTACCTTGGCGTCATCTTGCATTGCCATGTTACTTCAAGGATTGTACTTATTGGATTACTAACTCAGCACTTACCGATCATGGTGGCTAATTTTTATTGGCACAGTTTGATCTAATGGTATGGACTAGGTGCATTAATTGTTTACGCTTAAGTTCAGCTCTACATGCTGGGCTGCTCTGGGTGTTATGTAAGTTGGTACCATCCATTATGGTTTGTGTATGCTAGTTCCTAATCATTGGCATTCTGGTGTGTCTTGCCTTTCATTTTGTGTCACCAATACTTTATCTTTTACTGGTTGGGACCCTTTGTTGGTTTATTCTTTCTGCTATGGTATATACCACTTTACGTTATCTACTGCTATACATGCATCACTACTTCTACTACCATTGGGGTTATTTCAATAACTGTCTATTCTTTGGGATAATGGTTCTAACCGCTTACGGATTTACTATTATATGGTTTTGAGCGGTGTTCCCTGGATTCTTGAGGTATTATACTAATACTTGGTTGGCTGTGATCGAAGTGCGTTTTTATTTCTTTCGTGTTTTCTGGGCTTCTAACTTCTTACCGGGTGAATGGTAGTAATTACTTTGGGTTATTTCACACGAGGTGGACGCATTAATGTTGATTTAGGGGGCGAGGTGCTGACTAGATTATCTGCTGCTGGTCATTCTTGAGACAGCCTTGGAATGGATTTGTACTTTTTATATAGTTTTTTACATTCCGTTTGGCTATTTATTATTTTTCCACCAATTATAATTGGAGGAATAATAAATAGCCAAAAGGCCTTGCCATAGTTTATTTCTTCTTCAGTTGTCCCTGAACATTTGTCATCTAATGTTATATTATAATAATTATTATTGTGGATTGGTTGATACATCTTTCGGCTTGATTTTGGGCCCTACGCCTTTCAGCTTGGATGTAATTCTACCTTTACAGTACTGTATTTCAGAACGCATATATGGGCACTTAGGTCCTAGTTGCCTTCTACTTTCTCAATATCTTGGGCTAAAAATCTGGGGCCCTCAACACATCAGGACTAAAACTGGGTCGACTTATACTATATCTACTGCTGGTGGCACATCGCGAACAAGTTGTGACATGGTGTAGTGGTATATCATCACTGATGATTACTTATTCAAATATACTTAATAATCACAGCATATATTTTGATTGAATTATCTTTTGGATTATTTTGTGAGGGGGGCTTCATTTGCACTATATTACCCATTGTTGACATTGCTAATGCATTTTACTATTAATTTTCAGATGTTAAACCCTGCTTATTCCAATTCTCCGTCTTCGTTGGTGTGATATCCCCGGTGTTTATATTGTTCATATTGATTTGTGATTTTTACTTATTCTTCATATTCATTTTTGCTGAATTTTTTTCCTACTTTTTACGTTTACTTCTTCTCTTCTTATCAGTACTTGAATGCAGTGTGACTACCATTCATTACAAACTTTCAACCACCTATTAGCGACTTACTCACTCAATAGCCTAAAATGAATTCATATCAATGCTAGATCATTAATTAAGAAAATCGCCTTATTGGAATCACTAATTCAACTGACAAATTTAAATCTTGATATAATTTGAATTTCTGAGACTTATATCATTATTCATTACAAATTACTAACTGCAAAAATTTCCACTTAAACAGAACTTACTCAAACGGTGGAGGGCTCGCAATTTATGTAAAAGACATTTATAATGATTTTTCCATTATTCCAAATTTTACAGTATCGAATCAAAATGCCGAAATTCTAACTATTCATAATCAATATTATATAATTATTGTTTGCTATAGGCCACCTAACTCAAACCTTACAGCTTTCTTATCATTACTTATTGAATTATTTAACTACTCTAACCTATAAACAAAACGTTTCTTATGGGGGATATGAATGTCTACTTATTATAAAACACCAATCACTCTTTTCAACTTTTACAATCTTTGAATGCGTCGGGACACAAAAACATGATTTTAGTCCCAACTCGTATAACTGCTACCTCGCAAACATTGATTGATCTGTCTATCAAAAATGTATTAACTGAAACTACTATTTCAGGGGCCTTAGAGTACGATTTTACTGAACATCTCCCTATATTTAGACAAATTAATAATACAAATATTGAAAGTTTTAAAACTCAATTAGCTGACATTAACTGGAACACTATTTTGATTCATGGCTATGCAAATAAAAATTACGAGTCTTTCATCACAATTACTACAGAGCTTTATAATCAATCTTTTCCAAAAATTACAAAACAACATAAACTAAAGAAAAAAATTCGTAAGCCATGGATTACCAATGCTTTATTAAAAAGAATAAACAAAAAAAAATTACCTCTTTTCGAAATTCATAAAAAGTAAACTACCTCAGAACTTCCAAAACTTTAAGACTTTTCGAAATAAACTTAACAGTGATATTTGGTGCACTAAGTGTACCTTCTATCTCAGCATATTTTCACATAACTGTCCAAAACTAACATGGAAACATTTAAATTTGCTAATGGGCAAAAATACAGTTCAAACGGTTCCTCAGTACTTAATAGATTCTAATAACTTTAAGCTAACAGACGAATAAGAAATTACAAATGCATTAAATGAACATTTTACCTTATTTCCACAAATACTAAAAAATAATTTAATCACCCCAGAAATTCCTTTCACTACCTGCCTAGGGAGCACACACAGATCTAGTAATTTTAAACTTACTGAAATTACTGAAACGGAACTTTTAGAAGAACTTGACCACATAAATTCTAGCTCTGGACCTGGATATGATGATCTTCAACCATTTATTATAAAAAAATGTCGCTAATCTCATTCTTGATCCTCTATTATTTATATTTAATGATATATTCCAATCTAGTGAATTTCCTGATCTACTTAAAATAACAAAAATAATCCCAAAATACAAATCTGGATCAATAAATGATGCAAACAATTATCGCCCTATAGCTAATTTATCAATTTTTGTTAAACTTTTGGAGAGATTAATTTATAATAGATAAAACTTGTTTATTCATAATCTAAATATTATCCATCCGAATCAACATGGTTTTCAATCTGGTAAGTCAACTGAATCAGCCTTATAATATCTGCAACAAACAGTCCAACATAATTTTGATCTTAACTTAAATACTATCGTTTTATTTTTGGACCTGTCCAAAAGCTTTTGATACCATAAACCATAATATCTTACAGCACAAATTACACACTATTGGAATAAGAAACAATGAACATTCTCTTCTGAAAAGTTATTTATCAGGTAGGCAACAATATACTCACATTAACCAACATCAGTCCTCTCTTAAATCCATACCAACTGGTGTTCTACAGGGCTCAATTTTAGGACCTCTACTTTTCAGTATAGTCATTAATGATATATTTATTTCCAGAAATGATATTGATCTCTTTCTTTTTGCTGATGACATAACCATTCTCACGTCATTTAATTTAACGACTAATACTATTTCAAATATTAATACTCAACTTAATAACATCTCAGATTGGCTAAATTCCAATGAACTAATAATAAATACTACCAAAACAAAATCTTTAATCATTTCAAAACAAAATATTTCAGAACCACATTCTATCATCACATTATCTATCAATAATATAAATATAGAACAGGTTAATTCCTTACTTTATTTGGGGATTACTTTAAATAAGGACCTTAGGTGGAACCAACATGTGGACACTCTTCTTCTCAAACTATCTAAAAACATTGGCGTTATCAGTACGGTTTTCACAAACCTTACCTATGAAACACTAATTCAATTATATTATACCATGTTTCAGACTCACAGTAATTATGCTATCTTATCGTGGGGACAGACGACTAAATATAATTTTAAAAAACTTCAAATTCTGCAGAACAAATATATAAGATTAATTGACGTAAAATTTGATAGAAATGCACCACTATCACTATGTAATAACATAATAGTTTTTCCAAATAAATACAACATTCTTATGATTAACCAACTATATAACTTTAATATTGGGAAAAGTATCGTTAGCGATTTTGAGGAAGTCGCTAACGTAACTACGTTCGGCGATGATCCTGAAGACCACACACTGCGCCACCAACGTAATGTTTTCCTCACTCCGTGCAGTCACAGGCCTATCACAGAGCTAAAAATCTGCGATAGATTTTCGGCCCTCTTTGAAACGTCGATACCCCTCGAACACCATTGATCTTGCCGTCTTAGAGTGACCGTACCCCTTCGAAAGCATTTCTAAGATCTCTGCAGATGTTTTACCCAAATGCATACAAAATGTAATGTTTCAACGTTGCTCTTCAAAAGCCATGTTTCTCGCATTACAGAAAACAGACTACTAACCACAGCAGAAAACGTCGACGTTCGCATTCCAAACACTTTCGATGGGCCAAACCATTCTGACTACGTAGGGGCGTGATGTATTTCACATGGATGCGTTGTCACAGATAGGCGCAGTTTCCGAATTTTTAATCCTACTCGGTATAACCAAGTTAAAGAAATAGAGAGACGGCAATATAACTGCGTAGAATAAAGTTCCGAAGTGGGATAGGGTGACGGAAATCTAACCACGTAGAATCAAGTTCCTAAGTGAAGCAGGGTGAAAGAAGTCCAACCATGTGAATCAAGTTGCAAGTTAAATAGCGAGACTAGTTGTAAGTTAAATAGCGATCTAGCCATGTATTTGTAGAATAAACTCATAAGTGAAATAAGAAGACAGAAATATAAGTTTCGAAGTGCGATAGGGTGATGGAAATGTAACCATCTAGAACCAAATTCCTAAGTGAAGGGTGAAGGAAATGTAACCATGTGATCATCATCATCATCATTGTCAACCATTATCAATCCACTGCTGGACGAAGGTCTCCCCAAGTTTTCTCCACAACGGTCTGTCTTGTGCCAGTCTCCTCCATGTCACTCCCGCATATTTACGAATTTCATCCACCCATCTCCCATGTGGTCTTTTTCTGGGTCTTTTCCTGTCCCTTGGAATCCAATCTAAAATTTCGGCTGTCCATCTATGGTCTGTCCTTCTGGCAGTATGTCCAGCCCATTGCCATTTCAGGGATTTAACTCTGACCATGATGTCTTCCACTCTTGTCATTTTTCGGATCCACGAGTTCCTCTTCTTATCTCTCCTGGTTATACCAAGCATGCACCTCTCCATGCTCTTTGAGTTGTCTGCAGCCTTTGTATGTCTCTTTTAGTTAAGGTCCACGTCTCTGCACCATACGTAAGCACTGGAAGGATGCATTGATCAAACACTTTTCTTTTAAGACATAATGGCATATTGCTCTTGAAAATTATGCTGTTTCTTCCAAAAGCTCTCCAGGCAAGTTTTGTACGCCGATTAATTTCTTCATCAATGTGACCCTCACTTGATATCTGCTGTCCAAGATAAACAAACGTATCTGTTATCTCCAGTTTTTCTCCATCAATCGATAAATCTTCATTTCTTGTAAAAGCATTGAACATCACTTTTGTCTTCTGAAAGTTCATTTTTAATCCCACTTCTTTACTCTTGTCAGCAAGTTCCTGGATCATACTCTGCAGCTCTGATGGGGTAGTTGCAAAAATGACTACGTCATCAGCAAAACGAAGGTGGGTTAGATAATCTCCATTAATCTTTATCCCTTTGTTTTCCCAGTTCAGTGATTGAAAGACATTTTCCAATGTGGCATTAAAGAGCTTCGGAGATATGGTGTCACCTTGTCTCACTCCCTTTCCAATTTTTATGTGTGTTGTATTTTCAAACAGCCGAATCTTTGCACTTGCATTTTCATAGATGTTATTAATAATATTAATGTATGCATCTTCAATACCGCAGGATTTCAGAGCCGTGGTAACTGCTGATGGTTTCACCGAATCAAAGGCTTTTTCATAATCGATAAAAGCCATGCACAATGGAAGTTCATATTCCCTCGCTCTTTCAATTAGTTCTCTCAGTACGTGGATATGATCTATTGTGCTGTAGCCACTCCTGAATCCAGCTTGTTCTCTCGGTTGAGCCATGTCCAGTGTTACCTTCAAGCGGTGTGAGAGAACTTTAGTGAAGATTTTATAAACCACTGATAGGAGGCTGATAGGTCTGTAGTTCCTGAGATCCTCAATGTCACCTTTTTTATGTAGCAGGATCATTGTAGCATTGTTCCAATCCTCAGGAATCTTCCCTTCATTAAGGCATCGAGTGAAAATTTGGGCGAGTACTGTTTCAATTTCTCCACTTGCTTCTTGTATGATGTCTATAGTAATTCCATCTTCTCCTGGAGCTTTCCCCCGCTTCATGTTCTTGATTGCATGTGCAACTTCTGCTGGGAGGACTGGAAGAACTCTGGTACCTTTCATGATGTCTGGAGTACATGTATCATCCCTTTCATATAATTTGGAGTAGAAATCTTTCACTCTTGTCAAAATTTCACCTCTATTTCTTGTTATAGAACCATCTTCTTTTCTCAGAGCCATAATCTGTTTTCTTCCCTTACTGAGATGTCCCTTTGCTATCTTTAGGCTTTGGTTGTTTTCAATTGCTTTCCTCACTAGCTCACAGTTGAATTTCCTTACGTCTTCAGTGATACTTTTTCTTACTGTCTTGCATAGCTCTATATATTCCACTTTGGAAGTCACATCTTCTTTAGTTGTCCTCATCTCTCTTCTTTTTTGCATCAACATTTTGGTTTTTCCTGATAATTTGTTTACATGCAACTTGTTCTTAGACCAAGCTAATTTTGTTGCTGTTTCCATAAGAGCTTTGGTTACTTTTCTGTTAACTTCCGAAATATCCACTTCTTCCGATGTTAGGCCTTCTAAAGCAGAGAATCTGTTCTTCAGTTCCAATTTGAAGGTATTATGGTGTTTTTTAAGGTTGGTTATGTCAATACATTTTGTTTGTCTTATGAGCTTGCCACGTTCCAGTTTAGTGTTGAGGTGCATCTTACATCTCACCAATCTATGGTCACTACCTGTGTTGAACTTGTTTAGCACACTGCAGTCTTCGATGACGAATTTTTTGTTACACATAATAAAATCAATTTCACTTGTCGTCCCAATTGGATGTCTCCATGTCCATTTCCTGTGTGGCTTTTTCTTGAAAAAGGAATTCAAGATGAAAAATCCTTCTGCCTCTGCAAACTCAACGAGAGTATTTCCACGCTGGTTTCTGTTGCCGTGACCGAATTTACCTACTGAAGTTTCATTCTGTTGCCGGTGCCCTATTTTTGCATTGAAATCTCCCATAATTATCTTCAAGTGCTGCTTACCTTTATTATTTAGATGACGAATTTCCTCATAAAATTCTTCAATTTCTTCTTCAGGATGACTTGTGGTGGGTGCATAAGTTTGAATAATCTGAGCCTGGTATCTTTTCGAGAGTTGGATAACAAGTCGTGCAGCTCTGTCCGAGGAACTTTCAACTTCTACCACTTTATCCTTCAGTTTCTTGTTTATTATAAATCCAACACCACTAGTTCTGCCAGTATCTGACCCACGATAATAGAAGAGATGTCCACTTTTCAGTTCAATAAATAGTGTGACAGAAACCTAACCATGTATTTGTAGAATCAAGTCATAAGAGAAATAAGAAGACAGAAATGTAAATTCCGAAGTGCGATAGGGTGACTGAAATCTAAACATCTAGAATCAAGTTCCTAAGTGAAGTAGGGTGAAGGAAATCCAACCATGTAGAATCAAGTTCCTAAGTGAAGTAGGGTGAAGGAAATCTAACCATGTGAATCAAGTTGTAAGTTAAATAGCGAGACAGAAATCTAACCATGTATTTGTAGAATCAAGTCATAAGTGGAATAAGAAGACAAATGCAAGTTCGGAAGTGCGGTAGGGTGACGGAAATCTAACCATGTGTAGAATCAGTTCTTACGTGAAATGGGGCGACGGAGATCTAATCATAAAGAGTCAGGTCAATGAAGAAAGAAATATTCTTCATAGTACATGGGCATTCAATAGAACATTGATGCCACACATATTACAGGGGAGTGGTCAACGAAACTAAAACACCTACGCAAATAGTACCCCATGTGTCACGCCGCTGTACGCGCCACCTGGTGGCCAGACGGCGTCTATTTCGCAGTTGATCAACGCGAGCGGAGTGTGAGTAGCAGAGCATCAGCACAGATGGACGTCAAAAAGTGCGATCCACATAACGTAATGGAAGACATATCCGAGTTTCAGAAAGGACACATTGCTAGTGATCGTCTAGCCGGTGCATCTATGCCCAAGACAGCAAGTATCTGTGGTGTATTGCGAGCCACTGTTACCGGAGTCATGCCAGCATAACAGCAAGAAAGAGCCACTACACGCAATAGGAGTAACTGCCGAGGTAAGAGGAAGCTGTCTGACAGGGAAGTCCAGGTGCGAACACAGATAGTAGACAAAAAACATAAAACCACAGCTGCCCAACTCACCGCAGAGTTGAATACACACCGCGAAGAGTGTATTAGCGTTACACAAGAGTTTATTAGCGTTACACAAGAGTTTATTGGCGTTACACAAGAGTGTAGTAGCGTTACACAAGAGTGTATTAGCGTTACACAAGAGTGTATTAGCGTTACACAATAGTGTATTAGCGTTACACGTGAGTTTATTAGCGTTACACGTGAGTTTATTAGCGTTACACGTGAGTTTATTAGCGTTGCACGTGAGTTTTTTAGCGTTACACGTGAGTTTATTAGCGTTACACGTGAGTTTATTAGCGTTGCACGTGAGTTTATTAGCGTTACACGTGAGTTTATTAGCGTTACACGTGAGTTTATTAGCGTTGCACAAGAGTGTATTAGCGTTACACGGGAGTGTATTAGCGTTGCACGTGAGTGTATTAGCGTTGCACGTGAGTGTATTAGCGTTGCACGTGAGTGTATTAGCGTTGCACGTGAGGGTATTAGCGTTGCACAAGAGGGTATTAGCGTTGCACAAGAGGGTATTAGCGGTTACACAAGAGTGTATTAGCGTTACACGCACCGCGACTCACCTGTTTCCATTAAAACTGTTCATCGGAATCTTCACCGGGTCAACATTCACGGTCGTGTTGCTATCGCCAAACCCTGGATCACCAGTGTGAATGCCAAACGTCAGCTGCAATGGTGCCATCAGCGCAAATCATGAAAGTTGGATCACGTGAAATGTGTATTGTTTTTCGATGAATCGTCCTTCACTGTCTTTCCCACAAACAGGAGAGTTTACGTGTGGAGACATCCATCACGTCTTACCACCCTGATTGTTTATTGCCCACAGTGAAGCTCTAAGGTGGGTCGGAGTTAGTTTGGGCCGCAATATTGTTGCAGTCTGTTGGCCCGCTGATTGTTCTTGAGGTACATCAATACCAAGGACTATCTGACAATTCTGGAGGACCAGGCGTCCCGAATGTTTCAAACATTGTACTCTGACGGTGATGCCGTGTATCAAGATGATAGCGCACCAACACATAGGGCCAAACTGGCGGAATAGTGGTTTATTGAGCATGAAAGTGAGGTAGAACATCTGTCATGGCCTACACAGTCAGCCGAATTGAACATTATTGAGCTATTCTGGGGTGTTCTGGAGGAGCAAGTCAGGAAACGTTTTCTCTCGTCATGATCTAGCCACTTTTCTGCAAGAGCAATAGTTTCAAATCCCTCTATCCACTGTACAGGAGTCATATCGGTCCTTCTCACAACGAATTGCAGCTGTATTGGTCTCCAAAGTAGCCGTACACCGTACTAATAAATTGTTGTATCCTAAACCCATATGTTTCAGTTTCGTTATTCACCCCATGCACTCTTTGAATTTTCTTGTAGCTTTCACAGGTCATTCATGAAACATCTCTCAGAAAACTTGAAAATTGCATCGCCTTGGAGCGGGAAATTTGAATATTCATCGAATACTCTATTGTTTCTGACAGCTATTCTTCGCCATTAGGAGCAGTGCGATGGATATTCAGATTCCCGCTCATAGCAAGGTGATAAATATTCTGATTGCCTCTCATAGCAGGATGATGAATATTCTGATTGCCGCTGATAGCAGTCCGATGAATATTCTGATTGCTGCTCATAGCAGGGTGATGAATATTCTGATTGCCTCTCATAGCAGGGAGATGAATATTCTGATTGCCGCTCATAGCAGTCCGATGACAATTCTAATTGCTGCTCATAGCAAGGTGATTAATATTCTGATTGCTGCTCATAGCAAGGTGATAAATATTCGGATTGCCTCTCATAGCAGTCTGATGAATATTCTGATTGCCGCTCATAGCAGTCCGATGAATATTCTGATTGCTACTAATAGCAGGGTGATGAATATTCTGATTTCTGCTCATAGCAAGATGATGAATATTCTGATTGCCGCTCATAACAGTGCGATGTATATTCTGATTGCCGCTCATAGCAGTGCGATGCATATTCTGATTGTCGCTCATAGCAGGGTGATGAATATTCTGATTGCTGCTCATAGCAGGGTGATGCATATTCTGAATATTCATCGCTCTGCGATGGATATTGTATCAAATTTCCATGTATTATGAAAAATATTTCTTCCCTCGTTATTTTATCTCTGGCACTGGTGATTTCAGAGTTATATTCCTTTCTGGATAGAAAACGTGTCAAATTAACGCCATGAGAAAGCAATGATGCTTCGACAAGCACAAATCTGAAGTATGTTCAGATTCCTAAGCTGAGGTTGCTTGTCTCTGTTGCTTGAACGTCACTGTCCAGGGTGTGTAGTGTATAGCATACTCGAATGGAAATCAAGAGATGAGGGTTCGTTTACCCCTCCAAGACGATGAAATTTTCAAGTCTTCTGAGAGATGTTATATAGATGACCAGTAAGTTCGTAATCTGTTTGCTATGAATATTGTTGCGGTACCGGGCTGAGCTAGGTTATGCATTCCAACGCTCGCCACCAATTGATACGATTTTACCGCTGTCACCAATTGTTACGGTTTCGTGGGTAGTTATCCCACCGTTGACCAACAATTGATACGAAAGTTATTTGAGACTGGATTCCTTTAAATTAGGGAGCTGGTATATATTAGCGAGAACGTTAGCTGGAATACAGGAATTCTTGTTAACACCAGAGCATATAGAACTAATAGAGTTAGATTAAAACACTTACACATCTTTATTTTTAGAAGAGAACTCTATCCCGGGACATTGCCCACGGCGATACAAACATGAGTTATTATCCTTACGCGGAACTAGTATCAGCTAGCCCTTGATTCTGAAAACAGTTTTCCGCCAAAAGGCGTAACACAGTTCTGAAATAAAATCTGCATTCTGCTGATGTATTGAGTTCGTCCACTCAGTGAAAGGATAGCATTAAACAACAAAGTAAAAGTACTCACTTATTCTTGTAGTGGCACAGTAATCCGGGTTATTTAAGAGGGCTTAATCCTTTTTAGTTAAGCTCCTGACACACTCACACACACACACACACACCTACACACTGATGCGTAAAATCACTTAATCGGGCTCCTAAACGGCCCTTTTCACCTGTGTGACATGCGGGAGGAATATCACTCCCTTCTTTCACTTTCTCTTCGAGAAGCAGCGAAGACCCGTGGCTCGGATGGGTTCCAGATGAAAGGGGATTGACACTCTTCGGCGGTGTATGTCTGTTGAGATGCTTGCGGTTTCACCGAGGTCACAGACCTCCATTTTTCGGCTGATGCTGGCGTTTTCGAGATGCTGGTTTCCTGGCCGGACGTTAGCTGATGATTCTTGGCCGGCCTTCTAGGCGGTAAGCGAAAGATCTTCGCTCGGTGTCAGGTGCCTGATTCCTATCTGTAGATTCGTCGGGATTTCTTGGCTGGATGCAAATTTATGAAAAGATCGACAATGTCTACGGGCCCCGCTTGGACAGCAGTTGATGACTTCTGCCAATAAATATAGCAGCTCCCCTTTCAACGGCGGTTGAATCACTCCTCTCCGGTTCCCAATTTGGACATACCTGGCGGAGAGCTTACCCCCAGACCCCAAGTAATTGTTTTAGGCATCGCTTTTATCTATGCTAGCGTCTTACAGCAGCGCCGAGCATTATTGCATATTTTCTGTTTGTGGCTAGTTCTCGTGTACGGCTTACTACAGCGGATGGAGAAACCCAACTCTCTTTTGGTGTTGTCTTTCGCAAACGTCTTACCCCTGTGAACTGCGAAAACAAACACTATTACTTTTCGTCTGTCCCTTCACGAAGACGAACTATAATTGCTTCTTCTGTCTCCAGTGGCTTCGCCTGCATCTTTTCTGTCAACACTTAAAATTGCCCTCTTCTCTTTCGTACAGAGCACTCATAGCTTCTGCGAGAATGGTTCCGCAACTGACCTTCGCCCTTCATAATCGTAATTTCAACGCTGCCTAAAAGCTTTTTCGGCACAAATCGCTTAAAAGTAGGCATCTTTATGAGGGTCTGGATGTCGCCGACTGGGTGGTCATGGGGTATTTGTGTGGGCCCTCAAAAGCGATCTCACGTTTCCATTGTTTCCGCCCAGTAAAAGCGAATTATCAGACACCCAATTAAATGAGCTAATTTTTCCAATTAATTTGCAATAGGCTATATTTAATTTAATCATAATTTAACCACGCCTATCGAGCCCGTCCCCTATTTTAATAGTTTATTAATTTAGACCCAATTTTCGTATCAATATTTTATATAGAGTTAAGTTCCCATGTGAAATAGGGTGTCGGAAATCTTACCACATAAAATAAAGTTCCTAAGTGAAGTAAGGTGACTGAAATTTAACCATGTAGAATCACGTTTCTAAGTACAATGGGGTGAAGGAAATCTAGCGATACTGAATGAAGTTCTTAAGGGAAATAGGGTGATAGATATCTAACAATACAGAATCAAGTTCCTAAGTGAAAGTTTGCCGTTTTGAACTACTTCATAGAAAATGAAGTTTGAACCAGCAGCACAACCTTAGAAATCTAGAGAAAATCTTCCAAATACGTGGAGACAGTGTCAATAGACAAAGTATTCGCTCTTTCAAAGTTTTTCTTTAATTAACATACAGCAACGGAAAAATTGTCATCCGGACACCGCTGGAGTCGTACCCCAGATCTCTCGATAACTAGCCGAGTGCGTTCGCCCTACGCTACGATGGCGAGCAATCCACGGTGCTATATAAGTTTATCTGTCAGCATTTGACTTCACAAATCCGTAGAGATGGGTTCGGCAACTGAGACGCTTACATCTGGTGGGGCTTAACAGCACAAGCTATTAAATTGTAGCTTTTGGATGTATATCCAAAAGGCGTGGGTGATAGTAAAAATCTTCCAAATACGTTGAGCCAATGCGAATAGACAATGTCGTCGCTCTTTCGACGTGTTTCTTTACTTAACACACAGCAACCGAAAAATTGTTATCCGGATACCTCTGGGATCATACCCCAGATCTCTCGATAGCTAGCCGAGTGCGTTCGCCTTACGCTGTCAGTTGCTGAGCCCATTCTTATGGATTTGTGAAGTCAGATGCTGACAGATAAACACACATAGCACCGTTGATTGTTGGCCACCGTAGGGTAAAGCTAACGCACTTGGCTAGTTATCGAGAGATCTGGGTACGATCCCAGCGGTGTCTGGATAACTATTTTTCTGTTGCTGGGTGTTAATTAAAGAAAAACGTGGAAGGAGCGATGACTTTGTTTATTCACTTAGGAGTCTATTTTGAAATTATTCAAACCCATCTTATATTGAAGTAGCTTAGCTTCATTAGAAACATCTAGATACTTTATGATCAGGTCTTATATAAATAATTAAGATTTTGAATAAAGATAATGCTAATGTATATATTATACTCCGTGGGTGAAACTGGGGAACAAATAAGCTATCACTCTGTTCAAATGATATAGGAAACAGATTAGGATTGTCCTTTTAATGCTGCATATTGAATTTAAACCTGCCACAATTATGGAGATCACGGACTTTGAAGATCCAACAAATCGAATCCTGCCTCTTATCAACAAAACGCTTTTCCCTTGGAAAACTCTTCCGGGAGATTAGAGATGTCGGGTAATCAATAGTTCTCCTGCGGGACTCGTGTGCTTTGTTACGAAGGCAGTCAGCGCAGACGAGCGACACTCAACTTCGTTATCGCAGAGCTACTTTGGGTAATTCCCTGCATTATTATAATTTGCATCGGAATTGCGTAAATCCGCCTTCAATGATCGCGAAAGTGTTTGTAACCTCCTCCAAGTTCAAATAATTTCCCCAGCGCGTTCTGTCTAGGGTATTAAAGAATCGATTGCTTTTCAAAATGATATTTCCCTAAAAATGAGTCCACTTTGCATTGAAAGTGTTTGTCCGACTTTCTTGCGAAACAGTTACAATTTATGGAACCGAGTTGAAAGACGAACAACGACAAACGAAGAGAATTTTCTAGAGTTTCACAAAGCCTTCTATGTTTATCTTTAGGAAAGGTCTCTCCTTTCAGAGCTTTATTAGTTTGTGTTAATGTGAACACAAGCGCTTATTGTACAGTAGTTAGAGATTTTCATCGCATGCAAAATACGTTCTCATTTTCTCAAGCCTCTCGTATATTTTGGTCAAAACTTTCTTGATTATTGAACAAACACAATACATTGGACTGTTATTGTCGCACAAGCGCCGAATGCTCCTCCACAATTGAAAAATGCTTAATATCTATTATAAATTATAAATTTGAATGAAACACAACTTCGTATTTATGAAATTATTATGTGACGCCTTACGAGGACCATTATCATATTATGACGCACTTTCATTTCAGTAGAACCCACTGGTGTGCATTGAGTATGCGCTGATTAAGCACTTCGTACCAGAGTATACCCTACAACATATACTATTCTCTGAAGTTTCACTTTTAAACGAATCCAAAGAATTCTCTCACTTATGTAGCTATCATGAATCAAGTTGTTCTTCATCATTTTTAGCACGTCTTTTGTATAAAAAGATCGTGCTTCTGTTATCGGTTTGTCCGTCCGTCAGTCCGTCCGTCCCCCACGATATCTCAGCAACTATTTGTCCGATTTGAAAAATTCTTTTTGCGTTGGGAAGCTTGAAATATCCAAATGATCATTTATTTCGTTTTTTTTACAATGTACAATTTCGCCGGTAGAGGGCGTAAAGGAAGATGATGTCGAATTCAAAAATACGTTTTATTCCACATATTTGCTTCTAAACATTCGATTGAAAAAAAATTGTACCTTTTGGTTCCATTTATGTCGAAGAGTATTTTAGATATAGTTACTTTTTCAAATTACGCCTTGATTTTCCGCTAGGGGCGTAAAAGTACATTACATTTTCCCCGATAACTCTTCTTCTAAAACTCCGATTTGAAATTTTTTTCTTCAGCGGATACATCTCCTGATGGAAAATCTTTTGCATATAATTTCAAATTTTTGGTAAAGAATACTTTGGCCACCAAGAGGCGTAAGAGTTAATTTTTGCATCTGGTGCATTTGCCATAAAATCGTAGCTTCTAAATTATCGATTAAAAAATAAATTCCTTCGTGGACTGATGCCACTCACATCGATAAACCTTTTCGGAATATTTTCTTCTTAAAATATTTCAGTTTCTCCGCCAGGGGGCGTAGATGTACATATTATTTTTGTCAATATCTCTACTTCTAGGAGTCCGATTTGAAAAATTCCTTCTTTGTTGGATAGTGTTTTCCGTGTGACATGTTTTGCATATAATTTCAAAATCTTCAAGTAATTCATAGACTTTCCGCTAGGGGGCGTAGCTGTAAATTGCGTTTTCCCCCTATATCTCTGCTTCAAAATCTCCGATTTGAAAAAAACGTCGTTCGTTTACCGATACTACGCATGTCGACAAACCTTTTAGGAACATTTTCTTCTTGAAATAATGCACGGTTTCTACGCCAGAGGGCGTAGACATATATCTTATTTTTGTCAATATCTCTACTTCTAAGAGTACGATTTGAAAAATTCCTTCTTTGTTGGATAGTGTTTCCGATGCGAAATGTTTTTCCTATAAATTCAAAATTTTCAAGTAAATCATGCACTTTCCACTAGGGGGCACAAAGGTAAATTGCGTTTTCTGCGTTATTTCTGCTCCTAAAGCTCTGATTTGAAAAATTCTTCCTGTATCGCATACAAGACCTGATGGAAAATATTTTTCACATAATTTCTAATGTTTGGTAAAGAATGGTTTAGCCACCAGGGGTCGTATGTGTTAATTTCTGCTTCTGAAGTATTTGTTACAAAATCTGGGCTCATGAAAACTCGACTAATTTTTTTTTTCTTCGACCGATACCGCTTATACGGATAAAATTTTTGAGAATACTTTCTTCCTGAAATAATGCATGGTTTTCCCACCAGGGGACGTAAAGTCACATCTTATTTTTGTCGATATCTCTGTTTCTAAGAGTTCGTAAGCTCACGATTCTGTTTACAGCAATATCTGAGGGATTAAAAACCCGATTGAAAATGTTCTTTCTTTCGTCAGACCTATTGTTTTCCATACCGGTTCCATCGACTTTGAATAGCTTTGATAAATTTAATTTGCGTCAGAACGGATTCAAAAGACGTGCTTATTACACCCGAAAATTCGGTGTCAACTGTCTTGTTTTACTTAAAATCACATCTGCACCAGCCTATCCTCTCATATTATCATATACTGCAGTCCATACACTTACCGTTCCATTCACTTCTTCTATCCCAATTTCCTTCTTTTTGTCTTCACTTACACACAGTATATCCAATCTATAATTATTAATTTCTTCAATCATCTCAATCATTTTGCCACTTATACCTCTAGTATTCCATACAGGAATCCTACACTCACTTAGCCGAGATCTCCTTTTCGTATGCCGTTTGAAAGTAGCAGTTTGATTCCGTGGGGGACCGTCCTTCTACAATTCTGGTAGATCCACCATATCCTACACTAGAATCCGGATATTTTCTTTCTTTGTGTCTTTTTAATGAGGTAAGTACACCATGGAGGATTAGTCCACAGCTGACGGTTCCAGTTGATTATTTAAAATAAGGATTCTGGAACAAAACCCAGTGAGTCGAGGTCTTTTCGCTAGTGTAAAAGCCATGTACGCTGGCAGTGCAACTTGCGTACGAGTGAATGGTGTTTTATCAAAATGGTTCTCCATTGGTGCAGGAGACAGACAAGGTTCTGTAATGTCACCATGGCTGTTTAATACACACTACTGGTAACCCAAAATGCAACACCAAAAAGGACACGAGATAACAAAACCAGGTTTACTGGACACATAACAGCAGATACAAAGATGAAACGATTGAGCTTACAGGCCTGTGCGACTTGCGGAACTCGCAGACATCAATAGTTCGTGTGGCCCCCATGGCTGGCAATAACGGCCGCTACACGCCGCGGCATCAAACGAAGGAGGCTTTGGATGTGGGCTTGGGGTATGTCGATCCAGGCTGCTTCCACACGTTGAAACAGTTCATCACGGGTGGTGCTTGCCGGGCCACTCGTTGCCGATCAGCGACCAGACGTGTTCGATGGGTGACATATCGGGAGAACAGGCGGGCACAGCAGCATTGACACCTGGTGGGCCGTGAAGAAATATTGCACGTTGCCTGCCACGTGCGGGCGCGCATTATTCAGTTGAAACGTGGTCGCTGGCAGGTCCTGCAGGTAAGGGAGGACTACAGGCTCCAAAACGTCGGAGATGTAGCGGTGGCTGTTGAGTGTACCGGCGATGCGTACCAGAGGGATGCAGGTGTCATATCGAAATGCGCCCCAAACCATAACGCCAGGCGACGGACCGGTATGGCGACGCATAATGCAGGCGTCATACAGTGTCTCGACGTGGTGCCGCCACACGCGAATTCGACCATCGTGGTGCTGCAGGCAGAAGCGGGATTCGTCGGAGAATCCAAAGTCGTGCCATTCCGTAGTCTAGGTGCGGCGTTCAACGGCCCACTGCCACCGCCCTCGCCGGTGGTGTAACGTCAATGGGGATCGGGGCAACATGCGCCGTGCGACAAGTCCCCACTACCGGAGACGACGTCGAACGGTACGTGCTGACACAGCTTGTTGCGCAACACACCGTAATTCCTGCGCTAACGTTAGTGATGTGGCGGTGTGAGCCGTCAATGCCCGCCGCACAACATGCCGGTCCTCTCGTTCGGTGGTGTGCCGCGGCTGCGGCAATCACTCACGTCGGTCCGTCCGTTCCTCCTGCACCTACAAATCCATACTCGCCTCACTGTGGCTGGATGTCGTGCCACACGGGCGCCGATGTCTCGGTACGAAAAACCGCTGTCGCGATAAGCCACTATTCGCTCGCTGTCGAACTCCGAAACGTGCTGGAATGACTGCCGTATTCTGCGACGAGGCATCAGGAAGCTTCCCACGCACAGGTCCGGCAGCACAACAAACTTCCACTACTTACACCCCGCCTTCTGTGCACCCTTCTTCTAGCGCTTCTTCGGGTGCGTGCAGGGCGCACATGATTTTCATATGCCCTGCAATGCTAATCGTTTGCACGTCCTCTCGCGGGCGACGCATGCTGCGAATTTCAGGCAAATCGGATGCTTTCTTTTTGGTGTTGCATTTTATGTGGCCAGAGTGTGTTTATGAATGCGTGAAGGCGCGATTCCAAAATGGACTATACTGGTTTATGTCTGGGTGATATTCATGTGTGCAGATTGCTGTATGTTGGTGACACAGTCCTGTTGGCAGAGAGCAAAAGTGAGTTGAAGAGTATGTTGTCCGGGATGTACGAAGTTTGCATGATTTTTGAGAGAGGAACTGTTAGCATTGAATGTAATATTTCCTGTGTGCTTAAGTTCTTCCCGTTTTAGTAGGTTGCAAAGAAAGTTGAACACAACAAATAACGTATCTAGGATTTCACATAATTGACATCATTCTGTATGGCCTCTTGCCGTCTCTCTATGAATCGGTGAACCGCACGTCGGAAAAACTCCTGTGTTTTAGATTTAAAAAAGGCATGTAATGCCGTTTTCACATCGTCCATATCATCGAAGGTTTGGAGAGTGAAGGCGTTCTGTAATGATCGAAAAGGTGGTCGTCCGTAGGTGCCAGATCAGGGGAATACGCTGGGGGAGGTAACACTTCCAAACCAAAGTCCAGTAATTTTTGCCGAGTGTTTAAAGCAGCGTGAGCTCTGGCGTTATCATGATGAAGGATAACGCCTTTGCGGCTAACGAGTGCTGGAGGCTTCGATGTCAGTTTTTCTCGCCCTCTGTCCAACAAATGGCAGTAGAGGTCATCATTTGTCGTTCGGTAAGTTACCAACACCTCCCAGTGGATTATTACCTGGACATCCCACCAAACACTCAACAAAGCCTTTTTGGAAAGCAATCCTCTGTTTGAGCTCGATGTAGCAGGCTCCGTACTTTAGCACACAGTCCATAAACGCTTTACACTACGTTACAGTACCCATTTCTCATCACCCGTTACAATTCATCCCCAAAACTGTTCATTTCTGTGACGAGAAAGCAAAGAAACACAGTTACGGATTCTCTCCTTTCGTTGCTTTGCAGAAAGCTGGTGCGGAACGCAGTTATCGAACTTGATGTTGAAACCAAGCCCATGCATCCGTATTTCAACTGTTATTCTGTGTACCGACAACGTTTCCGCTAATTCCTGAACGGTTAGATGTGAGTCATTTGTTTTTGGCTTGGTCCACATCTTAGTCAGAAACCACATATGGACGTCCAGGACGTGGTTAATCTTTAGAGCCTCTGCCCCCGTCCTGAAATTTCCGAAACTAACGGCGACATGTACTGTTATCAATTGCATCCTCCACATACACTTGACAGATGTTGAGGCAAGCCGCGGCTGCAATACTGCCTTTATCGAATTCGTATCGTATACAGTGTCTAATTTCTACTTATCGCACGCAATGTTGCACCATCTGTGATTTCCGTTACGAATGACTTTCTCGGACAAACCTAATGCCTTTATATACTCTACTGTTCCACGCTTTATTGACCGAAAATTCGGTATCACAGCGTCATCTGTGGCGTAGCTAATCCGATCGCAATTTGAATCTATTACAAAATCGAGTAGAACTTTTGCACAGCCCCAGTGAAAGTCGAATTGGTACAGTGATTGACCAGGTTAATGACTTTGTGTATTTATGAGAATGTTTTACAAAGAGAAGAAATTAGATAGTGATATTAGTAGGCGAGTGAGTTCTGCATTGAAAGTCATAGTTGCTTTGGGAGGCTTTCACAGGAATGATAGGTTCGCAACAGAGAACCGCATGGCTGTGTATGAAAGTATAATTGTTCCTACTCTGATTTATGACACTGAAACATGGGTACTAAAGAAAAGACATAGGAGTTGTTTGTGTGCTGAAGAGACACAGGAGTTGTTTGTTTTACAGAAGAGACATAGGAGTTGTTTGTGTGCTGGAGAAATTCGTTACTTACTGGGGGGTTGTGGTAAGATACGTTCTGATCGTGTGAGGAATGAGATGTTTTACAGTTGTGTAATATGAAGCAAAATGTTGTTAGCAAGGTGGAAACTAATATGCTTCGGTGGTTTGGCCATGTTGAAAGAATGAGTGATGAGATGCTTATTAAGAAAAATGTTTTATTCCTGGCAGGAAAGAAAAGCAGAGGAAGGCCAAGGAAGTCATGGGAGGATTAGATTCAGCAGTGTCTGCTTGAGAAATCGATTATGAGTATGAAGTATAGAAGATCTCGCGTACGTCGTGTGATGGAAGTCAGTGAAGTTCGAGTTGTGTGTCAAGATCGCTGTAAATGGAGAAGTTTGATACGGCAACAGTAAGTAAATAATCTGTTAAAAATTGACTTGGTAGTTTGTATTCCTTTGTGGAGCTAACCACTGAATCTCACAGAACAGCTTAGTGGTATGTATATGTATACCCGGTTATTTTAGAAATCTGCACCACACTCTTCTTACATGCTCTATTCTATGGTTATTTCAACTGGTGTCCAACATTAACGAGACTAACACAAATCCGAAAATATGTCCAAAATGAGACAACCGATTGTAAAGGGTCTTCAAAGACATGTGCACGGGGAAAGGACAAATGGATGTACCCAAAAAGACAATATCTGGTTCCTATAGAAATATGCAAATGACGAGGGTACGTGATCATGCAGACAGGCATATGTTCTTAGCTGGGTTAAGCTTGAGTTGGAGTGTTGGTGTAAAAATGGCCCCTCACCACAGCTTAAAAGACACTTTATAGTGTAGAGTGATTGGGAGAGTGGAAGCAGGGCAACCGCAAGGTGGCCGAATGTGTCGGAGAAAGTGGTCTCCAGTCCATGGAGAAAGTTACAAGAAACCGTAACAATACGACTTCAATCTATGATCTCCAATCTCTGGAGACAGTACCATGAAACCGGAACAATAACCATAAGGCCAGGACAAGGACACCTACGAGTCACAAGCAGTGCCTCTCCTCTGCTACATGAACCATGATATCGAGTTAAACCGTTTACAGAAGAACAACGAGAGATGTCTATATGCAAGAAGAGCCAATAATTTGTTTTCCACTCGCTGCATTGCACAGAAGGGTCAGTCTGAACTGGGCCCGATAACATCCCTTTTGATCAATGGACGTGTGTTCTCTTCAGTCAGCCCGGCCCAGTCTAAACACGGATTCTTGACATTTATACATTTGGAGAGAAACAAGAAGCAGAAATCTTACCTGCCACCCCTGTGGCACAGTGGTCTAAGCGCTGACCTTAGGTCATTCGTCCGAGCTGTGTCCGGGTTCGAATCCCGGAGAGACATTGGTGTTGCGCTTGTCTTACGGCACTGGATCTCTCCCTTTCCTGGAACCAGTTGCGCTAAATTAGGGACGGGGGACTTGAGTTGCTCATGGTGGTCGTTAAACTTTCAATAAAAAAAATCTTACCTGTAACACTAGGGAAATTGTACATTTGAAGAAAGAAAGGAAGCAGAAACCTTGCCTGTAAAATTTTTTTTTAATTAGAGGTTTAACGACCACCGTGAGTAACTGAGTGGGCTGTAAGCAGTCACCCCGTCCCTAACTTAGGGCTACTGGTTGCAGGAAAGGGAGTGAGCCAGAGTCGCAAGACAACCACAACAGACATGCCTCACCAGGATTAGAACCCGAACCCATCTCGGAAATTATCAAACACCATCGCTTAGACCACTGCACCACCAGGGCGACCCTGTAACATTAGGAAAATTGTACATTTGGAGAGAGACAGGAAACAGAAATCTTACCTGTAACACTAGGAAAATTGTACATTTGGAGAGAGACAGGAAGCAGAATTCTTACCTGTAACATTAGGAAAATTGTACTTTTGGAGAGAGACAGGAAACAGAAATCTTACCTGTAACATTAGGAAAATTGTACATTTGGAGAGAGACAGGAAACAGAAATCTTGCCTGTAACACTAGAAAAATTGTACATTTGGAGAGAGACAGGAAGCAGAATTCTTACCTGTAACAGTAGGAAAATTGTACATTTAGAGAGAGACAGGAAGCAGAAATCTTACTTGTAACACTAGGAAAATTGTAGATTTGCAGAGAGACAGGAAACAGAAATCTTACCTGCTGCTCCGGTGGCGCAATGGTTTAAGAGATGACTAATGATTCTGTATTCATTACGTTAATTTTGGACACCAGTATTTTGCATTAGCAAAGGATCCCGACTTTGCTGGTGTTTAACATAAGGAACACCAATCAGCAACTAGTCCAGCGTGTTTTCCTAGTTTTCTAGAATTTCGCCTATGATGTATTGCAAGGAGACGTTTGACTGATATGTGTTCCAGTAATCGAAAGAAAGTAATATAACAAACACTTGTGTTGGCACAACTGGATAATCTCCAGTGTTTATTCACTGTAAATGTAAGAAATTTGAAATATCTGAAATATTAGCATTTTTGTATCGTGTAGTGATCAAGGTAATGCACAGTTCTGAAGCTCAAGTATGTAAGCACAACGGACAAAGAATGAATCACCCGTAACAGAAATGAGAGTAAGAAGTTACCGGTTGCACAGAGGGCGCCGTGGTATCCTTGTTGGGAGATAAATAGCACTGATGGTCTACAGAATCATTTCTGTCTAGTGCAGTTGTGAAGACCAACGTGTGTGGTGAATTTTGTCTGTAATAAGGGTTGTAAGACAGACGTCACTGAGTAGAAAAATGAGCCATCGTGTTTGGCCATGCCCACGGCCATAAAGTGAATGAAGTCACCCAATTGGTTGGTGTGTCGAAGCGTACTGCCCAGCGCGTCAACAAACAGTGGTGTAGTTCTCATGCAACTGAAAATCGGCGACGTAACTGTTGCCGGAAAACGATTCTCACCAACAGGGACCGCCGCCATGTTTCACGCGTAGTAACTGCAAATCGGTTTCAAACCATGCGACAATTGCTCCAAACAGTCAATGAAAGTCCACTCCAACCAATTTCCGAAAGGACATTGCGACGAGAACTGCACGCGATGGACATCTGTTGCAGAGTACTATGGAAGAAGTCGCTTTTAACAGCAAGTTACAAAGTCGCACGTTATCAATGGGCTGGAGGCACCAAAACTTTACTGTGGAGGAGTGAAAACGAGTAATTTGGTCTGATGAGTCTCGTTCTTGTTGGTATTCAAACGATGGGAGGCAACGAATGCATCGCAGGCCCAATGAAGCCTTCAATCCTGATTGTATCAAACGTGTTGTTTAAGCTGGAGGTGGTTCTGTGATGTTTTGGAGATGTTCCTCGTACCACGAAAGGGGCTCTCTCGTTGAAGTGACGATGAATTTGAACCAGCATGTGTACCTTCATGTTCTGAGTTCCGAAGTGTTTCCCTTTGCCCTACATCTCCAGGAGTAGCATCATACTGCCACTCCTGTCTTCCAAGACGGCAATTGCTGTGTGTACAGGGCTAAAACTGTGTCTGAGTGGAACGACGAATAATCAGCAACTCTGTCGCACCTCGACATGCCCGTCAAATTTCCAGATTGAAATCCTATTGAGAATCTATGGAATCGTGTGTAACAGAAGGTGAAACGCCGAAATAGACACCATCGGGCTTCGGCGGAACGTCGGGGCCACTTGGTACGCGAGTAGCTACTATACGATGTTCAATATATCCACAACCTCGTGGAGTGTCTACCACACCTGATTCATACTCTTATCAAGGCAGGAGGCGACGTTACAGTTATTAGTTAAGTTCTTACAGGGGTGACTAATGTTTTGTACGGTGTGCTAACTGTGCTTACATCCTTGATGAGCCTCTCGGTCAACGACGATGAGTGTCCTTCCATTTAGAGCCAAGATGAAGTGGTTCTAATTTTTGCCAAATTTGGGGCAAGCAGCACAGGAATAGCGCAGGTTTTGGAGATTGAGTCCATGAACATCTTACGATTCACTCAGTGCCTGGCTGCTAATCATGGGGAAATTTAGACGAATAGAAAACAGTAGGCGTTTAAACTAAAATGGAAGATTAGATGGGACAACTGGAATGCAGGAAAAAAACATTATCTTCAAAAACATGCCAGTCGTGATGGCTGTTTCGATGACAATTGAAACGACTTTCTGGACAGTAAGTCATGTTCAATTGCAGGTGGATCCATATTGCATCAAGGCAACATAAATAGTCAGGATGCAGAGGGTTGTTACTACGCACTAAGGTCTCGAACAATGGTCTTTACTACCAACAGAGTTCCTACAGATCAACATCAAGTATCACTGTGAGGGTTGTATTAAACACTACCCGGCCGAACTAAAAGTCATGTATGTTAATACACTCTAAGACAATGAAATTTGCGCACCTAGAAGAAAGCATGCTAGAACCGCAAAACTTTGCAAATAACTAGAGTGCGTGATGGTATGCAAATGATCCACGTTTGGTGCGCGTGCGCGTGACTGCACCCCCTATGATGGAGCTGCAAGCACGAACTGCCAGAATCAAAAACTGGCGTGTAGTCGATGCCCCATGAAAGCGAAAAGCACCGGCTGACGCAAGCAAGGGTACAGAGAGACACAGATGCCAGGGACGTAGATTTACGCAACTTACGGGCTTTGAGAGAGGCCTGATCATCGGGCTTAAAATCGCAGGGTGGTCGGCGCGCCGTATAGTCCGACACGTGCATCATTCTGACAATACCGTCCGACTTTGTTTGGAGCAGTGGACACGTGTCGGCCCTACCACACGGCGGAGTGGCTTCGGAAGGACCAGCAGGACCACAGGTAAGAGAGGATCGGCAAAACGTGCGCAAGGCACAAACGGGGGGGGGCGGTCCACAATACAGGCAGATGTAGCGGTTCCTGTGTGCCCATTTCCCAACGCCTCGCGGAAGGGAATCTGTGACCCGAGCAAACCTTACGTGTGTTGTCATTAACACCAAAACATCGCCGGCTCCGTGTGTAGTGGTGTCAAGCCACAGCGACCTGGAATGATACAGTCTGGTGACGTGTGGTGTTTAGTGATTAGTGCCGCTTCGTTTGGAGGGCAGATGATCATCGTGTCCAGGTGTGGAGGTCCCCGGGTCAACAGCACAATTCCACCCTCGCATCGAGCACCACACCTCCCCTACTGCAGGTATTATGGCCTGGACAGCCATAGCCTACGATAGCCCGTCAACTCTAGTAGTGGTACATGGATCATTGAAGGGCACATCCTGATACAGATAACAAATACATGTGCTACAAAATCTCAATGTTTGAAGGTAATCGTTTCCTTAGCTGGGCTACAAGTTACTTCAAGAGCAGAACATATTTTTTTCGCATATCGTTTTCAATTTTGCATATCTTTTTCAATATGCTTCTGTGAATCTGTCCAAGATTCACAGAAGCCCTTTCGCTGTTCGGTGTGCTATTTCTGCCATGAAGCACCCTGAGGAGGCAAACCCATCTCTCACTAAGACCGCTCATATTATCTGATAGTTTGTATTTCTCTGTAGAGCTAACCTCTGAATCTCAGAGAACTGCATATATGAAAGCTTCTTTTAAAAAAAAATCGAAGTAATATTTTTAAAGTCACTAAATAATTAACAGAAGTGTTTTAAAAAATTAAAATTAATTCTTTATTAATGAAAAAATAATTTGACTGGCCACAGTTTGTGCGGACAGGCAAATGTTCTAGCGTGGCAACTCAAGTAACTTTTTCTACTGGTCACTTTAATTTATCCAGTCACCACGTGCCGAGTGGCTACTTTAATCCATCTCTGGAACGGGCAAAAAACATAAGCGTTTTCGCTCCCAACGGGGAAAGCAGTACGTTACTTGAAGAAGAAAATGCACGCAAAATATTCTTTAGAAGGGCGTCTTACCAAGGAAATATTTTTATTCTCATCACATGTGAGTACCCTATCAAAAATGGTTCCTTGTCATAGCGAGACAACAATGCAAAACAAGCTGAGATAGCCGCGTGTGGTGCTTTCCCGGCCACTCGGTTGCCGATCAGCGACCAGACGTGTTCGATGGGCGACATATCGGGAGAACAGGCGGGCCACGGCAGCAGTGACACCTGGTGGGTCGTGAAAAATTATTGCACGATGCGGAGCATTTTCAAGAATCAGAAATCAATGGAAAGCAGACTGCCAAATGCAAAAAGTGTGGCAATGTACAGCGCAACTAAACAGCAAGAATGAAAACACATGTGAGAAAGTGCTTAAAGGTTCCTTCAGCAAATGATTTTGACAATTTGTTGCCGTCTTCAACTTCAATTGCCATTAATAGGGATAATGACATTCAGCATTTGACAACAGAACTGAATGAGCGTGCTGCTAAGAAGGATAAGATTTTGCAAGACAACTTAAATAAATTTGTAGTGAAGACACCAAGTAATGAAAAGGTTAAAATTGATATTTTGATTGCAAAACTATTTTATGGATGCAACATACCATTTGCTGTTGTTGAAAAAGAAGCATTCAAACACTTAATCCATGCATTACGACCTGGGTACAAACCTCCCACACAGCGGAGCGGCTACGGACGGTCCAGCAGGACCACCGGTAGATAGGGTCGATGGATCGCGCGCCAGGCACGAACGGATTCCACGAGGACCCGGTATGTCGATGAGATCCTACGGCCCCATGTGCTCCCATTCTTGGCCGGAATTACAGGTGTCATGGCCTGCACAGTCAGCCGAATTGAACATTATTGAGTCACTCTGGGTTGTTCTGGAGGAGCAGGTCAGGAAACGTTTTCCTACACCAGCATCACGTGCTAAACTAGCCACTTTTTGGCAAGAAGAATGGCTTCAAATCCCTCTGGCTACTGTGCAGGACTTGTATCGGCCCTGCAGCTGTATTGGCCTCCAGGGGAGGCCCTACACCATACTAATAAATTGTTGTGTCCTAAACCCATGTGTTTAAGTTTTGTTGTCCAGACCCTGTATATCGATTAGTACATTCAATGGTTATTCCTTCATGGATGGCGTCCTACGCCTACGAAATGTCACCGATTCCGCTTTATTTCTTCAACAAGCTGCAGATTTTGCTGTCTTCCGGGTGATCTCCTGCACATACGCGAAAGCTGCAGAATTTCACAGCCTCTCATGGAACTCATGTTTAAGATTGCTCAAATTGCATGCTCTTCTTCGCATTCCAAAAAGGTCTATCTCTTCCTTTCCGTGCGCAATCATCCGGAAGTTCGTCACTGCCCTGTCTTCTCTTTTGTGTTTGTGTTAGCAAAATATGTTATTTATTTCTTCAGCCTTCATCCTGCTGATAACATCCATACCTCCTAATGATGCTCACTATGCTCAGCGCAATCTCTGCACTATTTTCAAAACACACCTTCAACCTCGTCTTCAGCTGGATTATACGGCATCTTAAACATTCAGTTTCCTCCCAACTGTCCAACGCTCGGTGGGCTGCAAACCACGTATGGTTTACAATTATTTACGATAAAACTCAACTACTTGTACAATGTTTTTTCATGCTTCTCAGCTGCATCATTATTCATGGATGCCATGACTGCGTTCGGTATATTATTCACTGTTATTTCAACAGTCATACTTTTTCCCTGTCAGTTAAGGTGGACGTCAAGTAATTTTGCTTCCTTTACTTCCAATGGAAAAACTTCTGTACACACAATTAATGCGTTCCCAAGGATGAAAATTTGAACATCCATTGAAATAGCTTCATTTTATAACTTGGGATGCTTAATATTTTCTAAAATATGACCATAATTATTCAATCCAACATTTGTTTGTCTACTGACGTCATCAAAATACAGGTCGCGCCAGCTTTTTTCTGGATAATTAATGCGTTCCCAAGGAAGCAAATTTGAACATTGATTAAAGTAGCTTCATTTTGTACTTCGAATATTTATAATTTCTAAAACATAACCATAATTACGCAATCTAACATTTGTTTGTCTACTGACGTCATCAAAGTACAGGTCGCGCCATCTTTTTTTCTGGTTTCAACACCACAAAAGGAAAAGTTATTGATTTTTAATATAATTATGGTTATGTTTTAGAAAATATTAAGTATTCCAAGTTATAATATGAAGTTGTTTTAATAGATGTTCAAATTTTCATATTTGGGAACACATTAATTGTAGAGGAAATATGTACAAAGTTTTTCCATTGGAAGTATAGGAAGCAAAATTATTTGACGTCCACATTAACTGCTGAACGTTTTTTCGAATTTTCTACAAAAAATTAAACTCTACAGCAAAAATATTTTCTTTGTTACAGAGTGCATACGCCGAATCATACAGTATTTGTCATGCTAATTACAAATCTGCTTGCTAAATTCTGCTAGGCCGCCCCGGTGGCGCAGTGGTCTAAGCGATGGCCTCTGATCATTCGTCTGAACGGGGTCCGGGTTCGAATCCCGGTGAGGCATGGATGTTGTGTTTGTCTTACGGCACTGGCTCTCTCCCTTCCCTGGAACCAGTGACCCTAAATTAGGGACGGGCGACTGCTTATAGCCCATTGAGTTGCTCACGGTGGTCGTTAAACCTAAAAAAAAAAAAAAAAAAAAAAAAATTCTGCTATCGGGCATAGTTCTCGAGTAACCTGTTGTTTGAGTATACAATAAGCCTTCATTTTGGCATGTACAGTATATTTCGCTGCTACCAGCAATTAATTATACTCACCTTAAAAAGTAGTTATTTTATATTTTCTTCTGGACTTTGGTTGTACTACATCCCTTTTTAGAATAATCAGCTAGCAGTTTAGGGCTCCAGTTTCCTTTATTACGGTTTTCTATGGTACATATGTCCTGATGTAAGCGTTCTCCGTGCTCAACGCTTATAGCTCCTAAGTTCTGTGGGGAAAAATTCCAGATGCGGGTGAAAGACATGTATTTTAGGTGAGATACTGCATCCCATGCCCTTATAGCTTTCTAGAAGGTCAGTAACAAGTTCTTTATAATTTTCTGCCTTCCGCTTACCTAAAAAGTTAAGTACCGCATCTTTGAAGGACTTCTATGCAGCAGCTTCAGTCTCATTCAAAGTGCCTTCAAATGCAAGATTACGCATAAGTTCCCTTATCTGTCGAACAAAAAAATGCCTTGTTTAATTTTGGCTTCAGATATAATGGGAAACTTGTTCTTTAGAAAACGAAAGGTTCTCCATCTTTATTCAATGACTTTACAAAACTTTTTATCAAACGCAGTTTGATGTGAAGCAGTGGTAAGTGCTCGTTCTTGGACTTACTAAAGGCTCAGCCCCAACATTTTTATTTCCTGGAATTAAGAACTCTCTTTTAGACCAGGTCTTTTTAATGCAGTGAGAATTTCTGTCCCTACTGTTCCATTCACAGAGGAAGCAGCAGTATTTTGTGTATCCCAGTTGTTAATCAAGAAGTAAAGCTATTACTTTAAGATTACCACAAATGTTCCATGAGTGTTTTTTGTATACTATACTTTGAAGCAACAGTTTCATATTTGCATATGTTTCTTTCATGTATACAGCATATGCAACAGGTACTGACGGATATATATTTCCATTATGAAGGACAGCTTTTAAGCTTGCTTTTGAGGAATCTATAAAAAGTCTCCATTCTTCAGGTTTGTGTTGATGTCCTAAGGCTGCAAACAATAAGTCTATATCATTGCAGTACACAAGATTACCACTCTTTGAAAATGAGTGTTCAAGCTCTTGCTGTTGTCGAGGAAAACTACATACATTTGTACTTGATTGTAAAATATTCCAACCCTTCAATCTTGAAGCCAATATTTCGGCAGGGCTTTTTGCCAAATCAAGTTCACGAACGAGATCATTTAAATTTTCCTGACGTATAATGTGAGGCACAGAATCTTCCGAGAAATCAGGGTCTTGTTCTACTTTAATATCTTCTTCGCTGTGTGGATTTATTTCGTCAGTATCGCTATCATCTAAACTCCATGACTGTGGAGGAAAAGGAACAGAAAGATCTGGACCTTGAGGAACATGTTTTATAGCCGAAGGAATAGTGGGATAATGAATCGTGTTTTTAGTCTGAGCTGTAATTCCAGATATCTTAGTGATGCAGAAGTAACAGTCTGTTGAGTGGTCTTTCCGTTCTCTTCAAACCATTCGTACAGCAAATGGCATTTAACGTGATCCCTTCAGCCACCCGGTCAACAAATTTACACATGAATTATAGAATTATAACAAACGTGAGGCTCCCAAGATTTATCTTCATCATCCAATTCGCATTGAAAATAAAGTTCATACGATTTTCTAATCAACGGTGCGAAATATCCCCTTTGAGACTTTAAATTAAATTGTTCACAAATGTAGCAGAAACTGTTTGGATGGTTCACACAAGTACGCAGCATTATTTAAAGTACACTTTGCACAATCCGCACTACATTTTAAAACCTAGAGAAAATGCACGTCCATCAATACCGGTTAAATGCATTCGAATGACATGTTCTCCCTTCCCAGGAGGAATTGCACAACAGGAAGCAATGGCGCCAGTGTGTCTGCTCTCAGAGACACAGCTATCCTGACTGCATACAGATGTCTCCGTTGGGAAACATAGGGAAATTCCTTTAAGTAACACAACAGCACCCCACTAGAGAGCTCCATTACAAGAAACTGGAGCCCAGTGGAGCAATTGTCACTTTATATTTGGTTTCAGAACCCGTAAATACATACAAAACTGAAATGTTCTTTGTAACAAAACCATTGTTGTTCAGTATTATCGTTGTTGTAAGTTTTATCATCAACTATGTAATTTCTCGCCTTTTCGTAATATTTGCACTTTGTTGTTCTTTTTTTTTTCGCTAATCAACATACTGGTGTGGCACCAGTTGTCCCCCCCCCGTATTGCTTCTCCTAAAGCTCAGGAGGAAGCGTGTATATATAATAATTTCCTCATCGTGTTTTGTTTTGTTTTTCTCCATCATATTGTATATTTCTCATTGCACTTAATGTTTTCGAACAAATAAACCTGTATTTTGAACACGAAGCTCTACTGAACACATCTTCTACTATACTTGCATTAAGCCTATAGCAGTGTTTCCCAACCGCCGATTAACTGACCGTGACCGGTCCGCTAGGTTTTCTATGACGGTCAACGAGAAACTTGTGAATTTATCTTTCTTTGAATCGAAATGGAGTCAAAGTAAGAGGTAATCTATATCTAAATTTTTTTTTGTACACCTGTCGCGGAATTTAAACGAAACTTTGGATCGCTAAACTCTTCACAGAAGATCTGAACTCTTGCAGGCTAACTCACCAGGAAAAGAAAAGTTTTGTTGAACTTCCTTCTGATGCCAATTTGGTATCTGAACTCCTGCGGGCTAACTCACCAGAAAATGGAAAGCTGTGTTGAACTTCCTTCTGATGCCAGTCTGTTATGTGAACTCTTGTAGGCTAACTCTCCAGGAAAAGGAAAGATTTGTTGAACTTGCTTCTGATGCCAGTCTGGTATCTGAACTCTTGCAGGCTAACTCACCAGGAGAAGAAAAGCTTTGTTGAACTTTCTTCTGATACCAGTCTGGTATCTGGACTCCTGCAGGCTAACTCATCAGGGAAAGTAACACTTTGTTGAACTTCCTTCTGATGCCGGTTTGGTATATGAACTCCTGCGGGCTAACTCACTAGGAAAAGGAACGCTTTGTTGAGCTTCCTCCTGATGCTAGTCTGGTATCTGAAATCCAGCAGGTTAACTCACCAGGAGATGGAAAGCTTTGTTGAACTTCCTTCTGATGCCAGTCTGATATCGATATTCAGATCCAAATCTTTGACTCAATTTTGGAGAATTATGGAGAAAGAATGTTGAAATCTCGGCGACAAAGCACAAAAATTATTAATAACTTTTTCGGCCACGTATTTATTGCGAGAAAACCTTTTCAGCCGTTTCGGCAATGAAAACAAATGACAGGAACATAATGCATATTAATGCTGCATTGCACCTTGGAGAAACGACGCTAGAACCATGAGATTATCGTGAAGCAGCAGCATCATACATCGCATTGTCCGCAAAAATATGCTAACGGCAAGGAGAATATTGTGGTATGTTGATCATGGATTGCACTTCTACTCATTAAATAATATTAACAGGTTGAATGATATCACCTGCAAGTAGGTGACATGGAATAAAGTACAAAATACTTCCTGAAAGTAATGCCTCCTCCTCAAAACCTTTTGAATTTTTGAAGTGATTTTAACGAAACTGCACTGACATGAACTATGATATTTTACCAATGTAGGAACAAATTTATTTCAGAATCGGAAATAAAGATCATAAATGACAGAAAAAAGCAGCGAGCCGTAATTGAATTCCTTGAAAAAGAGGGATGTGAGGCTCCAGAAATCCATAAAAGACTCCTGTCTGTGTATGGAGCTGCCAAGTGATGTCCGGAGATCGCTGAAAAGGTTTCAAAAGGGAGAAAGTTCAGTGTTGTACAAACAACGGAGTGGAGGACCTGCAACTGCAGTGACAGATGCCCACAGACAACGAGTGAAAGACCCCATCACAGCTGATTGTCGTGTCACCATCCAGAAGTTGCAAAAATGAACAGTACTCGCTATGTGTATACATTGAAGAAGCTAAAGGAAGTTATCAGGAGGAAAAGAAGTGACATTCCACTTCATAGTGTTGTTTTACACCACGATAACGCCCGTCCCTACACCCCAATGGAGACTTCACAGCCTATTACCAAAATGGGGCGGTCGGTGATGCCCCAACTCCCCAACAGTCCTGATTTGACTCCCTCAGACTTTTTCCTGTTTGCCCCTTTGAAAAACATCCTTCGTGGGGAGTTGAGACATCACTCGCACGTGAAACTTGTATCTTCATAGCTTGTATCTTCCTGCAAGTTATATAAAACTATATTTCGATGATGTGACAGACGTTAAAATGGCTGTGAACTCATGGGTGAAACGACAGCCTTAGGAATGTTTCCAAAATGGAATTTACCAATGGGTTCAAAGATGGCGGAAATGTACAGAAAGTGATAGACAACACTTTGAATAGGCTAGCATTATTAACAACATGTGCACATATTTTGCCACCAAGTTTCACATTTCTGCTGCTAAAAATAAAAATCTTATAAAGGACGAGGCATTACTTTCAGGATGTCCTTTGTATAAAACTTATGGATTGTACGCAGTGATCATTATAATATACACTATCTACCAACAAGTAATTGGACACCTGTAATAGCAAAGGAAAACGAAGTTTATTCACCTTCAATAGTTGGTGAAGCCTCCACGAGCGGCGATTACAGCTGGGACCCTTCGGGGTATACTCTCAATAAGGAGTTGTACAACGGCTAGCGGTATTTTCTTCCGCTCGGCTTGGAGAAGACAGGTCAGTTCCTTCACCGATTTCGGACGGTGGGGGCACCCCTTAAGTCGACGCTCCAACTCGTCCCAGATGTGCTCGATAGGGTTAAAGTCCGGGCTCTGCGCAGGCCAGTCCATTCGATTAACCCTATTGTCACCATACCAAGCCATGGTGGACCACGCAACATGACAGGTGGCATTTTTATCCTGAAAGTAACATGGCCCCACCCCGTAAAACTGCCACAACGTAGGATGCGCATGGTCATCCAAAATGGTGCAGTAGGTCTCGGCGTTGAGTCTACCAGGAATTGCGACCAATGGTCCCGTGCCATACCAGGAGAAACACTTCTATAACATAATTCCACCGCCGCCGAACTTCACAGTTGGCACAATACATTCCGGCAGGAGGCGTTCCCCAGGAAGACGCCAAACCCAGACCCTGCCATCCGAACGGTAGAGGGTGAACCTTGATTCGTCGCTACAGAGAACCTGTTTCCACTGTTCAACGGTCCACTGTCGACGTTCTTTGCACCACGTTACCGAGCAGCGCTATTGGACTTGGTGATCAAAGGCTTGTGGGCGGCAGCACGTCAAGGATAACCGAGCAGATGGGCTTCCTTACGGATGGTATTCATCGAAAGAACACTCCCGGGTGCCTGTTGAAACTCCTCGCGGATCTGGCCCACCGTTTTGTGCGGTTCTTCCGAATTTCTCTGGCCAGCACCCGTCGGTCTCTAACTCCCAGTTTTGTGGGTCTGCCGGGTCGGGGCACATTCCGATTGTCGCCTCTCATCTTCCACTTGGCAATCACGTAGGCCACTGTCGATTTTGGGCACTTCAACTCGCTGGATATGTCCCGGTGGATGGGACATTTCTGTGGTATCCGACGATTACACCTTTCTCGAAATCAGAGAGCTCCGAACTGTTCGTATCTTGCATACGACTGGTTGCGTTGTTGTTTCCCACACGATATTTAACGGCGGCGGCCGTGACGTGCATCAGGACTGCAGATATCGTCGATTGCAGGGGTGTCCAATTACGTGTTGGTAGATAGTGTAGAATATTACAAGATTGAATGCTCGAAAATAGCCTAAAGGTTTTGTTTCAGCATCACCGGCCCGCGAAAGTTTCCCTAACGTTTTGCTGGTCAGTCAATGCAAAAAGTGAGATAACGGTATAGTAAAGCGACTATGCCCAATCGAATGCAACCGATTGCAGCGCTCCTAAAGGTGAAATGCAGAAGTTAGCCGTTGCAAATCGAAAATTGAAAGAGATAGAGCAAAATTTCCAATCACAACGTTGTAGAGCATCAATTAATTAGTACAAAACGACATTTTTTCACACGGATAAGAAACATTGTCGCCTGAATACCCTAAAATGTCCGAAATCGATGTGCGACGATTCGAATCTGTTCACATTTCGCAAATACAGCCGTATGCAAATGCAGATTGTGACGTTGTACCGTACCTACGATATAACAACCAGTAGCAGGATGTACCCTGATCCGAAGTTTAGGTCTACGTACGCTGTGCGAGAATGGCGAGCTTTGATTTCTGGGTTACATAAAAATCAGGTGTATTCAACAGCGCCTACAAGTCTGCTGGATCTATATCGTCGTGTTACAGATGCTTGTAATAGTGTGACACCTTCCATGCTGAGGAATGTGCATGCAGAGTTACTTTCACAAATACAAATGTGTATCGTGGGTAATGGCGAACTCTTCGAACATACTCGACATTAGCTTTTTATCACTGTGCGCCAGTTTGCCTTTTTTGTTTTTGTTTTGTCTGACGTCATCAAACTGTGTTGACATAAGTAAGCATTTATGCAATAAACTGTGTGTATTTGGTCATATTTATGCCTGTTCCCTTCAAACGTTCACACAAAAGGTCGCGCATCGATTTTGGACATTTTAGGGTATTTAGACGACAATGTATCTTATCGGTGTAAAACAAATGTCGTTTTGTACTAATTAAGTGATGTTCAACAACTTTGTAATTGGAAAGTTTGCGCTATCTCTTTTCGTTTTCGATTTGCAATGGCTAACTTCCGCATTTCGCCACTAGGGGCGCTGCTGTTGATTGCATTCGATTGGGAATAGTTTATTTTCTATACCGTTATCTCACTTGCCTGTATATATGCATATTAAGGCACGTGTCGTGAGCTGGCTTGGAGGGCAAATAAGGTGTGCTGTAGTTATTCGGAAAACATATAACTCGTTGCTGTCATGGATAGAAAGGAGAGATTTATCCGATTTGCAAAAAGGGATGATTATCGGCTTTCGGGACTAGGGTGGCAGTATTTCTGAAACAGCTAAGTTTGCGAACTGTTCGCGTATTGCTGTGGTTAAAGTGTATTGTGCTTGATAAAATGGTACCATTGTGAATAAGCGACGTGAAAACTGCGGAGCTCAACATGCCATTGATGTGAGAGATAAACGTCGGCTTCGAAGGTGCGTGACAGCCGATCGACACGCTACAGTGAAGCAACTCACTAGCCGAATAAACCAGAGCGCTATCGGGAGTGTGTCTAAAACGACAGTTCAGCGAACCCTGCTGAGTATGGGACTCCGATGTATACGCACGGTCACTTCGCCTATACTAAAGAAGATGCATCGGCAGAAAAGGCTAACATTAGCACTGCAGTATCTGCATCGAACCTCCGCTGATTGGCTAAGGATTGCCTTCTCTGATAAGTCACGTTTTCTGCTTCATCGAACGGATGGGAGTTGGCGTACAAGGCGAAAAATATCGCCTTATACTTGTGTTCTTCCAGCCATTGCTGAAAGAACACAAGTAGGTGGGGGCAGCGTTATGGTCTGGGGAATGTCTTCGTGGCATTCCCTGGCTCACTCATACTTGAAGGCACTATTAACCGAATTCGTTATGAATCCATCCTTGTAGACCACGTAAACTCATACATGCTGATTGTTTTCAATGGAGCGAAAGGGATCTTCCAGTTTCCGCCCCGGTGGCCGAGTGGTCTAAGCGATGGCCTCTGATCATTCGTCCGAAAGGGGTCCGGGCTCGAATCCCGGTGAGGCATGGATGTTGTGTTTGTCTTACGGCACTGGCTCTCTCCCTTCCCTGGAACCAATAACCATAAATTAGGGACGGGCGACTGCTTATAGCCCGTTGAGTTGCTCACAGTGGTCGTTAAACCTCCAATAAAAAAAAATTCTTCCAGCATGACAATGCGATTTATCAGTCAGTTAGAAATGTCCGAGATGGTTTGGAAGAGCACGATGAAGATTTAGAAGTACTTACATGGCCACCCAATTCCCCAGATTTAAACCCAATTGAGTTTCTCTGGGACCACCTCAATCGTGTTGTTTGCTCTATGGATCTTTCAGTAGCTGTCTGATGCACTGCAGTCAGCATGGCTCCACATACCTGTGAACACCTTCCAGCACATTATAGAGTCACTCCTAGCCCGTCTAGCTGCTGTCCGCGCTGCACACCGTGGTTACTCTGGATATAAGCTGGTGGTCACAATAATGTGATTAGACCGAGCATATATGCAAAGAAAAGATGCACAGAGGTAATCACAACTTTTGTTTTGTTCAGTGTATTGTACACGAATTTCGAAAACCTCTATAATCCATGATGTTCACATTATTTTGTCCAGCCCTTGTAGATATCCAACAAGCTTTAATCTGTTTCTATACATCAACGCTGTACGCTATTCATCTTCAACATAGTTTATTTGCTTTTCTGTGCTGTATGCCAAAATATAGAAACTGTTCGAGAAAATTATGTGCCGTTCACTTAGAAAATCTTTAACCGGAAATCAAATTTTCCTATGAAAACCAACTCAGAAAGATGGCCAAAGTAGAGGTATACGTCTCCACGCTCTATGGTCGATGGGTTTTGTTGAAAAATAGAAATATTTATAAGATACCCTATAGGACTCTCACCCCTTCCTTCTTCCTCGGAATCCCCCCCGGAAATCAGGTGGCATCAGACGGCAACTTTTGAAAATCTGAAAGCTATGTCATTATGTATAGCCCAGCGTTTAAGCTTGGAAATATATTTCGAAATTTCTTCCTGGAAAACGCATTCTACGGAATGAAGAAATTCTGTTTCACATATTCGAAGCACGCCATATGATCTCCCTTTTTTTGTTTAAAAGTCATGTAATTTGATATGCGCTGTAAACATGTCATCATCCCCTTTTCCTGCCAAAAAATGTTCAACTTTCCTTCATTTTTCCTCATCTGCATGCCATAGGAGCATTTTAAGCGGCGCAGATAACCTCGTTTTTCTTGTATCGCTGAATGTTCTCTGTCTGGAATATTTTCCGCTTCTGTGAAACTCCCAGCGTCTGTGAAATGATCCAAATATTTGGTACATTTCAGTTTGAATCAGCATCTTTGGAAGTCCGCCTTTCGATTTGGTGAAAATCTTGGATAAGTTTTAGTGTTTACTGGATCACAAATTGCTTTCGCAACAGAGGGTTTTTTTGTTCGTAAACTCACATTTACCGCTTTTTCTGGGAATTTACGTATGTCTGTTACATAGCGGTGCTTATACCGTGATAAAACATTTCAACGATACGGTAAATTTCAATGGCTACTACATCTCCATGAATCATAATTCCATGTTAGAAAATTTACCTACGAGCTAGAAAAACGAGAATTATTTAAATAATTAATCCTTAAACCCACTAATATACTATGGTTACTTTTCAAAAAATTATATACAAATAAGATAGTAACAAAAATTTAACGATACTGCATGAAATGAAAGATCTATGTATCTGACCCAAGAAAGAGCGATTGAAATAAAACCAGTTCAATTACGTAACACAAGCGATAATAGGTGAGCTTACAAAAACAATTTATTATGCAATTAAATATTTTGTTTAAAAATTATAATATATATACACTGAAGAGCAATTGAATTAGAGACAACTGGCGTTATGCAAATATGTTGCTGTGGGCGGCCCTTTAAAAGGAAACGACATGACGTATGCAGTGATCCGACAATATAAGAAGTGATGCGACTGGTATCAGTAAGAGGCGGACGCCGTTTGGGTAAGACGAAGGATCTAAGCGCATTTGATCCTGGACAAATTCTCGGGGCCCGACGAATGGGTCACTTCATCTCGGAAGTCGTGCATACACTAGGATTTTCACGAGCCGCTGTGTCACGGGTGCACCGTGAGTACATCGAATCCGGTAAAACCATCACTACAAGGGCCAACTCGCGTGGAAAACAGTGTGTGGATGAGCGGGGTCATCGTCGGCTAGCTCGCATTGTAACAGCGGATAGATGGACCACAGTGCAAGAAATCACTAGCCAATTTAACCCTGGTGCACAAAAAGGTGTAAGCAGCCACACCATCCAGAACCATATTCTCGCTATGTGGTACAGAAGCCATCGTCCCACGAGGGTACCGCTGCTGACCGCACATCACAGGCTGCAAAGATTAGCATGGGCGAGGAAAAATCGCCACTGGACTCTAGACATGTGGAAAAATGTTGCCTGGACTGATGAGTCGAGATTCACGTTCGTACATGCGGATGGCAGGATACGAGTTGGGCGCAAACCACATGAAGCGATGGATCCTTCTTGCCAGCAGGATACTCTTCAAGCTGGTGGGGGTGGAATTCTCGTCTGGGGACTGTTTACGTGGACTGAAATGGAACCCCTGGTACGTGTGACAGCGTCCATCACAGATAAATGTTACCGGGATATCCTGGACGACCATTTGCTCCCGTTTGTGCGTCTTCAACATTCCACTGTGGACCTCATCATGCAACAAGACAATGCACACTGCTATCGCTCCTGAATTGTATCCGAATAGTTGGATGAACACTCTATCGACGTGACCTCGCTTCCTTGGCCAGCTAGGTCACCTGACCTGAATCCCATCGAGCACATCTGGGATGCCATCGAGAGAGATGTTCGTGGCTCTGATCCTCGTCCATCAAATCTTCGTGAACTGTGGGAGCTTGTTCAGGGATCGTGGATGCGTATGGCTTCCCAACGCTTCCGGTGTCTTGTCGAGTCCATGGCGAGACGAATCTGCACGTTCGAGTGGAGGTTCACCAAAGGTGGTGCTACACGTTACTAGACAGGTATCTCTAATTCAATTACTCTTCAATGTACCTTTCCATCCTTAACTGAGACTGATTTTGTCGTATGTAATTCAGTCTATTAGCTTCCATTTTTATATACGCATCAACAACGTATTGATGCTCAAACTTTCCTGCGCTTAGTAATGTATTGCATTCGTCACGAACCGAAAGACGATGCGGATAGTACCGAATTTGTGTAACCCTTGGCAGTGGCTTTGTACATTGGTTAACAACACTTAGTACGTTGATCTATGTTGCAATGGAATGTCAATGGCCCAACTTTGATCACCATGTGGGAAAAGAAGAGGATAAAGTAAAGGCTCTAAATTTGGATCGAGATGCTGATTGTTTCTGTTTTTCTACTGTTGGTGCTTGCACTTGCACGGCAATGAATCAAGAAGTCACGTTCGAGTGGAGGTTCACCAAATGCATTTTCAAATATAATGGCAGCCTCTTTCGATTTTGGAGAATGAAAACGTCTTTGGTCATTTCTACGATCTTTTATAATGTTCATTGATGCATTAGAAGGAACAGCATTATTCCTTTGAGCATCTTGAACACTCTCTTGCTTGACTTCATAAAGCATTTTACATGATCACACAAATGGATTATTTTCTGTCATGAATGTACTCAGTGTTTGCAACAGGTCTTTATTGCACCCACTATTTCTCGCACTTCCAATCTTTGGGCAGCAGCCTCATCAGGATCCAATATGTACAGTTGCCCGTATTTCCGCGGTTCAGCATTATCAGAATGCAATGTCCCTGCACGATGACAGATTGATCCATTTATTCGAAAACAAAGCCCATACCCTGATGGAGGAGCCACTTGTGCTCCCATCGATGCAAATGCAAGAGAACTATTAATCGACCGTATGTTAACCATACATTTTTTGAATGCGAATGCTGAGAGTTCAATTAATGGGGAAGTGCGAATGGGATCTAATTTTACTGCTCCTTTTGAGCAACATTTAGAAAATTTGCCATCTGAAAGTCTCTCTCCGACAAAGTTTTCGGCTTTACAGAATTCACAAATTGGCTCAAGAGTGCCACATGAGTGTCTCGCTACAGTCTTTCCATCGTCGATAACGTTTAAAGCCACATTGCTTGTAGCATTTATTTTTTGTTGGTGGTTCGTTAATTTCCTCTGAACGTCTCGAGTGTAGCGTTCATTCCTTTGTTCAGGGGTCATATGTTTTGCCTCTGCTGCAATATGAACATTTCTGATGCGCTGAGATTTAGCTTCAATATATTCCGGCGTCATATTAGTACGAAGATCACGCAAACGTCGAATTGTTGAATTTCTTTCAACTTCACTGTATTTTTGTCTCTTTTGTTTGGTATGTTCGGCATTCCGGGGGTTAACTTCTTGTCTTTCGGCTGCAGTGCGTTGTTCGCGCCTTGCTCGATCATAATCGGCTTTGCGGCGTTTATCTTCTATCCCTTTATCTAATGAAAGAGGTAAATTTCTTTTTTGAAGCGGCGTAGGCGAGTTTTAAAACATCAGTCAAGTTCGCGAAGGACACTAACTTTCGTCCTTGCATTACTGAAATAAAAGTGATCCACGTCGTCGCAAGTAAGTATTAAATTAATAAATTTAATAAATATTAACGGCCATTAAATACTTTTTTGGAGGAAAATGCATGAAAAAATAATAATCTTGAAAAACATCTTACAACCTAGAACTGTATGCTTCCCCTTCCATAGCACTCGAAAGTAAAAAAACTCTAACTTCAAAGGAAAGAAAAAAAAAATGTAAGCAAAATATTAAACAGGAACGGTTACGGATAAACGGTGCGAACACCGAAATATAAATGTTCGTCTTTTTCTGTTAAACGTCGCAATAAAGCATATCAAGGGTATGTAAAGTAGAAACACGATTCCTGACTAAAAGTTTTCCTATTTCTAAAGAGTTGACCATGTGACGTAACGCATCTCTGAGGTAATGTGAGAACGATTTGGATCAGATGACATCACATCTGCAGCTGTGTTCTTTGTTGCTATGACAACAAAATAAAGTGATATACGCGTGCACTGTGCGTGTGAAGGTGTTGAGGTCACCTGCACATAAACACAAAACGTTAAGCGTGACCTCACAAGCATTTGTTTCTCGGTTGTTGCCATGACGACTTAAAAAGTGATCGACGTCATCGCAACTTAGCCCTTTATATATTAGGACACTTCATTGCGAAAGAGGGAATTCATTTAAATGTGGGAAAAAAATAATTGTCATCACCGAACCTCATATGTTGAAGAAATTTCTACAAGAAACGGTACGTTCCTCTGTGTTACTTCAAATTCACTACTCAAGTAGTTCAGTCCAGCAGAGCAGCTTTGTTTTTCAGAAGAAAGTTCTGCGTTTTTTACTACTCATGCACTTCAGTCCAGCAACGCAGCTTTGTTTTTCCAAAGAAAGCCTTGTTTTATTTACTACTGAGGTAGTTCAGTCAAGCAGAGCGCCTTTGCTTCTCCAAAGAAAGCCTTTTGTTATTTACGACGTTGGTAGTTCAGTCCAGTAGAGCAGTTTGTTTCTCCAAAGAAAGCCTTGTGTCATTTATTACTCAGGTAGTTTAGTCCAGTAGAAAAGCTTTGTTTTTCCAGAGAAAATCTCGTGCTATTAGCAGTAATTGGCACACAACGCGAAAAAAAATCAGAAATGGTGTTTTCAAACTGAGCCCGGTTTAGGCCTCTCTTAATTGACAACAGGCTACTCAGAATCATTTGTCCAAGGCACACCTAAAACTGGAATTTAAAACACAATCTGCTTAATAGGTTTTTGTTTATTTGACATTAATTTTTAATATTTGTTGCTACAACACCAGTGTTAAACAATAATATAATTATAGGCTACTAGCGGAGGTACCCGGCGTTGCCCGGGATAGATATAAAGTTTGTTTTCAAGTAGCAATGAAAATTGCACTATAAAAAAATCCTACCATGATGAATAACGCTCTGCTTTTATGTGATGTCGTTTGCATTTTTACCTCTTTTTCTCTGTGGGCATTGGCCTTTTTCCCGCTGTTCCGAGGTCTCTCTGTTCCGAGTCGTCAATCACGTTGTTCGGTTGTCTCACCCTCTCCAAGCAATTGCACTTCCTTTGCTTTCGGCTGAACTTGCCAGATGGGTTTCCGTTTTTTTGGTGGCATTTCACCACACTTGTTAAAAAGAACTCTTCAAAATTATTCAATATGTTGAATGACCAAGCAGTACTTTATTTGCACCTGCCGTTCTGACAACACCCTATCACAATTTATAATGGCCGTTCTGAGTCCTAAAACCTCGAAATAGTAAACATGTACAACAATGCACTTCCTGCACTCTGCATTCAGCTTTCTTAAGTGTAGATAAGGCACTTTCTAGCAAATCGCTTCGAAAACCGTTGAGAATGATGCGTAACCATTCGGACTCTTCCCCGTATGTCTGAACCGAGGAAGCTTGCGAATAGTGAGGCGTCACCTGACGACCGTCGTTCCGACACGCGTAGTAACACCCCAGCAGCCGACTTTCACGCAGCCCATAGAGGTACCCGTAAAAACACATTTAACCGTTTTTGAGCCCCTTAGGGATGGAACTGCGCACTTTAACTCGCCCTGAAAATTCGAAATAGCAAACATGTAAAACAATGCACTTCATGCAGCCTCGCATTAGGGAAATGTAGTTGGGTTTTTTTTTTTGTTTTTTTAATGAATTTTCCAAAATCTGGCCTCGATCATTGTTTACATTCCCTCGGAATTCAATTTCTCGGCTTTTATTACCGTGCATCGCTGGAAATGAGGTTTCCGTATCTTCTTGCTTACCGTATGTTCCGTGTTTTCTTTCTTTTTTTTTTTTTTTTCAGGAATTCTCAAAAAAATCGGGTCCTTCCCCGTGTTCTTGAACCGCGGAAGCTTGCGAGGAGTGACGTGCCACCTGACAATCGTTGCTCTGACACGCGGAATAATACACCAGCAGCCGACTTTCACCCAGTCTTTAGAAGGCCCCGCAAAAAACACATTTGACCCCCTTAGGGATGAAATTTTTGAAAATTGTCCCGCCTGTATTTTAATCTGGATGATGAAGAGAATGCCAATTTTGGTGCAAATCCATCAAACCGGTTAGAAACTCATGCGGTACAAACATGCAAACATACTTTCATTTATATATGTATATACTAGCGAAGATACCTGGCGTTGCCCGGGATAGAAATAAAGTTTGTTTTCAAGTAACAATGTAAATCGTACTATAAAAAAAATCCTACCATGGTGAACAACGCTCAGTTTTTAGGAGATATCATATTGCTAGCATTTTTACCCCTCTTTCTCTGTGGGCATTGGCCTTTTACATTGTCTCCTAAGAATACTATTGTAATGAAGGATTCTCCAAATAGAGAGGTGAAGTTAAATATGGCCAATTTTGTAATAATATTTATTATTTTTAAAACGTTTTTTACACTTTACAGCCTTTTTCATTGTTCTTGAAAGCCGGATAATTATTTTACCGTTTGGAAGCTTTCCGGAGGACATAGGCTATTTCGTTTATTTATTATTATTTTTCATTATATTTTTATATTATTTTTATCTGTACTACCGAATAACATCGCTTTCAAGTTGTTTCTAATTTCCCATGTATCGTTCCGCTTTGTTTACATACAACCTGATCACACCCAACGTGAAAGAAAGTAGTTCACGATAATATACGGAATTGTTTTTACTAATCCCGAAAACTAAACCCATTCGGTATTCTTTCACCGTTGGGAAGCTTACTTCTTTCCAGTGGACATAGGCTATTTTTTATCTATACTAATACAAATACTAATCTTGTATTTAAATTTTATGTATGAAGAAGACCGTCTGTTTTAACTTCAACTTAACCTTGATGCTATATTAGAGGACCCCGCCTATTGGTGGGAATCTGTAGCTCCACCCACATTTGAGACTCCTGCGCCAATTGTTTGCAGTCTAATGAAACCTAGTCCTTACAAAGAAAATGCAATGGTAACATAAACAAAAAAATACTTATGACAATATGTTCCGTCGGTGCGCTGTGTTTTCAAAAATCGGACTTTTCCCCGTAAGCCTGAACCTCGGAAGCTGACGACCGTTGCTCTGACATGCGGAGTAATACCGCAGCAGCCGACTTGCACCCAGCCTATAGAGGGCCCCGTAAAATCCCATTTGACCGTTTTAGGGATGGGACTTCTAAATATCGTCCAGCCTGTATTTTAAGCTGGGTGATGAAGAGTATGTATGCCAATTTTGGTGCAAATCCATCAAACCGCGTATGCGGAACAATCATACAAACTTTCACTTTTATATACACTGACGGAAAAAAATCCCAACACCAAGAAGGGGTTGTGTTAGATAAACGACAGTTGGTAGAAGTTGAAGAAGCCATTAACAACAGCTCACGGAGTTTGAACGAGGTCGTGTAATAGGGAAGAAGACGAAGAAGCCATTATCAACAGCTCACGGAGTTTGAACGTGGTCGTGTAATAGGGCTACGAGAAGGTGGATTTTCTTTCCTCAATATTGCAGAACGACTTGGCAGGAATGTAACCACTGTGCATGATTGTTGGCAGCGGTGGTCAAGGGAAAGTACTGCCTCAAGAAGACCGGGTTCTGGCCGGCCACGTGGCACTACTGAGAGGGAAGACCGCCGTGTACGGCGTATGGCCGTGGCGCATCGTACCGCGTCTGCGGCAGCATTTTGAGCTGCAGTTGCCACCACAGTGACACAACGAACTGTTACAAATCGGTTACTTGAAGTACAGCTCCGAGCCAGACGCCCTGTAGCGTGCATTCCACTTACTCCAAACCACTGCCATTTGCGACGTCAGTGGTGTCAAGCTAGAGCTAATTTGAGGACGGAGTGGAGATCTGTCGCGTTTTCTGATGAAAGCCGGTTCTGCCTGAGTGCCAGTGATGCCCTTGTGTTGGTTAGAAGGAGGCCATGTGAGCGCATGCAACAAACCTGTCTGCGGCCGAGACACGCTGGACCTACACCCGGAGTTATGGTCTGGGGAGCAATTTCCTATGACAGCAGGAGCACTCTCGTGGTTATCCCACGCACCCTGACGGCATAGTTGTACGTCCGTGTGGTGATTCAACCTGTTGTGCTGCCATTCATGAACAACATTCCATGGGGTGTTTTCCAACAGGATAACGCTCGCCCGCATACCGCTGTTGTAACCCAACATGCTCTACAGAGTGTCGACATGTTGCCGTGGCCTGCTAGATCACCAGATCTTTCACCAATCGAGCACGTATGGGATATCATTAGACGACAACTCCAGCGTCACCCCCAACCAGCATTAACCGTCTCTGTGTTGACCGACCAAGTGCAACAGGCATGGGACTCCATCTCACAAACTGACATCCAGCACCTGTACGACACAATGCGTGAACGTTTGCGTGCTTGCATTCAACATTCTGGCGGTTACGCCGTGTATTAATGTACCAGCATTTGACATTTAAAATGGCTCTTCTCGCGCTTACATTAAGCTGTGATCTTGAAACCTTAATCGATTAAATATGTTACCTATACAAATGTATTGCCGCCATTTTATTCCTCTACAACTATTTTTTCGTGGTGTTGGGAATTTTTTTCCGTCAGTGTATATAGAGATAGATAGTGGCGTCGTTGAAATGGTAAAAAAAGAAAGTAGGAAATATTTGATTTCAGAAAGACTAAATAAATCGAATGAATTATCAATTAGCAATTTTGTGGAACAAGCGAAAAACAATGAAATTTTGCAGCTCTTTGGAAAGCAAGACTTTCAGATTGATGGTCCGTCTAATTAAATAGCAATCCGTTAAGTTCCCTTAAGTGATTAATTAACATTTAATCAGAAAGTTGCTCCAAAATTAATATGCGTAAAAAGAGAAGTACACGGAGCACATATTTTTGAACTAAAAAAGCATTTAAATAATTCATAACAAGGAGGAAACTGAAGAAGGTTGTGTATTCCCTGCGATATTATAATAATTTCCTTGCAACGTTTTAAACAAAAAACACTGAATGTTATAAACATATTTTGCCTGATTAAAACGAAAAAAACAGGATTATTGAGCTCAAAGATAAATTCTTTGCATATGAGTTTCGTAAAAAACAACATGCTTTGCTGCTTTACTTGCTGCTTAAACTAGCAAATCTTTGTTCTGGAAGTAATTAAGCTATGGAAAATATTGGCTATTAGAAGAAACATTTTTGCAAAAAAGAATCAGTGAAGATAGAAAAGAACTGCAGATGATTTTTTAAGAGCTAAGAAGCGAATTTTGCAGTATAATTTGAATAAAAATTTACATCTGATTAAGGAAGCTTAAAGACATAGAAAAAACGTATGTAGCTATTAACTTTGCAATCGCGAAATTGCTGAGAAAATAACACAAAGAAGAAAATTTAAATAAGAATACAAAAATTTAAAGAAAAGTGAGAAGGAAATACATTATACAGTGAAACCTTCCATGGAATAACACTTTTCGTGACAAATTTTATTGAACTATAAATGTTACTAAATATTTCAGTGACGCTTTTGAAAGAATTCAAAATTATCAGTCTTTCTCTCTGAAGAATAAAGTCAGGCAATATTTTCAGCTATTTTCAGCCAATGAAAGCCAATGAAAAAATGTCAGGCAATATTTTCAACTATTTTCAGCGAATGAAAGCCAATGAAAAAATGTCAAGCTATATTTTCAATTATGTTCAGCCAATGAAAACCAATGAAAAAAAGTCAGACAATTTTCAGCTATTTTCAGCCAATGGAAAAATGTCAGGCAATATTTTCAACTATTTTCAGCCAATGAAAGCCAATGAAAAAATGTCAGGCAATATTTTCAACTATTTTCAGCTAATGAAAGCCAATGAAAAATGTCAGGCAATATTTTCAGCTATTTTTAGCCAATGCAACCCAATTGAAAATGTCAGGCAATATTTTCAACTATTCTCAGCCAATGAAAGCCAATGAAAAATGTCAGGCAATATTTTCAACTATTTTTAGCCAATGCAAGCCAATTGAAAATGTCAGGCAATATTTTCAACTATTCTCAGCCAATGAAAAAATGTCAGACAATATTTTCAGACATTTTCAGCCCATGAAAGCCAATGAAAAAATGTCAGGCAATATTTTCAATTATTTTGAGTCCATGAAAGCGAATGAAAAAATATCAGGCAATATTTTCAACTATTTTCAGCTCTGTCAGCCAATGAAAAAGTTCTGATCTGAGAAGAGTTCTATTGGGTTGGTGCAAATGAAATGTTAGGCGCGAACGTGCAGTGGAGACAGGCCACAACCACAGCGGAATGGAACCACCCACAGGTGTTGCGGGTATTACGTCACAGAGTTACTATAAATAGCTAGCACGTGTGTGAAGAACAAGGTTCAGGCGTGGTTTGTTTGGAACTAACGTGGCTTGCAAAGGAAACATGCAGACACCTGATTTAAGAGTCATCTTCCTCTATGAGTTTATACTGGCCCATTCTGCTGGAATTGCCACTTGAAAAGTTAACAAAGCATTTGGGGAGAATACAGCCAATGGACGAACCATTCGGCTATGGTTTGTGAAGTTTCGAAGCGGAGATACGGACCTGCAAAGCCGAAGCACGTGGCCATCGACCTGTTGCTGTTTCTGACGATGTTTAGTTACGTGTGGTTGAAACGTACCCCCGAAAAACGTGTCGTGAGACAGCGGCAGAGGTAGGTGTCCACCACACGACAGTTGTTCGCCATCTGGTTGCACTGGGTATGGTAAGAAATCTGGGCATGCGACTGCCGCATGAGTTGACAACTGCCAACAAGACTAGGCGTTTGGAAGTCCGCACGTCGCTGCTTGCCAGGACTGCATCGAATCGTTACCTGCGACGAAACGTGGGTTCTTTACGATAATCGGAAACGATCTGCACAATGGGTAAGCAAGGTACAGCCTGCCGGACGGCAACCTAAGCCACCTCATACACACCAAGAAGATGATGCTCCTTGTCTGGTGGTCCACAGCAGGTATAATTCATCGGAGTTTCTCGGCAAGAGGTCAAACCATCACTGCAGAACGTTATTGTGCTGAATTACACCAGATGCACCGGAAACCTCTGCAGAAACAACCGGCTTTGGTGAAGAGACATGGTGTTCTTCTGTTGCAAAAAACGCCCGCCCTCATTTAGCACAACGAACGATGCTGACACTATGTGCCTTGGACTATGAAGCACTGCCTATTTCCCACTGTGTCTCCGACAGACTATCATCTGTTTTCGTCGCCTGGATCACTTCCTGTCCGGGAAACAGTTCACGACAGACAACGAGGTACAACGTGCAGTTGATGACTCCTTCGGGTCTCAGCCAAAATACTTTTTTCGTTTCGTGACCGTGGCCTTGCCGGACAGATAACAACTATGTGTCGATGTCGAGGGGGATTATTTTGTATAGGCAAATTGTCCCATATTTCCGTTCTTATTGCACACGTGTGCTGGTCCTCTTCCGGACATTTCATTCGCCCCAAACCAATAAAATCTTCACATGGTCATTCTCTCTGATCTATAAACTTCTGTAGAATCTGCTTTCAACGAGAAGCACAGAACCGACAGAAAAACCTTTGTTTAATCCGAGCACCCGCAAAATACGTTTCTGGTAAAATTTCCTACCATGTCAAAATATGCGCATATACATACCAGGCACTGAATTACAAACAGTTATACAACACCAGATTGAACCTCCTTTTGACCGAATTACAGCATGCTTGTCGTTTGGCATAGATTCCACAAAATGCTGGAGTGCTTCTAAATCTACAGCACACCAGGCGTTCACTAAACAGTCCATTAATTGGCTGAGATTTACCAGAAGATGACTTTGCTCCTAGATCTGTTTCTTCAACATGTCCCATACATTCTCAATGGTTCAGATCCAGGATTTGTGTTAGCCAGGGAAGATGGTGGAAGTTGCCGACCTGCTCGCTGAACTACTGTTAAACACATGTTGCGCGACTGACTGTAGTATTGTTGATCATGAAACAGACGTCACCTGTTGCATAAAGAGTCAAACATTACAACACCTGATCGGTAACAAAGTTTAGATAATCCTCGAAGGACATCCGGTTTTTCAACAATAACTTGGGACCATTTCCGTACCAACAGAATGTGCCCTACACCATGACAACACTTCCAGAAAACTTGAGTTGTGTTCACAAGGCAAGCTGGGTCCATTGCTTCATGAGGCACCTGCCAAACTACCTTCCTACAGTCGGTACAGAACAAGGTGTACTGGGAATCGTCGGACCACATGACTTATATCTACTGACACTACCTCCAGATTCTTTACGTTAGGCTTACAAGGTAAGCTGGCTCCATTGTTTTCATGGGGCTCCCGCCTAACTATATTCTTACAGTCGGTACAGAACAAGGTGCACTGCGACTCATCGGACCACATGACGTTTATCTACTGGCATTACCTTCAGAAATCTTGAGCTGTGTTTACAAGGCTAGCTGCGTCCATTCCGTCATGGGACACCCGCCAGACTGTCTTTCTACAGCCTGCCATGCTCTCGACAAGGTTTCGGAACACAGCGATAGGTATGCGCTCCCATTCAGTACATAATGCTACCGCTAACTGCTGCTTAGTAGTATGCGTTGGTTCCAAACTTCTTATGCGGCGCTCTAATTCATCCCATAGTGGATTTATTGGATAAAGATCAGGGATCTGTGCTAGCCAGTCCACACACGATACGGAATTGTCGTCAAACTATACCGTAACAGTCCTTGCTTTATGGATCGGTGCATTATCCTGCTGGTACCAACAGAGTTCAGTTCAATAGCATTGCCATAGAGTTGGTGGGGCATAATTGTCCAGAATATCGAGGTAGACATGCTGGATAACAGGTTTCTCCCCGATTACCAATGGACCGGGACTATACCACAACCCCCCCCCCCCCACACACACACACACGACCACACTGTCAGCTCAAAACCTGACCGTAGGAACAGCGCCTGTGATAAATAGCGTTTCCTCGAGCTGCCGCCACAATCACACACGGCCATCAGACTGATGGATCGTGTATCTGTATTCATCAGTCCGTAGGACCCATTCCATTGATTTACGGTCCACGATAAATGTTCTTTACACAATGCTAAACGACGAGTAGTATTCCGAATGGAGATGAAAGGCTTATGAGCAGCCGTACGGTCACGGTAACCCCTGTAATGAAGTTCTCTGCGAATGGTACGTGTACATATCGAGATTCCAGCATTTTCACTGACCTGTACACTGAGGTCTTGTGCAGTGCTCCGTCGATTAGCTGTAACGACTCTCCTGAGGATTCGACGTCCTCTATCACTGATTTTCTTTGGTCTGTCGGTACGTTTTGCTACTTCAGGCGCGTCATGTGTCTTCCACTTATCAGTACATCCAAAACAGTTGACGTGGGTATGTTTAAACGCCTCTCGGTTTCTCTTATGGACAACCCACTGATATAACACCCAACAGTCTTTCATTTTTAAAATTCAGTTCTCTTCCGCCTTGACGTTTTCACTCAACCTCACAGTGTGATATGATCGCAGTCAGCTGCAGGCTTGTTTTTGTACCGTTTGCAGCTGTACCGCGCATCTTAAGAACGCAGTGGATCCGTTCATTTGTTATGACGGAAGGTCTCTCCGTCAGATTTCTTAAGTGGACAGCAAAGTTTAAAGACGAATCCTTTTTCCTCTTTCACATCCATTTTATCGAAAAAACACAGCGCGAAAGCACTTGTTAGGGGTTCACGAAACAACGCCTGTTAAGCTGCGCCCCATAGCGAGGCATGCGCGATAAACACGTGTGGCCCGTTTCTATGGTTACTACATAAGCTACCGTTTTTAAGACACGTGCCACAGTCGAACGCAGTATTGCACATGTTTTGCAAAAACATTATCAGTTGTTTTAGGCTGTGTAAGTCGATATGTATTATAAGGCAAATTGGTTACATTTCTCAATTTCCTTATCTTCATTCATAGATAAGTCTATGAATGAATCCTGAAGTACCAGACGAGGCTGTAACAACTGTAGTTCGTGTTCCGAATTTCTGTAACTATATTCTGTAGTTAGTGTTTGGAAATTCTGTAACTACACTGAGGAGCAATTGAATTATAGATACCTGTCTAGTAACGTGTAGCACCACCTTTCGCCTTGATGACAGCGACGATTCGTCGCGGCATGGACTCGACAAGACACCGGCAGCGTTGGTAAGCCATACGGATCCACGACCCCTGAACAAGATCCCACAGTTCACGAAAAGTTGATGGAGGGAGGTCATCTCTCTCGATCACATTCCAGATGTGCTTGATGGGATTGAGTTCAGGTGACCTAGCTGGCCAAGGAAGCGAGGTCACGTCGGTGGAGTGTTCATCCAACCATTCGAATACAATTCGGGAGCGATGGCACGGTGCATTGTCTTGTTGCAGGATGAGGTCGCCAGTGGGATGTTGAAGACCCACAAACGGGAGCAAATGGTTGTCCAGGGTATCCCAGTTACGTTGACCTGTAAGGGACGATGTCACACGTAGCAGGGGTCCCATTTAATTCCACGTAAGCAGTTCCCAGACGAGAATGCCACCTCAACCAGCTTGAGGAGTACCCTGCTGGCAAGAAGGATCCATCGCTTCATATGGTTTGCGCCGCACTCGTATCCTGCCATCCGCATGTACCAACGTGAACCTCCACTCAATAGTCCAGGCTACATTTTTCCACATGTCTAGGCTCCAGTGGGGATGTTCCCGCGCAAATGCTAATCTTTGCACCCTGTTATGTGCGGTCAGAAGCGGTACCCTCGTGGGACGATGGCTTCTGTACCCCGTATCGAGGAGATGGTTCTGGATGGTGTGGTTGCTTATACGTTTTTGTGCACCTGCGGTAAATTGCCGAGTGATTTCTTGCACTGTGGCCCGTCTATCCGCTGTTACAATGCGAGCTAGCCGGCGATGACCCCGCCCATCCACACGCTGTTGTCCACGGCAGTTGGCCCTTGCAGTGATGGTTTTACCGGATTCGATCTACTCACGGTGCACCCGTGAAACAGTGGCTCGTGAAAATCCCGGTGCCTGCACGACTTCCGAGATGGAGTTACCCATTCGTCGGGCCCCGACAATTTTCCCACGATCAAATGCGCTTAGATCCTTCGTCTTACCCATACTGCGTCCGACTCTTACTGATTTCCGTCGCATCACTCCTTATATTGTCGGATCGCTGCATACGTTGTGTCGTTTTCGTTTACAAGGCCGCCCACAGCGCCACATTTGCATAACGCCAGGTGTCTCTAATTCAATTACTCTTTAGTGTATATTCTGTAGTTAGTGTTCCCTAATTCGGTAAATATATTCTGCGGTTAGCGTTCCGAAATTCTGTAACTATATTCTGTGGTTAGTGTTCCGAAACTCTGTAACTATATTAGTGTTCCGCAATGCTGTAACTGTTTCAGTAAATATTAAAAAGTAAAAAAAAAGTTAGGTAACTTCTGCATTTTTCGTTTAGGCAAAAAGTTGATTTTCATAAGTTTATTTTGTTTTTTACGCACCGATGTTACTGTATATTTTCCCTCACACGACTGACCACTCGGAGAAGCCGCAGCGCAAATGTGAAAAAAGAACAAAGATGTCCCAAATCAGAGAGAGGCTTGCTGAATATGTTACGGTTTGCTGCTTTCTCATAGTCCTATTGAAATCAGAACCAAAAAATCTCTTTATTTCAGTCGTGAATACGAAATAAATTAATATAAGCATAACAAATGGAAGAAATAATGGGCTTTTATTCAGTTGAGAGATTGGAAAAGCGAAAAAAAAAACTATCTTTGCTGGCAGCTATTTTTAAAAGCGTGTGCATCGCCGACTTTCAATAGAACTGTCACCAATCAATTAACTGCATAACAGCGACATGTTTCGGATGTTTAATCATTTATAGATGCATTCATTGTAGTTCTGGCGGCTTTGCAAAACCTGGGGTTAATGCGACCTACAGGGAGTTCGAGGGATCGCGAGGAAGAGGCGATTTACCTACGACAGCTAACATTGCATATCGCTCACGCCGATTTCAATGTTTATGTCGAAAGAAAATGTTCGATGCTTAGAGAACAGAATACATTCGTCTGCTTTCGGGATGTTTTCTTATTAGTGTAATATTGAGTATTGTTTTATACGCTGAAAAAGACGATACTATCTGAATACAGTCTAAAACTTAATCCCTGTTGGAGTGAACGGGTTATATGTGAAACTTACTGAATTATCGCAACTGATTCATCTTCATTGAAACCCAGTATAGTTCAAAAGTTAACACTTAAAGCAAGATCATGTACGGAATAGCATGACAGCCAGAAAAATGAAATCTGCTTGCATATATTTGCAAAAGTTTAAGATAACTTGCCAGTATTAGTTTTCTGCCGATTGCGTCAACTACTGTCTGTATTACTTAAATTCCTGTCGGTGTTGCATCGGGTGGCGGACAAAACACCGACACCCAAAACGCCGATAAGACAAAACACCGACAGGACAAAATACTGACAGGGCAAAACATCGACATCTCGTTTCTATTTTGTTTTCACATCAGCAGTCGGCGCTGTTTGTCAAGGATCAAGTAATATCAGGAAGTTTCTACGACAGCTTTGTAACTCATATTGGCGTTATATTTCTATCGTCATTCAACAGGGTCACTTCTATTTGCTTCATGCATTTTTTTCGTCAGAACGGCAGATATTATAAATCACAATATTTGACTGGTAAACATTCATAAAATGTGCCTAATTATTCTAGTCATTATTATATATTTACAGAGGTATGAAATATAATTTTCTGTCCTAGGCGTAAGCCTTTTTAACAATTTTTAATCCGCCGTACTCATATTTATAAGGTTTACATAACAAGTCGAAGTGTTAAGGTACTCATTCAAAAAACATTAATTATAAAGGCTGGCCCGGCACATTTTTAGCAATTTTTACTCGACTGAGCTCACATTCAAAAAGTTTACATAACAATTCAAGTAAATTATATTGTACCTTGACTCAAATCAAAAACAAAAATTTTGCGGCCCTACAGTTTTCAATTTAGAAACACCAAATTTGGTATACTATCTTCATGTACAGCGGCAGCTGTTGATAGAGTTGAGAAGCGTGGGCGCGTCAGTGTGCTTCTGGTTTTCATGCTGAGGGGTTTTGTACGTATTTTTCATACAGCGAAAAATGGGAGGAATAGGGTCATTAAGTGTTACTCAGAGGGCACAAATAGTGACTTTATATCATGAAGGGCACTCCCAACGTGACATAAGCAGAAAGGTGAATGTGAGCAAGACAGCTTTTCATAATACCATCAAGAAATATCGAGATGCAGAATAATTTTGAGAGCAAAAGAGAAGTAGACGTCCAAGGAAAACAACCCACCCACGTGATGACAATACCATAAAGCAAATGGTTATGAGATCTCCGAGGAGTTCGTGCAAGAAAGTCAAGGTCTTTCTACATTCAGAAGGGTGTGATTTTAGTATCAGCACTGTTTTCCGACGTCTTAGCAAAGATTTTGAATTACAGTCTTATAAACCTACACATAAACATGGACTAACCTTTGTCATAAAAAAAGAAGAATCCAGTTTGCAAAGCGTCATCAATCGTAGATTGCTGAAATAAACCTGCACATAAACCTGGACTAACCTCTCTCATGAAAAAGAAGAGACTCCAGTTTGCGAAGCGTCATCAATCGTGGACTGCGGAAATAAACCTGCACATAAACCTAGACTAAGCTCTCTCATGAAAAAGAAGAGACTCCAGTTTGCGAAGCGTCATCAATCGCGGATTACTGAAATAAACCTGCACATAAACCTAGACTAAGCTCTCTCATGCAAAAAGAAGATATTCTAGTTTTCGAAGCGTCATCAATCGTGGATTGCTGAAATGAACCTGCATATAAACCTAGATTAACCTCTCTTGAAAAAGAAGAGAATCCAGTTTGCAAAGCGCCATCAATCGTAAACTGCTGAAATAAACCTGCACATAAACCTGGACTAACCTCTCTCATGAAAAAGAAGAGACTCCAGTTTGTGAAGCGTCATCAATCGCGGATTACTTAAATGAACCTGCACATAAACCTTAACTAACCTCTCTCATGAAAAAGAAGAGACTCCAGTTTGCGAAGAGTCATCAATCGTGGATTTCTGAAATAAACCTGCATATAAACCTAGACTAAGCTCTCTCATGAAAAAGAAGAGACTCCAGTTTGCGAAGCGTCATCAATCGCGGACTGCTGAAAATTTGAGCCAAGTTCTTTTTCCGATGAATCAACTGGGTATCAATTTGAATCACGCGAAGCACATATTCGACCACCAGAAGGCCAAATGTTTGATGAAAAATACACCGTTAGCATCGTGAGACATCCGCCTAGTCAGATGATATGGGGTGCTATATCAGCATGCGGTACTGCTTCATTAACATTTTTGCCTCCAGGCACAACCATGACTGGTCTTTTCTATGTGGAAATGTTACGTGATAAGCTGTTAATTCATATGCAACTGCGCAGATGCACAATTTTTACGCAAGATTGTGCTCCATGCCACAGATCAAAAGCAGTAAAGGACTTCCTGCAGGTGATCTATGGCAACATTTATTAGTCATGGCAGACTATTCTGGTTTTGTTGTTGTGCAGTTGTTTAAGATACGTCTGTATTCCGCATTCTACCTGAAAAATTACTGCTGCATCGTGTGTGTTCCAGATAGGTACCTCATCACCTGACAAGAGAACAAATGTTATCCAGAGTTCAGGTGTGTCATGAGTGAAAACAAATGATTGCAAACGATCCAAACTTTGTAAACATAGTAATAACTGCCCATGAAACGTGAGTCCACTATTATGACTCTCTCACGAAGCAGGCAACGTGTGTCTGGAAAAACACAGGCTCACCTTCTCCGAAGAAAGTCCGCCAAATCAAATCAGCTGGGAAGGCGATGGTGACATTTTTCTTTTATCATAACGGTGTAGTCTACCAGCATGCCATTCCTCCCTAAATTACTGCCAATGCTGAGTATTACATTTCAGTCTTGGAGCGTCCGTGACGACACATATCGATTAAAGGACCAAAACTGGTGGGCAAGTGGACCTTACACCATTATAACGCCCGCGCATGTGGCTGCTTGTGTTGAACAGTTTCTTACGAAATGCCGTATTGAAATCATGCCACGGCCTGCCTACAGTCCTGATCTCGCCCTGTGGGATTTCTGGTTGTTTCCAACATTGAAGGTGAAGTTCCGTGGCGCAAAATGCAACACAGATGCTGACGTTATTCAAGCTGTACATGCGTCGCTAAAGGAGCTTCCACAAAATACCTTTGCCACATGCTTTGAAAAGTGGATTGAACAATGGGGACCATTGCATATCATCCGAGGTAAGATACTTTGAGGAAGAATAACCTATATTTCTTCATTTGTTTGATTTTACTCTCAGTTTTACGGAACGGCCGTTGTATAACCGCAGGGGGGCACAAAGTACGAAGGACCAGAAATCGAAGAAAAGACGAGCGTAAACTAGAAAAGACACGACTTACTTTGTGACGGTGATGCAGCTAGCATTCACTTCATCTCATGAGTTTTGTCTCTGGCTCAAATGGTGGCACAACGCTTCATCGCTAGCGATATTTGGTGAAAAAAAGTGCCGTTTCGTGTATTCTGGTATCGTGTAAGGTGTTGCGATGAAATAACCCCTGATCGTTCAAATGTTCGTTGTAAGCATCAGCTGTGATGGCATTATTGCGCCGTAAGAGTTCATAGTGAATCACACCGCGACAATCTCACCATGTAACTCAGCCTCATGTTCCGTTCATGAGGGCGTTGCTTAGAGACCTTCTGTGGGGGTTGTTCCTGTTTAGTCCATGCTCTTTATGATGTAACATTCACGTATGTGAACCATTGTCGTCACCTATGACCAAACAATGGAAAAATCCGTCCCATTTTTCTCTTTCACGCAGAGCAACAGCAATGGAGTAGCTTTGCATCCGATTCTGGTGGAATAAGAATGGGGACAGTTTACACGAATAACCCAATTTCCGTAGACTGGTGTTGATGGTCGTATGGCAGGTCTTCAGTTCCTCTGCCAGTCTCCGTAGTTTTGCATGAGGCTTGATCGATAGCACGTGTTGCAGTATACCATCTTCGACATTACTCGCAGAGTTGGGCAGGAATGCATTACAAAGTAATGGAAGTACAGATTACAATTAACGTGTAATGCATTACAAGGTAATGGAAGTACATATTACAATTAACGTGTAATGCATTACAAGGTAATGGAAGTACAGATTACAATTAACGTGTAATGCATTACAAGGTAATGGAAGTACAGATTACAATTAACGTGTAATGCATTACAAGGTAATTTAAGTACATATTACAATTAACGTGTAATGCATTACAAGGTAATGGAAGTACAGATTACAATTAACGTGTAATGCATTACAAGGTAATGGAAGTACAGATTACAATTAACGTGTAATGCATTACAAGGTAATGGAAGTACAGATTACAATTAACGTGTAATGAATTACAAGGTAATGGAAGTACAGATCATAATTAACGTGTAATGCATTACAAGGTAATGCAGTAACACGTAATGCAATACAAGGATATCTCAACTATGGTTTGCAAAAGGTAATGGAATAAATCTGAAACGCATTACAATGAAGAGGATATAATTCAATCATTTAATGATGCCATTCGCACGCAATGGATTTATTTGGTAATGGAATTACACAGTTTGCAAATAAAAATTACATACTAATAGTTCATAGAAATGTACGTTTGCCAAAAGCTCTGTCTAGAAAAGTCGGCCATGTAATATAGCAGACAGAGACGAAAGTGTCCTGTAGAATGTTCTAGAAGCGGCAAGAATGGGTTACACGTTTGTAGAATGTTGCAGAATGATGGGAAGTTGGAGAGCTTTATGTACATAAATCAAGAATATTCCAGATGGTTCAGGTCCTGTCGTTAAGTACATACAAAGGAGTCTTTCGTTCGCTAGTCCAGTGTTCGTATCGTACAAGTAATGGACAACGACACTTGAGAAGTACAGCAAAAATGTCAAGATTTCGCAAATTTCTGTAATATTCGGCAGTGCACCCTGAGGTGCTGAACTGTGAGTGTAGTGCTAATATGTGCTTGTGGCTATAGAGGGGTAATTATTTTGGACAGTGAAACCTATATAATGGACGAGAATACTGTACTGGAGATGGACGAAATGAGTATCTCTAACCGAAATAAACGTCCCATTCGTACTTACTTCATATGTATTATTTCGTTCAAATCACTTTACTTGCGGCGAAGACGGGGCAAATACTCATGCCACACACGTACAATCTCCAATACCTACTGTGACGTGCCTACCTCGCAGGACGCACACGACATAAAAGGCAGATAACAGCAAGAACGAACGTCTGCGTAGCTCAGTTGGTAGAGCGACTTGTTCCGGAATAAGGGGACTTGTTCCGGAATAAGGGGAATTTGAGAAAGGAATTCTTTCGATCTCGTTGGCAAAGCTGTTTATTGATAAAGTTTATTTTGTCCCGCATATTAGGAACTTGAAGTTTCTAGCAATACTTTGAAAGTTCAGCAGCAGCAGCAGCCTAATAATGTAAGCGCAGGATAGGCTTTTACAGTGGAAAATAGCAAAAAAATAAAAAAAGATTAAACATTACTTTCCTTGATCTAGCGCCAGGATATTGTGATTAATTATATTGAAGAAATCTTTTACGTAAACAAAGCTACGATTCAAAGCTGCACTTGAGTTCATTAATTATCAAACATCGAAGCGTCATAGCTGAAAATTCTGCTTAATAAGTCTCATTAGTAATATTAGTACATGCGACAAAATTTGAAAATATAATCTTGAACCGAAGCTGATTAAGCGAATGTGTTTTGAAATAGAAATACATTCTATTCTTCACAGGTTTCAACTTAATTATTTCACATGGGACCCTCTGAGTGTCCTAAAAATAAGTATCAAAGCAAACTTCAAATTTTTGCTGCACTGCCAGTTGCTTAAACTATGTTTTTCTCCTCAACTAATACATTTTGACATTAGATCTTCTTAATATGGAATTAAATCGTACGAAAAGTAAAACTTGCATGAATTCCAGGCTGCAGGCAGAAGATTGCATTACTTAGTTTCAAAAAGGCAATAACAATTTCAAAGGAGATTTTCGAAGAATTTCAGGTCTTTTTTTTTTTGTAACATTATGTTTCAGGATTAAAGTTAATATCACAGCGATACGTTAGGGAGCAAACTTCCTGCGCAGAGAGGAAGATAGGCTGCAGAACTGAAAGTGAATTTTATACTTTTCTTTCCGTTAGCTGAGGTAAATAGTTAATTACGTTATTTTGCATGTTCCATGGGAATAAAGGTAATTAAAATCTATGCTTTAAAGCGTATCTGCAAATACTTTCCCTTAGCGATGTACTTTTCTAGGAAGATAAGCGATGAAACTTCTGCTAACTATTCATTCGGAATTGTTTGAAAGTAGTATTTGTTTCGCAAAATTTTAAGATCATTTGTTTTCGTGTAAGTTTTGTTTTATGTCTAGGGGCGGTGCCGTAGAAAAAAACTCAGCACATTATCTTGCCCGCCAGATAATAAAATTACTACGTTACTGCTTTGATACGAAATTTTTATGATGGCTTTTGAAAGATAATTACGCATTCTATATTTTAAAGCAATTTTCCATCCAGCAAAAAAGGCAGTAGCATTTTATGCTTGTATAGATACGAGTATTGATTGATATGTAAGGTCTCCAATCGTATAACATAAATAAATAAATACATCGCTCTTTCCACGTTTCAGAAACACATAGCAACCGAAAAATTGTTTTCAGCCGCCGCCGTGGAATTGAATCACGGATCTCTCGATATCTAGCCGAGCGCGTTAGCTTTACACCACGGTGGCCAACAATCCGCGGTGCTATGTGTGTTTTTAAGCTAGCTACGTGGATTGTTGGCGGACTTAAAAATAGCACCGTGGATTGTTGGCCACCGTGGTGTAAAGCAAACGCGCTCGGCAAGATATCGAGAGATCCGTGGTTTTATTCCACGGCGGCGGCTGAAAACAATTTTTCGGTTGCTATGTGTTTCTGGAACGTGGAAAGAGCGATGTAATTATTTATTTACTGATGCCACGTATTTGGAGGATTTTCATCGTATAACATAAGTTTCTGACAAAATAAAATAGTGAAAGTGGCATCAAAACGAAGGAAATTTATTTCTGTTAAGTATTACAACCTTATTTTTCAACATATTCTCCATTTACTGCTACACATTTTTCCAAACGCGCTATTCACTTTTCCATTCAGTCCATGAAGAAAGTTTGTGGTTTTCTTCTGATGCATTTTCATACAGCAACTCCAATTTTGGCATGGGATGGAGAATATTGACCATCCAACAACTCTTTCAATTGTAGGAACAACCAGATTTCGGACGGTGCCAAATCTGGACTTTAAAGAGGGTGTGGAACAAGTGTGAATTTCAGGCTTCGCACTGTTTCCATCGTTTGTCGAATGCAATGTGGTCTTGCGTCGTGATGTAATACAGTCATTTGCAAAAGTTTAAGACCACCTGTTCGTATTAGGAGATTTATGAAGATAGCTGCTTGTATTATCAAATAGAAGACATCGCTCTTTCCATGTTTATGAGTGAGTCACGGAAACATTCTCATCGACCACCACCGGGAATCGAACCCAGGGTCTTCCACTCACGCGCCAGACATGCTATCACTGCACCACAGCGGCCTCGAATTCCTCCAGACTCACATACGACTAACTGCCAAGCGCAGGTTGCTTCTTGGAGCCCCGCAAAATGCTGGGGATTCACCAAAAATGGTAAGCAGCAACAGAACAAATAACTAGGAGGCGAATGAAATATTAATACACACAATTGACGTGGATTAGGACCATCAAATAGAAGTCATTGCTCTTTCCACGTTTATAAGTGAGTCACGGAAAAATCGAACCCTGGGTCGATTCCCGGTGGCGGCCGATCAGAATTTTTCTGTGACTCACTTATAAACGTGAAAAGAGCAATGACTTCTATTTGATGGTCCTAATCAACGCCAATTGTCTGTATTAATTACCACCTATATTACTGAACTTCCTGTTAGCGTTGCTTCATCCTACAGCGGCAGCTGTTAATAGACTAGGGGGAAGCGTGTGAGCATCAGTTTGCTTCGGGTTACCATGCTGAGAGGTTTTGTACGTATTATATACATAGCAAAAAATGGGCAAAAGAGCGTCATTAAGAGGGCACAAATAGTGACTTTGTATCATGTGGCATAAGCAGAAAGATGAATGAGAGCAAGACTGCTATTCATAACACGATCATGAAATATCGAGATACAGGTGAATTTGGCCACCGAAAGAAACGTAAACGTCCAAGGAAAACAACCCCACTAGATGACAATACCATAAGGCGAATTATTATGCGCTCCCCGAGGAGTTCTTGCAAGAAAATCAAAACCTTTCTACACTCAAAAGGGTCTGATATTAGTATCAGCACTGTTTCTCGATGTATTAGCAAAGATTTTGGATTAAAGTCTTATAAACCTGCATATAAACCTAGACTAACCTCTGTCACGAAAAAGAAGAGACTCAATTTGTCAAGTGTCATCAATCGTGGACTGCTGCAAATTGGAGATAAGTTCTTTTTTCTGATGAATCAACTTTGCGTCGATTTCAATCACGTGAAGCACATGTTCGGCAAAAGGTTTGATGAAAAAATGTAATGTTAGCACCGTGAGACACCGCCCTAGTCAGATGATAAGGGGTGCTATATCAACATCCGGTACTGCTTCGTTATCCTTTTGGCCAGCACTAGCATCAGTGGTCCCATTTTATGTGGAAATGTTACGTGCGAAGCTGTTAACTAATGTGCAAGTGCACATATGCACAATCTTTATGCAAGATAGTGCTCCATGCCACAGATCAAAGACAGTAAAGGACTACCTGCAGAGGAAAAAAAAAACTGTGCTTAACTGGCCCGCTAATACACTAGCGTGCAAAAATTTAATACAAGACGGTTTTTCGAATGTAACGTCGTGCAGAAGTGCTCCACATCGACTCAAATCATACCATAAGATCCCCAAGATGTACGAAATGGGACAAGTGAGCAAACCCGAACAAGCAAGGAATCCAAAAGATACAAAGGCACTTTATTGAAAAGGTAGCTTCGAGCACAACTGGACAGAAGACAGAAACGTCCATGTGACAGGCGGCTGCCAAGAAAAATCCAGTCTTTAGTAGGGGATATGATCACCCCTGACTGCGTTGCAGGATTTACAACGTCTGTCCAAGCTGAGGACGAGGTTGTCAAGGAGCTGTTGAGGCATCGCAGCCCATTCCTCTTGTAGCGCCAATCGCAGCTGCGGAATTGTTGCTGGTGGCTGGTAACGTGTTGCCAAGCGTCTCCCGAGAAGGTCCCACTTGTGTTCGATTGGATGTAGGCCCGGCGACCTTGCGGGCTAATCCATGAGTTGAACATCTTCACTTTCCAACAGCTCTGTGAGAGCCACTGTACGATGAGGTGTAGCGTTGTCGTCCATGAAGAGGAACTCTGGACCCACAGCACCTCTAAACATACGCACGTCAGGCAGGAGAACCTCAGTACCATAGCGGACACCAGTGACTGAACCTCCTTGGAAGATGTGGAGGTCAGTACGGCTACCAAGCATGATATCGCCACAAAGGAGAACTAAGCCACCTCTAAACCGGTCCCTTTCGATGATGTTGGTAGTGTAATTGCGTGTTCTCTGCTCTCTCCAGATGTGTATACGTCCAGAATTGCTCGTCAGTCTAAATCGGCTCTCATCCATGAAGAGAACTCGACCCCATTGCTGATGTGTCCAGTTCTTGTGTTCCTGGCACCAGAGAAACCGCCGTCTCCGATGAGCAGGTGTTAATGGCACACAACGTTCTGGTCGTCGTGCAAATAGACCACCTTTGTGCAGCCTCCTGGCCACGGTAAAACGCGATAACGGACGTCTAGTTCTCTGATGCATGTGCCTTGCGATTTCTCCCGCTGTCTGCCGTCTGTCTCTTCTCGGCTGTAGGACAATATACCGCTCGTCCGCCGCCGTGGTTGCTCGTGGACGACCACTGCTAAACTCTCAGACAGCTGTTCCTGTCTTTTGAAATGCTCTCCAAGCTCGTGAAACGATGCTGTTAACGTTCCCGGACTCCTCGGCCAAACTAGTCACACTTCGACCTTCTTCCAACTTTTCAATGACGCGACCTCGGGTAAATTCATCCAGATGTTGTCTACTGGATTGCCTGTTGGTCATATCACACGGTGGCAGCAACTCGAGGTCGTTCAAACCGATGTACACCGTGCAATAGCTTTCACCGAATTGCTGAGCGTACACCGCCCGTGTGCTTCAAACACTTTTGCCCCCTTCCCCCGTCATGCTGCATATATGCTCATGCCCTACCGTACCGGACCCTAGTCTATCTCCTGACTGGTCTTTCGGTCCGTTCTGTCTGCTCGTTCCGCTGTTATGCTAATTTCTCCTCTTCGTCCTTAATTTTTGCACACCAGGGTAGTTCCGACCTTAACCCTATCGAAAATTTGTGGACCATTTTGAAAGACAAGGCAGCAAATAAACAACTATCAAATTCCCAATCTTTGATTGATTCGATACAGTACGTGTGGTGCAAAGACATTTAAAGTGACTACTGCAAATCCCTCATTAAGAGTATGCCACATCATATTCTGTCAGTTAGGAAAAACAAAGGTGCCAACCTTAAGTTGTTGTGTGGTTACGCAACTTATGATTGGTACTGATTTCGGTCTTTTTGTGTTCTAAAGAATGTAAGTATTCATCTATGGTATCATTTTTTCAAATATATCTTGTAACGTACCAGGAGATGTGACGTACCTGCCCGAAGGTCGCACACGACATAAAGGCAGATAGGAATCAGAATAAAACGTCCGCGTAGCTCAATTGGTAGAGCAACTTATTCCGGAATGAGAGGACCCGGGTTCGAATCCTGGCGCGGATAAAAATGACGGAGAAATTTACTTCGTTATAATCTGACTTGTAAATTAGTTGTTTCTTTCAAAATCTTAATTTTCAATAAATTGGCAGGTGGTCTTAAAAGTTTGCGAATGACTGTAAATTGCTTTCATACTCGCTTTTACACGCCATAAATTGCTTTCATACGTCTGTGAATTTTGATTGGCGCACAACCTTCTAGTGTCTATTACTGGTCGCTGCTTTTCTATGCTTTCCAACCGTTGGTTGAAGAAGCGTATATGCTCCAGCTTTGTCCGTCTGTCGGTGCGCACGATAACTCGTGTAAAAATTGTACGATTTCGATGAAGTTTTAGTATGTGGTAGGAGACTACCTCTGCACGAACCCTATTGAAGATGGACGAAATGGGGTCAAAGGTCACGACACAGGAGCGGGATGCATTCCATTGACCTGGTAGTTCATAACGTGCGTACAAATGTTTCGATTTCGATTAAATTTTCGTATGTGGTTGGGAACCACCTGTGACGAAATTTTATTGAAAATGGACGAAATGCGGTCAAAGATCAGGACATAGGAGCGGGATCCATTCCATTGCCCTTATGCATCATAACTTATGTTAAAATGCGTGGATTGCGACAAAACTTTATCATGTTCCAGAGGTACACTGGACAGGTTCTGTTGAATATCATCGAAATGGGGTCAAAGGTCAGGGCACAGGAGCGAGATTTATTCCACAGCCATTATCCTCATAACTTGAGTAATGATTTCCGGTATGTTGGAAAGCGTATCATAATCAATGCATTGCATGATTTTACTAACTTGTTACGTAACTGGGAGGTAGCACTCATGACTAAAGAACGTTGTTACTCAAGGACGTCAGTGATCTAAAACTAACCTCGTTTGCAGTACACGGTATCAGCTACCGAACGCATGCGAAACTGTTTCCTCCCCAACTACTAGAGAACCCACGCGGTAGGAGACCTTACCTTTGAGTCTAAGTTCTTCTTGCATAAACTAAAACGTGACTCAAAACAACTGTTTGCCGTATAAATACTACACTGGCGGAAAGTGAAAAAAGAACACCAAGAAGGAGACTTCTGATACCAACGAAATTTATACAGCATAATAACGGAATGCAGAGGATAACGTGATCAAAACATTATAGCAAAATACAGCTGTATTTGCTGGTAAACTGAAAAATTACATTTCCATGTAACATGGTTAGTACGAGGTTGAACCGCCATGAACTGCGTCACACTGTGCAATTCTGGCATGGAGTCTGTCGTAGAGATGTTGGATGTAAGTTTGGGGTATTGAGTTCCAAGCATCCTCAACCTGGACGCGTAAATCGGGGATGGTCGGGGCTGGCCGTGGAGACCGGATAAGTCGTTGTCCCATAAAATCGCGCAAGTGCTCAATGGGGACAAATGCGGTGAACGTGCAGGCCATTGAAGTTGTCTCACACCCTGAAGTGCATGTTGCGTTGCACGTGCCGTGTGTGGGCGTGCTTTATCTTCCTGGAAAACACCACGATGGACTGACGTTACAAATGGCACAACAACGGGCTGAATGATGTTGATATATCAGGTGCTGTTTAACGTACCCGGTACAAACACTAGTTCTGTACGGGAGTGATGGCTGATCGCTCTCCGCAACAGGAAACCAGGTGTAGGCCCTGTGTGTCGCTGGCGGATGCACTAAGGGTGGAGACGCTCCACTGTACGTCTGCGAACACACATACGGCCATCGGAGGCTACCAAGCAGAATCTGCTTTCATCGCTGAGCACGACAGATCGCCATTGCGTTCTCCAGTGCAGACGTTGGTGATACCACTGCAGCCGTTCCTGGCGGTGGGCTGGAGTCAGAGGTACACATGCCAGAGGCACACGTTCACGTAGTCCTGCATCCAGTAGACTGTTGCGGATTGTTCGTACAGTCACCTCAGGTGCAAGGACAGCTCGGATTTGCGTCACAGTGGATGTTCTGCTTGACAACGCCGCTCTTCTTATGCGTCGATCGGTCCGCTCATCAGTCCGTCTGTGACTCCCGGTTCCACGTCTCCTCGTGTGGGAATGTTCCTTGGACCATCTACGCCACCATCGTACAACCACCGATACTTCCCGTCCAATTCCCTCCGCAATACCACGATACGACCACCCGGCCTCGCGGAGTCCGACTAGACGACCTCGCTCAAAGTCCGATAACTTCTGAAATCCTACACGTCTTCCATGTCCAGGCATTGCAGCTTCTTCAGGGTGTTCGCACGTGTCCGTACGCCGAAGACTGATTACATTCACTTCGCCGTACTCCTTAAATACCACCGACGATAATTTGCTTATTATGCCGTGCTGTGGCGTAAGCGTTAACCGGTTGGTTCCGAAATTAACATCACACCTACGTAAACTCGACCCCATTAACATATGTAAATTTCATGATCATCCGTCAATTTCTTCTTGGTGTTCTTTTTTACCTTTCCGCCAGTGTATATTAACGAAACAGATTCAATTTATATTGGCGCGTTTCCCGTTACAAATGATCTGCTATGCTAAAAGTACAAGGCATATCGAAAACATGATATCCATTGGTAAAGCAGTTATTTTGAGCTGATATCAATTGTGCCTTTTACATACGAGATGTGATCAAAAGTATTCAGACTGGTCGCATAAGTTGGGAATCGCATGATACAGCAGGACGAGATTTAGCACAGGTTGACCTTCGAGACTACTGCGCATGTTCCGAGAATGATGTCTTACCTGCTTCTTCTGTTTTCTTACAGTAGTACTTTGTTCCTAAGTGTATGAAACTTGTGAAAACAGAAGTTTTGTCCTCGACGTTTATGGAAGCCGTGTCCCCTCACTACAGAGTAAGTCGCTATCGCAACTCAGCTACGAGGACAGAATGTCTCGCTGCAGATTTAAAGTCTGGACACATGTTTTCACCTCTGGCGTACGTCACATCATCTCCATCTTAATTTTTAGCACGTCTTTTGTAAAATAAGATCGTGCTTATGTTATGGATTTGTCCGTCCGTCCGTCCGTCTGTACCCACAATATCTCTGCAACTATTAGTCCGATTTGAAAAATTATTTTTGCATTGGGAAGCTTGAAATATGAGAATGATGATCCTTCATTTCCTTTTTTTTTTTACGATGTACAATTTCGCCGCTAGAGGACGTGAATTCAGATGATGTCGAATTCAAAAATACGTTTTATTCCACATATTTGCGTCTAAACATCCGATTGAAAAAAATATTTTATATTTCGATTCCATTTATGTCGAAGAGTATTTTAGATATAGTTACTTTTTCAAATTACGGATAGATTTTCCGCTAGGGGACGTAAAAGTAAATTACATTTTCCCCGATAACTCTTCTTATAAAGCTCCGATTTGAAAATTGTTTTCTTCTGAGGATACACCTCCTAATGGAAATCTTTTGCATATAATTTCTAAATTTTGGTAAGTAATACTTTGGCCACCAGGGGGCGTAAGTGTTAATTTTTGCTTCTGATGTATTGGCCATAAAATCTGAGCTTCTAAAATATCGATTGAAAAAATTATTTCGCGGACTGATTCCACTCACATCGATAAACCCTTTTCGGAATATTTTCTTCTTAAAATATTCAACAGTTTCTCCACCAGGGGCGTAGATGTATATCTTATTTTTGTCAATATCTCTACTTCTAAGAGTTCGATTTGAAAAATTTCTTCTTTGTTGGATAGTGTTTTCAGTGTGACATATTTTTCATATAACTTCAAAATTTTCAAGTAATTCATAGACTTTCTGCTAGGGGGCGTAGAGGTAAATTGCGTTCCCCCTATATCTCTGCTTCTAAATCTCCGATTTGAGAAATTCTTCCTGCACAGGATACAGCTCCTGATGGAAAATCGTTGGCGCATAATTCCTTATTTTTGTAAAAAAAAAATGGTTTGGCCACCAGGGGGCGTAAATCTTAATTTCCGCTTCTGATGTATTTGCAGCAAAATATGAGCTTCTAAAATCTCGATTGAAAAAAAAGTCGTTTGTTGACCGATACTACTCATGTCCAAACCTTTTTGGTACATTTTTCTTGAAATAATGCATGGTTTCTACGCCAGTGGGCGTAGATATATATTTTATTTTTGTCAATATCTCTCCTTCTGAGAGTCCGATTGGAAAAATTCCTCTTTTGTTGGATAGTGTTTCTGATGCCAAATGTTTTTCCTATAAATTCAGAATTTTCAAGTAACTCATAGACTTTCCGGTAGGGGGCACAAAGGTAAATTGCGTTTTCTAAAACTCCGATATGAAAAATTCTTCCTGTATCGCATACAAGACCTGATGAAAAATATTTTTCACATAATTTCTAATGTTTGGTAAATAAGGTTTTGGCCACCAGGGGTCCAAAAAGCAAAATCTAAGTGTTAATATCTGCTTCTGATGTATTTCTAGCAAAATCTGGGCTCCTGAAAACTGGACTAAATTTTTTTTTCTTGGACCGATACCTGTCATATGGATAAACCTTTTGAGAATACTTACTTCCTAAAATAATGCATGGTTTTCCCACCAGAGGACGTAAAGTCACATCTTATTTTTGTCGATATCTCTGTTTCCAAGAGTCCGATTTGAAAAATTCTTTGTGTGTTGGAAAGCGTTTCCGGTGCAAAATGTTTCTCATATAAACTCATGTTTTTCTTAACGCACAAGTCTGCAACCAGAGTTCGTAAGCTCACGATTCCGTTTACAGCAATATCTGAGGGACTAAAAACCCGATTGAAAAACTTCTTTCTTCCGTCAGATACTATTGTTTTCCATACCGGTTCCATTGGTTTTGAATAGCTTTGATAAATTTAATTTGCGTCAGAACGGATTCAAAAGACGTGCTTATTACACCCGATAATTCGGTGTCATCTTTCTTATTGTATTTGTCTTTGAAGCCAAGTAGGAATTTTTTATTAGTTCTAAGAAATGTGTAGAACAAACATCACAAATTTTTCGAACAACCCAACGACCAAAGGATTCATTTTCCACAATCGCGCGCTAATGTGAAAACTCAAGTTTATCAGCGACTGGCATCGAGTCCGTGTCCCCCTCACTCTGGAGTAAGACGCTCTCCCATCTGAGTTACGTAGTTAGAATGTGTCGCTGCAGATTTGTCGTCTTGACATATGTTTTCACCACTGTAATACATCAGAAGCTGTTCGTCGCAGTCGTAATACATTGATCACCGAATTTGCATAAGATTTTGCCAAAAACTTAGCAAAACGTGCAAAGACTAAATGTTACAGAAATTCTATGTGGAGGACTGCATGAGTCGGACACAATTTTATGAGCGGCATCAAACAGAAGTCATCGCTCATTCCACGTTTAAAAGTGAGTCACGGAAAATTTATTAATGGCTGCCACCGGGAATCGAACCCAGAGTCTTCCAGTTACGCGCCGGAAATGCTTCCATTGCACCACCGCGGCCTCGAATTCCTCCAGACTCGCATAAACTAACTACCAAACCAATTGGCAGATTGCTTCTTTGAGCCGCGCACAATGCTGGGGATTCACCAAAGATGGTAAGCAGTAACTGAACAAATAACTAGAAGGCGAATGAATAATTAACACAGACATTTGACGTGGACTAGGAACATCAGACAGAAATCATCGCTCTTTCCCCGTTTAAAAGTGAGTCACGGAAAAATTCCCATTGGCCGCCACCGGGAATCGAACCCAGGGTCTTCCAGTTACGCGCCGGATATGCTTCCACTGCCCCACAGCGGCCTCAAATTCCTCCAGACTCACATACGCTAACTGCCAAGCCAATTAGCAGGTTGCTTCTTGGAGCCCCGCACAATGCTGGGGATTCAAAAGATGGTAAGCAGCAACTGAAGAAATAATTAGAACGCGAATGAATAATTAATACAGACATTTGACGTGGACTAGGAACATCAAGCAGAAATCTCTTTCCACGTTTATAAGTGAGTCACGGACAAAATCTCATTGACCGACACCAGGAAAAGGCCGCTGTGGTGCAGTGGAAGCAAATACGGCGCGTAACTTGAAGACCCTGGGTTTGATACCCGGTGGAGGCTAATGATAATTTTTTCCGTGACTCACTTATAAACGTGGAAAGAGCGATGACTTCTGTTTGATGACCATGGTCTACGTCAAGTGTCTTTATCATTTATGAGCGGCATAAACGTTTTAAAAATAGTCGTGAAAGTGTTGAGAGTGATGAACAGTTTGAGAGGCACCCAACCAGCAAAAGTGAAAACACTGTCGTAGTTGTGCACACAGTTGTGCGGGAAAATCGTCCAAAACACTATTCGTGAGTTATATGAAGACTTTAACATTAGTTTCGATTCAGTTCAATCGATTCTTACGATCGATGTGGGTATGAATGGCGTCTCAGCCAAATTTGTGAGAAAATTGCTCTCAACTGAGCAAAACAGGACCGTGTTTCAGCTGCTAGAAACCTGCTTGTTGTTGCTTTTTTACTGAAGGTTTAACGACCACCGTGAGCAACTAGATGGGCTATAAGTAGTCGCCTGTCCCTAATTTAGGGCCACTGGATGCAGGGAAGGGAGAGAGCTAAGACAAACACAACATCCATGCCTCAACGGGACTCGAACCCGGACCCCTCTCGGTTGAATAGTCGTGAGCCATTGCTTGCATCACTCCGCCAACGGGGCAGCGTGACCTGCTTGAGAGCGTCGAAAACGACAAAAGCTTTTTAAAAACTATCACAACTGGTGATGAATCGTGGGTTTATGGGTGTGACCCCGAAACTAAGACTCCAAACTCTCCTAGACCCACAAAAGCACGGAAGAGCCGTGGCACTGACTAAAGGATGCTGACTATTTTTTTAATCACGAGGGAACTGTGCATCTTGAGTGCCCTCTATCAGGCGAATCATCAAAGACTACTACTGTCAAGTTTTGCTGGGTTTCAGGAATGCACTTCGTCGCAAAACGCCGTTATTGCATGAAAGTGACGACCAGCAACTTCACCATGACAACATACCTGCCATGCATCGCAACTTGTACAGCAGTATGTTGCTAAGCACCGCATTGTACAGTATTGACAGGAACCCTATTAGGCAAATCTCGCTCTTTTTGACATTTTTTCTCTTCCCTAAAATCCATTACCTATTGAAACGAAAAATATTTCAAGACATTTTTAAGGTACAACAGAGAATGCGACGAAGCAGGCGTTCGCTATTTCATAAGATGACTTCAAAAATGCTTCTGGCAGTGGAAACATCGCTGGGTTAAGTGTATCGCTTCAGGATGGGACTACTACAAAGGTGATTAAGTTTCAAATGTGCAAGTCTTGTACTTTTCTTTTAATAAATCCAGACTAGGTACTTTTTTATCGCACCGTGTACACAACGCCAGAAAACAAACCTATGAAACTAAAAAACAATTTGCAGAACCAAACGGCCACATTTGGGATTTTTTAAGTACTGTACGCAGAATGGAGGTTTGGCTCCTCTCGTTCAGACCACAGTGGAAGCAGTAGTGGGCTGCCCCAGTGGTGCAGTAGTCTAAGCAATGGGTCCGGGTTTGAATTCCGGTGAGGCATAGGTGTTGTGTTTGTCTTGAGGCACTGGCTCTATCCCTTCCCTTGAACCAGTGGCCTTAAATTAGGGACGAATGACTGCTTATGGCCCACTGAGTTGCTCACGGTAACCCACAATAAAAAAAAACAGTAGCGGATCGAGAAAGTTATCTTACGCGGGTTTTGCTCCAGTCTAAAAAATAGAGACCATCCGGGGAGCACACACACTCTGTAAAAAAATAGTACCGGATCTAGAAAGTTACAGACTGGGGCTGTTGCTACAGTTTAAAGTTTATAAAAATAGAGACTTTCTGGGGAGCAGACACACTCTGTAATGAAAAAAATAGTACCGGATTTAGAAAGTTATCTGTTGCCCCAGTCTTAAAAAAATAGAGACTTTCTGCGGAGCACACATATTCTGTAAAAAAAACAAAAAAATAGTACCAGATCTAGAAAGTTATCTTACAGGGTCTGTTGTTCCAGTCTAAAAACAGAGTTACTGGGGAGCACAGACACTGTAAAAAAACCCTGTACCGGATCTAGAAAGTAATCTTACGGGGGCTGTCGCTTCAGTCTAAAAAATAGAGACTTTATGGGAAGCACACACACTCTGTAAAAAAAAAAAAAAAAAAAAAAAAAAGTACCGGATCTAGAAAGACTCTAAAAAATTATCGTACAGGGGCTGTTGCTCCAGTCTAAAAACAGAGTTTCTGGGGAGCACAGACACTGTAAAAAACCCTGTACCGGATCTAGAAAGTAATCTTACGGGGGCTGTCGCTTCAGTCTAAAAAATAGAGACTTTATGGGAAGCACACACACTCTGTAAAAAAAAAAAAAGTACCGGATCTAGAAAGTTATCGTACAGGGGCTGTTGCTCCAGTCTAAAAATGAAGACTTTCTGGGGAGAACAGACTCTGTAAAAAATAGTACCGGATCTAGAAAGTTATCTTACGGGGCTGTTGCTGCAGTCTAAAAAATAGACTTTCTGGGGAGCACACATATTCTGCGAAAAAAACAGCACCAGATCTAGAAAACTATCTTACGAGGGCTGTCGCTCCAGTCTAAAAAATACTTTCTGGGGAGCACACACACTTTGTAAAAAAACAAAAAAAAACAGTACCGGATCTAGAAATTTATCTTACGAGAGCTACCGCTCCAGTAAAAAACAATAGACTTTCTGGAGAGCACACACTGTAAAAAAACACAAAAAAACAGTAGCGGAACTAAAAAGCTTTCTTACGGGTGTGTGTGTGGGGGGGTGTTGCCCCAGTCTAAAAAATAGACTTTCTGGAGGGCACATACACTCTGTTAAAAAAAACACAGTAGCGGATCTTGAAAGTTATCTTACAGGGGCTGTTGCTCCAGTCTAAAGACATAGACTTTCTGGAGAGCACACACACTGTGTAAAAAAAAACCAGTAGCGGATTTTGAGTTATCTTACGGGGCTGTTGCTTCAGTCTAAAAAAAATAGGAACTTTTTAGGGAGCGCGCACACTCTGTAAACTTTCCAGTGTTGCCGCTTACTGACATCGTAAGATTTTTTAAATGTTCCACTAAAAGTTGTTCAAAAGTTTTAAATCACAAACTGCGAACGAGAACTGAAACATCAAGCACTATTTTCATGGCCACCAATTACCCGATTTTCGTGGAAACCAACTTGATGATTTTTAAATCTCACGTCTGATAAAATCTTTCCAAATAAAATCTGATCCCTTCTTTTCCAATGGGTTAATTTAATACATGAATTTCCGCTCGGGAATGTTTTAAGAGCATCTGTTTATAGTCAAATGGAGGTAGCTACTTCTCTCTGTCATCCACACTATCTCACACACACTACAAAGTCTACCCCACACGGTGACTTTCCTTTCTCCAATTACTAACGATACCAGACAATAATAATAAATATTATTGAATAATAGATTTTTAGGTAAAAGGAATAGATTTTAATAGGTTTTTAGGTAAATATCTATTTACCTAAAAATCTATTCCTCAGTGATAACAATGTTTTAGACTTTTCATGTAGAAGGAAAACTGTTTATTGCTTTGGGTGTCACAGGTATTCGTTTTAACCAATTAAACCTAATAACTTGAATGCTATAAAAATGTTTCTAATAAATCTTAGACCTGATAATATTTAAGCATGACAAAAAGTAAAGCTACAGGATGTCATTTATTAATGAATATAACTTGATAGCTGTTCTTTTCTTTCTGGTATAATTTTAAAAGAAAAGAAAATATTGAAGATGATAATCTCTCATGAAGCCTGCAAAACACAAAAGACAAAGACGCAAAGCAACAACAAATTAGTTGCTTACACATTAATGGAGCCCTCAAACTTTGCCGTCAGATTAAAAATATTTTAGCTAAGACTAATAAACAACACACGCAATTTTTGTAATACAGTATTAAATCAAGCAAACGAGAAAAACGGGGCTTTCAAATCATGCGGATCGGTATTAATTACAGGCTGTATGTTGAAGAGGAAATTACTTAGTTTTAAAAACATGAGAATAATTCAAAACACAACAGGTTTAGGAGAACATAACCACTTTATTTCATTTCATTTTTCTATTAAACCATAGCTTCTGCTTGGAGATTTAGTTTTCCGAAGTACCATATTTTGCAACTAAACACAGCTGCCAATGTTCTTCTATCAGCTTACGAAAGCAGCCCGTCACGCTATTTTGCATGTTTCATGGGAATAAAGGTAATTAAAGTATCAGAGTTTTAAATCTTGTTTACAAGCATTTTTTGAAAGTATGAAATCATTCTTAATGCTAAACAAACAGACAACAGAACCCGCTTGTATCGAGCCCGTATTTAGATAAATTCGAGATTTAACGAGCGCAACGAAAATTTTTGTTTGGTATAATGTTAATTTTTTTTCGTTGGAGGCATAACGACCACCGTGAGCAACTGAGTGGACAGTCGCCTGTCCCTAATTTAGGGTAACTGGTTCCAGGGAAGGAAGAGAGCCAGTTCAGTAAGACAAAAACTTCCTCACCGGGATTCGAATTCGGCTCCATCCCGGAAGAATGGTCAGAAGCCATCGCTTAGACCACTGCGTCACCAGGGGGGGGGATGTAATGTTAATTTAAAGCTAGTTTGATCATTTTGAAGGAATAAAATTTAATAAAATCACCGGATTCAAAGAGAGAGAAAAGTTAAGATGATCAATTTTAGCACACGAAGTAAAAACATTAAACGAAATCCCATATTTAACGAGAGGAAGAGATTATCTGCTGCTCACTGTTCTGAAGCTGGGAATGGTAGCATACAGGACGAAATTCCAACTGCTCAATGTAATCTTTGTGTGCTAGTGGAAGAGTGTTGATAGAAAAGCAATGAGAAGAAAGTACATCAAAAGCTCAACAAGCGATTTGTGAGAGAGCATCTCCTCCACCCACCCTAAATGAAGGATCTCAGCAGCAGAAAGAAGCTCGTTTGGTTGGAATGTAATAGAATAAACTACTAGAATTCTGAAGCGTGAGCATAGGTATACACACTCAATGGACAAAACATTAAGGATGCCCAGTTATTAGCGCTTCAGCTCCTGAGACAGGAAGCCGAGGTTGATGACGTAGCTGGACTGGCTCTTCTGAAGCCAAGAGCCACGGGGAGCCGTGCTCTGCCAGAGAACCAACGAAAAGGCACTTTTAGTCTAGGTTGTTACCGTATTTAACAGATCATAATGAGTCATTTATTGCAATTCGTTCTCAAATATCAGCAACTGTTTTTTTCGAAAATTAAAGTTAAGGATTTAGGTGCCTAAAGCAGAAAATATTGATGTAATACTCCAAATTTGATAATGTTAAATGAACGAAGTCTGTCATGCATACTTTTTCTTTAAAAAGTATTTTCCTTATTATACAGTTTAACCATATTTTTCTCATGTCAAAAACTCAGTTCATCTTTCTCTTTTTTTCAATACTTCCTTAGGAGACATTAGTGGTTTAAACAGTTTTCCTCTTTATCACACGTTAGTGGTTTAAAACCTTTTTCTGTGTCACAAACGTTAGTAGTATAAAACCATTTTCTCTCTCACAAACATTAATGGAGTTTGAAACCTTTTTCTGTCTTCCTCAAACATTCATGGTTTAAAACTTTTCCCCTCTCACAAACATTAGGGGTTTAGTATCTTTTTCCCTATCACCAACATTCGTGGTTTAAAACATTTTTCTGTGTCGCAAACGTTAGTAGTATAAAACCATTTTCTCTCTCACAAACATTAATGGGGTTTGAAACCTTTTTCTGTCTTCCTCAAACATTCATGGTTTAAAACTTTTCCCCTCTCACAAACATTAGGGGTTTAGTATCTTTTTCCCTATCACCAACATTCGTGGTTTAAAACATTTTTCTGTGTCACAAACGTTAGTAGTATAAAACCATTTTCTCTCTCACAAACATTAATGGGGTTTGAAACCTTTTTCTGTCTTCCTCAAACATTCATGGTTTAAAACTTTTCCCCTCTCACAAACATTAGGGGTTTAGTATCTTTTTCCCTATCACCAACATTCGTGGTTTAAAACATTTTTCTGTGTCACAAACGTTAGTAGTATAAAACCATTTTCTCTCTCACAAACATTAATGGGGTTTGAAACCTTTTTCTGTCTTCCTCAAACATTCATGGTTTAAAACTTTTCCCCTCTCACAAACATTAGGGGTTTAGTATCTTTTTCCCTATCACCAACATTCGTGGTTTAAAACATTTTTCTGTGTCGCAAACGTTAGTAGTATAAAACCATTTTCTCTCTCACAAACATTAATGGAGTTTGAAACCTTTTTCTGTCTTCCTCAAACATTAGTGGTTTAAAACCTTTATCTCTCTCATAAACATTAGTGGTTTAAACCCTTTAAGGCACGGGAAAGTTGCTGAATTCTTCAAACTCCGCAAAAGTTGTTCAAACACTCCGTTAATGTATAAAATTAAAATTACTTACATTTAAATCCATCCTGATTTCCGAATTTAACCTGTTTGAAAAGTGGTGAAAAAGGTTTACTTCATGAAATGAAGACATGTTTTTCATTGGACAAATTGGAAAACGTCTTCTTCATTGCAAAAAATCTGAAACTGTTTTCTTCATTACACAAATGAAAAAAAAATCCTTGCGTTTGATTCCATCCGTGTTTTTTCATTTTCTGCAGAGCCTCCTGCGCGGCACTAAGAGTAAGTTTCTATTCAGAAAACGAATTCGAATGTTCGGAGTTTGCAAATCAGACGAATAGCATCTCTGTTGCCAGTTAAAAACGCTTTTCTAGTTCATTTATGAGTTCGCCAGAACATTCTTTTCTAAATGTATTGCCGTGAATTGCCCAGAATATCTGTTCAAACTGTTTCTAAGTATTATCCCAAGAACATGATGAGATGTCAAACCGAGAGCAGATGTTAGTCTTATCCAATCATCTTGAACAAAATTAGTTTCGGGCAGTGTTTAGAAATAATTCCTAAAGAAGGATATCACGAACGCGATATGCTATGTAGGCCATAGCTTCTTGCTCAAAAAATGGAGAGTTCTCTTGACTGTTCATTCAAGTGAATCTCCCAAGCCATTGTCTTTTAAAAATTCGAAGTTCATATCATCACAGACGATATGGTGACAATGACTCGTTCGAAGTAGTTGTTACCAGAACCTCCACTTCTTCACTTCTAAAAGCATTTTCCATTTCAGATGTTAAATAAACACCTAAGCTCTTTTCTGCTTGGGATTCAGTCGCATTAACTTTTGCTGGCAGTTTTGGCAACTTGTTTGCTAGTCGCAACTGTTTTAATCTGTTCACCAACTCCTTCGGTAATGGTGATCATTAAATCGACAGAAACCTCGTATCAGACTCAACAGACATTCTTCTAAAACATCATGCGTTAATTGTGCTGTCAGTACATATTTAACGCCGACTGTTTTTAAGTTGTCGTATAAGCCCAAATGCGATATTATGGAAATAATCATTCCTTTTTGCAAAGGCAAGAGGGAAAATTTTACCCTGACTCTTAATCCACTAACGACATTTTTAGCTGTATTTAAAACAAAAGGTTTTTAATCCGAATAACATGGTTTCAGTGCCAAAGGCTGTGTGTAAAGGTTTACTAGAAGAAGGACATAACGTGCTGCTATTCATAACGTTAAATAAACTACCAATTAGTTCAAAACATTTTGACGCAACTTTATTCCCAGTGAGATGAGAAATAGCTTAAGAGGTAGTCGACGAAAATAATACTCAGCAGGAGCCACTTTGTGTCTCTCATTTTCTTTTACTGTGAGGAGATTTAGACCCGTGTTTAAAATATCTTTAATGAAATGAACTGCTAAAATGTTCCCATCTTTAAGAACAAATCCTTTGTTCAAGAAGTGATTCTTCAGCACTTTAAAATAATGGGGTAAATCTGAACACATCCATATTTCTGACGTTTCCGTGGCTGGATTTACTAATGAAAAATTATTTAAAGAATGCCAAGATCTTTCCACAAAGTTCCAAAACAATATGACGCAACTTTATTTCCAGTGAAATCGCTTTAGCGGTAGTCTAAATCTTCATTCTCCCTGAATCCTTTTTTTTTTTTTTTTTTGCCTTTCTCCTGAATTCGTTACAACTGCTTGAACTTCGAAGCCAGTTATTTAAGTGTGTATTATAATATCAATGATTACATTATGTTTCATGAATTACACGCTTTTTCAAGAAGTTTACACGCTTTTTCAAGAAGTTTACACGTTTTTTCATCGTAAAATATAGATTTCCATTCCAACACAGAATGTGCACGAACTGAGCTTCTTTGAAAGGACCAAGCATCTGGTCCATTCTATTAGGTGTGCAACTGAATTTATGGCCCCTAAACGCAAGCGATCATAGAATGTCAGCAAATGCAAATAGCTGTGTGCGATAATGGTTGATTGCAGCGCCATCCAACAGCTTTCCAGGCAACCGTAACCGCTCACAGCTGTAGTGACAGAAGGGAGGAAAGTTGACGGTTAAAGCAATGTCGTTCGAGAAGCAACACTTGAGGCATTGCCTCCTGTTTGCTTTTCAGCTGCAAAAACCGGCCGCGGAAGACCAGCAAATGATTTGTGCCGCATTGGGTGAGGCTGCTGTGTCCTACAGTTAGTGTAAGAAGTAGTTACAGCGGCTTAAGCAGGGAAATGTCGATCGCCGTGATGCAGAACATCCGGGATAGCCACAGAAATTTGACGATGAGGAACTAGAACAACTGTTGGATGTGGATCCCTGTCGCACACAGTAAGAGCTCGTCCAGGAACTCGGAGTCACACAGCAAGCCATTGCAAAGCGCCTGCACAAGCTTGGACGGATTCACAAGGAGGGCCGTTGGGTGCCCCACCAACTCACAGCTGCGAACAAGTCTAGGCGCTACGATGTTGCCGTGTCCTTGCTCTCCAGATTCAAGAAGAATTTTCTCCACAAGATTTTGACCTGTGATGAGAAGTGGATCCTCTACGATAATCCTAAGCGGCGCAAATCGTGGGTTTATCCATGTCAGCCCACCACCAGTACCGCCAAACCGAATATCCATGCCAGGAAGTTGTTGCTGTGCATATGATGGGATCAGCGCGGTGTCGTACACTATGAGTTGCTCAAACCTGGTGAAACGGTCAATTCTGAGGGTTATTGTCAGCAACTCATTCGTGTGAGTGGCGCAATGGAGGCGAAAAGGCCATACACCGGCAAAGGGCAGGAGGTCGGTCCTGTTGCTTCAGGATAACGCGCGTCCTCACACCGCGAAAACGACTTTAAACACGAACCTGGGACGAGAGATTTTGTCCCACCCGGCGTATTCTCCAGACTTCGCCCCGTGGGATTATTACCTCTTTCTCTCCCTGCAACATCACCTGAGTGATACGCACTTCACTTCGTCGAGGAGGTCCACACAAGTATTGATGATTTTAGCAACTCGAAACAGCCCTCTTTTTCCGCAGTGGCATTCGGCAGTTCCTAGACCGATGGCTCAAATGTATCCAACACGACGGGGATTATTTCCCTGATTAGGTACGTATTCGATTTGCTATAATTTGCTGTGAACGTGTCGTGCCTGTGGTCGAGAATTAAGTTCCACACGTAATAGTATCACAGCAAAACTTCGATTCAATTTGCATCTCGTCAAAACTGAGAACACACTTTTCCACACTGGATGAATTCACGCAGCATTTTTTACTAGCATAAGGACATCATTTTGGAGCCCAGGATTACATGGAAATTTCAAAGTTTCAGTTGTAGGCAATGAAATGCTAATTTTGTCTCTCCAAAAATCATTAGATTTAACAAAAGTGTTGTAATTACAATGCATCTTGAAATATCCTCGAGCATTAAATTAACCTTTGTTTTTTTCTCACTAAGGTCATCAAATTGGGTTTTAGTAAAAAGGTTGTAAAGACGTTTCTTAAGTCCCTCTGAATTCTTTTTTTTTCAGAACATTTTTTCCCTCAGTTGTTTGATTTCAGATAAATGAGATCTCCTTGACAGTACCCATCTCTTGGATTGCTGAATGTAAGTCCTAAAAATGAATAACGAGGAAATATACACCGACCATGTAGAAAATAGTGTAACTACACTAGTAATCTGAATTTATTGGCTTAGAATAAAAATCAATTTTCTAAGCTTTTGCACGTCAACCAGATGGTGTTTTTAAGGAAGGTAAACAGAAACTGCGCAGTTGCTGTCTACCTTCCTTTAAAACGCCACCTGAGAGATGTGGAATGCTTGGAAAACTCCTTTTGTTCCCCTCTAATAAATTCGGATTACTAGTATAGGTATACTATTTTCTATAAGTCCTAAAATTTCTTCTTTTCATCATTGTTTAAATTTTCGACAATGGTTGGGTGGGAGTAAATTTTTTCAATAAAACTTCATTACGGATTTCCAATTTTGAGTGGTTTTCGCAATGTACAAACGTGGCAAAAACTGCTGCACCAGTAGAACAAAAGCCAATTTTTGATGTTTGAAGTCAACTTATACAGCGTAATGGTAAAGTCAGGAATTATTATTATACATCGTTGTAAAGGAAATTTTATGCTATATTCAAATATTTTACTGAATGTAATTTCCAATAATAGAAGTGAAGTTACAAGCAAAAATGTACCAGAGGGAAAACACAAACCCAGTTCTGAAAAAGCATTCGTGTCCCTCCAATCCACTATAGCTTTCTCCGACGTCCGCTAGTTATATATAAAAGGATGTACAATCGTCTGCCGACTTAGAACGCAGCTGCTTGTAGTCAGTTAACGAAGTTTATGGAGAATTCCTGGTGATATTTGAATTTCGGAATCTCAAAGACCCTAAAATTAGTCCTGCCTCTTCTAACCAGGGCAAAATTATTACTTTGCATGAACTTGGATTCAGTAGTCGGAAAATTGCTGCTAAATGTGGCTGTGATCATTACACTGTCTTGCGGGCCATTAAAAGAGTTGCCGAAACTGGATGTGTAAGAAATAGAAAAAGAACAGGTTGACCAAGGCTGTGTACAGAACGTGATGATCGCATGTTGATTCGTCATTCCTTAAAATCAAGGTTTAAAAGAACCACTGATTTAAGAAATGAGTGGGATAATGAAGTAGGCATTATTGCATCTGCACGTACAGTAAGTCGTAGGCTACAAGAAAATGGACTGGATACACGAAAAGCTGCACGAAAACATTTCCTTACGGAACAACAACTGCTCAATAGAATCGCTTGGGCCAAGGCACATAAGAATTGGCTATTGAATGGAAAAATGTTATTTTCAGTGATGAAACAACTGTTACTGTTTCCGTTAATAATGGAAATAATTATGTACGTCGTCGGGTTGGTGAAAGATATAAGGCATGCTGCACCCAACCAACAATCAAACACCCACATTAGGTGATGTTATGGTCCTGTATTTCAACCAGTGGTGTTGGCCATCTGGACATTGTTTATGGCACATTGAATGGATCGAAATATGTGGATATTTTAGAGTCCAAACTGCTACCATCTGCACGAGGCATGGGTTTGCGGAATTTTATCTTTCAGGACGATAACGCGCCATGTTATCGGTCAAAGTTGGTTGACGAGTGGTTTAATCGAAACGTTATAAGCAAACTTCAGTGGTCGACACAGTCACCGGATCTTAATCCCATAGAAAACATCTGGGTGAAATTGAAACAAAAGATCCGTCAACAAGGACCCACATCTAAAACAGCACTAATTGAGTCTGTAAGGAGGTATGGCACCGTATTATCACCAATGGACAACTAGAGAAGCTCGTTAGTTCCATGCCAAGAAGGTGCAATATATTACTAAGAAACCATAGTTACCCAATTAAATATTAAAGCGTATTTTGCTTATTGGTAAGTTATTTCAAGTGTCCTACAAGTTTTAATAATATACTGTACAATAATTTTACGTTAAATGAAATGTACACTAATTTCACAAATTGCACTATTTTTTGCCTTTCGTTTTTTGGCTAGACGCTGTATTTTTGCTTGTAACTTCACTTCTATTACTAGCTATAACATTCTGTAAAAATATTTGAATTCCGCATAACATTTCTTTAAAAATGATGTTTAATACGTATTCCTGACTTTACCATTATATCATCATCATCATCATCATTGTCAACCATTATCAATCCACTGCTGGACGAAGGTCTCCCCAAGTTTCCTCCACAACGGTCTGTCTTGTGCCAATATCCTCCATGTCACCCCTGCATACTTTCGAATTTCCTCCACCCATCTCCCATGTGGTCTTCTTCTGGGTCTTTTCCTGTCCCTTGGAATCCAATCTAAAATTTCGGCTGTCCATCGATGGTCTGTTCTTCTGGCAGTATGTCCAGCCCATTGCCATTTCAGGGATTTAACTCTGATCATGATGTCTTCCGCTCTTGTCATTTTTCGGATCCACGTGTTCCTCTTCTTATCTCTCCTGGTTACACCAAGCATGCACCTCTCCATGCTGCTTTGAGTTGTCTGCAGCCTTTGTATGTCTCTTTTAGTTAAGGTCCACGTCTCTGCACCATACGTAAGCACTGGAAGGATGCATTAATCAAACACTTTTCTTTTAAGACATAATGGCATATTCCTCTTGAAAATTATGCTGTTTCTTCCAAAAGCTCTCCAGGCAAGTTTTGTACGCCGATTAATTTTTTAACCAATGTGACCCTCACTTGATATCTGCTGTCCAAGATAAACGTACGTGTCTGTTATCTCCAGCTTTTCTCCATCAATCGATAAATCCTCATTTCTTGTAAAAGCATTGTACATCACTTTTGTCTTCTGAAAGTTCATTTTTAATCCCACCTCTTTACTCTTGTCAGCAAGTTCCTGGATCATACTCTGTAGCTCTGATGGGGTAGTTGCAAAAATGACTATGTCATCAGCAAAACGAAGGTGCGATAGATAATCTCCATTAATCTTTATCCCTTTGTTTTCCCAGTTCAGTGATTGAAAGACATTTTCCAATGTGGCATTAAAGAGCTTCGGAGATATGGTGTCACCTTGTCTCACTCCTTTTCCAATTTTTATGTGTGTTGTATTTTCAAACAGCCGAATCTTTGCACTTGCATTTTCATAGATGTTATTAATAATATTAATGTATGCATCTTCAATACCGCAGGATTTCAGAGCCATTGCAACTGCTGATGGTTTCACCGAATCAAAGGCTTTTTATAATCGATAAAAGCCATGCACAATGGAAGTTCATATTCCTCGCTCTTTCAATTAGTTCTCTCAGTACGTGGATATGATCTATTGTGCTGTGGCCACTCCTGAATCTAGCTTATTCTCTCGGTGGAGCCATGTCCAGTGTCACCTTCAAGCGGTGTGAAAGAACTTTAGTGAAGATTTTATAAACCACTGATAGGAGGCTGATAGGTCTGTAGTTCCTGAGATCCTCAATGTCACCTTTTTATGTAGCAAGATCATTGTAGCGTTGTTCCAATACTCAGGAATTTTCCTTCATTAAGGCATCGAGTGAAAATTTGGGCGAGTACTGCTTCGATTTCTCCACTTGCTTCTTGTATGATGTCTACAGTAATTCCATCTTCTCCTGGAGCTTTTCCCCGCTTCATGTTCTTGATTGCATGTGCAACTTCTGCTGGAAGGACTGGAAGAACTCTGGTACTGGTACCTTTCATGATGTCTGGAGTACATGTATCATCCCTTTCATATAATTTGGAGTAGAAATCTTTCACTCTTGTCAAAATTTCGCCTCTATTTCTTGTTACAGAAGCATCTTCTTTCTCAGTGCCATTATCTGTTTTTTCCCCTTACTGAGATGTCCCTTTGCTATCTTTAGGCTTTGGTTGTTTTCAATTGCTTTCCTTACTAGTTCACAGTTGAATTTCCTCACGTCTTCAGTGATACCTTTTTCGTACTGTCTTGTATAGCTCTATATATTCCACTTTGGAAGTCACATCTTCTTTAGTTGTCCTCATCACTCTTCTTTTTTGCATCAACATTTTGGTTTTTCCTGATAATTTGTTCACATGCAATTTGTTCTTAGACCCAGCTAATTTTGTTGCTGTTTCCATAAGAGCTTTGGTTACTTTTCTGTTAACTTCAGAAATATCCACTTCTTCCGATGTTAGGATTTCTAAAGCAGAGAATCTGTTCTTCAGTTCCAACTTGAAGGTATTATGGTGTTTTTTAAGGTTGGTTATGTCACAACATTTTGTTTGTCTTATGAGCTTGCCACGTTCCAGTTTAGTGTTGAGGTGCATCTTACATCTCACCAATCTATGGTCACTACCTGTGTTGAACTTGTTTAGCACACTGCAGTCTTCTATGACGAATTTTTTGTTACACATAATAAAATCAATTTCACTTGTCGTCCCATTTGGATGTCTCCATGTCCATTTCCTGTGTGGCTTTTTGTTGAAAAAGGAGTTCAAGGAGAAAACCCTTCTGCCTCTGCAAACTCTACGAGAGTATTTCCACGCTGGTTTCTGTTGCCGTGACCGAATTTACCTACTGAAGTTTCAATCTGTTGCCGTTGCCCTATTTTTGCATTGAAATCTCCCATAATTATCTTTAAGTGATGCTTACCTTTATTATTTAGATCACGAATTTCCTCATAAAATTCTTCAATTTCTTCTTCAGCATGACTTGTGGTGGGTGCATAAGTTTGAATAATCTGAGCCTGGTATCTTCTCGAGAGTTGGATAACGAGTCGTGCAGCTCTGTCAGAGGAACTTTCAACGTCTACAACTTTATCCTTCAGTTTCTTGTTTATTATAAATCCAACACCACTAGTTCTGCCAGTATCTGTCCCACGATAGTAGAAGAGATGTCCACTTTTCAGTTCAATGAGATCTTCTCCTTTTCTCTTTACCTCACTTAGCCCGACGATGTCCCACTTGATCCTTTGTAGTTCCTCTTCCAATTCAAGAAGCCTTGAATCAGAAGATAGGGAGCGTCCGTTATACGTTGCCAAGGTCAGCATCAGATGGCAGCCTAGTCCGGTCCTCCGGGGATTCTTAGCACCCTCTGCCTTCATGTCGCACTGGCCGCTGCCTTGGCCAGGTACATTCCAGCTGCCGGAGACTGAGGGCCAAGATTTAAGTTGTGGAGTCATTTTGGAGGGGTTTAGCCATAACTCACCACGCTGGCCAAGCGGGTTGGTGAGTGTGATAGCATTTCCTCTAATTCCGATGGTATAGTTATACCACTATTGGCGGTCGTCAGAGCCCCTTTAGTGGGAACAGGATGTACCACGAGAAGGCGGGGTTGACATTTGTCAAGGAGAGGCTGTGATGTTACACATCACCTGACCTTACATCCCTACCATTATATATATATATATATATATATATATACGCTGTGTAAGTTGACTTTAAACATCAAAAATTGACTTTCGCTCTACTGGTGCAGGCCTTTTGGTTACGACTGTATAATCTCAACATCCCAGTTGTTATTATCAGAAAAAATACGGTTATTATCCCCTTGGATTTCAGTATGCAGGAAAATCCTTCTAAGTCTTAATTTTCGCAATTCTTCTAATGAAGCTTGAAGAATTTTCTTTTTTTGCCTGTTGACAGCTACGCGGCATTTTTCCTGCTGAAGTTATAGTAGATGTCGTGCTATTAATGGGAGAAGCTGAAGGTTTTAATATTTTTCTGAAAGACAATCCTAGCAATCGATTCTTTATCTTTGTAATGACTTGTATAAAAGTGTTCACTGCGGATCCTGGCGTATTCACGTTCACTGCGTTCAGCTGTCGGCATTTGTTTATCCAAACTTTCGCCAGAACTGAATCATTTCGTGGGAAGACGTAAAAAACAATGACCCGTCCTTTCGTGTTTGTATGCGTATTTCGTCAAGTTGCAACGGCACATGGTGACATTTCGTTAAAGAACTGGAAATAAGAATCAACACTCAGTGTACAACTTAAATAAAACAGAACGTGAAGCAAATACGATAAACAAAGAAAAGGCGCGGGTGTGCAAAATCGTAACACAGAGAAATCGGGTCCTTGGAGGGAATTTGACAAACTCAGCTCGGAGAGTAGGCCAGCATGAAGACGTAAAAATAAGTGCTTAACCGATTTTCCACAAACCCTTTCAGACACGAGTTGGCGTTCAGTTCTTAAATGGACAGACTAGCCCTTCCTTTGTAAAGCAAGAGATACCTATTAAAAACACCAAGATATACCTATTTAACCAAGAGATAACATTTTAACCAAGATATACCTATTTAAAATACCTATTACAGAGATACCTATTTAAATTATAACAATACTTGTTTAACTTTTATATTTATATTTTTTATAGAGATACCTATTTAAATTATAAAGATACCTGTTTAACTTTTATATTTATATTTTTATAGAGATACCTATTTAAATTTTAACCAAGACATACCTATTTAAATTTTAACCAAGAGATAACTATTTAACCAAGATATAAAATTTTAACCAAGATATACCTATTTAAAAACCAGAGGTTGTACTTCCGTGCAACAAGTCAAAGGGTAATTAGGGCTGTCAAAGCACGATCAGATTCGTCTTAATATAGATCACAAACACCACACCTCCCAATCACTATCTAAAAACTTAGGTTAAAAAACGTCTTTATTTACAATTAAAAGGGTGAGTTTAAAAGCTCTAGCGAGCACTTTCGCGAACCACTATGGTCGCATCATCAGGCTAAAGAGTGAAATCACTATGAAGCGAGGTACATGACATATAATAACAGAGATGAGCACAATATTACAAATATGTAAATGAGATGAGTAAAATATATTAAATGTCAATCACTACGAACTTTTTACAAAATTACCTAAATTATTTTGAGGGTTCCTCGCTTGGATATTCCAACAGGAGATCTCTCCAGGCACTAGAACCACACAAACAGGTACATCCTCATTGCAGCACTTAGGTCCCAGTTTTATAATGTGAAGACTCTCAGTAAACAACATAGAACCTTTCATCGATGCTGTTGATAGCAAGTTCGCATTGTCCCAATCTGGGTTTAGGTCTCCTCAATGACAGTTCTTGACAAAGTCGAAATAACTACTCCTTTACGAATTGCATATTTATGTTCAGCCCATCTGATTCCCAAGCTTCTGTAGGTCGAACGCACATAGCAGAGATTTGCAGTTTGTCCATTAATGTCCAACGGTGGGATACTGTAAACACCAAAGTGGGATAGAGTTGGTATTGTGTCTCTATCATGCCTAATCATAAGAAAAAGGTTTTGGGGTCTTGACACCAAAATCCGAAGAATATTTTTGCAGGTGTTTTTTTTTTAGCAAAGTAACAACTGGTTTCAAATAGGTTATACTGCCCACGTAGGTAGTTGTGGGTACACATCTGGTGAATGTTATAGAAGTCTTCCGTTTATATTGTTGTATACGTTTTTTAACACAATCCGTGGGGTACCCGTGTACTTTTGCAATCTTGTTAATCTTCATCAATTCCTGATTACAATAATAGGGATTTGAAGAATGGGCAAAGGCTCTATTAACTAGGAAGTGCTGAAAACTTACAGGAGGTTGGTGTACAAAGAATTGAAAGGGATCAGAACCGGGATAGAGGTAGGCTTACGATATACAGAGAACTCAAAGTTTGTATGGTTAGGAGAGTGTGAAACCAAGAAGTCAAGGAAGAGCAGTGACCCTTATTTTTCTATTTCTATAGTAAACTTTATGCCAGGAACTATGGATGATAAATCAGAGGCCAAAGCATGTAATTCAGCTATTGAGTGAGGCCAGACAAGGAAAACATCATCAACATATCTGATGTATAAAGATCGTTGAACACTGCAAGATTTGAGATAGTGATTTTCTAGGTGCTGTAGTAAAATTTCAGCAAGAACAGGTGACAGTGGAGAGCCAATAGGTGCTCCCTCCTTCTGTTTGTAAACAGTATTTTGAAAGCGGAAGAAACTTCTGTCCCCTACAAGTCTTAAAGCTTGAAGAATAGTATCAATTTCAGCTTGACTATATTGATTCTGGGAAAGTAGAATTTCTTCAATGTGGGAGTAAACAACTGAACGAGGGATATTAGGAAAGAGGTTTTCAACATCAAGGGAGGCCAGGAAAAACTGAGTTTTCGGAAATTGGTAGGATTTTATTTTGTTAATGGCTTCTATTGTACTTTTAACAGAGTAAGATGAACCAGTGGTAAAAGGCTTCAAGAAGGTTGCAAGAGATTTTACCAGAATTTTGGTTAGGTTTGCATATCCTGAGATGAGTAGTCGGACAGAGTTATCCGGTTTATGAGTTTTGATCTTTCCGAAAGCTTCAGGGACTCTGGAACCCAGGGGGCCGCCTCGGTGGCGCAGTGGTCTAAGCGATGGCCTCTGATCATTCGTCCGAAAGGGGTCCGGGTTCGAATCCCGGTGAGGCATGGATGTTGTGTTTGTCTTACGGCACTGGCTCTCTCCCTTCCCTGGAACAAGTGGCCCTAAATTAGGGACGGGAGACTGCTTATAGCCCATTGCGTTGCTCACGGTGGTCGTTAAATCTCAAATCAAAAAAAAAAAAAAAAAAAAAGAACAAAGAACCCAGGGAGGTAATTTTTACATGTTATACATGGAGAAGACAATGTCGTGCCATTCAGTAGTCCAGGTGCGGCGTTCAACGGCCCACTGCCTCCGCACTCGCCGGTGGTGTAACGTCAATGGTAATCGGAGGAATTGGCGCTGTGCGACAAGTCCCGCTATTGCAGACGACGTCGAACGGTACGTGCTGACACAGGTTGTTGCGCAACAAACCCTAATTCCTGCGCTAACGTTCGTGATGTGGCAGTGCGAGCCGTCAATGCCCGCCGCACAACATGCCGGTCCTCTCGTTCGGTGGAGTGCCGCGGCTGCGGCAATCGCTCGCGTCGGTGCGTCCGTCCCTCCTGCATCCACCGAATCCATACTCGCCGCACTGTGGCTGGATGTCGTTCCACACCGGCGCCGATGTCTCGGTATGATAAACCGCTGTCGCGATAAGCCACTATTCGTCCTCTGTCGAACTCCGAAACGTGCTGGAATGACTGCCGTAATCTGCGACGAGGCATCAGGAAGCTTCCCACGCACAGGTCCGGCAGCACAACACATTTCCACTACTTACACCCCGCCTTCTATGCACCCTTCTTATAGTGCTTCTCGGTGGCGTTTGCATATGCCCTGCAATGCTAATCGTTTGCATGTCCTCTCGCGGGCAACGCATGCTGAGAATTTCAGGCCAATCGGATGCTTCTTTCTTGGTGTTGCATTTTGAGTGGCCAGCAGTGTATTTACGTTTTTCAGACGGAAAATATGTGAGCTGTTGTTTCTCATTCGTTTGCAATTCCCGTGAGCTCCGTGGAATTAAAAGGCCATTCTAAACATTCTTTTATTTTTGATCGGAGTACACGACTGTCCTGGTTCTCGTTGTGAATGACAATCACCTGTATTCTGAGAGGACTTAGCTGTTAGCTGCATAGCATATTAAAAAATAGTAAGCCTTTTATGATGTGTACGAATGCAAAGCACTGACGCATCTTTAAGTGCAGCATTTATTCTCTTTTAAGGGTGCGTGTGATAGTTATAAAAATCTCGGGAAATAAGAATAAAGAGGGCAAATTAAAATTAAATTTTCCTCCACAGCGATTTAATTTCAGATATTTTTACATATTTAATTCAAAAGATTAATCTGTTCTCTTTGGATAGTTAAAACGTTAGAAACTATTCCATCAAATTAAATAAAATTTCTCGCTATGTTACTTAACAATTACGGGCCCACTAATGAGGGAAAAAGCATCAGACAGACATTTGTTGCTGATGATTAAATAATTGCTCCTTCCGTTTTGTAACGCTACAGGCGCGGAAATACGTGGAGCCTCACATCCTCCCCTTCCCCCGTCATTTTTCTGCATGAGTTTATTTTGTACCAAAGCAATTGCTCTAAGCAAAGAAAAATGTAGCCTTCACAACGTTGAATAAAAAAAAAAGTCGAATATTTCTCTAGTATTCCCCGTAACATATATTCAGTTACAAAATCTGGTGCGTACTACAAAATCTACACCACTATCTCAAAGGTTGTACCTACAGTACATGTACACATACAACAACACCCAGGAAAAGTTCTTGCAATTTAATATTTACTCAGTTACACAGTTTGGCATATACGGTGCCCTCTAGCAAACTATCTCAAAGTTATGTGCACACACCCAGAAAAAGTACTTCCAGTTTAGTATTTATTCAGTTACAATGTTTGATCTGTACTGTTTCCTCTATCCAACACTCTCAATGGTTGTACAGATATGTTTACATACAACGGACACCCAGGAAAAAACTCCTGAACATTTATTATTTATTCAGGTACAAAGTGGCCGCCCCGGTGGCGCAGTGGTCTAAGGCGCTGGCCTCTGATCATTCGTCCGTAAGGGGTCCGGGTTCGAATCCCGGTCAGGCATGGATGTTGTGTTTGTCTTACGGCACTGGCTCTCTCCCTTCCCTGGAACCAGTGACCCTAAATTAGGGACGGGCGACTGCTTATAGCCCATTGAGTTGCTCACGGTGGTCGTTAAACCTCCAATCAAAAAAAAAAAAAAAAAAAAAAAAAAAAAAACAAGGTACAAAGTGTGGTCTATACAGGCCCCACTAGCCACTTATCTCAAAGACTGCACAGATATGTAAACATACAACAGGCACACAGGAAAAGTTATTTAAATTTAATATTTATTTTGTTACAAAGTTTAGTCTATACCTTGCCATCTATCCCTTAATCTCAAAGGTCTTACCGATATGTACGCATATAGCAGAAAACCCGAAGAAGTTCTTAAAATTTAATATTTATTCAGGTACAAAGTTTGGTCTGTACTGAGCTCTCTATCTCGCTGTCTCAAAGGTTGTACAGATATGTACACATCAAATGGCCACCCAGGAAAAGTTCTTACAATTTAATATTTATTCAGTTACGAAGTTTCGTCGTACTGTAACCTCTTCAACTATCTCAAAGCTTGTACAGATATGTGCACATATAACAGACACACAGAAGAAGTTCTTACAATTTAATATTTATTCGGGTAAAACCTTTGGTCTGTACTGAACCCTCTATCTCGCTATATCAAAGGTTGTACAGATATGTACGCATATAACGGCCACCCAAAAAAGTTCTTACTATTTATTCGTTTACAAAGCGTGGTCTGTACAGGTCCCCCTATTCAATTATCTCAAAGGTTGGGCGGATATGTGCACGTCGCCCAGAAAATGTTCACCTAATATGGTGTGGAAGCACCCTTGGCGTTTAAAACTGCTTGAAGTCTCTTGAAATGGACACATACAAGTCCTGGATGGTGGTAAGTGGTATGTTGTACCATTCTTCTTGAAGAAACTGCTCTAATTCCTTGAGAGATGCAGGAGGAGGATAACTGAATTGCACCCTGTTTTCCAACGTAGACCACAGGGGCTCAATGATGTTCAAGTCCGGTGATTGTGCAGGCCAGGGAATGTGTGCAACGTCATCCTCATGTTCCTCAAACCATCATTGAACTGTTTGACTTCTGTGAATCGGGGCATTATGATCTTAAAAGATACTATCCCCTGACGGAAACAATGTCTGCGCCATTGAAAGCACATGGTCGGCCAAAAAAGTGACATGGTCACAGCTAGTGATCCGTCCGTGTAAGGTGATAATGTGACCTGCTGCAAACCACGAGATCATGGCCCAAAACAATACGGAACCGCCCCCATGCTTCACTGTAGAAAGGAGACAGTCTGGGTTGTAGACTTCTGCGGGAGGTCTCCCCACGTAAACCCGTCCTGTGGTGGGGAATAGTGAGGAACTTGATTCATCGGAAAACAAGACGTGTTTCCATTGATCCGCAGTCCACGTTTTATGTTCCTGGCACAACTGTAGTCTCCGTTTCATATTCACCTGTGACACTTGGGGTTTTGCAATCGCAGCTCTGCCGTAAATATTGTGCTTATGCAATTCCCTTCGCATGGTATGGGTCGACACTGGGTTTTGGAGGTGTGCATTAAGCTCGGCAGTCACTTTCGTCGCCGTGGTCTTCCTCCTTGCGGTCACAGTCCTTTTTAGTGCCCTCCTGTCTCTCGCAGTCAGTTTGGGTTTCCTTCCACAGTTGTGTCTCTCAGATACCGTGAACATTGTATGCTGCCATGTTCTTCGACGCATAACCTGTCGATACCCCCAATACCTGTGCCACTGTGGTTACCAACGCACAAACCAGACCGGGGCTCATACAATCGGATTTCTGAAACTCCGACAGGTCACTCACTGTGCCTTCATCTGGAACGAAATTATGCAAACACCGATTTACAATGAAATCACACAGACCCTTGAGACTATAGGCAACACGTTTTTTCAAAACAATTGTAGCTACATGTTTGTTTTACTCAAAACGCAGCACATACTAAAGTCACTGTTTTCAGCGAGGTGTTTCCATTATTTTGGACAACCCCTGTATCTGACAATGGGTTCTAAGGAAACCTGAAAGTTCTTATGCATGTATATTCAATAAAATCTTTAAATTCAGCCGATGAATTTAAATTTGTATTTTAAGTGATTCTTCTTATCAAGATCGTGCATAGAACGCAACTACCTCCATTACATTTGAAAGTTTGGTCCATACTGTGCGCTCTCTCCCACAATTTCAAAGATTGTGCAGATTTGTACACATATAACAGACACTCAGGAGAAGTTCTTACAATTTAAGTATGAACAACTTCTCTTCCGCTATCACTGTTAGATTGCATTTCTGCTCTATATGTGACATCACTTTCATAACAGAGAAAGAAAAAAATGGAAAATGAAATCAAACTGTCATGCAAGACATGTCGATAATAGATAGCGTTTAGATGCCCATATTTGCTAAAAAGGAGGGAATTTTTACCTTTAAATCAACAGTGAATTATTTCGTCGTCAAGACAGAGCTATGGAGTGTCGGCTGTGATACATTTCAAAAAATGGGCATCTGATCTTCAGGAGTTTATGGCGTGAAACTTTTTTTGCCGGTGGTGAGATACGAATCCCCGTCTTCCGTTCCGGAGCCGGTTATTCCCCTGATTGAACTACACCAACCTTGGCTTATCGCTGCAAGTTGTCGTTTTGACTCATACGCCATCTGAGCGGCTGGGGACATTTATCTATCCCTCGAGGAAAGAGTGGGCACGAAATAGCCGGTTCCACGTTCGCTTCAAACCATGCTTGAAGAAGCTCGCTGTAGAAGAAGGAATTCTGATTCATTCCAGATGACGTATGAAAGGAACATTCCCCAATTTTCTAGAACCTCACAGCGAAGAGTTTCATTTTACGTCTGGGCGACAATGGTAAGAAAAAGCGTTTGTATGTGGTGGAATTTGAAGCCACGCCCTCGAGCTCTGGAGTCAGTGATTCTCCCGACTGAAATACACCGACCTTAGCTTATCATTGCAGCTTGTCAAGACACAGGCAAGATCTTTCACAGCCTGCATCTTCAGGCCTAATCACCAACACTGGTGTGCATGTGCAGCATTATAGAGTTATTTCCCTACAACTCCCACAATGCATAGTGTGGCAAGTTCAGGTTGCCAGGTAACAGTATGGTTAACAGAGGATTTTACAAAGGTAATCATTAAAAGTTTTTAACCGTGTCAGTAGTCCTTGCTAAATAGAAATAACATTGAACAGCATTTCCTCAATGCAACACCCTTCAAATAAAAAGGTAATGTATAATGCCTCTGTAAATAGTAATGTCTGTTTATTACTAGCAGATGTAAGAATCCCAACCCAATCCCAGTCCGAGTAAAATGTTCCGTTCGCGAGGGTCCTGGTTAATGATGTTGAAATAGTATTGGAACGAAGCAAGTATTCATGTTCCACCATACGTAATCCAAGATTTCTTAAAGTGGATCTCATGTAGCAGATGTCCTTGTTTTCTAGGGAAGTAGAACGAAGTGGGGTTAAATAAACCCCACAGCATTTCTTTAATTGCAGCGAGTACCTATCTTTCCGTATCAGGTCCAAAACATTAGTTGTCTTGATGCCGAAACCCAACACTTTCTTCCTGCGGAATCTCTTGAGAATGATCTCAAGTGTCTGGTAGAAGTTCATTGAACATAAAAAAAGCGAACGTTGCGAACATCTCGTTGTAAAGTTGTAGTCATGTTTCTTAGTTTCTGACGAATTAGGTTGGAGACCCTTTGCCGCGGGAAGCCGTATTGCCTTGAATTGCAACCGATTCTAGATAGGATTTTTACTTAGAAGAAAATACAAAAAAAGGAAAGAACCAGAGTTTTCCCATTCAAGGGAAAAAGAAATACTAGGATATTGAGACGAAAAAACATCTGCCAGTTGTTGAAGCTGGTTCATGAGATTCAGTTTTACGTTTTGGTGCCAATAAAACGTAAAAATCTACATTTCCCGGTGGTAATATTTGAACACTCGTTTTCCTACTCCGGAATGAGTTGTTCTCCCGACTAGACTAAGTCGATCTTGGCTTATTGTTGGAACTTGTTGTTTTGACACTTGCATCAACTCAGTGGTAGTCCACTAGTTGTCCAGTGGAAACTGGAGATGAGGAATTAGAAATATCAGAAAATTCATATTTGGAGTGCATCCAAGGGTCTATTGTGCGGCCCACCTTTAAACTTCGTTGTTCAACTAAGTGAGTCTATTTTGATAATTACTTCTCATCTTATAAAAGCGCTTAGGGCTTTGTTTTCCCGCCCTCAATTGAAAAACATTTTGTTTTGTTTGTGCGTGTGATTCTCCACAGCAGGGATTCGAAAATTACTTTGGCTCTTCACAGTTAGGGAGATGTTTATTCTTTGCTTTGTTAAGCTCGAAGTTTGGGACTCTGTAAACACTTGATACAGACGATTGCATTTTTAATAACCCGTTGAAGTTTCGTTGTTTAGCAATGTAATTTCAGTATAATTGTAGATGTATCAACCATCAAGGGTAACGTTTATCAACCCTCAAGAGTAACATTTATGAACCCTTAACTGGTTCTTTCAGCACAGAAGGAATGAAAACCCTCCTCGTTATCGTAACTATCACACGAGAAAATAATTTTTGAAGTTTGACTTATGTGATGAGAAAGCACAATATTCATATTTAGACTGATTCAAGAAACTGAGATCAAACATGTAAGACGCACAGAGGGTGAGGTGAAAGTTTTGCACTATTTGGATCACTTTATGTCTTCATACGTACCTTTACGACGAACGCTGACTAGCATTCAAAGTATAGGAACTCGTATTGCCCCGTCTTTAGCCATATGTCTGCCAGTTCTTCGATTCTACAGAGGGTGAGTGGAAAGTTTTACAATATTTTGATCACTTTATGTCTTCATACGTAACTTTACGACGAAAGCTGACTAGCATTCAAAGTATAGTCCATCGTGTTGCACCGTCTTTAGCCATCTGTCTGCCAGTTCTTCGATTCTACAGAGGGTGAGTCGAATATTTTGTAATATTTTGATCACTTTATGTCTTCATACGTACCTTTACGACGAAAGCTGACTAGCATTCAAAGTATAGGCCATCGTGTTGCACCGTCTTTAGCCATCTGTCTGCCAGTTCTTCGATTCTACAGAGGGTGAGTCGAATATTTTGCAATATTTTGATCACTTTATGTGTTCATACGTACCTTTACGACAAAAGTTGACTAACATTCAAAGTAGAGGCTATCGTGTTGCACCGTCTTTATCCATCTGTCTGCAAGAGTTCTTCGATTCTACAGAGGGTGAGTGGAAATTTTTACAATATTTTGATCACTTTATGTCTTCATACGTAACTTTACGACGAAAGCTGACTAGCATTCAAAGTATAGGCCATCGTGTTGCATTGTCTTTAGCCATCTGTCTGCCAGTTCTTCGATTCTACAGAGGGTGAGTCGAATATTTTGCAATATTTTGATCACTTTATGTCTTCATACGTACCTTTACGACGAAAGCTGACTAGCAGTCAAATTATAGGCCATCGTGTTGCACCGTCTTTAGCCATCTGTCTGCAAGTTCTTCGATTTCGCGGCGGTACCAGTTCTTGTCCTTCGAGGCGAAGAACTCCTTTACCCTAGCTTCTACCTTCTTCTCGTTGTTAAAGTGCCGCCCGTGAAGAAAGTGTGCCATGGGCCGGAACAAGTAATAATCCAAGGGAGCAAGGTCCGGACTACATGCTGGGTGTGGCATTACTTCGAAGCCCTCAAGTTCCTGGAGTTCTTCCCGTGTCATCCGCGCGTTCTGAGGCCGAGCGTTGTCCTTCTGTAAAAGAGCGCGCTTTATGTTCACCAATGCCAGATACTTTTCCTCCAAAACGGCATACCAGATGTTCCATCTAGAACCTCAGCTGTTCAAACAAGAGGTTGGTGTTGATGATCCAACCGTCTGAAGCAAATTCGCAATGTATTATCCGCTCGACATTCCACCAGAGGCAGAGCATCACCTTGTGCTCGAAGCATGCAGGTTTGTCAACAGGTTCAGGAAGTTGGCCCGTGCTCAATCCCTGCCGTTGTGTGTTAGCATTACGGAAATGAACCCACTTTTCATCGCACGTAACAATTCACTTGATGAAACGTTCATCGCGCTGGTTTTCTAGGAGTTTCGTGCACACTTCCACTCGACGGTTTGATACAGTGAACCACAACAAATATGTCAAATCGTATTGCGGCAATCAGTTTCTGAGAAAATTCTGGTCTTGTTTGATATGTAAACTTATCATTTGAAAAATATGAACTTGATTCAATATGACGGATTTTAAGATGGTGGTCATGTTCCGGAAACAGCCTAAAACATAGACCCCTCACGGATTCTTTGCTGGGGTATTCAGATATTTCACTTTCCCTCCCGTTTTTGAAATACAAAGGTGCCCTGAGACTTTTGACTCACCCTGTGCATCATCAAAGTGCAGCTAAGCCTTATGCCTTAGAGGAGAAATGTTTAATTAAGACATCTTCCGAATCCTTCCTTAGCATCAGTAGCACTGAGTTTAACCAACAAGATATTCAGAGGCTGTAATCAACTCAAAAATGCATGGGTAGATGTCGTTCTAGGCAGGGTTCTCCCAGTCCTATGTAGGTTCCGTAACAAACATAGTCGTATTTTACAGCATTAGATTATCCTTAGCATTAAGCAAAAGTAATCACATTTTAACCAAGTTTTTTCTTACTACGGCAAGATTCGTTAATTCCTGTTTTTTAACGTATCTCAAGAAGATAACCAGGCTCGTCTAACAGGACCATACATACAAAGTAAGAGTCAACATTCCTTTTTTACTCAAACTTAAAAATACTGTTTAATGAATCTTCCGAGCATAATTATTATAATTTAGCGATCTGCTTATGGTTCCCTCAGTGAATGCAGGAAGTAACAATGACGTTTGTATATCCGTTCCTTTGTGACTAGACGGACTCAAATTGCTCTCTCGTGTGAGCTGAAACTGTCCTCCACCGCGCTCTCTTGGGAAACACAGAAAAAAATGCAGCTGGTCCTCGCCAGAGGGAGAGAAAGGGAGATAGATAAATAGGAGAGAGAGAGAGAGAGAGAGAGAGAGAGAAAAAGTCTTTCATTAGCTCTAGTTGACGTCCGTTCGCCTATACTTAACGATGATCAATGTGCGTGATCTCCAGTTCTCCGAACAATGCACTTATACCTTTCTGAAGCTCCCAAGAGCATTAAATTTCCTTTGATTCTCACGGTTAAGAAGTTAATACTCTTTCCGTATTTTATTGCAGATTTGAGAATTCTCATATTCTGCAACCGACACCGAACTCAAACATGAGCTTCCTTCTCAACACGGTGTAGAAGAAAATAGCATTAGAATACATCTGTATTCTTATCGTGAATACAACATTGTTCACCCCTTAACCATTATGGCTAGCTCCTCGTTATTTAACGATAACTGGCCTAGAAACCTGTTCATCTCAGAGCTGCTGCTTAAAATGGCACAAACAAAGCACAGATTAGAGAAATGCATAGATTAGGGAAATAACTTGACTTGATGACACCATGATCAAAATGAAAGTCTAGATAACATCGTGATCAAAAATCTCAATCGGTGATGGGCTGGATATTTCACTAGAAAAACTGATAACTGTTAGACAAATAAAATAATATACTGGATTCTAAGACATAGAGAACACCTTTAAACAACTGCAATACTAAACTACGGTTGGCATGTACTTGGCAAAGGCAGCTGCCAAGAGTATATCAAGGCAGACCGTGCTAAGAATTACCGGTGAATCGGAATACCTTAACTAAAAAAAGGCTTTGTCAGACTACAGACAAATTAAAGAAGCGTGGAGCTATGCAGGCTTGTGACCATAAAAGATAGGAAAAGGAATGCATGAATTAGGGAAATATAATGACCGGATAACATCATGATCAAGGTGAAGACCTTCGAGCAACTATGGACTGGACATATTGCTAGAAGAACTGACCACCGTTGGACAACTGAAATACTAGACTTGATACCAATGGACAGGAAAAGACCCAAAAGAGTGGATGACATTATAATCGAAGTAAAGATCCCCAAATGGAAATGGGCTGGACATGTTGCTAGAAGAACTGACCACCGTTGGACAACTGAAATACTAGACTTGATACCAAGGGACAGGAAAAGACCCAAAAGAGTGGATGACATTATGATCAAAGTAAAGACCATCAAGTGGTAATGTGCTGGAAATATTGCTAGAAGAACTGACCACAGTTGGACAAATGAAATACTAGACTTGATACCAAGGAACAGGAAATACCCAGAAGAGTGGATGACATTAGGATCACAGTAAAGACCCTCAAGTGAAAATGGGATATACATATTCCTAGAAGAACTGACCAATGTTGGACAACTGAAATACTAGAATGGATACCAAGGTACAGAAAAGACCCAGAAGAGTGGATGACATTATGATTGAAGTAAATGCCCTCAAGTAGCAATGTGCTGGACATATTGCCAGAAGAACTGACCACAGTTGGACAAATGAAATACTAGACTACATAACGAGAGACAGGGAGAGACCCAGAATAGTGGATGACATTATGATCGAAGTAAAGACTCTCAAGTGCAATGGGCTGGACATATTGCTAGAAAAACTACTGACTACCGTTGGACAGCTAAAATACTAGCCTAGATACCAAGGGACAGGAAAACACCCAGAAGAGTGGATGACATTATGGTTGAAGTAAAGACCCTCAAGTGTTAATGGGCTGGACATATTGCTAGAAGAACTGACCACCGTTGGGCAACTGCAACACTAGACTGTATAACGAAGGACAGGAATAGACCCAGAAGAGTGGGTGACATAATGATCGAAGTAAAGACACTGAAGAAGCCATCGGCTGGACATATTGCTAGAAAAACTGACTACCGTTGGACAACTGAAATACTAGCCTGGATACCAAAGGACAGGAAAATACCTAAAAGAGTGGATATAATTATGGTCGAAGAAAAGACCCTCGAGTAGTAATGGACTGGACATTTTGTTGGAGAACTGACCACCTTGTGACAGCTGAAGTACTGGAGTGGATACCAAATGACAGTAAACGATTCAGAATAAGACCACGCGGGAGATACAATAAGGCCTTGGGGAGACCGTCAGCCGGCAGTGTATTGATAATGGTTCATGGTAATCGCAAAAGGATATATGTCTCTGTTACGATAAGAATAAAATCTAGACAGCCAAGGAAATGTGTTATCAGGCGGATGCATCCGTGATGTTCGGATTTTCGAGCAGAATTTAAAAAACAGAAACATGTCATCCGAAGTTCTCTGCAACTTAATCATATAGACGTACAATCCCAAATGCATCAGAAACTTATTAAAGAACAACAGGGTCAGTTGGAAGAGTTAACCTAGCCCGAGCACTAATGCTGTAATCCTAGGATGCTTGGCAACACAAGCTGGTGACAAATATGAAGTAAAAGAAACCCAAAGGTATCACCACAGTAAACCTTCGCGTAACATATATTCATCATAACTGCAATGTCCCCTTCCTCTTCCCCCACAGCTTCTTGCTTTTCTTTGATACCCGATACATACATGCCGTTGCAATAAGCTCAAATAATGTCCTCTGGTAGATTGACATAGTTGATTGATGTGTTCCTTTCCTTCCGGATCCCGAGCTATGATGCAACATGGGGGCAATCAAATGATCGATACCGGCTGTCAGGTTTTACGCCATAAGACATTAGTCTCCCTTGACTACCTGTTCCTTCTTTCCGTAATATCTTCTTTTTCTACGGATATATAATAAAACATCCGCAAAGCACTCACCAGAATAAGATCTCTGTTAAACCTAATACCATTACTCCAGATTTCGAAGGACATATTTCAAGTATACTCTAATTAAAACAGTTAAAACAAAAGTAAAATAAATGATATTTGTTCGTGAATATGTCTCTGGAGAATTTCTCACGTAGTGTTTCTGTACTTACACGCCTGCAGCTTGAAGTAGCAGCTGTAAGATTTTCCAACACCGTTTAGGTCTAGTTATTGTAAATATGTTTTCAAATTCGCATTCATTCGCGAAGTTTCTTTGTTTGCGCCCTTTTCAGCTGCTGCTCAACGATAAACATGTTTCTAGGCAGGTTATTGTTGAACAACAAGGGGTTAGCCGTCATGGTTAAGAGGTGAACGATGTAATCATAATAAGAATACAGATGTACTCTAATGTTGTTTTCTTCTATATCGTGCTGATAAGATAGCTGATGCTTAACGTTTGGGGTCGTTGAATGCAGATTCGGATAATGCCCAAATCTGCAATAAAGCACGGCAAAAGTACACTGCCGGACAATTGCTAAGGACGGATAACAATAGCAACGATAGCAACCATAAAATGGAAGGCAGGAAAATGTGGAAATTAGCATAAGTGCGGAATACAGTAAGACGTGTTGTGCGTATGCAAATTTTGGATTGCCGAACTTGTTCGTGACGTCATAGCGCTGATAAGAGATATGAAGGATTTGACGCGTATTGACCGTTGTTGTTCAAACGCAAAGTTGAAAGGGAAAGAATCAATTGACGAACTTGCAATTTTCAGTATGTCTTCCCGACATCACCTAGATGATTTTAAGCGTGGCCGTATTATTGGCAAGATTGAAGAAGGGCGAAAAATAACAGATGTTGGCAGGGAGTTCGACGTCAGCCACAGTGTTGTTTCAAGGCTTCGGAAATCATCTCAAAAAAATGGAGAGTGTAGCAAACGTCACGGGGGAGGTCGTGTTCGCAGTACGACACCTGCAGAAGATCGGTACATAGTGCTATCAACAAAAAGACACCGGCGCAGCACAGCTAGTGAGGTAGCAAATCAGTTTATGGCTGCTACTGGCAAGCGGATCTCCCGAAAAACTGTCGCCAGACGTTTGCGTGAAGGAGGACTATACGCCCGCCGTCCTGTTGTGTGCATCCCATTGTCCAGACGTCACCGTACCGCCCGTTTACAATGGTGCCATCAACATCGCAATTGGACTGATAACGACTGGTCTGCTGTTCTCTTCTCAGATGAGAGTAGATACAGTCTATCGTCTGATTGTCGACGACAACTGATCTGGTGTGATAGTGGTACTGCATATTGTCCAGCAAACATACAGGAAAGGGACCGATAACCGACATGTAGTGTCATGGTATAGGCTGGCATCATGATCAATAGCCGTACGTCCCTCTATGTGCTTCCAACTGGGACTATGACTGGCCAACGATACATTAATGATGTTCTGCTACCTCATGTTCGCATGTTCCGTGGTGCTGTCGGTGATAGGTTCATTTTCATAGCCGACAACGCAACATGTCATCGAACAGTCTCTGTCCAGGAGTGTCTTGAGAGCGAGTATATTCAACGCCTCGTATGGCCAGCACGTTCTCCAGATCTGAATCCCATGTGTGGGATGCTTTGGGAGGATTCTTGCTGGTCGCCAATGCCTTCCAATAAACAAGGACACCCTCATCCGTGCACTGACAGAGGAATGGGATAAATTACCCCAACAGCTGCTTGAAAATGTTGTGCAAAGCATGACACCACGTGTGGAATCTTGCATCGCCCCCATGGTGGCCATATCCCGTATTGACATCTTACGCCGGAACGCCTGCGGACGGTAATTGCAATTTTTTCACGTTTACGTATTTTGCACAAAATGGCCTGTTTGTCCCTTGAACACGTTCCAAAGCCTTCTGGATTTCAGAGCACAATAAATTGTCTTTCTTGTAATGTTCTGGCATTCTGACATTATTTTATTTCACTTGGCATCCAACCACACTTACTTTTTTATGCGCTATATAGCCGTTTATGATCCGTCCTTAGCAATTGTCCAGCAGTGTATTAACTTCTTAACAGTGCGAGTGAAAGGAGATTAAATGCTCTTGGGAGATTCAGAAAGGCATCAGTGCATTGTTTGGGAAACAGGAGAGCTTGCATTTTGATCATCATTAAATATAGGGGAACGAACGCCCCCCCTCTCTCTCTGGCGAGTACCGGGTGCCCTTTTTCTGTGCTTTGCAGGAGAGTGCGGTGGAGGACAACATTAGCTCCCACGAGAGAGCAGTCTGGGTCCGTCGAGTTACAAACGGACGGAGATGCAGAGGTCATTAGAACTGTCTACGTTCACTGAGAGAACGATATGTAAATCGCTATATTAATTATGCTCGGAACATTTATGAAGCAATATTTTCAAGTTTGAGCAAAAATGGAACGTTAACTCTTACTTTACGTGTAAAATTATGTTACACAAACCCCGTTAGCTTCCTGAGATGTGTTAAAAAACAGAGACTGACGAATCCTGTAGTAGTAAGAAGAAACCTGATTAAAATGTGATGACTGTCGTTGGATCCTGAGGATAATATTCTGCAGTTGATACGGAACTTGCATAGGAAGAAAAGAACCATGCCTTGAACGGAATTTGTTTTCGGTCCAGAGACGAAAGATTACGTGCTATTTAACCTGTCAGAAACTAAACCTTCCTAAAGCAAAAACTGGAATGGCAAGAGTTTAAATGAATCTTTTAGCCACATCAATAACTGTCTCGTGCGAGAAGTTCAAGTACAATTGTAGACCCAACAGCTGTCAACAGCACGATTCACAAACACTTTAGCCCAGTTAAACTGCAGAAATAAAAATATTTTATTTACAATTGAAATCAACTAAAAGACACAGGCAAGATCTTTCACATCCTGCAACATGAGGCCTTATCAGCAACACTGGGGTGCAGGTACAGTATTATATAGTTATCTCCCCACAATTCATAGCGAGGCTAGTTCAGGTTGCCAGATAAGAGTATGAATAACTAGAGGTTTTTACAAAGGTAGTACATAATCATTAAAAGTTTTTAACCGTTTTAACAATTCTTGCCAAATAGAGTTAACATTGATCGGCATTTCCTCATTACAGCACCCTTCAGAAGAAGTGTAATGTACAGGGTGGTTCGTAAAGAAGTATACAGTTTCAGCCCACCATAAAACAAGAACAATGTAAGATATTTTATGTTACATGCAACAGAATTGTAGGGGAATGTTTCAAGTTTTTTAGAGACCGTCACAGATGTTCTATGTGTGCACCCTTACTCACACGACACAGATCGAGCCGGTAATCCATTTCCGCCCAAACGCGAGGTAAGATATCTGAATCAAGTGCAGTGATAGTGGCTGTGATACGCTGTTTCAGCTCCGCTAGATCAACAGGAATAGAAGGGGCGAATGCCTTGTCCTTTACGTACCGCCACAGAGAAATACACAAAGTGTTAAGTCCGGACTTCTGGGTGGCCATTGGGTCAGTGGCATGTAGTAGTGCGAGGCTCATCGGTGAGGAAGATGTTCATCGATATAATCTCGCACGTCGCCTAACCAGTGCGGTGGTGCCCCATCCAATTGGAGAATAAAGTTGTCACTGTCGTCCTGCAACTGTGGCATCAACCAAAGACTTAACATATCCAGAAAAGAGCATCCCGTGACAGTTTCCTCCTGAAAAAAGAAAGGGCCGTACACTTTCTTTTTGGACACAGCACCTAACACATTTACCTTAGGGGATTCTCGCACGTGTTGCACTGTAAATCTGGGATTCTGCGTTCCCCAGGAGCGAACATTGTGCTTATTTACCTGACCACTCACGTGAAATGTAGCTTCATCAGTGAAAACTAAGTGATCGGCAAAATCGTCATTTTCAAAAAAGATGCTGCATTTCGGCACAAAATTCAAAGCGCTTTGTCTTGTCAAGGTTAGTGAGGTTTTGCGACATCTGCACTTTGTATGGAATCATTTTCAGGTTCTTTCTCAAAATTCTCCCGACAGTGGGCTGTGAAATCTGCATTTCACGAATCGCTCTCCGAGTTGATTTTCCCGGGCTTCCTTAAATGGCGGTGCAAACACTATCGACGACTTCTTCCTATACACGCGGTCGTCCAGGACTTTTAAGTTTGCACAAACAGCCCGTAGTTTCAAATTTTTTATGCCAATCGTAGATAGATTTTCTGGTTCGAGGTTCTTTTACAAATCGTGATCGAAAATGCCGTTGCACAACAGTTACAGATTCCGTTTTGCTCAATTCAAGAACACAAAACGCCTTCCCCACTGCAGACGCTGCAATTTTGACTGACTAGTCACGTGACACGAGCGCTATCTATCTCCTTCGTCACTTCTCTCAGTAGCGGGACATAAACTTTATGAGTACATCTACCTAACGGTTCGCAGTTGTGGTCCGTGTCTTCAACTGTTAATTTTTGCAGCATCAGGAAACTGTATACTTCTTTATGAATCAAGGTGCATAATGCCTCTGTACATAGTTATGCCTGTTTATTATTGGCAGACGTAAGAATCCAAACCTCATCCCAGTCCTTGGTAAAATGTTCCGTTAGCGAGAGTCTTGGTTAATGATGTTGAAATAGCATTGGAACGAAGCAAGTATTCATGGTCCGCCATACGTAATCCAAGATTCCTTAAAGTGGATCCTATGTAGCAAATGGCATTGTTTTCAGGGGAAGTAGAACGAAGTGGGAATAAATAAATCCCACAGTGTTTCTTTAGTTGCATACTATTTGAACATCATTAACCAAGACTCTAGCGAACGAAACATTTTACCTGGACTGGGATGGATTTAAGATTCTTACAACTGCTAATAATAAACAGGCATTACTATTTACAGCGGCATTATACATTACGATTTTTTCTGAAGGATGCTGCAATGAGGAAATGCCAATCAATGTGAAATATATTTGGCAAGGACTGTTGACACGGTTAAACACATTTAATGATTATGTACTATCTTTGTAAAAACCTCTAGTTAATCATACTGTTATCTACAACCTTAACTAGCCGCGCTATGCATTATAGAATTGTGGGGAAATAACTACACTATCTACCAACAAGTAATTGGACACCTGTGATAAAAAAGGAAAACGAAGTTTATTCGCCTTTAATAGTTGGAGGGGCCTCCACAACCGGCGATTACAGCTGCGATCCTCCGGGGCATACTCTCAACCAGGCGTTGTACGACGGCTAGCGGTATTTTCTTCCACTCAGCTTGGAGAAGACAGGTCAGTTCCTTCACCGATTTCGGAAGGTGGGGACACCCCCTAAGTCGACACTCCAACTCGTCCCAGAGGTGCTCGATAGGGTTAAGGTCCGGGCTCTGCGCAGGCCAGTCCATTCGATTAACCCCATTTTCACCATACCAAGCCATAGTGGACCTCGCAACATGACAGGTGGCATTGTCATCCTGAAAGTAACATGGGTCCTCTCCGTAAAACTGCCACAAGGTAGGAAGCGCATGGCCATCCAAAATGTTGCAGTAGGTCTCGGCGTTGAGTCTACCAGGAATTGCTACCAAGGGTCCCGTGCCATACCAGGAGAAACACCCCCATCGCATAATTCCACCGTCGCCAAACTTCACAGTTGGCAAAATACATTCCGGCAGGAGGCGTTCTCCAGGTAGACTCCAAACCCAGACCCTGCCATCCGAACGGTAGAGGGTGAACCTTGATTCGTCGCTCCAGAGAACCTGTTTCCACTGTTCAACGGTCCACTGTCGACGTTCTTTGCAGCACGTTAGCCGAGCAGCGCTATTGGACTTGGTGATCAAAGGCTTGTGGGCGGCAGCACGTCCATGATAACCGAGCAGATGGGCTTCCTAACGGATGGTATTCATCGAAAGAACACTCCCGGATGCCTGTTGAAACTCCTCGGGGATGTGGCCCATCGATTTGGTGCGGTTCTTCCGAATTTCTCTGGCCAGCACCCGTCGGTCTCTAACTCCCAGTTTTGTGGGTCTGCCGGGTCAGGGCACATTCCGAAAGTCACCTCTCATCTTCCACTTGCCAATCACGTAGGCCACTGTCGATTTTGGGTACTTCAACTCGCTGGATATGTCACGTATGGATTGGCCATTTCTGTTATACCCAACGATTACACCCTTCTCGAAATCTGAGAGCTCCGAACTGCGTGGCATCTTGCACACGATATTTAACGGCGGCGGCTGTGACGTGTATCAGAACCGCACATATCGTCGATTGCAGGGGTGTCCAATTACTTGTTGGTAGATAGTGTATATAATACTGTACCTGCACACCAGTGTTGCTGATTAGGCCTCATGGTGCAGCCGTTGCGTCTGTGAAAGATCTCGCCTGTGTATTTTAGTTGATTTTATTTGTAAATAAAATAATCTTATCTCTGCAGTTTAACTAGGCTAAAGTGTTTGTGAATTGTGCTTCTGACAGATGTTGCGTATAAAATTTTACTTGAACCTTTTAGCAACGCAAAGATCTTCCAGTGCAGTCAGGTGCCTTAACTGAAAACGAAACATTGCATGATAAATTGAAATAATGAATGAACAAATTTGCTTGAAGTTGAAAATATCATAATTTAACGGCGATTTTGATTTTGGTTGTTTACACAAGCAAACACAAAAGCACGTCAACTGTCAGGTTTCTCCTTAAATACATAACGCAAATAAGATTTAGGTCAAGTGACAAGCGTTGTTGTCTTTTCTGGATGCAACAATCAAAGTCTTAAAAATAGGCAGTTTCATATGTTTTTCAACGAGACGCTCCGATTTAGTTCTCTAACATTTTGTTGTGTGTTGCGTTATGTCCTTTTCTTCTTGATTTGGATGGAAGAGTTAAATTTATTGAAATGCACGAAAACAAAGTGTGTGTCAAGCATTTGGTAGAGAAGTGGAGGAAAAACAGAAATTTATGACATTTAAAGCAAAAAAAGAACCAAAAAAAGCGAGATAGAAGAGCATTGGCGTAAAGCTAACAGCTCAACAGCCTCGTTCTCAATGGAGCTATGTAATGGAAGCCATGGCTCCATCACGATGAAATTATTGCGCGACATGAAATCGAAGAAAAGAAAATGAATAGCAGTGATGATGGTGAAACAGAGGAAGTAAATAACGGGTGTTCCCAAATTCGTGCGAAAAACAAAGAAGGCTGATAGCACATATAAAGACGAATAACCTTTGCAGTGGAACGTAGGGTGGCTCTAGTGCCCAAAAGTCGTTAAGTTTTATATCCATGTTGATCATACAGCAGCAAAAAATAAACACAACTTACATAAATTTTGGGTTGCACACTTCCGTTAGCGAACGTAGAAGCAGAGCAGAACTCAAAGGAAGTGCTTGAAGTGGCACCCGATGGCGTCGTTCCACAGCCCAAACAGACGGATGGACTGTTGCACTCTCTCGTAGACTCCTGGTGTGTTTGGGCTGACTGTGCCTGACGCAAAGAGCGTCACGACCAGCATGCACTGGGGTATTTGCAACGGGTTCATGGGTTCAATGCACATTTTCCCACCACGTCCGGGACTTCCTGTATGCGACGTATCCCGGCAGGTTGATTGGACGGGGCGGACCGATAGCTTGGCCTCCACGCTCTCAGGACCTGAATCTACTGGAAGTCTTCTTCTGGAGACACCTGAAAACAGTGGTGTCAGAGACGCCTGTGGAATCACCGGAAGATCTCGTCTCGAGGATCGTTGTCGCTGCGAACCAGATCAACATCACACCGGGAGTGCGACAATCCTTCATCCGTTGGTATGGGCTGTGCAACGACGCCCTTGGGGGTCATTTCGGGGGTCATTTCTCCTTTGAGTTCTGCTCTGCCTCTACGATCACTAACGGAAGTGTGCAACTCATAATTTAGATAAGTTTTATTTTTTTCACTATTGGAGAAACAACGTGGACATGGAACTTAACGTTATTCGGACACTAGAAGAGGAGTGCCACGCAACTTTCCATTGCAAAAGTTATTGGCCTTTATGTGTACTATCACCTCTCTTTGTTTGTCGCACGAATTTGGGAACACCCTGTGTAGAAGACACTTCTGGGATAAAAACCTGTCATCAAGTATTGTAAAATGCATTTTTCCGAGGTGACTGAGTTATTTTAATTAATGAGAAGCGCAAACAATGCTTTCACTCAATGTAGTATTGTAAGTTCTACTCTACAGAAATCAATGTTGAATTATTTAAAAACTAAGAGTTTGTGACGATTACTTCATTAGGGTATGTACAAACAAGGCGTTCTCTTAACTTACGTGAATACACTGAAGAACAATTGAATTAGACGCAGCTCGCGTTATGCAAATGTGACGCTGTAGGTGACTCTGTAAACGGAAACGGCATGCCGTATGTAGCGATCCGACAATATAAGGAGTGATGCGACGGGAATCAGTAAGAGTCGGACGCAGTATGGGTAAGACGAAGGATCTAAGCGTATTTGATCGTGTGCAAATTATTGGGGCCCGACGAGTGGGTCACTACATTTCGCAAGTAGTGCAGGCACTGGGATTTACATGAGCCACTGTGCCACTGGTGCACCGTGAGTACATCGAATCCTGTAAAACCATCCTTGCAAGAGCCAACTGCCGTGGACAACAGCGTGTGGATGAGCAGAGTCACCGTCGGCTAGCACGCATTGTAACAGCGGATAGACGGGCCACAGTGCAAGAAATTACTCGGTAATTTAACGCTGGTGCACAAAATGTGTAAGCAGCTGCACCATCCAGAACCATCTCCTCGCTATGGGGTACAGAAGCCATTGTCCGGCGAAGTTACCGCTGCTGACAGCACATCACAGGGCACAAAGATTAGCACGGGCGCCGGAACATCGCCACTGGACCCTAGACATGTGGGGAAATGTTGCCTGGACTCATGAGTCAAGAAGCATGTTGGTACATGCGGATGGCCGGATACGAGTACGGCGCAAACCACATGAAGCGATGGATCCTTCGTGCCAGTGGGTTACTCTTCAAACTAGAGAGGGTGGCCTTCTCGTCTGGAGACTATTTACGTAGACGGAAATGGGACCCCCTGGTACCTGTTACATCGTCTGTCACAGGTCAACGTTACTTGGATATCCTGGACAAACATTTGCTCCCGTTTATGCGTCTTCAGCATCCCTCTGGGGACCTCATCCTGCAATAAGACTGGGGACCTCATGCTGCAACAAGACAATGCACCGTGCCATCGCTCCCGAATTGTATCCGAATGGTTGGATGAACCCTCCACCGACGTGACCTCGCTTCCTTGCCCAACTAGGTCACCTTACCTCATTCCCATCGAGCACACCTGGGATGTCATCGAGAGAGATGCTAGAGGCTCTGACCCCCTCCATCAAATCTTGGTGAACTGTGGGAGATTTTTCAGGGGTCGTGGATACGTATGGCTTCCCAACTCTTCTGTTGTCTTCGAGTCCATGCCGAGACGAATCGCCGCCGTCATCAGGGCGAAAGGTGGTGCTACACGTTACTAGACAGATATCTCTAATTCAATTGCTCTTCAGTGTATATTTTATTCGAAGTACATTCCTCCTGCTTTAATACCATATGTGCACACGATCAGCCAGCGAAAGGAAGGACTTGCAGTGCTCATCTTTCGGTGTGGAGTAAAGAGTTGATGTCACAGTTCTTCATATGTCTTCAATGTTTTGAAAACGTTTCCTTTTGAAGGCAGCTTTAACCCTTTAACCGGATGGAACGAATTAACGCGGGGTTAATCAAATCAGCTGAACTCAAGTCCAACAAAAATATTAGCTGTCTAAAAAATGGGTTGAACGCTACTGGGACGAATTCGTTCAGGGTATGTTTAGTGGTCCCAAAGCTGCTCGTATGAGTTACGTTTAAGACTACAGCAATGAAAAAAGCTCCCACACAGCACAGAATATTTCGTATATGTTACAAGTACGTAGCACTGGAACATTGATACTTTTTAGATACGTTGCGCAATGTAACAGTAGTACTTCGGAAACCATACGGTTACGTCAAAATGTTCGCAAACGTTACATAACTGATACGTTACAGTGAAAGGTTTTTGTAACTTAACATACCAACTTCATGTTACTGTTACATATTTGAAAGTTATTTGTGACATCATCATATTACTGTTACGGGTTAAAAGGGGATTTCTGTAACAAAGGAAATCATCCACGTGCTGTTTGGAGGTGGAGAGTTCGCGACCGGTTTGGAGGTGGCGGAGTTCTCGTTTGGGGCGGTATCATGCTTGGTAGCCATACTGACAACCACATCTTCCAAAGAGGTTCAGTCACCGGTGTCCGCTATTGTACCGTGGTTCTCCTGCCTCGCGTGCGTCTGTTTAGAGGTGCTGTCGGTCCTGAGTTCCTCTTCATGGACGACAACGATACACCTCATCGTACAGTGGCTGTCGCAGAGCTGTTGGAGAGTAAAGCTATTCAACGCATGGATTGGCCCGCAAGGTCCCAGGACATTCTTGGGATATCTTTGGCAGCACGTCACCAGCAGCCAGCAACGATTCCGCAGCTGCGATTGGCGCTACAAGAGGAATGGGCCGCGATGCCTCAACAGCTCCTTGATAACTTTGTCCTCAGCATGGTCAGACGTTTTAAATCCTGAAACGCAGTCAGGGGTGATCATATCCCCTACTAACGGCTGGATTTTTCTTTGCAGCCGCCTGTCACATGGACGTTTCTGTCTTCTGTCCAGTTGTGCTCGAAGCTACTTTTTCCATAAAGTGCTTTTGTATCCTTTGGTTTCCTTGTTTGTACGGTTTTGCTCACTTGTCCCATATTCGTACATCTTGGGGATCTTATGGTATGATTTGAGTCGACGTGGAGCACTTCTGCACGACGTTACATTCGAAAAACCGTCTCGTCCTTAATATTTGCACGCCAGTGTATTTCTAATTATCGGTAAATAGTAAAAACTAATGCTTCATTAGTCACTGATATCAATCACTTTTACGTAACAATTATTTGCACTTAAATCTTACATCTATCACATTTTACCAACTGTACACGGTACGGAAAATATTACATGTTCTGACCAGTAACTTCGGCTCGTTTTTTTGTCACGAACTTATCAATATTTGGAATTATGTCCTTTGAACATGTTACTTTTGAAAGTGAGCATAAGTGACTGCCACTTAACGTATTCCTTTCAAGACGTTTTAGTTGGTTCATTCTTGAAAACAACTGTTCACATGTATATGTTGTTCCGAACATAGACAGAACCCGTGCCTCTAGGTTATGAATGATTATGTACTTTTCCTTTGAAACTAACTGGTAAAACTCTGTTAGATTGCAGCTGTTGATTTTTCTTTCAGGAAAGATTCACACTGAAAGTCTATTAATTCAAGCTGAAATTCTTCAGGTGCATTTTCAGCATTACGGAAAAACGGAATGCCTACAATGGTCTCAGCAAAAACAATCTTGCTGGGCCAGCACTGGGCCACTGCTGGCCACCAGCACTGCCAGCAATGGCCCAGCACTATGTTGCCGCTTCCGAACCGTCAATAAAATGTCCGGGCATCCAACTGAGGGGCCAGCAGTTCAGGTCAACAGCTGGCCAACAGTTGGCACCCCATCAGTTGTCATATGCTACAACAGTGCCATCAGTTATCCATCACAGGCAGTACCTGCCTTCAGCGGCCGTGCCAGAAATGATGGCTCTCCTAATGTGGTCCACTAGTTTGCTGTTAGTGGCAGCCGGCAACCACGTGACGTAACTGATGGCTTGCCGAATCTTGTCGGCCAATTTCCGAGTAGTAGCCATAAAAAAAATAATCAATGATAACCGCAGTTTCCTAAAGCTACAACTCTTTTTTTTTTTCACCCCTTACGAAACTTGTGAAATTATAGCACTGAGTTGGGGAAATTTTCTCAACAGACCGGAAAGACGACCGTTTGGATCTGGGTGGATATGAAACATGGCCGTCGACGTGGGAGGCTAGCCCTCGACCGACCGGACTAATTTGCCAGGCACTAGCGAGTGCTTGAAGCTGTCTGTTTTGTGCGGAATGTGAGGTATTTTTCATAAATGTCAGTTTCATATAATTCATAAATTTATTTTTTCAACATAACGATAGTTCTTTTTTTACTTTAAGGAAACTTCACTCATTTTCAAAGAGTGTACCAACTTAAAGTCGCTTTCCAGAGTTTTGTACTGTCCTTGTCGTCTTGAAAGGCGATTGTTGAATTAATATACATATATTTACCCGGGTCTATGTCACATTCTGTTACATTTTTAACGTTGTATCTTTCCTTTCCGTTGTCCGAAGCTACATTCATTTGTTTTAAAGAGGAAATATATTTTATTTTACTTCTCGTTATTTTTAGAAGCGAATTCCTTCCAGTCTTGTATATTCCACGCATGGATTAGTACATTATATCCACATAGCGTTGCTTATTTTTTTCTTTCAAATAATTAATAAATTTTGTACACCTGTAATTCTTTTTTTTTTTCCAACAAACGTTTTTTTAATGTTTTTCCAGGGCATTTGTTTCAAGCGGTTTCAAATTTTTTCTTGTTATTCACCCACTCAATTTTATGAATTGTTATTCATGGGAATGGGGTGGGTGTATTTCATGGCTTAATCTGATATTTTCGCGTCGACGTGGAATTTCATTAGGAGATTATTTCGCCTCTGTACATATGGATTTTTTCTTCACATCCACTAAAATAACACGATGGCGATAGCGTCGTTTTCAACTAACTGGTAACATGAGAGATACAGCAAGTTTTGTATCTGCGCACGCGTAGTCCCGTTGTTTCCACCCACTGTTGGGGTTGTATTGGTTGCCAGCAACGGGCCACTAGTCGCACTTGCTTGGAGGCCCACAATTCACGGCGATGCTGCAGGGCCATCAATGGCTCGCCAACTGATAGCGCTGCCACCAACGGACCGCTACCGGGCCGTGAGTGGCAGATTTCAACCAGCAGTGACCCATCACTGCCAGCTGGTGGCCAGCAGTTTCCCAGCATATGTGTTTTTGCTGGTGTATGTTGTGAAATAAATTCGTTTTTTAAGAGATATCCCACAGTGTGCAAAACTTTTGAAATGACCCTTATATGTTAAGGAAAAATTATTTTTCAAATATGTGTCTCGGAAGCATAGATAGTGAGAAAAAGGTTTAAATCCTTTACGTCCCATAGCGGGAAAGCTGTGCATCATTTAAAGATGATAATAGGCTGCTTATTTATTGCAGCGAATGACAAAAAATAAGAAAAGGAAAGAACATTTTCAATAGGATTTTTAGAGGTGGAGATACAGCTGCAAACAGAAGTACATAAACACCACCTAGCGACAGAACTGTTAACTACAAAAAAGTCAGAAATTCCATCCTGAAGTGTTCTACGAGGAAAATAGCAACCGATGTTAAAATCATTTTTTGAATCGGTCATTTAGAAGCCGTGATGGCGAGCAGATTAAATGTTTGCGCCCCCTAGTGGAGAATCTGTGCGTTATTTTGGGAAGAAAATATATTTTTAATTATTAGTAGTGTCCGACCGAAAATAATTTTTTTCAGTGTGGTCTTCAGTTCCTACAGGCACTACTTCAAGCATAAAATAAACGGAAACTGAACTTTCTCTTTTCTAGTGGCATACTTCTACGCTAAAAAAGATTTGGAATTACAGTATATCTTGAATATTTCGCTGCGGAAGCCCTTTCAGGTAACCGGCATTGTTCAATCAGGAGAACAGCCGCTCCAGAGTAGGAAGATGCTAGTCAGAATATTACCACCGGCGAAGAAAATATTATATGTTATACTGGTGCCTAAACGAAAGTTAATACATTGACCGTTAGGACTTAAAAATCTGTTGGGGTACAATATTCAGTCCAATACCGCATGTTGACCACATATAGCTATTCGGCAAAATACAGTCCGTCAGGGTCTTATTGTGTTTTGCCAACGTTCAGCCAAAGATGCAATGATGCTGCGATAATAGGCGATTCATTTCGATGCAAAAAAAAAAAAAACCCTCAGTGCTGCCATTTTTCACAGCCTCCAAGGAACGGAATTGTCTGCCGGCCAAGAAGTGCGCCATAGAACGAACCAGGTGAAAATCTAATGGGGCAAGATCAGGGCTACAGGCTGGGCGTGGTAGGATTTCTAAGCCATCCAATCCTGAATTTTCTGGCTGACAGTCCGTTGTCGAATTGCAGGAGAATCGTCTTTCGGTTCACCATTGCGGGATAGCGCGAAGTAGAAAGTCGTATACGTGTTGCAGCTTGTCGGCATACGGGTTCCCATCGACGGCCCGACCATGTGGACAGGCCTCTCGAAATTGCACCGTACACACAACATTTCGTTCAACCCTTTTTCAATAATAGCGTAGGAGCACACGAACAGCAATTTTCTCCTCCGACATTCTCGTCTCGAGCACGCACGTTTGAACCCGGCGCATGCCTACCTCTATGAGCAGCGGAACACGTCACCTAATCAGGCGTGGGACACATTCCACTTTACTGCGCATGTCTCACCTGTTCCGCGGAGCTTCTCCAGCAGTACCGCGAAACGGTACGTACTTATGACTCACCCTGCTACAACGATCCTTCCACACAACGCACGTACTCTTCCTCTACAATTAGATGTCCTCCGAGTACAGGTGTCAGATGAACCGTATTCTGCGATTTCGCAAGAAAAAGGGCTAAATGTACTGTTTTTCAGGGCGGGAGGTTAACGACCACCGTGAGGAACTCTTCTGGCTACAGATAGTTCCCCGTTCCTAACATAGGGACACTCTTTCCAGGGAAAGGAGACAGCCATGACTCATTTGGAACTCGGGCCCACTCAGACTCCAGCGCTTAGACCATTGCGCCACCGAGACAGTACGGCCAAGTCCCAAATGAGGTAGGACTCAGTACCGACTGAGGCAGTGCCGAGTCCCAAATGAGGTAGGACTGAGTACCGACTGAAGCAGGGCCGAGTCCTAACTGAGGCTGGGTCGAGTTCCAAATGAAGTAGGGTTGAGTCCCAACTGAAGTAGGGCCGAATCCCGAATGTTCGGTGTCAAGACTGAGGCAGGGCCGAGTCCCAACTGAGGAAGGGTCGTTTCCAGACTGACAATGGTCCGTGTCCAGACTGAGGCAGGTCCGAGTCCCAACTGAGGTAGGACTGAGTACCGACTGAAGCAGGGCCGAGTCCTAACTGAGACAGGGTCGAGTCCCCGAATGAAGCTGGACCGAATCCCGAATGAGGTAGGGTCGAGACCCAACTGAGGCAGGGCCGAATCCCGAATGGGCCGTGTCCAGACTGACACAGAGCCGTGCCGAGGCTGTGGCAGGGCCGAGTCCCAAATGAGGCACGGTCGTGTCCAGACTGATACTGCCCACACTGAGGCAGGGCCGAGTCCCAAATGAGGCAGGGTCGTGTCTAGACTGACACAGGGTCGTGTCCAGACTGACACAGGACCGAGTCCCAAATGAGGCAGGGCCGAGTCCCAAATGAGGCAGGGCCGAGTCCCAAATGAGGCAGGGCCCTGTCCAGACTGACACAGGGCCCTGTCCAGACTGACACAGGGCCCTGTCCAGACTGACACAGGGCCCTGTCTAGACTGACACAGGGCCGTGTCCAGACTGAGGCAGGTCCAGGTCCCAACTGAGATAAGGTCGAGTCTTGAATGTGCCAGAGCCTAGTCCCTAATGAGGCAGGGCCAAGTCCCGAATGTGGCAGGACTGAGTACCGAATGTGGCAGTGCCGAGTCCCGAATGAGGCGGAGCCAAGTCATGGAATGAGGCAGGGCCGTTTTGCCTGTCTTCCGGCACTGGATCTGTCCTATCCCTGGGACAGTGGCCCTATGTTTGTGACGGATAACTGCTTGACGGATAACCCAGTGAACTGCTCATTGTAGTCGTTATCTCCTTTCCTCAAAATTAGCGTCAACAGTATTTTATGTGTTTTATGCTGAATGTTTGTAATTGTTAATCACTTTCTCGTCATGTATTTTCAAAACATATTTCTATCTACAGGTTTCTGCAAAAGCCGAACTATCGATGTCGAAAGGGGACCTCGTTTTCGCACGGAGCCCCCTCCCAAAGTGGAATTTTCGAATAACAGTGGAACTGAACTTAGATGCAGTGCAGACGGTTCCCCATCTCCAGTCATATCATGGCAAAGCAGAGATGGAAGTACACTAACAGACATTCCAGGACTCAGATACATAAGGAGCGACGGAAGCTTGGTATTACCCCCATTTGCTGCTGGGCAATACAGACAAGACGTTCACGATACAGTTTACCAGTGTGTAGCTTCAAATAGCGTGGGATCTATAATTAGCAAGGAATTACATGTAAGAGGAGGTAAGTATTTTATAAACATTGCATCTGTTTTACAATCCCTGATTGTTCTAAAAATGTTTTTAACGGTCCCCTCCGGCTTGAGCGATGCTGCTGCCAGGTCTGTTTCCTCAGGGGAGGTCACACCCTTGCCATTATTTCACAGGGGTATACGTTTTCTTGTTCAGAAACATATTAAGAGACTGTGGAGAGGTTCCACGTACCAAGAATTGAAAAAAAAAACAGCATCTCATGAAGCCAGTTCTGTAAGTCCTCGTCGAAACCGTAGGGAGGAGGTTGTGCCACCACATCTTCGAAATGGGCATTATCGTTTTACTCACCACTATTTGTTTTACTCACCATCTTATGTGTGAGAGGTGTAATTCTCCTCATGGTGTTGTCCATGTTTGTGTTCGTGTCTTAGTTTAATTCGGGAACGTGATCGTTTTCTGATTTTTCCCGTACTACTTGTGGACTTGCAGACCCTAAGTAGCCTTTTAAACAATCATTGCGATCATGCTATGTGTTCTCCATTTTTACGCTTTCCAACCGTAGGTTGAAGAAGCGTACATGCTCCAGCTTTGTCCGTCGTGTCCGCACGATAACTCACGTGAAAATGGTTCGATTTCGACGAAATTTTAGTATGTGGTAGGGGACCACATGGGGACGAACCCTATTGAAAATGGGCGAAGCAGGGCCAAAGGTCATGACGTAGGAGCGGGATCCATTCCATTGCTCTTATGCGTCAAAACGTGCGTAAAAATTGTTCGATTTCGATGAAATTTCAGTATAAGGTAGGGAACCACCTGGGGACAATCCCTATTGAAAATGGGTGGAATGGGGTCAAAAGTCAGGACATAAATACGGGATCCATTCCATTGCCTTTGTGCGTCATAACATGCGTAAATATGGTTCGATTTCGATGAAATTTCAGTATGTGGTAGGGAACCACCTGGGCACGAACCCTATTGAAAATGGGCGCAATGGAGTCAAAGATCAAGCAGGGCATAAGAGCGGGATATATTCCATTGCCCTTATGCGTCATAACTTGGGTAAAATGGTTCGATTTCGATCAAATTTTAGTATGTGGTAAGGAACCACCTGGGGACGAACCCTATTGAAAATGGGCGGAATGGGGTCAAAGGCCAGGACATAAAAGCGGGATCCATTCCATTTGCCTTTATGAGTCATAACTTGGGTAAAAATGGTTCGATTTCGATTAAATTTTAGTATGTGGTAGGGAGCCACTGGGGACGAGCCCTATTGAAAACGGGTGGAATGGGGTTAAAGGTCAGTACACTGCAGTGGAATCCATTCCATTGCCTTTGTGCATCATAACTTACCTAAAATGCGTGGATTGCTATAAAACTTTAACATGTTGTTCCGGAGGTATAGTTAACCGGTTCTGTTGAATATCAACGAAATGGGGTCAAAGGTCATTGCCCAAAAACCAGATTTATTCCACACCCATTATTCTCATAACTTGCGTAAAACTGCTTCTATTGCAACAAAACTTTATCATGTTGTTCCGGAGGTATAGTGAACCGGTTCTGTTGAATATCATCGAAATGGGGTCAAAGGTCAGGACACAGGAGCGAGATTTATTCTACAGCCATTATCCACTTGAGTAATAATTTCTGGTATTTTGGAAAGCGTATCATAATCAATGCATTGCATGATTTTAGTAACTTGTTTCATTGTATCGGTGTTTTTCGTTTTGTGTTGTCCTTTGTCCTTTTATTCGCTGTTTATACCGCTTCTTGTGTTTCTTTTGTATATCTCCTTTTGTTATATTTTGATGTTTTCGTTACGGTCTTAAACCGTAGAATATAGATCTCCTTTCTTCATTGAAGCCCTTGAACAAATAGCCAATAAACACTAAACAACCACCCTCCCTGAGCGAGAAACTTTGCTGTGCTTTATCATGCTATGATCCACTCTTCACTATGATGAGCAAAATAGAAACAGCATCACCGAATTCATATGGTAATTGACACCACTTATTTCTTGTTCTTTTTTGTATAGGTTCAAGTTTAATCATCCGAAGATAAAATATTTTAAGATGTATTTGTTTCCCGTCATATACTCAAAGCATATTTTGCACAAGACGTTCTGAAATATGTTCTGCTTATTAGTGTCCAGATGTCCGTCTGTCATGATATTTTACACAGCAACCAGACATCGCTGAATTGACTGCAATTACTATTTCACACGTAATATCAATCACTTCAGAAAACTTCATCTCCCTGGACGGGAATCGAACCCACATCTCGCGATTTCCGTTCGATCATGCTATTCGTAACACCACCCAGGACGAGAAAGTCCCTAGTATCTAAATGTTAAGAGCATCGGAATATTTTCCGATCGCATTCTTAATCGAAGCGAACTGTGCTGCCATCTAGCGTTGTTAAGGAAATTTACAGTCGCCCAGATAAACAGTGTGGAAGAAATATTCTTCTCATAATACCTGGAAAATGCGTCATGATAATTAAAACAGCAAAACCATCAGCAGTTACAATGGTTCTGAAATCCTGCGGTATTGAAGATGCATACATTAATATTATTAATAACATCTATGAAAATGCAAGTGCAAAGATTCGAGTGTTTGAAAATACAACACACAAAAAAATTGGAAAGGGAGTGAGACAAGGTGACACCATATCTCCCAAGCTCTTTAATGCCACATTGGAAAATGTCTTTCAATCACTGAACTGGGAAAACAAAGGGATAAAGATTAATGTAGATTATCTAACCCACCTTCGTTTTGCTGATGACGTAGTTATTTTTTGCAACTACCCCATCAAAGCTGCAGATTACGATCCTGGAACTTCCTGACAAGAGTAAAGAAGTGGGATTAAAAATGAACTTTCAGAAGACAAAAGTGGTGTTCAATGCTTTTACAAGAAATGAAGATTTATCGATTGATGGAGAAAAGCTGGAGATAACAGATATGTACGTTTATCTTGGACAGCAGATATCAAGTGAGGGTCACATTGATGAAGAAATTAATCGGCGCATAAAACTTTCCTGGAGAGCTTTTGGAAGAAACAGCATAATTTTCAAGAGCAATATGCCATTATGTCTTAAAAGAAAAGTGTTTGATCAATACATCCTTCCAGTGCTACGTATGGTGCAGAGACGTGGACCTTAACTAAAAGAGACATACAAAGGCTGCAGACAATTCAAAGCAGCATGGAGAGGTGCATGCTTGGTGTAACCAGGAGAGATATGAAGAGGACCTCAAGGATCCGAAAAATGACAAGAGTGGAAGACATCATGATCAGATTTAAATCCCTGAAATGGCAATGGGCTGGACATACAACCAGAAGGACAGACCATCGATGGACAGCCGAAATTTTAGATTGGATTCCAAGGGACAGGAAAAGACCCAGAAGAAGACCACATGGGAGATGGCTGGAAATTCGAAAGTATGCGAGAGTAACATGGGGGATACTGGCACAAGACAGACCGTTGTGGAAGAAACTTGGGGAGACCTTCGTCCAGCAGTGGATTGATAATGGTTGACAATGATGATGATGATGAATTAACACAGCAGTGTATTTACTGTTCTCACGTAATCGCATCGTAATATCAAACATTTTTTCCACACTATATACCTGCCCGACTGGTGATATGCTAGGCTACGCTAGATGGCAGCACAGTTTACTTCGATTAAGAATGCGGTCGGATAATATTCCGATGCTGTTAATACTCAAGTACTTGGAACCTTATCGTCCTGGGTTGTGTAAAGGTTAGGATGCTCGAAAAGAAATCGGGAAATGCGGTTTCGATTTCCACTCCAGAGTGATGAAAATTTCTAGTTTTCTGATGTGATCGATATTACGTGTTAAACAGTAGTTACAGCCAATTCAGCGATGTCAGATTGCTGTGTTAATTATTACGACGTATTGGTCACGTATTATGAGAAGAATATTTCTTCTATACTGTATGTATGTCTGTACTCAGACATAATACGTAAGCAGGATAAAGAATTATTTTCTCACCTGAATGCTTCTCATAGCATACCGTCAGTATGTCCATCCTTGCGTAGATGTACATGTGTCTATCAAAATAATGAGAACGACTGCAACTGAAGTACATGCAATGAGACGTATGCAAATTGCAGAGACAGTTTATCCCTGATGTGATGTATTCTGTGTCGCTGTCAAAGATGTCTGTCTCTGCGAGGTGATCACATTCCCTTTTAACCCTTTTACTAAGTGGAACGAATTAACTCGGGGTTAGCAAATTGGGTTGAAGTCAGTTCGAATGAATGTATCTGCTGTTTACAAAACGTGAGGAACGCGGCTGGAATGAGTGAACCTGCTCATCAGAAGGCGTTTCTTTCTGCCTTAGCTTTTCAAAATGATCATTTACGAGAATGATAGACATTAAATGATTACTTTGTTTGTTCAAGTGGTTATGTAGGGTGTGAAAAGACAGGTTTGTCCACGCCGAGCATCGAAACTGTGACCTCCTCCCTCCGGAATAAGTCGCTCTCCCAACTGAGCTACGCGGACATGAGCTCTCATTCCTATCTTGCTTTATCTCATGTGCATCCTGCGGCGCAGGCACGTCAAAATGGTTATTATACTAAGGCTATCTAACTGATTGCCTGTTAAAAGGACTATAACGATGTCCATTAACCTGAGAAAAGAGATGTTTGAGACACTTCTTTCTCTCCAGTGGCGTGTTGTCTTTATTATGGGGAAAAGCCCTTCTCAGTCATGTCTTGGATCGTGGAACAGAAGATTACAGAAGCGAGATCTAATCACTTTGAGCAGGTTTATGGGCGGTGCTGCTGAGATAAGAGGACTAAAGGAATTTTTTTGTTGTAGCTTTCGTAGAACCCTGTCGTTATATAAACATTTCTGTTTGGAATGCTCAGAAAGGTTTCAGCACCATTTGGCTTAGGTACATCAGCCGCTTAACCCTTAAACAGGGGTGAACCAGTTAACTCGGGTTTAACAAAATGGGCTGAACTCACCTCCAACGAATGTATGCGCTGTCTAAGACGTGGGTCGAACGCTACTGGAAAGAATTCCTTCAGGGTATGCTTAGTGGTCTCAAAGCTGCTCGTATGAGTTACGTTCAAGACTGGAGTATCGAAAGAGTTGCGTTCGCCTTTAAATATGATTGATACCAATCCTTCTGATAAATTCTAATATATAATCTGCTAGAGCGCTCCTCTTCCTTCTTCGTGCCAATTTTTTAGTCGTCATAGCAACAACCCAAAAACAAATGTTTGTGACGTCACGCTTACTTTTCGTGTTTTCGTGTAGGTGATGAAATCACCTACACGCGCACAGTCCACGCGTATACCACTTTTTGTTGTTGCCACAGCAACAAAGAACACAGCTGCTGGTGTGACGTCATCTAATCCGAATCACTCTCAAATGACGTCAGAGATATGCTTTACGGCACCCGGTCAACTCTAGAGATACTAAAACATTTTTTTCTTTTTTGGTTGGATTGTTAACGATCATTGTGAGCAACTCAGTAGGCTATAAGCTATCGCCCGTCCCTAATACAGGGTCACTGGTTCTAGGGAAGGGAGAAAGTCAGTGCCGTAAGACAAACACAACATTCATGTCTCACTGGGATTTGAACCCGGACCCCTTTGGGGCGAATGATCAGAGGCCATCGCTGAGCCCACTGCGCCACCGGGGGCGGCTACGAAAAACTTTACATCAGGAATTTTGGTTCACTACCTGAGCCGGTGTTTATCCATCTGTATTTTTTTTTTTTTTTTGATTGGAAGTTTAACGACCACCGTGAGCAACTCAATGGGCTATAAGCAGTCACCCGTCCCTAATTTAGGGTCACTGGTTCCAGGGAAAGGAAAGAGCCAGTGCCGTAAGGCAAACACAACATCCATGCCTCGCCGGGATTCGAACCCGGACCCCTTACGAACGAATGATCAGAGGCCATCGCTTAGACCACTGCGCCACCGGGGCGGCTACGAAAAACTTTACATCAGGAATTTTGGTTCACTACCTGAACCGGTGTTTATCCACCCGTATTTTTTTTTTTTTGATTGTAGGTTTAACGACTACCGTGAGCAATTCAGTGGGCTATAAGCAGTCGCCCGTCCCTAATTTAGGGTCACTGGTTCCAGGGAAGGGAAAGAGCCAGTGCCGTAAGACAAACACATCCATGCCTCACCGGGATTCGAACCCGGACCCCTTACGGACGAATGATCAGAGGCCATCGCTTAGACCACTGCGCCACCGGGGCGGCTACGAAAAACTTTACATCAGGAATTTTGGTTCACTACCTTAACCGGTGTTTATCCCTCTGTATTTTTTTGATTGGAGGTTTAACGACCACCGTGAGCAACTCAATGGGCTATAAGCAGTCGCCCGTCCCTAATTTAGGGTCACTGGTTCCAGGGAAAGGAAAGAGCCAGTGCCGTAAGGCAAACACAACATCCATGCCTCGCCGGGATTCGAACCCGGACCCCTTACGAACGAATGATCAGAGGCCATCGCTTAGACCACTGCGCCACCGGGGCGGCTACGAAAAACTTTACATCAGGAATTTTGGTTCACTACCTTAACCGGTGTTTATCCCTCTGTATTTTTTTGATTGGAGGTTTAACGACCACCGTGAGCAACTCAATGGGCTATAAGCAGTCGCCCGTCCCTAATTTAGGGTCACTGGTTCCAGGGAAAGGAAAGAGCCAGTGCCGTAAGGCAAACACAACATCCATGCCTCGCCGGGATTCGAACCCGGACCCCTTACGAACGAATGATCAGAGGCCATCGCTTAGACCACTGCGCCACCGGGGCGGCTACGAAAAACTTTACATCAGGAATTTTGGTTCACTACCTTAACCGGTGTTTATCCCTCTGTATTTTTTTTTGATTGGAGGTTTAACGACCACCGTGAGCAACTCAATGGGCTATAAGCAGTCGCCCGTCCCTAATTTAGGGTCACTGGTTCCAGGGAAGGGAAAGAGCCAGTGCCGTAAGACAAACACAACATCCATGCCTCGCCGGGATTCGAACCCGGACCCCTTACGGACGAATGATCAGAGGTCATCGCTTAGACCACTGCGCCACCGGGGCGGCTATCCATCTGTATGTGACAACGTCAAGATAAAAACAGTTCACGGAAAAGAACAGGGGAAATTGATACAGAGTTCACAGTCAGTATGTACGAAAAATGTTGTGTACAAGGAAGTGTTCACGAAATAGGGACTAAAGGTTTTACAAAACCCATAACAAACAAACAGCCCGTCGTATCAAATTCCATAACCGACTGCTCGGGAAATTTTGAGAAAGCTGTGAGACAACGTCGCCATCTATTGACGTGGAACTCAAAAACTCAATAAATAAATAGACATTTGAGACATTCGTTTCAGGGAGACTAGCTCTCCCCTATCCTCATATTTTATGTCAATATAGGACTAGAAGGGAGGGATTATCACCCATGACATGTTTATTTTTGCGGCTGCTCAGGGTTTAAATTATTTTATCGTAGCTTCCGTAAAATACCGTCGCTATGTGAACATTTCTGTTTAAAGGGAGTAAACGTTTTGGGCACCGTTTAGTTTAAGCATAGTACATCAACCACTTAAAGGGTTAAGACGCTTTTAATTCGCATTCACATAGCCACTGCATACAAAATATGTGAATATACCGGATGATTGTAATTAAAGTACCCCGCTTTCTAGAGAGATATTGAGCAGACCAATTGCGGCCGAATTTGGTACAGGGACATTTTAGGGCATCCGAAACACATTGCGGTAAAAAAGGGAAGAGGGCCAAAAATCACCACTGTAGCGCTTCTGAGTCTGCAAGCAACGAGAAAGTAGTTTCATTTGTATAAGCACAAGTCTTCCAGCCAAATCCAGGGTGTAAAAATGGCCACAACAGCTGAGTCATTCTTATCATCTACGATGACCACCGCCATGCGGGAACGCGTATTTATTGCGAAGCTGCTTTATGTAAAATGACGACTGCCGTGTTAGCACGCACTTGAAGTATAAAATATTTAATATAAAAACTTTAATTAAAATCATATACAGATTAAAACCACATAAGACCTTTCAAGTCCGCGCCGGACCTTTCCTCAGATGTGATTAGTCATGGTTAAATACATTGTGTATGGAAATGACGCGTGCATGCGTAGTAGACATGCGCATGTAGGGGACATTATAATGAGGTAACAAACGTAAACAATGGCCTCATAGTCAATTATTCATTAGTCTTTTTGAAGAGCTTTTTCCAGGGGTTTGGAAAGTCGTCATTACAGCATAATGGTTGGTGAAGAAAAAATTTTAAACTTTCCGTAATTAATGTTAGATTTCGTAACACTGGAGTGATTAATATGGTTTTCTCATCCCATTGAAGTTGATATGCACTTTCACGAACTAGAGCCGCGGAGGTAGATCTGGTTTTAATATCATATTTGTGCTCCGATAAGCGAGTCTTCAAATTACGGGTGGCCAATCCGATATATAGCCGATCTTCCAGGTCTGGTTCCAAGGCTTTCAACGAGACTGCATAAATACCGTGTGAATCTTGAGCCTGGTATTTATCATATATCATATCATATGCTGTAGAGGATTTTAGGAAGGGAGTGTCTGACCCCAGGTCTTAAACAACCCTTAGAAATAGGAAGCTAGGACATTTGGGCTACAGTGCTTGATAGGAAATTGACACGGAAGTGAAGTAGAAAGGGGGAGGAAGACGCCCTTATTTATTGCCGGGGGGGGGCAGTACCCGGGGTCTGACGGCTTAACGTGCCCATTCGACGCACGGCGGATATATAGTGGATCGAGCGTTCGTACCTGCCTGGGATCGAACCTGAGGTCCTTTCCGTGCCAGTCACGAACGTTGCCCACTAGGCCACCCGCAGCTCAGCCTGGTACTTATGCAGTCGACACGGTATTTAGGAGACACGGTATTTATGAGACACGGTATTTATAATAATAACGTAACGGTATTTATGTTGTCTAGTTAAAAGCCTTGGAGCCGCCCCGGTGGCGCAGTAGTCTAAGCGATGGCTTCTGATTATTCGTCCGAAGGGGTCCGGGTGCGAATCCCGTTGAAGCATGCATGTTGTGTTTCTCTTACGGCATTCGCTCTCTCTCTTCTCTGGAACCAGTGACCCTAAATTAGGGACGGGCGACTGCTTATAGCCCATTGAGTTGCTCACTGTGATTGTTAAACCTTCAATTGCCGCTCCGGTGGCGCAGTTGTCTAAGCAATGGACTCTGATCATTCGTCCGAAAGGGGTCCGGGTTCGAATCCCGGTGAGGCATGAATGTTGTGTTTGTCTTACGGCACTGGCTCTCTCCCTTCCCTGGAACCAGTGACCCTAAATTAGGGACGGGCGACTGCTGATAGCCCATTGAGTTGCTCACGGCGGTCGTTAAACCTTCAATCAATCGAAAAAAAAAAAAAAAAAAAAAAAAAAAAAGCCTTGGAACCAGACCTGAAAATCGGCTATATATCGGATCCACCACCCGTAATTTGAAGACTCGCTTATCGGAGCAGAAATATAATATTAAAATTAGATCTACCTCCACGGCCTTATCGCGCCTAGTTTGCGAAAGCGCATATCAACCTCAATGGGATGACAAACCTACAGGGGGATCCATTTAAACCAGTACCATGTGATTTACTTAACTTTTTCATAAATAACAACAAAATCATACAGTAAGTTGAGAATTATACATGTGGTACTGGAGAATCATTTTATGAAAGCAAATGTTGGAATTGTCCTCCATTTTCTTGTAAACACAGTTGAACACGTCGCACCATATTCAGTGATGTCTCATGTAGAGTACGAGCAGTAACATTGCCAATTTCAGTCGTGATTGTTTCACGCAATGCATCCAATGTTTTTGGATGGGTTTTGTAAACTCTATCCTTTGAGTAGCCCCATAAAAAAAAATGTTAGGGGAAGTTAAGTCCGGAGATCGGGGAGGCCATATGTTTTTTGAAATTAATCTGTCATCAAAGAAGCTGGTTATGAGTTCCATTGAGACTTTCAATGTGTGACACGTAGCGCCATCCTGCTGAAAGTAGCCCTCTGTCAATTCAATGTCATCAAGTTGTTCCACAAATTCATTGAATATGCGGCAATAAACGTTAGTGTTGACAGTCTCAGAGAAAAAAATGGGGCCAAATATTTTCGTAGACGAAAACGCACACCATACTCCAACCTTTTGTGAATGCATCGGTGTTTCACACATAACGTGTGGGTTTTCTGCAGCCCAGTATCTGCTGTTTTGCAAATTGACGTAGCCTGACAGTTGAAACCAGGCTTCATCCGTAAACCATGTGATGGAGAGAATATCAGATCGCAAATTAAGAACATTTTGAAACCATTTGCAGTAACTTACTCTCTTTTCCTTGTCCGGTTCCTGCAGCTGATAGATTACGTGCACTTTAAGTGATCGAATATTCGCTTTTTTGCTGCCCTTTGACAAGCTCCGTATGAATATCCTGTCTGTTGCCTTAATCTGCGCAACGATTTCGTCGGAGATTGAAGTAAACGTTGACGAACATCGTCCACACGCGTTTGGGGTATCGGACGGTGATGTCTACCGCTGAGAAGAGAACCGGTTTGCTCCAGTTTTTTTGCCATCGACAGAATTGTTGACTTGCTTGGAACTTTTCGAACTCCAAACTCTCTTCGAAATACTCGTTGCGTTTTTGATGACAGAATTGGTTACCCAATCTTTTGTAAAAAAGATCGTGCTGATATTACCGGTTTGTCCGTCTGTACCCACGATATCTCTGTAACTATTAGTCCGATTTTAAAAAAATCTTCTTTATTGGATAGCGTTTCCAGTGTGACATATTTTTCATATAATTTCAAATTTTTCAAGTAATTCATAGACTTTCCGCTAGGGGGCGTAAAGGTAAATTGCTTTCCCCCTAGATCTCTGCTTCTGAATCTCCGATTTGAAAAATTCTTTCTGCACCGGATACAGCTCCTGATGGGGAAATCCTTCGCACATAATTTATAATTTTTGTAAAAAATGGTTTGACCATCAGGTGGCGTAAGTCTTAATTTTCGCTTCTGATGTATTTGCAGCAAACTATGAGCTCCTAAAATCTCGATTGAAAAAAAAGTCGTTTGTTGACCAATACCTGTCACGGCAGTTGTCATGACAGGTTCTTGTCTTATGTCGACAAACCTTTTCGAAACATTTTCTTCTTGAAATAATGCATGCTTTCTATGGCAGGGAGTGTAGATGTATATCTTATTTTTGTCAATATCTCTACTTCTAGGAGTACGATTTAAAAAATTCTTTCTTTGTTGGATAATGTTTCCGATGCGAAATGTTTTTCCTATAAATTCAAAATTTTCAAGTAAATCATAAACTATCCGCTAGGGGGCACACAGGTAAATTATATTTTCTGCGTTATTTCAGCTTCTAAAACACCGATTTGAAAAATGCTTCCTGTACCACTTACAAGACCTGATGGAAAATACTTTTCACATAATTTCTAATGTTTGGTAAAAATTGGTTTGACCACCTGGGGGTATAAGTGTTAATGTGTGTTCCGGATGTATTTGTAGCAAAATCTAGGCTCCTGAAAACTCGTCTATTTTTTTCCTTGGACCGATACCGCTCATATGGAAAAACGTTTTGCGAATATTTTCTTCCTAAAATATTGTATGGTTTCCCCACCAGGGGACGTAAAGTCACATCTTATTTTTATCGATATCTGTTTGTAAGAGTCCGATTTGAAAAATTATTTCTGTGTTAGAGAGCGTTTTTGGTGCGAAATGTCTCTCATATAAATTCATGCTTTTCTTAACGCACAAGTCTGCAACCAGAGGGCGTAATATCACGATTCCGTTTACAGCAATATCTGAGGGATTAAAAACCGGATTGAAAAACTTCTTTCTTCCGTCAGATACTATTGTTTTCCATACCGGTTCCATTGACTTTGAATAGCTTTGATAAATTTAATTTGCGTCAGAACGGATTCAAAAGACGTGCTTATTGCATTCGAAAATTCGGTGTCATTTTCCTTGCTTTTCTTTGTTTTTTTTATTGGAGGTTTAACGACAACCGTGAGCAACTCAATGGGCTATAAAGCAGTCACCCGTCCCTAATTTAGGGCCACTGGTTCAATTCATTTATTTTGCTGAGCCAGAAACCAGTGTTACAAAAAAATGTCAACTGAAACAAAGCGCAGCAAGGAAGCTGGAGAAAAAGGACAGCAACAGGATTCCATACTCCCTAGACAAATTTTACACTGAGGTCACCAGTTGAAGTTACAAACAAATAATTGTTTCCGAGATATTAAAACAAAAGGTAATGCTATATAAAAAGATGATAAAAACTACAGGTAATACAATTGAAAATCAGTTTACATCGAGATATTGGTAGGTCCCCCACGGGTGCACAGGACAGCAGATATACGACGGGGTATGCACTCCACTAGCTTCTGGAAATATGCTGTAGGCAATGCGCACCATACTTCCTGCAGAGCGTTCCACAATTCGGGTGAAACCCGAGGTCTCTGATTCCTGTGTTCGATTGCGCGTTGCATGGCATCCAATATGTGTTCTATCACGTTCAGATCTGGGGACTTGGGTGGGATGGCAGCACCCCAAACTCAGATGAATGCTCCTCTAACCATAATGTGGCGTCCCGACAATTCTGTGGAGGTGCATTGTCCTGTTGGAACAGGCCCAACCCATCAGCATGAGTACAGTACATGAATGGGTGTACCTCGTCAGAAAGATGCGCACATAGCGTTGGCCGGTCACAGACGTTTGTAGACGTACCAGTGGTTCCAGTGAAGTCCGGCAAAACACGCCCCATACCATTACGGAACCCCCACCAGCCGGTACAGTTCCCTGTTGACAGACGGAATCCATTACTTCATAGGGTTTGCGCTACGCACGAATCCTTCCATCTGCCCGATACAGTTGGAAACGCAACTTGTCAGACCAGACTACTTGTTACCAGTCATCAAGTGTCCACTGGTGGTGTTGCCGTGCCCAAGCGAGGCGCACAGCTATGTGTCGTGCACCCATCAAAGGGACTCTAGTTTGGCGTCGACTCCCAAACCTCATGTCGTACAGGGTACGTTGCACAGTCCGGATGCTGATGCTTGTTGAGGCTCCAGCATTGAATTCCCATGGTACCTGCGAGAGTGTTGCACGCCTATCGCGTGAAACGATTCTTGACAGCCGACGATGGTCACGTTCAACCAATGTCTGTTTACGGCCACACTGGTATCGTAGGTTGGAGGTTTGACCGGAATTCTTGTAGTCACGGTACACACTTAAAATTGTCGTCCGTGAAAATCTGAACTTCGTTTCTGCCTCCAAAATACTATGGCCCATCACACGAGCGCCAACTATGACACCGCGTGGAAAATCACCTAAATCGTTATTACTTGTCATTCTCAAGACGAAAACAGCTCTGAGCTGGCAAGGATGTCTATCGCTTTATATAAGCTCTTGCGGACGCAAGCGAGTACGCGGAAAGGTGATGTTACTATGTATTTTGCGTTTGCTCGTCTGTACCAATTTTTCTGGCACTTCAGGGTACAAGTGATAGTAATAATCATATTTCCTCTCATCTACAATCATCAATTTGAGGAGCCGTAATTCATTATGAAGTTTTTTAATTCTTTTTTTTTTTAATTTTAAAGTTATTTATAGAAGTCAGTTCCGTTGATAATGAGTTCCAGTTGTATAGGCCAATGTAATTTATACTTTGCTTCATGGTCTCAGTCTTCCGATGAATAGGCCGAATAGTGATTTATTGCGTGTGCCATGAGAGTGTATCTGTGGTACAATTTGTATGATGTGAGTGTGTAAATCATTGAGGAAAGGGAGAGAGAGCCAGTGCCGTAACACAAACAAAATATCCACGCCTCACGGGATTCGAACCCGGACCCCATTCGGACTAATTATCAGAAGCCATCGCTTATACTGCTGCGCCACCGAGGCAGCAACAGGGAGCTTCAGTATTGCATAAAAACCGTTAAAACATTCGTGGTAAATTGTACCAGAAATTGGTGCCCCACCAGCGGCACCACTTTCCAAAAAAACGATTCACCATTGTGTGGTGAAAACAAACCCCAATAACATAATTCAATACAAATTTTGAAGATGCGAATCCATTTTTTGGTGTAAATATGACATGGATGGTAAGTCAGATAACATCCGAAAACTTGACAATTTTGTCCTCCTGGAGCGGGAATCGAACCCACGTCTCCCGTATAACGCCCGAATGTACTAACCACTAGACCACCCAGAATGACCAGGTCTGAAGTTTATGGGTGGTGTAGTGGTTAGCATGCTCGAACACTATCCGGGAGACGCGGAGTCGATTTTCGCTCCAGGAGGACTAATATTTTCCAAATTTTAGGATATTATCTGACTTACCATCCATGTCCTATTTACACCAAGAAACGGATTCACGTCTTCAAAATTTGTATTGTATGGTGCAATCCCGAATCCCATTCAACATGATTTATTTTTGCACCATGTTACAGTACAAGGTTACACAACATTATATTTCAAGACTGCACTTTGTTGTTGTATTTTCTCACGAAAAGTAGGGTAGACGGCACTAAAAAGTGGTATAGCACCACTTTTTGGTGCAACACTACAGCCACCAAAAGTGTAGCACCACTTTTTGGTGCAACCTAACTCAATATTTTTAACAGTGCCACGGCTGTTGAATATATCCTATGGCACAGAGTGTAGCCACTTCGTTTTCCGGGTCTTAATCTTTGTGATTTCTGGCTGTGGGGGCACGTAAAGGGTGTGGTTTATCAAGCACATGTTGAACATTTGGCAGCCTTGAAAGAGAGTATCACATCGCATGTGAGAAGCATCACAGAGAATCCGTTACGGTCGGCCATTGAACACAGAGTTCATCGGCTTCATGTTTTACAATCCCACAATGGGGACCACATTAAGCAGTATTTCCGTCATTGCTAGGGTCAGTATCTCCCTCTTGTCCAAAAAAATATATCTTGCCTGCAGCGCCACAAGTGCCATAGTGGTGAAATTTTGGTACTCCTTCTCTTTTTACCGAAATGTCTTCCGTATGTATGTCCTGAAATGTCACCGTACCATATTTGGTTGCATCTGGAATGCGAAATATCTGTTTAGACAGCATTTATTAGTGATACTTTAATTAGGATCATCTGTATCTGTCTGTCTGTTATATAATGTTTATTTCCCTTACGACTGTATCTTTTTATATTTCAAAAATATCTACCGGCTGTTACGTGTTTCTCTTTTTATCCTTGCGCTTGACTACCGGACTTTGATTTTGAAAAGCAATGTATAAGAAACCAATGATTGCGCCGTAGGATACTTCTATGAGCATTTGTAGCTGCAGGAAGCGTGAAATGCTAAATAAAAGTAAAATTAATGAAGAGGATGAAAACATCTAAACACTGTACCTACAGACATTTACAAACTTTTACGACCACCTGTAGGTGGAAGATTCCTTCCGATTGCATCAAGTACTCTCTGTATGTATTACTCAACATTCTGCCGGTGTTTGTTTCATCATCCTACAGAGGCAACTGTTGATAGAGTTCGGGTAAGTGTGGGAGCGTCAGTTTGCTTCTGGTTTTCATGCTGAGAGGTTTTGTACGTATTTTCTATATAGCGAAAAATGGGCAGAAAAGTGTCATTAAGTGTTACTCAGAGGTCACAAATAGTGACTTTATGTCATTACGTGTTACTCAGAGGGCACAAATAGTGACTTTATGTCATTACGTGTTACTCAGAGGGCACAAGTAGTGACTTTATATCATTAAGTGTTACTCAGAGGGCACAAATAGTGGCTTTATGACATTAAGTGTTACTCAGAGGGCACAAATAGTAACTTTATGTCATTACGTGTTACTCAGAGGGCACAAATAGTGACTTTATGTCATTCCGTGTTACTCAGAGGTCACAAATAGTGACTTTATGTCATTACGTGTTACTCAGAGGGCACAAATAGTGACTTTATGTCATTACCTGTTACTCAGAGGGCACAAATAGCGACTTTATGTCATTACGTGTTACTCAGAGGGCACAAATAGTGACTTTATGTCATTACGTGTTACTCAGAGGGCACAAATAATGACTTTGTCATTAAGTGTAACTCAAAGGGCACAAATAGTGACTTTATTTCATTAAGTGTTACTCAGAGGGCACAAATAGTGACTTTATGTCATTAAGTGTTACTCAGAGGGCACAAATTGTGACTTTATGTCATTACGTGTTACTCAGAGGGCACAAATAGCGACTTTATGTCATTACGTGTTACTCAGAGGGCACAAATAGTGACTTTATGTCATTACGTTTTACTCAGAGGGCACAAATAATGACTTTGTCATTAAGTGTAACTCAGAGGGCATAAATAGTGACTTTATTTCATTAAGTGTTACTCAGAGGGCACAAATAGTGACTTTATGTCGTTAAGTGTTACTCAGAGGGCACAATAGGTATTTTATATCATGAAGGATACTCCCAAAAGGACATAAGAAAAACGTGAATGTGGGCAAGACTGCTGTTCATAATACCACCATGAAATATCGAGATACTGGTGAATTTAGAGACAGAAATAGAAGTGGACGTCCAAGGAAAACAAACCCACGTGATGACAATCCCATAAGGCGAAAAGTTATGCGTTTTCCGAGGAGTTCTTACAAGACAATCAACGCCTTTCTACCTTCAAAAGGGTGTGCTAATTAGTATCCGCATTGTTTCCCGACATCTTAGCAAATATTTTGGATTAAAATCTTATAAAGCTGCAGATAACCTAGACTAACCTCTTTCATGTAAAGGAAAATACTCTAGTTTGCGAATCGTGGACTAATGAAAATTGGAACCACGTTCTTTTTTCCGATGAATCACCTGTGCGTCAATTTGAATCACGTGAAGCACATGCTCGACGACCAAAGGGCAAAAGGTTTGATCAAAAATGCACAGATAGCACCGTGAAACATCCGCCTAGTCGGATGATATAGGGTGCTATGTCAGCATCAGGTACTGCTTCATTATCCTTTTTGAGGACAGGCACTGCCATGACTCGTCCTTTTTATGTGGAAATGTTACGTGAGAAGCGGTTAACTCTTATGCAAGTGCACAGACGCACAATCTTTATGCATGATAGTGATCGATGCCACAGATCAAAGACAGTAAAGGACTACCTGCAAAGGAAAAACATAACTGTGCTTGTTGGCCCGGTAATAGTCCGGACTTTAATCCCATCGAAAATTTGTGGACCATTTTAAAAGACAGGATAGCAGAAAAACAGCCATTAAATTGTCGAGCTTTGATTGACGCGATAAAGTACGTGTGGTGCAAAGACATTTCAAGTGATTACTGCCAATCCCTCATTGAGAGTACGTCACATCGTATTATGCCCGTTATAAAAAGAACAACGGTGGCCACACAACGTATTGATTTCGGTCTTTTGTGTTCTAAAGAATGTAAGTATTGTTCTGTGGTGTCATATTTTAAAATAAACTGGTGTTCCATTTTGTCGATTTTCACAAAAAGTACGGAACCAAAGGTACAAATTATGCCGCCGAATAAGAATGCAGATTTGCAGCGTCTAATACGTAAGCGTATACGTGCGTGTGGGTGGAGCTGTGACAGCGGAGGGCGTCAAAAGCACCCGTGTCTTTTTACGCGATTAGTTCGCTCGTACTCCTCGGCGACATTTGTTGTGTATCTTGTAGGAGTTGGTTCGATTTCATCAGAAATCAGGTAAAATGAGTTGCCACGAACGTATTGATGACGGAATGAGGTGGAGAATCGTTGGTAGATTGGAGGCAGGGCAATGTCAAATGCAGTTTGCTACAAAGCTCAATGTAACGCCCAGTGTCGTCTGAAATTTGTGGAAACAGTTTAAGGACACCGGATCCATATCGAGAAGGACTGGGCAAGGTCGTCCAAGAGCAACGACGGCCAATTAAGATCGCTATTTAGCACTTTCAGCTAGGCGCCACAGGACTGCTACAGCTACAAAGCTATTTCGTGAGCTGCATGCCGCCACTGGAACCCGAGTTTCAAAGGTTACCGTTTCCCAAAGGCTTCATGAGAGAGGACTTTTTGCCAGAAAACCCGCTGTTTGCGTCCCGCTCACTTCATGATGCAGACAACATCCGCCTTGGACCAGACTTCAGTGTCGTAACGTTCTCTTCAGAGACGAGTCGCGATTCAGCCTGTACACAGATTCTCGACTTACCTTAATCTGGAGAAAACCTGAGACCCGATACCTTTCCTCCAACATCCGAGAAAGTGAACGCTATGGCAGCGGAGGTGTTATGATCTGACCGCTATGGCAGTGGAGGTGTCATGCTCTTTGACTGCTGAGAGGTATAGGGATGAGATCTTACAGCTTATATGCTCGACTTTTCAGGTAGGGATAAGATCTTACAGCCTATATGCTCGACTTTTCAGGTAGGGATGAGATCTTACAGCCTATATGCTGGACTTTTCAGGTAGGGATGAGATCTTACAGCCTATATGCTCGACTTTTCAGGTAGGGATGAGATCTTACAGCCTATATGCTCGACTTTTCAGGTAGGGATGAGATCTTACAGCCTATATACTCGACTTTCCAGGTAGCGATGAGATCTTACAGCCCATATGCTCGACTTTTCAGGTAGGGATGAGATCTTACAGCCTATATGCTCGACTTTTCAGGTAGGGATGAGATCTTACAGCCTATATGCTCGACTTTTCAGGTAGGGATGAGATCTTACAGCCTATATGCTCGACTTTTCAGGTAGGGATGAGATCTTACAGCCTATATGCTCGACTTTTCAGGTAGGGATGAGATCTTACAGCCTATATGCTCGACTTTTCAGGTAGGGATGAGATCTTACAGCCTATATGCTCGACTTTTCAGGGGCGCAGTGGGCCCTCTGTTCGTGTTTATGGGCGGCAACGCTCGTCCACATAGGGCTCACCTGGTCGAAAATTATCTTGAAAGTGAGGATATTCGCCGGATGGATTGGCCAGCCAGATCGCCAGGCTTGAACCCTATCGAACATGTCTGGGGCTCTCTTGGTAGGGAAATTTCAGCTCGCTATCCCCTCCGAGAACCACCCAGGAGCTGAAAACTGCGATGCTGCAGGAGTGGGACAGACTGCCACAGGGACTCATCAACTGCCTCGTTTCCAGTATGACGTGGCCCTGTGAGAGGGGATCTTGCCCCATATTAGGGTCATTTTATGTTCGATCTTGCAACGTGGATTTCGAATATTCCTGCGCTGACGATCATGAGTGCGTACCATGACTGTTGTATGGCATAAAGTTTTCTCTTATATACCTGTGTATCCATACCAAATTTAAAAAAAATGTGTCCATTAGTTTTTCAGAAATTCGACAAAATGTGCAAATTATCTTAAATTTGAACATTAGTGTATCTCTTACTAGAAATTAGTTGTTTCTTTGAAAATCTTATTATTTCAGTAAATTGACAGGTGGTCTAAACCTTTTGCAGATTACTGTATATACTCAGTGCGTCAAATAATTTTTAAGACTGGCGCTAGATTTCAGCCTACGGTGGCGCCACCAGTGTTATCGCGAATGCGTTATAAACCGTAACCATCTGCTTGCTTTCTGCCAAAAGTACTGCACAGTTGTTAAAGTAACTCAAACGAAACAGCCGTTCATTAGAGAAGTAAAATGTTTTTCATGTTGAATTATTAATATTTGACAAGATCTGTTATTAAATTTAACGCAAAACTTGGTAAAACAGCCTCGGAAACGTACCAAATGATGAAACAAATTTACGGTGAGTTTTGTTTAAGTAGATCAAATGTTTTCCTGTGGCACAAACGTTTTTTGGTCGGAAGAGATACGCTAGAAGATAAGCATACCGGATAACCAGGTTCATCTAGGACACCTGAAATTATTGAAAAAGTGCGTGATTTCGTGGAAAACAATCGATGTGCGTCACTAAGAATGATGGAAGAGTCTTTAAACACCAACAAAGAAATGATTCGAACCATCCTGCATGAAGATTTGGGCAAAACAAAAGTCTGTGCTAAATTTGTTCCACACACGTTAGCCAATGAACAAAAATCAAAGAGAAGTGCACATTGCACAGATATCATTTCAGCCGCTGAAAATGATCCAAACTTCTTAAAATCGATTGTTACTGGTGATGAAACATGGTGTTTTCAATATGATCCTAAAACAAAGCGACAAAGTGCGGAATGTAAGTCAAAAAACTCGGCACAAGCCAAAAAAAAAACAAGAAAAGTTTCATCGAAAATCAAAACAATGCTCATTACATTCTTCGATACTAAATGTCGAAAATCAAAGCAATGCTCATTACATTCTTCGATAGTAAATGTCGAAAATCAAAACAATGCTCATTACATTCTTCGATAGTAAATTTATTCCAAGCGGACAAACAGTTACTGGTGAGTTTTATTTAAATGTTTTGAGGCGTTTGATGGGCAGAATTCGTCGCATTCGTCCAGAATATCGAGATGAAAACAGTTGGTGTTTGTTGCACGATAATGCACCCAGTCACACCTCACTTCTTGTTCGTAGATGTTTGGCAAAAAATAACGTCTGTACGTTGAATCATCCACTGCATTCGCCTGATTTAGCACCCCGCGACTTTTCTTTGTTCCTAAAACTTAAAATGACACTAAAAAGATGTTTTTTTATGATATTTCGATCATACAAACAGCTTCGACGCGTGCTTTGGAGGTAATTCCGCAAAGTGAACTGGAACTGGCATTCGAATCATTATTAAATCGCTGTAACAAGTGTATTGAAGCCGGAGGGACTTATTTTGAATAACAAACCAAAACAAATTATAATTTTTTGTTTCTATTTCATTTTACAGACCCAGTCTTAAAAATTCTTTGACGCACTGTGTAAGTTAGATTTGTGTAAAAACGGAACAGGTTCTACAAATATAACTGTACAGAATACTGTAGAAAATGAAACGACTGCGTTAAGTAAACTAAAGTTCACTCCATTCTGATGGTCACCTTGGGATAACGCAGTAGAAATGTTCTCGAAGGGGAAGAAGTTGTTATTTCCTCACATCTTCCAAGTCTCAGGCAGATTTTCTTATACACGCTACACGCCTCTCAGCTAAAGAAGAAATATTTGCTGGCAAGCGAATAGAAACTCAGATAGGGATGTTTCCCAGGTTCAGTGCAAACAGAAATACTGCAGACAGAGTAAAGGGGGGCGTTCAGGATGGAGTTTCTGAAGGAAGGATGGAACTGTGTTCAGAAAAAGAAGCGGCAAGAAAAACCCTAGTTCGGGTGGTCATTAGGCTTTCTATTGCGGCGAAAACAAACGGATAAGATTTCCAGTCTTAGAAACTACCTAAAAACAAACTAAAACCAAGAAAATATAAAAGTCTTTAAGGGAAGGTTCACGAGCAAAACGATGGCGAGCAAATGGGAAATGAGAGATCCTATTTCAAACTAATGCTTTCTCGAAACCAAAAAAGGAAATAAATAAATAAAGAAGAAACAAAACTTTGAAGAAAGGAGATAGCACGCACCACACCAGATAATGAAGATGAGCATGCTACCAATGTGGGAATAAAAATTCCCTGAATGTTCTTTAAATATCTTCAAATATGCTTTTCCTGAAAGCTCAGGAAAATATGGACTAAGCTCTACTAAACTTCCGAAAGTTCAATTTAAATTGTGTGATTGACTTATTTATTAATACACTGTCTCATCAAAACTATCCCGACACTTGCCCGTATAAAAACGTCCTAATAAAGGCGTTAACATAGAACTTTGCGTCATAAAAGTATGTATATCAATGTAATCTTAATTAAAATTGCAAAGGCTAGAACACTGTTAAAAGCGATGGATAAAATTTGGAAGAGAAAAGCTTCTGTCCTCAAAACTAAGCTGCTAAACATTCTCGAGATATGCATCTTCAGCAACATGCTTATAAGAGTCGCCAAAATGAAAGTGAGACGCGTGTAATAGCGTCGTTTTATAATTACACAGAGCCGTACATTTGCACCGGTAAGTTGACTACGTAGGGTCGTTACATGGATTCGTACAAACATGCCCAGTCGGTAGTTATGAAATTTGTGACCGCAGAAGGTGTTAGTGGAGTCGAAATTTATCGTCGAATGCAGAATGTGTATGGGAATGGGTTTCAGTCGCGGTGTTCAGTGTTCCGCTGGTGTAGTGAATTCCGTAAAGGACGTGTGAGCACGGAGGACATGCCGAGACCTGGGAATCACATGTGGTCATCATCACATAATCGATTGTTGCCGTGGACAATCTTGTGAAGGATAATTACCGATGAATGGGTGCTTGCCTGGAGCATCTGAATCGTTACCATGAACAGAGGTGACAGTTTTTTTTCCAAGATTGTGGCCACAGATGAAACTTTGTGCTACCACTTCGATCCGGCCACAAAATGGATGAGTGTGGAATGACGGCTACCCAACTTTCCACGCCCTAAAAAAGCTTAGTCTTCCTCCTTAAGAACTGGAAAAGTGATGCTCATGGTTTTCATCGATGATAATGGTCCATTGCTTTTGGACTGGCTGGACGCGGGCAGTACGGTAAAGGCAACCACATACAGCGATACGTTACGCAACCTCAAACCGGTCATCAAAGTGTGCCAAGATTTGATGCGGATCTTCCGCTCAGAGGTCCTAGACTAGTTCCCTTATAGCCCGGAACGGACGCCCTGCGAGTACCACATCTTCGTGCCACTAAAAAAGGCTCTCAATGGCCGCCAGTTCGCTAACGGCGCTGTGGTCCGGGACGCTGATGAAAACTGGCTCCACAGCCAACCACGGACATTATTCGCTCAGGCTATCCACAAACTCGTTCCGCGCTGAGACACTTGCTTAAATCGACAAGGCGACTATGTGTAGCTGGTATGTAACCCATGTACCACTCTTACTTCCTGTATGTTCACATATTCCAACCTATAAATTCTTACGGCATAAACCGACAGTCTCTGTTTCATTTAGGCGACCTTTATATATGGATGCGGGACTTGGACATTGACAAAGGAATCAGGGAGAAGGATACTTGCTTTTGAAAGAAAGTGATATCGTAAAATCTAACGAATCGGATTCACCCAGAGGATAAGAGATAAAGAAGTGTACAGAAGAATACATCTAAAAGAGACCCTGTTCCAAAAAAATCATACAGAGAAAGCTAAGACTATAGACATATCTGCAGAATGATAAATGACAGAAAGATAAAGACATTGATGTTTAGCTTAAGGAACGGAAGCAATGCAAGTGGGTACCCTCACCGAGTGTGGGCTGACAATATTCAAGACTGGTGCGGTGGAACTCCTATGAACTGAGCCACAGAGTTGTTAAGGCTGTCAATGCACGATCAGATTCGTCTTAATATGGAGCACAAACACCACACCTCCCAATCACCATCTCAAAACGTAGGTTAAAAAACGTCGTTATTTACAATTAAAAGGGTGAGTTTAAAAGCTCTAGCGAGCACTTTCGCGAAACACTATAGTCGCATCATCAGGCTAAGGAGTTAAGACACTATGAGGCGGTACATGACTAAAATAGTAACAGATGAGCACAATATTACAAATATGTAAATGAGATGAGTAAAAATATATTACATGTTAATCACTACGAACCATTTACAAAATTACCTAAATTATTTTGAGGGTTCCTCGCTTGGATATTCCAACATGAGTTCTCTCCAGGCATTAGGAACATAAGCAGGTATATCCCCATTGCAGCACTTAGGTCCCAGTTTTATAATGTGAAGACTCTCAGTAAATAACATAGAACTTTTCATCGAGGCTGTTGATAGCAAGTTTGCATTGTTCCAATCCGGTTTTAGGTCTCCCTCAATGACAGTTCTTGACAAAGTCGAAGTAACTACTCCTTTACGAATTGCATATTTATGTTCAGCCCATCTGATTCCCAAGCTTCTGTAGGTCGAACCCACATAACAGAGATTTGCAGTTTATCGATTAATGTCCAACGGCGGGATACTGTAAACACCAAAGTGGGATTGAGTTGGTATTGTGTCTCTATCATGCCTAATCACAGAAAAAAGGTTTTGGGGTCTTGACACCAAAATCCAAAGAATATTTTTGCAGGTGTTTTTTTAGCAAAGTAACAACTGGTTTCAAATAGGTTATACTTCCCACTTAGGTAGTTGTGGGTACACATCTGGTGAGGGTTATAGAAGTCTTCCGTTTATATTGTTGTATACGTTTTTTAACACAATCCGTAGGGTACCCGTGTACTTTTGCAATCTCGTTAATCTTCATCAATTCCTGATTACAATAATAGGGATTTGAAGAATGGGTAAAGGCTCTATTAACTAGGAAGTGCTGTAAACTTACAGGAGGTTGGTGTACAAGAATTGAAAGGGATCAGAACCGGGATAGAGGTAGGCTTACGATATACAGAGAACTCAAAGTTTGTATGGTTAGGAGAGTGTGAAACCAAGAAGTCAAGGAAGGGCAGTGATCCTTCTTTTTCTATTTCTATAGTAAACTTTATGCCAGGAACTATGGATGATAAATCAGAGGACAAAACATGTAATTCAACAGTTGGAAGAGAATTCAGTGCGTTGGAGTCTTTTCGTCAATGTCACACAGAACTAGCTGGTACCTCAACCTAATTTAAACTGAATATTAATTTTGTGTCAGCTTCCACGTTTCATAGAGACCTTTGTTGCTGTTGTGTGGGACATTGTTGTCCGGTAGAATGACCCGAGGAGACAAACTCATCTCTCAATAAGACCTCCCACCTGGTCACCCTGGCTCTTTAATATATATACGTTTTTATCGATGCGTTCAGTATCAAAAATTAAGGATGGGAATTGCTTTTGTGGGTGGGAAGAGGGCCATTTTAAAAGTTTTGCACATTCTCGGTTATCGCTTAAAAAATTAATTATTTCACAGCATACCTTTACAGACCTTCGAAGTAACCTCTATGCTTCTTTATGACAGCTGCTCAACGTCATTAAATGCTAATTCTGCAGCATCAGTGCAAACCTAGCTCTCTTAAAAATCCAAGAGCTCTTTTCAATTCGCCCACAAATTCTCAATTGAGTTCTAACTATAGAGTGAAGCATTTCGAGTGTACTAAGCTCTTGCCACTCGGAAGATGTTTCCAATTCGCCCACAAATTCTTCACGAGCTCTCTCAACAATCAAAGAGCTCTTTCAACGATGTCTCAATGAGCACACTCAAGAATTTCTCAAAGTACTCTTTTAGCTATCACCAAATAATTTCTCAGAGGGCTCTCTGAACAACCTCTCAAAGTGCTTTTTCAACAATTTCTCAAAGTGCTTTTTCAACAATTTCTCAAGAGCGCTCTCAAAAGTATCTCAAATAGCTCTCTCAAAAGTATCTAAAATAGCTCTCTCAACAATCTCTCGAATATCCTTTTCAACAATATCTCAAAGAGCTCTTTCAACAATATCTCGAATATCCCTTTCAACAATATCTCAAGGAATTCTCTCAACAATCTCTCCACGAGCTCTCTCAAAAATATCTCAAAGAACTCTCTTAACAATCACTCAAAGAGCTCTCTCAAATATTTCTCGAATAGCTCTTTCAACAACCCCTCACAGAGATGCCTCACCATACTCTCAAAGAGAAAATTCAGCAATCTTTCAATCAGCTCTCTCTGCCATCTCTCAACGAGATCGCTCAACAATTTCTCAACGAGCTCTATCAATAATCCTCCAAACAAATCTCAAAGAGCTCTCCCAACAATCTCCCAAAGAACTGTTTCAACAATCTCTCAGCGAGATCTCTCAACAATCTTTCAAAGAGCTGTTTCAGCAACCTTAGCAATATGTCATCCAACTCTGTAGACAATCTCTAAAAGAGCTCTTTCAACAATCTCCTGAATAGCGCTTTTAGGTATCTCTCAACTATCGCTCGAATAACTCTCTCAACGGCTTCTCTCAACAGTCCCTCGAATAGCTCTTTCAACGAGCTCTCTCCACAATCTCTCAACGAGCTTTCTCAACAATCTCTCATCGTGTTCTCTCAACAATCTCTCAAACAGCTTCTAAAGAAAAATTCGAATAGAACTTTCAAAAATCTCTCAAAGAGGTCTCTCGACAATCTCTCAAATAAGTTGTTTTACAATCTATCGTCCACACATAATTAAACAGATCTCTTATCATTCTTGATCACATACTTCATTCATTTTTGACGTAAAGTCAGGTTGCCAAACCATCATACACTGAGAGAGAAAATGCAGCGTTAAGATTATGAATTGCTTAAACAGAATGTATCAAAATATACACAAGATAACAGGAACCCAAAAACGAAAGTTAATTTCGAGTATACGTTATAAACATTTTTAAAGAAGCATAGAGTCTTGAGCCAGTCGCTTTTAATGCAGCAGAAACGTCTGATTTAAGGAACAGCTTGTTGAATTTCTCTGATTAAAAAACATGCGTTACAACATCTCTATGTTTATCAGCCCATGTTTTTTTCCCATTAAAAAGAGCACTTTGTGTTCAATCACTGACAGAGACGAAACAAAGCTTCTGAATATCAAACCTTTTGTTACAAAGGCAAAGCAATTTTAAAATAAACTAACACCGCAACTTACCTTCAAGAATTCGTTGAAAGCAAAATAAGGTTAATGGCAAGCATCGCTCTGACGCATTCCGTTCTTTACATTTTATTCAAATTATCAATTAGAAAAAGACTAGGAAATCAGTTTGAATTAAATCCCTTGGAAATGAAAAGGAAGAAACATTATCTAGTGGCATCGGTCCGTGAAAGAAATTATACCAAACTTTGTCTACGACGTAAGAATTCAGTGATCACAAAAGCATAGAAATTCATCGGCACGACTAAGGACTTAAAGTAACAACTAATAATCCGAGGGAAATTGAGCGGATTAGGAAATTCTCTTTTACTTTGGAAGAATCAATAAAAATTTAATTACTCCACGAACGTTACTGCTATTGCAATGCGGCGAGATTTCCATGACACCCATACATGCCTACCTTTCGATCCTTTATCTCCACGACAACAGGGAACTAATTGAAAAAGAAAATTCCGTTCTTCTTTCCTCTTGTTCGTGAAAGAACTTTGGATTTTCGCTCGTTCCAGTTTAGTTAGATAATTAAACAAAGATAAAATTAAAGAAAAAGAATTAACATAGTCTTTCGAGATCGGAGGGAATGTTAGTGCTTGTTTTTTTTTGTTCGTAACCGAACGTAATCATTTTTTTTTCAATTCACTTTGAAAAGAAAATTGCAGTTTTTTTTTCTTTTCTCCTTTTATCTTCAATATAGTTTGTTTGCGGTACCACATTTCTACTAACCGGCTTATGCGCCTTAAATTCTGAGTAATATTCTTTCAGCTTCATTCTCTTTCAAAAAGCAGGGGAAGTGCAAATGATATTACATGTGTTTTTTTATGGGCTTAGAAGCGATGTAAGAGGATTTAAATTTCGCGATTTCATCCCATGTCTCTCTTCCATCGCATGCATTAGAGAATATATATGCCGTTTCGTGAAGAAGAAAAAAGAAGCCTGTTCTGGATCAGAAAGCAAATCATATCCGTATGGTCAACAACGTAAAAATTTTCGTTAAGCTTCGGAGTAACACATTAAAAATAGAAGCATATTTTTGAAAGGTCATAATTGAAACTCGGAGTCGCGGATCGAAAAATGGCAGTGAGGAAAGAAAGAAGGATGAGCTTTAGATAATTTACTTTGGAAACGCATTTTAATGACCAAATATGGTAGTACTACAGAGGTAAGTATAACAAATATTGGCTAAGTGAACGAGTTATTGTTGTTTGCAGACAACACAAACAAAAACGTTTCCATAAGCTGTAACAGTTTAGCTTCAGTTACAAGAGTTTATCAAAATAATGGAAACACCAACTTCGACTTGGCCTTATGCAAATCACAGAGACTAGGCCACCAAAGATGTCCGTAATATAAAGGTCGGTGCAGTATGAAGTCGGCCACAGTGGAAGAGACAGAGAGGTCCATCTGTCAGGTTTTTTATTTTTATTTTTTTATTTTTTGATTGGAGGTTTAACGAGCACCGTGAACAACTCAATAATCTATAAGCAGTCGCCCGTCCCTAATTTAGGGTCACTGGTTCCAGGGAAGGGAGAGAACCAGTGCCGTAAGACAAACACAACATCCATGCCTGACCGGGATTCGAACCCGTACCCCTTACGGACGAATGATCAGAGGCCAGCGCCTTAGACCACTGCGCCACCGGGGCGGCGTCGGGTTTATTACAGCGCCCCTGTGGTCGGACATGAAACTATGATAGCGTCTGTCACGTGATACGGTACCAGTGGCTATACACAAGGGGTGAGTCGAATGTTTTGCAATATTTGCATAAATGCATGTGCTGCGGCGGGTATGTCACATGTTTAAACTAAATCAAATCTGGCACTGCAATCAGTCGAACGGTGTATAAAGTGGTAGTCGTTGCTGTGAACAGCATTGCATGTCGTCGTTCTGTCTGTGGTTTGGACGCCTGAAAGATGAACAACCTCAACCGGCTAATTAGGAAGCTTTTCCCTTAGAACTCGTTCAGCGCGCTGCTCAAGTAACACAAAACATTTGTCATGCGAAAGGGAAAGGTTCAGTAGACCACAGCACCGCAACCAGATAGTTCAAGAAATTCCACTCAGGTGATAGAAACCTCGGCGATCAACCACGGTCAGGTAGGCAGCGAACCATGGATTTGGAGGCCGTTCGCCAGGCCGTAGAGGCAAATCTGACAACCAGCACTCGGAGATTGTCGGGCGAGCCGGGCATGTCCCAGACCACCGTGGTTCGTCCCCTTCAGGACCTCGGCGTGGTCTACAGGAGCTGCCGCATTGTCCCTCAAGAACTGACGCCAGTTGAAGCAAACCGCCGAGTGTAAGTGTGCAAGAAACTCCTAGAAAAACCGCGCGGTGTGCGTTTCATCAAGAGAATTGTTACGTGCGATGAAAAGCGGGTCTATTTCCGTTATCCTAACCCAAACCTGCAGTGATTGAGCTCGGGCCAGCTTCCAGATAATGTTGTCAAACATGGGCGCTTTGAGCACAAGGTGATGCTGTGCGTGTTGCGGAATTTCTAGGTAATAATCCATTACGAATTTGTACACGGTTGGACTATCAACGCCAACCTCTACTCTGAACAGCTAGAGCAGGTGTATGCCGTTTTGGAGAAGAAGTATCTCTCCATAGAAAGACGACGATAGCCTCATACGGCACTACATCTTGTCTTCCTGTAGGAAGACAAGATGTAGCTCTCCTACAGGAAGACGACGCTCGGCCTCATACAGCGCGAACTACCCGGGCTAAACTCCAGGAACTTGAGGGCATCGAACTGAATCCACACCCAGCATATAGTCCGGATCTTGCCCCGTTGGATTTTTACTTGTTCCGGGCCATGGCCCATTTCCTTCGCGGGCGGCACTTCAACAAACAGAAGGAGGTGGCAGCTGGGATGAAAGATTTCTTCACCTCGAAGGACAAGAACTGGTACCGCCGCGGAATCGAAGAACTGACAGACAGATGTCTAAAGACGGTGCAACACGATGGCATATACTTTAAATGCTTGTCATCTTTCGTCGTAAAGGTACGTATGAAGACATAAGTGATCCAAATTTTGCAAAACTGCCGAACTCACCCCCTGTAAGTAGCACCACGGAGAGAGGTGTAAACTCTTGAAAAAAAAAGCCAGACTGTTATGGTTCGACCTTTTAGTTCCATATCCGTTTACTGGCGCGCTGTTTTATTGAGATATTTGGGACCAAATTGTTGACATCAGTCGCTATGGAAAATTTACCTATGAGTCTCCTGATCTGTAAAGTTGGCTATCACGAAGCAGTTCCACAGTCGCAGGCGAAACAACTTCTGTAGAGTAATCCTCGGCAATATCAGACTTCAGTGACTTCACGGAAAGTCATGATTACATCTTGCAGGAGCTTCAGCAGCTAGAACGGCAGAAATAGCTAGTGTAAAACCAAGAATTGTATCGAAAACTATGATTACCTCTCAAACAGGACACGGAGTTTCCTCCAAATGTGCAAATTCTGGACGCCATACGAAGATATCAGATTAGCAATTGTTGGCACAGATTGTACACTCGAAACACAGGATCACGCACCAAAGTGGGACCCTTAGATTTCATAGCCTCCTTCACTCTGTCAAGTTCTTGAAAGGAAAGAACAGCAGTAATGATTTCACTTTAACGTCATGAAGACAACTTTACCAATCTAAAGCAACTTTTATGGGAATTTTACTAGGAAATTTTTTCATTCATAGCAAATTTTCGGAGAAAACTCTTCTCCTTCTTCAGGCTATCTTGTTGCTGTCACTGTTTACTTGTTACTAGTTTAGAGAACAAGGTTAAAAATTTTTTCCCTAAAATAGTTCAAAGAGAAGAAGATATTTTAAAAATGCAAGGAGTACTTTATGAAGTAAATTGTAGTTGTGGACTATCTTACATAGGTGAAACAGGTCGCAGACTAGAAACTCGTATAGCTGAGCATAAAGCAGTTATAAAAAAATTGCTCAAACAAGACTGGATTAGATAGGCATGTTAGAGAAACTGGGCACAGCATGGATTGGAATTCCCTTAAAGTAATCAGTTTCCAAAACAAATTCCAAAAAAGAAAACTGAAAGAAGGAATAGAGATTGAGAAAAATCAAAATTCCATCATCAATGACTGCAAAGGATTTTCCCTGCCTAACATCTGGCAGGATTTGTTGAAAAATAACCTAAACCGTCAAGGTCAACCGTAACCGTCAAGGTAAACCGTAACCGTGATAGTGACAAGTAAAAAGTGACAGCAACAGGACAGCCTGAAGGAGAAGAGTTTTCTCCGAAAATTTGCTATTAATGAAAAAATTTCCTAGTAAAATTCCCATAAAAGTTGCTTTAGATTATTAATTCAATTAAACTAGGAAGCCATTTCTCAACATGAACTTTACCAATTCATCAAAGTGGGACACTTAGACTTCAAGGCCTCGTTCACTGTGTCAGATTCCTGAGAGTAAAGAGCAGCAGTGACCATTCGAATTTATCGTCATAAAGACACCTTTTCTATTATTTACCAAAGTGGGACACTTAGACCTCAATGCCTTGTTCACTCTGTCAAGTTCATAAGGGTGAGGAGCAGCTGGGATTATTCGATGTTATCGTGGTCATCTGATGACTTAGCCTACTCTGCAAATGGCTGGCTCTGCAAAGAGAAGTAGAGCCCTTTTAAAAGATGTTAAAAGCTTTACCAGAGCAATCGTACCAGGATCAAAAGGTACTTCACACAGACAGGATGGGTCAGCGGACCGGAAAGCAATTGCTGCCCTCATGGAACCACCACTTCCCACACCTAACCCATAGCCCGTTTGTGTGACCTGCTTGTGGACGGAGATTCTAATTAGCGACTGGCTGGGAGATCTATTCGCCTTCGCGAAGACCGATATGGTACTTTCGGCCCTTTATTAATGTCAGCGAATAGGTGCATGCTCATTAAACAACTTAAATACTCATGTTTATGGGAAGTTCATAATTTAATTCCATGAGACTTTTTACAGAGATGATAGTGAGAAAAAGAAGCGAACATTTCCTGTTCACCAAACTGGGGCGCACAAACATTAAAGCCTCTTTTACTCTGTCAAGTTAATGAGACTAATGACCCATAGTAATCCTTCGACTTTAGTTCAAAACACAACTATCTGCAAGAAAGATTATGGCCACCATTTCTTGGGAGTCAGAAAGGTTGCTGTTAATTGATTTCTTGTCTCATAAAAGGAATATGAGTGCTGCCTATTATGCGGCGCTATTTCGAGAATTTCACGAATCCATCAAGTGTAAGTGGTCAGGAAAATTACGACAGGGTGTTCTGCTTCTCCAGAACAATGTCCAATCCATAACGCGCGTGTTTTGACTCAAGATGTGGCTTCTAACCGCTTCCCTATCCACAGTTCTCACCTGATCTCGCTCCAACTGACTTTTTCACCTTCAAAAATCTGAAAAAAAAAATGCGGGGGAGGAGTCTTGCAGATGTTTCTTAACTGAAGCAAGCAACGAAGTGTTGATTTGAGCAGAAAGACTAGACGTTTTTCGCACCAGGGATTTGCCAACCTTATGATCTGTACAACAAGTGCCTCAAGTCAGGGGAGACTATGTGGAAAAATAAAGGTGAGCTTTTGAATTTTTTTTTCTATGTTTGGCTTAGATTTTTTTTTTGATTGGAGGTTTAACGACAACCGTGAGCAACTCAGTGGGATATAAGTAGTAGCCCGTCCCTAATTTAGGGCCGCTGGTTTCAGGGAAGGTAGAGAGCCAGTGCCGTAAAACAAACACAACATCCATGTCTCACCGGGATTCCAAACCGGATCCATCTTGGACGAATGATCAGAAACCATCGCTTAGACCACTGCGCCACCCGGGCGGCTTGGCTTTGAACTTATTGAACGCCGTACGTATGTATACCATGAGTAAAAATGTATAACCAGAAAACGCACAAACAAGAGTGTACTGTATATTAAGGAAATAAACTTGCGAAACAATACTTAATACAAAAGCGTATATATTGAAAATAGCCTTCGAAAGCATACCCTGAAAATCTCAAAAATTTAAGGTATTGAGTACATTTAAAAGTATTAGATCCAATATTTAAAGTATATTTAAAATTATTTGCTGCAGTATTTAAAGTATATTTAAAAGTATTAACCGCAGTATTTAATGTATATTTAAAAGTATTAAGTTGCAGCAGTAATGAAGTCATTAAAGTATATTGTCATCGCTTACCTTCATTATTTGCCCATTGACATATTTTTGGAGGGTATGTGTTACATCCGAATTTCATTTGCTTTCAGTCTTGTATCATAAACCGTTAAAAGACGATTATTTAATTTATTACTTAATGTTATTACACTGTATATTCTACTTCAAGAAAAAAAAAATAAAACAAATCTTTACTCACACTTAGTTCTTTGTTCAGATTAAAAATAACTAGCTTTTTAATTGCTACCACGTGAAAACTATTCCTTTTAAAACACTTTATTTAAATTAAAATTTCACTTTAAATTAGAAATTAAAAATTTAAAATAACTGTACACATTGAGAAACGTTAAATAATAACCTAAATAATTGTCAATAAAAGAAGTTAATTGTCCTTTAGAGATGTCCACGTGTTAAACAGCAAATTTTTGATGCTTAATTAAGTTTGCAACTGTAGCATGCAACTTAATTAAGTTTGCAACTAAACAGCAAATGTTGATGCTTAATTAAGTTGGAAAATCTAGCATGTAACTTAATTAGTTTTGCAACTTAGCAGCAAATTATACATGCTTAATTAAGTTGGCAACTGTAGCATACAACTTAATTAGGTTTACAACTGAACAGCAAATTATTGATGCTTATTTAAGTATGCAATTGTAGCACACAACTTAATTAAGTTTGCAACTAAACAGAAAATCAATTATGCCTAATTAAGTTAGGAACTGTAGCATGCAACTTAATTAAGTTTGCAACTAACAGCAAATTATTGATGCTAAATTAAGTTTTGAATTGTAGCGTGCAACGTAATTAAATTTGCAACAAAACATCAAATTATTCATGCTTAAATAAGTTTGCAAATGTAGCATGCAACGTCACGAATAGATTTGGAATAATGCTGGTTAGCAAAGTAAGAGTCAAGTCTACAAGTTAGACACATTTCGAGTTGAAAAGTAAACTCGAAAGTTGAAGTCGAGTTGAAGATAGAAAAAAGTTGAAGTCGAGTTGAAGTTAAACTGAATGGAGTTGAATCCTGAATGAAGCTGCATCCCGAATGGTGAATGAATGGAGTTGAATCATGAAGAATGAATGGAGTTGAAATGTACCATGCAACGTCACGAATGGATTTGGAATAATGCTGGTTAGCAAAGTAAGAGTCAAGTCTACAAGCTAAGACAAATTTCGAGTTAAAATTAAACTCGAAAGTTGAAGTTAAACGAAAGTTGAAGTCGAGTTGAAGTTAAACTGAATGGAGTTGAATCCTGAATGAAGCTGCATCCTGAATGGTGAATGAATGGAGTTGAATCATGGAGAATGAATGGAGTTGAAATGTAGCATGCAACGTCACGAATGGATTTGGAATAATGCTGGTTAGCAAAGTAAGAGTCAAGTCTACAAGCTAAGACAAATTTCGAGTTAAAATTAAACTCGAAAGTTGAAGTTAAACGAAAGTTGAAGTAGAGTTGAAGTTAAACTGAATGGAATTGAATCCTGAATCAAGCTGCATCCTGAATGGAGTTGAATCTTGAATGAAGCTGCATCCCGAATGGAGTTGAATCTGAATGAAGCTGAATCTCGAATGGAGTTGAATCCTGAATGAAGCTGCATCCTGAATGGAGAATGAATGGAGAATGAATGGCGTTGAATCCTGAATGAAGATAAATCCTGAGTGTAGAATGAATGGAGTTGAATCCTGAATGAAGATGAATCCTGAATGGAGAATGAATGGAGTTGAATCCTGAATGGAAAATGAATGGAATAGGATCCTGAATGAAGCTGAAACCTGAATGGAAAATGAATGGAGTAGAATCCCGATCCATAACCAGATACATATCCAGATTGCATGCTACATAGTTTTACACATCGATATATAGTTGCTACATATCCAGATTGAATGAAGTTGAATCCTGAATGGAGAATAAATTGTGTTGAATCCTGAATGGAGAATAAATGGTGTTGAATCCTGAATGCGTTGAATACTCGAAAGTTGAAATCGACTAGGACTTAAACTGAATGGAGTTGAAACCTAGTTAGCAAACTCTACAAGCGAAGAAAAACGTTGAGTTGAAGTTAAACAGGAAAGTAATAATCCAGATAAACCCAGTCATTATGTATCAGGAAACCAAAAAAGTTGTCTCCTTTTCGTGTGAAAGTTAAAAACTATAGAATTATTTCAAAAATGATTTCGCTCGTCAAAATAGGCACCATCACAATCGACAACCTTTTCCCAACAGCTAGAAGCTCAGGTATACAGTTTCTGTAAAATGCCCTTGCCTTTAGAAACAAAAACCTGGCCACCTCCGATTTTATCTCTGCTTCATTTCTAAACTGTCTCTTTCGCATGTGGTTGTCCAGATCAAGGGAAAGATGATAATCACTTGGGGGAAATTTCAGGGAAATAAGGTGGATGCGGCAATAGTTCCCATTTTAAAGCGCTAATCATTTGGTATGTAGCTTTCGCTGTATGTGGTTTGGCATTGTCCATCAAGAACCTGAACGTTTTTTCCTGTTCACCAGTTCTGGTGGCTGTTTATGAACCATTGAATCCTGCACACGTTCGAGTTGACAAGTGTAGACTTCAGCCGTAGGTTTTGGCGTTTGGGACAAAACTCGTGGTGCACAACACCGGACAAACTCTACCATACACAAGGCATGAGTTTCTAAAGATGGAGTGCAGCCTTTGCAGAATGGAGAACTGGACCCTTCGGTGACAACCAATGATGTGACCGCTTATTGCTGGAGTACTGGATACCTTTTTCATCACACGTTAACAAGAAATCCAAAACCGGTTCAGTTTTGTGACAGGAGATAAGTGAACAGAAGATGATAATCCTTTGAAGATTATTGCTCGCTGAAAAATCGTGTGGGCCCCATTTACTGAGCAGCTTCCACGCCTTTCCAAGATGATACAGATGCAAGCGGATAGTCTCATCACTTGCGTGGAGCATATTTGAAAGTTCTTCACATATTAATACGGAATCATTTTCAACAGCAAGTTTTCAATCTTTGTTAAAATGACAGGAGGTCTTCCAGAGCGTGGTGCACCTTACAGCGATTCTTGGCCAGAAAGAAATGTTTTGTATCCCCATGTGCGGTACGATTTGTTACAGCATTACCTCCAAATGCAATGCATATTTTACGACATGACTCTGCAACATTTGTGCCGAGTTTAAATTCATAATGGAAGCACGAATGAATAGCGTTAGGTTTAATAGACATCTTGAATGCGTTGTAATTCACCGATACCCAAATCAAACGCTCTGAAACTTTTCTGAATGAAAGACTCATATGCAAACTTTACGAAGCACTCAAAAATGGGGATAGGTTGTGTTCGGAACACACCCGCAGGTTCTACTTACGTGGATACGTGTTTGACGGTAAGGGGTTTGAGCTAGAAGTCGATTGATAAACGAAAGAAATGCAGTTAGATTATTTATTAAAGGGCGATGATATGAGAAGTGAAAAACATATGGCATACAATTCACATCTATGTTTCGTATAAAAGTTAAGTCGATACAAGTATTGCCTAATGTAGCTAGTGGAGAATTTATACTCTATCTACCAACAAGTAATTTGACACCCTGCAATCGACGATATCTGATACACGTCACGGCCGCCACCGTTAAATATCGTGTGGGAAACAACAGCGTAAATAGTCGCATGCAAGATGCCACCAGTTCTGAGCTCTCTGATTTCGAGAAAATTGTAATCGTCGGGTATCACAGAAATGGCCGATCCATACGTGACATATCCAGCGAGTTGAAGTACCCAAAATCGACAGTGGCCTACGTGACTGGCAAGTGGAAGATGAGAGGTGACTGTCGGAATGTGCCCCGACCCGGCAGACCCGCAAAACTGGGAGTTAGAGACCGACGGGTGCTGGCCAGAGAAATTCGGAAGAGCCGCACCAAATCGATGGGCCACATCCGCAAGGAGTTTCAACAGGCCTCCGGGAGTGTTCTTTCGATGAATACCATCCGTCAAGAAGCCCATCTGCTCGGTTATCATGGACATGCTGGCGCCCATAAGCCTTTGATCACCAAGTCCAATAGCGCTGCTCGGCTAACGTGGGGCAAATAACGTCGACAGTGGACCGTTGAACAATGAAAACAGGTTCTCTGGAGCGACGAATCAAGGTTCACCCTCTACCGTTCGGATGGCAGCGTCTGGGTTTGGCGTCTGCGTGGAGAACGACTCCTGCCGGAATGTATTGTGCCAACTGTGAAGTTCGGTGGCAATGGAATTTTGGTATGGGGGTATTTCTCCTGGTATGGCACGGGACCCTTGGTTGCAATTCCTAGTAGACTCAACGCCGAGAGCTATTGCACCATTTTGGGTGACCATGCGCTTCCTACGTTGTGGCAGTTTTACGGGGTGGACCCATGTTACTTTCAGGATGACAATGCCACCTGTTATGTTGCGAGGTCCACCATGGCTTGGTATGGTGACCATGGGGTTAATCGAATGGACTGGCCTGCGCAGAGTCCGGACCTTAACCCAATTGAGCACCTCTGGGACGAGTTGGAACGTCGATTTAAGTGGTGCCCCCAACGTCCGAAATCGGTGAAGGAACTGACCTGTCTTCTCCAAGCCGAGTGGAAGAAAATAGGCACCGCTAGACGTCGTACAACGCCTGGTCGAGAGTATGCCCCGGAGGGTCGCAGCTGTAATCTCCGCTCGTGGATGATCCACCAACTATTGAAGGTGAATAAACTTCGTTTTCCTTTGCTATCACAGGTGTCCAATTACTTGTTGGTAGATAGTGTATAAGTCAAGTCCAATTACAGTGAGAATGATAAGCCCTTGGGTATCCGATACCACACTTGGTATGATTTTCTTGATGTTTTCAGAGTAATCGCATAGCATCCAGAACATGAAGACCTCTAGTGATGCTTATGAAAGGTTGAGATGAATGTAAACCGAACCAAGTATGAAATGAGTTTGAACAGACACTGTTTCTTCAACCAGACGCATGTCACCCACATAATCTCATTCAATTCTCAATCTGCTGTTGACTGAGATATTTACTGGTTGGAAATCTGTTAGGCTATTGATGTTTCTGCTAATGACAACTCCCCCGCAGTTCGTTTTGTAGGCGAAGTAGTGCGTTTGGAAGTGGATGGTTTGCCCGATTTCTTTTTGCCTTCGATTTAAAACCAGGCAGATGCATGGGACTAAAATTATCCCTCCAAATTTCACTCACAGCCAAGTAGTCCATTGGCTCACATAGCTGTAGAACTGCTTGGTTGTAGCTCCACGCGTTGGGCCGCTTCGACTTTCTTCTTCTGTCTATAAGCCCTACATCGTTCTGCATTAGTTGTTTTCGGCTTATTCGATTCCTTTTGAGTTCTTCTTTTTTCTGATATACGTTTGTAGTATTTTGGGTCGGGCTTTTGCTTCAAGTATTTAGACATTTTGATTTTCTCACAAATATTTTTTCGTTTATCACTTATAACTTATAAACTACTTATTAAATGTTTATGAATTTTTAGTTTTTATATAGATCTCATCCAGACAAATCGTTTGAGACCAATATCCTGATCTTATCTCTAGGCGATCTTGAGTTATACTGATTTCAAGGCGTTTGACTCAGCGTATTAGAACCCAAAATGGCTGATGACCTCTGCTCTCCACGCGTATGTGCTTAAGCTTGAAGTTGATATTTTTGGAATCTATGGTTATCACTCTTTTTATGTCAGTTATTAGATTTTAGCTACTTGTTATAATTTCGAAATTACAAGCATTTGATCAATCGTCAGAAATTATGTCGGTCAAGTTTTCCAAGAGGGTAACCCAATGGTTCCAATTTTAAAGACGTATCCACGTCAAAACGTAAACTATGCAAATTCATTTGCGATAAAATCAGTTCCTGCTGCTACCTCTACCGAAAAGCGACATAACGTTTTTGGTTACCTGATATATAGTAACATTTTTTAAGAAATATTTCCATCTCCTAAATAACATGTCCATAGTATTTATTCTAAAAAGAAACACTTAAGCTGTTCCTATGAAAGGAAAAAATTTAAAAAAATTACAACTGGGAAACGAATTTCCCCGAAGAAATAATTCTTCATAAATACATGGTAGGCAGTGTAATGCTATTATTGGCATATTTCCTCTATATTCCAGGTAAATTCTTCCTTCAGAAAACTTGATTTTGTTTTTCTTCGTTCCCATGAAGAGCCTTCGAATTAAAAGCTGAATTTTCTCTTCAAAGACTCAATGCTCCAGCAAAATAGACTTGGTGGAAACTAAAAACTAAGCAAAAATTATTTGGTGCAATTTATCAAGGCCGAAAAACTGTTTTTCCTATACCTAATCGATATAGTTTTATCTCGTCATTTTCAATCTGCAAGACACTTTTGATCGCTCTATTACGAACAGTTTATTTTTTTAAAAGGCTCTAAATCCTTTGTGAGACTTCTAATTTTAATCCATTAGTTCCAGCTGCTTCCATTACAAAGCTTTGTAGCTGCCTAGAGTATTATCCTTCTTCTTTGATACATTTCTTCAAAAAACAAAAGTTCAGCTGTACATGACAAACATATTTGGCAGAGAAAATGAGCAAACTTAATATGCCATTAGAGTGATATTTATAATAAGAGCACACCATATTTTAAGGGCGTTTATTCCATTATTATCGATTCCAAAACCCTAGCAGATAAGATTGTTAGATATTTCTAAACAATTAAAATCTATAATTCCTGTAAGTAACGCAATAAGCCACTTAGCAGCTGCAGGAAGATCTATCCTTAGTAATCACAGAGAGAACAAGAAAGATGACACCGAATTTTCGGATGTAATAAGCACGTCTTTTGAATCCGTTCTGACGCAAATTAAATTTATCAAAGCTATTCAAAGGCAATGGAACCGGTATGGAAAACAATAGTATCTGACGGAAGAAAGAAGTTTTTCAATAGGGTCTTGAATCCCTCAGATATTGGTGTAAACTGAATCGTGAGCTTACGAACTCTTAGAAACAGAGTTATCGACAAAAATAAGATGTAACTTTACGTCCTCTGGTGGGAAAACCATGCATTATTTTAGGAAGAAAGTATTCTCAAAAGGTTTATCCATATGAGTGGTATCGGTCCAAGAAAAACAAATTTAGTTGAGTTTTCAGGAGCCCAGATTTTGCTACAAATACATCAGAAGCAGAAATTAACACTTATGACCCCTGGTGGCCAAACCATTCTTTACAAAATATTACAAATTATGTGAAAAATATTTTCCATCAGGTCTTGCATGCGATACAGGAAGAATTTTTCAAATCAGATCTTTAGGAGCAGAAAACGCAATTTACCTTTATGTGCCCTAGCGGGAAGTCTTAAATGGTTTACGTGAAAATTTTGAATTTATTGGAAAAACATTTCGCATCGGAAACACTATCGAACAACGAAGGAATTTTTCCAATTGGACTTTTAGAAGTAGAGATATTGACAAAAATAAGATATACATCTACGCCCCTGGCGTAGAAACCATGCATTATTTCAAGAAGAAAGTGTTCCTAAAAGGTTTGTCGACATGAGTAGCATCGGTCAACAAAATACTTTTTTTTTCAATCGAGATTTTAGAAGCTCATATTTTGCTGCAAATACATCAGAAGTGGAAATTAAGACTTACGCCACGTGGTGGCCATACCATTCTTTTTACAAAAATTAGAAATTATGTGCAAAGGATTTCCAATCGGGAGCTGTAACCGGTGCAGAAGGATTTTTTCAAATCGGAGGTTTATAAGCAGAGAAATAGTGGGAAACGCAATTTACCTTTACGCCCCCTAGCGGAAAGTCTACGAATTACTTGAAAAATTTTGAATTTATAAGAAAAATAACATGTCACACTAGAAACACTATGCAACAAAGAAGGAATTTCTTAAATCGGACTTCTAGAAGTCGAGATATTGACAAAAATAAGATATAAGTCTACGCCCCCTGGCGCAGAAAACATGCACTATTTTAAGAAGAAAATGCTTTTAAAAGGTTTGTCGACACGAGTAGTATCGGTCTAGGAACTACGTCTTTTTCAATCGAGAATTTAGAAGCTCCTATTTTGCTGCAAATACATCAGAAGCGGAATATAAGGTTTACGCCCCTTGGTGGCCAAACCATTTTTTTTTACAGAAATTAGAAATTATGTGCAAACGATTTCCCATCAGGAGCTGTATCCGGTGCAGAAAGAATTTCTCAAATCGGAGATTTAGAAGCAGAGATATAGGGAGAAACGCAATTTTGCTTTACGCCCCCTAGCGAAAAGTCTATGAATTACTTGAAAATTTTGAAATTATATGAAGCATATGTCATACTAGAAACACTATTCAACAAAAAAGGAATTTTTCAAGTCGAACCACTAGAAGTAGATATATTGACAAAAGTAAGATATACATCTACGCCCCCTGGCGTAGAAACCATGCACTATTTTAAGAAGAAAATGTTCCTAAAAGGTTTGTCGGCATGAGTAGTATCGGTCTACAAACGACGTTTTTTTTTTAATCGAGAATTTAGAAGCTCATATTTTGCAGCAAATACATCAAAGATTAATACATCGGAAATTAAGATTTACGCCCCCTGGTGGCCAAACCATTTTTACAAAAATTAGAAATTATGAATTATGAGCAAACGATTTCCAATCAGGAGCTGTATCCGGTGCAGAAATAATTTTTCAAATCGGGGATTTAGAAGCAGAGATATAGGGTGAAACGCCATTTACCTTTACGCCCCTTAGCGAAAAGTTTATGAATTACTTGAAAAATTTTGAAATTATATGAAAAAGATGTCACAGAAAACACTATCCAACAAAGAAGGAATTTTTTAAATCGGACTCCTAGAAGTAGAGATATTGACAAAAATAAGATATACATCTACGCCCCCTGGCGGACGAACTGTGGGATATTTTAAGAAGAAAATATTCCGAAAAGGTTTATCAATGTGAGTGGCATCAGTCCACGAAAGAATTTTTTCAATCAATATTTTAGAAGCTCAGATTTTGTGGCAAATACATCAGAAGCAAAAATTAAAACTTACGCCTCCTGGTGGCCAAAGTATTCTTTACCAAAAATTCTAAATTATATGCAAAAGATTTTCCATTAGGAGATGTATCCGCTGAAAAAAGATTCTTCAAATCGGAGTTTTAGGAGAAGAGTTTTCGGAAAAAATGTAATTTACTTTTACGCCTCCTAGCGGGAAATCTATGCGTAATTTTAAAAGAAACTATATCTAAAACATTCTTTGACATAAATATAATCGAAAGATAAAATAATTTTTTCAATCGGATATTTAGAAGCAACTATGTGGATTAAAACGTAATTTTGAATTCGACATCATCTGCATTTACGCTCCCTAGCGGCAAAATTGTACATCGTAAAAAACGAAATGAAGGATCATCATTCGCATATTTCAAGCTTTCGAATGCAAAAAGAGGTTTTCAAATCGGACTAATAGTTGCAGAGATACCGTGGATACAGACGGACGGACATACCGATAACAGAAGCACGATCTTTTTTTACAAAAGACGTGCTAAAAAGGGGATTCCACACATATAAACGCTTCAATGACAACACACTAATATTTATTGATCATCTCCACAAAAAGGTAATGACTCACTATTCCAACACGCACACCCTCTACATATCACCGACATTGTTGTTGTTCATTCAAAGATCAACCACTTAGATCATTAACCGACGTGAGCAGTAGAAGGGGATTTTTTTTTTCAGGCAACGCTTGCTAGAGTAAACAAATAAAAAACGTTTTGAGCAGCGCCACCTGCAATTCTGTTAAATGTTCGCTGAGGCGTCTGGTTCGAAGAACTCTGACAGTCATATTTCTTATAATAATTTCTGACAGTCTCCCACTTGGCTGGAGGAGTTCATTTTATCATGCCTAGTGTCAGTCTAAGTTTTTCAAACTGGGGTCCAGCCAATGGCTTGGTGAAAATGTCCGCAACCATTTGAGAAGTATTACAGTAGTTTAACTGAAGAATAGTTCCACTCAATTCTTTCACAAACTGATACCGCACCATAATGTGTTTAGATCCGGAATTGATCCTTTGATTTTCTATAAGATGTATAGTTGATTTGTTATCCTGAAATATTGTAGTGGTTCCAGTCTGTTAACAATCAAAATCCTTGAGTAACTCTCGCAACCACAATAGTCCTTTGCTTGCTTGTGCAGTGGCGATAAACTCTGTTTCGGTTGTCGATAAGGCTGTTGTTGACTGCTTACGGCTGGTCCAACATATGGCACGCTTTCCAAGCATGAAAACAAATCCAGATGTTCATTTCCAGTCAGTCCGGTCTCCTGCCCAGTCAGCGTCTGCATAGCCTTTTAAAATTAGTGGGTCTTGTGAAGATAGTCTTAATTTAAGGTTTACTGTTGATTTCAAGTAATAAATTAACTTCATAATGGCTAACCAATCTTGTTTACTTGGTTTTTCTACTTTTCTGCTTAAGATGCCTATGGCAGTTGAAATGTCTGGTCTTGTTACTGTAGATAAATACATGAAAGCTCCCACTATTTCTCTACAAAGTCCATTATCTTTTAGAAGTTCTTCTTCTTCTTGAATGTTCTTTCTGTAGTCTGTACTGATTAGTGTTTTACTTTCCTTATTTTGATCTGTAGCATAACTTTGTATAATTTCCTTTATTTTATTACTTTGACTCAGAAGAAAACTTCCATCTTCTTCTCTTTCTATTTGAATTCCAAGATAATATGTTATATAGCCTAAATGTTTGACTTCAAATTGATTTTTCAACAAATTTGCAGTTTTCTTTATATTTTCTGTGTTATTTGATGCAATTAATATATCATCTACATAAATAGCTAAATAAGTTGTTTGTTTTCCATCCTTTAGTGATAGTAAGCAAGTATCTGTTGTACTTTGTTTGAAGCCCTTGTTGAACAAATATTCTGTTATTGTTTTATTCCAATTTCTGGCACTTTGTTTGAGACCATATATGCTCTTACGCAATTTACAAACTTTTTCTTTTTTTCCTAATTCTCTGAAACCTTCTGGTTGTTCCATAAATACATCTTCTTCTAATTTTCCATACAGGAAAGCAGATTTTATATCAAGATGATGAACATTCCATTTTCTATTTGCTGCAACTGTTAAAAGAGTTCTTAAAGTGGTATGTTTTACTACGGGTGAAAAAGTTTCTTCAAAGTCTAATCCCGGTTGTTGTGTATACCCCTTTGCAACAAGCCTTGCTTTATAGCTTTCGACTTTTCCACTTGCATTGTATTTTGTTTTGAAAATCCATTTATTTTTAATGGCTTTCTTTCCTTCTGGAAGATCTACCAAAGTCCATGTTTCATTTTCCTTAAATGTATCTAGTTCTTCCTTTATGAAATTCAACCAGTTTTCTTCTTCCTACTTCGTTCATGTCCTGGATGTCTTTTAAATTTTGAGGATCCTTTTTATATTGAACTATTTAGCAACATAGCCCCCAAATGGGTGTCTTGGTTTTCCTATGTTTATTCTTGAAGACTTTCTTTGAACATTTTCAGGTTCTTCTCTATCATTACATTTTCTTCCACAGTTTCTGATGACATTACTCTCATTTTGAACGAAAATTTACTTGTTCATCTTCTTTCCATTTTCAAAGCATTCCAGTTTACTTGTTCTATTATAGCTTGCGTGACGTTCATCAAATTTTACTGATCAGACACGCAAAGTGTTATTGTAGCTTTAGCCAGTTCGTCATTTCTCAACCATGCATCACTCTTTTCTTCTGCAATTGGCTCTGAAACAAAATAAGATTCCCTCTTGTGCTCTATTGCCAAATTTTCTTCTTTGCTGCTTTGGTACATATACATAAGCTTTTGATTCAAATACTTTAATATGACCAAGATATGATTTAAATCCGTTCCATAATTCAAAAGGAGTTTTTCCTGTTGCTTGTGTTGGAACTCTATTTTGTATGTAAGCTGCTGTTATTACAGCTTCTTCCTAGTATTTACCTTCCATATTAGCATCTAACATCATAGTTTTTGTCATTTCTAAACAATTAAAATCTATAATTTCTTTAAGTAACGCAGTAAGCCACTTACCAGCTGCAGGAAGATCTATCCTTAGTAATCACAGAGAGAAAAGGGGATTCCACACATATAAACGCTTCAATGACAACACACTAATATTTAATGTACATCTCCACATTCCAATACGCACTCACTATTCCAACACGCACACCCTCTACATATCACCGACATTGTAGCTGTTCAGTCAAAGATCAACCAGTTAGATTACTAACCGACGTGAGCAGCAGAAGGTGATTGTTTTTTTCAGGCAACGCTCGCTAGAGTAAACAAATAAAAAACGTTTCGAGCAGCGCCACCTGCAATTCTGTTAAATGTTCGCTGAGGCGTCTGGTTCGAAGAACTCTGACAGTGATATCTTTTGTAATAATTTCTAACAGTTACGAGCTTGAGTTCTAAGAGAAGTACACCATGGTATAAAAGTATTCGGATACCACAATGTTCTGGTGCAAATGGATTTATTATCGTAATTATCAGTTAGTCGGTTCACCTTTTGCTTCTATGACAGCGATAACACTTGAGGCATAACATGAACCAATTTCCGATAGCTCTTGACAGGAGTGGCCTGCCATTCGTTCTGCAAAACTGCTGCCAGATTGAAAAACAAAGATGGTCGTTGTGGTCGTTTTCATATTCCTCGCTCCAGTTCATCCCAGAAGTGTTCTGTGGGATTAAGATCAGGAATCTGAACAGGAGAGTCTAACGATTGCTACTTACTTTCAAGAAACCAGTTTTGCACACGTCTTGCGGTGCGGCAAGGAGCTGGATCGTGTTGGAAGAGACAATAGTCTTTTCCGTATTACTTCCACATTGTTGGTCGGGCAGAATTATCCAGAACGTCGAGGTGCACTTCTAACGTACACGTTTGTCCAGGCCAGGCATCCAATCCGGGTCACCTCACTCCTGAGTAAATCGCTCTCCCAGCTGAACTATGAGGACGTGTGATCTCACTGCTATATGCCTTTATCTCATCTGCGTCCTGCAGGGTAGGCACGTCACATCTTCCCTATCCCGAAAGAGGGCCGGCGGGGGCACGGCCCACGGGTCATTCGGCACCATGTGTCGCTGTAGGCAGCCATCCCATGAAGAACGTGCATTTGAGAAATCCCAGACAATTTGATGTGTTGAACGTAATCACACGGATTTATTTTTACGAAGCACTGAAGATCGGATTCTTAGTTTTCCTGTCTCGCCGTGTGGAAAGATCATCACATCATTGCGAGAAACACCACAGCGGGGTCCTCCTGGAAGTTCGGGCGCCAATATAACGTACAAGTTTGTCCGTGTCCCCTCACACCGGAGTAAGTTGCTCTCCCAACTGAGCTAGGGGGCATGTGCTCTCACTGCTATCTGCCATTACCTCATGCGCGTCATGCGGTGCAGGCACGTCTCACATTTCAGAGTTTAATAACCAACGAGCCGTGTCTTATCCACGAAAAACAATTCCACACTGTGATGAAGCCTCCGCCGAACTTAACAGATGGAAGAATACAGTCCGACGAAAATCTTTCCCTGAGCTGTCGCCAAATCCAAGCACCACCATCAAATTGGAAGAGTGAAAAGCATGACTCATTTCTCCAAAGAACAGCTTTCAAGTCGCCCACAGTCCAAGTACGACGGCAGGCACACCACTCTAAACGGTGCTTCCCATTCGCTGTATTTATGTGTGGCTTGTGTGTCGCTTTTCTATTAATACTATAATATCCCACACTGTTGAAGTCTCTGAGGATAGCTAAGGTACTGAGCTAGCCATTACAATCTTTTCCTACTTGAGAGCAACTCTCTGAGGATAGCTATGGTACTAAGCTAGCCATTACAATTTTTTCCTACTTGAGAGCAACTCTCTGAGGATAGCTATAGTACTGAGCTAGCCATTACAATATTTTCCAACTTGAGAGCAACTCTCTGAGGATAGCTATGGTAGTAAGCTAGCCATTACAATCTTTTCCTATTTGAGAGCAACTCTCTGAGGATAGCTATGGTACTAAGCTAGCCATTACAATCTTTTCCTACTTGAGAGCAACTCTCTGAGGATAGCTATGGTACTTAGCTAGCCATTACAATCTTTTCCTACTTGAGAGAAACTCTCTGAGGGGAGCTATGGTACTAAGCTAGCCAGTACAATCTTTTCCTACTTGAGAGCAACTCTCTGAGGAGAGCTATGGTACTAAGCTAGCCATTACAATCTTTTCCTATTTGAGAGCAACTCTCTGAGGATAGCTATGGTAATAATCTAGCCATTACAATCTTTTCCTACTTGAGAGCAACTCTCTGAGGATAGCTATGGTACTAAGCTAGCCATTACAATCTTTTCCTACTTGAGAGTAACTCTCTGAGGAGAGCTATGGTAGTAAGCTAGCCATTACAATCTTTTCCGACTTGAGAACAACTCTCTGATGATAGCTATGTTACTGAGCTAACCATTACAATCTTTTCCTATTTGAGAGCAACTCTCTGAGGATAGCTATGGTACTGAGCTAGCCATTACAATCTTTTGCTACTTGAGAGCAACTCTCTGAGGATAGCTATGGTACTGAGCTAGCCATTACAATCTTTTCCTACTTGAGAGCAACTATCTGAGGATAGCTGTGGTACTAAGCTAGCCATTGCAATGTTTTCCTACTTGAGAGCAACTCTCTGAGGATAGCTGTAGTACTTAGCTAGCCATTACAATCTTTTCCTACTTGGGCAGCGATGGAAACGGCAGAGGAACAACGGAATTTCTTAACATTTCTTAACATGGCTGTTCTGCCCGTTTCGTGAGTTTGTGCGACCTTGGTGAACGATTATGTTCTGTTGTCGCCCTGCCCTGCTTCCACCTCATCACTTACAGTCGGTTTTGGTATGTTTAGTTCAGCTGCAATGCTCCGCATGGAAATGTTACTCAAATGACATCCTCTGACCAGCCCATGATGGAACTCAGAAAGTTCACGTCCACGCGGCATGTCCGCTTAAAAGTTACAGATTATACGACAGAACATCTGTATCTCCCCATTAACAGCGCATCTTCCTGCGGAACCGTTATTTGCCCTTGCGAAAATATTTGCTCGTGACCGAATACTTTTGATAATATAGTGTTCACTGAGTTAGCTTTGCACTTGGAACGCCCGTAGTTTTATATATTCAGAGCGATAACTAAGTACCACCTGATACAACATCACGTGCAGCTACAATAAATTGTGCACACCTATCCTGTGTACGTGATAAGCTTTAAATGTAGAAATAAGTTTTAAAGCGTTTTTGAGTGAAGTATATCGTTCATTTACATATCCAACATTCGCCTGCGTTGTTAGCATGTGACCGTAACTGGTCCAGAGTATAACATGTGACACAGAAATTTGCCCAGTAGTCAAACGCACTGGCACATCGGTAGGTGAAACATGGCAAGCGATACTGCATTTATTCGACACTGCATTCGTTACGAATTTCATCAAGGAAAAAGTTTTGCAAAAGCATGTGCATCGATCTGTTCTATTCTGAGTGAGAACATTGTATCGCAAAGCACGTGTACATTTTGGTTTAGACGGTATAAAGCAGGCGGTTTTGATGTTACTGATCGGGAACGTAGTGGCGCCCGGCAGCAGGTTGCACATGAGAAAATGCAAGCATTGCTGGATGAATATTCGTCTCAAATGCAAAAAAAAAAAACTAGCTGAACAACTGACGGTTACTCAACAAATAATTTTTCCAATAGTTTACCGCAATCAATGGGAAAGATTCAGAAGGAAGGAAAATGGGTGCCACATGACCTGAGCCATAGGAACAAGGATGAGCTTGTCATGAAGTGTCTGAATCTGTTGAATAAACACCGCAGAAAGTCTTTCCTGTAAAAAATCATTACAGGTGATGAAAGGTGGATATGGTACGACAATCTCAAAAGCAAAAAAACGCTGCATAGACCACGGTGAAGCAACGATTTCTACACCGAAACCCAATATTCCCTCCAAGAAAGTTCTACTGTGCATCTGGTGGGATATGAAAGGTGTGCTATATTGTGAACTATTGGAACAGTGCCAAACTGTTACTTCTGATCTCTACAAGCAACAAATGCTGCTATTGATCCAGAAAATCTGTCGGAAACGTCTATTCACAAGCAGAGGATTGCTTCCTGAAAAATTACAGCAGGGCAGTGCTAGGCCGCATGTCATGAAATCGGTCAAGAAAACGTTATTAACACTTGGCTGTGAAGTTTTGGAGCACCAGGCATATAGTCCCGACATAGCTCCTTCAGACTATCATTTGTTCCGATAGATGCAACATGGTTTGTCTGCTGTACGGCTCTGGATATGTGACGAAGTACAAAAAATGGGTTGACGACTTCATCGCGTCACACGACAAAGTATTCTTCATGGCTGGAATCCGTCAGCTGCCCGACCGATGACGGACTGTTGTAGATAACGACGATGCATATTTTGATTCGTAAAGATATTGTTGTTTTCTCTCAAATTACATGTTGCCTTCTCTTAAAATGCTGTAAAACTTATTTGTACACCGAATAAGCATTTACCAATAAGAAGAAAACTTAAGGAAATTTGACCGAGGTCCGATAGCGGGAGTCCTGAGGGCAGGTGCTAATATTTCGGAACCAGACACACTTGTTGGTTGCTCCCTCACAACGGTATCAAGGGTTTACTAGGACTTGGTTAACTGTGCACAGAGATCCAGCTTAAGGCTCACATTGGACAACGACGCGCAGTTGGTCCTAAAGGTGAGCGTCGTATGTCAGGACTGGTAACTCAGCAGTGACGTGGAACAGCCACTCAGCTCACCCACCAGTACAACAGGGGTGCAGTTCGGCCTATTTCCACATGAAGTATTCGCCGTACTTTGTTTTGCCTTGGGTTACACAGCCGGAGACCAACGAGAGTACCCATGATGACGCCCAGTCATCGCAAACAACGCCTCACATAGGCCAAATAAATAGACTCTCGACATATGGAAGAAGGTCGTGTGTAGTGATGAGTCCCGTTTCCTGTTGCACCATGTTCAAGACTGGGTTCGCATATGAGGTAAACAGCATGAATTACTATCCCCTGGTTTCACAGCTAAGGGTTTAGCAAGCTGGTGAAGGTGATGTTCTTTTCTGGAGAGCTTTTTGCTGGGAAGCATTAGATTCTTTGGTTATTACCCCACAAAAACTGAATGGCGGCCGCTACAAGGGCTTGTTAGGGTGCCATCTCTGCAGGAGGTTTATACGGGCCACAGTGCCGTATTTTAGCAGCACGATGTATCGCGCCATCGGGCTCGTATAACTACTGGGTGATTGGTGGAACATGACAACGAATTTGCCACATTGTCTTGACACGAAACTTCACTGACCGTACCACATTTATTATTTGTTGCTTATGCTAGAACGGGGATGTCATCCCAGCATTCAAGAATTTACATAAATAAAAATATTTCACTATATTATAAAAAAATGTACTGGCATACTAGACAGCTGGTGCACCAAGGACTGATTAAATATGTTTGGAATACCAATAGCAATAGAACGATGGTGATCAAAGAAAAAAATTGTCCTTATTGATGACCTCCAGCAGTATGAACTTAATGCTTAATTAATGCTATATTTTTCTGCTTTAATACTAACTAGTTCATGTTACAGGACCGATACTATACGATTCAAGATTTTAACAAGTTACTTACAACTAATACAAACTTTACCGTAAAGATTAAACATTTTAATACTCAATTCTTATTAAATAAAATCGCACATTTTGAAACTTTAATAAGATCAATACTGGATTTCATATGTGCAACCGAAATTTGGTTTCCGACTGAAAATTCTTTTATTGCATTAAATAATTTTCAAATCTTTAATTTTAGCAGAGATTATTCAATGGGGGTGGCATGGGCATTTATGTTAATAATAAATATTAATTATTTTCCACAATTAAAGAATTTACAACAATGAATAAAAATATAGAGATTCTTGCCATCCAAAATCAATTTTATATAATCTCAGTGTGTTATAGGCCACCCATCTCAGACTATACTGAATTATTTGTGTTGTTAAATGAACTGTTTAACTTTGTTAATTTCTCAAAAAAAAAATATTTTTATTGTATAGACTTAAATATAGATATTTCTATACTACAACCTTTTAACCTTGTTTAATACTACTTCCGGACCAGGACATGACGACATTCATCCATCAGTTATTAGAAATGTTGCCGAAATAATTATAAATCCATAACTGAATACTTTCAACCTTGTTTTCACTACAGGCATTTTCCCACTAGCATTAAAAATTACAAAAATCACCCCTATATATAAATCTGCTGTAAAAAATGATGCTAACGATTATAACATGTCAATCTTTGATAAAATCTTAGAAAAATTGATCTACACGAGATCAATTTCATGCTTACAAAATTTTAATATCATTAATAAAAATCAGTTTTTCTCTCAACCCAATAAATCAACAGAATCTACACTCTTACACCTATAGAATATAACTCAAAAAATATAGAATAAAAGAATAAATTCTTGCATTTAACGAAAGCGTTTGACACTTTCAATCATCAGTTGCTTTTAACTAAATTACATAATGCGGGTGTGAGGGGTATTTCACATACTTCATTCAGTAATATTTTGGCTGACAGATTTCAATATATTATCGCTGATCAATCTCAAGATCCCCATTACCGGTTACTTCATGGGTTCTTCAGGGCTCAGTTCTAAGTCCCTTATCATTTAATGTATATATCAATGATATTTTTAATATAAGATCTAACAACGATATAATTCTTTATGCTGATGATACCACAATATTATTCAAAGGAAAAAATATCAATGAAATGGTAAATCAAGCAAATCTTGAATTACAAATTTACTCAGAATGGTTAACATATAATGAACTTATTAATGTTATTAAAACCAAACTTCTTGTCTTTACTAGACAGAAAATATCACAAACACAAGTTCCATATTTACTTTTGAATAATACACTTATTGATACAGTACAAAGTTTTGAGTATCTGTGAATTATTCTAAATTCTTACTTAAGATAGAATGATCATTTTGATTCAATTGCAAATCGAAAATCTAAAAATATCGGAATTGTAAGCAAAATTATATCAAGCCTAATTGCTAAAACATTTATAATTTTATACTAAACACTTATACAATCGCATATTAATTAATTATTGCTTTTTTACATTGCGGCAAACAATCGAAGCCAATATTAATAAACTACAAATATTACAGAATAAATAAATAAGGTTATTATACTTAAAAACAGATTCAGCTTATCATAACAACTTCGAAATTTTCTCTTCTCATCGTGTTCATGTTGACCCCAACCATTATGGAATTTTATCTGTAAAACAATTATTTGACATCAAAATTGGTAAACTAATGTTCCAAAGAATTGAACACAATTTAGACACAGATATCATTGAATTGAATTTTCATACTTATAATTATGAAATAAGCACTCCAAGTCCACAGGCAGTAGTGTTCATTTAGCGTGGAAGGAGTCGGCCAGAGACAATTCCCGCTCTGGAGCAGCAGCGGCAGAAAAACCATCATGAGCAACCGTGATCGTCAACGTCTGGGGGCGATTATCAACCGCAAAACGGTTCCAAACCCAGCAGGAATTGCTGCAAGAGTACAATGAAAGCGTTAGTTCGGAAACCCAGTCAGCCTGTTTCCGAACGAACGCTTCGACGAGAACTCAATAGTGTAGGAATATTCAGTCGTGTAGTTAGGGTACGCTCCAAGCTGGCTGCCATACACCAGAAAAACCGGCGGGAATGGGCAAGGGAACACCGACACTGGATCACAGAACAGTGGCGACGCATCATGTGGTCGGACGAATCCAGGTTCTGCTCGTATTCCAATGATGGTCGATCCAGAGTCATGCGGAAGGCCCCGGAAAAGTCTTCAACGCAGAGTGTGTGCAAAGGGCTGTACAGAAGGGGGGGGTGGAAGTGTCATGTTTAGGGGTGTATATCCAGTGCTGGGGTGGGTCCCTTAGTTCACGTATCTAATGGCATGAAAGCGGTGGACTACGTGAATCTGTTGGATAACGAGGTCTTGCCATATGTCCAGTTCCTCCAAGATGGCGCCATTCCAGATCCACGTTACCAAAACGACAACTGCACTGTCTACCGAGCTGCCATTGTGCAGGATTGGTTTGCAGAACATGAGGTCGACGTCCCACATCTCACCTGGGCTGCCAATTAGCCTGATCTCAATGTTATAGAGAAAATTTGGGAAATGCTCAAACGGGCCGTTAAGAAGAGACTACAACACCCTTCCAATTTGACTGCTCTGCGGGACCAGTTGTTCACGGCGTGGGGCAAATTGGACATTAATGTCATCCGCTCCCATATTGACTGCATGCCAAAGAAAATCAAGGCTGTGCTTCGAGCTCGTGTGATGTAACCCCATATTAACCAACAATATGAGCATTCCGTAATTTTTTGTCCGGTGTGCTTATCATTATTAAGACCCATATACACAAAAACTCTCATGACGAAATGGAGCTTAAATTATATTTTTCCTAAATTTGGGAATGCACTGCATGTCGAGTTGACTATAATAAATAACCTAAACTTATTCAAATATTCAAAAAATAAACTAAAATAAATGCTTGTTAAGTTTAATTAAAAAATAACCACAAAACATTATTTATCATATAACTAACACTTAACATTGCTGCCGTGTTTGATGAACCTGTGCTTGCTTGTCTACATATTTGGGAAATGAGGGCTTTTGCCTGGACTTTGAGGCCTTTTCCCTGATTCTCCGTTGCAGTTCACTGCAATGCAAAATGTTGACATATATTAATAAACTAAATGAAACAGCAACAATACAAAAATTATTATTATAAAGCCAGTACAGTTCGTTTTTTTATTAGGGGTGTAACTACCACCGTGAGCAACTCAGTGGGCTATAAGCAGTCTCCCGTTCTTAAAATAGGGCAACTGCTTCCAGGGAAGGGAGAGAGCCAGTGTTGTAAGACAAACACAACATGCATGCCTCACCGGAATTCGAACCCGGACCTATCTCGGACAAATCGTCATTAGCCAGCACTTAGACCACTGCGCCACCGGGAAGGCGTATACTTATTTCATAGCAGTAAGTCGTAGAGAAAGAAATCTTCCTTATAATTCATCTTATTCTGCATTATTCCTAGACAGTGGCCATCATTGTAGGATTCTGTGTTCGAGATGTGCCCGTTGTGAAAGTTTTTACTACAGATTGTTCATTATTGACATTGCCAATTTTACAAAGCACATAATTTTTTTTTGATGCTATGCACCTTTCCCAAGAGTAGTAAACCCCCAGCAATTTCGATGTAACGAAAATGGGTAACACAAATAGTCAAAACCATTGTCAAAATCTGATTTTTTTAAAGCTGTCTTATAAAGTGACGTAACAACAGTTATCGACGAACAGTTGTTTCGTTATATTTTGTGTAAAGGTAACAGTATGTCATTGCAATCTGCGCAAAATACGAGAACCTGATGCTAAATGCCATAAAAGCCATTACAAAAATGCATTTTGTTGCTATGCATCTTTCGCGACAGTAGTATAGTATGATTCTCACAGGTACTTAGCTTACTCTCGATCCCCCAAGGAAAGGGGATTACCTGGTGTTGAGAATAGCTTTAAAATTATGTATAACACGATGAGGTGTAATCTCTAGATACCTTAGACCAAAAATTACCAATCCTTCTCACGTATGCACTTACGATTCAGCTTTGCTTTCTAACTTGAGGTCAGACTTTAGCTTCCGCATGCGCAGATAGGCTTTAGTGGCTACATCACATTTCATCGGTGTCAGAGTCATTTCTTATTCTCGTCTAAATCTGATTAATAAGCACACCGGACAAACATTTAGTCCCTCCTAACTGAAATGAAAGTAGGAAGTTACCGGTTGCACAGAGGGCGCCGTGATATTATTGTTGGGAGATAAATAGCACTGACGTGATCTACGGGATCATTTCTGGGCCGCGGGTGGCTTAGTGGTCAGCATTCGTGACTGCCACGGAGAAGACTTCGGGTTCGATCCCATGCAGGTACGAACGCTCGAAACACTAAATATCTGCCGTGCGTCGGATGCGCACGTTAAGCCGTCGGGCCTCGGTTACTTCCCCCGGTAATAAATAAGGTCGTCTTCCTCCCCCTTTCTTCTTTGCTTCCGTATCACTTTCCCATCGGGCACTCTAGCCCAAATCTCCCAGCTTCATATTTCTAAGGGTTGTTTAAGACCTGGGGTCAGACACTCACTTACTAAAATCCTCTACATACGATCTTATCTGATATACAGGATCATTTTTGTCCCGCGCAGTGGTGAAGAGCAAAGTGTGTGTTGAATTTAGTCTGTAATATGGGTCGTAAGACAAGGCGGTACTGAGTTATAAAAAGGAGCCATCATGTTTGGCCGTGCCCACGGACACAAAGTGAATGAAGTCACCCAATTTGTTGGTGTGTCGAAGCGTACTGTCGAACGGGTCTACAAACAATGGTGTAGTTCACAGTCAGCTGAAAGTCGGCGACATAACTGTGGCCGGAAAAAGGATTCTCACTAACAGGGACCGCCGCCGTGTTTCTTGCCTAGTAACTACAAATCGGTTTCAAACCATGCAACAATTGCTCCAAACAGTCAATGAAAGTCGACTCCGCCGCCCCGGTGGCGCAGTGGTCTAAGGCGTTGGCCTCTGATCATTCGTCCGTAAGGGGTCCGGGTTCGAATCCCGGTCAGGCATGGATGTTGTGTTTGTCTTACGGCACTGGCTCTCTCCCTTCCCTGGAACCAGTGACCCTAAATTAGGGGCGGGCGACTGCTTATAGCCCATTTGAGTTGCTCACGGTGGTCGTTAAACCTCCAATAAAAAAAAAAAAAAAAAAAAAAAAAAAAAAAAAAAAAAAAGAAAAAAAAAAAAAGAAAGTCGACTCCAACCAATTTCCGAAAGGACATTGCGACGAGAGAGAGCTGTATCGATGGACATCTGGAGACTGGTACCACGGAAGAGGCGTCTTTTAACAGCAAGTCACAAAGTCGCACATTATCAATGGGCTCAGAGGCACCAAATTTACTTGGGAGGTTTGGAAACCAAATATTTGGTCGGATGAGTCTCGACTTTGTGTCCCAATGATGGGAAGCGACGAGTGCATCGCAGGACCAATGAAACCTTTAATCCTGATTGTATCGAAGGTGTTGTTCAAGCTGGAGGAAGTTCTGTGGTGTTTTGGGGATGATTTTCGGGCCACGAAATGGGCCCTCTCGTTGCAGTGACGAAGAATTTGGACCAGCATACGTATCTCCGCATTCTGAATGACGAAGTGTTGCTCTTTGCCATAGCGTGCAGCAAAGTTGCCCGTCTTTTTCAGAAATTTCCGTTTTTAAAAGTGCCCGTTTATTTTAACTTCCCTAGTTTCACAGAATTTCGGTTGTCAGAAATTCCGTTTATTTCAGAAAAATCCAGGCATTTCCATATTTAAACTGAAATTCCGCAGAATTGTCCACCCTGCAATTTTCAGGACTTGCCGGAGATACCTCCGCTTATGTTTGGACCGAACCGTCGTCGTTTGGGTTGGAAACTCACGCCTTTAACCAGTGAGCCACAAACGCTCCATGAATTTTTTCGCCATTAATGCGAATGATTTAGACATTTTATTTCTTGTTGGAACTTGTTATTTTTCTGAATAGGTTTATAATAACTTTTTTCTGTAGGAGGACTTTTCATAAATTAAGCATTTTTCATCCTGATTTTTCTGAGCAACAAAATGCTTTGCAACTTGATTTTTCAAACTCAAAATTCATGTGGTACGCAATCCACAATATCCGATCTCGCTGCGAAACTTCAAAATCAGATCTTTTTCATACGTTTACATTATTTGTTTTTGTAGGAGGACTTTTCACAAATTAATCACTTTTCAGCGTTATTTTTCGGAGCGACAAAATCCGTTTTATTTGCAACTTGATTTTTTATACCCAAAATTCATGCGATATGCTATCCACAATATCCGATGTCGCTACGGAACTTCAAAATCAGATCCTTCGAAGAACGACTGAAAGTTCAAAGTTAATCAAACCTCATGTATTCTCACCAATCCCTCCTATTATCGGTAATTTCTCGTCATTCGGATAGGGAAAAAGTGAGGATTTTTTTGTTAATATACGAAACAAACTGCGGAAAAGTTTCTGAAAATTCAAAATTTTCCCTTAACACATCTCTAAAACGATAATTTACTGTCAATATAAGAGAGAAGCTGCGGAAAGTTTTCTGAAAATTCCGAATTTTCCGTTAACACATCTCTAAAACTGTAATTTACTGTCAATATAAGAGAGAAGCTGCGGAAAGTTTTCTGAAAATTCCGAATTTTCCGTTAACACATCTCTAAAACGGTAATTTACTGTCAATATAAGAGAGAAGCTGCGGAAAGTTTTCTGAAAATTCCGAATTTTCCGTTAACACATCTCTAAAACGGTAATTTACTGTCAATATAAGAGAGAAACTGCGGAAAGTTTTCTGAAAATTCCGAATTTTCCGTTAACACATCTCTAAAACGGTAATTTACTGTCAGTATAAGAAAGAAACTGCGGAAAGGTTTCTGATAATTCAGAATTTTCCGTTAACACATTTCTAAAACGGTAATTTACTGTCAACATAAGAAAGAAACTGCGGAAGGTTTTTTGAAAATCCAGAATTTTCCGTTAACAGATCTCTAAAACGATAATTTACTGTCAGTATAAGAAAGAAACACAGGAAAGGTTTCTGAAAATTTAAAATTTTCCATTAACGCATCTCTAAAACGGAAATTTACTGACAATATAAGAAAAAAACTGCTGAAAGGTTTCTGAAAATTCATAATTTTCCCGTGGTAAGAAAAATCCTTGAAATTCAGGTTTCTTTCTGTTATTTCAGGGAAAGGTTGTATCAGACATATGCTTCGTTAATTCATGAAATAAATGACGGAAAGTGGCTCGTGAATTTCAGAATGAATTTTTTTACAGTGTACAAACGATAATTACTGTAATATTTATAGTACATACTTACTGTAATGTTTATAGTACATACATGGTGACACAGCATACATACAGCGCACGTATGGACGAAAGGAAAGAATACTAAAAGCATATGTGTTATTTAAACGAAATGTAAAAATTCAGTAAAGAAGACTCGACAAATAGATTCAATAAAGAAGATTCTCGCAGTTGTTAAACGGTATTCAGGATGTTATCAAATACCCCGTGATGCATTTGCACAAAAAAGATAAATAAATAACAGGAATTTTTACAATTTCATTTGTTGGCATCTACTACAGCTGGTCTTCCGCTGTAACTGAATTATAGATAGAGCAGAATGGTAGAAAGCGTATTCTAAAAAAGTACGACCTTGCGGTTGCGCTGATTTCTGAACATAAAAATGAGGTTTTGAATTATTTTATTTTCAAAATAAACATTCATTCGAATATATATTCTTGTTCACAACATCTGCGAGTACAGTAGGAGGGTTGTTATTGAATTCGTTTCGAGAAGCGGATTTCCAGGAAATTTGTTCTGACATGCGCAGTAAAAGTATGATGTTTTCCATCTTGAAGACGGTAAATCTACAAGAAAAAAATAAGTTTGTTCGTGCTGCAACATTTCTGATCAATTCAATAACATCCGTCTGAAAAAAGGTTTTCCGGTATACTCACTTTCATCCCAGTGCCAAATACGTAAGCTAATCCAAAACTGTGATCTAATAAAAGTTAAAAGCGTGGGGAAAATATTTTAGAGATACTTTACTTTGCCTTATACAAGGTGTTTCAGAAGTCCGGGAACCAAAGCAAAACCTTTTACTCCTTAATTTTAGAGCTATATTATTATAAGAAAGCGAAATATTATAATACTCTGGTGGAAAGTGAAGAAAGAACACCAAGAAGGAGACGTCTGATTCCAACAAAATTTATACAGCATAATAACGGAATACAGAGGATAACGTGATCAAAACATTATGGCAAAATACAGCTGTATTTGCTTTTAAACTGAAAAATAACATTTCCATGTAACATGTTTAGTACGAGGTTGAACCAACATGAACTGCGTCACACTGTGCAATTCTGACATGGAGTCTGTCGTACAGATGTTGGATGTAAGTTTGGGGTATCGAGTTCCAAGCATCCTCAACCTTGACGCGTAAATCGGGGATGGTCGTGGCTGGCCGTGGAGACTGGATAAGTCGTGGTCCCATAAAATACCACACGTGCTCAATGGAGGACAAACCTGGTGAACGTGCAGGCCATGGAAGTTGTCTCATACCCTGAACTGCATGCTGCGTTGCACCTGCCGTGTGTGGGCGTACTTTATCTTGCTGGAAAACACCACGATGGACCGACCTTACAAATGGCACAATAACAGGCTGAATGATGTTGTTGGTGTAGGAGGTGCTGTTTAACTTACCCGGTACAAACACTAGTTGTATACGGGAGTGATAGCTGATCGCTCCCCTCACCAGGAGACCAGGTGTGGGCCCTGTGTGTCGCTGGCGGATGCAAGAAGGGTGGAGACGCTCCCTTGTGCGTCTGCGAACACGCATACGGCCATCGGAGGCTCCCAAGCAGAATCTGCTTTCATCGCTGAACACGACAGATCGCCATTGCGTTCTCCAGTGCAGACGTTCCTGACGGTGGGCTGGAGTCAGAGGTACACATGACAGAGGCACACGTGCACGTAGTCCTGCATCCAGTAGACGGTTGCGGATTGTCCGCGCAGTCACCTCAGGTGCAACGGCAGCTCGGATTTGCGTCGCAGTGGATGTTCTGCTTGACAACGCTACTCTTCTTATGCGTCGATCGGTCCGCTCATTAGTCCGTCTGTTACTCCCGGTTCCACTCTTCTCGTGTGGGAATGTTCCTCGGGCCATCTACGCCACCATCATAGCACCACCGATACTTCCCGTCCAATTCGCTCCGCGATACGACCACCACCCGGCCCCGCGGAGTCTGACTAGACGACCTCGCTCAAAGTCCGATAACTGCTGAAATCGTACACGTCTTCCATGTCCAGGCGCTGCAGCTTCTTCAGGGTCTTCGCACGTGTCCGTACGCCGACTTCTGATTACATTCACTTCGCCGTACTCCTTAAATACCACCGACGGTAATTTGCATATTATGCCGTGCTGTGGCGTAATCGCTCACCGGTTTGTCCCGAAATTAACATCGCACCTACGTAAGCTCGGCCCCATTAACATATGTAAATTTCATGATTGTCCGCCAATTCCTTCTTGGTGTTCTTTTTTCATTTTCCGCCAGTGTATTATAAGCAAATATTTAAAACATTAAACTTATGGAACCTAGAAATTTACAAAAGGCCATCAAGTTTCTACTTTTTTAATAATATAAGTCGACTCGTCGACATACACAGTCGTGTCAGAATAATATGACCATCTGCCTAATAATGGGAATAACCAATGAGGCACTAGGAGGTTGCCCGAGGCATACGTGCCTATTCGGACTGTACCTGAGCACGGAGGTCCCGGACATAACGTGGTTGTGGGTCGGCACGTCGAAACGGTCGATACAATAGTTCCACAGGTTCTCTATGGGATTGAGGTCGGGAGATTTTGCCAGCCTACGCAGAACGGAGACATCGCTGTCATGTTCCTGGAACCAGTAATCCCACCCTCCATGTGGACATGGCAGGGCACATTTTCCTGTTGGTAGACGCCAACTCCTCAACCAGGGTAAACGTCCAACATGAAGGCATACAGCGGTTCCAAGTCATACCAGGAAAACATCCCCCAGACATGGGCAGTGCCGCTACCGGTCTGTACGTGACTGACAGGCGTTTCCGGTTGTTAGTTCTCCTGTGTCTGGTGCTGTGTCCACCACCACCGTTACTTCTGTGGAGTAGAAACGTCAATTCGTTGGAGAAAGCTACTTTTTCGCACTCTTCCAATGTCCAATGACGGATGTTCTATGTGAACTGCAGATGTTGTTGCTGATGGACTTTGGTTGACTTGGTCGCTTTGACGCAGCGTCGATGCCGGAGACCCATGCGTAAGACGGTTCGCTCTAATGTTATCAGGGACACGTACCTGGGGACTCTAACTTTAATTTGCGTGGTCAATTGCTGCATTGTTGCGCGTCAATTGCCCTTTACCAGTCGACAGAGGCGACGTTCTCCTCTGAGGAAGAACTGGTGTCATAACTATGGAGCCCCAAAGGCTCCATAGTTATGAAGTCGGAAGGTAATTGGTGTTCCAGCGGTCCATTCTTGGTACACCCTTACTACAGCACCTCTCTTTTAAATGCTTCCACCCTTGGCACGGCAGTCGATGATCAGTCGTTTTTGAACGTCGGTCAAGTAACTACCTCTGCCCATTGTACTCACGTTACGCACTATGGCTCATCTGTCCTGGCATTCCGCTCATATCTCCGTATGGTCGACTTTGTCACGTGCACTCTGTGACATGCCTGGGCGGGTACACTGTGATTTTGGGGGTGATTATATTATTCTAATACGACTGGGATCGGTAAGACTAGAAAATTCACACAGCAGGATTAAGAATCCTGTAGCTGCTCCTTGCACAGGGTTTATCAAAATAATGGGAACACTGACTAGGACTTGAGCACACGCAATGCGCCGTATGCAAATAACAGGTGCCACAGTGGTACAAGCGGTGGCATCTGATCAATCGTCTGATATGGGTCCGAGTTCGAATCCCTGTGAGGCATGGATGTTGGGTTTGTCTTATGGCACTGGCTCTGTTCCTTCCCTGAGCCAGTGGTTCTAATTTAGGGACGTGCGGCTGCTTGTTTTTTTTTTTTTTTTTTTTTTTTTTTGGATTGGTGGATTGGCGACCACCGTGAGCAACTCAATGGGTTATAAGCGGTCGCCCGTCCCTAATTTAGGGCCACTGACTCCAGTTAAGGGAGAAAGCCAGTGCCGTAAGACAAACACAACATCCATGCCTCACCGGGATTCGAACCCGGACTCCTTCCGGACGAATGGTCAGAGGCCATCGCTTAGACCACTGCGCCACCGAGGAGGCTGCCTAATTTAGGATCGCTGGTTCCAGGGAAGGGAGAGAGCCAGTGCCGTAAGAAAAACACAACATCCATGCCTCACCGGGATTCGAACTCGGACCCCTTCCGTACGAATGATCAGAGGCCATTGCTTAGACCACTGCGCCACCGGGGCGACCGACTGCTTGTAGGTCACTGCGTTGCTCACGGAAGTAGATAAACCTTCCATCAAAAAAAAAAAAAAAAAAAAAAAAAAGGGACGACGTCACCTACGATGTGAAGTACATAAACGGATGCAGTAAGAGATGTCGGCTGTCGTGTAGAAGTCCAACAATCGCAGGTGGAACAGCTGTCGTGGAGTGTTTGTCGAAAATATCATATCTCAGTAAGCTGAAACAAAGCATGATCACTGGTGAGAGTCTAGCGGAAATTTCAGTAACTACACATAAATCGGCGGAAATAGAAAATTCACAGGAGGAACTCTATCGAAGATTATGACTACCTATCACAAAGGACACTCCAAACATGAAAATTCTGGACGCCATACGGAGATGTAGTAATACAGGCAGGCGAACGTTGGCACGGATTGTGCAATGCAAGCAAAAGACCACGGCATCGGAATAGAACTAATTGAAGGTTTCAATCGTGTTTACGTTGACTTTAGAAGCCGAGTTGAACCATCCTTAATTTATAGCTACAGGCCTGTGCACCGAATACCGGAAGCTGGGTGATATAAGGGAGGGTAGTCTGGTCATCCGTGGTGGGTGTCGAGCTTGCTCGAAGATTAACACCTAACGGACAAATGATTAAATTGCGTTTGTGATATACAAAGAACAACACAATCATAATATTATTTGTACATTGGGAGTTTTCCTGAATACTTCTTGAAAATCAAATTTCAGGAAATTTATGCCAATAAGTACTCGTATTTTCTAGATAAAAGCAAATGTTTCTATTATGGATCCAAACGGTTTTGTTTAATACTACTGATATACTGTACTTAATACAGATGTTTTAAACTTTGACAAGGTAATTTTTTTTTCAATAGTGCTCTGGAAGACAAAAATTATAAACTTTGTACACTAAGTGGCCACTTTATTATGACTACCTGACAGTTTTAAGCAAATGAGCTATGGCTGAACGCTGTTGCTGCCAGAGGGCAAGGCTAGTATAAAAAGGGAAAGCTTAGTGCTTGCAGAAGTGATTTTTGGGTGACGAGATGGGTAAAAAATATGATTTGACGGACCTTCAAGGCGAGTTGATTGTAGGAGCTGGGAGCCATGGAGCAAGTATCACCAAAACCGCCGCATTCGTGAAATGTTCCAGAGCAGCTGTTGTTAAAGTGTTTAAAGGCTGGACTATCAGCCGAAAAACTGGGTCTCTACGTGCAACGTGTGGTCGTCATCGACTAGTGACTGCTCGGGCGGAACGGAGAGTGTCCAGACTGCTAACAGCCAACAGAAGAGCAACAGTGCAGCAAATTACAGACCATCTTAATCAAGGATCCCCTCAAATGATCTCTGCACGCACTGTTCGCCGTACACTGCATCAGATGGGATATGGCAGCCAAAGGCCTGTTCGAACACCTTTGCTGTCTGCAGTTAACAAGAGAAAACGTCTCCAGTTCGAACAGGGGCATAAGAATTGGACAGTCGATAATTGGAAACAAATTATGTGGTCCGATGAATCACGTTTTCAGTTGCACCATGCCGATGGCCGAGTGAGAATTTGGCGGAAACAGAGCGAAATATTTGGACCCAAAATGCATTGCTACAACCCTTCAAGCTGGTGGAGGCAACGTTATGGTTTGGGGAATGTTTTCCTGGCATGCTTTGGACCCTTTAATTTGTGTTGATCAACGTCTGACTGGCCCATCACATTTAGACATAGTTGCGGACCAAGTGCATTCTCTCATGTGGATGGTTTGTCCCAATGGCGATGACTACTTTCAACAAGATAATGCGTCCTGTCATAGTGCTCATATTGCACAGGATTGGTAAGTCTACTTTGCTTAGGTGGCCCCCCAATCTCCAGATCTCAACCCCATTAAGAATTTGTGGGATGAAGTTGCACGAGCCATCAGACAGCTGGATCCACAACCCTACAATCTCACACTCCTGGAGAGTGCTATTCATCTAGCATGGTCTCAGATTCACAAACCACCTATCAACATCTCGTGGAGTCCATGCCACGAAGAATCGACACAGTGTTAAAAAAGGCAAAAGGTGGCCCAACGAAGTACTGAGTGAGTGGTCATAATAAAATGGCCACTCAGTGTATTTTCTTATCAAAACGAAGTTGTCCAAATTCGTAAATAGATGGTACTAAAATTAGAAAAACTTGTTACGTATTAAAATACCATTACTGAACAGTTAAAAATGTAACAACTGCATAATTTATTTGATGCTATCATTGGATTAAGCAGCAATTCACTGTATGTTAAAAAGTGTTTTATTGAGCCTTTGGTAGTAATTTAAAAACACACAGGAAAAAATTCCGTTTTTCTTCTTGCATGTTTATATATATATATATATATATATATATATATATATCATCATCATCATCATTGTCAACCATTATCAATCCACTGCTGGACGAAGGTCTCCCCAAGTTTCCTCCACAACGGTCTGTCTTGTGCCAGTCTCCTCCATGTCACCCCTGCATACTTTCGAATTTCATCCACCCATCTCCCATGTGGTCTTCTTCTGGGTCTTTTCCTGTCCCTTGGAATTCAATCTAAAATTTCGGCTGTCCATCGATGATCTGTCCTTCTGGCAGTATGTCCAGCCCATTGCCATTTCAGGGATTTAACTCTGATCATGATGTCTTCCACTCTTGTCATTTTTCGGATCCACGAGTTCCTCTTCTTATCTCTCCTGGTTACACCAAGCATGCACCTCTCCATGCTGCTTTGAGTTGTCTGCAGCCTTTGTATATCTCTTTTAGTTAAGGTCCACGTCTCTGCACCATACGTAAGCACTGGAAGGATGCATTGATCAAACACTTTTCTTTTAAGACATAATGGCATATTGCTCTTGAAAATTATGCTGTTTCTTCCAAAAGCTCTCCAGGCAAGTTTTGTACGCCGATTAATTTCTTCATCAATGTGACCCTCACTTGATATCTGCTGTCCAAGATAAACGTACGTGTCTGTTATCTCCAGCTTTTCTCCATCAATCGATAAATCTTCATTTCTTGTAAAAGCATTGAACATCACTTTTGTCTTCTGAAAGTTCATTTTTAATCCCACTTCTTTACTCTTGTCAGCAAGTTCCTGGATCATATTCTGCAGCTCTGATGGGGTAGTTGCAAAAATGACTACGTCATCAGCAAAACGAAGGTGGGTTAGATAATCTCCATTAATCTTTATCCCCTTGTTTTCCCAGCTCAGTGACTGAAAAACACCCTCCAATGTGGCATTAAAGAGCTTCGGAGATATGGTGTCACCTTGTCTCACTCCCTTTCCAATTTTTACGTGTGTTGTATTTTCAAACAGCCTAATCTTTGCACTTGCATTTTCATAGATGTTATTAATAATATTAATGTATGCATCTTCAATACCGCAGGTTTTCAGAGCCATTGTAACTGCTGATGGTTTCACCGAATCAAAGGCTTTTTCATAATCGATAAAAGCCATGCACAATGGAAGTTCATATTCCCTCGCTCTTTCAATTAGTTCTCTCAGTACGTGGATATGATCTATTGTGCTGTAGCCACTCCTGAATCCAGCTTGTTCTCTCGGTTGAGCCATGTCCAGTGTTACCTTCAAGCGGTGTGAAAGAACTTTAGTGAAGATTTTATAAACTACTGATAGGAGGCTGATAGGTCTGTAGTTTCCGAGATCCTCAATGTCACCTTTCTTATGTAGCAGGATCATTGTAGCGGTGTTCCAATCCTCAGGAATCTTTCCTTCATTAAGGCATCGAGTGAAAATTTGGGCGAGTACTGTTTCGATTTCTCCACTTGCTTCTTGTATGATGTCTACAGTAATTCCATCTTCTCCTGGAGCTTTTCCTCGCTTCATGTTCTTGATTGCATGTGCAACTTCTGCTGGAAGGACTGGAGGAACTCTGGTACTGGTATCTTTCATGATGTCTGGAGTGCATATATCATCCCTTTCATATAATTTGGAGTAGAAATCTTTCACTCTTGTCAAAATTTCGCCTCTATTTCTTGTTACAGAACCATCTTCTTTTCTCAGTGCCATAATCTGTTTTCTTCCCTTACTGAGATGTCCCTTTGCTATCTTTAGGCATTGGTTGTTTTCAATTGCTTTCCTCACTAGTTCACAGTTGAATTTCCTTACGTCTTCAGTGATACTTTTTCTTACTGTCTTGCATAGCTCTATATATTCCACTTTGGAAGTCACATCTTCTTTAGTTGTCCTCATCTCTCTTCTTTTTTGCATCAACATTTTGGTTTTTCCTGATAATTTGTTCACATGCAACTTGTTGTTAGACCCAGCTAATTTTGTTGCTGTTTCCATAAGAGCTTTGGTTACTTTTCTGTTAACTTCAGAGATGTCCACTTCTTCCGATGTTAGGCCTTCTAAAGCAGAGAACCTGTTCTTCAGTTCTAACTTGAAGGTATTATGGTGTTTTTTAAGGTTGGTTATGTCAATAGATTTTGTTTGTCTTATGAGCTTGCCACGTTCAAGTTTAGTGTTGAGGTGCATCTTACATCTCACCAATCTATGGTCACTACCTGTGTTGAACTTGTTTAGCACACTGCAGTCTTCTATGACGAATTTTTTGTTACACATAATAAAATCAATTTCACTTGTCGTTACATTTGGATGTCTCCATGTCCATTTCCTGTGTGGCTTTTTCTTGAAGAAGGAGTTCAAGATGAAAAACCCTTCTGCCTCTGCAAACTCAACGAGAGTATTTCCACGCTGGTTTCTGTTGCCATGACCGAATTTACCTACTGAAGTTTCATTCTGTTGCCGTTGCCCTATTTTTGCATTGAAATCTCCCATAATTATCTTCAAATGCTGCTTACCTTTATTATTTAGATGACAAATTTCCTCATAAAATTCTTCAATTTCTTCTTCAGGATGACTTGTGGTGGGTGCATAAGTTTGAATAATCTGAGCCTGGTATCTTTTCGAGAGTTGGAAAAGATACCATATATATATATATATATATATTAGTGAACATGGATTGCACATAAATTGCTAGTTACTGTCTGATATGAAAGTACAGTTTCACTAAATGAATTATTTCATTACTCAATATTTCGTAGTCGTAAGCTCGCAATGAATGAAAAGTCTCATTCCTTAAATTCAGAGTTAACATCTTTTGAAAGAACGGCGATACTTCGTAATGGACTCTCAAACTAATCTTTCAAGTACAAGAATAATTTGTTCACAAGTACAAGAATGATTGCGTGGACTATGACGACACTATAACTTCAAGTGAAACTATGACCACACTATAACTTCAAGTGAAACTATGACGACACTAAAAATTCAAGTGAAACTATGACGCCACTATAACTTCATGTGAAACTATGACGATACTATAACTTCAACTGAAACTATGACGACATGACAACTTCAAGTAAAACCATGATGACATTATAACTTCAAGTGAAACTATGACATTATAACTTTAAGTGAAACTAAGACTACACTATAACTTCAAGTGAAACTATGACTGCACTATAACTTCAAGTGAAACTATGACGGCACTATAACTTCAAGCGAAACTATGACGACAGTTTATAATTTCGATTACAGGAATGGTTTATCATTTCCAGTAGATTGACAGCAATGATTAAAAATCAAACGTGTAAAATCTGCACTTATTTAAAAAAACTAACACCGAAGTCCTTATTTAAATGGAGTGAACTCTAAAGAACGCGTGACTTGTTTAGTTGGTGTACGTAAAGACGCGTTCACTTCGCACATCGTCGTACCGCTCCCAGCATCTCCCTCTCCCCTACTACGGACTACCCTAAGCCCACTGGATACAAGAGGACCTGAAACGAACGGCTGCCCCTGAGGTCATGTGACCAACGTAGTCTTACTGCCGTATGTGCGTCGTCTCAGCTATCAGTAATGTGCTGATGGGCTGACAGAATAGCGGGAGAATTTCATGAAACGTGAGCTGATGGAAACATCGAAGATTGTGTTGCAATACGTATAAAATGTGTTAATATTTAGTTCACAAATTACTTAGAAAGTTTTACACATAATGAAAGAAATGCTAATGTTTTAACGAAACTGACAAAGTATTTGCGAAATTTTCGCTTAGAATTCCAGCTGATGGAAACTTTGAAAATTGCGGTACAAAATAAATGAAATCTGTTGTTATTTTGGTGACTAATTACTTAAAAAGTTGTGTCACAAATGCGAATATTTTAATGTTTTTGATGGCATATTTCCGCATCGATTCCAAAATGGCGGCTTGTTTTCAATTTTAGTTTCACTCCTAGTGAACTCCCAGTTAGATTTTTGCGGAACGTTTTACAATTTCCTTCTATTTTTATTAAAGAGCTTTGCTCCGCTACCATTGCCGAAGTTTCTGCGTCAGTATTTTTGGTTTCGGCCTGTACCTGTAATGTTGACATTACTTGTGTGCGGTATCAGTGTGTTCCTTATTCATGGATTACTCAAGGAAGACAACTTAAGTACTTTTCGTATTTCTTTTGCTTGATGTGAACATATTTTCAGAGATTTTCTTACTGTCGTTATTTTTTGGAAAGGCCGACTTTTGTCGTTTGAACATATAGCACATAGTAAATCTACCACTAAAGAAAACAAAAGCAGTGCAAAAACGTTTCCGTAAGATGTATACATCTTACCGAAATGCTAAACCGTTAAACAACTGAGATAGCTTTACCAAAAAAATATGAGTAATAAATCCCTTTTTCAATGTATTTTAGTCGTTTCATAATTATTGGCCGATTGGGACACAAAGAAACAAACAGCAGTAACAGACGACGAAATGAGATACATGTACTAGGAGTGCCACTTTTCCAAAATAAGAAATCAAGGCTGCCAAAGTTTTGTACTAATTTTGTACACCCAAAAGAAAATTTTGTACACCACCGGAAGTGGTACTTTTCGGCTCTCTAAAAGTGGCACTCCAAGTACATGCTGGAGTGCCACTTTTTCAAAATCGAAAATAAATACTGCCAAAGTTTTGTACTAGTTTTGTACAGTTTTGTACATCCAAAAGAAAATTTTGTACACCACCGGAAGTGGTACTTTTGGCTCTCTAAAAGTGGCACTTCAAATACATGCGGAGTGCCACTTTTTCAAAATCGAAAATAACTACTGCCAAAGTTTTGTACTAGTTTTGTACACCCAAAAGAAAATTTTGTACACCACCGGAAGTGGTACTTTTCGGCTCTCTAAAAGTGGCACTCCAAGTACATGCTGGAGTGCCACTTTTTCAAAATCGAAAATAACTACTGCCAAAGTTTTGTACTAGTTTTGTACAGTTTTGTACACCCAAAAGAAAATTTTGTACACCGCCGGAAGTGGTACTTTTGGCTCTCTAAAAGTGGCACTCCAAGTACATGCTGAGTGCCACTTTTTCAAAATTGAAAATAAATACTGCCAAAGTTTTGTACTAGTTTTGTACACCCAAAAGAAAATTTTGTACACCACCGGAAGTAGTACTTTTCGGCTCTCTAAAAGTGGCACTCCAAGTACATGCTGAGTGTCACTTTTTCAAAATGGAAAATAAATACTGCCAAAGTTTTGTACTAGTTTTGTACAGTTTTGTACACCCAAAAGAAAATTTTGTACGCCACCGGAAGTGGTACTTTTCGGCTCTCTAAAAGTGGCACTCCAAGTACATGTATCAGACGAAATGGATTTTATTCCAACACTGTTCTCAACGTGTTTTCAGTGCAAAAATGCCACGGTGGCAGAAACTGACATCACGAAATCACAGCATCCTTGTTAGCGAGCCGTTTGCTCCTCAATAAGCGGTCCACATGGCGAAACATGTGAAAGTCTGAGGGGGCCAAGTCAGGTGAATAAACCGGTGAGAGAGAACCTCGTACCCCAAGGCGTTGATTTTTCGCATGCTTCCAATAGACACATGGGGTCGTGCACCATCCTGAAGCAGAATGGGACCCACACGAATTGACGAGCGATAGTTGTTTGTTGCACAATTTCTGGTGGCATTCGTCCAGCTGACGACACTACATGTCCGTTGTGATTGTTTGACCTCGAGGCAAAAACTCATAATGAACCACAGTCTTGGCAGCCCACCACACAGAGATCAGAATCTTCTGTGGGTGAAACTCGGGTTTGCACATGTGTTTGTGTGGCTCCCCTTTATCAAGCCACGGCGCTGCTCGCTTTCTTTTGTCATAAAGCACACATTTGTCATCAACCGTAAGGATCCTATGCAGAAAGGGAGAACTAGCCTCGCGTTTTTGGAGGGCAGTGCATGTTTGCAGACGCCGTATCTGCTGCTGTTCTATGAGATCGTGTGGAGCCCAGGTATCCAGTTTTAACGTTGCCCATAGCTACCAGTGGTCTGGAAACTGTCGCTGATAATAAGATAAGTTCTTCACTGAGCTCATGTACTGTGGACGTTGGTTTTTCTTCCCCTTTCCGCCTTAAATGTACAGTGTCACACAGAACCGAACGACCGGCTCCTGGCTTATGGTCTATGGCAACATCACCGGCATGGAACTTGGAAAACAGTCTACGGATAGTTCTGTAACTCGACGTTCCGATAACTCAAACTCTATTGACATTTGCGACCGTTTAGGACACATTCCGGCCAAGTTTGAATTCGTGCAAAATCACTGATCTCACGTCGGGTTGCTCCATCACGTTCCCAACTGCTGAGATATGGCTGAAATACCGTTTTATGCACGTGGACTGAACTGATGCAATTTGAATGGACGTTTGATAGTTCCTCCTACGAGGCGTCTCTTGTAACCGGCTATGAAAATTCGTCGTGTCGGCATGGGCCAATAATTATGAAACAACCCAATATATATTGTATAAATAACTGAACTTTGCACGTTATATTACTTAAGACAGAAAAGGAATCTTACTTGTGTATCAGTAACAGAGGGAGCCAGCAGGTAGAAGAAAATAACTCTTTTTTTTTTTTTAAAACAAAAGCTCTAACATTTTCTTCTGTTGTAGTGGCAAATGAACGTTATATGTTATTACGAGTGTTAAATTTTTTTCTTTGGAAGGAAAATCACAGTAATCAAAATAATAAAATATAAACTACTTCACAGCAACATACTAAGAGATTAATGGACTTCACCTGCAGTTCAGAGCATGGAAGTTGAGACCTTCTTGGTCACATGACTAAATCGTTTCAGGGCCTCTTCTTTCCAGTGGGCTATGCGGACTACCCTAGTTACGTCACCATCCGGTGCGCGGGCCTGTAAGCTATCAGGGGGTGATGGTTGAACACCATGACGATTCCGTTTGCGTCATGAATAGGGCTTCCACTTTCAGGGAAATTTCCCTTTTTAAAGAAATTTCCTCGAAATTGGGCCTCGTCACGGTGGGGGAGGAAGTTGTTGTTCAGGAGATGTAAAAACTTGAACTGAATTAAAAGTCGCTCAACCATTCTGTAATCGTAACTTCAATAAGGTTTTGTGGTTTCCTAAGACGTATGTTTTTTCCCTGAATGAGTTGGATCTTTTTATAGCAAATGTTTTGCATGAGGGTGAGGACGCGGAGTTCGAGTGAGGCTGAAGCTTGGTAAGTAATGCATGTGATTTCTGTTAATGTGTTGTTTGTGCTTGATGCTAGTCCGGGAGTTGGGACAATTTGGTGAGGAAACATCTCCCATTTGGAAGATTGGCAGAATGCAATCATCAACCAAAGGAAAGAATACGGTAAAATGGGGTACACCATTTAGGGTTTGCACTTTTGAAACTGGAAGTAAATCGTCAGTCCCTTCCCACACATATGGTTTAACCTTTTAACCGGCTGGAACGAATTAACTCGGGGTTAGCAAAATGGGCTGAAATCAGCGCCAACGAATATATTCGCTGTCTAAGAAGTGGGAAGAACGCGACAAAAACGAGTGAACCTGCGCATCAGAAAGCGTTGCTCTTACCTTAGGTTTGTCATTCTAAGTGGTCATTCAGGGGTATGATCGTTATTAATCCTTCCTGTCTGATTATCGGCTAAGAATGCTATAAAACGGGCGACGGACCTAAGAAAGAAGAGAAAAGAAGTTTGAGTAAACTATTTCGACCCTGTGGCATGATGTTCATGTCTGGGGGACTACTACGAATAATTCCTTTGGTGATGGAACAGAGAATAAAGATCAATAAAGAAATCGGGCTACATACTGTAAGACTCAGAACTGTAACGGAGCACTTACAACTAGCGACAGACTTATAGTCGATATTCGTGAGATGAAAGAGGGAAAGGAATTGTTCTGTCGTAGTGTTCGTATAACCCGGCCACTATGAGAACACTTCTGTTTGAGGAGCGCAGGAAAATTTAGGCAACTTTTGGTTCAGGTACGTCGGTCGCTAAAAGGGTTTTAATAGATAAGCGTTGTATTTTGCGGAACCCAGGAATCTGTAATAAATGTTAAGAAAACAAAGCAACCCTATAGATGTGAGAAAAGGAACTGGCGACAAAGTGGTAAGCAAGTCTCCCCACTTTTATTGTGTTAATGGTACGCACCAATCTTTCCCTCATCCTGAAAGTAATGCCTCCTGCTTAATAACTTCTGAAATTTTGGAGTGATTTTAATGAAACTGCACTGACATGTACTATGAAAAGTTACCAATCTGGAAACAAGGTTTTTTCAGAATCGCAAATAAAGATCACGAATGACAGAGGAAAGCAGCGAGCAGTAATTGAATTCCAGGAAAAAGGGGGATATGAGGCTCCAGAAATCCACAGAAAACCCGTGGCGGTGTATGGAACTGCCACAATCGATACCAGTAATGTCTGAAGATGGATGAAAAGGTTTCGAGAGAGAGAATGTTCAGTGTCGGAAAAACAATGGAGTGGAGGACCCGCAACTGCAGTGACAGAGCCAACAGGCAAAGAGCGAGAGACTTCATCATAGCTGATCGTCGTACTACGAAGAAGCGAAAGGAAGATATCAGAAGAAAAAGAAGTGACATTCCACTTCATAATGTTGTTTTACACCATGATAACGCACGTACCTATACCTCAATACAGGCTTCGCCGGCTATTGCCAAAATGGGGGGGACGATAATGCCCCGACCTCCCTACAGTCCAGATTTGACTCCCTTAGACTTTTTCCTGTTTGCTCCTTTGAAACACATCCTACGTGGGGAATATTTCAACAATGTGACAGACGTTAAACTGGTTGTGAACTACAGGTTGAAATGACAGAATGAGGAATGTTTCTAAAATGTATTTTACCAATGCAGTAAAATATTCGTGCTGTAAATCAAACGAAATACAAGAATGCTGCCTTAGATGCACAATTAGAACTTGCAGGAGAAAATAAAGTGCTTATTAAAAGTTAAAAAGGTAACAACACAATGAGATCTTTCGTGGCTGCTACAGCCACATCTTCAGATGGAAAGACCCGAGTGCTCGGAATCCGACAGGAGCAAAAAACAAGTCGTTGCCACTAAATCCGAATGAAATATCCGATAACAGAGGAAAAACACAATCATATTAAGGTTACATATATGCATAACTTAAAGTTCGTGACTTCTATTGCTAAACAATAATCTCCACGGTTGATGTAAGATGGCAGAAAGTTCATTATTACGACAAATATTAAAGTTTTGGATTTTACCAATGGGCTCAAAGATGGCGGAAATGTCTAGAAAGGGATGAACTCTACTTTGAATAGGCTAGCGTTATTAATAATATGGCCAGTATTTTGCCACCAAGTTTGACATTTTTGCTGCTACAATTAAATATCTTATGAGGGACAAGGCATTACTCTCAGGATGCCTTTTGTATTTTTATTTCCCGCCCTCTCTTCCACCGCGCAAGACAGAAGATATTTTGCTCTTTTAACTTTCAAGATTGTTCTTCGATTTCAGGTAGCTGACATTCTTGTGTTTCTGTTATGTTTATATCCTGCGTAAATTAATTATTATAACTGGTAAACGCAGAATTTGATTTTTTTCAGAACTTATCGTATTCAGGTATTTATGCAACATTATTGTTCACATAAGACAAAAAAAAATAATAACCCAACAACATGGGTACGATTTTAATTTTCCACAGATGTAGCGCGGAATTCTGAGTAATTTCTCATTCCAGGTCTATGACCGCTTGGCAAATACTTTGTGACGTACAGTTTAGATAAGTCAACATTAGCCATCACAGAACACAACAGTTATTCTTAGCTTATAATAATGCCATAAAATATGTTTTTTTCCGTTATGTAAAATAAATCTTAGTTTTGCTGTTTGAATTTTAAAAAATACATGTATTTTCTCATGTACGAAAAAAGAGAAAGAAAATTGGAAATATACTGCAGTTTTCAGGAAAAAACAGGAAAATCTCTTCTGTTTTCAGGACGAAAACGGAAAGAAGGGAAATTTTTGTTCCTCAAAAGCGAAAAAGTGTAGAGTGGAAGTGGAAGTTCTGGTGATAACAGTTCGTCGGGATCTCTATCATGCCGGTATTTATGGCTGTGCTGCAAACCAGAAACCTCTTGTTACCAATGTAAATACAATAAAATGAATATGGTGGTACAAAGCACATGAAGACTAAAGATTAGCAACGTGTCATCTTGTCTGATGAATCGTGCTGCACATTGTTTCCCACGCTTGGTAAAGTGTGTGTCTGTCGTAAACTTGCACAATGCAAACATCCCGGCTGTTTGATTCCGACTGAGAAGCATACAGGTGGATACGTGATGCTATGGGGTGCCATATCGTGGCATTTTTTTTTTTTTTTTTTTTTTTTTTTGGCTTGAAGGTTTAACGACCACCGTGAGCAACTCAATGGGCTATAAGCTGTCGCCCGTCCCTAATTTAGGGTCACTGGTTCCAGGGAAGGGAGAGAGCCAGTGCCGTAAGACAAACACAACATCCATGCCTCACCGGGATTCGAACCCGGACCCCTTACGGACGAATGATCAGAGGCCATCGCTTAGACCACTGCGCCACCGGGGCGGCGTGGCATTCTTAAGAACCATTGGTTGTTCTTCATAATAGCGTCACATCTTGAACGCACGTATCCATTCTCCTGTACCCAATGCTGCAGGTATTGCTACCTCATGACCATTCCTGATTTCAAATAGACAATGCACCCGTGCATTGTGCGAACCGTGTCAAGTTGTGACTTGCACAACATGAGGATATATTACAGCTTCGCCACCTCAACCTCCAAACCTTAATGTTATTAAATATTTGTAGGAATATTTGGAGTTAAATGTCAGATCGCACTTTTCATCTCCAACATCGTTGTCACAGTTGGGACTTATTTTATAGAAATAATGGTCTCAAATTCTATTTTCGTATTTACTTGTTTAAGGTAGATTCACCTAAAATCTTTGCCTTGTATTTTAAACGGCCAAACTTCTTTAGCCATTTTCCTCATAATTAATGCGTTCCCAAAGGTGCAAATTTGGACATCGATAAACATAACTTCATATTATAGTCTAGTATACTTAGTATTTTTTTATAACTTTACCATAATTATATTAAAAATCAATAACTTTTCATGTGGTGGTGTTGAGATCAGAAAAATAGATTGCGCTAGCTGTACATTGATGACGTCAGTAGACAAACAAATATTGGATTGGTTAATAATGGTTAAATTTTAGATAAGAGTAAGTATACTAAGCTATAATATGAAGTTATTTTTTTATCGATGTTCAGATTTTCATCCTTGGGAACGCATTACTTGCGAAGAAAATGGCTACAGAAGTGTTTGTCCACTGAAAATACAAGGGAAAGATTTTGCCTTGTATTTCCAATGTAGACAATTGGTAGACAAACAAATATTGGATTGGTTAATTATGGTTAAATTTTAGAAAATAGTAAGTTTACTAAGCCATAATATGAAGTTACTTTTCACCGATGCTTAAATTTTCATCCTTAGGAACGTATTAATTGCGAAGAAAATGGCTACAGAAGTGTTTGTCGATCGGAAACACAAGGCAAAGATTTTGCCTTGTATTTCAAATGTAGACAATTGGTAGACAAACAAATATTGGATCGGTTAATTATGGTTAAATTTTTGAAAATAGTAAGAATACTAAGCTATAATAGGAAGTTATTTTTTATCGATGTTCAGATTTTCATCCTTGGGAACGCACCAATTGCGAAGAAAATGGCTACAGAAGTGTTTGCCGATTGGAAATACAAGGCAAAGATTTTGCCTTGTATTTTCAATGTAGACAATTGGTAGACAAACAAATATTGGATCGGTTAATTATGGTTAAATTTTAGAAAATAGTAAGTATACTAAGCTATAATATGAAGTTATTTTTTATCGATGTTCAGATTTTCATCCTTGGGAACGCACTAATTGCGAAGAAAATAGCTACAGAAGTGTTTGCCCATTGGAAATACAAGGCAAAGATTTTTGCCTTGTATTTCCAATGTAGACAATTGGTAGACAAACAAATATTGGATCGGTTAATTATGGTTAAATTTTAGAAAATAGTAAGTATACTAAGCTATAATATGAAGTTATTTTTTATCGATGTTCAGATTTTCATCCTTGAGAACGCATTAATTGCGAAGAAAATGGCTACAGAAGTGTTTGCCGATTGGAAATACAAGGCAAAGATTTTGCCTTGGTAGACAAACAAATATTGGATCGGTTAATTATGGTTAAATTTTAGAAAATAGTAAGTATACTAAGCTATAATATGAAGCTATTTTTTATCGATGTTCAGATTTTCACCTTTGGGAACGCATTAATTGCGAAGAAAATGGTTACAGAAGTGCTTGCCGATTGGAAATACAAGGCAAAGATTTCATGTGGATCTACCTTAAGTCTACTCAAGAAACTCCTATAGCTTATTAGATCAGTTCATTTTTTTGATGCAACAAACACAAAGATTTGCCAAGCAGCTTTCGCAATCCTCTGGGAGGTTTTTTAAAGGCAGTGGTAGACATAAAAATGCAGGGAATGAGAACACGTCTGAAACAAAGATGATTCTTTGAAAATAACGTGGGTGACATCACGAGCGTATTCTTGAATTTTTATCACGCAATTATACTGTGTGCCACGATGTGTTTCCATCTCTTCATAACGCATGCCAAACCATTGGTAGCTCAGTAGAGACCATATAATTGCCTGCTAGTTTGCTGAAGAGGATTTCGACCGTTTCCTTGATGGCAGTCTCTTTAAAGTTTGTGTAAGGGGCAAATCTTCTTATACTATTCCATAAAAGAGCTGCTGATGAACACATGACTTCTCTGGCGATGGCTGCATTCTTCGCTCGTGTTTTTTACACCTAGTGTCCAAGGATCGTTCTGTCATTCTGATATACACTATCTACCAACAAGTAATTGTACACCCCTGCAATCGACGATATCTGAGGTCCTGATACACGTCACGGCCGCCGCCGTTAAATATCGTGTGGGAAACAACAACGCAACCAGTCGCATGCAAGATGCCACGCAGTTCGGATCTCTCTGATTTCGAAAAAGGTGTAATCATCGGGTATCACAAAAATAGCCGATCCATACGTGACATATCCAGCGAGTTGAAGTACCCAAAATCGACAGTGACGTACGTGATAGGAAAGTGGAAAATGAGAGGTGACTGTTGGAATGTGCCCCGACCCGACAGACCCACAAAACTGGGAGTTAGAGACCGACGAGTGCTGGACAGAGAAATTCGGAAGAACCGCACCAAATCGATAGTACACATCCGCGAGGAGTTTCAACAGGCATCCGTGAGTGTTCTTTCGATGAATACCATCCGTAAGGAAACCCATCTGCCCGGTTATCATAGACGTGCTGCCGCGCACTGAAGCCTTTGATCACCAAGTCCAATAGCGCTGCTCGGCTAACGTGGTGCAAGAAACGTCGACAGTGGACCATTGAACATTGGAAACAGGTTCTCTGGAGGGACGAATCAAGGTTCACCCTCTACCTTTTAGATGACAGGGTCTGGGTTTGGCGTCTGCCTGGAGAACGTGCCGGAATGTATTGTGCCAACTGTGAAGTTCGGCAGCGGTGGAATCATGCTATTGGGGTGTTTCTCCTGGTAGGGCACGGGAACCTTGGTCGCAATTCCTGCTAGACTCAACGCCGAGACATACTGCACCATTTTTGATGACCATGCGCTTCCTACGTTGTGGCAGTTTTACGGGTTGGACCCATGTTACTTTCAGGATGACAATGCCACCTGTCATGTTGCGAGGTACACCATGGCTTGGTATGGTGACAATGGGGTTAATTGAATGGACTGGCTTGTGCAGAGCCCGGACCTTAACCCTATCGAGCACCTCTGGAATGATTTGGAGCGTCGACTCAAGGGGTGCCCCCACCGTCCTAAATCGGTGAAGGAACTGACCTGTCTTCTCCAAGCCGAGTGGAAGAAAATACCGCTAGCCGTCGTACAACGCCTGGTTGAGAGTATGCCCCGGAGGGTCGCAGCTATAATCGGCGGCGCTCGTGGAGGCTCCACCAACTATTGAAGGTGAATAAACTTCGTTTTCCTTTACTATCACAGGTGTACAATTACTTGTTAGTAGATAATGTATATCTTTTCCATGTTTTCAGGAATTACCAACGGTATAGCGTTCACACCCGCCTCTTCCTTGTCACACTGTCTCTCCTTGCAGCTTGATATTATACGTGATCACGAGGTTGAGGACTTGTTTGCTATTAATAAGTTGTACTTACCCAATAAAATCTTTATCCAATATGTAATGCCTAGGACATATGTGATGAATTCTGCATATCTTATCGTCTTACTAAGTGATTTTGTTATCGCTGACTTTACACGATTTCTTACAATTCTATGAATTCTGTCTATATCATCCTTCTTATATCCAGTCTTTTAGACCTTTGCTGTAAAATTAGCAATTTCCTTATTATTTAGGCAGTCGGGCTTGCATGCGTTATACGCTCTATAGAACCATGCTGTAAACGCAAAGCGCTTGTACTCTTTTTGGGCAGTGCGAATCAGGAGTGAAAAGGTTCGGAACTACGGTCGGTTTATAATAAACGTTAAAATCGAAGCTGCATGTTCTATTTCTTTTGAGTGCGACATTAAAATAATACAATGTCCCATCCCCTTCAAACTTCATGGTGAACTTTATTGTATTGTGTAGGTTGTTTTTTCTTGTGCATGAACTCATTTAATTTGTCTACTCCATGTTCCCATATGAAAAATATATCATCAGCGTAACGGATCCACACTCGGGGTATCCTGATGCATTTTAGAAAAACGAGACCTACTAGCGGTCTAAGTACTGCTTCCGCAAAGATTGAAGATAGAGGTGAACCCATCGGTGCTCCTTTCGTTTGTTTTTAGTTGGCTTCATCCAACTTGAAATAGTTGTGGTCAGTAACTACATTTAAGGCGCCGTAATATTCTTAGTTTGGGTCGGTGTAAACTCACGGGAAGTAACGATGATTTTTTTCAAGGTTTCCAACAACTTCTGGTATTGATATAGCCAGATATAAAGACACTACGTATGTCGAAACTTCCCATTGTGTCCCTATGAAATATATTTAACCTTCTTGAGGACTCCATAAATTCTTTTGTTGACTTGATTGCGTAATCAAAGTTTTTTATACGTTCAGAGAAAAATTTAGCTAGAGATTTTTCTAATATGTTCGTAGGAGATTTGTTATTTGCTGCTGTATGTCTAAGGGCAGATCCTGGTTCAAGATTCTTTAATCGTCCAAATAGTGGTGGAATTGTAGGGCCCAAAGGAAGCTTCGCTGATATTCTAATAGATTCCGGTAGATCTTTGACCCGGGTAGAGTTCGAAATTACCGTATTACGCTGTTTAAAACATTTGTCGACTGCAGAACTAAGTCCAATTGATCAGCAAATTCTTTAAGTTTTCAAATATGATCCGACCTGTTCATAATGGCAATCTAATTCGACTTGCCGATTAGGGTAATCGATATTCTATAATCATTACAAAGGTTCTCTAATACTTTCTTACTCTGACTGCCACTTTTCTTAATGTTCTTTCTTTCAATATTCCTCTTTTTCAATGAACTGCTTTTTAATTTCGATACCGCTAAACATTTGGTCATATCACGATCTTCTGCTGGAGCTTGGGAAATTAAACCTCCTACCTCAGATATTAACTGCTTAATTCTAGGCTTCGATGGTGTCTGGTATATTTAAAACAACCTTATCTTGTTTAAGTCTATTACAAATCGAATTACTTCTGTTCTGAAAGCTCGAAGTGGACGTAGAAAAAGTTCTTCAGAAAGAGGATGAGTTTCTCTTATTTTGATAAACATTTGTATATCTGAATAATACACTCATCGTCGAAAAAATAGTTGCACTCAGAAAGGAAGCAATCGACAGGAATGAAACTTGATGGGTAGGTTTGGCATCGTGAGACATGCAAATTATTCAAGTATCACGCTCTACCGCGCATGTGACACAAGCAAGGAGGGTCTTAGCGCTGTGCCTGATCGGCTATATAAGTTCGTCCCGTTACGCGTGCTTGACATTCTGACCCGTGCTGTTGTGTTGGTTGCATCTTTTGCACGTGAAGTATGCCTCAGAGAAAAGTTCAGAAGCACTTCGAGCAGTTGGAGGAGTGCGACAGAGGCCGCTATGACGTAGAAGTCTTTTCGTGCTTCTACGTTATTTTAGAAACATAACCATAAGATGAAATAGTTCCTAAATTAAACCTTAATGTCCAGACGAAGCATGTAAAGAACAGAAGTCAAACTTACGGAAAAGATGCTTTATTCAGGATGTAGCACTTCCATAACAAATCATAACATCACATAGTACTTCGCATTAAACTCTCCACACACCAAACAACTCTTAACACAAAGCTCCACAACACAATTTGCAACACTTCTCCAAGCAACGCTCTCTTTAACAACGCACGCCAAGCAACAGTTTAGTCGTCGTTTTTATCTCTCGTTCTTATCTTATCTCAGGCATAAGTCACGTTCATTCAAACTCAATTACGTTGCCAACAGTATTCGTTTGAGAGAAAGATATTACGTTAAGAGTGAAGAATAACTGAGAATAAACTGAAGATTTACATAGGAAGAAACTAAAAAGGAAAGTTAATTTAGAATATACGTCACACCGCATCATCGAGTTCCGGAAAGCGGGATGGTCTTATCGCCGTATTTCGCGCCATACCGGTAGTGCCGATATCACCATAGCACGCGGTTGACGGCAGTGGATGGAACAAGAAACGCACTAGCGACAGGAAGGGTCTAGTGACCTAGACGAACCACCGCGAGGCAGGACCTATAGGTTGTCCGACATGCGCGGAGTGACACAACAGCCACTATTGCGCATATTCAACGAGCAGTAGTGCCCTCTATGCATCGTCATATTAGTGCCATAATGATTGGCAGACGGCTACACGACGAAGGATTACAAGCACGCAGAACGTTACGACGACTGCCCTTAACAACAGTCCACCGTCTGTAATGATATCGTGGCCGCCCCGGTGGCGCAGTGGTCTAAGCGATGGCCTCTGATCATTCGTCCAAACGGGGTCCAAGTTCGAATCCCGGTGAGGCATGGATGTTGTGTTTGTCTTACGGCACTGGCTCTCTCCCTTCCCTGGAACCAGTGACCCTAAATTAGGGATGGGCGACTGCTTATAGCCCATTGAGTTGCTCACGGTGGTCGTTAAAACTCCAATCAAAAAAAAAATAATAATAATGATATCGTGACGGTAATGGTATCGTGCCCGACTATCATGGAGCCACTCAGAATGGCAGCGGGAGATCTTCAGTGACGAGTCACGCTTTTGTCTTGGAGGAGACGACCACGGAATTCGTGTGTGGAGGCACCATGATCAGCGTCATAGTGAACGGTTTGTTGTCGAGTGTCACATGTCCAGAAAGCCTAGTGTCATGGTGTAGGGTACGATTGCCTACAATGCCAGATCACCTTTGATTTTTGTTACAGGCACTTTAACAGCCCTACGTAGCAGCGACAGGAAGGGTCTGTGGCTGCGGGACGAGGTCTCGCAGCCAGTGGCCCTACGTTTTCTGAACGCTCACTCCAGTGCGATTTTCCAACAGGACAACGCTCGTCCGCATACTGTTGCTACCTCGAGAGCTTGCCTTCAAGGCTCTTACACTCTGCCATGGTCAGCCACATCGCCATACCTATCGCCAATTGAAATTGTGTGGGATGCTACTGAACGCGCTATCAATATTCCACTCCTACCGCACAATCTGCAAGAACTGCGTTAAAAGATTCACTCTGCATGGGATGGCTTATCGAAGGACTCCATTAGGGACCCGATACGTTAGCAAATATGGCAGCCCGACGCCATACTGAGAGGCACTACTTATTGGCGTGTAGCTCAATAAATATTACCCATGTCAGTCTCAATGTTTAATCTTTCATTGTTCCTGGTAACCATTACACTTCCTCCCGAATAGCACTGCAATACGACACGTCCTTCTGGCTGCAACTATTTTTTGACGATGAGTGTGTATCTCAGATAATACCCGGAACGTGAAGTGGCTGAAATTCTCCCTCTTCAGATACATTGAACGTCCATGTCGCTTACGGGCGTTTACGTTTTCTCATGTAATGAAGTTTTTGTTGTTGATGTTTATTTGGGGTTTAACAACCTCTGTGAGCAACTCGATGGGCTGTAAGTACGATAGTAACTGTTTCGCGGAGCGAAGTTGAGGAAATTTTCTGTAATTTCGCGAATATTAATTATATCCGCGAATTTCAGATTTTTTTGTCGAATCTCTATTATAATTTTAGATTACTTTTCATATCTAAATTATTTTATTACTGTCTTCCTTAGAATTTACACGAAAAATATACCGCGAAGTGATCCGAGACTACAAAGTCCAAACTAGAACTTCAAACTTTGAATTACTCCTCAAGATTGTTCGTTACGAATATAGTCTTATCCAACACGTTTAACGGGTAATTCCAGGTCAGATGCATTCTGCTGAAATATGCACGTGTAGTCTTTCGAAATTTCCATCCTCGCTACTGTTGAATGACCCTGGCGAATTGCTATACTAGTAAACCCTAAACCGGATGTCGTCAGCTGTATTAGTACTTTTAGCTCGGAAAAGCAGTTCACAGAAAATAGTGTTTGAGTTTCGCAGACACTTTGCTTAGAAAATTTAACTGGGAAAAGCAGCTCACAGAAAAGAGTGCTTGAGGTTCGCAGATAATTAGCTTAGAAAATTTAACTGGGAAAAGCAGCTCACAGAAAAGAGTGTTTGAGGTTCGCAGACGCTTAGCTTAGAAAATGTAACTGGGAGAAGCAGCTCACAGAAAAGTGTGTTTGAGTTTCGTAGACGCTTAGCTTAGAAAACGTTTGTGCTTTCTTGTGAGTATTTAGTTTGTAAAGTTTCTAAAAACTGATAATAATTTTGAGAATGAGCCGCGTGAGTAAAATGAGTGCATCTGACACTGTTCGTGTTGCAACATACCAGTAGATAAAAACTTTGAAGATGACAATCTGTTTTTTGTTGTAAATATGAAAAGAATGGTAAGTCAGATAATATCCGAAAAATCAAAAATCTCGTCGTCCTGGAGCGGTAATCGAATCCGCGTCTCCCGAAAGCGCCCTGGTATATTAACCACTAAACAACCCAGAACGACCAAGTTTCAAGTTTCCGATTAATTTGAATAAAACCATCACAGGATTAATCGTAAACTTGAGACTTGGTCGTTTTGGGTGGTGTAATACTAAACATACCCGGGCGCTATCTGGGAGATTCGATTTCCGCCCCAAGACATCGAGATTTTCAAGTTTTCGGATATTATCTGACTTACCATCCTTGTCATATTTATGCCAAACAAGTTAGTAAAATCATGCAACGCATTGATAATGATACGCTTTCCAACATACCGGAAATCATTACTCAAATTATCACTCACGTTTTGGGGATAATGGCTGTAGAACAAATCTCGCTCCTGTATCCTGACTTTTGATCCTATTTCCATGATATTCAACAGAACTGGTAAAGTATACTTCCGGAACAACATGATAAAGTTTTGTCTTAATCGAAGTTTTGTATCAATCGAATTTTTCGTCAGTTATAACGCATAAGGGCGATGGAATGGATCGCAATCCTATGTCCTGACCTTTGACCTCACTTAACGAATTTTCAATAGGGTTCGTCCCCAGGTGGTCTCTAAGAAATACTAAAATTTCATTGAAATCAAACTATATTTACGCAAGTTATGACGCATAAGGGCAATGGAACACATTCCGCTCCTATGTCCTGACCTTTGACCCATTTTCAATGGGGTTCGTCCCCAGGTGGTCCCCTGCGACATACTAAAATTTCATCGAAATGGAACCATATTACGCAAGTTATGACGCATAAGGGCGATGCAATGCATCCCGCTCCTATGTCGTGACCTTTGACCCCATTTCGTCCATTTTCAATAGGGTTCGTCCCCAGTGATCCCCTACCACATACTAAAATTTCATCGAAATCGAACCATTTTTACGCGAGTTATCGTGCGGACAGACGGACAAAGCTGGAGCATATACGCTTCTTCAACCTACGGTTGGAAAGGGTAAAAAACTGATTGCCATCTTCAAAATTCGTATTATACATGTGTATGGTGTAATCCCGTATTTCATTCATGATACTATTAGGTTTTTCTAGAAAGGACAGTTGCGAAGAGTGTTTAGCAAGCAAGCTGCATAAGAAACATTTTGTCCCAACAGTCAACCGAAAATAATGTAGAAACGTGTTGATGAATTAATTGAGAAAAGAACTAAACAAGAACAGCATTGCTCAACTGAACTTTCGAAATTAACTGGTGCCTTTTGTCCAGCTAACATCACACTTTCAAAGAGGATAACCCCACATTAAAAAATTACTTAAGAAATTCGTTGAAAGATATTGGCGTTATTCCAAATGCAAATTGGATGCGAAAATGTTATTTGCCGAAAAATATATGATATTCACATTCAACAAGTGAAAGATTTTTAAAAATCAGTATTCGGTGTAAGCATCGTAGCAGACGAAACAACTGATTCTGAAGATAAGTACATTTTGAATATTGTCGCTGTTCCATCAACTGAAACGAATGTTGAAAGCTGTAATGCTGAAACCTCTTTGAATGCAATCTTCCTCGAGTGCGTCACTTTGGAATCCGTAGATTTTAAAGCATTCAGCGACGTAATACTTATAAGTATGTAATACCTTTTGCAAATATAACCGCTTTTGTGACAGATATCGCATCTTGCATATCCGAAACGTGGGAAAAGAGCCTGAATGCGGAATTTCTGAGGAAATACGGTATTTCGCAAATTTTAGTGGAAAATCCCGAATACTGAAAGATTTTCTCGAAATTTCGCAATTTAACCCGTGACCGGCCTCGAATTTTGCCTTTTTATTTTCCCGTGATAAAAATGTTACCTTAACTATATGCAGTACCCCATCCCTAAGTTAGGGTCATTGACTCCAGGGAAGAGAGAACCAGTGCTGTAAGGCGAACACAACATCCATGCCTCACGGGATTCGAACCCGGACCCATCTTTTTCCAGCTAACATCCACAATGATATGGGAGTACCGCAGGGTTCAGTCCTGGGACCATTACTTTTTTTAATTTATATAAATGATATTTTTAACATTGAACCTAATGAGGATTTTATTTGCGGATGATGCCACGGTTCTGATTTCGGGTGCAGATATAAATGAGGCAAAAACAAAATGTAATAAATTTATTAAAAAATTGATGGAATGTCTTGACACAAATTTTCTGTGTTTGAATATTAAAAAAACTAAAATTATGATTTTTAAACAGGAAATAGACAGATTATTGAGCCGCCATCTATTTGCGTGGAGAAGTGTACCCTTGAAATAGTAAAGAATATAAAATATTTGGGAATAATAATCGAGGATAATTTAAAATGGAATATAAATATTCAAAAATACTGTAAACAAAATTTCGGGTGTATTGGGTTTATTAACGAGGATTTCAAGCAATTTAACAATCAAAACATTAAAAATGTTGTACTACAGTCTGATTCATCCATGTTTGACTAATTGTTTATTGGTATGGGGGCAAACTACTAAGACAAATTTATATAGATTAAAATCATTACAAAATAAGATGGTCAGAATTTCAAATAACTTCATGGGAATTAATTTGAATATGGGGGGACGCATGAATCCATACGGATTTTTAGATATTGATAATTTATGGCAATTTAGATTATTAGGATTTATGTATAAAAGGATAAAAGAGAATAGGTATCAACATTTAGATCAACTGAATACTGTAGGTCACGACTGTCAAACAAGAGATAGAAATGCATTCTTATTACCAATGCCAAACACCTTAACCCCAAAAAGATTTATTAATTACCAGGGATTGATGTTGTGGAATAACCTACCTTGTCAATGAACACATTAATAATTATAATTATTTTCGAAAGCAACTGAAAAAATATTTGCTAACAAATTAAAATACAAAATTCTATGGTAAATTTCATTAATCAGACTACATATGAGAACATTTTATATGTACCGGACGTTTGACTTGACTACATACTTTAGGGGAATTGGGAATCACTCGGGCTATACATATATAGCCTTTTACTCAATTTCCTGTTCTGTGGTTACCCTGTACATAAGTACGTAAGTATTTACATTATATACGTTGTTATTTTTAATACTATATGTTATAAAACTTACTTACTTCAAAACGTAATATAGTCAAATGTAACGATAGAACAAAATAAATAAATGAAATGAAAATGAAAATCTTGGACGAATTCTCAGTGGGCAGTGATGAAGAATCATGTAAAAGATTTACACTAGGCAATTCAGCATTTCTGATTGCCAAACCTGTAGTTCTTCCATTTCTTTATGAAGAATAATGATTCCACAGTGGAAAAGGATGTCCGGTATCTATACTGTTATTTCTCAGAATTCCGTCTCAAAAACATATTATCATCTCGGTATGTCATCGATTGGTTTGAAGGAACAGCAATCTACTTTGAAAACAAATTGGCATTTTGCGCACTCATTGTTTTTCCCTTTCTATTGAGTTAAGAAGGAAGTTTCCTAATGTTGAACATATTGACCCAAGATGCCATGCAGTCACATCCTGGTGTCTTGATTGGATCTTCAGGGAACAATCATTTCTTCATTTGTCAACGTCCACTACGAAATTAGTGTGATGGCGCACATTTTTATTTTAGTCTCTCCACTCGCAAGCAAAGTTTTCTCGCAAAACTTCCTTTCTCTGGAATCTTTTTCGCTCTACGATTTCTCCCCACCCCCTTTCTCTTCTGCAGCAGTAAAGTAGAATTTTCCGCCTCAAAACGTCATCTCCACGACTCAGACGAAAATCTTTTTACCTCAATCAAAGCGATGTCAAGTTGGCGCAAGCCCATACTTTTACGACTTCCGGAAGGGATTTGCTCCGTGCAAACGTACTTTAGTACGTACGAAAAGTATAAATCTGTCATTTCGGATGTGTGTTATGATTCATTAAATGATTCGCGGCATGGTTGCAGAAAAAATAAAGACGAAAATACAAAACTCTAGATTCTAGGGAAACAAAGTTTGGCAGCATGCGGCAAAATAAAGTGTCGGAAGCATTTTATTCGATTTCCTCTTTAAAGATAACAGAGGCATCTTTCATTATTAAATCCGACTCAGATTCCAAGTTTTTATTGCTCAGCCAAACCTTCCCCTAACGTCCCACCCCCCTCGCATCGAGGAAAAGACTTCTTACAGTAAGATACAAAACCCCCTTCGGTACCGACATTTCTTGTGGATAAGATGAGATAGAACTCAGCCAAAAGGAATGGTATTCTCGTGTGCCAAATGCAGAAAATATTTCATTCCTTAAACTTTTAGTATATCTTAACAGGAGTTGTCGTAACGTTAACATCCAGAGGTGACGGGAGAGTCTAAACGTCTAAACGGCAAGGTGCAACGATAAGCTTTTGTGTCCGTAGTTTAGTTGGGAAAACGCCCGGTTATGGAGCAGGAAGACGTAAGTCCAAATTTCACCACCGGAAAAACGTAATTCGCTATACTGGTGCACGAATGTATCAAGAAAGTTGACACCGAATTTTCGGGTGTAATAAGCACGTCTTTTGAATCCATTCTGACGCAAATTAGATTTATCAAAGCTATTCAAAGTCAATGGAACCGGTATGGAAAACAATAGATCTGACCAAAGAAAGAAGATTTTCAATCGGGGTTTTAATCCCTCAGATATTGCTGTAAACGGAATCGTGAGCTTACGAACTCTTAGAAACAGAGATGTCGACAAAAATAAGATGACTTTACGTCCCCTGGTGGGAAAACCATGCATTATTTTAGGAAGAAAGTATTCTCAAAAGGTTTATCCGTATAAGCGGTATCGGTCGAAGAAAGCAAAATTAGTCGAGTTTTCAGGAGCCCAGATTTTGCAACAAATACTACAGAAGCAAAAATTAACACAAATGACCCCTGGTGGCTAAACCATTCTTTAACAAACAATAGAAATTATGTGAAAAATATTTCCCATCATGTCTTGTATGCGATACAGGAAGAATTTTTCAAATCAAAGGTTTAGTAGTAGAAATAACGCAGAAAACGCACTTTACATTTGTGTCCCCTAGCGGAAAGTGTATGATTTATTTGACAATTTTGAATTTATAGGAAAAATACTTCGCATCGGAAGCACTATCCAACAAAGAAGGAATTTTTCAAATCGTACACTTAGAAGTAGAGGTATTGATTAAAATAAGGTATACATCTACGCCCCCTGGAGTAGAAACCATGCATTTTTTCAAGAAGAAAATTTTCCTAAAAGGTTTGTCGACGTGAGTAGTATCGGTCAACAAACGACGTTTTTTTCAATCGAGAATTTAGAAGCTCATATTTTGCTGCAAATACTACATAAGCGGAAATTAAGATTTACGCCCCCTAGTGGCCAAACTATTCTTTTACAAAAATTTGAAATTATATGCAAACGATTTCCCATCAGGAGCTGTATCCGGTGCAGAAAGAATTTTTCAAATCGGAGGTTTAGAAGCAGAGATATAGGGGGAAACGCAATTTACCTCTATGCCCCTAGCGGAAAGTCTATGAATTACTTGAAAATTTTGAAAATATATGAAAAACATGTCACACGGAAAACACTAACCAACATAGAAGGAATTTTTCAAATCGGACTCCTAGAAGTAGAGATATTGACAAAAATAAGAGGTACATCTACGCCCCCTGGCGGAGAAACTGTGGAATATTTTAAGAAGAAAATATTCCGAAAAGGTTTATCGATATGAGTGGCATGAGTCCACGAAAGAATTTTTTAATCGATATTTTAGAAGCTACGATTTTATATGAAATACATCAGAAGCAAAAATTAACACTTACGACCCCTGGTGCCCAAAGTATTCTTTACCAAAAATTTAAAATTATATGCAAAAGATTTTCCATCAGGAGATGTATCCGCTGAAGAAAAAGGATTTTCAAATCGGAGTTTTAGAAGAAGAGTTATCTGGGGAAATGCAATTTACTTTTACGCCCCCTAACGGAAAATGTATGGGTCATTTGAAAAAGTAACTATATCTAAAATACTCTTCGACATAAATTAAATCGAAAGATATAAGTTTTTTTTCAATCGGATGTTTAGAAGCAAATATGTGGAATAAAACGCATTTTTGATTCGACATCATCTGCATTTACGCCCTCTAGCGGCAAAATTGTACATCGTAAAAAAAAAACGAAATAAAAAATCATCATTTGCATATTTCAAGCTCCCAATGCAAAAAGAATTTTTCAAATCGGACTAATAGTTGCTGTGAGTACAGACGGACGTACGGACAAACCGATAAGTTAGGAGAGTACTTGTCATTTTCTTTGTAGGACTTCCGTCCACAGTGAGTAGAGTTTAGGTCCCAGCCACCTACAGCGAGATCGCCTTTTGGGCAGGACACAGAAACGGAAGGAATGAGAGCAAGTCTAGCGTCTTTAACAGAACTGTTTGTAGTGAGATTAGAGTACAGTAGATGGCGCCACCGAACAAGTACGATATTGCACATAGAGGAGTGAGAGAATAGGAAAGGATACCCATTTAACCAGTGGGTCCAGCCTGGGGGCCGTCACTTAACGTGCTCGTCCGATGCACGGCGGATATTCAGCGATTGTTAGGAAATCGCACCATCTCTGAAAGATCAGCCCAGGTTCGAACCGGAGGACCTTCCATCGATAGTCTGAACTGCAAACCACTAAGCCGTCCGCGGCTTGGACAAACCGATAAGAGAAGCACGATCTTTTTATAGAAAAGACGTACTAAAAATGAATCTCGTGGCCATAAGGTTCCAAAAAAAGTACAGGTAGGCTTAGCTCTGATTGAGCTGTCAGTTTGGAACATAGGACTACGACTTGCAGATCGGAGAGTTGAAATGAGGTAGTCGAGTATAGTTTCAAAACGTTTATTTAATTTGTTATAGCCAACACAGGTTTATGATATGAAAAGTAGCTAACTTAATTTTTACAAATAATGCTGGATACATTGCGAACACAAAGCAGATCAATACACGAATCACCGAACGTTGTGCTCTGTCTTCTTGGGTTTCTTACATTTCTCATTACGTGCTCTTGCCTCTCGTTTTGATTTTCTCCACTTTTGCTTGCGTTCATTCTGCGTATGCATTGTCGAAAATGTTAACCCGTTCACACGAAAACAATGTTTTACAAATTTTAGTTTAAACCACTGCGATAGGTTCTTTATACTCGCATGTTTGAATAGATCTCATCGAGAGCTTTGAAACGATAATACACACAGTCGTTTTGCACTCACGGTTGTCCAGATAAACCGCGATGTTGTCAAAAGTGTTCACCGGTTCACAAGAAAACATTTTTTTAAATATTTAGTTCAAACCACTGCGAAATGTTCTTCGTATATTTGAATAGATCTCGTCGAGAGCTTAAAACACGGCGCAGTCATGCTGCGCTCACGGTTGTCGAGATAGACTGAGTCATCCAGAAATCTCGCATCATCTCTCTAGCGCACAGGAAGAGAGGGAGAGTCGCGCGCTCTATTTATTTCGCAGTACGCGAATTGGACTCCATGCGGTTTACGAATATGCTAACACGGTTAGTGTGTGGCACGTATTTTTAACGCTATAATGATTACGATTGGGACCTATTTTTATCACAGGCTGTCGGTCGTAAGTCGTCACATGCTGTTCGCGGAGTTGACCTAGTCCTACGTCAGAACATGCGTAGAAGAATCATCGCACATTTTTTGACGTAGGAGATCTTTCAAGCAAGGCTTGCGGCAGAGCCGAAACCGGCGAATTCTTGTCCCCGCCTTTCTCAAGGTGAGATATATGTGACGAAAAGCCAAAACGGCTAGTTGGAGTGATACGTTTGGCCGGCGTAGTCGGGTTGGCAGAATGTTCAGTTCCGGTACAAGAAGCCGTGAGATACAATCCCAATACTGGCAGAAAAGTTTTTTTGCTTTATACTGGCGGCCGAACGTAAAATGAACCTTCTGGCCGTAGGGCTCGTAAAATGCTCTTGTGTGATAATTCTTGAATACATCGTCCAGAATTAATGAAAATTCCTTCATCTACGGGGGTGGACATTGAAACTAAAACACATGAGTTTAGGAAACGACAATTTATTAGTACGGTGTAGTGCCTCCTTTAGAGGCCAATACAACTGCAATTCGTCGTGGGAAGGACCGATACAAGTCATGCACACTGGGAAGGAAACACATTGGTTTAGGACACAACACTTTTGTACAGTGTAGGGTCTCTTTTAGAGGCCAATACAACTGCAGTTCGTCGTAGGAAGGACCGATATAAGTCCTTTACACTGGGCAGGAAACACATGGGTTTACGACACAACAATGTTGTACGGTGTAGGGCCTCTTTTGGAGGTTTACAGCTGCAATTTGTCGTGGAAAGGACCGATACAAGTACTCTACACCAGGCAGGAAGCACACGGGTTTAGGACACAATACTTTTGTACGGTGTAGAGGCCAATACAGCTGCAGTTTGTCGTGGTAAGGACGATACAAGTCCTCTACACTTGGCAGAAAACACATGGGTTTAGGACACAAACCTTTTGTACGGTGTAGGGTCTGTTTTAGAGTCCAATACAGTTGCAGTTCGTCGTGGAAAGGACTGATACAAGTCCCATACACTGGGCAGGAAGCACATGGGTTTAGGACACAACAATTTTTGTACGGTGTAGGGCCTCTTCTAGAGGCAGATGCAGCTGCAATTCGTCGTGGCAAAGGACCGATACAAATCCTGTATACTGGCCAGAGGAATGTAAAGCCATTCCTCTTGCGGAAAAGTGGCTAGTTTACGACGTGATGCTGGTGGAGGAACACGTTCCCTGATTTGCTCTTCCAGAACACCACAGATTGGCTGAATAATGTTCAAATCAGGTGACTGTGTTCACCATGACGATGTTCAGCCTCTCTTTCATGCTCAGTAAACCACTCTTCCACCAGTATGGCTTTATGTATAGGTGCGTTATCATCCTGATACACGGCACCACCATCAGGGTATAATATTTGAACCATTTCTGGTCCTCCAGAATAGTCCGATAGTCCGTGGCAGTGATGTATCTATCAAGGACAATCAGCGGGCAGACAGACTGCCACGATTTTGCGACACAAACCATTACCGATCCACCTCCATTCTTCACTGTGAGCAACAAACAGTCCGGATGGTAAGCCTGTGAGGGATGTCACCACATGTAAACTCTCTCGTTTGTGGGAAAGACAATGAACGATTCATCGGAGAACAATACACATTTCACATTATCACACGTCAATTATTTGCGATCCTGGCACCATTTTAACCGACGTTTGGTATTCACTCTGGTGATCCACGGTTTGGCGATAGCAACACGACCGTGAATGTTGACCCGGTGAATCTCTCGACGAACAGTTTTGATGGAAGCACGTGAGTCGCGATTCGTATTCAACTGTAAGGTGAGTTGGACATCCATGGTTTCATGTTTTTTTGGCTACCATCCCTGTTAGTACCAGGACTTCCTGCCAGACAGCTTCCCCTTAACTGGACAGTTGCCGCCCCGGTGGCGCAGTGGTCTAAGGCGCTGGCCTCTGATCATTCGTCCGTAAGGGGTTCGGGTTCGAATCCCGGTGAGGCATGGATGTTGTGTTTGTCTTACGGCACTGGCTCTCTCCCTTCCCTGGAACCAGTGACCCTAAATTAGGGACGGGCGACTGCTTATAGCCCATTGAGTTGCTCACGGTGGTCGTTAAACCTCCAACCAAAAAAAAAAAAAAAAATAACTGGACAGTTACTCCTATAGGATGTGGTAATTCTTTCTTTTTGATATGCAGACATGACCCTGGATACAATGACTCACGATACACCACAAAGACTTGATGCGTTGGACACAGATGCATCGGCGAGATGCGCACCAACAATCTGTCTTCCTGTGGAACGCACTTCTTGATGTCCAGATGGCCTACTGCTCTGCTAATACAACATTCACACTCCGCTCTCTTTGATTGGCTGCGATATAGATACAGGCTGGCCACTAGGTAGCGCTTACAGTGGCGTGACACGTGTTGCGCAGGTGTTTCAGTTTCGTTCTCCACCACTGCAAAATGAGCTCCTCCAAGCAAGGTTTGTCAATCGTATCGAAACCTGCGATTTCTGCCCAGCCTTACTTAAGCGGTGGACATGTATCACGTACTACTGACGTTGTGCAAGTGTCTGAACGACAAGTTCCAGGGATAAGCGTTGCCATCGTAGTTCAGGCGGAGAGAACGTCTTATCTCCGGAGCTGGAAGACATGGTTTCCAATTTCCCTACCTGCAAGAAAATGCAGTTCACTGTACACGGTCGTATCAGAATAATATGACGACCTACCTAATAATGGGAATAACCACCCTTGGCCCTTATGACAGCGGCGAGAGGGCGTGGCATGGACGCAATGAGGCCCTGGAAGATTGCCCGAGGCACACGTGTGCATTCGGACTGCAGCCGAGCACGGAGGTCCTGGAGATTACGTAGTGGTGTGACGGCACGTCGAACCTGTCGATCCAAATAGTCCCACAAGAATCCAACGGGATTGCGGTTTGGCGATTTCGCCGACCAAACGAGAGCGGAAACATCGCGGTCGTAATTCCTGGAACCAGTCATGCAGCCCCTTAGCTATGTGGCAGGGCACATCGTCCGGTTTGTAGCCACCATCAAAACAATGGTAGATGTCCAACATGCAGGGGTGCATGTGGTCAGCGAGATGAACAGGTAGCTATTGGCGTTCAAGAACTCATCCAGTGGTACCGTAGGAAACAGATCATACACAGAAAACATCCCCCAGACATGCACATTGCTACAGCCGACCTGTACTTGACCGAAAAACGTGTCCGGATGTTGGCTCTCGTGTGTCTGCGTCTGTATCCGCCACCGCCGATCACTTCTGTGGAGTAGAAACCTCGACTCGTCGGAGAAGGCAACCTTTTCCCACTCCTTCACCGTCCAACGATGGTATTTCCCTGTGAACTCCAGGAGTCGTTGCTGATGGACCTGTGTTAGCATGGGCGCGTTAACGCAGCGTCGACTCTAGAGATCCATGCGTAACAGGATTCGCTCTACTGTTACCGGGGAAACGTATCTGGGTTCCTCAGCGTTCATTTGCGCAGTCAATAGCTGGACTGTTGCGCGTCGATTGCCTTTTACCAGTCGACGGAGACGACGTTGTCCTCTGGGTTCGATGGCCTTTGGGCCTTCACAGAGGACGCTGGGAGGTCCATTCTTGGTACACTCTCAGTACAGCACGTACCGGATAGCCTGCTGTTTCTCAGATGCTTCCACCCTAGGCGCGGTAGCTAATGAGCATTCCTTATTTAACGTCCGTCAAATCACTGCCTCTTCCCATTGTTCTCAACTAACGCACTATGCTCATCTGTCCTGGCCGGCTGTTTATATCTCCGTGCGGTCGACCGTGTCACGTGCACTCTGTGACGCCCCTGGCGTATCACAAAGTGCACATTTTTCCGGGGATAGTCATGCTATTCTGATACGACCGTGCACACATACGGTGTAGGATCCAAAAGTTCCACGACTGTGCCTGTGCGGCAAAGTAAGTGAACCGCATAGCGACGGTGATTATTGGATTAAGTTACGACATTATCCCCCCCCCCCCGCCACACAGGGAAATTGGTTTTATCCACCTACATCGCGCGATCACTGCGGTATATCCGGGTATTGTCTGCAACTTACGCAGGGTTCGGCGATTGATGAAACATGGAGTTTTACGAGCAGCGTGCTTATATTAAGTTTTGCTTTCGTTTGGGCAAATGTCTAACAGAAAATTGCAACATGTTAAAGCACGTTTATGGTCAAAACACCCTGTCGCGGTCACAAACAGTCCATTCACATTGACGGTTCAGAGGAGACAGACAGGAGTTCAAAGACGACGAGCGAAGCGAGAGGCCAATGATAGCTTGCACGGATGAAAACGTTTCGAAGGTTGTTTCATCCGTGTGAGCATTTTGAAGGTAGTCAACGCTAATCGGCGTGTGCCATTAATATAAATGATTAGTGCCATGTGGATGGCTGCTCAAAGATATAAATCCATGTCATTCAGCGTCTTGTGCATTTTATTGGTGCTAATATTAGTTACAATGGTTCACGTAGGTTTTGTGTGATATAAGACAATGTTTGTTTGCGTCATAAGCAAATAGTCTGTTTGCATAGCTCTCCGTCAATGTTCTTTTAGCTTCGTATGTTTAGAAGGGCATTTCTTGTGAATTACAACTCATGTCTGCTTTCATTTTCCATATCGCATGTCTATTGCATGAAATGAAGGATGTGGTATGCCTTTGACTCATGTAATACGCACTGAAATAGCCTCAGGGAGGCTACGTAACACAAACGATAAAAAAGTGTGTTTACAAAAACACTTTATTGTGCTATTTCGGCACAAAACAAAATAGCACTGCAATGATGTAGACAAAAGAGTAAATTTCGAAAACGTCCATACCTCTGGATTCCAGTTCCCGGTAATACGACCCCTGGATCGAAGAACGTCTTTACACCTACAAAGCCTACCTGCAATGACATTATTAGTGGTGTCAGGAGCAGCCCGTCCCATATTACAGGCAACACTCTTCTGAGATCTGCCAGTGTACTGTGGTATGGAATATGGTAATTCCGACGTGGTGCTGTATAGCATCTCAAATGTTCTGAATAGATTAAGGTCAGGAGACCCCGGAGGTAGCTGTGACGATTCAATTCCATGATTTTTCCAGCTCCAAACATGGTGACTGATTGCATTATCATTCAGAAAACGGAGTGCATTCCCAATAGTAGCTTTAAACAGTGTCACAATGGGTACAATCATCTCGTTTCGGTACAATGAGAAATGTATGTTGTCCTGACAAACGTACGAAGAAGTATGGCTATTAAAACCCACTGCTGCCAGACCAGTACTAACAGCAATTGGTAAGGACGGACGGACTGCTTATAATGTGGTTACACTCGTGTGCCGGATCTTCTCAACATATGTCCTCGTCGAGTTACAGGATAAAGAGCGAAACCGCATTAGTCTGTCAGAAGTACATTGTACCACTCTGTATTCCAAGTCATCGACCATTAGACCCCGGTGCATCTTTGACGACGGTGAGCTGATGTCAGTGCTGTACATCTCAGCGGCCTCATTCTCTTGACTCCGTACTTGTGAAGACTGTTTTGTACGCCTTTTGCGTACATACTGTGACACCGGAATCAGCTCGAAGTGATTTCCCTAATTGTCTACTGGTGATACTGTGCCTTCTCCACGCACTTAAAATCAGGTAGAGATCTTGCCTTCTTGTGGTTATCCTCGGCCGACTACCCCTGGATCGATCTGTAACATTTTCATGTCATAGATATCTTGTGTGTAGCTGATTTACTGCAACTTAAGCAGCAGCTACATCGATCTTCCCGTGTAATATGCCAACAGCCAGAGAATAACGACGTCAATGCTTGAACATCTTTCGAACATCATTTCAGGTTAAGCCCCATATAGCACAAAACGTTTCAGATATGTATCAACAATGTTAGAATCTCGCATTTTCGTTACACTTTCAGAGATATCTTACAATTACGTTTCAGCAACATCTATTTTGGAACATAACTCTTTGTACATTACGGTTACGTTAAAAATAGCATTCACCGATACCACTGTTTTATAGTTTCCATTGCACATAATTGCCACCTTGATGTTACACTCCAGCGATATTAAAATTTTTTGATTTGGCAACGGCGTGGATGCGCACGCGCATTTATGCCAATTCACCAAAGTACTCTCGTAGTCGTATTTCCACTTGGGATATTCTTTGTTGATACTGTCGTACTCGAGTTAGCTAGTTAGTTGATTAAATATTTCATCCTTTTTTTGTGATTCAAGATCATATGAAAGTAAGTAATTGTTTGATTATTATAATTTTTAAATTCTAAAAAGCATTTTATAAAATCTAAGTAGATGGCTGTGTTGTTGTAATAGTATACTACACCAGCATGTTTCTTTTACTTGAAGCTGAGAAATTTCATATTGGTTGGTATTTAGAGAAATGACGAATTTGATTTTCTTTCTTTTTTTTGGCTGAAATATAGTCTACTCCCTATGTATAATAGAAATTGTTCCCTCATTTGCGACCGATTTTTATTTGTTTTGTTATCATTATATAAAACGCCGCCACTATTCCCAATGGACAACGGACTGCGTTGAACCTGTGAAAACGTTAACAACTTGTAATACGACTGTTGTTGCTTTTGAAACAGCTGTCGAGTGGGATATTTTTTATTGTGATTTTACAAAGTTTATTAAAACTATAATGTTCAACGTAGTAAATACGTAACAGTAATATGATGTCACAAATATCTTTCAAACACGTAATAGTGATGTAACGAAGTTACAAATATCTTTCAAACACGTAATAGTGATGTAACGAAGTTACAAATATCTTTCAAATACCTAACAGTAATGCAACGAAGTTACAAATGTCTTTCAAATACGTAACAGTAATGTAACGAAGTTACAAATATCTTTAAATACGTAACAGTAACGTAACGAAGTTACAAATATCTTTCAAATACGTAACAGTAATGTAACAAAGTTACAAATGTCTTTCAAATACGTAACAGTAATGTAACGAAGTTACAAATGTCTTTTAAATACGTAACAGTAACGTAACGAAGTTACAAATATCTTTCAAATACGTAACAGTAACGTAACGAAGTTACAAATGTCTTTCAAATACGTAACAGTAACGTAACGAAGTTACAAATGTCTTTCAAATACGTAACAGTAACGTAACGAAGTTACAAATGTCTTTCAAATACGTAACAGTAACGTAACGAAGTTACAAATGTCTTTCAAATACGTAACAGTAACGTAACGAAGTTACAAATGTCTTTCAAATACGTAACAGTAATGTAACGAAGTTACAAATGTCTTTCAAATACGTAACAGTAATGTAACGAAGTTACAAATGTCTTTCAAATACGTAACAGTAATGTAACGAAGTTACAAATATCTTTCAAATAAATGTCTTTCAAATACGTAACAGTAACGTAACGAAGTTACAAATATCTTTCAAACACGTAATAGTGATGTAACGAAGTTACAAATATCTTTCAAACACGTAATAGTGATGTAACGAAGTTACAAATATCTTTCAAATACCTAACAGTAATGCAACGAAGTTACAAATGTCTTTTAAATACGTAACAGTAACGTAACGAAGTTACAAATGTCTTTCAAATACGTACCAGTAACGTAACGAAGTTACAAATGTCTTTCAAATACGTAACAGTAACGTAACGAAGTTACAAATGTCTTTCAAATACGTAACAGTAACGTAACGAAGTTACAAATGTCTTTCAAATACGTAACAGTAACGTAACGAAGTTACAAATGTCTTTCAAATACGTAACAGTAACGTAACGAAGTTACAAATGTCTTTCAAATACCTACCAGTAATGCAACGAAGTTACAAATGTCTTTCAAATACCTACCAGTAATGCAACGAAGTTACAAATGTCTTTCAAATACGTAACAGTAATGTAACGAAGTTACAAATATCTTTAAATACGTAACAGTAATGTAACGAAGTTACAAATATCTTTCAAATACGTAACAGTAACGTAACGAAGTTACAAATGTCTTTCAAATACGTACCAGTAACGTAACGAAGTTACAAATGTCTTTCAAATACGTACCAGTAACGTAACGAAGTTACAAATGTCTTTCAAATACGTAACAGTAACGTAACGAAGTTACAAATGTCTTTCAAATACGTAACAGTAACGTAACGAAGTTACAAATGTCTTTCAAATACGTAACAGTAACGTAACGAAGTTACAAATGTCTTTCAAATACGTAACAGTAATGTAACGAAGTTACAAATGTCTTTCAAATACGTAACAGTAATGTAACGAAGTTACAAATATCTTTCAAATACGTAACAGTAATGTAACGAAGTTACAAATATCTTCCAAATACGTAACAATAGCATGAAGTTAGAATGTTGAAGTTACAAAGACATTTCACTGTAACGTATTGGTTATGTTTCAAAGTCATGTAACGTTTGAGGATATTTTGACGTAACCGTAAGGCTTCTGAAACATTACTGTTACACTGAGAAACGTATCTGAAAAAGTCTCAATGTTTCAGTGCTGCATACTTGTAACATATACGAAACATTCTGTGCTGTGTGGGTACTGTAACACCAGAAGCAGCTCGAAGTGATTTCCGGAGTTGGCTACTGGTGTTACTATGCCTTCGCCGCCTCGGTGGCGCAGTGGTCTAAGCGATGGCGTCGGATAATTTGTCCGTAAGGGGTCCGGGTTCGAATCCCGGTGAGGCATGGAATTTGTGTTTGACTTAGGGCACTGGCTCTCTCCGTTCCTTTGGAACCAGTGACTCTAAATTAGGAGCGGGCGATTGCTTATAGCCCATTGAGTTGCTCACGGGGTTCGTTAAACCTCCAATAGAAAAAAGATTCTATGCATTCCCACCGCATTTAATATCAGATATCGCACTTAATTATAGATTCTTTCTGTTGGTTATCCTTGGGCGACTACTCCTAGGTCGATCTGTAACATTTCCATGTCATAGATATCTTGCGTGTGTCTGACTTACTGCACTTTGAGAAACACCTTAAGCACAGCTACATCGATCTGCCCGTGTTACATGCAAACAGCCTGAGGATAACGACGTCAATGCTATAACGTCGTTTGGACATCATTTCAGGTTAAGCCCGCAATACATTCAGCAAACTTCTATACCAAGTAATGAAACGACCCGTTTCATACTCCCCGCAGGGTACTTTTATCAGAGCTCGCACGACACGTACTGTGTTATCATGATGCTAATTTGCATATGACTTAGCTACCCACTCTGATAACCGGTCTCCAGTAGTCGCTAAATTTGCATTTCACCATGTTTTCCCTACCGAACCGCAATAACCCTAACTCTTTGTGACCTGTGTATATCTGTTTTTTACTAGGCCAAAACTCAGCAAACATGAAAATCTAATTACTTGTGAGTAAACATTTTTCATTAGGGGTTATTGTCCACCGTCAGCAATTCGATGAGCTGTAAGCAGTCTTCCGTCCCTAATTTGGAGCGACTGGTTCCAGGAAAAGAAAAGAGGTAGTGCCGTATGACAAGCACAAGAGGTAGTGCCGTATGCCTCACCGGGACTAAAATCCGGACCCGTCTCAGCGGGGTGGCAAACATTGATTTTTTCAGCCAATAATAAAAACTTGCCGTATCGTATGCAATCATTTTTTGCGCCTTCTAACCGTAGGTTGGAGAAGTGTATATGTTCCTGCTTTGCCCGTTTGTCTGTCTGTCCGTCCTTCCATCCCCACGATAACTCGCGTAAAAATGGTTCGATTTCGGTGAAATTTTAGTATGTGGTAGGGCAGAACCTGTGAAGGAACCCTATTGAAAATGGGCGAAATGGGGTCAAAGGTCAGAATATATGAGAGGGAATGCATTCGATCGCCCTTATGCGTCATAACCTGCATAAAAAAGGATTCTATTGCGACAAAACTTTAGTATGCTATTCCGCAGGTATACTGAACCAATTCTGTTTAATATAATCGAAATGGGGTCAAAGGTCAGGATATAGGAAAGGGATGCATTCGATCGCCCTTATCAGTCACAACTTACATAAAAAGGATTCTATTGCGACAAAACTTTAGTATGGTGTTCCGGTGGTATACTGAACCAATTATGTTTAATATCATCGAAATGGGGTCAAAGGTCAGGGCACATGAGCGAGACTTATTCCACAGCCATTATCCTCATAACTTGAGTAATAAGTTGAGTAATGATTCCAGGTATGTTGCAAGGCGTATCAAAATCAATGCATTGCATGATTTTACCAACTTGTTTTAGAAAAAGGCAAACCTATTTGCAAATTGTTTATGATGCACACTATTCGTTTAGGCAACAGTTTTATAGATAGGCAAAACAAAACATGTACACAGTGAAGCGACATTTGTCAGCTGTTTTTCAACATACGAACCGAGACGCTGGAGACATTTATCCTAGCGTGGTACTAGTTTTAGTATACCTTGTGCATAAAGGTCTATTTGCTGAGCGCGTAGCTACTTGAATACAACGAATTTAACTTCGTCAGCCGAATCTGATCGCCCGGGAATCTTTTCAAGGGGTCAAACAGAGGAAATTCTGAAGGAGCCAGGTCCGGACTGTAGGGTGTTGGCTGAAGTACCTCCCAAACAAATTGCCCAATTTGGTCACGAACTTGTTGTGCAACATGTGGTTGAGCGTTGTCATGAAGCAGTCTTACATTTGCAGCGTCTCTGTTTGGACTTTTGTCACGAAGGGCACGACGCAACTTTATCGTAGGTTTTGGCATTTACTGTGGTCTCCGTTGGATGAAACTCCACCAGGGAAACGCCATGCATGTCTCAGTACAGCGTGATGAGGACTGTTTGGGTAAAATGGGTTACTCCGAAGTTTGTTGGTGGCTGGGAGTCGAAAGATTTCCACACCATACTGGCCTTCTTTGTTTTGAGAGTGTAGTGGTATATCCAGGACTCATCGCTAGTCACTACACCTGCCATAAATCCATGCACTTCTTCTGCGCAACTCATCAAGTGGTCCAAGGATGACATCATATTCTGTCCTTTCTGGTCGTCTGTCAAGCTCTTTGGTGTCACGGAGTCGAAAGGATTCCACACCATACTTGCCTTCTTTGGTTTTTGAGTGTAGTTGTACTCCCAGGACTCATCGTCCGCCACTACACCTAACAGAAATTCATGTTCTTCTTCTGCATAACGCATCAAGCGGTACAAGGATGACATCATTATCTGTCTCTTCTGGCCGTCTATCAAGCTCTTGAGCACCCATCGCACACTGATCTTGCGAAATTGCATTTTGTCATGCACAATATCATACACTATATCGAACGAAATGATGAACATCTGAGCCATTGTGCGCAGATGGATCCGCTGGGCGCTCAGAATTGCCTGTTGAGTGCCTCTCACAGTGGCTGATGATGACGCAGTTACAGGTCCACTGGAACGTGGAAAACATGTAAGGTGGCCACGGCCCTCTGCAAAGAAGTTGCTTCCTCTGGATATGCTCAGGCAATCGCAACCATACACTTCGACTATTTCTTTGTGAATGTCCGTCTAAATTTTCCGTTTAGCTCACAAATATTGGACTGCACGGCGTTGCTCTAAATTCGGTGGCGACGCTAGCAAACGCGACATCTTTGTGCAGTCATTCACAGTCTTTCGCCAGGGCGACATCTGATCCAGCCAAACCGGTCTCCAGCGTGATATTCAAACTCGTTGTCTGCCAAACTGCGACCTGCTACTTGCAACCTGCAAAGAAAGAAAAAGTGCTATGCGTTACTTTTCGATCCTAAATAGTACAGTCATTTGTATAAGTTTAAGACCACCTGTTGGTATTAGAAGATTTCTGCCGATTGCGTCAGCTACTGTCTATATTACTCGGCTTGCTGTCGGTGTTACATCATCCTACAGCGGCAGCTGTTGCTAGAGTTGGGGGAAGCGTGAAAACGTTAGTTTGCTTCTGGTTTTCATGCTGAGTGGTTTTGTACGTATTTCCTATACAGCGAAAAATGGGCAAAAAAGAGTAATTAAGTGTTACTCAAAGTGCACAAATAGTGGCTTTATATCATGAAGGATACTCAGAACGTCACATAAGAAGACAGGTGAATGTGCGAAAGACTGCTTTGTATAATACGATCATGAAATATCGAGATATAGGTAAATTTAGCGGCTGAAAGAGAAGTGGACGTCCAAGGAAAACAACCCCACGAGATGGCATACCATAAGGCGAATTGTTATGCGCTCTCCGAGGAGTTCATGCAAGCAGTTCAAGGCCTTTCTACATTTAAAAGGGTCTGATATTAGTATCACCACTGTTTCCCGACATCGTAGCAAGGATTTTGGATTAAAGTCTTATAAACCTGCACATAAACTTACACTGTCCTCTGTCACGAAAAAGAATATAGCCAATTTGAGGAGCGTCAGCAATAGTGGACTGCCGAAAATTGGAGCCGATGAATCAACTGTGTGTCAGTGTGAATCACGTGAAGAACATGTTAGAAGACCAAAAGGCAAAAAACGTTTGATGAAAAAATACACCTTTAGTATCGTGAGACATCCACCTAGTAAGATGATATGGGGTGCTATGTCAGCATCCGGTACTACTTCATTATCCTTTTTGTCGACAGGCACTACCAAGAATGGTCCTTTTTATGTGAAAATATTACGTGAGAAGATGTTAACTCATATGCAAGTGCACAGATGCACAATCTTTATGTATGACGGTGCTCCATGCCACAGATCAAAGACATTGAAGAACTTCCTTCAGATTAAACACTATACATGCGCTTGACTGGCCAGGTAATAGCCCCGACCTTAATCCCATCGAAAATTTGTGGACCATTTTAAAACACAAGGTAGCAAAAAAACAGCCATCAAATTCCCAAGCTTTGATTGACGCAATAAAGTACGTGTGTTGTAAATACATTTCAAGTGACTACTGCAAATCCCTCATTGAGAGTATGTACAACGAAGTAAATTTCTCCGTTATTTCTGTCCACGCCAGGATCCGAACCCGGATCCCCTCATTCCGGAATAAGTTGCTCTACCAAATGAGCTACGTGAACGTTTTATTCTGATTCCTATCTGCCTTTATGTCGTGTGCGTCCTTCTGGCAGGTACGTCACATCTCCTGGTACGTTACATCATCTCCCCCTTATTTATTTATTTTCTTTTTTGAAGTGCTGGAGAAGGGATTCTTTTTATTTTCCTATCTCGCGGTGTGGAAATAACATCACACCAATGCGAGATTTTGAACGGTCGGGTTATCCGGATAGTTCGGGCGCCATTATAACGAAGTAATCTTCTCCGTTATTTCTGTCCACGCCAGGATTCGAACCCGGATTCCCTCATTCCGGAATAAGTTGCTCTACCAATTGAGCTACGCGGACGTTTTATTCTGATTCCTATCTGCCTTTATGTCGTGTGCGTCTTTCTGGCAGGTACGTCACATCTCCTGGTACGTTACATCATCTCCCCCTTATTTATTTTTTTTTTTTTGAAGTGCTGGAGAAGGGATTCTTTTTATTTTCCTATCTCGCGGTGTGGAAATAACATCACACCAATGCGAGATTTTGAACGGTCGGGTTTTCCGGATAGTTCGGGCGCCATTATAACGAAGTAATCTTCTCCGTTATTTCTGTCCACGCCAGGATTCGAACCCGGATTCCCTCATTCCGGAATAAGTTGCTCTACCAATTGAGCTACGCGGACGTTTTATTCTGATTCCTATCTGCCTTTATGTCGTGTGCGTCCTTCTGGCAGGTACGTCACATCTCCTGGTACGTTACATCATCTCCCCCTTATTTATTTATTTTTTTTTTGAAGTGCTGGAGAAGGGATTCTTTTTATTTTCCTATCTCGCGGTGTGGAAATAACATCACACCAATGCGAGATTTTGAACGGTCGGGTTATCCGGATAGTTCGGGCGCCATTATAACGAAGTAATCTTCTCCATTATTTCTGTCCACGCCAGGATTCGAACCCGGATTCCCTCATTCCGGAATAAGTCACTCTACCAATTGAGCTACGCGGACGTTTTATTCTGATTCCTATCTGCCTTTATGTCGTGTGCGTCCTTCTGGCAGGTACGTCACATCTCCTGGTACGTTACATATGCAACATCATATTATGTCCGTTATAAAAAAAAAAAAAGGTAGCCACACAAAGCACAGATTTCTGTCTTTTTTTTTGTTCTAAAGAATACAAATATTCATTTGTGTTGTCATTTTTTTTAAATATCTCTGACTAGGAATTAGTTGGTTCTTTGAAAATCTTAATTTTCAATAAATTGACAGGTGGCCTTAAACTTTTGCAAATGATTGTAATTAGTCGTTTTATATCTTTCAAAAACGTCTCATTAATTTATATAATTTCATTTTAGTTGGTGTTATAAAAATGAGCAGGTTATTTCGATATGGGGAACATACGACGAAATGGAAATTGCAGACCACACTGGCTTCTAAGCAATACTACATAACACTGAAAAAGGAAAGAAAGAAACTGCTAAAAATAATGCTGTTTCAGAGCAGAGGTTGCAAAGTTGAGGAATAACAGGGGAATTGTACCATAGTAAAATCTGTGAATGCACGCAATAAAAAAAAAAGACGTAGAACACGAGAGCATCTGTAATACATGTGATAGATGTTGCTGGAAAAGGACTTCTTTGCCAAACACCATTGAAAGAAGAGAAGTGCCTTAGAGATCAATAACCATGAGAGCACATGTGATTTCCTTATTGTACTGCAATGAACTGATTTCCGTATATGTCGGAGGGGACCTCCTTATACGAACTACATAAGCGAAGAAAAGATAAGTTCGGCCAAAAGAAGAAAAAAAGGATCATCAGACTTGAGCGTTAAGTGTAGATCTGAGAGTCACTGTCGGAAAACACTGATTAAATTACTACCACTATTTATTCTTAAATATGCAGCTGGATTTCATTTAAACGACAGAACAAAATGAATACACACCGGAATAAAAATGCAGACTTTTATTTAATATTGAATAGGGCCACTTATGTTGACAAAAAACAGCAAGAATGCTACGGACATACACTGCTGGCTACCCAAAATGCATCCGATTGGCCTGAAATTCGCAGCATACGTCTCCCACGAGAGGACATGCAAACGATTAGCATTGCACGGCAAATGCAAATCATGTGCGCCCGGCACGCCACCGAGAAGTACTATAAGAAGGGTGCACAGAAGGCGGAGTGTAAGTAGTGGAAGTGTGTGGTGCTGCCGGGCCTGTGCGTGGGAAGCTTCCTGATGCCTCGTCGCAGAACACGGCAGTCATTCCAGCACGTTTCGGAGTTCGACAGAGGACGAATAGTCGCTTATCGCGACAGCGGTTTATCGTAGCGAGACATCGGCGCCCGTGTGAGACGACATCCAGCCACAGTGAGGCGAGTATGGATTAGGTGAGTAAAGGAGGGACGGACGGACCGACGTGAGCGATTGCCGCAGCCACGGCATACCACCGAACGAAAGGACCGGCATGTTGTGCGGCGGGCATTGACGGCTCGCACCGCCACATCACGAACGTTAGCGCAGGAATTAGGGTATGTTGCGCAACAACCTGTGTCAGCACGTACCGTTGGACGTTGCCTGCAGGACCGGGGACTTGTCGCACGGCGCGCATTGATCCGATTACCATTGACGTTACACCACCGGTGAGTGCGGCGGCAGTGGGTCGTTGAACGCCGCACCTGGACTACGGAATGGAACGACATTGTCTTCTCCGACGAATCTCGCTTCTGCCTGCAAAACCACGATGATCAGATCCCCGTATGGCGGCACGGTGGCGAGAGACTGTAAGACGCCTGCATTACGCATCGCCATACCGGTCCGTCGCCTGGCGTTACGGTTTGGGGCGCAATTGGATATGACACCCGCACCCCTCTGGTATGCATCGCCGATACACTCAATAGCCACCACTACATCTCCGACGTTTTGGAGCCTGTAGTCTTCCCTTACCTGCAGTACCTGCCAGCGGCCACGTTTCAGCAGGACAATGCGTGCCCGCACGTTGCACGCAACATGCAACAATTCTTCACGGCCCACCAGGTGCCACGGGCTGCCCTGGCCCGGCTGTTCTCCCGATATGTCGCCAATCGAACACGCCTGGTCGCTGATCGGCAACCGAATGGCCAGGCAAGCACCACCCGCGGCTACGCCTGATGAACTGTGGCAACGTGTGGAAGCAGCCTGGACCGACATACCCCAAGCCCACATCCAAAGCCTCTTTCGTTTGATGCCGCGGCGTGTAGCGGCCGTTGTTGCCAGCCATGGGGGCCACACGAACTATTGATGTCTGCGTGTTCCGCAAGTCGCACGGGCCTGTAAGCTCAATCGTTTCATCTTTGTATCTGTTGTTATGTGTCCAGTAAATCTGGCTTTGCTATCTCGTGTCCTTGTTGGTGTTGCATTTTGGGTGGCCAGCAGTGTAGATTCAATGAAGGGCTTAAATTCGATTTGTTTAAAAATGTAGCCATCTACTAGCAAAATGCTGCAAAACAAAGTTAGTGTTGATGAAGACAATATCGACGCCGAACTGTTTTTCTCTTTAATACACAGGGTGTCTATAAATACACAACTTCACTATGATTTTAAAAAATACGATAGAAAAAGAACTTAGAGACGTCACAAGTGTTAAAGTTTGTTAAGTCAGATGATAGATGGCGCAAGGTGTCTCATGTAATGAAAAATCTCCTCAAACTCGGAATACAACAGACATGGTTCCCCCGGTGAACAAAGCAGCGGGTGTATTTTCCTTTGCGGTGTAGAAATCTCCAACAATAGTTCAGCGCAATTTCAGAACGGAGTACAAGTGACAGCCATCGACACGAAGGAGAATCGAACAATAGGTAAATAAATTCAAAGCAACAGGAAGTGTCTTGAAAGGCAAAAGGGAGATCTTCCATTTTGGACAAAAAGGTAGAAGACGTGCGTAAGGCGCCGAAAGGAGTCCGTCTGCGTCTCCAGTCGTGAACTCGAAATAACGATTGAGTGCAGTTAGTGCTGAAACTTCGGACCAAATGATCAACCACGTTGAAAAGCATTTGCGGTTGACATGCTTAATCGCATTGACGAAGACCCCCACTCTCCTTTCACGTATCTGTTTCAGCGATGAGTCGACATTTCGTGTTTCTGGCAGAGTGAATAAACATAAATGGAAAATTCCAATGTGGTCGCAGCACAGGAGAGAGATAGCCCGAAGGTTAATATTTGGGCTGGCGTAATGGAAGACAGTGATAGATCCCTTTTCCCTCGCCGAACCAACCGTTACTGGCATAACGTACCTGGACATGTTAGAAACATTCGCAATTCCACAACACCAGGATATTCGAGACATCATTTCCCAAAAAGATGGACCACTTCGGCACTGGTCTTTGGATGTACGCAGATCTTTAGACCACCATTTTCCAGGGAGTTGGAATAGTAGTTGGGGTCTGACAACCTGGCTATTCCGTTCTCCTGATATTAACTATGCGATTTTTTTTCTTTGGAGATTTATTAAAGACATTGTGTAAAAGAAAGAGGTTACATCTATAACTGAGCTGAAAGAACGCATTACTGCAGCCTTCATCCTAGTTACACCTAACATTCTGCAGCGTACGTGGGTGCAACTGGATTATCGATTTGACATTCTGTAGCATACGTGGGTGAGACTGGACTATCATTTTGATTTTCAGTAGCGTACGTGGGAGGAACTGGATTATCGTTTTGACATTATGTAGCTTACGTTGGTGGAACTTGATTATAGTTTTGTTTTTCTGTGGCGTACGTGGGTGGGACTGGACTATCGTTCTGACATTCTGTAGCGTATGTGGGTAGAATTGGGCTATCTATCGTTTTGATTATCTATGGCGTACGTGGGTAGAAATAAACTATCGTTTTAATTTTCTGTGGCGTACGTGAGTGAAACTGGACTATCGTTTTGACTTTCTCTAGCGTACGTGGGTGGAATTGGACTATCGTTTTGATTTTCTGTGGCATACATGGGTGGAACTGGACTATTGTTTTGACTTTATGTAGCTTACGTGGGTGGAACTGGACTATCGTTCTGACATTCTGTAGCGTACGTGGGTGGAACTGGACTATCGTTGTGACATTCTGTAGCATACGTGACCGGAACTGGACTATCGATTTGACATCCTGTAGCGTACGTGGGTGGAATTGGACTATCGTTTTGATTTTCTGTTGCATACGTGGGTGGAACTGGATTATCGTTCTGACATTATGTAGCTTACGTTGGTGGAACTTGATTATAGTTTTGTTTTTCTGTGGCGTACGTGGGTGGGACTGGACTATTGTTCTGACATTCTGTAGCGTATGTGGGTAGAATTGGGCTATCTATCGTTTTGATTATCTATGGCGTACGTGGGTAGAAATAAACTATCGTTTTAATTTTCTGTGGCGTACGTGAGTGAAACTGGACTATCGTTTTGACTTTCTCTAGCGTACGTGGGTGGAATTGGACTATCGTTTTGATTTTCTGTGGCATACATGGGTGGAACTGGACTATTGTTTTGACTTTATGTAGCTTACGTGGGTGGAACTGGACTATCGTTCTGACATTCTGTAGCGTACGTGGGTGGAACTGGACTATCGTTTTGATTTTCTATGGCGTACGTGGGCGGAAATAGACTATCGTTCTGACATTCTGTAGCGAACGTGGGTGGAACTGGACTATCCTTTTGATTTTCTGTGGCGTACGTGGGTGGAACTGGACTATCGTTCTGACATTCTGTAGCGTACGTGGGTGGAACTGGGCTATCGTTTTGATTTTCTATGGCGTACGTGGGTGGAAATAGACTATCGTTCTGACATTCTGTAGCGAACGTGGGTGGAACTGGACTATCCTTTTGATTTTCTGTGGCGTACGTGGGTGGAACTGGACTATCGTTCTGACATGTAGCGAACGTGGGTGGAACTGGACTATTGTTTTGATTTTCTGTGGCGTACGTGGGTAGAAATAGACTATCGTTTTGATTTTCTGTGACGTACGTGGGTGAAACTGGGTTATCGTTTTGACTTTTGTGGCGTACGTGTGTGGAACTGGACTATCGTTTTGACATTCTGTAGCGTTCGTGGGTGGAACTGGACTATCATTTTGATTTTCTGTGCCGTACGTTGGTGGAAATAGACTATCGTTTTGATTTTCTGTGGCGCACGTGGGCGGAACTGGACTATCGTTTTGACATTCTGTAGCTTACGTGGGTGGAACTGGACTGTCGTTTTGATTTTCATTAGCGTACGTGGGTGGAACTGGACTATCGTTTTGACATTCTGTAGCGTTCGTGGGTTGAACTGGACTATCGTTTTGATTTTCTGTGGCGTACGTGGGTGGAAATGGACTATCGTTTAGACATCCTGTGAGCAACCAACGGAACACACGTGGAGCCCTACTGATATTTAAAAAGAACTATCACAGTTACCACGTGTTTTGACATTAAAAGCAAGTTGTCATTTATTGCAGCCTTTTTTTAATATCATACTGAAGTTGTATACTTCATTTATGAACACCCTCTACATTGCACATTCTCGAAAGGTTTGCCCTCAAGAAACTATGTAAGCCAGCGAATATGATAAAAGTGCCTTTTCGTGCTGAATAACATATTCACCCATGAATTCGCCACCGATGCGCTGTTATACACAGTCGAGTCACGTTATTGTGACCACCTCCTACTTTTGAAGTCAACAGCGCGTAGCCAAAGACAGAGCGCACGTGTCGTGAGCTGGCTTCGACGGTATATAAGATGTGCTGTAGGTATTCTGAAAACATATCCCTTGTTGCTGTCGTGGATAAAAGGAGCGACATATCAGATGTACAAAAAGTGATGATTATCGGCGTTTGGGTCAAGGGTTGCAGTATTTCTAAAACAGCACAATTTGTAAACCGTTCGCGTGCTGCTGTGGTTAAAGTGTATCATGATTGGAGAAATGGCACCATTGCGAATAAGCGAAACGGAAACTGTGGAGCACTACGTACCATTGATGTGAGAGGTGAACGTCGGCTTCGAAGGTGTGTGAGAGCAGATGGACACGTTACATTGGAGCAACTCAGTTACCGAATGAAACAGGGGGCTACCGGAAGTGTGTCTAAAACGACAGTTCAGCGAACTCTGCTGCACATGGGGTTCCGGTGCAGACGGATGGTCGCTGCACATTTGCTAACGAAGGTGAATCGGCAGAAAAGCCTTACATTTGCACGGCAGTATCGGAATTGGACCTCTGCTAATTGGCAAAGGATTGCCTTCTCCAATCAGTCACGTTTTCAACTAATAAATGTTGGCACATAAGGCGAGAAACATCGGAGGTCAAACACTCTTCAACCATTGCCACTAGCTGGAGGGAGTAGTGTTATGGTTTGGGGAATGTTTTCGTGGCATTCCCTGAGTCCACTCATACCTGGGGTTTTTTTTTGTTTTTTTTATTGGAGGTTTAACGACCAACGTGAGCAAATCAACGGGCTATGAGCAGTCGCCCGTCCCTAATTTAAGGTCACTGGTTCCAGGGAAGGGAGAGAGCCAGTATCGTAAGACAAACACAACATCCATGCCTCATTGGAATTCGAACCCGGACCTCTTTCGGACGCATTATCAGAGGCCATCGCTTAGACAAACGTGCCACCGGAGCGACGATTGAAGGTTTAACAACCCCCGTGAGCAACTCAATGGGCTCTAAGCAGTCGCCGTCCTTAACTTAGGGTCACTGGTTCCATAGAAGGGAGAGAGCCAGTGCCGTAAGACAAACACAACATCCATGCCTCACCGGGATTCGAACCCAGAACCCTTTCGGACGAATGATCAGAGGCCATCGCTTAGCCCACTGCGCCACTGGGGTGGCCCACTCATACCTGTGGAAGGCACGTTGGACCGAATTCATTATGAATCCCTCCTTCCAGACCACGTACACCTATACATGCAGCTTGTCTCCACTGGTGCGGATGGGATTTTCCAGAACGATAATGCGAAGTGTCACACAGCTAGAATGGTCAGAGAGTGGTTGGAAGAGCACGATGAAGAGTTCAAAGTATTTGCATGGCCCCCTAATTTCCCAGACTTAAACCCAATTGAGCATCTGTGGAACCACCTTGATCGTGCTGTTCGCTCTATGGGTCCTCACCCCCCAGCAGCTGTCAGATGCACAGCAGTCAGCATGATTCCACATACTTTTGAACACCTTCCAGCACCTTATTGAGTCACTTCCAGACCGTCTAGATTCTGTCCGCGCGGCACACGGTGGTTGCTCTGGTGGTCACAATAACGTAACTCGACGGTGTGTTTTCATTTACAAAATTGTCATCACATGCAAATAAACAGTGTAACTTTGCAGGATCAGTTTGGTCTACATAAACGTGGACAGAGCGATGACTTCTGTTTGATGCTCTTTATCCACGTCAATTGTGTATTATTTACCATTGAGAGCTACTGGCCAAATATATGTCTTTGAAATTCTCTTCCTCAGTTTTACATCTATAATTTTGGTTGTCAGTAATCTTTGATTCTCTCTAAAGGCTTTTTTGCAATCCCCATGTCTTATTCTAAGTTATAGCCCTCATAGGAAATAATCAGTCGGACAGGATTAGTGTTAACCATCCCCCTAATTGGCAACTTTGATTAACAAAGCCAAAGGGAAAGCAACGCTTTCGGATATGCAGGTTGTCTTTGCATTCACCCACTTCTCAGACATCGAATGTATTGATTTGGAATGATTTCAGCCCATTTTGCTCACCCCAAGTTAATTCGCTCCAACCGGTTAAAATGTTAAGCGAGTTTGACAAAGGTTAAATCCAAATGGTCAGATGATTGGGTCCAAACATTTTAGAGACAGTGAAATTGTGTGGTGCGCACGATCAGCCATGGTTAGTACATTCAAAAAGTGATCCGAGAAGGGATAAACTATAAACCGCTGGTAGGCTACGGGCCGATGATGACTCATCTATGCTAGAGGTGAGCGAAGGCTATCCCGTATGGTACGAGGCAACAGAAGAGATACTTGAAGCAACTCACCGGTAATTTGAATGCTGGTGATAACAGTAATGTATTACAAGACACAGCACATGGAACCCTGATGAAAAACTTGGGCTGCGCCCATGCTAACTTTACTCAACGTACAGCACGCGAGCGACAAAATTGAACCTTCAATGATAGGGAAAAGGTAGTGTAGTCAGATGAATCTCGTTTCCTATTGCAATACGTGGACGGCAGGGTACGTGTCAAGTCAAAAGCGCGCAGGTGGTAAGTGCCATAAAAATCTATGGTATTTACTCCACTGTTAAATATTGGTACTTAGAAATAAGCTAAATGTACTCGTTTTTGAGAACATTCTGGACTCATAATAGCTCCGAGTACTTGTGTATCATTTTTGGAAAAGACACGTAATCATTTTTGAGTACATTCTGGGCTTATAATAGCTCCGAGTACTTGTGTCTCATTTTTGGAAAAGACACGTACTGATTTTTGAGTACATTCTGGTCTTATAATAGCTCCGAGTACTTGTGTCTCATTTTTGGAAAAGACACGTAATCATTTTTGAGTACATTCTGGGCTTATAATAGCTCCGAGTACTTGTGTCTCATTTTTGGAAAAGACACGTACTCATTTTTGAGTACATTCTGTGCTTATAATAGCTCCTAGTACTTATGTCTCATTTTTGGAAAAGACACGTAATCATTTTTTAATACATACAGGGAATCAATTGTGAGTATATCTGGTATTTCAAATACATGTACTCAAAAATATCCATAACTGCATTCAGTTTCTGTGCCCTGTCCAGAAGGGCACAGAAACTGAAGTATGTTAGAGCGAATCTAGCGATTCTGACAGGTTAGTTTGTAAATGAGAGTGAACAACACTATCTGGCGCCACCTCACAGGCGTACAATTTTGCACATACAAGGCATAGAGAAATTGGTCGTAGGGGCTTTGGAATTTTAACCGGGGCCGTGACTTAACGTGCATCCAGTGTTTGTTAGAAATTCACACCACCACGGGGAAAAGCCTATCAGGCTAGGTTTGAACCAGGGGTCTCTCCATCAATAGTCTGAATCTTTAACTACTACGTCATTCGCAGCTCTATTTTGAATTTGGAATACGTGTACTCCATACATACTCATTTATTCATAGAACCAACTGAAAGTAAATTATTTGATGGCACATCTGGGATAACAAATATACTTGTTGTTACGTGCTGGGCAAATGGACCGCACTATTTTATGAAAAATACAGTGATTAAGCGACAATATACACTGAAGAGCAATTGAATTAGAGACAGCTGGCGTTATGCAAATGTGGCGCTGTGGGCGGCCCTGTAAACGGAAACGACATGACGTATGCAGCGATCCGACAATATAAGGAGGGATGTGACGGGAATCAGTAAGAGTCGCACGCAGTATTGGTAAGGCGAAGAATCTAAGCGCATTTGAATGTGAGGGTCACTCCATCTCGGAAGTCGTGCAGGCACTGGGATTTTCACGGGCCACTGTGTCACGGGTGCGCCGTCAGTACATCGAATCCGGTAAAACTATCCCTGCAAAGGCCAACTGCCGTGGACAACAGCGTGTGGATGAGCGGGGTCATCATCGGCTATCTAGCATTGTAATAGCTGATAGACGGGCCACAGTGCAAGAAATCACTCGGTAATTTAACGTTGGAGCACAAAAACATGTAAGCAGCCACACCATCCAGAACCATCTCCTCGCTAAGGGGTACAGAAGCCATCGTCCCACGAGGGTAACGCTGTTGACCGCACATCACAGGGTGCAAAGATTAGCATGGGCAAGGGAACATCGCCACTGGACCCTAGACATGTGGAAAAATGTTGCCTGGACTGATGAGTCGAGTTTCACGTTGGTACATGCGGATGGCAGGATACGAGTACGGCGCAAACCACATGAAGCGATGGATCCTTCTTGCCAGAAAGGTACTCTTCAAGCTGGTGAGGGTGGCTTTCTCGTCGGGTGAGTATTTACGTGGACTTAAATGGGACCCCTGGTACTTGTGACATCATCCCTCACAGGTCAACGTTACCAGAATATCCTGGACAACCATTTGCTCCCGTTTGTGCGTCTTCAACATCCCACTGTGGACCTCATCCTGCAACAAGACAATGCACCGTTCCATCGCTCCCGAATTGTATCCGAATGGTTGTATCAACACTCTACCGACGTGACCTTGCTTCTTTGGCCAGCTAGGTCATCTGACCTCCACCTCATCGAGCAAATCTTGGATGCCATCGAGAGAGATGTTCGAGGCTCTGACCCCCACTATCAAATCTTCGTGAAATGTGGGAGCTTGTTCAAGGGTCGTGTATCCGTATGGCTTCCCAACGCTTCCGGTGTCTTGTCGAGTTCATGCCGAGACAAATCGCCGCCGTCATCAGGTGCGACACGTTACTAGACAGGTGTCTCTAATTCAATTGCTCTTCAGTGTACTATTTATGAGATTGACACAAATATAGTTAATATAAAAACGTACACAAAGATACTTTACGCATAATTAAATTACTTGTGATCAGTGATGTTGTTGTGCTGATTATTTATGTGTGTTACTTTACACATTTATTAAACAATTTTTCTTGAAATTTATATCTGAAATGAAGTAATACGAAATTATATTCATATTTATTGACACAGTTATATGTAAATACATATGGTTACTTATATTTCAGCATGTCATGTACTCGTTAACGATACAGTTGTACTTTAAAAAACGAGGAAGTTCAGGTTCTCATTTTAAAGTAGATTTTTTTTAAAGTGTACCTAGCTAAACATCATTTTTTTTAAGTGTACCTAGCTAAACATCATTTTTTTAAAGTGTACCTAGCTAAACATCATTTTTAAGTGTACCTAGCTAAACATCATTTTTTTAAAGTGTAACTAGCTAAACATCATTTTTTTTAAAGTGCACCTAGCTGAACATCATTTTTTTAAAGTGTACCTAGCTAAGCATAATTTATTTTAAAGTGTACCTAGCTAAACACCATTTTTTAAGTGTACCTAGCTAAACATCATTTTTTAAAAGTGTACCTAGCTAAACATTTTTTTTAAGTGTACCTAGCTAAATATCATTTTTTAAGTGTACCTAACTAAATATAATTTTTTAAGTGTACCTAGCTAAACATTATTTTTTTTAAAGTGTACCTAGCTAAACATCATTTTTTTTAAAGTGTACCTAGCTAAACATCATTTTTAAGTGTACCTAGCTAAACATCATTTTTTTAAAGTGTAACTAACTAAACATCATTTTTTTAAAGTGCACCTAGCTGAACATTATTTTTTTAAAGTGTACCTAGCTAAGCATAATTTTTTTAAAGTGTACCTAGCTAAACACCATTTTTTTAAGTGTACCTAGCTAAACATCATTTTTTTAAAGTGTACCTAGCTAAACATTTTTTTTATGTACCTAGCTAAATATCATTTTTTAAGTGTACCTAGGTAAACATCATTTTTTTAAAGTGTACCTAGCTAAACATCATTTTTTTAAAGTGTACCTAGCTAAACATAATTCTTTTTAAAGTGTACCTAGCTAAACATCATTGTTTTTAAAGTGTACCTAGCTAAACATCATTTTTTTAAAGTGTACCTAGCTAAACACCATTTTTTTAAAGTGTACCTAGCTAAACATCATTTTTTTTAAATGTACCTAGCTAAGCATAAGTTTTTTTAAAGTGTACCTAGCTAAATATCATTTTTTAAGTGTACCTAGGTAAACATATTTTTTTTAAAGTGTACCTAGCTAAACATCATTTTTTTTAAATGTACCTAGCTAAACATAATTTTTTTTAAAGTGTACCTAGCTAAACATCATTTTTTTTAAAGTGTACCTAGGTAAACATAATTTTTTTAAAGTGTACCTAGCTAAACATCATTTTTTAAGTGTACCTAGGTAAACATCATTTTTTAAAATGTACCTAGGTAAACATAATTTTTTTAAAGTGTACCTAGCTAAACATCATTTTTTAAGTGTACCTAGGTAAACATCATTTTTTTAAAAGTGTACCTAGCTAAATATCATTTTTTTTAAAGTGTACCTAGCTAAACATAATTTTTTTTAAAGTGTACCTAGCTAAACAACATTTTTTTTAAAGTGTACCTAGCTAAACATCATTTTTTTTAAAGTGTACCTAGGTAAACATAATTTTTTTTAAAGTGTACCTAGCTATTACACTGCCAAAAATAAGTGGTGTGAATTCACGGAAAATTTCTGAAAATAACGTGCAGCAAAATTCCGGGTATGTGTCCTTGTTTTTCCAAAATTTCTGTTATTTAAAGTACCCGTTTATTTTCATTTCCGTATTTCCACTAACCCAGAAATTCCGGTTATTTCAGAGAAATCCATTTCAGGTTTTTTCGTATTTATACTGAAATTCCTCAAACCCCGACGCCACAGTGCATCCTTTATCCCCAGTCAGAATTGAACCCGTGTCGCTCGGGCAATATGTAACTCACGCCTTTAACCACTAAGCCACAGACACTCGAAAGTTCGAATCACGTATATTGCCAAACACATTGCGCGACAATGAAATCATTTTTTGTCATTAATACGAGAAATTTAGTCATTTTAATTTCTGTTACAGCTTATTATTTTTCTGAAAAGGTTTGTAATATTTTTTTTCGGTAGGAGGACATCCTGATTTCTCAAAGCAACAAAACGCTTTTCAACTGGGTTTTTTAAACTGACAATAACTCTCAGTTATCATTAAAGTAGAGCGAAATGTACTTTCTATAGTATTATTTCACGAAAAAACCCCTCTTAAACATTAAATTTACTCTTGGTAGCTGTAATAGCTTTTGTCCATAGACTGATACATAGACATCGAACACTGAAGAGCAATTGAATTAGAGATACCTGTCTAGTAACGTGTAGCACCACCTTTCGTCCTGATGACTGCGGTGATTCGTCTCTGCATGGACTCGACAAGGCACCGGAAGCGTTGAGAAGCCATACGGATCCACGACCGCTGAACAAGCTCCCACAGTTCACGAAAATTTGATGGAGGAGGGTCAGAGCCTCGAACCACTCTCTCGATGGGATTGAGGTCAGATGACCTAGCTGGCCAAGGAAGCGAGGTCATGTCGGTCGGTGGAGTGTTCATCCAACCATTCGGATACAATTCGGAGTCTGCATTGTCTTGTTGCAGGATGAGGTCCCCAGTGGGATATTGAAGACGCACAAACGGGAGCAAATGGTCGTCCAGCACATCCTGGTAACGTTGACCTATGAGGGACGATGTCACACGTACCAAGGGTCCCATTTCAGTCCACGCAAACAGTCCCCAGAAGAGAATGCCACCCCCACCAGCTTGAAGAGTACCCTGCTGGCAAGAAGGATCCATCGCTTCATGTGGTTTGCGCCGTACTCATATCCTGCCATCGGCATGTACCAACGTGAATCTCGACTCATCAGTCCAGGCAACATGTTTCCACATGTCTAGGGTCCATTGGCGATGTTCTCGCGCCCATGTTAATCTTTGCACCCCGTGATGTGCGGTCAGCAACGGTACCCTCGTGGGACGATGGCTTCTGTACCCCATAGAGAGGAGATGGTTCTGGAGGTGTGGCTGCTTACACGTTTTTGTGCACCAGCGTTAAATTGCCGCTTGCACTGTGGCCCATCTATCCGCTGTTACAATGCGAGCTAGCCGACGATGACCCCGTTCATCCACACGCAGTTGTCCATGGCAGTTGGCCCTTGCAGGGATGGTTTTACCGGATTCGATGTACTCACGGTGCACCCGTGACACAGTGGCTCGAGAAAATCCCAGTGCCTGCACGACTTCCGAGATGGAGTGACCCATTCGTCGGGCCCCGAAAATTTGCCCGCGATCAAATGCGTTTAGATCCTTCGTCTTACCCATACTACTTCCGACTCTTACTGATTCCCGTCACATCACTCCTTATATAGTCAGATCGCTGCATACGTCATGTCGTTTCCGTTTACAGGGCTGCCCACAGCGCCATATTTGCATAACGCCATCTGTCTGTAATTTAATTGCTCTTCAGTGTATAATCACCTATACAATATATAATAAATAACTGTTGCACAAAATAGGGGAGAGGAGAAGAAATATCCTGTGCCACAATAAACAACATTCATGCGATGCGCAATCCACAGTATCCGATCTCGCTACGGAACTTTAACATTCGATAGATAGACGATTGAAATTTAAAAGTTAAACAAACCTCAAGTATTCTCACCAAACGCTTCTATTACCGGTAATTTCTCGTCATACTGTTACGGAAATAGTGAGAACGGAAATTTTCCGTTAATAAAGGAATTGCCGAAAGGTTTCTGAAAATTGATAGTTTGGCGTTAACACATCTCTAAAACGGTAATGTACCGTCAATATAAAAAAGGAACTGAGTAAATCTTTCTGAAAATTCAGAATTTTCCGGTGGTAAGAAAAATCCGTGAAATTCAGGTTTCTTTCCGCCATTTCACGGAAAAAGTTGTATGAGAAATATGCTTTGTTAATTCACATAAAAAATGACGGAAAACGGATCATGAATTTAAGATTTTTTTTAAAGTGTACCCACTACATGACATCCTTTGACGGAAATTATATTTAGTTGTATCTTCCTTCAGTAGAGCAGGAATGGGCGCCCTGCTACAGTAGCCGAATTGTTCGAAAATGTTTTCTGTAACATGAAGAAGACTTTTAGGCATTGCAATGGCCTCCAAACATCAGTCCTATCCAGCATCTGTAGTTTGTGTTGGAACAACAAATCCAGTCTAAGACGTTCAAGCACGTAACTTGCAAGAGTACTATACTGTGCAAATTAATTGAGACAAAGTAAAAATATCACTCTTTTATCCAAAACTATGCCTTTATATCATTCTATGCTTTGATATACACTGAATACCTGTATTAATATGAAGTATGTCCTCCTTTAGCAGAAAAGACCTCTTGAATTCGTTTTGGCATTGACCCCACTAATTGAGTGCACATATTTTTGACTTCATAATCCTGGAACCAAACTTTTATAGCATTCGTTATCATGCGTTCTTTGGTTGTACAGTCCATTTTACCTAAACGTATCTTCAAAATATTCCACACGTTTTCTATGGGATTTAACTCTGGTGAATTTCCAGGTCAATCAAGCAAATGACTTTGATTTTCCAGCATGAAATTCTTGACTAATTTCGAATTGTCACATGGGGCCAAGTCATGTTGAAATGTCCCGTCAAAAGTTTGCTAGAATGGAACAATCCTACGGTGTAATATTTCTACGTACTTTGCTGAACTCATCATACCTTGAACAGGAACTAAGCTTCCAGTGCCATTTGCTGTGAAAAAACCCCAAAACATCTGTTTCAGAGGGTGTTTTACAGTTTGTTTGACATGCTCAGGTCTTAAGAGTTCACAGATGCTTAGTCTAACGATATTTGTTTGATAACCCTGCACAAATAAATGAGTTTCATCACTGAAAATTACGCGTTTCCAGTCGTCAGCAGTCCATGATTTATATTTTTTGGCCCATGCTAAACGTTTTATCTTCATTTTCGCATTCAAATATAGTTTTTACGTTGATCTTATTGCCTTCCGGCCAACTTCAAGAAGACTACGGCGTACAGTTGAGTCACTAACATCACAACCACTAGCCAATAAATCTCTTTGAAGGTCGGTGCTTGTTTTTTGGGGGATTCATTTTACTGTTTCTGATTAGATATTTATCGGTTCGTGGAGTTGTTTTTCGTTTTCTTCCACATTTACCTCTCTTTTTTGGAACCGATGATCCAGATGCATTGTATCGCGTAAGCAGTCTTGATACACTTGATTTGCCTACACCAACTGCAAAAGCGATGTCTCTCACTGGCATAGAAGTGTGATCCTTCAGAGAAATTTTTTTCACGCTTCCTTGGGGAAATATCCATTTTTCAATACACGAAAGCAACACGTACTCACAGAGAGCAAAAAATAACATCCACCTGTCACACACGAAAGCTCACACCTGAAGATGAAGTGTCTATTTCCTGTTTAAAACCGGTCAAACCACATTCTTACTCTCACGTTCTAACAGTCACACCACCTCACAGCTGATTAAACCGGTTTACGTGGGTTTCCGACATCAACTGGCGATCACATTACAATTCTGAAAATAAAATAGCTTGTCCCATTTAATTTGCACGGTATTATAACAGGATCTCATAGCAACTTGCTGGTACTAAAAGAGACTGGCTCAAGACAGACCATTGTGGAAGAAACTTGGGGAGAATTTTATCCAAGGGGTGGTCAACAAAACTGAAAAGTATGGATTTAGGACATAACAATTTATTAGTACGGGGTAGCTTTGGAGGCCAATGCATCTGCAATTTGTCGTGGGAACTGCCGATACAAGTCCTCTGTGGTGGCGGGCAGCCCTGACGAACTCCCCGCTTGAAGGGAACATGTGCTGTGAGAAAAGATGCCGTCTTAACATGGAAAACGGCGTCCCGGTAGAGGGAGAGAAGAACGGAGACAAATTGTGGAGGAAAGCCAAAGTGTAGCAGGGTTTGTGTTAAATAGGCGTGTGAGATATTATCGAAAGCGGAACGGAGGTCTAAGGAAAGGAGAGCAAGAGGTTCAGAATGAGTCTTGGCAAGATGAATGAGATCGCGAAGAAGTTGAACATTGGAGGAAAGAGAACGGCCAGGAACAGTATAGGTTTGAGAGTCAGCAAGGATGTGAGGGAGGATAGAGTTTAGTCGACGGGAAAGAAGCTTAGTATAGAGTTTATAATCTTGATTGAGAAGAGAAATGGGGCGCCAATTTCCCAAGTCAAGAGGGTCACCCCTCTTGGGAAATAGGACCACATGTGCGTCCGTGAAACTCCTCGGGAGGGGGGAGCAGTTAAATGCATCAGAAAAAGCGGAGAGGAGAAAAGGCAACAAAAGAGGCAAGAAGGCACGGTAAAAAGGAAAGAGAGGCCGTCCGGACCCGGAGCGGCATGGGGGTTAAGGGAAGAGAAGGTGTCGGACACCTCCGTGGATGTGGGTGCAAGAGACAGGGTGTGAGCAAGATGAGACGGAACTTGAGGTAGGTTATTGAGAAGATGGGGGAGAGCAGAGGGAGAAGGGGGAGGAGTTTCACTGAACTTGGTGGTATAGAACTGACGAACGTGAGAGCAAATCGCTGCCGAATCGGATGTGATTTCGCCAGAGGGGAGGCGAAGATGACGAAGCGAGGTAGAAGACTTACGTGCAGATTCCATTGATGTTAGAAAATCATAGGTGCATTCCTCCGGATTGAGATGTTTAATGCGCAGACGTAAAAGTGCTTGCTGCGCAAGAGGTTTCAGCAAAGCCTGGAGCTCCGCCTGATATGCTGGGAAAAGCGGATCTGATAACCCAATCATTGTGAGCATCTGCCTGGCGTGATCGAGGCGCATCTGACTAGAAGTCTTCATGGTGAAGGAAAGTTGCTTGATATGTAAGAGGAGCTGATGCTTGATACGAAGCCAATACGTCAAGGTACAGGGCGCGGAATGCAACCCTGCGTGACGAGCAGCGAGAAAAGAACGGACAGAGGCACAAAATTCAGGATCAGTGAGAAGATTGGAGTCAAATGTCCACGGACGTACAGTCCGAGGGAGTGACGCCGCAACAAACACTGTGAGGGTGACCGTGCAGTGGTCTGAGGAAGCAGTAGGTTGATGTTGCAACTCGGTAATAGACGCAAGAAGCGGTGTGGAAACGTAAACCCGATCCAAGCGTGCAGTTGATGGAAGCTGACTCCCAGGCGAGCGCCACGTGTGTGAGGTCTCTTGTGGATGAAGGCGCCTATAAGCATCGGTGAAGGAGAAATCAGCAACAAGGTCATGGAGTAGTGCGACGAGATCCGTCCGACGCTCTCGTGACGAAGGAGAGTGGCCAAAAGATTTTGAAGCCGTTCCCTTTGCAGAAGGGGATACTTCCTGACGTGATGCTGGTAGAGAAAAAGGTTTCCTGATTCGCTCCTCCAGAACACGCTAGAATGGCTCAATAATGTTGAAATCGGGTGACTGTTCAAGCCTTGACAGATATGCCCTAGAGCGACTGTTCTGGACGTTGAGGCCCTCAATTTCTAGGATTAGTAATTTTTGGGGCCACACGTTAGACGTCTGCACGGGCGGAGGTGCGCTGTTTTCAGTTTAAAGAACAATGCAACGAGCCGGGCACAGACAGGCTGTTTTCAGGTTAAGGAACAAAGCAACGTACAGGGCAGTGTCGGGTTTTTTCAGTTTAAAGGACAAAGCAACGGGCCGGACAGATACAGGCTGTTTTCAGTTTAAAGAACAAATCGACGGGCCTGGCAGGGCAAAGAAACGGACCGGGACAAGTTGTTTTCAGCTTAAAGAACCAAAGTAACGTACAGGGCAGAGTCGGGCTGTTTTCAGTTTAAAGAACAAAGCAACGGGTCAGGCAGAGTCGGGCTATTTTCAATTTAAAGAAAAAAGCAACGAGCCGGACAGAGACAGGCTGTTTTCAGCTTAAAGAACAAAGCAAAGTAAAGGGCAGAGTCGGGCTGTTTTCAGTATAAAGAAAAAAGTAACGGGTCAGGCAGAGTCGGGCTGTTTTCAGTATAAAGAAAAAAGTAACGGGTCAGGCAGAGTCGGGCTGTTTTCAATTTAAAGAACAAAGCAACGAGCCGGACAGAGACAATCTGTTTTCAGCTTAAAAAACTAAGCAAAGTACAGGGCAGAGTCGGACTGTTTTCAGTTTAAAGAACAAAGCAACGGGTCAGGCAGCATCGGGCTGTTTTCAGTTTAAAGAACAAAGCAACGGGTCAGGCAAAGTCTGGCTGTTTTCAATTTAAAGAACAAAGCAACGAGCCGGCCAGAAACAGGCTGTTTTCAGCTTAAAGAACAAACAACGTGCAGTGTAGAGTCGGGCCTTTTTTCAGTTTCAAGAACAAAACAATGGGTCAGACAGAGTCAGGCTGTTTTCAGTTTAAAGAACAAAGCAACTGGTCAGGCAGTGTCGGGCTGTTTTCAGTTTAAAGAACAAAGCAACGGGTCAGGCAGAGTCGGGCTGTTTTCAGTATAAAGAACAAAGCAACGGGTCAGGCAGAGTCGTGCTGTTTTCAATTTAAAGAACAAAGCAACGAGCCGGACAGAGACAATCTGTTTTCAGCTTAAAGAACTAAGCAAAGTACAGGGCAGAGTCGGGCTGTTTACAGTTTAAAGAACAAATCAACGGGTCAGGCAGAGTCGGGCTATTTTCCGTTTAAAGAACAAAGCAACGGGTCAGACTGACTCGGGCCTTTTTTCAGTTTCAAGAACAAAGCAACGGGTGCGGCTGAGTCGGGCTGTTTTCAATTTAAAGAACAAAGCAACGAGCCGGACAGAGACAGGCTGTTTTCAGCTTAAAGAACAAAGCAAAGTACAGGGCAGAGTCGGGCTGTTTTCAGCAACGGGTCAGGCATAATAGGGCTGTTTTCAATTCAAAGAACAAAGCAACGAGCCGGACAGAGACCGGCTTTTTTCAGCTTAAAGAACAGAGCAACGTACATGGCAGAGTTGGACTGTTTTCAGTTTTAAGAACAATGCAACGGGCCGGGCAAAGACAGGCTGTTTTCAGCTTAAAGAACAAAGCAACGTACAGGGCAGTGTCGGGCTGTTTTCAGTTTAAAGAACAAAACAACGGGCCGGGCAGAGTCGGGCTGTTTTCAGTTTAAATAAAAAAGCAACAGGTCAGGCAGAGAGGGGCTGTTTTCAGTTTAAAGAACAAAGCAACGGGCATAGTTGGACTTTTTCCGATCAGTTACGTTTGGGCAGGGCCAAGTCGACCCATTCGTTTTATCGCAATGGTGAAGAAGGAAAAAAGTCATATTACCCGATTTCTGATCTATTAAACTGTTTAGCTGGCTTTACGAACTTCCATGACATAGCCTAGGGCGTAATCACAGAGGCGAGGAGAGGCACTCACAGTGTTTTTACCGTCTGTAGGTATTAAGATGGTAAAAACGCTTTGGGGATTGTTGACAACAAAACGATTTTACCCCGAGCGAGTGATGTGTGTTGACGGGGGTGTTCGTACTGCGGTGGGCTGTGTGTTTGTATGAAAATGTGGGACGACACCGATTGTTTCTCCTTTCCCTAATCGGTATAAGAACCGATTTTGTTTTTATTTTTGTTGTGTTACCGCTTGCTAGTTCAGAGAAAGAGAGATTTTGAACGCGCATAGACTTTCAATTGTCTTCGATAATTGCCAAAGTTTAGTTAGAATTTTTTGGCCTGCACTGACCTAAATATTTTCAATAACATCTCACTTCATTATTTAATTTTCGCATATTAATCAAATATAGTAGAAATACAAAATGGTACATCACGAGCCAGGCCGGACTTGAATAGCAGCTGCAATAAACGGGCCGGGCCTTAAAGGCACGGGCTTGACCAGCACGGTACTCACCAAATAAGGCCATCTCAGACTTCTACAACAGGTTCTACCGACTCCGTTGCTTTCCAGTTCAATTGATTTGCCTAATAGAACCATTTCCTACTGTAACAAGGTGTTGGTATCCTGCATAATACCCACCTTCGTGAGTATTTATGCACACAGTGGAAGCACAAACCACTGTTCCTGCAGATTCAGCAAGGCCGCATAGAAGCTGTCCTTCCTGTTCCTCTGCGTCCTACGTATCGGACATATCGGTCAACGGATACCTAGGTCTCGCTTCCCTGGCTTTCTTATCGGACATATCGGTTAACGGATAACCTAGGTATCTCTTCCCAGTACTTTTGGAAAGCTGATTGCGTATTTTGAAATTCCTTCTACACACTGTAGACGGCAAATGGACTTATATGAAGCCATCTAGCCTTCCACCTGACGTCAAGTCTGCCCCCAGTCTTCCTATCGTTCTTCACCTCAGTTCATCTGTTAAATGATGTCTCGCAGTATTTACAACAAATCTGTTCCACAGTCTGTGGACCAAAAAAGGACTTGCATGCATCCATCTTGCAACCTCCACCGGACTTTGGCCTGCCTCTAGTTTTCCGATCGCTCACCACCTCAGTTCAGTTCATCTCTTAAATGATGTCTCGCAGTCATTACAACAAATCTGTTCCACCGTCTGCGGACCAAAGAAAGACTCACATGCATCCATCTTGCAACCTCCACCGGACTTTGGCTTGCCTTTAGTCTTCCGATCTTTGTCCACATCAGTTGATCTGTTAAATGATGTCACGCACCGATTACAATAAACCTGCTCTCTCAAACTCCTTGCTTTACACCATGCAAACGATGTGATGTACACCTCCATGAAAACCGCTGCTATACTGTGACTAAGTTTCATAAACCAATGACATCGCCACACATTTACGCACAACACCCTGACTGCTCACTATATTTCACATCACATACCCAAGTTGTGTGCATTTCCAACTATTTTTTCATAAATAATACCGATTTTCCTGTTATTTCCTTAGTGTATGGCAAACCATTTGTGCTGACGTGGGGTGATTTAGCAAAAATAGGAGAAAAATATCGCTCATGGTGAAACAAAATCAGTGTGCTGTTGAACTAAAAAAAAAAAAAAAAAAAGAAGAAAAGAGTGAAGTGAAAAAACTCTGAAAATGGGTAATTGAACGCCATTATTGAGTGGAAGGGAAGGGATGAAGTGACTGCAACCATTTGTGTGACATGGTCACAACCTGAGGAAGCAACTGAATCGAAAACCCGCGCGAATGTACAGACTTATTGCAAAAGGTGTGCATCAACAGAGATCGGTACAGCAAGCATTCGTCAAGAAAAGTAAGCTGCCCCGGTGGCGCAGTGGTCTAAGGCGTTGGCCTCTGATCATTCGTCCGTAAGGGGTCCGGGTTCGAATCCCGGTCAGGCATGGATGTTGTGTTTGTCTTACGGCACTGGCTCTCTCCCTTCCCTGGAACCAGTGACCCTAAATTAGGGACGGGCGACTGCTTATAGCCCATTGAGTTGCTCACGGTGGTCGTTAAACCTCTAATCAAAAAAAAAAAAAAAAAAGAAAAGTAAAAATATCGTGGGAACCGGAAAATAAAGTCGTTCTTGGAAAAAGAGAGAAATACTGTAACAGAAGACATTTATTTCTTAATGAATTATATAATCGCCATTATTATCGATCACACTTGCCCATCGTGAATCCAAACTTTCAATGCCATCTTTATAAAAAGACGTTGGCAAAGACGTCCGAGGACCCCGTTTTGTCATCATGAATATTGTGGAATCTTTTACCATTAAGAGATTGCTGCAGAGATCTGAACAAATTGTTATCAGATGGTGCAATGTCAAGGTAATAAGGAGGATGGGTCAGAACTTCCCAGCCAAAACGTCTGTTAGGTCTCACTTTGTCATTCTGGAGGATGACACCTACAGTAAGAGTTTGCTTCAAACTGTCCAGTTGTCGACAACATAGGTTTGCTGTTACGGTCTATCAGGGTTCCAAGAGCTCAAAGTGAGCTATGCCAGAGGTAGTCCACCAAGCACAGAGCAAAACCTTTTTGTGGTGTAGGCTTGGTTTTGGCGTAGGAACTGGTTTCTGACCTGGAGAAAGCCACTGGTTTTTGTGTTTGTTGTTCACGTAAAGAACCCACTTTTCATCTCCAGTGACAATTCAATGATGAAATGGACCTTTTTCCTATCGGCTGAACAAAGATTTGCAGATGGTGGAACGCTGGACTTTGGGTCCCACACCAACTTTCACCTGAAAACAAACTCCTTGCCTATGGACCTTCACTATCTGTTGCAGGGTCTCTCGAACATTAGACCATGACGCATTAAGTTGTTGGGATAATTCATCAATAGCTTGATGAGGATCTGCCTCAATGGCTGCACGTTGCCCAGCTCCATGGGCTTTCCTACAAGACGGGAATCAGAGAGGTCAAAATTGCCTGAATTGAGCGAACCAACGCTGGCACTTGCGGACATTTAACGCATTCGGATTAACAGCGCAAATGTTATTGGTGGCCACGGTTGCATTGTTCTCCTAGTGAAATTCATACAGCATACAATGACGAACATGGCTCTTCTCGGGTTTTATGTCACTCATTTTGTTCGACAGATCTGGAAGACAAAAACACCTACATAAGTTAAAGGCGAATAGTTCATTCACCTGTACATACACTTACTTATCGTTGAACGTACACAAACACCTCACAACTTCTCCCCAAATTTCGCCCCCGAAAAAAGACATCACTTTTCGGCCCCCCGCCCGCAATAACTTCAGTGGCTGGGATCATACTGCGTAGTATAAAAAAGGAAAGACTCCAAAATTTACCGTACACAGTGTGGCAAAGAATTTTTAAGTCTTGGGTCTTAAAATGAAATAGAAACAAATTATAATTTGTTTTGGTTTGTTATTCAAAATAAGTCCCTCCGGCTACAATACACTTGTTACAGCAATTTAATAATGATTCAAATGCCTGTTCCAGTTCACTTTGCGGAATTGCCTCCAAAGCACGCGCCGAAGCTGTTTGTATGGTCGAAATATCATCAAAATAACACCCTTTTATCGTCATTTTAAGTTTTGGGAATAAAGAAAAGTCGCAGGGTGCTAAATCAGGCGAATACGGTGGATGATTCAACACACAGACGTTATTTTTCGCCAAAAATCTAAGAACAAGAAGTGAGGTGTGACTGGGTGCATTATCGTGCAACAAACACCAACTGTTTTCATCCCAATATTCTAGACGAATGCGAAGAATTCTGCCCATCAAACGCCTCAAAACATTTAAATAATCCTTATCAGTAATTGTTTGTCCACTTGAAACAAATTCTTTGTGGATAATACCCTTACTATCGAAGAATAATGAGCATTGTTTTGATTTTCGATGGAACTTTTCTTGTTTTTTGGCTTGTGGTGATTTTTTTGTCTTCCATTCCGCACTTTGTCGCATTATTTTAGGATCATATTGAAAACACCATGTTTCATCACCTGTAACAACCGATTTTAAGAAGTTTGGATTATTTTCAGCGGCTGAAATGATGTCTCTGCAATATGCACTTCTCCTTGATTTTTGTTCATTGGTTAACGTGTGTGGAACAAATTTAGCACAGACTTTTGTTTTGCCCAAATCTTCATGCAGGATGGTTCGAATCGTTTCTGTGTTGATGTTTAAAGAATCTTCCATCATTCTTAGTGACGCACATCGATTGTTTGCCACGAAATCACGCATTTTTTCAATAATCTGAGGTGTCTTAGATGAACTTGGTCTTCCGGGATGCTTATCATCTTCTAGCGTATCTCTTCCGTCCAAAAAACGTTTGCGCCACAGGAAAACATTTGATCTACTTAAACAAAACTCAACGTAAACTTGTTTCATCATTTGGTACGTTTCCGAGGCACGTTTACCAAGTTTTGTCTTAAATTTAATAACAGCCCTTTGCTCCATCTTAATAATTCAACATGAAAAAAATTTTACTTCTCTAATGAACGGCCGTTTCGTGTGAGTTACTTTAACAACTGCGCAGTACTTTTGGCAGAAAGCAAGCAGATGGACGGTTTATAACGCATTCGCGATTACACTGGTGGCGCCACCGTTGGCTGAAATCTAGCGCCAGTCTTAAAAATTCAGTGACGCACTGTGTATGACCAAAGATTTGTCATCATGGTGGAAGTGAAATTTAAGCCAGTGGCCCCAACTAGCTGTGGTCACTAAGCGTATTATCTCAATCCCCACCTCGAGTGCAAAAGGTAAAAACCATTTTGGTTCTTCAAGGAGGATATTCGAGAAAAGAAAAACTCATTTAAAGCCTGACAGCATTTTATTTCTTTATGACAATTTACCAAGATGAATTTTTTGCTCCTATTAATTTAAATACTTTTACAGGATGATTCCCAAATCTAATTCCCCTTCATGATATTCAAGACTATACCATTTCCTATGAATCTCCCGAATTTACATTACAAAGAGAGGTATTTCAAGTATATTTCTTCTGTTGCTCATGGAGTCCTTGTTGTATGTGGAAAATGGTAGCTTAAAATGACTACTGATATTGCATTCATTTATAGAAAGGACCAAATTTCCACGAGAGTTAATGTAACTATGGTTTAACTTATACCGTGATACAGGAAATGAGAGCCTTAGCAATGAATTTATTTAATTAGTAAATGAACGAATTTCAGCGTAACCACTATTTTTTTGCTTACATTTAAAAACATTCTTTTGAACATCCAGTCCCTAGCTAGTAAACATTCTTTTAAAGGCAGGATTTACACTATCTAGTTTTTAGCGCGCCTTTTTTTAAAAAAAGATAGTGCTTATGTTATCGGGTTGTCCTTTCCTTCCCTCCGTTTGTTGAAACCATATCTCTGCATAATTATTCCGATTTGAAAAATTGTTTTTGCATTGGGAAGCTTAAGATATGCTAATGATGATCCTTTATTTCGTGTTTTTTTTACGACGTACAATTATGCCGCTAGAGGGCGTAAATGCAGATGATATCAAATTCAAAATACATTATATCAGTCGCTGAGCTGGGAAAACAAGGGGATAAAGATTAATGGAGATTATCTAACCCACCTTCGTTTTGCTGATGACGTAGTCATTTTTGCAACTAGCCCATCAGAGCTGCAGAGTATGATCCAGGAACTTGCTGACAAGAGTAAAGAAGTGGGATTAAAAATGAACTTTCAGAAGACAAAAGTGATGTTCAATGCTTTTACAAGAAATGAAGATTTATCGATTGATGGAGAAAAGCTGGAGATAACAGACACGTACGTTTATCTTGGACAGCAGATATCAAGTGAGGGTCACATTGATGAAGAAATTAATCGGCGTACAAAACTTGCCTGGAGAGCTTTTGGAAGAAACAGCATAATTTTCAAGAGCAATATGCCATTATGTCTTAAAAGAAAAGTGTTTGATCAATGCATCCTTCCAGTGCTTACGTATGGTGCAGAGACGTGGACCTTAAGTAAAAGAGACATACAAAGGCTGCAGACAACTCAAAGAAGCATGGAGAGGTGCATGCTTGGTATAACCAGGAGAGATAAGAAGAGGAACTCGTGGATCCGAAAAATGACAAGAGTGGAAGACATCATGATCAGAGTTAAATCCCTGAAATGGCAATGGGCTGGACATACTGCCAGAAGAACAGACCATTGATCGACAGCCGAAATTTTAGATTGGATTCCAAGGGACAGGAAAAGACCCAGAAGAAGACCACATGGAAGATGGGTGGATGAAATTCGAAAGTATGCGGGAGTGACATGGAGGAGACTGGCACAAGACAGACCGTTGTGGAGGAAACTTGGGGAGACCTTCGTCCAGCAGTGGATTGATAATGGTTGACAATGATGATGATGATTTGCCCTTAAACATCCGATTGAAAATATTCGTTTTCCTTCCGATTCCATTTATTTCGAAGAGTATTTTAGGTATAGTCACTTTTTCAAAGTTATGCATAAATTTTCAGCTAGGGGGCGAAAAAGTAAATTGTGTTTTCCCCGATATCTGTACTTCTAAAACTCCCATTTGAATTTTTTTTTCAGCGCATACAACCTTTGATGGGAAATCTATTGCATGTAATTTCCAATTTTCGGTGAAGAATGGTTTGGCCACCAGTGGCAAAAGTGTTAATTTCTGCTTCTGATGTATTTGCCACAAAATCTGAGCATCTAAGATCTCGAGTGAAAAGATTTGGTCGTGGACCTATGCCACTCACGTCAATAAATATTTTCAGAATATATTTTTCTTAAAATATTGCATGGTTTCTTCCGCCAGAGGCGTAGAAGTATATCCTATTTTTGTCAGTATCTCTGCTTTTAATGGTACGATTTGAAAATTTCCTTCTTTATTGGATAGAGTATCCGGTGGGACAGGTTTTTCATATAATTGCAAAAATTTTAAGTAAATCATAGAGTTTCCTCTAGGGGTGGTTTAGGTAAATTGCGTTTTCCCCGGTATTTCTGCTTCTAAAACTCTGATTTGAAAGATTCTTCCTGTATCGCATACAGCTCCTGATGGAAAAAAAAAATCATATAATTTCTAATATTTTGTCAAGAATGGTTTGGCCACCAGGCGGTATAATTTTTGCTTGTGTTGTATGATATGTGCAGTAAAATCTGAGAACCTGAAAACTCGACTTAAAAAATTATTTTGTAAACCTATACCGTCACATCGAAAAACCTTTCAAGAATACTTTCTGCTTAAAATAATGCATGGTTTTCCCGCCAGGGGGCGAAGATGCATATCTTATATTTGTCAATATCTCTGCTTCTAAGAGTCCGATTTGAAAAACAGTATTTCTTTGTTGGAGAGGTTTCCTCTGCGAAATGTTTATCTATTCCAATTTTTTCTAAACGCACAAGTCTGCAACCAGAGGTCGTAAGTTCACGATTCCGTTTTCAGCAGTATCTGCGGGATTAAAAACTTCTTTCATCAGACAGATACTACTGTTTTCCATACCGGTTCCATTGACTTCGAATAACTTTGATAAATTTAATTCGCGTCAGAACGGATTCAAAAGACGTGTTCATTACACCCGAAATTCCGTGTCACCTTTCTAGTTTAAGACCTGTAGTCATGGGCCTGTAGAAAAATACCAAAAGAAAAGTGATTCTGTCACTCGATATACTCAAATATAGAAAAGAAGGGACTTCCTCACTCGATATACTCAAATACAGAAAAGAAGGGACTAACTGCTCCTGCTTACAGCAAAATAATCATAATAGTAATCATTTACTATACCATGCAAATTAATTGGGACAAGCTATTTTATTCTCAGAATTGTAATGTGGATAGCCAGTTGATGTAGAAAACCCACGTAAACCGGTTTTATCAGCTGAGAGGTGGTGTGACTGTTAGAACTTGATAGTAAGAATGTGGTTTGACCGGTTTTAAACAGGAAATATGCACTTCATCTTCAGTTGTGAGCTTTCGTGTTTGACAGGTGGATGTTAGTTTTTGCTCTCTGTGAGTACGTGTTGCTTTCGTGTATTGAAAAATGGATATTTCCCTAAGTAAGCGTGCAAAAATAATTGCTCTGAAGGATCACACTTCTATAACAGTGAGAGATATCGCTTCTGCAGTTGGTGTAAGCAAATCAAGTGTATCAAGACTACTTATGCGACACAATGCATCTGGATCATCGTCTCCAAAAAGGAGAGGTAAATGTGGAAGAAAACGAAAAACAACTCCACGAACCGATAAATATCTAATCAGAAATAGTAAAATGAATACAAAAAAAAAGCACCGACCTTCAAAGAAATTTATTGGCTGGTGGTTGTGATGTTAGTGATTCAACTGTACGTCGTAGGCTTCTGTAAGTTGGCCGGAAGGCAAGAAGACCAACGAAAAAACAATATTTGAATGCAAAAATGAAGATAAAACGTTTAGAATATGCCAAAAAATATAAATCATGGACTGCTGACGACTGGAAAAAGGTAATTTTCAGTGATGAAACTCATTTATTTGTGCAGGGTTACCAAGCAAATGTCGTTAGACGAAGCAACTGTGAACCCTTAAGACCTGAGCATGTCAAACAAACTGTAAAACACCCTCTGAAACAGATGTTTTCGGGGTTTTGTTTACATCAAATGGCACTGGAAGCTTAGTTCCTGTTCAAGGTATGATGAATTCAGCCACGTACGTAGAAATATTACAACGTAGGATTGTTCTATTCTTGCAAACGTTTGACGGGACATTTCAACATGACTTGGCCCCATGTCACATTTCGAAATTGGTCAAGAATTTCCTGCTGGAAAATCAAATTCATTTGCTTGATTGGCCTGTATATGCACCAGACTTAAATCTCATAGAAAACTTGTGGAATATTTTGAAGAGACGTTTAGGTAAAATGGACTGAACAACCAAAGAACGCATGATAACGAATGCTATAAAAGTGTGGTTCCACGATTATGAAGTCAAAAATATGTGCTCTCAATTAGTGGAGTCAATGCCAAAACGAATTGAAGAGGTCATTTTTGCTAAAAGAGGACATACTTCATACTAATACAGGTATATACCCGTGTATATCAAGGCATAGAATAATATAAATGTATAGTTTTGGAAAAAAGAGTGATGTTTTACTTTGTCCCAATTAATTTGCACAGTATAGTAATAAAAAAAATATTATCTACCCGCATGGAAGGTGCTTCTGTGACCACATAAGTACATTGTTTGAAATCGTAATTAAAAAAAATGGGTTCTGAAAATTGGTCTTTCTATTAAAATTTCTGCGGGCTCATGTCGGACCAGATTTAGCTTTGAGGTGTTTCAGGTTCATTCGGGTAGGAGACGGTGTAAAGAGTTTTCGGGTTGGGCCCGGCTGAATTGAGCGCTTCGCTGTCTGTTATCGGGTACGAACGGGTCAAAAACGTCAGGTTCGTGCAGGCCTTTATTCTGAATCGCTGAATGCTCCGCATGTGTCGAATGGGTGCAGAATGCCGTCGGCCCGGGGATATTGGACCAACATATATAAAATAAATAGCTACATTAAATGGTAAGTTAGTGTTTTACTTTGAAATTGCGTAATAACCCCCTTTAAGACTGAGAGACAGCTTCTAAGTGATACCGACAGCAGAACATACTTTATTTAATGTAAAATATAAATTTACTTTTTACCAACCAACCAACATCGTATGCATCACTAAATGAATCTGTTCATGCACATGCTCCATCAGCAATCCTCATTTACATGCATATTTACAACTGCATGGTCACATTCTCAAACACGAGGCATTAAAAGACTTCATCATGCTACACGAACCATAGATCTACCCTATTCACAGACATGCATCTTTCAATAAATTCATCCATAGCTGCGCCATCTGAAGGTGGCATAGTATCTGGCGCCACGACAGTGAAAGTGGCATGACAGTCTGAGCAACGGCAGTAAACATGGCATGACAGTTTGGGCCATGAGAGCGAAAGTGGTATGATAGCTTGCATCACGATAGTGAAATTGGCGTAATAGCTTGCGCCAGGATAGTGTACGTAGCATGATATCTTGCGCTATGATTGTGATTGTGTAATAGCTTGCGCCAGGATAGTGTACGTAGCATGATATCTTGCGCTATAATTGCGAACGCGAAATAGCTTGCGCCAGGATAGTGTACGTTGCATGATATCTTGCGCCAGGACAGTGTACGTTGCATGGTATCTTACGCCAGGATAGTGTACGTTACATGATATCTTTCGCTATAATTGCGAACGCGAAATAGCTTGCGCCAGGACAGTGTACGTTGCATGATATCTTGCGCCAGGTCAGTGTACGTTGCATGATATCTTGCGCCAGGATTGTGAGCGTGATATAATACCTTGCGTCGTGATAGTGAGCGTGGCGCAATGACTTGCGCCAGGAGAGTTTACATGGCACAATATCTTATTGCAGGAAAGTGTACGTGCCACGACATCTTGCGTCATGACAGTGAACGTTGCGTAATATCTTGCGCTATAATAGTGAACGTGATATAATAGTTTGCGCCATGATCGTAAATGTGGCATGATGGCTTGCACCATGACGGTGAACGCGGCATGACAGCTTGCTCCACGATAGTGAACGTGGCGTAATACCTTGCGCCAAGATAGTGTACATGGCATAATATCTTGCACCAGGGTAGTGTACGTAGCACTACATATTGCGCCATGATAGTGAACGTTGCGTAATATCTTGCGCTATGATAGATAATAGTTTGCGCCATTATCGTAAATGTGGCATGACAGCTTGATGCACGATAGTGAACGTGGCATAATAGCTTGCGCCCAGAGGGCTGGAGATGACTGGAGAAAGTTCTGGATGACCACCGTTCCAAGCCGTTTTGGCTAGGAACGACAGTCATCCCGAATTTTACACGAACAGCACTAGTAAGTGTTTACATTACTTATACCGCCGTGTATTGAAACAATAATTACTGTCTTGTGATATTGCAACGGTGTGTTGAGTGTACATTATTAAAAAACAAATGCTTATAGAGGATTTTTTGGGCTTCAGCAAAAAATTTTTTAACAAAAACAAATTTTGTATACTTTGTCTTTTAGTGGTTCAGCAGAAATTCACACCACAGGTGTACGATGATTTTGTCATTCGTGGAAATACAGCTGTTCTTCGATGTCACATACCGCCTTTCGTACGAGAGTACATTACAGTTGATTCATGGATCAAGAATGAAGATGTGGTATTAAAGAGCACTGATATTGAAGGTAAAATTTTTAATTGCACCTTTTATAAATTAGTGAAAAATTATTAAATTGATTGATGCTCCATGTTTCTTCCAGCTACTATACATAAATCCTATTTACATATCAATAAAAGATCCTTCCGCAACGTCAGGTCGCAGGGTAATTTTGTTTTTTTTATTTTTGATTGGAGGTTTAACGACCACCGTGAGCAACTCAATGGGTTATATAAGTACTCGCCAGTCACTAATTCAGAGTCACTGGTTCCAGGGAAGGGAGAGAGTCAGTGCCGTAAGACCAACGCAACATCCATACCTCACCGGGATTCAAACCCGGACCCCTTTCGTACGAAAGATCCGAAGCCACCGCTTAGATCACTGGGGCGGCCATCCTGCGAGAGTTTTTCTGTGCCGTAGGTTTCGTTCCTCGATCAAGTCCGTCATCCAACTTGAGTACGAGGTAGCTCTGGCCCGGCAGGCAGTTCCTGCTTTCTTCTCGATCTGGTCCGCCCACCTCCCATGGTTTCGGGTTGAGCATGGGTTGATTCAATTCGTTTGATCAGTTTTTTTTTTTTTTTTTTTTTTTTTTTTTTTGTACTGGTTTCTTCACTTTGTTTGTTTTTGCTTTTCCGGGTTGTTGTCTTGTTCTGTTTTTGATTGAGCTGCAGGTTTTTTTCCCTTGTATTCATTCTTTTCCTCTGATCCTGTTGTTTTTCCTTTTAATTTTTTACCGTTTTTCTTTTTTGGTTTTTATGATGGCCCTTTGGTAATGTTGTACTGTTTTGCTTCCTTGAGATTCCGGTCTTTTTGTTGTTTTTTCCCCTGTGCTTTGTTAGCTCATTCTACTGGTCGGTATATTCTTTCTTGGATAGTGCTTTTCTATACTTTTCCTCTTACTAGCGGCCTCGGCCTCTTTGTCTGAATTTTCTTGCCGTTTTGCGCTGTGATTGGATGTTTTACAGCTAGTTGCCTTGACTTTTTTTCTGTCCGGAGTCCGTGGGCATTTGTGTTCCTGTGTTCTGTGTGTATTTTTTTTCTGGTTCTTGGTGGTGCTGTGCAATCGGTTATTGTTTTTTGTGTCGGTATTTTTGTTGAGTTGTTTGTCTATTTATTATTGTGTGCTTGCTTTCTATGTTTTCGTCGGCCACAGTTGTTGGTTGACGCATTTCTTGTTGTGGTGTTTTCTTCCGTTCCTACAGATGAGACTTCAAATACTTGGCTCGATGCGCATTCATCCTTGGCTTCACCCAAAGCAAAGGACATTCATTGGCTTCATCTCCATCGCCGGCTTTTAACCCCTCGCACCCTGTATCGTTTTCGCCATTTTTCTTCCCCTTTGTGTTTTTTTCTGTTCTACACTTGGTGATGTCTCCCATTCATATGATTCTTGCCTGGTTCTTCAACCGTTGCTTTCCTTGATGTTTTCCCTTCTTTGTAAGGTCTGTCCTAGCTTTCATTCTATGTTTCATCATTACTTCCTCCGTCGCCATCACTCTTCCGCTAGTTCTCATAATCCAGTCTGTGCTTTTTTTCTCATTCTGCAAACAAAACTGACCATTTATTTATTTCATCATTTCTGTGTTCAGCGAGCGTCGCTCCGTCGTTATCACCTGGCCAGAGTCTTTCTGTGCCACCGCTATCGTTCTTCAATAAAAACTGTCCTCCAACTTGAGTATGATTTAGCTTCGTCTCGGCAGACGATTCCAGCCTTTCTTGCTACTTGGTCTCCGCATTTGGCGTGGTTTCATTTCAGCCACGGCAAGGTTGATTTGTTGTCATGAATCCTCCTTCTTCCTCCTTTCTTTCTTTTTTTTTTTTTTGTGCTCTGACGACACCACATGCGGCGTCGCTGCTCGTTGACTTTTTTGGGTTGTCTCTCTTCTGTCTTCCGTTTCTTCCTCCTTCTTTTCTGTTTCTATTTGTTGTTGCTTCCTGTTGTTTTTGTTTTAGTTCGTTCCTTTCCTTGTTCATTTGTTCTGCTTCTCACCTGTAGTGTGTTTTGTTTTTCGTCACTTTCCAATACAAATTGTGCGTGTGTGTTTATTGTGTTTTTTTTTTTTTTTTTTTGCCTTCTAGTTTTGTGCCGTTTCTGTGTTAAATTAGCTTGAGCATTTGGTGTTATTTCTCTTTACGGGTTGTGTGTGCTGTATGTTCTATTTGGTTTTATCTCCCCTTGGCAATTGTCCTGCCTCCCATACTGTCCTGTTTCGATTGTGTTCACCCAGGATTGTACCGGGTTGCTTATACCATGGCTATTTGTGCTATCCGTCAGTATCCATAGTTTTTTTTTATGTGGTATGCGCTTGGTCTCTTTGAGGCCATTTTGAGGTTTGTTGACCTGGGCTGTGAGTCAACACCCTTTAATTTGTACTGTGCTTTACTGAGTTGTCTCCAAGATTTGTGAATTGTGCTACAATTGCGATTTCCTAATGTATGGTTGTTGTTTTTTTCTCGTATTGTTATTTTATTTCTTGTGAAGTGGTTTTCTTTTTGTGTTGCGCGCTCTTTACTTTTGTGCGTTCTTTTTGGCGTACTGTCGTCTGACGTTGTTGGTCGACATACTTCCTTTTTCTACTGCACTGAGTGATTTGAATGCTTTGCTTTTTTGTGTTACATTGCTACTTGTATAGTGTTGTGTGATATTTGATGTGCTGATTTTTGTTTTTGTCTTATGCTATTTTTTTTTTGCTGTTTGCAAGTGTGTAGTGTCTCTGCCCAGTTTGGTCGGGTTGCTACTGTTTGCCTTTACCGTGATTGTACTAAGGATTTATTAGTTAATATGTTGACCCTCTTATTAGCGTTTCGTCTTCCATAGTTGCAGTCATTGTACTAATATTTTGCAGGTTGTTTATGTTTAGTGAAGATTGTTGGTGCTTGCACGGGTTTTTCCGTGATTACTCTTCTCTGTATGGTCTGATATTGTTTCAACTTTTGTACATGCCATTGTTGTTTTTCCCGTGTTGTGTACCTTTGCTTCTACATACGAATTCTTTGAGAGAGCGTTTGCCCGTTGCAATGGGCCAGCACTTTACCTTCGCATTGTGAATTTTTGCCTTTTGTTTTATTGCTATTTGCTCTGTGTATTGTTGTTATTGTGTTGAATTTTATGCCTTTTCTCTCATTTTTGTTTGTTTGGTGTTTTGATATGTGTGCTAGTGCGTTGTGCTTTCGCTCGACGCTGTCGAACTTTGCAATTGAATGCCCTTTTTTTACACTGCGATTGCACCGTGCTTGTGGTCCGCCATCTTACCGAGTGATGTTTACTAGTTTGCAATAACCCTTGCAACGTGTGGGTTTTCACACTTAACATCGATTGTGTTTCTTTTACTCGGGGTTATATGGTGCAACCGGTTGTTTTTCTCGTTTGTGTTGATTTACTATGATATTACCCTTACACCTATTTCTGCATCTTGCGTTATGTTTTGTACAGCCTGTTGTAATTTGTTTGGTATTTTCCCGTCATGCCTTTTGCTGTGTTGTTAGGTCCTGTTTTTCCCCTTGTTTTAGTTAGTGTTGTGTTTCTGTGTGTAAGTTCTTATCGTGCACCATTGGGTTTTTTTTGTCTTTTTTTTGAAATCCGTCAGCCTGGAGCAGTTGGTCTACGCGACTCTTTAGGTGTTGTTGTCCAGTACTGTGTTTCTCTACAGCTTAGCCTCTGCTCCAGTTTTTTTTTTTTTTTTTTTTTTTTTTTTTTTTTTGTTTCAGTGTGCCAATTGTGCTGTTTTCCCCCTGGATTTCGTTCTTTTTTGTAGAATTTTGAGTTGCATTGTTACATATTTTATTTACCTTTTGATTTCAAACAACACGTTTTGTGACTAGTGCCTTTTTCTGCCTTTTTTTAGATGGTTTTATCGTGCTTTTATCTGTTCATCCTTTTATCTAGTCATCACTTTGATTATTTTAATTTCTGTCACAAAGTTTTTTTGGTTTGAGAAATAAGTGTTAGTCTCGTTAACACCAATAAATATCTTTATTGGTGTTTTTATACCAATAAAGATATTTTGAACTCCGGAGTGAGGAAACACGGGTTCGATGCCCGTCGCGGACAAAGCTTATGTTTTCACAATGGCACGCGATTGCTGAAAATGGATCCAGTTGCATTTGAGTTCGAAAAATGTGTGATTTTTTTCCACAAATTGTTTATAATAAATGAAAAATTCCTACTTCCTTTAAAGAAAAAATAATAAAGAGGTGTGATAAACTACAGAGGTGAAAACTTGTGCCAAGACGACATATCTGCAGCGAGACATTCTGTCCGTGTAGTTTAGTTGGGAGAGCGACTTACTGCGGAGTAAGGGGACACGGACACACTTGTGTTTTTACAAGTGTGTGTTACTAAATTTTAACTGCTTTCCATGTATAAATAAGCCAAGTGTTCTACAAAACGTGTTTTTATGTTACGCTTATTTAGATCTAGAGAACGTGATATCACATGACATGATGTTCAAGAAATATTGTCTTCTACGTGAAAATTATACACTCTTCCAAAATTCGCAGTTGTCTTTTTTTGTATTTTCAATTTTATAATAAGGTCAAACAACGAAAGAATTTGCTATACTATCTCTGCAGTTTCACTGTTTAATTCCTAAGGCTGCATTATTTTCATTGAGAGAAAGCGTTTTCTGTGTTTTTCTTTGTGATCAATCCCCTTTCTTTTGGGCTCTTCAATTAAGAATGTGCTGCCTCCCCAGTAGTCTGTTTCCACCTGCGCACTTCTCGCTGCATAATCTAGCTTCGCGTTGGTTTGCACACCTTTTTTCTGTTTCTTTCTTATTTTTGAAGAAATACGAATTATTCGTTCCTCTACTATATATTTGCATTGATATTTTTTCTTCTTTCACGCAACTTCCCTGTTGCTGCTCTGCATGTTTTCATTTTGTTTTCTCAATGCTTCTTATTTTGTCTTTCTCTAGTTATGCCTTACAACTAGCAAACATATTAGTTTGAATTCTTTTGCCTAAGAGTTTTTCAGTTTCCTCGCCTTTTCAGCGGGCAACAGTTGAGTAAACAATAATATTTTCTTCTTTCGTTTTTCTTTTTGCTGAGTTCAGCACTTCTAACACTGCGAGCGAGTGGCTGTGTTGCTAGCCAACATTCTCGGTCTGCAGATATCTGGAGTATATTTTCCCTTTAATTAGTACAACTGACATCATCTCCATACTGTATTGACAAAAGTCACAGGGCACCTAGAAGAGAAACACAACATAGGATTTATTGACATACGTTTGTATGGTGTCGGTCCACCTTTGGCCTCAATGAACGCACTGACCCTTCGAGACATGCTTTCGACAAGGTTTTGGAACATAGCGGCAGGTATGCGCTTCTATACAGTACATAATGCTGCCTCTAACTGTAGTTTAGTACTAGGCCTTGGTTCCAAACTTCTTATGCAGCGCTTTAATTCATCCCATCGGTGCTCTGTGGGATTAAAATCAGGGCTCTGTATTGACCAGTCCACACACAGTACGGAAGTATCGTCAAACCACGCCGTAACAGTCCTTTCTATATGACTCGGTGCATTATCCTACTGGTACCAGCAAGTCTCGGTTCCATAGCATTGCCACAGTGTTGATCCGGTATAATTGTCCAGAATATCGAAGTAGATCTGCTGGTTCACAGGTTTGTCCACGATAACCAATGACCCGGGACCATACCACGAAAAACACCCCCACACGAATACACTGCCAGCTCCAAACTTGGCCGTAGAAATAGTACACTGTGGTAAATAGCGTTCCCCGGCTGCCACCATACCCACACATGGCCATCAGACTGATGGATCTTTATGTGCATTCATCAGTCCATAGGACCCGTTTCCATTGATCTACGGTCCACTATAAATGTTCTTTTCACCATACTAAACCACGAGTAGCATTCCGAGTGGATATGAAAGGCTTATGAGGACCTCGGTGACCCATGGAATGAAGTTCTCGGCGTATGGTACGTGTACATACCGATGTTCCAAAATGTTTGCTCACTTGTACACTGAGGTCTCGTGCAGTGCTGCGTCGATTAGCTGTAACGACTGCTTCGACGTCCTCTATCACTGATTTTCTTTGGTCTGCTGGTAGGTTTTGCTGCTTCAGGCACGCCATGTGTCTTCCACCTATTCAGTACATCTGAAACAGTTGACTTGGGTATGTTTAAACGCCTCTCGGTTTCTCTTATGGACAACCCACTAATGTAACACCCAACAACCTTTCCTTTCTCAAAGTCAGTTCTCTCCCGCCGCGACATTTTCACTCAACCTCACAGCGCGATGTGATCGCGGTCAGCTGCAGGCTTGTTTTGATATTCTTTGCAGCTGTACCGGGCATTTAAACAAAGCAGAGGATCCGTTCATTTGATTTTGAAGCGGTGTCCGGTGACATTTTTCAATATAGTGTATGCATATGTGGCAGAGTTTGGACAACAATTGTACTGCACCTTCCGATCAATATGTACCATAAGATTTCGCCCGCATCCATCTCTACTTGTGAGCAGGACACCAATATTAATATACAAGATATTCAAAAATTATCTCTACGAGTTTGACCTTTAATAAAACCTTAAAGGAATAAGATAGCGAGGTTCTGTTTGTTGTACATAGTGCGTAAAAGAATTTTTAAGACTGGCGCTAGATTTCAGCCTACGGTGGCGCCACCAGTGTAATCGCGAATGCGTTATAAACCGTGACCCTCTGCTTGCTTTCTGCCAAAAGTACTGCGCAATTGTTAAAGTAACTCAAACGAAACGGGCGTTCATTAGAGAAGTAAAATTTTTTTCATGTTGAATTATTAAAATGGAACAAAGAGTTGTTATTAAATTTAACGCAAAACGTGGTAACAGTGCCTCGGAAACGTACCAAATGATGAAACAAGTTTACGGTGAGTTTTATTTAAGTAGATCAAATGTTTTCTTGTGGCACAAAAGTTTTTTGGACGGAAGAGAGACGCTAGAAGAGGCTAAACATACCGGAAGACCAAGTTCATCTAGGACACCTGAGATAATTGAAAAAGTGCGTGATTTCGTGGCAAACAATCGATGAGCGTCACTAAGAATGATGGAAGAGTCTTTAAACATCAACAAAGAAGCGATTCGAACCATCCTGCATGAAGATTTGGGCAAAACAAAAGTCTGTGCTAAATGTGTTCCACACACGTTTCCCAACGGACAAAAATCAAGGAGAAGTGCACATTGCAGAGACATCATTTCAGCCGCTGAAAAGGATCCAAACTTCTTAAAATCGATTGTTACTGGTGATGAAAAAGGGTGTTTTCAATATGTACATAAAACAAAGCGACAAAGTGCGGAATGGAATTAAAAAAACTCGCCACAAGCAAAAAAAAACAAGAAAAGTTTAATCGAAAATCAAAACAATGCTCATTATTCTTCGATAGTAGGGGTATTATCCCCAAATAATTTGTTTCAAGTGAACAAACAATTACTGGTGAATTTCATTTAAATGTTTTGAGGCGTTTGATGGGCAGAATTCGTCGCATTCGTCCAGAATATCGAGATGAAAATGGTTGGTGTTTGTTGCACGATAATGCACCCAGTCACACCTCACTTCTTGTTCATAGATTTTTGGCGAAAAATAACGTCTGTGTGTTGAATCATCCACCATATTCGCCTGATTTAGCACCCTGCGTCTTTTCGTTGTTCCCAAACCTTAAAATGACGTTAAAAGGGTGTTATTTTGATGATATTTTGACCATGCAAACGGCTTCGACGCGTGCTTTGGAGGCAATTCCGCAAAGTGAACTGGAACGGGCATTCGAATCTTTATTAAATCGCTGTAAGAAGTGTATTGAAGCCGGAGGGACTTATTTTGAGTAACAAACCAAAACAAATTATAATTTCTTGTTTCCATTTCATTTTACAGACCCAGTCTTTAAAATTCTTTGACGCACTGTGTACGTGTAACAGCAGCGCATAAAGGTTTGTTGACACGCAAAAGGGTTTTGTTTACTTTCAGGTACGACCCTGAACTTGTGATGGTCACCCCACGGGAAAACCGTCTAGACGCTATTCGTGCAACCGACGGTGCACATGTGGAGCTATAATAGAATCCCAACAAATTGTGTAACGGCTGTTCAATATGCAATAAACCGATTTTAATTCTCTTATTTCGTTTCTGTTTTATTGAGGGTCAAAGTTGTAAAGATAATTTTGGAACAGCCTGTATTTTCATTTACACTATAGTGTAAAAAAAAATGGGATGCCGCTCCAATACCGCGTTGATCCTCTTCACGATGGGATAACGGCAGCAACGTGACAGGGCATTGGTAGTATGAGCTCTCTGTAGTACTGCGGAGAGAGTGCACACAATGCCTACTCAAGACCCTCTCGCGATTCCATAATATTCGCCGGTAGAGGATTCTTGGGATTGACGGCACGTTGAACATCATCACAAATGTATTCGATGGCGTTTAAATCCGGCTGACGAGCTGTCAGGTGAGGATTGCAAACCCCATGGAATGTTTCTGCAGCCCTAATGGACGACTATGAGAGTGTGAGGTGGAGAATCGTCATTTTGAAAGAGGTCGCACGACATGAACAGGTGCAAGTGATCCCAAAGAATGGTTATGTAGCCTCCACCGGTCAGTGCGGTTTTCAGACTTATGAGGAGTCTTAATGCGTGCCAGTTCGAAACACCCCACACCATAAAAGAGCCACCACCAGTCTGCACTTTCCCTTGTAGGCATGTGGAATCCATTGCTTCGTGGGGACACGGAGTCAGATATCTGCCCGGAAAAGTTGGTACTGTGATTCGTCGGATCAGGCTACACGTTTCTAGTCATTTTGCTTTCAATAGCGGCCTTGCCGAGCCCAGGCGAGATGCACAGTCTTATGTCGTCGGTTCAACAATGACATCCGGGTGGGCCGTCGGCTCCGGAACCATGTAAAACACAGGGAACGTTATATTGTCCGAAGGTTTATGCTACTATTATGTCACACGTCTCGCGGATGTTACGATGCGTGCCGGACGCCGTGCTGTCGACGATTGTCCAGAACATTTCTATGGCCACACTGGTATCTCACTCTGGAGTTTCACCCAGAGTTTGTGTAGTCCAGACACATCCTTGAACTTGTTGACAGTGTAAATCTAAATTTCGTGGTATTTTCCGAGATGGGATGACCCATCTCCCGGGAGCCGTTCGAAGTAGCTTAAATCCAGATCAATTATCATGTGAACTGCAAATGCCTGATCTTGCGATACTATCTTTCTCTATGTGCATATGTGTATCTTCCTTATGAGACGCACATACATGTATAAGAAAGATGCACATATACGCATATATGCTCTAAGATGCACATATGTGCATCTTCCATCATCTATCATCTGAACTATCTTATTATATGTGATCTTATCATCTGAACGATCACCAGATGATCATCATCTATCATTCAGATGATCTTATCATCATATATCATCTGAACGATTATCAGGTGCTCTTATTATCATCTATCATTCAGATGATCTTATCAACATCTATCATTCAAATGATCGAATCATCTTCTGTCATTCAGATGATCGTATCATCTGACATCTGAACGATATTGTTATATGTGATCCACTGTATCATGTGAACCATCTTATATGTGATCTGATCTTATTACATGTGCATATATGCATCATCTATCAACTATCATCTGAACTACAAATGCTACTGCCTGATCTTGCGGTGGTATCTTCTTCTATGTGCATATGTGCATCTTAATAATATGGTGCACACAAGAGGAAGATGCACATATAAGCATAGAGCGCTAAGATGCACATACTGTATGTGCATCATCTATCATCTGAACGATCTTTCTATATGTTATTTATCATCTGAACGATCTTGAGAGATGTGATTTATCATCTGAACGATCTTGTTATATGTGATCAATCATGTGAACGATCTTATGTGATTTGATCTTATTATATGTGAATATGTCCATCATCTATCAACTATCATCTGAACTGCAAATGCTGCTGCCTGATCTTGCGATGGCATCTTCTTTTATGTGCATATGTGCATCTTAATAATATGATGCACATACTGTATGTACATATGTGCATCTTCCATTATCTATCATCTAGCATTTGAACGATCTTATTATATGCGATCTTATCATCTGAACGTTCACCAGATGATCTTACCATCATTAATCATTCCGATGATCTTATCATCATCTATTATTCAGATGATCTCAACATCATCTATCATCTAAACGATCTCATTATATGTGATCTATCATTTGAACGATCTTATTATAAGTGCATATGTGCATCTTTCATCAACTATCATCTGAACTGCAAATGCTACTGCCTGATCTTGCGATGGTATCTTCCTCTATGTGCATATGTGTATCTTACTCATATGATGCACGCATGAGAAAGATAAACATACAAGCATATGTGTCGTAATGTGCATATGTGTCGTAATGTGCATATGTGCATCTTCCTTTTTATGTGCATATGGTATCTTCCTCTATGTGCATATGTGCTTTGCGGAGGATACAATTTACCGCATGGGTGTGTTGACATGTAATATAAATGGTAGGGCCCTTTCCAGTTTTTTTGTTGTTTTTTTTGCACCTCAGAGTGTATGCGCACGGTATTCATTTCCTTGCTTTTCTTCAGGAATGCATACAGGGAAGCATACATTTTAATATGAAATTTGCTAAATAATATATCGCAAATATTACAAAATACAATTTCTACACAAACGTTCGAACATGCAAGTTACAGTTAACTTAAATCGAGTATTCTGTCCGGTGTAAGGCTGAGTAACTTTTGTAAATTTTGTGCGTGGTATAACAGATATGCTTTCTTATTATTACACTGTTTAAAACAAAAATTGTTTATGTTGATTTTCTAATGTGTGTTATAGACCAGGAGCACTGATTCCAACGGCGATCTTCGGTTTCTTTGTATCATCAAAACTTCATTAATTATCAACAATTTGTATTTTTATTGATACACTGCCATTCGCATTTGTTACAAGGTAAACGTAGGCACAACAAGAGATTGTAAGCTCTTCCCTGACTCTTTCTGTTATATTTGTGGGTCTTGTATTAGTATTAAGCAAGTCAAGCACAAATTTACCACAAGGATCAGGTTTTCCCTTGTATATCAGGCTTACTTCCTAATGGCTATGGGAGACCAAAACAAGATTTGGGTACCACATGTTTGCTGTGGAAGTTGCACGTCAACTTTGGACGGTTGGCTTCGTGGTGCCAGGAAGCCAGTGTCAATTGCCATCCTTGAATTTCGTGGGAACGGACGTGTTAACTTTATAACTGCGCCTTTTGTATGGTGGATATTTCCAAGCGCAAGAAGCCTAGAGGCCGGAATGCTATTACACATCCCAACATATCATCTACTGCACCAGTTCCACATTACGGTGAGCTTCACATACCACAATCACCAAAAGGTATGGGGACCATAAAAGAAGATATCCAGTCTGGTGGTGATTGTGTGGAAGACAAAGATATGATCATTTCAAGAATCGATTGCACTAAACTGAGTAGTTTTTACTCCCCTTAATATACACTGAAGAACAATTGAATTAGAGATACCTGTCTAGTAACGTGTAGTACCACCTTTCGGCCTGATGGCGGCGGCGATTCGTCTTGGCATGGACTCTACAAGACACCGGAAACGTTTGGAAGGCGTACGGATCCACGACCCCTGAATCAGCTCTCACAGTTTACGAAGATTTGATGGAGGGTGGTCATCTCTCTCGATGGCATCACAGATGTGCTCGATGGGATTGAGGTCAGGTAACCTAACTGGGCAAGGAAGCGAGGTAACGTCGGTGGAGTGTTCATCCAACAATTTGGATACAATTCGGGAGCGATGTCACGGTGCATTCTTTTATTGCAGGATGAGGTCCCAAGTGGGATGTTGAAGACGCACAAACGGGAGCAAATGGTCGTCCACGTTGACCTGTGAGGGACGATGTCACAAGAACCAGGGGTCCCATTTGAATCCACGTAAACAGTCCCCTGACGAGAATGCTTTCCCCGCTAGCTTTAAGGGTACCCTGCTGGCAAGAACGATTCATCGCTTCATGTGGTTTGCACCGTACTCGTATCCTGCAATTCACATGTACCAACGTAAATCTCGACTCATCAGTCCAGGCAACATTTTCCCACATATCTAAGGTGCAGTGGCGATGTTCCCGCGCCCATGCTAATCTTTGCACTTTGTGATGTGCAGTCAGCAGCGGTACCCTCGTGGGACGATGGCTTCTGTACCCCAAAGCGACAAGATGGTTCTGGATGGTGTGGCTGCTTACACGTTTTTGTGCACCAGTGTTAAATTGCAGAGTGATTTCTTGCACTGTAGCTCGTCTATCCGCTGTTACAATGCGAGCTAGCGAACGACGACCCCACTCATCCACACGCTGTTGTCCACGGCAGTTGGCCCTAGCAGGGATGGTTTTACCGGATTCAATGCACTCACGGTGCACCCGTGACACAGTGGCTCGTGAAAATCCCAGTGCCTGCACGACTTCCGACATGAAGTAACCCATTCGCCGGGCCCCGACAATTTGCTTACGATCAAATGCTCTTAGATCCTTCGTCTTACTCATACTGCGTCCGACTGTTACTGATTCCCGTTTCATCACTCTTTATATTGTCGGATCGTTGCATACGTCATGTCGTTTCCGTTTACAGGGCCGCCTACATCGCCGGATTTGCATAACGGCAGCTGTCTCTAATTTCATTGCTCTTCAGTGTAGATTTTCTTACAGTTAGGATTTCAATCCTAAGTGAAAAATTACACAATGAAACATACACATGTACGTAGAGAAAGAGAAAATTCTGAGCACTACGCAGAACATACACCGTTCACGAAACAGACTGAGGTGTTTCTTTGCACAGATCGTGGCAGCTGTAATCAAGTGTCCATGTCCGCTCTTATCGCTGAGACCAAAGTCAGGAAGACTTCTACTACACACTTTTTCACTGGGTGGGAATGCAGCAAGACGCATTTCGATTAATTCTCCATAATTGAAAACCTTATTGTATACAGCCGCCTACAAACGTGTGCGTCCACATTTCTCCTTCGCAACAGCAGCCACACGTCGTGAGTTGGACTCTACCAGTTGGTGGCTGTCGTTTGAATATTTTTGTAGGATTTAGAACATGCTTTGCATTAATGTTTTCTATTATAACCTTCGGTAACAAGTTTTAAACAACGCCTGTGTCAGTGCATAACAGACTATCTCTTCACAGAATTAAATGTAGGCACGGTACGGAGTTTGTTCGACCTTAATTTATGTTAATTAAAGACTTTGTTTATGAATGAAGGGTAGGAACGCCGCCCGGGTGGCGCATTTGTCTAAGCGATGGCCTCTGATCATTCGTCCGAACGGGGTCCGGGTTTGAATCCCGGTGAGGCATGAATGTTGTGTTTGTCTTACGGCACTGGCTCTTTGCCTTCCCTGGAACCAGTGGCCCTAAATTAGGGACGGACGACTACTTATAGCCCATTGAGTTGCTCACGGTGGTCGTTAAACCTCCAATTAAAAAAAAGCGTAGGAACGTGATAGATTAAACTTAAAAATAGATCAGTAAAGAGAAAGACATATTGAACCACTTTAATTTTGGGTACCCGAATTGAACACCTTTATCTATGAATGAACAGTGGCTAGATTAAGAATACAAATTGGTACGAGCAACAGAACTGTTTAAGTAAATATAAATCAATAAAATTTCCTGGTAGAGGATGGAGACATGTTAATAATTACATACGTTCTTGTTTTATGAGAAATTGTAATGAATAATAAAATTCTTAAAAAAAACCATTCAAAATTTAAAAATTACCAGAAAGAAATAAAAAGAAAAATTCACAAGACGAGGGATTGAAAGAAAAGTTTCCACACACGTGTTAAATAAAAACAGAAATTGAAACAGTTTAAAACGCATCCACCCTCGGTACCGAAATAGTATTGCGAAATACTAATTTAACCATAACACCAACTCTACAACACCATGTCTTCCATCCACATGTTAAGGCGGTGTAGACTTATCTCACAATCTCCCATTCAGCACCCTCATAACGTTATCAGTCCCCAAGCAATCATCCCAAAATGGCGTAAGATGCGACCCTCCACCACTCCATGACCCTCCACCTACCAAAGTGGAGGGTCCCATAGGTTAACATTGACCCTCCACTGGCGTGAAACCGCCCTTTTATACACTACTGTAGTCTTATCTCACGGAACAAACGCAGCATACGAACTAACAGAGTTCTTCCTATGCAGAAGTCGAGGAAGTTGCGACGCTTTTGTGAAAAGCTGGAACCAAAAATACCAAATGCCGCCTTTTTTTTTTTTTTTTTTCGAGCTTTTCTAGATATCTGGACCTGAAGACTTAGCAGCATGCAAATGTTCAGATCTCTAGGTCATTTGGAAGTGGTCGAACAATTTGTAGGCGGACACACATGCATTTTCACACTTTGCTTTAGGGATAACCACAAGCATTTAAAGCACGTCGCGTCGGGACGACGACTTTTTTTAAGGTTTTAAATTTACGTTACACACATCGCAGAATACGCATACTGAAATTCTAATACGTGTTTATAGTCTTTGAAAACATTTAGCTCGCGTTATCACATTCAGATAGCTCTCGGGTGTCAAGGATCACGATTTATACAGGGTGAATCAGAAATGATGGTCAAAACTGTAAGGGGTGATATAACTCGGCACAAGAAACAATATTTGTAATACAAGGCCTAGTCGGAAGCAGCTTGGTTAGCTGGAAGAGGGTGCTTGCCGACGCGTTTCGCACACACCGTCATTCGCAAGCTTTACGGCCACCGAGATGCAGCGGTATTCCAATGCTGAGAAGGCCGATATCCATTTCATGTACGGAGCCGCAAACGGCAACGCCGTCGAAGTTCAACGACTGTACAGGGAGCGTTTTCCACATCGGCCGGTGCCCCATCGCCGAACCTTTCAGCGCTTGCACAGACAACTGTGTGAGACGGGGGTCGCTTCTTGCCCATAGACAGGACGCAGGCTGTTCACGGACGGTGAGAACGCCAAATAGGATAGAGGAAATTCTGGAAGATATGGAAGATCGGCCGAAAGGTAGCACTCGGGCAATGGCACGTATCCACGGAGTGAGTCATACGACGGTATGGCGTGTGCTTCGCGAGGAATACCTCCACCATTACCATCTCCATAGGGTCCAGGCCTTAGAAGAACCGGATTTTCCTCGCCTTGTGACATCTGCACGCTGGCACTTGCAACATTGCACAGTGCAGCCAGAGTTAGCAGCATCTGTTCTGTTTACCGACGAAGCAACTTTCACCCGTGACGGCATGTTTAATACGCATAACGAGCATGTGTGGGCCGCCGTCAATCCTCATGCAACACGGGTGCGATGCACCCAGCGGCGTTTCTCCGTTAATGTGTGGGCGGGGATAGTCCACGACTACGTCATTGGCCCGTATCTCCTACCAGACCGCCTCAACGGAACAAGCTACCGTATTATCCTGTAGCAGGTCCTGCCTGACTTACTGGAGGTTGTTCCACCACATCTCCGTAATGGGCTGGTGCTTCGTCCTAGCACGACGAAGCACCAGCCCATTACACCAGGGAAGTGCGGAACTACGTGAACACTCAATTTCAGAACCGATGGATTGGGCGCTGTGGTCCCATCGCTTGCCCCCCCAGATATCCCGATCTCTCCTATAAACTACTTTTTCTGGGGACATCTGAAAAGCCTCGTGTACAAGACACCCGTTGACTGTCCTGAGGTCCTTGTCGCAGTCATTAACGCCGCTGCTGGCGAAGTACGTGATATGCCGGGAATCCTCCAAACTGTACGCCAATCGCTCCGTCGCCACTGTGAGGCATGTCTTATGGTAGGTGGACGTTCATTTGAACAATTATTGTAAAATATCCGCAAATCCCTTTTTGTACATGATCCGTTCATGAAGATTATTCCTGTGCCATGTTCTTCGTCCTTCATTTGTTTGCGCGTTAACATTGCACATTCGACCACGCCATATAATACAAATATTGTTCCTTGTGCCGTGTTCTATCACCCCTTAAAGTTGTGACCATCATTTCTGATACACCCTGTATAATAATGAACATTACACTACACACGATTTTATCAAAAGATGCGCCATACAGATGGCTGCTCATACAATACATTGTCTTTGCAGATATCTTCTATTGTCAGGATCTCGATAGCTTGTCTCACTGCAGTTTCTTTTTTTTTTTTTTTTTTTTTTTTTTTTTGGTGGTGTACCTGGACTTGCATTTTGAATCGTGACAAACAAAGATGGCTGCTTTTAATATGACTTCCCTAGCAAAAGCAGTAACCGGTTTCCATCTTCTACGTCCTTACCGTGCTCCTCCATTTTGGTCCCTATTGATCGCTTATTATTAACCAATTGTAAGCCTCCTCCGGTAATCCAATGACTCGTGACAAATGACTTTTCCTCACTTGATCATCCAACGATTCGTAACCAGTATCCTTTCCTAACCTGTTCATCCAGCAACTCTTAACCAATAATCTTTTTTCCAATGGTTATCCAGCAACTTGTAACCAATAATCTTTTCTTCTTGGTAATCCAGTGACTCATGGTCAATATTCTTTCCTCCTCTGGTCAGCCAGCTTCTCGCAAACAAAGGCCTTTCCCCTTTTGGGCTTCCAGCCATTCGTAACCAAAGTCCACTCCTACATTGGTCATCCCCCGACTCGTAACCAATACTCTTTTCTCCAATGGTTATCCAGCGACTCGTAAAAAATTCTGTTCCCTCTCTTGGGCATCCTGTGACTCGTAACCAATGCTCTTCTCTTGAATGTTCATACAGCGACTCGTAACCAACATCCTTCCCTCATTTTCCATCCAGCTACTTGTAATCTTACAGTAATTTTACTTTCGACTCATAATCTTACAGTGATTCGTAACTACTACCGTTCCCTCTCCTAAATCGTTGGGCGACTCGAAACCAATGCTCTTTCCTTTCTTTCCATCTAGCGACTCGTAACCGATATCATCTCGACCTAGTGTCATACAGTGCCTCGTAAACAGTACCTTTTTCCTCCCAATCGTCGAGCGACAAGCAAACAATACCCTTTCCTCCTCTTTCAATCCAGCGACTCGTAACGAATCTCCTTTCGACCCATGGTCCTACAGTGATTCGTAACCAGCACCCCTTCCTCTCCTAATCATCGAGCAAATGGTAACCAATGCCCTTGCCTCCTCTTTCCATTCAGCAACTTGTAACCAATATCCTTTCGACCCATGGAATTACAGTGACACCTAACCGTACTCCTTTCTTGTCCTAATTGTTGGAAAACTCGTAAATAAAATTCTTTCGACCCAGGGTCATACAATGACTTGTACCAGTGCTTATTCGTCTCCTAAGTCGTCGAGCGACTCGTAACCAATGCCTTTTCTTTTTTTCCATCTAGCGACACGTAACCAATGTCCTCTGGACCATTGGTCGTACAGTGACTCGTACCCAGTACCCTTTCCTCTCCCAACCATCGAGCGATTCGTAACCAAACCCATTTCCTGCCCTCTTTCCATTCAGCGACTCATAACGAATGCCCTTTCCTCATCTTTCCATCCAGCGACTCGTAACCAATATCGTGTCCACCCCATGGTCATACAGTGACTCAGCCAGTATACCCTTTCTCGTCTTAACCGTCGAGCGATTCTTAAACAATGTCCTTTCCTCCTCTTTCCATTCAGCGATATGTAACCAATATCCTTTCGACCCATGGTATTACAGTTACTCGCAACCAGTACCCCATTCCTGTCCTAATTGTCGGGAAACTCGTACCCAACATCAGTTCCTCCTTTTTCATCCACCGGCTCGTAGCCAATATCCTTTCGAACCGCTGACACCCTGTGACTCGTAAGTCCCTATCCTCTCGTAAGTCGCTGGTCAGCGGGAGACTCTTAACCAATACTCTTCCTTCTCTCTCCTTCTAGCGACACGTAACCAATAACCTTTCTTCTCTTTCAATCTAGCGACACGTAACAATATCCTCTCGACCCATGGTCATACAGTGACTCCCAACCAGTACTCTTTCCTCTCCTAAGTCGTCGGGGGACTCGTTACCAATGCTATTTCCTCTTCTTTTCACCGAACAACTCGTTACCAATGCTATTTCCTCTTCTTTTCACCGAACAACTCGTAACCAACATCCTTTCTTTCCATGGTCATCAGGTACTGCTGAAAATTGAGCTTTCTATCCGTGATCTAGCGACTTGTAACCAGTATGCTTTCCTCTTTTAATCATCGAGTGTCTTGTATAACCGATACCCGTTCCTCCCTCATTTTCCGTAGATGGAGGGCAGAACTGACTGAAGAACACTTAGTCTTTTCTACCTAATTTCCGTGTGTCTCTTCTATTGGGCACTCTAGCCAGAATATCTACTTCGTAGGACTGTTTAAGGACATATGCCTTCCTCCTATACCCCTCTCTAATCTCTTTCATTTAGCCGTTGTCGAAAGCATTAGTGGTATCGTTCATCTCAGTCTTTAATCATTAATGATACTTTTCTACGTTTCGAATAACTAATCACGAATGATACCATCGTTTTCAGTAAGGAATTAACGTTCATCAACGATATCACGGATTTCAGCTTTGAGCAATTAAGACTTAATTAACATCACAGTGTTTTGATGTTTACGAGCATGGGCGTTTGTGCGTCTGTTACGTAACCCAGTTTTGCATTTTGTTCTGTTTTCTAGGAGCCCCGGCTGTGATGATAAAATGTGCGCTCACATGGGCATTATCGATTGTAAGTCGCATTTGTTATATTATAACGCAGAAAAGGCTTAGAACATAATCTTAAAAGCATACTGTTATCGGTTCACTGTAAGGAGCTTAGTGCAAAAGTACCTCCGCAACTACTGTATACCGTATTGATTATAGCTTTGTGGTTCAAACAGATCGAATCGCACTTAGTTTGCGAAACATACCTAGCCTCGCATTTCAATTCTCTACAAACGCATCTCCATTACCTGGTTTTAAATATTAGTTAAGCATTACGTTATTCCACGAAGTGATCTGGAAAGCATCTTAAATAGCTAATTACAGCAGAAGCTTCTGCGTCAGTTCGATTTTGCTATGATAAAGAAAATTAATATTCTTGACTTCTATCCGGTACATTAAGAAGCTTTTCCCTGTAGTTAGTACTTATGTTTGTATCCTTATTATGCAGCCTTACCATTTCCAGTTTCTATGAAGTGATTAAGAAATATTTCTTTTTTTTTTTTGGAAGAAGATATATTCCCGGGGAAACATTGCCGAATTGATTTTCCTGGGTTGAAACACTATTCGGAAAAATAATACAGAATAGAAAAATCCCTGTGTTGTTCTGGTTTCTAAGTATAAAATGGCTTGTTTTTTAATTTTTTTTTGCGTTTTACAAAAATTAAATTACACCGAAAAGCCATTGCTTATGACCAACTATCTAATAAGCTGTAGGAACCCCTTCAGCCAATAAAACAGCGGCCGTTCGGCGAGGTATTGATTCGACGAGGTGGCGGGAGGTATCCTGTGCTATCCGGTACCATAATGTCAACAGCAAGTCCTCCAGTTCCCGTACATTTCGGTGTGGTGATGATTTACCCCTTGACGATTCTGGCAGTGTGGCATGGCACATTATCCTGTTGGTAATGGTCATCTTCAGGTGGGAACACAGTTGCCATGACTGTGTGAACTTGGTCCTCAACGATGTTTAGATACCTGACAGTTGTCAAGGATTGTGCTGTTGAGCTAATATGGACTAAAGTGTCCCAAGAAAACATAGCCCATAGCATAACACCGCCCCCGCCAGCCTGTTTTCGCTCAACAGTGCATCCAAGTGACATAGCATCTGTTGGTAATCAGCATATCCGCGATCTGTCGTCTACGTGATACCCCAGGAATCTTAATACGTCAGATCAGGCCACTTCCACGGTCCAGTCTCGAGGATCTTTGTCCATTTCATGCGTTGTTGGCGATGACGTGCAGTGAGCATGGGGACCGGCTGAATTTTCGGCTACGTTGGGTCATGCGCAGAAAGGTGCGATGAACTGTGTGCTGTGACACACCACTGTTGTAGCTGCGGGTGATTTGTCGCACTATGACTCTTTGGTTGCTGTGAACAATGCGCGACAGGCGGCAGTCTCCGCTCCCCTCTGGCTTCAATAATCTGCGGACGTCACACAGTTGGATGACTGTTCGTCGTTTGGCCATCCGTGCATCTCTTTTTATACGTACTCACTACAGCGGTACGTGAACAACCCACAAGCAGCACCGTTTCCGAGATGGTAGTTACGAGGCACCATGCTATCACAATTTGTCCTTTATCATCATCATCATCATCATCATTCATTATCAATCCACTGCTGGACGAAGGTCTCCCCAAGTTTCCTCCACAACGGTCTGTCTTGTGCCAGTCTCCTCCATGTCACCCCTGCATATTTTCGAATTTCATCCACCCATCTCCCATGTGGTCTTTTTCTGGGTCTTTTCCTGTCCCTTGGAATCCAATCTAAAATTTCGGCTGTCCATCGATGGTCTGTCCTTCTGGCAGTATGTCCAGCCCATTGCCATTTCAGGGATTTAACTCTGATCATGATGTCTTCCACTCTTGTTATTTTTCGGATTCACGAGTTCCTCTTCTTATCTATCCTGGTTACACCAACCATGCACCTCTCCATGCTGCATTGAGTTGTCTGCAGCCTTTGTATGCTTCTTTTAGTTTAAGTCCACGTCTCTGCAGGATACGTAAGCACTGGAAAGATGCACTGATCAAACACTTTTCTTTTAAGACATAATGGCATATTGCTCTTGAAAATTATGCTGTTTCTTCCAAAAGCTCTCCAGGCAAGTTTTGTACGCCGATTAATTTCTTCATCAATGCGACCCTCACTTGATATCTGCTGTCCAAGATAAACGTACGTGTCTGTTATCTCCTTTATCAAACTCCGATAAATCGTCAGCTCTTCTTACCAGGGGTTCTTAATGTACTGCTCTGTGAATTTCACCTGAGCCACCGTTCGGTCTCCAGGCGCTAACATTTCTCTAGCCTGGTGGTGGTCATGATGTCATAATGTAAATAACAGTCCAAGAAAAAAATTATTCGAGTCTTTAGGAGCTCACATGTTGCTGCAAATACATCAGAAGCTGGAAATAACACTTGTTCCCCCGGTGGACAAACCACTCTTTACCAAATATTAGAAATTATATGAAAAACAGTTTCCACGAGGAGCTGTATGCGATACAGAAAGAATTTTTCAAATCGGAGTTTTGGAATCAGAAATAACGCAGAAAACACAATTTACCTTTGCGCCCCCTAGAGGAAAGTCTATGATTTACTTGAACATTTTGAATTTATACGAACAACATTTCGCATAGGGAACACTGTCCAACAGAGGAGGATTTTTTCAAATCGGACTCCTAGAAGTAGAGATATTGACAAAAATAAGATATACCTCTACGCCCCCTGGAGTAGAAACCGTGCATTATTTTAAGATGAAAATAGTCCTAAAAGGTTTGTCGGATGTGAATAGTATCGGTCCACAAATGAATTTCTTTCAATCGATAGTTTAGAAGTTCAAAATTTGCTGCAAATACATCAGAAGCGGAAATTAAGACTTACGCCCTCTGATAACCAAACCATTTTTTACCAAAAATAGAAATTATATGCAAAGGATTTCTCATCAGAAGTTGTATCGGGTGTGGAAAGAATTTTTCAAATCGCTGCTTTAGAAGCAGAGATATCGGCGGAAACGCAATTTACCTTTACGCCGCCTAGCGCAAAGTCTATGAGTTACTTGAAAATTTTGAATTTATATGAAAAACATGTCACACCGGAAACTCTACCAAATAGCGAAAGTCTTTTATTTTTCAAATTGGACCATTAGAAGCAGAGATATTGACAAAAATAGGATATACATCTACGCCCCCTGTTGAAGAAACCATACAATATTTTAAGAAGAAAATATTCCGAAAAGGTTTAGCGACATGAGTGGCATCGGTCCACGAAAGAACTTTTTCAATCGAGATTTTAAAAGATCTGATTTTATGGCAAAAGAATCAGAAGCAAAAATTAACACTTTCGCCCCCTGTTGGCCAAAGTATGCTTTACCAAAAATTAGAAATTACATACAAAAGATTTACCATCAGGAGCTGTATCCTCTGAAGAAAACATTTTTCAAATCAGAGTTTTAGAAGAAGAGTTATCGGGAAAACGTAATTTATTTTTACACCCCTAGCGGAAAATCTATGCGTAACGTGAAAAAGTAGCTATACCTAAAATAATCTTCGACATGAATGGAATCGAAATAAAATAATGTTTTCAATCGGATGTTTAGAAGCAAATATATGGAATAAATTGTATTTCGAATTCGACAACATCTGCATTTACGCCCTCTGGTGGCGAAATTGTACATCGTAAAAAAAAACGAAATAAAGGATCATCATTCGCATATTTCAAGCTTCCCAATGCAAACAGAATTTTTCAAATTGGACTGATAATTGCAGAGATATGGTGTCTATAGACGGACGGAGAAAGGGACAGACGGACAAACCGATAACATAAGCACGATCTTTTTTTACAAAAGACATGCTAATAAATGCGCTCTGCTTTATAATATTGATCTTTGATATAGAGTTGTTAAGGATGTTATTAGTTGATTTATCAATGTTTAGGGCGTTACTGCTACTTCCAGGTATTTCGAATTTAGGAAACATTTCAGCTGGTACCTGGTGAATCAGCGTAGATATAAAAGTATTTCTCATTCTGTAGGTAAAACTGCCGTGTAATTGTATAGATTTTAAAGTTGTTTGTATGGTATTCTAGGTTTAGTGACGGGTTTTTCACAGAGATCTGCTCTGTTAAAATGAAGAGAATATGATAGTGTACGAAAACTAATGTTAAGTTGTTTTACTTTATACACTGAGTGGCCACTTTATTATGACCACCCACTCAGTACTTCGTTGGGCCACCTTTTGCCTTTAATACTGCGTCGATTCTTCCTGGCATGGACTCCATGAGATGTTGATAGGTGGTTTCTGGGATCTGAGACCATGCTTGATGAATAGCACTTTCCAGGAGTGTGAGATTGCAGGGTTGTGGATCCAGCTGTCTGATGGCTCGTTCAACTTCATCAAACAAATTCTCAATGGGGTTGAGATCTGGAGACCTCGTGGGCCACCTAAGCAAAGTAAACTCACCGGCATGTTCCTGAAACTAATCCTGTACAATACGAGCTCTATGGCAGGACGCATTATCTTGTTGAAAGTAGCCATCACCATTGGGATAACCCATGCACATGACAAGATGCACTTGTTCCGCAACGATATTTAGATATAATGTGCCAATCAGACGTTGATCAACACGAATTAAAGGGCCCAAAGCATGCCAGGAAAACATTCTCCAAACCATAACGTTGCCTCAACCAGCTTGAAGGGTTGTAGCAATGCATTTGGGGTCCATGCTTTCGTGCTGTTTCCGCCAAATTCTCACTCGGCCATCGGCATGATGCAACTGAAAACGTGATTCATCGGACCATATAATTTGTTTCCAATTATCGACTGTCCAATCCTTGTGCTCCTGTGCGAACTGGAGACGTTTTCTCTTGTGAACTGCAGACAGCAAAGGTGTTCGAACAGGCTTTCGGCTGCCATATCCCATCCAATGCAATGTAGGGCAAACAGTGCGTGCAGAGATCATTTGAGGGGATCCTTAAATAAGACTGTCTGTAATTTGCTGCACTGTTGCCCTTCTGTTGTCTGTTACCAGTCTGGACACTCTCCGTTCCGCCTGAGCAGTTACTAGTCGATGACGACCACACGTCGCACGTAGAGACCCAGTTTTTTGGCTGACAGTCCAGTCTTTAAACACTTTAACAACAGCTGCTCTAGAACATTTCACGAATGCGGCGGTTTGGTTAAAACTCGCTCCATGGCTCCGAGCTCCTACAATTACCCCACGTTGAAAGTCCGTCAAATCGCATTTTTTACCCATCTCGTCACCCAAAAATCACTTCTACTACTGTCGCAAGCACTAAGCTTTCCCATTTTATACAAGCCTCGCCCTCTGGCGGCACCAGCGTGCAGCCATACATCACTTGCTTAAAACTGTCAGGTGGTCATAATAAAGTGGCCACTCAGTGTATTAGGTATATTATGGTGAAAATATATCTTTTACCAGGAAAGGACACATTTTAAAAAGCAATAAAAATCCTTACATTTCTACAGTATTTGGAAAAGCAATACAAAATCCTTACATTTCAACAGTATTTGGAAAAGCAATACAAAATCCTTACATTTCTACAGTATTTGGAAGAGCAATACAAAATCCTTGCATTTCAACACCACTAAATGAAACTTAAAAGGTGCATGCAGGGTTCATTTGCATATCCTCCAGCTTTATAATACACCATGACTATGCAATGTAAATGGGAAAATGCCTTTTCACCTGCGAACAAGCATTTGCCTTGAAACATGACTTTTCCTAGGAAATTGCTTGGAACATAATAGGTGTACGAATAAGTTTTAGAGCGTTTTACAAGAACGCAACATGTAATTTGGGGGAAAATCCGGAACCCTACAGCAGACAAACCATGTTGCATAGATCGGAACGCATTGATGCGAACAAACGATAGTCTGAAGAGTCTATGTCGGGACTATACGGCGGGTGCTCCAAAACGTCCCAGCCAAGCGTCAATAACGTTTCCTTGACCGATTTCGCGACACGCAGCCTTACTGCATGACGCAGTGATTTCACGGGACGCAATCCTTTGCCTGCGAATGGAAGTTTCCGAGAGATTTCCTGGTTCAATCATAGCAATTGTTGCGCGTAGCGATCAGCAGTAACAGCTTGACCCTGTTCCAATAGTTCATAAAAGAGCACACCCTTCATATCCCACCAGATGCACAGCAGAACTTTCTTGGAGTGAATATTGCATTTCGGTGTGGAATTCGTCGTTTCACCGGGGTCTACACAGGGTGTTTTCGTTTGGGATTGTTCTACCATATCCACTTTTCATCACGTGTAACGATTTTTCACACGAAAGATTTTCTGTGTTGTTTATTCAACAGATTCAAACACTTCATGACACGCTCATCCTTGTTTTTATGGCTCAGGTCATTTGGTACCCATTTCCTTTCTTCTGAATCCTTGCCATTGCGTGTAAACAATACAAATGGTTTGTTGAGTTACCTCCAGTTGTTCAGCTAGTTCTTTTTGCGTTTGAGACGAATCTTCATTCCGCAATGCTTGCATTTCCTCATGTGCAACCTTCGGCGGGGCTCGGCTACGTTCTCGATTGCTAACATCAAAATCGCCTGCTTTAAACCGACCAAAACTCACAAGTGCTTTTCGATACAATATTCTACCCTCAGAACAGAACAGATCGATGCAAATGCTTTTGCAGAACTTTTCCCTTGATGTGATGAAATTCGTAACGAATGCAGTGTCGAATAAACGCAGTATCACTTGCCATCTTTAATCTACCGATGTGCAAGTGAGTTTGACTGTTTGGCAAACTTCTGTGTCACATTTTATGCTCTGGACCAGTTACGCTGACATGACAACAACGCGGGGGAATGTCGAATATGTAAATTAGCGGTATATATCACACAAAAAAACGCTTTAAAACTTATTTGTACACCTGATACATCACATTAGTAAAGCTTTTCACCTGAATTAACAAGCATATGCCTAGAAAGACGACTTTTCTGAGAAAATTGCTTAGAACTTATATCACATTCGTAAGGCTTTTCACTTGTGTGCATAAGCATATACTCTGAAAGATGACTTTTCCGAGTTTCTATTAGAATTGTTTTCCTCTGTTAGCACAAAAAATATCATACTGTTCAGAGCCATTCTGTCAATCAAAGTGGGAAATTAAGCTGGTCATATCTAAACTGACTTCATATACGCGCTTGGCTACTATCTTCTCTCCGAAAAGATATCATATTAAATGTTTTTCCGTGACTTACCTGTGAAAAGTTACTCCAGGAAGGGATCGTCCGGAATTGATGTGATATCCGTAAGCGCAACAACACACCATTTCTGAAAAAAATTGTTTCAAAATTCGGAAATCAAACTTGTCGCGTACGTAACCCAATGGCTCAAATCGGCTGTAAGATGGCCGTCACACTGTCAGCGTCATCTACTAAGAAAGCTTCAGGTTCGTGACGTCATACTTTCTCTCCTTATTCCTACCTCCATGGTCCAGACATTTAAAGATCAGTTCCGGCCCAGGCACACAGTTATTCTCTTAGAATGACAGTCTTCTTCTTTTTTCTAAGTTATTCCCTTGCGCCACAATTATTCCTCTTAGACAAAACATGTGGGTTATTTTTCCACTGATTAAAGACAAAGGATGTCTCATATTTTGAAAAACAATTTAGTTTCCAAAATCGTCCCTCCAGCCAGAGGGACACCTAGCTCTTTATTGAATTCCGGAAGGTCTTTTGTTTTTCGCATTGTGATTAACACTACGGGCGAGTAGCAGTCTTAAATAGTTCCTCAGATCACGTGGTGACGTATGTAACTGCACATTAGGTAGGTACGAATGAAATGTCCGGCGCGAGCGCGCAGGGGAGACAGGCCCCCACCACAGCGGAATGGAACCACCCACAGGTGTTGCGGGTATGACGTCACAGAGTTACTATAAATAGCTAGCACGTGTGTGAAGAACAAGGTTCAGGCGTGGTTTGTTTGGACGTCACGTGTTTTGCAAAGAAAATATGCAGACGCCTGATTTGAGAGTCACCTTTCTGTATGCATTGAAACTGGGCTATTCTGCAGGAATTACCGTTCGAAACGTTAACAAGGCGTTTGGAAGGAATACTGCCAACGAACGAACCATTAGGCGATGGTCTGTGAAGTTCCGAAGCGCAGGTACGGACCTGCAAAACGAAGCACGTTGTCACCGACCTGCTGCTGTTTCTGATGATGTTCTGTTACCTGTGATTGAAGTGGACCTCTGAAAAACGTGTCGTGAGATAGTGGCAGAGGTAGGTGTCCACCACACAACAGTTGTTCGGCTTCTGGCTGCTCTGGGTAAGGTCGAAAAGCTGGACATATGGCTGCTGCATCAGTTGACAACTGCCGACATGACTAGGCGTTTGGAATTCTGTACGTCGCTACTTAACAGGAATAAACAGGAACATCTATTGCATCTAATATGCACCTGCGAAGAGAAGTGGGTGCTTTATGATAATCGGAAACGATTTGCACAATAGTTAAGCAAGGCACAACCTGCTGGACTGAATCCTAAGCCACCCCTACACACCGATGATGCTCCTTATCTGGTGGTCCATAGCCGGGATAATTCATCAGAGTTTCTTTGCAAGAGGCAAAACCATCACTACAGAACGTTATTGCGCCGAATTACACCACATGTACAGGAAATTGTTGCAAAAACAACCGGCTTTGGTCAACAGACATGGTGTTCTTCTGCTACAGGACAATGCCAGCCTTCATGTCGCACAACGAACGATGCAGACACTAAGTACCTTGGGCTATGAGGCACCGCCTCATTCTGCCTATTTTCCGGACCTTTCTACGACAGACTATCATTTGTTTCATCTCCCCGATCACTTCCTGTCCGGGAAACAGTTCACGATAGACAACGAGGTTCAACGTGCAGTTGATGACTTATCCGGGTCCCAGTTGATCACTTCTTCAGGTCCCAGTTGATTCCTTCGGGTCCCAGTTGATGACTTCTTCGGTTCCCAGTTGATGACTTCTTCGGGTCCCAGTTGATGACTTCTTCGGGTCATAGTTGATGACTTCTTCGGGTCCCACTTGATGACTTCTTCGGGTCCCAGTTGAGAACTTCTTCGATTCCTAGTTGAAGACTTCTTCGGTTCCCAGTTGATGACTTCTTCGGTTCCCAGTTGATGACTTCTTCGGGTCCCAGTTGATGACTACTTCGGGTCCAAGTTGATGACTTCTTCGATTCCTACTTGATGACTTCTTCGGTTCCCAGTTGAAAACTTCTTCGGGTCCCAGTTCAAAACTTCTTCGGGTCCCACTTGATGACTTCTTCGGGTCGCAGTTGATGACTTCTGCTGGTGGTAGTTGTTGACTTCTTCGGGTCCCAGTTGATGATTTCTCTGGGTCCCAGTTGATGAGTACTTCGGGTCCTAGTTGATGAGTACTTCGGGTCCCAGTTGATGACTTCTTCGGGTCCCAGTTGATGACTTCTTCGGTTCCCATTTGATGACTTCGGTTCCCAGTTGATGACTTCTTCGGGTCCCAGTTGATGACTTCTTCGGGTTTTTTGGTTCCATGATCATGGTCTTGCGGTGCAGAGAGCAACTATGTGTCGATGCCAAGGGGTATTATTTTGCCTAGGTAAGTTGTCCTACTTTTCCGTTTTCGTCGTCCGCGTGTGCTGGTCCACGCGGACGACGAGAACGGAAGTAGACGGATATTTAATTTGCACCGAAATGAAATATCCGTCAGAGGACTAGCACACGCGGACGGCGAGAAAGGAAAATAATGATCATACAAGATCAATATTATGGATGTACGATGCGTAAATGAAGTTTACGTACATCTGCATAAGAGTTTCTAATTCAGTACCAAGGTGTATAACAAAATTTAGTACGTACAGATCTCATCTAAAAAGCCACAATGCAGCAGCAAGGGGTAAACGCAAATACTCATCAAAAATAAAAGAGCTTTAAAAAAATTACTTTTTATCGGGAAGAAAGTTAGAATGTCAGTCGAAGTATAACGGAACGAAATACACTATCTACCAACAAGTAATTGGACACCTGTGATAGCAAAGGAAATTGAAGTTTATTCACCTTCAGTAGTTGGTGGAGCCTTCACGAGCGGCGATTACAGCTGCGACCCTCCGGGGCATACTCTCAACCAGGCGTTGTACGACGGCTAGCGGCATTTTCTTCCACTCGGCTTGGAAAAGACAGGTCAGTTCCTTCACCGATTTCGGACGGTGGGGGCACCCCTTACGTCGACGCTTCAACTCGTCCCAGAGGTGCTCGATAGCGTTAAGGTCCGGGCTCTGAGCAGGCCAGTCGATTTGATTAACCCAATTGTTACCATACCAAGCCATAGTGGACTTCGCAACATGACAGGTGGCGTTGTCATCCTGAAAGTAACATGGGTTCACCCCGTAAAACTGCCACAACGTAGGGAGCGTATGGTCATCCAAAATGGTGCAGTAGGTCTCTGCGTTGGGTCTACCAGGAATTGCGACCAAGGGTCCCATGCCATACCAGGAGAAACACCCCCATAGCATAATTCCACCGCCGCCGAACTTCACAGTTGGCACAATACATTCCGGCAGGAGGCGTTCTCCAGGCAAACGCCAAACTCAGATCCTGCCATCCGAACGGTAGAGAGTGAACCTTGATTCGTCGCTCCAGAGAACCTGTTTCCACTGTTCAACGGTCCACTGTCGACGTTCTTTACACCACGTTAGCCGATCAACGCTAATGGACTTGCTGATCAAAGGCTTGTTGGCGGCAGCACGACCATGATAACCGAGCAGATGGGGTTCCTTACGGATAGTATTCATCGAAAGAATACCGGATGCCTGTTGAAATTCCTCGCGGATGTGGTCTATCGATTTGGTGCGGTTCTTCCGAATTTCTCTGGCCAGCACCCGTCGGTCTCTTACTACCAGGTTTGTGGGTCTGCCGGGTCGTGGCACATTCCGAAAGTCATCTCTCATCTTCCACTTGCCAATCACATAGGCCACTGTCGATTTTGGGTACTTCAACTCGCTGGATATGTCACGTATGGATCGGTCATTTCTGTGATACCCGACGATTACAGCTTCCTCAAAATCAAAGAGCTCCGAACTGCGTGTCATCTTGCATGCAACTGGTTGCGTTGTTGTTTCCCATACGATATTTAACGGCAGCGGCCGTGACGTGTATCAGGACCGCAGATATCGTCGATTGCAGGGGTATCCAAATACTTGTTGGTAGATAGTGTTTAAGGACATCCTAAAAAAGGAAAAGTTAAAGATCCTGGCATATACTGCATTTTAATTTCGGCATTTTTACATCAACGTCATAAGATGTCCGAATTAGATAACGAAAATGAGAATCGGGGGAATTACTTTACAAGTAGCTACAAAAACTTATTAAAAAACCACGCAAAAATAAATTTACACAGCAATATGTAATTAAAAAAGGAAAAACGGAGCTTGCTAATTGTTTGCTTAAACAAACTGCCCCTCGAGAATTCGTTGTAATCATCGCTCTAAAAAAATTACGGTCTTAGTTTTTTTCCTAAGGAACCCCTCGGTTTGGATAAGCAGCTACTTGTGCTCCAAATTTAGATGCCCTTTTAGTGCCTCGAGATTAAAAAAAATACAGTGTTCTGTAACACACTAGCTCTTCCCAAAGTTTTTGTTCAAAATATCGGAAATAAACAGAGTAGAACTAGAAACAAATAAGTGCGAGACTACAAAATATAATATCTGGTTTTTAAATGTACCTTGAAAAATTCGCCAACTGGCGGTTTTCCAAGGTACCATAAACAACGTAGACTAAAAACGGAAAAGCATAAATAGAACAGAGAGGTTTAAATGATATAAACAATGATCACGCGAGATCACATTAGCTTAATGTCTCGCGGTATGCATCAGATGTAGTTATTTTTAGTTCAGCCCTAATAGAGCGGCCCATGCACGCAGTAGATCTATTGGTACGAAGTCGTAAAAATAAACAAAATGAGTTTCTTTGGACTTGATACCCTAGCTGAACGTTCAATCAGATTCTTGCAGATGAAACATCGGAAAATCAATGGAAATTTCAAACAAGCAAAGTACGGTGAAAAAGAAACTTTTTGAATAGATATAAGCATAATCACCTACAACACACTTTTGGCAACGACTTCCTGTATGCTGTCGCGAAATAAAGGCGCTCTTCGAGATACAAGAAACTCATGGAAAGCTTCGAAATGCGACCAACTCATGGATGGCTTCAGAATGCAACCAACTCAGGTTAAACCTTTGGATTCAATCAACTCATTGAAAGCTTCGGAATGCTACCGACTCATAGAAAACTTTCGGATCCGACCAGCTCATAGAACACTTTCGGATGTGATCACCTCATGGAAAGCTTTCGGATGTGACCAACTCTTTGAAAGCTTTCGGATGTGACCAACTCTTTGAAAGCTTTCGGATGTGACCAACTCTTTGAAAGCTTCGGAATGCGACCAACTCACGGAAAACTTCGGATCCGACCAACTCATAGAAAACTTTCGGATGCGACCAACTCATTGAAAGCTTCGAAATGCGACCAACTCTAAGAAAACTTTCGGATGCGACCGACTCATGGAAAGCTTCGGAATTCGACCAACTCATGGAAAGCTTCAGAATGCGACCAACGCCTAGTAAACTTTAGAATGCAATGAACTCATGGAGAGCTTCGGAATGTTACAAACTCATAGAAAACTTTCGGATCCGACCAACTCATAGAAAACATTTGGATGCGACTAACTTATGTAAAGCTTGGGGTTCAACCAACTCATAAAAAAACTTTCGGATGCGACCAACTCATTGAAAGCTTCGGAATGCGACCAACTTATGGAAAGCTTCGGAATGCGACCAACTCTTAGAAATCTTTCGGATGCGGCCAACTGATGAAAAGCTTCGGAATGCAACCTACTCATACAAAACTTTCGGATGCGACCAATTCATGGAAAGCTTCGGGATGCGGCCTACTCATGAAAAACTTTCGAAGGCGACCAACTCACTGAAAGCTTCGGAATACGACCAACTCATAGAAAACTTCCAGATGCAACCAACTCATAGAAAACTTCCAGATGCGACCAACTCATAGAAAACTTCCAGATGCCACCAACTCATGGAAAGCTTCGGAATGCGACCAACTCTTAGAAATCTTTCGGATGCGGCCAACTGATGAAAAGCTTCAGAATGCAACCTACTCATACAAAACTTTTGGATGCGACCAATTCATGGAAAGCTTCGGGATGCGGCCTACTCATGAAAAACTTTCGAATGCGACCAACTCACTGAAAGCTTCGGAATGCGACAAACTCATAGAAAACTTCCAGATGCGACCAACTCATGGAAAGCTTCGGAATAGGATAAACTCATAGTAAACTTTCAAATGCAATCAAATCATGAAAAGCGTCGGAACGCTACCAACTCATAGAAAACTTTCGAATCCGACAAACCCATAGAAAACTTTTGGATGCGATTAACGCATGGAAAGCTACGGATTCGACCGACTCGTAGAAAACTTTCAGATGCGACCAACTCATTGAAAGCTTCGGAAAGCGACTAACTCTTAGAAAACTTTCGGATGCGACCAACTCAGGGAAAGCTTCGGGATGCGACCTAATCATAGAAAACTTTCGGATGCGACCAACTCATGGAAAGATTCGGAATGCGATCCACTTGTAATTCAACTGATGTTTTGCTGGGAAATGACATACTCTGTAAAAAGGTGCCCAGGTTCTTCAAGAAGTGATTGAAGACAGATCAAAAGAACAAGATGGATGAGGAAAGGTTTGGTAAATCAACTTATGACGCAGCTTACTACAGAGGTGAAGCACGTGCCAAGACGGCAACGTTGCAGCAATAAATTCCGTCGGTGTAGTTTAATATGCAAAGCATTCGGTTCTGGAGCAGAAGGATGCGAATTCTGTTTTTGTCACCATCAAAATTGTGTCTTCACATTGGCGCCCTATTGTGGAAAAGGATCCACTGGCCGTTGGGTTCTTCGAAAAATGTGTGATGTTTGTTCCACAGATCGTCTGGAATTAATGAAAATTCCTTCTCCGCTTATCTACTGGCCGTTGGGTTCTTCGAAAAATGTGTGATGTTTGTTCCACAGATCGTCTGGAATTAATGAAAATTCCTTCTCCGCTTATCTACTGGCCGTTGGGTTCTTCGAAAAACGTGTGATGTTTGTTCCACACATCGTCTGGAATTAATGAAAATTCCTTCTCCGCTTATCTACTGGCCGTTGGGTTCTTCGAAAAATGTGTGATGTTTGTTCCACAGATCGTCTGGAATTAATGAAAATTCCTTCTCCGCTTATCTACTGGCCGTTGGGTGCTTCGAAAAATGTGTTATGTTTGTTCCACACATCTTCTGGAATTAATGAAAATTCCTTCTTCGCTTATCTACTGGACGTTGGGTTCTTCGAAAAATATTTGATGTTTGTTCCACACATCGTCTGGAATTAATGAAAATTCCTTCTCCGCTTATCTACTGGCCGTTGGGTTCTTCGAAAAATGTGTGATGTTTGTTCCACACATCTTCTGGAATTAATGAAAATTCCTTCTCCGCTTATCTACTGGCCGTTGGGTGCTTCGAAAAATGTGTGATGTTTGTTCCACACATCTTCTGGAATTAATGAAAATTCTTTCTTCGCTTATCTACTGGCCGTTGGGTTCTTCGAAAAATGGGTGATGTTTGTTCAACACATCGTCTGGAATTAATGAAAATTCCTTATTCTACAGAAAGTTACTTCAAGCAGGATTTACGGGGACCCAAAACCTGCTAATTCGTGTCCCCGTCTTTTTCAAGGGGGCAGGGGGATGTACATAGATGAAGGACACGTCAAAATGGCAACGTTGCAGCGATGCATTCTCTCGGTATTGCTTAATTTGTAAAGCATTCGGCTCCGGAGCAGAAGGGGGCGGTTGAGAAATTCATGACCGGCAAATTGTTTTTACAAACTGGTGCAACTTCTAGATCACGTGGTGTGCTACGGGGGGTCTCGCTTTGCCATGGAGAAGTATAGGAATAGGGCGCTTGGCTAATGTCGACTGTTTAGTGCATAGTTTACCAAGCATGACGTCAAGTTCATGAGAGCACCTTCCCGTCGTGAGGACATAAACCTGTTGTAAGAAAGAGGATTGTGTTACACAAACTGCGGACCACCAAACACTGACTATCTTTTTTCTGGAATAGAGTTTCTTCTTCGCGGTGTGTTTTGCGGCTTCACCGTGGTCGATCCATTGCGCCAAACATAAACGACTGTCATACACCGTGAATTTCTCATCACACGTGAAAAGGAAGCACAAAACGTCTTTCGTTTTCTTGTAAACCAGTATAGAGGAACACACATCAAATCACGTTTTGTGCTACTCCGTCAGCTCATGCGGGAAACATGAATCCATTTTTGCGCGTTCCAATCGTAGGTTGAAGAAGCGTATATGCTCCAGCTTTTCCCGTCCGTTCGTCCGTCTGTCCGTCCGCCTGTCGGAACGATAACTTACGTAGGAATGGTTCGATTTCGATGAAATTTTAGTATGTAGTAGGGGACCACTGGGGACAAACCCTCTTGAAAATAGGCGAAATGCGGTCAAAGGTCAGGACATAGGAGCGTGATTCATTCCATTCCCTTTTGCGCCATAAATTGCGTAACAATTGTTCGATTTCGATTAAATTTTAGTATGTGGTAAAGGACAACCTGGGTACGAAGGGTATTGAAAATGGGTAAAATGGAGTCAAAGGTTAGGACATGGGAGCGCCACCAGTTCCATCGCTCTTATGCGTGATAACTTACATAAAAATGATTCGATTAAGACAAACCATGTTGTTTTGGAGGTATACTGAACCGGTTCTGTTGAATGTCACCAAAATGGGGTCAAAGTGTAGGACACAGGAGCGATATTTATTCCACATCCATTATCTTCATAACTGGACTAACAATGATTCTATTGCAACAAAACTTTAGATGTTGTTCCAGAGGTATACTGAAACGGTTCTGTTGAATATCATCGAAATGGAGTCAAAGGTCAGGACACAGTAGCGAGATTTATTCCACAGCCATTAACCTCATAATTTGAGTAATGATTTCTGGTATGTTGGAAAGCGTATCATAATCAATGCATTGCATGATTTTACTAACTTGTCTTCACTTTACTTATGACTGCATACTGTACTCAGAGTTTCTCACGGTGTTCTCGTACCGTTTGAAGCTCATGGGAATTAATCAAATCCTCCAACTCGATATAATCGATAGGTTGAACCGCGTAGTTCCTTTCGGTGGCTCAAATAGATGGACTGGAATTGGCGAAGCATCGTTGAGTCTTACATTGAGTAAGTGCTAGTTTCCCAAATTCTGTGTTGGTGCTGCGAGCTACCTCCGATGCACGGTATCCAGTTTTAAACTCATGAAAGAAAATGGCACGAACTTGGCTTGATTCCAACGTCTTTTTGACTATATAACAATACCCTTGGTACTGACGCCCCTGATGAAATGACCAGTGCTTCATTGACAGCAGTTTTCACTTATTAAATTTACAGATTGCAAGTCACATCCTGCGACGCTTTAATTCCGCCAAATACGAGAGCCTGCAATATCATATATTTCGTTTGCAACAAACTAATAATTCGTACGAGTTTACCAAGCCTTCTTCTGAGTGTATTCTGTTACATATGCACACATCGGCCACCGAATTAGAAATCTTTATATGGATATACGTAAACGCCACTTACGCAATGTGTATGCCAAATACGTGGTCATGTGCGTTGTCACGTAATCTACGCAATTATTTAAGTGTGCTGTTCGTCAGTAGTGTTGATCACAATGGGAAAAATAAAGAATATTTCGGAGTTCAAGAAATGGCATATTGTGGATGCCCGTCTGGATGGATTGATGACTTTGGAAAAAGACAAGTTTCTCAAAAGGTGAGATATCTCGTGTCTTAAACCAATCAGAAAACAAAAACAACCCACACTGCATTCCTAAGAGGCGTAATTGCAGCGCGACGACAATCTGGCAGGAACGAGATCGCCATCGTCTGAGAAGTCTTGCACGGAGAAACAGGACTTTCCCGTGTGCAGTTGACCGAAGCATGGACTTCTCTGTGTGCAGTTAACCGAATTACGGACTTCCTCGTGTGCAGTTGACCGAAGCATGGACTTCCCCGTGTGCAATTAACCGAAGCATTTTCACTGAAGTGCCAGAAAAACTGGTACACCAGTCTAATACTTGGTAGGTCCGCCACGGGAGCGCAGGACTGCAGAAATACGACGGGGCATGGTCTCCACTAGCTTCTGGAAATATGCTGTAGGCAATACACACCATACTGCCTGCAGAGCGTTCTACAATTCGGGGGTATTCCGAGGTCTCGGATTCGTGTGTTCGGTAACGCGTTGCATGGCATCCCAAATGTGTTCTATCACGTTCAGATCTGAGGACTTGGGTGGAAATGGCAACACCCCAAACTCAGATGAATGCTCCTCTAACTATAATGTGGCGTCCCGACACTTAGTGGAGATGCATTGTCCTGTTGGAACAGGCCCAACCCATCAGCATGTATGCAGGTCATGAACGGGTGTACCTTGTCAGAAAGGATGCGCACATTGCGTCGGCCGGTCACAGACGTTTGTAGACGTACCAGGGGTTCCAGTGAAGTCCAGCTAAACACACCCCATATCATTATGCCCCCCCCCCCACGAGCCGGTACAACTCCCTGTTGACAGGCAGGATCCATGGCTTCATGGGGTTCGCGCCACACACAAATCCTTCCATCTGCCCAATACAGTTGGAAACGTGACTCGTCAGACCCGGATACTTGTTTTCAGTCATAAAGTGTCCAGTGGCGGTGTTTCCGTGCCCAAGCGAGGCGCATAGCTCCGTGTCGTGCACCCATCAAGGAGACTCGAGTTGGGCGTCAGCTCCCAAAGCCCATATTGCGCAGGGTACGGTCCGGAAGCTGATGGATGCTAGTAGAGGCCCCAGCAATAAAATTCGATGATACCTGCGAAAATGTTGTCGGCCTATCGCGTGAAACGGTTCTTGACAGCCGACGATGGGCACGTTCACCCAATGTCTGTTTACGGCCACACTGGTATCGTAGGTTGAAAGTTTTGCCGGAATTCCTTTAGTCACGGTACCGTTAAAACCCGAACTTCGTTTCTACCTCCGAAATACTATGGCCCATCTCACGAGCACCAACTGTGACACCGCGTTGAAAATCGCTTAAATCGTTATTTGTCATTCTCATGCCGAAAACAACTCTGACAGTTAACAAGGATGACTATCTCTTTATATAAGCACTGGCGGACGCAACCGAGTATGCGCATAGGGGACGTTGCTATGTATTTTGCATAAGCTCGTCTATACCAGTTTTTCTGTCACTTCAGTGTACGAAACCCGTGTGCAGTTGACCGAAGCATTCAATGAAGTCTGTTTTCCACCCATATCTCAGCAAAGTATCCGAAGTTAGTTCAAGAGGATTGGTATCGGCAGTCACATGTAAATACAGAAATAACTGATTTCGGCAAAGAACCGAAAAATTCGCCTACAGTTGTTGTTAAGAACATCATAACTGGATACCGGAAGACTCTAAAAAGTGACATGGCTCGACGAGTCGCAGCATACCTTGTTCTGTACCAACTGTACGCAGGGAGTTGGAGATTCACAGATAGGTCATGACTCAACGTATATTCGCAAGTGCGCTGTTCATATGTGGTGTCGGAATACTTTTGATCACATAGTGTATTTTGAACTGAAATGCTATGCGTTGGTATTTGGAATAATTATTCCTTATGTACCATACTGTTTGAATTGAAGAGTAAAATAAATTGTTTACTGCAGCATTTCTTATTAAAGTATCGTTTCAATTCCAATCAACTATCTCATCGTTTTTTACGCTTGCTTTCCAACCGTAGGTTGAAGAAGCGTATATGCTCCAGCTTTGTCCGTCTAACTTTCTGCACGATAAGTCGCGTAAAAATAGTCCGATTGCGATGAAAATTTAGTATGTGGTAGGGGATAACATGAAGACTAACCTTATTGAAAATGGGCGAAATGGAGTCAAAGGTCAGGACATAGGAGCGGGATCCATTCCACCGCCCTTATGCGTCATAACTTTCGTAAAAATGTTTCGATTGCGACAAAACTTTGGTATGCTGTTCCGGAGGTATGCTGAACTGGTTCTGTTGAATGTCATCGCAATGGGGTCAAAGATCAGGGCACAGGAACGAGATTTATTCCACAGCCATTATCATCATAACTCGACTAAAAATGCTTCGATTCCGACGAAACACAATATGCCCATACCGCACAAAACGTTTCAGATGTGTATGAATAATGTTACAATCTCCCGTTTTCGTTAGACTTTCTGAGATACACTATCTACCAGCAAGTAATTGGACACCCCTGCAATTGACGATATCTGCGGTCCTGATGCACGTGACGGCCGCCGCCGTTAAATATCGTGTTGGAAACAACAACACAACCAGTCGCATGCAAGATGCCACGCAGTTCGGAGCTCTCTGATTTCGAGAAAGGTGTAATCGTCGTGTATCACAGAAATGACCGATCCATACGTGACATATCCAGCAAGTTGAAGTACCCAAAATCGACAGTGGCCTACGTGATTGGCAAGTGGAAGATATGAGGTGACTGTCGGAATATGCCCCGAACCGGCAGACCCACAAAACTAGGAGTTGGAGACCGACGGGTGCTGGCCAGAGAAATGCGGAAGAACCGCACCAAATCGATGGGCCACTTCCGCGAAGAGTTTCAACAGGCATTCGGGAGTGTTCTTTCGATGAATATCATCCGTAAAGAAGCCCATCTGCTCGGTTATCATGGACGTGCTGCTGCCCACAAGCCTTTAATCACCAAGTCCAATAGCGCTGCTCGGTTAACGTGGTGCAAAGAACGTAGAAAGTGGACCATTGAACAGTTGAAACAGGTTCTCTGGAGTGACGAATCAAGGTTCGCCCTCTACCGTTCGGATGGCAGGGACTGGGTTTGGCGTCTGCCTGGAGAACGCCTCCTGCCGGAATGTATTGTGCCAACTGTGAAATTCGGCGGCTGTGGAATCATGCTATGGGGGTGTTTCTCCTGGTATGGCACGGGACCCTTGGTCGCAACTCCTGGTAGACTCAACGCCGAGACCTACTGCACCATTTTGGATGACCATGCGCTTCCTACGTTGTGGCAGTTTTACGGGGTAGACCCATGTTACTTTCAGGATGACAATGCCACCTGCCATGTTGCGAGGTCCACCATGGCTTGGTATGGTGACAATGGGGTTAATCGAATGGACTGGCCTGTGCAGAGCCCGGATCTTGACCCTATCGAGCACCTCTGGGACGAGTTGGAGCGTCGACTTAAGGGGTGCCCACACCGTCCGAAATCGGTGAAGGAACTGACATGTCTTCTCCAAGCAGAGTGGAAGAAAATACCGCTAGCCGTCGTACAACGCCTGGTTGAGAGAGTGCCCCGGAGGGTCGCAGCTGTAATCGTCGCTCGTGGAGGCTCCACCAACTATTGAAGGTGAATAAACTTTGTTTTCCTTTGCTATTACAGGTGTCCAATTACTTGTTGGTAGATAGTGTATCTTACAATTACGTTTCAGCGACATCTATTTTGAAGCATAACTCTTTGTAAATTACGGTTACGTTAAAAATAGCATTCACCGATACTACTGTTTTATAGTTTCCATTGTACATAATTGCTACGTTGATGTTACATTCCAGTGATATTTAAGATTTTGGTTTGGCAACGGCGTGGATGCGGGTGCACATTTATGCCATTTCACCGAAGTACTCTCGTACTCGTTCCATGTGCTCCTGGGATATTCTTTGGTGATACTGTAGTACTCGAGTTAGCTAGTTAGTGAACACTAGTGTCCGTCCTTAAGTTTTGCATCCCAGTGTATAATATCTACGTACGTTTGTTGGTTTTGAATCAGGAAAAAAAGTCTCAATAAAAGTAGTTGTTAGTTTGTAAATGTAGAAAAAAATAATGTTGATACTTTGAGAAGTTTAACGACTACGCAAGTTTAAAAAAATAGTAGAGTAAGTTATGTATAAAAAGGTACATTTCGATGATAAAATCATGAAGAAATTTAAGTCATCCTGCAGAAAAATATAATGATCCGCGGAAAAAGTAATGCATTTCTATTAAATAACGTATTCGCAAAGCAATGGCCCTCTCGTTAGTTCCTACAGAACGCTGTAATTTCGTTGAATAATCATGAAGAAATTTAAGTCATCCTACAGAAAAATGAAATGAGCTATGGAAAAACATGGATTTCTATTAAATACCGTATTCGCAAAGCATTTAGAAAAAATAGATTAAGATATGCATTAAAAGGCACATTTCGTTGATTAATCATGAAGAAATTTAAGCCATCCTACAGAAATATAAAATGATCTATGAAAAAAAATGTATTTCTATTAAATAACGTATTCGCAAAGCATTGTCCTTTTCGATAGTTCCTGCAAAACGCTGTCACAGCGAGGCGACCAGTTGTCGAGAGGGATAATTCATCTTCCTAATAACCCGCTGGACTACGGTTCGAACCTAGTGTGATCTTCGAGAATTTGATTTCCCTGAGGAAAAAATTTCCCCAGCGTCGTGACTTCACACAGTAAAATTTTCTGATGGGGAAAAACAAAATGGCACACAAAAGATATCGGTGAAATCGTGTGGTGACGTAAAAAAAAAAAAGTGGTGAACAAAGCATGTTCGATAAGACCACGTTGCACACAAAATGTTGTGGTTGAGCACAAAGAGATACACCACGAAGGAATTGGCGGACGATCATGAAATTTACATATGTTAATGGGGTTCCCAAGATGTACGAATATGGGACAAATGAGCAAAACCGTCCGAACAAGGAATCCAAAGGATACAAAGGCAGGTGAACAAAAGATGGTGAACAAAAGATGGTCAGAAAGATCACGTGAGAAAAAATGGCTGCCACTGGAGTCTTGATTGGCCAGGAATCTACCACATCCGTCCTTGAGGCAGCACCTGGACGGCTTCCTTTGTTACAGAAACCGCTAAAATCACACAACAGTAATATGATCTCACAAATATTTTTCAAATACGTAACAGTAATGCAACGAAGTTACAAGTATCTTTCAAATACGTAACAGTAAGATGAAGTTGGGATGTTGAAGTCACAAAGACCTTCTACTGTAACGTATCGGTTAAGTTTCAAAGATATGTAACATTTGAGGACATTTTGACGTAACCGGAAGTTTTCTGAAACATTACTGTATGTATATAAGCAACGTATCTGAAAAGCCTCAATGTTTCAGTGCTACGCACTTGTAATACACTACTGGACAATTGCTAAGGACGGATCATAAACGGCTATATAGCGCATAAAAAGGTAAGTGTGGTTGGATGCCAAGTAAAATAGAATAATGTCAGAATGCCAGGACATTACAAGAAAGACAATTTATTGTGCTCTGAAATCCCGAAGGCTTTGGAACGTATTCAAGGGACAAACAAGCCATTTTGTGCAGAATACATAAACGTGAAAAAAATGCAATTACCGTCCGCAGGCGTTCCGGCGTAAGATGGCCACCATGGAGGGCGATGCAAGATTCCACACTTCGTGTCATGCTTTGCACAACATTATGAAGCAGCTGTTGGGGTAATTTTTCCCATTCCTTAATGTATCGTTGGCCAGTCATAGTCCCAGTTGAAAGCACATAGAGGGACGTGCGGCCATTGATCATGATGCCAGCCCATACCATGACACTACATGTCGGATAACGGTCCCTTTCCTGTATGTTTGCTGGACAATATGCAGTACCACTATCACGCCAGTTCAGTTGTCGTCGACAATCAGACGATAGACTGTATCTACTCTCATCTGAGAAGAGGACAGCAGACCAGTCGTTATCAGTCCAATTGCGATGTTGATGGCACCATTGCAAACGGGCGGTACGGTGACGTCTGGACAATGGGATGCACACAACAGGACGGTGGGCGTATAGTGTTCCTTCATGCAAACGTCTGGCGACAGTTTTTCGGGAGATCCGCTTGCCAGTAGCAGCCATAAACTGATTTGCTACCTCACTAGCTGTGCTGCGCCGGTGTCTTTTTGTTGATAGCACTATGTACCGATCTTCTGCAGGTGTCGTACTGCGAACACGACCTCCCCCGTGACGTTTGCTACACTCTCCATTTGTTTGAAATGATTTCCAAAGGCTTGAAACAACACTGTGGCTGACGTCGAACTCCCTGGCAACATCTGTTATTTTTCACCCTTCTTCAATCTAGCCAATAATACGGCCACGCGTAAAATCATCTAGGTGATGTCGGGAAGACATACTGAAAATTGCCAGTTCGTCAATCGATTGTTTACCTTTCAACTTTGCGTTTGAACAACAACGGGCAGCCCCGGTGGCGCAGTGGTCTAAGGCGCTGGCCTCTGATCATTCGTCCGTAAGGGGTCTGGGTTCGAATCCCGGTGAGGCATGGATGTTGTGTTTGTCTTACGGCACTGGCTCTTTCCCTTCCCTGGAAGCAGTGACCCTAAATTAGGGACGGGCGACTGCTTATAGCCCATTTGAGTTGCTCACGGTGGTCGTTAAACCTCCAATCAAAAAAAAAAAAACGGTCAATACGCGTCAAATCCTTCATATCTCTTATCAGCGCTATGACGTCACGAACAAATTCGGCAATCTAAAATTTGCATACGCACAACACGTCTTACTGTATCCCGCAGTTATGCTAATTTCCACATTTTCCTGCCTTCCATTTTATGGTTGCTATCGTTGCTATTGTCATCCGTCCTTAGCAATTGTCCGGCAGTGTATATACGAAATGTTCTGTGCTGTGTGGGATTTGTTCCGTAACGACTTTAGAAGCAGTTCCGCCAAAAATGTTTTTTGTCAGCAATTGCGGGCAGTGCGCATGCGTGAATTCGTCAGCCATTATTTTCTTATCATAACTTTCGCATATATTTCGCATCGTGAAAATTGCCCGATTTAGATGGGATTTTTAATTATACACTAGTGTGCAGAAATTAAGGACGAAGAGGATAAATTAGCATAACGGCGGAACGAGCAGGCAGAACGGATCAAAAGACCACTCAGGAGATAGACTCTGGTCCGGTACGGTAGGGCATGCGCATATATGCAGCATGACGTAGGGGAGGTGTCGGAAGAGGGATAAAGCACACGGGCGGTGTACGCTCAGCAATTCGGTGAAAGCTATTGCACGGTGTACATCGGTTTGAACGACGTCGAGTTGCTGCCACCTTGTGATATGGCCAACAGGCAATCCAGTAGACACCATCTGGATGACTTAACCTGAGTTCGCGTCATTGGGAAGAAGGTCGAAGTGTGACTAGTGTGGCCGAGGAGTTCCGGGTCGGACACAGCAACGTTTCACGAGCTTGGAGAGCATTTCAAACGACAGGAAGAGCTGTCCGAGAGTTTAGCAGTGGTCGTCCACGAGCAACCACGGCGGTGGACGGCCGGCATATTGTCCTACAGGCGAGAAGAGACAGACGGCAGGCAGCGGGAGGAATCGCAAGGCACATGCAATAGACAACTGGACGTCCGTTATCGCGTTTTACCGTGGCTAGAAGGCTGCACAGAGGTGGTCTATTTGCACGACGACCAGCACGGTGTGTGCCATTAACAACTGCTCATCGGAGACGGTGGTTTCTGTGGTGCCAGGAACACAAGAACTGGGCACAACAGCAATGGGGTCGAGTTCTCTTTACGGATGAGAGCCGATTTAGTCGAACGAGCGAATCTGGACGTATACACATCTGGAGAAAGCAGGGAACACGCAATCACACCTTCAACATCATGGAAAGAACCGGTTTGAAGGTGGCGGAGTTCTAGTTTAGGGCGGTATCATGCTTGGTAGCCGTACTGACCTCCACATCTTCCAAGGAGGTTCAGTCACTGGTGTCCGTTATTGTGCCGAGGTTCTGCTGCCTCACGTGCGTCTGTTAAGAAGTGCTGTGGGTCCTGAGTTCCTCTTCATGGAAGACAATGCTACACCTCATCGTACAGTGGCTGTCGAAGAGCTGTTGTACCACAAAGATATTCAACGCATGGATTGGCCCGCAAGGTCCCCGGACCTAAATCCAATCGAACACGTGTGGGACCTTCTCGGGATACGGTTGTCAGCACGTCACCAGGCGACAGCAACGATTCCGTAGCTGCGATTGGTGCTGCAAGAGGAATGGGCCGCGATATCTTAACAGTTTCTTGACAACCTCGTCCTCAGCATGAACAGACGTTGTAAATCCTGCAACGCAGTCAGGGGTGATGATATACCCTACTAAAGGCTGGAATTTTCTCGGCAGCCGCCTGTCACATGGACGTTTCTGTCTTCTGTCCAGTTGTGTGTAGAAGCTACCTTTTCAATAAAGTACCTTTGTATCCTTTGGATTCCTTGTTCGGACGGTTTTGCTCACTTGTCCCATGTTCTTACATCTTGGGATCTTATGGTATGATTTGAGTCGATATGGAGCACTTTCGCACGACGTTAGATTCGAAAAACCGTTCCAGCCTTAATTTTTGCACGCCAGTGTAAAACGGCTTATGTGTAGTAAATCTTGATAATAGAAATAAGTAACACGGACACAAAGATATTTAATTTTGATATCCTGTATGTGAACCTCAAAAGGTATACCATAGTTCAGTCTCCTCAACACCAATGCATTTTTCCATGATTTCTGGTATGTTGGAAAGCGTATCATAAATAATGCATTGCATGATTTAACTAACTAGTTTCTACAACATAGTTGTAGACGTAAATCCAACTGATTCTTCAGCAAAACGGTAAATTTCTTAATATACACTGGTGGAAAGTGAAAAAAGAACACCAAGAAGGAATTGGCGGACGATCATGAAATTTACATATGTTAATGGGGTCGAGCTTACGTAGGTGTGATGTTTATTTCGGGGCCAACCGGTGAGCGCTTACGCCATGGCACGGCATAATATGCAAATTATCTTCGGTGGTATTTAAGGAGTACGGCGACGTGAATGTAATCAGTCGTCGGCGTACGGACACGTGCGAAGACCCTGAAGAAGCTACAATGCCTGGAAATGGAAGACGTGTACGATTTCAGCATTTATCGGACTTTAAGCGAGGTCATCTAGTCGGACTCCGCGAGGCCGGGTGGTCGTATCTTCGTATTGCGGAGCGAATTGGACGGGAAATATCGGTGGTGGTACGATGGTGGCGTAGATGGTCCTAGGAACATTCCCACTTGAGAGGACGTGGAACCGGGAGTCACAGACGGACTGATGAGCGGACCGATCGACGCATATGAAGAGCGGCGTTGTCAAGCAGAGTATCCACTGCGACGCAAATCCGAGCTACCGTTGCACCTGAGGTGAGTGTTCGAACAATCCGCAAACGTCTACTGGATGCAGGACTACGTGCACGTGTTCCTCTGGCATGTGTACCTCTGACTCAAGCCCACCGTTTGGAACGGCTGCAGTGGTGTCGCCAACGTCTGCACTGGAGAACGCAATGGCGATCTGTCGTGTTCAGCGATGAAAGCAGATTCTGCTTGGGGGCCTCCGATGGCCGTATGCCTGTTCGCAGACGCACGTGGGTGCGTCTCCACCCTTCTTGCATCCGCCAGCGACACACAGGGACTACACCTGGTCTCCTGGTGTGGGGAACGATCAGCTATCACTCCCGTACAAAACTAGTGTTTGTACCGGGTACGTTAAACAGCACCTCCTTCAGCAACAACATCATTCAGCCCGTTGTTGTGTCATTTGTAAGGCCGGTCCATCTGGTGTTTTCCAGCACGATAACGCAAGCCCACACACGGCACGTGCAACGCAACATGCACTTCTGGGTGTGAGACAACTTCCATGGCCACCGGATTTGTCCCCCATTGAGCACGTGTGGGATTTTATGGGACAACGACTTATTCGGTCTCCACCGCCAGCCACGACCATCCCCGATTTACGCGTCCAGGTTGAAGATGCTTGGAACTCAATACCCCAAACTTACATCCAACATCTGTACGACAGACTCCATGCCAGAATTGCACAGTGTGACGCAGTTCATGGCGGTTCAACTTCGTACTAACCATGTTACATGGAAATGCTATTTTTCAGTTTACCATCAAATACAGCTGTATTTTGCCATAATGTTTTGATCACGTTATCCTCTGTATTCCGTTATTATGCTGTATAAATTTCGTTGGTATCAGACGTCTCCTTCTTGGTGTTCTTTTCTCACTTTCCGCCAGTGTATTTTTTTTTTCACATTGATTTTCAGCCTTTCATACTTCAAAAGGAAATGCATTATTTATTAAAGAATTCTAAGTTTGTGTAAGGTGTAGAGGAATTATTTATGCTGTTTTCTTCGTAATGACCTCGGATGATTAATTAGAGCTTTACTAGCAAGAGACTAACAACTTTGTTTTATTTTCTCAGATGACAAATATGATGTTCTACCTAGCGGGGAACTTCTCTTGTATAATGCCCAGGATTCCGATGGAAGGGGCAATTACAGCTGTCGAGCCCGGCATCATCTGACTGGAGAAATAGTCGTGAGTCCCTCAGCGGGGAAAGTTATTGTTACGGGTAAGAATATGCACTTAACTACTTTCAAATTTTAACATGTTTCGCCCATCAGTCATCCATCCAGTTTTCTTTGTTTGAAGTTTTATTTTTGAATCTCCAAATAAATGCTACGCGTAACTACAAAAATAACATTCAGAAACTGAAAAGCATAAAAAAAAATTTGTCTACAAAAAGTGATATTAATGTAGGATGAAAAGAATTACGGAATGCGAAATTTATTCGTTAGCATGGAGTTATATCACCACATGCTTTAATAACAGTTTTAATTTTGTTTCGTGTGCAATGAATACGACTCAGTATCACATGCGTATCAAATTCATTCCATTCCGTGCTCAAAAGATCCCTTTATTCCACCAAGTTTGAAGGTTGTGCAGATGCTGGTTTAAGTCTAGGGAATTATTATACCGTGCAAATTAATAAGAACAAGCTCTTTTATTCTCAGAATTGTAATGCGATCGCCAGTTGATGTCGGGAGCCTACCTAAACCGGTTTTATCAGCTGTGAGGTGGTGTGACTGTTAGAACTTGATAGTAAGAATGTGGTTTGACCGCTTTTTAAACAGGAAATAGGCGCTTCAGTTGGGAACTTTCGTGTGTGACAGGTGGATGTTATTTTTTGCTCTCTGTGAGTACGTGTTGCTGTCCTGTATTCAAAAATGGATATTTCTCCCGAAGGAAGCGTGCAGAAATAATTTCTCTGAAGGATCACACTTCTATGACAGTGAGAGATGTCGCTTCTGCAGTTGGTGTAGGCAAATCAAGAGTTTCAAGACTGCTTACGCGATACAATGCATCTGGATCATCGTCACCAAAGAAGAGAGGTAAATGTTGAAGAAAACGAGAAACAACTCCGTGAACCGATAAATATCTAATCAGAAATAGTAAAATGAATAAAAAAAAAAAAAAAAAAAACAAGCACCGACCTTCAAAGAGATTTATTGGCTAATGGTTGTGATGTTAATTATTCAACTGCACGTCGTATGCTTCTGGAAGTTGGCCAGAAGGCAAGAAGACCAACGAAAAAACAATATTTGAATGCAAAAATGAAGATAAAACGTTTAGAATATGCCAAAAAATATAAATCATGGACTGCTGACGACCGGAAAAGGGTAATTTTCAGTGATGAAACTAATTTATTTGTGCAGGGTTACCAAGCAAATGTCGTTAGACGAAGCAACTGTGAACCCTTAAGACCTGAGTATGTCAAACAAACTGTAAAACACCCTCTGAAACAGATGTTTTGGATTTTTTTCACATCAAATGACACTGGAAGCTTAGTTCCTGTTCAAGGTATGATGGATTCAGCCAAGTACGTAGAAATATTACAACGTAGGATTGTTCCATTCTTGCAAACATTTGACGGGACATTTCAACATGACTTGGCCCCATGCCACAATTCGAAATTGGTCAAGAATTTCATGCTGGAAAATCAAATTCATTTGCTTGATTGGCCTGGAAATTCACCAAACTTAAATCCCATGTGGAATATTTTGAAGAGACGTTTAGGTAAAATGGACTGTACAACCAAAGAACGCATGATAACGAATGCTATAAAAGTGTGGTTCCACGATTATGAAGTCAGAAATATTTAGTGGAGTCAATGCCAATACGAATTGAAGAGGTCATTTCTGTTATAGGAAGACATACGTCATACTAATACAGGTATTTATCAGTGTATATCAAGACATAGAATGATATAAAGGCATAGTTTTGGAAAAAAGTGTGATTTTTTACTTTGTCCCAATTAAGTTGCACAGTATAGTAGGTGGCTGGTGAAGTACTTTGAAGTCTTTATCAGCTGCCCGGTGACGCAGTGGTCTAAGCGATGGCTTCAGATCATTCGTCCGAAAGGGGACCGGGTTCGAATCACGGTGAGGAATGGATGTTGTGTTTGTCTTACGCTACTGGCTCTCGCACTTCCCTGGAGCCAGTGACCTCAAATTAGGGACGGGCGACTGCTTATAGCCCATTTAGTTGCACATGGTGGTCGTTAAACCTCCAATTAAAAAAAGTCTTTATCGTGCTCTTTCAACCACTTTCGGACATTTCTAGCAGTGTGAAACGTCGCAATGTCGTACTGGAAGATTCCATCCGCCCCAGGGAAGACAATCAGCATGTATTGGTGTACGTGTTCTGCAAGGATGGATTTATAACGAATTCGGTCCATAGTGCTTTCCACATGTATGAATGGACATAGAGAATGCCAGGAAAACATTCTCCAGACCATAACGTTTCACCTACTAGCTTGTATTCTTCCAGCAATGGTTGAAGAGTGTTTGTTCTCCGATGTTGCTCGTGTTATACGCATATGTCCATCCGTTCGATAGAGCAGAAAACATGACTCATCGGAGAAGGCATTCCTTTGCCAATTAGCGGAGATCCAATTCAGATACTGTCGTGCAAATGTAAGCCTTTTCTGCCGATGCACCTTCGTTAGCATAGATGCAGTGACCATTCGTCTGCATCGGTGTCACAAACTCAGCAGGTTTCGCTGAACTATCGTTTTAGGCACATTTCCGGTAGCCCCGTAGTTCATTCGGCTAGTGAGTTGCCCCACTGTAGCGTGTCGATTGGCTCTTACGTACCTTCGAAGCCTACGTTCAGCTCTTACATCAATGGCACCTGGTGCTCTGCAGTTTCCACATCGCTTATTTGCAACGGTGCCATTTCTCCAATCACGATACACTTTAACCACAGCAGCATGCAAACAGTTCACAAATTGCGCTGTTTCATAAATACTGCCACCCTTGGCCCGAAAGCAGATAATCATCCCTTTTTGTAAATCTGATAAATCGCTCCTTTTATTCATGACAGCAACGAGTGATATGTTTTTAGAATATCTACAGCACACCTTATATTCCCTCCAAGCCAGCTCACGACATGTGCCCTTTATTCATTGGCTACGTGCTGCTGACTTCAAAAGTAGGAGATGGTCACAATAATGTGACACGACTGTGTATGTATGAAGTTCAAATGTAACAACATAAATATTAATAAATAATTAAATCTCGCGCAGACGGGAGAGTGCGGATCTAATGGAAATCGCCGGAAGCGATTGACCCAGAATGTTAAGAAGCAACAGGTCAGGCTGGTAGAAGTTTGGCTGTGGTATAGGACATGTTAAACTGGCATACGTTTGGATTTCTGATACATCTAGATGCACTTCTGAGCGGTCCAAGCTACGTGTCCATCGTTGCAAACTATATGCATCTCTTGTTGGTCATCATGCACCAGCAGGGTAAAAGACTTTTACACCAAGACTGCGAAAAATTCTGCTACAGCTTGGGATCCCCTATCCAAGAGTGCGACGAAATTATGGACAGTCGTGCTGCCAGGTAATTATGGACAGTCGTGCTGCCAGGTAATTATGGACAGTCGTGCTGCCAGGTAATTATGGACAGTCGTGCTGCCAGGTAATTATGGACAGTCGTGCGGCCATGCAATTATGGACAATCGTGCTGCCATGTAATTATGGACAGTCGTGCTGCCATGTAATTATGGACAGTCGTGCAGCCATGCAATTATGGACAGTCGTGCTGCCATGTAATTATGGACAGTTGTGCAACCATGTAATTATAGACAGTCTTGCAGCCATGTAATTATGGACAGTCGTGCTGCCATTTAATTATGGACAGTCGTGCTGCCATGTAATTATGGACAGTCGTGCAGCCATGAAATTATGGACAGTCGTGCAGCCATGTAATAATGGACACTCGAGCAGGCATGTAATTATGGACAGTCGTGCAGCCATGTAATTATGGACAGTCGTGCAGCCATATAATTATGGACAGTCGTGCGGCCATGTAATTATGGACAGTCTTGTAGCATTGTAATTATGGACAGTCGTGCTGCCATGTAATTATGGACAGTCGTGCGGCCAACTAATTATGGACAGTCGTCCAGCCATGTAATTATGGGCAGTCGTGTAGCCGTGTAGTTATGGACAGTGTGCGGTCATTTAATTATGGACAGTCGTGCAGCCATGTAATTACGGACAGTCGTGCAGCCATCTAATTAGGGAAGTCGTGCGGCCATGTAATTAGGGATGTCATGCAGCCATGTAATTATGGACAGTCGTGCAGCCATGTAATTATGGACAGACGTGCAGCCATCTAAGTGAGCAGCGCTTACGTTCGCTAGCGCAGAATTTCATTGTTTACATTCTCTATCAATTAAGATGAAAAGATTCGCTATCGAATCTTTTCATCGTAATCGACAGAGAATGAAAGATTCCTGAATATGATAAAGATTCGTCCACTCGTAGATATTACAACATGAAGTTCACGTCGATCAATGTAATAAAAGCATTAAAGCAAAACCACTAAATCATTTATTGAAGTACTGCAAGCAGTAAAACACGGAAATCATGAAGTTTTATGATTTGCTCCCGTCTGTGTTTTTGATTGCATTTAACATTTGTGAAAAAATTATAAAATTGACTAACCCTTTAAAGACCATGACGCCAACATTTGGGTCACTCTATATACTATAACGCCCAAAACTGTCTCGTTTCTTTGTTTAGTAACGATCCCAGCAAAAACACAAGTGATGGGAAACTGCTTGCCACCAGCTGGCAGTGATGGTTCACTGCTGTTTAAAATCTACCGCTCACGGCCCCTTAGCGGTCCGTTGGTGGCAGCGTCATCATCAGTTGGCAGCCATTGATGGCCCTGCAGCATCGCCGTGAATTGCGGGCCAACAAGCAAGTGCCACTAGTGGGCCGTAGCTGGCAACCGATGAAACCCCAACATCAGGTGGGAACAACATAACTGCGCATGCGCAGAAGCAACACGTGCTGTGTCTCTCGTGGTACCAGTTCGTTGAAGACGACGCTATTGCCATCGTGTGATTTTAGTGGATGTTAAGAAGAAAAAAAGCATATTCAGAGAGGCGATTTATATTCCTAATGAAATACCACGTCGACGAAGATATCAGATTAAGCCATGAAATACAGCTATAAAATAGACCTACTCCATTCCCATGAATAACTAGAAATAATTTCTGTGTAATCTTTCGTTTTAACATTCACTAAACTGCTTGAAGCAAAAGTTCTGGAAAAACATTAAAAAAGCGTTATGCTGTAAAAAAATTATACGTGTACAAAATTTATCAATTATTTGAAAAAAAAAGCAACGCTATCTGGATATAATGTACTCATCCATGGGTTGAATACACAAGACTGGAGGAATTCACTTCTAAAAATAACGAGAAGTAAAATAAAATATCTTTCCTCTTCAAAACAAATGTAGCTTCGGACAGCGACAGGAAAGATACAATGTTAAAAATGTAACAGAATGGGACATGAGCGGGTAAATACATTAATTCAACAATCGATTTTCAAGACGACAAGTACAGCTCGAAACTTTGGAAAGCGCCTTTAAGTTGGTACACTCGTTGAAAAAATGAAGTTCCATTAAGGTAAAAAAACAATCGTACGTTGAAGAAATAAATTTATGATAAATACACAGTTGACGTGGACCAGGAACATCAAATAGAAGTAATCGCTTATTCCACGTTTATAAGTGAGTCACTGAAAAAATATCATCGGCCGCCACCCGAAATCGAACCCAGGTTCTTCCAGTTACGTGGTTTGGCAATTTATCGTTTGTGAGTCTGGAGAACTTCGAGGCCGCTGTGGGGCAGTGGAAGCATATCCGGCGCGTAACTGGGAGACCCTGGGTTCGATTCCCGGTGGCGGGCGATGATAATTTTTCCATTGTTCACTTATAAACGTGGAAAGAGCGGTGACTTCCATTTGATGATAAATTTAGGAATTATACGAAACTGACATTTATGAAAAAACCTCGCAATATTTTAAAATTAAAGAGAGAACCACTTGTTACACATTCCGCAGAAAAGAGGATCAGCTTCAAACCATGCTCGTGCGTGCCAAATTAGTCCAGTTGGCAGAGTGTTCGCTTCCCACGCAGACAGTCCTTGGTTCTTTTCCAAGTAGATCCAAACAGGCGTTTTTACGGAGATGTTGAGAGAATTTCCCCAGCGTAGTGCTATAATTCAGAAGTTTCGTAAGGAGAAAAAAGTAGTTGCAACTTTCGGAAGCTGCGGTAAACCTATTTTTTTATGGCTACTACTAAGGAATTGGCGGACAAGATTCAGCAAGCCATCAGTTAAGTTACGTGATTGCCGCCTGCCACTGCCGGGAAACTAGCGGACCACATTAGGCTAGTCATCATTTATGACTCGTGCTTGCAGGGCCACTGAAGAGTCACTTGTGGCAGCTACTGCCTGTGACGGATAACTGAAGGCCCTGCCGTGGCATATGACATCTGATGGGGGTGTCAATTGTTGACCAGCTGCTGGCCTGAACTGCTGGCCCTTCTGTTGGCCGCCCGAACTTTTTATTGACGGTTCGGAAGCGTCAACATAGTGCTGGGCCATTGCTGGCAGTAATGGCCCAGCAACACTGTTTTTGCTGCGATAATGATGACTGTATATGACCCCTGATGGTCCCTCAAATTTAAAGAAAAGGTAAACGTACGAAATCTGACTCACCCTAGAGAGGCGTCTCGGGCGGCTATGGTCGTTTGCATGTACGGGCGTTTTGGGCGTTATGGTCGTTAAAAGGTTAAATATACACATTCTTCGGAATAAGTACTCCAGTAGTCTATCAGCTACGTCTTCTTTTCTAACGCCCCCTGAATGAAGTACACGTTTCATAGCACGCCAATTTCATTCAATATTTGTGTATGTGCACCTGATTTTGGACCCCCAAAATGTTCCGAATGGTTAACAGTTTGATCTTCGTAATAACCGTCATCCGACAAACTGGCATATGCCTTCCACTGATCTGTCATGATAGTTGTTCCTTTGGCCACATTTTTTTATTATATCAATTAACTCCTTTTCGGTACGTGTATTCTCTAGACATAACTCCAAACAGAAGTATTTGGACTCTATCATTCCGATTATTCTCGTTCCTTTTACACACTTTCCAATATGATACTTTCTCTTACCAATTTTATTTTCGTCTATTTCAACAACTTTGGCAACTCCTCCGATTCGTCTTGACTGTTAAACATACGATACATTGACAAAAGTCACCGGACACCCCTTCAAAAGCAAATGAACGGATCCGCTGCGTTGTTTAGATGCGCGGTACAGCTGCAAACGGTATAAGAACAAGCCTGCAGCTGATTGCGATCATATAGCACTGTGAGGTTGAGTGAAATTGTTGCGGCGGCAGAGAACTGACTTTGAGAAAGGAAAGATTATTGCGTGTTATGTTAGTGGGTTGTCCATAAGAGAAACCGAGAGGCGTTTAAACATACCCAACTGTTTTGGATGTAATGAAAAAGTGAAAGACACATGGCATGTCTGAAGCAGCAAAACGTACCGGCAGACCAAAGAAAATCAGTGATAGAGAACGTCAACGCCTCAGGAAAGTCTCTACAGCTAATCGACGGAGTACTGCACAAGAACTCAGTGTACAGGTGAGTAAAAATGCTGGAATCTCGGTAAGTACCGAGTGATCCAAAAGTCTTGCAGATTTTGAAAACGTAATACCTCGCGGAATTTTGAGAGTAGGGCAACGCGGTTCGAGTAGAAATGATCAGGATGACAGCGGGTTTTTTATGAAATCACATACATTTTTACTCATTTTACTTACATTTTTCATCGCCAGATGGCGCAGCCACCACAGGTTGGAAGTGTCGAGAAAAATAGACACCTGATTGTACCAGGTGTTCAATGTAATGGCCCTCCTGTTCCAGCACTGCCTGCAGACGAGAGAAAACACCATGGACGGCATTGAAGAGCAAGTCCGGTGGTATAGCTGCCACATGCCGTCGAATGGCATCTTTCAGCATGGCCAATGAAGTGGGGCGACATCTGTACACTTGTGATTTTAGGTAAACCCAGAGCCAGAAATCGCAGGGTGTCAGGTCTGGTGACCGAGGAGGTCAGGCCTTCGGAAAGTATTGGCTCAACACACGATTTCCACCAAACGTCTCTTGCAGCAGTTGCTTAACGGGACGTTCGATGTGGGGTAGTGCTCCATCCTGCATAAATGTGCACAGACTCAATGCATCCCACTCTTGAAAGCTAGGGATAACGTACGTTCGTAACATGTTCGCATAACGTTCACCTTCCACTGAAATGGTTTCGAAAGAGGTGCCGCAGACCTCTTCAAAGAAAAAAGGACCGATAATGAAGGAAGTCGTGAATCCACACCACACTGTCACTTTCGGCTGATGAAGTGGCGCTTCAACGACTGCTCGGGGATGTTCCGTGGCCCAGGTGCGGTAGTTGTGCATGTTTACCGCTCCGTTTAGGGAAAAGTGTGCCTCATCAGTCCATAAAATGTTCATCAGCCAGTTCTCGTCGTCATCCGTTTGTCAAAAATACTATCGCTGCAAACTCCTGACGCTGCACGTAATCGCCAGCTTGCAGTTCGTGATGCCGTTGCAGTGTATACGGGTATGTGTGCAGAATCCGTCGTAGTGTTCGCCATACAGTCCCGTATGGAATGCCTGTTTGCCGAGAAACATGGCGAGCACTGGAGTCGCCATGTGCGGATGACAGTGCAATCACATCCATTTCCTTCGTAAACGTCTCTGCTGTAGCAGCACACGTTCATGGTCTACCGCTTCGTGGGCGTGCTGCCAATGATCCCGTTTCTGTGACATTTTTTCACCATTCGCCGCAGCGCAGCACTTCCCATCGGTCCTTTCCCACTGCGATCGCCTTTCAGTGACTAGTAGGCTCTCAACGTAGCACTCACACATTCAGCGTTGCAATAGAACAATTTGACCAAGCTTTGTCCGGTAATGACAGCATACTGACACGGACCGCTGTGACTTCTGGTTTATTCCCAGCTGTTGCTTTTATACCCACTATCCCAGACCTGTTCGCCTATGGCGCCATCTGGCGATGAAAGATGTAAGTAAAATGAGTAAAAATTTATGTGATTTCATAAAAAAACCCGATGTCATTCTGATTATTTCTACGCAAACCGCGTTGCCCTACTCTCAAAACTCCGCGCGTTGTTAAGTTTTCAAAATGTGCAAGACTTTTGGATCATCCGGTACACGTACCATTCGCAGAGAACTTTATTCCGTGGGTTACCGTGGCCGTGCCGCTGCTTATAAGCCTCTCATCTCCACTCGGAATGCTACTCGTTATTTAGCATGATGTAAAGAACATTTATCGTGGACCGTAGATCATTGGAAACGGGTCCTATGGACTGATGATTCCAGACACTGGATCCATCAGTCTGATGGCCGTGGGTGGGTATGGCGGCAGCCGGGAGAACGCTATTTAACACAGTGTACTGTTCTTACGGTCAAGATTGAGGCGGAAGTGTACTCGTGTGGGGGTATTTTTCGTGGTATGGTACCGGCCCATTGGTTATCGTGAACACACCTGTTAAGCAGCACGTCTACCTCGATATTCTGGACAAGTATGCCCTACCAACTCTGTGGTAATGCTATGGAACCGAGCCTTGCAAGGATTGTTACGGCGTAGTTTGATAATAATTCCGTATCGTGTGTGGAGTGGGCAGCACGGAGCCCTGATCTCAGCACCTATGGGATGAATTAGAACGCCACATAAGAAGTTTGGAACCAAGGAATACGACCAAGCAAGAGTTAGCGGCAGCATTATGTATTGAATGAAAGCTCATGCCTATCGCTGCCTTCCAAATCCTTGTCGAAAGCACGTCTCGAAGAGTCAATGCATGCATTAAGAGCCAAAGTCGGACGAACACCGTACTAATGTATGTCAATAAATGCTATGTTGTGTTTCTCTTCTAGGTGTCCGATTACTTTTGTCAATATACTATACTGTGCAAATTAATTGGGACAGAGTAAAAAATCACTCTTTTTTCCAAAACTATGCCTTTATATCATTCTATACCTTGATATGCGCTGATAAATGCTTGTGTTACTATGAAGTATATCCTCCTTTAGCAGAAATGACCTCTTGAATTCATTTTGGCATTGACTCCACTAATTGAGTGCACATATTTTTGACTTCATAAACCACACTTTTATAGCATTCGTTATCATGCGTTCTTTGGTTGTACAATCCATTTTAATTAAACGTCTCTTCAAAATGTTCCACAAGTTTTCTATGGGATTTAAGTCTGGTGAGTTTCCAGGCCAATCAAATAAATGAATTTGATTTTACAGCATGAAATTCTTGACCAATTTCGAATTGTGACATGGGGCCAAGTCATGTTGAAATGTCCCGTCAAAAGTTTGCAAGAATGGAAGAATCCTACATTGTAATATTTCTACGTACTTGGCTGAATTCATCATACCTTGAACAGGAACTAAGCTTCCAGTGCCATTTGATATTAAAAAACCCAAACCATCTGTTTCAGAGGGTGTTTTACAGTTTGTTTGACATGTCCAGGTATTAAGGGTTCACAGTTGCTTCGTCTAACGACATTTGCTTGATAACCCTGCACAAATAAATGAGTTTCATCACTGAAAACTACCTTTTTCCAGTCGTTAGCAGTCCATGATTTATATTTTTTGGCCCATGCTAAACATTTTGTCTTCATTTTCGCATTCAAATGCTGTTTTTTCGTTGGTCTTCTTGCCTTCTGGCCAACTTCCAAAAGCCTACGGCGTACAGTTGAATCACTAAACCACTAGCCAATAAATCTTTTTGAAGGTCGGTGCTTTTTTTTATTCATTTTACTATTTCTGATTAGATATGTATCAGATTATGGCTCTGAGAAAAGAAGATGGTTCTATAACAAGAAATAGAGGCGAAATTTTGACAAGAGTGAAAGATTTCTACTCCAAACTATATGAAAGGGATGATACATGTACTCCAGACATCATGAAAGGTACCAGAGTTCTTCCAGTCCTCCCAGCAGAAGTTGCTCATGCAATCAAGAACATGAAGCGGGGGAAAGCTCCAGGAGAAGATGGAATTACTATAGACATCATACAAGAAGCAAGTGGAGAAATTGAAACAGTACTCGCCCAAATTTTCACTCGATGCCTTAATGAAGGGAAGATTCCTGAGGATTGGAACAATGCTACAATGATCCTGCTACATAAAAAAGGTGACATTGAGGATCTCAGGAACTACAGACCTATCAGCCTCCTATCAGTGGTTTATAAAATCTTCACTAAAGTTCTTTCACACCGCTTGAAGGTAACACTGGACATGGCTCAACCGAGAGAACAAGCTGGATTCAGGAGTGGCTACAGCACAATAGATCATATCCACGTACTGAGAGAACTAATTGAAAGAGCGAGGGAATATGAACTTCCATTGTGCATGGCTTTTATCGATTATGAAAAAGCCTTTGATTCGGTGAAACCATCAGCAGTTACCACGGCTCTGAAATCCTGCGGTATTGAAGATGCATACATTAATATTATTAATAACATCTATGAAAATGCAAGTGCAAAGATTCGGCTGTTTGAAAATACAACACACATAAAAATTGGAAAGGGAGTGAGACAAGGTGACACCATATCTCCGAAGCTCTTTAATGCCACATTGGAAAATGTCTTTCAATCACTGAACTGGGAAAACAAAGGGATAAAGATTAATGGAGATTATCTAACCCACCTTCGTTTTGCTGATGACGTAGTCATTTTTGCAACTACCCCATCAGAGCTGCAGAGTATGATCCAGGAACTTGCTGACAAGAGTAAAGAAGTGGGATTAAAAATGAACTTTCAGAAGACAAAAGTGATGTTCAATGCTTTTACAAGAAATGAAGATTTATCGATTGATGGAGAAAAGCTGGAGATAACAGACACGTACGTTTATCTTGGACAGCAGATATCAAGTGAGGGTCACATTGATGAAGAAATTAATCGGCGTACAAAACTTGCCTGGAGAGCTTTTGGAAGAAACAGCATAATTTTCAAGAGCAATATGCCATTATGTCTTAAAAGAAAAGTGTTTGATCAATGCATCCTTCCAGTGCTTACGTATGGTGCAGAGACGTGGACCTTAACTAAAAGAGACATACAAAGGCTGCAGACAACTCAAAGAGGCATGGAGAGGTGCATGCTTGGTATAACCAGGAGAGATAAGAAGAGGAACTCGTGGATCCGAAAAATGACGAGAGTGGAAGACATCATGATCAGAGTTAAATCCCTGAAATGGCAATGGGCTGGACATACTGCCAGAAGGACAGACCATAGATGGACAGCCGAAATTTTAGATTGGATTCCAAGGGACAGGAAAAGACCCAGAAAAAGACCACATGGGAGATGGGTGGATGAAATTCGTAAATATGCGGGAGTGACATGGAGGAGACTGGCACAAGACAGACCGTTGTGGAGGAAACTTGGGGAGACCTTCGTCCAGCAGTGGATTGATAATGGTTGACAATGATGATGATGATGATGATGTATCAGTTCGTGGAGTTGTTTTTCGTTTTCTTCCACATTTACCTCTCCTTTTTGGAAACGATGATCCAGATGCATTGTATCGCGTAAGCAGTCTTGATACACGTGATCTGCCTACACCAATTGCAGAAGCGATATCTCTCACTGTCATAGAAGTGTGATCCTTTAGAGCAATTATTTTTTCACGCTTCCTTGGGGAAATATCCATTTTCAATACACGAAAGCAACACGTACTCACAGAGAGCAAAAACTAACATCCACCTGTCACACACGAAAGCTCACAACTGAAGCTGAAGTGCCTATTTCCTGTTTAAAACCGGTCAAACCACATTCTTAATATCAAGTTCTAACAGGCACACCACCTCACAGCTGGTAAAACCGGTTTACGTGGGTTTTCGACATCAACTGGCGATCACATTACAATTCTGAGAATAAAATAGCTTGTCCCAATTAATTTGCACGGTATAGTATTGTATGACAACATGTATGAACTAATAATTTCTCTACAATACGAGTATCAAACGACTACAGTCACTGATGAAGTTTCAAGATCATCCTCAAAAGACGTCTCTTTTGTAGTTGTTTCATAATCAAAATTTGTACAAAAGCAATAGGCCACTAAAAGTGGAGAGAATTAATTTTTTGAGAACCAGGTTTCTGCAGCCCTTGAATAAGATTCAAAATGTCCTTCATCACTGTGACACTTTTGACATATGAAAGTTCCAAATCCGTGGTCATTTCTTTTCAATGTAATGTCGTGTCCTTCTGAAAATTGTTTTGCTATAGGAATCAGCTCATCCCTCTCACACCAACACAAGCAGGTTTTTGAATCTTTCACTACTTCTTTAGCTAATCGCATAAAACTCCACCGATCCATCTTCACTCAATAAGCAAACTCTTCGTTCCAAGAACGAAGTTGATAAATAACCGGTATAGTGGCTAGAAGAGATAGTGTGCCGTGCGATAATAATTTACTGTTTAAATTTTAGTTCCCTTTTTACATGAAACCGCTAAATGGCGCTCCTGCAAGCTTCGATGCTATGATTTCGAAACGTTAGCATACTTTTCAATGATGTGTTTGGTGGATAGTGAGTATAAAGTAATTTATTTGTTAGATCGATCATGAAAAGAAGAAATAATAGGAGTGTAACGTTGAGAACGTGCTTTGTACCTTGATGTAACAGTGGTTACATGTCTTGTAACCAAAATGTAACTCTGTTTTCCGTGCCGAAAGATGAGGCAAGACGGGAATGGTGGTATGTGAACGTCATTTAGATGAACGTTTTATGGAAAGAAATTTCAAAACGCTTATAAATAGGGAAATAATATTAACTCCCAGACCTCGGCAAGTGCTTTTGGATAATGCTGTGCCCACAATTTTCCCAAACCTCCCTGCATATTTAACCAAACGCTTACCGAAACAACGTAAAATTAAGCATAACATAGTGCAACCTGCCAAAATGATTAATATCAGTGAATTTCATTACTTTTATCTTTTAATCGCCAGTGAGATACGAACGGGACAGCAATTTAAAATCCTTACTGAGAGAGAGATGTTTCCTGGAATGCTCATGAACGATCGAGCGTTCTAAGGGGCATATAATTGTTAACATTTTACGAAACAATCACGTAAGTTTAAGTGTTTAATTAGACATATAATTACAGAGAAAATGTGTGTCCAGTAATGTATTTGTACTTATTAGATTTGTAACGCGTACATTCAATGCGAGATTACGCATTTCCCGATTAAAGTTGACGAAGCTTCCCCAAAACCCCCATTTGGAAGAATATATACTTATATCTGTCCATGCATGATATTAATACCTTTTAGTTGCAGGACAACGAAAAATATACTTTTTTGGTAACATTCTAGTGAAGTTACTATACTGCACGGAACGAGAAGCACATACACTGAAGAGCAATTGAATTAGAGATACATGTCTAGTAACGTGTAGCACCACCTTTCGCCCTGATGACGGCGGCGATTCGTTTCGGCATGGACTCCACAAGACACCGGAAGCGTTGGGAAGCCATACGGATCCACGACCCCTGAACAAGCTCCCACAGTTCACGAAGATTTGATGGAGGGGAGTCATCTCTCTCGATGGCATCCCAGATGTGCTCGATATGATTGAGGTCAGGTGACCTAGCTGGCCAAGGAAGCGAGGTCACGTCGGTAGAGTGTTCATCCAACCATTTAGATACAATTCGGGAGCGATGGCACGGCGCATTGTCTTATTGCAGGATGAGGTCCCCAGTGCGATGTTGAAGACGCACAAACGGGAGCCCATGGTCGTCCAGCATATTCCGATAACGTTAACCTGTGAGGGGCGATGTCACACGTAACAGGGGTGACCTTGCAGTAGACGTAAACATTTCCTGACGAGAATGCCACCCCCACCAACTTGAAGAGTACCAGCGCTGGCAAGAAGGATCCATCGCTTCATGTGGTTTGCGCCGTACTCCTATCCTGCCATGCGCATGTACCAACGTGAATCTCGACTCATCAGTCCAGGCAACATTTTTCCACATGTCTAGGGTCCAGTGGCGATGTTCCTGTGCCCATGTTAATCTTTGTACCCTGTGATGTGCGGTCAGCAGCGGTAGCCTCGTGGGGCGATGGCTCCTGTACCCCATAGCGAGGAGATTGTTCTGGATGGTGTGGCTATTTACACGTTTTTGTGCACCAGCGTTAAATTGCCGAGTGATTTCTTGCACTGTAGCCCGGCTATCCGCTGTTACAATGCGAGCTAGCCGACGATGACCCCACTCATCCACACGCTGTTGTCCACGGCAGTTGACCCTTACAGGGATAGTTTTACCGGATTCGATGTATTCACGGTGCACCCGTGACAAAGTGGCTCGTAAAAATCCCAGTGCCTGCACGACTTCCGAGATGGAGTGACCCATTTATCGAGCCCCAACAAATTGCCCCCAATCAAATGCGTTTAGATCCTTCGTCTTATCCATACTGCATCCGACTTTTACTGATTTCCGTGGCACCACTCCTTGTCGGATCGCTGCATACGTCATGTCGTTTCCGTTTACAGGGCCGCCCACATCGCCACATTTGCATAACGCCAGCTGTCTCTAATTCAATTGCTCTTCGGTGTATATCTATGAGCGTAGTTCACAGCAATAGCTTCGAATCTGCCTTAAGCGCCCTATGTGTTTCATGATTTCAAGAACCCGTCTGCACAAGCGCACGGCGCACTATCTCTTCTAGCCAGTATAGAAACGGTAACACAGCTCATTCGTTCATTACTCATATTGATCAAGATTATCGTTATTTTTTAGCATCCTATTCGACAGAGAATATAAACAATGAAATTCAGCGCTAACGAACGCAACCGCTACGTAAGCAGGCAAGCGCAGGATATATTCGAATGAACACCCGTTTTCTGATATGAAGTCAATTCCAGCACTCCCAGTGGCGCAGTGTTCCAACCGATGGGTTTCAGGCCATTCGTCCGAGATTGGCTCGCATTCGAATCCCGGTGAGGCATGGATGTTGCTTTTGTCATACGTTACTGGCTCTCTCCTTCCCTGGAACCAATGGTCCTAAATTAGAGACGGGAGACTGTTTATAGCCCATTGCGTTGCTCATCATGGTCGCTAAACCTTCATAGGTCGCGCTAAGAGCATATTTCTCACGCTAAATAAAGAGCGCCATTTATTTGGAGATAAAACTGGAGGCACCACCCCAACTCTAACTGACTTTTAGGATCTTCCTAACAATCCGTTACCAGTTCCGATAAGGATTGACGCATATTTGACTTTCCGACATTGTACCCTTTGCTCCTGTGTGCTTCGTATGAGCATTTCTCTCATCAAGCGACCGCTGGCGTTTGCGTCACGTGAGAGCTTTCGTATTTTTACATATAATTCGAGTGTACCAGTGTGATTTTCGCCTAATTTGATATGTAACTATATATATATATTAACTATAACTAGATAGTAAGGTGCGTCGCGTAAATATAGACAGTCGCCTTTCGCCGTGAACGCACTGCGAATATAGGTAGGCAGCTGAAGTGGTACCTAATTAGACATAACCCTACAGCAAACGTTTCGACCCGTCGAGATGAACGGATTGTGTGAAAAGAACACCACAAAGTGAAATAATGTAATTTTAGGTGTCTCATAAATATAAAGACAACTATGTAAAGTAGCCACATGCGAATGAAATGTACAAATTAGCATGTTGTACGCATGCGCATGGGACGTAATTCGGTCAAGCCTACAAATGGCAGCGAACCTACCATCAGACATTCATATGCCACGAAACAGTCAACTTTCTATTGAGGAGGTGCAAAAGATTTGGAGACTGAGAGCAAATGGATTGCCTGTAGCGAAAATTTGTAAACCATGGGGAGGAGTAGGGCAGTTATTTATAAGACTTTATCGAAACGCGGTGCGTTAACTGCCAAAAAACTGCCTGGAAGGTCTCGAACAACAACCAAACGAGATGATCGTGTCATCATGCGTTTAGTTTCATCCCAAATGTTATCACTACGTCAAGTTTCTCGGACTGTTGGTGTCACCGTCTCAAAGGACACAGTTCATCGACAAAGCAAGGAAAGTCGCAACATTGTGCTCCGTAAAATGCGCCGTCTGCCACACCTCACGCGGCACCACAAGGGAGCTAGATTGTTATGGGCAAGTAGCCACATGCACTGGACGGACGAGTGGATCACAACTATTTTCTCCGATGAGAAAAAGTTTAACCTGGACGGTCCTGACGGTTGGAACTGCTATTGGCATGATTTACGACGCGAGCCAAGCACCGTCTTCAGCATACAGAAAGGAGGGGCATCTGTGATGATCTGGGGAGCTTTTGCGATCAATGGGACAACGGATATCGGTTTTCTGCAAGGCAGGCAACGTATTAGGACATACTCAGCAGCCACGTTCTACCGTTTGCAGAAACTCTAGCGGGTGTTTAATATGTGTTCCAGCAAGATAATGCCTCTATCCAGCGGTCTGCATCAACGAAAAGCTGGTTTAACACCCATCATGTGACCGTAATCGATTGGCCAGCACTCAGTCCAGATCTGAACCCTATCGAGAACCTCTGGAGTATCCTAGCTTGTGGTGTGTATGCGTGGACGGCAGTTCTCAAGTGTTTTGGCATTGAAAGAGCAGATTGAACTAAGCTGGTACGCACTCCGTCCAGAACGCTTACATCATTTGGTGGACAGCATGCTCAATACGGTTTTCAGTTTATACGGAACAACGGTTCCACTATTCGTACCGGAGGTGCTCATAACTAGTAAATCTTTATATTTTTGAGACAGCGTATTTCTGTTTTTTTTTTTTTTGTTCTATGTGGCGTTGGAATTGTTATGTTTCCATCAAACTATTGTGCAGCTGCGTGTCCTATGCTATTTTGGTATAAATATAAGGTGTACATTTCATCTCGTTGTTGTTTCTTTTTTATTCGAGAATTTGTTCTGTCTCTATATTTATGCGGCGCACTATATATAGGTCATCTCGTAGGTATCCTTTATCTCCTAGGTACATTAACTATCTAGGAGATAACCGATACCTAGATTTACCTAGGGCAACAGATATCAAGCGAGTGTTACATTGATGAAGAAATTAATCGGCGTATAAAACTCGGATGGAGAGCTTTTGGAAGAAACAGTACGATTCAGAATAATATGCCATTATGTCTTAAAAAAGAAATGTGTTTAATCAATGCATCCTTCCAATTCTTACATATGGATCAGTGACATGGACTTCAACCAGAAAACATGTACAAAGACTGCAGACAACTAAAAGAAGCATGAAGAGATGTATACTTGGTGTAACCAGGAAAGATAAATTGAAGAACTCGTGGATAAGGAATATTACAAGACTGAAAGACATCATGATCACAATAAAATGGCTGAAATGGCAATTGGTTGGACATACTGCCAGAAGAACGGGCCACCGATGGACAACCGAAAATTTAGACTCAACTGCAAGGTACAAGAAAATACCCAGAGGAAGACCACATGGGAGGTATAAGGATGAAATTGGAAAGCATGCGAGAGTGAAATGGAGGAAACTGGCTCAAAACAGACCGTTGTAGAAGAAATTTGGGTAGTCCTTCATTCTGCAGTTGACTGATAATGGTTGATGATGATGATATTAACTATATTTATTGCAAAGAAAGAATTCTAAAGTGTCATTATTGAGTAGGCTACTTAAAACAGCGGGAAAGTGTAGTGTGAGAAAAACCCTCACGCGGGACACTGGCGTTGTTCAACATGTAGCGACCAACGATAACTTAAACTCCTGAGAAAAAATTAAAAAATACTCTAATCGCGTCGTGTTAAGAGTTTTTGAGTTGTTACATGTATTTATCAGAAACATTTCCTCCACAGTTTCCATAACTTCATTTATGTCATCAAACGATTTGAAAATGCTGGCTCCTTTTGTATTGTTGGTTCAAAAATAGCGTTATTTCAAATTAACCCACCAGGTGGCAGCAGCTTTGGAAGAGGCAATGCGGAATTTTGTCACATGTTTAACAGGAGACTCCCCTAAAAACGTTTTGTTTTTCTGTAGTATTCGCCGGGCTCACCTCATTACGAGCACAGATAAGTTTTAAAGCGTTTTAAGACAACGCAATATGTAAATTGAGAGAAAACAACAATACCTTTACGAATCAAAATATGCGCCGTCATTATCTATCACCTTCCGCCTTCGGTCTTGCAGCTGACGGATTCCAGCCATGAAGAATAATTCGTCGTGTGACGCGATGAAGTCGTCAACCCATTTTTGCACTTCGTCACGTGTCCGGAACCGTACAGCAGACAAACCATGTTACATCGATCAGAACACATGATAGTCTGAAGAGGCTATGTCGGGACTATACGCCGGGTGTTCCAAAACTTCTCAGCAAAGCGTCAATAACGTTTCCTAGACCGATTTCACGACATGCGGCCTAGTGTAGTAATTTCACGGGACGCAATCCTTTGCCTGTGAATGGATGTTTCCGACAAATGTTCTGGATCAATCGCAGGAATTGTTGCTTGTAGCGATCAGTAGTCCCAGTTTGTCCCTGTTCCAATAGTTCATAATAAAGCACACCCTTCATATCCCACCAGATAGACACAATAACTTTCTTGGAGTGAATATTGCGGTTCGGTGTCGATGTCTTTGCATCACGGGGGTCTACCCAGTGTTTTTTGCGTTTGGGATTGTCGTACCATATTCACTTTTCATCACCCGTAACGATTTTTAAAAGGAAATACTTTCTGTGTCGTTTATTCAACAGATTCAAACACATCATGATGCGCTCATCCTTGTTCCTATGACTCAGGTCACGTGGCACCCATTTTCCTTCCTTCGGAATCTTTTCCATTGCGCGTAAACGATTGGACATGGTTTGTTGAGTTACCCCCAGTTGTTCAACTAGTTCTTTTTGCGTTTGAGACGAACCTCCGTCCAGCAATGCTTGCAGTTCCTCATGTGCAACCTTTTGCGGGGCTCCGCTACGTTCTAGATCGCTAACATCAAAATCACCTTCTTTAAACCGTCTAAACCAAAACTCACACGTGCTTTTCGATACAATATCCTCCCTCAGAACAGAACAGATTGATGCACATGCTTTTGCAGTACTTTTTCCTTGATGAAATTTGTAACGAATGCAGTGTCGAATAAATGCAGTATCGCTTGTCATCTTTTACCTAGCGATGCGCAAGTGCGTTTGACTGTTGTGCAAACTTGTGTGTCACATTTTATACTCGGGACCAGATATGGTCACATGACAACAACGAGGGGAAAGGTCGGATATGTAAATTAGTGACATACGTCACACAAAAAGCGCTTTAAAACTTATTTGTACACCTAATATATTCCTCTGTGCTCACCTCATCGAGGAATATATGTGTTCATGCCACTATGAACCTGAAAATTCTTTCGACGCAATATTGCGCTCTCGCGGCTTTTGAACATTTTTTTGGATGAACGTTATAATGCGTCGTCACCGCTTTGGGCACAGAAATCTCCAAACGTATATATGCGTGGTTGCCAACTGGAAGGTTAATAACGAGGAACTCTACACCAAGATAATTAGAAAACATTAAAACTACGATAGCAATACGATTTATTCCCGTAGTAATGTAAACAATTGTTTTCAAGCTTTCGCACATGAACCAGGTGGCTTTTTCAAGGGTTATACAGAAACTGCATTCTGAATAATAGAAGGCTTTAAGAATTTGAACTCGTTGTCTTGACTTGACAATAAACAGATACGACGTTATATCCCATACTATTAAAGGAGCAATTCTTGTATCTATGTAAATTTTATTTTGAAAACGGCTCTAAGGATTTTGATGAAAGTGGTTAGCCTACCGTTTTCTGGTTCTAGAAATCGATCTAGCTTGATCACGACCTTGGAAAAATTCGTTTAGTGGGTTAAATAACTACCCCGAGTTACCATGTTTTTAGTGTCATGGCGTCGTCCTATTAATGTTTCCCGTGCTTAGAAATCTTATGACGTCACACACTCGCGATTGAGATGTTGGCGCGCGGTCACACCATCTGCCTTAGTACCTCACGTCTTGTGTGTGGATCCTATTAAAGTTTTATGACGTCACATTCTCGCGACCATCTGCCTCATTAGGTCATGCGTTGTGTGCGTATTATGCGTTTCTTCTATTTTCTTCTAAAACAAAAAGAGAGTTGTGCCAGCTGCTTGGAGTTAATGCGTAGTAGAGCATAAGCAGCGGAGCGCTGATTTCGTGTGTTTTTCCCTTCAAAAGGTAAACTGTTAATGAAGCATTATTTTAGTTACAGTTTTTAATAGTTTCTTGATGATGAGCATATCCGCTGTGCTAAAATATGATGAGTTCATTTTTATTAATTACTATTAACAGAGTGTCACGTGTATGATAAAACAACATAAAAAAATATGGTTGGTCGACCCCCTACGAAACGTTGACGTTTTACTTTAATGAGAGGAATGAGAAGAATACGGCACTGTTGGAACAAGCACAAGCGGAAGAAGTAAATATGGAACAGCGTGGGCATTTAAGAGCCAATGGTTTCCGAGCACATTCCAGTCTCAAAACATATTACCTTAAATTGGAAGAAGTTCAGCCTACAAAAAGACCATTCCGAGCAGCTAAGGCGAGGAGCATGGAAATAATGTCCGACGTTATTATGATCCTCAATAAATCTATATCGGAAGAAAACCTCGATCAAATGCGGCGAATAAATAGACAGCGATTAAGAACCAATTTTATCATGGGGTTCGATGAAGAACCGCATGCTAACAGTTATTGTTTGGTTTTCATGTTTGGAAATAATAAAAACAATTTAAAACAAATTTTTACTCTAGCACAAATGAAAAATTATCATTCATCTTTGTTTTGATGTTTATTCTAAATTCATTTGTCTCTAATTCGTCTATCATTATTAATCTTGATGGTTTAGACTTAGCATTACAATACTTGGAAATAACATATAAAAATATAATTTTTGTGTGTCCCCATCCTACCCTTTAACCGATGGATGTTCGGTGTTTCTGATATTTTGTTTAAAAACACAAGGCATGACGTTGGTTGTGCACACGATATCCTGGTAGGAAGAAAGTGTTATTTGATTAACTGGCTCCAAATTCGTGCAACTCCAATGAGAGGCTATCATTGCAAGTATCACTGTTGGTAATAAATCTCCAAGGTTTCTCCAAAGGATGTATATTTACGAGTACAATAGGTAACTAATTTCTTTTTATCATTCCACATAGAAGTAGCGAACTTGAATTTGACATCTCTGGATAGTGCCGTTGCTACTTTACCGTATTTTGTGTACCTTTTATGTTCGTTGACTCTGATTCTAAATGAACGTTTGGTCATTCCAATGTAGTACCCCTTAGAGCTGTCCTAATTTTTTTTTTTATTGGAATTTTAACAACCACCGTGAGCAACTCAATGGGCTATAAGCAGTCGCCCGTCCCTAATTTAGGGTCACTGGCTCCAGGGAAAACAGAGAGCCAGTGCCGTAAGACAAACACAACATCCATGCCTCATCGGGATTCAAACCCGGACCCCGTTCGGACGAATGATCAGAGGCCATCGCTTAGACCACTGCGCCACCGGGGCGGCGTCCTAATATTGTAGGGAGATTACATAAACATCTGCTTCGCTGGAAAGAGGGTTTTTTTTTTTCAGTATTTCTCTTTAGCATTTCTCTTTAACGTTCTAATTTTCTTGTGCCCCAGCTTCGCTACCTAGGCTAATTTATTACATACCAAATATGTCTTACAAACTCAAGAACGCCCTCAAGAAAACGACCTACGGTGCCGGCATAAGGTCTTCTTCATTTTATATATATTATGCTAAAGAAAAATACTGAAAAAAACCCCTCTTACCAGCAAAGCAGGTGTTTATGCGATCTCCCTACGATATCCGGGCAGCTCTAACCAGTACTACATTGGAATGACCAAGCGTTTATTTAGAATCGGAATCAACGAGCATAAAAGGGACACAAAATCCGGTAAAGAGACCACGGCTCTATCCAAAGAAGTCAAATTCAAGTCCGCTACTCCTGTGTGGGATGACAAAAATTAGCTATCTACTCTACCATTACATATACAGCCATTCAAGAAATCTTGGAGATCATTACAACCACTGATACTTGCAATGATTTTTTTTTTTTTGATTGAAGGTTTAACGACCACCGTGAGCAACTCAATGGGCTATAAGCAGCCGCCCGTCCCTAATTTAGGGTCACTGGTTCCAGGGAAGGAGAGAGCCAGTGCCGTAAGACAAACACAAAATCCATGCCTCACCGGGATTCGAAATTGGACCCATTTCGGACGAATGATCAGAGGCCACCGCTTAGACCACTGCGCCACCGGGGCGGCCTTGCAATGATAACGTCTCACTTTAATTGCCACGAAATTGGAGCAAATTCTTCAAGTAACACCCTTCTTTCCACCAGAACGCCGGGTGCATAACTGCGTCTTTAAATGAGTATTACGTCGTATCTATTTAATCACAAGTCAATTCACCGCGTTCAAATTGTTAAAGCGTTCTGTTTTACAGATTGCAGTTTCTGTCTATCTTCCTTGAAGAAACCCATTTGGTCCATGCGCGAAAGCTTGAAAACGATTGCTTATACGCTGGTTGGCCACTTTATTATGACCATCCCCTTAGTACTTTGTTACGCCACTTTTGCCTTTAATAATGCGTCGATTCTTTGTGGCATGGACTACACGAGATGTTGATAGGTGGTTTGTGGAATCTGAGACCATGCTTGATGAATAGCACTTTCCAGGAATGTGAGATTGCAGGGTTGTGGATCCAGCTGTCTGATGGCTCGTTCAAATTCATCCCAGAAATTCTCAATAGGGTTGAGATCTGGAGATTGTGGGGGCGAGCCACCTAAGCAAAGTAAACTCAGCGGCATGTTCCTGAAACCAATCCTGTACAATACGAGCACTATGGCAGGAAGCATTATCTTGTTGAAAGTAGCCACCGCCATTGGGATAAACCATCCACTTGATAGGATGCACTTGGTCCGCAACAATGTTTAATTATGATGTGCCAGTCAGATGTTGATCAACACGAATTAAAGGGCCCAAAGCATGCCAGGAAAACATTCCCCAAACCATAACGTTGCCTTCACCAGCTTGAAGGGTTGTGGCAATGCATTTGAAGCCCATGCTTTCGTGCTGTTTCCGCCAAATTCTCACTCCGCCATCGGCATGGTGCAAGTGAAAACGTGATTCATAGGGACCACATAATTTGTTTCCAATTATCGACTGTCCAATCCTTGTGCTCCTGTGCAAACTGGAGACGTTTTCCCTTGTTACCTGCAGTCAGGAAAGGTGTTCGAACAGGCCTTCGGCTGCCGTATCCCATGCGATGCAGTATACGGCGAACAATGCGTGCAGAGATCATTTGAGGGGGATCCTTGATTAAGATGGTCTGTAATTTGCTGCAATGTTGCCCTTTTGCTGTCTGGTACCAGTCTGGACACTCTCCGTTCCGCCCGAGAAGTCACTAGTCGATAACGACCACACGTTGCACGTAGAGACCCAGTTTTTTGGCTAACAGTCCAGCCTTTAAACACTTTAACAACAGCTGCTCTGGAACATTTCACGAATGCGGCGGTTTCGGTGATACTCGCTCCATGGGTCCAAGCTCCTACAATCATCCCACATTGAAAGTCTGTCAAATCACATTTTTCACCCATCTCGTCACCCAAAAATCACTTGTACTACTGTCGCACACTAAGCTTTCCCTTTTTATGCTAGCCTCGCTCTCTAGCTGCAACAGCGTGCAGCCATAGCTCATTTGCTTAAAACTGTCAGGTGGTGATAATAAAGTGGTCACTCAGTGTATATTTATACGCCAATTAATCGAATTATTAGCATAGTTTTATTATTTTTTAGCATTATTACTCTTTCCTTTCTTCTACAACAAAGAACAAAGGTATTTCTTCAATAATGTATGTTTATGGTAAACAGAAATCAGGTCTTTTGTCTCAGTAATGGTATATCTACATTCTTAGATAAGAAAAGAAAACTCGAAATACAAATTTATATCCTAGCGGAAAATTATCAGAGAAACACATAATAAAAATTTTATATGCGCATATTTGATCTGACTTGACATGTATTCTGTGTCATTTTGCGACAGGAAGGATTATCACTTTACATCCATTTTGTAACAACATCCAAGCCCACTTTGTTCTGCAAATATCGTCACTCCAGAATAAATAGATAAATGAGCTGAGGGTATTTTGATTTCACTCTTGCAACAGCCATCGTTTCGTGGTACACCTCTTCAAGTCTTCTGACGACTCATGAATAAATCTCGTTAGGTGTGAGCTAGTTTAATAGGATCATTAGTTGTCTATTGTTCGAGATCGTTATTAATTCAACAATAATACAATGGCTTCTTCTCTGATCCACATACTTCGAATCTTTATAAATTATTCAGCAAGGCGCGACGAGGTTTTTGAAAGGCAGCAGAAGCGTCTTACATAGACAAGCTTTTTGAAGATCTTTAAAATCATGTACATAAGCTCGAATTCTTCGGTGCCCAACACACGGTTTGTTTTTTTATTTTTACTATGATAAGTTTCCTCTCCCTCTGGTATTACGTGACCTCCATCACTTCAAAGAACTTCAGTTTATTCAAAACATAAACAGGAAGAATCTATCGAAGTTTCATTACCTGTAACAGAATCGTATAATATGGAGTGATATAAAGATTACTAAATGAAAGGTGTTAAATCAGATAGCAGTTTGTATGTTACTTCATTAAGTTCATCTTCATCCCACTTTCTCTATATCTGTGTTTCATATTTCGCGTAATGTTACCCAGGATTCAATTAATTATTAGGTTCATGCTGATTTATTTCACGAGTCTTTCCCAGGTCACTATGGTGCAGATGGCCAGTTGTATTGTGTTGTAGGAAAAGTCGTGACGTATTTTAGCCATGTTTTGCAAAGGTCATTTATTGATAGAAAGAACAAAGATCAATCAATGATATAATGCTCGTTTTGTTCGATAACCTTTTGCCGTCTTTCAGTGAGCTGCAGAATGCCTCGTTCATAGAAGGACCTGTCTTTCGTGGCGAAAAACTCTACAAGGTGCTGATTTACAGCCTTATCTGAATTGAACGTTATACCTCGTAAGGACTGTTAAAGAGAGCGAAACAAGTGGAAGTTTGACGGCGCAAGGTCAGGCGAGTACGCTGAGTGTGGCAACACATCCCACCCAAGCTCAAATAATTTTTGGCGGGTGATCAAACTTGTGTGTTGTCTCGATGGAACACAACACCTTTACGACGAACGAGTTCTGGAAGTTTCTGAATGATGGATTCGTTCAAACTGTCCAATTGCCGACAGTACACATTCTAATTGATTGTTTGGTTCCGTGGTAGGAGCTCGAAAATCACGACACATTTAAAATCCAATCACACTGAGACCAGAACCTTCCGCTGATGAATGTCTGCTTTGGATGTCGTTTGAGGCGAAGCAGCACGTCGGGACCAAGACCGTTAGCGCAGCACATTGCTGTACACAATCCACTTTTTGTTATCAGTTAACAGTCGCTTCAAAAAAGGATTGTTTTTCTCACGTTTAATGAGCATATCGCAGATGTTTATACGAGCCGTCAATTGAGCTTCTTTGAGTTCATGAGAAACCCACACATCGAGCTTGTGTACGTATCCCAGCTTCTTCAGGTGGTCGTGAACGCTTGAATGATGGATGTGCAATATGTCTGCGATCTCTCGTGTCGTGTAACGTGGGTTTGACTCGATCAATGCCTTGATTTGGTCGTCATCAACCTCGGCGGGTCTCCCGGACCGAAGAGCATCGTTGAGGTTAAAATCACCAGCACGGAATTTTGCGAACCACCGCTGGCACTGACTTTCTTGTAGAGCATTATCGCCGTACACTTTACGCGCCTTTTCACAAGCTTGACGCGCGTTCTTCTCTTTACGGAAATAAAACAGTAAAATATGGCGAAAATGCACAGTTTGGTCTTCCATTTTCAACTTTATTTCAAATCTGCGCTAATCAACCAAATCGATAACTATTCCTTTTAGACTGCAGCTAGAACTGGCATTTGTCGAATGCCATAGCGATAACAGACCTGCGCATGTCTCTAGTACATCCAAAACCGCCCAACCGCCATCGGGTGCCAAAATACGTCATGACTTTTCCGACAACCCAATATATCAGAATGTAACCATTAATATCGCGTATCTAAATCGTATTGCGTTGTGTGATTGAGGCCAATGGTTTTTTTGGATTTCAGGTCTGGAAGTATGGAGTGTCAAGTAAAGAGGAATGAACATTCCCGACATCTGCTCCACTACGAGTTTAACAAGGGATCCACAGCCGCCGAGGCTGCTCTACAAATTTGTGCTGTGTATGGGGAGGATGCTATTGCTCCGAGGACAGTCCGCTAATGGTGAGAGTGATTCCAGGTTGCAATTTTGACCTCAACGACTCTCGATTGTCCACGCCCAGGTCGTTCATCTCGCCTTGATGAGGATCGTTTGAATCATCTCATATACTTGGATCCGCTCAAACCATACGCGAATTGGCCACTGAGATTGACAGTGATCAGGCCCCAGTGGTGTGACACCTGGAACGTATGGGAAAGAACCAGAAATTTTGGTCTTCGGTGCTTCACTCTCTCACCGAGAACAACAAGAATCAGTGTGTTGCAATATTTGGTTCCTTGCTCACCTGTTATCGCGTATTGGAGATGAAACTCTGTCACGTATTGTTCCTGGAGATGAAAAGTGGTGTCTCAACGTAAAGTTCAGGGATCGGAAGGAATGGCTAAGCCCAAACAAAACGCACACATCACGTCCAAAACAGGATCTTCATCCTGCGAAGATCATGTTGTGTGTCTGGTGGGACATGGAAGGCATTTTGTATTGGGAAATGCTACAGAGGAATCGGACCATCAACTGCATTCTATTGTGAGCAACTCCGCCGTGTGTAGGGAGCAATTCAGCAGAAACGACTACATCGGAACCATGGTGTCCTTCTCCAACATGATACCGCACGCCCTCACAGTGCAAATATGACCACAATGGCCATTCAGGACACGAAATGAGAGATCTTTCGCATCCGACATATTACCCAGCTTTTCATTTCAGACTATCCACTGTTCTGATTTCTGTCTAATGCTCTTCGTGGCAGAACGTTCAACAATGATGTTGATCTCCAGAATTTCCTTGATGATTTCTTCGCATCAAAACGTGCACGTTTTTATAAAGAATGGCATTGCAGACATATCCAGAAGTTGGGACATCATCGTAAACAATGGGCGGAGGGATACATAGTTGATTGATTCCGTTTTTCCTTCTGATGTATACATTCCTGTAGTGTGGTGAAAAAAACGACATGAACTTATGCATCAACCCAATATTACAAGAAAAAACATAATGTCAAAACGACGTATATATTATCCTCTTTTTTTAAAGATTCTGACAAAACCTTCGTCGAAGATGTATCACAAAAAAGTACACTGGTGTCCAAAGGTTAAGCATAACATTAATCAACAGCTAAAAAAGTAGGGAAATCAAGCAGCCGAATTTTATGTTTTGATGACCGATGAACCCGAATGTGGTAATAAAAAGCTTCAGGTGGCTTTTTGGGGTATGGTGAGAAATTCAATACGATTTACATCCTTATTTTCAGCAGTCAAGAGATATGATTTAGTTTCCACCGAGTCTCGTCCACAACTAAATGGGTGCAGAGGAGGGCAAAGCCCAATTCTAGTTTCTTCTCCGACTGTAATTTTCTTATATCGCAAGTACTGCATTAGAAAAACTTACTAAAAACTATATCAGCGCAATTTTCTCAAAACCTGCACTGAAGAGCAATTGAATTGGAGACAGCTGGCGTTATGCAAATGTGGCGTTGTGTGCGTCCCTGTAAACGGAAACGGCATGACGTTTGCAGCGATCCGACAATAGAAGGAATAATGCTACGGGAATCAGTAAGGCTCGGACGCAGTATGGGTAAGACGAAGGATCTCAGCACATTTGATCGTGGCCAAATTGTCGGGGTCCGACTAATGGGTCACTCCCTCTCGGAAGTCGTGCAGACACTGGGATTTTCACGAGCCACTGTGTCACGGGTGCACCGTGAGTACATCGAACCCGGTAAAACCATCCCTGCAAGGCCAACTGCCGTCGACAACAGCGTGTGGATGAGTGGGGTTATCGTCGGATAGCTCGCATTGTAACAGCGGATAGACGGGACACATTGCAAGAAATCACTCGGCAATTTAACGCTGGTGCACAAAACGTGTAAGTAGCCACACCATCCAGAACCATCTCCTTGCTGTGGGGTACAGAAGCCATCGTCCCACGAGGATACCGCTGCTGACCGCACATCACAGGGCGCAAAGGTTACCATGGGCGCGGGAACATCGCCACTGGACCCTAGACATGTAGAAAAATGTTGCCTGGACTGATGAGTCGAGATTCACGTTGGTACATGCGGATGGCAGGATACGAGTACGGCGCAAACCACATGAAGCGATGGATCCTTCTTGCCAGCAGGGTACTCTTCAAGCTGGTGGAGGTGGCATTCTCGTCTGGGGACTGTTTACGTGGACTGAAATGGGACCCCAGGTACGTGTGACATCGTCCCTCACAGGCCAACGTTACCGGGATATCACTGCACGACCATTTGCTCCTGTTTGTGCGTCTTCAACATCCCACTAGGGACCTCATCCTGCAACAAGACAATGCAGCGTGCCATCGCTCCCGAATTGTATGCGAATGGTTGGATGAACACTCCACCGACGTGACGTCGCTTCCTTGACCAGCTAGATCATCTGAGCTCAATCCTATCGAGTTCATGTGGGATGCCATCGAGAGAGATGACTCCCCTCCATCAAATCTTCGTGAACTGTGGGAGCTTGTTCAGGGGTCGTGGATCCGTATGGCTTCATAACGCTTCCGGTGTCTTGTCGAGTCCATGCCGAGACGAATCGCGGCCGTCATCAGTACGAAAGGTGGTGCTACATGTTACTAGACAGGTATCTCTAATTCAATTGCTCTTCAGTGTATACCAACTTTTTGGAATTAAGGATCATCATCATCATCATCATTGTCAACCATTATCAATCCACTGCTGGACGAAGGTCTCCCCAAGTTTCCTCCACAACGGTCTGTCTTGTGCCAGTCTCCTCCATGTCACTCCCGCATACTTTCGAATTTCATTCACCCATCTTCCATGTGGTCTTCTTCTGGGTCTTTTCCTGTCCCTTGGAATCCAATCTAAAATTTCGGCTGTCCATCGATGGTCTGTTCTTCTGGCAGTATGTCCAGCCCATTGGCATTTCAGGGATTTAACTCTGATCATGATGTCTTCCACTCTTGTCATTTTTCGGATCCACGTGTTCCTCTTCTTGTCTCTCCTGGTTACACCAAGCATGCACCTCTCCATGCTTCTTTCAGTTGTCTGCAGCCTTTGTATGTCGCTTTTAGCTAAGGTCCACGTCTCTGCACCATACGTAAGCACTGGAAGGATGCATTGATCAAACACTTTTCTTTTAAGACATAATGGCATATTGCTCTTGAAAATTATGCTGTTTCTTCCAAAAGCTCTCCAGTCAAGTTTTGTACGCCGATTAATTTCTTCACCAATGTGACCCTCACTTAAGGATCATAGACTTGTAAAGTTTTACAAATCATACAAATTGGCTGAGTATCGTTTTCCAGTTCCAATTAGTTAAGGAGACAATTGCGAAAATGATGTTAAAAACTATTTGAACGCAATTTGCTCTAAAACTGAAGCAGCTATTCCAAATCAAAAAGGATAGCTTTGTGCAGTTTTACAAACTACACAAACTGACTAAGTATCGCTTTCCAGTTCCTATTAGTTAAGATCATAATTGCAATGGTGCATTGGGAAGCTGTTTTTATGCAAAATGCAAAAATCTGACTAAATACGACACCAGCGCATTTTTTTCAAAAAATTAAACAGCTATTCTGAATGAAAAGGGATAATCTTGTACATATTTGCATATTGCAAAAACTGAGAAAGTATCGTACTGCAGTTCCAATTAGTTAGGGAGATAATTGGGATGGTATTTATCATTTTTATCACATACATTAATATTATTAATAACATCTATGAAAATGCAAGTGCAAAGATTCGGCTTTTTGAAAATACAACACACATAAAAATTGGAAAGGGAGTGAGACAAGGTGACACCATATCTCCGAAGCTCTTTAATGTCACATTGGAAAATGTCTTTCAATCACTGAACTGGGAAAACAAAGGGATAAAGATTAATGGATATTATCTAACCCACCTTCGTTTTGCTGATGACGTAGTAACTTTTGCAACTACTCCATCAGAGCTACAGAGTATGATCCAGGAACTTGCTGACAAGAGTAAAGAAGGGGATTAAAAATGAACTTTCAGAAGACAAAAGTGATGTTCAATGCTTTTACAAGAAATGAAGATTTATCGATTGTTGGAGAAAAGCTGGAGAAAACAGACACGTACGTTTATCTTGGACAGCAGATATCAAGTGAAGGTCACATTGATGAAGAAATTAATCGGCGTACAAAACTTGCCTGGAGAGATTTTGGAAGAAACAGCATAATTTTCAAGAGCAATATGCCATTATGTCTTAAAAGAAAAGTGTTTGATCAATGCATCCTTCCAGTGCTTACGTATGGTGCAGAGACGTGGACCTTAACTAAAAGAGACATACAAAGGCTGCAGACAACTCAAAGCAGCATTGAAAAGTGCATGCTTGGTGTAACCAGGAGAGATAAGAAGAGGAGCTCGTGGATCCGAAAAATGACAAGAGTGGAAGACATAATGATCAGAGTTAAATCCCTGAAATGGCAATGGGCTGGACATACTGCCAGAAGGACAGACCATCGATGGCTAGCCGAAATTTTAGATTGGATTCCAAGGGACAGGAAAAGACCCAGAAGAAGACCACATGGGAGATGGGTGGATGAAATTCGAAAGTATGCGGGAGTGACATGGAGCAGACTGGCACAAGACAGACCGTTGTGGAGGAAACTTGGGAGACCTTCGTCCAGCAGTGGATTGATAATGGTTGACAATGATGATGATGATTTATCAGATTTGCAAAAAGGGATGATTATCGGCTTTCGAGCCAAGGGTGGCAGTATTTCTGAAACAGCGCAGTTTGTGAACTGTTCGCGTGCTGACGTGGTTATAGTGCATCGTGATCGGGAAATTACACCATTGCGAATAAGCGATGTGGAAACTGAGGAGCACCACGTGCCATTAATATGAGAGGTGAACGGCGGCTTCGAAAGTGCGTGAAGGACGATCGGCACGCTGCAGTGTTGCAACTCATAGGCCAAATGAACCAGGGGGCTACCGGAATTGTGTCTAAAACGACAGTTCAGCTAAGCCTGCTGCGTATGGGGCTCCGATGCACACGAATGGTCACTGCACCTATACTAACGAAGGTGCATCGGCAGAAAAGGTTTACGTTTACACGGCGGTATCGGAATTGGACGTCTGCTGATTTCCAAAGTATTGCCTTCTCCGACGAGTCACGTTTTCTGCCCAGTCGAATGGATGGACGTTGGCATATAAGGCGAGAAACATCTGAGAACAAACACTCCTCAAACAATGCTGGAAGAACATAAGCTGGTGGGTGCAGCGTTATGGTCTGTGGAACCTTGTCGTGGCATTCTCTGGGTCCACCCATACCTGTGGAAGGAACCATAGGCCGAATTCCTTATGAACCCATCCTTGCAGACCACGTACACCCGTACATGCTGATTGTCTTTCCTGGGCCGGATGGGACCTTCCAGCACGACAGTGCGACGTGTCACACAACTAGAAATGTCAGAGAGAGGTTGGAAGAGCTCGATGAAGACTTTAAGGTACTTCCCTAGCCCCTTAATTCCCCAGACGTAAACCCAATTGAGCATCTGTGGGACCACCTCGATCGTGTTTTTCTCTCTATGGATCCTCCACCACGCACCCTCCAGCAGCTGTCAGATGCACTTGAGTCAGCATGGCTCCACATACCTGTGAACACCTTCCAGTACCTTTTGGAGTCACTCCCAGCACATCTTGCTGCTGTCCGCGCTGCACACGGCGGTTAATCGGCCTATTAGCTAGTGCTCACAATAATGTGACTCTACCGGGTATATGCATACACATTCGTATCATAACGATATGACCATCCGCGGAATCACATTGTACCCGCCCAGGCGCGTCACAATGTGCACGTGTCCAGGTTGACTACACGGAGATATAAGCGGCCGGCCAGGACAGATGATCCATTGTGCGAGACGTGAGCACAATGGGCAGAGGTAGTGATTGGCACACGTTCAAAAATGAATGATTATCAGCAACCGCGCCAAGGGTAGAAAATTCTCAGGAACAGCAGACTTCTTGGGCTGTTCGTGAATGCTACAGTAATGGTGCACCAAGAATGGACCGCTGGCACACTGAGTACCTCATGACGTCATAAATGTGGAGCGCCAAATGCCATCGACCTCAGAGAGAACGTCGCCTCTGTTGACTGGTAAATGGCAATCGAGGCACGACAATGTAGCAACTGACCACGCAAATGAATGCTGGAGCATCCAGCTAGGTGTTCCCAAAGACATTAGTGCGAAACCTGTTACGCATGGGTTTCCGAAGTCGCCGCTGCATCAAGTCGCCCATGTGAACCCAGGTCCATCTGTAACGACGCCTGCAATTCTCATGGGACTACTGTTATTGGAGAGAAGAAGAGTGGAAAATAGTTGCCTTCTCGGACGAATCGAGGTTTCTACTCCAAGGAAGTGTCGGTAGATGGCGGATACAGCTCCAGACACACGATAACCATGACCCCGGCAGGATTGTAGGTCAAATTCAAGCTAGTGGTGGCAGTGTGTAAGTCTGGGGGATGTTTTCCTGGTATGAGCCGGTACCACTGGATGGGTCCCTGAACGCCAATAGCTACGTGTCCATCCTCGCTGACCACGCGCATTCCTTCATGTTGGACGTTTACCCTGATGGTGATGGAGTTTACCAATAGAACTGTGCCACGTCGATAAGTTAGTGCGTGACTGGTTCCAGGAACACGAGAGCAGAAGTCTCCATTCTCCCTTGGCCGGCAAAATCGCCCTACCTCAATCCTATAGAACACTGGGATTTTTGGATCGCCAGGTTTCACGTGACGACCCACAAGTACTTCATCTCCCTGACCTCCGTGCTCTACTGCAGTCTGAATGGACACGTGTGCCACGAGCAACCTTTCAGGGCCTTATTGCGTCCATGCCACGCCGTTTCACTCCTATCATTCGGGACAAGGGTGGTTATTCCCATTATTAGGTAGGTGGTCCTATTATTATGATACGACCGTGAATATCTACCCATTAACCCTTTAACGACCATATTCTCAAAATATTTTATCACTCTAAATACCATAACGCCTGAAACTCTCTCTTGTTTCACATCTTTGTTTAATAATAACAATAGTGACTGAGGGTGACTCCTGCTGATCCCTCATTGGTCGAGAAAATTTGAAGAACATGTAAGGATAGGAAATCTGGCTCACTCTAGACAGGAGTTTCGGGCGGCTATGGCAGTTTTAGAGCGTTATGGTCGTTAAAGGGTTAAGAAAGGCGGTGACGCAAAATCACAGGTGGCTGGTCCGTCGCAAACGATGCTTGAATGAACTCTTTGTAGAAGAAATAATTCTGACTAATTCCAGATGACATGTGGAAGAACAATTACACGTTTTTCGAAGAACCTAAAGGCTAGAAGATCCAGTTTTACCTTCAGGCGCCAATGTGAAATTCAAACCTTTTCTCTGCCGATGGCAAAGCTCGAGCACGCACAATTCAGCTCCGATGCCGATTGCTTTCCCAGTTAATTTACGCCAACAAGGGCTCATCCCTGCTACTTGACATCTTTATGGGCGTTACCTCTGTATTACCTCACATATATAAAGGCCGTTCCATAAAAACTGAGAGTAATTGTTTTTGAGTTGGCAACAGTACGAAGGGGGGAAAACAACCACACAGACGACTAACTGATTTAAGGAAGTGTCTACGGCAACAGTTATTAACTGTGGCAGACGATTCTGATTTTGTTAATGCGCAGTTGTTTAAGGTACGTGTTCATTTCGCCATACAACTACGGAGGTGAATGATTCAGAGTTAGGAAGTGAAATGCGTTGTGCGAAAAAATTTTGCTATTGTTTGGGTAAAACTGTTCCAGAAACAGTTGATTTGATGAAGAAAGCTTACAAAGATGAATGTTTCGGTGAGTCGACGATTTTTAGATTGTATTCGAAACAAGGTGTTTGTCGTCAGAGCACGCTCCTAGGCCTGGTTGACCTGAAAGTGTTGTTACGGAGCGTATTGTTAACACTGTTTGGGCAATCCTGGAAGAAGATGGACAAACGACGTGTGAAGACATAGCGGCATCAACTAATGTTTCCAAAACGTTGGCATTCCGCATTCTACATGGCAAATTACGGCTGCATCGTGTGTGTTCCAGATGGGTAGCTAAACACCTGATGAGAGGACAATTGTTCGCCGGAGTTCAGGTGTGTCATGTGTGAAAACAAATTATTACAAGGGATTCAAACATTCTAAACACAGTAAGAACTGTCGATGAAACATGGGTCCAATATTCTGACACCCTTACGAAGCGTGCAACAAATGTCAGAAAATACACAGGCTTGCCTCCTCCGAAAAAAGTCCTCCACACCAAATCAGCTGGGAATCAGCTGATGATGATAATTTTGTTTGATCATAAAGGTGTAGTCCAGCGGCATTCCGTTTCTCCACAAATTACTGTCAAAGCTGAGTATTACATTTCAGTCTTGAAGCGTCTGCGACGACACGTATCGGTTAAGCTACTGGAACTGATGGGAAAGTGGACCCTACACCATGATTACATCCGCCCACATGTGTGCAATAGTTTCTTATGCCGCCGCGGTGGCGCAGTGCTCTAAACGATGTCTTCTAATCATTTTTCCGAAAGGGGTCTGAGTTCAAATCCCGGTAGGGTATGGATGTTGGTTTTTTCTTAAAGCACTGGCTCTCTCCCTTCCCTGGAACCAGTGGCACTAAATTAGGGACGGGAGACTGCTTATAGCCCACTGAGTTGCTCACAGAGGTCGTTAAACCTCCAAAAAAAGTTCCTTACGAAATGCAGTATCGAAATCATTCCACAGGCTTCCTACAGTCCACACCTCGCTTTGTGCGTTTCCTGGTTGTTTCCAACAATGAAGAATTTCCGTGGAGCAACATTCAACACCGATGCTGACATTGTTGAAGCTGTACAGGGGTCGCTAAAGGAGCTTCCACAAAATGCCTTCGCTACATGCTTTGAAAACTGGGACATCACCGGAGGGAAAATATTTTTGAGAAAGAATAACACATTTTTTGCTCTACCTGTATTTCTCTATTTAGTGTGATTTCCCTCTCAGATTTTATAAAATAGCCGTTGTATACCCCCCCCCCCATTGAGACCGGCGGGATCACGAAATCGCAGGTTTCGGGTTCCCAGCAAATCATGCTTGAAGTTTCACTCTTGAAAAGAAAGAATTCTGACTAATTCCAGAAGATGTGTGAAAGAAGCATCAGACATTTTTCCAACCGAAGAATAAATTGACATTAATCCCAGACGATGTGTTGAAATAATGTCACACATTTTTCGATTTTTCTTTATTTATTTTATTTATTAGAACTCTTTTGCTGTGCAATACCACAATAAAACACCAAAAGGAACGAACAATAATCTAAGATTATAATCTAAGATTAATTATAAAAGAATACATAGTACACCAATTAACCAACCAAATTGAGACAATTTGTCAATTTTGAACCATACAATTCCCATGTAACAAGGATAAACGCTTTACAATATAAGATTCAAAAATAATACACACTCAAATGATGTCAATATAACTAAGACACCTTCAATATCAATTTAAGGCTGTCTTTGAATGAGTGTTAGGCTTCATCTTCTGCAATAGATGGCGCAAAATATCGCTACTTGGGCGTGGCTTTTACGTCTTTAGGGATTGTCCCAGAAGTTGGCGTCAGCGAATGACTGAAGACCTTACCATATTCAGAATGGAAGCGGTCTCTCGTTGGCTCCACAATAAAAAGCCAAAATACGTGCTGTTACGTTTTAACCAATGATATTGTTTGGGGGTGGAACATAGCAGGTAGGCGAGGTTTCTGTCTCAAATTCAAGTGTTTTCTGGTAATGTACACATTTTCTCTTCAAAAAATGAACGTACAGTAGAATTTAAAGTGATTTATAGAAGACAAGATTCCAATCTCACTTCAGTGCCCATTCTTTGATTTCTATTTGGCCTAGATAATTAAAGAAATCAGACAGAAATGAGAGATTTCGTTTCTTCCACACAGACACACTACCAAGCTAACTTCTGGCGCCATCTAGCGCCAAATTGGAAAAATTTCGAGTCAGATTAAATGAATTAAAAAAAAAAACATTCTAACAATTTTTTTGGAAAAATAACTGCGACACGTATTAGCTATGAGTCGTTTTCATTTGTGCTCAAAATTTCAAACTTTACAAAGTAATAGCTTTCGAGAAAATGTGTACAAAATAATTGGCATTACAGATAGAGGAGAGAATTTCTGTTACACTCATTCAAAGACAGCCTTAAGGAATTTCTTGACTGAAAAGTGTACATAACATGGGGTCTGTTAGGGAGTGAAATTGATTTCTATTGTTTTAGGCTATCTTGATGTCATTTATTGCATACTAAAATATCATATTCGTTGTCTTGACTAGACTAAATATTAATTTTTCTTTTTTAAAATTTTAGAGGGGATCGGATCAGGGGCTTGTCAGGCTAAAATTTTAGCCTTTTTCCCTGGCCCCTTGGTGTACTTTTTTAAGGCTGTCTTTGAATGAGTGTAACAGAAATTATCTCCTCTATCTGTAATGCAAATTCTTTTGTACACATTTTCTCGAAAACTATTACTTTGTAAAGTTTGAAATTTTGAGCACAAATAAAAACTACTCATACCTAATATGTGTCGCAGTTATTTTTCCGAAAACTTTGTTAGAATGTTTTTTTAAAACTCAATTTATCTGACTCGAAAGTTTTCCAATTTGGCGCTAGATGGCGCCCGAAGTTATCTTGGCAGTGTTTCTGTGTGGAAGAAACGAAATCTCTCATTTCTGTCTGATTTCTTTAATTATCTAGGCCAAATAGAAATCAAAGAATGGGCACTGAAGTGAGATTGGAATCTTGTCTTCTATAAATCATCTTAAATTCTACTGTACGTTCATTTTTCGAAGAGAAAATGTGTACATTACCAGAAAACATATTAATTTGAGACAGAAACCACGCCTACCTGCTAAGATCCACCCCAAACAATATTATTGGTTAAAACGTAACAGGGCGTATTATGTCTTTTTATTGTGGAGCCAACGAGAGACCGCTTCCATTCTGAATATACTAAGGTCTGAAGACATTCGTTGACGCAGACCTTACCATATCTTATGGGACAATCCCTCAAGATGTAAAAGCCACGCCCAAGGAGTGATATTTTGCGCCATCTATTGCACAATATGAAGCCTAACACTCATTTAAAGACAGCCTTATCAGTCGCCAGAAAACAGACGATCGAGTCTCAGAAGTAGTGGCTTAACGAGAGTCCTGCGCCACGTGATGCATGATGCATGCCTGGAAGATGTAGAGGTAGTTCATACATCACGGAAAAGTGCATTATCAACGTTGAGTGATGTATGGAACGTATTGTTTTTTTTTTATTTTAAGGTGGACGTCAAGTAATTTCGCTTCCTATACTTCCAATGGAAAAACTTCTGTACACATTTTCTTCGCAATTAATGCGTTCCCAAGGATGAAAATTTGAACATCGATTAAAATAAGTTCATACTATAACTTGGAATACTTAACATTTTCTGAAACATAGCCATAATTATATTAAAAATCAACGACTTTTCCTTTGGTGGTGTTGAAACCAGAAAAAAGATGGCGCCACCTGTACATTGATGATTTCAGTAGACAAATAAATGTTGGATTGCATTATTATGGTTATATTTTAGAAAATATTAAGTATTCCAAGTTATAAAATGAAGCTATTTTAATTGATGTTCAAATTTTCATCCTTGGAAACGCATTAATTGGGAAGAAAATGTGTACAGAAGTTTTCCCATTGGAAGTATAGGAAGCATAATTACTTGAGGTCCACCTTAAGTAAAATTTGGTTTGGAGTTCGTGATGCATGCATGCATCACGAAGCGACCATGCATCACGAGCATGATCATGATCACATGTAGAGGATTCTAGGAAGGGAGTGTCTGACCCCAGGTCTTAAACAACCCTTAGAAAGAGGAAGCTAGGAGATTTGGGCTACAGTGCCCGATAGGAAAGTGACACGGAAGTGAAGTAGAAAGGGGGAGGAAGACGCCCTTATTTATTACCGGGGGACCAGCACCCGGGGTCCGACAGCTTAACGCCCCATCCGACGCACGGCGGATATTTAGTGGATCGAGCGTTCGTACCTGCCTGGGATCGAACCTGAGGTCCTTCTTTCCGTGGCAGTCACGAACGTTGCCCTCTAGGCCATCCACGGCCCGCATTACGAGCGTTGGCCGCGGAGCAGGTCCGACAGCGTTATCCATTCCTCCATCCCCGTTGCCATCGAACAGGAAAGGGGCGGATAGAGGGAGGGGATAGGAGAAGATGTGTTTTGAACTGGGTTATCTATGAAGTCAAGTGTGCCCTCTTTCAGTTGACTGGGATTCTTATTTTAAGTGTGTTTGTTTTCTTTGGGGACATCTTTTACGTTTCCCTTGTATTTTCAAAGATTGCACAGCCTTAAAAACGAATTCATTGCCTTTTCTGAGGGAAATATTTTTTTTTTTTTTTTTTGGTGTTCTGTAGCAAAGACCTGTTTCTAAAATATTCACAAGAGTATATTTTGTTTTTACACAATTCCTTTTACCGTTTGTTTTACATTCACTTGAAACCACTTTTTTTTATTTTGTCTCATTTCATTTAAGATATTTTTACCCCATCCGGAAAATTCAGAAGCATGTATTTGAAAACGAATGCTATGTGTTAAAAACCGAGAGAGAGAGTGCAAAAAGTAAGGTTGTGCAATCCATGCACGGTTATAGTCACTTTTGTTAATGTTAATATTTCGGGAACAGAAAAATATCCACACTTTGAGAGAAACGATCTTTGAAATTTCTCTTTTTTTGTTGAAAAGTTTATATATTGGCATTAAAAATTTTACATATTAAAGAACTTTTTCCCATTCTCCCCATGTTAGTTTTGCTGTTTAAATTATTGTAATAAACACAGATGAAAAGCACAGGTTTTTTCTTCAATGGTGGTCATGGAGATTTTTCTAAATTCAATTTGAATCATAGTAGCCTTCAGTGAGGACCAGATATGCCAGTAAGATATATCTACCCAGTAGACATCTAAATAATTCTTAGAAGACCTAAATATGTGGCAATCGGTTTCAACTGTTTCGTCCTCAAACCAAATGGAAGAGAATATTTTCTCGCCTTCCATTACTAAATTTTGAGAAGCCCGATTTTACATTTATGAGAGCGTAAAAGAAAAAAATTGGAAAGGGAGTGAGACAAGGTGACACCATATCTCCGAAGCTCTTTAATGCCACATTGGAGGGTGTCCTTCCGTCGCTGAGCTGGGGAAACAAGGGGATAAGGATTAATGGAGATTATCTAACCCACCTTCGTTTTGCTGATGACGTCGTCATTTTTGCAACTACCCCATCAGAGCTGCAGAGTATGATCCAGGAACTTGCTGACAAGAGTAAAGAAGTGGGATTAAAAATGAACTTTCAGAAGACAAAAGTGATGTTCAATGCTTTTACAAGAAATGAAGATTTATCGATTGATGGAGAAAAGCTGGAGATAACAGACACGTGCGTTTATCTTGGACAGCAGGTATCAAGTGAGGGTCACATTGATGAAGAAATTAATCGGCGTACAAAACTTGCCTGGAGAGCTTTTGGAAGAAACAGCATAATTTTCTAGAGCAATATGCCATTATGTCTTAAAAGAAAAGTGTTTGATCAGTGCATCCTTCCAATGCTTACGTATGGTGCCGAGACGTGGACCTTAACTAAAAGAGACATACAAAGGCTGCAGACAACTCAAAGCACCATGGAGAGGTGCATACTTGGTGTAACCAGGAGAGATAAGAAGAGGAACTCGTGGATCCGGAAAATGACAGGTGTGGAAGACATCATGATCAGAGTTAAATCCCTGAAATGGCAATGGGCTGGACGTACTTCCAGAAGGACAGACCATCGATGGACAGCCGAAATTTTAGATTGGATTCCAAGGGACAGGAAAAGACCTAGAAGAAGACCACATGGAAGATGGGTGCATGAAATTCGAAAGTATGCAGGAGTGACATGGAGGAGACTGGCACAAGACATACCGTTGTGGAGGAAACTTGGGGAGACCTTCGTCCAGCAGTGGCTTGATAATGGTGGACATTGATGATGATGATGAAAAGGAGGTATGTTGTGGACACATAGATTGCAGTGGGACTGTTTCTGAATTTCTTTAGCAGTGAAAACAACTTGTTCTCAGTCGGCTAAATGACGTTGAATCGCAAACACACATGCACTATTCCTTTCCAGATAATTTTTCAATGCTCGTATGGCGAAGCAGATTCTTATTTAAAACACGAGGTTTGCCAGAGTTATCAGCATCAGAATAAAGCTTGTTGAATCAAAAGCCGTAGTATGCGCGTTTTAGCTAAAGTTTTTAACGCTACCTGATTTTTTGTTTGAGGCTGAATGATCCACTTCCAGTGATTTTTTTAACATGCGGGGTGAGACAGTTATACTTCGAACAGCGTTGGACGTCATTTGCAGCTCTTCGCGTTATTTTGCATACACCATCCTGACAAGGCAACCTCCTCTGAAAGCTCTTCAGTTGTGATACGTGTTGATAAAAATAATCTGTCTGCCAGCTGTTTTCACCTTGGAGATAACAACTTCATATTAATATCATGTTTAAATAATCAGATATAGATTGCATCCGGAAATTTAAGGCTTGTGAGAAAAAATGCTCTCCCCTCATACAAAACGTGTTCATTGGAGTTCGTTGAACTCATGGATGAAAAGGATGGTGGTATTTCAACAGTTGATTTTTTTTACAATATTTCTGAAAGTGAAAATCGTTCCTGATAAACGTGAAGACATGCCTAATAAATCGCATATTTGTCTCACCCAAGAAATGTGGATTGAACCAGTAAATAAGTTCCTGAACTGGTCAAATCACATAGTTACGGAATTTTGCAGAAACATCTGTTTTACCTTAATGTTCCGGAAAATCCTGGAGTCAAAGTCTGAAAATCTAGTTGTAGTAGATAAATTTTAATAACAAGGAAACAAACGTTTGAAGCGTTTACAGACGTCTAGCAGAAGGAAATACTGCCAGGAATTAAATCCACCCCAAAAGAATACACAATGACGTATTTGAATAAAACAGTGCAGTTGAAGTCTTGTGAATTATTAGACATCGTTCATCATGTTGAATACTTCTGCACAGCTGCATTGGCGATCGACTTCTCTAAAATCGTGGGAAGTTTCGTAGAATTTGTAACGGACAGAAATATGATAAAATTTGCCAATCGAAATTTCCTGAACTTCATGTAACAGGATAATAAATGTTTTCAATTTCACCAAACCGGAAACACAGAAGTGAGGTATGAATTCAACTGAAAAAATCGTTTTTAGGACTACCAAATGTTTAAAAAAGTGGCACCCAGATCGCATACGTTTTTTCTCAGTACACTTCGACTAATGCAACTCTCTCTCTCTCCTTCTCTCTGACTCCTTCTCTCTCTCTTTCTCTCTCTGACTCCTTCTCTCTCTTTCTCTCTCTCCCTTTATCTCTCTCTCTCTCTCTCTTCCCTAGATTTATAAATTCGGGAGGATCTTTTTGTACCCTAAGTAGAGGAGTTGGTTCTCCTTTATCTGAAGAAAAGTGAAACCTGGTAAGAGGAGGATGTTGAATTCTAGTTTTACTTTCTTACCTTTAGATTAAAGTGAACTCCCTCTCTCTTTCTTTTTTTCTTTATTTTACATATAACTCCTTACATCATTAGTATTAATCACAGTCTTAGTGAATGGTTTTCATGATATTTTTTATTTTAACTTTGATGCAGGAAGTAGTTATTTTTAACTTCATTTATTGTTTCGATTCAATTTTAGCTTTGGATGGGTATTTTAGCTCAGTTTTTTTAAAGAACAAAGTCCATGGTTTGCAGATTATCCCGTACGTTTGAGCCAATATAAATTTCGAAAATTAGGTATACTATACCTTTTAATATTTTTATGAATGAATTTGATTGAAAACGTTTACTTGACATCAAGTCAGAAAGTTTAATTTGTCAACAGACCAGGATGTAAGAAGTCTCATTTTGTTTTATTTGATTTTGTTTCTCTAAGTAACAAACTATCGGGCGTCAAAAAATGGTAACATTTCATCTCTAGTCATTGCACCACTTCCTAATCTATCAATGCATGATTCCTGATGTGGCGAATGTAACGAAAAATCGACCAAAATTTTTCTAACACTCAAAATTTCATCCTATTGACAAATCGACTGCATAAAAAATTGCCATTTTCTGTACCCTAGAGTTTTAAAACCTTAACCTGTAGTAGTTATCTATTTTAAATTTTATTCTACGGAACTTTGCGTTTATGTGAGGTGGTACGTTTCCAAAATCAAACCTCTAAGAGTATTTCTTCAGTCAAAAATCGTCCTCTCAGTTTTTTTAAAAGACAAAAATTGACCTTTAAAAGAAATAACTCAAAGAAAACTTACTCTTTCGAACTTTTACTGAAGGAAAATTAAAGAAAATAAACAAAGATGAACTGTACATATTTTCTATCGTATTACAGTAGCACACTTTAGTTGATTTCGCTTGTTTGAAAGCTGGCCCAGTGGGCAATATATTCAGCGCATTTAGCATATCATCGATACCTCAAACCGAAAAAGTGATTCTTCTGCACCCTTAACAGAGGGGGTGTGCAGACATAGAAATGTCAAGACTATGTCATTTTCGTATCTTGTGAAACAGTAAGATTTTTTTTTACTTTGCTATGAAATATCAGATTTAGCTGGTCATCTTTCTTAGGATATCCTGGTTTTAATGAACGTAACAGAAATCTGACCGTGCGTAGGAACTGAGGGCTGAATCAAATTACAGAAATCAAACATACCTTCTTATTTTTTTAATTTTATTACTGATATTTCGCGAAAGAATAAAGCTACTGTTGCGTTTCTCAGAAAACTGCGCATATGCGAATTGAATGAGTAAAAAATGTATAAGTCCCACACAAGGAGAAAAACTAATTAGTGCCTTTCCTTAATACTTTGCGAAGTATGAAACAGCGACTATAATATCAGATTATGGCACAAGATTCGAATGCTGTGTAAGAAATGAATGTTGCACTTTTCACGATTTCTTCTAAGATTTGTTTTAAAAGGGCAGTGAAGGTCTATCAATCTGCTGCACACTAAAATCCAAAAGGAAATAAGAAGCTATAAGAAAGATGAAACCAAAGTTTCGTGGTCATTGCGAACGGTACAGTCAACTTGAGTTTATGTCCCATTTTGGGTGATGACTGACACTTTAGTTGTGAAATATGTTGGTAGGTGCTGGAGACGCGCTCATAACACGTGAGTTCCAGGGTTCACATTCTTCGTTCACTTTTATTGGACTTTTTCCAGATTTGGAGATGTCCTACTTGCTGCCCTTTGTTGGTAGTTGGTGATTTTATTTCCTTTTTTTTTTTTTTTTTTTCAGAAATAGGGTGAGTTTTTCCCTCGCCATTTTAGTTTGGGAATTTTTGTGTTCCTATGCTAATCCGTGACGTCATATTTATATGAAAACTTTTCTTCAAAGTAAAGAAATGCTGTAGTGGTATCAGTGAGTTTCGAACTCAAGATCAATTGTAAAGAATGCGAGTATTATTTTGCTATTGCTTAACCCGGAATTTTTGTGTCCCTGGGTCAGATTAGCGGCATCATATTTGCAGGGAATTTTTTCTTCAAAGAGAAAAAATGCTCTTATGGTTTCCAAAGTCAGGACGAATCGTACAGAACGCGCGTATTATAACCACCAGAACATCAGACGCGCTCATAACACGTGAGCACGCTTACGCTCGCAGAAGATAGTGTTAACTAAGAAATGTCGCAAAAAGCAGACAAAGCTAGAAATTGTACTTCAATAATTTTCAAGCATAATGATTGTTTTTAATACATTTTTGGGAAACTTTTGTTCGAGGTGGTGTAACGCATGTTTAAGAAGGAATTATTCCATGCATTCTCTCAACGAAATGTTTCCCTCGTTCAAAGATTTTTCCCTCTTGCTCGCGCTCCTTGTTTTCTTAATTGCTTTCCATTTTCTGATTGATTGATTTTTTTGTTCAATACTGGGTTAGTTTGATATGTTTTAGAATGTGTTCTTTCTTTTTTTTCTGTTAATTAAACGAACTGTTTTGATTTCTTCTAGATTGTTAACGCTTACTTTTTATTAATTTTTCATGAGCATAATACATAAAAATGTTTTTCAAGAGGGATACACTTTTTTTTTCATATCTACAGTCCTTCAAGAAATATAAAGAAACTATTTTTCTCCGAGGTGACTTTTTTGCTTTATATTTCTTCTCATTTTTACTTTCGCTGAATTTCATGTTTTTCGGAACTTTTTAGATGTACTATTTTCTGATTCCTTTGAGAAAACGAAGATCTTTTTTTTTTTTCTTGTTTCACATAGTAAAGTAATTTATTTTTACCAAAATACAGTACTTTTCAACGTTAAGCGAAATGTATAGCTTTTATTTTCAGGTTTAGAACAGCAGATATTCACCTGTCATTGACGTGAAGATGTAAGAATTCGAGAAAGGTAAGCCTGCGGCAAATTACAGAAGATCTAGATTTCAAATTCATATCGGAGAAAACTCACCCAAATGTGATTATAATTCCACGACCTCATCCTCAAGTAGGGGCTATCTTTCATTCCTAATTCCCAAAAATAAAAGCTATACATTTTGCTTAACGTCGAAAAGTATTTTGTTAAAAATTAATTACTTTGTTACGTGAAACAAGAAACAAAAACAAAGAAAATCTTCGTTTTCTCAAAGGAGTCAGAAAATCTGTGAAGTATGAACTACCTATACATTTTTCATGCATGAATGCATCATGCATCACGTGGCGCAGGACTTTTATTTAACCAGTACTCTTAGATCTAATGGCCAATGGCAATGCAATCCATTCTCTCACCGATGTTGTTAAACATCATGCCCGTACGCGCCCAAGGGACAGTAAATTCCGTCCCGCGTCGAGTATCATATAAATGATTTGTTCTCGACAACACTATGAGACCTGAGTATCTTCCTGAATTAATACGTTATTCAGGAAGATATTCATGAACCATTAGCATATACACAGGCGGAAAGTGAAAAAAGAACACCAAGAAGGAGACGTCTGATACCAACGAAATTTATACAGCATAATAACGGAATACAGAGAATACTGTGATCAAAACATTATGGCAAAATACAGCTGTATTTGATGGTAAACTGAAAAATAACATTTCCATGTAACATGGTTAGTACGGGGTTTAACTGCCATGAACTGCGTCACACTGTGCAATTCTGGCATGGAGTCTGTCGTACAGATGTTGGATGTAAGTTTGGGGTATTGAGTTCCAAGCATCCTCAACCTGGACGCGTAAATCAAGGATGGTCGTGGCTGGCCGTGGAGACCGGATAAGTCTTTGTCCCATAAAATCCCACACGTGCTCAATCGGGGACAAATCCGGTAAGCGTGCTGGCCATGGAAGTTGTCTCACACCCTGAAGTGCATGTTGCGTTACACGTGCCGTGTTTGGGCGTGCGTTATCTTGCTGGAAAACACCACGATGTACCTACCTTACAAATGGCACAACAACGGGCTGAATGATGTTGTTGATGTAGGAGGTGCTGTTTAACGTACCCGGTACAAACACTAGTTGTGTACGGGAGTGATAGCTGATCTCTCCCCACACCAGGAGACCAGGTGTAGGCCCTGTGTGTCGCTGGCGGATGCAAGAAGGGTGGTGACGCTCCTCTGTGGGTCTGCGAACACGCATACGGCCATCGGAGGCTCCCAAGCAGAATCTGCTTTCATCGCTGAACACGACAGAACGCCATTGCGTTATCCAGTGCAGACGTTGGCGACACCACTGCAGCGGCTCTGGCGGTGGGCTGGAGTCAGAGGTACACATGCCAGAGGCACACGTGCACGTAAACCTGCATCCAGTAGACGGTTGCGCATTGTTCGCACAGTCACCTCAGGTGCAACGGTAGCTCGGATTTGCGTCGCAGTGGATGCTCTGCTTGACAACGCCGCTCTTCTTATGCGTAGATCGGTCCACTCATCAGTCCGTCTGTGACTCCCGGTTCCACGTCTTCTCGTGTAGGAATGTTCTTCGGACCACCTACGCCACCATCGTACCACCACCGATACTTCCCGTCCAATTCGCTCCGCGATACGACCACCCGGCCTCGCGGAGTACGACTAGACGACCTCGCTCAAAGTCTGATACCTGCTGAAATCGTACACGTCTTCCATGCCCAGGCATTGCAGCTTCTTCAGGGTCTTCGCACGTGTCCGTACGCCGACGACTGATTACATTCACTTCGCCATACTCCTTAAATACCACCGACGATAATTTGCATATTATGCCGTGCTGTGGCGTAAGCGCTCACCGGTTGGTCCCGAAATTAACATCACACCTGCGTGAACTCGACCCCATTAACATATGTAAATTTCATGATCGTCCGCCAATTCCTTCTTTGTGTTCTTTTTTCACTTTCCGCCAGTGTATTTATGAGACACCTAAAATTACACTATTTCACTTTGTGGTGTTCTTTTCTCACAATCCGGTCATCTCGACGGATCGAAACGTTTGTTGTAGGGTTATGTCTAATTAGGTACCACTTCAGCTTCCTACCTATATTCGCATTGCGTTCACTGCGCAAAGTAGACTGTCTCTATATTTATGCGACGCACCTTTCTTGCCGTCTTGTGACTCCACAGTAGTACGTCACATAATATCTATGATAGCTCCTTCTAGTGAAGCGCGTGGTTCATTTTCAAGTCTGATATTACCGGACCGGAATTTAGCAAGTGAACTTTTTTTTTCTTTTTTGATTGGTTTTTTTTTTGTTTTTTTTTTAATGATGATTTATTGGACCTGGTGGTACAAAGACATGACAAACAGGCAGACATAAACAGTAGACAGAAGTTTCACAACAACAAGTACAAATCATATATGGTTGACAGCATGCCAAATGATCAATTTACACAGATATAGACAGTGGTGATCATGTAACACATTGTGAACAAGTATACATCAAACATGGATTTTACACTGCTAAATGACCAATGTACAGAGGTAACCCGTGTTGGACGAGTAACATAGTGAGAGCCAGTGCCGAAAGACAAATACAACATCCATGCCTCACCGGGATTCGAACCCGGACCACTTTCGGACGAATGATCAGAAGCAATCGCTTCGACCATCTGCGCTACGGGACGGCGAAAAAACTCCAGAAACTCTGTGCTAAGTGTGCTGAACTTCGGTGTAAATATGTGGAGTTGTCTGTAAGAATGGTTTGTGCGTTGAATATTGCACTTGTTTGATAACTAACGTCAAATTGTTGTTGAGCAGTAAGAATTAAAGAGTACTCTGCTTTTTTTATTGGATGTTTAATGACCACCGTGAGCAACTCAATTATCTATAAGCAGTCGCCTGCCGCCCCGGTGGCGCAGTGGTCTAAGCGATGGCCTCTGATCATTCGTAGCCGCCCCGGTGGCGCAGTGGTCTAAGACGTTGGCCTATGATCATTCGTCCGAAGGGGTCCGGGTTCGAATCCCGGTGAGGCATGGATGTTGTGTTTGTCTTACGGCACTGGCTCTCTCCCTTCCCTGGAACCAGTGACCCTAAATTAGGGACTGGCGACTGCTTATAGCCCATTGAGTTGCTCACGGTGGTCGTTAAACCTCCAATAAAAAAAATAAAAAAAAATCATTCATCCGTAAGGGGTCCGGGTTCGAATTCCGGTGAGGCATGGATGTTGTGTTTGTCTTACGGCACTGGCTCTCTCCCTTCCCTGGAACCAGTGACCCTAAATTAGGGGCGGGCGGCTGCCCCTAATTTAGGGTCATCAAACAAAGATCTTCGCTCTTACCACGTTTATAAGTGAGTCACGGAAAAATTCTCATTGGCCGCCACCGGGAGTCGAACCCAGCCGGCGCGTAACTGGAAGACCCTGGGTTCGACTCCCGGTGGCGGCCAATGAGAATTTTTCCGTGACTCACTTATAAACGTGGTAAGAGCGAAGATCTTTGTTTGATGTTCCTGGTCCACGTTAAATGTCTGTATTTATTAATTTAGGGTCACTGGGGAGTTGCTCACGGTGGTCGTTAAACCTCCAACCAAAAAAAAAAAAATAAGCAGTCACCCGTCCTTAATTTAGGGTCACTGGTTCCAGGGAATGGAGAGAGACAAACACAACATCCACGCCTCAACGGGATTCGAACTGGGACCCTTCACACAAACGAATGTTCACAAGCCAGCGACCACTGCGCCACTGCGTTGAGGATGCCTACCACGTATTTATAGTGTCTAAGTTTAAATAAATTAAACCAAATAACACGAATTTGGCACTTTTCTATCGTCTTCACTTGTGTATACTACACTATCTATCAACAAGTAATTGGACACCTGTGATAGAAAGGGAAAACGAAGTTTATTCACCTTCAAAATATGGTGGAGCCTCCACTACCGGCGATTACAGCTGCGACCCACCGGAGCATACTCTCAACCATAAGTTGTACGTCGGCTAGCGGTATTTTCTTCCACTCGGTTTGGAGAAGACAGGTCACTTCCTTCACCAATTTCGGACGGTGGGGGGCACCCCTTAAATCGTCGCTCCAACTCGTCCCAGAAGTGCTCGATAGGGATAAGGTCCGGGCTCTGCGCAGGCCAGTCCATTCGATTAACCCCATTGTCACCATACCAAGCCATGGTGGACCTCGTAACATGACAGGTGGCATTGTCATCCTGAAAGTAACATGGATCCACCCCGTAAAACTGCCACAACGTAGAAAGCGCATGGCTATCCAAATAGGTGCAGTAGGTCTCGCAGTTGAGTCTACCAGGAATTGCGACCAAGGGTCCCGTGACGTACCAGGAGAAACACCCCCATAGCATAATTCCATCGCCGCCGTACTTCACAGTTTGCACAATACATTCCGACAGGAAGCGTACTCCTGGCAGACGCCAAACCCAGACCCTTTCATCCGAACAGTGGAGGGTGAACCTTGATTCGTCGCTCCAGAGAACCTGTTTCCACTGTTCAACGGCCCACTGTCGACGTTCTTTGCACCACGTTAGCAGAGCAGCGCTATTGGACTTGGTGATCAAAGGCTTGTGGACGACAGTACGTCGATGATAAGCGAGTAGATGGGCTTCCTTTTTTTTTATTGGAGATTTAAAGACCACCGTGAGCAACTCAAAGGGCTATAAGCAGTCTCCCGTCTCTAATTTAGGGTCACTGGTTCCAGGAAGAAAGAGAGCCAGTGCCGTAAGACAAACAGAACATCCATGCCTCACCAGGATTCAAGCCCGGACCCCTTACGGACGAATTATTAGAGGCCATCGCTTAGACCACTGCGCCACCGGGGCGGCAATGGGCTTCCTTACGGATGGTATTCATTGAAAGAACACTCCCGGATGCCTGTTGAAACTCCTCACGGATGTGGCCCATCGATTTGGTGCGGTTCTTCCGAATTTCTCTGGCCAGCACCCGTCGGTCTCTAACTCCCAGTTTTGTGGGTCTGCCGGGTCGGGGCACATTTCGACAGTCACCTCTCATCTTCCACTTGCCAATCACGTAGGCCACAGTCGATTTTGGGTACTTCAACTCGCTGGATATGTCACGTATGGATCGGCCATTTCTGTGATACCCGACGATTACACCTTTCTCGAAATCAGAGAGCTCCGAACTGCGTGGCATCTTACATGCGAATGATTGCGTTGTTGTTTCCCACACGATATTTAACGGCGGCGACCGTGACGTGTATTAGGACCGCAGATATCGTCGATTGCAGGGGTGGCCAATTACTTGTTGGTAGAAAGTGTATATTGTCCTCTTTGCTATACAATATTTATAAATACAATCATGCCTCTTTCGTTGCTATGTTATCTAAGCGTTTGTTTAATGAATTGATAGCTGTTGAAAGATTATGTGAATATTGTGTGTGTGTGGGTGCATTTGTTTCCGTTTAAATGGATATCTTTAATGAAGTAATGATTCATTAATTGAAGAAGAAATTTCTTGCCTTTCAATTAACAGAGCCTCACTCGACAATGCCTCCGCGGATCGCTTTTAGCCAATCACAAATCAGGGTGGAAGAAGGAAGCCATGTCCGAATCCCTTGCGTCTCTCAAAGTCAGCCTTCGCCAACGTACAGGTAATTAACTTAATTTTTCACTTCACTGCTTTTTGACTTTCCGCCGTATAATTAATTAAGTCGCAATTCGCTGTTCTTGCAAAACAATTAAAAGTTTTCTCCTCCTTAAACGCGCTTTTAAAGCGTTGCCTCGATTTAATAAACGCGAAGAAATGGAAAAATGTACCCCAAATAAAGAAAAAAAAAGGAGAGAAATGTGTCCCATGTTCCCAATATAGATGAACTGCCTGAAAAATATCCGAACTTGCTCAAAATAAAATTAAGAAAAATTAAAAATTTCTACATTAACTCTATTTGATTAGCCGGAGTCTTTAGAAAACTCTACGGTTAAAAAAGTTTAGCCTTACGATCTTTAGTTCGTAGGCTAGCCAGCAAAACCATGCAACAATTCTAATTAAATATGCTTATTATGAAAATGGCAGCTGCTCGAGTTCGTTACTTCATCACTGATACGTTTTTTTTTCTGATTTCAGGTTTATTAACTGCTCGATGCGATTAACCGTCTCACGAAACTTTTTTAAAATTCGTAAAAGCCAAATCGAGAAAGTTTACACTAATCAAATTGGACGCTAAAGCAGACTGTTTATGCTTTGCATAGTGTTATTCCTGAGGGAAGAAGATTGCGTGGGAATTAATTGGTTAGAAAAAGATAATTAATTGTTTTCCTTTGCTAATTTGCGAAAGCTGAAAATCCAATAGGAGTAAAACGAGATATACCGGAGGATATAAACACATGACTCATACATAATTAAATTCTCATATCACTAATAAAACAAGTCGATAATACTTTCTAGGAGGTACATTTATTCATTGTACGGTCACTAATTAAAAGTGCATGGTCATCTCGCATTCTAGTAATATCATGATTCCACATACGGAAAAGTTTGTGTAATAAAAAAAGTTTTCAAATACAGGCAATGGAATTTGCGAACCAAGAACGAAACATCGGATTGAACTGAATTCAGCCCAGGTAGCACAGTCTTGTAATTTAACGTAGGCCCAACGCTGGGCCACCGTCTTGTATTACTAAAAGACGGTGGCTCAGTGTTGGGCCTACGTTAAATTGCAAGACTGTGCTACCTGGTAGATGAATGAAACACATGATCGCAAAAAGAGAGCTACAGGACAACTACATAGGGATCTGTGGCACGCCCTCCGGTCATCTTCAATAGCGCGTCGTAACGCCTAGTGCAGCGATACATGCTGCAATACGGTCATGCATGGAAGCGAACATAAGCCTGATGTGGCCTTGCGGAACACTGGCCCACACGTGTTGGACGCTGTGCCCCAAATCCCGGATTGTGCGGCACGGTGGCAGCAGGCATTTCAACTGGTCCCCCACATGCTCGATAGGGGACATGTCTGGGGAGCGGGCACACCATGGAAGTGCCTGGAGATGGAGTAAGCAGTCCTGGACAACCAGAGTCGTGTGCAGTCGGGCATTATCCTGTTGGTATAGCGCACCTGAAATCTCGGCCAGGAATGGGAGCAAATGAGGCCGTAGGATGTCATCCACTTAGCACTACTAGAGCTGATCGGCTATCATAGGCTATGGCTCCCCAGACTATAATGCCTCCAGTGGGGGAAGTTTGGCGCTCGATAGCGAGTTTGGGATTGTGCTGTTGACCTGGGGACCTCCACACCCGGATACGATAATCACCGGTGACCAAAACGAAGCGGCACTCGTCGCTATATACCACGCGTCGCCAGTCTCTTGCGTTCCAGATAGCTATGGCTTCGCACCACTGCAAACGAAGCCAGCGATGTTCCGGTGTTAATGGCGGCCCAAGTAAGGGTGCCCTGGGATCGCAGATTCGCTTTCGCGAGGCGTCGGGAAATAGTTCGTGGGCACACAGGAGCCTCCGTTACATCTGCCTGTGACGATCCATCGATTCTCTCTACCGGGGTGGTCCCCCTGGTAAGTCAGGAGCCGCTCCGCCGTGTGGCAGTGCCATCACGTGCCAACTGCTCACGACACAGTCAGACGGTATGGTCAGAACGTTCCACGTGGCGGGCTATACGGGGCGCCGACCGCACTGATGTTTTCTGCCCGATGATCAGGCCTCTATCAAAGTCCATAAGTTGCGTAAATTGACGTCTCTGGCGTCTACCTGACATTCTTGTCACTCTGTACTCTTGCTTGCGACTGCCGGTGCTTTTCGCTTTCATGGGGCATCGACTGCACGCCGGTTTTTAAGACAACCGATTCGTGCATGCGTCCAGCGCCACCACAGGGTGTGCGGTCATGCGCAATCGCACCAAACGTGGAACATTTGCATATCAGCACGCACTCTAGCTATTTGCAAAGTTTCGCGTTAGAAGAATGTTTTTTTCTAGGTGGGCAAATTCCATTGTCCGTGAGTGTAAATTCTCATTGTAACGAAACAATTCTGTCTTACACTAAATTCCTTGTAAATAAGGTGACCTATAATATGCCTACAACATCAGAATCCTTATAAATGAGTTCATATGTAGAGGACTTTAGGAAGGGAGTGTCTGACCCCAGGTCTTAAACAACCCTTAGAAATAGGAAGCTAGGATATTTGGGCTAGAGTGCCCGATAGGAAAGTGACACGGAAGTGAGATAGAAAGGGGGAGGAAGGTGCTCTTATTTATTACCGGGGGGGGGGGGGGGGGTTAACGTGCCCATCTGACGCACGGCGAATATTTAGTGGGTTGAGTGTTCGTACCTGTCCGGGATCGAACCAGTGGTTCCTCCACGGTAGTCACGAAAGTTGACCACTAGGCTATCTGCGGCCCGAACTCATTATATGCGACACCGTCCTATAAAGATAGTCAACTCTCACAACCGTCTGCGGATTGGATCGATAAAAGGTTACAAGCAGGTGTGGGCTGGTCCAACTCAATGCGGTGTACATTCATAGGCCATAAACTCAGATTTTACCGCAAATACATCGGAAGGAAAAATTTACATTTACGTCCCTGGTAGCCAAACCATTCTTCACCAAACATTAGAAATTACATGCAAAAGACTTCCCATGAAAAGCGGTATCCGTTGTAGAAAGAATTTTTCAAATCGGTGTTTAAGAAGCAGAGATATCGGAGAAAACGCAGTTTACTTTTACGCCCCCTAGCGAAAAATCTGTGTGTAACTTGAAAAAAAAAATGCGCCTAAAATATTCTTCGATATAGAAAACGTTCAAAAGTAAGAGTTTTTCAATCGGATATTTAGAGGAAAATATATGGAATAAGGGATGTAAGGTCAGGTGATGCGTAACATCACAGCATCTCCTCGACAAATGTTTACCCCGCCTTATCCTGGTGCATCCTGTTCCCACTAAAGGGGCTCTGAAGACCGCCAATAGCGGTATAACTATACCATCGGGATTAGAGGAAATGCTATCTCACACTCAAAAACCCGCTTGGCCAGCGTGGTGAGTTATGGCCAAACCCCTCCAAAATGACTCCACAACTTAAATCTTGGCCCTCAGTCTCCGGCATCTGGAATGTACCTGGCCAAGGCAGCGGCCAGTGCGACATGAAGGCAGAGGGTGCTAAGAATCCCCGGAGGACCGGACTAGGCTGCCATCTGATGCTGACCTTGGCAACGTACAATGGACGCTCCCTATCTTCTGATTCAAGGCTTCTTGAATTGGAAGAGGAACTACAAAGGATCAAGTGGGACATCGTGGGGCTAAGTGAGGTAAGGAGAAAAGGAGAAGATCTCATCGAACTGAAAAGTGGACATCTCTTCTACTATCGTGGGACAGATACTGGCAGAACTAGTGGTGTTGGATTTATAATAAACAAGAAACTGAAGGATAAAGTGGTAGAAGTTGAAAGTTCCTCTGACAGAGCTGCACGACTCGTTATCCAACTTTCGAGAAGATACCAGGCTCAGATTATTCAAACTTATGCACCCACCACAAGTCATCCTGAAGAAGAAATTGAAGAATTTTATGACGATATTTGTCATCTAAATAATAAAGGTAAGCAGCACTTGAAAATAATTATGGGAGATTTCAATGCAAAAATAGGGCAACGGCAACAGAATGAAACTTCAGTAGGTAAATTCGGTCACGGCAACAGAAACCAGCGTGGAAATACTCTCATTGAGTTTGCAGAGGCAGAAGGGTTTTACATCTTGAACTCCTTCTTCAAGAAAAAGCCACACAGGAAATGGACATGGAGACATCCAAATGGGACGACAAGTGAAATTGATTTTATTATGTGTAACAAAAAATTCGTCATAGAAGACTGTAGTGTGCTAAACAAGTTCAACACAGGTAGTGACCATAGATTGGTGAGATGTAAGATGCACCTCAACACTAAACTTGAACGTGGCAAGCTCATAAGACAAACAAAATCTATTGACATAACCAACCTTAAAAAACACCATAATACCTTCAAGTTAGAACTGAAGAACAGGTTCTCTGCTTTAGAAGGCCTAACATCGGAAGAAGTGGATATTTCTGAAGTTAACAGAAAAGTAACCAAAGCTCTTATGGAAACAGCAACAAAATTAGCTGGGTCTAAAAACAAGTTGCATGTAAATAAATTATCAGGAAAAACGAAAATGTTGATGCAAAAAGAAGAGAGATGAGGACAACTAAAGAAGATGTGACTTCCAAAGTGGAATATATAGAGCTATGCAAGACAGTAAGAAAAAGTATCACTGAAGATGTAAGGAAATTCAACTGTGAACTAGTGAGGAAAGCAATTGAAAACAACCAAAGCCTAAAGATAGCAAAGGGACATCTCAGTAAGGGAAGAAAACAGATTATGGCACTGAGAAAAGAAGATGGTTCTGTAACAAGAAATAGAGGCGAAATTTTGACAAGAGTGAAAGATTTCTACTCCAAATTATATGAAAGGGATGATACATGCACTCCAGACATCATGAAAGATACCAGTACCAGAGTTCCTCCAGTCCTTCCAGCAGAAGTTGCACATGCAATCAAGAACATGAAGCGGGTAAAAGCTCCAGGAAAAGATGGAATTACTGTAGACATCATACAAGAAGCAAGTGGAGAAATCGAAACAGTACTCGCCCAAATTTTCACTCGATGCCTTAATGAAGGAAAGATTCCTGAGGATTGGAACACCGCTACAATGATCCTGCTACATAAGAAAGGTGACATTGAGGATCTCGGAAACTACAGACCTATCAGCCTCCTATCAGTAGTTTATAAAATCTTCACTAAAGTTCTTTCACACCGCTTGAAGGTAACACTGGACATGGCTCAACCGAGAGAACAAGCTGGATTCAGGAGTGGCTACAGCACAATAGATCATATCCATGTGCTGAGAGAACTAATTGAAAGAGTGAGGGAATATGAACTTCCATTGTGCATGGCTTTTATCGATTATGAAAAAGCCTTTGATTCGGTGAAACCATCAGCAGTTACAATGGCTCTGAAAACCTGCGGTATTGAAGATGCATACATTAATATTATTAATAACATCTATGAAAATGCAAGTGCAAAGATTAGGCTGTTTGAAAATACAACACACATAAAAATTGGAAAAGGAGTGAGACAAGGTGACACCATATCTCCGAAGCTCTTTAATGCCACATTGGAGGGTGTTTTTCAGTCACTGAGCTGGGAAAACAAGGGGATAAAGATTAATGGAGATTATCTAACCCACCTTCGTTTTGCTGATGACGTAGTCATTTTTGCAACTAGCCCATCAGAGCTACAGAGTATGATCCAGGAACTTGCTGACAAGAGTAAAGAAGTGGGATTAAAAATGAACTTTAAGAAGACAAAAGTGATGTTCAATGCTTTTACAAGAAATGAAGATTTATCGATTGATGGAGAAAAGCTGGAGATAACAGACACGTACGTTTATCTTGGACAGCAGATATCAAGTGAGGGTCACATTGATGAAGAAATTAATCGGCGTACAAAACTTGCCTGGAGAGCTTTTGGAAGAAACAGCATAATTTTCAAGAGCAATATGCCATTATGTCTTAAAAGAAAAGTGTTTGATCAATGCATCCTTCCAGTGCTTACGTATGGTGCAGAGACATGGACCTTAACTAAAAGAGACATACAAAGGCTGCAGACAACTCAAAGAAGCATGGAGAGGTGCATACTTGGTGTAACCAGGAGAGATAAGAAGAGGAACTCGTGGATCCGAAAAATGACAAGAGTGGAAGACATCATGATCAGAGTTAAATCCCTGAAATGGCAATGGGCTGGACATACTGCCAGAAGGACAGATCATCGATGGACAGCCGAAATTTTAGATTGGATTCCAAGGGACAGGAAAAGACCCAGAAGAAGACCACATGGGAGATGGGTGGATGAAATTCGAAAGTATGCAGGGGTGACATGGAGGAGACTGGCACAAGACAGACCGTTGTGGAGGAAACTTGGGGAGACCTTCGTCCAGCAGTGGATTGATAATGGTTGACAATGATGATGATGATGATATGGAATAAGGGATGTAAGGTCAGGTGATGCGTAACATCACAGCATCTCCTCGACAAATGTTAACCCCGCCTTCTCGTGGTGCATCCTGTTCCCACTAAAGGGGCTCTGAAGACCGCCAATAGCGGTATAACTATACCATCGGGATTAGAGGAAATGCTATCTCACACTCACAAACCCGCTTGGCCAGCATGGTGAGTTATGGCCAAACCCCTCCAAAATGACTCCACAACTTAAATCTTGGAGCTCAGTCTCCGGCATCTGGAATGTACCTGGCCAAAGCAGCGGCCAGTGCGACATGAAGGCAGAGGGTGCTAAGAATCCCCGGAGGACCGGACTAGGCTGCCATCTGATGCTGACCTTGGTTACATATAATGGACGCTCCCTATCTTCTGATTCAAGGCTTCTTGAATTGGAAGAGGAACTACAAAGGATCAAGTGGGACATCGTCAGGCTAAGTGAGGTAAGGAGAAAAGGAGAAGATCTCCTTGAACTGAAAAGTGGACATCTCTTCTACTATCGTGATACAGATACTGGCAGAACTAGTGGTGTTGGATTTATAATAAACAAGAAACTGAAGAATAAAGTTGTAGAAGTTGAAAGTTCCTCTGACAGCTGCACGACTCGTTATCCAACTCTCGAGAAGATACAAGGCTCAGATTATTCAAACTTATGCACCCACCACAAGTCATCCTGAAGAAGAAATTGAAGAATTTTATGAGGAAATTCGTCATCTAAATAATAAAGTTAAGCAGCATTTGAAGATAATTATGGGAGATTTCAATGCACAAATAGGGCAACGGCAACAGAATGAAACTTCAGTAGGTAAATTCGGTCACGGCAACAGAAACCAGCGTGGAAATACTCTCGTTGAGTTTGCAGAGGCAGAAGGATTTTTCATCTTGAACTCCTTTTTCAAGAAAAAGCCGCACAGGAAATTGACATGGAGACATCCAAATGGGACGACAAGTGAAATTGATTTTATTATGTGTAACAAAAAATTCGTCATAGAAGACTGCAATGTGCTAAACAAGTTCAACACAGGTAGTGACCATAGATTGGTGAGATGCAAGATGCAACTCAACACTAAACTGAAACGTAGCAAGCTCAAAACACAAACAAAATGTATTGACATAACCAACCTTAAAAAACACCGTAATACCTTCAAGTTGGAACTGAAGAACAGATTCTCTGCTTTAGAAGGCCTAACATCGGAAGAAGTGGATATTTCTGAAGTTAACAGAAAAGTAACCAAAGCTCTTATGGAAACAGTAACAAAATTAGCTGGGTCTAAGAACAAGTTGCATGTGAACAAATTATCAGGAAAAACCAAAATGTGGATGCAAAAGAGAAGAGATATGAAGACAACTAAAGAACATGGGACTTCCAAAGTGGAATATATATAGCTATGCAAGACAGTACGAAAAAGTATCACTGAAGACGTAAGGAAATTCAACTGTGAACTAGTAAGGAAAGCAATTGAAAACAACCAAAGCCTAAATATAGCAAAGGGACATCTCAGTAAGGGAAGAAAACAGATTATGGCACTCAGAAAAGAAGATGGTTCTGTAACAAGAAATAGAGGCGAAATTTTGACAAGAGTGAAAGATTTTTACTGCAAGTTATATGAAAGGGATGATGCATGTACTCCAGACATCATAGAAGGTACCAGTACCAGAGTTCTTCCAGTCCTCCAAGCAGAAGTTGCACATGCAATCAAGAACATGAAGCGAGGAAAAGCTCCAGGAGAAGATGGAATTACTGTAGACATCATACAAGAAGCAAGTGGAGAAATCGAAACAATACACGCCCAAATTTTCACTCGATGTCTTGATGAAGGGAAGATTCCTGAGGATTGGAAAAACGCTATAATGATCCTGCTACATAAGAAAGGTGACATTGAGGATCTCGGAAACTACAGACCTATCAGCCTCCTATCAGTAGTTCATAAAATCTTCACTAAAGTTCTTTCACACCGCTTGAAGGTAACACTGGACATGTCTCAACCGAGAGAGCAAGCTGGATTCAGGAGTGGCTACACCACAAAAAATCATATCCACGTACTGAGAGAACTAATTGAAAGAGCGAGGGAATATGAACTTCCATTGTGCATGGCTTTTATCGATTATGAAAAAGCCTTTGATTCGGTGAAACCATCAGCAGTTACAATGGCTCTGAAATCGTGCGGTATTGAAGATGCATACATTAATATTATTAATAACATCTATGAAAAGGCAAGTGCAAAGATTCGGCTGTTTGAAAATACAGCACACATAAAAATTGGAAAGGGAGTGAGACAAGGTGACACCATATCTCCCAAGCTCTTTAACGCCACATTGGAAAATGTCTTTCAATCACTGAACTGGGAAAACAAAGGGATAAAGATTAATGGAGATTATCTAACCCACCTTCGTTTTGCTGATGACATAATCATTTTTGCAACTACCCCATCAGAGCTGCAGAGTATGATCCAAGAACTTGCTGACAAGAGTAAAGAAGTGGGATTAAAAATGAACTTTCAGAAGACAAAAGTGATGTTCAATGCTTTTACAAGAAATGAAGATTTATCGATTGATGGAGAAAAGCTGGAGATAACAGACACGTACGTTTATCTTGGACAGCAGATATCAAGTGAGGGTCACATTGATGAAGAAATTAATCGGCGTACAAAACTTGCCTGGAGAGCTTTTGGAAGAAACAGCATAATTTTCAAGAGCAATGTGCCATTATGTTTTAAAAGAAAAGTGTTTGATCAATGCATCTTTCCAGTGCTTACGTATGGTGCAGAGACGTGGACCTTAACTAAAAGAGACATACAGAGGCTGCAGACAACTCAAAGCAGCATGGAGAGGTGCATGCTTGGTGTAACCAGGAGAGATAAGGAGAGGAACTCGTGGATCCGAAAAATGACAAGAGTGGAAGACATCATGATGAGAGTAAAATCCCTGAAATGGCAATGGGCTGGACATACTGCCAGAAGGACAGACCATCGATGGACAGCCGAAATTTTAGATTGGATTCCAAGGGACAGGAAAAGACCCAGAAGAAGACCACATGGGAGATGGGTGGATGAAATTCGAAAGTATGAGGGAGTGACATGGAGGAGACTGGCACAAGACAGACCGTTGTGAAGGAAACTTGGGGAGACCTTCGTCCAGCAGTGGATTGATAATGGTTGACAATGATGATGATATGGGATAAAATGTATTTTGAATACGATATCATCTGCATTTACGTCCTCTACCGGTGAAATTATGCATCGAAAAAACTGGAATGTAAGGATCATCGCTTCATATTAGAATATTTCCTATGCAGAAAGAATTTTTCAGATCGGACTATTAGTTTCGGAGATAACGGAGTCCACGGGCTGACGAAATCTCTCGGTAACATAAGCACGATCTGACATGGACTGACAGACCAACGAATCTCTCGGTAACATAAGCACAATCGTTTTTACAAAAGACGTACTAAACATAGATATAATAGAGGTAAACGGAGCCCAGACTTAAACTCGATGGAAAATGGCTGCTCGTTACTTGTCAGGCTTGTATACGAAAAAAAAATTCCGCGATATTCTTCTTTGAGAGATTTACAAGTGGCAATGCATGACTTCTGGGACAAAAGCAACGTTTACACATTACAAAACTTGGTAATAGCAAAACCAAACATAATTTGTTTGCTAATTAAGGCAAATGAAAGTGTCATATATTAATAATTCCGGAAATACTATTTTCTCTTTTGCAATGCCTGATGTGTATTTATAATTTCTTTACACGAAAATGTGTTTTTAGCTTTACTTTTACTTATGTTTAATTATGCAATAAAATTTTGAAACACCATATCTCCTAGCATTCTTCTACAATACACTGGTGTGCAAAAATTCATGAGGAAGAGGAGAAATTAGCATAACAGCGTAACGAACAGGCAGAACGGACTGAAAGACCACTCAGGTGATAGACTAGGGTCTGGTACGGTACGGTAGAGCATGCGCATATATGCAGCATGACGTAGGGGGGAGGTGTCGGAAGGGGGATAAAGCACACGGGCGGTGTACGCTCAGCAATTCGGGGTGAAAGCTATTGCACGGTGTACATCGGTTTGAACGACGTCGAGTTCCTGCCACCGTGTGATATGGCCAACAGGCAATCCACTAGACGACATCTGGATGACTTTACCAGAGGTCGCGTCACTGGGAAATTGGAAGTAGGTCGTAATGTGTCTAGTGTGGCCGAGGTGTTCGGGATCGCTCACAGCTTCGTTTCACGAGCTTGGAGAGCATTTCAAACGACAGGAACAGTTGTCCGAGAGTTTAGCAGGGGTTGCCCAAGAGCAATCACGGCGGCGGACGACCATATATTGTCCTACAGGAGAGAAAAGGCAAAGGGCAGACAGAGGGAGAAATCGCAAGGCACATGCAACAGACAACTGGACGTCCGTCATCGCGTTTTACCGTGGCCAGGAGGCTGCACAAAGGTGGTATATTTGCACGACGACCAATACGGTGTGTGCCATTAAGGCCTGCTCATCGGAGACGGTGGTTTCTGTGGTGCCAGGAACACAAGAACTGGACACATCAGCAATGGGGTAAAGTTCTCTTTACGGATGAGAACCAATTTAGTCTGACGAGCGATTCTGGACGTATACACATCTAGAGAGAGCAGGGAACACGTAATAACACCTCCAACATCATCGAAAGGGACCGTTTTGGAGGTGGCGGTGTTCTAGTTTGGGGCGGCATCATGCTTGGTAGCCGTACCGACCTCCACATCTTCCAAGGAGGTTCAGTCACTAGTGTCCGCTATTGTACCGAGATTCTCCTGCCTCACGTGCGTCTGTTTAGAGGTGCTGTAGGTCCTGAGTTACTCTTCATGGACGACAACGCTACTCCTCATCGTACAGTGGCTGTCGCAGAGCTGTTGGAGAGTGAAGATTGTCAACGCATGGATTGGCCCGCAAATGTCCCCGGACCTAAATCCAATCGAAAGCCTGCGGGACGGAAGACGCTTGGCAGCACGTCACCAGCCGCCAGCAACGATTCCACAGCTGCGATTGGCGCTACAAGAGGAATGGACCGCGATGCCTCAACAGCTCCTTGACAACCTCGTGCTCAGCATGGACAGACGTTGTACGCAGTCAGGGGTGATCATATCCCCTACTAAAGACTGGATTTTTCTTGGCAGCCGCCTGTCACATGGACGTTTCTGTCTTCTGTCCAGTTGTGCTCGAAGCTACCTTTTCAGTAAACTACCTTTGTATCCTTTGTATTTTTTGTTTGGACGGTTTTGCTCATTTGTCCCATATTCTTACATCTTGGGGATCTTATGGTGTGATTTGAGGCGATGTAGAGCACTTCTTCTGCACGACGTTACATTCGAAAGACCGTCTCGTCCCTAATTTTTGCACGCCAGTGTACAAATTAATTATATATGTTTTTTTGTTGCAACCATCATTGTATACCAGAAAATTAAGAAAGAACTGGAATATATCTGTGTATTTATAATTTCTTTGCACGGTGTATTTCTTCACAAAAGTGTAGCTTATCCTATACTTCTAACAGAAAAGCATTGTCCATGAGAAGTTATGAAAATTTACTGAAATACTGTATCTGTAAGCTAAGCTGCAATGATTTCTAAATTAACAACTGTATTTTTAAGTAGTTAGATTTTCTAGTTTTATTAGCACATCATCATCGTTACTTGGTAAATGCTGGTTAATATTTCCAAATGCCGCATGATTCACACTTCAGTCTCGCCAAATATTTCAGATATTTACAATACCTCCCTGACGACTATTACAATGATTATATGTAAGCGAAGGTAATACTGATTAGGCAAGTAAACTATTTGATTTCGTATTTGTCCCTAAGGATTATGAATGCCAATAACAGATATCGTTAGTACGAAAGTCGCCTTCGCTTCGAAACAAGCGGTAATATTCATTCATTTGGGAATGTGTGGTGGAAATGGCAAGAGCAGTTTGATGCACTGCATCTCTTTCGGTGACTTCAGTCTCTGAGTAGAGTCTTTTCTCGGTATGTTATAGTGTATCGTTAAGGATTCATCTTTATCGTAACACTAGATTTCTCGCTGGTTCAGATACGGATTGAATTCTTAGTTAAAACGCATTATAACAGAAGGAGAATGGGAAATTCAATAAGCTACAGTAAAGTCCTTAAATAATTTATTGCGCAGTGAGTTATTTGAATTCCCGTTAATGCGTTTGTCTCATTAGAACAAATTAGACAAGAACCCCGATTATCCGAATTAATTAGGGAAAATGGTTTTCGAGATGAACAAAACTTTGAATCATCGGATTAAGAGGAAGAAAATTATCAACTCGAGAAAGTTATAATGTACGTCCAGTGATCACTGAACCGTGACCACCACTATCAAAAGTGGATGCGGCACTTTGACCAAGTGATTTCCACGAGGGCGCGATTAGTCGGCCGACTTATAATACACAGTTGTGTCACAATATTGTGACCACCTCCTACTTTCGAGGTCAACAGCCAGTGAAAGAAGGCACGTGCTGTGAGCTGGCTTGGAGTGCATATAAGGTGTGATGTAGGCATTCTGAAAACATATCACTCGTTGCTGTCGTGGATAAAAGGAGCGATTTACCAGATTTGCAAAAAGGATGATTATCGGATTTCGGGCCAAAGGTGGCAGTATTTCTGAAACAGCGGAGTTTGCGAACTGTTCTCGTGCTGCTGGAGTTAAAGTGTATCGTGATTGGAGAATTGGCACCATTGCGAATAAGCGACGTGGAAACTGCAGAGCACCACTTTGCCCCTAATGTGAGAGATGAACGTCGGCTCTGAAGGTGCGTGAGGGCCAACTGACACGTTACAGTGAAGAAACTCACTGGCCGAATGAACCAGGGGGCTACCGGAAGTGTGTCTAAAGTGACAATTCAGCAAACTCTGCTGTGCGTGGGGCTCCGATGCAGACGGATGGTCACTGCACCTATGCTAACGAAGGTGCAACGACAGAAAATACTTACATTTGCGCGGTAGTATCGGAATTGGACCTATGCTGATTGAGAAAGGATTGCCTTCTCCGATGAGTCACGTTTTCTGCTTCTTAGAACGGAGTATAAGGCGAGAAACATCTGAGAACAAACAGTCTTCAACCGTTTCTGGCAGAACATAAGCTGCTGGGGGCAGCGTTATGGTCTGAGGAATGTTTTCGTGACATTCTCTGGGTCCATGCAAACCTGTGGAATGCACTATGGACCGAATTCGTTATGAATCAATACTTGCAGTCACGTACACCCATACATGCTGATTGTCTTCCCTAGGGCCGATGGGATCTTCCAGAATGACAATATAACGTGTCACACAGCTAAAAATAACCGAGAGCGGTTGAAAGAGCACGATGAAGACTTTAAAGTAAATAGGCTGCAATGTAATACCGTCTTAGCACGATTTATTTTAAAAGATGAAATACTATATACAGGTTGAAACGTACATTAGTAATTTCGAAGTGACACTCACTTCATCTTCAGATTGCTGAAACAAACGCCATCTCAATATCATATATATACACTTGTGCACCATGGGTACTCTACTACTTGGTCACATGACATGACGTGGCTGTTGTGAAATTTGTAGGCAAATCATGATGAGGATAATTAATGAGTACGAGATTACATTAGAATTAAAACATGTCATGCTACTCAACAATCCGTCTTGTAATACATGAATAAGTTGTTCCCAATCTCCAGATAACTCAGCAGGGGTGTAATCATTACAGCTTCGGTCTCCAAATGCTGTGATGTATACGCTCTCCAAGCATAGTAGTCAGTGGGTACAGGCGGGAATTGCCAGTAGTTTGGTATTTTCCCAGTCTGGGTACGTATCACCGTAAATAACATTCCTAGCCAGGGCTGTGCTGTGTAGGTTTACCTTTAAACTGTATCTGTGCTCCTGTAATCGCAAGCCCGCTTGTCTTTTTGTAGATCCTACGTAATTACTGATGGTTTCACCTAATCGTTCATCTAGCATAGGAATATTGTACACTCCCCATTTTTGCAGCATGTCGGTTTTGCATCGGTCTTTTCTAACATACGTTGACATACATTTAGTACTAACCCCAATTCTTACATTATGTTTAAAACACAAGCGAGATAGTACATTAAAGATGTATGGTATGTATTCAATTGAGCCTACAAATTTCCAGTTGTCCCTTGTGTCATTTCTTGTAAGGGTGGTTGTACGTGGTGATAATGTCTTGTAAGGGTGGTGGTACGTGGTGGTAATGTCTTGTAAGGTTGGTGTTACGTGGTGGTAATGTCTTGTAAGGTTGGTGTTACGTGGTGGTAATGCCTTGTAAGGTTGGTGGTACATGGCGGTAATGTCTTGTAAGGGCGGTGGTAAGTGGTGGTAATGCCTTGTAAGGGTGGTGGCACGGCTCGCCCTGACACGTGCAAAAATACGTTTGACTAAATGGGTGGGATAACCAAAACAACTGGCCAAATTGTAGATATATCTGATCTCCTGGTCAAAGAAGGACTTTGTGGTGGTTTGTGTAAATGCACGGCCAAAAAAGAAAATTAATATCAGAGGTTTTGTACTGAAATGGGTGCAAGGAATCAAATGGTATAATCGAACTTATGGATGTAGGTTTTCGATAAACATAAATATTTAAGGAGTTGGAATAAGTGTTTCTGTGTACACAGAACGCTTTCTACTTTAAAGTACTTCACTGGTTCTCCAATTACCCAGACTTAAACCCAACTGAGCAAATGTGGGACCACCTCGATCATGTTGTTCGCTCTATGGATCTTTCACCACGCACCCTCCAGCAGCTGTCAGAGGCACTCCAGTCAGCATGGTTCCACATACCTGTGAACACCTACCAACACCTTATTGAGTCACTCCCAGCCCGTCTAGCTGCTGACCGCACTGCACACGGCGGTTACTTTGGATATTAGCTGGCCATAATGTGACTCAACCGTGTATAAAGTGTGAGTGGAGCAGTTGGTGGTAAAACTCGGAGCGTGATGGATAAACGAAATGATTTATCAGACTTCTCGAAAGGACAGATTGTGGGAGCTCCCAAACGGCTGCACTGTTGGGTTGTTCGCGAGAATTTGTTAGAGTATCAGAACTGGCATGGAAATGGTCAAACAACGACCCGGAGACAAACCTGCACAGAACAACTAAAGGTTGATGTGAGAGGTGAGCGCTGGGTCCGACGACTCTAACAGGCCAACAGACGCAGCCCTGTTCAACAACTGATTATTCAATACAACAAAGGCCAACCTGGAACAATATATTTTATGATAATGCGTCGCACGCTGGCACGTATGGGCTATAATAGAAGACAACTCCGTCGAATTTTATTCTAACCACGTTTCATATGTGCAAGACTCGCCTGGTACAAAGGTCATGCAAGTTGGACGTCGGAGGACAGAAAAAGTGTCTGACGAGTCTTACTTCACTTCTTGGAGTATAAAACGCGATTTGGTTTTCAGATTCAAACTTTCTCTTCCTTTTAATATTTTTTGGTAGCGTGCAAATTAATTGGGACAAGGTTAGATTTCAAAATTTATTGCATACCTTCCATACATGAATGGATTACACGCTTTCTAGTATTTTATGTGGCTACCTTTGGCTGCAATAACTTGTTTAACACGTTTTGGCATTGACTGCATTAGTTTCTGACAAAAAAATTCAGTTCCGGGTCATGATATCACACATGTTCAAAATGAGGTATTTCACTATTGAACAATTAGTCCTTTTGAGCCTGGATTTCCCAATGGTTCACATATTCTCAATGGGACTAAGATCAGGTGAATTTCCAGGGAACTCTAGAATGTCAATAATCATTTCTTTCATCACTGCCTGCACTTTTTTGGAAGTGTGGAATGGAGCAAGGGCATGCTGAAAAAGCCCATGCGCACCATTATAGCCTATCTTCATCTCTAGAACAACCGATCGTTTTATTACTTCAGAATATTTGTCGGAATTCATCATTCTCTCAATAGGGCGAATTCTTCCAGGTCCTTCAAAGGCGAAACAGCCCCAGAACATCTTTTTAACTGGGTGTTTCAACTCCTGTTGCAAATGAGCTTCCCGAACAGGCTCACTTCCACGCTCTTGTACAAAATATTTTTTCTGTCCTTGGACAAAAAATGGACATCGTCATTAAACATCACTCTGTTCGAATCATCCGAAGACCAGTGAATATATTTTTAGCCCATCGCAAGCGTTTCTATTCTTCATTGAAACGATCAGAAGCCGTTTTCTACAGGTCTCCTCGCAGGTCGCCCAGCTTCTAATTGTCTGCGGCGCACTACGGGTGAGTATATCTTTACACCTCCGGCTGCTAAGTCTCTCTGTAAGTCCTGACTTGCCCTTGAAGGACCTATTACACTTTTCCTTAATACCAATTTATCAGTTCGTGGTGATGTCTTGCCTTTTTATATTCTTCCTTAGATGTTCTATTTGATAGCCCTTTCTCTGGACTATGAACCTACATCTATATTTCCAAGATAACTGGGGATTTCTTAAAATTGGTAGTGGTATTTTATTCCACTCCTCTTCCTCTTCTATTGCTTTCTACAGTCCAATCTTTGTTTTAGGCCTCCGTTTAGAAAGCGCTCCTTTCTTAGATGTTCTTTCTAAAGTAATCTGTCTGATAGCCCTTTCTCTGGATTATGAACCTACATCTGGACATTCAAGGTAACAGGTTATTTCTTAAAATTGGTAGTGGCATTTTATTCCACTTCTCTTCCATTGCTTTCCATAGTCCAATCATTGTTTTAGGTCTGCGTTTAGAAAGCGCCCTTTTCTTAGATGTTCTATCTGATAGCCCTTTCTCTGGACTATGAACCTACATCTATATTTCCAAGATAACAGGGCATTTCTTGAAATTGGTAGTGGTATTTTATTCCACTCCTCTTCCTCTTCTATTGCTTTCTACAGTCCAATCTTTGTTTTAGGCCTCCGTTTAGAAAGCGCTCCTTTCTTAGATGTTCTTTCTAAAGTAATCTGTCTGATAGCCCTTTCTCTGGATTATGAACCTACATCTGGACATTCAAGGTAACAGGTCATTTCTTAAAATTGGTAGTTGCATTTTATTCCACTTCTCTTCCATTGCTTTCTATAGTCCAATCTTTGTTTTAGGCCTGCGTTTAGAAAGCGCTCCTTTCTTAGATGTTCTTTCTAAAATATTCTGTCTGATAGATCTTTCTCTGGATTATGAACCTACATCTGGACATTCAAGGTAACAAATCATTTCTTAAAATTGGTAGTGGCATTTTATTCCACTTCTCTTCCATTGCTTTCCATAGTCCAATCATTGTTTTAGGTCTGCGTTTAGAAAACGCTCCTTTCTTAGATGTTCTATCTGATAGCCCTTTCTCTGGACTATGAACCTACACTAGATTTCCAAGAAAACAGGGCATTTCTTGAAATTGGTAATGGTATTTTATTTCACTCCTCTTCCATTGCCTTTTAGAGTCCAATCTTTGTTTTAGGCCTGCGTTTAGAAAGCGCTCCTTTCTTAGATGTTGTTTCTAAAATATCCTGTCTGATAGATCTTTCTCTGGATTATGAACCTACATCTGGACTTTCAAGGTAACAGGTCATTTCTTAAAATTGGTAGTGGCATTTTATTCCACTTCTCTTCCATTGCTTTCCATAGTCCAATCATTGTTTTAGGCCTGCATTTAGAAAACGTTCTTTTTAGCAGTGCGAGGGCACAGTAGTTCATTGGCGACACATTGTGGGTCTTTGAAGGAATATGAGCAAATAGGTATATAGACTTAATACCTATCTCTTTTTCATTAATTCAAGGAATTTTCATTTATTCTCCTATTGTTAATAATATTGCTTATTTTTCATTCAGAAATGCTAATTCCATGATTTTCGCAGCGTTTAATTACAGAAAAAGTATATTTCTCTTCGTAAAGAGAAAATAATATAACATTATACCCACAGCTTGTTTGCGTGCGCCATTTTCTTACCAGATGGTATTTAGCTGCATCAAATGTTTCTTCCGGGCTTATCTAACACGCTGTTGCCAGTTTCAATTGTTTGAACGTCTTTTATTTTCTATAATTTCTTATCAAAAACGTTCTAAATATGTTTGAACACCTTCTGTGCTCTTGTGGGTCACGTGGTTCCGCCGCTGTGAATCAGATTTGTTGTTCCAACGCAACACAAATATGTTTGACTAGATTGGTGTCTGGTGAATTTGCCGGCCAATAAATGGAAGTCGTCCTCATGTCCCACGAACCGTTCTAAAACAATCCGGGTAATATGGCATATCGTAGTATCCTTCCGAAAGGAAGCACTAGTTGAGGGAAATACCGTTTGCGTGAAAGGATGTGCATGGTCTGCAGTATTGTTTTGGTAGGTGGTAGACGCCATAATTTCCTGCACATTGATGACTGGACCCAAGATATTCCAGCAGAGCTTAGTCTAAAGCTTTACACATCCCCTCCGGGATTGTTTTCGTTGGACGATGCTTCCTGGTGCTAACACTTCCTCAGATAAACGATGCACATGTACCTGGCTGTGCAACAGGAAACGGGATGCGTTGGAACAGACGACTTTTTTCCAGTCGTTCGATGTCCAGTTTTGATGCTCCCGTACTCATTGTAGGTTCTTTCAACGGTGGACCAAGGTCAGTTAGTATGAGTACTCGGAGGAGCCTGAGGCTACACAGCCCTATTTTCAGCCCTATTTTCAGCATGGTTAGATGGTTTGTGTGTTCTGAAACATTAGTCTTGTCCCCAGAATTCAGATTACAAGCGATTTGCGCCACAGTTACCCTTGTGTTCGCTAATACATATGGGACAAATTGACACTGAACATATGAGAATCCAAGAAACTTTCGACTTGGCATCGGACTACGTGCTGTCAGACGCGTCCACTGGTGAGAACTGGGGTGCTCATAATGATGTGGCGTATGAGTGTATAAGTATCTTTCGACATAGCATCACTGCTAGGTATTGTGGGACACATCCGCCCGTGGAGACACGGGATGTCATATTAATCTCGTAAATGCATGTATCTGTTCGAAAGAGGGAAGTCGTTTGGCATAGGACAATGTTGGAACGGACCCCACCAGGGCGTCACATAGCTTGACCCGACTCGAACCTGACGGACATGCACTATATTGACAAAAGTCACCGGACACCTATAAGAGAAACACAACACAGCATTTATTGACATACATTAGTACTGTGTCGGTCCATTTTTGGCTTTAAAGCATGTCTCGAAGCGTCATTGGATGCAATGACCCTTCGAGACATGCTTTTGACAAGGTTTTGGAACAGAGCGATAGGTAGGAGCTTCCATTCAGTACATAATGCTGCCGCTAACAGTTGCTTAGTACTAGGACTTGGTTCCAAACTTCTTATGCGGCGCTCTAATTCATCCCATAGGTGCTCTATGCGATTAAGGTCAGGGCTATGTGCTGGCCAGTCCACACACGATATGTAATTATGGTGAAAACACGCCGTAACAGTCCTTCTTTTATGGCTCGGTACATTATCCTGCTGGTACCAACAACGATTGGTTCCACAGTATTGCCACAGAGTTGGTAGGACATAATTGTCCAGAATATCGAGTTAGACGTGCTGGTTAACAGGTTTGTCCACGATAACCAATGGGCCGGGACCATACCATGAAAAACACCATCACACGAGTACACGGCCAGCTCCAAACTTGACCGTGGGAACAGTACACTGTGGTAAAGAGCGTTCCCCCAGTTGCCGCCATACCCACACACGAACCATCAGACTGATGGTTCGTTTATCTGCATTCATAAGTCCATACGACCCGTTTTCATTAATCTACGGTCCACTTTAAATGTTCTTTACACCGTGCTAAACGACGAGTAGCATTCCCATGGAATGAAGTTCTCTGCGAATGGTATGCTTACATACCAAGATTCCAGCATTTTTACTCACCTGTAAATTGAGGTCTTGTGCCGTACTTCGTCGATTAGCTGTAACGACTCTACTAAGGCTTCGACTTCCTCTATCACTGATTTCCTTTGGTCTGCCGGTACGTTTTGATACTTCAGGCACGCCATGTGTCTTCCACTTATTCAGTACATCCAAAACAGTTGACTTTGGCATGTTTAAACGCCTCTCGGTTTCTCTTATGGACAACCCGGTAATATAAAACCCAACAATCTTTCCTTTCTCAAATTCAGTTCTCTCCCGCCGCGACATTTTCACTCAACCTCACAGTGCGATATGATCGCGGTCAGCTGCAGGCTTCTTTTTATAGCGTTTGCAGCTGCACCGCGCATCCTAACAACACAGCAGATCCATTCATTTGCTTTTGAAAGGGTGTCCGGTGACTTTGTCAATATGGTGTGCATGTGAGGTGATGCATATGTCATCATTATCATCATCATCATCATAATTGTCAACCATTATCAATCCACTGCTGGACGAAGGTCTCACCAAGTTTCCTTTACAACGGTCTGTCTTGTGCCAGTATCCTCCATGTCACCCCTGCATACTTTCGAATTTCATCCACCCATCTCCCATGTGGTCTTCTTCTGGGTCTTTTCCTGTCCCTTGGAATCCAATCTAAAATTTCGGCTGTCCATCGATGATCTGTCCTTCTGGCAGTATGTCCAGCCCATTGCCATTTCAGGGATTTAACTCTGATCATGATGTCTTCCACTCTTGTCATTTTTCGGATCTACGTGTTCCTCTTCTTATATCTCCTGGTTACACCAAGCATGCACCTCTCCATGCTGCTTTGAGTTGTCTGCAGCCTTTGTATGTCTCTTTTAGTTAAGGTCCACGTCTCTGCACCATACGTAAGCACTGGAAAGATGCATTGATCAAACACTTTTCTTTTAAGACATAATGGCATATTGCTCTTGAAAATTATGCTGTTTCTTCCAAAAGCTCTCCAGGCAAGTTTTGTACGCCGGTTAATTTCTTCATCAAAGTGACCCTCACTTGATACCTGCTGTCCAAGATAAACGTACGTGTCTGTTATCTCCAGCTTTTCTCCATCAATCGATAAATCTTCATTTCTTGTAAAAGCATTGAACATCACTTTTGTCTTCTGAAAGTTCATTTTTAATCCCACTTCTTTACTCTTGTCAGCAAGTTCCTGGATCATACTCTGCAGCTCTGATGGGGTAGTTGCAAAAATGACTACGTCATCAGCAAAACGAAGGTGGGTTAGATAATCTCCATTAATCTTTATCCCCTTGTTTTCCCAGCTCAGCGACTGAAAAACACCCTCCAATGTGGCATTAAAGAGCTTCGGAGATATGGTGTCACCTTGTCTCACTCCCTTTCCAATTTTTACGTGTGTTGTATTTTCAAACAGCCGAATCTTTGCACTTGCATTTTCATAGATGTTATTAATAATATTAATGTATGCATCTTCAATACCGCAGGTTTTCAGAGCCATTGTAACTGCTGATGGTTTCACCGAATCAAAGGCTTTTTCATAATCGATAAAAGCCATGCACAATGGAAGTTCATATTCCCTCGCTCTTTCAATTAGTTCTCTCAGTACGTGGATATGATCTATTGTGCTGTAGCCACTCCTGAATCCAGCTTGTTCTCTCGGTTGAGCCATGTCCAGTGTTACCTTCAAGCGGTGTGAAAGAACTTTAGTGAAGATTTTATAAACTACTGATAGGAGGCTGATAGGTCTGTAGTTTCCGAGATCCTCAATGTCACGTTTCTTATGTAGCAGGATCATTGTAGAGGTGTTCCAATCCTCAGGAATCTTTCCTTCATTAAGGCATCGAGTGAAAATTTGGGCGAGTACTGTTTCGATTTCTCCACTTGCTTCTTGTATGATGTCTACAGTAATTCCATCTTCTCTTGGAGCTTTTCCCCGCTTCATGATCTTGATTGCATGTGCAACTTCTGCTGGAAGGACTGGAGGAACTCTGGTACTGGTATCTTTCATGATGTCTGGAGTGCATGTATCATCCCTTTCATGTAATTTGGAGTAGAAATCTTTCACTCTTGTCAAAATTTTGCCTCTATTTCTTGTTACAGAACCATCTTCTTTTTTCAGTGCCATAATCTGTTTTCTTCCCTTACTGAGATCTCCCTTTGCTATCTTTAGACTTTGGTTGTTTTCAATTGCTTTCCTCACTAGTTCACAGTTGAATTTTCTTACGTCTTCAGTGATACTTTTTCTTACTGTCTTGCATAGCTCTATATATTCCACTTTGGAAGTCACATCTTCTTTAGTTGTCCTCATCTCTCTTCTTTTTGCATCAACATTTTCGTTTTTCCTGATAATTTGTTTACATGCAACTTGTTCTTAGACCCAGCTAATTTTGTTGCTGTTTCCATAAGAGCTTTGGTTACTTTTCTGTTAACTTCAGAGATGTCCACTTCTTCCGATGTTAGGTCTTCTAAAGCAGAGAACCTGTTCTTCAGTTCGAACTTGAAGGTATTATGGTGTTTTTTAAGGTTGGTTTTGTCAATACATTTTGTTTGTCTTATGAGCTTGCCACGTTCAAGTTTAGTGTTGAGGTGCATCTTACATCTCACCAATCTATGGTCACTACCTGTGTTGAACTTGTTTAGCACATTGCAGTCTTCTATGACGAATTTTTTGTTACACATAATAAAATCAATTTCACTCTTCGTCCCATTTGGATGTCTCCATGTCCATTTCCTGTGTGGCTTTTTCTTGAAGAAGGAGTTCAAGATGAAAAACCCTTTCTGCCTCTGCAAACTCAACGAGAGTATTTCCACTCTGGTTTCTGTTGCCGTGACCGAATTTACCTACTGAAGTTTCATTCTGTTGCCGTTGCCCCTATTTGTGCATTGAAATCTCCCATAATTATTTTCAAGTGCTGCTTACCTTTATTATTTAGATGACAAATTTCCTCATAAACGTCTTCAATTTCTTCTTCAGGATGACTTGTGGTGGGTGCATAAGTTTGAATAATCTGAGCCTGGTATCTTTTCGAGAGTTGGATAACGAGTCGTGCAGCTCTGTCAGAGGAACTTTCAACTTCTACAACGTTATCCTTCAGTTTCTTGTTTATTATAAATCCAACACCACTAGTTCTGCCAGTATCTGTCCCACGATAGTAGAAGAGATGTCCACTTTTCAGTTCGATGAGATCTTCTCCTTTTCTCCTTACCTCACTTAGCCCCACGATGTCCCACTTGATCCTTTGTAGTTCCTCTTCCAATTCAAGAAGCCTTGAATCAGAAGATAGGGAGCGTCCGTTGTACGTAGCCAAGGTCAGCATCAGATGGCAGCCTAGTCCGGTCCTCCGGGGATTCTTAGCACCCTCTGCCTTCATGTCGCACTGGCCGCTGCCTTGGCCAGGTACATTCCAGCTGCCGGAGACTGAGGGCCAAGATTTAAGTTGTGGAGTCATTTTTGAGGGGTTTCGCCATAACTCACCACGCTGGCCAAGCGGGTTGGTGAGTGTGGGATAGCATTTCCTCTAATCCCGATGGTATAGTTATACCGCTATTGGCGGTCGTCAGAGCCCCTTTAGTGGGAACAAGATGCACCACGAGAAGGCGGGGTTGACATTTGTCAAGGAGAGGCTGTGATGTTACGCATCACCTGACGTTACATCCCGATGCATATGTACATATATATATATATATATATATATATATATATATATATATATATATACACTTAAACAGGACCTTGCGTTTCTAAAGAAATCTATTAGAGCCAAAGTTTGGTGGATACCTTAGCGTATTGCCAAGTACACAGCTGCAATAAAAGTTATGTCTCAGAGCGTGGTGTGCACATTATTCTGTCCAACTCTTATATGTAAATGGCGCCGCGCACATATAATGTAAACAGCTTGCACTACAGGAGTTCCGTTCATATCAAAGGATAAATTCGTGATCTTTTCTTATATTTCGGGGCTTTAAAAGTCGATACGGGTTCTTTTCATGTTGAATAACCTATCCAATGGTTCGATACAAAACGCTTTCTGCCTCATATCAAAATTGTAAGAATTGAACTGATCCTAGTCTAGCACACAGCTGCAGGCAGCGGTGTTTCGATTCTGACTGGAGCAGAATTATTATCTGGGGCTAAAAAATGCAGGGTCGTCGATTTTGCAGAATTTCAATTTAAATATGGAAAAACCTGAAACGGGCTTTTTCTGAAATAAACGGAATTTCTGATTACGGAGAATCTGTTACAATACGGAAATTAAAATGAACGGACACTTTTAAAAATAGAGATTTCTGGAAAACACGGACGCCTACTAGCAACTTTGGTGCATGCTATTTTTAGAAACGTTTTTTCCATACACTTATGTTTTAAAGTGTATGGTGATTAGGGTAAACCATCATCCCACAACGTCATAAACGCCCCCTTGGCGAGCTATGACATTAATGATCCAATTTTCTACCTGGGAAGTGTATGGGGAGTTTTATCATCAGAATCTCATATACCGTAGTCTTCAGGCATAACTGAAACATTTATTCGTTCAACTCTTGCTGATTTTGTTTGAAGTCCACGTGATACACATTTTAGTCCTCTCCTCACATCTATGTGAATGCAGTACTTTCTTTCAGAATGCCATTGCCAGTGTCTACGCAGAACTTTCATTCTTTTTGTTAGGAAGAGGCGCATCTCTCTTAAACAAAACTTCAGAGACATAACCCCCCCCCCCCCACACACACACACACAGTATTGTCGCTCAACAACTGCTCGTATTCCTGCATTTCTAATTTATTTGTCCCAGTTGCGCCAGAGGTTTTAGTCAAGCAGAACTATGACTACGTTATTTGAAAAGGTCTCTGTAAGATCTTCGCTTTGCCGTTTCCCAGCTCAACTCTTCTTAAATTTCCTTAAATCAGCCTTTGTCTTTCAGCATTTCCTTGTCTTACCCAATCTATTGCCCAATCATCTTCGCTGCGCACTTTTCTATTCACTAGAAGTCTTTGTTCGGTGTCTCTTCGTAACTCTTTTTGCGTTTTGCTTCTACATTTCGATGTGCATTTAGATCTCGTATGCTTTAGAATTCTTTATTCTTGAACACTTGATATCGTTAACGTGTTTTTCTTTATTCACTAGTCTTTTTGAAAAAAAAATTCCATTCTTAATGGATAAAAAGAATAAATTTACTTTAGAAAAGAAGCAAACTTCGAAAATGAAACAAAGATTTGAACATCTCCATTCAAAAAATTTGAATCTGGAAGGTCTTTCTTTTTATAGGGAGAGCTTTTTTACACTTTCCAACCTTAGGTTGAAGAAGCGTATATGCTCCAGCTATGTCCGTCTGTTCGTCCGTACGATAACTCCACGTAAAAATGGTTCGATTTCGATAAACTCTAGTATGTCGTTAGTATGTGGTAGGGGAATGGGGACGAACCCTAATGAAAATGAACAAAATGGGGTCAACGGTCACGACATAGTAGCGGGATCCATTCCATTGCCCTTATGCGTCAAAACGTACGTGGAAATAGTGAGATTTCGATGAAAGTTTAGTACGTGGTAGGGGACTACCTGGGGACGAACCCTATTGAAAATGGGCGAAATGGGGTTAAAGATCACGGCATAGAAGCGGGATCCATTCCATTGCCCTTATGCGTCATAACTTACGTAAAAATGAGTCTATTGCGACAAAACATTAGTATGTTGTTCCGGAGGTATACTGAACCAATTCTGTTGAATATCATCGAAATGGGGTCAAACGTCAGGGCACAGGAGCGAGATTTATTCCACAGCCATTATCCTCATAACTTTAGTAATGATTTCTGCTATGTTGGAAAGCGTATCATAACACAGATCTGCAATTTTTCAACTTTTTTTCTGTTGTGTTCAAATGAATAGGTGTACCTGAAGTGGATTTTTTGCTCAAATTCCGAAAATGACCTTCAATATTCCGTATCACGTTAGGTTTTTTCACAAATGACGGAAATGTGAAAATTTAAAAAAACGTTATTTTTTAATGACTTTGCTATATGGCAACGTTTGTAACGCGTGAAAATGTTCTCTGGAGGGGCGGAATTATTGTTTAAGGAATAGATAAACATAAATACATATTCAAAAGCAAACATACCTAACATTCGCCACAGAGCTCCCTTTCAAACTTCCTCTTTTTGGATTGTCTTCGGTTTGCGTCCGTACAGTCTCTGTTCAACATCCAACAATAGTCGGCCATCATATGTACAGTCCACTTTCCTTGGTATCTCTTTTCCATCACTTTAATATCCTGATGGAAGCGCTCCCCATGTTCTTCCGAAAAATCCCCAAGATTGTTAGGAAAGTAATTTAGATGAGCATGAAGAAAGTGAACTTTGACGCTCATGTTGCAACCAAGCAGTTTATAGGATTCCAGCATGTCCTCGACTAAAATGGTGTAATTTGAAGCCTTCGTGTTCCCCAAAATGTTGTGTACCACATTTCTGAATGCAGTCCATGCTCGCAATTCGCACTCACTCATGGATTCCTCGAATATGTTGTCCGCCATTAATTTTCGTATTTGAGGGCCTATGAAAATGCCTGCTTTAATTTTTTCAGACGTGATTGATGGAAACTTACCAACAAGATACTGAAAGCATTTACTGTCCCCGCTTAAAGCTGTCATAAGCCAAGTTTGATCTGTAAAGGTGGCAACAGTATTTTCGAGAGATCAACCAGTGGAAGTGAAACAATGTTTTTTTTTGCCAGGTGTGAATGTACTTCTGACTGGCCGCTGCTGCCGAACTCAATGTTCCGGCCTTGCTCTGAAATCCCATTCACACAAAAAGCAAGGACATTTGGTGTAGCCTGCTTGTTGGCCGAGCAATATTCCAATCATCTTGAAAGCCCCGCACAAAGACCATTCATGAAACTTGTACTGCACACTTTCCAGCAGTAATTTAAGGTTCTCGTATGTCTCTTTCAAAGTCACAGAATGTTCTACTGGAATGGATGGATGGATGTTAGCATTGTGTAATAAAACACCTTTTAAACTGGAATTGCTGGCATCTATGAACAACCTCCACTGTCCTGAATTGTAATTAATGTTGAAGTATTTCATTACTGCCGGAATGTCTCGACAGTATACCAAACCGCCTTCCTCAGCAAAAAATGGAACCAATTCTGCTTCTCGGTGTCTGTACCAGGAGAATCTCGTATTAGGACATAGTAAATTCTTTTCCTGAAGTCGTGATCCTAAAAGCTCTGCTGCGTCTTTAGGTAAATTCAGATCACGAACCAAATCATTCAGTTCATGCTGGGTAAATGGCACTGGGGTTTCATCCTCCATGCTGTCCGGTTGGTACATCTCATCACTTGTATCACCGTCTGAATCGGTGTCTGTTGGGGGCTTGATATTGGACGGAAATGGCACAGGGATGGATTCACTTTGGGACACTGGTCTTATGGCAGATGGGATATTGGGATACACAATGTTACGCTTACTGGTTCTGGTATGGCCCACGATATTCACTGTGCAGAAGTAGCAGTCGTCACTGTAATTTTTCGGCTTACGCCACACCATGGGAACACCGAACGGCATTGATGCCCTTTTTCCACTTTTCCAGTTCCTCAACCCCTCCACACATGCACGGCACACATTGTCAGGAGACCAAACTTTGTCCTGATCTGCTAGTTTAATGTCGAAGTATTGAAAATAAGCATTTTTCACGAAAGGCGTAATATTTTGCCTCTGTTTTTTTCCTGTCGTATAACAGCCACATATGTAGCAAAATATGTCTGGATGATTTATACAACAACGTGAAGCCATTGCACACGCCACAAAGAAATAACCGAACGGGGCCAGTCCCTTCTTTTGCACTGACTAGTGTAACACGATCTGCCGCGAAAGGCACCATATGTGACCAATAGAAAATAACGTTTTTTTTAATTTTCACATTTCCGTCATTTGTGAAAAAACTTGACGTGATAAGGAATTTTGAAGGTAAATTTCGGAATCTGCGCAAGAAATCCATTCAGATACACCTATTCATTTCAAAATAACAAAAACTTGCATATTAGTGTAATCAATGCATTGCATGATTTTACTAACATCAAACAAAGATCTTCGCTCTTTGCACGTTTACAAGTGAGTCACGGAAAAATTCTCATTGGCCGCCACCCCCGGGAGTCGAACCCAGGGTCTTCTAGTTACGCGCCGGATAACTGGAAGACCCTGGGTTCGACTCCCGGTGGCGGCCAATGAGAATGTTTCCGTGACTCACTTGTAAACGTGGAAAGAGCGAAGATCTTTGTTTGATGTTCCTGGTCCACGTTAAATGTCTGTATTAATTATTCATTTTATTTTACTAACTTGTTTATTTAAATGGATTGCTGCAATGAACAGAGTAAGGATTCTAGGCTGTTTTTTAAATCTTACAATGTGCTTTAGTAGGTTTTATTAGACGAGGGTCTTCATACCTAATGTTTATCTGTATTTTTTGTGCACTATGCTGGACAAAAGTGCTTGGACACTCCCAAGCAGCGCAATGGTGTTCTCCCGCAGCTTACACGTCAGATCAATCGCAGATAAAATAGCTAGCACGAGAGAGCTCTCAGAGTTCGAAAATGGCGTTATAATAAGCTGCTCAATTGGAGGTATGAGCATAAGAAGCATTGCTGATGTCAGACAGGTAGCTAGATCAACTCTGGCCTTTATCAATTGAGGTATGAGCATAAGAAGCATTGCTGATGTCAGACAGGTAGCTAGGTCAACTCTGGCCTTTATCAATTGAGGTATGAGCATAAGAAGCATTGCTGATGTCAGACAGGTAGCTAGGTCAACTCTGGCCTTTATCAATTGAGGTATGAGCATAAGAAGCATTGCTGATGTCAGACAGGTAGCTAGGTCAACTCTGGCCTTTTATCAATTGAGGTATGAGTATAAGAAGCATTGCTGATCTCAGACAGGTAGCTAGGTCAACTCTGGCCTTTATCAATTGAGGTATGAGCATAAGAAGCATTGCTGATGTCAGACAGGTGGCTAGGTCAACTCTGGCCTTTATCAATTGAGGTATGAGCATAAAAAGCATTGCTGATGTCAGACAGGTGTCTAGGTCAACTCTGGCCTTTATCAATTGAGGTATGAGCATAAAAAGCATTGCTGATGTCAGACAAGTATCTAGGTCAAATCTGGCCTTTATCAATTGAGGTATGAGCATAAGAAGCATTGCTGATGTCAGACAGGTATCTAGGTCAACTCTGGACTTTATCAATTGAGGTATGAGCATAAGAAGCATTGCTGATGTCAGACAGGTAGCTAGGTCAACTCTGGCCTTTATCAATTGAGGTATAAGTATACGCAGCATTAAGGTATGAGCATAAGTGGCATTGAGGTATGAGCATAAGGAGTTCAATTGAGGTATGAGCATAAGGAACTCATTGAGGTATGAGCATAAGGAGTTCAATTGAGGTATGAGCATAAGGAGCTCATTGAGGTATGTATGAGAAGCTCATTGAGGTATGAGCATAAGAAGATCAATTGAGGTATGAGCATAAGAAGCATTGCTGATGTCAGACAGGTAGCTAGGTCAACTCTGGTCTTTATCTAGGTTAACTCTGGCCTTTATCATCAAGTAGAAGAAGACGGGACATTTCATGAATTCACCCCACCCTGGAAGACTCATGAAACTGCAACCCAGGGACCGGAGGGTACTGCAGAGGGAGATCTGGAAAACCAGGTCCCGACCAGTGCACGTTGTACCCCATGAGTACCAAATGATCACAAACGTTGTGGTCTCCACCAAGACACTTAGAAAAGTGGTCCATGCCCTCGGGTATCATGGCCGAGCAGTTTCCCATAAACCTCTCATCACAAAGACCAAAAAGCCACGCGGCTCTTGGGCTCATTGCATGTGTTGTTGGAGATGACGTGCAATGAGTAGGGTCACCCGGTTGAGTGTTGGGCTACGCAGGCCCATGCGCAAATGGCTGTGATGAAATCTGTGGTGTGCCACATTTCCCTAATCACCACTGTTGTAGCTGCAGCTGATTTCTCGCCCTGCTGCCCTGTGATCGCTGTGAACAGCGCGCGACGGTCCCTGCTCCCTTCTGGCATCAGTGAGCTGCGGACGGTTCGATTTTTGGCCATCTATGCACCATTTTTGATACGTACTCACTACAGCGTCACGTGAGTAAACCACAAGTTTCTCCGTTTCCTAGATGGTAGTTCCAAGACGCCGTGTCATCATAATTTGTCCTTTATCAAACTCCAATATATCGACAGCTTTTCCCATTCTGACTCCGAGCACTGCACTAACCGAAAGCCGGTCCTTGGGTTGTACAGTAGTGGCCAAAATAGTGGAAACCTTTTGGAAAAAGTGTATTTTGAGGTTTGATGACTCATAACATCATTTTATTTTTAGAGTAATACCATAAAATTATATATCAATGGAAAGATGATTTTATCAATAATACAATGCAACAAAGTTTGTTCAATTATCTGAACAAAACGTTATAGCCAAATAACGACAAAAGGAAGCACAACTTGCTTAGGTTGATATGAAGTAGCTTTCTTTCATTTGAATGTAGCCAATGAGTATGAGTGTTTAGAGAGCCAATCAGGTATCATCTTGTTTTGGCAATGATCAAATCAGGTTAAAGTAGGATTCAGCTATTGATGCCATTTATTGGAGCTGAGAGGAGGACATTTGTCAGTGTGTAATGTGATTGCTATTAAGTTGGTTTCTTTTTTTTTTTTTGTGGGTTATTTTATTTAGTGAGCTTGTAAACTGTTATAAAATTAAAGATATGGCGCCAAAGAGTTGACTGGTCACCCAGAAAACGATGTAAAATAGTACTATTAAGAGAACAAGGCTTCAGTTATGAAGAAATTAGAAGAAAAATTGGTGTAAACTTAAACAAAGGTAGCATTTCTAAACTTTTAAAAGGTATAAGGAGACTCAGTCACCACAAACACAGACTTAGGTGACAGAAGAAAATCATCTGGGTGTATACATGATGAAATGGCGCAATGCAATGTGAAGATGAGTGCAAGGATTGTTCGGCGCAGACTGCAGGAATTTGGTGTAAAAGCTAGAATTCCACGAAAAAAAGCCATTTTTGGCTCTCAAACAGAGGTTGAAAAGATTAAACTGGACTAAAACCCATGTTAACTGGACAGCGGAATAATGGGACGGTGTTATTTGGAGTGATGAGACCAAAATCTCCTGTTTGGAAGTGAATGCATAAAATACGTAAGGAGAAGAAATCAGAGATTTGCATCGTGATTGCATTACATGTACCGTGACACAACCAGTTAGTGTTATGATTTGGGGTTGTATGACCTCAAAAGATGTGGGCAGAATTTGCGTGATTAATGGGAATACACACTGAAGAGCAATTGAATTAGAGATACCTGTCTAGTAACGTGTGGCACTACCTTTCGTCCTGATGACGGCGGCGATTTGTCTTGGCATTGACTCGACAAGACACCGGAAGAGTTGGGAAGCCATACGGATCCACGACCACTGAAAACGCTCCCACAGTTCACGAAGATTTGAGGGATGGATGTCAGAGCCTCGAAAATCTCTCTCGACGGCATCCCAGATGTGCTCGATGGGACTGAGGTAAGGGGACGTAGCTGGCCAAGGAAACGAGGTCACGTCGGTGGAGTGTTCATCCAACCATTCGGATTACAATTCGGGAGCGACGGCACGGTGCATTGTCTTATTGCAGCATGAGGTCCCCAGTTGGATGTTGAAGACGCACAAACGGGAGCAAATAGTTTCTAGCATATCCCGGTAACGTTAACCTGTGAGGGACGATGTCACACGTACCAGGTGTCTCATTTCAGTCCACGTACACAGTCTCCAGACGAGAATGCCATCCCCACCAACTTGAAGAGTACCCTGCTGGCAAAAAGGATCCATCGCTTCATGTGGTTTGCGCCGTACTCGTAACCTGCCATCCGCATGTACCAACGTGAATCTCGACTCATCAGTCCAGGCAACATTTTTCCACATGTCTAGAGTCTAGTGGCGGTGTTACCGTGCCCATGCTAATCTCTGCACCCTATGATGTGCTGTCAGCAGCGGTACCCCCGTGGGACGATGCCTTCTGTACCCCATAGCGAGGAGATGGTTCTGGATGGTGTGGATGCTTACACGTTTTTGTGCACCCGCGTTAAATTGACAAGTGATTTCTTTCACTGTGGCCCGTCCAACCGCTGTTACAATGCGAGCTAGCCGACGATAACCCCGCTCATCCACACGCTGTTGTCCACGGTAGTTGGCCCTTGCAAGGATGGTTTTACCTGATTCGATGTACTCACGGTGCACCCGTGACACAGTGGCTCGTGAAATTCCCAGTGCCTGCACGACTTCTGAGATGGAGTGACCCATTCGTCGGGCCTCGACAATTTGCCCACGATCAAATGCGCTTAGATCCTTCGTCTTACCCTTACTGCGTCCGACTCTTACTGATTCCCATCGCACCACTCCTTATATTGTCGGATCGCTATATACGCCATGTCGTTTCCGTTTACATTGCCGCCCACAGTGCCAGATTTGCATAACGCCAGCTGTCTCTAATTCAATTGCTCTTCAGTGAAAATTGCCAAAAATGCATCAATGAAATACTTGAGCCCAAACTGATGCCTTCCGCAAGTGACATTTTCCAAGATAATGAAGCATTTGTATTTCAACGGAATTCAGCTCCATGTCATGTTGCTGCTGTGTGCAAAAAGTGGTATCCAGATAATCATATTCTACTGCCGGAATGGCCTGGTTATATCCCAGACCTTAACCCCATCGAAAATCTATGGAGCCGACTAAAGAAACTTGTTAGTCAGAAGCAACCCAGCAATAAAACCCAATTAATAGAAGCAATAATTCAATCTTGTTTTCACAATATAACTGCTGTAGAGCTCAAACACTTGTTTCACTCTGTGGGAAGGAGTTGTAAGGCCGTAATTAACGCTAAAGGTTACCCAACTAAGTATTAACTGACATGGTGAGAATATTTGTTTATATAATTTTTTCTTTGTGTTTCACTTTTCTTCTTTATAACTGCTGTTCTAATATCAAATCCTTCATAAACGTTTTTGCATTACATTCTTGATGCAATTATCTTTCCATTGATTTAGAATTTTATGGTATTACTCCAAAACAAAAAGTGATGTTATGAGCCATCGAACCTCAAAAATACACCATTTTCAAAAGGTGTCCACAATTTTGACCACTACTGTATATATACTGCTCTGTGAACTTCCCCTGTGCCCCTGTTCGGTTTCCAGGCGCGTTCATTTCTCTAGGTTGGGGGTAGTTATAATGTAATGGCTCATCTCTTTAGATCTACTCAGATTTAGGCTTGCCAGACTAGCAGTCACATCCCAGGGAAGAAAAGCTCAAGGGATTTAAGATGTAACGTTATGTATGAAAAACATAACGAGAAGGAACCAAAATTTACGTAAGAAGTTAGCCCTGCCTTACAAAAAGAAAAAAACCCAACAACAACCGAAACATTAAAAGGCAGCATATATCACTAGACATTCATCAACACATAATAATTTACACAAGCAACAAACCTCAGGACAACAAGCATTCGACACGGATTAGGAAGGACCGTGACTCTGTTTAGCAACATGAACGTCATAGGGTTTAATGTTATCCCTATGCAAGTCGTGGACACCGATGTACCCACCGAACTTCATATATGTTCCACGATGCGTATTCTCCAGCTCCGTGTGTCTGAACACAAGTACAGTATGGAGATGGGGTCAAGGAACACGGAATTAACAAGACTGACTCTCAGTGGAACCCACTTCCTTATTCGGGACCAAACTCGGATTCTAACCACTCAACACAATTTCTCTTCTTTGCCTTTTGTTTTGTTTTTTTGTTTCGAGGTTTAAGTTTCAGTTATTTATTGGACTTCGTTGACAGAGACATGACGTGCCTGCCCCGCCGGACGCACACGACATAAAGGCAGATAGCAGCGAGAACGAACGTCTGCGTAGCTCAGTTGGTAGAACGACATGTTCCGGACTAAGAGAATTCGGGTTCGATCCCCGGCGTGGACCAAAAATGACGGAGAAATGTACTTCGTTATAATGGCACCCGAACTTCCCGGATGACCCGGCCGTTAAAGTTCTCGCAATGGTGTGACGTTCTTTCCACACCGCGAGACAAGAAAAATAAGAGAGTCCCTTCTTCAGCGCTTCGAAAAAAAAAATGTGTGTGATGTTGCATTCCACGCACCAGATTGACTGGGAGTTCTCAAAAGCACGTTCTTCAGCGGATGACTGCCTACGGCGATACATGGTCCCAACTGACCCGTGGGCCATGCTCCTGGCACTCTTTCGGGGGGGTGACGTGCCTGCCCCGCAGGACGCACACGACATAAAGGCAGCGAGAACGAACATCTGCGTAGCTCAGTTGGTGGAACGACTTGTTCCGGAATAAGAGGACTCGGGTTCGATCCCCGGCGTGGACAAAAATGACGGAGAAATTTACTTCGTTATAATATATACAGTAAAGACATTCTGTGTTTCAACGACAGCAATGTACATAAGTGAACAAGAAACTCAGCGAATAAACTCCCGAAAGACAAACACAAAGAACCATGCCTTACCGGGATTCGAACACAGCCACTTCAGTTGGGCGAATGATCAGAAGACATCGGTTATATCAATGAGCCACCAGGGCGGCTCTTTGCTATTGGCTCAAAGCTTACCCATTCATGCCCTTAAAGACATATGCTGTAATGACTCGTGCCCATGCGTCATTACCTCAGCCATCGAGGGATTTGTTTTTCAAAATCGCCGGACTTGGTCCGAGCTCTACGTCCACGTCATATCAATAATTTTTGTGCTGACCTAATATATTTTATCTCAATGTACACTGAAGAGCAATTGAATTAGAGGCAGCTGGCGTTATGCAAATGTGGCGCTGTGGGCGACTCTGTGGGCGGCCCTGTAAACGGAAACGACATGACGTATGAAGCGGTCCGACAATATAAGGAGTGATGCGACGGGAATCAGTAAGAATTGGACGCAGTATGGGTAAGACGAAGGACCAAAGCGCATTTGATCGTGGGCAAATTGTCGGGGCCCGACGAATAGGTCACTCCATCTCGGAAGTCGCGCAGGCACTGGGATTTTCACGAGCCACTGTGTCACAGGTGCAGCGTGAGTACATCGAATCCGGTAAAGCCATCCCTGCGAGGGCCAACTGCCGTGGACAACAGCGTGTGGATGAATGGAGTCATTGTCGGCTAGCTGGAATTGTAACAGCGGATAGACGGGTCACAGTACAAGAAATCACTTGGCAATTTAACGCTGGTGCACAAAAACGTGTAAGCAGCCACACCATCCAGAACAATCTTCTCGCTATAGGGTACAGAAGCCATCGTCCCACGAGTGTACCGCTGCTGACCGCACATCACTGGGTGCAAAGATTAGCATGGGCGCGGAAACATCGCCACTGGACCCTAGACATGTGGCAAAATGTTGCCTGGACTGATGAGTCGAGATTCATTTTGGTATATGCGGATGGCAGGATACGAATACGGCGCAAACCGCATGAAGCAATGGATCCTTCTTGCCAGCAGGGCACTTTTCAAGCTGGTGGGAGTGGCATTCTCGTCTGAGGACTGTTTACGTGGACTAAAATGGGACCCCTGGTACGTTGATATCGTCCTTCACAGGTCAACGTTACCGGGATATCCTGGACGACCATTTGCTGCCGTTTGTGCGTCTTCAACATCCCACTGGGGACCTCATCCTGCAACAAGACAATGCAGCTCCCGAATTGTATCCGAATGGTTGGATGAACACTCCACCGACGTGACCTCGCTTCCTTCGCCAGCTAGGTCACCTAACCTCAATCCCATCGAGCATATCTGTGATACCATCGAGAGAGATGTTCGAGGCTCTGACCCCCTCCATGATATCTTTGTGAACTGTGGGAGCTTGTTCAGGGGTCGTGGTTCCGTATGGCTTCCCAACGCTTCCGGTGTCTTGTCGAGTGTAGAATTGCCGCCGACATCAGGTCGAAAGGTGGTGCTACACGTTACTAGACAGGTATCTGTAATTCAATTGCTCTTCAGTGTATATTTGTGTTTTGACATCAATTTTGTAAAATGTGTATCTGTCAGCTTGTTACTAAGGTTATGTCCCGTTTTCGGAATGCCATTAGGTCAGATCTATGCCACGATTTCCTGAAACTTGGCCATTTCAACGGGGTGGTACACCATTCGTCCGATCAGCGCATGCTCATTTCAATCTTTATACGCCTTTTCGAGCATCACCAACTTGTACATATACCTGGACATGTACATCATTAATTTTGTCTGAAGATGAGAACACAGTGTTCTTGAAAGATCTCACATTTTAATTGAACATATTGGTTTGAGACTTCAGTAAAGCTTTTTAACTTGACTACAGTCATTTGTTCAAGTTCGTAACGTGCATAGACGGTTTATTGTGTTCCACATCAGTATCCAGAGTATTACCGATCACTTTTTTATTTATTCCCCAAATACCTAACACTTCGATTACGTCCATAATCGATGCTGGAGAACATGTTTTGCTTTTTTTGGCGGGATTTAACAATTTCCATATAAGGTTATATGGCAGCTCTGGTGAATCAGTGCTTTAAGCGTTTGCTTCTCACTAAGTGTGTCCTGGTTCAAATCCCATGAAGTATGGTTGTTGTGTTCGCCTTACGACACTGGATCCCTCCCTTCCCTGGAGCCAGTGGCCCTCAAACAAAAAACATTAAAAGTAACTTATCCAAAAGAATTTATTTCAGAGAACTTCAGAAACATTCATCCAAAATACACTATATTGACAAAAGTCACCGGACACCCCTTCAAAAGCAAACGAAGGGATCCGCTGCGTTGTTAAGATGCGCGGTACAGCTGCAAACGCTATAAAAACAAGCCTGCATCTGACCGCGAAAATATCGCATCGTGAGGTTGAGTGAAAATGTCGTGGCGTGAGAGAACTGACTTTGAGAAAAAAATATTCCTGGGTTGTACATAAGAGAAACCGAGAGTCGTTTAAACACATCCAAGTGAACAGTTTTTGGATGTACTGAATAAGTGGTAGACACATGGAGTGCCTGAAGCAGCAAAGCGTTCGGCAGACCAAGGAAATTCAGCGATAGAGGACGTCGAAGCCTCAGGAGAGTCGTTACAGCTAATCGCGGAGTACCGCACAAGACCTCAGTGCACAGGTGAGTAAAAATGCTGGAACCTCGGTATGTACACATACCATTCGAAGAGAACTTTATTCAATGGGATACCGAAGTCGTGGCGCTGCTCATAAGCCTTTCACCTCCACTCGGAATGCTGCTCGTCCTTTATCATGGATAGTAGATCAATGGAAACGGGTTCTATTGACTAATGAATCCAGATACACAATTCATCAGTCCGATGGGCGTGTGTGGGTATGGTGGCAGCTTGCATAACGCTATTTACCACAGTGTACTGTTCCCACCGTCAAGTTTGGAGCTGGCAGTGTACTCGTGTGGGGGTGTTTTTCGTGATATGGTCCCAGCCCATTGGTTATCGTGGACAAACCTGTTAAGCAGCACGTCTTTCTCGATATTCTGAACAATTATGCCCTACCAACTCCGTGGCAATACTATAGAACCGAGTCTTGTTGGTACCAGCAGGATAATGCACCGATCCATAAAGGGAGGACTGTTACTGCGTATTTTCACCGTAATTCCCTATGGTGTGTGGACTGGCCAGCACAGAGCCCAGACCGTAATCGCATAGAGCACCTATGGGATGAATCAGGGCGCCGTATAAGAAGTTTGGAACCAAGGCCTACTACTAAGCAACAGTTAGCGGCAGCATTATGTACTGAATGGAAGCGCATACCTATCGCTGTGTTCCAAAACCTTGTTGAAAGCCTGTCTCGAAGGGTCCGTGCATGCATAAAGGCCAAAAGCGGACCGACGCCGTACTAATCTATGTCAATAAATGCTATGATGTGTTTATCTTCTAGGTCTCCGGTGACTTTTGTCAATATACTGTGTTTTGATCGCACAGCACACTCTTTGTTAAATCGCGAAAATGCGTAGAACGGTAAAACAACGCTTGAAAGCCACCCTCTCTCTTTACATAGTGGAATAAATATAATTACAGAAAAAAGTTCAGTTGTTCTCTACACAGAACTCGAATGCTAATTTAATAAGAAAACAAGTTCAGAATTGCGCAGCTTTCATTGTTTGCAGGTCGTCTTTTCAAACCCGTAGTCGCGAATAAAACGGAGAATTAATTCTTTCAGAAATAATTTTCTCTAGTTATTTCTAAAGGAATTAATTTCTTTGGAAGTAAATTTTTCGTCTGTCTCAAGTATTATCTTTAAAATAGCAATTTTAATTCTGTTCCCATTCGTGAGATCCTCTTTTCATTTATTTGCAATAATATGTCCCCTCGAAGTAGTGCACGCTTGAAGTAATTTAGGAAACGATCGCGCAGAAGATTTTCTTTTTGATTCTCTTTCAACATATCAACGGTCGAAGGATGTTTTAATAAACACAAAGATTTTGTCATCATCTCTTGTGTCAATACATTCTAAAGATCTTAAACTTTTTATGGCTTTTCAAACAAAGCTCAACAAATCTTGGCGCATTTCATCCGATGAACCAGAACAATAGGGAAAACAGTTTCCAGAGAGCATTTAAAATCTTCGCTTTGCTGAAGTAAGACGTCAGTACTCGCCTTGTTTCCTCGTGATGAGTTTGCTCCCGACTTTTTCTCTTTTTTTTTAGGAGGAAGAATCATCGAGGCCATTGAAAACCGGTCGATCTGGATACATGCCAACAGTCGTTATGCATATTTAGAATGAAAATGCAAACAAGGGCCTTGTGTAATGAGCTGAATACTGAAGGGATTTCAAACAAGGCCTGACTTACAAGAAGACGGAACAAAAGATTAAATTCACGGAAAAAAACAAGGAGAAATAAAAAAAAAATAAGGGGAGATAAATTGCAAATCCGACTTATATACATATATTTATGAATTCTTGAACAAAAGTATTTTGTACGGGTTTTATGCAGTAAGTGCCTTTTGTCGTTAGTGTCCGGCTTTTTTCCTTAGGAGCCGGTATTCATAGAATAATCGGGAAACCGTGTTTCATTCGAGAGAATTTTAATTGGGTACATGATTAGAGAGATCTGTTTATTCAGGAATATTCCATAACTTTATGATTCGTTTTTATTTCGAAATCATGTTGGAACAAAATATGCGCATTCATCATGGAGGGAAAATGTAAGTTCAGGGGTACACCTAAATTACTGCTTCGATTTTTTTTTTCGTTTTTAAATGAATCTGTTCATTTCAATTGAACGCAGTGCGCTTGAATATATTATGTTTTTCGGAAACTGCGTTCCTTTGGAAGCAGAAAATTATCCGCATTTCATTATCCCAGGAGCTGATCAAAGAACGATTTTTCTTTCTTTGCGAAGGTGAGGGAAAAGGTGAAAAGGAGATCAGACAATTAATCATTTGTAATATAAAAGAGTTGTTATTCTAAATTCATTCGAAACCAAACTTGTCATAGATTTTCATGGAATAATACTGGTAGCAAAATTATGACCTCAAAATATTCGAAATCACAAAAGAAAATCCAAGTTCCGTTAAGTATTGAGAAAAATTAATACAATTTACGTTCATAAAACTCAAAAATATAACAGAAATCAATTTTTAAATCAGAGTTTTGATAGAGACCGTGATTTAAAGTTAAAGTTTTTGTGTGGAACATTCGAAAGACGATTTCTGCAAATCTTCATGTAAAAGCCGAAGTTGCTAATTCTGATGGATACTCATGTAATACAGTATGTGGTATAACGTAAGCCTTTTTACATTATACGAGATTTGTTGTTATGCTAAGTTCCAAATGTTCGGCTGAATAGATGTTGAATTAAGGGTAAATGTGATGCACTAATTGCACCGGATAGCTCACTTTAAATTAAGGCTTTTAGGGCCAGACGAAAGATATAAAGAAAACTAAATCACATAGGTAACTTTTCATTGGTTCAGTAACTCTAGAGGAAATCACGTAAAGTCGTCTATTTACGAAATCCAAAACATATCATACACTGGTGAGCAAAATTTAAAGACAAAGAGGAGAAATTAGCATAACAGCGGAACGAGCAGGCAGAACGGACCGAAAGAACACTGAGGAAATAGACAAGCGTCCGGTACGGTAGGGCATGCGTATATATGCAGCATGACGTAGGGGAAGGGGGTGTCGGAAGGGTATAAAAGACACGGGCGGTGTACGCTCAGCAATTCGGTGAAAGCTATTGCACGGTGTACATCAGTGTTAACGACGTCGAGTTGCTGCCACCGTGTGATATGGCCAACAGGCAATCCAGTTGACGACATCTGGATGACTTTACCCGAGGTCGCGTCATTGGGAAGTTGGAAGAAGGTCGAAGTGTGGCTCGTGTGGCCGAGGAGTTCGGGATCGTTCACAGCATCGTTTCACGAGCTTCGAGAGCATTTCAAACAACAGGATCAGCTGTCCGAGAGTTTAGCAGTGGTCGTCCACGAGCAACCACGGCGGCGGACGACCAGTATATTGTCCAACAGGCGGGAAGAGACAGACAGCAGTTAGCGGGAGAAATCGCATGGCACATGCAACAGACAACTGCACGTCCGTTATCGCGTTTTACCGTGGCCAAGAGGCTGCACAAAGGTGGTCTATTTGCACAACGACCAATACGGTGTTTTTCATTAACGCCTGCTCATCGGAGACGGCGGTTTCTGTGGTACCAGGAACACAAGAACTGGACACATCAGCAATGGGTTTGAGTTCTTTTTACGGATGAGAGCTGATTTAGTCTAACGAGCGATTCTGGACGAATACACATCTGGAGAGAGCAGGGAACACGCAATCCCACGTCCAACATAATCGAAAGGGACCGGTTTGGAAGTAGCGGAGTTCTTGTTTGGGGAGGTATCATGCTTGGTAGCCGTACCGACCTCCACATCTTCCAAGGAGGTTCAGTCACTGGTGTCCACTATTGTACCGAGGTTCTACTGCCTCACGTAAGTTTGTTTAGAGGTGCTGTGGGTCCTGAGTTCCTCTTCATGGACGACAATGATACACCTCATCGTACAGTGGCTGTCGCATAGCTGTTGGAGAGTGAAGATATTAAACGCATGGATTGGCCCGCAAAGCCCCCGGACCTAAATCCAATCGAACACGTGTGGGACCTTCTTCGGAGGCGCTTGGCAGCACGTCACCAACCGCTAGCAACGATTCCGCAGCTGCGATTGGCGCTACAAGAGGAATGGGCCGCGATCCCTCAACGGCTCCTTGACAACCTCGTCCTCAGCATGGACAGACGTTGTAAATTCTGCAACGCAGTGAGGGGTGATCATATCCCTTACTAAAAACTGGATTTTTGTTGGCAGCCGTCTGTCACATGGACGTTTCTGTCTTCTGTCCAGTTGTGCTCGAAGCTACCCTTTCAATAAAGTGCCTTTGTATCCTTTGGATTCCTTATTCGGACGGTTTTGCTCACATGTCCCATATTCTTACATCTTGGGGATCTTATGGTATGATTTGAGTCGATGTGGAGCTTTCTGCACGACGTTACATTCGATAAACCGTCTTGTCTTTAATTTTTACACGCCATTGTAGTAAGGCACGCCACACACACATTTGTTGCTTACTCATCTTATATCTCTCGTACAATCAATAAGTTCCTCAAAGATTTAACATGTCCACACCAAAAAACTGCGCTGCAACATATACAGGGTGTCTACGAATGATTGGAGCTGTTTCGTGATTTTTTTGTGGCTGTAATATTAGCGATCTGGTACTCGAGTTGGATGTTACCAGACACGCATTGATGAAAATGTACTTTGGTTGCCGCGAGGTGGCCGTACTTGTCTCATAGTCGGTAAGATGGCTTCAAACAGCGAGAAAGCGTTTGCTGTCATCGATGTTTATGCTAGTCAATGTGTGACAACAGTGCAAAGGCACTTTCAAACGAAATTTAGGAAAACTCCATCCAGCGCCAACTCCATTTGCAGATGGTATGAACAGTTTAAAGCTACGGGATGCCTGTGTAAAGGGAAATCAACGGGTCGTCCATCAGTGCCTGAAGAAACCGTGGAACTCATGCGGTCAGGTTTCGCGCGTAGCCCACAGAAGTCGACGCGCACAGCGAGTAGAGAAGTGGATATTCCACGACCAACCGTATGTAAGATCGTACGCAAACGATTGAAGCAGAAGCCGTGCGGCTTGCAATTGCTACAAGCCCTGACGCCTGATGACAAAGTGAGCCGCTTTGAGTTTCGATCGAGATTTAAAAGATTTATGGAAGAAGACGATGCGTTTTCTGATAAACTTGTCTTCAGTGATGAAGCAACATTTTTTGTTAGTGGCAAAGTGAATAGGCACAATGTGCGAATATGGGATACAGAAAACCACCACGCCTTCGCGGAGCACATTCAAGATTCTCAAAAAATCAATGTTCTCTGTGCGGTTTTAAAATTTAAAGTTTATGCCTCACTTTTGTTTCAGCGAAAAGACCGTTACCAGACACGTGTATCTGGACATTTTAAAACAATGGCTCATGCCGCAGTTGGAGACCGACAGTGTGGACTTCATCTACCAACAGGATGGCACTCCGCCCATTTCCATCGCGATGTATCTGGACAAACATTGGCTCATGCCGCAGTTGGAGACTGGCAGTGTGGCGCCTCCTGTTGTGCCAACTGTGAAGTTCGGCGGCGGTGGAATTATGCTATGGGTGTGTTTCTCCTGGTATGGCACGGGACCCTTGGTCACAATTCCTGGTAGACTCAACGCCGAGACCTACTGCACCATTTTGGATGACCATGCGCTTCCTACGTTGTGGCAGTTTTACGGGGTGGACCCATGTTACTTTCAGGATGGCAATGCCATCTGTCATGTTACGAGGTCCACCATGGCTTGGTATGGTGACAGTGGAGTTCATCGAATGGACTGGCCTGCGCAGAGCCGGACCTTAACCCTATCGAGCACCTCTGAGACGAGTTGGAGCGTCGACTTAAGGGGTGCCCCCACCGTGCGAAATCGGTGAAGGAACTGAATTGTTTTCTCCAAGCCGAGTGGAAGAAAATACCGCTAGCCGTCGTACAACGCCTGGTTGAGGGCGTTGTACGACGGCTAGCGGTATTTTCTGTATTATTGAAGGTGAATAAACTTCGTTTTACTTTACTATCACAGGTGTCCAATTACTTTTTGGTAGATAGTGTATTTCCATGAGAAACTGACACCTAGTGTGAGGATTTCCACGAACAAGAGGCCTCTATAAACATTTAAATAGGATTTATATATTTTAATTGATCTGTTATTCAATTTGACATTCGAGCATTGAACATAAATTTTGTTGTGTGTAGGTGTGTATGTTCAAGTAATGGCAGTGTAAAATATATTGTATGAGAACGGACATTTTTTTCTTTTAAAACACCGCGGGACATTTTGTGAAAATTCTCCTAAAAGACGTTATGTTTGTTTGGACTTTTTAAGGCGGTCCTTGCTAAATACAAGGGTGATGTTATGTAGGCCTTCTTACATGCTTGAAGGCGGAATCGAAGTGGCATACGCTACGGGTGTCAAGAATGGGACCCCCAAACGGCGGAGGTTATAGCGAAATGAGGGAGGAGAATATTCGAAGTTGCTATGAGGAGGAGAAAGAGGGTTTTATGTTATGTGGATGGCCTCTCGCGTAAACTTCAAAATGTAAATATCGTGTAAATAAAATTGTTTCCCAAAATTTGTTTACAATCTCACCTAGTATTTTCCATAAGGGCCTGCTTCATATATTCTGATGTAAACGATAAAACGAACTGAAAATATTGGGCCTGCTGGGAGAAAGGAATGTCTGAAACAACCAGCCCCCGCTGCATCACACCTACAAAAAAGACATACAAGGTATTGAATTTTAATGGAATTTAAAGGAGAAATCGCTCTTCGTAGGAAAACATTGTTAGAATTTGTTAAGCAGTCCTCATGTTGCTGGTATACTCAATTTTTCCAATGGTACTAGTGAGTTCCATTTCATGTTTCAATAATTTTTGTAATTATGTTTTCTTGATTAACTTATAACGAAGTAAATTTCTCCGTCATTTCTGCCCACGCCAGGATTCGAACCCGGATCCCCTCATTCCGGAATAAGTCACTCTACCAGTCGAGCTACGCGGACATTTTATTCTGATTCCTATCTGCCTTTATGTCGTGTGCGTCCTTCTGGCAGGTACGTCACATCTCCTGGTACGTTACATCATCTCCCCCTTATTTTTTTTTTTTTTTTTTCGAAGTGCTGCTCTTATTTTTCCTATCTCGCGGTGTGGAAATAACATCACACCATTGCGAGATTGTGAACGGTCGGCTCATCCGGATAGTTCGGGCGCCATTATAGCGAAGTAAATTTCTCCGTCATTTTTGGTCTACGCCGGGATTCGAACCCGGATCCCCTCATTCCGGAATAAGTCACTCTACCAATTGAGCTACGCGGACGTTTTATTCTGATTCCTATCTGCCTTTATGTAGTGTGCGTCCTTCTGGCAGGTACGTCACATCTCCTGGTACGTTACAAACTGATACCTACAAGATAGACATTCAAATTGTCGAATTTTAACAGACTTAAAGGGAAAATCGCTCTTCATAATGAAACATAACACGAAGTCCACATATAGGTGCTTTGCTCTCTTTTCAAAATGTTTTAAAAGTTTCTTCTTTTGATTTCCTTCTTTTTAGTAATTATTACGTTTATTTAAATTTTATTTTAGTTGGAAGACAGAGAATCAGAATAATGACCAGTGCGAATGATGAAAAACTGACCCCCAGTAATGAACACTTCGTAATAAAACCTTTTAAAAAAATCATTTAAAAAATATTTTAATTGTGGTCAGGTTTTTATCATTCGCCCTGGTCGTTATTCTGATGCACTGTCTTCCAACTAAAACTAGACGGTAAGCAATAACTCTGGTACAGTTGGCAAATTTTGAGCTAAGGTGTTGCAAAATCTAATCTCATTAAGACGTATATTATAACAAATTCTAAAAAACAAACGTGTAAAATTTATGACTTCCAGAACGAAAGTCCGAAACGTTCTAAAAAAGAAATGCCTAATATTTATCATGAACTACTTTCTTTCACGTTGGTTGTGATTAGGTTGCATGTAAACAAAGCGGAAAGACACACTCAGATCGGGAACCACGCTTTTCATTTTGTATCGCGAAAAACAGACACACGCACATACCCAAACTGCTTTTTATTATTATTATAGATTAAGCAAGTGTTGAGCTAAGAGATGGAGTCTTTCCGTTTCTTCGTTTTTCAATTCAAACTATTTTTTAAATTAATGTTAGTGAAACGGTTAAAGTAAAAAGCAATCTAGTGTTAATTGAAATTCCTCAATGATACGGAATTTTGGAATCAATCGCGTGCCAAAACTCACGGTGATCGGATGTCGTAGCTATACCCGAACGACAAATTGCCCCGGGTCTCGTATAGAAAGCGGATTTTTTCAATTATTAATAACATTGGTCAGTATTTTAATGGTCATTATTTTTATACGACACAACCAATCACCATGTCCTTCCCTTTCTCTGTGGCAAGTGTCACCGCGATCGGCTGACGATCTTTGGAGAAGACAGGTAACAAACGACCCCTTCTCAAAACACGGAAAAACCAGTAAAAATACAAGTTTTGGAACGATTATTGATCAATGACACGGAATTTTGGGAATGGGAAGGAGTCAAAACCTGATCATGGACGATGCCCAATCGCATGCAAAAAATCACAGTGATCGGATGTGTCATCTCGTACGTATGCCCGAATAACTAATTGTCTCGAGTCTCGTAAAGAGATCTCCATTCTACCTTCGGCCTCGCTTCGCACAATAGAACCTAAATTAAAGTAATAATTACTAAAAAGAAGGAAATCTATAAAAGAAACTGTGACGTGCCTGCCCCACAGGAAGCATACGACATAAAGGCAGATAGCAGCGAGAACGAACGTCTGCGTAGCTCAGTTGGTAGAGCGACCTGTTCCGGAATAAGTGGACTCGGGCTAGATCCCCGGCGTGGACTCAAATTGACGATGAAATTTACTTCGTTATAAAACTTTTAAATCATTTTTAAAAGAGAGGAATTAGTATATTCATGAACTCCGTGTTATGTTTGATTATAAACAGCGATTTTTCCTTTGCTTTTCTGAATGGTCAGATAGATGTACAGATATCCAAAACTTTTGCCCAAACGATTTGTTATTTACACGAAATTTTGCTTGATCTGAAATGCTTTTGTTATGCAAAATTTGGATATAACAATTTCAAATCTCATGTAAATTAAGCATGTTTTTTATATTTTAGGTGGATGAAGGAAACGTCGGGTGGGAGCTATCCCATTCTAGAGGAATCCAGAACAAAGATTAAATCAGGAACTCTGCATATCGAATCCGTTCTCCTATCCGACAGTGGAAAATATCAATGCACAGTAACGAATTCTATGGGACAAAGAGGAGCAGAGACTATTCTCTTAGTAATAGGTATATGTTTTAAAATCCTAGTTGAATAAACTGCTATACACCTGGTGGTTATAAAATGAGTAATCCGATTCATGAGTGCCTAGAAAAGCAAGAAGTGGAAATATCGCGAAGAAACTTGGTAGGCAGCTAAGTCTGCTCAATATGCTGGTCATCACCAGAGATGGAAATGGGTAGAACGTTTTGTACCCGGACCCACCCGTCACATAATTGAACACGACCCGGGACTTCTTTATAAATTTGAATGCATTGAAGTGTCAGAAAAACTGGTACAGACGAGCTTATGCAAAATACATAGCAACGTCACCAATGCACGTACTTGGTTGCGTCCGCCAGTGCGTATATAAAGCGATAGACATTCTTGCCAGCTGTCAGAGCTGTTTTCGGCATCAGACTGACAAGTAATAACGATTTACGCGATTTTCAACGTGGTGTCATAGTTGGTGCTCGTAAGATGGGCCATAGTATTTCGGAGGTAGAAACGAAGTTCGGATTTTCACGGACGACCATTGCAAGGGTGTACCGTGACTACAAGAATTCTGGCAAAGTCTCCAACCTCCGATACTAGTATGGCCGTACAAATCCATTGGGTGAACGTGACCATCGTCGGCTGTCAAGAATCGTTTCACGCAATAGTCGTGAAACGATTCTTGACAGCCGACGATGGTCAATAACCCTAAATTAGGGATGGGCAACTGTTTATAGCCCATTGAGTTGCTCACAGTGGTCGTTAAACCTTCAATCAAGAAAAAAGGAAAAAGGCTGGTACAAGATCTGCTCTCTATAGCTCTCTGATTCGTCGATACTGGCGTAGTCGTTACTCTTGTAGTCGTAGTCTGTACATAGTCGTAATCATATGTCGATACTGTTGTTCCTTTGGCACTACTCAGGTTTGTTAATGAATTTTACAAGTAGCGCGCGTCCATTCTTTGCAAGATCCATAATGACTACCAGCAGCATGATCATTGCCACTTTTATCCTAATAGATGCAGCCCAAATTTGCAAGTGAATAATTGCATGATAACGACCTTCAATTTCTTGATTTCAAAAGGGTTGCTTCTTCTGCTGTGCATCAGAGGTAACCTCTTATGATGGCCAACATATTCAGCAGATTTCGTCTTGAAACGTTTGTGCAGTCAATTATCACTAATTGCACGCACGTGTGTGTTTTCTTTTTGCATCTATAGCGCCATTTAGCGGCGTAACTTTGAACTAATTTTTCTTTTCCCAGACAAATAGTTTTGATATTTCTTGAATAGGTTACCTGCCAAACTTCACCGCTTTATCTTTAATTTTGGTTTTTCTAGAAACCCTAGAACAGCATACGTATTTGATAACCACCCGGAACTTAAATAATTTGATTCTCCCCGGTGTGTTTTTGGTGTTGTTGGAATACAAATGCAGTACTTGATTTCATATCACGGTGTTAAATAGCATTTGAATGTGGCCTTTCGGGGCATGTAATAAGGGGATAGTTCATTATGTGTTCTTTTTCGATTAATGAGGAAACATACACTCGTCACAAAAAGATACGGATATTGCGATTTTGAAAAGAAAACGTGGTGATATGCAACTGTAGCGACTACTGAAGATCGGTCATAAGCGTGTGTAGCTACATCATATGTAAATAGCATCATGACAACGCAACACGCCAAGTGCGAGCTCCAATAAAAGTACCCTTTGAGAAGAGGGAAACGTGTTGTTCCAATGCTTGGTCTACAAGTTTGCTGAATGCATTGCCTTCAGTGTAAGATTAACGTGAATAGATGTCCAGACGACGTTTAAGCATTGACAACGGCTATAGTGCTGTTGGAATGTTACAGGCAGTTCGATGTGGCTGCTGCTTCAGGAGTTTCTCAAAGTGTGTTAGTCGGCAACACACAAAGTGTAGTAAGTCGGCGACATATGGAAATGTTGCAGATAGACCCAGGAGTGGTTGCTCGAAAATAACCACCACGAGTGATCGCTCGAGGATAGCCACTAGGAGACAAGATCGCTATCTGACAGTAAGTGATCGCTACCTCAGAGTAATAGTAGTAGTTAGGACTGTTATACTCACTTCTTTAAAGTCACTTTAACCTCGCATGTGTCATCAAATCGTTTTCACTGGAGACTGTCCTTCATTGGGCCTAACAGGTGGAAGACGGGTGGCACCAGATCTGGGCTGTACAGTGGATGGAGAACCACCTACCAGCCTAATTTGCTGATCGCTTGATTTGTTGCCAAAGATGTGTGTGGTCGCGCATTGTCATGATGAATGTGGATCGTTTTCAGATTCTTGTTCGGTCTCTTCCTGCTTATGGCTTCTGTAACGTACCAGGAGATGTGACGTACCTGCACACGACATAAAGGCAGATAGGAATCAGAATAAGACTTCTGCGTAGCTCAGTTGGTAGAGCGACTTGTTCCGGAATAAGCGGCCTCGGGTTCGAATCCCGGCGTAGACCGAAAATGACGGAGAAATTTACTTCGTTATAATGGCGCCCGAACTATCCGGATGACCCGACCGTTCAAAATCTCGCAATGGTGTGATGTTATTTCCAAACCGCGAGATAGGAAACATAAGAAAATCCCTTCTCCAGCACTTCGAAAAAAAAAAAAAAAAAAAAAATAAGGGGGAGATGATGTAACGTACCAGGAGATGTGACGTACCTGCCAGAAGGACGCACACGACATAAAGGCAGATAGGAATCAGAATAAGACGTCTGCGTAGCTCAGTTGGTAGAGTGACTTGTTCCGGAATAAGCGGCCTCGGGTTCGAATCCCGGCGTAGACCGAAAATGACGGAGAAATTTACTTCGTTATACTTCTCTAAGCTTCTTGAGTGTCACAATGCACCACTCGCAGGTCACGGTACGGCCACGTTTCAGAAAATCAAGTAGAATGGCAACCCTGTCATCTAAAGAAAACAGTCACCATGACTTTCTGCGATGATGGCTGACTTTTGAACTTCTTAGGATTGGGAAAAGTGGTGTGACCCCGTCCATGGATTGGTTCTTCCTTTCCGGATCGTGAGCATACGCCCACAATTCATCACCTGTCACCAGATCAGAAAACCCTGTCTGCATTGTGTTCAAACGCATCCAATAGATCAGAGTAGACTTCCACCCTTCTCTCCTTCAAATTGGATGTCAATTACCGAGGTACCGACTTTGCACACACTTCCGATACCCCAAGTTCACCATCTTCTGTATGGCATTGTAGCCACAGCTCTCCTATCCCTGGAATCAGTGACCCTAAATTAGGAACGGGCGACTGCTTATAGCCCACTGAGTGGCTCACGGTGGTCGTTAAACCTCCAATCAATCAATCAACTGTGGCCATAGTCCAGTTGTGCAACAAACTCCCGGATGGCGACTCCTCTCTCCGCGCGGATCAATTCGCTGATGATTCGTGTCAGTGGTCGCAGATGATGGTCTTCCACTGCGTGGTTTGTCTTCAATGCTGATTTCCCCTTCTTTAAATTTCTTCATCCATCTGTGAACATTGCTCTTGTCAATGGTGTCATTTCCGTAAACATTCTGTAGCCTTTTGTGGATATCGGACTCCCTGCACCCTACCTATGTCAAGAGCTTAACGACGGCACGTTGCTTCTGCCTGGAATCCATTATTTACCTGCAATGAAGAAGAAAGGTTACTGCAGAGGAGGAGTTACTCTATCAACATGTACAATTTGAACGACCTCTGTCAGTTAATAAAAAAATTATGTCCACTTTTGCATTACTTTCGGTACAACCCTCATACTTACCTGCAATGAAGAAGAAGGGTTACCATAGAAGAAGAGTTACTCTACCAACATGTGCAATTTGAACGACCTCTGTCAGTTAATAAAAAAGTTATGTCCACTTTTGAATTGCTTTCGGTACAGCCCTCGTATTTACCTGCAATGAAGAAGAAGGGTTACTATAGAGGAAGAGTTACTCTACTAACATGTGCAATTTGAACTACCTCGGTCAGCTAATAAAAAAGGTTATGCCCGCTTTTGCATTGCTTTCGGTACAACCCTCTTATTGACCTGCAATGAAGAAGAAGGGTTACTATAGAGGAAGAGTTACTCTACCAACATGTGCAGTTTGAACGAGCTCTGTCAGTTAATGAAAACGGTATGCCCACTTTTGCATTACTTTCGGTACAACACCAACAATGGCTGATCGTGAGGTACCCGCAAGCCTTGTCTCGGAAATAATGTAACCTAGTCGTCTTGTTATTACAATTAGCCCATTGTTAAATTCGCTTAAGTTTTCTACCTTTCTCATCAGAAGAAAACAAAATAAAATTTTTAACACAGCTCCGTATCGGTTTTATTCATACATTTTCATGATTTTTATACGCGCCATCGTTTACCTACATTTGCTGTTATTTGCATAACGACACGCTTGTCATAATATTTTGTCTGTTCGGTGTATGGAAGAGGACATTTTGTGACATAAAATTTATAAAAGCAAGACACAGGAACAGTATGAATGGCCCTGCTCTTGAAGATTACTTCGGCTTTCAACGACAAGCATCGAAGGGGGAATGCAATAATTTTTATTGGAGTTTAATTGTCGTAAGTGCTCTCGTTAAATAAAAGGTCCTTTTTTCTTTTCAAATTTTAGAAGTTTACTGGTCTAATATTCATTAATACAGCTTAAAGGTTTAACAAGTTAAGCAGGATATCCTTCTGCACTATCTACCAACACGTAATTGGACACCCCTACAATCAAAGATATCTGCAGTCCTGATACACGTCACGGCCGCCGCCGCCGCCGTTAAATATCGTGTGGGAAACAACAACGCAACCAGTCGCATGCAAGATGCCACGCAGTTTGGAGCTCTCTGATTTACAAAATGGTGTAATCGTCGGGTATCACAGAAATGGCCGAGCCATACGTGACATATCCAGCAAGTTGAAGTACTCAAAATCGACAGTGGCCTACGTAATTCGCAAATAGAAGATGAGAGGTGACTGTCGGAATGTGCTCCGATCCGGCAGACCCACAAAACTGGGAGTTAGAGACTGACGGGAGTTGGCCAGAGAAATTTGGAAGAACCGCACCAAATCGATAGGCCACATCCACGAGGACTTTCAGCAGGCATACGGGAGTTTTCTTCGATGAATACCATCCGTAAAGAAGATCATCTGCTCGGTCATCATGGACGTGCTGCCTCCCACAAGCCTTTGATCACCAAGTCCAATAGCGCTACTCGGCTAACGTGGTGCAAAGAACGTCGGCAGTAGACCGTTGAACAGTGGAAACAGGTTCTCTGGAGCGACGAATCATGGTTCACCCTCTACAGTTCGGATGGCAGGGTCTGGGTTTGGCGTCTGCCTGGAGAACGCCACCTGCCGGAATGTATTGTGCCAACTGTGTAGTTCGTCGGCGGCGGAATTATGCTATGGGGCTGTTTCTCCTGTTATGGCACGGACGCTTGTCCGCAATTCCTGGTAGACTCAACGCCGAAACCTACTGCACCATTTTGGATGACCATGCGCTTCCTACGTTGTGACAGTTTTACGTGGTGGACCCATGTTACTTTCAGGATGACAATGCCACCTGTCATGTTGCGAGGTCCACCATGGCTTGGTATGGTGACGACAGGGTTAATCATTTTTTTTTTGATTGGAGGTTTAACGACCACCGTGAGCAACTCAATGGGCTATAAGCAGTCGCCCGTCCCTAATTTAGGGTCACTGTTTCCAGGGAAGGGAGAGAGCCAGTGTCGTAAGTCAAACACAACATCCATGCCTGACCGGGATTCGAACACGGACCCCTTTCGGACGAATGATCAGAGGCCATCGCTTAGACCACTGCGCCACCGGGGCGGCAACAGGGTTAATCGAATGGACTGGCCTGCGCAGAGCCCGGACATTAACCGTATCGAGCACCTCCGAGACGAGTTGGAGCGTCGACTTAAGGGGTGCCCCGACCATCCGAAATCGGTGAAGGAATTGACCTGTCTTCTCCAAGCCGAGTGGAAGAATATACCGCTAGCCATCGTACAACACCTGGCTGAGAGTATGCCCCGGAGGGTCGCAGCTGTAATCGCCGCTTGTGGAGGCTCCACCAACTATTGAAGGTGAATAAACTTCGTTTTCCTTTGCTATCACAGGTGTCCAATTACTTGTTGATAGATAGTGTATTTACATCATCTAGTATATGTTTTAAGAATATGTAACTTGATATCTAATCTTTAAGAAACCTTGATCCGTGGCTCTGTAAAACTTAAAGAGCACTGCTTTATACACGGTCGAGTCATGTTATTGTGACCACCAACTAATATCCAGAGTAACCGCCGTGTTTAGCGCGGACAGCAGCCAGACGGGCTGGGAGTGATTTAGTAAGGTGCTGGAAGGTGTTCACAGGTATGTCTAGCCATGGCTGACCGCAGTGCATCTAACACCTGCTGGAGGGTGGGTGCGTGATGGAGAATCCATAGTGCGAACAACACGATCGAGGTGGTCCGACAGATGTTGAGTTCGATTTAAGTCTGGGGAATTAGGGGGCCAGGGAAATAATTTGAAGTCTTCATCGTGCTCTTCCAACCACTTTCGGATATTTCTAGCTGCATGACACGTCGCATTGTCCTTCCGAAAGATCCCATCCACCCCAGGGAAGACAATAAGTATGTATGGGTGCATGTGGTCTGCAAGGATGGATTTATAACGAATTCGATCCATAGTGTCTTCCATAAGTATGAGTGGACCCAGGGAATGCCACGAAAACATTCTCCAGACCATAACGGTGCCCTTACCAGCTTGTGTTTTTCCAGTAATGGTCGAAGAGTGTTTGTTCTCCAATGTTTTTCGCCTTATACGCCAAAGTCCATCCCTTCAATGAAGCAGAAAACGTGACTCATCGGAGAAGGCAATCCTTAGCCAATCAGCGGAGGTATAATTCCAACACTGCAGTGCAAATGTAAGTATTTTCTGTCGATGCACCATCGTTAGCATAGGTTCAGTGACCATCAGTCTGCAACAGAGCCACATACGCAGCGGGGTTACCGGAAGTGTTTCTGAAATGACATTTCAGAAACACTTCCGGTAGCCCCCTGTTTCACTCGGTTGGTGAGTTGCTCCAGTGTAGTGTGTCGATCGGCCCTCACGCACCTTCGCAGCCGACGTTCACCTCTCACATCAATGGCACGTGGTGTTCTGCAGTTTGCACTTCGCTTCTTCGCAATTGTGCCATTTCTACAATAACCATACACTATAACCGCAGAAGCACGCCAACAGTTCACAAACTGCGCTGTTTCAGAAATACTGCCACCCTTGGCCCGAAGCCGATTATATTCGCTTTTTGAAAATCTGATAAATCTCTCCTTTCATCCAAGACAGCAACGCGAGATATGTTTTCCGAATGCCTACAGCAGATCTTTTATATCCCCCAGTCAGCTCACGACACGTGACATCTTTCATTGTCTACGCGCTGTAGACGTCAAAAGTAGGAGGTTGTCACAATAATGTGACTCGACTGTGTATAATACAACCTACGTCCAATAAGTTCCAAGACTGACCACATAACTGAGGTAACAGCAGTGGAATAAAAATATCACGTGTTTTTCAGCAGACAGCACTTCTTGGCCAATCAGCGAACAGCAGGAAACCGACTTATACCGGTACCGACAGGCGGCAGACGGGCTAAGGGAGTCATAACGAGCGTTCTCGTCCCATATAATTTTAGCCATGGAAGAGAAGAGAGTAAACATCCGCTTTTGCTCGAAACTTGATAAATCAACTACTGAAACTTACAGAATGTTAAATTATCCGCAGCAGATGTTTGAATGGTGTTCATGGTTTTTTTTATTAGAGGTTTAACGACCACCTGATCAACTAAATGGGCTATAAGCAGTCGCATGTCCCTACCTTAGTGTCACTGGTTCCAGAGAAAGAAGAGAGCCAGTGCCGTAAGACAAACACAACATCCATGCCTCACCGGGATTTGAACCAGGAACCATTTGGGACGAACGATCAGAGGCCATCGCTTAGACGACGGACATGAAACGGAACCCTTTGGTACGAACGATCAGAGGCCATCGCTTAGACGACGGACGTGATGGGCGTGAATTCTTTGATGATTATCTGAGATCTCCGTGCGGCCCTCTAGTGTGCGGACAGCCGAAAAAATCGTAGAGGTGCGAAATTAGTTAAACAAAGATTGCCGAATTACAGTGAGACTGTTGGCTGTGTCTATATGTCACGAGATTCTACGCGACGATCTGGGTAAACGAAAATTTAATGCCAGATGGGTGCTTTACATTTTGAATGATGAGCAAGACTTTTGGCTGAGTCGGTGGGCATCAGTAAGAGTATCTGTCATGAGATTCTAGGCGAGAATCTGGGAAAACGAAAACTTAATGCCAGATTGGTACCCCGCATTCTGAATGATGACCAAAATGCGGCTCTTTCGTCGATATATTCCGATTTGCTGGGCACTGCAGTTAAGGATCCTGATTTTTGCTCCAGAATTATTGCACAGAAGGAAGCATGGTGCCTGCGGTATGATGCATAAACCTGGACTGTTCTCCAGGATGAAACGGATACGAAAAGGACGGTATCGGGTAGACATTACAACGATCCAAGCAGCTGAGACAAAACGACTCGCAGTCTCACTATCTACCAACAAGTAATTGGACACCTGTGATAGCAAAGGAAAACGAAGTTTGTTCACCTTCAAGAGTTGGTGGAGCCTCCACGAGCGGCGATTACAGCTGCGACCCTCCGGGGAATACTGTCAACCAGGCGTTGTACGATGGCTAACGCTATTTTCTTCCATTCGGCTTGGAGAAGACAGGTCAATTCCTTCCCCGATTTCGGACGGTGGGGAAACCCATTTAGTCGACGCTCCAACTCGTCCCAGAGGTGCTCGATAGGGTGAAGATACGAGCTCTGAGCAGGCCATTCCATTCGATTAACCCCATTGTCACCATATCAAGCCATGGCGGACCTCGCAACATGATAGGTGGCAGTGTCATCCTGAAATTAACATCGGTCGGCCCTGCAAAACTGCCACAACGTAGGAAACGCATGGTCATCCAAAATGGTGCAGTAGGTCTCGGCGTTGAGTCTACCAGGAATTGCGACTAAGGGTCCCGTGCCATACCAGGAGAAACACCCCCATAGCATAATTCCAGCGCCGCCGAACTTCACAGTTGGCAAAATACATTCCGGCAGGAGGCGTTCTCCAAGCAGACGCCAAACCCAGACCCTGCCATCCAAACGGTATAGGGTGAACCTTGATTCGTCGCTCCAGAGAACCTGTTTCCACTGTTCAAGGGTCCACCGTCGACGTTCTTTGCACCACGTTAGACGAGCAGCGCTATTGGACTTTGTGATCAAAGGCTTGTGGGCGGCAGCATGTCCATGATAACAGAGCAGATGATCTTCCTTACGGATGGTATTTATCGAAAGAACACTCCCGGATGCCTGTTGAAACTCCTCGCGGACATGGTCCATCGATTTGGTGCGGTTCTTCCAAATGTCTCTGGCCAGCACCCGTCGGTCTCTAACTTCCAGTTTTGTGGGTCTGCCGGGTCGGGGCACATTCCGACAGTCACCTCTCATCTTCCACTTGCCAATCACGTAGGCCACTGTCGATTTTGGGTACTTCAACTCGCTGGATATGTCTTGTATGGATCGGCCATTTCTGTGATAACGGACTTGTACACCTTTCTCGAAATCAGAGAGCTCCGAACTGCGTGGCATCTTGCATGCGACTGGTTGCGTTGTTGTTTCCCACACGATATTTCACGGCGGCGGCCGTGACGTGTACCAGGACCGCAGATATCTTCGATTGCAGGGGTGTCCAATTACTTGTTGGTAGATAGCGCTGTTAGAAGAATTACCAAAATGTGTCCGTTCGCAGTTCTAGAGGACGATAGATGTCTCTGCCGCGCTGGGCGAAACTCTCTCCCTTGCTCCTACAGGCGAAGTGGAGCTGCAGCTCCCTTCTCTTTCATCGCAACGAAAGGTTAAAAATGGCGGTGTGTGTGCTTGTGTAATTGTATATAAAAACCAATATCAACTTATGTGTATGCTAAATCAACCTGCAGTCAGCAGTGAACAATTAGGATGTTGTAAGTCTACTTAATGTAAAATAAAATTTTGGATTACATAATAAATGGTGGTAAGTACTCTCTCTGTTCAGTGTTCCGTTAAGCGAACTGGAAAATTCTGGTTCTTTCGTTAGTCGTCATTTGAGATCAATGAGCAAAGCGTTATTGAATGCACATTATAGAGTATTACATCCCGAACACAGACATCCCGGAAAATGCCATCCAGAACTGTTTTCAGGATTTTCAGAAACGCTGGAAACCCTGTGGTGATTCAAAAGGGAGGTAGTTTGAAAGTGACCATAAATAATTGTGCGTATTCTACTTTTTTATATTCTTTATTATGTCCTGGAAGTGTTTGGACGTAGGTTGTAAAAATCAGATGACTGTAACGTGCCTGCACCGCATCAGATAAAGGCAGATAGCAGTGAGAGCACATGCCGGGGTAGCTCAGTTGGAAGAGCAACTTACTCCGGAGTGAGGGGATCCCGGTTCGATGCCCGGCGTGGACAAACATGTGTTTTCACAGGACCTTGAAGGAATGCATGACGAAGTTCTTAATAATCGGTGCTCACGATTTTAAAAGTAAAGTTTTTTTGTTTTGTTTTTAATTTTAAGTTTTTTGAAGAGACACAGAAAACTGTTTTCTCCTTGGTTTTGTTTAGATAGGCCTTCTTACATTAAATTCTGGTAATAATTCTTAGGCTGCACTAAAATCTCTGAGGTTCTACCTCAATTTCTTCTGGGAGGAAGAGGGAAATCATCACAACACCGGTTCAAAATAAAATGCCTATATCTTTACCCCCAGAACAGTTCCTGTGTACACACAGCGGAACCTTAACCTCCACAAATAACTCTGTAAGTCAGACTTCCATGAGTTCGTTGCTTAATCAACCCAAAACAAATAAGTTGCAGGCCTTTGATGGTAACAAGTATTCATGATTTTCGTCTGAAGTCCTGTAATTAAAACAAATGTGGGCAATCACATCGTACGATTCAGAGAACATGGTTTCTAACAGAAGGTGTAAAGAAATCCTGATGCAATTCCTTTCACATAAAATTACTGAAACGAAATGACTTAGGCGAAAAGCAATTTCGTGTCAAACAAATTCGAAGAGAACTGAACATTTTGGGCAGTCCATCTTCTTCGTAATTAAAGCTATGTGCAAACGGGTTACCTAAATTTTAATTTCTGGAGGGAACAAACTTTGTTCTTGCAATGCCAAAAGTCTTTTAAAGCTGAAGGATTGTCTTCTAAAACAAATAATTCTTATTCAAAGAATTCAGAAAGTGCGCTCTACTCAAACTTCTTTCACAACTTTTTATTTATTTATTTATTATTTTTGCCGAATTTAGACTTGATAGCTTGCTTTTGTGTTTATGTTCCAATAGAAGTGATGCCTAAACATAATATAATTACCTGTATGTCTGTTTTAGAACCCGTTTCCATACGGTAACACGATATAAATAGCAGCTGGACCAGCTAGAGGGGGCCAGAGATAATGCATTGCCACATTATTGTGGCAAGGATAATACACTCAATGGACATCGCATTAGATAGACCTACGTAATAGCGTGTTGTCCTTCCCTAGCGTGCACCTGTTGGATGCTCTCTGGAGAAGTGCCGTTTATGGTAATTAGGAGAGTAGAAATTAAAACTGCTTCGAATAAGACGTAACAAGTTAGTAAAAACATGCAATGCAATGATAATGATACGCTTTCCAACATACCAGAAATCATTACTCAAGCTATTACTCACGTTATGGGGATAATGGCTGTGGAATAAATATCGCTCCTGTGTCCTGACCTTTGACCCCATTTTGATGATATTCAACAGAATCAGTTCAGTATACCTCCAGAACAACATAATGTTTTGTCGCAATCGAAACATTTTTACGTAAATTATGACGCATAAGAGCGATGGAATGGATCCCTCTCCTATGTCTGGATCTTTGACCCCATTTCGTCTGTTCTCAATAGGGTTCCTCCCCACTTCGTCTGTTTTCAATAGGGTTGCTGCTGTCCCTTACTACATACGAAAATTTCATCGAAATCGAACCATTTTTCCGCGAGTTATCGTGCGGACGGATGGACAAACAGACGGACGGACAAAGCTGGAGCATATACGCTTCTTCAACCTACGGTTGGAAAGGGTTAAAAAGGAGGGTGTTGCCAGCAAGAAATGCAATTACCAAAATTATTAAGATAATTCTCATGAAGTTAAAGATTTTGTAAAAGTTAAAGATTGACAATGAGATTAGATGGTAGGAAATCAGGGTTAAGGAAGTTACTGAAAAGGCTAAGATGTCGGATGATAATAAAACATTGTGAGAATAGACATAGGACGTGAAAGGAAATGAAACGATTTATATTAGAAATAAGGTGGAAGTTAATGTAAAATTTTGTTTTAAGGAGGCATTTAATAAAGGAAACATTCTAACAGCGAGCAGAATAGCTAACAAAATTTAATGAGTTTATTAGTTTAGAACAGGAAGTGTGGGTGAATCGGGAAAGGGCTACCAGAAATCTTAGGCCTATGGCCCTTCCTCTTAATATATTTCAATTCAATTCAATTTTTTTCAATTTAATTCAATTTATATAGCTGCCACATGAAGACGAAATACAATATAATACAACAACAGTGTAAGTAACTGTACTTGCAATGGAGATCAGGGAAAAGGCCACAAAAGATCTGACAAAGCCCCGATCTCCCTATACAAATGTAACCAAGTCAGAGTTATACATGAAGGCGTGGCACAAACATTACCCGGAATTAGTTAAAATTAGTATTAGTGAAATTGCGCCCTATCCCCTTCTACCCAACGCTCCCCACGCCCTATTACTTTGCCTTCCTGTTCTCATTTTCCTAATGTTCCCCTGACCATTTAGTCGTTTCTTCCCTCCCCCGTCCATTTTTTTCTCTTTTTTACAACTTCCCTTACAATTTTCCCTATTCCTTTTATTCCTTTTTTCACATTCTTGGCAGTCCCATTATGTAAAGTTTAAAATTTTTTGAAATTGATTGAAATTAAGTCATAGTCTGGTGAGCTCAAGTCGGTTCACGTCATTTGAAACACCCTGAATCGTACTGAATCGTTTCCCGTGGAGTGGCTTCTTCAGTTTTGAGAACAAGTTATAGTCTGGTGAGCTCAAGTCGGCTCACCTCATTTGAAACACCCTGAATCGTACTGAATCGTTTACCGTGGAGTGGCTTCTTCAGTTTTGAGAACAAGTTATAGTCTATTGAGCTCAAGTCGGCTCACCTCATTTGAAACACCCTGAATCGTACTGAATCGTTTCCCGTGGAGTGGCTTCTTCAGTTTTGAGAACAAGTTATAGTCTGGTGAGCTCAAGTCGGCTCACCTCATTTGAAACACCCTGAATCGTACTGAATCGTTTCCCGTGGAGTGGCTTCTTTAGTTTTGAGAACAAGTTATAGTCTGGTGAGCTCAAGTCGGCTCACCTCATTTGAAACACCCTGAATCGTACTGAATCGTTTCCCGTGGAGTGGCTTCTTCAGTTTTGAGAACAAGTTATAGTCTGGTGAGCTCAAGTCGGCTCACCTCATTTGAAACACCCTGAATCGTACTGAATCGTTTCCCGTGGAGTGGCTTCTTCAGTTTTGAGAACAAGTTATAGTCTGGTGAGCTCAAGTCGGCTCACCTCATTTGAAACACCCTGAATCGTACTGAATCGTTTCCCGTGGAGTGGCTTCTTCAGTTTTGAGAACAAGTTATAGTCTGGTGAGCTCAAGTCGGCTCACCTCATTTGAAACACCCTGAATCGTACTGAATCGTTTCCCGTGGAGTGGCTTCTTTAGTTTTGAGAACAAGTTATAGTCTGGTGAGCTCAAGTCGGGTCACCTCATTTGAAACACATTGAATCCTACTGAATCGTTTCCCGTGGAGTGGCTTCTTCAGTTTTGAGAACAAGTTATAGTCTGGTGAGCTCAAGTCGGCTCACCTCATTTGAAACACCCTGAATCGTACTGAATCGTTTCCCGTGGAGTGGCTTCTTCAGTTTTGAGAACAAGTTATAGTCTGGTGAGCTCAAGTCGGCTCACCTCATTTGAAACACCCTGAATCGTACTGAATCGTTTCCCGTGGAGTGGCTTCTTCAGTTTTGAGAACAAGTTATAGTCTGGTGAGCTCAAGTCGGCTCACCTCATTTGAAACACCCTGAATCGTACTGAATCGTTTCCCGTGGAGTGGCTTCTTTAGTTTTGAGAACAAGTTATAGTCTGGTGAGCTCAAGTCGGGTCACCTCATTTGAAACACCCTGAATCGTACTGAATCGTTTCCCGTGGAGTGGCTTCTTCAGTTTTGAGAACAAGTTATAGTCTGGTGAGCTCAAGTCGGGTCACCTCATTTGAAACACCCTGAATCGTACTGAATCGTTTCCCGTGGAGTGGCTTCTTCAGTTTTGAGAACAAGTTATAGTCTGGTGAGCTCAAGTCGGCTCACCTCATTTGAAACACCCTGAATCGTACTGAATCTTTTCCCGTGGAGTGGCTTCTTCAGTTTTGAGAACAAGTTATAGTCTGGTGAGCTCAAGTCGGGCCACCTCATTTGAAACACCCTGAATCGTACTGAATCGTTTCCCGTGGAGTGGCTTCTTTAGTTTTGAGAACAAGTTATAGTCTGGTGAGCTCAAGTCGGCTCACCTCATTTGAAACACCCTGAATCGTACTGAATCGTTTCCCGTGGAGTGGCTTCTTCAGTTTTGAGAACAAGTTATAGTCTGGTGAGCTTAAGTCGGCTCACGTCATTTGAAGTACCCTGAATCGTACTGAATCGTTTCCCGTGGAGTGGCTTCTTCAGTTTTGAGAACAAGTTATAGTCTGGTGAGCTCAAGTCGGCTCACCTCATTTGAAACACCCTGAATCGTACAGAATCGTTTACCGTGGAGTGGCTTCTTCAGTTTTAGGAACAAGTCATATTCTGGTGAGCACAAGTCGGGTCCCCTCATTTGAAACACCCTGAGTCGTACTGGATCATTTCCCGTGGAGTGGCTTCTTCAGTTTTGAGAACAAGTCATAGTCTGGTGAGCTCAAGTCGGGTCACCTCATTTGAAACACCCTGAATCGTACTGAATCGTTTACCGTGGAGTGGCTTCTTCAGTTTTCTGAACAAGTCATAGTCTGGTGAGCTCAAGTCAGAAAAGTATGGATGGGAACTGCAAGGGGAAGCAGTTCCCATCCATACTTTTCCAGAATGTCTCTTACTGTTCGGGGAACGCGCGGACTCACATTGTAGTAGGAAATGATTTCACCAGCTTCCAGCATGTCAGGCCTTCATTGGTGAATCTTTGGGCGTGAACATTTTGCAGAAACCTTCTGTGGTATTCTGCTGTTGCAATGATTCCCTTGGGCACTCTGGTTGTTGCTATCACTGCAACCTTGTCATAGGCCACAGTCATTATCAGCTTATCCTTCGAAATATTTGGCGGCGGAAGTTTTTCTGGCGTGGCGATTCTGGGTGTTCCCACTGAGCTGACTGAGATTTCAGCTTTGGTTCGAAATCTGGTACCCAGGTTTCATCTATAGCAACGATTCCATCCAAAAACTGCTGGCCTTCTGTTTCCTACCGCTGAAGCAATTATTCTGCGATTCTATAGCGAAGTGCTTGTTGCTCTTCAGCAACATTATACTGAACCCATTTAGCAGCCACTTTTCTCTTCTGTAATTTTTCAGTTAGGATTCTGGAGACCGAAGTGGTAGACTTGTTTTCTTCATATGCGATCTCTTCACATGTTTTCCGTCGATCTTCTACCAAAATGATGTTGACGATAACCACAGAAGTGTCATCTGATGGCCGGGTTCTTTTGGGGTCGTCTTCGATGCTTTCCCGACCTTGGACGAAACGAGAAACCCACCATGACACTGTACTACGATCCTCCGCATTAACCCCACAAACTTCACAGAAAGCTTTATGAATTTCGATAGGGAATTGTCCTCCCCAAGTTTTATTTTTAATGCAGAATCGCTGAACGCTATGCGAGATCTGACCTGATTCTGCGTAGAAATGGAGGAAGAAGCTTCTTCCTCCATTTCTACGCATAATTTTCCCCAACAGGAATAAATATGCCAGCGAACATAGACACAATCACGTGTAATGAAGTCTGACTCACAACTGTCGAAACGATTGGAGTGATTGTATCATCCTATGGGCAGCGCCTGCGCAGTGTGCAAAACATTTGAAATCACCTAGATCAAGTCTCAAGAATTCCTGTGGACAGCTTTTATTTTCGGTAATTTACAGCTATACAGATACGGAAAAATTAGGAAAAAATTCGTTAATCTACGAAAGGAATCGAGGAAAGATTTTCCGGTGAAAACGAAAATGCCGCCCCGGTAACGCAATGGTCTAAACCATGGTTTCTGTTCATTCGTCTTGAAAGGGTACCGAGTTCGAATCCCGGTGAGGCATGGCTGTTGTGTTTGTCTTACGACACTGGCTCTCTCCCTTCCCTGGAACCAGTGCCCCTAAATTAGGGACGGGCGACTGCTTACAGCCCATTGAGTTGCTCACGGTGGTCGTTAAACCTCCAACAAAAAAATTTTTCGTTACTAACCAGAGAAAGAAACACTTCTCTCAATTCGCGTTTGAAATATCCGTGAAATTTAGTTATTTTCCGTCTTCACGGTAAAGGTTGAATCAGGAATGTGCTTCGTTAAATCACGAAAGCACACCGCCTATTAGAAAAATTGCCGCATCATGAATAAATGCTCGAAAACAGGCTAAACTGCACACACAAACACCCAAGTAGGTCCTGAATAAGTTATTTAATTGCCACATACAGAATAGGGGCCCAATAATCAGGATCATCAATAAAGAGTGTGGCCCCCATTCTGGGAGATACAGCGTTGAATCCGACGTGGCATCGAGGCAATGAGTTTTGTGACGTGCCTGCACACAACATAAAGGCCAATAGCAGCAAGAACAAACGTCTGCGTAGCTCAGTTGGTAGAGCGACTTGTTCCGGAATAAGTGTACTCGGGTTTGATTCCCGGCGTGGACCAAAAATGATGGAGAAATTTACTTCGTTATAATGGCGCCCGAACTTCCTGGATGACCCGGCCGTTCAAGATCTCGCAATGTTGTGATGTTCTTTCCACACCGCGAGACAGGAAAAATAAGAGAATCCCTTCTCCAGCGCTTCGAAAAATAAATGTGTGTGACGTTGCATTCCACACACCAGATTGACTGGGAGTTCTCAAGTGCATGTTCTACAGCGGACGGCTGCCTGCAACGATTCAAGGTCACGGCTGACCCGAGGGCCATGCCGCCGGCCCTCTTTTGGGGGGAAGGGGAGATGTGACGTACTTGCCCCGCAAGACGCACACGACATAAAGGCGGATAGCAGCAAGAACGAACATTTGCGTAGCTCATTTGGTAGTGCGACTTGTTCCGTAATAAGTGGACTCTGGTTCTATTCCCGGCGTGGACCAAAAATGACGGAGAAATTTACTTCGTTATAGAGTCGGAATAGAGACCTGAGATATCGTGGACCATGTGGTGTTGATTTCAGTCTTCAGTTCATCTTCATTTTGCAGTGGTGGGAAGGTACTGAACCGAAGTCCAATCGTGTCTCACAGATGATCGATGGGCGAGAGATAGGGGGATCGTTCTGGCCACGAAAACATCCGCACTCAGTGTAAAACATTCAGGCTGATCCGAGCTGTATGCGGATGGACATTATCCTGTTGAAACACGGCGTTTCGGATGTCCTGGAGATACGATTGTGAAACGTCAACATAGCGGCGTGACGTCACTGTGCCCGTAATGCGTACCAGCGGTGAGCGGCTGTTGGCGGTGATAGCACCGCACGCAATGATTCCACGTTGCCGTGGCGTGTGGCGCCTCACAATGGAGGAGGATTCCACCTCTAGACTCTTCCACGGCGATTATCCGTGGTGAGACAGAACCGGGATTCGTCGCTGAACACCACACTGTTGCATTCGGCACCCCACGCAGACGACGATGGCTCGCTGTTAAGCGTAGCCTTCGCAACGGACTTTTGGACAGCAAACGAGACGCAGCCAATCGGCGCGACACTATCAGCGTCGATATCGGAGCATCCAAACTTCCCCGTACACTCCACAAAATGTCTCCCGTTGTGGCCTATCTCTCTGTTACGGGCATGACGTCGGATGCGATTATCGGTGAGCTCCGACGTCCGCCTCCTTGCTCCGGTCACCCTACCACGTTGCGCAGATCCATCCTGGGACTACTCTCTCCAAATACGACCAACGGTTTTTGCCATCAGTTTGCGTTTCTTCCGCAATAAGACGCGAGGAGCATCCGGCGGTACGAAGGCCTACGATTGCATCCCTCGTGAACTCGTCCGTACGACAATCGCGTACTACGGCTTCTTAAAGCTCTACGAGACCCGCCATCTTCTATTGCTGCCTTCTCTTGTTAACCAACGGGCAGGCGTATTTCACAAATTGCTCGGGCAATTTTGGAACACCGTTTGTGTAAAACGCAAGATATATGATAAATATAGGGTTCCCTGGTTTCAGAATTTTTATTGACATTTCCCTTCTTTGTTTATCTACAGCGAAAGTCGTACCAAGGCGTCTTCCATAGTTTTATTAATTAATAAAAAATACTTAAAGAGTCCAAAATGAAAATCTGAAACCAGGGAACTCTTTATTTATCATATATCTTGTGTTAGCCACAAACGGTGTTCCAAAATTGCCCGAGCAATTTGTGAAATACGCCTGCCCGTTGGTTAACAAGAGAAGACACAATACAAGATGGCGGGTCTCGTAGAAGCTTAACAGCATTTGAACTCCTTGTTCTTTCTCTAGACAAGATTACAGCAGAACCACTCACTTCTCGCGGCCGGGATGACGTATAGACGGATGACCTCACGCTCTGGTTGCCCGCTTACGTCCCGCGAGCCATTCGTGCGATTGGCCTGCAGATGCAATCATTTGCATAACTTGTACGTGTGCACCCACCCTGAAATTTGCATGGCCTTGGGGTTCAGGTCTGGCATCTCTCTGTCAGGTAGTATAATTACAGAAAAATGTCTAGTGAATTTCAGGAAATCTTGCAGTGTGTGGCAAAACAGAACCATCAAACAAACGTCGTAAGCTGTAAAGGTCATATTTTGACAGCAAAACTTAAATAAATACAATCTAAAAGTTACGATAGACAGGATAAGGCAAAGATGAAGATTTTAAGAAATGATCTCAAATACTGGGCGTTTTATGATTCTACAGAAAAATATAGAAGATAATCAGCATGAATGAATCATAAAAAAATCCTTTTTAAAGGAAAATATTTTTTATTCACAGTGCCCTCACATCCGCTTTCATCTCAGCAAAGTCATAAAACTTTCAAAACAGGCATAATGGATCTCAGTAGATTAAATATCGAACGAAAATATGTTCCAATTAATATTTCACTAGTCTTCAAAATTTCGAGGAAACTCTGCCATTCATTCATAATGCAAAAGGCACTTTTTTTCCGTGAGATATAATATGAGGCTTTTATTCGCACCGGGATTTCAGCAGTAGAATTTTGAATAGCCTGTAAGTTTTTCATTTATTATTTACGGCTGCGATCATAACACGTACTAGGAAATATTTAGTAGATAATATTTTAATATCTTTACGCCTTTGAAAACATGCAATATCTCGGTTTATCTTTATTTGGTCTTAAGGAGAACTGAAAAATAAAAATATTACTGCAGATTAAAAGAAAATCACGTTTTCTTTTTTAACTTTCACGAAGTAGCGAAAAGAATAAAATGTGGTCTCAGAATAAAATATTGAAGTAGATAAAGTATTCCATTTATCACACCCATATCTGTTTAAATGCTGTGTAAGCTTGCTTATTTTTTGACTATTGGTAACCTACTTTATGTTAAAGAAGTGTGACGTGCCCGCACCGCAGGGAGAACATGAGATAAAGGCAGATAGCAGTGAACGCACATGTCCGCGTAGCTGAGTTGGGAGAGCAACTTACTCCGGAGTGAGGGGGATCCCGAATTCGACGTTCGGCGTGGACCAGACTATGATTTCACAGACGTTTATATGATTTATGAACCATGAACTGTTCCCACCTTTAGGCGACTATGACGTCACTACTCGACATAGAAATTGTCACACTCTTGAAGGGATGCATATAATGAGACAGAACTTACCGGCTACGTATATAAGTATGTAGGAAGGAAGTGATTTAATTTCTGATAATTTTTTTTTCTTTTGGTTGAAGGTTTAAAGACCACCGTGAGCAACTCAGAGGGCTATAAGCAGTCGCTCGTCCCTAATTTAGGTCCACTGGAACCAGGGAAGGGAGAGAACTATTGCCGTAATACAAACACGACACCCATGCCTCACCGGGATTCGAACCCGGACCCCTTTCGGATTTTTTTTATTGGAAGTTAACGACCACCGTGAGCAACTCAATGGGCTATAAGCAGTCGCCCGTCCCTAATTTAGGGTCACTGGTTCCAGGGAAGGGAGAGAGTTAGTGTCATAAGACAAACACAACATCCATGCCTCTGGCCGCCCCGGTGGCGCAGTGGTCTAAGGCGTTGGCCTCTGATCATTCGTCCGAAGGGGTCCGGGTTCGAATCCCGGTGAGGCATGGATGTTGTGTTTGTCTTACGGCACCTGGCTCTCTCCCTTCCCTGGAACCAGTGACCCTAAATTAGGGACGGCGACTGCTTATAGCCCATTGAGTTGCTCACGGTGGTCGTTAAACCTCCAATCAAAAAAAAAAAAACATCCATGCCTCACCGAGATTCGAACCCGGACCCCTTTCGGATTTTTTTTTATTGGAAGTTAACGACCACCGTGAGCAACTCAATGGGCTATAAGCAGTCGCCCGTCCCTAATTTAGGGTCACTGGTTCCAGGGAAGGTAGAGAGCCAGTGTCATAAGACAAACACAACATCCATGCCTCACCGGGATTCGAACCCGGACCCCTTTCGGATTTTTTTTTTTTACTGGAAGTTAACGACCACCGTGAGCAACTCAATGGGCTATAAGCAGTCGCTCGTCCCTAATTTAGGGTCACTGGTTCCAGGGAAGGGAGAGAGCCAGTGTCATAAGACAAACACAACATCCATGCCTCACCGGGATTCGAACCCGGACCCCTTTCGGTTTTTTTTTATTGGAAGTTAACGACCACCGTGAGCAACTCAATGGGCTATAAGCAGTCGCCCGTCCCTAATTTAGGGTCACTGGTTCCAGGGAAGGTAGAGAGCCAGTGTCATAAGACAAACACAACATCCATGCCTCACCGGGATTCGAACCCGGACCCCTTTCGGATTTTTTTTTTTTATTGGAAGTTAACGACCACCGTGAGCAACTCAATGGGCTATAAGCAGTCGCTCGTCCCTAATTTAGGGTCACTGGTTCCAGGGAAGGGAGAGAGCCAGTGTCATAAGACAAACACAACATCCATGCCTCACCGGGATTCGAACCCGGACCCCTTTCGGATTTTTTTTTTTTTTTATTGGAAGTTAACGACCACCGTGAGCAACTCAATGGGCTATAAGCAGTCGCTCGTCCCTAATTTAGGGTCACTGGTTCCAGGGAAGGGAGAGAGCCAGTGTCATAAGACAAACACAACATCCATGCCTCACCGGGATTCGAACCCGGACCCCTTTCGGTTTTTTTTTTATTGGAAGTTAACGACCACCGTGAGCAACTCAATGGGCTATAAGCAGTCGCCCGTCCCTAATTTAGGGTCACTGGTTCCAGAGAAGGGAGAGAGCCAGTGTCATAAGACAAACACAACATCCATGCCTCACATTCGAACCCGGACCCCTTTCGGATTTTTTTTTATTGGAAGTTAACGACCACCGTGAGCAACTCAATGGGCTATAAGCAGTCGCCCGTCCCTAATTTAGGGTCACTGGTTCCAGGGAAGGGAGAGAGCCAGTGTCATAAGACAAACACAGCATCCATGCCTCACCGGGATTCGAACCCGGACCCCTTTCGGATTTTTTTTTATTGGAAGTTAACGACCACCGTGAGCAACTCAATGGGCTATAAGCAGTCGCCCGTCCCTAATTTAGGGTCACTGGTTCCAGGGAGGAGAGAGCCAGCGCCGTTAGACAAGCACAACATCCATGCCTCACCGAGATTCGAACCCGGACCCCTTTCCGACGCATGATCAGAGGCCATCTCTTAGACCACTGCGCCACCGGGGCGGTCATTATTACTTTTTTTCATAGATCATTTTATTTTTCTGTAGGATGGCTTAAATTTCTTCATGATTAATCAACGAAATGCACTTTTTAATGCATACCTTACTCAATTTTTTTTTCTAAACTTGCATAGACGTTAAACTTCACAATATATCAACATTATTTTTTTCTATCTTTACGAATAACAACTCCTTTTATTGAGACTTTTTTTTCTGATACAAGACTAACAAACGTACTAAGATATTATACACTGGCGTGCAAAACTTAAGGACGGACGCTGTTGTACACTAGCTAGCTAACTCGAGTACGACAGTATCACCTAAGAATGTATAGTGCGTCGCATAAATATAGAGACAGAACAAATTCTTGAATAAAAAAGAAACAACAACGAGCTGAAATGTGCACTTCATATTTATAGCAAAAATAGCATAGGACACGCAGCTGCACAATAGTTTGATGGAAACATAACAATTCCGAGGCCAAGTACTAGAAAAAAACCAGAAATATGCGGTCTCAAAAATATAAAGACTTACTAGTTATGAGCACCTCCGGTACTAATAGTGGAACCGTTGTTCTGAATAACAATGAAAAGCGTATTGGGCATTCTGTCCACCTAAGCGTTCTGGACGGAGTGTGTACCAGCTTAGTTCAATCTGCTCTTTCAATGCCAACACACTTGAGAACTACCGTCCATTCGCATACACATCACGAGCTAGGATACCCCAGAGGTTCTCGATAGGGTTCAGATCTGGACTGAGTGCTATCCAATCCATTACGGTCACATGATGAGTGTTCAGCTTTTCGTTGATGCAGACCGATGGATAGAGGTATTGTCTTGCTGGAATAGATAATCAACACCCGCTAGAGTTTCGGCAAACGGTAGAAGGTTGGTACTGAGTATGTCCTGATACGTTTCGGAGTTTTTCCTGCTGAAAAAGCGATACCCGTTGTTCCATTGAACGCCAAAGCTCCCCCGACCATCACAGATCCCCCTCCTTTCTGTCTGCTGAAGAAGGTGCGTGGCTCGCGTCGTAAATCATGCAAATAGCAGTTCCAACCGTCAGGGCTGTTCAGGTTGAACTTTTTGATGATCCACTCATCAAAAAGTTTAACCTGATTAGTTCAAAGTTGTGATAAACTCGTTTGTCCAGTGCATGTGGCTGCTTGCCCATAACCATCTAGCTTCCTTGTGGCTCCGCGTGAGGTGTGGCAGACGGCGCATTTTACGGAGCACAATATTGGGACTTGCCTTGATTCGTCGATGAACTGTGTCCTTTGAGACGGTAACACCAACAGTCCGAGAAACTTGACGTAGTGATAACCTTTGGGATGAAACTAAACGCATGATGACATAATCATCTCGTTTGGTTGTTATTCGAGGCCTTCCAGACCGTTTCCCGGCAGTAAACGCACCGCGTTCCGATAATGTCTTATAAATGACTGACCACTTCAGCTTCCTACCTATATTCGCATTGCGTTCACGGCGCAAAGTCGACTGTCTCTATATTTATGCGACGCACTTTATCACAGTAGCACGTGGAACTACTACGAGAGTGCTTCGGTGAAATGGCATCAATGCGTATGCGCATCCAAACCAAAAATATTAAATATCGCCGGAATGTAACATAAAGGTAGCAATTATGTACAATGGAAACTATAAAACAATAGTATCGGTGCATGCTATTTTTAACGTAACCGTAAGGTACAAAGAGTTATGTTCCAAAATAGTTGTTGCTGAAACGTAATTGTAAAACACCTCTGACAGGGTAACGAAAATGAGAGATCGTAACATTATTGACACATATCTGAAAACTTTTGTGCTGTATGCATCCCGTTACTGGCTTTCAAATTTCCTGCGAGATACGACACACTACGCTTTCTGTTTTCTCGTACCATACGAAATATCCTTCGTTCACCTACAGCATCGATGATCCTCTATTGGCCAACACCTTCACAGAGGTTTGTTGGTTGTACCAATCGGAACACTTTTTGAAGTTAGTAACCACGGCTGACAGTGAGCACCTGTGAAGTACTACAGAAAGGAAGCACGTATCAAGATATCAGACATATAGCAATACATTCCGTCAGTGTAGCTTAGTCGGTTACAGCTACTCTTTCCGTAGTAAAGAAACGCAGGTTCGATCTCCGTCACCGAAAATAATTTTTTTCTCATTGGCGCCCGAGCGTAAAGATTGATCTACTGATCGTTAGGTTCTTCGAACAATGTGTGGTGTTCGTTCCACACATTGTTTGGAATCAATGAAACGTTCCTTCTTCGCTTCAAAAAATTCTTATGGTTCCACATGACAACACCTCATAATAAATGGACATTTGCCTATGCCATCAAATGAGCAGCATTCGTTTCTGCTGATGTACACTGGTTATCAAATTTGAAAGGCAATTTAAAAATCGTGCATAATGAGGAAATTCAATGAAATTTGATAAAGAGTTTTATTATTATGTAACTTATGTAAATCAAGCAGATGAAAATTATAAATTTATAATTGGATATCATAATATTGTAATACACTGGCGTGCAGAAGTGTTCCACATCGACTCAAATCATACCATAAGATCACCAAGATGTAAGAATATGGGACAAGTGAGCACAACCGTCCAAACAAGGAATCCAAAGGATACAAAGGCACTTTATTGAAAAGGTAGCATCGAGCACAACTCAACAGAAGACAGAAACGTCCATGTGACAGGCGGCTGCCAAGAAAAATCCAGTTTCTAGTAGGGGATATGATCACCCCTGACTGCGTTGAAGGATTTGCAACGTCTGTCCATGCCGACGACGAGGTTGTCAAGGAGCTGTTGCCCATTCCTCTTGTAGCGCCAATCGCAGCTGCGGAATGGTTGCTGCGGCTGGTGACGTGCTGCCAAGCGTCTTCCGAGAAGTTCCCGCACGTGTTCGATTGGATGTAGGTCCGGGGACCTTGCGGACCAATCCATGCGTTGAATATCTTCACTCTCCAACAGCTCTGCTACAGCCACTGTACAATGAGGTGCAGCGTTGTCGTCCATGAAGATGAACTCAGGACCCACAGCACCTCCAAACAGACGCACGTGGAACAGGAGAACCTCGGTACAATAGCGGACACCAGTGACTGAACCTCCTTGGAAGATGTGGAGGTCAGTACGGCTACCAAGCATGATACAGCCCCAAACGAGAACTCCGCCACTTCCAAACCGGTCCCTTTCGATGATGTTCGTCCAGAATTGCTCGTCAGACTAAATCGGCTCTCATCGGTATAGAGAACGCGACGCCATTGCTGATGTGTCCAGTTCTTGTGTTCCTAGCACCACAGAAACCGCCGTCTCCGATGAGCAAGCGTTAATGGCACACACCGTACTGGTCGTCGTGCAAATAGAGCACCTTTGTGCAGCCTCCTGGCCACGGTAAAATGCGATTACGGACGTCCAGCTGTCTGTTGCATGTGCCTTGCGATTTCTCCCGCCGTCTGTATCTTCTCGATTGTAGGACAATATACCGGTCGTCCGCCGCCGTGGTTGCTCGTGGAAGACCACTGCTAAACTCCCGGACAGCTGTTCCTGTCGTTTGAAATGCTTTCCAATCTCGTGAAACAATGCTGTGAGCGATCTTGAACTCCTCGGCCACATTGGTCACACTTCGACCTTCTTACAACTTACCAATGACTCGACCTCGGGTAAAATCATTCATATGTCGTCTACTGGATTGCCTGTTGGTCATATCACACGGTGGCAGCAACTCGACATAGTTCAAACCGATGTACACCGTGCAATAGTTTGCATCGAATTGCTGAGCGTACACCACCCGTGTGCCTTATACCCTTACGACCCCCCCCTTTTACGTCATGCTGCATATATGCGTATGCCCTACCGTACCGGAACCTAGACTATCTCCTGAGTGGTCTTTCTGTCCGTTCTGCCTGCTCGTTCCGTTGTTATGCTAATTTCTCCTCTACGTCCTTAATTTTTGCACAGCAGTGTATATGAAAGAGCAGTCCATGGAATAATATTTTCAGTTTTTTTGCTTAAGACATGAGATGTTTTAATAAGGAGTATAATCTCTCCTGGCTGCCAAGCAGTTGAAACAACGAGTCTTCATTATGTTTATGAGGGTGTTGATGAGATCTTGACGGATTAGTGATCATTCCTCAATAAGAGCTGTTGTGAGTTCTTGAAGTGATCTGGAAGGGTGCTGGCAAACTCTTATGCGTCTATATGTGGCCACTCTATTATGCGAATATCTGCCTATTCTAGAAAGTCGTCGATCAATTGAGCTCCATGAGTTCGGGCAGTATCGTCCATAGAATACCAGTATTGTACATAGAACAAAAGTATCGTCCTTAGAAAAGAAGTATCGTCAATAAAATAAAAGTATGATCCGTAGAATAAAAGTATCGTCCATAAAACAAAAGTACCGTCTTTAGAAAAGAATATCGTCCATAGAATAAAAGTATCGTCCCTAGAACAAAAGTAGCGTCCACAGAACTAAAACATAGTCCATAGAATAAACATATCGTCCGTAGAACAAAAGTATCGCCCATAGAATAAATGTATCGTCCATATAACAAAAGTATCATTCCTGGAATAAAATTATCTCCCATAGAATAAACGTATAGTCCGTAGAACAAAAGATTCGTCCGTAGAATAAAGGTATCGTCTATCGAAAAAAGTTTAGTTTATACAACAAAAGTATCGTCCGTAGAATAAAAGTATCGTCAATATAATAAAAGTATCGTCCATGGAACAAAAGCATCATTCATAGAATAAATACACTATCTACCAACAAGTAATTGGACACCTGTGATAGCATAGGAAAACGAAGTTTATTCACCTTCAATAGTTGGTGGAGCCTCCACGAGCGGCGATTACAGCTGCGACCCTCCGGGGCATACTCTCAACTAGGCGTTGTACGACGGCTAGCGGCATTTTTCTTCCACTCGGCTTGGAGAAGACAGGTCATTTCCTTCACCGATTTCGGACGGTGGGAGCATCTTTTAAGTCGAAGATCCAACTCGTCCCAGAGGTGCTCGATAGGGTTAAGGTCCGGGCTCTGCGCAGGCCAGTCCATTCGATTAATCCCATTGTCACCATACCAAGCCATGGTGGACCTCGCAACATTACAGGTGGCATTGTCATCCTGAAAGTAACATGGGTCCACCCCGTAAAACTGCCACAGCGTAGAAAGCGCATGGTCATCCAAAATGGTGCAGTAGGTTTCGGCGTTGAGTCTACCAGGAATTGCGGACAAGGGTCCGTGCCATAACAGGAGAAACAGCCCCATAGCATAATTCCGCCGCCGACGAACTACACAGTTGGCACAATACATTCCGGCAGGAGGCGTTCTCCAGGCAGACGCCAAACCCAGACCCTGCCATCCGAATGGCAGAGGGTGAACCTTGATTCGTCGCTCCAGAGAACTTGTTTCCACTGTTCAAGGGCCCGCTGTCGACGTTCTTTGCACCACGTTAGCCGGTGCAACGAACGTCGACAGCGGGCCCTTGAAGAGTTGGTGATCACTTTGTGATCAAAGACTTGTAAACGGCAGCACGTCCATGATAACCGAGCAGATGGGCTTCGTTACGGATGGTATTCATCAAAAGAACACTCCCTGATGCCTGTTGAAACTCATTGCGGATGTGGCCCATCGATTTGATGCGGTTCTTCCATATTTCTCTGACCAACACCCGTCGGTCTCTAACTCCCAGTTTTGTGGGTCTGCCGAGTCGGGGCACATTCCGACAGTCACCACTGATCTTCCACTTGCCAATCACGTAGGCCACTGTCGATTTTGGGTATTTCAACTAGCTGGATATGTCACGTATGGATCGGCCATTTCTGTGATACCCGACGATTACACCTTTCTCGAAATCAGAGAGCTCCGAACTGCGTGGCATCTTGCATGCGACTGGTTGCGTTTTTGTTTCCCACACGATATTTAACGGTGGCGGCCGTGACGTGTATCAGGACTGCAGATATCGTCGATTGCAGGGTGTCCAATTACTGGTTAGTAGATAGTGTATAGCGTCCATAAAACAAAAGTATGGTTCATAGAATAAAAGTGTCGCCCGTAGAACAAAAGTGTTGCCCATAGGGTAAAATTATCGTCCATAGAGTAAACTATGCCCTCGGTTTTAGGATGTCATGAAATACGGATTGGATATCGTCTCTGTACCTCTGGTGAGCAGTAGAGGCTCTCTGAATGTTGTGCAGGTCTCTGTGCCCGTTCCTCATAATTCCTGCCCTGCCCATGACGGCATCGCCACATAGTAGTCAATTTTTCTGATGTTAGAGGCGACTATTGCGGGTTCCTGGTTCTTTCCTGATGAGCATAGGTGGCGAATCAGTGCTCAAACTGAATCTCGATTCATCTGTGAAAAGAACATTCGTGCACTGGCGAAAGATGAATGACATAGACAGCTGCATACGTTTTTTATGGATTATCCTTTAACTTTGAGCAGCAGTGTATAGAGGGGTTGTCGAGCGGTTTGTACCGGCTCGCGTAGTCTCTTTTCCTCAAAGGATTATTTTTAGTAACCAAGCTGTTAAAAAATGGATCGTTTTTAATCCCGCGTGAACAAACTCGCGGACGGTCCTTTAGGTTTCCTTCAGTTAACTATTGTGTTATCCATCTCGCGTATTTTAAAACAAATTCCCACTTACGGATTAGTTAGAAAATAGTGATATCCGAAACATCATTCTGTCTCAGAATTAGACGGATGCCACGCAAGACTCCTCTTCCAATTCTCGGCGTAGGACATCAGTGTCAAACTTTGACAGCCATCCTGATCGACAGTCATCTTGCATGTCGACAATCTTCTCCGAGTTTCACAAACAATTTTTGCACCATACTTACAGTATTTACTTCTGACAGGAAATACTACACAAATCTCTAGTTGTAATCGTGGGTTTTTTCCTTTTTGGAACTCACAACACCGAAATGCACCTTCACTTACAGACGAACAAATGACCATCGATGCATTTACATTTCACTAAAAGGCAAACAAATAATAGTTAATTTATTTACACCTCTCTTTGAGACAAACGAATGAGAGCTAATCCAGTTAAACTTCTCTTAGAAACAAACAGATGACAGCTATGTCATTTACACTTCACTTTGAGACAAGCAACTAACAGCCAATGCTCTTACACTTCACTTTAAGCCAAACAAATGATTAACAATGCCTTTAAACTTTGCTTACTGACAGACAGATAACTGCAAGTGCCTCTACGATTAACTTACAGTCAAACAGATAACAGTAAATTCCTTTTGCTCTGTAATTAAACACAAAAAAGTAAGTGCAAATGTGTTTTCACTTCACTTAGAGACAAACAAATAAATACCAATTCCTTCGTTTAGAGACAAACAAATGACCGCCAATACCTTTAAACTTTCCTTACTGAGAAACAAGTAAATTTTCTTTACACTTTACTAACAGATAAACAGATAATTGTCAATTACTTTACACTTAGAGATAAACGCAAGTGCCTTTTCACTTCACTTAGAGACAATCAAATGACTGCCAATGTCTTTTTAGAACATCTGTTGTAAAAAAGATCGTCCTTATGTTACCCGTTTGTCTGTCCGTATGCCCACCTGTGGACACCAGATCTCTGCACCATTCATCGGATTTGAAACATTCTTACAGAATTGGGAAGCTTGAAATACGCGAATTAATGATCCTGCGTTTCGTTTGTTTTTTTTTACTATGTAAAATTTCGCCGCTAGAGAGCGTAAGTGCAGATAACATCGAATTCAAAGTACATTTTATTCCATATATTTGCTTCTAAAAATCCGATTGAAAATAAAATACCTTTCGATTCCATCTATGTCGAAGACTATTTTAGGTATAGCCTCTTTTTAAAGTTACGCGCAGATTTTCCACTAGGTGGAGTAAAAGTAAATTGCGTTTTCTTTGATATCTCTGCTTCTAAATCTCCGCTTTGAAAAATTCTTTCTGCAGCGAATACAGCTCCTGATGGGAAATCATTTGCATATAATTCCTAATTCTTTGTTAAAAATTATTTGGCAACCAGGGTGCGTAAGTGTTAATTTCTGCTTCTGATGTATTTGCAGTAAAATATGAGCTTCTAAAATCTAGATTGGAAATTTTTTTTCGTGGACCGCTCACATCGAAAAACCTTTTGAGAACGCTTTCTTCTTAAAATAATACAGGGTTTAAATGATGAAAGAAATACGGGACTACGCCATATAATATCAATTTTGAAGATGACAATCCGATTTTTGGCGTAAATTGACAAGGATGGTAAGTCGGATAACATCCGAAAACTTGAAAATTTTCATCGTCCTGGAGCTGGACTCGAACCCGCGTCTCCCAAATAGCGCCCGGGTATGCTAACCACTGCACCACCCAGAACAACCAAGTTTCAAGTTTCCGATCAATTTGAATATAATCATCACAGGACTCGCTAGTCGAAGCAACCGGCATTCATGTTTAGCGAATCTGGAGGTTAAGAATCCTATCCCGTGATTGCCCGGAGAAGCAGATAAATCATGAAAGAAATGAACGCCAAAAAATGGATTGTCATCTTCAAAATTTGTATTATATGGCGTAATCCCGTATTTCTTTCATGATTTATCTGCTTCTCCGGGCAATCACGGGATAGGATTCTTAACCTCCAGATTCGCTAAACATGAATGCCGGTTGCTTCGCCTAGCGAGTCATGTGATGGTTATATTCAAATTGATCGGAAACTTAAAACTTCGTCGTTCTAGGTGGTGCAGTGGTTAGCGTACCCGGGCGTTTTCTGAGAGACGCTGGTTCGAGTGGTGCTCCAGAACGATGAAAATTTTCAAGTTTTCGGATATTATCTGACTTACCATCCTTGTCACATTTACGCCAGAAATCGGATTGTCATATTCAAAATTTGTATAATACAGGGTTTTTTCTCCCGTGGGCGTAGATGCATATCTTATACTTGTCGATATCTCTTTTTCTAAAAGTCCGATTGGGAAACTTTTTGCTTTGTTGTAGAGCGTTTCCGCTGCGAAATGTTTCTCGTATAATTTCAATTTTTTCTTAACGCACAAACCTGCCGACAGAGGGCGTAAGTTCACGTTTCTGCTTACAGCAATATTTGAGGGATTAAAAACCCGACTAAAAAACGTCTTTCTTCGGTTAGATACCACTAACTATGCACAATCTGTGTGCGTATTTTCCTCCCAAAATTATGCACAACTTCATCGCTTGGGGGCGCAAACGCTTAACCTGTTTTTCTAAATATCTCTGCTTCTACATGTGCGATTTAAAAAAAATATTTCAACAGCGGATGCTATTTAACATGTAGAACGCCTTAGGCTAGTATATGAGAAATTTTGTAGTTGACAGTTCTGTCGATAGGTGGTGTTTGTTTACTTCAGTTTACAGCTGTATCGCTGCTTGTTAAAAACTATGGAGAAATTTCTGCTTTATTGTTGCCATTCGTTACAGTAGAGATGTGGAGCACTATTCTCTTTAAATAAAGCTAGGTGCCTAAAGGTCAAAATCTTTTTTTTTCGTTATCTCTACTTCTGAGTGACGTATTGGAAAAGTTCTTTTTCCTTAGCATAGCTTTTTCCATGAAGAATATTTTTCGCTTATTTTCAAATTTGTCATTATGCAAAAATCTCCCCTTAGCAAACGTAGACTTGTATCATGTTTCCTTTTATACACTCACTTCCAAAAGTGAAGCACGGAGCAGTAAGGTTATCAACCACCGCAGAGTCCACTAATCGCCATTCCTCCTGTAGAGCAGTTTCCAAAGCTGTGAGAGTGGTTGGGGCGGGAGACGTGAACACACAGCACGGCCGAGGGCATCCCAAAGATTTTCAATAGGATTAAGGTCGGGCGAGTACGCCGGCCACTCCATACGCGCAATCCCCTCACTCTCCAGGTAGTCGTCGACGATGGCAGCTCTATGGGGATGCGCATTATCGTCAATTAAAACAAAGGCAGGACCAACTGCTGCAGCGTACAATCACACAGTGGGGTCTAGGACTTCATCCCGATACCGTACAGCCGTCACAGAACCCCGTCTGAAGATGTGGAGGTCGGTGCGATATCCCAACGAAATTCCTGCCCAGATCATGATGCTTCAAGCCTCGGAATGCATGATGTTCGGTGATGTTCTGGGGTCGATTGCGTGTGCCTTCTTCCCTCCGCACCCGTACACGCTTGTCATCAGGTTGCAGGGCAAATCCAGACTCATCCGTGAACATAACGTTGTCCCAATATGACACAGTCCAATTGACATGTTGGCGACACCACTTTAATCGTGCCCCTCTGGATTGGACGGATAAAGGAACACAAACCCGTCGTACCCGGGCGTACAGTCCCTTCTTGTGTATCCTTCGACGCACAGTAGTGGCAGATATCGTCTTATAAATGGCCGCCGTAACCATAGATGTCACACGTGTGGACGTCGCTCTTCGATTCCGCTTGGCTACAACAGCAATATATCGGTCTTTCGCGGGGGTCGTAACCCTTAGGCGACCGGCCACAGGTCTGCGGACAACTGTTTGGCTGGTTAGAAATTGTTTCCATAAACGTGAAATGACGGAATGATTCACGCAGAAGAAACCAGCATCATCTGTGATTGACTGTCCTGCTTCAATGCCTCCGACGGCACGCCAGCGCTCAGAATCTTCCAATCGTCTTCTGGAAGCCATAAAATCAAGTCTGACTTCGAAACAAATCCTCAGACAGTTCTCAACACCTTGTAGCAGCGCTTGCAGGCAACTCCTGTACCCCTTCAGAGTGCTGGCTTCTTATACGACTGCCTGTTTTGCATATTTCTCGGCAAGACACCGTGATTCGCTGTTACCTACCACATTTGCATACTTCCATCTACCGCTGCGGCGAATTGCAGCCTCTCCAATTCCGATTGGCTTCCGGGAATTAATTTCTCCCTCTGCGTGCTTAACTTTTGAAAGTGAGTGTATTTCTTCTTCTAACTGTTCGATTTGAAAATCTCTTTATCTCTGATACCTTCCTTGTGCTATGAGAAACTTTTCGTGCAACGATTGTTAATTTTCGTAATATGCTTTTTACCCGCTGGTGGAACTAAGTAGATGTTTCTGTTTCTGGCTGTTTTATCGATTGTAAAAACCGGTTAATTGTTCTCGAAACCGGTTCCAAATAGTTTAAATAGATTTGCTAAATTTAATTTGCTTCAGAACGGATTCAAAGGACGAGCTCATTACAACCAAAATTTAGGTGTCAGCTTTCTTGCTTTTGAGGGTTTAACGACCACGTGAGCACCTCAATGGGATATAAGCCGTCGCCCGTCCCGAATGTGCGGTCACTGGTTCTAGGGAAGGGAGAGAGCCAATGCCGTTAGACAAACACAACATCAATACCTCACACGGGTTCGATCCCGGACACACTTAGACGAACAGTCATAAGCCAGCGCTTAGATCACTGCGCGATCGGGTGCCCCTAATGCCGTACAGCACAAAGCGTTTCAGATATGTAGGAATAATGTTACAATCTTTCATTTTCGTTACACTTTCAGAGATATCTTACAATCACGTTTCAGCATCATCTGTTTTGGAATATAACCCTTTCTACACAATGGTTACGTTAAAAATTGCATTCACAAAAATACAACTGTTTTATAGTTTCCATTGCACATAATTGCTACCTTGATGTTACATTCCGGCGATATATAAGATGTTTGGATTGGATGCGCATGCGCATTTATGCCATTTTACCAAAGCACTCTCGTAGTCGTATTTCCACGCGCTACTGGGATATTCTTTGGTGATACTGTTGTACTCGAGTTAGTGGATTTAATATTTCATCCTTTTTTTATGATTCAAGATCAACTGAAAGTAAGTTATTGTTTTGATTATTATAATTTTTAAATTCTAAATAGCATTTCATAAAATCTAAGTAGATGGATGTGCTGTTGTATTAGTATACTACACTGAATGGCGACTTTATTATGACCACCTGACTGTTTTACGCAAATGAGGTATGGCTGCACGCTGTTGCCGCCAGAGGGCGAAGCTAGTAAAATAAGGGAAAGCTTAGTGCTTGCGACAGTAGTGGAAGTGATTTTTGGGTGACGAGATGGGTAAAAAATACGATTTCACGGACTTTCAGCGTGGGATGATTGCAGGATCTCGGAGCCATGGAGCGAGTATCACTGAAACCGCTGCATTCGTGAAATGTTCCAGAGCAGCTGTTGTTAAAGTGTTTAAAGACTGGACTGTCACCCAAAAACTGGATCTCTACGTGCAACGTGTGGTCGTCATCGACTAGTGAATGCTCGGGCGGAACGTAGAGTATCCAGACTGGCAACAGACAACAGAAGGGCAACAGTGCAACAAATTCCAGACCATCTTAAACAAGGATCCCTTCAAATGATCTCTGCAAGCACTGTTCGTCGACCACTGCTTCGAATGGGATATGGCAGCCGAAGACCTGTTTGAACACCTTTGCTGTCTGCAGTTAACAAGAGAAAACGTCCAGTTCGCTCAGGAGCACAAGGAATGGGCAGTCGATAATTGGAAACACATTATGTGGTCCGACTAATCACGTTTTCAGTTGTACCATGCCGATGGCCGAGTGAGAACTAGGCGGAAACAGCACGAAAGCATGGCCCCCAAATGCATTGCTACAACCCTTCAAGCTGGTGGAGGCAACGTTATGGTTTGGGGAATGTTTTCCTGGCATGCTTTGGGCCCTTTAATTCGTGTTGATCAGCGTCTGACTGGCACATCATATCTAAAAATTCGTTGCGGACCAAGTGCATCCTGTCACGTGGATGGTTTATCCCAATGGCGATGGCTACTTTCAACAGGATAATGCGTCCTGCCATACTGCTCGTATTATACAGGATTTGTTTCAGGAACATGCCGGTGAGTTTACTTTGCTTAGGTGGCCCCCACAATCTCCAGATATCCTCCCCATTGCAAATTTGTGGGATGAAGTTGAACGAGCCACCAGACAGCTGGATCCACAACCCTGCAATCTCACACTCCTGGAAAGCGCTATTCATCAAGCATGGTCTCAGATTCCACAAACGCCGCCCCGGTGGCGCAGTGGTCTAAGCGATGGCCTCTGATCATTTGTCCGAACGGGGTCCGGGCTCGAATCCCGGTGAGGCATGGATGTCGTGTTTGTTCTACGGCACTGGCTCTCTACCTTCCCTGGAACCAGTGACCCTAAATTAGGGACGGGCGACTGCTTATTACCCATTGAGTTGCTCACGGTGGTCGTTAAACCTCCAATCAAAAAAAAAAAAAAAAAAAATTTCACAAACCACTTATCAACATCTCGTAGAGTCCATGCCCCGAAGAGTCAACGCAGTATTAAAGGCAAAAGGTGGCTTAACGAAGTATTGAGGGGTGGTCATAATAAAATGGCCACTCAGTGTATCATGTTTTTGTTTACTTGAAGCTGAGAAATTTCATATTGGTAGGTATTTAGAGAAATTAGGAATTTTATTTTATTTCTTTTTTTTCGCTGAAATATAGTCTATTCCACATGTATATCAGAAATTCGACAACCTCATTTGGGACCGGGTTTTATTTCTTTTGTTATCAATATATAAACGCCGCCATTGTTTCCAATGGACAGCGGACTGCGTTGAACATGTGAAAACGTAAACAACTCGTAATACGACTGTTGTTGCTTTTGAAACAGCTGTCGAGTGTAATAGTTTTTATTGTGATTTTACAAAGTCAATTAAAAACTGTAATTTGCAACGTAATAAATACGTAACAGTAATGTGATGATGTCACAAATATCTTTCAAATACGTAACAGTAACATGAAGTTGGTATATTGAAGTTACAAAGGGAGAGCCAATGCCGTAAGACGAGCACAAGATCCATACCTCACCTAGATTCGAATCCGGACTCTCCTCGAACTAATGATCAGAAGTAATCACTTAAATCACTGAGCCACTAGATGGGGGGGGGAGGGCGTCATGGGGATGACGCATATAGTATTATACAACATGAATCGCACACATTCACAAAAACTGTAGTTGTTAAGATTTTGTCGAAGTATTTTTATTTCATTCTACACTGCCGGACAATTGCTAAGGACGGGTGACAATAACAACGGTAGCAACCATAAAATTGGAAGGCAGGAAAATGTGGAAATTAGCATAAGTGCGAGATACAGTAATACGTGTTGTGCGCATGCAAATTTTGGATTGCCGAACTTGTTCGTGACGTCATAGCGCTGATAAGAGATATAAAGGATTTGACGCGTATCGACCGTTGTTGTTCAAACGTAAAGTTGAAAGGGAAAGAATCAATTGACGAACTTGCAATTTTCAGTATGTCTACCCGACATCACCTAGATGATTTTACGCGTGGCCGTATTTTTGGCAAGATTCAAGAAGGGCGAAAAATAACAGATGTTGCCAGGGAGTTCGACGTCAGCCACAGTGTTGTTTCAAGGCTTTGGAAATCATTTCAAACAAATGGAGAGTGTAGCAAACGTCACGGGGGAGGTCGTGTTCGCAGTACGACACCTGCAGAAGATCGGTACATAGTGCTATCAACAAAAAGACACCGGCGCAGCACAGCTAGTGAGGTAGCAAATCAGTTTATGGCTGCTACTGGCAAGCGGATCTCCCGAAAAACTGTCGCCAGACTTTTGCATGGAGGAGGACTATACGCCCGCCGTCCTGTTGTGTGCATCCCATTGTCCAGACGTCACCGTACTGCCCGTTTACAATGGTGCCATCAACATCGCAATTGGACAGATAACGACTGGTCTGCTGTTCTCTTCTCAGATGAGAGTAGATACAGTCTATCGTCTGATTATCGACGACAACTGATCTGGCGTGATAGTGGTACTGCATATTTTCCAGCAAACATACAGGAAAGGGACCGATATCCGACATGTAGTGTCATGGTATGGGCTGGCATCATGATCAATGGCCGTACGTCCTTCTATGTGCTTCCAACTGGGACTATGACTGGCCAACGATACATTAATGATGTACTGCTACCTCATGTTCGCATGTTCCGTGGTGCTGTCGGTGATAGATACATTTTCATGGACGACAACGCAACATGTCATCGAACAGTCGCTAACCAGGAGTGTCTTGAGAGCGAGTATATTCAACGCCTCGTATGGCCAGCACGTTCTCCAGATCTGAATCCCATTGAAAATGTGTGAGATGCTTTCGGGAGGAGTCTTGCTGGTCGCCAATGCCCTTTAATAAACAAGGACGCCCTCATCCGTGCACTGACAGAGGAATAGGTTAAATTACCCCAACAGCTGCTTGATAATGTTGTGCAAAGCATGACACGACGTGTGGAATCTTGCATCGCCCTCCATGGTGGCCATATCCCGTATTGACATCTTACGCCGGAACGCCTGCGGACGGTAATTGCATTTTTTTCACGTTTACGTATTCTGCACAAAATGGCCTGTTTATCCCTTGAACACGTTCCAAAGCCTTCTGGATTTCAGAGCACAATAAATTGTCTTTCTTGTAATGTCCTGGCATTCTGACATTATTTTATTTCACTTCTCATACAACCACACTTACGTGTTTTTATGCGCTATATAGCCGTTTATGATCCGTCCTTAGCAATTGTCCAGCAGTGTATTTTGAAAATGTCCATTACCTGGCTGGTGGCGCAGTGGTCTAAGTGATGTCTTCTGATCACTCGTCCGAGATGAGTCCGGTTTTGAAGCTCGGTGATGCATGTGTGTTGTGTTTGTCTTGCAGCACTGGCTTTGTCCCTTCCCTGGAGTCAATGGCCCTAAATTAGGGATGCGGGTGACTGGTTATAGCCCATTGAGATGCTCACTGTGGTTGTTAGACCTCCAATAAAAAAAATGACAATTTCTGGCTGGTTGCAGCTAGATTCAAGAAAACAAAAAGAGCAGAAAAATTCGATTTTCTTGTTTTAGTTAGTTAACCGAATCCCATTTTTGCAATACTTCCTTCAGTTTTGCGCTTCTCTTGTACTGCTAGATAATATCCTCGAGAAAGCATTTCACACTAACGACAACAGCTCTTTAGTGCAGGAAACAGAAGCTTTCGTCCGTTAGTTGCGACATTTTATAGACTGTAACTTATCAGTTATGTTTCAAAGTTATCTAACGTTTGAGGACATCATCATAATTAACACAGCAATCAAACGTATTTGACGTATTTGCTACGTATTATGATAAGAATATTTCTTCCACTCTTTATGTTTGAGGACATTTTGACGTAACCGTAAGGTTTTTGAAACATTACTTTTACATTGCGCAACGTATCTAAAAAGTCTCAATGTTTCAGTGCTACGTACTTGTAAGATATAAGAAATACTGTGTGCTGTGTGTGAATGTTTTTAATGCTCACGTGTGGATAAATAAATATCTGCAAATTTTTTTATGTTTTTCACCTCTTTCAGACAACAAACAAAATAAAATACAACTACAGCACCTGTTTGTTGTGCGATTTTTGTTTCATTCTTGTGGAAATTGTGACTCAGTCGGGGTAGTGCAATGGTTCTTTCTGATATGAACATTTTTCAGGAAAAAACAAGAGAACTTTCCGACGCACACGATTTCGTTTTGTGCTGCCTTATGTCTCATATTCCAAAAAACATGCGGTATATATAAAATGCGGAATCGCGCTGCAAAGGGATCCTCTGCAAAATAAATATTTAAACGCTGTGAACGTCTTACATGATCGCCGAAAGTCATGGAGAAGTTGACACTTTACAAATGCTGAAGCTGAGATCGGAACTAGTGAAATAGATCGACTGATTTTAGAAAGACAATAATCTCTGTTGTCTCGGCACACGTTGAGTGTCTTATACTGATGCTCGAATTCGAACAAAGAAACTGTCAGTTTGGAATGTATATACCGGATCGATTTAAGAAAAATGTCGCAACTAACGGACGAAAGCTTTTTTTTCCTGCACTATAGAGCAGTTGTCGTTAGTGTGAAATGCTTTTTCTAGGATATCATCTAGAAGTGACAAGAGAAGCGCAAAACTGAAGGAAGTATTGCAAAAATGGAATTCGGTTAACTAACCAAAACAAGAAAATCGAATTTTTCTGCTCTTTTTGAATCTAGCTGCAACCAGCCAGAAATGGACATTTTTTTATTGGAAGTTTAACAACCACAGTGAGCATCTCAATGGGCTATAACCAGTCGCCCGCATCCCTAATTTAAGGCCATTGACTCCAGGGAAGGGACAAAGCCAGTGCCGCAAGACAAACACAACATCCATGCATCACCGGGATTCGAACCCGGACTCATCTCGGACGAGTGATCAGAAGACATCGCTTAGACCACTGCGCCACCGGGGCGGTAATGGACATTTTCAAAATAGAATGAAATCAAAATACTTCGACAAAAGCTTAACAACTACAGTTTTTGTGAATGTGTGCGGTTCATGTTGTATAATACTATACAAGTAATCCCCATGACGTCGCCCCAGTGGCGCAGTGGTCTAAGCGATTACTTCTGATCATTAGTTCGAGGAGGATTTGAATCTCAGTGAGGTACGCTTAGACCACTGCGCCACCGGGGATGATGGATGTTGTGCTCGTCTTACGGCACTGGCTCTCTCCCCTCCCTGTAACTTGTGTTCCTAATTTAGGGACAGACACTGCGTATAGCGCTCTGAGTTGCTCACGGTGGTCGTTAAATCTCCAATCAAAAGAAAAAATCACCGTGACCACAACTGAAAGAAAAATCGTTGTGACGTCACGCTTAGCTATATTTTTTCAGGCAACTGTCAACTCTTGGTGGCTGTATGTATGAAATCCCGCCGTCTCGATCAGTACTGATCAAAACCTCGCAACGCTTTCAAGGTCATTCTACAAGATACTTTTTTGCTTTTCATTATTTGTTTGGAGCTTTAATGACCACTGTGAGCAATTCAATAGGCTAATTTTTTTTTCAGTCGCCCGCCCTAATTCAGGACCACTGGTTCCAGGAAAGGGCGATATACACTGCCGTAAGACAAACACAGCATCAATGTTTCACCGGAAATCGAACTCGGACCCACCTCGGACAAATGATCAGAAGCCTATGTTTAGACCACTGCACGACCGGTGCCTCCAAGATTCTTTCTTTTTTTTTTTTTGATTGAAGGTTCAACGACCACCGTGAGAAACTCAATGGGCTATAAACAGCCGCCCGTCCCTAATTTAGAATGACTGGTTCCAGGAAAGGGAGAGAACCAGTGCCGTGTAAGACAAACACAACATCAATGCTTCACCGGAAATCAAACTCGGACCCACCTCGGACAAATGATCAGAAGCCTATGTTTAGACCACTGCACGACCGGTGCCTCCAAGATTCTTTTTTTTTTTTTTTTTTTTTGATTAAAGGTTCAACGACCACCGTGAGAAACTCAATGGGCTATAAGCAGCCGCCCATCCCTAATTTAGAATGACTGGTTCCAGGAAAGGGAGAGAACCAGTGCCGTAAGACAAACACAACATCAATGCTTCACAGGAAATCGAACCCGGTCCCACCTCGGACGGATGATCAGAAGCCATCGCTTTGACCACTGCGCCACCGGGGTGGCGATTGAAGGTTTAACAACCACCGTGAGCGACTCAGTAGGCTGTAAGCAGTCGCTGTCCCTAATTTAGGGTCACTGGTTCCAGGGAAGACATAGATCTAGTGCCGTAAGACAAACACAACATTCATGCCTAACCGTGATCCTAACCCTTTCGGACGAATGATCAGAAGCCATCTCTTAGACAACTGCGTCACCAGGGTGGCGATTGAAGGTTTAATAACCACCGTGAGTAACTCAATGGGTTATAAGAAGTCGCCTTCTCTAATTTATGGTTACTTGTTCCAAGGAAGGGAGAGAGCCAGTGCCGTAAGACAAACACAACATCCATGCCTAACCGGGCCAAGATTTTTTAATACCACCCAACAAATATATTGTCTCACCCTTCTGCTTTCTCCAACCTTTCCAAGCATTTTCATTTCCTTTACCCATTATTATCACGCATGGTCAAATCATGTGAGGTTTTTTTAAGATCATTTCCTCAACAGAAAAGCTGCGCTTGATTCTGTCAAGTACTGATTTATTAGTTCTTCGTGCAGTCTGTGGAATCCTAAATTCGAAAAATTCCATGAACTGTCAGAAGAAGGATGTCTCGAGTTCTATAATTCAAAACATCTATTTGCTTACTTTCTCTCTTTCTTAATGTCCAGCTTCTACAACCATACATTACAAAAGGAAACACCATTGCTTTAGCAATTTTGATCTTTGTTGTGACTGAGTTGTCTTCATTCTTCATAACCTTCTCCTCCTGAATTCTCTGCCACCCTGCCGCTCATTATCAATTCTGGACCCAGGAGAATTGAATTGTCTGCGCGAACTCCAATTCTTCCCCATCTATCATAAAATCTGTTACGTTGGAAGCTGACATGATGTTTTCCTTCTTAATATTTAGCATTAATATGATTTCCATTATTACATTCTTCTAAGTCTTGGTGTCATTTGCATATCTTAAATTGTTGTTGGCTTGACCTCCAATGTATACCAGCTGTCATTTCCCCACCAGCTGTCATTTCCCCACCAGCTGTCATTCTAAAAATATCCTCGCTGTTCAAGTTAAACAGAAGTGGAGACAGAATGCAACCATCTCGTAATCCCTCTCTTCATCTAGACCACTCAATCTTTCACCGCCGTGCCGGTGTCGTAGGGGTCTAAACGATGGCTTCTGATCATTCGTCCTAAATATGTCCAGATTCGAATCCCGTGAGGCATGGATGTTGTGTTTGTCATACAGCACTGGCTCTCTCCCTTTCCTGGAACCATTGGGCCTAAATTAGGGCCGGGCGATTGCTTTCAGTCCACTGAGTTGCTTACGGTGGTAGTTAAATCCCCAATAAAATTTAATAAAAAAACAATCTTTCACCCGATTCAGTTCTCATAGTAGCTTTTTTCTCATCATGAAGATTCCTCAAATGAATGGCCAAGTGTTCTGGCACTCCTAGGAATCTCGAAACTTTCCACAGTCTTGCATAATCCAAACAGTCAAAAGCTCTGCTCTAGTCAGTGAATGAAATCCGCCCCAGTAGCGAAGTGATCTCAGCATCTGCTCCCTTACAATTAGTCCGAGGTGTATCGAGGTTCGAATCCTGGTGAGACATGGCTGTTGTTCACGCATTTGTCGTACAGCACCAGTTCTCCCCTTTCCCTAGAACCAGTGGCTCAAGGTAAGGGCGGACGACTGCTCATAGGTCATCAAATTGCTCACTATCTTTTTCAGTCGAATATGTAGAAGCAATTACACGACATAAAATGTATTTTGAATTCGGTAGGGCCGTCCGATGATGCAGTTGTCTGAGCGCTGGCTTTGGATCAATCGGTTTGGGTCTCTGTTTGAAACCCAGTGAGGCATGAATGTTGTGTTTGTCTTACGGCACTGGTTCTGTCCCTTCCCTGGAACCAGCGACCCGAAGTTATGGACGGACGACGGCTTATAGCCATTGAGGTGCTAGCTGTGCTCGCTAAACCCCAATCAAAAGAAGAAGAAAAAATCGGCAGGACACCCAAGTGGCAAAGTTATATACAGCCTGACAGAGAAAATGCCACACCATGAAGGAATGCCCCAAAACAGACCAAACGCCAGACATAGATAACCAAGCAGGTCCTGAGCAAAATGATTTAATTGTCACATACAGATTTGGCTGCAGTGGCCGAATATACAGGATGAACAATAAGGAGTGAGGCCCCCATTTTGTTGGATACAAGGTTGAATCCGACGTGACATGGAGGCAACGAGAGTCCGAATAGTCCTGGGGTATCGTGGACCATGTGGTGTTGATCCGATTCGACAGTTCATCTTCATTTTGCGGGAGTAGAAAGGCACCCAACTGACATCCAATCGTGTCCCAAAGATGCTCGGGGGATCGTGCCAGCCACGTAAGCATCCGCACACCGTGTAAAGCATACAGGTTGATCCGAGCGGTAAGCGACCGGGCGTTTTCCTTTTGAAAAATGGCGTTTGGGATGCCCTGAAGATACGGTAGTGCCATTGGCCGCAGCCTCTCGTCAACATAGCAGCGTGACGTCACTGTGCCCGTAACGCGTACCAGCGGTGAGTGGCTGTTTGCACTGATAACACACCACACCACTATTCCACGTTGCCATGATATGTTCCTTTCCGCAAGGGCGGAAGAATACAGCGTCGCCTCCAGAATCGCACGGAGATCATCCATGGTGAGACAGAACCGCGATTCGTCGCTGAACACCACACTGCTCCATTCGGCACCGCACACAGCGATGGAGTGAAACCACGCCAAGCGGGGACGATGATGGCTCGCTGTTAAGGGTAGCTTTCGGAACGGACGGCTGGACAGCAAACCAGACGCACCCAACCGGCGCGACACTGTACACGTCGATGTATGAGTATCCACGTCTCCCCGTACACTCCGTAAAATGCCTCCCGTTGTGGCCCATGGGTCCGCTACGGCATGATGTCGGATGCGATGGTCGGTGCGCTCGTACGCTTGTCTCTATACTCCCGTCTCCCTACGACGCTGCACGGATCCTTCCTGTGCCCACTGTCTCCAAATAAGACCGACGGTTGAGGCATCACGTTGCGTTTCATCCGCAATAATAAACATAAGGACTATCCGGAGGTACGAAGGCCTACCATGACACCTCACGTGAACCATCCGTTTGACGAAATCGCGTACGACGGCATCTTAAAAACATTAGCACCCGTTTGTTGGTTCTCCAGGCACGGTTACAGGAGAACCACTCACTTCTCTTGGTGGTGACGACGCCTCGAGCGCACTTCGTGCGATTGGCCTCAAAAATGCAATCATTTGTGTAACTTGTACGTGTGGACCCGCCCTGCAATTTCATGGCACTGCGTTCATGTCTTCGAGGTGTGGCATTTTCTCTGTCAGGCAGTGTATATCAGAAAAGGACGGGAAAGCAAGAACCGTCATCTTCTTATTCTGGGCTTCCCAATGCATAAAGGATTTTCAGATCGAACAAATTGTTGCAGAGATATGGTGTCCAAAATCCGTCAAAATAATAACGTAAAACACGACAAATGACATGCTGTAAAGGCAAATGTGTTGACTTTTCTACTGCCACTCTGAAAAGGTCTTCATGTTTCTTCCCCACTGACGTCCCCATATCGATGCGGATTAGCGTCAACAAAAATTTTGAATCTGTCAGGTAACACACGGTAAAGAAATTCACGTCTGTAAGGGTCCTAGAAAACTAGACGTTTGTCATATTCATCACACTTTGACAAGAATAAAAGATCTAACCCCGTTATTGTTGCCGAGTGTTCTCAGCCTCCAGCTTCTGGATATTCATTCAAAATGGGCCGGAGTCCTAGTCCGTGATGCGGTATAGGTAATGTATTTATTTGCCGCACCGGTGGCGCAGTGGTCTAAGCGATGGCCTCTGATCATTCGTCCGAACGGGGTCCGGGTTCGAATCCCGGTGAGGCATGGATGTTGTGTTTGTCTTACGGCACTGGCTCTCTCCCTTCCCTGGAACCAGTGACCCTAAATTAGGGACGGGCGACTGCTTATAGCCCATTGAGTTGCTCACGGTAGTCGTTAAACCTCCAATCAAAAAAAAATGTATTTGTTCTAAGGCTCTCTCTCTCTTCCCCGGCACAAGTTTCCTTAAATTACAGATTAGCAACCGATTGTAGCCCTTAAATTTGCTCATGGTGGCTGCTAAACACCTTTCCCGCCCTCTAAACATGATATAAAGAAGGAGATAGAAACTAGTTATTAGTTGTTGGCATTCAGAAACTAGTTATCAGATGTTGGCGTTCAGAAACTAGTTATCAGTTGTTGACGTTCTGAATCTAGTAATTAGTTGTTGGAGTTCAGAAGCTAAACTCTTAATTCGAGTAGGTAATAACGAGGAAAGGCAATATGGAAACAATATTAACGCATTACATGGCAATCTGGAATGCTAACAGTGAAAAAAACATGTTCCACTCTTGAGGGAACCGCATGCTGTACAAAATACTTTAATTGTGATTGTAATTTTTGAATCGGAATTCTAACAAAGCTAATGGGAAAGCAACGCTTTCTGATGCGCACGTTCGCTCGTTCCAGCCGCGTTCGTCCCACTTCTTAGACAGCGAATAAATTCATTGGATTTGAGTTAAGCCCATTTTATTTTCTCCACGTTGTCTCGTTCCAGCCGGTTAAAGGGTTAAATGTGATGTATAGATATTGTTTAATCGCATTTCTTGTAGTGTATAGGAAAACACAATTTGCCGCCCTAATGGCGCAGTTGTCTAATGTCAACCCCGCCTTCTCGTGGTGCATCCTGTTCCCACTAAAGGGGCTCTGACGACCGCCAATAGCGGTATAACTATACCATCGGGATCAGAGGAAATGCTATCTCACACTCACCAACCCGCTTGGCCAGCGTGGTGAGTTATGGCCAAACACCTCCAAAATGACTCTACAACTTAAATCTTGGCCCTCAGTCTCCGGCAGCTGGAATGTACCTGGCCAAGGCAGCGGCCAGTGCGACATGAAGGCAGAGGGTGCTAAGAATCCCCGGAGGACCGGACTAGGCTGCCATTTGATGCTGACCTTGGCTACCTATAACGGACGCTCCCTATCTTCTGATTCAAGGCTTCTTGAATTGGAAGAGGAACTACAAAGGATCAAGTGGGACATCGTGGGGCTAAGTGAGGTAAGGAGAAAAGGAGAAGATCTCATTGAACTGAAAAGTGGACATCTCTTCTATTATCGTGGGACAGATACTGGCAGGACTAGTGGTGTTGGATTTATAATAAACAAGAAACTGAAGGATAAAGTGGTAGAAGTTGAAAGTTCCTCTGACAGAGCTGCACGACTCGTTATCCAACTATCGAGAAGATACCAGGCTCAGATTATTCAAACTTATGCACCCACCACAAGTCATCCTGAAGAAGAAATTGAAGAATTTTATGAGGAAATTCGTCATCTAAATAATAAAGGTAAGCAGCACTTGAAGATAATTATGGGAGATTTCAATGCAAAAATAGGGCACCGGCAACAGAATGAAACTTCAGTAGGTAAATTCGGTCACGGCAACAGAAACCAGCGTGGAAATACTCTCGTTGAGTTTGCAGAGGCAGAAGGATTTTTCATCTTGAACTCCTTTTTCAAGAAAAAGCCACATAGGAAATGGACATGGAGACATCCAATTGGGACGACAAGTGAAATTGATTTTATTATGTGTAACAAAAAATTCGTCGTCGAAGACTGCAGTGTGCTGAACAAGTTCAACACAGGTAGTGACCATAGATTGGTGAGATGTAAGATGCACCTCAACACTAAACTGGAACGTGGCAAGCTCATAAGACAAACAAAATGTATTGACATAACCAACCTTAAAAAACACCATAATACTTTCAAGTTGGAACTGAAGAACAGATTCTCTGCTTTAGAAGGCCTAACATCGGAAGAAGTGGATATTTCGGAAGTTAACAGAAAAGTAACCAAAGCTCTTATGGAAACAGCAACAAAATTAGCTGGGTCTAAGAACAAGTTGCATGTGAACAAATTATCAGGAAAAACCAAAATGTTGATGCAAAAAAGAAGAGAGATGAGGACAACTAAAGAAGATGTGACTTCCAAAGTGGAATATATAGAGCTATGCAAGACAGCACGAAAAAGTATCACTGAAGACGTAAGGAAATTCAACTGTGAGCTAGTGAGGAAAGCAATTGAAAACAACCAAAGCCTTAAGATAGCAAAGGGACATCTCAGTAAGGGAAGAAAACAGATTATGGCTCTGAGAAAAGAAGATGGTTCTATAACAAGAAATAGAGGCGAAATTTTGACAAGAGTGAAAGATTTCTACTCCAAATTATATGAAAGGGATAATACATGTACTCCAGACATCATGAAAGGTACCAGAGTTCTTCCAGTACTCCCAGCAGAAGTTGCTCATGCAATCAAGAACATGAAGCGGGGGAAAGCTCCAGGAGAAGATGGAATTACTATAGACATCATACAAGAAGCAAGTGGAGAAATTGAAACAGTACTCGCCCAAATTTTCACTCGATGCCTTAATGAAGGGAAGATTCCTGAGGATTGGAACAATGCTACAATGATCCTGCTACATAAAAAAGGTGACATTGAGGATCTCAGGAACTACAGACCTATCAGCCTCCTATCAGTGGTTTATGAAATCTTCACTAAAGTTCTTTCACACCGCTTGAAGGTAACACTGGACATGGCTCAACCGAGAGAACAAGCTGGATTCAGGAGTGGCTACAGCACAATAGATCATATCCACGTACTGAGAGAACTAATTGAAAGAGCGAGGGAATATGAACTTCCATTGTGCATAGCTTTTATCGATTATGAAAAAGCCTTTGATTCGGTGAAACCATCAGCAGTTACCACGGCTCTGAAATCCTGCGGTATTGAAGATGCATACATTAATATTATTAATAACATCATCTATGAAAATGCAAGTGCAAAGATTCGGCTGTTTGAAAATACAACACACATAAAAATTGGAAAGGGAGTGAGACAAGGTGACACCATATCTCCGAAGCTCTTTAATGCCACATTGGAAAATGTCTTTCAATCACTGAACTGGGAAAACAAAGGGATAAAGATTAATGGAGATTATCTAACCCACCTTCGTTTTGCTGATGACGTAGTCATTTTTGCAACTACCCCATCAGAGCTGCAGAGTATGATCCAGGAACTTGCTGACAAGAGTAAAGAAGTGGGATTAAAAATGAACTTTCAGAAGACAAAAGTGATGGTCAATGCTTTTACAAGAAATGAAGATTTATCGATTGATGGAGAAAAACTGGAGATAACAGATACGTATGTTTATCTTGGACAGCAGATATCAAGTGAGGGTCACATTGATGAAGAAATTAATAGGCGTACAAAACTTGCCTGGAGAGCTTTTGGAAGAAACAGCATAATTTTCAAGAGCAATATGCCATTATGTCTTAAAAGAAAAGTGTTTGATCAATGCATCCTTCCAGTGCTTACGTATGGTGCAGAGACGTGGACCTTAACTAAAAGAGACATACATAGGCTGCAAACAACTCAAAACAGCATGGAGAGGTGCATACTTGGTGTAACCAGGAGAGATAAGAAGAGGAACTCGTGGATACGAAAAATGACGAGAGTGGAAGACATCATGATCAGAGTTAAATCCCTGAAATGGCAATGGGCTGGACATACTGCCAGAAGGACAGACCATAGATGGACAGCCGAAATTTTAGATTGGATTCCAAGGGACAGGAAAAGACCCAGAAAAAGACCACATGGGAGATGGGTGGATGAAATTCGTAAATATGCGGGAGTGACATGGAGGAGACTGGCACAAGACAGACCGTTGTGGAGGAAACTTGGGGAGACCTTCGTCCAGCAGTGGATTGATAATGGTTGACAATGATTATGATGATGATGTTGCGACCAAATTGAGCAACTCTATGGGCTATAAGCAGTCACCTGTCTCTAGTTTAAAGTCACCGGTTCCAGGGAAGGGAGAAAGCCAGTGCCGCATGCCAAAAACAACATCCATCCTTCACCGGTATCCGAACCCGTACCGATCTTAGGCGAATGGTGAGAAGCCGGCGATTAGACAACTGCGCCACTAGGGCGGCAAATTGTGTTTTCCTATACACTACAAGAAATGCGATTAAACAATATCTATACATCACGTTTAACCCTTTAACCGGCTGGAACGAGACAACGTGGAGAAAACAAAATGGGCTTAACTCAAATCCAATGAATTTATTCGCTGTCTAAGAAGCGGGCCGAACGCGACTGGAACGAGTGAACCTACGCATCAGAAAGCGTTGCTTTCCCTTTAGCTTTGTTATTAAAAGTGGTCATTTAGGAATACATTCACTGTCTAAGAAGTGGGCTGTACGTGGCTGGAACGAGCGAACCTGCGCATCAGAAAGCGTTGCTTTCCCCTTAGCTTTGTTATTCAAAATGGTCATTTAGGAATATATTCGCAGTCTTAGAATGGGCCGAACGCGGCTTCAACGAGTGAACCTGCGCATCAGAATGCGTTGTATTCCCATTAGCTTTGTTATTCAAAGTGGTCACTTAGGAATATATTCCCTGTCTAAGAAGTGGGCCAAAACCGGCTATAACTTGTGAACCTGCGCATTAGAAAGCGTTGCTTTCCCATTTGCTTTGTTATTCAAAGTGGTCATTTATTAATATATTCCATGTCTAAGAAGTGGGCCGAAAGTGGCCGGAACGAGTGAACCTGCACTTCAGGAAGCGTTGCTTTCCCATTAGCTTTGTTATTCAAAGTGGTCATTTAGGAATATATTCCCTGTCTAAGAAGTGGGCCGAAAGCGGCTGCAACACTACTTTCCCCCTTAGTTTTGCTATTCAAAGTGGTCATTTAGGAATATATTCGCTGTCTTAGAAGTTGGCCAAACGCAGCTCGAACGAGTGATCCTGCGCTTCAGAAATCGTTGCCTTCCCCTTAGTTTTTTTTATTCAAAGTGGTCATTCAGGAATATATTATCTGTCTAAGAAGTGGGCCGAAAGCGGCTGGAACGAGTGAACCTACGCATCAGAAAGCGTTGCCTTCCCCTTAGCTTTGTTATTCAAAGTGGTCAATCAGGAATATATTCCCTGTCTAAGAAGTGGGCCGAAAGCGGCTGAAACGAGTGAACCTGCGCATCAGAAAGCGTTGCTTTCCACTTAGCTTTGTTATTCAAAGTGATCATTTAGGAATATATTAGCTGTCTAATAAGTGGGCTGAACGCGACTGGAACGAGTGAACCTGCTCATCAGAAAGCGTTGCTTTCCCCTTAGCTTTGTTATTCAAAGTGGTCATTTAAGAATATATTCGCTGTCTAGGAAGTGGGCCGAACGCTACTGGACCGAATTCATTCAGGGTATGTTTAGTAGTCCATAATTACCTTGAAGACTAGGGCATCGAAAAAAGGTTGCTTTCGCCCTCTGATTTGTTGTTCAGAGTGGTCATTCAGGCGTATGATTGACCCTAATCTCTTCTGACAAATTAACTGATAAAGGGCTATGGCATTGGAAACGAATTTAAGGAAGGAGATAGGAGACATTTGAGTAACGTTTTTTTTTACCCAGTTGCACGATTTTCGTTTCAGGGAGACTAGCCCTTCTCTATCATGTTCTAGGTCATGGAACAGGGAATATAGTACTATAAGAGGGGAATTTATTATCTATGACATGTTTATTTTCTCGACTACTGAGATGAAAGGAGGTAAAGATGAATTATTTCACCGTAGCTTCTCTAAAGTACCGTCGCTATGTGAACATTTCTGTTTGGAGGGAGCAAACATTTTGCGCACAGTTTAGTTCAAGCACCGTATATCATCCGCTTAAAGGCTTAATCGGCTGAACATCCAGTTGAGTGCTTCGCTGGTTAATTCATGCCTAGTTAGGGAAAGTTTATATATTTCTACCTGGTAAAATTAACTTTGATCCAAACACCTGACATTTAAACACTCCGTAAAATGCAAACAGCTTTTCGGCAGCTGAATGTTATTAAAATGCACCCAACAAATTTTGTGATTCGGATTTTTTTATCGCTTTAAAAATATCAGCTGAACCACAATTTTCGGAGTCCTCAGTATTCCTCCAGCGCTCAACATTTTCTGCAGAAAGAAAAATTTGACTCGTTAAACTACGGTTAAGTTTCTTTAAACTAAGATATTTAAAATCAATTATTTTCGCTCTCTTCGAATTTCCATGGGAGTAAAAATCACTAGAGGGAATTCCAAAGGTCATTATATAGTGATAATTAAAAACAGTTCTTTTGCGATTTGATGGCGAATAATAATTGAAAGAACTGCGTTAAACGAATGCGAGAACTGTATTGATTTTAATTTAGGGTATGTGAAAAATAAAAGTGCACTACTTTAGTTCTACCACACTTCCTGCGAAGTATAGAGAATATTTGCCCTTTGGTCGTATTGGCACACATTAGGTTTTCTTCTGTTCAAGAAACAGCCACATGGAAATCAATGAATGAAATACGGGATTACATCATTATTCAGTACAAATTCGGAAGTGTGGAATCCGTTTATTTTTGTAAATATGACATCAATGGTAAGTCAGATAATATCCGAGAACTAGAAACTGCCGCGCAAGTGGCGCAGTGGTCTAAGCGTTGGCTTATGGCTATTCGTCCGAGAAGGGTTCGAGTTCGAATCCCCGTCAGGCATGGATGTTGTGTTTGTCTTACGACACTGTTCTTTCCCCAAAACCAGTGGTCCTAAATTAGGGACGCTTGACTGCTCACGGTGGTCGTTAAACCTTCAATAAAAAAACATCTTGAAAATGGCTATATTCAAATCAATCGGAAACTTTAAACTTGATCGTTCAGGGTGATGTGGTGGTTAGCATACTCGGGCGCTATCTGGGAGACTCTGATTCCTTCCCAGCTCCAGAATGACGACATTTTCAAATATTATCTACCATTCATGTCTTATTTACACCAATAAACGGAGTCCCAGCTTACAAATTTGTATTGCACATGGAAATGTTTGTTGTTCTAGCAGTCGGGTTAGGATATGTGTAGGTTAATACACAGTAAGGTTTGCTCATCCCGCTTTCCTCGCAGACGACTAATCGTGACGTCACGAGTGACACCACCGTTCTAACATGTGAATCGTAGATCCGAACGAAGTCAATAGACAGTAAGGTTTGCTTATCCCGCCTTCCTCGTAGACGACCAATCGTGACGTTACTGAGTGACATCACCGTCCTAACATGTGAATCGTAGATCCGAAAAAGGTTAATAGGCAGTAAGGTTTGCTCATCCCGCTTTCCTCACAGACGACTAATCGTGACTTCACTGAGTGACATCACCGTCCTAACATGTGAATCATAGATCCAAACAAGGTTAACAGACAGTAAGGTTTGCTCATTCCGCCTTCCTCGCAGACGACTAATTGTGACGTCACTGAGTGACATCCCCGTCCTAACATGTAAATCGTAGATCCGAACAAGGTTAACAGACAGTAAGGTTTGCTCATTCCGCCTTCCTCGCAGACGAATAAAATCGTGACGTCACTGAGTGACATCACCGTCCTAACATGTGAATCGTAGATACGAACTTAGCTATGGAGGAAGATGTCTCGTCAACAATTTTTAGCACGTCTTTTGTAAAAAAAGATCGTGCTTATGTTATCGGTTTGTCCGTCCGCTGTACGCACGATATCTCTGCAACTATCCGTCCGATTTGAAAAATTTCTTTTTTGTTGGATAGTGTTAGCAATATGGCATGTTTTTCATATAAATTCAAAATTTTCAAGTGATTCATAGACTTTCCGCTAGGGGGCGTAAAGGAAAATTGGTTTCCCCCTATATCTCTGTTTCTAAATCTCCGATTTGAAAAAACAATTCTGCACCAGATACAACTCCCGTTGTGAAAATCCTTTGCACATAATTTCGAATTTTTGTAAAAAATGGTTTAGCCACCAGGTGGCGTAAGCCTTAATTTCCGCTTCTGATGTATTTGCAGTAAAATATGAGCTTCTAAAATCTCTATCGAAAAAAAGGCGTTTGTTGATCGATACTACTCATGTCGACAAACCTTTTCGGAACATTTTTTCTTGAAATAATGCATGGCTTCTACGTCAGGGGGCGTAGATGTATATTTTATTTTTGTCAATATCTCTACTTCGAAGAGACCGATTTGAAAAATTCCTTCTGTGTTGGATAGGGTTTCTGATGCGAAATGTGTTTCCCAAAAATTCAAAATTTTCAAGTAAATCATAGACTTTCCGCTAGCAATCACAAAAGTAAATGGCGTTTTCTGCGTTATTTTTGTTCCTAAAACTCCGATTTTAAAAATTCTTCCTGTATCGAATACAAGACCTGGTGGAAAACAGGAAAATATTTTTCACATAATTTCTAATGTTTGGCAAAGAGTGGTTTGGCTACCAGGGGGCATAAGTGTTAATATCTGCTTCTGATGTATTTGTAGCAAAATCTGGGATCCTGAAAACTCGACTAAATTTTTTTTTCTTGGACCGATACGGCTCATATGGATAAACCTTTTGAGAATACTTTCTTTCTAAAATAACGCATGGTTTTCTCACCAGGGGACGTAAAGTCACATCTTTTTTTTGTCGATATCTCTGTTTCTAAGAATCCGATTTGAAAAATTGTTTCTGTGTTGGAGAGCGTTTCCGGTGCGAAATGTTTCTCATATAAATTCATGTTTATCTTAACGCACAAGTCTGCAACCACAGGGCGTAAGCTCACGATTCCGTTTACAGCAATATCTGAGGGATTAAAAACCCGATTGAAAAACTTCTTTCTTCCGTCAGATACTATTGTTTTCCATACCGGTTCCATTGACTTTGTGTAGCTTTGATAAATTTAATTTTCGTTTGAACGAATTCAAAAGTCGTGTTATTACACCCGAAAATTTGGTGTCATCTTTCTTGTTATAACTCGGACACAGAACAAAGGCTTATGCATAAGCATATTTGTACTAAATGCAGAAGAAATTCAGAGTCATGTAAAAGAATTTCGTGATGGAGATTTCAAATATACCTTAAGCGAAGCTGTTTCCACCTTTTATTTTGGAAGTCCAAGTGGCTAAGACTCAACATTCTTGGCTAAGCGAAATATTATTACTTATTTTTTTTTTGGAAGTTCAACGACCACCGTGAGCAGCTCGATGGGCTATAATCAGTCACCCGTCCCTAATTTAAGGCCATAAATTCCAGGGTAGGGCGAAACCAGTGCCATAAGACAAACACAACATCCATGCCTCACCGGGATTCGAACCCGGACCCCATCTCGTCGAATGGTCAGAAGCCAGCGTTTAGACCACTAAGCTACCGGAGCGACCAAAACATTCTATCAAGAAAATATATCAAATCAATAAAACAGGCAAGACTTTTATCGTAAATTTATCTAAACCATGTAGTTAACCTCCTAATAATAGCCGCTCCGGTGGCGCAGTGGTCTAAGCGATGGCCTCTGATCATTCGTCCGTTAGGGGTCCGGGTTCGAATCCCGGTGAGGCATGGATGTTGTGTTTGTCTTACGGCACTGGCTCTTTCCCTTCCCTGGAACCAGTGGCCCTAAATTAGGGACGGGCGACTGCTTATAGCCCATTGAGTTGCTCACGGTGGTCGTTAAACCTCCAATCAAAAAAAAAAAAAAAAAAAAAAAAACCTCCTAATAATAATTGCAAATACTAAAAGTAAACAATTAAATGCTCTTATAGCGCTGTAAATCCCGTTTATTTACTGGCATAATACGTATATTGATTCGACCAGTTTTCGCTTTCCACTGGGAGGTTTTATCACGACAGTAGATAGACAATAGGCAGCATTTTATGTCTACCTACTGCCTTGAAAAAGCCTCTTCCTGGAAAGCGATAGTTTATGGTATCTACACTGCTGGCCACCCAAAATGCAGCACCAAGAAGGATACGAGATAGCAAAGACAGATTTACGGGACACATAACAACAGATATAAAGATGAAACTATTGAGCTTACAGGCCCGTACGACTTGCGGAACACGCAGACATCAATAGTTCGTGTGGCCCCCATGGCTGGCAATAACGGCCGCTACACGCCACGGCATCGAACGAAAGAGGCTTTGGATGTGGGCTTGGGGCATGTCGGTCCAGGCTGTTTCCACACGTTGCCACAGTTCATCAGGCGTATTCGCGGGTAGTGCTTGCCGGGCCACTCGGTTGCCGATTAGCTACCAGACGTGTTCGATGGGCGACATATCGGGAGAACAGGCTGGCCACGGCAGCAGTGACACCTGGTGGTCCGTGAAGAATTGTTGCTTCTTATTCAAGTCATGCGCATATGATAATGGAATTTGAGACCATTATTCCTATAAAATATGTCCCAACTGTGCTAGGTCATTTGGCGGAAAGTGGGATCTGACATTCCATTCCATATATCCCCACATATGTTCATCAATATTATAGCCTGGAGATTTAGGTGGTCAGGATAGCAAAGGTACCTCATCCTGATGCTCTGCAAACCACAACTTGCACGTTTTGTGCAATGCACGGGTGCAATAACTGGTTAAAAACCAAGGAAGGTAATTAGTGAATAGTGCCTGAAACACTGCGTGCAGAAGAATAGATTCGTACGTAGCAGGTGTGACACGATGCTACAGAATAACTAATGGCGTTAATGAATGCCATGATAATGTCACCCCACAGCATCAGGGATCTACTCCATGCTTCGCAGTCGAAAACAAGCACTGGAGGTGTTACTGCAGGATTTCGTTTGACGTACACTGTAACAGTGGTGGAAAACATTGTGAAGTACGATTAATCAGATCAGATGACACGATATTGTAACCTAGGCACCAATGTTTGACAGGAGTGAATTTAGGTAACCATTTTGAATGCATTGAATTAGAATCATCTTCCCTTTCCTCAGCATCATTTTTCGCCATTTTGATGCAGCAGGTCAATGGGCATGGCTCTCACTTCTTAGCCGTCCCATCCGAGGGAAAGCTAGATTTATGGGGTTTTTTTTGTATCTTTTTTTTTTTTTTTTTTGCAATGCTAGGGAGGGACTGGATAATGATCTCTGAGGGGTGAGAGGAAGGTAATTCAGAAAGATCTGCCTCTTCTTTCTAGGAACAAGAGAACGTACTACGGTGTTTTTTAACAGAGGATTTGACTTTTCTGGGGGGATTTGGTTGGAATGCAGAGAGTAGGGAAGGTGGCAAGAGATAACCCTGTTACATCTTTAGCGCCTCAGTTTTAATGTACTTTGCATCACTTTATACGTTTTGTTGCCTTCACGTTTTCTAGTCAGACTTTTGTAAATTGCCTAACGGCCATAAATACTGGCATGGTGGATTACCCGGCGAGCTATTATAACCAAAATAGGATCATTCCGACTGGCATTCAACTCTGTAGCAATTTGTAGTGCCGTGGTCATGTGCTTTAGTTGAGCAGTTGGTGTCAACGTTCGCCTATTCTTATCTGACATGTTCGTACGGCGTGAAGAATTTGCACGTTTGGAGGCGACGCCGCGTCCTTTTTTAACAGACAGTCAAAATTTTCAATACAGGTTCACGTGTTCCACCTATCTATATGTGCCTCTCTACTTAATGAAGCCCCTGCAAGACGCTCATTAATGATCACGCCTTCTTTCAGGTCACTGAGATTTAGCATTGTCGACAATCACTCGACAACAGCATTTTCACTTGCTACGGGATAGCCGACATCGTATCACACCTCTTTACAAGCTTCATATCGTGGGTGACGTTGTCCTTGTGAATGCGATTTGTATACTGTGCATTTCGTGCAGTCCAGTCGCTGTTGGTGTTTCCATTATTTTCGTAAAATCCTGTAGTTATTTTTATTCCCTGTATGATACTTAACACTATCTAATTTCATTTTTCTAGCATAATGATGTGGTAGGTAACAACAGGAAAATATTTTTCATTAATACACTCATGCTCAAAAACTAAGGATAAGTGTGAATCTCAAGAAACTATTGCGATTCGTCATGCAAACTACTCCATACGTTTTCCGGAATGAGGAAAGTTCATCTGCTGCTCTAGCAGACTGATAGCCGCCCTATGAGCACAACACACGTCGCGTAGCACGCGGCGGGTTATAAAAAGAGAAGTCAGAGCAGCAGAATAGAACATTTCAGATGTGCTACACAGCTGTATACTAAATGAATGTGGCTCTGCAAACCCATGTGGATTATGAAGAATCATTGACTTACTCGAGGCTGGCCAAACCCACATCGCAGTGTCTCAGGAGCTACGTGTCCCACAAACTGTCATTTCCAGACTCTGGCGGCGTTTCCAACAGGACGAAAATGTGTCTCGACGCTACAGAACAGGATGTCCATAACAACGCTGCAACAAGACCGTCTTTTGTCACTAAATGCCAGATGACACAGGCAGATTACAGCAGAGACCATTCAGCTACCACAGGGACCGTGGTTCCAAGGCATACTGTGTATAGATGATTGAGTACAGCCTGTATGCCCGCAGGCCTATCAAATGCATTCCGCTAACTGCAGACGATCGAAGATCCCCTGTAGCAGAGAACATCATGATTTGATAGCTGGCCACTGGTCCTGTGGTTTGTTTACTGACAAATCCAGGTTTAGTCTACACAATCATTTAAGCCGTGCCTTCACCTGGAGAGCACTTAGCACTCTGTCAAACAACTCCAACATTCCTGAACATCATCGCTTGGAGGCGGTGGGATTCTAGTGTGGGGCTGAATAATGTTGAGTTCAGGTACACTTCTCCATGTGGGGTTGAAAGAGAAACCGTGACAGATCAGACAAACCGCGATGTTATTCAGCAACCGGCTATTCATGTGTACAATGGAACCTGAGTTCATGTTTCTGGATGACAATGCACGTCCTCATCCGGCTTCCATAGTGGGGAGTACCTAGAAAGTGAGGATATCATTCGGTTACAGTGTCCATTTCGCTTTCCCGATTTAAGCCCCATTGAGCATGTAATGGACACACTAGGGAGACGTATTGCAGGATGTCATCCACTTCCTAGAATTCTGGAACTTCGTACAGCATTGACGAAAGAATGGTACTCTGTACCGCAAAGGCAGTTTGTAATCTATTGCTGAGTCAGCCCAGACGTTGTACTACATATGTCGCTGTGACTGGCCAACATACAGCATATTTAACACTTTCTTCACCATAAAACATTTATGTTTTGCACGAGATGAGCATTGCAAATAAGCTCCAGGGAGCTGTTTTTCTTTATTTTTACCACTATGGAGGATCCTCTAGTGTTTTTTCTGAATTTTCGTTTAGTTCAATGTGCTCCAGAACATCTTGGTTCCAGTCCTAAAGGTGGAAGAGTCGAAAGTGATATTGTCCTTAAATTTTGAGCATAATGGCTTATTTCACACATTTCAAAATATTCTGTGTGGCTTTGTGTATCTCTTGTTCAGTGTAAAATTGTGATTTTAAGAATGCAATCTACAATCTTATATATATATATTATTTTTTTTTCACCAGCTCCTTTGAGAGTTTCGGTTACTCCAGAACACCAAACTTTGAATATCGGAGAGGCTGCTGTAATGAACTGCACGATTTCTGGATATCCGATTCATACTGTCACGTGGAAGAAAGATCAAAGGCATCTAGCTCCGAGTTCAAGAATACAGCTGCTGACGCGTGAAGTTCTTCATATTACATCACTAACAAGGGAAGACAAAGGAATGTACCAGTGCTTTGTCTATAATGACATGGATGCTGCTCAAGGTACAGCGGAAATAAAGATAGGAGGTATGAAAAATAAGTTTAAATTTCAGTTTTAACGGTTGGTAATTAGAATATTGTCCCACAACAGATGCTGTTCAATTAATATTCCATTTTTCGTTGCAAATGTATACTATGTAGAAAAAGGATCCAGACACCTCTATATACGCAAATTAATGTTTCAGGATGTACTTGCGGGGGTGTCGTATAAAAAGAACGTTGGCACACCGGTTAAACAGCATTGGAGACGACTATACCGTGGCCAGCTGAACTGACGGGCTTTCATAGATCCATAGTGCTTTGGTGCCATCTGTGCAAGCAATCAGTGCTCAGCATTTCTGCTCTTCTGGAATTCCTCAAATCCACTGTTGCTGATGTTCTTCGTCGGTGGGAAGTACTATACTGTGCAAATTAATTGGGACAAAATAACAAAATCACTCTTTGTTCCAAAAGTATGCCTTTATATCATTATATGCCTTGATATACACTGATAAATACCTGTATTAGTATGAAGTATGTCCTCCTTTAGCAGAAATGACCTCTTGAATTCGTTTTGGCATTGACTCCACTAATTGAGTGCACATAGTTTTGACTTCATAATCGTGGAACCACACTTCATTCGTTATCATGCGTTCTTTGGTTGTACAGTCCATTTTACCTAAACGTCTCTTCAAAATATTCCGCATGGGATTTAAGTCTGGTGAATTTTCAGGCCAATCAAGCAAATGATTTTGATTTTCCAGCTTGACCAATTTCGAATTGTGACATGGGACCAAGTCATGTTGAAATGCCCCGTCAAAAGTTTGCAAGAATGGAACAATCCTACGTTGTAATATTTCTACGTACTTGGCTGAATTGATTATACATTGAACAGGAACTAAGCTTCCAGTGCCATTTGATGTGAAAATACCCCAAAACCTTTGTTTCAGAGGGTGTTTTACAGTTTGTTTGACATGCTCAGGTCTTAAGGGTTCACAGTTGCTTCGTCTAACGACATTTGCTTGGTGACCCTGCACAAATAAATGAGTCTTATCACTGAAAATTACGTTTTTCCAGTCGTCAGCAGTCCATGATTTAAATTTTGTGGTCCATGCTAAACGTTTTATCTTCATTTTCATATTCATATATTGTTTTTTCGTTGGTCTTCTTGCCTTCCTGCCAACTTCCAGAATCCTACGGCGTACAATTGAATCACTAACATCACAACCACTGGCCAATAACTTTCTTTGAAGGTCGGTGCTTGTTTTTTTTTTTTTTTTTTGGATTCATTTTACTATTTCTGATTAGATATTTATCGGTTCGTGGAGTTGTTTTTCGTTTTCTTTCAGATTTACCTCTCCTTTTTGGAGACGATGATCCAGATGTTTTGTATTGCGTAGGCAGTCTTGATACACTTGATTTGCCTACACCAACTGTAGAAGCGATATCTCTTACGGTCATAGAAGTATGATCCTTCAGAGCAATTATTTTTGCACGCTTCCTTGGGGAAATATCCATTTTTCAATACACGAAAGCAACACGTACTCACAGAGAGCAAAAACTAACATCCACCTGCCAAACACGAAAGCTCACAACTAAAGCGCCTATTTCCTGTTTAAAACCTGTCAAATCACATTCTTACTAACCAGTTCTAACAGTCACACCACCTCACAGCTGATAAAACCGGTTTACGTGGGTTTCCGACATCAACTGGCGATTACATTACAAATCTGAGAATGAAATACCTTGTCCCAATTAATTTGCACGGTATGGTAGATGATGATAGTGCAGCGAAGATGCGCTCTATGATGAAAACGAAACTGAGTGATCGTGCGAAATAAAGCTTGCTGGGTAATTTGAAGAAGGCACGGACGTCCTCTGCCATAGATCTGGCCGGTGACGTAGCACAATTCTATGAGGCAGCTATTTACAACAGAAAGTTAATCGGAAACCGCATTCCAGCGGTTAAACGTCAGATGGAAACAGAACAGGATGGAAGAGGATCGCATAGAGAGACAATACACGCTGTACAGTCTTTCGTTTGAACGCGTGAGTGTCCGTTTCTGTTACGACGAAAGCTTCCTTTGATTATTAGGCTTGACAAAAGCCAAGTATAAATACTTTTTTGTTGAACAGTTCCGAGCTTTCAATACTTCGGCTTTTCTTCGGCATAGATCTTTACCTGTTTCAGCCAGCCTTGTCACAGTGCAAGGTCTCTCCGGGTCTGGTTTGCTGAGCTGTTTTCCTAATCAACATTTCTGAACTGAAATATCGCTTCTGGAGACGGACAGACAGGTCGATCAGCGGAAGAACTGACAGCGATAATCCTACCTGTCTTTATTAGTCAGTCACAAAAATAATGTCTTCAATATGATGGGTCGATGTGGTTTCTGCGGACGTACTGGCAGGCGGATGGACGTAAGGATATAAATCGATAATCGTAGAACGCCTGCCTGTATCTATTTTTTTTTTCTGTGATTCGAGGTTTAGCGACTATCGTGAGCAACTTATAATGAATATAATTGCTTCTATTAATTATAATGAATATAATGCTTTCACTAATATTATAATGGATTCAGCTTCTTCTAAGCTAATGCTTCTTCTAATGCTTGTTGTGTTATTAATTATTATCATGAATAAACTTTCCTGCTAGTAGTGTAGTAATAATATTGAACAAGCTTTTAACTGCTAGTAATGTTGTAGTAGTAATTAAGATGAATAAAGTCTTATGCTGGTTGTTAATAATAATCAACTAATGAAATAAACCTAACAGCCAGACAGAGATCTGACAAAACTATGAACTGAGAAAGACGTACTTACGAAGACAATCTTTTATTTGGTAAACTTCTGGCTCTCACATAAACGAAGATCTCTTTATACAACAACAGCTTTCTGACACATAAACCACAGCTCACTTCGTACAACAACAGCTCACTTCTTACAACAACAGCTCACTCTACGCACATCAACAGAAATCTCTCTTCCACATAAACAAACGCTCTCTCTATACAACAACAAACGCTCTCTCTACGTATCGTTGAACGCGCCTATTTATACTAGCTACCACCACGTCATGACTTACACTCATTGCCAGATCTCATTCAGAGGGAGAAATAACATCTCGTTCAGTAAGAAGATAATTTACATAGTAAAATAAAATAACCAGAGATAGTAAAAATCAAAAGGAAAGTGAATCTAGAGTATACGTTACAAACTCAATGGGCTATAAGCAGTCGCCCGTCCCTAATTTAGGGTCACTGGTTCCAGGGAAGGGAGAGAGCCAGTGCCGTAAGACAAACACAACATCCATGCCTCACCGGGATTCGAACCTGGATTCGAATCATTTGTCCGAAAGGGACAAATGATCAGAGGCCATCGCCTTATACCACTGCGCCACCGGGGCGGCTCACTGTATCTATCAGTCACAGAACGAATTTGTTTGGATTTGGCGTTAAAGGCAGAGACATAATTTATCCGGTCGGACAAACAGTGAAGCTGCTGATGAATGCATGGAACATGTGATTTTCGCAATTTTATATAGCTGTTTCTGTCGATTGCAAAGACAAATTGATCAACATTTTGAAGCTTAAGTATCATTCACGCTGAAGAAAAACACTGGATGAAAGACAGCCCAAATAATAACCTTTCCTGCATGCAATGTGTATGTTATTAAAATTTGGGAACGCGAACAATTAACCTAGGCAATGAATTGAGGCTACACCTCTAGATCTTGCTTGAGTGCTCAGTTTTATGAAGTTAAGTGAAGGAGTGTTGAGTGCCCTTTGCCTTTTTTCGCCCAATTTTAAAGAACAGCACGTGTGCATCAGCTTTTGTTCGGAATTAGGCAACTGCTGTTTTGTTTCATGGTCTTTACCATAAGCCCATGATTTGTCATAATTTATGACATTGGACAGGTAATTATCGTCTGCTTCAAATTTTTCTTCCAACTTCGTGCAATTATTCACCCGGGATTGCTTCTTTTCATCGGTCAAGACGTGCGGCACCTATTTTGGTGGAATTTTTCTCACGCTCAGAACATTCGTGAAATTGCACTGACAAGTTTCAAAAGAAATGCCTTATTTAGACATTATTTCCTGAGGCGCCTCCCATTGATTCTTTAAGGATCACCAATAATAAATAAATATACACGTACAGGTAGATCTCGGTATCCGCGATAGATACATTCCACGAAATCGCCGTATATACCGAATTCGCGTAAATCTGAACGCATTTTATACAGTTAGGTTCCCACTTATTCACAAATCCACTTTAAAATGATCGAGTTTACACAGAGTGGCCACCTCATTATCACCACCTGACAGTTTTAAGCACTTGAGCTATGGCTGCACGTTGTTGCCGCCAGAGGGCGAGGCTAGTATAAGAACGGAAAGCTAAGTGCTTGCGACAGTAGTAGATGTGATTTTTGGGTGACGAGATGGGTAAAAAATGCGATTTAATGGACTTTCAACGTGGGATGATTGCAGGATCTCGGAGCCATGGAGCGAGTATCACCGAAACCGCCGCATTCGTGAAATGTTCCAGAGCAGCTGTTGTTAAAGTGTTTAAAGACTGGACTGTCAGTCAAAAAACTGGGTCGCTACGTGCAACGTGTGGCCGTCATCGATTAGTGACTGCTCGGGCGGAACGGATAGTGCCCAGACTGTTAACAGACAACAGAAGGGCAACAGTGCAGAAAATTACAGACCATCCTAATCAAGGATCCCCTCAAATGATCTCTGCACGCACTGTTCGCCGTACACTGCATCGGATGGGATATGGCAGCCGAAGGCCTGTTCGAACACCTTTTCTGTCTGCAGTTAACAAGAGAAAACGTCTCCAGTTAGCACAGGAGCACAAGGATTGGACAGTCGATAATTGGAAACAAATTATGTTGTCCGATGAATCACGTTTTCAGTTGCACCATGCCGATGGCCGAGTTAGAATTGCGCGGGAACAGCACGAAAGCATGAACACCAAATGCATTGCTACAACCCTTCAAGCTGTTGGAGGCAACGTTTTGGTTTGAGGAATGTTTTCCTGGCATTCTTTGGGCCCTTTTATTCGTGTTGATCAACGTCTGACTGGCACATCATATCTAAACATCGTTGCGGACCAAGTGCATCCTGTCATGTGGATGGTTTATCCCAATGGCGATGGCTACTTTCAACAAGATAATGCATCCTGCCATAGAGATCGTATTGTACAGGACTGGTTTCAGGAGCATGCCGGTGAGTTCACTTTGCTTAGGTGGCCTCCACAATCTCCAGATCTCAACCCCATTGAGAATTTGTTTGATGAAGTTGAACGAGCCATCAGACAGCTGGATCCAGAACCCTGCAATCTCACACTCCTGGAAAGTGCTATTCATCAAGCATGGTCTCAGATTCCACAAACCACCTATCAACATCTCGTGGAGTCCATGCCACGAAAATTCGACGCAGTATTAAAGGCAAAAGGGCCGCCCCGGTGGCGCAGTGGTCTAAGGCGCTGGCCTCTGATCATTCGTCCGTAAGGAGTCCGGGTTCGAATCCCGGTCAGGCATGGACGTTGTGATTGTCTTACGGCAGTGGCTCTCTCCCTTCCCTGGAACCAGTGACCCTAAATTAGGAACGGGCGGCTGCTTATAGCCCATTGAGTTGCTCACGGTGGTCGTTAAACCTCCAATCAAAAAAAAAAAAAAAAAAAAAAAAGGCAAAAGGTGGCACAACGAAGTACTGAGGAGGTGGTCATAATAAAGTGGCCACTAAGTGTATAGTATTTAGATTACAAACAAACAATATTATCTTTCTGAAACCTAATTTTAATACAGAAAATCGAAATATAATACGTACTTCCTATGTAAATATGTACGTAGTAACCTATAAATGTAGTGTGCACGTACAGTACTTACGTAATGTTAATGTTGAATACACGTGTAACGTAACAGTCCACTGTAATTTTATAAAATCCTGTTTCACATCTTATACACAGTAGGAAGCTTCTGGCTCATCACATTAAAAGATTCTGATGATGTTGCAGTCTGTCCAGTTCCTCTGATGGATTTCTGAAGAGACGAATCAGTTGCAGTTGAAGTGTTCTCGCTGGAAGCTTGACGTTCGCTTGAAAGGTCAAGGTGTTTTGTAAAAACATGTTTAATTGTCGAATGTGAAGTTTTCTTCACCATCTGGAAATTGTAACATTTCAGAACACGTTTGACTTCTCTCTTCATTTTAGCACTTCTCACCGTCTCAGGATCATGGTCTTCAAAAATTGTCATTGCAGCTCCGGAACGCCTCGGCCATTTTGTTTTTGTTATAATTATTGTTTCCTCGTAGTGTTAACAGATGGCACCACTGACTTGCGTAAATCCGAAAACACGAATAACGAAACCGCGTATACCGAGATCTGCCTGTATATATGGGTAATGATTTTCGTTACTGCGAAATGAAGCAGCTGTTACTAGGTAATACGTTTTCGAATTTTGAAGGTCGAGTACAGCTTTAACAATTTCAGTCAGGGTTGAAGAAGGCAATTACTTTTTAGTTTAATGCGTCTAAGTGAAGTGGCACAAAAGAGGGCTTCAAGTCAGACAGCAAGAAGGTGATAGTTCGCTGGGTACGTCTAAATAGGAGTGGGGAAAGGAATATTCCTGCCCGCAATCCTAAGGAGCATCAGGGGCGAAGAGGATAGTTCAACGACCACAGAAGCACTGGAATCAGCGCTCTCTCTGGAACGAGAGAGCAATTCTACTGCAATTCTTTACTGCAATATGGATTTCTGTACTGCAACATCGATTTTTGGGAGTCTAAAACCTCAATGCTTCGTTTATTCTGTCAAGTTGCTGATTTCTGTAATGATTTTCGTTACCGCGAAATGAAGCAGCTGTTACTATGTAATATTTTTTCGAATTCTGAAGGTTGTGTACAGCTTTGACAATTTCAATAAGGGTTGAACAAGATAATTACTTTTAGTTCAATGCGTCTAACGGAAGTGACCCAAAATAGGTCATCAAGTCAGACAGCAAGAAGATGGTAGTTCGCTGGGTACGTCTAAAAAGGAGTGTGGAAAGGAATATCCCTACCCGCAACCCAAAGGAGCATTAGTGGGGAAGCAGAGAGTTCAACGAGCACAGGAATCAGTGCTCTCTCTGGAACAAAAGAACAATTCTGCTACAATTTCCTACTGCAACATAGATTTCTGTACTTACCACGTCAGAAAGGAGAACATAGTCTATCAGTCAAAGGAGAACTTCAGGAATGCTTGTCAGAAATTTTTCGAAGCACTGGAGATACTGAGTACCACGGATTTTCAAAGTTTTTGTATATATATATGTTATATCTTTAATATTTCTGTGCGTGTTGTATTACATACATGAGTTCAAAGTGCGAGGGAGGATCGTAAAGCAACGCACACCAATTTTTTCTCTTTGCAGGTTGCAAGCAGAAGGCTGCGCAATTTGGCGGACAACGAGTTTGAATATCACGCAACAAACCGGTTTTGGCCGCCCCGGTGGCGCAGTGGTCTAAGGCGCTGGTCTCTGATCATTTGTCCGTAAGGGGTCCGGGTTCGAATCCCTGTCAGGCATGGATGTTGTGTTTGTCTTACGGCACTGGCTCTCTCCCTTCCCTGGAACCAGTGACCCTAAATTAGGTACGGGCGACTGCTTATAGCCCATTGAGTTGCTCACGGTGGTCGTTAAACCTCCAATCAAAAACAAAACCGGTTTGGCTGTATCAGGGGTCGTCATTGTGGAAGAAAGTGTGAACGACGGCAATAAGATGTCGCGAAGAGGTGTAGTCTTAGTTCTGTTAGCTAAACGGAAAACTCCAAAGCAATTTCACAAAGAAATCGTCGAAGTGTATGATGGTGATTGCTTGGACCGTAGGAACTGTTAGGAAAAAACCGTGACCGAACGCGGTTAGCAACAGGCGCCAAGCAACGTGCCATGTTCTACACACGCGAGGTTGTGACGTCAGATGGATGAGCGCAGATAAGACAGCAGAACGTTTGTAGTTGTTGTTGTTGTTGTTGTGAGTTGAATGGACTGAGATAGTCTTTAATCTATGATTACCTGTACGCCGTCACTACGGAATGTTTTAGTAATTGAAGTTATGCTTCAAATTGATCCAAGTCTATATATCTGGATCTGCGACTGTATTCAATAAAGGCTTCAATTTTTGAAATACGAGCATAAGGTGAGTAATTCTTTCGAATCTTCTTGTTTACGCTCTATTTAGAAGTTCTGCGCTGGCCCTCGTTACGAAGGAATATACAACAGGAACATATCCAGATGGTACAGTTTCTTTGCAGAGGGCAGTGGTAATCTTAACGATTCGCCACGTTACGGTCGACCTGTAACCGCGCCATCACCTGCCACTGTGAGAGGCATTGAACAGGCAATTCTGAGTAACCGGCGGATCCATCTGCGCACATTGGCACATAAGGTCAACATTTCGTGTGGTATAGCTTATGATTTTGTGCATGACAAATTGCAATTTCTCAAGGTCAGTGAGCGATGGGTGCCCTAGAACTTGACAGACGATCAGAATGGACAGAAAATGACGTCATCCTAAGACCACTTGATGCGTTACGCAGAAGAACGACATAAATTTATGGCAGGTGTAGTGAGGGACGATGAGTGTCCTGGGCGTACCACTACAGTCCCGGAACAAAGAAGGCCAGTATTGTATGGAAACGTTCTGATACCCCTCCACCAAAAATTTCAGAGTAACCCAATCTGCACAAAACGTCCTAGTGACGGTGTTCTGGGACGTGCATGGAGTTTTCCTGGGGGAGTTTCATCCAACAGGGACCACTTTGAATGCCAAAACGTACGCTAACACATGGACAAAGTTGCGTCGTGCCCTTCGGGAAAAAAGACCCAACACAGACGCTGCAAATGTCAGACTGCTCCTTGACAATGCTCGCCCACATGTTGAACAACACGTTCGGGACAGAATTGCGTAATTCGGCTAAGAGGTACTGCGGCACCTTCCGATAAATGCGTGTCAATACATTGGTTAGATAATTGGTACTGTTCCATTGTGCCAACAAAATGTTTTGCTGTTTTTTGGTCTTTGATCAAAAAACAGCAAAAAGACCTAACCAATGTTTTGACACCCATTTGTCAGAAGTACGATACTCATTTTGGCATTAGATCCAGGAACTTAATTTCACTTGTCAAAAAAGATCGAGAACAAACCAGATATTTTGCATAAATGGGGCGTGTATAAAATCCATTTGGCAGACCTTTCCAATGGTGAACATACAAGTAACTACGTGGGCTCTACAAAACTTAGCTTTGGGACTCGAGTGCAGGAGCATAAATACGACATCCGTGTTAACCAGTGCAATACAGCACTCGCCATGAAATGTAGCATGTGGAACTGTTCAACCAGACTAGAACAACGTTAAGTTGTTACATACCACCTCACCAATATTCTCGTTACACATCACTGAAAGCTTATATGTACACTATCTGCCAATGTGTAATTGTACACCCCTGCAATCGACGATATCTGCGCTTCTGATACATGTCACGGCCGCCGCCGTTAAATATCGTGTGGGAAACAACAACGCTACTAGTTGCATGCAAGATGCCACGCAGTTCGGAGCTCTCCGATTTCGAGAATGGTGCAATCGTCGGGTATCACAGAAATGGCCGATCTATACGTTACATATCCAGCGATGTTGAAGTACCCAAAATCGACAGTGGCCTACGTGATTGGCAAGTGGAAGATGAGAGGTGACTGTCGAAATGTGCCCCAACCCGGCAGACCCAAAAAACTGGAGGTTAGAGACCGACGGGTGCTGGCCAGAGAAATTCGGAAGAACCGCACCAAATCGATGGGCCACATCCGCGAGGAGTTTCAACAGGCATCCGGGAGTGTTCTTTCGATTAATACCATCCGTAAGGAAGCCCATCTGCTGGGTTATCATCCACAAGCCTTTGATCACCGAGTCCAATAACGCTGCTCGTCTAACGTGGTGCAAAAAACGTCGACAGTGGGTCGTTGAACAGTGGAAACAAGTTCTCTGGAGCGATGAATCAAGGTTCACCCTCTACCGTTCAGATGGCAGGGCCTGGGTTTGGCGTCTGCTCTGAGAACGCCTCCTGCCGGAATGTATTGTGACAACTGTGAAGTTCGGCGGCGGTGGAATTATGATATGGTGGTGTTTCTCTTGGTATGGCACGAGACCCTTGGTCGCAATTCCTGGAAGACTCAACGCCGAGACCTACTGCACCCATTTGGATGACCATGCGCTTCCTACGTTGTGACAGTTTTACGGGGTGGACCCGTGTTACTTTCAGGATGACAATGCCACCTGTCATGTTGCGAGGTCCACCATTGCTTGGTATGGTGTCAATGGGGTTAATCGAATGGACTGGCCTGCGCAGAGCCCGGACCTTAACCCTATCGAGAACCTCAGGGACGAGTTGGAGCGTCGACTGAAGGGGTTGCCTGCACCGTCCGAAATCGGTGAAGGAACTGACCTGTCTTCTCCAAGCCGAGTGAAAGAAAATTTCGCTAGCCGTCGTACAACGCCTATTTGAGAGTATGCCCCGGAGGGTCGCAGCTGTAATCGCCGCTCGTGGAGGCTCTACCAACTATTGAAGGTGAATAAACTTCGTTTTCCTTTGCTATCACAGGTGTCCAATTACTTGTTGGTAGATAGTGTACATATATTGAAGCCTTTGGGGACAGCTGCTGAAACGACAACTCCCCAGTTGACTTACCCGGGATTTGGAAACGACATGTTACAGCTATGAACTTAAATAACAATATTTATTGTTTAACATGTGAACTTTGACTAACAAATATTCTGTATAATATGCACTCTATTTAACATATTTTCACTTGGGTTTAATTTGATCTGTAATTTAGCTATTACGCGATGGCAACAGTACAATACCCTTACGATGCTACTCTGCACTTACACGTCCCCACACTCTGCTGTATATATTGGAGTACACTAGCAGCAATTACTCACTTCCATCTGAAGACGGGTGCGACTGTCGACCCGAAAGTGCTTATGGGTTTTAATCTTTTTAACATTCTAAAGATATGTCATCTTTCAAACATCAAATTATCGTGTTCATTCCATTTTAAATCATTCTGCTAGTGAAGTCCCAAGTATGTAAAGTTATATGTAATATCAAGTTTTTGTTATCATAATATATCGATAAGTTTTGATCTGTATTCATTCGCTGCCTTGTAAATATCACAGCCTTAGATTTGTTAGTATTGACTAATAATTCTCTCAGTCATAAAATGTGTGCATTTGATTATTGCAAAAGGATATGATCTATTGTATAATATCACCCGAAAATAAAATAGCAACATCATCAGCGTATAGTGTTAGAGATGAGGTGGCATTAATAGAAAAAATGTCATTAATGTAAATACTGAATACAATAGGGCCAAGTATTGAGCCCTTGAGGATTTCCTGAGGTTATATTTCCTAAAGCTGATTTGTTTTGAGCAATTTGTCTGTATTGCATTCGATTTGTTAAATGATTTTAAGTTAAAGAGCTCTGATACCTGTATTATTTAACTTTGTTAGGAGTATATCATGATTAATGATATCAAATGCTTTTCTGAGATATAAGAACAATGCTAATGTTATTTTCTTATCTTCAAATTTTTTTTAATATAATTTTGCAAATATAATAAGCCAGATTCAGGAGATTGTCAGAAAGCACAACAAAATATCGTCTTCTCAGGGATTAGCACCCAAAGACATCCTCCAGACAAACAGCAAAACAATTATAGCTCGTTGGGCGCGTCTAAAGAAGGAGCGGGAAAGGATTATCCCTGTTCGTAACCCGAAAGTGCATTAGTGTGGAAGGGGATAATTTAATAACCACAGAAACATTTAAATCACCGATCTCTCCGGACCAGTAGGAATATGGATCCGTTATTTTACGCCCGTTCGTTACTTGCTCCGATGAAAGCACTGCAACGTGTTCAAATGAGACGTCTCACGTTTGCCTGGCGTTAGCCTAGCGTTTGCGAGAACATGGAACGCTATCTAACGCTTTTTAAAATCCTCGCTGACATCAGTATTTTGGGTAATAAAGGAGGTAAACTACACTGCTGGCCACCCAAAATGCAACACCAAGAAGGAAGCATCCAATTGGCCTGAAATTCGCAGCATGCGTCGCACCGCAAGAGGACATGCAAACGAATAGCATTGCAGGGCATATGCAAATCATGTTCGCCCGAGACGCCCCCGAGAAGCACTATAAGAAGAGTGCACAGAAGGCGGGGTGTAAGTAGCGGAAGTGTGTTGTGCTGACGGACCTGTGCGTGGGAAGCTTCCTGATGCCTTGTCGCAGAATACGGCAGTCATTCCAGCACATTTCGGAGTTCGACAGAGGACGAATAGTGGCTTATCGCGACAGCGGTTTATCGTACCGAGACACGAGACATCGGCGCCCGTGTGGGACGACATCCGGCCACAGTGATGCAATTGTGGACTCGGTGGGTGCAGGAGGGACGGACGGAACGACGTGAGCGATTGCCGCAACCGCGGCACACCACCGAAGCGAGAGGACCGGCATGTTGTGCGGCGAGCATTGACGGCTGGCACCGCCTCATCACGAACGTTAACGCAGGAATTAGGGTGTGTTGCGCAACAACCTGTGTCAGCACGTACCGTTCGACGTTGTCTGCAGGAGCGGGAACTTGTCGCACGGCGCCCATTGCTGCGATTACCATTGACGTTATACCACCGGCGAGTGCGCGTGGCAGTAAGCTGTTGAACGCCGCACCTGGACTACGGAATGGCACGACACTGTCTTCCCCGGCGAATTCCGCTTCTGCCTGCAACACCACGATGGTCTGATCCACGTGTGGCGGCACCGCGGCGTGAGACTTTATGACGTCTGCATTATGCATCGCCATACCGGTCCGTCGCCTGACGTTATGTTTTGGGGCACAATTGGATATGACACCCGCTCCCCTCTGGTACGCATCGCCGGTACACTCAACAGCCACCGCTGCACCTCCGGCGTTTTGGAGCCTGTAGTCCTCCCTTGCCTGCAGGACCTGCCAGCAGCCACGTTTCAACAGGACAATGCTTGCATGCACGTGGTACGCGTCGTGCAACTATTCTTCACGGCTCACCAGGTGTCACTGCCGCCGTGGCCCGCTTGTTTACCTGATATGTCGCCCATCAAAAACACACCTGGTTCGCTGATCGGCAACCGAGTGGCCCGGCAAGCACCACCCGCGGCTACGCCTGATGGACTCTGGCAACGTGTGGAAGCAGCCTGGACCTACGTACCCCATGCCCACATCCGAAGCCTCTTTCATTCGATGCCGCGGCGTGTAGCGGCCGTTATTTCCAGCCATGGGGGCCAGACGAACTATTGATGTCCGCGTGTTCCGCAAGTCGCCAGGGCAAGCAAGCTCAATCGTTTCATCTTTGTATCTGTTGTTATGTGTCCAGTAAATCTGGCTTCGCTATCTCGTGTCCTTCTTGGTGTTGCATTTTGGGTGGCCAGCAGTGTATTAGCATTGGCGTCGCTCTATTTGTACTTTAGTTCTACTGTTAGTGAGTGAAAAGTGGATTAATAATAAATGATAATCTGCTGCTCAAAATTAGCACGTCCATATGAGAGAATATTTTAGATTATCGCTAATTTGGGCCCTCGCTCTCATAAAATGTTTTCCGTCCTTGATTTAGGATTCTGGAAGATATTTTTCGCATAGGTTCGCCATACCTGATTTAGCGCCTTAACGATAATTTTTCCACAGGTTTCGCCCTCACTGACTTTGAGCCTTGAGAATAACTCACTCATAGGTTGGCCATTTCTGAATTTAGGGCCTTAATTGTAATTCACTCACAGGTTGGCCCAAGCATCAATGACCTAAGTCCTAAAAGATAGTTTTCTCACAGGTTCGCATCCCTGATTTAGGGCCTTAATGATAACTCTCACAGGTTCGCCATCCCTGACTTAGGGAATTGATGATAATTGTTTCACAGGTTCGCCATCCTTGATTTTGAGATTTGAAGATAATTCACTCACAGGTTCGCCATCTCTGACTTAGGGCCTTAAAGCTGGTTTTTTCACAGGTTTTCCATCCCTGATTTCAGGCCCTTAATGGTAATTCTTTCACAAGTTCACCATCCCTGACTTTGACCCTTCAACATAATTCTCTCACAGTTCACCATTTCTGACCTAGGGCCTTACAGATAGCTGGGTCACATGCTCTCCTTCCATAAATTAAGGCTTTGAAGATAATGCGCGTGAATGAGACTTTCGCAATTGGAGGTTTCATTGTATATGCAACATTTTTAACATTTAAGCTGTATAATTTGTGCATAAATAAATTTCTCACATGTCTTTCATGCTATTTATATGTTGGTCTCAATTCAGATGTTCCACCGTATCTTCTGTCTGCTTTCCCTGAAACCACCATCTATTCTGGAGAAACTGCATCCCTGAAGTGCGTTTCTGCAGCGAACTCCATTCCACGCACAACCTGGAAGTTAGATGGAACTCCTGTTACCCAGAATTCCCGTATTAGAACGGGAGACAGCGTATCTTCTCAAGGACATGTCTCAAGTTATCTCAACATTTCGGAGACCAGAGTGGAGGAAAGCGGAGAATACAGATGTGACATCACAAATGATATAGGTACAGTGGGTCATTCAGCTAGACTTAATGTCTATGGGCCACCATTCGTTCGTCCCTTTAGGAACGTCTCAGCTGTCTCTGGCCTCGACTTAGTGCTCAAATGCCCGTATGGAGGATATCCCATCCAGAGCGTTACGTGGCAGAAAGGTAAGCATTTTTTTAGACAAGCTGGTTTCTAATTTATCTTGTTTATATAACTATGATGTAGTCTTCTAATATGTTTGTTTCTGATAATCAAATTCACTTGTAGGATAAGCATAAAAGTTCTCTCCGTTCGAAATACATGAGAAGCAATGCCGTTTATTACTCAGTGTTTTATTTCAGTAGTCTCCATTATTAGAAACCACGTGTTTCCATCGTTCTGTTAGCTGTTAAATTTCCGTTGAAGGAAAATAGCTTCACTGGCATACAAAAAGGTTTGAATCGTCATTTCGACCTCTCTTCGATATTGCATGGTCACGAATCTGTGGACCAAAAAAGACACCACCTTCTTTGACATTAGCATCACTCAAACTTTTCCTCCCCATTTTGTTCATGGCCTTAACAAAATTCTTCATGAGAGGGATCTTAAGGTAAAATTCGAAAGATATTACGTACACCAGTAATACGTCGTTACTAAGGAAACAACACAGTCATACAAGTCCGTGAGATGGTATACAGAGAAAAATATTTAATCATGCGAAGCTTTCGGAGGCTTTATCAAGGTGAGCTTACGCCGGAACAGCGACCCGTTTTTGCAGTTTGGATCATGAGGCCTAGTTTAATGTGAAGAGGTGGAAGTCAAATCTTCTGTTATTCAACCAAAGGATTGTTTTTGACCGCTCCTTTGCATCGGGCTCTAGAGATTTTCCAGTTGTCCAATTTTCGTGTAGTGTGTGTGTATGTGTGTGATATGAAGCACTTCCCCCATTCACAAATAAAGCAACAAAATGCAGAAATCCATTCGTGCACGTGAACCATTTGGATGAATACCGTCTTCACACGATTTTAATGATCTTAAAATATGAAATATATATACAATTAAAATACTCTAAAACACACTAGCACTTTCAGAGCGACAGTCACCCCATCATCAGGTGTGATCGGATCTCCCAAACCCTTCAGTATAAATATCTGTAGTGCGCCATAACTGCAATCGAAGTAACAGAATTTTGCGACGTACGCGCCATCTGTCGCGGCGGTTAAACCACGATCAGAGCGACATCACGTCACAAATCGTAAACATGATTATAACTGCAACATTAATTATTAAAGTCTAAAAAAGGAAGATAGTTCTGTGGATTGTCCAACACTTGTAGACGAAAGACGTCTCCAAATATCTGGTAGATACTATGGGCAATTATCATTACAGCAACTTCGTTTGAACGCGGAAATGAACAAACTCTCAGTCACCAGTAGCAGTCACCAGGCTGGGGTATCAAAATTTTGGCATTGTCCCAATCAGGGATTAAATCTTCTGAATCAATGTACTTGGTAAGGGCTGTATAGATATGGCTTGCTTTTAAACTATATTTATGTTCCTGCAGCCTGAGGCACGGTTTTCGACGAGTGGAGCCTGTGTAATAGTTAATACTCTCATGTGAGTCATTGTCCAATAGTGGGATGAAATATACATCCCACTATGGCATCTGACTTTGTATACTATAGTCGGATGCCTTGTGAAAGGCTAATGATCTTATAATATTCACAAACCTGCCACTGTAGGTCACAATACTTGATGACTTCGAGAAGTTTAATATTTAATTAAAACTCCTTCATGTGAACTGCATGACTAGTACAAACGGAGCGAAGCTTGTTTCCAACGTGTAGTAGAAGAGCTTTTAAACTCAGCTTTCGTAAATCTATAAAAAGTCTCCACTGTTGTGGTTTGTGATCTATCTTCAGATACTTCATTAGACCGTTTATATTGTTGCATGCAACAAAAGTGTCTTTCATGGTAAAGAAATAGTTTAAATCTCTCTGCCTACTCCTGTAGATGGATATCTTTATTTAATTTTGCAGAGGTTTCCACTGCTGCAATCTTGAGACCAAAACTTCTGCTTTGCTTTTAGGAAGATCCAAATCCCTAATGAGATCACTCAGCTCATTTTGCGTTATTTTATGTCGCCCAGTATTGAGTAAATCTGAGGTTCCGCAGAAGTACTTGGCTCAGGAGACTTACCTTTAGCACTGCCTTCGTCCCCGCCATCCGAATCACTATCACTCAAGATGATACTCCTTTGTTGGGGGATCAGGTACAGGAAGGCTTTGTCCGCGTGGTACTGGACGTATCGCTAGTCCTACGTTAGGGCAGGTCATTGTTGATTTTTTGTTCTTTGAAAATCATTGTTTAAGATGAGGCGCTGAACAAAAGTATCAATCTGTAGCATGATCTGTAGTCTCTCTCCATATCACTGGCACAGCGAAAGGCATGGAAAGTCCTTTGTGATTTATCCAATTTCTGAGATTGCAAGAACAGTTGTTAGAACATACTACAACATGCCTGTGGCGCCCATTTTCTATTTTGTTTGCCAACCTTGCAGCCGAAGTAATAATAGTAAGCTTTTAGTAATAATGGCGTCATGGTGTATTTATGGGCTAAAAATGTCACTTCCCCACACAAGTATCAAACGTTATCAGCACTGTTATTACGTACACGTGGCATATTTGTCTAAAATGTGAGAAAAATCTTTAAAAACACTCTCAAAACAGCTAAGGACTGACAACTCTAACATAAACCGAACAACAATACTGTTAGGAAGTGAAAACCTGCTGACTTATGAGAAACTACTTACAGCCTTGTGCTGCAATCCCTAATTTCTGGTCATTTTCCATTTTCATTGCTAAATAGTGTATCGTGAGAACTAGAGCTAACATTCAAATTCTGCTGCTATATTCGTGACCAGCACCACTGATGAGGAGTCGAAAATGTTTACAGCGGCAGCGCACATGCAGATGATTTATACCAGTCACGTTCTCATAGCTATCCCGCAGAAAGCATGAGAGCAGGACGCACAGAGCAAGTTGCCATAGTCAATTCGCGAGATTTGTGGCAGTAAGGTAGTGGTAGTAACTGAGTATACCCGTCGCAGCAGATGAGACCCGTATGTACATCTGACGGACTTCGAGCGACGCTGATGTGTTGGACAGCAAAAGGAGGACTTTCCTTCCGCGACATTGCCGCTTGCGTTACACGAAACGCGAGCACAATACGACTTCACGACGTTACAACGGGAATCACTCACTACACAATATGTGGCTATGATTGATTAAAATCCATTCATTGTCAATATTCTTAGGAATAGCTGCGCTAAGTTTCGCATCTCTTTGGGAATACGCACTTATAATTTATTTAATCTGTTGCACATGGACCGAGACAAGGTCCCTCCATTGCAGAGACATGGTGTTTATAACATTCCACTTGTGTCTAATACACCGGACTCTGAGGACACCTCTTACGTAGGGTCTATTCTACGTTCGATGGAAGTGCGTGTTGCGGAGCACAAATACGCAGTACGAATCGGTTCAACCTCTTCTGTCTTAGCCCGCACAGTTGCGCATGGTTCAGCATTTCCCACACTGGAGTCGTACCCAAGGAGGTTAGAATAATACTTCTGGAGATGCCCTGGTCTCTTAACCGTGAAGCCTCAAAGTGTGGGAATTTGCCATTGTTTACAGGACACTTATGTAATTTCATCTGTTTGTATTTTGGAATTGCGTGGTTTTGGGTTGCAGAAACCGTGTTAAAATATCAAACCGGAATGAATTATACTTCTTACACGAGTGGAGTTTACAATTTTAACGTCATGTTTTGGTTTCGAATTCGCAAAAATGTTCGTGTGTTTCGATTTAAAATAAAAATGGGAAGGATCCTCAAAATAATTAAGTCAGCATTTTCTCACACATTGGCAACAAGTTACGATGCGAAATTGGAAATATTTGTTGCGACGAAGGAAGGCGATTCGGCCAACACAACATGCATTGCAATGGCCTTGAAAGCCATCAGTTTTCCCACACTTTGCTAGGCAGGTCTCGCAGTTATAGGCTTCACAAAAAGTGGTACTGCTTCATTAACAAGGGCATCTCCAGATATCTTATTCTAACATCTTTGGACGTACCACACTACTAGCTTCCGCACCTGATAAACATTTTATGTTACTTGTGGAAAGTCTTCGTATAACATGCCTTTCCTCCAGATGTTTCAATGACGACTTGCCTGTGACCATACCTCGCCCTTGGATCCTGCTGTTGAATCAGCTGAGTGTAACACCTGGTAATCCTCCAGATACGTAAGTTCCATTCACCTATAATTATTTGTAGTACGCCATTTTCAGTTTGGTAACACTAGTCATTTGTATAGTTTCATGATTGTGTATAACTGCCTGTACCCGTCCTTTCGTGCATTTGACCCGATGATGAAGCTGGGGTAATTTTGAAAGTGCTTGCCATTATGGCTGTACTTTTAACTTGTAAATAAATGTCAATTTTAGTTGCAAGTTCTTCAACTTTTTAATCGTGCATCCGACAGCTTTAGATGCTTGACTATATCATATAGCACGAAGTTTTTACTTTTCTTACCTAATGACGCATGATGGAAACGACCTTGTACTGCGATACAGTGGTGGACGGTTGCTCTGGAGGCATGTTCCATGCACATTCATACCGACACGACACCCGCCATTGTGGAGTGGTGTATTATTGGGTTTCATTGGCGTACCTGCCTCGTATGCAATGCAGGGACCATGACCAGGCAGGGGTACATCGCCGAAGGTATAAAGGCAGAAACGTTGCCATGTCTTCAAACGGTCCGTTTTCCGCCTTTCAAAAGACCAATATCCGACAGCGTGTGGCCTGGAATGCCTTACAGCTCCCAGATCCCCGACAAGTGCCACGTCTTCCTTGGACATCGCCTTCGCCTGATTTGTGGAAACTGAAAAAGTGTGGAATGTTGTCGGTTGACATTTGGCCCGTTATGCCCATTAGGCTTCACCTCCATTTGCCGAAATAAACTTTGGGTAGGAATTAGGCGGAATAGAATGGCCTGCCGCAGTGTGTCATTCAGAACCTATTACATTCGATGCCAAGCCTTCTACGAGCCATTATCATCGCTCGTGGTAGGTACACAAGGTACTAGGTATAGTGTTTTTCACAGCAGGTTCTGATTGCTTACATCCTGTATCATAAGTAATGTACCCTACAAATTTCACTTCAATATCTCAGGTATTTTTGGTGTTGCATTTTCAATAGACAACATTGTATAAGGACATCATGCTCTTATATTTGATGAAATTCAGTGCTTCCTTTTGCATATCCTTTTGTTTCTAGGAGGAATAATTTTGCCTCTGGACCATCGTCACAAAACTGGACATGGAGGAATTCTAACCATTCAAAATGTACAGCGGGCTGCTGATGAAGGGGAATACACTTGCGTCGTGAGAAACACAGAAGGTGAATCAGCATCCGGATCTACGTATATCTCCGTTACAGGTGGGTGAGCAGTGTAAAGTGCTGAAATATTCTGCAAAAATATTAGATGCCCACCTGATATTACAGCATATTTTCTAAAGAACATCGTATTTATCTATTTACAGATATATGAAAGATCGGGAGATATTTCTGATCATACGCGCTTGCATTCAACATCGTAGAACGCTTCATGTTAAAAGAAATTCTGCGTGACAAAACATTATGCAAAAGTAAATGCAGCAGCTCATTTCTCGACAAATAGCTCCAATATACAGTTTAATTAAAAGTTATCGTGACGATTTAACAGACTTCTGAAGAGAATTGCTAGACGGAGCAGCACATGCCGCATCTCTTCATTTAATAAACCAATCTGGTCACGAGATGAACGAGATTCTGCCTACAAATCACACCATGATCACTAATAGCTCTGGCTTTACAATCATCTTCTTGTTGGGTTCACACCCACAGAGAAGGTTTAGACTAGACTGGCTATGCCTGTTAAATGATTTTGGTTCCAACTAATATCACGAGAAATTAAGGGATATTAGTTGAAACCCAGAGGCTGACGTGAAGGAAGTGTGTAGACAGAAAGCAGTAAGAATACTTAGCTACTAGTGCGTGTCGCTAAAGCGACTGATGTCACACAACGTCAAAATACAGTGGAAAACACAGAAAGATGTGAGGGAGGAACAGACGCCCTTAATTTTTTAACTTAGGGGGAAATCCCCGGCTCCGACGGCATGATGTGGTGGATATTTTGTGGTTCAACACACCTAACTTACATGATCTCGATTCTGAGATGATTTTCCCTATGCAGTCAGATGTGCTACCCACAAGGCCATTCGCGACCTCTTGAATGAAAGAGAACAGAGGCACATGCACTGTATGGTATTGGAGAACTTCAGAACTACGTTACAAACTTTGACACAATGCAGGACATGTGCCACACGTTAGATGTCCGCAATTTCTGTACAACGTTTTGTCTTACAGGGAAGACTCACTTCTTCCCCTCAATTGCTGCGATTTTCATTTATCTTACACTACCGACGTTAGATACTGCAAGCGTGCCAAGAATGGTGATTCTGGCGTGACGAATGGCATTGCAGTGTTTACAGATGAGTTGCAGTTTGGCATTTGACCCATGATGGATGGGCCCTTGTGCGGAGTTGCTCTGGCGAAAGGTTTCTGAAGGTGTACATCTCGGAACGTTGACACAGTGTGTGATGATGTCGGGTGCTATTGGGTTTCGATCACGTTCCCAACCTTACACTCATTGCAGAGAACCTGAAAAGCCAGTGGTATATCGAGGATATTTTGGAAGCTGAAGTACATCCCTAACCGCAGACGGCCCGTAGCTCCGTCTGTGAACTAGACAACATCATGCTCAGAAGATGCGAGAGTGGGCAAAATGTGCGAATATGTTAAACATGTGCCATTTCTGTCTTGGCATGCACTATCGACAGATTTATCTCCTATCAAACTTGTCTGGGATATGGTCGCTCGGAAATTAAGTTGTAGATCACTCCGGCATTTTTCGAGCATCAACTCCCAGCCCGAGTAAGGGCAGCATACCAGTAAATGCAACAAACAGACGTTTAGGACAGTTTCAGTTTAACTTCACGCTACGTCCGTGCCTGTATCACCGCTGGTAGGGGGCACATCTAACACTGAATATTGTACCCCTCTCACCACCTACAGCAATGTACAGAGGTATATCAAAATAATGAAAGGCCGACTGCAGCTGGAGTACAAGAAATGATCCGTATGCAAATCACGGAGAGGACGACACTAGCGATGTGAGGTATATAGAGAGGCGCAGTACGATATCAGGTGTCACGTTGAGGTGCCATGGTCGAAGGTGGAACAGATTTTGTGGAGTAACTGTCGGCAATCTGAGTGAAATCAAAAGGCTGGTGCACGTCCTAAAGAAGCTTCAGTAACTAGAAAGGTATAAATAGTAGGTGTAATAGGATGAACTGTATCGAAGATTATGATTTCAATAAAGGCATGACCATTTGTGCCTGTCTTGCAGGAGCTTCAGTAACTAGAACGGTAGAAAAAATAGGTCTAGCACAAGGAAATGTATAGAAGATTAGGACTTCAATAAAAGCATAATCATTGGTGCGCGTCTTGCAGGAGCTTCAGTAACTAGAATGACAGAAATAGTAGGTGCAACACGAGAAACTGTATAAAAAATTATGACAGAAATACTAGGTGCAACACGAGAAACTGTATAAAAAATTATGACTTCAATAAAGGAATAATCATTGGTGCACGTCTTACGGACGCTTCAGTTACTAGAACGCCAGAAATAGTAATTGTAACACGAGGAAATGTATCGAAGATTATGACTTCAATAAAGGCATGATCATTGGTGCGCGTCTTGCAGCAGTTTCAGTAACTAGAACGGCAGAAATAGTATGGCTAACACGAGGAACTGTATCGAAAATTATGACTTCAATAAACGCATGATCATTGGCAGTCGTCTTAAAGGAGCTTCACAGTGATTAGAATGGCAGAAATAGTAGGTGTAGCACGAGGAACTGTATCGAAGATTATGACTTCAATAAAGGCATGATCATTGGTGCCCGTCTTGCAGGATCTTCAGTTACTAGAACGGAAGAATTAGTAGGTGTAACAGGAGGAACTGTATCGAAGATTATGACTTCAAGAAAGGCATGATCATTGGTGCACGTCTTGCAGGAGCTTCAGTTACTAGAACGAAAGAAATAGTAGGTGTAACAGGAGGAACTGTATCGAAGATTATGACTTCAATAAAGGCATGATCATTGGTGCACGTCTTGCAGGAGCTTCAGTAACTAGAACGGCAGAAATAGTATGGGTAACACGAGGAACTGTATCGAAGATTATGACTTCAATAAAGGTATGATCATTGGTGCACGTCTTGCAGGCGCTCCAGTTACTAGAACGGAAGAAAAAGTAGGTGTAACACGAGGAACTGTATCGAAGAGTTTGCCTTCCATAAAGGCATGATCATTGGTGCACGCCTTGCAGGAGCTTCAGTTACTAGAACGGAAGAAATAGCAGGTGTAACACGAGGAACTGTATTGAAGATTATGACTTCAATAAAGGCATGATCATTGGTGCACGTCTTGCAGGAGCTTCAGTTACTAGAACGGAAGAAATAGTAGATGTAACACGAGGAACTGTATCGAAGAATATGACTTCAATAAAGCATGCTCATTGGTGCATACCTTGCAGGAGCTTCAGTTACTAGAACGGAAGAAATAGTAGGTGTAACACGAGATACTGTATCGAAGATTATGACTTCAATAAACGCATGATCATTGGTGCCCGTCTTGCTGGACTTTCAGAAACTAGAACGGCAGAAATAGTAGGTGTAACACGAGGAACTGTATCGAAGATTATGACTTCAATAAAGGCATGATCATTAATGTACGTCTAGCAGAAGCTTCAGTGACTAGAATGGCATAAATAGTAGGTGTAGCACGAGGAACTGTATCGAAGATTATGACTTCAATAAAGGCATGATCATTGGTGCACGTCTTGCAGGAGCTTCAGTTACTAGAACGGAAGAAATAGTAGATGTAACACGAGGAACTATATCGAAGATTATGATTTCAATAAAGGCATGATCATTGGTGCACGTCTTGCAGGAGCTTCAGTTACTAGAACGGAAGAAATAGTAGGGGTAACACGAGGAACTGTATCGAAGATTATGACTTCAATAAAGGCATGATCATTGGTGCGCGTCTTGCAGAAGCTTCAGTAACTAGAACGGCAGAAATAGTATGGGTAACACGAGGAACTGTATCTAAGATTATGACTTCAATAAAGGCATGATCATTGGTGCAAGTCTTGCAGGAGCTTCAGTTACTAGAACGGAAGAAACAGTAGGTGTAACACGAGGAACTGTATTGAAGATTATGTCTTCAATAAATGCATGATTATTGGTGCACGTCTTTCAGGCGCTTCAGCTACTAGAACGGCAGAAATAGTATGGGTAACACGAGGAACTGTATCGAAGATTATGACTTCAATAAAGGCATGATCATTGGTGCACGTCTTGCAGGAGCTTCAGTTAGTAGAACGAAAGAAATAGTAGGTGTAACACGAGGAACACTATCGGAGATTATGACTTCAATAAAAGCATGATGATTGGTGCGCGTCTTGCAGGAGTTTCAGTTACTAGAACGGAGGAAATAGTATGGGTAACACGAGGAACTGTATCGAAGATTATGACTAAAATAAAGGCATAATCATTGGTGCACGTCCTACAGGAGCTTCAGTTACTAGAACCGAAAATTGAAAACGTATACGAATACATCCATTTAGGTCAAGTAATCAGTTTTAAAGAAAGACAAGAAAGAGAAAGCAGTAGAAGAATTATCCAAGGTAATAGATCCTATTGGATACTTAAAGACTATTAACCCGTGATCTTCTATTGTATTTTAAAAGAAAAATCTTCAATGCATGAATTATCTCCGTGCTTAATTATGGAAGTGAAATATGGAGTAACACAATATCGGTAAGTACGTTAGAGAGAAGAATGTTAGGAACAACAAGAAGAGATTGAGTTAGAAATGAAATTATAAGAGAAAGAACAGGAATAATAGATATTATAAAAATAATAAAAGACACAAAGTGGAGATGGGCTGGACAAATGGACATGTTAGAAGACTGAAATATGAAACATGGGCGATTAATAACAGAATGGCAACAGAGGTGGAAGGAGACGAAGAGGGTGCGAGAGAAAAAGGTGGAGAGATGATCTTGGGAAAGGTAGAGGTGCTAAATGGTGGGCTGAAGCTAAGGACCGAGGAAGTCGGAAAAGACTGGAAAGGAGGGGGTTTCAACAGTCTAAGAAGAAGGAGAAAAATAAAACAGAAAACCTTAATTCCAAACATTCTATATATTGGGTGTCTGAAAAACAACTGTGCACTGAAAGTAACACTTACCATGTCGAACTGGTTCCTACAGGAGGTGTTAGAATTGGGCCCCACCGAATCCAGACATGTCTGCACACTCTTCTGCATGTTGGGGAAGACCATTCTCATGGTACATGGTGTGATTTGTTGGATGTGGGTCGTTATCGCAGTTTGCAGCACTTGAAGTGTATGCGGATTACCTGCGTACACCTTCCCCTTCAGTGTTCCCCCCAGAAAAAGTCAGGCTGCGTCAGATCCGGTGACCGGGCAGGCCACATTCCGCGGAAGATGATGCGATTTCCGAAGAATTCATCTAGAAGCTGTGTAACATCCGGTGACCAGACAGGCCACAACCCGTGGAAGATGATGCGATTTCCGAAGAATTCATCTAGAAGTTGTGTAAGATCCTCTGACCGGGTAGGCCACAATCCGCGGAAGATGATGCGATTTCCGAAGAACTCATCTAGAAGCTGTGTAAGAGCAGTTGCACTGTCTTGCTAGAATCACACTTCGTTGATTTCCTGTTCCGTGAGTTCGGATATAATCTGGGCAGGATTGAGTTAATGGTTTCACTGAAGAAAATGGGCCCCATAACGAGCGTACTAGTCATGGTACACCAAACACCCACCTTCTGGTTGTGGAAAGGCACTTCCTTAAATTTGTGGGGATTTTTAGTACACCACGTACGAGTATTTTGGCTTTTGATGTACCCGGACAGGTGAGATCATGACTCATTTGTAAGGAAAGTCACGTGGAATGTCCTCACTTTCTCAGACAGGAACACTTGGAATAACCTGAAGTACCGAACACCAGCCTCGTGGTCTGTTTCTTTAAGCTAATGCACGACGGACACTTTGTACGGGTGGAAACCCAACTTCCTTTTCTGAATATGGTGGGCTGTATTCTTTTGCGCATTATCTTGTTGTGACAGCCAGCTTACGGACTTGTGTGAACTCCTCTGTATCGTGTCCTGGGTATCCTGTAAGGTCTAGTCTACCGTGGGTGGCCTACCGGAGTGGGGGACATCCAGAATACTGCCAGTTACCCGAAACTTTGCAATGAGCTGACGTACGCATTACGGTGGGGGACGTCTGCATCATGAAATTTTCGAGTAACTGTTTTGCACTTCGTCTGTGCACTTCTCGACATGGCGGAAGACATATTCAACCAAAAGCACTCTCTGTTCAACCATCAACACCACTGTCATTGTGCCGAGGCGAGTGATCAATGGATACATCTGCCTCCGTTGACCATGCGCTCAAGAATGACCTTCGCTCAGAATGACAGCTGAATGACTCGGGGTTTAAAGACATGATGGTTACCTGACACAGAGCACTTCCACATGGCAGGTCACTTCGACTGTAATCCCATTCAAAATTTCTTTATTATTACACTACTGCATTTTGTACATTCAGTGCTTAGTCATTATTCGGGCACCCTGTATAACAACACAGCGCAAATCCACACGCAGCCTTCAAGTAAACCAAACTTCAGCGTAACGCAGTTTCCACAATTATAACATTACACCACCACACCACTTTACCTGCTGCTTCAAACTTATATGCTGTGTTGACAAAAGTCACCGGACATCCCTTCAAAAGCAAATTAACGGATCCGCTGCGTTGTTAAGATGCGCGGTACAGCTGCAAATGGTGTAAAAGCAAGCCTGCAGCTGACCGCGACGATCATATCGCACTGTGAGGTTGAATATATTTTAAATACGTGGGGATAATGTAAATATACGATGCCATCGCTCTCTCCACGTTATTTTTATAAACAACGAATAGCAACTGAAAAATTGTACATCCGACGCCGCTGGGATCGAACCCCAGATCTCTCGATAACTAGCCGAGTGCGTTCGCTTCACGCTACGGTGCCAACAATTCTATATATTTACATTATCTCCAAGTATTTAAAATATATTCACCATTTTTATCGCTATTTGGATTTATCAACTTGTAACGTACCAGGAGATGTGACGTACCTGCCAGAAGGACGCACACGACATAAAGGCAGATAGGAATCAGAATAAAACGTCCGCGTAGCTCAATTGGTAGAGCGACTTGTTCCGGAATAAGCGGACTCGGGTTCGAATCCCGGCGTAGACCAAAAATGACGGAGAAATTTACTTCGTTATAATGGCGCCCGAACTATCCGGATGACCCGACCGTTCAAAATCTCGCAGTGGTGTGATGTTATTTCCACACCGCGAGATCGGAAAAATAAGAGAATGCCTTCTCCAGCACTTCAAAAAAAAAAAAAAAAAAAAAAAAAAAAAAAGGGGGAGATGATGTAACGTACCAGGAGATGTGACGTACCTGCCAGAAGGACGCACACGACATAAAGTCAGATAGGAATCAGAATAAAACGTCCGCGTAGCTCAATTGGTAGAGTGACTTGTTCCGGAATAAGCGGACTCGGGTTCGAATCCCGGCGTAGACCAAAAACACGGAGAAATTTACTTCGTTATAAACTGTAATTAAAGAGCTTGCTTTGTTGAATGCCACTAGATGGCGGCACATCAGTTGCTGAGCCCATCAATATGTGTAATCAGATGCTGACTGATAAACCACGAATGCGCCGGTGAATTGTTCGCACTGTAGCGTAAAGCGAACGCACTCGGCTAGTTATCGAGAGATCTGGGGTTCGATCCCAGCGGTGTCGGATTTACAACTTTTCAGTTGCTATTCGTTGTTTATAAAAGTAACGTGGACAGAGCGACGACATCGTATATTTACTGTGAGGTTGATTGAAAATGTCGCGGCGGGAGAGAACTGTTTTTGAGGAAGAAAAGATTGTTGGGTGTTATATTAGCGTGTTGTCTATAAGAGAAACCGAGAGGCTTTTAAACATACCCAAGTCAACTGTTTTGGGTGTACTGAATAAGTGCAAGACACATGGCGTGCCTGAAGCAGCAAAACGTACCGGCAGTCCAAAGAAAATGAGTGATAGATGACGTCGAAGCCTCAGGAGAGCCATTACAGCTAATTGAGGGAGTACTGCACAAGACCTAAGTGTACAGATAAGAAAAAATGCTGGAACTTCGGTGTGTACACGTAAACTTCGCAGAGAACTTCATTTCATGGGTTACCATGGTCGTGTGGATGCTCATAAGCCTTTCATCTCAACTCGCAATGCTACTTCGCATGGTGTAAAGAACATTTATGGTGGCCAGTAGACCAATCGAAAAAGGTCCTATGTACTGATGAATCCAGATACACGATCTATCAGTCTGATGGACGTGTGTGGTTATGGCAGCGAGGAACGCCATTTACCACAGTGTACTGTTCCTACGGTCAAGTTTGGAGCTGGCAGTGTACTCCTGTGGTGGTGTTTTTGTGGTATGGTATCTACCCATTGGTAAACAAGCACAAACCTGTTAACCAGCACGTCTACCTTGATGCTCTGGACAATTATGCTCTACCAACTCTGTGGCAATACTATGGAACAGAATCTTGTTGGTTCCAGCAGGATAATGCACACAACTATAAAGCAAGGACAGTTACAGCGTGGTTTGACCACAATTCCGTATCGTGTGTGGACTGGCCAGCACATAGCCCTGATCTTAATCCCATAGAGCACCTATGGGATGAATTAGAGCGCCGCATAAGAAGTTTAAAACCAAGGTCTACTACTAAGCAACAGTTACCGACAGTATTATGTACTGAATGGAAGCGAACACCTGTCGCTGTTTTCCAAAACCTTGTCGAGAGCAAGTCTCGAGGGTCAGTGCATGTATTAAGGCCAAAGGTGGACCGACACCGTACTAATGTATGTCAATAAATGCTATGTTGTGTTTCTCTTCTAGGTGTCCAGTGACTTTTCTCTAGTTCTCATCTGTCAACATGCATACGAGCTGTTGCCAACGTCATTCCGTGAGCGAGAAGTTACAACGTTAAGGTTGAAAACGCTAAAACAGAATGATCTCAAATTTACATAGAAAAAACAATTTAAAATGTAGGTTCATTTATAGTATACGTCACAGCCTCCAACATCCCTAGCACAGGTGGGACATATTTCATAGGAAGAATGCTTCCAAATTCCACTATCCTATGTGCATGACTTGTATAAGTCTATACCAGGTCGAACTGCTTCGGTTCGACATGGAGCAGATAATTATCCACAAACAGTGAGTGTTCCTATTATTTTGGTAATCCCCCGTGCTTCTGATCGTTCATACACTGAAATGCCAAAAAAACTGGTACACAAGTCTAATGCTTGGTAGATCCCCGACGGGAGCGCAGGACTGCAGAAATACGACGGGGCTTGGACTCCACTAGCTTCTGGAAATATGCTGTAGGCAATGCACACCTAACTTCCTGCAGAGCGTTCCACAATTCGGGTGTATTCCAAGGTCCTGGATTCCTGTGTTCGATAGCCCGTTGCATGGCATTCCAAATGTGTTCTATCACGTGCAGATCTGGGGACTTGGGTGGGTTTGGCAACACCCCAAACTACTCAGATGAATGCTCCTCTAACCATAATGTGGCGTCCCGACACTTGTGTAGAGGTGCATTGTCCTGTTGGAACAGCCCCAACCCATCAGCATGAATGTAGGACATGAACGAGTGTAACTCGTTAGAAAGGATTCGCACGGTCACAGACTTTGTAGACGTACCAGGAGTCTCAGTGAAGACCAGCTAAACCCACCCCATGCCGTTACGGACCCCAGACCTGCCGGTACAGTTCCCTGTTGACAGGCGGGATCCAAGGCTTTATGGGGTTTGAGCCACACACAAATCCTTCCATCTGCACAATACAGTTGGAAATGCGACTCGTCAGAACATGCTACTTGTTTCCAGTCATGAAGTGTCCAGTGGCGGTGTTGCCGTGTCCAAGCGAGGCGCATAGCTCTGTCTCGTGCATCCATCAAGGGGACTCGAGTTGGGCGTCGGCTCCCAAAGCCCATAGCGTGCAGGGTACGTTGCACAGTCCGGACGCTGAGGTTTGTTGAGGCTCCAGCATTGAATTCCGATGATACCTGCGAGAGTGTCGCGTGAAACGATTCTTGGCAGCCGACGATAGTCACGTTAACCCAATGCCTTTTTACGGCTACACTGGTATCGTAGGTTGGAGGTTTTGCCGGAATTCTTGTAGTCACGGTACACCCTTGCAATGGTCGTCCGTGAAAATCCGAACTTCGTTTCTACCTCCGAAATACTATAGCCCATCGGACGAGCGCCAACTACGATCGCGTTATATACGCATTGGAGGTTGCAACCGAGTACGCGCATAGGTGACGTTGCTATGTATTTTGCATAAGCCCGTCTGTACCAGTTTTTCTGGCACTTCAGTGTACACTGTATCATGAATAAGATCTCATATAAATTGCACTTTGTTGTCTCAAATCAATCTTTGTTTTGCGATTTCTATTATAAGGTTTTCGTGCTTTCGATCTTTTTATTTTGCAATTCGTTATTTTTAGCTATATTCTTTCTTGCGAAATTATGTTTAAAATATTATGCTGTACCCATTTTTGTAAAAAAGGACCGAGAAGTATTTTTAGTAGGTGTTCAAGGTTTGCAAATAAGTGAATGATCTTCGAATCACGATTGGTGAAATTAGAAGTTAACACTATTTAATTACCACTAGTACATAGTCGTAGGAACTGTGCCTATTTCCCCATGCTCTCTGTTGCTAATCCATTGTGTACAGAGGAAACTAGAGGGCTAATTATTCTCCTAACAGCTGCAACACAAAGTCATCAGAGCAATGAATGCAGGGTAGATTCTAAAGATAACCCATAGTGCTTTGGATGCCCTCTTCCCTCATCAGTAAAACCCATTGCTCTTTAACCGTAATGGTTGTTGTTTATCTTTCGATCATTTACACGGGAGATCTCCAAATTACAGACATCAGAACGGGGTGAAGGAAATCATTGAGCACCTCATTTGGTTCAGAGTTGTGGCTCATTTGTGGGAGACCGCGACTGTTCCCTCCGGACCGATCACAGCTTCGTGTCGTCATGCGAAAATCTTCCGGCATAAATCTAAAGTTGTATCCAAAAACTGCACCTTAGTTTAATGGCGGCTTCCGGAGAAAAATCGTTACCACGAAGTGTCATTCGAGGAATTCAGAAAGGAAAACTGTGGAATCAAAATTTATGCGTCGTCTCATTTGCGCAGATCCATCTTCGAAATTCGAAGGGTATGTTTAAATCATCGTTAATAAATTCTCATACAAGGAAGCTGTGCTTCCGCTTCAAAGTTAAATGCGATGTGTCACCTTTTTTCTGTCGGTGATTTCTGTTGAGAAGGACAAGCTTTTTCTATATTCTTTGTTCTTTAAAGGATCCTATGATCACCTTTAAAGTTATTTAAACTTCCCGAAAAGTGACAGCAGGTAATGTTTTTGGTGTTTAAATGGTTATAAAGAATTTTTTGAATGTTTATATTATACCAAAATACCACACTGCTAAAGGACTTCCTGATTTAAGCGTAGTTTTACTGCAGAATTTTGTCTGACTTAAAGTTAAACTTTGTGCTCCGGACGGCTTAATTAAAACACATTAAGAATTTAATTAGGTACAAAATGGCACTAGCGGCCAAGTACATAAATAGTCCTGTACTTACAATAATCAGCTTATTTACTACGTCCACTTTAGACATTTAAATGTTATAACAAGATAAGAATGTGGAATATAATTCCAACTTGGTATTCAAATAATCGTTTGCTTTAATATCCGAAAACAACACTATTAGTGGCGTATAAACTAGGCTAGCTGCAAAGCCTAGAGAATGATTAAATAAAACTGAATTAAATATACGCAAATGAAAGTTAAATATCAACGGTATTAAAATATGTCGATGCGAAAAAACAAGAAAGATGACACCGAATTTTCGGGTGTAATAAGCACGTCTTTTCAATCCGTTCTGACGCAAATGAAATTTATCAAAGCTATTAAAATTTAGTGGAACCGGTATGGAAAACAATAGTATCTGACGGAAGAAAGAAGTTTTTCAATCGGGTTTTTAGTGCCTCAGATATTGCTGTAAACGGAACCCTGAGCTTACGAACTCTTAGAAATAGAGATATCGACAAAAATAAGATGTCACTTTACGTCCCCTGGTGGGAAAACCATGCATTATTTTAAGAAGAAAGTATTCTCAAAAGGTTTTTCCATATGAGCGGTATCGGTCCAAAAAATAAAAAAAAAATTTGTCGAGTTTTCAGGAGCCCAGATTTTACTACAAATACATCAGAAGCAGAAATTAACACTTATGCCCCGTAGTGGCCAAACGATTCTTTACCAAACATTAGAAAATATGTTATTTTTTTTTCCCATCAGGTCTTGTATGCGATAGAGAAAGAATTTTTCAAATCGGAGTTTTAGAAGCAGAAATAACGCAGAAAACGCAATTTACATTTGTGCCCCCTGGAGGAAAGTCTATGAGTTACTTGAAAATTTTGAATTTATAGGAAACACATTTCGCTTCGGAAACACTATCCAACAAAGAAGGAATTTTTCAAATCGGATTCTCAGAAGTAGAGATATTGGCAAAAATAAGATATACATCTACGTCCCCGGGTGTAGAAACCATGCATTATTTCAAGAATAAAATTTTCCTAAAAGGTTCGTTGACATGAGTAGTATCGGTCAACAAAGGACTTTTTTTGCAATCGAGATTTCAGAAGCTCATATTTTGCTGCAAATACATCAGAAGCGGAAATTAAGCCTTACGCCACCTGGTGGCCAAACCATTTTTTACAAAATTATGTGCAAAGGATTTCCCATCAGGAGCTGTATCCAGTGCAGAAAGAATTTTTCAAATCGGAGATTCAGAAACAGAGATATAGGGGGAGAGCAATTTACCTTTACGCCCCATAGCGGAAAGTCTATGAATTACTTGAAAATTTTGAAATTATATGAAAAACATGTCACACTGGAGACGCTATCGAACAAAGAAGGAATTTTCAAAGTCGGACTGGTAAAAGTAGAGATATTGGCAAAAATAAGATATAATTCTACGCCCCCTGGAGTAAAAACCATGCATTATTTTAAGAAGAAAATTTTTCTAAAAGGTTTGTTGACATGAGTAGTATCGGTGTACAAACGGCGTTTTTTTTCAATCGAGAATTTAGAAGCTCATTATTTGCTGCAAATACATCAGAACCGGAAATTAAGATTTACGCCCCTGGTGGCCAAACCATTTTTTTACAAAAATTAGAAATTATGTGCAAACGATTTCCCATCAGGAGCTGTATCCGGTGCAGAAAGAATTTTTCAAATCGAAGATTTAGAAGCAGAGGGGGAAACGCAATTTACCTCTACGCCCCCTAGCGGAAAGTCTATGAATTACCCTCTAGCGACGAAATTGTACATCGGAAAAAAAACCCGAAATAAAGGATCATCATTCGCATATTTCACGCTTCCCAATGCTAAAATAATTTTTCAAATCGGACTAATAGTTGCAGAGATATCGTGGGTACAGACGGACGGACGGACGGACGGACGGACAAACCGATAACATAAGCACGATCTTTTTTTACAAAAGACGTGCTAAAAAAGCTATTAGTCTGAAAATTGGCACTTTACAATACAAAGAAACACACTTTCGAGAAGCAGTGACAAAATAATAATACAATTACAGGAAGTGGGTTACGTCGAGAACTTTTCAGCATCCTCTCGTAATGCAAAGAAGATACTTACACTTACATACTTTCGAAGTATTCTCGCTCTACCTGATTGCACCGGTCACACCTTTCTATCCACTTCCGGAAGGTGTGCTCGATACCCTTCCAAGACAGTAGTTCAGGATACCCATCACAGCGTTGTTCATTTCGGTATTTGCTACAAAAAAACACCCACGAAGTTATTTTCTTACTTCAAGGAATGAGTTGAAGCCGCACGACGCCAGGTCCGGTGAATACGGAGGGTGCGCTATCATTTCCATGCCTATATCTTCGACAATCTGCTGGGTAAGGAACTCATGATGTGCAGGGGTTTTATCTTGTTGCAAAAACTAATTTTCCAACAAGATGAGGCTCCTTCGCATTTGACCGCACATTCTTGGATTTCTTCACTGCAGGATGTGTTTGGATAGGATCAACATTCATTGCATGGACCTCTAGATCCCCATACCAAACACCACCTGCCTTTTTTCTGTTGGGGGTTGTTAAGGAACAGGTGAACGTTACGCCGCCCGGTGAGTAAATTGGAAGACTTTCAAGATAGAATTTGCGTGGCAATCAACGACGTGGCACCACAAATGCTTCTCAACACGGGCGTTGCGGTAAAATACAGGTTGGAAGATTTTCACGCCACTAGTGGAGCTCATGTTGAAGTTTATTGGACATCAGTCACATTATTGTGACCACCTCCTACTTTTGACGTCAACAGTTAAAGAAGGCACGTGTAGTGAGCTGGCTTGGAAGGTATATAAGGTGTGCTGCAGGCAATCTCAAAACATATCACTCGTTGCTGTCATGGATAAAAGCAGTGATTTATCAGATTTGCAAAATGGGATGATCATCAGCTTTTGGGCCAAGGGTGGTAGTATTTCTGAAACAGCACAGTTTGTGAACTGTTCGCGTGCTGCTGCGGTTAAAGGATATCGTGATTGGAGAAATGGCACCATTGCGAATAACCGACGTGGAAACTGCGGAGCACCACGTGCCATTGATGTAAGAGACGAACGTCGGCTGCGAAAGTGCGTGAAGGCCGATCGACACGCTACAGTGGAGCAAATCACTGGCCGATCGACACGCTACAGTGGAGCAACTCACTGGCCGAATGAAACAAGGGGCTACACGAAATGTGTCTAAAACCAGAGTTCAGCAAACCTTGCTGCGTACGGGGCTCCGATGTAGACGGATGGTCACTGCACCTATGCAAACGAAGGTGCATCGGAAGAATAGACTTACATTTTCATGGCAGTATCAGGAAATGGACCTCGCTGATTGACAAAGGATTGCCTCCTCCGATAAGTCACGTTTTCTGCTTCATGGAACGGATGGACGTTGGCGTATTAGGCGAGAGACATCGGAAATCAAACACTCTTTAACCATTGCTGGCAGAACACAATTCAGTGTGGACAGAGTAATGGTCTGGGGAATGTTTTTGTGGCATTCTCTGGGTCCACTCATTCCTGTGCAAGGCCCGATGGACCGAATTCGTTATTAATCCATCCTTGAAGACCATTTACACCCATGCATGCTGATTGTCTCCCTTGTGGCGGATGGGATCTTTCAGTACGACAATGCAACGTTTCACACAGCTAGAAATCTCCGAGAGTGGCTGGAAGAGCACGATGAAGACTTTAACGTACTTCCCTGGCCCCCTAATTCCCCATACTTAAACCCAATTGAGCATCTGCGGGACCTGTGAACGCCTTCCAGCACCTTACTGAGTCAATCCCAGCCCGTCTAGCTGCTGTCCTCGCTTCACACGGTGGTTACTATGGATATTAGCTGGTGGTCGCAATAATGTGACTCGACCATGTATATCGCCTTGCTTTTAATTTTTCAGATGCATTGATTAACTCTCTGCCTTCGCACGCCGAAGTTATAATCAAAAATGTTTCTTTTAAAAAGGCGTCTGATTAGAGTAACTCTACTAATAATTTCAGATGCGTTCTCCACTTCATGGTATGCAACACTTTCCTGAAAAGATCGCTGTTTTGTTTGGAAATAACGGTTGGTATGCTTCAGAAATTACTTTGGTAGTTTAACTAAACTGAAAAGCAATTGAATTAGAGACAGCTGGCGTTATGCAAATGTGGCACTGTGGGCGGCCCTGTAAACGGAAACGACATGACGTATGCGGCGATCCGACAATATAAGGTGTGATGCGACGGGAATCAGTAAGAATCGGGCGCAGTATGGGTAAGACGAAGGATCTAAGCGCATTTGATCGTGGGAAAATTGTAGGGGCCCGACGAATGGGTAACTCCATCTCGGAAGTCGTGCAGGCACTGGAATTTTCACGAGCCAATGTGTCACGGGTGTACCGTGAGTAAATCGAATCCGGTAAAACCATCCCTGCAAGGGCCAACTGCCGTAGACAACAGCGTCGACTTGCTCGCATTGTAACAGCGGATACACGTGCCACAGTGGAAGAAATCACTCGGCAATATAACGCTGGTGCACAAAAACGTGTAAGCAGCCACACCATCCAGAACCATCTCCTCGCTATGGGGTACAGAAGCCATCGTCTCACGAGGGTACCGCTGCTGACCGCACATCACAGGGTGCAAAGATTAGCATGGGGACGGAAACATCGCCACTGGACCCTAGACATGTGGGAAAATGTTGCCTGGACTGATGAGTCGAGATTCACGTTGGTACATGCGGATGGCAGGATACGAGTACGACGCAAACCTTATGGTGCGTTGGAGCCTTCTTGCCAGCAGGGTACTCTTCAAGCTGGTGGGGGTGGCATTCTCGTCTGGGCACTGTTTACGTGGACTGAAATGGGACCCCTCGTACGTGTGACATCGTCCCTCACAGGTCAACGTTACCGGAATATCCTGGACGACAATTTGCTCCCGTTTGTGCGTCTTCAACATCCCACTGGGGACCTCATCCTGCAACAAGACAATGCACCGTGCCATCGCGCCCGAATTGTATCCGAATGGCTCTGACACCCTCCATCAAATCTTCGTGAACTGTGGAAGCTTGTTCAAGGGTCGTGGATCCGTATGGCTTGCCAACGCTTCCCGTCTCTTGTTGAGTCCATGCCGAGATGAATCGCCGCCGTCATCAGGTTGAATGGTGGTGCCACACGTTATTAGACAGGTATCTCTAATTCAATTTCTCTTCAGTGTAGTTTTAAGTTAAACAACATGATCATTTTCCCAGAAAATTCTCTGGCATTTTTCCTTCCGTTTCTCGCTTTTTCTTGCTTCATTTAGTATTATTTTCTTGAATATGACGATGCACGTTAATTAATTAACTTATTTAGGAAATATTTTCTCTCTTATAGTTGCACCTGTGATAGATGCTCAATACTTCCCTGAAGTAGTAACAGCCAATGAGGGATCGAGAACCAAGATCATCTGCAGTGTAACAACAGGAGATCCTCCAATCAGATTCCGATGGTTAAAGAATGGATATCAGTTTACCGCCGCTGGGAAGATATCGGTACAAATGCTGGAAGACTCATCTATTATCATCTTCCGCAAAGTGAAAGCGACAGACAGAGGGCAGTACACTTGTGTTGCATCCAATCTGGCAACGTCTACGAACATGACGTCACAGCTCGTAGTTAATGGTAAAACTTTTATGTTGCTACTGCGCAATAAAGGTATCGTTCACTTCACTGAAAATCACTAGAACGAAAGATTTATTTCACCGAAGTGCTTTATCGAAATATTCATTTCATCGATGGGTCACGTGATCGAAAGTTACGTTTCACCGATGGGTCACGTGATCGAAAGTTACGTTTCACCGATGGGTCACGTGATCGAAAGGTACGTTTTACCGAATAGTAGCTTCACCTAAAAATTTATTGCATTGAAAGATCATTTTACAGAAATATTAGTTTATTAAAAAATTTAGAATTTTTGATACGATCTTTTGAAATGGAGGGAAGTTTCGGAAAATTTACAGCCAAAACGCTAAGGACTTGTATAGAAATTTCACTTTTAATATTTTGGTGTCCACTTCCCCATGGGTTATTCCTCTGACCTCTAACATTAATTGTAAGACACTACGCTTTTTTCCCCGCACGGGGATAACTGGTTTTCCAGTTATTTGGGGAGCGGCGCCCCCACGGCCCGAGCTGACCTTGTGACGGATCAATATTTCATTTCGTCTTGAACGATTATATAACCGAAGGGACAGCTGTTCATCCAGCTGATGGGGGATGGCGTCCCCACGGCCCGAGCCAACATGTACTATATGTGATGAATTTCACATTTTTTTATGTTTTTTCACTTTACATGAACCCGCCTCAGTTGTAGGTTGCTGAGTTTGTGATTATGCGCCAGCTCAGGATTTTAGTTTCTCGTTTTCTTTCCTGTCTTCTCCATTTCATGTTTCTTTCTTTGTTTTTCCGAGCTGGTTAGCTAGACCTGCCTGCACGTTTGCCGTGTGCGGTGACCCGTAAGGTGGAAAAGGGGATGCTGGAGGCTGAGGTTTCTGGAGGCCTGGGTGTTGTTGTCGCCAGTTACCAACACTCCTCTTTGCTCCCCTGCTTCACCCTAAACGGGCGGCTGGGAACTAACCCACTCCTAGTCAATGAGGTCTGTGGCCGAGTGGAGCCCAGACCTCTAACGGCTTGTCGTCTCGTACGACAGGGTGAGTCTGGGGATAGGGTGGGCATGCCAAAGGGGTGTTCCCCAGGCATGGGAAAGTCTGGGTGCTCGCCGAGCGCATGTCTGCCCTATCAACTTGCTATATCCGCTTGCTATCCCTAGAGCCGTGTCCTGCGTCCACTTGGGCTTGCGGACCTCCGGTTCTCCCTTGTTGGGCTCGATTGTGGGTGGGGAAGTTGGCGGATGAATTCTTTAAAATTTTCATGGCTCTCAATGAAATTTCCCATGAACCCAAAACTAAAAGAGGTATGGAGGAAGGTTCAGGTCCTTCCGCCAAAAAATTTGTCGCAGATGTTTCCAATGCTAGATTCTTTTTTGTGCACTCATTGGACCCTTCAAAGCCTTTGAGTGCCAAAAGTCCATTTTGGATCCACAAAGCACTGCAATCAATTGCAAGCTCTCCTAAGAGCGTCAAGAAGCTCCAGTCTGGAGATCTTCTTGTTGAGATGTCTACTGTGGCCTACAGCTCCACACTTATCAACACCAGCATGCTGCTCGAGACGCCTGTCAAAATAACACCACACGGTTACCTAAATTCATCTCGAGGTGTTTTCTTCTCTCGGGATCTTATTGATTGCTCTGAGGATGAACTTCTCGAAGAACTGAGGAGCCAACATGTTACGGGTGTGCGACGCATTTCTTTTAGGAGGAATGGGCAGTTTGTCCCATCCTGGAACATTATCTTGACTTTCAACTGCCCTTCCCTGCCTACAGCCATCAAGGCAGGGTATCTCCACCTCGAGGTACGCCCGTACATTCCCAACCCGTTGAGATGTTTTAGGTGCCAGTCGTACGGCCACTCTCAGCAGTCATGTATTAGTTCTCCTAGGTGTGGACGCTGTGGTGCCACAGAGCATCTCCTCTCAGAATGTGTGGCCGAGGCCGAGTTTTGTGTGAACTGCAAGGGTTCACACCCAGCATCAGCCAAAGATTGTCCCAAGTGGAAGGAGGAGAAAGGAAATCCAAAGGCTCAAAACGGTGGAAAATATTTCCTATCCTGAGGCCAGAAGAAGAGTGGTTCCCGTTACATCTGATCGGCGATCATACGCTTCAGTGGTGGTTGCCAAATCTACGGTTGCCATTCAGACCGACGTTCAGATCTCCCCTAAATGTCCATTCAATATGGAGGAAATCATCGCAGCCGGACTGGAGGCACTCCAGTCGCGAGCTAGGGGTCTGAAAGCGGCAACCGCCACTTCACCGAAGCAGACTCACTCCAACACCAGCAAGGGAACTCAGGCCACTTCTTCTGGCAAAAACGCCAACACTAACACCAACACCAACACCAAGGTCAAGGATAAGAAGAGCATTTCTTCTCCTTCAAAGTCTCAGCCAAACACTCAACGGCGAGAAAATCCCGCTAAGACATTTGGGACAAAGCATTCACCAATCTTGGCCCCTGGTCACACACCACCAACTTTGGGGGAGAGCTCACCAGAGGAAATGGAGGCTGACCAAGTTTAACCATTTCCTTTTTCATTTCATTTTTGCCCATGGGTTCAATAATTCAGTGGAACTGCCGAGGTTTTCGCACCAGTTTTGATGACGTGAAACATCTGCTTCATTTGTACTCTCCGGTGTGCCTTTGTCTTCAGGAGACAAAGCTTAAACCATCGGACCTGCTTTCAGTTCGAGGCTACAGTGCATTTCGGACAGACCACTCGTCTGGAAATATAGCCTGTGGGGGTGTCGCTATTCTCGTCCGTCACAGGGTTCCGGTATCTTCCGTCGCGGTTTCCACAACTGTGCAGGCCGTGGCGGTTCGTATTTCTATGCCTGTGCCTCTTACTGTTTGCAGTGTTTATCTACCACCGGATGAGGATGTTAGCGTCTCTGTTCTGGAGAGCTTGATTGATCAGCTGCCCTCACCGTTCCTTCTTTTGGGTGACTTTAATGCTCATCATCCTTTGTGGGGTAGTGTCAGCGCCAGCGCTAGAGGTCGTCGCATAGAGTCTCTTCTGTGCTCGGCCTCTGTGTGCCTTTTAAACACCGGTGCTGACACTTACTTCCATGAGCCGACAAGATCTTTCAGTGCGATCGATTTGACCTTGGGTTCACCATCGATCAATGCTGACTGGTCGTGGACGGTGTGTAAGGATCTCCACGGGAGCGACCACTTCCCAATCGTCCTCTGGCACCATGCAAACGTGCCATATTCTGCCTCCCGCCCACCTCGATGGAGGATGGATTGTGCCAGATGGGAGGTCTTCACATCGTCCGCGGTGATATCTTCTGAAATGGTGACCCAAGAGTCAATCGACGCAGCTGTACTTAAAGTCACAACTTGTATTCTTCAGGCAGCTGATCTTTCAATTCGTAAAACATCTACGAAGCTCCCCAGAATTCCGAAACCTTGGTGGAACCCTAAATGCGCAGCGGCTAGGAGAGCTCAACACAAGGCCTGGTCTACTTTTCGGCGTTATCCAACCGAGGCTAATCTCGTTGCTTTTAAACGTGCTAAATCCTATGCTCGGTTGGTGCGTCGACGTAGCAAGAGGGAGTCTTGGATCCAGTATGTATCATCTCTTACCTCACGTGCCAATTCGAAAACTGTGTGGGAAAGGATTCGTAAGATCCGGGGTACCTACAGTTCACACCAGATTGCCATTCTCGAGAGTAACGGCTGCACATATGCTGACGTCGGGGAGATTGCAGATTGTTTGGGGGAGGCGTTTGCCTCCGTTTCGAGTGATCTGGCGTATCCGGCCTCCTTTCATAGGATTCAATCCTCCGCGGAACGCCAGAGAATCTCTTTTGCGCGGTATACCGCCACTGGTTATAACTCCCCTTCAGCATGTGTGAACTTCGGGTGGCTCTGCATCGGTCCGGGGCTACTTCTGTCGGTCCCGATGACATCCACTACGACATGCTCCGTCATCTCTCCCAGTCGTCTCTCGAGAACCTTTTAATCTTATACAACCGCATCTGGTTAGAACACAGTTTCCCGGAGTCTTGGCGAAAGGCTTTTGTTCTACCTTTTCCGAAGCCTGGCAAGGATCCTAAGTCTCCCTCTAGTTATCGCCCAATTGCTCTCACTAGCTGTCTGTGTAAAGTTCTCGAACGCATAGTTAACTCACGATTAATTCATTTTTTAGAACATCTTCAATTACTTTCACCATCACAAAGCGGTTTTCGGCGTCATCGTTCACCTCACGATCATCTCCTGCACCTTGAGACATCTGTGCGCGAGGCGTTCGTGCGTAGGCAGCACCTGGTTTCTGTATTCTTTGACATCGAGAAAGCCTATGATCGTGCGTGGCGGCACGGGATTATCCGTGACCTCCACGCATGCGGATTGCGAGGGAATCTTCCGACCTTTATTGTAAATTTTCTTCGCAATCGGGTGTTCCAGGTGCGCCTGGGTACGACGCTATCTGCAACATTCCATCAAGAACAAGGTGTTCCTCAAGGTTGCATTTTATCTGTCACATTGTTCATCCTTCGCATTAATTGTCTCCTCACAGATCTTCCTCCTGCGGTTTCGGCTACTGTGTATGTCGATGACTTGCACATCTTGTGCTCGTCATCGAGCATGCGTTTCATTGAAAGGCAGTTGCAGTCTAGTATTAATCAGATTTTTAAAGCGGCGAATAGCAATGGTTTCGTTCTTTCTCCCGACAAGACAACATGTGTTCATTTCTGCCGGAGGCGTGGCCTCCATCCTGACCCCGAGCTGTATTTGGACCGTGCAGCCATTCCAGTTTTGCCGGAGACCAAGTTCCTTGGACTGACCGTCGACCGTGCGCTTACGTTCCGTGTGCACGTTCGGCGGCTCAAGATTTCCTGTCTGCGTGCTCTTTCTATTCTAAAAATCCTTTCGAGGGTTTCGTGGGGCGCAGACAGGATCTCTCTGTTTCGCATTTACCACTCCTTAATTCGGTCGAAACTGGATTACGGCTGTATCGTGTATGGCTCGGCTCGTCCTTCCGTTCTCCGGCCTTTGGACGCTGTTCATCATCAGGCGCTGCGTCTTTGCACGGGAGCATTTCGAACATCTCCGATTCCCAGCCTTTACGCTGATGCGAACGAACCATCGCTTGAATTACGCCGTCTGCAGCTGTCTGTCCACTTTTACTTAAAACTTCGGTCTCTTCCAGACCATCCTTTGTACGGTGCAGTTTTCCATCCTCAGCATGCTCGTTTATTTGCGAACCGGCCCTCGTGCGTTCCAACCTTCGGTCTTCGTATGGCGGCCGTAGCTCGTGATGCAGGGCTTGACTTGTCGCTTGTTGCAGCGACCAGAGGCTTTGGGGATCCTCCATGGCACCCACTTGGTGTCATGGTTGATACCACCTTTACGTCTTTCGACAAATCCTCAACCCCTGCGTCAGTGTACCAGCAGCTCTTTGCTGAGCACCGTGCCCTCAAAACTGAATACACTCCCATTTTCACTGATGGCTCCAAGATGCATGGAGTCGTTGGATCCGCAGCTGTCTGTGTTGATGACGTGTCAGTAGCGCGGATCCCAGCTGAGGCCACGGTGTTTTCGGCGGAGATGCATGCTGTGTATCTTGCACTTCTTCATGTTCAGTCGAGTTCTCATCATAGTGCTATGGTCTATACGGATTCCTTAAGTGTCCTGCAGTCTTTGTCATCGCTGGACTATTGTAATCATCCTTTTCTTTTGAACGTACGAGGGCTTCTTCGTTCCTTGCTCGAGGCCGGTGTCCAGATTCAATTCGTCTGGATTCCTGGGCATGTTGGAATCTCGGGTAACGAGTGTGCCGATGCGGCCGCTAGATCTGCTTCCTCTTTGGTCGTCACACCCTTGCCACTCTTTCATCGCGATTTTCGATTTCTTGTTCGTGATCATATCAAACGAACGTGGCAAGGTCTGTGGGACCAACAGGTGGAAAATAAACTGCATCGTATAAAGCCTATTCTCGAAATCTGGAACTCCTCATCTCGTCGGAACCGCAGGGAGGAAGTGGTGCTTGCGCGTCTCCGCAATGGGCATTGTCGTTTCACTCACCGCTTTTTGCTGTGTGGCGACACTGCGCCGATGTGTGAGACGTGCAACTGCCGACTCACCGTCACTCATCTTTTGTGTACCTGTGTTCGTTTTCGTGATGTACGTTTTCATTTCTTTCATTCTTATTTGTTGAACGAGGACGCCGCTACACTGCAGCGGCTCCTCAATGACCACTGCAATACTGTTGTTGTTTTTTCATTTTTTAAACAAATTGACTATTTTAAACGTATCTAGATTTTAGCCCTATCATCATACTCATTTTTCAGTTTTACTGAATCAGCTAGATTTTAATCTTTGTATCATGTTTTTAGTACTGTTTGTTTCATTATCCTTTTTAGCCCTTTCATCGTTCTCATTCTTCAGTTTTATTTGATCAGCCATATTTTAAGCTTCATCGCACGTTTTTAATACTGTTTGTTTGTCTGTCTTGTAGTTTTTACCGTATTCATTTCCATCTTTCACTTTTACCGATTCATCCTGTTTTTAGCCTTGTGTACGTGTTTTATTGATTTTGTTCTCTTTTGATGTCTCTTGTTTGGCGCTCTTTGGCCAACCATGGCCCTTGCGCCAATAAAATCAATGAACCAACCAACCAACCAACACTACGCTTTGAGCGTTATAATTAACGTTTCGCGCCTGAGTAAAAGTGCAATATTGTTAACTTGACTTGTTTTGTAAGCTTTATGAATATGATCACGGCGGATTAAAGTTTTCAAAAGAGACACAGGCCTACATCCTAATACTTAATATTTTGGCGCGAACAAAGGTGCCACATTGTTACATCGACTTTGTATGTAGATCTTATGAAAATGTGCGCGGCGAATTAAAGTTTGCTAGAAATGCCTAGACCTAGGTTCTTGTTATTAACGTCAGAGATCAAAAGACCGACACGGGCGACTACTTCAGCTCATCGAGTTGCTCACGGTGACCTTTAAACCCCAACAACAACAAACCAACCTACGGGAAACAGGATGTGGAGAAATTAAAGTGCAAGTTCTATACAATCACAAAATGTTCTAGTGGTAAGGTTTTCGAACATCCGTAATCAACAAATCACAAACAATATCATTTGCTTTATCTGAACGTTTGTACCTCTTTGGTGGCGCAGTGGAAAGATTCATCACCATAGCAACAACCGAGAAAGAAATATTTGCGACGTCACGCTTAGCTATTCGTGTTTCCGAGCAGGTGATCTGTGAATGGAAATTGATAATTACACTTCCGGAAAGTTAAAAAGGAGCATCTTTAAAAATTGCAGCGGCATCGATGGAATTTATGTCGTAGCAACAACGTGTTAAGAAAGGAAAGTGATCACGCATGTGAGGTGATTGAAAGTTCATTTTACCTTTTAATGAGTATTACAGTGTACAGAAGGCACATTTTAATGAAGTGTTGCACCTCCTCCAGCTTCTAATCTCGCATGCAATCGGTCGTACAAATGCTGGATATCACGCTGGGGAACAGCATTCCATGCGCTTTCAACTTGGACGCATAATTCAGAGATGGTCGCTGCCTGCAGGTGTCCGCGGAAAAGTCTTTGTCCGATCCAGTCTCACACATGCTCGATTGGAGACAAGTCCGGAGAGCGTGCTGGCTAAGGGACTTAATGCATAGCCTGAACAGCATGCGGAGTTGCCACAGCTGAGTGTAGGCGGGCGTTATTCTGCACGAATATCGCATCGGAGATCGCTCTGAAAAATGGCAGGACGACCGGCTTCACTATGTCGATGGCGTACGTATTGCTATTCAGTGTACCCTCTACAAACACCAGACTCGTTCGAGAGTGATAGCTAATCGCTCCCCACATCATGATACCAGGCGTGGTGCCTGTGTATCGTTGGCGAATGAACGACGGCGGAAGCGCCTCATTTAGTCGCCTTTGGATGCGTACACGACCGTCAGACGCTCCCACGCAGAATCGGTTTTCATCACTGAAGACCACTGACCTCTATTCTTCAATCCAATTAACTCGTACTTGACACCACCGCAAACGTGCTCGACGGTGGCCAGGAGTCATTGGTAACCGTGCCAGCAGCACACATGCGCGTAGTCCTGCTTTCAACAAACGATTCCGTATCGTTCTGGTAGACAACAAACGATTCCGTATCGTTCTGGTCAAAGGATTCCGTATCGTTCTGTTTTCAACAAACGATTCCGTATCGTTCTGTTTTCAACAAACGATTCCGTATCGTTCTGGTCAAAGGATTCCGTATCGTTCTGTTTTCAACAAACGATTCCGTATCGTTCTGTTTTCAACAAACGATTCCGTATCGTTCTGTTTTCAACAAATGATTCCGTATCGTTCTGTTAGACACCAATCGATTCCGTATCGTTCTGGTCAAAGAATTCCGTATCGTTCTGTTTACAACAAACGATTCCGTATCGTTCTGTTCAAACCTTTCCGTATCGTTCTGTTAGACACCAATCGATTCCGTATCGTTCTGGTCAAATAATTCCGTATCGTTCTGTTTACAACAAACGATTCCGTATCGTTCTGTTCAAACCTTTCCGTATCGTTCTGTTTTCAAAAAACGATTCCGTATCGTTCTGATCAAACAATTCCGTATCGTTCTGATCAAACGATTCCGTATCGTTCTGGTAGACAACAAAGGATTTCGTATCGTTCTGGTCAAAGGATTCCGTATCGTTCTGTTTTCAACAAACGATTCCGTATCGTTCTGTTTTCAACAAACGATTCCGTATCGTTCTGTTTTCAACAAATGATTCCGTATCGTTCTGTTAGACACCAATCGATTCCCTATCGTTCTGGTCAAAGGATTCCGTATCGTTCTGTATACAACAAACGATTCCGTATCGTTCTGTTCAAACCTTTCCGTATCGTTCTGTTCAAACCTTTCCGTATCGTTCTGTTTTCAACAAACGATTCCGTATCGTTCTGATCAAACGATTCCGTATCGTTCTGATCAAACGATTCCGTATCGTTCTGGTAGACAACAAAGGATTCCGTATCGTTCTGGTCAAAGGATTCCGTATCGTTCTGTTTTCAACAAACGATTCCGTATCGTTCTGGTAGACGACAAACGATTCCGTATCGTTCTGTTTTCAACAAACGATTCCGTATTGTTCTGGTAGACAACAAACGATTCCGTATTGTTCTGGTAGGCAGCAAACGATTCCGTATTGTTCTGGTCAAAGTATTCCGTATCGTTCTGGTAGGCAGCAAACGATTCCGTATTGTTCTGGTCAAAGTATTCCGTATCGTTCGGTTTTTTAACAAACGATTCCGTGTCATTCTGGTAGACAACAAAGGATTCCGTATCGTTCTGGTCAAAGGATTCCGTATCGTTCTGGTCAAACGATTCCGTATCGTTCTGTTTTCAACAAACGATTCCGTATCGTTCTGTTTTCAACAAACGATTCCGTATCGTTCTGTTTTCAACAAACTATTCCGTATCGTTCTGTTTTCAACAAACGATTCCGTATTGTTCTGGTCAAACGATTCCGTTTCGTTCTGTTTTCAACAAACTATTCCGTATCGTTCTGTTTTCAACAAACGATTCCGTATCGTTCTGGTCAAACGATTCCGTATTGTTCTGTTTTCAACAAACTATTCCGTATCGTTCTGTTTTCAACAAACGATTCCGTATCGTTCTGGTAGACACCCCTAGTATGACAGAGGATCGAATTTGTGACGCCGTAGCCGTGCGCTCTGCTAACGCTGCCCTCCTGATACGCCGATCCTGTTGTGCGTCCGTGACTCTTTGTTGCCCGAAACAAAGTCAGCGAGTGTGCGAATGATATTTTGATCATCGACCCACCATCCTGCCACGTCCGATACCTCTCGTCCCACTCGGTTCGCAATTTGACGGAAGGGCAAAGCTCCTTCCCGCAGACACACTATACGGCCTCGCTCGAACTCCGATAACGTAACAAATGCTGCGCGCCTGCGTCGATCAGGCACGGTAGCTTCTTCAACGAACAACACTACACCAAACGAACGACTTCGTTCTGCACGCCTTAGTCCTTGAATACGCGCTGCGTACATTTTCATGTTGTCGTCCGCAGTGACGTCATTATTTCATCCAATGCAGAGGAGACTTTAGATCTTTTGGGGCCCTAGGCGCTAAAAGGTTCAGGGGCCCCCTCCTCCTACTTATCCCTTCAGAAATGTTCATCCGTAAGATTAACAAAAAAAAAATAGGGGGGGGGGGTTCAAGAAAAAGGTTTTTACACTTTTTTAAATCTGTCCGTGCACATCGAACTTTTTGATTTCAAAGATATTTCAAAAATTATTTTTTGCGGCTAACAGGAAATCAATGGATAATAAGTTTGGCACTTTTAATATCCCTTATATTTCATGCACGCACTGCAGTTATCATAAACAGAATTTTGACGCTAATAGGGAATCAATGGACGTTAGGTTTGGCACTTTAAATACCCGTATCCCATTTATAACTGCACTGCAGTTATCATAAACAGAATTTTGACGCTAATAGGGAATCAATGGATGTTAGGTTTGGCACTTTAAATACCCGTATCCCATTTATAACTGCACTGCAGTTATCAGAAACAGAAGCATACAAATTAAATGCAAACGATCCGGTTTGAAAATGGAAAATTAGGAACTGCAGGGTTTTGAGTAAGAGTATCATTGAAACTTTATATTGCTTTTTCGAAAGCTAGTTTTAAATCGATTTAAGTAACAGAAAAGGTGAGAATACTTGATAATTATCATTATTAAACCAAGGGAGCAGAAAGTAATGAGAAAATGTTGTTGCAACACAATATAAATTACTTTTAACACTATTAAATAAGATAGTGTGATATTCTCAAATTTCTTTATTTTTTTCAGCATAAATATTAATAGCTCTTTTGGTTTAAGATGGTTTAGAGGGATTACGGCCGAGAAAGAACTTGATTGTCCTAAGAAGAGTTATCCTGTGAAGAATATTTCTTTCTTCATTGATTATCCTACCACAAAGGAAAAAACTATTAACAGCAAACACATCTGATCATCAGGAAAGTTTTTTACAAGTACTCTTCATCGCAATTCGGGAAGAAGGTGGGAAGGTTCCAACACAGATGTGTTCCCTTGGCTGGAAGTACCATGAAAGCAATTTATAGCACAGCAGGCCAGTTAAGAATTCGCCTTAAACAATGAAAAGTGTGGGAAGCGTGAATACCTTCTTTATCAACCACTAAAGGGAACTCAAAATTATTTTAATCGTTCCTTTCAAAATAAGTACATCGGTAAAAACTCGAAAATTCGGAATATCAGCAACAGCAAGAAAAAATGTTATTATTAATATGAGAAAGTAAAATATCAATTGACAATACAAAGTAGTCGCTTTAAGGATTGATTTGAAAACCAAAACTGGAAATCCAATTATGTTTTCGGGGGCGCCGAAATAGCGAGGCCCTAGGGGCGCGCCTACTGCGCCTAGCCGGAAATCCGCCCCTGGTCCAATGACATTCCAACTTGGATCACAGTTTCCGCTTCCCTTAACAATTAACATATTATAATATGACGCTCCTACCGGCATTCCTCCTGAGTGTTTTTTTCTTTACTTTCCGGCAGTATATGTCAGCGTGTGAAGTAAAAACTTTATGACGTTTTACTTTTTTTTTATTTTTGTAATGTTCATGAAGCATGCTTCCACATTTAGGAATCCCAGACAGAAATAATACCTAGTTATTAAAAAATGATTCTACATATCATATTTTTCCTCGTCATTATTTGGCGAGCTTTCAACTGGTTCTCTAATAAAACCTGAAGCTTTCGACAAACTGATCCTGCAGTGAAATGAACTTTCCGATGAAATTAACTTCTCGGTGATGCGACCCTTTAGGAGAAATGAACGTTTCGATAAAGTGGTTTTCAGTTAAGTAACCTTTCGATGAAGTAATTGTCGGGTAAGTGAACTGGACCCGCAAAATAATCTTTAGTCATAAGACGTATGCAGTCTACTGTTGCATCTTTTATACGTTATATATTTAGATTTGTTGACTAAGATTTTAAAAATAATGGAACACACTTAAAACGCAAAGCTCGGGACAGACGAAAATCCTCGATATATCCAGACGCTCGGCAAGTCCGTTTTGGAATGAAAAATGCTCCACGTAAGCATATCCATACGTGACAATATGCATATAGGTACGTTAATAATATATTTCCATGCATATAGCACAACATGGTAGCATTTTGTCACCATTCTCTAGCTCTCTGATAATGACCAGTACAACATGACATTTCTTCACCATTTTCTAACTATCTAATGATGATCAGTACAACATGACAACATTTCTTCACCAGTTTCTAACTCTCTAATGATTTCTTCACCATTTTCTAACTCTCTAATGATATCTAATACATAATGGCAACATTTCTTCACCATTTTCTAATTCTAATGATGACAAATATAACATGGCAACATCTCTTCACCATTTTCTAACTCTGTAATGATGACTAGTACATGACATTTCTTCACCATTTTCTAACTCTCTAATGATGACTAGTACAACATTGCATTTCTTCACCATTTTCTAACTCTCTAATGATGATCAGTACAACATGACATTTCTTCACTATTTTCTAACTATCTAATGATAATCAGTACAACATGACAACATTTTTTCACCAGTTTCTAACTCTCTAATGATTTATTCACCATTTTCTAATTCTAATGATGACAAATATAGCATGGCAACATCTCTTCACCATTTTCTAACTCTCTAATAATGACTAGTACAACATGACATTTCTTCACCATTTCCTAACTCTCTAATGATGACTAGTACAACATGACATTTCTTCACCATTTTCTAACTCTCTAATGATGATCAGTACAACATGGCATTTCTTCACCAGTTTCTAACTCTCTAATGATTTCTTCACCATTTTCTAACTCTCTAATGATATCTAATACAACATGCAACACTTCTTCACCATTTTCTAACTCTCTAATGATGACTAGTACAACATGAAAACATTTTTTTACCATTTTCTAATTCTAATGGTGACAAATAGGACATGGCAACATCTCTTCACCATTTTCTAATTCTCCAATGATGACTAGTGCAACATGACAACGATTATTCACCATTTTCTATCTCTCTAATGATGACTAGTACAATATGACAACATTTCCTCACCATCTTCTCCTCACTTAAAAATCCAACAAATGCCACAAATTCTCAATGAGGTTGAGATCTGGTGATTATGGGAATATGTTTTCAGTTGAATTTTTACTTTATAAAGCAACCACGACCTTGTTACATTGTCTGTATGTTTAAATTACCTTGCAATATATCAATATATTGTCTAGCATTTATATTACCTTTAATAAAGACCATATTAGCAACCCCAATAAGAACCATGCATCCCCAAATCTTTACATGACCACGCCATGTTTTACAGTAGGTCGTGATTTTTATTTGTTTCAAGGGAAGTGTTTGGCTTTCGCCACACGTATTTCTTTCCATCCGAACCGAAAATATTAAACTTGCTTTCGTTGGAAAACATTATATTTTGCCAAAACTCAGGTGGTTTGCTGATATAAGATTTGGCAAACTTAAGTCTTTTCTGCCTATTTGTTCCATTGATATAAGATTTTTTCTGATTGTCCTGCCTCGAATATGTGCGCAGTGAAGAATATTAGGAATAGTCCCCGATGCTGAAACGACATCAGCAGCCGATTCTCAAACGCTAACAGTTCTTTGATACTTTCGTAATGATGGCCCTCTGATGCCTTACATTTTGCTTCTTCGGACGTCCAAATCGCAATTTATTCTCGGTATTATAACTCTCTTTTTTTCTTTTTTATAACATACCGAATACTAGAAAAGTTCAGATTTAAATTCCTACAAATTTTGAGATAACTTAAACCATAGTCTGAAGAGATATATTCCTCTCCCGTATTGCAACGGAAAACTCGTACTTTTTCGGAGTAATGACAGGTGAAATTAACTAAATTGTCGCTTTGAAGATCTCATAACGTGTCTTTTAAACTGCGCGAGACTTTCACTTCCTGTGAATTTGCATGATGTCATGTTTAACTGCTTTAAAACAGAGCATTGTTATGTGTGCACATACTTTTTCGGCATGAAAAATTAAGATATTCATTTGTTCTATACACTGAGTGGCCACTTTATTATGACCACCCCCTCAGTACTTCGTTGGGCCACCTTTTGCCTTTAATACTGCGTCGATTCTTCGTGGCATGGACTCCACGAGATGTTGATAGGTGGTTTGTGGAATCTAAGACCATGCTTGATGAATAGCACTTTCCAGGAGTATGAGATTGCAGGGTTGCGGATCCAGCTGTCTGATGGCTCGTTCAACATCATCCCACAAATTCTCAATGGGGTTCATATCTGGAGACCGTGAAGGCAACCTAAGCTAAGAAAACTCACCGGCATGTTCCTGAAACCAATCCTGTACAATACGAACACTATGGCAGGACGCATTATCTTGTTGAAAGTAGCCATCGCCATTGGGATAAACCCTCCACATGACAGGACGCATTTGGTTCGCATTGATGTTTAGATATGATGTGCCAGTCAGACACGAATTAAAGGTCACAAAACATGCCAGGAAAACATTCCCCAAACCATAACGTTGCCTCCACCAGCTTAAAGAGTTGTAGCAATGCATTTGGGGCCCATGCTTTCGAGCTGTGTCGGCCAAATTCTCACTCGGCCATCGGCATGGTGCAACTGAAAACGTGATTCATCGGAATATAAAATTTGTTTTCAATTATCGACTGTCCAATCTTTGTGCTCCTGTATTAACTGGAGACGTTTTCTCTTGTTAACTGCAGACAGCGAAGGTGTTCGAACAAGCCTTCGGCTGCCATATCCCAGCCGATGCAGTGTATGGCGAACAGTGCGTGCAGAGATCATTTGAGGGGTCCTTGATTAAGATGGTCGGTAATTTTCTTCACTGTTGCCCTTCTGTTGTCTGCTACCAGTCTGGACACTCTCCGTACCGCCCAAGCCAAGCAGTCACTAGTCGATGACGACCACACGTTGCACGTAGACACCCAGTTTTTCGGCTGACAGTTCAGTCTTTAAACACTTTAACAACAGCTGCTCTGGAACATTTCACGAATGCGGCGGTTTCGGTGATACTCGCTCCATGGCTCCAAGCTCCTACAATAACCCCACGTTGAAAGCCCGTCAAATCGCATTTTTTACCCATCTCGTCACCAAAAAATCACATCTACTACTGTCGCAAGCCCTAAGCTTTCCCTTTTTATACTAGCCTCGCCCTCTGGAAGTAACAGCGTGCAGCCATAGCTCATTTGCTTAAAACTGTCAGGTGGTCATAATAAAGTGGCCACTCAGTGTATATTTATTATGATTAGTAAAAAAAAGAAACGTGTGGGTGGGTATTTATTGTAAAACTTACCAATGGTTAAAAATACTTTGTCACAGTTGCTTTCCTCGTTTATTTGTGCAAGATAATGCATGTGTGCAAATACTTTTTTTGCCCCCTGTATGCCTGAAAAATGTAATTACTTCATTTACAGCTCAATTTAAATTGCTAAATTTACCGGAAAATTTTACAAACCGTATTTGGTGCATATATTTCTGTGCTTAAACATCTGTTACTTCAACGGAGTTTCTTGGGGTGGGAAATAGGGGCGGTATTACAGTGAAGCCTACGAAACAAAGCATATAGTGACGTAGAAGTCTGGTATTCTGAGTTTGATGAGCATGTTTATGCCCAAATTCTTTCATCTACAAGTTTTAATACATTACATATACTAACTTAAATGCAGGCGGAGCTGTATCCGGTGCAGAAAGAATTTTTCCAATCGGAGATTTAGAAGCAGAGATATAGGGGAAGCAATTTACCTTTACGCCCCCTAACAGAAAGTCTATAAATTACTTCAAAATTTTAAATTATATAAAAAACATGTCACACTGGAGACACTATCCAACAAAGAAGGACGTTTTCGAATCGGACTCCTAGAAGTAGATGTATTGACAAAAATAAGATATACATCAACGCCCCCTGGCGTAGAAACCATTCATTATTTTAAGAAGAAAATGTTCCTAAAAGCTTTGTCTACATGAGTGCTATCGGTCTACAAACGACGTTTTTTTCAATCGAGAACTTAGAAACTCATATTTTGCTGCAAATACATCAAAAGCGGAAAGTAAGATTTACGGCCCTTGGTGGCCCAACCATTTTTTTTACAAAAATTAGAAATTATGTGCAAACGTTTTCCCATTAGGAGCTGTATCCGGTGCAGAATTTTTTTTTCAAATCGGAGATTGAGAAGTAGAGATATCTGGGGAAACGCAATTTACTTCTACGCCCTCTAGCGAAAAGTCTATGAATTACTTGAAAATTTTGAAATTATATGAAAAACATGTCACACTGAAAACTAGAACTAGAAATATTGATGAAAATAAGATATACATCTATGCCCCCTGGCGGAGAAAATGTGGAATATTTTAAGAAGGAAATATTCCAAAAAGGTTTATCTATGTGAGTGACATCAGTCCACGAAATATATTTTTTTCAATCGATATTTTAGAAGATCAGATTTTATGGCAAATACATCAGAAGCAGAAATTAACACTTACGCCTCCTGGTGGCCAAAGTATTCTTTTCCAAAAGTTTGAAATTATATGCAAAATATTTTCGATCAGGAGGTGTATCCGCTTAAGAAAAAAATTTCAAATCGGAGTTTTAGAAGAAGAATTATCAGGAAAAATGTAATTTACTTTTACGCCCCCTAGCGGAAAATCTATGCGTCATTTGAAAAAGTAACTATATCTAAAATACTCTTCGACATAACTGGAATCGAAAGATAAAATAATTTTTTCAATCGGATGTTTAGAAGCAAATATGTGCCGCCCCGGTGGCGCAGTGGTCTAAGCGATGGCCTCTGATCATTCGTCCGAACGGGGTCTGGGTTCGAATCCCGGTGAGGCATGGATGTTGTGTTTGTCTTACGGCACTGGCTCTCTCCCTTCCCTGGAACCAGTGACCCTAAATTAGGGACGGGCGACTACTTATAGCCCATTGAGGTGCTCACGGTGGTCGTTAAACCTCCAAACAAAAAAAAAAAAAAAAAAAAAGCAAATATGTGGAATAAAACGTATTTTTGTATTCGACGTCATCTGCATTTACGCCCTCTAGCAGCGATTGTATATGTAGAAACAAAAACGAAATAAAGGATCATTATTCGCATATTTCAGGCTTCCGAAAGCAAAAAGAATTTTTTAAATCGGGCAAATAGTTGCAGAGAAATCGTGGGTAGTGACGGACGAACCGACAAACCGGTAACATAAGCACGATCTTTTTTTACAAAAGACGTGCTAAAAATGGTAATTTATCGTCAGTATAAGAAACGAATTGCGAAAGGTTTCTATATTTTCAGATTTTTCCGTTAACACATCCTAAAAACGGAAGTTTACCGTTAACATAATAAAAGAATTGTGGAAATATTTCTGAAAATTCAGAATTTCCTTTTAGCACGTATTAAAAACGGAAATTTGTAGTCAATACAGGAAATAAATTGCGCCAAATTTTCGAAAATTCAGATTTTTCCTGCGAACGAAAAACCCGTGAAATTCAGATTTCTTTCCTGATTTCACGGAAAAGGTTGCATCAGAAATATGCTTCGTTACTTCAAGAAAGAAATGAAGGAAAGTGAATATCAGAAGTGTTTTACAGTGTACGGAGAATTACATAGATTGTTGCCAGCAAGTTAATGATTACTGAACAAAAAACGGCCCCAAAACAAAATTCGTGACTTTTTTGTGACCCGGGAATTTCGTGACTATTCAACACCATGGTACTTTTCGGAAGCTTCCAATGTGGCTGAATTTGACGACTGAAATAAAATTCCAGAATTGGAAATGTTAATAACAGCTGAAATAGGATTAGCAGCAAACGTATGTGGAAGTGTAGAAGTAAAGGCCAGTGCATATTATTTCAATCTAAAACAATTCCTTTTATCGAAACTTATTTATCAAAACCTTTAACGTTTACTACAACAAAGGACTTCTCAGGCTTTCGCACAGAATTAATTCATCCGGTGGAACAAGGATATTGTGTTTCGTTTTTCTATTCTTATTTTTCTTTCCCCTTCAGCAAAACAGGAAAGTATTTGCGTTATTTTTAAGAATCAGAATCTTAAACCCAACAGAACATTCTTCTTTAAATATTCACGTTTTAGATGTCAGATGCTATCTAAGCAATACCTTAGTTTAACTTAAAAGTATTCTGTCTGTGAAGATTAATTTCAATACAAGGATTCATGCGTTGTCTCAATTAAATTTACTCCGAAAGAAACATGTAGTGTTTTTGAGAGCAAAACTCGCGACTACCCAAAGTAAAATTCATCCATTGTTAGAAAGCGTTATTTACTATTCCTTTGTTGGGATAAAGAAGTTATCAAAAATAAAAGAAGACAGAAAGAAAGATTTCCCAACATCAGTAACTGTGCGATCAACTGTGAGGATATAAATTCTTATGCTTTTCTGTTACGCGATGATGTTTATCCACCAGACGAATTTTTTAAATCGTTTCATTTTCAGTTGATTAATCCGTAGCTCTGATTCAACGGATTTTAAAAGAGCCAATGATGCACCAAAGGAATACTTTTTTTAATTTTCTTCCAGAACATATATTTCTTTACATTCAGCGCATATTTTCAGCCATATTAAGCTCATCAAAAGTTATAGAATTCAGAGCGGGACTTCTCAGGAAAAATCTCATCAAAATTTCAATGTTTCCTGTTAAATATTTAAGCGTTTGTTCATTTTCTATGTTTAAAAAGCACGCAAAGTTTAAAAACCTTTCTAAATAGCACGGGAAAAGTGAACTCTACGAAAAAATAATGAACTGGAAAGTAACAATTCATAAATATTGAAAAGTATCAAGTATAAATATTGCTTACAAGTTGTTAAATTTTTCTGCAATTTTTATTTGTTTATTTTGTTGCTTAAAATACTAAAACCAAACCGAAATGGCAAAGAGGTTACCAATCTGTACGTAGCGACGCCCCAGGGCGTCACCGGTTTCGGTTCGGGGCGTCGCGACTAGGAGGTGAAACTAAAGCTTATAATTTATAGTGAAATGCAAAATTCAAATTTTCAAGACGCGTACATATTTTAAAAAATGAATTTTTAAAAAGAATTTCTTCAGACTCCACATTGAAAATGGCATTCTCTTCCGGAAATCTGCCACAGTTTTGAAACAGTGAGGCAAAGGAGTACCCAGAATTGAGTAAGAAAGTCGTGATAGTAATTCTCCCTTTTACCACATCCTACCATTTTGAGTTGGGATTTTCAGCTCTGGCGGTAATAAAATCCAAATATAGAAGCAAAGTTAACGTTGAGAAGGAGACCCGCGATGCTGTGTATGGAACATTGTCCCTAGATTCGATGTTTTGTGTGACTAGAAACAAGCTCCCCCATCCCATTAAGACGGAAATAGGTAGTTTCTAAAATTACTGTAAAAATGTGAATGCCAAATGAAGAATACTATTGTGAAAATATGCCTATCTGATCAATTTCTTCTAATTCAGTTCTGTAATTTTATTCTAATTTTGTATTTTTACATTGGAAATAATACAAATTAGTAATGTAAACGACTATTTCCTTTTAAGAAATACTATAAACTCGAATTTGGGCACTTTTTTTTTAATTTTGGATACAGGGGCATCGCACGGAAAACTGTCTCAAAAAGTTCGGGGTACCCTGAAATATCCGCCTCGGTGGTGCAGTGGCCTCATGCTGGCTTCTGACCAATCGTCCGAGATTTGTCCGGGTCCGAATTCCGGTCAAGCATGGATGTTTTTTTTGTGTGTGTGTGTGATTGGTAGTTTAAAGACCACCGTGAGCAACTCAATGGGCTATAAGCAGTCGCCCGTCCCTCATTTAGGGTCACTGGTTCCATGGAAGGAAGAGAGCCAGTGCCGTTAACACAACATTCATGCCTCAGCGGGTTTCGAACCCCTTCCGTACAAATGATCAGGAGCCATCGCTTAGACCACTTCGCTACCGGTGCGATGAGCATGTGTGTTATGTTTGTCTTACGGCACTGCCCTTGAACCAATGGCTCTGAAGTATGGACGGGCGGCTGCTTATATCCCACTGAGTTACTCACAGTGGTTGTTTGACCCCCAACTGAAAACAAAAAAAAAAAAGAAAGAAAAGAAAAGAAAAAAACACTTTCATGTGATAATTCTTAATGCACAAGGACGCAACGAACACCTTCTGTTTCACATCGAATTAGGAATTTCATGCTAGCACAGAACTAGGAATCTTACCAATATTAGAGGAGAGACTATTTCGACAATAAACCTGCATTTATTTTATTTGAAATTAATTTATCAATGGAAGTATTTCAGATTCAGTAAACATTTCGGACAATATAAAGAGGCTGATACAAACGCTTGATATCGACATTTATTGGAAGATATGCAAATGCAGATTTGAATGTAGCTATGATTTTCACAACTTGAAATAACTTTATATCCCCGAAATTACCGCGCAAATAAGAGTGAAGAAATGGGCTTAAAAATGAATTCCGAGAAAGCAATATGATGTATAATGCTTTTACAAGAACTGAAGATTCAGCATTTGTTGGAGCAAATATACAAATAACCGATGGCTGCATTTACCTTGCACAACAAGCAAACATAAAGCAAGAGCCATCAATCGTCTAATTTTCGTGCAAATGTAAATATTAAGGAAGGTACACAAGAAGAACGTCATTACACGATACTAAAAAGTCGAAAAATCACTAAAAACTAAGAAAGATAAAAAACCTTTAATTGCATAGTTAAAATATAGTTTAACCCCAACGAGAGCCCTAACGAAGTAGAAATTAATAGCTATGAAATTTGAGTGGAGAACATTTTGAAGAAACAATTCAATTTTCAAGACCGATTTACCATTATGGCTTAAAAGAAAAGTGCTTAATCAATGCACACTTCCAGTTCTTAATTATGGATCAGAGACACGGACCTTAACTAAAGGAACATACAAATTCTGGTGACAACTGAAAGAAGTTTATAGAAGTGCATGCTTGGTATAACCAGGAAATATACGAAAATGGACACATGTTTTAGGAAAATAACAAGATTTAATGACATCATGATCAAGGTAAAATCCCTGAAATGTCAATGAAATGGACATATTGCAAGACAAACTGACCACCGTTAGACCACTGGCATATACAGGGTGTCTCAAAAATACACGGCAAAACTGCAGGAATGAGTTCCTCATAGGTAGATAAGAAAAAAGTCAACATAGGTCCGGAATTGCTTGGTTTCCGAGTTAGAAAGGTGTTTCTACGACACTTAACTGTTCACACTACCTGACTCAGGTCTGTCTTGGTTTCGCAGTTGCTCACCGGAATGTTTTATCTCCCGCATGTGAATTCCTTCATCACAAAGTACTGACAGAATCTGGTGGTTTTCCTTTCCGACCAACCAGCACACTTTTTGCACGATGGCGCTCCCGCGCGTTTTAGCCACCTAGCTCGTAATTATTTGAATCGAAAGTTTTTTTTAGTCGGTGGTTAGGTAGAGGTGAGCCAACTGCCTAGCCCCCATACTCACCAGATTGAAACCCTCTAGATTTCTTCTTGTGGGGCCATTTAAAATCACTGGTGTATTCGACTTGAGTAGCAGATGTGGAAACTCTCCGCAATCGAATTGTGGCAGGTTGTGAAACAATACGACACATGCCAGAAATTTGGCAGCGTGTTCGCGAGTCTGTGAGACATCGATGTGAGGACTGTATTGAGGCAGAAGGTGGACATTTTGAAAAATTACTATAAGGTAATGTGAGCAGTTAAGTGTCACAGACAGAACTTCATAACTCGGAAACCAAGCATTTCCGCACCTATGTTCTTTTAAAAGAATTTTCTTATCTACCTATGAGGAACTTATTACTGAAGTTTTGTCGTGTATTTTTGAGACACCCTGTATACAAGGATCGAAGCCAAGAGACAGGAAAAGACCCAGAAGATGACCAGTGGGAGATGCGAGACTGATATCCAAAGCATGTCGCAGTGATAAAAAGGAGACTGTCTCAAGCGAGGAAGTTGTGGAAGAGACTTAGAGTGATCTTTACCCTTATCCGGAAGTGGATTGATATAGACTGCTGGCAACCCAAAATGCAACACCAAGAAGGACACGAGATAGCAAAGCCAGATTTACTGGACACATAACAACAGATACAAAGATGAAACGATTGAGCTTACAGGCCCGTGCGACTTGCGGAACACGCAGACATCAATAGTTCGTGCGGCCCCCATGGCTGGCAATAACGGCCGCTACACGGCGCGGCATCGAACGAAAGAGGCTTTGGATGTGGGCTTCGGGTATGACGGTCCAGGCTGCTTCCACACGTTGCCACAGTTCATCAGGCGTAGCCGCGGGTGGTGCTTACCAGGCAACTCGGTTGCCGATTAGCGACCAGACGTGTTCGATGCGCAACGTATCGGGAGAACAGGCGGGCCACGGCAGCCGTGACACCTGGTGGGACGTGAAGAATTGTTGCACGATGCGTGCCACGTGCGGGCGCGCATTGTCCTGTTGAAACGTGACCGCTGGCAAGTCCTGCAGGTAAGAGAGGACTACAGGCTCCAAATCGTCGGAGATGTAGCGGTGGCTGTTGAGTGTATCGGCGATGCGTGCCAGAGGGGTGAGAGTGTCATATCCAATTGCGCCCCAAACCATAACGCCAGGTGAAGGACCGGTATGGCGATGCATAATGCAGGCGTCATACAATCTCTTGCAGCGATGCCCACACACGCGGATACGAGCATCGTGGTGTTGCAGGCAGAAGCGTGATTCGTCGGAGAAGACAATGCCCTGCCATTCCGTAGTCCAGGTGTAGCATTCAACGGCCCACTGCCGCCGCACTATCCGGCGATGTAACGTCAACGTTAATAGGAGCAATGGGCGCCGTGCGACAAGCTCCCGCTTCTGCAGACGACATCGAACGGTACGTTCTGACACAGGTTGTTGCGCAACACACCCTAATTCCTACGCTAACGTTCGTGATGTGGCGTTGCAAGCCGCACAACATGCCGGTCCTCTAGTTAGGTGGTGTGCTGCGGCTGCGGCAATCGCTCACGTCGTTCCGTCCGTCCCTCCTGCACCCACCGAAACTATACCCGCTTCACTGTGGCTGGATGTCTTCCCACACGGGCGCCGATGTCTCGGTTCGATAAACCGCTGTCGGTATAAGCCACTATTCGTCCTCTGTCGAACTCCGAAACGTGCTGGAATGACTGCCGTATTCTGCGACGAGGCATCAGGAAGCTTCCCACGCACAGGTCCGGCAGCACAACTCACTTCCACTACTTACACCCCGCCTTCTGTGAACCCTTCATATAGTGCTTCTCGGTGGCGTGCCGGGTGCACATGATTTGCATATGCCCTGCAATGCTAATTATTTGCATGTCCTCTCGCGGGTGACTTATGCTGCGAATTTAAGGCCAATCGGATGCTTCCTCCTTGGTGTTGCATTTTGGGTGGCCAGCAGTGTAGTTGATGATGATTTTACAAACTACTAATGCCTGCTAAAACCACACCTTTCTCTGCATACAGTCATACTGAAAGCATGCCGGAGTGCTATGGAGGAATCTGTCTCAAGACAGGAAGTTGTGGAAGAAACTTAGGCGATCTTTATCCAGAAGTGTATTGATAATGGCTGATAATGATTTTACAAATACAAATGTCTGCTACAAGCACTTCTCTGTCCGCATATAGCCATACCTAATCTGAATTGGTAAACATTGAAACTGCGTTGCCTACCAAAATCGATGAAACCGGTCATTGACTTTTGAACAATATTTATCTCACATTTCGACACTCGATATTAGATGATCTATCCTGCATTGAATTTTTTCCAGTGTTGTAATTGTCTCTTTGAAGGTTATTGATACTTGATGGCATCTGTCAGAAAAGTGGCGTCTAACTTTTGAGAAGAGACGTATTTCTAGAACCGGTATGGAAGGATTACGGATGCCGTTTTCAGCTATAAGGGCTTTAAAAGAGGTGAATCAAATTTTTTCTTCGCACAACGCCTCTTTTTGCTTGATTTAATATCAGATTCCCTAAGTAAATGCAGGTAGTCGTTATAAATCATTAGGCGAAGGATATCGGAAAACGATTTAAAAATGCGTTATTTTTTCGGAAACGTGCCAGCAACGAAAATGTTACGAAATATCCTGCAATGCGCATTGAAAGAAGGAAAACTAAGAGATAATTTTCTTCTTGCTACGTATAACACGTTTTACCTTCATCACAGAATAATCTCAGAGAAAAATCAGTTGCTTTACTAGAGCATGAGATAACTACAGATTACGTTGCATGCGTGGTTTTATTTCACAAGCCTATAAACTTAACTTTCAAAATATAGATAAATTACATATATTAATTTTGACGTTTCAGAAATGACGTCACAGTGAGGGGACAGTAGAAATGCCTCTTATTTGGAAATATGCTTAAATTTTATTGGATTTCCTAACACTTTAATGACCACGATCGTAAAATATTTGGTCACTCAGAATGCCCTAACGCCAGAAAATATCTGGTGCTCATTTCCGAATGCCATTCCACTCCCTTCCGCAATTAAAAAAAAAAAGGATTAGTGTTCGGTTATTACTCGAAACTTCCGATCGCTAGACTTGACAGTTCGAATGTTTCCCTGGGACAATCAGTGCATTATTCTATTGGGCGCCGTAATCAGAGAGAAGGGAGTGGAAACATATCGAAACGTGTTTACTTTACCCTGTTCTTGCTCGATTTTGTGAAAAATATGCTCTCGATCTGATTAAACTAAATATGCTCTCAATCTGATTAAACTAAATATGCTCGCGATCTGATTAAACTAAATATGCCCTCGATCTACCTGTAAACTCCGCTTTGGAGACAGTGCAAAATATCACAGGTATAAAAAATCACGTGTCAACAAAGCAAGAGTTCTACTGAGAGATGTCAGACGGTTGAATGACATTACACCGGAACAAACCGACTCGTGATTCACTTCTTTGCTTAGCGACAACAATGCCGACTGAGGGTGCTTTCTGCTAATCACTAGGACGCCGTGCAAATTTAAAGAGCATGGAGGGGTAAGAAATCCTATTCATGCTATCTGGGCGACTCGGGCGCTTCTTGTTGTATGAATGTAAGGGCGCATTCAGCGCTGTGGTCGCGAACGGGTTAAAATGTCACTTACTATTGCGCTACAAATTTTTTCTGTTTCGGATGCAAAGATTATTTCTTACGACAGCTATGCCGCCGAAACCACGGCGGTATTTTTTAAGAGAAATGAAAATTCAGAAGCTTAAACACACCAGTCACTGAATTAGAAATCTTTATCAGAATTTTTCTAAAGGATACTTGTATGCAAAACACGTGGTTACTTGTATCACCACATGATGTACGCAACTATTTAGGACTGCTGCTCATCGTTAATCGTCCAGTGGGGGCAACGAATGGCTTAGTGGTCAACGTTCGTGACTGCCACGGATAAATCTCCGGTTCGATCCCAGGGAGGTACGAACGCTCGAACCACTAAGTATCCGTCGTGCGTCGGATGGGCACGTTAAGCCGTCGGTCCCGGGTACTGGTCTCCCGGTTATAAATAAGGGCGTCTTCCTTCCCCTTTCTACTTCGCTTCCGTATCAGTTTTCTATCGGGCACTGTAGCCCAAATCTCCCAGCTTCCTATTTCTAAGGGTTGTTTACGACCTGGGGTCAGACACTTCCTTCCTAAAATCCTCTACATATAACCTGATCTGATATTTACCATCTGGTGTTCATAACAATGAGAAGAACAACGCGTCCTTTGGTAATGGATAAAGGGATTATCGTAGCTGTCCGTCTGGCTGGTATATATATAAGACTGCTGCTCCTCAGTAATCGTCAGTAGTGTTGATCACAATGGAGAAAACAACGGATCTTCCGGAGTTCGATAAAGGGCTTATTGTGGGTGCTCGTCTTGCTGGACTATTTAAGACTGCTGCTCCTCAGTAATCGTCAGTAGTGTTGATCACAATGGAGAAAACAACGGATCTTCCGGAGTTCGGTAAAGGGCTTATTGTGGGTGCTCGTCTTGCTGGACTATTTAAGACTGCTGCTCCTCAGTAATCGTCAGTAGTGTTAATCACAATGGAGAAATCAACGGATCTTCCGGAGTTCGATAAAGGGCTTACTGTGGGTGCTCGTCTTGCTGGACTATTTAATACTGCTGCTCCTCAGTAATCGTCAGTAGTGTTGATCACAATGGAGAAAACAACGGATCTTCCGGAGTTCGGTAAAGGGCTTCTTGTGGGTGCTCGTCTTGCTGGACTATTTAATACTGCTGCTCCTCAGTAATCGTCAGTAACGGTGATCACAATGGAGAAAACAACGGATCTTCCGGAGTTCGGTAAAGGGCTTACTGTGGGTGCTCGTATTTCTGGACTATTTAATACTGCTGCTCCTCAGTAATTGTCAGTAGTGTTGATCACAATGGAGAAAACAACGGATCTTGCGGAGTTCGGTAAAGGGCTTATTGTGGGTGCTCGTCTTGCTGGACTATTTAAGACTGCTGCTCCTCTGTAATCATCAGTAGTGTTGATCACAATGGAAAAAACAACGGATCTTCCGGAGTTCGGTAAAGGGCTTATTGTGGGTGCTCGTCTTGCTGGACTATTTAATACTGCTGCTCCTCAGTAATCGTCAGTAGTTTTGTTCACAATGGAGAAAACAACGGATCTTCCGGAGTTCGGTAAAGGGCTTATTGTGGGTGCTCGTCTTGCTGGACTATTTAAGACTGCTGCTCCTCAGTAATCGTCAGTAGTGTTGATCACAATGGAGAAAACAACGGTTCTTCCGGAGTTCGATAAAGGGCTTACTGTGGCTGCTCGTCTTGCTGGACTATTTAAGACTGCTGCTCCTCAGTAATCGTCAGTAGTTTTGTTCACAATGGAGAAAACAACGGATCTTCCGGAGTTCGGTAAAGGGCTTATTGTGGGTGCTCGTCTTGCTGGACTATTTAAGACTGCTGCTCCTCAGTAATCATCAGTAGTGTTGATCACAATGGAGAAAACAACGGATCTTCCGAAGTTCGGTAAAGGGCTTACTGTGGGTGCTCGTCTTGCTGGACTATTTAAGACTGCTGCTCCTCAGTAATCGTCAATAGTGTTGATCACAATGGAGAAAACAACGGATCTTCCGGAGTTCGATAAAGGGCTTACTGTGAGTGCTCGTCTTGCTGGACTATTTAAGACTGCTGCTCCTCAGTAATCGTCAGTAGTGTTGATCACAATGGAGAAAACAACGGATCTTCCGGAGTTCGGTAAAGGGCTTCTTGTTAGTGCTCGTCTTGCTGGACTATTTAAGACTGCTGCTCCTCAGTAATCGTCAGTAACGGTGATCACAATGGAGAAAACAACGGATCTTCCGGAGTTCGGTAAAGGGCTTACTGTGGGTGCTCGTATTTCTGGACTATTTAATACTGCTGCTCCTCAGTAATCGTCAGTAGTGTTGATCACAATGGAGAAAACAACGGATCTTGCGGAGTTCGGTAAAGGGCTTATTGTGGGTGCTCGTCTTGCTGGACTATTTAAGACTGCTGCTCCTCTGTAATCGTCAGTAGTGTTGATCACAATGGAAAAAACAACGGATCTTCCGGAGTTCGGTAAAGGGCTTATTGTGGGTGCTCGTCTTGCTGGACTATTTAAGACTGCTGCTCCTCAGTAATCGTCAGTAGTGTTGATCACAATGGAGAAAACAACGGATCTTCCGAAGTTCGGTAAAGGGCTTATTGTGGGTGCTCGTCTTGCTGGGCTATTTAAGACTACTGCTCCTCAGTAATCGTCAGTAGGGTTGATCACAATGGAAAAAACAACGGATCTTCCGGAGTTCGATAAAGGGCTTATTGTGGGTGCTCGTCTTTCTGGACTATTTAAGACTGCTGCTCCTCAGTAATCGTCAGTAGTGTTGATCACAATGGGAAAAACAACGGATCTTCCGGAGTTCGATAAAGGGCTTACTGTGGGTGCTCGTCTTGCTGGACTATTTAAGACTGCTGCTCCTCAGTAATCGTCAGTAGTGTTGATCACAATGGAGAAAACAACGGATCTTCCGGAGTTCGGTAAAGGGCTTATTGTGAGTGCTCGTCTTGCTGGACTATTTAAGACAGCTGCTCCTCAGTAATCGTCAGTAGTGTTGATCACAATGGAGAAAACAACGGATCTTCCGGAGTTCGGTAAAGGGCTTATTGTGGGTGCTCGTCTTGCTGGACTATTTAAGACTGCTGCTCCTCAGTAATCGTCAGTAGTGTTGATCACAATGGAGAAAACAACGGATCTTCCGGATTTCGGTAAAGGGCTTATTGTGGGTGCTCGTCTTGCTGGACTATTTAAGACTACTGCTCCTCAGTAATCGTCAGTAGTGTTGATCACAATGGAGAAAACAACGGATCTTCCGGAGTTCGGTAAAGGGCTTACTGTGGGTGCTCGTCTTGCTGGACTATTTAATACTGCTGCTCCTCAGTAATCGTCAGTAGTGTTGATCACAATGGAAAAAGCAACGGATCTTCCGGAATTCGGTAAAGGGCTTATTGTGGGTGCTCGTCTTGCTGGACTATTTAAGACTGCTGCTCCTCTGTAATCGTCAGTAGTGTTGATCACAATGGAAAAAACAACGGATCTTCCGGAGTTCGATAAAGGGCTTATTGTGGGTGCTCGTCTTGCTGGACTATTTAAGACTGCTGCTCCTCAGTAATCGTCAGTAGTGTTGATCACAATGGAGAAAACAACGGATCTTCCGGAGTTCGGTAAAGGGCTTATTGTGGGTGCTCGTCTTGCTGGACTATTTAAGACTGCTGCTCCTCAGTAATCGTCAGTAGTGTTGATCACAATGGAGAAAACAACGGATCTTCCGGAGTTCGGTAAAGGGCTTATTGTGGGTGCTCGTCTTGCTGGACTATTTAAGACAGCTGCTCCTCAGTAATCGTCAGTAGTGTTGATCACAATGGAGAAAACAACGGATCTTCCGGAGTTCGGTAAAGGGCTTATTGTGAGTGCTCGTCTTGCTGGACTATTTAAGACAGCTGCTCCTCAGTAATCGTCAGTAGTGTTGATCACAATGGAGAAAACAACGGATCTTCCGGAGTTCGGTAAAGGGCTTATTGTGGGTGCTCGTCTTGCTGGACTATTTAAGACTGCTGCTCCTCAGTAATCGTCAGTAGTGTTGATCACAATGGAGAAAACAACGGATCTTCCGGAGTTCGGTAAAGGGCTTACTGTGGGTGCTCGTCTTGCTGGACTATTTAATACTGCTGCTCCTCAGTAATCGTCAGTAGTGTTGATCACAATGGAAAAAGCAACGGATCTTCCGGAATTCGGTAAAGGGCTTATTGTGGGTGCTCGTCTTGCTGGACTATTTAAGACTGCTGCTCCTCAGTAATCGTCAGTAGTGTTGATCACAATGGAAAAAACAACGGATCTTCCGGAGTTCGATAAAGGGCTTATTGTGGGTGCTCGTCTTGCTGGACTATTTAATACTGCTGCTCCTCAGTAATCGTCAGTAGTGTTTATCACAATTGAAAAAACAACGGATCTTCCGGAGTTCGATAAAGGGCTTACTGTGGGTGCTTGTCTTGCTGGACTATTTAATACTGCTGCTCCTCAGTAATCGTCAGTAGTGTTGATCACAATGGAGAAAACAACGGATCTTCCGGAGTTCGATAAAGGGCTTACTGTGGGTGCTCGTCTTGCTGGACTATTTAATACTGCTGCTCCTCAGTAATCGTCAGTAGTGTTGATCACAATGGAGAAAACAACGGATCTTCCGGAGTTCGATAAAGGGCTTACTTTGGGTGCTCGTCTTGCAGGACTATTTAATACTGCTGCTCCTCAGTAATCGTCAGTCGTGTTGATCACAATGGAGAAAAAACAACGGATTATCCGGAGTGCGATAAAGGGCTTACTGTGTGTGCTCGTCTTGCTGGACTATTTAATACTGCTGCTCCTCAGTAATCGTCAGTAGTGTTGATCACAATGGAGAAAACAACGGATCTTCCGGAGTTCGATAAAGGGCTTACTGTGGGTGCTCGTCTTGCTGGACTATTTAAGACTGCTGCTCCTCAGTAATCGTCAGTAGTGTTGATCACAATGGAAAAAATAACGGATCTTCCGGAGTTCGGTAAAGGGCTTATTGTGGGTGCTCGTCTTGCTGGACTATTTAAGACTGCTGCTCCTCAGTAATCGTCAGTAGTGTTGATCACAATGGAAAAAACAACGGATCTTCCGGAGTTCGATAAAGGGCTTATTGTGGGTGCTCGTCTTGCTGGACTATTTAAGACTGCTGCTCCTCAGTAATCGTCAGTAGTGTTTATCACAATGGAAAAAACAACGGATCTTCCGGAGTTCGATAAAGGGCTTACTGTGGGTGCTCGTCTTGCTGGACTATTTAATACTGCTGCTCCTCAGTAATCGTCAGTAGTGTTGATCACAATGGAGAAAACAACGGATCTTCCGGAGTTCGATAAAGGGCTTACTGTGGGTGCTCGTCTTGCTGGACTATTTAATACTGCTGCTCCTCAGTAATCGTCAGTAGTGTTGATCACAATGGAGAAAACAACGGATCTTCCGGAGTTCGATAAAGGGCTTACTGTGGGTGCTCGTCTTGCTGGACTATTTAAGACTGCTGCTCCTCAGTAATCGTCAGTAGTGTTGATCACAATGGAAAAAATAACGGATCTTCCGGAGTTCGATAAAGGGCTTACTGTGGGTGCTCGTCTTGCTGGACTATTTAAGACTGCTGCTCCTCAGTAATCGTCAGTAGTGTTGATCACAATGGAAAAAACAACGGATCTTCCTTAGTTCGGTAAAGGGCTTATTGTGGGTGCTCGTCTTGCTGGACTATTTAAGACTGCTGCTCCTCAGTAATCGTCAGTAGTGTTGATCACAATGGAAAAAACAGCGGATCTTCCGGAGTTCGATAAAGGGCTTACTGTGGGTGCTCGTCTTGCTGGACTATTTAATACTGCTGCTCTTCAGTAATCGTCAGTAGTGTTGATCACAATGGAAAAAACAACGGATCTTCCGGAGTTCGATAAAGGGCTTATTGTGGGTGCTCGTTTTGCTGGACCATGTAAGACTGCTGCTCCTCAGTAATCGTCAGTAGTGTTGATCACAATTGAAAAAACAACGGATCTTCCGGAGTTCGGTAAAGGGCTTATTGTGGGTGCTCGTCTTGCTGGACTATTTAATACTGCTGCTCCTCAGTAATCGTCAGTAGTGTTGATCACAATGGAGAAAACAACGGATCTTCCGGGGTTCGATGAAGGGCTTAATGTGGGTGCCCGTCTGGCTGGACTATTTAAGACTGCTGCTCCTCAGTAATCGTCAGTAGTGTTGATCACAATGTGAAAAACAAAGGATCGTTTGAAGTTCGATAAAGGGATTATTGTAGGTGCTTGTCTGATTGGAGCGACAATTTTGAAAACAGCAGAAGTGACTGGTTTCTCAAAAGATGAAATATCCTACGTCTACAGTCAGTTGCAAAACAAACCACTTTGCTTCTCTAAGAGGTGTAATTATGTCGCGACGACAATCTGTCAGGATCGAAATCGCCATAGTCTGCGAAGGCTTGTACATAGAAACCGGACTTCCTGCTGGCCGTAACTGGACGAAGCATTCAATTATGGCTTTTCTCAACCCATATCTGAGCAAACTACAAGGGCCATTACAAAAGTTTTGCACACGTTAATCTAAAACGGAAGCAGATAATGCAATCGGAAAAATTATTGCGTCATGTCAAGATCAGACACTCAGGAAAGCAGTGGTGTCAGGACGACGCGCTCTCACTTGCTGTGTGGAGTGGGAGGATTTGAAAATGGAAGCGTTCAGCTCCACAGGTTGAGGCACGGCATTGGTCCAGCGCTCGTATGTAACAAAAAAACTCTGCTGGGGAAACTCCGGCACAAATCCACACTGCCTTGCAAGAAGTTTGTGAGGAAGAAACTCTTTGATCGAAGCACGATTTATTTCTGAGGACAAAGTTGAGACCAAAAATTCGTCAAACTCGCGCCAACTTGTTGGAAGCGGGAGCGGTCATGCTGCATGACAATGCATTGTGTTATGGTGCAGCGTCTGTACGGGGTCTTTTTGTCGAAATATGGCTGGGGAAACTTCATCCCACCCACCATGCATCCCTGATCTCAGTCCATCCGACTTTGATCTTTTCCCAAATTTAAAAAATTGGCTCCGTGGCACCAGTTACGAATCTCTGAACGAACTGTCATTGGACGTGACCCCGAATAATACGACAGCTGAACAAAGATGGCGTACTACGCAGCATCCAGGACCTACCTCACCGCTGGCAAGCTGTCATTGGCAGCAGAGAGGAGTAAATTGAACGGTAATAACGTAAGTTTTCTACGTTACTTCACACTTTTCTCAAAGATGGGCAGTGTGCAGGACTTTTGTTACGACCGACACATCTACAGGGAACTTAAGAGGATAGGTGTTGACTGTCACATATCTATTGTGTTGTCGGAAAAGTCATGACGTATTTTAGCCATGTTTTGCAAAGGTAATTTATTGATAAAAATAAAAAAGATCAATCAATGATATAACGCCCGTTTAGTTCGATAACCTTTTGCCATCTTTCAGTGAGCTGCAGAATGCCTCGTTCATAGAAGGACCTGTCTTTCGTGGCGAAAAACTGTACAAGGTACTGATTTACAGCCTCATCTGAATTGAACGTTATACCACGCAAGGATTGTTGAAAAGAGCAAAACAAGTGAAAGTCTGACGGCGCAAGGTCAGGAGAGTATGCTGGGTGTGGCAACAGATCCCACCAAGCTCCAATAATTTTTGGCGGGTGATCAAACTTGTGTGTGGTCTCGCGTTGTCGTGATGGAACACAACACCTTTACGATGAACGAGCTCTGGACGTTTCTGGATGATGGATTAGTTCAAACTCTCCGATTTCCGACAGTACACATTCAAATTGATTGTTTGGTCCCGTGGTAGGAGCTCGAAAAACAAGACACCTTTAAAATCCCACCACACTGAGACCAGAACCTTCCGCTTATGAATGTCGTTTGAGGCGAAGCAGCACGTTTGGACCAAGACCGTTTGCGCAGCACTTTGTTGTACACAATCCACTTTTCGTCACCAGTTATCAGTTGCTTCAAAAAAGGATCGTTTTCCTCACGTTTAATGAGCATATCGCAAATGTTTATAAGCGCCGTCAGTTGAGCTTCTTTGAGTTCACGAGGAACCCACACATCGAGCTTGCTTACGTATCCCAGATTCTTCTGGTGGTCGCGAACGCTTGAATGGTGGATGTGCAATGTGTCTGCAATCTCTCGTGTCGTGTAACGTGGGTTTGACTCTATCAATGCTTTAATTTGACTGTCATCAACCTTGGTTGGCCTCCCGGACCGAGGAGCATTGTTGAGGTCAAAATCACCAGCACAGAATTTTGCGAACCACCGCTGCCACTGACGTTCTTGTAGAGCATTATCACCATACACTTTACGCAACTTTTCACAAGCTTGACGCGCGTTCCTCCCTTTACGGAAGTAAAATAGTAAGATATCGCGAAAATGCACAGTTTGGTCTCCCATCTTCAACCTGGTGTAAAATCTCCGCAAATCAACCAAATCGCTCACTATTCCTTTTAGATTGCAGCTAAAACTGGGACCTGTCGAATGCCATAGCGATATCAGAGCTGCGCATGCTTCTATTACTTCCAAATTTGGTGTCAAAATACGTCATGACTTTTCCGACAACCCAATATACAGAAACCACTGATTTATGCGAAGAACCGAAAAGTTCCTGTACAGTGGTGTCGGGAACATCGTGACTGGACGACTGGAAAAAGTCATGTTGTTCGATGTGTCGCAGCACACCTTCTTCTGTATCGACGATAGACAGAGACTTCGGAAGGAGCGAAATGAAACAATGGATCATGTGAAGTACTATAGACGTAAATCCCGTATCATGACGGCGGATCTTTTTTTTTCTTATTGGAGGTTTAACGACCACCGTGAGCAACTCAATGGGCTATAAGCAGTCGCCCGTCCCTAATTTAGGGTCACTGGTTCCAGGGAAGGGAGAGAGCCAGTGCCTTAAGACAAACACAACATCCATGCCTCACCGGGATTCGAACCCGAACCCCTTACGGACGAACGATCAGAGGCAAGCGCCTTAGACCACTGCGCCACCGGGGCGGCGACGGCGGATCTGCAGTGGTATGGTTCGTCCGCGTAGCTTATTTGGGAGAGCAACACACTCCGAAGACACGTGGCGCTGTTTGATCTCCGTCACGGACAAACTTGTGCTTTCACATAGCCTTCCGAGCGTGGGGTGGATCTAGTGCCTTGGGTTCTTCGAAAAATGTGTCATGTTAGTTCCACACGTCGTCTGGAATTAATGAAAAATTCCTACTCTTCAAAACAAAAGGAGGGAAATTTAGAGGGAGTTGATGTGACGTAGTACAGAGGTGAATCACGTATCAAGACGGTGGATCTGCCTGCAGTGGTACATTACGTCAGTGTAGCTTAGTTGGGAAAGCATCGTACTCCGGAGTGAGAAGGAGAGAACAAACTTGTGTTTTCACAACCAAGCTCACCTTGTAACAAGTTAGTAAAATCATGCAATGTATTGATTATAATACGCTTTCCAACATACCAGAAATAATTACTCAAATTATGAGGATAATGGCTGTGGAATAAACCTCGGTCCTGTGCCCTGACCTTTGATCCCATTTCGATGATATTCAACAGAAACGGTTCAGTATACCTCCGAAATAACATGATAAAGTTTTGTCGCAATAGAAGTATTTTCACGTAACTTACGATGCATAAGAGCTATGGAATAGATCCCGCTCCTGTGTCTTAACCTTTGACCTCATTTCGCCCTTCAATAGGATTCGTCCTTAGGAAGGCCCCTACAACATACTAACATTTCATCCAAATCGAAGCATTTTTACGTAAGTTATGACGTATATTGGCGATGGAAGTAATTCCGCTCCTATGTCCTGACCTTTGACCCCATTTCGCCCATATTCAATAGGATTTGTCCCCAGGTGGTCCCCTATCACATACTAAAATTTAATCGACATCGAGCCATTTTTAAGTGAGTTATCGTGCCTACAAACGGACGGAAAAAGCTGGAGTATATACGCTTTTTCAACCTACGGTTGGAAAGGGTAAAAAACACCAAAAGGTCCTGGACAAAGTGCCATGGTGTGGGACATGGTCTGTTGGTACGGTGCGGCTCCCATGATATTGCTGGAAAATATTGCATCCACCAAAACTTTGTTGCCAATTAAGTCCATCCTGAAATGTTGACTTTTTATCTAGCACATGACGGCGTTTCATGAACGATCGTTGCAAGATGTGTTCAGAAGTAGTTCAGCGAGCACAACAGCGACTTTCATCATATTCCCTGTTCACCACAGAGCCTGGATCTGAAGCCCATTGGGAATGTATGGGACATGTTAGAAAAACTAATAGGGGAGCAAAGTCGTCTTCCGTGAAATCTGAGCCAGTTCAAGGACTGTCTGGTGAACACCTGGTACGCTGTAGACGTAGATGAACTCCAACACTTTGTGGAGTCTTTGCCAAACTGCATACGTGCTATAATTTGGTCTAGAGAGGTCAAACCCGGTACTGAATAAACGTTTCAAATCTAGTGGCCAGTATGCGTAGAATTCTCCCTGATGATCTATGATGATATTCAACCTTCAATGTTATTCCAAGGCAACATACAGTATACAGCGTTCTTCATACAAATCGAAACATTGTTTACATTTCTTTTACGAAGAAAACGTCGATGATTTAGTATATGTGCAAATTAAGTACAAAATCAGGCAGAGCAAGTTGTTTTTGTTTGTTGTTTTCTGTTTCCGAAATCTGGAGAAAGATCCATGTGCAATGTATATGTACAGGAAAGGAAGCATGTCCAGTGCAGTTGGGCCATCTTTTCGGATAAAACAGTTACTCGAGGGAAACAAGGCAGTACGGTTTGGCGTCCCCTCTGTATCGGATACAAACGGTTACTAGGCGTGGCATAAACCCATACAGTTCGCGGATAGTGTCTTGAGGTATAGTATACCAAATGGTGTGGTCCAGTTTGCCCACATTCCGAGATGGGAGTAGGTGGCGTCCCATCAGGTAGCAAACATGTTCGATGGGTGAGAGGTCGGACAATCTGGCTGGTGTCAACGATACGGAGGCAGGGCTGGGAGGTCTGTGTTGGGCTCGTACGTCGCTGGACATTATCTTGTTTAAAAATTGCTCGGTGGTGTTGCGACAAGAATGAGAACACCGCTGGTGGTAGAATGTCGTCAACGTGCCGTTGAGCAGTGAGGGTGATACGAAGGGCTACCAAGAGCGTCCGACTTCCGCAGGAAATGGATCTCCAAACAGTCACTCCCTGTGTTCAAGCCGTGTGCTGACCGGCTCGCTTCCAGACACATATGTGCTCGTCATCGGCGACATGTACAAGCCACGACTCATCACGGAAGACGATACGACGCCACTAGGAACTATCCCACTTTGATCGTGCCCCTTGGTCAGTGCTAGACAGCGGACTGACCCCCTCTAATGTAATTTCTGTACCGCAGTTCGTCGGGCAACAGTCCAGATGGTCACTTCCGTACCTGTAGACGACGCAACATGACCACTTCCGTACCTGTAGAAGACGCAGCATGGCCACTTCCGTACCTGTAGAAGACGCAACATGGCCACTTCCGTACCTGTAGATGACGCAAAATGACCACTTCCTAATCTGTAGACGACGCATCACGGCCACTTCCGTACCTGTAGAAGACGCAACATGGCCACTTCCGTACCTGTAGAAGACGCAAAATAGCCACTTCCGTACCTGCAGAAGACGCAAACTGGCCACTTCCGTACCTGTAGAAGACGCAACATGGCCACTTCCGTACCTGTAGAAGACGCAACATGGACACTCCGTACCTGTAGACGACGCAACATGGCCACTTCCGTACCTATAGACGACGCAACATGGCCACTTCCGTACCTGTCGAAGACGCAACATGGTCACTCCGTACCTGTAGACGACGCGGCATGGCCACTTCCGTACCTGTAGACGACCCAACATGGCCACTTTCGCCGCCCCGGTGGCGCAGTGGTCTAAGGCGCTGGCCTCTGATCATTCGTCCGTCTGAGGTCCTGGTTCGAATCCCGGTGAGGCATGGCTGTTGTGTTTGTCTTACGGCACTGGCTCTCTCCCTTCCCTAGAACCAGTGACCCTAAATTAGGGACGGGCGACTATTTAGAGCCCATTGAGTTGCTCACGGTGGTCGTTAAACCTCCAACCAAAAAAAAAAAAAAAAATGGCCACTTTCGTACCTGTAGAAGACGCAACATGGCCACTTTGTACCTGTAGACGACACAACATGGCCACTTCCGTACCTGTAGAAGACGCAACATGGCCACTTGCGTACCTCTAGAAGACGCAACATGGCCACTTCCGTTCCCATAGAATACGCAACATGGCCACTTCCGTACCCGTAGAAGACGCAACATGGCCACTTCCGTACCTGTAGACGACCCAACATGGCCACTTCCATACCTGTATGCGACGGGACATGGCCACGGATGGATGAGAGCGACGAATTCGGTTCTGTTCGTGAGGCCCTCACAATAACTAGATCCTCGCATTCTGTCGTTGTCCTCGGCCTTCCACTGCCCACATACTGCTCGGATATACCCTTCTCTACCCATTAGCCCCAACATCGTCTGATTGCCACCTTTCTCAGACCCAAATGTCTGGCGATATAACAACTTGACCCGGTCTCTCTTAGCAGCCCAATTATACTTCCTCTCTCAAACTCGATCAACAGCTCGTCTTGTGCACGGATCCGACGTCGAAGCACCCTCAAAATACGTGTAGGTTAATGCAACCTCAATCCACTGTCACAAATGTCCTTGTGTGCAAGCTTTGCCCTTCATGCACTCTGCTCAAAGTGCGGTTCCAATGCGCTGTGTCAGGCCACTATTTAGTCATAGGTCGTTATTTCGTAATCATTTGCATATTCGGCCCTGAGGTACACACATTATCATAAAAATCCGCGCACCCAGAATAAACCGTGCGTTTAGCACGAAACTCGGCGAATAGCTATGGGGAGGGCAGAGATGCAAATGATTAAAGTTTTGTGCAATTCCGCATTCCCGGCGCTGCAATTCCAACCCTTGGGGCTTAAAAGGCGCCGCGCAGGGGACTCCACATTCGTGGCAAAGAGCACGGTAAGAGTTGGATGAGATTCATGAGCGATAGATATGCGGAGGAGCCGCCGTAGATGTGCGTACGGACAACTGACGGAGTTTGAACAAGATCATATCCTCCGGATTAGAGAGGCAGGGTGGCCAGTGCGCCGAATTGGCCGCCATGTTGGCCGTTCGGACTGTACGGTGCTATCGCGTTTGAAGCAATGGACACGGTAAGGCACTCGGACATTGCGGACTGGCTGCAGACGACACAGACACACCACCAGCAGAGAGGACCATGGGCTCGCGAGAGCGGAACGCAAAAATGCATTGACGCCCTTGTCCAATATCCAGATACATGTGCCAGCTGTACAAGGGACTCCTGTGTCTATCAGAACCATTTCCATACGCCTAACAGAGGCGTATCTGCACTCTCTATGGCCCTTACGCTTTTGGCCATTAACACCTGACCATCGTCGGCGTCGATTGCTGTGGTGTCAGCAGCGAGCAACGTGGAATGCTATGGACTGGCGACGTATAGTGTTCAGCGACGAATCCCGCTTCTGTATGGGAACGGACGACCACCGTGTCAGAGTGTGGAGGACCGCAGGTGAGCGTTACAATCCCAACATCACTGTACAGCTGCAAACGTCCCGAACTTCAGGCGTGATTGTCTGAGGAGCCATCGCGTATGACAGCCGGACTTCCCTTGCAGTGATCCGAGGGATGTTGGCAGCCCAGCGCTACGTACACGAGATCCTGCGGCCCCATGTGCTGACTTTCCTTACGAGGTAGCTCGGAGCCATTTTCCAACAAGATAACTCCCGTCCGCACAATGCTCGAATTTTCCAGGACTATCTACGTCATGCTTCGACGCACACGCACACGTTCTCGATGGGCCCAAATAGCCTGATCTCTCGCCCATTGAGCACGTGTGGTGCCAGATGGGACGCCAGCTTTCTTCATGTCCCAGTGTTCGTGATTTAGAGTGTCAGTTGCAAGAAATGTGGGTCAATCTGTCCCAGGATAACATACGGCGATTCTTTGACTTCATGTCGGACCGTATCACCGCATGTATCCGAGCACGAGACGGTCCGACGCAGTACTAACACTGAGCGGAATGTGAAGAGTATGTCCGCGGGAAATTGCCCTGCTGCTGTGATATTTTAATCTTTTCTGTCCTAGATATGTACCATCTAACTACTGAAATCTCATTTCAATGCGACGCCTCCTTCTTGGGGCGCGGATTTTTATGACAATGAGTGTACTTGCACGGGGAATTTCATCAAGTGTGAACGGTTTTCTCAGGATGTTTTGTTGTTTTTAGCAAAGAGTGTATTTTACATCATGAATATTAAAACACACTGCTCAATATTTAACTAAATTAGTCAACAATTTTTCGCTGCAAAAAATCTGAAAACAAAAAGGTTTTTTTCTTTGGAAATCTCGCAGCAACGTTTTCAAAACGCTTTTTTGAATAATTTAATAATGCAAATCCCTCCAAATTATCTTTGTTTACAAAGCTTCTTTTGTAACTATTCAATACATTTGACAGTTAAGAAAAAATCTCACCAAACTCTTATACAACTGCATGAAATGCTTTTTCAATCAAGTTGTTTTCTTTTCGTGTTTTCAAATCAACGAACTCGTGGGTTCTCTTCATTTCCCTCTCTATACACAGTTTTGAATCGATCGTAATGAAGTCTTTCGCATTTCCTTCGCTGTTTAGACAATTAATTAATTCCAAAATGGCATCTAAATCTTGTTGTTCTAGATTAACGACGTATATTCAATTTTGTTTGAAAGAAGTTGTTTTACTTACTTCTAAAGGGAGATTGAGCATATTAAAGCCACACAACATTAGTTTTTTTGTTTTATTTAGGCATGGGACATTCGAATCCTCGAATCCCTCGAATGTTCAAAAAGATTCGGTATTCGAAAACTTGAATCTTCGCACTTTTTTCGCATTCGAATCTTAACCTGGAAAACTTGGCGTTTGGTGCTTGTTCTAAAGCAGTGGTCTCAAAATCGCGGCCCGGCGCCAACTGCTTTGCGGCCAGCATGAATAATTACAAAATGAAAAAAAAAAAACTTGCCCTTTTTTAAAGTATATTATAATATATTAAATTTACAGGGGTTGTCGAAAATAATGGAAACACCTCGCTGAAAACAGTGACTTTGGTATGTGCTGCGTTTTGAGTAAAACAAAAACATGTAGCTATAATTTTTTTTGCAAAAAAAGTGTTGCTTATAGTCTCGAGGGTCTGTGTGATTGCATTGTAAATCGGTGTTTGCATAATCTCGTTCCAGGTGAAGGCACAATGAGTGACCTTTCGGAGTTCCAAAGAAGGCAGATTATTGGAGCCTCTTTGTTTGGTGCGTCGGTACCCAGAGTGGCCCAGGTAATGGGGGTATAGAGAGGTACCGTGTCGAAGGTCATGAAAACATACAATCTGCACGTCACAACATCATTTGCGAAACACAAATGTGGAAGGAAAACCAAACTCACTGCGAGAGACAGGAGGACATTAAAGAGGATTGTGACTGCAAGGAGGAAGACCACGGCGACGAAAGTGACTGCTGAGCTTAATGCACATCTCCAAAACCCAGTGTCAACCCATATCGTGCGAAGAGGATTGCACACTATTTACGGCAGATCTACTATTGCAAAACTCCTGGTGGCACAGGTGAATATAAAACGGAGACTACAGTGGTGCCAGGAACATAAAACGTGGACTGCTGATCAATGGAAACATGTCTTGTTTTCCGATGAATCAAGTTTCTCACTATTCTCCACCACAGGACGGATTTACGTTTGGAGAAGCCCCGCAGAAGCCTACAACCCAGACTGTCTCCTTCCTACAGTGAAGCATGGAGGCGGTTCCGTAATGGTTTGGGCCATGATCACGTGGTTTGCAGCAGGTCCCATTATCACCTTACACGGACGGATCACTAGCGGTGACTACGTCACCCTTGTGGCCGACCATGTGCATTTCATGTCGCAGACATTGTGTCCGTCAGGGGATTGCACCTTTCAAGATGATAATGCCCTGATTTACAGAAGTCGAACTGTTCAATCATGTTACAATAATGGAACTTACACCTTAGTATTACACAACTTGAAATATTTAATCCGTATTGAATGGTGTAAAAATTTTATTAAACATACAACGACTAAGTGCCGAGCTTTCACACACCGAACGGGAGGCTTTCACAAGGCCAGTGAACACAAGAATATTTAAAGAACAACGGTACTTTGAAATTTTGGAGCGCGTATCTATTACGTGTCTAGGTGATATTGCGTCACGCGGGAGGTGGTGTCTCGTGACCAACCTTTCAAACATTCTCTCTCCTTTTCCCCTTAATGTCCTATTTCAGTAGAATCTTCCACGCAGCCGAGAGTTCGAGGAAGGGCTCTCGTTGCAAGGGTTGGGGTGCATGAATATTTTGACGCTTTCTCTAGTCAGTGTTCCTCTGTAGTCAGTGTACCGAGCGATCCTCTTCATGTTTTTCCACATCGGTACGGCGTCATATTGGGCTACTTAATTCTGTAGCTGGGGTGTATGAGATACCATTAGAATATCCAGCTGGCTTGTCTCGATCATACATCGGAATGACCAAAAGATCCCTGACAATTAGGGGAAAAGAACACGTAAGGGACATTAATACAGGAAAAACACAAACAGCGCTTTGCAAAGAAGTAGCCCAATATGACGCCGTACCGATGTGGTAAAACATGAAGAGGATCGCTCGGTACACTGACTACAGAGGAGCACTGACTAGAGAAAGCGTCGAAATATTCATGCACCCCAACCCTTGCAACGAGAGCCCTTCCCTCGAACTCTCGGCTGCGTGGAAGATTCTACTGAAATAGGACATTAAGGGGAAAAGGAGAGAGAATGTCTGAAAGGTAGAGGTCACGAGACACCACCTTCCGCGTGACGCAATATCACCTAGACACGTAATAGATACGTGCTCCAAAATTTCAAATTACCGTTGTTCTTTAAATATTCTTGTGTTCACTGGCCTTGAGAAAGCCTCCCGTTCGGAGTGTGAAAGCTCGGCACTTAGTCGTTGTATGTTTAATAAAATTTTTACACCATTCCATACGGATTAAATATTTCAAGTTGTTCATTCATGGTTTGATTAACATGAGTATGAAGTTGCATACCTTCCCTGGCCTGCACAATTACCGAATTAAACATTATTGAGCCCCTGTGGGCTGTGTTGGAAAACAGAGTGCGATCCCGTCATCCTCTTTAGGAATCTCTCAAGGAATTGGAGCAGTTTCTGCAGGAAGAATGGTACAACATACCACTTACCACCATCCTGGACTTGTATACATCCTTTCCAAGGAGGATTCAAGGAGTTTTAAATGCCAAGGGTGCTCCCACACTATATTAAGTGCGTAACACCTATTGTTTCAAGGTGTTTCCATTGTTTTGGACAGCCCCTGTACATTTTAATTCTATAAGGTTTTTTACTGTAGGACCAGTTGTGAGAGAACGGCTGAACGGAAACGTATGGTTGTGGTATCAAAGTAAAGGCCTTACCATGTGGATGTGCTAGTCGAAGAGAAAAAATGAGATTGGGGCAACGGTTCGGGTGTTGTGGGGCGGGAAAGTTGTCATGTAAACTCAATGGGAAAAGCGTGCGGTTGACATCCGATCGCCTGCAGTTGATTCACGCGCTGTTGAAGGCGGAAGTATGGAGGGAATCTGATAGTCCAAAGTTCGAAGTATCTCTTCTCAGCGAGCCGTTGTGCAAAACAACGCTAGAGGAATTTGTTTGAAAGTTCTTATCGGAACAGCGAACACTCGAAGACCTGATTGCGTTGTGCCATTGGACTGTGTGATGTATATATACAATTTAACATTCATTCGATCCAGTTTATTCACGTAGGTGAGACGTTTCCCATTATGTAAAAATGTAAATAAACGTTTTATATGAGTTTATTCTTTAAAAAAAAAAAAAACCCTTATCGTCGATTCCAACGGGTTTCGTCTACCAGGTTCAAATTCCGGTGAGGCATGGATGTTGTGTTTGTCTTACAGCACCGGCTCTCTCCCTTCGCTGGAACCACTGACCCTAAATTAGGGACGGGCGACTACTTATAGCCAATTGAATTGCTCACGATGGTCGTCAAATCTTCAGTACCAAAAAAAAAAAAAAAAAACCTTATCGTCGATTCCAACGGGTTTCGTCTACCAGGTTCAAATTCCGGTGAGGCATGGATGTTGTGTTTGTCTTACAGCACCGGCTCTCTGTCTTCGCTGGAACCACTGACCCTAAATTAGGGACGGGCGACTGCTTATAGCCAATTCAATTGCTCACGGTGGTTGTCAAATCTTTAGTACCAAAAAAAAAACCTTATCGTCGATTCAAACGGGTTTCGTCTACCAGGTCCAAATTCCGGTGAGGCATGGATGTTGTGTTTGTCTTACAGCACCGGCTCTCTCCCTTCGCTGGAATCACTGACCCTAAATTAGGGACGGGCGACTGTGCTTATAGCCCATTGAATTGCTCACGGTTTTTGTCAAATCTTCAGGACCAAAAAAAAAAAAAAAAAAAAGAAATCACGGACCCAGACCATTGTGTTTACTGAAGTGGTTGAATGAGTTTGTCAGTCAAATAAAGTTTACATTTGTTGTTTCATATCAGTTTATTATATCCAAAAAAAAAAAATACTACCTTCGATTCCGACGGGTTTCATCTACTATAATACAAACATAGTAGTGCTTGGCAGAGCCATTAGCTTTATAAATAACAAGTTTATTTACGAAGGATATAACTGCATGGCGGTTCGAATGTTTCAAAGACGAGCAAAATACACTGGCGGAAAGTGAAAAAAGAACACCAAGAAGGATTTGGTGGTCGATCATGAAATTAACATATGTTAATGGGGTCGAGGTTACGTAGGTATGATGTTAATTTCGGGACCAACCGGCGAGCGTTTACGCCACATCACGGCATAATATGCAAATTATCGTCGGTGGTTTTTAAGGAGTACGGCGAAGTGAATGTAATCATAACTGGTTAAATGGGTATCCTTTCCTATAACCCACCTGAAATTCTCTCACCCCTCTATGTGCAATATCGTACTTGTACGGTGGCGCCATCTACTGTACTCTAATCTCACTACAAACTGTTCTGTCAAAGTCGCTAGACTTGCTCTCATTCCTTCCGTTTCTGTGTCCTGCCCAAAAGGCGATCTCGCTGTAGGTGGCTGGGACCTAAACTCTACTATCTGTGGACGGAAGTCCAACAAGAAAATGACGCTGACCCCCCCCCCCCCCCCCCCCCGTGGATGAATGTAATCAGTCGTCGGGGTACGGTCACATGCAAAGACCTTGAAGAAGCTGCAATGCCTGGACATGGGAGACGTGTACGATTTCAGCAGTTATCAGATTTTGAGCGAGGTCGTCTAGTCGGACTCCGTGAGGCCGGGTGGTCGTATCGTCGTATTGCAGAGCGAATTGGACGGGAAGTATCGGTGGTGGTACGATGGTAGATGGTCCGAGGAACATTCCCACACGAGAAGACGTGGAACTGGGAGTTACAGACGGACTGATGAGCGGACCGATCGACGCATAAGAAGAGCGGCATTTTCAAGCAGAACATCCACTGCGACGCAAATCCAAGCTGCCGTTGCACCGGAGGTGACTGTGCAAACAATCCGCAACCGTCTACTGGATGCAGGACTAACTGCACGTGTGCCTCTGGCTCCAACCCACCGTCAGCAACGGCTGCAGTGGTGTCGCCAACATCTGCCCTGGAGAACGCAATGGCGATCTGTCGTGTTCAGCGATGAAAGCAGATTCTGCTTGGGAGCCTCCGATGGCCGTATGCGTATTCGCAGACGCACAGGAAAGCGTCTCCACCCTTCTTGCATCCGCCAAGCGACACACTGGGCCTACACCTGGTCTTCTGGTGTGGGGAGCGATCAGCTATCACTCCCGTACACAACTAGTGTTTGTACAGGGTACGTTAAAGAACACCTCCTACATCAACATCATCATTCAGCCCGTTGTTGTGCCATTTGTAAGGTCGGTCCGTGGTGTTTTCCATCAAGATAACGCACGCCCACACACGGCACGTCCAACGCAACATGCACTTCAGGGTGTGAGACAACTTCCATGGCCTGCACGTTCACCGGATTTGTCCTCCATTGAGCACGTGTGGGATTTTATATGACAACGACTTATCCGGTCTGCACGGCCAGCCACGACCATTTCCGATTTACGCGTCCAGGTTGAGGATGCTTGGAACTCAATACTCCAAACTTACATCCAACATCTGTGCGACCGACTCCATGCCAGAATTGCACAGTGTGACGCGCAGTTCATGGCGGTTCAACCTCGTACTAACCATGTTACATGGAAATGTTATTTTTCAGTTTACCAGCAAATTAAGCTGTATTTTGCCATAATGTTTTGATCACGTTATCTTTTGTATTACGTTATTATGCTGTATAAATTATGTTGGTATCGGATGTCTCCTTCTTGGTGTTCTTTTTTCACTTTCCGCCAGTGTATTTTCAATATATTCAAGTCTCCAATTTCCTATAATGCTGACAACGCACCTGAAGAACATCAGTGCGAATTAATAGACTTTCAGTGTGATTCTTTCCTAAACAAAATAGTCAACAGCTGTGATTTAACAGAGTTTTACCAGTTAGTTTCAAAGGACAAGTACGTAAACATTCATAACCTATAGCTGCGCGTGTTCTGTCTAAGATCTTAACAACATACTCATGCGAACAGTTCTTCTCAAGAATGAACCAAATGAAATAAATGGCTTGAAAGGAATAGGTTAATGACAGTCACTTATGCTCACTTTTAAAAGTATCATGTTCAAACGACATTATTCCAAATATCGATAAGTTAGTGAAAGAGAACAGAGTCCATGGTTCTGTTCAGAACATGTAATATTTTCTGTACCGTAAAATGTGATTGTTTTGAGATTTAAGCGAAAAATAATTGTTACGTAAAAGTGATTGTTTTCAGTGATTGACGAAGCATTTGTCTTTACTACGTATTATATTTACCGATAATTAGAAATATTATTCCACTGTAGTGCCAAGCCATTTGTGTAGTTTTGTAAAGTTTATATTTATTTATAAGAAATTTATTAATATTCATGCGCCCCCTATATTCCTCCAAAACTGAAAAGTGGCCTTTCCAAGGATCTGAGTTTCAGATCACTGTTCCAGAGCGATATTTGTTCGAATTTTTGTCAGCGTGACGAGTTCTGACATTAGAAAACAATCGAATATCGTCAACAATGATTTGAAATAGCTCGTTACTTCCAAAATTTGAGGAAACTCTCTAAAAAGTTCTTAATCACACGACCATCAACAGTAATTCCAGAAAATCTATTCAGCACATCGGTGTCATAGCTAATAAAACAGGAAGTACGCTAGACACAGAGCTAGTTCTAATGCTAGTGTTTTTAAATAAAAATCTCCATTAAAGGTTTCTGATATTTTTACATTGCCCTGAAAGGGTTCAGTGTTTAGTGTTTTTATTCACTCTTAAAACAAACATGTTTTTGATTTTTCTTAATTTTCTGGAAAGAATTTACTGAATTTAGTGTTCCATGTTTAGTGTTTATCTACATGAACTCTTAAAGTAATCCTTCCCAATACTAAACTTACTTTGATTTAAAAAGGTTTTGGAACTTTTGTTATTGAAGAAAAGTATCAAAAGCGTGAATTGTTACTCAAATATTTTTTTCTCAAATTATGTTCCAAAAATGGAAATGAACCTCAAGACTCAAAAGTTGTGTACTTCATTTAAGTAAATGTAAATTATAAATTTCATTTGTATCTTCTTAAGGAAACAGATTATGGCACTGAGAAAAGAAGATGATTCTGTAACAGGAAATAGAGGCGAAATTTTGACAAGAGTGAAAGATTGCTACTCCAAATTATATGAAAGGGATGATACATGTACTCCAGACATCATGAAAGGTACCAGTACCAGAGTTCTTCCAGTCCTTCCAGCAGAAGTTGCACATGCAATCAAGAACATGAAGCGGAGAAAAGCTGCAGGAGAAGATGGAATTACTGTAGACATCATACAAGAAGCAAGTGGAGAAATCGAAACAGTACTCCCCCAAATTTTCACTCGATGCCTTAATAAAGGGAAGATTCCTGAGGATTGGAACAACGCTATAATGATCCTGCTACATAAAAAAGGTGACATTGAGGATTTCAGGAACTACAGACATATCAGCCTCCTATCAGTGGTTTATAAAATCTACACTAAAGTTCTTTCACACCGCTTGAAGGTAACACTGGACATGGCTCAACCGAGAGAACAAGCTGGATTCAGGAGTGGCTACAGCACAATAGATCATATCCACGTACTGAGAGAACTAATTGAAAGAGCGAGGGAATATGAACTTCCATTGTGCATGGCTTTTATCGATTATGAAAAAGCCTTTGATTCGGTGAAACCATCAGCAGTTACAACGGCCCTGAAATCCTACGGTATTGAAGATGCGTACATTAATATTATTAATAACATCTATGAAAATGCAAGTGCAAAGATTCGGCTGTTTGAAAATACAACACACATAAAAATTGGAAAGGGAGTGAGACAAGGTGACACCATATCTACGAAGCTGTTTAATGCCACATTGAAAAATGTCTTTCAATCACTGAACTGGGAAAACAAAGGGATAAAGATTATCTAACCCACTTTCGTTTTCCTGATGACGTAGTCATTTTTGCAACTACCCCATCAGAGCTGCACAGTATGATCCAGGAACTTGCTGCCAAGAGTAAAGAAGTGGGATTAAAAATGAACTTTCAGAACACAAAAGTAATGTTCAATGCTTTTACAAGAAATGAAGATTTATCGATTGATGGAGAAAAGCTGGAGATAACAGACACCTACGTTTATCTTGGACAGCAGATATCAAGTGAAGGTCACATTGATGAAGAAATTAATCAGCGTACAGAACTTGCCTGGAGAGCTTTTGGAAGAAACAGCATAATTTTCAAGAGCAATATGCCGTTATGTCTTAAAAGAAAAGTGTTTGATCAATGCATCCTTCCAGTGCTTACGTATGGTGCAGAGACGTGGACCTTAACTAAAAGAGACTTACAAAGGCTACAGACAACTCAAACGAGCATGGATTGATGCATGCTAGGTGTAACCGGAATTGATAAGAAGAGGAACTCTTGGATCAGAAAAATGACAAGTGGAAGACATCATGGTCAGAGTTAAATCCCTGGAATGGCAATGGGCTAGACATACTGCCAGAAGGGCAGACCATCGTTGGACAGCCGAAATTTTGGATTGAATTCCAAGGCACAGGAAAAGACCCAAAAGAAGACCTCGTGGGAGATAGGTGGATGAAATTCGAAAGTATGCGGGAGTGACATGGAGGAGACTGGCACAAGACAATGCGTTGTGGAGGAAACTTGGGGAGACCTTCGTCCAGCAGTGGATTGATAATGGTTGACAATGATGATTATGATGATATTTTTTGTAAACGTTAATTTGTTTTTCATTAAACACAGATTTCAAATTTTGCTTCAATGAAAAGCTTTAAATTTTAAGTAGAAGTCTTTTTTTTTCCTTTTTTTCTTATAATTATTCTTATATGAAGGATTCGAGATTCGGGGGATTCGAGAGATTAGAGATTTGGGATATTCCAGGGATTCGCGAACCTTTTCGGATTCGCATTCGGATTCGTCCCACCTTTAGTTTTATCTATTTATTTTTTTATTGGGGTTTAACGACCACCGCGAGCAACTCATTGCGGTTATAAGCACTCGCCCGTCCCTAATTTAGGATCACAAGTTCCAGGGAAAGGAGAGAGCCAGTGCCTAAGGCAAACGCAACATCCATGCCTCACCAGAATTTGAACCCGGCTAGTCTCGTGGGTGTTATCCGAAGCCATCTCTTAGACCACTACATAACGAGGGGGGGGGGCACATATTTTTGTAATGGGAATCTATAGAGGGAAAAAACATCAAATTCCTGGTCCAAATACGCTAAACAAGATATTTGTTGCAAAAATGTGGACGATTCTTTTTCTTTGGACGTTTATATTTGTAACTGCCTTGCCATCAAGATCACTGCCCGTTATTGGTAAGGTCTCTAATTGAAACTAAATACAGTAAAAGCTCCTTAACGTACACTCGAGAAAAGGTGAACACCTCTATTTAGGTGACAGTTTTGTAGTCCCCAATCCGGAAGTGTATATACACTGAAGAACAATCTAATTATAGACAGCAAGCGTTATGCAAATATGGCGCTCTGGGCGGCCCTGTGAATGGAAACGACATGACCTATGCAGCGATCCGATAATATAAGGAGTGATGCGACGGGAATCAGTAAGGGACGGACGCGGTATGGGTAAGACGAAGGATCTAAGCTCATTTGATCGTGGGCAAATTATCGAGGCCCGGCGAATAGGTCACTCCATCTCGGACGTCGTGCAGGCACTGGGATTTTCACGAGCCACTGTGTCACTGGTGCACCGGTAAAACCATCACTGCAACGGCCAACTGCCACGGACAACAGCGTGTGGATGAGCGGGGTCATCGTCGGCTAGCTCGTATTGCAACAGCGGATAGAAGGGCCACAGGACAAGAAATCACTCAGAAATTTAACGCTGGTGCCTAAAAACGTGTAAGCAATTACACCATCCAGAACCATCTTCTCGCTATATGGTACAAAAGCCATCTACCACGATGGTACCGCTGCTGATCGCACATCACAGGGTGCAAAGATTAGTATGGGCGCAGGAACATCACCACTGGACCCTAGACATGTGGAAAAATGTTTCCTGGACTGATGAGTCAAGATTCACGTTGGTACATGCGGTTGGCAGGATACGAGTACAGCGCAAACCGCATGAAGCGATGGATCCTTCTAGCCAGCAAAGCACTCTTTAAGCTCGCGGAGGTGGCATTCTCGTCTGAGGACAGTTTACATGGACTGAAATGGGACCCCTGGTACATGTGACATCGTCCCTCACAGGTCAACGTTACCGGGATATCCTGGACGACCATTTGCTCCCGTTTGTACGTCTTCAACATCCCACTGGGTACCTTATCCTGCAACAAGACAATGCAGCTCCCGAATTGTATCCGAATGGTTGGATGAACACTCCACCGACGTGACCTCGCTTCCTTGGCCAGCTATGTCACCTGACCTCAATCCCATCGAGCACATCTGGGACGCCATCAAGAAAGATGTTCGAGGCTCTGACCCCCTCCATCAAATCTTCGTGAACTGTGGGAGGAGCTTGTTCAGGGGTCGTGGATCCGTATGACTTCCCAACGCTTCCGGTGTCTTGTTGATTCCCATGCCGAGGCGAATCGCCGCCGTCATCAGGGCCGAAAGGTGGTGCTACGTGTTTCTAGGCAGGTATCTGTAATTCAATTGCTCTTCAGTGTATGCTTCTGTATATTTAAATCTTAATAAAATAGTTATCGTTTTTATCGGGGTTTTTTTGTGTGCTATTTATTATATCCCCCAAACTGAACCACAATATTCTGATCTGGAGAGTATTCTCTTCGCTAGCATCCACATATTATTGAAGGGATATTAGCCTTTAATACCAGACGCTCATTTTTTTTGTTTTTGTATCTTTTATTGGGGATTTAACAACTACAGTAAGCACCTCAATGCGGTCGACCCGGTGGCTCAGTGGTCAGAGCGCTAGCTTCTGAGCATTCGTCCGAGATGGATATGATTTAGATTCCCGATGAGTCATGGATGTTGTGTTTGGCTTACGGCATTGGCTCTGTCCCTTCCCTGGAGCCAGATTACCTAAATAAAGAAGGAGAGATGCTTGTGGCCCATCGATTTGTTCACGGAGTTCGTTAAACTCACAAAAAGAAAAAAAAAGTCTCAGTGTGCCATGAGTAGTCATCGGTCCCTAATTTTTTTATTGGAAGTTTAACGACCACCGTGAGCAACTGAATAGGCTATAAGCAGTCGTCCGTCCCTAATTTAGCGTCACTGGTTCCAGGGAAAGGAGAAAGCCAGTGCCGTAAGACAAACACAACATCCATGTCTCACCAAGATTCGTACCCGGACCCCTTTCGGACGAATAATCAGTAGCCATCCCTTAGACCACTATGCCACCTGGGCGGCGTCCCTAATTTAGGGTCACTGGTTCCAGGAAAAGGAGAGAGCTAGTGCCGTAAGACAAACACAACATCCATGTCTCACCGAGATTCGAACCTGGACCCTTTCGGACGAATAATCAGTAGCCATCCCTTAGCCTACTGCGCCACCGGGGTGGCGTCCCTAATTTAGCGTCACTGGTTCCAGAGAAAGGAGAGAGCCAGTGCCGTAAGACAAACACAACATCCATGTCTCACCGAGATTCGAACCCGGACCCTTTCGGACGAATAATCAGTAGCCATACCTTAGACCACTGCGCCATCGGGGCGGCGTCCTTAATTTAGGGTCACTGGTTCCAGGGAAAGGAGAAAGCCAGTGCCGTAAGACAAACACAACATCCATGTCTCACCAAGATTCGTACCCGGACCACTTTCGGACGAATAATCACTAGCCATCCCTTAGCCTACTGCGCCACCGGGGTGGCGTCCCTAATTTAGCGTCACTGGTTCCAGAGAAAGGAGAGAGCCAGTGCCGTAAGACAAACACAACATCCATGTCTCACCGAGATTCGAACCCGGACCCTTTCGGACGAATAATCAGTAGCCATCCCTTAGACCACTGCGCCATCGGGGCGGCGTCCTTAATTTAGGGTCACTGGTTCCAGGGAAAGGAGAGAGCCAGTGCCGTAAGACAAACACAACATCCATGTCTCACCGAGATTCGAACCCGGACCCACTTTCGGACGAATAATCAGTAGCCATCCCTTAGGCCTACTGCGCCACCGCGGCGGCGTCCCTAATTTAGCGTCACTGGTTCCAGAGAAAGGAGAGAGCCAGTGCCGTAAGACAAACACAACATCCATGTCTCACCGAGATTCGAACCCGGACCCCTTTCGGACGAATAATCAGTAGCCATACCTTAGACCACTGCGCCATCGGGGCGGCGTCCTTAATTTAGGGTCACTGGTTCCAGGGAAAGCGAGAAAGCCAGTGCCGTTAGACAAACACAACATCCATGTCTCACCAAGATTCGTACCCGGACCACTTTCGGACGAATAATCAGTAGCCGTCCCTTAGCCTACTGCGCCACCGGGGTGGCGTCCCTAATTTAGCGTCACTGGTTCCAGAGAAAGGAGAGAGCCAGTGCCGTAAGACAAACACAACATCCATGTCTCACCGAGATTCGAACCCGGACCCTTTCGGACGAATAATCAGTAGCCATCCCTTAGACCACTGCGCCATCGGGGCGGCGTCCAGTCACTGGTTCCAGGGAAAGGAGAAAGCCAGTGCCGTAAGACAAACACAACATCCATGTCTCACCAAGATTCGTACCCGGACCACTTTCGGACGAATAATCACTAGCCATCCCTTAGCCTACTGAGAGCGTCACTGGTTCCAGAGAAAGGAGAGAGCCAGTGCCGTAAGACAAACACAACATCCATGTCTCACCGAGATTCGAACCCGGACCCTTTCGGACGAATAATCAGTAGCCATCCCTTAGACCACTGCGCCATCTCTTAATTTAGGGTCACTGGTTCCTGGAAAGCGAGAGAGCCAGTGCCGTTAGGCAAACAAAAAATCCATGCATGCCCGTGATTAAAACACGGAGACATCTCGGCTGAACGGTCAGAAGCCATTGCTCAGATCATTGCGCCACCGGGCGGCGACGGTTATGTTTGTTGTTAAAACCCAAAAGAAAGAAAAGTTTTCTGGGTTGAGGTAAATGACAAATATGATCAATTCTGAGGTTTTAGAACGGCATTGCTGCCCCGGTGGCTTAGTGGCCTAATCAGTGGTTTCTGACTATCTCGTCCGAGATGGTTCCGGGTACGAATCCCGGTGAGCCATGGATGTTGTGTTTATCTTATGGCCGTGGATGTAACTCTTCCGTGGAGCCAGTGGCCCTAGATTAGGGACGGGTAGCAACTTATAATCCCAAACGCTCGTGGTTTTTATTAGTACACAAAACAAAGTTTTATGTGGTAATGGTTAGCAATTACCATGAGGAACTTTGAGGGACATAGGTTCTGGGACGTCCCAAATTTAGGGACGGCCCTGGGAATGGAGAGAACCAGCGTCATTGAACAAGATGTTTCATCTGGAATTTGAATCGTGGCCCATATCGGACACGCTACGGCAATTCCGAATTTGATACTGTTAACAACTTGTAATCCCAGGCTATCATGGTTGTTTTTCGAACCCAAAGCTAAAGAGTCTTATTGGGTGTGGTTAATGACAACCCTGAGCAACTCTGGAGGCGAAAGGTACTGGGTCATCCTTAGTTTAGGGACACCTCTGTGAAAGGAGAGAGCCTACGCCATCGTACAAGATACCACCCATGCCTCAACCGGAACTCGAACCCGTGGCCATATCGGACTCAGCTTCACTAGTCAGCGCCTGAGACCACCGGGACGCTGAAAGTGCTGGTATATTTGACTCCGTTGACGTTGCAGTTGGAAATTTGAGAATCCCCGAAGTATTTTCAAAGTTGTGTCGTAAAAAACCATGGATCGAAACATCACGCCTTATTTAACCCGAGAATCTTGAGTTCATGATATTTTTCTCATATTGTTGCAAAACGTTTAACTTAAGTGCGTTTGTGAGATTTAACGTAATATGAGTTGTCTGTCTTTACAGCACATAGGAACACTTCAAAATTAAGTTCGGTAAACATTATTTTAGGTTGTGTGTAAAATAACTTTACAAGTTCTCGTAATAGAGACAGACACTTAACCTTATTATTCTTCTCCACTAATTATTGTTATGACATTGTTGCAGCATTACAAGATCTTGTTGTGTTGTTAATCAAGCATTGCATAATGTGCATCGCTGGTTGCATCTTAATTTGCTCCCATTTATCTTTTCCACTTACAGTGCCTCCATCGTGGACCTCTGAGCCCAGGAACTCCTCTGTAATACTAGGGCGCACTGCCTGGATGAACTGTTCTGCCGGAGGGTATCCATCTCCCAGCGTGGTGTGGAGGAAAGCCAGAGGAGGTAGGTCGCTGGACCGTACGTAATTTCATCAGCTGCTGCTAGTGACTTCTCCGGTATAAATGATGCCCCAGCTCGCCGGAGATCGGGCGCACGAAATCAAGGCAGACTCCGCCAGCTCTCCTCAAGCAGAGGAGGGATCCGGGATTGAAATTTTGGATTTAACACACGCGCACGAGCGCATCACAGAGAATTTAATCTCACGCTAATTATTTAAATTAAATTTCGCCTTTTTTGTTCTTTTATGGTTGGAAGCGGTTACATGAACTGTTTTCACCGCGGTAACGGTTGATCAGGGAAGGGGAAAAGCTCGGATGTTGGAAGTTAGAGAATGAGATTTTTCCAAATTCTTTAGAAATACCAGACAACTGAAAACAAATACTTCAAAGGCTGTAGACGCTTTTAATCTATTATTAGGATTGATTGGAATGGTATTTTAACAATGTTATGCTCCAAAAAGATTTGCACTGCTTCAAAATCGTACGACAAAGGGATGTTCTAATATATTAAATAATAGTTTTCGACAAAATAACGATGCACTAAAACCTGATCAAAAGTAGCGTGGCTCACGATGATGTTTTTGACGTAAGCCTTTAATCATCAATGTCTCTTTCTATATATATATGAAGAGCGAGAGAAGGTGACACCATTTCTCCCATACTCTTCAATGCCACATTGCAAAGCGTCTTTCAATCATTGAACTGGGAAAACAAAGGGATAAAGATTAATGGTGATTATTTAACCCACCTTCGTTTTGTTTACAACATAATCACTTTTTCAATTAGCGCTTCAAAGCTTGATCCAGGAACTTGCCGCCCAGAGTAAAGAAGTGGGATTAAAAATGAAATTTCAGAAGACAAAACTCATGTCTTTTACAAGAACTGAAGAGTTAGCAATTGATGGGGAAAATCTGGAGATAACCGATACCTACATTAAATTCGGAGACTGGCTATCAAGCGAGGGTCACATTGATGAAGAAATTAATAGGTGTATAAAACTTGCCTGGAGAGGTTTTGGAAGAAGCAGTTCAATTTTCAAGAGCAACATGCCATTATGTCTTAAAAGAAACGTGTTTAACCAATGCATCCTTCCAGTTCTTACGTATGGAGCAGGGACATGGACTTTAAACTAAAAACGACATACAAAAGCTGCTGACAACTGAAAGACCTATGGAGAGATGCATACTTGGTGTAACCAGGAAAGATAAGAAGAGGAACTCGTTGATAAGGAAAATGACAAGAGTGGAAGACATCATGAACAGAGACAATTCCCTGAAATGGCAATGGGGCTGAAAACGTCACCAAAATGACGGACCAAAAATGGACAACAATATTTTAAACTGGATTATAAGGGACAGAAAAAGGCACAGAAGACACACGGGAGATAAATGGACGAAATTCGAAAGCACGCCGGAATAGCATGGAGGAGAGGGGCTCAAGACAGACACTTGTGGATGAAACTTGGGGAGATCTTCATCCAACAGGGGATTGGTAATGGTTGACAATGATGACGATGATGTATATATATCATCATCATCAACCATTACACTGGGTAAGAAATATTGATGAACTTTCTGCTTATGTTGATTTTTTAATTAATTTTAGTTAATAAGGGCTCGCTGGTTACGAATATTGCATTGGTTCTGCTGTAGTTTCAACAGTTCGGACGGCATAAGCAATTTGTGTTTTACTGAAACCGTAAATGTAGTTTACCTGTACAATATAAAAAAATTATTGTAAAATTATTATTCTTTTGGTTTTATTAAATTTCCGCAGCAAAAACGAAAGATAATAATGCAGCAACTGTCTGGCACTTATTTCAAGTTATAGAAATACATTGAAAGAACAATACTTCAGGGCAAAATGATACACTATAGCAAAATACAAAATGATTAATACAGATATTTGACGTGGACTAGTAACATCAAACAGAAGTCATCGCTCTTTCCACGTTTATAAGTGAGTTATGGAAAAATTCTCATTGGCCGCCATCGGGAATCGAACCCAGGGTCTTCCAGTTACGCGCCGGATAGATATGCTTCCACTGCACCACAGCTGCCTCAAATTCCTCCAGACTCACATACACTAACTGCCAAGCCAATTCACCAAAGATGGTAAGCAGCAACTGAACAAATAATTCGTAGGCGAATGAATAATTAATACAGACATTTGACGTGGAATAGCAGCATCAAACAGAAGTCAAAGAAATCTGCCAATTGGCTTGGCAGTTAGTGTATGTGAGTATGTGAGTAACAGGCAGAGTTTCGAACAGGCAAAAGAGGCAGAGCTTCGCTGTGCTGTTCTGGAACAGGCAGAGCTTCGTTTTGCTGGACAGGCGCAATGGAGGACGGAATGTTGGGATAATTCAGCAGACTTCTGTTCTTGCCCTTTTTAAAATTCTTCAGATCAATCATCCAAAATAACAGTCGTCGTGGTGGTTTCCAGGTTCCCTCTAAATTCGAGTAATGGCAAATGATATGCACGCTTTTTCAGTTACCACGCAGCCAATGTCGATCGAGCATTACCACAGGACACGTGTGGAGCCCGTGACTTGTCAACGTCATCGACGGCCATTAGTACAGGACACCTGTGGAGCCCATGACTTGACAACGTTATCGAAGGCCATTACCACAGGACACGTGTGAAGCCCATGACTTGTCAAGGTCATCGACGGCCATTACCACACGACACGTGTGGAGCCCATGACTTGTCAAGGTCATCGACGGCTATTACCACACGACACGTGTGGAGCCCATGACTTGACAACGTCATCGAAGGCCATTACCACAGGACACGTGTGTAGCCCATGACTTGTCAACGTCATCGACGACCATTACCACAGGACACGTGTGAAGCCCATGACTTGTCAAGGTCATCGATGGCCATTATCACAGGACACGTGTGAAGCCCAGGACTTGTCAAGGTCATCGACGGCCATTACAACAGGACACGTGTGAAGCCCATGACTTGTCAAGGTCATCGACGGCCATTATCACAGGACACGTGTGAAGCCCAGGACTTGTCAAGGTCATCGACGGCCATTACCACACGACACGTGTGGAGCCCATGACTTGTCAAGGTCATCGACGGCTATTACCACACGACACGTGTGGAGCCCATGACTTGACAACGTCATCGAAGGCCATTACCACAGGACACGTGTGTAGCCCATGACTTGTCAACGTCATCGACGACCATTACCACAGGACACGTGTGAAGCCCATGACTTGTCAAGGTCATCGACGGCCATTATCACAGGACACGTGTGAAGCCCAGGACTTGTCAAGGTCATCGACGGCCATTACCACAGGACACGTGTGAAGCCCATGACTTGTCAAGGTCATCGACGGCCATTATCACAGGACACGTGTGAAGCCCAGGACTTGTCAAGGTCATCGAAGGCCATTACCACAGGACACGTGTGAAGCCCATGACTTGTCAAGGTCATCGACGGCCATTACCACACGACACGTGTGGAGCCCATGACTTGTCAAGGTCATCGACGGCTATTACCACATGACACGTGTGGAGCCCATGACTTGACAACGTCATCGACGGCCATTACCACAGGACACGTGTGTAGCCCATGACTTGTCAACGTCATCGACGACAATTACCACAGGACACGTGTGAAGCCCATGACTTGTCAAGGTCATCGACGGCCATTACCACACGACACGTGTGGAGCCCATGACTTGTCAAGGTCATCGACGGCTATTACCACATGACACGTGTGGAGCCCATGACTTGACAACGTCATCGACGGCCATTACCACAGGACACGTGTGTAGCCCATGACTTGTCAACGTCATCGACGACAATTACCACAGGACACGTGTGAAGCCCATGACTTGTCAAGGTCATCGACGGCCATTATCACAGGACACGTGTGAAGCCCAGGACTTGTCAAGGTCATCGACGTCCATTACCACAGGACACGTGTGAAGCCCATGACTTGTCAAGGTCATCGACTGCCATTACCACAGGACACGTGTGGAGCCCATGACTTGTCAAGGTCATCGATGGGCATTCCAAAGTAAGCTTTGTATGCTTCACAAAATTTAGTTCCAGGCACAATGGTGTGCTTCACTTGTTTTGGTCCAATGTAATATCCACGTGCATAGCAGAACGAGTCTGCCCGCAATTTGCAATTACGGACAGCTGACATACTGCTGTTTATACAAATCAAAAAGTACAACACAGGTAACGAATCAGCTATTTTAACCTAGTTATCCATCCTGTGCTGCCATCTATCGGATTTCGCAGTAACGTCATTCTAACAAAAAATTAGTCCTGTAAAGAGCAAACACATCGCGATATACCCCAAAATGTTGACACTACGATAAAATTAGTGCTTGATTCGTGTTCAGTAGCTTAAAATCTAGTTAACAATCCACTGCTGGATAAAGGTCTCCCCAAGTGTCTTCCACAACGGTCTATCTTGCACAACTCTCCTCCATGTCAATCCCACATGGTTTCGAAATCCATCCACCCATTTTCCGTGTAGACTTCTGGGTCTTTTCCTGTTGCTTGGAATCCAGTCTAGAATTTCGGTTTTCTGTCTGCGGTCTGTTCTTTGCATTTCAGGGATTTTACTCTGCTCATGATATCTTCCGCTTTTGTCATTTTCTTTATAAATAAGCTCCTCTTCTTATCTCTCCTGGCAGCACCAAGCATGCGTCTCTCTATGCTTCTTTCTGTTGTCAGCAGTATTAGTATGCTTTTTTTAAATTAAGGTCCCCTACCTCTGTTCCGTACGTAAGCATTGATTAACCACTTTTGTTTTAATATATAATGGCTTATTGCTCTTAAAAATCGTACTGTTTCTTCCAAAAGCTCTGCAATCCAATTTTATACGTAGATTAATTTCTTCATCAATATGACCTTAGCTTAATATCTGCTGTCCAAGGTAAATATAGTAACGGTTATCTCCAGCTTTCTCTATCAATCGATAAATCTTCGTTCTTTGTAAAAGCATTGTACATCAGTTTTGTCTTCTGAAAGTTAATTTCAAATCCCACATCTTTACTCTTGTCAGCAAGTTCCTGGATCACACTCTGCGGCTCGGAAAGGGTTGTTGCAAAGATGACTACGTCATCAGCAAAACAAACGTGAGGTAAATAATCTCCATTAATCTTTATACCTTTGTTTTCCCATTTCAATGATTGAAAGACCTTTTGTAATGTGGTATTAGAGAATTTGGGAGATACGGTGTCACCTTGCCTCATTCCCTTTGAAATTTTTATTGATGCTGTATGCTCAAATAACCAAACTTTCGCACTTGAATCTCATAGATGTATTAAAATGACCATCACGAGGAGCTCTACAAGACGAGAACTATAAGACCTACGGAGGCGCATTTGTCTAAGCCGGAAATGCACACGTTTTAGTCGCTAAAACTAACGAAGCGAAAACGGGATTTGATTTCAACATTCAAACAAATAAACCGTCGCATGTCATATTTTCATCTTACAGCCAGGCTTGTTGATATTAGCTAAAACTAACCATTCAACCAGCTAGAACGAATTAACACTGGGTTAGTGGAATGGGCTTGAATCAGCACGTAAGTATATATTCGCTGTCTAAGAAGTGAGTCAAACGCAGCTGGAAAGAGTGAACATGCGAATCAGAAAGCTTTGCTTTCTCCTCAGCTACGTTCTTCAAAGTGTGTCATTTAGGAATATATTCGTTGTCTAAGAAGGGGGCCGAAGGCTGGTGGAAGGAGCACATCATAAAACGTTGCTTTCCCCTTAGCGTTGTTATTCAAAGTGGACATTTAGGAATATATTCGGTGTCTAAGAAGTGGACGGAACGCGGGTGGAACGAGTGAGCCTGCGCATCAAAAGGCGTTGCGTTCCCCTTAGCGTTGCTATTCAAAGTGGTCATTTAGGAATATATTCGCTGTCTAAGAAGAGGGCCGAACAAAGCTGGAACGAGTGTACCTGCGCATCATAAGGCGTGCTTTCCCCTTGGCGTTGCTATTCAAAGTCGTCATTTAGGAATATATTCGCTGTCTAAGAAGTGGGCCGAATGCGGCTGGAACGAGGGAACCTGCGCATCAGAAAGCGTTGCTTTCCCCTTAGCTTTGTTATTCAAAGTGGTCATTTAGGAATATATTCGCTGTCTAAGAAGTGGGACGAGTGCGGTTGGAACGAGTGAACCTGCGCATAAGGAAGAGTTGCTTTCCCCTTAGCTTTGTTATTCAAACTGGCCATTTAGAAATATATTTCCTGTCTAATAAGAGGGCGATCGGCCCAATTCTTAGACAGGAATATATTCCAATGGATCAATATAGCAATAACACGCGACTTTTTGCTGTCTAAGAAGTGGGACGAACGCCTACTCCTTACACAGCGAATAAGTCCCCTGTTATTGCTGAAAGGTCGGGAGTAATCCAAGAATTATCTGAACATCGTTGCCATTCAAGTCCATCCTGCAATGTTGAATTTCTTTCCATCAGGTGACCGTATTTACATGGGCGACAATGCTACTGTGCATCGCACAAGATGGGTCCAGCAATAGTTCAACAAGTATGACAGTGACTTCTACCCATCTTCCAAAACCACCGTAAAGCCCGGATCTGAACCCCATTGGGAGTATATGGGACATGTTAGAAAAACAGACCCGGGAACAAAGTTCTTTACTGTTAAATCTGAGCCAGTTAAAGGACTGTGTGGTGAACGCCTGATATGATGTGGACGTAAACGCATCCATCGTTTTGTGGAATCTATGCCAAACAGAATATGTGTTGTTATTCAGGCTAGAGGAGGTCCAACCCGGTACTAAATCAAAGTTTCAAATTCAGTGGCCGGCATGGGTACACTGACCCTATGTACCGGGAAAATCCCGAACAACAATACCAGGAAGTGCGTTAGGGATCATGATAATGATTACAGCATTTTGGTTTAGATAGAGGAGATATGCCAAGTTCTTTTATAATCTCCGATGACCTTTGGTGGCGAATTATGTAAAACAGTGTCTCCCAAAGTCATTGCACTTTCATAACTAGAGGGCGTTGTTTTGGCACAAGAATTAGAATAAAAAGGACGATGTGGGGAAGAACAGATTAAAACAAAAATGATAATCCGCCTGGGAACCCGATCTCACTCGGAGATACGCGCGGTGAGCAGTAATTTAGAGAGCATGACAGCGATGTGACGGGGGATGATCCGGAGGTACACGCGGTGAGCAGCAGTTCGCAGGTTGAACGATGTGGCACGAAATGATTTTCTTGAACGATGTAACGCACGGTGATTAGGTTAAACAAAGCAACGCGAGGTGATTAAAGTGAACGACGTGATAGCACGGTAATTAACTTAACCGATGTAACGAGCAGTGATTAGGGTGGCGATACGACGCAGGGTGATTTGGTTGAAAGATGTGACGCGCGGAGATTCGTTGAACGATATGACATGAAGTGATAAAGTTAAACGATATAAAATATAGTGATTAGGTTGAATAATGTGACGCACGGTGAAGGTTGAACGACGGTCGTGAGGTGATTAGGTTAAACAATATAACGCGCGGTGATTAAGTTGAACAGCGTATTATGAGGTAATTGGGTTGAACAATGTAAAGCACAGTGATTAGGTTGAATGATGTAACGTGCGGTGATCAGGTTGAATTGCGTGATGCCAGGTCATTAGATTGAACGTTATAACGCGTGGTGATTAGGTTGAACGCCTCAGCGAGGTGAGTAAGTTGAACGATGTGACGCGTGATGATTAAGTTGGATGATATGAAGGCTGGTGATTAGGTTGAATGATATAACGCGCGGTGATTAGATTGAAGGATGTGACGCCAGGTGATTAAGTTGAACGATGTCAAGCATGGTGGTTAAGATAAACGATGTGAAGCATAGTGATTAAATTGAACAATGTGACGCGCGGTTATTCAACTGAATGATTGGACGTGAGATTATTAGGTTCAACGATATAACTCGCGGTGATTAAATTGAATAGTGTGATATGAGGTGATTAGTTTGAAAGATACAACGCGCGGTGATTAAGTTGAACGACGTGACGAAAGGTGATTAACACTGTTAAGCATAGTGATTAGATTGAACAATGTGATGCTCGGTGATCGGGTTGAGCGATATGAGGCGAGGGGATTAGGTTGAACGACGTGACGCCAGGTGATTAGGATGAGCGATTTCATGCCGAATAACTCGGTTAAACCATGTTAGGCATGGTGAGTACTTGAAACTAAATGACTAGGATGAACGGATAAATTAGATTGAACGATATGGCATGCGGTGATTATGTTGAACGAAATGGCACGCGGCTAATATGTTGAACGATATGATGCGCGGTGATGATGTTGCAATTTCGGTTGAACGATGTGTCTCGCGGTGGTTAGATTGAATGATGTGACTCGTGGATATTGGATTGAACGATGTGACGCTGGGTGATTAGTTGATTGCTGTGTCACGCAGTGAATAGGTTGAACGGTGTGATAGGAGGTGATTAGTTTGAACGATGTGATATGCGCTGCAGGAATGCCACGCCCCAGCGAAATCGCGCCAAAGTCACCCCCTCCCGGCTTCTTGAACGAGGGTCTACATACACCTCATGTTGCTGTATGTCTGTATGGATTTGGTGTGGAATGTCTGCCATTGCGTTTTTCATCTGCCAAAGAATTGTGACTGTGTGCAAAATTTGAACATGATTCTTCCCAATTTCAATACTTCAGGATCATGAGCACTCCTTGCAGTTGGAGATAAGTCACTGTTTCTGGCCTTTTCCGCGCTGAAAGAATACAAATCCCCGCGTGCACCTCCGGGAAAGATAATGTTTCCATGCCGGGTCGTCATTCTCATATGAATTTCCTGTTCAGCATGTTCGACTTTTATTTGAACTCCTGTGTCAAAAAACGGCCACTAGCTGGAAGGGTGCAAGGTGCTGCACAAAACTGACTTACATATTTCTAATAAGCTGTGTGACGTGCCTGCCCCGCAGCACGCATACGACATAAAGGCAGATAGCAGTCAGAACGAACGTCCGCGTAGCTCAATTGGTAGAGTGTCTTATTCCGGAATGAGGTGACCCGGATTCGAGCCCCGGCGTGGACAGAAATGACGGAGAAATTTACTTCGTTATAATGGCGCCCGAACTTTCCGGATGACCCGGCCGTTCAATACCTCGCAATGGTGTGATGTTCTTTCCACACCGCGAGAGAGGAAAAATCAGAGAATCCCTTCTCCAGCGCTTCGAAAAATACTTTCTATGTGTGTGACGTTGCATTCCACACACTAGATTGACTGGGAGTTCTCAAGTGCACGTTCTACAGCGGATGGCTGCCTGCAACGATTCATGGTCACAGCGGCCCCGTGGGCCATGCCCCCGGCCCTCTTCCGGGGGGGTGGAGATGTGACGTGCCTGCCCCGCAGCACGCACACGACATAAAGGCAGATAGCAGTCAGAACGAACGTCCGCGTAGCTCAATTGGTAGAGTGTCTTATTCCGGAATGAGGTGACCCGGATTCGAGCCCCGGCGTGGACAGAAATGACGGAGAAATTTACTTCGTTATAATGGCGCCCGAACTTTCAGGATGACCCGGCCGTTCAAAATCTCGCAATGGTGTGATGTTCTTTCCACACCGCGAGATAGGAAAAATCAGAGAATCGCTTCTCCAGCGCTTCGAAAAATACTGTATATGTGTGTGACGTTGCATTCCACACACTAGATTGACTGGGAGTTCTCAAGTGCACGTTCTACAGCGGATGTCTGACTGCAACGATTCATGGTCACAGCTGACCCGTGGGCCATACCCCCGGCTCTCTTCCGGGGGAGGGGGATATGTGACGTGCCTGCTCCGCAGTACGCACACGACATAAAGGCAGATAGCCGTCAGAATGAACGTCCGCGTAGCTCAATTGGTAGAGTGACTTAATCCGGAATGAGGGGACCGGGGTTCGAACCCCGGCGTGGATAAAAATGACGGAGAAATTTACTTCGTTATAGCTGCGAACGTTAATTGTAAACTAGTTATTGGTAAGAGTGACTTAATCCGGAATGAGGGGACCGGGGTTCGAACCCCGGCGTGGATAAAAATGACGGAGAAATTTACTTCGTTATAGCTGCGGACGTTAATTGTAAACTAGTTATTGATCAAGCAACGTAAGTTTAATTCTATCTGGCTGGTGAAATTTCACTTTCACCTTACAAGCATTTTTAAAAAGGCATGAATCACCAGGGTCATGTACACACCTAACCGATGCAGAAAGATTTCTCAATTCATTCGGATATAAGGAAGTTATTTTAGGCAGCGTTTAGAAAATCGATCTGAAAATGTGGAATACGTTTGCTACAAAGTGGGTAGGATGCAAATCTTGCAACCTAATTTCTTATCAGAAGTTGTATTATGTGTGTTTTTCTATAGATTTTGTTTGAATTTCTTCCTGCAGTAAATTCTGCACTTTACCTTTTCGGTTTAATTGCCCCTTCTTTTGTTGAACTTCCAAGTTAACGTCAAACATACAGTGAAAAATATATAGCTGGGTTATTAAGCTGATTTATATATCTGCTCCCGTTCGCAAAATGCTAATGAATCTTTTGTGTTCTTGTATAAAAGGCCAACCGGACGGAAGCTCTTGGAAACGGCAAAAAGAGAATTACGCCCGTACTAGTTAATATATTAGCTGTGACATCACCGGAGAAGCCATTCAAAAGTTAGATAAAAAGTTTTCTTCAAATGTATAGTGGGCTACGATGTCATGCTTGAAGGGCACTTTTACAAGTCTGAAGCATACCACTTTCGCTTGAAATAGCTACATCCTGACACATGTCAGCAATGACAAGCAATCAATGCGAGTGATGTTATCTGTTTTCTCTTTGGAACGTTGTCAACAAAACACCCATGGCAGTAGTCAGTCTTTATGTCTCTTTCATTCTCCCTCTCTCTCTCTCTCTCTCTCTCTCTCTCTCTCTCTCTCAATCTTTCTTCTCCTCTTCCCACTACTTTTCGCTACATAATGTGATCATTGGCTATGCTCCAACATAATGCATGTCAAGTTCACTTGGCTTGATTCCAGTTCAGCACTAGATACAGCCATCCGCCTCATATCAATGCTCAGTACCCGATTCACAACATGAATATAAAGAATACTTGTCTTTCTCGTCCTTATTTGAGCCGCGTTTTTTACTCTGAGGACTTCATTGTTCTCTCTTGATATCCTTTTCTCCCTTGCAGCATGAAATGCGTTTCTTTAACTTGCTTGACCCTCGTCGAAGGGATCTCAGCGAGCTTCTCCGTTGTTCCTTGGTGTAGAAGTGGGTATATTTGTTCAGGAACCTTCTTTCCTTTGCTTTCAGCGAAACAATTCCGACTACAAATAAAAGGTTCTAAAACAACTTCAGTTGAATATCAATCTAATTCGAGACAAAGAGAGCAGAAACAAGCTGATGCCAGATTAACGATGTGAAAAAGACTAAACAGTTTAGAAATTTATGAGGACGAAAAGAACTTTGACAGGAAGACAGTGCTCCTTATTTCGCAAAATGATAAACGCCTCACACCGGGAGGGAACTTGAGGAAATTTATTTCCACTATTTTGAGAAAATGTGTTTAAACTTTCGCAACAAAATTCCACGGATCAGAAGTAGTGCTGCTGCTACTGCTTTCAGCAGTTTGGCATGCACACTGGGAAAAATAAGTGATGCGGATTTTTAGAAAATTCCTAAAAATAACATGGCGCAAATTTACCAGTAAATATCCGTCTTTTAATAAAATTTCGGTTTCGGCTGTGTAAAACATTTCCTGAAATTCACAAGCCTCCTTCCGTCATTTCTTTAATGAATTAAGGAGGCATTTTTCTGATACAATCTTTTCCGTGAAATGACGTCAAAAAAACCAGAATTTCACAGATTCTTCGTACCAGGGGAAAATTCAGAATTTTCGGAAAGCTTTCCAGAATTCCTTTTGTATATTAACGGAAAACTCCGTTCTTACTTCTTCCCTATCCGTATGACGAGAAATTACCGGTAATACAGTAGTAGCGATTAATGAGAATACTTGAGGTTTGATTAACTTTTAAATTTCAATCGTCTGCCGAATTGTGAAGTTCCGTAGCGAGATCGGGTATGTGGATAGCATATTGCATGAAATTTACACTGGTGGGCAAAAATTAAGGACGAAAAGGCGAAATTAACATAACAGCTGAACGAGCAGGCACACGGGGCCGAAAGACCACTCAGGGGATAGACTAGGGTCCGGTACGGTAGGGCATGCGCATACATGCAGCATGACGTAGGGGGGAGTGTCGGAAGGGTATAAAGCACACGGGCGGTGTACGCTCAGCAATACGGTGAAAGCTATTGCACGGTTTACATCGGTTTGAACGACGTCGAGTTGCTGCCACCGTGTGATATGGCCAACAGGCAATCCAGTAGACGACATCTGGATGACTTTACCCGAGGTCGCGTCATTGGGAAGTTGGAAGAAAGTCGAAGTGTGACTAGTGTGCTAGTGTGGCCGAAAAGTTCGGAATCGCTCACAGCATCGTTTCACGAGCTTGGAGATCATTTCACACGACAGCAACAGCTGTCCGAGAGTTTGGCAGTGGTTGTCCACGAGCAACCACGGCGGCGGACTACCGGTATATTTTCCTATAGGCGAGAACAGACAGACTGCAAACAGCGGGAGAAATCGCAAGGCACATGCAATAGACAACTGGACGTCCGCTACCGCGTTTTACCGTGTCCAGGAGGCTGCACAAAGGTGGTCTATTTGCACAACGACCAGTACGGTGTGTGCCATTAACTTCTGCTCATCGGAGACGTCGGTTTCTGTGGTGCCAGGAACACTGGAACTGGACACATCAGCAATGGGGTCGAGTTCTCTTTACGGATGAGAGCCGATTTAGTCTTACGAGCGATTTTAGACGTATACACATCTGGAGAGAGCAGGGATTACGCAATCACACCTACAACATCATCGAAAGGGACCGGTTTGGAGGTGGCGGAGTTCTTGTTTGAGGCGGTATCATGCTTGGTAGCCGTACTGACCTCAATATCATCCAAGGAGGTTCAGTCACTGGTGTCCGCTATTATACCGAGGTTCTCCTGCCTCACGTGCGTCTGTTTAGAGGTGCTGTGGGTCCTGAATTCTTCTTCATAGACGAAAACGCTACACCTCATCGTACAATGGCTGTCGCACAGCTGTTGTAGAGTGAATATATTGAACGCATGGTCTGGCCCACAAGGTCCCTGGACCTAAATCCAATCGAACACGTGTGGCACCTTCTCGGGAGAAGCTTGGCAGCACGTCACTAGCTTCCAGCAACGATTCCACAGCTGCGATTGGCGCTACAAGAGGAATGAGCCGCGATGCCTCAGCAGCTCCTTGACAACCTCGTCCTCAGCATGGACAGACGTTGTAAATCTTGCAACGCAGTCAGGGGTAATCATATCCTCTACTAAAGACTGGATTTTTCTTGGCAGCCGCCTGTCACATTGACGTTTCTGTCTTCTGTCCAGTTGTGCTCGAAGCTACCTTTTCAATAAAGTGCCTTTGTATCCTTTGGATTCCTTGTTTGACGGTTTTGCTCACTTGTCCCATATTCTTACATCTTGGAGATCTTGTAGTATGATTTGAGTCCATGTGGAGCACTTCTGCACGCCGTTACATTAGAAAAACCGTCTCGTCCTTAATTTTTGCACGCCAGTGTATTTATTGTGGCTCAGGATATTTCTTATGTCCCCTATTTTGTGTACCAGCTGTTTGTTATATATATTGTGCTACTGTAAGAAACCGGGTACTTAACCTATGGTACAGATGATTATACGATGTCTATGTATCAGTCTATGGACATCTTAAGGCAAAAGCTAGTATAGCTATCAAGAGTAAATTTTATTAATATTTAGAAGTTTTTTTTGTGAAGTAATGCTGTATAAAAGTACACTTTTTCTAAATATAACTGAAAGTCATTGTTAGTTTAAAAAATGAAGTTGCAAAGCATTTTGTTGCTTCGAAAAATTTCGATGAAAAATGCTTAATTTGCGAAAATTCATCCAACAGAAAAAAATTATTACAAACCTATTCAGAAAATTTAGTAAGCTCCAAAAGAAAAGAAAATGACTAAATCAATGGCCTTAATAACAAGAAAAAAAATTGCATCATCGAGCAATTTGTTTTACGATATAAAAGGGAGGAAAAATGCTGGGTCATTGATTTTCCGGAATTATAGTTTAAATACGGAAAAACCTGAAATGGATTTTTCTGAAATAAACGTAATTTCTGACTAGGGAAAAATATGTGAAAATACGGAAGTTAAAATAAACGGGCAGTTTTGAAAACGGAAATTTCTGGAAAACACGGATACCTACCGGCAACTTTGCTGCACGTTGTTTTCAGAAATTATCCGTGAATTCACACCACTTATTTTCTACAATGAAAAAGCTCCCGTTTTCACGTTTCCCAACCTTAGGTTGAAGAAAGGTATATGCTCTTGCTTTGTCCGTCTGTCAGCCTTTCCGCACGATAACTCGCGTAAAAATGGTACGATTTCGATGAAATTTTAGTGTGTGGTAGGGGACAGCCTGAGTACGGACCCTGTTGAAAATGGGCAAAATGAGATCAAAGGTTAGGACATAAGAGCGGAATCCATTTCATCGCCCTTATGCGTCATAACTTATGTAAAATGCTTCTATTGCGACAAAACTTTAGTATGATGTTCCGGAGGTATACTGAACCAATTCTGCTTAATGTGAAAATCCTACGTCAGTGAATAAACAAAGACATCGCTCTTTCCACGTTTTTTTTTTTTTTTTTTTGATTGGAGGTTTAACGATCACCGTGAGCAACTCAATGGGCTGTAAGCAGTCACCCGTCCCTAATTTAGGGTCACTGGTTCCAGGAAAGGGAGAAAACCAGTGCCGTAAGACAAACACAACATCCATGCCTCACCGACATTCGAATATAGACCCCGTTCGGACGAATGATCAGAGGGCATCGCTTAGACCACTGCGCCACCGGGGCGGCATTTCCACGTTTAGCAACGTACACCAACCGAAAAATTGTTATTCGGTTGCTGTGCGTTGGAAAACGTGGAAAGAGCGATGTCTTTGTTTATTCAATTCTCTTTAATATCATCGAAATGGGGTCAAAGGTCAGGGCACAGGAGCGAGATTTATTTCACAGCGATTATCCTCATTACTTGAGCAATAACTTGAGGTATAATTTCTGGTATGTTTGAAAGCGTATCATAATCAAAGCATTGCATGATTTTACTAACTTGTTTTTTAAACCTGTATTTTCACAGATTTTCAGCAGTCACTAATTCCGTTTATTTCAGAAAAGTCAGTTTCGGGTTTTTCGTTCAGAAAGTTCACAAATCGAAGGCCCTGAAATTTTCAGCCCTTACTGCTGATAATGTTTTTGGAGTGGTGGTACTCGTTCCGAGATGTTTGCGCTGGCGCAACAACACCATGCTTCTGGAGCACTAAGCCAGAAAGACTCCGTAGTTAGTGTCATGTTCAAGGTAAAACTATAATCGCGATAAGGATTTTTTTATTGTCATTAACGCGAGTAAATTAGTAATTTTTTTTTTTCTGGTGGAGCTTATAAGTGTTTTAAATAGGTTTCTAATAATCTTAATTTTTCCTCTAGGATGACTTATCACCAAAAAGATATATCTTTTTTCATCGTGATTTTTCGAAGCAAAAGAATGCTCTGGAACTTGAGATTTCTTTAAACTGAAAAAAAACTTACAGTTATTTTAAGAAATGGTACAATGCACGGTTTTATAGTATTATTTCACAAAATTTCTAAATATTAAATACTCTTGATAGCTATAATAGCTTTTGTCTTAAGTACCCCACGGACTGATTCATTGACATCCTACAATCACCTGTACAATAATTTAAATACCCGGTTTCTTACGGTAAAACAATATACATGGTGTCCATGAATGAAGCATAAAACTTCAGTATGCTATTAAAAAATATGATAGAAAAAACTTATTTTAAACGTCAAGAGACGTGCCAAGTGTTTGTTAAAACAGATGATAGATGGCGCCAGATGTCTCATGTAATGAAAAATCTCGTGAAACACGGAAAACAACAGACGTGGCTTTCCCAGTGGAGAAAGCAAGGTATGTGTTTTGGTTGTATGGCCACCCCGTTCTCCTGATATTAATTACACCGTACGATTTTTTCTTTGGGAATTTATTAAGGACATTGTGTACTTACATCTATCAGTGAGCTCAAAAAGCGCATTACTGGTGCCTTCTTTCTTGTTACAACTGACATTCTGTAGCGTACGTGGGTTGAACTGGACTGTCGTTTTGACATTCTGCAGCGTTCGTGGCTGGAACTGGACTGTCGTTTTGACATTCTGTAGCGCACGTGGGTGGAACTGGACTATCGTTTTGACTTTCTGTGGCGCACGTGGGTGGAACTGGACTATCGTTTTGACTTTCTGTGGCGTACGTCAATGGACCTGGACTATCGTTTTGACGTTCTGTGGCGTACGTGGGTGGAACTGGACTATCGTTTTGACGTTCTGTGGAGTATGTGGGTGGAACTGGACTATCGTTTTGACTTTCTGTGGCGCTCGTGGCTTGAACTGGACTTTCGTTTTGACATTCTGTAGCGCACGTGGGTGGAACTGGACTATCGTTTTGACTTTCTGTGGCGCACGTGGGTGGAACTGGACTATCGTTTTGACTTTCTGTGGCGTACGTGGGCGGAACTGGACTATCGTTTTGACATTCTGTAGAGTACGTCAATGGAACTGGACTATCGTTTTGATGTTTAGTGACGTACGTGGGTGGAATTGGACTGTCGTTTTGACATTCTGTAGAGCACGTGGGTGGAACTGGATTATCGTTTTGACTTTCTGTGGCGCACGTGGGTGGAACTGGACTGTCGTTTTGACGTTCTGTGGAGTATGTGGGTGGAACTGGACTATCGTTTTGACTTTCTGTGGCGTACGTGGGCGGAACTGGACTATCGTTTTGACATTCTGTAGAGTACGTCAATAGACCTGGACCATCGTTTTGACGTTCTGTGGCGTACGTGGGTGGAACTGGACTATCGTTTTTACGTTCTGTGGAGTATGTGGGTGGAACTGGACTATCGTTTTGACTTTCTGTGGCGCACGTGGCTGGAACTGGACTTTCGTTTTGACTTTCTGTAGAGTACGTGGGTGGAACTGGACTATCGTTTTGACTTTCTGTGGCGTACGTGGGTGGAACTGGACTATCGTTTTGACTTTCTGTGGCGTACGTGGGTGGAACTGGACTATCGTTTTGACATTCTGCAGCGCACGTGGGTGGAACTTGACTATCGTTTTGATGTTTATGACGTACGTGGGTGGAATTGGACTGTCGTTTTGACATTCTGTAGAGCACGTGGGTGAACTGGATTATCGTTTTGACTTTCTGTGGCGCACGTGGGTGGAACTGGACTGTCGTTTTGACGTTCTGTGGAGTATGTGGGTGGAACTGGACTATCGTTTTGACTTTCTGTTGCGCACGTGGGTGGAACTGGACTGTCGTTTTGACATTCTGTAGAGCACGTGGGTGGAACTGGACTGTCGTTTTGACATTCTGCAGCGCACGTGGGTGGGACTTGACTATCGTTTTGAAGTTCTGTGACGTACATTTGTGGAACTGGACTGTCGTTTTGACGTTCTGTGGCGTACGTGGGTGGAACTGGACTATCGTTTTGACATTCTGTAGAGCACGTGGGTGGAAATGGACTATCGTTTTGACTTCCTGTGGCGCACGTGGGTGGAACTGGACTGTCGTTTTGACGTTCTGTGGAGTATGTGGGTGGAACTGGACTATCATTTTGACTTTCTGTGGCGCACGTGGGTGGAACTGGACTTTCGTTTTGACATTCTGTAGAGCACGTGGGTGGAACTGGACTATCGTTTTGACATTCTGTAGCGCACGTGGGTGGAACTGGACTATCGTTTTGACGTTCTGTGGCGTACGTGGATGGAACTGGACTATCGTTTTGACATTCTGTAGAGCACGTGGGTGGAACTGGACTGTCGTTTTGACGTTCTGTGGAGTATGTGGGTGGAACTGGACTATCATTTTGACTTTCTGTGGCGCACGTGGGTGGAACTGGACTTTCGTTTTGACATTCTGTAGAGCACGTGGGTGGAACTGGACTATCGTTTTGACATTCTGTAGCGCACGTGGGTGGAACTGGACTATCGTTTTGACGTTCTGTGGCGTACGTGGATGGAACTGGACTATCGTTTTGACATTCTGTAGAGCACGTGGGTGGAACTGGACTGTCGTTTTGACATTCTGCAGCGCACGTGGGTGGAACTTGACTATCGTTTTGATGTTCTGTGACGTACATTTGTGGAACTGGACTGTCGTTTTGACGTTCTGTGGCACACGTGGGTGGAACTGGACTATCGTTTAGACATTCTCAGAGCAACTAACGAATCACACGTGGAGACTTACTGACATTTTTAAGGAAAACTTTTACAGTTACCATGCTGACGACTGTCGTCTCTTGGGCCTCTTAGGAGCGTTCTCCAAATTGCATTTGTAACATTAACCAAGGAAACATAGCCACGATTGGGCCAATTTTTCTCTTTTAAACATAGTACAAATAAGTATAATACACTAATACCAATGGCAGCGTGTACCATTAAATTCATGCATGCTGATTATGAAAGCTTTCAGTTGAAAAGTAGCTTTATTTTCTTTAGTAGCATTTGATAACATTTTTAATTACTAATCTAAAACAATTATTATGGGAATTTTACTAGGAAAGTTTTTTCATTTCAATTGCAAATTTTCGGAGAAAACTCTTCTCGTTCTTCAGGCTGTCTTTTTGATGTCACTTATTCCTGTCACTATCGCGGTTACGGTTAACCTTGACGGTTATGGTTAACCTTGAAGGTTTTAGGTTATTTCTCATCAAATCCTGCCAGATTTTTGGTAGAGAAAATCCTTTGCAGTCATTGAAGGAATAGAGATTGATTTTTCTCAATCTCTATTCCTTCCTTCAGCTTTCAGTTTTAAAAATTGCTTTGGAAACTGATGACTTTAAGGGAATTCCAATCCATGCTGTGACTAGTTTCTCTAACATGCCTATCTAAACCAGTCTTGTTGGAGCAATTTTTTATAGCTGCTTTATGCTCTGCTTTACGAGTTTCTAGTCTGCAACTGTTTCACCTATGTAAGATAGTCCACAACTACATTTTACTTCATAGACTATTCCTTGCATTTTAAAAATATCTTCTTCTCTTTGAACTATTTTAGGGAAAACATTTTTAGCTTTGTTCTCTAAACTTGGAGCTAGCCTAATATTGTACTTCTTACTAATTCTCTTTAAAGACTCAAATAAACCTTTGTGATGATAATTTTTATTAGTGAATTTTACTTGTTGCTTTTGCGGGTTCTTCGTACCATTAAAATTCAGAAGCTTCTCAATTTCGTCTTTAGGATACTTATTTTCTGCAAGTATGACTTTAAGTTCTTCTTCATGGGCTTCTATTTTATCTGCTGTAGAAACTATTTTATTATTTTTTTCTAAAAACTGACTTGCTACATTTTTCTTAATAGAAGCTGGATGATAGGTATTGAAATCCAATACTCTATTAGTATTCATTGGTTTTTTATACCAACTAGTGAGGAATTTTTCATCTTCATAATAGATAGTAATATCTAAGAAGTTAATTCTTCTTTCTTTTTGAAGTTCAATAGTGAACTTAAGGGAATCATCTAATTCATTGAATGAGTCTAGAATTCTTTCTGGAACAATTTCTGAGCTATTTATTATAAATAAGATGTCATCCATGTATCTGCTATATATGCAGAATTATGTGGGTTGTACTAGTATATTTTCTTCTAGTTTTCCCACATAATAGTTAGCTAAGAGTGGGGAGAGTGCTGGCAGGATTTGATGAAAAATAACCTAAAGCTACAAGGTTAACCGTAACCGCGAAAGTGACAGGAATAAGTGACATAAAAAAACCAGCCTGAAGGAGAAGACTCTTCTCCGAAAATTTGCAATTTAAATGAAAAGCATTTCTTAGTAAAATTCCCATAAAAGTTGTTTTAGATTAGTAATTGAATTAGGAAACTAGGAAGCCATTTCTCAACATGAGCTTTATTCAAAACATTTTTTATTTAAATTTTACGTTTTGATAGCCCAAGGTCCACTCTGACAATGTATTCCATATGCACTTCTCCTAAGTTTAAAAACAAGTGGTATTACTTTTCTGTGTCTCCATTGCTTCTTGAGATAGCCATTTAGCTTTATTTTCTCTTGTTGCTTCACTGTTTAACTAACATTGTATAACCTTTTGATGTTAGCCCAGGGTAAATTTCGACACTATATTGCAGTTAGTACTTGTTCTAAGCTTTAAAACAAGTAGCATTAGATTTCTGTGTCACCCTTAGTTCGGGAGATAGCACTTGGTGTCATCTCATTTGCATACAATGCCCCTTGCTTTTCCGATTTTGGGCACTCATTTGTTAAAAGAAAAAATGGATCCAATCCTGACTGTGTTTCCTAGATTAATGTTGCAAACGGAATTTGAAGACGGCCTCCTTAGACCTCCAAGTGTTGGCGATCGTCAGCGAAGAAAGCTGCCTTGTCAGCTAGTGATCTACGCCGCAGGACTTTGCTGCAGCTCACAAGTTGCCGCGTCAGCTCGCCTTTTAGTATTTTTCCCAAGCATAAGCATGTTTGACAGAGAGAACAAATTAGGTCGTGAAATAAGTAGGAGAATGAATTCTTCATTGACAGCAATAGCTGCTTCAGGAGGTTTTCGTGGGAATGATATTTTCTGAAGAGAATCCCGAATTGCTCTGTATGAAAGTGTAATTGTTCCTACTCTGATGCAGGGCAAAGCAACCTGGATACTGCAGAAAAGACATAGGAATCGCTTTTGTGCTGCAAGATACGTCACTTACGGGGGTTTGCGGCAAGAAACTTTCTAATCATGCGAAGAATGAAGATGTATTTCAGGTGTATAATGTGAAGTAACATGTTGTCAGTAAGGTGGAGACTAACATTCTTAGGTGGTTTGGCCATGCTGAAAGAATAAGTGATGAGATGCTAAGAAAAAAATTTCAGCTGAAGTGGCAGGAAGAAAAGGTAGATGAAGGCCAAGGAAATCATGGAAGCACCAGATTTAGAAGTGTCTGCATGAGAAAAATGTTACTAGTATGAAGTACATAAGGCTTTGTGTGCATCGTATGATGCATGTCAGTGAAGCTCGAACAGTATGCCAAGATCGCTGTAAATGGAGACCTTTGATACGGCAACAGTAAGTAAATACTCAATTAAACATTTATCTCGCGGATTTTCTTTCTTTGTGGAGCTAACCTTTGAATTTCAGAGAACAGCTCACTGTGGTTGTTGTTATAAGCTTGCCGTTACTAGTGCAGACAGAATCGACACTATCTCACAACTTCAAAAAGTATTTCATTTCATGTAATGCTTCTAAAGGTCAGATTGAAACAAACCCTTCGATACCTTTCGTGACGTAATCTCTGTTTTGCTTTCCTTTATAGCTCATTCTTCTGTGTAAATTATGTTAATCCTACGACACATATTATTTTGGAACGGCAAATCAGAATTTCAAATATCTACGTAAGTTTTGGCAAATGTTAAAAGTAAATAAAAGAAGTATGTTTTCACAGTGAAACGATTAGACGAGAATATGAACATCTATGTGTGATACATTGTTGGTGTGTTATCATACTTCACATCAAGTGTCGTTAAGGCTGTCTTTGAATGAGTGTAACAGAAATTCTCTTCTCTATCTGTAATGCAAATTATTTTGTACACATTTTCTCGAAAACTATTACTTTGTAAAGTTTGAAATTTTGAGCACAAATAAAAACGACTCATAGCTAATACGTGTCGCAGTTATTTTTCCGAAAAATTTGTAAGAATGTTTTTTTTTTTAATTCAATTTATCTGACTCGAAGGTTTTCCAATTTGGCGCTAGATGGCGCCAGAAGTTAGCTTGGTAGTGTTTCTGTGTGGAAGAAACGAAATCTCTCATTTCTGTCTGATTTCTTTAATTATCTAGGCCAAATAGAAATCAAAGAATGGGCACTGAAGTGAAATTGGAATCTTGTCTTCTATAAATCATCTTAAATTCTACTGTACGTTCATTTTTTAAAGAGAAAATGTGTACATTACCAGGAAACACTTGAATTTGAGACAGAAACCACGCCTACCTGCTACGCTCCACCCCCAAACAATATCATTGGTTAAAACGTAACAGCACCTACTTTGTCTTTTCATTGTGGAGCCAACGAGGGACCGCTTCCATTCTGAATATGGTAAGGTCCTTAGTCATTCGCTGACGCCAACTTCTGGGACAATCCCTCAAGACGAAAAAGCCACGCCCAAGGAGTGATATTTTGCGCCATCTATTGCAGAAGATGAAGCCTAACCCTCATTCAAAGACAGCCTTAAGTGAATTGTGTCCACGATGTTGTTATACTTCGAGATGAATGCGTATATCGAGAGCGTGTGAGATGACAATTGATTTTGGATATAATATTTCTGCACATGTTTTGAAAACTTCTTTCGTAGTTGAGAACCGAAGAACCTTGTGATGATAAAAAGACCAACTCGAAACATTATTTCCCCGGGGAATTATGTGCTATTTTTCTGATCTCCAACCCCGAATATGCAAGTGCCATTACCGTTAGTACGTAATTTGAACAAACTGTTTTCTTAATTTATCATTATGCGGTGTTACTGCATATATATGAGGTAAAGCCATTTTTTCCTTTCAGAATCATCTATAGGGGATTTTGGATATGTTCATTCAAGCCCACGAGTTCGACAGTACAACAATGGAACGCTAGTACTCTGGGGCGTTGAAGAATCTGACGGTGGCCACTATCTTTGTCAAGCAAGCAACGGAATTGGAGCTGGTTTGAGCAAAGTCATTTTTCTTGAAATCAAAGGTAAGAAATGGATGAAAATTTCAGTAAATGTGCATAACAGTTGCAAATCTCTTGGTACCATATCCCGGGGAAATATTATTGCGGTGTAAAACAAAAGCTTTTGACAATTCCCTTCTGCTGTTAAGAATTACAGGTTTGTACTTGTTTCTAAGCTTTGCTGAATATGTTGTGCTTTTTCGTGTTCTTAAAATGTTTCCTAATAGTTCCACGCATATCCGGAATCAGAGCTAGCGAAACATTTTTAACAAAAGGGACAGATTTGATTTTTTTCCTGTGGTGTTTCCAGTCCATAATTCGACACTTCCTTTCAAGGTCAAAATGTTGCACTGAGGTCTCGTCCTTAGTGCAATACTTTTACGTAAGCACGAATATTCTTCATAACGTTAAGCAAATTATCTGCATATCTCCATATCCTGTTGCAAGTGTTGATTGGTCAGCTGCTTTGAGACCCAGGAGGCAACACTTTCCGGTATCCTAAGTCGTCATACACAACCGCATAGGTAGAACCTGTATTGAAGAGACAAATTTTTAGGAACAAATATCTAACTTTATGTTGGGCAGCTTTTGGCCTTTAAAATAGTCTCGATTCAATGTGGCATGGGTTTAAACTGTGCTGATAACATTCTACGGGTGCCTGCATCAGAGAGGATGTGATAGCACCATTCGTTGGTCGAATGTGCTCTGGAAGGGGTTCTGTGTTAGGAATGAGATCTAAGAATTATTAAGTACATTTTAGCGCTTTGAAGTCCCTATCTTTCTCTTTCAACCATTGAGTGACGATCCCAGCCATATGGCATGGCGTATTTTCTTGTGGAAGTTGCTCTATTTATCATGAATTACCACGTACACGAACGGATGTGCTTGGTCTGCGATGACGTTAAGGTACTTCGTGGCATCCAAATGCTGTTCTAGAAGTATTAAAGAACGCAATATATGTCATGAAAACAGAGCCCGAACCTTTAAAACTTCTCCACTAGCTTTTACGGAAAATTCTAAAAAACTGGGATCTAAAGATTCCTGATCTTGTTATATTCTACTCAGTCTATTCGCGTACATTAAATGAAAAAACGAAAACGTAATTCATAGTACAAGGTGACCACATTTCTGTCCTCAAGGTTCTGATTTTGTGTTTCCGTGCAATGGAGACCAATTTGTAGGTTTTTAACAATGATAAATAGTACACTGAAAGGGCGCATGCTCTTATTGCTCATTTGTTTCAATATGAGGCAGGCTTTGTATGCTGAAATTCTGTTTTGTATATATTACTATTCTACTGAGCTGTTTTTTGCTGCAATGGGGTTCGTCTCTTACCTCTAGTAGTACTCTCTAATCGTTACTCGACGCAGTTGATTTAGTTTGTTACCTCGTACAATCCACTCCACTCGTTACATGACGCAATGGAGTTCGTCTATCACCGCGTACATTCCTCTCCAGCTGTTACTTGACGCAATGGAGTTCGTCTGTTACCTCGTACAATTCTCAGCAACTGTTACTTTATGCATTGGAGTTCGTTTGTCATATCGTACAATCCACTCCAGCTGTTATTTGACGCTACAAAGTTCGTCTGTTACCTCGTACAATCCTCTCCAGCCACCGTGGCACTCTAACATCGACCAGTTGTTTCCGTCAACAGGAAGGCCGCTTACTGTTTCTTTTCTTGTTTGTGCACCACTCAGTGTGCATCTTCGATACCGTAATTGTCCTGCATAGCCCAGAAGGTTTGCATTTAAGGGGATTGCATTTGCCTACCTGCCACCCAATATCATGTCTCTTTGAAAGTAGTTTCAATCAGGAGTATTTCCCATATTGCATTTGCCTACCTACCGCCCACTATCATGTCTCTTTGAAAGTAGTTTCAATCCGTAGTATTTCCCATATTGCATTTGCCTACCAACCGCCCACTATCATGTCTCTTTGAAAGTAGTTTCAATCAGGAGTATTTCCCATATTGCATTTTCCTACCTACCACCCACTCTCATGTCTCTTTGAAAGTAGTTTCAATCAGGAGTATTTCTCATATTGCATTTGCCTTCCAACCGCCCACTATCATGTCTCTTTGAAAGTAGTTTCAATCAGGAGTATTTCCCATATTGCATTTTCCTACCTACCACCCACTCTCATGTCTCTTTGAAAGTAGTTTCAATCAGGAGTATTTCTCATATTGCATTTGCCTACCTACCGCCCACTATCATGTCTCTTTGAAAGTAGTTTCAATCAGGAGTATTTCCCATATTGCATTTGCCTACCTACCGCCCACTATCATGTCTCTTTGAAAGTAGTTTCAATCAGGAGTATTTCCCATATTGCATTTGCCTACCTACCGCCCACTATCATGTCTCTTTGAAAGTAGTTTCAATCAGGAGTATTTCCCATATTGCATTTGCCTACCTACCGCCCACTATCATGTCTCTTTGAAAGTAGTTTCAATCAGGAGTATTTCCCATATTGCATTTGCCTACCTACCGCCCACTATCATGTCTCTTTGAAAGTAGTTTCAATCAGGAGTATTTCCCATATTGCATTTGCCTACCTACCGCCCACTATCATGTCTCTTTGAAAGTAGTTTCAATCAGGAGTATTTCCCATATTGCATTTGCCTACCTACCGCCCACTATCATGTCTCTTTGAAAGTAGTTTCAATCAGGAGTATTTCCCATATTGCATTTGCCTACCTACCGCCCACTATCATGTCTCTTTGAAAGTAGTTTCAATCAGGAGTATTTCCCATATTGCATTTGCCTACCTACCGCCCACTATCATGTCTCTTTGAAAGTAGTTTCAATCAGGAGTATTTCCCATATTGCATTTGCCTACCTACCGCCCACTATCATGTCTCTTTGAAAGTAGTTTAAATCAGGAATATTTCCCATATTTTCGCCACTTACGTTTAGTACACATCTTAATCCTTTTTAGGAGCTGTTCGTAAGACAACGTCAAAGTTGGTTACTATCCTTTTTAGGGAGCTGTTCGTTAGTCTCAACGTCAAAGTTGGTTACTATGACGAAGTAAATTTCTCCGGCAATTTTGGTCCACGCCGGGGATCGAACCCGAGTCCACTTATTCCGGAACAAGTCGCTCTACCAACTGAGCTACGCAGATGTTCGTTCCCGCTGCTATCTGCCTTTTATGTCGTGTGCGTCCTGCGGGACAGGCACGTCACATCTCCCCCCCCCCCCGAAAAAGGGCCGGGGCCATGGTTGCAACTTCAGTGTAAACACCCATCACCCAAAATATTAAAACCACCGCTGCATCACGCAAATAGATGTTCATGCAGCCACTCAGCTTCACGTGCCAATATCGCAAATGTTATATATGTAAGTTAATCAGGAAAAAGGTTACATGTCCTGTAATGCAAATGCACAATGTCGTACGAGTGACATAGATGACATGTACGTTCGAAAGTTAGTGCTAATTCTCCAGGAATCTCTGTGATCTCCTCTGCCCAGTGTAAGATGCGTAGTGGCATTTCAAAATCGCGACGAGGTTTGAAACGTGGTTTCAGGTCGAAGCGAGAGCGAAGATAAGGTTTCTATGGGACAAGAACGTGCCCGCAGCCGAAATTCATCCTCAGCTCATTTAAATTTATTGTAACGATTTGATGTCTGAATAACACGTGGGGAAATAGCACCATTGGTTTCAATCCGGTTCGGATGATGTAGGGAACCGACATCGCACAAACAGTGGACGTCAAAAAGCGTAACTTAGCGCCATATTGCGACCGAGCTTGGATTGAACTATGACGTTGTTCAGCATCTTGTGGTGAATGTTTTGCAGTACTCCAAGGTTTGTGCCGGATGGGTGCAACGTTCATTATCCTTCGATAACAAAACAGCACGAATGATGACATGTTTGACTTTCGGGCAGTGATATGTTGAAAACGGACAGAAATTTCTTGACTGTATTGTGACTGGGGACCGGACGTGGCCTGACCTCTTCGATCCCACCAGCAAGAGAGCTTTGATGCAATGGTAACATCCTGTTTCACCACTGAGGAAGAGAGCTCTCATGCAATGTAAATATCCTGTTTCACCGCCGAGGAAGAGAGATCCGTCAGCAAAAGAGCTTCCATGCAATGGAAACAGCCTGTTTCACCTCCGAGGAAGAGAGCTCCACCAGCAAGGGAGTTTCCATGCAATAGAAGCATCGTTCTTCATCGCCGAGGAAGAGCTCCACCAGCAAGACAGTTCCCATGCAATGGAAACATCCTGCTTCACCGCCGAGGAGAGCTCCCATGCAATTAAAACATCCTGTTTCACTCCCGAGGAAGAGAGCTTCACCAGCAAGAGAGCTTCCGTGCAATGGAAACATCCTGTTTCACCACTGAGGAAGAGAGCTCCACCAGCAAGAGAGCTCCCATGCAATGGAAACATCCTGTTTCACCGCCGAGGAAAAAGCTCCACCAGCAAGAGATCTCAAATGTAATGGAACATCCGCCTTCGCCGCCGAGGTAGAGAGCTCCACCAGTAAGATAGCTCCAATGCAATGGTAACATCCTGCTTCATTGCCGAGGAGGAGAGCTTCACTGGCAAGAGAGCTTCCATCCAATGGGAACATCTTTCTTCACCGCCGACGAAAAGAACTTCACCACCAAGAGAGCTTCTATGCAATGGAAAAATCCTGCTTCACCGCCGAGGAAGAGAGCTCCACCATCAAGAGGGCTTCCATGCAATGCAAACATCCTGCTTCACCGCCGAGGAGGAGAGCTTCACTAGCAAGAGAGCTTCCATGCAATGGGAACATCTTTTTTCACCGCCGACGAAGAGAACTTCGCCACCAAGAGAGCTTCTATGCAATGGAAAAATCCTGCTTCACGGCAGAGGAAGAGAGCTTCACCATCAAGAGGGCTTCCATGCAATGGAAACATCCTGCCTCACCGACGAGGTGGAAGTTTAAAGTCGCACCATCTGCTGGAAAAATCATGGCATCCGTTTTCAGGGATTCCTTGGGTGTGCTTTTTTGGTGGATTCTCAGAGCATGGACGCACCATCAACGCGCTTCGGTATTGTGCCATACGAAAAGAATTGCACGCGACCAAGCGACAAACACGACGAGTCCTACTGAGCGATGGTGTCATTTTCTTCACAATAACTTGAGGCCACACACCGCCAACATTATGCAGCACTTTCTCCACAAATACCGGTGAGAGGTGTGGAAATACCCATCCTGCAGCCCAGATTTGGCTCCTAGTGACTTTCACCACTTTCCTGCCCTGAAACACCTGCTTGGTACTCGCTTTACGAGCGACGAGGACATTAAATCAGCTGCAACAAATTGGTTACATCAGCAGGGACATGATTTTTTTCGGTCAGGGATGGTGAAGCTGGTCATGCGGTCTCACAAATGTCCGATTCGTCACGGTGATTTTGTCGAGAAATAGTGCTTCATAATCATCTGTCTCAAACGCTTCTTGGTTGCTGAATTTTCAGTTTTCCCACTCGAACGTGTAACCGTTTTTTCTGATTGACTCTCATATAATATCTAGGTCCAGCCGTTTTAGTCAGTATTTCATTTCGTCTCAACACTGTAGAAAGCAACGGCTTCATGTGATTCCGATAACGGCCACATACTAGGGGTGTTCAAATGAAAAGGTACGAAACGTCATAAGAACGTAACCGTGAACATATTTGCTTGGGCCGCTATGGGAGAACGTAGCGACACATCTAGGGATGCGATTGGAGTCGCCGGCGGGGATCGGAGCATGCGCGGGCGCCCGCATGCGCAGAAGAAAGCAGAGGCTCTTATAAAGAGCGCCGTCCAATTGACTACTTGTTGAATTCCTCCAGCACAGACGAACCATTAACTCCGATGTGTACTGTGAGACACTCCGAAGCCTACGCAGGTCCATCAAGAACAAAAGACCGAGGCTGCTCACGGAGGGTGTGGTTCTGCTCCATGATAACGCGCGTCCACACGTCTCCAGGGTCACACACGCGGAACTGGCGAAGTTCCAGTGGGAGCAGCTTGACCATCAGCCCTACAGCCCGGACATGTCGCCCTGCGATTTCCATGTGTTTGGTCCCCTGAAAAAACATCTGAAATGGAAGCGCTTCCACTCGGACGACGAACTCAAGGACGCTGTGCAGGGCTGGGTCTCGTCACGGCCACAGGAATTCTGGGAACAAGGAATCGTTCGGCTCGTTAATCAATGGGATCGTTGTGCTACGGCCTATGGTGTATACTTTGAATAAAGTCTTCATTTATACCCACAGTGTCGTTTCGTACCTTTTCATTTGAACACCCCTAGTAGTTATGGCAATACGCCTTCGTAAGAGCATCTCCGAAACAGCAACGCTTGTAGGCTGCTCATGCTATGTAGTATTTAGTACTTATCAAAGATAGCCCGAAACAGGTGACACTTCGAGCTATCGACAAGGCGTAAGAAGGACACGCTTCATTTATGCTAGAGGTCAGCGTAGGCTATCTCGTCTTGTCCGCAGTAACAGGAAGGCTACTGTGGCTGACATTACCCCTGATTTCAAGCATTGTTAAAGGCCCAATGTGTCCAAACACAGAGTTCATCTTACAGTCTCAGAAACGGGCAGATGCAGACCCATTCGTGTGCATATTCTCACAGTCGTTAACCGTCGTCAACGCTTGTAGTGGACATGTAATAATCGACAGTGTACCATAGAAGACTGGAAGAGGTTCTCATTGGTCAGACGAATCCCGTTTTCTGTTTCACCATGTCGACGGAAGAACTCGTCTGCGACGTTTATCTAAGGAAGTCTTCTTACCTAGACGCACTGTGAGACGGATACACACCCCTGGAGAGAGTGTGTTGATCTTGGCAATAAATTCTTTGGGAACACATGAACTCATTATCCTTGTAAAGCGAAATCTGACAGCTTTCATGTACCTGAACATCGTGGCTGACCAAGTACAAGTTTTTTCCGGAAAGTAATGAGACCACTTTTCCTGGGCCAATCAGAAGGGCCGGAGGGCGGAGTCTCAGGGTGTGACGGGTAGCGGGGTATGTTAGGTAACCGATCGATGTCTCATCAGTTGGCTCTGAGCTTTTACAAGAGTGAGGATCGCTTGCAAAGTGGACAACTGTGTGAGCGTCGCGTAACGGTCAAAATGCAGAAGAGTGTCGAACAGCGATAAGCGGTAAAGTTTTGTGTTAAATTTGACTTGAAACATGCGCAACCGATACGCTTGCTATGATACAGAAAGCCTACGGGAAGGATGTTTAACCGAAAGAACAAGTGTTTCGGTGGCACAAAACGTTCACAGAAGGAAGAGAGAGCGTCGAGGTTGAGCCACGCCCAGGGCGCCCTTCAACGTTTAACACTTCGGACAATTTGGAATAGGTGGAAGCGGTGTTGCACTCTGACAGACGTCTGAGTTTTATATTGGTATCAGAGCACGTGGGACTCGTTATTGTGCATGAAGTGATCATGCAAGAATTGCAGATGCGGAAAGTTTGCGCCAAATTGGTTCCTAAGGTTTTAACCGATGAAGAGTGGAACAACCATGTGTCTATTTCTCGTGAGCTTGTGGACCGTGAAGGAGTGAACCTGGTTTTTTGGAGAAAATGATAACACGTGATGAAACGTGGGTCTTTGAGTACGATCCGGAGACGAAAAGACAGAGTTTAGAGTGGCACACTCCCTAGTCTCCTCGACCAAAGGAGGCTCGAATGTGCGAATCGAAGATGAAATAGATGCTCATTGCCTTCTCTGACTGTAAACGTGTTGTCCATAAGGAGTTCTTACCACTCGGACAAACGGTCAACGCTGCATTTTGCGTGCTTCAACGGCTGAAGAACAGAGTAGCGCGCGTCCGCCCGGAGATCATAAACACTTGGGTTCTTCACCACGGTAATGCTCCGAGCCATGCGTCGCGGAGAGTGAGAGAGTTTCTGGCGAACCACAACGTGGCAACGCTGCCCCAACCTCCCTACAGCCCGGATTTGGCCACGGCTGATATCTTTTTGTTTCCTCGGCTCAAAACCAGCCTGAAAAGATACCATTTTGGAACTGTTACAAACGTGCAAACTCCCGCGACGAGTACTTTGAAATTGATCCCTGTTCCCGACTTCCATGAAAGCTTCGCGGCGTGGCAGAACCGCTGGCAGCGGTGTATTGATGTTCAAGGATGTTATTTCGAATAATTTTAATGTTGTGTAAGTATAACTTTAATTAAACGTCTGTTATTGAACGAGTCTCATTTCTTTCCGAAAATTCCTTTTACATCCCTTTATGGCGACTGTATTTCCTGGTGGAGATGGTGTCTTTCCTCAAGGCAATGCTCCATGTCCCACGGCGAAGACGTTTCAGGGATGGTTCCAAGAACATAAAGAGAAATTCTATTTTGAAGATGACAATCTGTTTTTTTGGTGTAAATTTGACAAGGATGGAAAGTCAGAAGATATCCAAAAACTTGAAAATTTCGTCGTCCAAGAGCGGGAATCGAAACCGCATCTCCCAGATAGCGTCCGGGTATGCAAACCACTACACCACCTAGAACGACCAAGTCTCAAGCTTCCGATTAATTTGAACATAACCTCACAGGATTCGCCAGTCGAAGCAACCGGCATTCATGTTCTGATTGTACCCCTTTTCCGGATTCTAGTTGTACCATTAATGATACCAACTCCCATTCATGATTCCATTCATGAGGGAGTCTATTTCAATAGCCACCGAATTTGCCAGACGTGCAATTACATCGAGCCTTTGTAATTTGAGTTGGAGAAACGAGTACGAGCAGCATCACCCCAACCACGTAATTTACCGGAATTACGAGATCTTCTATTGCACTCATGGTGCTAAATATCACGAGACGCCTACAAGCATCTCGACGAATCTATGCTTCATCGGGTGAAAGCAATGTTAGCGGCGAGAGGAAGGCCTACATTATACACTGGCGTGCAAAAATTAAGGACCAGACGCTTTTTCGAATGTAACATCGTGCAGAAGTGCTCCACATCGACCCAAATCATACCGTAAGATCCCCAAGATGTAAGAATATGGGACAAGTGAGCAAAATCGTCCAAACAAGGAATCCAAAGGATACAAAGGCACTTTATTGAAACGGTAGCTTCGAGCACAACTGGACAGAAGACAGAAACGTCCATGCGACAGGCGGCTGCCAAGAAAATCCATTCTTTAGTAGGGGATATGATCACCCCTGACTGCGTTGCAGGATTTACAACGTCTGTCCATGTAAGGACGTGATTGTCAAGGAGCTATTGGGGCATCGCAGCCCATTCCTCTTGTAGCGCCAATCGCAGCTGCGGAATCGTTGCTGGCGGCTGGTGACGTGCTGTCAAGCGTCTCCCGAGACGGTCCCACACGTGTTCGATTGGATTTAAGTCCGGGGACCTAGCGGAACAATCCATGCGTTGAATAACTTCACTCTCCAACAGCTCTGCGACAGCCACTGTACGATGAGGTGTAGCGTTGTCGTCCATGAAGAGGAACTCAGGACCCACAGCAACTCTAAACAGACGCACGTGAGGCAGGAGGACCTCGGTACAATAGCGGACAACAGTGACTGAACCTCCTTGGAAGATGTGGAAGTCAGTACAGCTACTAAGCAAGATACCGCCCCTAACGAGGTCTCCGCCACCTCTAAACGGGTCCCTTTAGATGATGTTGGAGGTGTGATTGCGTGTTCCTTGCTCTCTTTAGATGTGTATATACACAGAATCGCTCGTCAGACTAAATTGGCTCTCATCCGTAAAGAGAACTCAACCCTATTGCTGATGTGTCCAGTTCTTGTGTTCCCAGCACCTCAGAAGCCGCCGTCTCCGATGAGCAAGCGTTAATGGCACACACCGTACTGGTCGTCGTGCAAATAAACCCCTTTTGTGCAGCCTCCTGGCCACGGTAAAACGCGATACCGGACGTCCATTTGTCTGTTGCATGTGCCTTGCGATTTCTCCCGCTATCTGCCGTCTGTCTCTTCTCGCCTGTAGGACAACATACCGGTCGTCCGCCGAAGTGGTTGCTTGTGGACGACCCCTGCTAAACTCTCAGACAGCTGTTCCTGTCGTTTGAAATGCTCTCCAAGCTCGTGAAATTACGCTGTGAGCGATACCGGACCGAACTCCTCGGCCACAATAGTCCCACCTCGACCTTCTTCCAACTTCCCAATGACGTGACCTTGGGTAAAGTCATCCAGATGTCTTCTGCTGGATTGCCTGTTGGCCATATCACACGGTGGCAGCAATTCGAAGTCTTTCAAACCGATGTACACCGTGCAATAGCTTTCACCGAATTGTTGAGCGTACACCTCCCGTGTGCTTTATACCCTTCCGACACTCGCCCCCCTACGTCATGCTGCATATATGTGCATGCCCTACCGTACCGGACTCTAGTCTATCTCCTGAGTGATCTTTTGGTCCGTTCTGCTTGCTCGTTCCGCTGTTATGCTAATTTCTCCTCTTCGTCCTTAGTTTTTGCACACCAGGTATAAGGTAAGTAGTTTCAATGTTCTGACTGATCGGTGTACCTAACATAGCAGTTTTTAACATAACTTATGTACACTGCCGGACAATTGCTAAGGACAAATGACAATAGCAACGATAGCAACCATAAAATGGAAGGCAGGAAAATGTGGAAATTAGCATACATGCGGGATACAGTAAGACGTGTTGTGCGTATGCAAATTTTAGATTGCCGAACTTTTTCGTGACGTCATAGCGCTGATAAGAGATATAAAGGGTTTGACGCGTATTGACCGTTGTTGTTCAAACGCAGAGTTGAAAGGGAAATAATAAATTGACGAACTTGCAATTTTCAGTATGTCTTCCCGACATCACCTTGATGATTTTACGCGTGGCCGTATTATTGGCAAGATTGAGGAAGGGCGAAAAATAACAGATGATGCCAGGGAGTTCGACGTCAGCCACAGTGTTGTTTCAAGGCTTTGGAAATCATTTCAAACAAATGGAGAGTGTAGCAAACGTCACGGGGGAGGTCGTGTTCGCAGTACGACATCTGCAGAAGATCGGTACATAGTGCTATCAACAAAAAGACACCGGCGCAGCACAGCTAGTGAGGTAGCAAATCAGTTTATGGCTGCTACTGGCAAGCGGATCTCCCGAAAAACTGTCGCCAGACGTTTGCATGAAGGAGGACTATACGCACGCCGTCCTGTTGTGTGCATCCCATTGTCCAGACGTCACCGTACCGCCCGTTTGCAATGGTGCCATCAACATCGAAATTGGACTGATAACGACTGGTCTGCTGTCCTCTTCTCAGATGAGAGTAGATACAGTCTACCGTCTGATTGTCGACGACAACTGATCTGGCGTGATAGTGGTACTGCATATTGTCCAGCAAACATACAGGAAAGGGACCGATATCCGACATGTATTGTCATGCTATGGGCTGGCATCATGATCAATGGCCATACGTCCCTCTATGTGCTTCCAACTGGGACTATGACTGGCCAACGATACATTAATCATGTTCTGCTACCTCATGTTTGCATGTTTCGTGGTGCTGTCGGTGATAGATTCATTTTCATGGACGACAACGCAACATGTCATCGAACAGTCGCTGTCCAGGAGTGTCTTCAGAGCGTGGATATTCAACGCCTCGTATGGCCAGCACGTTCTCCAGATCTGAATCCCATTGAAAATGTGTGGGATGCTTTGGGGAGGAGCCTTGCTGGTCGCCAATGCCTTCCAATAAACAAGGACACCCTCATCCGTGCACTGACAGAGGAATGGGATAAATTACCCCAACAGCTGCTTGATAATGTTGTGCAAAGCATGACACGACGTGTGGAATCTTGCATCGCCCTCCATGGTGGCCATATCCCGTATCGACATCTTACACCGGAACGCCTGCGGACGGTAATTGCATTTCTTTTACGTTTACGTATTCTGCACAAAATGGCCTGTTTGTCCCTTGAACACGTTCCATAGCCTTTTGGATTTCAGAGCACAATAAATTGTCTTTCTTGTAATGTCCTGGCATTCTGACATTATTTTATTTCACTTGGCATCCAAACTTAGTTTTTTATGCGCTATATAGCCGTTTATGATCCGTCCTTAGCAATTGTCCAGCAGTGTATAACATACAAGCCAAAGCTGAAACTCAATTCGTCGACGTTGGAGTGATAGAAATGACATGGCTGATAAAATCTTGAGCTCACGAAGTTGATAGAGGTGATAGAAATGCATTAGTCTCATTTGTTCAGCCAGATGTAAATCTCTCCACCCATTCATAAGCTTTTCTCTTATCCACACCCTTTCTACCATACCTGTCCACGTTTCTTCTATAAATTTCAGCCGTCTGGACGCCTTCTGGAGAAAGCAACCTTACTCAAGCAAGCTGTTTAAAAGTAGTACAATCAGAACGAGTTCACACATTTATCGCTGTTGGGAAATCTGTGAGCCAGGGCGATTCCTGAAAGTCTTCCTGGTGGACCGAGAGCCATTCTCGAACAAACTGGAAGGTGTGGCATGGTGCATTGTCAAAATGAAAGATTGCGCGTTCGCTATCGGCCTTCACTTCGCACGGCCTTCACAGCCCGTGTATCGCTGCCTTCGGCATTTGGTGTAACGCATCTGACTGTGTCGTTTTTAAGGGATCGTAAGCAGACATCGTGCCTTTGTGTTACGAGCAATTACAGTATGAACCAGTACACAATGGAACAGCGCGTGTATATTGTCTGCACGTACTGGAAAACTGCGCAGGAGTGCCAAGGACAATTGATTGCGCAGTCTGGGGTACGGAAATCATCGGCAAAATTTTCGATTCAGTATCTGGTGAAGAAACTGGAAACCACGGGAACATATCTCCCAAATTCTTTAATTCCACATTGCAAAATGTCTTTCAATCACTGAACTGGGAATACAAAGGGATAATTAATTAATGGAGATTATTTAACTCACCTGCGTTTTGCTGGTGACGTAATCATTTTGCAATTACAGCTTCAGAGCTTGATCCAGGAACATGTTGAGAAGAGTAAAGAAGTGGAATTAAAAATTAACTTTCAGAAGACAAAAGTGATGTCTTTTACAAAAAATGATGATTTATCAATTGATGGAGAAAAGCTTAAGACAACCGATATCTACATTTATCTTGGACAGCAGATATCAAGTGAGGGTCACATTGATGAAAAAATTAATTGCCGTATAAAACCGTGATGGAGAGCTTTTGCAAGAAACCGTGCAATTTTTAAGAGCAGTAGGCCATTATGCCTTAAAAGAAAAGTGTTTCATCAATGCATCCTTTCAGTGCTTATGTATGGTGCAGAGACATGGATCTTAACTAAAAAAATATGCAACGGTTGCAGAACAACTCAAAGACGCATGGAGAGGTGCATGCTTGGTGTAACCAGGAGAGATAAGAAGAGGAACTCTTGGATCCGAAAAATGACAAGGGTGGAAGACTTAATGGTCAGAGTTAAATCTCTGAAATGGCAATGGGCTGGACATACTGCCAGAAGAGCAGACCATCGATGGACAGCCGAAATTTTAGATTGGATTCCAAGGGACAGGAAAAGTCCCAGAAGAAGACCAAATGGGAGATGGAAGGATGAAATTCAACAGCAAGCGGAGTGACATGGAGGAGACTGGCTCAAGACAGACAATTGTGGAAGAAACTTGGGGAGTCCTTCATCCAGCAGCGAATTGATAATGGTTGATAACGATAATATCATCATCATCAACCATTATCAATCCACTGCTGGACGAAGGTCTCCCCAAGTTTCTTCCATAACGGCCTGTCTTGTGCCAGTTTCTTCGATTTTACTCCCACAAACTTTCGAATTTCATCCACCCATCTCCCATGTGGTCTTCTTCTGGGTCTTTTCCTGTCCCTTGAAATCCAGCCAAAAATTTCAGCTATCCATCGATGGTCTGTCATTCTGGCAATATGTCCATCCCATTGCAATTTCAGAGATTTTACTCTGATCATGATGTCTTCCACTCTTGTCATTTTTCTGATTCACGAGTTCTTCTTCGTATCTATCCTGGTTACACCAAGCATGCACCTCTCTATGGTTATTTGAGTTGTCTGCAGTCTTTGTATGCCTCTTTTAGTTAGGGTCCAAGTCTCTGCACCATATGTAAGCACTGGAAGGAGGCATTGATCAAAAACTTTTCTTATATATATATAAATATGGTCTGTGGTTACCCTGTACATAAGTATACCTAGGAGTCATACTATTGTAACGAAGTAAATTTCTCCGTCAATTTTGGTCCACGCCGGGGATCGCACCCGAGACTTCTTATTCCGGAAGAAGTCGCTCTACCAACTGAGCTACATAGACGTATGCTCTCGCTGATATATGCCTTTATGTCGTGTGCGTTCTGCGGGGCAGGCACTTCCCCCTCCCCCCCCGAGAGAGGACCGGGGGCATGGTCCACGGATCAGCCGTGACCATGAAGCGTTGTAGGCAGCCATCCGCTGAAGAACGTGCACTTGAAAACTCCCAGTCAGTCTGGTGTGTGGAATGCAACATCACACCCATTTATTTTTCGAAGCGCTGAAGAAGGGAATCTCTTATTTTTCCTGTTTCGCGGTGTGGAAAGAACATCACACCATTGTGAGATCTTTAACGGTCGGGTCATCCGGGCAGTTCGGGCGCCATTATAACGTTGGTAAATTTCTCCGTCATTTTTGGTTCACGCCGGGGATCGAAACCGAGTGCTCTTATTCCGGAACAAGTCGCTCTAACAACTGCGTTACGCTGACGTATGCTCTCGCTGCTATCTGCCTTTATGTCGTGTGCGTCCTGCGGGGCAGACACGTCACACCATATACGTTTTTTTCTCTATATTACATGCTATAAAATAAAATTTGAAATGTAACGTAGTCAAATGTAATCCCATAACGTGAAATAAATTAAATCAAATCAAATGTTAAACTCGGCTACACAGCCCTATTTTAGCAGGGTTCTGTGACAAACTGAAATGTTCTGTGACACATTCGTGTGATGTGACACATTACTCCCTCCAGCAGCATTCAAATTACCAGGGAGCTGGGGCACAGCATCCTTTCTGTTGGGTTATAACATACGAGATAGCCTTCGCTCACCTTTAGAATCGGTGAGTCGGCTCACACCTTGCCGGCAGTTCATGGTTTTCCTCTTTTGAGGTTCACATTTTTGGAAGTATTAATCACAACCGACTGGAGGCACCCCCGCAAGTCTTGCCTTCTCGGAAATTCTGCGATCCAGTCGTCCGGCCATTACAACTTGGCCTTATTCAAACTCGCTTAAAACCGCTGCCATTCTAATCTAAAGAATAAGAATAACACTGACTAACAAAATTCATTGTCAAATCAATAAATCAATGAAGGGATTACACTACTGCGCAATACACATTTGGAAGATGTGAATCTGTTTATTGGTGTAAATATGACTTATTATCTGACTTAACATCTGGGACACATTTGTGTCACAGATGCCAAGTCAGATAACATCCAAAAACTTAAAACTTTCGTCGCCCCGAGCATCAATCAAACCCTCGTCTCCCGGATATCGCCCCTGTGTACTAACCACCACACCACCCAGAACGACCAAGTTTCAATTTTTATTGTACAATGATGTAAAATCGTATTTTAATCATTAATATTCTGCGCCTCTGGGCAATCATGGGAATGAGTTCAAACCCTCCAGATTCGCTATACACTGAAGTGCCCGAAAAACTGGTATAGACGAGCTTATGCAAAATACATAGCAACATCCCGCATGCGCGTACTCGGTTGCGTCTGCCAGTGCGTATATAAAGCGATAGACATCCTTGCCAGCAGTCAGAGTAGTTTTCGGCATGAGAATGACAAGTAACAACGATTTAAGCGATTTTCAACGCGGTGTCATAGTTGGCGCTCGTGAGATGGGCCATAGTATTTTGGAGGTAGAAATGAAGTTCGGATTTTCACGGACGACCATTGCAAGGGTGTACAACAAGAATTCCGGCAAAACCTCCACCCTACGATACCAGTGTGGCCGTAAAATGACATTGGGTGAACGTGAGCATCGTCGGCTGTCAAGAATCGTTTCACGCGATACTCTCGCAGGTATCATCGGAATTCAATGCTGGAGCCTCAACAAGCATCAGCGTCCGGACTGTGCAACGTACCCTGCACGACATGAGCTTTGGGAGCAGACGCCCAACTCGAGTCCCCTTGATAGGTGCACGACACAGAGCTATGCGCCTCGCTTGGGTACGGCAACACCGCCACTGGACACTTGATGACTGGAAACAAGTAGCCATGTCTGACAAGTCGCGTTTCCAACTGTATCGGGCAGATGGAAGGATTCGTGTGTGGCGCAAGCCTCATGAAGTCATTGATTCCGCCTGTCAACAGGGAACTGCACCGGCTGGTGGGGGGTCCGTAATGCTATGGGGTGTGTTTAGCTAGACTTCGCTGGGAACCCTGGTACGTCTACAAACGTCTGTGACCATCCAACGCTATGTGTGCATCCTTACTGACGAGATACACCCGTTCATGTCCTGCATTCATGCTGATGGGTTAGGCCTGTTCCAACAGAACAATGCACCTCCACACAAGTGTCGGGACGCCACATTATGGTTAGAGGAGCATTCATCTTAGTTTGGGGTATTGCCATTCGCACCCACGTCCCCAGATCTGAACGTGATAGAACACATTTGGGATGCCATGCAACGCGCTATCGAACACAGGAAACCGAGACCTCGGAATACACTCGAATTGTGGAACGCTCTGCAGGAAGTATGGTGTGTATTGCTTACAGCATATTTCCAAAAGCTAGTGCAGTCCATGCCCCGTCGTATTTCTGCAGTCCTGCGCTCCCGTGGGGGACCTACCAAGTACTAGACAGGTGTACCAGTTTTTCTGGCACTTTAATGTATATTAATGTCGGTTGCTTCGACTGGCGAATTCTGTGATGGTTATATTCAAATTAATCGGAGACTTGAAACTTAGTCGTTCTGGGTGGTGTAGTGGTTAGCATACTCGGGCGCTATCCGCGAAACTGAGATTCGATTTCCGCTCCAGGACAACGAAGTTTTCAAGTTTTCCGATATTATCTGACTTTACTTCCAAGTCATATTTACACCAATAAATGGATTCACATATTCAAAATTTTGTCATTTTCTTGTAGGACTTCCGTCCACAGTGAGTAGAGTTTAGGTCCCAGCCACCTACAGCGAAATCGCCTTTTGGGGAAGACACAGAAACGGAAGGAATGAGAGCAAGTCTAGCGACTTTGACTGAACAGTTTGTAGTGAGATTAGAGTACAGTAGATGGAGCCACCGTACAAGTACGATGTTGCACACAGAGGGGTGAGAGAACTGCAGGGGGGGCATAGGAAAGGATACCCATTTAACCAGTGGGTCCAGCCTGGGGGCCGTCACTTAACGTGCTCGTACGATGCACGGCGGATATTCAGCGATTGTTAGTAAATCACACCATCTCTGAAAGATCAGCCCAGGCTCGAACCCGAGCACCTTGCATCGATTGTCTGAATCGCTAACCACTAAGCCATCCGCGGCTCCACATATTCAAAATCAGTATCAAATGTTATTTATACCGTTTCCTGTCCTTCGCGCGCACCGTTGTTTTCTTGCAGTAGCTTCGATTTAGATGAGGACGAGCTGGTCGTAATATTCTGGTGTTCGGTGCATTAGTTCGAGCTAATATCAACTCATTGTATTAAAAACGAGTTCCTGCCGGTAAAATGTCCTCATAAAGTGGGAAATATTCAGCACACGATATTAAATTTTCAGTAAATATTGTTTGTTGACATGAAACTCTCCACATATTCATGTTATGACAATGTACATGCTTGCATACTTACCGATTAAATGTATCTAAAGCATGGTATTTTTATTTATTTATTTACTTTTTGTCTCTTTTTCACCATCTTGCTTAAATTGGAAATTGAGCATGGTAGAAATTTTCTATCCTCAAACTATTATTAGATGATCGCATGAAGTTATGCTTTTCTTTTTAAAAGAAAGTCATAAATCTCTAGATCCCAAACTGGAAAGGTAGGCGTATTTCTTAAGTTGATAAAAATTGAAATAGCAAAAATCAGGAAATGAAGAAGCACTGGGATCGATCTGTGATGACTTAGAACACAATCATCAGTATCAAGGAATCAATTCTTCACCGAGGGAACGGAAGTTCTCGCTCGAAAGAAAAATGAGAGATGATCTGACCTTAGCATTAGCGGTTCTGGAAAACTTCCCGTTGCCGAAGATTTAGAAATCCAGGGCATCGAACAACTCCAGCAATAGAAATGTTCTCAGTGAACGAATTTGAAAAACAAAATCATCAAAAACTGACGACCTTTAAAAGTCAAATGTATTGTTTTTATTGTCTTAAAACCCGACAGTACTTAATGCACAGTAGAATTTCAAACAAGATCTCAATGTATTAAAATATTAAAAACACAGATTTATAACGAGGAACAGTACACCAATTAAGTAGTAAATAGTAACACTGTACTAGTGATCCGATTTATTGGCGTAGGAAATAAACACATAAGCGTTTCCAAGCTTTCCCACATCAACCAGATGGCTTTTTCAAGGAAGTTAGACAGAAACTGCAAACTGAAAAATAGAACGCTTAACAATTTGAACGCGGGAACTTGACAATAAATAGATGCGACGTTATATTAATTTAAAGATACGAGGCATCACGTTGGTTGCACGTGGGATCCTGTTAGAGAAAAGGCGTAACTTGAAGAATTGGTTCCAAATTCGTGGCAACTCGAGCGAGACACAATCATTGCAAGTATCGCTGCTATTAATGATCTCCAAGGTTTCCCAAATGGCTGTACATTTAGGGGTAGAGTAGCTAGCTGATTTCTTTATATCATCCCACATAGGAGTAGCTGACTTGAATTTTACTTCTCTGGATAGTGCCGTGGCTACTTTACCGTATTTTGTGTCCCTTTTATGTTCGTTGACTCCGATTCCAAATGAACGCTTGGTCATTCCAATGTAGTATCGTTTAGAGCCGTTCGGATACTGTAGGATGATCGCATACAAACGATCCCCCTACATCGCATAACCGATCCCTCTACAGTATCCGAACGGCTCTAAAAGATACTATATTGGAATGACCAAGCGTTCGTTTGGAATAAGAGTCAACGAACATAAAAGGGACACAAAATACGGTAAAGTAGCCACGGTACTATCCAGAGAAGTCAAATTCAAGTCAGCTACTCCTATGTGGGATGATATAAAGAAATTAGCTAGCTACTGTACCCCTAAATGTACAGCCATTCGGGAAACCTTGGAGATCATTACCAGCAGCGATACTTGCAATGATTGTGTCTCACTCGAGTTGCCACGAATTTGGAACTAATTCTTGAAGTAACGATTTTTCTCGACCAGGATCCCGCGTGCAACCAACGTGATGCCTTGTATCTTTAAATTAATATAACGTCGCATCTATTTATTGTCAAGTTCCCGCGTTAAAATTGTTAAGCGTTCTATTTTTCAGTTTGCAGTTTCTGTCTAACTTCCTTAAAAAAGCCATCTGGTTGATGTGCGAAAGCTTGGAAACGCTTATGTGTTTATTTCCTACGCCAATAAATCGGATCACTAGTACAGTGTTACTATTTACTACTTAAAACACAGGTTGCAGGCTGTACACGATTTAAAGTATTTCAGTTAAAAATACAGTCAAACCTCGATTTAACGAACTTCAAGGGACCAACAGTCTTGAACGTAAAATCGCGGAATTCGCTAAATCGAGGAAGCCTTTCGAATGAAACATTCAAATTAAGCTAGTGTTCATAATAGAAAATGTAAGCAGCTAAATTCTCTTTCTTTCAGTGACATATAAATTATGTATAGTACTTTTAATTACGAATTTATTATAAAAAGTGTTATAATACGTGCACATTTACTTTGCATATGAAATACATAATTCGCAGATCTTAGACTTCAATATACAGCATCAAAATTTAAGCGTACTTTAAAAGTGCGAGAAAAATACGTTAGTTCATTTTTCTCAAGCATTTATCTTGTAAAATAATAATTTCAGTATTCTCAACTGCTTGAAACAGAACATCGATTAGTACTAACTAACTTGTAAACACAGAATGCTTGTTGATTACCATTTTACATTGTAGAAAAGAAATGCTTCAGAGAAGATTGCTTATGTTTATTCTGAACGTTTAGCTTTATGAATTGCAGCTTCAATTTTATGAACTGCATGAAAAACATCATCATTTATATCGAAGGGCATCAAGTACTTTGAAAAGCACATTATATACTGTAACCAGCATCACTAAAGTAGCTAACTTTCAGTTCTGCTTCATCTTCGTCATCAGAATCTGATGCATTTAGTCCAATCTGTTCATCGAAAACATCATCAAAGACATCAAACAGAGATCATCGCTCTTTCCACGTTTATAAGTGAGTCACGGAAAATTATCATTGACCGCCACTGGGAATCGAACCCAGGGTCTTCCAGTTACGCGCCAGATATGCTTCCACTACACCACAGCGGCCTCGAATTTTTCCAGACTCACGCACACTAACTGCCAAGCCAATTTGGCAGGTTGCTTCTTGGAGCCCCGCACAATGCTGGGAATTAACCAAAGATGGTAAGCAGCAACTGAACAAATAATTAGAAGGCGAACGAATAGTTAATATAGACATTTGACGTGGACCAAGATCATGAAACATAGGTCATCGCTCATTCCACGTTTATAAGTGAGTCGCGAAAAAATTCTGTATTAATTACATCATCAAGGGACTGAATTTGGGCTAACATTTAACTTGAAAATGCTGGTTAACATTATATTGTGGTTTAGAAATAAAAAAACGTTCGCTAAATTGAGGAAATGTGTTCGTTAAATCGGGAAACGCCAAGCATAAATTCAATGTAATTCCGTCGGGACCATAAGGAAATGTATGTAAAATCGCGGAATTCCTTAAATCGCAGTCCGTTAAATAGGGGTTTGACTGTATATATACACAAAATTTAAACATTAGCACTTTCAAGTCCACTGTAGACCCGTCGTCAGACGGTGTGGTTGCGTTATGCCTTAGAAGGATATACAGGGTTACAAGAAAAGTCCGTGATCAAGCCAATATCTCACGAACTATGGCAGTTAGCAATTTACTTCTTGTGCAGTTGTATAGGAAACCCCTATGGCGCACACAATAATACCACGAAGGATCCCCTCGCCCCCTTTTGGGAGGAATGTTGAGGGGGCTACCGCGCCCCCTTTGCAGATGGTGCAAAAAAGTCAATTAAAAACTTGTTCAGCGAGGTAAAAATAATATTAAAATGTTTTTGTCCCATAACAAAAGATGGAAGGGGACTCTCCAAATGCGAAAAAAGCAGAAAGCGACCTAAGTCGCTGTGTTCGAAGCATATTCGCATGGATTTCAAATGTGCTTTTGGCTCCGTCGTCAGAATACAAAAATGATATGCGTGGTCGATATGCCAACACTCCGTCAACCAGTGACGGGAAGTCGAAAGCTTTGCCACGTACGCAAGTCAATTAGATGTGCATACAGTTTTCCTATTGGTGGAGTGTTCCGCCAGTTTATGCTAATTTCCCTTGACTCAGTGCATTTTTTACTGTGTTGGACAACAAAGTCTCATATTGAATATGTCAAGGAACTGCGTTTTATCTCAGAACAAGAACCGTTGATAAAGTTTGTAGGAAAACCTTTCCTCTGTGCTTTCATTTACTTTGAACTTACCAGTTTACATAAGTTCTAAGTAATAAATTCTTGTCTATCTGTCGTTGCTTCTGGATGTTGTGATTTTCTTAGGGCGACATTCCCGGTCCCTTTCCATCTTTTGTTATGGGACAGAAACATTTATGTACTATTATTTTCTCGATGAACAAGTTTGTAATTGACTTTTTGGCCCTATTTGCAAAGGGCGGCACGATAGCCTCCTCAAGCCCCCCAAAAAAGTGGCAACGGGATCTCTCGTGATGTTATTGAGTGCGCCATAGGGTGTTTCGTATACAACTGCACAAGAAGTAAATCGCTAACTGACATAGTTCGTGAGATATTGGCCTGATCAAAGACTTTCCTTATAACCCTATATATATACTGATTTCATTGTCCCGTTCCGCCAATCTGTCATGGCTCCACGGGGACTTATTGAGCACCTTGGATGTTATTTTGACATGTTGCGACAATTATCCTGCCTTGAGACGCCGGTTCGGACCCTGGCCACCCTAATGGTCCAGAGACCAGCCCGCGGTGACGTGCTGGCAGGCGACCTAGTATACCTTGTCTGGGTTCCCGCTCTGTCTGGCGGGATAGGTCGTTTCTTACTTTATCGTTGACTGGAAGATTCCTTGCCCTCGAACTTTTTTTGGGGAATAATTTCCCTTTATTTTCTTTTTCAAAACATCTATACACATGTATACACTGTCCTCATGCTTAGGACTTACAACATCAAGAGATAGCAAAAATTTATTTACAGAATATTTACATTGGTGGTCTCTTCGTCTGCTTTCCCACAGACTTCTACCCTCATTCATCTTCCGAATCGCTTTCGGTGTGCACGTTCACCTCCTGCGTTTCGGTCCCCGTTTGATTGGGGAAGACGGTATGTTGCTGGAGGGTTAGCCTTTCAACCAAGGCTATTATCCCCCTCCTGTTAACGGAAGATTGGATGAGCAGATCCAAACTTCGCGTTCTTTGCACACCTGGGATCAGTGTGTTTCTCCATTCGGCGAAGCCACTGCATTCAAGTACGCAGTGTTCTATGCTTGCCGTTCTCTTTCCACAGGGACAAGTGCAGTTCCTGATGGCAAATCTGCCTAGGTATTCAGGGCTGATGCCATGGCCACTGAGTACTTGATTCAGGAACTTATTTGTCTGTGCTCGTTTGGTCGAGACCTTCGGAAACACTCTGTGTGTCTTCCGCCCTGTCTCTCCCGTGTCCCATCTGACCATTCGGTCATGGTCCGACGTGCTAATGCTGCGCGAGTACACCTTCGCGGCGTTCTGCATTGCACGTCGACCGTCTCTTTCAGCGTGGCTGCCTTCGCCAGCTAATCTGCCCTTTCGTTTCCTAGGATTCCGACATGGCTTCGTACCCAGTGGAAACTAACTGCCCCATCTCCCTCTGCCCTCAAGAGGGTTTTGATCCTCTGGACGATGGGGTTTCTTCCCCTGAATCTACTCAGAGCCTGCAGTGCTGCCTCACTGTCCGAGTAGAGTTTTATTCTTTCTTCACTACGCCTGGGGAGTGCCCAGATGAGTGCCATCTCTATCGCCAGAAGTTCTGCCTGGAAGACAGAAGCGTTCTGCGATAATTTCACGCTTCCTGCAGTGGCTTCGTTCCCGTCCGAGAACGCACAGAAGCCTGCCCCCACTTGTCCCTTCATCTTTGAGCCGTCCGTGAACAGCTCATGCCCAACTCCCGTGGGTTTCTCCTTGTCCCACGGTGGGCAAATTTCCTCGGCAGGGTGGATCTGCCAGTCCACGCTTTCCATCTCCATGTCGGAGGCTCGATGCGGCTCACCGAGAAGGTCGGCGTCCTCGCCTGACCTTAGGCAGTGCATTGCTGCCTCCCTTTCCACTACTAGGTCTGCCGGCTCGCACCCCGCCAGCACTTGGAGTGCTAGGGTCGACGTTGTGCGAAAACAACCGGTTTTCCCTAGTAGGGCCAATCTTTGGATTTGGTTTATCTCCTTCTTCATTCGGACTGTGGGAGTCCACCATGCTCCACTTGCATACGTCAGAATTCTTTCAATTCCTCTCTGATAGATGGCCTATTTGGTTTTGCCCGTTAACCTCATGCCATTCAATCTATTGAGAATCACCGTGCACCTTGTTCTAAGGTGCCTCAGGTGTGGCAGCCCTGATAGACTCTGATCCAGGACCACACCCAAGTATTTCATTTCACGCACCGCCTTGATAGTGCACCCTTGGAATCTGCACTGGGGTGGTGTTTTCATTACTCCTCTCTTAGCTATTGCTAGCAGAGTGGTCTTCTCAGGAGCGAAGCACAGTTTGCTTTCTCTGCTCCAATTTTCTAGCACATCCAAGGCCCTATGTGCTTCTCTTTCGATCACATGTCTCCCTGAGGCGGAGACCACGAGAACGAAATCGTCCGCATAGGCTTGAATCTCCACTGCGGGCCCCAAGTCTAGGTTCAGTGCTGAATCAGCAACTATATTCCACCAGAGCGGCCCGGAGTTGGATCCTTGCGGACACCCTCTATGGTACGAACGCGAGGATTGCCCATTCCCCGCTTCGAACTCGACTCTTCTATCAGACAGGTAGCTGCTGATCAGTTTGAACAGGTTCCTTGGACAGCCAAGTTCTTTAAGTCTGGTTAAAACCATTGGCCACCAGACACCGTTGAATGCCCCCCTCACGTCTAGTGAGATGAAGCAGGTATGGAGCCCCTCCGCTTTGTTCCTCTCTGCCCTCTCTCGGAGGCTGCGAATTGCCTGCGTTGCGCAACGCCCCGGAAGGAAACCAAATTGGTTCCTGTTTAGCTTTCCCTGCTCCATGAGAAAGCCAAGCGCTCTGTTCGTTATGAGCTTATCCAGCACCTTGCTCCACGCCGAGAGGAGGCAGATGGGCCTATAGGCTGCGGGATCATTTTTGTTCTTTCCGGTCTTGTTGAAAAGAACTAGCACCGCTGTTTTCCACAAGTCTGGGAAGATTCCCCTCCCGGGGCATTCGTTTAGGAGCGCCACAAAATACCCGGGATTTGCATAGTAAATTTCTCTGACTATGCTGAGGTCGAACCCATCCTTGCCTGGTGCTTTGCCCGTGTTTAGACTGGAGAGGGCATTCTCCACTTCGTCTCTCGTGAAGGGGGGTCCTCACCAGTGTCCGGCGGGATCCGACTTTCTTCCCTTATTTCTTTTTGTTGAGGGGAGTCCCCTTCTCCCTCGTCTCCTTGGAAGTGGTAATCCAAGAGACTTTCTACGGTACTATCAAGAGTCTTTGATAGGCTACCGTCTGCCCTTTCTACCGCTGCCAGTTTTAGCGGTTCGGTTATGGATCCCCTCGAGATCTTATAGGGGATCCCGAAAGGGTCAGCCGGAGTTTGAAACTCACACAGTTTTCTCCAGTAGGAGATTTTCGAGAGATTCAGTTCTCTCCTGTATGCTGAACGAGCCTTTTTATGCACTTCTGTGCACTCCCTGTCTTGCGGAGTAGCTTTTGCTCTTTGCAGAGCTTTCCTACTCCGCCTAGCTCTCGCCCTTAGAGCTTTTAGTTTCTCCGACCACCAGGGGTGGGGGTCCTTGGCTCCCCTTTTATTTCCCCTACTACTCTCGCATAGCGTTGTTATTTGACTGGTAAGTTCTTCAAAGAGGGAGTTGAGGTCCGACACTTCTGCGGCCTCTTCTTCCCTCCTACCCCCAACAAGGTAGTTAACTTGGCTTTAAAAGCCCACCAGTCAAGATTCTTCATTAAGAACCTTTTGCGCTTGGGTCGGATGGGCTTTTCCGATCCCAAAACGAAAGATAGCGCTAGGTGGTCACTGCAGCTCTCGTCGTCCAGTACTTGCCAATCCTGGACAAGGCTGCGCTTAGAGACTCTGACGAGAGTCACGTCGATCCAAGAGGAGCCCCTCGCCCCTTGGAAGGTCGGGGTGCTCTCTGGATCGTTCAAGAAACTCAGGTCTGCCGCGTTGGCAAAGTCCACTAGTAGCTGGCCGCGTTCGTCCTCGTTCTGATTGCCCCAGAGAGGACTCTTCGCGTTGAAGTCGCCTGCTATTATTATCTCATGACTGGGGAATTCCCCTAATAGAGCCATTAGCTCATTCAGCGTTTCTCTCAAATTGCCTGCTGGAGAACTGTATACGTTCACCATTACAAATTTCGCATCACCACATTCCACGCCCAGGGCGACCACGTTCTCGGAGCATTTTATCTCGAGAACCGCTAGGGACGGGTCTTTCACGACCGTGGCCACCCTGGGCTTTGCCACCCTAGGGTGGTAGATCCGGTAGGAGTTAGGGAAGCCCACCACTCTTCCCCCTGTTCGAATGGTTCCTGCAATAGCAGAGTATGAGCTTTTTGCTCAGTGGCTGTCACCAGGGCCTGTGTTGTTGCTGCCCGTGCGTGGTGCAGATTGATTTGAAGCACCTTAACGCCTCTCTTTGGTTTATTATCCATAATGAGTGCGTTCTTTTAGCAGAGCCAGTTCTCTGACAAGGCTTGGGCATTCCTTGTCTAGACTCGAGTGGCCTACATCCACTCGACGCCTGAATCTCTTGTTGTTTGCCAAGCAGTTAGTGCAGACCGGGCTATTGCTGCACTCCTGGCGCTTGTGCCCGGTTTCCCCACACCGGGCACACCTATCCTGCTCTTCGGTGCACCTTGACCTAAAGTGCCCGAACCCGTTACACCTGTAGCAACGGACCTCCCTCAGATATTCCCTTACTGAGTGGACGGTCCATCCCACTCCGAGCTTGCCTCGCTTCATCACTTTTTTGAAGGTCAGTGGGTCCGCCTCTGCTACCCAGTGGCGTTTCCCACCCTTCACCTTCAATGAGAACTTGAGCTGGAGGCTGCTCTCCTCCAACTCTGGGTTCTGTTCCGCGAGATATTGCTCGACCTCTTCCCTTGACAGGTTTCCGTCTATCCCGTAGACGATAAACCTTGGATTCCTTTAGCTGGCAATCTGGACCGAAGGTTCTCCTTCGTCACTGCATTGATCTTTAGCTCCGAATCCAGTTTCTCTATTTCTTTGGCGGAGGAGCATTCCACCATTACTCCTCCCCATTGACCTTTCTAACTCCCTTAACCCCAATCTGGAGTTTGGCGGGGCAAATCTGAGTTTGCAGAACCGCCTTAACGTCTTCTGACGTGGGAGTACCCTTGTCTGTTGCGGGGTAAACGAGAAGCACGTGCCTCTTCTCGACCCTCTTGGCTACCACCTTCTTGGCTACTTCCTTCTTAGCCGTTTTTTGCTTAGGGGCCGTGTTCCCCTTGCCGGGCTTCGCTCGAGCCGCTTCGGCATATGTTTTTGGAGCCGCGCTAGCGTGCTCACTTCTTTCCTGTAGTCTCCCTTGGACGAGACTCATTTCTATCACTTGCTTGGTGCAAGCTGCTTGTAGCGAGTTCGCTACTTTCCTTATCTTGGTTCTGGTGTTAACCAGAACCTTATTTGATGGATTCTCTACAATCCTCTCCAACTCTTGAAAGAAGGAGTTGACTGCGCTTGCGAATTCCGACGGAATTTCTAAGCCGCAGTCTGCCTCAACGGGCTCACTTGGACCGGGGGTTGAAGTCCCCGCATCCTCTGCCATCTCTCTACTCGGGTTGCTAACCGAGTGTAAGCCCTGGGACCTGTGTCCCTGGTCGGTCAGACTTACGTCGTTCGAAAGTCAGGTGCTCAGCGGTACCCTGGGGTTCTTCCGCTGTAACCTGCACCTGACCCTGGTTGAGTGCGGGATTTGGACTGATCCGTAGATCAGTGGGACCAGCACGGCGACGACGTACCCGCTCGTTTGTCAGAGTTGCGCACCTTGCTTTGACCGAGGTTTGGACTTTGCCCTTACAAGGGCAGTTTTAACTAAGTCCAAACCCACTGCCTCGAAACCCTATTGTATATTCAGGGATCGAATTAAAAAAAAAATGTTTGAGGGGAGCAATTCACTCCCCTCGCTCTGCTAGCAGAGTCTATTGGAACAGCAGTCGATTTGATTCGCAATCAATCACACGGTACTCACTCAACCAGCCTCTGACAACGGCCGGTCATAACCCTATATATGTAGTAAGCACATTGACCAAACTATTTTTGACCTGCACATGTTCGTTACGTAATCATGTCGTTATACATTGGAGATTGGATGGCTACCGGTATTGTCCTTTTTGTTGTAGTAGTTACAAACCAGTTTCCATGGTAACGGTATAGTGATAGGCGTATCATCGTTACTTACAACATTGTACCCTATATTTATGAATCAATAAGCTTTCTTTCAAGAGGATAGAAGAGCAGATAGACGGCGTATTTAACATAGTAACTTCATCCCAGATAGGTTGGTTCGGACCCTTCAGGCATAGTCTTGAAAGGGGTACAATACAATACAATTATTTATTGCACACATTTAAAACTTACAGTTACATGAAAATGCAATACACCAGGAGGAATCTGAACAAATTGGTTGTAAGGCGATTCCCCCTATCAGATGTAAGAAAAAGAATAAAACATATGGCATATATGAAAGCAAGTAAGATGGTTATAACAAAAGCAACACTGCTAGCAGCATGCTTGGAACTACAATTTAATGATAGGGTTGAGATTCGTTATGGAGATCAGGGTGATTTACAATGTAATTTCGCAGAGACAAGGAAAACTTTTTGATATTTTCCAGGAATCTGATGCTCTCTGGGAGATTATTCCATAGGATAATGGCTTTATACAGTATGCTATTTAAACCATAATTAAGGCTAACACACGGCTGACATAATTTGTTGTTAGCAACAGATCTGGTGAAGATAGAATAATCCAGATGTCAGATTGAAAAATAGGCAGTTTAAGATGCATTATTTTAAAAAACATGATACCTAGTTTCAAGGTAAAAATTTCATGAATTTTTTGAATATTTAGTTTTAGAAATAATGGTTTTGAATGAGACATATAATCTGTGTTCAGTATATAGCGAACATATTTCTTCTGTAATTTGAGCAAGCATAACTTATTGTTTGCACTAATATTTTAATATCAAGTTTCCAGACAATAGGAGAGATGGGTATATATAAAAGCACAGTAAAATGTTTTAGGGCATTGATAGGGAAGAGAAGCTAATTTTACCAAGCAGCCCAACCTGTAAGGAAACTTTTTTAAACAAACTGAACATGCGTATTCCAGTTAAAGAATTCATCAAACCAAACACCAAGATACTGAACTTTGTCCACAATTTTAAGGGAGATCATTAATCCTGACTGGAAAGTTATTTATGTCCTCTCTTTTATGAAAGTTTCGGAAATATACGGCGTTGGTTTTTAGAATATTAAGTGATTATTTGTTAGAGCATAACCAATGAGATAAATTTGATAGATCATTATTGATCATTATCTGTAACTTATGCAAATCATGACATTTTTGAAAAATGACAGTATTATCAGCGTGTAGCAAAGCATGAGTTGATTGCAGGCACAGAGGAAGGTCATTAATATATAATAGCAACAGTAACGGTCCCAATACCGAACCTTGAGGCACTCCACATGAAATATTAAGTAGATCGGAGTTTATTTTATTTACAGTGACATACTGTTGGCGATGAGAGAGGTAGCTCATTAAGAGAGAAAGAATTTTGCCACGAAAACCGTATTTGGGTAATTTATGTAACAGAATGTCGTGATTTACCGTGTCGAAAGCTTTTTGGAAATCAATAAAAACACAAATAGTATAATAACTCTCATCTAGTGCTTCGGAAATGAAGTTTGACAACTTAGCAACAGCCATTTCAGTAGATCTGTTTCTTTCGAAACTGAACTGTTCCAAAGAGAGCATACCATGGGTGTGTAAAAATCAACCATTCTGCTGTGAATAGACCTTTCAAAAATCTTACTTAAAGCGGGTAACAAAGATATCGGTCTGTATTTACAGGTAGATTCACAATCTCCTTTTTTAAAAATAGGAATAACCTTAGCAATTTTTAGACTGTCAGGAAACTGACCTGAATAAAAACTCAGATTAATAATATGTGTTATAAGTGGTACTAAAATAGAGATCGAGTCTTTTATGACTCTGATATTAATATTGTCGGAACCAGCACTTCTTTTTAGGGACAATGAAGTGATAATATTATAGGTTTCAGTATCATCCAAAGGGCGTACAAACATTGAAAAAGGAACTTCCTTGATTTTGGATAAAGAAGCATAACCTTTAGTATTTGTGGACAAGTTTTGCTAAGATGCTAAATCATGACCTATGTTAATGAAGTAATTGTTAAATTCATCAGGTAGAGCATGATTTAACATTATATTTATGTTCAGATACACGTAAATTAAGGTTGCGACGGGTCGAGCCTATGCACATCTGGTCAGATACATCACCATTCATGGCTTTTAGTGGGGTTGCACACGCACCATATACTTGGAATCAAGGGGGATCTGATCCCTGTCATTTTTAATATGGGCGAGAATGTTGCACATTTTTTTACCAAAATCGATATTGAAAGTACGACGTGCGTTTTTTGGTGTATTTGTGACAGCAGGGATGTATGGTAATTTACCTACGTATGAAGAGGCTGGTCTCGCTCTTGGTAATGTTGCGTATGATGCATTAAAGACACGGCGCATTATGGAGTTAACGGTGGTAGTTGTGTAATCATAGAATGCCGCAATGTCCTTAGTTTTTGCAATTTTTAAGTCTCTCTGATCGGTTGTGGACGAATGCGTTACTGATCGATGAAACATAAAACGAAGGGTTGAGAGTTTTTGCCTGAGTGGGTGGAAAGTGTTGTATGGAATCATAGACATTGTTGCACTTGGTTTTCTATATACAGATTAAGTTACTTCGTTCGTAATATTATTTCTTTCCCGCGCCCATGCTAAACTTTGCACCCTGTGATGTGCGGTCTGCAGCGGTACCCTAGTGGGACAATGGCTTCTGTACCCCATAATGAGGAGATGGTTCTGGATGGTGTGGCTGCTTACACGTTTTTGTGCATCAGCGCTAAATTGCTGAGTGATTTCTTGCACTGTGGCCCGTCTATCCGCTGTTACAATGCGAACTTGCCGACGATGACCCCGCTCATCCACACGCTGTTGTCCACGGCAGTTGGCCCCTGCAGGGATGGTTTTACCGGATTCGATGTACTCACTGTGCACCCGTGACACAGTGGCTCGTGAAAATCCCAGTGCCTGCACGACTTCCGAGATGGAGTGACCCATTCGTCGGGCCCCGACAATTTGCTCACGATCAAATGCGCTTAGATCCTTCGTCTTACCCATACTGCGTCCGATTCTTACTGATTCCCGTCGGATCACTCATTATATTGTTGGATCGCTGCATACGTCATGTCGTTTCCGTTTACAGGGCCTCCCACAGCGCCACATTTGCATAACGCCAGTTGTCTCTAATTCAATTGCTCTTCAGTGTATATGAAAGTGTATTGTTCCTACTCTTATGTACGGTAGTGAAACCTGGATAGGGCAGAAGAAACATAGAAGTCGTCTGTGTGCTTGGGAGATGCGTTATTTACGGGTTTTGTGGAACACACATTCTGATCATATGAGGAACGAAGCTGCGCTGCAGATGTGAGGCCAAGTGTTTTTAGTAAGATGGCGACAAAATATCGGTGGTTGTGGTCTGGCCATGCTAAAAGTATGAGTGATGAGATGCTTACTTTAGAATTTCCTTCACTGAAGTGGCAGAAAAGAAAGGAAGGCCAAGGAAGTGATGGAAGGACGAGATTCAGGAAAGTCTGCAAGATAGAAAGGTTATGAGCATGAAGTATAAAAGATTTTGGTGAGACGTGTGATGGATGTCGGTGAAGCCTAAGCTGCGTGTCGAGATCTCTATGATTGGAGACATTTGATATATCAGAGATAAGTAAAATCTAGTTGCATCAGTTAAACGTTAATCTGGCAGGTGGACTTTCTTTGAAGGCTAACTTCTGAATCTCAGACAGTACCGAAAGAAACACTTGGATTTTCAGCAATCAAAGGAAAAGTCACCCTTGAACTTTCTACCATCGTGCGCAAATTTTGTACATCATTCGGATCCCATTTGAGAATCATTGACTTCCTGCTGTTGACAGTGAATTTCCGTTTCCTGTTAGCTCGTGCCCAGAGAAACCTAATCATTATGCGTAGCTCTGAAAGAACTAAGTTTCCATGACGGTCGTCATTTTTACTTGAATCTGTTCTCCAACAAGCCATCTTTTTATTAAAACTCCTGACCAAAACGACGTGTTCTAGTGAAGATCTTGTAAAGACGTTGGGAGATACCGATTTACGTAAGGCTAATCCGCCGCGATAGGTTTTGTAAGTTACTTATTGATCAATCTTCGTACATTACGTTACCCATCCTATGCTTCCTTACTCAAACTCTTGTGCTAAACATCGTCTTCTAGTGAAGATAGTGTAAATACGTTGGGAGATAGCGATTTATATATGTATTATCCGCTGCCGGAGGTCATTGTAAGCTACTTATTGATCAGTCCTTGTACATTGCGTTTCCCATCCTATACTTCCTTATTCAAAATCTTGTGCTAAACAACGTCATCTAAAGTAAAAATATCAACGTTTACCACAATCAAAGGTTTATTATATATCGACTCCTTGCAGAAAGAGCTAGATTTTCTTAAACGAATAATAATTAACGTGTTTTGCAGTACACAGAGGATATACACGTTCCGTCGTAGATAAAGCTGTCCACAAATTTAGGAAACCAAAGCCTGTCTGCTCACTCACGCCGGTAGACCACCCAATACGACAGAATTGGGCGGTTATCCCATTTGCCCCAAAGATTTGCTTCGGAATTTCAAAAATTCTCAAGAGTTTTAATTTTAAAGTTATTTTCAAACCCATAAACAAGATAATTTTTTTTCGGATCCAAAGATTACGTCGAAGACATAAATTCCTGGGGAATTTATCAGATACCTTGTGAACGTGGACTTTCGTATATAGGGCAGACCCGCAGGGCTTTAACTTTCCGTGTGAAGGAACACCAGACCTACGTACGGAATTGTGAACTGAAGAAGTCGTCTATAGCCAAGCATTGTCACGAAAACAATAATAAATTTCTGTTCGGAAACGCTATGCTCATTGATAAACCTGATTCAACGATTAAGCTTAATGTATTAGAAGCTTTTCACATATACCGGAACTCTTCACTGCCTGTCAACGACATGACGTCGACTCCATTTCTTTCAAGCGTGTGGAAGCAACTCACCAAAAACCGTGACCGTCAGAATTCTGATGATGTCACAATGATTTGATTGTTTACGCTCCTTTCGTCCTGATGAAGCCGAGCCAGAAGCTCTGCGAAACTATAGTCGATAATAATAAACCTTTGATTGTGGTAAACGTTGATATTTTTACTTTATTCAACACCAGAAGTTTGTAGTCATAAATTATATATAACGTCATCTAGTGAAGATAGTGTAAAGACGTTGGGAGATATCGATTTACGTATGGCTAATCCACCACGGAAGGTTTGTGTGTTACTTATTGATCACTTCTCGTATATTTGGTTACTCATCCTATGCTTCCTTATTCAAACTCCTGCGCTAAACAACGTCTTCTAGTAATCATCGGGTAAGTACTTTGGGAGAAAGCGATTTACATATGGCTAATCCGCTGCGGAGGTCATTGTAAGTTACTTATTGATCAATCCTCATACATTGTGTTACCCATCCAGTGATTCCTTATTCAAACTATTGTGCTAAACAACGTCTTCTAATGAAGAAAGTGTAAGGACGTTGGGAGATACCTATTTACATATGGCTAATCCCCAGCCGGAGGTCATTGTAAGTAACTTGTTGATCAATCCTCGTACATTGCGTTACCCATCCTATGCTTTCTTATTCAAACTCCTGTGCTTAACAACGTCTTCTAGTAAAGATAAGGTAAATACGTTGAGAGAAAGCGATTTACATATTACTAATCCGCTGCGGAAGTCATTGTAAGCTACTTATTGATCAATCCTCGTATATTTGGTTAGCCATCCTATGCTTCCTTATTCAAACTCCTGCGCTAAACAACGTCTTCTAGTGAACATCGGGTAAGTACTTTGGGAGATACTTATTTACATATGGCTAATCCGCAGCCGGAGGTCATTGTAAGTAACTTGTTGATCAATCCTCGTACATTGCGTTACCCATCCTATGCTTCCTTATTCAAACTTCTGTGCTAAACAACGTCTTCTAGGGAAGATAGTGTAAATACGTTGGAAATAGTGATTTACATATAGCTAATCCACCGCCGGAGGTCATTGTAAGCTACTTATTGATCAATCCTCCTATATTGCGTTACCCATCCTATGCCTCCTTATTCAAACTCCTGTGCTAAACGAGTCAACAGAGTGTTTTCACGTTGGACGGCACCGATTTGTATGAGTAGTCCTTTTCTAAACTAAGCCTCTGCTAACAATGACTTGACTGAGGTGAGTTTAGATGTTCTACGTATAAATTATTGAAAATATGCCAAAATAAAAGCAGTAGTACTCGTGAGGAAAATGTTTTGGGGAGAAGTTTAACTTTCCCAAGTATTTAAAAGCTGTAGGCCAAATCTGGAGGGAAACTTTGCTTCTTCGTTGGCTAGAAATCTCTTCCTTCCTCTGTAAGGGCGTTGGCCACCCATATATCTCTCGGTATTAGGAGGCCATAATTTCGTGTGGTTTGGATCATGAGCTACTGGAGTAAGGAATGGTCCCAAGGGCTCTCCTGTCTTATCATAAATTCTGCAGTTTCCTCGTGCGACGTGAAATTCGGTCATCCATAACCAATTTTAGAAGCAGATGAATAATTTCTCACTAATCAGTTAGTCAACTAATCCATTTCTGTCACAATGAAACTATAGAATACCGAAATCGCTTCTATTTTCCACGAATAGACCACCTAGTTTAACCAAAATGTAAAAATAAATATCTTCTGAGGAGCTCAAAGTTTTAAGGTAACAAAAACATTGATTTTTTTACGATCTATGGATTTCGTTCTTTTTAAAAATTTCCTTTCCAAACAAAATGATGAGATATTCTGTATTTTTTATGTTGCAGTCTTCACCGTTTAGAGCAGAAGCACATGAGTACGAAATTCCATAGCGGGATTTCAGGAGGTAAAATTGGTGTCACGCTCTATTTGTGGCGGAATAAGATAGACATGTAAAGGATCTGAATTAAAGGAACGCAAAGCTGGTCCTTTGTATGGCAGCCAACTTTTTGTTATTGGAGGTTTAACAACCAGCATGAGCAACTCAATAGGCTAGCCTTGCGGTCATTTAATTAGAAGCAGACACCGTCCCTGATTTAGGGCCACTGGTTCCAGGGACAGGAGAGACCCAGTACCGTAAGACGAACAAAACATTTACCCTGGATTTGAACCGGAACCCATCTCGGACGAATGGCCGTCAGAAGCCACCGGAGCTGCAGCCAACTATCCAAAGACTTAGGGTTCTGGCTGTGGATCCAAATCCATCACGTGTGTTGTGTTTGTTCTACGGCTCTGATTTTGTCCCTTCCCTGGAGCCAATGTTTCTAAATTAAGAGCTGGAAACTCTCTGTTCTCTCAGACGCCCATTGTAAACAATCGTTAAGCTTCTCCAAATAAGATGTATACATAAACGTCCTGAGATGCCAGTTTAATAGGTATAACGAAATAAATTTCTCCGTCATTTTGGTCCACGCCGGGAATCGAACCCGAGTCCATTTATTTCGGAACAAGTCGCTCTACCAACTGAGCTAAGCAGACGTTCGTTCTTGCTGCTATCTGCCTTTATGTCGTGTGCGTCCTGCAGGGCAGGCACGTCACATAGGTAAATATAATATACGTATTGAAATAACTTATTTTTCATTTAATAATACCCTGAGTAGCCACTTTATTATGATCACCCCCTCAGTACTTTGTTGGACCACCTTTTGCCTTTAATACCGCGTCGATTCTTCGTGGCATGGACTCCACGAGATGTTGATAGGTGGTTTGTTGAATCTGACACCATGCTTGATGAATAGCACTTTCCAGGAGTGTGAGATTACAGGGTTGTGGATACAGCTGTCTGATGACTCGTTTAACTTCATTCCACAAATTCTGAATGGGGTTTAGATCTGGAGATTGTGGGGGCCACCTAAGCAAAGTAAACTCACCGGCATGTTCCTGAAACCAATCCTGTACAATACGAGCACTATGGCAGGACGCATTATCTTGTTGAAAGTAGCCATCACCATTGGGATAAACCATCCACATGAAAGGATGCACTTGGGCCGCAACGATGTTTTGATATGATGTGCCAGTCAGACACGAATTAAAAGGCCCAAAGCATGCCAGGAAAACATTCCCCTACCCATAACGTTGCCTCCACCAGCTTGAAGGGTTATAGAAATGCATTTGGGGTCCATGATTTCTTGCTGTTTCCACCAAATGCCAACTCGGCCATCGGCATGGTGCAACTGAAAACGTGATACATCGGACCACATTATATGTTTCCAATTATCGACTGTTCAAACCTTGTGCTCCTGTGCGAACTGGAGACGTTTTCTCTTGTTGTTAACTGCAAACAGGAAAGGTGTTCAAACAGGCCTTCGGCTACCATATACCATCCGATGCAGTATAGGGCGAAAGGTGCGTGCAGAGATCATTTGAGGGGATCCTTGATTAAGATGGTCTGTACTTTGCTGCACTGTTGCCCTTCTGCTGTCTGTTACCAGTCTGGACACTCTCCGTTCCGCTCGAGCAGTCACTAGTCGATGACGACCACACGTTGCAGGTAGAGACCTAGTTTTTTGGCTGACAGTCCAGTCTTTAAACACTTTAACAACAGCTGCTCTGGAACATTTCACGAATGCAGCAATTTCGGTGATACTCGCTTCATGGCTCCGAGCTCCTACAATCATCCCACGTTACAAGTCCGTCAAATCGCATTTTTTACCCATCTCGTCACCCAAAAATCAATTCTACTACTGTCGCAAGCACTAAGCTTTCCCTTTTTATACTAGCCTCGCCCTGTGGCGGCAACAGCGTGCAGTCATTGCTCATTTGCTTAAAACTCTCATGTGGTCATAATAAAGTTGCCCCTCAATGTATAATAATAATCAACATTTTTTTCAAAAAAGTGAAGAGTGGAAATACTTGATGTCGTCAGTTTTATTTCACACCCACAAGGATCTTAGCATTCAAAAGACGCATAAAGTGTTCCAGGGCACTCTCTCTATTTAGTATCTTTGCGTGTCTCAAGACCAACGTAACCTCGCTGGTAGGGGGCCAGGGGATTGATGAATATCGTTCGCAACTCAATACACAATAAGTAGTCTCCCGTTCCCAATTTTGAACCGCTGGTTTCAGTAATCGGAGAGAACCAGAGCAGTAAGGTAAACACAACACGCATACCTCACCAGGATTCGAACCTACACCCAATTCAGACCAATGGTCAAAAGCCAGCGCTTACACCACTGCGCTAGCAAGAAAATCCAATAAACCCTTCCTACGGCTGTGGGTAAAAATTCCAGGAGAACGATCGTTTGAGTGATTCTGCAGCAGGCTCTCCCAGTGCCGATTATGATATCTCGATCGAAGTTCCTCAGGTCCCTCGTTTTGCTGATTGAGACTCTTACCGCGCTAACTTATACTCGACGTGTTCATCTGCCTGATTTGTACGAAGCACTACACTTGATTGTCATCTTATTTTCTGGAGATAGCCATTTAGGTGACATATGCAGGTGTACATAATGAACTGGAATCTCATTGTACGTCGTACATATAATAGTGATGGACCATTCGCGAACGATTCGTTCACAACGAATGATTGTTCATCGTGAATAGTGAATGTTTCGCTCTTACAGCTGTAGAAAACGCCAGGGGAGTATATAAATAAGTGGCAAATAATCATGGAATAGATGATAATGGTAGTTAGTAGTTTCTAAGGATTTCATTAGGTGGCAGCACAATCCAACTTACTTTTAGTTCAACGCAGCAGACGCTGGGTATTGTATGCCCATGTCCAGCTCAGACTTCAATTGGCAACCGTTCTCGAGGAGCGTACGACCGAAGAGCAGCGTGCTGTGGTGCGTTTTCTTTGGGCAAAAGAACTTCCCCGAAACAATATTTATACAGAAATGTTTCGTGTTTATGTAGAGAAGTGTTTGTTGTGTAAAGAGGTACAAAATTGTGTCGATAAATTGTCTCAAGGAGGCTCACAACTTTCTGATGAAGACTGACCTGGTCGGTCATCCTGTTCAGTTTGCAACAGGAACAATTGTGAGGTAGGTGGAGGATATGATTCGAGCTGACAGGCCACTAACAATTTACAGCAACTGCAATAGGCTGTTCTCGCCGCCCCGGTGGAGCAGTGGTCTAAGCGCTGGCTTATGACCGTCCTTCCGAGAAGGGTCCAGATTCGAATCCCGGTCGGGCATGCATGTTATGTTTGTCTTACGGCACTGGATCTCTCCCTTCCCTGGAACCAGTGACCGTAAATTAGGGATGGGCGACCGCTTATTGCAAATTGAGTAGCTCACAGTGGTCGTTAAATCTTCTATCAAAAAAAAAAAAAAAAAAAAAAAAAAACATAGGTTGTTCTCATGGTTTAGCTTAAAGCATAATCATTTAAATTTCCTAATAGTGTGTGCATGGTGGGTGCCAATAACTCACTGAGGAACACAAAATATACCGAAAGAACCTGTCCTTGCAGCATATCTCTTGCTACGCACATGAAGGAGTAAAGATGCTTAACCGGATTGTTACCGGGAACGAATGATGGGTGTATCACTACCAACCCACATCAAAGTGTGCAATGGAAACTTCCCCTTCACCTTCTACCAAGGAATTCCGAATGCTTAACAGGGTTGTTACCGGGGACGAATCATGGCTGTATCACTACCAACCGAGAACAAAGTTTGCAATGGAAACATCCCCTTTCACCTTCTACCAAGGAATTTCGAATGCTTAACAGGATTGTTACCTTGGACGAATCATGTGTGTATCACTACCAACCCACATCAAAGTGTGCAATGGAAACATCCCCCTTCACCTTCTACCAAAGAATTCCGAATGCTTAACAGGATTGTTACCTTGGACGAATCATGTGTGTATCACTACCAACCCACATCAAAGTGTGCAATGGAAACATCCCCTTCACCTTCTACCAAAGAATTCCGAATGCTTAACAGGATTGTTACCTTGGACGAATCATGGGTGTATCACTACCAACCCACATCAAAGTGTGCAATGGAAACATCCCCCTTCACCTTCTACCAAGAAATTCTGAATGCTTAACAGGATTGTTACCTTGGACGAATCATGTGTGTATCACTACCAACCCACATCAAAGTGTGCAATGGAAACATCCCCCTTCACCTTCTACCAAAGAATTCCGAATGCTTAACAAGATTGTTACCTTGGACGAATCATGTGTGTATCACTACCAACCCACATCAAAGTGTGCAATGGAAACATCCCCTTCACCTTCTACCAAAGAATTACGAATGCTTAACAAGGTTGTTACCTTGGACGAATCATGGGTGTATCACTACCAACCCACATCAAAGTGTGCAATGGAAACATCCCCCTTCACCTTCTACCAAAGAATTCCGAATGCTTAACAAGATTGTTACCTTGGACGAATCATGTGTGTATCACTACCAACCCACATCAAAGTGTGCAATGGAAACATCCCCCTTCACCTTCTACCAAAGAATTACGAATGCTTAACAAGATTGTTACCTTGTACGAATCATGGGTGTATCACTACCAACCCACATCAAAGTGTGCAATGGAAACATCCCCTTCACCTTCTACCAAGAAATTCCGATGCTTAACAGGATTGTTACCTTGGACGAATCATGGGTGTATCACTACCAACCCACATCAAAGTGTGCAATGGAAACATCCCCCTTCACCTTCTACCAAGAAATTCCGAATGCTTAACAGGATTGTTACCTTGGACGAATCATGGGTGTATCACTACCAACCCACATCAAAGTGTGCAATGGAATCATCCCCCTTCACCTTCCACCAAGGAATTCCGAATGCTTAACAGGATTGTTACCTTGGACGAATCATGGGTGTATCACTACCAACCCACATCAAAGTGTGCAATGGAATCATCCCCCTTCACCTTCCACCAAGGAATTCCGAATGCTTAAAAGGGTTGTTACCGGGGACGAATCATGGCTGTATTACCACCAACCGACAACAAAGTGTGCAATGGAAACATCCCCTTTCACCTTCTACCAAGAAATTCCGAATGCTTAGCAGGATTTTTACCAGGGACGAATGATTGGTGTATCACTACCAACCGATATCAAAGTGTGAAATGGAAGCATCCCCCTACACCTTCTATCATGAGATTCCAAAATTTAGCCATTAGCAGGAAAGTTTATACTTAGAGTGTGTTGGAATTCCCAAGGAGTGATCTTAGCCCATTTCCAGAATCGAGGTGAAAATGTGAAGGCTGCGTCATACTATGAAATTTTGTTTATGATTGTGGAAGCAATTCCAAAAAGACCGTCCCGGCCTACTGATTAGAGCCGTACTGCTTTATCACCACAATCCAACACCTCATACGGCTCAATTAACCCAGCAGAAAATTGAACTAATAGGTTGAGATCTTCTTGAACATCCGCCTTACAGCCCCGAATTAGCCCCGACCGATTTTCACCTGTTTGATTCACTAAAAACTCACCTTGGGGGGCGAACATTTCGCGAATGACGACGAAGTTGAACGTTAAGTCCGAATGTGGCTGACGCACCAAACCCAAGACTTCTATGTTGCAGATTTCGAGTAAATTATATTGAGGAATAAGGAGAAATGTATAGGTAATAACAAATGTTTTTGAAGTTTGTATCTGAGTTTTTCTTTTTAAATAACTCTTAGTGGCTTATTTACTGATTTCCCTTCGTAATTCAATCCGTCATAACTGTGACACATTCTGAATTAGCCGGACGTTTAACTTTCTTCCACCCTCATAAGTTAGGAAACGAATTCCCAATTAAGAAATGTCGAAAATTAATAAGTGTCAAGCGTTATGTGAGTGAGAAATAAGCAGTCAGCTAGGAAATAATGGTAAAACGTAAGAATGGGAATGTTAGCTGAATGCCATTCAATTAAATCGTACAACCGAATCATTCGCTCGTGGCAAATCATTCATCATAAAAGTATATGGTTGAAGAGCGCAAGCTCTTAAGGGCAGTTTACAAAGGAGATCTGAGCCCTTGAAAGCGCAATATGGAATCCCTGTGAAGACTGATGAATGAGATATGAACTCCCAAGAAACTTTTATGCCATCACTCCCTCAGTGATATGCTCCCATAGGATGCCTTTTATTGTTGTAGCAAGAAATTTTAAATTACTGTGCACCCTGCTTTTCTACTTTGAATGGATATAACTGTTTCATTTAAGACCAGACGCTTACGAATGTTGATGAGCTTATTCACCCCGAATTATGTCGTCTGTATGTACCCAGTAGCGCAGCTTGTAATTTTGGAGCACTGCTGCAGAACCCGCTCTTCCGTAAAAATACAGTATAGTTATGTCAGCTATGCCAATGCGCCACAGGCAAGGCCTCGTATAGTGTTGTTTGTAACAATAGGTTTAGAGTTTAGGGGATTGTTTTAAAAAAATTCATGAAGTAGGGGATAGAGTTTAAAGCGTCTCAATGATTTTTAGCACGTCTTTTGTAAAAAAAGAATGTGCTTATGTTATCGGTTTGTCCGTCCGTCTGTAGACACGATATCTCTGCAACTATTAGTCCGATTTGAAAAATTCTTTTTGCATTTGGAAGCTTGAAATGTGCGAATGATGATCCTTCATTTCGTTTTTTTTTTACAATGTACAATTTTGCCGCTAGAGGGCGTAAATTCAGATGATGTCGAATTCAAAAATACCTTTTATTCCACATAATTGCTTTTAAACTCCCCATTGAAAAAATGCTTTTATCTTACCATTCCATTTATGTCGAAGAGTATTTTAGATATAGTTACTTTTTTCAAATTACGCATAGATTTTCCGTTACGGGGCGTAAAAGTAAATTACATTTTCCCCCATAACTCTTCTTCTAAAATGCCGATTTGAAACCCTTCAGCGGATACACCTTCTGATCAAAAATATCAAATTTTTGGTAACAAATACTTTGGCTCCCAGGGGGCGTACGTGTCAATTTTTGCTTCTGATGTATTTGCCATAAAATCTGAGCTTCTAAAATATCGATCGAAAAAAATCTTTCGTGGACTCATGCCCATCAATAACTTTTTCGGAATATTTTCTTCATGAAATATTCTATAATTTCAACGCCAGCGGGTGTAGATGTATATCTTATTTTTGTAAATATCTCTAATTCTAAGAGTCCGATTTGAAAAATCCTTTCTTTGTTGGATAGTGTTTTCAGTGTGACATGTTTTTCATATATCAAAATTTTCAAATAATTCATAAACTTTTCGCTAGGGGGCGTAGAAGTAAATTGCATTTCCCTCTATATCTCTGCTTCTAAATCTCCGATTTGAAAAATTCTTTCAGCACCGGATACAGCTCCTCATGGGGAATCGTTTGCACATAATTTCTAATTTTTGTGAAAAGTGGTTTGGCCACCAGGTGGTGTAAACCTTAATTTCCGCTTCTGATGTATTTGCAGCAAATTATGAGCTTCTAAAATCTCAATTGGAAAAAAATGTCGTTTGTAGACCGATACTACTCATGTCAACAAACCTTTCAGGAACATTTTCTTCTTGAAATATTGCGTGGTTTCTACGCCAGGGGGCGTAGATATATATCTTATTTTTGTCAATATCTCTGCTTCTAGGAGTCCGATTTGAAAAATTCCTTCTTTGTTGGATAGTGTTTCCTATGCAAATGTTTTTCCTATAAATTAAAAAAATTCATTCCTGTACCGCATACTACACCTGATAAAAAATATGTTTCATATAATTTCTAATGTTTAGTAAAGAATGGTTTGCCCACCAGGGGGCATAACTGTCAATTTCGGCTTCTGGTGTATTTGTAGCAAAATCTGGGCTCCTGAAAACTCGACTAAATTTTTTTTTTCTGGGACCGATACCGCTCATATTCAATAAACCTTTTGAGAATACTTTCTTCCTAAAATATGCATGGTTTTTCCACCAGGGGACGTAAAGTCACATCTTGTTTTTGTCGATATCTCTGTTCTTAAGAGTCCGATTTGAAAAATTATTTCTGTGTTGGAGAGCGTTTCCGGTGTGAAATGTTTCTCATATAAATTCATGTTTTTCTTAACGCACAAGCCTGCAGCCAGAGGGCGTAAGCTCACGATTCCGTTTACAGCAATATCTGAGGGATTAAAAACCCGATTGTAAAAACTTCTTTCTTCCGTCAGATTCTATTGTTTTCCATACCGGTTTCATTGACTTTCAATAGCTTTGATAAATTTAATTTGCGTCAGAACGGATTCAAAAGACGTTCTTATTACACCCGAAAATTCGGTGTCTTCCTTGTTCGAATTGTTGTTGCTGTGGATGATTAAGAGTTCCTTTACATTTCTTTCGCAAATTGTCAATCCTTGATTTTGAAATGTGCTTGAACTTACTGCAATTTCCGCTCTTACGCAGTGATGTATTTTTTCCATAAACAGTTCCACCGAAATTCGAAGATGCATATCAGAGTCGGGCAGTGAAAGAAGGAGAAAACATCAGTCTGCGATGCAGTGCAAGGGGAGATCTGCCAATAGCTGTGACGTGGAAAAAAAACAAAGTTAAAGTACCAATGCAACAAAGTTCAAGGTAAGTCGCAAACCCATGTTTTTCGCGTGTAATTAATGTTAAATACAAACAAAAACCCACAAAAACAAACCGAAGACTTCTGTATTGTTTGAAAATAATTATCGAGCATTCATGAACGATTCGTTCGCAGTGAATGACTCTTCACCGTGAATTGTGAATGGTCGTCTCTCACTGCTTTGAGCAAGACTGACGCTTAAAATACTTAAGAACTGAAACGGTACCACATATCGTATTTCAAAAGTTAAAAAAATTGCATGAGCGCGTATGAGCAGATTATACACCAATGAGCATTATAACCACCTACCTAATAAAGCTGTAGGATCCCCATTAGCCTCATTAGCCTGCAAAACAGCCGGTCCCGAACGATTCGTCCAACGACGATTGGTCAAATGCCGTTTGGTCCAATGTACGATTGGTCCAACGCCGTTTCGTCCAATGTACGATTGGTCCAACGCCGATTTGTCCAATGGTACGATTGGTCCAATGCCGATTCGTCCAATTGTATCATCCTACCAACGGTAAACTTTTTTATTTTCCGGAAAGGAATAATAATTTAAATTATTCTCCTCGTTATACCCTTTTGAAAGATAATCTCCGTATATTTGGTAATTGTAAACATTATACATAAATCTGGTAAAAGGCACTCAATGAAGCATTTTTCAGCTGTTTGCAAAGCACCTAACCCCCAGGCCTTTTCAGAAGATAATTTCCGTGTATTTGGCAATTGTAAACATTTTACGTTAACCTGGTAAAAGGCACTGAATGGAGCATTTCTCAGCTGTTTGCAAAGCACCTAGCTCCCCCTCCCCAGGCCTTTTTAGAAGATAATTTCCGTGTATTTGGCAATTGTAAACATTTTACATAAGCCTGGTAAAACGCACTCAATGAAGCATTTCTCAGCCGTTTGCAAAGCACCTAGCCCCCAGGCCTTTTTAAAAGATATAAGCTTACAACCTAGATATTTGGTATTTGTAAACGTTTTATAAAACCTAAAAAAAAGGCACTCATCGGATCATTTCTCAGGTCTTCACAAGGCACCTAGGCCGAGGGCATTTTAAGAAGATATAAACTTACAGCCTAGATAGTTTGTATTTGTAAACATTTTATAAAACCTAATAAAAGGTACTCACCGGAACATTTCTCAGCTCCTTACAAGGCACTTAAACTGTTAAAAATGCCTAGGCCTATTGTTTAAAAAGCCTAGGCATATGCCTTCGTGCTTAAGTAGAAGGGCAATATTATTAACTTGATTTAATATGTAAACGTTATGAATATGACATCGGTAGAATAAAAAGTGTTAAAAAGGCCTAAGCCTTGAGCCTATGAATTAATATTTCGTACTTAAATAAAAGCGCAATATTATAAACTTGATTTGATGTGTAAACGTTATGAATCTGTCACCGGTAGAATGAAAACTGTTGAAAAGGCCTCGGTCCGAACCCCGACCAGTTGATTCCATTGGCCAGTTGGTGGAATTCCACTGCATGCTACGAACAGAAACGAGAAACTAGTATTTTTTATTATTTAATGCAAAAGAGAAACATTGAAGTTGATTGAACGGCTCGTCCTTCAGTAACGCCATACAGCAGGAAGGACAGTGTAACAAAAAAACGCTATTCCAAAAAAAAAAAAAAAAAGAAAAGAAATCTGTAGCCACAATATTACTCATGAAATGTAACATTATTTTACATTATTTGGACTACCGGTACTTTTCGTATAACATCGGAGATAGAACAGATGAGATTTTTATAAAACGAGTAACACTTCGGACAGATCGGACTCTATAGGACTAATCTTACCATTGGACCAATCGGTATTGGACCAATCGTACCATTGGACGAATAGACCATGGACCAATCGGTATTGGACCAATCGCACCACTGGACGAAGAGTCCATGGACCAATTGTCCATTGGACGAATCAGTATTGGACCAATCGTCGTTGGACGAATCGTACCATACCCCAAAACAGCGGTCACTGCGCGGCATCGATTCGATGAGGTGGCGATAGGTATTCTGGGGTATTTGGTACCAAAATGTCAACAGCAGGTCCTCCAGTTCCCGTACATTTTGGAGTGGTGGTGATTTAGCGCGAACCATCTTTTCCAAGACGAACCACAAATGATCGATTGGGTTCATGTCGTACACAACATTTTGGGTTCTCCCTTCTTCATCGGCGACAATGTATAATTTTGTTGGACTCTTTGTTTTTGAAATTCCATCATACAGCTGTCCATGTGCGAAGCATTGGTCTGTCAAATCCAAGTCCGAAACTTTAAGCGATTGTCCCTGCGAATTATTAATGGTGATTGCAAGTGCAAGACGAACAGAAAATTGTAATCGTTTGAATGAAAATGGCAAATCAGTTAGAATGAATGGAATCCTTGGAATGAAAATGTGCTCACCTTCAAATGATCCAGTGCCGCCCCGGTGGCGCAGTGGTCTAAGTGATGGCATCTGTTTATTCGTCCGAAAGGGGCCCGGGTTCGAATCCCGGTGAGGAATGGATGTTGTGTTTGCCTTACGGAACTGGCTCTCTCTCTTCCCTGGAACCAGTGACCCTAAATTAGGGACGGGCGACTGCTTATCGCCCATTTGAGTTGCTCACGGTGGTCGTTAAACCTCCGATAAAAAAATGGTCCAGTTAGAATCGTTGCCTCGAGGACATAAGCATTTAATACCTTCATCTTCAGTCTTGACCCGTTACACATTTTTGGTGAGTCCAAATTTCTTAACACCATGATGGGAGACGCAACTTTCAGCACTAATTTGTGTGGCGGAATTCCGTTTGGATTCAAAGAATTCAAAAATTCTACCGGATTTATTGTCGCTTCGTCTTCATTAATACGTTTGTCAATGGAGAAGAATGTTCGTGAAAGGACTTGAATGATTTCTTGAATAGAATGCTTGATTTCGTCAACTTTGACGTTAAATGGCGTCAGAATTGCATGTTCCTTAAGGCATTTGCGATTCAGGAGTTTTGCTCCGATGTCTATATGCAAGCAGTTAATGAGGCTCTTCAGAGTAGGACAAACTTTGATGAACTGTTTGGAGTTTTTTTCAGCAGTTTCGTTGCTTCGTCTTGAATGTTGTTCAGCAATTTGTGTCTCTGTTTCATCAGCAGTTTCGTTATTTCGTCGATCAGTTTGTTGAATTTTGTCCGTTCCACGTGCTTGTGATCTTTCCTCTTCCATCTGTTTGGTCCCTGATAGCTTTTGGCATTTCGTGTTGATTCATGTTTGATTAAAATTTTGTATCTTGCTTTTAGGCATTGCTGTCACAAATATTTCTCGAGTTGAAGCAAAGAAATGTACAGAATTTATGGAATTTGTGGAATCAAACGGACCAAAAAGGTTATCAAGCAAACATTCAATTTTTACTCTGTTATATTCAGTGGCGCGCATATGAGTACTTTTAGGGGGGAGAAAATTTCTTACCTCCTTCAAGGCTGTCAAATATTTTTAGTAAATGTACAATATGCCAAAATACAACAAAAATAATTGATTCAATCAATAATTAATATCTTATTATTTTTTAAAAATGCTTTAAAAAAGGTATCGCCTATTTTAGTGTTTTAAATTTATCAAAAATTTGGCTATACCAACAGGAAGGGAGGGGGCGCGAGCCCCTCCTTCCGCCACCCTACTTAAGGGCGCCCTTGGCTATATTTTGTTAATGACTGAGGGGGGGGTTCCCCCTGAGTGTCAGTAACGTTTTGCTGCATGTGGTGGTTTTTAGTCCACACACATATTATTTTTTGTGGTAGCTTTGGCCAGATATTTGGCACTTGTTATGACCAGCCGTTCCTCATTATCGCAGGTCGGCGCAAATTGACATAAGCATTGTTCCAAATAAAAATACAGGAAGTTAAACAAACTGGTTTTTAATAAAATCAGACGAACAGTCCAGCATGACTGAAAAAATAAAAATAAAACCGGACGAACAGTCCAGCATGAATGCAGGACATGAACGAGGTACACCCGTTCATGTCCTGCATTCATGCTGATGGGTTGGGCCTGTTCCAACTGGACAATACAAGTGTCGGGAGGCCACATTATGGTTAGAGGAGCATTCATCTGAGTTGTTTGGGGTGTTGCCATTCTCAGCCAAGTTCCCAGATCTGAACGTTATAGAACACATTTGGGAAGCCATGCAACGCGCTATCAAACACAGGAATCCAAGACCTTGGAATACACCCGAATTGTGGAACGCTCTGCAGGAAGTATGGTGTGCATTGCCTACAGCATATTTCCAGAAGCTATTGGAGTCCATGCCCCGTCGTATTTCTGCAGTCCTGCGGGACCTACAAAGTATTAGACTGATGTACCAGTTTTTTTGGCACTTCAGTGTAATTCTTGCTATCTTTTTTTTTTTTTTTTTGATGGCTCTTTGCATTATCACACACTCTTTGTTGATTTGGCTCATCAATAATGCTGGACCTAGAAATTCCAGAAACTAATGCTTCTCCTAGAAATTCCAACATTAATAAGCTGTGCAAATTTCACGATGTCAGAGTTCAGCGTTCGATAGTTATTAAACACTAGTTGAGGAAACACAGCGTCAGAACACTTTTCCAATTATAAGAATCTCCGACTTAAGAAAATTCGTTAACAATACTTGTCATTAATCACACGTGGTTTAAAACACGCTATGCCTTCTATACATTTAAGTGGTGTTTAATCACCTCAAAATTTAATTGACGCATAACTCGGGAAGGGAACGAGGTAGAGAGCTGAAAATAGTTGCGTTGACCTAGAAATTCCTATTTGAGCTAGAAATAAGCTATGCAAATTTCATTATGCCAGAATTCGGCGTTCGAGAGTTTTTGCTGCTTTTGACAAACAAACAGACCCATGGATTTTTTGTTTTATAGTTAATATAAACTCTGCTTACTTCCGCCATACTTTACATTCTACTATTTGAAAAGTAAATATCACAATATTACGTCTGGTACGAATTTCGAAAATATTCATAATAAGAAATTGTACAGCTAGTTCCATGGTATAACAATACGTATTACGTGTACAAATAAGTTTTAAAGCATTTTTTGTGTGACGTAAACCGCTAATTTACATATTCAACATACCCCCGCGTTGTTGTCATGTGACCGTAACTCGCCCAGAGTATAAAAATGTGACACAGAAATTTGCCCAACAACCAAAACGCACTTACACATTGGAAAGTGAAAGATGGCAAGTGATACTGCATTTACTCGACACTGCATTCGTTACGAATTTCATCAAAGAAAAAGTGCTGCAAAAGCATGTGCATCGATATGTTCTGTTCCGGGTGAGAATATTGTATCGAAAAGCACGTGAGATTATTGTTTTAGACGGTTTAAAGCAGGTGATTGTGACGTTAGCGATCAAGAAAGTAGCGGCCCCCGCAGAAGGTTACACATGAGGAACTGCAAGCATTGCTGGATGAAGATTCGTCTCAAACGCACAAAGAACAAGGTGAACAACTGGGGGTAAATCAACAAATCATTTGTAATCATTTACGCGCAATGGAAAAGATTCAGAAGGAAGAAAAAATGGGTGTCACGTGACCTGAGCCAAAGGAACAAGGATGAGCGTGTCATGCAGTGTTTGGATCTGTTGAATAAACAAAAGAAAATATTTCCTGTGGAAAATCGTTACTGGTGATGAAAAGTGGATGTGATACGACAATCCATAAACGCAAAAAAAACACAGGATTGATCCCGGTGAAGCAACGACTTCAACGTCGGAACGCAATATTCACTCCAAGAAAGTTCTGTTGTGCATCTGGTGGGATATGAAGGGTGTGCTCTATCCCCCAGAATGGCCAAGAAGTTCTTCAAGAAAGTGGAAGCCCACCCTAATGAACTTGTCAGGAGCGCGGTTGATTACAATCCCAGCGAATTCCTTAGGTATCCCAGAACTAAGGCGGAGATCGTTGACAGCCCTTGACGGAGAGAGTAAGTATGAGAGCACTGGCGGGTGTTAGACAGACCACGACCCCCTTCTGCTTTAGTTTGGCATCGAGACGCTGAAAACGGATTCTGCTCGGGCATTTGGATTTGGTGTCGTTGAGTTACAGTGACCTCCTGGTGTGTCGGCGGCCGGGTGGTGTTGTGGTTCTCTTGATGTTGTGCGGTGCTTGGTTCCCCTTGCCCCCTTTCCCTCCGGACTGGTGTCACAGTTTGAAAGATATATCACCCTCTCCTTTCTACAATTTTTCTGTTTGTCTTTCCTATTGAGTTCACTAACTCATATCTCCTAGCTTCTTATTTCTAAGGGTAGTTTTAGAAATGGGGTCAAACACTCTCTTCCTTAAACTTCTTGAAATATCGTATAAATATCGTATATCGTATAGACTGTTACTGCTGATCGCTATAAGCAACAATTACCGCAATTGAACCAGGAAATATGTCGGAAACGTCCGTTCATAACCAAAGGATTGCGTCCATTGAAATTACTGCATGACAACGCTGTCGCGAAATAGGTCAAGGAAACGTTATTGACCCTTGGCTAGGAAGTTTTGGAGCACCCGCCGTATAGTCCCGACATAGCCCCTTCAGACTTTCATTTGTTCCACTCCATGCAACATGGTTTGTCTGCTGTACGGTTCCGGACATGTGACGAAGTGCAAAAATGGGTTGAAGACTTAATCGAGTCACACGACGAATTATTCATCATGGCTGGAATCCGTCAGCTGCCCGACCGATGGAGGAAGAAGATAGATAATGACGGAGCATATTTTGATTCGTAAAAGTATTGTTTTTTCTGAAATTAAATATTACGTTGTATTAAAACGCTTTTAAACTTATTTTTTACACCTAAAATAAAGATCTTCAAAATCGTAATTTTTGTAAGATTAATACGTTCTTCGCGTATTGTTTAGGAATCAAAATGCTTGATGAGTGTAGTCAAGTGCTTTTGCGATACTTTTTTATAATAACAACAATCCAGTAAAAGAACTTAAAAGATAATGAGAAGAATATCTCCTAAATTCTTGTACTGGACTGTAGTTATTATAAAACACTAGCTTTACTACCCGGCTATGCCCGGTACTGAATGTACGGAATCTGTAAAATCAAACGGACCAAAAGCGTTACGAAATATTTAGAACGCGCCCAGGAGACACAGATTTAGAACACTGACTGAACAAAATTCGTTAACAAATTGTTATCGACGATCAAATGCATCACGTGCTTTCGCTTTCAGACGTCTTTGAGGGGCGAATCGCTGGGATAAAAAAGTTAAAAACTTATCTTTGCGAATATTTTATGAAACTGGCTGAAATTTTAATGAACACCATAAATTGTTAATAGGAACATGACCTCCTAATTTCGCCTGCATCGGTAAATAACTTCTTAAATTAGCCGTCAAAATTTTATTATCCGTTTCTGCGTATATATTTATGTTTACCGATGAATTAAAAATTCCACGCCTATTTAAAACCAGTTTTGACCGGATTCCGGTGTAATTTTGAGGGACTCCTCTTATTACTAATTCATGGTGTTGATAAAAATTTCAGCCCGTTTCGTTAAGATTTCGCAAAGTTCGTTTTTACATTTTTTTATACACAGTTCTCAAAGAATAGAAACACCTGTGCATGTGCTATAGCGATGCATACAGTCACGTGCTTTCAGATTTGGAACAGGATAACGTAGCAAACGACGCTGACTTTATTGATTTGCTTATTAATTAATTCATAACTCCCGAACGGAACAACGTAGATATCTTAAAATAGTTGCTTTGAAAGAAATTCCAGTATTAATAAGCTATGCAAATTTCACGATGCCACAGTTCGGCGTTCGAGAGTTTTTGCTGCTTCAGACAAACAGACGTTTTGTGTTTTATATATACACTCCTGGCCACCCAAAATGCAACACCAACAAGGACACGAGATAGCAAAGCCAGATTTACTGGACACATAACAACAAATACAAATATGAAACGATTGAGCTTACAGGACCGTGCGACTTCCGGAACACGCAGACATCACTAGTTCGTGTGGCCCCTATGGCTGGTAATAACGGCCGCAACACGCCGCGGCATCGAACGAAAGAGGCTTTGGATGTAAGCTTGTGGTGTGGCTGTCCAGGCTACTACCACACGTTGCCACAGTTCATCAGGCGTAGCCGCGGGTGGTGCTTGCACTGCCAGTCGGTTCCCGATCAGCTACCAGACGTGTTCGATGGGCGACATATCGGGAGAACAGGCGGGCCACGACAGCAGTGACACCTGGTGGGCCGTGAAGAATTGTTGCACGATGCGCGCCACGTGCGGAAGCGCATTGTTCTGTAGAAACGTGACCGCTGAAAAGTACTGTACGTAAGGGAGGACTACAGGCTCCAAAACGTCGGAGATGGTGCAGTCGCTGTTGAGTGGTACCGGCGATGCGTACCAGAAAGGTGCGGGTGTCATATCCAATTGCCCCCAAACCATAACGCCAGACGACGGACTGGTATGGCGATGCATAATGCAGGCGTCATACAGTCTCTCGCCGCGATGCCGCCTCACGCGGATCCGACCATCGTAGTGATGCAGGCAGAAGCGGCATTCGTCGGAGAAGACAATGTCATGCCATTCCGTAGTCCAGGTGCGGTGTTCAATGGCCGACTTCCGTCGCACTCGCCGGTGGTTTAACTTCAATGGTAATCGGAGCAATGGGCGCCGTGCGACAAGTCCCTGCACCTGCAGACCACGTCGAACGGTACGTGCTGGCACAGGTTGTTACGCAACACAACCTAATTCCTGCGCTAACGTTCGTGATGTGGCGGTGCGAGCCGTCAACGCCCGCCGCACAACATGCCGGTCCTCTCATTCGGTGGTGTGCCGCGGCTTCGGCAATCACTCACGTCAGTCCGTCCGCCCCTCCTGCACCCACCGGATCCATTCTCGGCTCACTGTGGCTGGATGTCGTCCCTAAAGGACGCCGATGTCCCGGTACGATAAACCGCTGTCACGATAAGTCACTATTCGTCCTCTGTCGAACTCCGAAATGTGCTGGAATGACTGGCGTATTCTGCATCGAGGCACCAGGAAGCTACCCACACACAGGTCCGGCAGCACAACACACTTCCACTACTTACGCCAGGCCTTCTGCGCACCCTTCTTATAGTGTTTCTCGGTGGCGTGCCGGGCGCACATGATTTGCATATGCCCTGCAATGATAATCGTTTGCATGTCCACTCGCGGGCGACGCATGCTGCGAATTTCAGGCCAATCGGGTGCTCCCTTCTTGGTGTTGCATTTTGGGTGGCCAGCAGTGTATAAGAGCCTCTACCCGGCGTGACACTGAATGGAAGAGGTTTTTGACATCGTCCGGTTGCCAGAATTGTTCTTTGCGGGACCAGAATTCATTTATGGTGATTGGCTTGTCATCACACACGACCGGTTGCAACAATGTCTGTGTTTGAGACCCCATTGTAGCAGATGACATCTGTGGTTGATGGCTAAAGGAATGCGCAGAAATGAGCTGCTAGCGACCAGTCACTCTGTTAAGTAGACCTCACCTGCTAGCGACCAGTCACTCTGTTAAATAGACCTCATCTGCTAGCGATTAGTCACTCTGCTAAGTAGACCTCACCTGCTAGCGACCAGTCACTCTGTTAAGTACACTTCACCTGCCAGCGACCAGTCACTCTGTTAAGTACACCTCACCTGCTAGCGACCAGTCACTCTGTTAAGTACACCTCACCTGTTAGCGACCAGTCACTCTGGTAAGTAGACCTCACCTGCTAGCGACCAGTCACTCTGTTAAGTACACCTCACCTGCTAGCGACCAGTCACTCTATTAAGTACACCTCACCTGCTAGCGACCAGTCACTCTGCTAAGTACACCTCACCTGCTAGCGACCAGTCACTCTGCTAAGTACACCTCACCTGCTAGCGACCAGTCACTCTGCTAAGTACACCTCACCTGCTGGCGACCAGTCACTCTGTTAAGTAGAACTCACCGGCTAGCGACCAGTCACTCTGTTAAGTAGGCCTCATCGGCTAGCGACCAGTCACTCTGTTAAGTAGACCTCACCTGCTAGCGACCAGTCACTCTGTTAAGTAGACCTCACCTGCTAGCGACCAGTCACTCTGTTAAGTACACCTCACCTGCTAGCGACCAGTCACTCTGTTAAGTACACCTCACCTGCTAGCGACCAGTCACTCTGTTAAGTAGGCCTCACCTGCTAGCGACCAGTCACTCTGTTAAGTACACCTCACCTGCTAGCGACCAGTCACTCTGTTAAGTAGACCTCACCTGCTAGCGACCAGTCACTCTGTTAAGTACACCTCACCTGCTAGCGACCAGTCACTCTGTTAAGTACACCTCACCTGCTAGCGACCAGCCACTCTGTTAAGTACACCTCACCTGCTAGCGACCAGTCACTCTGTTAAGTGCACCTCACCTGCTAGCGACCAGCCACTCTGCTAAGTAGATCTCACCTGCTAGCGACCAGTCATTCTGTTAAGTAGATCTCACCTGCTAGCGACCAGTCACTCTGTTAAGTAGACCTCACCTGCTAGCGACCAGTCATTCTGTTAAGTAGACCTCGCCTGCTAGCGACCAGTCACTCTGTTAAGTACACCTCACCTGCTAGCGACCAGTCACTCTGTTAAGTACACCTCACCTGCTAGCGACCAGTCACTCTGCTAAGTACACCTCACCTGCTAGCGAGCAGTCATTCTGTTAAGTAGACCTTACCTGCTAGCGACCAGTCACTCAGTTAAGTACACCTCACCTGTTAAGCAGCATCAAACGAACTGTGCTTGAGGACAAAGCCTGATCTGTGACAGGCCTCCACTTCTGTGGTAACACAGTAGATGTCGCTGCGCGATCTGTCACTGCCATATGGCAGAGGTGTCTATCAACTACTCCAGACGTATCGTTTTGCTGTCCATACGTCTGAAGTGGTTGACAAACACCTCTGCCGTTCCGTCCAATACGAGTGGCGACTTTTGCGGTAGGAAAATCCAGTTTCTTATTTGAACAATCCTTCCTCACCCAAAGTCCGTCAAGTGTTCAAAAATGCGACCTTCTTCCGGAACGGGACATCGTGGGACACAGAAAACACCCTTGAGACTCAATGTTGGCTCTTCTCTGATTGCAAAATCTGGTTTGAGAACCAATAATGGAAAGTTTCATCAAGGGGCCCGCTTCAAAACCGCATATGCATTTTCACTGACGTTTTAATGATTTGCGTGTCCCAACCTGTTTCGCGTATCCCATAAGTTTTAAGCTAAACCAGCAGCCATGGTTTTGAAGTTTAAACAAACAGTAGTGTATTTATAATGAAGATATCGTTTTTCTTTATTAATGTTTCTGTTTCTACACAGGTATGCCTTAAGAGAAACTTTAGAAGATCACAAAATTTCTTCAGAATTATTCATCAGTTCTGCTTCGAGGCAGGACAGTGGACTCTACAACTGCTACGCTAAAAGCGCCATCGGCTCTGATGAATCGACATTCCAACTCATTGTGCAAGGTAACTTTTTGTAATTCAATTCAGTTCAATTCATTTATTTTGCTAAGCCCCCCCCCCCCCAAAAAAAAACAACAGTGATAAAGAAATATCAGTTGAAACAATGCACAGCAAGGAAGTAGGGGAAAAGGCCAGCCACTGGGTCCCATACTTCCTAGTCTAGTTTTACACTGAGGTCAGTAGTTTTATTTACAAACAAGAGTATCATATTAACAAAAAAAAAAGAAAAAAAAAGGTAATGATATATGAACAGATAATAAAGATTACAGCATTGAAAAAGCAATTTACATCACGATATACAAGTCGTAGCTCTTTAATGCCACATTGGAAAATGTCTTTCAATCACTGAACTGGGAAAACAAAGGGATAAAGATTAATGAAAATTATCTAACCCACCTTCGTTTTGCTGATGACATAGTCATTTTTGCAACTACCCCATCAGAGCTGCAGAGTATGATCCAGGAACTTGCTGAGAAGAGTAAAGATGTGGGATTAAAAATGAACTTTCAGAAGACAAAAGTGATGTTCAATGCTTTTACAAGAAATGAAGATTTATCGATAGATGGGAAAAGCTGGAGATAACAGACACGTACGTTAATCTTGGACAGCAGATGTCAAGCGAGGGTCACATTGATGAAGAAATTAATCGGCGTACAAAACTTGCCTGGAGGGCTTTTGGAAGAAACAGCATAATTTTCAAGAGCAATATGCCATTATGTCTTAAAAAAAAGTGTTTGATCAATGCATCCTTCCAGTGCTTACGTATGGTGCACAGACGTGGACCTTAACTAAAAGAGACAAACAAAGGCTGCAGTCAACTCAAAGAAGCATGGAGAGGTGCATGCTTGGTGTAACCATTAGAGATAAGAAGAGGAACTCGTGGATCCGAAAAATGACGAGAGTGGAAGACATCATGATCAGAGTTACATCCCTGAAATGGCAATGGGCTGGACATACTGCCAGAAGGACAGACCATCGATGGACAGCCGAAATTTTAGATTGGATTCCAAGGGACAGGAAAAGACCCAGAAGAAGACCACATGGAAGATGGGTGGATGAAATTCGAAAGCATGCGGGAGTGACATGGAGGAGACTGGCACAAGACAGACCGTTGTGGAGGAAACTTGGGGAGACCTTCGTCCAGCAGTGGATTGATAATGGTTGACAATGATGATGATGATACAAGTCGTAATATTAGTCATGGTTCCCATCCACTGTAATCATTAATTTGATGAGCTGCAATTCATTATAAAGTGTTTTTAGTTTTTTTTTAAAAAAGGTTAAAGTAATTACAGAAGTTAGTTCCGTAGGCAATGAGTTCCAGCAGTGTGGGCCAATGTAACTTAAACTTTGCTTCATGGTCTCCGTTTTCGGATGAATAGGCCGAATATGTGATTTAGTGCGTGTGCCATTTGTATGTATCTGGGGTATAATTTTGTATGATGTCGGCGTGTAAATTATTCTTAATGCGTTTGTACATAATTTTCCCGATATTGAAGTAATATAATTGGTTAATCGTAAGAACGTTATATTTGTTTGGAAAAACTCTTGTGACATTATATATAGTGTTAGTTGTGTATTTCTATCAAATTTTAAGTCAATTAATCTTATATATTTGTTTTGAAGAATTTGAAGCTTTTTGAAATTATATTTAGCTGTCTGTCCCCACGATAAGATAGTACAATTAATATGAGTCAGAAACATGGTATAATATAAATTAATTAGTGTTTTATAGGTAAGGTTTGTAAATACCAAGCTGATAACTCCAATGTTTTTAGACAGTTTGAGAAGAAGAGTGTCAACATGTTGGTTCCATCTAAGGTCCCTATGTAAGGTAATCCCCAAATAAAGTAAGGAGTTAACCTCTTCTACGTTTGCACCATTAGTATATAATGTGATAGAAGGAGGTTGTGAAATATTTGAGAAAATCAAAGATTTGTTTTGGTAATGTTTCGCAAACTGCTAGTGAAATGCCCTAATTCAATTCATTAATTCTTTTAAAGCACCACTTGAATATTTCATCATCATCAACAACAACTATGGGTACAAATCCCCGGATGCCATGGGTCATCCGATTTCATTCGTCTTACTTTGTTTTTCAACCAGCGCATCACTCATCCGGTAAACCCAGGCAGTCTAGTGAAGAAGGGCAAAGCGCGTCTGAGGCTGACTTCAGAGAGAACCATCTACGCATTCTCGTTCCAAAACACAGGGAGTCTGCGGAAACCCCCGGAAAACCGCAGATTAGATGGTCTACAGGAACCGGATTCGAAAACCAGTCATAAATATCGTCCTCCCCTACAATACACACCGACTTAACCAACTTGGCTGTGCCGGTGGTCTTAAATATTCAACTGAGCAGAATTGATGTAAATGCATGAAGACGGTTTTTCGCCGCCCCGGTGGTACAGTGGTCTAAGTAATGGCATCTGACCATTCGAACGAGATTGGTCCGAGTTCGAATTCCGGTTAGGCATGGATGTTTTGTTTGTCTTTCGGCTCTGCCTTCCCTGGAACCAGTGGCCCCCTTGCTGGACCTCTCCCTTCCCTAAAACTAGTGGGCCTAAATTAGGAATGGGAGACTGCTTACAGCCCATTGAGTTGCTCACGATGGTTCTTAAACCTCCAATCCAAAAAAAAAAAAAAAAAAAAATACAACAGCAGACAAAACAGGTTATGAAACAAAGTTTATTGCAATATTTATGCAAATTCACAAAAATCAACAACACACATTTCGTGCGGAGTACATAAAATTGAGAAAAGGTTGGTGCACCATGATTAATAAGAGATGTGGTGATCCTTTGCATCCAATCAAACCTTCCATCGCTTTCTCATGCTGCTTATCAAGTTTTCTAAGACATCTGTTGGAAATAGATCCACTCCTCACGAAGAGCAGCTGGGAGACCAGAAATGGTCCTTGGTTGAGTCTAACGAGATGCATTTGACCTCTCTAGTGTATACTATGCATTCTCTATCGGATTCATATCCCGGCGATCTTGTTGGCCACTCCATGTGCTGGATATCTTCACTTTGGAGAAAGTAATCCTCCAGTTGAGCTCTGTCGGTACGTGCATTATTGTCCACGGTACTTCCGAAAAGCCTCACATGAGGATCCCGAATTTTTCTGTGTCAAAGGTCATTAATGGTACATCTGTCGAAGATGTCGATCTTTGTACGCCCAGTGAACATGACGTCTACTCATGCCATGACACCACCACAACGAAATTGGTCACTTTCCCGGATACTATTGGGATTGCCACGAGTTTCCCGTGCTTCCATAGAGTGGTCCGACGAAAATCAGCCTGTAAACTGAATCTACGCTCATCAATGAAGAGCACATTATTTTGCTCCACTGATTCAGTGTTCAGTTTCGATGTTCCCGACCCCAGTATAAACGAGCCCTCCTGTTCTAATGGTGAGCATGGCACAAAATAGTGGAGGTCTGGCATAGAGACCAGTTGCTCTGAACCTCCTGTAAACAGTTTGTCTCGAATATCTTGGCCGTGAGGGAGCCGCAAGCTCTGCAGAGAGTTGCCAGGTAACTCTCTGCTTTTCTCCACTCTCTCTCTGGTCGCCCAAGAGAGAGTGGCTCTAGAGAACTTCTCTTGGACGACTTTGTAACTCTCCACTCTCTTATGTACGACCTCTGAAACTCTCTCTTGGACGGCCTTTTTCTGGTTGGCGTCTAACTTCTCCTGTGTCTTGGAACCTTCTTCAAAGCCTGGAGAGGACACTTTGTCGTACATTTGGTACTATGGAAACCGCTGAATGTGGCTGCCCTCATTCAAGCCTTCCGATTATTCTACCCTGCAAATGGTCAACATGGCATCTTTGTTCCAATTCCCGTTCCTGATCACCAATGACAACAACTCTTCTAACGGGGATTGCGAGCACCAATGACAACAACTCTTTTAACAGGGATCGCAAGAAAATGAAATAAGGCACTCAGAGTAGGGTAAGCTGTTTTTATGGAACTGCGAGATATTTGCATACCGAACGTCACCGGATGTTATTTGAACTTTCGGTGAGATTAGTTTAGGTGTACGACTACTCTACATACCAATGTCCGCTGTTCTATCGGTTTTACCCATCTGCTTTGTATGTTTTACCAGTTATGTTTAACGTTTGGATACCAATGTATTATATGTACACAGCAGCCTTCAGCAGGCTTTCCCTACCTTCCACACTAATGCTGCCACCCAAGCAATGTCTTGCGGAGTTTGCACTCACAGAGATGGTTTGTGCGCAAATATCCCATTGCATTTGTGTGATGGGTATCAGAAATGAAATTACATTAAATCTAAAGAATCAGGTATGACTCTGGTCAGAGAAGCAGAAATGCCAGATTGGAAGAGTGAACCGACATGTTGCGTTGTCCCAAAAGTTCTGAGAGTTGTGAAAGGTGTATGATTGAGCGTGACGTACACAGTCGTACGTTTTGAAAACACACAAGATGTTGGCAACAGTAAAAGGTTGCATTTGCTGGTGGTGTTCATCCACGTATGGTTGACGATAACTTGAAGTTGTGTTTGCTTGTTAAACATGGATGATCAAAGGTTGCCTTTTCGGCATGTGATACTGTTCTTCCATAAGAAGGGGGCAACGTTGCACAGACGTGCAAAAACCTTTGTGAAGTGTATGGAGAAAACGTTATTGGTGAATCAACGGTTCGGGGGTGGTTTGCGAAGTACAAAGCCAGCGATTTCTATTTAGACGACGGGGATCGATGTGGAAGACTTTCAACGGTGGACGACATTGCCATAAAGGCAGAAATTGAGTTCAATACAAAATTAACGACTAAAGAGTTAGCAAAGGCTGTGACCTTGCCGGAAAGTATGTTAATGAACATATAGTGAAGCTTGTATACATTTCTCGTTATGATGTTTGGGTGTCACACCATCTGCCACAGAAAAGCCGCACGGGTCGCAGTTTTCCATATGTGATATTCTACTGAAACACAACAACAAGGACCTATTTTTTAAATGATTATTTACAGGTGATGAAAAATCGATTGTGTGAGGATCTCTGAAAAAACGAGAGGCCCCTTTAAATACTGAAATATGATTTGGTGTCTTTTTCGTGTGTATATGTATGTGTTCAAGTGACAGCCGTGCAAGATATCTCGTACGAGAACGGACAATTTATCCTTACAGACCCACTGCTGGACATTTTGGGTGACATTGGTTCTCAACGACGCCATTTTGCTGGAACTCGTAAGATAGTCGTTGGTTGTCAAGTACATGGTGATATTCGGTACGCCTTCTTGCACGCTCGGAGGCGGAACTTAAAGAACATTCGGTTTCAACAATGCAACCCCCAAAAATGTTGGGGGATTCGCGGAGGAAGGGAGACGAGGAAGACAGTTTTTTTTTTTTTTTTTTTTTTTTGATTGGAGGTTTAACGACCACCGTGAGCAACTCAATGGGCTATAAGCAGTCGCCCGTCCCTAATTTAGGGTCACTGGTTCCAGGGAAGGGAGAGAACCAGTGCCGTAAGACAAACACAACATCCATGCCTGACCGGGATTCGAACCCGGACCCCTTACGGACGAATGATCAGAGGCCAACGCCTTAGACCACTGTGCCACCGGGGCGGCGAAGACAGTTTGGAAGCGCGAGTAGAAGGAGATGTCCCGGTACAGCATAATGTTTCTTCGTTGTATGGGATATAACCTATAAAGCATGTAAATAATGTACAGTTGTATATATATATATCTTGAATAAATACACGGATTTCTTAGCAAATGAATTTCTGAAGGTATTTTCCCTAAGGCCCTACATTGTAAAGGACGAAACGAACCAAACGGGCCTGGGAACCACAGGCTTGCTAAAACATATCACAGATTGTTTACGTCAATTTAGTGCGTAAGAGATCCCGGGAACCACAGGCTTGCTAAAACATGTCACAGATTGTTTACGCCAATTTAGTGCGTAAGAGACCCTGGGAACCACAGGCTTGCTAAAACATGTCACAGATTGCTTACGTCAATTTAGTGCGTAAGAGATCCTGGGAACCACAGGCTTGCTAAAACATGTCACAGATTGTTTACGTCAATTTAGTGCGTAAGAGATCCTGGGAACCACAGGCTTGCTAAAACATGTCACAGATTGTTTACGTCAATTTAGTGCGTAAGAGATCCTGGGAACCACAGGCTTGCTAAAACATGTCACAGATTGTTTACGTCAATTTAGTGCGTAAGAGATCCTGGGAACCACAGGCTTGCTAAAACATGTCACAGATTGTTTACGTCAATTTAGTGCGTAAGAGATCCTGGGAACCACAGGCTTGCTAAAACATGTCACAGATTGTTTACGTCAATTTAGTGCTTAAGAGACCCTGGGAACCACAGGCTTGCTAAAACATGTCACAGATTGTTTACGTCAATTTAGTGCGTAAGAGATACTGGGAACCACAGGCTTGCTAAAACATGTCACAGATTGTTTACGTCGATTTATTGTGTAAGAGATCCTGGGAACCACAGGCTTGCTAAAACATGTCACAGATTGTTTACGTCAATTTAGTGCGTAAGAGATCCTGGGAACCACAGGCTTGCTAAAACATGTCACAGATTGTTTACGTCAATTTAGTGCGTAAGAGATCCTGGGAACCACAGGCTTGCTAAAGCATGTCACAGATTGTTTACGTCAATTTAGTACGTAAGAGATCCTGGGAACCACAGGCTTGCTAAAACATGTCACAGATTGTTTACAACAATTTAGTACGTAAGAGATCCTGGGAACCACAGGCTTGCTAAAACATGTCACAGATTGTTTACAACAATTTAGTGCGTAAGAGTTCCTGGAAAGCACAGGCTTGCTAAAACATGTCACAGATTATTTACGTCAATTTAGTGCGTAAGAGATCCTGGTAACCACAGGCTTGCTAAAACATGTCACTGATTGTTTACAACAATTTAGTGCGTAAGAGATCCTGGGAACCATATGCTTGCTAAAACATGTCACAGATTGTTTACAACAATTTAGTGCGTAAGAGATCCTGGACACCACAGGCTTGCTAAAACATGTCACAGATTGTTTACAACAATTTAGTGCGTAAGAGTTCCTGGAAAGCACAGGCTTGCTAAAACATGTCACAGATTGTTTACGACAATTTAGTGCGTAAGAGATCCTGGGAACGACAGGCTTGCTAAAGCATGTCACAGATTGTTTACGTCAATTTAGTACGTAAGAGATCCTGGGAACCACAGGCTTGCTAAAACATGTCACAGATTGTTTACAACAATTTAGTACGTAAGAGATCCTGGGAACCACAGGCTTGCTAAAACATGTCACAGATTGTTTACAACAATTTAGTGCGTAAGAGTTCCTGGAAAGCACAGGCTTGCTAAAACATGTCACAGATTATTTACGTCAATTTAGTGCGTAAGAGATCCTTGTAACCACAGGCTTGCTAAAACATGTCACTGATTGTTTACAACAATTTAGTGCGTAAGAGATCCTGGGAACCATATGCTTGCTAAAACATGTCACAGATTGTTTACAACAATTTAGTGCGTAAGAGATCCTGGAAACCACAGGCTTGCTAAAACATATCACAGATTATTTACGACAATTTAGTGCGTAAGAGATCCTGGGAACCACAGGCTTGCTAAAACATGTCACAGATTGTTTATAACAATTTAGTGCGTAAGAGATCCTGGAAACCACAGGCTTGCTAAAACATGTCTCAGATTGTTGGCGACAATTTAGTGCGTAAGAGATCCTGGGATCACGCTGGCGAACCACGTTAACAAACAAAGAAGCCGAATGTTCATGGACGCAAGGTTATGCTCGCTGTTTGGCGGAATTGCAAAGCAGCATTATTTAATTGGATCTCATCCAACACAATCAGACGATAGATTTGGATGTGTGCAGCCATTTGGAACAATTTAACCAAAACCTTGCAACAGAAGAGTCCAGAATTTGTGAACAGCAAGGGTGTTGTATTCCTGCAAGACAACGCGCGGCCGCAGGTTTCTTTCGTCACCCTCAGAAAGGACTGAGATGTCTTACCCAACCACCATATTTCCCAGATATTGCGCCTTCCGAATTCCATTTGTTTCTGTCTCTGCGAAATTATTTAAATGAAAAATAATTCGGTGATCTCAACGCTGTCAAGAAACACGAAGATAATGTTTTTGCCTCCAAGCCCACCATGTTCTACAGGCATGAATTGCCGAAAGGATGGACTAAAGTCGTGGGAAAAATGAGCAATACTTTGAGGAATAAAGGTATGTTCTTAAACTCACTGCATTTGTATCATTTCACATAAAAAAAGCGGTCATGACTTTCCGGAGAACCCAGTATTTGGTAGCGCCAGACAATGATACCAGAGGAAGCACCTCCAGAGAGAGAGAGAACAAGGGATGGCGGAAGAAACAAATTACCTTATTTGTAACGGGGAGGGGGGGCTCTCCATTATCCAGGGAATGACAGCTTAAGGTGCCCATCCGAGGCACGCAGATACCTGGGCATCCTGAGAGGCTTCGATCGAGAGCCGATAATCTGTGACAGGAAAATGGGGTGTTTCATCTCTGTGATTGAAGAACATCCATTGACCTAAAGCTTCATCACAGGGCTACTCACGGCTGGAAGGTTACTGCGTAGCATCGATATGGAAATGCACTGGGATGCATCAATTGACGGCAGAAAAAGGCTACAGTGTTTCCCGGAAGGTCGTGTACGTCGCTGTAGTGAGATTGATGGACGTAGGACGGACGTTCAAGTACCTCAATCACAGATTTCTGCTGCAAGCCGTTCCAGCTCCACTCTCCACAGAGGACGATATTCGACGAGATGTGTAGGCCGCTATGTAAAATGGCCGTTCCATGAAAACTAAGAGTAAAATCACACAAAATGAAGAAATATAGGTACAGCAAAATATATATTATTCTTTCTCAAAGCATCTTCCCTCGGATGATATGCAACGGTCCCATCGTTCAGTCCACTGTTCGAAGCATGTGGCGAAGGCATTTTGTGGAAGCTGTTTAGCGACTGTTGTACTGTTTGAATAATGTCAGCATCTGTGTTGAATTTTGCGCCACGGAACTTACTTCTCTTTCATTCTTGGAAACAACCAGTGTCACGCCTTCAATAATGCATTTCGTAAGAAACTGTTGAACACAAGCAGCCACCTGTGGGCGGGCGTTATCATGTTGTAGGGTCCACTTGCCCACCAGTTCCGTTCGCTTAATCGATATGTGTCGTCGCGGACGCTTCAAGACTGAAATACAATACACAGCATTGACAATAATGTGTGGAAGAACAGCATGCTGGTAGACTACACCTTTATGATTAAAGAAAATTATCATAACCACTTTTCCAAATGATTTGGTTCGGCGGGTTTCGGAGGAGGCGAACCTGCGTGTTTCCAGATACTCGTCGTGCGCTTCGTGAGGGAGGCGAAATAGTGGATCCATGTGTCATCGGCAGTTATTCCTGTGTTTAGAAAGTTTGGATCCTTTGCAATCATTTGTCTAACATCAAACAGAAGTCATCGCTCTTTCCACGTTTATAAGTGAGTCACGGAAAAATTCTCATCGGCCGCCACCGGGAATCGAACCCAGGGACTCCCAGTTAAGCGCAGGACATGCTACCACTGCACCACAGCGGCCTCGAATTCTCCAGACTCACATATGACTAACTGCCAAACTACATGGCAGGTTGCTTCTCAGAGCCCCACACAATGCTGAGTATTCACCAAAGATGGTCAGCAGCGATTATTCTATTGTGTGTAATAATTATCCAATCGCTTCCTAGTCTTTTGTTCAATTGCTGCTTACCACCTATGGTAAATCACCTGCATTGTGCGGAGCTCCAAGAAGCAACCTGCCATGTAGTTTGGCAGTTAATAATATTGTAACGCACGAGGAGATGTGACGTACCTGCCAGAAGGACGCACACGACATAAAGGCAGATAGGAATCAGAATAAAACGTCCGCGTAGCTCAATTGGTAGAGTGACTTATTCCGGAATGAGGGGACTCGGGTTCGAATACTGGCGCGGATAAAAATGACGGAGAAATTTACTTCGTTATAATAGCGCCCGAACTATCCGGATGACCGGACCGCTCAAAATCTCGCAATGGTGTGATCTTATTTCCACACCGCGAGATAGGAAAAATAAGAGAATCCTTTCTCCAGCACTTTAAGATAAAATAAAACAAACAACAACAAATAAGAGGGAGATGATGTAACGTACCTGCCAGAAGGACGCACACGACTTAAAGGCAGATAGGAATCAGAATAAAACGTCCGCGTAGCTCAATTGGTAGAGTAACTTATTCCGGAATGAGGGGTCCGGGTTCGAATCCTGGCGCGGATAAAAATGACGGAGAAATTTACTTCGTTATAATGTGTGAGTCTTGAGAATTCGAGGCAGCTGTGGTGCAGTGGCAGCATGTCCTGCGCTTAACTGGAAGTCCCTGGGTTCGATTCCCGGTGGCGGCCGATGAGAATTTTTCCGTGACTCACTTATAAACGTGGAAAGAGCGATGACTTCTGTTTGATGTTTCTAATCCACGTCAATTGTGTGTATTAACATAGCCGTATTTTTCTTGTCGACATTAGACAAGCTAATTTTCATTTCATGAATAATTATTGTTTCTTCATTTGCAATATCTTGGAAGCGTTTGAAATATGGATTAGCCTTAATTCCATCAGTAGACATTTCGAAAACACACATTCAGACAGACACATGAAGTGTTATCTTCGATATATTGTACGCAGTGCGATTTTATGTGTTGAATTAACTGAAATTAGTGATGACTAAATTTTCCATTTCTCTCTCCATAGGTGTTCCTGATCCTCCAGTGAATTTAACTGTGACAAATACTTCAAGCAGATCAGTAACTATTCAATGGGATGTGTCCTTTAATGGGAACAGCCACATCACCGGGAGTAGTGTTCAGTACAAAGTATCCGCTGGTTAGTGCTACACTGCTAGAGTTTTCATTCTGAAAATTATTTTATCCCATTATGTGTCTTGGACCTCTTCATTCATAACTGATTCTCATAACATTTTGAATATCCCATATTTCTTGATGCTTTGTTTAAGCGAATAATTGCTTCCAATATCACGTTTAAATCAGAATAGTATAACTAAACAACTGAAGTGCCAGAAAAACTGGTACAGACGAGCTTGTGCAAAATACATAGCAACGTCCCCTATGCGCGTACTCGTGCTTCCGCCAGCGCGTATATAAAGCGATGTACATCCTTACCAGCTGTCAGAGCTATTTTCGGCATGAGAATGGCAAGTAATAACGATTTAAGAAATTTTCAATGCGGTGCAAGTAATAACGATTTAAGAAATTTTCACTGCTGGACAATTGCTAAGGACGGATCATAAACGGCTAAATAGCGCATAAAAAAGTAAGTGTGGTTGGATGCCAAGTGAAATAAAACAATGTCAGAATGCCAGGACATTACAAGAAAGACAATTTATTGTGCTCTGAAATCCAGAAGGCTTTGGAACGTGTTCAAGGGACAAACAGGCCATTTTGTGCAGAATACGTAAACGTGAAAAAAATGCAATTACCGTCCGCAGGCGTTACGGCGTAAGATGTCAATACGGGATATGGCCACCGTGGAGGGCGATGCAAGATTCCACACGTCGTGTCATAGTTTGCACAACATTATCAAGCAGCTGTTGGGGTAATTTATCCCATTCCTCTGTCAGTGTACGGATGAGGGTGTCCTTGTTTATTGGAGGGCATTGGCGACCAGCAAGACTCCTCCCCAAAGCATCCCACACATTTTCAATGGGATTCAGATCTGGAGAACGTGCTGGCAATACGAGGCGTTGAATATCCTCGCTCTCAAGACAATCCTGGACAGCGACTGTTCGATGACATGTTGTGTTGTCGTCCATGAAAATGAACCTGTCACCAACAGCACCACGGAACATGCGAACATGAGGTAGCAGAACATCATTAAGTTATCGTTGGCCAGTCATAGTCCCAGTTGGAAGCACGTAGAGGGACGTACGGCCATTGATCATGATGCCAGCCCATACCATGACACTACATGTCGGATATAGGTCCCTTTCGTGTATGTTTGCTGGACAATATGCAGTACCACTATCACGCCAGATCAGTTGTCGTCGACAATCAGACGATAGACTGTATCTACTCTCATCTGAGAAGAGGACAGCAGACCAGTCGTTATCAGTCCAATTGCGATGTTGATAGCACCATTGCAAACGGGCGGTACGGTGACGTCTGGACAATGGGATGCACACAACAGGACGGCTGGCGTATAGTCCTCCTTCATGAAAACGTCTGGCGACAGTTTGTCAGGAGATCCGCTTGCCAGTAGCAGCCATAAACTGATTTGCTACCTCACTAGCTGTGCTGCGCCGGTGTCTTTTTGTTGATAGCACTATGTACCGATCTTCTGCAGGTGTCGTACTGCGAACACGACCTCCCCCGTGACGTTTGCTACACTCTCCATTTGTTTGAAATGATTTCCAAAGCCTTGAAACAACACTGTGACTGACGTCGAACTCCCTGGCAACATCTGTTATTTTTCACCCTTCTTCAATCTAGCCAATAATACGGCCACGCGTAAAATCATCTAGGTGATGTCGGGAAGACATACTGAAAATTGCAAGTTCGGCAATTGATTCTTTCCCTTTCAACTTTGCGTTTGAACAACAACGCTCAATACGCGTCAAATCCTTTATATCTCTTATCAGCGCTATGACGTCACGAACAAGTTCAGCAATCCAAAATTTGCATACGCACAACACGCCTTACTGTATCCCGCACTTATGCTAATTTCCACATTTTCCTGCCTTCCATTGCATGGTTGCTATCGTTGCTATTGTCATCCGTCCGTAGCAATTGTCCGGCAGTGTAGTTGGCGCTCGTGAGATGGGCCGTAGTATTTCGGAGGTAGAAATGAAGTTCGGATTTTCACAGACGACCATTGCTAGGGTGTACCGTGACTACAAGAATTCCCGCAAAACCTCCAACCTGCGATACCAGTGTGGCCGTAAAAAGACATTCGGTGAACGTGACCATCGTGGGCTGTCAAGAATCGTTTCACGCGATACTCTCGCAGGTAGCATCGGAATTCAATGCTGGAGCCTCAACAAGCATCAGCGTCCGGACTGTGCAACGTACCCTGCACGATATGGGCTTTGACAGCCGACGCCCAAATCGACTCCTCTTGATGGGTGCACGACAAAGAGCTATGCGCCTCGCTTGAGCTTGGCAACACCGCCACTGGACACAAGTAGCCTGGTCTGACGAGTCGCGTTTCCAATTGGATTGGGCAGGTGAAAGGATCCGTATGTGGCACAAACCCCACGAAGCCATTGATCCCGCCTGTCAACAGGGAACTGTGCCAGCTGGTGGGGGATCCGTAATGGTACGGGTTGTGTTTAGATGGATATCACTGTGACCCTTAGTACGTCTACATACGTCTGTGACCAGCCAACGCTATGTGCGCTTCTTTCCTGACGAGGTACACCCGTTCATGTCCTGCATTCATGCTGATAGGTTGGGCCTGTTCCAACAAAACAATGCACCTCCACAAAAGCGTCGGGATGCCACATTATGGTTAGAGGAGCATTCATCTGAGTTTGGAGTGTTGCCATCCTATCCGAGTCCTCAAATCTGAACGTGATAGAACACATTAGGGATGCCTTGCAACGCGCTATTGAACACAGGAATCCGAGACCTCGGAATACACCCAAATTGTGGAACGCTCTGCAGGAAGTATGGTGTGCATTACCTACAGCATATTTCCAGAAGCTGGTGGAGTCCATGCCCCGTCTTATTTCTACAGTCCTGCGCTCCCGTGGGGGACCTACCAAGTATTAGACTGGTGTACCAGTTTTTCTGGCACTTCAGTGTATTAATAATCCAAAATCTCTTTGCGTAGAATAGAAATAAAACTTTCCAAGCTTTCGCAGATCAACCAGATGGCTTTCTCAAGGAAGGCAGAAAAAGTTAGCTGTCTATCTTCCTTGAAAAAGCCATCTTGTTGATGTGCGAAAGTTTGGAAAGTTTTATTTCTATTCTGCGCCAAGGGATTTCGGATTAATATTATAGTTATACTATTCTGAGTATAATTGGTGTACAGTTCCTATTTATTAATTACTTGTGGTAATGTGGAACACCTTTAAATTATTTCGACAGCTGACAAGAAAACGGACATGTGGTTGTCACTGATCGCAAAACCAAAGTATGTTATTTAGATAGAGGATCATAAGATATGTTTATATCCAAACTTCGGGCTGCTATGGATAACAGGGGGAGCCATTTGAGTATTATATTATGTAATGTTTGCATTATATGAATGTTATATTAGAACTTCATACAATTATTTTCTATAAAAATATGGTTAAATTCATAATGGACACTGTGTTGGTAACATCAGATATGAACTTTTGGCACAGAGACCACTTTCTCCGTCTGCAGTCTTTTGTTCACTATCCGTTTTCAGCGCTTCGATTTCAAAAACTAAACCACTTTGCATTTTATAAGTGATTATGTTACTGCTAGTCTTGGATACTTCCAAACATCTGTCCAGTATTGTTTTGAATCGGGCCTAATTGAGGAATGCGGTAGAGAAGATTGCGAGGAAACAGCATTCATGAAATGTGCTCACTGTGAGAACTACTTTTGTTTGGATCATTCCATAACTAAAGATCTTCATATTTTTTGTCGTACATGAAAGTTTAGTGCAATGTATATCCATTATTGAACACGCTATACTGTATATCCATTCATGAATACTTTGTAATGTATCCAATTGCTTAAAACAACAAAAACCATTCCGATACGGGCCGCAAGAGTAATGGAGATTCTATGTACACAGTGGGTCAAAGAATTTTTAAGACTGGGTCTGTAAAAGGAAATAGAAACAAGAAATTATAATTTGTTTTGGATTGTTATTCAAAATAAGTCCCTCTGGCTTCAATACACTTGTTACAGCGATTTAATAATGATTCCAATGCCTGTTCCAGTTCACTTTGCGGAATTGCCTCCAAAGCACGCGTCGAAGCTGTTTGTATGGTCGAAATATCATCAAAATAACACCCTTTTTAACGTCATTGTAAGTTTTGGGAATAAAGAAAAGTCGCAGGGTGCTAAATCAGGCAAATACGGTGGATGATTCAACACACAGACGTTATTTTTCGCCACAAATCGACGAAAAAGAAGTGAGGTGTGACTGGGTGCATTATCGTGCAACAAACACCAACTGTTTTCATCCCGATATTCTGGACGAACACGACGAATTCTGCCCATCAAACGTCTCAAAACATTTAAATAAAACTCACCAGTAATTGCTTGTACACTTGGAACAAATTCTTTGTGGATAATACCCAAAGAATTAACGAAGAATGTAATGAGCATTGTTTTGATTTTCGAAGGAACTTTTCTTGTTTTTTTGGCTTGTGGCGAGTTTTATGACTTCCATTCCGCATTTTGTCGCTTTGTTTTAGTATCATATTGCAAACACCGTGTTTCATCACCAGTAACAATCGATTTTAAGACATTTGGATCATTTTAAGCGGCTGAAATGATGTCTCTGCAATGTACACTTCTCCTTGATTTTTGTTCATTGGTTAACGTGTGTGGAACAAATTTAGCAGAGACTTTTGTTTTGCCCAAATCTTCATGCAGGATGGTTCGAATCGTTTCTTTGTTGATGTTTAAAGACTCTTCCAACATTCTTAGTGATGCACATCCATTGTTTTCCACGAAATCACGCACTTTTTCAATAATCTCAGGTGTCCTTAATGAACTTGATCTTCCGGTATGCTTATCATCTTCTAGCGTCTCTCTTCCGTCCGAAAAACATTTGTGCCACAGGAAAACATTTGATCTACTTAAACAAAACTCACCGTAAACTTGTTTCATCATTTGGTACGTTTCCGAGGCACTTTTACCAAGTTTTGCGTTAAATTTAATAACAGCCCTTTGTTCCATCTTAATTATTCAACATGAAAAAAATTTTGCTTCTCTATTGAACGGCCGTTTCCTTTGAGTTACTTTGACAACTGCGCAGTACTTTTGTCAGAACGCAAGCAGATGGTCACGGTTTATAACGCATTCGCGATTGCACTGATCGCGCCATATTAGGCTGAAATCTAGCGCCAGTCTTAAAAATTCTTTGATGCACTGTGTATATTGTTTCTGCCAGTGTTCTTTGATGTCCTATAACTTCATCATTTATATTCCATAGCACCTAAATGTTTGTCATTATCCATTACCCCTTCATCACTGTCGACTGATATAACAAGCACTGTGCATCTAGCGAAAATAGTTCGAACCGTTCCCTTGTGAGACTCAAACTGGAGAAGGAACGGTCCCATCTGAAATTCCTAACCACTTGCAAGACATTCGGCTGGATCTCAAAGTTCGCAGTTAGCTGTCTACCTTCCTTGAAAAAGTCATCTGGTTGATATGTGCGAAAGCTTGGAAAGTTTCATTTCCATTCTATGCCAAGATATTTCGGTTTATTAGTATAGTTATACTATTCTGAGAATAATTGGTGTACAGTTCCTACTTATTAATTATTTATTAATCACGTTTAAACAGAGAAATACAAGTAATTTTTATGCATACCCTGATGTGTTTCATACTAGTTCACGCTAAATATATTTTTAAACCTCTACACGAAAACTTATAAAGAAAATATTGGCGACAACAATTCTCAAGCCTACATTATCAGGTTCACATTAGTACCCCTGAAAGAAGGAACTTTCGAAAAGTTTATTGTCATTCTCATAGTACTGATCCTGGCAAGAGCAATGCTGGTAGGATTTTACAGTCCCATTAATTCATCGCTAGTCCTGATAAGAGAAAATTTTGAAGAAGCTCATTGTCATGTCGGTATTAGTAGTACTGGCAACCACAATTCTCGAATAATCTTATTGTCATGTCTATATTACTAGTTCTGACAGCAGCAGTTCTCGAAGATGTAAATCATCATACCGAGATTAGTAATCTTGGCAACAGAAATTCTAAATAAAGCTTACTGTCATGCCCATTTTACTTTTCCAGGCAGCAGAAATTCTCAAAGAAGCTTATTGTCATGTCATTTTACTAGTCCTAGCTTCAGCTATTTTCAAAGACGTTCATCATCATGACGACGAAATTAGTAACCTTGGAAACAACAATTCTCAGAGGAGCTTATTGTCACGTCCGTTTTACTAGTCCAAACAGTAGCAATCTGGAAGAAACTTATTGTCAGGTCATTTTACTAATCCTGTCGGCAGCACGTTTCGAAGACGTACTTCATCATGTTAAGATTAGCAATCAAAAAAGTATAACTATACTGATGATCCGAATTTCTTGGAGTAGAATAGGAATAAAAGTTTCCAAGCTTTCACACATCGGCTTCCTCAAGGAAGCTAGACGGCAGGCTGCAAACTGGATAATAGAACACTTCAACAATTTAAACGCCGCGAGTTGACAATAAACGAAGAGATACAAATGTAATTATACAATTAAGGACATAAGGCATCATGTTCGTTTTGCACGCAGAATCCATAGAGGAAAACAATAGGCATTCACTATTTGAAGAATTGGTTCCAAATTCGTGGTTCCTCTAGCGAGAAGCTGCCATTATAGGACTCATTGTTGGTAATGATCTCCATAGTTTCCCGAATGGCAGTGGATTTTAAAGTAGAATAGGAAGCTAATTTCTTTATGTCATCCCACATAGGATGAGCGGACTTTAATTGAACTTCTCTTGATAGGACCGTGGTTAATATGCCGCTCTTTACGTCGCTCTTATGCTCGTTGAATATAATTCTAAATGAACGTTTGGTCATTCCAATGTGTTATGGTTTGGAGCCGTCCGGATATTTTTGAGATATGGCATAAACATCTGCTTTGTTGGAAAGTGGGGGATTGTCAGTATTTCGCTTAAGCATAGCTTGTCACTCACGAATATTAACCTCAGTGACGGCATAAGATTTCTGAATCTTAAGCTTAAGCGAAATACTAACCAGCCCTCACTTTCCAACGAGGCAGGTGTTTATACCATACTTCCAAAATACCCGTTCCAAGCGATACTATTTACATTGGAATGACCAAGCTTTCGTTTGGAATTAAACTCAACGAACATAAAATATACATAAGGGACGGAAAAGTAACAACTGCCTTGCCCAAAGAAGTCAAGTTGAAGTCCGCTGATCCTATGTGGGAAGATATAAAGAAATCAGCTTCCTACTACTCTACGCTTAAATCTACTGCCTTTTGCGAAACCTTAGAGGACATTACCAACAGTGAGGCTTGCAATGATAGCGTCACTCTAGAATGGCCACGAGTTTGGAGCCAGTCCTCAAATAATGCTGCGTTTTCTCCCACGATACCGCGTACCCAACTAACAAGACACTCGTTTCTGCGAATGAATAATCGCATTCGCATCTATTCATTAATTATCCAGTCAATTCACCTCGTTCAATTTGTTAAAGTAGTCTATTATTCAGTTTGCTGTCTACCTTCCTTGAAAAAGCCATCTGGTTGATGTACGAAAGCTTGGGGACTTTGATTTCTAATCTACGCCAAGACTCTCGGATCACTAGTACAATTATATTATTTCGAGTAGAGCAGGTGTACAGTTCCTATTTATTAAGAGATTAGTAATCTTGGCAACAGCAATTTTCGAAGAAGATTATTATCGTGTCCAATTTACTAGACCATAAACCAGGAATTCTCAAAGGTGTTCATCATCATGACTAGGTGAGTCGTCTTAGAAACAGCAATTCTTGAAGAAGATTATTACCGTGTCCAATTTACTATACTATAAAGCAGGAATTCTCAAAGGTGTTCATCATCATGACGACATTAGTTGTCTTGGAAACATCAATTCTGGAAGAAGATTATTACCGTTTCCAATTTAGTAGACCATAAAGTAGGAATTCTCAAAGGTGTTCATCATCATGACCAGATTAGTTGTCTTGGAAACAGCAATTCTCGAAAAAGATTATTATCGTGTCCAATTTACTAGATTATAAAGTAGGAATTCTCAAAGGGGTGCATCAACATGACGAGATTAGTCGTCTTGGATATAGCAATTCTCGAAGAAGATTATTATCGTGTCCAGTTTACTAGACCATAAAGCAGTAATTCTCAAAGTTATTTATCATCAGGACGAGATTAATCGTCTTGGATATAGCAATTCTCGAAGAAGATTATTATCGTGTCCAGTTTACTAGACCATAAAGCAGTAATTCTCAAAGTTGTTCATCATCATGACGAGATTAATCGTCTTGGAAACAACAATTCTCGAAGAAGGTTATTATCGTGTCCAATTTACTAGACCATAAAGCAGAAATTCTCAAAAGTGTTCATCATCATGACCAGATTAGTTGTTTCCGAAACAGCAATTCTCGAAGAAGATTATTATCGTGTCCAATTTACTAGGCCATAAAGCAGGAATTCTTAAAGGTGTTCATCATCATGACCAGATTAGTAGTCTTGGAAACAATTCTCGAAGAAGGTTATTGTGATGCCCGTATTACTACTCTTGACAACAACAGTTTGCGCAGACGTTCATCATCAGGACGAGATTAGTGACCTTGGCAACAGCAATTCTCGAAGAGGCGTATTGTTATATCCAGTATACTAGTCCTAGTAAATGTAATTATCGAAGACGTTCATTGTCATGCTCATATTACTGATGTAGGAAAAGCGATTAAGAAAGACGTTTCTTGTCCTTCCTCCTAGAAGCAGCAGTTCTCGACAAAATTCATCGTTATGACCGTATTAGTAATTCTGGTAACTTCAATTCTCGAAGAAGTTTGTTATAATGTTTTTTTTCTCATGTTCAAGTTCTTGATCTGCCTTGACGAAGATTTATTGCTGCAACTTGCAGTTTTTACATGGGTGTCACCTTTTGTGGAACGTACAACATACGCTGAAATGCCAAAAGTCATGGGAATGCAGTATGCAAATTATTAACTAGGGCTTCCGTTGTACAAAGGCTTCAACTCACGCCATGATTTTTATCACTTCCGAGGTTTAATCTCTTCCGTCAGGTTGAACAACCGTCAGTAGGATTATGACAAGTGGACGTGAATTATCGGAATTTCAAAGAAACGAGGAAGAGGGAGCCAAATCGAAGGGACATTAATATTTTCGAAGTTGTGCATACATTCAACTTTCCTCAATCCACGGTGTCATGTGAGTGCCGAGCATACCTCATGTAAGCCATTACCATCCACCGTGGACAGCGCAGTGGCCGACCACGGGTGTTGAATGACCAGGACCAGCGGTGTCTGACCAGGATTATCCACGCTAACAGACAAGACACAGGCTCAAATAACATCCATATTCAACGCAGGAGGTACCAGAGACATATCCATCAGTTCAGTGCTGAATGACCGTGACCAGCGGCATCTAACCAGGATTGTCCATGCTAACAGACAAGTGACACTGTCTCAAATAACATCCACATTCAATGCAGGAGGTACCAGAGACATATCCATCAGGTCAGTGCTGAATGACCGTGACCAGTGGCGTCTGATCAGGATTGTCCATGTTAACAGACAAGCGACACTGTCTCAAATAACATCCACATTCAATGCAGGATGTACCAGAGACATATCCATCAGGGCAGTGCTGAATATCCATGACCAGTGGCATCTAACCAGGATTGTCCATGCTAACAGACAAGTTACACAGGCTCAAATAACATCCACATTCAATGCAGTAGGTACCAGAGACATATCCATCAGGTCAGTGCTGAATGACCATGACCAGTGGCATCTAACCAGGATTGTCCATGCTAACAGACAAGTAACACAGGCTCAAATAACATCCACATTCAATGCAGGAGGTACCAGAGACATATCCATCAGGTCCGTGCTGAATGACCGTGACCAGTGGCGTTCGACCAGGATTGTCCATTTTAACGGACAAGCAACACTGTCTCAAATAACATCCAAATTCAATGCAGGAGGTACCAGAGACATATCCATCTGGTCAGTGCTGAATGACCATGACCAGTAGCGCCTGACCAGGATTGTCCATGCTAACAGACAAGACACTGTCTCAAATAACATCCATATTCAATGCAGGAGGTACCAGAGACATATCCATCAGGTCAGTGCAGCGTAATTTGAAGTCCATGGGGTATGGGAGCAGAAGACCCACCAGAGTACCTTTGTTAGCACCACAACATCGGACACAGCGCTTCACTTGGGATCGTGAACATGGTAATTGGATCCTGGAAAACTGCAACCTGTGGCTGGGTCCAATAAGTCACGCATCCAGTTGTTACGAGCTGATGGTAGGGTTCGGGTTTGGCACTTGGGTCCATGAGGCCATGGAGACAAACTGTCAACAAGGTACTGCGTAAGCTGGTTGTGGTTCCATATATGTGTCTTTACGTGGAACGGTTTGGTGTGTTTTGGTCCTTATAAATAAGTCATTAACTAGTTATCGGTTTGGTGCTCTAATGGGTGATCATTTGTAGCTCTTCATGGACTTCATGTAATCCAATAACGATGGGATTTTCCAGGCGGACAATGCACCATGTCATCGGGCCCAAGTTGTCCAAAATTGGTTCTAGGGGCTTTCTGGATGGTTCCGGCTGATGGTGAGGCCACCACGTTCGTCCGACGGGAACCCAATAGAGCACCTATGGGCCGTGGTGGAAAGGTCTATTCGCACCCAAGATCCTGCACCTGAAACTAAAAATACCAGTTAACTGTGAGCAGCTGTTGAGACGGCTAGAGGAGGTCCTACACAATTATACGTACCTATCCCATGACTTTTGACACTTCAGTGTATATATGTTATCGTTAAAGTATGAAATCCGTTATTTCATAGAATACCTAGTTATTTCATGAAATAACTGATCAAGTCAGTTAAAGCATAAAACTCACGGGTATTCTATGGTTTTAGTAGTTATTTCATAAAATAACGATCTACACCCCGTGTGACGTTCCTGCCCAGCAGGACGCACACGACATAAAGGCAGATAGCAGTCAGAACGAACGTCTGCGTAGCTGAATTGGTAGAGTGACTCATTCCGGAATGAGGAGACCCGGGTTCGAGCCCCGAAGTTGACAAAAATGACGGAGAAATTTACTTCGTTATACCCGTTAAAGTGTAAAATACCCGAGTAAATAAATTCAAAAGGCTGTAAAGTGAGAACCACTGGTCAGAAATAGCCCCCATTTTCAGCCCACTATAGAGTGTTATATAATTATAATGATATTCACTTTTATATTTCGTTTTGTTATTTATAATTTTTTTCTGAAATGAGTTGGACAGAAAATCTGCAAATTGTGTTTTAATGAACTGAGTGTTCAGAGGAAAAGAGAAAACTAAAGAATGTTTGGTAATTCAAGCTAAGAAGGTGAAATTAATATCAGATGAGTCTCACTCTGAAGCCTCTGTGGGGCTTACAGTCCGTATCCCAGTACCTGAAGTTGACAGAGGAAGAGGTGAAGCTAGACCTATTTTAGCTGTTATCACGAAAATAATCGAAGAAGGATTTTTTCAATGGGGAACAAGAAACGGCCGCATAAAACAGCTATATTCCCGATCCCAGTTCAGCGTCTGTGAACAAAAACTGATTCAGATCGAAGAAGTGCCGGATATAGTGAAATTGCTCCGGTCTGTTGCTACAGCTCAAAGTTTAGGTACCGGTCGGGGATTTAAAAATGTTCATGTAAACGCAGTGTGTCAACAAAAAATGTATTTCTTTTAGAAATATTGTTCTATGCAATTCCAAATGCCATTTCAGTAATCACTGTTGTAACAAATGATTTTATTGTGTCTCTATATAAATAACATTCTGTATGCTGTATAATTCAGTCAAATTGTTTATTTTACACTTTAACTGTCTATCATTACTTAATTTATAGAATACCTAGTTACACTGCCGGAAATTGAACAAAGAACACCAAGAAGGAGACGTCTGATACTAACAAAATTTATACAGCATAATAACGGAATACAGAGGATAACATGATCAAAACATTATGGCAAAATACAGCTGTATTTGCTGGTAAACTGAAAAATAACATTTCCATGTAACATGGTTAGTACGAGGTTGAACCGCCATGAACTGCGTCACACTGTGCAATTCTGGCATGGAGTCTGTCGTACAGATGTTGGATGTAAGTTTGGGGTATTGAGTTCCAAGCATCCTCAACCTGGACGCGTAAATCGGGGATGGTTATGGCTGGCCGTGGAGACCGGATAAGTCGTTGTCCCATAAAATCCCACACGTGCTCAATGGGGGACAACTCCGGTGTACGTGCAGGCCATGGAAGTTGTCTCACACACTGAAGTGCATGTTGCGTTGCACGTGCCGTGTGTGGGCGTGTGTTATCTTGCTGGAAAACACCACGATGGACCGACCTTACAAATGGCACAACAACGGGCTGAATGATGTTTTTGATGTAGGAGGTGCGGTTTACGTACCCGGTACAAACACTAGTTGTGTACGGGAGTGATAGCTGATTGCTCCCCACACCAGGAGACCAGGTGTAGGCCCTGTGTGTCACTGGCAGATGCAAGAAGGGTGGAGACGCTCCCCTGTGCGTCTGCGAACACGCATACGCCCATCGGGGGCTCCCAAGCAGAATCTGCTTTCATCGCTGAACAAGACAGATCGCCATTACGTTCTCCAGTGCAGACGTTGCGACACCACTGCAGCCGTTCCTGACGGTGGGCTGGAGTCAAAGGTACGCATGCCAAAGAAACACGTGCACGTAGTCCTGCATCCAGTAGACGGTTGCGGATTGTTCGGACAGTCACCTGAGGTGCAACGGCAGCTCGAATTTGCGTCGCAGTGGATGTTATGCTTGACACCGCCGCTCTTTTTATGCGTCGATCGTTCCGCTCATCAGTCCGTCTGTGACTCCCGGTTCTATGTCTTCTCGTGTGTGAATGTTCCTCGGACCATCTACGCCACCATCGTACCACCACCGATACTTCCCGTCCAATTCGCTCTGCAATACGACGATACGACCACCCGGCCTCGCGGACTCCGACTAGATGACCTCGCTCAAAGTCCGATAACTGCTGAAAACGTACACGTCTTCCATGTCCAGGCATTGCAGCTTCTTCAGGGTCTTCGCACGTGTCCGTACGCCGAGAACTGATTACATTCACTTCGCTGTACTCCTTAAATACCATCGACGATAGTTTGCATATTATGCCGTGCTGTGGCGTAAGCGCTCACCGGTTGGTCCCGAAATTAACATCAAACCTACGTCAACTCGACCACATTAACATATGTAAATTTCATGATCGTCCGCCAATACTTTCTTGGTGTTATTTATTCTCTTTCCGGTAGTGTAATTGATTTTTATTTGTGCATTCGCTAGGCTTCGGAGCTTGGCTAGCTAGCCTCGCATACACTCCATTGATAACAGAAAAGTGCAGAAAATGACTCATTACATCAAACAGAGGTCATCGCTCATTCCACGTTTAAAAAATGAGTCATGGAAAAATGTTCATTGGCCGCCGCCGGGAATCGAACCCATGATCTTCCAGTAACGCGCCGGTTGTGCTTCCACTGCACGAGAGCTGCCTCGAACTACTCCAGACTCACACACACTAACTGCCAAACCAATTTGGCAGGTTGCTTCATGAAGCCCCGCCCAATGCTGGGTATTCACCAAAGATGGTAAGCAGCAACTGAAAAAATAATCAGAAGGCAAATGAATAATTAATGCAGACATCTGACGCAGACCTGTAACATCAAGCGGAGGTCATCACTCTTTCCACGTTTATAAGTGAGTCACGGAAAAATTCTCATTGGCTGCCACTGGTAATGGGTTCGATTCCCGGTGGCGGCGCATCATAATTTTTCCGTGACTCACTTATAAACGTGGAAAGGAGCGATGACCTCTGTTTGATGTTCCTGGTCTACGTCAAATGTCTGTATTAATGATCATTACAAATTTGGTTCCAAGAATCCAAAGAATGTTACAGTAAAGGATCAAGCTTATTGTTGGTTTCTCGTAAAATAGGAAATTAACGTTAAGGAAAGTTTAAAAGAATGATAAATCAATTCTACCCAATACCAAAAAAAAAAAAAAAAAAAAAAAATTAATTCCTACATTTAAAGAGGAAATACCATTCCGTAATCCACACAGCCTTCGAAGAGTAGAACTAATCAGTATAAGACTACCAGCGAAAACGGAGACGGGTATAAAGCCTATACATTTTGCTGATATTCCTTCAAAATCCCCTGATGTGTCACCAATGGATTATTGTGCTCTCGGATTGCAAAATAGAGCGCTCAGACATAAAACAATGATTGGACTATGGAAAGCAGTGGAAGTGGAGTGGAATAAAATACCACTACCAATTTCAAGAAATGCCCTATTCTCTTGGAAATCTAGATGTAGGTTCATAGTCCAGAGAAAGGGCTATTAGACAGAACATTTAAGAAAGGAGCGCTTTCTAAACGCAGACCTAAAACAATGTTTGGACTATGGAAAGCAGTGGAAGAGGAGTGGAATAAAATACCACTACCATCTTGGAAATCTAGATGTAGTTTCACAGTCCAGAGAAAGGGCTATCAGACAGAACATTTAAAAAATACATCAAAGAAAGGAGCGCTTTCTAAACGCAGGCCTGAAACAATGATTGGACTATGGAAAGCAGTGGAAGACGAGAGGAATAAAATACCACTACCAGTTTTAAGAAATACCCTGTATCTTGGAAATATAGATGTAGGTTCATAGTCCAGAGAAAGGGATATAAGTTACAACATTTAAGAAAGGAAATCTAAGAAAGGACCGCTTTCTAAACGCAGACTTAAAACAATAATTATTGGACTATGGAAAGCAGTGGAAGAGTAGTGGTTTAAAATACCACTACCAATTTTAAGAAATACCTTGTTATCTTGGAAATCTAGATATAGGTTCATTGTCCAGAGAACGAGCTATCAGATAGAACGTTTAAGAAAGGACATCTAAGAAAAGAACGCTTTCTAAACGCAGTCCTAAAACAATTATTGGACTATGGAAAGCAGTGGAAGAGGAGTGGAATAAAATATCACTACCAATTTTAAGAAATACCCTCTGTCTTGGAAATCTAGACGTAGGTTCATAGTCCAGAGAAAAGGCTATCGGATAGAACATTTAGGAAAGGAAATCTAAGAAAGGAGTGTTTACTAAACGCAGACCTAAAACATTGATTGGACTATGGAAAGCAGTGGAAGAGGAGTGGATCAAAATACCACTACTAGTGTTAAGAAATAACCTGTATCTGGGGAATCGAGATGTAGGTTTATAGTCCAGAGAACGAGCTATCAGATAGAACATTTTACAAAGGAGCGCTTTCTAAACGCAGACATAAAACAATAATTGGGCTATGGAAAGCAGTGGAAGAGCAGTGGAATAAAATACCACTACCAGTTTTAAAAAATACCCTCTGTCTTGGAAATCTAGATGTAAGTTCATAGTCCAGAGAAAATCTTGTCAGATAGAACCCTTAAAAAAGAATTTTACTTTAAACATTAATTACATTGCTGGAAAGTCTATCTAAAAATGTGAGAACAATTTTTGCATAAACTACTTTATAAACTTGAGGCAAGCAAATGGTCATATTTAATCTTCTTACATACATGTAGAAGTTCATACATAACGCGGGATTCAATTTTTGTGTAAACATTGTTCACCAGAGGTCCTTTTCATGTAACTTGCAAATACACTGCTGGACAATTGCTAAGGACGGATCATAAACGGCTATATAGCGCATAAAAAAGTAAGTGTGGTTGGATGCCAAGTGAAATAAAATAATGTCAGAATGCCAGGACATTACAAGAAAGACAATTTATTGTGCTCTGAAATCCAGAAGGCTTTGGAACGTGTTCAAGGGACAAACAGGCCATTTCGTGCAGAATACGTAAACGTGAAAAAAATGCAATTACCGTCCGCAGGCGTTCCGGCGTAAGATGTCAATACGGGATATGGCCACCATGGAAGACGATGCAGGATTCCACACGTCGTGTCATGCTTTGCACAACATTATTAAGCAGCTGTTGGGGTAATTTATCCCATTCCTCTGTCAGTGCACGGATGAGGGTGTCCTTGTTTATTGGAGGGCATTGGCGACCAGCAAGACTCCTCCTCAAAGTATCCCACACATTTTCATTGGGATTCAGATCTGGTGAACGTGCTGGCCATACGAGGCTTTGAATATCCTCGCTCTCCAGACACTCCTGGACAGCGATTGTTCGATGACATGTTGCGTTGTCGTCCGTGAAAATGAATCTATCACCGACAGCACCACGGAACATGCGAAAATGAGGTAGCAGAACATCATTAATGTATCGTTAGCCAGTCATAGTCCCAGTTGGAAGCACATAGAGGAACGTACGGCCATTGATCATGATGCCAGCCCATACCATGACACTACATGTCGGATATCGGTTCCTTTCCTGTATGTTTGCTGGACAATATGCAGTACCACTATCACGCCAGATCAGTTGTCGTCAACAATCAGACGATAGACTGTATCTACTCTCATCTGAGAAGAGGACAGCAGACCAGTCGTTATCAGTCCAATTGCGATGTTGATAGCACCATTGCAAACGGGCGGTACGGTGACGTCTGGACAATGGGATGCACACAACAGGACGGCGGGCGTATAGTCCTCCTTTATGCAAACGTCTGGCGACAGTTTTTCGGGAGATCCGCTTGCCAGTAGCAGCCATAAACTGATTTGCTACCTCACTAGTTGTGCTGCGCCGGTGTCTTTTTGTTGATAGCACTATGTACCGATCTTCTGCAGGTGTCGTACTGCAATCACGACCTCCCCCGTGACGTTTGCTACACTCTCCATTTGTTTGAAATGATTTTCAAAGCCTTGAAACAACACTGTTGCTGACGACGAACTCTCTGGCAACATCTGTTATTTTTCGCCCTTCTTCAATCTTGCCAATAATACGGCCATGCGTAAAATCATCTAGGTGATGTCAGGAAGACATACTGAAAATTGCAAGTTCGGCAATTGATTCTTTCCCTTTCAACTTTGCGTTTGAACAACAACGGTCAATACGCGTCGAATCCTTTATATCTCTTATCAGCGCTATGACGTCACGAACAAGTTCGGCAATCCAAAATTTGCATACGCACAACACGTCTTACTGTATCCCGCACTTATGCCAATTTCCACATTTTCCCGCCTTCCATTTTATGGTTGCTATCGTAGCTATTGTCATCCGTCCTTAGCAATTTTCCGGCAGTGTAATTAAATATGGATTTTTCGAAAAACTAACTGCAATTTTGACTATAATTAATGCAGACAATTGACGTGTATTAGGAACATCAAATAGAACTCATCGCTCTTTCCACGTTTATAAGTGAGTCACGGTTCAATTGCTGCTTACCATCTTTGGTGAATCCCCAGTATTGTGCGTGGCTCCAAGAAGCCTAAGTAAGAGAAAAAAACCTTAGACTTACCCATTTAGAAATAACATCTAGTTTTGCGGATTGGTGTGATTAAATGAATTATAAGTATATTAATTGGATTATAACTCATGTTCCAGAATTATGAGAAGCCAAAGCAGCAGACCCGCAACTAGAGTAAAGGGAAGTAAAAAATAATACACCTTATGCTTCCGTCTAAATTTTCAGTTTTTATAACATATGCATGTTTTTCTTTCTTTTTGCTAACCTTTTAAATGTCTTTAAGTTAAAGCAGGTTATGGCTATATCTTTTGTAAGAGTCCTAAACATTTGCAAAATAAACAGGCTAAAAAAAATTCAGTTGATTCCACACTCCGGACGGGCGGGCACACCCTAAGAATACGTGTTTACACCCTAAGACCTCGAGTCAAACCCTACGATGGGTCTGTCAGTGACGTCACGCGCCTCTCCCTCTCCGCTCCAAGATTTCCCGCGATCGAGGCAACATTCTCTTCTACTAACCTTGCCAAGAAGCAACCTGCTAAGTGGCTTGGCAGTTAATCGTATGTGTGGGTGGAGGAATTCGAAGCCGCTATGGTAGCATGTCATAACTGGAAGACCCTAGGTTAGATTCCCGGTGGCGGCAAATGAGAATTTCTCCGTGACTCACTTATAAACGTGGAAAGAGCGATGACTTCTATTTGATGTGAAATTTCGATTTCATATAGCCGAAATTCTCTGTTTAATTGCCAGAAAAAATGGGCTAATTTTTTTCCTTCATTAAAATACTTCGCACGAGGTAAAACATTTAGTCGAATTTTATGTTTGGTGCCCAAGAAATGCATATCTACTCAAGTTTATGGTTCCTTTCTTAGGCAACGACACCTAATGAAATTCTTTTTCAATTGGCTGTCGAATTTTATTATATGCCCTCCCTAAAGAGACAGCTCTTGTTACGCCGAGAGATATTCCTCTATTTTCTCTAACGCTGCCTGAATTTGTTGTACTGCTCTTTCTGAATTCACATGACCTGCTAGCTTAACTGCTTTGAGAAATGCGCATTAGTTTCTAGATGGGATTTATTTATTACGTTTCCATTTTAAGACGCCAGGGACGTTCATAATGAATTTCTGCTTGTATTGCATAATCCTCTGTTTCCAATGATGTGAAATTAAGGCACAATAACATTCTTCATTTCGAGTCGTAAAACTTGGACGGATGACGCTCTGGGCTTTTGAAGCTCTGACGACCTTAGTTTCGTTGTACATGAAGCACTGCTTAAACTCCTTCTCGAAATGCAGCATTAGGAATGAATGGAAAGCAGAAAGGCTTCTCATCTAAAATGCTTCCTTCCATTTAGGTTTATTTTGTAGCATCTAATGTATTACACCCTAAGAATACGAAATTTGCTAACAGGCATTTCAAGTATTTCATGCTTAAGCCTACCCTGCTTATATTGTGGACAGTTAGCGCCTTACATCAAAATTATTCCCAGAGTATTTTGTTTCACATTTAAAATTTTGGTGACATAAAATACGAAAGCATTGCGTGGAGTATCAGTCTTGGCAGTGTGACCATATACAAAACACAGACTAATTATGTAGTCGACACTTTAAAAGTTATTTATGATCTTAATTTTATGCGAAAAACGAAAGTTTAACAAAACCTGAATGTGTCTGTGAAATGTTGAAAATTTCTTCATTTGCCGCTTTGAGCATCATGATGGTAAATACAAGTTAGTCAAATCATGCAATGCATTGATTATTATACGCTTTCCAACATACCAAAAATCATTACTCAAGTTAGGAGGATAATGGCTGCGGAATAAATCTCGCTCCTGTGTCCTGACCTTTGATTCCATTTCAATGATATTCAACAGAATTGGTTCAGTATACCTCCGGAACAACATACGAAAGTTTTGTCGCAACTGAAGCATTTGTAGTCAAGTTATGAGGATAATGGCTGTGGAATAAATTTCGCTCCTGTGCCCTGAGCTTTGATCTCATTTGGATTCTATTCAAACGAAATAGTTCAGTATACCTTCGGAATAACATAATAAAGTTTTATCGCAATCGAAGCATTTTTAGGTAAGTTATGACGCAATAAGGTAATGAAATGCATCGCGCTCCTATGTCCTGACCTTTGACCCCATTCGTCCGATTTCAATAGGATTCTTCCCCAGGTGGTTCCCTACGACATACTAACATTACATCGAAATCAAACAATTTTTACGCAAGTTATGGCGCATAAGGGCAACGGAATGTATCCCTCTCGTATGTCCTCACCCTTCCACGCCATTTCGTCTATTTTCAATAGGATTCGTCCCCAGGTGGTCCCCTACCACGTACTAAAATTTCATCGAAATCGAACCATATTTACGCGAGTTATCGAGCGGACGGTCAGACAGACAGACAAAGCTGGAGCATATACGCTTCTTCAACCTACAGCTGGAAAACATAAATAAGCAAACAAATAAATCCACTTTACGAGAATAGTTTAATATTCACTCAACTTTGTACAGCTTTGAGAAGAGTGTTTTGATAAGTAGCCACACGGAAACATAACTTAACATATGTTGCCGCAAAAAACAGAGACAGCTACACTAGAAAGCTTTGGTGAATAGCAGTTCAGCAATCACGTGGACAACGGCAGAAGCAGAATGCCTGTGACAAGTCAGTGCTGGATGGAGGACGGCGTGAGCTGGACTGTTGAAGCTTCGAGTAAACGCTGTTTCAGAAAGAGGCGACTCGGGGAAAAAAAAAAAAAAAACACGCGCACACACCAAAAGTGCAAACCATTCTTCCAATCTAAAATATCGCGATACGCTGGATTATCGATTATATGTTTTTCACTTTTATACGCAATTCTGTGCTAGTCCCAATATTTAATTGTAGTTCCTATCGCTTTTTAATTACCTTATACATAATTATTTTATACGTTTTTTTGCAATTACACGTTAAATTTTGAATATTAGATTATCAAAAATACACGGTTCTTGGTGATTCTAATTCGAGTTAAAATCCAATAGTAGAATAAAATGTCGACTAAAGACTATACAAACAAATGCAGTGCACAACGTACCACATGTTAAAATACTTTACTAATAAAAACACACCAAACGCTTCATTAGATCTTTCGAAAACACATTGTCTTCATCATCAGATAATACAGTGTAATATCACAACAAGGACATCAACTTAAATGCTGTTGGGCGACGTCACAAACATGTAAATCACGCCATCTATGAATGAACAATGCTTGAAAACAAGCAATTTCGAATACCCCATCAAAATGAAGAATTTCAAATGCTCCATCACCTTGAAGAATTACTGGGTATTTGAAATTTTTCATGTTGATGGGTATTTGAAATTCTTCATGTCGATTGGGTATTTGAAAATTTTCATGTTGATGGGGTATTTAAAATTCTTTATGTTGATGGGGTATTTCAAATAATTCATGTTGGTGGGGTATTTGAAATTCTTCATGTTGATGGATATTTAAAATTCTTCATGTTGATGGGGTATTTGAAATTCTTCATGTTGATGAGGTATTTGAAATTCTTCATGTTGATTGGGTATTTGAAAATTTTCATGTTGATGGGGTATTTGAAATTCTTTATGTTGATGGGGTATTTCAAATAATTCATGTTGGTGGGGTATTTGAAATTCTTCATGTTGATGGGTATTTAAAATTCTTCATGTTGATGGGGTATTTGAAATTCTTCATGTTGATGGGGTATTTGAAATTCTTCATGTTGATGGGTATTTGAAATTCTTCATGTTGGTGGGGTATTTGAAATTATTCATGTTGATTGGGTATTTGAAATTCTTCATGTTGAAGGGATATTTGAAATTCTTCATGTTGATGGGGTATTTGAAATTCCTAATGTTGATGGGGTATTTGAAATTGTTTGTTTTCAGCGTTGTTCTTTCATAGATGGCGTGATTTATTTGTTGGTGACGTCGACCAACAGTATTTAAGTCAATGTGCTTCTCGTGATATTATACCGTGGCCGCGGATGGCCTAGTGGTGAGCGTTTCTGACTGCCAAGGAGAAGACCTCTTGTTCGATCACAGGCAGCCTCGAACGCTCGAACCACTAAATATCAGCCATGCGTCGAATGGGCACGCTAAACCGTCAGGCCCCGGGTATTGGCCCCCCGGTAATAAATAAGGGCGTCTTCCTCCTCCTTTCTACATCGCTTCTGCGTCACTTTCCTATCGGACACTCTAGTCCAAATCTCCTAGCTTCCTATTTCTATGGGTTGTTTAAAACCTGGGGCCAGACACTCCCTTTCTAAAATCCTCTACATAATAATAATAATGATAATAATAATAAGAAGAAGAATATTACATTGTATCATCTGATGATGAAGAGAATGTGTCTTCGAAAGATCTAATGAAGCGTATGGTGTGTTTTTATTAATAAAGTATTTTAACATGTGGTACGTTGTGCACTGCATTTGTTTTTATAGTGTTTAGTCGACATTTTATTCTACTATACGGTTCTTGAATTCTTTTATACGAAACCCGATATGTTACAGCTTTGAGAGTATCGAGACACCGTTTACTATTTTGCAGCCATGAAATAGATGATGCAACTAAAAGTTTATTAAATAAAGTTCACATTTCTCATTGTTCTCTGAATTCAAGAAATTTGAAACAACCAAAGTTTATTGAATATTTTACTCGGCACTTTCACTGAAATGCCAAACAAAATTGGGATACCTCTCTAATACCGCGTTGGTCATTCTCGCGATCGGTTAACATGATGGAGCATGGACTTCATGAGCTTTCTGTAGCACTGTGAATATCATGCTTCCTGAAGAGCGTCCCACAATTTAATGATTTTAGCCGGTGAAGTATTTCTGGCATTGACGGCATGTTGAACAGCATCCCAAATGTGCTTGATGGCGTTTAAATCCGGGGAACGAGGGGGCCAAGTCACGATGCCAAACTCTGTGGAATGTTCCTCCACACATAATAGGGCGACTAGAGACTCGTGTGTTGGCGCATTGTCGTGTTGAAAGAGGTCGCACCCTTCAGTGAGGTCCCAAGCAGCACAGCCTTGCAATCTAACGTAGGTCCAACACTGAGCCACCGACTTTTAGGAATAGAAGGCGGTGGCTCAGTGATGGGCCTACGTTAAATTGCAAGGATGTGCTACCTGGGGTTGCATGATACGAACGGGTGCAAATGATCCCGAAGGATGAGTACGCACCCTTCACCGGTCAGTGCGTACCAGCTGAGAACACTCCACACTATAACAGAGCCGCCGCCTGCCTGCACTTTCTCTTGTAGGCATGCGGGATCTATTACCCCGTGGGGTTAGCGCCAAACGGTACACGTTTCAAGTTAGCTTGCGACCAATGACGGTGTTTCCGAGCTCAGGCAAAGCGCACAGCCTTGTGTGGTAGGTCGGCAATGGCACCCTGGTGGACACTCTTCTCCGAAACCCCATAGATCGCAGGGAATGACTGTAACTGTATAAATCCAAACTTTATGGTAATTTTCGAGATGGAAGAGAGTAAAACATCTCCCGGATGTCGACTATCATACCACGGTCGAAATCAGTTAAAACCCGATAAGCTCTTCATCTGAACTACTACTACTTGAGCTTGCGTTGATATCTCCCTTTATACACTGAGTGGCCATTTTATTATGACCACGTGACAGTTTTATGCAAGTGAGCTATGGCTGCACGCTGTTGCCACCAGAAGGCGAGGCTAGTATAAAAAGGGAAAGTTTAGTGCTTGCGACAGTAGTAGAACTGATTTTTGGATGACGAGATAGCTAAAACATGCGATTTGACGGACTTTCAGCGTGGGATGATTGTAGGAGCTCGGAGCTATGCAGCGAGTATTACCGAAACCGCCGCATTCCTGAAATGTCCCAGAGCAGCTGTTGTTAAAGTGCTTAAATACTGGACTGTCAGCCAAAAAAAGTGGGTCTCTACGTGTAACGTGTGGTTGTCATCGACTAGTGACTGCTTGGGCGGAACGGAGAGTGTCCAGACTGGTAACAGACAGCAGAAGGGCAACAGTGCAGCAAATTACAGACCATGTTAATCAAGGTTTCCCTGAAATGATCTCTGCACACACTGTTCGCCGTACACTGCATCGGATGGGATATAGCAGCCGAAGGCCTGTTCGAACGCCTTTGCTTTCTGCAGATAACAAGATAAAACGTCTCCAGTTCGCACAGGAACACAAGGATTGGACAGTCGATAATTGGAAACAAATTATGTGGTCTGAGGAATCACGTTTTCAGTTGCATCATGCCGATGGCCGAGTGAGAATTTGGCGGAAAAAGCACAAAAGCATAGACCCCAAATGCATTGCTACAACCCTTCAAGCTGGTGGAGGTAACGTTATGGTTTGGGGAACGTTTTCCTGGCATGCTTTGGGCCCTTTAATTCCTGTTGATCAACGTCTGACTGGCACATCATATCTAAACATCGTTGCGGACCAAGTGCATCCTGTTATGTAGATGGTTTATATCAATGGCGATGGCTACTTCTAACAAGATAATGCGTCCTGCCATAGTGCTCGTATTGTACAGGATTGGGTTCAGGAAAATGCCGGTGAGTTTACGTTACTTAGGTGGCACCCACAATCTCCAGATCTCAACCCCATTGAGAATTTGTGGGATGAAGTTGAACGAACCATCAGGCAGCTGTATCCGCAAACCTGGTTTGGAAAGAGAGAAACGTATGCGTTAAGAATGTGTAATAGGATATAAAAACAAAATCGTATTCGAATTTACAATCGAGTATTTCAAAAGTAAGGGATTTTTTTTTCATTATTAAAAATATGAGATCGTACAGAATTTCTAAACATACCTTTTATAATGAAATTGAAATATAAATATTAATACAAAAGTCAAAATAGACATAGGCTTAACACTTTAACGACCATGACCCTAAAATTTTGTATCACTCTAAAATATCATAACGTCCTAAACTGTCTGTTGGCTTGCTTCATTGTTTAGTAACAATAACGATGACTGAATGTGATCCCTGATAATTACTCATACGTCGCGTAAATTTAAAGAAAAGGTAAATGTAGAAAATCTGGCACTCTAGAGAGGCATTTCCGACAGCTATGGTCGTTTGCATGTACGGGTGTTTTGGGTGTTATGGTTGTTAAAGGGTTAAAGTAATAAACAAATTATTCATGTGTGCAAGTACAAGGTTAGTAAAAATAATTTAAACACTTGGGAAATAGGTGACGTGTCTTTATTAATGAGGTATGTGGACCACCATTTGCCTTCCAACGTTCGTGAAATAGATTCACACAGCAGTTGAATAATCTACAGTGGAATGTTGAAACATCCGTCGATGAGATGATCAGCCACTTACTCCAATGATGTTGGAGGCGAAAACCTGCTTCGCATTCTGCTATTCAAAACTGCATAGTGTGGTTCGTTGAAATTCAAATCAGATGACTGGGCTGGTCAGAGAAGATGTTGAAGTTCATCTTGGTGCTCCTCAAACTAAGAATGAACTGTTCTGACTGTGTGTATGGGTTCATTATCGCTCTCCAAAACTGCCCAGGATGATATTCAAGTTAGGTGATTGAGGTTGCCAGGGAAGATGTTGATTTTCATCTTTGGGCTACTCAAACCATAACTGAACTGTTCTGGCTGTGTGTATATGTGCATTATAGCTCCCCAAAACTTCCCAGCATGATATTCAAGTCAGGTGATTGAGCTGGGGAGGGCAGATGTTGAAGTTTATCTTGGTTCTCCTCAAACCAAGACTGAACTGTTCTGGTTGAGTGTATGGGTGCTCTCCAAAACTTCCCAGCATGATATTCAAGTCAGGTGATTGAGGTTGCCAGGGAAGATATTGAAGTTGATGTTGGTGCTCCTTAAACCAAGACTTAACTGTTTTGGCTGTGTGTATGAGTGCATTTTCACTCTCCAAAACTTCCCAGGACGATATTCAAGTCAGGTGATTGAGCTGGCGAGGGCAGATGTTGAAGTTCATCCTAGTGCTCCTCATACCGTATGGCCGCATCTTGGGAAATGGCACAATTTTTGGTAAACAACATTTGGATCATAGGATGTACCTCATCACCTAGAATGTCCAAGGAGTCGGTGAGGGTAACTTGATCATGTAGGGTAATGTTGGGAACTACCGAATGCTAAGATATGGCCCGTCAAATCATCACAGTCCTAGCCCTATGTTTGATAGTTGGAACCAGACATTCAGATCAGTACCCGTCCTTAGAGAGTGTCCACGCATAAAATCGACCTATTGTTGGGAATAATATAAACGAGTACTCATCAAACCATATCACACGTTTTCAGACATCATCTGTCCAGATGTAATGCTCATGACACCATTTTTTACACACTGTATCGTTTATTTCTGTAATTAAAGGTTTAGAAATTCATCTCTTCCGTGGATGTTGGCTTTTTGAAGCTCTCTGCGGACAGTTTTTCTGTGGAAACAGTATGTTTCCGGTGGATATTGATTTCTGCTGTCACTTTTGCTGCAGTTGTTTGGCCTTGATTGGGCACAATCCTTGTACGTTATCAACGGTCCCACCCATTCAGTCTCGGTTTTCGCCGATGAAGTCTTTCAATGCTTCGTGTACGTAGTCATAACCGTGGAGGTTGCTTCTCTTGAAACATCAAACAATTTGACTGTTGTGGTTAGAGACGATCCTGCTGAACAGTCTCCCACGATTTGTGCTCTTTGAAAGTTTACAGGTCACCCATTTCACCGACCACTTGTACGAACCGCTGCTGAACATAACTTGTACTACATTGGCATACAATCTAGGGAATATATACAAAGAAGAGAGAAAAGATAATCACAACCGTTTTTTTAGTGTAGCTTACACAAATAACATTAACTCCTATGATCATGGCGTTCACATTATTTTTTCCAGCCCCTGTTTGTCTTACATATAAATTATTGTAATCCGAAATTACGAGTGAAAATCCTTCAAATACGTTGCGTCAGTAAATAAACAAAGACATCGCTCTTTCCACGTTTTAGCAACACACAGCAACCGAAAAACTGTTATTAGGTCACCAGATGGAGACGTCTCAGTAGCTGAGCCCATCTTACGGATTTATGATGTCAGAAGCTGATAGAAAAGCACATAGCTCCGTGGATTGTTGGCCACTGTTGTGTAATGCTAACGCGCTCGGCTAGATATCGAGAGATCAGGGATTCAATTCCCCAGCGGTGACCGAATAACAATTTTTTGATTGCTGTGTGTAGCTGAAACGTGGAAAGAGCGATGGCCTTGTTTAATTCAATGCAATTCATTTATTTTGTTGAGCCAAAGGAAAAAGAAAACGGTGTTATCAGTTGAAACAATGCACAGCGAGGAAGCAGGAGAAAAAGGCCAGCCCGGCCTGACAGGGTCCCATGCTCCCTAGGCTAGTTTTACCCTGATGTCAGTAGTTGCAATTACAAACGAGTGTATCATACTGACAAAACAAAACAAAAACAAGAAGGTAATGATATATGAGCAGATAATGAACATTACAGACAATGGATTGATAATGGTTGACGATGAAGATGATGATACAAGTTGTAATATTAGTCATAGTTCCCACCTGTAACGTACCAGGGGATGTGACGTACCTACCAGAAGGACGCACACGACATAGAGGCAGATAGGAATCAGAATAAAACGTCCGCGTAGCTCAATTGGTAGAGTGACTTGTTCCGGAATAAGCGGACTCGGGTTCGAATCCCGGCGTAGACCAAAAATGACGGAGACATTTACTTCGTTATAATGGCGCCCGAACTATCCGGATGACGCGACCGCTCAAAATCTCGCAATGGTGTGATGTTATTTCCACACCGCGAGATAGGAAAAATAGGAGAATCCCTTCTCCAGCACTTCGACAAAAAAAAAAAAAAAAAAAAAAAAAATAAGGGGGTGATGATGTAACGTACCAGGAGATGTGACGTACCTGCCAGAAGGACGCACACGACATAGAGGCAGATAGGAATCAGAATAAAACGTCCGCGTAGCTCAATCGGTAGAGTGACTTGTTCCGGAATAAGCGGACTCGGGTTCGAATCCCGGCGTAGACCAAAAATGACGGAGAAATTTACTTAGTTATACATCAACTGTAATCATTAATTTGATATGTTCCGATTCACTGTAATCATTATTTAAAATTACGAGTTTTTCCCCTTTACTTAATATAGCATAACTATATTACAAATCGGAAATCACACTCTGCCGCTTTTCCTGAATAAAATGAATGATATTCACTCCACGATCAATTGCACTATGGAGCTCGAACACAATGCTGTCTTGCCTTATATGGATGTATTATTGAGCAAGATGCCTGAAAATCGCCTTCGTACCCAAGTCTACTGTAAGCATACATTCGTCCCCAATTTGATGCCCCGCAGCTCATGCTGCCCTGCTAGTTACAAGACAGCTTTCTACCGTTCTCGAATAAGAAGAGACTTTGCAGTATCTTTCGAAGTTCTTTCCAGACAACGTGAATTAAAGAACGTTACCGAATTGGCCACTGAGGCAGGATACGCCCTGGACCTGGTACATAGCTATGTCAAGAAAGTCATAACCAGTCATACTAATCTTTCTACGCCGCAACTACACTACCTGGGCTCAATTCCATACATACCAAATGTTTCTTATCAGTTCAAGAACGCGCTCAAGAAAATGAACCTTGGTGTTGGCATCAGGTGTCCGACATCTTTATATGCCATGCTTCAGGAAAACTCTGACAAGTCCCAGCTTTCTAATGAGGCAGGTGTTTATGCCATCCCTTTACAATATCTTGACGGCTCCAAGCGATACTACATTGGAATGACCAAGCGTTCGTTTGGAACTAGTAGCCTCTTACTCCACACCAAAATCTACCACCGTTTCCGAATCTTTAGAGATCGTTACCAACAGTAAATCATGAAATGACAGCCTCTCGCTGGAGTTCCCACGAGTGTCGAACCAATTTTTCAAATAATAAATGCATTTCCTTTTCTTCTATGATTCCGCATGTTAACGAGCTATGACGTAGAAGACTTTTCGTACTTCTACGTTATTTTAAAAACATAACCATAAGATGAAATAGTTCCTAAATTAAACCTTAACGGTCACACGAAACATGTAAACGACAGAAGTCAAACTTACGGAAAAGACGCTTTATTCAGGATGTAGCACTTCCATAACAAATCATAACATCACATAGTAATCCACACACCACACAGCTCTACACAGCTCTTAATACAACGCTCTACAACACAACGCTCAACTTGCAACACTTCTCCAAGCAACGCTCTCTTTAACAACGCTCGCTTACAATAGTTTAGTCGTCGTTTTTATCTCTCGTTCTTATCTTATATCAGGCGTACGTCTCGTTCATTCAACCTCAATTATGTTGCCAACAGAATTTGTTTGAGAGAAAAGATATCACGTTAAGAGAGAAGTATAACTGAGTATAAACTCAAGATTTACATAGGGAAAGAAACTAAAAAGGAAAGGTAATTTAGAATACACGTCACAGACCCTGACGCCTGGAGTCTTTGGATGAATAATTACTTAGCATCTGCTCGTTTATTGTCAAGTCAAGTCACCGCGTTCAAATTGTTGAAGCGTTCTATTATTCAGTTTGCAGTTTGCTGTCTACCTTCCTTGAGAAAGACATCTGGTTGATGTGCGGAAGCTTGGAAACCTAGATTTGTAATCTACGCCAGGAAATTCGGATTACTAATATAGTTATGCTATTTTAAGTGTGATTGGTGTACAGTTCCTCGTTACTATTTTCCCTTTACATTTTTCTTTTTGGAGGCATTTAAAACTGTACAATAATATTTCACTTTTAAAATTTCGTTTATACGAGTTCATTTGCAATTGAAAATGTTTGATATGGTTCAAAAATCTGATGAAAATACCCAATGAGATTTATAGTTCCTGTACTTAGTACTTACGTATTTTCTATCTTGTAGCGATTATGTAAACATGAAAACCTTATCTTTTCGAGGTCCTTTTCATTTGTAACATTGTTGTAAAGAAATATTGCTTTTTTTCCTAAAGCAATCCTCTTTTCCAGACAGCTGGAAAGGTCACACATCTCAATTGATCGTTTCTGGACCAGATACAAGCGCCACAATACGGACGCTTCAGCCTGTGACGTCATATCAAATACGTGTTATTACGGAAAACGCGATTGGAAAAAGTCGACCGAGCAGCGTTATAAATGTCACTACTGATGTTGAAGGTGAGAAATAACATTATCTTCCTATATAATTATATTTTTAAGAAAATAATGCATGTTGTATCGTTCTTTGAGGGAGCATACCGTAAAATACAGTACACTTTACAGGATCTGTAGTAAGGATTTACATGCGCGAATGCTTGAAGACACGTATGCAAATCAACTTGCATGCGCGAATCCTTGAAAACCCGTATGCAAATCAAACTCTACGCTCGCAGCTGGGTGAAGGACACCTTTCAGTGAGGAATACCACCAATCATTATGGTGCAGCACAGAAGAATCTTCCTTCCAAAAACTGTGTGTTTTATGCGTAGTTTCATTTTGTTGTTTTCTTTTGTTTTCTTTTAGGCTTCCCTTTTTCCGTGACCTTTGCCCATTTCCCCTTTTCTGCTGGTGCGGTTTAACTTGCACACAGGTAAGTGTGTAGGGTAGCTTACAACTTCACGATCTTAACGGCAAGTCGTATACTCCTAAATCTCTGATTTTTTCCTCACTTTTTTTTTAGGATCTTTCCTCTCAGGACAACCACTTTCCGCTCCTAGTCCTTCTATTTTTAAGGCTTTCCAAAAAATAGCGAGTTGAAGTTAGAAGGGCTTCAAAGTTACTCATAACACGACATAACATTTCAGAATTTATAGTGTCTTTTTTTTTTTTGATTGGAGGTTTAACGACCACCGTGAGCAACTCAATGGGCTATAAGCAGTCGCCCGTCCCTAATTTAGCGTTACTGGTTCCAGGGAAGGGATAGAGCCAGTGCCGTAAGATAAACACAACATCCATGCCTCACCGGGATTCGAACCCGGACCCCTTACGGACGAATGATCAGAGGCCATCAGTTAGATCACTGCGCCACCGGGGCGGCTTATAGTGGTTGTCCAAACTCATTGAAACACCTCGCTGAAAACAATGACTTTGGTATGTGCTGCTTTTTGAGTAAAGTGAACATGTAGCTACATTTGTTTTTGTAAAAAGGTGTTGCTCACAGTCTCAAGGATCTGTGTGATTGCATTGTAAATCGGTGTTTGCATAATTTCGTTCCAGGTGAAGGCACAATGAGTGACCTGTCGGAGTTCCAAAAAGGGCAGATTGTAGGAGCCCGTCAGGTTGGTGCGTCGGTACCCACAGTGGCACAGGTATTGGGGGTATCGAGAGGTACCGTGTCGAAGGTCATGACAGCATACAATGTTCACGACACAACATCATCTGCGAGACACAAATGTGGAAGGAAAACCAAACTGACTGCGAGAGACAGAAGGACATTAAAGAGGATTGTGACCTTAAGGAGGAAGACCACGGCGACGAAAGTGACTGCTGAGCTTAATGCACATCTCTACAACCCAGTGTCTACCCATACCGTGCGAAGGGAATTGCATAAGCAGAATATTTTCGGCAGAGCTGCGGTTGCAAAACCCCTGGTGTCACAGGTGAATACGAAACGGGGACTAAAGTTGTGCCAGGAACATAAAACGTGGACTGCGGATCAATGGAAACATGTCTTTTTTCCGATGAATCAAGTTTCTTACTATTCCTCACCACAGGACGGGTTCACCTGTGGAGAAACCCCGCAGAAACCTACAACCCAGACTGTCTTCTTCCTGCAATGAAGTATGGGGGCGGTTCCGTAATGGTTTGAGCCATGATCTCTTGGTTTCCAGCAGGTCGTAGTATCACCTTACACGGACGGATCACTAGCGGTGACTGTGTCACTCTTTTGGCCGACCATGTGCATTCAATGGCGCAGACATTGTTTCCACCAGGGGATTGCATCTTTCAAGATGATAATGCCCCGATTCAGAGAAGCCGAACTGTTCAATCATGGTTTGAGGAACATGAGGATGAAGTTGCACACCTTCCTTGCCCTCCAAAATCACCGGACTTAAACATCATTGAGCCCATGTGGTCTGTGTTGGAAACAGAGTGCGATCCCGTTATCCTCTTCCGGCGTCTCTCAAGGAATTGGAGCAGTTTTTGCAGGAAGAATGGTACAACATGCAACGTATCCCCATCCACGACTTGCATGCGTCCATTCCAAGGAGGATTCAAGCAGTTTTAAATGCCAAGGGTTCTTCCCACATCATATTAGGTGCGTGACACCTATTGTTTCAAGGTGTTCCCATTATTTTTAACAACCCCTTTATATACAGTATATGTACCTCTCCAATCCCAGCGCACTTTCCTGCGTAACCCTTCTTTGCACTGATGCAAATATTTGGTAATGTTCGAATATTTTTGATATTATAATGTATGTATGGATATATAACATAAACGTATGTTGTAACTTATGCATATACAGGGTGTCCAAAAACTAAATGTGCACTAAAAGTAACATTTACCATGTCGAACTGGTTCCTAAGGAAGGTGTTGAAAATGGGCCCCACCGACGTCCAGACATGTCTTGTGCATGTTGGTGAAGAACTTTCTCAGGGTATGTGGTAGGATTTGCTCGATGTGGGTCGTTATTGCAGGCTGTAGCTCTTGACATGTCCCTACCTTCTTCGGACAAGAAATCTTGGAATTGCTATTGCAGCCTGTCACGTGCAGAATGTCCTCAAATTCGTCAGACAGGAACTCTTGGAACCACCCGCAGTACTGAACACGGGTCACGTGGTCTGTTTCTTTCAGCTGATTCACGACAGACACATTGCACATGTGGAAAAAGCAACCACCTTTTCAGAATATCGTGGGCGGTGTGAATATCACGCTTGGGCACGTTTCCTAGTTGGGACCGCAGCTTCACGGATGTTTGTGGATTCCTCTGTATCCTGTCCTGTATCCTGTCCTGGATATCCTATACTTTCTCGTCTGCCGCGGATGGCCTACAAGGGAAAGGGGGGGGGAGCATCCAGAACACTGCCAGTTTCCCGAAACTTTGCCATGAGCTGAAGTACCGCATTACGGTGGGTGACGTCTGCATCACGAAATTTCATAGAGAACTGTTTTTTCACTGCGTCTGTTTACTTTTTGTCATGCCGAAAGACATGTTCCACTCAAAACACTCTGTTCAACAATCAACACCATTGTCCATGCGCCGAGACGAGTGATAAATCGACAAGTTTGCCTCCGTGCACCATGCGCTCGGGAATGACCTTTGCTCGGAATGTCAGCTCCACGCGCCTTGGGGTGGGCAGATATGAAGGTTATCAGACACACCCCAAGTAGCACACTGACATTGGCCAACGGTTGGTCCAACGATATTTTTGCGTCGGCAGCGTTGGACGAAGGTTGCGTTGTTTATCGAAGATTGGCCAACGGTTTTTCCAACAACACATGACCAACCATGGTTGTCCAACAACACATGATCACATTGGAAAACTCCAACGTGGGTCCAACCGTTGAACCAACACATATCCAATTGTTGGCCGCCGAGTCATCTCATCGCTGGGCCGACCGTTGAAAGCCCACGGTTCGTCCAACATAATATTGCTACCTGGCACAGCACTTCCACGAGGAGGGTCACTTCTACTGTAATTCCATTCAAAATTTCTTTATTATTACATTACTACAATTCGTACATTTAGTACACAGGCATTATTCGGACACCCTGTATTTGCATAATGGGGATTTTCACACCAAATCGGATTTGGTGAGCGCCCTGATTTAACAAGGATTTTCGTCTGTCTCGAGTTCCTCGGTATAACTGTGTCCTACTGTATATACTATCGATGAATAAATGTTATTACAATACGATTAATGTGTATGTGGATACCAGTGAGATTATATTGCGGCAGTGGATTGTGCCCACAAGTACAAGTGCTTGTACGGTAAGTAAGCTAATGGTATTACGTAAGTTAATATATGGTTCTTTCTATCTTGTCTTCGGTTATTTGTTTCTAAAGTGTGGTTTATATGAAACGAAGTTGTCTAAGAACATTAACTAATTAGCTACCCGTTTAGTTAACAATTTAAAACAATGTACGTATATAAAAAGCTAAAACGCTATAGGAACCTGTACGAGAACAGCTGATGGGGGTATCAGTGGTTACCTACAGAGATACCACAGAAAACTACACCAAAACTCAACCTGTAACAGCGCAAGATCCAATTGATTGTGTTTTGCGGCGGCCGCTGGTTGTGCGTTTTATGAGCTTTTCAAGCACGGGGAAACGATCCATGTTTTTGCGCACTCAGAGATCCTACTTAGAGGTCTGCACGGGCCGGGTCGGGCCTTTGCTCGATTCTAAGTTGGGAAAACGGGCCGTACCTTCGATATTTAATGTCCGAGCAGGGGTTTTTGGGAGCAGAACAATCGCTGTACGATGCCTTTCTCGTTTGGAAAACTCACAACATACAGCAGCAAGATAAGATTGAATAATTTCTGCTCATGGAAAAAATAGACGTTTTACGACATCCTACAAAACAATTGGAGTGGGTCAGCTTCCTTTGTTTTTCATTGTGAATGTTGTACCTCCTCTCTCTCTAACTTTCACCCTCTTCTCATGCTTCAGGGCAGGCTATTAACTGAAGCATCTCTAAGCCGAGCCACTCGCTCTCAGATGATCTTTCTTATTGTTCTGGTCGGCGGCACTTTGTTCTCTAGAGGTGTGAAAGGCTTCTAAGTTGTCTTAAGCGGCATGGGAGAAATGAGCTGGGAGAAACTTACTTCTGTATATAAATCTGTGCCGTATTTTCCCCATTTGTACTCTCAAGCGGTCATTTTCAAAACTTCTGTGACACTGAATAGCTGGGCAGTCTGTCGTTATCCCCCCCCCCCCTTAGCATATGCTCAGTTCAGTGTTGCTGATAATTATGGAATTTAAGAAAGCGAAAGATTTTCGCGAAAAAAAAATCGCTTCCGGAGAATATGTGCTTGTAGACAATGCAAAGGGGAAGAGCGGTATTTGGAAATATTTTAAATTGCAGTCCCATCTGACATTAGTCGGCCGAAAACCGTTATGCAGTGCACTAAATGCAAAAACGTTATGAGTTACGATAGCACAAAATCTGGAACATCGCATCTTAAACGGCAAAAATGTGTCTCCCCGCCTCTCCCATCACACACACGAGAGACATATTGGGTTCCAGCGATAAGATATGCCAGTAGAGATAGATGCACTTTATGAAGCCATAAAATCTTCTCCCAGTAGAATGATTGGACTCATAATTCTGGATATTTCGTACTTTTCGAATTAACCCCCCCTCCTTACCCCCAAGGATATTTCCGGGTCTGGCGGTAGGGAATAATAATTTGAAAACCCAGAAAATTTAAATTTGAAAGGCATGGAAATTGCCTTTTTCATGAAATATTTTTAAATATACAAGCCCCCTGCCTCCTCTGACTTTCCGGGACTTATACAGAGACTCAGAAATATTCTGAATTATCGTTTATTGTAATAGAATACGTGTAGCAATTAAGAAAACGAAAATTCTTCAGGAGTCGAATGACCGAGTGCACCAGGTGTCAAATTCGTTTTTTGGTAATTGTTGAAATTTTACGGTTCGACACGGGCCTTGGAAATAGGAGAAATATACTGGCTGGGCCTTGGAAGTGCGGGCTTCGGCCGGGCCTTATATTTCTGCAAGTGAGCATGTCAGTGACTCTCACCATCTGCCGTGGCTACTTCTGCTATCCATCGCGCTAAATGTGTTCAGCGAGTATGACAGTGACTTCCAACTTCTTCCATGTCCACTGCTGCTGTCCATTGCGCAAGATATGTTGATCATGACAGTGACTTCCACCATCTTCCATGGTAACTACTGGTGTCCCTCGCACAAGATGTGTTCAGCGAGTATGACAGTGACTCACACCATCTTCCATTACCACTTCTGCAGTTCACCCCGCAAGATGTGTTCAGCAAGCATGACAGTGACTTCCAACTTTTTCCATGTCCACTGTTGCTGTCCATTGCGCAAGATATATTGAATGATCATGACAGTGACTTCCACCGTCTTCCATGGCCACTACTGGTGTTCCTCGCACAAGATATGTTCAGCGAGTATGACAGTGACTCACACCATCTTCCATTACCACTTCCGCTGTCCACCGCGCAAGATGTGTTCAGCAAGCATGACAGTGACTTCCAACCTTTTCCATGTCCACTGTTTCTGTCCATTGCGCAAGATATATTGAATGATCATGACAGTGACTTCCACCGTCTTCCATGGCCACTACTGGTGTTCCTCGCACAAGATATGTTCAGCGAGTATGACAGTGACTCACACCATCTTCCATTACCACTTCCGCTGTCCACCGCGCAAGATGTGTTCAGCAAGCATGACAGTGACTTCCAACCTTTTCCATGTCCACTGTTTCTGTCCATTGCACCAGATATGTTGAATGATCATGACAGTGACTTCCACCGTTTTCCATGGCCACTACTGGTGCTGCTGTCCCTCGCACAAGATGTGTTCAGCGAGTATGACAGTGACTCACACCATCTTCCATTACCACTTCCGCTGTCCACCGCGCAAGATATGTTCAGCAAGCATGACAGTGACTTCCAACTTCTTCCATGTCCACTGCTGCTGTCCATTGCGCAAGATATGTTGATCATGACAGTGACTTCCACCATCTTCCATGGTAACTACTGGTGTCCCTCGCACAAGATGTGTTCAGCGAGTATGACAGTGACTCACACCATCTTCCATTACCAATTCTGCAGTTCACCCCGCAAGATGTGTTCAGCAAGCATGACAGTGACTTCCAACTTTTTCCATGTCCACTGTTGCTGTCCATTGCGCAAGATATATTGAATGATCATGACAGTGAATTCCACCATCTTCCATGGCCACTACTGGTGTTCCTCGCACAAAATGTGTTCAGCGAGTATGACAGTGACTCACACCATCTTCCATTACCACTTCCGCTGTCCATCGCGCAAGATGTGTTCAGCGAGCATGACAGTGACTTCCAACCTCTTCCATGTCCACTGCTGCTGTCCATTGCGCAAGATATATTGAATGATCATGACAGTGACTTCCACCTTCTTCCATGGCCACTACTGGTGTTCCTCGCACAAGATATGTTCAGCGAGTATGACAGTGACTCACACCATCTTCCATTACCAATTCTGCAGTTCACCCCGCAAGATGTGTTCAGCAAGCATGACAGTGACTTCCAACTTTTTCCATGTCCACTATTGCTGTCCATTGCGCAAGATATATTGAATGATCATGACAGTGACTTCCACCGTCTTCCATGGCCACTACTGGTGCTGCTGTCCCTCGCACAAGATATGTTCAGCGAGTATGACAGTGACTCACACCATCTTCCATTACCACTTCCGCTGTCCACCGCGCAAGATGTGTTCAGCAAGCATGACAGTGACTTCCAACCTTTTCCATGTCCACTGTTTCTGTCCATTGCGCCAGATATGTTGAATGATCATGACAGTGACTTCCACCGTTTTCCATGGCCACTACTGGTGCTGCTGTCCCTCGCACAAGATGTGTTCAGCGAGTATGACAGTGACTCACACCATCTTCCATTACCACTTCCGCTGTCCACCGCGCAAGATATGTTCAGCAAGCATGACAGTGACTTCCAACCTTTTCCATGTCCCCTGCTGCTGTCCATTGCGCAAGATATGTTGAATGATCATGACAGTGACTTCCACCATCTTCCATGGCCACTACTGGTGCTGGTGTCCCTCGCACATGATTCGTGCAGCGAGTATGACAGTGACTCCCAACATCTTCCATTACCACTTCCGCTGTCCACCGCGAAAGATATGTTCAGCGGGCAAGACAGTGACTTCCACAATCTCCCTTGGGCACTGTAAATTCCTGTTATGAACCCCACTGAGAATGAGTGGGACACAAAGAAACATGTCCTGTAACTAAGTTCTTCCTTCAAATCTGAGCCAGTTAATTAACTAAATAATAACGTAAGGAATTGTACACAAACTATACAAAAGATAGTATAATTATGCTAACGTAATAATAACTACACCACACTGTGAATACTCAAGAGACGCAAATAGCGTATTAAATCCGTTTGTTTTTGCGGCGTAGTAAGTACAAAGATTCTCCAAGCTTTCGCATTCCAATGGGATGCTCCCAGTGGAATGGGAATGCTTAGCGAATCTTTGTACTTACCACGCCGCAAAAACAAACGGATATAATACGCTATTTGCGTCTTCGGGTATAATTATGATAGTTATCGGAATTTATTGGCGTAGATAAAATCAGAGTGTCCAAGCTTTCGCACATCAACCAAATGGCTTTTTCAAGGAAGGTAGACAGCAAACTAGACGATAGAACGCTTCATAGATTTGAAAGTGGTGACTTGACTAGACAATAAAGGAAGAGATGGAATTGTAATTATTCAATAAAAACACGAGGCATCATGTTCGTTTTGCACGCGGAATCCTTGGAGGAAAACAAAAGGCATTAATTATTTGAAGAATTGGTTCCAAATTCGTCGTGACCTCCAGCGAGACGCTGTGATTGCATTCCTCATTGTTGGTAATCATCTCCAGTGTATCTCGAATGAAAGTGGATTTAGGAATACAGTAGGAAGCTAATTTCTTTATGTCATCCCACATAGGATCAGCGAGCTAATGTTAATGATCTGTCTGGTGAACGCCCTGGTATGCTAAAGATGCACTCGAAACTGTGCCAAAACGCATACGTGCTGCGATTCGGGCTGAATGAGGTCCAATCCGGTATTGAAGAAAGGTTTCTAATTTAGCCTACGGGTGTGTATTTTAATTTGCTGCTTCTGTTTGTTAATCTTTAGGATGGTTCAAAGGTTTGACAATGGATGCTATTATTTTGCCTTTATTCTATTTTAACACGTTCAAGTTCTTGCTAAGATATTTTACAGCCTGTGCTCAGATACGTCTCTTTTTCCGTGCAACACATTTGTCAACATAGTGTGGTTGTTCATGACATACATTTCTTCTGCTTGGCTAGGCGAGTAAAGAATTCCGTTCATTTCTCGAAGGCAAACTAACCTTGTGCGACACTCATTTAGTCGTTCATGCCATTTTTCTTCAGTGGACACGAATCACTGCTTCCAGATTACGTGCAGCCTTTCCTAAGTGGCGGAAAGGCGTTTGCTAGCCTCAGCTTTGTCGAAGACTATTCACTTTTCCTAAATCTCTGATTAACGAGGACTGAAGAAACAAGTTTCCCCTAAGGCCTTTCACTCAGCGTTTCCCCCGCCTATTCTATTACCTCAGAGTTCAAGACGCACGTCTGTCTTGTATGACGAAAGAATGCCGACTGAAAAATTTCCACAGAAATATTGATCACATATGACGTGTCAAGACGACATATCTGCAGAAATATATTCCGACTGTGTAGCTCACTCTGTTAGAACAACCTGCTCTGGAACGCCGAAGCCTGGATTCGATTCCCAACAAATTTGTGAATTTCACGCACATGAAAGAAATGCCCGCTTTCGAAAATAGGGAAATACGCCAATTGTTGACGGACGAGCTCATACAGTGATGTGCCAAATCATAATGATCACTGGCATTCTAAGCATGCGCATCACTGCGCATGCGTAGAATGCCTCACTCGGGATAATCCATAGCGTCACTACGTCGAGACATATAGAGACGCACGTACAGGATGCGCCGTTTATTTCTTCATCTGATGTGACTACTTCAGCTGTAAAAGGGATCCAGTTCCATTTATTTTTAATACACCACAATGTCAATACTCAAGAAACGAGTCTCCAGTATTAAATCCGTTTATTTTTATGGCGTAATAAGTATAAAGATTCGCCAAGCTTTCGCACTTCACTGGGAGGCTTTCTAAATGGTAAACATTGCAATGGTAGACATTGTTTCAAAAAGCCTCCCAGCGCAGGCTTTTTCAGTGGTAAACATTACAATGGTAGTCATTGCCTTAAAAAAGCCTCCCAGTGGAGGCTTTTTCAGTGGTAGACATTGTGTTAAAAAAGCCTCAAAGTGGAGGTTTTTTTTAATAGTAGACATTGCAATGGCACTCATTGCCTTAAAAAACCTCCCAGTGGAGACTTTTCCAATGGTAGACATTGCAATTGTAGTCATTGCCCTGAGAAAGCCTCCCAGTGGAGGATTTTCCAATGGTAGCCATTGCAATGGTAGTCATTACCTTAACAAAGCCTCCCAGCGGAGGCTTTTTAAATGGTAGTCATTGCCTTAACAAAGCCTCCCAGTGGAGGCTTTTTCAATGGTAGTCATTGCCTTAAAATGGCCTCCCAGTGGAGGTTTTTTCAATGGTAGACATTGCAATGGTGGTCATTGCCTTGAAAAAGCCTACCAGTGGAGGCTTTTTCTAATGGTAGACATTACAATGGTAGACATTACCTTGAAAAAAGACTCCCAGTGGAGTACAATAGCTTGGAGATTTTTGTGCTTATTACGTCATAAAAATAAACGGATTTAATACGCTATATGGGTTTCTTGGGATGCAGTATCGTGTCCATCTTGTGTTTCACTTGGGACTGTGTAACTTTGTGAAGAGTGGACACAATCGTTATATTAAATCTTCATTATTACAACAGATATTTTTACTAAAATAAAAAACTTTAATTTAAAAAAATGTCGATTGTTTCAACATCAAAAAGTCAGAAGTTAACATTTAAGACTTGCTCAACCTGATGATTATGTTCTTCTCAATACTATAAGCGAATTCGACGAACTTTAAAGTCACGTTCATATCATAGTTATTAGAAATACTTTATGGCATCTGTAATTACTTTTAAAAACAATTTATAGGACCTGTAATTATCATTAAGAGCAATTTAAAAGACCCAAAACAGGTTTGCTATGTACGCCATTCTCGTGTTAAATAATAATTATGTGATATGCGTATATACAGTGTGTGACGCACTACATCGGTGAAAACGCGTATGAAGACGACAAATCTGCAGCGAGCCATTGTGTCCGCGTATCTCAGTTAGGAGAGCAACTTACTCTGGGGTGAGGGGACCCGGATTCGATCGCGGAAAAACTTGTGTTGTTATATTGACGCCCGAACAGGGACAATGGATCCAATGGCCGTTGGATTCTTCGAAAAATATGTGATGTTTATTCCACACATTGTTTGAAATTAATGAAAAGTTGCTACTTCGCTTCAAATTAAAAAAAATGAGAGGGAGATGATGTGACGTACTACGTAAGCAAAAACACGTGTCAAGGCGACAAATCTGCAGCGAGATGTGGTCCCGACTGACCCGAGGGACATGCGCCCATTCCACTTTAGGGTGGGGTGATGTGACGTGCCTGCCCCGAAGGACGAAGATGAGATAAAGGCAGAGAGCAATGAGAGCACATGCCAGTGTAGTATAGTGGATAGCACTCGGAGCTCCGGACCCGAGAGCTGTGGGTTCGAGTTCATCCCCTGGCATAAAAATGTTGCAGAAATTTAATTTGTCATATTGCCGGGAGTGGCCTAGTGGGCAACGTTCGTGACTGCCACGGAAACGACCTCAGGTTTGATCCCAGGCACGTACAAACGCTCGATTTACTAAATATCCGCCGTGCGTCGGATGGGCACGTTAAGCCGTCGGAATACAGGTACTGCCCCCCCGGTAATAAATAAGGGCGTCTTCCTCCCCCTTTATACTTCGCTTCCAAGCCACTTTCCTATCGGCCACTCTAGCCCAAATATCCTAGCTTCCCATTTCTAAGGGTTGTTTAAGACCTGGGGTCAGACACTCCCTTCCTAAAATCCTCTACATATGATAATTTGACCAATTTGTCATATTGGCTCCCGAACTTCCAGGATGGTCTAGCTGTTAGGTTTCTCGCAATGGTGTGATGTTCTTTCCACACCGCGAGATAGGACAAATGAAAATCCCTTGTTCCGTACTTCGAAAAAGTAAATAGTGTGATGTTACGTTCCGCAAACCAAATTATCTGGGATTTCTCAAATGCACATTCTTCATCGAATGCCTGCTTTTAGCGACACATGATCTCGATTGACCCGTGGACGATGCCGCCGGCTCTCTTTAGGGGAGAAGATGTCACAATTTGTCAGCGCCGGGCATCTAATTGGTGTCCTCTCTCTTTGGAGTAAGTCGCTATCCCAACTGAGCTACGCGGACATAATGTCTTGCTACAGATTTGTCGTCTTGACACTTATTGTCACCTCTGTAGTACGTCACAACTGAGTTTTGCATTAGGAACATCCGTCATTTTACATATTCAGAGCGATGACGAAATACCACGGGATATCCCCGTCACGTGTGGCTGCTATAAATTGTACACACCTATTCTATGTACGTAATAAGTAAACGTTTGTCAGTAATGGCGAAACGTGGCGACTTAAGCCAATTTGACTGTGTCCAGACTGTTCGGGTCCGATCGACAGGAGTTAGTATTCCAGCCGTACTTGTTGGCTGCTCCAGTACTACTCTATCAAGTGTGTACCAGGACTAGATTAATCATAGACAGACATCCAGAAGAAGAGCTCACATTAGTTAGCTACGCCTGGTTGATTCGAGAGGTGAACGTTGGGTGTCACGAGTGGTATCTCAGCAACGACGAGCAAGAGTCACCCAGCACACCCGCCAGTACACCAGCGGTGAAGTTCGACCTATTTCCACATGCACCGTGCCTTGCTTCACCTCGGATTACATACAGAGAGACCAACGAAGCACCTATGATGACGTCCAGTCATAGCAAACAACGCCTTGCGTGGGCCAAGGAACAAGGGCAATGGACCTTTGACATAAGGAAGGTGGTCGTCTGGAGTGATGAGTCCAGTTTTCTGTTGCGCCATGCTGATGGCTACGTTCACATATGGAGTAAACAGTATGAAACCATCTTCCCTGGTGCATACTAGAGGTTCAACAGGCCGGTGGAAGTAGGGTTCTGGTCTGGGGAATTTTTTCTTAGTAAGTCATGCTGGTTATCATCCTACAAAAACTAAATGGTGGAGGCAGCAAGGACCTATTAGCTTGCCATCTCCATCTATATTAGGAAGAGGTTTACCCGGACACAGTACCATCTTTCAACAGAAAAACGTCCCGTGTCATCTGGTTGGTATAACTATTGAGTGGTTGGAGGAACACGACAACAAATTCGCCACATTGCTTTGGCCCCCAAACTCCCCTGATTGCAACCCAATTGAACATTTTAGGGATATTCTACAACGTGGCGTGAGAACTGCTGATCCTTCACGGAATGAGTGTGGACTCACGGAGCTACTGCGCCGGACATGGGTCAAGTTACGCATAGAGGATGTTCGACACCTTGAATCTGTTTCTAGGTGTATGCGAACCGTGAAGGCAGAGAAAGGTGGACCAAAATGTTATTAAGTAGCTGTTTTTAAAGCAAAGTTAACTCGATGTACACCCTAGTATACTACAAGTACATTTTTTATATCCTCACCTGCAAAAATGCATTTAAGACGCCACTGTACAAAGGGATTTGTTTTGTACGAGTGATTTGATTTGAAGGTATTGAAGGAAGCACACTGACTTGTGTAGTTCTCACTGAATATTTACGCTTCTTTGTTCTAAAATCTGACTTCTATGTGGCGATATTCTACGATTATTCTCTTTCGGGGCACAATGTTATGAATTGGGAAAGTATCAAGAAAATATATTGTTTCCTATTCCTGAAAGAGTGAGGATTGTATGTCGTTGCATACTTTCTGTGATTAAGCTCTTTGATTGAGCAGGATATTTTGCCTACTACTTCTCCTTGATGAATAAAGGGACTGAACCTTGTGAGTACGAATCATTTAACATTCTTCTGTCCGGTTTTAGTTAGTTGATTCATGTTTACTCAATGCGTGAAGTGAAGCTGTCGAGACTCGTCTGAGTAATTTAGTAAGCTTTAGAATGAAGCAAGTCACTGCAGCACGTTTACGCTTAGTCGGAATGATTTACAGTGAAATTTATCTTAATCATTATTCCTCATAGGGTAATAGATGTAATTAATAAGCAGGTTTTAATGCAAAAGTGGGCATAACTTTTATATTAACTGACAGAGGTCGTTCAAATTGCACATATTGGAGGAGTCACTCTTTTTCTATACAAAGGTACTACTCAACATAGTCTCCATCACAAAGGTACTACTGAACAGTCTTCATCACAAAGGTACTACTCAACATAGTCTCCATCACAAAGGTACTACTGAACATAGTCTTCATCACAAAAGTACTACTCAACATAGTCTTCATCACAAAGGTACTACTCAACATAGTCTCCATCACAAAGGTACTACTCAACATAGTCTCCATCACAAAGGTACTACTGCACATAGTCTCCATCACAAAGGTACTACTCAACATAGCCTCCATCACAAAGGTACTACTCAACATAGTCTCCATCACAAAGGTACTACTCAACATAGTCTCCATCACAAAGGTACTACTGCACATAGTCTCCATCACAAAGGTACTACTCAACATAGTCTCCATCACAAAGGTACTACTGCACATAGTCTCCATCACAAAGGTACTACTCAACATAGTCTCCATCACAAAGGTACTACTGATCATAGTCTTCATCACAAAGGTACTACTCCACATGGTCTCCATCACAAAGGTACTACTGCACATAGTCTCCATCACAAAGGTACTACTCAACATAGTCCCCATCACAAAGGTACTACTCAACATAGTCTCCATCACAAAGGTACTACTCAACATAGTCTCCATCACAAAGGTACTACTGAACAGTCTTCATCACAAAGGTACTACTCAACATAGTCTCCATCACAAAGGTACTACTCAACATAGTCTCCATCGCAAAGGTACTACTCAACATAGTCTCCATCACAAAGGTACTACTGAACAGTCTTCATCACAAAGGTACTACTCCACATAGTCTCCATCACAAAGGTACTACTCAACATAGTCTAAATCACAAAGGTACTACTCAACATAGTCTTCATCACAAAAGTACTACTCAACATAGTCTCCATCACAAAGGTACTACTCAACATAGTCTCCATCACAAAGGTACTACTCAACATAGTCTCCATCACAAAGGTACTACTCAACATAGTCTCCATCACAAAGGTACTACTCAACATAGTCTCCATCACAAAGGTACTACTGCACATAGTCTCCATCACAAAGGTACTACTCAACATAGTCTCCATCACAAAGGTACTACTGAACATAGTCTTCATCACAAAGGTACTACTCCATATAGTCTCCATCACAAAGGTACTACTCCACATAGTCTCCATCACAAAGCTACTACTCAACATAGTCTCCATCACAAAGGTACTACTGCACATAGTCTCCATCACAAAGGTACTACTCAACATAGTCTCCATCACAAAGGTACTACTGAACATAGTCTCCATCACAAAGGTACTACTGAACATAGTCTCCATCACAAAGGAACTACTCAACATAGTCTCCATCCCAAGCGATGCATTTGCGCCATTGTTCAACCCAACTCTCGAATCCCTTTTGAAAAAATTCAGGTGTGGACTGTTGTACCCACTTTTTCACACCACTTTCACCTCGTCTGTGTCATGAAATCTTTCTCACCGGAGACTTTCCTTAATTGGACCGAATAAGTGGAACTCGGAGAGCGCCAGATCTGGATTATTGTGGATGAAGGACCACAGACCAGCCTGATTTGCTGATCTCTGACATGTTGCCAAATATGTGTGTGGACTCGCATTATCATTGTAAATTTGAATCGTTTTCAGATTCTTGTTCGGTCTCTTCCTCCGTATGGCTTCTCTAAGCTCCTTGCGTGTCTCAATGCACCGTTCGCTGGTCACGGTTCGGCCACATTCCAGAAACATCAAGGAGAATGACACCTATGCCATTCAAAAAAAAAATCACCATCACTTTATGTGCTGATTGCTGGCTCTTGAACTTCTCAGGCCTTGGTGAAGAGGTGTGACTCCATTCCATGGATTGATTCTTGGTTTCTGGATCGTAAAGATTTACGCACGTTTCATCCCCTGTCACCAGATCGCAAAACTGTTGTCTTCATTCGGTTCAAACCCTTCCAGCAGATTAGAGGAGACTTCCACTCTTCTTTCTTTCAAATCGGGTGTCAACTGCCGAGGTATCCCTTTTGCACACACTTTCCGATACCCTAAGTCTTCTTCTTCTTTTTTTTTTTTTATTTTTTTGGTTGGAGGTCTAACAAACACTGTGAGCAACTCAATAGGCTATAAGCAGTAGACCGTCCCTAATTTAAGGCCACTGTTTCCAGGAAAGGGAGAAACCCAATGCCGTAAGATAAACACAACATCCATGCCTCACCGGGATTCGAACCCGGACCCCTCGCGTACGACAGATCAAAAGCCATCGCTTAGACCACTGCGCCATCGGGCCGGCCCTAAGTCGTCCACTATCTTCTGTGTGGCATTGTGACCAGAGTCCAGTTGTGCAACAAGCTCACGAATGTGACTCGTCTCTCCGCGCGAATCAATTCATCAACTCACTGATGATTTGTATCAGTGGTCGCAGATGATGGTCTTTCACTGAGTAGTTTGTCTTCAGTTGTGGTTTCACCTTCTTTAAACTTCTTCATCCATCTGTGCACATTGCTCTTGTTAATGGCGTCATCTCTCTAAGCATTCTGTAGCCTTCTGTGGATGTCGGACAGTCTGCACCCTTCCTTCGTCAAGAACTCAACGAGAGCACGTTGCTTCTGCTTGGAACCCATTATTTACCTGAAATGAAGAAGAAGAGTTACTGTAGAGGAAGAGTTACTCTACCAACATGTGCAATTTGAACGACCTCTGTCTGTTAATAAAAAAGTTATGCCCACTTTTGCATTACTTTCGGCACAACCCTCGTATTTACCTTCAATGAAGAAGAAGGGTTACTATTGAAGAAGAGCTACTCTACCAACATGTGCAATTTGAACGACCTCTGTCTGTTAATAAAAACGTTATGCCCACTTTTGCATTACTTTCGGTACAACCCTCGTATTTACCTGCATGAAGAAAAAGGGTTACCATAGAGGAAGAGTTACTCTACCAAGATGTGCAATTTGAACGACCTCTGTCTGTTAATAAAAAAGTTATGCCCACTTTTGCATTACTTTCGGCACAACCCTCGTATTTACCTTTAATGAAGAAGAAGGATTACTATTGAAGAAGAGCTACTATACCAACATGTGCAATTTGAACGACCTCTGTCTGTTAACAAAAACGTTATGACCACTTTTGCATTACTTTCGGTACAACCCTCGTATTTACTTTCAATGAAGAAGAAGGGTTACTATTGAAGAAGAGCTACTCTACCAACATGTGCAATTTGAACGACCTCTGTCTGTTAATAAAAACGTTATGCCCACTTTTGCATTACTTTCGGTACAACCCTCGTATTTACCTGCATGAAGAAAAAGGGTTACTATAGAGGAAGAGTTACTCTTCCAAGATGTGCAATTTGAACGACCTCTGTCTGTTAATAAAAAAGTTATGCCCACTTTTGCATTACTTTCGGCACAACCCTCGTATTTACCTTCAATGAAGAAGAAGGGTTACTATTGAAGAAGAGCTACTCTACCAACATGTGCAATTTGAACGACCTCTGTCTGTTAATAAAAACGTTATGCCCACTTTTGCATTACATTCGGTACAACCCTCGTATTTACCTGCAGGAAGAAGAAGGGTTACTATAAAGGAAGAGTTACTCTACCAACATGTGCAATTTGAACGACCTCTGTCAGTTAATAAAAACGTTATGCCCACTTTTGCATTACTTTCGGTACAACCCTCGTATTTACCTGCATGAAGAAAAAGGGTTACTATAGAGGAAGAGTTACTCTACCAACATGTGCAATTTAAACGACCTCTCTCAGTTAATGAAAAAGTTATGCCCACTTTTGCATTACTTTCGGCGCAACCCTCGTATTTACCTGCATTGAAGAAGAAGGGTTACTATTGAAGAAGAGCTACTATACCAACATGTGCAATTTGAACGACCTCTGTCTGTTAATAAAAACGTTATGCCCACTTTTGCATTACTTTCGGTACAACCCTCGTATTTACTTTCAATGAAGAAGAAATGTTACTATTGAAGAAGAGCTACTCTACCAACATGTGCAATTTGAACGACCTCTGTCAGTTAATAAAAAAGTTATGCCCACTTTTGCATTACTTTCGGTACAACCCTCGTATTTACTTTCAATGAAGAAGAAGGGTTACTATTGAAGAAGAGCTACTCTACCAACATGTGCAATTTGAACGACCTCTGTCTGTTAATAAAAACGTTATGCCCACTTTTGCATTACTTTCGGTACAACCCTCGTATTTACCTGCATGAAGAAAAAGGGTTACTATAGAGGAAGAGTTACTCTACCAAGATGTGCAATTTGAACGACCTCTGTCTGTTAATAAAAAAGTTATGCCCACTTTTGCATTACTTTCGGCGCAACCCTCGTATTTACCTGCATTAAAGAAGAAGGGTTACTATTGAAGAAGAGCTACTCTACCAACATGTGCAATTTGAACGACCTCTGTCAGTTAATAAAAAAGTTATGCCCACTTTTGCATTACTTCCGGAACAGCCCTCGTATTTACCTGCATTGAAGAAGAACTGTTACTATAGAGGAAGAGTTACTCTGCCAACATGTGCAATTTGAACTACCTCTGACAGTTAATAAGAAAGTTATTCCCACTTTTGCATTACTTTCGGTACAACCAGCGTAAATTGAAATACTTGTGTATGTGTGTGTGTGTGTGTCGCTCCCTCTCGTTACTTAGACACCGGAGATTCAAATTTCTGTTAAGAGAAACTGAATCCGCTTGCGATGTTCCTGTAATTCACAATAACGCTGGTGGATGAGCAGGGGATATGTTCTGACTTAATTTACCGATTTTTGAGTTGAAATTTAGGTTAAGTGAAATTGAACAAGAAAGATAACACCGAGTTTTCGGAACTAATGAGGACGTCTTTCGAATCCTTTTCGACACGCGAAATATATTTCAAAGAAGATTTTTTTAAATCTAAAAATTCATCAAAAAAGAAAATACACTTACTTCATTTAGAAAAAACTACGCATAATATAAAATATGCAATGTGAGCAAGGGTATTTATATTCAATGGAACCGGTTAAAAAAGTGTCAAAGGAATTTCTACAACCAGTAGAGCATCCAGAAATAGAAATAGCTACTTATTAGGGGAGGAGCAGTATGCTAATAAAATTTACAACCTGTACAAAACATGCTTTTCCCGCCGGAAGGAAGATGTCGCAGACAAAGGGGTTTCAAAATCGAACAGTTAGAAGAAGCAATGTACAGTAGAAAAAAACATTACACCCCTGGCAGTAACGTTTTTTGTGTTACTTAACGAACAAACTGTTTTTTTTATTGAAGGTTTAACGACCACCGTTAGCAACTTAGTGGGCTGTAAGCAGTCACTCGTCCCTAATTTAGGGCAACTGGTTACAGGGAAGAGAAAGAACCAGCTCCGTAAGACAAACAAACACAACATCCATTCCTCACCGGGGAAAATACTCCTCATAGTGAAAAGTATCCTACCATAAGAGGATTTTTTTGAGGAATTTATAGAATCTAATTAACTCTTTCAAATAGAAAAATATACTGACGCCCCTTGGAGCAAGAATTTTAAATAAAGAAAAGAAGAAAGTATGCAAAAATTATTTTTCAGTGCAAATACTAGTTCCAGGGGGGGGGATTATAACACATCTTTTGGAATCAAAAGTAACGACAAAACTGTGTATTTTAAGAGGAAACGTTCATTATCTATACTCGAATGGCATACACAAAATGAAGAAATGTGTCTATAGAATTTTCGGAAGCGTAGATTGAAATACACATCATCACCACTTAACACAAAAAACGGGAAAGTACAACAAACCCAAAGGTGCATGCAAAGTGTTATACATACTGATTGGTGCTGGTGTTTAAAGGATTTTATAAATCCGACTTTTAGCAGGAGAGATATCAGGATAAATATATTAAATATCAAATAAAATATACAACCACGCCCTTGGCGTTAAATCTATGCATTATTGTAAGCAGAAGGTATTCTCAAAAGGTATTTCATGGTGAGCTATATATGATCACACAAGAAAATTGTCAATCGAGTTCTCAGAAGCGCAGATATTTCTGCAGGTACATCAGAAATATAAATATACACTCACGCCTCCTAGTGCCAAAAGCGTCCTTTATCAGAAATTAGAAATTTTATGCATGACGTTTCTAATCAGGAGCTCTATCATGCAAAAGGACTTTTCCAATTCGAACTTTTAGAATCAGATAAATCGGGGTAATCGCAGTTCTAATTTACTCCGCATAGACAAACCCCTGGGGACTACTTGAAAAACCAATTGTGCCCAAAATAATCTATTATATATATTTATGGATGTAAGGTCAGGTGATGCGTAACATCACAGCCTCTCCTTGACAAATGTCAACCCCGCCTTCTCGTGGTGCATCCTGTTCCCACTAAAGGGGCTCTGACGACCGCCAATAGCGGTATAACTATACCATCGGGATTAGAGGAAATTCTATCAAACACTCACCAACCCGCTTAGCCAGCGTGGTGAGTTATGGCCAAACCCCTCCAAAATGACTCCACAACTTAAATCTTGGCCCTCAGTCTCCGGCAGCTGGAATGTACCTGGCCAAGGCAGCGGCCAGTGCGACATGAAGGCAGAGGGTGCTAAGAATCCCCGGAGGACCGGACTAGGCTGCCATCTGATGCTGACCTTGGCAACGTACAATGGACGCTCCCTATCTTCTGATTCAAGGCTTCTTGAATTGGAAGAGGAACTACAAAGGATCAAGTGGGACATCGTGGGGCTAAGTGAGGTAAGGAGAAAAGGAGAAGATCTCATCGAACTGAAAAGTGGACATCTCTTCTACTATCGTGGGACAGATACTGGCAGAACTAGTGGTGTTGGATTTATAATAAACAAGAAACTGAAGGATAAAGTGGTAGAAGTTGAAAGTTCCTCTGACAGAGCTGCACGACTCGTTATCCAACTATCGAGAAGATACCAGGCTCAGATTATTCAAACTTATGCACCCACCACAAGTCATCCTGAAGAAGAAATTGAAGAATTTTATGAGGAAATTTGTCATCTAAATAATAAAGGTAAGCAGCACTTGAAAATAATTATGGGAGATTTCAATGCAAAAATAGGGCAACGGCAACAGAATGAAACTTCAGTAGGTAAATTCGGTCACGGCAAACAGAAACCAGCGTGGAAATACTCTCGTTGAGTTTGCAGAGGCAGAAGGGTTTTTCATCTTGAACTCCTTCTTCAAGAAAAAGCCACACAGGAAATGGACATGGAGACATACAAATGGGACGACAAGTGAAATTGATTTTATTATGTGCAACAAAAAATTCGTCATAGAAGACTGCAGTGTGCTAAACAAGTTCAACACAGGTAGTGACCATAGATTGGTGAGATGTAAGATGCACCTCAACACTAAACTTGAACGTGGCAAGCTCATAAGACAAACAAAATCTATTGACATAACCAACCTTAAAAAACACCATAATACCTTCAAGTTGGAACTGAAAAACAGGTTCTCTGCTTTAGAAAGCCTAAAATCGGAAGAAGTGGACATCTCTGAAGTTAACAGAAAAGTAACCAAAGCTCTTATGGAAACAGCAACAAAATTAGCTGGGTCTAAGAACAAGTTGCATGTAAATAAATTATCAGGAAAAACAAAAATATTGATGCAAAAAAGAAGAGAGATGAGGACAACTAAAGAAGATGTGACTTCCAAAGTGGAATATATAGAGCTATGCAAGACAGTACGAAAAAGTATCACTGAAGACGTAAGAAAATTCAACTGTGAACTAGTGAGGAAAGCAATTGAAAACAACCAAAGCCTAAAGATAGCAAAGGGACATCTCAGTAAGGGAAGCAAACAGATTATGGCACTGAGGAAAGAAGATGGTTCGGTAACAAGAAATAGAGGCGAAATTTTGACAAGAGTGAAAGATTTCTACTCCAAATTATATGAAAGGGATGATACATGCACTCCAGACATCATGAAAGATACCAGTACCAGAGTTCCTCCAGTCCTTCCAGCAGAAGTTGCACATGCAATCAAGAACATGAAGCGGGGAAAAGCTCCAGGAGAAGATGGAATTACTGTAGACATCATACAAGAAGCAAGTGGAGAAATTGAAACAGTACTCGCCCAAATTTTCACTCGATGCCTTAATGAAGGAAAGATTTCTGAGGATTGGAACACCGCTACAATGATCCTGCTACATAAGAAAGGTGACATTGAGGATCTCGGAAACTACAGACCTATCAGCCTCCTATCAGTAGTTTATAAAATCTTCACTAAAGTTCTTTCACACCGCTTGAAGGTAACACTGGACATTGCTCAACCGAGAGAACAAGCTGGATTCAGGAGTGGCTACAGCACAATAGATCATATCCATGTGCTGAGAGAACTAATTGAAAGAGCGAGGGAATATGAACTTCCATTGTGCATGGCTTTTATCGATTATGAAAAAGCCTTTGATTCGGTGAAACCATCAGCAGTTACAATGGCTCTGAAAACCTGCGGTATTGAAGATGCATACATTAATATTATTAATAACATCTATGAAAATGCAAGTGCAAAGATTAGGCTGTTTGAAAATACAACACACATAAAAATTGGAAAGGGAGTGAGACAAGGTGACACCATATCTCCGAAGCTCTTCAGTGCCACATTGGAGGGTATTTTTCAGTCACTGAGCTGGGAAAACAAGGGGATAAAGATTAATGGAGATTATCTAACCCACCTTCGTTTTGCTGATGACGTAGTCATTTTTTGCAACTAGCCCATCAGAGCTGCAGAGTATGATCCAGGAACTTGCTGACAAGAGTAAAGAAGTGGGATTAAAAATGAACTTTCAGAAGACAAAAGTGATGTTCAATGCTTTTACAAGAAATGAAGATTTATCGATTGATGGAGAAAAGCTGGAGATAACAGACACGTACGTTTATCTTGGACAGCAGATATCAAGTGAGGGTCACATTGATGAAGAAATTAATCGGCGTACAAAACTTGCCTGGAGAGCTTTTGGAAGAAACAGCATAATTTTCAAGAGCAATATGCCATTATGTCTTAAAAGAAAATTGTTTGATCAATGCATCCTTCCAGTGCTTACGTATGGTGCAGAGACGTGGACCTTAACTAAAAGAGACATACAAAGGCTGCAGACAACTCAAAGCAGCATGGAGAGGTGCATGCTTGGTGTAACCAGGAGAGATAAGAAGAGGAACTCGTGGATCCGAAAAATGACAAGAGTGGAAGACATCATGATCAGAGTTAAATCCCTGAAATGGCAATGGGCTGGACATACTGCCAGAAGGACAGATCATCGATGGACAGCCTAAATTTTAGATTGGATTCCAAGGGACAGGAAAAGACCCAGAAGAAGACCACATGGGAGATGGGTGGATGAAATTCGAAAGTATGCAGGGGTGACATGGAGGAGACTGGCACAAGACAGACTGTTGTGGAGGAAACTTGGGGAGACCTTCGTCCAGCAGTGGATTGATAATGGTTGACAATGATGATGATGATATATTTATGAAGATTCATACATTAGCATTATTAATAACATCTATGAAAATACAAGTGCAATGTCTCGGATATTTGAGGATACAGCACAAATAAGAATTGGAAAGGGAGTGAGACAAGGGGACACCATATCTCTCAAGCTCTCTATTGCCACATTGCAAAATTTCTTTCAATCATTGAACTGGGAAAACAAAGGGATAAAGTTAATGGAGATTATTTAACTCAGCTTCGTTTTGCTGATGAGGTAGTCATTTTTTCAACTACCCCTTCACAGCTGCAGAGTGTGGTTCCAAGAACTTTTTGACAAGAGTAAAGAAGTGGGATTAAAAATGAACTTTCAGAAGACAAAAGTGATGTACAATGCTTTTACAAGAAACAAAGATTTATCGATTGATGGAGAAAAGCTTGAGACAACCGTTACCTATATTTATCTTGGGCAGCAGATATCAAGTGAGGGTCACATTGTTGAAGAAATTAATCGGCGTATAAAACTTGGATCGAGAGCTTTTGGAAGAATCAGTACAATTTTTAAGAGCAGGATGTCATATGTCTTGAAAGAAAAGTGTTTAATCAATGAATACTGCCAGTGCTTACGTATGGAGCAGAGACATGGACCTTAACTAAAAAAGACATACAAAGACTGCAGACAACTCAAAGAGGCATGGAGAAATGCATGCTTGGTATAATCAGGAAAGATAAGAAGGTGAACTTCTGGATAAGGAAAATGACAGGAGTGGACGAAATCATGACCAGAATGAAATCACTGAAATGGCAATGGGCTAGACATGTTGCCAGATAACGGATCACCAATGGACAACCGAGATTTTTGATTGGATTCCAAGTAACAGGAAAATATCCAGCAGAAGACCCCATGGGAGATGGTTAGATGGGATTCAAAAGTATGCTGGAGTGGCATGGAGGAGACAGGTTCAAGACAGAATTGTGGAAGAAATTTGGGGAGACCTTCATCCACCAGTGGATTGATAATGGTTGATGATGATGTTGATATATTTACACTGGCGTAAAGTGAAAAAAGAACACCAAGAAGGAGACGTCTGATACCAACGAAATTTATACAGCATAATAACGGAATACAGAGGATAACGTGATCAAAACATTATGGCAAAATACAGCTGTATTTGCTGGTAAACTGAAAAATAACATTTTCATGTAACTTGGTTAGTACGAGGTTGAACCGCCAAGAACTGCGTCACACTATGCAATTCTGGAATGGAGTCTGTCGTACAGATGTTGGATGTAAGGTTGGGGTATTGAGTTCCAAGCATCCTCAACCTGGATGCGTAAATCGGGGATGGTCGTGGCTGGCCGTGGAGACCGGATAAGTCGTTGTCACATAAAATCCCACACGTTCTCAATGTGGGACAAATCCGGTGAACGTGCAGGCCATGGAAGTTGTCTCACACCCTGAAGTGCATGTTGCATTGCACGTGCCGTGTGTGGGCGTGCATTATCTTGCTGGAAAACACCACGATGGACCAACCTTACAAATGACACAACAACGGGCTGAATGATGTTGTTGGTGTAGGAGGTGCTGTTTAACTTACCCGGTACAAACACTAGTTGTGTACGGGAGCGATAGCTGATTGCTCTCCACAGCAAGAGACCAGGTGTAGGCCCTGTGTGCGGATGCAAGAAGGGTGGAGACGCTCCCCTGTGTGTCTGCGAACACGCATACGGCCATCGGAGGCTACCAAGCAGGGTCTGCTTTCATCGCTGAACACGACAGATCACCATTGCGTTCTCCAGTGCAGACGTTGGCGACACCACTGCAGCAGTTCCTGATGGTGGGCTGGAGTCAGAGGTACACATGCCAGAGGCACACGTGCACGTAGTCCTGCATCCAGTAGACGGTTTCGGATTGTTCGCACAGTCACCTCAGGTGCAACGGCAGCTCGGAATTGCGTCGCAGTGGATGTTCTGTTTGACAACGCCGCTCTTCCTATGCGTCGATCGGTCCGCTCATCAGTCCGTCTGTGACTCCCGGTTCCACGTCTTCTCGTGTGGGAATGTTCCTCGGAACATCTACGCCACCATCGTACCACCACCGATACTTCCCGTGCAATTCGCTCCGCAATACGACGATACGACCACCCGGCCTCGCGGAGTCCGACTAGACGACCTCGCTCAAAGTCCGATAACTGCTGAAATCGTACACGTCTTCCATGTCCGGGCATTGCAGCTTCTTCAGGGTCTTCGCACGTGTCCGTACGCCGACGACTGATTACATTCACTTCGCCGTACTCCTTAAATACCACCGACGATAATTCGCATATTATGCCGTGCTGGCGTAAGCTCTCAGCGGTTGGTCCCGAAATTAACATCACGTCTACGTAAAGTCGGCCCCATTAACATATGTAAATTTCATGATCGTCCGCCAATTCCTTCTTGGTGTTCTTTTACTTTCTGCCAGGGTATATATCTAATTGATACCAGAGCGACAGAACGAAAATGATATTGCATGCATGGGGCTCGAATCCAAGCCCACATCACGGTGAACAGGAAAACCACGTTCAAGTCTACACGTACGTCTATGACATTTCGTGTTCTATTTTGCTTTCTTTAGATAAGCCAATAAACTATCAATTCCCATTCCTTACCGTGTGACATCCCATATTTTTATCTTCCTCTCCTTTTAAAGCGACAAAGTTTTATTTCAATAACTTACAACCGATGCTGAATTTTTTGAATATGCATCTTTTGAGATGAATCCCTTCATTCTGTTGGCAGAACATGTTGCAATGCTGGCTTCCCCTACCAGGATTTTTGTTCGTGTCCCATATGAGTCGTAGATGTCGCATTCTTATTTCTATATCCTACAGCCAGTAATTCTGAATTATAGATAAGGGTCTAGTTCATGCATTTGTGTTTGTAGGAATCTCGAAAAGGGAAAACGGAAAAATAAAACAATAAAGAGAGTTGTATAAATATACTACTTTTGAAAATGTTTCTGCTCTTCCTAAAGCCCAAGTGCTGTTATTTATTTCTCCATAGCCCCTTGCAAACCATTTTAGTATTTAAAATTATTTCACCGTTTGTATTTAGGACACGGTAATTCACATATTTTGCAAAACTACTTTTTCCTTTATTTAGATCTAATCGATTTCGTATAGTTTGTTCAGCTCGTTTGGGATTTCCTGTTATACTCTGGTAACTGTATTATCTGCACACTTAAAGTAAACTACGATATAATTATCTAATTTTTATATAATTAATGCTTATTTTTAAAAGAAAAGGGGTGTCATGAGGCTTATTAACGCACAAATACCATATTTTGGAGGCAGGCAGGAAGTTTTGGTATGTAATTGGATGAACGACTATATACCTATATTTCAACCGAGATTTACTTGTAGCGTTAGTTAATAGATGAAAGTCGAGATCCAAATGGGATGAAAACTTCCCTCACGTTTTATTACGGCTTAAAAATAAGAAACTAAATGTCCAATATAAGTGATGGTGAAAACCTTCCGAATATGTAGAGAGAATGTAAATAGACATAGTCATTGCTCTTTCCTCATTTGTCTTTAATTAACCAACAGGAACCGACAAATTGTATTCCGGATACCGCTGGGATCAAACCTTAGATCTCTCTATAACTAACCGAGTGTGTTCGCCTTACGCTACGGTGGCCAACATTCCACGGCGCTATGTGTGTTTATCTGTCAGCATCTGACTTCACAAATCCGAAGAGATGGGCTCAGCAACTCAGATGCCTTCATCTGGTGGGGCTTAACGGCACAAGCAGCACTGGTGTGCAAAAATTAAGGATGAAGAGGAGAAATTAGCATAAAAGCGAACGAACAGGCAGAATGGACCGAAAGACCACTCAGAAAATATACTAGGGTCAGGTACGGTAGGGCATGCGCATATATGCAGCATGACGTAGGGAGGGGGGAGTGTCGGAAGGGTATAAAGCACACGGGCGGTGTACGCTCAGCAACTCGGTGAAAGCTACTGCACGGTGTACATCGGTTTGAACGACGTCGAGTTGCTGCCACCGTGTAATATGGCCAACAGGCAATCCAACAGACGACATCTGGATGACTTTACCCAAGGTCGCGTCATAGAAGGTCGAAGTATGACTAGTGTGGCCGAGGAGTTCGGAATCGCTCACAGCATCGTTTCACGAGCTTGGAGAGCATTTCAAACGACAGGAACAGCTTTCCGAGAGTTTTGCAGTGATCGTCCACGAGCAACCACTGCGGCGGACGACAGGTATATTGTCCTACAGGCGAGAAGAGAAAGACGACAGACAGCAGGGGAAATCGCAAGGTACATGCAACTGACAACTGGACGTTCGTTATCGCGTTTTACCGTGGCAAGGAGGCTGCCCAAAGGTGGTCTATTTGCACGACGACCAGTACGGTGTGTGCCATTAACGCCTGTTCATCGGAGACTGCGGTTTCTGTGGTGCCAGGAACACAAGAACTGGACACATCAGCAATGGGGTCAAGTTCTCTTTACGGATGAGAGCCGTTTTAGTCTGACGAGCGATTCTGGACGTATACACATCTGGAGAGAGCAAGGAACACGCAACCACACCTCCAACATCATCGAAAGGGACCGGTTTGGAGGTATCGGAGTTCACGTTTGGGGCGGTATCATGCTTGGTAGCCGAACTGACCTCCACATCTCACTGATGTCCGCTATTGTATCGAGGTTCTGCTGTCTCACGTGCGTCAGTTAGAGGTGCTGTGGGTCCTGAGTTCCTCTTGATGGACGAAAACGCTACACCTCATCGTACAGTGGCTGTCGGAGAGCTGTTGGAGAGTGAAGATATTCAACGCATGTATTGGCCCAGAAGGTCCCCGGACCTAAATCCAATCGAACACGTGTGGGACCTTCTCTGGAGACGCTTGACAGCACGTCACCAGCCGCCAGCACCGATTCCGCAGTGCGATTGGCGCTACAAGAGGAATGTGCCGCGATGCCTCAACTGCTCCTTGACAACCTTGACCTCAGCATGGACAGACGTTGTAAATCCTGCAAGGCAGCCAGGGGTGATCATATCCCCTACTAAAGACTGAATTTTTCTTGGCAGCCGCCTGTCAAATGGACGTTTCTGTCTTCTGTCCAGTTGTGCTCGAAGCTACCTTTTCAATAAAGTGCCTTTGTATACTTTGGATTCCTTGTTTGGACTGTTTTTCTCACTTGTCCCATATTCTTACATCTTGGGGATCCTATGGTATGATTTGAGTCGATGTGGAGCATTTCTGCACGACGTTACATTTGAAAAATCGTCTCGTCCTTAATTCTTGCACGCTAGTGTATTAAATTATAGGTAATAAATCCAAAGTGCGGGAGTTACTGTGAAAATCTTCTAAATACGTGGAGACAATGTAAATAGCCGAAGCCAATTCATTACAAATATTAATCTGTTACTATATTATTGCTTAATCATACAAATTTTGAAGATGACAATCCGATTTTTGGCGAAAATGTGACAAGGATGGTAAGTCAGATAAAATCCGAAAACTTGAAAACTTTCATCGTCCTGGAGCGTAACTCGAACCCGCGTCTCCCAGAAAACTCCCGGGTATGCTAACCACTACACCACCCAGAACGACGAAGTTTCAGGGCGTTCTGAATGGTTATATTCAAATTGATCGGAAACTTGAAACTTGGTAGTTCTGGGTGGTGTAGTGGTTAGCATACCCGGGCGTTTTCTGGGAAACGCGGGTTCGAATCCCGCTCCGGGACGATGAAAGTTTTTAAGTTTTCGGATTTTATCTGACTTACCATCCTTGTCACATTTACGCCAAAAATCGGATTGTCATCTTCAAAATTTGTATTATATGGCGTAATCCCGTATTTCTTTCATGATTGCTTAATCATTTTATGTTTAAGAAAACATTTCGGCTTGATTTTCGTGAATGAGTCTGTGAGGTAGTGATAATATTTGTAATTTCAATTTCAGTGAAATACTTTCAGTTTTAATTATACTCTCAGTAAACAAAACATTAGAGGTAGGGGAGGATGGGCAGTTGACATGGGTACCCCCTCCCCACCCCGCAGAGTGAAACAGGCCCAAGCCAAACGCAACGGACATATAAGCGAGAAACAGGGCTGCATAACAGTGACAGCAATCGACGGATACGGGTAAACTTGTTGATCTGAGCAACTTTGATTTTGAACGCATTGTCAACGAAAGGCAATTGGGTCATTCTATCACCCGTGTTCCCGAGGGCAACCCTATTAAGGGTGTACCGCGAGTATACCATCGACAGACGTACCAGCTCCCAGAGAGGAAATTATGGTCGACCACACGTCAAACATCATAGGACTTGACGTACACTATCCCAGCTTGTACAGACTGATTGCTTGATAACGGCGGCGTAAATTATATCCAGGTTAAATTTCGGACGCCGAAGAATTGTCAGAGAGCAAACGGTATAGTGCACGGAGCATACCATGAGCTACGGGAACCGACACCCTACTCGTTTGCCACTGCTGACTGCTCGTAATCGGAAATTACGCCTCGCCTGATGGAGGAAACATAAGAACTGGACTTCAGAAGAATGGCGTTGCGTCGTGCTGCCAGATGAATCCCGTGTTCAGCTGTACAAGGCTGACGGGAGGTTGCGGGTGTGGCGTGGAATGCATGAGGTGATGACGCCCTCACTCCAGGTCAGCCCTGTTCAAGGAGGTGGTGGCTCTGGGATGGTTAGGGAACGTCCTCATGGGACACATTAGGTTCCTTAGTGTGTCCGTAGAGATCCTAAACTGCGCGCTACCAGCATGTGCTGGTTTCTCACGTATATGTGCATCCTGCGGCCGATGGTCTGTTCCAGCAGGACAATGCGCAGCTGCACCGGGACGCAACCCCGTATTCATTGATCGATTAACACTGATCTAAGTTTGGAATCATCCAGTGGCCCACTGGGTCCTCAGATTAAAACCCTCTCAAAGCTCTCTGTGATGCCGCGGAGCGGAATATCAGATCCTATATATTCCGCTGTATGACCTCCATGGATCCAGCGGACCGGAGTCTCCGGCGTAGTTGTTGACAATACTGCAACAGGTATGGCTGGCATCACCTCCGGAAATCCTCGGGCACGTGATGGAGTCGATGGCTTGGCGTGTACAGCTTATTATTCGCGCTAGAAAATGACAAACACGCTATTACGTAGATATCTATAATACACTGCTGGACAATTGCTAAGGACGGATCATAAACGGCTATATAGCGCATAAAAAAGTAAGTGTGGTTTAATGCCAAGTGAAATAAAATAATGTCAGAATGCCAGGACATTACAAGAAAGACAATTTATTGTGCTCTGAAATCCAGAAGGCTTTGGAACGTGTTCAAGGGACAAACAGGCCATTTTGTGCAGAATACGTAAACGTGAAAAAAATGCAATTACCGTCCGCAGGCGTTCCGGCGTAAGATGTCAATACGGGATAGGGCCACCATGGAGAGCGATGCAAGATTCCACACGTCGTGTCATGCTTTGCACAACATTATCAAGCAGCTGTTGGGGTAATTTATCCCATTCCTCTGCCAGTGCACGGATGAGGGTATCCTTGTTTATTGGAGGGCATTGGCGACCAGCAAGACTCCTCCCTAAAGCACCCCACACATTTTCAATGGGATTCAGATCTGGAGAACGTGCTGGCGATGCGAGGCGTTGAATATCCTCGCTCTCAAGACACTCCTGGACAGCGACTGTTCGATGACATGTTGCGTTGTCGTCCATGAAAATGAATCTATCACCGACAGCACCACGGAACATGCGAACATGAGGTAGCAGAACATCATTAATGTATCGTTGGACAGTCATAGTCCCAGTTGGAAGCACATAGAGGGACGTACGGCAATTGATCATGATGCCAGCCCATACCATGACACTACATGTCGGATATCGGTCTCTTTCCTGTATATTTGCTGGACAATATGCAGTACAACTATCACGCCAGATCAGTTGTCGTCGACAATCAGGCGATAGACTGTATCTACTCTCATCTGAGAAGAGGACAGCAGACCAGTCGTTATCAGTCCAATTGCGATGTTAATGGCACCATTGCAAACGGGAGGTACGGTGACGTCTGGACAATGGGATGCACACAACAGGACGGCAGGCGTATAGTCCTCCTTCATGCAAACATCGGGCGACAGTTTTTCGGGAGATCCGCTTGCCAGTAGCAGCCATAAACTGATTTGCTACCTCACTAGCTGTGCTGCGCCGGTGTCTTTTTGTTGATAGCAGTATGTACCGATCTTCTGTAGGTGTCGTACTGCAAACACGACCTCCCCGTGACGTTTGCTACACTCTCCATTTGTTTGAAATGATTTCCAAAGCCTTGAAACAACACTGTGACTGACGTCGAACTCCATGGCAACATCTGTTATTTTTCTCCCTTCTTCAATTTTGGCAATAATGCGGCCACGCGTAAAATCATTTAGGTGATGTCGGGAAGACATACTGAAAATTTCAAGTTCGGCAATTGATTCTTTCCCTTTCAACTTTGCGTTTGAACAGCAACGGTCAATACGCGTCAAATCCTTCATATCTCTTACCAGCGCTATGACGTCACGAACAAGTATGGCAATCCAAAATTTGCATACGCACAACACGTCTTACTGTATCCCGCACTTATGCTAATTTCCACATTTTCCTGCCTTCCATTTTATGGTTGCTATCGTTGCTATTGTCATCCGTCCTTAGCAATTGTCCGGCAGTGTATTTTGTCCATGTATTGAGAGAACTAATTGAAAGAGCGAGGGAATATGAACTTCCATTGTGCTTGGCTTTTATCGATTATGAAAAAGCCTTTGATTCGGTGAAACAATCAGCAGTTACAATGGCTCTGAAATCCTGCGGTATTGAAGATGCATACATTAATATTATTAATAACATCTATGAAAATGCAAGTGCAAAGATTCGGCTGTTTGAAAATACAACACACATAAAAATTGGAAAGGGGAGGAGACAAGGGGACACTATATTTCCCGAACTTTTTAATGCCGCATTGAAAAATGTCTTTCAATCACTGAACTGGAAAAACAAAGGTATAAAGATCAATGGAGATTATCTAACCCACCTTCGTTTTGCTGATGACGTAGTCATTTTTGCAACTACCCCATCAGAGCTGCAGAGTATGATCCAGGAACTTGCTGACAAGAGTAAAGAAGTGGGATTAAAAACGAACTTTCAGATGACAAAAGTGATGATCAATGCTTTTACAAGAAATTAAGATCTATCGATTGATGGAGAAAAGTTGGAGATAACAGATACGTACGTTTATCTTGGACAGCAGATATCAAGTGAGGGTCACATTGATGAAGAAATTAATCGGCGTACAAAACTTGCCTGGAGAGCTTTTGGAAGAAACAGCATAATTTTCAAGAGCAATATGCCATTATATCTTAAAAGAAAAGTGTTTGATCAATGCATCCTTCCAGTGCTTACGTATGGTGCAAAGACGTGGACCTTAACTAAAAGAGACATACAAAGGCGGCAGACAACTCAAAGTAGTATGGAGAGGTGCATGCTTGGTGTAACCAGGAGAGATAAGAAGAGGAACTCGTGGATCCGAAAAATGACAAGAGTGGAAGACATCATGATCAGAGTAAAATCCCTGAAATGGCAATGGGCTGGACATACTGCCAGAAGGACAGACCATCGATGGACAGCAGAAATTTTAGATTGGATTCCAAGGAACAGGAAAAGACCCAGAAGAAGACCACATAGGAGATGGGTGGATGAAATTCGAAAGTATGCGGGAGTGACATGGAGAAGACTGGCGCAATACAGATTGTTGTGGATGAAACTTGGGGAGACCTTCGTCCAGCAGTGGATTGATAATGGTTGACAATGATGATGTTGTTGTACTGTTACGTATACCTCTGACTTTACTTTCCTTTTGAGTTTCTGTGTTCGCTTGTAAAGTTTCTCCTCGTTAAATATTTTCTGACTTAACGGCACATCGGCGAGCTTTCAAAAGTTGGCATCGTGACAGTGGGTCGAAGGGCGAATAAAAGTTAAGTATTTTGAGAAGTGTTCAGAGCTGTGTCGTGAGTACCATCAGAGAGACAAAATACAGAAAATTATATGCTTTAAATGTACCCTCAGAGAGAAATGTTCTGAGTAACGTATGCTATATGTTAGGTGAAGAGCGGATATTAAAATTAAATGATTAGAGATACATGTGGATTATACATCTCTAATAATTTAATCTTAATGTTCGCAAGCCGGTCTAGCCCATTACATAAGGGGTAGACCGTCTTGCTATTTATCTTCGTCGTCTCCTTTTTCCTCTCAGAGCGGATTGAGTTCCTCAAAGATGAATATTCCATATGTGAGGATATCGGTGAATTAATGCAGCCGGCTTGCCACTCCACTGCTACACATCGGGACAAGAGACAAAGTGCGTCAGGGGCCGACTTCTCAGCGAACCATCCACGAATTCGCGTCTCCACACAGAGGGAGTCTGCGGAAAACCCGCAGACTATATTCATTTTCTTTAATTCATTTATTGATCTCATGAAAAGGTAATAATTCTAAACAGTAGCATATAAGCCTAAATATAACAGCAATGAAGATTAAAGAAAAGGCCTCGCAGAGACCTGACTGAACCTCGATTGCCCTCGGTATAAGCCAAGCCAAGAGCTTTCACATAATCGCAGCAGCAAGATCAGGAAAGAAAAGCAAAGAGATAAAAGAAATAAAGAAAATAAAATAAAAAAATAATAACATCTAAAATACAACATGTTAACTAAATTCGATATCAAGTGTTATATTCAGTAGACAGAATATTAAAGCAAATAAAACATTAAGGTAATACGAAACTGAGTTGTCCCCCCATACCTATTTCCACTTTTTTTAAAGATTTTCCTTCCCCTGGTCATTCACCGAATCCCCGTCTGGTAGTTGAATTCCCCCGCCACCGCCATTCTGTCGATAGTCCTCTTTCAACCTACCCCTCATCTTGCATTATTTAATCAATGTTAGATACTAAGTAAATGGTGTTTTAAGTTTTTTTTAATGGAGTTATTAATAGATGTTAATTCTGCATGCAATCAATTCCAAAACTCTGGAACAGAATAATGTAGACTATTTAGTAGTCTATGTTCTAGCAAGTTTCAGCAAAGCTTTATTTCAAATATTATATCGGTACGTAGGGGTACTAATTTTATGAGCTCATGTCCAAGATTCATTTCTATTCGTTTCTACGTAATTTTGCCTAAGTTGAAGTTAAACAACTGCTTAATGGTTAAGATGTATTTGTTCGGGTTGATTGTGAAATACCGAAGTGTATTTTCTCCTAGGAAATTGTTACAGTTCAATTATGTTTGAGATCTATTAATCGAATGTGTTTATTTTGGAGAATTTGTAATTGTTTAATGTTAGTAAGTGTTGTTTCACCCCAGGGTAATAAACTATAATCAAGATTTGGATGTATTAAAGTGTATTATAATAATTTTAGTGCTTTAACTGATAAGTTTGTTAGTATATGATTAATTATTCTTGTATTTCTAGATATTTTTTTGATAAAATGTCTATATGCAGATTTCATTTTAAGCCATTGCCAAAGACAATACTCAGATAAGTAAGATTATTAATTGACTCAATCTGAGAATTATTAAGAGATAATTTTAAATTAAGAGATTGGTTAGATTTTTGTCTAAAAAAGTAAATCTTTAGATTTGTTGTAATTTATTACTAATTAGCAGACATCCGGTTAGTGTACTTCAAAAGTTTAGCATAGAGAATAAGGTTTGAATTAGATTCATTATTAAGTATATCATTAATGTATGTGTTACCGCTAAAGCTCGAAATCCGTTAATGTGCACATTACCTAGCTAATCTGCAGATTAACTGATTTACTCCGTTAACGTGCGGAATCAAGAGTTTTCCGCATTTTACCTAGGTAATGTGCACATTAACGGCTTCCGTATCGTTAAAGTTCAAAAGTTTGTTTCTCTCATTTCCTTTCCCTACACCTTCCCCCTCTCCCTCCACTTTTAATTTGGTTTCGTGTAATATGTTTGTTCACGTAATTCGTGGTGAAATAGATCCTAAAGAGAAAGGGTTTGGTAAGAATGTATTGTGCAACATCTGTAAAAAGAATATGGATCAGAAAATACAGCGTGATGAAGCCAAGAAAGGTTTAGATAAGCAAGCAAAGAAAATGTTAGCAGTTTCTAATGCAAAGCACCCAAATGTCAATGAACGTGTCACTGTGAGAATTAAAGTACCCGAAGTAGACAGAGCAAAAACTGATGCCCGCTTGATTTTAGCTGTGGTTCTTAGTAAAACAGAGGATGGCTTCTATAAACTTGGTACTAAAACCGGTATTTTAAAGCAATTGTATGCAAATCTGAATTCAGTGTTTGCAAAGAGAGATTTTTAACGAAAGAAGATGTCTCTGCTGTAGAAATATCTTTACGTCGAACAGCAATAAAACAATCCCTTGGTACTGGGCAGGGTTTCAGAAAATGTGACTGCAAATCTAAATATACCACAAATAGGTGTGCTTGTCGCAAAAACCAATTGCTATGTAATTCAAAGTGTCACCAATCTTTAGATTGCACTAATAAGTAAGCATAATTTTATCATATGTTTTGCAAATTAATTTCCTTAATTATAGTAATATTTTAAACCGTTTGATTCTTTCTATTATAGTTTTTTAATTGATTGATGGTTGATTCTAACAACTAATTTGTTGATTGTTTGATTGTATTAACTTGATTCTTTATATATCGAAAAGTAAATAAATAACATTATGTTAATTTAAGCGTACAGAAACGTTGCTGTTGTTCCAGCAAAGATCTTATTTTCACTTTAACAAGTGCCTAGTAGGTAATGTGAAGATTATCTAGGTAATTTGCAGATTACCTAGGTAATTTGAGCAATGAAACTATTTTCGGCACTCTATCGGATCACCCTAGTTAATCTGCACATTACCTAGATAATCTGTAGAATAACTGATTTCTGCACTTTAGCGGTAACATTAATGTGGAGCAGGGACGTATCTTTGTGAAACTCCTGATTTTATGTACGCAATAGGTGAAACAAATTGATCAATTTGTGTATATTGTGATCTATTGCAAAGGTAATTTTTAAACAAAATATAAACCGATCCTCTAAAATCAAGATTATGTAATTTTGACAATGAAATGCTTATTGCACATTGTCTTCCTTCATTTTACCGTGAAAGTATTTCTCTTTTTCGTTCTCTCCCTCTCCGACGTCTTTATCCAAGTTCCACTTTAGACTTATTGCAGGAACTTATTTTTTACAATTTTTTCTTTCACTCATCTACTTGTACTTATTTTATCTTTCCATCTTGGTCTCGTGCTGGAATTCTCCAAATTCAACATCTTATAAACCAGATTTATCATGGAAATCTATTACAGACTTCTCTGGCTCCATTCTTAACACAGCTGCTAATAAACTAAAACTTCAACTGCTACAAGAATCCATGAATTGCTTCCTGGACATTGCTTCAATTACTGGACTAATTTACTTTGCATCTGCATTATTACCTCTTCATTTCTGTTTACAATTCAATCAAACAATCATCTGCGTTTTTTGCCTCACTACAAAAGATCTTTACCTCTTCATGCTGATGTTAGATATTCAACCTGCTCCAATTTTTGATTTACCTGGTCTTTCATTTCGACGTACTTGGAAAGCCGCATGTAACCCACTTTCATCACCCAAAGATATCGACCGCCAATGGCTTTTTCTTTATAATCGTCTTCTTTCACCTTTACAACTGCACCAACTACAAATTTTAACATCACATATTTGTTTATACTGCAATACCACTGGCTCAAGGATTCATCTCCATTCTCAATGTTCTCTACTCTCGCCACTTTTTAATTTCGTGTTTAGAATGACTTCATCCGTTTGTATTACAGCACACAATCTTCGTGACTACATGTTTCTACCTGCCCATGACCCTATAACTACATGCCGAATCCCATTATGCGCCTTTTTCTTTATTCTCACTAGATCTGCAATTTACAATTTCTTTCTTAATCATGTCTCTACCACTTCGTACCGCAAGAAAACTACTTCTTCAATTTCGCATTCAGCTCATATCCAGATTACAACTCGAACTTATAATGGCACGTAAATCTGCTCAACTTTCGAATTTTCATTCCACGTGGAAGACTTTGGATGTCTGTTCACCGCAATCGTATCCGTCTTGGAGACTAGAACTTCGTTCCTTCAGTACTTTTCATCATTACGTAATGCTTCATTTAATATGTTTGTTCTGAATCAAATATGACTTCTAAAGCAACCATTTTGAAAATTTTTCTTTCATTGTTTCATCAAGTATCACATTATGTTTCTTTTATATCAACTGACTTATTTTTGTGACATTTATACTGAGCACTGGTGTTTTAAAATCTATTTTCTTTCATTTAAGTTAGCTTATTCACGTATATTATTGCTATTGTACAATGGAAATAAGTGTTTGCTTGTAAAAATGTCAGAACTGCGAGATTCTCATCACAACAGTCGTGCAATGAGAATTTCCTGTATTCTACTACTCTCACGGTTTGCAGGTGTGTACGGATTACTTTTCAGCACTTGATGGTTTCTTCTTTTTGTTTAAGTGGCTTGAGTGCTTCACCTACTTTCGCGCTCCTAACACGTGCTAAGAAAACCATTCCTTCATAGCTGTGCAAAATGTTTATATTTTATTTTAAGTGACAGATTGTGTTAATGGACTAATTCCTCAACTTATACACTGAGGAGCCACTTTATTATGACCACCCCCTCAGTACTTCGTAGGGCCATCTTTTGCCTTTAATACTGCGTTGATTCTTCGTGGCATGGACTCCACGAGATGTTGATAGATGGTTTGTGGAATCTGAGACCATGCTTGATGAATAGCACTTTCCAGGAGTGTGAGATTGCAGGGTTGTGGATCCAGCTGTCTGACGGCTCGTTCAACTTCATTCCACAAATTCTCAATGGGGTTGAGATCTAGAGATTGTGGGTACCACCTAAGCAAAGTAAACTCACCGGCATGCTCCTGAAACCAATCCTGTACAATAGGAGCACTATGGCAGGAAGCATTATCTTGTTGAAAGTAGCCATTGGGATAAACCATCCACATGACAGGATGCACTTGGTCCACAACGATGTTTAGATATGATGTGCCAGTCAGACGTTGATCAACACGAATTAAAGGGCCCAAAGCATGCCAGGAAAACATTCCCCAAACCATAACAATGCCTTCACCAGCTTGAAGGGTTGTAGAAATGAATTTGTGGTCCATGTTTTCGTGCTGTTTCCGCCAAATTCTCACTCGGCCATCGGCATGGTGCAACTGAAAACGTGATACATCGGATCACATAATTTCTTTCCAATTATTGACTGTCCAATCCTTGTGCTCCGTGCAAACTGGAGACGCTTTCTCCTGTTAACTGCAGACAGCAAATGTGTTCGAACAGGCCTTCGGCTGCCATATGCCATCCCATGCAGTTTACGGCGAGCAGTGCGGGCAGAGATCATTTGAGGTGATCCTTGATTAAGATGGTCTGCAATTTGCTGCACTGTTGCCCTTCTGTTGTGTGTTACCTGTCTGGATACTTTCTGTTCCGCACGAGCAGTCACTAGTCAATGACAACCACATGTTGCACGTAGAGACCCAGTTTTTTGGCTGACAGTCCAGTCTTTAAACACTTTAGCAACAGCTGCTCTGGAACATTTCACGAATGCGGCGGTTTCGGTGATACTCGCTCCATGGTTCCGAGCTCCTATAATCATCCCACGTTGAAAGTCCGTGAAATCGCATTTTTTACCCATCTCGTCACCCAAAAATTCCCTCTACTACTGTCGCAAGCACACAGCTTTCCCGTTTTATACTAGCCTCGCCCTCTGGCGGCAACAGCGTGCAGCCATAGCTCATTTGCTTTAAACTGTCAGGTGGTCATAATAAAGTGGACACTCAGTGTATAAATCAAGATGTTATGTTTTAATGTCTTCATATACTACCAATTATTTAATCTTTTAAGCTGCCAATTGTTGTGGCGGGGAAAAGTCTGCATTTTCGGTCCTCAACTTGTAAGTGGGCAGTAGCGTTGCCTTTAGCTGGGCTCTCTGTACGACATCGTCCCAGCTTTTACGACGATACCGGGCCAACAGACCGCCGTGCAATTCTTTCTGATTGTCCCCTCCTCGCCAAAAAGGCGAAGAGAAAATTCGCCTTCGACTTTCACTGCAGACAAGCAAGAGCAGCGACCAGAAAAAGAGTGACGTTCTCTCAAAGAAAATAACTCTGGGGTGCTTGAAACTGCTGACCCCTCATTGGCTGAAACTTCCCCTAGTAACCAACGGCTTCGCTGGCCATTGGCTGAGTTCGCGCCAAAACTGTGTTACTAGACACATGGCCTTCCTCACATGTCCATGCCAGGGTGACCTCTGACCTCGAAGGAAAGAGGTAAACGCTGTAGCCTTCCACATGCTGCTGAGGTAAATATAGACTGACGCTGGGTTACGGGAGCATTTCTGCCACACTTTTAGGGCTTTTCTAAAACCTTGCCTAAAATGGCTGACTGAAAGAAAGATTTTGAGCTTTTTCACAAATTTACAGAAAAGTTTTTTCCTCATTCCGTGATTAATACGAATAATTTTGTTTTCTAAAAGGGTTGATAGTGACTTCTTTTGCTCGCCTTTTTTTTATGTAACTCATTAAAGTAAAAATAGATCAAGCCAAAAGAAAAAATAAGTTTAATGCCTATTATTCCTTTATTTTCATGAAATTTTGTTTGTTTGTTCAGGGCTGAGAAATGAGCGAACATGGCCACTATTCCCTCACCTCTCTCCTTCTCCAAACAAAATTTTGAAACGTGGACTGTTGAGTATTTTTATTCTGTGTATTTTATTTATTCATTTATTTATTTTTCGTAAATCTCAGAGAAGTGATCAGTTTCCGTAAGATTTATGAACTTGAAAATTCTCGACAGGACACAATGCTTTACGTACATCTTTGCTCATTAGCATGGTAAAGTGTTATGACAATAATATGTTGCAATTTAGTGTATCCAATGGCCAGCAGGACCGGGATTCGAACCCTTGTCGGAAACCTTAGCCTCCCACTCCGTGCACAGTGACTTATCAAACTGCGCTATGACGGTGGTTACTTTTAATAGCACCTCGTATCCCGTCTGGAATTTGGCTGCAAAATATTGCGATGTTAGATTGAATTAAAATTATCTGGAAGACATCACTTGAACAATTCATAGTGATGGCAAATGATTGGTAGGATGGAAGACGGTCAGTCGCTGTCGGAAGTGCCAGTGCGTTAAATATACCTCAATGTATCATCTTAAGACTAAAGCGTCGGTTACACTGTACCGGACAGGTTGGTCTTCAAAAACGACAACGTAGTCTCAACTGCAGAAGACCGATATGTGGCAATAACAGCAAGAAGACATCGGCAGAAACCAGGTAGGCAACTGACTTTGGAGCTCGTAGCAGTCACTGACACGAGAATAACTCGATTTACAGTCTACCGTAAGTCGCATAAGGAAAGTCTCCATGCGAAGAGACCTATAGCTTGTGTCCCACTAACTCCATCCTTCAGCTGGGGATAATTTAAGTTGGAGTAGCTCACATTGTCTGCGGATCCCAGACAACTAGGCACGTATGCACTTCCTGGATCAGATCATAGATCAGCTCACATGTAGAGGATTTTAGGAAGGGAGTGTCTGACCCCAGGTCTTAAACAACCTTTAGAAATAGGAAGCTAGGAGATTTGGGCTAGGGTGCCCGATAGGAAAGTGGCACGGAAGCGAGGTAAAATGGGAGAGGAAGACGCCTTTATTTATTACCAGGGGGCCAGTACCCGAGGCCCGACGGCTTAACGTGCCCATCCGACGCACGGCGGATATTTTGTGTTTCGAACTTTTGCACCTGACCGTGATGGAACCTGAAGTTTCTCCGTGGCAGTCACGAACGTTGACCACTTGGCCTTCTGCGGCCAGCACTTCTCGGATGAGTCACAATGCAGTTTAAATACTGATTTACTCTCTTCTGCTGAAATCCAGGAAATCTGGGCATCCCTCGAACACCTATGAAACGTCCAGTTTTCATGGTTGTGGTTTTCTTCTCTGGGGAAGCATAATTATAAACGGTCGCAACTATGGGCATATCTTTCAGAGTAGCTTGGTGATGGGCCAAAATTATAGAGATGCGATTCTGGACCCCTATGCTTGACTGCTCAGGGGTGCCGTCTTCCCAGATTTCCTTCTTGTGGACAATAACGCCGACCACTGAAGATATCGCTCCAATGGATTGCCCATCATAAATCCTAATGAGTAGCAGAACGCCAGTCCCCGCGCAATACTCTCCAGGATCTCAGAGTAGTCCTTTCAGAGGTGTGGCCGTCAATGCTCACATTTCTTGCTTGTGGACAATAACGCCGACCACAGACGATATCGCTCCAATGGATTGTGCATTATACACATGTGTATATCCTATTAAGTAGCAGAACGCCAGCCCCTACGTTAATACTCTCCAGGATCTCAGAGTAGTCATTTTAGAAGTGTGATCGTCATTTCCACAATTCTTAATTGACCAATATGCTTCGGTGGTTTGGCCATGTTGAAAGATTGAGTGATGAGATGCATGCTAAGAAAATCTTTTTAGCCCAAGGTGCAGGAAGGAAAGGTAAAGGAAGGCCAAGGAAATCATGGGAGGATCAGATTCAGGAGTGAAAACATCATGAATATGAAGTACAGACGATGTTCTGTACGGTGTTTGATGGATGTCAGTGAAGCCCGAGTTGTATGTCAAGACCGCTGTAAATGGAGAAGTTTAATACTGCAATAGTAAGTAAAAATTATCTGGTAATTTGTATTTCGTTTTAGAGCTAACCTCGAATCTCAGTGAACAGCTTAGTGATATTTACAGGGTTGTCCAAAATAATGGAAACACTTCGCTGAAAACAGTGACTTTGGTATGTGCTGCTTTTTGAGTAAAACGAACATGTAGCTACAATTTGTTTTTGTAAAAAAGGTGTTGCTTATAGTCTCAAGTGTCAGTGTGATTGCATTGCAAATCGGTGTTTACATAATTTCGTTCCAGTTGAAGGCACAATGAGTGACCTGTCGGAGTTCCAAAGAGGGCAGATTGTAGAAGCCCGTCTGGTTGGTGCGTCGGTAATCACAGTGGCACAGGTGTCGAGAGGAACCGTGTCAAAGGTCATGACAGCATTCAATATTCACGGCACAACATTATCTGCGAGACATAACTGTGGAAGGAAAACTAAACTCACTGCGAGAAACAGGAGGACATTAAAGAGGATTGTGACTGCAAGGAGGAAGACCACGGCGACGAAAGTGACTGCTGAGCTTAATGCACATCTCCAAAACCCAGTGTAGACCCATACCGTGCGAACGGAATTGCATAAGCACAATATTTACGGCAGAGCTGCGATTGCAAAACCCCTGATGTCACAGGTGAATATGAAACGGGGACTGCAGTGGCGTCAGGAACAGAAAACGTGGACTGCGGATCAATGGAAACATGTTTTGTTCTCCGATGAATCAAGTTTTCGCCTTTCCCCACCACAAGACGGGTTTACGTGTGAAGAACCCCCGAAGAAGCCTACAACCCAGACTGTCTCCTTCCTACAGTGAAGCATGCGGGCAGTTCGGTAACGGTTTGGGCCATGATCTCGTGGTTTGCAGCGGGTCTCATTATCATCTTACACGGACGGTTCACTAGCGGTGACTACGTCACCCTTTTGGCCGACCATGTGCATTCAAAGGCTGAGACATTGTTTCCGTCAGGGGATTGCACCTTTCAAGACGATAATGCCCTGATTCACAGAAGTCGAACTGTTCAATCATGGTTTGAGGAACATGAGGATGAAGTTGCACACTTTCCCTGGCCTGCACAATCAGCGGACTGAAACATCATTGAGCCCTGTGGTCTGTGTTGGAAAACAGAGTGCGATCCCGTTATCCTCCTCCGGCGTCTCTCAATGAATTGGAGCAGTTTTTTCAGGAAAAATGGTACAACATACCACTTACCACCATCCAGATTTGTATGCGCTCATTCCAAGGAAGATTCTAACAGTTTTAAATGCCAAGGGTGCTCTCACACCATATTAGGTGCGTACCACCTATTGTTTCAAAGTGTTTCCATTATTTTGGACAACCCATATATGTATATATGTAATATGGAAAGCCTTGCGAGAGCTGTATGCCTGTTAGAAGTAATCATACGCCTTATTGACTTTTCTAGACAACGACAGTGGAGAACTATTTTCCTCTTCGTATTCCTATGTGCATGTTTCCTGCTTATAATTTATTTGCAATATGTAAATCTTGTAATATGTCCCAATTTAAAGTTCCGGTCATATTACATTGCATTTCCTTTAGTTCATAGAGAATTATGTGGGATATTGTAGCTTATTCTTTAGACTTGTACAACAACATACAGGGTGATCCGTTTTGGTAATGATAATTTAAAAAAAACTGTGGTATGGCTTGTAACAAATATACTAAGTCAATATTTGGCAGAAAAAACCTTTATGGATGGAAGTTTGTCTAGGCCTCTGCATGACCCCCCGGTAGAGTTCGTACCGAGTGCTCAGTTCTTGTCACCTCTTTCTAACATCTGCGGAGTGATTTGTGCGAACGCTGCAAAAAATGTCACCTTCAAGTCATCCAGGCTTTTTAAGGTCGTTGTGGGTAGAAAATGTTCTTCTCAAACCCCCAAGCAAAGAAAACAGAGGGGGTGAGGTCCGGGAAGTTTGCAGGCCAAGGAATGCAGCCATCTCAGCCACAACAGTTTTTATTGAATGTGTTCTTGAGGACGTTCCTAACTTTCAGTAATCAGTGGGGTGGGGCCCCGTCTTGCTGTAAAATGACATCGTTATCCAGTTGTTGTACCAAGAGGATCTGTATCATGTCCAGGTACAGTCCTGATCATAGAGTGTCCTCAGAGAAGAGAAAAGGACCGTACAGCTCACCAGCTGTTTTTGGACTTACCTTAAGTTTTGCTCTTTCCACTTCGTAGGAAGCATGAGGATTCTGGGTCCGCAAAGGGGGTCATGTAGAAGCCTAGACACACTCCCATCCATAAAGGCAATTTGTGCCAAATATTGAATTATTATTTCTGTTACAAGCCATGCCAGAGCATTTTTTTAATTATCTCTACCCAAACGGATCACCCTGTAGTTAGGAAGAGGGAGCAAAGCTTGTGCCATTCTAAAAACATACCATCTATGCTTCATCCTTGACTCGAACCCGGACACATCTTAGACTAATGGTCACAAACCAGAGTCTCAGACCACTCTAAATCCGGAGCTGTCGTTTCGCTCTTCAACATTAACTTTTTCTAGATTTACAGCTATAAATACTACGTTTCAGATAAACATACGGTAGCAGTATAAAAGTTGATGAATATTCATTAAAATTTAAATTCACATAAGCATGCAACTTTTGAAATAAAAATAAAATGTGAATTAACTTCAGGGACTGAATGGGAGACAAAAACCAAATTGGCGGTGTATGAGATCCGGCAGAAAACTCGTAAACGAGTTAAGACCCTCTGGAATAAACCAAAGAAATGATACCAGAAGCTTTAGTTGCATTATTGAAGCCAGTGTAAAATAGAGTTCATAACGTAACATCACGTCTCTTTGGGGTCTCTAAAACAAAACATTTACCGCCAAAGCGAGCTCAAACGTCAAGCACGTGTTAGTAGTGTGATACAAGTAACCGACACATTTTTATACATAGGTATAAAATGTTTCCTCTTTCTTACGTGATAAAAATTTGAAATGTGAGAAGCGTATTCCAAAAGAAACAAAGCGTATATTATAAGGTTTACTGATGCTTCAAAAGATGCCAAAGTTCCGTATAACAAAAGACAAATTATTCTTTACGTCAGAATATTTCTACTAATATGCATTTGACATGCACAAATAACTACGACATAAATTTTCATGTCAAATATATATTTTTCTGGGGAAGGAAAGGCCTGCCGCTTCGTGTAAGTGTACAGCGATCAGCCAAAACATTACAACCAGCTCTGCAAATAGTAAAAATCCTCTGAACACGTGCCGTCAGTGAATAAACAGTATAACGAAGTAAATCTCTTTGTCATTTTTGTATACGCCGGGCATCGAACACGGATCCCCTCATTCCGGAACAAGTCGCTCTCCCAACGAAGCTACGCGGACGTATGCTCTCGCTGCTATCTGCCTCTATCTCATGTGCGTCCTGCGTGACAGGCACGTCACATCTCCGCCCCCCCCAATGGAGAGAGATGTTCACAGCCTCGAACATCTCTCTCCATTTCATCCCAGATGGGCTCGATGGGATTGAGGCCAGGTGACCAAGCTGGCCAAGGAAGTGAGGTCACGTCTTTGGAGTGCTCATCCAACCATTCGGTACAATTCGGGAGCGATGTCACTGTACATTGTCTTGTTGCAGGATGAGGTCCCCAGAGGGATGTTGAATACGCACAAACGGGAGCAAATGGTCCTCCAGGATATCCCGGTAACGTTAACCTGTGAGGGACGATGTCACACGTACCAGGGTTTCCATTTCAGTCCACGTAAACAGTCCCCAAACGAGAACGCCACCCCCACTAGCTTGAAGAGTACCCTGCTGGCAAGAAAGGATCCATCGCTTCATGTGGTTTGCGCCGTACTCGTATCCTGCCATCTGCATGATCCAACGTGAATCTCGACTCAATCAGTCCACGCAACATTTTCCCACATGTCTAGGGTCCAGTGGCGATGTTTCCGCGCCCATACTAATCTTTGCACCCTGTGATGTGCGGTCAGCAGCGGTACCCTCGTGGGACGATGGCTTCTGTACCCCATAGCGAGGAGATGGTTCTGGATGGTGTTTTTGTGCACCAGCGTTAAATTGCAAAGTGATTTCTTGCACTGTGGCCCGTCTATCCGCTGTTACAACGCGAGCTAGCCGACGATGACCCCGCTCATCCACACGCTGTTGTCCACGGCAGTTGGCCCTTGCAGGGATGGTTTTACCAGATTCTATGTACTCACGGTGCACCCGTGACACAGTGGCTCGTGAAAATCCCAGTGCCTGCACGACTTCCGAGATGGAGTGACCCATTCGTCGGGCCCCGACAATTTGCCCACAATCAAATGCGCTTAGATCCTTCGTCTTACTCATAGTGCGTCCGACTCTTACTGATTCCCGTCGCATCACTCTTTATATTGTCGGATCGCTGCATACGTCATGTCGTTTCCGTTTACAGGGCCGCCCACAGCGCTACATTTGCATAACGCCAGCTGTCTGAAATTCAGTTGCTCTTCAGTGTATAGAATGCGCGACTTTGTCAGGCAAAGCATGAAATATTTATGTCATTTTAGTATTGTATATACTTTTCCTAGGCATTTTATAGAAATCCTTGGCATCACATAAAACGACAAGGACTATTTAGGCAAAGTATGAAAATATAATCATGAAAAGGCCTTTATTGAAAAGACGTATAAGAAGAAATACAAAATAAAGTTTACTTCGTTCTTACTGAAAGAACAAGAGCAAAAGATTAGCACTGACCTATTTGTTGCAAGAAGAATGGCTGGAATGGCATTTTGAATTACAATTAATTGTCTTCTTCTCACAAGAGCACTTCGTATTTGGCACTTGGTCTTGCACAGACACCTCACGTATCCTTGACCACTTCCTGTGGACAGAGCGACAGCAGCTGATCTAGGAGGAATTTTGTGGTCGGGAACATTTTCAACTCGGAGTAAGTCCTTTCGACATAAAGTGAATTGTGACTTGGCATAGAGTGAAAATTCTCCAAATACGTGGCGCCAGTAAATAAACAAAGACATCGCTCTTTCCACGTTCCAGAAACACATAGTAACCGAAAAATTGTTATTCTGTCACCGCCGGGGAACTGAATCCCCGGATCTCTCGATATCTAGCCTAGCGCGTTAGCCTTACACCACGATGGCCAACAATGCTCGGCGCTATGTGTGTTTTTCAGTCAGCTTCTGACATTCTAAATCCGTAAGATGGGCTCAGCTACTGAGACGTCTCCATGTGGTGGGCATTAACGGCACTGGCTATATATTAATTATAGCAGTTGAATCCAAAGGGCGAGATACAAAGTCAAAATCCTCCAAATACGTGGCGCCAGTAAATAAGCAAATACATCGCTCTTTCCACGTTCCAGAAAGACTTAATAACCGAAAAATTGCTATTCTGTTACCCCCGGGGAAATGAATCCACGGATCTCTCGATATCTAGCAGAGCGCGTTAGCCTTACACCACGATGGCCAACAATGCTCGGCGCTATGTGTGTTTTTCAGTCAGCTTCTGACATCCTAAATCCGTAAGATGGGCTCAGCTACTGAGACGTCTCCATGTGGTGGGCATTAACGGCACTGGCTATATATTAATTATAGCAGTTGAATCCAAAGGGCGAGATACAAAGTCAAAATCCTCCAAATACGTGGCGCCAGTAAATAAGCAAATACATCGCTCTTTCCACGTTCCAGAAAGACTTAATAACCGAAAAATTGCTATTCTGTTACCCCCGGGGAAATGAATCCACGGATCTCTCGATATCTAGCAGAGCGCGTTAGCCTTACACCACGATGGCCAACAATGCTCGGCGCTATGTGTGTTTTTCAGTCAGCTTCTGACATCCTAAATCCGTAAGATGGGCTCAGCTACTGAGACGTCTCCATGTGGTGGGCATTAACGGCACTGGCTATATATTAATTATAGCAGTTGAATCCAAAGGGCGAGATACAAAGTCAAAATCCTCCAAATACGTGGCGCCAGTAAATAAGCAAATACATCGCTCTTTCCACGTTCCAGAAAGACTTAGTAACCGAAAAATTGCTATTCTCTCACCCCCGGGGAAATGAATCCACGGATCTCTCGATATCTAGCAGAGCGCGTTAGCCTTACACCACGATGGCCAACAATGCTCGGCGCTATGTGTGTTTTTCAGTCAGCTTCTGACATCCTAAATCCGTAAGATGGGCTCAGCTACTGAGACGTCTCCATGTGATGGGCATTAACGGCACTGGCTATATATTAGTTATAGCAGTTGAATCCAAAGGGCGAGATACAAAGTCAAAATCCTCCAAATACGTGGCGCCAGTAAATAAACAAATACATCGCTCTTTCCACGTTCCAGAAAGACTTAGTAACCGAAAAATTGCTATTCTGTCACCCCCGGGGAAATGAATATACGGATCTCTCGATATCTAGCCGAGCGCGTTAGCCTTACACCCATGTGGTTGGCATTAACGGCACTGGCTATATATTAATTATAGCAGTTGAATCCAAAGGGCGAGATCCAAAGTCAAAATCCTCCAAATACGTGGCACCAGTAAATAAACAAATACATCGCTCTTTCCACGTTCCAGAAACACATAGTAACCGAAATATTGTTATTCTGTCACCCCCGGGGAAATGAATCCACGGATCTTTCGATATCTAGCCGAGCGCGTTAGCCTTACACCATGATGGCCAACAATCCACGGCGCTATGTGTGTTTTTAAGTCAACTTCTGACATCCTAAATCCGTAAGATGGGCTCAGCTACTGAGACGTCTCCATGTGGTGGGCATTAACGGCACTGGCTATATATTAATTATAGCAGCTGAATCCAAAGGGCGAGATACAAAGTCAAAATCCTCCAAATACGTGGCGCCAGTAAATAAACAAATACATCGCTCTTTCCACTTTCCAGAAACACATAGCAACCGAAATTTTTTATCCGGTCACCGCCGGGGAATTGAATTCTCGGATCTCTCAATACCTAGCCGAGCGCGTTATCCTTACACCACGGTGGCCAACAATCCACGGCGCTATGTGTGTTTTTCTGTCAGCTTCTGACATCATAAATCCGTAAGATGGGCTCAGCTACTGAGACGTCTCCATCTGGTGGACATTAATGGCACTGGCTATATAATAATTATAGCAGTTAAATCCAAAGTCAAAATTCTCCAAATACGTGGCGCCAGTAAATAAACAAATACATCGCTCTTTCCACTTTCCAGAAACACATAGCAACCGAAAAATTGTTATTCGGTCATCGGCGGTGACTGAATTACAATTTTTCGGTTGCTATGTTCTTCTGCAACGTGGAAAGAGCGATGTATTTGTTTATTTACTTGGCATAGAGTTTGTTCAAAATTCCTCGAGTAGTTCTTTGTCATTCTTTTCCTGACACTACACTTTGCTCCGCCATTCTCATACAGCACAGTTGCTAACGTCTACTGCGCAAATTCGAACTCTCGTGTTTCGTCACTTCCGAACAAAGACACAAATGCAAATGGAAATAATACTAAATACTGTCCACTTGTACCGAGCGTTGAACGTCACCTATTTCTCCAAATGAAAAAAAAAAAAGTCATAGGCGGCGACGCTTAACGCAAGCATTGAAGGTCACGTGCCTCGCCACGTGAAAAAAACACTGACGGCAGTATTTTATACTTTGCTGATTTGCGTTTTGGTATTGCATAGAATGCCTAGGAAATGTGTGAAATACCTTTCATACTTTGACGTTCCATCTTCGGCCTTCTACAGCTTTCCTAGGCTGTAATGTAACCTTTTTAGGTTATGTAAGATTTCCAGCTGAATAAATGTTAACCGAAGGGTAAAGGCGACGCAACTAATTGTACCGGATAGCTCTAATTAAGGTGTTACGGTCAGACGAAACATATACAGAAGTCAAACTTGTTGGAATTACAGCCTCTCAGCGAGAAGAAAAAAAACGCAGATCATCAGACGGGAATTTTTACGGCTCTCCAAATGAATTGCCACGTACCTGGCGCAGCTGTTGTGTACTGAACTACACGTACCTTGCAACGTCACGACGCGGGGATGTCTCTCTCTCGTGATCTGTGACGTAAGCGAAGTTGAGACGAGAACCTTCTTGTGTGCGCAGTCTGCTGAATTCTTTGCTTGTGTGCGGTGGTGTGTTAATGAAGTTCTGCGTGTATATGTTTCTCAAAATAGAACAACTGCTTTTTTAATTAAGGTAGCAAACTATAACGCAATATATTCCTAATCTGTAAACTGTGGTACGGTTCATGATGTTATGAACGTAGTTTCTGTACACCAGCAAAGTGATTGTATGTACGCGACTGAAGGGATCTTTTGTTCAGCAAACATGGTGTCTGTTGGCGTCTGTTCGAATCATCCTTTGTTCCAGTAATAGTGCATCTACATATCGACGCATTTCATCAAATGGATATCTTCGTGTTATCATTTGGGTTTTTATTACATATCATTTTTATTGCATACAACTTAGGTCTGTATATGAATTTATTGTTGCTAGCATGAAATACTCTGTTCTATTTTGTTGTTAAGCTTGCATTCTTCTGCCGTTAATGAAAGCTGGCAAAAACTATTTTACTACTACATGCCGAGTAATTGGGGTGTTGGTGTTATCTTTATAATTTAATATTTCCACCCCTTTAAAAATCACAACACAACTTACGTCAACTTTTTATTGGTCCAGCAACATTAGACAAAATCCGAAACACACCACTTCACATATCTTAGTCAACAAGTCCACCTTACGTCAATTTTTTATTGATCCAGCAACATTGGACGAAATGCAAAACATACCACTTCACATATCTTAGTCAGTAAGTCCAACTTACGTCAACATTTTATTGGTCCAGCAAACATTAGAAGAAATCCAAAACACACCACTTCACATATCTTAGTCAATAAGTCCAACTTACGTCAACTTTTTATTGGTCCAGCAAACATGAGACGAAATCCAAAACACACCACTTCACATATCTTAGTCAATAAGTCCAACTTACGTCACCTTTTTATTGGTCAAGCAAACATGAGACGAAATCCAAAACACATCACTTCACATATCTTAGTCATCTGTCGTTAACCTAGCTTAACAACGATCGGACATTTCCACACACCAAAGCAACTGCTGCATCATCTTCGTATGTAACGTTCTTATCACGTTATGCGTCACTCTTGTTCGGACCTCACATTGTTGCCAACGTTAGTCTCATTTGATGGAAAAGGCATACCTTACAAGACAAGCGGGATCCATTGTTTTATGGGGTTCCAGCTAAACTATCGGTCTACCGTTGGTACAGAGCAAGGTGTACCGCTTCTCTTCATACCACAGGACTTTTATCCACTGACTCTCCCTCCAGAAACCTTGAGTTGTGTTTTCAAGGCAAGTTGAGTCCATTACGTCATGGGGATCCCGCCAAACTCTCTGCCTACCAGCGGAACAGAATAAGGTATACCGCTACTCGTCGGACCATATGACTTTATCCACTGACACTACCTCCAGAAACGTTGCGTTTACAATGCAAGCTGGGTCCACTAATTCGTGCAGCTGCCACCAAACTCTTTTCTTACCGTTAGTACTGAACAAAGTGTATCGCGACTCGTCGGACCACATGACCTTTTCTCTGTCTTTCATTGTCCAATCACCACTCTAGACGAACTTTCGGGTTATCAAAAAAAGGAATGTTTTTCGTGTAAGCATGCGGCTGCCAATAACCATCCGTGCGAGTTGTGTTAAAGTCTAGTTTACTTAATTAGAGGAATGCCAGTCATTAACCGAAATTTCCAGTTACGATTAGTGCATGAATGCGTTTTAGGGAAGCCGAAGTGCAATATTCGGAAGAGAGACTTGTATGAAAGTCGAATGTACTAAAGAAAGATATTCCTGTAACTAATGAAGTGGTCCTGTTGAAATTTATATGTGTACTGAAGATGACGAGTTTGCGAAAGAATCTCGTCGGAGCTACAGTGAATCTGTTTTTAGCACGTCTTTTGTAAAAAAAGATCGTGTTTCTGTTATCAGTTTGTTCGTCCGTCCGTCCAACTGTACCCACGATATCTCAGCAACTGTTAGTCCGATTTGAAAAATTCTTTTTGCATTGGGAAGCTTGAAATATGCAAATGATGATCCTTTATTTCGTTTTTTTTTTTACGATATACAATTTCGCCGGCGGAGGGCGTAAATGCCGATGATGTCGAATTCAAAAATACGTTTTATTCCGCATATTTGCTTTTAAAAATCCGATTGAAAAAAAATTTATATCTTTCGATTCCATTTATGTCAAAGAGTATTTTAGATATAGTTACTTTTTCAAATTAAGCATAGATTTTCCGCTAAGGGGCGTAAAAGTAAATTACATTTGCCCCGATAACTCTTCTTCTAAAACTCCGATTTAAAAAAATGTTTCTTCAGCGGATACATCTCCTGATGGACAATCTTTTGCATATAATTTCAAATTTTTGGTAAAGAATACTTTGGCCACCAGGGGGCGTAAGTGTTAATTTTAGCTTCTGAAGTATTTGCCATACAATCGTAGCTTTTAAAATATCGATTAAAAAATTCTTTCGTGGACTGATGCCAATCACATCGATAAACCTTTCCGGAATATTTTCTTCTTAAAATATTCCACAGTTTCTCCGCCAGGGGGCGAAGATGTACATCTTATTTTTGTCAATATCTCTACTTCTAGGAGTCCGATTTGAAAAATTCCTTCTTTGTTGGATAGTGTTTTCCGTGTGACATGTTTTTCATATAATTTCAAAATTTTCAAGTAATTCATAAACCTTCCGCTAGGGGGCGTAGCGGTAAATTGAGTTTCCTCCTATATCTCTGCTTCTAAATCTCCGATTTGAAAAATTCTTTCTGCACCGGATACAGCTTCTGATGGGAAATCGTTTGCACATAACTTCCATTTTTTAAAATAGTTTGGCCACCAGGGGGCGTAAATCTTAATTTCCGCTTCTGTTGTATTTGCAGCAAAATATGAGCTTCTAAATTCTCGATTGAAAAAAACGTCGTTTGTTTACCGATACTACTCATGTCGACAAACGTTTTAGGAAAATTTTCTTCTTGAAAAAATGCATGGTTTCTACGCTAGGGGGCGTAGATGTATATCTTATTTTTACCAATATCTCTACTTCTAAGAGTACGATTTGAAAAATTCCTTCTTTGTTGGATAGTGTTTCCGATGCGAAATGCTTTTCCAATAAATTCAAAATTTTCAAGTAAATCATACACTTTCCGCTAGGGGGAACAAAGGTAAATTGTGTTTTCTGCGTTATTTCTGCTCTTAAAGCTCTGATTTGAAAAATTCTTCCTGTATCGCATACAAGACCTGATGGAAAATATCTTTCGCATAATTTCTAATGTTTGGTAAGGAATGGTTATGCCACCAGGAGTCATATGTGTTAATTTCTGCTTCTGAAGTATTTGTTGCAAAATCTGGGCTCCTGGAAACTCGACTAATATTTTTTTCCTTCGACCGCTACCGCTTATACGGATAAACCTTTTGAGAATACTTTCTTCCTAAAATAATGCATGGTTTTCCCACCAGGGAACTTAAAGTCACATCTTATTTTTGTCGATATCTCTGTTTCTAATAGTTCGTAAGCTCACGATTCCGTTTACAGCAATATCTGAGGGATTAAAAATCCGATTAAAAATCTTCTTTCTTTGGTCAGATGTATTGTTTTCTATACCGGTTCCATTGACTTTGAATAGCTTTGATAAATTTAATTTGCGTCAGAACGGATTCAAAAGACGTGCTTATTACACCCGAAAATTCGGTGTCAACTTTCTTGTTTATTTTACATATGGCTAAAAGCTTATGACATATGCTCTAGTTTAGCTTTTCATTTCAGTTCCTGCCTTCTTATGTACGTTTTCGTGTATTATCGTTAAGCATTTTGTTTCCTACATTTTCTCTCTCAATGAAGTTCAGTTTTGGCAACGCTGGCAACAGGCTAAAATGCAAAGAAAAAAATTAAGGAAGAATGTGTTAAGTATTCGAATGGCAATCATATCAGTCTGCGATAGACATGATGTTCCACAGTAATAAAGCACATGTCAAGACATCAACGTTGCGGCGAGAAATTCCGTCGGTGCGACTTAATTGCGGCTCCACAGCAAAAGGATCCAGTTTTGAGCCTCCTTTATGGAAAAAAATGTTTTCACGTTGGCGCCCGATTTTGGGAATGGATTAACTGGCAGTCGGATTCTTCAAAACATGGATGATGTTCGTTCCCCACATCGTCTGGAATCAATGAGAATTCCTTCTTCGCTTCGAACAATGTGTGATGCTTCTTTTACACGTCGTCTGGAATGAATGAGAATTCTTCGTTCACTTCGAAAAATGTGTGGGGCTTCTTTTACGCATTGTCTGGAATGAATAAGAATTCCTTCTTCGCTTCGAAAACTGTGTGATGCTTCTTCCGCACGTCGTCTGGAATGAATGAGAATTACGTCTTCTACGCTTCGAAAACTGTGTGATGCTTCTTCCGCACGTCGTCTGGAATGAATGAGAATTACGTCTTCTACGCTTCGAGAAATGTGTGGGGCTTCTTTCAAGCATGGTCTGGAATGAATGATAATTATTCGTTCACTTCGAAAAATGTGTGGGGCTTCTTTTACGCATTGTCTGGAATGAATGAGAATTCTTCGTTCACTTCGAAAAATGTGTGGGGCTTCTTTTACGCATTGTCTGGAATGAATGAGAATTCTTCGTTCACTTCGAAAAATGTGTGGGGCTTCTTTTACGCATTGTCTGGAATGAATAAAAATTCCTTCTTCGCTTCGAAAACTGTGTGATGCTTCTTCCGCACGTCGTCTGGAATTAATGAGAATTACGTCTTCTACGCTTTGAGAAATGTGTGGGGCTTCTTTCAAGCATTGTCTGGAATGAATGATAACTCCTTGTTCGCTTCGAAAAATGTGTGGGGCTTCTTTCAAGCATCGTCTGGAATCAATGAGAATTCCGTGTTCGCTATGAAAAATGTGTGGGGCTTCTTTCAGGCATCGTCAGTAATTAATGATCATTCCTTACTCAAGAGACGCAAAAAGCGTATTACATCCGTTTATTTTTGCGGCGTAGTAAGTAGACAGATTCGCCAAGCTTTCGCACTCCCCTTGGAGTCTTTATAAAGGCAATGGTAGACATAAAAATTCGTTTTATGTCGACCATTGGCATTTATATGCCTACCATTGCCTTGAAAAAGCCTCCAAGTGGAGAGCGAAAGTTTGGAGAATCTTTGTACTTACTATGCCACAAAAATAAACGGACATAATAAGCTTTTTGCGTTTCTTGAGTATTCATAGTGTGGTGTATATATAATTACGTTGAGAATTCCGTGTTTGCTTCGAAAAATGTGTGATGTTTCTTCCACACACCGTCTCGAATTAATGAGAAGTCCTTCTACGCTTAGAAAAATGTATGTAAATGTAATAATGTATGATGTATGGAAGAAGCTTCCACACATCGTCTGGAAGAGAGTTACTTCAAGCATTATTTATGGAAGACTGGAAACCTGCGATCTCGTGTCTCGCCTTTCTCAAGGGTGAAGAGATATATGTGCAGTACTAAAGTGGGGGAGCACATGTCAAGACGGAACAATTGCAGCGATAAATTCCATCGGTTTAGGTTAATTGGGAAAACATTCGGCTCCGGAGTAGATTGATGCGGATTCAACAAAGCTGTGTTTTCATGTGTAATATTTCACGAATGAGTTATGGACTTGTATTCAATGTTACGACACAATAAAGATATAAGATAATTAAACTAAATCAGTGTTCACATATTTTGCGATCGAAGTTATGTGCCACGTACCCTGTTGTGTACCAACGACTTGTGGATAATTGATTGATGTGCTGAAAATATTAACGAAGTGGAAATCTGTCAGTAGATCTTGTTTTCACTGAATTTTTCGAGGTTTTCTTGAAGTGACTTTTCCTTTTTTTTGTTCGGTTTAGGGTGAGGTAGTGAAATGTAGAAATTATCAACTAAAAACGTTACACATACTGGACATATCTGGACATTTCTGACGGAATCAGTATTCATTTACAGTTTTGAGAAAAAAAGCATTTTGGTACCCCTTCTTTGATTAAAAATTAAAATTTACAAACGTTTATTAAAACTGATATAACTTCTAGAGTTTTAAAGCTAGGTACACGATTGTTTTAGTAATTTGTTTAGAATTAATTATCCTGCAAACTGATGCTATGAAATTTCAATTGCATAAGTTGTATCCTAAACTTTCTTTTCTAAATTAAAAAAGTTTATGATATTTTTAAGTGGCAGAAAAACTACTCATCATATCACAATTTCAAAGCAGCAGATTATTTCCGACATGTTGAAATACACCAAGGTAAACTTTCATGCAGATATCCTTAGTATATTAGAAGTTATATTACACTGAATTTTGACATACACCTGAAAAATCAGGTTACGATTATGAACATCTGAGTTGCATGCAGGTCACCATTTAACTGTTAAAATCCTCCAATTTAATAATTAAAATTTAATGAGGTGTATAACGAAGTAAATTTCTCCGTCATCTTTGTCCACGCCGGGGCTCGAACCCCGGTCCTCTCATTCCGGAATAAGTCACTCTACCAATTGAGCTACGCGGACGTTCGTTCTGACTGCTATCTGCCTTTATGTCGCGTGCGTCCTGCTGGCAGGCACGTCACATCTCCCCTCCCCCCCCCCCCCGAAAGAAGGCCGGGGGCCTGGCACACGGGTCAGCCGTGACCATGAATCGTTGCAGGCAGCCATTCGCTGTAGAACGAGCACTTGAGAACTCCTAGTCAATCTGGTGTGTGGATTGCAACATCTCACATTTTTATTTTTCGAAGCGCTGGAGAAGGGATTCTCTTATTTTTACTATCTCGCGATGTGGAAAGAACACCACACCATTGCGAGGTATTGAACGGCCGTGTCATCCGGAAAGTTAGGGCGCTATTATAACGAAGTAAATTTCTCCGTCATTTTTGTCCATGCCGGGACTCGAACCCGTGTCCCCCCATTCCGGAATAAGTCACTCTACCAATTGAGCTACGCGGACGTTCGTTCTGACTGCTATCTGCCTTTATGTCGTGTGCGTTCTACTGGCAGGCACGTCACAGGAGCCTTCCTGATATTTTCTTCTCTGTTTTGCCCTCAGTTTGACCATATTAACTGCAGTTCTGTATATTGCACTTATTTGCTCTGTACACCTGAGTTTGGCTCTACTGTCTTTTTGCCAGAAGCAGAGATTGATTGCCGGGAGGCAGTACAAGTTTCTCTTGCTTTGTTGACACTGTTTTTTGTCTTTTCTGCGCCGAGTTTGCCCATCTCCTCTGCAGTTCTGTATCTTGCTCTTCTTTGCTGAATTCGTCTAAGTTTACCTCTGCTGATTTTGCCAGAAGCAGAGAGTGATTGCCGGGCGACAATTCAAGTTTCACTTGCCTTGTTGACACTGTTCCTGCTCTTTTCTGCCCTCAGTAAGCCCATCTTCACTGCTGTTCTGTATCTTGTTCTTCTTTGCTCTGCCTGAGTTTGGATCTGCTGACTTTTGCCAGAAGCAGAGATTGATTCTCATGAGAAAGTACAAGCTTCTTTTGCTTTGTTGTCATTGTTTCTTGTCTTTTATGCCCTCAGTTTGCCCATCTTCACTCCAGTTATGTATCTTGAACTTCTTTGCTCTGTTCATCTGAGTTTGGCTCTGTTGTCTTTTTCCAGTAGCAGAAATTCATTCCCATGAGACAGTACAAGTTTCTCTTGCCTTGTTGACACTGTCTCTTCTCTTTTCTGCCCTAAGTTTTCCCATCTTCACTGCGGTTCTGTATCTTGCTCTTTTTTTCTGTTCGCCTGAGTTTGGCCCTGCTGTTTTTCCGCACAAGCAGAGATTCATTGCCAGAAGTCAGTATGAGTTTCTCTTGCTTTGTTGACACTGTTTCTTCTCTTTTCTACCTTCCGTTTGCCCATCTGCAATGCAGTTCTGTATGCTACTCTTCTTTGATCTGTTCACCTGAGTTCGACTTCACTATCTTTTGCCTGAATCGGAGATTGATTGTCTAGGAGACAGTATAAGTTTGACTTTCTTTATTGAGATTATTTCTTCTCTTTTCTGCCCCCACTTTGCCCATCTTCACTGCAGTTCTGTATGTTGCACGTCTTTGCTCTGTTCGCGTGAGTTCGGCTCTGCTGTCTTTTTCTAGAAGCAGAGATCCATTCCGATGAGACAGTACAAGTTTCTCTTGCCTTGTTGACACTGATTCTTGCCTTTTCTGCCCTCAGTTTGACCACCTTCACTGCAGTTCTGGATCTTTCTCTTCTTTGTTCTGTACGCCTAAGTTTGGTTCTGCTATTTCTTGCCAGAAGCAGACATTGATTGCCAGTAGATAGACCAAGTTTCTTCTGCCTTGTTGATATTGTTATACTATCTCGAAAATTTAATTCTGGAGTTTTCATACTTTGCTTGCAAGGGACAGAGGAGGGCCATGCAGGTTAATTTAAAATGCAAGTATAAGCGCACGGGACTTTAAAAATGGCGTTCTAGCGCCCATTAAACGTCGCCTAAAAGCACAAGAAGGTTAAAATAACTTTCTATATACAAGTAAAAGGGTTGGAGACACTTGAGATTTGGAGTTATAGAAGAGTGGAGAGAATAAGTTGGCATGATAGAAAGACTAATGAGAATGTCCTGGAGAGAGTGAGAGAACCGAGGAATCTGACCAACTTGTTAAAGAGAAGAAGAATGTGTCATCTTGAGGAATTTCAGCTATTAATTTCCATGCTACCGTGGATTCAACTCAAATAATTCAGCTAAGATAATTCAGCAAACTTTACGGAAAATACCATTTACTTCACCAGGTTTAAAACTTCACACCTGTAATCAGATAACGTCTGCAGCGAAGTTCATATTGGAGTAATTTGTACTATAAGCAATTACCAAGTAAAACAAACATTACTCTACCAACAACTATTACCCTACAAGCTCATGTGTTCAAAATACGTTTTTCTTCTCCCATTTCTGCGAAACGATGTAAAAGGAACTGTATAGTACAGGGAACTGTAGTTTAAACCCTGAATAGAAAAACAGAAAGAAATTTGCTGCAATTTGGTTGAAAAATTGCCATCCTTTCCTAGTGTCTGAATCTCACGTGCTTCCACATAGAATCGGTAATACATCATGCATAGATGAACGTGCATCGTACGTGCCTTTTTTCGTCTTTTCACTGTCTTTTCTCTTCTTTGTCAATTTCTTATCTTTTCCACTTCACCTTTTTTTACCTTTTTCTTCATCTTTCTGTCTCTCCGTTTTTGTAATGCTCGAAAGTCAGCGTTGTCTCTGGTTGGGTCAGCTACCAAGCACTTTTTTTTTATTATTTGACTGATCTCACTGATTCGAAGCTCGTGCGGTGTGATTTTTCTTGGGGAAGAACGGAAAAACGTCCGGACAAAATCAAAGAAAGTGTCTTTTGTTCGTGAACTGCATCTGTTACTTGTAACACCAGAGCTGAGACGTTTGGATCTAAAAGAGAAAAGATGCTTTCACCGGTTTTTTTTTATTATTATTTTGCGATGTACGAGACGGTTCTAATTAATGAAAAATCTTATTTTCCATTTCTTTTCCAACACTTCCTTTCACAAACGAAATATATAAACTTCGTGCAATTATTTCTGGTGTGTCCAGATATGTAAAGATACAAAACATCTGCGCCAATCGATAAATTATTGTGTTGGGGAAAAGTCCTTTGGCTGGGTTTCGGGCCTTCGTCCTCGCTATTACGTTTTGCATTGTACCTGTTTTGTAGTGCTCTCTTTGGCCTTTGTGAACATTGCTGTGAGGCCCGTGAATACCTCATGATGTTATGAATTGTCTCGCTGAAATGATTGCCTAGCAATTATAATTTATCATGTAGAATGGTTATGTTTCACCAAATACTCAATTGTGTTGTTAACATTGTTTGCAGTGTGCTCTCCAGGATATCCCGGAGTGTCGATAGTCTTTTGTAATCAATTTAGGCTACGTATTCACAATATACTTTAATTTTGCTTTGTGTATACAATTGACAAGAATGCTACCACGTACTGAGAGAACTAATTGAAAGAGCGAAGGAATATGAACTTCCATTGCGCATGGCTTTTATCAATTATGAAAAAGCCTTTGATTCGGTGAAACCATCAGCAGTTGCAATGGCTCTGAAATCCTCCGGTATTGAAGATACATACATTAATATTATTAATAACATCTATGAAAATCCAAGTGCAAAGATTCGGCTGTTTGAAAATACAACACACATAAAAACTGGAAAGGGAGTGAGACAAGGTGACACCATATCTCCGAAGATCTTTAATGCCACATTGAAAAATGTCTTTCAATCACTGTACTGGGAAAACAAAGGGATAAAGATTATTGGAGATTATCTAACTCACCTTCGTTTTGCTGATAACGTAGTCATTTTTGCAACTACCCCATCAGAGCTGCAGAGGATGATCCAGGAACTTTCTGAGTAGAGTAAAGAAGTGGGATTAAAAATGAACTTTCAGAAGACAAAAGTGATGTTCAATGCTTTTACAAGAAATGAAGATTTATCGATTGATGGAGAAAAGCTGCAGATAAAAGACATGTACGTTTATCTTGGACAGCAGATATCAAGTGAGGGTCACATTGATGAAGAAATTAATCGGCGTACAAAACTTGCCTGGAAAGCTTTTGGAAGAAACAGCATAATTTTCAAGAGCAATATGCCATTATGTCTTAAAAGAAAAGTGTTTGATCAATGCATCCTTCCAGTGCTTACGTATGGTGCAGAGACGTGGACCTTAACTAAAAGAGACATACAAAGGCTGCAGACAACTCAAAGCAGCATGGAGAGGTGCATGCTTGGTATAACCAGGAGAGATAAGAAGAGAAACTCGTGGATCCGAAAAATGACAAGAGACATCATGATCAGAGTTAAATCCCTGAAATGGCAATGGGCTGGACATACTGCCAGAAGGACAGACCATCGATGGACAGCCGAAATTTTAGATTGGATTCCAAGGGACAGGAAATGACCCAGAAGAAGACCACATGGGAGATGGGTGGATGAATTTCGAAAGTATGCGGGAGTGACATGGAGGAGACTGGCACAAGACAGACCGTTGTGGAGGAAACTTGAGGAGACCTTCGTCCAGCAGTGGATTGATAATGGTTGACAATGATGATGATACAATGTAGATGCTCCATGACTGATCATTACTATTGCTTATGCATCTTTTTTCCTCAAGCATGTATTGTTCCTTTCTAGTGATTTTAACATTTTGTCATCTTTAGTTCATTGTCGTATCACATTCACCTGTAATATTTCATCAGTATCGTTCATTGGTTTGTAGTTTATTTTGCCATTCGTGGTGCGCATGTGTCCCCCATATGTCTTCGCCAATAGAGTATATTGTTGACATGGGAAAAAAGTCATTGGGTTTTTTGCACATAGATGACAAAACTTGTCCTGAAATGTAGCTAAAGTCATTTGCAACTGCTAGTTGATTATGTAGCGTAACATCTGACAGTTCAAGCTCGAATACGTCGTTTGTTCAAAAGAGAAGTACAGAGGGAGACGCGCACTCCTCGTGGATAACAACAATAAATATAACACGACAAGATTATATTTACAGTGGTATTTTCAAAGAAGGCAGACCAAATAAGCGGGGAACAACAGAGAAAATAAACAGGCAAGAAGTTCGTAAAACCCTGGCACGGGGTATGCAGAGGAAGATCAGCAGGAGCAGCGGTGGCCGATGGACAACAAGGCAGCAGGAAGTACAGGAGAATGACAAACATCGTGGAAGGCGAGGCAAGGCGTAGGTCCAGGGCAGGAAAAACCATCCAGAGTTCTGAATCCATGAAGAGAGGAGTCCAGAGCAGCCGATGAAACCGCAGAGGAATATCTCTGAGGAAGGCAAAGGTGAGAGCGAAAGCGAAGAGTCTCTTCAGCAGGCAGAATGGAGGAAAGCGTCAATGCGACGCCCAACTGACACCAGACGCTTCGCAAGGACGAAGAGGAAGTATTCCCAGTGGCAGCAACCCCGACAATTAAGAGTCACAACCTGGAAGCGGTAGGTTAGACGACCGGGTGTAGGAGAAGGAGGCGACAGCGCAAATGTGCTGGATCAGTCGATCGACGTACTTGACACAGGGGAGGAGCACTGTTTAAGTCATAGTAAAGGAGGGGGAAGTCACGGAAGCTGTGATCTGCATGAGGATGCTGCGGAATGAGGTCTGGTGGTCATCAACAAAAGTATTGTATAAGTGCGGTTTCTGAGGAGCACACAGAAAGTCGAACAATTCCTGGTCAGTAAGAGGTGATTATACGATACATGGGCCATCAACAAACGTGAAATAAATATCAGAGGAGATGCAACAATCGGGCACTGTAGAAATGGATTGGGCATCAAAGTCTTTGTAGAGGACAGGCGTGTGAGACCGAGAAGCAGAACGATGCGGGGTAGAAGGAAGACGGCCTCTCTTATCGTGATGTCGAGGAGGCCTAGGGCTGTGGGCTTCTCATAGTGAGAACCGTGCCCCTCATCGATAAGGGCGCGGTCACTTGCATCGGGCTCGCCCGAGCTAGAAGATTTAGCTTCGACACCTTTATAGCTTCGCTAGCAAAGGGAGGGTCATGTCGGGCAGCATAGGGGAGGTGTAACACAAACATAACAGGGGGAAAAGCCCATTACAATACATAGACAGATGCAATACAATCCCGGAACACAAGCATGATGTTACAGAGCTAAAAATGTTCACTTAGTCTGCGTGGCGAAACACAGAGCTAAGATGTTCACTCATTAGATGAGGCAAACCACAGAGAAAGAGTCCTGGAGCAACAAGGCGGGAGTCCAGAAGGAGGCGACGAGGCCCCTCAGGACGTCGGCGGCTCGAGGGATTCGTAGAAGTTGAATATCCATTCTTCTAGGGCGCTGATATAGGCAGGCGGGTCAAAACAAATCCATCGAAACCGCAAGAGGCAGAGGAAAAGACCAGCGAGAGGGCTCCAACGAAGACATCTGTGCGGCGGTAGGAAGGGCAGCGACAGGGTGGACGTCCAGGGCAGGAGTCTAGAAGGAGGCACTGAGACTTCTGGAAGGGACCCTGACGAAGCAAAGAACTCGGAAATCGAGGAGACGCTGTCACCCATTGCAGCAAGGAAGACAAACGGGTCAGAATAGCCCTCCTGACTCGGTAGAGGGCAGAATACTCCTTCTGACTCGGAAAGAATGTCCTTCTGACTCGGAGAGAATGTCCTTCTGACTCGGAGAGAATGTCCTTCTGACTTCGGATCAGAATAGTCCTTCTGACTTCGGATCAGAATAGTCCTTCTGACTCGGAGAGAAGGTCCTTCTCACTACGGGTCAGAATAGTCCTTCTCACTGGGAGAGAACGCCAGCGGGAGGGCTTCGAAGAAGATATCTGGGCTGTCACAGGAAGCGTAGAAGACGAGGTGGACTTCTTGCGTTTCCGATAGAGTGGATGACGCCGACGCTTCTTGGGGATAGCACCGGCAGAGGCAGCACAAGAAGGCGGAGCAGCTGGTTGAAGAGACGCTTCATCCGGCTGATAAACAGGGAGCAGGCTGCCGGGCTCGAGCGCAGAACTAGGGATGGAACAAGGAGCTTCAAATAAGTCGAGCTTGGCAGCAGTGCGGGATAGTAAATGGAGAGGCAGAGGACCAGCAGCAGCGAAGGAGGCACTCGAGGACAGCTGAGAAGGCGTAGGGGTGCTATCATCAGGTTAATAACACAGCAAGCCTTGAAGTGGAGGTAAAGCAAGCAGAGCTGGGGGAAGTGGCTGAAATAACAGAGACAGGGACTGGTGGCAAAGAGGCTAGCATTGAAGCAGAAGACTGCATGTGTGCAGACGAAAATGGTCCAATGGAAATGGGCATTGTAGGCACCCAAGTAGACACAGTCGATGCAGGTAATGCAGGAGATGCCACCGGGGCAGCAGTCGAAGAATAAGGAATCTTGAAGGAAGAATCAGGGCGTATAGCAGAGGAAATGGTGGTGGAAGACTGGCACTGTGAAGTATGATGGCCAGGGGCTTTGCAGGTGAAGCAGGGGTACGCGGAGAAAAAATTATTGGAAATCGTGCGATGACTAAGGATTATCCGAAATGCAGTAGGGCATGAGGTAATGTGGGAGGTGTCAGGAAAAAGAACAAAGGCTTGACGACGAAAACTTAAAAATGGCCGATCACCTCTCTCGGTTCAAGCGGAAGGGAACATCCGGACACCTACGACGACGCGCCCACACTGAGGACGAAAAGCAAGCAGAAAATAGTCACTAACTTCCAGGGGAACCGGAAACATGGTATAAGAACTGGGCAATGAGTAAGAGGTTGGGAGATCAACCTATGGTCCCCGACAGAAATGCAAATAGAAAGATAAATATTAGAGGGACAATAAACATGCACCGACGTGGGCATTCTGGCAATGTGCGTGATCGCACCGACAGGGAAGAATGATAGCGCAGCCAAGTAGGCATTCAGCTTTGTACGAGGAAGCGCGGCAAACTTGACGCCAAGGCTAAGAGTTTCAAGCATGGACTTACCAAGTTCAGATGATTCGGGCACAGTCGCTGTAAGTGTATCACCTTGACGGGCGATGAAGGAATCCATTGAAGTCGGAAGCAATGCGAAGAACGGAGAGCACATATCCTGTGGAGAAGGTGCAGAAAAATACTCCTGAAAAGCAGATATCGATGCAGTAGGCTGGCAGTCCGGCGTGGCAACGCATGGAAGTGAGATGATAGATTCAAAGCAAGGCTCAGCAGCTCAAGCCATTGAAGCAGGAAGAGCGTAGAGAGCCACTAATGGAAGGCGAGGTACCGGCACAGGAGATGGAGCGCTGTGGCAGGTGACGCAGTCAACCGCTGAAGAAAGGCGTAGCTCTGAGAGAGCAAACAACACAACGGGGAAGGCAGCGCTGCGTACCACTCACAAAAGGTGGAGCACTAACGCAGCAGACGAACGCAGACACAGGACGCTGGACAAAAGCAGTGACAGAGCAAACAGTCAAGGCAAGTCACGATGGGCGTTACGTAAGCATGCCCAAAGTAAAGAAATATGATGGATTATTCGCAAAAACCGCACTTACCAATCCGGAAAAGTTACAAGTAGGCAAGCGCTAACGTTCATGCACGAAGTAAGAGCAAATTAACAAGGCTTAACGAGCTGAAGACAGGAAAACAGAGTACAATTTACGGAGCTCAGAAGAGCGTGGCCAGCAAGAATTTCTCATGGGATGCTAGCCAAACCGAGTGAAGATGACATTTGCAACAGCGAGGAAATTTCATACAACGACCAGCTTGGTCAAAAAAGAAAACTAAGTGGGAACGAATGGGCACTCACCTACTTGGCAGTTGTCTCAAATGAAGGATGGGAACATCATGAACATCCCGCGCAAAACGGCAGATAATTGGAATTGCTGAATAAGCGCTTAAGGGCACAAAAACACGGAGCAAAGGCACACACATCCAGAGCGCCATTAAGCAAGGACTGTTACGGGGTGTAATTCCGTACCGTGTGAAGACTGGCCATCACGGAGACCTGATCTTAATCCCACAGAGCACCTATGGGATGAATTAGAGTGCCGCATAAGAAGTTTGAAACCAAGACGCACTACTAAGCAACAGTTAGAGGCAGCATTATGTCCTGAATGGAAGCGCATACCTATCGCTGTGTTCCGAAACCTTGTCGAAAGCGTGTCTCAGAGGGTCAGTGCATGCATTAAGGCCAACGGTGGACCGACACCGTACTAATGTATGTCAATAAATGCTATGTTGTGCTTCTCTTCTTGGTGTCCGGTAACTTTTGTCAATATAGTGTATACCGTAGAACAAAAATATTATGACCACTTACCAAATTTGTTGTTGGTCCGTGCCGTCAAATTATCTCTTACCAGGCGAAACACAGGCGCTAAAAGACTTCTAAAGGTCTCTTTTGGTAACTAGTGCCCTTGTTTTTAACCACTAGATATTTTATCTCTTGTAAATTATGTGCTTGAAACGCCACAGATCTGATTTGTTGTTCCAACACAAAGCACGGCTACTTGATTATACTGATATCTGGGATATTTGAAATTCTTCCTCATGTTCAGAGAACCATTCTTGAAGAATCCAGAAAGTGTGGCATGGCGCATTATTCATTGAAGGATAGCACTACTAGTGGAGAAAAATATTCCCCTTTAGTATACTAATACATAATACCTGGTTTTCAATTATGTTTACTAATACATACCTGGTCTGTAATGATGTTTAGTAATACACAGTCGAGTCACACAATTGCGCCCACCTCCTACTTTTGACGTCAACAGCGCGTAGCCAATGAAAGAAGGCACGTGTCGTGAGCTGGCTTGGAGGGTATATAAGGTGGGCTGTAGGCATTGCGAAAACAAACCATTCGCTGCTGTCATGGATAAAAGGAGCGATTTAACAGATTTGCGAAAAAGGATGATTATCGGCTTTCGGGCCAAGGGTGACAGTATTTCTGAAACAGCGCAGTTTGTGAACTGTTCACGTGCTGCTATGGTTAAAGTGTATCGTGATTCGAGAAATGGCACCATTGCGAATAAGCGACGTGGAGATTGCGGAGCACCACGTGCCATTGATGTGAGAGGTGAACGTAGGCTTCGAAGGTACGTAAGAGCCGATCAACACGCTACAGTGGAGCAACTCAGTGGCGGAATGAACCAGGAAGCTACCGGAAGTGTATCTTAAACGATAGTTCAGCAGCGAACCATGCTGCGAATGGAGCTCCGACGCAGACGGATGGTCACTGCACCTATGCTAACGAAGGTGCATCGGCAGAAAACGCTTACATTTGCACGGAAGTATCGGAATTGTACATCCGCTGATTGGCAAAGTATTGCCTTCTCCGATGAGTCGCGTTTTCTTCGTTGGCGTATAAGGAAACAAACATCGGAGAACAAATAATCTTCAACCCTTGCTGGAAGAACACAAGCTAGTTGGGGCAGCGTTATGATCTGGTAAAAGTTTTCGTGGCACTCCCTGGGTCCACTCATACCTGTGGAACCCGAACCGAATTCGTTACGAATCCATCCTTGCAGACTACGTACACACATACATGCTGATTTTCTTCCCTGGGGTGGATGCGATCTTCCAGTACGACAACGCGACGTGTCACACAGCTAGAAATGCCCGAGAGTGGTAGGAAGAGCACCATGAAGATATACTTCCCTGGCCCCCTAACTCCCCATACTTAAACCCAATTAAGCATCGGTGGGACTACCTCTATCGTAGTGTTCGCTCTATGGATCCTCCACCACGCACCCTCCAGCAGCTGTCAGATGCACTGCAGTCAGCATGGCTCCACATACCTGTGAACACCTTCCAGCACCTTATTGAGTCATTCCCAGCCCGTCTAGCTGCTGTCCGCGCTGGGTTACTCCTGATATTAGCTGGTATTCACAAAAATGTGACTCGACCGCGTACATAATACCTGGTCTGCAATGATGTTCACTAACACATAATACCTGGTCTGAAATGACGTTTAGCTTGGTGGTATTTTCACATGAATACCTGGATCCATTACACTTCTTCCACCGGCTTGTTTTCGTTCCGTGCAGCATGCTGGTGCCAACATTTCCTCAGTTAAACGACACACACGTACCAGTCCGTCTACATCATGCTACCAGAAACGAAATCATCAGACCAAACGACCTTCTTCCAATCATTCAAGGTCTAGTTTTGATGCTCATGTGCCCATTGTAAGCGCTTTCGACCGTGAACGGAGGTTAGCATGGGTGTTCGGAGCTGTCTGCGTCTGCCCAGCCACATTTTCAGCAACATTCGATGTACTGTGTGGTGTGACGCATTACTCCCGTCACCAGCATTCAAAATGTGCGCTACGGTATCTCTTCTGTTGGCTCGTACCATTACCCTTCGCTCACTTCTAGTATCGAAGACCCGTGGCCGGCGCACACCTTCCAGGAAGTTCGTGGTTTTCCCTCCTTGGACCACTTTTTCAAGGTACTAGCCATGGTGGATCATGAGCAGCCAACAAGCCTTGCTGTCTCGGAATGCTGAGACCCCGTCGTCAAAGCGTATAAAATGTACTCTTTGTAGCTGTCATACACTTCTGACTTTGTAAAGAAGCCATAATTACAATAGGTGCATCTCATTTATGTAGCGATAATTAAACCTTTAAAGTACGTTGCTGCCAATGAGTTGAATGGCCGGTGACAATCGTATTGACAGCCGGAGGCACTTGCGCTTTTTCCTAGCCTCGTTTTATGTTCATGATCAACTTACCTACGAAGGTAGATAAGCAAATTGAAAAAATTCACATATTCGCCTTGTACAGAGGATGTTCACACATTTTTAGAACGCTTTTGATAAGAAATTACCGAAAATAGAAGTTTAAAGAATCGAAACTGGCAATAGCGGGTTAGATGAACATGAAAGAATCATCTTCTGCCGTTAGGTATCGTCTGCTAAGAAAATATCGCATGTAAACAAGCTGTGGATAGAAGGGTGTGTTCTGCTCTTTACGAAGAGAAATACAGGGTGACTCATAAATAAGTATACAGTTTCCAGATGCTGTAAAACAGTAACAGTTGAACACATGGACTACAACTGCGAACCGTTAGGTACATGTAGTCATGAAGTTTGTGTCCCGCTACTGAGGGAAGTGACGTAGACGATAGCGCGCGTGTCACGTGACTAGTCAGTCAAAATGGAGGCGTCTGCAGTGAAGAAGGCGTTTTGTGTTCTTGAATTGAGCAAAACGGAATCTGTAGCTGTTGTGCAACGGCATTTTCTATCACGATTCGGAAAAAAACCTCCAACCGGAAAATCTATTTACGATTGGCATAAAAAATTTGAAACTACTGGCTGTTTGTGCAAACTTAAAAGTCCTGGACGACCGTGTGTATCGGAAGAAGTCGTCGATAGTGTTTGCACCGCCATTCAACGAAGCGCTGGAAAATTAACGAGGAGGGTGGATCGTGAAGTGCAGATTTCACAGCCCACTGTCTGAAGAATTTTGAGAAAGAAGCTGAAAATGATTCCATACAAGGTGCAGATGCTGTAAAATCTCACTGCACCTGATTCAGATATCTTACATCGAGTTTGGGCGGAAAGGGATTACCGGCTCGATGTGTGTCGTGTGTGTAAGGGTGCACACATCGAACATCTGTGATTGTCTCTGAAAAAACTTGAAACATTCCCCTACAATTCTGTTTCAGGTAACATAAAATATCTTTCATTGCTCTTGTTTTATAGTGCGTTGAAACTGTATACTTCTTTATGAATCACCCTGTATATGTATTCTGTATTAAAACACGCTGTGCAATTCATGGAAGTAGCATTTCTAAACGTAAAATATGCAATAATATTAGTAATAGATGGAAAAGTCGTCAGGCAATACGGCAGGAAATATAACACCAAACGAATATCCATATAAGGAACTTTTACAGCTATTCCAAAAGTAAGGTCTCTGATTTTGAAAAAAAACAACGACCCAAACAACAATCATTAAGTCGTTAAAAATCTCTCCATCAACTGCAAACAAGGTAATAAACAAAGATTAGAATATGAAAAAATAAAAAAGCACAATGTTCACCGCCTTTTGCCTTGATACGTGGCAGAGCGGAGAACACTTTGTAGACTTCTTTATGAACATCACTTAGCTGGAGACACATGGAAATTTATTGTGACTATTGATGAAGCATGGATCTACATAAAACACTGTAACTAGGACAAGCCACCAAAGGTAACGGATAACTCGGGTACAGTTGAGAAATTTTGAGCGAAGCTATTGAAAAATCTGAGCTCATTAAGGCGTTTACTATAACAAATTGTAAAAAATGAACGCGTAAAATTTATGACGTCCAGAAGAAAAGTATGAAACATTCTAAAGAAAAAAATGCCTTAAATTAATCATGAACTACTTTCCGGCACGCCTTCACGTTGGTTGCGATTAGGTTGCCTGTAAACAAAGCGGAAAGACACCCACCGATCGGGAGCCATGTTTTGCATTTTGTATCGTAAAAGACAGACACACATGCACAAACTTCCTTTCATTATTATAGATTAAGCAAGTGTTAAGCTAACAAACGGAGTCTTTCCATTCCTTCGTTTTTCAATTCAAATGATTTGTTTTTAATTAATGTTAGTGAGCCGACTTTCGCGAAATGGCTCAAGTAAAAGGCCATCTGGTTTTAATTGAAATTCCTCAATGACACGGAATTTCGGGAATCGGAAGGCGTCAAAATCTGACCATGTACGATGTCCAATCGCATGCAAAAAAATCACGGTGATCGCATGTCTCATATCGTAGCTATGCCCGAACAACTAATTCTCCGGAGTCTCCTGTAGAGAGCGGATTTCTTATATCATTAAAATTGGTCAGTCTTTTATTGGTCATTATTTTTATACGACACGACCAATCATCATGATACTAACCCCATGTCCTTCACCATTTCTTTCCCTTTCTCTGTGGCAAGTGTCACCACGATCGGCTGAAGATCTTTGGAGGAGATATGTAACAAATGACCCCTTCTCAAAACACGGGAGGAAACCACGTTTTTGGACGATTATTCCTCAATGACACGGAATTTTGAGAATCGGAAAGCGTCAAAACCTTACCATGGAATATGTCCAATAGCATGCAAAGAATCACGAAGATTGGATATGTCATCTCGTACCTATGCCCAAACAACTAATTGTTTCGAGTTTCGTAAATAGAGATCCGCTCCGCCTTTGTCCTCGCTTCGCTCAGCAAGAAACTATTAATTCACTAATTCAAAAGAGCAGTAAAATACAAACTTGGTTCCTAAAGTCCATAGAAAGTTTCATTAAAAATTCATTATTATTGCTGGTTTCTCGTACATTGGGAAATCAAAGTTTAGAAAAGTTGAAAAGAATGTTCAATTCAATTCTATTGGGTGTGTGTAAAAATTTTACTCGTTTTTGTAATAGATAAAAATTGCTATCGGAGTACTTATGTCACAGATAACGCTGCGATGCCGAATTTTTATTTTCGGCCAAGAAAGCGTTGTGCAGTAGGACATATAGAGTCACTAGGTGAGTAAGTCATTCATAACGGAAGTCACGGACAGTGTAACATGTCATGCATCTGTAAAGGGTATGGAGAGGATGCAGCTGATGTTAGCACATGTCACTTTTGGTTTCGGAAATTCCGGGACGGAGACAGAAGCTGTAATTATCAACCACGTCCTGGACGTTCATCCGCAGTTTCTGACGAGGATGTGGACCAAGCCATAAAATTTGACCTTCATCCAACCGTTAAGGAACTAGCGGAAACGTTATCGGTACGCAGAAAAATAGTCGAAAGACAGATACATGAGCTTGAGTTCATCACCAAGTTCGATAACTGGATTCCGCACCAGCTATCTGCAAATCAACGAGGGGAAAGTATCCGAACTTTTGTTTCTTTGCTTTCTCGTCAGAGAAGTGAACCGTTTTGGGGACGAATTGTAACGGGTGATGAGAAATGGGTACTGTACCGTAATGTAAAGCGTCGACGGACTGTGTGCCAAGGTACGGAGTCTGCTCCATCGACCTCAAAAGGAGGACAGAATCCCAAAAAGATTTTGTTGAGTGTTTGGTGGGATATCCAGGGAATAATCCACTGGGAGGTGTTGGCAACTAACCGTACGATAAATGCTGACTTCTACTTCTAACAGTTGGACAGATTGCGAGAGCAACTGATGTCGAAGCGGCCAGCACTCGTCAATGGCAAAGGCGTGATACTACATCATGATAACGCCAGACCTCATGCTGCTTTAATCACTCTGCAAAAATTACTAGACTTTAGTTGGGAAGTGTTATCTCACCCGGCATATTCCCCTGACCTGGCACCTACGGACTACCATTTTGTTCGATCGTTACAGAACGCCTTCGCTCTCCAAATCTTCGATGATTTGGACGATATGAAAACTGCATTAAATGATTTTTTTACTCTAAAACACAAGAGTTCTTCCGGCATGGGATTCACCTATTCATAGACAGATGGCAATGGTCATACAGAATGATGGCAATTATGTGAAATCCTAGATACGTTATTTGTTGTGTTCTCCTCCTTTCTTTGTAGCCTACAAAAACGGGTAGAGCTTACACACACACACCCAATATACACTGCTGGCCACCGAAAATGCAACACCAAGAAGGACACGAGATTGCAACGCCAGATTTACTGGACGCATAACGACAGATACAAAGATGAAACGATTAAGCTTACAGGCCCGTGCGACTAGCGGAACACAGACATCAATAATTCGTGTGGCCCCCATGGCTGGCAATAACGGCCGCTACATGCCGCGGCATCGAACGAAAGAGGCTTTAGATGCGGGCTTGGGGTATGTCGGTCCAGGCTGCTTCCACACGTTGCCACAGTTCATCAGACGTAGCCGCGGGTGGTGCTTACCGGGCCACTCGGTTGCCGATCAGCGACCAGACGTGTTCGATGGCCGGCATATCGGAAGAACAGGCGGACCACGACAGCAGTGACACCTCGTGGGCCGTGAAGAATAGTTGCACGACGCGTACCACGTGCAGGCACGCATTGTCCTGTTGAAACGTGGCTGCTGGCAGGTTCTGCAGGCAAGGGAGGTCTACAGGCTCCAAAACGTCGGAGATGTAGCGGTGGCTGTTGAATGTATCAGCGATGCGTACCAGAGGGGTGCGGGTGTCGTATCCAATTGCGCCCCAAACCATAACGCCAGGCGACGAACCGGTAAGGCGATGCATAATGCAGGCGTCATACAGTTTCTCGCCGCTGGGCCGCCACACGCGGATCCGACAATCGTGGTGTTGCAGGCAGAAGCGGGATTCGTCGGAGAAGACATTGTCGTGCCATTCCGTAGTCCAGGTGCGGCGTTCAACGGCCCACTGCCGCCGCACTCGCCCGTGGTGTAACGTCAATGGTAATCGGAGCAATGGGCGCCGTGCGACAAGTCCCCGCTCCTGCAGACGACGTCGAACGGTACGTGCTGACACAGGTTGTTGCGCAACACACCCTAATTCCTGCGCTAACGTTCGTGATGTGGCGGTGGGAGCCGTCAATTCCCGCCGCACAACATGCCGGTCCTCTCGTTCGGTGGTGTGCCGCGGCTGCGGCAATCGCTCACGTCGGTCCGTCCGTTTCTCCTGCACTCACCGGATCCATAATCGCCTCACTGTGGCTGGATGTCATCCCACACGGGCGCCGATGTCTCGGTACGATAAACCGCTGTCGCGATAAGCCACTATTCGTCCTCTGTCGAACTCCGAAACGTGCTGGAATGACTTCCGTATTCTGCGACGAGGCATCAGGAAGCTTCCCACGCACAGGTTCAGCAGCACAACACACTTCCACTACTTACACTCTGCCTTCTGTGCACCCTTCTTATAGTGCTTCTCGGTGGCGTGCCGGTCGCACATGATTTGCATATACCCTGCAATGCTAATTGTTTGCATGTCCGCTCGCGGGCGACGCATGCTGCGAATTTCAGGCAAATTGGATGCTTCCTTCTTGGTATTGCATTTTGGGTGGCCAGCAGTATATATTTCCAAAATAATGTTTTAATTCCTATATTTAAAGAGGAAATAACATTAAGTTTCTTACAGAGCCTTCAACGAGTAGAACTAAATCAGGATGAAACTGCCAGTCATACATCCAAATCTACCACTCTATTTCTTGAAAAAATGAAGAAACAGATGGGTTCGCTCATATTTTCTAACATTTTGCCCATATTCCTTCAAAGTCCACAAATGTGTCCCTAATGGATTATTGTGCCTTATGACTGCTAAAAAGAGAGCTTTGTAAACTCAGATCTAAAAAAAATAATTAGACTGTGGAAAGCACTGGAATAGGGTGAAATAAAATTCCACTACCGATTTTAAGAAATGCCGTATTATCTTGGAAATCTAGATGTAAGTTCATAGTCCAGAGAAGGGGTTATTAGAGAGAACATTTAAGGAAGAAAGAATTTTATTTTAAGCATTAATTATGTTGCTGGAAAATCGTTGTAAAAATGTGGTAACTTCCTCTATAGTCCATATCGAACTATAAGATAGAAAATACGTTAATTAAATTGATGTATGTAACTTTAATACCTCATGATTTCGATGACGTTATAGCTGCTGATGGTTACACATATTTAGTATCTGTACTTTTTGATCAGTCCTACCGAGCAGAACAAATAACGCGAAATATTCCGAACAATTTCTAGATGCACTATTTCATTTTGTTTTTTCTGTATTTTTTTATCCGTTCTCATTGCTTTTGGGATCAAAATGGTGTTCCTTCAATTCTTCATCAACTGAATGGAATAAAAAGAACTTTTGCTTTCTGTGGATTACCCGCAGAAACAGAACAAAAAGAAGCTTCATCATGAGGAGGAAAAAGCAAACACCTTTCACCAAAATCATTCGGAGCACAAGTAATGAAAGATATCTGAGCTTGAGATAAAACATATGTTTCGTGCTTTCTGCGTTCTTAACCACTGCTCTTTCTAATGGATAATGTACTGAAAACAAAGATATTGTTTTCATCCTCTAGTGTATCAAAGCAGAGAGTATAACGTTCCGTTCGATGAATATGTTTTGTCTGATTTGTTTGAGAAACAGTAAAACTGGCTCAGTTTTAAACAGCAGGTATAACAGACCTCCAATTCTTATTCTTAAAAACTTATCTCATCAAAATAAGTAGTGAAAAAATGGAAAACACTATCAGTTTCCAAATTTTCAAAAGGATATTTTTAATCTATTATGAAATAGTGATTCCGGACTAAAAGAAATGTTTAATGCACTTGTTATTCCCTTTTTAAGTACTATTAAAGTCATAAAAAACATCCACGAACGACGAATATTCATATCTACAGAGTATAAGGTTTAAACAACCTATTACTTTTCAAAATACATATCTTTGAATTCCTATATTGTTCTGGGAAGATGACAACCGTTACTCTGATAGAAACCAAAAATGGAAATCGAAAACAGAAACGTTCATTTCCCGTGTAACTAAACAGTTTTTGCAAAAATATGAAAGTGCGCTTTGAGTTTGAGGAATATGAAACTGTTTAAAAAACTCCATTAACGACAGTAACTCTACGATTTCGCTGAAATCTCCAGGAAAATATTACAACTGATGTAACGTATATGCTGTAATATAGCTAAATATCGAACATTATATTTCGCAGACATGAAGGGATTTACCAACTCGTATGGATGAATAAACATAAATTATTTATAAACGGTAGAAATATGATTTAAATTGCAGTAATTATAAAAATAAAATAATACAGTTTTAATCAATATTACTTATTGTTATGATTACTGCAATTTAAATCTTAGTAACAAAGTGCACCATTTAAATCTTAGTAACAAAGCGTACCACGGTTTCTTAGTAACAAAGTGCACTATCTTGGCATCGAACTAATAAACTTCTCTAGTTGTCCAGTGCTGATAACACGGTGCCATACGACCCTTACAGACTCAATTAAAGTCTTTAATTGTAGTCTTAAAAATTAAAATCACCCGTTGCCATACGGCCCTCACAGACTCAATTAAAGTCTTTAATTATAGTCTTAAAAATTAAAATAACACGGTGCCATACGGTCCTTACACACTCAAAAACAGTCTTTAATTCTAGTATTAAAAATTAAAATAACACAGTGCCATACGGCCCTTACAGACTCAATTAAAGTCTTTAATTATAGTCTTAAAAATTAAAATAACACGGTGCCATACGGCCCTTACACACTCAATTACAGTCTTTAATTGTAGTCTTAAAAATTAGTCATACTGCCCAATTAATTTGTTTTTAACTGAGTCTGTAAGGGCCGTACGGAACTTATAGATTAACACGGTGGCATACGATGCCATACGGCCCTTACCGGCTCAATTAAAGTCTTTAATTATAATCTTAAAAATTAAAATAACACGGTGCCATACGGCCCTTACACAGACTCAATTAAAGTCTTTAATTATAGTATTAAAAATTAAAATAACACAGTGCCATACGGCCCTTACAGACTCAATTAAAGTCTTTAATTATAGTCTTAAAAATTAAAATAACACGGTGCCATACGGCCCTTACACACTCAATTACAGTCTTTAATTGTAGTCTTAAAAATTAGTCATACTGCCCAATTAATTTGTTTTTAACTGAGTCTGTAAGGGCCGTACGGAACTTATAGATTAACACGGTGGCATACGATGCCATACGGCCCTTACCGGCTCAATTAAAGTCTTTAATTATAATCTTAAAAATTAAAATAACACGGTGCCATACGGCCCTCACAGACTCAATTAAAGTCTTTAATTATAGTATTAAAAATTAAAATAACACGGTGCCATACGGCCCTCACAGACTCAATTAAAGTCTTTAATTATAGTATTAAAAATTAAAATAACACAGTGCCATACAGCCTTTACAGACTCAATTAAAGTCTTTAATTATAGTTTTAAAAATTAATATAACACGGTGCCATACGGCCCTTACACACTCAATTACAGTCTTTAATTGTAGTCTTAAAAATAAGTCATACTGCCCGATTAATTTGTTTTTAACTGAGTCTGTAAGTGCCGTATGGCACCATGTTATCACCAATGAACAACTAGAGAAGACCAATCAGTTCCATGCCAAGAAGGGGCACTTTGTTACTAAGAAACCGTGGTTATCCAATTAAATGTTAAAATGTATTTTGCTTGTTGGTCAGTAATTTCAAGTGTCCTGCAAGTTTCAATAATGTACTGTACAGTAATTTTACGCTTAATACATTCTACACTAATTTCACAAATTCCACTATTTTTTACTTTTTATTACCAGACGCCGTACTTTTGCTTGCAACTTCACTTCTGTTACTGGTAATAACATTCTGTAATAATATTTGAATTCAGCATAAAATTTTCTTTAAAAGGATGTGTAATATATGTTCCTGACTTTACCATTACGCTGTATAAGTTAACTTCAAACATCAAAAATTTGACTTTCAATCTACTGGTGCAGGACAGTTGGCCATGACTGTATGCGTCATTTTATACAGAAGATATTCCGAAAAATTTCTTCGTTGTCCAATACCAGGACAGAACAAAAAAAAATTCAGTCTAGGTTTCAGAAGAGAGGTAGTGCTGCAAATACATCAGAAAGAAAAATTTACACTTAGAGTGGCAAAGCAATTCTTCACCAAAAATTAGTATGCAGAACATTTTGAATCTCTACCCGATGCCAAAATGTTTTTTTTTTCAAATCGTAGCAAAGATATCTGGAAAATTAAAATTTTCCTTTACGCCACTAGCGGGAAAACTATGCACTACTGGAAATTAGTCCTGGTTATAAACAGTACCAACGAGAAGAAATAATTTTTTCAATCGGATATTTAGAACAAAGATATTTAATAAAATGCGCTTGGAATTCCATATCCTCTGCATTTACGCCCTTTTACGTCAAAGTTCTGCATCTGAAAAAAATGGAAAGCCAGGATCATCCTTCTCACATTTACGTCTTTCCAAAGCAAAAAGAATTTTCCAAATTGGACTAATAATTGCAAAGTTATGGTGTCCGCAGATGGACTGACGGACAAAGTGATACCATAAGCAAGTAATTTTTTTTTACTAAACACATTAAAACAGTTCATTTGTGTTTTGTTTGTGTGTCAATCACGTTATATAACTAATGCATAAGTAAGTTATTAAAATTTAATTGATTTAAAATTTCTTTATTTAGCCCCTTCAGGTCCCCCGAGAGATATATCCGTCCACCCAACTGGAGATCAATCATTGAAGGTAACGTGGAAGGTAAGTGTTTATTTATTGTATATGATGGTTTTCCTACCGATTTGTTTCTACTATTTTCTTTCAATTCTAATTATATGAGTCTGCCTTATATAGAAGAGTGCACATAATTTTTTAGTGGAATTCATGCCTGACTACTTGGAAGCAGAACTCAATATTTAAAAAATTGTACCTGCTACACGCCTGGTAGGGTAAGAGCCCACCCAACTTTTCTTTGAGCCTCCCCTCCCTATTTATCTCATCCCCCCAAAAAAACATATTTTTGCCGTTAGAATACATTGCGAGTACAACTACCTAAGATTTTGGGTAACTTTGACGAACCTATCTATGTGAACTTTTCTGGTTCATAGATATTTTTGTTAAACGTGGGCCACCCAGAAAGCAGGTACCGTTCGCACATCGCTCCCGCGCAGATATTCACTTCAGAGTCGCTCATGCGCAGTTGTGTTGCCTCATTCATTATCCACACCCTGACGCCATTTTCACCATTTTGTGTGATTGTGCTTATGTAAAAGGTTTGGGCTGAGCGTTAATAATGTTTATGGTAATAGAACGGTCCACAAACTGCAAAGTCCGGTCTGTGATAAAGTTTCTGAATGCGAAAAATGTCAGACTAAGTGAGATTCATTGACAAATTTGCAAAATTTACGGACAAAACGCAATGAGTGCAGGAATGGTGGGGAAGTGGGTTCGAATGCTTTATGAAGGACGACAGAGCGTTCATAACGAAATGCACAGTGGTAGGCCTTCCCTGATCTCGGAAGATTTGGTGGAAAGAGTGGGAATGAAAACGTTAGAGCGAACCCCAGACCATTCACAATTTCTGATCATCAAGAACATTTCCCTGAAGTTTTGAAATCTTTACTGCACGATGGGTGCCGAAGATGTAAACAGAAGAGCACAAAACGAAGCGAATTGTATCTGCTATGGAATGTTTGGGGCAGTACGTGGAGAAAGGCGATGGTTTTCTAAGCTCATAGTGACGGGAGAAGATACCTGTGTCTCTTACATCACACTTCAATTGAAACAGCATTCCCTTCAGTAGAAAAAGTTCTCATTGGTTTGATGACGACGAATGAGTGGTGGATCAAAACCCAGGCGGCAAGCTTCTACGATGAGGGTATCAAGAAACTTTTGCCACGATATGACACATGACAAATGCTTTAACATCCACCGGAAATTTGTTTAAAAATAGATTAAGGTATTTAAAACACAGCGTTTGACTTCTATGAGGAAGGTATGCAGAAATGCGTGCCACGATATAACATATACCTTAACATCCGCTGGAAATATGTTGAAAAGTAGATTAAGGTATTTGAAACACAGGTGGCACACTTCTATGCGGAGGGTATCCAGAAACTTGTGCCACGATATGGCAAATACTTTAATATCCACAGGGAATATGTTGAAACATAAATTAAGGTATTTAAAACCCAGCGGCAGAGTTCTATAAGGAGGGTATCCAGAAAGGTTTGCCACTATATGACACATGACAAATGCCTCAACATCCACGGAGAATATGTTGAAAAGTAGATTAAGGTATTTAAAACCCGGGGGGGGGGGCAGATTTCTATCAGGAGGGTATACAGAAATGTGTGCCACGAGATGACAAATGCCTTAACATCCACGGGGAATATGCTGAAAAGTAGATTAAGGGTTCTAAAACCCAGGGGGCAGAATTCTATGAGAAGTGTGCCACGAGATGACAAATGCCTTAACATCCACGGGTAATATGTTGCAAAGTAGATTAAGGTATTTAAAACCCAGGCGGCAGACTTCTATGAGGAGGGTAACCAGAAACGTTTGCCACGATATGGCAAATGCCTTAACATCCACGGGGAATATGTTGCAAAGTAGATTGAGATATTCAAAACCCAGGCGTCTGACTTCTATGAGGAGGATATGCAGAAATGTGTGCCACGATATGAAAATGCCTTAAAATCCACGAAGAATATGTTGAAAAGTAGATTAAGGTATTTAAAACCCAGGCGGCTGACTTCTATGAGGAGGGTATGCAGAAATGTGTGCCACGAGATGACAAATGCCTTAACATCCACAGGGAATATGTTGAAAAGTAGATTAAGATATTTAAAACCCAGGCGGCAGACTTCTATGAGGAGGGTACCCAAAAACGTGTGCCACGATATGGAAAATACCTTAATATCCACGGGGAATATGTTGAAACGTAGAGTTAGGGTATTTAATACCCAGCGGCAGAGTTCTATGTGGAGGGTATGCAGAAATGTGAGCCACGATATGGCAAATGCCTTAACATTCACGGAGAATATGTTGAAAAATAGATTAAGGTATTTAAAAGCCAGGCGGCAGAATTCTATGAAGAGGGTACGCAGAACTGTATGCCACGATATGACAAATGCCTTAACATCCACGGGGAATATGTTTAAAAGTAGAATATGGCACTTAAAACTCAGGCGTCTGACTTTTATGAGGAGGGTATCCAGAAACTTGTGCCACGAAATGGCAAACACCTTAATATTCACGGGGAATATGTTGAAAAGTAGATTAAGGTATTTAAACCCAGAGGCAGAGTTCTATAAGGAGGGTATGCAGAAATGTGAGCCACGATATGGCAAATGCCTTAACATCCACGGGGAATACGTTGAAAAGTAGATTAAGGTATGTAGCCAGGAAACAGAATTCTATGAGGAGGGCATCCAGAAACTTTTGGCACGATATGACACATGACAAATGCCTTAACATCCACGGCGAATATGTTGAAAAGTAGATTAAAGTATGTAGAACCCAAGCGACAAACGTCTATGAGGACGGTATTCAGAGACGTTTGCCACGATATAACACATGACAAATGCCTTAACATCCGCGGGTAATAAGTTGGAAACTAGATTAAGATATTTAAAACCCAGGCGTACGAGGAGGATATGCAGAAATGTGTGCCACGATATGACAATGCCTTAACATCGACGAAGAATATGTTGAAAAGTAAATTAAGGTATTTAAAACCCAGGCGGCAGACTTCTATAAGGAGGGTATCAAGAAACGTTTGCCACGATATGGCAAATGCCTTAACATCCCCGGGGAATATGTTGAAAAATAGATTAAGGTATTTAAAACCCAGGCGGCAGAATTCTATGACGAGGGTATCCAGAAACTTGTTCCAAGTTATGGCAAATACCTTAACATCCACGGGGAATCTGTTGAAAAGTAGGTAAAGTCAGGTAGACTTTATTTCTCATTAAAAATTAGTTATCAATATAAACACATCGGTCGAAGAAATTAGTCACCTGCAGCAATATATGAAACTGTTTAATGTGATATATTTCTGAGGTTATGATTCGAATTTCATTTAAATATTTCTGGGTTATATAATAATAAAATATGTCGTATTTTTCTTTACGTGTTAATTTTTGGGCTGAAATCTTTGAAAATTAAAATTAAAGGGTGGAAATACTGATGTACGTGACTGGCAAAAAGGTGTTATAGCTTGTGGCTAGTGAAAAGGACACAGCATCGAGGAAGTTGCTGAATTTGCAGGTGTTAGCAATAGAACAGTTCTAAGTTTTTATAAATATTGGTGTAAGTCAAACTCAAATGAAAACAAAAGGAAAAATTTGTTGAAGTTGTAGTTGTTAACAAAAGGACAGTTCTACGTCTTCATAAAAATTGGTGTGAGTCAAATAAAAGGAAAAGTTGCTGCATTTCTAGGTGTTAGCAAAAGAACAGTTCTTTGTGTTTATAAGAAATGGTGTTAGTCGAACTCAACTGAAAATAAAAGGAAATAGTTGTTGAATTTGCAGGTGTTAGCAAAAGAACTGTTCTACGTGTTTATAAAGATTGGTGTATGTCAAATTCGACTGAAACTGAAAGGACAAACTTCGAACAAAACCGCATTTTGACAAGTCGTGACAGGTGCAGAATTTCTCGCCTGGTCAATGAAAACAGATTTTAAGCAAAGCATAAACCCGTCCAGTATGTTCATGAGAACATCACACGTCTATGTCTGAGAAAATATTTCATTTATTTCATTTATTAATTTTGTTCCAGGGTTATATTTGACTGTATTACATTTCAAAATAAGTAAGTTTATAACATATAGTATTAAGAATAACAACGTACATAATGTAAATACTTATGTACTTATGCATAGGGAAACCACAGAACAGGAAATTGAGTAAAAGGCTATATATGTATAGCCTGAGTGAATCCCAATTCCCCTAAAGCACGTAGTCAAGTCAAACGTCCTGCACATATAACATTTTCTCATATGTAGTCTGATTAATGAAATTTACCATAGAATTTTGCATTTTAATTTGTTAGCAAATATTTCTTCAGTTGCTTTCGAAAATAATTATAATTATTGATGTGTTAATTGACAAGGTAGGTTATTCCACAACATCAATCCCTGGTAATTAATAAATCTTTTTTGGGTTAAGGTGTTTGGCATTGGTAATAAGAATGCATTTCTATCTCTTGTTTGATAGTCGTGACCTAAAGTATTCAGTTGAATTAAATGTTGATACCTATTCTCTTTTATCCTTTTATACATAAATCCTAATAATCTAAATTGCCATACATTCTTAATATCTAAAAATCCATATGGACTCATACGTCCCCCCATATTCAAATTAATTCCCCTGAAGTTATTTAAAATTCTGACCATCCTATTTTGTAATGATTTTAATCTATATAAATTTGTCTTAGTAGTTTGCCCCCATACCAATAAACAATTAGTCAAACATGGATGAATCAGACTGTAGTACAACATTTTTAATGTTTTTAATTGTTAAATTGTTTGAAACCCTCGTTAATAAACCCAATACTCCCGCAATCTTGTTTACAGTATTTTGAATTTTTATATTCCATTTTAAATTATCCTCGATTATTAATCCCAAATATTTTATATTCTTTACTATTTTAAGGGTACACTTCTCCACGCAAATAGATGGTGGCTCAATAATCTGTCTACCTCCCTGTTTAAAAATCATAATTTTAGATTTTTTAATATTCAAACACAGAAAATTTATGTCCAGCCATTCCATCAATTTTTTAATAAATTTATTACATTTTGTTTTTGCCTCATTTATATCTGCAGCCGAAATCAGAACCGTGGCATCATCCGCAAATAAAATAAAAATCCTCATTAGGTTCAATTAGGTTCAGCTTCATCGAATGGCTGTCTTGAGTACAATTTGAAGAATCACACCAATGCTTACTCCAGCTCACGAAAAAAAGCTTGATTAGCTTGGGCCGACGCTCACAGTACATCAACTGTTGATCAGTGAAAGGCTGTCGTATGGCCTGCTGAATCCAAATTTTTCAAACACTCAAACGTGCCAAGGTATAGGGTCAACAGTAGGTCTGAAGAAAGTTCAATCCTGGGCGTGTTAAAAACGTTCTGAGAAAGGAGGTGGGTCTGTAATTCTGTGGGATTATTTTAATTATTGTGAACCCTCAACAGCGAGTGATGCATCAGGGATGTGAGAGAGGGGATAGCATTCTTCATTAGTTGTTATGGCACTATACTCCAGCAGGAAAATGCCCAGCCACATGCAGCACGGAATGTCCGAGAACTGTTCCATGCACGGCAGATACCGATTCTTCATTGGCCTGCACGTTCACCGGATTTGTCACCGATCGAACATGTCTGGAAAATTGTAGCTAAAGTACTGATCCTTCAAGCACCTCCGCCAGCTAACACAAATGAATTTTGGTCTCGCGTAGAAGCAGCCAGGCAGGCTATCCCCCAGGACGATATCAAAGACCCGTTTCACTCAATGCCACGTCTTGTAGAGGCTGCTGAAGTGCTTCATGCGATATTGAGTTTTGGAGCGAGAAAAAATATTGTGTAACTTTACAAATGGAATCAGTTATCTCCTGTAATATGAAAAACATGTGATATGAATTTCATTGGAATAGCGCAATTCTTTCTTGGTGTTGTAGTTTTCCGAAACAGCAGTGTACATTCGAGAACAAATTTCGAATCCATGATTACTGCTTGTAAAAAAACTAAAACTATAAATTAGAAAATCGACAAGAAAAAACAGACTTGTTCCGCAAGAGGGCGTAGTTATACAGGATATCGTCAAGATTTTCTGAAATTCTGAAAGCTCGGAAAATTCAGATAAAAGTGTGCTGTATTAAAAATATGAATATTGCTGCAATCTTAATAGCGCGTTAAAGTATGATGAAAAATAAATATCGCTCTGTATCATCATCATCATCATCATCATCATTTGACAACCGTTATTATCAATCCACTGCTGGACGAAGGTCTCTCCAAGTCTCTTCCCCAACGGTCTGTCTCCTCCATGTTACTCCCACATACTTTCGAATTTCATCTACCCACCTCCCATGTGGTCTTCTTCTGGGTCTTTTCCTGTCTCTTGGAATCCAATCTAAAATTTCGGCTGTCCATCGATGGTCTGTCCTTCTGGCAGTATATCCAGCCCATTGCCATTTCAGGGATTTAACTCTGTTCATGATGTCCTCCACTCTTGTCATTTTTCGAATCCACGAGTTCCTCATCTTATCTCTCCTGATTACACCAAGCATGCACCTTTACATGCTGCTTTGAGTTGTCTGCAGCCTTTGTATGTCTCTTTTAGTTAAGGTCCACGTGTCGGCACCATACGTAAACACTGGAAGGATGTACTTTTGTTTTAAGACATAATGGCATATTGCTCTTGAAAATTATACTGTTTATTCCAAAAGCTCTCCATGCAAGTTTTATACGTCGATTAATTTTTTCATCAATGTGACCCTCACTTGATATGTGTTGTCCAAGATAAACGTACGTATCTGTTATCTCCAGCTTTTCTCCATCAATCGATAAATCTTCATTTCTTGTAAAAGCATTGAACATCACTTTTGTCTTCTGAAAGTTCATTTTTAATCCTACTTCTTTACTCTTGTCATCAAGTTCCTGGATCATACTCTGCAGCTCTGATGGGGTAGTTGCAAAAATGACTACGTCATCAGTAAAACGAAGGTGAGTTAGATAATCTCCATTAATCTTTATCCCTTTGTTTTCCGCTGTATACTGTAACTTAAGTGACGTGAATGAAATACTATTGCAGTGACGTATTATCAAGTTGCAGTGATGAGATTCTCCGCCGTGTAAAATTGAGAGAAGAGCCGTATCAGGAATAGGGTGCCGGGGGTTGGAGGCCACCACCGAGAAGAAAAAAGGTTCTACGCAATATTAGCGCTCGAACAGGGTACATCAATGAATCTCCTGCCCGCGAGATTCGGAAATTTGCGTGACTATGCTTGAACATATCGCACGGAATTAAAACTTCCTTTTTCTACAGTGAGGTGGTCCTTTTAGCATGGCTGTCGGAGAACCCGAGAAGCTGCGATTCGTGCCTACGCCTTTTACTAGGGGGGAATAAGGTAACCTATTGGGTTGGTGCAAATGAAATGTCCGGCAAAGGACCAGCACACGTGGCCGGCAAGAAGGGAAAAGTAGGACAACTTACCTAGGCAAAATAATACCCCTCGGCATCGACACATAGTTGCTCTCTGTACCGCAAGACCATGATCATGGAACCAAAATATCCGAATAAGTCATCAACTGGGACCCGAAGAAGTCATCAACTGGGACCCGAAGAAGTCATCAACTGGGTCCTGAAGGAGTCATCAACTGGGACCCGAAAAAGTCATCAACTGGGACCCGAAGAAATCATCAGCTGGGACCCGAAGAAGTCATCAACTGGGCCCGAAGAAGTCATCAACTGGGACCCAAAGAAATCATCAACTGGGACCCGAAGAAATCATCAACTGGGAACCGAAGAAGTCATCAGCTGGGACCCGAAGAAGTCATCAGCTGGGACCCGAAGAAATCATCAACTGGGACCCGAAGAAATCATCAACTGGGACCCGAAGAAGTCATCAACTGGGACCCGAAGAAATCATCAACTGGGACCCGAAGAAATCATCAACTGGGACCCGAAGAAGTCATCAACTGGGACCCGAAGAAGTCATCAACTGGGTCCTGAAGGAGTCATCAACTGGGACCCGAAGAAGTCATCAACTGGGACCCGAAGAAATCATCAGCTGGGACCCGAAGAAGTCATCAACTGGGCCCGAAGAAGTCATCAACTGGGACCCAAAGAAATCATCAACTGGGACCCGAAGAAATCATCAACTGGGAACTGAAGAAGTCATCAGCTGGGACCCGAAGAAATCATCAACTGGGACCCGAAGAAATCATCAACTGGGACCCGAAGAAGTCATCAACTGGGACCCGAAGAAATCATCAACTGGGACCCAAAGAAATCATCAACTGGGACCCGAAGAAGTCATCAACTGGGACCCGAAGAAATCATCAACTGGGACCCGAAGAAGTCATCAACTGGGACCCGAAGAAGTTATCAACTGGAACCCGAAGAAGTGATCAGCTGGATCCGAAGAAATCATAAACTGGGACCCGAAGAAGTCATAAACTGGGACCCGAAGAAGTCATCAACTGGGACCCGAAGAAGTCATCAACTGGGACCCGAAGAAATCATCAGCTGGGACCTGAAGAAGTCATCAACTGGGACCCAAAGAAATCATCAACTGGGACCCAAAGAAATCATCAGCTGGGACCTGAAGAAGTCATCAACTGGGACCCGAAGAATTCATCAGCTGGGACCCGAAGAAGTCATCAACTGAGTTCCGAAGAAGTCATCAACTGGGACCCAAAGAAATCATCAACTGGGACCCGAAGAAGTCATCAACTGGGAACCGAAGAAGTCATCAACTGGGACCCGAAGAAATCATCAGCTGGGACCTGAAGAAGTCATCAACTGGGACCCAAAGAAATCATCAGCTGGGACCTGAAGAAGTCATCAACTGGGACCCGAAGAAATCATCAGCTGGGACCCGAAGAAGTCATCAACTGGGTTCCGAAGAAGTCATCAACTGGGACCCAAAGAAATCATCAACTGGGACCCGAAGAAGTCATCAACTGGGAACCGAAGAAGTCATCAGCTGGGACCCGAAGAAATCATCAACTGGGACCCGAAGAAATTATCAACTGGGACCCGAAGAAGTCATCAACTGGGACCCGAAGAAGTTATCAACTGGAACCCGAAGAAGTGATCAACTGGAACCCGAAGAAGTGATCAACTGGGACCCGAAGAAGTCATCAACTGGGAACCGAAGAAGTCATCAGCTGGGACCCGAAGAAATCATCAACTGGGACCCGAAGAAATCATCAACTGGGACCCGAAGAAATCATCAACTGGGACCCGAAGAAGTCATCAACTGGGACCCGAAGAAATCATCAACTGGGACCCGAAGAAATCATCAACTGGGACCCAAATAAGTCATCAACTGGGACCCGAAGAAATGATCAAGTGGGACCAGAAGTCCTCAGCTGGGACTCGAAGAAGTCATCAACTGCACGTTAAACCTCGTTGTCTGTCGTGAACTGTTTCTCGGACAGGAAGTGACCCACGCGAAGAAATAGATGGTAGTCTGTCCCAGACAAGTCCGGGAAATAGACAGGATGAGACAGTGCTGCATATCCCGAGGCACAGGGTGTCAGCATCGTTCGTTGTTCGACATGAAGGCGGACGTTGTCCTGGATCAGAAGAACACTATGTCTGCTGACCAATGCCGGTTGTTTCTACAGCAATTTCCGGTGCATCTGGTGTAATGCAGCACAATAACGTTCTGCAGTGATGGTTTGGCCTTTTGCCAAGAAACTAAGATGAATTATCCCGGCCGTAGACCACCATACAAGAAGCATCATCTTCTTGGTGTGTAGCGGTGGCTTTGGGTGCCATCCAGCAGGCTATGACTAGCTTAACCATTATGCAGGTCGTGTCCGTTTATCATAAAGCACGAATTTCTCGTCGCAGGGGACGATTCAATGCGATAGAGGTTCCTATTTGTTCCTGGCAAGCAGCGACGTGCAGACTACCGAACGCCTAGTCTTGTTGGCAAGTTTCACCTTGTAGGGCAGCCACTTGTCCCGCTTTTTGACCTCATCCAGCGAAGCCAGATGACGACCAACTGCCGTGTAGTGGACACCTATCTCTGCCGCTATCTCACCACGCGTTTTTTATGAGTCCCCTTCAACCACACGTAAAAGAACATCGTCAAAAGCAGCAACAGGACGGTGACCACGAGCTGCATTTTGAAGGTTCATATCTCTACTTCGAAACTTCACAAACCATCGCCAAATGGTTCGCTCGTTGTATTCTCCCCGAATGCTTTGTTAACGTTTCGTGCAACAATTCCTGCAGAATGGCCCAGTTTCAATTCATACAGGAAGATGACTCTCAAATCCGGCGTCTGCATGTTTCCTTTGCAATCCACGTTACGTCCAAACAAACCATGCCTGAACCTTGTTCTTCACACACGTGCTAGCTATTTATAGTAACTCTGTGACGTCATACCCGCAACACCTGTGGGTGGTTCCATTCCGCTGTGGTAGGGGATTGTGTCCACTGCTCGTTCGCGCCGGACATTTCATTCCCACCCACCCAATAGAAAGCAACATGACATAGATGGTGTACTATTGCGGTGAGGTAAGATTCAAATCGGTAAGCTACACTAATAAGACTTGCCGTGGTAGTTCAACTGGGAGAATATCAGACCCCGGAAGAAAAAGACGTGGGTTCCAACTCAACCACCGGCAAGAATGGTTTCGCGCAATCTTAGCACTCAAACAAGGACATGAATTAATCCCTTAGGCGTCAGTGTCGAAAATTTGTGTGGTTATTCCACCCTACTCCACTGCTTTCCATAGCCCGATGATTATTAGGTTTCCGTTTAGAAAGCGCTCTTTTTAGTATTCTGAAGCCTAAATAGTTCTTTGATGACTTATCAGGTGACTTTTAAAGGAATATAGGTAAAAGTTATAGACTTGATACCCGTCTCTTTTTTTATTTTTTCAAGAAACAAAGTGGTAGATCTGGATGTATGACTGGTTGCCACATGCTGATGGCGCTCTACTCTTTCAAGGCTCTGTGAATAAAAGACTGCTATTTCCTCTTTAAACATAGTAGTTAAAACATTATTTTGGTATTATGTAAAATTAATTTTAAAATCCGTTTCAACTTTTCTTAACTTTAATTTCCCATTGTATAATAAACCAGCAACAAACAGGAGTTCTTTACTGAAACTTTTTTTAACTTTAATGCCCCATTGTATGAGAAACCAGTAACAAACATGAATCCTTTACTGAAACTTTTCTTAACTTTAATTTCCCATTGTATGAGAAACCAGCAACAAACATGAGTTCTTTACTGAAACTTTTCTTAACTTTAATTTCCCATTGTATCAGAAACCAGCAACAAACATGAGTTCTTTACTGAAACAGTCTTAATTTCAATTTTCCATTGTATGAGAAACCAGCAACAATCATGAGTTCCTTACAGAAACTTTTCTTAACTTTAATTTCCCATTGTATCAGAAACCAGCAACAAACATGAGTTCTTTACTGAAACATTTTTAATTTCAATTTTCTATTGTATCAGAAACCAGCAACAAACATGAGTTCTTTACTGAAACTTTTCTTAACTTTAATGTCCCATTGTATGAAAAACCAGCAACATTCATGAGATCTTTACTGAAACTTTTCTTAACTTTAATTTCCTATTGTATGAGAAACCAGCAACAATCATGAGTTCTTTACTGAAACAGTCTTAATTTCAATTTTCCATTGTATGAGAAACCAGCAACAATCATGAGTTCTTTATAGAAACATTCTTAATTTCACTTTTCCATTGTATGAGAAACGAGCAACAATCATGAGTTCTTTATAGAAACTTTTCTTAACTTTAATGTCCCATTGTATGAAAAACCAGCAACATTCATGAGATCTTTACTGAAACTTTTCTTAACTTTAATGTCCCATTGTATGAAAAACCAGCAACATTCATGAGATCTTTACTGAAACTTTTCTTAACTTTAATGTCCCATTGTATGAAAAACCAGCAACATTCATGAGATCTTTACTGAAACTTTTCTTAACTTTAATTTCCCATTGTATGAGAAACCAGCAACAATCGTGAATTATCTACTGAAACTTTCTTATGATTATTTAAACTACATTTGAGACTTTTTCTGCTGTTTTTCGATAGTAAATCGACCTTTGTTACAGTCATTTTGGTAAATCGTTAGTCACAATAAAACAATCAATAGTCACAATAAATTTCCATCTGCCTTCGGCTAAGTGATTTTTATAAAGAAGTCTACACGGTGTTCTGCGCTCAGTCACGTGCCTAGGCGAAAGGCAATGAACACAATATTTTTTTTGTTGTCTTTTTAAGATTCAAATCCTTGTTTATTACCTTGTTTATAGTTGATACAGAAATGTTTAACGACTTAGAAATTGCTCTTTGGGTCGGTGGCCTTTTTTAAAATCCAGAGACGTCGGTTTTGAAATAGTCCTAAAACTACGTACCTTTTTTGGATGTTCATTTGGTGTTCTTTTTCCTGTGAAAAGCAATGCTCAGAGATTGTTCCCTGAATTATTTATTATATTGCTTATTTTTCATTTAGAAATGCTAATTACGTGATTTTCATAGCGTTTTTTAATTACAGAATAGGAATATTTCTCTTTGTGAAGAGCAAAAACATAACCTTCTATCAACAGCTTGTTTACGTGCGCCATTTTATTAGCAGGCAAAATTTAACTGCAGCAGATGTTTCTTTCGTGTTCATCTAACACGCTGTTACCATTTTCAATTCTCTTGTTTTCTGTAATTTCGTATCAAAAACATAACCTTCTACACAGAGCTTGTATACATGCGCCATTTTCTTAGCAGACGATATGTAACTGAAGGATGTGTTTTTTTAGCGTTCAGCTAACACGCGGTTGCAAGTATCCGTTGTTTGAACTTCTTCTACTTTGCTGTAATTTCTTATCAAAAACATTCTTCAAATGTGTGGATATCTTCTGTATCTATTGAAAATGTAAAAAATAGCTTTATTTGTTATTGAGAAATTTCTGGAAGTCAATTCATTTTACATAATGAGCAGAACGTGCATGTTGTTTTTGAGTGAAACGTTTTTACATGCACTACAATGATGAGCCATTACATTATTACCACCCCTAGCCTAGAGAAATTGGCGTAGGAAATTCACATATCAATATACACTATCTACCAACAAGTAATTGGACACCTGTGATAGAAAAGGAAAACGAAGTTTATTCACCTTCAGTAGTTGGTGGAGCCTCCACAAGCAGCGATTACACCTGCGACCCTCCGGGGCATACTGTCAACCAGACGTTGTACGACGGCTAGCGGTATTTTCTTCCACTCGGCTTGGAGAAGACAGGTCAGTTCCTTCACCGATTTCGGACGGTGGGGTTACCCCTTAAGTCGACGCTCCAACTCGTCCCAGAGATGCTCGATAGGATTAAGGTCCGGGCTCTGCGCAGGCCAGTCCATTCGATTAGCCACATTGTCACCATACCAAGCCATGGTGGACCTCGCAACATGACAAGTGGCATTGTCATCCTGAAAGTAACATATGTCCACTCCGTAAAACTGCCACAACGTAGGAAGCGCGTGGTCATCCAAATTGGTGCAGTAGTTCTCGGCGTTGAGTCTACCAGGAATTGCGACCAAGGGTTCCGTGACATACCAGGAGAAACACCCCCATAGCATAATTCCACCGCCGCCGAACTTCACAGTTGGCACAATACATTCCGGCAGAAGGCGTTCTCCAGGCAGACGCCAAACCCAGACCCTGCCATCCGAACGGTAGAGGGTGAACCTTGATTCGTCACTCCAGAGAACCTGTTTCCACTGTCGACGTTCTTTCCACCACGTTAGCGGAACAACGGTATTGGACTTGGTGATCAAAGACTTCTGGGCGGCAGCACGTCCATGATAACCGAGCAGATGGGCTTCCTTACGAATGGTATTCATCGAAAGAACACACCCGGATGCCTGTTGAAACTCCTCGCGAATGTGGCCCATCGATTTGGTGCGGTTCTTCCGAATTTCTCTGGCCAACACCCGTCGGTCTCTAACTCCCAGTTTTGTGAGTCTGCCGGGTCGGGGCACGTTCCGACAGGCACCTCTCATCTTCCACTTGCCAATCACGTAGGCCACTGTCTATTTTGGGTATTTCAACTGGCTGGATACGTCACGTATGTATTGGCCATTTCTGTGATACCCGACTATTACACCTTTCTCGAAATCAGAGGGCTCCGAACTGCGTGGCATCTTGCTTGCGACTGGTTGCGTTGTTGTTTCCCACACGATATTTAACGGCGCGGCTGTGGCGTCTATCAGGACCGCAGATATCGTCAATTTCTGGGGTGTCCAATTACTTGTTGGTAGATAGTGTATATACAACCCAAAGACCCGCTTTCGGTTAGCAGAGTGTTCCGAATCAGAATAGGAAAAGTAGCCGATTTATCGCAATTTGATAAAAGGCAAACTTTGGTGGCACGACGCTTCGGAACTACGATCCCGGAAACGGTGCAGTTTGTCTGTTGTTTACGTGCCGCTGAAGTGAGTACGTATAAAAAGTAGTGCACAGATGGCCAAACGACGAGCCGTCGTCCAGTCGCGTGTCGTCCGCAGCTCATTGATGCCAGAGGGGAGCGGAGACTGTCGCGCATTGTTCACAGCGACCGCAAGGCCACAGTGCGACAAATCACCTGCAGCTACAGCAGTGGTGATCAGGGCAATGTGTCAGAGCACACACTTCATCGCAGCCTTCAGCGCATGAACCTGCGTAACCGATGAACCAGTCGGGTCCCCATGCTCACTGCGCCTGAAATGAGCCCAAGATAATCGAGATTGGACCGTGGAGGATTCGAAGAAAGTAGCCTGGTCGGACGAATCAAGATTCGTGGTGCATCATGTAGACGGCCGAGCGCGGATACGCCGATCGCAAACAAAGGCTATGGCACCTAGATGCACTGTTGAGCGGATACAGACCGGCGGCGAATGGTTTATGCTGTGGGCGATGTTTTCTTGGGACACTTTAGGCCACATTATCTCAATGGCTGAATCCTTGACAGCTGTCAGGTATCTGAACATTGTTGCGGACCAAGTGCACCCATTTATGGCAACTGTGTTCACTGCTGGTGGGAATCGTCAAGGAGTGGTTCGAGGAACATTTTGGTGAATTTCTGTTAATACTCTGACATGAACCCAATCGAACATTTGTTTTTCGACTTGGAAAAGCGAGTTCGCGCTAAGCCGCCGCCACCCCGAAATATACGGGAACTGGCGGATTTGCTTTTGACATTGTGGTACCTGATGTCTCAAGATACCCATCGCCACCTCATCGAATCAATGCCTTGCAGAGTGGCCGCTGTTTTGCATGCTAAAGGGGGACCTGCAGCTTATTAGGTAGGTGATCATAATGTAATGGCTCATTACTGTATCAGCAGTGTAGTGCTTTATGCATGCTGCAATTTTCACATTTGATTAGTAAGGTAAATACACATTCTTTCATTCATTTTTCTACCTGAGCCATTGTTGATATACATAAATAGCATTTATTTACAAATTTTGAAGATGACAATCCCATTTTTGGCGTAAATATGAAGTTTTTTCAAGTTTTCGGATACTATCTGACTTACCATCCTTGTCACATTTACGCCAAAAATCGGATTGTCATCTTCAAAATTTGTATTATATGGCGTAATCCCGTATTTCTTTCATGATTTATCTGCTTCTCCGGGCAATCACGGGATAAGATTCTTAACCTCCAGATTCGCTAAACATGAATGCCGGTTGCTTCGACTAGCGAATCCTGTGATGGTTATACTAAAATTAATCGGAAACTTGAAACTTGGTCGTTCTGGGTGGTGTTGTGGTTAGCATACCCGGGAGTTTTTCTGGGAGACGCGGGTTCGAGTCCCGCTCCAGGACGATGAAAATTTTCAAGTTTTCGGATATTATCTGACTTACCATCCTTGTCATATTTACGCTTAAAATTGGATTGTCGTCTTCAAAATTTGCATTATATGGCGTTTATCCCCTATTTCCTTCAGCATTTATTTAGTTGCGTCTCTTTCGTCTACATACAAATGCTGCATGTTTATTTGGTCAACAATAATGAATTCTGTTATGTCATCATTCGAAAACAAATCAGAAACCAGAAATTGGAAACAAATGTTTGCTTAAGAGTTTTCCATCATGATTGCGTGGTACTGTACATTTGCGCTTTTTTAGAAGCAGGAGATACGTATACTTCATCGATAACACGGAAACTCGCATTTCATTCAACTCATGTTTTTATATTGCAGATACGTCACTGCGGAAATGCATGCCCTTTGAATAGAAGAATGCGAGACCTCTACTTTATAAGAGGAACTCGGCTATATTGATTTCTAAACTTATACTATTACAATATTCAAAAGAGATGGAGTTAAGGATATGTTTACATAGCATTTCTTATGAAAATAACAGTGTGTCATTGCGTCTTGAGTTTACTTACTAGAAGCAATGCAAATACGCGCAGTATTTCTCCATGCCCGATTGAACGAACAAAAAAAATGCATTCACTTTGTGTTTTGATCCAGGAGAGCGACGAAAAGGTGTTTTGATCCAGGAGAGCAACGAAAAGGTGTTTTTATATCAGTCAAAAAAGTTGGTGATTCTCTTCATCTAGCATTTCTCGCGCAGTTGTGAGACTCACTGCGTTTCTTGACAGATGTTTACATGTGTTACTGATATTCCGTTAGAGTATGAAGTCGGAATGGCAGGTGCTTTTTAGCAATATTTCCCTACAGCGCACAAACATAAATGTCCTCTCAGCTCTGCCGGTGTAATCGAAAAGTCGGGGAACTTATATTGAAAAATTATAAATCCCAGAAATTTAATGCACATTAAATGAATTTACAAGCACATGTACCTCGGTTGCTCTATATTAACTTTCGAAAGCCTGACCCTGAACTTCGCACATAGCGCTTCAAAAACAAATATCCGAACACCACATGATTTCATAAGAAAATATTGCGTCACTTTCGTAATACACATACCTGCCACCGAATTAGAGCCTTTTATGCAAAGTCACGTGATGCGTAATATATCATAGACCCTGCTTGATAAATATCAACCCCGCCTTCCCGTGGTGCATCTTGTTCCCACTAAAGGAGCTCTGACGACCACAGCATAGCGGTATAACTGTACCACTGGGATTTGAGGAAGATGAGTTATGGCCAACCCCATCCCCCTTCAGGTGATTTCAGAACAGAAAACTTGCCCCTCAGTCCTTGGCAGCTGGAATTTACCTGGCCAAGGCAGCGGCCAGTGCGAAATGAAGGCAAAGGGTGCTAAGAATCACCGGGGAACGTAACTAGGCTGCCATCTGACATACTAAGGCTGCAGGCAACTGAAAGAAGCATGGAGAGATTGTGACGTATATTCTAAAATAACTTGCATTTTTAGTTTCTTCCCCTATGTAAATTTGAGTTTGTTCTCCTTTACTCTTTCAAAACTAAACGTGATATCTTCTCTCGCATCAGAATGAGGTTGGCAACACTTTTGAGGTCAGAAAGAGTGACGTATGAATGTGATAAGAACCATAGATAAAAAGGACGATACAGCAGCTTCTCAGTGTGTGTGTGTGTGTAGAGATGCTCGATCGCTGTTAAGATAAATGAGGAATTTCAACTTGTAGTGCCATAGTGTAGATGTCCTCAAATATTTTTGGACCAATAACAGGTAAATCGTAAGCTTGACTTCTGTATATGTTTCGTCTGGCCGTAAAAGCTTAGTTAGTAACTATTGCATCCTATTCTCATTTAGTTTGACGTTTCCTTAGACATGGTTTTAGACATAATATAACGAAGTAAATTTCTCCGTCAATTTTGGTCCACGCCGGGAATCGAACCTGAGTCCACTTATTCCGGAACAAGTCGCTCTGCCAACTGAGCTACGCAGACGTTCATTCTCGCTGCTATCTGCCTTTATGTCGTATGCGTCCTGCGGGGCAGGAACGTCACATCCCCCCCCAGAAAGAGGGCCGGGGCATGGCCCACGGGTCAGCCGTGACCATGAATCGTTGCAGGCAGCCATCCGCTGTAGAACGTGCCCTTGAGAACTCCCAGTCAATCTGGTGTGTGGAATGCAACGTCACACACCTTTATTTTTCGAAGCGCTGGAGAAGGGATTCTCTTATTTTTTCTATCTCGCGGTGTGGAAAGAGCACCACACCATTGCGAGGTCTTTAACGGCCGGGTCATCCGGGAAGTTCGGGCGCCATTATAACGAAGTAAATTTCTCCGTCATTTTTGGTCCACGCTGGGAATCGAACCCGAGTCCACTTCTTCCGGATCAAGTCGCTCTACCAACTGAGCTACGTAGACATTCGTACTCGCTGCTATCTGCCTTTACGTCGTGGGCGCAGGCGGGGCAGGCACGTCACAATAGCGTAACACTAATCTCGCCCACGACAAATGGTTACGTTATAAGATGCATACTTGGGGTATCAGGTAAGCAGGAAAGATAAGAAGAGAAACTCGTGGATAAAGAAAATGACAAGAATGGTAGATATATGATCAGAGTGAAATCCCTGAGTTAGTAATGGGCTGGTCATGTTGCCAGAAGAAAGGAACGCCAATAGATAGCCGAAATTTAGGTTGGATTCCAAGGGACAGAAAAAAGACCCAGAAGAAGACTACATGGGAGATGGATGGATAAAATCCGAAAGCATGCCGGAGTATCAAGGAGGAGACAGGCTCAAGGCAGATAGTTGTGGAATTAACTTGGGGAGACCTTCATCAAGCAGTATTTTGGTAATGGTTGACAATGATGATAATACAATACCAAGTTGTACCTTCTTTATCCCGAATTACAGCATGTGTGCGATTTGCGATATATTCCACAAGATGTTAAAGTGTATTTATGTTTACAGCTTACCAGGCTTTCACCAGAGAGTCCTTTAAGCTCAGATTTGACGGAACAGGACTCACTCCGGAGTACGTTGCTCTCCCAACTAAGCTACACGGACGGAATGTACTGCTGCATATTTGTCGTCTTGACACCTACTTTACCTCTGTATTAGGTCACATCATCTCCCTCATAATTTTTTTGAAGCGAAGAACAAATTTCCAGTAATTCCAGGTAGTGTGTGTGGAACAAACGTCACACATTTTTCGAAGAACCCAACTGCCAGTTCATCTATTTTTACGTTCGGGCGCCAATGTGAAAACACAAGTCTGTCCGTGACGGGGATCGAACCTGCGTCCCTCATTCTGGAGTAAGTTTATTTGCCAACTAAGCTATACGGATGGAATGCATGACTGCAGATTTGTCGTCTTGACAGGTGCTTTACTTCTGTAGCACCTCAGATCATGTCCCATACATTCTAAATGGGATTTAGTTCCGGATTTTGTTGGGGACAGGGAAGATTGTTGAACTCTCTGTCATGCGCACTGAAACACTTCTGAACACATCTTGCACGATGTACAGCAGCATTGTCGTCCATGTAGCAGCCGTCACCTTATGAATAAAGAGTCAGCACTGCAGGAATCACTTGATCGGCAACAATGGTTATATGAGGTCCAATCAAACAGTTCCGAGACTAGGCATATATACAACAAAGTACTTACGTTTCTTAAGTCTGGCTATGATCTCTCTCAAATTAGTCTTCTTGGGCAGCGATACACCGCTGCCAGGATTTTTGTCACTGTTGGAACGCTTCCTGGAAGTCCCGTTCACGAATCGTGTCAAGAATCATCTGCGATTAGCGCTGGATCTCCATGGTTTTAAAACAGCAACCCTTGAGCTTCAGCTTCATCTTTGAGGACAGGACGAAGTTGAAGGGACCAAATCCGGTGATTAAGGCGGGTGAGAAAGGGTAGTCATGCTGTTGTGGCTGCAAAACTGGCATGTTGCTAACGCTCTGTGAGCTGTTGCATTGTCGTGGTGGAGCAGGAAATCGCCCCTACGCCACATTTCAGATCGTTTGCGACGAATGCCCTCCCTAAGATGCCACAGAACATCGAAGTAAAAAAGGAGCGGTGACGGTCTGGCCCTTTACGGTGAACAACCCCACGAATGTCGAAGTACATGATGAGAATGCTTTTGGTTGCACTCCAAACCTGTCGGGCCTTCTTCGGTCGTGGAGATGCCGGGCTCTTCCACTGCGACGACTGTTGTTTGGTCTCTGGGTCCTAACCGTAGACCCAAGTCTCGTCCCCAGTGATGACCCGCTACAGGAACATTTCATGCGTCTCCGTTACAGATTTGCCGAGTTTAACGCAGAATTTGATGTTAGCTTGCAGCTCTAGTTTGCAGTCTATACAGAATTCGCAGCTGTGTTCTGCACGTGGTCACCAAATATCCTATCGCACAGCTCCCGATGTTCACAGAACAACACCACTCGGCACAATGAATCATGAAGGTCACCTCACGCGACCGCTGCTCGTGCATCCACGTACTGCCATCTGTTGGCGCCCTACATACCTATTATCGGAATATTTTGATCGGAATATGTATATGGTCGAAGTTATTACCGCCTAATGGCATGATGTCCGTGTCAGAAAGACTAGCACTTGCTCATCGTGTCTTGGGTCACGGTCAATACTACTGATATGAGAGCGGTGATTCAACTGTTTTGTCGTAGCTTTACTAAAACCCGGTCTCTTTGTCAACATTTCTGCTTAGAGACAGCAGAAATTTTGGGTACGATTTTGTTCAAACATATCGTAAGGTTAAGGAAATAAATTCGGTGCCTATGCAAAACACTGATGCAAGATAAACTCGTCGGCATGTTTCTGAAACACTTTGGGGACGATATGAGCTTTACCGACGTGGGGTTATCTTACTGGACGAGTCCATTTTCCTAAAGATATACCATAGCCATGAAAGATTGAATTTGGGTGACAATAATGTTGACATATGCCGGGGTGCATAGATGCCTTTGAATGGATATCAGTTGCCTTAATACGAGCCAGGAAAGCGTTCCTTACACCAACATACAGCAGCCACCAGCTTGAACCTTTGACACCTGACAGGGTAGCTTCATCGTCTCCTGTTGCTCAGGCGAAATTCAGAACCTTCAATTCACATGATGCAAAAGGAACCATATTTCATCCTTCCAGGTTACTTTCATCGAGTCTTTAACGGTCCAGTGTTGATGCTCCTGCTCCCGCTAGAGGCCCGTTTCGTTTTTGTTTTTTGTTTTTTGTTTTTTGTGCTGAAAATATCGGTATCCTACATGGTAAAATATCCTTCGGTTCACCAATATTGAATTTACTCTGATTCAATAGTTTTTTCCCACAAGACAGTCGATTTCTAGAATAATTTTTGTTACGACTTCTAGAAAGACTCAGAATGATGACATTTTGGGAAATGTTCGAATTAGCACGCCTGGTACCAACTATCATGTCATGTTCAAAGTCACTCAGATCAGAAGTTTCGCCTATTCCCACCTTCAATCGAACAAGAACTTGACGAGCTGTCTGCCAGATATATACCGTACATTGTAATCATGTCCCATCTGACATTTTGGAGTAAACCGTTTTTGAGACGAAGACAAGTTCACCTAAAAAACCAACAGCTCAGTTTGGTGTTCCCCCGGTCCATTCAGTTTTGAGGCACAGAACACCACCCAAAGGCACTATATGAGAACACCCGCTGTTCCTTTTGCTCAGGAACTCTGTATTCGAGCCGATAGACTACGTTGGGAAACGAACATGCAACCTACTCACGACTACAGCAAAAACGAGACGCGACAACTTTGCTTCGAGGGCTTCTGCCAAACCCAAGGGATTGTGCATGATCATTAGGACACGTGTGCGGTAAAGAAGGCTTACACAGTATCGTTTGGGAGGATGTAGTTACTCAAAGTAAACATTTGTGTCCGAAAAGCAGGTTCAGAACAGTTTGGACAGAGAAATTGTTCAAAGTGTCCGAAAAACAGGTTCAGTGTCATTTGGGGGTAGAATTGTTCAAAGTGTCCGAAAAACAGGTTCAGTGTCATTTGGGGGTAGAATTGTTCAAAGTGTCCGAAAAACAGGTTCAGTGTCATTTGGGGGGTAGAATTGTTCAAAGTGTCCGAAAAACAGGTTCAGTGTCATTTGGGGGGTAGAATTGTTCAAAGTGTCCGAAAAACAAGTTCAGTGTCCTGTGGGGAGTAGAATTGTTCAAAGTGTCCGAAAAACAAGTTCAGTGTCCTGGGGGAGGGTAGAATTGTTCAAAGTGCCCGAAAAACAGGTTCAGTGTCATTTGGGGGGTAGAATTGTTCAAAGTGTCCGAAAAACATGTTCAGTGTCATTTGGGGGGTAGAATTGTTCAAAGTGTTCGAAAAACATGTTCAGTGTCATTGGGGGGGGGGGGGGGGTAGAATTGTTCAAATTGCCCGTAAAGCAGGTTCAGCATCATTTGGGGAGGGGTAGATTGCTGAAAGTGTTCGAAAAGCAAGTTCAGTATCATTAGGACGGCGGCATTATTCAGTGTCCGAAAAGCAAATGTAGTGTCATTTTGGAGTTGGAGGAGAAATATTTAAAGTGCCCAAAAAGCAGGTTAAGTATTAATTAGGGAGGGGGGGGGATTGCGGAAAGTTTCCGAACAGCAAGTTCAGTGTCATTTGGGATTTGGGGAGGAGAATTATTTGAAGTGTTCGAAAAGCAAGCATTTGGGGGACAATTATTAAAAGTGTGGGAAAAAACAGGTTCAGTATCAGTCTGGGTGCGAATTCTTCAAAGTGCCCGAAAAATAGGTTTGGTATCATTTGAGAAACATTTTTTCAAAGTCTCCGAAAAATAGGTCCAGTGTCATTTGGTAGAGAGTTTTTCAAAATGTCTGAAAAGTAGGTTCAGTATCATTTTTGGGGTGCGGGGCTGCTGAAAGTATCCGAAAAGCAGGTTCAGTACAATTCAGGGGTAATAGTTCAAAGTATCCAAAAAGCAGTTTCAGTATTATTTGGAGAAAAATGTTCAGAATATGCATTTGTGTCCGAAAAGGAGGTTCAGTATCATTTGGGTGTGAGAGGGGATTGTTCAAAGCATTTGGGGGAGATGGAGAATTGCTCAAAATGTCCGAAAATCAGGTTCAATATCATTCTGTTCAAAGTGTCCGAGAAGTAGGTTAGTGACTCCTGGAGGGAGGAATAGTTCAAAGTAGAGATTTGTGTCCGAAAATAAGTTCCGTTTTATAACGATAAGGACATTGGTTCTGCTTTAAAGGATATCTTATAACACTTACGTTGTAAGAGAGAGGACACTGTAAGGGGAAAAATGCATCATAAGTTGGAATTAAAATTCAAGTCTTAAGACCGACTGTCGTCTTATTAAGCTCAATGACAAATAACGTCTCAAAGGAGAAAAATCCAGAAGACAGGCGAGCAAGCAGAATTGTAAATAAATTCAAGTTTTTTGTTATTTGGTTTGTTTGAAGCTTTCACGACTTACGTGAGCACATCATTGGGCTATACACAGTCGATCGTCCCTAAAGTAGGGCCACGGAAGCGAGAAAGCAAATGGCGCAAAAGGAGCACTTCATCAGCGCTTAAACTGGCATTCGAAATCCGACCCATCTGTGAGGAATGCTTAGAAACCAGTGCTTTATACCATTCGGCCGCCAGATCGACCTAAAGTTTCATAAAGTAAAATCTTAAAAAATATGGTGCAGATGAATTTAAACAGATCATCATAATGAAATTCTCTGCACGCAAATACTTTTAAACTCCATTTCCTGATTTTTTCTGAGTTTGACTCCTATCCTTATAGTAAATGTTGCCCAATTCTTCACAGTTTATCGAATTTATCATCATCATCAAACATTTTCAGTCTAGTGCTGGATGAAGGCCTGCCCAAGTTTCTCGCACAACCCACTGCCTTGTTCGATTCCCTTCCAGATCACTCCTGTTTAAGAATTCCATTCACCCATCTCACACATGGTCTTCATCAGGGTCTTTTGCTATCTACCTCCTATTCAATCTTGTATTTCTGTTGCCTAACATTAAACAGTTTTTCTAGTAATGTCGTCAAGCCCATTGGCACTTGAGTGCCTTTGTTTTTAATACTGATGCCAAGAACTATTTTCATTTTCCTGATAAATTAGTCCCCGTTCCTGCCTTTCTTAATTATACTACAATATCATCTTTCCATGCTTTCAGGAGTTATTTACAACCTTTGTATGACTTTTTTAGTTACGTTCCATGTCACTGATCCACAAGTAAGAACTCAAAAAATTAACTGAGTAAGTACATGTCTTTTATAACAGGAAGGCCCTTCCATAAAAACTGAGAGTAATTCTTTAGGGGTTGGCAAAAGTGCGAGCGGGGGGGGGGTAACCACGAAGACGACTAACTGAATTAAGGATGTGTAACAGTTATTAGCCGTGGCAGATGATACTGGTTTTGTTATTGCGTAGTTGTTTAAGGTACGTCTGCATTTCGCCATACAGCTATGAAAGTCAGTGATTCAGAGTAAAGAAGTGAAGTGCGTTGTGCGATGAAATTTTGATATCGCTTGGGCAAAAAGGCTCCAGGAGCAGTTGATTAAATACAAAAAATCTTATAAAGATATATTTTTGGGTGAGCCAACGATTCTAAGATGGCACCATGATTTAAAACAAAAGGCGCTTGTCGGGAGAACTCACTCCTAGGCCTTGTCGACCTGAAAGTGTTGTTACGGAGCGTATTGTTAACACTGTTTGGGTAATCCTTCAAGAAGACCGACGAATGACGTGTGAATACATAGCGGAGTCAACTAATATTTTACAAACGTCAGCATTCCGCATTCTGTGCGACAAATTACTGCGACATCGTGTGTGTTCCAGATGGGTACCTCATCATCTGACGAGAGTACAATTATTAGCCAGAGTTCAGATGTGACATGAGCAGAAACAAATGATTGCAAAGGATTCATACATTCTAAACACAGTAATAACTGCCGATGAAACATGGGTTCACTACTTCGACTTCCTCGCGAAGCGCGCAACGAGTGTCTGAAAACACACAAGCTCTTCTCCTCCTAATAAAAGTCCGCGAAACCAAATCAGCTGGGAAGGTGATGATGATAATTTTCTTTGATCATAAAGGTTTAGTCTACCAGCATGCCGTTCCTCCACAAATTACTGTCAATGCTGAGTATTACATTTCAGTCTTGAAGCGTTTGCGATGACACATATCGATTAAGATACGGGAACTGGTGGGCAAGTGGTCCCTACACCATGATAACACCCGCCCACATGTGGCTGCTTGTGTTCAACGGTTTCTTACGAAATGCGGTATTGAAATCATGCCACAGCCTGCCTACAGTCCTGACCTCCCCCTGTGTGATTTCTGATTGTTTCCAACAATGAAGGAGAAGTTCCGTGGCGCAGCCTTCAGCAAAAATGCTGACGTTATTCAAGCTGTACAGGGTTCACTATAGCAGCTTCCACAAAATGCCTTCGCCACATGCTTTGAAAAGTGGACTGAACGATGGGACTGTTGCATATCATCCGAGGGAAGAGACTTTGAGAAAGAATAACATACATTTTACTATACCTATATTTCTTCATTTTGTGTGATTTTACTCTCAGTTTTTATGGGACGGCCGTTGTAGGTATCAGTTACTTCTAAGTTTTGAAGATGAGAATCCGATATTTTGCGTAAATGTGACAAGGATGGTAAGTCAGATAATATCCGAAAACTGGAAAATTTTCATCGTCCTGGAGCGGGACTCTAACCCGCGTCTCCCAGATAGCACCCGGGTATGCTAACCACTACACCACCCAGAACGACCAAGTTTCAAGTTTCCGATCAATTTGAATATAATCATCACAGGATTCGCTAGTCGAAGCAACCGGCATTCATGTTTAGCGAATCTGGAGGTTAAGAATCTTATCCCGTGATTGGCCGGAGAAGCAGATAAATCATGAAAGAAATATGGGATTACGCCATATAATGCAAATTTTGAAGATGACAATTCGATTTTTGGCGTAAATGTGACAAGGATGGTAAGTCAGATAATATCCGAAAACGTAAAAATTTGCATCGTCCTGGAGCGGGACTCGAATCCGTGTCTCCCAGATAGCGCCCGGGTATGCTAACCACTACACCACCCAGAAGGACCAAGTTTCAAGTTTCCGATCAATTTGAATATAACCATCACAGATTCGCTAGTTAATACTGATGCCAAGAACTCTTTTAATTTTCCTGATAAATTAGTCCCCTTTCCTATCTTTCCTAATTGTACTACGCATACATCTTTCCATGCTTTCGGGAGTTATATATTTTGATGTACCTATATTTCTTTATTTTGTGTGATTTTACTCTCAGTTTTTATGGGACGGCCATTGTAGGTGGTGTAGTGGTTAGCATACCCAGGCGCTAGGGAGTCGCGGGGTTCGAGTCCCGCTCCAGGACGATGAAAATTTTCAAGTTTTCGGATATTATGTGAGTTACCATCCTTGTCACATTTACGCCAAAAATCGGATTGTCATCTTCAAAATTTGTATTATATGGCATAATCCCGTATTTCTTTCATACTTCTAAGTTTGTCCAATAAGACTGTAAATACTGAGCATTTACACATACATACATATTTCAAGTTGAGTTTTGAAAAATTATCACTGTGACCATGGTAACACTTTTGTTCAGTACAATATTCGCATGCGTTCAAATACCGATACTGAAAATTCTATTTAACCAACTGTAAAGCACGTACGTAAAAGAAAGCTGGTGGTATTGTTCTTCTAACCTTTGAGTATCTTACATGGAGTGCATAATAATTTCCATTGATATTTTGTACAAGTTAGTAAAATCATGCAATGCATTGATTATGAAACGCTCTCCAATATACCAGAAACCATTACTGAAGTTATTACTCAAGTTATGAGGATAATGGCTGCGAAATAAATCTCGCCCCTGACCTTTGACCTCATTCCGATGATATTAAACAGAATTGGTTCAGTATACCTCCGGAACAATATACTAAAGTTTTGTCGCAGTAGAAGCATTTTTAATCAAATTATGAGGATAATAGCTGTGGAATAAATTTCGCTCCTGTGCCCTGACATTTGCCCCCCCCCAATTTCGATTATATTCAACAGAACTGTTTCAGTGTATCACCGGAACAACATGATAAAGTTTTGTCGCAATCGAAGCATGTTTACGTAAGTTATGACGCATAAGGGCGATGGAATGGATCCCGCTCCTATGTCCTGACCTTTGATCCCATTTCGCCCATTCTCAATACGGTTCGTCCCCAGGTTGTGCTCTACCACATACTAAAATTTCATAGAAATTGAACCGTTTTTAGGCGATTTATCGTGCGGACGGACGGACAGACAGAAAGACAGACGAACGGGCAAATCTGGAGCATATACACTTCTTCAACTTACGGTTGGAAAGCGTAAAAAATGAGAAAAAAAAATGGTGGCTAAACATTATTTTGGATTTTATTTCGTCGAAGGTTCCCACTATAAGAACAAGATATTCTGAACACAACTTGATAATTTCATTGAAATTGGCTTAACAGATAAAAAAAAGTCATAAAGTTTTAGTGTATCATTAAGTGAATTTTCATTAACGTCGGAAACGTATTATATATTTTTACAAATAAAGTGTTATGAGTTTAAATTTTACTAAACCAGAATTTTTTAACATATTTGTTATTTGTCACGAATGGCGCTCGTAGAACTAAAGATGAGAGGAAATTATATTTCTTTTCTTCAACTTTCTTTCACAAACTTTGGGCAAGTTAAAATATTTTTGCCTTCCCTTAAAGCATGTTACTTAGACCTAAAGTGTGTTTTTCTCCCGATAATTGATTCTTTGCAATATTTCATATGTGAGAATGTATAAAAAAAAAGTCTTTAATCATGATATTGATGTTTTGCGGCATTGATTCTTTACTCTTCCTGCTTTTCTCGTTTTTTTAGCGCTACTGAAAAAACATGTATTTTCTGTGCTAATACTTTCGCTTTACTTTAATTAGCCTTCAGTTTTTTAATCACATTCTGTCTATTAATTAGCAGTGCGCTGTTATTTTTACAAAAATAATTGCGTCTTTGTAGTTTTTTCTCATAAACGGATTGGAGATGGGCATCGGAATTTCGGCTTAATATTGCAACAAAGGATACCTTCTGTAACCTTTTTTCGATGGTTCTTTTAATCTCCGTTCGTAAAAAGCATATACTCAAAATTTATATCATAAGTTTAAGTTCACATGCCATGCACATTGCTGTTTTTGAAAATTGCAACACAAAGAAAGAATCGCGCAATTCAAATGAAATTGATATCACAGATTCTTCATGTTACAAGAGACAACTGATAACATAATTCAATATCATCTTAAATCAAACAAACATATTGAAGTTCTAACCAGTAAAATTTCACGAAACATTGGTGTTATTGGAAATGTTATCACTCCCCTGAATTACTTACTGTATTCTGACCTGGGGAAAACCCTCTAAATATAATATTAATATAATTTACACCGATTACAAAATAAATTCACAGACATCTAGAGTTGAAAATTCAAAACGATTATTCCCGAAATTTAGCAACCCAATTAGGACTACATCCTAATGACTTTAATCTCCTAACTATTGAACAATTATACAATTATAACTTAGGAATCTATACAGGGTGCATAGGAAAGTCCCTTCAACCTGGAATAACTTGTGAACGGAGAGAGGTAAAGTTATGCAAGTGAGATAACGGTATAGTAAAGTGACTACGCCAGATCGAATGCAACCAATAGCAGCGCCCCTGGTGTCGAAATGCGGAAGTTAGTCATTGCAAATTGAAAACGAAAAGAGATAGAGCATAATTTCCAATTACAAAGTTGTAGAACATTAAATAATTAGTACAAAACGACATTTGTTTTACACGGATAAGATAAATTGTCGTCTTAGTACCCTACAATGTCCTAAATCGATGCGCGACGATTCGAATATTCAGATTTCGCAAACGTAGCCGTCTGCAAATGCAGATTGTGACCTTGTACCGTACCTAAGATATAAAAACCAGTAGCAGGATGTACCCTGATCAGAAGCTTAGGTCTTAGTACGCTGTGTGAGAATGGCTAGCTTGGATTTCTAAGGTTACGTAAAAAATGCAACAGCGCCTACAAGTCTGCTGGATCTACGTCGTCGTGTTACAGATGCTTGCAATAGTGTGACACCTTCCATGCTGAGGAATGTGCATGCAGAGTTACTTTCACGAATACAAATGTGTATCGTGGGCAATGGCGAACTCTTCGAACATACCTAGCATTAACTTTTTTATCACTGTGCGCCAGTTTGCCTTTTTTGTTTTTGTTTTGTCTGACGTCATCAAACTGTATTGACATAAGTACGCATTTATGCAATAAATTGTGTGTTTATACAATAATTGTGTGCTCATACCTATGCCTGTTCTATTCAAACGTTCACACAAAATGTCGCGCACCGATTTCGGACATTTTAGGATACTCAGGCGACAATTGACTTTAACCGTGTGAAACAAATGTTGTTTTGTACTAATTAATTAATGATCTACAACTTTGCAATTGGAAATGTTGCTCTATCTTTTTTCGTTTTTGATTTGCAATGGCTAACTTCCGCATTTCGCCACTAGGGGCGCTGCTACTGATTGTCTTCGATCGGGCGTAGTCACTTTGTTATACCATTATCTCACTTGCATAAATGTACCTCTCTCCGTTTGCAAGTTATTCCAGGCTAAAGAGACTTTCCTATGCACCCTGAATGCTAATTCTGTAAGGATTAGCATGCAGTCCTATTTTGAGAGAACAGCTGAACGTAAAGATTTGGTTGAGGTATCAAAATAAAGTTATTACCCTGTAGATGTGCCAGTCGAAGAGAAAAAGGAGATTGGGGCAACGGTTTGGGCGTTGCGGGGTGGCAAAATTCCCATGTAAAGTCTATAGGAGAAGTGTGCGGTTGACATTCGTTCGTCTGAAGACAACTGATATCATCATTCAATATGATCTTAAATCAAACAAACATATTGAAGTTGTAACCAGTAAAATTTCACGAAACATTCGTGTTTTGCAATATTATCACTCACCTGAATTACTCGAACGCGTGTTATCCCTCACCTGAATTACTCGATGAATTACTCGAACTCGCGCGCTGCTGAAGGCGGAAGCATGGAGGGACTGAGATAGTCCAAAAATCTGAAGTCTTATCTTTTCTGAACGAACCATTGCGCAAAGCACTGCTAGTAGGTATCAAAGTTCTCATTGGTATCAAAGTTCTCATCGGAACAGCGAACACTCTCGAAGACCTGATTGCATTATGCCGTTGGACTCTGTGATGTATATATACGATTTAATATTCATTCAATCCAGTTTATTCACGTAGGTAAGACGTTTTCTATTATGTAATGATGTAAGTAAACATTCCGTTGACCGTTGTTAGGTGGTCGTTAAACCTTCAGTAAACAAAAATCACGAACCTGGATTATTGTCTTTATTTAAGTGGTTGAATGAACTTGCCAATCAAATAAAGTTTACCTTTGCTGTTTCATATGAGTTTATATATCTTGCTCATAACGAACGTGGCCGCCCCGGTGGCGCAGTTGCCTAAAGCGCTGGCTTGCGATGATTCGTTCGTGAAGGGTCCGGGTTCGAATCCGGGTGAGGCATGGATGTTGTGTGTGTCTTACGGCACTGCCTGTCTCCCTTCCCTGGAGTCAGTGGCCCTAAATTAGGGACGGGAGACTGCTTATAGCCCACTGAGTTGCTCACGGTGGTCGTAAACCTTCAGTCAAATAAAAAAAAATCAACAAACTGGACTATTTGTCTTTACTGAAGTGTTTGAATGAATTTGTTAATCAGCCGCCCTGGTGGCGCAGTGGTCTAAGGCGTTGGCCTCTGATCATTCGTCCGTAAGGGGGTCCGGGTTCGAATTCCGGTCAGGCATGGATGTTGTGTTTGTCTTACGGCACTGGCTCTCTCCCTTCCCTGGAACCAGTGATCCTAAATTAGGGACGGGCGACTGCTTATAGCCCATTGAGTTGCTCACGGTGGTCGTTAAACCTCCAATCAAAAAAAAAAAAAAAATTGTTAATCAAATAAAGTTTACCTTTGTTGTTTCATATAAGTTTATTCTTTTAAAAAAATACTAACCGTCAATTCCAGCGGGTTTCGTCTAGTATTAATGTTTAAGAGAATAAAAAGAATCTTTATCGAGATTTAATTTCACTAAATTTTCACACCCATCAACATTCTACTAGAAATAAAACTAAACTAATGCCTATGTTTGTACAAACAGAACGTTTCAGAGCACATATTAATTATGCTGGACGAACCTTCTGGAATACTTTGCCTGAAGATTTAACAAGCCTAAATAACCTTTGCTTAGCCGCCCCGGTGGCGCAGTGGTCTAAGGCGCTGGCCTCTGATCATTCGTCCGTAATTGGTCCGGGTTCGAATCCCGGTCAGGCATGGATGTTGTGTTTGTCTTACGGCATTGGATCTCTCCCTTCCCTGGAGCCAGTGACCCTAAATTAGGGACGGGCGACTGCTTATAGCCCATTGAGTTGCTCACGGTGGTCGTTAAACCTCCAATCAAAAAAATAATAATAATAATAATAACCTTTGCTTATTTAAAAAAAAACTTAAACAATTTCTATTGTGATCAGCCTCATGGTAATTATTTATTCTTTTTTCTACATAGGTAGCAGCTGCTTCATAAATAAATTGGAACAATCACTGTACTTACAAGTTCTTCAATTTACTATTATACACTGAGTGGCCACTTTATTATGACCACCCCCTCAGTACTTCGTTGTGCCACCTTTTGCCTTTAATACTGCGTCGATTATTCGTGGCATGGACTCCACGAGATGTTGATAGGTGGCTTGTGGAATCTGAGACCATGCTTGATGAATAGCACTTTCCAGGAGTGTGAGATTGCAGGGTTGTGGATCCAGCTGTCTGATGGCTCGTTCAACTTCATCCCACAAATTCTCAATGGGGTTGAGATCTGGAGATTGTGGGGGCCACCTAAGCAAAGTAAACTCACCAGCACGTTCCTGAAACCAATCCTGTACAATACGAGCACTATGGCAGGACGCATTATCTTGTTGAAAGTAGCCATCGCCATTGGGAAAAACCATCCACATGACAGGATGCACTTGGTCCGCAACGATGTTCAGATATGATGTGCCAGTCAGATGTTGATCAACACGAATTAAAGGGCCCAAAGGATGCCAGAAAAACATTCCCCAAACCATAACGTTGCCTCCACCAGCTTGAAGGTTTATAGCAATGCATCTGGGGTCCATGCTGTCGTGCTGTTTCCGCCAAATTCTCACTCGGCCATCGGCATAGTGCAACTGAAAACGTGATTCATCGGACCCCATAATTTATTTCCAATTATCGACTGTCCAATCCTTGTGATCCTGTGTGAACTGGAGACGTTTTCTCTTGTTAACTGCAGACAGCAAAGGTGTTCGAACAGGCCTTCGGCTGCCATATCCCATCCGATGCAGTGTACGGAAAACAGTGGGTGCACAGATCATTTCAGGGGATCCTTGATTAAGATGGTCTGTAATTTGTTGCACTGTTGCCCTACTGTTGTCTATTACCAGTCTGGACACTCTCCGTTCCGCCCAAGCAGTCACTAGTGGATGACGACCACACGTTGCACGTAGAGACCCAGTTTTTTGGCGGACAGTCCAGTCTTGAAACACTTTAACAACAGCTGCTCTGGAACATCTCACGAATGCGGCGGTTTCGGTGATACTCGCTCCATGGCTCCGAGCTCCTACAATGATCCCACGTTGAAGGTCCGTCAAATCTCAAATCTGTCGCAAGCACTAAGCTTTCCCTTTTTATACTAGCTTCGTCCTCTGGCGGTAACAGCGTGCAGCCATAGCTCATTTGCTTAAAACTGTCTGGTGATCATAATGAAGTGGCCACTCAGTGTATATTAATAATAATGATTGTAACCCTTGAATCATTAAGCAAACTAATGTTTGATATTTTGCTGGTAATCTTAATGCTGAACATAACTATTCCGACTTTTTACAAATCTGGTAAAATCTTTAGTGGTATTGTTTTAATTTACATTTTATTATAGATAGAACAATAACGGATGGAGGCGCTTCGGAGGTTAACTTGAAATTATATTGATGACTGTCTGTCAGGGCTGCCAATTACTAGTATGTCTGCTTGACTTGATGTTTGTTTCAAGGATTATTGTTTTGGGAGAAGAGGGCTAGTTAGGCTCATCTGGCCTTTTCCCTCTTTTCTTCATTGCTGTTGCTTATCTGCTCTATAATCACCTTCAATTAATTTACATAATTTGTATGCGACAACTAATATGAAATAAATGAAATGAAAAAAAAAATGAAAATTTATAAAGTTATACAAGATGTTTTCGCCGCCCCGGTGGCACAGTGGTCTAAGCGATGGCCTCTGATCATTCGTCCGAACGGGGTCCGGGTTCGAATCCCGCTGAGGCATGGATGTTGTGTTTGTCTTACGGCACTGGCTCTCTCCCTTCCCTGGAACCAGTGACCCTAAATTAGGGACGGGCGGCTGCTTATAGCCCATTGAGTTGCTCACGGTGGTCGTTAAACCTCCAATCAAAAAAAAAAAAAAAAAAAAAAAAAAAAATCAAGATGTTTTCGCTTCAAAATTCAGTGTCGTATGAAGCGACCTCTACCAAACATAACAGCTGCTCTTCAAGGGGTGACGTTGAATGGAAGAGATTTTTGATATCGTCCGGGCAAATAGCCTGCCAGACTGCTTCTTTGCGATACCAGAGTTCATTTGTGGTTACTGGCAGAGGCGCTTCACGGGTTTGTGGCTTAGCTTCCATTGTACCAGACATGTACGATCGGCAACGTGCAGTATTTACCGTGCATAAAAAAAAATCTTGGAAAACATTTCGTGCCATATGTGGCCGAGCACTGTCCGTCCTGGAGCGGGAATCGAACCTGCGTCCATCAACCACTGATGCCTCGTGCTACAATTTAATTAATCAAATTAATGGGAAACCTTAAACTTGGTCGTTCTCGGTGGTGTAGTAGTTAGCACCACCAGGCGCTATCCGGGAGACGCAGGTTCGATTCCCTCTCCAGGACGACGAAAATCTCAAGTTTTCGTATATTATCTGACTTACCATCCAGTAGAAATTCGGCTGTTTGAAAATGGCTTTGAAATCCTGCGTTGTTGAAGATGCATACAATAATTTTACTAATAACATCTATGAAAATGCAAGTGCAAATATTCGGCTGTTTGAGAATACAGCACACTTAAAAATTGGTAAGGGAGTGAGACAAGGTGACACCATATCTTCCAAGCTCTTTAATGCCACATTGGAAAATGTCTTTCAATCACTGAACTGGGAAAACAAAGGGATAAAGGTGAATGGAGATTATCTAACTCGCCTTCGTTTTGCTGATGACGTAGTCATTTTTGCAACTACCCCATCAGAGCTGCAGAGTATGATCCAGGAACTTGCTGACAAGAGTAAAGAAGTGGGATTAAAAATGAACTTTCAGAAGACAAAAGTTATGTACAATGCTTTTACAAGAAATCAAGATTTATCAATTCATGGGGAAAAGCTTGAGATAGCCAATACTTACATTTATCTTGGACAGCAGATATCAAGTGAGGATCACATTGATGAAGAAATTAATCAGTGTATAAAACTTGCCTGGAAATCTTTTGGAAGAAACAGCATAATTTTCAAGAGCAATATGCCATTATGTCTTAAAAGAAAAGTGTTTGGTCAATGCATTCTTCCAGTGCTTACGTATGGTGCAGAGACGTGGACCCTAACTAAAAGAGACATACAAAGGCGGCAGACCACTCAAAGAAGCATGGAGAGGTTTATGCTTGGTGTAACCAGGAGAGATAAGAAGAGGAACTCGTGGATCAGAAAAATTACAAGAGTGGAAGACATCATGATCAGAGTAAAATCACTGAAATGGCAGTGGGCTGGAGATACTGCCAGAAGGACAGACCATCGATGGACAGTCAAAATTTTAGATTGGATTCCAAAGGATAGGAAAAGACCCAGAAGAAGACCACATGGGAGATGGGTGGATGAATTTCGAAAGTATCTGGGAGTAACATGGAGGAGTCTGGCACAAGACAGACCGTTGTGGAAGAGACTTGGAAAGACCTTCGTCCAGCAGTGGATTGATAATGGTTCACAATGATGATGATGATGACCATCCAGGTCATATTTACACCAACAAGTTAGTAAACTCATGCAATGCCTTGATTATGATACGCTTTCCAATATACCAGAAATCATTACGCGAGTTATGAGGATAATGGCTAGGGAATAAATCTCGCTCCGGTGCCCTGATCTTTGACCCCATTTCGATGACATTCAACAGAACTGTTCAGTAAACCTCCGGAACAACATACTAAACTTTAGTCGCAATAGAATAATTTTTTTAAAGTTATGATGCATAAGGGCAATGGAATGGATCCCACTCCTATGTCCTGACCTTTGACCCCATTTCTTCCTTTTCTATAGGATTCCTCCCCAGGGGTCCCCTACCACATGCTAATATTTCATCGAAATCGAACCGTTTTTACGCAAGTTATGACGCATAAGGGAACTAGAATGGACATCACTCCTATGTCCTGAACTTTGACTCCGTTTCGTTCATTTTCAATAGGGTTCGTCCACAAGTGGTCTACCACATACTAAAATTTCATCGAAATCAAACCCCTTTTACGCGAGTTATCGTGCGGACGGGCGAACGGATAGGCAGACGGACAAATCTGGAGCATGGACGCTTCTTCAACCTACGGTTGGAAATCGTAAAAGGATGGATTCACATCTTCGAATTTTGTATTGTATGGTGTAATCCCGTATTCCATTCATGATATTCACTTATCTTTGATTGAACTGTTATTCACCGTCATTATGCAGTATTTATGCCATTAAACCACACACATACAAACACGTTAACTAAAAAAGGCATACTAACACTTCAAACAACTGAAAGAGTCATGGAGGCATGCTTGCTGTAATCAGGAAAGATAAGAAGAGGAACTCGTGCATCAAGAAAATGACAAGAGTGGAAGACATCAGAATAACAGTAAAATTCCTGAAATGGCAGTGCGCTGGACATGTTAACATTGGGTGTGTGCATAAGTTCTACCCGTTTTTGTAGGCTACAAAGAAAGGAGGAAATCAGAACAAACAACGTACCTAAGATTTCACATTATTGCCATTATCCTCTATGGCCTCTTGCCATCTGTCAATGAGCAGGTGAATCCGACCCCGGAAAAACTCCTGTGTTTTAGAGTAAAAAAAGGTCATGTAATGCCGTTTTAAAAAAAAAGGTGGTAGTCCTAGGTGTCAGGTAAAGGGAATACGCAGGGTAAGGTAACATTTCCCAACCAAAGTCCAGTCATTTTTGCAGAGTGATGAAAGCAGCATGAGGGCTGGCGTTATTGTGATGAAGGGCCAGTCTTTGCGATTGACGAGTACTGGCTGCTTCCATGTCAGTTGTTCTCGCAATCTGTCCAACTGTTGGCAGTAGAGGTCAGCATTTATCGTTCGGTTAGATGCCAACACCTCCCAGTGGATTATTCCCTGGACATCCAACCAAACACTCAACAAAGCCTTTTTGGAATGCAGTCCTCCTTTTGAGGTCGATGGAGCAGGCTTGGCACACAGTCCGTCGACGCCTTACATTACGGTACAGTACAGTACCCATTACTCATCACCTGTTGTAATTCGCCTCCAAAACGGTGCATTTCGGTGACGAGAAAGCAAAGAAACATAGACACGGGTTCTCTCCTCTGGTTGCTTTGCAGAAAGCTCGTGAGAAACCCAGTTATCGAACTTGGTGATGAACTCAAGCGCATGCATCCATCTTTTGACGGTTGTTCTGTGTAACCAAAACGTTTCCGCTAATTCCTAAACGGTTGAATGTGGATCATTTGTTATGGGTTGGTCCACATCCTCGTCAGAAACCACGGATCGACATCCTGGGCGTGGTGGGACTTCCGAGCTTCTGTCTCCGTCACCGAATTTCCGAAAGCAACGGCGACATGTGCTATCATCAAATGCATCCCCCACATACACTTGTGGCAAGCCACAGCTGTAGTACTCCCTTTATCTAACTTATACAGTGAACAATGTCTAATGCGCTCATTATCGCATGCCATGTTGCACCGTCCGTGATTTCCGTTACAAATGACTTACTCGGACAAACCTAGTGCCTCTATATGCTCTAATGCTCCACTCGTATTGGCCGAAAATTCGGCATCGCAGCGTCATCTGTGACGTAACTACTCCTATCGAAATTTGCATCCATTACAAAAACGGATAGACCTTTCCACACACCCAATAGAAGGGCGGACTACCGATGGGCAATCGAAATTTTAGACTGGAATCCAACGGACAGGAAAAGACTCAAGAGAAGACTACGTGGGGCATAGATGGACAACATTCGAAAACATGCTGGGGTTACATGGAAGAGAAGGCTGAAGACAGACTGTTGTGAAAGAAAGTTGAGAAAACTTTTATCCAGTTGTGGATTGATACTGGCTGAAGGTGATCATACTGATGATGATGATATACACTAAAATGCCAAAAGTCATGGGATAGCAGTATGCAATTTTTAAACTGGCGCTAGCCTCGTATAAAAGCTTCGATCTTTGCTAAGCTTTTTGTCAGTTTTGAGGTATAATCTCGTCCGTCAGTTTGAACAACCGGATTAAAGCAAGCCGACGTGCATTATCAGAATTTGAAAGAGGCATTGTAGTAGAAGCCACACGGATGGGACATTCAATTTCCGAAGTTCTGTAACATTCAGCATGCCTCGATCCACGGTGTCACGTGTGTACCAAGAATACCTCATGGAAGGCATTACCATCCATCGTGGTTAGCGCAGTGGGCAACCAGGGGTGCTGAGTTAACCGTGACCAGCGGCGTCCGACCAGGATTGTCCATGTTAACAGACAAGGGACACTGGCTCAAATAACATCCACATTCAATGGAGGAGGCACTAGAGACATGTCCATTAGGTCAGTGAAGCGTAATTTAGCGTCCATGGGGTATGGGAGCAGAAGACAAACTAGAGTGCCTTTGTTAACACTACGACATCGGACACAGGACTTCACCTGGGATCGTGGACACGATAATTGTACACTGGAAGACTGAAAACATGTGGCGTGGTCCAATGAGTCACGCTACCACTCGGTACAAGCTGACCAGGATTGCCCATGCTAACAGACTGGCTCAAACAACATCCACATTCAATGCAAGAGGTACCAGAGACATATCCATCAAGTCAGTGCAGCGTAATTTAGCGTCCATGGGGTATGGGAGCAGAAGACCCACCATAGTGCCTTTGTCAACACCACGACATCGGACACAGCGCCTCTCCTGGGTTCATGAACACGGTAATTGGACCCTGGAAGACTGGCAACATGTAGCGTGGTCCGATTAGTCACGCTACCAGTTGTTACGAGCTTATTGTAGGGTTCGGATGTGGCGCAGATCCCAGGAGGCCGTGGACCCAAGCTGTCAACAAGGCACTGTGTAAGGTGGTGGTGTTTCCATACATGTGTGGGGTGTCTTTACGTGCAAAGTTTGGATCCTCTGGTCCTCGTAAACATCTCATTAATCGGTAATCGGTTTGTTGCTCTTCTGGGTGGCCATTTGCAGCGCTTCATGGACTTTATGTTCCTCAACAACGATGGGATTTTCCAGGTGCCATGCCATAAGGTCCAAATTGTCCAAACCGATTCAAGCAGCATTCGGAACATTTCCGTCGGATAATGTGGCCACCATGTTCACCCAACATGATACCAGTAGAGCAATTATGGGACGTGGTGAAAACGTCAATTCACACAGAAGGTTCTGCACCTACACGTACCAGGTAACTGTGGGCGGCTGTTGAACCGGCATGTGCGGCTGTTGAAGCCGCATGTCTCAACGTCTCCCCAGAGGTCTTCCGGCCACTTGTGTAATCTATGTCACGTCGAGATGCTGCATTTCGCCGAACTAGAGGAAGTACTAAATGATACTAGGTACATTTCCCATGACTTTTGAAACTTCAATGTATATATACAGTGCCGTAACTAGCTTTTCATGTGCCCTGTGCAAGATTTTCTTTTTGGGCCTCTGAAATTTTTTTGAGGGCAATAATAATAAAATAATTGTTTATTAACAATTTTTGTGTATTTCACACCCTTAACCCTCCCATTCCTTCGTCTTGGGCCCCTGTCTGTGCACCTGCGTCTTAGGCCCCTGTAGACCTAGAAGGGAGCGATTACCACCGTGGCAGGTACATGACCGTTCGCTGACTGCTGAGATGTCAGAGGAACTAGACCATCCCTATTCTGCTTTGGAACGGACAGTAAAAGAAGCAGAAGTGAGCGATTATCACCGTGACAGATACATGATCGTTCTCTGACTGCTGAGATGTCAGAGGAACTAGACCATCCCCATTCTGCTTTAGAGCAGACAGTAAAAGAACTAGAAGGGAGCGATTTCCACCGTGACAGGTACATGAACGCTCTCTGACTGTTGAGATGTCAGAGGAACTAGACCATCCCTATTCTGCTTTGGAGCAGACAGTAAAAGAACCAGAAGTGAGCGATTATCACCGTGACAGATACATGATTGTTCTCTGACTGCTGAGATGTCAGAGGAACTAGACCATCCCCATTCTGCTTTGGAGCAAGCATTAAAAGAACTAGAAGGGAGCGATTATCACTGTGTCAGGTACATGATTGCTCTCTGACTGCTGAGATGTCAGAGGAACTAGACCATCCCCATTCTGCTTTGGAGTAGACAGTAGAGGACACAAGCGAGCGATTATTATTACTGGGACTGGTTTATGATCTGTACTGCTGAGGCATCAGAAGGACCAGACCTCTCGCCTTGAAGCAGATAATAAAGAATTAGAAGGGAACGATTGCAACCTTTACTGGTTTATAATCGATGCTGCTGAGATACCAGAGAGACGACACTATCCCCATCCTGCTTTGGACAGGCAATAAAGCACCAGAAGAGAGCAGTTATCACGTGACAGATTCATGATCGGTACTGCTGAGATTTCAGATGGATAAAACCATCCCCATTCTGTTTGGGTTTGAGAAGACAGTAAAGGCCTAGAAGGGAGAGACTATCACGGTGACAGGCTTATGATTGGTACTGCTGAGATATCAGAGAGACTAGATCATGTCCATCCTGCCTTGGAGATGACAATAAAGGATTGGAAGGAAGAAATCATCATTGTGACAGGTTTATGATCTGTACCGCTGAGGTTAGAAGGTGGAAAAGATTGTTTTACCGTGGCTTTTGCAAAACCCCACCTGTTATACGAACATCTTTGTTTGAGAGCCCTGTGAAATTTGGGCACCATTATATTCAAATACATCGGCCGCCCACATTGTTAATAAAGTTTATATAGCGCCATGTTTTGTGTTTTTTAAATTTTCATCAATACTCCATCGTTTCGTGTGCAACAACATAACAGAAATCATATCTCGTGATCTGATCATTTATGCATTTTCAGCAGAAGCGTGCACGTAATATTTTCAATGCAATTTTTTTCAGACGGTAGCAAAATTTTGTTTGCATAACAATTCTTTTTGCTGATTAGTTTCTATAACTGTTTCAATTTTCGTCAATCTGCGGTAGCCTGGATTTAGGAGCTTCGATAGTTACAAGAATTCACCGAGGAGCCTTTCTCGCTGATTTTTCTTTTTTCTTCCCTTTGTTTTCCTTTATTTATATCCTGAACATAGGAACTTTTTTCGTTAACCAAAGCTATGTAATCTTTTGATTAATCTTCTGTGCTGTTTTTCTTCCGGCAACGTTTTATTGAGAAACACTATTTGAGTCTATTACTGTGCCTAAAGGAATTCCCGAAGTTCTCTGGTCTTTCTCTTCCCCATTCTCATCTGACATGAGCTCAGAATGCTTGAATAAATCATACAGCTCCAAGTAGTTTCTTTTAAAGGCAGAACAAAGAAAAAAGAAGAGCTTAATTTTTTATAACGTTTCTCAGTTTTTATTGATTTTCCTTTCCCAAGAGAAACTTAATGAGATTTTCGGAGTAATGCTCTTCTCCCTAATTATATTTCCCAAATTAGCAAACGCAGTGGAGACTGTAGTTTCTAGATCAGGGGCCTCGGCTGTTGTTCCCCTAATAAGAAAAAAATGTCAAGACATGTAAGACAGAAGAACGAAAATATTCAAACAAACGTGAGGCACAGAGATGAAAAAAAGTTTCTGAAGATTAAAATATCGATTTTTACTACTGCCTGCATGTCATGTTATGTTTTGTCGAAACTGTTCCCTAGACTTACAAGATCTAATTATAAAATTAAATTGATACAAGCGACATTTTTCCTTCAGAACAATGCATCGGAGCAAATTAGAATACGTAAAGATTTCAAGAGGCACCAATATCGTAGTATTAAATATTAGCTAATGCATACATAACAAAAAAAAATCAATCGTTGCGTTATTTGTTTAGAAATACATACGCACTTTTAAAGGAAATATGAGCTTACTTGTATACAGTAGTTCGGATGTGTTTAAGAAAAAAATCATCGCAATTTAAATTGGCTTCCAATAGATTTTTATTTTTGAAGGAGTCAGCTGCTTAAGAAAGCGAAATGACGTCATGTACGCCAAATTTCTCAAGTGCTCCTAATATTCTGCGTTTATTTAGTGAAATAATTTTATTAACGCATACATCTCACAATATCTGTTTATATCTATTCTTACTTTCTTTCAGGGGAGCAATTTTTTCGCTAATTATATTTATTTACCAGGTTGGAATCGTATGGGATTCTTTCTCTGAAAACCTTTCAAAGTAATTTTATTGGAATTCGAGATAGTACTGCAATAACAAACTATACAAGAGTTAGAAATATCGTGAATTTTCACGTAACTATTTTGAATAATGAGCACACTTGATAATTGCTTTATGGTTGAAAGCTACTTAATGTAAAGCACCGCATTAGGACTTATTAGTCGTTTCGTGTTTCTTAAGCTGTCTGAATTATTTGAACATGGAGTCGATTTGTTTTTGTTCAGATATATCTACAGCTGCAGGAGCAACCTTTCATTGTCGATTTAAATTACTTGCAGAAAGTCGAGATATTCTCTTTTATACAGCAATCGTTAGGAAAAGGTAATTTACGAGGTAAAATATTTTTGTGGTTCTAGTAATCAGAATTGTGCAAATAAAAGACGAAACAACGTATCGGTGAAATGAACGCTGAAGATAAAGAGAAAAAAGCAAGTTAGTTAAATCATGCAATACATTGATTATAATAAGCTTTCCAACATACCATAAATCATTACTCAAGTTATTACTCAAGTTATGAGGATAATGGCTGTGGAATAAATCTCGCTCCTGTGTCCTGACCTTTGATCGCATTTCGACGATATTAAACTGAATTGGTTCCGTATACCTACGGAACAACATACTAAAGTTTTGTCGCAATAGAATCATTTTTAGTCAAGTTATGAGGATAATGGCTGTGGAATAAATCTGGCTTCTGTGTCCTGACCTTTGATCCCATTTCGATTATATTCAACAGAACCGGTTCAGTATACTTCCGGAAGAACATACTACAGTTTTGTCGCAATAGAAGCATTTTTACGTACCTTATGACGCATAAGGACGATGGAGTGGATCTCGCTCTTATGTCCTGAGCTATGACCCCATTTCGTTCATTTTCGACAGAGTTCGTCCCCAGGTAGTCCGCTACCACGTACTAAAGTTTTATCGAAATCAAACCATTTTTACGAGAGTTATAACGCATAAGTGTAATGGAATGGATCTCGCTCCTATGAAGTGACCTTTGACCCCATTTCACCCATTTTCAATAGGATTCGTCCCCGGGTAATTTCCTACCACAAACTAAAATTTCATCGAAATCGAATCATTTTTACGAGTTATCGTGTGGACGGACAGACGGACAAAGCTGGAGCATATACGCTTCGTCAATCTACGGTTGGAAAGCTAAGAAAAGGAGTTAGAAAACCCACTCAAAACTTGTATATTTGAGGGGCAACTACGCTGTGAAACTGCAGAGTATACATGCTTGTTGTCGCTCCGGTGGCGCGGTGGTCTAAGCGCTGGCTTATGACCATTTGTCCGAGAAAGGTCCGAGTTCGAATTCCGGTGAGGCATGGATGTTGTGTTTGTCTTACGGCACTATCTCTGACTCTTTCCTGGAACCAGTGACCCTAAATTAGGGACGGGCGACTGCTTATAGCCCGTTGAGTTGCTCACGGTGTTCGTTGAACCTACAATAACACAAAAAAAAAAAAAAAAAAATACATGATCTTCATCAAACCTAGTCCGGCACAGACCCGATCTCTATGCGGCCCGTCCTGCATCATGCTTACTAGTTTACGATCCGTAACGTATTAGGCATTCATCACGTGTTCTCCGCTGCTATTTGGAAATCACTCAAGGCTTCCTCTGTAGAAATGCACTAAAGAGCAATTGAATTAGAGATACCTGTCTGTTAACGTGTAGCACCACCTTTCGTCCTGATGACGGCGGCGATTTTTCTCCGCATGAACTCGACAAGACACCGGGAGCATTGGGAAGCGATACGGATCCACGACCCCTTAACAAGCTCCCACAGTTCACGAAGATTTGATGGAGGGGAACAGAGCCTCGAACCTCTCTCTCGATGGCATCCCAGATGTGCTCGATGGGACTGAGATCAGGTGACCTATCTGGCCAAGGAAGCGAGGTCACGTCGGTGGACTGTTCATCCAACCATTCGGATACAATTCGGGAGCTGCATTGTCTTGTTGCAGGATGAGGTCCCCAGTGGGATGTTGAAGACGCACGAACGGGAGCAAATGGTCGTCCAGGATATCCCAGTAAAGTTGACCTGTGAGGGACGATGTCACACGTACCAAGGGGTCCCATAAACGTAAACAGTTCCCAGACGAGAATGCCACTCCCACCAGCTGGAAGAGTACCCTGCTGGCAAGAAGGATCCATCGCTTCATGTGGTTTGCGCCGTACTCGTATCCTGCCATCCGCACGTACGAACGTGAATCTCGACTCAGCAGTCCAGGCAACATTTTTCTACATATCTAGGGTCCAGAGGCGATGTTCCAGCGCCCATGCTAATCTTTGCACCCTGTGATGTGCGGTCAGCAGCGGTACCCTCGTGGGACGATGGCTTCTGTACCCCATAGCGAGGAGATGGATCTGGATGGTGTGGCTGCTTACACGTTTTTGTGCACCAGCGTTGAATTACCGAATGATTTCTTGCACTGTGGTCCGTCTATCCGCTGTTACAATGCGAGCCAGCCGACGATGACCCCGCTCATCAACCCGCTGTGGTCCACGGCAGTTGACCTTTGCAGGGATGGTTTTACTGGATCCGATTTACTTACAGTGCATCCGCGACACAGTGGCTCGTGAAAATCCCAGTGCCTGCACGACTTCCGAGATGGAGTGACCCATTCGTCGGGCCCCGACAATTTGCCCACGATCAAATGCGCTTAGATCCTTCGTCTTACCCATACTGCGTCCGACTCTTACTGATTCCCGTCGCATCACTCCGCGTATTGTCGAATCGCTGCCTACGTCATGTCGTTTCCGTTTATAGGGCCGCCCACAGCGCCACATTTGCTTAACGCCAGCTGTCTCTAATTCAATTGCTTTTCAGTGTAAAGCTGATCTATGAGGGTATATAAAAAAAGTTTCGCACAGCGGCGACTATTGGTAATGGAAAGAAGGAAAGAACGCAGCTGCGGACTGATGTCATACGTTTCGTCATTTGCTTGTGGAAGGAGTGTGGCACAATTGTGCAGCGTAGTTTATTCATTAACGATGGTTTGTTATGCCGCAGCAGCTGGAGTGTTACTCGAAATTGAAAATTCACGGAACAGTGCGCTTTTTATGCGCAAAACGTTTGAATCCATTTGAAATCCATCGTGAATTGCCAGCTGTTTATGGAAAAGAGGCAATGTCTCGCGGGACAATTGGATAATGGTGTAAGCAGTTCGAAGGAGGACGTACGGATCTGACAGATGAACCGCGCAGAGGTAGACCTTCGGTTTCGACGTTGAAGACATCTCTCGTGTCGAGGAGCTGATTGCGGATAGCCGCCGCATTAAAGTTCATGAAATGTTTAAATATTTGGACGTGGCGCATGGTAGTGTAGACGATATCATTCAAGAACATTTCGGAAAAGTATGAGCAGCATGGGTTCCACGATCTTTAACAGAACAGGACAAAAATCAGCGATTGCGTTCCTGCAATCTTATTTTGAAAACGGGAGACATTTTTTGCAGCGCATCGTCACCTGCGATGAAACGTGGGTGCATCACTCGGTACCAGAAAACAAATCAGCATCAATGGCGGGAAACACCGCGGTTGACCAACTGCAAAAAAATTTAAAGTCAGGCCGACTGCCGGAAAAGTTATGGCAACGGTGTTTTTTTATTGCGAGGGGCCTTTGCCCACAGAATTTATGGCAAAAGCGAGTGCGATAAAAGCTGCAATGTACTAGGAGACATTGAAGACCTTAAGGAAAATAATTAAAGATCGAACAATAGGAAAATTGCAAAATTAGTCCTTTTGTTGCGCCACAACGCAGCCTCACAAAAATGCTGTGCCCACTCAGGAGCTTCTTCGCTATTTCAAGTGGGAAGCATGGCCGATGAAAGAAGATCCTTTGTAGGAATCGTAGCTGGTACCACGTGTCGCATTTGCAGTAGAGTGGGTGGTTAGTTTTCTCGAATGCAATTCGTTATAAGTCTTGTTTGTGTTTTGCGATTGACAGAAAGTCACTAGCATGTTCCTCGAACCACTCCTTGGCGATTCTGGCAGTGTGGCATGACGCACTATCCTGTTGGTAATAGCTATCACCAGCAGGGAACACTGTTGCCATGCATGGGTGAACTCTGTTAACAACGATGTTCAGGTACCTACCAGCTGTCAGGGATAATGTTATTGATATAATGGGTCTTAAATCGTCCCAAGAAAACATTGCCCACAGCATAACACCGCTGCCGCTGGCATGATTCTTCCCAACAGTGCATACAGGTGCACTGTTGGGAAGAATCTCCATTGGTAATCGGCGTATCCGTGCTCCGGAGCCTACCTGATGCATCAGAAATCTTGATTCATCAGGTCAGGCCACTTTTTCCAATCATCGACGGTCCAGTGTCGATGATTTTCATGAGTTGTTGGTGATGGCGTGCAGTGAGCATGGGGCTTCGGGAATGCAGGTCCATGCGCAGTAGGCTGCGTTGAACTGTGTTCTGTCACACATTGCCCTGATGTTGTAGCTGAGGGGCTTTTGCCGTATAGAGTCCCTCCGGTTGCTGTGAACTATGCGCGACCTCCGCTTTCCCTTGGCATCAGTGAGCTGCGGACGACACACAGCCAGACGACTGTTCGTAGTTTAGCCATCTGTCCAGTTTTGATACATACCCACCATCGAGGCACGTCAACGACCAGCAAGACGCGCCGTTTCCGAGATCGTAGGTCCGAGGCGCCGTGTCATCACAATTTGTCATTTATCAAACTACGATAAATCAACAGCTTTTCCCATTCTGACTCCGAACACTCTACTAACCGAAAGCTGGTCCTCGGTTTGTACACTATCTACCAACAAGTAATTGGACACTCCTGCAATCGACGATATCTGCGGTCATGATACACGTCACGGCCGCCGCCGTTAAATATCGTGTGGGAAACAACAACGCAACCAGTCGCATGCAAGATGCCACGCAGTTCGGAGCTCTCTGGTTTCGAGAAAGGTGTAATCGTCGAGTGTCACAGAAATGGCCGATCCATACGTGACATATCCAGCGAGTTGAAGTACACAAAATCGACAGTGACCTATGTGATTGGCAAGTGGAAGATGAGAGGTGACTGTCGGAATGTGCCCCGACCCGGCAGACCCACAAAACTGGGAGTTAGAGACCGACGGGTGTTCGCCAGAGAAATTCAGAAGAACCGCAACAAATCGATGGGCAACATCCGCGAGGAGTTTCAACAGGTATCCGGGAGTGTTCTTTTGATGAATACCATCCAAAAGGAAGCCCATCTGCTCAGTTATCATGGACGTGCTGCCGCCTAAAAGCCTTTGATCACCAAGTCCAATAGCGCTGCTCGGCTAACGTGGTGCAAAGAACGTCGACAGTGGACCGTTGAACAGTGGAAACAGGTTCTATGGAGAGACGAAACAAGGTTCACCCTCTACCGTTCAGATGGCAGTTTCTGAGTTTGGCGTCTGCCTGGAGAACGCCTCCTGCCGGAATGTATTGTGCCAACTGTGAAGTTCGGCGGCGGTGGATTTATGCTGTGGGAAGATTTCTCCTGGTATGGCACGGGACCCATGGACGCAATTCCTGGTAGACTCAACGCCGAGACCTACTGCACCATTTTTGATGACCATGCGCTTCCTACGTTGTGGCAGTTTTACGGGGTGGACCCATGTTACTTTCAGGATGACAATGCCACCTGTCATGTTGCGAGGTCCACCATGGCTTGGTATGGTGACAATGGGGTTAATCGAATGGAGTAGCCTGCGCAGAGCCCGGACCTTAACCCTATCGAGCACCTCTGGAACGAGTTGGAGCGTAGACTTAAGGGGTGCCCTCACCGTCCGAAATCGGTGAAGGAACTGACCTGTCTTCTCCAAGCCGAGTGGAAGAAAATACCGCTAGCTGTCGTACAACGCCTGGTTGAGAGTATGCCCCGGAGTGTCGCAGCTGTAATCGCCGCTCGTGGAGGCTCCACTAACTATTGAAGGTGAATAAACTTCTTCCTTTGCTCTCACAGGTGTCCAATTACTTGTTGGTAGATAGTGTATATATACTGCTCTGTAAACTAGGCCACCGTTCGGTTTCCAGGCACGTTCATTTCTCTAGGCTGGAGTTGGTCATAACGTAAAGGCGCATCGGTGAATATGTCCTTGAATGCCTGCTGCATTGAAATTGCATACTTAATCTGTACATATAAAACTGAAAGCCCTCACTGACTCATCACCGATTCTCCGAAACTACTAAACTTAGAACTTTTATATTTGGCAGGAATGTTCCTTTTACAACACAGAAGAGCACTGAGAAAGAATATTTTCCTACAATAACTTAAGTGGGTCGAAATGGGTTTTTTAGGTAACCCAGCTTTGATAACGCTAGGACGTTTTGGAATGATCCAGCCATTGTTGCCCAGGAACTGGAGCCACGCCCTAAGTTTTGAATGACTTGAGATAAACTGCTCAGTATATATTTTGTTCTAAATTTATTTGTTCTGAATTTATTTAACAGAAAATCTTAAAAATCACGTAAACAGCGCTATACCATGATATGCTTTGCATTTAAGCATTTATATTATCGATTGACAAATCGAATAGCAAGGTTTTTTGAGTAAAAATCAAATCACCAACATTCGTTTTCACCGAAGCAACGGTGACTTCATATAAGCGGTAAGGTGACTGCAATAAATATAAATATGCGGGTAGATTTTCATAGTAATTGAAATATTACTATTTTGTTCTGTTGTTAATTAATATTTTAACGATGAAAGTGAAGAGCAACGACGTATTTAATTTGTTTCGTGTGGGCTTGAAATTTTAAATTTACAGTTATGAACGAAATTCGAAATTGCTTATTTGTCGTCTGGCAGAATAAGTTAGACAGACGTTTTTCCTAAAAGAGCGAAGAAGTGTATGGCCATTTCAACTGTCACAATTTGTTATGGTGTAGGTTCATCAAAATGTTTCTTTTCAGTGGACCAAATAAATTTCATTTTAAGGAGAGATGACCAGTTTTACGTGGAGTGCAAAACTATTAATCAACTAAGACTTCCTTTTCTTTCTATTGAATTAGTCCTACTGTTAATTTGAACTGTGCATTTTTACGCATAGAAATTGTGTATCAGTTTTCTGGACTATTTCCTTCAAACGAAATCTCTTTCAAAAACACAGTTTGGTAATACTGACTGATGATTCCAGAACAGCCAACGTAGTGTACAAAAATTAATACAGACATTTGACGTGGAATAGTAACATCAAACAGAAGTCATCGCTCTTTCAACGTTTATAAGTAAGGCATGGAAAAATTCTCATTGGCCGCCACCGGGAATCGAACCCAGGGTCTTCCTGTTACGCGCCGGATATGCTTTCACTGCACCACAGCGGCATCTAATTCCTCCAGACTCACATACACCAACTGCTAAGCTAATTGGAAGATTGCTTCTTAGAGCCCCGTGTATGTGAGTCTGGAGGAATTCGAGGCCGCTGTGGTGGAGTGGAAGCATATCCGACGCGTAACTGGAAGACCCTGGGTTCGATTCCCGGTGGCGGTCAATGAAAACGTTTTCTATGACTCACTTATAGACGTGGAAAAAGCGATTATTTCTATTTGATGTAGTGTACAAAGAAGCACTAACATAAGTCAACATATTATTTTTTTATTTTCCATTCGTTCATCGCTATAAAAATGTTTAGTTACAAATGACAACACTCCGCATCTTATAAGGATGCAGAAATTCATGCTATAAACATTATGTATTTGAATCCATTTTATTACCGATAGGGTATAATAAAGTTATAGAACAAACCGATCAAGTGTATTATTAGTATATTAATTATGGTACAAATTATATTGTATTATGGTATGAAATCCTGTATTATAGAAATACTTTTAATATCATCACGTTTGAAAAACGGGTATTTAGCTAGTACCATCTATGAGAATGTAAAGGTAAAGGTTGAGTTATTTGAGGATACAGCTTTAACAAAAATTGTGAATTGTGTGAGACAAGGTAACACAATTACTCCCAAACTCTTCAATGCCTCATTGCAAAATTTCTTTCAGTCCCTGATCTGGGAAAACAATGGGATAATTTAACTCACCTTATTTTCTGATGGCATCGACATTTTTTGTACTATCTCTTCAGAGCTGCAGAGTATCTTCTAGGAACTTGCTAACAAGAGTAAAGAAGTGGCAACTTTCAGAAAACAAAATTGAGGTACAACGCTTTTACAAGAAATGAAAATGTATCGATTGATGGGGGAAGGCAATCCAGTAGACGACATCTGGATTACTTTACCCGAGGTCGCGTAATTGGGAAGTTAGAAGAAGGTCGAAGTGTGAAGAGGAGTTCGGGATCGCTCACAGCATCGTTTTACGAGCTTGGAGAGCATTTCAAACGATAGGAACAGCTGTTCGAGAGTTTAGCAGTGGTCGTCCACGAGCAACAACGGCGGAACACGACCGGCATATTGCCCTACAGGCGAGAAGAGACAGACGGCAAACAGAGGAAGAAATCGCAAGGCACATGCAACAGACAACTGGACGTCCGTTATCGCGTTTTACCGTGGCCAGGAGGCTGCACAAAGGTGGTCTATTTGCACAACTACTTGTACGGTGTGTGCCATTAACGCCTACTCATCGGAGACGGGGGTTTCTGTGGTGCCCGGAACACAAGAACTGGACACATCAGCAATGGGGTCGAGTTCTCTTTACGGATGAGAGCCGATTTAGTCTGACGAGCGATTCGGGACGTATACACATCTGGAGAGAGCAGGGAACACGCAATCACATCTCCAACATCATCGAAAGGTACCGGTTTGGAGGTGGCGGAGTTCTCGTTCAGGGCGGTATCATGCTTGGTAGCCGTACTGACCTCCACACCTTCCAAGGAGGTTCAGTCATTGGTGCCCGCTGTTGTACCGAGGTTCTCCTGCCTCACGTGCGTCTGTTTAGAGGTGCTGTGGGTCCTGAGTTCCTCTTCATAGACGACAACGCTACACCTTATCGTTGTGGCTGTCGCAGAGCTGTTGGAGATTGAAGATATTCAACGCATGGAGATTGGTCAGCAAGTTTCTCGGACATAAATCCAATCGAACACGTGTGGGACCTTCTCGGGAGACCCTTGGCAGCACATCACCAGCCGCCAGCAACGATTCCGCAGCTGCGATTGGCGCTACAAGAGGAATGGGCCACGATGCCTCAACAGCTCCTTAACAACCTCGTCCTCAGCATGGACAGACGTTTTAAATCCTGCAACGCAGTCATGAGTGATCATATCCCCTACTAAAGACTGTATTTTTCTTGGCAGCCGCCTGTCACATGGACGTTTCTGTCTTCTGTCCAGTTGTGCTCGAAGCTACCCTTTCAATAAAGTGCCTTTGTATCCTTTGGATTCCTTGTTTGGACGGTTTTGCTCCCTTGTCCCATATTCTTACATCTTAGGGATCTTATGGAATGATTTAAGTCGATGTGGAGCATTTCTGCACGACGTTACATTCGAAAAACTGTCTTGTCCTTAATTTTTGCACGCTAGTGTAGCTTTTTTTACCGTTCCACAAAGCAAATTCTCTCTAAGTTAAGTGGGCGTCTATTTAGACCGTTCTTATTTCACGTTTGAAAAAAGAAAAAAAAAAGGCATTTTCGGCTGCAAATTTACCAAAAAAAAAAAAAACTTAGTTACCTTGTCATGAGAAAATGTCTGAAAACTCCTATTCGATTACTGTCCCTTTCTGATTTCTCTCACGATGTGTGCAATAACTCCTTTACCATCTTAAAATACGATTATTTCTAGTGCGTCGGGTCTTTATCGGCATCCAGGATTAGGCCCATCATGAAAATAAAAAAATAAAAATTGGAAAAATTCCGAAAGAAGATCCTGTCAGTAACCAGTCTCCAGTTTTTCTGAATTCAAATGTGAGCCACTACAATAGTTGAATAACTAGGTAACGTATTACAGCCTTCCATATCCGTTCACTGGTGCGCACTGAATACCGCATTGGAGAGAGAGGTGGCTCTCGTCAAGTCGTCGCTTTGGCGAAGCATCAGAGAACAGTAATGAATGAGCAGATGCATCCTGAATTGCGCATGCCTAAAACTGTCTTTCAGGGATGGTCGCTTTCGCGCCGTCAGCCAGTGAGCGGCTAATTTTAATTTGTTTAGTAAAGCGTAAGTACCATGAAAGGAAGTGGAATTTTTATTGGTGCATCCTTTTAAGTTCTTAAGGGTTGAAGAAAAAAGAAAAGAAAGTTGTAGACTTGGGCCCACATCGACCAAATATTTGCTAAGTGCAAAAACATAAGAATCAGTACATAACTTTTGAGCCGCCCCGGTGGCGCAGTGGTCTAAGGCGTTGGCCTCTGATCATTCGTCCGTAAGGGGTCCGGGTTCGAATCCCGGTCAGGCATGGATGTTGTGTTTGTCTTACGGCACTGGCTCTCTCCCTTCCCTGGAACCAGTGACCCTAAATTAGGGACGGGCGACTGCTTATAGCCCATTGAGTTGCTCACGGTGGTCGTTAAACCTCCAATAAAAAAAAAAAAAAACTTTTGATGTGAAGTGATATAGCAAAATATAGTGGTTAAGTGAAAACGAAGCAAACATATTTTGTTTTGTTTCTAGTATATATATATATACACAAAGTGCCAGAAAAACTGGTACAGAAGAGCTTATGCAAAATACATAGCTACGTCACCTATGCGCGTACTCGGTTGCGTCCGCCAGTGCGTATATAAAGCGATAGATATCCTTGCCAGCTGTCAGAGCTGTTTTTGGCATGAGAATGACAAGTAATAACGATTTAACCGATTTTCAGTGCGGTGTCATAGTTGGCGCTCGTGAGATGGGCCATATTATTTCGGAGGTAGAAATGAAGTTCGGATTTTCACGGACGACCATTGCAAGGGTGTACCGTGACTACAAGAATTCCGGCAAAAACTCTAACCTACGATACAAGTGTGGCCGTAAAAAGACATTGGGGAAAACGTGACCATCGTCGGCTGTCAAGAATCGTTTCACGCGACACTCTCGCAGGTAGCATCGGAATTCAATGCTGAAGCCTTAACAAGCATCAGCGTCCGGACTGTGCAACGAACCCTGCACGATATGGGCTTTGGGAGCCGACGCCCAACTCGAGTCCCCTTGATGGGTGCACGAAACAGAGCTATGCGCCGCGCTTAGGCACGGCAACACCGCCACTGGACACTTGATGACTGGAAACAAGTAGCCTGGTCTGACGAGTCGCCTTTCCAACTGTATCGGGCAGATGGAAGGATTCGTGTGCGGCGCAAACCCATGGATCCCGCCTTTCAACAGGGAACGGTACCGGCTGGTGGGGGTCCGTAATGGTATGGGATGTGTTTAGCTGAACATCACTGGGACCCTTGGTACGTCTACAAATGTCTGTGCCCAGCCAATGCTATGTGCGCATCCTTTCTGACGAGGTACATCCGTTCATGTCCTGCATTCATGCTGATGGGTTGGGCCTGTTTCAATAGGACCATGCACCTCCATACAAGAGTCGGGTCGCCACATTATGGTTAGAGGAGCATTCATCTGAGTTTGGGGTGTTGCCATTCCCACCCAATTCTCCAGACCTGAACGTGATAGAACACATTTGGGATGCCATGCAATGCGCTATCGAACACAGGAATCCGAGACCTCGGAATACACCCGAATTGTGGAATGCTCTACAGGACGTATGGTGTGCATTGCCTACAGCATATTTCCAGAAGATAGTGGAGTTCATGTCCCGTCGTATTTATGCCGTCCTGCACTCCCGTGGGAGACCTACCAAGTATTAGACTGGTGTACCAGTTTTTCTGGCACTTCAGTGTATATATACACTGGCGTGCAAAAATTAAGGCCGAGACGGTTTTTCGAATGTAACGTCGTGCAGAAGTGCTCCACATCGACTCAAATAATACCATAAGATCCCCAAGATATAAGAAAATGGAACAAGGGAGCGAAACCGTCCTAACAAGGAATCCAAAGGATACAAAGGCACTTTATTGAAAAGATAGTTTCGAGCACAACTGACAGAAGACAGAAACGTCCATGTGACAGGCGGTTTCCAAGAAAAATCTAGTCTTTTGGTAGGGAATATGATCACCCCTTACTGCGTTGCAGGATGTACAACGTCTGTCCATGCTGAGGACGTGGTTGTCAAGTAGCTGTTGAGGCATCGCGGTCCATTCCTCTTGTAGCGCCAATCGCAGCTGCGGTATCGTTGCTGGCGGCTGGTGACGTGCTTCCAAGCGTCTCCCTAAAAGTTCCCACACGTGTTCGATTGGATTTATGTCCGGGGACCTTGCGGGCCAATCCATGCATTGAATATCTGCACTTTCCAACAGCTCTCCGACAGCCACTATGCGATGAGGTGTAGCGTTGTCGTCCATAATGAGGAACTCAGGACCCACAGCACCTCTAACTGACGCACGTGAGACAGCAGAACCTCGATACAATAGCGGACATCAGTGACTGAACCTCCTTGGAAGATGTGGAGGTCAGTACGGCTACCAAGCATGATACCTCCCCAAACGAGAACTCCGCCACCTTCAAACGGGTCCCTTTCGATAATGTTGGAGGTGTGGTTGCGTGTTCCCTGCTCCCTCCAGATGTGTATAATTCCAGAATCGCTCGTCAGACTAAATCGGCTCAAATCCGTAAAGAGAACTCGACCCCAATGCCAATGTGTCCAGTTCTTGTGTTCCTGGCACCACAGAAGCCGCCGTCTCCAATGAGCAGGCGTTAATGGCACACACCGTACTGGTCGTCGTGCAAATAGACCACCTTTGTGCAACCCCCTGGCCACGGTAAAACGCGATAACGGACGTCCAGTTGTCTGTTGCATGTGCCTTGCGATTTCTCCCGCTGTCTGCCGTCTGTCTCTTCTCACCTGTAGGACAATATACCGGTCGTCCGCCGCCGTGGTTGCTCGTGGACGACCACTGCTAAACTCTCGAACAGCTGTTCCTCTTGTTTGATATGTTCTCCAAGCTCGTAAAATGATGCTGTGAGCGATCCTGAACTCCTCGGCCACACTAGTCACACTTCGACCTTCTTCCAACTTCCCAATGACGCGACCTCGGGTAAAGTCATCCAGATGTCGTCTACTGGATTGCCTATTGGCCATATCACACGGTGGTAGCAACTCGACGTCGTTGAAACCGATGTACACCGTGCAATAGCTTTCACCGCGAATTGCTGAGCGTACGCCGCCCGTGTGCTTTATATCCATCCAACCCCCCCTCCTACGTCAAGCTGCATATATGCGCATTCCCCATGCCCTACCGTACCGGACCCTAGTCTATCTTCTGAGTGGTCTTTCGGTCCGTTCTGCCTGCTCGTTCCGCTTTTATGCTGATTTCTCCTCTTCGTCCTTAATTTTTGCACACCAGTGAATATATAAAATTTCTACTTCATTTTATGTGGTAAAGTCTAATTTCAGAAGGTGGCAATGGGAAACCTCACAATACACTGAAATTATATTTCACAGTACGGAAGAAGGTTGAGAGTAATTTTTAAAATATTGTATGTCTCCCTGAGCCACTGATTATTTCTTTTTTTTTTTTCTTTGCTATTGACTACTTTCACGTAAAAAAAGCCTCATACGAAATTTTCAGGTTTTCTAAACGTGCTGCCATCTAACGGATTGCAAGAAAAATAAATTTTGCGATAAGTTTTATTTTTACGTGTGGATATTAATTTCAGAAGCTGAATTAAATCCCACAACCTGCAATTTATTTTTGTTTTAATCAGTCATATACAAGGACTTTATGTACTTAACATTTCAGAAGAAAGGTCTTATCGATCGTCAGTACATGGTTTTTAAAAGTGCTTGCGTGTTAGTCAACAAGTGTGGTATTTGTTACGAAAAAACATATGTATGGAAATCATTTTATTCAGATTATGCAGCTTGATTCAAATTTAATCCCCAAAGAAATTCTGATTTTACAATGATTTTCAGGTGATAGATAAGTCCAATCCGTTTTTTTCGCGGTTATGTTGTTCAAGTACTTTAAATAATGTCGGACACCATCTGTAATATATCTTTATTCTTTAGCGTTATTTTTTTATCATTCATATATTTTATTTTTGTCATTATATTTTTATAATTCATATATTGTTTTTCATCATACCTTTCCCCTTTTTTAGAATTTTATGTGCAACATTCCCACCCAAAATAATTTATCAATTTCTAAGAGTTGTTATGTGAAAAGAATAATATAAAACAGTTAGTAAATCTTTAGCTTAGAACTGCGAATGTGCTGCACCCTGAGCAGAAACTTATTTTATTTATAGAATATCGCTTTTTTTTTTTTTTGTTCGATCCTATCATCTGAAGGAGCAATTGTTCTTTCTGGTTTTAATTTCACGATAAAAAATGTTCTAAAACAGGGGTGAACAAATCCCTGAAATTTTCAGGAGCCCTCTCCATTTCTTCAAGAACCTCTTCACGAGACATGTAAAAAAAATCACAATAAATTTAAACAAAAAACGCTCATACAGAATTCTGAACAACAGTGAAAATTAATGTGTGATTTCTCAGATAGTGTTCAACAATTCAGTCCGATATCTGCAACAAAACTGTGCACTACATTATATACTTGAATTAATGTAGGGTGCGACAGCGTTGATAGCGTATTAATAAAATCACACCGTATAAGCGAAAAAATGTTTATTTTTATTTATTACTCTCTATGCCAAATAGCATAGATCAGTCAATGTTTGAATATGACCCCTGTCAAATGGCGGCCTCGCTGTACCACTCATTCTTTTAAGCGGCGTTGTAAGGAGTCCATTACTCGTCGTAACATATCGCCAGGGATATTGGTAACGGCAGCTCTGATACGGTCTTTCAATTCCAATATGGTGGAACAACGTGTTTGGAAGGCTTCTTGCTTGAGAAAAATATGAGCACATGTCAGATCGGGGGACTGGGGCGGTGAAGGGATGTCACCATAACGAGAAATTAATCTCTGTGGAAAGGTCTGTTTTAAAAAGTCTATGCGTGTCGTGTGCGCTCTCACCCTATCGTGTTGGAACCATAAATGGTCCATATCTAAGTTCAGCATCCGTAAAGCCAGATGTCTTCAAGCATTCGCGATAACGTTCCCTGGTGACAGTTACAGCGACACCCTGATCGTCTTCGAAAAAAATGCTGCCCGATAATTCCAAAGGAAGCAACTTCACACCAGACAGTGACGCGGGTGCTATGCAAGGGTTTGATGTGCAGTTGACCCGGGTTTACATCACTCCAATAACGCACATTTTGTTTATTCAACAAACCACATAACTCGAATTGTGCTTCATCTGACATAATCAAGGTGTGTAAAATCTGTAAATTTTCACGAAGGAGATCACACATGATTGTGAAAAACTGTTCGCGTGCAACCAAATCTTGAGGCTTAATTTCAAGCACAATTTGGAGCTTATAAGGGCGAAAATGGAGATCTTCGTGCAATATTCACTTGAATGAAAGATCGGAAATGTGCAAAGCTGTAGAGTGTGGCCGAGCAAAGGGCTACGCAAGATTGCAGCAGGAACATTTTCAATCATTTCCGGTGCGCGCACAGTACTTTCGCTACCTTCCAGTTTACGATTGCAAGCTGATGCTGTTAATCTAAAGGAACTTACCCATCTTGTAATGGTGCGACCATCTGGTACATTCATATGACGTCACACTTTAAAATGTCGCCTGAAGAGACGTTGTGTAGCAGCTATAGAATCGATATTCTTGAAATACGTTTCAACAGCGAAAGCACCATGCTCAGCCGTCCAGCTCGCCATGTCGAACAAAAAACAAAATGGCAGCTCATTGACATAAAAACGCCGCGTCATCGGGCCCGCATTGATACATGACGTCATAGTACGTCACGCGGCAAATTACCCTATGAACGCTGCCGCAAGCTGTAGTTGCATTTCAAAATAGGTTTTCATTTCGGGAGGTTCAGCTTCTGGTGTTTAACATTCAATAAAACCACGAATGAATAAATGCACTTACAAGCACCCCACACAAGCACGTATCATGGGGGAGGAACCTGGGTGTCCAGACCCCCTCCCCCCCCCCCCCGAAATGTTTAAACATGCATCTTGTTGATAGATAATTTTTGGCAGTGGCACAAATATTGCTCTTGAATAATCGCAAATATTTACAAATTACTGAATTAATGTAAACGTTTTTGGTTTGAATTGATATAAGTATCTATACCCTAAATTTATGTGGCAAGCAAAATATTTGTTTTAAATTTATTGATCTTTGTTTTCGTATAAAATACGCCTTGTACAAAATCATTGAATTACCTGAAAGTTTGAAAGCAGTGCACAAAATTTGTACGTAATGTTTGGTTACTATAAAAAGCAAGACGCCGTTTTGTAAAACTATGAACTCTTAAAAAGCATGAAATTACTTTCCGACTTCATTGGAAAATGTCTTAAACAGTGTGCCGGCTTAGATTTGCCTAGCCGTTATCTAAATACTTGTGCAATACTTTTACAAGAAATGAAGATTGATCAATTGATGGAGAAAATCTGGAGATTCAATTCAATTCATTTATTTTGCTGAGCTAAGAACTAGTGTTACATAAATATCTATTAAACCACTGCACAACAAGGAAGCAGAGGAAAAAGGCCAGCCAAGCCTGATAAGGTCCCATGCTTCCCCCGCTAGTTAGCGCGTCTTTTGTAAAAAAAGATCGAGCTTATGTTACCGATTTTTAGCACGTCTTTTGAAAACAAAGATCGTGCTTATGTTACTGGGTTGTCCGTCCGTCTGTACCCACGCTATCTCTGCAACTATTAGTCCGATTTAAAAAATTCTTTTTGCATTGGGAAGCTTGAAATATGCGAATGATGATCCTTCATTTCGTTTTTTTTTTACGATGTACAATTTCTCCGCTAGAGTGCGTAAATATAGATGATGTCGAATTCAAAAATACGTTTTATTCCACATATTTGCTTCAAAATATCCGACTGATTTTTTTTTATCTTTCGATTCCATTTATGTCGAAAAGTTTTTTAGATATAGTTACTTTTTCAAATTACGCATGGATTTTCCGCTAGGGGGCGTAAAATTAAATTACATTTTTCCCGATAACTCTTCTTCTAAAACTCCGATTTGCAAAATAATTTCTTCAGTGGATACATCTCCTGATGGAAAATCTTTTGCATATCATTTTAGATTTTTGGTAAAGAATACTTTGGCCACCATGGGGCGTAAGCGTTAATTTTTGCTTCTGATGTATTTGCCATAAAATCTGAGCTTCTAAAATATCGATTGAAAAAATTATTTCGTGGACTGATGCTACTCACATCGATAAACCTTTTTGGAAATTTTTTTCCTAAAATATTCCACATTTTCTCCGCCAGGGGCGTAGATATACAGCTTATTTTTGTCAATATCTCTACTTCTAGGAGTCCGATTTGAAAAATTCCTTCTTCGTTGGATAGTTCTTTCCGTGTGACATGTTTTTCATTTAATTTCAAAATTTTCAAGTAATTCATAGACTTTCGGCTAGGGGGCGTAGAGGTAAATTGTATTACTCCCTATACCTCTGCTTCTAAATCTCCGATTCCAAAAATTCTATCTGCACCGGATGAAGCTCCTCATGGGAAATCGTTTGCACATAATTTCTAATTTTTGTAAAAAAAATAGTTTGGCCACCAGGGGGCGTAAGTCTTAATTTCCGCTTCTGATGGATTTGCAGCAAAACATGAGCTTTTAAATTCTCGATTGAAAAAAAACGTTGTTTGTAGACCGATGGTACTCATGTCGACAAACCTTTTAGAAACATTTTCTTCTTTAAAAAATGCATGGTTTCTCCGCCAGGGGGCGTAGTTATATATCCTATTTTTATCAATATCTCTACTTCTAGGAGTCCGATTTGAAAAATTCCTTCTTTGTTGGATAGTTTCAAGTGTGACATGTGTTTCATATAATTTCAAAATTTTCAAGTAGTTCGTAAACTTTCCGCTGGGAGGCGTAAAGGTAAATTGCTTTCTCCCTACATCTCTGCTTCTAAATCTCCTATTTAAAAAATTCTTTCAGCGCCGGATACAGCTCCTGATGGGAAATACTTTGCCCATTATTTATAGTTTTTGTAAAAAATGGTTTGGCCACCAGGTGGCGCAAGTCTTAAATTCCGCTTCTAATGTATTTGCAGCAAAATATGAACTTCCAAAATCTCGACTGAAAAAATAGTCGTTTGTTGACCGATACTACTCATGTCGACAAACGTTTTAGGAACATTTTCTTTTTGAAATAATGCATGGTTTCTACGCCAGGAGGAGTAGATGTCTATCTTATTTCTGTCAATATCTCTACTTCTAGGAGACCGATTTGGAAAATTCCTTCTTTGTTGGATGGTGTTTCCAATGTAAAATGTTTTTCCTATAAATTCAAAATTTTCAAGTAAATCATAGACTTTCCGCTAGGGGATACAAAGGTAAATTTCGTGTTGTGCGTTATTTCTGCTTTTAAAACTCCGATTTGAAATATTCTTCCTGTATCGCATACAAGACCTGATGGAAAATATTTTTCACATAATTTCTAATGTTTGATAAAGAATGGTTTGCCCACCAGGGGGAATAAGCGTTAATTTCTGCTTCTGATGTATTTGTAGCAAAATCTGAGCCCCCGAAATCTCGACTAATTTTTTTTTTTTTTTTTTTCTTGGACCGCTACCGCTCATATGGAAAAACCTTTCAGAATACTTTCTTCCTAAAATAATGCATGATTTTCCCATCAGGGGACGTAAATTCACATCTTATTTTTGTCGATATCTCTGTTTCTAAGAGTTGGATTTGAAAAATTATTTCTATGTTGAGAGTGTTTCCGGTGTGAAATGTTTCTCATATAAATTCATGTTTTTCTTAACGCACAAGTCTGCAACCATAGGGCGTACGCTCACGATTCCGTTTACAGCAATATCTGATGAATTAAAAAACCAGTTGAAAAACTTATCTTCCGTTAGATACTATTGTTTTCCAAACCGGTTCCATTGACTCTGAATAGCTTTGATAAATTTAATTTGAGTCAGAACGGATTCAAAAGACATGCTTATTACACCCGAAAATTCGGTGTCATCTTTCTTGTTTTACATTGAGATCGGTAGTTGTAGTTACAAACAAAAGTTTTGTAAGAACAATAAAAAAAGGTATTGATATATGAAAAGATAATGAACATTAACATTACAGATAATACCCTTGAAAAAACAATTTACATCACGTTATACAAGTCATAGTGTTAGTAATAGTTTCCATCCACTGTAACCATTAATTTGAGGAGCTGCAATTCATTATGACGTTTTTTAGTTTCCTTTTAAAGAGGGTAAAATTATTTAAACAAGTTAGTTCCGTCGGTTATGAGTTCCAGTAATGTTTGCCAATATAATTTATACTTTGCTTCATAGTCTCAGTTTTCGGATGAATATGTCGAATATGTGATTTAGTGCGTGTACCATGTGTGTGTATTTGGGGTATAATTTGTATGATGTCGGCGTGTAAATTATTCTTAATGCGTCTGAATATAATTTTCCCGATATTGAAGTAATATAATTGGTTAATCGTAAGAATGCTGCGTTTGTTTGGGAAAATTCTTGTGTTATTATATAGAGTTAGTTGTGTATTTCTATCAAATTTTAGATCTATTAATCTGATATATTTGTTCTGAAGAATTTGAAGTTTATTTAAATTATGTTTAGTCGTCAGTCCCCACGATAAGAGAGCATATATAATATAGATAGCCGATTTCTACATTTCTCTTGGACATCAAGGAGAGGGTCACATTAATGAAGAAATTAATCGGTGTATAAAACTTAGTTGGAGAGCTTTTGAAAGAAACAGTACAATTTTTAAGAGCAATATGCCATTTCGTCTTAAAATAAAAGTGTTTAATCAATGTATCTGTTCATTGCTTACGTACAGAGCACAGATATGGACCTGAATTAATAAAATACATACAAAGGCTGCAGACAATTGAAAGAAGCATGGAGAGATTCATGCTTGGTGTAACCAGAAGCGATAAGAAGAGGAACTCGTGGATCAGAAAAATTACAATAGTGGAAGGCATCATAATCAGAGTAAAATCCCTGAAATGATAATAAGCTAGACATATTGCCAGGAGAACGGACCACCAGTGGACAACCGAACATTTTAGAATGGATTCCAAGGGACATAAGAAGAGGAGCTCGTGGATCAGAAATATGACAAGAGTGGAAGGCATCATGATCAGAGTAAAATCCCTGAAATGCTAATAGGCTAGACATATTGCCAGGAGAATTGACAACCGATGGACAACGGAACATTTTAGACTGGATTCCGGATTCATGCTTGGTGCAACCAAGAACGATAAGAAGAGGAACTCGGGGATCAGAAAAATGACAAAAGTGGAAGGCATCATGATCAGAGTAAAATCCCTGAAATGCTAATACTCTAGACATATAGCCAGGATAATTGACCACCAATGGAAAACCGAACATTTTAGACTGGATTCCGGATTCATGCTTGGTGTAACCAAGAACGATAAGAAGAGTAACTCGTGGATCAGAAAAATTGCAGGAGTGGAAGGCATCATGATCAGAATAAAATCCCTGAAATGATAATAGGCTAGACATATTGCCAGGAGAACGGACCACCGGTTGACAACCGAACAATTTAGACTGGATTCCAAGGGACATAAGAAGAGGAACCCGTGGATCAGAAAAATGACAAGAGAGGAAGGATCATGATCAGAGAAAAATCCCTGAATCCTAATAGGCTAGACATATTGCCAGGGGAATTGACCACCGATGTACAACCGAACATTTTAGGCTGGATTCCGGATTCATGCTTGGTGTAACCAAGAACGATAAGAAGAGGAACTCGTGGATCAGAAAAATGACAAGAGTGGAAGGCATCATGATCAGAGTAAAATCCCTGAAATGCTAATAGGCTAGACATATTGCCAGGATAATTGATTGACCACCGATGTACAACCGAACATTTTAGGCTGGATTCCAGATTCATGCTTAGTGTAACCAAGAACGATAAGAAGAGGAACTCGTGGATCAGAAAAATGACAAGAGTGGAAGGCATCATGATCAGAGTAAAATCACTGAAATGCTAATAGGCTAGACATATTGCCAGGAGAATTGACCACCGAAGGACAACCGAAAATTTTAGACTGGATTCCAAAGGGCAAGAAAAGGCCCAAAAGATGACCACGTGTAAGATGGGAGAATGAAATTCGAAAGCATGTTGGAGTAACATGGAGGAGACTGGCTCAAGACAGGGCGTGGTGGAAGAAACTTGGGCAGACCTTCATCTAACAGTGAGAGTGATGGGGCAAAAAGATTGCATATTTTTATCATATTTATCAACCATTTGATAAATATGATAATAATATGCAATCTTTCTGCCCCATCCGTTAAACAGAAATGCTGGATACGTGCTTTACTCAATGCGAAATCAAGGCTATAGCCATAGACATGTCTGGAGCTTGCTGTGAGTGCATACACATATCTGTTTTACGCAACACCGCGGAACTTCTGCATGGACAACTACTGCCGATATTTCTGCAAAATGCATAACTCCGCCGACGAGATTGTCAAAACTGAATAATGGCATCTTCATTATTCGAATTTTACGGTAAGTAGTTTAAAACGAAAAAAACATGCAAACCGAAAAAGACCCACACGCTTATTGCTTTTTTAAAGAAATGGGATCTTATATTAAAAATGCAAAGTTTGCAAAATGAATTTTTCGGAATACAATTCGACACCTCAGGCGCCATAGCAACTGGAAACCTTGGATTTGTGTACCCCTGATCTAAAATACTTTCGACAACCCCTATAATATGCTGGAAAGCAAAGATTTGAAGACATGGTTTCGTATTAAATCTATGAAACCAAATTAATATTAACATTTTCGACAATTTCGTTCCAACAAAATATCATATTGTACTAAACAAACTTTTCAAAAAATGTTGCAAACCTACCGTATGTTATATATTCCTGAACGGAAAATCGTTTTAATTTCAATATTATATTTCATTTCGAGGAAAATCTTGTGTTCCCACCTCATAAAAGGGAGATTCGGTGTTTATTTATTTTTCTCATGAGAAAAAGGAGGGTTGAAAATATTTGTTGATAACACCATAAATAGGATTCTAATGAAACATTTGAAACTGCATTTTGATGTCAGAGCTAAAAAAAGTGGCAGTAAGTTCTTGTTTCCGAGATTTAAAATACACTATGTTGACAAAAGACACCGAACACCTCTTCAAAAGCAAATGAACGGATCTGCTGCGTTGGTAAGATGCGCACCACAGCTGCAAACGCTATAAAAACAAGCCTGCACCTGAACGCGATCATATCGCACTGTGAGGTTGAGTGAAAATGCCGAGGACGGAGATAACTGACTTTGAGAAAGGAACGATTGTTGGGTATTATATTAGTGGGTTGTAAATAAGAGAGGCCGAGAGGAGTTTAAACATACCCAAGTCAACTGTTTTGGATGTACTCAGTAAGTGGAAGGCACATTTTGTGCCTGAAGCAGCAAAACGTACCGGCAGACCAAAGAAAATCAGTGCTAGAGGACGTCAAAGCCTGTAGAGCGTCGTTACAGCTTATCGACGGAGTACTGCACAAGACCTTAGTGTACAGATGAGTAAAAATGCTGGAACCTCGGTATGTACAAGTAACATTTGCAGAGAACTTCATTCCATGGATTTCCGTGGTCGTGCGGCTACTCATAAGCCTTTGATCTCCACTCGTAATGCTACTCGTCGTTTAGCATGGTGTAAAGAACATTTATCGTGCACCGTAGATCTATGAAAACGGGTCCTATAGATTGATGAATCCAGATACACGATCCATCAGTCTGATGGCCGCGTGTGGGTACGGCGGCAGCCGGGAGGAATGCTATTTACCACAGTGTACTGTTCCTGCGGTCAAGTTTGGAGCTGGCAGTGTACTCGTGTGGGGGTGTTTTACGTGGTATGGTCCCGGCCCATTGGTTATCATGGATAAACTTGTTAACCAGGACGTCTAACTCGTTATTCTGGACAATTATGCCTTACCCACTCTGTGGCAATAACATGGAACCGCGTTTTGTTGGTACCAACAGGATAATGCACCGAGCCATAAAGCAAGGACTGTTACGGCGTGGTTTGACGATAATTCCGTATCGTGTTTGGACTGGCCAGCACAGAACCCTGATCTTAATCCCATGTAGCACCTATGCAATGAAATAGAGCGCCGCATAAGAAGTTCGGACTACTAAGCAACAGTTAGCAGCAGCATTTTGTACTGAATGGAAGCGCATACCTATCGCTGTGTTTCGAAACCTTGTCGAAAGCATGTCTTGAAGGGTCAGTGCATGAATTAAGGCCAGAGATGGAATGACACCATACTAATGTAATTCAATAAATGCTATGTTGTGTTTCTCTTCTAGGTGTCCGGTGACTTTTGTCAATATAATGTATAATAAAATGTCTTGTATGATGTCTGAAGAGAGGATAGGATCGCATTTTTCCCTTACTAAACTAGACACAGCACGGAGAAGAGACTACATGACCTTACACTTTAGTGCGCATACGTGAATTTTCCCCAGGCTGTCGGCTGGCTCATTTAGTGCCGAATTCACAAAGCCACACACAGTAGTTGCCAAGTGTGTGGCTTTGTGAATTCAGTGTCCGTCGCGTTCTTGTCTCCTGCCGCTATACCTGAGAGAGTTGAGAAGAGAACTGCATCAAATTTTGCCACGTTAGTGTATAATAATAATAGTAAATATTGCTTTTGAAAAAATAAGCAGTCAAAATGCTTACACCGTAGTTTAGTAAATATTACTCTTATGACTCCCATATCTTCTTTCATTGGCTATACGACATTGATTAAACCACTCATATAAGCAACCGTCAATGTCAGAACTAGTAATTCTTTCTTATTGCTATGATTTAATTCATTTTAGTGTGTACCAAACTGTGGCACGGTTTGGTCGTGAGTGACGCTAACAAATGCAAAGTGTTGCATGTAAATACATGTATACTATCGATGACTCGTTGTATTTCACACACCACAATGTTCTTAGCACGCAAAAGATGCGTAACATAAATTATTACAAAGAATATCAGAGTACTCTCTCGATTTTTTTTTGTATTAGACTGGGTGTACGAATTCTACCATTCGAGACTCCGCCTACGAGTGACTAGGCAAAAGAAGTATTGGCCACAAATAAAACAACAACAATGAGTAAGCTGCTGAGTTGAAAAATGGTATGTAATTACACTGCTGGACAATTGCTAAGGACGGATCATAAACGGCTATATAGCGCATAAAAAAGTAAGTGTGGTTGGATGCCAAGTGAAATAAAATAATGTCAGAATGCCAGGACATTACAAGAAAGACAATTTATTGTGCTCTGAAATCCAGAAGGCTTTGGAACGTGTTTAAGGGACAAACAGGCCATTTTGTGCAGAATACGTAAACCTGAAAAAAATGCAATTACCGTCCGCAGGCGTTCCGGCGTAAGATGTCAATACGGGATAAGGCCACCATGGAGGGCGAAGCAAGATTCCACACGTCCTGTCATGCTTTGCACAACATTATCAAGCAGCTGTTGGGGTATTTTATCCCATTCCTCTGTCAGTGCACGGATGAGGGTGTCCTTGCTTATTGGAGGGAATTGGCGACCAGCAAGACCCCACCCCAAAGCATCACACACATTTTCAATGGGATTTAGATTTGGAGAACGTGCTTTCCATACGAGGCGTTGAATATACTCGCTCTCAAAACACTGATGGACAGCGATTGTTCGATGACATGTTGCGTTGTCGTCCATGAAAATGAATCTATCACCGACAGTACCACGGAACATGCGAACATGAGGTAGCAGAACATCATTAATGTATCGTTGGCCAGTCATAGTCCCAGTTGGAAGCACCTAGAGGTACGTACGGCCATTGATCATGATGCCAGCCCATACCATGACACTACATGTCGGTTATCGGTCCCTTTCCTGTGTGTTTGCTGGACAATAAGCAGTACCACTATCACGCCAGATCAGTTGTCGTCGACAATCAGACGATAGACTGTATCTACTCTCATCTGAGAAGAGGACAGCAGAGCAGTCGTTATCAGTCCAATTGCGATGTTGATAGCACCATTGCAAACGGGCGGTACGGTGACGTCTGGACAATGGGATGCACACAACAGGACGGCGGGCGTATAGTCCTCCTTCATGCAAACGTCTGGCGACAGTTTTTCGGGAGATCCGCTTGCCAGTAGCAGCCATAAACTGATTTGCTACCTCACTAGCTGTGCTGTGCCGGTGTATTTTTGTTGATAGCACTATGTACCGATCTTCTGCAGGTTGCGAATACGACCTCCCCCGTGACGTTTGCTACACTCTCCATTTGTTTGAAATGATTTCTAAAGCCTTGAAACAACACTGTGGCTGACGTCGAACTCCCTGGCAAGATCTGTTATTTTTCGTCCTTCTTCAATCTTGCCAATAATTCGGCCACGCGTAAAATCATCTAGGTGATGTCGGGAAGACATACTGAAAATTGCAAGTTCGTCAATTGATTCTTTCCCTTTCAACTTTGCGTTTAAACAACAACGGTCAATACGCGTCAAATCCTTTATATCTCTTATCAGCGCTATGACGTCACGAACAAGTTCGGCAATCCAAAATTTGCATACGCACAACACGTCTTACTGTATCCCGCACTTATGCTAATTTCCAAATTTTCCTGCCTTCCATTTTTTGGTTGCTATCGTTGCTATTGTCATCCGTCCTTAGCAATTGTCCGGCAGTGTACAACAATTTCAGAGGTGTGAGGTTTCACGCCCCAGATTAAATGTTAATCTTCCCTTCAGGAATTCTTGGAGTATTCCTACAATTGTTGTACGAGCAGGGTGTAGGAAAGAGAAATCCTAGTTCCTCTAGACATAACGTAGAAAAAACAACGAAAAAGCTATTGAGTTGGAAAATGGTATGGAATTACAACAACTTCAGCGGTGTGAGGTTTTATCACGTCCCAGATTAAATGCTAATCCCCCTTCAGGAATTCTTGGAGTACGACCAGGGTGTATCAGAGAAAAATCCTAGTTCCTCTAGACATAACGTAGAAAAAACAACGAATAAGCTATTGAGTTGAAAAATGGTATGGAATTACAACAACTTCAGCGGTGTGAAGTTTCACGTCCCAGATTAAATGCTAATCCCCCTTCAGGAATTCTTGGAGTACGACCAGGGTGTATCAGAGAAAAATCCTAGTTCCTCTAGACATAACGTAGAAAAGACAACGAATAAGCTACTGAGTTGAAAAATGGTATGGAATTACAACAACTTCAGAGGTGTGAAGTTTCACGTCCCAGATTAAATGCTAATCCCCTTCAGGAATTCTTGGAGTACGACCAGGGTGTATCAGAGAAAAATCCTAGTTCCTCTAGACATAACGTAGAAAAAACAACGAATAAGCTATTGAGTTGAAAAATGGTATGGAATTACAACAACTTCAGCGGTGTGAAGTTTCACGTCCCAGATTAAATGCTAATCCCCCTTCAGGAATTCTTGGAGTACGACCAGGGTGTATCAGAGAAAAATCCTAGTTCCTCTAGACATAACGTAGAAAAGACAACGAATAAGCTACTGAGTTGAAAATGGTATGGAATTACAACAACTTCAGAGGTGTGAAGTTTCACGCCCCAGATTAAATGCTAATCCCCACTTCACGAATTCTTGGAGTATTCCTGCAATTGTTGTTCTGCCAGGGTGTAGGAAAGAGAAATCCTAGTTCCTCTACACATAACGTAGAAAAGATTGGTTTTTTATTTGGTGTGCTGATTGTTTCTCTTTTGATTCGTATATTACGTGTATAAATAAAGGAATGTATTGTAGTACATAAGCTGAAGTCTTTATTTATTCTCGCTTCCCTTGTTGTTTCTATGGCAGCCTCCAGGTGAAGATTCAAGACACGGCCCAATCCAAGGATACTACGTGGGTTACAAGCCATATCACTCAGTAGAAGAATATCAGTATAAACGAGTCGAAGGGAATCAAGAAGTTGAAACGCAGTCAACATACGTCACCGGATTACAGCCATTCACAAAATATGAGGTGGTAGTCAAAGCTTATAACTCAGCTGGACCTGGTCCAAGCACTGACAGCATGGTTGGAACAACGCTAGAAACAGGTAATATTCAAATTTTAATGTTTGTCAAAACTCTAGAACGCTGATTTTTCACTATTAGTAAACGACACGCTTCGTACATACTGCTCAAAATTATTAGAGGAACAAATATTAAGTTAGAAACACAAGGCATAATTAATATAGACATAAATCAAGCTGTTCTTTCCATGAAACATAACCACATAAATTTGAAAATTTAGCCGTCCTGGAACGGGAATTGAAACCGCATCTTCCGGTTTGCGCTCGAGTATGCTAACCATTACACCACCCAGGACAATGAAATCCAAACAACTGAGGCATGAATCTGAAACGTCAGGCTTTGTTTCGACAGCACCAGTCGAAACAAACGGGTCTCGTCGTAGTGCTAAGTAAAATGACCAGCAAAAACACCCAGGACAATAAAGTACAAACAACTGAGGTTGAGGCAGATCGAGAGATGTGGGATCGATTCCCGTTCCAAGACGATTAAATTTTCAAATTTTTGTGGTTATGTTACATGGAAAGAACAGCTTGATTTATGTCTATATTAATTATTCCTTTGCTTCCAACTTGCTAAAAAGAACAGCTTGATTTATGTTTATATTCATTATTCATGTGCTTCCAACTTGATAAAAAGAACAGATTGGTTTATGTCTATATTAATTATTCATGTATTTACAACTTGATAAAAAGAACAGCTTGGTTTATATTAATTATTCATGTATTTTCAACTTGATAAAAAGGACAGCTTCATTTATGTCTATATTAATTATCCATGTCCTTCCAACTTGATAAAAGGAACAGCTTAATTTATGTCTATATTAATCATTTATGTATTTCCAACTTGATAAAAAGAACAGCTTGGTTTACATTAATTATTCATGTATTTCCAACTTGATAAAAAAAACAGCTTCATTTATGTCTATATTAATTATTCCTATGCTTCCAACTTGATAAAAGGAACAGCTTGATTTATGTCTATATTAATTATTCATGTGCTTTCAACTTGATAAAAATAACAGCTTGGTTTATGTCTATATTAATTATTCATGTATTTCCAACTTGATAAAAATAACAGCTTGATTTATGTCTATATTAATTACTCATGTGCTTCCAACTTGATAAAAGGAACAGCTTGATTTATGTCTATATTAATTATCCATGTGCTTTCAACTTGAAAAAAAGAACAGCTTGATTTATGTCTATATTAATTATTCACGTGCTTTCAACTTGATAAACAGAACAGCTTGATTTATGTCTATGACTTTCGCGACATCATTCGAGCCAGTCGTGTGATATCTTATCAAATCGTGGGAAACACAAGTTGAGCGTGACGCTAACAGCCAAACAATGAATATCCTTGTGCAAGTTAACGTCTGTAACGTCAAAATGCATTAGTCATGGGATAAACACGAAGGTTTCCCAGGTAAGAAAGAAAGAGAGAGAGAGAGAGATTCATCAGCGTTTATCGACACATTTCTTTTCTTGAAGTTTTCGGTTTGAACGTCTCAACAACATACTTTACAGGAATCAACGGCGTAGATCGCTATTTGCTGGATGGAAGTAGGTCAGACACAGCAGGTGACGGAAGAAGCCATTGGCATTCGGGGACCCATCCATTTGTATTAGCGGTCCCAGGTCATACCAGGAAAACATGCCCCAGACATGCACACTGCCACCTCCAGCCTGTACTTGACCGACAAGCATGACCGAGTGTTGGTTCTGTTGTGTCTGACGCCGTATCCACCACCATCTGTTACTTCTGGGAAGTAGAAACCTCGATTCGTAAGAGAAGGCAACCTTTTTCCACTCTTCCACTGTCCAATGGCTGTAGTCCAATGCGAACTATAGGTGACGTTGCCGATGAACCTGAGTTAATATAGGCGCCTTGACGGAGAGTCTACTCCGGAGGCCCATGCGTAACAGAGTTCACTCTAGTGTTATCGGAGACATGTGCCTGGATACCCCAGCATTCATTTGCGTGGTCGATTGCTGCACAGTTGCGCGTCGATTGCCCTTTACCAGTCGACCGACGCGACATTCTCTTCTGGTGTCGATGGCCTTTTGGTCCCAATACAGTTATGACGTTGGAAAGTACTGCGTGTGCCAGCGTTTCATTCTTGGAACACGCTTGCAACAGCACCTTGCGAAGAGCCCACAAAATCTGCTGTTTCTGAGATGCTGACACTCTTGGCGCGGTATTCGGTGACCATTCGTTTTTGAACGTCTGTCAAATCACTACGTCTTTCCATTGTACTCAATTTACGCACTGTGGCTCATCTGGCGTAGCCAACCGCTTATATCTCTGTGTGATCGACCTTATCACGTGCTCCCTGTGACGCACCTGAGCGGGTACACCCTGATCCCAGGGGTGCTCGTATTATTAATGTGTATATGCGCTACAATGATCCTGCTACATAAAAAAGGTGACTTTGAGGATCTCAGGAACTACAGACCTATCAGCCTCCTATCAGTGGTTTATAAAATCTTCACTAAAGTTCTTTCACACCGCTTGAAGGTAACACTGGACATGGCTCAACCGAGAGAACAAGCTGGATTCAGGAGTGGCTACAGCACAATAGATCATATCCACGTACTGAGAGAACTAATTGAAAGAGCGAGGGAATATGAACTTCCATTGTGCATAGCTTTTATCGATTATGAAAAAGCCTTTGATTCGGTGAAACCATCAGCAGTTACAATGGCTCTGAAATCGTGCGGTATTGAAGATGCATACATTAATATTATTAATAACATCTATGAAAATGCAAGTGCAAAGATTCGGCTGTTTGAAAATACAACACACATAAAAATTGGAAAGGGGGGGGGGGGGAGACAAGGTGACACCATATATCCGAAGCTCTTTAACGCCACGTTGGAAAATGTCTTTCAATCACTAAACTGGGAAAACAAAGGGATAAAGATTAATGGAGATTATCTAACTCACCTTCGTTTTGCTGATGACGTAGTTATTTTTGCAACTACCCCATCAGAGCTGTAGAGTATGATGCAGGAACTTGTTGACAAGAGTAAAGAAGTGGGATTAAAAATGAACTTTCAAAAGACAAAAGTGATGTTCAATGCTTTTACAAGAAATGAAGATCTATCGATTGATGTAGAAAAGCTGGAGATTACTGATTCGTACGTTTATCTTGGACAGCAGATATCAAGTGAGGGTCACATTGATGAAGAAGTTAATCGGCGTACAAAACTTGCCTGTAGAGCTTTTGGAAGAAACAGCATAATTTTCAAGAGCAATATGCCATTATGTCTTAGAAGAAAAGTGTTTGATCAATGCATCCTTCCAGTGCTTACGTATGGTGCAGAGACGTGGACCTTAACTAAAAGAGACATACAAAGGCTGCAGACAACTCAAAGTAGCATGGAGAGGTGCATGCTTGGTGTAACCAGGAGAGATAAGAAGAGGAACTCGTGGATCCGAAAAATGACAAGAGTGGAAGACATCATGATCAGAGTTAAATCCCGGAAATGACAATGGGCTGGACATACTGCCAGAAGGACAGACCATCGATGGACAGCAGAAATTTTAGATTGGATTCCAAGGTACATTAAAAGACCCAGAAGAAGACCACATGGGAGATGGGTGGATGAAATTCGAAAGTATGCGGGAGTGACATGGAGGAGACTGGCACAAGACAGACCGTTGTGGAAGAAACTTGGGGAAACCTTCATCCAGCAGTGGATTGATAATGATTGACAATGATGATGATATGCGTATTGTTGTATAGCGCATCGCATCCTGTGAATTAAATAATAAATTGGACATGATTTTTCTTTACAATAATCCTTGCTCCCCTAATATCTTTGAGCAGCATTTAGTCCGCCTTCTAAACTTTGGGGAGTTATTAAACAACATGAGGCATATGTTGAGCTATTAGGAGACCTCCCGCCGTAATTTTGTGTCACTGACTTCACGGAGAGTAGAAAGGCATCGCCATTAACCCTTTAACGACCATAACGCCCAAAAACGCCCGTACATTTAAACGACCATAGCCGCCCGAAACGTCTCTCTAGAGCGAATCAGATTTCCTACCTTTACCTTTTCTGTAAATTTGTACGACCTATGAGGGATCATCAGGGGTCACATTCAGTCACCATTATTGATACTAAACAAAGAAGCGAACCAACAGACAGTTTTGGGCGTAATGGTGTTTAGAGTAATACAAAATGTTGGGGTCGTGGTCGTTAAAGGGTTAAACAGTTGCGCTACCCGTGCCTAATTCAGGATTCTAACCCTATTCCATCTCGCAGAAGAGGTCCAAAGCGAGCGCCTCACGCAGATGAAACACAGGAATGGTGCATTTAAACTGTCCCTGTGGTGAAAGGCGCTGGCTTCTGGCTAATTACCCTGGATTAGAGATCGTGTCCTAGATGAGACACCGTTAGTGTTTTGGTGCAGGTTCTGATCCTTCCCAGGAGCCAAGGAATAACCTTAGTTGTTCATCAAGTCATCATTAGTCCTTCCCACCCTGAAAAAAAAAATATATTTAAGTAGGTCAAACAAACTATTTGTACTTTAAGGCAAAAACAACTTAAAGATATTTACGGTGCATGCTGTCATTAATAAACATTTATTCAGTTGCCAAGACTTAGAATTCTGGCTTATCAAGCCAGCTGGTCCGGTCTCGACCCAAAGGAGGAATGGATGGTGTATTTATTCCATAGTTTTGTGGTTCTGTTCCTGGCAGAATCTATGAATCCTACATTCGGTACGAAAGAATCTTCATAACTATCGATGGGAAACAAAATCCCCGTTTTTACGGGCTCGTAATGGCATGGGTATGTAGTGATTGGTCGGCATAACGGTTGGTCGACAGTAACGATTGGTCGACAGTAATGATTAGTCGACAGTAACGACTGGTCGACCGCACGTTTAATCGACACAACGATTGGTCGACAGTAATGATTAGTCGATAGTAACGATTGGTCGACCGCTCGTTTGATCTACACAACGATTAGTCGACCGCACGTTTGATCTACATAACGATTGGTCGACCGCACGTTTGATCGACATAACGATTGGTCGACAGTAACGACTGGTCGAGATAACGATTGGTCGACAGTAACGACTGGTCGAGATAACGATTGGTCGACAGTAACGACTGGTCGACAGTAACGACTGGTCGATATAACGATTGGTCGACATAAAATGGTCAACGGAACTTGAGAAAAAAAATTTGAACAAGTGCAAACAATTTGGTGGTAAATTGCCCCACCGGAAGATTGCCACACATCTTTCAGCAATCCGGAAAATTGCCACACACAGAAAAATTGCATCACCGGAAAATTGCCACATTGTTTTCATTAAGGGGACGAGCACAAATCGCCGGTGGTCCAAGAAACGCTTTGAATGTGTGGCAATTTTCCGAGTTTCCGAATTAAGTGTGGCAGTTTCCCCAAGGTGCCTATACCTAAAGTGCCCCGGGGGCCTTTCGGAAATATAATCATTCAGAAGACCCTCAATATAGATTTCACTTAGAGTACATAAGATGACACGGGGGCCTATTTGGAAATAATATGCTATAATGCTGTACGTTCTGAGGGCTACATTCTAAAAGATATTATTTCCGAAAAGGAACGTTACGTTTGGAGAGGTCAGTACGTTCTGAGTGGTACTGCTGCGAATGCTAACCATAATCCTCTGCATCAATGGTTATCTCGACCAATCGTTCTGTCGACCAGTCGTTACTGTTCGACTAGTCGTTACGGTCGACTGATCGTTATGTCGACCAATCGTTCTGCCGACCAATCGTTACTGTCGACCAGTCGGGTGTCGGCCAATCGTTATGTCGACCAATCGTGTGACACCGTAGTGGCATGATAGTTTTGTTGACAGCACGTTAGATTTATTTCACAATTGAAGTATTTGGTTGCTGCAGTTGAAATGTCCAATTTCCCTGAGATGCTGAAAGCAAGCATAAAAGCAGAAGCAAATGCTTGATCAATCAAAATAGTCGCCAGAGGCATCAATACACTTCTTCCAATGGATCTGAAGTGTGTTCAAGCCAACTTCCAAAAATTCTAGTTCTCTGGAGGTAGTAGCCTTTAAACGCTTGGTAAATAGTTGCACCATTGTTGAAGATCCTGTTAGACAGAAATCGGTTCAGGTGCCGAAAGAAATGATAGTTGAACGGTTCAGGTGCCGAAAGAAATGATAGTTGAACGGTTCAGGTGCCGAAAGAAATTATAGTTGAACGGTTCAGGTGCCGAAAGAAATTATAGTTGAACGGTTCAGGTGCCGAAAGAAATTAGAGTTGAACGGTTCAGGTGCCGAAAGAAATGATTGTTAACGGTCTGGACTGTTGTTGTCTGAAACGTTGTTGAACGGTTTGGACTATAAGCCAGGTGTGGAAGGGTATCGTTTCTTAACTGCTGAATTTCTGCACGGTTATTCGTGTGCACGGGTGCGAGCGTATTATCATGAATCGTCAGGGCACCATGTCTATACTGACGAATGCTGGCTGTCTTCTGCACAACTTCGCATGCATCATACAGTAACCATCACGTTTTAGGTGTAGGGATGACTTTTACATGTTCCTAGGTTCTACATTAACATAGAACAATTTAGTGGAACGTCTACGATTATCGTATATGGTGCATCTGTCATCAGTAGTCACAATGCGCAGCAAAAATCTTTGCTTTTTGTTCCTGCTAAGCAGAGAAGAGCGTACTTCGAGGTGACATGACGAATACATTGTCAGTTTAAAAAGATCACACGTTCTAAAGCATTCTGTAGCTCCGAAAAATCACGATGAAAAATATACGTGATTTGTAACACGTCATCCATAGAAAAAATAAAATTATTATAAGCCTATTGACTGATAAGCTCTTAAAGAAAAGAAAATGACTAATTCACCCGCATTAATAACAAAAAATCATCGCGCGCTTAGAGTTCTAGCTCATACGTGACTGTTCGTTGCGTTCCTTTCTGGCTTAACGGCAGCATGCGCGGCTGCCGTTGTAGACGATCCCAGTTCGATGCTCACTAGGTGGAAGGAATTCGTCACATTCTGAGCTATAGAAAGAAGACTCTTTGGTAAAAGGGCTGAAAAAATCGAAATCAAAGACATTTCTGTACAAATACGAAAAAACTCGAAACGGATTCTTCTGAAACTAGGAAAAAATACTGAAGTTAAAAGAAACGGAAACTTTTAAAAACAGAAATTTCGCTAAAGGCACAGACAGTCAACGTAACTGGACGTTATTTTCAGGAATCTTCCATGAAATCACATCATTTATACTCTTTTGTGGTGTAGCTATGTGCTATGTTGATAATTCTTAAGGAAACTTTTGTGTACTTACATTTGATGAATTAAGACATTGAAATGGCTATCACACTTTTCAGCTCCGCCAACATCTCCTATACTTCAAGTGATTTCAACCACAATCTCTTCAGTCGATATCAGGTGGGAAAAGGACTCGAAAGACAAATCTAGCATTACAGGTAAGATACGTTTGCGCATTCTTATTAAGATTATTTTCTTTCAAATATCTAATAATAATTTACTGTTCTTAAGATATATACATTTCCAACGAATAAAATGTTTCAGTTGCCTTTCAGTTGTTTTTTACTAAACTTCAAGTAAACGGAGTATCATTTTTTTATGAGTGCTAGTAAAGATTTCTGATTGTTTTCACATTTCCGTAACATAACTATCTGAGCTTTTTCACAATTTGAAAAGAAGTAAATCTGTTAACCACATGATCTGCAGATCCAACTTGGTCACACAAAACCAATGCAATTCATTTGGGGTCAGAGGTGCAGTTTTTCGGTATTTATCCTGGGTCAGCCCGTGTTATAAGTCGCACATGAGGACAGATTCAGGAGCTTAACTTAAGGCGCTGTTTCTCTGGTTACGAAAAAACAAAGGTTCATAAAGGAACATTTTGGAAGGTCAACACACATAACAACAACACTCACACGCAACCACATACACAGTGCGTCAAATAATTTTTAAGACTGGCGCTAGATTTCAGCATACGGTGGCACCACCAGTGTAATCGCAAATGCGCTATAAACCGTGACCATCTGCTTGCTTTCTGCCAAAAGTACTTCGCAGTTGTCAAAGTAACTCAAGCGAAACGGGCGTTCATTAAAGAAGTAACAAAATTCTCATGTTGAATTATTAAGATGGAACAAAGGGCTGTTATTAAATTTAACGCAAAATTTGGTAAAAGTGCCTCGGAAACGTACCAAATGATGAAACAAGTTTACGGTGAGTTTTGTTTAAGTAGATCTAATGTTTTTCTGTGGGACAAACGTTTCTTGGACGGAAGAGATACGCTAGAAGATGATAAGCATACCGGAAGACCAAGTTCATTAAGGACACCTGAGATTATTGAAAAAGTGCGTGATTTCGTGGCAAAGTTAACCAATCAACAAAAGTCAAGGAGAAGTGCACATTGCAGAGACATCATTTCAGCCGCTGAAAATCATCCAAACTTCTTAAAATAGATTGTTACAGGTGATGAAACATGGTGTTTTCAATATGATCCTAAAACAAAGCGACAAAGTGCGGAATGGAAGCCAAAAAACTCACCACAAGTCAAACAAAACAAGAAAAGTTCCATCGAAAATCAAAGCAATGCTCATTACATTCTTCGATAGTAAGGGTATTTGTTCCACAAAGAATTTGTTCCAAGTGGACAAACCAATTACTGGTGAGTTTTATTTAAATGTTTTGAGGCGTTTGATGGGCAGAATTCGTCGCATTCGTCGAGAATATCGGGATGAAAACAGTTGGTGTTTGTTGCACGATAATGCACCCAGTCACACCTCACTTCTTGTTCGTAGATTTTTGGCGAAAAATAACGTCTGTGTGTTGAATCATCCACCGTATTCGCCTGATTTAGCACCCTGCGACTTTTCTTTATTCCCAAAATTTAAAATGACGTTAAAAGGGTGTTATTTTGATGTTATTTTGATGTTATTTCGACAATACAAACAGCCTCGACGCGTGCTTTGGAGGCAATTTCCGCAAAGTGAACTGGAACAGGCATTCGAATCATCATTAAATCTCTGTAACAAGTGCATTGAAGCCGGAGATTCTTATTTTGAATAACAAACCGAAACAAATTATAATTTCTTGTTTCTATTTCATTTTACAGACCCAGTCTTAAAAATTCATTGCCACACAGTGTACACGCTACCACACACAACAACATACACGTTACCACACACAACCACATACACGTTACCACACATAACCACGTACATGCAACAATACACACACAGCCACACACAACCATACACAACCACGTACACGTAACAATACACACACAGCCACACACACAACCATACATAACCACGTGCACGCAACAATACACACACAACCATACACAACCACGTACACGCAACAATACACACACAGCCACACACACAACCATACACACACAACCATATGCAAGCAACCAGACGCACGCAGCCACACCCAACCACACATACATAAAGTCACACACAATCCCACACATAGCCACACACAACCACACACACATAAAGTCACACAGAATCCCACACACACATAAAGTCACACAGAATCCCACACACAACCACACACACATAAAGTCACACAGAATCCCACACATACCCACACACAATCACACACACATAGTCACACACAATCACACACACACACACATAAAGTCACACACAATCACACACACAGTCACACACAACCACACACACAACCACGTACACGCAACAATACACACACAGCCACACACACAACCATACACAACCACGTACACGCAACAATACACAACCACGTACACGCAACAATACACACACAGCGACACACACAACCAATACACAACCACGTACACGCAACAATACACACACAGCCACACACACAACCATACACAACCACGTACACGCAATAATACACACACAGCCACACGCACAACCATACACACACAACCCTATGCAAGCAACCACACGCACACAGCCACACACAACCACACACACATAAAGTCACACACAATCCCACACACACATAAAGTCACACACAATCCCACACACACATAAAGTCACACACAATCCCACACACACATAAAGTCACACACAATCCCACACATAGCCACACACAACCACACACACATAAAGTCACACACAATCCCACACACACATAAAGTCACACAGAATCCCACACACACATAAAGTCACACAGAATCCCACACACAACCACACACACATAAAGTCACACAGAATCCCACACATAGCCACACACAATCACACACACATAGAGTCACACACAATCACACACACACATAAAGTCACACACAGTCACACACACAGTCACACACACAGTCACACACAACCACACACACACAACCACGTACACGCAACAATACACACACAGCCACACACACAACCATACACAACCACGTACACGCAACAATACACAACCACGTACACGCAACAATACACACACAGCGACACACACAACCAATACACAACCACGTACACGCAACAATACACACACAGCCACACACACAACCATACACAACCACGTACACGCAATAATACACACACAGCCACACGCACAACCATACACACACAACCCTATGCAAGCAACCACACGCACACAGACACACACAACCACACACACATAAAGTCACACACAATCCCACACACACATAAAGTCACACACAATCACACACATAGCCACACACACATAAAGTCACACACAATCCCACACATAGCCACACACACATAAATTTACACACAATCCCACACATAGCCACACACAACCACACACACATAAAGTCACACCCAACCACACACACAACCACACACATACACAAACAAACAAAATGGCAGAGCTGCTCCTCCTTGACATTGCATGACTTTATAAAAACTTTTTCTAAAAAAAAAAGTGCTAAATTTAAAATCACAAAGTTGAAAAAGCAATTGAAAGATCGGCACTTTTTTTCCTGACGTTCAGCTGTTTGCTTTGCAAGGAAACGTGCTCCGTGCTTTTTAAATGTCAAGTATGTATAGAATCTTGAGCACTTCTACTCGCGCGGCTTAATGCGACTTCCACCGTAATCATCAAATCACTCCTAAACAATAAGACCTGTAATCCCTCTTTAAAATAGTCGTTTATTCTTTTGCAATGCACGACACTCACTTCCTTTGAAAAGAACTATAGAACAATGGGTGTCAAGGAATCGAAGTTCACAAACTGATTTTGCACGATAAAAATTGTAGTTAAAAGCTCATAATAAATTAAAAGACTTTATTAAGTACAATTAAAACATCACAGTTAAAAAACACATGACCTTTCGGGACCGACTCCTCAGATGTAACACAATCACACAAAACATGAAGGAACAATGATAAAAATACATCAAGTCACATGATTAGGTGGCGTAGTTTGTATGCGCAGATGAACCTTCTTGGTTAGCTGCGCATACAAACTACGCGCAGATGAACCAAGAAGAAAAAGGCTTAATTGATGTTATTAAAAAATGTTCAAATTCAGAATGGAGTTGTTCCTGGCTGTCAGTGCGAGTTTCCACGCAGTAGGAATAATAGAAGGGTAATCATCTTTGCAGCAAGCAGACCCAAATTCGTAAATAACTAAGCTTTCAGCAAACCGAGTATTAGGCTTCGAAGTTAGGGTGACCAGATCACAACTCACACTCCACCAAAATATAACAAGTTAGTAAAATCATTTAATGCATTGATTATGATACGCTTTCCAACATACCAGAAATTATACTCAAGTTATGAGGATAATGGCTGTGGAATAAATCTCGCTCCTGTGTCCTGACCTTTGACCCCATTTCGATGATATTCAACAGAACCGGTTCAGTACACCTCAAGAATAACATACTAAAGTTTTGTCGTAATAGAAGCAGTTTTACGCAAGTTATGAGAATAATGGCTGTGGAATAAATCTTGCTTTTCGGCAATGACCTTTGACCCCATTTTGTTGATATTCAACAGAACCGGTTCACTATACCTCCGGAACAACATGATAACGTTTTGTCGCAATCGAAACATTTTTTGGTAAGTTATGATGCACAAGGGCAATGGAATGGATCCCACTCCAGCGTCCTGACCCTTGTACCCCATTTCTCCCATTTTCAACAGGGTTCGTCCCCAGTGGCTCCCTACCACATACTAAAATTTCTTCGAAATCGAACCATTTTTACGCAAGTTATGACGCATAAGGGCAATGGAACAAATCCCGCTCTTATGTGCTGCCTGACCTTTGACCCCATTTCGCCCATTTTCAATAGGGTTCGTGCCCAGGTGGTTCCCTACCACATACTAAAATTTCATCGAAATAGAACCATATTTACGCATGTTATGATGCATAAAGGCAATGGAATGGATTCCACCTTTATGCCCTGAACTTTGACCCCATTTCGCCCGTTTTCAATAGGGTTTGTCCCCAGGTGGTTCCTTACAAAATACTAAAATTTCATCGAAATCGAACCATATTTACGCATGTTATGACGCATAAAGGCAATGTAATGGATGCCGCTTTTATATCCTGACCTTTGACCCCATTTCACCCATTTTCAATAGGTTTCGTTCCCAGGTGGTTCCTTACCACAAACCAAAATTTCATCGAAACCGAATCATTTTTACGCAAGTTATGATGCATAAGGGCAATGGAATAAATCCCGCTCTTATGCCCTGCCTGACCTTTGACCCCAATTTGCCAATTTTCAATAGGGTTCGTTCGGGCCCAGGTAGTTTTCTACCACATCCTGAAATTTCATCGAAATCGAACCATATTTACGCATGTTATGACGCATAAAGGCAATGAAATGGATCCCGCTCTTATGGCGTGACCTTTGACCCCACTTCACCCATTTTCAATAGGGTTCGTCCTCTGGTTGTCCCTACCACATACTAAAATTTCATCGAAATCGAACCATTTTTACGTGAGTTATCGTGCCGACAGACAGACAGACGGACGGACGGACGGACGGAAAAATCTGGAGCATATACGCTTCTTCAACCTACGGTTCTAAAGCGTAAAAAATGACGCGAGTATGCAACACCATGCGCAATTATAACAAATGCTTCCTTCTGTAGCGCGCTTGATCTGATCACCGCGCGTACTTCCGAGTGAGACTATGTTTCTAAGCCACTTGCCATTTTCACTTGAAGCCGTTCCCCAAAATGTTACCTTTTAATTCAAATTCATGTGCGAAACAACACCTTTTGTTCACTAGAGTGTATTAACGGTGGAAGACACTTATTTATATACCCCGCCTGAGTTCGTCGAGAGTTACCTATTCGTCAGTATAAATATAAAATAAACACCTAATGACCATGATTCTTGCGAATTTATATTAATATATGTGTATTTATTTCACAGAATATACCTTGCATTATAAATCGGATGACGGATCATGGCTTTCAAAAAAGTTACGAAGCACTACGGACCAGTACAGCCTTCAAAACTTACGCTGCGGTACGAAGTACCACATGTACCTCACGGCTTCCAACAGCCTTGGCACAGGGGAGCCTAGTTTGTCAGTGTCAGTCAGGACAAAAGGAGCAGGTACCGATCTTTTTATAAGTATCTTTCTTGTATTCATTGTATACAAGGGTCTTACTGAAAGTAATGCATCCTCCTTAATAACTTTTGAAATTTTGAAGTAATTTTAATGAAACTGTACGGACATGTACGGGAACAAATATTTTTACCAATGCAGGAACAAATATTTTTACCAATGCGGGAACAAATATTTTTACCAGTGCGGGAACGAATATTTTTACCAATGCGGGAACAAATATTTTTACCAATGCGGGAGCAAATATTTTTACCAATGAGGGAGCAAATATTTTTACCACTGAGGGAACGAATATTTTTACCAATGCGGGAACGAATATTTTTACCAATGCGGGAACGAATATTTTTACCAATGCGGGAACAAATATTTTTACCAATGAGGGAACGAATATTTTTACCAATGCGGGAACAAATATTTTTACCAATGCGGGAGCAAATATTTTTACCAATGCGGGAACAAATATTTTTACCAATGCGGGAACAAATATTTTTACCAATGCGGGAACAAATATTTTTACCAATGCGGGAACAAATATTTTTACCAATGCGGGAACAAATATTTTTACCAATGCGGGAGCAAATATTTTTACCAATGAGGGAGCAAATATTTTTACCACTGAGGGAACGAATATTTTTACCAATGCGGGAACGAATATTTTTACCAATGCGGGAACAAATATTTTTACCAATGAGGGAACGAATATTTTTACCAATGCGGGAACAAATATTTTTGCCAATGAGGGAACGAATATTTTTACCAATGCGGGAACAAATACAGTATTTTTACCAAAGAGAGAACGAATATTTTTACCAATGCGGGAACGAATATTTTTACCAATGCGGGAACGAATATTTTTACCAATGCGGGAACGAATATTTTTACCAATGAGGGAACGAATATTTTTACCAATGCGGGAACAAATATTTTTACCAGTGCGGGAACAAATATTTTTTACCAATGAGGGAGCAAATATTTTTACCACTGAGGGAACGAATATTTTTACCAATGCGGGAACGAATATTTTTACCAATGCGGGAACAAATATTTTTACCAATGAGGGAACGAATATTTTTACCAATGCGGGAACAAATATTTTTGCCAATGAGGGAACGAATATTTTTACCAATGCGGGAACAAATACACTGCTGGACAATTGCTAAGGACGGATCATAAACGGCTATATAGTGCATGAAAAAGTAAGTGTGGTTGGATGTCAAGTGAAATAAAATAATGTCAGAATGACAGGACATTACAAGAAAGACAATTTATTGTGCTCTGAAATCCAGAAGGCTTTGGAACTTGTTCAAGGCACAAACAGGCCATTTTGTGCAGAATACGTAAACGTGAAAAAAAAAATGCAATTACCGTCCGCAGGCGTTCCGGTGTAAGATGTCAATACAGGATATGGCGACCATGGAGGGTGATGCAAGATTCCACACGTCGTGTCATGCTTTGCACAACATTATCAAGCAGCTGTTGTAGTAATTTATCCCGTTCCTCTGTCAGTGCACGGATTAGGGTGTCCTTGTTTATTGGAGGGCATTGGCAACCAGCAAGACAACTCTCCAAAGCACCCCACGCATTTTCAATGGGATTCAAATCTGGAGAACGTGCTGGCCATACGTGGCGTTGAATATCCTCGCTCTCAAGACACTTCTGGACAGCGACTGTTCGATGACATGTTGCGTTGTTGTCCATGAAAATGAATCTATCACCGACAGCACCACGGAACATGCGAACATGAGGTAGCAGAACATCATTAATGTATCGTTGGCCAGTCATAGTCCCAGTTGGAAGCACATAGAGGGACGTACGGCCATTGATCATGATGCCAGCCCATATCATGACACTACATGTCGGATATCGGTCCCTTTCCTGTATGTTTGCTGGACAATATGCAGTACCACTATCACGCCAGATCAGTTGTCATCGACAATCAGACGATAGACTGTATCTACTCTCATCTGAGAAGACGACAGCAGACCAGTCGTTATCAGTCCAATTGCGATGTTGATGGCACCATTGCAAACGGGCAGTACGGTGACGTCTGGACAATGGGATGCACACAACAGGACGGCGGGCGTATAGTCCTCCTTCATACAAACTTCTGGCGACAGTTTTTCGGGAGATCCGCTTGCCAGTAGCAGCCATAAACTGATTTGCTACCTCACTAGCTGTGCTGCGCCGGTGTCTTTTTGTTGATAGCACTATGTACCGATCTTCTGCAGGTTGCGAACACGACCTCCGCCGTGACGTTTGCTACACTCTCCATTTGATTGAAGTGATTTCCAAAGCCTTGAAACAACACTGCGGCTGACGTCGTACTCCCTGGCAACATCTGTTATTTTTCGCCCTTCTTCAATCTTGCCAATAATACGGCCACGCGTAAAATCATCTAGGTGATGTCGGGAAGACATACTGAAAATTGCACGTTCGTCAATTGATTCTTTCCCTTTCAACTTTGCGTTTTAACAACAACGGTCAATACGCGTCAAATCCTACATATCTCTTATCAGCGCTATGACGTCACGAACAAGTTCGGCAATCCAAAATTTGCATACGCACAACACGTCTTATTGTATCCCGCACTTATGCTAATTTCCACATTTTCCTGCTTTCCATTTTATGGTTGCTACCGTTGCTATTGTCATCCGTCCTTAGCAATTGTCCGGCAGTGTATTTTTACCAAAGAGAGAACGAATATTTTTACCAATGCGGGAACGAATATTTTTACCAATGCGGGAACGAATATTTTTACCAATGTGGGAACGAATATTTTTTACCAATGAGGGAACGAATATTTTTACCAATGAGGGAACGAATATTTTTACCAATGCGGGAACAAATATTTTTTACCAATGCGGGAACAAATATTTTTTACCAATGCGGGAACAAATATTTTTACCAATGCGGGAACAAATATTTTTACCAATGCGGGAACAAATATTTTCTACCAATGCTGGAACAAATTTACGGCAGACCGCCTATGACAAATGCAGGTCCCAATTGAAATCATTATAGCGTTCAAAATATGTGCCGCACACTAATCGTGTGGCCATATTCGTAAACAGCATGGATACCAATTCATGTACTGCGCAATACATCGTGCGAGCGACGCTCGCTCGCTGTGCGTGTGGGAGATGATGCACTATTTCTGGGTGTGCCGCCGCTTTTGAGTCAGTCTACCTTGGCAACCGTGAACGCAACACGACTACGCGTGGTATCGTTTTAAAACTCCGGACGAGATCTATTCAAATGTACGAAGAACATTTTGCAGTGGTTTGAACTAAACATTTAAAAAATTGTTTTTTCGTGAAGCGGAGAACACTTTTGGAAATATCGCGGTTTATCTGGACAATCGTGAGTGCAAAACGGCTGTGCGTGGTATCATTTTCAAGCTCTCGACGAGATCTATTCAAATGTACGAAGAACATTTCGCAGTGGTTTGACCTAAACATTTTAAAAACTGTTTTTTCGTGAAGCGGTGAACACTTTTGACAATATCGCGGTTTATCTGGACAATCGTGAGTGCAAAAAAGTTGTGCGGGGTATCGTTTTCAAGCTCTCGACGAGATCTATTCAAATGTACGAAGAACATTTCGCAGTGGTTTGAACTAAACATTTTAAAAAATGTTTTTTCGTGAAGCGGTGAACACTTTTGAAAATATCGCGGTTTATCTGGACAATCGTGAGTGCAAAAAAGTTGTGCGTGGTATCGTTTTAAAGCTCTCAACGAGATCTATTCAAATATGTAAAGAACATATCTCAGTTCTTTAAACTAAAATTTTAAAAAACTGTTTTCGTGTAAACGGATTAACATTTTGGACAATGCAACAGAATTCGCAGAACGAACGCGCGCAAAAGTGCAGAAAATCAAAACGAGAGGCAAGAGCAAGTGATGAGGAATGTAAAAAGCCCAAGAAGACATATCACCACGCTGGGTAATTCGTCTTTTGATCTCCTTTGTGTTCGCAATGTATCCAGCATTATTTAAAAAAATATATACAAGCTACTTTTCATATCACAGCTCTGTGTTGGCAATTAAATAATAGCTTTGAAATTCTACTCGATTAGCTCATTTAAAATCTTCGATCTTCAAGTCATAGTCCAATGTTCCAAATTAACGGTCAATTAGAACTGAGCCTGCCTGTATTTCATTTTCACGCTGTTTACTGTGCGATTTTTTATACGTTTTCTTCCAATACTTATGAATTCATTTCTTTTCTGTTTTCAGCTCCGATGCCAGCGCCTCAAAACTCTTTTATAACGCTCAACTCAACTTTCGTGATCTTGCATTTAGACGGCTGGCAGAGTGGCGGATGCCCTATCCAGTATTTTGGAATTCAGTATCACGTTAAATATCAATCACAGTGGATCTCCATACCAGAAAAGATTCCAGCAACCAGGGATAAAACCAGACTGGGTCAACTAATTCCAGACAGAGATTACGTTCTTATGGTTACAGCTTTCAGTGAAGCTGGCGTAACTCAGGAAGAGTATAAATTCAGAACGCTGCCGATTATCATACCAGGTAAGCGCTACTCCACTAAATCTGACATATTTTATTTTAGAAGTCAAAATGACAGCTTTCATATTGAGTAATGTTCATATTCAATGTTAAAACTTTACAGAAAGTTTTAACATTGAATACTGTTCTCAGAGTATTTTTGAAAATCTGATATAAAACGACGGGTCTATTTAACCGGTGTCCAAAATTAACGCGACAAATATAAATTCGAGAATTTGTCCAAAACGAGACAACTGACTGTAAACAGTTTTCAGAGACATGTGCAAGAGGAAACGCTAAGTCGACGTAACCAAGCAGCATTGTGGTGACTGGTATGGTTATATGCTAATGACGACCGTATGTCCTTATTCTGGGCAGCGGGTTGCAGTAATTTTTTTTTTCTTTTGATTGGAGGTTTAACGACCACCGTGAGCAACTCAATGGGCTATAAGCAGTCGCCCGTCCCTAATTTAGGGTCACTGGTTCCAGGGAAGGGAGAGAGCCAGTGCCGTAAGACAAACACAACATCCATGCCTCACCGGGATTCGAACCCGGACCCCTTACGGACGAATGATCATAGGCCTGCGCCACCGAGGCGGCTGCAGTAATTGAAGCTTGAGTTGTTGGTTTTTTAACTGAAGTTTTAACGACCACCGTGAGCAACTCATTGGGTTGTAAGCAGTCGTCCGTCCTTAATTTAGAGCCACTCGTTGCGGCCCCGGTGGCGCAGTGGTCTAAGCGATGGCCTCTGATCATTCGTACGAAATATGACCAGGTTCGAATCCCGGTGAGGCACGGATGTTGTATTTGTCTTACGGCACTGGCTCTCTCCCTTCCCTGGAACCAGTGACCCTAAATTAGGGACGGACGACTGCTTATAGCCCATTGAGTTGCTCACTGTGGTTGTTAAACCTTCAATTGCCGCTCCGGTGGCGCAGTTGTCAAAGCAATGGCCTCTGATCATTCATCCGAAAAGGGTCCGCGTTCAAATTCCGCTGAGGCATGGATGTTGTGTTTTTCTTACGGCCCTGGCTCTTTCCCCTCCCTGGAACCAGTGACCCTAAATAAGGGACGGGCGACTGCTTATAGCCCATTGAGTTGCTTACTGTGGTTGTTAAACCTTCAATTGCCGCTCCGGTGGCGCAGTTGTCTAAGCGATGGCCTCTGATCATTCGTCCGAAAAGGGTCCATGTTCGAATCCCGGTGAGGAATGGATGTTGTGTTTGTCTCACGGCACTGGCTGTCTCCCTTCCCTGGAACCAGTGACCCTAAATTAGAGACGGGCGACTGCTTATAGCCCATTGAGTTGCTCACTGTGGTCGTTAAACCTCCAATAAAAAAAAAAAAAAAAAACATGTTTAAAAAATCATGCAATGCATTGATTATGATACGCTTTCGAACATTCCAGAAATCATTACTCAAGTTATGAGAATAATGGCTGTGGAATAAATCTCGGCCTTGTTCCCTGAACTTTGATCCCATTTCGATGATATTCTATAGAACCGGTTCAGTGTACCTTCGAAATAACATGATAAAGTTTTGTCGGAATGGAAGCATTTTTACGTAAGTTATAACGCATAATGGCGGTGGAAGTTATTCTGCTCCTATGTCCTAACCTTTGACCCCATTTCGCTTATTTTCAATAGGGTTTGTCCCAGGTGGTCCCCTACCATATACTAAATTTTAATCGAAACCGAACCTTTTTTGCGTTAGTTATGACGCATAAGAGCAGTGGAATGGATCCCGCTCCTTTGTGCTAACCTTTGGCCCCATTTTGTTCGCGTTCAATAGGGGTCGTTCCCAGGTGACCCCTTCCACATACTAAAAGTTCATCGAAATCGAACGATTTTGCGCAAGTAATCGTGCGGAAGAACATACACACACAAAGCGTGACGTAATGAAACTTTAATAGGATCCACACACACAACGCGTGACGTAATGAGACAGATGGCGTGACCGCGCGCCAACATATCAAGTGCGAGATTGTGACGTCATAAGATCGTCCCAAGGTAGTTCCCTACCACATGAAAGAATTTCATCGAAATCGAACTATTTTTACGCACGTTATGACGCAAAAGGCAATGGAATGCATCCCGCTCCTTTGTCCCGAGCTTTGACTCCACTTCACTCATTTTCAACAGAGTTCATTCCCAGGTGGTCCCCTACAATATACTAAAATGTCATCGACATCGAACCATATTTACCCAAGTTGTGACGCATAAGGGCAATGGAATGGATCTCGGTCCTATGCTGTGACCTTGTACCCCATGTCGTGCATTTTCGATAGGTTTCGTCCCCAGGTGGTCCCTTACCACATACTAAAATTTCATCGAAATCGAACCATTTTTACGCGAGTTATCGTGCCGATAACTCGGACAGACGGACAAAGCTGGAACATATACTCTTCTTCGACATACGGTTGGAAAGCGTAAAAAAATAGCCACTGGTTCTAGGATAGCGTGAGAACCAGTTAAGTAAGACAAATACAATATGCATGCCTGACGGGGATTCGAACCCAAACCCTTCCAGAACGAATGGTCATAAGCCACCGCTTACACAACTGCGCTACCGTGCGAAGAAGCTTGAGTTGGACTGTTAGCGGAAGAATGGCTCGGCACCATCATTTAGGGGATGCTCTACAGTGAAGAGTTATTGACAGATCGGGAACAGGGTTATCACAGTCTCAGGACTGCCCTGGTAGCACAGTGGTCTAAGCGATGGATTCCAATCATTCGCACGAGATGGGTCCGGGTTCGAATCCCGTTGAGGCATGGATGTTGTGCTTGCCTTACGTCACTGGCTCACTCCCTTCCCTGGAACCCGTGTCCCTAATTTAGGGACACGGGTTCCAGGGATGCCTCGATACATTCAGACATCTTGCAACCTTAGCAGGAGCAAGTGACCCATCTCAGGCAGCTAGATGTCTGAATGCGTCGAGGGAAGTGGTCTGTAATCTCTGGAAACTGAAACAATAACTGAAAGGCCAGTATTGTCTATAACAGCTCGCCGCCATAGGAAAGTGACAGCCAACAGCTCTCCTCTGCTACCGGAACCCCGATGTGGAGGCCAAAAGTTTTCAGCACAGCGCATAGCGGCAAAACTAACTGCGCCTTACCGGTGGTGGAAACAATTTATACTGTGAAATTAGTTGGCGAGTAAATTTGTTTCTGAAAGACATAGCTAGTTTTGGAGGACTTCACAGGAATGATGGGTTCTCAAGAAACTCCGATTGGTTGTGTTTGAAAGTGTAATTGTACCTACTCTGATGTACGGCAGTGAAACCTGGGTACTGTATAAGAAATGTAGGAGTCGTTTGTGTGCTCGTGAGTTGAGTTACTTATAAATGGTTGGTTGCGAGACACGTTCTGGTCACGTGACGAACAAAGATGTGCAATATAAAACAATTGTCACTAAATTGCTCTTATATTGCTTGGTTGTTTGGCAATTTCGAAAGAATGAGTGGTGAGATGTTTTCAAAGTCATTTATTTTCTGCCGAAGTGGCAGAAAAGAAAGGCCAAGGAAATCACAGATTCAAGAATGTCTGCATAAGTAACAAATAAAGAGTATGACGTACAAAACGTCTTGTGTGAGACGTATGATGGATATAAGCGAAGCTTGAGCTGCGTACCGAGATCGCTGTATATGAAGACCTTTGATACATCAACAGTAAATAAAATCTCGTTCCGTCAGTTTTAAGCTGTTGAACCTTCTTGCAGAAGCTAAACTCTGAATCTCAAAGAACAGCTCAGCGATACGCATGACTTCATAGCGTTCAACGCACCAGCGCGCTACAAAAGCTCAAACACAAGTCACGTGCAGAATACTTTGTAATATATGTTCAGGTATGCAACCAAAGCCTAAAGATAGCAAAGGGACATCTCAGTAAGGAAAGAAAACAGATTATGGCACTGAGAAAAGAAGATGGTTCTGTAACAAGAAATAGAGGCGAAATTTTGACAAGAGTGAAAGATTTCTACTCCAAATTATATGAAAGGGACGATACATGTACTCCAGACATCATGAAAGGTACCAGAGTTCTTCCAGTCCTCCCAGCAGAAGTTGCACATGCAATCAAGAACATGAAGCGGGGAAAAGCCCCAGGAGAACATGGAATTACTGTAGACATCATACAAGAAGCAAGTGGAGAAATCGAAACAGTACTCGCCCAAATTTTCACTCGATGCCTTAATGAAGGGAAAATTCCTGAGGATTGGAACAACGCTACAATGATCTTGCTACATAAAAAAGGTGACATTGAGGATCTCAGGAACTACAGACCTATCAGCCTCCTATCAGTAGTTTATAAAATCTTCACTAAAGTTCTTTCACACCGCTTGAAGGTAACACTGGACATGGCTCAACCGAGAGAACAAGCTGGATTCAGGAGTGGCTACAGCACAATAGATCATATCCACGTACTGAGAGAACTAATTGAAAGAGCGAGGGAATATGAACTTCTATTGTCCATGGCTTTTATCGATTATGAAAAAGCCTTTGATTCGGTGAAACCATCAGCAGTTGCAATGGCTCTGAAATCCTGCGGTATTGAAGAAATATACATTAATATTATTAATAACATCTATGAAAATGCAAGTGCAAAGATTCGGCTGTTTGAAAATACAACACACATAAAAATTGGAAAGGGAGTGAGACAAGGTGACACCATATCTCCGAAGCTCTTTAATGCCACATTGGAAAATGTCTTTCAATCACTGAACTGGGAAAACAAAGGGATAAAGATTAATGGAGATTATCTAACCCACCTTCGTTTTGCTGATGACGTAGTCATTTTTGCAACTACCCCATCAGAGCTGCAGAGTATGATCCAGGAACTTGCTGACAAGAGTAAAGAAGTGGGATTAAAAATGAACTTTCAGAAGACAAAAGTGATGTACAATGCTTTTACAAGAAATGAAGATTTATCGATTGATGGAGAAAAGCTGAAGATAACAGACACGTACGTTTATCTTGGACAACAGATATCAAGTGAGGGTCACATTGATGAAGAAATTAATCGGCGTACAAAACTTGCCTGTAGAGCTTTTGGAAGAAACAGCATAATTTTCAAGAGCAATATGCCATTATGTCTTAAAAGAAAAGTGCTTGATCAATGCATCCTTCCAGTGCTTACGTATGGTGCAGAGACATGGACCTTAACTAAAAGAGACATACAAAGGCTTCAGACAACTCAAAAAGCATGGAGAGGTGCATGCTTGGTGTAACCAGGAGAGATAAGAAGAGGAACTCGTGGATCCGAAAAATGACAAGAGTGGAAGACATCATGATCAGAGTGAAATCCCTGAAATGGCAATGGGCTGGACATACTGCCAGAAGGACAGACCATCGATGAACAGCCAAAATTTTAGATTGGATTCCAAGGGACAGGAAAAGACCCAGAAGAAGACCTCATGGGAGATAGGTGGATGAAATTCGAAAGTATGCAGGAGTGACTTGGAGGAGACTGGCACAAGACAGACCGTTGTGGAAGAAACTTGGGGAGACCTTCATCCAGCTGTGGATTGATAATGGTTGACAATGATGATGATGAATATGCAACTCTGTTACTGAGACCTAATCTTACAATCCAAAGTTTTACGAAAACAAGGAAGTAAAATAACAAGGACATAATGTAGAAATAAAAGAGAGAAACAGAGAGCTAGCCAAAAGAAGATCATCAAATGTTGAAAAGTCAGTGCTATATTCTATATGTACAATATATATTATTCAAGCAGTGCCCCCCCTCCCCCGTCCGTCCGTGCGTTTGCGCAGTAGCTTAAGTAATGGATTTGGGTTTGAAATCCGAGATGAAGTCAAACATCTCGGTTTTCAAACTTCTATAAATCATCTTAAATTCTACTGTACGTTCGTTTTTTGAAGACAAAATGTGTACATTACCAGAAAACACTTGAATTTGAGACAGAAGCCACGCCTACCGGCTAAGCTCCACCCCCAAATTGTATCATTGGTTAAAACGTAACAGCACGTATTTTCTCTTTTTATTGTGGAGCCAACGAGAGACCGCATTCATTCTGAATATGGTAAGAAGGTCTGCAGTCATTCGTTGACGCCACTTTCTGGGACAATCCCTCAAAACGTAAAAGCCGCGCCCAAGGAGTGATATTTTGCGCCATCTATTGCAGAAGATGAAGCCTAACACTCATTCAAAGACAGCCTTAAGAAAATTTGCTAGAAAAGCTCCGAAAAAATTGTCAAAACTAAAAGTCAACTTTTTATGTTACTGCATATGCGGCATTGGTTGTAATTCTTGTATTGTAAATTCTGGGTAGGTCTTTAGGGTGTAAGGTCCCTAATGTGCCAAATACCTATTTTGTTATGGTCCTTGCTATTCATTAAAACTAATGTCAAAACATCACGTTTCATAATTATTAATATACCCGTTTCGCAGCGTAATGTATCGTTCACAATTTGATTGAATTTCATTTAAATTGCAGACGACAACAGGGACCCCAGGATTGACTTCATCATCACCATGATGCTTTTGGTGGAGGATGGACGTCAAAATTATTCTCGGCTTGTAGCGAAAATAACCTTTCGTTCGCCCCTGCGTACATGCCTCAATATGCACCGTGTAGATACAGCACCCGTAAGACACTTCCCTTCGGCCTGAAGCTGGACAATTTTTAGAGCCATTTTGAGAAGCAATTCGAATATATATTAATATTTTTCTCGTTGCGGTTAACTACACTTGCCATAAACTTGAATTTTGCAGGGGCTTTGTAGAATTTTGTAATAGCAAATAGATGCGGAATGTCTGTTGTAAACTTACTCATCACCATTGTCAACAATTATCAATCCACTGCTGGACGAAGGTCTCCCCAAGCCTCTTCCACAACGGTCTATCTTGTGCCAGTCTCCTCCATGTTACTCCCGTATACTTTCGAATTTCATCCACCCATCTTCCATGCGGTCTTCTTCTGGGACTTTTCCTGTCCCTTGGAATCCAATCTAAAATTTCAACTGTCCATGGATGGTCTATCCTTCTGGCAGTATGTCCAGCCCATTGCCATTGCAGGGATTTTACTCTGATCATGATGTCTTCCACTCTTGTCATTTTTCGGATCCACGAGTTCTTCTTCTTAACTCTCCTGGTTACAGCAAGCATGCACCTCTCCATGCTGCATTGAGTTGTCTGCAGCCTTTGTATGTCTCTATTAGCTAAGGTCCACGTCTCTGCACCATACGTAAGTACTGGAAGGATGCATTGATCAAACACTTTTTTTAAGACATAATGGCATTTTGCTCTTGAAAATTATGCTGTTTCTTCCAAAAGCTCTCCAGACAAGTTTTATACGCTGATTAATTTCTTCATCAATGTGATCCTCACTTGATATCTGCTGTCCAAGATAAATGTATGTATCTGTTATCTCCCGCTTCTCTCCATCAATCGATAAATCTTCAATTCTTGTAAAAGCATTGTTCATCACTTTTGTCTTCTGAAACTTCATTTTTAATCCCACTTCTTTACCAGGACATATTTTTACTAATATGTGCTAACTGTGCTTTAACTTTCTTCAGTATTTCTGACATTGTTTTTAAGCATGTTATAAGTTTCACTACCGTTAAGCTTATTACGATCACGGAATTTACCCCTTTTGCATTTGCATTGCAATTTTGTAGATACTTTTGCATTGCACCACTGGCTGCAAAATCAATTTTTAGAAATTTCTTCATCTCTTCCGATGCAAATTCATGCTCCTGTAGCACTTGCAGATGAATAGCATCATTATCAAATAAGGAGCAGTGTTTTTCGTTTTGTTTGATGTCGATGAAATCATATAAAAACTGCCTTCCGATATCGAATAAAAACAAATTAATAGTTTGTGGTTTCCACAAAACATGTAGAGCTATCTGCTTTTTGTTTACCAAACACATATTCTTTTCTCCGTGGAACACTGATAACAGCGGAAATATTTTCATTTCCGAGCAAACTCCGAGCAAACACGTTCAACAGCAGCTTGTGCTGCCATCTGTCAGCATGTTCCTTTATTTTCCAAGAATAAAGAGACTATCGGTCTCTTACATTAGTCAATAGATGGCAGCACATGATCACTTCACTTATTTGAAACATCACCTGCATGCAGGACAACCCTCATTATCAGTAGCGCACTGGCGATCCATAAACGACCGTGGAAACGGACTTATTGCGGCTTACTTTTGTAAAAAAAAAAGAAAAAAATCAAAATATGCCAACTATAAAGTTAATGGTACATCATCATTGCCATTTCAACACAAGTCTACAGATTACTGCAATGTTCGTATTGAGGCATGTTCCAGCCAACATTTTACCTTTTTTTTTTACATCAGCATAATATGTAAGTAAAAATACCTTCGATTGTAAAGCGGTAGACAAGGTACGTTCTCTGACAAAGGCTGTCTAAAAATGTTTTCCATTCTTAGGAATTTTATTGTGGAAGCTGAATTCAGAATCGTAATATTTTCTTCGCTTTTAGTAAGAAGGGTTATGCAAATGAGTCACAATTAATTATTTTTCGGCTTACGTATCATAAACAAAAACAGTCATGAAAAACTATCATCAAAAATGAAAATTTCAGAATTTCAGTGTAAATTTATAAAGTGAGAAAAAGTAAAGGATGCCAAAATTAGTGTTTGTTTAATTAATTTCATGGGATGCAGTATTTTCTGCTGTAGCTAAAGGAGAGTCTTCAAAAGTGTAGTTCGAGATTTCATAGCTGTAAAGGTAGTAAATCAGAAGCAGGTCTCGATGAAAGGCAAAGAGTGCACATTTACATACATGTAAATCAAGCCAAAACTTTTACCGTTAGTGAGCTTCAATGCAATTTCGCATCCAATGAATTTCGAGTTTCTATCCTTGATTACTTACAGTATATTTGATTTTATTATTGATTATGTTCTTTGATTGAACATTCAGCTTCAACTGCAATTACGTTAACGCACAGAAAATCCGCAGAAAAGAACTGAGAAGCATAAGTTTGAAAGTCTAGCAGGAGGTAGGGCTCAGCGAAACACCTGTAAGGTTTTTTTTTGTTTTTTTTTGGAAGCCATCAACCGGTAAACAAACTTTGTAGTTGTAAAACGTTATTTGGGTTTCTTCTATACACATAAAAACATGAATCTAATCTAATTTAAATGTCCTGTCATTTTTAATTAAACGCTCTTCTGCAACTTCTACTCAGCGGCGTAACCATGATTCAAAATCGGGGGGGGGGGGGGGGGGCGATCACATATACACACATTATATATCATCATTATCAATGCGCTGCTGGATGAAGGTCTCCCCAAGTTTCTTCCACAATTGTATGTCTTGAGCCTGTCATCTCCAAGTCACTCCAACATACTTTCGAATTTCATTCATCCATCTCCCATGGGGTCTCCTCCTGGATATTTTCCTGTTACTTGGAATCCAATCAAAAATCTCGGTTGTCCATCGGTGATCCGTTCTTCTAGCAACATGTCTAGCCCATTGCCATTTCAGTGATTTCATTCTGGTCACGATTTCGTCCACTCCTGTCATTTTCCTTATCCACAAGTTCCTCTTCTTATCTTTCCTGATTACACCAAGCATGTATTTCTCCATGCCTCTTTGAGTTGCTGCAGTCTTTGTATGTCTTTTTTAGTTAAGGTCCATGTTTGTGCTCCATACGTAAGCACTGGCAAGATGCATTGATTAAACACTTTTCTTTTAAGACATAATAGCATACTATTAAAAATTCCACAGTTTCTTCCAAAAGCTCTCCACCCAAGTTTTATACGCCGTTTAATTTCTTCAGCAATGTGACCCTCACTTGGTATCTGCTGCCCAAGATAAATGTAGGAATCGGTTGTCTCAAGCTTTTCTCCATCAATCAATAAATCTTCGTTTCTTGTAAAAGCATTGTACGTCACTTTTGTCTTCTGAAAGTTCATTTTTAATCCCATTTCTTTCCTCTTGTCAGCAAGTTCTTGGATCATACTCTGCAGCTTTGAATGGGTAGTTGCAAAGAAGACTACGTCATCAGCAAAACGAAGGTGATTTAAGTAATCTGCATTAATCTTTATCCCTTTGTTTTCCCAGTTCAATGATTGAAAGACATTTTGCAACGTGGTGTTAAAGAGCTTGGGAGATATAGTGTCACCTTGTCTCACCCCTTTCCAATTCTTATTTCAAATATCCGAACCTTAGCACTTGCATTTCATAGATGTTATTACTGCTGCACCCAGGAACATGTGATCATACAAAAGAGCAAATAATTTTGCTTTCGTTACTTCGTATTTTATGTTAAAGCGCTCGTAAGAAAAAAAAATGCTTTCCAGTAGTTTACGGAGGGGGGGGGGGGCTTATAACCAGTAGTTTACGGATATCCCTTTTTTACGCTTTCCAACCGTAGGCTGAAGAAGCGTCTATGCTCCAGCTTTTTCCGTCCGTCTGTCTGTCGGCACGATAACTCCCGTAAAAATGGTTCGATTTCGATGAAATTTTAGTATGTGGTAGGGGCCCAACGGGGGACGAACCGTATTGAAAATGGGTGAAGTGGGGTCAAAGGTCACGCCATAAGAGCAGGATCCATTCAATTGCCTTTATGGCTCATAACTTGCGTAAATATGGTTCGATTTCGATGAAATTTTGATATGTGGTAGGGGACCACCAGGAGACGAACTCTCTTGAAAATGGGTGAAGTGGGGTCAAAGGTCACGCCATAAGAGCGGGATCCATTTCACTGCCTTTATGCGTCATAACATGCGTAAATATGGTTCGATTTCAATGAAATTTCACTATGTGGTAGGGAACTACCTGGGCACGAACCCTATTGAAAATTGGGGTCAAAGGTCAGGCAGGGCATAAGAGCGGGATTTATTCCATTGCCCTTATGCGTCATAACTTGCGTAAAAATGGTTCGATTTCGATGAAATTTTGGTATGTGGTAAGGAACAACCTGGGAACGAAACCTATTGAAAATGGGTGGAATGGGGTCAAAGGTCAGGACATAAAAGCGGGATCCATTTCATTGCCTTTATGCGTTATAACATGCGTAAATATGGTTCGATTTCGATGAAATTTTAGTATGTGGTAGGGGACCACTGGGCACGAACCTTATTGAAAATGGGCGAATGGGGTCAAAGGTCAGGCGGGGCATAAAAGCGGTATTTATTCCATTTCCCTTATGCGTCATAACTTGCGTAAAAATGGTTCGATTTCGATAAAATTTTAGTATTTGGTAAGGAACCGCCTGGGGACGAACCCTATTGAAAATGGGCGAAATTGGGTGAAAGGTCAGGGCATAAAGGTGGAATTCATTCCATTGCCTTTATGCGTCATAACATGCGTAAATATGGTTCGATTTCGATGAAATTTTAGTATGTTGTAAAGGACTACTGGGCACGAATCTTATTGAAAATGGGCGAATGGGGTCAAAGGTCAGGCTGGGCATAAAAGCGGTATTTATTCCATTGCCCATATGCGTCATAACGCGTAAAAATGGTTCGATTTCGAAGAAATTTTAGTATGTGGTAGGGAGCCACTGGGGACGAACCCTATTGAAAATGGGCGAAGTGAGGTCAAAGGTCAGGACACTGGAGTGGGATCCATTCCATTGCCCTTGTGCATCATAACTTACCTAAAAATGTTTCGATTGCGACAAAACGTTATCATGTTGTTCGGGGTCAAAGGTCATTGCACAAAAGCAAGATTTTTCCACAGCCATTATTCTCATAACTTGCGTAAAACTGCTTCTATTGCGACAAAACTTTAGTATGTTATTCTTGAGGTGTACTGAACCGGTTCTGTTGAATATCATCGAAATGGGGTCAAAGGTCAGGACACAGGAGCGAAATTTATTCCACAGCCATTATCTTCATAACTTGAGTAATAATTTCTGGTATGTTGGAAAGCGTATCATAATCAATGCATTGCATGATTTTACTAACTTTTTTTTTGTAATATGTCTTCGTGTTATTAACTCACTTGTGGAAATTTTTCGAATATACGACTTCTGTTGACAAATACGAGGTGAAGTTTCTTAAATCGAAGTGTCGCAGAAACGATAACTTTTTTAAGCGGCGTATTGTCCGCAAGGACGTATAAACTGCAGAACCTAAATTGAAAACTTTGTAAACAGATAATCCGCTGATTGTATTTCGAGAACCATGGTATTTTTCATCCAAACAGAATTTCTTCAAATTCAGAATATCAACCCTTACACGCAGAACAATTGACAAACAAAACAACATTTTTTTCTGCAATATTTTGAACAGTTCCTGGGAAATAGCTGCGGAAGAGTAATTAAACTTTGATATTTCAACAAAGTACGAATCTGCACTTATTTGTAAACAATATTTATTTTAAGGAAATTTAACACAGCCTGTGCTGCCATCTATGAACAGCATAATAAAATAAATATTCCACTGCGATTTAGTTTTATTCAACTGTATTCCAAGAATTTCATTTCAAGCTGTTGCGAAGACACCAGATTGCCGCAGAGAAGAAAATATCATATCACATAAATTAATAAAGCTATAATATATAAGTACATTGTTTTCGATACTGAATCGCCAGTAGTCATTGTCGCTCGCAACCAGACTTAAGTGTCAAGTGCATTGGCGCACCCACGGAGCGGGCTTTGGAGGATTAAGCCCCCTTGAAAGAGATTTAGAGCGACGTATGTCACATATTAAACATTCAAAAGTATTATTTTGCATGTTCAAAAAATTACATGCTGTCTTCTATTACATGGTGTCCTCTTCCCAAAGCCCCAAAGAGATTAAGAGCGACGTATGTCACATATTAAACATTCAAAAGTATTATTTTGCATGTTCAAAAAATTACATGGTGTCTTCTATTACATGGTGTCCTCTTCCCAAAGCCCCAAAGAGATTAAGAGCGACGTACGTCACAAATTAAACATACAAAAATATCATTTTACATGTTCAAAAAATTACATATTGTCTTCTATTACATGGTGTCTTTTTCCCAAAGCCCCAAAGAGATTAAGAGGCACGTACGTCACAAATTAAAAATTCAAATATATTATTTTGAATGTTCAAAAAATTACATAGTGTCTGACATAGTATCTTCTATTACATGGTGTCGTCTTCTCAAAGAGATTAAGAGCGACGTACGTCACAAACTAAACATTGAAAAATATTATTTTACATGCTTAAAAAATCACATAGTGTCTGACATTGTGTCTTTTGTTACGTTTTGTCGTCTTCCCAAAGCCCCAAAGAGATTAAGAGCAACGTACGTCCAACATTGTGCAGTACACTATATATATATTTTCTTTTAAGACATAATGGCAATATGACATTATGTCTTAAAAGAAAAGTGTTTGATCAATGCATCCTTCCAGTGCTTACGTATGGTGCAGAGACGTGGACCTTAACTAAAAGAGACATACAAAGGCTGCAGACAACTCAAAGATGCATGGAGAGGTGCATGCTTGGTGTAACCAAGACATATAAGAAGGGGAACTCCTGGATCCGAAAAATGACAAGAGTGGAAGACATCATGATCAGAGTTAAATCCCTGAAATGGCAATGGGCTGGACATACTGCCAGAAGGACAGATCATCGATGGACAGCCGAAATTTTAGATTGGATTCCAAGGGACAGGAAAAGACCCAGAAGAAGACCACATGGAAGATGGGTGGATGAAATTCGAAAGTATGCAGGGGTGACATGGAGGAGACTGGCACAAGACAGACCGTTGTGGAGGAAACTTGGGGAGACCTTCGTCCAGCAGTGGATTGATAATGGTTGACAAATGATGATGATGATGATGATATGGCCCCCTATAACAGGAATTCTTGGGTGCGCCACTGATCAAGTGAAACTTCTGTAAATTGACCTCCCCCCCCACACACACATATACAAAAAAAAATGCAAAATTACAGGTGTAATAAATTAATAAATAGAGGAGAGAAAAATTTACTTTTTCTTTCAAGATAGAAGCTGCGCCTTCTCCTTTGCTCCTACGGTAAACCACCTTCGCCCAAGCTCACTCTCCTCCAAGAAGCTTTCTCAACAGCCGATACCCGTTTTCTCGTCGTACCATACGTGGCCAAGCAAGTGCTCATAGATCTAATATAAAATATACCATCAAATTCAGCGGAAGAATATTACGGTCAATCTATCTACAACCCATATTTAAATTCTTTAATAATTTCTATAGAAAGTATATTTTCCAAAGAGAAGGAACCTCCGTTCCTGTTTTTTGATTTACTTCCAAAATATTTATATACACTATCTACCAACAAGTAATTGGACACCTGTGATAGCTAAGGAAAACGAAGTTTATTCAACTTCAATAGTTGGTGGACCCTCCACGAGCGGCGATTACAGCTGCGCGACCCTCCGGGGCATACTCTCAACCAGGCGTTGTACGACGGCTAGCGGTATTTTCTTCCACTCGGGTTGGAGAAGACAGGTCAGTTCCTTCACCGATTTCGGACGGTGGGGACACCCCTTAAGTTGACGCTCCAACTCGTCCAGAGGTGCTCGATTGGGTTAAGGTCCGGGCTCTGCGCAGGCCAGTCCATTCGATTAACCCCATTGTCACCTCGCAACATGACAGGTAGCATTGTCATCTTGAAGGTAACATGGGTCCACCCCGTAAAACTGCCAAAACGTAGGAAGCGCGTGGTCATCCAAAATGGTGCAGTAGGTCTCGGCGTTGAATCTACAAGGAATTGCGACCAAGGGTTCCGTGCCATACCAGGAGAAACACCCCCATAGCATACTTCCACCACCGCCGAACTTCACAGTTGGCGCAATACATTCCGAAAGGAGGCGTTCTCCAGGCAGACGCCAACCAGACCCTGCCATCCGAACGGTAGAGGGTGAACCTTGATTCGTCGCTCCATAGAACCTGTTTCCACTGTTTAACGGTCCACTGTCGACGTTCTTTGCACCACGTTAGCCGAGCAGCGCTATTGGACTTGGTGATCAGAGGCTTGTGGGCGGCAGCACGTCCATGATAACCGAACAGATGGGCTTCTTTACGGATGGTATTCATCGAAAGAATGCCTGTTGAAACTCCTCTCGGATGTGGCCCATCGATTTGTTGCAGCTCTTCCAAATTTCTCTGGCCAGCACTCTAACTCCCAGTTTTGTGGGTCTGCCGGGTCGGGGCACATTCCGACAGTCACCTCTCATCTTTCACTTGCTAATCACGTAGGGTAGTCGATTTTGGGTACTTCAACTCGCTGGATATGTCACGTATGAATGGGCCATTTCTGTGATACTCGACGATTACACGTTTCTCGAAATCAGAGAGCTCCGAACTGTGTGGCATCTTGCATGCAGTGATTGCATTGTTGTTTCCTATGTGGTATTTAACGGTGGCGGCCGTGACGTGTATCAGGACCGCAGATATCGTCGAATTCAGGGGTGTCTAATTACTTGTTGGTAGATTGTGTATATTAATAAACTTGAACAGGCTAAACTTAAATTGTCACTCAAAGACATTTCAAAACGTACGTCGTGCATTTCGATAATTTGAGGCAGAATCAAATATTTTTGTTTAGGAAATCACAAAGTTGCGTCAGAAATGAATTCGTATATATGGCGTTTTTCCTAATACGTGTTGTAATAATTGATTTTTATGCAAACTAAGCAAACTGAGAAATAAGTGACTTTCTCTAATACGCGTTCGTATGAAAACATTTCTTACTTCATATTTTTCAGTGGTGTTTTTCATGTCATTGAGCAATTGTTCTCGATATATATATACACAAAACAACTTTGTTATGTTCTTTTTATCTTTCTAAATTTAAGTATCTGACATTGTATACCCAGACTGTGGAATGTATAAAAGTAGGAAGCCACGAAAGGGTTAAATTTACTTTATTGTCTCGAGAATGTTGAAAAGATATTAAGGTGGTTGTAATAATAATCACGTAAAATCAGCAAATCTCAGTATCAGTAGTTTTCGATGTTTCCACTATTCGAAAAAAAAAAAAAAAAAAAAAAAAAATTGTAACTTGAAAACCACTGCCCTTCTATGCGAGACAGGAATTTGTACGGACGTGCTGCCATCTATCGGCTAAAGTCTGAAATTCTAAGTAAATCCCGTTACTTAGTGAATTGATTTTGTTTTTGCTATTTCTATTTTTAACTGATCGGGTAGGAATATTCCTTGATGTATATTTCTTTTTGTTTTGGGAACGGCTCAAAGCACAATGAAGATGATTGCTTTCCATGCGCATTTAAAAAAAAAAAAAATGATACGCAGAGGAGGAAAACCAGTCTCTGTACCGAATTTTTTTTTTCTATGAATCTGCTTCGAATTTTTTTTCTCATTCTGGTCGGAAAGGATTACAAGGACGAGCTCACTGCTAATTACAACCGAGATTTTGGGTGACATCTTTCTTATTTTCGATTTCACAAAGTTTACGATTTAGTTCACAAAAGCACCTGAGTAAAACAAAAACAACCCCAAAAAGATCTTTGATATTGAAAATTGTTAAAGTGACATAAAAGCTTTTTCTTGCATAAAGAAGCCATTTAAGAGGGGTGCAAGGGAAGCTGCTGCCCCGGGCCCTGAATTTTAAAGGGGCCCCAGAATATGCAGGATGCCTGAAGAACTGGCAGAGTTCTACAGCTTTTTTTTCTTTTTTTATGGCAGATAGCACAGCAAAAACCGTAAGAAACTGCCTTGTGAAATTTTTTTTTTTTATATTTCTTTCCGCTTTTTTGGGAGGAGTCAGCGAAAAGTCTAGTCGCCCCAGTCCATCCTCCAATCTTTCGAAAGCATACAGTTTTTTTTTTTTTTTTTGTGCACATCTGTAAGTGTGGAAAAATTTCATATTTAAGAATTTGTTTGTATCATGATATTTTGATCATATTACTTTGCCCACTACTTCGATATATTTCTAAACAGCTGAACCCACTGGGGGGAGGGGGATAAACCGGAACTGAACTGGTATCAATTTTTCAATCCCGCATTTTTACATTTTCTTGCCACCACTGATTGGTCCATGAATAATGAGATCCACACTTCAAAACGGAGGGGATATTTTTATGGCTTCTTCGTCATTATATGGGAATGTTTTCTTCTGGATATTTTTATTCATCCACCCATAGTGAAATCCTAGATGTACCGCTCATACTCGACCCCCAAATTACTGTCCATCACCAGGGCCCCCTGTCTCCTTAAATGCGCTCTACTTGCACGCCACCATCCGAAAACATATTGCATATTTGTATTCACTAGAACTGATTTGTAAGGTGATTTTTTAACGCCGCTCGTACTACGTGTTTTAAATAATATACCTTTATAATAATCTGATATAAAAACACCGCCCACTGAATTAGAAACCTTTATACAGATCTCGGGAAACATCTCTTACGCAGGGAATATGTGATATGCGTGGTCACGTGCGTGTGCAGTAAACGTCAGTAGTGCTGATCACAATGGGAAAAACAAAAGGATCATTCGAAGTTCGATAAAAAGCTTATGGCAGGTGCCCGTCTGGCTGGGGTATTTAAGACTGCTGCTCGTCAGTAATCGTCAGTAGTATTGATCACATTGTAAAAAACAAAGAATGTTTCCTAGTTCGTTAAAGGGTTTATTGTGGGTGCCCGTCTGGCTGGAGTATTTTAGACTGCTGCTCGTCAGTAATCGTCAATAGTGTTGATCACAATGCTGAAAACAAAGAATCTTTCGGAGTTCGATAAAGGGATTATTGTGGGTGCCCGTCTGGCTGGAGTATTTTAGACTGCTGCTCGTCAGTAATCGTCATTAGTGTTGATCACAATGCTGAAAACAAAGAATCTTTCGGAGTTCGATAAAGGGATTATTGTGGGTGCCCGTCTGGCTGGAGTATTTAAGACTGCGGCTCGTCAGTAATCTTCAGTAGTGTTTATCACAATGGGAACAAGAAAGATGATACCGAAATTTCGGGTGTAATAAGCATGTCTTTTGAATACGTTCTGACGCAAATTAAATTTATCAAAGCTATTCAAAGTCAATGGAGCCGGAGGGGTAAATAATAGTATCTGACGGAAGAAAGAAGTTTTTCAATCGGGTTTTTAATCCCTCAGATATTGCTGTAAAAGGAAATAATGAGCTTACGCCCTCTGGTTTCAGACTTGTGTTTTAAGTAAAACATGAATTTATATGAGAAACATTTCGCGCCGGAAATGCTGTCCGACACAGAAACAATTTTTCAAATCCAACTCATAGAAACAGAGATATCGACAAAAATAAGATGTGACTTTACCTCCCCTGGTAGGAAAACCTTGCATTATTTTAGAAAGAAAGTATTCTCAAAATGATTTCCTATATGAGCTGTATCCGTCCAAGAAAAAAAAAATTGTCGTGTTTTCGGGAGCCCAGATTTTGCTATAAATACATCAGAAGCAGAAATTAACACTTATGCCCCCTGGTAGACAAACCATTCTTCACCAAGCATTAGAAATTTTGTAAAAAATATTTTCCATCAGGTCTTGTATGCGATACAGGAAGAATTTTTCAAATCGGAGTTTTAGAAGCAGAGCTAACATAGAAAACGCAATTTGCCTTTGTGCCCCCTAGCGGAAAGTCTATGATTTACTTGAAAATTTTGAATTTTTAAGAAAATCATTTCGCACCGGAAACACTATCCAACAAAGAAGGAATTTTCCAAATCGGACTCCTAGAAGTAGGGATATTGACAAAAATATGATATACATCTACGCCTCTGTCGTAGAAACCATGCATTATTTCAAGAAGAAAACGTTCCTAAAAGGTTTGTCGACATGAGTAGTATCGGTCAACAAATGACTTTTTTCCCAATCGATATTTTAGAAGCTCATATTTTGCTGCAAATACATCAGAAGCGGAAATTAAGACTTACGCAACCTGGTGGCCAAACCATTTTTCACAAAAATCAGAAATTATGTGCAAACGATTTCCCATCAGCAGCTATATCAGGCGCAGTAAGAATTTTTCAAATAGGAGATTTAGAAGCTGAGATATAGGGGGAAAACAATTTACCTTTACGCCCCCTAGCGGAAAATCTATGAATTACTTGAATATTTTCAAATTATATGAACAACATGTCACACTAGAAACACTATCTAAGAAAGAAGAAATTTTTCAAATCGGGCTCCTAGAAGTAGAGATATTGCCCAAAATGAGATATACATCTACACCCCCTGGCGTAGAAACCATGCATTATTTCAAGAAGAAAATGTTTCTAAACGGTTTGTCGACATGAGTTCTACCGGTCTACAAAGGACGTTTTTTTAATCCAGATTTTAGAAGCCCATATTCTGCTGCAATTACATCAGAAGCGGAAATTAAGATTTACGCCCCCTGGTGCCCAAACCATTTTTTCACAAAAATTAGAAATTATGTGCAAACGATTTCCCATCAGGAGCTGTATCTAGTGTATAAATAATTTTTCAAATCGGAGATTTAGAAGCAGAGATATAGGGGGAAACGCAATTTACCTCTACGCCCTCTAGCGGAAAGTCTATGAATTACTTGAAAATTTAAAAATTATAATAAAAACACGTCACACCCAAAACACTATTCAACAAAGAAGAAATTTTTAAAATCGGACTTTAGACGTAGAGATATTGACGACAATCTACGCCCCCTGGCTGAGAAACTGTGGAATATTTTAAGAAGAACATTTTCCGAAAAGGTTTATCGATGCGAGTGACATCAGTCAAGGAAATAATTTTTTCAATCAATAATTCAGAAGCTCAGATTTTATGCTAAATATATCAGAAGAACAAATTAACACTTACGCCCCCTGGTGGCCAAAGTATTCTCTACCAGAAATATGAAATTATATGCAAAAGATTTTCCATTAGGTGGTGTATCCCCTGAAGAAAAAATTTTTAAATCGGAGTTTTAGAAGAAGGGTTTTTGGGGAAAATGTAATTTACTTTTACGCCCCCTAGCGGAAAATCTGTGCGTAATTTGTAAAAGTAACTATATCTAAAATACTCTCCAACATAAATGGAATCGAAAAATAAAAGATTTTTTTCCATCGGATGTTTGGAAACAAATATATGGATTAAAACGTATTTTTAAATTCGACATCATCTGCATTTACGCCCTCTAGCTGCGAAATTGTACACCGTAAAAAAACAAAAACCCTAAATGAAGGATCATTATTCGCATATTTCAAGCTTCCCAATGCGATAAGAATTTTTCAAATCTGACTAATAGCTGCAGAGATATCGTGGGTACAGACTGGAGGACGGTCGGGCAAACCGACAACATAAGCACGATCTTTTTTTACAAAAGACGTGCTAAAAACAAAGGATTTTTCGGAGTTCGATAAAGGGCTTATTGTTGGTGCCCGTCTTGCTAAGACTGCTGCTTGTCAGTAATCGTCAGTAGTGTTGATCACAAAGAGAAAAACAAAGTATCTTTCGGAGTTCGATAAAGAGCTTATTGTGGGTGACTGTCTAGCTCGACTGTTTAAAACTGCTGCTCGTCAGTAGTGTTGATTACAAAGAGAAAAACAAAGGATCTTTCGGAGTTTGAAAAAGGGATTATTGTGGGTGCCCGTCTGACTGGAGTATTTAAGACTGCTGCTCGTCAGTAATCGTCAGTAGTGTTGATCACAATGGGAAAAACAAAGGATCTTTTGGAGTTCCATAAAAAGCTTATTGTGAGTGACTGTCTGGCTGGACTATTTAAAACTGCTGCTCGTCAGTAGTGTTGATTACAAAGAGAAAAACAAAGGATCTTTCGGAGTTTGATAAAGGGATTATTGTGGGTGCCCGTCTGGCTGGAGTATCTAAGACTGCTGCTCGTCAGTAATCGTCAGTAGTGTTGATCACAATGGGGAAAACAAAGGATCTTTTGGAGTTCCATAAAGGGATTATTGTGGGTGCCCGTCTGGCTGGAGTATCTAAGACTGCTGCTCGTCAGTAATCGTCAGTAGTGTTGATCACAATGGGGAAAACAAAGGATCTTTTGGAGTTCCATAAAGGGATTATTGTGGGTGCCCGTCTGGCTGGAGTATTTAAGACTGCTGCTCGTCAGTAATCGTCAGTAGTGTTGATCACAATGGGGAAAACAAAGGATCTTTTGGAGTTCCATAAAGGGATTATTGTGGGTGCCCGTCTGGCAGGAGTATTTAAGACTGCTGCTCGTCAGTAATCGTCAGTAGTGTTGATCACAATGGGAAAAACAAAGGATCTTTTGGAGTTCCATAAAGGGATTATTGTGGGTGCCCGTCTGGCTGGAGTATTTAAGACTGCTGCTCGTCAGTAATCGTCAGTAGTGTTGATCACAATGGGGAAAACAAAGGATCTTTTGGAGTTCCATAAAGGGATTATTGTGGGTGCCCGTCTGGCAGGAGTATTTAAGACTGCTGCTCGTCAGTAATCGTCAGTAGTGTTGATCACAATGGGGAAAACAAAGGATCTTTTGGAGTTCCATAAAGGGATTATTGTGGGTGCCCGTCTGGCAGGAGTATTTAAGACTGCTGCTCGTCAGTAATCGTCAGTAGTGTTGATCACAATGGGAAAAACAAAGGATCTTTTGGAGTTCCATAAAGGGATTATTGTGGGTGCCCGTCTGGCTGGAGTATTTAAGACTGCTGCTCGTCAGTAATCGTCAGTAGTGTTGATCACAATGGGGAAAACAAAGGATCTTTTGGAGTTCCATAAAGGGATTATTGTGGGTGCCCGTCTGGCAGGAGTATTTAAGACTGCTGCTCGTCAGTAATCGTCAGTAGTGTTGATCACAATGGGAAAAACAAAGGATCTTTTGGAGTTCCATAAAAAGCTTATTGTGAGTGACTGTCTGGCTGGACTATTTAAAACTGCTGCTCGTCAGTAGTGTTGATTACAAAGAGAAAAACAAAGGATCTTTCGGAGTTTGATAAAGGGATTATTGTTTGTGCCCGTCTGGCTGGAGTATCTAAGACTGCTGCTCGTCAGTAATCGTCAGTAGTGTTGATCACAATGGGAAAAACAAAGGATCTTTTGGAGTTCCATAAAGGGATTATTGTGGGTGCCCGTCTGGCAGGAGTATTTAAGACTGCTGCTCGTCAGTAATCGTCAGTAGTGTTGATCACAATGGGAAAAACAAAGGATCTTTTGGAGTTCCATAAAGGGATTATTGTGGGTGCCCGTCTGGCAGGAGTATTTAAGACTGCTGCTCGTCAGTAATCGTCAGTAGTGTTGATCACAATGGGAAAAACAAAGGATCTTTTGGAGTTCCATAAAGGGATTATTGTGGGTGCCCGTCTGGCAGGAGTATTTAAGACTGCTGCTCGTCAGTAATCGTCAGTAGTGTTGATCACAATGGGAAAAACAAAGGATCTTTTGGAGTTCCATAAAGGGATTATTGTGGGTGCCCGTCTGGCTGGAGTATTTAAGACTGCTGCTCGTCAGTAATCGTCAGTAGTGTTGATCACAATGGGGAAAACAAAGGATCTTTTGGAGTTCCATAAAGGGATTATTGTGGGTGCCCGTCTGGCAGGAGTATTTAAGACTGCTGCTCGTCAGTAATCGTCAGTAGTGTTGATCACAATGGGGAAAACAAAGGATCTTTTGGAGTTCCATAAAGGGATTATTGTGGGTGCCCGTCTGGCTGGAGTATTTAAGACTGCTGCTCGTCAGTAATCGTCAGTAGTGTTGATCACAATGGGGAAAACAAAGGATCTTTTGGAGTTCCATAAAGGGATTATTGTGGGTGCCCGTCTGACTGGAGTATTTAAGACTGCTGCTCGTCAGTAATCGTCAGTAGTGTTGATCACAATGGGAAAAACAAAGGATCTTTTGGAGTTCCATAAAAAGCTTATTGTGAGTGACTGTCTGGCTGGACTATTTAAAACTGCTGCTCGTCAGTAGTGTTGATTACAAAGAGAAAAACAAAGGATCTTTCGGAGTTTGATAAAGGGATTATTGTGGGTGCCCGTCTGGCTGGAGTATCTAAGACTGCTGCTCGTCAGTAATCGTCAGTAGTGTTGATCACAATGGGGAAAACAAAGGATCTTTTGGAGTTCCATAAAGGGATTATTGTGGGTGCCCGTCTGGCTGGAGTATCTAAGACTGCTGCTCGTCAGTAATCGTCAGTAGTGTTGATCACAATGGGAAAAACAAAGGATCTTTTGGAGTTCCATAAAGGGATTATTGTGGGTGCCCGTCTGGCTGGAGTATTTAAGACTGCTGCTCGTCAGTAATCGTCAGTAGTGTTGATCACAATGGGGAAAACAAAGGATCTTTTGGAGTTCCATAAAGGGATTATTGTGGGTGCCCGTCTGGCAGGAGTATTTAAGACTGCTGCTCGTCAGTAATCGTCAGTAGTGTTGATCACAATGGGAAAAACAAAGGATCTTTTGGAGTTCCATAAAGGGATTATTGTGGGTGCCCGTCTGGCTGGAGTATTTAAGACTGCTGCTCGTCAGTAATCGTCAGTAGTGTTGATCACAATGGGGAAAACAAAGGATCTTTTGGAGTTCCATAAAGGGATTATTGTGGGTGCCCGTCTGGCAGGAGTATTTAAGACTGCTGCTCGTCAGTAATCGTCAGTAGTGTTGATCACAATGGGGAAAACAAAGGATCTTTTGGAGTTCCATAAAGGGATTATTGTGGGTGCCCGTCTGGCAGGAGTATTTAAGACTGCTGCTCGTCAGTAGTGTTGATTACAAAGAGAAAAACACAGGATCTTTCGGAGTTTGATAAGCGGATTATTGTGGGTGCCCGTCTGGCTGGAGTATTTAAGACTGCTGCTCGTCAGTAATCGTCAGTAGTGTTGATCACAATGGGAAAAACAAAGGATCTTTTGGAGTTCCATAAAGGGATTATTGTGGGTGCCCGTCTGGCTGGAGTATTTAAGACTGCTGCTCGTCAGTAATCGTCAGTAGTGTTGATCACAATGGGAAAAACAAAGAATCTTTTGGAGTTCCATAAAGGGTTTATTGTGATTGACTGTCTGGCTGGACTATTTAAAACTGCTGCTCGTCAGTAGTGTTGATCACACCGGGAAAAACAAAGGATCTTTTGGAGTTCCATAAAGGGCTTATTGTGGGTGCCCGTCTGGCTGGAGTATTTAAGACTGCTGCTCGTCAGTAGTGTTGATTACAAAGATAAAAACAAAGGATCTTTCAGAGTTCGATAAAGTGATTATTGTGGGTGCCCGTGTGGCTGGAGTATTTAAGACTGTTGCTCGTCAGTAATCGTCAGTAGTGTTGATCACAATGGGAAAAACAAAGGATCATTTGGAGTTCCATAAAAGGCTTATTGTTGGCGCTGTCTGGCTGGACTACTTAAAACTGCTGCTCGTCAGTAGTGTTGATTACAAAGAGAAAAACAAAGGATCTTTCGGAGTTCGATAAAGGGATTATTGTGGGTGCCCGTCTGGCTGGAGTATTTAAGACTGCTGCTCGTCAATAATCGTCAGTAGTGTTGATCCCAATGGGAAAAACAAAGGATCTTTCGGAGGTCCATAAAGGGCTAATTGTGGGTGACTGTCTGGCTGGACTATTTAAAACTGCTGCTCGTCAGTAGTGTTGATTACAAAGAGAAAAACAAAGGATCTTTCGGAGTTCGATAAAGGGATTATTGTGGGTGCCCGTCTGGCTGGAGTATTTAAGACTGCTGCTCGTCAGTAATCGTCAGTAGTGTTGATCACAATGGGGAAAACAAAGGATCTTTTGGAGTTCCATAAAGGGCTTATTGTGAGTGACTGTCTGACTGGACTATTTAAAACTGCTGCTCGTCAGTAGTGTTGATTACAAAGAGAAAAACAAAGGATCTTTCGGAGTTTGATAAAGGGATTATTGTGGGTGCCCGTCTGGCTGGAGTATTTAAGACTGCTGCTCGTCAGTAATCGTCAGTAGTGTTGATCACAATGGGAAAAACAAAGGATCTTTTGGAGTTCCATAAAGGGATTATTGTGGGTGCCCGTCTGGCTGGAGTATTTAAGACTGCTGCTCGTCAGTAATCGTCAGTAGTGTTGATCACAATGGGAAAAACAAAGAATCTTTTGGAGTTCCATAAAGGGCTTATTGTGATTGACTGTCTGGCTGGACTATTTAAAACTGCTGCTCGTCAGTAGTGTTGATCACACCGGGAAAAACAAAGGATCTTTTGGAGTTCCATAAAGGGCTTATTGTGGGTGCCCGTCTGGCTGGAGTATTTAAGACTGCTGCTCGTCAGTAGTGTTGATTACAAAGATAAAAACAAAGGATCTTTCAGAGTTCGATAAAGTGATTATTGTGGGTGCCCGTGTGGCTGGAGTATTTAAGACTGTTGCTCGTCAGTAATCGTCAGTAGTGTTGATCACAATGGGAAAAACAAAGGATCATTTGGAGTTCCATAAAAGGCTTATTGTGGGTGACTGTCTGGCTGGACTACTTAAAACTGCTGCTCGTCAGTAGTGTTGATTACAAAGAGAAAAACAAAGGATCTTTCGGAGTTCGATAAAGGGATTATTGTGGGTGCCCGTCTGGCTGGAGTATTTAAGACTGCTGCTCGTCAGTAATCGTCAGTAGTGTTGATCCCAATGGGAAAAACAAAGGATCTTTCGGAGGTCCATAAAGGGCTTATTGTGGGTGACTGTCTGGCTGGACTATTTAAAACTGCTGCTCGTCAGTAGTGTTGATTACAAAGAGAAAAACAAAGGATCTTTCGGAGTTCGATAAAGGGATTATTGTGGGTGCCCGTCTGGCTGGAGTATTTAAGACTGCTGCTCGTCAGTAATCGTCAGTAGTGTTGATCACAATGGGGAAAACAAAGGATCTTTTGGAGTTCCATAAAGGGCTTATTGTGAGTGACTGTCTGGCTGGACTATTTAAAACTGCTGCTCGTCAGTAGTGTTGATTACAAAGAGAAAAACAAAGGATCTTTCGGAGTTCGATAAAGGGATTATTGTGGGTGCCCGTCTGGTTGGAGTATTTAAGACTGCTGCTCGTCAGTAGTGTTGATCACAATGGGAAAAACAAAGGATTTTTCGGAGTTCCATAAAGGTCTTATTGTGGGTTCCCGTTTGGATCGGGCGACCGTTTTCAAAACTGACTGGTTCTTGAATGGTGAGATATACCGGGTCTCTAGTCAGTGGAAAATAACTCATTGCTTGTCTGCGAGGCGTTGCTGTGGCACAATAACAATCACTCAGGAACGAAATCGCCGTCGTCAGAGAAAGTTTGTACGGAGAAACAGGATTTCCTGTGTGCAGCAACTTACTGAGACGTTCAATGGAGGCTGTTCCCGACTCATATCTCAGCTAACTATGCCCAGAGAATTGAAGAGGATCGGTATTGGCAGTTGCAAGATATGGAAACCAATTATTTCTGCGAAGAACCGAAAAATTTGTCTTGGTGTCAGTAATACGGAAACTGGAAACTGGAAGACTATACTGCATTGGTCACGTGGTCCGATGAGTAGCAGTACATCAGCTCTGTACCGATAGTAGGCACAGAGTTTGACAGGAGTACCATGAAAAAATACCTAGATCCTGCTTGCCTTTTAAATACAACTCAAGGTTCTGCAGGTGGTGTTATGGTGTGGGACACATTCTGTTGGTACGGAACGAGTCGCCTGATATTGCTAGAAGGTTGGGTGCCTTCAGAGGAGTGTCTAAACTGAACGTTATTGCAGATCAAGTCCATCCTACAATATCGACTTTTGATCTAGCAGGTAACGACTGTTGCATGGTAGACAATGCTACTGTCCATCTCGCAAGGTATATTCAGAAGTGGTTCAGCGAGCATGACAGCAACTTTCACCATCTTCCCTGGACACCACAAATCCCGGATCTGAACCCCATTGAGAACACATGAGTGATATTAGAAAAACAGGTCCTGGATCAAAGTCCTCGTCCTCTCAAATCTGAGCCAGCTAACCATTTAATGACCACGACACAAAAATCTTTTATCAGTCCAAATATCATAGCGCCCGAATTTGTCTGTTGGTTTCCTTTTTTGTTTAATAACAACAATAGCGACTGATGGTAACTCCTGCTGACCCCTCATAGGTCGAAAAAATTTGAAGAACACGTAAGGGTAGGAAATCTGACTCACTGTAGACAGGCGTTTTGGGCAGCTATAGCTGTTTGTATATACGGGTGTTTTGGGAGTTATGGTCGTTAAAGGGTTAAAGGACTGTCTGTTGAACGCAACTAGTATGCTGCAGATGTAGATGCACTCCTTGTGGAATCTATTCCAAACTGCATGCAACATTCACACTATTAGTAACTAACGTTACACAAACTTCTGTTCTTCACTTATTAAGGACTTTAATTGTTTAGAGGAGCTCAATTGTGCAGTCATACTAAAATATTATCTTATAAATTAAAGCTGAGTTATATATATTTCAAGAGTTCAGCATGTTCAAAGTTTCTACCTTGTTGGTATGTTGTCTTGGAAGATTATATTGTTGTTATCATTTCACCCTGCCATATTACGGCTCGGCCTTGAGTGTACATGCATTAGATTTTATTCACATACAGATATGTTGGGCAGCACTGCTTGAATGTTAATATCTTCTCAGAACCGTTCTGAACGTAAAGCCGACACAATCTTGAAGGTATACTGCATTGTACTTGTAACGTACCAGGAGATGTGACGTACCTGCCAGAAGGACGCACACGACATAAAAGCAGATAGGAATCAGAATAAAACGTCCGCGTAGCTCAATTGGTAGAGTGACTTATTCCGGAGTGAGGGGATCCGGATTCGAATCCTGGCGTGGACAGAAATGACGGAGAAATTTACTTCGTTATATACTTTAAATCATGAAGATTGCGCATAAAACAATAAAGATAAAACACATCTAACTCAAAGTTAGCAATGATGAGTATATTACAATGATGGGTCATTAAATATGAAACTCAAAGATCCAGTGGGTGATAATTGAGCTCGCCCCACTTCCATTCCCGTCCGAGGTCTCAAACTCTGTACTCGTTTCACTCGGGAAGTATCCCGGCATCCTCAGCAGAAGAAATACAACTGAAATGACAGCGACGTAATCTCATCTGAGTCGGTGTGCGCGTACATATTAAGGACATGTGTACAAGTCCTCTGCTTCTGTCTGGCGGCATCTAATTTCATTCTCATAAGTCAAGTGTTGCTCAATATTACTGTGAAAAAGCAAAAAAAGGAGGAAACGAGAAAATATCCAAGCAACACTTGACCTATGAGAATGAAATTACATCCGACAGATGCCGCCAGACAGAAGCTGATGACATGTACACGTGACCCTAATGTACGTACGCACAGCGATTCGGCAGAGTTGGGCAAAATCGTAATTGAATTAATCGGTAATGCATTACAGCGTAATGGTAATGGGAACAAGAACTGAGCGGTACCAATACACGGTAATGGTGAACTGATCATTAGAATTACATGGTAATTGTAACGACATGTAGCTGTTACACATTATAATCGTAATGGTTAATGGGTAACTACATGTGGGTAATTAACCAATAACTTATGGGTAACAACACAACGTGAATAAATCAGCAAACAGTACACCCTTACACTTTGTGTAGGTTATTTGACAACTGTTCCACCCCTCGGACCTCAAATGCGTGTATGTAGGTATTGGTGATTGTACGTGTATGGCATGAGTAGTTGCCCCGTCTTCGCCGCGAGTAAAGTGACTTGAACGAAATAATACATATGAAGTCAGTACGAATGGGATGTTTATTACGGTTAGAGAATAGTATAAAAATTTAAGAAAGATCAATGCCGTTGGGTGTCTACTTAGTCTTAAAGAAAGAACAATTCACTGAAGCACACACGAAAATAGTCAGGAAATAACAAATTGTGCATTAAATGCCAATGGAAACTCCTCTGAGACACTACATCACTTGAAATGGAAGGAATGAAAGGTGCAAAATATGGCAACCACAAAGTGAACTAACTACGTTAGCATGCAATTATTATTTGCAAATTGTGTCATTTCAATACGATATACACTGAAGAGCATTTGAATTAGAGATACCTGTCTAGTAACGTGTAGCACCACCTTTTGTCCTGATGACGGCGGCGATTCATCTCGGCGTGGGCTCGACAAAACACCGGAAGCGTTGGGAAGCCATACGGATCCACGACCCCTGAGCAAGCTCTCACAGTTCACGAAGATTTGATGGAGGGGGGTCAGAGCCTCAAACATCTCTCTCGATGGCATCCCAGATGTGCTTGATGGGGTTGAGGTCAGGTGACCTGGGTCTGGTACGATTCGTCCAACGACGATTGGTCCAATGCCGATTCGTCCAATGGCGATTGGTCCAATGCCGATTCGTCCAGTGGACAATTGGTCTAAAGGGACGATTCGTCCAGTGGACAATTGGTCCAGAGGTATGATTCGTCCAATGGTATGATTAGTTCAATGCCGATTCGTCCAATGGGACGATTGGTCCAATTCCGTCCTATCTGTCCGAAGTGCTACTCGTGTTTTAAAAATCTCAGCTGTTCTGATTTTATCTCCGATGTTATATGAAAGTACCGGTAGTACAAAGAATGTAAAATAATGTTACATTTCATGCGTAATATTGTGGTTACAGATTTTTTTTTTTTCGGAATCGCGTTTTTTTTGTTACACTGTCCTTGCTGCCGATGAAGTTATTGATGTACGAGCCGTTCAATCAGCTTCAATGTTTCTCTTTTGCATGAAATAATATAAAATACTAGTTTTCCGTTTCTGTTTGTAGGGTTCCGCCAAACTGACCAATGGAAACGTTCTGGTTGGGTTCGGACAGAGGCCTTTTTAACATTTTTATTCTACCGATGTCATATTCATAACGTTTGCCTATCAAACAAGTTAATATTGCGTTTTTACTTAAGCACGAAATATTAATTCACAGGCCCTAGGCCTATGCTTTTTTGACAGTTTTTATCCTACCGTTGTCAGATTCATAACCTTTACCTAGGTTTTATGAAATGTTAACAAATACCAAATATCTAGGTTGTAACTTAAAATCTTCTAAAAGGGCCCGCGCCTACGTGCATTGCAAACAGCTGAGAAATGTTACATTGAGTGCCTTTTACCAGGTTTATGTAAAATGTTTACAATTACCAAATATACGGCAATGATCTTTCAAAAGGATATAATGTACAGAATTATTTAAATCATTATTCCTTTCTGGAAAATAAAACAGTTTACCGTTGGTAAGATACCATTGGACGAATCGGCATTGGACCAATCGTACCATTGGATGAATAGGCGATCGACGAATCGGACATTGGACCAATCGGCATTGGACTAATTGTCCCTTTGGACGAATCGTCGTTGGACAAACCGTCCGCGACCGAAGTGACCTGGCTGGCCAAGGAAGCGAGATCACGTCGGTGGAGTGTTCATAGAACCATTCGGATAAAATTCGGGAGCGATGGCACGGTGAATTGCCTTGTGGCAGGATGAGGTCCCCAGTTGAATATTGAAGACGCACAAACGGGAGCAAATGGTCCTCCAGGATATCCCGGTAACGTTGACCTGTGAAGGACGATGTCACACGTACCAGGGGTCCCATTTCAGTCCACGTAAACAGTCCCTAGACGAGAATGCCACCCCTACCAGTTTGAAGAGTACCCTGCTACAAAGAAGGATCCATCGCTTCATGTGGTTTGCGCCATACTCGTAGCCTGCCATTCGCATGTACCAACGTGAATCTCGACTCATCAGTCCAGGCAACATTTTTCCACATGTCTAGGGTCCAGTGGAGAAGTTCCTGCGCCCATGCTAATCTTTGCACCCTGTGAAGTGCGGCAAGCAGCGGTAACCACCTGGGACGATGGCTTCTGTACCCCATAGTGAGTAGATGGTTCTGGATGGTGTGGCTGCTTACAGGTTTTTGTGCACCAGCGTTAAATTGCCGAGTGATTTCTTGCACTGTGGCCCGTCTATCCGCTGTTACAATGCGAGCTAGCCGACGATGATCCCGCTCATCCACACGCTGTTGTCCACGGCAGTTGGCCCTTGCAGGGATGGTTTTACCGGATTCGATGCACTCACGGTGCATCCGTGACACAGTGGCTCGTGAAAATCCCAGTGCCTGCACGACCTCGGAGAAGGAGTGACCCATTCGTCGGGTCCCGACAATTTATCAACGATCAAATGCGCTTAGATCCTTCGTCTTATCCACACTGCGTCCGACTCTTACTAATTCCCGTCGCATCACTCTTTATGTTGTCGGATCGCTGCATACGTCATGTCGTTTCCGTTTACAGGGCCGCCCACAGCGGCACATTTGCTTAACGCCAGCTGTCTCTAATTCAATTGCTTTTCAGTGTAATTCCATTGTAATTGAATGATATTATTAAATAATTGAATTATATCCTTTTCATTGTAATGCATTACAGATTAATTCAATTACCTTGTGCAAACCATACTTGGGATTACCTTGTAATGCATTACCTTTTACCGCATTGCACATTAATTGTAATCTCTACTTCCATTACTTTGTAATGTATTCCTGCTAAAAAACCGAAAAATTCGTAGTTTTCATTTCTACAGCAGTAAATGTGCAATACCCCATCAGAGCTGCAGAGTATGATCCAGGAACTTGCTGGCAAGAGTAAAGAAGTGGGATTAAAAATGAACTTTTAGAAGACGAAAGTGATGTTCAATGCTTTTACAAGAAATGAAGATTTATCGATTGATAGAGAAAAGCTGGAGACAACCAATATCTACATTTATCTTGGACAGCAGATATCAATTGAAGGTCACATTGATGAAGAAATTAATCGTCGTATAAAACTTGCCTGGAGAGCTTTTGGAAGAAACAGTATACTTTTCAAGAGCAATATGCCATTAGTCTTAAAAGAAAAGTTTTTGATCAATGCATCCTTCCAGTGCTTACATATGGTGCAGAGACGTGGACCCTAACTAAAAGATATATACAAAGACTGCAGACAACTCAACGGTGCATGGAGAGGTGCCTGCTTGTTGTAACCAGGAGAGATAAGAAGAGGAACTCGTGGATCCGAAAAACGACAAGAGACATCATGATCAGTGTTAAATCCCTGAAATGGCAATGGGCTGGACATACTGCCAGAAGGACAAACCATCGATGGACAGCCGAAATTTTATACTGGATTCCGAGAGACAGGAAAAGACCCAGAAGAAGACCACATGGGAGATGGGTGGATGAAATTCGAAAGTATGCGGGAGTAACATGGAGGAGACTGGCACAAGACAGTCCGTTGTGGAAGAAACTTGGGGAGACCTTCTTCCAGCAGTGGATTGACAATGGTTGACAATGATGATGAAATGTGCAATATCTGCTCAATATAACAGTGTTTACTCACCAGTAACATCAGGTAACTAATAATATTAATTAAAATGCTCGATGTATTAGTAGAAACCTCTATTTTTGTTCGATTCATTTATGTAAACCTCAATGATTTGCTAATAAACTGAAGAATTCGCATTTTTCTTCATGCACTAGCAAATGGGCAAACGATTTATAAAATCTTTCTTTATTATAACAGTGGTACTCACCAACCAACACCTAGGAACATAATATTCGTTAAAACGCTCGATGCATCGTGAAAACCTCGATGTTTCACCAAAACCTCGGTGGGAACCTCGATGTTTCGCTAATAAACTGAAGAATTCGAAACTTTTCCATCTGCAGCGATGAATAGGCAATCGATTTGTAAAATATCTGTCCGATGTAACTGTTATACACACCAATGAAACATCTAGTAACATAATATTTGTTTAAACGCCCGATGTATCTGTGGAGACCTAGATGTTTTATCGATGCATCGGTGGAAACCTCGATGCTTTTTCGATGTATTGGTGTGAACCCCGATATCTTGCTAACAAGCGGAAGATTTCACACTTTTTCATGTGCAGCAGCCAATGGGTTTGTCTGTGGGTAAAATCTGTGTTCAATATAGTGGTGATTGCTCTCCAATTCTACCCCAAGTAGCTAATAATATTTCTTAAAACGCCCGATGTGTTTTCGATGTATCGGTGGAAACCTCGATGTTTTTCGATGAATAGGCTGCCGTACCTTCAATAAAAAGATATCGGTTTTCGCCAACGAATCAAGTAAAATGGAAAGGTGATATTTCGTTCCATTTTATAAGAATGTAACATCAAGAAATGCATTTACTTTTCGTAGAAGATATTCTTAACCAGTTTCAAATATCTGTCACGAAACCTCGATGTTTTTTAGATGTATCGGCTTCTGCAACATCGAGGTCTCGATCATCGGTGGAAAAACATCGATGCTCAAATACATCGAGGTTTTCTGCTCATTCCTATTTCTGTTGTATTTCCTCTGCTGAGGGTGCCGGGCTGTTTCCCGAGTGAAACGAGTACAGAGTTTGAGACCTCGGACTGGAATGGAAGTGGGGCGAGCTCAAGTATTACCTACTGGATCTTTTTTCTTTCGTACTTAATGACTTATTGTAATTTACTCATCATTGCTTACTTTGAGTTAGATATATATTTTTTCTATTATATTATGTGCAATCTTCATGATTTAAAATCCAATGCAGTATGCTTTCAAGATTGTGTCGGTTTTGCGTTCAGAACTGTTCTGAGAAGATGTTAACATTCAAGCAGTGCTGGCCAACATACACAGTGCGTCAAAGAATTTTTAAGACTGTCGCTAGATTTCAGCCTACGGTGGCGCCACCAGTGTAATCGCGAATGCGTTATAAACCGTGACCATCTGCTTGCCTTCTGCCAAAAGTACTGCGCAGCTGTTAAAGTAACTCAAACAAAACTGCCGTTCATTAGAGAAGTAAAATTTTTTTTAATGTTGAGTTATTAAGATGGAACAAAGGGCTGTTATTAAATTTAACGCAAAACTTGGTAAAAGTGCCTCGGAAACGTACCAAATGATGAAATAAGTTTACGGTGAGTTTTGTTTAAGTAGATCAAATGTTTTCCTGTGGCACAAACGTTTTTTGGACGGAAGAGAGACGCTAGAAGATGATAAGCATGCCGGAAAACCAAGTTCATCTAGGACACCTAAGATTATTGAAAAAGTGCGTTATTTTGTGGAAAACAATGGATGTGCGTCACTAAGAATGATAGAAGGGTCTTTAAACATCAACAAAGAAACGATTCGAACCAACCTGCATGAAGATTTGGGCAAAACAAAAGTCTGTGCTAAATTTGTTCCACACACGTTAACCAATGAACAAAAATCAAGGAGAAGTGCACATTGCAGAGACATCATTTCAGCTGCTGAAAATGATCCAAACTTCTTAAAATCGATTGTTACTGGTGATGAAACATGGTGTTTTCAACATGTTTGTAAAACAAAGCGAAAAAGTGCGGAATGAAAGTCAAAAAACTCACCACAAGCCAAAAAAACAAGAAAAGTTCCATCGAAAATCAAAATTATGCTCATTACATTCTTCGATAGTAAGGGTATTATCCACAAAGAATTTGTTCCAAGTGGACAAACAATTACTGGTGAGTTTTATTTAAATGTTTTAAGGCGTTTGATGGGCAGAATTCGTCGCTTTCGTCCAGAATATCGAGATGAAAACAGTTGGTGTTTGTTGCACGATAATGCACTCCAGGCACAACTCACTTCTTGTTCGTAGATTTTTGGCGAAAAATAACGTCTGTGTGTTGAATCTTCCGCCGCATTCGCTTGATTTAGCACCCTGCGACTTTTCTTTGTTCCCAAACTTACAATGACGTTAAAAGGATGTTATTCTGATGATATTTCGACCACACAAACAGCTTCGACGCGTGCTTTGGAGGCAATTCCGCAAAGTGAACTGGAACAGGCATTCGAATCATTATTAAATCGCTGTAACAAGTGTATTGAAGTCGGAGTGACTTATTTTGAATAACAAACCAAAACAAATTATAATTTCTTGTTTCTATTTCATTTTACAGACCCAGTCTTAAAAATTATTTGCCGCACTGTGTATTTGTATGTGAATAAAATCTAATGCATGTACACTCAAGGCCGAGTCGTAATATGGCAGGGTGAAATGATAACAACAATATAATCTTCCAAGACAACATACTAACAAGGTAGGAACTTGGAGCATGCTGAACTCTTGAAAGCTATTATTCAGTTTTAATTTGTAACATAAAATTTTAGTATGACTGTATAATTGAGCTCCTATGAACAACTGTCCTTAGTAACGTGAAGAAGAGAAGTTTGCGTAACGTTAGTTACTAACAGTGTGAGCCTTGTACCCACGTTAAACGTGCATTCCATCGAGAGGTGGAATACTGGCAAACGCTTTTGTGCATACAATACACGCAATTCATGCTAAATGAGGTCCATTCCATCTTATATATAAAACACAAAACGTCTGTTTGTCTGAAGCAGCAAAAACTCTCGAACGCCGAACTGTGGCATCGTGAAATTTGCATAGCTTATTAATACTTGAATTTCTAGGTCAACGCAACTATTTTAAGATCTCTAAGTTGTTCCGTTCGCGAGTTATGAGTTAATTAACAAGCTAATCAATAAAGTCAGCCTCGTTTGCTACGTCATCGTTATCTGTTCCAAATCTGAAAGCACGTGACTGCATTCGTCCACAGGTGTTTCTGTTCTCTGAGAACTGTGCATAAAAAAAAGCAAAAACGAACTTTGCAAAAGCTTAACGAAACGGGCTGAATATTTTGTCAACACCATGAATTGGTAATAAAAGCAGTCCCTCAAAATTTTACCGGAATCCAGCCAAAACTCTTTAAAATAGGCATGAACTTTTTAATTCATCGGTAAGCAGAAATATATACGCAGAAACGGTTAATAAAATTTTGACGGCTAATTTAAAAAAGTTATTTACCGATTCAGGCGAAATGTGTAGGTCATGTTCCTATTAACGATGTATGGTGTTCATTAAAATTTCAGGCAGTTTCATAAAATATTTGCGAAGATACGGTTTTAAAATTTTTATTCCAGAGATTCGCCCCTCAAAGACGTCTGAAACCGAAAGCACGTGATGCATTTGATCGTCGATAACAAATTGTTAACGAATTTTGTTCAGTCAGTGTTCCAATGATGTGTCTCCTGGACGCGTGTTAAATGATTCGTAATTGATTCTACAGCTGTATGTTGGAATGTCAAGAGCAAAGGATCCAACAAAATTATATATTGTCGCCGATGAAGGAGAAATCAAAAAAATAAGCTATGCAAATGTTGTGTACGGCCAAGTGCTGAAATAATCACACTATGAATAAATAATTTGTAATGACTGAATTTGTGATATCAGCTTTTTTCTTTCTTGCAAGCATCAATTTTTCCCCCTGATTTTTTTCAGTGACATATAAGGAAATGTGAAATTAATAAGCCCAAATCCCGGGCAAAGCCGGGTTTCTAATTCTTTTCCTGTATGTGTATAAAAATAAATTCTTTTTCCTGTATGTGTATAAAAACAAATTGCAAATAGCACGATATAGTTTTTCTTTTCTGATATTCATTGTTTAAATACTTCTATCTGTAATAATTTATCTTCTTTAGAGACGACATCACTTCCTGCCTTAGTGAAAAGAGACGCAGAACTGCCATTCCACCGGAATGTCGCACTCATCATTCCAGTTGTGGTGTCATCATTGGTATTAATCATTGTCATTTTCACGGTTGTTGTTTGCCTACGAAGACATTCTCAAGAAAGGAGGGGCCAGCAAGGTATTCAAATGAAACTATTTATTTCTCTATCTCATCTGCTGCTGATTTCTTCGCACAAACAATACGAAAATTTCGGAGGATCTGTATCGAAAAAAAGAGAGCACCCAATTTTGATTCTGAGAAACCAATTCCTTACATTACCATAATAATGCTCTATTACTTTCCAAAGCAGTGCTCAACAACATCATTGTCGCAACTTTGTCAGCAGTTACTAGAAAAACCTTTCACTGTGTACTTCAAACCACAGCTGTGAGATCCAGAGTTAGGTTTACCGAAAAATCCCAAATGTTTATGACGTTTATCTCTGTTTTACAGATCCATTTCGAGTTTCTATGTTCTATAAATTTTGTTACTTCACTGTTAGATTTTTGTTGTGGTGGTTTAAGCAAAAAGAAAAAGCAACAACAGAATATTGACTTTTTGTTGACCTCTAGCACTAAAGCATACTCTAGAGAGAGAATATTTCAGTTCAGTAAAACAGAAGTCATTCAAGGAAGATTCTTCACACTCCCCTAAATTGATCACAATTTTTGCGCCGCCCCGGTGGCGCAGTGGTCTAAGGCGCTGGTCTCTGATCATTCGTCCACAAAGGGTCCGGGTTCGAATCCCGGTCAGGCATGGATGTTGTGTTTGTCTCACGGCATTGGCTGTCTCCCTTCCCTGGAACCAGTGACCCTAAATTAGGGACGGGCGACTGCTTATAGCCCATTGAGTTGCTCACGGTGGTCGTTAAACCTCCAATCCAAAAAAAGATCTCAATTTTTGCAAATTTCTCAAATACATACGTGGACATGTCGTCCGGAAATTTGGAGACAGTGATCAGGTGTCTACAAATTTCAGCGAGATATCAATTTTCCTCATGAACGGGATGTTACTTTCCTGAGTTTTTTTTTTTTTGGTACTTTTTGGCATCAAGTGGGTCAAAAGTAAATAAAAAACTACGTCGAGTGTGTTGTGGTAGTGCGTCGTGGAATACACAGTGTGGCAAAGAATTTTTAAGACTGGGTCTGTAAAATGAAACAGAAACAAGAAATTATAATTTGTTTTGGTTTTTTATTCAAAATAAGTCCCTCCGGCTTCAATACACTTGTTACAGCGATTTAATAATGTTTCGAATGCATGTTCCGGTTCACTATGCGGAATTGCATCCAAAGCACGCGTCGAAGCTGTTTGTATGGTCGAAATATCATCAAAATAACACCCTTTTAACGTCATTTTAAGTTTTGGGCACAAAGAAAAGTCGCAGGGTGCTAAATCAGGCGAATACGGTGGATGATTCAACACAAAGACGTTATTTTTCGCCAAAAATCTACGAACAAGAAGTGAGGTGTGACTGGGTGCATTATCGTGCAACAAACACCAACTGTTTTCATCTCGATATTCTGGACGAATGCGACGAATTCTGCCCATCAAACGCCTCAAAACATTTAAATAAAACTCCCCAGTGATTGTTTGTCCGCTTGGAACAAATTCTTTGTCGATAAAACCCTTACTATCGAAGAATGTAATGAACATTGTTTTGATTTTCGATGGAACTTTTCTAGTTTTTTGGGCTTGTGGTGATTTTTTTGACTTCCATTCTGCACTTTGACGTTTTGTTTTAGGATCATATTGAAAACACCATGTTTCATCACCTGTAACAATCGATTTTAAGAACTTTGGATGATTTTCAGCGGCTGAAATGATGTATCTCCAATGTGCACTTCTCCTTGATTTTTGTTCATTGGTTAACGTGTGTGGAACAAATTTAGCACAGACTTTTGTTTTGCTCAAATCTTCATGCAGGATTGTTCGAATCGTTTCTTTGTTGATGTTTAAAGACACTTTCATCATTCTTAGTGACGCACATTGATTGTTTGCCACGAAATCACGCACTTTTTCAATAATCTCAGGTGTTCTAGATGAACTTGGTTTTCCGGCATGCTTATCATCTTCTAGCGTATCTCTTCCGTCCAAAATACGTTTGTGCCACAGGAAAACATTTGATCTACTTAAACAAAACTCACCGTAAACTTATTTCATCATTTGGTACGTTTCCGAGGCACTTTTACCAAGTTTTGCGTTAAATTTAATAACAGCCCTTTGTTCCATCTTAATAATTCAACATGAAAATTTTTTTACTTCTCTAATGAACAGCCGTTTCGTTTGAGTTACTTTAACAACTGCGCAGTACTTCTGGCAGAAAGCAAGCAGATGGTCACGGTTTATAACGCATTCGCGATTACACTGGTGGTGTCACCGTAGGCTGAAATCTTGCGCCATTCTTAAAAATTCTTTGACGCACTGTGTACGTTATTCAGTGTATATTGAGCACAATGCAGTAGATCCAACTTATAACGAGAAGCTGGGGTCCTGCAGAAACTCTCATTCAATCCGAGCGCTCGTCACGTGTATACCAGAAGACAATAGTCCTTAACCAATCATGGAACAGCTGGAAACCGGTTTATACCGATACCGACAGGCGGCAGACGGGAATTAAGGGAGTCATAGCAAGCGTTCTCGTCCTATTTCATTTTAGCGAAGGGAGAGCAGAGAGGACACATCCTTTTTTGTTGGAAACTTGGTAAATCAGCTACTGAAACTTATCTATATATTAATTCTATAAGCTGTGACGTGCCTGCCCAGCAGGACGCACACGACATAAAGGCAGAGAGCAGCGAGAACGAACGTCTGCATAGCTCAGTTGGTAGAGCGACTTGTTCCGGAAAAAGTGGACTCAGGTTCGTTCCCCAGGGTGGACCAAAAATGACGAAGAAATTTACTTCGTTATAAAAGTTTTTTGCTGTAAGACCAGTTGTGAGGGAACGGCTGAACGTAAACTTATGGTTGAGGTATCAAATTAAAGGTCTTATCATGTAGATGTGCCTGTCGAAGAGAAAAATGAGATTGGGGCAACAGTTCGGGCGTTGGGGGGGGGGCAAATTTCCTATGTAAAGTCAATGAGAGAAGCTTGCGGTTGACTCACGCGCTGTTGAAAGCGGATGTATGGAGGGACTCAGATAGTCCAATGTCCAAAGTATCTCTTCTCAGCGAACCATTGTGCAAAAGAACGCTAGCAGGAATTTGTTTGAAAGTTCTTATCGGAACAGCGACCACTCGAAGACCTGATTGCGTTGTGCCATTGGACTGTGTGATGCATATATACAATTTAACATTCATTCGATCCAGTTTATTCACGTAGGTAAGACGTTTCCCATTATATAAAGATGTGAATAAACGTTTCATATGAGTTTATTTTCTTCAAAAAAAAAAAAAAAAAGAAAAGAAAACTTTTCGTTGATTCCGACGGGTTTCGTCTACCGGTTTCGAATCCCGGTGAGGCATGGTGTGACGTGCTTGCCCCGCAGGACGCACACGACATAAAAGGCAGATAGCAGCAAGAACGAACGTTTGCGTAGCTCAGTTGGTAGAGCGACTTGTTCCAGAATAAGTGGACTCGTGTTCGATTCCCGGCGTGGACCAAAAATGACGGAGAAATTTACTTCGTTATAATGGCGCCCGAACTTTTGGGATGACCCGGCCGTTAAAGATCTCGCAATGGTGTGATGTTCTTTCAACACCGCGAGATAGAAAAAATAGGAGAATCCCTTCTCCAGCGCTTCGAAAAATAAATGTGTGTGACGTTGCATTCCACACACGACATTGACTGGGAGTTCTCAAGTGCACGTTCTACAGCGGATGGCTGCCTGCAACGATTCATGGTCCCCGGCCCTCTTTCCCGGGGTGGGGGGAGATGTGACGTTTCTGCCCCGCAGGACGCACACGACATAAAAGGCAGACAGCAGCGAGAATGAACGTCTGCGTAGCTCAGTTGGTAGAGCGACTTGTTCCGGAATAAGTGGACTCGGGTTCAATCTCTGGTGTGGACCAAAAATGACGGAGAAATTTACTTCGTTATAATGGATGTTGTGTTTGTCTTACGGCACTGGCTCTCACCCTCCCCTGAAACCAGTGTCCCTAAATTAGGGACGGGCGATTGCTTATAGCCCAAGCGTTGGCTTATGATCATTCGTTCGTGAAGGGTCCGGGTTTGCATCCCGGAGAGGCATGGATGTTTTGTTTGTCTTACGCCACTAGCTTTCTCTCTCTTCCCTGGAATCACTGACCCTAATTAGTGAAGGGCGACTACTTATAGCCCATAGAATTGCTCACGGTAGTTGTTAAATCTTCAGTCAGGACTCTTTAAGTATTTTTTTATTAATTAATAAAACTATAGAAGACGCCTTGGCACGGCTTTCGCTGCAGATAAAAAATGAAGGGAAAGGTGAATAAAAATTCTGAAACCAGGGAACTCTTTATTTATCATATATCTTGCGTTAGCCACAAACGGTGTTCCAAAATGTACCAAATTGCCCGGGCAATTTGTGAAATACGCTTGCCCGTTGGTCAACAAGAGAAAGCAGCAATACAAGAGGGCGGGTCTCGTAGAGCCTTAAGTCTATTCCCAGATCCTCGTGTGGAATCTCATGACAGATGGACTTACTTTTGCCCACAGACACGGCCAAAAGTCTCACTGTCATTAGGTGATCTTTCTTTAACTGATTCCGCAACTCTTCAATTGTTTTCCGCTCTCTGCACACTGGAGAGACACCCAGATTCTGGATCATCATCAAAGGATTCCCAACCGTCACGAAACTGTGCATACCATTCAAAAACTATGCTACTGGATAATGTTGTATCTCATACTTCTTTTAACATTCGGTAAGTTTCAGTAGCTGATTTACCAAGTTTCCAATAAAACGGGATGTTTACTCTCTGCTCTCCCATCGCTAAAACGAAATATGACGAGAACGCTTGCTATTAGAGGCGGGTCGTTCGCGACTGATCAGTTCCAATTGGCCCGGTCAACTGAGTGAACGAAAAGTTCCTTTCAGTAGTTCCAGCAGATGTCGTTTGCCTTTCGTTTCGGTCATTTCGTTCGTCCGTCGAAGTTCGTATTTCATTGCCCATTGATTAGTTACTAGATCAAAAAAATTTCGTGTTACTAGAACCATCTTATAACCATTTTATCTTCGGTTTTATCTAATAAGCACACCGGGCAAGAAATTACGGAATGTTCATTTTATTGGTTAATATGGGACTACATCACCACGAGCTCGAAGTACAGCCTTGATTTTCTTTGGCGTTCTGTCAATATAGGGGCGGATGACATCAATTTTGCCCCACGCCGTGAACAACTGGTCCCGCAGAGCAGTCAATATTGGAAGCGTGTTGTTGTCTGTTCTTAACGGCCCGTTCGAGCATGTCCCAAATTTACTCTATAACATTGAGATCAGGCGAATTGGCGGGCAAGGTGAGATGTGGGACGTCGACCTCATGTTCTGCAAACCAATCCTGCACAATGGCAGCTCGGTGAACAGTGCAGTTGTCGTCTCGATAACGTGGATCTGGAATGGCGGCATCTTCGAGGAACTGGACATATGGCAAGACCTCGTTATCCAACAGATTCACGTAGTCCACCGCTTTCATGCCATTAGATACGTGAACTAAGGGATCCACCCCAGCACTGGATATACACCCCCTAAACATGACACTTCCACCCCCTTCTGTACAGCCCTTTGCACACACTCTGCGTTGAAGGCTTCTCCGGCCTTCCGCATGACTCTGGATCGACCATCATTGGAATACGGGCAGAACCTGGATTCGTCCGACCAGATGATGCGTCGCCACTGTTCTGTGGTCCAGGGTCGGTGTTCCCTCGCCCATTCCAGCCGCTTTTTCTTGTGTATGACAGGCAGCTTGGGTCGTACCCTAGCTACACGACTGAATATTCCTACATCATGCAGTTCTCGTCGAAGCATTCGTTCGGAAACAGGCTGACTGGGTCCCGCATTGCACTCTTGCAGCAATTCCTGCCGGGTTCGGAACCGTTTTTTGGTTGATAATCGCCCCAGACGTCGACGATCACGGTTGCTCATGATGGTTTATCTGGCGCACCTGCTCCGACGGGAATTTTCTCTGGCCGACTCCTTCCACGCTAAATGAACGCTACTGACTGTGAAATTGGACACTCCAACAAACTCAGCCACTTCCCTCAGCGAATGACCATGTTCACGACCAAATACGATAGATCCCTTTTGCCACTTTGTTACGTCCCCTTTTCTTCCCATGGTTACTACCTGTAAGCAACAATAAAGCTAATTAGGCATACACGTCTTACAAGGCTGAAAAAGTAACAAGTAACATACAATACTTTCCATTCCATTACATACACGCATTTTTCTCTGCCTGACCAGTTTCCAACTGTTTCTCCGGATGACAGCATTCCGTAATTTTTGATCCGGGGTGCATAGTTTGCAGTGAAATGAAGATATATCGCATTTTTAAATTCCAGGTTTTCCATATTTCGATTTTTGTTCATTACGGTTTCACTCACAAGATGGAGACACCAGCTTAAAAGTCTGGTCGCACTGCTGTTCTGTAATATGTAGCTTGCATTCGCGGATATTTAAATTGCAAATGTTTATTAATAAGTACGAAACGCAGTGATGAAAATCCTCCAAATACGTGGCGTCAGTGAATAAACGTGGCATCGCTCTTTCTACGTTTTATCAACACATGGCAACCGAAAAATTATCATTCGGTCACCGCTGGAGATCCGAATTCCAGATCTCTGGATATCTACCAGAGCGAGTTAGCCTTACGCTTCGGTGGCCAACAGCCAGCGGCGCTATGTGTGTTTATCTGTCAGCTTCTGACATCACAAATCCGTAAGATGAGCTCAGCTACTGAAACATCTCCATCTGGTGGGCATTAACGACACTGGCTATGTGTTAATTATAGCAGTTAAATCCATAGGGCGAGATCCAAAGTGAAAATCCTCCAAATACGTGGCGTCAGTGAATAAACAAAGACATCACTCTTTCTACGTTTAAGCTACACATAGCAACCGAAAAATTGTTATTCGGTAACCGCTTGGGATCTGAATCCCATATCTCTTGATATCTAGCCGAGCGAGTTAGCCTTACGCTTCGGTGGCCAACAGTCAACGGCGCTATGTGTGTTTTTCTGTCAGCTTCTGATATCATAAAGTCCGTAAGATGGGCTCAGCCACTGAGACGTCTCCATCTGGTGGGCATTAACGGCACTGGCTATATATTAATTAGGGCAGTTAAATCCAAAAAGCGAGATCCAAAATGAAAATCCTCCAAATACGTGTATTTCGAGGATTTTCAAACGCAAAAAGATTGAAGCTACAGTGGTGTGCAAAAGAAGTATTGCATAACCTGCAAAAACAGTGAATATTAAACTTTAACTATTCTTTCAGCTAACTAAATTTCATGGTTCTTTTGTCATTTATATGTTATTAGATGCGAAATTTAATGGAGATTTAAAAAATGTTTTAGTTTTTCCTGTAGCTACTTCTATTCTTAAGATATGACATAAAATATAGGTTTCACAAGCACATTGAAATTCACGTTAGCTTCGTATCAGTTGTTACATCCAATCATAGACTTTCTTTTGCCTGATTGGCTGCTTCCAAATGCTATCCTATTCCAACTCTAGCCTTTATAAGATATGACGCAGTGCTACTAGAGCATTGCAGGTACCACACGAATAAAGCAAGACAATGCCTTGCGCAGATGCCTCCATTACTCCACTGGAGAAGCTTCCTTACAACACGGCACAGAGTACTGCTGTGTACGACGGTCGTCGGATCGGTGCTTACCTACGCCTCCTCCATCTGGATTGGTATTAGTAGGAATCAGCGAGAGATAATAGAGAGGGTGCAGAGCCGAGCACTTCGAATGATCACTGGGGTTCTCCCTTGGAAACCATTTCGGAACCTGAGGAGCAGACTTGGAATCGAGGAGGTACATGAGTTTTCCACCAGACTCGCCAAGAAGTTCTTCAAGAAAGCAAAACCACACACTAATGGACTGGTTAGGGGCGCGGTTGATTACAATCCCAGCGAATTCCTTAGGTATCCCAGAACTAAGGCAGAGATCGTTGCCCCCCCCCCTCCTCCCCACTTGACAGAGAGATTAAGAGAGTAAGTATGTGAAAACTGGTGGGTGTTAGACAGACCATCATCCTCTTCTTTTTAGCACGTCTTTTGTAAAAAAGATCGTGGTTATGTTACCGGTTTGTCCGTTCGTCAGTACCCACGATATCTCTGCAACTATTGGTCCGATTTGAAAAATTCTTTTTGCAATGGGAAGCTTGAAATATGCGAATGATGATCCTTTATTTCGTTTTTTACGGTGTATAATTTCGCCGCTAGAGGACGTAAATGCAGATGATGTCGAATTCAAAAATATGGTTTATTCAACATATTTGTTTCTAAACATCCGATTGAAAAAAATATTTTATCTCTCGAGTTCATTTATGTCGAAGAGTATTTAAGATATAGTTACTTTTTCAAATTACGCATAGATTTTCTGCTAGGGGGCGTAAAAGTAAATTACATTTTCGCCGATAACTCTTCTTCGAAAACTCCGATTTGAAATTTTTTTCTCTTTAGCGGATACACCTCCTGATGGAAAATATTTTGCATATAATTTCAAATTTTTGGTAAATAATACTTTGGCCACCAGGGGGCGTAAGTGATAATTTTTGCTTCTGACATATTTGCCATAAAATCTGAGCTTCTAAAATATCAATGGCAAAATTATGTCGTGGACCGACGCCACTCACGTCGATAAACGTTTTCGGAATATTTTCTTCTTAAAATATTACACAGTTTCTCCGCCAGGGGGCGTTGATGTATATTTTATTTTTGTCAATAACTCTACTTCTAGGTGTCAGATTTGAAAAATTCCTTCTTTGTTGGATAGTGTTTCCAGTGTTTTTCATATAATTTCAAATATTTCAAGTCATTCATAGACTTTCCGCTAGTAGGCGTAGAGGTAAATTGCGGTTTCCCCTATATCTCTGCTTTTAAATCTCCGATTTTAAAAATTCTTTCTGCTCCAGATACAGCTCCTGGTGGGAAACCGTTTGCACGTAATTTCTAATTTTTGTAAGAAAATAGTTTGGCCACCAGGGGGCGTAAATCTTAATTTCCGCTTCTGATGTATTTGCAACAAAACATGAGCTTCTAAATTCATGATTGAAAAAATGTCGTTTGTAAACCGATACTACTCATGTCGACAAACCTTTTAAAAACATTTTCTTCTTAAAATAATGCAGGGTTTCTACGCCAGGGGCGTACATGAACATCTTGTTTTTGTCAATATCTGTACTTCTAGGAATACGATTTGAAAAATTCGTTCTTTGTCGGATAGTGTTTCCGATGCGAAATGTTTTTCCTATAAATTCAAAATTTTGAAGTAAATTATAGACTTTCCGCTAGGGGGCGCAAAGGTAAATTGCGTTTTCTGCATTATTTCTGCTTCTAAATCTCCGATTTGAAATTTTTTTCCTGTATCGCATCCAAGACCTGTTGGAAAATATTTTTCACAACATTTCTAATGTTTGGTAAAGAATGGTTTGGCCACCAGCGGGGCATAAGTGTTTATTTCTGCTTCTGATGTAGTTGTAGCAAAATTTGGGCTCCTGAAAACTCGACTAATTTTTTTTTCTTGGACCAATACCGCTCATATGGAAAAACCTTTTGAGAATAATGTTCCTCCTAAAATAATGAATTGTTTCCCACCAGAGGACGTAAAGTCACATCTTATTTTTGTCGATATCTCTGTTTCTAAGAGTCCGATTCGAAAAATACCTTCTGTGTTGGAGAGCGTTTCCGGTGCGAAATGTTTCTCACATAAATTTCATGTTTTTCTCGAAGCACAAGTCTGCAACCATAGGGCGTAAGTTCACGAATTCGTTTGCAACAATATCTGAGGGATTAAAAACCCGATTGAAAAACTTCTTTCTTCCAACAGATACTATTGTTTTCCATACCAGTTCCATTGACTTTGAATAGCTTTGATAAATTTAATTTGCATCAGAACGGATTCAAAAGACGTGCTTATTACACCCGATAATTCGGTGTCATCTTTCTTGTTCAGATTGGCATCCACATGGTGAAAATGGATTCTGCTCGGGCATTTGTATTTGGTCTCGTTGAGTTGCAGTGACTCTCTAATGCGTAGGCGGCCGGGTGTTGTTTGGGTTCTCTGTGATGTTGTTCGCTGCATAGTTATCCTTTCCCCTCTTCCCCCTGGACTTGTGTCACGGTTCACAGTTCGAAAGATATATCACCCTCTCATTTTACTCAATTTTTCTGTTTGTCTTTCCTATTGATTTCATTTACTCAGATCTCCTAGCTTCCTATTTCTAAGGGTAGTTTTGGACCTCGGGTCAGACACTCCCTTCCTAAACCTTCTTTAAATATCGTATCGTATGGTACTAGAGCATTGCAGTGGTCACTTGTTGCTTTTAGGGTATAATTTGTATCATCATCATCATTGTCAACCATTATCAATCCACTGCTGGACGAAGGTCTCCCCAAGTTTCCTCCACAACGGTCTGTCTTGTGCCAGTCTCCTCCATGTCACTCCAGCATACTTTTGAATTTCATCCACCCATCTTCCATGTGGTCTTCTTGTGGGTCTTTTCTTGTCCCTTGGAATCCAATCTAAAATTTCGGCTGTCCATCGATGGTCTGTCCTTCTGGCAGTATGTCCAGCCCATTGCCATTTCAGGGATTTAACTCTGATCATGATGTCTTCCACTCTTGTCATTTTTCGGATCCACGTGTTCCTCTTCTTATCTCTCCTGGTTACACCAAGCATGCACCTCTCCATGCTGCTTTGAGTTGTCTGCAGCCTTTGTATGTCTCTTTTAGCTAAGGTCCACGTCTCTGCACCATACGTAAGCACTGGAAGGATGCATTGATCAAACACTTTTCTTTTAAGACATAATGGTATATTGCTCTTGAAAATTATGCTGTTTCTTCCAAAAGCTCTCCAGGCAAGTTTTGCACGCCGATTAATTTCTTCATCAATGTGACCCTCACTTGATATCTGCTGTCCAAGATAAACGTACGTGTCTGTTATCTCCAGCCTCTCTCCATCAATCGATAAATCTTCATTTCTTGTAAAAGCATTGTACATCACTTTTGTCTTCTGAAAGGTCATTTTTAATCCCACTTCTTTACTCTTGTCAGCAAGTTCCTGGATCATACTCTGTAGCTCTGATGGGGTAGTTGCAAAAATGACTATGTCATCAGCAAAACGAAGTAATTTGTATGCATTCTCTAAAACGGTTAAAGCTGCGGAAGTGTCCACAGCGGATAGAATAAAAATAGTTGTTCTGCATGAAGAGGGATATTCCTAAAGACAAATCGCTGAAACCGTGAGCTGTCATGGATCTACAGTTATTAGGCTACTGAAGAAAGTAAAAGACACAGATGATATTAAAATCATGCATCGCTGTGGAAGGCCCAGATCCACTACAACGAGGTAGGACATTGCGCTCAGAAAGCTTAGCTTGGCAGGCAGGAGGTTCAATTCACTTGAATTGCTTCGAAGATGGTCCAAAGTGACCGATGTTACTGTTAGTGCATCTACTGTTAGGAGGAGGCTGCTTCACTATGATTTACGTGGCTGTAAAGGCAGGCGTAAACCACTCTTAACTGTGAATCAAAGACAGCGTAGACATTCAGTGTGCAAAACAGCATGTCCCATGGACAACCAAGCAATGGGAAATTGTTCTTTACAAATCCGTTAAGGCAAAATTTTGATGAATCAGAATTTCGCCTTGATGGAAATCAGAGTAGTGCCTATGTAAGGGGATTCAAGCATGAAGAATTCCTGCTTAGTTACTACTGTTAAGCATCCGGTGAAGGTCATGGTTTGGGGCTGCATGTGTGCACATGGCGTTGTGAATCTCCATGTTGTCGATGGTACAGTAAAAGCCCAGAAATGCATCTGGATATTTTAAACAACAAAAGCCTGAAGATAGCAAAGGGACATCTCAGTAAGGGAAGAAAACAGATTATGGCACTGAGAAAAGAAGATGGTTCTGTAACAAGAAATAGAGGCGAAATTTTGACAAGAGTGAAAGATTTCTACTCCAAATTATATGAAAGGTATAATACATGTACTCCAGACATCATGAAAGGTACCAGTACCAGAGTTCTTCCACTCCTCCCAGCAGAAGATTAACATGCATTCAAGAACATGAAGCGGGGAAAAGTTCCAGAAGATGGAATTACTGTAGACATCATACAAGAAGCAAGTGGAGAAATTGAAACAGTACTCGCCCAAGTTTTCACTTGAGGCCATTAATGAAGGGAAGATTCCTGAGGATTGGAACAATGCTACAATGATCCCGCTACATAAAAAAGGTGACATTGAGGATCTCAGGAACTACAGATCAGTGGTTTATAAAATCTTCACTAAATTTCTTTCACACCGCTTGAAAGTAACACTGGACATGGCTCAACCGAGAGAACAAGCTGGATTCAGGAGTGGCTACAGCACAATAGATCATATCCACGTACTGAGAGAACTAATTGAAAGAGCGAGGGAATATGAGCTTCCATTATGAATGGTTTTTATCGATTATGAAAGCCCTTTGATTCGGTGAAACCATCAGCAGTTGCAATGGCTCTGAAATCCTGCCGTATTGAAGATGCATACATTAATATTATTAATAACATCTACGAAAATGCAAGTGCAAAGATTCGGCTGTTTGAAAATACAGCAAACATGAAAAATTGTAAAGGGAGTGAGACAACGTGACACCATATCTCCGAAGCTCTTTAATGTTACATTGGAAAATGCCTTTCAATCACTGAACTGGGAATACAAAGGGATGAAGATTAATGGAGATTATCTAACTCGCCTTCGTTTTGCTGATGACGTAGTCATTTTTGCAATTAGCCCATCAGAGCTGCAGAGTATGATCCAGGAACTTTCTGACAAGAGTAAAGAAGTGGGATTAAAAATTTACTTTCAGAAGACAAAAGTGATGTATAATGCTTTTACAAGAAATGAAGATTTATCGATTGATGGAGAAAAGCTGGAGATAAGATACGTACATTTATCTTGGACAGCAGATATCAAGTGAGAGTCACATTGATGAAAAAATAATCGGCGCATAAAACTTGCCTGGAGAGAAACTTGCCTGAAGAGCTTCGTGCTGTGAGCGGTACGGGTTTATTCCAACCAGTAGAGAGCTTTTGGAAGAAACAGCATAATTTTCAAGAGCAATATGCCATTATGTCTTAAAAGAAAAGTGTTTGATCAATGCATTCTTCCAGTGCTTACGTATGGTGCTGAGACGTAGACCATAACTAAAAGAGACATAGAAAGGCTGCAGACAACTCAAAGCTGCATTGAGAGGTGCATGCTTGGTGTAACCAGGAGAGATAAGAAGAGGAACTCGTGGATCTGAAAAATGACAAGAGTGGAAGACATCATGATCAGAGTTAAATCCCTGAAATGGCAATGGGCTGGACATAGTGCCAGAATGACAGACCATCGATGGACAGCCGAAATTTTAGATTGGATTCCAAGGGACAAGAAAAGACCCAGAAGAAGACCACATGGGAGATGGGTGGATAAAATTCGAAAGTATGTGGAGTAACATGGAGGAGACTGGCACAAGGCGGACCGTTGTGGAAGAGGCTTGGAGAGACCTTCGTCCAGCACTTGTTGGATAAGGTTGACAATCACTTGTTCGATAAGGTTGATGATGATTAGAAAACAAGGTGTTACAATCATCTAGAAGACTTTATGACGGCAGTTCTAGTTTTCAAGATGGCAATGCTCCCGGTCATTGTGCTAAAGTAGTGAATTTTTCAAGATGACAATGCACCCTGTCATTGTCTAAAGTAGTGAATTTTTCCAGATGACAATGCTCCATGTTATTGTGCTGAAGTAGTGAAAAACTGGTTTCAGGAAAAAAACTGTTCAGCATCTTGATTGACCACCACAGACTTACATCCGATCGAAAATTTGTGGTTCAAAGTGTCGTATGAACTATCAAAAAGAAGATAACAACCAAAATCTAACTCATTGAAGATGTAATTCAAATTTGGAATCCTATTGGTCAACCCAATCTTTTACAAAACCTTGTTCACAGGATGCCAGTAAGATGTAATGCTGTGACAAAAGCTAAAGGCTGGGCAACAGGGCTATACTTCCGTATCTGGCATGCGTCGTCTGCTACAATAGAGCAAGAGCCGATAGATGGCGCTTCCGCTCCTTCGCTGCAGAGGCAGGTAACTGCGTTACGTCATCGCCGTTTGCTCCGTGCGTGAAGTCCGTTCGCTTATTTGTGTTTAAATATTCTTTGCTTGTATTGCCCCTGATTCTGCAAGAGCTTCTTCGTGTTTCTGCAGTTGTTGTTTTTTCTGCGTGCGTTTTTACCATGTGGAATTGGTAGCACTTTTTCTAAGAAGCTCCCCAGGAGGAGGAGACTTGTGTTTCGTCCTGTGAACGGTACGGGTTTATTCCAACCAGTAGAACATGTTAAGAAGGTCATTCAATGACTTTCAAAGTCGATAGGACTCATCGTTATGGGTAATTAAGGAGACAGAGGAATCACGTTTCAGGGAAATCTGAGCAGTCTTCCCATACACTTGAGACATGGCGACCGTGGATCCTTGATACCTTTGAACGTGATTCCAAGCGATTCAGGGTCCAGATCTGCCCTGAGAATGACAGATCTGAGAGCACATCGCTGCTGCTCATACACAAACATGTACAACCACGAACTACTGTCATGAGAGATCAGTGGGATGCATATTGTAAATCGGAAGCTGTGGATACGAACATCTCTCAGTTAACCACTCAATGAATTTTGTGGTTCCTAGAACTGGGGCTCATACTCAAGCTGTTGAGAGCAGTTGGCGACCTCTCAAATGGAAACCTACTGATGGAAGCCACGAACTTCATTTGACAGACCATATTCTGGAATATTTATTCCGACAGAATCGTCGACTTTCGTCAGAACATTGCTTTGAGGTCATTAATGGGATCATAAAACGGTTATTTCCTGGACGTAATTAATTTATTTAATTATATGCCAGAAAGACAGGTTTTAATTCTGCACGAAACACGTCTCTACTGTCCCTGCAAATGTTTCAGAATATGAACAAAATCATTAAAAGGCCCTTTTAAGGGCAACCAGAGTACCTCAGAAATGTTCGTCTCGTGAACACAACACACGCTGTCTTTCTCATTTGGCCTGATAGATGGCAGCACTATACGACTCCGTAAACGTTATATTACCAGTGATTCCGCGTTGCTGTATTGCAGCAGACGACGCAGACCAGGTGTGGAAGTGCATCCGGCAACAGAATATTACGTACAATTTATAATTTTGCTTCATTACATTTTTGTATTTAAATGTTATTTCATTCCGTAGGAATTAGAAAAATGATTTATTGCTGTAAACCTAAGTATTGCATAAACGATCCTTTTCATAATAATTTCCACTTGGTCATGATTTTTGTAATGGATCTTAAAAACAGAAGTAGCTACAGGAAAAAGTAAGACATTTTAGAAATTTCCATTATTTTTGGGATCTCATCATCATCATTGTCAACCGTTATCAATCCACTGCTGGACGAAGGTCTCCCCAAGTTTCCTCCACAACGGTCTGTCTTGTGCCAGTCTCCTCCATGTCACTCCCGCATATTTACGAATTTCATCCACCCATCTCCCATGTGGTCTTTTTCTGGGTCTTTTCCTGTCCCTTGGAATCCAATCTAAAATTTCGGCTGTCCATCTATGGTCTGTCCTTCTGGCAGTATGTCCAGCCCATTGCCTTTTCAGGGATTTAACTCTGATCATGATGTCTTCCACTCTCGTCATTTTTCGGATCCACGAGTTCCTCTTCTTATCTCTCCTGGTTATACCAAGCATGCACCTCTCCATGCTTCTTTGAGTTGTCTGCAGCCTTTGTATGTCTCTTTTAGTTAAGGTCCACGTCTCTGCACCATAAGTAAGCACTGGAAGGATGCATTGATAAACACTTTTCTTTTAAGACATAATGGCATATTGCTCTTGAAAATTATGCTGTTTCTTCCAAAAGCTCTCCAGGCAAGTTTTGTACGCCGATTAATTTCTTCATCAATGTGACCCTCACTTGATATCTGCTGTCCAAGATAAACATACGTATCTGTTATCTCCAGTTTTTCTCCATCAATCGATAAATCTTCATTTCTTGTAAAAGCATTATACATCACTTTTGTCTTCTGAAAGTAAATTTTTAATCCCACTTCTTTACTCTTGTCAGCAAGTTCCTGGATCATACTCTGCAGCTCTGATGGGGTAGTTGCAAAAATGACTACGTCATCAGCAAAACGAAGGTGGGTTAGATAATCTCCATTAATCTTTATCCCTTTGTTTTCCCAGTTCAGTGATTGAAAGACATTTTCCAATGTGGCATTAAAGAGCTTCGGAGATATGGTGTCACCTTGTCTCACTCCCTTTCCAATTTTTATGTGTGTTGTATTTTCAAACAACCGAATCTTTGCACTTGCATTTTCATAGATGTTATTAATAATATTAATGTATGCATCTTCAATACCGCAGGATTTCAGAGCCGTGGTAACTGCTGATGGTTTCACCGAATCAAAGGCTTTTTCATAATCGAAAGCCATGCACAATGGAAGTTCATATTCCCTCGCTCTTTCAATTAGTTCTCTCAGTACGTGGATATGATCTATTGTGCTGTAGCCACTCCTGAATCCAGCTTGTTCTCTCGGTTGAGCCATGTCCAGTGTTACCTTCAAGCGGTGTGAAAGAACTTTAGTGAAGATTTTATAAACCACTGATAGGAGGCTGATAGGTCTGTAGTTCCTGAGATCCTCAATGTCACCTTTTGTATGTAGCAGGATCATTGTAGCATTGTTCCAATCCTCAGGAATCTTCCCTTCATTAAGGCATCGAGTGAAAATTTGGGCGAGTACTGTTTCAATTTCTCCACTTGCTTCTTGTATGATGTCTATAGTAATTCCATCTTCTCCTGGAGCTTTCCCCCGCTTCATGTTCTTGATCGCATGAGCAACTTCTGCTGGGAGGACTGGAAGAACTCTGGTACTGGTACCTTTCATGATGTCTGGAGAACATGTATCATCCCTTTCATATAATTTGGAGTAGAAATCTTTCACTCTTGTCAAAATTTCGCCTCTATTTCATGTTATAGAACCATCTTCTTTTCTCAGAGCCATAATCTGTTTTCTTCCCTTACTGAGATGTCCCTTTGCTATCTTAAGGCTTTGGTTGTTTTCAATTGCTTTCCTCACTAGCTCACAGTTGAATTTCCTTACGTCTTCAGTGATACTTTTTCGTGTTGTCTTGTATAGCTCTATATATTCCACTTTGGAAGTCACATCTTCTTTAGTTGTCCTCATCTCTCTTCTTTTTTGCATCAACATTTTGGTTTTTCCTGATAATTTGTTCACATGCAACTTGTTCTTAGACCCAGCTAATTTTGTTGCTGTTTCCATTAGAGCTTTGGTTACTTTTCTGTTAACTTCCGAAATATCCACTTCTTCCGATGTTAGGCCTTCTAAAGCAGAGAATCTGTTCTTCAGTTCCAACTTGAAAGTATTATGGTGTTTTTTAAGGTTGGTTATGTCAATACATTTTGTTTGACTTATGAGCTTGCCACGTTCCAGTTTAGTGTTGAGGTGCATCTTACATCTCACCAATCTATGGTCACTACCTGTGTTGAACTTCTTCAGCACACTGCAGTCTTCGATGACGAATTTTTTGTTACACATAATAAAATCAATTTCACTTGTCGTCCCAATTGGATGTCTCCATGTCCATTTCCTGTGTGGCTTTTCTTTGAAAAAGGAGTTCAAGATGAAAAATCCTTCTGCCTCTGCAAACTCAACGAGAGTATTTCCACGCTGGTTTCTGTTGCCGTGACCGAATTTACCTACTGAAGTTTCATTCTGTTGCCGTTGCCCTATTTTTGCATTGAAATCTCCCATAATTATCTTCAAGTGCTGCTTACCTTTATTATTTAGATGACGAATTTCCTCATAAAATTCTTCAATTTCTTCTTCAGGATGACTTGTGGTGGGTGCATAAGTTTGAATAATCTGAGCCTGGTATCTTCTCGATAGTTGGATAACGAGTCGTGCAGCTCTGTCAGAGGAACTTTCAACTTCTACCAGTTTATCCTTCAGTTTCTTGTTTATTATAAATCCAACACCACTAGTTCTGCCAGTATCTGTCCCACGATAATAGAAGAGATGTCCACTTTTCAGTTCAATGAGATCTTCTCCTTTTCTCCTTACCTCACTTAGCCCGACGATGTCCCACTTGATCCTTTGTAGTTCCTCTTCCAATTCAAGAAGCCTTGAATCAGAAGATAGGGAGCGTCCGTTATAGGTAGCCAGGGTCAGCATCAAATGGCAGCCTAGTCCGGTCCTCCGGGGATTCTTAGCACCCTCTGCCTTCATGTCGCACTGGCCGCTGCCTTGGCCAGGTACATTCCAGCTGCCGGAGACTGAGGGCCAAGATTTAAGTTGTAGAGTCATTTTGGAGGTGTTTGGCCTTAACTCACCACGCTGGCCAAGCGGGTTGGTGAGTGTGGGATAGCATTTCCTCTGATCCCGATGGTATAGTTATACCGCTATTGGCGGTCGTCAGAGCCCCTTTAGTGGGAACAGGATGCACCACGAGAAGGCGGGGTTGACATTTGTCAAGGAGAGGCTGTGATGTTACGCATCACCTGACCTTACATCCCTTTTTCATCTAATGGCATATAAATGATGAAAAACTATGAAAATCAGTTAGATAAAAAAAAAAAGTTAAACTTAAAAATTCACGGTTTTTTGGAGGTGTTCATCTTTTGCACATCACTGTACACTTCTTGATATTTCCAGTCTAGGGAAAACAAAGATGTAAAATAAGATTAAGGATATTGAAGGAGCTTTTCAATTCAGATCAAAAGAAGATACCCTTGGGGTTGGAGGATTTTAGAAAAGAACTGATATCCATTTCACAATAACACATTTTCTCGTTACCAGCGATTCACTCACGAATCGTTGGCAACACGCTTGAATTTGGCAGAGATATTTTCCGAATAATTTAGGAGATGTTTTCTCCGGGGTATTTTGAATTTGGCAGAGATATTTTCCGAATAATTTAGGAGATGTTTTCTCCGGGGTATTTTGAATTTGGCAGAGATATTTTCCGAATAATTTAGGAGATGTTTTCTCCGGGGTATTTTGAATTTGGCAGAGATATTTTCCGAATAATTTAGGAGATGTTTTCTCCGGGGTATTTTGAATTTGGCAGAGATATTTTCCGAATAATTTAGGAGATGTTTTCTCCGGGGTATTTTTATTTGCATCTTCAACGTTTTGGGCCGCCCCCATAAAGAAATTCTGGATGCACCTGTATTAAGGGAGATACGATTGTTAAAAACAATCCCCTACGGATTTATATTAAATTGGCTGTATTAAAGAAATCCAGCCATTCGATTATCAAGCAGTTCTTTACATTGTGTGGATTTTTTTAAATGGGAAACTACTAAGCAGCAATTTGGTAAAGAAAAATGAAATTAATTCAATGGAATTGAAGTGCTGGATAATAAATAATAAAACTTATTGCTAGTTTCTTTTCCCTGTTAACGGAACTAGTGGATGCCATGACAATTTCTGTACATATTGCCCGAATTTTGTTTGAATCGGATCATCATTCAGTAGCATTTTGTTAAGAAAAATAAGGTTTATTGTACAGAAATGAAGTGTTGAAATATAAATAATATAATTTTTTATTTCTTTGTGGAATTAACGGAACTACTTGATGATCCGGTAATAAGGCTAACCTTATGTTACATAGTATCCGGAAAAAAAAATTCACTCCTGTAGTATTTCTACTTTTGTCTATGAAAAAGTTTTCTGATATAAAATTTTCGGAAGCGAGGAATTATTTCCATAAACTGCGATTCTCTTTTGGGATATGTCGCCATCTACTGGGTAAGTTTGGAAACAAATAATGTTTCACAGTTTTCTTCTTTCAAATATTTTTTTTTTTTTTTTTTAATGATAAAACGTTCTTCCGTTTGTATTTCTTTTAGTAGTGGAAATTTATTTTTCTTTTTGAAAAGGTCTTCGTACATTTTCAACGGATATTTTCAAAATGTATTCCTTACTCGAAATTTAGTAATAAAACTAACTTAGAGTATTCATTTCCGGTTTCGTCCTTTCTTGATTTTTAGTTTTTCCCTCTTTCACATCTTTCTTTTGAACAAAATATCACGCAACGAAAAACCTACATGCTTACTACATCAGTAATAATATCAAGCCTATGAACACGCATGTCATTTCACCACAGAGCCATTAGGGTAACTGCCAATTTTCGGCACTAGCAAAATTACTCCCCACCCCTCCCAACCGCTTCTGCTTTATTTGCAAAAAACGTACAAAGAAAATCGAAAATAAAATACAGATATTTTGATAGATAGATACATAGATCTGTAACCCAAATTTTTGAATTTTTTTAAAATTAAATCTATTTTATTTAATTGATCTACCTTTTGAGCTTCAGTAGCAATTAGTGAAAGTATAGGGGTGGATTGGCCCGCCATGACCCCGGGACATTTTCCAGTGGACCACTCGAGAAATTGCCCGCTTTCTCGTATTTATTTTTAATGGATTTCTTGGAACGAAAGAATAATTACACTGGTGTGCAAAAATTAAGGACGAAGAGGAGAAATTAGCATAACAGCGGAACGAGCAGGCAGAACAGACCAAAAGACCACTCAGGAGATAGACTAGGGTCCGGTACGGTGAAGCATGCGCATATATGCGTGGGAGGGGTGGGGGTGTCGGAAGTTTACCTTCAGTCTTCAGTCGGACTACTTAAAGAGTCCTGACTGAAGACTGAAGGTAAATCATGTAATCATGAAGACTGAAGGTAATAAAAACTACTTAAAGAGTCCTGACCGTAGGAAAATTGCTCTTTGGCATGTGTACAGTTCGACTCGCAGACGGGCTGTGTACGCTCAGCAATTCGGTGAAAGCTCAGCACGGTGTACATCGGTTTGAACGACGTCGAGTTGCTGCCACCGTGTGATATGGCCAACAAGCAATCCAGTAGACGACATCTGGATTACTTTACCCGAGGTCGCGTCATTTGGAAGTTGGAAGAAGGTTGAAGTGTGACTAGTGTGGCCGAGGAATTCGAGGTAGCTCACAGCATCGTTTTACGAGCTTGGAGAGCATTTCAAAAGACAGGAACAGCTGTCCGAGAGTTCAGCAGTGGTCGTCCACGAGCAACCACTGCGGCGGACGACCGGTATATTGTCCTACAGGCGAGAAGAGACAGACGGCAGACAGCGGGGGAAATCACAAGGCACATGCAACAGACAACTAGACGTCCGTTATCGCGTTTTACGTGGCCAGGAGGCTGCACAAAGGTGTTCTATTTGCACGACGACCAGTACGGCGTGTGCCATTAACCCCTGCTCATCGGAGACGGCGGTTTCTGTGGTGCCAGGAACACAAGAACTGGACACATCAGCAATGGGGTCGAGTTCTCTTTACGGATGAGAGCCGTTTTAGTATGACGAGCGATTCTGGACGTATACACATCTCGAGAGAGCAGGGAATACGCAACCACACGTTTAACGTCCTCGAAAGGGACCGGTTTGGAGGTGGCGGAGTTCTCGTTTGGGGCGGTATCATGCTTGGTAGCCGTACTGACCTCCACATCCTCCAAGGAGGTTCAGTCACTGGTGTATGCTATTGTACTGAAGTTTTCCTGCCTCACGTCCGTATGTTTAGTGGTGCTATGGGTGCTGAGTTCCTCTTTATGGACGACAACGCTACACCTCATCGTACAGTGGCTGTCGCAGAGCTGTTGGAGAGTGAAGATATTCAACGCATGGATTGGCCCGCAGGGCCCCGGACCGAAATCCAATCGAACACGTGTGGGACCTTCTCGGGAGACGCTTGGCAGCACGTTACCAGCAGCCAGCAACGATTCCGCAGCTGCGATTGGCGCTACAAGAGGAATGGGCCGCAATGTCTCAACAGCTTCTTTACAACCTCGTCCTCAGCATGGACAGACGTTGTAAATCCTGCAACGCAGTCAGGGGTGATCACATCCCTTACTAACGACTGGATTTTTCTTGGCAGCCGCATGTCACATGGACGTTTCTGTCTTCTGTCCAGTTGTGCTCGAACCTACCTTTTCAATAAAGTGCCTTTGTATCCTTTTGGATTCCTTGTTTGGAGGGTTTTGCTCACTTATCCCATATTCTTACATCTTGGGGATCTTATGGTATGATTTGAGTCGATGTGGAGCACTTCTGCACGACATTACATTCGAAAAACCGTCTCGTCGTTAATTTTTGCACGCCAGTGTATTTTGATGCGCATGAATAACAATCGTCAAATTCATTTAAGCTTTATTTTTGTCTAAAAAGAAAAAGTTACTTCCTTAAAAAAAAAAATGTTTCCTATCTAGATTTACGTCGGGCTTCTGTAAAATGAAAGCAAAATTTTCTATACTTATGTGAGAAAAGTGCCACCGGACCAAGCACACGGTTTACAAGCGAATGAAGCTGAAGCTAACTATAGGTAGATGTAGGTCGTTCGACCTGGAGCCTAGTATTTTTGCTATGCCCTACCCTTCATTTGCAATCTTGAAGAAGACACTAATACCCCTCGTGACGCCCCATCAATTCCACCCTCTTACCTACAGGCTGTCACCAAGCGCGAAGCGATTCTTTTGCTGAGATATTCCGAAATTCGCACCTTGATCTTAAAAGAAACAACGATTTACTAGAATTGGTTGATGGGTCAAAATGGTAGTTCGTGTGTCAAAATAATGGGTGGATTTGAAAAAGGCGTACATTCAAGGATAAGATATTTCTACTGTTCTGCAGCAGACGAACAATGGCCAAATAAATATAAAAAATTACTGCGTAGGAAAATGGCACTTTGGCATGTGTACAGTTCGACTCGCAGAATATATATATATTTTTTTATTGAAGTTTTAACGACCACCGTGAGCAATTCAACTCAAGCAGTCCGCCGTTCCTGGTTTAGGGCCATTGGTTCCAGGGAATGGAGAAAGCCAGTGCCGTAAGACAATTACAACATCCATGCCTCACCTGATTCGAACCCGGACCCCTTTCGGACTAATGATCAGAGGCTATCGCTTAGACCAATGTGCCAATCGGAATAATTTTTGATGGTGATTTAGTTTGAAATGAAGTCTTAAAGAGGCTGCTGATTTTTCTTATTTTTATTTATTTTTTTGCCAAAACTAAATTTTCAAACGAAAAATAAATATTTGGTACAACATCCCGTTTTTATAGTAGCATATTACTATTCAGTCATGAGCGGATTTTTAAAAAGTCCTTTCACCGTTCAATTGTTATTTAAATTTGTTCAGGACTGTATTCGTTTTACAATGTATAACAATTCTCTCTAATCCAGGATCTAACAGATTTTTTTTTGCATTGGGGATTTTTTCAGTAGTTACCCTGTAGGTATGTGGGACTCTATAGTGGACTTCAAGACTAAAATTCCCGGCCTGATTTGGTCCTCCCAATCCGCTCCTGGTGAAATATATTTCAATCGTTTCCGTTTCTAAAGCACTGTATTACACAAATAATTTTTTACTGTTTTTAACTTCCTGAATGATCTTTTAAAAAATAACGTCTGTAGCAGATGTGTTACAGGTAAACTAAGTGCCGTAGAAATGTACTGGTAACTACATGAGAAATTGATAAACTCTATTATTAATAATTCTTCGAGTTCTTTTATTTAGGTTATTGAATTAATTTCTTCGTTTACGAAGTTATTTGAGACTGTTTATAAAAGCTGAATGAGAAAATATTTACTTAGATCATTTTTACATATTTTTTGCAAATTGTCAGCGTTAAGTTATTGGAAAAAAATTATTTAACTATGTATTGGAAAATATTTTCAGAAATTTCTCACGAACCTTCACCACCGACTTTCACCTCTCACATCAATGGCACGTGGTGCTCCACTGTTTCTACGTCACTTTTTCGCAATGGTGTAATTTATCCAATCACTATACACTTTAACCACAGCAGCACGCGAACAGTTCACAAACTGCGCTGTTTCAGAAATACTGCCACCCTTGGCCCAAAAGCCGATAATCACTCATTTTTGCAAATCTGATAAATCGCTCTTTTTATCCAGGAGAGCAACAAGTGATATGTTTTCAGAATTCCTACAGCACACCTTATATACCCTCCAAGCCAGCTCACGACACGTGCCTTCTTTCATTGGCTACGCGCTGTGGACGTCAAAAGTAGGAGGTAGTCACAATAATGTAACTCGACTGTGTATTAATAATTGTTTATGGGACAACTAATACTCGAATATAGCTTCACTGTAAAGCATTCTTCTAGCTTAAGCTTAACCTGCTGCAGTAACTGGCTTCACTAAGCGTACTGTAATGTTCCAGATTGCTTAACGTCGTTTTCCGTATAGCTTAACTATGAGATGCGCAACTTATTTCTCAGCCACAGGCATGGCACATCGACAGCAAATTATAGCAAATTCAATACGTATCTAATCAGGGAAATAATCCCCGTCGTGTTGGATACATTTGAGCCATCGGCCAGGGAGCTGCCAAATGCCACTCCGGAAGAAAGAGGGCTGTTTCGAGTTAATAAAATCATCACTACTTGTGTCGACCTCCTCGAAGTGAGGTGCGTATCACTCAGGTGGTGCTGCAGGCAGCGAAAGAGGTGATAATCCGACGGGGCGAAGTCTGGAGAATACGCCGGGTGGGACAAAATCTCCCATCCCAGGTTGGTCGTCGTGTTTAAAGTCGTTTTCACGGTATGAGGACGCGCGTTATCCTAAAGCAACAGGACCAATCTTCCGCCCTTGCCAGTGTATGGCCTTTTCGCCTACATTGCGTCACTCGCACTAATGTGTTGCTGCCAACAACGCTCAGCATTGACCGTTTCACCCGGTTTGAGCAGTTCATAGTGTACGACACAGCGGTGAGCCCACCATATGCACAGGAACAACTTCCTAGCATGGATATTCGGTTTGGCGGTACTGGTGGTAGGCTGACCTGGATAAACCCACGATTTGCGCCGCTTAGGATTATCGTAGAGGATCCACTTCTCATCACAGGTCAAAATCTTGTGGAGGAAATCCATCTTCTTGAATCTGAAGAGCAAGGACACAGCAACGTCGTAGCGCCTAGACTTGGTAGCAGCTGTGAGTTGTTGGGGCACCCAACGGCCCTCCTTGTGAATCCATCCAAGCTTGTGTTTGCGCTTTGCAATGACTTGCTGTTTTACTCCGAGTTCCTGGGCGAGCTCTGACTGTGTGCAACAGGGATCCGCATTCAACAGTTGTTCCAGTTACTCATCGTTTACTTTCTGTGGCTGTCCCGGACGTTCTGCATCACAGTGATTGAAATCTCACTGCTTAAACCACTGGAACCACTTCTTACACGTACGCCACAGAAGCCTCACCCAACGCAGCACAGATGATTTGCTGGGCTTTCCGCGGTACTTTTATTTCAGCTGAAACGCGAACAGGAGGCAATGCCTCAAATGTTGCTTCTCGAACGACATTGCTTTCACCGTCAACTTTTGTCCCTTCTGTCACTACAGCTGTGTGCGGTTACGGTTGCCTGGAAAGCTGATGGATGGCGCTGCAATCAGCCATTATTGCACACAGCTATTTGCACTTGCCGATGTTCTATGATCGCTTGCGGTTAGGGGCCGAGAATTAAGTTGCACACCTAATACACACGAAAGGGGCAAATTGTCACATAATAATAACTGCCCAGTCAATTTAAAAAGGTTACATACTATGTCCATTATTTTTTTCTTGTTTATTTTCTGGCATAGATACTGAGTGGCCAAATTATTATGATCAGCTGATTAGTACGTTGTTGGGCCACTTTTTTCTTTATTACTGCTTCAATTCGTTTAGGTATGGACTCCATCAAACGTCGGTAAATGACTTATGGTATATTTACCTAAAGGCGTTGAATTCCCTCTCCAGCTCTGGAAGATTTGATGGCAGCGGATCCAGCTGTCTGATTCCTCTTTCAACCTCATCCCACAAATGCATATTGGATCCAGATTCGTGACTGATGAGGTCAGTGTAGCAGGGAAAGGTTTCCATGAGGCTCCACAAAGCATTCGCGTACATATGAACACTATGACATGGAGTATTGGCCTACTGGAAGTATCCATCAACATTGGGATGAACCATCGATATAACTGGGTGGACGTAATCAGCAACGATACATTAATGCTCAAATTAAAGAGCCCAATCGGTCCCACGAAAAACATGCAATGCACAAATTAAAGAGCCCAATCGGTCCCACAAAAAACATACAATACACAAATTAAAGAGCCCAATCGGTCTCACAAAAAGCATGCAATACACAAATTAGAGCGCCCAATCGGTCCCACAAAAAACATGCAATACACAAATTAAAGAGTCCAATCGGTCCCACAAAAAACATGCAATTCACAAATTAAAGAGCCCAATCGGTCCCACAAAAAACATACAATACACAAATTAGAGAGCCCAATCGGTCCCACAAAAACATACAATACACAAATTAAAGAGCCCAATCGGTCTCACAAAAAAGCATGCAATACACAAATTAGAGCGCCCAATCGGTCCCACAAAAAACATGCAATACACAAATTAAAGAGCCCAATCGGTCCCACAAAGAACATGCAATACACAAATTAGAGAGCCCAATCGGTCCCACAAAAAACATGCAATACACAAATTAAAGAGCCCAATCTGTCTCACAAAAAACATGCAATACACAAATTAGAGCGCCCAATCGGTCCCACAAAAAACATGCAATACACAAATTAAAGAGCCCAATCGGTCCCACAAAAAACATGCAATTCACAAATTAAAGAGCCCAATCGGTCCCACAAAAAACATGCAATTCACAAATTAAAGAGCCCAATCGGTCCCACAAAAAACATGCAATACACAAATTAAAGAGCCCAATCGGTCCCACAAAAAACATGCAATACACAAATTAAAGAGCCCAATCGGTCCCACAAAAAACATGCAATACACCATAACGTTGCCTCCTCCAGCTTGAAGAGTAACGACGATGCAAGATGGGCTCATGTTTTCGTGCTGCTCTCTCCATATACTCAGCTTTTCATCTGCATGGTGTTTCGAAAACGCGATTCGTCGGACCACATTACCCTTTTTGTTGTCCAATTCTTGTGTTCCTGAGCCAACTGGAAGGATTTCTTCTTGTTCGGTGCAGGTAGCAATGACATCCGGACAGGCCTTCTGTTTTTGTATCCCATACGGTGTAATGCGCGGCGAACTGTACGTTAGAGGTCTGCACGGGCAACGGGCCGGGTAGTGCCTTTTCTCATTTCTAAATTGGGGAAACGGACCGGGCCCGATCCTTCAATATTTGACGAAAAACAGACACGGGTCGAGCAGGGTTTTTTTGTTTTTTTTAAATGAGCGAAACGATCGTTGTACGGCGCCTTTCTCGTTTCGAAATCTCACAGCATACATCAGCAGAATATAAGATCGAATAATTTCCGCTGTTGGAAAATGGAAGTTTTCCAACAGCGGAAATTATTATGGAAGTTTTACGACATTCGCCCTTCCTACAAAACAATCGGAATGGGTCAGTTTCCTTAGTTTTTGTGCGTGGGTCCTTCTCTCTCTCTCTCTCTCTCTCTCTCTCTCTCTCTCTCTCTCTCTCTCTCTCTCTCTCTCTCTCTCTCTCTCTCTCTCTCTCTCTCTCACTTCAACCCTCCTCTCATGCTTCAGGGCATGCGATTAACTGTAGCATTTATAAACCGTACTACCCGCTCGCAGACGATCTGTTTTATTGTTCTGGTCGGCGGCACTTTGTTCTCTAGAGCTGTGAAAAGCTTCTAAGTTGTCTTAAGCGGCATGGGAGAAATGAGCTGGAAGAAATTTACTTCTGTATATAAATCTGTGCCGTATTTTCCCCATTTGTACTCTCAGGGAGTTAGAAGATGACAAATGAACCCTTACGTATCCCAGCCGAGCCGTTTTCAAAACTTCTGTGACACTGGGCAGTCTGTCGTTGTTTCCGTCATATGCTCAGTTCAGTGTTGCTGATAAATACTCTTCCATACTTACACTATCTACAAACAAGTAATTGGACACCCCTGCAATCGACGATATCTGCGGTCATGATACACGTCACGGCCGCTGCCGTTAAATATCGTGTGGGAAACAACAACGCAACCAGTCGCATGGAAGATGCCACGCAGTTCGGAGCTCGCTGATTTCGAGAAAGGTGTAATCGTCGGGTATCACAGAAATGTGCGATCCATACGATGAAATATTCAGCGAGTTGAAGTACCCAAAATCGACAGTGGCCTACGTGCTTGCCAAATGGAAGATGAGAGGTGACTGTCGTAATGTGCCAAGAACTGGCAGACCCACAAAACTGGGAGTTGGAGACCGACGGGTGCTGGCCAGAGAAATTCGGAAGAACCGCACCAAATCGATGGGCCACATCCGCGAGGCGTTTCAAAAGGCATCCGGGAGTGCTCTTTCGATGAATAACATCCGTAAGGAAGCCCATCTGCTCGGTTACCATGGACGAGCTGCCGCCCACAAGCCTTTGATCACCAAGTCCAATAGTGCTGCTCCGCTAACGAGGTGTAAAGAACGTCGACAGTGGACCGTTGAACAGGGGAAACAGGTTCTCTGGAGCGACGAATCAAGGTCCCCCCTCTACCGTTCGGATGGCAGGGCCTGGGTTTGGCGTCTGCCTGGAGAACGCCTCCTGCCGGAATGTATTGTGCCAACTGTGAAGTTCGGCGGCGGTGGAATTACGCTATGGGGGTTTTTCTAATATTATGGCACAGGACCCTTGGTTGTAATTCCTGGTAGACTCAACGCTGAGACCTACTGCACCATTTTGGATGACCATGCGCTTCCTACGTTGTGGCAGTTTTACGGGGTGGACCCATGTTACTTTCAGGATGACAATGCCACCTGTCATGTTACGAGGTCCACCATGGCTTGGTATGGTGTCAATGGGGTTAATCGAATGGACTGGCCTGCGCAAAGACCGGACCTTAACCCTATTGAGCACCTCTGGGACGAGTTGGAGCGTCGATTTAAGAGGTGCCCCCACCGTCCGAAATCGGTGAAGGAACTGACCTGTCTTCTCTAAGCCGAGTGGAAGAAAATACCGCTAGCCGTCGTACAACGCCTAGTTGAGAGTATGCCCCGGAGGGTCGCATCTGTATTCGCCGTTCGTGGAGGCTGCAGCAACCATTGAAGGTGAATAAACTTCGTTTTCCTTTGCTATCACAGGTGTCCAATTACTTGTTGGTAGATAGTGTATTATGGAGTTTAAGAAAGTGAAATATCTTCGCGAAAAAATCGCTTCCGGAGCATATGTGCTTGTAGACAATGTAAAGTGGAACGATCGGACTCATAATTCTGGATATTTCATACTTTTCGACTTTTTTCTGATTGGAGGTTTAAAGACCACCGTGAGCAACTCAGTGGCCTATAAGCAGTCGCCCGTCCCTAATTTAGGGTCACTTGTTCCAGGGAAGGGTGAGAGCCAGTGCCGTAAGACAAACACAACATCCATGCCTCACCGGGATTTGAACCCGGACCCCTTTCGGACGAATGATCAGAGGCCATTGCCTTAGACCACTGCGCCACCGGGACGGCTTTTCGATTTAACCACCCTCCCCTTCCTTATCCCCAAGGATATTCTGGGTCCGGTGGTAGGCAATGATTATTTGAAAATCCAGAAAATTTGAAATGCATGGAAATTTTCGTTTACATGCAACATTTTTGAGTATTTTTAAGTCCTCAGATGCCACATTTTTAAGTCCTCAGACGCCATGTACTTACACAGTCACAGAAATAGTCCGAGTTAGGCTTTACTATACGAAACTCGTCGGAATCGACGGTTAGTTTGGTTTTTTTTTCGAAAAGAATAAACTCATATGAAACAACAAATGTAAACTTTATTTTATTTACAAATTCATTCAACTATTCAAAACTGTAAGAAAACAAATGCGGGTAGCAATTAAGAAAGGTCCTTGATTTTTATTTTTCGACTGCAGCTTTAATTACCACCGTGAGCAAGTCAACGGGCTATAAGCAGTCGCCCGTAATATTTTAAGTAACAATGGTCAACGGAATGCTTATTTACATCTTTACATATTGGGAAACGTCTTACCTACGTGAATAAATTGGATCGAATGAATATTAAATCGTATATATACATCACACAGTCAAACGGCATAACGCAAGCAGGTCTTTGAGAGTGTTGGCTGTTCCAATACGAAGGACTTTAATACGAATGCCTGCTAGCGTTGCTTTGCGCAACAATTCTCTCAGAAAAGAGACTTCGGACTTTAGACTATCTGAGTCCCTCCATGCTTCGGCTTTCAACAGCGCGTGAGTCAACCGCAGGCGATAGAATGCCAACCGCACGCTTCTCCCATAGACTTCACTTGGAAACTTTGCCGCCCCACCACGCCTGAATCGTTGCCCCAATTTCATTTTTCTCTTCGACTGGCACATCTACAAGGTAAGGCCTTTATTTTGATACCTCAACCATATCTTTACCTTCAGCCGTTCTCTCAAAATACGCCTCACAGTAAAAACCCTAATATAATTGATATACCCATTTTCAATAGGGCTCGTCCCCAGGTCATCCCCTACCACATACTAAAATTTCATTAAAATCGAACCATATTTACGCAAGTTAGGACGCATAAGGGCAATGGAATGGATCCCGCTTCTATGTCGCGATCTTTGAACCCATTTGTCCCATTTTCTACAGGGTGCGTGCCCAGGTGGTCCACTATCCCATATTAAAATTTCATCGAAATCGAACCAGTTTTACGCGAGTTATCGTGCGAATAGACGGACAAAGCTGGAGCATTTACGCTTCTTCAACCTACAGTTGGAAAGCGGAAAAAATGAACCAATCATATTTTAGCACAGCGGATACGCTCGTCATCAAGTGACTATTCAAAATTGTAAGGAAACAAATGCTGTGTTAAGTTTAAATTTTGAAAGGATGCTGCTTATACTGTACTACGCATCAACTCCAAGCAACTGACACAACTCACTTTTTGTTGTAGAAGAAAATAGAAGTAATGCGTAATGCGCACACAACGCGTGACGTAATGAGGCAGATGGTCGCGATAGTGTGACGTCATAAAACTTTAATAGGATCCACAAACAACGCGGGACGTAATGAGGCAGATGGCGTGACCGCGCGCCGACATCTCAATCGCGAGTCGATCGCTAGAGTGTGACGTCATAAGACTTCTAAGAATGGAAATCATTGATAATACGACGTCATGACACTAAAAACGTGGTAACTAGGGGTGGTTATTTAACCTACCAAACGAATTTTTCCAAAGTCGAGATCAAGCTAAATCGATTTCTAGTACCAGAAAACGGTAGGTTAACCACTTTCATCAAAATCCTTAGAGCTGTTTTCAAAATAAAATTTACATAAATTCAAGAATTGCTCCTTTAATAAGATGTGATGTGATGGAATGCATCGCGATCCTATGTCCCGATTTTTGACCCCATTTTACCAATTTCTAATAGTTTTCGTCCCTATTGGTCCCCTACGACAAACTAAAATTTCATCGAAATCGAACCATATTTACGCAAGTTATGACGCATAAGGGCAATGGAATGCATCCCGCTCCTATGTTCTGACCTTTGACCTCACTTCACCCATTTTCAATAGGGTTCGTCCCCAGGTGGTCCCTTACCACATACTTAAATTTCGTTGAAATCGAGCCATATTTACGCAAGTTATGACGCATAAGGGCAAGGGAATGAATGCCGCTCCTATGTCGTAACCTTTGACCCCATTAACCCCATTTTCAATAGGGTTCGTCCCCAGATGGTCCCCTACCACATACTAAAATTTCATCGAAATCGAACAATTTTTGCGTCGGACAAAGCTGGAGCATATACGCTTCTTCAACCTACGGTTGGATAGAGTAAAACAAGTTAGTAAAATTATGCAATGCATTGATTATAATACGCTTTCCAACATGCCAGAAATCATTACTCAAGTTATCACTCAAGTTATGAGAATAATGTCTGTGGAATAAACCTCGGTCCTGTGCCCAGACATGATCCCATTTCGATGATATTCAACAGAACCGGCTTGGTGTACCTCCGAAAAAACATGATAAAGTTTTGTCGCAATCGAAGCATTTGTACGTAAGTTATGATGCATAAGGGCTATGGAATAGATCCCACTCCTGTGTCCTAACCTTTGACCCTATTTTGCCCATTTTCAATAGGTTTTATCGCCAGGTGGTCCCCTACCACATACTAAAATTTCATCGAAATCGAACCTTTTTTACGTTAGTTATGGCGCATAAAAGCAGTGGAATGTATCCGTCTCCTATGTACTGACCTTTGACCCAATTTCGTTCATTTTAAATAGGGTTTCTTCCCAGGTGATCCCCTACCAGATACTAAAATTTCATCGAAATCCAACGGTTGTTACGCGAGTTATCGTGCTGACGGACATACGCACACAGCGCGTGACGTAGTGCGGCAGATGGGAATCGCGACCGTCTGCCCGCCGCAAAAGAGTGACGTCATAAATCTTTAATAGGATCCACACACAACGCGTGACGTAAAGAGACAGATGGCGTGACCACGCGCTAATATTCTTAAACGCGAGTTGTGACGTCACAAGATTTTTTTTTTTGATTGGAGGTTTAACGACCACCGTGAGCAACTCAATGGGCTATAAGCAGTCGCCCGTCCCTAATTTAGGGTCACTGGTTCCAGGGAAGGGAGAGAACCAATGCCGTAAGACAAACACAACATCCATGCCTCACCGGGATTCGAACTCGGACCCCGTTCGGACGAATGATCAAAGGCCAGCGCCTTAGACCACTGCGCCACCGGGGCGGCACATAAGATTTCTAAGCATTGTTAACATTAATGGAACAACGCCATCACTAAAAACGTTATAAGTCCGGGTGGTTATTTAACCCACTAAACGAATTCTTCTAAAGTCGAGATCAAGCTAAATCGATTTCTAGTACCAGAAAACGGTAGGTTAACGACTTTCATCAAAATTCTTAGAGCCGTTTTCAAAATAAAATGTACATACATACATACATACAAGAATTGCTACTTTAAGATGGACGTCAAGTAACTTTGCTTCCTATACTTCCAATGGAAAAACTTTTGTACACATTTTCTTCACAATTCATGCTTTCCCAAGGATGAAAATTTGAACATCGATTAAAATATCTTCATTTTATAACTTGCAATATTTAATATTTTCTAAAACTTAACCATAATTATGCAATTCAACATTTGTTTGTCTACTGACGTCATGAAAATACAGGTCGCGCCATCTTTTTCTGGACAATTAATGCGTTCACAAGGATGAAAATTTGAACATCGATTAAAATAGCTTCATTTCATAACTTGGAATACTGAATATTTTCTAAACCATAACCGTAATTATGAAATCCAACATTTTTTTGTCCACTGACGTCATCAAAGTACAGGTCGCGCCATCTTTTCTCTGATTTTAACACCACCAAAGGAAAAGTTATTGATTTTTAATATATTTATGGTTATGTTTTAGGAAATATTAAGTTTTCCAAGTTATAATATGAAGTTATTTTAATCTATGTTCAAATTTTCATCCTTGGGAACACATTAATTGTGCAGGAAATGTGTACAAAAGTTTATCCATTGGAAGTATAGGAAGCAAAATTAGTTGACGTCCACCTTAATAATATGGGATAAGGGCGATGGAATGGATTGCAGTACTATGTCCTGACTTTTGACCACATTTCGTCCATTTTCAATAGGGTTTGTCCCCAGGTGGTCCCCTACTACATACTGAAATTTCATCGAAATCGAACCATTTTTACGCATGTTATGACGCATAAGGGCAATGGAATGCATTCCGATCTTATGTCCTGACCTTTGACCGCACTTCACCCACTTTGAATAGGGTTCGTCCCCAAATGGTCTCCTAATACACAGTAAACTTTCATTGAAATCGAACCATATTTATGCAAGTTATGACGCATAAGGGCAATGGAATGATCCCGCTCCTACGTCGTGACCTTTGACCCCATTTGTCCCATTTTCAGTAGGGTTCATCCCTAGTTGGTCTCCTACCACATAGTAAACTTTCATTGAAATCGAACCATATTAACGCAAGTTATGACGCATAAGGGTAATGGAATGATCCCGCTCCTACGTCGTGACCTTTAACCCCATTTGTCCCATTTTCAATAGGGTTCGTCCCAGGTGGTACCCTACCACATGCTAAAATTTAATCGAAATCGACCCGTTTTTACGCCAGTTATCGTGCGGACAGACGGACGGACGGACGCACTGACAAAGCTGGAGCATATACGCTTCTTCAACCTACGGTTGGAAAGCGTAAAAAACGTGGAAAGAGCAATGACTTTGTGTATTCGCATGGTCCCCACGTATTTAGAAAAATTTCACTGACAATTCATAAATGTCGATTATGTACAGAAACAACAGAAAAGACAAGGAAAAAGGCCAAAACTGACCAGACATAGCTCTCTACTCCCCGAAAACGGAAAACAAATTAAACAAAACATTGATGTATCAAGTCAGACAATTAGAATAAATTTTACCCATTTTTTTCATTTTCGAGTTATTGAAGAAGAAAAAATTTGGGTATTTTGAAATAACTTAAAATTATTCAAATTAGCCAGGTCACTTGTTAAGGAATTCCAGTATTGTGGACCTTTATAATTTATGGTAAGTTTCATTGATTCCGTTTTTAGAAAAATAGGTTTTAATTGTAATTTATTCTTTGTTTCATAAAAATGTTCATGTATATTAAGTAATAAAAATCTGACTATAAATTATTTGTAATTCGCTGGAACATAATTTTATAAAGATTAAAATATTAATGAGTAGTAGTTAGTATATTATATGTATTACGACATACTTTTGTTCTAAAATTTATTAAAGGTAGAGCTGTGATTTTAAATCAATTATTCTAATAAATTTATTTTGTAAAATTTGTAATTTATTGATATTGTATTGTGTCGTTTGTCCCCAAGACAGTATGCGATAATTTATACGAGTTTGAAATAATGTGTAATACAAAGAAATCAATTTTTAGCACGTCTTTTGTAAAAAAAGATCGTGCTTCTGTTTTCGGTTTGTCCGTCCGTCCGTCCGGCCGTCAGTCCGTCCGGCCGTCTGTACCCACGGTATCTCTGCAACTATTGGTCCGATTTGAAAAAATTCTTTTTGCATTTGGAAGCTTGAAAAATGCGACTAATGATCCGTTATTTCGTTTTTTTTTACGATGTACAATTTTGCCGCTAGGGGGCGTAAATGCAGATGATATCGAATTCAAAAATACGTTTTAATCCACATATTTGCTTCTAAACATCCGATTGAAAAAAATCTTTTATCTTTCGATTCCATTTATGTCGAAGAGTGTTTAAGATATAGCTCTATTTTCAAGTTACGCATAGATTTTCCGCTAGGGGGCGTAAAAGTAAATTACGTTCTTTCCGATAACTCTTCTCCTAAAACTCCGAGTTCAAAAATCGTTTTTTCAGCGCATACATCTCCTAATGGAAAATCTTTTGCATATAATTTCGAATTTTTGGTAAAGAACATTTTGGCAGACAGGGGGCGTAAGTGTTAATTTTTGCTTCTGATATATTTGCCATAAAATCTGAGCTTCTAAAATATCGATTGAAAAAATTCTTTCGTGGACTGATGCCCCTCACATCGATAAACCTTTTCGGAATATTTTCTTCTTAAAACATCTGTTTCTCCGCCAGGGGGCGTACATTTATATCTTATTTTTGTCAATATCTCTACTTCTAGGAGTCCGATTTGAAAAATTCCTTCTTTGTTGGATAGTGTTTTCGGTGTGACATGTGTTTCATATAATTTCAAAATTTTCAAGTAATTCATAGTCTTTCTGCTAGGGGGCGTAAAGGTAAATAGCGTTTCGCCCTATGGCTCTGCTTCTAAATCTCCGATATGAAAAATTATTTCTGCACCGGATACAGCTCCTGGTGGGGAATCGTTTGAAAAATAATTACTAATTTTTGTAAAAAAATTGTTTGGCCACCAGGGGGCGTAAACCTTAATTTCCGCTTTTGATGTATTTGCAGCAAAACATGAGCTTCTAAATTTTCGATTAAAAAAAAACGTCATTTGTAGACCGATACTCCTCATGTCGACAAACCTTTTAAGAACATTCTGTTCTTAAAATATAGCATGGTTTCCACGCCATGGAGCGTAGATGTATATCTTATTTTTGTCAATAACTCGACTTCTAGGGGTTCGATTTGAAAAATTCCTTTTTTGTTAGAAAGTAATTCCAGTATACCACGTGTTTCTTATAATTTCAAAATATTCAAGTAATTCATAGAATTTCCGCTAGGGGACGTAAAGCTAAATTGCATTTCTCCCTATATCTCTGCTTCTAAATTTCCGAATTGGAAAATTCTTTCTCCACCGGGTACAGCTCCTGATGAGAAATCGTTTGCACATAATTTCTAATTTTTGTAAAAAAAAAAAAATGGTTTGGCCACCAGGGGGCGTAAACCTGAATTTCTGCTTCTGATGTATTTGCAGCAAAATATGAGCTTCTAAAATCTCGATTGAAAAAAGCCTTTTGTTGACCGATGCTAGTCATGTCGACAAACCTTTTAGGAACACTTTCTTCTTGAAATAATGCATGGTTTCTACGCCAGGGGGCGTAGATGTATATCTTATTTTTGTCAATATCTCTACTTCTAAAAGTTCAATTTGAAAAATTCCTTCGTTGTTGGATAGTGTTTCCGATGCGAAATGTTTTTCCTATAAATTCAAAATTTTCACGTAAATCATTTAAAACTTTCCGCTAGGGCGCATAAAGGTAAACTGCGTTTTCTGCTCCTAAAACTTCGATTTGAAAAATTCTTCGTGTGTAGCATACAAGACCTGATGGAAAATATTTTTCACATGATTTCTAATGTTTTGTTAAGAATGGTTTGGCCACCAGGGGTCATAAGTGTTAATTTCTGATTCTGATGTGTTTGTTGCAAAATCTGGGCTCCTGAAAACTCGACTAAATTTTTTTTTCTTGGACCGATACCGCTCATATAGATAAACCTTTTGAGAATACCTTCTTCCTGAAATAATGCAGGGTTTTACCACCAAGGGACGTAAAGTCACATCTTATTTTTGTCGATAACTCTGTTTCTAAGAGGTCGTAAGCTCAAGATTCCGTTTACACCAATCTGAGGGATTAAAGACCCGATTGAAAAACTTCTTTCTTCCGTCAGATACTATTGTTTTCCATACCGGTTCCATTGCCTTTGAATAGCTTTGATAAATTTAATTTGCCTCAGAACGGAATCAAAAGACGTGCTTATTACACCCGAAAATTCGGTGTCATCTTTCTTGTTTAGTTGTGAAATCAGTCAGAATATTACTTAGCATACCAATGTTTCTGGATAATTTTATTAAAAGAAAATCAATTTGATTATTCCATTTGAGATCAAAATGTATTATAGTTCCTAGGTAATTAAAAGAAGGTACTATATCAGTTATTTAATTATTAAGTGATATTTGTATATTTGGTGTTAAGGAGATAAAGAATTAGAGAAAATCATTGCTTCAGTTTTATTAACTTTGATTATTATTATTAATTCATTTGAATTTAACCAGTAGGGAAAAGTTTGCAGCTGATTACTACACTATGTTAAAATTTCATCTAAGTTTTTGCATTTTAAAAGAACTGTTGTGTATTACAGACAAAAGTGAAATATACCATTGCCATTTTATTTAGTAACGTAAGCGCAATTAGTTTCTAGTACCTATCGTGGTCTTTCTAGCAGCTTGAGGATTCCATCCGTCCAGTTATTTGCATAGTATCTGTTTTTTCTGCTTAAGGTCCTTACGTCTGATCCACAAGGAAGAACTGAAATAATGCAGAGATTAATCACTTTTTTTAAGGCATATTGGTAAATAGATCTCGAAAACTGCGTTGTAATTTCGAATAAATGCTTCATAATAACTGAACAATAAACTGCTTTTGTAAGAAATATTCTTCCGTTGCGCTGTGAAATTCATAATTCAAGTGCGTCAACAGAATATAAGCGATAGATTTGAAGATAGTATTCACTCCAACAATGGAAAAGTCACCATTGCAATTTTTTTAAACATCCTATTTCACCGGATCCTTTTTGAAAACTTCCTAATGCAGTGCGCAGGTAACGAGAACTTGTTGTAGCTGTTGTTTTTCTTTTCCATTTCTAACATTTGAGAGGGTTTCTATTGGATGACAGTCGTCCCTTGAGAACATTATTATTTGGATCAACTACATTCGGAGAAAAATTCAATTCAGCACGAGATAAAGACGGTTCATTTTCTGAAATTCTTATAGTCTGCAATCGATTTTCTGGACAAAAGATTATAGAAACGGCAGCAATTCTTTGATGGGGTGGCAGCAAAATATATAAGTCCACTTCACTTATTATCTATGATGCAGAATGTAATTTCGCAAAATAAAAGGAGACATAGTCTTTGTTTCGACGTAGTAAAAAACAAACGGCCGTAGCTAGCTAGGCTTCGTGGCTTGTGAAAAGGCGATGATGCTAAATCTTGATTAAAGTATAGCAGCATACAGTAGAATTAAAACCCAAGGAAAAGGTGGGAGAAAACCTAACTGAATAAAGGCATGAGGGTGTTGTCTGAGATATTCAGGTAACGTTAGAATATTGTCTCCCGAATATCGAGCGGAAGCTTAGTTCTAAACATATTGGGTTGTCGGAAAAGTCATGCCATATTTTAGCCATGTTTTGCAAAGGTCATTTATTGATAGAAAGAACAAAGATCAATTAATGATATAATGCCCGTTTTGTTTGATAACCTTTTGCCATCTTTTAGTGAGCTGCAGAATGCCTCGTTCATAGAAGGACCTGTCTTTCGAGGCGAAAAACTGTACAAGGTGCTGATTTACAGCCTCATCTGAATTGAACGTTATACCACGCAAGGACTATTGAAGAGAGCGAAACAAGTGGAAGTCTGACGGCGCAAGGTCAGGCGAGTATGCTGGGTGTGGCAACACATTCCACCCAAGCTGCAATAATTTTTGGTGGGTGATCAAACTTGTGTGTGGTCTCGCGTTGTCGTGATGGAACAAAACACCTTTACGATGAACGAGCTCTGGACGTTTCTGGATGACGGATTCGTTCAAACTGTCCAATTGCCGACAGTACACATTCGAATTGATTGTTTGGTTCCATGGTAGAAGCTCGAAAAACACGACACCTTTAAAGTACCATCACACCGAGATCAGAACCTTCCGCTGATGAATGTCTGCTTTGGATGTGGTTCGAGGCGAAGCAGCACGTCGGGACCAAGACCGTTTGCGCAGCACATTTTTGTACACCATCCACTTTTTGTCACCAGTTATAAGTCGCTTCAAAAAAGGATAGTTTTACTCACGTTTAATGAGCATAACGCAGATGTTTGTACGTCCCGTTAATTGAGCTTCTTTGAGTTCATGAGGAACCCACACATCGGGCTTGCTTACGTATCCCAGCTTCTTCAGGTTGTCGTGAACGCTTGAACGATGGATGTGCAATGTGTCTGCAATCTCTCTTGTCGTGTAACGTGGGTTTGACTCGATCAATGCCTTGATTTGGTCGTCATCAACCTCGGTTGGCCTCCCCGACCGAGGAGCATCGTTGAGGTCAAAGTTTTGCAAACCACCGCTGGTACTGATGTTCTTGAAGAGCATTTTCACCATACACTTTACGCAACTTTTCACAAACTTGGCGCGCGTTCCTTCCTTTAAGGAAGTAAAACAGGAAAATATGGCGAAAATGCACAGTTTGGGTCTTCCATCTTCAACTTGATGTCAAATCTTTGCAAATCAACCAAATCGCTCACTATTCCTTTTTGACTGCAGCTGGAACTGGCACCTGTCGAATGCCATAGCGATAACAGAGCTTTGCATGCCTCTAGTACTTCCAAAACCGCCCAACCGCCATCGGGTACCAAAATACGTCATGACTTTTCCGACAACCCAATAATTCGGACTATGTTCTTGGATTCGACACATGTTAACATACCGATGATATACTTGGCAGATAGAACAAAATCGTAAAATGACGTTACACTGGGTCATTGATGTTTTATTTCAGGATTTAGAGAACACCACATGAAATTCGTATTCTTGTTTTGTTTCTTTTCGGTCATTGGTGCCTTGTTTCAGGATTTAAAGACCACATCATCAACCATTTTCAATCCACTGCTGGATGAAAACCTCTCCAAGTCAGTTCTGCAACTCTCAGTCTTGAGAACTTCTCTTCTACGTCACTACAGCTTCCTTTAGAATGTCATCCATTTATATCTAAAGTAATCTTCTTCTGGGTCTCTGCTCTGCCTTGGTATCCAGTCTGGTATTTTAGTCCAAATTTGGTCACTTCTTGTAAAAACATTCTGGCATTTCAGTCCAAATTTGGTCACTTCTTGTAAAAACATTTTGGTACTTCAGTTTAAATCTGCTCACTTCTTGTAAAAACTGGTATTTCAGTTCGGAATTGATCACTTCTTGTAAGAACATTCTGGTACTTCAATCCAAATTTGGTCACGTCTGGTAAAGACATTGTGCTCTTTCAGTCCAAATGTGGACACTTCGCGTAAAAACATTCGGGTATTTCAGTCCAAATTTGTTCACTTCTTGTAAAAGCATTTTGGTATTTTCACCAAATTCGGCCTCTTCTTGCAAAAACATTTCGGTATTTCATTTAAAATTTGCTCAGTTCTTGGTAAAAAGACTGGCATTTCAGTTCAAATTTGGTCACTTCTTTTAAAACATTTTGGTATTTCGGTCAAAATTTGGTCACTTCTTGTAAAAACATTTTGGTATTTTCTCCAAATTCGGCCTCTTCTTGCAAAAACATTTTGGTATTTCCATTAAAATTTGCCCAGTTCTTGGAAAAAGAGTGGCATTTCAGTTCAAATTTGGTCACTTCTTTTAAAACATTTTGGTATTTCGGTCAAAATTTGGTCACTTCTGGTAAAAAATTCTGGTATTTCAGTGCAAATTTGGTCACTTCTTGGAAAAACATTCTGGCATTTTAGTCCAGATTTGGTCACTTTTTGCAAAAACATTCTCGTATTCCAGTCCAAATTTGGTCTCTTCTTGTAAAACATGTCCAATCCATTACCACTTGAGGGTCTTTACTCTGTTCGTAGTGTAACGAACTGTTGTCATTCTCATAGTCCATGATATCCTATTCCTATCTTTCTTGGTTACACCAAGCATTCATCTCTCCCTGCTTTTTTGAGTTCTCCACAACCTCTATCTTTATTTTTTGGTTACGTTTCCCCGTCTCTCTCTTTTTTATTTTTTTATTGAAGGTTTAACGACCACCGTGAGCAACTCAATGGGCTATTAGCAGTCGCCCGTCCCTAATTTAGGGTCACTGGTTCTAGGGAAGGGACGGAGCCAGTGCTGTAAGACAAACACAACATCCATGCCTCACCGGGATTCGAACCCGGACCCCTTTCGGACGAATGATCAGAGGCCATCGCTTAGACCACTGCGCCACCGTGGCGGCATTTCCCGACTCTGATTCATAAATACGAACCAACGGCATGTACATATTAACCACATTTATCTTAAGAGATTATAGGAAATTGTTCTTGAAAAATGTACTTTTCTTTCTATACACTCCATCCAAGATTTATTTGCTGATGAATTTCTTCTTTGAAGTGGTGCTCGTTTAAGATATACCGAGGTGCCGAGAAAAAAAAAACTGGGAAGGGCGCTACCATGTCTATTACATGCCACCATACCCATGCGGTAAATGGCATCGTCTGCAAACGACGTCTATGTAGAGGCAAATATCTCAGCAAGCTCAGTTTGTTGCATTCCCAGTTCAGATGGCAACTGCCCAAATCACACCATCCAACTAAGTAATTTCACCATAAAAAATGTGGAACCCTATGCATTCCTTGGGCAAACAATAAATATGGACAATGACATCTCTGAAGAAATATCTAAAAGTAAAAGGGCGGCATGGACCTCGTTTAACCGCATCAAAACCACAATCACAGGTCCAAAGTTAGATATCAAAATGAGAGCTAACATTTTTAAATAGTATAACCATACCAGTAATCCAAAATTTCTTAGCGTAGAATAGAAATAAAAGTTTCCAAGCTTTCGCACATCAACCAGATGGCTTTGTCAAGGAAGGTAGACTGCTAACTTCAAACTGAATAATAGAACGGTTCAACAATTCGAACGTGGTGACTTGACTTGACAATAACAAATAGATGCGAACGTAATCAGGTATTCAAAGGCAGGAGGCGTTAGCACGCGGAATCGTGGAAGAAAAACCAAGAAACAATCACTATTTGAAGAACTGGTTCCAAACCCGTGGGAACTCCAGTAAGACGCTATCATTGCACGACACGCTGTTGGTTATAATCTCCAAGGTTTCGCGAATGGCAGTAGATTTTGGGGTGGAGTAAGAAGCTAATTTCTTTACGTCATCCCACATAGGAGCAGCGGACTTGAACTTGACTTCTCTGGATAGCGCCGTGGTTACTTTTCCGTTCTCCATGTCCCTTCTATGTTCGTTAACTCTAATTCTAAATGAACGTTTAGTCATTCCAATGTAGTATCGCGCTGATCCGTCCGGATATAGTAGAGGAATGTCATAAACACCAGCTTCACGTTCGAATTGTTGAACCGTACTATTATTCAGTTTGCGGTTAGCTGTCTACCTTTCTTGAGAAAGCCATCTGGTTGTTGCACGAAAGCTTGGAAACTTTCATTTCTGTTCTACGCCAGGAAATTTCGGATCACTAGTATATTCATACTATTTAAGTACAGTTGGTGTATTGTTCCTTGTTATTAATTTATGAGAGTGAACATGTTCAGCAGCTTTATCCTCCCATCATACGACTCTGAAATGTGAAGCACCACACAAAGAGAGGAACTTAGTCTTCAAACCACCAGCATTCTATGGAAAGAAGAATCCTAGGGATAAGTAAAAATATCGCATTACAAACACAACTATCAGAAATTTAACTGGAGTAAAAGAAGTAGTGAAAACGATATATGATAAGAAGGCACGATGGGTTGATCGTATCGCCAGACTTACAGACAACAGGTGGACCTACCGTGTCACAAACCGGTGTCCAAGATCAACCAAGAGGAAACCTTGTAGACCTTCAAATAGATGGGAAGACCCTTTAACCAGAGCGATAGGAAACAACTGGAGAAGACTGGCTTAAGATCGGCCTCGCTGGAAACTTCGCGAGCTGTATTCATGGAGAAATCCTGAATGAATAACAGGTCCATTTAGGTAATCTAGGAAACCTACCTAACCCTGTGTTGGTCCTCCTCGCGATCGGATTGCAGCTGCAGTGCTATGGTACATGAGCCCCACGAGCTCTCTGTAGTATTGTGGAGACAGTGCACACCATGCTTCGTGAAAAGCGTCCCACAATTCTGTAATATTCACCGGTGGACGATTCCTGGAATTGACAGCAAGTTGAACAGCATCATAAATGTCTACGTGAGGATTTCAATCCGGCAAACGAGGGGACCAATTCCGTATGCCAAACTCCGTGGAATGTTCCTTCAGCCATAGTTGGGCGACTGTAGACCTATGCGGTGGTGCATTGTTGTATTGAAAGAGGTCACACCCGTTGAAGTGGTCGCATGACATGAACACATGCAAATGCTCCTCAAGGATGGTAACGTTGCCTCCATTGGTCATATCGCTCTGGGGCTCCTAATGCGCGCCAGATGAAAGCACCCCACACCATAACAGAACCACCACCGGTTTGCAATATCCCTTGTAGGCATGCGGAACCCATTGCGGCGTAGTATTGTCGCACACCTAGGGGCAGCCATCTGCCCTAAACAGTTGGTACCGCGATTCGTTGGACCAGGATGCACGTTTCCAGTCATCTTGCGTCAAATGGAGGCGTTTCTGAGCCTAGTCGAGGCGAAAAGCCTTGTGTCGTTGGGTCAGCAATGGCAGCCCAGAGGACCGTCGGATCCGGATACCCATAGAACACAGGGAACTTTACATTGCCCGAAAACTGATGCTGCTACTGGCCCCAGCATTGAATTGCGCTGTGCTTTGCGGCAATGCTGAACACAGGGCAGATATTACGATGCATGCCAGATGCCGCTGTACACGATCGCCCAAGGCTTTTTTATGGCGAGGTAGGAAGAATTTCTGACTGAATGGTAACGAAAGAAGATAGAAGACAGAAGGCGAGCGACGACTTGCCCTAGTGTCGTCTCAGCTGCACGGGCCCTAGTGCTGCACTGTAAACACTTTGTACCTTTGTAAATATTTCTTTTATTTCTGTGAGGGGGCTCGTGAAAATAAAGGTGTATAGCGTAATGTCTTTTGCATGAGCAAGATTGGTGTTGCGCCATGTCTAAAACCATAAATAAGAATACGGTGCAATAGTTCCTAACTAAGCTTTTACGGCCAGACGATACATAAACAGAAATCAGACTTACGATAACCTTTTATTGGTCCAGCACGAATTTCAGAAGAACTTTACACAGCAGATATCAGATTACATTTATCTAATTGATCACACACATCCACATGAGCAACTGTCGTATAGTCCTTTTCATCCATCGTTCTGATCACAGTCATACTTCACTTTCTCTCTGACCTTAAATGTGTTGCCAGCCTCATTCTTATGAGAAAGAAGATAGCACGTTAAGTTTAGAAGTATAACGGAGAACAAACTCAGCTTTACATAGGAAACGGAACTAAAAATGAAAGTTAATTTAGAATATACGTCACAGGTGTTTACCCATAACACGGGACCCCCAGTGCATATATGTGTTTTGTATTTTTAGTCAGGATTTAATAAAGGGCTTTTGCCCCATACAACTCGCGCTGGCAAATAAATTTCCCGGCCAGACGCAAAATTAGAGCCCGGGCCCATTAGCACGTCCTAGGTACGGGCTATGGTAAAGGGGCGGGAAGTGTAGGTCCCGTGGCTGCGGCGAATCTCTGCCGGTCTCTGAGCCGACCCTACCCGGGTGAAGGACTACCGGATCCTGGTAGGATTGATCTCGCAACGCCTTCACTACTATCTTCTGAGAGAGTTCCGCATATCCCTGCCGCATTTGGACGTTGCAGGTAGAGTCATCAGCCTAGTTTACGGCCACACCTGTTTCACACTTTGGAAGTTTTCCAAGAGTTCGTGTAGTCCAGGAACTTCCTTGATATCGTTGACCGTGTAAATCCAAATTTCCTGGTAATTTAGTGACACATCCATCATGCGCCGATTATCATACTGCGCCCGAAACCGCGTACATCCTGATAAGTTGTCATCTGAACTGCGAGTGCTACCCTTGAGCTTGAGGAGGATATCCTTCTGCCTGTATGTATACGTCGTTTGCGGACGATATCATTCACCGCATGGGTGTCGTGGAATGTCATTTTTTTTTTGGCATTTCAGTGTACCTGCTGTTCCGGTCTCGGAATGCTAGGGAGCATTGGCTTGTGTTCATTCCTCCGAGATGGGTCAGGATTCGAATAGCCAGTAAGGCATGAATCATGTTTGTTTTTCAGCACTGTCCCTGCTCTCCTATCAAGAACCAGTCGCCCTAAATTAAGGACTGACGGCTGCTTATATCCCTTTGAGATGCTCACGATAGGATAAATCAGCAACGTTTATACACAATTAAATACGCGGTCGAGTCACATTATTGTGACCACCAGCTAAGAGCCAGATTCACCGCCGTGCGCAGAGCGAACAGCAGCTAGACGGGCTAGGAGTGACTCAAGAAGGTGCTGGAAGGTGTTCACAGATATGTGGAGCCATGCTGACTGCAGTGCGTATGGCAGCTGCTGGAAGGTATCTGCTGGAGGATCTATATATGCTCAATTAGGTTTAAGTGTATGGAATTTGAGGGCCAGGAAAGTACTTTGAGGTCTTCATCGTGCATTTCCAACCATTCTCGGACATTTCTAGCTGTGTGACACGTCACATTGTCGTGCTGGAAGATTACCTCCACCCCAGGGAAGTCAATCAGCATGTATGGGTGTACGTGGTCTGCAAGGATGGATTCATAACGAATTCAGTCCATAGTGCCTTCCACAGGTACGGGAGGACCGACAGAATGCCACGAAAACATTCCCCAGACCATAACGCTGCACCCACCAGCCTGTGTTCTTCCAGCAATGGTTGACGAGTGTTAGTTCTCCGATGTTTTTCGTCTTATAAGCGAACGCCCATCCATTCGATGAAGCTATGCTAAATCTTAAAAGGAAATATTTGACTGTGAATTAACGTTGCTTATTAATTACATCTCAATACCATAAGCGTTGTAATCATAAATTACAAAGGTCGTTCCGTGAAAACAGAGAGTAACATTTTTGAGATGGCAACAGTGCAAAGTGTAAAAATAACAACTGAGACGACTAACTGAATTAAGGAAGTATCAATGGCAACAGTTATTAGCCGTGACAGATGATTCTGGTTTCATTATTGCGCAGTTGTTTAAGGTAAAGCTATAAAGGTGAGTGATTCAGAGTTAAGAAGTGAAATACGTTGTGCGAAAAAGTTTGCAATCGTTTGGGTTAAACGGCAGAGAAACAATTTATTTACTGAAAACAGCTTGCAAAGATAAATGTTTGGGTGAGTCAACAAATTTTAGATGGCACCATGATTTCAAAAAAGGGCGTTTGTCGGCCGAAATAGCTACTAGGTCTGGTCGACCTGAAAGTATTGTTACGGAGGGTATTGTTAACACTGTTTGGACAATCCTGCAAGAAGATCGACGAATCACATGTGAAAACATAGTGGGGTCAACAAATATTTCAAAAACGGCGCATTCTATACATCAAATTACTTCTACATCGTGTGTATTCCAGACGGGTACCTCATCACCAGATGAGAGAACAGTTGTTCGCCAGAGTTCAGGTATGTCATCAGGGGAAAAAATGATTGCAAAGGAACCAAATTTCCTAAACACAATTTTTAAACACAAATTTTCATAACTTCCGATGAAACATGGGTCCACTATTTCGACTTCCTCACGAAGCGCGCAAATGGGTGTCTAAAAACACACTGTCTCGCATCCGCCGAAGTAAGTCCGCCAAACCAAATCAGCTGAGATGAAGATGATAATTTTCTTTTATCATAAAGGTGTAGTCTACCAGCATGCCGTTCCTTGACAAATTTCCCTCAGTGCCGAGTATAAGATTTGAGTCTGGAAGCGTCTGCGACGACACATATCAATTAAGCCACCGGGACTGGTAGGCAATTGGACCCTACAACATGATAACGCCTTCACACATGTGGCTGCTTGTGTTCAACAGTTTCTTACGAAATGCAGTATTTAAATCATGCCACAGGCTGCCTGCAGTCCGGACCTGACCCTGTGTAATTTCTGATTGTTTTCAACAATGAAGGATACGTTTAGTGGCGCAGCATTCAACACAGATGCTGACGTCATTCAAGAAGGAGTCGCTAAAGTTGCTTCCACAAAATGTCTTCACTACATGCTTTGGAAAGTGGACTTAAAGATGGGATCGTTGCATATCATCTGAGGAATTATACTTTGAGAAAGTATAACATATACACAGTCGAGTTACATTATTGGGACCACCTCCTGCTCATGACGTCAGCGGCGCGTAGCCAATAAAAGCAGGCTGGTGTCGTGAGCTGCCTTGGAGGGTATATAAAGTGAGCTGTAGGCATTCTGCAAACATATCCTTCGTTGCTGTCATGGATAAAAGGAGCGATTTATCAGATTTTCAAAAAAGGATGATAATCGGCTTTAGGGCTAAGGGTGGCAATGTTTCTGAAACATCGCAGTTTGTGAACTGTTCGCGTGGGGCTGTGGTTAAAGTGTATCGTGATTGGATAAATGGCACCATTGCAAATAAAAGACGTGAAAACTGCGGAACACCACGTGCCATTGAAGTGAGAAGTGAACGTCGGCTTCGAAGACGTGTGAGGGCCGATCGACACGCTACACTGGAACATCTCACTGGCCGAATGAAACAGGGGGCTACCGGAACTGTGTCTAAAACGACAATTTGGCGAACCCTGCTGCGTATGGGGCTCCGATACAGACGGGTGGTCACAACAGCTATGATAACGAAGGCGTACAGGCAGAAAAGGCTAACAATTGCACGGCAGTATCGGAATTGGATCTCCGCTGATTGGCAAAGGATTGCCTTCTCCGATGAGTCACGTTTTCCGCTTTATCGAAGGGATGGACGTTGGCCGATAAGGCAAGAAACATCGGATAACAAACACTGTTGAAAGAAAGCAAGCTGGTATGGGCAGCGTTATGGTCTGGGAAATGTTTTCATGGCATTCTCTGGGTCCACTCATACCTGTCGAAGTCACTATGTAACTAATTTGTTATGAATCCATCGTTGTAAACCGTGTACACCCATACATGCTGATTGTCTTTCCAAGGGAGGATGGAATCTCCCAGCACGAGAATGTGACGTGTCACACAGCAAGAAATGTCCGCAAGTGGTTGAAAATGCACGATGAAGAATTCAAAGTACTTTCCTGGCCCCCTAATTAACCACACTTAAACCCAATTGAGCATCTATGAGACCTCCTCGGTCGTGTTGTTCGCTCTGTGGATCCTCCACCACGCACCCTCCCGCAGGTGTCATATACACTGCAGTCATCATGGCTGCACATGCATGTGAACACCTTCCATCACCTTACTGAGTCACTAAGAGACTGTCGAGCTACTGTCCGCTTTGCACACGGCGGTTACTCTGGATATTATCTGGTGGTCACAATAATGTAACTCGACCGTGTATGTTGCTGTTCCTATATTTCTTCATTTTGTGTGATTTTACTCTTAGTTCTTATGAAACAGCCGTTGTACTCTGAAGAGCAATTTAATTAGAGATACCTGTCTAGTAACGTGTGGCACCACCTTTCGCCCTGAGGACGGTTGAGATTCGTCTCGGCATGGACTTGACAACACACAGGAAGCGTTGGGAAGCCATACGGATCCACGACCCCTGAACAAGCTCCCACAGTTCACGAAGACTGGATGGAGGGAGTCAGAGCCTCGAATAACTCTCTCGAAGGCATCCCAGATGTGCTCGATGGGATTAAAGTCAGGTGACCTAGCTGGCCAAGGAAGCGAGGACACGTCGGTGGAGTGTTCATCCAACCATTCGGATACAATTCGGGAGCGATGGCACGGTGCATTGTTTTGTTGCAGCATGAGGTCCCCAGTGAGATGTTCAAGACGCACAAACGGGAGAAAATTATCGTCCAGGATATCCCGGTAACGTTGACCTGTGAGGGACGATGTCACACGTACCAGGGGTCCCATTTCAGTCCACGTAAACAGTCCCCAGACGAGAATGCCACCCCCACCAGCTTGAAGAGTACCCTGCTGGCAAGAAGGATCCATCGCTTCGTGTGGTTTGCGCCGTACTCGTATCCTGCCATCCGCATGTACCAACGTGAATCTCGACTCATCAGTCCAGGCAACATTTTCCCACATGTCTAGGGTCCAGTGCCGATGTTCTTGCGCCATGCTAATCTTTGCACCCTGTGATGTGCGGTCAGCAGCGGTACCCTCGTGGGACGATGGCTTCTGTACCCCATAGCAAGGAGATGTTTCTGGATGGTGTGGCTGCTTACACGTTTTTGTGCACCAGCGTTAAATTGCAGAGTGATTTCTTGCACTGTGGCCCGTCTATCCGCTGTTACAATGCGAGCTAGCCGACGATGACCCCGCTCATTCACACGCTGTTGTCCACGGCAGTTGGCCCTTGCAGGGATGGTTTTACCGGATTCGATGTACTCACGGTGCACCCGTGACACAGTGGTTCGTGAAAATCCCAGTGCCTGCACGACTTCCGATATGGAGTGACCCATTCGTCGGGCTCCGAGAATTTGCCTACGATAAAATGTGCTTAGGTCCTTCGCCTTGCCCATACTGCGTCCGCCTCTTACTGATTCCCGTCGCATCACTCCTTATGTTGTCGGATCGCTGCATACGTCATGTCGTTTCTGTTTACAGAGCCGCCCACACCGCCACATTTTTTAATTGGAGGTTTAACGACCACCGTGAGCAACTCAATGGGCTATAAGCAGTCGCCTGTCCCTAATTTAGGGTTACTGATTCCAGGGAAGGGAGAGAGCCAGTGCCGTAAGACAAAAACAACATCCATGCCTCACCGGGATTTGAACCCGGACCCCGTTAGGACGAATGATCAGAGGCCATCGCTTAGACCATTGCGCCACCGGGGCGGCACCCCGCCACATTTGCATAACGCCAGCTGTTTTTAATTCAATTGCTCTTCAGTGTATATTGCTTGTGGTAGTCGTTAAAGATGTGGCGCAGTGGTCTAAGGCGGTGGCCTCTGATCATTCGCCCGTAAGGGGTACGGGTTCGAATCCCGGTCAGGCATGGATGTTGTGTTTGTCTTACGGCACTGGCTCTCTCCCTTCCCTGGAACCAGTGACCCTAAATTAGGGACGGGCGACTGCTTATAGCCCATTGAGTTGTTCACGGTGGTCGTTGAACCTCCAATAAAAGAAAGAAAAAAGAAAGAAAGATGAGGGGAAAAAAATAGAAATATACGTCAGAGTAGGCTTTTTACGGGTTTCGTGGCAGAAACTGAGAGGCATATACTGTGCACTGAGTTTGGGGTTCTTATATTTGTGAAATTATCATGAGTAAAAAAGAATAAATCATTAGAAGCTTAACCGCATTGTAATACCCTAGTCATCTTACAGTTTTTCAGCATTAGGGAAGAAGATCTGTAAAAATACAAGTTCGTTCGCGAAGTTCATCGAAACCGTGTCCTCTCACTCCGGAGTAAGATGCTCTCCCAACTGAGTTACGCGGAGAGAATGTCTCGCTGCAGATTTGTCGTCTTAGTACGTCACAGGTCTCATAACCTAATATCGATTAAATTTCAAAATCTTACCCTCATTCTGCCCATCTAATTTTCTAGACATCTATATATTGCGTAAGGACTCGACATATATACTACCAGAAAACGAAAACTTGATGCCTCGGTTACATGAGTAATGTATTCCTTTGTTAACTGGAACGTTGCATTAGCTTTATTCACGTCCCAGATATCTCAGTAACATTCAGAAAGCGCACGGAATTGGTCTCTGAAATATTCTTATTGCGGCTTGGAGATTACAGATTACAGATGAGTCCTATCTCATGGTTTCAAAACTTTGACAGCAAACTTATTCTGTTTCATTATTCAAGCGAGCGAACAATGAGGAACGATAGTAATCGGAGATGATACAGAATCCTTCGGGGAAGTTGTTTGCGCCGAGAATAGGTCAAATTAATCGTCATTCTGCACCATGTGCTCGACGTAAACAAAGTAATAGGCAGCAATGGTACTTCAGAAAATGGAACGGGATAAATGGGGATTTTCATAGACAGCATTAAGAGCTGATTACTGAGAGTTTCATTAAATGTACGACTGCATGACTTAAAACGTTGGATAATGTTTAAAGAGAGTTTCGGGAAACGTAGCGGAGAGTTCATATAGCGATATCTTCATTACTGCAACTGTAATTGTCGAATTAGTTGAGTTTCAGATATCGCATACGAAATAAGATGAATTACCCTTCGGAAAAGACTGTAAAAGCCTGAAAACAAGGTTGGTATCTATAAAATTACCCTATGTCCTAAATAAAATGCATACGATGCAGGAGAAGAAGGGATAGAGAAGAAGGGATGTAGAAAACCGGGACTAACTCTTTTTGTTCAGTATATCCTCAGATATACTCTTTTTGTTCAGTATATCCCGCAGGTGTTTTTCAGTCGCTGAGCTGGGAAAACAAGGGGATAAAGATTAATGGAGATTATCTAACCCACCTTCGTTTTGCTGATGACGTAGTCATTTTTGCAACTACCCCATCAGAGCTGCAGAGTATGATCCAGGAACTTGCTGACAAGAGTAAAGAAGTGGGATTAAAAATGAACTTTCAGAAGACAAAAGTGATGTTCAATGCTTTTACAAGAAATGAAGATTTATCGATTGATGGAGAAAAGCTGGAGATAACAGACACGTATGTTTATCTTGGACAGCAGATATCAAGTGAGGGTCACATTGATGAAGAAATTAATCGGCGTACAAAACTTGCCTGGAGAGCTTTTGGAAGAAACAGCATAATTTTCAAGAGCAATATGCCATTATGTCTTAAAAGAAAAGTGTTTGATCAATGCATCCTTCCAGTGCTTACGTATGGTGCAGAGACGTGGACCTTAACTAAAACAGACATGCAAAGGCTGCAGACAACTCAAAGCAGCATGGAGAGGTGCATGCTTGGTATAACCAGGAGAGATAAGAAGAGGAACTCGTGGATCCGAAAAATGACAAGAGTGGAAGACATCATGATCAGAGTTAAATCCCTGAAATGGCAATGGGCTGGACATACTGCCAGAAGGACAGATCATCGATGGACAGCCGAAATTTTAGATTGGATTCCAAGGGACAGGAAAAGACCCAGAAGAAGACCACATGGGAGATGGGTAGATGAAATTCGAAAGTATGCAGGGGTGACATGGAGGAGACTGGCACAAGACAGACCGTTGTGGAGGAAACTTGGGGAGACCTTCGTCCAGCAGTGGATTGATAATGGTTGACAATGATGATGATGATGATGATGATATCCTCAGAAACAATACTAGTCAACAACAGAAAATTATTGGTATAAAAGATAAAATGAAGAATAAATTGATATGTTAACCTTCTTTGCAATAAGATACACTTAGAAAAAATAGCACATAACACTTGTAGAATTATGAAGATGACTATCCGATTTTTGGCGTAAATGTGACGAAGATATTTAAGTCAGATAATATCCGAAAACTTGAAAATTTTCATCGTCCTCGAGCGGGACTCGAACCCGCGTCTCCCAGAAAACGCCCGGGTATGCTAACCACTACACCACCCAGAACGACCAAGTTTCAAGTTTCCGATCAATTTGAATTTAACCATCACAGGATTCGCTAGTCGAAGCAAACGGCATTCATGTTACCGAATCTGGAGGTTAAGAATCTTATCCCGTGTTCGCCCGGAGAAGCAGATACATCATGAAAGAAATACGGGATTACGCCATATAATACAAATTTTGAAGATGACAATCCGATTTTTGGCGTAAATGTGACAAGGATAGTAAGTCGGATAATATCCGAAAACTTGAAAATTTTCATCGTCCTGGAGCGGGACTCGAACCCGCGTCTCCCAGAAGTAGTATATTAAATCATAAGTAAAAAGATGAAATACATGACATTATTATATAATAGCCTTCGTTACAGTCAGATATACCAAACGAATGCAACACTCAACGCTTTAAGGACTAGAAGCAAACTAATTACAGATAAAATAAAATGTAAGAAATAATTATGTGATTACTTCTTTATAGTTAGAGATCCCCAAAGAAGTAAACCTAATGGGATTTTTAGGAAACTTCCAAAACATATTAAGTACACCAATAATAACTAAGGAGATAACAAAGGAATATAATCCGTGAGAATGGTGTATATCAAAAATATTTAATCTTTCGCCTTCCGGCGAGAGGCTTTATCAAGACGAACTTGAACTAAAATAATGATCCGTTTGGAGTTTAAATTAAAAGAATAACATGCATATTAAACATAAATAATACAACGCATTAGAAACACATGAATTGTTCATGAATAGACTACGGGATTACACTAAAAAACACAAATTTTGAAGATGATAATCCGTTTTTTGGTGTAAATATGACTATGATAAGTCAGATAACATCCGAAAATTTGAATATTTCGTCGTCCTGGAGCAGGAATCGGATCCGCGTCTCCCAGATAGCGCCCGTGTATGCTAACCACTACACCACCCAAAACGACCAAGTCTCAAATTTCCAATTAATTTGAACATAACCACCACAGAGTTTGCTAGTCGAAGCAACCGGCATTCATGTTCAGCGGATCTGGAGGTTAAGAATTCTATCCCGTTATTTCCCCGAGGATCAGATAAAATCATGAATGGAATACGGGGTTACACCAAACAATACAAATATTAAAGATGACAGTGGTTAGAAGATGATGGTGGTGTAGTGGTTAGAATTTTCAAAATGGTGGTGTAGTTAGAATTTTGAAGAGGATGGTGTAGTGGTTAGCGTACCTCGGTTGCTATCGACTCCCGCTCCAGGAAGACGAAAATTTCAAGTTTTCGGATATTATATAAATTACTATCCTTGTCATATTTACACCAAAAAACGAATTGTCATCTTCAAAATTTGTATCTCGTATTCCGTTCATGATTTATCTGCTCCTCCGGGCAATCACGGGATAGGATTCTTATCCTCCAGATTCGCTAAACATGAACGCCTATTGCTGCAACTAGCGAACCCTGTGATGGTTATATTCAAATTAATCGGAAACTTCAAGTTTGGTCGTTCTGGGTGGTGTAGTTGTTAGCATACCCGGGCACTATCTGGGAGACGCGTGTCCGATTCCCGCCGCAGGACGACGAAATTTTCGCGGATATTATCTGACTTACCATCCTTGTCATATTTACACCAGAAAACGGATGGTCATCTTTAAAATTTGTACGTGAATTGTTGTTAACTATTGCATGAGTTCAATGCTCACGTTTGCGTATCAGGCAAGGTATCAAGCGATGTTTCATATTAGTGTCAAACGCAGAGGCTGTGGCAAAAGGAGGTTCACGGAGACAGCTGTTTAAACGATACCCTATCGTTGTAGAGATCGCTTCTTGTGATGATCTCCAGAATCTTCCTGACCATAGTTCCCTTATAAGTAGTGAAAGAAGCCACCAGTTTTCGTTCATTCCATATAGGAACTACTGCGTAGTAAATAACCTCCTTTGCTAAAGCAGTCGCTCCACTTTCTTCTCTTGTATATCTCACATGCTCTTTATATCGCCTACATAAGGATCTTTCCGTCATTACAATGTACGACTCTACAGAGAATTCCGGGAATCTTAATCGTATCGCATATACCTCTGCAGTATAATACATGTCTCGTTTTTTTTACGATGTACAATTTCGCCGCTAGACGGCGTAAATACACGTGATGTCGAATTTAAAAATACGTTGTATTCCACATATTTGCTTCTAAACATCCGATTGAAAAAATTCGTTTATCTTTCGATTCCATTTATGTCAAAGAGTATTTTAGATATAGTTACTTTTTCAAATTACGCATAGATTTTTCGCTAGGGGACGTAAAAGTAAATAACATTTTTCCCGATAATTCTTCTTCTAAAACTCCGATTTGAAAAGTGTTTTCTTTAGCGCATACACCCCCCCCCTGATGGAAATTCTTTTGCATATAATTTCAAATTTTTGGGGAATAATATTTTGGCCACCAGAGGGCGTAAGTGTTAATTTTTGCTTCTGATGATTTTGCCATAAAAATCTGAGCTTCTAAAATATCGATTGAAGAAATTCTTTCGTGAACTGATGCCACTCACATAGATAAACATTTTCGGAATATTTTCTTCTTAAAATATTCTACAGTTTCTCCGACAGGGGGCGTAGATGTACATCTTATTTTCGTCAATATCTGTACTTCTAGGAGTCCGATTTGAAAAATTTCTTCTTTGTTCGATAGTGTTTTCAGTGTGACATGTTTTTCATATAATTTCAAAATTTTCAAGTAATTCATAGACTTTCCGCTAGTAGGCGTAGAGGTAAATTGTGTTTACCCCTACATCTCTGCTGCTAAATCTCCGATTGGAAAAATTATTTTTGCACCGGATACAGCTCCTGATGGGAAATGGTTTGCACATATTTTCTAATTTTTGTAAAAAAATGGTTTGGCCACCAGGGGGCGTAAATCTTAAATTCCGCTTCTGATGTATTTGCAGCAAAATATGAGCTTCTCAATTCTCGATTAAAGAAAACGTCGTTTGTAGACCGATACTACTCATGTCGATAAACCTTTTAGAAACATTTTCTTCTTAAAATAAAGCATGGTTTGTACTCCAGGGGGCGTAGATGTGTATCTTAGTTTTGTCAATATCTCTACTTCTACGAGTCCGATTTCAAAAATTCCTTCTTTGCTTGATAGTGTTTCCAGTGTGACATGTTTTTCATATAATTTGAAAAATTTCAAGTAATTTATAGACTTTCCGCTAGGGGGCGTAATGGTAAATTGCTTTCCTCCCCCCCCCCCCATATCTCTGCTTCTAAATCTCCGATTTGAAAAATTCTTTCTGCACCGGATACAGCTCTTGATGGGCAATCCTTTGCACATAATTTTAAGTTTTTGTAAAAAATGGTTTGGCCACCAGGTGGCGTAAGCCTTAATTACCGCTTCTGATGTATTTGCACTAAAATATGAGCCTCTAAAATCTCGATTAAAAAAAGTCGTTTGTTGACTGATATTACTCATGTCGACAAACCTTTTAGGAACATTTTCTTCTTGAAATAACGCATGGTTTCTACGCCAGGGGGCGTAGATGTATATCTTATTTTCGTCAATATATCTACTTCTAGAGATCCGATTTGAAAAATTCCTTCTTTGTTGGATAGTGTTTCCGATTCGAAATGTTTTTCCTAAAAATTTAAAATTTTCAAGTAAATTATAGACTTTCCGCTAGGGGGCACAAAGGTAAATTGCGTTTTCTGAGTTATTTCTGCTTCTAAAACTCCAATTTGAAAAATTCTTCCCGTATTTCATACAAGACCTGATGGAAAATATTTTTCATATAATTTCTAATGTTTGGTAAAGTATGGTTTGGCCACCAGGGTACATAAGTGTTAATTTCTGCTTCTGATGTATTTGTAGCAAAATCTGGGGTCCTGAAAACTCGACTAAATTTTTTTTCTTGGACCGATACTGCTCATATGGAAAATCCTTTTGAGAATACTTTCTTCCTACAATAATGCATGGTTTTCCCACCAGGGGACGTAAAGTCGCATCTTATTTTTGGCGATATGTGTTTCTAAGGGTCCGATTTGAAAAATTATTTCTGTGTTAGAGAGCGTTTCCGGTGCGAAATGTTTCTCATATAAATTCATGTCTTTCTTAACGCACAAGTCTGCAACCAGAGGGCGTAAGCTCACGATTCCGTTTACAGCAATATCTGAGGAATTAAAAATCCGATTGAAAAACTTCTTTCTTCCGTCAGATACTATTGCTTTCCAAAATGGTTCCATTGACTTTGAATAGCTTTGATTAATTTTATTTTCGTCAGAACCGATTCAAAAGACGTGCTTATTACCACCGTAAATTCGGTGTCATCTTTCTCGTTGTTATTTGCTGTTAAAATCTTACCAATACTTTTTGGTGGCTTCAATGCTATTTTCACATCATGTTCTATCAGTAAATTCTAGAAGAAAATTTAATTATATGTAGAAAAGGAAAATATATAAAATAATATTATAATATAACCTTTTCTTGTAGTTATATACAGGGTGTCCAAGAATTATTGGACACATTACTATTAGCATTGCCTGTTTTTCTATGTCACGTATTACTAACACGGTTTTTATATTTATGTTTTACAGAATTGTTATTCCCAGAATCCGATAGATGGCGCTAGGTGTTTTCTGATGAGGAATGTATGAGAAATGCGTAATCATTAGTCATGCCAATCGTACAGCAGAAGGCGATGTGTGTGTTATGGCTTGCGGAATTAAAGTCTGTCATTAAAGTTAAAAGACGGTACCGTTTAGAGTACGGTTGTAATCATCCGTCAACGAATTCTATTAAGCGGTGGATGAAACAGTTTGCAGAGACTGGCAATGTGGAACATCGTGGAGGAGCCGGTAGGCCTAGCGTCAGCGGTGAGACGGTTGACCAAGTTAATGAAAGTTTCATCGAAACCCTAGGAAATCCGTTCGTAAAGCAAGCAGAGAACTGTGCATTCCGAAATCGGCAGTTCACGATATCTTGCACAAGAAATTAAAGTTTCATGCTTATAAATTTCAAAACACAAGTGCAAAAGATACATGAAAATGATCGCACTCTGCAATACGATTTCGTTGAGGGAAATGCTGAATCGAGTGGAAAACGACAAAAACTTTCTCAGTACTGTAATTTTTAGTGATGAATCCACATTTCATGTATCAGGTATTTGAATCCTCACAACTGTAGGATATGGGGCAGTGAACCGCCTCATTCTCATATTGAACTAGAACGTGATTCTCCAAAAGTTAATGTGTGGTGCGTGCGCCCTATCAAAAATAGAAGTGTTTGAACCTTTCTTCCTCTGTAGAAAAAACCATAAATGGTGACATTTATTAGGATATGCTAGAAAATTTCACTATACCCTAGATCAAAAGATATGACAACGTCGTTTTCCAACAAGACGGAGCAGCGTCTCCGCATTGGTCAACGTGTGTACGTAAGTGCCTAAATGAGCATTTCCTTAACAGATGGATTGGGCGTGGTGGTCCCATTTCGTGGCCTCCTCGCTCTCCAGATCTAACTCCATTGGATTATTTCATGTGGGGTTATGTGAAGGATTGTGTCTATCAGACGTCTTGTACTGATTTGCAGGAACTGAAGCAGAGTATCACAGATGTTGTTAATTCCATAACTCCTCAGGTGCTTGCCAATACATGGCATGAAATCGAGTATCGCTTGGACGTACTACGAGCAACCAAGGGATCTCACATCGAAATTTATTAACATGTGTTGTTACATTGTAAGCTAGTACGGTCAGTTTATTTCTATCGGTTTGATGTTTTGTTTTATATAATTTTGTAATGTGTCCAATAATTCTCGGACACCCTGTATAAGAATAAAATACAAAGTGACTGAAGGACTAGCTGTGCAGAAGCGAATCGAACTGACTGAAGGACTAGCTGTGCAGAAGCGAATCGAACTATGTATACAAATACAGATAAAGTGCACTATATTGACAAAAGTCACCGGACACCTAGAAGAGAAACACAACATTAGATTTATTGACATACATTAGTATGGTGTCGGTCCATCTCTGGCCTTAATGCATGCACTGAGTCTTCGAAACATGCTTTCAACAAGGCTGTGGAACACAGCGATAGGAATGCGCTTCAATTCAGTACACAATGCTGCCGCAAACTAATGCTTAGTAGTAGGCCTTGGTCAAAAACTTCTTATGCGGTGCTCTAATTCATCTCATAGGTGCTCTATGGGATTAAGATCACGGCTCTGTGCTGGGCAGTCCACACACGATACGGAATTATTGTCAAACCACGCAGTAACAGTCCTTGCATTATGGCTCGGTGCAGTATCCTGCTGGTAGGAACAAGGCTTCGTTTCCTAGTATGGCCACAGAGTTGGTTGAGCATAATTGTCCAGAATATCGAGGTAGACGTGCTGGTTAACAGGTTTGTCTACGATAAACAAAGGACCAGGACCATACCACGAAAAACACCCACACACGAGTACACTACCAGCTCCAAACTTGACCGTAGGAACAGTACACTGTAGTAAATAGCGTTCACCCGGCTACCGCCATACCCACACACGGCCATCAGACTGATGGATCGTATATCTGGATTCCTCAGTCCATAGGACTCGTTTCCATTGATTTACGGTCCACGATAAATGTTCTTTACACCATGATAAACGACGAGTAGAATTCTGAGTGCAAATGTAAGACTTATGAGCAGCCGCACGACCGCGATAACCCATGGAATGAAGTTCTCTGTGAATGGTACGTGTACATACCGAGGTTCCAGCATTTTACTTACCTGAACACTGAGGTCTTGTTTAGTACTCCATCGATTAGCTGTAACGACTCTCCTGAGGATTCGACGTCCTCTATCACTGATTTTGTTTGGTCTGCTGGTACGTTTTGCTGCTTCCATGTGTCTTCCACTTATTCAGTAAATCCAAAACAGTTGACTTGGGTATGTTTAAACGCCTCTCGGTTTCTCTTATGGACAACCCACTAATATAACACCCAACAATCTTTCCTTTCTCAAAGTCAGTTCTCTCCCGCCGGGACATTTTCACTCAACCTCACAGTGCGATATGATCATGGTCAGCTGCAGTCTTGTTTTATAATGTTTGCAGGTGTACCGTGCATCTTAACAACGCAGCAGATTCACTTATTTGCTTTTGAAGGGGTGTCTGGCGACATTTTGTCAATATAGTGTACATGGAAGGATTATGTATTAGCCTTTTTAACAGTTAGAGATACGAGAAGAAGATTTAAATTAAAGTTTGGAGGAAGGAAGCAAATCTAGTTATAAGACAAATGAAAAAAATATGAAATTATTATGGGATAATCTTCTTTATAGTTACAAATACCAAAAGTAGATTTAACTTAATACTTGAAAGAACAGAAGTTTTAATTGTAAGTAAATAGAGAAAATATATGAAAAATATATTGTAATCTTCTTTACAGTTAGAGATAGGAAACTAAGATGTGACTTAATATTTGAAGGGTGTAAAACCAGTATGCGTGCAATATTCTACACTTAGTTTATTATGAAAAAGGTTAAGGTGCTTTAATGCACATATATATTGATGCGAACTCGACCGCTCTACCAATTGACGCGGTCTCATGGGTCATTATCCCACCGTTGACCACCAATTGATACGGTACCTGGCCCAGCCAGGTTATACATTCACCGCTCGCCACCAATTGATCCCGCCACTGGCACCAATTGATACGAATGTGCCGAGCGATATAATTTATTAACACTCGTCACCAAATGTTAAGTTTGTGGTCTCAATCCCGCAGCAGTCGGCAATTTATCCGCTGTTTGGATACGAGACCCGTAGGTTCTTGTAATTCGGGAGCTTGCATATTTTAGCGAAAATGTTAGCGGCTTGCTGAAACACAGGAATTTAATACAAGGAATTATCCACAACACCAAAGCCTATAGAATGACTGGAGTAAGATTAACACTTAAACATCTTTATTTGTAGGAGGAAACTCTATCCCGGGGCATTGCCCACTGTGATACAAACACATGTTACGCTTCCTATTCGGAGCTTTCTCTGGATGCAGGAATCAGACTTCCGCCTCAAAAAGGGCGTACCAGAGTTTCAATTTAGAGTCTGGGTTCAGTTAATTTTCTCAGTTCCTCCACTCAGTGACAGGATAACCATAAACAGAAAAAAGTGCTAACGTATTGCTGACTGCTTGTTGCGTAATATGGGGTATACGAAGAACTATTCAAATTATTATGAGGCCCTGTTGACAACTTCCACACACTGTTGCGTTTTATTTTTGCTCGATGTAGTCCTTTTCACCTGTGTGTTTTAAGTGCCGGAGGATTTTTATTTCTTTCGAATGAGTACCGAAACAGTGTGTGGAGGGGGGGGGTCGTCACCTGTTTGTAACAGAGGGTCTTCACTAATTTGCTGGTTTACCACTCTTTCTTTCGACGACACAGAGAGAGAATTTCTCCGGTCTTCCCCGACCGCTCGTTGGTGGGAAGAAAGTAACGCCCAGAGCTGACTCCTCTTTGCCCAGCAGACGGGGGGCTGTAGAATGGACAGGGGTAGCTCTCTCTAGAACTCCGTCAAGGAACTTTGTCGTCAGCAAAGGAGAAACGCTTACGTCTTGCTTCGGACAGGTCGATGGCCTCCACTAGTGGGATGGAGACGGCGTTCTCGGAAGGCTGGTTCGCTAGTCGTGTTTCACTACTGTTTTTTAGTAGACATTCTCAATTTGGCATATTTGGTGGTCTCAATTATTGTTAAGCTCTCTTCTTTCCTCCTACTCCGGCGGCTTATCGCCGCTGCGCTCGAAGTACAGTGGCCAGACGTCGGCCTCGCCCATCACGGTCTCCCTACGACTGACCACTGCGTAGAGCTCTATGGCGTATTTTCCTCGTAGCAATTTCTCAGTGCGTCTTACAACAGTGTACCGAAATAACTAATTATTTATCTCTCTTCTTCTGCCTCTTTTCGGCTATCCTCTGTCACGTGGCCTCATCTGCTTCGTTTCTGTCGACACTTGAGATTTCTCTCTTGTCTTTCGCACGGAGCGCAGTCGCTTCTGCCGAATAGTTCCGTTTCTGACACTCACCCCTCATATTCGTAATTTTCAGCTTTCCCTACAGAATTTTCCCACTAATGGCACACTTGAAGTCGTATTTATGAGAGTCTTTGTGCCTCTTAGTTGCCGACTACGTGGTCCCTTTGTTGCTAAGCAGACCCCCAGAGGCGATATCCTTAATTCCTTTGTTTCCACCCAGACAAAGAGAATTACACGACTTCCCCAATTAAAAACGAGTTAATTTCCCAATTAAATTTGCAACAGGCCAAATATTAAGTTTAATCATCATCATAATTTAACCACGCCTATCAAGTCCGTCCCCCATTTTAATAGTAATAAATTTAGACCCAATTTTCGTATCAGTATGAAATCAAAATAACATTTATAAATCTAGACCAGTTGAGCAATTGTCCTTTAAACCTGAAAATTGCTGTAATCTTACAGAAATCAATTTACTGTAAGGCGATAGGTAAGTAAATCATCAATTGGCAACTTACAATGTGCCACAGAACAAAAACCTATACAAGCTTACATTTTTCGCGAAAAATAAACTCGTTGGCAAGCTAATACCATTACGGAGGGAAAATAGGGTAGTTAAAACAAAAAGAGCAATACATAAAAACAAGCACAAAAACCGCCAAGAAAGTGTGACGTGTCTATCCACCAGAACGCACATGGGATAAAAGCAGATAGAAGTAAGAGCACGTGCCAGTGTAGTATAGTGGGTTACACTAGGGCCTCCGGAGCCCAGGGAAGCGAATTCAAATTCTACCCCTGGCATAAGAATTATGGAGGAATTAACTTCGTCATAACAGCTCCATTTAAACCCATTTAGAAGTCAAAACGAAATTATGTGAAACATTTATGTGATGATCTTCTTTACATTTAGTAATACAATAAACAGATTTAGCTTCAAGGACAAGAAAAACATTATTTACTGGAGAAAATCCCAAATTTCAATAGGGATTTCAGCATTTTAAAAATTTTCAAGAAGTTTTCCAAATTTTTCACAAGAGCTTTTCATCATCTAATCCTATATTTTCCAATATAGTGTTTTAGCTTTTTTAATGTTTAAGTCAATTTCTATTTCAATTAGGCGTGATCTGAAACACGTTTCGGGAAATTCAAGAATTATTTCTGAATTTTAATTAAAGGTTTTAATTGTTTAAACTTGAGTCATTTCCTTGTGGACCTTCGAAAAGTGTCTTTTTTTAGGATCCTTAAAAATGTTGTTTCTAATAGGCTTAAAATTATAAAATAGTTAACGTAATTGAATTACAAATGTTTTAGAATGAAAGTGAATGAATGGATTGAATGAAATCATAAGAACAAAATAAATACATCCGTACCAATTCTTTTTTAAACCCTCATATTCGGCTTTTTGTAAAGTACGATATGAGAAATAAATTAAAGAAACATACAGAAAATATATGAAATGATTTTTTTATAACCTTCTTTACAGTCAAAAATACGAAAGAAGATTTAATTTAATGCGATGGCTGCTCCGTAGACTATACGGAGCCTTTAATTTCTAGGTCTAAAGGAGCAAACGTCGATTAAGACCCGCCGCTTTCACAAAATGTATGGTAAAGGAAGTAATAAAAGATTACTAAGGCTTGTAAATTGATAACTCTAATAGGATCTGAATTTCCTCTATGCTCTCTTTTGCACCGGCAGGCAAAAAATGGCGTTCGAAAGCACAGCAAGAAGGAAAACAATTGGCATCAAGGAGGTTATATTACTGGAGACACCACTCCTATCCACGCAGCATTGGCCGCCATAAGTCACCGTCCGTGCTGCAAATGACGTCATGAGCAGAAATGACGCAGCCGCAGAAGAGAAGCTGCTTTGAAACCAATGGAACAAAAGCGTCTAGGCGTATAAAGAGATAAAATGAGTAATTCAATAGTCTTTATCAATGATACACAAGCTTTCTGTTTCATCAACGGTATAATTTAGTTCATTTTTTGCCTGCTTGTGACGTCACACCACAGATTAGCTGTGACCTATGGCGGCAGAGCCAGTGGTGTCTCCACTAATATAACCTCCTTGATTGACATAGAATTAGTTGTTTCCCAGGGACTCATGCAAAAATGGCATCTTAGGCCTAATAAATGTACTACGTAACTGTCGCTTGTTAAATGGAGTTTGTAAGGAATTCCATGACTTGAGCAAGAATGACCACCAGAAAGTTCACTGAGGGATTTTCTTGATTGTACGAAAGTTTTCTTAACCCTTTCTGCCCTGATGGTACTTAAGAGTACCACGTTGGTTTTTTTGCCTGTACGGACTGAAATCATCATCACTGCAGGACGGAACGTCCATGTACCGATATAAGGAAGTTTGTATTTAGGCTACCAAACGTTTCGGCATGCAAAATTGCCTCATTCAAGTGCGAAACCGTTTATAATGGATGGGTTTATGCGACGACGGACATATACGAATTTGAGTAGTGCCCGTAAGTTTGTTTTTCTGTATATTGCGGTGTCTTGCGGTTTCATGGTGTAGGAATTTAGGGTTCGATTGTATACACTTACGTAAGTCATCTGAATGATACATATTGGTCTGTTATTTTATAATAACGCTTTGTGACACTAATAAAACTCTGTGGTACTCTGAAGCAGCGCCAGGACGTAAACATACATATCGACGAATTAAATATGATTGCAAATGCACGCCTATATATACACTAGTGTGCAAAAATTAAGGACGAAGAGGAGAAATTAGAATAATAGCGGAATGAGTACGCAGAACGGACCCAAACATCACTCAGGAGATAGACTAGGGTCCGGTACGGTAAAGCATGCGCATATATTCAGCATGACGTAAGGCGGGGGGGGGGGGGTCGGAAGGGTGTAAAGCACACGGGCGGTGTGTTCTCAGCAATTCGGTGAAAGTTATTGCACGGTGTACATCGGTTTGAACGACGTCGAGTTGCTGCCACCGTGTGATATGGCCAACAAACATTCCAGCAGACGACATCAGGATGACTTTATCCGAGGTCACGTCATTGGGAAGTTGGAAGAAGGTCGAAGTGTGACTAGTGCGGCCGAGGAGTTCGGGATCGCTCACAGATCGTTTCACGAGCTTGGAGAGCATTTCAAACGACAGGAACAGCTGTCCGAGAGTTTAGCAGTGGTCGTCCACGAGCAACCACGGCGGCGGACGACCGGTATATTTTCCTACAGGCGAGAAGAGTCAGACGGCAGACAGCAGGAGAAATCGTAAGGCACATGCAACAGAAAACTGGACGTCAGCTATCACGCTTTACCGTGACCAGAAGGCTGTACAAAGGTGGTCTATTTGCAGGACGACCAGTACGGTGTGTGCCATTAATGCCTGCTCATAGGAGACGGCGGTCTCTGTGGTGCAAGGAACACAAGAACTGGACGCATCATCAATGGGGTCAAGTTCTCTTTACGGATGAGAACCGATTTAGTCTGACGAGCGATTCTGGACGTATACACATCTGGAGAGAGAAGTAAACACGCAATCACACCTCCAACAACATCGATAGGGACCGGTTTGGAGGTGGCGGAGTTCTCGTTCTGGGCGGTATCATGTTTGGTAGCCGTACTGACTTACACATCTTCCAAGGAGGTTGTGTCCGCTATTGTACCGCGGTTGTCCTGCCTCACGTGCGTCTGTTTAGAGGTGCTGTGGGTCCTGAGTTCCTCTTCATGGACGACAACGCTACACCTCTTCGTACAGTGGCTATCGCAGAGCTGTTGGAGAGTGAAGATATTCATCGCATGGAATGGCCCGCAAGGCACCCGGACCTAAATCCAATCGAACAAGTGTGGGACCTTTTCGGGAGACGCTTGGTATCACGTCAATAGCCGCCAGCAACGATTCCGCAGCTGCGATTGGCGCTACAAGAGGAATGGGCCGCGATGCCTCAACAGCTCCTTGACAACCTCGTCCTCAGCATGGACAGACGTTGTAAATCCTGCAACGCAGTCAGGGGTGATCATATCCCCTACTAAAGACTGGATTTTTCTTGGCAGCCGCCTGACACATGGACGATTCTGTCTTTTGTCCAGTTGTGCTCGAAGCTACCTTTTCAATAAAGTGCCTTTGTATCCTTTGGATTCCTTGTTTGGACAGTTCTGCTCACTTGTCCCATATTCTTACATCTTGGGGATCTTATGGTATGATTTGAGTCTATGTGGAGCACATCTGCACGACGTTACATTCAAAAAACCGCATCGTCCTTGATTTTTGCACGCCAGTGTATATGATGCGAGATTACTGCTGTAAATGCATTCATCATTTACAAAGAATTAAACGGACAGATTACATACTTGGAGTTCAAGAAAGCTGTCATGAAAGGTCTGATACCTTAGGTACCAGCACTCCGAAGAAACGTAGACGATACATGCAGACAGGATCTCCTCTCCAGGGTAAAACGAAACGCAGAAAACAAAATTTCTCTGTACCAAAAGATGTTCGTCTGCAGAGCCTTGGATTGCATTGGTCCGAATTTGTTTCTAACAGGGGAAGATGCGAAATGTGTTCACTGAGTCGAATACAATTTAAACCTCATATCAAGTGTATTTGCTGCAAGGTCTTTCTTTTGTGTAATGAGAAAAAAAATGTTTTGTAGAATTCTACTGAAAGCAAAATAAATAATAAGATATCATTTCTAATTTTCTTTTCCCTACGGTCAAAAAGGTACTTCTGTGTACCACTAGCCAAAACATTATGACATATTATATAATTCACTCTATGAAAGCAAAAACCGTTAGTACAGCTCCAAAGCTATGTACGCCACCCCGGTGGCACTGAGGTCTAAGCGATGGCCTCTGATCATTCGTCCGAAATGAGACCAGGTTCGAATCCCGATGAGACATGGATGTTGTATTTTTCTTTCGGCACTGGCTCTCTTCCTTCCCTGGAACCAGTGGCCCTAAATTAGGGAGCCGCCCCGTAGGCGCAGTGATATAAGCGATTGCCTCTGATCATTCGTCCGAGACAGGTCTGGGTTTGAATCCCGGTGAGACATAGATGTTGTTTTTTGTCTTACGGCACTGGCTCTCTCCCTTCCCTGGAACCAGTGGCCCTAAATTAGAAAACCGCCCAGAGGCGCAGTGGTCTAAGCGATGGCCTCTGATCATTCGTCCGTAAGGGGTCCGGGTTCGAATCCCGTTAAGGAATAGATGTTGTGTTTGTCTTTCGGCTATGGCTATCTCCCTTCTCTGAAATAAGTGCCCCTAAATTAGGGACAGGCGACTGCTCATAGCCCAAACCGAGTACTGGCCCCCCGGTAATAAATAAGGGCGTCTTCCTCGCCCTTTCTACCTCGTTTCTGTGTCACTTTCCTATCGGGCACTCTAGCCCAAATCTCCTAGCATCCTATTTCTAAGGGTTGTTTAAGACCTGGTGTCAGACGCTCCCTTCCTAAAATCCTCTACATATGATCTGACCTGATTTGATCTGCTCATAGCCCATTGAGTTGCTCACGGTGGTCGTTAATCCTCCAATGGATGTTGTTTTTGTATTACGGCACTGGCTCTCTCCCTTCCATGGAAGCAGTGCCCCTAAATTAGGGACGGGCGACTTCTTATAGTCCATTGAGTTGCTCACGGTGGTCGTTAAACCTACAATGGATGCTGTGTTTGTCTTGCGTTACTTACTCTCTCCCTTCCATGGAACCAGTGCCCCTAAATTAGGGACGTGCGACTGCTCATAGCCCATTGAGTTACGGTGGTCGTTAAACCTCCAATGGATGTTGTGTTTGTCTTGCGGCACTTGCTCTCTCCCTTCCATGGAACTAGTGCCCCTAAATTCGGGACGGGTGACTGCTCATAGCCCATTGAGCTGCTCACGGTGGTCGTTAAACCTCCAATAAAAAAAAAAAAGATGGAGACGCCTAGTCCAGCGGTAATCGTAGATTTCCTGGGGACATCGGAGCAGCAGGAAGTGTCTACACAGGAGAAGTCACTGAAGAGGCCATCAGCCCAGCCGCCGCAACCCCGAAAAGTAGGAACACCAAAAGAGAGGTCGCAGAGTGACCTTTTCACTTTACCCACTGTCTCCAAGTCTAAGGTTTGCTCTTCCCGCCTCCCTCACAGCGGAAACATCGCTCTCTTACGCAGTGACGTCACCGTACCGATATGTAGACTGTGCAGACAAAAAGTCCTTTCGGGAGAAACGTAGTGAACAATTTTAAATTCAAACATGCACTGAATCTGAAATCCTGCAACCAAAAGGTTATACAAAGACATATATTATTTTCTTTATTTAAATTGAAAAGAAATAAAAAAGCATTATGTATGAGGTACCACATCTAAGAGTCAAAACTGCAAGTGGCATAGATAAGCCAAGATTGGTGTAGTTCGGTTAGGAGAATAACTGGCTGCGGAGGGAGAAGACGTGGTTTCGGATTTAACCACAGGGAAAAAGGTTTTGTGCTGCATTGGTACTCGAACGTAAAAATGGATTGCTTGACCGTGTGGTTCGAAAAAAAAAAAATACTGTGATGTTTCTTCCACACATCGTCTGGAATTAATGAGAATTCCTTCTTCACTGCTTCGAAAAATATGTCGTGCTTCTTCCACACATCATGTAGCATTAATGAAAAAATATTTCTCTACAGCGAGTTCTCCTAGAAGCATAGTTTGCGGCGGACCAGAACTCTACAATTTGCCGTCCCTGCTCTTTCTCGAGAAGAGCGGAGGGGAATGGGTGGATATAGATGTGACGTAGCACTGAAATGATGTAAAGGTCAAAGCGGCAAGCTGCAACGATAAGCCAATGTCTGTGTAGTTCAGTCAGCAGAATAACTGTCTCCAGAGCCCCCAACTTCATAAAGGTTTCACGCTATATATGTTACTATCATCTCATAAAGATGTTTCTTTATGACGAACAAATAAATATCTCAGCAGTCTACCAAATTTTTTATTTAAAAAGTTGAAACCTAATTGTACTAAATGATGTTTTACTATATGCAACTAATCGCTTAACCAAAAAATTAAAATTCTAAGTTTTTAAAATTTTTCCATTTTTACGTTATATTTTAATCACTAAATTTTGAGAACTGTAAAACTCGAGACATTACTGAATTTAAAGAAATTATTCACCTTTGTAATGTTCTTTGAGTAACTTTTGATCCTGAAATAATTATATTTGAGCTCAAAGATATTATCTGTTCTATCAACTTTTCATCTTCTTTTAGTAAAAAAATCATGATCTCGTTTCCAGATCTTTCATACATACAATTTCAATATTTTTAACATTGGCGTGTTCCATGCCTTTCAAAATTCCGCCATCGGAATAATCTGTTATTATCAAAAACACTATCAGTTCTTTCCCTTTTCTCCTGTCTGATTTGAAATTCACATAAAGCTTCCAGGGAGGTTTAAACTACGTACTGCAGGGTCGTTTATCATTTTGCAGGCAAGCAAACCCAGCAGCTTATTCCTTATACCGCTTTCATAATTTTCCCCAGGAAAATATTTCCAGCAAATAACTGAATTCATTTGCGAAAACTGCCAGCTCGTTTACACATGAATTCTCATGTTTTGTGCAAAAACTTCCTTTTTCGAAATGGTAATTAACGACATTTTATCTGCTTTTCGAATAAATAATTCGGACACGTTGTTATCGCGCTGTTCAACATATACCAAAGAACATTAATTGGCTACAGAAATATTTTTTTAATAGGAGGTTTAACGACCACCGTGAGCAACTCAATGGGATATAAGCAGTCGCCCGTCCATAATGTAGGGTTATTGTTTCCAGGGAAAGAAGAGATCCAGTGTCGTTTTGTTTATTTGTTTGGGGGCTTTATGACGACCGTAAGCAACTTGATGGACTGTAGGCAGTCGCTCGTCCCTAATATAGGACCACTGTTTCCAGGGAGGGAAGAGAGCCAGTGTCGTTTTGTTTATTTGTTTGGGGGTTTTACGTTGACGGTGAGAAATCGATGGGCTATAGGCAGTCGTCCGTCTCTAATTTATGGCCTCTGGGTCCAGGGAGGGAAAAGAGCCACTGCCGGTTTGTTTATTTGCTTGGGGACTTCACGACCACCGTGAGCAAATTGTTGGGCAATAGGCAATCGCGCGTTTCTAATTTAGGGCCACTGGTTCCAGTGGAATGAAGAGAGCCTGTGTCGTTTTGTTTATTTGTTTGGGGGCTTTACGTTGACCGTGAGAAATCGATGGGCTATAGGCAGTCGTCGGTCGCTAATTTAGGGCCTCTGGGTCCAGGGAGGGAACAGGGCCACTGCCGGTTTGTTTATTTGTTTGGGGACTTCACGACCACCGTGAGCAACTCGATGGGCTGTAGGCAATCGCCCGTCTCTAATGTAGGGCCACTGTTTCCAGGGAGGGAATAGAACCAGTGTCGTTTTGTTTATTTGTTTGGGGGTTTTACGTTGACCGTGAGAAATCGATGGGCTATAGGCAGTCGTCGGTCTCTAATTTAGGGCCTCTGGGTCCAGGGAAGGGAAAGGAGTCACTGCCGGTTTGTTTATTTGTTTGCGAACTTCACGACCACCGTGAGCAAATTGATGGGATACAGGCAGTCGCCCGTCCCTAATTTAGGGCAACTGGTTCGAGGAAAGGGAGAGAGAGCCAGTGTCGTAAGACGAATACAACATCCATGCTTCAGCGGGATTCGAACCCAGGCCCATTTCGGACTGTTGGTTCGAAGCCAGTTCTGAGACAACTGCGCCACCGGAGCAGCCAAAAATACAGCTGCGAATTATCTGTTAATAGACACAATGTTCACTTGAATCAGCCCCGCCAGGGGCTTCCGATTATTCATCTGAGATGGGTCTGTGTCCGAATCTCGTCGAGGCGTTGATGTTGTCTTTGTCTGGCGAGGCATGGTGTTTGACTTAAGACACTGGCTCTCACCCTTCCCTGGAACTAGCGACCCTAATTATAGGACGGGCGACTGCTTATAGGCCGACAAGTTGCTCACGGGGGTCTTTAGACTTTCAAAAAAAAAGGAATGGAATGAAAGAAAGAAAATGAAGGATGGTGCGTTATGGTATACGTTGTGAGATAGGAACGGCCTAGAACAGAGGTTTCACGAAGATAGCCCTTGAGAGAGTGAGCAGCAGAAGTGTCGGATAAGCATATGCTTGGAGTGTACTAACTTTGATTAGTCCCAGGCGTTCATTTGTGTGTGTTTGAGTTATGTCGGGGAAAACTGCATGTAAGCTCAGCCCAAGGGAGCAAGCGACTACCGATGAAAGAAAAACGTCCGAGTGCTTCGCCTTTATTATCCTGAGCTTGTGTTAAAAAGGCGAAATCACCTCTCAGATGTTTTTAGCACAATAAAATGGAAGTACGCATTTGGAAAACTAGGGCAGACTCCAAGAAAAACCATGACATTTTTACTTTAATGTTTAAACGCTTCTCAATATAAGAATTAAACTGAGCTTATTGCGCAGTAAAACTGCGGCAAGACATTCCAATTGACTTCTTCGGTATCGGTCATTGGACAGACTGATCTGTTGGCATTATGATGTTGGTCTCAGCGACCAATATAACACCGCAAATCTAGCCTAAATTGTTTTGAGTATCGTACTCGTGCTCATTAGTTACTAACGAAGAACTGCACACCAGCTATACGTAAAATACACTATATTGACAAAAGCCACCTGACAGCAAGAAGATAATCACAATAGAGCATTTATTGAAGTACATTAGTACGGTGTTGGTCCACCTTTGGCTTTAATGCATGCACTGACTCTTCGAGACATGCTTTCGACAAGGTTTTGGAACACAACTACAGGCATGCAGTATATAATGGTGCCGATAACTGCTGCTTAGTAGTAGGTCTTGGTTCCAAACTTCTTATGCGGCGATGTAATTCATCGCCTAAGTGCTGTATGAGATTAAGATCAGGACTCTGTGCTGGCTAGTCCATGTTAACGTGCTGGTTAACAGGTTTCTGCGCGATAACCAATGGGCCGGAACCATACCACAAAAAACACCGCCACACGAGTGCAGTGCCAGCTCCAAACTTGATCGTAGGAACAGTACTCTGTGGTAAATAGCGTTCACCCAGCTGCCGCCGTAACTACACACGTCCGTCAGACTAATGGATCGTGTATCTGGATTCATCAGTCCATAGGACCCGTTTCCATTGTTCTACGGTCCACGATAAATGTTCTTTACACCATGCTAAACGACGATTAGCATTCCGAGTGGAGATGAAAGGCTTATGAGCAGGCTTATTATCATTCCACGGTAACCCATGGAATTAAGTTCTCTACGAATGGTACGTGTACATACCGAGGTTCCAGCATTTTTACTCACCTGTATACTGAGGTCTTCTGCAGTACTCGGTCGATTAGCTGTAACGACTCTCCTGAGGCTTCGACGTCCTCTATCACTGATTGTCTTTGGTTTGCCGGTACGTTTTGCCACTTCAGGCACGACATGTGTCTTTCACTTATTCAGTACATCCGAAACAGTTGATTTGGGTATGTTTAAACGCCTCTCGGTTTATCTTATGGACAACTCCCTAATATAACACCCAACAATCTTTCCTTTCTCAAAGTAAGTTCTCTCCCGCAGCGACATTTTCACTCAACCTCACAGTGCGATATGATCGTGGTCAGGTGTAAGTTTGTTTTGACACCGTTTGCAGCTGTACCGGGCATCTTAAGAACGCAGCGGATCCGTTCATTTGATTTTGAAATGGTGTCCGGTGACTTTTGTCAATATAGTGTATACAGGTTGTAAAACGTAATAGTAATCCGAATTTATTGGTGAAAAATGAAATTCAAGTTTGCGAATTTTGAACATCAACGACACGGCTTTCTTTCAAGGAAGGTATGCAACAAACTAAATATTGAAACGCTTCAACAATTTTAACACTGTCACTTGACAAGACAATAAACGAGGCAATGAGAATGTAATAATTCATCTAAGGATACGAAGCGTCATGTTGATTGGGCACGGGATATCCCAGAAGGCAGAAACAATCAACCATTATTTGAAGAACTGATTCTAAATTCGTGGCAACTCAAGAAAGACACTACCATTGCAAGCTTCACTGTTAGTAACGATCTCTATGGTTTGTCGAATCCCAGTTGATTTTAGGATGGAGTAGGAAACTAATTTATTTATATTATCTCACACAGCAGCTGTGGACTTGAACTTGACCTCCGGATAGAGCCGTTGTTACTGTACCGTCCTTTGCGTCTCTTTCATGTTCGTTGACTCTAATTCTAATGGAACGCTTGTTCATTCCGATGTAGTATGTGTTGGAGCCGTCTAAATATTGTAGAGGGATGCCATAAATACCTGTTTTGTGGAAAGATGGGGCTTATCAGTATTTCGTTTAAGCATGGCACATGCAGATGTTGGAGACCTTGTTGTTGTACCCTGGAATCAGTGTTGCCAGAGACTTCCAGCAGAATTCAGAGCAAAAAAAAACATTAGTAGGAATCAGTGGATCAGTTTTTTCTGCTTGAAATTTGCAACACCTGTTAATATAACGTGGTATTAAATACAATTTCAAAACAAAGGAACTGATCCAGTACTAGTATTTCAAGTACCAGTACACCACAAGATACTATTAAAGTGGTTCCACCTAAAATCTCTGCCGTATGTTTCCAATGGTAAAACTTCTTTACATATTTTCATTGCAATTGATATATTCCCATGGATAAAAATTTTGACATCCATAAAACCAACTTTAAGTTATAGCATGGGATACTTAATACTTGCTGAAACATAACCATAATTAAGCAATCCAACATTTGTTTGCCTACCGACGTCATCAATGTACAGGTCGCGCCATCTGTTAACAGGTCTGAACATTACTCAAAGAAAAATGATTGATATATAATTATGGTTATGTTTTAGCACGTATTAAGTATCCCATGCTATAACTTAAAGTTAGTTTTATCGATGAGCAAATTTTCTTCCTTGGGAATACATTAATTGCTAGAAAAAATATGTAAAGAAGTTTTACCATTGGAAACATAAGGCAGAGATTTCAGATCAGATCAGATCATTATGTGTAGAGCATTTTAGGAAGGGAATGTCTGACTCCAGATCTTAAACAACCCTTAGAAATACCGTAGGAATCTAAGAGATTTGGGCTAATGTGACCGATAGGAAGGTGACCCGGAAGCGAGGTAGAAAGGGGGAGGAAGACGCCATTATTTATTACTGGAGGGCCAGTACCCGGGGGCCGACGGCTTAACGTGCCCATCCGACGCACGGCGGATATTTAGTGGTTCGTACCTTGCTGGGGTCGAACCCGAGGTCTTCTCCGTGGCAGTCACGAACGTTGACCACTAGGCCACCAGCGCCCAAAGGCAGAGATTTTGGGTGGAACCATCTTAAATACCAGAATGAAATATAATCCTAAGACACTTTTTTTTTGCAAAATATTTCTGTTCATCATCTTTAAAAAATAATGCTCCCCCTTAAAAATTTTGGTGTAAATCAGGGATTCTTAGCTCTTTCTGGCCACAAACTAAAATGAACCAGACGATGAACTTCGCGATCCATGCGTCTGTTTTGAAATTAAAAATGGTAATGTAATAATATAAATAAATGTAGTATCTATTCATTATTACACAAAGTGCAACAAAGTATTTGTTTTTTGAAATACAGTCAAACCAGTGACGCAACCAAGTGGAGGGGGAGGAGATTACGGTTATCTACACAGTTGGAAGGTATTAAAAATAACATATTGTGAGAAAAGTAATATGAATAATTGGAAATTAAAACCTTTCATAAAACAGATTTAAATTTCTCAGTTTTTTTAAGTACCCGAATGCGATTTTTAGAGTAAACAAAACACGTCAAAATAAACTTACATTTGAAATTTAGTTAAAAACCGATGGAAACTTTAGAAGTTAGGAATTTTCTTTTTACTATTATTAATGAATATTCTTTGAAAGCCTCCACATAGTCCCACAGCCCACCGGAAGGAAGAGGCCCTGAAACGAACGGCTGTTACTTAGGTCATGTGACCAACTGAATCCCAGCTACTGGGTGTGTGTCGTCTCCGCTATCAGTAATGTGCTGATTGGCTCAATCGGAGTAGCGGGAGAATTTCTAAAAACGTGCGCTGATGGAAATTTCGAAGGTTGTGTTTGCAATATCAATAAAATGTGCTAATATTTACTTCGCAAATTACTTTGAATGTTTTACACAAAATGAAGGAAATGCTAATGTTTAAACGAAACTGACAAAGTATTTGCGAAGTTTTCGCTCAGAATTCCAGCTGATGGGAACTTTGAAATTCGCCGCACAAAATAAATGAAATGTGCTGTTGTTTTGCTGATAAATTACTTAAAAAGTTGTGGCCCGAAATGCGGATATTTTAATGTTTTGATGGTATATTGGATGTCTGCATTGTTTCCAAGATGGCGGCTTGTTTACAATTTTTGTTTCTCTCCTGGTGCTCTCCCTGTTGAATTTTCGCGGAACTTTTTTCAATTTCCTTTTATTTTTATTGAAGGACTTTATTTCGCCGCCCTTCCAGAGGTTACGGCGTCCAAATATTTGGTTATGGCCTATAACCGTAATGTTAACATTACCGGTGTTCGGTGTCAGTGTGTTCCTTATTCATGCATTACTCAAGGAAGAAGACTTATAAGTAATATTTGCATTTCTTTTGCTTGACCTGAACATATTTTCCGAGTTTTCCTTACTGTCGTTATTTTTTGGAAAGGCGGACTTTTGTCATTTGAACTTATGGCACTTAGTAAATCTACCACTAAGAAAAACAATTGCGATGCAAAAACAATTTGTGTAACATGTATACATATTACGGAAATGGTAAACTGTTAAACAATTGAGGTAGTTTTACCAACAAAGCATACGCATAGCGAATTCTTTTTTCACTGTACGTATATATAAATAAGATGCACCTCAACACTAAACTGGAACGTGGCAAGCTCATAAGACAAACAAAATGTATTGACATAACCAACCTTAAAAAACACCATAATACTTTCAAGTTGGAACTGAAGAACAGATTCTCTGCTTTAGAAGGCCTAACATCGGAAGAAGTGGATATTTCTGAAGTTAACAGAAAAGTAACCAAAGCTCTTATGGAAACAGCAACAAAATTAGCTGGGTCTAAGAACAAGTTGCATGTAAACAAATTATCAGGAAAAACCAAAATGTTGATGCAAAAAAGAAGAGATGAGGACAACTAAAGAAGATGTGACTTCCAAAGTGGAATATATAGAGCTATGCAAGACAGCACGAAGAAGTATCACTGAAGACGTAAGGAAATTCAACTGTGAGCTAGTGAGGAAAGCAATTGAAAACAACCAAAGCCTAAAGATAGCAAAGGGACATCTCAGTAAGGGAAGAAAACAGATTATGGCTCTGAGAAAAGAAGATGGTTCTATAACAAGAAATAGAGGCGAAATTTTGACAAGAGTGAAAGATTTCTACTCCAAACTATATGAAAGGGATGATACATGTACTCCAGACATCATGAAAGGTACCAGAGTTCTTCCAGTCCTCCCAGCAGAAGTTGCTCATGCAATCAAGAACATGAAGCGGGGGAAAGCTCCAGGAGAAGATGGAATTACTATAGACATCATACAAGAAGCAAGTGGAGAAATTGAAACAGTACTCGCCCAAATTTTCACTCGATGCCTTAATGAAGGGAAGATTCTGAGGATTGGAACAATGCTACAATGATCCTGCTACATAAAAAAGGTGACATTGAGGATCTCAGGAACTACAGACCTATCAGCCTCCTATCAGTGGTTTATAAAATCTTCACTAAAGTTCTTTCACACCGCTTGAAGGTAACACTGGACATGGCTCAACCGAGAGAACAAGCTGGATTCAGGAGTGGCTACAGCACAATAGATCATATCCACGTACTGAGAGAACTAATTGAAAGAGCGAGAGAATATGAACTTCCATTGTGCATGGCTTTTATCGATTATGAAAAAGCCTTTGATTCGGTGAAACCATCAGCAGTTACCACGGCTCTGAAATCCTGCGGTATTGAAGATGCATACATTAGTATTATTAATAACATCTATGAAAATGCAAGTGCAAAGATTCGGCTGTTTGAAAATACAACACACATAAAAATTGGAAAGGGAGTGAGACAAGGTGACACCATATCTCCGAAGCTCTTTAATGCCACATTGGAAAATGTCTTTCAATCACTGAACTGGGAAAACAAAGGGATAAAGATTAATGGAGATTATCTAACCCACCTTCGTTTTGCTGATGACGTAGTCATTTTTGCAACTACCCCATCAGAGCTGCAGAGTATGATCCAGGAACTTGCTGACAAGAGTAAAGAAGTGGGATTAAAAATGAACTTTCAGAAGACAAAAGTGATGTTCAATGCTTTTACAAGAAATGAAGATTTATTGATTGATGGAGAAAAACTGGAGATAACAGATACGTATGTTTATCTTGGACAGCAGATATCAAGTGAGGGTCACATTGATGAAGAAATTAATCGGCGTACAAAACTTGCCTGGAGAGCTTTTGGAAGAAACAGCATAATTTTCAAGAGCAATATGCCGTTATGTCTTAAAAGAAAAGTGTTTGATCAATGCATCCTTCCAGTGCTTACGTATGATGCAGAGACGTGGACCTTAACTAAAAGAGACATACAAAGGCTGCAGACAACTCAAAGTAGCATGGAGAGGTGCATGCTTGGTATAACCAGGAGAGATAAGAAGAGGAACTCGTGGATCCGAAAAATGACGAGAGTGGAAGACATCATGATCAGAGTTAAATCCCTGAAATGGCAATGGGCTGGACATACCTGCCAGAAGGACAGACCATAGATGGACAGCCGAAATTTTAGATTGGATTCCAAGGGACAGGAAAAGACCCAGAAAAAGACCACATGGGAGATGGGTGGATGAAATTCGTAAATATGTGGGAGTGACATGGAGGAGACTGGCACAAGACAGACCGTTGTGGAGGAAACTTGGGGAGACCTTCGTCCAGCAGTGGATTGATAATGGTTGACAATGATGATGATGATGATGATATATAAATAAATAAACTTTGCACGTTATATTACTTAAGACCGAAAATAAATCTTACTTGTATGTCAGTAACAGCAGAAACCAGCGAATAGAAGTAAATAATCCTTTTTTACGCTTTCCAACCGTAGGTTGAAGAAGCGTATATGCTCTAGCTTTGTCCGTCCGTCTGTCCGCACGATAACTGGCGTAAAAATGGTTCGATTTCGATGAAATGTTAGTATGTAGTAGGGGACCACTTGGGGACGCATCCTATTGAAAATGGGACAAATGGATTCAAAGGTCATGACGTAGGAGCGGAATCATTCCATTGCCCTTATGCGTCATAACTTGCGTAAATAAGGTTCGTTTTCAGTGAAAGTTTACTATGTGGTAGGGGACCACCTGGGAACAAACCCTATTGAAAATGGAATAAATTGGGTCAAAGGTCACGACGTAGGAGCGGGATCATTCCATTTGCGCGATGCGTCATAACTTGCGAAAATATTGTTCGATTTCAATGAAATTTTACTACGTGGTAGGAGACTGCCTGGGAACGAACCCAATTGAAAATGGACGAAATGTTGTCAAAGGTCAGGACATAGGATTGCGATACATTCCATCGCCCTTATCCCATATTATTAAGGTGGACGTCAACTAATTTTGCTTCCTATACTTCCAATGGAAAAACTTTTGTACACATTTCCTGCACAATTAATGTGTTCCCAAGGATGAAAATTTTAACATCGATTAAAATAACTTCATATTATAACTTGGAATACTTAATATTTTCTAAATCATAACCATAATTATATTAAAAATCAATAACTTTTTTTGGTGGTGTTGAAACCAGGAAAAAGATGGCGCGACCTGTACTTTGATGAAGTCAGTGGACAAATAAAAGTTGGATTGCATAATTACGGGTATGGTTTAGAGAATATTAAGTATTCCAATTTATGAAATGAAGCTATTTTAATCATGTTCAAATTTTATTCCTTGGGAACGCATTAATTGTCAAGAAAAAAGATGGCGCGACCTGTATTTTCATGACGTCAGTAGACAAACAAATGTGCGGATCCTATTAAAGTTTTATGACGTCATACTCTTGCTGGCGGTCGCAATTCCCATATGCCTCATTACGTCACGCGTTGTGTGCATATGTTCGTCCGCACGATAACTCGCGTAAAAATCGTTCGATTTCGATGAAACTTTAGTATGTGGTAGGGGAACACCTGGGAAGGAACCCTATTGAAAATTGGCGAAATGGGGGTCAAAGGTCAGGACATAGGAGCGGAATCACTTCCATCGCCATTATGCATTATAACTTACGTAAAAATGTTTCGATTTGGATGAAATGTTAGTATGTTATAGGGACCTACCTGGTGACGAATCCCATTGAAAATGGGCGAAATGGGATCAAAGGTTAGGACACAGGAGCGGGATCTATTCCATAGCCCTTATGCATCATAACTTACGTAAAATTGCTTCGCTTGCTGCAAAACTTTATCATGTTATTTCGGAGGTATACTGAACCAGTTCTGTTGAATATCATCGAAAAGGGATCAAAGGTCAGGGCACAGGAGTGAGATATATTCCGCAGCCATTTTCCTCATAACTTGAGTAATAACTTGAGTAATGATTTCTAGTATGTTGGAAAGCGTATCGTAATCAATTCATTGCATGATTTTACTAACTTATTTTTTTCTAAAAACGCTGTAACAGTTTATTCTCTTGCAGTAGTTAATTTACGAGTGGAGGCTTAATTCGTTTTTCTTTGGGAAAAAATCACAATAATGAATAAAATAAAAAATAAAATATGAACTACTTCACATCAACACGCTAACGGACTAATGGTGTTCACAACTTCATGTGCAGTTCAGAGCAGTGAAGCTGAGACCCTTTTGGTCACATGACTTTCAGGGCCAGGGCCTCTTTTTTTTCAGTGGGCTATGATATAGTCCATACTTTCTCTCTCCCTGCCGTCTCCTTTCTGTGTCGCATTTGTTGATCGTTTGTTATAGGATTCTAGGGGCTGGCCAGTGTTACCAAGTTGGGGATTTTCCCGTTAAATTTAGGGGAGAAATTTAGGTTTATGGGGAAATTTTGCAATGCTTTAATTTTTTTCTGAGAAGCTATGGCGACCCAAGTTTCGATCGCGACGCATAGGTTAAGAACCCCAGGTGCAAATAACAGTGGCATTGGACTTTTAGTGTTGTTAAAGCAGTATCGGTTTCATTTACTGTCTTCTTAATAACAAATAGTTATTTGCATGCACTTCTTACCAAACCGTACCCGGATGTTCCCAACGTACGCTAAATAACTGCAATATGAAAAAAAGTATCATTAAAAAATATCTTACTACAGACATTTTCCTAATATTCTGAGTTTCAGCAAAGTACAATTAGTATTATATCTTTGTGTAATAGACTAATTAATTGCCTTAATTGAAATATATTTCATGACAACCAGTATTAATTTTGAAAAAAGAATTGATAACAACTGTTATATAAATTGCAATGATTTCGGATTCGATCCCAGGCAGGTACGAACGCTCGAACCACTAAATATCCACCGTACGTCGGATGGGCACGTTAAGCCGTCGTGCCCCGGTAATAAATAAGAGCGTCTTCCTCCCCTATTTGTGCCGCTTTCCTATCGGGCACTCTAGCCCAAATTTCCTAGCTTCCTATTTCTAACGGTTGTTTAAGACCTGGGGTCAGACACTCCCTTTCTAAAATCCTCAACATATGATCTGATCTGATCTATTGTGATTTTCTGGGCTTGTTTATCTACTGCCACGGTATTTTTACTGTGGCTTTCCTGGAATGTATTTCATCGTAGCAATACCAATAAATATTTTTTTCAGAACACTCTTTAACTCATTAAAAAAAGCTGCGTTATTTATGAGATTTAATGTATATTTCACTGATTAATTACATCAAATAAAAAACGGCCCTTTTCAGAGTATTGCATCGTAACAAACAAAAATAAAAATGGCCGTTCTTCAGGAAACAAGTATCGCTATAGAAACAAGAAGGGTGATACCGATTTTTCGGTTGTAATGAGTATGTTTTTTGAACCCTTTCTATGTAGCTAAATAAATGTTATCGCCCTGAATTATTTTTCTCTTATTTCAGATTATGGATCTCAAAAAGCTGTTACGGATTCCCTTCTTATGTCAGAGGTGTCTCAGAAATCTTCCTCTGGTAAGCAAGCCATTAATGGTTCTCATTACTCGTCTCCTAGCAGAGGTCATATAATGGGGAAGATTACTGAACAAAGGCGTAAGTTGGTAATTGCATTTTTTATTTCGATCTCTTCTCTTTTGTAAGCTTCAAGCAAAACTAAATGAGAAACATTTTGTGGTTTACTCAGTTAAGATCTGGCCCTCTAGCGTCAAGATCATGCATCAGAAGAGGAACGATACGAATGGAGTTTCATTTCTAATGATCAAGCATTGCAACGCAAAAGAAATTTCCAAATCCGTTTATTAGTTACAGAGATTTGATGTCACCAGGCAAAAGGACCCACTAAGTAATACCATAAGCATGTACGTTCTTTGTCCCAAAAGATGTGCTAAAATATGCAAAGTGGATGACAATGAAAAGGGGAAGAAATCCTTGTCCGGCATTCAGTATTTTGCACTTCTTTGTGAAGACACAAGAATTAGGAATTAGTTATTCGCAATGAGGATTTAGGTTACTTTTGTTGATCACATAAATCTTCAATTTCTCATAGTATCCAGGTGGACCACAGTACGTCTTGGGTTGGAAAGAAAGCTATGATTGCAAATGAAGAGCTACAGAAAAGTGCTAATTACAGTATATTCAGTGGTGGCAAAAATTGTGGACACTTTTCGAAATTTTCATGTTTTGCAACTTTGCAGGTTCATAGGAAATGTTATTTTGCACCACATGCAAATGTTTTTTATGTCAATTTAAAGAAAATTTAATGCTGAATTCAAAACAAGAAACAGAATGGAAATATATGCAGTAGAAAAAGTTATGCAGGAAATACTGCAATCATGCTGAATATTCTGTATTGCACTTACGATTTCAATGTACTATCAATATTTAGTAAGGTAGCCTTTATTCTTTAAAACCGCATCACAGCGACGTCTCATTGAGCCAACAAGTGTTTGAAGCTCTGCCTTCATTATTACGTTGTGCCAGGAAGCTATTGTAGCCTCAATTAGTTTCCTTTTATTTGATGAACGCCTCATTCGTACAAAGCTTTTCAAACGGTGCCACAAAATTTCTATCGGGTTCTGGTGAGGGCTGTTTCTCATTCGTACAAGGCTTTTCGAACGGTGCCACAAAATTTCTATCGGGTTCAGGTCATAGCTGTTTCTCATTCGCACAAGGCTTTTCAAACGGTGCCACAAAATTTCTATCGGGTTCAGGTCAGGACTGTTTCTCATTCGTACAAGGCTTTTCAAACGGTGTCACAAAATTTCTATCGGGTTCAGGTCAGGGCTGTTTCTCATTCGTACAAGGCTTTTCGAACGGTGCCACAAAATTTCTATCGGGTTCAGGTCATGGTTGTTTCTCATTCGCACAAGGCTTTTCAAACGGTGCCACAAAATTTCTATCGGGTTCAGGTCAGGGCTGTTTCTCATTCGTACAAGGCTTTTCAAACGGTGTCACAAAATTTCTATCGGGTTCAGGTCAGGGCTGTTTCTCATTCGTACAAGGCTTTTCAAACGGTGTCACAAAATTTCTATCGGGTTCAGGTCAGGGCTGTTTCTCATTCGCACAAGGCTTTTCAAACGGTGCCACAAAATTTCTATCGGGTTCAGGTCAGGGCTGTTTCTCATTCGTACAAGGCTTTTCGAACGGTGCCACAAAATTTCTATGGGGTTCAGGTCAGGGCTGTTTCTCATTCGTACAAGGCTTTTCAAACGGTGCCACAAAATTTCTATCGGGTTCAGGTCAGGGCTGTTTCTCATTCTTACAAGGCTTTTCAAACGGTGTCACAAAATTTCTATCGGGTTCAGGTCAGGGCTGTTTCCTGGCCAGGACAACAATGGAATGGACTTTGTTTTGAACCACTGATAGCATATTTTTGATTTTTGGGAGGGAGATGAATCCTGTTGAAAAGAAGTGGTGCATTGTTGGGAAAGAAATCCCTGATGGAATGTAGCAGTTTCGGTTCCAGGATGGTGTCAATGTATTTTCATGCGTTCAGCGTGCCGTCGATTACATGAAGGCGTTCAACACCATTTGCTCCCATACATGCGCAAATCATAGGGCTTGTTGGGTGCTTTACATTGGCCTCCTTGTATTCAGGATGTAACTATTCTCCTACTCTACGTCTCACGTATTTTAGGCTACCACTACCAAATAAGGATATCTTACTTTCATCACTCCAAATAACTTGCTTCCACGTCTGTCCATCCAATGTGTTCTTTTGCCTTCTGTAGTAGTGTTTTGCGCTGATGTAGATTCAGACATGGCTTTTTTCTCGAAATCCTACCTCTTAGTCCCATATCTGATAGTATGCTCCTAATCGTTCTTAAACTGACAGAATCACCAGATGAACACAGTTCAGCTCTGACATCCTCAGATGGAATTTTTCTGTCCTTCAGACACAGTCTTTTTATTTTTCTGTCATCAACAGATTTTGTGCACCTTTTTCGGCCTTTTCCTGGCTTGTTTTCCAGTGACTTTGTTTCCTGATAACGTAAACACAGCACTTTCGTACACCAGATGTTGTCACTGACCCACCTACTTGCCTTTTAATTTCAGCAAAAGATAGACTTGATTCACGTAATAAAAAATCCTGGTGCTTTTCGTGGGTGACCAATCAACTGTTTTCTTTGGTGCCATTGCTGTACTTATTATCTACACGTTAAATTTAAAGAAATACTAAAAATGTTCACACAATCTACAATTACGCTTCACGTACACCGCTAGCAGTCTTTCTTCTACAGAACAAACAGTAAAACTAACTTTCCTCAATTTCTCACAAGATGTATTGCAGCTACTGCCATTTAATTGGTCCCCAGAACAAGGACTGTGATTGACCAGTAGGATTTGCACTTACAATCCGCTTCTTAACTGAATCACACTTGTGTTTTTTCTCAGACGAAAGTAAGCATAACTTTTTTGCGCTGCATATATTTGCATTCTGTTTCTTAGGCTTTCCAAACGCACGTTGAAAAAGCGTATATGCTCCAGCTTTGTCAGTTTGTTCGTTCGTCCTTCTGTCCGCACGAAAACTCGCGGAAAAATGGTTCGATTTCGATGAAATTTTAGTATGTGGTAAGTGAACACCTGGGGACGAACTCAATTGAAAATGGGCAAAATGGTGGCAAAGGTCGCGACATAGCAGCAGGATCCATTCCATTGCCCTTATGCGTCATAGCTTGCGTAAATATGGTTCGATTTCGATGAAATTTCAGTATGTCGTAGGAGACCGCCTATGGGCGAACCCTGTTGAAAATGGGTGAAGTGGGGTTGAAGGTCAGGACACAGGAGCGGGATGCATTCCATTGTCCTTGCGTCATAACTTACGTCAAAATTGTTCGATTTCGATGAAATTTCAGTGTGTCGTAGGGGATCGCCTATGGGCGAACCCTGTTGAAAATGGGTGAAGTGGGGTTGAAGGTCAGGACAATGAGCGGGATGCATTCCATTGTCCTTATGCGTCATAACTTACGTCAAAATTGTTCGATTTCGATGAAATTTCAGTATGTCGTAGGGGATCGCCTATGGGCGAACCCTGTTGAAAATGGGAGAAGTGGGGTTGAAGGTCAGGACAATGAGCGGGATGCATTCCATTGTCCTTATGCGTCATAAGTTACGTCAAAATTGTTCGATTTCGATGAAATTTCAGTATGTCGTAGGGGACCACCTATGGGCGAACCCTGTTGAAAATGGGTGAAGTGGGGTTGAAGGTCAGAACACAGGAGCGGGATGCATTCCATTGTCCTTATGAGTCATAACTTGCGCCAAAGTTGTTCGATTTCGATGAAATTTCAGTATGTCGTAGGGGACCGCCTATGGGCGAACCCTGTTGAAAATGGGTGAAGTGGGGTTAAAGGTCAGGATACAGGAACGGGATGCACTCCATTGTCCTTATGCGTCATAACTTACGTCAAAATTGTTCGATTTCGATGAAATTTTAGTATGGAGTAGGGGTCCATCTGGGGACGAACCCTATTGAAAATGGTATTAATGGGGTCAAAGGTCAGGACATAGGATCGGAATCCATTCTATCGCCGTTATGCGTTATAACATATGTAAAAATGCTTCGATTGAGACAAAACATTATCATTTTGTTCCGAAAATATACTTTACCGGTTCTGTTGAATATCATCGAAATGGGGTCAAAGGTCAGGTCATAGGAGCGAGATTTATTTTACAGCCATTATCCTCATAACTTGAGCAATGATATCTGGTATGTTGGAAAGCGTATGATATAATCAATGCATTGCGCCATTTTACTAACTTGTTTGTATTGAATTCAGCATTGACTTTTCTTTAAATTGACATATTATCATTTGAATTTGGTGCAAAATAACATTTCCTATAAGCCTGCAAATTTGCAAAACATGAACATTTCAAAAAGTGTCCACAATTTTTGCCACCACTGTACGAGTACAATGAGTCCAAAATGTAGTCGCCATCGTTTGCCACGACCTACTTCCATCGTCTGGGCAGTTGTTAGATGCCGTCCTTTTAGAATTGTGGCGGCTTGGATCCAACGAAGTGAGGAACTGCGGTTTCGAAATCATCCTGGTTGCTGAACTACTGTCAGTGAGAGAAATGCTGCAACTACTAGTAAATGTGGTAGTCGCTTGAGGTAATGTCCGGGGAGCAGGCTGTGTGCGGCAGCAGCTTCCAGCCCTGGTTCCTGATCTTGTGATAGGTCACCCCTGCTGTGTAAGGTCTCCCTCCATCGGGGTGCAGGAGGACGCCCTTGCAGTGCTGGTTGTTTGAACGTGGGCGATGCGTGCAGATAGCCTAGCTGACGGCAGTGCACATCGACAGTGATAGTGGTGTTATCCCGCAGCAGCTCAAAAAGACACGACACCCCACATTTTCCCCCAAAGAGACAGCAGGATATTACCTGGGTGTAAACCGGCTTTGGGTGTCGGCATGGGCTTCTGTTTTGGATCCAACAACTGCTTCCGGGTACTGACCTTATGATACAGGGTCCATTTCTCGACCCCTGTCACAATAAGGTCCAAGAACGGTTCAACTTGGTAACATGAAAGCCGGAAAACGCAAGCACTCGTGCGATTTGCTTTCTGGTTAGCTGTGCGTTGATGGGGAACCGAAACTCTCTTCTTGTGCACCCTCCCAAGCTGACGCAGGTGCGTGAAAATGCTCGTGTGCGTAGTCCCCAGCTGTTCGAATCATTTTTTGAAAGTGAAATATATAAAAAAATTGTTTCTTTTTTTTTTTTTTTTAAAAAAGCAAAATATAAAAAAATAATGTTTTATTTTTTTTATACCTTAATAAAAACATTTCATTTTTTTATTATATTATTTTATTTATTTTTATTATTTTTTATACCTTATATATGTTTTTAATATTATTTTTTTAAGCGAAATGCAAAAAAATAGTGTTTTACTTTTATTATTATTATTTTTTTTTCTACAGCCGCGATTTCTACTAAAGTCGCGATTTTCTACTAGTCTTTCAGCATAGCCATATCCATTGTCGCGTGTGTTCTGGATTTGAGACGGTCTGACAGGTCACAATTTCCATTGCGATTTTCTAGTGTCGTGATTTGTACTACCGTCGCGATTCTCACTGTCGCGATTTTCTACTAAAGTCTTTCAGCATATCCATAGCCAGTGTCGCGGGTGTTCCGGATTTGAGACGGTCTAACAGGTCACAATTTCCATTGCGATGTTCTAGTGTCGTGATTTGTACTACCGTCCGATTTTCACTGTCGCGATTTTCTACTAAAGTCTTTCAGCATGTCCATAGCCAGTGTCGCAGGTGTTCCGGATTTGAGACGGTTCTGACAGGTCACAATTTCCATTGCGATGTTCTAGTGTCGTGATTTGTACTACCGTCGCGATTTTCACTGTCGCGATTTTCTCCTAAAGTCTTCAGCAAGTCCACATCCAGTGTCGCGGGTGTTCCGGATTTGAGACGGTCTGACAGGTCACAATTTCCATTGCGATTTTCTAGTGTCGTGATTTGTACTACCGTCGTGATTTTCACTGTCGCGATTTTCTACTAAAGTCTTTCAGCATGTCCATAGCCAGTGTCGCGGGTGTTCCGGATTTGAGACGGTCTGACAGGTCACAATTTCCATTGCGATGTTCTAGTGTCGTGATTTGTACTACCGTCGCGATTTTCACTGTCGCGATTTTCTCCTAAAGTCTTCAGCAAGTCCACATCCAGTGTCGCGGGTGTTCCGGATTTGAGACGGTCTAACAGGTCACAATTTCCATTGCGATTTTCTAGTGTCGTGATTTGTACTACCGTCGCGATTCTCACTGTCGCGATTTTCTACTAAAGTCTTTCAGCATGTCCATAGCCAGTGTCGCGGGTGTTCCGGATTTGCGACGGTCTGACAGGTCACAATTTCCATTGCGATGTTCTAGTGTCGTGATTTGTACTACCGTTGCGATTTTCACTGTCGCGATTTTCTCCTAAAGTCTTCAGCAAGTCCACATCCAGTGTCGCGGGTGTTCCGGATTTGAGACGGTCTGACAGGTCACAATTTCCATTGCGATTTTATAGTGTCGTGATTTGTACTACCGTCGTGATTTTCACTGTCGCGATTTTCTACTAAAGTCTTTCAGCATGTCCATAGCCAGTGTCGCGGGTGTTCCGGATTTGAGACGGTCTGACAGGTCACAATTTCCATTGCGATTTTCTAGTGTCGTCATTTGTACTACCGTCGCGATTTTCTCCTAAAGTCTTCAGCATGTCCACATCCAGTGTCGCGGGTGTTCCGGCTTTGAGGCGGTCTGACAGGTCACAATTTCCGTTGCCATTTTCTATTGTCGTGATTTGTACTACCGTCGCGATTCTCACTGTCGCGATTTTCTACTAAAGTCTTTCAGTATGTCCATAGCCAGTGTCGCGGGTGTTCCGGATTTGAGACGGTCTGACAGGTCACAATTTCCATTGCGATTTTCTAGTGTCGTGATTTGTACTAACGTCGCGATTTTCACGGTCGCGATTTTCTACTAAAGTCTTTCAGCATGTCCATAGCCAGTGTCGCGGGTGTTCCGGATTTGAGACGGTCTGACAGGTCACAATTTCCATTGCGATTTTCTAGTGTCGTGATTTGTACTACCGTCGCGATTTTCACTGTCGCGATTTTCTCTTAAAGTCTTCAGCATGTCCACATCCAGTGTCGCGGGTGTTCCGGCTTTGAGGCGGTCTGACAGGTCACAATTTCCGTTGCCATTTTCTACTGTCGTGATTTGTACTAACGTCGCGATTTTTACTGTCGCGATTTTCTACTAAAGTCTTTCAGCCTGTCCATAGCCAGTGTCGCTGGTGTTCCAGCTTTGAGACGGTCTGACAGGTCACGATTTCCGTCGCCATTTTCTATTGTAGCGATTTCAACTAAAGTCTTCAGCATGTCCACATCCAGTGTTGCGGGTGTTCCGGCTTTGAGGTGGTCTGAGAGGTCACAATTTCCGTCTCGAAATCGTTCGAACCAACGGCAACACTGACAATGTGATATGGCCTTGGGGTACACACTGGTACGTTCTTTACAGCACTTGCGGGATGCTTCCACGACGAAACTCATACAGTATGCAATGGCAGATGTGCTCCTTGTACATTTCCATATTGGATGGACTTTTTTTTTTTTTTTTTTTTTTTTTTTTGATTGGAGGTTTAACGACCACCGTGAGCAACTCAATGGGCTATAAGCAGTCGCTCGTCCCTAATTTAGGGTCACTGGTTCCAGGGAAGGGAGAGAGCCAGTGCCGTAAGACAAGCACAACATCCATGCCTCACCGGGATTCGAACCCGGACCCCATTCGGACGAATGATCAGAGGCCATCGCTTAGACCACTGCGCCACCGGGGCGGCTGGATGGTCTTACACCGTTGGCCTTTTGATAGCCAACCGCCGCTGATCGGTACCTCGTCATCGGGAATTACTTTCTTTCCAACCCAGAACATATCGCTAACCTGTTCTCTGAGGTTTATTTGTTGACTCCTTAAAACGAAATTGTCTGCCAAATCAAAGTTACGGTTTCATTTATGTGAGACTAGTTTTAGTATCCGGCTTCGCCCGAGATTTAGGCTTATTAATTTCATATTCCCTTATATGTCACTGAAAAAAATCGGTAAAAAAATTGATGCTTGCAAGAAGGAAAAAAGCTGATTTCACAAATTCGGACATTACAAATTATTTATTCATAGTGTGGTTATTTCAGCACTTGACCGTGCACAACATTTTTGGTTTCTCCTTCATCGGCGACAATATATAATTTTGTTGGATCCTTTGCTCTTGTCATTCCAACATACAGCTGTAGAATCAAACGGACCAAAAGCGTTACGAATAGTTTAACACGCGTCCAGGAGACACAATATTGGAACACTGACTGAAAAAAATTCGTTAAAAATTTGTTATCGAGGATCAAATGCATCACGTGCTTTCAGTTTCAGACGTCTTTGGGGGCGATTCTCTGGGATAAAAAAGTTAAAAACGTATCTTTGCGGGTATTTTATGAAACTGACTGAAATTTTAATGAACACCATAAATCGTTAATAGGAACATGACCTCCAAATTTCGCCTGAATCGGTAACTAACATTTTAAATTAGTCGTCAAAATTTTATTAACTGTTTCTGGGTATATATTTCTGTTTACGGATGAATTAAAAAATTCATGCCTATTTTAAAAAGTTTTAACTGGATTCCGGCGAAATTTTGAGGCACTGCTTTTATTACCAATCGATGGTGTTGACAAAAATTTCAGCCCGTTTCGTTAAGATTTCCCAAAGTTCGTTTTTTCATTATTTTATGCTCAAAGAATAGAAACACCTGTGGATGAATGCAGTCACGTGGTTTCAGATTTGGGAAAGATAACGATGACGTAGCAAACGAAGCTGATTTTATTGATTAGCTTATTAATTAATTCATAACTTGAGAACGGGACAACGTAGAGATCTTAAAATAGTTGCGTTGACCTAGGAATTACAGTATTAAAAAGCTATGCAAATTTTACGGTGCCACAGTTCGGCGTTCGAGACTTTTTGCTGCTTCAGAAGAACAGACGTTTTGTGTTTTATATATAAGATTGTCGCAGATGAAGTGAGACTCAATGAGTTTTCGGGTAACTTAGTAACCATCGTATCCCGCGATGTGACTCGGGATATGTAAATTTAAAGAATCAAGGCTACTGCCTATAATGCACTGGTCACCTCTTTAGTTGCATCAATTCCTAGAGGATGTGTTATAATGAAGAAAAATTTGTTTTACCGCTGCGAGTCATAAGTTCGTAGCGCTTCGCGGTACTATTTCTAAGGACATATCCCACCTGCGAAACAGGTGGGTCATGCGCAGTAAGGTGGAATGTGTCCCTCGCCTGATTGGGTGACGTGCTTCTCTTCCCGGACAGGTAGGCATGCGGCGGGCCCGACACGTGTGTTCCGCTCATACGAGACGACAATTTCGGTGAAACTTGTTGTTCGTGTATTCCTACGCCATTATTGAAAAAAGGGATTTAACGCGATAGCTTCCGCAAAGGAAATTTGTAGTGTAAAGTGTGAGGAGACAGTGCACCCTGCAACAGCAAGAAAATTGTTCCAACGCTTCCGGTCCGGAGACACATATCTCGTTTACAAATCGAGGTGTGGAAGAAAAGTCACCACCAACACCGAAGCCCTGCGCCTAGCTGTTGAACTCAGCGCTACCCCGCAAATGTCTGTCTCTCTGTCTCCAGCGCTACCCCGCAATGCTGACAGTGCATCCTGCAACAGCAAAAAATCGTTCCAACGCTTCCGGTCCGGAGACACATATCTCGTTTACAAATCAAGGTGTGGAAAAAAGTCACCACCAACACCGAAGCCCTGCGCCTAGCTGTTGAACTCAGCGCTATCCCGCAAATGTCTGTCTCTCTGTCTCCAGTGCTACCCAGCAATGCTGACAGTGCACCCTGCAACAGCAAGAAAATGGTACCAACGCTTCCGGTCTGGAGACACAGAGCTCGTTGACAAATCGAGGTGTGGAAGGAAAGTCATCACCACCACCGAAGCCCTGCGTCTAGGTGTTGTACAGCATCCTGGAACCAGCATCCGACGATTAACAGAGGTAGTCCATACATCACAAACCACCATCGTTCGTCACCTACACTAGCTCCGTTTTCACTCCAGACGTCCGTGAATGGTTCCCCATGAGTTGATCCCAAAGCAAGCTGAGGAGCCTGGCCCTCTGTGCCTGAAATTGCTGCAAAGAGCACATGACGACTGGTTTTAGCGGAAAATTGTAGCGAATGATAAGAAGTGGGTTTATCTACGTTGTCCTGATACTAAAATACAATGGCTGCGGCCAGGGGATGAAGCTTAAACGGTGGTTCAAAGAGAGCATTTTAAAGTGAAGACAATGTTGTGTGTGTGGTTGGATTTCGAGGGTCCTGTCCACTGGGAGTTGTGCCACATTGTCGGGCTGCCGATGGGAATCTGTATGGCGACCAGCTGCAACACGTATACGAAGTCCTACGCCAGCGCTATCTCGTAATGGTGAACCCAAAGGTCCTCCTGCAATTCGACAACACCACATGCCATAGGTCACGGATTGTCCGCCAGAAAATTCAGGAATTCGGATGGCGTCGAAATCCTACCACACCCAACCTATAGTCCGGACCTTGCACCTTCGGATTTTCACCTGTTTCGTTCCATGGCGCCCATCTTGGTCGGCTGACATTTCCATTGCATCTTTAGCTGAACGTCGACGAAGGACCATAGACTCTCCTGGACTGTATTTTGCCGAATAGCTATGTGTGCTTAACATGTGGTACTGGACTGAACATTGCACCCCAAAACTCTACGAACTTATGTGTCACCCTGGTATATACACTATATTGACAAAAGTCCCCGAACACCCCTTCAAAAGCAAATCAACGGATCTGCTGCTTTGTTAAGATGCGCGGTGCAGCTGCAAACGGTATAAAAACAAGCCTGCAGCTGACCGCGATCATACTGCACTATGAGGTTGAGTGAAAATGTCGCGGAGGGAGAGAACTGGATTTGAGAAAGGAAAGGTTGTTTGGTGTTATATTAGTGGGTTGTACAAAAGAGAAACCGAGAGGTATTTAAACATACCCTAGTCAACTGTTTTGCATATACTGAATAAGTGGAAGACACGTGGCGTGCCTGAAGTAGCAAAACGTACCGGCAGACTAAAGAAAATCAGTGACAGAGGACGTTGAAATCTCAGCAGAGTCGTTACAGCTAATCGACTGTGTACTGAACAAGACCTCAGTGTACAGGTGAGTAAAAATGCTAGAACCTCGAAATGTACACGAACCATTCGAAGACAACTTTTTCCACCAGTTACCGTGGTCGTGCGGCTGCTCATAAGCCTTTCATCTCCACTCGGAATGCTATTCGTCGTTTAGCATGATGTAAAGAACATTTATCGTAGACAGTAGATCAATGGAAACGGGTCCTATGCAGTGATGAATCCAGATATACGATCCATTAGTCTGATGGCCGTGTTTGGGTATGGCGGCAGCCGGGGGAACGCCATTTACCACAGTGTACTGTTCCTACGGTAAAGTTTGGAACTGGTAGTGTACTCGTGTGTGGTTGCTTTTCGTGGTATGGTCCCGGCCCATTGGTTATCCTGGACAAATCTGTTAACCAGCATGTCTACCTCGATATTTTGGACAATTATGCCCTACCAACTCTGTGGCAATACTATGGAACCGAGTCGTGTTGGTACCAGCAGGATAATGCACCGAGCCGTAAAGCAAGAACTGTTACGGCGGGGTTTGACGATTATTTCGTATCGTGTGTGGATTGGCCGGCACAGAGCCCTGATATTAATCACCATAGAGCGCCTATGGGATGAATTAGAGCGCTGATAAAAAGTTTAGAACCAAGGTCTGCTACTAAGCAATAGTTAGCGGCAACATTATGTACTGAATGGAAGCGCATAGTGTTCCAAAACCTTGTCAAAATCATGTCTCGAAGGGTCAGTGCATGCATTAAGGCCAAAGATCGACCGACTCCGTACTAATGTATGTCAATAAAAGCTATACTGTGTTTCTCTTCTAAGTGTCCGGTGACTTTTGTAAATATACCAGCGCATCTTAATTCAAATCGGAGAAATTGCAAGTAAAGTACGACGCGCGTTAAAGTCTTAAAACGGTATAAATATCACCTGATGTTGAGTTCTGTTTATCAGTTATTACTCTAGTCTTTCAAATACGAAAAGCAGCGGACTTCAGCGAGTTTGACAAAGGCCAAATTGTAGTGGCCAAACGACTGGGTCGGATCATTTCCGAGACTGGAAAGTTTGCAGTTAGTACCTTCAAAAAGTTGTCCATGGAGGGCAAAAACATAAACCGCCGGCAAAGTGTGGGCAGATTACAGCTCATCGATGCTAGAGGTGAGCGAAGGATATCCCTTATAGTGCGCGCCAAAAGAAAGGATACTGTGGAGCAACTCGCTGATGATTTGAATGCTGGGACGTGTGCAATGTGCCACAACATACAGTACATCGTACACCGCCGACGATTGAGCTTGGTAGCCTCAGGCCACTCCCAGTTGCCATGTAACGTCGGCTCATTATCGAAAGCGTTTACAATGGACACTCAAACATCAAAATATGACCTTGAATGACTAGAAAAATGGCGTCTATTCCGATAAATCTAATCTCCTGCTGCATCTTGTGGACCTCAGAGTACGCGTGGAATCGTTTAGTGGGGATGTGTCAAAACCAGGATGCACCGCAGAACGAAAACAAGCTGGTGGCAGACGTGCAATGCTTTGGACGATGTTCTGCTGGGAAACCCTTGATCCAGTCATTCGTGTGCAGGAAACTTCTTCTTCTTGGTTACTCAGTCCAAGGACTGGTTGTTCGTGTGCAGGAAACTTCTTCTTCTTGGTTACTTAGTCCAAGTACTGGTTGTTCGTGTGCAGGAAACTTCTTCTTCTTGGTTACTCAGTCCAAGGACTGGTTGTTCAGTAGATGTACTCTGTCTCTCCATTCCTACCTATTCTCCGCCGTTCTCTTCCAGTCATAATATGTCCTAGTATTGGTGTCTTGGAGTAATTGTGCCACAAAACCATTCTTTGGTGGTTCTCTTCCTCTCTTGCCTTGAATTTTCCCTTCCAAAACTTTCAGAATCGGGCCACCACTGCGCAATGTGTTTCCCATCCGTAACATTCTTCTTCTTTTTAACATGCTGATCAGATTCCTGGGTTCTCCCACTCTCTCCAGGACCGCCTCAATAGTCTTTCTATCGCGAGCAAGCTTATTCTCTCCATTCTGTTACAGCTCCACATTTCAAATGCCTCCAGCCTCTTCTCTTCCCTCTTGGTCAATGCACATGTCTCAGAACCGTAGAGAGCTACTGACCAAACATATGCCTTTAAAATTTTCTTCCTCAGTTTTAGATCTATATTTTTGGATGTCAGTAGTTTTTGATTCTCTGTAAAAACCGTTTTTGCAATCCCCAGTCTCATTCTAACTTCCTTTTCACATCTCGCCCCTTCAGTAATAATTTGACCTAAATAGCGGAATGATTGAACTTGTTCAATGCATTGTCCTTCAATTTTAGAAAGCCTGTTTTGGATCCTTCCCTATTACCATTAGTTTTGTCTTATTTTGATTTATCTTCATTCCATAGACATCCGCATTTTTGTGTATTTTTTGACATCGTGCGCTGTAATGACTTGGCTGATCCTGGAACAATTGCCTGGTCATCAGCAAACGTAATGGCCTTAATTCTCTCTCCATTAACACAAACCCCTTCGCTGGAGCTCCCCAAGGCCTGATCCATCATAACTTCAGCATAAATACCCAAAAGGTCAGGTGACAACAAGCACCCCTGCCTTACACCTTTATTTATCGAGACTGGATCAGTCATTCCCTCTTGAATGGAAATCAATGCTTCCTGTTTTACATAGAGATTTTTGATAAGATGGATACTGTTATCATCCATGCCAAGTGTCTGTAGGATTAGAAAAAGTTTTGTCCAATTCACTCTGTCGAAGGCATTCTCATAATCAATGAAACAAATGTAGAGGGAGCGCCCCCTGTCAGTCATTCTTTCTGCCAAGAATGTAAGGGTGCCAATCGCATCCCTAGTACCCTTTCCTCTTCTAAATCCAAATTGATACATGCAGGAAACTATGACATCTTACTTACGCTTTCCAACCGTAGGTTCAAGAAACGTATATGCTGCAGCTTGGCCCGTCTGTCTGTCCGTCCGCACGATAACTCGCGCAAAATTGGTTCGATTTTAATGAAATTTTAGCATGTGGTAGGGGACCACCTGGGGACGAAACCTTTTGAAAATGGGCGAAATGGGGTTAATAGTCAGGACATAGGAGCGGGATCCATTCCATTACCCTTATGTGTCATAACGTGCGTAAAAATGTTTAGATTTCGATAATATTTTAGTATGTGGTAAGGGACAACGTGAGAACGAACCCTATTGAAAATGTGCAAAACGTGGTCAAAGGTCAGGACATAGGAGCGGGAACCGTTCCATTACCCTTATGCGTCATAACTTGCCTAAAAAAGATTCGATTGCGACAAAACAATACCATGTTGTTCCGGAGGTATACTGAACCGGTTCTGTTTAATGTCATTGAAATGGGGTCAAAGATCAAGGCCACAGAAGCGAGATTTATTCCTTCCCGATTTTCCTCATAACTTGAGTAATAACTTGAGTAATGATTTCTGGTATGTTGGAAAGCGTATCATAATCAATGCATTGCATGATTTTACTAACTTGTTTTTCATTTTTATTTAACTATAATTACATGCCACACCACAATAAAACAAAATTTAGTAAATACACTCCCGGGACAACATCTACAATCATAATAAACAACAAAAGTTCAGCAATACTAATAGTAAAATAAATGTTCAAACAGAAATAATGAACTCAGGCGTTTTATATAATAGAAATTAACTGTTGCACGCAGCATGCAATGTTACCAATTAACTAAAAAATTGCAGCACTTCAAAAGTATAACTATTACAAAACTTCAAAAGTATAACTATTTCCATACAATTCGATTTTTGCAAATAACATCGTATTTTCATCAAGATATACACATGGTAAAATATATACTATCGAAGTTACATTTTCAAAAAGTTATACAATAAAACAAATAATTAAGTCACACAAACTGACATGAAGGTGCAAACACTTCATAGCCAATACATTAAAAGTCTCACCAAACGCAGCATAACCAAAGTAAATAATAATTACAAAGCAGAAAAGTAACACTGTAATCTTTTAATTTTAAATAATTTGAAGCACTGCAGCAGATTCTTTATGAGAAATCGTTGCGATGTAATGTGCTAAGGGAACCAGATAAAAAGGCTAACAAATAGACTAAAGAACCCCTAGTCCCCAAAAAGGAAAAAGAAAAAAGAATCTAAATCGTCAAGTCAAGGAACAATTTAACCGTAATAGAATAAATTGAAGCAACAATACATAATATGCTGTATGGCCAACCGTTAATTAACCATTAATTAAGAAAATCTTAAGCCCTCTTTTAATACCGAACTGTGCTTCACCGTCTTGATCCGAAGCGATAACCCATTCCAGGACATAGGGCAGGTCGCGTTAATGTTATTAAATAAAAAATCGGTACGTGCTCAAGGTATTAAAACACCAGTATTACCACGAGTGTCATGATCATGGAACGCAAATGCAAGGTAATTAGATCTGAATATTTATTAGTATATACACTGAAGTGCCAAAAAAACTGGTACAGACAAGCTTATGCATCATACATAGCAACGTCATCTATGCGAGTACTCGGTTGCGTCCGCCAGTGCGTATATAAAACGACAGACATCCTTGCCAGCTGTCAGAACTGTTTTCGGCATGAGAATGACAGGTAATAACGATTTAAGCGATTTTCAACGCGATGTCATAGTTGGCGCTCGTGAGATGGGCCATAGTATTTCGGAGGTAGAACGATATGTGCTTTAGGAGCAGACGCCCAACTCGAGTCCCCTTGATGTGTGCGCGACACAAAGAAATGCGCCTCGCTTGGGCATGGCAACACCGACACTGGATGGACACTCGATGACTGGAAACAAGTAGCCTGGTCTGACGAGTCGCCTTTCCAACTGTATCGGGCAGATTGAAGGATTCGTGTGTGGCGCAAACCCCATGAAGCCATGGATCCCGCCTGTCAACAGGGAACTGTGCCGGCTGGTGGGGGTCCGTAATGGTATGGAGTGTGTTTAGCTGGACTTCACTGGGACCCCTGGTATGTCTATAAACGTCTATGACCGTCCAACGCTATGTGCGCATCCTTTCTGACGAAGTACACCCGTTCATGTCCTGCACTCATGCTGATGGGTTGGGCCTGCTCCAACAGGACAATGCACTTCCACGCAAGTGTTGGGAGAGAACACACAAGTGTCGGGAGGCCACATTATAGTTATCTAAGTTTGGGGTGTTACCATTTCCACCCAACTCACCAGATCTGAACGTGACAGAACACATTTGGGATGCCATGCAACGCGCTATCGAACACAGGAATCCGAGACCTCGGAATACACCCGAATTGTGGAACGCTCTGCAGGAAGTATGGTGTGCATTGTCTACAGCATATTTTCAGAAGCTAGGGGAGTCCATGACCCGTCGTATTTCTGCAGTCCTGCGCTCCCGTGGGGGACCAACCATGTATTAGACTGGTGTACCTGTTTTTCTGGCACTTCAGTGTATACGTGCATGCATAAAGAATAATAGTCGGACACCTACCTAAACATCATTGCAGATCAGATACAACCTTTCATGGCAAAGGTATTCCCTTCTGGCAGTGCCTTCCTTCAAGAAATAATGCGCCATGTTATATACTACCCGGATTGTTCGAGAATATTTCACGGAAGGGGAAAAACACTTCCAGGAATTCCGAATTCCTCAAACATCAATCCAATCGCGCATCTGTTATTTGTGTTGGAAACAAGAAATCCGTTCTAAGGTGGCTGAACCACTGTGACGTGCCTGCACCGCAGGACGCACATGAGATAAAGGCAGATAGCAGCGAGAGCATACGTCAGCGTAGCTCAGTTGGAAAAGAGACTTATTCCGGAATGAGGGAAACCGGGTTCGTTGCCCGGCGTGGTCAAAAATGACGGGGAAATTTACTTCATTATATCGGCGCCCAAACTTCAAGAATGACCTGGCCGTTAAAGTTATCGCAATGGTGTGGTGTTCTTTCCACACCGCGAGACAGGAAAACTAAGAGAATACCTTCTTCAGCGCTTCGAAAAATAAACGTGTGTGATGTTACGTTCCACACACCAAATTGACTGAGATGTGACATGCCAGCACCGCAGGACGCACATGAGATAAAGGCAGATAGCAGAGAGAGCATACGTCCGCGTAGCTCAGTTGGGAGAGCGACTTATTCCGGAATGAGGGGGACTCGGATTGGATCTCCAGCGTGGACAAAGATGATGGAGAAATTTACTTCGTTATACCACGTAACTTACAAAAGTTAGAGGATTTACTGGCAACGTTTAGGCAAAAGATACCACAAGATACCTTTAGAAATCTTGTAGGGTACATTGCCCTGCGGATAATATTGGTTTTGGCAGCATGTGGAAAACCAACACCATATTAGGCAGGTGGTCATAATGTTTTGACGCTTCGGTACAATGCACAGTCATATCAGAATAATATGACCACCCCCGGAATCACAGTGTACTCGCCCAGGCGCGTCACAGAGTGCACGTGATAGGGGACAGCACTACGAGATATAAGCAGCCCGCCAGGACAGATGAGCCATATTGAGCCACGTGATTCAATCTGTTGTTTCTGAGATACCCACAGTAACTTAGGTATTTCAGAAGCAGCAGATTTCGCGAGCTGTTCGCGAGATGCTGTAGTAAGGGTGTACCAAGAATGGACCGCTGGTACACCCAGTACCTCGTGACGTCAGGAGCTCCAAAAGCCATCGACCCTAGAGGAGAATGTCGCCTCTGTCTACTGGTAAAGCGAGATCGACGCGCAACAGTGCAGCAATTTACACCCACGGACAATGGAATTTGTACACCTAGAAGAAATCATGCTACAACCGCGAAGCGTTGCAAATAGCTTGCGTGCGTGCAGGTATGCAAATAATCCACGTTTGGTGCGATTGCGCATGACCGCACACCCCGTGGTGGCGCTGCAAGCGCGAACCGGCAGTCTTATAAACCGGAGTGTAGTCGATGCCCCATGAAAGCGAATAAGCACCGGCCGACCCAAGCAAGAGCACAGAGTGACAAGAATGTCGCGTAGGCGCCAGAGACGTCGATTTACGCAATTAACGAACTTTGAGAGAGACCTGATCATCGGGCTGAAAACCGCAGGGAGGTCGGCGCGCCGTAAAGTCCTCCACGTGGATCATTCTGACCATATCTCCAAATTCGTTGGAAGTAGTGGACACATGACGGCACTGCCACACGGCGGAGCATCTCCGGACGGGCCAGGAGAGCTACCGGTAGAGGGGATCGACGGATCGTGCGCGAGGCACGAACGTAACCAACGTGGACATGGTCGAGTATACAAGCAGATGTAGCGGCTCCTGTGTGCCCACGAACAATTTCCCGTAGCTTCGCGGAAGTGAATCTGTGATCCCAGCGCTCCTTACGTGTTCTTTCATTAACTCCGGAACATCGTCGGCTCCGTTTGCAGTAGTTTCAGGCCAGAGCGACGTAGAACACCACAGACTGGCGGCGTGTGGTGTTTAACGATGAGTGCCGCTTCGTTTGTGGAACAGATGGCCATCGTGTCCGGGTGTGAAGGTCCCCGCGTTAACTGCACAATCCCAACCTCGCTATCGAGCGTCACACCTCCTCCATTGCAGGCTTTATGGTCTAGAGAGCCATAGTCTACGATAGTTGATCAGATCTAGCATTGGTGCGTGTATCATTGACGGGCCAGCGGTATATGGATGAGATCCGACCACCCCATGTGCTCCCATTTCTGACCTGGATTTCAGGTGCGCTATACCAGCAGGGTTATGCCCGCCCGCACACGGCTCGTGTTGCACAGGTCTACCTACGTCATGTCCAGACACTTCGATGGCCTACCAGCTCCCCGGACATGTCCCCTATCGAGCATGTGGGTGACCATTTGAAACTCCAGCTGTCGCCGTGTCGCACTGTCCGAGATTTAGAGCACACCGTCCAACATGTGTGGGCCAGTCTGCCGCAGGACAACATGAGGTGCCTGTTCGCATCCTTGTCGAACCGTATTGCACCAGGAGGCGGTGCGGCGTGCTATTTAAAATGACCGGACTGCGTGCCACAGATCCCGTTGTTTTTGCCATCATCTGTATCATTACGCCCATAAAATTTCAGTTCAATGCATAAATTTAAGTTTAATGTTTCCTTCTTGGTGCGCACATTTAATTGTCCGTGAGTGTATTGCGCAAATGAACGCTAGGGCACCCATGTACTTGTCCCCGATAACAGTAGAGCAAACCCTGTTATGCATGGGTCACAGCAGTCGACGCTGCGTTAAGGCGCCCATGTTAGCCCAGGTCCATCGGCCACGACGCGTGCTGCTACCGCCATTGGACAGTGGAAATGTGGATAAAGATTAACATTTACGACGAATCGAGGTTTCTACTCCACAGAAGTGACGGGCGGTGGCGGATACGGCGTCAGACACACGAGAACCAACACCCGAACACACTTGATGTTCAAGTACAGGCCAGCGGTGGTATTGTGCATATCTGGGAGATGTTTTCGTTGTATGACTTGGACCGATAGTATCACTGAATGGGTCCCTGAACTCCAATGTCTACCTGTTTAGGCTCCCCGAGCACATGCATCCCTTCGTGTTAGATACCCTAGTGGCGATGGTGTCCACTAACAGAACAAAGTGCCCGGTCATGTCACTAAGGGGATGTGTGAATGGTGCCAGCAACACGACAGGGATGTCTCCGTTCTCTCTTGGCCGGAGAAGTCGCTGTCTCTAATTCAATTGCTCTTCAGTGTATATGCTCCAGCTTTGTCCGTCTGTCTGCCTGTCAGCACGATAACTCGCGTAAAAATGGTTCGATTCCGATGAAATTTTAGTATATGGTAGGAGACCACCTGGGATTGAACCCTATTGAAAATTGACGAAATGGGGTAAAAGGTCAGGACATAGGACCGGGATCCATTCCATTGCTCTTATGCGTCATAACTTGCGTAAAAATGGTTCGATTTCGATGAAATTGTAGTATGTGGTAGGGGACCACCAGGGGTTGAACCTTATTGAAAATGGACGAAATTGGGTAAAAGGTCAGGACATAGGAGCGGGATCCATTCCATTGCCCGTATGCATCATAACTTGCGCAAAAATGGTTTGATTGCGACAAAACTTAATCATGTTGTTCCGGAAGTATACTAAACCGGTTCTGTTGAATATCATCGAAATGGGGTCAAAGATCAGGACACAGGAGTGAGATTTATTCCAGAGCTGTTATCCTCATAACTTGACTAAAAATGCTTATATTGAGACAAAAGTTTAGTATGTTGTTCCGGAGGTATGTTGAACCAATTCTATTTAATATAGTCGAAATGGGGTCAAAGCTCAGGGCACAGGGGCAAGATTTAATCCGTAGCCATTATCCTCATAACTTGTGTAGTGATTTCTGGTATGTTGGAAAGGGTGTCATACACAATGCATTGCATGATATTACTAACTTGTGATATTTTATTTCGACAGGGTATCATTCGCAAACCTCTTACTACTTCCTCTCCCGGAGAAGATTGTTTCAATACTACAAAGCAGAAATAAGATAAAGCTAAACATAACACTGATGACGACATAATTAGCATGTGTTTTCAAAGCATTCCTTGTAACAAAGCCGCTACATCAGAAAGAATTATTCTGCATACGAAATATCCAAAAGAAAATGCTTAAAACACACGCGAAAAGAAAATGCTTTTGTTCGAAGCAGGGCTTGTATTCCAGTTTCTCAATTGTGTGTTATATGGGGATAGCGAAAACAAACAAATACAAATCATGAATAAGGGATGAACCGAAAGCGTTTGGACAAATCTTAGATGAATTTCTTACGCAGTCTGGGGAGATGTCAGTATCTTTCGAATTCTGTTTCCAGCAAACAAATTTCGAAAGCGTTATTACGGGCTCACACGCAATTTTAGTTGGCTAAGGGTGTTAAAATTTTCATTATGAATTTTGAAATTGGTATAAATATACATTGAAATCATAACTCTAAATAAATGTTTAAATTTAGCAACATGACATTTATACGCAGATAGATAAGATAGATTGTTAAGGCTGAGTTTGATGACACATTTGCATGAAAATCATCCACTTAAACCTGTCAAAAAATCTTTGCTAAAAATAGTAATAAAGACAAGTTACAAAAATTTGTATCAATCAAAAAACGCTTAGAGCATGGTAAAATCCTTTGATTTACTGGCGTAAAAAGTACGAGGGGAAGTCAAAACGTACAACGATGAGTTATTACATTTTGACCACATAACTAATAAGCTGTAGGACCCCCTTTTGCCCGCAAAATAGCGGCCACTCGGCGAGGTGTCGATTCGATGAGGTGGCGATAGGTATCCTAGGGTAGTTTTCCTCAAAGTGTGTTCCGTGGAACCCCGGGGTTCTGTTCTCCAGGGGTTCCGCAAGCAATTCGTAAAAAATCTCGGAAATTTTCAAGAAAATCTGTGAATTCCATATTTTCCCGTTGACAGTCTTAACTAACCAATTTCCCACAGCTAATAAAAAACAAAACTGTTCAAGAAAATAGTACACGTTATGGAAGGTGTGATCAAGATAAAACTGTCAAATTTGCGAAAAAAAGAAAGTACGATCAGAGCTATATTAGTTTCGGATTTATGAACGCTGATGATAATTTGAAGTGTGTCACATGCAGCAAAGTTTTTCATAATAGCTCAATGGCCTCTGCTAAACTGCGGCGCAATTTAGGGGGTACATATCTAGAGCTCAAAGCTAAAAATGTTGATTTTTTTGTACGCAAGCATTATAAACTTCTAAAAGTGAAAAAGTATTTTTCATGCAGCACATACACAGTGTGTCAAAGAATGTTTAAGACTGGTGCTAGATTTGTGCCTACGGTGGCGCCACCAGTGTAATCGCGCATGCGTTATAAACCATGACCATCTGCTTGCTTTCTGCCAAAAGTACTGCGCAGTTGTTACACTAACTCAAACGAAAAGGCCGTTCATTAGAGAAGTAACATTTTTTTCATGTTGAATTATTAAGATGGAACAAAGGGCTATTATTAAATTTAACGAAAAACTTGATAAAAGTGCCTCGGAAAGATACCAAATGAGTAAACAAGTTTACGGTGAGTTTTGTTTAAGTAGATCAAATGTTTTCTTGTGGCACAAACGTTTTTTTGCACGGAAAAGAGACGCTAGAAGATGATAAGCATACCGGAAGACCAAGTTCATCTAGGACACCTGAGATTATTGAAAAAGTGCGTGATTTCGTGGAAAACCATCGATGTGCGTCACTAAGAATGATTGAAGAGTCTTTAAACATCAACAAAGAAACGATTCGAACCATACTGCATGAAGATTTGGGCAAAACAAAAGTCTGTGCTAAATTTGTTCCACACACGTTAACCAATGAATAAAAATCAAGGAGAAGTGCACATTGCAGAGACATCAATTCAGCAGCTGAAAATGATCCAAACTTCTTAAAATCGATTGTTATAGGTGATGAAACATGGCGTTTTCAATATGATACTAAAACAAAGCGTGGGATGGAAGTAAAAAAACTCGCCACAAGCCAAAAAAACAAGAAAAGTTCAATCGAAAATCAAAACAATGCTCATTACATTCTTCCATAGTAAGGGTATTACCCACAAAGAATTTGTTCCAAGTGGACAAACAATTACTGCTGAGTTTTATTTAAATGTTTTGAGGCGTTTCATGGGTAGAATTCGTCGCATTCGTTCAGAATATCGGGATGAAAACAGTTGGTGTTTGCTGCACGATAATGAACCCAGTCACACCTGACTTCTTGTTCGTAGATTTTTGGCGAAAAATAATGTCTGTGTGTTGAATTATCCACCGTATTCGCCTGATTTAGCACCCGGCGACTTTTCTTTATTCCCAAAACTTAAAATGACGTTAAAAGGGTGTTATTGTGATGATATTTCGACCATAAAAACAGCTTCGACGCGTGCTTTGGAGGCAATTCCGCTAAGTGAACTGGAAGAGGCATTCGAATCATTATTAAATCGCTGTAAGAAATGTATTGAAGCCGGAGGGACTTATTTTGAATAACAAACCAAAACAAATTATAATTTCTTGTTTCTATTTCATTTTACAGACCCAGTTTTAAAAATTCTTTGCCACACTGTGTATAATACATTAAATGAAAAAGCTACTGAGGTTTCCTTTTTAGTAAGCTGTCAATTAGCACAAGCAGGTGAACCTCATATAACAACCGAGAATCTGATCAAGCCATGTGCTATTGACATTGTTGGTGAAAACTCGGCCAATGAAACAGCGAAAATTCCGTTATCAAGCAATATAGTGTCTGTCCAAGTGAAGGAAATAGCACAGCCCCGAGGCGCAGTGGTTAAAGCGATGGCTTCTGATCATTTGTCCAAGAGGGGTCCGGGTTCGCATCCCGGTGATAAATATAAAACAACCAATGGCTCATAAATATAAAACAAAAAATGTGATGAAATAACCCAGCATTTGGAAGCTTTCAATGAGGCACTATATTCCTGATGAGCAGCACGAAAAATTAAAAAGTCAATTATGGATTAAAAATCCATTTGTTATTAATGAAAAAAACTACATGCTTTTCCTCTGATGGATATGGAAAATTTATTGATCTGATGTCGGATTTCTCAGTGACATCCATTTATAAAACAGTGGCAGAATTTTGGTGCAGTTTGAAAGGGGAATATCCAGTATAATCGCAAAAAGCTGTGTCAGTATTCTTATAATTTGCGACAACAAAAACTAAACACCGCAATAAGCTTTATGCAAAGCCCGATATGAGATTACAACTTTCTTCGACAGAACCAAATTTTAAAGAAATATGTGGCAATAAAAAGCAAAACTATTCAACAGATTAATATTTTTCATTAATGATTACTGGCATCATTGGCATAATAAATTTTATTGGCTCTACATTACGTTTTTGTAAGTATTATCTTTTTTATTGAATAATTGCTTATTTTTTCGTTTCATTTTTATTTCAAATCAGTGATAAATAATTGGCATATAGGTTATAACGAAGTAAATTTCTCCGTCATTTTTGTCCACGCCCGGGATCGAAACAGAGTCCACTTATTCCGGAACAAGTCGCTCTACAAATTGAGCTACGCGGACATTCGTTATCACTGCTTTCTGCCTTTATGTCGGGCGCGTCCTGCTGGGCAGGAACGTCACATACCCCACCCCCCACCCCACAGAAAGAGGGCCGGGGGCATGGCCTACGGGTCAGCCGTGACCATGAATCATCACAGGCAGCCATCCGCTGTAGAACGTACTTGAGAATTCCCAGTCAATCTAGTGTGTGGAATGCAACGTCACACATATATATTTTTCGAAGCGCTAGAGAAGGGATTCTCTGATTTTTCCTCTCTCGCGGTGTGGAAAGAGCACCACACCATTGCGAGATCTTGAACGGCGGGGTCATCCGGAAGGATCGGGCGCCATTATAACGAAGTAAACTTCTCCGTCATTTTTGTCAACGCCGGGGATCGAACCCGAGTCCACTTATTCCGGAACAAGTCGCTCTACCAATTGAGCTACGCGGACGTTCGTTATCACTGCTATCTGCCTTTATGTCGTGTGTGTCCTGCTGGGCAGGCATGTCACAAGGTATATTAATTTTTATTGGTATTTATAGAGGGGTTCCGTTGCTAGACATTGAAGAAAAAGGGTTCCATAGGATAAAAAGTTTGAGAACCACTGTTTTAGAGTATCTGGTACCAAAATGTCAACAGCAGGTCCTCCAGTTCCCGTGCATTTCGGGGAGGTGATGATTTAACACGAACCAGCTATTCCAAATAGAACCACAAATGTTCGATTGGGTTCATGTCAAGTGAATTTGGAGGCAAAGGCATTAACAGAAAGTCACCAGCATGTTCCCCGAACCACTCCTTAACGATTCTGTCAGTGTGGCATGATGCGTTATCCTATTGGTAATGGCCATCACCAACAGAGAACACAGTTGCCATGAATGGGTGAACGTGGTCCGTAACGATGTTCAGATGCGAGACAGCTGTCAGAAATTGTGCTATTATAATAGTGGGGCCTAAAGTGTCCCAAGAAAACATCGCCCGCAGCATAACACCGCCGCCACCGCCGGCCTGTTTCCGCCCAACAGTGCATCCAGGTGCCATAGTCTGCGTTGGTAATCAGAGTATCCGTGCTCGGCCGTCTACTTGATGCACCAAGAATCTTGATTCATCAGACCAGGCCACTTTCTTCCAATCATCCACGGTCCAATCTCGATGATCTTGGGCGCCCATTTCATGCGTTGTTGGTGTTGACTTGCAGTGAGCATAAGGACCGGGCTGGGTCTTCGGCTACGCAGGCCCATGCGCAGAAGGATGCGATGAACTGTGTGCTGTGACACATTGCCCTGATCACCACTGTTGTAGCTGCGGGTCATTCGTCACACTGTGTCCCTACGGCCGCTATGAACAACGCGCTACAGTCTCCGCTCCCCTCTGGCATCAATGAGCTGCGGACGACACAGGGATGGACGATGGTTCGTCGTTTGGCCATCTGTGCACCACGTTTGATACGTACTCACTTCACAGGCACGTGTACAACCCACAAGCAGCGCCGTTTCCAAGGCCGTAGTTCCTAGGTTCCGTGCCATCTCAATTTGTCCTGTATCAGACTACGATAAATCGGCAGATTTTCCCATTCTGACTCCGAACAGTTTACTAACCGAAATCCGGTACTCGGGTTGTATATATACTGCTCTACGAACTTCACCTGCGCCACCGTTTGGTCTCCAGGCGCGCTCATTTCTCTAGGTTGGGAATGGACATAATGGAATAGCTCATCGGTTAAGTTTCCCAATATCATATATTTTGCATTTATTAGTATGATAAAGAGGATGTACATCTCTGAGAGCCGCCCCGGTGGCGCAGTGGTCTAAGCGATGGCCTCTGATCATTCGTCCGAAAGGGGTCCGGGTTCGAATCCCGGTGAGGCATGGATGTTGTGTTTGTCTTACGGCACTGGCTCTCACCCTTCCCTGGAACCAGTGACCCTAAATTAGGGACGGGCGACTACTTATAGCCCATTGAGTTGCTCACGGTGGTCGTTAAACCTCCAATCAAACAAAACAAACAAACATCTCTGAGATATGGTCATTTGTAAACTACTTCTCATCGTAGTAATCTTGTCTGTCATGACAAGCTGGGAGATCCATGCGTCGAAACCTTGTCTATAAAAGTTTGGCGGTTGTCAATACAGACATTGTTTCCCTGCACACTTCATAGTGTCATCCGACGGGAATCGTTTCCCACGAAAGCGCTGTTTTAACCGTGGAACGAGGTGAAAATCAGACGGAGCTAGATTAGGGCTATAAGCCGGATGTTGCAGAATTTACCATTCGCAGCTTTCCAAGGGTTCACTGTGTGACGAGCTGTATGCGGGCGTAAGCTTTCATGCAAGAAAAGCACGCATTGAGCTGACATTTCAGGCCTGTTTCGTCGAACAGCTCTCTTCAGTCTTATTAGGGTAGCTTGATAAGCAGCAGCATTAATTCTTGTCGTGGAAGGCGTAAAATCCCCCAGAAAACACCATGAATATCCCAGAGCACGGCCGCCATGATATTCCCATTGCTGGATGATGTCTTAAATTTCTTGGCAACGGGAAACCCTGGATGCTTTCACACCATAGATTGGGCCCTTTACTCAGGAATGTAGAGGAATATCCATATTTTATCTCCGGTGGTGATGTGCTGTAAGAAAACGTCACCCTGTTCATCGGAGGGAAGCTGATGGACGATAGAAGCACCCATGCGGTTATTCTTGTGTTCCTCTGTCAGTTGTCTGGAAACCTACCTAACGCACACTTTTCGATAGCGCAAACGGTCATGAACAATGTCCCATACGGTACCACGCGGAGAAGGGTATTTTTCTTCCAAGTATTGCAGTGTCACACTGTGATCTCCACGTAAGCACTCCTCCATTGCATCGCCATGATCTGGTGATGTGGAGGGACGTCCGGTCCTTGGTTCATCATAGACACTCACTCTTTCACAACTGAAAACACGGCACCACGTTCGCCCGTGCTGCATGCCATCACGTTCGGGCCGTACACAGCTTGAAGTTCACGGTGCATTTCAATAGACGGCGTTCCTTATGGCACAAGAAGCGAATGAGTCAATCTTACGTACAGCTTTCTCTACCCAGTGTAGAACATTTCCATCTAATACACGCAAGCCTCAGAAGTACAAAATATTTATTCACATCTAAAACCTCTATGTACAGATAAAAGCAACTTTAAAAAACATACGAGATCTTTCGAGTCTTCACTAGACTCATTATCAAGCCAAAGTAAAGCCCAATGTGCAGTGAACAAGACCATATACACAGTGCGTCAAATAATTTTTAAGACTGGCGCTAGATTTCAGCCTACGGCGGCGCCACCAGTGCAATCGCGAATGCGTTATAAACCATGATCATCTGCTTGCTTTCTGCCGAAAGTACTGCGTAGTTGTTAAAGTAACTCAAACGAAACGGCCGTTCATTACAGAAGTCACATTATTTTCATGTTGAATTATTAAGATGGAACAAAGGGCTGTTATTAAATTTAACGCAAAACTTGGTAAAAGTGCCTCGGAAACGTACCAAATGACGAAACAAGTTTACGGTAAGTTTCGTTTAAGTAGATCAAATGTTTTTCTGTGGCACAAACGTTTTTTGGACGGAAGATATACCCTACAAGATGATAAGCATACCGGAAGACCAAGTTCATCTAGGACACCTGAGATTATTGAAAATGTGCGTGATTTCGTGGCAAACAATCAATGTGCGTCACTAAGAATGGTGAAAGAGTCTTTAAACATCAACAAAGAAACGATTCGAACCATCCTGCATGAAGATTTGGGCAAAACAAAAGTCTGTGCTAAATTTGTTCCACGCACGTTAACCAATGAACAAAAATCAAGGAGAAGCGCACATTGCAGAGATATCATTTCAGCCACTGAAAATGATCCAAACTTCTTAAAATCGATTGTTACTGGTGATGAAATATGGTGTTTTCAATATGATCCTAAAACAAAGCGACAAAGTGCGGAATGGAAGTCAAAAAACTCACCACAAGCCAAAAAAACAAGAAAAGTTCCATCGAAAATCAAAACAATGTTCATTACATTCTTCGTTAGTAAGGGTATTATCCACAAAGAATTTGTTCCAAGTGGACAATTACTGGTGAGTTTTATTTAAATGTTTTGAGGCGTTTGATGGACAGAATTCGTCGCATTCGTCCAGAATATCGGGATGAAAACAGTTGGTGTTTGTTGCACGATAATGCACCCAGTCACACCTCACTTCTTGTTCGTAGATTTTTGGCGAAAAATAACGTCAGTTTGTTGAATCATCCACCGTAATCACCTGATTTAGCACTCTGCGACTTTTCTTTATTCCCAAAACTTAAAATGACGTTTAAAGGGTATTATTTTGATGATATTTTGACCATACAAACAGCTTCGACGCGTGGTTTGGAGACAATTCCGCAAAGTGAACTGGAACAGGCATTCGAATCATTGTTACATCGGTGTAACAAGTGTATTGAAGCCGGAAGGACTTATTTTGAATAACAAACCAAACCAAAGCAAATTATAATTTTTTGTTTCTATTTCATTTTACAGACCCAGTCTTAAAAATTCTTTGCCACACTGTGTATGTACAAGAAAGCGATCATCATGCAGCTCTAACTATAGCAACATCTAGGTGTACATGTTCTGTAAACATAGATATTCCAAAGCCGCCATTCATATTTTTTTTTTCTGACTTTTCTAGGTTTCCTGACTTTAATACATACCAGCATACCAATTTCCAGATATCTACGTCGTTTTGAAGTAGTCGAACAATTCACGAAAATACACTGCCGGACAATTGCTAAGGGCGGATGACAATAGCAACCATAAAATGGAAAGCAGGAAAATGTGGAAATTAGCATAAGTGCGGGATACAGTAAGGCGCGTTGTGCGTATGCAAATTTTGGATTGCCTAACTTGCTCGTGACGTCATAGCGCTGATAAGAGATATAAAGGATTTGACGCGTATTGACCGTTGTTGTTCAAATGCAAAGTTGAAAGGGAAAGAATCAATTGACGAACTTGCAATTTTCAGTATGTCTTCCCGACATCATCTAGAAGGTTTTACGCGTAGCCGTATTATTGGCAAGATTGAAGAAGGGCGAAAAATAACAGATGCTGCCAGGGAGTTCGACGTCAGCCACAGTGTTGTTTCAAGGCTTTGGAAATCATTTCAAACAAATGGAGAGTGTAGCAAACGTCACGGGGGAGGTCGTGTTCGCAGTACGACACTTGCAAAAGATCACTACATAGAGCTATCAACAAAAAGACACCGGCGCAGCACAGCTAGTGAGGTTGCAAATCAGTTTATGGCTGCTACTGGCAAGCGGATCTCCCGAAAAACTGTCGCCAGACGTTTGCATGAAGGAAGGCTATACGCCCGCCGTCCTGTTGTGGGCATCCCATTGTCCAGACGTCACCGTACCGCCCGTTTGCAATGGTGCCATCAACATCGCAATTGGACTGGTAACGACTGGTCTGCTGTCCTCTTCTCAGATGAGAGTAGATACAGTCTATCGTCTGATTGTCGACGACAACTGATCTGGCATGATAGTGGTACTGCATATTGTCCAGCAAACATACAGGAAAGGGACCAATATCCGGAGTGTAGTGTCATGGTATGGGCTGGCATCATGATCAATGGCCGTACGTCCCTCTATGTGCTTCCAACTGGGACTATGACTGGCCAACGATACATTAATGATGTTCTGCTGCCTCATGTTCGCATGCTCCGTGGTTCTGTCGGTGATAGATTCATTTCCATGGACGACAACGCAACATGTAATCGAACAGTCGCTGTCCTGGAGTGTCTTGAGAGCGAGGATATTTAACGCCTCATATGGCCAGCACGTTCTCCAGATCTGAATCCCATTGAAAATGTGTGGGATGCTTTGGGAAGGAGTCTTGCTGGTCGCCAATGCCCTCCAATAAACAAGGACACCCTCATCCGTGCACTGACAGAGGAATGGGATAAATTACCCCAACAGCTGCTTGATAATGTTGTGCAAAGCATGACACGACGTGTGGAATCTTGCATCGCCCTCCATGGTGGCCATATCCCGTATTGACATCTTACGCCGGAGCGCTTGCGGACGGTAATTGCGTTTTTTTTCATGTTTACGTATTCTGCACAAAATGGCCTGTTTGTCCCTTGAACACGTTCCAAAACCTTCTGGATTTCAGAGCACAATAAATTGTCTTTCTTGTAATGTCCTGGCATTCTGACATTATTTTATTTCACTTGGCGTCCAACCACACTTACCTTTTTATGCGCTATATAGCCGTTTATGATCCGTCCTTAGCAATTGTCCAGCAGTGTATTTAAGCACACAATGTTCCGAAGCTACCATTTTGATTTCTTTTCGTTTCCGGACTTTTCTCGGCATGCGGATGTTAAGACCTACCAGCATACCAATTTTCAGATTTCTACGTCATTTAGAAGTGATCGAACAATTCGCATTTTCTCACTTTGCTCTACATGTATACGTATATAGAAATAAAGCAGTCGGCGATTTCACTGCAACTGTGATGTTGTATTTATGTAAACAATTCTTCAACCGATATGTAAAGCGTGGAACGTATCTGATGGATTCTGCATATCTCATTGTTGTACTAGTTGGTTTTGTTATCGTAGACATTATACCATGTCTTAATTAATTTTTTATGTATTTTGTTTATGTAATCTTTCTTATATCCAGCCTTTACACCTTTACTATAAATATTCTCAATTTCCTCAGCATTTAGGTGGTCGGATATGTTATACGCTCTGTAGATCCATGATATGAACGTATGGAGTTTGTACTCTTTTGGGCAGTGTGAATCAGGAGGGATATGTTGCGGTACTGCGGTTGGTTTATAATAAATGTCAAAATCGAAGCTAGATGTTTCACTTTCTGAGCGCAATGTCACAATAATTTTATGTTCCCCTTCATTTGAAGTTCCATGGTGAACTTTATCGTATTATAACGGCGTGGCTACGGAGCTACAATATGGTAAACTCCAGTATGAAAACGGATTTTATTGTGCTTAAAGCGTTTTTTAATTGTGCACAATAATCTTCTACACTGTTAACTAGCATTGAAACGCAATTTTGTGTTTCTTATGCCATCCTATTGTATTATATCACAATTTTTAAGGTCACAAACTAGCGCAAAGGTGAATGACATTTATGCTGAAACTATTTCTTTTAGGGTAACTACAGTACATTCTGGTCTCGTAATTTTAAAACATACCATTGATCACTAAATTATTGTTTATTAACCCTTTCTTAAAATAGTGTGTCGCACATAATACTGCAATTCAATGATTGAAAGACATTTTACAATGCGGCATTAAAGAGTTTGGAAGATATGGTGTCACTTTGTTTCACTCACTTCCCAATTTTTATGGGTGTCGTATCCTTAAATATCCTTATCATTTGCATTTTCATAGATGTTATTAATAATGCTAAGGTATGCATCTTTAATACCGCAGGATTTCAAAGCCATTGTAACTACTGATGGTTTCAAGAAATCAAATGCCTTTACATAATGGGAGTTCATATTCCCTTGTACTTTCAATTAGTTCTCTCAGTACATGGATATGATCTATTAGTCCGGTCAAAATAAGGTTTTCAGATGAAATAAATATGAAAGTTTTGAAACTTGGTACACTTGTTTAAAGGTATCTAGTGAAGATTATATCAAAAGTCCTGACGAATCAGAGATGGCCGCCATCTTGAAAAATAAGTACGTGTTTTCGGTTTTTCGTGAGTATCTCAAAAATGGTTGGTCGTAGCCGAGAAATACTAATAACGAAATTGAAGCTTACAAAATTTACTACAAAAAAGATTCAATTCGCTCTTTTTGTATCTCTAATAGTTTTTGAGATAATCGGGTGTCAATGTTGTACTGTTTCGCTGATCGCTACGTTATCACTAGCTTATTTGTATGAAAAACCGTAGTGATAACATAGCCATCAGCCAAGCAGTACAACATTGACACCCGATTATCTCAGAAACTGTTAGAGATACAAAAAAAGTGAATAAACCTTTTTTGTAGGACATTTTGTGAGCTTCAATTTTGAAAATAGTATTTTTGAGTTACAACCAACCGTTTACAAGATATTTACGAAAATCCAAAAAAGCGTACCTGTTTTTTAAGATGGCGGCTAGAGCTGAACTTTGATTTGTCAGGATTTTTGATGTAATCTTCACTAGATACCTATAAACAATTGTGCCAAGTTTCAAAACTTTCATATTTATTTCTTATATTTGCCCGTTTTCAGCCTTCGTTGACTGGATTATACAGTGCTGTAGACACTCCTCAATCCAGCTTGTTCTCTCTGTTGAGACATGTCCAGTGCTACCTTCAAGCGATGTGAAAGAACTTTAGTGAGGGCTTTATAAACCACTGATACGAAGCTGATGGGCCTTAGATCCTCAGTGTCACCTTTTTTTATGTAGCAGGATCATTGGAACATTGTTCCGATTCTGAGGAATCTCCTTCATTGAGAAAACTTAGGCGACTATATAAATACAAATAGCGCCTGTAAATATCTCTTGCTACTTTTCGATTTTTTGTCTTTCTTTGTACAGGTTAAGAAAAGAAGGACTGTTGCTGGGTCACCAGGAGAAATTTCCGATGTGCAGGCTTAATATGCATTGACCATCAGAAGTTTCCTGCGGAAATCATTGCATTTTTCTGCGAAGAACAGATGCAATGTCATGAGAGTGAATGATGTCGCAACAGGAGGAACAAGCTCCTGGTTCATTTCTTTCTTTATTTACTGACAAGAATGATGACCGAGACTCACTTTGCTACTTCTTCAGAGGCGATGTTTGCAGATATAAAGCGCATGTGGTGGTAGGAAATCCTGCTCACGTTAGACAAGAGGTTCGGGCGGCAATGGCCTTCTGCGTCTACGACCGTTTCGGGGAAGTATGGCAGTTAAAGGGTTAAAGGCCTAGTGTCTTGAAAGTGTTTTTACTATATGCACATACCAGCCACTAAAGTTGAGCACGCATGTGGTTTTCTATTGGTGCAGGAGTCAGACAAGGTTGTGTAATGTCACCATGGCTGTTTAATATATTTATGGATGAATGCGTGCGTGATTCCAAAATAGATAATAGTGGTTTATGTCTTGGTGATATCCATGTGTGCAGAACGCTGTATGCTGATGACACTGTCCTGTTGGCAGAGAGCAAAAGTGATTTGCAGATTATCTTATCCCGGATGTACGAAGTTTGCATGAAATTCAAATTGAGTATGTAACGTACCAGGAGATGTGGCGTACCTGCCCAAAGGACGCCTGCGACATAAACGGAGATAGGAATCAGAATAAAACGTCCGCGTAGCTTAATTGGTAGCGCAACTTATTCCGGAATGAAGGGACCCGGGTTTGAATATTGGCGTGGACAGAAATGACGGAGAAATTTACTTCGTTATAATGGCGCCCGAACTATCCGGATGACCCGACCGTTCAAAATCTCGCATTGGTGTGATGTTATTTCCACACCGCGAGATAGGAAAAATAAGAGAATCCCTTCTCCAGCGCTTCGAAAAAAAAATAAGGGGGAGATGATGTAACGTACCAGGAGATGTGACGTACCTGCCAGAAGGACGCACACGACATAAAGGCAGATAGGAATCAGAATAAAACGTCCGCGTAGCTTAATTGTTAGAGCAACTTATTCCGGAATGAGGGGACCCGGGTTCGAATCCTGGCGTGGACAGAAATGACGGAGAAATTTACTTTGTTATAAGTATAAATAAGGGAAAAACAAAGTTATGGTCTTTGAAAGAGGAACTGGTAGTACTGAATGTAATGTAAGCATAAATGGTACTGTGATTGACCAGGTGAGTGAGTTTGTGTATTTAGGAAGCATGTTTGACAGATAGAACAAATTGGATGGTGAAATTAGTAGGCGAGTGAATTCTTCATTGAAAGTCATAATTGCTCTACGAGGTTTTCACAGGAATGACGGGTTCTCCAGAGAGTCCCGCATGGCGGTGTATGAAAGTGTATTTGTTCCTACTGTGATGTATGGTAGTGAAACCTGGGTATTGCAGAAGAACCATAGAAGTCGTTTGTGTGCTGGAGAAATGCGTTACTTACGGGGGAATTTGGGGCAAGACGCGGTCTGATTGTGTGAGGAATGAAGATGTCTTGCAGTTGTGAGATGTTAAGCAACATGTTGTTAGCAAGGTGGAGACCAATATGCTTCGGTGGTTTGGCCATGTTGAAAGAATGAGGGATGAGATGCTTACTAAGAAAATATTTTTAGCCCAAGTGGCAGGAAGGAAAGGCAGAGGAAGGCCAAGGAAGACATGGGTGGACCAGATTCAGGAGTGTCTGCATGAGAAAAAGATTATGAGTATGAAGTATAAAAGATCTTGTGTAAGCCGTGTAATGGATATTAGTGAAGCACGAGTTGTATGTCAAGATCGCTGTAAATGGCGAAGTTTGATACGACAACAATAAGTAAAAATATCTGGAAGTTTGTATTTCTTTTTGGAGCTAACCTCTGAATCTCAGAGAACAGCTTAGTGATATGTTTGTATGTATGTATGTAATGAGAGATGGCAAAGGTACCACAAGGTGTCTACGTTCTTCAGGAGTTCACAAGATAGTCCTTTAACTGGCACAGATCTGACGGAGAAGGACTTTACCCTGGGAGTTGTTTTTCGAACATGCCCCATATACACCGAAGAGCAATTGTATTAGAGACAGCTGGCGTTATGCAAATGTGGCGCTGTGGGCGGCCCTGTAAATGGAAACGACATGACGTATGCAGCGATCCGACAGTACAAGGAGTGATGCGACGGGAATCAGTAAGAGTCGGTCGCAGTATGGGTAAGACGAAGGATCTAAGCGCATTTGATCGGGGCAAATTGTCGGGGCCCGACGAATGGGTCACTCCATCTCGGAAGTCGAGCAGGCACTGGGATTTTCACGAGCCACTGTGTCACGGGTGCACCGTGAGTACATCGAACCACGTAAAACCATCCCTGCAAGGGCCAATTGCCGTGGACAAGAGCGTGTGGATGAGCGGGGTTATAGTCATCTAGCTCGCATTGTAACAGGGGATAGATGGGCCTCAGTGCAAGAAATCACTCGGGAATTTAACGCTGGTGCACAAGAACGTGTAAGCAGCCTCACCATTGAGAACCATCTCCTCGCTATGGGGTACAGAAGCCATCGTCCCACGAGGGTACCGCTGCTGACCGCACATCACAGAGTGCAAAGATTAGCATGGGCGCGGGAACATCACCACTGGGCTCTAGACATGTGAAAAAATGTTGCTTGGACTGATGAGTCGAGATTCAAGTTGGTACATACGGATGGCAGGATACAAGTACGGCGCAAACCACATGAAGCGATGGATCCTTCTTGCCAGCAAGGTACTCTTCAAGTTGGTGTGGGGGTGGCATTCTCGTCTGGGGAATGTTTATGTTGACTGAAGTGGGACCACTGGTACGTATGACATCGTCCCTCACAAGTCAACGTTACCGGGATATCCTGGACGACGCTTTGCTCCAGTTTGTGCGTCTTCAACATCCCACTACCCTGCAACAAAACAATGCACCGTGCCATCGCTCCCGAATTGTATCCGAATGGTTGGATGAACTCTCCTCAGACGTGACTTCGCTTCCTTGGCCAGCTAGGTCACGTGACCTCAATCCCATCGAGCAACGTCAGTGATGCCATCGAGAGAGATGTTCGAGGCTCTGACCCCCTTTTTCAAATCTTCGTGAACTGTGGGAGCTTGTTCAGTGGTCGTGGATCCGTATGACTTCCCAACGCTTCCGGTGTCTTGTCGAGTCCATGCTGAGACGAATCGCCGCCGTCATCAGGACCAAAAGTGGTGCTACAAGTTACTAGACAGGTATCTCAAATTCAATTGCTGTTCAGTGTGTTCTCAATGGTATTCATATCCGGGCTTTGTGGTAGCTAGAGAAGGTGTAAGTCGCTGTTATGCTTGCTGAACAATTGCTGAATACATCTAGCGAGATGGAGATTGCCGTCCATAAAACAGCCGTCACCTGCTGAATAAAATAAAACATTACATGGTGTAGTTGATGGGCAACAATTTTCAGATAAACGCTCAAGGACACCCGACATTTTAGCAATATCAGGGAACCCATTCCTTACCAACAGAATGTGCCCCATACCATGACACCACCTTCATAACCTTGACTTATGCTTCCAAGAGAAGCTGGGTCAATTGCTTAATGAGGATACGGCCAAACTGTCTACCTACCGTTGGTATAGAATAAAGAGTACCGCGACTCGTCGGATCCCATGACTTTCACCAGTGACAATTTCCGGTGGTCCTGATACCACTATACACCAATTTTTCGGTTTTTCGCAGAAATTAGAGGCTTCCGTATCGGCTCGCTGCTGCCAGAACCGAACCTCTTCAATTTCCTTTGAATAGTTCGCTGAGGTATCGGTCGGGAACAGAGTTCACTCAATGCTGAGCCCAATTGTAGCACACACGCAGTCCTGTTTCTCCGTACAAGCTTTTCTCAGAAGACGGTGAACTCGATCCTGACACATTGTCGTGACGTCGCGGTTACGCCTCTTATAACGAAGTAAGTTTCTCCGTCATTTTTGGTCCACTCCGGGGATCGAACCCGAGTCCACTTATTGCGGAACAAGTCGCTCTACCAACTGAGCTACGCAGACGTTTTTTCTCGCTGCTATCTGCCTTTAATGTCGTGTGCGTCCTGCGGGGCAGGCACGTCACGCTCTTAGACAAGCAAGGTGGGTTATTTTTCCGCTGAACAATGACCCGGGATATCTCACCTTGTGAGAAACCAGTGAGTTTCTAAAATCGTCGCTCCAGCCAGACGGACAGTTCTTAATAAGCATTTTATCGAACTCCGAAGTAGCTTTTGTTTTTCCCATTGCGATCAAACCTACTAACGATCACTGACAAGCAACAGTTGCCTTGATCACGTGACAACGCACGTGACCACGCATTTGGCATGCACTTTGCGTAAGTGTCGTTTACGTACGTCTGCATAAAGGTTTCTAATTCTGTGGCTGGTGTGTACCAGCATATTGGAAAAATATTCAAACAATATTTCGCCAATTTTCTTCGTTAGCTGTAATATCTCACATAATTCAAATTCATGCGATTTTTTTATTTGGACGTTTAATGATCACCCCTAGCAACTGAATTGGCTATGTGCATTCGGTTACTATAATTTGGAGTTGCTGCGAAATGATAGAGCTGTTGCCGTAAGACAAACTCACCACCTGTGCCTCATCTTGGAATCTAGATCTCGTCCACGTGGACGAAAAGCCAGATGCATACTCACCTTAAGCCGTGCACAAATAATGCTTGAGGTATAAAACCACTATTTTTTTTATAGTTTCGTTTAACATGTCACCATATCTAAACAATTTGTCTCCCTTTCTGTTGAAAGCTCATAGAAGACTTTGTTTCAGTCTCCCCTTTTTCACACGCTCAGGCTAGTTCTTATTTTTGGCTTTCGGCCCGCGTTTACTCGTAAACAAAGGATTCAGAGTGACCCGATTGTAACAGTGCTTTTGTCACTGTGATAAACCAGATGGTAACTCGCTGTTCCGTTACTCCTCCGACACCTGTGTCGTCATCAGTAATTTTGTCACTGTTACAAGAGAGAGGGTGACTTGCCATTCTGTGACAGCCGCGCAGCTTTGTCGTGAACAACGATTTTGTCACTGTTACAATCGAGACAGTTACTCTTCTTTCCGTTACTGCTTCGCCACACGCGTCGTAAATAGCGATTTTGTCACTGTTACAAGCTTGGCCGCGATTAGCCTTTGCGTCACTGCTCCGGCAACTGCGTCGTACACAGTGATTTTGTCACTGTTACAAGAGAGAGGGTGACTTGCCCTTCTGTGACAGCCGCACAGCTTTGTCGTGAACAATGATTTTGTCACTGTTACAATCGAGACAGTTACTCGTCTTTCCGTTACTTCTTCGCCACATGTGTCATAAACAGCGATTTTGTCACTGTTACAAGCTTGGCCGTGATTAGCCTTTGCGTCACTGCTCCGGCAACTGCGTCGTACATAGTGATTTTGTCATTGTTACAAGTGAGAGGGTGACTCGGCATTCTGTGACAACCGCGCACCTGTGTCGTGAACAAGGATTTTGTCACTGTTACAAGCGAGAGAGTGAGTCGCTTTTCCGTTACTGCTTCGCCACATGTGTCGTAAACAGCGATTTTGTCACTGTTACAAGAGAGACGGTGACTCGTCATTGAGCGTCAGTGACTCCGCAACGTTGTTAAATATGACGTTTTATGTCATCTGCACGAATATGAGCACTGCGAATAAGAATTCCTGAAAAGGCCGGTCCTTATAACTAAAGTTTTAGTCTGAGTGTTACACTATTATTTTTATTTTTTATATAAACTTCATTAAAATGAAAGCTATTGTTTAAAAGTTGCTAAAATGGTACAACCCCAGGCCTATACTATTACTGCCTAGGTAAGAATGCAACAATTAATACAAGCTTTTTCCATACAAATCATTAACTTGGCCATTTCACCAACGAGAAATGAGCTGAGTGAGGTGACAGCAATAAAGCTGTAATCTTTCCTGGCGACATGAGCATGACGAAAACCAAAGCGCGAGTTATATTGGATCCTCTAACGGTTTTGTAATCGTTCTACATTACAGCAAACAAGAATAAATTAAAAATGTGATTTTTATACAGCTTCCGACCTGTTTTATGGCCAGTTTTCCGTATAGCCAGTTGTCCGGTGACCAGTTGTCAGAACTTTGCGTAATTACACTGAAGAGCAATTGAATTAGAGATACCTGTCTAGTAACGTATAGCACCACTTTTCGCCCTGATGACTGCGGCGATTCGAATCGGCATGAACTCGACAAGATACCGGAAGCGTTGGAAAGCCATAGAGATCCATGACCCCTGAACAAGCTTCCACAGTTCACAAAGATTTCATGGAGGGGTCATCCCTCTCGATGTCATCCTGGATATGCTCGATTGGATTGAGGTCAGGTGATCTAGCTGGCCAAGGACGCGAGGTCACGTCGGTGGAGTGTTCATCCAACCATTTGGATACAATTTGAGAGCGATGGCACGGTGCATTGTCTTGTTGCAGGATGAGGTCCCCAGTGGGATGTTGAAGACGCACAAACGGGAGCGAATGGTCATCCAATATATTACAGTAACGTTGATATGTTAGGGACGATGTCACACATAACAGGGGTCCCATTTCAGTCCACGTAAACAGTCCCCAGACGAGAACGCCACCCCCACAAGCTTGAAGAGTACCTCTTGCTGGCAAGGAGGATCCAACGCTTCATGTAGTTTGCGCCGTACTAGTATCCTGCCATCCGCATATGACAACGTGAATCTCGAGTCATCAGTCCAGGCAACATTTTTTCACATGTCTAGGGTCCAGAGGCGATCTTCCAGCTCCCATGCTAATATTTGTACCCTGTGATGTGCGGTCCGTAGCGGTACCCTCATAGCGAGGAGATGGTTCTGGATGGTGTGCTTGCTTACACGTTTTTGTGCACCAGCGTTAAATTGCCGAGTGATTTCTTGCACTGCGGCCCGTTTATCCCCTGTTACAATGCGATCCAGACGACTATGACCCCGCTCATCCACACGCTCTTGTCAACGGCAGTTGGCCCTTGCAGGGATGGTTTTACCGGATTCGATGTACTCACGGTGCACCCGTGACACAGTGGCTCGTGAAAATCCCAGTGCCTGCACGACTTCCGAGATGGAGTGACCCATTCGTCGGGCTCCGAAAAATTTCCCACGATCAAACGCTCTTAGATCCTTCGTCTTACCCATACTGTGTCCGACTCTTACTGATTCCCGTCGCACCATTCCTTATATTGTCTGATCGCTGCATACGTCATGTCGTTTCCGTTTACAGAAGCGCTCACAGCGCCACACTTGCATAACGCCAGCTGTCTCTTATTCAATTGCTATTCAGTGTATAGATAATTTATGATTATACATGGTGAGTCGACAGTCGCAGGACAACGTTGTTTTTTTGAAACGTGTGGGGAAATGTAATATCTGAATACCCCAGCAAGGAATTGGCGAGGAAGCCTAACTTTTAGGCTATTTCCGGAATATGACCGCCATCTTGAAATTCGCCATATTGGATCAAGGTCAAATTTTTCAAATGTAAGAGAGTCATGTTTCATATCAAACAAAATCAGAATTTTCTCAGAAACCGATGGCAGTAATCAGATTTGACATATGTGTTTTGGTTCACAAGTCATCAACTTAGAAAGCTGAAACAACAAGCTCTAAAAGTACCCTGTGATGCGCAGCTGTTTGATGTGTTCTGCCTGTTGCTGAACACAAAAGTGAAGGCTTTTGATCCAGTGGTTATGCAGCCGCACGAGAGTATCGGGAGAAATGCGATTTCAGGCCTCCAGGATGCGTTGCTGATGGTAGTGTTTGTCACGGAATTTCTCAGCACACCAGGTGTTTCAGATGACCCTTCATATAAAAGTCAAGTGGTGTGAGATCGGGGATCTGGGTGGCCATTTCAGAGGTCCACGCCGACCAATCTAATGACCAGGTATCCCATCCAATGGCTGACTGGCTGGTATCACATTCCGCTGCGAGACGCCATGTGCCACGATGCTGACTCTTTGTCAAGGACGGAAGGACCATTGCAGAAGTTTCCTCGTCGGTAGCCGTTTTCGGGCGACCACTAGGTATGCGGCTTGTCGACCACAGTCCCATTTCCTCCGAATTTGGATATCAGGTGGTATGTGATAGTGCTGTGTGAAATTGGTGGTCTTTCTGGGTGTCTGTTTTTGAAGTCTGCGGCTATGATACGGCAGCTGCGTTCCCCAGATATTAGGATCACCTGAATCCTCTTCTCTTTAGTCAATGCTACCTTCATTTACCTGCAACAAACAATGGTTATTTCAATTTACTGTGTTGATAACTTGTGAACCACAGCACATATGTCAAATCTGATTAAGGCAATCAATATGTGAAAACATTCTGGTCTTGTTTGTTATTTGACTATTTGGAAAATTTGACTGTTATCCAATATGGCGGATTTCAAAATGGCGGTCATGTTCTGGAAACAGCCAAAAAGATAGGCTCCCGTCACCTATTCTTTGTAGGGGTTTTCATATATTTCATTTTCCCTTCCGTTTCTGAATTACAAGTGTGTCCTGCGAGTTTTGACTCACCCTGTACGTTATATTCATTTCATTTTTTCGACCACTTTCGTGTGTCTTGGACATTTTTCCTATATTACGTTTTTCGACTGAAATGTTTTCGAAAAATTGTGGCTTTCTCAAAAGGAGGTTCTGTATGGGCTTTATTTAAACTTGTTTTTCACGAAATAAAGCCACAGCATTTGATCCACAAGCGAAATATTTAAATAAAGCCAGTTCCTTGAGAAACCTTATGACATTTTTAAGCTGTGAATTTTTTATCCGCAATTTACACCAAGTTCGTTACTCTTGACGTTCTAATAACAACTTATGCAATGAAAGTTTAAAAGAAATCGAAAGAAGTAGTTTCCACTTTGCCGAGCACCAGAAACTTTTCGATTTCCTATCAGGAGTAAACGAAAGAAGGAGCAGAAATAGAATCAACTTAACTGTGGTTAGGGAAAAAAATTGCTCCAAGCGGCAGTCTGAAGTAAGGATCAAGAAACGTGTAATTTACCGAGACTCAGTCATCCATGTCACCCTAGAGACACTTGGGCAGCGCTACGCCTATAGTGTTACGTGAAGCAACTGGAACAGCGCCAAACACTTTTTGAATGTCCTTTTCGAAAGAAAGGAATTAAAACACCAATCACGCCGCACGTTTAGTTACGACGGTCGAGTTAATGATATTTTGATGCTATACAGCGCACGAAATTATTAAATCTCTAATTGAAAACACACACTTGGAAATGAAGCACAGTTCTTATGATAGCAATCTGGAAGGAAAAGAAACAAAAATCATTCTGAAGTTTGATTATGTTAACAAACAAACGCAAACACACGGCATATTAGAACAACCGCATTCACGATGCGAAATATATTCAAATATTCATGCTTCACACGTAAGAAGATTAATGGATAGTAGGGAGCTTTGTGCACCGAAAATGACCAGACCTTATGGTACTTTGGATAGGGATTAAATATTACGAACTTTGCGTGATTGAACGAATTCCTTGGAAGTGCAAACGCAGCTCAAACTGCGTTATACGGAACTTCAAACGACCGCAGATTTGTCAGTTAACTAAAATTTCGTTATTCTGATATAACAAAATTTGCATGTATTTGCACAATCATGCATTCCCAGTCCACTGCTGAACGCAGGCCGCTCCCAACGTTCTTTCAGAGCTCTCTGTCTAGCGAAATTGTTTTCCAGAGATCTCTGTTTTCAGAAAATTGTTTTCAAGAGCTTTATGCCTTCAGCATTCCTCTTCCAGAGCTTTCTATCTTGAGCACTTCTCTTCCAGAGGTCTCTGTCTGGAGCGATTCTTTTTCTGAAGCAATTCTTTTCTAGAGATCTGTGTCTTTGTCTTGAGCAATTCTCTTCTAGAGATGTATTTCACGAGAAGTTCTCCTCTGGAGCTCTTTGTCACGAGCAAATTTCTTCCATTGCTCTACGTGTTGAGCAATTGTGTTTCAGGACTCTCCATTTTGAGCAGTTGTCTTCCAAAGCTACATGTCTTGAGCAGTTGTCTTCCAAAGCTACATGTCTTGAGCAGTTGTCTTCCAAAGCTACATGTATTGAGCAGTTCTCTTCCGCAGCTGTCTTTCTTTAGCAATTTTCTTCCAGAGCTCTTTGTGTTGAGCACTTGTGTTTCAGGACACTCAGTTCTGAGAAATTCTTCTACAGAGCTTGCCATCTTGAGCAGTTCTGTTTTAGAAATACCTGCCTTGAGCAATTCTCTTCCAGAGCTCCATTCCTTGAGCAGTTCTCTTCCGGAGCTGTCTTTCTTGAGCAATTTTCTTTCAGAGATTTCCGTGTTGAGAACTGCTTCCAGAGCTTTCCGTGTTGAGAACTGCTTCTAGAGCTTTCCGTGTTGTTTCGTGTTTGTGTTCCAGGACCCTCAGTTTTGAGCAGTTCTCATCCAGAGTTTCTTTATCTTGAGTAGTTATCTTTCAAAGCTCACTGTTTTGTTCAATTCTCTTCCAGAGTCTTATTTCTTGAGTACTTCTCTTACAGAGTTTTCTTTTGTGAGCAATTTTATTCATAGTTTGCTGCCTTAAGCAGTTCTTTTTCAGAGCTGGTTATTGCGAGCAATTCTTTTACAAAGCTCTCTGCCTTGAGCAATTCTTTCAGAGCTATCTCTAGTGAGCCATTTTCTTCCAGAGTTCCCAGTCTTGAGCAGTTTTCTTCCAAAGTTTGCTGTTTTGAGGAAGTCTTTTCCAGAGCTCTCTGTCTGAAATAGTCCTCTTTCAGAGCTCTCTGTCCGAAACAGTTCTCTCCCAGTTCTCTGTCAGAAGCAGTTCTCCTCCAGAGCTCTCTCTCTCTCTCTCTCTTGAGCCGTTACCATCGAGAACTCTTAGCCTCGAGCAGTTCTCTTTCAGAGTTCTCTGTCATGAGCAATTGTTTTCCATACATCTCTATCTTCAGCATGTCCCTCCCAGAGCTATCTACTTTGAGCAGTTCTCATCTAGAACTCTGTCATCAGCAATTCTCTTCCAGTAGGTATCATCCAGAATTCTCTGCCGTGAGCAATTCCTTTCTAGAGCTATCCATCTTCAGCATTTCTTTTCCACATCAAATCTTCATGCTTTCGATTTTCTTCCAACCATCTCCTAAGTGGCTTCCTTCAGAGTCTTTTTCGGCCCCATGGCATTCAGCTTAGCAATAAAGTTGCCCAACGGTGTCAGTTCTAGCAATATATCCGGTACAATGCGTCGTGAGGGTCTCCACTTTTATCATGATATCTTCAACTCATGTCATCTTTCTGAACTATGAGTTTCTTTTCCTGTCTTTCCTTGGCTTCAGCAAGAGCGCATCTCCCCATGATTTTTTATTTGTTCGCTGCCTATGTATGTTTTTTTTAGCGCTAAGGTACATGTCTGTGATCCATAATTAAGTACCAAAATTGCGCGTTGATTAAACAGCTTTTTTAAAAACATAAAGGTAAATTACTCTTGAAAATTGTGTGTCTTCCAAACGCACTGAAGCCAAGTTTTACCCATATAAATACTTCTTTGTTGTGAACGAATTTGTAATTTACCCTTTTTTACTAAGGTTTTGGAAAAACTATTATATACGAGATTAGATAGTTTTTTGAGAAATATCAATTATTAATACCCTTAAAATAGTCAGTAATACTAAACATTTGGGAATATAATTGAGGATAAATTAAAATATAATATTAATATGAAAAATATTGTAAATAAAACTTCAGGGTTATTGGGTTCAATGACGAGAATTTCAAATAATTTAACAATTAAAATATTAAAAATTCTGTATTTACAGCCCAATTTATCCGTGTTTGACTTATTGTTTATTAATGTGGAGCCAAACTACTTGGACTAATATATATAAATTTAAATCGTTACAAAATACAATGGTCAACATTTTAAGTAATTTTTAGGGGATTAATTTAATATGGGGGAAAGGATTGATATTTATGGATTTTTAGAATGATGAGAAATTATGGCAATATAGATTATTAGGATTATGTATAAAATAATAAAGGAAAATAGGTATCAACATTTAATTCAGCTGAACACTATGAGTCATGATCATCGAACTAGAAACAGAAATACATTTTTATTTCCAATGCCTAAAACTTCAACCCGACAATGATTTATTGATTACCAGGGATTGGTGTTATGGAATAACCTACCTTTTCAACTAACACGTGTAAATAATTATAATTATTTTCGAAAGCAACTGAAAAAATTTTGCTAACAAAATGAAATATCAAGTTTAATAGCAGAAAATTGCTAATCAGACCATATATGCGTAAATTTTGTATGTGCCGGACGTTTGGCTTCACTACGCACTTTAGAGGAATCGGTATTCTTTCAGGTTATATATACAGGGTGATTCAGAATAACTGTTGAATAATTTGCACGGAGGTCAGGAATACAAAACCAAGCAATAATATCATAGGAACATTGGGTCGCAAATGCAAAACAGAGGCGCTATAAGCAAAATGATTTTATTCGAAGGCTACAAAAAATAAGACATGATTTTAAAAGACTTTTGGACATCAATTAACATTTCACAGTACCTTTACAGGAAGTGTTCGAAGTTGCGGCCTTGAGCAGTAACGCATGCTTCACAACGACGGCGCATCGACCGGGGGACGTGGGCGAACATGCCTGGTGTATCACTAACAACTCCAGCTGCTGCAACGATTCGTGCCACCAGGTCCATGTCGGAATCAATAGGGGTATCATACATCATACTTTTCAAATAACACCCCGAACAAAATCCATGGGGGACAGATCAGGTGAACGGGGTGGCCATGGAACGGGTCCACCGCGACCAATCCATCGCCCCGGAAATTTTGCGTCCAGATACTGACGAACATTGCTGGAGAAATGCGCAGGAGCTCCGTCGTGTTGAAACCACATGCGCTGTCGCACTTGGACGGGTACATCACTCAGCAATTCCGGCAGGATCACTTGAAGAAAGATGAGGTAATTTTGTCCATCCAGTCTCGATGGCAATACGTAGGGCCCGATCAGACAGTCGGCAACCATACCTGTCCATATGTTGACGCTGCCGCGACGTTGCACGGCATGCGGCTGTATGGCTCGGGCATTTTCATGTGCCCACACATGCACATTGTGCAAATTACAGGTGCCCTCCAGTGTGAAAGTTGCTTCATCAGAGAAGAGGACGTAGGACGTGAAGTTCGGCTCCCCGGCAATCTGCTGTGAAAACCAGCGTGCGAAAGCCACACGCTGCGGGTAATCACTAGCAGTCAGAGTCTGCACACATTGTACATGGAATGGGTGTAAATTATCCTCGTGTGCGACGTGCCATTCGGTGGATTGCGCACACGTAAGCGAGCAGAAATAGCTCGGGTACTGGTAACCTGTTTGCGTGCGATTTCATCCAAGACGGCTTCTTCCAAGTTATTTGTCGCGTCGTTCTGTCAGTTCCAGCATCGCACCTTCGCACATTGAAACTTCCAGTTTCACACAATGGGGTATGCAGCCGTCCGAACATCGTATGAGCCGGAATGTGTCTGTCGGGAAACCGTTCCTGATACAATTGCCTGCCCGCGGGTCCAATGCAGTTTGCTACACCATACCTGAGATGCTATAACGAAGTAAATTTCTCCGTTATTTCTTGTCCACGCCGGTGCTCGCACCCGGGTCCCCTCATTCCGGAATAAGTCACCCTACCAATTGAGCTACGCGGACGTTCGTTCTGACTGCTATCTGCCTTTATGTCGTGTGCGTCCTGCTGGCAGGTACGTCACATCTCCCCCCCACCCCCGAAAGAGGGCCGGGGGCATTGCCCACGGATCAGCCGCGACCATGAATCGTTGCAGGCTGCCATCCGCTATAGAACGTGCACTTGAGAACTCCCAGTCAATCTGGTGTGTGGAATGCAACGTCGCACACATTTATTTTTCGAAGCGCTGAAGAAGGGATTCTCTTATTTTTCCTATCTCGCGGTGCGGAAAGAACATCACACCATTGCGAGATCTTGAACGACTGGGTCATCCGGGAAGTTCGGGCGCCATTATAACGAAGTAAATTTCTGGGTCATTTCTTGTCCACGCCGGGGCTCGAACCCGGGTCCCCTCATTCCGGAATAAGTCATTCTACCAATTGAGCTACTCGACTGCTATCTGCCTTTATGTCGTGTGCGTCCTGCTGGCAGGTACGTCACAATGCATATTTGCTATATCGCTTAACGTGTAGCGATGCATCTTTCTTCACAATCCTGACACAACTGACAACCTCCGCAGATTTCTCCTGACCAAAGCACCGGCCGACACACAGCGCCATCCTGTGACTCTATTTAGATACACCAGTCATGTTTGCCTACGTCTGCCGGGCGATGCGCCGTCGCTGTGAAGCGTGTGTTACTGCTCAAGGCTGCAACTTCGAACACTTCCTGTAAAGGTACTGTGAAATGTTAATTGCTGTCAAAAAGTCTGTTAAAATTATGTCTCATTTTTTGTAGCCTTCGAATTAAATCATTTTGCTCATGCAACGTAGTGATAACTGTCTCTGTATTTGTGACTGTGTAGTGCCTCTGTTTTGCATTTGCGACCCCATGTTCCTATGTTATTATTGCTTGGTTTTGTGTTCCTGACCTCCCTACAAATTATTGAACAGCTATTCTTAATCACCCTGTGTTGTAAAATTAATATTGAAATGTAATGTGGCCAAATCTAACTTCATTACGAAAAATAAATGAAATGAGTCTACATTTTTATTCTCCCGACAAAGAAAACAAATGTTTCTCCATTATATATCAACGTATTTTCACCCAGTTCTGTTTTTCGGTTTCTTTATTTCAACATCTCATCCTGCCAGTCTGCCGATCCGTTGGGGGAAAGGTACGAAGCGTTGGCTTTTAATTATTCATCTAAAGTGGCTCCGGGCACGAATCCCGGTGAGCCATGGATGGTGGCTTTTTACGACAATGTCTACTTCCCTTGCCTGGAACCAGACGACCGAAATTCGGAACGAAAGACGCCTGCATTTATAGCTCTCTTTTGTTACTTACGGTGGTTACAAAACCCTTTAAAAAGCCTTGCCAGACTATTCTGCCCTAGGGTGGATTGAATGATGATTTTCAATTTTCCTTTATGTTAAAACCAAGTGCAGCCTCACCGTCTAGCATAGACATACATCGCAAAGTGGCTATTTGCTTTCTAGTTCTCTGGGCTGGCATAAATTTCCGTCGTCTCAATAAAGGAAATTATGCACGCAGATTGTTGCTGAGATCAGTTTCGTTTTTAAATAAACGACCTATAATTATGCCAGCTAAACTGAAAAAATATGTCACACTTGTAATTACAGTACGCGCAATACTACACTGGTGTGCAAAAATTAAGGACGAAGAGGAGAAATTAGCATAACAGCGGAACGAGAAGACAGATCAGACCGAAAGACCAATCAGGAGATAGACTAGGGTCCGGTACGGAAGGGCATGCGCATATATGAAGCATGACGTAGGGGAGAGGGGAATGTCGGAAGAGTATAAAGCACACGGACAGTGTACGCTCAGCAATTCTGTGAAAGTTATTGCACGGTGTACATCGGTTTGAACGACTTCGAGTTGCTGCCACCGTGTGATATGGCCAACATGCAATCCAGTAGACGACATCTGGATGACTTTACCCGAAGTCGCGTCATTGGGAAGTTGGAAAAAGGTCGAAGTGTGACTAGTGTGGCCGAGGAGTTCAGAATCGCTCACAGCATCGTTTTACGAGCTTGGAGAGCATTTCAAATGACAGGAACAGCTGTCCAAGAATTTAGCAGTGGTGGTCCACGAGCAACCACGGCGGCGGACGACCGGTATATTGTCCTACAGGCGAGAAGAGACAGACGGCAGACAGCGGGAGAAATCGCAAAGCACATGCAACAGACAACTTGACGTCCGTTATCGCGTTTTACGGTGGCCAGGAGGCTGCACAAAGGTGGTCTATTTGCACGACGACCATTACGATTACGGTGTGTGCCATTAATGCCTGCTCACCGGAGACGGCTGTTTCTGTGGGGCCAGGAACACAAGAACTGAACACATCAGCAATGGGGTCGAGTTTTCTTTACGTATGAGAGCCGATTTCGATTTAGTCTGTTGAGCGATTCTACACGTATACACATCTGGAGAGAGCAGGGAACAAGCAATCACACCTCCAACATTAACGAAAGGGACAGGTTTGAAGGTGGCGGAGTCCTAGTTTGGGGCGGTATCATGCTTGGTAGCCGTACTGACCTGCACATCTTCCAAGGAGGTTCAGTCACTGGTGTCCACTATTGTACCGAGGTTCTCCGGCCTCACGTGCGTCTGTTTGGAGGTGCTGTGGGTCTTGAGTTCCTCTTCATGGACAACAACACTACACCTCATCGTTCAGTGGCTGTCGCAGAACTGTTGGAGAGTGAAGATATTCAACGCATGGGGTGGCCAGCAAGGTTCCCGGACCTAAATCCAATCGAACACGTGTGGGACCTTCTCGGGAGATGCTTGGCAGCACGTCACCATCCGCCAGCAACGATTCCGCAGCTGCGATTGGCGCTACAAGAGGAATGGGTCGCGATGCCTCAACAACTCCTTGACAACCTCGTCCTCAGCGTGGACAGACGTTGTAAATCCTGCAACGCAGTCACGGGTGATCATAACCCCTACTAAAGACTGGATTTGTCTAGGCAGCCGCCTGTCACGTGGACGTTACTGTTTTCTGTCCAGTTGTGCTCGAAGCTATCTTTTCAATAAAGTGCCTTTTTATCCTTTGGATTCCTTGTTTGGTCGGTTTTGCTCACTTGTCCGATATTCTTACATCTTGGGGATCTTATGGTAGGATTTGAGTCGATGTGGAGCACGTCTACACGACGTTACATTCGAAAAACCGTCTCGTCCTCAATTTTTGCACGCCAGTGTATTTCCAGCGCGGTCGAAGTCTTCTAAATAGATGATTCCGATTCCAGTTTGTGCTGTTCCAATCTGATGTGTGTGGTTAAACTTCGATTCCGTTCCGCGTGTTCCGATGAGAACAGTTCGGTCTCGTTCTGAAGCCGTACGTTTTGACGTATTGTGTGACGATCTTAAATTAGCATCTTGCTATAAATTTCCGTTGGCAGTAACGTTTCGAAAATAAAGCGCTTCGCCGCCGTGGGTGGCGCGGTGGTCTAAGACCTGTTTCCAACCATTCGTAGTTTTACAGCTATCTTCTTTCCATTCCTCCGAGTGGTTCGAAGAGCTGGTTCCTAAACATTGGTCCCAGGGGTCTAGCAGCTGGCTTTTAAACATTCTTCCGAATGGCCTAAGTGCCTGGCTTCTAACTATTCGTCCGGGTGGTCTAAGTGCTGTCTTCTAACCACTAGTCCTAGTGATCTAAAAGCTCGTTTCTAACTATTACGTCCGAGTGGTCTAAGAGAGTTGGCTTTTAACCAACCGTTCCGATGGGTCTAAAAACTGGCTTCTAACCATTCATCCGAGTGGTCTAACAACTGGCTTTTAAACATTCCTTCGAATGGCCTAAGTGCGTGGCTTCTAACTATTCGTCCTGGTGGTCTAAGTGCTGTCTTCTAGCCATTAGTCCTAGTGATCTAAAAGCTGGTTTCTAACTATTACGTCCAAGTGGTCTAAGAGAGTTGGCTTCTAACCAACCGTTCCGAGTGGTCTAAAACATGCTTCTAACCATGCATTCGAGGGGTCTAACAGCTGACTTTTAAACATTCTACCGAAATGCCTAAGTTCCTGGTTTCTAACTATTCGTCCGGGTTGTCTAAGTGCTGTCTTCTAACCATTAGTCCTAGTGATCTAAAAGCTGGCTTCTAACTATTCGTTCGGGTGATCTAAAAGCTGGCTTCTAACTATTCGTTCGGGTGATCTAAGTGCTGTCTTCTAACCATTAATCCTAGTGATCTAAAAGAAGGCTTCTAACTATTACGTTCAAGTGGTCTAAGAGAGGTGGCTTCTAACCAACCGTTCCGTGTGGTCTAAAAACATGCTTCTAACCATTCATCCAAGGTGTCTAACAGATGACTTTTAAACATTGTACCGAATTGCCTAAGTTCCTGACATTCGTCCGCATGGTCAAAGTGCTGTCTTCTAACCATTAGTCCTAGTGATCTAAAAGCAGGTTTCTAACTATTACGTTCAAGTGGTCTAAGAGAGTTCGCTTCTAGCCAACCGTTCCGAGTTGTCTAAAAACTGGCTTCTAAGCATTCATCCGAGTGGTCTAACAGCTGGCTTTTCAACATTCTTCCGAATGGCATAAGTGCCTGGCTTCTAACTATTCGCCTGGGTGGTCTACGCGCTGCTTCTAACTATTAGTCCTAGTGCTCTAAAAGCTAGTTTCTAACTATTACGTTCAAGTGGTCTAAGAGAGTTGTCTTCTAACCAACCGTTCCAAGGGATCTAAAACAAATAACTGGCTTCTCACCATTCGTCCGAGCGATCTAAGAGCTGGCTTTTAAGTATTGGTTTAGGTTGTCTAAGAGTTGGTTTCTAACCCTTCGTCCGAGGGTTCAAAGAGCTGGCTTCTAAGCATTGATTTAAGTGGTTTAAAAGTTGGTTTCTTACTATTCGTCAGAGTGGCATAAGAGCGGGCTTCTAAGCATTGGTATGAGTGGGCTAAGAGTTAGTTTCTACCCATTCGTCAGAGTGGTATAAAACTTGGTTTCTGACCATTCGCCCGAGTGATCTGAGAGCTGCTTTCTAAGCCGTGGTTTAAGTGGTCTAAGAGTTGCTTTCTAACCATTCGCCCGAGTGATCTAAGAGCCATTCGTCTGAATTATCTAAGAACGAATTCTACTTATTGGTCCGAGGTGGGTTAGGGTTCAAATCTCGGTGAAGAATGCATGCTGTGTTTATCCTTCTGGCCTGGCTTTCTCCCCCGCACGAGGATAACCTGTTTTCCGGTTATTTGGGGAGCGGCGCCCCCACGGCTCGAGCTCACCTTGTGAAGGAGTACATTTCGTTTACTCTTGAACGATACCATCACCGAAGGGACAGCTGTTCATCCAGCTGATGGGCGATGGCGTCCCCACGGCCCGAGCCGATTTTCTCTTATAATTTTTATTTTTCGTCTTTAGTTCATATCTTGACATGTGCGCGCCTCAGTTGTAGGCTGCTGAGGTTGTGATGAGGCGCCAGCTCCGGGTTTTGTTCCTCGTTCCCTTCCCAATCTTTTTCTCTTTTATGTTACATTTTCTGTTTTTCCGGAGCTGGTTAGCTTAGACCTACCTGCACGTTTGCCGTGTGCGGTGACCCGTACAGGTGGAAAAAGGGATGCTGGAGGCTGAGGTATCTGGTGGCAGGGTTGTAGTGGTCTCCAGATGCCAACACTACTCTTTGCCCTCTGCTTAACCCTAAACGGGAGGCTGGGAGCTAACCCACTCCTAGTCAGGAAGTCCGTGGCCGAGTGGCGTCCAGACATTTTGCGGCTTGTCGTTCTGTTCGGCAGGGTGAGTTTGGCGGTAGGGTAGGCATGCCAAAGGGGTGTACCCCGGACACGGGAAAGTCTGGTTGCACGCCGAGCGTATGTCTGCTCTACCAACCAGCTATATCCGCTGACTATCCCTAGAGCCGTGTCCTGCGTCCTCTTGGGCTTGCGGACCTCCGGCTCTCCCTCGTTGGGCTCGGTAGTGGGTGGGGAGGTCGGCGGACGGATCTTTCTGCTTCCTCATGGCAACACAAAGTGTTTCCCATGCTACCACTTTAAAGCTCCCTGTGGAGGATGGTACACCTTCCTCCACAAAGAAACTTGTCTCAACTCATTGCAATGCTGTTTCTTTTAATAAAATCTGGTGACTCTTCACAGTCACTTAGTAGCAAGAGTCCTTTCTAGATCAACAAGGCTCTGCAGGCCATTGCTGGCTCTCCAAAAGTTTCAAGAAGCTCCCTTCCAGGGGATCTTCTCGTGGAAACCTCTAATCCACGCCACAGTGCCACCTTGCTGGAAACGACCGTTTTGCTTGGCATTCCTGTTCAGGTTTCCCCGATGGTTACCTCAATTCCTCTCGCGGTGTAGTCCACTCCCGCGACCTACTTAAATGTAGCGATTAGGAATTGCTGAAGGAACTTGGTAACCAGCATGTCATTGGGGTTCGGAGGATTCTTTTTAGGCGGGATGGGAAATCTATTCCCTCCCGTAACATCATCCTAACCTTTGACTCCCCAACCCTGCCTTCTTCCATCAAGGCATGTTATTTACGGCTTGATGTTCGGCCGTATATCCCGAACCCCTTGCGATGTTTAAGGTGCCAGCATTACGGTCACTCCCAGCAGTCTTGCCGTAATGTTGCAAAGTGTGGTCGCTGTAGTTCCACAGAACACTCTTTGGCGGAATGCTCTGCAGAGTCTGATCATTGTGTGAACTGCGAAGGGTCTCAGCCTGCTTCTTCTAAGCAGTGTCCGAAGTGGATAGAGGAACAGGCTATGTAACGCCTGAAGACAACTAAGAATCTCTCGTATCCCGAGGCTAGACGGCGGATCGCCCCTTTACAACCAGGCCGGCGGTCATATGCTTCAGTTGTGGTGCAGAAGGCTTCAGTGGGGTCCAGACTGAGGTGACCATCCCAGCGCGGTGTCCTTATGATTTTGAGGACATCGTTGTTGCTGGATTGGAGGCGCTGAAGTCTCGCCGCATTGCCTCCAAGGCGACATCAACATCGTCGCCTAAACCTTCCTCTATGCCGAAAACATCTTCTGCCAGCACAGGGACTCAGGGCACTGCAAAGAAAAAGCCGGAAAAGGTGAAACCAGGCTCATCCTCCCCGAAACAGAGCAGGAAAAAACCACCTATCAACACAGGGGGTAAACACAGCCCTGTGTTACCTCCAGACACTGCCGATGGATTGGAGGTGATGGACGACATGGAGACCTTCTAGTCGTCTGTCTTTTTCATTCTTTCATTTCATTTTCCATTATGGCCACACTCATTCAGTGGAATTGCCGAGGTCTGCGATCACGCATTGATGATTTGAAAGTCTTACTGTCTTCGCACACACCTGTGTGCGTGTGTCTCCAGGAGACAAAGCTTCACACGACGGACACTCTTTCGCTGCGGAGACATTCCCTTTTCCGCAAAGATCACCTGGACGGCGTTATCGCCTGCGGAGGAGTGGCCGTCGTTGTTCCTTATGGTGTTCCGGTCACTGCAGTTGCCCTTCGGACGACTTTGCAGGCAGTGGCAGTGAGACTATCTGTGCACACTCTGTTCACAGTGTGTTCTGTCTACATACCACCAGATGAAGCTATGGGCCTTTCGGATCTGAAAGATTTGGTCGACCAAATGCCGCCTCCTTTCTTCATCTTAGGGGATTTCAACGCACACAATCCGTTGGGGGTTCTACCACTCGAGACTCCAGGGGCCGTGTTGTTGAGTCTCTTCTCTACAACACGTCCCTCTGTCTCCACAACATGGGAGCTGCTACTTATTTTCATGAACCCACCCGCTCGTACTCAGCCATTGATCTGTCTCTGAGTTCACCATCTTTATATCCTGACTGGTCCTGGAGCGTGTCTGGTGATCCCCTTGGCAGTGATCACTTTCCCATATTTCTCCGTCTAGCATGTGGTGGGTACCGTTACCCTACTCGCCCTGCTAGATGGAATATTGATCGAGCCAAGTGGGACACATTCACGGCTCTGGCAGGTATTTCTCCTGCTATAGTGACCTCGGGTACGGTCAATGACGTTGTTGCGGCGGTAACGGATTCTATTGTGCAAGCGGCAGAACTTACCATCCCCAGGACGTCGACTAATCTTCAATGTTGCCCGAGACCTTGGTGGAATTACACTTGCATGGCAGCTCGTCAGGCCCATCATCGGGCTTGGGATAGGTTTCGTCGGTACCCCACCGACGCGAACCTACTTGCTTTCAAGACGGCCAAGTCCTACGCGCGATTGGTTCGTAGGCGTAGTCAACGGGATTTCTGGATACAATATGTATCCGGGATTAACTCCACTACCAGCCCTAAGATAGTTTGGGACAGTTTCCGTAAGATTCGGGGACAGTACCCATCTTGGGAAATCTCCATTCTTGAGAGTGATGGAGGAACGGTTGCTGACGCTCAGGGTATTGCTGACTGTCTGGGCGCCGTATTTTCTTCGGTGTCCAGCAGCAGCAATTACCCTGCCTCGTTCTGGCAGTTACAGCCGCGGCTTGAAAGGTCCAAGATTTCCTTTGGACCGTTTTCTTCCGCAGATTATAACAGCCCGCTGACTGCCGTGGAGCTGAAGACCGCTCTGAATCGGTCCGGCCGAACATCTGTCGGACCGGATAACATCCATTACGAAATGCTGAAGCACCTTTCTCCGTCCTCTCTTGAATGTCTGCTAATCCTGTTTAACAGGATTTGGCAAGAGCATGTCTTTCCCGAATCTTGGCACACTGCCTTTGTCGTTCCTGTTCCCAAACCTGGTAAAGATCCCACCCACCCGTTGAACTACCGGCCAATTGCTATGACGAGCTGCCTTTGCAAGGTACTCGAGCGCATCATTAATCTTTGTCTCATTTTTTATTTGGAGTTTCATCACGTTTTTTCACCTCATCAGAGTGGATTTCGCAAATATCGATCTACCACCGATCATCATCTTCGCCTTGAGACATCTGTCAGGGAGGCGTTTGTCTGGCGTCAGCACATGGTCTCCGTGTTCAGTCACCCGTCCCTAATTTAAGGTCACTGGTTCCAGGCAAGAGAGAGAGAGCCAGTGCCGTAATACAAACACAATATGAATACCCAACTGGGATTCGAACCCTGACCCATCTTGGACGAATGGTTATAAGCCATCGCTTATACCACTGCACCACCGGGATGTCTAATAAGATGCTTGACAGAATAAGCCAAGGATACAAAGCTTTCTATCTATTTCATTTTTTGAGGCGGTGGAAGAATTAACGACCACCGTGTACAACTCAATGGGCTATAAAAGGTTGCTCATGTCTAATATAAGGCCACTGGTTCCAGAGAAGGGAAAGAGCCAGTGCCATAAGACAAACACAACACCCATGCCTCACCGGGATTCGAACATGGACCCATCCTGGGCGAATGATTACAAGGCAGTGCTTAGACCATAGCGCCACTGGGGCGGCCACGTTTTAATATCGCACGTGGTGACTTGTCTTTCACTGGTAGGTGAGGGTTGAGAGGTATCCCATTGCAGATCTTCACATGATCTGCAATGGGATACGTTTTTTTTACGTTTAAACGTTTTGTTAGAGCTTTTTTCACAAAAAGAAGTGTGAGTTTGACGTTTTATGCATTAACTTTTCTAAATATTGTGCTTCAATGTATTTATTTTTTTTATCTTTATTCGATTTCAGTTTTGACGCATTTGTTTGGTTTCAGGAACAGACAAGCAACACGAATATGCAGAACCATACATTTCATTCCCACCTTCCTCAAGACAGGCAAGTAAATTAAAATGTTTTTCTCATTTTCATACAATTTTTACTGCTTCACAAAATGTTTCAGAAGATTATGGTCACCACCTATGCATAGCCATTCATAATTGTCTTTCTTGTCGTCTGAATAACGATATTGGCTATCTATTTTATGTCATATATGGCTGGTGTGATTGGGTTATCAAAGAATATTTTTTTCAATAAACACCCTAGAATATTCATGATAGGAAATAGTTTCCTAATGTAAGGTATGTTATTAATTTGCTCCAAACATTAAAACTTTCAGGCAGAGATATCCAAGGAGATCCCTGTTTCTTAACCCTTTGTGGAGCTGCAACGAATAAACTCGGGATTTCCAAAATCAAATGAAATCACCTGGGATTCGATGACAAACAAGTGAGCCTAACGTTGCTGGAAGGAGTGATTGATTGAAGGCCACCATGAGCAACTCGATGGGCTATAAACAGTCGTCCGTCTCTAATTTTGGGCCACTAGTTCCAGAGAAGGAGAGAGCCATTGCTGAAAGACAGAGATAACATCCATACCTCGCCTAAATTCGAACTCAGACACATCACGGATGAATGGTCACAAGCCAGCACCCTTGCTACAGCCGGCCGGCCTGGAAGGAGTGAACCTGGCATCAGAAAACGCTGCTACCTTCGCAGCTCTGTTATTCAAAGTCATCATTTAGGGGAATGATCGGCTCTAATAATATTTGACTGATTATTTGGCAACAGAGCTGCAAAAATGGCGAATAATCCGAGAAAAAAGAGCGAAGATGTTTGAGACACTTCCCTCTACCCAGAGGCATGATGTCCGTGTCAGGTGGATGAGCCCTTCCACTTAGAGTTCAGAATAAAGGACTACAAGGGGTCGCTTACCATCAGTGACAGGATAAAACCTAAGATAGCAGAGAGAATACCTTTGGGTCAATTGCTTGTACCCAGTGGCATGATTTTCGTGTCGGGTTAATGAGCCCTGCCGCATGATACCTAGTGTCAAGGAGCGGAGAATAAAGAACAAGAAGGGTGTGCTAATCACCAGTGACATGTTAAAACCTAAGAAAGGTGAGAGAAGACGTTTCAGTTACTTGTTTCTACACAGTGTCATGATGTCCATATCGGGTGGATCAGCCCTTCCACATCATGCCTTGTGTCATGGAGCAGAGGATAAAGGACTAAAAAGAAGCGCTTATAACCAGTGGCAGGTTACACCCAGAAGAAAGGATAGAGAGAAGACGTTTGAGTTACTTGTTTCTACTCATTGGCATGATGTCCGTATCAGGTGGATGAGCTCCTTCCCCATCATGCTTTGCATCATGGAGCATAGGATAAAATACTAGAAGGGAGCGTTTATTACCAGTGACAGGTTAAAACCTAAGAAAGGAGAGAAGACGTTTGAGTTATTTGTTTCTACCCTGTGGCATGATGTCCATATCAGTGGATGAGCCATTTCTCATGATGGCTTGTGTCATGGAGCAGAGTCAAAAGGACTAGAAGGGTGCGCTTATCACCAGTGGCAGGTTGAAACCTAAGAAAGGAGGGAGAAGACGTTTGAGGGTTCGTGTTTCTACCCAGTGGCATGCTGTCCGTATCAGGTGGATACACCCTTCCCCCATCATGTCCTGCGCCATGTAGCAGAGAATAAAGTACTAGGAAGGGAGTGCTCATCACAATTGACAAGTTGAAACCTAAAACAGGAGAGAGAAGACGTTTTCGTCACTTGTTACCAAACTCATGATATTCCTATTATCTCTTCTAATGCTAAGTATCAAACACTACTGTTTGTGAAAATTGCAACACCGACAAAGAATTGCGCTATTCAATTGGAATTCATATCGCCCATTCCTCGTGTTACAGGAAATAACTGATTACACTTGTAGAGCTATACAAGATTTTGCCTCTTCAAAACTCAGTATCACATGAAGGTCCCTAGACCAACAATAACAGCTTGCACACGGAGTGGCATTGAATGGAAGAGGTTTTTGATATCGCCCTGGGGAATATAGCCTGATAGGCTGCTTCAATGCAAGACAAGCGCTTGACGAGCCAGTCTCTCAGCTATCATATCCCCGATATGTTCGATTGGGGACATATCCGGGGAACGTCCAGGCCGGGGAAGAAGTTGCATTTGCCGAGTATGGAAAACATCTTGGACATTCCAGGCCACACATGGCAGAACATTGTCCTACTAGGATATAACATCTGGACAATCCTGTAGGAAGGGTATCACCTATGCTTCTAAAACATTCCTGGCGTACCTCTGGCTGTTGAGGGTTTCCCCAATTCGTATCAGACGAGATCGCGAAATGAACTCAATGGCGCCACAAACCATGACACTTAGCGTTCGTCCGGTATGACGCTACATGGTGCCGTTCACCACGATGCCTTCGTACACGTGTTCGGACCATCATAGAGAATCAAGCTGAATCGTGACTCGTCAGAAAGCACACCAATGCCTGTGTTCGGCACCCCATTGTAGTCCGAGGCTTCTGGGTAATGCACAGTAATGGGACGCTAACGACTAGTCCTCTGTTAAGCAGACGACGTAGAAATATGCTGGAGGACAAAACCTGATCTGTGCTAGTGCTGCACGTCTGTGCTAGTGCTGCACGTCTGCGCTAACACCGTGGATCTCGTTGTGTGATCGGTCACTCCATGCAGCAAAGATGTCTCTCATCCCATGTAGTCGTGCGGTTTTGAGGTCCCTTTCCCGGATATTTGTGCGTCCGGGCCTCATCTGTCAGTGACGCCATTTTCATATCACTGCACTGGCAGTGATATGAATATGTCTTTTACGAGTGGCAATTTCGCGGTACGAAAATCCAGCTTTTCTCATCTCAAGAATCTGTCTTTGTTCAAACTCCGTCAGGTGTTCATAATGAGAACTTCTTTGGCGACAGAGCATAGTGAGATGCAAGAAACATCCTTTTGACTCATTGACGAATTTTCATTGAATACATCATCTCCTTTGATACAGCTCTTTATACCCAATAGACAGTTCACATGATATTTGATCCAGCTCATTATACCCAATAGACAGTTCAAAGTGAGAAACAAGAAACATACTTTTGACTCAATGACAACTCTACATTGATTGCATCATCTCGTTTGATCCAGCTCTTTACACCCAATAGACAGTTCATACTGAGACGCAAGAAACATCCTTTTGACACAATGAAGACTATTCATTGATTGCATCATCTCATCATCTCGTTTGATCCAACTCTTTATACCAAATAGACAGTTCGGAGGATATTTGATACAGCTCTTTATACCCAATAGACAGTTCAGAGTGAGACACAAGAATCATCCTTTTGACTCAATGGCGACTCTTCATTGATTGCATCATCTCTTTTGATCCAGCTCTTGATAACCAATATACAGTTCAGAGAATATTTGATCCAACTGTTTATCCTTAATTGACAGTTCACAGTAATACACAAAAACATTCTTTTGACTCAATGACGACTCTTCATTGATTGCATCATCTCTTTGATCCAGCTCTTTAAACCCAACAGACAGTTCAGAGGATATTTGAACCTTTTGACTCAATGACGACTCTTCATTGATTGCGTCGTCTCATTTAATGCAGCTCTGTATACCCAATAGATAGTTCAGAGGATATTTGATCCAGCTCTTTATACCCAATAGACAGTTCAGGGGATATTTGATCCAGCTCTTTATACCCAATAGATAGTTTAGAGTGAAGCACAAGAAACATCCTTTTGGGTCAATGACGGCTCTTCATTGATTGCATCATCTCATTTGATGCAGCTCTGTATACACAATAGACAGTTCAGAGGATATTTGATCCAACTCTTTATACCAATAGACAGTTCAGGGGATATTTGATCTAGCTCTTTATACCCAATAGATAGTTCAGAGTGAAGCACAAGAGACATCCTTTTGGGTCAATGACGGCTCTTCATTGATTGCATCATCTCATTTGATCCAGCTCTTTATACCTAATAGACAGTTCAGAGGATATTTGATCCATCTCTTTATACCCAATAGACACTTCAGAGTGAGACACAAGAAACATTCTTTTGACTCAATGACGACTCTACATTGAATGCGTTATCTCGTTTGATCTAGCTCTATATACCCAACAGACAGTTCAGAGTATGACACAAGAAACATCCTTTTGACTCAATAACGACTCTTCATTGATTGCATCATCTCGTCTGATTCAACTCTTTATGCCCAGTGAACAGTTCAGAGGGCCCTTCTCCAAAATCGCATGTGCATTTTGACAGACATTTTAATCAATTGCATGTCCCAACTTTTTGTACATATCCTGTAAGATTATCCTGTAAGTTTCAAAAGAAAATCAGGAGTCTTTCATAGTTCTGCAATTTTCACACAAAGTAGTGTATTATTATGATGCACTGCGCTAATTCTAAAAAGGGACTTGTCTTTTTGATTGCAGCAGCGATCAGATGAAGGAAGTTTTGCGACTATCAAGCGTGCTCCACCAAGATCAGGATCAATGGTATCAGCATACAAACCAGGTATGTGGATTTAATATAAAATGAAAATATCTTTACAATAAGATGTAAAACCTCCTTCCTACGTAAAATAAGAAATAAATGAAAAATCCACAGCTCAGATAACATGCTTAAATTAGAAGTACGAATATAATTTTCTTTGACCTCAGTGATTTTTTCAGAGCGCTGTATACAACAACTTAATTGATAAGAGTAAATATATTAATTAGTAAGAACAACTTATTTTTACCCCTTTTCAGGTTATTGTTCGACTTCTTGCAGGCCATAGACACTCACTGCGGTTGTTTATCGCGGAAACAGAAACAAAAATCGGGAAAGTACCGTACTTTGTAGACAATTTATGCTACGCATCTTTCGCACGCCAAATCTTTGTCGGTGTAAAATATTATGTGCACAAAAAAGTTTTGAAGCGTTTATTGTATGACGTATTCCGTTAATTAACATATTTCCGCCCCGGTGGCGCAGTTGTGGAAGCGATGGCCTCTGATCATTCGTCCGAACGGGGTTCGGGTTCGAATCCCGGTGAGGCATGGATGTTGTGTTTGTCTTACGGCACTGTCTCTCCCCCTTCCCTGGAACCAGTGACCCTAGATTAGGGACGGGCGACTGCTTATAGCCCATTGAGTTGCTCACGGTGGTCGTCAAACCTCCACTCAAAAAAAAAAAAATAAAAAATAAAATTACTTATTTCCGACATTTCCCAGCGTTGTTGTCATGTGACCGTGACTGTTCCACAGTATAAAATGTAACACAGAAGTTTGCCCAACAGTCAAACGCACTTGCACATCGGTAGGTGAAAGATGGCAAGCGATACTGCGTTTGTTGCGAATTTCATCAAGGAAAAATGCTGCAAAAGCATGTTTATCGATGTGTTTCGTTCTGGGGGAGAATATTGTATCGAAAGGCACATGTGAGGTTTGGTTTAGACGGTTTAAAGCAGGTGATTTAGATGTTAGCGATTGAGAACCTAGCGGAGCCCCGCAGATGGTTGCACAAGAGGAACTGCAAGCATTGCTGGATGAAGATTCATCTCAAACGCAAAAAGAACTTGATGAATACCTGCGGGTAACTCAACAAACCATTTCCAATCGTTTGCGCGCTATGAGAAAGATTCAGATGGATAGAAAATAGGTTCCACATGACCTGAGTTGGAGGAACAGGGATGAGCGTGTCATGAAGTGTTTGAATCTGTTGAATAAACAACACAATCTTTCCTGTGGGAAATCTTTACGGGTGATCAAAAGTGGATATGGTACGACAATCTCAAACACAAAAAACACTGGGTAGACCTCGGTGAAGCAACGACGTCGACACCGAAACGCAATATTCACTCCAAGAAAGTTCTGCTGTGCATCTGGTGGGATATGAAGGGTGTGCTCTATTATGAACTATTGAAACAGGGTCACACTGTTACTGCTGATCGCTACAAGGAACAAATGCTGCGATTGAACCAGGAAATCTGTCGGAAACGTCCATTTACAGGCAAAGGATTGCGCCCCGTGAAATTACTGCATGACAACGCAAGGCCGAATGTCGCAAACTCGGTCAAGGAATACGCCGGGATTTGAACCCAAGTCCGCTTATTCCGGAACAAGTCGCTCTACCAACTGAGCTACGCAGACGTTCATTCTGATTGCTATGTGCATTTATGTCGTGTGCGTCCTGCTGGCAGGTACGTCACATCTCCCCACCCGAAAGAGGGCCGGGGGCATGGCCCACGGGTCAGCCGTGACCATGAATCGTTGCAGGCAGCCATCCACTGTAGAACGTGCACTTGAGAACTCCCAGTCAATCTGGTGTGTGGAATGCAACGTCACACACATTTATTTTTCGAAGCGCTGGAGAAGGGATTCTCTGATTTTTCCTATCTCGCTGTGTGGAAATAACATAACACCATTGCGAGATTTTGAACGGTCGGGTCATCCGGATTGTTCGGGCGCCATTATAACGAAGTAAATTTCTCCGTCATTTTTGGTCTACGCCGGGATTCGAACCCGAGTCCGCTTATTCCGAAACAAGTCGCTTTACCAACTGAGCTACGCAGACGTTCATTCTGATTGCTATGCGCCTTTATGTCGTGTGCGTCCTGCTGGCAGGTAGTCACACTTTTAGACTGCCATTTGTTCCGATCAATACAACATGGTATGTCTGCTGTACGGTTCCGGACATGTGACGAAGTGCAAAAATGGGTTGACGACTTCATGACGTCACACGACGAAGTATTCTTCGTGGCTGGAATCTTTCAGCTGCCCGACCGATGGCGGAAGGTGATAGATAATGACGGTGCATATTTTTATTCGTAAAGGTATTGCTGTTTTCTCTCAAATTACATGTTGCGTTGTCTTAAAACGCTTTAAAACTTATTTGTACAACTACTAAAACGTGAGATTCCAGAGTTCACATTTATTTGCGTACAACACAATGCATTTATTCGCGTCACTCATGATTAAACCAAGCCACAATCTGAAACAGACTAAGTAGAATTAAATCATAACAACAAACAATAAAGTTTACTTATTCTTGACCTTCAGCATTACTTAGGTAGATGAATTAATGGATGTTATTGTCGTAAAATGAATGAAAGAAGACATGTGAGTCATAAAATTAAATATTTACAAAAGAATGGCGGCGGCAATGGTAAGTGTTTATTTTGTTCAGTTTTCCAAAGACAATATTTATTCTTATTAACACTTATTATTCAGATTTAGACGAACACTATCAATGAGCGTGACAAAGATGAAATGTGCTGTAGGTACGAATGTCCATCAAGTGAAAATTTCTACAATCGATAAAACATCCGAAAACAGAAATAACTACTGATTCCCACTCGCAGTCGAAAAACGGAAATTATTCATAAAAACTTTCTCATAGTAGAGGATATCAGAGGCAAAGTAATTTTCAAATCGAACAATTCGGAGAAGAGATACAGAGGGTGTTTCACGAAGAGTGTCCAAAAAGAATAGGAAAGTAACGGTTAGTCGTAGCAATAAAGTGAAGAATACAAAATACGCAGCAAACAGAGTACAATTCAGTTATGACAGTTGCACACCCAGGAATGAAAAATTTCCAAAAAAATACAAAAATTAAATATTAGGGGTATTCGAAAGTATCCGCAGCCTCCAGTAGCAGGCGCTCTATGAATCTAACCGACCGGCGACCCGTGCTGTCAGTTCGTACATGAAGCCAAGCATGGCTGTCGATAAAGTTCATTTGCGGCACTGTTTGTTATTCGTGCTTAATTTACGGAAAAGTGCGAGTGAAGCATACGGTTTAATATGTCAGGCGTATGGCAAAATGGTTATGGGTGAGCGAACGTGTCGAGAATGGTTTGCCAGGTTTAAGGAAGGTGATCTAAGCTTGGGAGACAAGCCACGTGCAGGTAGACTGCAGGAACTCGCGGACGAGGAGAGGGAATCGCTTTTGCACACTCGACCACGCAACTAACGAAACGTTTGAAAGTGACTCAAATGACGGTGTTACGGTGTCTACAGACCTTGGGAAAGATCCAGAAGATTAGTAAGAGGGTTCCGCATACTTTAACAGAGAATAATATTGGTCAACGATTGAGCATCTGCATGTCGTTGCTGAAGAGGTTTCAAGAGAAGAATGTCTTGTGAAAGGTTGTCACCGGGGATGAAAAATGGGTCTATTGCGACAACCTCGTACACAAGCGATCCTGGGTCGACACAGGCCAGCCATCAGCATCCACTGCGAAACAGGATATCCACGGGAACATGTGCTGTTGTGTGTGTGGTGGGATATCTTAGGGTTATGTACTTCGAACTGTTGAAACCGGGCGAAACAATCATTGCATAACGATATAGCGATCAGTTGATGAAACAGAACGCCGCAGTCGAGTTAAAACGCCCATATACAGGTGAAAGACGGCGCTCAATCATCCTGCTACACGATAATGCCAGACCACATGTCGGTGCCATCACGAAATTAACCCTTGAACAGTTACACTGGGAGCTTTTACTGCCCCTGCTTACTCCCCGGAAATTGCACCCTCAGACTTTCATCTGTTTCGCTCTTTGCAACATGCCCTAGTCCAACATAGGTCCATCACAGTTCCATACGTGGAATATTTCGTCACTGCGTTCTTCATCTCACAACTCGAGGCCTTCTATAACAGGAGCATTCATTTGTTGTCTGAAAAATGGCAATAAATGAATGCCCTTGTGATAGAAGGACTCATAGAAGGAATGATGCTAACGGCCAATATTTCGTTGAATAAATATGTACCGGTTTCCTCATTTTTCCTCTCAACGATTTCCTTAAAACAGCGGAAACTGTTGCATACCCCTAATATTAATACGCCCCATCCCACTGATACCAAAGCCAATTAATAAACAAGTTAGTAAAATCAAGCAATGCATTGATTAGTATACGCTTTCTAACATACCGGAGATCATTACTCAAGTTATTACTCAAGTTATGAGGATAATGACTGTTGAACAAATCTCGCCCCTCTGTCCTGGCCTTCCATCTCATTTCCGTGATATTCAACAGAACCGGTTAAGTATACTTCCGAAACAACATCAGAAAGTTTTGTCGAAAGGTTTATCTCTCTAAAGATTCAGCATTTACAATCCTAAACCGGTATTATCCACCTTCAGATTTATCTGAAACTAACTAGACGGAGGAAGTGCATGAAATTGAGAAAGCGATTCGTAAGAGATATACTCGTCCAGAGAACATTTAGCAATTGACGAACGCCATCACGTTCTTCTGGTTGAACGTACATGTACAATGATATCAGCACCACCTTAAATCCATGCCTCATGGATTTAGTCTGTTTTTAAAGCCAAGAGTGAGGCCATACGTTGTGAGGTACCCATTCCTCCAAAAATTTATTACTTCATTGTACATTTGTATTTAGAGCTGAGCATGGTGGTAGCGAAATTTTGATACAGAAAGAAAAACATTAAAAATGAAAATGTGACCCAAAACGATTTTATCTAGATTGCTCGGAAAATCGGCTTTTCCAGTATTTTTCTTAGATACGTAGATATCTCAAAAACTTTTTAAAATGAAGGTCAGTACTTGCCCAGCTCTGATTCATTTTGAATTTCGAGGAAGGATTCATTTAAAATAAAATAAGTACCTCATAATTTGTTTTTGCTTTTCAGTTCCAAAGTGACGATTTATCGATTATAATCATCTGTAGTTGCAGTATTTTGGATGTAATTAATATAAACCATGTGGGGTAAAATAATATAAATGAGACACAACAATATTTCAAAGAAATTAACTAAAGTTGCCCAAGATCTTGTTTTATACGGGGTGGTTGTAAACTCCTTCAACAAAACAAGAATGGTGATAGTACAGATCAAAGCGAATAATATTTGCAATGGAACCTAGGGCCGCATTCTCCTCCTAGTGCAATAAAAGAGCTCGCTCGAAAAATGTCCAGCAGGCACACGGAGTCCCAACCAGTACATGCGAAGCGCAAGATGCAAGTCAGGTGCGCTGAACTTGCGCGTAGACGATGAGGAGCAAACATTTAGAAACGCAGCTGAACCCGTTCAGCGATATTACCGTGCGAACATCACATGAGAATTGACGTACACGTCTGTCCGGCGAAGCGTACCGTGTGTTTCTAGAGCAAGTGCTTCCCTGTCTGTTGTAGGGAGTTCTGCTCACCACACGGAGGGACATGTGGTTTGTGCATGATGGGGCCCCAACTAACTTTGCCACCGAGGTCCGATACTTCCTAAACGCGACATATTCCGGGCGGTGGATTGGACGCGCTGGACCTGTGGCTTTGCCTCCACGCTCCCCGGACCTTAATCCACTGGACATTTTCTTCTGGCAGCACATGAAAACATTGGTGTACGAAACATCTGTGGACGCCCTGGAAGATCTCGTTGTGCGAATCGCTGTTGCTGCGGACAAGATCAACACCACACCGGGAGTCTACGAGAGGGTGCGACAGTCCTTCATTCGCCGGTGTGGGCTGTACAACGACGATCTTGGACGCCAGTTTGAGCAGCTCCTTTGAGTCTTTCTCTGATGCGACTGGAATTGTGCAACTCATAAATTAGGTAGGTCTCTTTGTTTTCACTGTTAAAGGCTCAACTTGGATATATAACTTTACTCTTTTCTGGCACTAAGAGTGGAATGCGATCCTAGGTTCCATTGCAAATATTGTTCGTCTTGATGTGTACTATCAACCCTCGTATTTTGTTGAAGGAGTTTACAATCACCTTGAATACACCTGAGTGCCAAAACATTATGACCACTTGCTAAATACGAGGGGGAGTCACAAAATAACTTTCCCAACATCATATATTTCGTATTTATTAGTATGAAAAGAAGTATATACATCCCTTAGATATGGTAATCCGTATACTACGTCACCTTGTTTGTTGAGACACCTATCAAACCAGGAGATCCATGCGTCGAATCCTTGTCTATAAAAGTTTGGCGGTTGTCCATACAGACATTGTTTCACTGCACGTTTCGCAGCGTCATCCAACCGGAATCGTTTCCCACGAAATTGCTGCTTTAACCGTGGAAAGATGTGAAAATCTGACGGAGCCAGAGCAGAGATATGGACCGGATATTTCGGAATTTGCCATTCCCAGCCTTCAAACAGATTCACTGTGAAACGAGCCGAATCAGCAGTGTAGCGGAATATCCATGTTTCATCTCCGATGATGATGTGCCGTTAGATATCGTCATCATGTTCATTGTAGCGAAGCAGATGCATGAGAGATGCATCCGTGCGGTAATTCTTGTATTCCTCTATCAGTTGTCTGGGAAACACGGAGTCATGCGAAAGATGGAATTTTTCTTCCAGGTGATGCAGTGTTACACGATGATCTTCAGGTAAGCACTTGTCAATTGCACATGATCTGGTGATATGGAAGGACGTCTGGTCCTTGGTTCATAAATGGACACACCCAATCCGCCCGATACTCTCCGCATCGATATCGGAGCATACAAGCGCTCCCACCTACCTCATGCACTCCGCAAAATGTCGCCCGCTGTGGCCTGTGGGTCTGCTACGGCATGACATCTGATGCGACGATGGTTGCGGTTAGACGTCCGTCTCCGTGCTCCGGTCCTCCTACGATGTTGCACAGGTTCTTCCTGAGACCACTGTCTCCAAATGAGTCCGACGGTTATGGCATCACGTTGCGTTACTTCCGCAATACCACGCAAGGACTTTCCGGCCGTACGAAGACATACGATGACACCTCTCGCGAACTCATCCGTTTGACGAAATCGCGTTCGACGGCATCTTAACGGCATTGGCACCCTTTGTTCGTTCTCCAGACACGGTTACAGCTGAACCACAGACTTCTCGCGGCCGTGACGATGTCTCGACTTATGGTCTCACGGGCTGGTTGTCCGCTTATATCCCGAGCACTTTTCGTGTCATTTGCCTGCAAATGCAATCATTTGTATAACTTGTATGTGTGCATCCATCCTACAATTTGCATGGCGCAACGTTCACGTCTTCGTGGCGTGGCATATTCTCTGTCAGGCAGTGTATATGTTTTTTTGATCGCAGGTTTAACGACCACCGTGAGCAACTTATTGGGCTATAAGCAGTCACCCGTCCCTAATTTATGGCCACTGGCTTCAGGGGAGGGAGAGAACCAGTGCTGTAAGACAAATACAACATCCATTCCTCACCGGGATTTGAACCCGGACCGATCACAGACGAATGGTCATAAGCCAGTGGTTAGACCACTGCACCACTGGGACGGCTCTCGTGCCATACGTGATAGCCGTCGATCACTTAGGATGACGCCTCAGTAACGCGAAGTGCTGTCTTCAGAAAATTCGTTTGATATGGGTATGGGTTAGAATCCCAGTGAGGCATGGATGTTGCGTTTGTCTTCCAGCGCTGGCTTTCTCCCTTCACTGAAACTCGTGACCGTAAATTAGGGATGAGCGACTGCTCATAGTACACTGAGTTGCTCATGGTAGTCGGTAAGTAGACAAACAAAACAAAAAAGCAAAGCACTTATAGGATCGATGAGACGCCCTGAAAAATTATGGCATTGAACAACCTTAGGTTGTTCAACTCCACAGTCCACCTTCATTCTCATGCGGTGGTCATCCGTTCCCATACAGAAGAGGGATTCGTCGCTGAACACTGTATGTCGCCAGTCCGTAACATTTCACGCTGCTCGCTACTGACACCACTGCAATCGAAGCCGACGATGGTTAGGTGTAATTGGCAGAAAACGCAAGGGCTGTCAAGAATGCAGATTCGTCTATGCCAGGCGTCTGGAAATGTTTCTGGCGGACACAGGGGTCCCTAGTACAGCCGCCACATGTCTCTGGATATTGGATAAGGACGTCTTTGCATCTGTGCGTGCCGCTCTCACGATCTCACGGTCCTGTCTGCTGATGGCGTGTGTGGGTCGTCTAGAGCCAGTCCGCCGTGTTTGGGTGCCTTCCCGTGTCCATTGCTTAAAACACGATCACACCGGACTGTCCGATCGGCCCAAATGGTGGCATATTCGGTGCGTCGTCTATGACGATGCGGTCTCGTTCAAACACCGTTAGGTGCTCGTACGCACATCTACGGCGGCTCCTTGGCATGTCTATCGCTCAGGGATCTCACCTGACTCTTACCGTGCACTTCGGCACGAATGTGGAGTCCCCTGCGAGGGGCCTTATAAGCCCCAAGTATCTACTGTGGCTCCTCGGCATTTCTATCGCTCAGAGATCTCACCTGACTCATACCGTGCACTTCGGCACGAATGTGGAGTCCCCTGAGTATGGCTTTATAAGCCCCCTAGGATCTACTGTGGCTCCTCGGCCTGTCTATTGCTCAGGGATCTCATTTGACTCTTACCGTGCGCCGCCCCGGTGGCGCAGTGGTCTAAGGCGCTGGCCTCTGATCATTCGTCCGTAAGGGGTCCGGGTTCGAATCCCGGTCAGGCATGGATGTTGTGTTTGTCTTACGGCACTGGCTCTCTCCCTTCCCTGGAACCAGTGACCCTAAATTAGGGACGGGCGACTGCTTATAGCCCATTGAGTTGCTCACGGTGGTCGTTAAAACTCTAATCAAAAAAAAAAAAAAAAAAAAAAGACTCTTACCGTGCACTTCGGCACGAATGTGTAGTCCCCTGCGCGGCGCCTTATAAGCTCCAAGGATGTACTGTGGCTTCTCGGCATGTCTATCGCTCAGGGATCTCACCTGACTCTTACCATGCACTTCTGCACGAATGTGGAGTCCCCTGCGTGGGGCCTTATAAGCCCCAAGTATCTACTGTGGCTCCTCGGCATGTCTATCGCTCAGGGGTCTCATTTGACTCTTACCGTGCACTTTGGCACGAATGTGGAGTCCCCTGCGCGGCGCCTTATAAGTCCCAAGGATATACTGTGGCTCCTCGGCATGTCTATTGCTCAGGGATCTTACCTGACTCTTACCGTGCACTTCGGCACGAATGTGGAGTCCCCTGCGCCGCGCCTTATAAGCCCCAAAGATATACTGTGGCTCCTTGGCATGTCTATCGCTCAGGGATCTCACCTGACTCTTACCGTGCACTTCGGCACGAATGTGGAGTCCCTGCGTGGGGCCTTATAAGCCATGAGGATATACTGTGGCTCGTCGGCATGTCTATCACTCAGGGATCTCACCTGACTCTTACCGCACACTTTGGCAGAAATGTGGAGTCCCCAACGTGGCTGCTTATAAGCACCAAGGTTGGCGTATGCAGCGCCGGTCTTAGACGCGCGGGCGTGCGAAATTGCACGAAACTAATCATTTTCATGTCTGACTTTCACGTAGCTACTCGCCGAGTTTCGCGTTAATCGCACAGTTTTTTTTTGGTGCGAGGATATTTATGGCAATGAGTGTATATGCATTTAAAATAAAATAAGGAATACAGATATCAGTTCTAGAAAAAAATGTTTTAGACATAGGTGAAAAATACTCAATTAAAAATGGAAATTCGATGGCCACATAGCAAGAATAGAAAATACTAGATGGACTAAGATAGTAACAGAGTGAAGTCCACACAAAAGAAAGAGAAGAAATGGAAGACCAGAAGGAAGATGGATGGATGGATGACATAAGCACAACTGCGGGAAAGCTGTGGAATAGACAAGTCCAAGACAGATACATTTGGAAAGAGATGAGGGAAACCTATAGCCTCAGTTTGCTACAAATAATTAGTAAAATCATGCAATGCGTTGATTATGATAAGCTTTCCAACATACCAGAAATCATTACTCAAGTTATTACTCAACAAATAAGGATAATGGCTGTGGAATAAATCTCGCTCCTGTGTTCTGACCTTTCGACCCCATTTCAACGATATTAAACAGAATCGGTTCAGTATACCTCCGGAACAACTACACTGGTGTGCAAAAATTGAGGACGAAAAGGAGAAATTAGCATAACAGCTGAACGAGCAGGCAGAACGGACCGAAAGACCACTCAGGAGATATACCAGGATCCGGTACGGTAGGGCATGCGAATATACGCAGCATGACGTAGGGGTGGGGGAGTGTCGGAAGGGTATAAAGTACACGGGCGGTGTACGCTCAGCAATTCGGTGAAAGCTTTTGCACGGTGTACATCGGTTTGAACGACGTCGAGTTGCTGAAACCGTGTGGTATGGCCAACAGGCAATCCACTAGAGGACATCTGGATGAATTTACCAGAGGTCGCGTCATTGGGAAGTTGGAAGGAGGTCGAAGTGTGACTAGTGTGGCCGAGGAGTTCGGGATCGCTCACAGCATCGTTTCACGAGCTTCGAGAGCATTTCAAACGACAGGAACAGCTGTTCGAGAGTTTAGCAGTGGTCGTCCACGAGCAACCACAGCGGCGGACGACCGGTATATTGTTCAACAGGCGAGAAGAGACAGACGGCAGACAGCGGGAGAAATCGCAAGGCACATGCAACAGACAACTGGACGTCCGTTATCGCGTTTTACCGTGGCCATGAGGCTCCACAAAGGTGGTCTATTTTCACGACAACCAGTACGGTGTGTGCCATTAACGCCTGCTCATCGGAGGCGGCGGTTTCTGTGTTGTGCCAGGAACACAAGAACTGGACACATCAGCAATGGGGTCGAGGTCTTTTTACGAATGAGAGCTGATTTAGTCTGACGAGCGATTCTGGGAGTATACACATGTGGAGAGAGCAGGGAACACGCAATCACACCTCCAACATCATCGAAAGAGACCGGTTTTGAGGTGGCGGAGTTCTCGTTTAGGCCGGTATCATGCTTTGTAGGCGTACTGACCTCCACATCTTCCAAGGAGGTTCAGTCACTGGTGTCCGCTATTGCACCGAAGTTCTCCTGCCTCACGTGCGTCTGTTTAGAGGTGCTGTGGGTCCTGAGTTCCTCTTCATGGACGAAAACGCTACACCTCATCGTACAGTGGCTGTCGCAGAGCGGTTGGAGAGTGAAGCTATTCAACGCACTGATTCGCCAGTAAGGTCCCCGGACCTAAATCCAATCGAACACGTGTGAGACCTTCACGGGAGACGCTTGGCTGCACGTCACCAGCCGCCAGCAACGATTCCGCAGCTGCGATTGGCGCTACAAGAGGAATGAGACGCGATGCCTCAACAACTCCTTAACAACCTTGTCCTCAGCATGTACAGACGTTGTAAATCCTGCAACGCAGTCAGGGGTGATCATATCCCTTACTAAAGACTAGATTTTTCTTGGCAGCCGCCTGTCACATGGACGTTTCTGTCTTTTGTCCAGTTGTGCTCGAAGCTACCTTTTCAATAGAGTGCCTTTGTATCCTTTGGATTTCTTGTTTGGACGGTTTTGCTCACTTGTCCCATATTCTTACATCTTGGGGATCTTATGGTATGATTTAAGTCGATGTGGAGACTTCTGCACGACGTTACATTCGAAACACCGTCTCGTCCTTAATTTTTGTACGCCAGAGTACTAAATTTTTGTCGCATTGAAGCATTAGTCATGTGGAATAAATCTCGCTCCTGTGCTCTGAACTTTAACCTCATTTCGATGATATTCAACATAACCATTTCGGTGAACCTCCGGAACAACGTACTAACGTTTTGTCGCAATAGAAGCATTTTTAGTCAGGTCACGAGGATAATAGCTGTGGAATAAATCTCGCTCCAGTGCCCTGAACTCTGACTGCATTTCGATGATATTAAACAGAACCGATTCAGTACATCTCCGAGGACAACATGATGAAGTTTTGTCGGAATCGAAGCATTTTTACGTAAGTTATGACGAATAAGGGCAATGGAACGAATCCCGCTCCTATGTTCGGACCTTTGACCCAATATCGTCCATTTTCAAAGAGGTTCCTTCTCTGGTTGTCCCATACCACAGACTAAAATGTGATCGAAATCGAACGATTTTTACGCGAGTTATCGTGCCTACGGGCAGGCAGACGGACGGACAAAGATGGAGCATATACGCTTTTTTTAACCTACGGTTGGAAAGCGTAAAAAGGGTTGGGAGAAGAAGAAAAGACGTGGTCGGCTCACACCTTTCCGGTGATTAGTGGTTTTACCCTCCTCGGGAAACTTTTTGAAGGTCTCGGAAATGCTCTGACCCAGTCGTCTGACCTTTACAATTTGACCTTTGTCAAACTCGCTGCCTATCCCATCTGAAGAACAAGAATAACACTGATTAACAAAGCTCAGTATCAGGTGTTATTTATCCCGTTTTATAACCTCCACGTGCGCCATCATTTACCTAAAGTTAATTCGATTTGTGTTTAAGACGCGCTGGTCATAATGTTTTATCTCTGTTATGGTCCGTATTCTATTTTTAATGCCAGTTTGAACTAAAAATTAACTGGTTAAAAAATCGAGAGATAAACTCAAGTATTTTACATATAGTTTAATTTATCAGCAAATTGTTAGACTTTGTCCTAATTAATGCACAAATTTCCTAGCAGAGTAAGTAAAACTTAGTTTTATACATATAAAAGATTCTTCCCATATCAAATAATTATATCGAGCCAAAGGAATTCAATAATTAAACAAGAAAAAATCATATTATGAGAAATTGACTATTCTATCTAGCTCTCATGAAACTGAGTAATAATTTCGTGAACGACGCGAAAATGATCAATTACATTGATGGTATTAAGATAAATGACGTGGTTGTTCTGGATATTTCCTGAATTCTTTGCGGTTGATGCTGATGGTCCCATCCGCCGCTCCAGTGTAAACGGTCCTCAGGGTAATCCCGAAAATAACTTCCTTTTTTAAAGCACTTATCGACGGTTATTAGGTTTTCAGAACCGTTATCAAGATGAGAGATAATAAATCAACTCGGTCACACGATATTTCCATTAATATCGTTGAAATAGTTGCTACTTAATTTCATTAATCATCACCTGTATTCATCGCATCCGGTACTTCAAGAATAACTGACTTAGAATGCATCATGTTGGTCCTAAATTTAAAAATCGAGGAAAAATTATTTTTGTTTGCAGCCTGTTCCTGCCATTCAACATTTTTTTTTTATTTTGGAAGCACATTCAAAACTTGGTTTGATGCAGTTGATCTCCACAACGCTGTACAAATGCTGACCGCTGCAAATGTCCCACAGTGCTCTATAATTCCATGGAATGTTCTTGAAAGTTTTGAGTCAATCGAGGTGTTCAGGATGCTTGGGCATTGGTGCCAAACCCGTGGAAGGAGGCTAGATGGGGTCGCAGCTAGCCTGCAAGGCGAGCAACCTCACCCTCTCGAAAATGGTCGATGTAAATTCTCTGAAATTTAATTCTCCGTGGCTTATGAACATTTCTTTTGCATTTCATTATAAGCATAAATACTTTATAACGAAGTAAATTTCTCGTCATTTTTATCCGCGCCGGGGCTCGAACCCGGATCCCCTCATTCCGGAATAAGTCACTCTACCAATTGAGCTACGCGGACGTTTTATTCTGATTCCTATCTGCCTTTATGTCGTGTGCGTCCTTCTGGCAGGTACGTCACATCTCCTAGTACGTTACATCATCTCCCCTTATTTTATTTTTTTTTTCGAAGTGCTGGAGAAGGGATTCTCTTATTTTTCTTATCTCGCGGTGTGGAAATAACATCACACCAATGCGAGATTTTGAACGGTCGGGTCATCCGGATAGTTCGGGCGCCATTATAACGAAGTAAATTTCTCCGTCATTTCTGTCCACGCCAGGATTCGAACCCGGGTCCCCTCATTCCGGAATAAGTTGCTCTACCAATTGAGCTACGGACGTTTTATTCTGATTCCTATCTGCCTTTATGTCGTGTGCGTCCTTCGGGCAGGTACGTCACATCTCCTGGTACGTTACAACTTGAATAAATACTTTTTTGTGTTTATTCATGTAATTTCCTCTAAAGAAAAGTGAAATTGAATTAGTGCAGCACAAACGATGGACATCTCAAAGGAAATTACCTCTGGAAATGAATAAGTAGGAAGCTGCACCAATGAGATTCTCTGCCATATAGGCATCGGACGGTTTGCTGCTAAGGGTCATGGAAGAGAAAAATGTGTGCTTCGTTTCAGTAGAAACTTAAAACGTAAGCAAATATTGCTGACGGAGGAACGTTTCGGCTAAATGTATACGTTTAGGCGATGTGAAACAGTGCTGAAGAGAAATCTTTGTGCGTGAGAGAGAAAGATAGAGAGAAAGCCTTCAACTACTTTCTCTCATTGGTTTGCAGTCAGCATGAGTGATTTAGCGACGCAAATATAGGAGAAGTGTTTATTGGCGGGAATCTGAGAGCATTTCGTTTTTACACTTACGGTCAATGAAATTTGCGCACCTAGAAGAAAACATGCTACAACCGCGAAACTTTGCAAATACTTAGAGTTCGTGCTGGTATGCAAATGATCCACGTTTGATGCGATTGCGCACGATAGCAGATCCTGTGGTGGCGCTACAAGCATGAACTGGCAGCCGTATAAACTGGCATGTAGTCGATGCCCTATGAAAGCGAAAAGCACCGTCCGACGCAAGCAAGAGTACAGAGTGACAAGAATGCCGGACAAATTCCAGAATCATGGATTTACGCCACTTAGGACTTTGAGAGAGGTCTGATCATCGGACTGAAAACCACAGAGTCGTCGGGCACCGCACAGCCCGCAACGTGGATCGTTCTGACCATACCGCCCGACTGTGTTGGGAGCAGTGGACACGTGACGACACTGCCACACGGCAGAGCGGCTGCGGACGGACCAGGAGGACCACCGGTAGAGAGGAACGACGGATCCTGTGCCAGGCACGAACGGATCCCACGGGGACCCGGTCCACTATACAGGCAGATGTAGCAGCACCTGTGTGCACACGAACCGTTCCCGACACCACGCGGAAGCGAATCTCTGATCCCAAGGCCCCTTACGTGCGCTGCCATTACAAACGGAACATCACCGGCTCCGTTTGTAGTGATGCCAGGCCAGAGTCATGTAGAACGCCCCAGACTGGAAAAGTGTGGTGTTTAGCAACAGTGCCACTTCGTTTTGGAGACAGATAATCATCGTGTCCGGGTGTAGAGGTCCGTGGGTCAATGGCACAATCCCAACCTCGCTATCAAGCTCCACACCTCCCCCACTGCAGGCATTATAGTCTGGAGAGCCATAGCCTACGATAGCCGATCAGCTCTAGTAGTTGTACGTGGATCATTGACGGGACAGCAGTATGTGGATGAGCTCCCATTTCCGGCCGGCTTTACAGGTGCGCTATACCAGCAGGATAATGCCCACCCGCACACTTCTCAGGTTTCCCAGGACTGCCTACGTGATGTCCAGACACTTGCGTGGCCTTCCCGCTTCCCGGACATGTCCCCTATCGAGCATGTGTGGGACCGGTTGAAACGCCAGATGATCCAGGATTTGGAGAACACCGTCCAACACGTGTGGGCAAGTCTGCCTCAGGACACGCATCAGGCGTCTGTTCGTCTCTATGCCGGACCGTATCACCGCAAGAGGTAGTACGACGCGCTATAGAAGCTGACCGTACTACGGGCCACAGATCCCTCTGTAATTGTCCTGCAGCTCTGTTTTTGCCATCATGTTTATCATTCATCTGTATTGTTACGTTCATAAAATTTCCGTTCATACCGATGCTTATGTTTGCTGCGCAAATTTCATTGTCCGTGAGTATAAGTGTGGAAGGGAGGTTTTACTATTGACCACGGTAAGCAAAGGCTATCTCCGAGCACCAGCGAAGGAGAATGTGCCGTTAAAAATGATGAAGTGAAAACTGAAAATGGGCATCAAGGATTTCTCAATGCCACTGGGTTGATCCACGGAAGAAAACCAGAAGAGAAAACAAAAACAAAGTTAATAGTTTTTTATGCCAGTTGGAAGTCATTTTTCCTGCAGTGCAGAAGAGAAGTCTTTGTGGAGACAATGAGAGAAAGATTTCAACTTTTGTTCGTGATCATTGTTTTGCTCCTAGCACGCGTGATTTTGCGACGCATATGTTTGAGAAGAAGTGTTTGTCGGAGAAATCTGAGAGTATTTCGGTCAAAAGTAAAATATCCTTTCCCACTGAAAACAGTCGGAAATGAGGTTTTACTTTTGACCACGGTAACAAAAGACTATTTCATGCACCAGCGAAGGATAATGTGCGATTAAAATTGGTGAAGTGAAAGCCGAAATTGGGCATCAATGACTTCTCAATGCCACTGGGTTGATTCACGGAAAAGACAGGAAGAGAAAACAAAAAATAAATAAATAGGTTTTCCTCCTACCAGTTGGAAGTTATCTTTCCTGCAGCGATAATTACCCTGTCACTAAAAAAATCTGTGAAACCGTAAAACAAATTCTGATAATGCAACTTTTTTATATTTCAAGGGCTATGAATTTTATACATCCCCCCAATCTTTCATATTAGGAATTTACTTGTTTTTATTTTATTTTCAGCAGGCAAACATTGCTGATGAGTAGTTTTAGCTAAATGTATCCGTCTAGGCAATGTTAAAACTGTGCTGAAGAGAAATATTTGTGTGCGAGCGCGAGAGGGACAGTTAACTTCCAACTTCTTCCTGTTTATTGCCTTGCAGTCAGCACGAGTAATTTTGCGACGCATGCAGTATGTGGGAGAAAATGCGTTTTTTGACCGGAATCTGAGGGCATTTCGTTTTTAAGTCGAGAAGGGAGGTTTTACTGTTGACCACCGTAAGCAGAGGTTATCTCCAAGCACCAGCGAACGATAATATAAAACCATGCGATTAAAAGTGGTGAAGTGAAAGCCCAAATTGGGCATCAGTGACTTCTCAATGCCACTGGTTGATCCACGGGAAAAACCAGAAAAGAAAACGAAAAAATGAATTTGTTTTCATGCCACTTGGAAGTTATCTTTCCTGCAGCAATAATTTCGCTGTTACTCAACCACCGTAAAACAAATTCTGATAATACAATGTTTTTAATATTTCAAGGGATTACAGTTTTACCCTCCTCCGCGCCCCTTCTTTCGTATTTTAAATTTCCTTGTTTTGTTTTTTGTTTTGTTTTATTTTCAGCAAGGAGAAATTGTTCCCTAGTGAAGAAAATAAATAATAGGAACGGAAATATAAATTAAAACTTGCATCTGTTTTTGTGGATGAATATACACTGGCGGAAAGTGAAAAAAGAACACCAAGAAGGACACGTCTGATATCAACGAAATTTATACAGCATAATAACTGAATACAGAGGATAACGTGATCGAAACATTATGGCAAAATACAGCTGTATTTGCTGGTAAACTGAAAAATAACATTTCCATGTAACATGGCTAGTACGAGGTTGAACCGCCATGAACTGTGTCACACTGTGCAATTCTGGCATGGAGTCTGTCGTACAGATGCTGGATGTAAGTTTGGGGTATTGAGTTCCAAGCATCCTCAACCTGGACGCGTAAATCGGGGATGGTCGTGGCTGGCCGTGGAGACCCGAATAAGTCGTTGTCCCATAAAATTCCACACGTGCCCAATGGGGGACAAATCATCCGGTGAACGTGCAGGCCATGGAAGTTGTCTCACACCCTGAAGTGCATGTTGCGTTGCACGTGCCGTGTGTGGACGTGCGTTATCTTGCTGGAAAACACCACGATGGTACGACCTTACAAATGGCACAACAACGGGCTGAATGATGTTGTTGATGTAGGAGGTGCTGTTTAACGTACCCGGTACAAACACTAGTTGTGTACGGGAGTGATAGCTGATCGCTCCCTACACCAAGAGACCAGGTGTAGGCCCTGTGGTTTGCTGGCGGATGCAAGAAGGGCGGAGACGCTCTCCTGTGCGTCTGCGAACACGCAATCGGCCATCGGAGGCTCCCAAGCAGAATCTGCTTTCATCGCTGAACACGACAGATCGCCATTGCGTCCTCCAGTGCAGACGTTGGCGAAACCACTGCAACCGTTTCTGACGGTGGGCTGGAGTCAGAGGTACACATGCCAGAGACACACGTGCACGTAGTCCTGCATCCAGTAGAGGGCTGCGGATTGTTCGCACAGTCACCTCAGGTGCAACGGCAGCTCCGATTTGCGTCGCAGTGGATGTTCTGCTTGACAACGCCGCTCTTGTTATGCGTCGATCGGTCCGCTCATCAATCCGTCTGTGATTCCCGATTCCACGTCTCCTCGTGTGGGAATGTTCCTCGGACCATCTACGCCACCATCGTTCCACTACGGATACTTCCCGTCCAATTTGCTCCGCAATACGACGATACTACCACCTGGCCTCGCGGAGTCCGACTAGACGACCTCGCTCAAAGTCCGATAACTGCTGAAATCGTACACGTCTTCCTTGTCTAGGCATTGCAGCTTCTTCAGGGTCTTTCCACGTGTTCTACGCCGACGACTGATTACATTCACTTCGCCGTACTCCTTAAATACCACCGACGATAATTTCCATATTATGCCGTGTTGTGACGTAAGCACTCACCGGTTGGTCCCAAAATTAACATCACACCTATGTAAACTCGACCTCATTAACATATGTAAATTTCATGATCGTCCGCGAATTCCTTCTTGGTGTTCTTATTTCACTTTCCGCCAGTGTAGTTTTTCGTTGAGCACAGAGTCCCTCCCTCCCAGGTGAACATACAGACCCCCCAGATGAACATTCAGTCCCAGATGAACACTCAGACCCCACCCAGATGAACACTCATCTTCCAGATGAACACTCAGCTCCCAGATGAACACTCAGCGCCTCCCAGAAGAACACAGAGCGCTTCAGATGAACACTTAGCCTCAGATGAACACTCAGCCCCCCAGAGGAACATTCAGCCGCTTAGATGAACACTTAGCTCCAGATGAACTCTCAACCACAGATGAACACTCAGCCCCCGTCACCCCAGATGAACACTCAGCCCCCCCTACCTCAGATGAATACTCAACCACCAGATAAGCACTCAGCCATCCTGGTTCTAAGACCTATGTACGTCCCTGGATGACGCGGCAGCAGAGTGGAAAGAAATCTAACATATTTTTCAAGAATTGATTTACAACTTGTTGGAAAAGTTTTCCACCTTTAAGTATCCCATACTTCTGCATAATAGTGATGAACAATTCGAGACAGGTTCGTCCACAACGAATGTCTCTTCACCGTGAATGTTGAATCATTCGCTTTCAGCATTGTGAATGGCCATTCAACGCTGCGACACACACTAAATTCGCAGCATGTTTGATTTAATTCCGCCACATTGTGTTCGGAAACGAATACCCATTAAGAAACTTCATGAAAGAGAATCAGTAAATGTCAGGCAGAGTAAGAACAAAATTATTTAATGTTATTAGAAATTGGTTTTCCGGACACGTTCCGTCAGATTGTGAGACCTTCCTGAATGTTTTATTTTTGCTGTAGTTGCACCGTCCTGCTTCCATGTCTTAACGACATCACTTGCAGTCGACTTTGGTCATCCTCAGTCCAAAGACGACGGGAGACACATCACTCCAAAGAACAGCAGTCCTGTCGTCCTCAGTCCAGGAACGACGGAAGACACATCACTCTAAATAACAGCTGTCCTGTCATCCTCAGTCCATGACGACGGGTGACAGATCACTCCAAAGAACAGCTGTCCTGTCGTCCTCAGCCCAGGAACGGCGGGTGACACATTACTCCAAAGAACACCTGTCCTGTTGTCCTCAGTCCAGGAACGACGGGAGACACATCACTCCAAAGAACAGCTGTCCAGTCGTCCTCAGTCCAGGAACGACGGGAGACACATCACTCCAAAGAACAGCTGTCCAGTCGTCCTCAGTCCAGGAACGACGGGAGACACATCACTCCAAAGAAAAGATGTCCTGTCGTCATCAGTCCAGGAACGACGGGAGACACATCGCTCTAAATAACAGCTATCCTGTCGTCCTCAGTCCATGAATGACGGGAGACACATCACTCCAAAGTACAGCTGTCCTGTCGTCCTCAGTCCAGGAACGACGAGAGACACATCACTCTAAATAATAGCTGTCCTGTTGTCCTCAATCCAGGAACGACGGGAGACACATCACTCTATATAACAGCTGTCCTGTCGTCCTCAGTCCAGGAAAGACGGGAGACACATCAATCTAAATAACAGCTGTCCATTCGTCCTCAGTTCAGGAACGACGGGAGACACTTCACTCTAAATAACAGCTGTCCTGTCGTCCTCAGTCCAGGAACGACGGGAGACACATCACTCCAAACAACAGCTGTCCTCTCGTCCTCAGCCCAGGAACGACGGGATACATATCACTTCAAAGAACAGCTGTTCTGTCGTCCTCAGTTCAGGAACGACAGGAGACACATCCCTACAAAGAACAGCTGTCCTGTCGTCCTCAGTCCAGGAACGACGGAAGACACATTACACTAAATAACAGCTGTCCTGTCGTCCTCAGTCCAGGACGACGGGTGACACATCACTCCAAAGAACAGCTGTCCTGTCGTCCTCAGTCCAGGAACGACGGGAAACACATCACTCTAAATAACAGCTGTCCTGTCGTCCTCATTCCAGGAACGGCGGGTGACACATCACTCCAAAGAACAGCTGCCCTGTCGTCCTCAGTCCAAGAACGACGGGAGACACATCACTCCAATGAACAGCTGTCCTGTCGTCCTCTTTCCAGGAACGACGGGAGACACATCACTTCAAAGAACAGCTGTCCTGTCGTCCTCAGTCCAGGAACGACGGGAGACACATCGCTCTAAATAACAGCTGTCCTGTCGTCCTCTGTCCAGGAACGACGGGAGACACATCACTCCAAAGAACAGCTATCCTGTCGTCCTCAGTCCAGGAACGACGGGAGACACATCACTCTAAATAACAGCTGTCCGGTCGTCCTCAGTCCAGGAACGACGGGAGACACATCACTCCAAAGAACAGCTGTCCTCAGTCCAGGAACGACGGGAGACACATAACTCTAAATAACAGCTGTCCTGTCGTCCTCAATCCAAGAACGACGGGAGACACATCACTCCAAAGAACAGCTCTCCTGTCGTCCTCAGTCCAGGAACTAAGAGGGACACATCACTCTAAATAACAGATGTCCTGTCGTCCTCAGTCCAGGAACGACGGGATACACATCAATCTAAATAACAGCTGTCCTGTCGTCCTCAGTTCAGATTCGACGGGAGACACATTACTCCAAAGAACAGCTGTCCTGTCGTCCTCAGTCCGGGAACGACGGGAGACACATCAATCAAAGTAACAGCTGTCCTTTCGTCCTCAGTCCGGGAACGACGGGAGACAAATCACTCCAAAGTACAGCTGTCCTCTCGTTCTCAGCCCAGGAACGACGGGATACATGTCACTTCAAAGAACAGCTGTCCTCTCGTCCTCAGTTCAGGAACGACGGGAGACACATCCCTCCAAAGAACAGCTGTCCTATCGTCCTTAGTCCAGGAACGACGGGAGACATATCACTCCAAAGAACAGCTGTCCTGTCGTCCTCAGTCCAGGAACGACGGGAGATACATCACTCCAAAGAACAGCTGTCCTGTCGTCCTCAGTCCAGGAACGACGGGAGACATATCACTCCAAAGAACAGCTGTCCTCTCGTCCTCAGCCCAGGAACGACGGGAGACATATCACTCCAAAGAACAGCTGTCCTGTCGTCCTCAGTCCAGGAACGACGGGAGGGACATCACTCCAGATTTTTTCTTCTCGTTCACGGCAGTGATGAGCTGCTTCTGTGGCCCACTGCTCTACCATAATAGCCTACATTGTGCAACTCTCAACGGACAGTTATGGCGCTAACCTAGCCATTACAAGCATTTCCTACTTCATTCAACGAATGAAACGTAAGAACAAAATTATTTTGTATTATTTACCATGGTTCTTCTGTCACGTTCCGTCAGTTTGTGAGACCTTCCTGAATGTTGTTTTTTGCTGTAGTTGAACGGTCCTGTTTCCATGTCTTCACGACATCACTTACTGTCGATTTTGGTATGTTTAATTCAGCTGCAATGCTCCATGTGGAACCGTTACTCAAATCACATCCTATGACCAGCTCGCGATGGATACCTGGGAGTTCACATCCAGCGAGATATCCGCTTGAAAGTTACTAATAACTCGACAGGATATCTCAGCTTCATCTACGTACTTTCCCACTCACAGTCCACCTTCCCGCACAACCGTTCTCTGCACTTATGCAAATATATAGTAGTGTCCGAATAATTTTGACAATGTTGTGTATATGGAAACGTCACTTACGGCAGCGCATATGCAAAATACGTGATTCTGTGGGTCACCTCGTGATCTCGGCAACTATTTAAGGTGCCTGCTCCTCAGTAATGGTCAGTAATGTTGATCACACTGGGAAAAACGAAGGATCTTTCGGAGTTCAGTAAAAGATTTATTGTAGGTGGTCGTCTGGCTGGAGCGATAATTCCGGAAACGGCAGAGCAGGAGCGGGGACTTGTCGCACGGCGCCCATTGCTCCGATTATCATTGACGTTTCACCACCGACGAGTGCGGCGGCAGTGGGCCATTGAACGCCGCACCTGGACTACGGAATCGCACGACATTGTCTTCTCCGACGAATCCCGCTACTGCCTACAACACCACGATGGTCGGATCCGCGTGTGGCTGCACCGCGGCGAGAGACTGTACTGCGCCTGCATTATGCATCGCCATACCGGTCCGTCGCTAGGCGTTATGGCTTGGGGCGCAATTGGATATGACACCTGCACCCCTCTGTTACGCATCGCCGGTACACTCAACAGCCACCGCTACATCTCCGACGTTTTGGAGCCTGTAGTCCTCCCTTACCTGCAGGACCTGCCAGCATCCACATTTCAACAGGACAATGCGCGCCCGCTCGTAGCACGCATCGTGCAACAATTCTTCACAGCCCACCAAGTGTCACTGCTGCCGTGGCCCGCCTGTTCTCCCGATATTTTGGCCATCGAACACATCTGGTCGCTGATCGGCAACCAAGTGGCCCGGCAAGTTGCACCCGCGGCTACGCCTGGTGAACTGTGGAAACGTGTGGAAGCAGCCTGGACCGACATACCCCAAGCCCTCATCCAAAGCCTCTTTCGTTCGATGCCTCGGCGTGTAGCGGCCGTTATTGCCAGTCGTGGGGGCCACACGAACTATTGATGTCTGCGTGTTCCGCAAGTCGCACGGACCTGTAAGCTCAATCGTTCAATCTTTGTATGTGTTGTTATGTATCCACTAAATCTGGCTTTGCTATATCGTGTCCTTCTCGGTGTTGCATTTTGGGTGGCCAGCAGTGTATTTAATTTTTTTTTATGGCGGACATATCTTCTTTCATTGGTTTTACAATACAACAATAATATGCATTATTCCACCTGCCTAAGTACCGGTCTGTGAGAAGGATTAATAAACCTTATCGTTCGTTGTTATGAATTAAATCCACTTAATATGCACCGTATTTCGGCTCCGTGTGGCAGTGAGTGAAGCGAATAAATGCAATGTCTTGTACGTAAGTAAATGTCTGCTTTGCAATCACTCCTTTTTTTCACACCCACAAAGGTCTTGGCGTGCGAAAGATGCATAATGTAAGTTATCTACAAAGTGTACAAGGGTATTATTCTCTCGATTTTGTACGCTTTCTAACCGTAGGTTGAAGAAGCGTATATGCTCCAGCTTTGTCCGTCTGTCTGTCAGTCTGTCTGTCCGCCTGTCCGCACAATAACTCGCGTAAAAATGAAACAATTTGGATGAAATTTTTGTATATGGTAGGGGACCACCTGAGGAAGAACACTATTTAAAATGGGCGAATTGGGGTCAAATGTCAGGACATAAGAGCGGAATTCATTCCATTGCCCTTATACGACATAAAGTGCGTAAAAATAGTTCGATTTCGATGAAATTTTAGTATGTGGTAGGGGATCACCTGGGGACGAATCCTGTTAAAAATAGGAAAATAGGGTAAAAGATTAGGACATAGGAGCGGGATCCATTCCATTGTCCTTATGCGTCATAACTTACGTAAAAATGTTTCGATTGCAACAAAACTTTATCATGTCGTTCCGGAGGTATACTGAACCGGTCCTGTCGAATGTCATCGAAATGGGGTCAAAGGGCAGGGCACAGGAGCGAGATTTATTCCACAGCCATTATCCTCATAACTTGACTAAAAATGTTTCTATTGAGACAAAACTTTAGTATGTTGTTCCGGAGGTATACTGAACCGGTTCTGTTGAATATCGTCGAAATGATGTCAAAGGTCACGACACAGGAGCGAGATTTTTCCAAAGTTATTATTCTCATAACGTGAGTAATACCTTGAGTAATGATTTCTGGTATGTTGTAAAGCGTATCATAATCAATACATTCCATAATTTCACTAGCTTGTTTTTAAATTCATGTTCCCCGCTGTGCAAGATCAATCACTTATTGACCAATAAACTGTCGACACGTCGCTGTGCTTCTCTCATGAGGCTCTCAGAAGTGAACTTGGTTGCTATGGATCCACATTCGTTTCGCATTCAGAAAATTTCAATATTTCAAATGAAAACAAGGATCCTTCAGTGTGAAAAATAGAAAGCATCGCGTGATCTCTGAAAGAGCTTCGTGACGTCGAGTACGGGTTGGAGATATAATTTTATCCGTGAATACTTTACTTAAGTTCATGTTCGATGAAACTTTTCTTTATTATGATAACAGAAAAGGCGATGAATTATTAATGCTTTGCAACAGAATTCCAGTAAAATCCTTCCGCAGCGCTTTTGTGAAAATGCTTTTGAAGCCTTCCGTCTGTAAAAAGCACGTAACGGAAAACGCATGTCATTACCAGTTATTCGCTTTAAACTTACAATTTCTTCCGTGCCAATTACAGTGGAAGTGATCGATCACCTTCAAAAGGAAACTGGAAGATGAATCTATCAGCTGATAACTTGCTTTTATTAATATTGCTAGAATATCTTGTAAGGTCGCCAGGAAACTAAGACTGCACATTGTCTTCTGTGTTATGTTACATTAGGCTTGATGAGCTAAGGCTAGAAAACACACTCGTTTCCGAAAGTTAAGGAGAAAGAAAAAGAAAAATCGCGATAACTCAAAAAATTGCAGAGGATATTCACACATTTTTAGAACGATTTTTCAGTAATATAATTAATGTTTAAATTAAAATTATTTCTTTTTTACGCTATCCAACCGTAGGTTGAAGAAGCGTATATGCTAAACCTTTGTCCGTCCGGCCGCACGATAACTCACGTGAAAATGGTTCGATTTCGACGAAATTTTAGTATCTAGTAGGAGACCACCTGGGGACGAACCCTATTAAAAATGGGCGAAATAGGGTCAAAGGTCAGGACATAGGAGCTGGATTCATTCCATTGCCCTTATGCGGCATAACTTGCGTAAATATGGTTCGATTTCGATGAAATTTTAGTATGTGGTAGGGACCCATCTGGGAACGATCTCTATTGAAAATAAATGAAATGGGGTCAAAGGTCAGGGAATAGGAGCGGGATGCATTCCATTGCCTTTATACATCATAACTTGCGTAAAAATGGTTTGATTTCGATGAAATTTTAGTATGTGGTAAGGAACCACCTGGGGACGAACCCTGTTGAAAATGGGCGGAATGGGGTCAAAGGTCAGTACACAGGAACGAGATTTATTCCACAGCCATATCCACATAACTTGAGTAATAATTTTTGGAATGTTGGAAAGCGTATCATAAATAATGCATTGCATGATTTTATTAACTTGTGAAATGTTCTATCTGATAACCCTTTGCTTTTACCAGGAGAGAGGAACCTGCGGCCTTCTGGGCCATTAAGTGCGGCCTTTTGAGTGAATCCAAATTTTGCAGAACAAATCCCTTTATTTTTTATTAATATGTTTTTGTTCGTCTTTTATTATTCTCATTTAAATCTTAAAATGACCGTATTTAAAATACCAAAGAGCAAAAGAAGATTTAACGAAGTAATGCTTCCCGACTGATGGCTATACTTAAAACATTAGTAAGGCATACAGGATATCATTCTATGGCTCCCAAAGAACTGCAGGTGGAATTGATTAAACTCTCAAAAGATTACCCTTTAAAGTCCTTATTTGACGCTAAGAAATATCTATTTGAAACATGAAAAAATGAAATAAAATACCCACGCCTTTGACAACATGCACGAAAAATGCTTTCTTGCTTTTCAACCACTGCGGATCCACATTATCGTACCTAACCCCAATCAAGACGCCCACAAGGTCACGGATACCTATCTAGCGGATCAGCTAAAAGTGCGGACCTACATACTGCAAACAAATATTCAAATGCTTTCCAACAAAAAGCAGTCGCAACAAAGTCCCTAGAAGGTTAGTTAACTTTAGAATTAACTACTTTTTTTTTTTGAAGTTGGTTAGTACATAATAAGATATTTACAAAATAATATACATTTCGTAGTATGTCTAATTGAAGTTTCTTCTATTCGGCATTGTTAGATTACAACTAATTTAATGCTGCCTTCCATATTGAAAAGGTTCCCCACCTCTAGTCTGAACTATGAATCTACACCTAAATTTCCAAGATAACAGGGCATTTCTTAAAATATTGGTAGTGGTATTTTATTCCATTCCACTTCCACTGCTTTCCATAGTCCAATCATTGTTTTAGGTCTGCGTTTAGAAAGCGCTCCTTTCTTAGATGTTCTTTCTTAGATGTTCTTTCAAAGATGTTCTTTCTTAGATGTCATTCTTAGACGTTCTTTCTTAAATGTTCTATCAGATGGCCCTTTTTCTGGACTATTAACCAACAACTAGATTTCCAAGATCACAGGGCATTTCTTAAAATTGGTAGTGGTATTTTATTCCACTCCTCTTCCACTGCTTTCCATAGTCCAATCATTGTTTTAGGTCTGCGTTTAGAAAGCGCTCCTTTCTTAGATGTTCTTTCTTAGATGTTCTTTCAAAGATGTTCTTTCTTAGATGTCCTTCTTAGACGTTCTTTCTTAAATGTTTTATCAGATGGCCCTTTTTCTGGACTATTAACTTAAAACTAGATTTCCAAGATCACAGGGCATTTCTTAAAATTGGTAATGGTATTTTATTCCACTTCTATTCCACGGCTTTCCATAGTCCAAACTTTGTTTTAGGTCTGTTTTTAAAAAGCGCTATCTTCTTAGATGTTCTTTCTTAAATGTTCTGTCTGATAGCCATTTCTCTGGACTATGAACCTAAAACTAGATTTCCAAGATTATAGGGCATTTCGTAAAATTGGTAGTGGTATTTTTTTCCACTCCCCTTCCACTGCTTTCCATAGTCCGATCATTATTTTAGGTCTGCGTTTAGAAATTGCTCTTTTCTTAGATGTTCTTTCTTAAATGTTCTGTCTGATAGCCCTTTCTCTGGACTGTGAACCTACATCTAGATATCCAAGAAAATAGGGTAGTTCTTAAAATTCGTAGTGGTATTTTATTGCACTCCTCTTCCGTTGTTTTCCATAGTCCAATCATGGTTTTAGGTCTGCGATTAGAAAGCGCTCCTTTCTTAGATGTTCTGATAGCCCTTTCTCTGGACTATGAACCTACATCTAGATTTCCAAGATACCAGGGCATTTCTTAAAATTGGTAGTGGTATTTTATTCAACTCCTCTTCCACTGCTTTCCATAGTCCGATCATAGTTTTAGGTTTGCGTTTTGAAAGCTTTCCTTTCTCAGATGTTCTTTCTTACATGTTCTTTCGTAGATGTTCTTCCTTAAATGTTTTGTCTGATACCCCTTTCTCTGGACTATGAACCTACATCTAGATTTCCAAGATAACAGAGCATTTCTTAAAATTGGTAGTGGTATTTTATTCCACTCCTTTTCCACTGCTTTCCATAGTCCGATCATTGTTTTAGGCCTGCGTTTTGAAAGCGTTCCTTTCTTAGATGTTCTTTCGTAGATGTTCTTCCTTAAATGTTCTGCCTGATAGCCCTTTCTCCTGACTATGAACCTACATCTAGATTTCCAAGATAAGAGGGCATTTCTTAAAATTGGTAGTGGTATTTTATTCCACTCCTCTTTCACTACTTTCGATATTCAAATTATTGTTTTAGGTCTGCGTTCAAAAGCGCCCTATTTAGCAGTCCGAACGCACAATAGTCCATTGGTGACACAACAGGGGACTCTGAAGGAATACAAGCAAGACATATTGACCTGATACCCGTCTCTTGTTTCATGTTTTCAAGAAATAGTGTTTGATTTGATATATGACCGATAGTCTTATCCTGATGGATTACTACTCTTTGAATGCTCTGTGGATTAAGGAATGGCATTAACTCTTTAAATATTGGAGTTAAAACATTAATTTGGCAATATGTAGAATTTATTTAAACATTCTCTACAACTTTTCATAATTTTAATTTCCCATTGTACGAGAAACGAACATTAATCATGAATCCTTTACTGAAACTTTCCTCGGATTTTTGGAACCAAGTTTGTAAGCATTTTTCTGCTCTTTTATGATAGTACCTACATCTAAATTTCCAAGATGACAGGGCGTTTCTTAAAATTGGTAGCGGTACTTTATTCTACTCGTCGTCCTCTACTTTCCGTAGTCCAATCATTGTTTTAGCTCTGCGTTTAGAAAGCGCTCTTTTAAGCAATAACAGTCTATTGAAGACACCAGGGGACTTTGAAGGAATATGAGCAAAATATATAGACTTGAAAGTTGACCCTTTTTTTAATTTTTTTTTTCAAATAATAAACCGGTAGATTTGGATGTATGACTGGTAGTCTTATTCTGATGGAGTTCTACTCTTTGAGGGCTCTATAAATAAAGGAACGGCATTTCCTCTTTAAATACAGTAGTTAAAACAATATTTTGGTGATATGTAAATTTGAGATTAACATTACTTTCAAATTTTTTTAACCTCAATTTCTCATTGTACAAGAAACCAGAAATAATCATGAATCCTTTACAGAAACTTTCTTTGGATCGTTCTCCGATTTAAAAACCTTCGATGAAATTGAAGATGTCGAACAGAGCATTGCAGGAGATATTCGACTCTAAAACCGAGTAGTTCTTCAAAATTGAATTCAATTACAACTAGAAAGATGGTAAAAGGCCATAGATATTACTACCAGAAAGATGGCAAGAAGTCATAGATAATAATGGTAATCATGAAATAAATCGCAATATTTCACGAAATTAATCTTTGTCGTCTGTACACGATCGTAGTGGAGCACAAATTATACTATTGTGAGGTTAAAAGCACTTTAGTTTAATGAAAGACATATTTTAATATTTACACACAGCATTAGATCTTTCAAGTCTAAAACGGACCCATCCTCAGATATAAGTAGTGCAATTGGAACATAATAATGGCATTTAAATACAATAATATGAGACGTGAATACGTGATAACATCGCATGCATGAAGGTGATCATCTATCGTGAAATGATATGATAACAATCGATATACAAATTGCAAGCAAGTTATGGAATCTTTAGTATTATTTATACGAAGGAATGATGGTTTTAAGTGTCTATGTGTCCATTCTCATTGAGCAGCATTTTCCAAGGTAAATGAACGTAACAAGGAATATCCTCATTACAACTTACTTCGCCGTATTTATAAGAGAACTGAAGTTTTGGATTTGAAGGTAGCCAGAATGACGGCTTCATTCCAACATGGCTAATGTGATCCGTCACGTAATGAATGTAACAAGGATGTTTTTGATGAGGCAGATTTTACAATGTATTGATGTTCTTCTAAACGTGTCTTCAAGGAGCGGAGTGTAGAACCGACATAAACACGATCAACATTTTCGAGGTCCAAGATCTTTAATGGAATCATATTTTTTAAAGACCTTGGACCTCGCAGATGCTGATAAGTTACACTAAAATACTAATGAGCAAGTTACACTGTAATATTAAAGATCAAGTTACACTGTAATACTAAAGATTTCATAACTTGCTTGTAATTTGTATATCGATTGTTATCATATCATTTCACGATAGATGATCACCTTCATGCATGCGATGTTATTACGTGTTCACGTCTCATATTATTGTATTTAAATGCCATTATTATGTTCGAATTGCACTACTTATATCTGAGAATGGGTCCGTTTTAGACTTGAAAGATCTAATGCTGTGTGTAAATATTAAAATATGTCTTTCATTAAACTAAAGTGCTTTTAACCTCTCAATAGTTTAATTTGGATTCCCGTACGATAGTGTGTACGGACGGCAAAGATTTATTTCCAGATACAACGCTACACGATAGAACTTCGCTAGCACTAGTGAAAATTTTCCAAATACGTGGCGTCAGTAAATAAATAAATAAATACATCGCTCTTTACACGTTCCAAAAAGATATAGCAACCGAAAAATTGTTTATGCTACCGTGGTGTTGGCCACCGTGATGTAAAGTTAACGCGCTCGGTTAGATATCGAGAGTTCCGTGGTTTTCGGTTGCTATGTGTTTCTGCAACGCGGAAAGAGCGATGTTTTTATTTACTAGCACTACTATTAGTAGTAAAACAAGAAAGATGACACCAAATTAATCCGTTCTCCGGCAAATGAAATTTATCAAAGCTATTCAGAGGCAATGGAACCGGTATGGAAAACAATAGTATCTGACAAAAGAAAGAAGTTTTTTAATCGGGTCTTTAATCCCTCAGATATTGGTGTAAACGGAATGGTGAGCTTACGAACTCTTAGAAACAGAGTTATCTACAAAAATAAGATGTGACTTTACGTCGACTGGTGGGAAAACTATGCATTCTTTTAGGAAGAAAGCATTCGCAAAAGGTTTATCCATATGAGGGGTATCGGTCCAAGAAAAAAATATTTAGTCGAGTTTTCAGGAGCCCAGATTTTGCTACAAATACATCAGAAGCAGAAATTAACACTTATGACCCCTGGTGGCCAAACCATTCTTTACAAAACATTAGAAATTATGTGAAAAATATTTTCCATTAAGTCTTGTATGCGATACAGGAAGAATTTTTCAAATCGGAGTTTTAGTAAAAGAAAACACAATTTACCTTTATGCGCCCTATCGGAAAGTCTTAAAATGATTTACATGAAAATTTTGAATTTATAGAGAAAACATTTTGCATCAGAAACACCATCCAACAACGAAGGAATTTTTGAAATTGGATTTTTAGAAGTAGAGATAATGACAAAAACAAGATATAAATCTACGCCCCCTGGCGTAAAAACCATGCATTATTTCAAGAAAAAAGTGTTCCTTAAAGGTTTGCCGACATGAGTAGCATTGGTCAACAAAAGACTTTTTTAAATCGAGATTTTAGAAGTTCATATTTTGCCGCAAATACATCAGAAGCGGAAATTAAGACTTACGCCACATGGTGGCCATACCATTTTCCCACAAAAATTAGAAATTATGTGCAAACTATTTTCCCATCAGGAGCTGTATCCGGTGCAGAAAGAATTTTTCAAATCGGAGGTTTAGAAGCAGAGAAATAGGGGAAATGTAATTTACCTTTACGCCCCCTAGCGGAAAGTCTATGAATTACTTGAAATTTTTGAATTTATAGGAAAAACATGTCACACTAGAAACACTATCCAACAACGAAGGAATTTTTTTAAATCGGACTCTTAGAAGTCGAGATATTGACAAAAATAAAATATAGGTCTACGCCCCCTGGCGCAGAAACCATGCACTATTTTAAGAAGAAGATGTTTCTAAAAGGTTTGTCGACTCGAGTAGTATCGGTCTACAAACGACGTTTTTTTCAATCGATAATTTAGAAGCTCATATCTTGCTGCAAATACATCAGAAGCGGAAATTAAGATTTACGCCCCCTGGTGGCCAAACCATTTTTTTTTACAAAAATTAGAAATTATGTGCAAACGTATTCCCACCAAGAGCTGTATCCGATGCAGAAAGAATTTTTCAAATCGGAGATTTAGAAGCAGAGATATAGGGACAAACGCAATTTAGCTTTACGCCCCCAAGCGGAAAGTCTATGAATTACTTGAACATTTTGAAATTATATGAAAAACATGTCACATGAAAACCCCTATCTAACAAAGAAGGGATTTTTGAAATAGGACTCCTAGAAGTCGAGATATTGACAAAAATAAGATATACATTTACGCCCCCTGGCGTAGAAACCATGCATTATTTCAAGAAAAAAAGTTCCTAAAAGGTTTGTCGATATGAGTAGACTCGGTCTACAAACGACGAATTTTTTCAGTCGAGAATTTAGATGCTTATATTTTGCTGCAAATACATCAGAAGCGGAAATTAGAATTTACGCCACCTGGTGGCCAAACCATTTTTTTTACAAAAAATAGAAATTATGTGCAAACAATTTCTCACAAGGAGCTGTATCCTGTGTAGAAAGAATTTTTCAAATTGGAGATTTAGAAGCAGAGATACAGGGGGAAACGCAATTTATCACTACGTCGCCTAGCAGAAAGTCTATGAGTTACTTGAAATTTTTGAAATTATATGAAAAACGGGGATGTAAGGTCAGGTGATGCGTAACATCACAGCCTCTCCTTGACAAACGTCAACCCCGCCTTCTCGGGGTACATCCTGTTCCCACTAAAGGGGCTCTGACGACCGCCAATAGCGGTATAACTATACCATCGGGATTAGAGGAAATGCTATCCCACACTCACCAACCCGCTTGGCCAGCGTAGTGAGTTATGGCCAAACCCCTCCAAAATGACTCCACAACTTAAATCTTGGCCCTCAGTCTCCGGCAGCTGGAATGTACCTGGCCAAGGCAGCGGCCAGTGCGACATGAAGGCAGATTGTGCTAAGAATCCCCGGAGGACCGGACTAGGCTGCCATCTGATGCTGACCTTGGCGACGTATAACGGACGCTCCCTATCTTCTGATTCAAGGCTTCTTGAATTGGAAGAGGAACTACAAAGGATCAAGTGGGACATCGTCGGGCTAAGTGAGGTAAGGAGAAAAGGAGAAGATATCATTGAACTGAAAAGTGGACATCTCTTCTACTGTAGTGGGACAGATACTGGCAGAACTAGTGGTGTTGGATTTATAATAAACAAGAAACTGAAGGATAAAGTTGTAGAAGTTGAAAGTTCCTCTGACAGAGCTGCACGACTCGTTATCCAACTATCGAGAAGATACCAGGCTCAGATTATTCAAACTTATGCACCCACCACAAGTCATCCTGAAGAAGAAATTGAAGAATTTTATGAGGAAATTTGTCATCTAAATAATAAAGGTAAGCAGCACTTGCAGATAATTATGGGAGATTTCAATGCAAAAATAGGGCAACGGCAACAGAATGAAACTTCAGTAGGTAAATTCGGTCACGGCAACAGAAACCAGCGTGGAAATACTCTCGTAGAGTTTGCAGAGGCAGAAGGGTTTTTCATCTTGAACTCCTTTTTCAAGAAAAAGCCACACAGGAAATGGACATGGAGACATCCAAATGGGACGACAAGTGAAATTGATTTTATTATGTGTAACAAAAAATTCGTCATAGAAGACTGCAGTGTGCTAAACAAGTTCAACACAGGCAGTGACCATAGATTGGTGAGATGTAAGATGCACCTCAACACTAAACTCGAACGTAGCAAGCTCATAAGACAAACAAAATGTATTGACATAACCAACCTTAAAAAACACCATAATACCTTCAAATTGGAACTGAAGAACAGATTCTCTGCTTTAGAAGTCCTAACATCAGAAGAAGTGGATATTTCTGAAGTTAACATAAAAGTAACCAAAGCTCTTATGGAAACAGCAACAAAATTAGCTGGGTCTAAGAACAAATTGCATGTGAACAAATTATCAGGAAAAACCAAAATGTTGATGCAAAAAAGAAGAGTGATGAGGACAACTAAAGAAGATGTGACTTCCAAAGTGGAATATATAGAGCTATGCAAGACAGTACGAAAAAGTATCACTGAAGACCTAAGGAAATTCAACTGTGAACTAGTAAGGAAAGCAATTGAAAACAACCAAAGCCTAAAGATAGCAAAGGGACATCTCAGTAAGGGGAAAAAACAGATTATGGCACTGAGAAAAGAAGATGGTTCTGTAACAAGAAATAGAGGCGAAATTTTGACAAGAGTGAAAGATTTCTACTCCAAATTATATGAAAGGGATGATACATGTACTCCAGACATCATGAAAGGTACCAGTACCAGAGTTCTTCCAGTCCTTCCAGCAGAGGTTGCACATGCAATCAAGAACATGAAGCGGGGAAAGCTCCAGAAGAAGATGGAATTACTGTAGACATCATACAAGAAGCAAGTGGAGAAATCGAAACAGTACTCGCCCAAATTTTCACTCGATGCCTTAATGAAGGGAAAATTCCTGAGGATTGGAACAACGCTACAATGATCTTGCTACATAAAAAAGGTGACATTGAGGATCTCAGGAACTACAGACCTATCAGCCTCCTATCAGTGGTTTATAAAATCTTCACTAAAGTTCTTTCACACGGCTTGAAGGTGACACTGGACATGGCTCAACCGAGAGAACAAGCTGGATTCAGGAGTGGCTACAGCACAATAGATCATATCCACGTACTGAGAGAACTAATTGAAAGAGCGAGGGAATATGAACTTCCATTGTGCATGGCTTTTATCGATTATGAAAAAGCCTTTGATTCGGTGAAACCATCAGCAGTTGCAATGGCTCTGAAATCCTGCGGTATTGAAGATGCATACCTTAATATTATTAATAACATCTATGAAAATGCAAGTGCAAAGATTCGGCTGTTTGAAAATACAACACACATAAAAATTGGAAAAGGAGTGAGACAAGGTGACACCATATCTCCGAAGCTCTTTAATGCCACATTGAAAAATGTCTTTCAATCACTGAACTGGGAAAACAAAGGGATAAAGATTAATGGAGATTATCTAACCCACCTTCGTTTTGCTGATGACATAGTCATTTTTGCAACTACCCCATCAGAGCTACAGAGTATGATCCAGGAACTTGCTGACAAGAGTAAAGAAGTGGGATTAAAAATGAACTTTCAGAAGACAAAAGTGATGTACAATGCTTTTACAAGAAATGAAGATTTATCGATTGATGGAGAAAAGCTGGAGATAACAGACACGTACGTTTATCTTGGACAGCAGATATCAAGTGAGGGTCACATTGGAGAAGAAATTAATCGGCGTACAAAACTTGCCTGGAGAGCTTTTGGAAGAAACAGCATAATTTTTAAGAGCAATATGCCATTATGTCTTAAAAGAAAAGTGTTTGATCAATGCATCCTTCCAGTGCTTACGTATGGTGCAGAGACGTGGACCTTAGCTAAAAGAGACATACAAAGGCTGCAGACAACTCAAAAAAGCATGGAGAGGTGCATGCTTGGTGTAACCAGGAGAGATAAGAAGAGGAACTCGTGGATCCGAAAAATGACAAGAGTGGAAAACATCATGATCAGAGTTAAATCCCTGAAATGGCAATGGGCTGGACATACTATCAGAATAACAGACCATCGATGGACAGCCGAAATTTTAGATTGGATTCCAAGGGACAGGAAAAGACCCAGAAGAAGACCACATGGAAGATGGGTGGATGAAATTCGAAAGTATGCGGGAGTGACATGGAGGAGACTGGCACAAGACATACCGTTGTGGAGGAAACTTGGGAAGACCTTCGTCCAGCAGTGGATTGATAATGGTTGACAATGATGATGATGATGATATGAAAAACATGTCACACTGAAAACACTATCCAACATAGAAGGATTTTTTCAAATCGGACTCCTAGAAGTTGAGATATTGACAAAAAAAAAAAAAGATATACATCTATGCCCCCTGGCGGAGAAACTGTTGAATATTTTAAGAAGAAAATATTCCGAAAATGTTTGTCTATGTAAGTGGCATCAGTCCACAAAAGTATGTTTTTAATTGATATTTTAGAAACTCACATTTTATGGCAAATACATCAGACGCGAAAATTAACACTTACGCCCCCTGGTGGCCAAAGTATTCTTTATCAAAAATTCGAAATTATATGCAAAAGATTGTGCATCAGGAGATGTATCAGCTGAAAAAAATTCAAATCGGAGTTTTAGAAGAAGAGTTATCGGAAAAAATGCAATATAATTTTACGCCCCCTAGCGGAAAATCTATGCATGATTTGAAAAAGAAACTATATCCAAAATACTCTTCGACATAAATGGAATCGAAAGATAAAATATTTCTTTCAATCGGATGTTTAGAAGCAAATATGTGGAATAAAACGCATTTTTGAATCGACATCATCTGCACTAACGCCCTCTAGCGACGAAATTGTACATCTTAAAAAAAACGAAATGAAGGGTCATCATTCGCATATTTCAAGCTTTCGAATGCAAAAAGAATTTTTTAAATCCGACTAATAGTTGCAGAGAAACCGTGGGTACAGACGGACTGACGGACTGTCGGACAAACCGATAACATAAGCACGATCTTTTTTTACAAAAGACGTGCTAAATAGGGTATCGAATGAAAGAATTTTTTTTTCCAGTCGCATAATTTGAAGCAATGATATGGAATAAAATGTATTTTGAATTCGATAGCATCTGCACTTATGCGATCTTGCTGTAAATTTGAACATAGGTAAGAAAGCCAAGGATAATCGGTATAAGGTTGCAGGCTTTCCAATGCAAAATATATATATCAAATCGGACTAATAGTTGCAGAGATAAGGTATCCAAATATCGACGAATGGACAAATTACACTCATCGTTCCAAAAAAAAAAAAATAGTTACACCCAGCAGGAAGCAACCGACAGGAATGGAACTTGGTGGGTAAGTTTGACATCGTTAGACATGCAAATGATTCAAGTATCAAGCTCGGAAGCGCATGCAACGCAAGCAAGGATGGGTCGTAGCGCTGTGCCTGACCGACTACATCAGGTCGTTTCGTTGCGCGTGCTTGCCATTATGATTCATGCTGTTGTTTTGGTTTCATCCTTTGCAAGTGAAGTATGCCTCGAAGAAAAATTCAAGAACAGTTCGAGGAGTTGGAGGAGTTCGAGAGGGGCAGCATCGTCAGGATGGTCTTATCGCCGTAATGCGCGACATACTGGTTGTTCGGGTATGAATACAAAAAGACATGCAGCGGCGACAGGAAGGGTCTCAGAGACCTAGGCGAACCACTGAGAGACAAGACCGACGGGTTGTCCGACATGCGCGGAGTGACTCAACAGCCACGATTGCGGACATTCAGTGAGCAGTGGTGCTCTCCATGCATCATCCGATTAGTGCCAGCACTACACGAACGCAGACCGTTAGGACGAGTGCACTTAACAACAGTGCATCGTCGACAAAGACTGCAATGGTGTTGTACCAGACTGTTAAAGAGCCACTCAGAATGGCAGCTGGTGATCTTCAGTGACGAGTCCCGCTTTTGTCTTGGAGAAGACGATCAACGAGTCCGAGTGTGTAAGTACAGTGGTCAGCGCCAATCTAAACGGTTTGTTGTCGAGCGTCACACGTCCAGAAGGCCTGGTGTCAGGGTGCAGTTGTCTACGATGCCAGATCACATTTGGTGTTCATTACAGGCATTTGGCAGCCCAACGTAACGTCAGTGAGGTCTTGCAACCAGTGTCCCTACCTTTTCCGAACGCTCACCCCGGTGCGATTTACCAACAGGATAACGCTGGTTCGCATACTGCTGCAGACCCGTGAGCTTGCCTTCAAGGCACTGACACTCTGCCATGTTCAGCAGCATCGCCAGACCTATCGCCGATTGAAAACGTGTGGGATGCTATTGGACGCGCTATCTACACTCTACCCCAACCGGACAATCTGCAGAAACCGCATGAGAAGATTCAAGCTGCATGGGATGGCTTATCGCAAGACACCATTAGCAACACGTACAACTCCATGCCGAGATGTCTAGCATGCTGTGTGAGCAAACATGGCTGCCCGACGCCATACTGAGAGACACTATACACTATCTACCAACAAGTAATTGAACACCTGTGATAGCAAAAGAAAACGAAGTTTATTCACCTTCAATAGTTGGTGAAGCCTCCACGAGCGGCGATAACAACTGCGACCCTCCGGGGCATACTCTACACCAGGCGTTGTACGACGGCTAGCGGTATTTTCTTCCACTCGGCTTGGAGAAGACAGGTCAGTTCCTTCACCGATTTCGGACGGTGGGGGCACCCCTTAAGTCGACGCTCCAACTCGTCCCAGAGGTGCTCGATAGGGTTAAGGTCCGTGCTCTGCGCAGGCCAGTTCATTCGATTAACCCCATTGTCACCATACCAAGCCATGGTGGACCTCGCAACATGACAGGTGGCATTGTCATCCTGAAAGTAACATGGGTCCACCCCGTAAAACTGCCACAACGTAGGAAGCGCATGGTCATTAAAAATGGTGCAGTAGGTCTGGGCGTTGAGTCTACCAGGAATTGCGACAAAGGGTACCGTGCCATACCAGGAGAAACACCCCAATAGCATAATTCCACCGCCGCCGAACTTCACAGTTGGCACAATATATTCCGGCAGGAGGCGTTCTCCAGGCAGAAGCCACACCCATACCCTGCCATCCGAACGGTAGAGGGTGAACCTTGATTCGTCGCTCCAGAGAACCTGTTTCCACTGTTCAACGGTCCACTGTCGACGTTCTTTGCACCACGTTAGCCGAGCAGCTCTATTGGACTTGGTGATCAAAGGCTTGTGGGCGGCAGCACGTCCATGATAACCGAGCAGATGGGCTTCCTTATGGATGGTATTCATCGAAAGAACACTCCCGGTTGCCTGTTGAAACTCCTCACGGATGTGGCCCATCGATCCGGTGCGGTTCTTCCGAATTTCTCTGGTCCGCACCTGTCGGTCTCTAACTCCCAGTTTTGTGTGTCTGCCGGGTCGGGGCACATTCCGACAGTCACCTCTCATCTTCCGCTTTCCAATCACGTAGACTACTGTCGATTTTGGGTACTTCATTTCGCTGGATATGTGACGTATGGATCGGCCATTTTTGTGATACCCGACGATTACACCTTTCTCGAAATCAGCGAGCTCCGAACTGCGTGGCATCTTGCATGCGACTGGTTGCGTTGTTGTTTCCCACATGATATTTAACGGCGGCGGCCGTGACGTGTATCAGGACCGCAGATATCGTCGATTGCAGGGGTGTCCAATTACTTGTTGGTAGATAGTGTATTTTGGCGTTTAGCTCAATAAATATAGCCCATATCAGTCTCAATGTTTAATCATTTATTGTTCCTGGTAACGTTTACTTTCCTCCCAAATAGCATTGCAATCCGGCACGTTCTTCTGCGTGAAACAATTTTTTTGACGATGAGTGTAATACTCTAAGCACGTACTCGTTTTTCAAAAGACCTGCTAGAAACACGGACTAAATATTGGTAAGAGCAAAGGCACTTAAATTTCTGACATAAATGTGTATGTTAAAAACCCGCTAAAACCGAAACGGATATTTTATTATGAAGTGTAAATTAATTGCCCCGAATTTTGGGCTGAAATGCTTTTGCAATCGGTTCATCCTTATTTGAAGCTGACGGATATCAATTTTTTCATACCTGCCCTCAAACTAACATCTTGCATTTTATGGAGACGTATATTTAACAAAAGAAAGGAAAAGCAAGCATTTTTGCACTTTCTGCCCGAAAACAAAGTTATTTCGCAGCTAACATCTTAAAGCCTTTGCCATTTTGTAACAAGGAAAACTGTCTGTCTAAATACTTTCCAAACTATAATAACTCGTTTAGTTTCTTTCCTTTTTGGTTAGTTCAAGACGCTTTTCAGGAACATTATCTTTAAAAAAAGGAAAGCTACCTATTTATTCTTGTCGCGTTCCCTTCTGTAGAAGTGACGTCAAAAACTAATGAATTTCTACCAGCGTTGAGCATGAGCATATATACTTCTGATCGATTATCGCATTATCTTCCTCAGTAGAAAGTTTTCCTATCTGTTCTCATCACGTTTTTCAAAAAAGTTTTTCATTTTTCGAAGAATTTCTATCGAAAGTCCCTTTTAAAGAAATTTGGCGGAATTCTGGTAGCATGCGCAATTTTATTACCCGAATTTTGTTTTTGTCTACGGTCAAAGTGATGCATATTGGCATAACCTTAATGTTTGTAAAGATATATATTTTTTCAAATAACAATGGAATCTAGGTTGCACATTTCTCTAGGCAATCGCTTTTAAAAAGTATATAGTTTTCCTAACGTTAAATGCTAGAAAAGTTTATACGTCGACTGGGTGCAAGATGTTCCTTAAAAATTATTGATTTAAAGTCGAATTATTTGCGGAACAAAAGTTACTGAAAAATTCCTAGCCGCCCCGCCCCGGTGGCGTAGTTGTCTAAGAGATGGTTTCCGATCATTCGTCCGGAAGTGGTCCGGATTCGAATCCCGGTAAGGCATGGATGTTGTGTTTGTCTTACGGAACTGGCTCTCTCCCTTCCCTGGAGACAGTGGCCCCAAATTAGGGACGGGCGACTGCTTATAACCCATTGAGTTGCTTACAGTGTTCGTTAAACGTCCAATCAAAAAAAAAAAATTTTAAAGCTTATGAAAATCAAACTTCTTATTCGACATCACTATCCGTTGTCACGTACCACTGAGGTAAAGAAAATCAAAACTGGGAAGTTGTAGTGATAATAAGCCTTACCGGCGTAGTTGAAAGGGTAGAACAACCCTTCCGGTGGAGGAAGATGTGAGTTCGAAATCTATCAGCGCCAAAAAGGGCCGTTTCGCTTTATTGGTGCCTGAACGCAAAAATGAATCTTCTACCCTCGAGGATCAAAAAAAAAAAAATAAAATCGAGAGAGCATCGTGGTACTTTTTAGATAATTTATGCTATGTATATATGACATGCCAAGATCTTTGAGGAAGTGAAATAAAACGAGTGATTGGAGATTGCACATTTATTTACGCACAACGCATTCGCGTCAGTCAGGACCACACCGCCGTCACGGTGACGGCGGTGTTCTCCTGACTAACGGTGTTGTCCTCACTGACGGTCTAAGCGAAGGCCTCCAATCATTCGTCCGAAAAGGGTCCTGACTGACGTTCTAAGCGATGGCCTCTGATCATTCGTCCGATAAGGGTCCGGGTTCAAATCCCGGTAAGGCATGGATGTTGTGTTTGTCTTACGGCGCTGACATTCTCCCTTCCCTGGAAGCGGCTCTAAATTAAGGACGGGCGACTGCGTATAAGCCATTGAGTTGCTCACGGTGGACGTTAAACCTCCAGTAAAAAAAAAAAAAAAGATACCGCTGAGGCATAGTTGGTGTGTTTGTTTTACGACACTGGCTCTCTCCCTTCCCTGGAACCAGTGGCACTGAATTACGACTGGCGACTGCTTATAGCCCATTGAGTTGCTCACGGTGGTCATTAAACCTCCAATCAAAAAAAAATGCCGCTGAGGCATGAATGTTGTGTTTGTCTTACGGCACTAGCTCTCTCCTTCCCTGGAACCAGTGACCCTAAATTAGGGACGGAAGACTGCTTATAGCCCATTGAAGTGCTCACGACGGTCGTTAAACCTCCAATAAAAGAAACTTAACATTAAACAAGAAAGTTCCCTCTCTTTGTTTTTTTTTTTTTTGATTGGAGGTTTAACGACCACCGTGAGCAACTCAATGGGCTATAAGCAGTCGCCCGTCCCTAATTTAGGGTCGCTGGTTCCAGGGAAGGGAGAGAGCCAGTGCCGTAAGACAAACACAACATCCATGCCTGACGGGATTCGAACCCGGACCCCTTACGGACGAATGATCAGAGGCCAACGCCTTAGACCACTGCGCCACCGGGGCGGCAAAAGTTCCCTCTTCCTGAGATTGAGCGGTACTTATGTACATTATGTAGATTAATTAATTTTATTATCATAAAACCAATGACAGAATACGTGTGAGTCATAAAATTAAATATTTGCTAAACTATGGTGGAGGCAATATTAAGTACAGAAGATGATCACACATTCTTTAGAACATTTTTGAGGAGAAATAACAGAAAATGAAAGAATTGAAAGTGACAACAGCATGTTAGATGAACACGAAAGACACATCTGCTGCAGTTAAATATCGTCTGCTAAGAAAATGGCTCTCGTAAACCAGCTGTGAATAGAAAGTTATGATCTTGCACTTTGGGAAGACAAAGAACCGTATTATGTAATTAGAAAATGCTGTTAATATCGTGTAATTAGCCTTTCTAAATGAAAAATACGTAATGCCATTTTCACCAATAAACGGATTTACGTCTTCCAAATTTGGAAGATGTACATCCGTTTATTGGCGTAAATATGACATGGATTACCATCTAAAACTTGAAAATTTCGTCGTTCTGGAGCGGGAATGGAATCCACCTCTCCCAGATAGCGCACGGGTATGTTAACTCCTACACCACCCAGAACGACCAAGCCTCAAGTTTCCGATTGATTTAAATATAACCATCACAGAATTCGCTAGTCGAAGCAACCGGAATCTGGGGGTTAAGAATCCTATCCCGTGATTGCCCGGAGGAGCAGAACAATTATGAATGGAATACTGGATTACACCACACAATGCAAATTTTGAAGATGTGAATCCGTTTTTTACGTTTTTCAACCGTAGAGTGAAGAAGCGTATATGATCGAGCTTTGTCCTTCTGCCTGTCCGCATGATAACTCGCGTAAAAATGGTTCGATTTTGATGAAATTTTGATATGTGTTAGGACACAACCTGGGGACGAATCCTATTGATAATAAGCGAAATGAGGTCAAAGGTCAGGAAATAGCAGCGGGATACATTCCATCGTCCTTATGCGTCATAACTGACGTAAAAATGCTTCGATTGCGATAAAACTTTATCATGTTGTTCCGGAGGTATACTGAACCGGTTCTGTTGATTATAATTGAAATGGAGTGAAAGGTCAAGCCACAGAAGCGAGATTTATTCCACAGCCATTATCCTCATAACTTGACTAAAAATGCTTCTATTGGAACAAAAATTTAGTATGTTGTTTCGGTTTTCCAATTGAATGTTTTTACTAACTTGTTTGGTGTAAATATGACATGGATGGTAAGTCAGATAATATCCGAAAACTTGAAAATTTCGTCGTCCTGGAGCGGAAATCGAACCCACGTCTCCCGGATAGCGCCCGAGTGTGCTAACCACTACACCACCCAGAACGACCAAGTTTCAAGTTTCCGATTAATTTGAATATAACCTCACATGATTCGCTAGTCGAAACAACCGGCATTCATGTTAGGCGAATCTAGAGGTTAAGAATTCTATCTTAGATTTACACCAATAAACGGATTCACATCTTCCAAATTTGTATTGTTCAAAGGTGTAATCCCGTATTTCATTCATTGATGTTATTTATAATAGAGGGAAAATCGTGAATCATTGCGTTTAACAGAAAAAAAGAACACCAAACGAATATTCAAAGAAAGTACGCACTTTAACGACTATGGCAAAAGCAAGCTCTCTGCTTTTAAACGAAAATCCACTGACCCAAAGATCCATCCCTAAGTCGTTAAAAACCGCTTTATCAACCATAACCAACGTAACAACAAAGATTTGAATACGAAAAGATAAACAAACAGCATAGCGTTCATCATCTTTTGCCTTGTCACGTGGTTGAGCGCAGAACACGGTATGGACTTTATGAAAATCACTTAGCAGGAGACAGATAGAAATTTATTGTTGCTATTGACGAAGCACTGATCTATTTAAACGACTATAGCAAAACAAGTTAGTAAAATCATGCAATGCATTGATTATGATACGCTTTCCAACATACCACAAATCAATATTCAAGTTATTACTCAAGTTATGAGAATAATGGCTGTGGAATAAATCGCGCTCCTGTACCCTGACCTTTGACTCCATTTCGATGATACTCAACAGAACTGGCTCAGTATACCTTCGAAACAAAATACTAAATGTTTGTCTCAATAGAAGCATTTTTAGTCAAGTTATGAGAATAATAGCTGTGGAATATATCTCGGTCCTGTGTCCTGACCTTTGACCCCATTTCTATTATATTCAACAGAACCGGTTCAGTATACTTCCGGAACAACATGATACAGTTTTGTCGCAATCGAAGCATTTTTACGCAAGTCTAGAAGCATAAGGGCAATGGAATGGATCCAACTCCTATGTCCTGACCTTTGACCCCATTTCGTCCATTTTCAATAGGGTTCATCCCTAGGTGGACCACATACTAAACTTTCATCGAAGTCGAATTATTTTTACGCGAGTTATCGTGCGGACGGACCGACAGACGGACAGAGAGACGAACAAAGCTGGAACATATACGCTTCTTCAACTTACAGTTGGAAAGCGTAAAAGAGGTCGATTTACTATTGGAAAAGAGCAGAAAATGACTTACAAATTTACTCCTAAGAATCCAAAGAAAGTTTCAGTAAAGGATTCATGATTATTGCTGGTTTCTCGTAAAATAGAAATTTAAAGTAAAAGAAAAACTGAAAAGAACGTTAAATTCAACTCTATATATTGCCAAAATAATGTTTTGACACTTATATTTAAACAGGAAATATTCTTTCATCCACACAGCCTTCAAAGAGTAGAACTCTATCAGGGTAAGGCTAACTGTCATACATTAAAAATCTACCCCTGCATTTCTTGAAAAAATTAAAATGGAGACGCGAATCAATCTACAGCTTTCGCATATATTCCTTGATGTGTAACAAACGGACTATTGTGCCTTCGGACTGCTAAAAAGAGCGCTTTCTAAACAAACATCTAAACCAATGATTGGACTATGGAAAGCAGTGGAAGAGAGGAGTGGAATGGAAGAAATATGTGGGCACCATATCTATGAAACTATTATGAGAAAAATTATTTTTACCATTAGAAATTTTTAAATGTAAAAATGATGATACTGGCTTTCAGATATCTTTCCCTGCAAAATTCCACCACTAGAGGGCGTAAATGCAGATGAATTCAAAATACATATTATTCCATATATTTCCTTCTAAATTACCGATTGAAAAAAAAAATGTTTCTTTCCTTCGATGCCTGCCTTTTTATAACAAAGACTATTTTGGGTACAGCTCCTTTTTCAAGTAATATATGTATTTCCCCCTACGTATAGTAAAGGTAAGTTGCGATTTTCCCGATACATATGCCTCTAAGAGTTCTATGGCAAAACTCTTTCTCCATTGGAAAGTTTGAAATGTGACATCTATGGTACTGGCTTTCAGATTTCTTTCCGATGCAAAAATTCACCGCTAGAGAGCGTAAATGCAGATGCTATCGAATTCCCAACACACATTTTTCCGCATATTTGCTTCTAAATAATTGATTTAAAAAAACCTTTCTTCCTTTCGATGCCCTTTATAACGAAAGGCTATTTTGGCTTCAGGTTCTTTTTCAAGATTTTTTTGATAGGGAGCATAAAGGTAAATTGCGATTCCTCCGATATTTCTGCCCCTAAAAGTCTTATTTGAAAAATTCCTTCTGCATCGGATACAGCTCCGTTTGGGAAATGTTCTACATATAATTTCAAACTTTTTAGTAGGGAATAGTTTGGCCACCAGGGGGCGTAAGTGTTTATTTCTGTTTCTGATGTATTTGCAGAAAAGTCGGAGCTTTTGAAAACTCGATTGAAAAAATTATTTTGGTGGGTCGATTCCTCTCACTTCGGAAAAAGTTTTGAGAATACCTTCTGCTTAAAACATTAATCTGGAGGTTAAAAATCCTATCCTGTGATTGCCCGGAGGAGCAGATAAATCATGAATGAAATACGTGATGACACCATTACAATACTAATTTTGAAGATGACAATCCGTTTTTTGGTGAAAATACGACAAGTATGGTAAGTCAGAAATAAACATGAATGCCGGTTGCTTCGACTAGCGAATCCTGTGATGGTTATATTCAAATTAATCGGAAATTTGAGATTTGGTCGTTCTGGGTGTTGTAGTGGTTACACCCGGGCGCTATCTGGGAGACGCGGATTCGATTCCCACTCCAGAACGACGAAATTTTCCAGTTTTCGGATGTTATCTGACTTACCATCCTTGTCACAATTACACCAAAAAAAAAAAAAAAAAAAAAAAAAAAAAAACGGGTTATCATCTTTAAAATTTGTAGTACACAGTTCTTCCGCCAGGGGTTGTAGATAAATATATCTTATTTTGGTCGATATCTCTGCTTTTAAGGATCCGATTGGGAAAATTATTTTTTTGTGGGAGAGTGTTTCCCGAACGAAATCTTTTCTACATAATTCCCATTTCTTCTTAAACCACAAAGGTGCCATTTGAGGGCGTTAGTTCCCGTTACAGTTTAGATATATTTTTATACCTGCGGGACTAAAAACCCGACTGAAAAATCTTTTTCGGTCAGATACTACTAACGATGTAAATATTTTGTCTATATTTCCTTCCCCAAAATTGCCCAATTTCATCGCTAATGTAATGCATACATTGAATCTGTTTTTCTCGATATTTCTACTTCTAAATGCTCAATTTAAAATATTATTTTAACAACGGATACCACATATATAGTAGAACACTTTACGTTTGTACTTCAGGAGATTTTTTAGTTTGTAGTTTTGTCGCTAGGTGGCGTTTGTGTACTGTTGTTTGCAGCTGGATCTCCGCTTCTAAAAACCTTATTGAGAAATTCGTTTTTTTTTACTGGACGCAATTCGTTGCAATTAATGCGAGAAAATTTATTCTTTTTAAAAATGCACAGCTGTCCCACTAGGGAGCGAGTTACTTTTCCTTACAATAGCTTTTGCCATGAAGAATACTTTTCGAATATTTTCAACTTTTTTGTTATGCAAAATTCCTCCGCTACGAGGCGTAGAGTTATACAGGGTTACAAGGAAAGTCCTTGATCATGCCAATATCTCACGAACTATGGCAGTTAGCGATTTACTTCTTGTGCAGTTGTATAGGAAACCCCCTACGGCGCACACAATAACACCTTGAAGGATCCCCTCCCCCTTTTTTTGGAAGGGGGTTGAGAGGGCTATCGCGCTCCCCTTTGCAGATAGGTCAAAAAAGTTAATTACAAACTTGTTCAGCTAGGCAAAAATAGTACGTAAATGTTTTTGTCTCATAACAAAAGATGGAAGGGGACTCTCCAAATGCGAAAAAAATGGAAGGCTACCTGAGTCGCTGTGTCCGAAGCATATTCGCATGGATTTCAAATGTGCTTTCTGCTCCGTCGTCAGAATACAAAAATGATATGCGTGGTTGGAATGCCAACACTTCGTGAACCAGTGACGGGAAGGCGAAAGCTTTGCCACCTACGCAAGTCAATTAGATGTGCATACAGTTTATCTATTGGATGAGTGTTTCACCTCTTTATGCTATTTCTTCTTGTCTCAGTGTATTTTTTACTGTATTGGTCATCAAAGTGTGATATTAAATATGTCAAGGAACTGCGTTTTATTTCAAAACAAGAACTGTTGATAAGTTATGTAAGAAAGCCTTCCCATTGTGCTTTCATTTACTTAGAGCTTACCAGTTCAGATAAGTTCTAAGTAATAAGTTGTACTAAATACTCAGTCGTTGCTTCCGAATGATGTGATTTTCTTGGGATCACATACCCAGTTCCTTTCCATCTTTTTTTTTTTTTTTTTTTTTTGCTTGCCTCGTTTAACAAGTTTCGAATAGACTTTTGTGCCCTATCTGCAAAGGGGGCGAGATATCCCCTCAACACCCCCCAAAAGGGGTGAGAGGACCCTTCATGGTCTTATTGTGTGCGCCATAGGGAGTTTCCTATACAACTGCACAAGAAGTAAATCGTTAACTGCCTAGTTCGTGAGATATTGGTCTGATCAAGGACTTTCCTTGTAACCCCGTATAATGTTTTGTTCTATATTTCTTCTTCTGACTATTCGATTTAAAAATCTCTTTGTTTCTGATACTTTTGGCGCAACATCTGTAAATTTTCGCAACATAAATTTTAGCCGTTGATGGAAGTAAGTAGCGGTTTCTATTTCTGGATGTTTCATCGATTGTAGAATTCCGATTAATTGCTTTTTAACTGGTTCCACTGACTATGAATAATTTTGATAAATTTTATCCACGTCGGAAAGTATTCGAAAGATGTGCTCTTAACAACTGAAATATCAGTTGCATCTTTCTTGTTAAAATTTGTTTCAAATCGCACTTTTACCTGGTAAACTACTGAGCAAACAAAGAATGGAATCTGAGTACTAATTCTGTTGCTTTTCACTCTAGAGACTACATTTGTAGCGGAGGTAGCTGTTCCGTACTTCAACAATAGTACACATTTAAATTCACTTGGAATGCATGTTATCTGGCTCACATATTTCGTTTTATTACAACGCATGAGCTATGTATCTACAAATACTGTAAGAAATGTTCTAAATTAAATTCACCGACAAATAAAAATTCCGTGAAATAAAACATGGAATTTCGAATTCTTCATATCTTTGAGTAACATGATGTTATTCTTTAGAATGTTTAATGCCTTTTTCACAGCAAAGCTTAGACCTCTCCCAAATGATCTCCGAATGGAAAAAGCAAAAAGAAAGAAAGGAATCAAAGCTGTGAGGCTTAGGGGGAAATTTCCATTGAGACTTCCCCTTTCCTGAGTACTGCATACGCTGACTTCAGCTGAATACATGTTATGAGCAATGGGTTTTCCCGACACACCTCCCTTTGGTTATCAGCGCACCAACATTTCCAGCGAAATACAAATCCAGAAGAATGAGAAACACTAATCCTTTGCCAGGGGATATACTCTTAGATAATCAGCATGTATGTAGCTTTCTCCCTTGAATTCTACTTGCGGCATTTCCAGCAGACAACAACGTCTTATGGCTTCTTCCTGTTATGAATAAAAAATTCTATTTAAGGGGCTTTTACTCTCAGCATACAATGGAGTTGAGTTTTTTATTTTTGTTTTATTATTTGGAGACTAGTCGAGGATGAAGCAAAAGTTGTTCACCGATAAAGGTATTTTAAATTAATTTTCTGAGAGATAATTCTCCTTTTTTGAACAACAAAAATGACAAATATTTATATATATATTATCATCATTGTCAACCATTATCAATCCACTGCTGGACGAAGGTCTCCTCAAGTTTCCTCCACAACGGTCTGTCTTGTGCCAGTCTCCTCCATGTCATTCCCGCATACTTTCGAATTTCATCCACCCATATCCCATGTGGTCTTCTTCTGGGTTTTTTCCTGTCCTTTGGAATCCATTCTAAAATTTCGGCTGTCCATCGATGGTCTGTCCTTCTGGCAGTATGCCCAGCCCATTGCCATTTAAGGGATTTAACTCTGATCATGATGTCTTCCACTCTTGTCATTTTTCGGATCCAAGAGTTCCTCTTCTTATCTCTCCTGGTTACACCAAGCATGCACCTCTCCATGCTTTTTTGAGTTGTCTGCAGCCTTTGTATGTCTCTTTTAGTTAAGGTCCACGTCTCTGCACCATATGTAAGCACTGGATGGATGCATTGATCAAACACTTTTCTTTTAAGACATAATGGCATATTGCTCTTGAAAATTATGCTGTTTCTTCCAAAAGCTCTCCAGTCAAGTTTTGTACGCCGATTAATTTCTTCATCAATGTGACCCTCACTCTATATCTGCTGTCCGAGATAAACGTACGTGTCTGTTATCTCCAGCTTTTCTCCATCAATCGATAAATCTTCATTTCTTGTAAAAGCATTGAACATCACTTTGGCTTCTGAAAGTTTATTTTTAATCGCACTTCTTTATATATATATATATATGGTTATATATTCCGGTGACCTCGGGAACACACGGATGGCTTTCAACATTTTGCCTATACTGTAAAATACGAACTTCCACTCACAAAAGTGCGGAATGATACATTGACATTTAATGACTTGAGCGTGTGGTGAGTGACGTGGGGAGTTGCGTGAGAAATATTGAAGGAGGAGGACATGCCGAGCTTTGGCTAAGACAACAAGTTCTGTTTGTACCGCGGAGTGTATTCCAGTTTATGTTTTTGTGTAAAGTAATAAATGTTTGGTGTTGTGATCGAGTGTCTGTGATGTTACAGACAAAAGATAGAAATGGAGGCACCGCTGAGATTCGAACTACCAAAGATAGGAAGTGAAGGCGCCGGTGAGACGGGATTGCGCAACTTCAGCGGCGTTTTTTACGACCGTGGGAATCAATGAGTTGGAAGATCTTCAAGCGTGAGAAAGAACCAACGCGACAGGGATATTTTTTTTCCTCTTTGTGTTGGGAAGAACAAAAGATGGTGACTGTTGTTTGTTTTTCGAAATTAGTTCGTGAGAGAAAAAAAAAGTTCCGTATCGGATTTACACCACATTAGATGTTTATGTAAGTACTGGTTTTGTTGTTGTTCTTAGAGAATTATCCAAAGGAATGAAATATCAAGGCAAGTTTTTTAGAAGTTTCCGGGCACGGAAGTAAACAGAAGGAAATAATTTCTGTCAAGAAATAGTACATTCAGATCAACTGTTTGAGGCTAGAGTATAGGTAAATGTAGAATGTTGTTGTAAACAATTTCTGTGAACGTATACACAAATACGATAATAGAAGGAAATAATTTCTGTCAAGAAATAGTACATTCAGAACAGCTGTTTGAGCCTAGATTATAGGTAAATGTAGAATATTGTAAACAATTTCTGTGAACGTATACACATATACGATAATAGAAGAAAATAATTTCTGTCAAGAAATAGTACATTCAGAACAACTGTTTGAGCCTAGATTATAGGTAAATGTAGAATATTGTTGTAAACAATTTCTGTGAACGTATACACATGTACGATAATAGAAGGAAATAATTTCTGTCAAGAAATAGTACATTCAGATCAACTGTTTGAGCCTAGAGTATAGGTAAATGTAGAATATTGTTGTAAACAATTTCTGTGAACGTATACACATATACGATAATAAATAAACATTGGGTACACGTAGAGCTTGTTGAAATGGCTTTCTTAGGAAGAGCTCGAAAAGAAGAACTTCTGCAGTTGGCGGAAGAATTGGGTATAGAAGTTATGCCAAATCTCAAAATTCTGGAATTAAAAAATAAAATTGTCAACTTTGAAGGTTATGAAGAGGATTTCGTGAAAGAACTTTTGGCAGGTATAAAAGAGCGTAGAGAAACAGAAAGACAAATGGAATTGGAGCTTGAAAAACGTAGACAAACAGAAAGACAAATGGAATTTGAGCTTGAAAAACGTAGACAAACAGAAAGACAAATGGAATTTGAGCTTGAAAAACTCGGAATAGAAGCTGGACGTCAGCCGCTGGGAGGTAGTTTGGAGCAAAATGGAAATTCTCATAAACCGAGATTAGAACTTCGTCATTTGATGAAAACATTTGACCCAAAAGACAGTGATATAAGTATTTACTTAGTTTTATTTGAAAGGCAAGCACAACAAGCAGAAATAAAAAGGGAAGATTGGGTCACGAATTTGATAGAACTTTTGCCCTACGAAATATCACAATTGATTGCCAGAGAAAATATAGAAGATGCTAAAAACTATGAATATGTTAAAAGGTTACTTCTTAAAAGATATAAGTTAAGTCCAGAGAAATTTAGATTAAAATTTGTACAACACATGCGTACATCAGAGAAGACCTGGAGAGATTTTGCCTTCGAGTTAGAAAATTATTTTAATGAATGGATTTCAGGACTTAAAATAGGCGATTTTGAAGGGCTAAAAAAATTAATGATCACAGATCAATTGAAGCGGAGGGTGCCTGTAGAAATAAGGGAGCATTTTATTGATAAATGGTCAAATATTGTCTCACCTTCAGATTTGGCTGATATGGTGGACAATTATGAAAGTGTAAGAGGAGGAATCAAGAAAAATTCGTCGAATGAATTTTGTGCTTCAAAGAAAATGCAAGGCAGTGAAAAAAAACTAGAGATAACTATGATCGGGGAAATTTTATGAAAAATGGATTTTATAACAAAAATTATGTTAAGTCAGATGTAGGACAAAGGTGGTCAAATCGGAATGTATCTCAGAATGAAGAAAAGTATGATTGCAGACGGAAGATTCAATGTTACGAGTGTAGATCTTATGATCACATTCGACCTCAGTGTCCTAAGCTAAAATCACAGAACTCAGGAAGCGTAAATAGAATCAGAGAGGAAACTGAAGGGGATCTCTTGGCACCCTATACCTTTGAAGGAGAAATAAATGGAGTTACCATGCCTATTCTCCGGGATACAGGTTCATCAGTTGATATCATTTGTCAAGAGTATGTGTCGCCAGGTGAGTTTACTGGAGAACATGTGTGGGCACAGCATCTTCTGGATGAACAAAAGGTTTTTTTACCATTGGCAGAAGTTGAACTAGAATGTGAATTAGGTCATATTGTAACTAAGGCTGCAGTGATTAGGAAGTCGCTAGATCAAGGTGGATATTTACTTGGAAATAAGACTGCCGCTTTGTTAAAAAAAAAATTGATATGGAGTGGCCACTTAATTCAGAACAGGTAAATGTTGTGATTACTCGGTATCAAGAAAAACAGAAACGAAACAACGAAGAGAGAAATTCAGTAAAGAATGATTCAGGGAAGAAAGAAAAACAAGCCCCTGAAGGAGAGGCTGAGGGTTCCGAAGAATCAGATGAATTAGAAGAAGAAATTATGCCATTGAGGCATGATGAAGATAAAGCCATGTTAGAGTTGGTAAAAATGGATTCAAAAAGTTTCATGGAAGATCAACGGCAAAGTTTGGAATTGAAAAAATTCTCAAAGAAATAGAGAAAACATATTTTAAAAAGGCAAATGGTTATGCTGTACTAAGAAATGGGATGTTGGTGAAGAAGAAGATCAACAAGATTGGCGAAGAGGGAGATCTTATTGTTGTTCCAGAACAATATAGAGAACAAATAAAAAACATGTGTCATGAGGGAACTTCGGGCATTTAGGAGTGACAAAAATCAAAGACAGACTAGCGAAGTATTTTTATTGGCCTAACTGTTATAAAGACATTGAAGAATTTGTAAAATCTTGTGATTCATGCCAACGTGCTGGAAAAGCTGGGGACAAATAGAAAGCACCTTTAAAAATAGTTCCAATTATTCCTGAAATTTTTACAAAAATTAACGTTGATGCCTGTGGGCCTTTGCCCGAGACTTCAAGCGGAAATAGATACATAATTACAGCTATGTGTTTGTCGTCCAAATATCCAGATGCAGTACCAGTACCAGACATAGAATCCAAGTCGGTAGTTGACGCTTTGTTACACATTTTTAGCCGCATGGGATTTCCGAAAGAAATTCAAACTGATCAAGGAGCCAGTTTTGTAAGCATTTTGACACTAGAATTTCTGGAGCGGTTTGGAATAAAAGTTACTCATAGTTCTGTATATCATCCCCAAAGTAATCCGGTATAACGATTCCATCGAACTATTAAAATGATGTTGAGAGTTTTATGTCTTGAGTCTGCTCCGGATTGGGAGAAACAGTTACCGGCGGAGCTGTTTGCTTTGAGAACTGTGACACATGAAAGCACAGGGTTTACGCCTGCTGAATTGGTGCATGGAAAAAATTTGAGGACGCCAATGACACTATTGTATGAAAAATGGATGGGTCATCCTGAAGAAGAAAACTATGTCACTGAATATGTATTTGAGTTAATAAATAGGATGAAAAGATGTCAAGAACGTGCCATTAAAAACATGGAAGTGGCTCAATTGAAAAGAAAATATTGGTATGACAGAAATGCGGTAAAACGTGAATTTCAAGGAGATTTAGTATTGGTTTTTGTTACCTGCAGGCCAAATAAGTTAGCGGAACAGTAGAAAGGACCAATGAAAATTGAGAAAAAAATTTCAGATACTAATTATGTAGTAAGCTTTGAAGGCGAAAATGTAAAGCATCAAGTATATCACATTAACATGCTGAAACCATACCATAAACGACCAGAATTTGTGAACTTATTGCCCGGCTGTGAAAATATTGAAATGGATTTAGAGATTAAATTTCCGCAAGTTGAAAAAATCCAAATGTATTTAACATCTCTGATATCGAGGAGAACAGTAAACGTCGAGAGCGCCTAAGTGGCCAACAAATTCAGGATCTGAAAAAACTATTATGTCATTACTTGAAAACGTTTTCTAATATTCCAGGAATGACTCATTTGGTCGAACATGATATCGAGCTAGCTAGTAATGCTATTGTAAGGGTTAAGCCTTTTAGAATGTCGCCCAGGCAGATAAATATTCTTAAAGCCGAGATAGATAAAATGCTGCAGTACAAGATTATAGAAGTTGGTGAATCAGACTATACATCACCCATGATTTTGGTAGAAGTACCCGGAAAAGATCCAAGCCCATGTATTGACTACAGGCGATTGAATGAAATGACAAGGACCCAGTTCTATCCATTGCCCAACATAGAAGAAAGAGTCGAAAAGGTTTCTGAAGCGAAGTATATTACAATATTAGATTTAACAAAAGGGTACTGGCAAATTCCATTAAGTGCTACAGCTCAACGATTGGCAGCGTTTGTGACTACTTTTGGAACGTATCGGCCCTTAAAGATGCCATTTGGCCTTAAGAACGCACCTTATTTCTTTAGCAAAATGATGTCGGAACGTTTGAGAGGCTGCGAAGAGTTTGCCGTACCATATCTAGATGATGTTGCCATTTTTTTCCGAAAACTGGGAGGATCATTTGATACATCTTGAAGAAGTGCTACAGAGGTTGCAGAGGGCGTCTTTGAACATAAAACCTTTCAAATGTAAGTTTGCTCAAGATCACGTCTTGTATTTGGGTCATATTGTTGGACAAGGATATCGAAAACCAGCTGAACGAAAGGTTCAGGCCATACAAAATTTTCCTACGCCAGAGAACAAGAGAACAAGGAAGATCTTTCTTAGGCCTGGCGGGATATTACAGCAGATATATTCCAATGTTTTCTTCGATAGCAGCTCCCTTGAGATATATTCCAATGTTTTCTACGATAGCAGCTCCCTTGAGATATATTCCAATGTTTTCTTCGATAGCAGCTCCCTTGACAGACATCTTGAAGGGTAAAAATCGTAAAGAGGAAATTATATGGTCAGAACAATGTGAGAAAGCTTTTGTGGAACTAAAAAAATCTTTATCTAGTTTTCCTGTTCTGTATGCCCCTGACTATGAACGTAGATTTATTCTACAAACTAATGCTTCAGATCAAGAAATGGGAGTCGTCCTCTCGCAAGAACAAGAATATGGCGCTGAACATCCTGCACTCTATCTAAGCAGAAAACTTTCGACAGCAGAGAAGACATACAGTACCAGTGAAAAAGAATGTGCCGCCATTATATTTGCGGTACAGAAACTGAAATGCTACCTGGATGGTCAAAATTTCCTCATACAAACTGATCATAACCCTCTCGTTTGGTTACGCACCAACGCAAGTTCAAATGCTCGTCTGATGAGATGGGCCCTTGCTTTACAAGCATATGATTTTGTTATAATTCATCGATCGGGAACTATGCACAAAAATGCAGATGGACTGAGCAGAGTTCCAACTTTAGATGATCCACCTTGATCATGCTATGTGTCTGCTAGTGAAAACATTTTTTTTGTTTATGGTTGTGGTATATAATACATAGAAATTGTTGGAAAACACGTAAAGATGATTGTTAAATTAACTCATATATTTATTTTTGTAAATGGATTATGACTCATTATGTGAACTATGACTATTGTATTGTAAAATGACAAGAACTTTTTACCACTGGAAAAAGTTCCTCTGGAGTGAGAAGGGGTTGTAAAATACGAACTTCCACGCACAAAAGTGCGGAATGATACATTGACATTTAATGACTTGAGCGTGTGGTGAATGATGTGGGTTGTTGCGTGAGAGATATTGAAGGAGTAGGACATGCCGAGCTTTGGCTAAGACAACAAGTTCAGTTTGTACCGCGGAGTGTATTCCAGTTTATGTTTTTGTGTAAAGTAATAAATGTTTGGTGTTGTGTATATATATATATATATATATATATATATATATATATATATATATATATATATATATAAACAAACTTCAAGAACGAACAAAAATCTTTTAAATCAATATATTCCGAAAACCCAAACGCGCAAAAGCAGCAGAGTATAATTCTCAGAAAAAATACACACAACACGAAGAAGCAAATCAACGGGAGCCAAAAACAGGGGGGGGGGGGGGAAGGAGATAAAAACAAAAACAAAAAAACTTTGCAAACAAGCAGCGAAAGAACATGCAAGAATGCAGAAAGTATTGAAAATGCTGAGCTTTGGCTTTATCAAGGACCAGCAAAGCACAGCATAAACTCATTTCTACAAAGACCAAGTAGTATATGGGTTTCTGCTATGTCATACATGTATTTCGGGTAAATGACCTCACAGATAAAAAAATCACCTTCCAAGCCATGAAAAAGCTATCAAAATCACAGATAAAAAACACCTTCCAAGCCATGAAAAGGCTATCAAAACACAGATCAGAAACACCTTCCAAGCCATGAAAAGGTTTGGAAGGTGTTTTTGATCTATTAGGTCATTTATCCGAAATACATGCATGACGTAGCAGAAACCCATATTAAACTAGGTCTTTGTAGAAATTAGTTTATGCTGTGTTTTGCTGGTTCTTGATAAAGCCAAAGCTCAGCATTTTCAATACTTTCTGCATTCTTGCATGTTCTTTCGCTGCTTGTTCGCAAAGTTGTTTTCTTATTTCTATTTTTTCCTCCTGTTTTCGGCTCCCGTTGATTTGCTTCTTCTAGTTGGCGGCAAATATATATATATCATCATCATCATTGTCAACCATTATCAATCCACTGCTGGACGAAGGTCTCCCCAAGTTTCCTCCACAACGGTCTGTCTTGTGCCAGTCTCCTCCATGTCACTCCCGCATATTTACGAATTTCATCCACCCATCTCCCATGTGGTCTTTTTCTGGGTCTTTTCCTGTCCCTTGGAATCCAATCTAAAATTTCGGCTGTCCATCTATGGTCTGTCCTTCTGGCAGTATGTCCAGCCCATTGCCATTTCAGGGATTTAACTCTGATCATGATGTCTTCCACTCTCGTCCTTTTTCGGATCCACGAGTTCCTCTTCTTATCTCTCCTGGTTATACCAAGCATGCACCTCTCCATACTTCTTTGAGTTGTCTGCAGCCTTTGTATGTCTCTTTTAGTTAAGGTCCACGTCTCGGCACCATACGTAAGCACTGGAAGGATGCATTGATCAAACACTTTTCTTTTAAGACATAATGGCATATTGCTCTTGAAAATTATGCTGTTTCTTCCAAAAGCTCTCCAGGCAAGTTTTGTACGCCGATTAATTTCTTCATCAATGTGACCCTCACTCGATATCTGCTGTCCAAGATAAACATACGTATCTGTTATCTCCAGTTTTTCTCCATCAATCGATAAATCTTCATTTCTTGTAAAAGCATTGAACATCACTTTTGTCTTCTGAAAGTTCATTTTTAATCCCACTTCTTTACTCTTGTCAGCAAGTTCCTGGATCATACTCTGCAGCTCTGATGGGGTAGTTGCAAAAATGACTACGTCATCAGCAAAACGAAGGTGGGTTAGATAATCTCCATTAATCTTTATCCCTTTGTTTTCCCAGTTCAGTGATTGAAAGACATTTTCCAATGTGGCATTAAAGAGCTTCGGAGATATGGTGTCACCTTGTCTCACTCCCTTTCCAATTTTTATGTGTGTTGTATTTTCAAACAGCCGAATCTTTGCACTTGCATTTTCATAGATGTTATTAATAATATTAATGTATGCATCTTCAATACCGCAGGATTTCAGAGCCGTGGTAACTGCTGATAGTTTCACCGAATCAAAGGCTTTTTCATAATCGATAAAAGCCATGCACAATGGAAGTTCATATTCCCTCGCTCTTTCAATTAGTTCTCTCAGTACGTGGATATGATCTATTGTGCTGTAGCCACTCCTGAATCCAGCTTGTTCTCTCGGTTGAGCCATGTCCAGTGTTACCTTCAAGCGGTGTGAAAGAACTTTAGTGAAGATTTTATAAACCACTGATAGGAGGCTGATAGGTCTGTAGTTCCTGAGATCCTCAATGTCACCTTTTTTATGTAGCAGGATCATTGTAGCATTGTTCCAATCCTCAGGAATCTTCCCATCATTAAGGCATCGAGTGAAAATTTGGGCGAGTACTGTTTCAATTTCTCCACTTGCTTCTTGTATGATGTCTATAGTAATTCCATCTTCTCCTGGAGCTTTCCCCCGCTTCATGTTCTTGATTGCATGAGCAACTTCTGCTGGGAGGACTGGAAGAACTCTGGTACCTTTCATGATGTCTGGAGTACATGTATCATCCCTTTCATATAATTTGGAGTAGAAATCTTTCACTCTTGTCAAAATTTCTGCCTCTATTTCTTGTTATAGAACCATCTTCTTTTCTCAGAGCCATAATCTGTTTTCTTCCCTTACTGAGATGTCCCTTTGCTATCTTTAGGCTTTGGTTGTTTTTAATTGCTTTCCTCACTAGCTCACAGTTGAATTTCCTTACGTCTTCAGTGATACTTTTTCGTGCTGTCTTGCATAGCTCTATATATTCCACTTTGGAAGTCACATCTTCTTTAGTTGTCCTCATCTCTCTTTCTTTTTGCATCAACATTTTGGTTTTTCCTGATAATTTGTTCACATGCAACTTGTTCTTAGACCCAGCTAATTTTGTTGCTGTTTCCATAAGAGCTTTGGTTACTTTTCTGTTAACTTCCGAAATATCCACTTCTTCCGATGTTAGGCCTTCTAAAGCAGAGAATCTGTTCTTCAGTTCCAACTTGAAAGTATTATGGTGTTTTTTAAGGTTGGTTATGTCAATACATTTTGTTTGTCTTATGAGCTTGCCACGTTCCAGTTTAGTGTTGAGGTGCATCTTACATCTCACCAATCTATGGTCACTACCTGTGTTGAACTTGTTCAGCACACTGCAGTCTTCGATGACGAATTTTTTGTTACACATAATAAAATCAATTTCACTTGTCGTCCCAATTGGATGTCTCCATGTCCATATATATATATATATATATATATAAGTCAAATTCTCTACACCTTCAACCAAGAACTTCCCAGTAGAAATCGCTGAATCCCACTAAATTAACAGACGTAAACTAAAACTAAAACTCTCACAAAGCACATACAACAATAATAAAATAATAAAAATAATAAATTTAAACACTTGGGGTTGGGTACCGGGAGCCACTCATCAGGGAAAGACACCCTTGGCCCCCAAACCCCTGGCTCAGGTTTCATGCAGGTGTCTTTGAAATATGTGATTTCCGAAACAAGGGTTAAAATGTTTTTTACTTTAGTGTTATACACCTGGTCTTCCCTACCTGAACCAACAACACAAAATTGAAATACAAAAACTTACCTGAAATTAAATAACTTTAAACCTTACAACTCCACTGAACTCCAATATATCTAAACTTCGATCCTAACACAACCCCTCCATATCATGCAAAAGCGTACCAACAACTGCCAAACCCACTCCCAGACTAAGCTTGAATTTTTGTAAGTAGCCATATAATGTCCTATGACGACCTCTTTCGGAATTCACAAAAAACTGTAACGAAAATTAATTGCTTTTGTGTTTTAATTGTTACCGCGGAATTTTCTATATCCCCGTAACATTTAAATTTCATCCGTATAATTTTGATCATTTAGTATTTTTTTCATTTTTACTCTAAGGCGGTAGCAAATAAATATTTAAATTGCCAAAATAGAATATCAATGATAAAAAATTACTTTCCGGTGAAGCTGAGCCAGGTTACCCGAAAGTTTAGGTTGATAATTAGGTCTGTCCTAATTGCACTCAAGCCAAAGAAAAAGGGGAAAATTATATTTTTTTCCTCACGGAAACCTGATGAAAATCCCAGATGGGAAGGAAGAGAAAGGAAGACATTCACACTTCTTTTTCTCACGAAACTCAAAGAAACGAAGAGAATGGCAGGAGCGCAATAAATCCTCTTGGGGGCGTCACTCCTTTTCTCCAGCTACTATTGCAAGGGTCTCTGCATTGTCCAAAGTAGCGACAAAATCTGAGATAAGTCACGTAGCCGGAAACACCTACGTGACAATCTTCGCTTCTAAGTAGCTAGGCGAGGTCAATTAACCAAAAAGGTGCTAAGACAAGTTGACAGCTGAAAGAAGACATAATTTTTGGGAAAGTGACCCGAACTGAACGGATAGCCAGCGAATCGCATAGCAGGGCTATCTGTGAGGGCCAATGACATAACCCGACGCGATTCGGACGGCCGGGCCGTCACGCCCCAAGATGGACACCGGACACGGGAAAAAAGAGAATTAAAATCGGAATGAAGACTGAGAGGAGAGTCGACTACAGAGAGATTCAAAAATAACTTAACAGAGGGAACACTAGAGAATTGCAGTCTGAGCTGAAGAGAGGTCTCAGCGGTTTCGGAGGAGAGATGTTTCCAAGATAGAGAAATGAAGTAGCAAATATTTTAGAGCATAGTCGAGGTTGGTTCACCGCTAACTAAGAAGAGAACGGACTCTACGACCAGCCGGCAACCCAGATTTGCGATCGGGGCTTCTCAAGGAAAAGAGGGTATGATGACATTTGTCTTACGCATTTCTGATTCATGCCTCATAGCTTTGCATGTGCTATGCAGGACCAGTTACCCAAAAGTCTCTCACAAAGTGCATTAACAATGTTTTTCCTCTGGCGTACCGCGCCGAGTTTAAACTAGTAACTAGGATTTAAAGTCAGTTATGTAATATTAAGTGCATTATATAATTTCGAAATTAAAACTAAATTGTTTAGTTAAAGCAAGCAACCTCACCGGTACATTGTACCTAGCTTTAACACCATATTTTAAAAAGAAATAAACAGTTAAATTTTTTATTCACGTGTCACTTAGATCATTTCTCAAAATCTCATTAGAGTTAAATTTGTGATTTCATTATCTTTATTCATGCAACTTTTTATTTTAACTTCTTTGCGGCATATGGATGAGCATGGAAACCCCATGCTGATTCATATGAAACACAACGCGATGCATTTGTCGACCCTGAGCTTGGAGACCCTTAGTTAGGGAATCCAAATTCATTGTTGACACCACTAGGCGAAATTTAGAAAGTGAATTGATTAGTATGGGATTTTGACCCTTTTAACTTTTACCCACTACGGCGAATAAGACGTAGTAGTGGTTCGCTGATACCCGACAGGGAGCGGTAATATAATAGATGTCAGCAAATGTTAGGTTAAATGCTCCGGGGCAACTCGGAGGAAGATAATTTCAATTGAGGCCCGAAGAAACATTAGTCCAAGGCTTAAAAGGTAGTAATGTTACATAGTCTGATTTTATAAGATTTTCCCGAATTAAAAGATATCAATAATTTTTCGAAATGAAATAAACAATATTTTAACGGATAATTATTTTTTAAAAAAAGAAGAAAAAGTATTTTTAACTGCTTTGTGGTATTGTACCGATTTTTGCATATTCTTGTTATTCTGATGAATTGGGAAATAATAATATTTCTAAGTACGTCTTCAGAGACATTGAAATACCAGCTACTTAAAATATTGGTATCAAAACTAAAATGTGTTCTCTTATCGAAAAAGAGAACATATTTAGTTTTGATACCAATATTTTAAGTAGCTGGTATTCCAATGTCTAACTTTGAAGTACACCTTTAAAAGATTCATATATACACTGACGGAAAAAAAGTCCCAACACCAAGAAGGGGTTGTGTTAGATAAACGACAGTTAGTAGGCGGTGAGAGTACATCTGTAAGATTACATCTATGCAAATTTCGCGCTTGGCGCATACGTGTGGCGCTAGTAGCGCCCCTCGGAACATGCAAAGCAGGTTTGCTGTAAATACGCGCTGTAACGTTCGTGAGCGTTAGTTATCGTTGAGATTCAACGTAGGGTGTTGATGTTAGTCAAGAATGCCTTTAAGAAGACGAAGAATCCATTATCAACAGCTCACGGAGTTTGAACGAGGTCGTGTAATAGGGCTACGAGAAGGTGGATTTTCGTTCCGAAATATTGCAGAACGACTTGCCAGGAATGTAGCCACTGTGCATGATTGTTGGCAGCGGTGGTCAAGGGATGGTACTGCCTCAAGAAGACCTGGTTCCGGCCGGCCACGTTGCACTACCAACAGGGAAGACCGCCGTGTACGGCGTATGGCCGTGGCGCATCGTACCGCGTCTGCGGCAGCAATTCGAGCTGCAGTTGCCACCACAGTGACACAACGAACTGTTACAAATCGGTTATTTGAAGGACAGCTCCGAGCCAGACGCCCTGTAAGGTGCATTCCGCTTACTCCAAACCACTGCCGTTTGCGACGTCAGTGGTGTCATGCTAGAGCTTATTGGAGGACGGAGTGCAGATCTGTTGTGTTTTCTGATGAAAGCCGGATCTGCCTGGGTACCAGTGATGGCCGTGTGTTGGTTAGAAGAAGGCCAGGTGAGCGCCTGCAACCAATCTGTCTGCGGCCGAGACACACTGGACCTACACCTGGAGTTATGGTTTCGGGAGCAAATTCCTATGACAGCAGGAGCACTCTCGTGGTTATCCCACGCACCCTGACGGCACAGTTGTACATCGGTCTGGTGATTCAACCTGTTTTGCTGCCATTCATGAACAGCATTCCAGGGGTGTTTTCCAACAGGATAACCTCGCCCGCATACCGCTGTTGTAACCCAATATGCTCTACAGAGTGTCGACATGTTGCCGTTGCCTGCTAGATCACTATATCTTTCACCAATCGAGAACGTATGGGACATCATTGGACGACAACTCCAGCATTAACCGTCCCTGTATTGACCGACAACCAGCATTAACCGTCCCTGTATTGACCGACCAAGTGCAACAGGCATTGAACTCCATCCCACAAATTGACATCCAGCACCTCTACGACACAATGCATGAACGTTTGCGTGCTTGCATTAAACATTCTGGCGGTTTCACTAGTTATTAATGTACCAGCATTTCACATTTAAAATGGCTCTTCTCGCGCTTACAATAAGCTGTGATTTTGTAACCTTATTCGATTAAATATGTTACCTATACAAATGTATTGCCGCCATTGCATTCCTCTACAACTATTTTTTCGCGGTGTTGGGATTTTTTCCGTCAGTGTATATATATATATACACTATTTACCAACAAGTAATTGGACACCTGTGATAGCAAAGGAAAACGAAGTTTACTCACCTTCAATAGTTGGTGGAGCCTCCACGAGCGTCGATTGTAGCTGCGACCCTCCGGGGCATACTCGCAACAAGGCGTTGCACGACGGCTAGCGGTAATTTCTTCCACTCAGCTTGGAGAAGACAGGTCAGTTCCTTCACCCATTTCGGACGGTGGGGGCACCCCTTAAGTCGACGCTCCAACTCGTCCCTGAGGTGCTCGATAGGGTTAAGGTCCGGGCTCTGCGCAGGCCAGTCCATTCGATCAACCCCAGCGTCACCATACCAAGCCATGGTGGACCTCGCAACATGACAAGTAGCATTGTTATCCTGAAAGCAACATGGGTCCACCCCGTAGAACTGCCACAACGTAAGAAACCCATGGTCATCCAAAATGGTGCAGTAGGTCTCGGCGTTGAGTTTACCAGGAATTGCGACCAAGGGCCTGTGCCATACCAGGAGAAACACCCCCATAGCATAATTCCACCGCCACCGAACTTCGCAGTTGGCTCAATACATTCCGGCAGGAGGCGTTCTTCAGGCAGACGCCAAACCAGGACCCTGCCATCCGAACGGTAGAGGGTGAACCCTGATTCGTTGCTCCAGAGAGCCTGTTTCCACTGTTCAACGGTCCACTGTCGACGTTCTTTGCACCAAGTTAGCCGAGCAGCGCTCTTGGACTTGATGATCAAAGGCTTGTGGGCAGCAGCACTTCCATGATAACCGAGCAGATTGGCTTCCTTACGGATGGTATTAATCGAAAGAGCACTCCTGGATGCCTGTTGAAACTCCTCGCGGATGTGGTCTATCGATTTGGTGCGGTTCTTCCGAATTTCTCTGGCCAGCACCCGTCGGTCTCTAAATCCCTCTTTTGTGGGTCTGCCGGGTCGGGGCACATTCCGACAGTCACCTTTCATCTTCCACTTGCCAATCACGTAGGCCACTGTCGATTTCGGGTACTTCAACTCGCTAGATATGTCACGTATGCATCGGTTATTTCTGTGATACCCGACGATTACACCTTTTTCGAAATCAGAGAGCTCCAAACTGCGTGACATCTTGAATGCAACTGATTGCGTTGTTGTTCTCCACACGATATTTAACGGCGGCGGCCATGACGTGTATCAGGACCACAGATATCGTCGATTGCAGAGGTGTCCAATTACTTGTTGGTAGATAGTGTATATAAGCGGCCACTGGGAACCAATCTTCAGGGAAACGACATCCTCAACAACCGACCAAAACAAATCAGAACTATGAAAACACGAAAAGGTGATGTAGTCGGCCACTGGGAACCAATCTTCAAGGAAAGACACCCTCAATAACCGACCAAATCAAATCAGAACTATGAAAACAGAAAAAGTTAATGTGGTCGGCCACTGGGAACCAATCTTCAGGGAAAGACATCCTCAACAACCGACCAAATCAAATCAGAACTATGAAAACAGAAAAAGTTAATGTGGTCGGCCACTGGGAACCAATCTTCAGGGAAAGACATCCTCAACAACCGACGAAATCCAATTAGAACTATGAAAACAGAAAAAGGTAATGTGGTCGGCCACTGGGAACCAATCTTCAAGGAAAGACATCCTCAAGAACCGACCAAATCAAATCAGAACTATGAAAACAGAAAAAGTTAATGTGGTCGGCCACTGGGAACCAATCTTCAGGGAAAGACATCCTCAAGAACCGACCAAATCAAATCAGAACTATGAAAACAGAAAAAGTTAATGTGGTCGGCCACTGGGAACCAATCTTCAGGGAAAGACATCCTCAACAACCGACGAAATCCAATCAGAACTATGAAAACAGAAAAAGTTAATGTGGTCGGCCACTGGGAACCAATCTTCAAGGAAAGACATCCTCAACAACCGACCAAATCAAATCAGAACTATGAAAACAGAAAAAGTTAATGTGGTCGGCCACTGGGAACCAATCTTCAGGGAAAGACATCCTCAACAACCGACCAAATCAAATCAGAACTATGAAAACAGAAAAAGTTAATGTGGTCGGCCACTGGGAACCAATCTTCAGGGAAAGACATCCTCAACAACCGACGAAATCCAATCAGAACTATGAAAACAGAAAAAGTTAATGTGGTCGGCCACTGGGAACCAATCTTCAAGGAAAGACATCCTCAACAACCGACCAAATCAAATCAGAACTATGAAAACAGAAAAAGTTAATGTGGTCGGCCACTGGGAACCAATCTTCAGGGAAAGACATCCTCAACAACCGACCAAATCAAATCAGAACTATGAAAACAGAAAAAGTTAATGTGGTCGGCCACTGGGAACCAATTTTCAGGGAAACACATCCTTAACAACCGACCAACACTAGTACAGGTTTCAGGTGGGTGAAATATATGTAAATAATTAGCCCAATAAGGCGTCTATTTAGATTTTGTTGATTTAGGATAAAATACCCAGTTTTTCCTACCTGGACTAAGGACAAAACAACACATAAATCAAAATTAAAACGGTAAGGGATACACATCGGCAGAATGTAAACAGAATCCCATGAACAGGGTTAGTAGCAGCTCCATGTTAGATTACCTCATGAATTAAGTTGAAAATTATAGTAAGACTCTAGGTGTGTTCAGAGATATGGATGCAAGACTACATTATGATGTAATTAGTTTTTCCGGAGATACTCGGAAATATAATTGTGTTTGCCATTTCAAGGGGTAAATTAATTCATGTAATCAAATTAAAGCCTACGCTATAAGATATTGTAACATCATCACTTCTACTGCTTTGCAACAACTATATTTAGGGCATCAATATATACTATCTCTTCTTACAAGTTTCCCTGGAAAAAATAATTACATCATAGTCTTGCATCCATATCTATGAACACAACTTGAGTCTTTCTATAATTTACAGCTTAGTTCATCAGGTAATTCTAACATGCAATTGCTGCTAACCGTATTCAAAGGATTATGTTTACATTCTACCGATGTGTATCACTTTCCGTTTTAATTTTGATTTATGTGTTGTTTTGTCCTTAGTCCTTACTCGTCGTGGGGCACCACAATGCCCGGCAACGTGGAATCATAGTGTAATGTGCTATCAGTGCCAACAACTGCTCACCTCCAGTACGCCTTACGGGCACATTTACGGCATGCCGCTGTGTTGATGAGGTGCTGCGGCCCGTGACACTACCGTATCTACAGGGCATCCCAAACTCCGTTTTTGAACAGGATAACGCTCGACCGCATTCTGCTTGGATCAGCCTGAATGCTTTACACCATGTGCGGATGCTTCCGTGACCAGCACGATCCCCCGATCTCTCGCATATCGAGCATCTGTGTGACACGATTGGACGTCGGTCGGGTACCCTTACATCCTCGTAAAATGGACATGAACTGTGGACACGGATCAACACCACATGGTCCACGACACCCCAGGATTCTATTTGGATTCACATTGCATCGATGCCACGTCGGATTCAGCGCTGCATCGTCCAAAATGGGGGCCACACTCCTTATCGATCATCCTGTATATTAAGCCACTGAAGCCTAGTCTGTATGTGACAATTAAATCATTTGTTCAGGACCTGCTTGGCTCTCTGTGTGTGCAGTTTGGTCTGTTTTAGAGCATTCCTTCATGGTGTGGCATTTTCTCTGTCAGGCTGTGTATTAATCGTTAACTTCATTTTTCTTCACATTAAACGTACCACATTTTGTCTCAATTGGAAAGTTCCTTCTTGGTGTGTTTCGAATATATAATTGCAAATAAATATCTTACCTTTGAGGACCACTTCTACAAATAAGAGGCGACAAGGATATTGTTAATCCCTTTATAGGCATACACGAAGACACTCCCAAGTCCCACAGAAACATTTACACTTCAAGAACTTCTTATTCACTTCTCCATTACGCATTCATCTGTCTAAGTTCGCACTTCGTCTCCTCTCTCCTCGCGGCTCAACAGGAACCAAAACCATTAGCCTATTGCGGTTGCGGACCTTACGTTATCTACTAACCGCAAACAATCGCCAGAGGCTGGGCTGTCTCTGCTGAGTTCCAACATGGTGCGTCATTCGACAAGGATACGTCTTTAAAATGGGTTCCATGTGGGTACCCTCTGGGAAAACTTGACCAACATAATTTCTTACGATAGATCAAATGCTTATACACTGCCGGACAATTGCTAAGGACGGATGACAATAGCAACCATAAAGTGGAAGGCAGGAAAATGTGGAAATTAGCATAAGTGCGGGATACAGTAAGACGTGTTGTGCGTATGGACATTTTGGATTGCCGAACTTGTTCGTGACGTCATAGCGCTGATAAGAGATATAAAGGATTTGACGCGTATTGAACGTTCTTGTTCAAACGCAAAGTTGAAAGGGAAAGAATCAATTGACGAACTTGCAATTTTCAGTATGTCTTCCCGACATCACCTAGATGATTTTACGCGTGGCTGTATTATTGGCAGGATTGAAGAAGGGCGAAAAATAACAGATGTTGCCAGGGAGTTCGACGTCAGCCACAGTGTTGTTTCAAGTCTTTGGAAATCATTTCAAACAAATGGAGATTGTAGCAAACGTCACAGGGGAGGTCGTGTTCGCAGTACGACACCTGCAGAAGATTGGTACATAGTGCTATCAACTGCCGCCTCGGTGGCGCAGTGGTCTAAGGCGTTGGCATCTGATCATTCGTCCGTACGGGGTCCGGGTTCGAATCCCGGTCAGGCATGGATGTTGTGTTTATCTTACGGCACTGGCTCTCTCCCTTCCCTGGAACCAGTGATCCTAAATTAGGGACGGGCGACTGCTTATAGCCCATTTGAGTTGCTCACGGTGGTCGTTAAACCTCCAATCAAAAATCAAAGTGCTATCAACAAAAAGACACCGGTGCAGCACAGCTAGTGAGGTAGCAAATCAGTTTATGGCTGCTACTGGCAAGCGGATCTCCCAAAAAACTGTCGCCAGACGTTTGCATGAAGGAGGACTATACGCCCGCCGTCCTTTTGAGTGCATCCCATTGTCCAGACGTCACCGTACCGCCCTTTTGAAATGGTGCCATCAACATTGTAATTGGACTGATAACGACTGGTCTGCTGTCCTCTTCTCAGATGAGAGTAGATACAGTCTATCGTCTGATTGTCGACGACAACTGATCTGGCGTGATAGTGGTACTGCATATTGTCCAGCAAACATACAGGAAAGGGACCGATATCCGACATGTAGTGTCATGGTATGGGCTGGCATCATGATCAATGGCCGTACGTCCCTCTATGTACTTCCAACTGGGACTATGACTGGCCAACGATACATTAATGATGTTCTGCTACCTCATGTTCGCATGTTCCGTGGTGCTGTCGGAGATGGATTCATTTTCATCGACGACAACGCAACATGTCATCGAACAGTCGCTGTCCAGGAGTGTCTTGAGAGCAAGGATATTCAACGCCTTGTATAGCCAGCACGTTCTCCAGATCTGAATGCCATTGAAAATGTGTGGGATGCTTTGGGGAGGAGTCTTGTTGGTCGCCAATTCCCTCCAATAAACAAAGACTCCCTCATCCGTGCACTGACAGAGGAATGGGATAAATTATCCCAGCAGCTGCGTGATAATGTTGTGCAAAGCATGTCACGATGTGTGGAATCTTGCATCGCCCTCCATGGTGGCCACATCCCGTATAAACATCTTACGCCGGAACGCCTGCGGACGGTAATTGCATTTTGTTCACGTTTACGTATTCTGCACAAAATGGCCTGTTTGTCCCTTGAACACGTTCCAAAGCCTTCTGGATTTCAGAGCACAATAAATTGTCTTTCTTGTAATGTCCTGGCATTCTGACATTATTTTATTTCACTTGGCATCCAACCACACTTACTTTTTTATGCGCTATATAGCCGTTTATGATCCGTCCTTAGCAATTGTCCAGCAGTGTTATTTCCAAATCATAACAAATAGCTACTATCTAATAACTGACATAAAACGAATAATAACCAATGATTCTAATACCAACATCAAGGTCATGCGCATGCGCGGAGAGAGAGGAGGACCTCCTCCATTTTGGTTTCGAATACACTGAATCAAGCACTTTGAAGTCAGTATAACTTTAGATGGCCTAGAGGTAGGATTGTGATATTGGTCTCAAAGTATTCATCTGGATGAGATCTTTCAAAAAACCAATCATTCATAAACCTTTAATACGTACTTTATAAGTGGTAAACAAAAATATATTTGTGAGAAAATCAAAATGTCTAAATATTTGAAGCAAACGTACATCAGGAGAAAGAAGAACTCAAAAGGAATCGAATAATCTCAAAACGACTAATGCAGAACGATGTAGGGTTTATAGGCAGAAGAAGAAAGCGGAAGCGACGCAACGTGTGGAGCCACAACCAAGCACAGCTATGTGAGCCAATGGACTGTTTGGCTGTGCGTGAAACTTGGATGGATGATTCAAGTCTCATAGATTTGCGCGGTTTCGAATTGAAGGCGAAAAGAAATAGGACCACAGCCCAACACAAACCATCTACTTGCAAACGTACTACTTCGCCCACAAAACGAATTGCGGGGAGAAGTTGCCATTTGCAGAAATATCAATGGTCTAACAGATTGCTAACACGTAAATGTCACAGTCTACAACTGATTGAGAATTGAAGATGACTATGTGGGGGGCATGTGTCTAGTTGATGTGACAGTGTCTGCTCAAACTCGCTATGTACTTGGTTCGGTTTACATTCATCCCAACCTTTCACAAACATCAGTAGAGGTGTTCATGTTCCTGATGTTATGCGATTATCCTGAAAACAACAAACAAATCATACCAAGTATGGTACTGGATGTCTAAGTGCTTATTATTCTCACTAGTGATTTTAACATTGATGTGCGGCAGTACTTGTATCGACTTAACCTTTGTGCGAAGCATAGATGCGAATTGTATACCATATATTTAATACTTCTCATACCATCGTCCTTTCATAAATAAAATTATAGTCTAATATGATCATATGTAGAGGATTTTTAGGAAGGGAGTGTCTGACCCTAGGTCTCAAACAACTCTTAGAAATAGGAAGCTAGGAGATTTGGGCTAGGGTGCCCGATAGGAAAGTGACACGGAAGCGAAGTAGAAAGGGGGAGGAAGACGCCCTTCTTTATTACCGGGGGCCAGTACCCGGGGTCCGACGGCTTAACGTACCCATCCGACGCACGGCGGATATTTAGTGGATCGAGTGCTCGTACCTGTCTGGGATCGAACCTGAGGTCCTTTCCGCGGCAGTCACGAACGTTGCCCACAAGACCACCCGCGGCCCAAAATTATAGTCTAAGTGCATTCCTTTTTTATTTATCAATCAACTTCTACCCCAAACCCTTTACTGTCAAACACGTGGCCACGTAAATAAAACCTTCGGGTGTGTCCCGGACACAGCCTAACCCCATTTTTTTAGTCAAAGAGTGTACAATTGCGCACACCATATGAATTAAAATATGTTGTACTTTTCCATAGTGCTTCAACTATTTTGTCCAGAGCTGTATTTGCTGGCGTGTCTGGAATTAACGCATTTATACGTAACACTTTCTCTGTACATGAATAACAAAACACACGACTTCTCCAATTAATTTCCCCATTACAACTCATGGAAATCCTAGGAAATTGTTACCTTTCCCCAAGTACTACTTTAATGCGGTTTCGTTGCTGTCATTATATTAGATGTTCTTAGGGAAATTAAACAAAAGTGTGTTGTTTCGTTTCGTCTTATCTGCAAGTTATCCAAAAAGCGACATTATAATCAACACCTGAGAACAGCGGGGAGAAGGATCACTTATACATGTTTTGAGAGAATCTAGCCGCAGTACAACGAAAGAATTAAATATTGGAAGTTTACATCCAAGTGGTTTGAGATGGTGAGCAATATAATCAGTATGGAGGACTTGTAATATTTTAAGCTCACACAATCATAGTCGAAACGGAAGATTACTGCAAGGGGAGGAGACATTAGTAAACAGGTTTGCGCGAACGCTCTTATTTTATCACGAAATGTTCATTTCTCATATACACACGAACCTGCATTTAATTGTGCATTGTATGGAACAGCGAGGATAGCGCGCGCCTATTTGTGTGTGTGTGTGTGTGTGTGTGTGTGTACATGACTCAGAATATGAATTGGTCGCCCTTCTGAAAACCCAGCTTCCGTGAAATGTGTGTTTGCTTTTCATCTTAATTTCATGTAGAAAGCATTTTAGTTAGTGTAGTTCGCAAACTCCTTTCCCCGAGGCGAATTACACAATCCCGGAAATCTTTCCCTTAACATTGTTTAAGGGAGTTGTAATAACGCATCACAGCAAAACATCTGACGTTTTAATCAAAGCGCTCTGGAGTTTCCTTTTCGAAACAGGTTTAAGAATTCTGCAAATATACTGCACAGATTTTTCAGAAAATTGGTTCCTTACTTTTGAAACACTTCCTTTTGAGAATTTATTAAGAAAATGTACGATGGAGTTCACCATGAACGTAATTGCCTACGCTTATTTTAAATTGTGAAACTTTTGAAGAAAATGCGAAGGTTTAAAAGTAAAACGCAGTGGAAAATCAATTAAACCTTTTTCTAGGGTTTTGGAAAACGTACATATAAAATAAATTTTAAAATGTTATATACTGTTCTTAAATTCATGCTTTGATGGAGAATTCCCCATAATTTGTTCTAATATTTATGCTTTTGATGCATGTTTCCCATTTTTATTTATTTAAAAGTCGAATGAGTTGCGAAAGAGAAACAATAGTTGTATATTTTATTTTATCGTGTAACGTACCAGGAGATGTGACGTACCTGCCAGAAGGACGCACACGACATTAAGGCAGATAGGAATCAGAATAAAAGGTCTGCGTAGCTCAGTTGGTAGAGAGACTTGTTCCGGAATAAGCTGACTCGGGTTCGAATCCTGGCGTAGACCAAAAATGACGGAGAAATTTACTTCGTTGTAATGGCGCCGGAACTATCCGGATGACCCGACCGTTCAAAATCTCGCAATGGCGTGATGTTATTTCCACACCGCGAGATAGGAAAAATAAGAGAATCCCTTCTCCAGCACTTCGAAAAAAAAAAAATAAATAAAAATAAGGGGAGATGATGTAACGTACCAGGAGATGTGACGTACCTGCCAGAAGGATGCACACGACATTAAGGCAGATAGAAATCAGAATAAAACGTCCGCGTAACTCAATTGGTAGAGCAACTTATTCCGGAGTGAGGGGAGCCGGGTTCGAATCCTGGCGCGGATAAAAATGACGGAGAAATTACTTCGTTATAATCGCATTGGAAAAATATTGGGTTTTCGGAAAAGTCATTACGTATTTTGGCACCCGATTTCGGAAGTACTAGAGACATGCGGAGCTCTGTTATCGCTATGGCATTCGACAGGTGCCAGTTCTAGCTGCAGTCTAAAAGGAATAGTGAGCGATTTGGTTGATTTGCAGAGATTTGACATCAAGTTAAAGATGGAAGACCAAACTGTGCATTTTCGCCATATTTTACTGTTTTACTTCTGTAAAGGGAAGAGCGCGCATCAAGCTTGTGAAAAGTTGCTTAAAGTGAACGGGGATAATGCTCTGAACGTCAGTGCCAGCGGTGGTTCACAAAATTCCGTGCGGGTGATTTTGACCTCAACGATGCCACTCGGTCCGGGAGGCCCACCGAGGTTGATGACGACCAAATCAAGCCACTGATCAAGTCAAACCCACGTTACACGACACGAGAGATTGAAGACACATTGCACATCCATCATTCAAGCGTTCACGACCACCTGAAGAAGCTGGGATACGTAAGCAAGCTCGATGTGTGGGTTCCTCATGAACTCAAAGAAGCTCAATTGACGGCGCGTATAAACATATGCGATATGTTCATTAAACGTGAGGAAAACGATCCTTTTTTGAAGCGACTTATAACTGGTGACGAAAAGTGGATTGTGTACAACAATGTGCTGCGCAAACGGTCTTGGTCCCAACGTGCTGCTTTGCCTCAAACGACATCCAAAGCAGACATTCATCAGCGGAAGGTTCTGGTCTCAGGGTGTTGGGATTTTAAAGGTGTTGTGTTTTTCGAGCTCCTACCACGAAACCAAACAATCAATTCGAATGTGTACTGTCGGAAATTGGACAGTTTGAACGAATCCATCATCCAGAAATGTCCAGAGCTCGTTCTTCGTAAAGGTGTTGCGTTCTATCACGACAACGCGAGATCACACACAAGTTTGATCACCCGCCAAAAATTATTGGTGCTTGGGTGGGATGTGTTGCCACACCCAGAATACTCGCCTGACCTTGCGCCGTCAGACTTCCACTTGTTTCTCTCTCTTCATCAGTCCTTGCGTGGTATATCGTTCAATTCAGATGAGGCTGAAAATCAGCATCTTGTACAGTTTTTCGACACAAAAGACAGATCCTTCTATGAACGAGGCATTCAGCAGCTCACTGAAAGATGGCAAAAGGTTATCAAATAAAACGGGCATTATATCATTGATTGATCTTTGTTCTTTCTATCAATAAATCACCTTTGCAAAACATGGCTAAAATACGTATGACTTTTCCGACAACCCAATAAATATAGTGTCTGCGAAAATCAAACTTCTTTTCTGACAGTTCCATTTGTCCATAAACATCCTGATCGTAAATTGTCTTAAATCCTCATAACTAAGAAGTTGAGGCCAATGCGTCAGTATGCAACTCATGAATTAACAGATTTTCCATCTACGATACTTCGAAACATCGATTTGAAACCGAAATGATGAATATCAATGATACATCTAAAATTAAATTTAAGACGTACACCGGTCACTAATTTACAAACATTTATGCTGACGTCACTTGCTCAGAGTATATATCAAAATACGAGGTCACGTGCGACACCATGTGATTTAGGCAACTGCATAGCAAAAACACAAGTTTTGGGAAACTGTTGGCCACCAGCTGGCAATGAAGTCTCACTGCTGGCTAAAATATGCCGCTCACGGTAAGGTAGCGATTCGTTGGTTGCAGTGCTATCAATTGGCAGCCACTGATGGCCCTGCAGTATCGCCGTGAATTACTGGCCTCCAAACAAGCGCCACTAGTGGCCCGTAACTGGCAACCGAAGCAACCACAACAATTGGTTCAAGCAGTGGGACTGCGTATACGCAGAAGCAACATGTGCATAGTCTATCGTGGTACCAGTTAATTGAATACGACGCCATCGTGTTATTATAGTGGATATTAAGAACAAAAAATGCCATGTGTAGAGAGACGAATTAATTTCCCAGTAAAATGCCGCATCGACGAAGATTACCGTCGTAGGAAAATTATATAAATAATTAATGAACTATAAAAGTAGTCAATTACTCTCATGTATTTTTAGAAACTGATTTCGTAGCAAAATTCCTGCACTAACACACCAAAAATCGAGAATACAAACGCAACAGCCATGAAACACACCCACTCCATTCCCATGAATAACAAGAAATAATGTCTGAAAACTTAAAAAATGTTGTATTTTCTTGTCTTGGAAGAGGGCCCCTATCATCTTTCCTAAACATACAGTACACCACTTCAAACGAAAGTCCCGGAAAGACATCAAGAATCGTTATGTTGGAAAAAAACAAAGAATTATCCGCTTACGAAATAGGTATTTTCATTACAAAATGATCAAGTATTTGAAAAAAAAAGCAACGCTATGTGAATATAATGCACTCATACACAAGTTGAATACACAAGATTGGTGGAATTCGCTGCTAAAAATAACCGGAAGTAAAATAAAATATATTTCCTATTTAGAAAAAATGTAGTTTTGGACCTTTTTTGGAAAAAAAAAAGATACAACGGTAAAAATGTAACAGAATGTGACATGAACGGGTAAATATATTAATTAAGCAATCGCCTTTTAAGACCACATGGACTGCACAAAACTTTTAAAAAAGTTTATAATTTGGTACTTCGTTGAGAGTGAAGTTCTTTTAAGGTAAATAAAAAAATTCGTTACCTTGTGAAAATCAATTTATGAATTATATGAAACGGACGTTTCTGAAAAATAACTCGCAATACTGTAAACTTTAAAAGATAACACTCAAGTTTGATATCGCGCAGGGAAGAGACTCATCTTCAGGCAACCTAGTTTAATTGTTAAAGCGTCAGCTTCGCAAACAAGCTGTCGTTGGTGGTTCGATACTACCCTGATCCATCGGGCGTTTTGCCGGGGCTGTTGAGGAAATTTCCGGAGCGCCGTGACGTCATGCAAATAAGTTGAGTTGGGAAAGAAAGAGGAGTTGTACCTGTGAGGAACTGTGATTATCATTTCTTCTTAAGGCTACAACTGGAAAAATGGCGGACAAGATTCGGCAAGCAATCAGTTACGACACGTGATTGTCGTCTTCCACTGGCTAACTACATTAGGCTACCCATCATTTATGGCTAGCCTAATGCTTCCAGGACCGCTTAAGGGCCGATTGTGGCAACCACTGCCAATGATGGATAACTGATGGACCTGTTCTGGCATATAACAACTGATGCTGGCCCATGGGGTGACCGCCGGGACATTTCATTAACGTTTGGACAGCGGCAACATAGTGCTGGGCCACAGGTGACTCTGCTGGCTGCCATTGCCGGCTTCAATGCTGGTCCAGCAAGACTGTTTTTACTGGGTATTTGAGACTGTTGCTGGTCAGTAGTGTTGATCACAATTGAAAAAACAGAGGATCTTCCGGAGTTGGATAACGGGTGTAATGTGTGTTCTCTTCTGGCTGGACTATTTAAGACTGCTGCTTGTCAGTAATTATCAGTAGTGTTGATCACAATGGGGAAAACAAAGGATCTTTCGGAGTTCAATAAAGGGCTTTGTGCGGGTGCCCGTCTGGCTGGACTATTAAAGACTGCTGCTCGTCAGTAGTGTTGATCACAATGGGGAAAACAAAGGATCTTTCGGAGTTCAATAAAGGGCTTTGTGCGGGTGCCCGTCTGGCTGGACTATTAAAGACTGCTGCTCGTCAGTAGTGTTGATCACAATGGGGAAAACAAAGGATCTTTCGCAGTTCAATAAAGGGCTTTGTGCGGGTGCCCGTCTGGCTGGACTATTTAAAACTGCTGCTCGTCAGTAGTGTTGATCACAATGGGGAAAACAAAGGATCTTTCGGAGTTCAATAAAGGGCTTTGTGCGGGTGCCCGTCTGGCTGGACTATTAAAGATTGCTGCTCGTCAGTAGTGTTGATCACAATGGGGAAAACAAAGGATCTTTCGGAGTTCAATAAAGGGCTTTGTGCGGGTGCCCGTCTGGCTGGACTATTAAAGACTGCTGCTCGTCAGTAGTGTTGATCACAATGGGGAAAACAAAGGATCTTTCGGAGTTCAATAAAGGGCTTTGTGCGGGTGCCCGTCTGGCTGGACTATTTAAGACTGCTGCTCGTCAGTAGTGTTGATCACAATGGGGAAAACAAAGGATCTTTCGGAGTTCAATAAAGGGCTTTGTGCGGGTACCCGTCTGGCTGGACTATTAAAGACTACTGCTCGTCAGTAGTGTTGATCCCAATGGGGAAAACAGGATCTTTCGGAGTTCAATATCTTTCGGAGTTCGATATCTTTCGTAGTTTGATCAAATTATCTTTTGGATTTTTGGTGGCCGTCAGGCTGGGCTATTAAAGACTGCTGCTCGCCAGTAGTATTGATCACAATGGGTAAATCACAGGATATTCAAGGAGTTCGATAAAGAGCTAATTGCGAGTACCCGTCTGGCTGGAGCGACGATTTTGAAAAGTGACTGGTTTTTCAAAACGTGAGATATCCCGGGTCTTTCATCAGTGGAAAAATAATCAACATTGCTTGTCTAAGAAGCATAACTTTGGTGCGAAGACAATACGCCAAAAACCAGATCTTGTACGAGAAGCCTTATGTGGAGAAATATGACATCCCGTTTGCAGCAATTGACGGAAGCATTAAACGAAAGCTGTCTACGACCCAACTGTAGAATTGCAACTGCGCAATTCAAAGTTTCCGAAAATGCCTGTACTTCACTGCTGGCCACCCAAAATGCAACACTAAGAAGGAAGCATCCGATTGGCCTGAAATTCGCAGCATGCATCACCCGCGAGAGGACATGCAAACGATTAGCATTGCAGGGCATATGCAAATCATGTTCGCCCGGCATGCCACCGAAAAGCACTATACGAAGGGTGCACAGAAGGTGAGGTGTAAGTAGTGGAAGTGTGTTGTGCTGCTGGACCTATGCGTGGGAAGTTTCCTGATGTCTCGTCACAGAATACGGCAGTCATTCCAGCACGTTTCAGAGTTCGACAGAGAACGAATAGTAGCTTATCGCGACAGCGGTTTATCGTACCGAGACATCGGCACCCGTGTGGGACGACATCCAACCAGAGTGAGGCGAGTATGGATTCGGTGGATGCAGGAGGGACTCATGGACCGACGTGAGCGATGCCGCAGCCGAGGCACACCACCGATCGAGGGGACCGGCATGTTGTTCTACGGGCATTGACGGCTCACACTGCCACATCACGAACGTTAGCGCAGGAATTAGGGTGTGTTGCGCAACAACCTGTGTCAGCACGTACTGTTCGACATCGTCTGTAGGAGCGAGGACTTGTCGCACGGCACCCGTTGCTCCGATTGCCATTGACGTTAAACCACCGACGAGTACGGCGGCAGTAGGCCGTTGAACGCCGCACCTTGACTACGGAATGGCACGACATTGTCTTCTCCAACGAATCCCGCTTCTGTTTGCAACACCACGATGGTCGAATCCGCGTGTGGCGGCACCGCGGCGTGAGACTTTATGACGTCTGCATTATGCATCGCCATACCGGTCCGTCGCCTGGCGTTATGTTTTGGTGCGCAATTGAATATGACACCAGCACCTCTTTGGTAGGCATCGCGAGTACTCTCAACAGCCACTGCTACATCTCCGACGTTTTGCAGCCTGTAGTCCTTCCTTACCTGCAGTACCTGCCAGCGGCCACGTTTCAACAGGAGAATGCCCGCACGTGGCACGCATCGTGCAACAATTCTTCCCGGCCCACCAGGGGTCAATGATGCCGTGGCCCGCCTGTTCTCCCGATATGTCGCCCATCGAACACGTCTGGTCGCTAATCGGCGACCGAGTGGCCCGGCAAGCACCATCCGCGGCTACGCCTGATGAACTGTGGCAACGTGTGGAAGCAGCCTGGACCGACATACCCCAAGCCCACATCCAAAGCCTCTTTCGTTTGATGCCGCGGCGTGTAGCGGCCGTTATTGCCAGCCATGGAGGCCACACGATCTATTGATGTCTGCGTGTTCCGCAAGTCGCACGGGCCTGTAAGCTCAATCGTTTCATCTTTGTATCTGTTGTTATGTGTCCAGTAAATCTGGCATTGCTATCTCGTGTCCTTCTTGGTGTTGCATTTTGGGTGGCCAGCAGTGTATTTTAACACTTTTTGCTATCTGGCAACAGCTGGAACAAGTGAACGTAACTGCTTGCGTGAATGTTTTTTACAGTAAAGAAAGCAATGCGCGCTTTAGGGTCACTATGCTTTGAGAGGTTTGGAGGACGAGAACCACTGTCAAGGCTTGCTTTTCTTCTTGGTGTGTTTCGAATATCTAATTGCAAATGAATATTTTACCTTTGAGGATAACTCCTACAAATTAGAGGCGACAAGGAGATTGTTAAAATCGGACATATTGCAAATTGTTCTATGTATTGGTTTTCGATATTTCATTAGTTGCTTATAGGAACATCTGTTCTGCGGCGAAAGAACACTGGGAAAATGGAGCGCTTGTCTGTTTTTATTGTCCAATCCCTGCCTCAATCAATATATTTTTTTAAATTGTTGTCATGTTCATGAAACATACTTTTACATTTGGACATCACAAACAATAAGAATAGCTGATTATTAAAAAAATTACTCATCTTATTTCCCCCGTCATTATTGACGGCATTTATCTAGTTTTTGAGTGTTATGTACTGTTGTCATATTTTCAATTGAGCCTTCAAAAATATTTTTAGTTAAAACGGGTTGATTGGAGTAGCACTACTATGTAAAACAAATAAAAATAATACACAATCCGCTAGTTAGGCAAAGTAGAATACGTGTTAAGAATAATCAGCTAATAACGATGATTTTGTAGCAATAATGATTGCGATATACTAAGGGCATCCTGAAAGGAATGACTACTCCTTAATAACTTTTGAAATTTTGAAGTGATTTTAATGAAACTGCAGTCACATGTACGAATGTGGGAATAACATTTTTCAAAATCGAAAATAAAGATGGGGGCAAACTACTAAGACTAATTTATATAAATTACAATCATTACAATTTATATTATTTCTTATCACATTGAATTAACTTGAATATGGGGATGGTCTGAATTTTAAATACTTTTAGGGGAATCAACTTGAACAATGGGGGAACGGATAAATGCATGTGGATTTTTAGATATTGAGAAATTATGGCAATTTAGGATTCATGTATAAAATAATAAAAGAGAATAGGTATCAACATTTAATTCAACTGAACACTTTAGGTCACGACTATCAAACAAGAGATACAAATGCTTTTTGTTACCAATGCCTAACACTTTATTCCAGAAAAAAATATTGATTACCAGGGATTGATGTTATGAAATAACCTACCTTGTCAATTAACACATATAAATAATTATAATTGTTTTCAAAAGCAACTAAAAACATATTTGCTAACAAATTAAAATATGAAAGAAATTCTATGGTAAAATGTATTAATCAGACCACATATGAGTAAATTTTATATGCCCAGGACGTTTGATTTGACTACGCACTTTAGGGGAATTGGGATTCACTCAGGCTATACATAGTCTTTTACTCAATTTCCTGTTCTGTGGTTACCCTGTACATAAGTATTCACATTATATATGTTGTTTTTCTTAATACTAACTGTTATTAAATTAATTTTGAAATGTAACATAACGAAATAAATCAAATGAAAACAAAGTACTTAGCAGGAGTACGTGCAGGAAGCTATCGTGCGCCAAAACCACCCTCTGGAAATCGTGCACGAAGTGACCCTGTTATAATTTATGTTAGACGAAGCGACCCTGCTAATCGAATAATTTTACTTATATACGTATAGATACAAATCGTAGTCGCCGTGCGACAAGTCCCCGCTCCTGCAGACGACGTCGAACGGTACGTGCTGACACAGGTTGTTGCGCAACACACCCTAATTCCTGCACTAACGTTCGTAACGCGGCGGTGCGAGCCGTCAATGCCCGCCGCACAACATGCCGGTCCTCTCGTTCCGTGGTGTACCGCGGCTGCGGCAATCACTCACGTCGGTCCGTTCGTCCCTCCTGCACCCACCGATTCCATACTTGCCTCACTGTGGCTGGATGTCGATGTCTCGGTACGATAAACCGCTGTCGCGATAAGCCACCATTCGTCCTCTGTCGAACTCCGAAACGTGCCGGAATGACTGCCGTATTCTGCGACGAGACACCAGGAAGCTTCCCACGCACAGGTGCGGCAGCACAACACACTTTCACTACTTACACCGCGCCTTCTGTGCACCCTTCTTACAGCGCTTCTCGGTGGCGTGCCGGGCGCACATAATTTGCATATGCCCTGCAATGCTAATCGTTTGCATGTCCTCTCGCGGGCGAAGCGCGCTGCGAATTTCAGGGGAATCGGATGCTTCCTTCTTGGTGTTACATTTTGGGTGGCCAACAATGTATATGTAAAATAAATCGATTAGCAGGGTCGCTTTGTCTAGGTAAAATACTGTATAACACGGTTGCTTCACGCACGATTTCCAGAGGGTCGCTTGGAGCACGGTAGCTTGGCGCACGACACCCTTAGCAGAAGGTACCTGGGAGATTACTTCCAGAAACATAATAAATTTCCGTACTCCTCGGTGTGATTCAGGAAGCAACAACGCACTGCCCTTAGACAGGTTAATCTTGATCCGCCACCCAGTGTAGTAATTCTCCAGGTCAGAAAAATAGTCCCGCAGCACTGTCCCTGCTCTACGATTGGGACCTTTTATATTAATTCCCCGATAATACATTTTTTCATTAATTCACCGCGAACGCCTGAAAATACGTTATTCAGTTTAGCTACATGAAGTTATCGATAATAATCGATTGATGATTAGTATTCTTTTATAGAATTTGCCCTATTTGTAAATATAAACAAAAGTCGTTTTCAATAAATAATTTTTTTCTTTCCAATACATTTATTTCCACCATGTTTTCACTTATAAAAATAATCATTGTAAAGAACGAAATAACAACACTTGAAAGAGTGCAAAATTTTACATAAGTTAATTTTTTAAATTGACATTAGGATAAACTCATAAAAAACACGTGCGAAATTAAACTTTCATTATATAACAGAAGTAAACAGTTCATTCTGGATGATGATTAGGAGGTCAATACGATACAATATTAATTAAAAAGTTGATCAAAGGCATCACTATTTGTTGTTTTCACCTTTTCTCTCCACATGAATTTACATAAATAACTATCTAACATTGAGCAATGGCTACCCAACATTATTTAGCACGTCTTTTGTAAAAAAAGATGGTGCTTATGTTAGCGGGTTGTCCGTCCGTCCGTCCGTCTGTACCCACAATATCTCTGGAACTATTAGTCCGATTTGAAAAATTAATTTTGCATTGAGAAGCTTGAAATATGAGAATGATGATCCTTTATTTCGTTCTTTTCTTTTACGATGTACAATTTCGCCGCTAGACGGCGTAAATGCAGATGATGTTGATTTCAAAAATACGTTTTATTTCACATATTTGCTTCTAAACATCCGATTGAAAAATTCTTTTATCTTTCGATTCCACTTATGTCAAAGAGTATTTTAGATATAGTTATTTTTGCAAATTACGCATAGATTTTTCGCTAGGGGGCGTAAAAGGAAATTACATTTTTCTTAATAACTCTTCTTCTAAAGCTCCGATTTGAAAACTTTTTTCTTCAGCGGATACACCTCCTAATGGAAAATGTTTTGCATATAATTTCTAATTTTTGGTAATAAATACTTTGGCCACCAGGGGGCGTTAGTGTTAATTTTTGCTTCTGATGTTTTTGCCATAAAACCTGAGCATCTAAAATCTCGATTGAAAAATTTCTTTCGTGGACTGATGCCATTCACAGCGATAAACCTTTCGGAATATTTTCTTTATAAAATATTCCACAATTTCTTCTCCAGTGGGCGTAGATGTATATCTTATTTTTGTCAATATATCTACTTCTAAGAGTCCGATTTGAAAAATTCCTTCTTTGTTGGATAGTATTTCCGATGCGAAATGTTTTTCCCATAAATTCAAAATTTTCAAGTAAATCACAGACTTTCCGCTAGGGGGCACAAAGGTAAATTGCGTTTTCTGCGTTATTTCTGCTCCTAAAACTCCGATTTGAGAAATTCTTCCCGTATCGCATACAAGAGCTGATGGAAAATATTTTTCACATAATTTCTAATGTTTGGTAAAGAATGGTTTGGACACCAGGGGTCATAAGTGTTAATTTCCGCTTCTGAAGTATTTGTTGAAAAATCTGGGCTCGTGAAAACTTGACCAATTTTTTTCTTCGACCGATACCGCTCATATGGATAAACCTTTTGAGAATACTTTCTTCCTAAAATAATGCATGGTTTTCCCACACCAGGGGACGTAAAGTCACATCTTATTTTTGTCGATATCTCTGTTTTCTAAGAGTTCGTAAGCTCACGATTCCGTTTGGAGCAATATCTGAGGGATTAAAAACCCGATTGAAAATTGTCTTTCTTTTGTCTGATCTTTTGTTTTCCATACCGGTTCCATTGACTTGGAATAGCTTTGAGAAATTTAATTTGTGTCAGAACGGATTCAAAAGACGTGCTTATTACACCCGAAAATTCGGTGTCGTCTTTCTTGTTTTATTCTTTGATTTGGCTTTTCCCTACAAACTCTCAATGCCCTGGGTATGTGCACCGGAATCACGGTTAATGAAATCTAATGAATGATTAAATGTTAAATGAGTATATTTTGGTTCATTTTTTAAAATTTTGGTACGCTTTCCATTCATCAAAAATTATTGTAGTAATCTATATGGAGCAATTAGTTGACGAATAACTTAGCACAAAGTAGTTGCAGATCGGTCAGGTATGGCAACTAGAAAGCACTCTTTTGTTTCTCTGCAAATGCCACCGAATAGCCATTGATGGGGCAAATCTCGTTCTCGATTGTATTTACGGCGGATAAAGAGCGATTCATCTATTCCAACGTGAGTGTTCGGACCACCTACAACATTCTCACACTTCAATAATTCACTTGCACAAATTTCTGGCATGTAGTTTGACCAGTCAACAGCCGTTCGTCCAGAAATTTTTAATTCTTTTTCACGGAATTTTATTGTCCTTAATTCATTTGCCCATGAATAAATGGAAAGGCCGATAGAAGTAAAAGAAAGCCTGCTACCTATTACATAACTGTAAGAACGAAGTGATATTTGAGAATGACAACAACGTAGATTAAGATCTCCATCTGTCTTGTCTACCTAGTTCCAAAGTCTTTTCGTGCTCCACGCGGCACTTAAAACTGAAAGGCAGATTTCTTTTAGATCATTAATGCAGACACTTGACGTGGACTAGGAACACCAAACAGAGGTCATCGCTCTTTCCACGTTTATAAGTGAGTCACGAAAAAATTCTAATCGGCCGCCACCGGGAATCGAACCCAAGGTCTTCCAGTTGCGCGCCGGATATGCTTCCACTACACTACAGCTGCCTCGAATTCCTCCAGACTCACACACGCTAACTGCCAAGCCAATTTGGCAGGTTGCTTCTTGGAGCCCCGCACAATGCTGGGAATTCACCAAAGATGGTAAGCAGCAACTGAAGAAATAATTAGAAAGCGAATGAATAATTAATGCAGACATTTGACGTGGACTAGGAACACCAAACAGAGGTCATCGCTCTTTCCACGTTTATAAGTGAGTCACGAAAAAATTCTAATCGGCCGTAACCGGGAATCGAACCCAAGGTCTTCCAGTTGCGCGCCGGATATGCTTCCACTACACTACAGCGGCCTCGAATTCCTCCAGACTCACACACGCTAACTGCCAAGCCAATTTGGCAGGTTACTTCTTGGAGCCCCGCACAATGCTGGGAATTCACCAAAGATGATAAGCAGCAACTGAAGAAATAATTAGAAAGCGAATGAATAATTAATGCAGACATTTGACGTGGACTAGGAACACCAAACAGAGGTCATCACTCTTTCCACGTTTATAAGTGAGTCACGAAAAAATTCTCATCGGCCGCCACCGGAAATCGAATCCAAGGTCTTCCTTCCCGTTGCGCGCCGGATATGCTTCCACTACACTACAGCGGCCTCGAATTCCTCCAGACTCACACACGCTAACTGCCAAGCCAATTTGGCAGGTTACTTCTTGGAGCCCCGCACAATGCTGGGAATTCACCAAAGATGATAAGCAGCAACTGAAGAAATATTTAGAAAGCGAATGAGTAATTAATGCAGACATTTGACGTGGACTAGGAACATCAAACAGAGGTCATCGCTCTTTCCACGTTTTAATAAGAGCGATGAACTGTGTTTGATGTTCCTAGTCCACGTCAAATGTCTGCATTAATTATGAATGAATAATTATTCATTCGCCTTCTAAATATTTCTTCAGTTCCTGCTTACAATCTCTGGTGAATCCCCAGCATTGTGCGGGGCTCCAAGAAGTAACCTGCCAAATTGGCTTGGCAGTTAGCGTGTGTGAGTCTGGAGGAATTCGAGGCCGCTGTAGTGTAGTGGAAGCATATCTGGCGCGCAACGGGAAGACCTTGGATTCGATTTCCGGTGGCGGCCGATGAGAATTTTTTCGTGACTCACTTATAAACGTGGAAAGAGCGATGACCTCTGTTTTATGTTCTTTTAGATCGAAAAAGTGCAACTACGCTCTCTTTTTCTTTAATTTATCATACAATGATAATGAATTCATTTTTTCATACAGAAAAAAATAAGAAAAACGTTATCAATTGAACTATTTTCGGTGTATGCAATAACGACTACGAATATTTCGGACAAATTCCGTAAAAGAATACTAATCATCGATAAACATCAATTATCATCGATAACTTCAAGAAGCTAAACTGATAAACATATTTTCAGGTGATTCGCTTTGCATGAATGAAAAATGTATTGGCGGGGAATTAATATAAAAAGTCCTGCAACTGTTTGTTACCTTTTTTTACCACCGTGGGCAGGTCAATGGTTGAGAAACCGTTCAGCTGCTCCTGTCCGCAGAAGGAACAAAGGAAAAGTCTTGTTGAATGACATATCGGTATTTAAAGAAAAAATAATTTTAGAGTGCAACTTTATTTCTTCATTTGCTCAGATAAGGCAATTTTATTAAGGATTTTGAAAAAAACAATTAACAACAATTTTCAGAATTTAAGTCTTCTTCCAGGTCGTTTTTATCCTCCCTTCTCCTCTGGGAAAACTTACTTTCATAACTAAAGAAATGGATGGTTTAAATTGGGGGAATGATCTATTTTTTTTCAACTCTTTCGCGATTAATTAATTAATTCACTTTTATTTTCATAAATTAGTATGCAGTAAAATCATGGAAAAAGAATGCATGTAAATGCGATTATCTAAAGTAATGAACATAATTTTTTTGTTCTTCTAGGACATGAAGCAATTAGCGGCCACCAGATGGCGGAACCAGACAAAATAGATTACAGCAGCATGTCCAGCCAATCGGAAATGAGCGGCGAGAAACAAGGCAGCGTCTCCAGTGGCAGTCATCGACCGCTGCGATGACGTCATAGGAAATAAAAGGAAGGAAATGAGAAATCCATCCTCTTTGTACATTCCCAAAGGCTTGCTTTACCTTCCAGTCAAGTTTGTCCGAGTCAGCCGTGTGGTCTCCTCTCTGAACTGAAAACTCTATTGTTTTAGGAAAGAAGAACAACTGAGAGTGAGATAAACAGACAAAGTGATGAACTGCATCCGACAAAGCTGTCTTTCGTCGGTGGATTTACATTTGTCATTACGATGAATACCGCAAAGCATTAAAACACAGCGAAGAACTATTTGCTCAGTTCGTCTTTACCCCTTCTCTCACACAATTTTAATTCTCCCTTTTAAAGGTCATTCTTCAATGACGCATTATGATCAATTACTTAACGCTCAATATACGTCATAAACAATTCATTCGAACACACGGTTCTATATTAAAAATGATTCTCAAATGAAAACAAACAATAAAAATAAATGAAATCACGGGAATGCTTGAAAAGGAAGAATTCCAATTTTATACTTCAATTTTTCATTTAACCAAATTTCAGTTGGGTATCAAAACTTTTTCCACACAGCTAAATTAATAAACTTACTTCATTTATGAGTCAATTATATTTGTGTATAAATCAATTTTCATGTATACAAGAAACATACAACAAAGCGGTTTTCGATTGATTTTCGGCACTTACATCGATTGATTTCAGGCGCTGATCCGGTGGTGCAGTGGTATAAGCGATAGTATCTGACCATTCTTCCGAGACGGGTCTGGGTTCGAATACCCATGAAGCATGGGATATATATATATATTTTTTGATTGGAGGTTTAACGACCACCGTGAGCAACTCAATGGGCTATAAGCAGTCGCCCGTTCCTAATTTAGGGTCACTGGTTCCAGGGAAGGGAGAGAGCCAGTGCCGTAAGACAAACACAGCATCCATGCCTCACCGGGATTCGAACCCGGACCCCTTTCGGACGAATGATCAGAGGCCATCGCTTAGACAACTGTGCCACCGGAGCGGCAATTGAAGGTTTAACAACCACAGAGAGCAACTCAATGGACTATAAGCAGTCGCCCGTCCCTAATTTAATGTCACTGGTTCCAGGAAAGGGAGAGAGCCAGTGCCGTATGACAAATGCAACATCCATGCCTCACCGGGATTCGAACCCGGACCTCTTTCGAACGAATGATCAGAAGTCATCGCTCAGACCACTGCGCCACCGTGACGGCGATATTGTACTTGTCTTATGGTGATGGTTCTCACCTTTTCTGGAACCAGAGAGTGTAAATTAGGGACGGGAGACTACATATAGCTCATCGTGTTGCTCACAGTAATCGCTAAAACTCCAAATTACCATTTACACCAAATTCCTAGCACTCTTGTTTAGCTTAAGTTAGGAAGGAAACTGTTTAACAATGTTAAATCTTTGAAAAAAGGACATTATGTCGATAATTACTCGCTTTTTCTCTCTCATCGTGACTTGCTACCAGTGCAAAATTCTTGTGGACAGAGTTTCGAAAGCTTCTTTGTTTTTCCATCCAGGGTTTAAAGACCACCGTGAGCAACTAAATGGGCCATAAGCAGCCGCCTGTCCATAATTTAGGGCTACTGACTCAGGGAAGGGAGAGAGACAAACACAACGTCCAAGCCTCAACGGGCCGCCCCGGTGGCGCAGTGGTCTAAGGCGCTGGCCTCTGATCATTCGTCCGTCTGGGGTCCGGGTTCGAATCCCGGTGAGGCATGGATGTTGTGTTTGTCTTACGGCACTGGCTCTCTCCCTTCCCTGGAACCAGTGACCCTAAATTAGGGACGGGCGACTGCTTATATCCCATTGAGTTGCTCACGGTGGTCGTTAAACCTCCAATCAAAAAAAAAAAAAAAAAAGCCTCAACGGGATTCGAACCTGGGCCCATCTTAGACAAATGATCATTAACAATCGCTTAGGCCACTGAGCTACCGGAGAGGCGGATTCGAAAGTTTCGACCGAAATAAAATTTCAATAAAGTACCGTATTTTTGTCGTATAGTCCGTGGATTCTGCTAAAATAATTTTAGATTTAGGTTCTGGGGATTATACGACGAAACGAATAATCCGCTGCTTTAAAATGAATATTATTTTTTGAGGCACTTCCATGTTTAAAAAAATTCGCGTTATAACTCTCAGCAGAAGTCCAACTTTTGGAAAGTTGCCATATTCTCCCAAGTGACGCAGCAGGCTTCGGATTATTATTCATCCCAGGTGGGTCTCAGTTCCAATCACGGTGAGGCATGGATGTTGTGCTTGTCTTATAGGACTGACTCTCTCCCTTCCCTGGAACCAATGGCCCTAAATTAGGGAAGGGCGACTGAAAAACACTTACCAGAAGTGCTCTAATAACAGGACAACATTACGAAGATCAAAATCCGAAAACAATTGAAAGGAAGGGTGTTTTCTTTCTCTACCAACGAAAATTTTGAGAAACAATTCGATGCAACAAAAGCGATATTATATTCTCACGCGGATGATCACGTGCCGTGAGAACCCCGTTGCACACGTTTACGGATGCCATATTTCAACTACTTACGTAACGGTCTGGACTAACCATGGAACTGAGGTAATGCTGATAAAACTTAAAACTTTTTCTGTTTATTCAATTGAAAGTAACACAACAGCATTCAACAAGTTAGTAAAATCATGCAATGCAGTGATTATGATACACTTTCTGACATTATAACGAAGTAAATTTCTCCGTTATTTTTGGTCCACGCCAGGAATCGAACCCGAGTCCACTTATTCCGGAACAAGTCGCTCTACCAACTGAGCTACGCAAACGTTCGTCTTGCTGCTATCTGCCTTTATGTCGTGTGCGTCCCGTGGGGCAGGCACGTCAAATCTCCCCCCGCTAAAGAGGGCCGGGGGCATGCCCCACGGGTCAGTCGTGACCATGAATCGTTGCAGGCAGCCATCCGCTGTAGAACGTACACTTGAGAACTCCCAGTCAATCTGGTGTGTGGAATGCAACGTCACACACATTTTATTTTTTGAAGCGCTGGAGAAGGGATTCTCTTATTTTTCCTATCTCGCGGTGTGGAAAGAACATCACACCATTGCGAGATTTTGAACGGCCGGGTCATCCGGATAGTTCGGGCGCCATTATAACGAAGTAAATTTCTCTGTCCTTTTTTGGTCCACGCCGGGAATCGAACCTGAGTCCTCTTAATCTGGAAAAATTCGCTCTACCAACTGAGCTACGCAGACGTTCGTTCTTGCTGCTATCTGATTTTATGTCGTGTGCGTCCTGCGGGGTAGGCACGTCACAACGTACCAGAAATGATTACTCAAGTTATGAGGATAATGGCTGTGGAAAAAATCTCGCTCCTGTGCCCTGACCTTTGACCCCATTTCGATGATATTAAACAGAATTGGTTCAGTGTACCTCCCGAACAACATACTAAAGTGTTGTCGCAATAGAACCATTTTAGTCCGGTTATGAGGATAATCGCTGTGGAATAAATCTCGCTCCTGTGACCTGACCTTTGATCCCATTTCGATGATATTCAACAGAATCGGTTCAGTATAATCCAGGAACAGCATGATAAAGTTTTATCGCAATCGAAGTATTTTTGCGTAAGTTATGACACAGAAGGGCGACTGAATTGATACCGCCGCTATGTTCTAACCTTTGATATCATTTCACCCATTTTCAATAGGGTTCGTCCCCAGGTTGTCCCCTACCACATACTAAATTTTCATCGTAATCGAACCATTTCTACGCGAGTTATCGTACGGACAGACAGACAGACGGACTAAGTTGGAGCATATACGCTTCTTCAACCTACGGTTGGAAAGCGTAAACAAGTTAGTAAAATAATGCAATGCATTGATTATGATACGCTTTCCAACATACCAGAAATCATTATTCAAGTTATTACTCAAGTTATGATGATAATGGCAATGGAATAAATCTCGCTCCTGTGCCCTGACCTTTGACCCCATTTCGATTATACTCAACAGAACTGGTTCAGTATACCTTCCGAGCAACATACTAAAGTTTTGTCTCAATGGAAGCATTTTTTGTCAAGGTATGAGAATAATAGCTGTGGAATAAATCTTGTCCTGTGTCCTGATCTTTGACCCCATTTCGATTATATTCAACAGAACCGGTTCGGTGTGCTTCCGGAACAACATGATAAAGTTTTGTCACAATCGAAGCACTTTTACGTAAGTTATGATGCATAAAGGCAATGGAATGGATCTCACTCCTGTGTCCTGACCTTTAACCCCATTTCGTCCATTGTCAACAGGATTGATTCCCATGTTGTCCCCTAACATATACTAAAATTTCATCAAAATCGAACGATTTTTACGCAAGTCAAAATGATGATAACATGTAGAGGATTTTAGGAAGTGAGTGTCTGAACCCAGGTCTTAAACAACCCTTAGAAATAGGAAGCTAGGAGATTTGGGCTAGAGTGCCCGATAGGAAAAGGACACGGAAGCGAAGTAGAAAGGGTGAGGAAGACGCCCTTATTTATTACCGGGTTGGGGGGGCAGTGCCCTGGGCCCGACGGCTTAACGTGTCCATCTGACGCACGGCGGTTATTTAGTGGATCGAGCGTTCCTACTTGCCTGCGATCGAACCTGAGGTCCTTTCCGCGGCAGTCACGAACGTTGCCCACTAGGCCACCCGCGGCCCGCTTTTACACAAGTCATGAGGCACTCATGTCCTGACCTTTGACCCCATTTCATCCATTTTCAATAGGGTTGCCGCCCCGGTGGCGCAGTGGTCTAAGGCGTTGGCCTCTGATCATTTGTCCGTAAGGGGTCCGGGTTCGAATCCCGGTGAGGCATGGATGTTGTGTTTGTCTTACGGCACTGGCTCTCTCCCTTCCCTGGAACCAGTGACCCTAAATTAGGGACGGGCGACTGCTTATAGCCCATTGAGTTGCTCACGGTGGTCGTTAAACCTCCACTCAAAAAAAAAAAAAAAAAAAAAAAAATAGGGTTCATTCCGATGTGGTCCCCTACCACATACTAAAATTTCATCGAAATCGAACCATTTTTACGCGAGTTATCGTGCGGACGCACAGACAGACAGACGGACAAAGGTGGAACATGTACGCGTCTTCAATCTACGGTTGGAAAGCGTAAAAAAGGGCAGCTTTTTTGAATAATACGATCACCACGTTTATTTTTGAACTTCTGGGTCATCGCGAGTTTACTGTACAGAATTACGGTTCACCACAAGCATTGGATTATTCCGTTTGATTTTCTCTTCTCCTGAATTTCAAGTCTCGTGGTTTACGTGCCGTTGTAGATTATACAAAGTAACTCTTCTTCTTTCCCTTGCTCTTTGGTTTGGCGGTTTAAGAACCAATATCAGCAACTCGAATGGATATAAGTAATCACCGTTTCTCAATTTACGGCCATTGGTTCCGCGGGACGTCGGGCGCCAGTGGCGTAAGATGAACACACCATTCATGCCTGACCCGAAATTGACACACATCTTGTAAGGGAGGTCAGAAACTAGCACTTAAACCACTGCGTCCCCGGTGTCGTATCGGAACATGTCGGGAAGAAGCTACAACAGCCGATGGCAATTGCGCAGGTCTCTTTTGATCCCCCTGTTACACTGTTTGTCGTCGTCCACAGAATCGCGTGTTTGTGGAAGTTTATTTACATATTGTCGCACCTTTAACGATAAACCATCAGTACGGTTGTGCCTGAAATGCTCAGGAGAGCCTCCGTTTGGGAGATGCTCGAGCATCCACACACACCTGTTGCCAACCATCATGCCACCTTCTAAGTCTCTCAGATGACTCATTACGCCGATGAGCCTTTACATTATGACCACCCGCAGCCCAGAGAAATCAGCACGTTTGGAAACCGAACGGTGGCGCAGGTGAAATTCACAAAGCAGTATATACACTGAGTGGCCCCTTTATTATGACCACCGCCTCAGTACTTCGTTGGGCCACCTTTTGCCTTTAATATTGCGTCGATTCTTCGTGGCATGGACTCCACGAGATGTTGATATGTGGTTTGTGGAATCTGAGATCATGCTTGATGAATAGAACATTCCAGGAGTGAGAGATTGCACTGTGTGGATCCAGCTGTCTGATGGCTCGTTCAACTTCATCCCACAAATTCTCAAAGGGGTTGAGATCTGGAGATTGTGGGGGCCACCTAAGCAAAGTAAACTCCCCGGCATAACCAATCCTGTACAATACGAGCACTATGGCAGAATGCATTATCTTGTTAAAAGTAGCCATCGCCATTGGGATAAACCATCCACATGACAGGATGCACTTGATCCGCAACAATGTTTAGATATGATGTACCAGTCAGACACGAATTAAAGGGCACGAAGCATGCCAGGAAAACATTCCCTAAACCATAACGTTGCCTACACCAGCTTGAAGGGTTATAGCAATGCATTTGGGGTCCATGCTTTCGTGCTATTTCCGCCAAATTCTCACTCGGCCATCGTCATGGTGCAACTGAAAACGTGATTCATCGGACCACATAATATGTTTCCAATTATCTATTGTCCATTCCTTGTGCTCCTGTGCGAACTGGAGACGTTTTCTTTGTTAACTGCAGAGAGCAAAGATGTTCGAACAGGCCCTCGGCTGCCATATCCCATCCGATACAGTGTGGGGCGAACAGTGCGTGCAGAGATCATTTGAGGGGATCCTTGATTAAGATGGTCTGAAATTTACTGCAGTTTTGCTCTTCTGTTGTCTGTTGCACGTAGAGTCCCAGTTTTTTGGCTGACAGTCCAGTCTTACAACACTTTAACAACAGCTGCTCTTGAACATTTCACGAATGCGGGGGTTTCGGTGATACTCGCTCTATGGCTCCGAGCTCCTACAGTCATCCCACGGTGAAAGTCCCTCAAATCACATTTTTTACCTATCTCGTCCCCCAAAAATCACTTCTGATACTGTCGCAAGCAGTAAGCTATTCTTTTTTATACTAGCCTCGCCCTCTGGCGGCAACAGCGTGCTGCCATAGCGCATTTGCTTAAAACTGTCAGGTGGTCATAATAAAGTGGCAACTCAGTGTATACAACCCGAGGATCGGCTTTTAGTCGGTAGAGTGTTCAGAGCCAGAATGGAAAAGGCTCCCTATTTATAGGAGTTTGATAACGTGTGATGGCATGGCGCCTAGGAACTATGATCTCGAAACGGTACGTATCAAATGTAGTGCACAAATAGCCAAACGACAAACCCTCGTTCAACCGTCTGTTGTGCGTACCTCATGGATGCCAGAGGGGAGCGGAGACTTTCGCGTATTGTTCACAGCGGCAGCAGTGCCACAGTACGACAAATCCCCCGTAGCTACAACAGTGGTGATCAGGGCAATGTGTCACAGCACACAGTTCATCGCAGCCTTCTGCGCATGGACCTGCGTATCCGAAGACTCATCCTCGTCCCCATGTTCATTACACGTCATCGCCAATAACGCATGGAATGGGCCCACGATCATCGAGATTGAACAGTGGATGGCTGGAAAGGGACAGCGGATGACTGGTCTGACGAATCAAGCTTCTTGGTGCATTACATAGACGGCCGAGCGCTGATACGCAGATAACCAACGGAGGCTATAGCACCTGGATGCACTGTTGGGCAGAAACAGGCGGCGCGGGCGGTTTTATGCTGTTGGCCGTGTTTTTTTTTATTTTGGGGACACTTTAAGCCCTATTTTCCCAATAGCACAATTCCTAACAACTGTCAGGTATCTGAACATCGTTGCTGACAAAGTTCATCCATTCATGGCAACTGTGTTCATTGCTGGTGATGGTCATTACCAACAGGATAATGCGAAATGCCACACTGCCATTATCGTCAAGGAGTGATTCGAGGAACATACTGGTGAAAAATACATACTGGTGATGCCCTGGCCTCCAAATTCACCTGGCCGTAACGGTGGCGCAGAGGTCTAAGCGATGGCCTCTGATCATTCGTCCGAAAAGGGTCCGGGTTCGAATCCCGGCGAGGCATGGATGTTGTGTTTGTCTTACGGTACTGGCTCTCTTCCTTCCCTGGAACCAGTGACCCTAAATTAGGGACGGGCGATGGCTTATAGCCCATTGAGTTGCTCACGGTGGTCGTTAAACCTCCAATAAAAAAATCGCCTAATATGAACCCAATCGAAAATTTGTGGGTTGACTTGGAAAAGCGGGTTCGCACTAAATCACCCCCCCACACACACACACACACCGAAAAGTACGAAAACTGGAGGACCTGCTGTTGACATTACGGTACCAGATACCTGAGGATACCTATCGCCACCTCACTGAATCGATGCCTTGCCAAGTGGCCGCTGTTTTGCAGGCTAAATGGGGTCCTACAGCTTATTAAGTAGGTGGTCATGATGTAATGGCTGATTGGTGTATATCCAAATACAAGCAACCTTAATATCCACCGGTTGGTGAAGTGAAATCTCCGGACGTAGATCACTTCACTGACAATCGTCGATTTTCGAAATCTAAGGAGGTCGTCTGCAAACTTCGTTTAAAACAATACCTTAGGAAGCACAACCGGTGTTGTCAAGGAAAGGCATACAAATTGAAATTTGTTTTTCTAAATGGGCTACATTGGCAGGAAAGCATCTGCAATGTCGTGATTCCTGCATACCCCTTTACTCTTTTCCCTGCTTTTTCTTCCTGGTATTGTTTTGGAATGGTGCCCTGCGCTATATACAAGAGCTGATGTCTTACATACGTTTATACGCAGGGCGATCAAAAAGTTCCGAGACTGGGTACGTAGCACGCCAACAGATGGCAGTATGCGAATGCTCGAACAGCGGTCGAGGGCAGTGACCTTTATTAGTCTTTGTGCCGAGTGGCGTCGTTCTGTGAACATCGGGAGCTGTGCTACACGATTTTTGGTGACCACGTGCAGAACACAGCTACGATTTTGGTATGGACTGCAAACTAGAGCAGCCAGCTAATATCAACTTCTGCGTCAAACTCGACAAATCGGGAACGGAGACGCATGAAATGTTGCGGCAGTCTTATGGCAATGAAGCAATGAGTCATGCGAGGTGTTTTGAGTGGCACTCTCGCGTCAAGAGCGGCAGAATGGCACTGCAAAACGACGAGAGATCAAGGCGACCGTCCACGAGCAAAACCCTCAAAAATGTGCGCAACATTAGGGAACTGGTGCATGACGATCGTCGGAGAACCATTCAAGACATTTCTACCATCATCAGTGTGTCACACGGAACAGTGCAAGAAGTTCTGACGTCGGTTTTGAACATGCACCGCATTGCTGCAAAGTTTCTGCCGAAGATTCTGAACCCTGAACAGAAGGCGCTCCGTGTCGAACTCTATTAAGATCTTCTTCAGCAGGCGGAGAATGAACCAACGTTCCTGTCACGGGTCATCACTGGATACGAGTCTTGGGTCTACGGTTACGACCCGCAGACCAAACAATAATCGTCACAGTGGTATAGTCCAGCATCTGCGCGACCGAAGCAGGCCCGACAGGTCCGGAGCGCAACCAAAAGCATGCTCATGGTGTTCTTCGACTTTGGTGGAGTTGTGCACCCTAAATTCGTCCCACAGAACCAAACCGTCACCGCCCCTTTCTACTGCGATGCTCTGCGGGGTCTTAGGGAGGACATTTGCCGCAAACGACCTGAAATGTGGCGCAGGGGCGATTTCCTTCTCCATCACGACAATGCGACAATGCAGCAGCTCACAGAGCGTTAGCTACACTCCAATTTTTCAGCCGCAACAGCATGACTACCCTTCCTCACCGGTTCTAGTACTAAACACCGACAATCAAAACACCGACAATCAAATTACCGACAAATCAAAATACCGACAGTTTAAAACACCGACAGTTCAAAACACCGATAGGCCCAAACACCGACAAATCATAACACCGACAATCATAACACCGACAGTTCAAAACACCGACAATCATAACACCGACAATCAGAACACCGACAAATCCTAACCGAGACAACCATAACACCGACAATTATATGGATTAATATAATTGTCCAGCGAGTAGAACTTTATTCCGAGCGATGCAACAACAAGTGTGTGGGAAAGGGGATGGCAACACCCAATCGATGGATGTGGTTACCCCTAGCGGTAAACGACGGAACTTCATACATTTTTATTCTGACCGATGGCAACATATTTTTATTCCGAGCGATGGCAACATCGCAGTGGATGAGTGGGAAGGGGGATGCATAGGTGTTGGATATGTCGATGCTTATGTGCTGCCTCTAGCGGTGAACGATGGAACTTTATTATTTTTATTACGAGAGATGTCAACATGGGAGTGGATGCACAAATGGCTGGGTGATTGAAGGGGATAACAACAACGAAACGATGCTTATCTGCTGCCCCTAGTGGTGAACGACGCAACTGCATAAATTTTTATTCCGACCGATGGAAACATATTTTAATTCCGAGCGAAGGCAAAATCTGAGTGGATGATTGGGAAGGGGGATGCGGTGTTGGATATGTCGATGCCTATGTGCTGGCCCTAGCGGTGAACGATGGAACTTTATTATTTTTATTCCGAGAGATGGCAACATCGGAGTGGATGCACAAATAGGTGGGTGATGGAAGGGGATGACAACAACCAAACGAGGCTTATGTTCTGCCCCTAGCGGTGAACGACGGAACTTTATAAATTGTTATTCCGAGTGATGGCAACATCTGAGTGCATGGGTAGGAAGGGGGATGCATAGATGTTAGACATGTTGATTATTATGTGCTGCCCCTAGAGGTGAACGATCCGTCGTTCACCGCTAGGTGCAGCACATGAACAACCACATATCCAACACCTATACATCCTACTTTCCACCCATCTACTCAGATGTTGCCATCGGTCGGAAAAAATTATGCACTTCCATCGTTGACCGCTAGCGGCAGCACATAAGAATCGACATATCCAGAACATATGCATCCCCCTCCCGGCCCGTTCACTCAGATGTTGCTATTGCTCAGAATAAAAAAATGGTGCCGTCGGTCGGCATAGAAATCAATAAAGTTCCATCGTTCACCGGTAGGGGCAGCACACAAACATCCACATATCAAACACCTATACATCCCCCTTCCTACCCATCTACGACGATGTTGCCATCACTCGGAATTAAAATATGTTGCCATCTGACCGAATAAAAATTTATGCAGTTCTATTGTTCACCGCTAGGGGCTGCACATAATCATCGACATATCCAACACCTATGCATTCCCCTTCCCTCCATTGCTCGGAATAAAAATATGTTGCCATTGTCGGAATAGACTTCAAAAAAGTTCCATCATCCCCTGCTTGGGGCAGCACATAAGCATCCACATATCCAACACCTTTGCATCCCCTTCCCACCCATCCACTCAGATGTTGCCATTGCTCGGAATTAAAATATGTTGCCAGATGTCAAAATAAAAATTTATGCAGTTCTATTGTTCACCGCTAGGGGCAGCACATAAGCATCGACATATCCAACATCTATGCGTTCAAATTCCCACCCATCCACTCAGATGTTGCCATATCTCGGAATAAAAATATGTTGCCGTTGGTCGGAATAGAAATGAATAAAGTTGCATCGTTCACCGCTAGGGGGAAGCACATCTATTCGTTGGGTGTTGTCATCCCCCATACCACCCACTGTGATTTTGCAATCGCTCGGAATGAAGTTCCTCTACTCGCCGGCTTAGAGTCCATATAATTGTCAGTGTTTTAAAATGTCGGTGTTATGATTGTCGGTGTTTTGAAGTGTCGGTGTTATGATTGTCGGTGTTTTGAACTGTCGGTGTTATAATTTGTCGGTGTTTTGATTGTCGGTGTTATGATTTGTCGGTGATTTGATTGTCGGTGTTTCGACATGTTGGCGTTTTGAACTGTCGGTGTTTCGACATGTCGGTGTTTCGGTGTCGGTGTTTTGATTGTCGGCGTTTAGACCGGCATCCTCCTCACCCGCCTTACTCGCCGGATTTGGTCCGCTGCGAATTCCTTCTGTTCCCGAAGATGAAACTGAAGCTCAAGGGTCGCCGTTTTGAAAACGTGGAGGAGATCCAGCGCGAATCGCTGACGGTGCTTGACGCGATTCGCGAAGAAGACTTTCTGGGAGCGTTCGAACAGTGACAAAAACGCTGGCAGCAGTGTATCGCTGTCCATTGAGTCTACGTTGAGGGATATCATAGCCAGACTTAAGTAACGTAAGTACTTTGTTGAATATTGGCCTAGTCTCGGAATGTTTTGATCTGATCTCATATTTCTTTGTTACCCCTTCCACTAGAGTCCTATGTAATGTGCTCCTATAATTCTTAACCTTAGCGCTACCAACCTATTTATTTATGCAAATCAGAGAAATGGATCTCATGCAAATTCTTAAAGTGGTTCCTGGTTCTTCCAACTAGTGTTGCCAGTGTGCTGCGTGTTCTGATCTTCCTTCTAAGTGCTGTTCTTACAGTGCAGAAACTTAAGTACAGAAGAAGCTATATTTTTACTAGTTACCTGATGTCGCGGGTCATCACAGGGGAAAAGACTTGTTGCAGGCAAACAGATGAGACTTTTCAGGCTAACATCATCTAATAACATTTTTGGTATTAGCCCAGGCCCATTCAGACAATGTGTTACAGATAGTGCTTGTTCTTAGGTTTAATATGAACGATATTATTAGAGGTATGCAAACGGTTCCTCAGTCCGCGCTAGCGGAAGATGTAGGGGTCCAACTGTCCGGCGACTCGTTTGGTCAGTTCGTACATGTAGCCAAGCATGGCGGTCGATAAAGTTCATTTGCGGCTCTGTTTGTTACTCATGTTTAGTTTAGGGAACAGTGCGAGTGAAGCATAAGGTTCAATATGTCAGGCGCATGGCGAAACAGGTGAGCGGACGGGTCGAGAATGGTTTGCCACCTTTAAGAAAGGTGATCTAAGCTTGGAAGACAAGCCACTTGCAGGTAGACCGCAGGAACTAGCAGACGAGGAGCTGGAATTTCTGTTGCAAGAGGATGCCACACAATCGATCATTCAACTGGCGAAACGTTTGAAAGTGGCTCAATCGACGGTGGCACGGCGTCAACAGGGCTTGTGGATGAACCAGAAGATTGGTAGGTGGGTTCCGCATATTTTAACTTAGCGTAATATTGGTCAACGATTGCATCTGCATGTCGTTGCTGAAGAAGGTTCCAAGGGGAAATTTCTCGTCGAAAGTTGTGACCGGTGATGAAAAATGGGTCTATTGCGACAACCCCGTGCGCAAGCAATCCTGGGTCGACAGAGGCTAGCCACCAACATCCACTGCAAATCAGGATATCCACTGGAAAAAGGTGCTGTTGTGTGTGTGGTGGGATATACACGAAGCGCTGTACTTCGAACTGTTGAAACCGAGCGAAACAATCGCTGAACAACGATATGGCGATCAGTTGATGAAACTGAACGGCGCAATCAAGCAAAAACACTAATGGGCAGGAAAAGAACTCCGCCCAGTCATCCTGTTACACGATAATGCCAGACCACATGTCGGTGCCACATTGAAATTTACCCTTGAACAGTAACACTGGTTGGTTTTAACGCACCCGGCTTACTTCCCGGTTAAAAAGCTAAAACGTAATTATACTGTACGGCACAGTAGCAGAGTACCAATAAAGAAAGGCATAGCTCTTTCTACGTTTATCAACACATGGTATCCGAAAAACTGTTATTCGGCCACTGTTGGAATCGTACCACAGATCTCTCAATATCTAGGTGAGTGTGTTTGCCTTACGGTACGGTGGCCAACAATCAACGGCACTATGTGTGCTTATCTGTCAGCTCCTTACATCACAAATCTGTAGGATGGGCTCAGCAACTGAGACGTCTCCATCTAGCTATCATTAACGGCACAAGCTATACATTAATTATAGCAAAAAACACCGTGTTAATATAGGAACAGAAAAGAGAAGTGCATCTACAAGGGTATGGACGAGTTACATCATCGCACTACAATAGAGTCAATAAAATTGAAATCTAACTTTCTGTCAATACGGTAAGTTAGATTTCAATTTTTATGCCACCCCTTCACATTCCCTGCTATGTTTCCTGGATAACAGTTACAAACGCGATTTATAGACGGGGCCGTTAGGGGTCTCAGCATCGAAAACCGTCAGCAAAAAAAGCTGCCCAATCAGACCGTGATCTACGCCGGGAGATTTCACCGCATTTCTCGATGGATTTCAAATTGTTTTGTGCAGGGGTTACACTAGGTAGTCTCGCCTAAAGAATCTGTCATATTTTGCAACACACTGCACTTAGAAACACTACATGTGGTTTACAACGTAACTAAGTACATGGGAATGTAGCACCATTCACAATAAATGCTGGAAATATCCTGCACCGACATCCAAACTCTACTTAGAAACATGACATGTGGTCTACAACGTACCGTAGTTCATAGGAACGTAGCAACTTTCACAATAAATGCTGGAAATGTCCTCCACAGACACCCACACTCCACATAGAGACATGATATGTGGTTTACAACATACATTAGTTCCTGAAAATGTAGCACCATTCACAATAAATGCTGGAAATGTCCACCATCGACATCCAAGCACACGTTACTCAGAAACATGGCATGTGGTTTACAACGTACCTTAGTTCCTGGAAACGTAGCACCATTCACAATAAATGTTGGAAATGTCCTCCACTGACATCCAAACACACTCTACATAAAAACATGGCATGTGGTTTACAACGCACCTTAGTTCATGGGAATGTAGCACCATTCACAATAAAGACAGGAAATGTCCACCACCGACATCCAAACACACGTTACTTACAAACATGGTATGTCGTTTACAACGTACCTTCGTTCATGGAAATGTAGCACGATTCACAGTAAATGCGGAAAATGTGGTCTACAACGTACCTTGGTGCATGGGAATGTAGCACCATTCACAAAAAAATGCTGGAAAGGACCTTCTTCGACATCCAAAGACACTCTACATCGAAACACGATATGTTTTTTAAAACATACCTTAGTTCATGGAAATGTAGCACCATTCACAATAAATGCTGTAAATATCCTCCACCGACATCCAAGCATACTCTACATAGAAACATGATATGTGGTCTACAACGTACCTTAGTTCATGTCAGTGTAGCACCATTTACAATAAATGCTGGAAATGTGCTCCATCGACATCCAAGCACACTCTATTTAGAAACATAGCACGTGGTTTACAAATTACCTTATTTGATGGGAATTTAGCACCACTCACAATAAATGCTGGAAAGGTCCTCCACCGACATGCAAACACACTGGAACGCGACGCTACATACTGTCAAAGGTCCTCCGTAGCATGTCTTCATGAGCAGTCTGGATTTCTGCACTTATGTTGCTTTCTAGGTTTTCTGCCGTGCGTGGCTTATTGCTGTAAGGACGACGCTTCAAATATCCGCATAAGAAAAAATCCGGGGAGTCCAAACAGGTGAATGACGTGTCCACATTCCTTTGTAGATCAGTCGATCACCGAGGAAAGAGGAACTTTCATTCATGCTCTAACGGGACGTGTGGTATGTCGCTCCATTCTGTTGAAAGTACCCAGTTGTCAAATCGATGCTGGTTAATTGGTCCACAAATTGGCTGAAAATTTTCATATGCTGTATGATACCAAGTTTACTATGCTCCTGAAAAAAATGGGTCCAATTATACTGGTTCGAGACACAGCTCATTAAATTCCGACTTTTTCGAAGCTACAAGTAAAAATGTCAGAAACGCAGTGATAATAAGACACGTACTTTAAGTTCCGGTTCTTGCAATTCTTGCTCAGCTGTTATACGGTAGGGATAAAACAACGCTTTCTTCGCAACTCTTTGGCAGGTGTAAAACAGAATACTCAGTTTCTTGTGACAAACGTCATAGTGACTTCTTCGGGGATACCCTCAGCCTGTGTTTCACCTCTTCCATTTTTTTCTTCGGCTAAAGGAGGACGATCGTTACTGTATTGGTTCAAAACACTAACATTGGTTTCAAATTTCTTCGCTGGCCTGGCGGTGTAAAGTTTGTGGGGTGATTTTCTTTCCCCAAACTTCTCCTGGAATTCAAGCTGTGTTACATTTTTAGACTTTGCTTTCCAATAACTTTTCACAATAAACATCCGCTCCACAACGGTATACATAGCCATCCTGGACGATGTCCAACGACACAGTACAACACGCAGATTGCCTCTGGACAGAATTAGCGTTCCCGGTCATCTGGTGGTGTGATGTCACAATAAGTCATCGCCCTATCGAGATAATCACTCTTGCGCATTTCTCATTGACCAAGGTCATTTGTAAACCAAACTTCTTGTTTCTATGTAGACTGGGAAAAAGACAATAGTTGGTTCTTTGGGGGACTACCTAGTGAAACACCCTGTATTAGGACATTATACACACATTTTGCACAATCCCACCCTTAGTCGAACGTTAGGCAATGGTTGCCGAGCTGTTCCGCGGATTGGCATCTTACACGACGCTGATGTTTTGCCTTACATTTTGGAGTGAACCACTAATGTGATGAGGTAACGTCTGCCACATAAGTGGGTATCGAAGTGTATATACACAGTCGAGTCACATAATTGTGACCAACTCTTACTTTTGACGTCAACAGCAAATAGCCACTGAAAGAAGGCGCTGACTTGGAGGGTATATAAGGTGTGCTGTAGGCAATCTAAACACAAGTCAGTCGACGCTCCCATGAATAAAAAGAGCGATTTATCAGATTTGCAAAAAGGAATGATTATCGGCTTTTGAGCCAAGGGTGGCAATATTTCTGAAACAGTGCAGTTTTTGAGCTGTTCGCGTGCGGCTGTGGTTAAAGTGTATCGTGATTGGAGAAATTGCACCATTGCGAATGAGCGACGTGAAAACTGCGGAGCACCACGTGCCATTGATGTGAGAGGTGATCGTCGGTTGCGAAGGTGCGTGATGGCCGATCGACATGCTACAGTGTTGCAACTCACTGTGCCGAATGAACCAGTGGGGCTACCAGAAGTGTGTCTAAAACGACAGTTCAGCAAACCTTGCTGCGTATGGGGCTCCGATACAGACGGATAGTCACTGCACCAATGCTAACGCCGATGCATTGGCAGAAAAGGCTTATATTTGCACTGTAGTATCGGAATTGGACCTCCGCTGATTGGCAAAGGACTGCCTTCTCCGATGAGTCATGTTTTCTGCTTCATCGAACTGATGGATGTTGAAGTAAAAGGCGAGAAACATCGGAGAACAAACAATCTTCAATCACTGCTGGAAGAACACAATCTGGGGAGGGCAGCGTTATGGTATGGGGACTGTTTTCGTGGCATCCTCTGGATCCACTTACACCAGTAGAAGGCACTATGGACCGAATTCCTATTGCATCCATCCTTGCAGACCGCGTACACCCATACATTCTGAATGTCTTCCCTGAGGAGGATGGGATCTTCCAGCACGACAATGCGACGTGTCACACAGCTAGAAATGTCCGAGAGTGGTTGAAAGAGCACGATGAAGACTTCTAAGTACTTCCCTGGCCCCCAAATTGCCCTGACCTAAACCCAATTGAGCATTTGTGGGACCACCTCGATTGTTTTGTTCGCTCTATGGATCCTCCACCACGCACCCTCCAGCAGCTGTCTGATGCAGTGCAGCCAGCATGGCTCCACACGGCTGTTGCTCTGGATATTATCTGGTGGTCACAATAATGTGACTCGACTGTGTATATCCTGGAGTACAGGATTCGAATCCTGACCCATCTAGAGCAAATAATTACAAGTTAGCGCTTAGACCACTGAGCCACAGGGACGGCGTTCTTGTTTTCCCAAATTTCACGGTTTGCGTATTATACGAAATACGCTGCTGTCAATAGAAATTGCAAAACCAATAAAAAAACCAACAATCACAATGGAATTTATATAAGTGAGTTACAAGTTGCAAACGATCACAGTTACAAACCAGTTCGTGGTGAGAATGGCTAAAACTTTAGTAATAAGTAAATTCACCATGGGAGGTTATAACAAACCCCATATGACGTTGGATCGAATGAAACAGAGTTTGGATGGTCGTCTGCGGTATTGCATTCCATTCTGCTTCTACACGCATCTACAATTCGTTGGTTGTGACAGGCGGCGAGGCTATGTGAGCCAGTCGTTGCGCGATGACACCATAGACGTTCTCTATAGGCGACAAATCTGGCGAGCGAGCAGACCAGGAAAGACGACCGACTTGAAGCGCACAGAATACGTCTTGGACAGTACGAGCAACAAGGGGTCGGGAATTGTCTTGTTGGAAGACGGGTTTAATGGGGTGCATTTGGAAGAAACAGCACAGTATTCAGAACAAATTTAACATAATGCCGTAAAGAAAAGTGTTTAACTGAATTAATCGACGCTTTCTATAATCTTAATTTGTAATCGGTTCCACGACTTGATGATACACCGCCTAATACCTTAAAACATCCGATTTATTTTTTTTATATTTCTGATCGCTTACTACATATCTACAATTCCATTATAACAACTGGAATATGCCCAAATTCTTTTAAAACAGGAAAAATTACCCCAATTTTTAAATGAGGTTCAGAAAGGGACGCGAATACCTATATTTATTGTTAACTTAACTCTATTTGCAAAATTCTTTGAAAAATTAACACATTCTCGACCGATTAGTTTTATTACTAAATTCAATACCTTAAATCAAAACCAATTTGTGTTTTTGTCATACTGCTCAAAGGAAATTACCTTGCTTAATCTGAAAAATAAAATTCAAGCTAACTTACTACATGTTAAGTATACTTTGGGAATGTTTTTAGACCTTTCAAAGGCATTTGACACAATAAATAATGAATTGCCATTACCAAAGTTATATACACTGGCGGAAAGTGAAAAAAGAACACCAAGCAGGAGCCGTCTGATACCAACGAAATTTATACAGCATTATAACGGAATACAGAGGATAACGTGATCAAAACATAATGGCAAAATACAGCTGTATTTGCTGGTAAACTGAAAAATAACTTTCCATGTAACATGGTTACTACGAGGTTGAACCGCCATGAACTGCGTCACACTGTGCAATTCTGGCATGGAGTCTGTCGTACAGATGTTGGATGTAAGTTTGGGGTATTGAGTTCCAATCATCCTCAACCTGGACGCGTAAATCGGGGATATTCGTGGCTGGCCGTGGAGACCGGATAAGTCGTTGTCCCATAAAATCCCACACGTGCTCAATGGGGGACAAATCCGGTGTACGTGCAGGCCATGGAAGTTGTCTCACACCCTGAAGTGCATGTTGCGTTGCACGTACCATGTGTGGGCGTCAGTTATCTTGCTGGAAAACACCACGATGGACCAACCTTACAAATGGCACAACAACGAGCTGAATGATTTTGTTGATGTGGGAGGTGCTGTTTAACATACCCGGTACACACGCTAGTTGTGTACGGGAGTGATAGCTGATCGCTCCCTACACCAGGAGAGCAGGTGTAAGCCCTGTGTGTCGCTGGCGGATGCAAGAAGGGTGGAGACGCTCTCCTGTGCGTCTGCGAACACGCATACGGCCATCGGAGGCTCCCAAGCAGAATCTGCTTTCATCGCTGAACACGACAGATTACCATTGCGTTCTCAAATGCAGACGTTGGCGACACCACTGCAGCCGTTCCTGACGGTGTGTTGGAGTCAGAGGTACATATGCCAGAGGCACACGTGCACGTAGCCCTGCATCCAGTAGACGGTTGCGAATTGTTTGCACAGTCACCTCAGGTGCAACGGCAGCTCGGATTTGCGTCGCAGTGGATGTTCTGCTTGACAGCGCTGCTCTTCTTATGCGTCGATCGGTCCGCTCCTCAGTCCGCCTGTGACTCCTGGCTCCACGTCTCCTCGTGTGGGAATGTTCCTCGGACCATCTACGCCGCCATCGTACCACCACCGATACTTCCCGTCCAATTCGCTCCGCAATACGACGATACTACCACCCGGCCTCGCGGAGTCCGACTAGAGGACCTCGCTCAAAGTCCGATAAGTGCTGAAATCGCACACGTCTTCCATGTCCAGGCGTTGCTGCTTCTTGAGGGTCTTCGCACGTGTCCGTACGCCGACGACTGTTTTTATTCACTTCGCCGTACTCCTTAAATACCACCGACGATAATTTGCATATTATGCCGGGCTGTGGCGTAAGCGCTCACCGGTTGGTCCCGAAATTAGCATCACACCTACGTAAACTCGACCCCATTAACATATGTAAATTTCATGATCGTCCGTCAATTCCTTCTTGGTGTTCTTTTTTCACTTTCCGACAGTGTAGAATTGGAATTAGAGGCGCAAATTAACATCTTTTAAAAGCTACTTATCTGGCCGACAGCAATTTGTCGAAATTGATGATATTTAATCGTATTCAAAATGCATGACTTCTGGAGTTCCTCAGGGCTCAGTACTGGCCTTTCTGCTATTTAATATACACATTAATGATATCTTTTCTATCTCACCTAACGTGGACATAGCATTATATGCTGATGATTCGACCTTATTATTACATAGGAATGATCTTTACGAAACAATATCTCAGTTGGAAATTTGCTTTCCGTTTTTAACGAAATGGTTAACTACTAAACATCTAGCTATTAATGCAAATAAAACTAAGTTAACGATTTTTTCATATAACTGAACTCCCCAACAGTCCCAGCCGAGATCTTACTAAGCCATATTCCTATTGAAGTCATACAATCTCACACATATGTTGGCACCTTACTACTAAGGGATCTCTCAAATAAACATATAGATAATTTACACTGCTGGCCACCCAAAATGCAACACCAAGAAGGACACGACATAGCAAAGCTAGATTTGTTGGACACATAGCAACAGATACAAAGATGAAACGGTTGAGCTTACAGGCCGGTGCGACTTGCGGAACACGCAGACATCAATAGCTCGTGTGGCCCCCATGGCTGGCAATAACGGCCGCTACACGCCGTGGTTTCGAACGAAATAGGCTTTGGATGTGGGCTTGGGGTATGTCGGTCCAGGCTGCTCCCACACGTTGCCACAGTTCATCAGGCGTAGCCGCGAGTGGTGCTTGCCGGGCCACTCGGTTGCCGATCAGCGACCAGACGCGTTCGATGGGCGACATATCGGGAGAACAGGCGGACCCCGGCAGCAGTTACACCTGGTGGGCCGTGAAGAATTGTTGCACGATGCATGCCACGTGCGGGCGCGCATTTTCCTGTTGAAACGTGGCCACTGGCAGGTCCTGCAGGTAAGAGAAGACTACAGGCTACAAAACGTCGGAGATGGTGCGGTGGCTGTTGAGTGTACCGGCGATGCGTACCAAAGGGGTGCGGGTGTCATATCCAATTACGCCCCAAACCATAACGCCAGGCGACGGTCCGGTATGGCGATGCATAATGCAGGCGTCATACAGTCTCTCGCCGCGGTGCCGCCACACGCGGATCCGACCATCGTGGTGTTGCAGGCAGAAGCGGGATTCGTCGGAGAAGAAAATGTCGTGCCATTCCGCAGTCCAGGTGCTGCGTTCAACGGCCCACTGCCGCCGCACTCGCCGGTGGTATAACGTCAATGGTAATCGGAACAATGCGCATCGTGCGACAAGTCCCCCGCTCCTGCAGACGACGTCGAACGATACGTGCTGACACAGGTTGTTGCGCAACACACCTTAATTCCTACGCTAACGTTCGTGATGTGGCGGAGCGAGCCGTAAATGCCCGCCGCACAACATGCCGGTTCTCCCGTTCGGTAGTGTGCCGCGGCTGCGGTAATCGCTCACTTCGGTCCGTGCGTCCCACCTGCACCCAGCGAATCGATACTCGCCTCACTGTGGCTGGATGTAGTTCCACACGGGCGCCGATGTCTCGGTACGATAAACCGATGTCGAGATAAGCCACTATTCGTCCTCTGTCGAACTCCGAAACGTGCTGGAATGACTGCCGTATTCTGTGAGGAGGCATCAGGAAGCTTCCCTAGCATAGGTCCGGCAGAACAACACATTTCCAATACTTACACACCGCCTTCTGGGCACCCTTCTTATAGTGCTTCTCGGTGGCGTGCCGGGCGCACATTATTTGCATGTGCACTGCAATGCTAATCGTTTGAATGTCCTCTCGCGGGCGCCGCATGCTGCGAATTTCAGCCCAATCGGATGCTTTCTTCTTGGAGTTGCATTTTGGGTGGCCAGCAGCGTAGATAGTAGGATCTCCCGAAATATTGGAGTTATAGGTAATGTCATGAACTATGTGTCTCCAAAATTGATGCAACAATTATACTTTAGTGCAACAATTATACTTTAATTCAATCCCAACTCAGCCGACCCTGAGGCGCAGTGGTCTAAGCGATGGCCTCTGATCATTCGTCCGAACGGGGTCCGGGTTCGAATCCCGGTGAGGCATGGATTTTGTGTTTGTCTTACGGCACTGGTTCCCTCCCTTCCCTGGAGCCAGTGACCCTAAATTAGGGACGGGCGACTGCTTATAGCCCATTGAGTTGCTCACGGTGGTCGTTAAACCTCCATTAAAAAAAAATCCCAACTCAATTACTGTTTACTAACCTGGGGAAAGACTACTAAGTATGATATTAACAAATTAAAACGATTACAAAATACATTCATCAATTCTCGAATTGAAACTCCAAAACAATCGATCCCGAATTTTGACAACACATTTAGGTTTACATCCTATTGATTCTAATCTTTTAACGGTAAATTATACTATAATATATATATGCACTATCTGCCAACAAGTAATTGGACACCTGTGATAGCAAAGGAAAACGAAGTTTATTCACACTCATTGGTTATTGGAGCCTCCACGAGCGGCGATTACAGCTGCGACCCTCCGGGGCATACTCTCAACCAGGCGTTGTACGACGGCTAGCGGTATTATCTTCCACTTGGCTTGGAGAAGACAGGTCAGTTCCTTCACCGATTTCGGACGGTAGGGGCACCCCTTAAGTCGACGCTCCAACTCATCCCAGAGGTGCTCGATAGGGTTAAGGTCCGGGCTATGCGCAAGCCAGTCCATTTGAGTAATCCCAGTGTCACCATAACAAGCCATGGTGGACCTCGCAACATGACAGGTGGCATTGTCATCCTGAAAGTTACATGTGTCCACCCCGTAGAACTGCCACAACGTAGGAAGCGCATGGTCTTCCAAAATGGTGCAGTACATCTCGGCGTTGAGTCTACCAGGAATTGCGACCAAGGGTCCCGTGCTATACCAGAAGAAACACCCCCATAGCATAATTCCACCGCCGCCGAACTTCACAGTTGGCACAATACACTCCGGCAGGAGGCGTTCTTCAGGCAGACGTAAAAACCCAGACCCTGCCATCCGAATGGTAGAGAGGGAACCTTGATTCGTCGCTCCAGAGAACCTGTTTTCACTGTTTAACGGTCCACTGTCGAAGTTCTTTGCACCACGTTAGCCGAGCAGCGCTATTGGACTTGGCGATCAAAGGCTTGTGGGCGGCAGCACGTCCATGATAACCGAGCAGATGGGCTTCCTTACGGATGGTATTCATCAAAAGAACACTCCCGGCTGCCTGTTGAAACACCTCGCGGATGGGGCCCATCCATTTCGGGCGGTTCTTCCGAATTTCTCTGGCCAGCACTCGTCGGTCTGTAACGCCCAGTTTTGTGGGTCTGCCGGGTCGGGGCACATTCCGGCAGTCACCTCTCATCTTCCATTTGCAAATTACGTAGGCCACTGTCAATTTTGGGTACTTCAACTAGCTGGATATGTCACGTATGGATCGGCCATTTCTCTGATACCCGACGATTACACCTTTCTCGAAATCAGAGAGCTCCGAACTGCGTGGCATCTTGCATGCGACTGGATGCGTTGTTGTTTCCCACACGATATTTAACGGCGGCGGGCGTGACGTGTATCAGGACCGCAGATATCGTCGATTGCAGGGGTGTCCAATTACTTGTTGGTAGATAGTGTATATATCTTTTAAAAATATTACTATAATTTTGGAATTCTAATGTTTAAAAGAATCAAAAATAGTATTTTCCAGGATTTAATTTCAATTAATCTTCATACCCATCAACATTCCACTAGAAACAGAAACCAATTAGTTTGCTCGAACTGAAGGATCTTAAGACCATATTAACTATGTCGAACCTTTTTTTTTTTTTTGGAATACATTGCCTGATGACTTAACAACTTTAAATAATATTTATATATTTAAAAATAAATTAAACAATATTTTATACGATCAACTTAACTACAACAACTTTGATTACTAGATACAAAGCTTATTGGGTTTTCTTTAATATGAATAAACGAGAGTGGTCTCTGTGGCTTAGGGATTCTAAATAAACTTTCTATAGCATGGATAATGAATATTATGCTTGACACACTAACACTTTAATGATTAACTCTACTAGCTATCTTACTATTGACTACAATTCTTTGATCAGTTATTAGAGTACTGTGGTTCTAATACATTTGGTTACAATATTGAATTACTGTACAGTATATCGGCTCCGTCTGCTTTAGTGGCAAATTTGAGTTATTAATGATAACTGTCTCTCAGGGCCATCAATCACTGGCATGTCAATTTGACTTGTTGTTTTGCTCTATTTCGTTATTTTGTGGTCTGCGAGTTCTCCGGATCTGAGCCCAATAGAGCATATCTGAAATTACTTGGGAAGAGCAATTACATGCACTACGACGAGGTGAGTTGAAAAAATGGCATTTATTTGGTCAAACTCTCACTCACAGCCTTGTAAACAGCATGAGGGTTCGTTGTTCGAGTTCCGTCGCTGTTAGGGGTAATCATTCCCTATTAGTCTCATGAAATCGGCTACACCTGCTGCATTACTTTTGTACTGCTATGTTGTCATGGTCATGCTTCCTCCTCATATTGCTATGTTATCGATATACTGTATGTATGTATGTCCTTACCAAGTGTGATTAAACCATGTCGTGTGGATTGTGTGTTACTGCATAGCTTGTCCCAAAACAGCTTGGAAAGTTTTTATAAAAAATGTAGAATACTTAGTTCGACCTTTGCACGAGTCTCGTAAAAAAACGGCATTCGTTGTAGTAACCATAGCAACCGGCCACACCTGTTTTTCACGCATACGTCGTCAGTAGTGTGCAGTTTAAGGAGCGTTGTCTCGTGAACCCCTAACATGTGTTTTTGCGCTGTGAATTTTCAAAACAAAGATGAGCCATTAAAGTTTGATGTTAAATTAACAAGTCTGTTAGAGAAACTTTCCATCTTATGCGAGAGGGTCATAAAGATGAATCTTAAGGAAAATCAACAATTTACAGATGGCATAAAGAATTTATGGATGGTTATGAGTCGGCGACTTTAATCGCACATGGAGGAAGACCGTGAACGAATGTTACAGAAGTAAACATCAATATGATAGGAGTTATTATACGGGTAGGTGGACACTTATCAATTAGAGATATCGGAGATATGGTTCACACTTTAAATCATTCATTCAAAGAATTTTAACTGAGCACGTGGGCACGAGATAAGTTTGTTTCAACTTGTGTTTCCCATTTCTTTTCATGTGTGGCGCAATACAAGCCCGCACATGGCCAGTTATGTGGTCCCTCACTCAGTGAAAATGAATATTAAGTTGAAACCCCAACCTGCATATAGTGCAGACCTGTCACCATGTGTCTTCTCGTTGTTCCCTATTTTAAAAAAGACATTACGGGAACGGCAATTGGGACTGTTCAAAAACTTATTACAGTTGCGCAGGGGTGCTTCAACAGCATTCCAGGCCATTCCAGAAGAAGAATTCCAGAATACATTTAAAAAGTGGCAGGAACGGAACGTTGGGACGCCTGCATTTGATGCATGAACAGTATTTCAAAAAAATGACCATTTTCTTGATAATTAATGTGAGCATTTTCAAAAAGTGGGAGGACCGTTAAGACACCTGTATTCGATGCAATGGACAGTATTTGGAAAAAGATGACCACTTCTTTGATAATTCAGGTGACCATTTTCAAAAACTGGGAGAAACGTTGGGACACCTGTAATCTATGGAATGGACAGTATTTCGAAAACGATGACCACCTCTTCGATAATTAAGGTGAGCATTTTCAAAAGTAGGAGGAACATTGGGACATTTGTATTCGATGCAATGGACAGTATTTCGAAAAAGATGACCACTTCTTTGATAATTAAGGTGAGCATTTTCAAAAAGTAGGAGGAACGTTGGGACACCTGTATTCGATGCAATGGACAGTATTTCGAAAGAGATGACCACATCCCTGATAATTAAGGTGAGCATTTTCAAAATTAGGAGGGACGTTTGGGCGCCTGTATTCGATGCAATGGTCAGTATTTCGAAAAAGATAACCACTTCATTGATAATTAAGGTGAGCATTTTCAAAAGTAGGAGGAACTTTGGGACATTTGTATTCGATGCAATGGACAGTATTTCGAAAAAAGATGAACACTTCTTTGATAATTAAGGTGAGCATTTTCAAAAAGTAGGAGGAACGTTGGGACACCTGTATTCGATGCAATGGACAGTATTTCGAAAGAGATGACCACATCCCTGATAATTAAGGTGAGCATTTTCAAAATTAGGAGGAACGTTTGGGCGTCTGTATTCGATGCAATGGACAGTATTTCGAAAAAGATGACCATTTCCTTGATAAATAATATCAGTATTTTCAAAAAGTGGGAGGACCGTTAAGACACCTGTATTCGATGTAATGGACAGTATTTCGAAAAAGATGACCACATCTTTGATAATTAAGGTGAGCATTTTCAAAAGTAGGAGGAACGTTATGACACCTATATTCGATACAATGGACAGTATTTCGAAAAAGATAACCACTTCCTTGATAATTAAGGTGAGCATTTTCAAAAGTAGGAGGAACATTGGGACATTTGCATCGACGCAATGGACAATATTTCGAAAAAGTTGACCACTTCTTTGATAATTAAGGTGAGCATTTTCAAAAAGTGGGAGGGCCGTTAAGACACCTGTATTCGATGCAATGGACAGTATTTCGAAAGAGATTACCACATCCCTGATAATTAAGGTGAGCATTTTCAAAATTAGGAGGAACTTTTGGGCGCCTGTATTCGATGCAATGGTCAGTATTTCGAAAAAGATAACCACTTCCTTGATAATTAAGGTGAGCATTTTCAAAAGTAGGAGGAACATTGGGACATTTGTATCGATGCAATGGACAATATTTCGAAAAAGATGACCACTTCTTTGATAATTGAGGTGAGCATTTTCAAAAAGTGGAAGGTCCGTTAAGACACCTGTATTCGATGCAATGGACAGTATTTCGAAAGAGATGACCACATCCCTGATAATTAAGGTGAGCATTTTCAAAATTAGGAGGAACGTTTGGGCGCCTGTATTCGATGCAATGGTCAGTATTTCGAAATAGATGACCACTTTTTTGATAATTAAGGTGAGCATTTTCAAAAAGTGTGAGGAACGTTATGACACCTGTATTCGATACAATGGACAGTATTTCGAAAAAGATAACCACTTCCTTGATAATTAAGGTGAGCATTTTCAAAAAGTGGGATTAACGTTGGGACATCTATATCCGATGCAAAGGTCAGTATTTCGAAATAGACGACCACTTCCTTGATAATTAAGGTGAGCATTTTCAAAAAGTGTGAGGAACGTTATGACACCTGTATTCGATACAATGGACAGTATTTCGAAAAAGATAACCACTTCCTTGATAATTAAGGTGAGCATTTTCAAAAAGTGGGAGGAACGTTGGGACACTTATATTCAATGCCATGGACAGTATTTCGAAAAAGATGACCACATCCTTGATAATTAAGGTGAGCATTTTAAAAAGTAGGAGGAACATTGGGACATTTGTATCAGATGCAATGGTCAGTATTTCGAAATAGATAACCACTTCCTTGATAATTAAGGTGTATAATGAATAAAGCTTTTTCTAATGGTTGTTGTGTTGTTAATTATATCATGAATAAACTTTCCTGCTAGTAGTGTAGTAATAATAATGAACAAGCTTTTAACTGCTAGTAATGTTGTAGTAGTAATTAAGATGAATAAAGTCTTAATGCTGGTTGTTAATAATAACAACTAATGAAATAAACCTAACAGCCAGACAGAGATCTGACAAAACTATGAACTGAGAAAAACGTACTTACTAGAACAACTTTTTATTAGAGAAACTCCTGATATGATCCAACATACACTTCACAGGACACACAGCTACTCAATAAAACGTAGCTTTTTGCACATGAACGAAGCTCTAATCACATAAACGAAGCTTTCCTTACGCATATAACCAAAGCTCTCCCTACACACATCAACAAAAAGCTCTCTCTTGTATCGTTGAACGCGCTTATTTATACTGGCTGCCACCACGTCATAACTTACACTCATTGCCAGATCTCATTCAGCGGGAGAAGTAACATCTAGTTCAGTAAGAAGATAATTTACGTAGGAAAATAAAATAACCAGAGATAGTAAAATTAAAAAGAAAGTGAATCTGGAGTATACGTTACAGGTGATCATTTTCAAAAAGTGTGAGGAACGTTATGACACCTGTATTCGATACAATGGACAGTATTTCGAAAAAGATAACCACATGCTTGATAATTAAGGTGAGCATTTTCAAAAAGTGGAAAGAACGTTGGGACACTTATATTCAATGCCATGGACAGTATTTCGAAAAAGATAACCACTTCTTTGATGATTACGGTGAGCATTTTCAAAAAGTAACAGGAACGTTGGGACATCTGTATCCGATGCAAAGGTCAGTATTTCGAAATAGATGACCACTTCCTTGATAATTAACGTTAGCATTTTCAAAAAGTGTGAGGAACGTTATGACACCTGTATTCGGTACAATGGACAGTATTTCGAAAAAGATAACCACATCCTTGATAATTAAGGTGAGCATTTTCAAAAAGTGGAAGGAACGTTGGGACACTTATATTCAATGCCATGGACAGTATTTCGAAAAATATAACCACTTCTTTGATAATTCAGGTGACCATTTTCAAAAACTGGGAGAAACGTTGGGACACCTGTAATCTATGGAATGGACAGTATTTCGAAAACGATGACCACCTCTTCGATAATTAAGGTGAGCATTTTCAAAAGTAGGAGGAACATTGGGACATTTGTATTCGATGCAATGGACAGTATTTCGAAAAAGATTACCACTTCTTTGATAATTAAGGTGAGCATTTTCAAAAAGTAGGAGGAACGTTGGGACACCTGTATTCGATGCAAAGGACAGTATTTCGAAAGAGATGACCACATCCCTGATAATTAAGGTGAGCATTTTCAAAATTAGGAGGAACGTTTGGGGCTCCTGTATTCAATGCCATGGACAGTATTTCGAAAAAGATAACCACTTCTTTGATAATTACGGTGAGCATTTTCAAAAAGTGGGAGGAACTGTGTGACACCTGTATTCGATGCAATGGACAGTATTTCGAAAAAGATGACCACTTCCTTGATAATTAAGGTATACTTATTTAAAAAAACATTCTCAGTTTTTTTTCGGACAACGCTTGTAATTATTTTGTATTTGCAACGTTAATTAAAAAGAATTTTGAGTGCTCTTTGTATCAAGGTAACATTATTAAAAAAGCGAAAGTTCATGAGGTGCCAGAAAGATTTACGCTAAAATGGCCTCCGTTCTTTACTTAGTTCACGTGATTCAGTACGAGTTCAAAATTTTAGATAAGTGCACATTAAAAATTTTATGGTATGGAACTGTTTAAACAAATCGATGCAATTCTTAAAACTGAGTCTTAATTGACCCTTGGAGTTCTCGACAATGCAGCTGAAACACATCGCATCAAGTGTTGCCCGCACTGTGAAAAATTGATCCCAAATGATTGCATTTTGATTCTCCTTCCGAAATTAATCACAGAAACGACATCACCTATCTCAATTAGCACAGCGATTACTTCTCAGAACAATGTGAGTGATGACATGTCTTTGACGAAATCAGAAGAGTTCAATCAACTGAAGGACACCCTTATCCTTATTCTGCAGCTCCAGATCAATAATCTCAGATGATGTAATCAAAAATAAATTGCTCTAATTAGTAAGAAAGGCTGAATAGAGCCCTGTTCAATACTTCTCGGGAAAACAAAGCACGGAGTAACATTTCATGAAGCACTTTCATGATTAAATAAGATAGTAAGAAAGAGCGCTATCGAAGTAGGATGATAGACAAATCTGAACCCAGATTCGGAAGTACGGACAAAATACATATACGTTTTCCTGGATCAGAGTGGTTGATTCGTAATGTCCATTACTTATGGTGCACGATGAATTAAAATGAGCAGCCAATGGCGTGGTGATCTAACAGCTAGCTTATGACCATTCGTTCGAGATGAGTTCTTGTTCGAATCCCGGTGAGGCAAGGATTCTATGTTTATCTTATGGCACTGGCTTCTTACCATTTGTCCAAAATTGGTCCCGGTTTGAATCCCGGTGAGGAATGGGTGCTCTTCCGGCACTTATTCACTCTATTTCATTGAACAAATGACTCTAAATTTGAGATGGGCAACTGCTTATAGTCCATCGGTCGTTCACGGTGGTCGTTAACCCCCCCCTCCCCCGCCCCTCCTAAGATAATGAGCCACACGAAAACTCAAAGTAAGAGGTTGAACTGGTTTACGACGAAGAGTCGCTGTTTTGGGATGAAAGCAGTAAGGTGTGTGACGTTCTTGCCCAGCAGGACGCACACGACATAAAGGCACATTGCAGTCAGAACGAACGTCCGCGTAGTTCAATTGGTAGAGTGACTTATTCCGGAATGAGGGGACCCGGGTACGATCCCCTGCGTGGACAAAAGTGACGGAGAAATTTACTTCATTATAGGTGTTTTTCCTCGGTTAGGAAAAGATAGCTTCTGCGGCCACTTTCTTATCGCAGTCTGAGAACAGCCATGCATACAGGGTGATTTTAAATTCCTTCAACAAAACAAGAGGGGGGATAGGACACATCAAGACGAACAACATTTGCAGTGGAACCTAGGGTCGCATTCCACTCCTAGTGCCAGAAAACTGTAAAGTTACATATCCACATTGAGCCTTCAGCCGTGAAAACAAAGAGACGTACCTAATTCATGAGTTGCACAATTCCTGTCGCACCAGAGAAAGACTCAAAGGAGCTAATCAAACTGGAGTCCAATGGCGTCGTTGCACAGCCCGCAACGACGAATGAAGTACTGTTGCACCCTCTCGTAGACTCCCAGTGTGGTGTTGATCTTGTCGGCAACAACAGCAATTCGCGCGACGAGATCTTCCAGGAAGTCCACAGATATCTCATGCACCAATATTTTCATGTGATCCCAGAAGAAGAAATCCAGTGGATTAAGGTCCGGGGAGCGTGGAGGAAGAGCGACTGGTCCATCGCGTCAAATCCACGGCCCGGGATATGTCGCATTTTGGAAGTATCGGACCTCGGTGGGGAAGTGTGGTCGGGCCCCATCATTCGTAAACTACATGTCCCTCCGTGTGGTGAGCGGAAAATCCTGCAACAGACCGGGAATCACATGCTCCAGGAACACACTGTACGTTGCGCCGGTAAGACTTATACGTCAATTCTTATGTGATGTTCACACGGTAATATCGCTGAACGGGTTCGGGTGCGTTTTTAATTATTTGCTCCTCATCGTCTACGCACGTGTTCAGTGCACCTGATTTGTGTCTTGCGCTTCTCATACACTGGTTGGAGCTCCATGTGCCTGCGGGGCGTGTTTCGAACGTGCGCTTTTCTGGCACTAGAAGTGGAATGAGGCCCTAGGTTCCATTGCAAATATTGTTCGTCTTGATATGTACTATCACCCCTCTTGTTTCGTTGAATGAGTTTGCAATCATCCTGTATAATTATGTTTGAAGATAATAGTGTATCTGCATATGTCTGTAAGTCATCCGCATTGATAGTTTTTGCAACGTGTTGCTATGACAGTAGCAACGAATAGATCATACATTTTTTAACTATGTAATTTTTATAAAATAAATATCAGTAAAATATATATTTTTGTCGTCCATTAGACCTACTATACTTCAATGACGTCAGTGTTCTTAGCTACTCAACGTGTAAAGTGTTTTTCTATAAGCATGCACACTTTTTTATTAAAGTGTATGATATTACTACATACACTAATGTTTGTGAAAATTGCAGCTCCAAGAAAGAATCGCGTTACTCAAATGAAATTTATAACACAGATTCCTGATGTTACAAGGAATAACTGATTTCCTTTTTAGAGCTATTAAAGATGTTCTCTCATCAAAACTCAATATCGTATGAAGCCAGCTCAAGCAACAATAACAGCGTCTGCGCGGCGTGGCATTAACAGAAGAGGTTTTTGATAACATCCTGCGGAATATCCTTCCAGGCTGCTTCTATGTGAAACCAAAGCTCATTTGTAGTGACTGAAGAAGACACTTGATAAGCCAGTCGCTTAACTACTATCACCCGGACGTGCTCGATCGGGGACATATTAATATAAAGCGAAAGTGCAGACCAGATAAGAAACGGTATCTGACGTGCATGGAAGTGGCCTTGTACATTCCGGTGCACAAGTAGCCGAGGATTGTCCTGCTGGTGTCCAGCACTAGAACAACTGTGAAGGAAGGGTATAACCTTTGACTCTGAAACATCCCATTTGTATCGCTGGGTGTCGCGGGTATTCTCCATTCTTATCAGGCGAGATTACGAAATGAGCCCAAAGGCACCCGAAACCATGATGCGTGGCTTTGGGCCGGTATGACGCTGCAAGGTGCTTTTCAGCACGATGTTTTATAACACGTATGTGACCATCTTGGTGCATCGGTTTAAATCGTGACTCTTCGGAAAACACGATTTGTTTCCAGTCAGTTTGCGAATCCCACACAGTGCATAATATTTCGATTATGTTACAAGTACGTAGCACTGAAACATTGAGACTTTTCAGATACCTTGCGAAATGTACCAGTAATGTTTCAGAAACCTTAATGTTACGTTAAAACATCCTCAAACGTTAGATAACTTTGAAACATAACCGATACGTTGCGGTGAAATATCTTTGTAACTTCAACATACCAACTTCATGTTACTGTTACGTATTTCACATATATTTGTAACTTCGTTACATTACTGTTACCTGTTTGAAAGATATTTGTGATATCATATTACCCTTATGTATTTACTACGTTGAACATTATAGTTTTCATAAACTTTGTAAAATCACAATAAAAAATATTACACTCGACAGCTGTTTCAAAAGCAACAACAGTCGTATTACGAGTTGTTTACGTTTTCACAGGTTCAACGCAGTCCGCTGTCCATTGGAAACAGTGGCGGCGTTTATGCACTAAAGAGCAATCGAATTAGAGATACCTGTCTAGTAACGTATAGCACCATCTTTCGCTCTGATGACGGCGGCGTTTCGTATCGGCATGGACTCGACATGACACCGGAAGCGTTGGGAAGCCATGCGGATTCACGACCCCTGAACAAGCTCCCACAGTTCACGAAGATTTGATGGAGGTGGGTCAGAGCCTCGAACATCTCTCTCAATGGCATCCCAGCTGTGCTCGATGCGATTGAGGTCAGGTGACCTAGCTGGCCAAGGAAGCGACGTCAAGTCGGTGGAGTGTTTATCCAACCATTCGGATACAATTCCGGAGCGATGGCACGGTGCATTGTCTTGTTGCAGGATGAGGTTCCCAGTGGGATGTTGAAGACGCACAAACTGGAGCAAATGGTTGTCGAGGATATCCCGGTAACGTTGACCTGTGAGGGACGATGTCACACGTACCAGGGATCTCATCTCAGTCCACGTTAACAGATATGTGGATGATATGTTGTTGTTTTTGACCTCATTCCATTACACTGCTGGACAAATTTTCGGTACACCTCTCCTCAGAATATCGCACTATCAGGTTTACTAGAGAATTGGAACAAGAGGGACACCTACCTTTTTTGGATTTTATGTTGTTAAGGGCCCTATCTTCACACCAGGTCAAATATTCTGTTTATAGAAAACCATCGTTTACACCATGCACTATCCTTTGTGCTTCTTCACACCCCAATGAACAAAATGTCTCGGCCATCCGTTTTTTATAAGACGACCTTTCACTCATTCATCTACTTGTAGAGCCAGAAAGAAGGAACTTTGGCTCGACCTTTTGGATTCGCAAGGCAGGATTTTTATAGATGGTTGAGAGACTTTGCGAATTTCAAATTCATGACATTGTCTACGGAGGTCAGGATTTTTAGGTATGTTGGCTAGGTGGAATACTTTCTTCCAATTGTTTTTACCCTCAAAAAGGCATGCCGAAAACATGCTTTAAAATTTGGTGTCTGCACTCGTAAAATCCTATCACTAATTAGGAATGACTGTGATACTGTTTCAAATTTTTGTACACCAGGTGTTTATAGTATCCCACTTATACATGAAGACCCTAATACTGATAATAAATTGTATATAGGTTCTACACTTCGGACATTGGATAAAAGATTGAGTGGACATAAATACGCACTACGAACGGGGACTATTAACCCAGCACTTACTACTGCAGTTAGACAGGAAAGTTACTCCCCTGACTGGGAGAACGTGAAAATTCTCTATTCAAATGTAACCAGAAGTACAATATTTTTGCTTGAAAGTCTGTATATTGTTTCATATGGTGACACTTTTTGTAATATTGACATGCCTACTTATATATCAAATCCATGGAGACGGTTGGAGAACTACCTCTGACTTGTATAATTATTTTTTTAACATTAGTGTTTGTGTTTCTAATGTTGGCAACACAGGAGAGTAAAATAGACGTGCGAGGGTAATACTTTGTGGCTTATAACGAAGTAAATTTCTCCGTCATTTCTGTCCACGCCAGGATTCGAACCCGGATCCCCTCATTCCGGAATAAGTCATTCTACCAATTGAGCTACGCGTACGTTTGTTCTGACTGCTATCTGTCTTTATGTCAGGTGCGTGCTGCTGGCAGGTACGTAACATCTCCCCCCCCAAAAAAAGGGCCGGGGGCATGGCCCACGGATCATCCGTGACCATGAATCGTTGCAGGCAGCCATCCACGGTAGAACGTGCACTCGAGAACTCCCAGTCAATCTAGTGTGTGGAATGCAACATCACACATTTTTATTTTTCGAAGCGCTGGAGAAGGGATTCTCTTAATTTTCCTATCTCGCGGTGTGGAAAGAACATCGCACCAATGCGAGATTTTGAACAGTAGGGTCATCCGGAAAGTTCGGGTGCCATTATAACGAAGTAAATTTCTCCGTCATTTTTGGTCTACGTCGGCAATCGAACCCGAGTCCGCTTATTCCGGAACAAGTCGCTCTACCAACTGAGCTACGCAGACGTTTGTTCTGACTGCTGTCTGCCTTTATGTCGTGTGCGTCCTGCTGGCAGATACGTCACAGGCTGTATATACACTATCTACCAACAAGTAATTGGACACCTGTGATAGCAAAGGAAAACGTAGTTTATACACCTTCAATAGCTGGTGGAACCCCCACGAGCGGCGATTACAGCTGCGACCATCCGGGGCATACTCAACCAAGCGTTGTACGATGGCTAGCGGTATTTTCTTTCACTCGGCTTGGAGAAGACAGGTCAGTTCCTTCACCGATTTCTGACGGTGGGGGCACCCCTTAAGTCGACACTCTAACTCGTCCTAGAGGTGCTCGATAGGGTTAAGGACCGGGTTCTGCGCAGGCCAGTCCATTCGATTAACCCCATTCTTACCATACCAAGCCTTGGTGGAAGTCGCAACATGACAGGTGGCATTGTCATCCTGAAAGTAACATGGGTCCACCCCGTAGAACTGCCACAACGTAGGAAGCGCATGGTCTTCCAAAATGGTGCAGTAGGTCTCGGCGTTAAGTCTACTAGGAATTGCGACCAAGGGTCCCGTGCCATACCAGGAGAAACACCCCCATAGCATAATTCCACCGCCGCCGAACTTCACAGTTTGCACAATACATTTCGGCAGGAGGCGTTCTCCAGGCAGACACCAAACCCAGACCCTGCCATCCGAATGGTAGAGGATGAACCTTGATTAGTCGCTCCAGAGAATCTGTTTACACTGTTCAACGGTCCACTGTCCACGTTCTTTGCACCACGTTAGCCGAGCAGCGGTTTTGGACTTGGTGATCAAAGGCTTGTTCGCGGCAGCACGTCCATGATAACCGAGCAGATGGGCTTTCTTACGGATGGTATTCATCGAAAGAACACTCCCGGATGCCTGTTGAAACTCCTCGCTGATGTGGCCCATTGATTTGGTGCGGTTCTTCCGAATTTCTATGGCCAGCACCCGTCGGTCTCCAATTCCCAGTTTTGTGGGTCTGCCTGGCCGGGCCCCTTCCGACAGTCACCTCTCATCTTCCACATGCTAATCGCGTATGCCACTGTCGATTTGGAGTACTTCAACTCGCTGGATATGTCACGTATGGATCGGCCATTTCTGTGATACCCGACGATTACACCTTTCTCGAAATCAGAGAGCTCCGAACTGCGTGGCATCTTGCATGCGACAGGTTGCGTTGTTGTTTCCCACACGATATTTACAGGTGGCGGCCGTGACGTGTATCAGGACCACCGATATCGTCGATTGCACGGGTGTCCAATTACTTGTTGACAGATAGTGTATATAAGATAGCTCCTCATGCTTCGTGGCACTTGGGCCTGATGATGGGGACATGGGAGCTCTGAAAGTACTTGCCTTTGTATTTTAAAATAGTGTTTTTAATTGTAAATAAATATGTTTAATTTGCAGTTGGAGACGCAGTTTCTTTTGATTGTACGTGAGACAGCATATATCTAGTAATTGTATTTTAGATATAGTTACGTTTTCAAATTACGCATGGATTTTCCGCTACGGGGCGTAAAAGTAAATTATATTTTCCCCGGGAACTCTTCTTCTAAAACTTCGATTTTAAAAAGTCTTCTTCAGCGGATACACTTTCTGATGGAAAATCTTTTGCATATAATTTCAAATTTTTGGTAAAGAATACTTTGGCCAGTAGTGGGCGGAAGTGTTACTTTTTACTTCTCATGCATTTGCCATAAAATCTGAGCTTCTAAAATAGCGACTGAAAAAATCATTTCGTGGACTGATGCCACTCACATCGATAAACATTTTCGGAATATTTTCTTTTAAAATATTCCATAGTTTCTCCGCCAGGGGGCGTAGATATATATCTTATTTTTGTCAATATCTCTATTTCTGGAAGTCCGAATTTAAAAATTCCTTCTTTGTTATATAGTGTTTTCAGTGTAACATGTTTTTAATATAATTTCAAAATTTTCAAGTAATTCATAGATTTTCCGCTAGGGGCGTAGTGGTAAATTGCGCTTCCAGCTATATCTCTGCTTTTAAATCTCCGATTTGAAAAATTCTTTCTGCACCGGATACAGCTCTTGATGGTAAATCGTTTGCACATAATTTCTCATTTTTGCAATAAAGTGGTTTGGCCACCAGGGGGCATGAATCTTAATTTCCGCTTCTAATGTATTTGCAGCAAAATATGAGCTTCTAAATTCTCGATTTAAGAAAATGTCGTTTGTAGACCGATACTGCTCATGTCGACAAACCTTTTAGAAACATTTTCTTCTTAAAATAACGCATGGTTTCTACGCCAGGGGCGTATATGTATATCTTATTTTTGTCAATATCTCTACTTGTAGGAGTCTGATTTGAAAAATTCCTTCTTTGTTGGATAGTGTTTCCAGCGTGACATGTTTTTTATACAATTTCAAAATTTTCAAGTAATTCATAGATTTTCCACAAGGGGGAGTAAAGGTAAATTGTTTTTTACCTATATCTATTCTTCTAAATCTCCGATTTAAAAATTTATTTCTGCACTGGATACAGCTTCTTGTGGGAAATCCTTTGCACATACTTTCTAATTTTTGAAAAAAATGGTTTGGCTACCAGGTGGCGTAAGTCTTAATTTCCGATTCTGATGAATTCGCAGCAAAATATGAGCTTCTAAAATCTCGACTGAAAAAAAATCTTTTGTTGATCGATACTTACTCATGTCGACAAACCTTTTAGGAACATTTTCTTCTTGAAATAATGCATGGTTTCTACGCCAGTGGGCGTAGATCTATAACTTATTTTTGTCAATATATCTACTTCTAGGAGTCCGATTAGAAAAATTCCTTCTTTGTTGGATAGTGTTTCCGATGCGAAATGTTTTTCCTATTAATTCAAAATTTTCAAGGAAATCACGGACTTTCCGCTTGGGGCACAAATGTAAATTACGTTTTCTTCGTTATTTCTGATCCTAAAACTCCGATTTGAAAAATTCTACCTGTATCGCATACAAGACCTGATGGAAAATAACTTTCACATAGTTTCTAGTGTTTGGTAAAGAATGGTTTGGCCACCAGGGATCATAAGTATTAATTTATGCTTCTGATGTATTTGTAGCAAAATCTCTGCTCTTGAAAACTTGACTAATTTTTTTTTCTAGGACCGATACCGCTCATATGGAAAAACCTTTTGAGAATACTTTCTTCCTAAAATAATGCATGGTTTTCCCACCAGGGGCGTAAAGTTATATCTTATTTTTGTCGATATCTGTTTCTAAGGGTCCGATTTGAAAAATTATTTCTGCGTAGGAGACCGTTTCCGGTGCGAAATGTTTCTCATATAAATTCATGTTTTTCTTAACGCACAAGTCTGCAAACAGAGGGCGTAAGCTCACGATTCCGTTTACAGCAATATCTGAGGGATTTAAAACCCGATTGAAAATTTTTTCTTCCGTCAGATACTATTGTTTTCCATACCGGTTCCGTTGACTTTGAATAGCTTTGATAAATATAATTTGCGTCAGAACGGATTCAAAAGGCGTGCTTATTACACCCGAAAATTCGGTGTCATCTTTCTTTTTTTCTTCTTATTGGAAGTTTAACGACCACCAGGTGCAACTGAATGGGCTTTAAGCAGTCGCCCGTCCCTAATTTAGGGCCACTGGTTCCAGGGAAGGAAAAGAGAGCAAGTGCCGTACGACAAACACAACATTCATGCCTCACCGGGATTTGAACCCGGATTCCTTTCGGACAAATGATCAGGGCGCATCGCTTAGACCCAGAGTTGTGCAAAATCGTAATTGAATTAATCACTAATACATTACAGCGTAATGGTAATGGAAACAAGAACTTACCGTTACCATTACATGATAATGGTGAACTGGTCATTAGAATTACATGGTAATTATAATGACATGTAGCAGTTACCCATTATAATCGAAATGGTTAATGGTTAACTATATGTTGGTGATTAACCAATAACTTATGGGTAACAATACAACGTGAATAAACCAGCAGCCAGTACACGCTTACACGTTGTGTAGGTTATTTGACATTGTTCCACACCTCGGACCTCAAATACATGTATGTAGGTATTGGAGATTGTACGTGTATGATATGAGTAGTTGCCCCGTCTTCGCCGCAAGTAAAGGGATTTGAACGAAATAATAGATATGAAGTAAGTACGAATGGGATATGCATTTCGGTAAGAGATACTCGTTTCGTCCATCTCCAGTACAGTATTCTCGTCCATTACATCCCTGTCCAAAATAATTACCCCGCTATATCCACAAGCACTTGTTATCACTACACTCACAACTCAGCACCTCAGGGTGCACTGCCGAATATTACAGAAATTTGCAAACTCTTCACATTTTTGCCCTATTTCTAAAGTGTTGTTGTCCATTACTTATCCGATACAAACACTGGACTAGCGAGCGACTGACTCCTTTATATATACTTCACGACAGGACCTGAACCTTCTGGAATATTCTTGATTTACATAAAGCTCTCCAACTTCCCACTGCGCGATCATTCTGGAACATTCTACAAACGTCTAACCCATTCTTGCCGCTTCTAGAGCATTCTACAGGACACTTCGGTCTCTGTCTGCTTTGTTACATGGCCGACTTTTCTAGACATAGCTTTTGGTACACGTACATTTCTATAAACTATTAGTATGTATTTATTATTTGCCAATTATGTAATTTCATTCCCAAATAATTCAATTGCGTTTGAATGGCATTATTAAATACTTGAATTATATCCTCTTCATTGTAATGCATTACAGATTAATTCCATTACCTTGGGCAAACCATACATGGGATTACCTTATAATGCATTACCTGTTACTGCATTACCTTGGAATGTATTACACGTTAATTGTAATCTGTACTTCCATTACTTTGTAATGCATTCCTGCCCAACTCTGCTTAGACCACTGCGCCACCGGGGCTGCCAAACTGTTTCTTCCACACAAACTTCTGGCACAGCAGTGTGGACCTGTGTTGGAGTTTTCTCCCGCAGAGTTTCTGTTTTCACTTAGAAGCGCTGGTCTAACGGCGTGACTTGAACTCAGGTGCTGCACACTTCCGTTTCCAAACTCTCCCTCGTCCACACCGCAAATGATAGCGCGTTGTTCTGACACCACTGCGTTGCTGAGAGTCTAACCTTGACAGGACGCAATTATTTTCCCGATTCCATGATCCGCTTCTGTTTTAGATTAACGTGTGCAAAACATTTGCTATGGCCGTCTTATCCTTTAAGCTTCATGCTAATACACGGAGACCTTCATGGTGTCGTAATTTTCACAAATAGTAGTTTACTTCGGTGTTGATTAAATGCTACCTTTTTGTTTAGTACGAGATCTTTTCGATCACAAAACGCTTAAGTTTTTTGCACAGATCTAACATTACCTCCAGTATCTTAAGAAAAAAATCATTTCCACGTACTCACATCAATTTTTCTGTTTTGGTAAACATTATTTTCTCAAATAGTTCACTTCCTGCTAAGATCTAAAGTCGAAACGACGCGAAGTCAATTAAAACAAACGCGCAAAATGCTTTCAGGTAAATAAGCAATATAGATTTTGTTTATGTGCGTAAAAACAATTGCTGTAGAGCATAGCAGAAATTACCGTAAAATTCATTCCAACGAAGTTTATTTAGCATGCAAAGTGAAAATACGGTTTATTTAATTCTATCTGAGAAAAGAAACTGTAAATCATCATGTAAACTAGAAATTTAGTGGATGACAAACACCATGTTGTTTCTCGTTGAATTAAATGAGTTTCAGCACGTTAATTACAATATAATCCGTACGAAAGCAGGCTGTAAACAAAAGGATCACGCGTATGTAATTACTGAAGTTCCATAGATGAAAAGAATGCTCGCACTGTACGAAATAGCATCTCAATCCAGACACGTTATCCGGAGGAGAAGATAAAATGTTTGTTGAAATTGAAATACTTATTTATCATTGTAATTTCGATCGTAAAGAGAAAATAATACCTGCTTGTATAAATAGAAAGCATCTGATGCTCATCTGATATTTTAGTATGTATTATAGGGCAAACACGCGAAATCTGTTCTGATTCTCAAAGCTCTGTATATGAATTAAACTCTGAGGTACATCTTTAACCGATAGGCTGCTTTATTACAATTTGGACTTCAGTAATAAGTAGGCATGTATGCAGTTATTTTCAAAATGTATTGAAAATATTCTAAAGAACTGCGAGAAAAGAATAAAGTGATCTACCTTTCTGACGTAGGACTACGTCAAATTCCGCGTTTATTATGAGGCGACTTACGGCCGAACGTCTGTTAAAAAAATAGGTCCCAATTGAAATCATTATAGCATTAAAAACACGTGCCGCACACTAATCGTGTTAGCATATTCGTAAAAATCAAAGAGTCCAATTCGGGTAATGCCTAATACATCGTGCGTGCGACGCTCCTCTCGCTCCTTTGCTCCTGGGAGATGACGCAGTATTTCTGGTTGTGCTGCCGCGTTTGACTCAGTCTATCTCGGCAACCTGGAACGCAGCACGATTACGCGTGGTATTGCTTTAAAGCTCTCGACGAGATCTATTCAAATACACTACCCAGTTAGCAATATTATGTTGGACCAACCGTGGGCTTTCAACGGTTGGCCCAGCGACGAGGCGACTCGGCGGCCAACAATTGGATATGTGTTGGTTCAACGGTTGGACCTACATTGGAAAAATGTTGCAAACAGTTTTCCAATGTGATCATGTATTCTTGGACAACCATGGTTGGTCATGTGTTGTTGGACAACCATCGGACAACCGTTAAGTGGTCATTTGTTGATAAATGGTTGGTCATGTGTGGTTGGAAAAACCGTTGGCCAATCTTCGATAAAAAACACAACCTTCGCCGAACGCTGCCGACGCAAAAATATCATTGGGCCAACCGTTGGCCAATGTCAGTGTGCTACTGGGGTACTGGCCACCCAAAATGCAACACCAAAAAGGAAGCAACTGATTGGCCTGAAATTCGCAGCATGCGTCGCCCGCTAGAGGACATGCAAACGATTCGCATTGCAGTCATAAGCAAATCATGGGCGCTCGGCACGCCACCGAGAAGCACTATAAGAAGGGTGCACAGAAGGCAATGTGTAAGTAGTGGAAGTGTGTTGTGCTGCCGGAACTGTGCGTGGGAAGCTTCCTGATGCTTCGTCGCAGAATATGGCAGTCATTGCAGCACGTTTCGGAGTTCGACAGAGGACGAATAGTGGCTTATCGCGACAGCGGTTTACCGTACCGAGACATCAGCTCCCGTGTGGGACGACATCCAGCCACAGTAAGGCGAGTATCGATTCCGTGGGTGCCGGAGGGAGGGACGGACCGACGTGAGCGATTGCTGCCGCGGCACACAACCGGAAAGAAGAACCAGCATGTTGTGCGTCGGGCATTGACGGTTCGCACCGCCACATCACGAACGTTAGCACAGGAATTAGGGTGTGTTGCGCAACAACTTGTGTCAACACGTACCGTTCGACGTCGTCTGCAGGAGCGGGGACTTGTCGCACGGCGCCCATTGCTCCGATTACCAGTGACGTTGCACCTCCGGCGAGTGCAGCGGCAGTGGGCCGTTGAACACCGCACCTGAACTACGGAATGGCACGATATTGTCTTCTCCGACGAATCTCGCTTCTGCCTGCAACACCACAATGGTCGAATCCGCGTGTGGCGGCACCGCGGCGTGAGATTTTATGACGCCTGCATTATGCTTTGCCATACCGTTCCGTCGCCTGGCGTTATGGTTTGGGGCGTAATTGGATATAACACCCGCACCCCTCTGGTACGCATCGCCGGTACACTCAACAGCCACCGCTACATCTCCAACGTTTTGGAGCCTGTAGTCCTCCCTTACATGCAGGAGCTGCCAGCGGCCACGTTTCAACAGGACAATGCGTGCCCGCACGCGACACGCATCGTGCAACAATTTTTCACGGCCCACTAGGTGTCACTGCGGCCGTGGCCGCCTGTTCTCCCGATATGTCGCCCATCGAACACGTCTGGTCGCTGATCGGCAATCGAGTGGCCCGGCAAGCACCACCCGTGGCTACGCCTGCAGAACTGTGGCAACGTGTGGAAGCAGCCTGAACCGACATACCCCTAGCCCACATCCAAAGCATCTTTCATTCGATGCCGCGGCGTGTAGCAGCCGTTATTGCCAGTCATGGGGGTCACACGAACTAATGATGTCGGCGTGTTCCGCAAGTCGCACGGGTCTTTAAGCTCAATCGTTTCATCTTTGTATCTGTTGTTATGTGTCCAGTAAATCTGGCTTTGCTATCTCGTGTCCTTCTTGGTGTTACATTTTTTGTGGCCAGCAGTGTATATAAAGAGCATGTCTCACTGGTTTAAACAAAAAATTTAAAAAATTGTTTTAATGTGTATGGGTTAACATTTTGGACAATGCAGCGGAATTCGCATGATGAAAGTGGGGAAAATCAAAACAAGAGGCAAAGGCAAGTGGTGAAGAATGTAAGAAGTCCAAGAAGAGTGCAGTCCAACGAATTGGAGGTTATCGAGAGCGCCTGAAAGCAGGGGCCACCAATCAAAAATCTAACACTCCAATCGAACCCGTACTTGGCCCGTCTCAGACTTTGCTTTCTGTCCGCAATGTATCCAGCATTATTTTTTAAAATTATGTAATCTATATTTCCTATTACAGACCTGTGCTGGCTATAACAAATTAAGCAAACGCTTTGAAACCATACTCGGCTAGCTCATTTGAACTCTCCGACCTGCAAGTTGTAGTTCTATGTTCCAAACTGTCGGCACTGAGCCTACCAGTATTTTTTTTTTTTTTCATCCTGCTCTTCATTTTGCCATCATAGCCGCGAAAGTAAATACAACATTTTTCTCTCTTTTCCTACTGTGTTTCCAATATGTACATCTCTCCTTAGTTACAGCATTGACTTTAGAATACGTTTATTCTCTGCTACTAACTAAGTGCGCCACCCAGGTGGCACATTGGTCTCAGCGATGGCTTCTGATTATTCGTCCGAAAGGGGTCTGGGTTCGAATCCCGGTGAGGCATGAATGTGTGTTTGTCTTACGGCACTGGCTCTCTCCTTCCTCGGGAACCAGTGACCCTAAATTAGGGAGCCGTCCCGGTGGCGCAGTGGTCTAAGCGATGGCTTCTGATCATTTATCCGAAAGGGGACCGGGTTCGAATCCCGGTGAGGCATGGATGCTGTGTTTGTCCTACGGCACTGGCTCTCTCCCTTCTCGGAAACCAGTGACCCTGAATTAGGGAGCCGCCCTGGTGGCGCAGTGGTCTTAGCGATAGCTTCTGATTATTTGTCCGAAAGGGGTCCGGGTTCGAAACCCGGTGAGGCATGGATGTTGTGTTTGTCTTACGGCACTGGCTGTCTCCCTTCCCTGGAGCCAGTGGCCCCAAATTAAATACGGGCGACGGCTTATAGCATACTGTTCTTTAAACCTCCAGTCAAGAAAACAAACAAATAAACAAACATAAAGGCCAACTGGGTGAAGGCGATTGCGGATAATTTGAGGTGACAACCTGATTTCTGTTGACCCGAGAAATTCTGGGTGAATCTGAATTGCATTTTGGTGCCTGTTTGGACCGGCTGTTAACAATAGGTAACGGTCGTCCTTGCTGTAGTTGTTCATTCACAGCTTTGACCTTTCCTTCTCCGAACACTTCCCGAATCCTGGAATCATGTCCACAGTCGGGAAATGACACTTTGTGATGTTGCAATGGGTTCGGCTACTACCGACTGTGTTGGACCTGGTTCCAAACCTGCTTATAGCTCTCAATGCTGGTGATTCCGAAAAATGATGCCTCCATCCTACCAATTGCTCTCCACGCCGGTGATTCCGGTAATGATGTTTCCAGCCTACCTATTGCTCTCCACTTTGGTGATCCGGGTAATGATGCTTCCAGCCTACCTATTGCTCTCCATGCCGGTGATTCCGGTAATGATGACTCCAGTCTACCTATTGCTCTGCATGACGGTGATCCTGTGATGATGCTTCCAGCGTACCTATTGCTCTCCACGCCGGTGATTCCGGTAATGATGCTTGAAGCCTACCTATTGCTCTCCACGCCGGTGATTCCGGTAGTGATGCTTCCAGCCTACCTATTGCTCTCCACGCCGGTGATTCCGGTAATGATGCTTCCAGCCTACCTATTGCTCTCCACGCCAGTGATTCCGGTAATGATGCTTCCAGCCTACTTATAGCTCTCCACGCTGGTGATTCCGGTAATGATGCTTCCAGCCTACATATAGCCCTCCACACCGGTGATTCAGGTAAAGATGCTTCCAGCCTACCTATAGCTCTCCACGCCAGTGATTCCGGTTATGATGATTCCAGCCTACCAATTGCTCTCCGCTCCAATGATTCCGGTAATAATACTTCCAGCCTACCTACTGCTCTCCACGCCGGTGATTCCGAGAATGATGCTTCCAGCCTAACTATTGCTCTTCACACCGGTGATTACGGTAAATAATGGTACTGAAACATCGTTTCGAACAAGAAAAGATGTGCCTCGATGAATACAGAAGAGTAAGAGAGCTCCCGAAAAATCTTCGTTTTTATCGCAACTATGACTTATGTATTCTGACGTCACATACAGTAATTTGCATAAGAATATGCATGATTCGGCTGGCTAAGTCAACTTACGTTTTCTTCTTTTCACTAATATATGGCTCGACTGGTTTGCATAATGTCGCAAAAGTCACGTGCTCTGCTTTTTTTTAGCTGTGCATTGAACTAGTAGCAGAGAGTAAACACATTGTACAGCCAATGCTGCAACTAAGGAATGCTGTACATATTGTAAGCACTGTATGAAAAGAGAAAATTTGTGGTATTTAGTTTTGCGGCTATGATGGCAGAATGAAGAGCAAGACGAAAAAAATACGGGTTGGCTCAGTTCTGATTGAGACATCAATTTGGAACGTAGGACTACGACTTGAAGATCGGAGAGTTGAAATGAGCTAGTCGAGTATGGTCTCAAAGTGTTCATTTAATATGTTATTGCCAGCAAAGGTCTATGATATGAAAGGTAGCTTACACAATTTTTATAAGTAACGCCGGATTGATTGCGGACACAAAGCAGAGTTCGAGATGGGTTGGGTACTGGTCCGATCGGTGTGTTGGGTTTTTTTTTTTTTTTGACGACGGCTGCTTTTAGGCATTCACGATGCTCTCCAGTTCGTAGGGCCGCAGTTTTTCTGGGTTTCTTTCATTCCTCCTCTTGTCTCTCGTTTTGATTTTCTCCACTTTTGCTTGCGTTCATTCTTCGAATTCTGCTTCATTGCCGAAAATGTTTACCCGTTCACACGAAAACAATTTTTAAAAATTTTAGTTTAGACCACTGCAATGCGTTCTTTTTACATTTGAATACATCTCCTCGTGAGCTTTAAAACGATACCCCGCACATTTGTTTTGCCCTCACGGTTGTCCAGAAAACTCCCGATATTGTCAAAAGTGACCACGGGTTCGCAAGAAAACAATTTTTTGAATGTTCAGTTCAAACCACTGCGAAATGTTCTTCATATGTTTGAATAGATCTCGTCAAGAGCTTTGAAACGATACCACAGACAGTTTTCTTGCGCTCACGGTTGCTGAGATAGAGTAAGTCAAACGCGGACGCACACCTAGAAATCGTGCATCACCTACAACGCGCGCAGGCAGGGAGAGGAGCGTCGCGCTCTCTGCGTATTGCGCAGTATGCGAATTGGACTCCATGCTGTTTTGCTGCAATTATTTTTAACGCTATAATGATTTCAATTGCAGTCTATTTTTGTCACAAGCGGTCCGCCGTAAATCGCCACATACTATCCGCGGGGTTAGACTTGTTCTTGAGTCAAAAAAAAAAAAATAAAAAAAAAAAAAAGAAGTTACTAAGTCACCGGAACTTAGTTGGACAAAAAATCACGAGGGAATTATGTATAACTCTGAATTTATAAACTGACCATGTTTGTTTGTAGGATCACCCTCGTTTATGAGTCTGGATGTAAAGCAGAGCAAAAATTTGACTACTGAATGAATCAAAGCATTTTTATGGACTGTGAGTGCAAGAAGATCCCAAACATTATTGCGTAAAAGAAAAGAGTTCCTCGAGGAAAATTTACATACGTTGCATTAAGCGAAGATCTCAAGCACTGTCAATTGCGTGGTAAATAAAGAAAATGAACTTATATTGCTTATTTTTTTTTATAAATCGCAGAGATGGAAAATTTTACGATATTTCGGTAATTAGAGGTAGTACCTTATTTAAACTACTGAGGCAAGCACAGAATTCAATAAGTTGTCGTGAAGTAGAAACAATAAAAAAGCAAAACTCATTTTAAGTCTGATTAATCAGTGGCATCACGACTTTTCAGATAGAGTGACGTTTTCGTCTCTCTCTCTCTCTCTCTCTGTCTCTGCTTCCTTACAGTCTCAAACAATAACTTCTTTACGCGCTTTACTATTGATTTCCCCGACAGTTTCTGCGATTTCTATTAAATTTACATTTTTAGCAGAACCGAGACGGTTCTAATTTACATACTTAACAAGAAGTTCTTAAAATAAGCCAAATATCAACAGATAAAAGTGAATGTAATCCTTTCAAATCAATACTGCCCAGTTTCTTGGGAAATCACGATTCCACTGGCAGCGGTATTGTTTGAATTTGAGATTATTTTGAAGACATGACAATGCAAATTCGGACGCATTAGTTGAGCACACACACATCAAAATCTCGAAGACAGCAGACATATTTAAGAATCAATTTGGAGTTGAGTGCAAAAAAGAGACTCTTTCGCAGAAAAGCTTGAGAGTAGAAATTGATTCCCGAATACTCTTTCAGATACATGGAAATCCCTCTTCCGATAGCGGGTGTTTTGTAGGAATCGAACTCTTCATATCGATTGCCAATACCTACAGGGTACAGGAGCAGTTCGAGAAGAGTAATGTAACGGGCCTCTCTCATTCACAAGGTCAGAACCTCCTGCAGAGCTTTTGTCCGATATCTCCGTGACAGATGATATCGAAATATTGAAGGAGGGATATGCGTCAAAATATATGTGACGAGTCACTTTAAACCGTACTTTTCGCAATGTTCACTGTCGCAATGAATAGAATGTCTTAAATTACACTTTTTGCAGCGTGCCTGCATTCTAAATAAGTCTCGGTGTAAAATTCCAAAGAACAGTGCCTGGCAAGTAAAACATTTGACCTAATCTTTTTTACTACAGCGATGACACCGCATCCACTTGGTTGAGCTACTTCTCTTTTGCTCTGTCTCGATTTATGTATTTCCTGTAATTAACGTCGGTATAGGGTATGCGACAACAATAACTTTTTTCCTATCCTGCCCGTAAAAAAACTGCAAACAGAATGCTCCTTTAACAGACAGTTTGATAAAGTCTTCTCTCGTATGATAAATCCAAAAATTTTCTTTCTAATAATACCGAATTTCCTTTGTATCTATCTATCTATCTATCTATCTATCTATTTATATACACTAACGGGCAACTGAATTAGAGATACCTGTCTAGTAACGTGTAGCACCACCTTTTGCCCTGATGACGGCGGCGATTCGTCTCGGCATGGACTCTACAAGACACCGGAAGCGTTGGGAAGCCATACGGATCCACGACCCCTGAACAAGCTCCCACAGTTCACGAAGATTTGATGAAGGGGGTGGGGCATCAGAGCTTCAAACATCTCTCACGATGGCATCCCAGATGTGCTCCATGGGATTGAGGTCAGGTGACCTAGCGGACCAAGGAAACGTGGTCACGTCGGTTGAGTGTTCATCCAACCATTCGGATACAATTCGAGAGCTGCATTGTCCTGCTGCAGGATGAGTTGCCCAGTGGAATGTTAAAGACGTACAAACGGGAGCAAATGGTCGTCCAGGATATCCCGGTAAAGTTGACCTGTGAGGGGAGATGTCACACGTACCTGGGGTCCCATTTCAGTCCACATAAACAGTCCCCAGACGGGAATGCCACCCCCACCAGCTTGAAGAGTACCCTGCTGGCAAGAAGGATCCATCGCTTCATGTGGTTTGCGCCGCACTCGAATCCTGCCATCCGCATGTACGAACGTGAATCTCGACTCATCAGTTCAGGCAACATTTTTCCACATGTCTAGGATCCAGTGGCGATGTTCCCGCGCCCATGCTAATCTTTGCACCCTGTGATGTGCGGTCAGCAGCGGTACCCTCGTGGGACGATGGCTTCTGTACCCCATAGCGAGGAGATGATTCTGGATGGTGTGGCTACTTACAGGTTTTTGTGCACCAGCGTTAAATTGCCGAGTGATTTCTTGCACTGTGGCCCGTCTATCCGCTGTTACAATGCGAGCTAGCCGACGATGACCCCGCTCATCCACACGCTGTTGTCCACGGTAGTTGGCCCTTGCAGGGATGGTTTTACTGGATTCGGTGTACTCACGATGCACCAGTGACACAGTGGCTCGTTAAAATTTCAGTTCTTGCACGATTTCCGAGATGGAGTGACCCATTCGTCGGGCACCGACGATTTTCCCACGATCAAATGCGCTTAGATCCTTCGTCTTACCCATACTGCTTCCGACTCTTACTGATTCCCGTCGCATCACTCTTTATATTGTCGGATCGCTGCATATGTCATGTCGTTTTCATTTACAGGACTGCCCACAGCGCTACATTTGCATAATGCCAGCTGTCTCTAATTCAATTGTTTTTCAGTGTATATTTTGTATATATATATATACACAGACTGAAAAAAAATCCCAACACCAAGAAGGGGTTGTGTTAGATAAACGACAGTTGGTAGGCGGTGAGAGCACGTCTGTAAGATGACGTCTATGCAAATTTCGCGCTCGGCGCATACGTGTGGCACTAGTAGCGCCCCTCGGAACATGCAAAGCAGGTTTGCTGTAAATACGCGCTGTAATGTTCGTGAGCGTTAGTTATCGTTGAGATTCGACGTAGTGTGTTGATGTTAGTCAAGAATGCCTTTAATAAGACGAAGAAGCCATTATCAACAGCTCACGGAGTTTGAACGAGGTCGTGTAATAGTGCTAGGAGAAGGTGGATTTTCTTTCCGCAATATTGCAGAACGACTTGGCAGGAATGTAGCCACTGTGCATGATTGTTGACAGCGGTGGTCAAGGGAAGGTACTGCCTCAAGAAGACCGGGTTCCGGTTGGCCACGTGGCACTACCAAGAGGGAAGACCGCCGTGTACGGCGTATGGCCGTGGCGCATCGTACCGCGTCTGCGGCAGCGATTCGAGCTGCAGTGGCCACCACAGTGACACAACAAACTGTTACAAATCGGTTACTTGAGGGACAGCTCAGTGCCAGACGCCCTGTAGCGTGCATTCAACTTACCCCAAACCACTGCCGTTTGCGACGCCAGTGATGTCAAGCTAGAGCTCATTGGAGGACTGAGTGGAGATCTGTTGTGTTTTCTGATGAAAGCCGGTTCTGCCTGGGTGCCAGTGATGGGCGTGTGTTGGTTAGAAGGAGGCCAGGTGAGCGCCTGCAACCAATCTGTCTGCGGCCGAGACACACTGGACCTACTACACCTGGAGTTATGGTCTGGGGAGCAATTTCCTATGACAGCAGGAGCACTCTCGTGGTTATCCCACGCACCCTGACGGTACAGTTGTATGACGGTCTGGTGATTCAACCTGTTGCGCTGCCACTCATGAACAGTATTCCAGGGGTGTTTTCCAACAGGATAACGCTCGCCCGCATACCGCTGTTGTAACCCAACATGCTCTACAGAGTGTCGACATGTTGCCGTGGACTGCTAGATCACCAGATCTTTCACCAATCGAGCACGTATGGGACATCATTGGACGACAACTCCAGCGTCACCCCAAACCAGCATTAACCGTCCCCGTATTGATCGACCAAGTGCAACAGGCATGGAACTCCATCCAGCATATGTACGGTAGAATGCATGAACGTTTGCGTGCTTGCAATCAACATTCTGGCGGTTACACCGGTTATTAATGTACCAGCATTTCACATTTAAAATGGCTCTTCTCGCGCTTACATTAAGCTGTGATCTTGAAACCTTAATCGAATAAATATACAAATGTATTGCCTATACAAATGTATTGCCGCCATTGCATTCATCTACAACTATTTTTTCGTGGTGTTGGGATTTTTTTCCGTCAGTGTATATACACTATAATGACAAAGTCACCGGACACCCCTTCAAAAGCAAATGAATGGATCCTCTGCGTTTTTAAGATGCCCGGTACAGCTATAAAACTAATAAAAACAAGCCTGCAGCTGACTACGATCATATCGCACTGTGAGGTTGAGTGAAAATGTCGCGGCGGGAGAGAGCTGATTTTGAGAAAGGAAAGATTGTTGGGTGTTACATTAGTGGGTTGCCATAAGAGAAGCCGAGGGGCGTTTAAACATACCCAAGTCAACTGTTTTGGATGTACTGTATAAGTGGAAGACACATGTCGTGCCTGAAGCTGCAAAACGTACAGGCAAACCAAAGAAAATCAGTGATAGAGGACGTCGAAGCCTCAGGAGAATTGTTAGAGCTAATCGACGGAATACTGCACAAGACCTCAGTGTACAGGTGAGTAAAAATGCTGGAACCTCTATATGTACACGTACCATTCGCAGAGAACTTCATTCTATGGGTTACCGTGGTCGTGCGGTTGCTCATAAGCTTTTCATCTCCACTCGGAATGCTACACGTCGTTTATCATGGTTTATAGAACATTTATCGTGGACAGTATATCAATGGAAACAGGTCCTATGGACTGATGAATCCAGAAACATGATCCATCGATCTGATGGCTGCGTGTGGGTATGGAGGTGGCCAAGGGAACACTATTTATCACAGTGTACTCTTCCTACGGTCAAGTTTGGAGCTGGCAGTGTACTCGTGTGGGGGATTATTTCGTGGCATGGTCCCGGCCAATTGGTTATCGTGGACAAACCTGTTAACCAGCACGTCTAGTTCGATATCCTGAACAATTATGCCCTACCAACTCTGTGGCAATACTATGGAACCGAGCCTTGTTGGTACCAGAAGGATAATGCACCGAGCCATAAAGCAAGAACTGTTGCGTCATGTTTTGACGATAATTCCGTAGAGTGTGCGAACTGGCTGGCATAGAGCGCCGATCTTAATGCTATAGAGCATCTATGAGATGAATTACAAAGCCGCACAGGAAGTTTGGAACCAAGGCCTACTACTAAGCAACAGTGAGCGGCAGCATTATGTACATATTATTACATGTATATATATATATATATATATACACATCGCCTGGAAAAAGAAAATATAACACCACGAAGACATGAGCTCAGCGCCATGAAAATGGCAGCGTCGGTGAACACGTAACTTTTTGGAAATTTTGCATTTGCAGGCCAATCGCACGAACGGCGGCGTGCCGGATATAAGCGGACAACCACCCCGTTAGGCCATCAGTCGAGACGACGTTACATCCGCGAGCAGTGAGTGGTTCAACTGTAACCGTGTCTGGAGAACGAACGAGGGGTGCGTTAAGACGCCGTTGCACGCGATTTCGTCAAACGGATGAGTTCACGAGAGGTGTCAATGTACGCCTTCGTAACGCCGGTTGGTCTTTGCGTGGCATTGCGGAAGAAACGTAATGTGATGCCACAACCGTCATTTGCATTTGGAGACCCTGGTCCCAGAAAAGATCTGTGCATCGTCGTAGGGGGACCGGAGCCCAGAGACGGACGTCCGAGCGCACCGATCGCCGCATCCGACTTCATGCCGAAGCGGACCTATTGGCCACAACGGGTGATATTTTGTGGAGTGAACGGTGAGGCTTCGATGCTCCGATATCTACGCGGACAGTGTCGCGCCGATCAACGCCTCTGGTTTGGTGCCCAGCCGTCTGTTTCCAAGGCAACCCTTAACAGCGACCTATCGTTGTCAGTGCTTGGCGTGGTGTCGCTCAAGAGCTGCGTAGGGTGCTGAATGGAATAGTGTGACGTTCAGCTACGAATAGCGGTTCTGTCTCACCACGAATGGTTACCGTGTGATGGTCTGGAGGCGACGTGGACAATGGTCGGATTCGTTGGTTGGTTGGTTGGTTGTTGGATTTTATTGGCGCAAGGGCCAGGTTTGGCCAAAGAGCGCCAGACAAAGAACGATCAGCCACAGATTTTTAAAAACGTGGAAAATGATTAAGATCAGACAGGCTTGGTAAAAGTTGAAAAAGAGTATGAAGAAAGCAGTGAAGAAAAGGTAGTTAATGAAGTTTATTAAAAGTAATATATTTACTAATGGAAAAGGACGAACCGTCACTCCTCCTCCCCCCCCCACACTCCTCTGCAATGCTGGCAGAGGGCGGGGACGAACTGTCACTCTCCTCCCCCCATGTTCCTCTGCAATGCTGGTAGAGGCTGGGGACGAACTGTCACTCTCCTCCCCGTGTTCTTCTATAATGTTGGGTGAGGGTGGGGACCTCGCTGAGGCCGAGACAGTTTGATGGACACCGCACACCTTTGCGGATTGAGGGCCGGGTCTTCCGCACGTGCAGGCTGTCTGCTGGGAACCGGAAGAGGCGGGCGTCTTCAAAAGAGAAGGCGAAGACGCAGCTGGTCGAATAAGCTGGAGCTCGGTGAAATCCACCTGTGTCGCTTGTTCAGCTGTAGATCGCTTGGCAAGTGCGGCGAGAGCTACAGGGCGCGGAACAAAAGGCTGCACGGGTTGTGGCTGAGACTGAACAACTGCGGCAAAAGTACGCTGTCGGTTGTTGGGAATACCCAACTTGGCCTTGGCAGCAGGGTACGAGAGGCCCTCCAGGGTCTTGAGGCGCTGGATCGCCTTCTCGTCGTTCCACTTCGAACAGGACCTGGCATAAGCAGCGTGGGAGTCACCACAGTTTACACAGCAGGGCTCTGAAGTGCATCCAGTCCCTTCGTGGTCGCGGGAACCACAATTGGCGCACCTCGCAACACTGTTACAGGACCGCTGGGAATGTCCATACCTCTGGCACTTAAAACAGCGTAGAGGATTTGGTATATAAGGACGAACTGCACATAACAAGTAACCAGCCTTTATTTCAGTAGGTACCTTCGGGCTGTTAAAAGTCAAAATAACATTTCGTGATTTGATCAGCGCGCCATCGCGCCTGAAAGTCATGCGTCGGGCAGCTATGACACCCTGATCAGCAAGTTCACACACAAGTTCATCTTCATCGCAGACCAACAAGTCGGGCTCAGAAATGACTCCCTTGGAGGTGTTGAGATACGGATGTGCCGTCACTTGAACTGGAATATCCTGAAGTCTGGTCAACTGCAGAAGAGATTTGCTCTGAGAGAGAGTGCAAGTTTCCACAAGCAGGTCACCAGAGCGTAGCTTCTTCACTGACTTCAAAGAGCCAGCAACACCCGCAAGTGCCTTCGAGATGAAAAAAGGAGACTTTGAGGAAAGTTTCAACATCTGGTCAGTAGAAGAAATGACGAGAAAAGTAGCTTGAGGTATCGAATCTGCAAGTGTAATGCGACGTTTCTGAGCTGACGGCTCAACACCTGGATCTAAAGATACGTCGCGGTGATGTCGTTTTTCAACGAAAGTTCTCTTCAGTGTGTTATGTGTGGGAGGTGGTTGAGGCAAATTTGGCCCCTGATCAATCACCATATCCTGTTGTTTTTTAAATTTTGAGGAGGGTTTATGTTTCCCCATGGGAGTAAGAAAAAATTCATCAGCAACGTACTCCGCCCACAATCGAGCCCAACAGGGGAGAACTGGAGGTCCGCAAGCCAAACACATGACGCAAGACACAGTTCTAGAGCTTAGTTGCAAATATAGTCCGTTGGCTGTGATCACACGCACTCGGCGGACACTTCGGCCTCCGGGTACCGTCATGCCAACGCCTTTGGCATGATCCCACAGCCCCCGGGCTCACCCTGCCGTGCAATACGACAAAAAGCCGCTAAAGCCCTGCACACAACTTGGTACAAGACTTCTGACCAGAGGTGGGTTAGGCTCTAGCCTCCCGTTTACAGCGAAGCCGGGGTCGAAGAGGAGTGTTGGTACACAGGAGGCACTTAACCGGTCTCCTGCGACCTCAGCCGCCAGACATCCCATTTCCGCCTCACGGGTCTCCGCATCGCGGCAAACATGCAGGTAGGTCTAGCACCCAAACCAGCTAAAAGGAAAAAAAAAGAAATCCAAAGAAGACAAATCCTGGCAGGGAACCTAAACGGAATCTCAGCAACCTACGAACTGAGCGGTTAATATAAATCAGTTAGTGGTGGAGGGTAACAAAACCACAAGACCGGGGTGTTAGTACATAACGTGGTAGCGATTAGGTAGAGAATACAACACGGGCAACTAGCCAGTGGAGAAAGTAAATAAAAACGAAAAAGCGAGACACAAGACCAGCTCGGGAACGTGGGGCCGCGACTCCCCAACAGCTGGATGAACAGCCGTCCCTGCAAACACCAACAGTACCAAAATAAGAAAAAAACAAGCTGTGGCATGACATCAGATGTTGACCAGTCACAAGGTCAGCTCGGGCCGTGGGGGCGCCGCTCCCCAAATAACTGGAAAACCAGTTATCCCCGTGCGGGGCAATGGTCGGATTCCTCCGCCATTGTGGCCCGACAACGTAGAATCATGGTATGGGGTGGTATCAGCGCCATCAACCGCTCACCGCTGGTACGCATTACGGACACAGTGACGTCACGCCGCTATGTTGACAAGGTGCTGCGGCCCGTGAAACTACCGCATCTGCAGCGCATCCTAAATGCCATTTTTCAACAGGATAACACCCTGCCAAATACCTCTGGGATCAAGCTGAATTCTTTATACGGTGTGCGGATGCTTCCGTGGCCAGTACGATCTCCCGACCTCTCACCCATCGAGCATCTGTGGGACACGATTGGACGTAGGATGAGTACTCTTCCACCCCCGCAAATGAACATGAACTGTGGACTCGGATCAACACCACATGGTCCACGATACCCCACGATTCTATTAGGACTATCATTGCCTCGATGCCACGTCGGATTCAACGCTGTATCGCCCAAAAATGGGGGCCATGCTCCTTATTGATCATCCTATATATTTGGTTACTGATGCCTAGTGTGTATGTGAAAATTAAATAATTTGTTTAGGACCTACTTGGCTCAATGTGTGTACAGGTTCATTGTTTGGTCTGTTTTCGAGCATTCTTTCATGTTGTGGCATTTTTTCTGTCAGGCAGGGTATATAAAACTTATACACTGAAGTGCCAGAAAAACTGATACAGACGAGTTTATGAAAAAAACATAGCAACGTTACCTATGCGCGTACTCGGTTGCGTCTGCCCGTGCGTATATAAAGCGATAGACATCCTTGCCGGCTGTCATATCTATTTTCGGCATGAGAATGACAAGTAATAACGATTTAAGCGATTTTCAACGCGGTGTCATAATTGGCGATCGAAAGATGGGCCGTTGTATTTCGGAGGTAGAAACGAAGTTCAAATTTTCACAGACGACCATTGCAAGGGTGCCCCGTGACTAAACTAATTCCGGCAAAACCTCTAACCTACGATACCAGTGTGACCGTAAAAAGACATTTGGTAAATGTGACCATCGTCGGCTGTCGAGAATCGTTTCACGCGACACTCTCGCAGATATCATCGGAATTCAATGCTGGAGCCTCAACAAGCATCAGCGTCCGGACTGTGCAGCGTACCCTGCACGATATGGGCTTTGGTAGCCGACACCCAACTCGAGTCCCCTAGATGGGTGCACGACTCAGATCTATGCGCCTTGCTTGGGCACGGCAACACCTCCACTGGGCACTTGATGACTGGAAACAAGTAGCCTGGTCTGACGAGTCGCGTTTTCCAACTGTATCGGGCAGATGGAAGGATTCGTGTGTGGCGCAAATCCCATGACCCATGGATCCCGTCTGTCAACATGGAACTCTACCTGCTGGTGGGGGGTCCGTAAGGGTATGAGGTGTGTTTAGCTGGACTTCACTGGGACCCCTGGTACGTCTACAAATTTCTGTGACCGGCCAACTCTATGTGCGCATTTTTTCTGACGACGTACACCCGTTCATGTCCTGCATTCATGCTGATGGGTTGGGCCTGTTCCAACAGGACAATGCACCTCCACACAAGTGTCGGGACGCCACATTGTGATTAGAGGAACATACATCTGAGTTTGGGGTGTTGCCATTTCCACCCAAGTCCCCAGATCTGAACGTGATAGAACACATTTGGGATGCCATGCAACGCGCTATTAAACACAGGAATCCGAAAACTTGGTATACATCCGAATTGTGGAACGCTCTGCAGGAAGTGTGGTGTCTTGCTTACAGTATATTTCCAGAAGATGGTGGAGTCCATGCCTCGTCGTGTTTATGCATTTCTGCGCTCCCGTGGGCGACGTACCAAATATTAAACTGGTGTGCTAGTTTTTCACTTCAGTGTATATATACACTAATATCCATAAATTAAGGGGCAGTTATATTTTTAAAGAATATAAAATTCTGACAGGATGATGATGATAAGTATGGTAATATGACATACAGGCAGACTTAACAATTTATAATCATAAGGAAGTAGACGTTTGTGAATGTACAGGTAATATAGGGTACACAAACAAAACGTACCATTTTTGGTCCTTGGCAAAGCAGAAAAAACACCCATAACGCTGGAAATACTGTCCCCTGTCAAAGTTCAATAGGATATATGTCCCCCCCTTACTACCACATAATAAATAAATACATCGCTCTTTCCACGTTCCAGAAACACACAGCAACCGAAAAATTGTTTTTCAGCCGCCGCTGTGGAATCGAACCAACAGAACTCTCGGTATCGCGCAGAGTGCGTTACCTTTACGCCACGGGGGCCAACAATCCACGGTGCTATGTGGCGTAAAGGTAACGCACTCGGCGCGATACCGAGAGTTCTGTTGGTTCGATTCCACAGCGGCGGCTGAAAAACAATTTTTCGGTTGCTATGTGTTTCTGGAACGTGGAAAGAGCGATGTATTTATTTATTAACTGTCGCCACGTATTTGGAATATTTTCACCTTACTACCACGCTCGCATGATTCCGCATGCTCTTTAAAAGATTATCTTTGGTAGGTGGTGGGTTATTTCTCTCCACCATGCGCCCCCCAAGAGAATCCCATCCATGCTCTATGGGATTCAGATCATGTGAGTACGCAGCAGTCTATTCCTACGCTAAGCATGTCATCAACACAGGCTGAACGATGAAAACCGGCATTCTCATCCATAAAGAGGAAGGAATTTCCAACAGCACCATGAAAATTGCGTACCTGAGGAACGATAACATCTTGACAATAACGCTGAGCGTTCATGGTTGCACTTTGAAACATGTAAAGTTCAGTACGTTCAATCGTAATGCTACCGGTTCAAACCATCACCCCTCCAGATCTGTAATGGTCAACTTCCATGATGTTGATGGAAGAATAGGCAGTGAGTGTTCACTCCAGATGTATTGGCGCCTCGAATCGGACGACAAACAAATGTACTTTCGTCCGAGAGCGGGACATTGGCGCATTGCGCGTCAGTCCAGTTGGCGTGTTCACGACACCATAGACACCTCTGTGATTTGTGTGATGTGGTCAAAGCTGCAAAACGTACCAGTTTGCGGGCTTCCAAACCAACACTATTCAAACGCCTTGATACAGTCTGGCGCGATATTGTGGTCTCCGTGCTTGTCTGAAGTACTCGTACTAACCTGTCGGCAGTTATGCGGCGACATCTTCTCGTCGTTACAGTTATATAACGATCATCAGCAGGGGTTGCTCTGCGTGGTCGACCACTGCTGTACCGTCTGGTAGCTGTTCCACTTTCGGAAATTTGTTTCCACCGCCGTGTGACCAGGGCCCGACTTTGGTCAGTTGAGGCCCTGTGCACATCCTATGTCCGAGGCCTCCTCGATCAGAAATTTTCTGTCAACAGTTGAAAAGAATATTTCCTGGTAAATATTTTGTTGCAAGCAGTTTTTCTACTAGTAGTAGCAAAAGCATTAAAACACATCCCACATGTTAGTCAACTTTATAGCCAATGTGGCTTGTAATACATGAGCATTCACACCAATCCTAATTCCCCGCAACCGCAGAGCTTACACCTGTACCATTAATTGCTCTGGAATTTTTTTATAATATCATTTACGGAAGCAAATAACTACCCTCCCAGTTATAATTTAAAACCTCTAGTTTACTATAAAGTTAATGGAAATAATGATCTGATAGTAGATTAAGCTGTAAAAAGTAATCCCTCACAAAGTGTCACAGCTGACCACACACACTGTAACATCACAGACACTCGATCACAACACAAAACATTTATTACTTTACACAAAAACATAAACTAGAATACACTCCGCGGTACAAACTGAACTTGTTGTCTTAGCCAAAGCTCGGCATGTCCTACTCCTTCAATACTCTCACGCAACAACCCACATCACTCACCACACGCTCAAGTCATTAAATGTCAATGTATCATTCCGCACTTTTGTGCGTGGAAGTTCGTATTTTACAACACTGTGGGATAAATTATTGCAACAATCCATGTAAATTATTACAACAGCAGCGTTCAAACTACCTGGTGTACTGGCCACTGGCCAGTAAAAATTTCATCGGGCCAGTGAATTATTTATGCTACTGACCCGGATGGCCACTATTTTTTTGCCAGGTTTGTTTTGGAATTTACAGTTTTATAAAGAACTGAACCAAATTTCAAAATTATGGGGTTTGTTTATGGTAGTTTTCGAATTTTTTTGAAATTCAGATATTTACTACTCAAAATCCGAACATAAGAATTGCAGGTCATACTTCAGTTTTATGAAAATTTTGGACTGTAGGAAACCGAGGTCCAAATAAAAATATTTGGATTACGACAGCACCACTTTTTGCCCAAGTAGTGACCACAGAGTACGGGTTTTTTGTTATGCTTTCCAACTGGAGAATGAAGACCATTTTACGCTCTGGCTTTGCCCATCTGTCTGAATTCTGCCCACATGGGAGAACCATCTGCCTTTCACACAGATGCAAAGTATTCTATGAAGGTGGCTTTTGGTATCTTGCAAAGTGCTTCATAATCAATCAATGCATTGTCTCACTGTACTGTATATGTATATATATATATATATATTAAATTTGATGACTTAAACAAGAAAAAGGACACCGAATTTTCGGGTGTAATAAGCACGTCTTTTGAATCCGTTCTGACGCAAATTAAATTTATCAAAGCTATTCAAAGTCAATGGAACCGATATGGAAAACAATAGTATCTGACGGAAGAAAGAAGTTTTTCAATCGGGTTTTTAATTCCTCAGATATTGCTGTAAACGGAATCGTGAGCTTACGCCCTCTGGTTACAGACTTGTGCGTTAAGAAAAACATGATTTTATATCAGAAACATTTCACACCGGAAACGCTCTCCAACATAGAAATAATTTTTCAAATTGGACTCTTAGAAACAGAGATATCGACAAAAATAAGATGTGACTTTACGTCCCCTGGTGGGAAAATCATGCATTATTTTAGGAAAAAGTATTCCAAAAGTTTTTTCCATATGAGCGGTATCGGCCAGAGAAAACAAAACTTAGTCGAGTTTTCAGGAGCCCAGATTTTGCTACAAATACACCAGAAGCAGAAATTAATATTTATGCCCCTTGGTGGCCGAACCATTCTTTATCAAATATTAGAAATTATGTGAAAAATATTTTCCATCAGGTCTTGTTTCCGATACAGGAAGAATTTTTCAAATCGGAGTTTTAAAAGCAGAAATAACGCAGAAAACGAATTTACCTTTGTGCCCCCTAGCGGAAAGTCTATGATGTACTTGAAACTTTTGAATTTATAGGAACAACATTTCGCATTGGAAACACCATCCAACAAAGAAGGAATTTTCTAAATCGGTCTCCTAGAAGTAGAGATATTGACAAAAATAAAATATACAACTACGCCCCTGGCGGAGAAACCATGCACTATTTTAAGAAGAATATGTCTCTAAAGGTTTTGTCGACATGTATACCATCGGTCTGCAAACGATGTTTTTTTCAATCGAGAAATTAAACGCTCATATTTTGCTGCAAATACATCAGAAGCGGAAATTAAGGTTTACGCCCCATGGCGGCCTAACTATTTTTTTTACAAAAATTAGAAATTATGTGCAAACGATTTTCCATCAGGAGATGTATCCGGTGCAGAAAGAATTTTTCAATTCGGAGATTTAGAAACAGAGATATAGGGGGAAACCCAATTTACCTCTACGCCCCCTAGCGGAAAGTCCATGAATTATTTGAAAATTTTGATATTATATGAAAAACGTGCCACACTGAGAACACTATCCGACAAAGAAGGAATTTTTCAAATCGGACTCCTAGAAGTACAGATATTGACAAAACTAAAATATACATCTACGCCCCCTGGTGGAGAAACTGTAGAATATTTTAAAAGTAAAATATTCCGAAAAGGTTTATCGATGTGAGTGGCATCAGTCCACGAAACATTTTTTTCAATCGGTATTTTAGAAGCTCAGATTTTATGGTAAATACATCAGAAGCAAAAATTAACGCTTACGCCCCCTGGTGGCTAAAGTATTCTTTACCAAAAATTTTAAATTATATGCAAAAGATTTTCCATGACGAGGTGCATCCGCTGAAGCAAATAGTTTTCAAATCGGAGTTTTAGAAGAATAGGTATCAGGGAAAATGTGATTTACTTTTACGCCCCTAGCGGAAAATCTATGCGTAATTTGAAAAAAGTAACTATATCTAAAATACTCTTCGACATAAATGGAATCGAAAGATAAAGAATTTTTTTAATCGGATGTTTAGAAGCAAATATGTGGAATAAAACGTATTTTTTGAATTCGACGTCATCTGCATTTACGCCCTCTAGCGGCAAAATTATACATCGTAAAAAACGAAATGGAGTCAAATGTCACCATAGGAGTGGGCTTCCTGCCCGCTTCTATGTGGTTGGTTGGTTGGTTATTAGATTTTATTGGCGCAAGGGCCATGGTTGGCCAAAGAGCGCCAGACACAAGACAAACAGACAAAATTAAAAAACGGGGCATAAATCGCAAAGTCTGGCTGACCAAGTAAAACCGAACCATGAGTACGAAGGAAGGGCAAAAAAAGACAATGAAACAAACAGTATAAAAAACATGGTACAATGGTGAGAAACAAGCCGATTAAGTAAAACTGAGGAATGAGAATGATAAAACACATTACGAAATCGAACACAACTACACATAGGATGAGTCACTCTCCTCCCCCACACACTCCAATGCAATGCTGGCCGAGGGCGAGGACAAACTGTCACTATCCTCCCCTCATGTTCCTCTGCAATGTTGGTTGAGGCTGGGGACGAACTGTCACTCTCCTCCCCCTATGCTCCTCTATAATGTTGGTTGAGGGTGGGGACCTCGCTGAGTCCGAGACAGTTGCAATGTTGGTCAGGCGGACCGCGACAGTTGGATGGACACTGCACACCTTTGCGGATTGAGGGCCGGGTCTCCAGCACGTGCAGGCTGTCTGCTGGGAACTGGAAGAGTCGGTCGTCTTCAAAAGAGAAGGCGCAGACTCAGATGGTCGAATAAGCTGGAGCTCGGTGGAATCCACCTGTGTCGCTTGTTCAGCTGTAGATCGCTTGGCAAGTGCGGCGAGAGCTACAGGGCGCGGAACAAAGGGCTGCACGGGTTGTGGCAGAGACTGAACTACTGCGGCAAAAGTACGCTGTCGGTTGTTGGGAATACCCAACTTGGCCTTGGCAGCAGGGTACGAGAGGCCTTCCAGGGTCTTGAGGCGCTGGATCGCCATCTCGTCCTTCCATTTCATACAGTTGCGGGAGTAAGCTGCATGGGCCTCACCGCAGTTAACACAGCAGGCCGCAGAAGTGCAACCATCCCCGTCATGTTCACTGGAGCCACAATTTCCGCAACGAGCGGAACTCTTACAGAAACGTTGGGAATGCCCGTACCTCTGGCACCTGAAACAGCGCAGAGGACTAGGAATGTACGGGCGAACTCCACAGACCAAGTAGCCAGCCTTGATTTTGGTCGGAACTTTCGGGGAGTTAAAAGTCAAGATTACATTTTTAGACTTAATCAAGGAACCATCGTGCCGGAACATCGTACGACGTGCAGCAATAACACCTTGATCTGCAAGTTCAGTCACCAATTCGTCTTCACTGCATGGCAAGAGATCAAACTCCGAAATAACACCCCGAGAGGTGTTAAGAAACGGGTGAGGTGTCACTTTTACAGGAATGCCTTGAGGACTAGTGAGGTGCAGAAAAGTGTTACTCTGAGAAACACTGCAAGTTTGGACAAGCAGGTCCCCAGAGCGAAGCTTCCTCACAGACTTCAAGGGGCCAACCGCAGCGTTCAAAGCTTTAGAAATGAAAAAGGGAGATCTGGTGGACAGTCTCTCATTCGGATCGATGGATTCTACAAGTAAGTGTGTAGCATGCGTAGTCACAGCAATCGAGGGGAGACGACGCTTCGGAGCGACTGGTACAGCTGCCGAAGAAGAGGTTCCACATTCTTGGTCCAGGTCAAGATCTAAAGACCGTTTAAGGGTATGAGACTTGGTAGGTTGAGAAGACGAAGGAGAGTCGTCGTCAACGATCAGTTTCTCAGGTGACTTAAATTTGGAGGTTTTGTTCTTGTTTTTACCCATGGAAAAAAGGAGGAAGATTCGTCTGCAGACTACTCCACCCACCACCGAGCTATACAATTGAGAACTGGAGGTCTGCAAGCCAAGAAAATGACGCTGGACACAGTTCTGGAGCTTATACGTTGCAGATATAGTCCGTTGGCTGTGATCACACGCACTCGGCGGACACTTCGGCCTCCGGGTACCGTCATGCCAACGCCTTTGGCATGATCCCACAGCCCCCGGGCTCACCCTGCCGTGCTATACGACAAAAAGCTGCTAAAGCCCTGCACACAACTTGGTACAAGACTTCTGACTAGAGGTGGGTTAGTCTCTAGCCTCCCGTTTACAGCGAAGCCGGGGTCGAAGAGGAGTGTTGGTACACAGGAGGCACTTAACCGGTCTCCTGCGACCTCAGCCGCCAGACATCCCATTTCCGCCTCACGGGTCTCCGCACGCGGCAAACATGCAGGTAGGTCTAGAACCCAAACCAGCTAAAATGAAAAAATGAAATCCAAAGAAGACAAATCCTGGAAGGGAACCTAAATGGAATCTCAGCAACCTACGAACTGAGCGGTTAATGTATAACAGTTAGTGGTGGAGGGTAACAAAACCACAAGACCGGGGTGTTAGTACATAACGTGGTAGCGATTAGGTAGAGTATACAACACGGGCAACTAGCCAGTGGAGAAAATAAAGAAAAACAAAAAAGCGAGACACAAGACCAGCTCGGGATCGTGGGGCCGCGACTCCCCAACAGCTGGATGAACAGCCGTCCCTGCAAACACCAACAGCACCGAAATAAAAAACAAGCGGTGGCATGACATCAGATGTTGACCAGTCACAAGGTCAGCTCGGGCTGTGGGGGCGCCGCTCCCCAAATAACTGGTAAACCAGTTATCCCCGTACGGGGGCTTCTATGTGGTGACCTTTGACTCCATTTCGTCCATATTCAATAAGGTTCGTCCTCAGGTGGTCCCCTACCACATGCTAAAATTAAATCGAAATCGAAGTATTTTTACGCGAGTTATCGTGCCGACAGACAGACGGACAGACGGACGGACATTACGGGAGCATATACGCTTCTTCAACCTACGGTTGGAAAGCGTAAAAAATGACTACGTCATAATATACCCAGTCGTATCAGAATAATATGACCACCTATACCTAACAATCAGTATAACCATCCTTGGCCCGGATGACAGCGGTGAGACGGCATGGCATGGAAGCAATGAGGCCCTGGAAGGTTGCCCGAGACACACGTGACCATTCGGACTGCAAGAGAGCACGGAGGTCCTGGAGATGACGTGGTTGTTGGTCGGCACTTCGAACCTGTCGGCCCAAATAGTCCCACGAATGCTCTAGGTCGGGCGATTTCGCTGGCCAAGGGAGAACGGAAACATCACTGTCGTGTTCCTGGAACCAGTGACGTACCACCTTAGAGACATGGCTGGGCGCATTGCCCTCTTGTAGACACCAACACCACCAGAGTAAACGTCCCGCAATTAGGGATGCATGTGGTCAGCGAGGACGGACAGGTAGCTATTGGCGTTGAGGGACTCGTCCAGTGGTACCAACGGTCCCAGGTCACACCAGGAAAATATCCCCCTGACATGCACACTGCCACCGCAGGACTATACTTGACCTACAAGCGTGTCCGGGTGCTGGTTCTCGTGTGTCTGACGCCGTATCCGCCACCACTCGTCCCTTCTCTGGGGTAGAAACCTCTATTCGTCGGAGAAGGCACCCGTTTTCCACTCTTCCAGTGACCAATGACGGTAGTCCCGTGAGAACTGCAGACGTCGTTGCCGATGGACCTGGGTTAACATGAGCGCTCTGACACAGCGTCGACTCAGGAGACGCATGCGCAACAGGGTTCGCTTTACTGTTATCGGAACCCGTACATGGGGGCTCCAGCTTTCATTTACGTGGTAATTTGCTGCATTGTTGCGCGTCGATAGCCTTTTATTAGTCGTCGAAAGCAACGTTCTCCTCTGGGGTTGATGGCCTGTGGGGTATCACAGTTATGACGTCGGGATGTACCTGGTGTGCCAGCGGTCTTTTCTTGGTATGCCCTTACTACAGCCTCTTGCGAACAGTCCACGAAATCTGCTGTTTCTGTGAAACTTCCACCCTTGGCGCAGTACCCGATGATCATTCCTTTCTGAACGTCCGGCAAATCACTACTTCTGCCCATTGTGCACACGTTACGCACTATGGCTCATCTGTCTTGGCCGGCCGCTTATATCTCCGTGTTGTCGACCTGGTCACGTGCACTCTGTGACCCGCCTGGGCGGGTACACTGTGATTTCGGGAGTTCTAATATTTTTCTGATACGACCATGTATTGTTCCGTGATACGATACACAGGATACATCCAGATCAAATTTGCCACCCCGGTGGCGCAGTAGTCTAAGCGATGGCCTATGATCATTCATCCGAAAGGGGTCCGGGTTCGAATCCCGGTCACGCATGGATGTTGTGTTTGTCTTACAGCACTGGCTCTCTCCTTTCCCTGTAACCAGTGACCCTGAATTTGGGACGGGCGACTGCTTATAGCTCATTGAGTTGCTCACGGTGGTCGTTAAACCTCCAATCAATCAATCAATCAATCCTGTAATAGCGAAAGGGTTTGTCGTACGGCACCGGCTCTCTCCCTTCCCTGGAACCAGTGACTCCAAATTAGGGACGGGAGACTGCTTATAGCCTTTTGAGTTGCTCACGGTGGTCGTTAAACCTCCAATCAAAAAAAGAAAAAAAGATTAAATTTCAACATTGGTTTCTCCAATAATAATTGAAGCTCTAAAAATAAATTAAATTTTTTCTAATATTATGTTCAACAAGAAAGATGACACCGAATTTTCGGGTGTAATAAGCACGTCTTTTCAATCCGTTATGACGCGAATTAAATTTATCAAAGCTATTCAAAGTCAATGGAACCGGTATGGAATACAATAGTATCTAACGGAAGAAAGAAGTTTTTCGATCGAGTTTTTAGTCTTTCAGATATTGCTGAAACCGGAATCAAGAACTTACGAACTCAAGCAAAAATTAACACTTACGCCCTCTGGTGGCCAAAGTATGCTTTAAAAAAATTGGAATTTATATGCAAAATATTTTCCATCAGAAGGTGTATCCGCTGAAGAAAAACATTTTTAAATCAGAGTTTTAGAAGAAGAGTTATCGGGAAAAATGTAATTTATTTTTACGCCCCCTAGCGGGAAATATATGCGCAATTTGAAAGTGTAACTACATCTAAAATACTCTTCGACATAAATGGAATCGAAAGATAAAATATTTTTTTAAATCGGATGTTTAGAAGCAAATATGCGGAATAAAACGTATTTTTGAATTCGACATCATCTGCATTTACGCCCTCTAGTGGCGAAATTGCACATCGTAAAATAAAACGAAAAGAAGGATCATCATTCGCATATTTCAAGCTTCAAAATGCAAAAAGAATTTTTCAAATCGGACTAATAGTTGCAGAGATTTCGTGGGTACAGACGGACGGACGGACGGACAAACAGATAACATAAGCACGAATCTTTTTTTACAAAAGACGGGCTAAAAAATGGGCCAAAAAACGGGCTCTAAGGTGCACATAATCACGGGCCTCGTGAGGCTTCCTCCAAATTCAAACCAAACCACTAACTTTTTCTGTAGGATATTGACAGACAGACACAGCGATTTTTTTAAGTATTGTTTTTTACCGATAGTGATGTTTCTTGTTTCTACTTAATTTATTAAAATATTATTTTTTACTTACAATCCAAATGTGTTAGGGTATAAAGTAATGTCAGGCAACATTCATCACTGAGTAGTTATGCTTGGAAGAAATTTTAATTTAGGCTAAACATTTTTAAAAAATAAAATATCTGTAGATAGAAATATTTTTTTCCACATTAGGCATGTTCCAGTGTTGTGTTTGATTAAATCTACTGTCGTTCGCAGATAAGGAAGATTAAAAAGGCCACCTCCAAGTATTTCAATCTTTCATCTCATTTTCAGTCACTGCTGATTAAAGCAATTCCTCCTTCTGTTTTTTACTTATGACAACGAGTTTCTCTTAATTCAGATCGCAGTTTAAGTTAAATGAAACGTCTAAAGCAATCTGTGTATTGTCACCGAAAGAAAACCGCACGTCTCAGCCAGGCATATAAATTCACCTGAGCCGAAATTAAAATGTTGGAACCGTCTTCAGCCTCGGTAATAACTGATCTCCAACCTAATGAAATACATGGTGCCTAATTATTTCCTGTAACTGATGACTGTTCGTGATGAAGAGCACTTCAACTGCGCATGACTCTGATAAATTATCTTCTTCTTTAGAAATGATATGCCAAGAATTGATTTCCCCCTCTGAACCTGAAGAAGTAGAAACAACTTTCAAAAACAACACTGCACCTGATCGGAATGAACAAAGAACAGCAGAAAAATTGGATGTTTCTTTATCTAGAAAAACTAAACTGAATAATTCAACAATGCCAATCTTCATGAAAATGTGCATTCTTCAATATTTTTTTCCAAAAAGGAGAATAATAAGATTTAATCCAATGTATGACATCTACTCTTAATGAGATTGCTGTTGCCAGTCAGCTGAGCTTATTCTGTGAATTTTTATCGTGAGACCAAGGATTTTCATAGTAAAAAAGCATTCGGTTTTTCATGTTGCCCAGACGATTTCGAAACGAAATTTAAGTCTACAGCTCAGAAAGACATGGACAAGGATTTGTAGTATATCCCATCTAATCCGATATTGTAGTAAGTATCCTGCGTCCCAAAACTACGTTACATAGTGCCTAAAACACCAAGCATCCGAGTATGCTGTTTTGACGCTAACTCCGCGGATAGTATGGAGCAACTTTTGGCCGACCGCTTGTGACAAACATAGGTCCTAATTGAGATTATTATAGCGTTAAAAATACACTGAAGTGCCAAAAAAACTGGTACACCAGTCTAATACTTGGCAGGTCCCCCACAGGTGCGCAGGATTGCAGAAATACGACGGGCATGGACACCACAAGCTTCTGGAAATATGCTGTAGGAAATGCACATCATACTTCCTGCAGAGCGTTCCACAATTCGGGTGTATTCCGAGGTCTCGGATTCCTGTGTTCGATAGCGCGTTGCATGGCATTCCAAATGTGTTATATCACGTTCAGATCTGGGGACTTGGGTGGGATAGGCAACACCCCAAACTCATATGAATGCTCCTGTAACCATAATGTGGCATCCCGACACTTGTGTGGAGGTGCGTTGTCTGTTGGAACAGGCCCAACCCATCAGCATGAATGCAGGACATGAACGGGTGTACCTCGTCAGAAAGGATGCGCACATAGCGTTGGCCGGTCGTAGACGTTTGTAAACGTACCATGGGTGCAAGTGAAGTCCACATAAACACCTACTTGCCGGCACAGTTCCCTGTTGACAGGCGGGATCCATGGCTTCATGGGGTTTGCGCCGCACACGAATCCTTCCATCTACCCGATACAGTTGGAAACGCAACTCGTCAGACCAGGGTACTTGCTTCCAGTCATCAAGTGTCCAGTGGCGGTGTTGCCGTGCCCAAGCGAGGCGCATAGCTCTGTGTCGTGCCCCCATCAAGAGGACTCGAGTTGGGCGTCGGCTCCCAAAGCCCATATTGCGCAGGGTATGTTGCGCAGTCCGGACGCTGATGCTTCTTGAGGCTCCAGTATTGAATTCCGATTATACCTGCGAGAGTGTCGCGTGAAACGATTCTTGACAGCCGACGATGGTCACGTTCACCCAATGTCTTTTTACGGCCACACTGGTACCGTAGGTTGGAGATTTTGCCGGAATTCTTGTAGTAACGGTACACCCTTGCAATGGTCGTCCGTGAAAATCCAAACTTCGTTTCTACCTCCGAAATATTATGGCCCAACTCACGACCGCCAACTATGACACCGCGTTGAAAATTGATTAAATCGTTATTACTTGTCATTCTCATGCTAAAAATAGCTCTGAGAACTGGCACGGATGTCTATCGCTTTATATACGCACAGACGGACGCAACCGAGTACGCTCATAGGCGACGTTGCTATGTATTTTGCATAAGCTCATCTGCACCAGTTTTTCTGGCACTTCAGTGTGCGCGCCGTATACTAATCGTGGTGGCATTTTCATAAACAGCATAGAGTCAAATTCTCGTAGTGTGCAATACATCGTACGTGCCACGCTCCTCTCTCTCTCTCCCTGTGTGTGGGGGAGATGCTACAATATTTATCGGGGTGCCGCAGCGTTTGACTCAGTCTATCTTGGCAAACGTGAGTGCAACACGACTGTGTGTGGTAACGTTTGTGACGTGCCTGCCCCGCAGGACGAACACGATATAAAGGCAGATAGCAGCGAGAACGAGCGTCTGCGTATCTCAGTTGGTAGAGCGACTTGTTCCGGAACAAGAGACTCGGGTTCGATCCCCGGCGTGGACCAAAAATGACGGAGAAATTTACTTCGTTATACGTTTTAAAGCTCTCAACAAGATATATTGAAATATTCGGAGAACATTTCGTATGGGTTTTAATAGTATGGGGGGACTTCCGGAAGATCGCCTGTTACAAAAATAGGTCCCAATTGAGATTATTATAGCGTTAAAAATACTATTTAATGCTATAACTCGGAGAGTATGGACAACTTTAAGAAAACATTTAAAAAATTATTTTCTTCTTAGCCGGTGAACACTTCTGATTCTATCGCGGTTTATCTGAGTATCCGTGAGTGCAAAACGACTGTGTGTGGTGTCGTTTTAAAGCTGTCGACGAGATCTATTCAAATATATAAAGAACATATTGCAGTGGTTTAAACTAAAATTAAAAAAACTGTTTTCGTGTGAATGGTTAACGTTTCTGACAATGCCGTGGAATTCGCAGATGAACGCAAGCAAAAGTGGAGAAATTCAAAACGAGAAGCACAACCAAGTGATGAGAAATGTAAGAAGCCAAAGAAGGCAGAGCACTACATTGGGTAATTCGTGTATGGATCTGTTTTGTGTTCGCAATGTATCCAGCATTATTTGTTAACATTACGTAAGCTACTTTTCATTTGGTCCTGTGGCCAAATTAAATAAACACTTTGAAACCGTACTCGACTAGCTCATTCAACTGTACGATTAGGAAGTTGTATTCAACGTTCTAAACTGACGGCTGAATCCGAACTGAGCCTACCTGCTCTTTTTTTTCATTTTTTTGCTTACGCTCATGGGATAGATTGCGGATGTAGAACTTTACAATGAGTGGAGAGAAATCAGGGAATACTTATGTTCTTAGATTTTAAGAGTGTAGGGTACACTGCGTTAGCTATGCGTTAGGAACACCACCGTTTTACATATGCGGAGCGATAACGAAGTGCCACCTGATATCAACGTTACGCGTGGATACTACACTATCTACCAACAAATAATTGGAAACACCTGCAATCGAAGATATCTGCGGCCCTGATACACGTCACGGCTGCCGCCGTTAAATATCGTGTGGGAAACAACAACGCAATCAGTCGCATGCAAGATGCCACGCAGTTCGGAGCTCTCTGATTCCAAGAATGGGGTAATCGTCGGATATCACAGAAATGGCCGATCCATACGTGACATATCCAGCGAGTTGAAGTACCCAAAATTGACAGTGGCTTACGTGATTGGCTAGTGGAAGATGAGAGGTGACTGTCGGAATGTGCACCGAACCGGCAGACCCACAAAACTGGGAGTTAGAGACCGACGGGTGCTGGCCAGAGAAATTCGGAAGAACCGCACCAAATCGAAGGGCCACATTCGCGAGGACTTTCAACAGGCATCCGGGAGTGTTCTTTGGATGAATACCATCCGTAAGGAAGCCCATCTGCGCGGTTATCATGAATGTGCTGCCGACCACAAGCCTTTGATCGCCAAGTCCAATAGCGCTGCTCGGCTAACGTGGTGCAAAGAACGTCGACAGTGGACCGTTGAACAGTAGAAACAGGTTCTCTGGAGTGACGAATCAAGGTTCACCATACAACATTCAGATGGCAGGGTCTGGGTTTGGCGTCTGCCTGTAGACCGCCTCCTGCCGGAATGTATTGTGCCAACTGTGAAGTTCAGCGGCGGTGGAATTATGCTTTGGGGGCGTTTCTCCTGGTATGGCACGGGACCCTTGGTCACAATTCCTGGTAAACTCAATGCCGAGACCTAGTGCACCATTTTGGATGACCATGCGCTTCCTACATTGCGGCAGTTTTACCGGGTGGACCCATGTTACTTTCAGGATGACAATGCCACCTGTCATGTTGCGAGGTCCACCGTGGCTTGGTATGGTGACGATGGGGTTAATCGAATGGACTAGCCTGCGCATAGCTCGGACCTTAACCCTATCGAGCACCACTGGGACCACTTGGAGCGTCGACTTAAGGGGTGCCCCACCGTCCAAAATCGGTGAAGGAATTGACCTGTCTTCTCCAAGCCAAGTGGAAGAAGATACCTCTAACCGTCGTACAACGCCTGGTTGAGAGTATGCCCCGGAGGGTCGCAGCTGTAATCGCCGCTCGTGGAGGCTCTACCAGCTATTGAAGGTGAATAAGTTTCGTTTTCCTTTGCTATCACAGGTGTCCAAGTACTTGTTGGTAGATAGTGTATATCGTTACGACTAAAGCGGCGAATAAATCGCATCCGGGTTCTTTTAGAAATACTCCAAGGTGGGAGAACTGAACAGTTAAGTTTCAGTCAGTCAGAGAAACATTGGTAGCGTTTAAAACGTAGGCACATACTTTTAATTTAGGTTATTACCATTAACTGTTACAAATAAGAAACTTAAAGTAGCTTGGGCTGGAGTTCGGCATGCTTATCATTCCTACTGACTCATCAGTCAATACCTATGTCATGTCATGCAAATTAGAGTTCATGAGCTCTGCTTCCGCAAAGTTCAAAATGGCAAAGAGGACTTAGGAGGATCTGTGAGGTAATACAGATGTAAATCACGTGTTAAGGCGACAAATTTGCAGCGATACATTTGTCCGTGTAGCTTAGTTGGGAGAGCAACTAACTCCGGAGTGAAGGAGCGCTGGTTCGATCTCCGTCACGGACAGATTTGTGTTTTCACAGGTCAGAGTTTTGTAATTCAGGAATATGCCGGTCGTCCGCCGCCGTGGTTGCTCGTGGACGACCTCTGCTAAACTCTCGGACAGCTGTTCCTGTCGTTTGAAATGCTCTCCAAGCTCGTGAAACGATGCTGTGAGCGATCCCGAACTCCTCAGCCACACTAGTCACACTTCGGCCTTCTTCCAACTTCCCAATGACGCGACCGCGGGTAAAGTCATCCAGATGTCATATACTGGATTGCCTGTTGGCCATATCACACGGTGGCAGCAACTCGACGTCGTTCAAACCGATGTACACCGTGCAACAGCTTTCACCGAATTGCTGAGCGTCGCCCGTGTGCTTTATATCCTTCCGACACCCCCCCACCCACGTCATGCTGCATGTATATGCGCATGCCCTAACGTACCGAACCGTTGTCTATATCCTGAGTGGTCTTTCGGTCCGTTCTGCCTGCTCGATCCGCTGTTATGCTAATTTCTCCTCTTCGTCCTTAATGTTTGCACACAATATATACAAGTTAAAATGTATACAATATCATCATCATCATCATCATCATTGTCAACCATTATCAATCCACTGCTGGACGAAGGTCTCCCAAGTTTTCTCCACAACGGTCTGTCTTGTGCCAGTCTCCTCCATGTCACTCCCGCATACTTTCGAATTTCATCCACCCATCTTCCATGTGGTCTTCTTCTGGGTCTTTTCCTGTCCCTTGGAATCCAATCTAAAATTTCGGCTGTCCATCGATGGTCTGTTCTTCTGGCAGTATGTCCAGCCCATTGCCATTTCAGGGATTTAACTCTGATCATGATGTCTTCCACTCTTGTCATTTTTCGGATCCACGTGTTCCTCTTCTTATCTCTCCTGGTTACACCAAGCATGCACCTCTCCATGCTGCTTTGAGTTGTCTGCAGCCTTTGTATGTCTCTTTTAGCTAAGGTCCACGTCTCTGCACCATACGTAAGCACTGGAAGGATGCATTGATCAAACACTTTTTCTTTTAAGACATAATGGCATATTGCTCTTTAAAATTATGCTGTTCCTTCCAAAAGCTCTCCAGGCAAGTTTTGTACGCCGATTAATTTCTTCATCAATGTGACCCTCACTTGATATCTGCTGTCCAAGATAAACGTACGTGTCTGTTATCTCCAGCTTTTCTCCATCAATCGATAAATCTTCATTTCTTGTAAAAGCATTGTACATCACTTTTGTCTTCTGAAAGTTCATTTTTAATCCCACTTCTTTACTCTTGTCAGCAAGTTCCTGGATCATACTCTGTAGCTCTGATGGGGTAGTTGCAAAAATGACTACGTCATCAGCAAAACGAAGGTGGCTTAGATAATCTCCATTAATCTTTATCCCTTTGTTTTCCCAGCTCAGCGACTGAAAAACACCCTCCAAAGTGGCATTAAAGAGCTTCGGAGATATGGTGTCACCTTGTCTCACTCCCTTTTCAATTTTTATGTGTGTTGTATTTTCAAACAGCCGAATCTTTGCACTTGCATTTTCATAGATGTTATTAATAATATTAATGTATGCATCTTCAATACCGCAGGATTTCAAAGCCATTGCAACTGCTGATGGTTTCACCGAATCAAAGGCTTTTTCATAATCGATAAAAGCCATGCACAATGGAAGCTCATATTCCCTCGCTCTTTCAATTAGTTCTCTCAGTACGTGGATATGATCTATTGTGCTGTAGCCACTCCTGAATCCAGCTTGTTCTCTCAGTTGAGCCATGTCCAGTGTCACCTTCAAGCGGTGTGAAAGAACTTTAGTGAAGATTTTATAAACCACTGATAGGAGGCTGATAGGTCTGTAGTTCCTGAGATCCTCAATGTCACCTTTTTTATGTAGCAAGATCATTGTAGCGTTGTTCCAATCCTCAGGAATTTTCCCTTCATTAAGGCATCGAGTGAAAATTTGGGCGAGTACTGTTTCGATTTCTCCACTTGCTTCTTGTATGATGTCTACAGTAATTCCATCTTCTCCTGGAGCTTTTCCCCGCTTCATGTTCTTGATTGCATGTGCAACTTCTGCTGGAATGACTGGAAGAACTCTGGTACTGGTACCTTTCATGATGTCTGGAGTACATGTATCATCCCTTTCATATAATTTGGAGTAGAAATCTTTCACTCTTGTCAAAATTTCGCCTCTATTTCTTGTTACAGAACCATCTTCTTTTCTCAGTGCCATAATCTGTTTTTTCCCCTTACTGAGATGTCCCTTTGCTATCTTTAGGCTTTGGTTGTTTTCAATTGCTGTCCTTACTAGTTCACAGTTGAATTTCCTTACGTCTTCAGTGATACTTTTTCTTACTGTTTTGCATAGCTCTATATATTCCACTTTGGAAGTCACATCTTCTTTAGTTGTCCTCATCACTCTTCTTTTTTGCATCAACATTTTGGTTTTTCCAGATAATTTGTTCACATGCAATTTGTTATTGACTACACAAATCCGTGTTGATGAACTCAGCAACTGATATGTCACCAGCTGGTGGCATTAAGAGGACAAGCTATTTCATTATAGCTGATAAATCCAAAGGGCGATAGAAATGGTGAATATATTTCAAATACCTGGAGATAATGTCAATAGACGATGTCATCACTCTGTCCACGCTGTTTTATAAACAACGTGTAGCAACTGAAATATAAAAGCGAACGCACTCGGCTAGTTATCGAGAGATCTGGGGTTCGATCGCAGCGGTGTCGGATGTACAATTTTTCAGTTGCTATTCGTTGTTTATAGAATAACGTGGACAGGGCGATGACATCGTATATTTACATCTCCACTGTGTCCTTGAGAGAATTTCAGATACATTTGGCTAGCTTAAAAGAGGGCCTAAAGAGGGAACTTCGTTACAGGATGTGCTTTCCCCCGTTAACATTACAGCTCTTAGGAGATACCCTAAAATGCACTTTCTGGCAATATTTTTTATAACAATATATTGTGCACACCTGGTGACGTGCCTACCCCTCAGGACATAATTGAGATAAAGCAGTGAGAGCACAAGCCAGTGAAGTGTAGTGGATAGCACTCGGAGCTCCAGATCCGAGAGTTGTGGGTTCAAATCCCCCCCCCCTTGCATAAAAATGATGAATACATTTGCTTCCCTATAATATATTCTCTGTACGTAGTCAGAAAACGTTTGCCAGTAACGAGGAAACGGGGAGACTTAATCCAATTTGACCGCGGTCAGATAGTTGGGACGCGCAGAGCAGGTGCTAGTATTTCGGAAACAGCTGCACTACTTGGCTACTCACGTACTACTCTATCAAGGGTGTACCAAGATTGGATTCACCATGCACAGACATCTAAAAGAAGGTCTCTCATTGGTCAGCTACCCGCGGTTGATCCTTGATGTGGGCGTCGACTCTCATGATTAATATCTCAGCAACGACTGCAACAGTCATCGAGCTCACACACCAGTGCAAAAGGGGTGTAGTTCGAACTAATTTCCACATGCACCATACACCGTAACTTGCTTTTCCTGCAGTTCCACACCCCGGGACAGGTGAGGGTACCCCATTATGACGCACAATTATCTCAAACAACGCCCCCCATGGGGTAAAGAACGTCGGCAATTGACCCTCGACAGATGGAAGAATGTAGACTGGAGCGATGAGTCCCCTTTTCTGCTATACCATGCTGATGGCCAGGTTCGCATATGGCGTAAACAGCATAACACCCTATCCCCTGGTTTCGCAGTTGGGGTTCAACAGGCCAGTGGAAGTGGTGTTCTGTTGATGGCTATGTTTGCATATGGCATAAACAGCATGAAGTCCTATCCCTTGGTTGTACATTTAGAGTTCAACAGCCAAGTGGAGGTGGTGTTCTGTTGATGGCTATGTTTGCATATGGCATAAACAGCATGAAGTCCTATCCCTTGGTTGTACATTTAGAGTTCAACAGCCAAGTGGAGGTGGTGTTCTGTTGATGGCTATGTTTGCATATGGCATAAACAGCATGAAGTCCTATCCCTTGGTTGCACATTTAGAGTTCAACAGCCAAGTGGAGGTGGTGTTCTGTTGATGGCTATGTTTGCATATGGCATAAACAGCATGAAGTCCTATCCCTTGGTTGTACATTTAGAGTTCAACAGCCAAGTGGAGGTGGTGTTCTGTTAATGGCTATGTTTGCATATGGCATAAACAGCATGAAGTCCTATCCCTTGGTTGTACATTTAGAGTTCAACAGGCAAGTTGAGGTGGTGTTCTGTTGAAGGCTATGTTTGCATATGGCATAAACAGTATGAAGTCCTATCCCTTGGTTGTACATTTAGAGTTCAACAGCCAAGTGGAGGTGGTGTTCTGTTGATGGCTATGTTTGCATAAGGCGTAAACAGCATAAAGCCCTATCCCTGGTTGCATAGTTAGGGTTCAACAAGCCAGTGGATGTGGTGTTCTGGTGATGTCTGTGTTTGCATATGGCATAAATAACTTGAAGTCATATCCCCTGGTTGCACAGTTGGGGTTCAACGAGCCAGTGGATGTGTTGTTCTGTTGATGTCTGTATTTGCATATGTCATGTAAATGGACAATGTCATCGCTCTTTCCACGGTGCCGGAATACAATTTTTCAGTCGCTATGCGTTGTTTAAAAAATAACGTGGAAAGAGCTATGACATTGTCCATTTACATTATCTCCACGTATTTGATATATATTAATGCATATGTCATAAATAACTTGAAGTCATATCCCCTGGTTGCACAGTTGGGGTTCGACAAGCCAGTGGATGTGGTGTTCTGTTGATGTCTGTGTTTGCATATGGCATAAATAACTTGAAGTCATATCCCCTGGTTGCACAGTTGGGGTTCAACAAGCCAGTGGATGTGGTGTTCTGTTGATGTCTGTGTTTGCATATGGCATAAATAACTTGAAGTCATATCCCCTGGTTGCACAGTTGGGGTTCAACAGCCAGTGGATGTTTTGTTCTGCTGATCGCCGTGTTTGCATAAGGCGTAAACAGCATAAAGCCCGATGAGTGGAAGTTTTTGTCGTGCTAATTAAGATTTACCGGTAGACCATATTGCTGCCTTAAGCACGAAGAACAAGACGTTACCCATTTCAACACGAAATACACCAGTTCGAATCATTGCAAGTTGTAAAAACATCTTTACTTACGAAAATTAAAACTTGTTTAAAAGGTTAAAATGATTAAAATAATGTGCGATATCTTTCGGGTTTGTCTTTTACAGACCCATCCTCAAGCACAACAAGAAACTCACACGGGGCACGCTGGCTTATGTAAACACCTCTGTGCATCTGCAAGATACAACGAATGGATTGTACTACAAGGTCGGGTATGCTTTACACAGAAAGTAACCAATGAAAATATATCCCTTGGTTGCCCAGTTGGGGTTCAACATGCCAGTGGATGTGGTGTTCTGTTGATTTCTGTGTTTGCGTATGGCATAAACAGCATAAAGTCCTATCGCCTGGCTGCACATTGGGCGTTCAACAGGCCGATATAAGTCGTGTTCTGGTTTGGACGCTACAGGGTCAGACCACGTCCATCCATATATGTATGAGGTTTGCTCGGACACAGTGCCATCTTTGAACAGGACAACGCACTGTGTCATCCGGCACGCATTACTGTTGAGTGGTCGGAGGAACACGACAACGAATTCGTCATATTCCTTTGGTCCCCCCAAACTCTCCTGCTTGTAACCCAATTAAGCATTTCTGGGATGTCCTAGAACGGGGTGTGGAAGCTGTTGATACTCCTCCATGTAATAAACGGGAACTGACAGAGCTGATGCAGCAGATATGGGTCAAGTTACACATGGACGGTTATGGACATCTTGTAGAATCTGTTTTTAGGCGTCTGCAAGTCGTGAATGCCCGGAAAGGTTAACCAACGCATCATTGGGTAGGTCTTATTAATGCAAAGCTCGGCCCATAAGTGCGAAGTCAGTTTACCTGGAACACCAATATAGTGAAGTTCGAATAATTATTGTGAATCTCGGATAGCCTAACACTCAACGCCCTTCATTAAGCATGACTAAATGAGCAGATATATACTAGGGGTGTTCAAATGAAAAGGTACGAAACGTCATAAGAACGTAACCGTTAACATATTTGCCTATGCCGCTATGGGAGAACGTAGCGACACATCTAGGGATGCGATTGGAGTCGCCGGCGTGGATCGGAGCATGCGTGGGCGCCCGCATGCGCAGGAGAGAGCAGAGGCTCTTATAAAGAGCGCCGTCCAATTGACGCGGCAGTGCGTGTGAGGACAGGATGGCGTTCACATTGCAAAATTCGACGATTGAGGAGCAGCGAGGCGTTATCCGATTTCTGACAGCGGAAGGTGTTAAACCGGCCGCTATTCATCGCGGAGGGTGTGGTTCTGCTCCATGATAACGCGCGTCCACACGTCTAAAGTGTCACACACGCGGAACTGGACAAGTTCCAGTGGGAGCAGCTTGACCACCCGCCCTACAGCCCGGACATGTCGCCCTGCGATTTCCATGTGTTTGGTCCCCTGAAAAAACATCTGAAAGGGAAGCGCTTCCACTCGGACGACGAACTCAAGGACGCTGTGCAGGACTGGGTCTTGTCACGGCCACAGGAATTTAGGGAATAAGGAATCCTTCGGCTCGTTAATCAATGGGATCGTTGTGCTACGGTCTATGGTGTATACTTTGAATAAAGTCTTCATTTATACCCACAGTGTCGTTTCGTACCTTTTCAATTGAACACTCCTTGTAATAAGCATAGTAGTAAAAAATATAAAAGTCAGTAGGTATTCAACGTTTTACTTAGTCCCTTAGATACTAGTTAGTGCAATTCATCATATCAATTATGGCAGTACTGGCACCAGTAAAATATGATATAGTTACGAAAGTTCATATGCGCCTGGGCAAGCTAAAATCTGACCTCAAGATGGAAAGAAAAGTTTAATTGCGAGTATGGTAGTGAGAAGGATTGGCAACGTTTGGGCTAGGATACCTACATGTTACACCCCAGCGTGTTATACTGTATTAGGTGTACAAATAAATTTTAAAGCGTGACCCCCTCTGTATTCGCAACGTGCGACGAGAAACAAAGCAAAACACATATTTGGAGCCATTTTCATCAACGGAACTGTTATTGGTGCAAGTTACAGGCAGCTACTAGCCGAGGAGTTCGGACCCTGAGCTCGACGCCATCGGATGGTCAACACGTACTGGTTCATGCATGATGGTGCACGTCCACATAGAGTTGTTGATGTGTTTTCCTGGCTACAGGACATCTTTCAGGACCGTACCATCGCTTTGGACACTGCGAGATTCATTGGGCAGGGCATTGAATGGCCACCCCATAGCTCTAACGTGAACCCATGTGATTTTTTCCTGTGGGGTTATTTGAAGGACCGAGTCTTCAGGACTGGCCCCAAGACCCTGGAGAACCTCAAAAAAGCCATTGCAGACGAAATCTAGGCCAACAAATAAGACGTGTTGCAGCATGTTATCGGCAATTTCCAGTCCCGTCTCTATACGATGGTTTGCGGAGACGGTGGCCATTTTGAAAATCTGTTCTATTATTTTCACTTATTGCTTGAGTTTCTCTGAAATTTCAGCAAATTTGATCCAGTAATAACGAAGTTGTGTCATTTTACTCTTTACCACGTCTTTTGCAAAAAAAGACCGTGCTTATGTTATCGGTTTGTACGTCCGTACGTCCGTCTGTACCCACAATATCTCTAGAACTATTAGTCCGATTTGAAAAATTCTTTTTGCATTGCGAAGTTTGAAATACTAGAATGATGATCCTTTATTTCGTCTTCTTTTACGATGTACAATTTCACCGCTACAGGGCGTAAATGCAGAAGATTTCGAATTCAAAAATACGTTTTATTCCACATATTTGTTTCTAAACATCGCATTGAAAACATTATTTTACGTTTCGATTCCATTTATGCCGAAGAGTATTTCAGATATAGTTACTTTTCCGAATTACGCACATAGTTTCCGCTAGGGGTGTAAAAGTAAATTACATTTTTCCCGATAACTTTTCTTCTAAAGCTCCGATTTGAAATTTTTTTCTTCAGCGGATACACCTCCGGATGGAAAATGTTTTGCATAAAATTTCAAATTTTTGGTAAAGAATATTTTGGCCACTAGGGGGCACGTAAGTGTTAATTTTTACTTCTGATGTATTTGCCATAAAATATGAGCTTCTGAAATATCGATTGAAAACATTCTTTCGTGGACTGATGCCACTTACATCGATAAATCTTTTCGGAATATTTTCTTCTTAAAATAATCCACAGTTTCTCCGGCAGGGGCGTAGATATATATCTTATTTTTGTCAATATCTCTACTTCTAGGAGTCCAACTTGAAAAATTCCTTCTTTGTTGGATAGTGTTTTCAGTGTGACATGTTTCTCATATAATTTCAAAAATTTCAAGTAATTCATAGACTTTCTGCTAGGCGACGTAATGATAAATTGCGTTTCCCCCTGTATCTCTGCTTCTAAATCTTTAATTTGAAAAATTATTTCTGCACAGTATACAGCTTCTTATGAGAAATCGTTTGCACATAATTTCTATTTTTTGTAAAAAAAAAATGGTTTGGCCACCAGGTGGCTTAAATCTTAATTTCCGCTTCTGATGTATTTGCTGGAAAATATGAGCTTCTAAATTCTCGATTGAAAAAAACGTCGTTTGTAGACCGATACTACTCATGTCGAAAAACCTTTTAGAAACATTTTCTTCTTAAAATAATGCATGGTTTCTACGCCAGGGGCGTAGATGTATATCTTATTTTTGTCAATATCTCTACTTCTAGGAGTCCGATTTGAAAAATTCCTTCTTTGTTGGGTAGTGTTTCCATTTGATATGTTCTTCCTATAATTTCAAAATTTTCAAGTAATTCATAGACTTTCCGCTAGGGGGCGTAAAGGTAAATTGCTTTTTACCTATATCTCTGTTTCTAAATCTCCGATTTGAAAAATTCTTTATGCACTTGATACAGCTTCTGATGGGAAATCCTTTGCACATAATTTCTAATTTTTGTAAAAAACGGTTTGGCCACCAGGTGGCGGTTTGGCCACCAAGTCTCAATTTCCGCTTCTGATGCATTTGCAGCAAAACATGAGCATCTAAAATCTCGATTAAAAAAAAGTCTTTTATTGACCGATACTACTCATGTCGACAAACCTTTTAGGAACATTTTTTTCTTGAAATAATGCATGGTTTCTACGACAGGGGGCGTAGATATATATTTTACTTTTGTCAATATCTCTACTTCTAAGAGTCCGATTTGAAAAATTCCTTCTTTGTTGGATAGTGTTTCCGATGCGAAATGTATTTCCTATAAATCCAAAATTTTCAAGTAGATCATAAACTTTCCGCTAGGGGGCACAATGGGAAATTGCATTTTTTGCGTTATTTCTGCTCCTAAAACTCCGATTTGAAAAATTCTTCCTGCATCGCATACAAGATGGAAAATATTTTTCACATAATTTCTAATGCTTGGTAAAGAATGGTTTGGCCACCTGGGGGCATAAGCGTTAATATCTGCTTCTGATGTATTTGTTCCAAAATCTGGGATCCTGAAAACTCGACTAATTTTTTTTTTCTTGGACTGATACCGCTCATATGGATAAACTTTTGAGAATACTTTCTTCCTAAAATAATGCATGGCTTTCCCACCAGGGGACGTAAAGTCACATCTTATTTTAGTCGATATCTCCGTATCTAAGAGTCCGATTAGAAATTTTTTTTCATGTTGTAGAGCGTTTCCGGTGCGAAATGTTTCTCATACAAATTCATGCTTTTCTTAACGCACAAGTCTGCAACCAGAGGGCGTAAGCTCACGATTCCGTTTACAGCAATATCTGAGGGACTAAAATCCCAATTGAAAAATTTCTTTCTTCCGTCAGATACTATTGTTTTCCATACCGGTTCCATTGACTTTGAATATCTTTGATAAATTTAGTTTGCGTCAGAATGGATTCAAAAGACGTGGTTATTACACCCGAAAATTCGGTGTCATCTTTCTTGTTAACACATTTTCTTGGCCACCCGGTACATTACACTCACCTTTCATGCACGAAAAAAATATGAACATCTTTAATTATGGAATGATCCAAACAAAAGTAGTTCTCACAGTGAGCACATTTCATGAATGCTGTTTTATCGCAATCTTATGTACCACATTCCTCAATTAGGCCCGATTCAAAACAATAATCGAGAGGTGTTTGAAAGTATCCATGATTAGCAGTGAAATAACCACACTTATAAAATGCAAAAGGGATTAGTTTTTGAAATTGTGGCGCTAAAAACTGATAGTGAACAAAACACTGCAGACGGAGAAAGTGGTCTTTGTTCATGTCTGATGTTACCAACACAGTTCATGTCTGATGTTACCAACACAGTGTCCGTTATGAATTTAACCATATTTTTATGGGAAATAATTATAAGAAGTTATAATATAACATTCATAATATACATAATATAATGCTCATGAACAAGGCTATAGTGGCTCCCCCTGTTGTCCTAAACAGCTCAAAGTTTGGGTATAAATATATCAAGTTTTCGGATATTATCTGACTTACCATCATTGTCACATTTACGCCAAAATCGGATTTTCATCTTCAAAATTTGTAATATACTTTGATTTTGTAATTAGCGACAACCACATGTCCGTTTCCTTGTTAGGTAACTAATGTAATAAAAGTGATAATGAATTGAGAGGCAATTGTTCAGTGTGAATGCCAAACATAAAGGAGGACATATTTTATAAATAAGGTATATATATTTGTAAAGTAAGGTTTTATTTGTTTCTTACAGCACGCACAAATTTAAATGTTTTTCATTTGTCCCTATTAACTTGCACATTGCTGTACATCCTGTTTGCAGCGTAAAAGAAACATAATGCTGAGTTTTTCCTGATATATCTAAAATAAAAAAAAAAACAGTCGAAACAGTCTTCAAATATTTATGAAGATTCGGAGACTCCGTTTTCGTCATTAAAACACACTTAACCGAATCAATTACGTCTTGTCATATCCCTTCCCCCCATGGTTGCTTTTTTTTCTAGATTTCAACTGAGATTTATTTTTCCTGAGGTAAAAAAAGAAAGGGGAGGAAGCACGCCTTCCATTTTTTTTTCATAAAATTTCGCTCTTTTCTTGCATTTAAGGAAGATAGACATCGATCTACCTTTAAAACATCACGACAAAATAAATCGCGAAAGTTAAAAGTTATCAAAATCTCTTCATACTGCAACAAAATAAATGGAGTGTCACGAGTGATAAATGTGAAGAAGAAAAAGTCTTGTGCTTCGATATTGACGGGAAACCTGAGATGAAAAGAGCACACCCAGTAGCTATAACTCAGGAAACATTATTGTGATGCAAATGCCTTTAGAATCATTTAACAGGATTTTCACGTAGTTTTTAGAAGGATCTTAGGGATCTGGCAAGGACATTATGTGGCAAAACACTATTGCGCTGATTGTTCCAAAATAAGCCTACCCATACTTCTTGGAATTTTTTTACCCTATAAATCAAAACTTCTGTGTTATGTGTTCCTGAATATATCTACAGTTTCATTCAATAAGGTCCATCGAGTGGGTTTCCTTAGCTCCTGTTTGCGTTTTCACGTGAGGTTTGAATTATTTCATTTAAAGTCCAGCTCCATGGGATTTATGGGAGAAAAAAGAATCGGTAAAGGATTTTATTTGAGAACAGCATATTTCCCCTATTTCCTAGTACTTTTGATCTACAGGGTTACAAGAAAAGTCCTTGATCATGCCAATATCTCACAAACTATGGCAGTTAGCGATTTATTTCTGGTGCAGTTGTATAGAAAACCCTCGACGGCGTACACAATAGCACCTCGAGGGAACCCCTCGCCCCCTTTTTTTTGGGGGGGGGGCGAATGAGAGGGCTATAGCGCTCTCCTTTGCAGATAAGACAAAAAAATCAATTACAAACTTATTCAGCGAGACAAAAATAGTGTATGTTTTTGTCCCATAACATCAGATCACTGGAAAATATCAAAAGGTTTTCCTTGTCTCTGCGAAATCACATTGTAAATCGCCCTGATCTCCATAACGAATCTCAATCCTATCATTAAATTGTAATTCCAAGCATGCTGCTAACAGTGGTGCTTCTGTTATAACCATCTTACTTGCTTTCATATATGTCATATGTTTTATTCGTTTTCTTACATCTGATAGGGGGAATCGCCTTACAACCAATCTGTTCAGATTCCTTCTGGTGTATTGTATTTTCATATAACTGTAAGTTTTAAATGTGCGCAATAAATAATTGTATTGTATTCTATTGTAAGACAATCACAACATCCCGGCAACAATGCCAGAGTATTTAGACAAGAAATTATTACTTATCCAAACTGGTAAGTTCTAAGTAAATGAAAGCACAAAGGAAAAGTTTTCCTACATACCTTATTAACAGTAATTGTTTTGAAATAAAACGCAGTTCCATGACATATTCAAAATCACACCTTGATGACCAATACAGTAAAAAATACACTGAGACAAGTAGTAATAGCATAAAGTGGTGAAACACTCATGCAATAGGAAAGCTGTATGCACATCTAATTGACATGGGAACGTGGCAAAGTTTCCGACTTCCCGTCACTGGTGCACGAAATGTTGGCATACCGACCCCGCATATCATTTTTGTATTCTGATGACGGAGCAGAAAGCACATTGTGACGTATATTCTAAATTAACTTTGCATTTTAGTTTCTTTCCCTGTGTAAATTTTGAGTATACTTCACAATTAACGTGATATCTTCTCTCTCAAACGAATACTGTTGGCAACACAATTGAGGTAGAATGAACGTGACGTATACTTTTTATGAGATTCATAGATATAAATTACAAGACAACAGTTGCTCGTGTGGGGTGTTGAATGTGGGATGTTAATTTGTGTTAGAGATGTGTTTTGTGATTTCTATACTATCCTGAAATGCCATTATCTGTGCTGGAGAAATAAAGCATCATCTTCAGTAAGTTTACTTCTGTCTAAATGTTTCGTCTGGCCATTAAGGTTTAATTTAGGAACTCTTTCATCGTATGGTTATGTTTTAAAATAACGTAAGAAGAGCGATAAAAGTTCAAGCTCGAAAAGACATTACGTTAAAACATTTGAAATCCATGCAAATATATTTCGAACACAGTGACTCGGGTAGCTTTTCGCATTTGGAGAGTCCCCTTTCATTTTTATTATGGAACAAAAACATTTATGTACTATTTTTGCCTCACTGAACAAGTTTGTAATTGACGTTTCTGCTTTATCTGCAAAAGGGGGCGCCATAGTACCCTCAATCCCCAAAAAACGGCGCGAGGGGATCCTTCGTGGTGTTATTGTGTGCGACATAGGGGTTTCCTATACAACTGCACAAGAAGTAAATAGCTAACTGCCATAGTTCGTGAGATATTGGCATGATCTAGGACTTTCCTTGTAACCCTGTATACTATACACATCTTGAGGGTTTCCTATACAACTGCACAAGAAGTAAATCGCTAACGGCCATAGTTCGTGAAATATTGGCCTGATCTAGGAAGTGTCCTTGTAACCCTGCAGACGCTTTGATTCTTATACTTCCACCTCAAAACGTCCATGCCACATAAGCCACTGCTTTTCTTTTCGTCTGTTTGTGTGAGGGTTTTACACCAACAGTGAGCAATTCAACGGGCTATAAGCATTCACCTGTCCCTAATTTAAGGCCACTGTTTCCAGGAAAGAGACACAGGACACAGACAGTGCCGTAAGACCAACACAGCATTCATGCTTCACCAGGATTCGAACCCAGATGAATTCTCAGACACCAAGGCTTAGACCAAAACGCTACCGTGACGGCTTCATTTTCTGTAAAAATGTTTTCCTTATCATATTTTGCATATACACTGGTGCTCAAAAATTAAGCAATTTTTTTACATATAAAAAACATGCATAACTCTCGACGTATACAAAGAAACACACTAAAAATTGATTATCCTGCATTTATCCTCCTTGATGGCGCAGTTGTCTAATCGATTGCTTCTATTCATTCGTCCGAGATGGGTCCGGGTTCAAATCCCGGTGAGGCATGGATGTTGTGTTTGTCTTACGGCACTTGCTCTCTCACTTCCCTGGAACCATTGGTCCTAAATTAGGGATGAGCGACTGCTTATTGCGCATTGAATTGCTCACGGTGGTCATTAAACTTCACCTAATAAAAATACAAATTAGGATTGAGCTCAAATAATGCGTTCTCATCTTGTAGCCGTTCTAGGCAAATCTTGCGTTCACTTAATTTTTGCTGCAGGCAAACCGGAAATTCAAATTAGGATTGGTCACCTCCGGTAGCGCAGTGGTCTGAGCGCTGGCTTATGATCATTCGTCCCAGAAAGGTCCTGGTTCGAATCCCGTGCGACATGAATGTTGTGTTCGCATTACGGCAGTGGTTCTCTCCATTCCCTGGAACCAGTGACCCTAAATAAGGGACTGGCGACTACTTATAGCCCATTCAGTTGCTCACGGTTTTCGTTAAACTTCAGTCACTAAAAAACCAAATTAGGATTGAGCTTAAATAATGCGTTCTCATCTTGTAGCCGTTCTAGGCAAATCTTGCGTTCTCTTTATTTTTACAGCAGGCAAGCCGGAATATTCAAATTAGGATTGGTCACTTCCGATAGCGTAGTGGTCTGAACGCTGGCTTGTGACCATTCGTCCTAGAATGGTCCTTGTTCGAATCCCAGGGAGGCATGAATTTTGTGTTTGAATTACGACAGTGGCTCTCTCCTCCCTGGAACCATTGGTCCTAAATTAGGGATGAGCGACTGCTTATAACCCATTGAGTTGCTCACGGTGGTCGTTAAACTTCACTCAATAAAAAAACAAATTAGGATTGAGCTGAAATAATGCGTGACTGAACTCTCATCTTGTAGCCGTTCTAGGCAAATCTTGCGTTTACTTTAATGGTTGCGTTGAGATGATCATTTAATGAAGACATTGTTTGGATTATTTTCACCGGTTGAGAACGATTGTTAAGGTGGAAGCAAATCAGTCCCAGACAGATGTTTCCAGAGCACTGAATGTCCCGCAAAATGTCACTCAAGACTCTGAAGACCATTTCAACAGACAAGAGTTGTTTGTTGTCTACCGTTGCAAGGGCCGTGGAAGAGATACAACTCCTGCGGGCAACCGCTATAAAAGTCTGAATTCCGAATGGAGATATGCGTAAGGCAAGGTAAGTACAGAAGATGTTCATACATTTTTAGATAATTTTTGATAAGAAATTACAGAAGATAAGAGAATTGAAAGTGGCAAGAGCGTGTTAGATGAACACGAAAGAAACATCTGCTGCAGTTAAATATCGTCTGCTAAGAAAATGGCGCACGTAAACAAGCTGTGGATAGAAGGTTATGTTTTTGATAAGAAATTACAGAAAATACGAGAATTGAAAGTGGCAACAGCGTGTCAGATGAACACGAAAGAAACACCTGCTGCAGTTAAATATCGTCTGCTAAGAAAATGGCGCACGTAAACAAGCTGTGGATAGAAGGTTATGTTTTTGATAAGAAATTACAGAAAATACGAGAATTGAAAGTGGCAACAGCGTGTTAAATGAACACGAAAGAAGCATCTGCTGCAGTTAAATATCGTCTGCTAAGAAAATGGCGCACGTAAACAAGCTGTGGATAGAAGGTTATGTTTTTGATGAGAAATTACAGAAAATAAGAGAATTGAAAGTGGCAACAGCGTGTTAGATCAATACGAAGGAACATCTGCTGCAGTTAAATATCGTCTGCTAAGAAAATGGCGCACGTAAACAAGCTGTGGATAGAAGTTTATGTTTTTGATAAGAAATTACAGAAAATAAGAGAATTGAAAGTGGCAACAGCGTGTTAGATCAATACGAAGGAACATCTGCTGCAGTTAAATATCGTCTGCTAAGAAAATGACGCACGTAAACAAGCTGTGGATAGAAGGTTATGTTTTTGATAAGAAATTACAGAAAATAAGAGAATTGAAAGTGGCAACAGCGTGTTAGATCAATACGAAGGAACATCTGCTGCAGTTAAATATCGTCTGCTAAGAAAATTGCGCACGTAAACAAGCTGCGGGTGGAAGGTTATTATTTAGATCTTTACGAAGAGAAGTATTCGTATTCTGTAATGAAAAAACGCTCTAAAAATCGTGGAATTAGCATATCAAAATGCAAAATAGGTTATTTATTGATAATAGAGGGAAATTCGTTACGCATTGTTTTTAACAGGAACGAGAACTTCAAACGACTACCCAAAGAAGTTTTGTACATTTACGAGTATTTCAAAATTCTGATCTTAGGGGCCGTCCATAAAGTACAATCGTGATTTTTTACTACTTTTCGACCCCCCCCCCTCCCCATGTCACATTTTGTCCGTTTGTTGATACCACGCTCCCTAAAAAGTACGTCCTAATTCCCGCAACCCCCTTTACTTTTAGCACGTATTTTGTAAAAAAAGATCGTGCTTATGTTACCGGTTTGTCCGTCCGTCCGTCTGTACCCACGATATCTCGGCAGCTATTAGTCCGACTTGAAAAATTCTTTTTGCATTGGGAAGCTTGAAATATGCAAATGATGATCCTTTGTTTCGTTTTCTTTTACGATGTACAATTTCGCCGCTAGAGTGAGTAAATGCAGATGATGTAGAGTTCAAAAATACGTCTTATTCCACATATTTGCTTCTGAACATCCGATTGAAAAAATTATTTAATCTTTCGATTCCATTTATGTCGAAGAGTATTTTAGGTACAGTTACTTTTTTCAAATTACGCATAGATTTTCCGCTAGGGGCCGTAAAAGTAAATTGCATTTTACCCGTCTTCTTCTAAAACTCCGATTTGAAAATTGTTTTCTTCAGCGGGCGGATACACCTCCTGAAGGAAAATCTTTTGCATATAATTTTAAATTTCTGGTAAAGAATACTTTAGCCACCAGTGGGCGTAAGTGTTAATTTTTTCTTCTGATGCATTTGCCATAAAATCTGAGCCTCTAAAATATCGACTGAAAAAAATATTTTTTGGACTGATGCCACTCACATCGTTAAACATTTTCGGAAGAATTTTTTCTTAAAATATTCCAAAGTTTCTCCGCCAGGGGGCGTAGATGTATATCTTATTTTTGTTAATTTCTCAACTTCTAAGAGTCCGATTTGAAAAGTTCCTTCTTTGTTGGATAGTGCTTCCAGTGTGACATGTTTTTCATATAAATTTCAAAATTTTTAAGTAATTCATAGACTTTCCGCTAGGAGGCATAGTGGTAAATTGCGTTTCCTCCTATATCTCTGCTTTTAAATCTCCGATTTGAAAAATTCTTTCTGCACCGGATACATATCCTGATGGGAAATCGTTTGCACATAATTTCTAATTTTTGTAAAAAAATGGTTTGGCCACCAGTGGGGCGTAAATATTAACGTCCGCTTCTGATGTATTTCCAGCAAAATATGAGCTAAAGTCTCGATTGAAAAGATTCGTCGTTTGCAGACCGATAGTACTCATGTCGACAAACCTTTTAGAAACATTTTCTTCTTAAAATAATGCATGGTTTCTACACTAGGGGGCGTAGATTAATATCTTATTTTTGTCAATATCTCTACTTCTAGGAGTCCGATTTGAAAAATTCCTTCTTTGTTGGATAGTGTTTCTAGTGTGACACGTTATTCATATAACTTCAAAATTTTCAATTAATTCATAGATTTTCCGCTAGGGGCGTAAATGTAAATTGCTTTCCCTTCTATATCTCTGCTTCTAAATCACCGATTTGAAAACTTCTTTCTGCACCGGATACAGCTCCTGATGGGAAATCCTTTGCACATAGTTTCTAATTTTTGTAAAAATGGTCTGGCCACAAGGTGGCGTAAATCTTAATTGCCGCTTCTATGTATTTGCAGCAAAATATTAGTTTCTAAAATCTTGATTGATAAAAAAGTGGTTTGTTGACCGATACTACTCATATCGACAAACCTTTTAGGAACCTTTTCCTCTTGAAATAATGCATGATTTCTACGCCAGGGGGCGTAGATATATATCTTATTTTTGTCAATATGTCTACTTCTAGGAGTCCGATTTGAAAAATTCCCTCTTTGTTGCATAGTGTTTCCGATGCAAAATGCTTTTCTTATAAATTCAAAATTTTCAAGTAAATCATAGGCTTTACGCTAGGGATGGCACAAAGGTAAATTGCGTTTTCAGCGTTATTTCTGCTTCTAAAACTTCGATTTGACAACTTTTTCCTGTATCGCATACAAGACCTGATGGAAAATATTTTTCACATAATTTCTAATTTTGGTAAAACATGGTTTGGCCACCACGGGGCATAAGTGTTAATTTCTGCCTCTGATGTATTTGTAACAAAAATAGAAATACAAAAATAGTAGATCTTTGTTTGATGTTTCTGGTCCAAGTTAAATGTCTGTATTAATTATTCATTCTCCTAATTATTTCTTCAGTTGCTGCTTACCATCTTTGATGAATCCCCAGCATTGTGCGGAGCTCCAAGAAGCAACCTGCTAAATTGGCTTGGCAGTTGGCTTTTGTGAGTCTGGAAGAATTCAGGCCGCTGTGGTGTAGCGGAAGCATATCCGGTGGGTAACTGGAAGGCCCTGGATTCGACTACCGTTGGCGGCAATGATAATTTTTCCGTGACTCACTTATAAGCGTGGAAAGAGCGAAAATCAATACCCAGTGAAACCGAAACCATGAAAGAGCGAAGGTCAATACCCAGCGAAACCATGGTCGGCTTGAAATAATAAATATTTGTGACGAACTACGTTGCATTATCTTATATAAAACGCAAAACGTCTGTTCGTCTGAAACAGCAAAAACTCTCGAACATCGAACTGTGGCATCGTGAAATTTGCATAGCTTATTAATACTGGAAATTTTAGGTCAACGCAACTATTTTAAGATCTCTGCGTAGTTCCGTTCGCGAGTTATGAATTAATCAATAAGCGAATCAATAAAGTGAGCTTCGTTTGCTACGTCATCCTGTTCCAAATCTGAAAGCACGTGACGGCATTCATTGTCCGGCACATCCACAGGTGTTTCTATTCTTTGTGCATAACAAAATGCAAAAACGAACTTTGAGAAATCATAACGAAACGGGCTGAAATTTTCATCAACGCTATGAATTGGTAATAAGAGGAGTCCCTCAAAATTTCACCGAAATCCAGTCAAAACTTTTTAAAATAGGCATGGGATTTTTTATTTATTGGTAAAAAGAAAAATATACGCAGAAACCGTTAATAAAATGTTGACGGCTAATTGAAAAAGTTATTTACCGATTCAGACGAAATTTGGAGGTCATGTTCCTCTTAACGATTTATGGTGTTCAATAAAATTTCCTTCAGTTTGGTAAAGTATTCAAAAAAATAAGTTTTTAACTTTTTTATCCTAGAGATTCGCCCATCAAAGACATCTGAAATTGAAAGCACGTGGCGAATTTGATCGTCGATAACAAATTGTTATCGAATTTTGTTCAGTCAGTGTTCTAATGCTGTGTCTCCTGGACGCCTGTTAAATAATTCGTAACCTGTTTGGCCCGTTTGATTCTACAGATTCCATAGATTCTGCACTGGACAAAGCCGGGTAGTAAAGATAGTCGTGGACTATTGAAAGTAGCAGTGGAATAAAATATCACTACTAATTTTAAGAAATTTTCATGTTATCTTGGAAATATCGATTTCAGTAAAAGGGCTATCTGATAGAACATTCAAGAAAGAAATACTTTTATCTTTAAACATAAATGATATTGCTGGAAAGTGTTCTAAAATGGTTAAAACATCCTCTCTAGATACATGAAGCATTAACTCAACATACACTGACGGAAAAAAATCCCAACACCACGAAAAAATAGTTGTAGAGGAATAAAATGGCGGCAATACATTTGTATAGGTAACACATTTAATCGATTAAGGTTTCAAGATCACAGCTTAATGTAAGCGCGAGAAGAGCCATTTTAAATGTGAAATGCTGGTACATTAATAACCAATGTAACCGCCAGAATGTTGAATGCAAGCACGCAAACTTTCATGCATTGTGTCGTACAGGTGCTGGATGCCAGTTTGTGGGATGGAGTTCCATGCCTTTTGCAATTGGTCGGTCAATACAGGGACGGTTAATGCTGGTTGGTAGTGACGCTGGAGTTGTCGTCCAATGATGTCCCATACGTGCTCGTTCGGTGAAAGATCTGGTGATGTAGTAGGCCATTGCAACATGTCGACACTCTGTAGAGCATGTTGGGTTACAACAGCGGTATGCGAGCGAGCGTTATCCTGTTGGAAAACACCCCCTGGAATGCTGTTCACGAATGGCAGCACAACAGGTTGAATCACCAGACCGACGTACAACTGTGCCGTCAGGGTTCGTGGGATAAAAAAGAGAGTGCTCCTGCTGTCATAGGAAATTGCTCCCTAGACCATAACTCCAGCTGTAGGTCCAGTGTGTCTCGGCCGCAGACAGGTTGGTTGCAGGCGCTCACCTGATCTCCTTCTAACCAACACACGGCCATCACTGGTATCCAGGCAGAACCAGGTTTCATCAGAAAACACAACAGATCTCCACTCCGTCATCCAATGAGCTCTAGCTTGACACCACTGACGTCGCAAACGGCAGTGGTTTGGAGTAAGTGGAATGCACGCTACAGGGCGTCTGGCTCGGAGCTGTCCTTCAAGTAACCGATTTGTAACAGTTCGTTGTGTCACTGTGGTGGCAACTGCAGCTCAAATTGCTGCCGCAGACGTGGTACGATGTGCCACGGCCATACGCCGTACACGGCGGTCTTCCCTCTCAGTAGTGCCACGTGTACAGCCGGAACCCGGTCTTCTTGATGCAGTACCTTCCCTTGACCACCGCTGCCAACAATCATGCACAGTGGCTACATTCCTGCCAAGTCGTTCTGCAATATTGCGGAAAGAAAATCCACCTTCTCGTAGCCCTATTACACGACCTCGTTCAAACTCCGTGAGCTGTTGATAATGGATTCTTCGTCTTCTTAAAGGCATTCTTGACTAACATCAACACCCTACGTCGAATCTCAACGATAACTAACGCTCACGAACGTTAGAGCGCGTATTTACAGCAAACCTGCTTTGCATGTTCCGAGGGAGCTACTAGCGCCCCACTTATACGCCGAGCGCGAAATTTACATAGACGTCATGTTACAGATGTACTGTCACCGCCTACCAACTGTCGTTTATCTAACACAACCCCTTCTTGGTGTTGGGATTTTTTTACCGTCAGTGTATAAACCTAACTTCATAAAATTGGGTCGCAAAAATTAGTAACTAGCACGCTACAATTTATTTTGTGCCTATTATGTGCGAAGCGTGTGCTTTTAGTCGTGCTGTCGTCTGCCCGTATTTGAACACACTCAATTCATACGTTTGACAGAATCCCCTCTACGCTTTGAAGAAACGCAGCGCGTAATAATGTATCCTCAGTGATTTAAGCTGTTTCTTCTGATCATTCGTCAGAGGGGAGTCTATAACGTAATTGTCTTTCCGCTGTAATTTAGTCTTTACGTCAGTCATTACGTTATGTATGCTAAAGTCAATGTAATATTAGAAGATACTCATACGCAGTACAAGAAAGAGGTCAATTGTAGTATTTACAAATTTGTTGATTTTGCTTGTATGGTTTGTACTCCACACTCACATCGGGTTTATTGGAGCACTCAATACAGTATCAGTGATTTAACATCCGATCGCAGTGTAACAGCACGTATATCATCAATAACAGCAATCTCCCAAATCAGATCAGACCACATCATATGAAGAAGATTTTAGGAAGGAAGTGTCTGACCCCAGGTCTTAAACAACCCTTAGAAATAGGAAGCTAGGGGATTTGGGCTAGAGTGCCCGATGGCAAAGAGATATGGGAGCGAGGTAGGAAAGAGGAGGAAGACACCCTTGTTTATTACCGGGGGGCCAGACGGCTTAATGTGCCCATCCGATATGCGGCGGATATTTAGTGGTTCTTACGATCGTACCTGCCTGGGATCGAACCCGAGGTCTTCTCCATGGCAATCTCCCAAAATAACCGCTGCATTGCCTTTTTATATATCGTTCTTATCCGGGCACACGTACGTCACACTTGTTCCGACCTCAGTGTGTTGCCAACGTTATTCTCGTTTGAGGAAAAAGGCATAACGTTAAGTTTGGAGAGTGTAAAATAGAACAAACTCAAATGTACATAGAAAAAGAAGCTCAAAAAGAAAAGTTAAAATAGAATATGCGTTACAATTGCGGGTTCGAATTACGCGAGGCATCGATATTGTGTTTGACCTATAACACTGGCTCTCTCCCTACCCTGGAACCAGTGGACTTCAATTGGGCACGCCCGACTTCTAATAGCTCATCGAGTTTCTGAGAGTAGTCGTTCCGGTTTGGGCTAGAAATAGAGTGAGTCGGTACGTACAGGAATACATTCCGTCAAGGGCCAGCATTGGTCGAGGACGAGACTTAAGTGAGTTTGATTGAGGTCAAGTTGTGAGAGCTAGGAAGGCCGGATGTTCAATCAGAGCAACGGTGAACCTGTTAGGAATTCCGCGACAAACCATAGCAAGAGTGTACCAGGAGTATGTGAAACACGACACATTCGGATGAAATGTGGCCGTAAAAGTTCATTGGATGATCGAGAGCGTCGACGATTGGCCTGCGTAGTACAGACGAGTCGGAGGGCTTGTTTGTAGCAAATTACGTCACAATTTAATGAACGAGCATTAATTAATGACGCAATTTAATGAAGGAGCATTAATTACGTCACAATTTAATGAACGAGCATCCACAAGCCTATGCTCAAAGACAATCCATCGACACGTAGCACAACTCGATTGGAGCAGTCGAAGACCACATCGTGTCCTGATGTTAACGGCAAATTACGTCACAATTAAATGAACGAGCAAGCAAATTACGTCACAATTCAATGAACGAGCATCCACAAGCACGTCACAATTACGTCACAATTAATTAAGTACGTCAAGTTACGTCACAATTAATTAAGTACGTCAAATTACGTCACAATTAATTAAGCACGTCACAATTACGTCAAATTACATCACAATTTAATAAACAGCAAATTACGTCACAGTTTTTTAATGAACGAGCATCCACAAACACGTCACAATTACGTCAAATTACGTCACAATTAATTAAGCACATCACAGTTACGTCAAATTACGTCACAATTAATTAAGCACGTCACAATTACGTCAACTTACGTCACAATTTAATAAACAACAAATTACGTCACAATTTTTTTAATGAACGAGCATCCACAAGCACGTCACAATTACGTCACAATTACGACAAATTACGCCACAATTAATTAAGCACGTCACAATTACGTCAAATTACGTCACAATTTAATTAACGAGCATTAATTAATGACACAATTTAATAAACGAGCATTAATTACGTCACAATTACAATTCATCGAGCATCGGCACGAGCATTAATTACGTCACTAAGACAATTCATCGACACATGGCACAACTCGATTGGAGCAGTCGAAAACCACATCGTGTCCCGATGTTAACGGTAGAGCATCGCATGATTCAGCAGCAGTTTGCAAAGGCCCGTCGAATAGATGATTCGAAACGCATCGGTTGGTCTAACGAATTCCGTTTAACACACTGTATCGCGCCAATGGCATCAGGCAGCGTGTGTGGCGTAAACCGCACAAAGCTATGGACCCCACATGCCAAGTTGGGGTATACCACAGGCCGGTGGATGTGGTGTAACTATTTGGGAAGCTTTCACGTGGTCCGGCCTAGGTTCCTTGGCACCTCTTGAGCCTTCCGTCACTGGTTCCAGCTATGTACAGCTCCTAGCCAACCATCTCCACCCTTTATTTACGCGCGTCTCTCCGAACCAAGTTCCGATCTTTCAACAGGACAACGCTCCACCCCATCGGTTCAGGCTGTCTCCAGGAGCGTAGCACTGAGCTTACCACACTCCCATGACCCCATCGCTCGCCGGACATCATCCCCATTGAGAATTTATGGGGCATATTAGAAGGAGCTGTTCGTGACCAACCATTCCCACCTACATCTCTGCCTGCTCTACGCCAAGCACTCTTAGATTGTTGGTCAGCGATACCCGAGTCTGTGTTTTGGAGTCTCATTCCGTACGTACGTCGATGTTTGGATGCTGTCCTGGGTGTAAAAGTTGGTGCCACACGCTGTTAGGTTGGTGTACGTAATAATTTGTCCTTTCAGTGCATATCCCTCCTACTGAGAAACGACTGGGACAGAATCATAAGTTTTCGGGACAGCCGGCATACCATGCTTGAAGTAGCTCACTGAAGAAGAAGGAATTCTAACTAATTCCAGACGATGTGTGGAAGAAGAATAACATACAGGATGATTCAGAAATGAAAATATAGGTAGTACTCATCGAAACAAACAAAAAAGTCTTAGTCAACATAGGGTGCGGAAAAGAGCCGTTTCGGAGATAATTGACATTTTATTGCAGGGTTTCCAGATGCAAAGTTATTTTTCCTCAGCTGTCAGGTATTTCGACAGATTTTGCACTTCTGGGGAAGAAATCGGGAGGGCTGAGTAGTCTGAGATACAGGTTAGATCCCAGTTGTTTGAGAGAACGGTTAGCCCCAGTTATTTGAGGGAACGGTTAGACCCCAGTTGTTTGAGGGAACGGTTAGACCCCAGTTGTTTGAGGGAACGGTTAGACCCCAGTTGTTTGAGGGAACGGTTAGACTCCAGTTGTTTGAGGGAACGGTTAGACCCCAAACTTGCCCTTACCCGAACGTGCCCCCTCGACTTCCTCCCAAGGCGAAAAACTAGCTACTCCAGTTCTTGGAGTAAAACACCACACACGGGGAATACTTTGAGCTTCTGGGGGACAGTGAAGGGGATTTTTTTTCCCAACTTTCAGCCCAAGAACAAATGATTCTGAAATGCCTCCCGCAGGAGCTCGGAGGACCAACGTTACGTCTGGTAATACTGCATGATGTTAAAACGGCAAACAAAAAACAAATGCCTGAGATGTCCCCTACGGGAGCTTGACAAAACAATGGGACACCCCGGCGCTCGGAAGTCTCTGGCGGGCGACACACACAGAGAGCAACCTATTGTTTGCTACTAACCGGGTTCACACTAAAACGTCCGCGTCAGTACAGCGAGCACCTCTTAACACATTACAGAAGACACGCAAATGCTGCCGTGACAGTATCGACGTTCGGCGAACGCACTACTCCTGCATGGCATCAGTTAGCATGTGGAGGCTCAAAGGTGTACATTATAAGCAATATCGAAGTGTGTTGCGTACTGTTACTATTAAAGGCTGCTATGGTTAGCGCTTTCACAAGTGCTGAGTTAGCTGACATGCATTTCATGCATGGTCGGTCACATGGAAATGCAGCGCGTATGCACACCGAGACCTATCCAAACCGAAGGCATCACGATTGTCGCATATTTGTGCGGACCCATCAGCGCCTAACAGAGAAATGGATCTTTTTCAGTTCGCTGCACCATCTGAGAGACGAAGAACTGCCCGAGATCCTGAATTGGACGAGCGACTGTTACAAAAAGATAGAACAAGACCCGGCAACGAACACTAGAGGGATCGCTTTTGCGGAGAATAGCAGTCAAAGTACGATCTGGAGAGTTCTACCAAGGCTGAACTGCATACTACCAGGCTGTAACATTAAGCAAAAACAGCAAGGACAGAAAAGATGAGTTGGGACGCAACGCCATCTATTGCCGTAGTTCGCATTAACAAACTGATTCCGTATCATTACTTACATTTGAGATTTTATTTATATTCACTTTCGCATGAACAGATGGATATTTGCATTTTAAATTCGTAGTAGTTGGGGAAGAGAATTTTTCTGTAGGAACTGGTGTAATGTATGTGTAAATCTCATTTCTCCTTTATTCTTCAACGATCTAGGGCTGAGAATTTGGTAAATGTGTAGATTAGCATCTTAAATTCTTTCGTCGAAGAAATGTTAGTACCTGGAAAAAGTGCGACATACAGATTTTAGAGTATGGAAATTAATGGCAAATGGTGCAAAAATTTTGTATTTTAAATGTCTTTTAAAGATTTTTTTCGTAACATTTACCTGTAAGTTCGATGCTGTGAAAAGACGCTGCCGTAGGCCTAACTTATCGAACGTACAGGTAAATGTTACGATAAAAATCTTTAAAAGACATTTGAAACAGAAAATGTCTGCACCATTTGCCATTAATTTTCACAATCTAAAATCTGTACGTCGCACTTTTCCCAGGTGCTAATATTTTTCCGACGAAATAATTTAAAACGCAAATCTACACATTTACCTACTATTTTATTTAATATGAGTTTACATAGCTGAGGTTTTTTTCTAAAATTGAATTAGGTACGTGATTATCAGAATGAAAATGCTTACCACAAACAATAGTTGAAGGTAACTTGTCATTTGGAGCAAAATCCTGACGAGATATTTCTTTCAGCAAGAGTTGCTTTGGGTTCTAATCTGAGGGAAACTCATGGAATGAAAATCCCACGTTTTTCTTCTCAGAAGATGTGCATATCGGCACAGAACAGTAAACCATTTTTAAAATGGGTTAGATTTTGTTGTGAAAACAACATTTTGGTTTTAAAACTGTACGTTTTTTTTTAAAAGAAACACAAAAAAAATCGACGAACATACACATTCTAGCAATTCAAACAACGTGAAAACTGAGATGTTTATACCTTGGGACGCAGCGCCATCTAACGGCTGAAATCGTCCCTAACGCCCACTGGCCAATCACCAAAAGTCTATTGTCTTCAACGCTAATGTTATAGCCTTTTCTTCATCCAGTTCAGCCTTGGTTCTACATGACAATCGCCTACACCCTTACCACATCCATCACGTGCGAGTCCTAGGTGTGAGGGACTTTCCACCGAGAGTTGCATTCTGCCGGTGGCTGCTACATCGATGCCCGCGTGATCCGCCCTTTCTCGCTAATGTTTTATTCACTCATTCACCAGAAGTGGCATCTTCAAATTCCACAGCTGCCACCAGCGGGCAGCCGAAAATCCTCACGCCATTCATCAATCACGTCATCAGGTTCGAATCGCAATTAACGTATGGGCTGGTGCTTTAGGTGATAGTCTCATAGGATCATTTGTGCTTCCCAAGAGATTTACAGGTGATTCGTACATTCACTTTCTAACGCATGACATCCCGCAGCTACTGGAAGATGTCTCCCTTTGTACACGTGTAACAATGTGGTTCACGCATGATGTTTCACCAGCGCATTTTCGTCTCACGGTGAGGCAGCATCTCAATGCAACCTTTAGAAAGCGATGGACAGGTCGGAGCGGGCCCCGCTCATGGCCCCTCTGCTTACCTGGCATCAATCCATTGGATTTCTACATTTAAGGCTGTTTGAAAGGACGAGTAGAAAGTGAATGTGCAGAAATCAGGCGCAACCCAGGCATGTTTGAACGCATGCACGTCTCACTCAAAAGGAGAATAGAGGCGTGTGTCGAAGCAAACGTACGACATTTTGAACATCTGTTGTGAAGGTAAGCACCCTACATGACACTTCTGTTCGCTATTGTATGAGTTGTTTGCCGCTTTAACATCATGCAGGGCTATGAGTTGCTTGCCGTTTAACGTCAGTTTTAGCATCATGCAGGGCTATGAGTTGTTTGCCGTTTAACATCAGTTGTTTGCCGTTTAGTGCAGGGCTATGAGTTGTTTCCCGTTTAACATCAGTTTTAACATCATTCAGGGCTATGAGTTGTTTGCCGTTTAACATCAGTTGTTAACATCATGCAGGGCTATGAGTTGTTTGCCATTTAACATCAGTTGTTTACCGTTTAATGCAGGGCTATGAGTTGTTTCCCGTTTAACATCATACAGGGCTATGAGTTGTTTCCCGTTTAACATCATGCAGGGCTATGAGTTATTTGCCGTTTAACATCAGTTGTTTGCCGTTTAACATCAAACAACTCATGCAGGGCTATGAGTTGTTTGAAGTTTAACTTCATATTTGTATGAGTTGTTTGCCGTTTTAACATCATGCAGGGCTACCAGATGTAACGTTGGTTTCTACCCACAGTTTATTTGTGTTGTATTTGTTGTATTTGGAGAGCTCTTGCGGGAGACATCTCAGAATCATTTGTCCTTGGGCTGAAAGTTGGGACCCTCAACCCCCCCCCCCCCGTCCCAAAAAGCATCCCCTTCACCGTCCCCCAGAAGCTCAAAGTAGTGGTGTTTTACACCAAGAACTGGAGTGTTTTATTTTTTACCTTTGTGGGAAGTCGAGGGGCCACTTTCAGGGATATGCAAGTTTGGGGTCTAATCGTTCCCTTAAACAACTGACGTCTAAACTTTTTCTCTGACAATTCAGCCCACCCGATTTCTTCCTCAGACGTGCAAAAACTATCGAAATGCCTGACAACTAGGGGACAAAACAACTTTACATTTCCTCTGGAAACCCTGCAATAAAATGTCAATTATCTCGGAAACGGTTCGTTTCCGGACCTACGTTGATTAAGACTTTTTTGTTTGTTTCGATGAGCACGACCATTTATGACCAACATTTTTGAATCACCCTGTATTTTTGAAGCGAAGGAGGAATAATTCAAGGCAACGTGTTAAAGGAACAACACACATTTTTGGAAGAAGTCAATGACCAGTGGATCCATTATTACGATCGTGAAAACAAACCCACATCCTTCTGCTCCGGAGCCGAATGCTTTCCCAATTAAACATATCGACGAAGTCTGACGCCGCTATTTGCGGTCTTGACATATGCTTCCCCTCTTTAGTACTTCACATGCGTGAATCTAAAATTTGCGAAATGTATCCAGTTCACTTTGGCAGAATAGTTTATATATTTCTAGAAATCAAAGTTATTTCTAACTTCTTATTATTGCACAAAGCACGAGACTATTACAACCCCAAAAGAGAGAGAATATTTATTATACAAATAATAAAGTGGATTGTTTATACGCCCTAAGCACATATCAATACGCAGTTTAAATTTTTGATTGTATTTTGAATGATTTTCATTTCCTGGAATATATACTTAAAAATATTGGGGACATTCTTCGAAGAAGTGAAAGTAGTACCGTTTTTGTTTGAATTCAGAAGTATATGCTTCAAGTTCTTTACGGAACACTAAAATATTTGTACTAGAAAAATATTAAATGGGTTCTCTTTGTTGCGCTGCAAGTGTCGTGTTTACTCTGCTGAGAGACATCACGTTTGAGAACTTTGCAGAGGAAGGTTATTTGCAAATCGAAGGTTATTATCTCCAAAAGAGTTTTTCGATGTATTATGAATAAAGAAAGAACCAGTAGACAAGAGATGAAAATTTCTTCCATAGTCCGAGTAATCTCGCTTTCTGGCGGACAAAACATAATTAGTATGTAAATATTTAAGCGGGTACATCACTTTTGCTAATGAATTACTGCATGTATTGGTCCTCTTTCGGCATACCCTATCAGAAATAATTGATTTAGGGCAAAGTTTCCCTATGAATAAACTAAGAGACAGTACCTTTTGTTGGCATCGAGGGACATACGTTAGAGATTAGAAGAATATTTCCGCGGATGGACAACGACTGATGCCGAAAAAGGCAATCTACGGAAATGTATCGAAGTAAATATGCATTCAGAGTTTCTTATCCATTTCGCTTGTTCGTTGCGCAGTGATGTGTGCGAATTGCAACAAGATCTTCAGTATCAACATCTGTTTAATGGATATTATTAATCACAATGCAGCTGAAATACATAACTGGAAGTCGCTGCTGAGAAAGAGAAGGAGGGGGGGGCTAAACACCTGTGAGAGGCATACAGTAAAGAGCTAAAACATTATGATCACCTGGCTAATACGATATTGGTCATCCATGTGCCGCCTGCTGAACAGCTCTTCCCTGGCGAGACATAGACGATACAAGATTTCTAAAGGTGACCTTGTATCAACACGTTACCAAAATTTCTTTTAACTCTTGTAATCTACGAGGTTGAGCCCCCGTAGATCGGGTTTGCTTTTGGAACAGAACCACACATATTCGATTGGATTGATGTCTGGGGAATTTGGAAGCCAGAGCAATGCGTGGAGTCTTCCGCAAAGCAATACGTGGAGTCTTCCGGAAAACAATACGTCGAGTCTTCCGCAAAGCAATACGGGAGTCTTCCGCAAAGCAATACGTGGAGACTTCCTCAACACAATACGTAGAGACTTCCTCAAAACAATACGTGGAGTCTTCCGTAAAACAATACATGGAGTCTTCCGCAAAACAATGCGTGGAGTATTCCACAAAGCAATGCGTGTAGTCTTCCGCAAAGCAATTATACGTGGAGTCTTCCGCAAAGCAATAATACGTGGTCTTCCTCAGAGGAATACCTGGAGTCTTCTGCAAAGCAATACGTGGAGACTTCCGCAAAGCAATACGTGGAGTCGACCGTAAAACAATACGTTGAGTATTTTGCAAAACAATACGTGGAGTATTTCGCAAGGCAATACGTGGAGTCTTCCGCTAAACAATACGTGGGGTCTTCTGCAAAGCAATACGTGGAGTCTTCTGCAAAGCAATACGTGGAATTTTCCGCAAAGCAATAAGTGGAGTCTTCCACGAACCATTATCGAACAATCCGGGCAGAATGGCATAGCTCATTATCCTGCTGAAAGATGGCCCTACAAGTGGAGACTACCGTTGCCATGAAAAGATGTACCTCGTCCAAAATGAAGTTTAGATGAGTGGTACATGTCATACTTTCCCGCACGTGAATGATCGATCCAAAAGTCTCCCAGTAGAACATTTCCCGGAGGATTACGCTTCATTCTACCGGGTGGCTTTCGTCCCACGGTGAATTCTGGTACCAACAATACCGTAGGTAAATGACGAACACGTACACGGCCGTTCACATGGCGCGACTAATAATGAGATTCATCGTACCAGGCGAACTTCTTCAGATCATTCCAGGTCCAGTTTCGATGCTCGTATGCACATTGTAGTGGCTTTCGTCGGGGAATCGAGGTTAGGATGGGCACTCAAACTGGCCTGCTGCTACGGAACCTCATTTTCAGCAGGGTTTGATGTACTGCGTGTTGCGATATACACTGCTGGCCACCCAAAATGCAACACTAAGAAGGAAGCATCCGATTGGCCTGAAAGTCGCAGCGTACGTCGCCCGCGAGAGGTCATGCAAACGATTAGCATTGCAGGCCATATGCAAGTCCTGCGCGCCCGGCACGCCACCGAGAAGCACTAAAAGAAGGATGCCCATAAGGCGGGGGTGTAAATAGTGGAAGTGTGTTGTGCTGACGGACCTGTGCATGGAAAGATTAATGATGCCTCGTCGCAGAATATGGCAGTCATTCCAGCACGTTTCGGAGTTAGACAGAGGACGAATCGCGGCTTATCGCGACAGCGGTTTATCATACCGAGACATCGGCTCCTGCGTGGGACGACATCCAGCCACAGTGAGGCGAGTATGGATTCGGTGGGTGCAGGAGGGACGGACAGACCGACGAGAGCGATTACTGCAGCCGCGGCAGACCACCGAACGAGAGAACCGGCATGTTGTGCGGCGGGCATTTACGGCTAGCACCGCCAAATCACGAACGTTAGCGCAGGAATTAGGGTGTGTTGCGCAACAACCTATATCAGCACGTACCGTTAGACGTCGTCTGCAGGAACGGGGACTTCTCGCACGGCGCCCATTGCCCCGATTACCATTGACGTTACACCCCAGGCGAGTGCGGCGGCAGTGGGGCGTTGAACGCAGCACCTGGACTACGGAATGACAATACATTGCCTTCTCCGACGAATCCCGCTTCTGCGTGCAACACCACGTTGGTCAGATCCGCGTGTGGCGGCACCGCGGCGAGAGACTGTATGACGCCTGCATTATGCATCACCATACCGGTTCGTCTCCCGGCGTTATGGTTTGGGGCGCAATTGGATATCACACCCGCACCCCTCTGGTACCCATTGCCGGTACACTTAAGAGCCACCGATACATTTTCGAAGTTTTGGAGCCCGTAGCCCTCCCTTACCTGCAGGACCTGCCAGCGGCCACGTTTCAACAGGACAATGCGCGCCCGCACGTTGCACGCATCGTGCAACAATTCTTTACGGCCAGTTGTCACTGCTGCCGTGGCCCTCCTGTTTCCCCGTAATGTCGCCCTTCGAACAGGTCTGGTCGCTGATCGGCAACCGAGTGGCCCGGCAAGCACCACCCGCGGCTACGCCTGATGAACTGTGGCAACGTGTGGAAGCAGCCTGGACTGACATACCCGAAGCCCACATCCAAAGCCTCTTTCGTTCGATGCCGCGGCGTGTAGCGGCCGTTATTGCCAGCCATGGGGGCTACACGAACTATTGATGTCTGCGTGTTCCGCAAGTCTAACGGGCCTGTAAGCTCAATCGTTTCAGCTTTGTATCTGTTGTTATGTGTCCAGTAAATATGGATTTGCTATCTTGTGTCCTTCTTGGTGTTACATTTTGTGTGGCCAGCAGTGTAAATACACCAAAATATCTTAATGCTGTCTAGACACGGTACCAAACAATGTAGATAATTGCAGATAAAAAAATGAACTTTTATTTACAACTCAAAACCATATATGCATGCGAGATCTTTCAGACATGGATATATGGTTTTAAGTTGTAAATAAAAGTCCATCTTTTAATCTGCAATTATATCCATTGTTTGGTACCGTGTATAGACAGCATTCAGTTATTTTGGTGCCTTAATAAAGGTTTTATTCATTAGAAATCTTCGATCGATTTCTTGTACAAACGAATCTAAAAACGGCAAGAATACAGAGATTCTGTAGCAATCTTTAGCAGAATCTGTTTCTACGTTGAAACGATTCATTTGTCTGTTACATAAACGTGGTATTTTGATGTCGAAATCTAGTAATTTCGATTTTTCAATTAGTCCTTGAAATATTTTTTTTTAATTTGCAACCGGATTTTTTCTCATTGATTGAGTTTCATGTTTTAAATCCACTGCAAGATTTCTAGCTTCAACTAAATCTGTGTTTCTTTCTATAATACAGTAAAATTGAGTACCGAAAAACCACATCAATGACAAGAAGGCTAATGTTGAATTCTACATCATTTATCGCCAACGAAAGATGCATGGCTTTTGATGATGTTTCCCTGTCATTCCAGGAACTCCTTTCTTCTAAAGCATTTGAGACTGCCGGCTGAAGCTACAAATTACACTGGCGGAAAGAGAAAAAAAACACCAAGAAGGAGACGTCTGATACCAACGAAATTTATACAGCATAATAACGCAATACAGAGGATAACATTATCAAAACATTATGGCAAAATACAACTGTATTTGCTGGTAAACTGAAACAAAGACATTTCCATGTAACATGGTTAGTACGAGGTTGAACCGCCATGAACTGCGTCACACTGTGCAATTCTGGCATGGAGTCTGTCGTACCGATGTTGGATGTAAGTTGTGAAGTTTTGAGTTCCAAGCATCCTCAACCTGGACGCGTAAATCGGGGTAGGTCGTGGCTGGCCGTGGAGACCGGATCAGCCGGTGTCCCATAAAATCCCACTCGTGCTCAATGGGGGACAAATCCCGTGAACGTGCAGACTATGGAAGTTGTCTCACACCCTGAAGTGCATATTGCGTTGCACGTGCCGTCTGTGGGCGTGCATTATCTTGCTGGAAAACACCACGATGGACCGACCTTACAAATTGCACAACAACGGGCTGAATCATGTTGTTGATGTAGGAGGTGCTGTTTAACGTACCTGGTACAAACACTAGTTCTGTACGGGAGTGATAGCTGATCGCTCCCTACACCAGGAGACCAGGTGCAGGCCCACTGTGTCGCTGGCGGATGCAAGAAGGGCGGAGACGCTCCCCTGTGCGTCTGCGAACACGCATACGGCCATCGGAGGCTCCCAAGCAGAATCTGCTTCCATCGCGGAACACGACAGTTCGCCATTGCGTTCTCCAGTGCAGACGTTGGCGACACCACTGCAGCCGTTCCTGACGGTGGGATGGTGTCAGAGGCACACGTGCACGTAGTCCTGCATCCAGTAGATGGTTGCGGATTGTCCTATAACTGCTGAATTCGTACACGCTCAATGTCCTATAACTGCTGAATTCGTACACGTCTTCCATGTCCAGGCATTGCAGCTTCTTCAGTGTCTTCGCACGTGCCCGTACGCCGACGACTGATTATTTTCACTTCGCCGTACTCCTTAAATACCACCGATGATAATTTGCATATTATGCCGTGCTGTGGCGTAGCGCCCACCGGTTGGTCCCGTAATTAACATCACACCTACGTAAACTCGACCCCATTAGCATATGTAAATTTCATGATTGTCCGCCAATTTCTTCTTGGTGTTCTTTTTTCACTTTCCGCCAGTGTAGTACTAACGGAATCATGTCTACCTACCCATCTTGTTGGGCATGAACGCTTTAGTTTCTCCTTTCTGGAATCTGGAATTATATTTTATACCTTTGCTTGTAAGAATGACTGACGTAGAGGTTTTTTTTTTTTTATTAGAGGTTTAACGACCACCGTGAGCAACTCAATGGGCAATAAGCAGTTGCCTGTATCTAATTTAGGGTCACTGGTTCCAAATAAGGGAGTGAGCCAGTGTCGTAAGACAAACACAGCAACCATGCTTTACCGGGATTCGAACCCGGGCCCCTTTCGGACGAATGATCAGAAGCCATCGCATTGCTTGAACCACTGCGCCATTGTAGGGGTATTGAAAAATTCATAAACGCTTTCTACCCATGGCATTGCGAATGCTTTGAACTTTACATACCCCAGAAATGGTAAATTTAAGCTGTGTGAGCTACAATGAAAAAACATCGCAAACGGGAATTTTTTTTCATAACTGCTTGAGCACCATTAAATTTTCCTACCATTGCTGATGCTCCATCATAGCCCTGACACCGGAGATACTTGGTTGTCACACCAAATTTATCCAACATGGTTATTATTGTTTGAGCTAATTCTGTTGCTGTGGTATTACCACTCACTGGCACAAACTGCAAAGATGTTTCGTTTATCTTTGCTGTTTCGTCGTTAACGTTGCGAAGGCTTAAAAAAAATTGTTCATTTTCCCCAATTTCGGCTGTTTCATTCGCTAAAATTGAGAAGCATTTTGATTGTTTGTCATGTTGACGACTTTTTTTGTAAGCCATTTATTGCGACGTTCAATTATCTCATTCTGAATTGTAGGACTTATACTGAGTGGACTTGCACTGATTGGCCACTTTATTATGACCACCTGACAATTTTAAGCAAATGAGCTATGGATGCACGCTGTTGCCGCCAGAGAGGAAGGATAGTATATAAAAGGGAAAGCTTAGTGCTTGCGATAGTAGTAGAAGTGATTTTTTGGTGACGAGATGGGTAAGAAATGCGATTTGACAGACTTTCAACGTGGGATGATTGTAGGAGCTCGGAGCCATGGAGCGAGTATCACCGAAACCGCCGCATTCGTGAAATGTTCCAGAGCAGCTGTTGTTAAAGTGTTTAAATACTGGACTGTCAGCCAAAAAAACTGGGTCTCTACGTTCAACGTGTGGTCGTCATCGACTAGTGACTGCTCGGGCGGAACGTAGTGTTTCCAGACTGGTAACAGACAACAGAAGGGCAACAGTGCAGCAAATTACAGACCATCTAAATCATGGATCCCCTCAAATGATCTCTGCACGCACTGTTCGGCGTACACTGAATCGGATGGGATATGGCAGCCGAAAGCCTGTTCGAACACCTCTGCTGTCTGCAGTTAACAAGAGAAAACATCTCCAGTTCGCACAGGAGCACAAGGATTGGACAGTCGATAATTGGAAACAAATTATGTGGTCCGATGAATCCCGTTTTCAGTTGCACCATGCCGATGGCCGAGTGTGAATTTGGCGGAAACAGAACGAAAGCATGGACCCCAAATGCATTGCTACAATCCTTCAACCTGGTGGGGGCAACGTTATGGTTTGGGGAATGTTTTCCTGGCATGCTTTGGGCCCTTTAATTCGTGTTGATCAACGTCTGACTGGAATATCATATCTAAACATCGTTGCGGACCAAGTGCATCCTGTCATGTGGATGGTTTATCCCAATGGCGATGGCTACTTTCAACAAGATAATGCGTCCTGTCATAGTGCTCGTATTGTACAGGATTGGTTTCAGGAACATGCCGGTGAGTTTACTTTGCTTAGGTGGCCCCCACAATCACCAGATTGAGAATTTGTGGGATGAAGTTGAACGAGCCATCAGACAGCTTGATCTACAACCCTGCAATCTCACACTCCTGGAAGGTGCTATTCATCAAGTATGGTCTCAGGTTCCACAAACAACCTATCAACATCTCGTGGAGTCCATGCCACGAAGAATCGGCGCAGTATTAAAGGCAAAAGGTGGCCCAACGAAGTGCTGAGGGGGTGGTCATAATAAAGCGGCTACTAAGAATTTTTCCCGGTGTGTTCACGAATAGTCGCAAAAACACTCGTGCCAGTTTCTTTCGCAGTGATTTTAAGTCCGAAACGGAGAGTTGACCTAAAATTTCCTTCATTCTCAGTAGGTTCTTGATCTTATTTGGAAGTTCCCAACTCACATTGGTTCCGCAACGCCAGCCCTTGTTTGCCCACAAAAGTACTGTTTCAATAACATGAGCTTTCGATTTCTTTCCACTTCGGCTTCTTCAGCAGCATTTAGCATATGATCAATGGATTCACTTCTTTTCAAAACAACATCTTCCAGATCTTGGGCAGCCTTCATACATTGCTTATGGTAATTCGTGGTTTAATGATAGTTATACTGCTCCACAGCATTTTTCCAATTTTTAAACGGTTTCTTGCATAGCTGTCCTATTAATGGCTGGGATTTAGTTCCTGCTCCACTCAAGGAAAAAAGGACACAATATTTGCCATAAGCTCCGTCTTCCTATTGGAAGTAAGATAACCATTTCCGTCTTTGCAGCCACTTAATCTGGAATCTGAGATTTTGCCCCCGATAACAGTCGCAGAAAAATCGAAGCTACTTCTGGCACCTAAATGTCTTGTAACGCCATAAATCTCTCGTACTTGTTCAAATTTTTACTTACCAGTAATGCAACGTCATTTGGACTTGATTTTATTTCAATTTTCGGGGATTCTCTAACTTCAGATGATTCTAGGTCCGAGGCCTCTCGCACAGCTCCTGCTTCTTTTGCAACTAATTCTCAGGGAATTTCCTCACTCCCAATTTTCTTCGAAAAATAATCGTGTAAGGTACACAAACGTTTAGACATCGCAAATCATGAAGAAATCAAAAGAAACAACGTAAAGGTTTGCAGAACCGAATGCGACGGTTGGTTCGTACTGTAAGAACGCGAGCGCCTCGATCACGAAACCGGTTTTTCCTCCCCTCCCTGTCTCTAAAACAATTAATTCGTCTTAACTCGCAAACCGGTGTCGCTTTGAAATTGCATTTTCTTCGAGAATTAACTTGGGTTACGTACGCGCCTTACATCTCAGCGCATGCGTCAGGTGAAAATTTGTTCCGGAATGGGTATCTTTGTTCCGGAATGGGTATTACTGGTAAGTAAAAAAGCAGCACAGCTTCGGCAGCTGATCGCCTTGGCAAGCCTCAAACGGAGAGATAATGTGGGTGGGAGGGAGGTTAAAGGAAGTGGCCGAACAGGATTACACTAGCAGGGGGTGGCCTAGTGGACAACGTTCGTGACAGCCACGGAGAGGACCTTGGGTTCGATCCCAGGCAGGTACGAACGGTCGAACCACCAAATATTCACCGTGCGTCGGATGGGCACGTTAAGCCGTCGGACACCGGGTACTGGCCCCCGGTAATAAATAAGGGCGTCTTCCTCCCCCTTTCTACCTCGCTTGCGTGTCACTTTCCTATCGGTCACGCTAGCCCAAATCTCCTAGTTTCCTATTTCTAAGGGTTGTTTAAGACCTGGGGTCAGACACTCCCTTCCTAAAATCCTCTACATATGATCTGATTATATCTGATTACACTGGCAGGTGCGTGTTGTGAAAAAGCAGCCACCTGTTTGTGGGACGCTTTCGGTCATCGTTTGGAGTTTACTCGTAATTATCATCTAGACTCATGATGGGGCGGGGGGGGATGTTCAGACCCACAGGACAACCCCCATCCCTACGCTCCTGACAGAAACTAATACATTCAATCACCAAACGTGTTAAACAAGACATTGCAGCTGAAGATGGCCACATAAAATACTAAAAACCTTGTAATCCATTCATGTATGGAAGGTATGCAGTAAATGCTGAAATCCAACCTTTTTTTTTTTTTTTTTTTTTTTTTTGATTGGAGGTTTAACGACCACCGTGAGCAACTCAATGGGCTATAAGTAGTCGCCCGTCCCTAATTTAGGGTCACTGGTTCCAGGGAAGGGAGAGAGCCAGTGCCGTAAGATAAACACAACATCCATGCCTGAACGGGATTCGAACCCGGACCCCTTACGGACGAATGATCAGAGGCCAGCGCCTTAGACCACTGCGCCACCGGGGCGGCAAAATCCAACCTTGTTCAAATTAATTCATACACTACTGTAAGTACTTGTTGAACGGGATTCACATCTAAATAATACAGTAAACAAATCTATTAAAACTCAGTTTATTGATGTGAAAGTATAATTAAAGAAGGAATACAAGGGAAAATTATATCTCCCGAGCTTTCGCTCTCCAACCGGGAGGCTTTCTCAAGGGTTGCAGACGTTACTAACAAGTCTGGCGAGTATAATCAAAAGATTTCGAAACACTGGTGGTCCGGGAAGTCGTTAGTAAAGGCATTGTCATTAATAAAGGCATTGCAGCTGGTGCCCCGAGCATGATTTAAGAAATGTCCTACAAAATGTCCAGTCAAGGTATCGTACAACCCCCAAGGCGAAAGGAGATAATTTACGTTACGCCGGATCTCCTAAAATTCTCTTACTCATTCAAAAGTCTAATGAGACGCCATGGCCTTCACATCGGCATCAGATCCCCGAACAGCATACCCAGAGAAGTGGCAAACACGTGCAGAAACCCAGACAGGAAATCGGAAGCGGGAGTGTGCCTCTGATGTACCCGAACGGTTTGTCGAAAATGTACATCGGAATGACGAAAAGGTAGATTGATGTAAGGTCTAAGGAGAACATGAGAGACAGCAGATTGAGAAAGACCTTAACAGCTTTTATAATGAATTCAATGCTTCTTCTACTAATGCTTCTTCTAATGGCTGTTGTGTTATTAATTATATCATGAATAAACTTTCCTGCTAGTAGTGTAGTAATAATAATGAACAAGCTTTTAACTGCTAGTAATGTTGTAGCAGTAATTAAGATGAATAAAGTCTTAATACTGGTTGTTAATAATAACAACTAATGAAATAAACCTAACAGCCAGACAGAGATCTGACAAAACTATGAACTGAGAAAAACGTACTTACTAGAACAACTTTTTATTAGAGAAACTCTTGATATGATCCAACATACACTTCACCGGACACACAGCTACTCAATAAAACGTAGCTCCTTGCACATGAACAAAGCTCTACTCACATAAACGAAGCTCTCCTTACGCGTATAACTAAAGCTCTCCCTACGCACATCAACAAAAAGCTCTCTCACGTAACACAAACAAAAGCTCTCCCTGGTATCGTTGAACGCACCTATTTATACTGGCTACCACCACGTCATGACTTACACTCATTGCCAGATCTCATTCAGCGGGAGAAATAACATCTCGTTCAGTAAGAAGATAATTTACATAGTGAAATAAAATAACCAGAGATAGTAAAAATCAAAAGGAAAGTGAATCTAGAGTATACGTTACACTTTGTCTAAAAAAGTAGCACATAAAAACGCAGTCCCGTTATGGGATAAAGTAAAGATAATTGTGCCGTATACTGGCTACAAAGGTACACTGATCAGAGAGAGTATTGAAATCTCCACACATCCCTACGCATGCAACGATACCCAATCTGTTGATATTACGTCCGCGTGGAGGAACATGCTGAGATGATTCTCCGCATGAAAGAAACCCGTGCATTGCCTCGTGCCTCGAGCATCAAATTTTCAAAATACGACTTTCAGGACCAGCAGTGTTTCGAAATCTTTTGATTATACTCGCCAGACTTGTTAGTAACGTCTGCAACCCTTGAGAAAGATTCCCGGTTGGAGAGCGAAAGCTCGGGAGATACAATTTTCTCTTGTATTCCTTCTTTAATTAAACTTTCACACCAATGAACGGAGTTTGTATAGATTTGTTTACCACTGTAAGTGTTTACATTTCCTACAAGTGATTTGTTTTATAATTCAAACAAAACCATTCAAATGACTACCGTCTGTGCACGATTAAAATAAGAGTAAAAACCTATAATACCTTTAATGGCTATAGCTTACATAAGACCTTTCGGATCGTAAAATACGAACCATCATCAGATGTTGCAAGTGCGGGCAATACACAAATATATACACGGTGCGTCAAAGAATTTTTAAGACGTCTGTAAAATGATATAGAAACAAGAAATTATAATTTGTTTTGGTTTGTTATTAAAAATAAGTCCCTCCAGCTTCAATACACTTGTTACAGCGATTTAATAATGATTCAAATGCCTGTTCCAGTTCACTTTGCGGAATTGCCTCCAAAGCACGCGTCGAAGCTGTTTGTGTGGTCAAAATATCATCAAAATAACACCCTTTTAACGTCATTTTAAGTTTTGGGAATGAAAAAAACTTGCAGAGTGATAAATCAGGCGAATACGGTGGCTGATTCTACACACCGACGTTATTTTTCGCCAAAAATCTACGAACAAGAAGTGAGGTGTGACTGGATGCATTATCGTGCAACAAACACCAACTGTTTCCATCCCGATATTCTGGACGAATGCGACGAACTCTGCATATCAAACGCCTCAAAACATTTAAATAAAACTCACCAGTAATTGTTTGTCCACTTGGAACAAATTCTTTGTGGATAATACAGTTACTATCAAAGAATGTAATGAGCACTATTTTGATTTTCGATGGAACTTTTCTTATTTTTTTTGGCTTGTGGGGAGTTTTTTGACTTCCATTCCGCACTTTGTCGCTTTGTTTTAGGATCATATTGAAAACACCATGTTTCATCACCTGTAACAATCGATTTTAAGAAGTTTGGATCATTTTCAGCGGCTGAAATGATGTCTCTGCAATGTGCACTTCTCCTTGATTTTTGTTCATTGGTTAACGTGTGTGGAACAAATTTAGCACAGACTTTTGTTTTGCCTAAATCTTCATGCAAGATAGTTCGAATCGTTTCTTTGTTGATGTTTAAAGACTCTTCCATCATTCTTAGTGACGCACATCGATATCACGCACTTTTTCAATTATCTCAGGTGTCCTAGATGAACTTGGTCTTCCTGTATGCTTATCATCTTCTAGCATATCTCTTCCGTCCAAAAAACGTTTGTGCCACAGGAAAACATTTGATCTACTTAAACAAAACTCACCGTAAACTTGTTTCATCATTTGGTACGTTTCCGAGGCACTTTTACCAAGTTTTGCGTTAAATTTAATAACAGCCCTTTGTTCCATCTTAATAATTCAACATGAAAAAAGTTTACTTCTCTAATGAACGGCCGCTTCGTTTGAGTTACTTTAACAACTGCGCAGTACTTTTGGCAGAAAGCAAGCAGATGGTCACGGTTTATAATGCATTCGCGATTACACTGGTGGCGCCACCGTAGGCTGAAATCTAGCGCCAGTCTTAAAAATTCTTTGACGCACTGTGTATGTACGCAACAGGAGTGTATTGCCAGCACTTGCAACATCTGATGATGGTTCGTATTTTACGATCCGAAAGGTCTTATGTAAGCTATAGCCATTAAAGGTTTTATAGGTTGTGACGTGCCTGCCAGCAGGACGCACACGACATAAAGGCAGATAGGAATCAGAATAATCGTCTGCGTAGCTCAGTTGGTAGAGCGACTTGTTCCGGAATAAGCGGCCTCGGGTTCGAATCCCGGCGTAGACCAAAAATGACGGAGAAATTTACTTCGTTATAATGACGTCCGGATGACCCGTCCGTTCAAAATCTCGCATTGGTGTAATGTTATTTCCACACCGCGAGACAGGAAAAATCAGAGAATTCCTTCTCCAGCGCTTCGAAAAATGCAAATGTGTGATGTTGCATTCCACACAGCAGATTGACTGGGAGTTCTCAAGTGCACGTTCTACAGTGGATGGCTGTCTGCAACGATTCATGGTCACGGCTGACCCGTGGGCCATGCCCCCGGCCCTCTTTCGGGGGGGGGGGGGGGGGGAGATGTGACGTGCCTGCCAGCAGAACGCACACGACATAAAGCAGATAGGAATCAGAATAATCGTCTGCGTAGCTCAGTTGGTAGAGCGACTTGTTCCGGAATAAGCGGCCTCGGGTTCGAATCCCGGCGTAGACCAAAAATGACGGAGAAATTTACTTCGTTATAAGGTTTTTACTCTTATGTTAATCGTGCACAGACGGTAGTTATTTGAATGGTTTAGATTGAATTGGCCCGAATAGTTATTTAGACGTGTTTTATATTTCCTATTATGTTAAATAAGATTTGGCTGGTAATATAGAATTTTAATGTTTTCAAAATCCCGAATTTCATTTACTTGGTAAATTGATAAAGTAGTTTGAAGTTTACGCTTCGAACAAGTTTCTTTCCGCTTCTTTCAAACTGTTCTTTTAATGATGTTATTATGTCACCAAAAGTTGCGGTTGCATTTTTCTTTTCTCCAACACATTCTTTGTTTCTCATTCGTCAGAGATCGCAAACAAAAGCAGCATCCCGCTAAAGTGTGAAATATTCGTAAACGTATAAATATGATGTGAAAGAAGAGCCAATGAAAAGACTCGTACTGACTTCCAAAAAAGAAAAAAAAATACGGAAAGTGGTTACAAAATAAGTACGTTTAGATAATGAAGTTATTTGCCGGATGTTCCCTGAAAGCTTTTCTTTTTCTTAAACTCAGAATAACAAAGACACATAATTAGAAACATGATGCTCCTACTCAGAGGAAACATTCGCAAGCGTAGGCATGTAACTGATGAAATACTTCAAAAAAGAAAGTCACAAAACTTGCTTTCGAAAGCTTTGATGCACGCAATTCAATATGTACATCCGGCATTGTGGTTTCCCTTTCTGAGTGACTACCCCCAACGAGAAATTCAATCAGTTTTCTTTTCAGAAATCTGAAGATTCGAAGAAAAAGATGCGCCTCCTTCATGCTGGTATAGGAAATAAAAAGAAAGTATTATGTCTCCGTATGATTATTTTTCGTCATTCAAGCAAGAATGCGATCATATACATTTCTCCGTCTCTGAAGCTGATTTTCAACATAAATACAGGTCGTTCGGGGAATCAGTGAACACTTTCAACTTACCATAATTCCTGTAAAAACCAAGCAGTGATCATAATATTTGAAGGTAACTTTTGTTATTCCTGTCGTTATCAGATTTGAGTTCCAAAACCAATGGGTAATGCATGAACACCATTAGAAGAACCAATGCCATTAATTCTGTGAAAAATGGCCGTGGGTGGCCTAGTGGGCAACGTTCGTGACTGCCATGGAGAAGACCTCAGGTTCGATCCCAGGCAGGTAAGAACGCTCAATCCACTAAATATCCAACGTGCGTCGGAGGGGCACGTTAAGCCGTCGGACCCGGGGTACTGCCCCCTCCCCCGGTAATAAATAAGGGTGTCTTCCTTCCCCTTTCTACTTCGCTTCCGTGTCACTTTCCTATCGGGCACTCTAGCCCAAATCTCCTAGCTTCCTATTTCTAAGGGTTGTTTAAGACCTGGGGTCAGACACTCCCTTCCTAAAATCCTCTACATATGATCTTATCTGATCTGAATTCTGTGAAAAAGTTATTCGATTCGAGATCTGAATCCTGTTTGTTGTTGTAGCGGGTATCAGAGAACGTTCTTTTTATAAATTTTGTGGACGAAATATTTTTCTCTTAACATGTGGAAGTATGTCAAAATTATTAATTTCATTACTATAAGAGAAGGTTCAGATTCTTAACTCTCAGATAGAGGAGACTAAGTTAATAATTTTGTACTCCTACGTATTAACAGAAGAGTATAGCTTTCGCAGAGTTGTATCTGAGTGATTGGTGATTTCGCTTGACCGGTCCGCAAAAAGAAGATTGACTGAGAGATTTTATGGAAGGGGTGTCTCTCTCTCTCTCTCTCTCATGCACATAAACAGACACACACGCGCGCGCACCATCTGGAAGAGCTGATCCGCCCAGTTTTTGAGAACTTTTTCCATTAAAGAAATTATACCAAAATTTTAAATCATCCGGTGGAAAAAACTGAAAAATCAGCACAATTTTCCTGGCATTCAATTATTTGCTTTGCAACCAAACGAGATCCGTGCTTTTTTACGCTTTCTAACTATAGGTTGAAGAAGCGCATATGCTCCAGCTTTTTCCGTCCGTCTGTCGGCAGGATAACTCACGTAAAAATGGTTCGATTTCAATGAAATTTCAGTATGTGGTAGGGGACCACCTGGGGACGAACCCTATTGAAAATGGGTGAAGTGGGGTCAAAGGTCCCGACATAAGAGCGGGATCCATTCAATTGCTCTTATGCGTCATAACTTGTTAAAATCAAGTCTGAATCTCTCTGGACAGGCACTGAAGCCAGCAGTAACAGCTGTGGTCCATCATTATGTTGCCGCGACTCAACCGTCAATAAAATGTCCCGGCTGCCATCACATGGGCCAGCAGTTCAGGCCAATAGCTGGCCAACAGTTGGCACCTCATCACTTGTCGTGGCTAGAACAGGGCCATCAGTTATCCATCACAGGCAGTGGCCTTTCAGCGGCCCTGCAAGCATGTGCCATAAATGATGGCTAACTTAATGTGGTCCGCTAGTTTCATGACAGTGGCAGCCGGCAATCACGTGACGTAACTAATGACTTACCGAATCTTGTGCGCCAATTCCCCAGTAGTAGCCATAAAAAATAAATAACTGCAGTTTCCCTATGCCACTACTACTTTTTCCCCTTACGAAAGCTCTGCATTGGGAAAATTTTCTCAATAGGTCCTGAAAAACGCCCGTTTGGATCTGGCGGGAAACGAACCAAAGACAGCCTGCTTGAGAAGCGAGCGCTCTACCAACTGCACTGATTCGCCACGGACGAGTCTCTGCTTGAAGCTGAACCCCTTTCCAGCGCAATGTGAAACTAACGGTTCTCTTTTTAATTTTACAATATTGCGAGGTATTTTTTATGAATGTGAGTTTCGTATAATTCATAAATTTATTTTTTCAACGTAACGATTGTTTTTCTTTAACTTAAGGTAACATCACTCATTTTCAACGAGTGTACCAACTTAAAGGCGCTTTCCAAAGTGTTGTGCTGTCCATGTGGTCATCAAAGGCGATTGTTTAATTAATATATTTACCCGTTCATGACGCATGCTGTTACATTTTCAACGCTGCATATTCCCTTTCCGCGGTCCGAAAATACATTTTTTTAAAGAGGAAAGACATTTTATTTTACTTCTCGTTATTTTTAGCAGCGAATTTCTCCAGTCTTGTGTATTCAGCCCGTGGATGAGTACATTATATCCACATAGCGTTGTTTTTTCCCCCAAATAATTGCTAAACTTTGTACGCGTGCAATTTTTATTTTTTCCAACATAACCTCTTTTTAATGATTTTCTAGGACTTTTGTTCGAAGCAGTTTAGTGTATGTTAAAAGGAAATATTTCACAGAAATTATTTCTTGTTATTCATAGAAATGGAGTGGGTGTATTTCTTGACTGTCGGAATTTTCGATTCTTTGTGTTATAGTGCTGCTACGAAATGAGATTCTATAGATACACGAGAGTAATTGACTATTTCTTGCAGTTCATTATAATTATTTACATATATTTCTTCCGACGGTAATCTTCGTCGACGTGGCATTTCATTAGGAAATTAATTAGCTTCTCTACATATGGCTTTTTTTTATTAATATGTACTAAAATAACACGATGGCGACAACGTCGTCTTCAACTAACTAGTACCACGAGAGACATAGCAGGTGTTGCATGTGCGCATGTGCCGTTGATTCCACCTCGTGTTGCTTTGGGTGCCAGCTACGGGCCACTAGGGGTACTTGCTTGGTAGCCCGCAATTCACGGCGGTGCTGCAGTGTCATCAATGGCTGCCAACTGACGGCGCCATTAACCTTTACTGTGAGCGGAAGATTTCAGCCAGTAGATTCCCAACACTTGTGTTTTTGCTGGTATTGGCCGGCCCAAAGTTCCGATCTAAATCCTATAGAATATCAGTGAAAATCCTTAGAATCCAGAATGCGATCTCGGACGGTAGGACCTCCCATCAACTCAGCTATGAATACAGCAATGCAGGAGGAATGGAAGAAAATTCTGGAGCAGATCTACCGGTATCTGATAAAAGTGTCGCTGCAGTCTTAAGGATCAAAAATGAGCCGACTATGTACTGCTTTCGTCAAACAAATGCTCTGGTTTGCCTTTCTATTACCTAGGTGTCCAAATACTTTTGTCGACAGAGTGTATATAGTATATGACGTATAATCTAATTTAACTTTCATTTTTAGTTACGTTTTCTACGTAAATTTGAGTTCATTCTCCTTTAGCGTTTTTAAAACTTAAAGTGGTATCTTCTTTCTCGAAAGAATATGGTTGGAAACACCTCGAGGTCGGAATATATGACGTGTGTATGTGTCCGATGAAAACTAGAAGATATACATATAATCTGTGAGGAGTATCAAAGCTAAACAGATGGTGGAATTTATGATGTTAATTGTGGAAGAGACGTTGTGTAATTGAAGTTTGAGCTATTTGAAGGCTGTGTGTTATATTCTAGTGTTGTTTTTTCTTAACCAAGTGTTATTATTATTGACTCGCGTTCTTTTCATTGAGATAGTAATATTAAAATAACAGTTGTAATTACGCCTTATTAAAGTGCCAGAAGATTAGTGGCTGTATAAAGACTATTCGTAAGGAAACTTTTCTCGAAATTTTCTTGAATGACCCCTGTTTCACTCTAGGTGAAGTTTTTTATGCAGCGTTAAGTGAGCTAGTGGCTGCATAAAGACTAATCGTAAGTAACTTTTTCTCGAGATTTTCTTGAATGACCCCTGTTTCACTGTAGGTGAAGTTTTTTATTCAGCGTTCAGTGAGCTAGTGGCTGTATAAAGACTAATCGTAAGTAACTTTTCCTTGACATTTTCTGGAATGACCCCTGTTTCACTGTAGGTGAAGTTTTTTATGCAGCGTTCAGTGAGCTAGTGGCTGTATAAAGACTAATCGTAAGTAACCTTTTATCGACATTTTCTTGAATGACCGCTGTTTCACTGTAGGTGAAATTTTTTATGCAGCGTTCAGTGACCTAGTGGCTGTATAAAGACTAATTAGTGGCTGAAAAAGACTATTCGTAAGTAACTTTTTCTCGACGTTTTCTTGAATGACTCCTGTTTCACGGTAGGTGAAGTCTTTTATGTAGTGTTCAGTGCGATAGTGGCTGTATAAAGACTAATTGGTGGCCGTATAAAGACTAATCGTAAGTAACCTTTTCCCAATATTTTCTTGAATGACCCGTGTTTCAATGTAGGTTAGGTTTTTTATGCAGCGTTCGGTGAGCTAGTGGTTGTATAAAGACTAAGTAGTGTCTGTATAAAGACTATTTAGTGGCTGTATAAAGACTAATTAGTGGCTGTATAAAGACTAACCGTAAATAACTTTTTCTCGACATTTTCTTTAATGACCCCTGTTTCACTGTAGGTGAATTTTTTATGCAGCGTTCAGTGAGCTAGTGGCTGTATAAAAGCTAAGTAGTGAGTGTATAAAGACTAATCGTAAGTAACTTTCTCTCGACGTTTTCTTGAATGACTCCTGCTTCACCGTAGGTCAAGTTTTTTATGTAGTGTTCAGTGCGCTAGTGGCTGTATAAAGACTAAGTAGTGTCTGTATAAAGACTATTTAGTGGCTGTATAAAGACTAATTAGTGGATGTATAAAGACTAATCGTAAGAAACTTTTTCTCGACATTTTCTTGAATGGCCACTATTTCGCTGTAGGGGAAGTTTTTTATACAGCGCTCAGTGAGCTAGTGGCTGTATAAAGACTAATTAGTGGCTGTATAAAGACTAATTAGTGGCTGTATAAAGACTAATTAGTGGCTGTATAAAGACTAAGTAGTGGCTGTATAAAGAATAATCGTAAGGAAACTTTTCTCGAAATTTTTTTGAATGACCCCTGTTTCACTCTAGGTGAAGTTTTTTATGCAGCGTTAAGTGAGCTAGTGGCTGTATAAGGACTAAGTAGTGGCTGTATAAAGACTAATCGTAAGAAACGTTTTCTCGACATTTTCTTGAATGACTGCTGTTTCACTGTAGGTTAAGTTTTTTATGTAGTGTTCAGGGAGCTAGCGGCTGTATAAAGACTAATTAGTGGCTGAATAAAGACTAATTAGTGGCTGTATAAAGACTAGCAGTAAGTAAACTTTTCTCTACATTTTCTTGAATTACTCCTGCTGCACCACAGGTAAAGTTTTTTATGTAGTGTTCAGTGCGCTAGTGGCTGTATAAAGACAAATTAGTGGCTATATAAAGACTAACCGTAAGTAACCTTTTCTCGACATTTTCTGAATGACTCCTGTTTCACTGTAGGGGAATTTTTTTGCAGCGTTCAGTGAACTAGTGGCTGAATAAAGGCTAAATAGTGGCTGTATAAAGACTAATCGTAGGTAACTTTTTCTCGACGTTTTCTTGAATGACTCCTGTTTTACTGTAGGCGAAGTTTTTTATGTCGTGTTCAGTGCGCTAGTGGCTGTATAAAGACTAATTAGTGTATGTATAACGACTTATCGTAAGAAACTTTTTCTCGACATTTTCTTGAATGGCTTCCTTACGCTGTAAGTTTTTTATGAAGCGTTCAGTGAGCTAGTGGCTGTAAAAAGCTAAGTAGTGGCTGTATTAAAGTAATCTTAAGTAACTTTTTTCGACGTTTTCTTGAATGACTCCTGTTTCACTGTAGGTGAAGTTTTTTATGCAGCGTTCAGTGAGCTAGTGGCTTTATAAAGACTAATTAGTGGCTGTATAAAGACTAAGTAGTGGCTGTATAAAGACTAATCGTAAGGAAACTTTTCTCGAAATTTTCTTGAATGACCCCTGTTTCACTCTAGGTGAAGTTTTTTATGCAACGTTAAATGTGCTAGTGGCTGTATAAAGACTAATCATAAGTAACGTTTCCTCGACGTTTTCTCGAATGACTCCTGTTTCACTGTAGGTGAAGTTTTTTATGTAGGGTTCAGTGCGCTAGTGGATGTATAAAGACTAATCGTAAGTAACCTTTTCTCGACATTTTCTTGAATGACCCCTGTTTCACTGTAGGTGAAATTTTTTATGCAGCGTTCAGCGAGCTAGTGGCTGTATAAAGACTAAGTAATGGCTGTATAAGGACTAATTAGTGGCTGTATAAAGACTATTCGTAAGAAACTCTTTCTCGACGTTTTCTTGAATGACTCCTGTTTCACTGTAGGTGAAGTCTTTTATGTAGTGTTGAGGGCGCTAGTGGCTGTATAAAGACTAGTTAGTGGCTCTATAAAGACTAATTAGCGGCTGTATAAAGACTAATTAGTGGCTGTATAAAGACTAATCGTAAGTAACTTTTTCTCGACATTTTCTTGAATGACTCCTGTTTCACTGTAGGTGAAATTTTTTATGTAGTGTTCAAGGCGCTAGTGGCTGTATAATAACTAATTAGTGGCTGTATAAAGACTAATTAGTGGCTGTATAAAGACTAATTAGTGGCTGTATAAAGACTAATTAGTGGCTGTATAAAGACTAATTAGCGACTGTATAAATACTAATTATTGGCTTTATAAATACTAATTAGTGGCTGTATAAAGACTAATCGTAATAAACATTTTCCTTACATTTTCTTGAATGACCCCTGTTTCACTATAGGTGAAGTTTTTTATGAAGCGTTAAGTGAGCTAGTGGCTGTATAAAGACTAATAGTAAGTAACTTTTTCTCGACATTTTCTTGAATGACTCCTGTTTCACTGTAGATGAAGTTTTTTATGTAGTGTTCAGAGCGCTAGTGGCTGTATAAAGACTAATTAGTGGCTTTATAAAGACTAATTAGTGGCTGTATAAAGAATAATTAGCGGCTGTATGAAGACTAATCGTAAGTAACTTTTTCTCGACATTTTCTTGAATGACTGCTGTTTCACTGTAGGTGAAGTTTTTTATGTAGTGTTCAGGGTGCTAGTGGCTGTATAAAGACTAATTAGTGGCTGTATAAGGACTAATCGCAAGTAACTTTTTCTCCACATTTTCTTGAATGACTGCTGTTTCACTGGGTGAAGTTTTTTATGTAGTGTTCAGTGAGATCGTGGCTTATTTTGTGTACGCATACACGAACATTACAAGTTCTCTAGTATTCCAAATTACTCACAATAACTACAACTGAGGACCGTGTGCTTTTCAAAGGCACCTTATTTCAGAAAACGTTTTATCCGTGAGAATCCATCATTGGATTGAAAATCTTGGTGACATATTTCCCCAAAAATATTTTTTCCAGTCGAAATACTGATGACAGGGCAGTAGTGTCGTAGGTATGTCGGGACGAAAGAAACATCCGTAGAAAGACAGATTTCACCTTGTGAGCTCAAAATATAATTTCCCAAAACCAATTGATAATAATAAGGATATTCTGAATAATACAAATCTGAGCAAAACACTATAAACATATTAAGTAAGAGCGAGAGACAAAGAAAATCTTCTTGGCCAGATTCGGAGTGTCCAATTAGAAAAATAATTTTACCAGTCTTATTTCAATTTGCATGCATGACACCTCGATTTGTGCAGCAGAAATGGAATTTCTTTTCGGGGAGGGGGGAGATTTGTTAGCAACAGCCATGAGCTACAGTAAGTCGCTCGGCCCTGCCTTAGGGCCACTGGTTCCAGGAAAAGAAGAGAGTCGGTGCCGTAAAACAAACACAACATCTATGCCTCACCTGGATTTAAACACGACCCCATTTCGAATGAATGGTAAGGATCCAGAGCTGAGATCACTGCGCAGAAAGGCTGCGCAGAAGGGCTGCGCAGAAGGGATGGGAGCGCAATGATCTCAGCGCTGGATCCCAAAAATAAAGGAAACTAAACATTTAAGCAAAAATAATGTGTTGCTTTCAAGTTCCAAGTATTTATTTATTTTTAACTCAACATGATGTTACGGATTTATGAAGAGGATCCCAGCAAAAACACAAGTGATGGAAAACGGCTAGCTAAAATCTGCCGCTCACGGCACGATATTGGTCCGTTGGTGGCAGCGCCATCAGTTGGCAGTCATTGATTTCCCTGCAGCATCACCGTGCATTTCGGGCCACAGAGCTAGTGCCACTAGTGGCCCGTAGCTGGCAAACGAAACAACACCCGAGCAAAAACAGTCTTGCTAGGTCAGGACTGGATCATTGCTGGCAGCTAGCACTGCCAGCAATGGGCCAGCCCTATGTTACCGCTGCCGAACCGTCAATAAAATATCCGGGCGGCCAACAGAAGGGCCAGAAGTTCGGGCCAACAGTTGGCACCCCATCAGTTGTCATATGCCACAACAGGGCCATCAGTTATCCATCACAGGCAGTAGCTGCCACAAATGGCCCTTCAGGGTCCATGCAAGCATATCCCAGAAATGATTGGTAACCTAATGTGGTCCGCCAGTTTGTCGGTAGTGGCAGCCGGCACCCACATGACGTAACTGATAGCTTGCCGAATCTTGTCCGCCAATTTCGCAGTGGTAGCCATAAAAAAAATAAACGATAACCGCAGTTTCCCAAAGCTACAACTACTTTTTTTTCTCCTTACGAAACTTCTGAATTATAAGCACTGCGCTGGGGAATTTTTTCAACAGACCGGAAAAACGCTCGTTAGGATCTGGGTGGAAACGAACTAGAGCTGTCGGCGTACGACGTGAGCTCTCTACCGACAGGACTAATTTGCATCCCACGAGCGTGTGCTTGAAGTTGTCTCTTTCGTGCGGAATGTGTAATCAAATGGTTCTCTCTTTCATTTTACAATATTGCGAGGTATTTTTTCACAAAATACAGTTTTATATATTTCATAAATTTATTTTTTCAACGTAACGATAGTTTTTTTTACCTTGAAGGAACTTCACTCATTTTCAAGGACTGTACCAATTTAAAGTCGTTTTCCAAAGTTTTGTACTGTCCTTTTAGTCTTAAAAGGCGATTGTTGAATTAATATATATTTACCCGGGTTCATGTCACATTCTGTTACATTTTTAACGTTGTATCTTTGTTTTCCGTTGTCCGAAGCTACATGTCTTTTAAAGAGGAAAGATATTTTATTTTACTCCTCGTTATTTTTAGAAGCGAATTCCTCCTAGTCTTCTGTATTCAACCCATGGATCAGTACACTATTTCCACACAGTTTTGCTCTTCTTTTTTTTTCAAATAATTAATAATATTTGTACGCCTATAAATCTTTTTTTTTTTCGAACAAACGTTTTTTTAAAGCTTTTCCAGGACATTTGTTTCAAGCTGTTACAAATTATTTCTTGTTATTTACCCACTCCATTTCCATGAATTGTTATTCATGGAAATGGAGTGGCTGTATTTCATGGCTTAATCTGATGTCTTCGTCGACGTGGAATTTTATTAAGAAAATGATTCTCCTCTCTACATATGGCTTTTTTTATTAACATCAACTAAAATAACACGATGGCGATAGCGAGTTCCTCAACTAACTGGTACCATGAGAGACACAGCAAGTGCTGCTTCTGCGCATGCGCAGTCCCGTTGCTTCCACCTGCTGTAGGGGTTTCATCGGTTGCCAGCAACGGGACACTAGTGGCACTTGCTTGGATGCCCGCAATTCACGGCGATGCAGCAGGGCCATCAATGGCTCGCCAACTGATAGCGCTGCCACCAACGGACAGTTACCGGGCCGTGAGCGGCAGATTTCAGCCAGCAGTGACTCATCACTGCCAGCTGGTGGTCAGCAGTTTCCCAGCACTTGTGTTTTTGCTGGGACGTGCGATGTCTCCCGTGCTACAGTTATTTGAGGAAGACGTTATCGCCATCGCGATATTTTAGTGGATGTTAAGAAAAAAATCCATATGTAGAGAGACGAATTAATTTTCTAATGAAATGCCACGTCGACGAAGATTACCGTCGGAAGAAAATTTTATAAATTATTATTAGTAGTGAACTATAAGAAATAGTCAACTACACTCATGTATTTATAGAAACCTATTTCCTAGGAAAATTCCTGTACTGACACACAAAGAATCGAGGATACAGGCAGCCATGAAACACACCCATTGAACAACTAGAAATAATTTCTGTGCAAACTTTCATTTTAACATATGTTTGAAATAAAAGACCCGGAAAAACATTAAAAATCGTCGTGTGTGAAAAAATAAGAATTATACGCGTACAGAATGTATCAATTATTTGAAAATAAAAAATCAACACTATATGGATATAATGTATTCATCGATGGGTTGAATACACAAGAGTGGAGAAATTTGCTGCTAAAAATAACGTCAGGTAAAATAAAATATCTTTCCTCTTTAGAACAAATGTAGCTTCGGACCGCGGAAAGGAAAGAAACAACGTTAAAAATATAACAGAACATGACATCAATGTGTAAATATATTAATTAAACAATTGCCTTTGAAGACCACAAGGACAGCACAAAACTTCAGAAAGCGCCTTTAATTTGGTACACTCGTTGAAAATAAGTGAAGTTCCCTTGAGTTAAATAAAAATTATCGTTACGTTGAAATATAAATTAATGAATTATATGAAAAAGACATTTATGACAAACACCTCGAAATACTGTAAAATTAAAAAGTGAACCTTTAGTTTCACATCACGCTGGAAAGAGGTTCAGCTTCAAGCAATGGCTCATGCGTGGCAAACCAGTGCAATTGGTAGAACGCCTGCTTCACAATCATCCTGTCGGAAATTCGTTTCCTGCCAAATCCAAACAGGCGTTTTACAGGACCCTTTGAGAAAATTTCCCCTGTTCCGTAAGTGAAAAAAAATTAGTTATGCCTTTGGGAAACAGCGGTTGTCCTTTCATTTTATGGCTACTACACTGGGAAATTGGCTGACAAGATTCGGCAAGCCATCAGTTACGTCACGTGATTGCCGGCTGCCACTGCCGGGAAATTAGCGGACCACATTAGGCTAGCCATCATTTATGGCACGTGCTTGCAGGGTCACTAGTCGCTGCCACTACCTGTGATGGATAACTGATGGCCCTGTTCTGGTATGTGACAACTGATGGGGTGCCAACTGTAGGCCAGCTGCTGGCCTGAACTGCGGGCCCATGTGGTGGCCACCGGGATATCTTATTGACGGTTGGGCTGCGGCAACATAGTGATGGGCTACTGCTGGCTGGAGTGCTGGCCCAGCAACACGGTTTTTGCTGAGATGTTAACACGTCTTTATAACTTTTTTTTTCTTTTAGAACAAAACAACTGCAAAGCATTTAAAATGTTAACAGCACGTTAGATGAACATAAAAGAAACATCTGCTGCAGTTTAATATCGTCTGCTAAGAAAATGTCGCACGTAAATAAGCTGTGGATAGAAGGTTATGTTTTTGATAAGAAATTACAGAAAACGAAAGAATAGAAAGTGGAAACAGCGTGTTAGATGAACACGAAAGAAACATCTGCTGCAGTTAAATATCGTCTGCTAAGAAAATGTCGCACGTAAATAAGCTGGGGATAGAAGGTTATGTTTTTGATAAGAAATTACAGAAAATGAAAGAATAGAAAGTGGAAACAGCGTGTTAGATGAACACGAAAGAAACATCTGCTGCAGTTAAATATCGTCTGCTAAGAAAATGTCGCACGTAAATAAGCTGGGGATAGAAGGTTATGTTTTTGATAAGAAGTTACAGTAAATAAGAGAATTGAAAGTGGCAGCAGCGCGTTAGATGAACATAAAGGAAACATCTGCTGCAGTTTAATATCGTCTGCTAAGAAAATGTCGCACGTAAATAAGCTGGGGATAGAAGGTTATGTTTTTGATAAGAAATTACAGAAAATGAAAGAATAGAAAGTGGAAACAGCGTGTTAGATGAACACGAAAGAAACATCTGCTGCAGTTAAATATCGTCTGCTAAGAAAATGTCGCACGTAAATAAGCTGGGGATAGAAGGTTATGTTTTTGATAAGAAATTACAGAAAATGAAAGAATAGAAAGTGGAAACAGCGTGTTAGATGAACACGAAAGAAACATCTGCTGCAGTTAAATATCGTCTGCTAAGAAAATGTCGCACGTAAATAAGCTGGGGATAGAAGGTTATGTTTTTGATAAGAAGTTACAGTAAATAAGAGAATTGAAAGTGGCAGCAGCGCGTTAGATGAACATAAAGGAAACATCTGCTGCAGTTTAATATCGTCTGCTAAGAAAATGTCGCACGTAAATAAGCTGGGGATAGAAGGTTATGTTTTTGATAAGAAATTACAGAAAATGAAAGAATAGAAAGTGGAAACAGCGTGTTAGATGAACACGAAAGAAACATCTGCTGCAGTTTAATATCGTCTGCTAAGAAAATGTCGCACGTAAATAAGCTGTGGATAGAAGGTTATGTTTTTGATAAGAAATTACAGAAAACGAAAGAATAGAAAGTGGAAACAGCGTGTTAGATGAACACGAAAGAAACATCTGCTGCAGTTAAATATCGTCTGCTAAGAAAATGTCGCACGTAAATAAGCTGGGGATAGAAGGTTATGTTTTTGATAAGAAATTACAGAAAATGAAAGAATAGAAAGTGGAAACAGCGTGTTAGATGAACACGAAAGAAACATCTGCTGCAGTTAAATATCGTCTGCTAAGAAAATGTCGCACGTAAATAAGCTGGGGATAGAAGGTTATGTTTTTGATAAGAAGTTACAGTAAATAAGAGAATTGAAAGTGGCAGCAGCGCGTTAGATGAACATAAAGGAAACATCTGCTGCAGTTTAATATCGTCTGCTAAGAAAATGTCGCACGTAAATAAGCTGGGGATAGAAGGTTATGTTTTTGATAAGAAATTACAGAAAATGAAAGAATAGAAAGTGGAAACAGCGTGTTAGATGAACACGAAAGAAACATCTGCTGCAGTTAAATATCGTCTGCTAAGAAAATGTCGCACGTAAATAAGCTGGGGATAGAAGGTTATGTTTTTGATAAGAAATTACAGAAAATGAAAGAATAGAAAGTGGAAACAGCGTGTTAGATGAACACGAAAGAAACATCTGCTGCAGTTAAATATCGTCTGCTAAGAAAATGTCGCACGTAAATAAGCTGGGGATAGAAGGTTATGTTTTTGATAAGAAATTACAGAAAATGAAAGAATAGAAAGTGGAAACAGCGTGTTAGATGAACACGAAAGAAACATCTGCTGCAGTTAAATATCGTCTGCTAAGAAAATGTCGCACGTAAATAAGCTGGGGATAGAAGGTTATGTTTTTGATAAGAAATTACAGAAAATGAAAGAATAGAAAGTGGAAACAGCGTGTTAGATGAACACGAAAGAAACATCTGCTGCAGTTAAATATCGTCTGCTAAGAAAATGTCGCACGTAAATAAGCTGGGGATAGAAGGTTATGTTTTTGATAAGAAATTACAGAAAATGAAAGAATAGAAAGTGGAAACAGCGTGTTAGATGAACACGAAAGAAACATCTGCTGCAGTTAAATATCGTCTGCTAAGAAAATGTCGCACGTAAATAAGCTGGGGATAGAAGGTTATGTTTTTGATAAGAAATTACAGAAAACGAAAGAATAGAAAGTGGAAACAGCGTGTTAGATGAACACGAAAGAAACATCTGCTGCAGTTAAATATCGTCTGCTAAGAAAATGTCGCACGTAAATAAGCTGGGGATAGAAGGTTATGTTTTTGATAAGAAATTACAGAAAATGAAAGAATAGAAAGTGGAAACAGCGTGTTAGATGAACACGAAAGAAACATCTGCTGCAGTTAAATATCGTCTGCTAAGAAAATGTCGCACGTAAATAAGCTGGGGATAGAAGGTTATGTTTTTGATAAGAAGTTACAGTAAATAAGAGAATTGAAAGTGGCAGCAGCGCGTTAGATGAACATAAAGGAAACATCTGCTGCAGTTTAATATCGTCTGCTAAGAAAATGTCGCACGTAAATAAGCTGGGGATAGAAGGTTATGTTTTTGATAAGAAATTACAGAAAATGAAAGAATAGAAAGTGGAAACAGCGTGTTAGATGAACACGAAAGAAACATCTGCTGCAGTTAAATATCGTCTGCTAAGAAAATGTCGCACGTAAATAAGCTGGGGATAGAAGGTTATGTTTTTGATAAGAAGTTACAGTAAATAAGAGAATTGAAAGTGGCAGCAGCGCGTTAGATGAACATAAAGGAAACATCTGCTGCAGTTTAATATCGTCTGCTAAGAAAATGTCGCACGTAAATAAGCTGGGGATAGAAGGTTATGTTTTTGATAAGAAATTACAGAAAATGAAAGAATAGAAAGTGGAAACAGCGTGTTAGATGAACACGAAAGAAACATCTGCTGCAGTTAAATATCGTCTGCTAAGAAAATGTCGCACGTAAATAAGCTGGGGATAGAAGGTTATGTTTTTGATAAGAAATTACAGAAAATGAAAGAATAGAAAGTGGAAACAGCGTGTTAGATGAACACGAAAGAAACATCTGCTGCAGTTAAATATCGTCTGCTAAGAAAATGTCGCACGTAAATAAGCTGGGGATAGAAGGTTATGTTTTTGATAAGAAATTACAGAAAATGAAAGAATAGAAAGTGGAAACAGCGTGTTAGATGAACACGAAAGAAACATCTGCTGCAGTTAAATATCGTCTGCTAAGAAAATGTCGCACGTAAATAAGCTGGGGATAGAAGGTTATGTTTTTGATAAGAAATTACAGAAAATGAAAGAATAGAAAGTGGAAACAGCGTGTTAGATGAACACGAAAGAAACATCTGCTGCAGTTAAATATCGTCTGCTAAGAAAATGTCGCACGTAAATAAGCTGGGGATAGAAGGTTATGTTTTTGATAAGAAATTACAGAAAATGAAAGAATAGAAAGTGGAAACAGCGTGTTAGATGAACACGAAAGAAACATCTGCTGCAGTTAAATATCGTCTGCTAAGAAAATGTCGCACGTAAATAAGCTGGGGATAGAAGGTTATGTTTTTGATAAGAAGTTACAGTAAATAAGAGAATTGAAAGTGGCAGCAGCGCGTTAGATGAACATAAAGGAAACATCTGCTGCAGTTTAATATCGTCTGCTAAGAAAATGTCGCACGTAAATAAGCTGGGGATAGAAGGTTATGTTTTTGATAAGAAATTACAGAAAATGAAAGAATAGAAAGTGGAAACAGCGTGTTAGATGAACACGAAAGAAACATCTGCTGCAGTTAAATATCGTCTGCTAAGAAAATGTCGCACGTAAATAAGCTGGGGATAGAAGGTTATGTTTTTGATAAGAAATTACAGAAAATGAAAGAATAGAAAGTGGAAACAGCGTGTTAGATGAACACGAAAGAAACATCTGCTGCAGTTAAATATCGTCTGCTAAGAAAATGTCGCACGTAAATAAGCTGGGGATAGAAGGTTATGTTTTTGATAAGAAGTTACAGTAAATAAGAGAATTGAAAGTGGCAGCAGCGCGTTAGATGAACATAAAGGAAACATCTGCTGCAGTTTAATATCGTCTGCTAAGAAAATGTCGCACGTAAATAAGCTGGGGATAGAAGGTTATGTTTTTGATAAGAAATTACAGAAAATGAAAGAATAGAAAGTGGAAACAGCGTGTTAGATGAACACGAAAGAAACATCTGCTGCAGTTAAATATCGTCTGCTAAGAAAATGTCGCACGTAAATAAGCTGGGGATAGAAGGTTATGTTTTTGATAAGAAATTACAGAAAATGAAAGAATAGAAAGTGGAAACAGCGTGTTAGATGAACACGAAAGAAACATCTGCTGCAGTTAAATATCGTCTGCTAAGAAAATGTCGCACGTAAATAAGCTGGGGATAGAAGGTTATGTTTTTGATAAGAAATTACAGAAAATGAAAGAATAGAAAGTGGAAACAGCGTGTTAGATGAACACGAAAGAAACATCTGCTGCAGTTAAATATCGTCTGCTAAGAAAATGTCGCACGTAAATAAGCTGGGGATAGAAGGTTATGTTTTTGATAAGAAATTACAGAAAATGAAAGAATAGAAAGTGGAAACAGCGTGTTAGATGAACACGAAAGAAACATCTGCTGCAGTTAAATATCGTCTGCTAAGAAAATGTCGCACGTAAATAAGCTGGGGATAGAAGGTTATGTTTTTGATAAGAAGTTACAGTAAATAAGAGAATTGAAAGTGGCAGCAGCGCGTTAGATGAACATAAAGGAAACATCTGCTGCAGTTTAATATCGTCTGCTAAGAAAATGTCGCACGTAAATAAGCTGGGGATAGAAGGTTATGTTTTTGATAAGAAATTACAGAAAATGAAAGAATAGAAAGTGGAAACAGCGTGTTAGATGAACACGAAAGAAACATCTGCTGCAGTTAAATATCGTCTGCTAAGAAAATGTCGCACGTAAATAAGCTGGGGATAGAAGGTTATGTTTTTGATAAGAAATTACAGAAAATGAAAGAATAGAAAGTGGAAACAGCGTGTTAGATGAACACGAAAGAAACATCTGCTGCAGTTAAATATCGTCTGCTAAGAAAATGTCGCACGTAAATAAGCTGGGGATAGAAGGTTATGTTTTTGATAAGAAATTACAGAAAATGAAAGAATAGAAAGTGGAAACAGCGTGTTAGATGAACACGAAAGAAACATCTGCTGCAGTTAAATATCGTCTGCTAAGAAAATGTCGCACGTAAATAAGCTGGGGATAGAAGGTTATGTTTTTGATAAGAAATTACAGAAAATGAAAGAATAGAAAGTGGAAACAGCGTGTTAGATGAACACGAAAGAAACATCTGCTGCAGTTAAATATCGTCTGCTAAGAAAATGTAGCACGTAAATAAGCTGGGGATAGAAGGTTATGTTTTTGATAAGAAATTACAGAAAATGAAAGAATAGAAAGTGGAAACAGCGTGTTAGATGAACACGAAAGAAACATCTGCTGCAGTTAAATATCGTCTGCTAAGAAAATGTCGCACGTAAATAAGCTGGGGATAGAAGGTTATGTTTTTGATAAGAAATTACAGAAAATGAAAGAATAGAAAGTGGAAACAGCGTGTTAGATGAACACGAAAGAAACATCTGCTGCAGTTAAATATCGTCTGCTAAGAAAATGTCGCACGTAAATAAGCTGGGGATAGAAGGTTATGTTTTTGATAAGAAATTACAGAAAATGAAAGAATAGAAAGTGGAAACAGCGTGTTAGATGAACACGAAAGAAACATCTGCTGCAGTTAAATATCGTCTGCTAACAAAATGTCGCACGTAAATAAGCTGGGGATAGAAGGTTATGTTTTTGATAAGAAATTACAGAAAATGAAAGAATAGAAAGTGGAAACAGCGTGTTAGATGAACACGAAAGAAACATCTGCTGCAGTTAAATATCGTCTGCTAAGAAAATGGCGCACGTAAACAAGCTGTGGATAGAAGATTATGTTTTGGATAAGAAGTTACAGTAAATAAGAGAATTGAAAGTGGCAGCAGCGCGTTAGATGAACATAAAGGAAACATCTACTGAAGTTAAATATCGTCTGCTACATAACTGGCATACATAAACAAGCTGTCGATATACACCTATGAGTCATTACATTATGACCACCTACCTAATAAGCTGTAGGACCACCTTTAGCCCGTAAAACAGCGGCACTCGGCGAGACATCGATTCGATGAGGTGGCGATAGGTATCCTCGGGTATCTGGTACCATAACGTCAACCGCAGGACCTCCAGGTTTTGTACATTTCGGATGGATTTAGCGCGCATCCGCTTTTCCAAGTCAAATGGTCGATTGGGTTCATGTCAGGTGAATTTAGAGGCCAGAGCATTAAGAGAAAGTCACCAGCATGTTCCTCGAACCACTTCTTGACGATTCTGGCAGTTTGGCATAGCGCATTATCATCTTGGTAGTGGCCATCACCAGCAGGGAACCCAGTTGCTATGAATGAGTGGTGAACTTGGTCCGCCACGATGTTCAGATACCTGACAGGTCCCAGGGATTGTGCTGCATGAATAATGGAACCTAAGGTGTCCCAAGAAAACATCGCCCACCGCATAACACAGCCGCTGTCAGCCTGTTTTCGCCCTACGGTGCATCCAGGTGCCATAGCCTTCTTTGGCAATCGGCGTATCCGGTCTCGGCTGTCTACGTGATGCACTAGGAATCTTGATTCGTTAGCCCAGGCAACTTGCTTTCAGTCACCCACGGTCCAATTTCGAGGATCTTTGGCCCATTTCATGCGTTGTTGGCGATGACGTGCAATGAGCATGGGGATCCGTTTGGGTCTTCAGCTACGCATGCCCATGCGCAGAAGGCTGCGATGAACTGTGTGCTGTGACACATTGCCCTGATATCCACTGTTGTAACTGCGGGTGATTTGCCGCAATGCGGCCCTGCAGTGGCGATGAACAATGCGCAACAGTCTCCGCTCCCCTCTGGCATCAGTGAGCTGCTGACGATGCAAGTCTAGACGATGGTTCGTTGTTTGGCCCTCTTTGCACCACCTTTTATACGTACTCACTAGAGCGGTACGTGAACAACCCATAAGCCGCGCCGTTTCCGAGATCGTAGTTCCTAGGCGCCGTGACATCATAATTTGTCCTTTATCAAACTCCCATAAATCGTCAGCTTTTGCCATTCTGACTCCGAACACTCTACTAACCAAAAGCCGATCCTCGGGTTGTATATATACTGCTCTGTAAACTTCACCTGGGCCACCATTCAGTCTCCAGGCGCGCTCATTTCTCTAGGTTGAGGATAGTCATAATGTAATGGCTGATCAGTGTATAAGAAGGTTAGGTTTTTGCTCTCTCCGAAGAAACGTATTCGTATTCTGTAATTAAAAAAGGCTGTGAAAATCATGAAATCAGCATTTCTAAAATACAGTAAAGCAATATTATTAATAATAGAGGCGTAAGTCACCAAGCATAGCTTTTAACAGGAGAAATATCACCAAACGGATATCCAAAGAACATAACGTGCTTTTACGACTATTTCAAAAGTAAAGCCTCTGGTCTTAAAAGCTAATATACCGACCAAAAGAGCAATCACTAAGTCGTTGAAAATTTCTGTATCAGCTCTAAACGAGGTAATAAAAAATACATATGAATCTGAAAAGATCAATAAAAAAATAAAAGAACGTTTTCACTGTCTTCGGCTTAGGCACGTGGCTGTGGGCAGAAAACAGTATAGAATATCACTTAGACGGAGACAGATATAAATATATTTTTGACTAATGATAAATCATGGATCTTCCTAAATGACTGTAACAAAAGTTGGTGGATTAACTATAGCAAGAGAGCAGAAAAAGACTTACAAACTTGGTTCCAAGAAACGAAAAAAAGTTTCAGTAAAGAATTCATGATTATTGCTGGTTTCTCGTACAATGGGAAATTAAAGTTAAGAAATGTTGAAAAGAATGTTAAAATCAATTCTACATATTACCAAAATCCAAATAAAGAAGGTAAAGAATCCAAAGAAAGTTCCAGTAAATGATTCATGATTATTGCTGGTTTCTCGTACAATGGGAAATTAAAGTTAAGAAATGTTGAAAAGAATGTTAAAATCAATTCTACATATTACCAAAATTCAAATAAAGAAGGTAAAGAATCCAAAGAAAGTTCCAGTAAAGGATTCATGATTATTGCTGGTTTCTCGTACAATGGGAAATTAAAGTTAAGAAATGTTGAAAAGAATGTTAAAATCAATTCTACATATTACCAAAATCCAAATAAAGAAGGCAAAAAATCCAAAGAAAGTTCCAGTAAAGGATTCATGATTATTGCTGGTTTCTCGTACAATGGGAAATTAAAGTTAAGAAATGTTGAAAAGAATGTTAAAATCAATTCTACATATTACCAAAATCCAAATAAAGAAGGTAAAGAATCCAAACAAAGTTCCAGTAAAGGATTCATGATTATTGCTGGTTTCTCGTACAATGGGAAATTAAAGTTAAGAAATGTTGAAAAGAATGTTAAAATCAATTTTACATATTACCAAAATCCAAATAAAGAAGGTAAAGAATCCAAAGAAAGTTCCAGTAAAGGATTAATGATTATTGCTGGTTTCTCGTACAATGGGAAATTAAAGTTAAGAAATGTTGAAAAGAATGTTAAAATCAATTTTACATATTACCAAAATTCAAATAAAGAAGGTAAAGAATCCAAAGAAAGTTCCAGTAAAGGATTCATGATTATTGCTGGTTTCTCGTACAATGGGAAATTAAAGTTAAGAAATGTTGAAAAGAATGTTAAAATCAATTCTACATATTACCAAAATCCAAATAAAGAAGGTAAAGAATCCAAACAAAGTTCCAGTAAAGGATTCATGATTATTGCTGGTTTCTCGTACAATGGGAAATTAAAGTTAAGAAATGTTGAAAAGAATGTTAAAATCAATTTTACATATTACCAAAATCCAAATAAAGAAGGTAAAGAATCCAAAGAAAGTTCCAGTAAAGGATTAATGATTATTGCTGGTTTCTCGTACAATGGGAAATTAAAGTTAAGAACAGTTAAAAAGAATGTTAAAATCAATACTAGCGAAATAATCTTTTAAGTCCTATATTTAAAGTGGGAACACCATTCCTTATCCACAGAGCCTTGAAAGAGTAGAAGTTAATCAGAATACGACTACCAGTCATACATCCAAATCTATAACTTTGTATCTTGAAAAAATGAAAAACTAGACTGGTATCAATTTCATAGCTTTTCCTAATATTCCTTCAAAGTCCCCTGATGTGTTACCAACGGACTATTATGTCTACAGACTGATAAAAAAAAAGCGCTTTTTAAACGCAAACCTCAAACAATGTTGGGCTATGGAAAGCAATGGAGGAGGGGGTGGGATAAAATACCACTACCGCTTTTAAGAAATACCCTGTTATCTTGGAAATCTAGATGTTGGTTCATAGTCCAGAGAAAAGAGTATCACACAGAACATCTAAGAAAGGAACGCTTTCTAAACGCAGATCTAAAACAATGATTGGACTATGGAAAGCTGCGGAAGAGGAGTGGAATAAAATACCACTACCAATTTTAACAAATGCTCTTGTGACGTGCCTGCCCCGCAGGATGCACACGACATAAAGGCAGATAGCAGCGATAACGAACGTCCACGTAGCTCAGTTGGTAGAATGACTTGTTCCGGAATAAGAGGACTCGGGTTCGATCCCCGGCGTGGACCAAAAATGACGGAGAAATTTACATCAGTATAATGGCACCCGAACTTCCCCGGATGACCCGGCCGTTAAAGATCTCGCAGTGGTGGGATGTTCTTTCCACACCACGAGCCAGGAAAAATAAGAAAATCCCTTCTTCAGCCCTTCGAAAAATAAATGTGTGTGATGTTGCATTCCACACACCAGATTGACTCGGAGTTTTCAAGTGCACGCTCTTCAGTGGATGGCTGCCTACAACGATACATGGTCCCAGCTGACCCGTGGGCCATGCCCCGGCCCTCTTTCGGGGGTGTAGGAGGTGAGGTGCCTGCCCCGCAGGACGCACACTACATAAAGGCAGATAGCAGCGATAACGAACGTCTGCGTAGCTCAGTTGGTAGAGCGACTTGTTACGGAATAGAGCACTCGGGTTTGATCCCTGGCGAGGACCAAAAATGACGGAGAAATTTACTTCGTTATACTCTGTTATCTTGGAAATCTGGATATAGGTTCACAACCCAGAGAAAGGGCTATCAGACAGAACATTTAAGAAAGAACATCTAAGAAAGGAGAGCTTTCTAATCGCAGACCTAAAACAATGATTGGACTATGGAAAGAGTGGAAGAGGAGGGGAATAAAATACCACTACCAATTTTAAGAAATGTCTTGTTGTCTTGGAAATCCAGATGTAGGTGGTTTATAATCCAGAGAAAGGGCTATCAGACAGAATATTTAAGAAAGAACATCCAAGAAAGAAACGCTTTCTAAACGCAGACCTAAAACAATGATTGGACTATGGAAAGCAGTGGAAGAGGAGGGAAATAAAATACCTCTACCAATTTTAAGAAATGTCCTGTTATTTTGGAAATCCAGATGTAGGTGGTTTATAATCCAGAGAAAGGGCTATCAGGCAGAACATTTAAGAAAGAACATCCAAGAAAGAAGCGCTTTCTAAACGCAGACCTAAAGCAATGATTGGACTATGGAAAACAGTGGAAGAGGAGTGGAATAAAATACCACTACCAATTTTAAGAAATGTCCTGTTATCTTGGAAATCCAGATGTAGGTGGTTTATAATCCAGAGAAAGGGCTATCAGACAGAATATTTAAGAAAGAACATCCAAGAAAGAAACGCTTTCTAAACGCAGACCTAAAACAATGATTGGACTATGGAAAGCAGTGGAAGAGGAGGGGAATAAAATACCACTACCAATTTTAAGAAATGTCCTGTTATCTTGGAAATCCAGATGTAGGTGGTTTATAATCCAGAGAAAGGGCTATCAGACAGAATATTTAAGAAAGAACATCCAAGAAAGAAACGCTTTCTAAACGCAGACCCTAAAACAATGATTGGACTATGGAAAGCAGTGGAAGAGGAGGGGAATAAAATACCACTACCAATTTTAAGAAATGTCCTGTTATCTTGGAAATCCAGATGTAGGTGGTTTATAATCCAGAGAAAGGGCTATCAGACAGAATATTTAAGAAAGAACATCCAAGAAAGAAACGCTTTCTAAACGCAGACCTAAAACAATGATTGGACTATGGAAAGCAGTGGAAGAGGAGGGGAATAAAATACCACTACCAATTTTAAGAAATGTCCTGTTATCTTGGAAATCCAGATGTAGGTGGTTTATAATCCAGAGAAAGGGCTATCAGACAGAATATTTAAGAAAGAACATCCAAGAAAGAAACGCTTTCTAAACGCAGACCTAAAACAATGATTGGACTATGGAAAGCAGTGGAAGAGGAGGGGAATAAAATACCACTACCAATTTTAAGAAATGTCCTGTTATCTTGGAAATCCAGATGTAGGTGGTTTATAATCCAGAGAAAGGGCTATCAGACAGAATATTTAAGAAAGAACATCCAAGAAAGAAACGCTTTCTAAACGCAGACCCTAAAACAATGATTGGACTATGGAAAGCAGTGGAAGAGGAGGGGAATAAAATACCACTACCAATTTTAAGAAATGTCCTGTTATCTTGGAAATCCAGATGTAGGTGGTTTATAATCCAGAGAAAGGGCTATCAGACAGAATATTTAAGAAAGAACATCCAAGAAAGAAACGCTTTCTAAACGCAGACCTAAAACAATGATTGGACTATGGAAAGCAGTGGAAGAGGAGGGGAATAAAATACCACTACCAATTTTAAGAAATGTCCTGTTATCTTGGAAATCCAGATGTAGGTGGTTTATAATCCAGAGAAAGGGCTATCAGACAGAATATTTAAGAAAGAACATCCAAGAAAGAAACGCTTTCTAAACGCAGACCTAAAACAATGATTGGACTATGGAAAGCAGTGGAAGAGGAGGGGAATAAAATACCACTACCAATTTTAAGAAATGTCCTGTTATCTTGGAAATCCAGATGTAGGTGGTTTATAATCCAGAGAAAGGGCTATCAGACAGAATATTTAAGAAAGAACATCCAAGAAAGAAACGCTTTCTAAACGCAGACCTAAAACAATGATTGGACTATGGAAAGCAGTGGAAGAGGAGGGGAATAAAATACCACTACCAATTTTAAGAAATGTCCTGTTATTTTGGAAATCCAGATGTAGGTGGTTTATAATCCAGAGAAAGGGCTATCAGGCAGAACATTTAAGAAAGAACATCCAAGAAAGAAGCGCTTTCTAAACGCAGACCTAAAGCAATGATTGGACTATGGAAAACAGTGGAAGAGGAGTGGAATAAAATACCACTACCAATTTTAAGAAATGTCCTGTTATCTTGGAAATCCAGATGTAGGTGGTTTATAATCCAGAGAAAGGGCTATCAGACAGAATATTTAAGAAAGAACATCCAAGAAAGAAACGCTTTCTAAACGCAGACCTAAAACAATGATTGGACTATGGAAAGCAGTGGAAGAGGAGGGGAATAAAATACCACTACCAATTTTAAGAAATGTCCTGTTATCTTGGAAATCCAGATGTAGGTGGTTTATAATCCAGAGAAAGGGCTATCAGACAGAATATTTAAGAAAGAACATCCAAGAAAGAAACGCTTTCTAAACGCAGACCTAAAACAATGATTGGACTATGGAAAGCAGTGGAAGAGGAGGGGAATAAAATACCACTACCAATTTTAAGAAATGTCCTGTTATCTTGGAAATCTAGATGTAGGTGGTTTATAATCCAGAGAAAGGGCTATCAGACAGAATATTTAAGAAAGAACATCCAAGAAAGAAACGCTTTCTAAACGCAGACCTAAAACAATGATTGGACTATGGAAAGCAGTGGAAGAGGAGGGGAATAAAATACCACTACCAATTTTAAGGAATATCCTGTTATCTTGGAAATCCAGATGTAGTTTCACAGTCCAGAGAAAACGCTATCAGATAGAACATTTAAGAAAGAAGTAATTATACTTTAAATTTAATTATATTGCTGAAAAATCGTTCTAAAAATGTGTGAATATCCTCTGTAGTTGTCCTCAGACGATTAGACAAAGCCAGGAAGGATGCTGCCCATGTGGAGGAATAGTATAGAGCATTTGCACCGACGTCATTATTGACGTCACGGTTACTTCCGGGTGGTTAAAAGAAAGTTCGGCTGCTAAGGCTCCCACAGGAGTAACATGGAGAAGCGATTTCTGGAACCTCTGTCACTCGATTGTTTGAAGTTTTAGAAATGGTTAAAAGTTGTGTGGCGTATGGTGCCTCTCAGAGTACGTTGTATGGTGTATGGGTGCTTCTCAGAGAACGAGTAAGGCAGTGGAATTTCCTTTTATCGCGTTCCAACGGTAAAACAACGCCTGATTATGTGGAAAATAGCCGTAAATCGGAAGGCATGCCGCAGAGGCCGTATGACAGGATCTGCAGTAATTCATTTTAGATATCGTGAATCTGCATATTTTACTACGTTAACAGTCGAACTTATATCAGTACATTTTCTTGCTCACTCTTATATATTATTTTCAGATTTTTACGCAAATCCTTGTTATTCTGTTTAAAATGCTCTGAATGCATGACGGATTAACTTTGCTATCAAATGGGAAATTGCTAAGCTTTCGTGAACTTTCAAGATTTTGTAGTGTTACTGATTTCTAAATACTGAAACAGATGCCTTTTTTTCGAACCAAAATTTAAGGATGTGCGTTATAACGAATGAAATTTCTCCGTCATTATTGGTCCACGCCGGGGCTCAAACCCGTGTCCCCTCATTCCGGAATAAGTCACTCTACCAATTGAGCTACGCGGACGTTCGTTCGGACTGCTATCTGTCTTTCTGTCGTGTGCGTCCTGCTGGACAGGCAGGTCACAATCCCCCCACCGATAGAGGGCCGGGGGCATGGCCCACGGGTTAGCCGTGACCATGAATCGTTGCAGGCAGCATTCCACTGTACAACGTGCACTCGAGAACTACCAGTCAATCTAGTGTGTGGTATGCAACGTCACACACATATATTTTTCGAAGCGCTGGAGAACGGATTCTCTGATTTTTCCTATCTCCCGGTGTGGAAAGAACATCACACCATTGCGAGATTTTGAACGGCCGGGTCATCCAGAAAGTTCGGGCGCCATTATAACGAAGTAAATTTCTCCGTCATATTTGTTCCACGCCGGGGCTCGAACCCGGCTCTCCTCATTCCGGAATAAGTCACTCAACCACGTTCGTTCTGACTGCTATCTGCCTTTATGTCGTGTGCGTCCTGCTGGGCAGGCACGCCAGAACGTCCACATATACTTTTTTTCTTTTTTTTTTTTTTTTTTGATTGTAGGTTTAACGACCACCGTGAGCAACTCAATGGGCTATAAGCAGTCGCCCGTCCCTAATTCAGGGTCACTGATTCCAGGGAAATGAGTGAACCAGCGCCGTAAGACAAACACAACATCCATGCCTCACCGGGATTTGAACCCGGACCCCGTTCGGACGAATGATCAGCGGCCATCGCGTAGACCACTGCGCCACCGGGGCGGCCACATAGAATTAGAGGGTCTGTCATACATTATTGTGTCGTCCGTTTTCCAGGACTTGTTTTCTTTTTTTTTTTTTTTTTGGTGAAAACATAGTCCGGTTTTCGGGATATGAAAAGTTGGTATTTTCTTTTTTTTTAATTGAAATACACACTGGAGCCACCCATACACACCGGAACCACCCATACACACCGGAACCAGTCAGAAATGTAACAACTTACCTTAGACCGGATAAGAAATTATTCGTTTTCATTCTTCAGGATGAATACATTTCTAACCAACCCATTGGTAAAATATTTATATGCATCAAGGCTTTTATAAGCTTTTTGAGCTTTTCCGGTATAACACGAAAAACTGCCTATTAAATAGTTATAAATATCGTGATGGTTCAGATCAGGAAGGTCCGTAGCAACACAAACTTCCAGACGAAAAAACTATCTTTCAGGTATGTCATAGGGATGTTCTGTGCCATTATTTCGAAGCTTTTCTTGGTAACGTTGCCTTTCCACCACATTAAGATGGCAACCTTTGTCAGAAAGAACAGTTTTTGTTAAATCTATTTACAATAGCAGCAGTCATTGAAAAGAATGGAGATAGATCAGCTCGGGCACTTTCTAACCACCCGGAAGTCTAGCAAACAGTTTTGTGACGTCACGTGCAAAGGCTCTATAAGACTGTAAATGGACGATGTCATCGCTCTGTCCACGTTATTTTATAAACAACGCATAGCGACTGAAAAATTGTGTTCCGACACCGCTGGGATCGAACCCCAGATCTCTCGATAACTAGTCGAGTGCGTTCGCATTTACGCGGCTTCGTGAACAATTTTCAGCGCCACGCGTGGTTTATCAGTCAGCATCCGACTACACGAATCCATATTGATGGTCTCAGCAACTGAGATGTCGTCATCTGGTGGCATTGAACGCAACAGCTATTTAATTCTAGCTGATAATTTCAAAGGGCGATAGAAATGGGTAATATAAATCAAATACGTGGAGATAATGTAAATAGACGATGTCATCGCTCTGTCCACGTTATTTTATAAACAACGCATAGCGACTGAAAAATTGTGTTCCGACACCGCTGGGATCGAACTCCAGATCTCTCGATAACTAGTCGATTGTAGGCGGATGCTGACTGATAAACCACGCGTGGCGCTGAGAATTGTTGACGCCGTAGCGTAAATGCGAACGCACTCGACTAGTTATCGAGAGATCTGGGGTTCGATCCCAGCGGTGTCGGAACACAATTTTTTAGTCGCTATGCGTTGTTTATAAAATAACGTGGACAGAGCGATGACATCGTCCATTTACATTATCTCCACGTATTTGATTTATATTATCTATAAGACTGGCGATTGATTGTTTCTTTGAGTGTGCGCCGCGGATGGCCTAGTGGTCAACGTTCGTGACTCCCACGGATAAGGCCTTAGGTTCGATCCCGGGTAGGTACGAACACTCGAACTACTAAATATCTGCCGTGCGTCGGATGGGCACGTTAAGCAGTCGGATCCCGGGTACTGGTCCCCCTAGGTAATAAATAAGGGCATCTTCCTCCCCGTTTCTACTTCGCTTCAGTGTCACTTCCAAGGTGAAAATCCTCCAAAAACGTGGCGACAGTAAATAAATAAATACATCGCTCTTTCCACGTTCCAGAAACACACAGCAACCGAAAAATTGTTTTTCAGCCGCCACAGTGGAATTGAACCACAGAACTCTCGATATCTAGCCGAGTGCGTATAACCACAGAACTCTCGATATCTAGCCGAGTGCGTATAACCACAGAACTCTCGATATCTAGCCGAGTGCGTATAACCACAGAACTCTCGATATCTAGCCGAGTGCGTTACATTTACACGTGTAAATGTAACGCATTCGGCTAGATATCGAAAGTTATGTGGTTCAATTCCACAGCGGCGGCTGAAAAAGAATTTTTCGGTTGCTGTGTGTTTCTGGAACGTGGAAAAAGCGATGCATTTATTTATTTATTCCGTGTCACTTTCCTATCGGGCACTCTAGCCCAAATCTCCTAGCTTCCTATTTCTAAGGATTGTTTAAGACCTGGAGTCAGACACTCCCTTCCTAAAATCCTCTACTTATGATCTGATCTGATCTTTGAGTGTGCTCTGAGTTCGAGTCTGGATGACCGTAGAAGATATGCTTGGCAAGCATATCCGTAGAAGATATGTTTCAAAAGATTTTGAAATCCATCGGGAGATGCAGTGAAGTCTCGCGGCGAAGAACACGAGCTGACGGAGCCGTTTCTTCCCTGACAGCCGTCGACTCTTTGGAAGTTTAAGGGGCCTGTCTACAAACTGCGTTTGTGACATTAACCTAACCTTTTTCCCAGGAGTTGTGCAGCAGCAAATAGGAAAGGTAAGGGGTTAGTGTTTGCAAATGAGCTGACACCAAGGGCTATCTCCCGCACTCAGGGTGATACAGAAATCTAATACCACTCGATTTAAAGCTTAGAACAAATGCTATTCGCGATATAATGTGGAAATGGACCCAGTGCTAATACTAAAACACTTATTAAACGTTTTAACAGTGACATCAGGTAAAATAGTGAGCCAACTAGAGAAAATAAAGCTAGTTTTCAACTTATAATCATCATGCATGCATTTGATGGTAAACGCTGCGTTTGGTATTAATCCTCATTATTGTCAACCATTATCAATCCACTGCTGGATGAAGGTCTCCCCAAGTTTCTTCCACAACTGTCTGTCTTCCGCCTGTCTCCTCCATGTTACTCCAGCATGCCTTCGAATTTCATCCATCCATCTCCCATGGGGTCTTCTTTTATGCCTTTCTCTGTCCCTCGTAATCCAGTCTGAAATTTCGGTTGTCCATCGGTGGTTCGTTCTTTTGTCAGCATGTCCAGCACATTGAAATTTCAGGAATTTAACTCTTTTCATGATATCGTCCCCTCCTGTCATTTTCCTTATCCACAAGTTCCTCTTCTTATCTTTCCTGGTTACACCAAGCATGCAGCTCTTTATACTTCTTTGAGTTGTCGGCAGTCTTTGTATGTCTTTTTGTTTAGTTAAGGTCCATTTCTCTGCTCCATACGTAAGCACTGCCAGGATGCATTGATGAAACACTTTTGTTCTAAGACATACTGGCATACCGCTCTTAAAAATTGTACTGTTTCTTCCAAAAGCTCTCCATCCAGTAATTATACGCCGATAATTTTTTTCTTGACTTGATATCTGTTGCCCAAAATAAATGTAGGTATCGATTGTCTCAAGCTTTTTCTCCATCAATGAATAAATCTTCGTTTCTTGCAAAAGCATTGTACATCACTTTTGCCTTCTGAAAGTTCATTTTTAATCCCACTTGTTTACTCTTGTCAGCAAGTTCTTGGATCATACTCTGCAGCTCTGAAAAGGTAGTTGCAAAAATGACTGCATCATCAGCAAAACGAAGGTGAGTTAAATAATCTCCATTAATCTTTATCCCTCTGTTTTCCCAGTTCAATGATTGAAAGACATTTTGCAATGTAGCATTAAAGAGTTTGGGAGATATGGTGTCGCCTTGTCTCACTCCCTTTCTAATCTTTATTTATGCTGTTTCCTTAAATATTCGAAACTTTGCAACTGCATTTTCATAGATGTTAATAATGCTAATGTATGCATCTTCAATACCGCAGGATTTCAAAGCCATTGTAACTGCTGATGGTTTCACGTAATGGAAGGCCTTTTCATAATCAATAAAAGCCATGCATTACGGGAGTTCATATTCTCTTGTTCTCACAATTAGTTCGTATTCCTGTTTGTGCTATGTTTAAAAGGGGGAAATGGAGTCAATCCCGGCTGTGTTTCTTAGGTTACTGTTACAAACGCAATTCGAAGAGGTGCTCCTAAAAGATCCAAGAGTCAACGGTGGTCAGCAAAGATAGTTAGAATGGGTGATCGCAATCTTCGCAGTAACACTTCGCTGCAGCTCCAAGTAGATTTTAAAGTCGTCTGTATTAGGACATTACCGTACTGGTTTTCTTCCTTCCCTGAAACCAGTGACCTCAGCCGTGGGACGAGCGACTGCTAATTCCCGTTCGAGTTGCTTATGAGAGTCGTTAACTATCATTACTCCCCAAAAAGGGGAAGAACAGATAAGACAGTTCCATAAAGTCTCCATTTTTAAAAATGAGTGTCAAAAGACATTCTAATTTGCGTTAGCTAATTCCGAACGCAACACAGATATAATTATTTCTACTCATCACAAATGTTATTGTGTTTCCAAACGGGCACTGCGTATTTCCGAAAACCCTGCCATATCAGCTTTGCCGGCTTGCCGGGTAAATGTTAATTACAGACGCGAAATAAATTAAAATCTCTTCAGTTGCATGCGTACGTACTTATTTAACTAATATATGCAAGGAAGGACATATTTGCCAGAAAAAAGGAAAACAACGTAGGGCTAAATCAAAGGAACATTGTTTGCTACTGAAAGAGTAGTAATTACAAAGGTATTGATCAAACCAGATGCATGGCCACGAAGAAAACTTAACTAGTTTATTGCATGAGTACGACAACGAATCCACCTTTTCAGCCAAGAATTATTTATGCTACAAAACAACTGCACTGAAATAATGAGTAGAATGTGATATCCAGCTGCGAATGATAATGAAGCTTTCACACGCGTCTCTTCTTGACAAGGCTCGCAACGCGCAGGAAAGCATCTGCGACGGAATTTTAATAGATACACGGACAAATAAATTATATTTAGTTACAGTGGCTTGTTTAAAAGCATCGAAGCATATGTGGAATGCAAAATAAAGAATAAAATCTTCTGCTCCACGCTATCATTAAATAAATAAGCAAAAATTTAAAATAGAATTTTTTTGATAAAAAGAGGAATCACAGGAACCGTGAAAAAAAATGTTGTATGAAAAGTATGGTTTGAAATTTATAACACTTCTTTGGGCGGTCTTGATTTTGATAAAAGTGTAATTGTTTTGCATGTTCGTTATAACCAATTTATACTTTCATATTCGTGTTAGGAAAGATAAGTGAGACAAAGGTATAAGAGAACTGTAAGAAGGAAACCAAAATTAATAATTTAGAAATTAGAAATGATGATACAAAACGGCGAGCCGCCCCGGTGGCGCAGTGGTCTAAGGCGTTGGCCTCTGATCATTCGTCCGTAAGGGGTCCGGGTTCGAATCCCGGTCAGGCATGGATGTTGTGTTTGTCTTACGGCACTGGCTCTCTCCCTTCCCTGGAACCAGTGACCCTAAATTAGGGACGGGCGACTGCTTATAGCCCATTGAGTTGCTCACGGTGGTCGTTAAACCTCCAATAAAAAAAAAAAAAAAAAAAAACGGCGACGCTAATACAAATCCGGAAGTTTCGTAATTCAAAATTTCTATTCGGCGTGAGAAATACAAATTATCTGTGTTAATCATCTACAATTCATGCATGATTCATTTACCCAAAACAACACACACACACACACACACACACACACACACATTTTTTTTTATTTCGATTGGAGGTTGTTTTTTTTTTTTTTTTTTGGAGGTTTAACGACCACCGTGAGCAACTCAATGGGCTATAAGCAGTCGCCCGTCCCTAATTTAGGGTCACTGGTTCCAGGGAAGGGAGAGAGCCAGTGCCGTAAGACAAACACAACATCCATGCCTCACCGGGGTTCGAAACCGGACCCTTTCGGACAAATGATCAAAAGACATTGCTTAAACCACTTCGGGGGTTTAACGAACACCGTGAGCAACTCAATGGGCTATAAGCAGTCGCCCGTCCCTAATTTAGGGTCACTGGTTCCTGGGAAGGGAGAGAGCCAGTGCAGTAAGACAAACACAAAATCCATGCTTCACCGAGATTCGAACCCGGACCCTTTCGGACAAATAATCAAAAGACATTGCTTAAATCACTTCGGTGTTTAACGAACACCGTGAGCAACTCAATGGCTTATAAGCAGTCGCCCGTCCCTAATTTAGGGTCACTGTTTCCAGGGAAGGAAGAGAGCCAGTGTCGTAAGACAAACACAAAATCCATGCTTCACCAGAATTCGAACCCGGGCACTTTCGGACAAATGATCAAAAGACATTGCTTAAATCACTTCGGGGTTTTTTTGAGCAACTCAATGGGCTATAAGCAATCGCCCGTCCGTAATTTAGGATCACTGGTTCCAGGGAAGGGAGAGAGCCAGCGCCGTAAGACGAACACAACTTCTATGTATCACCGGGATGGATGTTGTGTTCGTCTTACGGTGCTGACTCAATCATAAAAGAGGTCCGTGCTGGACCCCTTTCGGAGGAATGATCAGAAACCATCGCTTAGACCGCTGCGCCCCCGGGACGGTCACACAAAAGTTTCTCTCTCCCTTATCTATGCTTCTACTTTTACTTTTTCCTTTTCGACAGTGCTTCATCGTGGATAGGCATTAAACAAGAAATACGGGTGTTTCACTAGGTAGCCCCCCCCCCCCCCCGCTTCCAAAAGCCAACTTTATTCTTCGTTTCAATGTAGAGTTCTTCCCACTCTACATAGAAACATGACGTTTAGTTCACAAGTGGCCTTGAACCTTAAGAAATGTATTGGAGTGATTTTCGTGATAAAGCACAGACTGATTGTGACGTCAACCCCCCAGATTGCTGGGCATGGTAATTCTGTTAGGAGGCAATCTGCTTGTTCTACTGTGTTGTCGAGCGTGGTTCGGGATGGTTGTGTATACCTTTGCGGAGCGGGCGTTTATTGTGAAAAGTTATTGGATAAAAATTTCTATAAAGGTAACAAGCATGAATTCTGGAGATGTTTTGAGGAAGAAAATCACCAGACAAACCTTGAATCGCCAGATTAGAGAAGAAATTTGAAACCACGGGCGGTGTTTTGAACCCATATAGTGCAGACGTCCTCCTTTAGCGTAAAGAAAGATCGAAAAGGCGATGCACAAGCTGCTGGCATCTGGCATCACAGAAGAAGGCACTACCACGCTTGTCATGGGAAACTGGGTATTCTGTTCCGGTGTCGGGTCAATTCGTCGCCCGCGTCAATTCGTCGACTACGTCAATTCGTCGCCTGCATCAATTTTTCGCGCGTCAGTTCGTCGCGGTCAAATTCGCCGCGTTTACAAATTTTGGTTATATACAAATTGCATGCAGGTTAACTTTCGATTTCGGTTGTCATCTGTCGTGATCATATTTATAAGGTTTGGACACCCAGACAGGTTAGCAATTTTACCCTCTTTCTTTGGCACCAAAAATAAATGAATATGCCTAGGCCTAAGCGCAGGCCTGTTTAACAGTTTTTATTCCATCGTGCTCATATTCATAAATTTTAGACACCAAGTCAAGTAAGTATCACTGCGCTTTTACTTGGGCTTTAAAAAAATATCTTGGCCTAAGCCTTTTTAAAAAAAATTATTCCATCGGAAGTCGCTGTCATGCTTGTTAAACCACGGCTGAACATATTTCGTATGATATACAGTATCATTGTCGTCCACGAAACAGCCGTCACCTGCTGGACAGAAAGTAAATGTTTCAGGATGAACTGGATTGGCAAAAATGTTCAGATAATCATTCGAGGACACCTGCAGTTTGAGGAACATCGGACCATTTCCATTCCACCAGAACGTGCCACACACCATGACAACACCTACAGAATCCTGAATTGAGTTTACAATTGAATCAGTGTACATCTCTCTCTAGCCCCCCCCCCCAAACTCTCTGCCTACTGTAGGCAACTCTCTGCCTACTCTACTCTGCCTACTGCACTCAACTCTGCCTACTGTACTCAACTCTCACTGTAATAGGTCATCTTACCCTTTCTGTAGGAGGATAAATCTCAACTCTGCCTACAGTAGGCTACTTTGCCTACAGTATGCTACTCTGCCTCAGTAGGCAATTCTCTGCCTACAGCCTACAGAGAGTTGCCTCTCTGCCTACTGTAGACCACTCTCTGCCTACTCTAGGCAAACTCTCTGTCTACTGTAGGCAACAAGGTGTACGGCGACCCGTTGGACCACATGACTTTTTCCCAATGTTCTAGTGTCTGTGGCGGTTTTCTTGATACCAGCGTAAACGAACATTCCGGTTCTTCGCAGAAATCAGTGGATTCCACATAGCCATGCCATTACCAATAAGGATTCTCTACGATTTGCTGCGCATTGGATGAAGAATAGTCTTCATTGAATGCTTCGGGGAATTGCTGCATATGGGAAGTCCTGCTTCTCAGTATAATACTTCTCAGACGACGGCGATTTTGTTAGTCACCAACTTTTGTCGCGCCACATTTACGCCTCTTAGACAATAAATATAAATAGGGTATTTACACGGTCGAGCCATATTATTGTGACCACCATATAAAATCTAGAGTAATCGCAGTGTGCAGCGTGGACAGCAGCTAGACGGGCTGGGAGTGACTCAATAAGGTGCTACAAGATATTCTGGAGTGTGTAAATTGCGAACTAAAATCGGACAGCTCTCAACCCCGATATATAAATTGCGAACTAAGAGCCAAGACTCCTATGTGTAAATTGCGAACTAAGACCCAAAACCCCTATGTGTAAATTGAGAACCAACTTTTCTGCGCCCATCCTGACGATAAAAAAAATAAACCAGTATGAAAAAATAATGATGAAAACAATGTAAAACAATTTAAACCAATGTGCTTACGAAAACAACAAAGCTAATTTGTCATCCTTGCTCAGGGGCCATTTTAATTTTTTCTGTGATGTTCCATATTTAGTATATGTACATTTGTACTTAATTCATTGTATTGACGAAAACAACAACACTAGTTTGTCATTCTTGCGCAGGGGCCATGTTATTTTTCTCTGTGATGTTTCATATTTAATATATGTACATTTGTTCTTAATTCATTGTATTCACAAAAAAAAAACTAGTTTGTCATCCTTGCTCAGGAGCCATGTTAATTTTTTTTTTTTAATTGGAGGTTTAACGACCACCGTGAGCAACTCAATGGGCTATAAGCAGTCGCCCGTCCCTAATTTAGGGTCACTGGTTCCAGGGAAGGAAGAGAGCCAGTGACGTAAGACAAACACAAGATTCATGCCTGACCAGGATTCGAACCCGGACCCCTTACGGACGAATGACCAGAGGCCAGCGCCTTAGACCACTGCGCCACCACTTTGTTTTCTGTGATGTTCCATATTTAGTATATGTACATTTGTACCTAATTCATTGTATTCACGAAAATATCTTTATTTTGCAGTAGTACGGTTAACAAAGCTTTTCCTTTTTCATAGATCGAGAACGTCACTTGAGTCGTAAAACTTGTCGAACAACAAAAGATAAAGCAAAGCAATCAAAATAGACGAGCTAGCTTAGGTAATTCCAGCAGATGTTCAGAGAAGTCGGTTCGGAATTTACATATAGAGTTTTAATGACGGTCTGATTTTAGTTCGCAATTTACATACCACCGATATATTCATTGGTATGTGGAGCCATGCTAACTGCACTGCATCTGACAGCTGCTGGTGGATGCGTATTGGAAGATCGATAGAGGGAACAACACGATTGGAGGTGGTCCCACAGATGCTCGATTGGGTTTAAGTCCGGCGAATTGGGGGGGACAGAGATGTACTTTGAAGTCTTCATGGTGCTCTTCCAACTACTCTCGGACATTTCTAGTTGTGTTACACGTCACATTGTCGTTCTGGAAGATCCCATCCGCCACAGTTAAGATTATCCGCATGTAGGATTGTACGTGGTCAGCAAGGATCGATTCATAACGAATTCGGTCCAAGTGCCTGACTTACATAGGAATGAGTGGACCCAGAGGTTGCCACGAAAACATTCCCCAGACACGCTGCCCCCACCAGCTTGTGTTCTTCCAGCATTGGATGAAGAGTGTTTGTTCTCCGATGTTTCTCGCCTTATACGCTGACGTCCATCCGTTCGATGAAGCAGAAAACGTGACTCATCGGAGAAGACAATCCTTTGCCAATCAACGGAGGAACAATTCCGATACTGCCGTGCGAAAAGTTGGCCTTTACAGCCGATGGACCTTCGTTAGCATAGGTGCAGTGACCATTCATCTCGATCGGAGCCCCATACGCAGCAATGTTTACTGAACTGTCGTTCTAGACACACTTCCGGCAACATCCTAGTTCATTCGGCCCGTACGTTGCTCCACTGCAGCGTGTCGATCGGCCCTCACGTACTTCAAAGCCGACGTTCACCTCTCACATAATTGGCATGTGGTGTTCCGCAGTTTCCACGTCGCTTATTCGCAATGGTACCATTTATCCAATCACGATACACTTTATCCACAGCAGCACACGAACAGTTCATAAACTGCGCTATTTCAGAAATACTTGCACCTGAAAGCCGATAATAATTCCCTTTTGCAAATCTGATAAATCGCTCCTTTTATCCATGATAGCAACGAGTGATATGTTTCAGAATGCCTATTGCACACCTTATATACCCTCCAAGCCAGCTCACGACACGTGCCTTCTTTCATTGGCTATGGCCTGTTGACGTCAAAAGTAGGAGGTGGTCACAATAATGTGACTCGGTTGTATATAATAATATTGTTACGAACATCTTACTATATGGGGACGAGGCCTGGCGAATAACAGAACCAGATAGAAAGATAATAACAGCTTTAGAGGTGGATGCTTTAACCCTTTAACCGGCTAGAACGAATTAACTCGAGGTTAGGAAAATTTGTTGAAATAGCTCGCACGGATATATTCAACATCTAAGAATTGAACAGAAAGCGGTTGGAACAAGTCAACTTGCTCATGAGAAAGATTTGCTTCCCCTTTAGCTATGTCATTCAAAGTGGTCATTGCGACGCAGTGGTCTAAGCGATAGCCTCTGATCATTCGTCCGAACGGGGTCCGGGTTCGAATCCCGGTGACGCATTTATATTGTGTTTGTCTTACGGAACTGGCTCTCTCCCTTCCCTGGAACCAGTGACCCTAAATTAGGGACTGGCGACTGCTTATAGCCCATTGAGTTGCTCACGGTGGTCGTTAAACCTCCAATCAAAAAAAAAAAAAAAAGTGGTCATTTAGGGAGATGATTGATACTAAACATTTCTGACTGATTACCCTTTAAAAGGGCTGTAATAATGACGAAGAACTTAAAAAGGAGAGAGAAGATGTTTGAGTCACTTGTTACTATCCAGTGGTATGATTCCCCGGTCATGTCTTGCGTTATGAAGCAGATAATAAAGAGCTTTAAACGCCTACCACCAAGAAAGTACTAGTGGGATACCAAACATTAAAGACCATCACCAAGTAATAGTGGTACGGATATCATTGTAGCCTAGTGGAATGCTTACCAACAGTAACAGGTTCATGGCCAGTGTTGATCAGGTGAGAGGGGAAAAGAAATTGTTGTGGGCAGCTTTCGTAAAACCCGAACGCTATGTGAATATTTCTGTTTGGTAAGCGTAGAGAGCTTTGGGCAACATGTAGTTCAGATTCATCGGCCGCTAAAAGGGTTAAGAAGATCATGTACAGTGTCATGAAAACAGAAAATAATGATTAAAAGGATTAAAGAATTGATTTAAGTTAAAGAACCAATTTTAGAAGATATACAGAAGAGAAAATTACGTTGGTTTGCTCATGTAAAAATAATGACCAATGGAAGACTTCATAAAATTGCCATGGAATTTAAATAAAATAGACGAAAGATAAAGGCCTACGTAGGAAGACATGGTTTAATGGAATAAAGAGAGCACTTAATGGTCTGATGGAAGAACGGTGCTTAGATAGAGAAATGATGGAGAGAACTCTTGGAGATCGGAAGCGACGTTAGACGCCATAAATTGATTATATATGTATACTAGCATTACCCGGCTTTGCCCGTGATTTAGGCTTATTAATTTCATATTCCCTTTTATGTCACTGAAAAAATCGGGAAAAAAATTACGCTTGCAAGAAAGAAAAAAGCTGATTTCACAAATTCGGTCATTACAAATTATTTATTCTTAGTGTGATTATTTCAGCACTTGGCCGTACACAGCATTTTAGTTTCTCCTTCATCGGCGACAATATATAATTTTGTTGGATCCTTTGCTCTTGACATTCCAAAATACAGCTGTAGAATCAAACGGACCGAAAGCGTTACGAATTATTTAACACGCGTCCAGGAGAAACAGCATTGGAACACTGACTCAACAAAATTCCTTAAAAATTTGTTATCGACGATCCATCACGTGCTTTTAATTTCAGACGTCTTTGAGGGGCGAATCTCTGGGATAAAAAAGTTAAAAACATATCTTTGTGAATATTGTAGGAAACTGGCCGAATTTTTAATAAACACCATAAATTGTTAATAGGAACATGACCTCAAAATTTCGTCCGAGTCGGTAAATAACTTTTTAAATTATCCGTCAAAATTTTATTAACCGTTTCTGCGTATATATTTCTGTTTACCGATGAATTAAAAATGTCATGCCTATTTTAAAAAGTTTTGACCGAATTCCGGTGAAATATTGAGGGACTCCACTTGACACCAATTCATGGTGTTGACAAAAATTTCAGCCCGTTTCGTTAAAATTTCGCAAAGTTCGTTTTTGCATTTTTTTATGCACAGTTCTCAAAGAATAGAAACACCTGTGGATGAATGAAATCACGTGCTTTCAGATTTGGAGCAGATAACGATGACGTAGCAAACGAAGTTGACGTTATTGATTAACTTATCAATTGATTCATAACTCCCGAACGGAACCACTTAGAGATCTAAAAATAAGGTGAAAATCCTCCAAATACGCGCCTACAGTAAATAAATAAATACATCGCTCTTTCCCCGTTCCAGAAACACACAGCAACCGAAAAATTGTTTTTCAGCCGCCGCTGTGGAATTGAACCACAGAAGTATCGATATCTAGCCGAGTGCGTTACATTTACACCACGGTGGCATTCAATCCACGGTGCTATGTGTATTTTTAAGTGAGTTTCTGAGATCATAAATCCGTAAGATGGGCTCAGCTACTGAGACGTTTCCATCTGGTGAGCATTAACGGCACTGGCTATATATATATATATATATATATTATAGCAGTTAAATCCAAAGGGCAAGATCCAAGGGATATATATATATTATAGCAGTTAAATCCAAAGGACGAGTTCCACAGCGGCGGCTGAAAAACAATTTTCCGGTTGCTGTGTTTTTCTGGAACGTGAAAAGAGCGATGTATTTATTTATTTATTTGATCTGAAAATAGTTGTGTTTACCTAGAAATTCCAGTATTAGTAAACTACGAAATTCGATGCCACAGTTCGTCGTTCGAGAGTTTTTGCTACTTCAGACAAACAGACGTTTTGTGCTTTATATATAAGATATCATCATCATTGTCAACCATTATCAATCCACTGCTGGACGAAGGTCTACCCAAGTTTCCTCCACAACGGTCTGTCTTGTGCCAGTCTCCTCCATGTCACCCCTGCATACTTTCGAATTTCATCCACCCATCTCCCATGTGGTCTTCTTCTGGGTCTTTTCCTGTCCCTTGGAATCCAATCTAAAATTTCGGCTGTCCATCGATGATCTGTCCTTCTGGCAGTATGTCCAGCCCATTGCCATTTCAGGGATTTAACTCTGATCATGATATCTTCCACTCTTGTCATTTTTCGGATCCACGAGTTCCTCTTCTTATCTCTCCTGGTTACACCAAGTATGCATCTCTCCATGCTACTTTGAGTTGTCTGCAGCCTTTGTATGTCTCTTTTAGTTAAGGTCCACGTCTCTGCAACATACGTAAGCACTGGAAGGATGCATTGATCAAACACTTTTCTTTTAAGACATAATGGCATATTGCTCTTGAAAATTATGCTGTTTCTTCCAAAAGCTCTCCAGGCAAGTTTTGTACGCCGATTAGTTTGTTCATCAATGTGACCCTCACTTGATATCTGCTGTCCAAGATAAACGTACGTGTCTGTTATCTCCAGCTTTTCTCCATCAATCGATAAATCTTCATTTCTTGTAAAAGCATTGAACATCACTTTTGTCTTCTGAAAGTTCATTTTTAATCCCACTTCTTTACTCTTGTCAGCAAGTTACTGGATCATACTCTGCAGCTCTGATGGGGTAGTTGCAAAAATGACTACGTCATCAGCAAAACGAAGGTGGGTTAGATAATCTCCATTAATCTTTATCCCCTTGTTTTCCCAGCTCAGCGACTGAAAAACACCCTCCAATGTGGCATTAAAGAGCTTCGGAGATATGGTGTCACCTTGTCTCACTCCCTTTCCAATTTTTATGTGTGTTGTATTTTCAAACAGCCGAATCTTCGCACTTGCATTTTCATAGATGTTATTAATAATATTAATGTATGCATCTTCAATACCGCAGGTTTTCAGAGCCATTGTAACTGCTGATGGTTTCACCGAATCAGAGGCTTTTTCATAATCGATAAAAGCCATGCACAATGGAAGTTCATATTCCCTCGCTCTTTCAATTAGTTCTCTCAGTACGTGGATATGATCTATTGTGCTGTAGCCACTCCTGAATCCAGCTTGTTCTCTCGGTTGAGCCATGTCCAGTGTTACCTTCAAGCGGTGTGAAAGCACTTTAGTGAAGATTTTATAAACTACTGATAGGAGGCTGATAGGTCTGTAGTTTAGAGGAAATTCTATCCCACACTCACCAGTGTGGGATAGAATTTCCTCTAATCCCGATGGTATAGTTATACCGCTATGGGCGGTCGTCAGAGCCCCTTTAGTGGGAACAGGATGCACCACGAGAACGGGGCGGGGTTGACATTTGTCAAGGAGAGGCTGTGATGTTACGCATCCCCTGACCTTACATATAAGATATATAGACAAGAAATATATGTTATTTTTCCACTGATTAGAGACACTGGATGTCTCACCTTTTGAGAATCAAGTCAGTTTTGAAAATCGTCGCTCCAGTCAGATGAGCATCCTCAGTAAGCCTTTTATTGAACTCTGAAAGATCCTTTGTTTTCGCCATTGTGATCAACACTACTGACGAGCAAAAATTTAAATTAGGTATTTGCCCAAGTTACATGGTGACGCACGTGACCACGTATTGTACACACGCTCTGCATAAATGACGTAGACGTACGACTACATAAATGCTTTTAATTCAGTGCCCGGTATGTGTGTTAACGTTACTGTCGTTATGTTAAACTGTACTGAAAAACAGAAAGACTGAGATTTTAAAATATTATAAAGATTCATGTGTAGTATCTGAAGCTGATCTGAAACAAAATCACATTTGGTTGTTTCCTTTATATTCTGGTGACCAAAACTCGCTTTGCTTGATTGAGTTCATTTTGTGTATCAGCAGAATTACCTTCAGATGTAGCAATGGAGTGGACAGAGAAAATCTCAATGTTGCGAGAGGTACTTTAAAAATTCGAGATATGTAGTTCACGCGGAGCTCAGAACTGCCATCTCCAAAAAGCCCAAGAAATTCAAATTCGTGATTTCAAGGAAGCATCTTCTCTCTGCCATTGAACAACCAGTTTGTTTTGCTGACCTGCTTCGCTGTGATCTATAACTTGTTTTTCTCCTTAAGATGATGGATGATCAGTCTTCTTACCAGAAAGAAGATCACGCTCTGGTTCCTAAAGACTGCTGTTTTATGTAACCAACATTTTTAAAGTATTTTGTTACATTTACTCCATGCGAACACCATTTTGTTTCCCAGCAACAAAATAAATAAAAACATACTGATGTAAAAAAATAAATTAATTTTTAGTATTAAAAACCCAGTTGAACTACAATTTGATTGTACTAAAATACTGAAATTACTCTCATCTCACAGATGGAGAGAGAGAGAGAGGAGTCAGTAGTTGTATGCATGTGCTTATGAAATATAAAATGTAGACTAAATATATAAATATGGACTTATAAAATATATAAATGTAAAAATATAAATGTATATATATATATATATATCTGTGTAAATGTAAAAATAAATGTAGACTTATAAAATATATAAATGTAAATGTAGCCTTATAAATATATAAATGTAAAAATATCTCCCAAGCTCTTTAATGCCACATTGGAAAACGCCTTCCAATCACTGAACTGGGAAAAGAAAGGGATAAAGATTAATGGAGATTATCTAACTCACCTTCGTTTTGCTGATGACGTAGTCATTTTTGCAACTACCACATCAGAGCTGCAGAGTATGATCCAGGAACTTGCTGACAAGAGTAAAGAAGTGGGAATAAAAATGAACTTTCAGAAGACAAAAGTGATGTACAATGCTTTTACAAGAAATGATGATTTATCAATTGATGGGGAAAAGCTGGATATAACCAATACCTACATTTATCTTGGACAGCAGATATCAAGTGAAGGTTACATTGATGAAGAAATTAATCGGCATATAAAACTTGCCTGGAGAGCTTTTGGAAGAATCAGCATAATTTTCAACAGCAATATGTCATTATGTCTTAAAATAAAAGTGTTTGATCAATGTATCCTTCCAGTGCTTACGTATGGTGCAGAGACGTGGACCTTAACTAAAAGAGACATACAAAGGCTGCAGACAACTCAAAGTAGCATGGAGAGGTGCATGCTTGGTGTAACCAGGAGAGATAAGAAGAGGAACTTGTGGATCAAAAAAATGACGAGAGTAGAAGACATCATGATCAGAGTTAAATTCCTGAAATGGCAATGGGCTGGACATATTGCCAGAAGGACAGGCCATCGATGGACAGCCGAAATTTTAGATTGGATTCCAAGGGACAGGAAAAGACCCAGAAGAAGACCACATAGGAGATGGGTGGATGAAATTCGAAAGTATGCAGGGGTGACATGGAGGAGACTGGCACAAGACAGACCGTTGTGGAGGAAACTTGGGGAGACCTTCGTCCAGCAGTGGATTGATAATGGTTGACAATGATGATGATGATAATATGTAAAAATGTAAGACTTATAAAATATAAAAATATATAATATATAAATGTAGACTTGTAAATATATAAATGTAAACTTATAAATATATAAATGTAGACTTATAAAATATAAAAATATATAATATATAAATGTAGGGGATGCAAGGTCAGGTGATGCGTAACATCACAGCCTCTCCTTGACAAATGTCAACCCCGCCTTCTCGTGGTGCATCCTGTTCCCACTAAAGGGGCTCTGACGACCGCCCATAGCGGTATAACTATACCATCGGGATCAGAGGAAATTCTATCCCACACTCACCAACCCGCTTGGCCAGCGTGGTGATTTATGGCCAAACCCCTCCAAAATGATTCCACAACTTAAATCTTGGCCCTCAGTCTCCGGCAGCTGGAATGTACCTGGCCAAGGCAGCGGCCAGTGCGACATGAAGGCAGAGGGTGCTAAGAATCCCCGGAGGACCGGACTAGGCTGCCATCTGATGCTGACCTTGGCTACTTACAATGGACGCTCCCTATGTTCTGATTCAAGGCTTCTTGAATTGGAAGAGGAACTACAAAGGATCAAGTGGGACATCGTGGGGCTAAGCGAGGTAAGGAGAAAAGGAGAAGATCTCATCGAACTGAAAAGTGGACATCTCTTCTACTATCGTGGGACAGATACTGGCAGAACTAGTGGTGTTGGATTTATAATAAACAAGAAACTGAAGGACAAAGTTGTAGAAGTTGAAAGTTCCTCTGACAGAGCTGCACGACTTGTTATCTAACTCTCTAAAAGATACCAGGCTCAGATTATTCAAACTTATGCACCCACCACAAGTCATCCTGAAGAAGAAATTGAAGAATTTTATGAGGAAATTTGTCATCTAATTAATAAAGGTAAGCAGCACTTGAAAATAATTATGGGAGATTTCAATGCAAAAATAGGGCAACGGCAACAGAATGAAACTTCAGTAGGTAAATTCGGTCATGGCAACAGAAACCAGCGTGGAAATACTCTCGTTGAGTTTGCAGAGGCAGAAGGGTTTTTCATCTTGAACTCCTTCTTCAAGAAAAAGCCACACAGGAAATGGACATGGAGACATCCAAATGGGACGACAAGTGAAATTGATTTTATTATGTGTAACAAAAAATTCGTCATAGAAGACTGCAGTGTGCTAAACAAGTTCAACACAGGTAGTGACCATAGATTGGTGAGATGTAAGATGCACCTCAACACTAAACTTGAACGTGGCAAGCTCATAAGACAAACAAAATCTATTGACATAACCAACCTTAAAAAACACCATAATACCTTCAAGTTAGAACTGAAGAACAGGTTCTCTGCTTTAGAAGGCCTAACATCGGAAGAAGTGGACATCTCTGAAGTTAACAGAAAAGTAACCAAAGCTCTTATGGAAACAGCAACAAAATTAGCTGGGTCTAAGAACAAGTTGCATGTGAACAAATTATCAGGAAAAACCAAAATGTTGATGCAAAAAAGAAGAGAGATGAGGACAACTAAAGAAGATGTGACTTCCAAAGTGGAATATATAGAGCTATGCAAGACAGTAAGAAAAAGTATCACTGAAGATGTAAGGAAATTCAACTGTGAACTAGTGAGGAAAGCAATTGAAAACAACCAAAGCCTAAAGATAGCAAAGGGACATCTCAGTAAGGGAAGAAAACAGATTATGGCACTGAGAAAAGAAGATGGTTCTGTAACAAGAAATAGAGGCGAAATTTTGACAAGAGTGAAAGATTTCTACTCCAAATTATATGAAAGGGATGATATATGCACTCCAGACATCATGAAAGATACCAGTACCAGAGTTCCTCCAGTCCTTCCAGCAGAAGTTGCACATGCAATCAAGAACATGAAGCGAGGAAAAGCTCCAGGAGAAGATGGAATTACTGTAGACATCATACAAGAAGCAAGTGGAGAAATCGAAACAGTACTCGCCCAAATTTTCACTCGATGCCTTAATGAAGGAAAGATTCCTGAGGATTGGAACACCGCTACAATGATCCTGCTACATAAGAAAGGTGACATTGAGGATCTCGGAAACTACAGACCTATCAGCCTCCTATCAGTAGTTTATAAAATCTTCACTAAAGTTCTTTCACACCGCTTGAAGGTAGCACTAGACATGGCTCAACCGAGAGAACAAGCTGGATTCAGGAGTGGCTACAGCACAATAGATCATATCCACGTGCTGAGAGAACTAATTGAAAGAGCGAGGGAATATGAACTTCCATTGTGCATGGCTTTTATCGATTATGAAAAAGCCTTTGATTCGGTGAAACCATCAGCAGTTACAATGGCTCTGAAAACCTGCGGTATTGAAGATGCATACATTAATATTATTAATAACATCTATGAAAATGCAAATGCAAAGATTAGGCTGTTTGAAAATACAACACACGTAAAAATTGGAAAGGGAGTGAGACAAGGTGACACCATATCTCCGAAGCTCTTTAATGCCACATTGGAGGGTGTTTTTCAGTCGCTGAGCTGGGAAAACAAGGGGATAAAGATTAATGGAGATTATCTAACCCACCTTCGTTTTGCTGATGACGTAGTCATTTTTGCAACTACCCCATCAGAGCTGCAGAGTATGATCCAGGAACTTGCTGACAAGAGTAAAGAAGTGGGATTAAAAATGAACTTTCAGAAGACAAAAGTGATGTTCAATGCTTTTACAAGAAATGAAGATTTATCGATTGATGGAGAAAAGCTGGAGATGACAGACACGTACGTTTATCTTGGACAGCAGATATCAAGTGAGGGTCACATTGATGAAGAAATTAATCGGCGTACAAAACTTGCCTGGAGAGCTTTTGGAAGAAACAGCATAATTTTCAAGAGCAATATGCCATTATGTCTTAAAAGAAAAGTGTTTGATCAATGCATCCTTCCAGTGCTTACGTATGGTGCAGAGACGTGGACCTTAACTAAAAGAGACATACAAAGGCTGCAGACAACTCAAAGAAGCATGGAGAGGTGCATGCTTGGTGTAACCAGGAGAGATAAGAAGAGGAACTCATGGATCCGAAAAATGACAAGAGTGGAAGACATCATGATCAGAGTTAAATCCCTGAAATGGCAATGGGCTGGACATACTGCCAGAAGGACAGATCATCGATGGACAGCCGAAATTTTAGATTGGATTCCAAGGGACAGGAAAAGACCCAGAAGAAGACCACATAGGAGATGGGTGGATGAAATTCGAAAGTATGCAGGGGTGACATGGAGGAGACTGGCACAAGACAGACCGTTGTGGAGGAAACTTGGTCAGACCTTCGTCCAGCAGTGGATTGATAATGGTTGACAATGATGATGATGATGATATAAATGTAGACTTGTAAATATATAAATGTAAACTTATAAATATATAAATGTAGACTTATAAAATATGCTATGTAGACTAAAGTCGCTATGGACTGAGTGGAAGGCGGTTGTTTCTGACTGGTGTTCGAATCCCGGTCCTGCCGGCCATCTAGTCTGCGGTTTTCCCGGGATTTTCCGCAGACTCTCCGTGTCGGGGACGTGAATGCGTGGATAGTGTCCTGTGAATTACGCACTTTGTTCTTTGATCCTCCAGGTTGGGGCCTGAGCCGCAACCTCGTCAAAAATCTCCTGGTACGAAATCTCACGAAAAGTTCTTTGAGACAGCCAGGGCTGTTGAGTCATTGAAGAAAAAGAAGAACACGAGCAAGAAGAAGACTAAAGTATTCAGACATCTGCACATATGCAAATAAGCATGCATGCGCAGAACCAAATGCTCCGAGCAAAAACACAAGTGCTGGGAAACTGCTGGCCACCAGCTAGCAGTGATGGCTCACTGCTCGCTGAAATCTGCCACTCACGGGCCGATAGCGGTCCGTTGGTGGCAGCGCTATCAGTTGGCGAGCCATTGATTGCCCTGCACATCGCTGTGAATTGTGGACCTCCAAGCAAGTGCCACTAGTTGCCCGTTACTGGCCACCGATGCAACCCCAACAGCAGGTAAAACCAACGGGACTGCGCATGCGTAGAAGCAACACTTGCTGTGTATCTCATGGTACCAGTTAGCTGAAGACGACGCTATCGCCATCGTGTTATTTTAGTGGATTTTAAGAAAAACAATCCACATGTAGAGAGGCGAATTAATTTCCTAATGAAATTCCACGTCGACGAAGATATCAGATTAAGCCATGAAATACAGCAACTTCATTCCCATGAATAACAATTAACATAATGGAGTGGGTGAATAACAAGAAAAAATTTGAAACTACTTGAAACAAATGTCTTGCAAAAACATAAAAAAAGCTTGTTGGAAAAAAAAAAGAATTATACGCGTACAAAATTTATTAATTATTTGAAAGAAAGAAAAAAGCAACGCTATGTGGATATAATGTACTCATCCATGGGTTGAATACACAAGACTGGGAGGAATTCGCTTCTAAAAATAACGAGAAGTAAAATAAAATATCTTTCCTCTTTAAAAGACATGTGGCTTCGGACAACGGAAAATAAATGTACACAGTTAAAAATGTAACAGAATGTGACATGAACCCGGGTAAATATATATTAATTCAGCAATCTCCTTTTAAGACGACAAGGACAGTACACAACTTTGGAAAGCGACTTTAAGTTGGTACTCTCCTTGAAAATGACTGAAGTTTCCTTAAAGTAAAAAAAAAAATCGTTACGTTGAAAAATAAATTTATGAATTATATGAAATTGACTTTAATGAAAAATACCTCTCAATATTATAAAATGAAAGAGAGAACCATTCGATTACACATTCCGCACGAAACACATAGCTTCAAGCACACGTTCGTGCGTAGAAAATGAGTCCGGTCGGTAGAGAGCACACCTCTCACGCCAACAGCCTGGTTCGTATCCACCCAGATCCAAACTGGCGTTTTTTTCGGTCTGTTGAGAAAAGTTCCTCAGCGCAGTGCTATAATTCGCAAGTTTCGTTATTGGAGAGAAATAAAAAAGTTGTAGCTTTGGGGAACCGCGGTTATCCTTGATTTTTTTTTTTTTTGTGGCTACTACTGGGAAATTGGCGGACAAGATTCGGCAAGCCATCAGTAACGTCACGCTTCTGACGGTTGCAACTACCGGCAAACTAGCGGACCACATTAGGCTAGCCACCATTTCTGGCACGAGCTTGCAGGGCCGCTGAAGGACCACTTGTGGCAGCTACTGCCTGTGATGGATAACTGATGGCCATGTTGTGGCATATGACAACTGATGGGGTGCCAACTGTTGGCCAGCTGTTGGCCAGAACTTTTGGCCCTTCTGTTGGCAGCCCGGACATTTTATTGACGGTTTGGCAGCGGCAACATTGTGCTGGGCCAGCAAGACTGCTTTTGCTGGGCTCTTATGTACGGAGACCAGTTACCCGTATGTCCCTGTTAGATGTTACTCCACCAGGAGTCCAGACCAATGAGCGAATGCTGTTTTCACAGATGAATCCCGATTCACTTTAAGTACTGATTCGCGACTCATTCAGAGTTGGACATGGGTCAAACATTTTGGATCCGGACCCGGACGTCTTTTAATTGGACCCAACCCGACCCAGACTGACCCGGAAAATCTACCTTCAATTATAAATTCGAAACTCGATTTATATTTATATATTATCATGTATAATAATATTACATAATCATATATGTACACAGGAGGTCCAAAATGTCTCTCCGCAGTGGAAATCGTAGATTATATGGTCGTTGGTTCTAAAGAAATCACATAAAATTATTACGGAAACGTGTAATTTACTCACTTCCAGAAAGCGTTTAAACTGACATCCTTCATTAACACTTTAAGTGGCCGATGTATCTGAACCAAATGGTCCTCAAAATTTTCTGATCTGCCCAAAAAGAAATGTTAACATAGCAGCCGTGTTTGATGAAAGCTACGGTAAGACCACCTTTCTCATCTTCGTAGCACCAACCATAAATTTGTCAAGAGTGATAAAAGCTCTCTTCTTATCCTCAATTACAGCACTCTCTTCTAGCCTGCTCTATGACCTAGGAAGGAAGGAAAAGGGCTTGTTTCTGTGCAGTGTCATTGTGCTAGTGTCTAGTCCGCCTGACACGGACATCATGTCACTAGACAGAGACAAGTGACTAAAACATCGTCTCTCTTTTTTCTTAGGTGCGTCTCTATTGTTATAGCTCTTTTCCAGCAGGTAATCGGACTGAAAAGTTAAGGGTCAATCATTTCCCTAAATGAACACTTTCAATATCATAGCTAAGGGGAAAGCAACGCTTTCTGATGCACAGGTTCACTCGTTCCATCCACGTTCTACCCAATTCTTGGACAGCAAATGTATTCGTTCCAGCTGATTTCAATCCATTTTGCTAACCCCGAGTTAATTCGTTCCAGCAACCGTTTTACACATGTTTTGAAACACATCTGCTACAGTGAAAAACTCCCTCCGCAGTACCGTTAAGGCTTTTCGACTTAATTTTTATGCTGCTATAGCGGATTCGCCAGCCCTCTAGCGAATGCCCTTGGATTGGAACTCTCATGCAATCAACGGAACTTTGCCCTATCCGCAGCATATGCTGTATAAACATCATTCGCCTCAGTGTAAATATCATTGTGCGTGTGTGTGTGTGTGTGTGTGTGTTTCAGTTTGCCTTCCTATGATTCTCAAGTTTATCCATGGACTTTGTTATCCTATTTTTCCTGTAGTATGTGACATTTCAGTGCCCTCCTGAGACTATCATGTAATCACATGATCTTCGCGCTATCTGCAGCATATGTTGTATATAAATATTATTCACCTCAGTGTAAATATCATTTCATATCATTGTGTTTTAGCTTTCTGTATGATTTTCTTTGAGATGCCCTTATACTGTTCTTCTCTTATCTCTTTTGTTAACAATAAAGCGATATTAAAACCTGGCTTTATGGCTCGGTGCATAATCCTTCTGGTACCAACAAGGCTCAGATGCATAGCATTGTCACAGAGTTGGTAGGACACAATTGTCCAGAATATAGAGGTATATGAGCTGGTTAACAGGTTTGTCCACGGTACCCAATGGGCAGGGATCATAGCACGAGAAACACTCCCACACGAGTACACTGCTAGCTCCAAACTTGACCGTAGGAACAGTACACTGTGGTAAGTAGCGTTCCCCTGGCTGTCGCCATACCCACACACGACCATCAGACTGATGGATCGTGTATCTGGATTTATCAGTCCATAAGACCCGTTTCCATTGATCTACGGTCCACGATAACTGTTCTTATATGGGTGGTGTTGTTGTTAACATACTCGAGCGCTATCCGGGAAACGATGGTTATAATTCCGCTCCAGCAAAGACGAAATTTTCAAGTTTTCGGAAATTTTCTGACTTACCATTCATGTCATATTTACACGAATAAACTGATTTCAAAATTTGTATGGTGTAATGCCGTATTTCATTCATTGTTTTTTCATTCATTTATTACTAATCATAGGCGCCGACTTGAAAAATTATTGGGGGTTCCGGAAATTTTTAATCGAATTACACATGCATTTTTCAAATTATTTAAGTCTAATTTAAATTTCATTCAGTCAGATTATCTGCCGCAATAAGACGCCTGAAATACTAAAAATAAAGCAAATTATAGTTAATTATAGAATTTTTTTCTCTAGATAATTATTTATTTCATTTATTTTGCTTTTGTAGGTGCGACATTATTATATACAATACACAGATACGGTATGAATTTCCAACTCAATTGTCTTATAAAAGTAACAAAAACATGTAAATTTTATTTTAAGGTTTTTTTTTTGTTTTTTTTTACCAATTTTAAAAAGCCAACAATTTTTCCTTTAAATGATTTCTAAGTTAAAATAGGAGGTTAGGAAGGAGAGGACATGGCATCAACCGCACGCCCTGCGTTTTCCGTGGGCTCCAATTCGTATCAGCTGTGTATGCCCAGTATGCCCAACTTGGACTGCTTCTGTACTTTTCTATTCGGAAATCGTTGACTTTGAAGAGGTTTTAGAGGCGCTTATGCCGTACGTACAGTCAGGAAAAAATGAGAACAAAATATACATGCACATAACTAAAAATTTGCAAAAAATTACAAAAATACTGTTTAGTATTTTCTAAAGAAGCATTTTGCGCATTAACCAATTTCGCTTTTGGAGCTTTGTTGACCTTCAGGGCCTGCTGCAGAGAGTAAGAGACGGCCGCTATCAACCTGTACTCCTGCATAGATTTTCAGGAAATTACGTCACGTCACTGAACCCTCTCAACCCGGAGGGCGCAAGAAGCCAGATGATCAGATTTTGCTTCACCAGCTGCTGCTGATGACATCTCCTATCTCTTCTAACCTCCTTGGTCCCCGACTGTCCGAAGATAGAGTGGGTCAACTGAATGTACAATATATTTCCGCCTTTATCACTATGCCCTAGAATAGATTTTCGTCTCGAAATGTAGAGATAGACTTTTGTATTTTGTGGGAACCCAGACAAACCGAAGAATTTTCATTTATAAAAGAGGCAGTTTTAGCTGCTCTTAAACAACGGTACTTGAGGTATTATTTGTCGCGTCAAATTCGATGAGCACGAACAAACACTAATTATTTTTTGAGGCACAATAAACAGTCTGAAGGGTAAATTTCTATACACACTTTCTATATATAGTAAACGGGGAACGAATAATAAAAATCTTGAAGGATTGATAACGAAAAACAAAATTTATGCATATATCCGTACGCGTATTTTCCTCACGCAATACGCAAAAAAATATTAGGGGTTCGAGGAACCCACAACAAAACCATTGAGGGTTCAAAAAGTGTCTCAAACCCACGAAGTCGGCACCTATGTTACTAATCCTGTGTGACGTACCTGTCCAGCAGGACGCACACGACATAAAGGCAGATAGCAGCGATAACGAACGTCCGCGTAGCTCAATTGGTAGAGAGACTTATTCCGGAATGAGGGGTCCCGGGTTCGAGCCCCGGCGTGGACAAAAATGGAGGAGAAATTTACTTCGTTATAATGGCGCCCGAACTTCCCGGATGACCCGGCCGTTCAAGATCTCGCAATGGTGTGATGTTCTTTCCACACCGCGAGATAGGAAATATAAGATAATCCCTTCTCCAGCGCTTCGAAAAATAAATGTGTGTGACGTTGCATTCCACAAGCCAGATTGACTGGGATTTCTCAAGTGCACCTTCTACAGCGGATGGCTGCCTGCAACGATTCATGGTCACGGTTGACCAGTGGGCCACGCTCCCGGCCCTCTTTCGGGGGGGGGGGATGTGACGTGCCTGCCCAGACATAAAGGCAGATAGCAGTGATAACGAACGTCCGCGTAGCTCAATTGGTAGAGCGACTTATTCCGGAATGAGGGGTCCCGGGTTCGAGCCCCGGCGTGGACAAAAATGGAGGAGAAATTTACTTCGTTATAATGGCGCCCGAACTTCCCGGATGACCCGGCCGTTCAAGATCTCGCAATGGTGTGATGTTCTTTCCACACCGCGAGATAGGAAATATAAGAGAATCCCTTCTCCAGCGCTTCGAAAAATAAATGTGTGTGACGTTGCATTCCACACGCCAGATTGACTGGGATTTCTCAAGTGCACGTTCTACAGCGGATGGCTGCCTGCAACGATTCATGGTCACGGCTGACCATTGGGCCATGCTCCCGGCCCTCTTTCGGGGGGGGGGGTGACGTGCCTGCCCAGACATAAAGGCAGATAGCAGCGATAACGAACGTCCGCGTAGCTCAATTGGTAGAGCGACTTATTCCGGAATGAGGGGTCCCAGGTTCGAGCCCCGGCGTGGACAAAAATGGCGGAGAAATTTATTTCGTTATACCTGTTTTGCTTGCATTTTCATACACAACACTGATCTTGCTTGACGCTTTGGCTTGTGTGTATTCTTTTAATGCACTTTTTTTTTTATTTTAACACTGCTGTTTAGGGAGCTCGGGGCTTTGTCAAGCTTTGTTGGTCTTTCCCTTTGCTTCCTTGCTGCGCTCTGTTTTATAAAACATATTTCATGTACTATATGACAATGCTCAGCAAAACAAATAAATGAGATGAAATAAAATAAGTATCTTCATTCTTCACAGTATAAAACTATAATTATAATACCACGTTGATTTGTTTCCTGAAATCAAAATAAGCGTTTCTTCAGAATAACTTGTCTTTTATTTTTACATATCTTGATATCTCCCTGACTTCTCGCTTCTGTTTCATTAGATAAAGTAGTTCCGAGTAAACACGGGAGTTTGATTTAGAAGCGATTTTATACTTAGTCAAGCTGAGAAAAGCGTTTGAAGACAAGTCAACAGAACGTCTTTCCCCGTGATTCCAACTGAGATTTTGTTTCACTTTAAGTAAAAGGCAAAGACAGAGGACGCTTAAGGTCGATCACGTGACAGCTACCAGCCATTCAACGGCGCGAATTTGGGTTCCTTTTTCATTGCCCTGCGGGCAGTGCTCTGGAAATTGCTGAGCTAACGCAAACTCCCCGGGTAATGTCAACTCGGCCTTTTCCCTTGATGATCAAACAAGGATCTGAAGCACATACCTCATCCCCCTTGCGTTCACTCACAATGCTCGCGGAACAAGCAAAGAAACCCGACACTGGGGATTTTCCGGCGATTGTATGGACACGATGAAAAAATATTTCAAACCTTTTTTCATCACGTTTTTGATACTTTTTTTCATCATTTTTTCTATATGACCTCCTACGGAGGCAGCTTTTCTAATCAATCCTTTTTGCTGTGGTCACTAACCTAACTCTCCAGTACGTCCTTGGAGACACAATGATTTAGCTCCCAGGCTTTTTAAAACAACGTTTTGGCAAATTCTTTCTATATCTTGCCAAAAAGCGGACAAAATGAACTTTTTTTTATTCATGAAATAAATTTAGAAAACCAAAACTGTGGTAGAGGCTGCTTATAACGTGGATGTAAATAGACAAGCTCATCGCTCTTTCAACGTTTTTCTTTAATAACACACGGCAACCGAAAAATTATTTCTCGACACTACAGGGAACGAATCCCAGATCTCTCGATAACTAACCGAGTGCATTCGCTTTACGCTACGGTGGCAACAATTCTCGGCGCTATGTCTGTTTAACTGTCAGCATCTGGCTTTACAAATCCGTAGCGATGAGCTCAGCAACTGAGACGTATCCATTTGGTGGGGCTTAACGACACAAGCTATTTAACTATAGCTAATAAATCCAAAGGGGCCGCCCGGCTCCGCAGTGGTCTAAGCGCTGGCTTATGGCCATGCGTCCCAGCTTGGTCCGGGTTCTAACCCCGTGAGGCATTTATGTTGTGCTTATCTTACGGCACTGGTTGTCTCCCTTCCATGAAAGTAATTGCCCTAAATTAGGGACGGGCGACCACTTGTAGACAATTGAGTTGTTCACGGTGGTAGTTAAACCCACAATAAAAAAAACTGGATATACTTGAAAGATTTATTCAATTAACTACGTTAGTACCACACTGAGGTAATTCTGCACTAGGAACATCAACTTAATAACGCGTTGGTCAACCTTACTGCACAATCACGGCTTGCAGACGCCTAGGAACAGATTCTACAAGGTGTCGAACATTCTACATGCGTATATACACTATCTACCAACAAGTAATTAGACACCCCTGCAATCAACGATATCTGCGGTCCTGATACACGTCACGGCCGCCGCCGTTAAATATCGTGTGGGAAACAACAACGCAACCAGTCGCATGCAAGATGCCACGCAGTTCGGAGCTCTCTGATTTCGAGAAAGGTGTAATCGTCGGGTATCACAGAAATGGCCGATCCATACGTGACATATCCAGCGAGTTGAAGTACCCAAAATTGACAGCGGCCTACGTGATTGGCAAGTGGAAGATGAGAGTTGACTGTCGGAATGTGCCCCGACTGAGTTAGCTTCGCATTAAAAACATCTACCTAATAACGCGTTGGTCAACCTTACTGCACAATCACGGCTTGCAGACGGCTAGGAACAGATTCTACAAGGTGTCGAACATTCTCCATACGTATATATATACACTGAGTTAGCTCTGCATTAGTGGCAGCTTCACTTTGCAGTATCAAAGGCGCAACATCAATACCTTTGTCAAGAAGGTTTATCTTGCCTTCTTTAACGTACGACTTGGAGACCAAGACAAAAAATTGGGCTCCTCACAAAGTGTGTAAAACCTGTGTTGAAACTTTGCGATCATGGTCTGAAGGAAAGAATGCTAAGCTGAAGTTTGGTGTGCCAATGGTTTGGAGAGAACCTACAAACCATTTGAATAACTGCTACTTCTGCCTCGTCAATGTAAAAGGTTTCAATAAGAAAAACAAACAACACTTACAATACCCAGATATCCCATCTGCCAGACGACCAGTTGAGCACTGTAAGGAAATACCTGTGCCTGTATTTACTGAGCTACCAGAGACTGATGTTGAATCCCTCAGTTTACCTGCTTCTACAGATGATGTTGATGATGATGCTCAGATCGAATGTACGCCATCTGATGCAGATTGTGATAAAATTTCTCTGTTTAGTCAGCCTGAATTGAATGATCTTGTAAGAGATTGGTATTTGCCAAAGCAGTCTGCTGAATTGTTGGCTTCCAGACTGCAAGAGAAATGACTACTCAGACCTGGCACTATTGTTTCTATTTATCGTAACAGAGAAGCAGCACTGCGAAAGTACTTCCATTCAGATGGTCAACTTGTTTATTGTAATGATGTTGAAGGGCATCTTCTCAATATGGGACAGCCCGCATATGATTCAAGTGAATGGAGACTTTTTATTGACAGTAGTAAAAGGAGTTTGAAATGTGTGTTACTTCACAACAGAAATATATATGGTTCAATCCCAATAGGACACTCTGTAAAAATGAAAGAAGTGTATGCCAACATCAAGATTGTTCTGGATAGATTGGAATACCATGTTCATGGATGGGTAATTTGTGTTGATTTGAAAATGGTTAATTTTCTGCTGGGTCAGCAAGGAGGTCACACCAAATACCCTTGTTTCCTGTGCTACTGGGACAATAGGGCTACATTAGAACACTGGGTTAAAAGGACTGGCCACCAAGAATCAGGTTGACGCTTGGTGACAAGAACGTCAAGAATGAGCCTCTGGTTGATAGGAATAAAATTGAATATCCCCCCACTGCACATGAAACTTGGGTTAATGAAGCAATTTGTCAAAGCTTTTGATCACACTGCAGACTACTTCAGCTATATATGTTCTACTTTTTCAAGTCTCAGTGCCGAGAAGAAAAAGGCAGGGATATTTGATGGCCCTCAAATAAGAACACTCATCAGGGATCCACACTTTGTTAAAACAACGACTGCGGCAAAGGCTAGAGCTTGAAATGCATTCTCTGATGTGGTGCGAAATTTCCTTGGGAACAGGAAAGCGGACAACTATCGAGAGATTGTGGAGGAGCTGCTCTTGAGTTTCCAAGCACTTGGATGTAGAATGAGCATCAAGGTTCACTACTTACATAGTCACTTGGCCCAGTTTCCAGAGAACATGGGTCACGTGAGCGAAGAGCAAGGTGAACACTTCCATCAAAACATTAAGTTATGGAAGAATGTTACTCAAACATGATGACAGATTACTGCTGGTCCTTGATGAGAGACATTCCACAAGCTGTACATCGGAGATCGTCAAAGAAGAGGTCGTTTATGCAGATGTAACTTCACTATTGTTAATAACTTTTTTGTCCATATTTTTCTTATCTTCAGAATTCAATTCTTACATGGTAATATGCATTCACTCACATTGATATGCAGTCACTCTCACAACTTTGTGCTACGGCTCATTAAATGTTTGTCTCATTATTATTGTTTATTGTATCTTACCTTATTCTTGTATGTATGTCTGTTTAGCTATTCGTATATGAGCATAAATTTGCTGTTTTTATTGAAAATGCAATATTTGTTATCTCAAAAACCTGATGTGATAGATAAAACCTGATACCAGATTTGGAATCAACACTTCGTAGTTACCTTAAAGCCGTTGGAATACCTTATGTCAGAAAAAGTGTGTTGATCAGTGAATTATATTCCTCTGCCCTTCTGCAGTTGTCCCCCTAAATCCACTTTAATATGCGTGAGATATTTTTGTCTAGGTGCAGGAAATTCGCTTTTAACTCCGCTGACAGATAAGCCATATATAGTACCTTGGAATGGGTAGAACGGAGAATCCCTTGCAGGACTTGCTTGTTGAGCATTTGATGTACTCCTTGCCCTTTGCTTTCCTATCAGTATTCTTCCGCTAGCGCAGCAGATTTCCTTGCGCTTTTGCCATTTTGTCCGCTATGGCAAATGCGCAAGGGAATCTATATCACTATTTGAGGACTGTGGACATGTTTATTTCACCATTTGAGGACTGTGCCCAGCACATTTCCTCTATCTCATTAAATGCAAAATTCCCTTAATTTTTTTTTTACTTGCTTGTTAAAAGTGATCGACGTCACTTGTCCCTTCTTCTTCTTTACATACAGGATTTCATTAATGTTTTTTTATTATTCAAAAACGATGAAATTACCTTTGAATTAACATTATATCAAGTTCCAGTTTCGCTCGTTCAATCCGAGATCTCGCTAAATAAGTGATCTTTATAAGCGAGTTCTACTGCTTTACCAACGAAAAATATTAGATCGAACGGGACGCCAATGAATGGAAAAGCAATTATCACAATATTTGAGGGTAATTATTACAGTTTATCCTCACTGTCAATAGTACAGTACGTTCCAAAAACTGTGAGCAGTACACGGAAACACTTAAAAGTGAGCGGTCTGTAGAAAATATGTGTGATTGGGCGATTCAAATTTGTTTGTTGTTGTAGATAGTACTAGATATCTCCGTTTACAGGAGACCAAAACGTATAATGAATTAGCTTTATTTGCTTTCCGCTAAGCTAATTATAATGAATAAGCTCTTTCTACCAGCTAGCTAATGATAATAATGAAGCTTTCCTACTGAGCTAAGTATAATGCTTCTGCTACTGAATGATATGCTTGTACTAAGCTTCAAATAGTGAATTCAAATGGTTGTTGTTACTAGTTAATTAAGATCATGAATAAAGTCTTATGCTGGTTGTTACTAGTAAAATTAATTTAAATAAACCTAACCGCCAGACAGAGGTCTGACAGTACTATGAACTGAGAAAGACGTACTTACGTAACACCTTTTATTATCAACTTCAACTGGTATCAACACACACAGCTACTCAAATAACACGTAGCTCCTTGCACATGAATGGAGCTCTATACTCATAAACAAACGATCTCCCTGTAACAACAAAATCTCTCCTTATAACAACAAAATCTCTCCATAACAACAAAATCTCTCCCCTGCTATCGATGAACGCGCCTATATATACTAGCTACCACCACGTCATGACTTACACTCATTGCCAGATCTCATTCATCGGGTGAAATAATATTTCGTTCAGTAAGAAGATAATTTACATAGTAAAATAAAATAACCAGAGATAGTGAAATCAAAAGGAAAGTGAATATAGAGTATACGTTACAAACGGTTGGAATTATAGATGGTGCAACAATAGCAATAGTCGAACCAGATGGTGCAATAATAGCAAAAGTCGTAAATCACATGATTAACCTACGCACGGATACAGGACCAATGAGCGATGAGTCGACTGGTGACAGGGAGGTAATCAGTACAATAAAAGCATATGGGTGTCTCTTACAACCGACCGCTGAAGATGGGCACAGTGTAGCCTGAAACATGTCCGGACGAGCGAGGAGAGTCTTGACAATGGTCTCAAACTTATTTTAACTCATCACCCCCTTCTTAGAATTGTGCTGATGTTCGTGTTTGTGTTGAACTTTGAACGTGGAATACCTTTAATGATGTGGTACAACTTTGGACAAGAAGCATGATTGATTGCAAGCCAGAGGGGCTGAAACCGGAGTAAGGTGAGCGCAAAATGTGTTGATCCATATGCTTCACTGCTGTTTTTTATGTCTCACTGAATATAACCTATGTGAGGTTTCAACATTTAAATGTATATATACTGTACATAAATAAATATTCTTAAGCTGAACTATAATATTCCATTATCATTGAAGTCAACTTGTCTTTCGAAACTCATATACTACGTGTGTAACAGTATTATAGAGGACTTTGTCTTAATATTCATTGCCTATCTCCCACATAATTATTGTTCAAATATATGTATGTATAGACTGAACTTCTACTGAATCTACGAAATCATAGGAGTTCGTTTCGGGTGAATGCAGTGTGTAGGGCTGCACCATCAAATCGTTCTGTTCCATGAAATGCTAAACATTCCAGTCTCGTTGTCCTGTAGGATAACTGGTACACGATAATTCAGAAGATAAAAAGCAACAACATTACCTATGAAAAATATTAGGGCACTCGGGAAGTAGCAGAAGACTTACAAATTACCTTAATTTTTGCAATAAGAAAGAAATTATCACAAATTTGAGGGTAATTGTTGGTAGGTAATTACTTGAATGTTTAAGAGTTTTGAGTCACCCTGCCATTCAAGCTTAAGGTATTAGTGGTATAAATATAATTTCTCATTTAGGACCACCTTTCAATCTGGGGACGGTGTCACTGATTTGTAGCACCTTATGATCAATTCACGCTAGAAATTACTTATATCTGTGAGACATCTTGCATTCACCGTCGTGCTATTCTCTCAACACAGTCGCAACTGTAAGTATGCTTGTAAGAAGCATACTTACAGTTGAGACGGCAACATGTTGCCTACTTAGTATCGAATTCACTGCCAACAGAGGGTGCCCAGATATTAACGGCAGGGCATTGTATTTCTTGTTTGTTTTGAAATTGAACTCAGCCTCTGTTACTTTTCACAGTGTTTTCAAGTCTGGATAAAAAAACAGTGCTTATTTATAAACTGTTAAACCTGAGCTGTAAACATATTTAATACAAATGTTGTAACGGACCTACCTCAGAGGTGATGCACATTTCAAGACGGGAAGTTTCAGGAATAAGCATTCGCCGGCGTAGTCCAATCGGTAGAATGTCCGACTCCAGACAAAAAAGATGTGGGTTCGAGTTCCTTTACCTGCAGAAAGCATTACACATTGTTTTCGAACTACTAGCCGTAAGTCCGAAAAATATGTGTAATGCTTTTGCAGGTAAATATATGAAGATGGATTTCTCATTAATTCCACACGTCGTCTGGAATTAATGAGAAATCCATCTTCTACGCTTCGAAAAATGTGTGATCCTTCTTTCCACACGTCGCGTGTAATTGATAAGAATTCCTTGTACGCATCAAAAAATATGTGATTCTTCTATTACCCATCGCCTAGAAATAATGAGAATTCCTTCTTCTACGCTTCAAAAGCTGCATGTGTTTCTTTCACATTCTGCATTTAATGAGAATTCTTTCTTCAACGATTCGAAAAATGTGTAATTCTTCTTCCACACATCGTCTGGAATTAGCGATAATTCCTGAGGTTCCTTCCACACATTGCCTGTAATTAATGAAAATTCCTACAACGCTTCCAAAAAATGTGCGATGTTTTTCCACACGGGGTGGAATTAATGAGAATTTCTTCTTTTAAAAATGTGTGATTCTTCTTCAACACATCGTCTGGAACTACTGGGAATATCTTCCTCAATGCTTCGAAAAATGTTTAATGCTTCTTTGACACACTGTTTGGAATTAAAAATAATTCCTTCTTGTATGCTTCGAAAAATGCATAATGCTTCTTCAACGCTCCGGGTAACGTTTGATGTTTCTTTTTAGAATTAATTATAATTCCTTCTTGTATGCTTCCAAAAATACATAATGCTTCTTCCACACTTCGTCTGGAATTTATGAGAATTCCTCCTTCAACTCTTCGAAAAATGTGTGATTATTCTTCCACACATCATCCGAAATTAATAACAATTATTTGGATTCTTCGAAAATTGTGTGATTCTTCTTCCACATGTAGCATGGAATTAATCAGAATTCTGTCTTCTAGAGAAAGTATCTGGAATCATGGTTTGTCGGCTGATTCGAATCCTGCAATTTCGTGCCACCGCTTTTGTCAAGGGAGGATATATGATGTACCTTCCTCAAAGCTCACGCACATGTCAAATCTGCAGGTTCCATTCATGAGCCTATGCCGGCATAGTTCATTAGGTAGAGTGCCCAATTCCGGAAAAGACGAATATCGATTCCAATCCCATTAAATCGACAAATTTTGCTATATTGGCACCCGAATGTAAAATGAATCTCTTGGCCGTGAGATTCGAGAAAAATATGTGATTCTTCTTCCACACATCATCAGGAATGAATGAGAATTCCTTCTTGTACGCTTCGAAAAATGCGTGATGCTTCTCTCACACATCGTGTTGAATTAATGAGAATTCCTTCTTCTACGCTTCAAAAAATGTGTGATAGTTCTCTCACAGATCGTATGGAATTAATGAGAATTATTTTTTCTACGCTTCGAAAAACATGTGATGCTTCTCTCACTCATTGTCTGGAATGAATGAGAAATCCTTCTTCTACGCTTCGAAGAACATGTGATGCTTCTCTCACACATCGTCTGGAATTAATGAGAATTCCTTCTACTCTTCGAAAAATGAGTGATACTTTCCTCACTCATCGTCTGGAATTAATGAGAATTCCTTCTACGCTTCGACAAATGGGTGATGCTTTTCTCACACATCGTATGGAATTAGTGAGACATCCTTCTTCTACGCTTCGAAGAACATGTGATGCTTCTCTCACACATAGTGTGGAATTGATGAGAATTCCTTCTTCAACGCTTTGAAAAATGTGTGCTGCTTCTAGCACAGATTGTATGGAATAAATGAGAATTCCTTCTTTTATACTTCGAAAAATGCGTGATGCTTCTTCCGCACATCTTCTGGAATTACTGAGAATTTTTTCTTTAACGCTTCCAAAACTATGTAATGCTTCTTCCAGACATCGTGTTTAATTAATGAGAATTACTTCTTCTATGATTCGACAGATGCGTGATGTTTCTTCCACACATCGTCTGGAGTTAATGAGAATACCGTCTTCAACGATTCTCAAAATGTGTGATGCTTCTTTCACACATTGTCTGGAATTAATTTAAATTCCTTCTTCTACCCCTCGAAAAATGTGTGATTTTTCTTCCACATGTATCATGTATAATGAATTAGCTTTATTATCTTTACGCTAAGCTAATTATAATGAATAAGCTCTTTCTACCAGCTAGCTAATGATAATAATGAAGCTTTCCTACTGAGCTTCAAATAGTGAATTCAAATTGTTGTTGTTACTAGTTAATTAAGAACATGAATATAGTCTCCTGCTAGTAGTGTAGTAATTATAATGTATAAAGTCTTAACGCTGGTTGTTAATAGTAATATTAATTGAAATAAACCTAACAGCCAGACAGAGGTCTGACAAAAACTATTAATTGAGAAAGACGTACTTACTCAAATCTTTTTATTATCAACTTCAACTGGTATCAACCCACACAGCTACTCAAATAACACGTAGCTCCTCTAGTATAACAACAAAAGCTCGCCTTATAACAAACGCTCCCCGTACAATAACAAACGCTTATCAACTTCAACTGGTATCAACCCACACAGCTACTCAAATAACACGTAGCTCCTCTAGTATAACAACGCCACCCCGGTGGCGCAGTGGTCTAAGCGATGGCCTCTGATCATTCGTCCGAACGGGGTCCGGGTTCGAATCCCGGTGAGGCATGGATGTTGTGTTTGTCTTACGGCACTGGCTCTCTCCCTTCCCTGGAACCAGTGACCCTAAATTAGGGATGGGCGACTGCTTATAGCCCATTGAGTTGCTCACGGCGGTCGTTAAAACCTCCAATCAAAAAAAAAAAGTATAACAACAAAAGCTCTCCTTATAACAAACGCTCCCCGTACAATAACAAACGCTCCCCGTACAATAACAAACGCTCTCCGTACAATAACAAACGCTTTCCGTACAATAACAAACGCTCTCCATACAATAATAAACTCTCTCCGTACAATAACAAACGCTCTCCTTATAATAAAAAACGCTCTCCTTCACATAAACCAACACTCCCCGTTCGCTATCGATGAACGCGCCTATATACTAGCTACCACCACGTCATGACTTACACTCATTGCCAGATCTCATTCATCGGGTGAAATAATATTTCGTTCAGTAAGAAGATAATTTACATAGTAAAATAAAATAACCAGAGATAGTAAAATCAAAAGGAAAGTGAATATAGAGTATACGTTACACATGGATTAATCGAAATTCCTTCTACATAAAGCATCCTGAAGCATAGTTTATTGGCTGATAGAAACCTTCGAATTCGTGCCGAAGCCTATCTGAAGGCGGAATGCATGACGTACCTCCCTCATATGTGAGCACATGTCATATCGGCGAGTTGCATCGTATACCTGGTATAGTGCCTGACTTCGGGGAAGGAATGTGTATTCCAGTCCCGTTCCTGGCAAAAATGGACAGAATTCGCTATGTTGATACCCGAAAGTAAAATAAATCTCCTGACCATGAAGTTCGAAAAAAATGGTGTGATGCTTCTTCATCAAATCGTCTGGAATTAATGTGAATTTCTTTCTTCTTGAGAGACCTCCTTCAAGCATGGTCTATCGGCAGACATGAAACCTGCGATTTCGTATCCCCACCTTTCTAAAGCGGGGATCCATGTGACGTAGCGACATCAAAGATGACGCACTTGTCAAAACAGCGAGTTGTGGAGATGACCATTTTGTGGTGTAGTTTAGTTTGCAGAATGTCCGACTCTGTAGCAGAGTTGGACAGGTATGCATTACAAAGTAATGGAAGTACAGATTACAATTAACGAGTAATGCATTGAAAGGTAATGGAAGTACAGATTACAATTAACGTGTAATGCATTACAAGGTAATGGCAGTAGAGATTACAATTAACGTGTAGTGCATTACAAGGAAATGGAAGTACGGATTATAATTAACGTGCAATGCATTACAATGTAATAGAAGTACATATTACAATTAACGTGCAATGCATTACAAGGTAATGCAGTAACAGGTAATGCATTTCAAGATAATACCAAGTATGCTTTGCGCAAGGTAATGGAATTAATCTGTAATGCATTACGATGAAGAGAATATAATTCAATTATTTAATAACGATATCCAAACGCAATTGAATTATTTGGTAATGAAATTACACAATTTTAAAATAAGATTTACATACTAATAGTTTATAGAAATGTACGTGTGTCAAAAGCTATCTCTAGATAAGTCGGCCATGTATCATAACAGACAGAGACCGAAGTGTCGTGTAGAATCTTCTAGAAGCGGCGAGAATGGGTTAGACGTTTGTAGAATGTTCCAGAATGATCGCGCAGTGGGAAGTTCGAGAGCTTTATGTAAATCAAGAATACTGCAGAAGGTTCAGGTCCTGTCGTGAAATATACGTATATAAAGGAGACCGTCGCTCGCTAGTCCAGTGTTCGTATCGGACAAGTAATGGAGAACAATTCTTGAGAAGTACTGCCAAAAATGTCAAGAGTTCGCAAATTTCAGTAATATTCGGCAGTGTACCTTGAGGTGCTGAATTGTGAGTGTAGTGCTAATATGTGCTTGTGGCTATAGTGGAGTAATTATTTTGGACATGGAAACGTATGTAATGGACGAGAATACTGTACTGGAGATGGATGAAATGAGTATCTCTTACCGAAATAAACATCCCATTCGTATTTACTTCATATGTTTTATTTCGTTCAAATCACGTTACTTGCGGCGAAGACGCGGCAATTATTCATGTCATACACGTACAATATCCAATACCTACACACGCATTTGAGGTCCGAGGTGTGTAACAATTGTCAAATAACCTACACAACGTGTAAGGGTGTACTGGCTGCTGGTTTATTCACGTTGTATTGTTACCCATAAGTTATTGGTTAATCACCAACATATAGTTAACCATTAACCATTTCGATTATAATGGGTAACTGCTACATGTCATTATAATTACCATGTAATTCTAATGACCAGTTCACCATTATCATGTAATGGTAACGATAAATTCTTGTTCCCATTACCATTACGCTGTAATGCATTACCGATTAATTCAGTTACGATGTTGCCCAACTCTGCTCCGTAGGAAGCAGAGTTGGCTTCAGAGTTGGGTTCCAACCGCATCACCAGCATGAAAGGGCAAATTCGTTATAACCAAAAGGATTTTATAAGCAAGGCATTGAAATTCTTCTTAAGGAATCGAATAAGTAGATTTTAAGATGGGAGCATTCAGATTTGTACTACAGAAGTGAGTTCAATCACACATTCACACGAAAGAATACTCACGTAGAAGGAGAAAATCCAATACGATAATAAATGGAAATACCACTTTAACTACACATATTAGCAGTTTGGAGCACTGAAAGACCATTATTAAGTTTTGACATTTTCAAACATTTAAAATATGATAATTTCTATGTGTTCACAGCGAAGTGAACAGAAATATTTAGGGATTAATGGCTTTACAAATAAATGCATTTTTCGATTGCATGGAAAAGAGAGGAGGAAGAGAAACAAATCTTAACTTCATAGCAAATCCTTTAAATCCGCGTTAATTTATTAGCAAGGCCAGAGTTCCATTGAGATCGCTAAGTGGTTTCTAACATTAAAGAAGCATGGAACAGAAATTTATAAGCGATTCAAAGACGAGAGCTTTAATGAGTTACTAAAAGTGCTTTTCCGAGCAATTTGTAGGGTTAAATCATCGACCTCTGAAAGACCAGAAAATGCAATTGGGAAAACAAATACTGCGGCTACTGATACTTTTGCTTTTCACTAAGGAAATAAAAATCAAATGCGGATCTACATCGTTCGGCTTTACATCGTTCTCCTAGTTTTAACATATGTGAGACATACTCACAAAAGAACAAAAGATACACTGTGTCCCAAAATTAAGCATAATAAACGAAAAGTTCTAAATTACAAAAACAAGACTCCACAGAGAAATAGGCTGTTTACTATACATAGATATCTTAATGAGGAACTACATGAGGACCACAAATAGCATAAAAAAATAAACCAGGAAAACGTACCAATAATCCAAAATGCTTAAAACAGAAGGAATTTTCCGAGGGCGTTTCTATTTTGTACAATGGTCTAGTAAGGCGTATGGTGATCTCGTCCTGTTCCCTAGATTATTTTTTTTAATTCATACAGGTTGTCATGAAATATCTTTTTGTTAATAACATAAACACCCAGATCCGTTTGTTTCTCTGTAACGCTTGACATCACAGCAACTTCTGCATTGTTACGCCTTTGATTATCGATCAACTCGCGTGTGCTCTCGCTACGTCAAAATGATTGCCTGCTGTATAATAGCACGCGATCCCTTTTAGATGTCAAGGTGATCGCGTGCTAATTTAAAAACATTGGATTATCAATGACTCGTGCTCTATTTTTCCGATCTGCAAAATTCGAAATAAAGTCTTACTATCACGGCAAGACGCGTTTTTTATATGAATTTAATTTAGCACAATACGAATATTAATTTGTACGCTTTAATTATTTTTTACTTTTTTAATTTAATTAACGTTCCGAGTTTAGTGCTGATTATATTATACATTTTACGAAATATAGATCTATCTAAACGCTCTAACCTACAATAGAAACAGAAATCTTGAGATGCCAAAGTGGGCAAGATTGCATCTAAAAGCAGATGTTGCCCCAATTGCACATTGTCAATAATTTAGATAGTTCCGATTTGTAACACCAGAAGTCGCATTTTTTTGTAGAAAAAGCTTCGGTAGGAAGTTTCAAACTAACCGTCGAATAGGACAGACTAATACGAGCTGTAAAGGGAACAACAAGTGTGCCGGAGAAAAAGTAATTTAACGCTAAATATCAAAAGTAAAAGTTATTAAGGTAAGTTTACACGAAAGCAACTTTCCGAGTTTTGTGCTGATAATATTACACATTTTGCAAAATATCGAGGTATCTAAACGCTCTAACTTATAATTGATAAACAAAAAATATTTTATACAGAATGTTATTTATCGCGAGGTCATTTGAAACACGGAAATAAGTAGCATATACTTCTTAGTTCTAACATGAATGAGTTCTTACTATATAAGTTTTTACTGTATTTCCTTACAGATATCCGACGTCTATTTGATTTGTTACCAATTTGCTTCAATTGAAAATTTCACTCCGTCATAGGACGGGCAACATCCCCTATATAATAATACAGGGTGATTCCTAAAGAAGTATACAGTTTCAACGCACTAAAAATGAAGAACAATATACGATATATCATGAAAGAAATACGGGATTACGCCATATAATACAAATTTTGAAGATGACAATCCGATTTTTGGCGTAAATGTGACAAGGATGGTAAGTCAAATAATATCCGAAAACTTGAAAAAAAAATTTCTTCATCGTCCTGGAGCGTGACTCGAACCCGCGTCTCCCAGAAAACGCCCGGGTTTGCTAACCACTACATCACCCAGTACGACCAAGTTTCAAGTTTCCGAGCAATTTGAATATAACCATCACAGGATTCGCTAGTCGAAGCAACCGGCATTCATGTTTAGCGAATCTTGAGGTTAAGAATCTTATCCCGTGTTTGCCCGGAGAAGCAGATAAATCATGAAAGAAATACGGGATTACGCCATATAATACAAATTTTGAAGATGATAATCCGATTTTTGGCGTAAATGTGACAAGGATGGTAAGTCAAATAATATCTGAAAACTCGAAAAAACAATTTTCTTCATCGTCCTGGAGCGGGACTCGAACCCGCGTCTCCCAGACAACGCCCGGGTATGCTAACCACTACATCACCCAGAACGACCGAGTTTCAAGTTTCCGAGCAATTTGAATATAACCATCACAGGATTCGCTAGTCGAAGCAAACGGCATTCATGTTACCGAATCTGGAGGTTAAGAATCTTATATCGTGTTTGCCCGGAGAAGCAGATAAATCATGAAAGAAATACGGGATTACGCCATGTAATACAAATTTTGAAGATGATAATCCGATTTTTGGCGTAAATGTGACAAAAATGGTAAGTCAGATAATATCCGAAAACTTGAATTTTTTTTCACTAAACATGAATGCCGGTTGCTTCGACTAGCAAATCCTGTGATGGTTATAATCAAATTGATCGGAAACTTGAAACTTGATCGTTCTGGGTGGTGTAGTGGTTAGCATACCCAGGCGTTTTCTGGGAGACGCGGGTTCGAGTCCGGCTCCCGGACGCTGAAAAAAAAAATTGTTTTTCAAGTTTTCGGATATTATCTGACTTACCATCCTTGTCACATTTACGCCAAAAATCGGATTGTCATCTTCAAAAGTTGTATATTGTAAGATATTTTATATTACCTGTAACATAATTGTAAGGGAATGTTCCAAGTTTTTTTAGAGACAATCAGAGATGATCTATGTGTGCACCCTTAGTCACACGACACACTTCGAGCCAGTAATCCATTTTCGCCCAAACGCCAGGTAAGATATCGGAATCAAGTGCACGTGGTACACTGTTTCAGCTCCGCTTGATCAACAGGAAGAAGAGAGGCAAATACCTTGTCCTTTACGTACCCCCACAGGAAAAAGTCATAAGATGTTATGTCAGGACTTCTGGTTGGCCATTGAGTCAGTGGATGTTGTAGTCCGCGGTTCGTTCCAATCCATTGTTGAGGAAGATGCTCATCGTGATAATCTCGCACGTCGCCTAACCAGTGCGGTGGTGCACCAACCAATCGGAGAATAAAGTTGTCACTGTCGTCCTGCAACTGTGGCATCAACTAAAGGCTTAACATACCCAGCAGAAAAGAGCCTTCCGTGACAGTTTTATCGTGAGAAAAGAAGGGGCCGTACACTTTCTTTTTGGACACCGGACCCAATGGCCACACAGGAGTCCTGATTTAACACCTTGTGACTTTTTCGTGTGGGGGTACGTAAAAGGGCAAGGTATTCGCCCCTCCCCTTCCTGTTGATCTAGCGGAGCTGAAAGAGCTTATCACAGCCACTATAACTGCGCTTGCTTCAGATATCTTACCTCGCGTTTGGATGGAAATTGATTACCGGTTCTATGTGTGTCGTGTGACTAAGGGTGCACACATAGCACATCTGTGACTGTCTCTAAAAAACTTGAAACATTCTCCTACAATTATGTTACAGGTAACATAAAATATCTTACATTGTTCTTGTTTTATAGTGCGTTGAAACTGTATACTTCTTTATGAATCACCCTGTATTTATTTATATCTTAAAAACAACCGTTCTAGGACGGGCTATACGCTAGTTATTAATAATTAATTAGCCGGTGATGCAAACATTCTCCCTAGTATTTGTTAAAACACAAAATAACAGGAAAACTTCCATAGTAAGATATTTACGTTAATTATGCGTTGTTTACGCTTTCCAACAGTAGGTTGAACGCTCGAGCTTTGTCCGTCCGTCCGTCCGTCTGTCGGCACGATAACTAGCGTAAAAATGGTCTGATTTCGTTTAAATTTTATTATGTGGTAGGGAACCACCTGGGGACGAACCCTATTGAAAATGGACAAAATGGGTTCAAAGGTCAGCACATAGGATCGGGGTCAATTCCATCGCCCTTATCCCATACTACACTGGCGGAAAGTGAAATAAAGAACACCAAGAAGGAGACGTCTGATACCAACGAAATTTATACAGCATAATAACGGAATACAGAGGATAACGTGATCAAAACATTATGGCGAAATACAGCTGTATTTGCTGGTAAACTGAAAAATAACATTTCCATGTAACATTGTTAGTTCGAGGTTGAACCACCATGAACTGCGTCACACTGTGCAATTCTGGCATGGGAGTCTGTCGTACAGATGTTGGATGTAAGTTTGGGGTATTGAGTTCCAAGCATCCTCAACCTGGACGCGTAAATCGGGGATGGTCGTGGCCGGCCGTGGAGACCGGATAAGTCGGTGTTCCCTAAAATCCCACACGTGCTCAATGGGGAACAAATCCGGTTAACGTGCAGGCCATGGAAGTTGTCTCACACCCTGAAGTGCATGTTGCGTTGCACGTGCCGTGTGTGAACGTGCGATATCTTGCTGGAAAACACCACGATGGACCGACCTTACAAATGGCACAACAATGGGCTGAATGATGTTGTTGATGTAGCAGGTGCTGCTTAACGTACCCGGTAAAAACACTAGTTGTGAACGGGAGAGATAGCTGATCGCTCCCAACAGCAGGAGACCAGGTGTAGGCCTCCTGTGTCGGTGGCGGATGCAAGAAGGGTGGAGACGCTCCCCTGTGCGTCTGCCAACACGCATACGGCCATCGGAAGCTCCCAAGCAGAATCTGCTTTCATCGCTGAACACGACAGATCGCCATTGCGTTCTCCAGTGCAGACGTTGGATACACCACTGCAGCCGTTCCTGACGGTGGGCTGGATTCCGAGTTACACATACCAGATGCACACGTGCACGTAGCCCTGCATCCAGTAGACGGTTGCGGATTATTTGCACAGTCACCTCAGGTGTAACGGCAGCTCGGATTTGCGTCGCAATGTGGATGTTCTTCTTGACAATGCCGTTCTTCTTGTGCGTCGATCGGTGCGCTCACCAGTCCGTCTGTGACTCCCGGTTCCACGTCTTCTCGTGTGGGAATGTTCCTCGGACCATCTACGCCACCATTGTACCACGACAGATACTTCCCGTCCAATTCGCTTTGCAATACGACGATACGACCACCCGGCCTCGCGGAGTCCGACTACACGACCTCGCTCAAAGTTCGATAGCTGCTGAAATCGTACACAGCTTCCATGTCCAGGCATTGCAGCTTCTTCAGGATCTTTGCATTTGTCCGTACACCGACGACTGATTACATTCACTTCGCCGTACCCCTTAAATAGCACCGACGATAATTTGCATATTATGCCGTGCTGTGGCGTAAGCGCTCATCGGTTGGTCCTAAAATTAACATCACACCTACGTAAGCTCGACCCCATTAACATATGTAAATTTCATGATCGTCCGCCAATTCCTTCTTGATGTTCTTTTTTCACTTTCCGCCAGTGTATTAAGGTGGACGTCAACTAATTTTGCTTCCTATACTTCCAATGGAAACACTTGTACACATTTCCTTCACAATTATTGTGTTCTCAAGGATGAAAATTTGAAAATCGATTAAAATAACTTCATTTTATAACTTGGAATACTTAACATTTCCTAAAACATAACCATAATTATATAAAAAGCAATAACTTTTTCTTTGGTGGTGTTGGAACCAGAAAAAAGATGGCGCGAATTGTACTTTGATGACGTCAGTAGACAAACAAATGTTGGATTTCAAGGCAAACAAGAAGACTCTGTGGCAGCAAATCCCACTCCTGAACAAGAACAGATAGGAGTTATTAAGGGGTATGGTGACCCCTTACAACGATACAAGTGTCCCACCGACGACTCATGTTGTTGACAAGGCAAACAAGAAGACTCTGTGTCAACAAATCCCACTGCTGAACAAGAGCCGATAGGAGTTTATGACCCTTTACAACGATACAAGTGTTCCGCCGATGTCTCATGTTATTGACAAGGCAAACAAGGAGACTCTGTGGCAGCAAATACCACTCCTGACCAAGAGCAGATAGGAGTTAGTAAGGAGTATGGTGACCCCTTACAGCGATACAAGTGTCCCACCGACGACTCATGTTGTTGACAAGGCAAACAAGAAGAATCTGCGGCAGCAATAACCACTCCTGACTAAGAGCAGATAGGAGTTACTAAGGAGTATGGTGACCCCTTACAGCGATACAAGTGTCCCACAGACGACTCATGTTGTTGACATGGCAAACAAGAAGACTCTGTGGCAGCAAATACCACTCCTGACCAAGAGCAGATAGGAGTTAGTAAGGAGTATGGTGACCCCTTACAGCGATACAAGTGTCCCACCGACGACTCATGTTGTTAACAAGGGAAACAAGAAGACTCTGTGTCAACAAATCCCACTGCTGAACAAGAGCCGATAGGAGTTTACGACCCTTTACAACGATACAAGTGTTCCACCGATGTCTCATGTTATTGGCAAGGCTAACAAGGAGACTCTGTGGTAGCAAATACCACTCCTGACCAAGAGCAGATAGGAGTTAGTAAGGAGTATGGTGACCCCTTACAGCGATATAAGTGTCCCACCGACGACTCATGTTGTTGACAAGGCAAACAAGAAGACTCTGTGTCAACAAATCCCACTGCTGAACAAGAGCCGATAGGAGTTTATGACCCTTTACAACGATACAAGTGTTCCACGGATGTCTCATGCTATTGACAAGGCCAACAAGGAGACTCTGTGGCAGCAAATACCACTCCTGACCAAGAGCAGATAGGAGTTAGTAAGGAGTATGGTGACCCCTTACAACGATACAAGTATCACACCGACGACTCATGTTGTTGACAAGGCAAAATCGTACACAGCTTCCATGTCCAGGCATTGCAGCTTCTTCAGGATCTTTGCATTTGTCCGTACACCGACGACTGATTACAAGACTCTGTCACAGCAATAACCACTCCTGACCAAGAGCAGATAGGAGTTAGTAAGGAGTATGGTGACCCCTTACAGCGATACAAGTGTCCCACCGACGACTCATGTTGTTGACAAGGCAAACAAGAAGACTCTGTGGCAGCAATAACCACTCCTGACCAAGAGCAGATAGGAGTTACTAAGGAGTATGGTGACCCCTTACAGCGATACAAGTGTCCCACAGACGACTCATGTTGTTGACATGGCAAACAAGAAGACTCTGTGGCAGCAAATACCACTCGTGACCAAGAGCAGATAGGAGTTAGTAAGGAGTATGGTGACCCCTTACAGCGATACAAGTGTCCCACCGACGACTCATGTTGTTGACAAGGCAAGCAAGAAGACTCTGTGGCAGCAATAACCACTCCTGACCAAGAGCAGATTGGAGTTAGTAAGGAGTATAGTGACCCCTTACAGCGATACAAGTATTCCACCGACGACTCATGTTGTTGACAAGGCAAACAAGAAGACTCTGTGGCAGCAAATACCACTCCTGACCAAGAGCAGATTGGAGTTAGTAAGGAGTATAGTGACCCCTTACAGCGATACAGGTGTCCCACCGACGACTCATGTTGTTGATAAGGCAAACAAGAAGACTCTGTGGCAGCAAATACCACTCCTGACCAAGAGCAGATAGGAGTTAGTAAGGAGTATGGTGACCCCTTACAGCGATACAAGTGTCCCACCGACGACTCATGTTGTTGACAAAGCCAACAAGAAGACTATGTGGCAGAAAATACCACTTCTGACCAAGAGCAGATAGGAGTTAGTAAGGAGTATGGTGACCCCTTACAGCGATACAAGTATCACACCGACGACTCATGTTGTTGAGAAGGCAAACAAGAAGACTCTGTGGCAGAAAATACCACTCCTGACCAAAAGCAGATAGGAGTTGTCTCACTATGCCCCGCTTGCCGAAGAAAGTTACGTTCTGACAGGCTTTGAGCGTGGAAAGATTGTTGGCATCAGAAGAGGTGGATTTTGTTACCCCGAAATTGCGACTCGTATTGTATGAAACGCCAGTACAGTGATGCGAACGTGGGGTTAGTGGACAGATGAGGGTCAGACGCAAAAAACAACATCACGGGAAATGGACTGCAAAATCGAACTACTGCGTGGGATAGCAGACGTATCTACCGCATAGAAGTGACCGATCGCACAGCGACACTCATATTGTTAGTGCAGCAAAGGGAGCACTGTCACAGGTCAGGCTTTGTTCTCTAGTACACTTGAAGGTCATCAGCTCGACAAAAGACTGATCGGTAGCAGCCTATTGTTACGTATACCTTTGACGCTCAACCACAGACCCCTCAGGGTACCACGGGGACTCGACCACAGACATTAGCGCGTTGATTGGTAACAGGTCGTGCTTTCTGATGAGTCGTGATTTCACTTCACGCACCATGCTGTTGACATATATGATCGAAAACATCTTGTATGCATCTTTCTGCGTCATACAGGCACAATATCAAGCGTCATGATCTGGGGCTCCATTGGGTTCAATTCGCAGTCTCGCCTCGTACAAATTAAGGGAACCCTTAACATTCAGCGATACATCAGTAATGATCTGGGGCGTCATTGGGTTCAATTCGTGATCTCGCCTGATACGAATTGAGAGAACACTCAACGGCCAGCGATACATCAGTGTTGTTCTGGGGCGCCATTGGGTTCAATTCGCAGTCTCGCCTGATACGAATTGATCGAAACTTCAACAGCCAGTGATACATCAGTGATGATCTGGGACGCCATTGGTTTCAATTCGCGATCTCGCCTGATACGAATTAAGGGAACACTCAACAGCTAGCGATACATCAGTGATGATCTCGGACTCCATTGGGTTCAATTCGCGGTCTCGACTCGTACAAATTAAGGGAACCCTTAACATCCAGCCATACATCAGTGATGATCTGGGGCGCCATTGGGTTTAATTCGCGGTCTCGCCTGACAAGAATTGAGGGAACACTCAACAACCAGCGATACATCAGTGATGATCTGGGGCGCCATTGGGTTCAATTCGCGATCTCGTCTGATACGAATTGAGGGAGCCCTCAGCAGCCGGAGATACATCAGTGATGATCTGGGACTCCATTGGGTTCAATTCGCTATCTCGCCTAATACGAATTGAGGGAACCCTCAAGAGCCAGTGATACATCAGTGATGATCTGGGGCGCCATTGGCTTCAATTCGCGGTCTCGCCTGATACGAATTGATCGAAACTTCAACAGCCAGCGATACATCAGTGATGATCTGGGACTCCATTGGGTTCAATTCGCGATCTCGCCTGATACGAATTGAGGGAACACTCAAGAGCCAGAGATACATTAGTGATAATATGGGGCACCATTGGCTTCAATTAGCGGTCTCGCCTGATACGAACTGATCGAAACTTCAACAGCCAGCGATACATCAGTGATGATCTGGGGCGCCATTGGTTTCAATACGCGATCTCGCCTGATACGAATTAAGGGAACACTCAAGAGCCAGCGATACATCAGTGATGATCTGGGGCGCCATTGGCTTCAATTAGCGGTCTCGCCTGATACGAATTGAGGGAACACTCAAGAGCCAGAGATACATCAGTGATGATCTGGGGCGCCATTGGCTTTAATTCACGGTCTCGCCTGATACGAATTGATCGAAACTACAACAGCCAGCGATACATCAGTGATGATCTGGGACTCCATTAGGTTCAATTCGCGATCTCGCCTGATACGAATTGAGGGAACACTCAAGAGCCAGCGATACATCAGTGATGATCTGGGGCGCCATTGGGTTCAATTCGCGGTCTCGCCTGATACGAACTGATCGAAACTTCAACAGCCAGCGATACATCAGTGATGATCTGGGGCGCCATTGGTTTCAATACGCGATCTCGCCTGATACGAATTAAGGGAACACTCAAGAGCCAGCGATACATCAGTGATGATATGGGGCGCCATTGGGTTCAATTAGCGGTCTTGCCTGACACGAATTGAAGGAACACTCAACAACCAGCGATATATCAGTGATGATCTCCGGCGCCATTGGGTTCAATTCGCGATCTCGTCTGATACTAATTGAAGGAACCCTCAACAGCCCGAGATACATCAGTGATGATCTGGGGCGCCATTGGCTTCAATTCGCTGTCTCGCCTGATACGAATTGATCGAAACTTCAACAGCCAGCGATACATCAGTGATGATCTGGGGCGCCATTGGCTTCAATTCGCGGTCTCGCCTGATACGAATTGATCGAAACTTCAACAGCCAGCGATACATCAGTGATGATCTGGGACTCCATTGGGTTCAATTCGCTATCTCGCTTAATGCGAATTGAGGGAACCCTCAAGAGCCAGCGATACATCAGTGATGATCTGGGGCGCCATTGAGTTCAATTCGCGATCTCGCCTGATACGAATTGAGGGAACCCTCAACCGCCAGCGATACATCAGGGATGATTTAGAGACCGAGATGATACCCTTCCTTCAGAGTTGTTCTGACGCTATGCTCCAGAAGGACAAAGCTCGGCCACATTCAGCCAAGAATGTTGAACACTTTCCCGTGGACGGCAGAGACCTATTCTTCCTTAGCCTGCACGTTTTCCAGATATGTCCCGATCTAACATGTCTTGGATATGGTAGCAGAGCGACAGGCCCGTCAAGCGTCTCCGTAAATCACCACAAACGAGTTCTCGCATAGAAGCAGACTGGAAGACTATCCCTAGGACGATAACAAAAACCTTTTGTGACGCACTATAGAGGTGATAGCATGTGTCAAGGCAACAAAATCTGCAGCGGGGCATTCTGTCCGCGTAGCTCAGTTAATAGAGCGACTTACTCCGGAGAAGACAGACTTATGTTTTCACATTGGCGCCTGATTGTGAAAAATGGATCCACTGGCCGTTGGGTTCTTTGAAAAATGCGTGATGCTTCTTCCACACATTGTTTGAAATGAATGAAACATTTCTACTTCGCTTCAAAAAGAAAATGTCAGAGGAAGATGATGTGACGTACTTCAGAGGTGAAAGCATGTCTCAAGAAAAGAAATCTGCCGTGAGACATTCTGTCCGCGTATCTCAGTTGGGAGAGCGACTTACTCCGGAGTGAGAGGAACGGGTTTCGATGCCCGGAGCGGACAAACTTGTGTTTTCACATTGGCGCCCCATTGTGGAAAAAGGATCCACTGGCCGTTGAGTTCTTTGAGAAATGTGTGATGTTTATTCCACACGTCGTTTGGGATTAATGCAAAACTCCCAGTTTACTTCAAAAAAAAAAATTAAAAGGAAGATGATGTGACGTCTTACAGAGTCACATCATCTTCCTTTAATTTTTTTTTGCAACAAAATCTGCAGAGAGACATTCTCTCCGCGTAGCTCAGTGGGGAGAGCGACTTAATCCGGAGAAGACAGACTTGTGTTTTCACATTGGCGCCCCATTGTGGAAAAAGGATCCACTGGCCGTTGAGTTCTTTGAAAAATGTGTGATGTTTCTTCCACACATTGTTTGGATTGAATGCAAAATTCCTAGTTCGCTTCAAAAAACAATTAAAATGGATATGATGGGACTTTTACAGAGTTAAAACACGTGTCAAGACGACAAATCTGCAGCGAGACATTCTTTCCCCGTAGCTCAGTTGAGAGAGCGACGCACTCTGGATTGAGAGGACCCGAATTCGATGCCCGGAGCGACAAAGTTGTATTTTCACATTGGCACCCCATTGTAGAAAAAGGATCCACTGGCCGTTGAGTTCTTTGAAAAATGTGTGATGTTTCTTCCACACATCATTTGGAATTAACCCAAAATTCCCAGTCTACTTTTTTTTTCTTTTTTTTGATTGGAGGTTTAACGACCACCGTGAGCAACTCAATGGGCTATAAGCAGTCGCCCGTCCCTAATTTAGGGTCACTGGTTCCAGGGAAGGGAGAGAGCCAGTGCCGTAAGACAAGCACAACATCCATGCCTGACCGGGATTCGAACCCGGACCCCTTACGGACGAATGATCAGAGGCCAACGCCTTAGACCACTGCGCCACCGGGGCGGCCCCAGTTTACTTCAAAAACAAAAATTGAAAGGAAGATGATGTGACATTTTTCAGAGTGAAAACGTGTGTCAAGACAACAAATCTGCTGCGAGACATTCTTTCCGCGTAGCTCAGTTGGGAGAGCGACTTACTCCGGAGTGAGAGGAACGGGTTTCGATGCCCGGAGCGGACAAACTTGTGTTTTCACATTGGCGCCCCATTGTTGAAAAAGAATTCACTGGCCGTTGAGTTCTTTGAAAAATGTGTGTTTCTTCAACACATTGTTTGATATTAATGAAAAATTCCTACTCCGCTTCAAAACAAATAAAAAAATAAAGGGGGAGAGGATGTGACGTTCTACAGAGGTGAAAACATGTGACAAGACGACATATCTGCACCGAGACATTCTTCCCGCGTAGACCAGTTGAGAGCGAAGTACTCCGGCGTGAGAGGACCCGGTTACGGTGGCTGGCGGGGACAAACTTGTGTTTTCGCACCCTTCCGTTCAGTGCCACGCCTAGTGGGGCTGCTATTGTTACTCGAGGAGACGTCAAACGACACTGTGTTTTGAAGCAAAAAATGTTTGTAAAGTTCTACAAATGTAATCAGTTATCTCCTATAAAATGTGGAATCTGTGATATAAATTTCATTTGAAAAGCGCGATTCTTTGTTGTTGTTGCAATTTTCATAACCAGCAGTGCATATTTCTACCCTCCCCCTTACTAAGAATTCTTAAATCAGAGGTGTCTTCTTTTGCGCACTTCTACAACAATGTTTTAATTTTTATGCGTTTAAATTATCATACATGGTTCTGTTCAGCAATGTTTAAAAAAGCACAGAAAAAAAGCAGAAATGATTTGTTTTACTGCACGTCACTTCATGAAACTTAAACTCAATACACATGGCTGTAGATTCAGTACGCTTTGCTGTTTATAAACACGTTTCCGAATCTTTGCTGCCTTGCATGTTAAAAAAACAGGCTTATCAAGCTAAGTCAAAAAACTTTCTGTGAAAACATATTTGCGTGAAAACCTAATTTACGCATTGCAGATTCATTATTTAGAGCTGTGCGCTAGCTATTTATGTTTAAAATCTCAATAAATATCAAAGCAAAAGTTGACATTTCTCGGTTAAGAAACGATTTTAGTTTTTGAACGAAAATATCTTTGTGAGAAAGGATACTCAACGCATGCTTCATGAAAAGAAACTAGGGAAATTTTGTTTGATAAACTGAACGCGTTCTCGAATTTCAACAACGCTTTTGCTCTGATTTTGTTAAAAATTCATGGTGTCATAAATATTTCCTTAGATACCGTAAACAGAATTTAAAGATAAAAAGTTACATACTTTATCTTTAGAAATTAGTAACTTTTTATTTGGAGATAGTCACAATTGATAGGTAAAAACAAAAATAAAAGATTTATTTTCTTCCCTTATGTCATTTTTGATTAACCTTTCGGAACTTTACCCTTCATATTTTCTTATCAAGTAATTCTCTGTACCTATTTCCAGATTTCAGACAATTTTCGCGGTATGAGCTCACCGAGTAAAAGGACACTTATAATCTACATGCCAACGCGAAATTTTATGTGTTTATATTTTTTAGTAAGAAAATGCAGCATCTTTAAAATGCTTTAGTTTAAATTTAGCTGTGCGTTTAAATCTTTAGGTGCTTGATTTCTTATCTGTTTTCTTTTGCTACTCTTCGCAAGAAAACGAAGAAAGCATACATTGGTGTCCAAAATTTTAAAATATACACCCGTGAATATAAACTGATGTCCAAAACTTGAAAACATAAACTCATTTACATTCACTGATGTCCAAAATTTTAAAACATGCATTCGTGAACATACACTGATGTCCAAAACTTTAAATCATACACTGTCAACTTTAAAACATACACTCGTGAGCATGCATTGATGCCCAAAACTTTATATCATATGCGACGTACCTGCCAGCAGGACGCACACGACATAAAGGCAGATAGGAATCAGAATAATCGTCTGCGTAGCTCAGTTGGTAGAGCGACTTGTTCCGGAATAAGCGGCCTCGGGTTCGAATCCCGGCGTAGACCAAAAATGACGGAGAAATTTACTTCGTTATAATGGCGCCCGAACAGGGACTATCCGGATGACCCGGCCGTTCAAAATCTCGCATTGGTGTGATGTTATTTCCACACCGCGAGACAGGAAAAATCAGAGAATTCCTTCTCCAGCGCTTCGAAAAATAAAAATGTGTGATGTTGCATTCCACACAACAGATTGACTGGGAGTTCTCAAGTGCACGTTCTACAGTGGATGGCTGCCTGCAACGATTCATGGTCACGGCTGACCCGTGGGCCATGCCCCCGGCCCTCTTTCGGGGGGAGATGTGACGTACCTGCCAGCAGGACGCACACGACATAAAGGCAGATAGGAATCAGAATAATCGTCTGCGTAGCTCAGTTGGTAGAGCGACTTGTTCCGGAATAAGCGGCCTCGGGTTCGAATCCCGGCGTAGACCAAAAATGACGGAGAAATTTACTTCGTTATACATATTAAAATGAAGGAAAATTCGCACGCTACGTTCGCAAAATACTCATATGCTGTCTGCGTGCGGTGAATTTAAAACCATGTCCTCCGAAATTGCAAAATAAAAACTTTATTTGCAATCCAAAAACACAGTTAAATGCAAGAACTTTGGAGACATCTAATGTCTCATCATCAGGCATTATGTGCAAACTGAAACATGGGGTACACGAGTCTTTATACAAGACACAAAGTGATCAGATTTCTCTGGTGGTAGTCAAAAGTCTATACAGGTGATGCCATTTCTACAGACCAAAGTTTACATATAATAACACAGAGATTACAATTAAAATAAACTAAAATTGAAAGTGAAAAAATAAAACTTAAAACCCCATACTTTAAAATGAATAGTCGTTTAGCAAGGAAGACTGTCTGTTTGTTGACTCTGGAGTTCAGCACTTGCACACCCTCCCAGTCAGGAACATATCCTTCTCGGTAAATGGTCGTAGTAAGCGCCGTATTTACACGGCCTGTACGAAGAGCATACTTATGTTCAGAAATGCGGATATTAATCGTCCTTAAAGTGGAACCTATGTAGGAGCTAGGGGTAAGATCTAGGTCTTGATTATTTAATGGTATTCGATAAACCCCTGGTCTCTGTAGGTTCGGAATCCCATCTCTGTCATTTCGGATTATAGAAAAGACGCTTCTTGTGGTCACACCAGAATTCAGGTTGTGTCTATGATAAGCTGTCTTAAGGATAGAGGTAACAGAAGGATAATAGTCGACCTTACCCACATACTCAGTTGAGTTTGGTTCGGTACACACTGTAGTAAATTGTAACCTCTGCTGGGCAAGCAACAATCTCCGAAAGTAGTTGGTAGAATAACCCTACAAGTGAGCAAAATTTGGCATTTTAGATAACTCTTCATTTCAAAGTGATCTAAAAGAAGAATACCAGTAGGCTCGTTTTATCAAGAAACGAAATGCTGCAGATTTGTGCTCTGAGGGTTGGGTTGATGAAACCGGGATAATATAGGGGGTGAAGGTTGGTTTTCTATAAACTGAAAAACTGAGTTGATTAGAGGTCTGGTCCCGAAACAATAGAAAGTCTAAAAAAGGTAGACGTCCATGTTCTTCAATTTCTTGGGTAAATTTGATGGTAGGAAACTGGGAAGAGTGTAGTTCAGTAAATTCATTCAAAACCCGTTGGTCATGAGGCCAGAAAACAAGCATGTCGTCAACATATCCAAGTAATAGAAGTGGTTGATATGAAAATTCGGCTAAGACTTTATTCTCGAGATTCTGTAAAAGTATTTCAGCCCATTGGTGCTCCCTCTAACTGTTGGAACCATTTGCCATTAAACGTAAAGTAAGACCTCCTGGCCACTAGTTTTAATGCGGACATTATGGCCTCAACCTCTACATGGGAAAGAGAACTAACATTCTGTAATTTCTCAGCTATGATAGAATGCGCTGTTTCTAATGGAATGTTCGGGAATAGCGACACAACATGGAGTGAAGCCATGATAAAACCAATTCCCGCTGAGTCAAAGGTTTTGATGTGGGTTAAGGCTTGAGCTGAACTATTTATTGAGACTAGTGAGTTTAGAGTATAAGGTTTCAGATAAGTGGCTAGATGCTTCCCGAGTGGACGGGTAGGACTCGCTTAGCTTGATACCAACAATCTGAGGGGGTTTTACAGCTTGTGGGTTTTCATTTTACCAAAGAGTTGAGGGACTCTGGGTCCCACCGGCTGCTTCATCTTTGAAGAAATCACACTGGGTAGGGTTCCCTCATTTCTTAACTTGCTTAACTCCTTAATTGTGGCCGAGGTCGGGTCTTACTTGACTGACGATGTGGTATCAATTCGAGTGCATGCTGTATTCTTGAGATGTAATCGTTGCTGTCAAGAATGATAATTTGTTGAGTTTTGTCAGCACTTTTATAATTCGACAGGTCAGGGTTTCTATTCAATTGTATGAGTTGTTCCCCTTCATACTTCAAGATCGGAGTTAGTTTATTATGTGTAAAGGTTGTCTTTGCCAAGTAGAAGCGAGTTTCGTCTTGAACCCATTCAGGTAGATTCTATACTATACTCCAAGATTCTTAACTATACATTGTTCAGTTGTTTCACCTAAGGACTCTCGAGTTTTACGGAAGGCTGAAATGAGACGCTTAACCACGGAAATACGCAGGAAACGCAGCCTCTTGGATATTCTAAATCGAAGTTCATCTAGAGCTTATTCCCACATGACTGCTCAAAATCATGCCATCACCCTGGACCAAAGACTAAAAGCTTTCTTTACCTCTCTACACTCTGAGGTTTCAAGAATAAATCAACGACATATTAAGAAACTTTGCGTCTTGATTTCTAACCGTACAACTCACAGGTGTTTTAGATCCTCTTTAGTACAACCCTCTAACAATAACTTTTCAATTCAGAAATCTTTCCTCAATTATAGTTCCTACCAACTGAACGAAGCTTAAAAATCTGCCTTGAACAGAGGGATTACATTCAGCTTTCCTCCCTCTGACTTTTGACCTATGTCCTCTCTCCCACAGATTGAAAACATTATTAAAAATCTACCTGAGGAGGAGCAAGACGAAACTCGCTTCAACTTGGCAAGAACAATCTTAACACATAATAAACTAACTCCGATCTTGAAGTATGAAAGGGAACAACTCATACAGTTGCATAGAAATCCTGACCTGTCAATTATAAGTGCTGACAAAACTCAACAAATTATCATTCTTGACAGAAATGATTACATCTCAAGAATACAGCATGCACTCGCATTGATACCACATCGTCCAGTCAAGTCAGACCCGACCTCGGCCACAATTAAGGAGTTGAGCAAGTTAAGAAATGAGGGAACCTTACCCAGTGGGATTTCTTCATAGATGAAGCCGCCGGTGGGACCCAGAATCCCTCAACTCTTTGGTAAAATGAAAACCCATAAGCTGTAAAAAACCCTCAGATTGTTGGTATCAAGCTATGCAAGTCCCACCCGCCCACTCGAGACGTTTCTAGCCACTTATCTGAAACCTTATACTCTAAACTCACTAGTCTCAATAAATAATTCAACTCAAGCCTTAAACCACATCAAAATCTTTGACTCAGCGGGAATTTGTTTTATCATGGCTTCACTCGATGTTGTGTCGCTATTCTCGAACATTCCATTAGAAACAGTGCATTCTATCATAGCTGAGAAATTATAGAATGATAGTTCTTTTTCCCATAAAGAGGTTGAGGCCATAATGTCAGCATTAAAACTAGTGGCCAGGAGGTCTTACTGTACGTTTAATGGCCAATGTTTCCAACAGTTAGAGGGAGCACCAATAGGGTCAATCTCTCCCCCTTTTTGGCTGAGATACCTTTACAGAATCTCGAGAATAAAGTCTTAGCCGAATTTCCATATCAACCTCTCCTATTACTTAGATATGTTGACGACATGCTTGTTTTCTGGCCTCATGACCAACGGGTTTTGAATGAATTAACTGAACTACTCTCTTCCCAATTTCCTACCATCAAATTTACCCAAGAAATTGAAGAACATGGACGTCTACCTTTTTAGACTTTCTATTGTTTCGGGACCAGACCTCTAATCAACTCAGTTTTTCAGTTTATAGAAAACCAACCTTCACCCTTTATGTTATTCCGGTTTCATCAACTCACCCCCCAGAGAACAAATCTGCGGCATTTCGCTTTTTGATAAAACGAGCCTACTGACATTCTTCTTCTAGATCCCTTGGAATGAAGAGTTATCTAAAATCCTAAATTTAGCTCACCCGACAGGTGTGCTAAATTTCGGACTTTAGATAACTCTTGATTCCAAAGTGATTTAGAACTATTTTCGGAGATTGTTGCTTGACTATCAGAGATTACAATGTAATGTGTACCGAACCAAACTCAACTGAGTATGTGGATCTTTTCTGTATCGACTACGAACTTCAATAAATAAATAATTTTTTTTTTCGGTTAGGGACTACGAACTTGTCTTTCCAAAAGTAGTGGCATGACCGGGATTCTGTATCTAAATTATCAAGTATAGAGTCTTTGCATCGACATCAATTTTGACGTCACGGTTACTTCCGGTTGGTTAAGAGAAAGTTCGGATGCTAAGGTTCCCATAGGATTAACATTGGAAAGCGATTTCTGCACCCTCTATCGCTCGATTTTTTGAAGTTTTAGAAATGGGATGTGTAGTGTACGGCTGCTTCTCAAAATTCGAGCAAGGTAGTGGAATTTCCTTTTATCGCCTGATTATGTGGAACGTAGCCGTAAATCGGACGGCATGCCGCACAGGCCGTATGACAGGACCTGCAGTAAACCCTTCATTTCAGGTATCATTTTTCTTTTTCTTTCTTTTCTTTTTCTGGTAAAAAAATAGGCAATTTTTCGAGATATGATAAGTCGGTAGTTTCGTTTTTTTAATTGCGATACACCCTGGAATCACCCATACACACTGAAACCAGTCCAGAAATGCAACAACTTACCTTAGACCGGATAAGAAATTTTTCATTTTCAGTCTTCAGAATTAATACATTTCTAACCTACACATTGGTAAAATATTTAAATGCATCAATGCTGTTATAAGCTTTTAGAGCTTTTTCCGGTATAGCACGAAAAACTGCCTATTAAATACAGTAGTTATAAATATCATGACAGTTCAGATCAGGGAACTCCGTAGCAACACAGACTTCCAGACGATAAAAATATCTTTCAGTTGTGCCATATGAATCTTCTATGCCATTAGTTCTAAGCTTTTCTTCGTAACGTTGCTTTTACACAACATTAAGATGGCAAACTTTGTCAGAAAGAACAGTTTTTAACTCTATTTACAGCAGCACCTGCCTTTGAAAAGCGTGGAGAGAGACCAGAGCGGGTACTGCTGCAAGTAAGAGTCATTTTCTTGTAGGACTTCCGCCCACAGTGAGTGGATTTTAGGTCCCAGCCACCTACAGCGAGCTCGCCTTTTGGGCAGGACACAGAAACGGAAGAAACGAGAGCCAGTCTAGCGACTTTGACAGAACAGTTTGTAGCGAGATTAGAGTACAGTAGATGGCGCCACCGTTCAAGTACGATGTTGCACATAGAGAGGTGAGAGAATTTCAGGGGGGGCATAAGAAAGGATACCCATTTAACCAGGGGGTCCAACCTGGGGCCGTCACTTTACGTGCTCGTCCGACGCACGGCGAATATTCAGTGATTGTTAGCAAATCACACCACCTCCGCAAGATCAGCCCAGGAACGAAGCTGACTTTCCACTAGGGGGCGTAAAGGTAAATTGCGTTCCTCCCTATATCTCTGCTTCTAAATCTCCGATATGAAAAATTCTTTCTGCACCGGATACAGCTCCTGATGGGAAATTGCTTGCACAAAATTTCTAATTTTTGTAAAAAATGGTTTGGCCACCAGGGGGCGTAAATCTTAATTTCCGCTTCTGATGCATTTGCAGCAAAATATGAGCTTCTAAATTCTCTATTGAAAAAACGTCGTTTGTAGACCGATACTACTCATATCGACAAACCTTTTAGGAACATTTTCTTCTTAAAATAATGCATGATTTCTACGCCAGCGGCGTAGATGTATATCTTATTTTTGTCAATAGCTCTACTTCTAGGAGTCCTATTTGAAAAATTCCTTCTTTGTTGGATAATGTTTCCAGTGTGACATGTTTTACATATAATTTCTAATGTTTCGTAAAGAATGGTTTGGCCACTAACGGGCATAAGTGTTAATTTCTGCTTCTGATGTATTTGTAGCAAAATCTGGGTTTCTGAAAACTCGCCTAAATTTTTTTTCTCTTGGACCGATACCTCTCATATGGAAAAACCTTTTGAGAATACTTTCATCCTAAAATAATGCATGGTTTTCCCACCAGAGAACTTAAAGTCACATCTTATTTTTGTCGATATCTCTGTTTCTAATAGTCCGATTTGAAAAATTATTTCTGTGTTGGAGAGCGTTTCCGGTGCGAAATGTTTCTCATATAAATTCATGTTTTTTAACGCACAAGTGCGCAACCAGAGGGCGTAAGCTCACTATTTCGTTTATAGCAATGACTGAATGATTAAAAATCCGATTGAAAAACTTCTTTCTTCCATCAAATACTATTGCTTTCCACACCGGTTCCATTGACTTTGAATAGCTTTGATGAAATTAATTTGCATCAGAACGGATTCAAAAGACGTGCTTATTACACCCGAAATTTCGGTGTCATCTTCCTCGTTTAAATTTTGTTTCACATTTTCACTTATATTTTTGGCTTTGGTTTTTTCATTATGTCCGCATATATATACACTGAAGAGCAATTGAATTAGAGACAGCTGGCGTTATGCAGATGTGGCGCTGTGGGCGGCCTTGTAACCGAAAACGACATGACGTATGCAGCGATCCGACAATATAAGGAGTGATGCTACGGGAATCAGTAAGAGTCGGACGCAGTATGGGTAAGACGAAGAATCTAAGCGCATTTGATCGTTGGCAAATTGTCGGGGCCCGATGAATGGGCCACTCCGTCTCGGAAGTCGTACAGGCACTGAGATTTTCACGAGCCACTGTGTCACGGGTGCACCGTGAGTACATCGAATCCGGTAAAACCATCCCTGCAAGGGCCAACTTCCGTGGACAACAGCGTGTGGATGAGCGGGGATCATCGTCGGTTAGCTCGCATTGTAACAGCGGATAGACGGCCCACAGTGCAAGAAATCACTCTGCCATTTAACACTGGTGCACAAAAACGTCTAAGCAGCCACTCCATCGAGAATCATCTCTTAGTTATGGGGTACAGAAGCCATCGTCCCACGAGGATACCGCTGCTGACCGCACATCACAGGGTGAAATGATTAGCATGGGCGCGGGAACATCGCCACTGGGCCCTAGTCATGTGGAAAAATGTTGCCTGGACTTATGAGTCGAGATTCACGTTGGTACACGTGGATGGCAGGATACGAGTGGATCCTTCTTGTCAGCAGGGTACTCTTCAAGCTGGTGTGAGTGGCATTCTCGTCTGGGACTGTTTACGTGGACTGAAATGGGACACCTGGTACGTGTGACATCGTCCCTCACAGGTCAACGTTACCGGGATATCGTGGACGACCATTTTCTCCCGTTTGTGCGTCTTCAACATCCCACTCGGGACCTCATCCAGCAACAGGACAATGCACCGTGCCATCGCTCCCAAATTGTATCCGAATGGTTGGATGGACACTCCTCCGATGTAACCTCACTTTCTTGGCCAGCTAGGTCACCTAACCTCAATCCCATCGAGCACATCTGAGATGCCATCGAAAGAGATGATCGAGGCTCTGATCCCCCTCCATCAAATCTTCGTGAACTATGAGAGCTTGTAAAGGGGTCGTGAATCCGTATGGCTTCACAACGCTTCCGGTGTCTTGTCGAGTCCATGCCGAGACGAATCACCGCCGTCATCAGGGCGAAAGGTGGATCTACACGTTACTAGACAGGGATTTTTAATTCAATTGATCTTCAGTGCATATAGTTATACCCTAGCGTGCAAAAATTAAGGATGAGACGGTTTTTCGAATGTAACGTCGTGCAGAAATGCTCCACATCGACTCAAATCATACCATAAGATCCCCAAGATGTAAGAATATGGGACAAGGGAGAAAAACCGTCCAAACAAGGAAGCCAAAGGATACAAAGGCGCTGTATTGAAAAGGTAGCTTCGAGCACAACTGGACAGAAGACAGAAACGTCCATGTGACAGGCGGCTGCCAAGAAAAATCCAGTCTTTAGTAGAGGGTATGATCACCCCTGAGTACGTTGCAGGATTTACAACGTCTGTCCATGCTGAGGACGAGGTTGTCAAGGAGCCGTTGTGGCATCTAGGCCCATTCCCCTTGTATCGCCAATCGCAGCTGCGGAATCGTTGCTGGCGGCTGGTGACGTGCTGCCAAGCGTCTCCCGAGAAGGTCCCACACGTATTCAATTGGATTTAGGTTCAGGAACCTTGTGGGCCAATCCATGCGTTGAATATCTTCCCTCTCCATCAGCTCTGTGACAGCCACTGTATGATGAGGTGTACCGTTGCCGTCCATGAAGAGGAACTCAGGACCCACAGCTCTTCTAAACACACGCACGTAAGGCAATTGAACCTCGGTACAATAGCGGACACAAGGTGACTTAACCTCCTTGGAATATGTGGAGGTCAGTACGGCTACAAAGCATGATACCGCCCCAAACGAGAATTCCGCCCTCTCCAAACCTGTCCCTTTCGGTGATGTAGGATGTGTGATTGCGTGTTCCCTGCTCTCTCTCCAGATGTGTATAACTCCAGAATCGCTCGTCAGACTAAACCGGCTCTCATCCGTAAAGCGAACTCGGCCCCATTGCTGATGTGTCCAGTTCTTGTGTTCCTGGCACCACAGAAACCGCCGTCTCCGATGAGCAGGCGTTAATAGCACACATCGTACTGGTCGTTGTGCAAATAGACCACCTTTGTGCAACCTCCTGGCCACGGTAAAACGCGATAACGGACGTCCAGTTTTTTGTTGCATGTGCCTTGCGATTTCCCCCGCTGTCTGCCGTCTGTCTCTTCTCGCCTGTAGAACAATATACCGGTCATCCGCCGCCGTGGTTGCTCGTAGACGACCACTGCTAAACTCTCGGACAGCTGTTCCTGTTGTTTGAAATGCTCTCCAAGCTCGTGAAACGATGCTGTGAGCGATCCGGGACTCCTCGGCCACACTAGTCACATTTCGACCTTCTTCCAACTTCCCAATGACGCGACCTCGGGTGAAGTCATCCAGATGTCGTCTACTGGATTTCCTGTTGGCCATATCACACGGTGGCAACAACTCGATGTCGTTCAAACCGATGTATACTGTACAATAACGCCCGTATGCTTTATACCCTTCCGACACTCCCCCACCCCTACGTCATGCTGCATATATGCGCATGCCCTACCGTACCGGATTCTAGTCTATCGCCTGAGTGGTGTTTCTGTCCGTTCTGCCTGCTCGTTCCGTTGTTATGCTAATTTCTTCTCTTCGTCCTTAATTTTTGCACACCAGTGTATATGGGTAAAATTGTCATCATAAACTTTTTGAAAGTCGTATACACAGTTGTATCAGAAGAATGTGACCACCTGCCTAATAATGGGAATAACCACCTTTTTTTTTTTTTTTTTTTTTTGATTGGAGGTTTAACGACCACCGTGAGCAACTCAATGGGCTATAAGCAGTCGCCCGTCCCTAATTTAGGGCCACTGGTTCCAGGGAAGGGAGAGAGCCAGTGCCGTAAGACAAACACAACATCCATGCCCGACCGGGATTCGAACCCGGACCCCTTACGGACGAATGATCAGAGGCCACGCCTTAGACCACTGCGCCACCGGGGCGGCATAATAACCACCTTTGGCCAGGTTGTTAGTGGCGAGACGGCGTGGCATGTACGGAATGAGGTCCTGGAAGATTGCCCGAGACACACGTACCCATTCAGATTGCAGCAGAGAACGGATGTCCCGGAGATGACGTCGTTGTTGGTCGGCATGTCGAATATGTTGATCCAAATAGTCCCACAAGTGCCCTATGGGTTTAAGGTCGGGTGATTTCACTGGCCATTGGAGAACAGAGACATCGCTGTCATGTTCCTCGAACCAGTCACGCACCCCCTTAGCGAAGTGGCACGGCGCATTGTGCTGTCGGTAGACACCATCACCACGAAGGTAAACGTCCAACATGAAGAGATGCATGTGGTGCCACCTGCGGCATGTACTTGACCGACAAGCATGTCCAGGTGTTGGTTTTTGTGTGTCTGACGCCGTATTCGGCACCTCCCGTTACGTTTGTGGAGTAAAAACCTCGATTTGTCGCGGAAGACAACATTTTTCCATTCTTCCTCTGTCCAATGACGACAGTCCCTTGCGAACTGCAGACGTCGTTGCTGATGGACCTGGGTTAACATGGGTGCCTTGACGCAGAGTCGACTCCGGAAACCCATGCGTAACAGGATTCGCTCTACTGTTATTGGGTACACCTGTCTGAGTGCCCCAGTGCTTATTTGCGTGGTCAATTGCTGCGCTGTTGCGCGTCGATTGCCTTTACTAATCGACGGAGATGACGTTCTCCCATGGGGTGGATTGTCTTTGAGGCAACTCAGTTATGACGTCGGGGCGTACGCGGTGTGCCAGTTTTCCATTCTTGGTACACCCTTACTACAGCGCGTCGCGAGCAGCCCACGAAATCTGATGTTTCTGAGATACTTCCACCCTTTGCATGGTAGCCCATACTGATTCCGTTTTGAACGTCCGTCAAATGACTATCTCAGCCCATTGTGCTCACGTCATGCACTATAGTTTATCTGTCCTTGCCGGCAGCTTATATCTCCGTGTGGTCGACCTTGTCACGTGCACTCTGTGACGCACCTGGGCGAGTACATTGTGATTCCGGGGGTGGTCATATTATTCTGATACGACCGTATATGTTGGGCGATTAAATTGTGTGATGTACCGTAAGATAATTTCTCCATTTTGCACTATGACATTTCCTTTTAGGCCAAAAGAGGAGCTCACTTCACAAGAAAAATTTTTATTTTTTATTTTTGGTATAACGACCGCCGTGAGCAAATAAGTGAGCTATAAGCAGTCTCTAATTTAGGATCACTGGCTTCAGGGAAGAGAAAGAGCAAGCGCCGTAAGAAAATTCGTTGCAATCCGTCTTGTCTAATAAGCTTCAATATGCGGTAGACAATTGGTTTATCAACTTAGGAACACTCCTGTGGGGCAGTGGTCTAAGCGCTAGTTTCTGACCGTTCGTCTGGGATGTGACGCATGGATTTTGTGCTTGTTCCACAGCACTGGCTCACTCCCTTCCCAGGAGCCAGTTGCCCTAATTTAGCGATGAGAGACTTTTTATTGCCCATCGAGTTGCTCATCGTAGTGGTTGAACCCCTGTGGGACAATTGTCTAAGCGCTGGTTTCCGACCGTTCGTCCGGGATGTGTCCGGGTTCGAATCCAGATACGCATGGATTTTGTTCTTGTTTCACAGCACTAGCTCACTCCCTTCCCAGGAGCCCGTGGCCCTAATTTAGCGACCAACGACTTCTTATTGCCCATCGAGTTGCTCATCGTGGTGGTTAAACCTCTGTGGGACAGTTGTCTAAGCGCTGGTTTCCGACCGTTCGTCCGGGCTATGTCCGGGTTCGAATCCAGTGACACATCGGTTTTGCGTTTGCTTCGAAGCACTGCCTCACTCCCTTCCCAGGAGCCAGTTTTCCCTAATTTAGCGACGAGCGACTTCTTATTGCTCATCGAGTTGCTCATCGTGGTGGTTAAACCTCTGTGGGACAGTTGTCTAAGCGCTGATTTCCGACCGTTCTTCCGGGATATGTCCGGGTTCGAATGCAGTGACGCATGGGTTTTGTGTTTGCTTCACAGCACTGGCTCACTCTCTTCCCAGGAGCCAGTTTTCCCTAATTTAATGACGAGAGACTTCTTATTGCCCATCGAGTTGCTCATCGTTGTGGTTAAACCCCTGTGGGACAGTTGTCTAAGCGCTGGTTTCCGACCGTTCGTCCGGGGTGTGTACGGGTTCGAATCCAGTGACGCATGAATATTGTTCTTGTTTCACAGTACTAGCTCACTCCCTTCCCAGGAGCCAGTGGCCCTAATTTAGCGACGAGCGGCTTCTTATTGCTCATCAAGTTGCTCATCGTGGTGGTTAAACCTCCGAAGGGAAAAAAGGGATCAGAAACATGGTGGCTATCTCTGTTACACGGAAGAAATGGAGTGAATAAAACCTAAGCAGCATTTGGTGGGTTTCAAAGCAGCAAATAAAACGCCGAATAAATGTAAGACCTTTTTACTCTTTGAGAGTTAACGTAAACGCGAAGTCGAGATTAAACCGGAGAAAGAATAAAAGGACGGAAAAGCACCCTTCTGTAAACATTTAGGTGATAAAACAACAACAACGAAATAATTGATTTCGTAGAAAACTCTTTAACTTTACGTTTTAATTTCTTTTATGGTGTTAATCTTCCTTAGGCGAGTCAACCGTGAAGAAATACATCCCAAAGGACGAACAAGTTGTAATAACAATCAAAAGTTGACACATAAGAAATTGGTTTGAAATGTTTTTGGTAGAAAACAATTCCGATATGGTGTTCGTCAGCTGCAGAAAGAGCCACGTGGAATTTGCAGCCCTTTAAATCTATCCCGAGAGAGTTGCTACTATGGAAACAACTTTCAAGGCACCTTGGGATATAATACCAGGTTCAGTTTGACCGCAGTGAATTTAAAACAAAACGCTAGAGATGTTGAAAAACGTATGTCTTTGATTGTAATAAATAGTCGAAAGCCACGAATGATGTGTGTGAGAAATATTTCTGCAAGGAACTTCATTTAGAGATATAAGCCGCACAGTAAAGTCATATTATCTGTTAATAATAAAAATGGTGAAATATGAATAACACATTTGAACTTTCCTCCAACACTGCTGCTTTTTGAGAAGCGTTAAAATATTTTATAAAGATAAAAGTTTAAATAACTGTTAGTTTATGTGATCGTTTAGGTGAAAGCTACTTAGTATTCTGAAAAGCTTGTTTAAACACATAGAACAAACTCGAAAATTTCAAGTAGCCATACAGCACAAAACGTTTCAGATATGTATCAATAATGTTACAATCTCTAATTTTCGTTGCACTTTCAGAGATATCCTGCAATTATGTTTCAGCAAAATTTATTTTGAAACATAACTCTTTGTACATTACGGTTACGTTAAAAATAGCATTCACCGACACTACTGTTTTATACACTGGCGTGCAAAAATTAAAGCCGAAACGGTTTTTCGAATGTAACGTCGTGCAGAACTACTCCACATCAACACAAATCATACCATAAGATCCCCAAGATGTAAGAATATGGGACAAGTGAGAAAAACCGTCCAAACAAGGAATCCAAGTAATACCAAGGCATTTTATTGAAAAAGTAGCTCCGAGCACAACTAGACAGAAGACAGAAACGTCCATGCGACAGGCGGCTGCCAAGAAAAATCCAGTCTTTAGTAGAGGATATGATCACCCCTGACTGCGTTGCAGGATTTACAACGTCTGTCCGTGCTGAGGACGAGGTTGTCAAGGAGCTGTTGAGGCATCGAGGCCCATTCCTCTTGTAGCGCCAATCGCAGCTGCGGAATCGTTGCTGGCGGCTGGTGACGTGCTGCCAAGCGTCTCCCGAGAAGGTCCCACACGTATTCAATTGGATTTAGGACCAGGGACCTTGCGGGCCAATCCATGCGTTGAATATCTTCACTCTCCATCAGCTCTGTGACAGCCACTGTATGATGAGGAATACCGTTGTCGTCCATGAAGAGGAACTCAGGACCCACAGCTCCTCTAAACACACGCACGTAAGGCAATTGAACCTCGGTACAATAGCGGACACAAGGTGACTTAACCTCCTTGGAATATGTGGAGGTCAGTACGGCTACCAAGCATGATACCACCCCAAACGAGAATTCCGCCCTCTCCAAACCTGTCACTTTCGATGATGTAGGAGGTGTGATTGCGTGTTCCCTGCTCTCCCTCCAGATGTCTATAACTCCAGAATCGCTCGTTAGACTAAATCGACCCCATTGCTGATGTGTCCAGTTCTTGTGTTCCTGGCACCACAGAAACCGCCGTCTCCTATGAGCAGGCGTTACTGGCACACACCGTACTGGTCGTTGTTCAAATAGAACACCTTTGTGCAGCCTCCTGGCAACAGTAAAACGCAATAACGGACGTCCAGTTCTCTGTTGCATGTGGCTTGCGATTTCTCCCGCTGTCTGCCGTCTGTCTCTTCTCGCCTATAGGACAATATACCGGCCGTCAGCCGCCGTTGTTGCTCCTAGAGACCACTGCTAAACTTTCAGACAGCTGTTCCTGTTGTTTGAAATGTTCTCCGAGCTCGTGAAACGATGACGTGAGCGATCCCGCGCTCCTCAGACACACTTGTCACAATTCTATTTTCTTCCAACTTCCCAATGGCGCGACCTATGGTAAAGTCATCCTGATGTCGTCTACTGGATTTCCTTTTGGCCATATCACACCGTGGCATCATATCGACTTCGTTCAAACCGAGGTACACCATGCAATAGCTTTCACCGAATTGCTGAGGGTACACCGCCCGTGTACTTTATACCCTTCCGACATTCCCTATTACCTACGTCATGCTGCATATATGCGCATGCCCTACCGTACCGGACCCTAGTCTATCTCCTGAGTGGTCTTTCGGTCAGTTCTGCCTGCTCGTTCCGCTGTTATGCTAGCTTCTCCTCCTGTTCCTTAATTTTTGCACACCAGTTTAGTTTCCATTATACATAATTGGTACTTTAATGTTACATTCCGGCGATATTTAAGATTATTTGGTTTGGCATGCGGAAGCGCATTTATGCCATTTTACCGAAGCACTCTCGTAGTCGTATTTCCACGTGATATTTTTTGGTGACCTTTTCGTCCTCGCGTTAGCTACTTCGTTGATTTAATATTTCATCCTTTTTTTTTGTGATTCAAGATCATCTGAAAGTAAGTAATTGTTTTGATTATTATAATTTTTAAATTGTAAAAAGCATTTTATAAAATCTAAGTAGATGGCTGTGTTGTTGTATTAATATACTATACCAGCATGTGCGTTTTACTTGAAGCTGAGAAATTTCACATTGGTAGGTATTTAGAAAAATGACAAATGTAATTTTATTTCTTTATTTCGCTGAAATATAGCCTATTCCTCAGGTATAAGAGAAATTCGACAGCCAAATTTGAGACTGATTTTTATTCTTCTCGCTATCAATGATGTCCAAAATTAAGGTCACAAACACATATTCTGTGGTATCTTGAAAACTAAATGGTTTATTGCAATGAAATTTGGTACATAGGTGCCACACTATGAGACATTCAATAGCAACATAACAAAATGAAAAGGGGTTAATTGCGTGCGATATGCAAATTAGACTAAAACGGTCCAAACATGATGCACCATATCTCGAGAACGGTCAGGTTAATAAAGGGTGTGACCACCCCGCACAGCTTCACAAGAGGCACAACGAGCCCTCATACAGTAAATGAGGTAGTTGATAACAGCTCATGGCAAAAAATCCCATACTTCTAAAAGCGCGGATTTTAATTCCTGTAGTGTTCTGGGAGGGAGTTGACGTCGTGCAAAGGCTCTTGCTATAGCATCCAAAACATGCTTTATAGGTTTTAGGTCCGGCGACTTCACTGGCCACACCATACGGGGAATATCCTCTCCCTCCAGAAAATCATCGGCAAGCTGAGCTCTGTGTGGCTTCGCGTTATCGTCCATAAAAATGAAGTTCTGTCCAATAGTTCCCCGAAAAAGTCTCACATAAAGTTCAAGGACCTCCTCCCTATAACGGTGTGCGTTCACAGAGCCCCCATCGAAGACGTGTAGTGGTGTACGGCCGTCCAACATGATGTCTGTTCACACAAGGATTCCACTTCCACCAAAGTGGTCGATTTAGGTTATGTTGGAGGGATGATAACGGGCCACACGCTGTCTCAAGTGTACTGAATCTCGACTCATCACAGAAACGTACTAGGCCCCAATCTTGCTGTGTCCAAGAAAGATGTGTTTGGCTCCAAGACAGAATCTTCTGCGATCTGGGGAAGGGGACACACACCTCTAGTATCCGGGCGTAAAGGGACTTCTCTGCTAGGCGTCTGTATACAGTTTGGCTGGAAATTGTTGTTACAGTCACAGCAGCGAGGTCTTGAGAGAGGTCTTTAATCGTCCTCCGTCTATTGAGTTTGGTAGTTAATGCCATGGAACGATCCTCCGCAGGTGTCGTGACTCTTGTACGGCCTTGACCGGCCTCCTGGTGAGGGTACCCGTTGTTCGGAATTGGTGCCGTGACCTGGATACCACTTTTCGTGAAACCTGTAACCTTCAAACGACCTCTGCTTGAGACTGGCCAGCTTCGAGCCTTCCAATGGCTCTCCACCTCAGTCCATCGTTTAAACGATTCCGAGCACTCATTCCAACTGAAATCAGTCAGTCTTGTGATTTTTCTTGCAAGAAACACAACTCTTAAGACGAAATTCGCAGATGCAGAAAACGGTAACCTTCATGTTCTCTTACCAAACTCATCCTGTTAACCGTTTAACAAACAATGGGTTCATACATTAGATTCAGATCAGATCATATGTAAACGATTTTAGGAAGGGAGTGTCTGACCTCAGGTCTTAAACAACCCTTAGAAATAGGAAGCTAGGAGTTTTGGGCTAGAGTGCCCGTTAGGAAAGTGACACGGAAGCGAAGTAGAAAGGGGAAGGAAGACGCCCTTATTTATAAGCGAGGGGCCAGTACCCGGGGTCCGACGGCTTAACGTGCCCATCCGACGCACGGCGGGTATTTAGTGGTTCGAACCTGAAGTTATCTCCATGGCAGTCACAAACACTAACCTCTAGGCCACCCGCGGCCCTTACATTATATTCATCGCTCCCCAAAGTACATATGGCAGCAATTTTAAACATTTTACTGGTTGCTATTTTGAGATATTATTAAAAAATGTGTTTATGACCTTAATTTTGGACATTAGTGTATAAACTCCGCCACTGTTTGCAACGTACACCGGAATGCGTTGAATCTGAGAAAGCCGCCCCAGTGGCACAGTGTTCTAAGCGATGGCCTCTGATCATTCGTCCAAAAGGGGTCCGGGTTCGAATCCCGGTGAGGCATGGATGTTGTGTTTGTCTTGCGGCACTGGCTCTCTCCCTTCCCTGGAACCAGTGACCGTAAATTAGGGACGGCCGACGCCCATTGAGTTGCTCACTGTGGTCGTTAAACATTCAATAAAAAAAGAACCTGGGAAAACGTAAACAATTCATAATACGACTTGATAACGAGGAATAGTACAGCAATTATGTATTCTTACTCTTGGCGTAGGAAATAGACACATAAGCGTTTCCAAGCTTTCGCACATCAACCAGATGGCTTTTTCAAGGACGTTAGACAGAAGCTGCAGTTTCTCTCTAACTTCCAGTTTCTGAAAGAAGTTAGGCAGTTAACCAGTTTCTAAGGAAGTTTGGAAGTGCCTTAGAAACTGCCTAATTTCCAGTTTATAAGGAAGTTTATATTCAAACTGCCCAACATTCAGTTTCTGAAGAAGTTAGGCATTATCTGTCTACCTTCCTTGAAAAAGCCATCTGGTTGATGTGCGAAAGCTTGGAAACGCTTATGTGTTTATTTCCCACGGCAACAAATCGTATCACTAGTATAGTATTACAATTTCCTTCCTAATACGACTGTTGTTGCTTTTGAAACAGCTGTCAAGTGTAATATTTTTATTGTGATTTTACAAAGTTTATTAAAACTAAAATATTCAACGTAGTAAAACCGTATCAGTAATATCATGATGTCAAAAATACCTTTCAGATAGGTAACGGTAATGTAACGAAGTTACAAATATCTTTCAAATAGGGCAACAGTAACATGAAGTTGGTATGTTAGAGTTACAAAGACTTTTCACTGTAACGTATCGGTTATGTTTCAAAGTTATGTAACGTTTGAGGACATTCTGACGCAACCGTAAGGTTTTTGAAACATTGCTGGTACATTGTGCAAGATATCCGAAAAGTCTTAATATTTTATTGCTACGTACTTGTGACATGTACAAAATATTCTGTTGTGTGGGGGTATTTCCTTTTGAACAAAATCCAGCTTCAAAGCGTTAAAACTTTCAAATTTTCTGAGAGGTGTTACACGGATGGCCAATAAGAACTAAAAGCAAATTCAGGGTTTATGTGATTGCTAGAATATTCTACTTAATTTCTTCAATCGCTGAAGGAAAACATCCACTGTTGCATTTTGTCTCTCTGGTCTTCATATAAAATTCAATCGAATGATACCACTCTCTCTTAAAAAAATTAACTCTCCAACAACAACATTCATATATCAGGTCGTTCGGAAAATAATGGCCGATTTTCTGACGTGCCACATTCAACTCCCTCAGAATGCTTGCAGATTAACACGCTAGCAGCGCCCTTCGTACGAGTTGAAAAGTGACTCAGATTCCATATACACGTCATAACCGATTGATCTGCACTCATTGTTATTCGTGCAAGAGTTGTCTGTACAACATGTTAGTAAGAAGAGAGTTGCGGGTGATTCTGCTTCATCAGTTCAAACTATAGCGTGTGAAAGTAATCTGTACAACATGTAAGGAAGGAGTGAGTTGCGCGTGATTCTGCTTCCTGAGTTTAACCTTTATCGTGTGATAGTAATCTGTACAGCATATTAGGAAGGAGTGAGTTGCAGATGATTATGCTTCATGAGTTTAAACTATATCGTGTAAGAGTGGTCTGTACAACATGTAAGGAAGGAGTGAGAAACGGGTCATTTTGCTGCCTGAGTTCAAACTACTCTGCTGGCCACCCAAAATGCACAACCAAGATGGAAGTATCCGATTGGCCTGATATTCGCAGCATGCGTCGCCGGCGATAGGACATGCAAACGATTAGCATTGCAGGGCATAAGCAAATCATATGCGCCCGGCACTTCACCGAGAAGCACTATAAGAAGGATGCACAGAAGGTGGGGTGTAAGTAGTGGAAGTGTGTTGTGCTACCGGACCTGTGCGTGGGAAGCTTCCTGATGCCTCGTCGCAGAATACGGCAGTCATTCCAGCACGTTTCAGAGTTCGACAGAGGACGGATAGTGGCTTATCGCGACAGCAGTTTATCGTACCGAGATATCGGCGTCCATGTGGGACGACATCCAGCAACAGTGAGATGCGTATGGATTCGGTGGGTGCAGGTGGGACGGACGGACCGACGTGAGCTATTGCCACAGCCGCGGCACACCACGGAACGAGAGGACCAGCATGTTGTGCGGCGGGCATTGACGACTCGTACCACACATCACGAACGTTAGCGCAGGAATTAGGGTGTGTTGCGCAACAACCTGTGTCAGCACGTACCGTTAGACGTCGTCTGCAGGAGTGGGGACTTGTCGCACGGCGCCCATTGCTCCGATTACCATTGACGTTACACCACTGGCGTGTGCGGCGACAGTGAGCCGTTGAACGCTGCACCTGGACTACGTAATGGCACGACATTGTCTTCTCCGACGAATTCCGCTTCTGCTTGCAACACCACGATGGTTGGATTCGCGTGTGGCGGCACCGCGGCGATAGACTGCATGACGCCTGCATTATGCATCCCCATTCCAGTCCGTCGCCTGGCGTTATGGTTTGGGGCGCAATTGGATATAACACCCGCACCGCTACATCTCTGACGTTTTGGAGCCTGTAGTCCTCCCTTACCTGCAGGACCTGCCAGCGGCCGCGTTTCAACAGGACTATGCGCGTCCGCACGTGGCACGCATAGTGCAACAGTTCTTCACTGCCCACCCGGTGTCACTGCTGCCGTGGCCAGCCTGTTCTCCCGATATGTCGCCTATTGAACACGTCTGGTCGCTGATCGGTAACCGAATGTCCCGGAAAGCACCACCCGCGTCTGCGCCTGATGAACTGTGGCAACGTGTGGAACCAGCCTTGACCGACATACCCCAAGCCCACATCCAAAGCCTCTTTCGTTCGATGCTGCGGCGTATAGCGACCGTTATTGCCAGCCATGGGGGCCACACGAACAATTGATGTCTGCGTGTTCCGCAAGTCGCACGGGCCTGTAAGCTCAATCGTTTCATCTTTGTATCTGTTGTTATGTGTCCAGTAAATCTGGCTTTGCTATCTCGTGTCCTTCTTGGTGTTGCATTTTGGGTGGTCAGCAGTGCACTTTGTGTATTTCTGAGACTTCTGGAACGGAGCATTGTTTACTTTCCAGTTAGTTCGTCGCTGATTATACAGGTGTTTACTTTCTCGCTAATACGTCGCTGCCTTTAACCGAAGATATCCGAAGAAGATGGCTTAATATTGTACTTTTATGAGATTTATTCTCTTTACCTCGAATTCGGAATAATACACTGGCGGAAAGTGAAAAAAGGAACACCAAGTAGGAATTGGCGGACGATCATGAAATTTACATATGTTAATGGGGTCGAGTTTACGTAGGTGTGATGTTAATTTCGAGACCAACCGGTGAGCGCTTACGCCACAGCATGGCATAATATGCAAATTATCGTCGGTGGTATTTAAGGAGTACGGCAAAGTGAATGTAATCAGTGGTCGACGTACGGACACGTGCGAAGACCCTGAAGAATCTGCAATGCATGGACATGGAAGTCGTGTACGATTTCATCAGTGATCGTACTTTGAGCGAGGTCGTCTAGTCAGACTCCGCGAAGCCGGGTGGTCGTATTGTCGTATTGCGGAGCGAATTAGACGGGAAGTACCGGTGGTGGTACGATGGTGGTGTAGATGGTCCGAGAAGCATTCCCATACGAGAAGACGTGGAACCGGGAGTCACAGACGGACTGATGATCAGACCGATCAACGCATAAGAAGAGCGGCGTTGTCAAGCAGAATATCCAGTGCGACGCAAATCCGAACTGCTGTTGCACCTGAGGTGACTGTGCGAACAATCCGCAACCGTCTACTGGATGCAGGACTACGTGCACATGTGCCTCTGGCATGTGTACCTCTGACTCCAGCACACCGTCAGGAACGGCTGCAGTGCTGTCGCCAACGTCTGCACTGGATAACGCAATGGCGATCTGTCGTGTTCTGCGATGAAAGAAGATTCTGTTTGGGAGCCTCTGATGGCCGTATGCGTGTGTGCAGACGCACAGGGGAGCGTCTCCACCCTTGTTGCATCTGCCAGCGACACACAGGGCCTACACCTGCTCTCCTGGTTTTGGGAGCGATCAGCTATCACTCCCGTACACAACTAGTGTTCGTACCGGGTACGTTAAACAGCACTTCCTACATCAACAACATCATTCAGCCTGTTGTTGTGCCATTTGTAAGGTCGGTACATCGTGGTGTTTTCCAGCAAGATAACACACGCACACACACGGCACGTGCAACGCAACATGCACTTCAGGGTGTGAGACAACTTCCATGGCCTGCACGTTCACTGGATTTGGCCCCCATTGAGCACGTGTGTGATTTTATGGGACAACGACTTATCCGGTCTCCACGGCCAGCCCCGACCATCCCCGATTTACGCGTCTAGGTTGAGGATGCTTGGAACTCAATACCCCAAACTTACATCCAACATCTGTACGACAGACTCCATGCCAGAATTGCACAGTGTGACGCAGTTCATGGCGGTTGAACCTCGTACTAACCATGTTACATGGTAATGCTATTTTTCAGTTTACCAGCAAATACAGCTGTATTTCGCCATAATGTTTTGATCACGTTATCCACTGTATTCCGTTATTATGCTGTATAAATTTCGTTGGTGTCAGACGTCTCCTTCTTGGTGTTTTTTTTTCACTTTCCGCCAGTGTAATTCTATGTTTTATTGATATATTATGGAAAATCAGGATAAGACATTTGTTTGTTCTCGAACTGTAGAGATCAACTTGTTGATGGCGGCCCCGGTGGTACACAGGTCTAAACAATGGCTTCTTATAATTCGTCCGAAAGGGGTCCGGGTTCGAATCCCGGTGAGGCATGGATGTTTTGTTTGTCTTACGCCAGTGACTCTCTCCATTCACTGACACCAGTTGCCCTAAAGTAGGACGGGCGACTACTTATAGCGCATTCAGTTACTCATGGTGGACCTTAAGCCTTCATTCCAAAAATCCAAAAAAAACTTGTTCATTGGAAAATCGTATTTTTTTGTAAATATTTAAAAAATATTGATTTAATGAGTTTGATTTTAAGTTTGTTTTCAGTTACTTTAGTAATGAAGTGTCTTATTATGGGTTGAGCTGTAGGGTTTTGAGTTGTTGTTAGAATTGTTTTCGGACTGTGTAGGTTTTTCTGGTTTGCTATGCCCCTGAATCTTGAGATTAATTTGTTAATTTGAGAAATTCTGGTTGAGGTTGTTGTAAGAAATATTCATTGAAATGTTACTTGAATTGTTCTTGTACAGCATTGAATAATACATGTAGTTAGAAATGTATTATCAGTGCTATTGGTTTGTTTGCTTTTCCGGAATCTGTGAGAAATCGTTTTGAAATGGTGGTATTTATTAATTTTTGGGTCGATTTGGGTGGTATTAGTTGTAACGTACCAGGAGATGTGACGTACCTGCCAGAAGGACGCACACGAGGGAGATGATGTAACGTACCTGCCAGCAGGACGCACATGACATAGAGGCAGATAGGAATCAGAATAAAATGTCCGCGTAGCTTAATTGGTAGAGCAACTTATTCCGGAATGAGTGGACCCGGGTTCGAACCCCGGCGCGGATAAAAATGACGGAGAAATTCACTTCGTTATAATGGCGCCCGAACTATCCGGATGACCCGACCGTTCAAAATCTCGCATTGGTGTGATGTTATTTCCACACCGCGAGATAGGAAAAATAAGAGAATCCTTTCTCCAGCACTTCGAAAAAAAAAAAAAAAATAAGGGGAAGATGATGTAACGTACCAGGAGATGTGACGTACCTGCCAGAAGGACGCACACGAGGAGATGATGTAACGTACCTGCCAGCAGGACGCACATGACATAGAGGCAGATAGGAATCAGAATAAAATGTCCGCGTAGCTTAATTGGTAGAGCAACTTATTCCGGAATGAGTGGACCCGGGTTCGAACCCCGGCGCGGATAAAAATGACGGAGAAATTCACTTCGTTATATAGTGATTTAATTAACTCTGATCTTTCTTGTGATGGATTAAGTAAAGTACGCTGGAAGATTGTTTATAACGTAATTTGTCTTTCCGCTGTAATTTAGTCCTTACGTCAGTAATTACGTTATGTGTGCTAAAGTCAATATAATATTAGCAGGTACTCCTACGCATTACAAGAAAGAGGTCAATTGTAGTACTTACAAATACGTTTATTTTTGTGCATGGTTTGTACTCCACATTCACATTCGGTTTATTGGCTTACTAAATACAGTATCAGTGATTGAAGATACAAACACAATGTAAGAGCACGTCTATCAGAAATAACATCAATCTCCTTAAAGAACCGTTGAACTGACTTTTTTTACGCTTTCCAACCGTAGGTTGAAGAAGCGTATATGCTCCAACTTTGTCCGTCCGTCCGTCCGTCTGTCCGCCCGTCCGCACGATAACTCACGTGAAAAAGGTTCGATTTCGACGAAATTTTAGTATGTGGTAAGGAACCACCTGGGGACGATCCCTATTGAAAATGGGTGAAATAGGGTCCATTCCATTGCCTTTATGCATCATGACTTGCGTAAAAATGGTTCGATTTAGATGAAATTTTAGTATGTGATAAATAACTACATGGGGACGAACACTATTGAAAATGGGCGGAATGGGGTCAAAGGTCAGGACATGAAATAGGGTCCATTCCATTGCCTTTATGCATCATGACTTGCGTAAAAATGGTTCGATTTAGATGAAATTTTAGTATGTGATAAATAACTACATGGGGACGAAAACTATTGAAAATGGGCGGAATGGGGTCAAAGGTCAGGCAGGGCATAAAAGCAGGATACATTCCATTGCCTTTATGTGTCATAACATGCGTAAATATGGTTCGATTTCGATGAAATTTTAGTATGAGGTAGAGAGTCACTGGGGACTAACCCTATTGAAAATGGGCGAAATGGGGTCAAAGTTCAGGACACTGGAGTGGGATCCATTCCATTGCCCTTGTGCATCATAACTAAGCTAAAAATGCTTCGATTGCGACAAAACGTTATCATGTTGTTCCGGAGGTATAGTGAACCGATTCTGTTGAATATCAACGAAATGGGGTCAAAGCCCATTGCACAAATTCACAGCCATTATTCTCATAACTTGCGTAAAACTACTTCTATTACGACAAAACGTTAGTATGTTATTCCTGAGGTATACTGAACCGGTTCTGTTGAATATAATCTCAATGGGGTCAAAGGTCAGGACACATGAGCGAGATTTATTTCACAGCCATTATCCACATAACCTGAATTTTAATTTCTGGTATGGCCGCCCCGGTGGCGCAGTGTTCTAAGCGATAGCCTCTGATCATTCGCCCGAACGGTGTCCGGGTTCGAATCACGGTGAGGCATGGATGTTGTGCATGTCTTACGGCACTGGCTACCTCCCTTACCTGGAACCAGTGACCCTAAATTAGGGACGGGAGACTGCTTATAGCCCATTGAGTTGCTCACGGTGGTCGTTAAACCTCCAATCAAAAAAAAAATATTTTGGTATATTGGAAAACGTATCATAATCAATGCATTGCATGATTTTACTAACTTGTTATCTATCGTTCTTATCCCGCCACTGATACGGCACACTTGTTCCGACTTCATTATGTTGCCAACATTATTCTAATTTGAGGGGAAAAATGTAGCATTAAAGTTAAAAAATGTCTAAGAGAACGAACTCAAATTTACATAGAAAACGAAACTCAAAAGGAAAGTTAAATTAGGATATGCGTTAAATGTTATTCATATTTTTGTCGTAAATTTTAAACATATTTTATGTTTGATCGATTGTGGAATTATAACTGGTATGTTTGTATCTAGTATTTATTATTTTAATATTTGTTCCGTTTCTAGCAGGTGTGTTTTAATTTTGAAGTTTGTATACTGATTCTTGAGTATTTTGGATATTTCTGTTAATTGTATTTCGAATTGTACTCATAACTGAATCATGTTGTTTTTAAACTGTCTTGAACGCGAATTTTGTAAATTATTACGTCATCACTTTAAGGTAAAATCTCTGCCTTATGCTTCCAATGGTAAAACTTCTTTACATATTTTCTTCGTAATTAATGTATTCCCAAGGATGAAAATATGCACGTCGATAAAACTAACTTTAAGTTTTAGAATGGGATACTTACTACTTGCTAAAACATAACCATGATTATATTAAAAAACAATCATTTTTCTTTGAGTAATGTTCAGACCTGTTAATAGATGGCGCGACATGTACATTGATGACGTCAATAGACAAAAAATGTTGAATTGCTTAGTTATGGTTATGTTTTAGCAAGAATTAAGCATCCCATACTATAACTTAACGTTAGTTTTATCCATGTGCAAACTTTCATCCTTGGGAATACATAAATTACGAAGAAAATATGTAAAGAAGTTTTACCATTGGAAACACAAGGCAGATATTTTAGATAGAACCACTAAATGTTAGAAATTTCATGATTTTATTATTTGCAGAAAATTTAATCCGAATCGTTTTATTTTAATACAGCACCAGGTCGGTCCCTGTTCCGAGTGGGCAGAACTCCCAGATTCACAGCGTCATCAGTTTTCGTAGTGTAGTGACCGGTTATGGTACCGCCGTGTGGGACTGGGCAATACAGATGTCCGACTTGTGGTTTTCGGCTGGGTGAATTGCTGTGGCACACACACACACACACACGCACGCGAAAACAAGAAATCTACCTCTTCTAAATAGTTCTGTTAATCCCTGGTAAGCCGCCCCGGTGGCGCAGTGGTCTAAGCGATGGCCTCTGATCATTCGTCCGAAAGGGGTCCGGGTTCGAATCCCGGTGAGGCATGGATGTTGTGTTTGTCTTACGGCACTGGCTCTCTCCCTTCCCTGGAACCAGTGACTCTAAATTAAGGACGGGCGACTGCTTATAGCCCGTTGAGTTGCTCACGCTGCTCTTTAAACATCCAATAAAAAAAAAATCCCTGGGAAGCCTATTGTGAGTGAATAGGATTAACTTTATCAGTATCTTCCCGTTACTGATTGACCGGTCGTTGTCATGCGATCACGGTTGGACACTCTTAAGAGCATATAGTGTAATCGGAAGCTAATTGCAGGCGGTTAGACAAGCCTAAATATCCGCTCTCTAATTTACATTTTGTATTATGACAATATGCCATATGTGACAATATGCCAATATGACAATATGCCATTATGTCTTAAAAGAAAAGTGTTTGATCAACGGATCCTCCCAGTGCTTACGTATAGCGCAGAGACGTGGACCTTAACTAAAAGAGACATACAAAGGCTACAGGCAACTCCAAGCAGCATGGACAGGTGCATGCTTGGTGTAACCAGGAGAGATAAGAAGAGGAACTCTTGGATCTGAAAAATGACAAGAGTGGAAGACATCATGATCAGAGTTAAATCCCTGAAATGGCAATGGGCTGGACATACTGCCAGAAGGACAGACCATCGATGGACAGCCGAAATTTTAGATTGGATTCCAAGGGACAGGAAAAGACCCAGAAGAAGACCACATGGGAGATGGGTGGATGAAATTCGAAAGTATGCGGGAGTGACATGGAGGAGACCGGCACAAGACAGACCGTTGTAGAGGAAACTTGGGGAGACTTTCGTTAAGCAGTGGATTGATAATGGTCGACAATGATGACAATGACTTAGGGCCGCGGGTGGCCTGGTGGTCAACGTCGTGACGGCCATGGAGAAGAACTCTGGTTCGATCCCAGGCAGGAACAAACGTTTGAACCACCAAATATACGCCGTGTGTCGGATGGGCAAGTTAAGCCTTCGGGTCCCGGTTACTGCCCACTCCCCGGTAATAAATAAGGGCGTATTCCTCCCTCTTTCTACCTCGCTTCTGTATCATTTTCCTATCGGGCAATATAGCTCAAATCTCCTATCTTCCTATTTCTAAGGGTTGTTTAAAACCTAGGGTAAGACTCTCCCTTCCTAAAAATCCTCCACATATCATCTGATCTGATTTATATTTTGTATTTGGTTTATCTTTATCGCATGCTCCGTTCCAGAAATGTCAGAAATACACGAAGTACACTGCTGGCCACCAAAAATGCAACACCAAGAAAGACACGAAATAGCAAAGCCAGATTTACTGGACACATCACTACAGGTACAAAGATGAAACGATTGAGCTTACAGGCCCGTGCGACTTGCGGAACACTCAGACATCAATTGTTCGTGAGTCCCCCATGGCTGGCAAAAACAGCCGCTACACCCAGCGGCATCGAACGAAAGAAGCTTTGGATGTGGGCTTGGGGTATGCCGGGCCAGGCTGCTTCCACACGTTGCCACAGTTCATCAGGCGTAGCCGCGGGTGGTGCTTGCCGGGTCACTCGGTTGCCGATCAGCGACCAGACATGTTCGATGGGCGACATATCGGGAGAACAGGCGGGCCACGGCAGCGGTGACAACTGGTGGGCCGTGAAGAATTGTTTCACGATGCGTGCCACGTGCGGGCGCGCATTGTCCTGTTGCAACGTGACCCTGGCAGGTCCTGCAGCTAAGGGAGGACTACAGGCTCCAAAACGTCGGAGGTGTAGCGGTGGCTGTTGAGCGTACCGGCGATGCGTACCAGAGGTGTGCCGGTGTCATGCAATTGCGTTCCAAACTATAACGCCAGGCGACGGACCGGTATGGCGATGCATAATGCAAGCGTCTTACAGTCTCTCGCCGTGGTGCCACCGCACGCGGATCCGATTATTGTGGTGTTGCAGGCAGAAGCGGGATTCATCGGAGAACACAATGTTGTGCCATTCCGTAGTCAAGGTGCGGCGTTCAACGGCCCAGTTACGCCGCACTCGCCGGTGGTGTAACGTCAATGGCAATCGGAGCAATGGGCGCCGTGCGACAAGTCCCCGCTCCTGCAGACGTCGTCGAACGGTACGTGCTAACACAGGTTGTTGCGCAACACACCCTAATTCCTGCGCTAACGTGTGTGATGTGGCGGTGCCAGCAATCAATGCCCAATGCACAACATGCTTGTCCTCTCGTTCGGTGGTGTGCCGCGGCGGCGGCTATCGCTCAAGTCTGTCCCTCCGTCCGTCCGTGCCTACTGAACCCACCGAATCCATAGTCGCCTTAATGTGACTGGATGTCGTCTCACACGGGCGCCGATGTCTCGGTACGGTAAACCGCTGTCGCGATAAGCCACTATTCGTCCTCTGTCGAACTCCGAAACGTGCTGGAATTACTGCCGTATTCTGTGACGAGGTATCAAGAAGATTCCCACGCACAGGTCTGGCAGCACAACACACTTCCACTACTGACACCCTGCCTTCTCTGCACCCTTCTTATAGTGCTTTTCGGTGGCGTGCTGGGCGCACATGATTTGCATATGCCCTGCAATCCCTCTCGCGGATGACGCATGCGTTTGCATGTCCTCTCGCGGGCGACGCATGCTGCGAATTTCAGGCCAATCGGATGCTTCCTTCTTGGTGTTGCATTTTGGGTGGCCAGCAATGTATTTTTATTATATTGAAACTCCCAAACCTTTATACATTAGGCCAAGTAGGCACAGTGCCTAAGGATTACGAAACTTTTAGAGCCTACAATCTTTCATTTGGAAAAACAAATATATAAAAGGAGCAATTTGTCAGATTTGCAAAAAGCGATGATTATCGGCTTTCGGGCCAAGGGTGGCAGTATTTCTGAAACAGCGCAGTTTGTGAACTGTTCGCGTGCTACTGTGGTTAAAGTGTATCGTGATTGGAGAAAAGGCCCCATTGTGAATAAGAGACGTGCGAATTGCGGTTCACTACGTGCCGTTGATGTGAGAGGGGAACGTGGGCTTCAAATGTGCGTGAGGGCCGATCGACACGTCACAGTGGTGCAACTCACTGGCGGAATGAACCAGGGAGCTACCGGAAGTGGGTGTAATACGACAGTTCAGCGAACTCTGCTGCATATGGGGCTGTGATGCAGACGGAAGATCCCTGCACCTATGCTAACGAAGGTACATTGGCAGAAATGGTTTTTATTTGCACGGCAGTATGAGAATTGGACCTCCGCTGATTTTCAAAGGATTGCCTTCTCCGATGAGTCACGTTTCCTGCTTTATCGAACGGATGAACGTTGGCGTATAAGGCGAGAAACATCGGAGAGCAGACACTCTTCAACCATTGCTGGAAGACCACAAGCTGGTGGGAGCAGCGTTATGGTCTGGGGAATGTTTTCGTCGCATTCCCTGGGTCCACTCATACTCATGGAAGACACTATGGATCGAATTCCTTATAAATCCATCCTTGCAGACCACATGCACCCATACATGCTGATTGTCTTTCCTGGGTGGATGGGATCTTCCAGCACGACAATCCGACGTGTCACGCAGCTAGAAATGTCTGAGTGAGGTTGGAAGACACGATGAAGACTTCAAAGTACTTCCCTGGCCCCCTAATTCCCCAGACGTAAACCCAATTAAGCATCTGTGGGATTACCTTGATCGTGTTGTTCGCTGTATGGATCCACCACCACGCAACCTCCAGCAGCTGTCAGATGCACACAGTCAGCCGGTCTAGCTGCTGTCCGCGCTGCACACGTCGGTTACTCTGGATATTAGCTGGTGGTCACAATAATGTGACTCGACCGTGTATGTATATATGCTAAATATTACTACATATGTGCGAATTTAATTTGAATGTGATTTTGCCCTTGAGAAAAAAGTTTCTTGGACCCAGAAAAGTTCTTGAGTTTTTTATTTTTTTCCCCGGAGGTGTATGAACCATGGTAGGATTACATTGTTATGCATACAACCTTATGCGTAGTTGCAGGTTTCACGAACTGCAAAATTGTGTCTGCAGAGTTTCAGAAGCTGCCAGTGAATTGTAATGTACGAGTACGTTTAAAAATAATAAAAATAAATGTAATACCTGCGTGCAAACATAAAAAGTAGTTAAAGTTTTGGACAGAGGATTTTAGAAAAAAATGTGCCCAGGGCTTACGAAGCTGTTTAACTTGATTTGGTTAGAAGTCTGTTTCTGATTTTACATCTATGGAAACGAAGCAACAGGGGGAAGGACATCTCCTAATTTATTGTATTAGACTAAAGTTATAATAAAATTTTATCGCAGACGTTATACTCTACACCCGTCATCCTTTTTTTTTGTCAAAACCATACCTGATGAACACATTAAGCTCATGAAAACACATTATTATTTTCAAGATGTATTTAATGGAATATTATTTCCGTAATTAATTATACATAAATAACCTTTTACACTGCTTTCTTCTTTATTGAGAGACGGAGAATTTAAAGATATCCGAAAAATCAATATAAAAAAGTCGCAAAGGCTGAAAGACAAACTGTTTTAATTTGGCGAATTGTGATTTCAAATTAGAGACAAATAAAGACATGCAGTATTAAATAAAGGATTTCGGAGGCATCTGAAATTGCCTGATTATTTTCGTCTTTCACTCAGTTAAAACATATTAAACGATTTATTGCGTGAGACACTTTGATTACTTCTGTGTGCAATCCGTAGTTTCTACAGGTTGGTTCCTCAATGTCTGAATTCATTCCGCCTTCTGTCTTTATTTAATAAATATAAGCGTTATTCTAATCTTAATTAAGCACCGGAGCAGATAAGAATGAAATCCCTTCAACAATTTGTGAAAACAAACAAAATTTCGTGAACTAGCGGAGACTTCAAAAGCGTGGCATTAACATGTAATTAATGCTAATCCAGCCATGTCCATAATTCTCTAACAAACATTTCTGTGTAATTGGGGAAAATCTTGGTAATCAAATCAAGGAATAAATTTCGGTCTAAATGGATTATTTGTCGCGATGCTGCGAAATTAAACAACGGCAGAATATTTTCGCGCTTCTGTTTCTCGTCATCGCAGCGTTTCATGTAAAGTATCAAACACTCTACATCATGGAGCAATTAAAATCCTTTAAAATAGTAAAAATATTTGCAAATGCTCATCTGAAAACAAATGTATATTAGTTTGGAAACTTGAGGACTTTTCAGAGAGGTGTTTCTTTTTTTCTTTGTTGGAAATCGGAGTTTTAATGAATTCAAGAGAATTTGGCTAAATTCTGATAAATATTAGCTTGCAAAATATATTAGATTAACAGTAAGCAAGTTCAAACAAATCAAATATACACCACTTTATATTAAATTTCTGAACCCAGTGAGCGTTGAAATAAGTCTTTTGCACAACACATCTGCAAACATTTGCTTGATGACAGAAACTACCAAGGTACTTAGAATGAGGGAGAGGTAGTATCAAGGCGTTTATAATAAGGAATAGGTAATACCAAGGTATTTAGGGTAAGGGGAGGTACTATCAAGGTATTCAGAAAAATGACGGAGAGGTGGTATCAAGGAACTTAGAATGAGGAACAGGTAGTACCAAGGTATTTAAAGTAAGGGAAAGGTACTACCAAGGTATTTAGAAAATGAGGGTAATGTACCAAGGCGCTTAAAATGAGGGAGAGGCAGTGTCAAGGCACTTAGAATAAGGAACAGGTAGTACCAAAGTATTTAGAGTAAAGTAGACGTAGTATTAAGGTACTTAGAAAACAAGCGAAAGCTCTATCGAGGTACATAAAATAAAGGAGATTTAGTATCAAGGCACGTAGAATGAGGGAATGGTAATGCCAAGGTATTTGGAGTAAGGGAGGGGTACTATCAAGGTATTTAGAAAATGAGGAAGTGGCAGTATCAAGTCACTTAGAATGAAGGACATATATGTAGAACCAACGTATTTAGTGTAAGAGAGAGGTACTATCAAGGCACTTAGAAAAGAAGAGAGAGGCAGTGGCAAGGCACGTAAAGAAAATAAGGGACAGGTAGTACCAAGGCACTTAGAATGAGTGATAGATAATTATCAAGGTACTTAAAAAAGAAGAGAGAGGTAGTACCAAGACACTTAAAAGGAGGGAAAGGTAATTATCAAGGCATTTAGAATGAGGGAGAGGTAATTATCAAGGCACGTAGAAAATTCGGGAGAAGTAGTGCCACGGCACTTAGAAAATGAGGGAGAGGTAGTACCAAGGAACGTAGAATGAGGGAGAGGTAATTGGCAAGGCACGGGGAAAATGAGGGAGAGGTAGTGCCAAGGCACTTAGAAAATAAGGGAGAGGTAGTACCAAGGAACTTATAATGAGGGAGAGGTAATTATCAAGCCACATTAGAAAATGAGGGAGAGGTAGTACCAAGGCGTTTCAAATGAGAGATAGATAATTATCAAGGTACTTAGAAAAGGAGAGAGAGGTAGTACAAAGGCACTTAGAATGAGGGAGAGGTAATTATCAAGGCACGTAGAAAATTCGGGAGAAGTAGTGCCACGGCACTTAGAAAATGAGGGAGAGGTAGTAACCACGGTACTTAAAGACCAAGATGCTTATAAAAATGAGTGAGAGGTAGTACCAAGGAACTTAGAAAATGAGGGAGAAGAGGCAATACAAAAGAAATTAGAATTAGGAATAGGTAGATTTTTTCTTGAAAGCCATTGCAATGGTTGTTCCGAATCGGGTCATGTACAGTTCATAACATAACACCTCGATGGTGCCGGCTTCTTACATTCGTCCGAGATGGAATAGGGTTCGAATCCCGGTGAGGCATGTATGTGTTTGTTAAATTGTACTGGCCATCTCCCTTCCCTGGAACCAGTAACCCTAAATTAGGGACGGGCAACTGCTTATATCCCGTTGAGTTGCTCAGGGTGGTCGTTAAACCCCTAAACATAAAAAAACACTTCATAACATCAAAACAGTAGTTCACTTATTTTCTGAAACTAGCAATATGTATCCGTTTCCTTTTTTCAAAAAAAAAAAAAAAAAAAAAAATGTGCAGCTTTGCTCACACTGTTAGATAGTACACTGCCGGACAATTGCTAAGTACGGATGACAATAGCAACGATAGCAACCATAAAATGGAAGGCAGTAAAATGTGGAAATTAGCATAAGTGCGGGATACAGTAAGACGTGTTGTGCGTATGCAAATTTTGGATTGCCGAACTTGTTCGTGACGTCATAGCTCTGATAAGAGTTATAAAGGATTTGACGCGTATTGACCGTTGTTGTTCCAACGCAAAGTTGAAAAGAAAAGAATCAATTGACGAACTTGCAAATTTCAGTATGTCTTCCCGACATCACCTAGATGATTTTACGCGTGGCCGTATTATTTGCAAGATTGAAGAAGGGCGAAAAATAACAGATGTTGCCAGGGAGTTCGACGTCAGCCACAGTGTTGTTTCAAGGCTTTGGAAATCATTTCAAACAAATGGAGAGTGTAGCAAACGTCACGGGGGAGGTCGTGTTTGCAGTACGACACCTGCAGAAGATCGGTACACAGTGCTATCAACAAAAAGACACCGGCGCGGCACAGCTAGTGAGGTAGCAAATCAGTTTATGGCTGCTACTGGCAAGCGGATCTCCCGAAAAACGGTCGCCAGACGTTTGTATGAAGGAGGACTATACGCCCGCCGTCCTGTTGTGTGCATCCCATTGTCCAGATGTCACCGTACCGCCCGTTTGCAATGGTGCCATCAACATCGCAATTGGACTGATAACGACTGGTCTGCTGTCCTCTTCTCAGATGAGAGTAGATACAGTATATCGTCTGATTGTCGACAACAACTGATCTGGCGTGATAGTGGTACTGCATATTGTCCAGCAATCTTACAGGAAAGGGACCGATATCCGACATGTAGTGTCATGGTATGGGCTGGCATCATGATCAATGGCCGTACGTCCCTCTATGTGCTTCCAACTGGAACTATGACTTGCCAACGATACATTAATGATGTTCTGCTACCTCATGTTCGCATGTTCCGTGGTACTGTCGGTGATAGATTCATTTTCATGGACGACAACGCAACATGTCATCGAACAGTCGCTGTCCAGGAGTGTCTTGAGAGCGAGGATATTCAATGCCTCGAATGGCCAGCACGTTCTCAGATCTGAATCCCATTAAAAATGTGTGGGATGCTTTGGGGAGGAGTCTTGCTGGTCGCCAATGCCCTCCAATAAACAAGGACACCCTCATCCGTGAACTGACAGAGGAATGGGATAAATTACCCCAACAGCTGCTTGATAATGTTGTGCAAAGCATGACACGACGTGTGGAGTCTTGCATCGCCCTCCATGGTGGCCATATCCCGTATTGACATCTTACGCCGGAACGCCTGCGGACGGTAATTGCATTTTTTTCACGTTTACGTATTCTGCGCAAAAGGGCCTGTTTGTCCCTTGAACACGTTCCAAAGCTTTCTGGATTTCAGAGCACAATAAATTGTCTTTCTTGTAATGCCGTGGCATTCTGACATTATTTTATTTCACTTGGCATCCAACCACACTTACGTTTTTATGCGCTATATAGCAGTTTATGATCCGTCCTTAGCAATTGTCCAGCAGTGTATCTCCGCCGCTAAGTTCACTTTCTCACTCTCATGCTGCCTCTTACATTTGTGAGCATTCACTATATTTTAGGAATCATTTTTACTCCTGAGCTATTACTTTCCAGCGAAAGGTCAAATATCTGCTTAGTGATGGTTGTTCCGCGCTGAAAACGAATGCTATGGTTTCAGTTTTAGGAATGCTCCTAAAACTGTGATTGCTAGAAAGCGCGATAGCGCATCCAGGCATTTTCAAGATATCTGTACATTACTCTGAAAACAAATGAAGAAACAAATAATGAACTAAAACAGCAAAGAAGGTCCAAAATGGATAAGAAAACGCTGCGAGTAATCGACAGCACAGCACAAGAAATTGAAGAGCCTTGACTTTGGTCCAGCGATCGTATATGTCCGCTGTGACGTTCATCGGATCGCAGGGCGACAGCACGCTCGCGCCATAGAAACAAAGGCGATTGAACCAACATTGTTCCTTCGAAAATTCACACACCGTTCATTGCATTAAAAACCTTTATGCCAAAGATAAAAATGAAATATTAAATCGGGGTAGCAACAGCTCGTTGTACACGCACCGGCCAAGTAATTTAGAAAGGTTTATTCAATACCGGATATGATTTCCTTTTTCCGAATTTCAGCACGTATGCTCTTTGGCATAGCTTCTACAAGGCGTTGAAGAGCATCTACGTCTAGAGCATACCAGGCGTTCACCAGGCGGTACAGGGTGTCCCATAAAGGTGTAACCAATTTAAAATAATCATAACAGTTTTAAAATAAATGATCTAAATAGACTACTTGTGTTAATTGACAGAACAGATCATGAAGCATTATAGACATTCGATATGGGCCCCATTTGTCACCCGAACGGTTTCAACCATGTTCGCTAGAGAATGTCCGTATTTATCAAAGTTCTGTTCTTAGAGAATGTTCCACCCATGTTCTTAGAGAATGTCCGTATTTATTAACGTTTACAGAATGTCGGTATTTATTAACGTTCTGTTCTTAGAGAATGTTCCAACCATGTTCTTAGAGAATGTCCGTATTTATTAACGTTCTGTTCTTAGAGAATGTTCCAACCATGTTCTTAGAGACTGTCCGTATTTATTAACGTTTAGAGAATGTCCGTATTTATTAACGTTCTGAAGTGCGTGTGTATTCCTTCTCTTTAGGTCAGGAATGTCTGCAACAGGGATGATGTACACTGAAGTGTCAGAAAAACTCGTACAGACGAGCTTATGCAAAATACATAGCAAGGTCACCTATGCACGTACTCGGTTGCGTCCGCCAATGCTTATATAAAGCGATAGATATCCTTACCAGCTGTCAGAGCTGTTTTCGGCATGAGAATGACAAGTAATAACAATTTAAGCGATTTTAAACGCGGTGTCATAGTTGGCGCACGTGAGATGGGCCTTAGTATTTCGGAGGTAGAAACGAAGTTCGGATTTTCACGGAAGACCATTACAAGGGTGTACCGTGACTACAAGAATTCCTGAAAAAAACTACAACCTGCGATACCAGTGTGGCCGTAAAAAGACTTTGGGTGAACGTAACCATTGTCGGCTGTCAAGAATCGTTTCACGCGATAGGCGTGCAACACTCTTGAAGGTATAATCGGAATTCAATGCTGGAGGCTCAACGAGCATCAGCGTCTGGACTGTGCAACGTACCCTGCACGATATGGGGTTTGGGAGCCGACGCTCAACTCGAATACCCTTGATGGGTGCATACCCGGATACTTGATGACTGGAAACAAGTAGCCTGGTTTGACGAGTCGCGTTTCCAACTGTATCTGGCAGATGGAAGGATTCGTGTGTGGCGCCAACCACATGAAGCCATGAATCCCGCCTGTCAACAGGGAACTGTACCGGCTGGGGGGGGGGGGTTCGTAATCATATGTGGTGTGTTTAGCTGGACTTCAATGGGACCCCTGGTACGTCTACAAACGTCTGTGACCGGCCAACGCTATGTGCGCATCCTTTCTGACGAGGTACACCCATTCATGTCCTGTATTCATGCTGATGGGTTGGTCCTGTACCAACAGACAAGGCACCTCCACACAAGTGTCGGGACGCAACATTATGGTTAGAGGAGCATTCATCTGAGTTTGGGGTGTTGCCATTCGCACCCAAGTCCCCAGATCTGAACGTGATAGAACACATTTGGGATGCCATGCAACACGCTATCGAGCACAGGAATCCGAGACCTTGGAATACACCCGAATTGTGGAACGCTCTTGCAGGAAATATGGTGCGCATTGTCTACAGCATATTTCCAGAAGCTGGTGAAGTCCGCGCCCCGTCGTATTTCTGCAGTTCTGCGCTCCCGTGGAAGATCTACCAAGTATTAGACTGGTGTACCAGTTTTTCTGGAGGTTCAGTGTATACCCTGATGCATTCCCATACGAAAAGTCGCAGGGTCTTAAATGCAGCGAACAAGGAGGTCATGGACCACAACGCCGAATCCGTCGATTGGGAAATTTGATATCCAAGCAAATCCCAATGAGGTGGCGCCCCATCTTGTTGGGAAATGATCGTTGTTGCAAATTCATCCAATTGGTGATACACAGACTGCTCAATCATGACCAGGTAATTATCAGCTCTCATGGTCGCATCCTGAAAGAAAAAGTGTCCGATCCAACGGTCGACCATTATGCCACACCAAACATTCATTTTTGGGCTAGCACGTTCATGTTCCATTGTGCAATGCGGGTGTTCAGTTTCCCAAATTCTCACATTCTGTTTATTAACCTTTCCAGAAACATAGAAAGCGAATTTATCTGAGAAACAGCTTTTCGCGGGAAAGATTCGGCTCTTGCAGTGGTCTCCAATATCTCTTCAGCAAACTGTTTACGTTTTACATGATCATATGGGATTATGTGGATGGGTTATCTGCTGTTTATACAAGGGCACTTCCAATCTCTGACGTAACACTATGTGCACTGACGACGTGGGGATGGCCAGCTGTCGTGCTGCTTGTGCGATTGACCTTCGAGGGCTACGAGGGAAAGGTTGTCTCACAACCTCATCTCTTTCTGGAACCAGCAATGGTCATCTGGTGCATTTCTTTGTAAAGATGTTACCAGTTTCCTTAAATGACTTGTACCACTTTCTGATACTGTTAGGTGTGGGCGGGTTGCTCTCTTTTTTTGTTCTGAAATTTCGCGGAACCTGCGTTTCGGAACGAGCTTCAATGAACCACTCCAGAATCTGTGCTTTCGTCGCAGGATCCATTGGGTACACTTTTAGAAAACTTGAGGGTATTCCTTACCACCTGCAACAAACAGAATGCTGATATTAGTTTTGTATCTCAAGTTATCATTATTTGAGTTTGGTTTGCACCTTTTTCGAACGCCCCTGTATTTTAATATGGCTCAGATTTGAAGGAAGAGGAGTTTGCTCCCCGATCTGTTTTTCTAATATGCCCCACACATACTCAGTGGGGTTCAGATCCTCCTTTGTGGTGGTCATAGAAGATGGTGACGGCCCCTATAATACTCTTTGAACCAATACCGAACGTCTTGCAAGATGGACTGAGCATTTTCGCTCATGAAACAGCCTTCTGCTTCAAGAGGAAAGAGAACATAGTGGACAACATGGTTCAAGAGGAAGGACAGCATAGTGGACAACATGCTTCATGAAGAAGGACAAAATAGTGGACAACATGTTTCAAGAGGAAGGACAACATAGTGGGCAAAATGCTTCAAGAGGAAGGACAACATAGTGGACAGCATGCTTCAAGAGGAAAGAAAACATACTGTAAAACATGCTTCAAGAGGAAGGGCAACATAGTGGACAATGTGGTTCAAGAGGTAGGAATACATAGTAGGCAAAATGCTTCAAGAGGAAGGACAACATAGTAGGCAAAATGTTTCAAGAGGAAGGACGACATAGTGGACAACATGCTTTTAGAGGAAGGAACAATATAGTGGACAACATGCTTCAAGAGGAAAGGAAAAATTACTGGACAACATGCTTCAAGGGGAAGGAAAACATAGTGAAAAACATGCTTCAAGAGGATGGACAACATAGTGGACAACAAGCTTCAAGAGAATGGACAACATAGTGGACAACAAGCTTCAAGAGAATGGACAACATAGTGGACAACACGCTTCAAGAAGAAGGACAACATAATGGGCAAAATGCTTCAAGAGGAAGGACAACATAGTAGACAACATGCTTCAAGAGGAAATAAAACATACTGGAAAACATACTTCAAGAGAAAGGGCAAAATAGTGGACAATGTGGTTCAAGAGATAGGAATACATAGTAGGCAAAATGCTTCAAGAGGAAGGACAACATACTGGAAAACTTGCTTCAAATGGAAGGACAACATAGTAGGCAAAATACTTCAAGAGGAGGGACAACATAGTGGACAACATGATTTTAGATGAAGGACAAATATAGTGGACAACATGCTTCAAGAGGAAGGAAAACATACTGGACAACATGATTCAAGAGGAAGGACAACATAGTGGAAAACATGCTTCAAGAGGAAGGACAACATGCTTCAAGAGGAGGAACAACATAGTGGACAACATGATTTTAGATGAAGGACAAATATAGTGGACAACATGCTTCAAGAGGAAGGAAAACATACTGAACAACATGATTCAAGAGGAAGGACAACTTAGTGGAAACATGCTTCAAGAGGAAGGACAACGTGCTTCAAGAGGATGGACAACGTAGTGAACAAAATACTTCAAGAGGAAGGACAAAATAGTGGAAAACATGCTTCAAGAAGAGGAATAACATAGAGGAAAACATGCTTCAAGAAGAAGGACAACATAGTGGGCAACATGCTTCAAGAGGATGGACAACATAGTGGAAAACTTGCTTCAAATGGAAGGACAACATAGTAGGCAAAATACTTCAAGAGGAGGGACAACATAGTGGACAACATGATTTTAGATGAAGGACAAATATAGTGGACAACATGCTTCAAGAGGAAGGAAAACATACTGAACAACATGATTCAAGAGGAAGGACAACTTAGTGGAAACATGCTTCAAGAGGAAGGACAACGTGCTTCAAGAGGATGGACAACGTAGTGAACAAAATACTTCAAGAGGAAGGACAAAATAGTGGAAAACATGCTTCAAGAAGAGGAATAACATAGAGGAAAACATGCTTCAAGAAGAAGGACAACATAGTGGGCAACATGCTTCAAGAGGATGGACAACATAGTGGAAAACATGCTTCAAGAGGATGAACAATATAGTGGACAACATGCTTCAAGAGGAAGGAATCGAGCGTATGGAAAGGCCAGCAAGCTGCCCTGACTTAAATCAATTTTGACATGCATGGGAGGCAACTGGCGGACGCTTTGCAGCTGGGTCGGCACCTAAGTTGACTCCTCGTCAACTGTAGACTGCCCTCATTCAGGAGTTGCGTAGACAGCTCCCATAACCTCGTCGATAATCTTATCGATTCCGTACCACACAGTTGTGCAGCAGTCGTAGTCATTCGAGGTGATCTCACACCCTACGAGAAGTCAGATGTGGTTTGGCAGTTAGTTGTATGTGTGTCTGGAAAATTTGCGCCCGCTGTGATGCAGTGGTAGCTTATCCGGTGCATAACTGAAAGACTCTGGGTTCGATTCCCGGTGGCGGGCGATGATAACTTTTTCGTGACTCACCAATAAACGTTGAAAGAGCAATGACTTCCGTCTGATGTTCCTAATCCACGTCAATTGTGTGTAATAATTATTCATTCGCCTCCTACTTATTTGTTCAGTTGCTCCTTACCATCTTTGGGGAATCCACAGCATTGTGCGGCTCTCCAAAAGCAAACTGCCACGTGGTTTGGCAGTTAGTCGTATGTGTGTATGAAAAATTCGAGGCCGCTGTAGCACCGTGGTAGCATGTCCTTCGCGTGACTGGGAGACCCGGGGCTCAATTCCCGGAGGCGGCCGATTAGAATTTTACCGTGACTCACTTATAAACGTGGAAAGAGCGATGTCTTTTGTTTGATGTCAGTTGCCACCTTCAAAAAGTAATTTTTTCCTGTTGTAGAGATATGCATATCGTTGTATAGCATATGGGATCATGTGCATTAAAGGGTAATACTGAACAAAAATTCTTTATGAGCTTTTACGGAATATTTTACATTAAAATAATATTTTACGTTCAACAAACGTCATCCGTATATGATTTTCCTCACAATATCTCTTGCTCTCCTAATTCTTTTTAGCAGTATGGAATATTTATTTCTGAAAAAACCCGAAATCTGTTACTTCGCGTAATTACTAGTAAGAACACGAAGTGTCCACGAGCATGGGTTACTTCGGGTTTTCATAACTTTTATTTTTTTTTTATTTAAAACCCGTTCTCACTATACGTGGAGAAGTAAAACAATCTGAAATGCTGCGTTACAGCTGTTGTTTTGTGAAAACTGACGACAATATGTATCAATCAAGTACTAAAGAAAGTGTCATAAATCATTTGTATGCTAGATCAGAATTTGATATTTGTAAACAAAAATTTATTGATATCACTGAAATGAAGACACATAAGCAATTTTCTTTGCGGCACGCAGCTTCTTTTTCTGTAACAGGTTCCAGCCAAGTTTTTTCAATGTGCAAATGTACGAAGAAATGTACAAAAATGTTATGCAAATGTAACAAGTAAAATATTTTCTGTAACTCCAAATGCCACAATAGTGGGCCTTGTAATACACTGGTGTGCAAAAATTAAGGACAAAGAGGAGAAAATAGCATAACAACGGAACGAGCAGGCAGAACGGACCGAAATACCACTCAGGAGATAGGCTAGGGTCCGGTACGTTAGAGCATGCGCATATGTGCAGCATGACGTAGGGGTGTCGGGAGAGGAGGGGGGGGTATCGGAATGGTATAAAGCACACGGGCGGTGTACGCTCAGCAATTCGGTGAAAGCTATTGCACGGTGTACATCGGTTTGACCGACTTCGAGTTGCTGCCACCGTGTGACATGGCCAACAGGCTATCCAGTAGACGACATCTGGATGACTTTACCTGAGGTCGCGTCATTAGGAAGTTGGAAGAAGGCCGAAGCGTGACTAGTGTGGCCGAGGAGTTCGGGAACGCTCACAGCATCATTTCACGTGCTTGTAGAGCATTTCAAACAACAGGAACAGCTGTCTGAGAGTTTAGCAGTGGTCGTCCACGAGCAACCACAGCGGCGGACGACCGGTATATTGTCCTACAGGCGAGAAGAGACAGACGGCAGACAGCGGGAGAAATCGTAAGGCACATGCAACAGAAAACTGGACATCCGTTATCGCGTTTTACCGTGGCCAGGATGTTGCTCAAAGGTGGTCTATTTGCACGACGACCAGTACGATGTGTGCTATTAACGTCTCCTCATCGGAGACGGCGGTTTCTGTGGTGCCAGGAACACAAGTACTGGACACATCAGCAATGGGGTCGAGTTCTCTTTACGGATGAGAGCCGATTTAGTCTGACGAGCGATTCTGTACGTATACACATCAGGAGAGAGCAGGGAACACGCAATCAAACCTCCAACATCATCGAAAGGGATCGGTTTGGAGGCGGCGGAGTTCTCGTTTGGGCCGGTATCATGCTTGGTAGACATACTGACCTACACATCTTCCAAGGAGGTTCAGTCACTGGTGTCCGCTATTGTACCGAGGTTCTCCTGCCTCACGTGCGTCTGTTTAGAGATGCTGTGAATCCTGAGTTCCTGTTCATGTACGACAACGCTACACCTCATCGTACAGTGGCTGTCGCAGAGCTCTTGGAGAGTGAAGATATTTAGCGCATGGATTGGCCCGCAAGGTCACCAGACCTAAATCCAATCGAACACGTGTGGGATCTCCTCGGCAGACACTTGGCAACACGTCACCAGCAGCCAGCAAAGATTCCGCAGCTGCGATTGGCGCTACAAGAGGAATGGACCGCAATGTCCCAACAGCTCCTTGACAACCTCTTCTTTAGCATGGACAGACGTTGAAATCCTGCAACGCAGTCAGGGGTGATCATATCCCCTACTAAAGACTAGATTTTTCTTGGCAGCCGCCTGTCTTCTGTCCAGTTGTGCTCGAAGCTACCTTTTCAATAAAGTGCCTTTGTATCCTTTGGATTCCTTATATGGACGGTTTGCTCACTTGTCCCATATTTTTACATCTTGGTGATCTTATTGTATGATTTGAATCGATGTGGAGCACTTCTGCACGACGCTACATTCGAAAAACCGTCTCGTCCTTAATTTTTGCACGCCAGTGTAACAAGTAAATTGTATTGTTCTTATTTTAGGATTTACCTTTTTTTTCATATTCATGTCATAAGCAAATTGTACTGTTCTTGATTTATGATTTTTCCTTTTTTTCATATTCATGTAATATTAAGTAAATTGTATTGTTCTTATTTTATGATTTTCCTTTTTTTTTTCATATTCATGTAATAACAAGTAAATTGTATTGTTCTTATTTTATGATTTTCCTTTTTTTTTTTCATATTCATGTTATATGAAGTAAATTGTATTGTTCTTATTTTATGATTTTCCTTTTTTTTTCATATTCATGTAATAACAAGTAAATTGTATTGTTCTTATTTTATGATTTTCCTTTTTTTTCATATTCATGTAATATTAAGTAAATTGTATTGTTCTTATTTTATGATTTTCCTTTTTTTTTCATATTCATGTAATATTAAGTAAATTGTATTGTTCTTATTTTATGATTTTCCTTTTTTTTTCATATTCATGTAATAACAAGTTAATTGTATTGTTCTTATTTTATGATTTTCCTTTTTTTTTCATATTCATGTAATATTAAGTAAATTGTATTGTTCTTATTTTATGATTTTCCTTTTTTTTTCATATTCATGTAATAACAAGTAAATTGTATTGTTCTTATTTTATGATTTTCCTTTGTCTGTATTTTACTGAGTGATCTTATTTTGTGACTTTCAAATAAATAATTTTCTGCATTTTATTCAATGTACTTTATTTTTACCACAAGAGTTCATATCTATTGCAATCATTTCTGATTTTTACTGTTCCGCGTCTAGTGAGAATGGGTTTTAAATAAAAAATTAAGTAAATATCCGATGGAAACTTTTAATTCTGCATTTTACTGAGGATATTAATCATTTCTACACCGATGAGCCCCTACATTATGACCACCCCCAGCCCAGAGAAATGAGCGCGCCTGGAGACCGAATGGTGGCGCAGATGAAGTTCACAGATCAGTATATATACAATCCGAGAACCGTAGGGTGTTCGGATTCGGAACAGCTGCCGATTTATCGGAGTTTGACAAATGACAAAAGGAGATGGAAAGGCGCCTAGGAACTACGATTTCGGAAACGGCGCCGCCTGTGGGTTGGTCACGTGCCAATGTAGTAAATGCTCATCGAAAAGGTCCACAGGTGGCCAAATGACGAACCGTTTTCCAGCAGTGTGTCGTCTGCATCTTACTGATGCCAATAAAATATCTCAGTAGAACCACAAATGTTTTGTTTCTGTCCACGTTGATAACTCACACCGAAAGTTCATAGTAACAATTATACACTGAAGAGCAATTGAATTAGAGGTACCTGTCTAATAACGTGTAGCACCACCTTTCACCCTGATGACGGCGACGATTCGTCTCGGCATGGACTCGACAAGACACTGGAAGCGTTGGGAGAAGCCATACGGATCCACGACCCCTGAACAAGCTCCCACAGTTCACGGTTCTGGAGGAATTCGATCCAGATCAGTGTCTTCTATGATTAAGAAGATTCTTTGAAACAAACTCGCAGGTCTGCGATGTTTTAAACGCACTTGTTAAATTTGATTGGCCGCCCAGGTGGCGCAGGCCTCTGATCATTCGTCCGTAAGGGGTCCGGGTTCGAATCACGGTGAGGCATGGATGTTGTGTTTGTCTTACGGCACTGGTTCTCTCCCTTCCCTGGAACCAGTGACCCTAAATTAGGGACGGGCGACTGCTTATAGCTAATTGAGTTGCTCACGGTGTTCGTTAAACCTCCAATCAAAAAAAAAAAAATTGGATTGTGCTCTGAAAATAATGGGATTGAAATCTAAAGCGCAAATGAAATCACAAGAGGCATTGAAAAGAAACTACCCAGCAAAAACAGTCTTGCTGGGCCAGCAGTGGGCCATTGCTGGCAGCCAGCACTGCCAGCAATGGCCCAGCACTATGTTGCCGCTGCCGAACCGTCAATAAAATGTCCGGGCGGCCAACAGAAGGGCCAGCAGTTCAGGCCAACAGCTGGCCAACAGTTGGCACCCCATCAGTTGTCATATGCCACAACAAGGCCATCAGTGGTCCATCACAGGCAGTAGCTGCCACAAGTGGCCCTTCAGTGGCCCAGCAAGCACGTGCCAGAAATGATGGCTAGCCTAATGTGGTCCGCTAGTGGGCCGTTAGTGGCAGCCAGCAACCAGTGACGTAACTGGTGGCTTGCCGAATCTTGTCCGCCAATTTCCCAGTATTAGCCATAATAATAATAAAAAAAAAAAGCAAGGATAACCGCAGTTTCCTAACGCGACAATTTTTTTTTCTACCCTTATGAAGCTTGTGAATTAACGCACTGCGCTGGGGAAATTTTCTCGACAGACAGGAAAAACGCCGTTTGCATGTGACTAGATTCGATCCTGGGCCGTTTACGTGGAAGCCGCGCTCGCTACCGACCGGACTAATTCACGACACTCGAGCTGGAAGCTATCTGTTTGGTATGCAATTTGTAATCGAATGCTTCCCTCTTTCATTTTATAATATTGCGAGGTATTTCTCATAAAAGTCAGTTTCATATAATTGATAAATTAATTTTTTCAACGTAACGATAGTTTTTTTTTTTTTTTTTTACGTTAAGGGAACTTCACTTATTTTCAAGGCGTGTACATACTTAGAGTCGCTTTCCAAAGTTTTGTACTGTCCTTGCCGTCTTGAAAAGAGATTGTTGAATAAATATATATTTACCCGGGTTCATGTCACTTTCTGTTACATTTTTAACGTTGTGTCTTTTCTTTCCGTTGTCCGAAGCTACATTTGTTTTAAAGAGTAAAAGATATTTTATTTTACTTCTCGTTATTTTTAGAAGCGAATTCCTCCCAGTCTTGTGTATTCAACCCATGGATGAGTACACCACATAGCGTTGCTTTTTTTTTCTTTCAAATATTTAATAAATTTTGTACGCGTATAATTCTTTTTTTTTTCAACAAACGCTATTTTAATGGTTTTCCAGGATATGTGTTTCAAGCGGTTTCAAATTTTTCTTGTTATTCATCCACTCCATTCCATGAATTGCTATTCATGGGAATGGAGTGGGTGTATTTCATGGCTGTAATCTAGTATTTCACAGCTTAATCTGATATCTTCGTCGACGTAAAATTTCATTAGGAAATTAATTCGCCTCTCCACATATGGATTTTTTTCTTAACACCCACTAAAATAACACGATAGCGATAGCGTCGTCTTCAACTAACTGGTACCATGAGAGACACAGCAAGTGTTGCTTCTGCGCATGCGCAGTCCCGATGCTTCCACCTGCTGTTGGGGGTTGCATTGGTTGCCAGCAACGGGCCACTAGTGGCACTTGCTTGGAGGCCCACAATACACGGCGATGCTGCAGGGCCATCAATGGCTCGCCAACTGATAGCGCTGCCACCAACGGACCACTACCGGGCCGTGAGCGGCAGATTTCAGCCAGCAGTGACCCATCACTGCCAGCTGGTGGCCAGCAGTTTCCCAGCACTTGTGTTTTTGCTGGGTATGGTATATAAAATGATTTGGTGTAATGCTATTAATTTTCAGTTGATAACTTTTCAGCTTATCGTAACATAATTCTTTATTCATTTCCTTATATAAATAAAATGTTAACTTCGTCTTTCTACTAAAGTAACTTTCCGCATTCAAGGTGGACGTCAAGTAATTTTGCTTTTTACACTTCCAGTGGAAAAACTTTTGTACGCATTTTCTTCACACTTAGTGTGTTCCCAAGGATGAAAATTTGAACATCGATTAAAATAACTTCATGTTATAACTTGGAATACTTAATATTTTCTAAAACATAACCATAAATATATTAAAAATCAATAACTTCTCCTTTGGTGGTTTTGGAACCAAAAAAAAAGATGGCGCGACCTGTACTTTGATGACGTCAGTACACAAACAAATATTGGATTGCATTATTATAGTTATGTTTTAGAAAATATTAAGTATTCCAAATTATAAAATGACGCTATTTTAATCGCAATTCAAATTTTCATCTTTGGGAACGCATTACTTGTGAAGAAATGTGTACAGAAATTTTTCCATTGGAAGTATAGGAAGCAAAATTACTTGACGTCTACCTAAACAACTGAGATAGCTTTACCAACAAAGCATATGCATAACAAATTCTCTGCGTCACCATGGCAGCCGGTCACGGGACCAGAACGTTCCTCTGTGGTTATCCAGAAGACAGACGACCCGTTCGTTTCTTTTCTTTGCATCTTTAAAAAATGCTTAAAAATCAGAAAATGACTTTTTCTTACATTTTTTTTGTAAAAAAAGGGATGATAATTGTAAGTTTATGCTGTAGAAATTGAAACGCGTTATGGTTTATAGTTTACTATATATCGTTTTTTTTTAAATGGATCCCATCGGGAAATAGATAATTTTGTGAAATTTAGAAATTTAATTTCTCGTAAACTAAATCGAGATTAAAAAAAAAAGGGCGACGAGGTGCAAAAATTCTGTCATGGCACTACATGCCTACAAAGTTCCGTGGTTCTGTTGCTGTTAGTGTGTCCGGAACGTAACCTGATAGCACCTGTTTGCTTACCTTAATTTTAAAATACAACAGCTCTTGAAGTATCGCAAGAATCAAAAAACGGTTTATTTCGGCGTGTTCTCCAAGGAATTCTCTACAAACGATGTGAATTTCGTATTTTCGTGTTCAATACGTTTTGCGCTGCGATCTAGGAAAGCAAGAGCTTCGCGAAATTTCTAAAACAGCGGCAACATCAGAAGCAGCGTTCCTTTTTTAGAATAGAGAGATGCAAATTGCGATCGGAGTAGTTACGTCACAGATGACGATGCGATGCCGAATTTTCGGCCAATAAGGAGCGGAGCAGTAGAGCATATAGAGTCTTGTCCGAGTTAGTCAATCGTAACGGAAATCACGGACGGTGTAACATGGCATGCGATTCGGAACACATTAGACTTTGTTTACTGTACGAGTTCGATAAAGGCAGCACTGCAGCCGCGGCTTGCCGCAACATCTGCCAAGTGTATGGGGAGGATGCAGTTGATGATAGCACATGTCGCCGTTGGTTTCGGAAATTCCGGGATGGAAACAGACGCTGTAAAGATCAGCCACGTCCTGGACGTCCATCCGTGATTTCTGACGAGGATGTTTACCAAGAATAACAAATCATCCTCATCTAACCATTCAGAAATTAGCGGAAACGTTGCCGGTACACAGAACAACAGTCGAAAGACCGATGCATGCGCTTGAGTTCATCACCAAGTTCAATAACGGGGTTCCTCAGCAGCTTTCTGCAAAGCAACGAGAGGAAAGAATCCGTCCCTGTGTTTCTTTGCTTTCTCGTCCCAGAAATGGACCGTTTTGGGGACGAATTGTAACGGGTGATGAGATATGGGTACTGTACCGTAATGTAAAGCGTCGACGGACTGTGTGCCAAGGTGCAGAGCCTGCTCCATCGATCTCAAAAGGAGGACTGCATCCCAAAAAGGTTTTGTTGAGTGTTTGTTAGGATGTCCAAGGAATAATCCACTGGGAGGTGTTGACACCTAACCGAACGATAAATGCTCACCTCTATTGCCAATAGTTGGACAGATTGCGAGAAACACTGACATCGAAGCGACCAGCAGTCGTGTATCTCAAAGGCGTGATCCTTCATCATGATAACGCCAGAACTCATGCTGCTTTAATCACTCGACAAAAATTACTGAACTTTGTTTGGGAAGTGTTACCTGACCCAGCGTATTCCCCTGACCTGGCACCTACGGACTACCACCTTTTTCGATCGTTACAGAACACCTTCGCTCTCCAAACCTTCGATGATGCAGACGATGTAGAAACGGCCTTACACGACTTTTTGACTCTAAAACACAGGAGTTTTTCCGGCGTGGGATTCACGTACTCATAGACAGATGGCAAGAGGTCATACACAATGATGGCAATTATGTGAAATCCTAGGTACTTTATTTGTTGTGTTCTTCTCCTTTGTTTGTAGCCTCCAAAAACGGGTTGAACCTATGCACACACCCAATAATTTAGCGAAATAAGGGATTTTGGGTTTTTATGGTAACATATTTAGTTTGCAAATTGAGCACAATTATAAATGGTGTCTAGGTATACACTATATTGACAAAAGTCACCGGACAAACACAACATGGCATTTATTGGCATATATTAGTACGGTGTCGGTCCACCTTTGGCCTTAATGTATGCACTGACCTTTCGAGACATGCTTTCGACAAGGTTTTGGAACACAGTGACAGGTATGCGCTTCCATCCGGTACACAATGCTGCCACTAAGTGTTGCTTAGTAATAGGCATTGGTTTCAAACTTCTTATGCGGCGCTTTAATTTATCCCATAGGTGCTCTATTGGATTAAGATCAGGTTCTGTGCTAGCCAGTCCACACACGATACGGAATTATCGTCAAACACGCCGTGACAGTCCTTGCTTTATGGCTCGGTGAATTATCCTGCTTGTAAAAACCAAGGTTCGGTTCCATAGTATTGCCACAGAGTTTGTAGGGCATAATTGTCTAGAATATCGAGGTAGACGTGCCGGTTAACAGGTTTGTCCACGATAACAAATTGGCCGAGACCATACCGCGAAAATCACCCCCACATTAGTACACTGCCAGCTTCAAACGTAACCGCAGAAACAGTACACTGTGGTAAGTAGCGCTCGCCCGGCTGCCGTCATTCCCACCCACTGACTGATGGATCGTGTATCTGGATTCATCAGTCCATAGGACTCGTTTCCAATGATCTACGGTCCACGATAAATATTCTCTTCATCATGCTAAAAGACGAGTAGCATTCCGAGCAACCGCACGACCACAGTAACCCAGGCTTATGAGCAACCGCACGACCACAGTAACCCACGGAATGAAATTCCCTGCGAATGGTACGTGTATATACCGAGGTTTCAGCATTTTTACTCACCTGTGCACTGATGTCTTGTACAGTACTCTGTCGATTAGCTGTAACGACTCTCCTGAGGTTTCGACGTCCTATATCACTGATGCATTTCTTTGGTCTGCCGGTATGTTTTGCTGCTTCAGGCACGCCATGTGTCTTGCACGTATTCAGTACATCCAAAACAGTTGACTTGGGTATGTTTAAACGCATCTAGGTCTCTCTTATGAACAACCCACTAATATAACACCCAACAATCTTTCCTTTCTCAAGGTCAGTCCAGCGACAATTGCACTCAACCTCACAGTGCGATATGATCGCAGTCAGCTGCTGGCTTGTGTTTATTCTGTTTGCAGCTGTACCGTACATCTTAGCAACGCAGTGGATCCGTTTATTTGCTTTTTAAGGGGTGTCCGGTAATTTTTGCAAATATAGTCACAGTGTATATTTCCATAAATGTAAGACTTTTTCTTTCTGTAAGACTTTTGGTTATATCCTTTACAAACCCTCTAATGACCCCCATTCATTTTCAAATTGCAAAAATGACTGATATCCTAGGAGAGTAAAACCGAAATTGAACTCCTATTTTTTCTATATGTTTCCATAAAAAGTTCTCAGAAATTCGGATTTCCGCAAAAATATATTCTGAATTCTAAAAAAGGAAAAGATTTGATAAGACGATGCCGTCTTGCAAGACTGGAAAGGAGTAAGGGTTCCGTGCGTGCAAAGCCCGTGTATACTGAGAAGAGATTTTTGCTTTTCTGGACTTCTTTTCCCTTCCTGTAGGAAATGAATGAATCACGGTTGCAAAAATCCTCGAAGAAAATGTAGTAGACGTGGCTGAATGTGTCAGCCAGTAAACTGAGAAAAATCTGGGATCGCAAGATGTTGACATAACCCTGAGAAGTGAAGAAGAACAAGAAGCCTAAAAGAGTGCGGTGTTCCAACATGTGCATCAATTTTCTGATAAGAGATTGTATCGGGGAGTGATGCCAGAGGATCCTCATGGGCAGAATGCAGAGAGGTAGCGTCCGTATGAGTTTACCTACGTCAGAAATTCTTCGACCACGGTAGAGAAATGTGCGAAAAAAATATCGATTTTCCTTTGGGTTTTTTTTTCTAGTGCACATCACTGTGATATATGTGGTACTGTGCATGGAGAGGAATTGAATAACGGCTGGAACTTGCTCGTCTGGCAAAATCTGAGGAAAACTAACTTTATCAGATAAGCACAGGAAAGATTTTAAGGAAGAGGTGTTTGAAATATTTCATACTTCCAGCAGTTGCTCCCCAAAACGATAAAAGAAATAAAAAGTGGAAGAAACTACTCTGTAAATAAAACTGGTTTAGCATTGCAAAATCCTTTACTTAAATAACATGAGGCATCCCTTTGTTTTAGAGCGTCATATATTTTGCAGTTTCTCATAAAAGAACGCAATGGCTAAAAGGAATAATAACAAAGTTTCAGCTGTGTACTTAAAAAAAAAAGATTTGGCTTCAGAAAGTTCCTTAGTTCTACACGATCTTGTTCATCCCAGTTAAATTCCTCGACAGTGGAAATAAATGTCATTGATTCCAAAACGAGTCATTTTTGGCTTAGCCAAAAATCGCTCCTTTGGGCTTAGCCAAAAATGGCTGCTTCCTGAATTAAAGAAGGAGAGATTTGTGGCGTAGTACTCAGGCGCACTAGTTTCTGGCTACATGTCAGAGGTTCGTGCCCGGTTCGGGAGCTTGTTTCTCAATCTAGCATAACATATTCAACAAAAAAGGGGGAGCCAGTTTTTGCTACCCGTTTGAACGAGTAATCCCAGGTACTGGTCTCTGGATATTTGTCCGACCTGTGTCCCGTTCAGAGTCCTGGATGATGAGCTAGTTTCACATTCTAGAGTAACTGATTCAAGTACTATTTATGCATGAACGTATATATGCTAAGAAATATTCAGATCTAATCACCTTGCATTTGCGTTCCCGTTATCATGACACTCATGGAAATACTAGTTTTTTAATACCTAGAGCGCGTACCAATTTATTATTTAATAATATTAACTTAACCTGCCCTAGGTCCTGGAATGAATTGCCTCTTCGAATCAAGACGATTACACACTTTTCGGTATTCAAAAAACAACTAAAGACTTTCAAAATTAATGGTTGAGTAACGTTTGGTTATATATTACGCATTATTACTTTAATTTACTTCATAATGGTAAATTGTTCTTTGGCTTGACGATTTTGATTCTTTGGGGGGGGACTAGGGCCCGTCAGGCTACTGTTAGCCTTTTTCCCTGGTTCCCTTGCCACAATCACAGTTCACCGCACCGCACTGATTTGTTTAAGAACCTGTAGTGGTGCTTCAACTTACTTTAACTAAAACTAATGCCGCCCCGGTGGCGCAGTGGTATAAGGCGTTGGCCTCTGATCATTCGTCCGAAAGGGGTCAGGGTCCGAATCCCGGTCAGGCATGGATGTTGTGTTTGTCTTACGGCACCGGCTCTCTCCCTTCCCTGGAACCAGTGACCCTAAATTAGGGACGGGCGACTGCTTATAGCCCATTGAGTTGCTCACGGTGGTCGTTAAACCTCCAAAAAAAAAAACTAAAACTAAAAACAAATTTATTCATGTTATCATAAGTGATTTTGTATTTCCTATGACTTCATTTATACTTTTCAATATATGTATAATATTATTGTATAATATTTGTATTTGCATGTTGTATTTGTGATTTGAGTGTGTGGTGAATGGTGTAGTGTGGCAAAGAAAAATAAAAATAAAAAAAGATAGAGCCATTTCTGGCTACCCGCATGATTGAGTAGCTTCGGCAAGCCTGGTCGACATAACTCGGACAAATAGGCACTAGTTTGTGGTTACTTGTTGTTAGATAGTTTCATATTCTAGGGTAACTGATGCAACGAAAATGAGGGAGCCAATTTTAGCTGCCAGCTTGGAGGTGCAGTAAGAGTCACGGCTTTCTGGCTACTTGTCGGAGTTGTGGCCGTGTTCGTGCACGGGTTGGTGAGCTAGATTTTCATTCACGGGTAGATTATGGAATGAAAAAAATGGAGCCAATTGTTTGCTACTCGCATGCACGTGTAGCCGGAGATCATGGCGACTTCTCGGACTTATACATGGGTTTGTGCCCGGGTCAGTAAGCTAGTTTCACATTCTACGGTGACTGATTCAACGAAAAACATGAAGCCAGGTTTTTCGACTCGCTTGGACGAGTAGTCAGATGTATTGGTCTCTGGATACTTGCCAGACATATGTCCGGGATGGAGTCCAGAACGATGAGCTAGTTTCACATTCTAAAGCAACTGATTTAAGTAGGAACCAGTTTTGGTTACCATCGGGGCCTAGTAGTTAGAGGCACTGCTTTCTGGCTACTTGTGGGAGTGGTGACCAGATTCGTGGACGTGTCGGTGAGCCAGTTTCTCATTCCAGGGTAACTGATTATTGGTGAGCCAGTTTTACATTCTGGAGTAACTTAACGAAAAACAAGGAGCCAATTTTCGCTACTCGCTTGGACGTGTAGTCAGATGTACTGGTGTCAGAATATTTGTGCAAGCTGTGTCGGGTTAGAGTTCCGATTGACGCGCTAGTTTTAGATTCTAGGATCGCTGATTGAAGGAGGAATCCAGTTTTGTGCTGCTTTGGTACCGAGCGGGCAGAGGCACTGGTTTCTGACTACTTGTCTAAGTGATGTCCAGATTCGAGTCACAGATGGCGCGCTAGACTGAAATTTTAAAATCTTTGATTTAACGAAATGGAGGTGCAGCTAATTGCTGCTGCGCCAAAGGCTGAGCGGCAAGATATGCTGCTTTTTGACTACCCACCCAAGCTGTATCTCAGTATGAGTCTCGAATGGTGAGTAGTTTTAGATCCAAAGACTACTAACTCTACGAAGAAAAGGAAGCCAGTTTTGGTTCTATGGTAGCCAAATGGTCAATGGCTCGGATTCCCACCTACTGGTCCAGATGTGAGTGAATTAGAGCCCCGGAACCTAGTTTCAGATTCTAGGGATGCTGATTCAAAGCAAAGGAGGTAGGCGGTTTTGGAAACCCCATGACTCAATAGTCTGAGGTACTGGTTTCTGGCTATTCGCTGGTGCTGTGTTCGGGTCCGATATCCGGGTAATGCGTAGTTTCAGATTCTAGGAGGGTCACTGGTTCAACGAAAATGAGAGAACCATTTTTGGTAGCCAAGTGGTTAGAGAGGCGCAAACTTCTGTCTTCTCGTCTGCACTGTTCTGTAATCCCAGACCCGGATATTGCGCTTGTGCCGGGTGATCACGGTACTGGTTTAGTTTCTGGCTTATGGCAGAGTAATCTGAGGTACTGGTTTCTGGTTAGTCGCTGGAGCTGTGTCAGGGTCTGATTTCCGGATTAATGCGTAGTTTCAGATTCTAGGGTCACTGGTTCCATGAAAACAAGAGTACCAGTTTTGGTAGCCAAGCAGTTAGAGAGGAGCAAACCACTTTCTTCTCGTCTGCACTGAGCTGGAAGTCCAGACTTGGATAATGCGCTTGTCCTGCCACGTGATCATGATACTTTCTTCTTTCTCCTGAACCAGCTGCACAAAATAAGGAATGGGTACCAGCTTATATCGGTAATAGTTGCTTATCATGGTATCTAAATTTCGAAACAAGAGAAGGAAAGAATAATCTGTTTTTAGTTTGCGTAAACGTTCGAGAAATATTAGGAACCGAAACCATGCGCTCTTGACCACACGAACTAATGGACGACTATCGCACCTCCTGATGAAGCGTTTTATATACTGATCTTCAAACTATATCGCTAATATCAAACAGAACTCATCGCTCTTTCCACGTTTATAAGTAAGTCACGGAAAAAATCTCATTGGCCGCCACCGGGAATCAAACCCAGGCTCTTCCAGTTACGAGCCGGACATGCTTCCACTAAACCACAGCGGCCTCGAATTCCTCCAGACCCACATACATTAACTGCCAAGCCAATTGGCAGATTGCTTCTTGGAGCCCCGCACATGAGAATTATCCGCGACTCACTTATAAACGTGGAAAGAGCGAAGATCTTTGTTTGATGTTCCTGGTCCACGTTAAATGTCTGTATTAATTATTCATTCGCCTTCTAATAATTTGTTCAGTTGCTGCTTACCATCTTTGGTGAATCCCCAGCATTGTGTGGGGCTCCAAGAAGCAATACTGCTAATTGGCTTGGCAGTCAGTTTATGTGAGTCTGGAGGAATTCGATCCTACTGTGGTGCAGTGGAGGCATAACCGGCGCGTAACTAGAAGACCCTGGTTTCGATTCCCATGGCGGCCAATGAGAAATTTTCTGTGTCTCACTTATGAACGTGGAAAGAGCGATGACTTCTGTTTGATGTTCCTGTTTCACGTCAAATGGCTGCATTAATTATACCGCTAATCTATTATTTTCACGTACCTTCAAATATCTTACTCCGGAAGTCTGGAAATATTCGCTGCCGCAAGAGCTATAGAATGCATAAAACGTTTTATAGTGTTTGCAATAATTCTATGTAATTAAGCGGAGCTCTCTTTACGAGACTCGAGACAATTAGTTGTTCGGGCATAGGTACGAGATGACGCATCCGATCACCGTGATTTTTTGCATGCGAGTGGACATCTTCCATGGTCAGGACGTCATCGTCCATGGTCTTCCGATTCCCGAAATCCCGTGTCATTGAGGAATAATCGTCCAAAAACTTGCATCTTTAGGGGTTTTTCCGGGTTTTGAGAATGAGTCGTTTGTTACCTATCTCCTACAAAGGTCTTCAACCGATCGTGGTGACACTTGCCAGAGAGAAATTGAAGGACATGGTGAGAGACAAGAGGTTGGTATCATGGTGATTGGTTGTGTGGTATAAAAATAATGACCATTAAAAAACTGACCAATTTCAATAATAATTGAAAAAATCCGCTCTCTATACAAGACTCGGGATAATTAATTGTTCGGACATAGCCACGACATAACACAACCGATCACCGTGCTTTTTGAAATGTGATTGGACACTATCCATGGTCAGGTTTTGAGGTCTTCCGATTCCCGAAGTTCCGGGTCATTGGGGAATTTCAATTAAAACTGAATGGCCACCTGAACCGTTTCAGAAAAGTCGGTTCGCTAACATTAATTTAAAAAAAAATGTTTGAATTGAAAAATTAAGAAATGGAAGGACTCCGTCTCTTAGCTCAACACTTGTTTAATCTGTAATAATAAAAGGAAGTTTTTGTATGTGTGTGTCTGCGTCTGTCTTTCGCGATACAAAGTGAAAAACACGTGGTTCCCGACCTGAGTCTGTCTACCAGCTTTGTTTACATGCAACCTGATCACAAACAACATGAAGGCGCGAAGGAAAGTAGTTCATGATAAATATTAGCCATTTTTTTTTTTAATGTTTCGTACTTTTGTTCTGGAAATCATAAATTTCACGTGTTCGTTTTTTAGAATTTGTTATAATAGACGCAGTAATGAGCTTAGATTCTGCAATAGTTTCGCTCAAAATGTGCTATCTGTACCCGAGCTATCGGATACTGTTGGCGGCTTGTGTTTTAAGATCTATGATACTGTAGGTGATTCAGTTAGGTAATGAGCTGCGTTGGAAAATAATCTAAAAACTTTGAAAATAAAAAATGACATGCTACTTAACGTTTTGAAAATGAAAGTCTGACGCTTTTCATATTCAAAGCCACGATAAATTTCAGAATTTATTTTGTTTAACAACCCGTTTGATATTCGAATTTGAAAGTTTTCCCGATATTACTTGAGCAAGTAAAAATAATTTTGTTCAAGAACATTTATAACGGAAAATTGCAAGAGTTGTCTTTCAAGAAAAAAATAAAACTCGAATTGAAATTCTACGTCGTGTAGTGGAATACATGATGCACTTCTGGTAATTTTTATTCCTCATTTCTTGAAACATTCCGTCGTTTTCTTTTGGTTTTCCAAAAGAATATCTAATAAAAGTAATTCAAAGTTCCACTTAAAAATCCAAGTTCATTGTCTTTTGAAAAAAAAAGAATGTGCTTAGACTACCAGTATCTCCGTTCGTCAACGACGGGTAAGCACATGCTTAAATAACAATGAAGAACGTCATCGTTAAATTAGTATACGAGTAATTTGAAAAATAAAAAATTAATGGAAATATTACGAAACTTTTGTTGTTGGTGACACATCTTATACATGCCCATTAATAATTCAACCGTTTATTATAGTTATGCATTTTATTACCATTCGTGTTATACGACAATGAAAAATTTCAGTCATGGTAGTTTCGCTTGTTTCTCTCATTTCCTTTCCCTACACCTTCCCCTCTCCCTCCACTTTTAGTTTCATTTCTCCTGTTTCTCTCGCTTCCTTTCCCTACATCTTCCCCCTCTCCCTACACCTTCCCCCTCTCCCTACACCTTCTCCCTCTCCCTACACTTTTAGTTTGGTTTCGCCTGTTTCTCTCATTTCCTTTCCCTACACCTTCCTCCTCTCCCTCCACTTTTAGTTTCGTTTCGCCTGTTTCTCTCATTTCCTTTCCCTACACCTTCCCCTCTCCCTCCACTTTTAGTTTCGTTTCGTCTGTTTCTCTCATTTCCTTTCCCTACACCTTCCCCCTCTCCCTCCACTTTTAGTTTCGTTTCGTCTGTTTCTCTCATTTCCTTTCCCTACACCTTCCCCCTCTCTGTAAACTTTTAGTTTCGTTTCGCTTGTTTCTCTCATTTCCTTTCCTTACACCTTCTCCCTCTCCCTCCACTTTTAGTTTCGTTTCGGCTGTTTCTCTCATTTCCTTTCCCTACATCTTCCCCCTCTCTCTCCACTTTTAGTTTCCTTTCGCCTGTTTCTCTCATTTCCTTTCCCTACACCTTCCCCCTCTCCCTCCACTTTTAGTTTCGTTTCGCCTGTTTCTCTCATTTCCTTTCCCTACACCTTCCGCCTCTCTCTCCACTTTTAGTTTCGTTTCGCCTGTTTCTATCATTTCCTTTCCCTACACCTTCTCCCTCTCCCTCCACTTTTAGTTTCGTTTCGCCTGTTTCTCTCATTTCCTTTCCCTACACCTTCACCCTCTCCCTCCACTTTTAGTTTCGTTTCGCCTGTTTCTCTCATTTCCTTTCCCTACACCTTCCTCCTCTCCCTCCACTTTTAGTTTCGTTTCGCCTGTTTCTCTCATTTCCTTTCCCTACACCTTCCCCTCTCCCTCCACTTTTAGTTTCGTTTCGCTTGTTTCTCTCATTTCCTTTCCCTACACCTTCTCCCTTTCCCTATACTTTTAGTTTCGTTTCGCCTGTTTCTCTCATTTCCTTTCCCTACACCTTCCCTTCTCCCTCCACTTTTAGTTTCGTTTCGCCTGTTTCTCTCACTTCCTTTCCCTACACCTTCCCCCTCTCCCTACACCTTCTCCCTCTCCCTCCACTTTTAGTTTGGTTTCGCCTGTTTCTCTCATTTCCTTTCCCTACACCTTCCTCCTCTCCCTCCACTTTTAGTTTCGTTTTGCCTGTTTCTCTCATTTCCTTTCCCTACACCTTCCCCTCTCCCTCCACTTTTAGTTTCGTTTCGCCTGTTTCTCTCATTTCCTTTCCCTACACCTTCCCACTCTCCCTCCACTTTTAGTTTCCTTTCGCCTGTTTCTCTCATTTCCTTTCCCTACACCTCCCCCTTCTCCCTCCACTTTTAGTTTCGTTTCGCCAGCGTCTAGTCGTCGCCGGTTGTTTTTAATTCTCATAATTGGCGTCGGCTGCCAGTGCGTAGCATAGCTAATTCTGTTTTCAAATTTGTTTCTGCCTGTTAGCGCGTGAATTTGTGTCGTGATTTTTTTTAAAGCAGATAAATTTAACTCCTAGTATGCAAGCAAGCACAGAATTGGTGAGTGAAATGAAGAAAAGATTCTTCAAAAAGCTCTTTAGCGAAGATTCCAAATATAATAGTGTTTTAATGACAAAACGAAAGTATGATTGCATAATTGAAGATGTAAAGCAAATAAAAGTTTCCAAGAAGAAAGAATCATCTCGAAACTATCGAATAATTCAAAAGTATGATGTTGACTGTACAAGGCTGTGAAAAACTCACTGAGCCGTTGTCATATGTGCGAGAAAGTGTGAAAAAGTCTGTCCATGCCCAAGAATTGCTTGACATATTGTATTCTACTCATTTGTCAATTGGCCACGGTGGAAGAGACAGAATGATCAAACAATTAAATACACTTCATAAAAATATAACCCAAGCCCAAATAAAAATGTTTTTGGATTTATGCGAACCTTGTCAACAAAAACAAAAAAGTGCGAAAAAAGGGATTGTTGTAAAGCCGATTATTTCATCGCATTTCAACAGCAGATGCCAGGTGGATCTCATCGATTACCAATCTCAACCAGATGTAAAGTTTAAGTTTCTTCTCGTATACCAAGACCACTTAACAAAATTTGTTGTATTGAAGCCGCTCACATCAAAACGGGCGGATGAAGTAGCCTATAACTTGCTTGATATTTTTCTCCTTTTTGGCGCTCCAAGTATTTTGCATTCTGATAACGGACGCGAATTTTGTAATAAAGTCTTAGAAAGCGTAACACAGTTGTGATCAGAAATCAAAATTGTTAATGGCAAACCTAGACACAGCCAAAGTCAAGGAAGTGTAGAACCAGCGAATCAAGACATTAAAAAAATATGCTCACTACTTGGATGGCTGATAACCAAACTAACAAGTGGAGTGAGGGCGTACGATTTGTACAATTCACGGAGAATCGTGCCTATCATTCTGCAATTAAAAGAAGTCCATACGAAACCAAGTTCGGTTGTCCCGCAAAAGTGGGATTATCTTCTTCTATTATACCACAAAGTGTATTACATTCGATAAATACTGAAGAAGACCTTGAAAAATTAGAAAATTCACAAGAGACTGTGATTATGGGATCACAGTCAAATCTTACTCAAGAGGACATTCCGTTACCCCCTGCTTCTACAGAATCACCTATAGAAATACAAGAATCGATAGTAATCTTAAACTGCCTTCTACACCGTTGATTGAGGATACAGTTATGAAGAATATTCAGTTACCCTGCACCTCCAAGGAATCACCTCTGCATGTTGAAGAAGTCATCACTGCGTTACCCTCAACTTCAGCAGAATCGCTATCACAGTTTCATACAGAGCCTGTAAAGAGTACTATACAAGAAATGGTCAGTATTGTTTGCTCAAAAGCAACATCAGGTGCTCACAAGTGTAAATCGTGTGATATGTTTGTTCACGTAATCTGTGGTGAAATAGATCCTAAAGAGAAAGGGTATGGCAAGAATGTATTGTGCAACATCTGTAAAAAGAATATGGATCAGAAAATACAGCGTGATGAAGTCAAGAGAGGTTTAGAAAAGCAAGCAAAGAAAATGTTAGCAGTTTCTAATGCAAAGCACTCAAATGTCAATGAACGAGTCACTGTGAGAATTAAAGTACCCGAAGTAGACAGAGCAATAATTGATGCCAGCTCGATTTTAGCTGTGGTTCTTAGTAAAACAGAGGATGGCTTTTATAAACTTGGTACTAAAACGGGTATTTTAAAACAATTATATACACAATCTGAATTCAGTGTTTTCAAAGAGAGATTTTTAACGAAAGAAGATGTCCCTGCTGTAGAAATATCTTTACGTCGAACAGCAATAAAACAATCCCTTGGTACTGGGCAGGGTTTCAGAAAATGTGACTGCAAATCTAAATGTACCACAAATAGGTGTGCTTGTCGCAAAATCCAATTGCTATGTAATTCAAAGTGTCACCAATCTTTAGATTGCACTAATAAGTAAGCATAATTTTAACATATGTTCTGCAAATTCATTTCCTTAATTATAGTAATATTTTAAACCGTTTGATTCTTTCTATAATAGTTTTTTAATTGATTGATGATTGATTCTATCAACTAATTTGTTGATTGCTTGATTGTATTAACTTGATTCTTTATGTATCGAAAAATAAATAAATAACATTATGTTAATTTAAGCGTACAGAAACGTTGCTGTTGTTCCAGCAAAGATCTTATTTTCACTTTAACCAGTGCCTAGTAGGTAATGTGAAGATTATCTAGGTAATTTGCAGATTACCTAGGTAATTTGAGCAATGAAACTATTTTCGGCACTTTAACGGATCACCCTAGTTAATCTGTACATTACCTAGATAATCTGTAGAATAACTGATTTCTGCACTTTAGCGGTAACATATATACGTATACATGTACATATGTGTGTGTGTGTGTGTGTACGTGTGTGTGTACTTTCAAAAACATCAATAAACTCATCAAAGAATCCAAAATTAAAAATTAAAAATCAAAAATCTCCAATTGTCCGCGCAATGCAGCTTGACACAATAGCGAGATAATAATATATATTATACGAATGAAGTGCCAAATAGAAATTCCTTCAAAGCTATTGAAATTCCGTAATAAGCACTCACCAACCCGCTTGGCCAGCGTGGTGAGTTATGGCCAAACCCCTCCAAAATGACTCCACAACTTAAATCTTGACCCTCAGTCTCCGGCAGCTGGAATGTACCTGGCCAAGGCAGTGGCCAGTGCGACATGAAGGCAGAGGGTGCTAAGAATCCCCGGAGGACCGGACTAGGCTGCCATCTGATGCTGACCTTGGCTACGTACAACGGACGCTCCCTATCTTCTGATTCAAGGCTTCTTGAATTGGAAGAGGAACTACAAAGGATCAAGTGGGACATCGTCGGGCTAAGTGAGGTACGGAGAAAAGGAGAAGATCTCATTGAACTGAAAAATGGACATCTCTTCTACTATCGTGGGACAGATACTGGCAGAACTAGTGGTGTTGGATTTATAATAAACAAGAAACTGAAGGATAAAGTTGTAGAAGTTGAAAGTTCCTCTGACAGAGCTGCACGACTCGTTATCCAACTCTCGAGAAGATACCAGGCTCAGATTATTCAAACTCATGCACCCACCACAAGTCATCCTGAAGAAGAAATTGAAGAATTTTATGAGGAAATTCGTGATCTAAATAATAAAGGTAAGCAGCACTTGAAGATAATTATGGGAGATTTCAATGCAAAAATAGGGCAACGGCAACAGAATGAAACTTCAGTAGGTAAATTCGGTCACGGCAACCGAAACCAGCGTGGAAATGCTCTCGTAGAGTTTACAGAGGCAGAAGGGTTTTTCATCTTGAACTCTTTTTTCAAGAAAAATCCACACAGGAAATGGACATGAAGACATCCAAATGGGACGACAAGTGAAATTGATTTTATTATGTGTAACAAAAAATTCGTCATAGAAGACTGCAGTGTGCTAAACAAGTTCAACACAGGTAGTGACCATAGATTGGTGAGATGTAAGATGCACCTCAACACTAAACTCGAACGTAGCAAGCTCATAAGACAAACAAAATGTATTGACATAACCAACCTTAAAAAACACCATAATACCTTCAAATTGGAACTGAAGAACAGATTCTCTGCTTTAGAAGGCCTAACATCGGAAGAAGTGGATATTTCTGAAGTTAACAGAAAAGTAACCAAAGCTCTTATGGAAACAGCAACAAAATTAGCTGGGTCTAAGAACAAATTGCATGTGAACAAATTATCAGGAAAAACCAAAATGTTGATGCAAAAAAGAAGAGTGATGAGGACAACTAAAGATGTGACTTCCAAAGTGGAATATATAGAGCTATGCAAGACAGCACGAAAAAGTATCACTGAAGACGTAAGGAAATTCAACTGTGAACTAGTAAGGAAAGCAATTGAAAACAGCCAAAGCCTAAAGATAGCAAAGGGACATCTCAGTAAGGGAAGAAAACAGATTATGGCACTGAGAAAAGAAGATGGTTCTGTAACAAGAAATAGAGGCGAAATTTTGACAAGAGTGAAAGATTTCTACTCCAAATTATATGAACGGGATGATACATGCACTCCAGACTTCATGAAAGATACCAGTACCAGAGTTCCTCCAGTCCTTCCAGCAGAAGTTGCACATGCAATCAAGAACATGAAGCGGGGAAAAGCTACAGGAGAAGATGGAATTACTGTAGAAATCATACAAGAAGCAAGTGGAGAAATCGAAACAGTACTCGCCCAAATTTTCACTCGATGCCTTAATGAAGGGAAACTTCCTGAGGATTGGAACAACGCTACAATGATCTTGCTACATAAAAAAGGTGACATTGAGGATCTCGGAAACTACAGACCTATCAGCCTCCTATCAGTGGTTTATAAAATCTTCACTAAAGTTCTTTCACACCGCTTGAAGGTGACACTGGACATGGCTGAACCGAGAGAACAAGCTGGATGATTCAGGAGTGGCTACAGCACAATAGATCATATCCACGTAGTGAGAGAACTAATTGAAAGAGCGAGGGAATATGAGCTTCCATTGTGCATGGCTTTTATCGATTATGAAAAAGCCTTTGATTCGGTGAAACCATCAGCAGTTACAATGGCTCTGAAATCCTGCGGTATTGAAGATGCATACATTAATATTATTAATAACATCTATGAAAAGGCAAGTGCAAAGATTCGGCTGTTTGAAAATACAACACACATAAAAATTGGAAAAGGAGTGAGACAAGGTGACACCATATCTCCGAAGCTCTTTAATGCCACATTGGAAAATGTCTTTCAATCACTGAACTGGGAAAATAAAGGGATAAAGATTAATGGAGATTATCTAACCCACCTTCGTTTTGCTGATGACATAGTCATTTTTGCTACTACCCCATCAGAGCTGCAGAGTATGATCCAGGAACTTGCTGACAAGAGTAAAGAAGTGGGATTAAAAATGAACTTTCAGAAGACAAAAGTGATGTACAATGCTTTTACAAGAAATGAAGATTTATCGATTGATGGAGAAAAGCTGGAGATAACAGACACGTACGTTTATCTTGGACAGCAGATATCAAGTGAGGGTCACATTGGTGAAGAAACTAATCGGCGTACAAAACTTGCCTGGAGAGCTTTTGGAAGAAACAGCATAATTTTCAAGAGCAATATGCCATTATGTCTTAAAAGAAAAGTGTTTGATCAATGCATCCTTCCAGTGCTTACGTATGGTGCAGAGACGTGGACCTTAGCTAAAAGAGACATACAAAGGCTGCAGACAACTCAAAAAAGCATGGAGAGGTGCATGCTTGGTGTAACCAGGAGAGATAAGAAGAGGAACACGTGGATCCGAAAAATGACGAGAGTGGAAGACATCATGATCAGAGTTAAATCCCTGAAATGGCAATGGGCTGGACATACTGCCAGAAGAACAGACCATCGATGGACAGCCGAAATTTTAGATTGGATTCCAAGGGACAGGAAAAGACCCAGAAGAAGACCACATGGAAGATGTGTGGATGAAATTCGAAAGTATGCGGGAGTGACATGGAGGAGACTGGCACAAGACAGACCGTTGTGGAGGAAACTTGGGGAGACCTTCGTCCAGCAGTGGATTGATAATGGTTGACAATGATGATGATGATGAATTGAGAACATAATGTAAATGAACATAAGAACTAAAATAACAGAAAGAACATTAAGCTAAGAATAAAATTTGGTATTACAAAAACTCTAAATATGAACCCATATCATCATCATTGTCAACCCTTATCAATCCACTGCTGAACGAAGGTCTCCCCAAGTTTCTTCCACAACGGTCTGTCTTGTGCTAGTTTCCCCCATGTTACCCCCGCAAACTTTCGAATTTCATCCACACATCTCACACGTAGCCTTCTTCTGGGTCTTTTCCTGTCCCTTGGAATCCAGTTTGAAATTTCAGCTGTCCATCGATGGTCTGTCCTTCTGGCAATACGTCTAGCCCATTGCCATTTCAGGAATTTAACTCTGATCATGATGTCTTCCACTCTTGTCATTTTTCTGATCCATGAGTTCCTCTTCTTATCTCTCCTGGTTACACCAAGCATGCACCTCTCCATGCTGCATTGAGTTGTCTGCAGCCTTTCTATGTTTCTTTTAGTTAAGGTCCACGTCTCTGCACCATACGTAAGCACTGGAAGGATGCATTGATCAAACACTTTTCTTTTAAGACATAATGGCATATTGTCCTTGAAAATTATACTGTTTCTTCTAAAACCTCTCCAGGCAAGTTTTATACGCCGATTAATTCCTTCATCAATGTGACCCACACTTGATATCTGCTGTCCAAGGTAAATGTAGGTATTGGTTATCTCCAGCTTTCTCCCATCAATCGATAAATCTTCACGTTTTGTAAAAGCATTGTACATCACTTTTGTCTTCTGAAAGTTAATTTTTAATCCCACATCTTTACTTTTGCCAGCAAGTTCTTGGCTCATACTCTGGAGCTCTGATGGGGGATGCACTTCAGACTTCGGCCCCTGTCGTCTGCTTCAACCAACGTGCGGATGGAATCACGGGAAATGACACGTGTAGTGATAGGTGGTGCGGCAGCTGCGTCGGAGTAGTTTGCTTCTTCGCTGCGTGCCTTACGTAATCGGTGTGTGGCTTGTGCGGGATGAGTGGTAAGGACGCGAAATCTGTGGCGTTGGGTTTTTTTTTAAAGGAAAGGGCTTATTTGGTAATATGGCTGGCCCTGAAAAGGGCCTTCATGGAATGTGAGTAGTTGAGGTGTTGTTAAATATTCATAACGACGGAAAAGAAGTGCTTCATCCTCGTTAAGAAAAATCAGACAATACCAACACTCACCTTTCCACTGCTACCAGTGCAGGAGAGACGTCATCACCCCTCTTTCACTTATAACACTTGCTATATATACGACCTGTTGCCTCTGTGATAAATACTTCTCATAGTATTTTGAGGCCAAGGGGCCACGCTTATATGGCCTAACACCCTTGCACATAACATTCTCTTCTGTTTTCTCAATTACACGTGCTGCCCTCTTTACAACACGCTGTTCGACTTAGTTTTGTATGGCCCACCACTACTCATTCTATAACGAAGTAAATTTCTCCGTCATTTTTGGTCTACGCCGGGAATCGAACCCGAGTCCGCTAATTCCGGAACAAGTCGCTCTACCAACTGAGCTACGCAGACGTTCATTCTGATTGCTATCTGCCTTTATGTTGTGTGCTTCCTACTGGCCGGTACGTCACATCTCCACCCCCCCCCCCAGAAAGAGGGTCGGGAGCATGGCCCACGGGCCAGCCGTGACCATGAATCGTTGCAGGCAGCCATCCGCTGTAGAACGTGCACTTGAGAACTCCCAGTCAATCCGGTGTGTGGAATGCAACGTCACGCACATTTACTTTTCGAAGCGCTGGTGAAGGGATTTTCTGATTTTTCCTATCTCGCGGTGTGGAAATAACATCACACCAATGCGAGATTTTAAACGGTTGGGTCATCCGGATAGTTCGGGCGCCATTATAAGGAAGTAAATTTCTCCGTCATTTTTGGTCTACGCCGGGAATCGAACCCGAGTCCGCTTATTCCGGAACAAGTCGCTCTACCAACTGAGCTACGCAGACGTTCATTCTGATTGCAATCTGCCTTTATGTCGTGTGCGTCCTGCTGGCAGGTGCGTCACAATTCCCATTGTTCTTTCCGTGGTATTGTTTGCGGCCTTTGTCTGTTGCGTTTTGTCCTACAATTTAAAGGAGCGATCCCATACAAGACACTTGCACATTTTCTCTGCTATCTTCTAAGTTCCACTGGATGCAAAGCAGAAAATGGTCCCTCAGTAGCATGCTGCGTATTCTTCTCCCTGCTGTTTTGCGATTATCTTTATTTTGTGAATACTTATGCAAATTATGTACTGATTTACATAGTACCTTGTCAGCATCATCTTTTGATTGTCCTCTCTTGCCCCCTAAATTTCTGTGTATGTACCATTATTAGGGGCCGAGATATTTATTTGTACAAAAGTCGGAATCTAAAAAAGGCTTTTTGGTCGGTGGGCTGTTTGTACATGATGCTGACAGTAAAATGCAGTATTGTCACTATGCGGTCGTTCGGTTAGACTGTCAACTTATGGCTGCACTTGTGCTTGAGCCTACCTGCAGCACATACTGTATTGACTTCTATGCAAATTTCTTGTGTATTGTAACTTCGCCGAAGAAGCGCCTCCATTCCACATCGCGACTGACAGAGCTACAACGCTGGAAAGAACACAAGCCACCTACCGCTTAGAACAGGGCGAACAGAACTAAGTGCACGGGCCTCACGGCTCACGCTCATTCCTTTCTCCCTTTCCCTCTTCTAAATTCCAATCGCTTAGAACAAGGCGAACAGAACTAAGTACACGGGCCTCATGGCTCACGAGCAGAGTAAAGAGCGATTACGTAACACACACAGCGCCGGAGCAAACACCGAGTACAAGCAAAGAATATCTAACGCTTAAAGAAGCTCAACTCTCATAGAGATTACGTAAAATAGGCGGCAACAGCGCCACCACATCTTAAGAGATAATATGCTCTGCGGGAAAGTTAACATTCATGAGCAAAACACGTTAGGGGGAACTACGGCAGTGAAGCTTTTCTTTGATTCACGATGTCTTCCTTCGATCTGATGACTTATTTGCTTAGATCAGTTTTTTGTTGTTGTTGTTGCTGTTTTCTGATATTTTGGTGATAAAAATATGCAATAACATTAGAATTACTATTTAAATAAAATTTCAGCAAATATTACAGTTAGGCCTAAGGATCCGTACAAAACGCAGACATTCCCTAGTATTTGGCATTACTGAAAATATTTCTGAAAAACTGAAGAACAAACAAAAGCTGTAACTAACCCGGTTGGCGTAACTAAACTAACATATCCGATTTGCGAGGTGATTATGCTACCGAGAAGGTTATAATCACGTGCTGTGAGTCTGAGTAGCTCGGCTGACTGTTCTTTACCCAAATAATTGAAGTCAATAGAAATACGCATGCGCAGTCTGCCCCGTCATCAGCCGATCAGCCTGTATGTTGGCTTGTGTGCACTACATGTTTTCCCTGAAGATATGGCTGCGCTAGTTACGTCTCGCTGAGCCTTAACTTCTTCTCCTTAGATATTCAAGCAAGCAGCTGCAGCGCCACCTATCACTACACGCGTCATTTCCCGTGATTCCATCCGCGCGTTGGTTGAAGCAGACGACAAGTGGCCGAAGTATAAAGAAACACAACGCAACACTCCAAATAAATAAAAACCTAAATACACAAAACAGAAGCGCACTTACCTTGAAACCAAAGACTCAAAATCCAATCAAAAGAAAAAAAAAATATCAGAACAGTCTTCATCAGGGGAGTATTTTTCTGGGCAGTGGCTTTTCTGAGTTCGAGAAAAACTGGTGTGACCGAAGTCCGTCGACCGTACTCCCTAAGCCATTGAAAACTAAAGAAAAGAAAAAGAACCAGAACCATAAAACATGAAAACAGTATCCCCCTACCAAACGGCAAACCATCAAAGTATGTAGAAAGCCTTAACCAAATCATGACACACAGGCATGAAAACTTTACACATGTCAAATAAACCTAACCCGAACGACGAAGAGGATCACGGTCATAGTCAAAACCATTAGCTGTGATTGCGGGTTTGAGCAATGTGTTGTAGTTAGTAAAGAACCCCTATTGCTGATAGCGACCCACCAGCCAGGTACACTGTGTTATCTGTACTTTAAAATTGTAGGGTCTTGTGTTAGTATATCTGTAAAATTTTAGCTAGTTAAAAAACAGAATGAAAATTAGAAATCTGACAAACTTATTTAAAATAAGTTATTATAAACTGTCGGGGATAATTATTTTTTGAAAGTTGCCAGTAAAATAACTTTATAGATTCCTTAAAAACCTTTTCGGATGTAGCGTACCAGGAGATGTGACGTACCTGCCAGAAGGACGCACACGACATAAAGGCAGATAGCAATCAGAACAAATGTCCGCGTAGCTTAATTGGTAGAGCAACTTATTCCGGAATGAGTGGACCCGGGTTCGAACCCCGGCGCGGATAAAAATGACGGAGAAATTTACTTCGTTATAATGGCGCCCGAACTATCCGGATGACCCGACCGTTCAAAATCTTGCATTGGTGTGATGTTATTTCCACACCGCGAGATAGGAAAAATAAGAGAATCCTTTCTCCCGCACTTCGAAAAAAAAAAAAAATAATAAGGGGAGATGATGTAGCGTACCAGGAGATGTGACGTACCTGCCAGAAGGACGCACACGACATGAAGGCAGATAGGAATCAGAATAAAACGTCCGCGTAGCTCAATTGGTAGAGCAACTTATTCCGGAATGAGGGGACCGGGTTCGAATCCTGGCGCGGATAAAAATGACGGAGAAATTTACTTCGTTATACGGAGTATTACACATTTTTATTATTCGTAGAAATAGTGTAACCCAAGAACCCCACTTGGTAAAATAGGTAATGGGAAAGTTAAAATCGTCTGTTTTGTCATATACATTCGTGATAATATCTGAATTATCACCGTAAGAAATATCTGTATCAAGATATTGAACATTACATCCTTGATGATTCGTTCTTTTCAATTCAAGTTATCCTGGATATATAGTTTTCGCTTGTTCCTCAAAGTTGGAGTTATTGAAGACAATTAAGTCGTCAATATATCGGAAAACATAACCATACGAATCTTTGGTAGTCTTCATAAAGTCCAATTCTTGCAGATGTAAATGTAAGTTGGCGAGTACACTAGAGAATACACTGCCCATAGGCACACTTTTAACCTGTAAATAAACCCGATCACCCATCAGAATATAGTTATTACAAAGACAAAAATCGATCAAAGTAGTCCAGCATTGTTGTTGAATATTACGTATGGTTCCATACTGTTGAAAAAGTCTAAGACAAGTTTCAACCAAGTTGTCTATTGGGATAGATGTAAATACATTTTTAAAATCGAACGTATCGATATGGGGAATTTTAACACCACTGTTAATTTAGTCTGCTACTTTAAAGTTACTGTTAATAATACAAGTTTCAGAAGAGATATGCTGAAGTATGTCCTTCGAAAGTCGTTCCAAAGTACGTCCAGCTTGCATGCCATAGCTCCTTCTTGCTCTGGTAATGAAACGAAAAGAAATAGGTGTTTTATGAAACTTTGGTAGTACCCAAATAAAAGGAAATCCAGTAGTGACATTGCGAAAATTTTTCTTGTTTATTAAGAGCTATAGTTTTTTAAAGGGTAATGTGTTTTTCAGTATTAATAACTTGATATGTTGAGATGTTGTTAAGTTCTGTAAATAAATTATTCATATAAAATTTTCGGCATCAAATAGCAAAATTATTTCCATCTTTGTCTATTGCAGTAATTACAAATTGATTTTTCAGCAGTTTGATTTGAGATAAAAGTTTATAGAAATTCAGCCTATTGATAGTCATTGACGTTTGTTTAAGCACATTTTTAAAATCCTCATAAATGCAATCGATTCATTGCAAGAAAGCTTGATACGGCAGATGATCATGATGATATGTAGAGGATTTTAGGAAGGAGTGTCTGACCCTAGGTCTTAAACAACCCTTAGAAATAGGAAACTAGGAGATTTTTTTTTTGATTGGAGGTTTAACGACCACCGTGAGCAACTCAATGGGCTATAAGCAGTATCCCGTCCCTAATTTAGGGTCACTGGTTCCAGGGAAGGGAGAGAGCCAGTGCCGTAAGAAAAATACAACATCCATGCCTCACCGGGATTCGAACCCGGACCCCTTTCGGACGAATGATCAGAGGCCAACGCCTTAGACCATTGCGCCACCGGGGCGGCGGAGATTCGGGCTAGAGCGTCCGATAGGAAAGTGACACGGAAGCGAAGTAGAAAGGGGAGGAAGACGCCCTTATTAATTACCGCGGGGGCCAGTACCCGGGGTCCGACAGCTTAACGTGCCCATCCGACGCACGGCGGGTATTTAGTGGATCTAGCGTTCGTACCTGCTTGGGATTGAACCTGAGGCCCTTCCCGTGGCAGTCACGAACGTTGCCCACTCCGCCACAGATGAAAACGTTGTGCCATTTATAAATACAAGGTTTGTCCGGAAAGTAAGGAAACCACTTTTCCTGGGCCAATCAGAAGGGCCAATCAATTTGTCCGGAAAGTAAGGAAACCACTTTTCCTGGGCCAATCAGCAGGGCCGGAGGGCGGAGTCTCTGGGCGTGACGAGTGGCGAGGTATGTTAGGTAAACGATCGATGTCTCGTCAGTTAGCTCTGAGCTTTTACAGAGTGAGGATCACTTGCAAAGTAGACAGCTGTGTGAGCTTCGCGCAACGGTCAAAATGTCGAACAGCGATACTTTTCTTGGCCAATCAGAAGAAAACAGCGATACTTTCCTTGGGCCAATCAGAAGAACAGGAGGGCGGATCTTTTAGGCGTGATGGGTGGCGGGGTATGTCAGGTAAACGATCGATGTCTCGTCAGTTGGCTCTAAACTTTTACAGAGTGAGGATCGCTTGCGAAGTGGACAGCTGTGTGAGCGTTGCGTAAAGGTCAAAATGCAGAAGAGTGCCGAACGGCGATAAGCGGTAATGTTTTGTGTTAAACTTGAAAATTCCGCGACCGAGACGCTTGAAATGATACATAAAGCCTACGGGAAGGATGCTTTATCGAAAGCACAAGTGTTTCGGTGGCACAAAACGTTCACAGAGGGAAGAGAGAGCGTCGAGGATGAGCCACGCCCATGGCGCCCTTCAACGTCTCACACTTCGGACAATGTGGATAAGGTGAAAGAGGTTTTGGACTCTGACCAACGTCTGAGTGTTAGATTGGTAGCAGAGCACGTGGGACTCGCGAAATCCATTGTGCATGAAATCATCACGCAAGAATTGCAGATGTGGAAAGTTTGCGCCAAATTGGTTTCCTAAGGTTTTGACCGATGAACAGAGAAACAACCGTGTGTCGATTTCTCGTAAGCTTGTGGACCGTTTGAGGAGTAAACCTGGTTTTTTGGAGAAAGTTATAACAGGTGATGAAACATGCGTCTTTTAGTACGATCCGAAGAAGAAAAGACAGAGCTGAGAGTGGCACACTCCCGAGTCTCCTCGACCAAAGAAGGCTCGAATGTGCAAATCGAAGATGAAATCGATGCCCGATTTTCATCTTTGACTGTAAAGGTGTTGCCCATAAGGAGTTAGTACCACCCAGACAAACGGTCAACGCTGCATTTTACGTGGAAGTGCTTCAACGGCTGAAGAAAAGAGTTTCGCACGTCCGTCCGGAGATCACCAACACTTGGGTTCTTTACCATGACAATGCGCCGAGCCATGCGTTGCAAATAGTGAGGGAGTTTCTGGCGAAACACAAGGTGGCAACGCTGTCCCAACCTCCCTACAGCCCGGACTTGGCCCCGACTAACTTCTTTTTGTTTCCTCGTCTCAAACCCAGCCTGTAAAGACACCACTTTGGGAATTTTACAAAAGTGCAAACTGCCGCAACGAGTGCTTTGAAAGCGATCCCTGTTCCCAACTTCCAGGTAAGCTACGCGGCGTGGCAGAACCGCAGGCAGCGGTTTTATGATGTTCAAGGATGTTATTTCGAGGAATTTTAATGTTATGTAAGTACATTTTTAATTAAACGTTTGTTATTGAATGAGTCTCATTGCTTTCCGGACAGACCTTGTATATTGTTTATTATATATACACTTAAGAGCAATTTAATTAGATATATTTGTCTAGTAACGTATAGCACCACCTTTCGCCCTAATGACAGGGGGATTCGTCTCGGCATGGACCCGACAAGACACCGGAAGTGTTGGGAAGCCATACGGATTCACGACCCCTGAACAAGTTCCCACAGTTCACGAAGATTTGATGGAGGGAGTCAGAGCCTCGAATATGTCTCTCGTTGGCATCACAGATGTGCTCGATGGGATTGAGGTCAGGTGACCTAGCCGGCCAAGGAAGCGAAGTCACGTCGGTGGAGTGTTCATCCAACCAATCAGATACAATTCGGGAGCGATGGCACGGTGAATTGTCTTGTTGCAGGATGAGGTCCCTAGTGGGAAGTTGAAGACGCACAAAAGGGAGCAAATGGTCGTCCAGGATATCCCGGTAACGTTGACCTGTGAGGAACGATGTCACACGTACCAGGGGTCCCTTTTCAGTCCACGTAAACAGTCCCCAGACGAGAATGCCACCCCCACCAGCTTGAAGAGTATCCTGCTGACAAGAAGGATCCATCGCTTCATGTGGTTTGCGCCGTACTCGTATTCTGCCATCCGCATGTACCAACGTGAATCTCGTCTCATCAGTCCAGGCAACATTTTCCCAAATCTCTATGGTCCAGTGGCGATGTTCCCGCGCCCATGCTAATCTTTGCACCCTGTGATGTGCGGTCAGCAGCGTTACCTTCGTGGGACGATGGCTTCTATGCTTCATATCGAGGAGATGGTTCTGGATGGTGTGGCTGCTTACACGCTTTTGTGCACCAGCGTTAAATTGCCGAGTGATTTCTTGCACTGTGGCCGGTCTATCCGTTGTTACAATGCAAGCTAGCAGACGATGACCGCGCTCATCCACACGCTGTTGTCTACGGCAGTTTGCCCTTGCAGGGATGCACGACTTCCGAGATGGAGTGACCCATTTGTCGGGCACCGACAATTTGCCCACGATCAAATGCGCTTAGATTCTTCGTCTTATACATACTGCGTCCGACTCTTACTGATTCCCGTCGCAACACTCCTTATATTGTCGGATCGCTGCATACGTCATATCGTTTCCGTTTACAGGGCCGCTCACAGCGCCACATTTGCATAACGCCAGCTGTCTCTAATTCAGTTGCTCTTCAATGTATATTAGAGTGTTATGAGTGTTATTTATATTTATTTTATGAGAGTTATTAATATATTAGTTAAAGCAGGAATAATACATGTATGATAAAATGCACAGCATAGCACATGTAAACTAGAAGTATTGTATGCACGGTGTAGTTACATTTACCAGAATCGGGAAGACAGCGAACACACTGGAAGGCTAATGTTGGTGATGATGGTATGTTAGGCTGCGTCGTCGAAGGTCGGGGTCGTAGGAGGTACTGGAGACTGGTTTGTAGGAGAGAGAGAGAGATCTCATCGTCGTCTGAATTCATTAGGGGAGACAGGTCACTAACGTCTTCACCTTTCTCTATGTCTGCCTGCCTCCATGTCGAAGGTCGAGGTTCGTCGTCTGCGTTGAATGATGTGGAAGACTTGAAATACGACAGTATGCTTGAATGCTTATACGCACGCATTTTTTTATTCTACAGTTCATGGTAGGCACTTAAAATATCCCGCAAACCTGTCCTAAACCTACGTGGCCTTTCAAAATCAAAGTCACACTTTTCTGCAATCATTGCACCACTGACAATCGCAGCTAAAATCTCACGCAAGTTTTTCAAGTTCAGTCGCTGCATACGTCATATCGTTTCCGTTTACAGGGCCGCTCACAGCGCCACATTTGCATAACGCCAGCTGTCTCTAATTCAGTTGCTCTTCAATGTATATTAGTGTGTTATGAGTGTTATTTATATTTATTTTATGACCACCTTCGTGCCCTTCGCTATTGCTTTCGAGTTCGATTCATATCTTTTCTTCTTCTAATTTCATATGCTCTTCATCTGTCAGTTCATGGTCATGGCAAAGAATATCTAACGCTTACAGAAGGTTATCTCTCATAGAGATAACGTAAAACAGGCGACAACAGCGCCACCACATCTTAAGAGGTAATATGTTCTGCGGGAAAGTTAACATTCAGGAGCAAAACACGTTAGAGGGACTACAGCAGTGAAGCTTTTCTATGATCCACGATGGTTTCCTTCGATCTGATGACTATTTGCTTAGAGAAGTTTGTTGTTGTTGTTGTTGCTGTTTTCTCATATATCCCGCCTATCCCTTATTTTGGTGAGAAAAATATGCAATAACATTAGAAATCTTCATCATTGTCAACCATTATCAATCCACTGCTGGATGAAGGTCTCTCCAAGCCTCTTCCACAACGGTCTGTCTTGTGCCAGTCTCCTCCATGTGACTCCCGCATACTTTCGAATTTCATCCACCCATCTCCCATGTGGTCTTCTTCTGGGTCTTTTCCTGTCACTTGGAATCCGATGGTCTGTCCTTCTGGCAGTATGTCAATCCTTCCATTATAGACAAGGCTGTAACAAAATTCCGGAAACCGAAGCCTATCTCCACGTTAATTCCTGTGGTGCGTCCATTGCGAGAGAATTTTGCCATTATTCCATTTTCCCGTGACATTGCCTTCAAAATTTCAAAAATTCTTAAAACCTTTAATTTTAAGGTGATTTTAAAAGGTGATTTTTAAACTCATAAACAAAATGAGATTTTTAGGATCACATGACTGTGCTGAAGACAAAACCTCGTGGGGAATTTATCAAATTCCATGTGAATGTGGCGCTTCGTGTATAAGACAGACCCAGCCTTGCGTTTTCGATTAAAGTAGCACAAGACCTATATTCGTAACTGAGACCAAAAGAAATCAGTGATGGCTAAACACTGTTACGAAAAGGACCATAAATTTCTCTTTGAAGAAGCAAAACTAATTGACAAGCCAGATTCAACCACCAAACTTGATATTTTGATACCTTTCCATATACACTGCTGGCCACCCAAAATGCAACACCAAGAAGGACACGAGATAGCAAAGTCAGATTTACTGGAAACATAACAACAGATACAAAGATGAAACGATTGAGCTTACAGGCCCGTTCGACTTGCGGAACACACAGACATCAATAGTTCATGTGTCCCCTATGGCTGGAAATAACGGTCGCTACACGCCGCAGCATCGAACGAAAGAAGCTTTGGATGTGGGCTTGGGGTATGTCGGTCCAGGCTGCTTCCACACGTTGCCACAGTTCATCAGGCGTAGCCACGGGTGGTGCTTGCCAGGCCACTCGGTTGCCGATCAGCGACCAAACGTGTCCGATGGGCGATATGTTGGGACAACAGGCGGACCACGGTGGCGGTGAAACCTGATGGGCCGTAAAGAATTGTTGCACGATGCGTACCACGCTCGGGCGCGCATTGTCCTGTTGGAACGTGGCTGCTGGCAGGTTCTGCAGGTAAGGGAGGGCTACAGGCACCAAAACGTCCGAGATGTAGCGGTGGCTGTTGAGTGTACCGGCGATGCGTACCAGAGGGGTGCGGGTGTCATATCCAATTGCGCATCAAACCATAACGCCAGGCAACGGACAGGTATAGCGATGCGTAACGCAAGCGCCATACAGTCTCTCGCCGCGGTGCCGCCACACGTGGATCCGACCATCGTAGTGTTGCAGGCAGAAGCGAGATTCGTCGAAGAAGGCAATATCGAGCCATTTGGTAGTCCAGGTGCGGCGTTCAACGGTCCACTGCCGCCGCACTCCCCAGTGGTGTAACGTCAATGATAATCGGAGCAATGGGCGCCGTGCGACAAGTCCCCGCTCCTGCAGACGACGTCGAACGGTACGTGCTGACACAGGTTGTTGCGCAATACACCTTAATTCCTGCGCTAACGTTCGTGATGTGACGGTGCGAGCCGTCAATGCCCGCCGCACAACATGCCGGTCCTCTCGTTCGGTGGTGTGCCGCGACTGCGGCAAACGCTCACGTCGATCCATCCGTCCCTCCTGCACCCACCGAATCCATACTCGGCTCACTGTGGCTCGATGTCGTCCCACACGGGCGCCGACGTCTCGGTACGATAAACCACTGTCGTGATAAGCTAGTATTCGTACTCTGTCGAACTCCGAAACGTGCTGGAATGACTGTCGTATTCTGCGAAGATGCATCAGGAAGCTTCCCACGCCCAGGTCCGGCAGCACAACACACTTCCACTACTTACATCCAGCCTTCTGTGCACCCTTCGTATAGTGCTTCTCGGTGGCGTGCCGGGCGCACATCATTTGCACATGCCCTGAAATGCTAATCGTTTGCATGTCCTCTCGCGAGCGACGCATTCTGCGAATTTCAGGCCAATCGAATGCTTCCTTCTTGGTGTTGCATTTTTGGGTGGCTAGCAGTGTATATGAGAAGTCTTCACAACGTGTTTATGACATGGCATCCACGCCGTTTCTATCAAGCGCGTGGAAGCATCTTACCAAAATACGTGACTGTAAACACCATTTATGATGTCATATACAATTTGAATATTTACGTGCCATTCGTCCTGATGAAGCTAGGTCAATACCCAGCGAAACCATGGGCAGCTTGAAAAAATAAATATTTGTGACCAAATACGTTGTATTATCTTAAAATATATATAAAGTGCTTATAGGTCTATAAATGTTAATATAGTCTTTGTTTCTCTTTTTTCCTGAATAAGAGTTATGACTGTATTATTCCTTTGTTCATGGATTTCTTCCTTTTACATCATTTCGTTAAATAAAGCTGTCAAGGATTTCCATGAATCTTCTCCTCCTTCTTTTAAGTGTTCTGCTGTTTTCCCATCTTGTCCTAGATTTAAATTTGTCCTCAGTTCTGAAATAGCCTTTTCTTTTTTATCTATTTTTTTAATACCTTCTAAATTTTCTTCTAAAGGTTTTTCTAAATTATCAGTTTGTATGACTCCATTAAAGGCGGTATAGAACATCTCACAGATATTCCTTATTTCTTTTCCATCATATATCTTTGATTTTTTCCGCGTCGCAAATTAAATGAACTGCATCTTATTACCTTATTACTTACGTGCGCTTGTACTGCGTCGTAAAGTAAATTAGCTGAGTCTTGTTAACTTGCATTGATATTTTACCGTGTCAGAAATTAAATTAACGCTACAAATTATCTTCCGTTGATTTATCACCGCCTCTAAATTAAATTAACTGCGTCATAGCAATTTATGAACTTCCGAAGATTTTCACCGCTTCGTAAATTAAAATATGTACGTCTTGTTAACTTGCGTTGATTTTTACCTCGTTGTAAATTATATTAACTGCATCTTATTATCTCCTGTTAAATTTTTTAACAAGATTTTGTTGTGTCGTAATTAATTTAAGTGCGTCTTTTTATCTTCCGTTCATTTTTTCCACGTCATAAATTAAATTGTTCCTCCTTGCTAATTGGCGTTGTTTTTTTATCGCGTCATAAATTAAATGAACTGCGTCTTATTATCTTCCGTTGACTTTTTACCGCGAGTTAAATTGAATTAACTGCATTTTATTATATTTCGTTGACTCTTTTATTGCTAGTTAAATTAAATTAGCTGCGTCTTATTACTTCCTATGATGTTATTGCGTCATAAATTAGTTTAACTGCATATTATCATCTTCCTTTCGTTTTTACCTCGTCTTAAATTAAATTAGCTAAGTCTCATTAACATTTGCTGGTTTTTACCGTGTCTCGTTATCTTTCGTTGATATTTTACTGCACCGTAAATTAAGTAAACTGCGTTTTATTGATATTATTTTCGTTCATTTTTAACGTGTCGTAAGTTAAAGTAATGCTTTAAATTTTATTTCGTTAATTTTAACCGTCTTATTTACTTTTACTTCCGTTCATGTTTACCGTGTTACAAATTAAATTAATGCGTCAAATTATCTTCCGTTGATTTTTACCGTCTTATTAACTTTTACTTCCGTTCATGTTTACCGTGTCACAAATTATTTATATTAAGGCTTCAAATTATCTTCCGTTGATTTTTACCGCTTCTTAAATTAAATTAACTGCGTCTTATTAACTTATTACTTTCCTTCATTTTAACGGGTCATAAATTAAATTAATGCGTCAAATTATTTTCCCTTGATTTTTACAGCGCCGTAAATTAAATTAACTGCTCATTACTAACTTATTACTTCTGTTGATTTTAGCGCTTCGTAATTATACTAAGAAGAAATAACATCAAGAGAATGAAAATTCATTTTCACTTGAATCGTATTATCTTCTGTTGACTTCTTTACCAAGCAGCAAATGGAATTACCTGCTTATTATTAACTTCCGTTGATTTTATCGCATCGTAAATTGATTTAAGAGAGTTTTATTATCTTCCGTTCATTTTTGCCGCGTCAAAAATTACATTTGTTCCTCCCTGTTAACTGACGTTAATGAGACGCAGTGAACACTGAGTAACGAATATTTTTACTGCGTCGTAAATTAAATTAACTGCATCTTTTTATCCTCCGTTGAATTTTTACCATGGTGCAGATTAAACCTGCTGTTGATTTTTGCCATGTCGTAAATTAAATTTGTTCCTCTTTGTTAATTGGCGTTGTTCATTTTATTGCATCGTAAATAAAAATAACTGCATCTTATTAACCTCCGTTGACTTTTTACGGTGGGGCAAATTACATTAACTGCGACCTTCCGTTGATTTTTGCCGTGTCGTAAATTAAATCTGTTCCTCCTTCTTAACTAGCCTTGTTCTTTTTATTGAATCGCAAATAAAATTAACTGCGTCTTATCATCTCCTTTGACACTTTACCACGAGGTAAATTAAATTAACTGCATCTTATTAATCTCCGTTGACTTTTTACCGTGGGGCAAATTACATTAAGTGCGTATTGTTACCTTCCGTTGATTTTTGCCGTGTCGTAAATTAAATCTGTTCCTCCTTCTTAACTAGCCTTGTAGTTTTTATTGCATCGTAAATAAAATTAACTGCGTCTTATTATCTCCTTTGACATTTTTCCACGAGGTAAATTAAATTAACTGCATCTTAATAATCTCCGTTGACTTTTTACCGTGGGGCAAATTACATTAAGTGCGTATTGTTACCTTCCGTTGATTTTTGCCGTGTCGTTAATTAAATCTGTTCCTCCTTATTAACTAGCCTTGTTGTTTTTATTGCATCGTAAATAAAATTAACTGCGTCTTATTATCTCCTTTGACATTTTTCCACGAGGTAAATTAAATTAACTGCATCTTAATAATCTCCGTTGACTTTTTACCGTGGGGCAAATTACATTAAGTGCGTATTGTTACCTTCCGTTGATTTTTGCCGTGTCGTTAATTAAATCTGTTCCTCCTTATTAACTAGCCTTGTAGTTTTTATTGCATCGTAAATAAAATTAACTGCGTCTTATTATCTCCTTTGACATTTTTCCACGAGGTAAATTAAATTAACTGCATCTTAATAATCTCCGTTGACTTTTTACCGTGGGGCAAATTACATTAAGTGCGTATTGTTACCTTCCGTTGATTTTTGCCGTGTCGTTAATTAAATCTGTTCCTCCTTCTTAACTAGCCTTGTTCTTTTTATTGAATCGCAAATAAAATTAACTGCGTCTTATCATCTCCTTTGACACTTTACCACGAGGTAAATTAAATTAACTGCATCTTATTAATCTCCGTTGACTTTTTACCGTGGGGCAAATTACATTAAGTGCGTATTGTTACCTTCCGTTGATTTTTGCCGTGTCGTAAATTAAATCTGTTCCTCCTTCTTAACTAGCCTTGTAGTTTTTATTGCATCGTAAATAAAATTAACTGCGTCTTATTATCTCCTTTGACATTTTTCCACGAGGTAAATTAAATTAACTGCATCTTAATAATCTCCGTTGACTTTTTACCGTGGGGCAAATTACATTAAGTGCGTATTGTTACCTTCCGTTGATTTTTGCCGTGTCGTTAATTAAATCTGTTCCTCCTTATTAACTAGCCTTGTTGTTTTTATTGCATCGTAAATAAAATTAACTGCGTCTTATTATCTCCTTTGACATTTTTCCACGAGGTAAATTAAATTAACTGCATCTTAATAATCTCCGTTGACTTTTTACCGTGGGGCAAATTACATTAAGTGCGTATTGTTACCTTCCGTTGATTTTTGCCGTGTCGTTAATTAAATCTGTTCCGCCTTATTAACTAGCCTTGTAGTTTTTATTGCATCGTAAATAAAATTAACTGCGTCTTATTATCTCCTTTGACATTTTTCCACGAGGTAAATTAAATTAACTGCATCTTAATAATCTCCGTTGACTTTTTACCGTGGGGCAAATTACATTAAGTGCGTATTGTTACCTTCCGTTGATTTTTGCCGTGTCGTTAATTAAATCTGTTCCTCCTTATTAACTAGCCTTGTTGTTTTTATTGCATCGTAAATAAAATTAACTGCGTCTTATTATCTCCTTTGACATTTTACCACGAGGTAAATTAAATTAACTGCATCTTATTAATCTCCGTTGACTTTTTACCGTGGGGCAAATTACATTAATTGCGTATTGTTACCTTCCGTTGATTTTTGCCGTGTCGTTAATTAAATCTGTTCCTCCTTCTTAACTAGCCTTGTAGTTTTTATTGCATCGTAAATAAAATTAACTGCGTCTTATTATCTCCTTTGACATTTTTCCACGAGGTAAATTAAATTAACTGCATCTTATTAATCTCCGTTGACTTTTTACCGTGGGGCAAATTACATTAAGTGCGTATTGTTACCTTCCGTTGATTTTTGCCGTGTCGTAAATTAAATCTGTTCCTTTTTCTTAACTAGCCTTGTTCTTTTTATTGAATCGTAAATAAAATTAACTGCGTCTTATTATCTCCTTTGACATTTTACCACGAGGTAAATTAAATTAACTGCATCTTATAAATCTCCGTTGACTTTTTACCGTGGGGCAAATTACATTAAGTGCGTATTGTTACCTTCCGTTGATTTTTGCCGTGTCGTAAATTAAATCTGTTCCTCCTTCTTAACTAACCTTGTAGTTTTTATTGCATCGTAAATAAAATTAACTGCGTCTTATTATCTCCTTTGACATCTTACCACGAGGTAAATTAAATTAACTGCGTCTTATTACTTCTGTTGTCGTTATTACATCGTAAATTAATTTACCGATTCTTATTAAATTCCGTTCATTTTTACCTCGTCTTAAATTGAATTAGCCCAGTCTTATTAACATTCGCAGATTTTTTACCGTGTCTCGTTATATTCAGCTGTATGGAAACACAATTTCGTCCGCGACGAGTATTGAATCCACGTCTTCTCAATCTGGAATAAGTCACTCTCCCAACTGAGCCACGCGGACAGAATGTCTCGCTGCAGATTTGTCGTCTTGACAAATATTTTCACCTCTGTAGTACGTCACAGTTGATATTTACTGCACCATAAATTAACCGAGCATTATTATCTTCCGTTGCTCTATACCGTACTGTAAATTAAATAAACAGCCACTTATAACCTTCCAATGATACTGCTACGTTCTGAAAGTGCCGGAACTTTTTGAATATTTGCCAAATGTCAGGGAATTACGTCATTCCCCACTGAGCAAGCGAAAAGCATGACGTGACCGATTATTCAGAACCGGTTTGATCCAGATCCAACGCGTACAGCTTATGTGCGTAGTTCGTGATTACAGGCATTAGAAGCTTTTTGTCGCGAGGACAACGATGTCTAATTTTGAACAGCGTTCAAGTGTAAAATTTTGTGTTCTGCTTGGAAAATCTTTCGCTGAGATTTTTCAAATGATTAAGTCAGCGTACGGTAAGAGTGCAATACATCGAACTAGAGTTTATGAGTAGCATCGACGATTCGAAAACAGGCGACAGAGTATCGAGGATGATGAGAGGTCAGGACAACCTCCAACATTCCCAAAGGATGAATCGCCATTGTCAAAGAAATTGTAAAAAATGACCGTCGAAAAACTGTTGCAGCGATTGCAGAAGTTGCGGGCATCTCAGTTGGAAGTTGCCATGCCATTTTAACAGGGAAACCGGACATGCATCACGTGTGCCAACAAATTGTTCCCAAAAACCTGACACAAGAAAAAATGGATGAGCGCATGCATGTTTGCGAGGATAACATCGATGCATTGGATTCAGATCCCGACCTCTTGAATCGATTGTTCACTGGCGATGAGACTTGGTGCTTTCTCTACGACCCCAAATCCAACCGACAGTCAAAAGCGTGGAAATCACCGTCGTCACCACGACCAAAACAGTTCAAGGCTGACCGCTCCAAAGGAAGGGTCTTGTTAACAGTTTTCTTCGATTGCAAGGGGGTCATACACAAGGAATTCCTTCAACGTGGTCGCACAGTCACTAAAAATGAGTACGTCACCGTCCTGAAACGTCTCCGATAATCATTGCGACGCTAGCGACCCGATTTTTGGAAGACCAAGTCGTCTGTGCTCTATCACGATAATGCGCCGGCTCACAGATCCCTCCTGGTGTCCAATTACCTGTCCAAACATCACATTCCCGTTCTTCCACAGCCAGCTGATTCCCCGGTTCTTGCCCCGTGTGACTTCTTACTTTTCCCCGGATGAAGAATTTGCTTAAAGGGCGACGCTTCTCAAGTTCCGAAGAAGTGCAACGAGTTGCTATGGAGGCACTGGAGGATGCGGCAAAGGAAGGCTTGCAATCTGCATTTAAATCTTTGCATGAGCGATGGCAAAAATGAATAGTTGCACAGGGCAAATACTTCGTAGGAAACATCGCATTAACAGGTATTATCTGTACTCATTCTTTTTTTAATATAAAAAGTTCCGGAACTTTTTGAACGTAGTAATATTTTACCGCGTGGCATATTAAATAAACTGCGCCTTTTCATCTTCTGCTTATTTTTAAAGCGTCGTGAATTAATTTTAGAGTGTTTTATTTTATTCGGCTGATTTTTTACCGCGTTGTGCAATACAGAGCGGTGCGTTTGTCACGATAAAGAGCCCTAGGGACATATCCTTCTACTAGCAGAATTTGAAGGCGAATCTTACATTTTGCCATAAACTTTCGACACTTAGGTAGGCATGCTTTTTCTTGCTCAGGTTTCAATTTATGTTTTATAAACGTTCGACGCTCGTTTCTTAAAGAAATGCAATGTATACAGAGTCAAATATCAGAGTTAAGTAAGAAGAACATTTTTGCTGTGCGGTTGTGCCATATACCCGAAAAAGACGGGATGAAAATTCTAAGCAGCTTTGAAAACTGCGTGCTACGAATCTCTTCTTCCTTTTTCTCTCTTTTTCTTTTTCTTATTTTTTTTTTAAAGCCACAAGTAGCCGTGATTCCCTGCTTGTGTGAGAGGCCATCAAAATTCATGAACGGCGGATACACAATGTCGCAATCGTTCGGGCTACTTTGAGGTCTTGGAGAAAATTCTTACTCATCAGAAAACAAAAAAAAACACAAAAAGCGCGAGAGAAACGCTCGACGAAAAAGAGCGAAAAGCAAAACCTCCATCCATATTGATTGCTCCTCAGAAGAGGAGATGACACAGCAAACTCTGCAGGGCTTTACAAGTGGCTTAACAATCCATCATCTGTAAGAACTCGTTGCTGAGCCTGCAGAAAACAATTGTTGCCTGCGCCGCTATTGAGGAAACTAGTCTGCATGAAAAAGGTAGGTAATTACACTTCGGAGTCAGAATTTCAGCTCCAAATTTTCTTTTCCTTCCTTTTTTTTCCTCCCATCCCAAAACTCTTAAACAGCCTGCTTGAACGTTAGGGTAATCGCTGTAGGAAAAAGTATTCTTCCTTGAAAATTAATGCCTGACCTCGAACAAAAGAACTTCGCTGCAGAAAAAGAAGTAACTACTCGTTTCGTGTTTCATAGAAAAAAAAAAGGAGAGAATTCCAAGCCGCTCACATAAGGAATCCCTATTTAAGTGCTTAATAGGAATGTGCTTTTGGGAGAACATTTGCGATCGTCGCATTCAAACTGAAGAACTAAAACGTAATCGATGTTTTATATCGTTACTTTGTTCTTCGAGATAGGAAATTGTTACTGCGGGCTATAGGCAGCAGAATAATTTCCTTTTTTCTTAGAGAGATGTTATAACTAGTCATCTGTTCGAATATCTGCGAGACTGTGGAACACTTTGCATTTAATGCACAAGAGCGAAAATGCCAGAACTTTTTCTGAAAAAGAGAGAGAAAGAGAGAGAGAAGCGGGTCTTCTCCCTTTTTTTTCCACCGATGGACGTGATGAGCATTTCCAAGAATCTAATCTACGAATTGCAACACGTCAGGAAGTGTTAAATAAAACTAAAAGTTGGACATTTGAGAGTAGTTTTTAAAGCAGGAAAGCTGATGTAGCCTTTTACGGGGACAAAGTTGGTTTAAACCAGATTTCCTAAGATTTGTTTCAAAGATGTTTCTTGAAATTTAATTAGACTTAACCAGTCGTTAATGGAAACGATACCACGCTTTATATACAAACTGATGATACGGAAGAACATTTGGAAGAAAAGTTTCAAGATTTCCTAAAAATAACAATACAATAACTAGAAAAGGAAATTTCAGAACTAAAGAAAAATAAACGTCCAGGACGAGATGGAATAACAGCAGAACACTTTACCCTTTCGCTACCACAACGCCCGTGGCGCTCGGACATTCAGACAACCACAAGCCCCAAAGACGTCCAGGTAGCATGAATAGAATTTCTCCAACACACACACACACTCATGTTGAATTTACAGGGCATCTGAGTGATTATCAGAAGTCAGTCGTATTTGTTGTCGCTGAAGAAAGAAGTGAACCAGGAGTTGGTTTGTCCCGGGACAATATCATTCAGCTTTCTGACTGCTCGGTAGAACTCTTATTTTCTTGACACCTGCTTCGTTTGTCTGCGATATTTTGCATTGTTTTATACTCAGTATGTCTGGAGCGAGCAGAGGACTAACTACACGAGAAATAATAGAAATAATCTTTCACTCACACACATTATTTCATAATACATTGATAAACTAGTGTCAAGCAGTTTCATTAGAGCAAAGAAAATTGTATTTTCTCCTTTCATGCTGCAGTTGGAATGATTCAAAGAGATACAGCAATAAAAAATTGCTGCAACTGTGAAAAAGGAAAGTTAAACCTGTGGTGAAAATACTATAAAGCGAGTAAAAATATTTTATATAAAAACGTTGAAAGACTGTAAGCACTAGAAAAATTATTTCAACATTTTTCTGGACATTTAAGGTTTCGTGGAATAGATAAATTTACAAATTACATATTTCTGGACACCTAAGTTTGTGAAGACGGAAATGCGTCCCTAGCAGCACAGCATTGCGATTTAACGTAGGTCCAACACTGAGCCACCGTTTTTTAGAATAGGAAGCTGTTGGCCCAGTTTTGGGCTTATGTTATATTTCCTGTTGGGCCTGATTCTAACCGACTGCACACACAATATGTGCACATAAACTGACGGAAAAAAATCCCAACACCACGAAACAATAGTTGTAGAGGAATGAAATGGCGTCAATACATTTGTATAGGTAACATATTTAATCGATTAAGGTTTCAAGATCACAGCTTAATGTAAGCGCGAGAAGAGCCATTTTAAATGTGAAATGCTAGTACACTAATAACCGGTGTAACCGCCAGAATGTTGAATGCAAGCACGCAAACGTTCATGCATTGTGTCGTACAGGTGCTGGATGTCAGTTTGTGGGATGGAGATCCATGCTTGTTGCACTTGGTCTGTCAATACAGGGACGGTTAATGCTGTTTGGGGGTGACGCTGTAGTTGTCGTCCAATGATGTCCCATACGTGCTCAATTGGTGAAAGATCTGGTGATCTAGCAGGCCTCGGCAACATGTCGACACTCTGTAGAGCATGTTGGGTTACAACAGCGGTATGCGGGCGAGCGTTATCCTGTTGGAAAACACCCCCTGGAATGCTGTTCATGAATGGCAGCAGAACAGGTTGAATCACCAGACCGACGTACAACTGTGCCGTCAGGGTGCGTGGGATAACCACGAGAGTGCTCCTGCTGTCATAGGAAATTGCTCCCCAGACCATAACTCCAGGTGTAGGTCCAGTGTGTCTCGGCCGCAGACAGGTTGGTTGCAGGCGCTCACCTGGCCTCCTTCTAACCAACATACGGCCATCACTAGCACCCAGGCAGAACCGGCTTTCATCGGAAAAGACGACAGATCTCCACTCCGTCCTCCAATGAGCTCTAGCTTGACACCACTGACGTCGCAAAGGGCAGTGGTTTGGAGTAAGTGGAATGCACGCTACAGGGCTTTTGGCTCGGAGCTGTCCTTCAAGTAACCGATTTGTAACAGTTCGTTGTATCACTGTGGTGGCTACTGCAGCTCGAATTGCTGCCGCAGACGCGGTACGATGCGCCACGGCCATACGCCGTACATGGCGGTCTTCCCTCTCAGTAGTGCCACGTGGCCGGCCGGAACCAGGTCTTCTTGAGGCAGTACCTTCCCTTGACCACCGCTGTCAACAATCATGCACAGTGGCTACATTCCTGCCAAGTCGTTCTGCAATATTGCGGAAAGAAAATCCACCTTCTCGTAGTCCTATTACACCACCTCGTTCAAACTCCGTGAGCTGTTGATAATGACTTCTTCGTCTTCTTAAAGGCATTCTTAACTAACATCAACACACTACGTCGAATCTCAACGATAACTAACGCTCACGAACGTTACACCGCGTATTTACAGAAAACCTGCTTTGCATGTTCCGAGGGGCGCTACTAGCGCCACACGTATGCGCCAAGCGCGAAATTTGCATAGACGTCATCTTACAGATGTACTCTCACCGCCTACCAACTGTCGTTTATCTAACACAATCCCTTCTTGGTGTTGTGATTTTTTTTCCGTCAGTGTATTTTCTGTAAATATTGCAGCAAAAAAAGATTCGGGCGTCATAAAATATTTTTTGTACTACGAGAAAAAAGAATGCTATTTAGCAGAAAAATAGTAATTTCCAGCCAGAAATGCTAATATTTAATTTCAAATAAACTGCGGTACTTTCCGTTGTCCTAAAAGTGGAGTTTAAGGGAGAAAATTTGTCGTAAAAACTATTTTATATTTGCTTAATCGAAATAAACAGCTTGAGAGCATATTTTTTACAAAAAAGAACAAGGAAACGGGAGAGTAAACAAATTTTTTCCGGCTGTTGGCACTCCCATCAGTTTTAGGCTCTCAGTTGGAGAATGCATCACTGATTGCCCCACGGAAACATCCGAAGTTCAGTTCATATCAAGAATAGATATCGGAAATTTCGGGTGATGACCCGGCACTAATCCTTCTTTTGTTAACTTGACATAGGGAGGTGGAATGATATTCGAAAAGTAGCAGCACATATTTTCTAGTGGCGGCCGGTGACTACGTGCTGCCGTGCTGCAGTACGCTAAAAAATTATGAATTCAGATTCGTATTGTTTATTGTAGCTGAAAGCCTGAAAGTGCATGCAGCTAAGGACGACGACGGGGTAAGTTGAGCGAAGGTGTCATTCTTCTGCACGACAACACCACACCCCACACAGCACGGAAAACAAAGGAATTGCTGCAGTCATTCAAGTGGGAGGTGTGGAAACATCCACTTTACAGCCGCTACTTATCTCCGTGCAACTACCATTTGTTCGATAAAATGAAACAGGACCTTAGTGGACAACGTTTCCAAACCGATTACGATGTGAAAACTGCGGTCCTTAACTGGTTTCAGCAAACTGGGGGAGACTTTTTCTTTACAGGTATGGTAAAGTTAATCACGCGTTCCGGTAAATGTTTACATACATTACTACGGTGTCGTTCCACCTTGGCCCTTAATGCATGCACTGATCCATCGAGACATGGTTTTGAAAAGGTTTTGAAACACAGCGATAGGTATGTGCTTCCATTTAGTACATAATGCTGCCGCTAACTCTTGTTTAGTAATAGGAATTGGTTCCAAACTTCCTATGCGACACTCTAATTCATACCATAAGTGCTCTATGGGATTCAGATCAGGGCTCTGTGCTGGCAAATCCACACACGATACGGAATTATCGTCAAACCACGCCGTAATAGACCAATGGGTCGGGACCATACCGCGAAAAACACCCCCACACGAGTACGCTGTCAGCTCCAATCTTCAAAAGTACACTGTTGTAAATAGCACGGTGTCACGTCAATTCGTCGCGTGCGTCAATTCGTCGACTGCGTCAATTCGTCGCGCACGTCAATTCGTCGACTACGGCAATTCGTCGACTACGTCAATTCGTCGCGTTTACATTTCAAAATTGCCTTTATTCTTCAGTAAAATAGCATTTCTATGTACATGACAATGGAATTCTGCCAATAAATACAGTGGTATATACATCAGCTGGAAAGTTCCAGTGAAACGTAAAACAAAATATTGTTAAAATCATAAAATTATTTCGCCACGTAGGGCGAGAAGGAGAGGCAGACAATAAAGCACGAGCGATACAAATGAAAATGTTTACCTACAGTATTGTAGACAGGGCAAGACATGATTCTATACTATGCACAAATTCTAATTTTGGTTGCATACAAAACGAATGCAGGGAAACTTACGATTTCGAACGTCTTCCCCCGTGATCAAATTTATAAAGTTTGGACACTCAGACAAGATAGGAATATTACGCTTTTTCTTTGGCACTAAAAATATTAGACGGCAGGCGGTTTTTGGAACGGGTCGGGGCCCGGTTTGACAGAGCCCCACATACAAGATTTTATACAGGTTTCAATTCAGAACCACCAAAGCTGGTATACTATCTGGTGGCATTCTAACTTAGACTGTAGACGGTTTTTGGAAGCGGTTGTAGCCCGGGGGTCTCCCCCACCCCTACAATATTGCCGTAAAATCTAGTTTTCAATTTAAAACCACCAAATTTGGTATACTATATATCATGGGACTCAAACTTAGACGGCAGGCGGTTTTCGGAACGGGTCAAGGCCCGGGGGTTAAAAGCACCCCACATACAAAATTTTCGTAAAATCCATAATTTTCAATTCAGAACCACCAAATTTGGTGTCATGAAACTAACAAGACGGGAGACGGTTTTTGGAACGGGGCGGAGCGGGGGCGTTAGAGCCCCCCTCCATACAAAACTTTCGTAAAATATACAGTTTTCAATTTAGAACCACCAAATTTGGTATATCATCCATGGTATTCTAACTTAGACTGTAGACGGTTTTTGGAAAGGGTCGGAGCCCGGGGTTCAGAGCCCCCACCCCCATAAAATTTCGTAAAATCTAGTTTTTAATTTAGAACCACCAAGTTTGGTATACTATGTCATGGTACTCTAACTGACACGGTAGACGGTTTTCGGAACGGGTCGAGGCCTGGGTGTTAGAGCCCCCCCCCCCTCTACAATTTTCAATTCAGAACCACCAAATCTGATATACTATCTCGTGGTATTCTAACTTAGACTGTAGACGGTTTTTGGAAGCGGTTGGGGCCCGGGGGTCACCCCTTCCTACAAAACTGCCGTAAAATCTAGTTTTCAATTTAGAACCACCATTTGGTGTCATGAAACTCTAACTTAGCGGAAGACCGTTTTTGGAACGGATCGGAGCGCGGGAGGTCAGAACTCCACCCCCACCCACCCCCTCCCGTACAAAATTATCGTAAAATATACATTTCAAAATTGCCTTTATTCTTCAGTAAAATAACATTTCTATGTACATGACAATGGAATTCTGCCAATAAATACAGTGGTATATACATCAGCTGGAAAGTTCCAGTGAAACGTAAAACAAAATATTGTTAAAATCATAAAATTATTTCGCCACGTAGGGCGAAGGAGAGGCAGACAATAAAGCACGAGCGATACAAACATTGTAGACAGGGCAAGACATGATTCTATACTATGCACAAATTCCAATTAAGCATTACTACCATACTAAAGATTAAACATGCACAAGGTACTAATTCTCATAAAAGACCATGGGTGAGAAGGAACTAACAGGTGCAACAGTATTTAGAGATATGACAGTAATGGTAGAAACAAATAAGCACAAATACTTATCATATGTACAGAGTTATGCAGTGACAAGAGAGAAATATGCTAAACGAACCCAGGAGAGCAACTTTACAAAAAAACAGAAATCGAACAGTAATGCAATGCACAAGTTTCATATCATATGTACAGAACAATACAGTGACAAGGAAGAAAGCCGCTAAACATACTCAGAAGGGTAGCTTCTCACGAAACAGAAACGCAACAGTGATGCTACATTCAAAATTTACAACATATGTACAGAAGTATTCAGTGACAAGGGGAAATAACGCTAAATGTACTCAGAAATGTATCTTGTAACATTAAATTATACACACAGTGACTAATATTTTAAAAATATATTCAACATAATGAAGGGGACATTGCGTGGGCAGTAAACTGTGCAGAAGGAAAAATTATATACAACAACATAAAACCCAACATTATCGAAGAGAACATGGGAAACATGGTGAGCTATCTTCAATGGCACATTAAAACAGAATAATCACAAATAGCGAAGCACCAAAATTAATACGTAAAAACATGATTTGTTACAGTGAACGTGGGCGACAACAAAAAAATCCCACTTATAGGTTGAGATGTAACTGCAAATTGTGGATATGGAACCACCCAGCCGATTGGGCCCAGGTGGATTGAAAAACGCTATCGGTGTTTGTTGAGGCAGCACGAGTTCACTCGATGCCTTAATGAAGGGAAGATTCCTGAGGATTGGAACAACGCTACAATGATCCTGCTACATAAAAAAGGTGACATTGAGGATCTCAGGAACTACAGACCTATCAGCCTCCTATCGGTGGTTTATAAAATCTTCACTAAAGTTCTTTCACACCGCTTGAAGGTAACACTGGACATGGCTCAACCGAGAGAACAAGCTGGATTCAGGAGTGGCTACAGCACAATAGATCATATCCACGTACTGAGAGAACTAATTGAAAGAGCGAGGGAATATGAACTTCCATTGTGCATGGCTTTTATCGATTATGAAAAAGCCTTTGATTCGGTGAAACCATCAGCAGTTACAATGGCTCTGAAATCCTGCGGTATTGAAGATGCATACATTAATATTATTAATAACATCTATGAAAATGCAAGTGCAAAGATTCGGCTGTTTGAAAATACAACACACATAAAAATTGGAAAGGGAGTGAGACAAGGTGACACCATATCTCCGAAGCTCTTTAATGCCACATTGGAAAATGTCTTTCAATCACTGAACTGGGAAAACAAAGGGATAAAGATTAATGGAGATTATCTAACCCACCTTCGTTTTGCTGATGACGTAGTCATTTTTGCAACTACCCCATCAGAGCTGCAGAGTATGATCCAGGAACTTGCTGACAAGAGTAAAGAAGTGGGATTAAAAATGAACTTTCAGAAGACAAAAGTGATGTTCAATGCTTTTACAAGAAATGAAGATTTATCGATTGATGGAGAAAAACTGGAGATAACAGATACATATGTTTATCTTGGACAGCAGATATCAAGTGAGGGTCACATTGATGAAGAAATTAATCGGCGTACAAAACTTGCCTGGAGAGCTTTTGGAAGAAAAAGCATAATTTTCAAGAGCAATATGCCATTATGTCTTAAAAGAAAAAGTGTTTGATCAATGCATCCTTCCAGTGCTTACGTATGGTGCAGAGACGTGGACCTTAACTAAAAGAGACATACAAAGGCTGCAGACAACTCAAAGAAGCATGGAGAGGTGCATGCTTGGTATAACCAGGAGAGATAAGAAGAGGAACTCGTGGATCCGAAAAATGACGAGTGGAAGACATCATGATCAGAGTTAAATCCCTGAAATGGCAATGGGCTGGACATACTGCCAGAAGGACAGACCATAGATGGACAGCCGAAATTTTAGATTGGATTCCAAGGGACAGGAAAAGACCCAGAAAAAGACCACATGGGAGATGGGTGGATGAAATTCGTAAATATGCGGGAGTGACATGGAGGAGACTGGCACAAGACAGACCGTTGTGGAGGAAACTTGGGGAGACCTTCGTCCAGCAGTGGATTGATAATGGTTGACAATGATGATGATGATGATGGTTAACCGTGCTAGGAAGCGTCTCCGAATGATAGCACTTACCTCCTGAGGAGGTGGAATAAGAGCAGGGAAGCGTTGTTGAAGATGGAAAGCATAGACAGTGAACTTTACAAGAAGAAAAATATAACGGCACACAGGAGGCAAGTGAGTAGGTGGATGCTTTGTTTGGAGTAGCCAAGCATATGCAAGAAATGGTAACGATCGAGCACAAATTCGATCAGCAAGACGAAATGCTGTGTTTAGGACTGGCAGGAGAACGGGGCAGAATAGGTATTGATATTGGACGTCGCTGACTTCAGGGCAAAAAGAACACTGCGGAGAGGTGAGAAGGGTCATGCGAAATAGTACTGTTTTCAATTAAACCACCAAATTTGGTATACTATCTCATGGTATTCTAACTTAGACTGTAGACTGTTTTGGGAAAGGGGTGGGAGCCCGGGGTTCAGAGCCCGGAGGGTTAGAGCCCCCCCCCTACAAAATTTCGTAAAATCTAGTTTTCAATTTAGAACCACCAAATTTCGTATACTATCTCACGATACTCTAACTTAGACTGTAGACGGTTCTTGGAAGCGGTTGGAGCCAAGGTGGTTAGAGTCCCCCCCCCATGCAAAATTTTCATAAAACCTACAGTTTTCAATTTAGAACCACCACCAAATTTGATATACTATCTCACGGGACTCTAACTTAGACGGTTTTGGAATAGGTCAAGGAGCGGGGGTTAAGAGCCCCCCATATACAAAATTTTCGTAAAATCTACAGTTTTCAATTTAGAACCACCAAATTTAGTATGCTATCTCATGGTACTCTAAGTTAAACGGTAGACGGTTTTTGGAACGGGTCGTGGCCCGAGGGGTTTAGAAAGCCCCCCCCCCCATGCAAAATTTTGTAAAATCTACATTTCAAAATTGCCTTTATTCTTCAGTAAAATAACATTTCTATGTACATGACAATGGACTTCTGCGAATAAATACAGTGGTATATACATCAGCTGGAAAGTTCCAGTGAAACGTAAAACAAAATATTGTTAAAATCATAAAATTATTTCACCACGTAGGGCGAAGGAGAGGCAGACAATAAAGCACGAGCGATACAAACGAAAATGTTTACCTACAGTATTGTAGACAGGGCAAGACATGATTCTATACTATGCACTAATTCCAATTAAGCATTACTACCATATTAAAGAGTAAACATGCACAAGGTACTAATTCTCATAAAAGACCATGGGTGAGAAGGAACTAACAGGTGCAACAGTATTTAGAGATATGACAGTAATGGTAGAAACAAATAAGCACAAATACTTATCATATGTACAGAATTATCAGTTTTCAATATAGTACCACCAAATTTGGTTATACTATCTCATGGTACTCTAACTTAGACAGTACACGGTTTTTGAAACGGGTAGGGCACGGAGTTAGAGCCCCCCCCCCCCCCCCAATAATTTTTTTTTCGTAAAAACTACAGTTTTCAATTTAGAACCACCAAATTTAGTATACTATCTCACAAAACTCTAACTTAGACTGTAGACGGTTTTTGGAAGCGGTTGGAGCCAGGGGGTCGGAGCCACCCCTTTCCATACAAAATTTTCGTAAAATCTAGTCTTCAATTTAGAACCACCAAATCTGGTATACTATCGCATGGTACTCTTAGACGGTAGACGGTTTTTGGAATAGGTCAAAGCGCGGGGGCAAGAGCTCCCCATATACAGAATTTTCGTAAAATCTATAGTTTTCAATTTAGAACCACCAAATTTGGTATCATGAAACTCTAACTTAGACGGGAGACGGTTTTTGGGACGGGTCGGGGCCCGGGGTCGACCCGACCCAACCCTTCCCCCCTGCACAAAATGTTCGTAAAATATACCGTTTTCAATTTAGAACCACCAAATTTGATATACTATCTCATGGTAATTTAATTTCGACTGTAGATGGTTTCTTGGAAAGGGTCGAAGCCCGGGGTTCAGAGCCCCCCCCCCCATAAAAAAATTCGTGAAATCTACATTTCAAAATTGCCTTTATTCTTCAGTAAAATAACATTTCTATGTACATGACAATGGAATTCTGCCAATAAATACAGCGGTATATACATCAGCTGGAAAGTTCCAGTGAAACGTAAAACAAAATATTGTTAAAATCATAAAAAAATATTTCGCCACGTAGGGCGAAGAGAGGCAGACAATAAAGCACGAGCGATACAAACGAAAATGTTTACCTACAGTATTGTAGACAGGGCAAGACATGATTCTATACTATGCACAAATTCCAATTAAGCATTACTACCATACTAAAGATTAAACATTAGGTACTAATTCACAGAAATGCAACAGTGATGCTACATTCAAAATTTACAACATATGTACAGAAGTATTCAGTGACAAGGGGAAATAACGCTAAATGTACTCAGAAGGGCATCTTGTTGCATTAAATTATACACACAGTGACTAATATTTTAAAAAAATATTCAACATAATGAAGGGGACATTGCGTGGGCAGTAAACTGTGCAGAAGGAAGAATTATATACAACAACATAAAACCCAACATTATCGAAGAGAACATGGGAAACATATTGAGCTATCTTCAATGGCACATTAAAACAGAAAAATCACAAATAGCGAAGCACCAAAATTAATACGTAAAAACATGATTTGTTACAGTGAACGTGGGCGACAACAAAAATCCCACTTATAGGTTGAGATGTAACTGCAAATTGTGGATATGGAACCACCCAGCCGATTGGGCCCAAGTTGATTGAAAAACGCTATCGGTGTTTGTTGAGGCAGCACGAGAGTGCTCCATTTGGAGGCGAGTGGTTAACCGTGCTAGGAAGCGTCTCCGAATGATAGCACTTGCCTCCTGAGGAGGTGGAATAAGAGCGGGGAAGCGTTGTTGAAGATGGAAAGCATAGACAGTGAACTTCACAAGAAGAAAAATATAACGGCACACAGGAGGCAAGTGAGTAGGTGGATGCTTTGTTTGGAGTAGCCAAGCAGTTTTCAATTTAGAATCACCAAATTTGGTATACTATATCATGGTACTCTAACTTAGACGGTAGACGGTTTTTGGAATAGGTCAAGTGGCGGGGTTAAGAGCCCCCACATACAAACTGTTCGTAAGATCTATAGTTTCCAATTTAGAACCACCTAATTTGGTATATTATCTCATGGTACTCTAACTTAGAAGGTAGACGGTTTTTGGAACTGGTCAAGGCCCGGGGGTAAGACCCCCTCCCCACACATACAAAATTTTCTTAAAATCTATATTTTTCAATTCAGAACCACCAAATTTGGTGTCATGAAACTCTAACTTAGCGGGAGACGGTTTTTTGAACGGGTCAGGGCCCGGGGGTCCGAGTCCCCTACCCCGTACAAAATTCTCGTAAAATCTACAGTTTTCAATTTAGAACCACCAAATTTGGTATACTATCTCATGGTATTCTAACTTAGACTGTAGACGGTTTGGGGAAAGGTTCGGAGCCTGGGGTTCAGAGCACCCCCCATACAAAATTTTGTAAAATCTAGTTTTCAATTTAGAACCACCAAATTCGGTATACTATATCATGGTAGTCTAACTTAGACGGCAGTCGGTTTTCGGAACGTGTCGGGGCTCGCGGGGTTGGAGCCCGCCCCCCATACAAAATTTTCGTAAAATCTACAGTTTTTAATTTAGAACCACCAAATTTGGTATACTATCTCATGGTAGTCTAACTTAGACGACAGACGGTTTTGGGAACGGGACGGACACGGGGTCAGAGCTCACCTCATAAAAAATTTCGTGAAATTTACAGTTTTCAATTTAGAACCACCAAATTTGGTATACTAAATCATGGTACTTTAACTTAAACGGTATACAGTTTTTTGGAACGGGTCAAATCCCGGGGGGTAAGTGCCCCCCACATACAAAATTCTTCTTGACAAGTGGTCAGAAGGTAGCCCCTAGATCACTCCGCCGCCGTAGCGGCTCACGTTGAAATGTATTTTTCATACGGCCCCAAACGCTCTTATGGGCATACTAGATTGAACTGGACGCAAATAAATCATTAATATAATTTGTACTAGCAGGGATACCAGTTATTTGCCAGGTACATATTACGATTTGTGAAATCACCAAGTTCAGCGGGTGAAAGTTAACGAATGAAAAAGATATCCGTGCAATTTTCCAGTAAACTTATTTTAAATTTTTTGATTTAGTTAATTTAATTTTGCGAAACAAAAAAGAAAGAAAAAGGAATGGGAATGCTTACCTTCTAGGAGACATCTATAGAACTGTCGTGCATCTGGCGTGTGCTTCTGTGAATCTCGCAACACAGAAATGCAATGTACCTATGTGATGTCGATTGCGTTCGACTTCACATTGGCATTGATCATCTTTTTCTTACCGTTTAGAATTTTGAATATCTGGAACTCTCTATTTACATTACATTATATTTCTTCCTGATAAGCCGTTCGTTGGTAGTGAAAGCTAAACTATATTGATTTGTGTTTTTAATACACCATTAAACTCGTATTTTTGCACCTTATTGTTATCTACAGTCTCTAAATTAGACCGTAGGTTGTTGGTTAGTTGGTTGGTTGATGGTTTATGGTGCAAGGCCCTCAAAGGGCCAAAGAGCGCCTTAGAACGTAGATAGGGTATTCTTAAGATTAAAAAACGGAACTTTTTACGAAAATTTTGTATGGGGCTACCTTGACCCGGACCCCGACCCCTTCCAAAAAACCGTCTACCGTCTAAGTTAGATAACCATGAGTAGTATATCGAATTTGGTTGTTCTAAATGGAAAACTGTAGATTTTACGAAATTTTTATGAGGGGGAGGGTGTTCACCCCCGGGGTCTCTAACCCCTTCCAAAAAGCGTCTAGCGTCTAAGTTAGAGTTTCATGATACCATACTTAATGGTTCTGAATTGAAAACCGTAGATTTTACAAAAAAAATTATGGGGGTGGCTCTGACCCCCGGGCCTTGACCCGTTCCAAAAACGGTCTACCGTCTAAGTTAGAGTACCATGAGATAGTATACCAAATTTGGTGGTTCTAAATTGAAAAACTGTAGATTTCACGAAACTTTTTATGGGGGGGGGCTCTGAACCCCCGGCTCTGACCCTTTCTAAAAAACCATCTACAGTCGAAGTTAAAATACCATGAGATAGTATATCAAATTTGGTGGTTCTAAATTGAAAAGGTATATTTTACGAAAATTTTGTACGGGGGGGGCTTTCACCCCCGGGCTCTAACCCTTTCCAAAAGCGTTTCATGATACCTTACTTAATGGTTCTGAATTGAAAACTGTAGATTTAAAAAAAAAATTAGGGGGGGGGGGGGGTCTCTGATCCCCGGGCCTTGACCCGTTCCAAAAACGGTCTGCCGTCTAAATTAGAGTACCATGAGATAGTATACCAAGTTTGCTGGTTCTAAATAAAAAACTGTAGATTCAGTGCGGTAACGCAGTCTTCATCCTCATTAGCTTCTCCTCTTCTCTCCTCTCTTCCTCAGGTCCCCTCTACTTTATCTACTTCTTTACTCTCTCCTTTCTCTCTTCGCGAACTCCGCGAGGCGTTCGCTACTCTCAATCCTCATGCCGCTCCTGGACCTGACGGCCTTCCTCTGTCCTTTTATCGTGCTTTTCTACCGTGCCTTCTGCCTTTTCTGTCTGCGTGTTTCTCGTCTGCTTTTTCCTCTCCTGCGTTACCGCCGGACTTTACTTTGGCACACACCATCCTCCTTCCTAAGAAGGGTGACCTCTTGGATCTTGGAAACTGGCGCCCTATCTCCATCCTAAACACTGACTATAAGTTCTATACAAAACTCTTATCCCGTCGCCTTAATTCTGTTCTCTCTTTCGTTATTTCTCCTGACCAGACATACACTGTGCCTGGTCGGACTATTTCCACTAACGTTTCTCTTCTCCTTCATCTTCACTTCCTCGCTCGCTCTTTTTGTGAACCTCTTGCCTTCCTCAATCTGGATCAAAAGTCCGCTTTTGATAACGTTTCTCATTTTTATCTCTCTGTTGTCCTTTCACAATTTGGCTTTCCTCCTACCTTTTCTTCCGCACTATTGGCCCTTTATCAGGGAGCTAGTTTCCATGTTCGAGCGGCCACATTTCTAACCGCTCCAATTCCGTTTAAGCGAGGCATCCGGCAAGGATGTCCGCTCTCCGGCCAGCTATTCGCTCTCGCTTTTGAGCCTTTCCTGTTAGCAGCCCGAAGATCACTCCTGGATGTCCTACCGCCGACAGTGGCTAGTACTCGTCATCATCGAATAATTTTCACCGCCTATGCTGATGATGTGACCTTTTGCGTCCGGGATGAATCTCAATTTGATCGCCTGTATTCTGTATATCAACAGTATGTTGCATTATCTGGAGCAGCGCTGAATGCCACTAAAAGTACTGGCTTATGGTGCGGGGCATGGGCTGCCCGCACCGATGCTCCTTGGGGTGCGCAGTGGACAGCCACTACACAGAAGATCCTCGGTGCGTATGTCGGATTGCCCTTGGCTTCTGCATCTGCCACCTGGACTGCTCTTCTTCCCCGGATACAAAGGACTGCTGCCTACTGGAGTAAGGCCCGCCCTTTCACATCGTTCCGTCAACGAGCAGCCGTTGTTCGTCGACAACTTATCTCTCTATGCGAATACTCTTGGATGTCGACGGTTGTGCCCGTGTCACAAATGATGACCATCACTCGCCTCTCAACTTCCGTCATCTGGTCTTCACATCACTGGGTTAAACCTGCAACGCTTCATCTGCCAGCCTCTTTGGGTGGCATCCAGCTTCCTGATCCAGCTTTCCTTTATAAAACTCATCGCATTATTCATTTCATTCGCCTTGCCACTTCAACTGTTCCGTCCCTTACCACTACCTTGAATGTTCTAGCTTCTTTCCGTGACCCATCTTTCACCTTCCTACTGTTTCTGAAGATGGATGCATACTCTCTTCTCCCGTCCCACCTCCCTCCTGTCCTGCGAGAGGGCCTTTCTCTCTTTCGTTCGCTTCCTCTTCTCCGTTCATTTCCTTCTTCAACTCTTGATCTCCTAGATGAACCTCTCTTCTTCTCTTCTCTTATTCACCCTCCTAACCTTCCTTACTTTTACTTTCCTCATTGGATCCGCTCTGGTGTGATAACTGTCCGTTCTCTCGTAACTTTTGATCTAACCTGGAGACCTCTTTCTTCCCTGTTTCTATCTCCAACCATTACTCTTGCTAACGAATATCTTCTTCTTCGCACAGCGCTTTGGAGCCTCTTTCCACTCCTCGCTTCACCTGATGGTCTCTTCTCGGTCCCCTCTGCTCCTCTTTCCCTACCGTTCTTTCTCCTCATTCGTAGCTCCCCGGTTCTAGTTACTTCTCTCTCCTCCACTTCTCTTTATTGGCTTCTTCTTTCCCCTCCCGCACTTCCACTTTCTGTTCATTCTGCTCCTCCTTCTCTTCTCCCCGCCATCTGGACAGCATCTACCTCCCCCTTTCCTCCCCTCTTGAACTCAATGTCCATTGGCAATTTCTTCACCTTCGTCTCCCCGCCCCATCAGTACTATTTCGCATGACCCTTCTCACCTCTCCGCAGTGCTCCTTTTGCCCTGAAGTCAGCGACGTCCAATATCAATACCTATTCTGCCCCGTTCTCCTGCCAGTCCTAAACACAGCATTCCGTCTTGCTGATCGAATTTGTGCTCGATCGTTACCATTTCTTGCATATGCTTGGCTACTCCAAACAAAGCATCCACCTACTCACTTGCCTCCTGTGTGCCGTTATATTTTTCTTCTTGTGAAGTTCATTGTCTATGCTTTCCATCTTCAACAACGCTTCCCCGCTCTTATTCCACCTCCTCAGGAGGCAAGTGCTATCATTCGGAGACGCTTCCTAGCACGGTTAACCACTCGTCTCCAAATGGAGCACTCTCGTGCTGCCTCAACAAACACCGATAGCGTTTTTCAATCCACTTGGGCCCAATCGGCTGGGTGGTTCCATATCCACAATTTGCAGTTACATCTCAACCTATAAGTGGGATTTTTTGTTGTCGCCCACGTTCACTGTAACAAATCATGTTTTTACGTATTAATTTTGGTGCTTCGCTATTTGTGATTTTTCTGTTTTAATGTGCCATTGAAGATAGCTCAATATGTTTCCCATGTTCTCTTCGATAATGTTGGGTTTTATGTTGTTGTATATAATTCTTCCTTCTGCACAGTTTACTGCCCACGCAATGTCCCCTTCATTATGTTGAATATATTTTTAAAATATTAGTCACTGTGTGTATAATTTAATGCAACAAGATGCCCTTCTGAGTACATTTAGCGTTATTTCCCCTTGTCACTGAATACTTCTGTACATATGTTGTAAATTTTGAATGTAGCATCACTGTTGCATTTCTGTTTCGTGAGAAGCTACCCTTCTGAGTATGTTTAGCGGCTTTCTTCCTTGTCACTGTATTGTTCTGTACATATGATATGAAACTTGTGCATTGCATTACTGTTCGATTTCTGTTTTTTTGTAAAGTTGCTCTCCTGGGTTCGTTTAGCATATTTCTCTCTTGTCACTGCATAATTCTGTACATATGATAAGTATTTGTGCTTATTTGTTTCTACCATTACTGTCATATCTCTAAATACTGTTGCACCTGTTAGTTCCTTCTCACCCATGGTCTTTTATGAGAATTAGTACCTTGTGCATGTTTAATCTTTAGTATGGTAGTAATGCTTAATTGGAATTTGTGCATAGTATAGAATCATGTCTTGCCCTGTCTACAATACTGTAGGTAAACATTTTCGTTTGTATCGCTCGTGCTTTATTGTCTGCCTCTCCTTCGCCCTACGTGGCGAAATAATTTTATGATTTTAACAATATTTTGTTTTACGTTTCACTGGAACTTTCCAGCTGATGTATATACCGCTGTATTTATTGGCAGAATTCCATTGTCATGTACATAGAAATGTTATTTTACTGAAGAATAAAGGCAATTTTTGAAATGTAGATTTTACGAAAAAAATTATGAGGGGTGGCTCGGACCTACCAAGTTTGCTGGTTCCCGTTCCAAAAACGGTCTACCGTCTAAGTTAGAGTACCATGAGATATTATACCAAATTTGGTGGTTCTAAATTGAAAACTGTAGATTTTGCGATTTTTTTATGAAGGGGGCCATAACCCCCGGGCTGCAACCCCTTCTAAAAACGGTCTAGCGTCTACGTTAGAGTACCATGAGATAGAATACCGAATTTGGTGGTTCTGAATTGAAAACTGTAGATTTTAAGAAATTTTTTATGGGGGGGGGGCTCTGACCCTTTCTAAAAAACCATCTACAGTCGAAGTTAAAATAACATGAGATAGTATATCAAATTTGGTGGTTCTAAATTGAAAACGGTATATTTTACGAAAATTTTGTACGGGAGGGGGCTTTCACCCCCGAACTCTAATTTTTTCCAAAAGCGTTTCATGATACCATACTTAATGGTTCTGAATTGAAAACTGTAGATTTAAAAAAAAATTATGGGGTACCATGAGATAGTATACCAAGGTTGCTGGTTCTAAATTAAAAACTGTAGATTTTGAGAATTTTTTAATGAGGGGGGCCCTTACCCCGGGCTGCAACCCCTTCAAAAAATCGTCTAGCGTCTAAGTTAGAGTACCGTGAGATATTATACCAGATTTGGTGGTTCTGAATTGAAAACTGTAGTTTTTAAGAAAATTTTGTATGTGGGGGCTCTGACCCCCGGTCCTTTACCTGTTCTAAAGACGGTCTACCGTCTAAGATACAGTATCATGAGATAGTATACCAAATTTGGTGGTTCTAAATTGAAAACTGCTGTAGGTAAACATTTTCATTTGTATCGCTCGTGCTTTATTGTCTGCCTCTCCTTCGCCCTACGTGGCGAAATAATTTTTATTTTTTATGATTTTAACAATATTTTGTTTTACGTTTCACTGGAAATTTCCAGCTGATGTATATACCTCTGTATTTATTGGCAGAATTCCATTGTCATGTACATAGAAATGTTATTTTACTGAAGAATAAAGGCAATTTTGAAGTGTAGATTTTGCGAATTTTTTTTTATGAGGGAGGCCCTTACCCACCGGGCAGCAACCCCTTCCAAAAATCGTCTAGCGTCTAAGTTAGAGTACTATGAGATAATATACCAGATTCGGTGGTTCTGAATTGAAAACTGTAGTTTTTAAGAAAATTTTGTTTGGGGGAGGGGGCTCTTACCCCGGTCCTTGACCCGTTCCAAAAACCGTCTACTGTCTAAGTCAGAGTACCATGAGATAGTATACCAAGTTTGGTGGTTCTAAATTGAAAACAGTAGATTTTACGAAAATTTTGTGGGGGCTAACCCCCCGTGCCCCCGACCTGTTCTGAAAACCGTCTACCATCTAAGTAAGAGTAATGAGATAGTATACCAAATTTAGTGGTTCTAAATTGAAAACTGTAGATTTTACGACATTTATATGAGGGGGGGGGGGTCTTACCCCCCGGCTCTAACCCTTCCAAAAACCCTGTAGCATCTAAGTTAGAGTACCATGAGATAGTATACCAGATTTGGTGGTTCTGAACTGAAAACAGTAGTTTTTAAGAAAATTTTGTATGTGGGGGCTCTGATCAACCCGGTCCTTGACCCGTCTCAAAAACGGTCTACCGTCTAAGTTAGAGTTCCATGAGATAGTATACCAAATCTGGTGGTTCTAAATTGAAAACTGTAGATTTTACGAAAAATTTTATGAGGGGGGGGGCTCCGACCCCCCGGGCTTCAACCCTTTCCAAAAACCGTCTAGCGTCTAAGTTTGAGTTTCATGATACCAAATTTGATGGTTCTGAAATGAAAACTAGATTTTACGAAAATGTTGTATGGTGGGGGGGGGGGGGGAGGCTCCGTACCCCGGGGCCTTGACCCGTTCCAAAAACGGACAACCGTCTAAGTTAGAGTACCATGAGATATTATACCAAATTTGGTGGTTCTGAATTGAAAACTGTAGATTTAACGAATTTTTTTTATATGGGAGGCTCTGACCAACCGGGCCCTGACCCCTTCCAAAAACCGTCTACCGTCTAATATTTTTAGTGCCAAAGAAAAAGCGTAATATTCCTATCCTGTCTGAGTGTCCAAACCTTATAAATTTGATCAGGGCTAAAGACGTTCGAAATCGTACGTTTTCCTGCATTCGTTTTGTAAGTAACCAAAATCTGTAAACGCGACGAATTGACGTAGTCGATGAATTTGTCCGCGACGAATTGACGCTCGACGAATCGTCGTGGGCGACGAATTGACGCGCGACGAGTTGTCGCAGGCGACGAATTGACGCGCGACGAATCGTCGCAGTCGACGAATTGACGCAATGGACGAATTGACACACGCGACGAATTGACGTATAACCAAATAGCACTCCCCCGGCTGCCGCCATACCCACACACGGCCATCAGACTGATGGATCGTGTATTTAGATTCATCAGTCCATAGGGCCCGTTTCCATTGATCTACGGTCCACGATAAATGTTCTTTACACCATGCTAAACGAGGAGTAGCATTCCGAGTGGAGATGAAAGGCTTATGAGCAGCTGCACAACCACGGTAACCCATAGAATAAAATTATCTACGAATGGTACGTGTACATACCGAGGTTTCAGTATTTTACTCACCTGTACACTGAGGTCTTGTCCAGTACTCTGTCGATTAGCTGTAACGACTCTCCTGAGGCTTCGACATCCTCTATCACTGATTTTCTTTGGTATGCCGGTACATTTTGCTGCCTCGTGCACACCATGTGTCTTCCACTTATTCAGTACATCCAAAAAGTTGACTTGGGTATGTTTAAACGCCTCTGGGTTTCTCTTATAGACAACCCACTAATATAACACCCAGCAATCTTTCCTTTCTCAAAGTCAGTTCTCTCTCGCGGCGACATTTTCACTCAACGTCACAGTGAGATATGATCGCGGTCAGCTGCAGGCTTGTTTTAATACCGTTTGCAGCTGTACCGCGGATCTTAACAACGCAGCGGATTCGTTCATTTGCGTTTGAAGGGCTGTCCGGTGAATTTTGTCAATATACTGTACATCCCCTGAGTATATATCTTTATTTTTTTCTTATTCAATAGTGTAACTAACTTTTTTGATTCGCCCTCGTAGTTAACAATAATCTAGATTTTTCCATATTGAAAATCTATCTATCTAAAGTCTCAGTTGACGTGCTTCATACGAAGCGAGAAAGAGCTAAATCAGTAATTTGAGATTTTAAATTGGCTGTAGTGTTAAAGAATGATATCTTCAAACTTAAAAAGAGAACTAAGACGTTTTTAGTCCTTTCACTGAAGTAGAATAATAGTTTTGTGCTTGAATCGTGACAAAAAGCTTAAGATCATGGATTTGTCTTAATCTTTTGGCCTCGGCTTGAAATGTAGGACGTCAGTTTGATGTAATCGCCAGATCAATTCCGCTCAAGACACGCATCATTAGACAGCCTGGATCTTCCGAGGGATCATTAGACGCAGGAAAGGCTAACGATGTTAGGTAGGGTTGGCTGAAATTCCCGTTTGCTTCCCTTTTGAAATACGAACACGAAAATTGACTCCCTCGATCAATGCGGCATGGGAAGTAAGTTTTGATTTATTGTTGTTACAGCAATCTAACAGATGCTTGCGAAAGAGGAAGGAACGTCCCTTCCAGGCAATGGGGGCATCCGACTTAAAAGTAAACTGTTGCAGTTCAAGTATTTTTACAGTGCCTTTCGGAAGCTTCTTTTCGCGAAAACGGATTTATCAAGTGGAACTAACGATTTTAGTATCATGTATTGTAAAGAGTAGGAATTTTTCCCTTTAGATTACCGAAGAGTTGCTGGCGGCGGGTATTTTCCTCGAGACTCTCAGACAACTGACTTTAAAGAAAAGGTAAGATTTTGAAGGAATCATGTATATGTATTTAATATTGCAAGATCTTGAATGTATATGTTTTTTTGGGGGTAAGGGGAGGGGAAACTGAAAGAACCGGGCCGTTTAGGCAAAACACTTTATGGATAAATTTTCCAAAAGCATCCTGTTAACCATGGAATCAATCAGAAAAGAAAACTTAAAACAAGTTAGTAAAATCATGCAATGCTTTGATTATGATACGCTTTCCAACATACTAGAAATCATAAAATGGCTGTGGAATAAATCTCACTCCTACGCCCTGACCTTTGATCCCATGTCGATGATATTCAACAGAACTGGTTCAGTATACCTCCGAAATAACATGATAAAGTTTTGTCGCAATCGAAGCAATTTTACGTAAGTTATGATGCATAAGGGCTATGGAGTAGACCCCGCTTCTGTGTCCTAACCTTTAACCCATTTCACCCATTTTCAAAAGGATTCGTCCCCAGGCCCCTACAACATACTAACATTTCATACAAATCGAAACATTTTTACGTACGTTATGATGCATAATGGTGATGGAAGTGATTCCGCTCCTATGCCCTGACCTTTGACCCTCATTTCGTCAATTTTCAATAGGGTTTGTCCCCAGGTGATCCCCTACCACATACTAATATTTAATCGAAATCGAACCTTTTTTACGTGAGTTATGACGCATAAGAACCGTGGAATTGATCCCGCTCCTTTGTCGTCACCTTTAACCCCATTTCGTTCACTTTCAATAGGGTTCCTTCCCAGGTGATTCCCTTCCACATACTAAAATTTCATCGAAATCGAACGATTTTTACGCGAGTTATCGTGCAGACGAACATACGCACACAACGCGTGACGTAATGAGACAAATGGGAATCGCGCCCATCTGCTAGCAAAAGTGTGACGTCATAAAACTTTAATAGGATTCACACATTTGTTTGACTGCTGACGTCATGGAAATACAGGTCGCGCCATCTTTTTTCTTCCCAATTAATGCGTTCCCAAGGATGAAAATTTGAACATCGATTAAAATAGCTTTATTTTATAACTTGGAATACCTAATATTTTCTAAAACATAACCATAATTATGCAATCCAACATTTGTTTGTCTACTGACGTCATCAAAGTACAGGTCGCGCCATTCTTTTTCTGGTTTCAACACCACCAAAGGAAAAGTTATTGATTTTTAATATAATTATGGTTATGTTTTAGAAAATATTAAGTATTCCAAGTTATAATATAAAGTAATTTTAATCGATGTTCAAATTTTCATCCTTGGGAACACATTAATTGTGAAGGAAATGTGCGCAAAAGTTTTTCCATTGGAAGTATAGGAAGCAAAATTACTTGACGTCCACCTTAATATTATGGAATAAGGGCGATGGAATGGATCGCAATCCTATGTCCTGACCTTTAACCCCATTTCATCCATTTTCAATAGTGTTCGTCCCCAGCTGGTCCCCTACCACATACTGAAATTTCATCGAAATCTAACCATTTTTATGCACGTTATGGCGCATGAAGACAATGGAATGCATCCCGATCTTATGTCCTGACCTTTGACCCCAATTCACCCATTTTAAATAGGGCACGTCTCCAGGTGGTCTCCTACCACATTGTAAATTTTCATTGAAATCGAACCATATTTACGCAAGTTATGACGTATAAGTGCAATGGAATGGATCCCGCTCCTACGTCGTGACCTTTGACCCCATTTGTCCCGTTTTCAATAGGGTTCGTCCCCAGGTGGTGCCCTACCACATACTAAAATTTCGTCGAAATCGAACCATTTTTACGCTAGTTATCGTGCGGAAGGACGGACGGACAAAGCTGGAGCATATACGCTTTTTCAGTTCAACACAATTTTATTAACAAGGTTGGGCTCAGGAGGCGAACATGGGCGTCCTGGTACATATATTGTACGGTAAAATACACAAACTCTAAAATTCTATGTACATTATATAGAGCACGATGTATTGATTCACAAAGGAGCCTCGTGGTAAGAGGTACAGGCATTTTGCACAAGAACAATAAGAGAGATTGTAGAAACATTTCGTCTCGAAGCATAAATATATTATAGTGCTGACAAATAACAGAACGAGAATATTATAATGAAACACTGTACAAAAGGAGAACTGTAGATGACAAAGTAGACAATGTGAAACCTAAGGCAAACGGAATTACGATGTCTTAGTACTGGTAGAAAAATTATAATCAAAGAGAAAGCAAGTAAGACTATATACATTTGTACAGTATGGTGCATATATATTCACATGTGTTAGAAGATATAAGCTGTATGTTGAAGTTTGATTCCGAAAACCAATGGTGAGCATGCACGTTGAACTGAAGTTCAACAGAGCTAGGAGCAACGAGGTTATAAACTACCGACAGTCAGTTGTAACGTCGCTGGCATGCCGGCGAACCAGGAGGCGGCCGGAGACCAGGTGGAACGGAAATGTTGTTCTCTCTGTTGGGCGTCGGCCACAAGGTTCTCTAGACGAAGTCTTGAGAGGAGACGCTCCCGAAAGTGGCACAGTAGTTCCACAGAAGCTTGGTGGATGATATAAGGAGATGAGATATCTCGGCAGCGCTAATGAAATACGTAAATGACATGTTTCACCAGGATGAAAATATATGAGCAGATGGGTGGAAGCTTGACTGGCGGAGAGACCTGCAGGAGGAGTGTCTTATAGGCATCAAAAGGAAGATCAGTTGTGGCTGAACGTTGAGCAATGGAAAATGCAAGATGGAGTAGTTAAAGGAGGATGGCACAATGTAGATAAATGTGAGAGACATCAGCTTCTTGAGCACAGAAGGGGCAAAGAGGTGAGTCAAGAATGGTCATGCGGTGGAGGATGGAAGGAACGGGAAGACGGCGGTGGAGAAAAAGCCAGTGAGTGTTTATTTCAAGAGGAGCTGAAAGAGGAGAAAGGGTAGCAGACCAGAGAGCGGTGAGAGAGGATTGGGAGACATCAGGGATGATAAGGGGAGAAGGTGAGTGGGATTTTAAAAGCAACCGATAGAGAACTGAGGTTGAAAGAGAGGATAGTGGAAGTGTAGATCTGCCGACTGAAAGAAAGAAAGGAAGGGGAGGGAGGCGGAAGGAACAAAGGTCAGGCCGGTGGTGGTTGCGCGATGAGGAAACTTAGCAATGATGGTAGAGAGTAGGGAGTCATAGATAGAGCGAGAGGAGGGTGAAAGTAGAACGGTGGGTGGGAGGCTGGCGTTGGGTCGCCAGGACAGATCTGAGGTTACAAGGTCTTTGACGGTTACAACTCCGACTCGGAGCCAAGAAGGATAGGCGAAGCATGAAAGATGAGGGGGTGAAGAAGAGAGGAGAAGAACAGGGGTTCGGCAAGGAGTTCAGTGGTGGAATCGGGTGGGGATCGACTGAGCGGGAGAGAGCGGAGAAAGGTAAGAGTCTTCCGTAAGGCAGGAGGAAGGCGAGAGTGAGTGGTAGTACGGAGGTCCATTAGAATGAAGGAAGTGAAAGTGAAATTAGTGTTGCTCGAAGAGGTGATGACATTCCTTGCGGTAACGGCGTCGGCAACAGGTGAGGTATGAAGACGGAGGAACGAAGTAATCCGGAGAGCTTGATAGTACAGTCGTGTATCAATTAGGCCAATGCCACCTTGGTCAGGAGATGGCTGAGCTTGGGGGCACTGAGCCAGTGGTGTCCGTTCCAGATAACTGAGGTGAAGCAGCGAGTGATATCATTGAGACGAAGAAGTGGGGATTTAGTAGCAAGCCAGGAATGTGTGCACATGGAGAGAAGATGGGTTTGCGCAAGACGTGCACGTTGAAAATATGAGGTGCAGAACTGCGCTTTTCGCCAAAACGCAGTTGACCGATGAAGACGTGGCTGGATGGTATTCCACGTTGTGCTGGATGCTTCACCTGGGATGCCAAGATGTACGCCAAGGAAACGTTGAGAGGCTGAAGACCAGTGCGCTCCCCATGGGGAATCCAAACGGTCAACCCATGAGCCGCACCACAGGCCTGTGCTTTTGGTTGTATTAATCGCAGCTCCGGAGCAGGAGGCGTAATCGGCGAAAAGACTTTGGAGCAAAGAGAACTGTGAATCCAGGCGTATACAAAAGGTAACGTCGTCTGCATACGCCACGGAAGTGGTGACATGGCGTCTCGTGCGGGCGATGAGTGGCGGCAGGGTGGTTTGAAAGAAGCGTTGAACGGAGCGGAGAAAAGGTTCTAAGGCTATAGCGAAAAGTTGACCGGAGAGTGGGCAGCCTTGCCTCACTCCACGGCGGAAGAGGATTGGTGCTGTAAGAAAGGTGGGCAACTTGACCTGGAAACTGGCGTCCTGGTAGAGGGAGGTGAGGAGAGAAATAAACGGAGATGGAAATCCAAATCGGAGAAGTGTGGCGGAGAGATAAGTGTGGTAGATATTATCAAAGGCGGACTGTTGGTCTAAAGAGAGGAGGGCGAGGGGTTCAGAGCGGGAGCGCGCAAGGTGAATTAGATCAGTCAGGAGATGGATGTTGTGAGATAGGGAACGGCCGAGAACTGTGTAAGTCTGGTTAGGGAGAGGATGTAAGTGAGGATGGGATTTAGTCGTTGTGAAAGAAGCTTGGTAAAATGTTTGTAGTCGAGATTCAGTAGGGAAATTGGGCGCCAGTTCACCAAGTCAAGGAGATCACCTTTTTGGAGAAAAGGACAACGTATGCATTTGTGAATCCCCTCGGGAGAGGAAAGTAAGTAAAGGTAGCAGAGAAAGCGGATAGGAGAAGCGGAAGAAGAAGAGGCAGAAAAGTTTTATAAAAGCTAAAGGTTAGGCCGTCCGGACCCGGAGCGGCACTAGAATTCAGAGAAAAGAATGTAGTGTTTAGTCAGAGGGCGTGGGGGAAAGGAGTAGAGAAGAAGCGAGATGGGGAGGAACCTGAGGTAGATTAGAAAGGAGAGAATCCATTGCTGCAGAGGATGGTTGAGGAGGTTCACTGAACTTCATGGAGAAGTACTGACGGACATGGGAACAAAGCGCAATCGGCTCATCTGATACCTCTCCAGAAGAAAGGCGTAGATGATGAAGTATGGACGAAGCTCGTCGGGTGTTTTCCACCGACGTCAGGGACTCATAGTTGTGAGCATCCGGCGTCAGGTGTTGCAAACGAAGTCGGCGGAGAGTTTGTTGCGCCAGAGAAGTGAGAAGAGATCGAAGCTCTTCTTGAAAGGAGGAGAAGAGAGGATCACTGAGACTGAGCATGGATAGCATTGAACAAACCTAGTCTAGGCGCATGTTCTGGAGTGTCTTTAGTTGGAAAGAGTAGTTTCGGACATGCAGAACGAGCTGTTGCTTGATCTCCAACCAAGAATTTAATCCGCAGAGTGCAGATTGAAGCTGCGGTCGTCTGTCAATCAGGAATGACCGGACCGAAGAGCAGAATGCCGGGTCGGAGAGAAGTGCATCATCAAATGTCCACGGGCGAATTATCCTGGGTTTGAATGGTGCAGTATGGACTATGATGGCAATGGCGCAGTGGTAAGATGAGGCCGTGGGATGCGCACTCGATTCTGTCACGGCAGGAAGTAGAGTACTGGAGGCATAAAACCTGTCAAGGCGGGCTAAGAAAGGATTTTGCGCATGAGAGGAGCGCCAAGTGTAATTAGTCGACCATGGATGAATATGCCGATGTACATCATGAAGAGCGTTGTTCTTGACAACTGTCTGGAGCATGTTCGCCAGGGCATGGCGGCGCTCTCTATTTGTAGAAGACCTATGAAGAAGAGGATCCAGGGTACAGTTGAAATCCCCACCAACGAGAACATGGTCTGACGGTGGGATACGGTCGAGTGCTCTGCGAAGACGCGTGAAGAGAACTGATAAATGTGTTGTAGTGCTTGGAATATAGATATTGAATAAATGATATCTGGAAGACGCGATGGTGAAGGATGCATGTTGTAAGAGATCTCGACAAATATTTCGTACAGAGAGGGATGTGATAATAGAATTGAGAGTATGACTAATGCCGATGGCAAGACCGCTATGAGATGTTAGTCCATAGGCGTGATGAAACACAAAGTTCCACTGGCGCCATCGAGAATAGACGGTAGATGGTTTGCAATTTGTCTCTTGAAGGAGGAGAATATCAGCCCCCAACGGGTTGAGGTCTTCATATGCTAGAGAGTTGCTGAGGGGGGAAGCGAATCCCCTGCAATTAAGTGACACGATCTTGAATTGTGGGGTTCCTTGCCTCTAGCTGAAGATCTTTCAGAGCTGGAGGAAAAGACGTGAGACGATTATAGAAAATTTGTGCCCACGGATGGGTGGGAACATTCTGGCGGCAGAAATGCGACACATTGAAGATCTGCTCCGGCACAAGTTGGCGAAGCGATGGATTCTTGACTGCTAAGACACGCGCTATAGCGAAGCTTGTCGGATTCATTAAGTATGTATGGGGATCAATGTATGAGAGTGGTACGGGAGGTATATTGGCTGTTTGGAGAAATACAGCGAACTCTTCGACCGTGGGAAAGGAGACTTCGGCTGGCGAGGTGTGTCGAGGAGAACTGCTGGAGAGAGAGGTTGAACGAAGTGAAGTAGAGTTTTGCTTCTTCGCTACTCGCCTGCTGCGGCCAGAGCCGCGGCGCTTCAGTGGAGGCTCGGTGGGAGCGTTGCATTGATCAACGTCTGCAAGCGGACTTTTTTCATCATATCTTGGCTCCGAGGCCTGCTCTGCTGAAGTAGATGGTGTAGTACGCTTCGAGGTAGGAACAGTACCTGTAGGAGCGCCAGTCGGAGTCGGTGGAACTTGATGTGGGCAGTGCACGCGAAGATGGCTTTCGCCATGGCAAAACGTGCAGTGCAAGGAGGTAATGACGTCGATTCTCCGAGTTGCTGGCCACACCGTACGGTTAGGATCTTCGGGCACGCAAGCAGATGAACGTCCGACGGAAATATGACACGGGCACGTCGACAAAACCCTGCAATGGATTTGTCATCGGGATCTCTGGGCGCCGCCGAAAGGGTCGTTATTGGTCCAACCACTCGGCCAAATTTGCTGAGTAAAGTGCATAGAGCGACATCTGAGACTTCAGGCGTGACTGGGTGGAAAGTGACCTGGATAGGTCGCTGCGCCACAGGTTCAGCCAGAAGATGCACATCTTTGATGGATAAGCCAGCAGTCATCACAAGGTCTGCATGTTCTTTACGGGCAAAATACACTAATACGGCCCGTGGCTTTCGAGCCATATGAGTGATATAAGCTCCTGTAGGAAGCATCTTCTTTAGGGCAATACTATATTCCTTGAGTTTCGTGTCTGGTAATGCATCAAAACAGACACCGAAATCCATTGTGGAGAAAAATTGTTTCCCGGCTGGGGAATCCTCTGGGATATCGATGGTGGCAGAACTACCCTCAACACTGACGTAAGAGTCAGGACAAACGGGAGCAATAAACTTGGAAGGAACTCTTGCTCCGGAGGTCACTTTGGAGTAACTGAGAGACATAGAGTTGGCAGCGGAAGGAGACAACACAGTGCTGATTGCTGGTAGCGGCTTGGTAAACTGAGTTGAGCCAATTTAAGGCAACGCAACCGTGCAATCGGTCACATCCATAGCTTCGGCAAATGAACCAGGGACGTGCGTCAAGGTGGCGTCCATCTCCTGGACAGGGATATCAGTTTGAGCTTTTGCAGAGGAGTCGCGCGTCACATCTTGTATGCGTATGACGTCTCTGACGTGCATAAATGCTGATTGGTCTCCTGAGAGTGAGGAGGAGGAGGAGGTTGAATGAGCATCACTGATGTGGGCGTATACATCACCTTTCTTAACCTACGGTTGGAAAGCGTAAAAATGACGTCTTAAATAAATTTGCGGTTCATTTACTGAACCGGGAAAACGAGGGATACAGATTAATGGATATTATTACACCCACTTTCGTTATGCGGATGATAAAGTCGTTTTTCCAACTACCTCTTTAGAACTGTAGGGTATGGTCCAGGAAGCTGATGACAAGAGTAAAAAAAAAGAGATTACAAATGAACTTTCAGAAAATAAAAAATGATGTTCTATTCGTTTACAAGAAATGCAGATTTATCGATTGATGGGGAAAATTTGGAGATAACCGACTCCTACATTTATCTTGGGCAACAAAATCAGGCGATAGGCACATACGATCATGAAGAAACTAATCGGGGTATAAAAATTGGTTGGTCAGCTTTTGGAAGAAACAGAATTATATTCAAGAACAATATATGATTATGTCTTAAATGAAAAGTTTAAATCAATGCATCCTGCCAGTTCTTAGGTACGGATTAGAGACGTAGGTCGCCGCCCTGGTGGCGCAGTAGTCTAAGCGATGCCCACTGACCATTCCTACGAGACGAGTCCTGGTTCGAATCCCGGTGAGGCATGGATGTTGAATTTTTACTACGTCATTAGCTCTCACCCTTCCCTTGAACTGGTGGTAAATTAGGAACAGGAGTCTACTTATATAGCCCATTGAGTTGCTCACTGTGGTCGTTAAACCCCCAATAATAAAAGCAAGAAAGAGGACACCGAATTTTCGGGTGTAATGAGCACGTCTTTTGTATCCGTTCTGACGCAAATTAAATGTATTAAAGCTATTCAAAGTCAATGGAACCGGTATGGAAAACAATAGATCTGACGAAAGAAAGAAGATTTTCAATCAGGTTTTTAATCCCTCAGATATTGCTGTAAACTGAATCGTGAGCTTACGAACTCTTAGAAACAGAGTTATCTACAAAAAATAAGATATGACTTTACGTCCCTTGGTGGGAAAACCATGCATTATTTTAGGAAGAAAGTATTTGCAAACGTTTTGTCCATATGAGCGGTATCGGTCCAAGAAAAAATTTTTATTCGAGTTTTCAGGAGCCCAGATTTTGCTGCAAATGCATCAGAAGCAGAAATTAACACCTATGACCCCTGGTGGCCAAACCATTTTTTACCAAACATTAGAAATTACGCGAAAAATATGTTCCGTCAGGTCTTGTATGCGATACAGGAAGAATTTTTCAAATCGGAGTTTTAGGAGCAGAAAACGCAATTTACCATTGTGCGCCCTAGCGGAAAGTCTATGATTTACTTGAAAATTTTGGGTTTATAGGAAAAACATTTCGCATCGGAAACACTATCCAACAAAGAAGAAATTTCTTTAAATCGGACATCTAGAAGTAGAGATATTGCCAAAAATAAGATATACATCTATGCCTCTGGCGTAGAAACCATGCATTATTTCAAGAAGAAAATGTTCCTAAAATGTTTGTCGACATGAGTAGTATCGGTCCACAAAAGACTTTTTTTCAATCGAGATTTTAGAAGCTTATATTTTGCTGCAAATGCATCAGAAACGGAAATTAAGACTTACGCCACCTGGTGGCCAAACGATTTTTTACAAAAATTTGAAATTACGTGCAAACGATTCCCATCAGGAGCTGTATCCGGTGCAGAAAGAATTTTTCGGATCGGAGATTTAGAAGCAGAGATATAGGGGAAAACGCAATTTACATTTACGCCCCCTTGCGGAAAGTCTATGAATTACTTGAAAATTTTGAATTTATTGGAAAAACATGTCACACTAGGAACACTATCCAACAAAGAAGGCATTTTTTAAATCGGACTCTTAGAAGTCGAGATATTGACAAAACTAAGATATACATCTACGCCCCCTGGCGTAGAAACCGTGCACTATAAAAGAAGAAAATGTTTCTAAAACGTTTGTCGGCATGAGTAGTATCGGTCTACAAACGACGTTATTTTCAATCGAAAATTTAGAAGCTCGTATTTTGCTGCAAATACATCAGAAGCGGAAATTAAGGTTTACGCCCCCTGGTGGCCAAACCATTTTTTTACAAAAATTAGAAATTATGTGCAAACGATTTCCCATCAGGAGCTATATCCTGTGCAGAAAGTATTTAGAAGCAGAGATATAGGGCAAAACGAAACTTACCTTTACGCCTCCTAGCGGAAAGTATATGAATTACTTGAAAATTTTGAAATTATATGAAAACATGTCACGCGGAAAACACTATCCAACAAAGAAGGAAATTTTCAAATCGGACTCCTAGAAGTTGAGTTATTGACAAAAATAAGATATACATAGTTGCAGAGTTATGGTGTCCATAGGGGGATGGACAGACAAACCGATGACATGAACATGATCTTTTTTTTACGAAAAACCTACTAAAAATGCGGATAACAATGGCGTTGTCTGAAAGAAAATATTTTTGGTATGAAGCGCTAATTTGCATATGTACACTGCTGGCCACCCAAAATGCAACACCAAGAAGGAAGCATCCGACTGGCCTAAAATTAGCAGCATGCATCTTCCGCGAGAGGACATGCAAACGATTAGCATTCCAGGGCATATGCAAATCATGTGCGCCCGGCACGCCACCGAGAAGCGCTACAAGAAGGGTGCACAGAAGGCGGTGTGTAAGTAGAGGAAGTGTGTAGTGCTGCCGGAACTGTGCGTGGGAAGCTTCCTTATGCCTCGTCGGAAAATACGGCAGTCATTCCAGCACATTTCGGAGTTCGACAGAGGACAAATAGTGGCTTATCGCGATATCGGTTTATCGTACCGAGACATCGGCGCCCGTGTGGGACGATATCCAGCCCCAGTGAGGCGAGCATGGATTTGGTGTGTGCAGGAGGGACGGACGGACCGACGTGAGCGATTGCCGCAGCTGCGGCAAACCACCGAACGAGGTAACCGGCATGTTGTGCTGCGGACATTGACGGCTCGCACCGCCGCATCACGAACGTTAGCGCAGGAATTACGATGTGTTGCGCAACAAACTGTGTCAGCACGTACCGTTCAACATCGTCTGCAGGAGCTTGGACTTGCCGCACGGCGCCCATTGCTCCGATTACCATTGACGTTACACCACTGGCGAGTGCAGCGACAGTGGGCCGTTGAACGCTGCACCTGGACTACGTAATGGCACGACATTGTTTTCTCCGACGAATCCCGCTTCTGCCAGAAACACTACGATGGTCGGATCCGCGTGTGGCGGCACCGCGGCGAGAGACTGTGTGACGCTTGCATTATGCATCACCGTACTGATCCGTCGCCTGGCGTTATGGTTTGGGGAGCAATTGGATATGACACCCGCACCCCTCTGATACGCATCGCCGGTACACTCAACAGCCACCGCTACATCTCCAACGTTTTGGAGCCTGTAGTCCTCCCTTACCTGCAGGACGTACCAACGGCCACGTTTCAAGAGGGCAGTGCACGCCCGCACGTGGCCCGCATCGTGCAACAAATCTTCACGGCCTACCAGGTGTCACTGCTGCCATGGCCTGCCTGTTCTCCCGATATGTTGCCCATCGAACACGTCTTGTCGCTGATTGGCAACTGAGTGGCCCGGCTAGCACCACCTGCGGCTACGCCTGATGAACTGTGGCAACGTGTTTAAGTAGCCTGGACCGACATACCCCAAGCCCACTTTCAAGGCCTCTTTCGTTCGAGGCCGCGCCGTGTGGCGGCCGTCATTGCCAGCCATGGGGGCCACAGGAACTATTGATGCCTGCGTGGTCCGCAAGTCGCACGGGCCTGTAAGCTCAATCGTTTCATCTTTGTATCTGTAGTTATGTGTATAGTAAATCTAGCTTTGCTATCTCGTGTCCTTCTTGGTGCTGCATTTTGGGTGGCCAGCAGTGTATATAGGATGAGTCAAAATTCGCAAAACACCCTCGTATTTCAGAATCGGGAGGGAAAATGAAATATCTGAAAATACCAGCAAAGAATCGGCGAGGGGACCTAAGTTTAGGCTATTTCCGGAACATTTCCGTCATCTTTAAATCCGCCTTATTGGATCAAGGCAAGATTTTTGAAATGGTAAGGGGGTCATGTTGCATATCAAACAAGACCAGAATTTTCTCAGAAATTGATTGCTGTAATCAGATTTGACATATGTGTTGTGGCTTACAAGGTTTTAATACAGAAAGTTGAAGTAACCATTGTTTGTTACAGATAACTGAAGATGACATTGACAAAAGAGGAGATGATTGAGGTGATCGTAATTACCGGGGAGCGTAGCTTCTGTATCATAGCAGCAGACTTCAAATACCGACATCCAGAAAGATCACCAATTTCACACAGCACTGTCACATACCTGATATCCAAATTCGTAGAAACTGGGTCTGTGGACGACAAGCCACGTAGTGGTCGGGCGAAAACTGCTGCCGACGATGAAACCACAACAATGGTCTTGGTATCCTTTGCAAGGAGCCCACAACGTAGCAGACGATGTCTCGCAGCAGAATGTAGTATCAGTTATTGTGCGGATTCTTCACACCGCTCACTGGCATCCGTTCAATGGCTAGGTGTTCAATTCCATGGTCATTGGATTGGCCGGCGCTGTCCAGTAGAATGGCCACCCAGATCTCCCGAACTCACACCACTCGATTTTTATCTGTGGTGTCATCTGAAACACCTGGTGTATCCTGAGAAAATCCGCGACAAACACCACCTTCAGCAGCGCATCCTGGAGGCCTGGAACTGCATTACTCCCGATATTCTCGTGAGGGTGCATAACGACTGCATCAAGCGCCTTAATCTCTGTGTTCAGCAACAGGGACAACACGTTGAGCACATCAAGAAGCTACGTATCAAAATGTACTTTAGAGGTGAGAATCCTCCAAATACGTATCGTTAGTGAATAAAAACAAGATAGTAAAATCATGCAATGCATTGATTATGATACGCTTTTCCAACATACTAGAAATCATTACTCAAATTAGTACTCAAGTTATGAGGAAAATGGCTGTGGAATAAATCTCGCTCCTAAGCCGTGACCTTTGATCCCATTTCGATGATATTCAACGGAACTAGTTCATTATACCTCCGAAATAACATGATAAAGTTTTGTCGCAATCGAAGCAATTTTACGTAAGATATGATGCATAAGGGCTATGGAATCGATCCCGCTTCTGTGTCCTAACCTTTGAACTCATTTAACCCATTTTCAATAGGATTCGTCCCCAGGCAGGTCCCAACAACATACTAACATTTCATCCAAATCGAAACATTTTTACGTAAGTTTTGATGCATAATGGCGATGGAAGTGATTCCGCACCTATGTCCTGACCTTTGACCCCCATTTCGCTAATTTTCAACAGGGTTTGTCCCCAGGTAGTCTCCTACCACATACTAAAATTTATTTGCAATCGAACCTTTTTTTACGTCAGTTATGACGCATATGGGCAGTGGAATGTATCCCGCTCCTATGTCCTGACCTTTGACCCCATTTCGTTCACTTTCAATAGGGTTCCATCCCAGGTGTTCCCCTTCCACATACTAAAATGTTATCGCAATCGAACGATTTTTACGCGAGATATCGTGCGGACGAACATACGCACACAACGCGTGACGTAATGAGGCAAATGGGAACCACGACCATCTGCTCGCAAGAGTGTGACGTCATAAAACTTTGATAGGATCAACACACAATGCGTGACGTATGGAGACAGACGGCGTGACCGCGCGTCAACATCTAATGGGACGACGTCATGACACTACACTAAAAACGTGGTAATTCGGGGTGGTTATTTAACCCACTGAACGAATTTTCCTAATGTCGAGATCATGCTAAATCGATTTATAGTATTATAAAAAGGTAGGTAAACGACTTTCATCAAAATCCTTTATAGAGCCGTTTTCAAAAACCAAAAAAAACATGCATACAAGAATTGCTCTTTTAAGGTGAATGTCAAGTAATTTTGCTTCCTGTATTTCGAATGGAAAAAAATTATGTACACATTTTCTTTCCAATTAATTGCCTTCCCAATGATGAAAACTTGAACATAAATTAAACTAGCTTCATTTTATAACTTGCAATACTTAATATTTTCTAAAACATAACCATAATTATGCAGTCAAACATTTGTTTGTCTACTGACGTCATCAAAGTACAGGTCGCGCAATCCTTTTTCTGTTTTCAACACCACCAAAGGAAAAGTTATTGATTTTTAATATAATTATGGTTATGTTTTAGAAAATATTAAATGTTCCAAGTTATAATATGAAGTTATTTTAATCTATGTTCAAATTTTCATCCTTTGGAAAACATTAATTGCGAAGGAAATGTGTACAAAGTTTTTTTTTTCCGTTGGAAGTATAGGAAGCAAAATTACTTGACGTCCACCTTAATATAATGGGATAAGGGAGATGGAATGGATCGTAATGCTATGTGCTGACCTTTGACCCCATTTCATCCATTTTCAATAGGGTTAGTCCCCAGGTGGTCTCCTACCACATACTGAAATTTCATCGAAATCGAACCATATTTACGGAAGTTATGACGCATAAGTGCAATGGAATGGATCCAGCTCCTACGTCGTGACCTTTGACCCCATTTGTCCCATTTTCAATAGGGTTTGTCCCCAGGTGGTCCCCTACCACATACTAAAATTTCATCGAAATCGAACTATTTTTACGCCAGTTATCGTGCGGACGGGCGGACAAAGCTGAATCATATACGCTTCTTCAAACTACGGTTGGAAAGCGTAAAAAAGGCATCACTCTTTTCACGTTTTAGCAACACACAGCAACCGAAAAGTTGTTTTTCGGTCCCCGTCGGGAACAGAATCCCATATCTCTCGATATCTAGCCGAGCGCGTTAGCTTTATACCAGAGTGACCAACAATTCACGGCGCTATGTGTGTTTTTCTGTCAGCTTGTGACATCATAAATCCGTAAGACGGGCTTAGCTACTGAGACGTCTCCATCTGGTGGGCATTAATTATGTCTTTGTTTATTCCCTGACGGTATTTGGAGGATTCTCACATTGGATCTCGCACTTTGGATTTAACTGCTATAATTAATATATAATCTGTGCCGTTAATGCCCACCAGATGGAGACGTCTCAGTAGCTGAGCCCGTCTTACGGATTTATGATTTACGGTTTAGACGGATTTACGGATTAGACAAAGAGGTGTGACGTGCCTTTCCCGCAGGATGCACACGACATAAAGGCAGATAGCAGTAAGCACGAACGTCTGCGTAGCTCAGTTGGTAGAGCGTGGAATAGGGGGACTCGGGTTCGATGCCCGGCGTGGACAAAATGACGGAGAAATTTACTTCGTTATAATGGCGCCCAAACTTTCCGAATGACCCGGCCGTTCAAAATCTCGCAATGGTGTGATGTTCTTTCCACACCGCGAGATAGGAAAAATAAGAGAATCCCTTCTTCAGCGCTTCCTAAAAATAAATGTGTGTGACGTTGCATTCCACACACCAGATTGACTGGGAATTCTCAAGTGCACGTTGTACAGCGGATGGCTGCCTGCAACGATTCATGGTCACGGCTGACTCGTGGGCGATGCCCACGGCCCTCTTTATGGGTGGGGGGGAGATGTGACGTACCTGAAGGACGTACACAACATAAAGGCAGATAGAAGTCAGAACGAACGTCCGCGTAGCTCAATTAGTATAGTGACTCACTCCGGAGTGAGAGGATCTGGATTCGAACCCCGGCGTGGACAAAATGAGGGAGAAATTTACTTCGTTATAAAATACAAACTACCAGATAAATTTTCCTTACTGTTGCTGTATCAAACTTCTCCATTTACAGCGATCTTGACATACAACTTGGGTTTCACTGACATCTATCACACGCCGTACGCAAGACCTTCTATACTTTATTCTCATAATCTTTTTCTCATGCAGACACTCCTGAATGTGATCCTTCCACGATTTCCTTCGCCTTTCTCTGTCTTTCCTTCCTGCCACTTGTGCTAAAAAGATTTTCTTAGTAAACATCTTACTACTCATTCTTCCAACATGGCCAAACCACCGAAGCATATCGGTATCTACCTTTGCTAACAACATTTTGCTTCACATTAGACAACTGCAACACACCTTCATTCCTCACACAATCAGAACGTGTCTTGCCACAAACCCCCCGTAATTAACGCATTTCTTCAGCACACCAGACGACTCCTATATTTCTTCTGCAGTACGCAAGTTCCACTGCAATACATCAGAGCAGGAACAATTTCACTCTCATACACATTTCACTCTCATACACAGCCATGCTGGACTCTGCTGAGAACATATCATTCTTGTGAAGACCTTCCAACGCCGTTATGACTTTCAATGAAGATTTCACTCGTCTACTAATTTCACCATCCAATTTGCTCTCTCTGTCAAACATGCTTCCTAAATACACAAACTCATTCACCTGGTTTTATCACTGTGCCATTTAGACTTATATTACATATAATCCATTTAGACTTATATTACATATAAGTCTAAATGGATCTCAATAACCATAACTTTGGTTTTTCCCTCATTTATACTCAGTTTGAATTTCATGGAAACTTCGTACATCCGGGGCAATATATTCTGCAACTCAGTTTTTAGCACGTCTTTTGTAAAAAAAGATCGTGCTTCTTTTACCGGTTTGTCAGTCCGTCCGTCCGTCCGTCCGTCCGTCCGTCCGTCCGTCCGTCTGTACACACGGTATCTCTGCAACTATTAGTCCGATTTGAAAAAATTATTTTTGCAATCGGAAGCTTGAAATATGCGAATGATGATCCTTCACTTCGTTTTTTTTTAACGATGTACAATTTTGCCGCTAGACGGCGTAAATGCAGATGATGTCGAATTCAAAATTACGTTTTAATCCACATATTTGCTTCTAAACATCCGATTGAAAAAATTATTTTGTCTTTCGATTCCATTTATGTCGAAGAGTGTTTTAGATATAATTTCCTTTTCAAATTACGCATAAATTTTTCCGCTAGGGGGCGTAAACGTAAATAACATTTTTCCCGATAACTCATCTCCTAAAACTCCGATTTGAAATTTTTTTTTTCAGCAGATACATCTCCTGATGGCAAATCTTTTGCAAATAATTTTGAATTTTTGGTAAAGAATGCTTTGGCCACCAGGGGACGTAAGAGTTAATTTTTGCTTTTGAGGTATTTGTTATAAAATATGAGCTTCTAAAATATCGATTGAGAAAATTCTTTCGTGGACTGATGCCATTCACATCGACAGAGCTTTTCGAAATATTTTCTTCTTAAAATATTCCACAGTTTCTCCGCCGGGGGCGTGGATATATATCTTATTTTTGTTAATATCTCTACTTCAAGGAGTACGATTTGAAAAATTCCTTCTTTGTTGGATAGTGTTTTCCGTGTGACATGTTTTTCATATGATTTCAAAATTTTCAAGTAATTCATAGACGTTCCGCTAGGAGGCGTAAATGTAAATTGCGTTTCCTACTCTTTCTCTGCTTTTAAACCTCCGATTTGAAAAATTCTTTCGGCACCGGATACATCTCCTAATGGGAAATCGTTTGCACATAATTTCTAATTTTTGTAAAAAAATGGTTTGCCCACCAGGGAACGTAAATCTTAATTTCCACTTCTGATGTATTTGCAGCAAAATATGAGCTTCTAAATTCTCGATTGAAAAAAACGTCGTTTGTAGACCGATGTCGACAAACCTTTTAGGAACATTTTCTTCTTAAAACAGTGAATGGTTTCTACGCCGGGGGGCGTAGATGTATATCTTATTTTTGTCAATATCTCTACTTCTAGGGGTTCGATTTGAAAAATTCCTTCTTTGTTGAATAGTGTTTCCAGTGTGACATGTGCTTCGTATAACTTCAAAAATTTCAAGTAATTCATAGCCTTTCCGATAGGGGGCGTAAAGGTAGATTGCGTTTCTCCCTATATCTCTGCTTCTAAATCTCCGATTTGAAAAATTATTTCTGCACCGGATACAGCTCCTGATGCGAAATCGGTTGCACATAATTTCTAATTTTTGTTAAAAAAATGGTTTGGCCACCAGTGGGCGTAAATCTTAATTTCTGCTTCTGATGTATTTGCAGCAAAATATAAGCTTCTAGATTAACGATTGAAAAAAACGTCGTTTGTAGACCGATACTACTCGTGTCAAAAAATCTTTTTAGAAACATTTTCTTCTTAAAATAGTGCATGGTTTCTGCGCCAGGGGGCATAGACGTATATCTTATATCTGTCAATATCTCGGCTTCTAGGAGTCCGATTTTAAAAAATTCCTTCTTTGTTGGATAGTGCTTCTAGTGTGACACGTTTTTCCTATAAATACAAAATTTTCAAGTAATTCATAGACTTTCCGCTAGGGGGCGTAAAGGTAAATTGCGTTACCCACTCTTTCTCTGCTTCTAAACTTCCGATTTGAAAAATTCTTTCTGCACCGGATACAGCTCCGGATGGGAAATCGTTTGCACATAATTTCTAATTTTTGTAAAAAAATAGTTTGGCCACCAGGGGGCGTAAATCTAAATTTCCGCTTCTGACGTATTTGCAGCAAAATATGAGTTTCTAAATTCTCGATTGAAAAAAACAGTCTTTTGTTGACCGATGTTAATCATGTCGGCAAATCTTTTAGGAACATTTTCTTCTTGAAATAATGCATGGTTTCTACGCTAGGGGGCGTAGATGTATATCTTATTTTTGTCAATATCTCTACTTCTAAAAGTCCAATTTGAAAAATTCCTTCGTTGTTGGGTGGTGCTTCCGATGCGAAATGTTTTTCCTATAAATTCAAAATTTTCACGTAAATCATTTAAGACTTTGCGCTTGGGGGCATAAAGGTAAATTGCGTTTTCTGCTCCTAAAACTCCGATTTGAAAAATTCTTCCTGTATCGCATACAAGACCTGATGGAAAATATTTTTCACATAATTTCTAATGTTTTGTAAAGAATGTTTTGGCCACCAGGGGTCATAAGTGTTAAGTTCTGCTTGTGATATATTCGTAGCAGAATCAGGGCTCACTAAAACTCAAATAATTTTTTTTTCTTGGACTGATACCGCTTATATGGATAAACCTTTTGCGAATACTTTCTTCCTAAAATAATGCATGGTTTCCAAACCAGGGGACGTAAAGTCACATCTTATTTCTGTCGATAACTTTGTTTCTAAGAGTTCGTAAGCTCAAGATTCCGTTTACAGCAACATCTGAGGGATTGAAGACCCGATTGAAAATCTTCCTTTCTTCCGTCAGATAATATTGTTTTCCATACAGGTTCCATTGCCTTTGAATAGCTATGATAAATTTAATTTTCGTTAGAACGGATTCAAAAGACGTGCTTATTTCACCCGAAAATCCGGTGTCATATTTCTTGTTCTCTCTGCCAACATGACAGTGTCATCAGCATACGGCAGTCTGCACACACGAGTATCACCAAGACATAAACCAGTAATATCTATTTTGGCATCACACATGTGCGCATCCATAAATATGTTAAACAGCCATGGTGACATCACACATACTTATTTAACTCCAGTACCAATAGAAAACCATTTTGATAAAAAACACCATTCACTCATACATAAACTCTGCTATCAGCATACATGACTTTTACACTATTTAGTAGATTTCCAGTAACACCATATTCATTCAATACCTTCCACAAAAGTGTCCTATTTACTCGATCGTAAGCTTTCTCTAAATCTTCACTGCTGGCCACCCAAAATGCAACACCAAGATGGACACGAGATAGCAAAGCCAAATTTACTGGACACATAACAACAGATATAAAGATGAAAGGATTGAGCTCACAGGCCCGTGCGTCTTGCGGAACACGCAGACATCAATAGTTCGTGTGGCCCCTATGGCTGGCAATAACGGCCGCTACACGCCGCGGCATCGAACGAAAGAGGCTTTGGATGTGGGCTTGGGGTATGTCAGTCCAGGCTGCTTCCACACTTTGCCACAGTTCATCATGCGTAGCCGCGTGTGGTGCTTGCCGGGCCACTCGGTTGCCGATCAGCGACCAGACGTATTCAATGGGCAACATATCGGGAGAACATTTGGGCCACGGCAGCAGTGACACCAGGTGGGCCCTCACAACGTGCGGGCGTGCATTGTCCTGTTGAAACGTGGCCGCTGGTAGGTTCTGCAGGTAAGGGTGGACTACAGGCTCCAAAACGTCGGAGATGGTGCGGTGGCTGTTGAGTGTACCGGCGATGCGTACCAGAGAGGTGCGGGTGTCATATCCAATTGCGACCCAAACCATAACGCCAGACGACGGCAGGTATGGCGATGCATAATGCAGGCGGCATACAATCTCTTGCCGCGGTGCCGCCACACGCGCATCCAATCATCGTGGTGTTGCAGGCAGAATCGTTATTCGTCGGAGAAGACAATGTCGTGCCATTCCTTAGTCCAGGTGCGGCGTTCAACGGCCCACTGCCGCCACACTCGTCGGTGGTGTAACGTCAATGGTAATCGGAACAATGGGCGCCGTGCGACAAGTCCCCTCTCCTGCAGACGATGTCGAACGGTACGTGCTGACACAGGTTGTTGCGCAACACACCGTAATTCCTGCGCTAACGTTCGTGATGTGGCGGTGCGAGCCGTCAATGCTCACAGCACAACATGCCGGTCTTCTCGTTCGGTGGTGTGCCGTGGCTGCAGCAATCGCTCACATCGTTCCGTCCGTCCTTCCTGCCATTGTTCGTCCTCTGTCGAACTCCGAAACGTGCTGGAATGACTGCCGTAATCTGCGACGAGGCACCAGGAAGCTTCCCACGCACAGATCCGGCAGCACAACACACTTCCACTACTTACTCTCCGCCTTCTGTGCACCCTTCTTATAGTGCTTCTCGGTGGCGTGCCGGGCGCATATGATTTACATCTGCCCTGCAATGCTAATCATTTGCATGTCCACTCGCGGGCGATGCATGCTGCGAATTTCAGACCAATCGGAAGTTTTCTTCTTGGTGTTGCATTTTGTTTGGCCAGCAGTGTATGAAGGCAGCAAAAACTTTCTTACCAACGATACTTTTCAGTCATCATGCGTAATGGAAAAATGTGGTTAGTTCAGCCTTTACCAGGGATAGTAGAACTCTGAACATCCTATAATTTCTCTGATGTAAGATCCCGTACTTTTTCAATAAAGACCTTACTGAAAAATACCTTTAAAAAGCAAATCCTCTGAAAATGCCATACAGAATGTTCAGAAATTCTCTAAAAAACAATATAAAATGCTCTAAAGGAGGAAAAATAACTGACAATGAAATTTTGAATTCTCAAAAGTGCAGTCCTTAGTTAATAGTGAAATAACCATGTGCGTGTGTTTTTACAATATAGTGGAACCTCCATCTTTTTAGTCCCTTAAAATTTTACTTAGATTCTACGGTACTTCGCCTGGGCGTAAGAAGGGTCCAAACGTATTGCAAAAGGAAATGTGACTCAAGCAGAATAAGTTGCAATACGGAAGACACAGTGTCGTGCTAAAGAGAAAAGAAAGAAGTTAATACAGGGTGTCCCACAAAGGACTTCCTGATTTTAAGATGAAATAAGTCGGAAACGGAGATCGATAGAAGAATGAAACAAGTGACAAGTGATGTGTTTATTTTGAAAGCCGTAAAAATCTGATACAGAAATTTCAAAATTACTTACAAATGTTGCCGACAGGTGGCGCTGTACGCTTTAGTCGCAGTAGGGCGTAAGAGAAATAGTCTATAAACTGTCCTCTGGAAGCAGTCGTTGAAATCACATGACAATTGATTCAAAATGTGCACCTTTCGCAGCACAGGGAGGACGCAAACGAAGAATGAAATTTTCAGTCACCCTCTGTAGTGTGTCAACGGAAATGGACGCACATGCCTCACCGATCAACTCTTCAAGCTCGTCCAGTGTTGCAGAATTGTTCTGGAAAACAGTGTCCTTCAATGTGCCCCACAAAAAGTAGTCGCAGGGGGGTAAGATCGGGTGAGTATGGAGGCCAATCCATGCCTGTTGCAGTAAATGTGGAATAGTTCAAAGCAATGACTCTATTCCCGAAGTATTCCTCAAGAAAGGCAAAACCCGCTGGGGTACGGTGTGGTCGGGCCCCATCTTGCATAAACCACGAAGTCCCTGATACCCCAGTACCAGAAAAACACGTTGCTCCACGGAATACATGACTTCATCCACTTCCTTCAGTACGTTAAACTCCTTTCACGTTTCGACAGCGAAACTGTCCGAAGACTGATCGCTCTGTGCTTCACAGCATTATTTACAGGACTCCGCACTGCAACACAGCGTACAGCGCCACCTTTCGGAAACATTTGTAAGTAATTTTGAAACTTCTGTATCAAATTTTTACGGCTTTTCAAATAAACATACCACTTGTTTTATTCTTCTATCGATCTCCGTTTCAGAGTTATTTCATTTTAAAATCAGGGAGTCCTTTGTGGGACACCCTGTATTTACTTGCAACAGTAATCACAGGAGGCTAGTTCCAGCACCTATGTATGTCTCAGTCCCCTAAACAGGTTGGCGGGAATGGTTGAGAGCGCTTGGAATATTTCCCGGAGGTGCTTCTTCGTTTGGTCCCTGTTGGTTCTTCTCATGCTTTCGCGCGGGCGATCGCGTAATTGTGCAGTCACACTTTACAGTCTTCAGAATTGTTCAGTTTTTCTTTCCAATTGGATGTCCTAACACTAATCTCCTACCTTGCTGCTTCAAAGGGCTATTTATGACCAGGGGTAAGGCACTGCCTTCCTATATAAATCCTCTACACTATGATGGATTTTTAAAATTTTGCAAGAGGTCATCAAGTTTTAATGAAAAATCGGGGATGATAACACAAAGACCCTTGAATTTACACTTATGCTTGTGATTAATTTTGCCAGCTCAAATATTCAGTTACAAACAATAAATTGTATTCACTGTTCTAAACCTGGATGTATTCGCTCTTGAGCTAAGTACAGGTTTCTGCAGGCTAACATTATGTAAGGTACATTCGGATCTCCGCATCGCTACATTCACTGACAATATCTGTGTTCATTCCCTCATTATCTACCGGGATTTTCTAAACCAACTAACAAAAATATTAATCTAGGCCAAACTTCCGGACAACAGCCACTTTAAAACAACGGTCACTTTTTTACAGTCTGAGTGGTGACCATCATCCAGAGGTTTTGGAGTGATATTGAACTCTTAGTTATCATACCTTCTCTCAACCTTTAAATCACATATTCCTGAATCTTTTATTTTGGCATTAATTAATCTTCAACTCACCTTTCTTTCGCTCGCTCTCTCTCTCGCTCTCTCTCTCTCTCTCTCTCTCTCTCTCTCTCTCTCTCTCTCTCTCTCACAGCCATTCACATCTTTCTCAATCCTTAATCCACAATTCGGTCAGTGCCTATACCTCACTCAGTTTTTGACTCAGTTCGCTAAAAGTGGTTATTTTGCCCAAAGCAAATACAGGAGTTACACTGTTCCCAGGTCACTTGTTTTACGGCTTGAGCTGTTACCGTCATTAAGATGTTTCAAAATTTATTTTTAGTTGTTTACGTTTTTGCCACGTTACACGCAGTTACGAATACAAACTACGAATCCTTGATAAAACAAAAATGAACAACCCAAATGAAATTCACATTATGCACTGTTAAGAATCTCATATACAAACACTCATAGTACAACATATCAGGAAACCAGATAAAGGCTAATGTTAGGTTAACTAGCTCCCAGCTCTTAAAGAAAGAAAACTTTCAAGTAATTTAAATATTTTTCAACTTCTATAGACATGATCGCAATACAGTATAATTGAAGTGTATGTAATGTAACTGTAAACATATTATTCCTTCAGTGCTCTTTTAAATGATGCAAAACTGACAAGTGATTTTATGAAAACTGTCAATCCGTACCAGGACCGTGGACAATGAGCGTTAATATTTAAATACTGCGTGTTCGCAGATATTCTACGTAGGTTGACTTTAAAAGATCGTATGCCTTCATGAACAATCTTATTTAAATGATTTGGGAAACGTTATTAAGTCAGACACATTACAACATCAAGCACAATATCAGTGGATAATATACACTGAAGAGCAATTGAATTGGAGATACATCTCTAGTAACTTGTAGCACCACTTTTCGTCCTGATGACGGCGGCGATTCGTCTCAGCATGGACTCGACAAGACACCCGAAGCGTTGGGAAGCCATACGGATCCACGATCTCTGAACGAGCTCCCACAGTTCACAAAGATTTGATGGAGTGGGGTCAGAGCCTCGAACATCTCTCTCAATGGCATCCCAGATGTGCTCAATGGGATTGAGGTCAGGTGACCTAGCTGCCCAAGCCAGCGAGGTCACGTCGGTGGAGTGTTCATCCAACCATTCGGATACAATTCGGGAGCGATGGCGCGGGGCATTGTCTTTTTGCAGGATGAGGTCCCTAGTGGGATGTTGAAGACGCACAAACAGGAGCAAATGGTCGTTCAGGATATCTCGGAAACGTTGACCTGTGAGGGACAATGTCACACCTACCAGTGGGCCCCATTTCAGTCCACGTAAACAGTCCCCAGACGAGAATGCCACCCGACCAGCTTGATGAGTACCCTGCTGGCAAGAAGGATCCATCGCTTCATGTGGTTTGCGCCGTTCTTGTATCTTGCCATCCGCATGTACCATCGTGAATCTCGACTCATCAGTCCAGGCACCATTTTTCCGCATGTCTAGGGTCCAGTGGCGATGTTCCCGCTCCCATGCTAATCTTTGCACCTTGTGATGTGCGGTCAGCAGCGGTACCCTCGTGGGACGATGGCTTCTGTACCCCATAGCGAGGAGATGGTTCTGGATGATGTGGCTGCTTACACGTTTTTGTGCACCAGCGTTAAATTGCCGAGTGATTTCTTGCACTGTGGCCCGTCTATCCGCTGCTACAATGCGAGCTAGCCGACGAAGACCCCGCTCATCCACACGCTGTTGTCTACGGCAGTTGGCCCTTGCAGGAATGGTTTTACTGGATTCGAGGTACTCACGGTGCACCCGTAACACAGTGGCTCATGAAAATCCCAGTGCCTGCACGACTTCCGAGATAGAGTGACCCATTTGTCTCGGGTCCCTGAAATTTGCCCATGATCAAATGCGCTTAGATGCTTCGTCTTACCCATACTGCGCCCGAATGTTCCTGATTCTCGTCGCATCACTCCTTATATTGTCGGATCGCTGCATACGTCATGTCGTTTCCGTTTACAAGGCCGCCCACAACGCCACATTTGCATAACGCCAGCTGTCTCTAATTCGATTGCTCTTCAGTAAACAACGGCCGTTCCATAAAAACTGAGAGTAAAATCACATAAAATAAAGAAATATAGGCACAACAAAATATATGTTATTCTTTCTCAAAGTATCTTCCCTCGGATGATATGCAACGGTCCCGTCGTACAGTCCACTTTTCAAAGCATGTAGCGAAGGCATTTTGTTGAAGCTGCTTTAGCGAGTCCTGTACAGCTTGAATAACGTCAGCATCTGTGCTGAAGGTTGCGCCACAGAACTTCTCCTTCATTGTTGGAAATAACCAGAAATCGCGCGGGGTGAGGTCCGGCTGTTGAGGCAGGCTGTGGCATGATTTCGATACTGCATTTCGTAAAATCTGCTGAACACAAGCATCCACATGTGGGTGGGCGTTTTCATGGTGTAGGGTCAGCTTCCCCACCAGTTCCGGTCGCTTAATCGATATGTGTCGTCGCAGACGCTGCAAGACTGAAATATAATACTCAGCATTGACAATAACTTGTGGAGGAATGGCATGCTGGTAGACTAAACCTTTATGATCAAAGAAAATTATCATCACTTTCGCAGCTGATTTGGTTTGGTGGAATTTTTCGGAGGAAACGAGCCTGTTTATTTATTTCCAGACACTGAGGGGGTCGAAATAGTGGACCCATATTCGTCGGTGGTTATTACTGTATTTAGAAAGTTTGGATCCTCTGCAATTATTTGTTTCCACTCATGACATATCTGAACTCTGGCTAGCAATTGTTCTCTTGTCAGGTGACGAGGTACCTATCTGGAATACACACGATGCAGCAGTAATTTGTCGCGTAGAATGAGGAATATGGACGTTTTACAAATATTAGTTCACGCCATTATGTCTTCTCACGCCATTCGTCGATCTTCTTACAGGATTGTCCAAACAGTGTTAAGAATACGCTCCTTAACAACAGTTTCAGGTCGACCAGGTCTAGGAGCAAAATTTTCTGACAAACGCCAGTTTTTGAAATCGTGGTGCCATCTAAAATATCCTTGACTCACCCACACATTTTTCTTTTAAGCTTTTTTCATTAAATCAACTGTTTCTGGAGCCGCTTTACCCAAACGATAGCAACATTTTATCGCACAACGCATTTCACTTCTTAACGCTGAATCACTCACTTCCATAATTGTATGGCAAAATGCAGACGTACCTTAAACAATTGCGCAATAACAAAACCAGAAACTGTTGCAATAGATACTTTCTTAATTCAGTTAGTCGTCTGCGTGGTTATTTTCCCCCTTCGCACTGTTGCCAACTTAAAAAAATAATTCTCAATTTTTGCGGAACGGCCTTTGTACATTGATGAATAAGTGTTGGAACTACTTAGAGCTCGCAGCGAACCTATTATGCATATTACGAACTTTGTCACCATTCAGAGAATGCTCCTACAGACTACAGTCTAGGTGAAGCTATTCGAGACAGTTAGGTATGTAGTGTACATAAAAGTTTCTTTTGTTTCGCGTGTTAACTCTGATTATATTTGGGAACCCCTCATTTAGTCAACGACATTTGCAAACTGGACTTGTCACAGATGTTGTTGCTTGAATATTATGAATATACATAGCTGTGTTTGAAAGTAATAGTGTATGTACATTTGTGTTTGTAAATTATTTTCATAAATATTTTTTAAACTTTTGCATGACATGCTAAAATGGCAATAGCAACGGGTAGATTATACATTTTTAGTATATATCTTCTATATCGTATAAAATAAATGTCGGTGCAATATATACACTGAGTGGCCACTATGACCACCTGACAGTTTTAAGCAAATGCGCCATGGCTGCACGCTGTTGCAGCTAGGGGGCGAGACTAGTATAAAAAGGGAAAGCTTAGTGCTTGCGACAGTAGTAGAAGTGATTTTTGGGTGACGAGATGGGTAAAAATGCGACTCCCGCGTAATAACTTCAACATATACATCACACTTTAGTTTCTGCTGAAACAAAACTCCCGAAAACTTTAATATTTCTTGAAAAACCAAAGGAATATAATTTAGAATCATTTCCGGAAGGGTCTTAACACGAGCCTTACGATAAAGTAAAAGCATACATCTTTTTTTTTTTTTGTGCAATGTTAAGTGTTAAAAATTTACAACGAAGCCAAGTCTGATATTTCTGTGAAGCGCGGTGAACACGAGCTATCAAGTTAGGCACCACGGCGGAAGAAAAAATATGCTTGTGTAATGAGGAAAAAAGAGTGTATACGCACTAGAACGAACACAAAAATTATCATTAACGTAAATTAAAAGTAATAATGGCCCTAGGACGGAGCCCTGTGGAAATCCGAAAAGATCAATTTTATTACTAGAGCGAATATTTCGAAATGGAATGTACTGCCTCCTCCCAAAAAAATAATTTTCAAAAATAGGTCTCGCGACTCCCCTAATGTCAATATGTTCCAGCTTAGATAACAGAATGCCATCACTAAAAGCATTGAAGGCACGAGATAGATCGCAAAAAACGCCTACAACACCTAAGCCTTTATCATTAATAATTTTTAAATAATTCAAAAACCAAGAATGACTGTCCCCGTAGAACTACCACGGCGGAATTCATATTGCTTTCTGTTTAGTAAATAATTAGTTTCAACATAAGATAACAACCGACTATGAATGAACTTTAAAAACTTTTAGCACAAACAGAAATGACAGATACAGAACGATAATTTGAGACATCAATGTAGATCCCTAAAAATAGATTATAAACTCTGCATCATCATACCTTCTCTCAATCTTTAAATCACATAACCTGAAACATTTATTTTGGCATAACTTGATTTTGAACGCTCTCTCTCTCTCTCCCTCTCTGTCTGTCTGTACGTCTCTCTTTCTCTCCCTCTCTGTCTGTCTCTCTCTCTCTCTCTCTTTCTCAGCCATTAATTCACCATTTTCTCAATCCTTAATCTACAATTCGGTCAGTGCTTATACCTCAGTTTTGAACTCACTTCATTAAGAGTTGTTAATTTGCCCAAAACAAAGCATACAGAGGGCTACTGATTCCAAAGAAGGAACACCATCTGTGCCTTACTAAAGATGGACGTGTATTTTAACTTAAAGTTAAACACAGTGTGACGTACCTGCCAAAAGGACGCACGCGACATGAAGGCAGATAGGAATCAGAATAAAACGTCTGCGTAGCCCAATTGGTAGATCAACTTATTCCGGAATGAGGGGACCCGGGTTCGAATCCTGGCGCGGATAAAAATGACGGAGAAATTTACTTCGTTATAATGGCGCCCGAACTATCCGGATGACCCGACCGTTCAAAATCTCGCATTGGTGTGATGTTCTTTCCACACCGCGAGATAGGAAAAATAAGAGAATCCCTTCTCCAGCACTTCGAAAAAAAAAAATAAGGGGGAGATGATGTGACGTACCTGCCAGAAGGACGCACGCGACATAAAGGCAGATAGGAATCAGAATAAAACGTCCGCGTAGCTCAATTGGTAGAGCAACTTATTCCGGAATGAGGGGACCCGGGTTCGAATCCTGGCGCGGATAAAAATGACGGAGAAATTTACTTCGTTATAATGGCGCCCGAACTATCCGGATGACCCGACCGTTCAAAATCTCGCATTGGTGTGATGTTCTTTCCACACCGCGAGATAGGAAAAATAAGAGAATCCCTTCTCCAGCACTTCGAAAAAAAAAAAAAAAAATAAGGGGGAGATGATGTGACGTACCTGCCAGAAGGACGCACGCGACATAAAGGCAGATAGGAATCAGAATAAAACGTCCGCGTAGCTCAATTGGTAGAGCAACTTATTCCGGAATGAGGGGACCCGGGTTCGAATCCTGGCGCGAATAAAAATGACGGAGAAATTTACTTCGTTATAACAGACTAAAATAAATGTGAAATTTTGAAAACAGGAAAATAACTGAAGATAAATATAATAATTACTTCTGAGTTGCGTATATGAAATCTCTAGAGTAAAAGTCCTTGTATTCAGTTATGTTCTTGAGTACACTAAAAATGCTGTTACCATGCCGAAAAGGACTTAAATAAAAATATATCATGACGTCTTCGTCAGCGTAATTAAGAAAGTTTCAAATATATTTCTCCAGTAGATATGATAATTTGGGTTGCATAATTATACATTTGCGAAGATTTAAGGAAATCCTTATTCAGTCAATACGAAATTCACCAGTTGCTAATTATTTTTGCCGTTAAAATTTAAAGCTGTTCTTGTGCTTCAATGTGTGCTAATTAAAATGAAGTTCTTGAGATTGTTTTCCAAATCAATGAGTATTAAAACATCTTCAAAAGGAAAATTATACGATAGCAAAAAGAAGAAAATAGCTATATACAACATCAAGCCTCATTTATTGATTAGGAAGAGCATTTCTGCATATCTTTAAGATCGGGAACACTAATTTTTATTAATGATAGGAACATAATGAGGAAACTGCTGGTGGAAACATCTCTCAAGCAAAAAGTATAAGAAGGCGATGGTTCAAAAAATAAGGTTAGACAAAATTAATAATCATCTAGTGTTTTTTAAAACCATTTGGGAATAAAAACTTCGCATTAATGGTTCTCCGAAATCTTTAGCAGGGTTTCCAAATTTTACGTGCTTTTTGTTCTCATAAAATCATTTTTTATTTGAGCAATAAATAATTCAAGGTATCTATTTTCTATTTCACTAACGAAAAAAAAATATTTCCTTAGAGTACTCAAACTGTTGTAATCACAGGGTTCGTTTCTTTTTTTATCTCTGTGTGTTATATAAAATGGACTATAAAGTAAAAAATATTTTTTGTAATTAAAGAATTTGAAAGCTAGAAAGAAAGTCCGAACGCATATTCTTTCAGTTAAGAAACAATTCAGATAAACGAAAACCTTTGGCTGGCAAGAAGAAAAAACATTTCTTCTTGCTTTGACCTTTCTCTGTTTTTGTCAGCAAGATAAAAGAAAGGTCAAAGCTTTACACTGAAGAGCAATTAAATTAGAGTTAACTGTCTATAGTAACGTGTAGCACCACCTTTCGTCCTGATAACGGCGGTGATTCGTCTGGCATGGACTCGACAAGACACCGGAAGCGTTGGTAAGCTATACGGATCCACGACCCCTGAACAAGTTCCCACAGTTCACGAAGATTTGATGGAGGGGGGAACATCTGTCTCGATGACATTCCAGATGTGCTCGATGGGATTGTGTTCAGGTGACCTAGTTGGCCAAGGAAGCGAGGTCACGTCGGTTTAGTGTTCATCCAATCATTCGGATACAATTCGGGAGCTGCATTGACTTGTTGGAGGATGAGGTACCCAGTGGGATGTTGAAGACGCACAAACGGGAGCAAATGGTCGTCCAGTATATCCCGGTAACGTTGACCTGTGAAAGAAGATGTCACACGTACCAGGGGTCCCATTTCAGTCCACGTAAACAGTCCCCAGACGAGAATGTCACCCCCACCTGCTTGAAGAGTACCCTGCTGGCAAGAAGGATCCATCGCTTCATGTGGATTGCGCCGTACTCTTATCCTCCCATCCGCATGAACCAACGTGAATCTGGACTCATTAGTCCAGGCCAAATTTTTCCACATGTCTAGGGTCCAGTAGCGATGTTCTCGCGCCCATGCTAATCTTTGCACCCTGTGATATGCGGTCAGCAGTGGTACCCTCGTGGGACGATGGCTTCTGTACCCCATAACGAGGAGATGGTTCTGGATGGTGTGGCTGCTTACACGTTTTTGTGGTGATTTCTTGCACTGTGGCCCGTCTATCCGCTGTTACAATGCGAGCTAGCCAACGATGAACCCGCTCATCCACACGCTGTTGTCCACGACAGTTGGCCCTGGCAATGATGGTTTTACCGGATTCGATGTACTTACGGTGCACCCGTGACACAGTGGCTCGTGAAAATCCCAGTGACTGCACGACTTCCGAGATGGAGTGACCCATTCGTCGGGCCCCGACATTTTGCCCAATACCAAATGCGCTTACATCCTTCGTCTTACCCATACTGCTCCGACTCTTACTGATTCCCGTCGCATCACTCCTTATATTGTCGGATCGCTGCATACGTCATGCCGTTTCCGTTTACAGGTCCACCCACATCGCCACATTTGCATAACGCCAGCTGCCTCTAATTCAATTGGTCTTCAGTGTAGATGAGATTGAGGATGCATTATTTTTTTGTAAAGTCAGTAGTGTGGAGACCATCATCATTATTAATCACTCTGTGAAGTAATTATACATTAAATACGAGATGTAAAATTTAATTCCCGGAATTCACCCTTAGAAAAAGTGTCTGCCAATCTGTATACTAGGGCTACTGACCCTTCTGAGTAATTCCTTTCCGAGGTTATGTACACTCTAAATCGAAAAAAATAGTTGCCCTCAGAAGGAAGCAACCGAATGGAACGAAACTTGTCTGGTAGGCTTCACATCGTGAGACATGCAAATGATGCTGTCATCGTGCTGAAAAGGTCGTGCATGTGACGAGCATGTGCCTGACCGTCAATATAAGTTCATCCCGTTGCGCGATTTTGCTATTCTGACTCGTGCTGTTGTGTTCGTTACACCCTTTGCAAAAGACGTTTGCCTCGGAGAAAAGTTTTGAAGCAATTCGAACAGTTGGAAGAGTTCGAGAGGGGCAGGATCGTCGGGCTACGGGAAGCGAGATAGCCTTATCGCCGTATTGCGCGCCGTTTCGGTCGTGCGGATATCACCATAGCACGCTGTTAGAGTCAGTGGATAGAACAAGGCCCGCAGCAGCGACAGGAAGAGACTGAGTGACCTAGACGAACCAGGGAGAGATTGAACCGACGGTTGTCTGACATGCGGGGAGTTACCAAACAACCACGATTGCGAATATTCAGCGAGCTGTGGTGCCCTCCATGCATCGTCCGATTAGTGCCAGAACCATTGGCAGACAGCTGCACGACGTAGGAATACACGCACTCAGACCGTTACGACGACTGCCCTTAACACCATTTCTTCTTCGTTAAATTTTGCAATGGTGTCGAGCCAGATGATCAAGGAACCACTCAGAATGGCAGAGAATGATATTAATTGACGAGCCCCGCTTTTGTCTTGCAGGAGACGACCAACGAATATGTGTGTGGAGACACCGTGGTCAGCGCTAAGGTGAACGGTTTGTTGTCGAGTGTCACACGTCCAGTATGCCTGGTGTTAGGTGCAATTGCCTAGGATTCCCGATCACCTTTGGTGTTCGTTACAGGCACTTTGATAGCCCAACGTTACGTTAATGAAGTCCTGCAACGAGTGGCCCTACCTTTTCTGAACTCTCACTCCGGTGAGATTTCCCAACAGGACAACGTTCGTCCGCATACTGCTGCCGTCTCGAGAGCTTGCCTTCAAAACATTGCCACTCTGTTATGGTCAGCTGAATCGCCAGACCTATCGCCGAGTGGTCATGCTAATCTCAGTTCACCGTTGACACAGTACATAGAACCCTGCTGAAAATGGGGCTACGTAGCTGCTAGATGCTCCGAGTGCTCATGCTAACCAAAGTTCACCGTCGAAAGGGCCTACAATTGGTACGCGAGCATCAAAACTGGATCTTGAATGAACGGAAGAAGGTCGTCTGCTCCGACAAATCGCATTTTCGGTTACACGATATGGACAGACAGGTGCGTGTGCGTGGTTTACCTGTAGACTTGTTGGCACCAGGATGAACCGTTAGACGAAAGCAAGCAACACGAGGAAGTGTAATGTTTTGCGAAACATTCTGCATAGGAACGCTGGTTCCAGTCTATCATGTGCAGGAAATTTTGGCAGGAAATTTACTACTCTCTACCTAAACATCACTGCAGACGAGGTACATCCTTTCATTGCAACTACAGGGTGAGTCAAAAGTCGCATAACACACTTGTATTTCAGTAACGGAAGTGTGAAAACATAACTTTGTCCGAACCAGTGCTCCCTAATCCCGGAGTAACTCGCTCTCTCAACTGAGCTACACGGACAGAATGTCTCGCTGCAGATTTGTGGTCTTGACACATGTTTTAACTTCTGTAGTACGTCACATTATCTCCCTCTTAATATTTTTTTTGTCTTTGTAGAGAAGAAGGGTTTTTTTTATCAATTCCAAACAATGTGTGGAACGAACATCACACTTTTGTTTGAAGAAAACAACGAGCAGTAATTCGAGTTAACACAATCGGGCGCCGATGTGGAAACACAAGTTTGTCAGTGTCTCCTCACTCCTGAGTAAGCCTCTCTCCCAACTGAGCTACGCGGGCAGAATGTCTCCCTGCAGATTGATCGTCTTGACACATGTTTTTTTTTTTTTTTTTGTTATTGGATGTTTAACGACCACCATGAGCAACTCAATGGGCTATAAGCAGTCGCTCGTCCCTAATTTAGGGTCACTGGTTCCAGGGAAGGGAGAGAGCCAGTGCCGTAAGACAAACACAACATTCATGCCTCACCGGGATTCGAACCCGGACCCCTTTCGGACGAATGAGCAGAGGCCATCGCTTAGACCACTGCGTCACCTGGGCGGCACGCATATTTTCACCTCTGTAGTACGAGGAAAACTGAAATATCTGAATTCCATAGCAAAGAATCGGTAGTTTCCTTCAAAAAACTATGGTTACTTTAAATTTTGGCGTTGAAAATTTGCGAACCACAGCACATATGCCAAATCTGATTACGGCAATCAATTTCTGAGAAAATTCTGGTCTTGGTTGATATGCAGCATGCCCCCCTTACCATTTGAAAAATTTGACCTTGATCGAATATGGCAGATTTCAAAATAGCGGTCATGTTCTATAACGAAGTAAATTTCTCCGTCATTTTTATCCGCGCCAGGATTCGAACCCGGGTCCACTCATTCCGGAATAAGTTGCTCTACCAATTGAGCTACGCGGACATTTTATTCTGATTCCTATCTGCCTTTATGTCGTGTGCGTCCTTATGGCAGGTACGTCACATCTCCTGGTACGTTACATCATCTCCCTCGTGTGCGTCCTTCTGGCAGGTACGTCACATCTCCTGGTACGTTACATCATCTCCCCCTTATTTTTTTTTGTTTTTGAAGTGCTGGAGAAGGGATTCTCTTATTTTTCCTATCTCGCGGTGTGGAAATAACATCACACCATTGCGAGATTTTGAACGGTCGGGTTATCCGGATAGTTCGGGCGCCATTATAACGAAGTGTATTTCTCCGTCATTTTTATCCGCGCCAGGATTCGAACCCGGGTCCACTCATTCCGGAATAAGTTGCTCTACCAATTGAGCTACGCGGACATTTTATTCTGATTCCTATCTGCCTTTATGTCGTGTGCGTCCTTATGGCAGGTACGTCACATCTCCTGGTACGTTACATCATCTCCCTCGTGTGCGTCCTTCTGGCAGGTACGTCACATCTCCTGGTACGTTACAGTTCCGAAAATAGTCTAAATTATAGGCCTCCTTCACCGTTTCTTTTCTGGGGTTTTCAGATATTTCATTTTCCCCTCGTTTCTGAAATACAAGGGTGTCCTGCGATTTTTGACTCACTCTGTATATTCTCCTCTAATGGTGCCACTTTTCACAGCATAATGCGCCGTGTCACACTGCCAGAATTGTTCGAGGAACACCAGGGAACCTTTCAGGTATTGCCTGGCCTCTGAATTACTTATACACGAATCAAATCGAATATTTGTTTTGATTGGAGGTTTAACGACTACCGTGAGCAACTCAGTGGGATATAAGCAGTCGCCCGTCCCTCATTTAGGGCCACTGGTTCCAGGGAAGAGAGAGAAAGACAGCACCGAAAGACAAACACAACATCCGTGCCTTACCGGGATTCGAACCCGGACTCATCTCGGACGAATGATCAGAAGTCTTCGCTTAGAATAGTGCGCCACCGCGTCGAACAAATCCAGTATCTTTGCTTTGTATTGGAACAACAAATCCGGTCTGTGGAGGCTAAACTATGAAACGTACAAGACTTAAGGTATCCCCTTCGTTGAAAAGGTCGTTTTGGACCAAAGTTAACATTTTGTAAAAATCCGTTCATTTTTAATCCGATGAGTAGATACAGAGTTATAGCAATCGGAATATCTAAACTCTGGTGTCAAACGAACGGGAAGTGACACTTGAAACGCGTTTTTGCAGGACGAAATTTTTGCCCCGAACTCTTTACGAAAAACCTGATTAGTGCAAAAGGTACGTATCTAATAACGCCGCCATGAGAGCATTTGTCATTTTCATGTAAGACTTTCGTCCACAATGAGTAGAGTTTGGGTCCCAGCCACCTACAGCGAGATCGCCTTTTGGGCAGGACACAAAAACGGAAGGAATGAGAGCAAGTCTAGCCGACTTTGACAGAACAGTTTGTAGTGAGATGGCGCCACCGTACAAGTACGATATTGCACATAGAAGGGTGAGAGAATTTCAGGGAGGACATAGGAAAGGATACCCATTTTAACCAGTGGGTCCAGCCTGGGGGCCGTCACTTAACGTGCTCGTCCGATATTCAGCGATTGTTAGTAAATCACACCATCTCTGAAAGATCAGCCCAGGCTAGAACCTGGGGACCCAGCATCGATAATCTGAAACACTAACCACTAAGCCATCCGCGGCAGGTACGTATCTAAATAAATTGATGAAACTTAGTATAAATCTTTCTTACAATGTTGTGCACGTAACGAAATAAAAGTTTTGCTGTTTGTCGGTTCAAAGTTAATTTATAGGTATTTATTTACATTCAACATAATGAAGAAATTCGTCGAAAATTCACACTAATGCATGCAGGAGTGAGTGTTTCTCAGCAGTATTCAGGAACATCACTTACCTTTTAGTGCACTCCATAGATAATAGCCATGCGTATATACAGAAGCAAACAAATACCATCATATATCTGTAACATTTTTATTCAGAGGGTTTACCGTAAACGACATATTTCCTTAAATTCTTTCACAAATTTCCAAATTTTTTGGAAATTTATGTTGATATCATTTTTTTTAAACATTTATGTGTTTTTGTGTGCTGGCCTTCCTAAAACAAATTATCCACTCTTGCATTTTTTCAAAAAAATGCCACCAACGTAGTTGGATACCATAAAGGATACGCTGGTAAGATGTTACAATATACAATACAATTATTTATTGCACACATTTAAAACTTACAGTTATATGAAATTGCAATACACCAGGAGGAATCTGAACACATTGGTTGTAAGGCGATTCCCCCTATCAGATGTAAGAAAAAGAATAAAACATATGGCATATATGAAAGCAAGTAAGATGGTTATAACAGAAGCACCACTGTTAGCAGCATGCTTGGAACTACAATTTAATGATAGGGTTGAGATTCGTTATGGAGATCAGGGGGATTTACAATGTAATTTCGCAGAGACAAGGAAATCTTTTTGATATACCTTATACTGGGTCAATGCCTCGTTGGGTAAGAGTAATTTTGGCGGCATGTCTAGGACCAACATCATGTTAGGAAGACGGTCGTAATGTTTTGCATTTGCGATGCTTATCGGCAGCCATTTGTAAAATTCTGGTTGAGAAAATTCCATGAAGACTCAGGGGGCATAAAGGCCAAAGTTTTCAGCACACAATACGAAAATGTCTGTAAATACATACAGATGATATTCACACATTTTTAGAACGTTTTCGATGAGAAATTACAGTAAATAAAAGCAATTTAAAGAATTAAAACTGGCAACAGCGTGTTAAGTGAACACGAAAGAAACATCAAACATCTGCTGCAATGCTAGAAAACTAAGCCGTCTTCAACACGATTATAAGTTAAAACCTTTGATTTAAACACAGGGGTGGAAAAACATATGGTTAAAAATACACAAGCACTTTCTCTTCTTCAGGTGTGAGTGTTAACGTGATGACAACGGGTTATACGCATGTGGGATTATGAGTGGGCCACAACGCACATGCGCAATAGAGCATGAAGAATATCTATAGTTAAGTTGTTTTTAACGCGTTCAGAGTTAATTAGAATCAGTATTTTGCATTGCATTCTGTAATAATATTTTTCATGGGGTAGGCACAACGTAGGGAAGATTGTCGTTATAGCAGTGCTTCTATTTGGCAATAATTACAATTATTAAAGGGTTTATATAATAATAATTTCACTATTTGTTGTTCATAAAGCTTTTCACCCAATCCAGAAGAAACTGTAGCTTACATTATGAAAAAACGTGAGCGCGTGCATTACATGTTATTGTCATTACCGTTACTATGTTCATTTTTAAATTGTAACATTTTCAATTCGCAGTTAATGTTTTCTGAAGATGGACCCATTGTCTATAAGATAGATCTTAAAGTTTATTTACTCCTAATTTGTTGTTGTTTTTCTTGACTCTGAGATATTTATCGCAAGTTTAAATCTTGCAAAGACGGTTTCATGTTAATGTACGTATACTTCAGCAAGATAGTAATGATCTTTTGAATTACTCTTTTTTAAAATAGAGAGATTTAAAGAACTTGTTACATGATTTAAAATCATTTCAAATACTTTCACCAGAAAACTTTAAAAAAATTTGAAAGAATTTCACGTTTGATAAAATCATTGGATGGGATTAAAGTACACGCATTTCAGATTTATTCAAATGTCCTATTTTTCTGAAATTGTTATATTTTCATACGTTTTCGGTATTGCCTTTGATCTGAAAATTCAGTTGAAGAAGCGTTTCACGTATTAATACTCTGCTAAGAATTTGTTAAAACGCAAAAATTGGCTACGGCTGAAAGTAAAAATACAAAAATTTCCTTCTGAGAGACACGCATTTAGTCTTTGTCTGGGAGTTTTACTTAGAATTATCGAAAATATGTTTCTTTTTTTCTTATTTCAGAATAGTTTTACTTTTTATAAACCTGACTGAACGCAATTGGAATATGAAGAAACTTTCTTTGACTTAAAATTCCTTTACGATTTTTGATTTCATATGTTTCTTTTTTTTTCCAATAATACACAAAACGAAAACGTGAAATAACGCAAACAATTCTCTGTGAAAGGAATTAATTCCGTCACATGCTGGAAGGAAAAATAATGAAAGAAAAAGGGAACACAGGTACCTTCGGTTTAAGGGGAATACAAACTCGAAAAAATAAGAAGAAATAGAAAAACAAATGCCGCCAAAGACAAAGATAATTGCTTTTTAAAAGAGTCGGTCTTTCTAGGAAGACATTTTTTTTTACACATACACTCAGATGACAGTTTATTAGGTACATTTGTATTTATCACATACAGAGGTTTATCAAAATAATGGGAACACATACAGTTTGTGGAGAAGTTTTTATTAATGAGCTGTAGACCACTTCGAGCTTTCAGAACGGAAACAATTCCTCTTGGAATAGGCTTATAAAAGTCATGCACACAAGATAATGGAAATTTGGTCTATTCTTTCATTAAAATATATCCCAAATGTGCCAGCGATGTTCGAAGCAGAAAGTTTGATCTAATCTTTCGTTTCACGTATTCCCACAAATGTTCAATAATATTGAGATGTGGTGATTGAGGGGGTCTAGTTAGCTTTTGTGCTTCATGCTCATGCTCTGCAAACTACAACCTGATAGTTTTTTTTTTTTTTTTTTTTTTTGGAACAATGCACTGCAAATAAGGGACTCTTGGCTTGAGACCATTATGTTCTTGAGATCAGGATCATAAACAATGAAGTCGTACATTTATGATGTGACACGACCGGGCAAGATAACCAATGGATATGAGGAATAACGTGATTTGGCCAGAGATAGAAATGGATAACGGGCCAACGGGTCGGGTGAAGGTGTTCGTGTCCCGGTTTTGATCCGGTTTTATTTTTGAAAAAAGAAAAATAAATTCCAAATAAAAATGCGCGTTCTGGAATTCTGTAGTCGATACTGGTACCCACGGAATAAATAATGATTTGCCATGCAAAAATATTGTCGTCTCTTTCTTAAAGCGACGTCAGATATACCGACACCATATCGTAAATAGATACAGTGCAACTTGTCTAATACGAACGTTTTTAATTCGAATTATTGGTTAATTTGAATTTTTCGTTTGGTCCCTTGAATTTTCTATAAAAATAATGTTAAAAAAAACACACCTTTAATTCGAACCTTTTTTTGCTTAATTTGAAGAAAACCCCATTTTCGTAATCTCATAATTTCAACAATTTTCTTTCAAAATGGGTACGCACTGTTCTGGATGAAGTTCCGAGTGTTGTTACGAGGTCGAATTCACAAGCGCCAATTCTGCCCGCTCTAGGTTTGCCTGAAAGCTGTTGTCATGCAGGTGGTGGCAAGTGGCTGGAAGGGGTCAAGGTCACGACACTTCCGCCTTAGGCTGTAACCGTAGATATTTAGTTTGTTTGCATTTTCGCGAGGTAAACAATGTAACTGCTTGCTGCGGTTATTTTAAAATCTGTTTGCGTTTATGAGTAGTGCTGTAACCTGCTGTACCAAAGTTTTTCATCATGTCTTTGTGTAGACCAGCCCGTGGTGAGTACAAAAGATTGACTTTAAGGCTCAAAAGGCGGAAGTGATTCATGAAGTGGAAATGGGAATAAAAAAAGGTCTCATATTGCAAAGGACGTTGGCATTCCTCCCAATACGTTATCCACTTATCTAAAAAATAAGGATACAGTTTTGAATTCTCTTGGACTCAGCGTAGTGGTGGGCAAAGGCAAAATGTAAGAGGACCGGACAATCCCGATGTTGAGTAGAGGGTTTTGAAGTGGTTTAAGCAGCCACGTGGCAAAAGCATTCCACTAAGTGGCACCGATTCGAGCTAAAGCTGAAGAATTTGCCACTAAAATGGGGGGAAATGATTTTAAGGCCAGTACTGGCTGGCTTGTTGAATTTAAAAAAAGAAATGGCATTTTTTTTTATATCTATTTGTGGGGAAAGTGCAGATGTTAACTTCGAAGCAGCTAATGACTGGAAAGGAGAACTGTTAGAAATGGTTGAAAACACAGCCCCTAAAGACATTTTCAATGTCGACAAAACAGGTTTATTCTTCAAATGTACCCCAGACAAAACATTAGACTTCAAAGGTGAACGCTGCAGTGGTGGAAAACATATCTAGAAACGGGCAACGATTTTAGTCGGAGCTAATGTGGATGGATCGGAGAAACTTCCTTTATTACTGATTGGCAAATCAGCTAACCCACGCTGCTTCAAAAATATAACAAGTTAGTAAAATCATACAATGCATTGATTATGATGCGCTTTCCAACATACCAGAAGTCATTACTCAAGTTATGAGGATAATGGCTGTGGAATAAATCTCAGTCCTGTGCCTTTAACCTCATTTCGATGATATTCAACAGAACCGGTTCAGTATACCTCAGAAATAACATGATAAAGTTTTGTCACAATGGAAAGATTTTTCCGTTAGTCATGATGCATAAAGGCTATGGAATAGATCCCGCTCCTGTGTCCTAACCTTTGACCCCATTTCGCCCATTTTCAATAGGATTCGTCCCCAATCAAGCGCCTACGACATACTAACATTTTATCCAAATCGAAGAATTTTTACGTAAGCTATGACGCATAATGGCGATGGAAGTGATTCCGCTTCTATGTCCTGACCTTTGACCCCATTTCGCCCATTTTCACGAGGGTTTGTCCCCAGGTGTTCCCCTACCATATCATCATCATCATCATTGTCAACCATTATCAATCCACTGCTGGACGAAGGTCTCCCCAAGTTTCCTCCACAACGGTCTGTCTTGTGCCAGTCTCCTCCATGTCACCCCTGCATACTTTCGAATTTCATCCACCCATCTCCCATGTGGTCTTCTTCTGGGTCTTTTCCTGTCCCTTGGAATCCAATCTAAAATTTCAGCTGTCCATCGATGGTCTGTCCTTCTGGCAGTATGTCCAGCCCATTGCCATTTCAGGGATTTAACTCTGATTATGATGTCTTCCACTCTTGTCATTTTTCGGATCCACGAGTTCCTCTTCTTATCTCTCCTGGTTACACCAAGCATGCACCTCTCCATGCTGCTTTGAGTTGTCTGCAGCCTTTGTATGTCTCTTTTAGTTAAGGTCCACGTCTCTGCACCATACGTAAGCACTGGAAGGATGCATTGATCAAACACTTTTCTTTTAAGACATAATGGCATATTGCTCTTGAAAATTATGCTGTTTCTTCCAAAAGCTCTCCAGGCAAGTTTTGTACGCCGATTAATTTCTTCATCAACCATATACTAAAATTTAATCGAAATCGAGCCTTTTTTACGTTAGTTATGACGCATAAGAGCAGTGCAATGGATCCCGCTCCTATGTCCTGACCTTTGACCCCATTTCGTTTACTTTCAATAAGGTTCCTTCCCAGATGTTTCCCTTCCCCATACTAAAATTTCATCGAAATCGAGTGATTTTTACGAGAGGTATTGTGCGGACGGACATACGCACACAACGCGTAACGTAATGAGGCAGATGGGAATCGCGATCATCTGCTCGCAAGAGTGTGACGTCATAAAACTTTAGCAGGATCCACACGCAACGCGTGACGTAATGAGACAGATGTCGTGACCGCGCGCCAGCATTTCAATCGTGAGATTGTGACGTCATAAGATTTCTAAGCATGGGAAACATTAATAGGACGCCATGACACTAAAAACGTGGTAATTCGGGGTGGTTATTTAACGCACTAAACGATTCCTAAAGTCGAGATCAAGCTAAATCGATTTCTAGAACCAGAAAACGGTAGGTTAACGACTTTCATCAAAATCCTTAGAGCCATTTTCAAAATAAAATTTACATACATACAAGAATAGATCCTTCAATATTATGGGATAAGGGCGGTGGAATGGATCCCGATCCTATGTCCTGACCCTTGACCCAATTTCGTCCATTTTCAACAGGGTTCGTTCCCAGGTGGTCCCCTACCACATGCTAAAATTTAATCGAAATCGAACCTTTTTTAGGTACGTTATGACGCATAAAGACAATGGAATGCATCCCGTTCCTATGTCTTGACCTTTGAAACCATTTCACCCATTTTCAATAGGGTTTATTCCCAGGTAGTGTCCTTCAATATACTAAAATTTCATCGACATCGAACCATATTTACGCAAGTTATGACGCAACAGAGCAATGGAATGGATCCCGCTCCTATGTCGTCACCTTTGGCCCCATTTCGTCCATTTTAAATAGGGTTCGTCCCCAGGTGGTCCCCTACCACACACTAAAATTTCATTGAAATCGAACCGTTTTTACGCGAGTTATCGTGCCGACAGACGGACGGACAAAGCTGGAGCATATACGCTTCTTCAACCTACAGTTGGAAAGCGTAAAAAACTAACCCAGTTGAATATGAAGCAAATAAAAAAGCGTGGATGACGAGTGACATCTTTGAAAAATGGCTTCTAAAAGTCGATAAAAAATTTCGGAAAGAAAACAGAACGATTTTCCTGTTTATTGACAACTGCACAGCACATAACACCATACCTCTGCTGGAAAACGTAAAGGTCATTGTTCTTTTCCGAATATGACTACAGTAGTTCAACACATGGATCAGGGAACTTTAAGCACTTCTACCGACGCCATGTAGTCCAGACAATTCTATCAGGTATCGATACACAAGATCGCTTTAAAATCGACCTTCTTCAAGCTGGTCGTATGACTCGCACTGCATGGTAACAAGTTAAACCTGAAACTATAGCCAACTGTTTCCGAAAAGCAGGCTTCTGGAACCCCGATGATGAGTCTCAACCACATCAAGATAACGGTGGTGAGGAGATCGTACCCACTGTGGAGCACTGGGAAGACGTAGGTCGTGATGTACCGAATGAGGCTTTTTTGAGAGTTGATGACAATTTAGCTGTTTGTGGTGAGCTCACAGATGATGAGATCTTGGCTGATGTTTTTAATAAGAAGACCTACCGTGTATCTTCAGATGAAGAACTGGAATAGCCAGAAGTTCCTGAAGAGCGCCTTCCAAATTCAGTAGAGGCCTTGGTTCACCTCCTACAGTTAAGGAAGTTTGTTGAGGGACAGCAGAATGTAAGTGACTCTATTTCATTCACTCTATATACTTGAGGAATTTACACTTACCCATAACATAAATTCTAAGAATCAGACCAAAATTTCCCTTTTTTTACATAAAATATGTAAATTTACTGTACTGTATTTTTTTTTTTTGTATGTTGTGAATAAATATGTTGGTTTTTACAGCAATTGAAGTGATTTTCGAATGTGCCCATATTCAAACTTGCCTAATGGGAATTTGTCGATAGTTCGAATTATTCTTGTGGTCCCTTCAGCTTCGAATAACCCAAGTTACACTGTACTTCCTTTGCATTATTTTACAGTGCGATTGTCCAGGGCAAAATACAGGCAACACCATTCGCCTGCTTCTCAGCTGGATTCGCCGTCTCCGTGCGAAGTTCACTGTATGTCTAAGAATCACTTTTCACATCGCATCTATTACATTGAGCATTCAGAGGTTTTCAATTGATGTGCTAAAATCCTGTTCCCATGACACATCATGTCGAAATTAACTTCTTATTTGTTAACTCTTTAAGCGGCAGATGTATCTGAACCAAATGGTGCCTAACAATTGCTGAGATGACCAAACATTAATGTTCATATAGCTGCCGGGTTTGACGAAAGCTACGGCAGAACAATTCCTTTCCCCTTATCATCTCAGTAGTATGGCGATAGATCTGTCACAGGTGAGAAGCTCTTTGTTCTAGTCCTCTATTCTAGCGCTCTCTACATGTCTGTCCTGTGACCTAAGGAATGAAAAAAACAGCCTGTTTCTTCTCAGTGTCATGGTGTCATTGTTTAGATGTCCAGAACTTCTGATACGGATATCATGCAACTAGGCAGAAAAAGATGATTCAAACATCGTCTCTCTCACCCTTCTTGGGTTTGTCATCATTGTTGTACCCCTTTCAGCAGGTAATCATTTTTAAAATATTGGTACCAATTATTTTCCCTAAATGACCACTTTGAATAACATCTGATGCTCAGGTTCATTCCTTCCAGCCGCGTTTGGCGCAGTTCTTAGACTCTGGATATATCCGTTCGAGCTCATTTCGATCCATTATGCTAACCCGAGGTAATTCGTTTCAACCAGTTAAAGGGTTAATATGGATGGATTTAATATTAAGGAGGTTGAGAATGGCGTCGAGGCAAACAAATACGTGCTTATTTGCTTATTGAAAACCACAAAGGGAAGAGCGAATGCTGAAAATTGTGTCGTCTCATTAAGGAACCGGTGAATAATTCTGTGTTGTTTGGTCTTGCTTGTTGTTCCAAATGGGGAAAGTGTATAATTACAAAGAAACATGTCGACGTTGTAATAAAAGATTATGAACCACAAATCTAGCGAATCGTGTAAAAGTATGCGCACCGCCATCAAAGCGTGGATTGAGTTTCGAAATTATAGTTCAAAACCGATTTTTCTGGGTCAGTTACGGGTTCGGGTCGGGTCCGAAATGTTTTGTCCGTTTCCAAGTCTGGATGTGGCACTACACAGATTCATGTATCCCCCTTCCATCCTTAACATTCCGAACCAAAATATCGGAGTGGTACGCTTCTGTAGGTTTTTGCCAGACTCTACCAGTGATAGTAAACAATGTGAGATACGATTCATCACCACAGATGACAAGTTGCTAGTCTTTATCATCAAAATTTTTTATGTGCTTTGCACAGCTTACATGTTTTGTTGCACTGATGTTGGTAATCAGAGGTTTGACGATTGCAGAACGTCCTTAAATACCGTCACGATCAAGCTCCTGAAAAATTGTTGTGATGGAAACCTGATCATGGTGTTCAACATTCATTGGCGAAGCTTGACAATCCGATTAGGCCTACATCCTAATGATTTTCATCTCTTAACTATTGATCAACTATATAATTACAATCTACGAATATTAATGTTAAAGAGAACAAAAAATAATCTTTATCGGGATTTAATTTCACTATATTTTCACACCCATCAGCATTCCACTAGAAACAAAACTAAATTAGTACCTATGTTTTCACAAAAAGAACGATCAAGAGCACATATTAACTATGCCGGACCAACGTTTTGGAATACTTTGCCTGATGAGCTAATAACCCTAACCAGCATTTATTTATTTAAAAAAACTTAAATAATATCTAATACAAATTTTGAAGATGACAATCCGATTTTTGGCATAAATGCGACAAGGATGGTAAATCAGATGGTAGTCCCGCTCCAATACGATGAAAATTTTTAAGTTTTTGGATATTATCTGACGTACTATCCTTGTCACATTTACGCCAAAAATCGGATTGTTATCTTCAAAATTTGTATTATATGGCGTAATCCCGTATTTCTTTCATGATTTATCTGCTTCTCCGGGCAAACACGGGATAAGTAAGATTCTTAACCTCCAGATTCGCTAAACATGAATGCCGGTTGCTTCGACTAGCGAATCCTGTGATGGTTATATTCAAATTGATCGCAAACTTGAAACTTGGTCGTTCTGGGTGGTGTAGGGGTTAGCATACCCGGGCGCTATCTGGAAAACGAAGGTTCGAGTCCCGCTCCAGGACGATGAAAATTTTCAAGTTTTCGGGCATTATCTGACTTACCATCTTTGTCACATTTACGCCAAAAATCGGATTGTCATCTTCAAAATTTGTATTATATGGCGTAATCCCGTATTTCTTTTATGAATATCTAATACGATCAGCCTCGTTATAATTTGGGTAGCAGCTGATTTATAAAAATCAACTGGAACGGTCTCCATGTTTTTAAATTCTTAATTTTAATATTTTACAACAATGATAACGATTGTAACCCTTGGGTTACTAAATAAACTAACGTTTGATGTTAGCAATCTTAATATTGAATATATTTATTTAGGGTTTTTACTAATCTGCTATTACCTTAAAGTGGTACGGTCTTAATTTACATTTTTAATATTGAATGGTATCCGGTGGAGCTGCTTCGACAATCAATGTGAAACTATAATGATAACTGTCTCTCAGGGCTGCCAATCACTAGAATGTCTGCTTGACTTGATGTCTGTTTCAAGAATCACTCTCTTGGGAGAAGTAGGCCAGTTAGGCCCATTCGGCTTTTTCCATCTTTTTAAACCTCTTCTTGCATATCTGCCATATAAATACTTTCACTTAATCTTGTAACTTGTAAGTGAAAACTTAAATGAAATGCAGATGACTTTCGCCTATCCCTATCTGACAGCTTCGCATGCAGTTTACCCATGCGCAGAAGGCTGCGACGAAATGTGCGCTGTGACACATTGCCCTGATGACCACTGTTGTAGCTGTCGGTGATTTGTGACACTGTAGCTGGGCGGTCGCTGAAAACACCCTGAGGTTAGAAGGAATGACGTGTGGCTGTCTGAAATGAGAACTGAACATTATATACACCTATGTACCACTAAATTTAATACAATTCAATTCATTTATTTTTCTGAGCGGAAAAAACAGTGTTACAAAAATATTAGTTGAAACATTGAACAGCAAGGAAGCAGCGGGAAAATGCCAGCCAGGCGTGACTGGGTCCCACGCTCCCTAGGCTAGTTTTACCCTGAGGTCAGTACTTGTAGTTACAATTACAAACAAAGTAGTGTTTCATAGTGACAAAAAAAAAAGGTAATGATATATGAAAAGATAATAAACATTATAGATAAAACCATTGAAAAAGCAATTTACATCGCGATATACAAGTCATAGTATTAGTCATAGTTTCCCTCCACTGTAATCATTAATTTGAGGAGCTACGATTCATTATGAAGTTACTTAATTTTTTTTAAAAAAGGTTAAAATTATTTACAGAACTGAGTTCCGTCGGTAATGAGTTCCAGTACTGTGGGCCAATGTAATTTATAATTTGCTTCATGTGTAACGTGTACTCTAGATTCAGTTTCTTTTTGATTTTACTATCTCTTGTTATTTTATTTTCCTATGCAAATTATCTTCTCACTTAACGAGATATTGTTTCTCCCGCTGAATTATATGTGGCAACGAGTGTAAGTCATGACGTGGTGGTATGCAATATATATATATATATAGGCGCGCTCAAGAGACGAGAGAGCTTCGTTTTATATGTGATAGATTCTTCCTGATTATTGATATGCGATTTACCTACTTTTCTACGATATTACGATAGTACGAAAGTTCGGGGTATCAGTAGTTGTGTTATTTTGGAGTGTGTATTTGAGTAATACCAGGAGCTCCCCAATAAAGGGTTAAAAGTGAGTACGTTTACTTAGTTCATTTTATTGTCAGACCTCTGTCTGGCCGTTAAGTCTATTTCATTGAGTGTTTACGTTAAGTTCAGGGAATATTGTGTTTACCGCTCTAATAAGGAGCCTTCAAGGTACTAATGTACTAAAACCGAAGTTATATTACTGATATTCAAGATAATGGGGAACGCTGAGTAAAAATAAATTCCATATTCTTGGAATTTATTGCACGTGTGTGTCTTACCTAAACAAACTCTAGCACTTTGAAGATTAAGCACACTTTAGCTACGTCAAGTAACCTTTCAATAACCCTAACGGGACTTAACGTAAGCTTTCCTGCACTACACGTCCAGCCGGAGAATTCTATTCATTATACATGGTCTCCGTCTTCGGATGAATAGGCCGAATATGTGATTTAGTGCGTGCGTCACGTGTGTGTATCTGAGGTATAATTTGTATATTGTCAATGTGTAAATTATTCTTAATGCGTCTGAATATAATTGTTCCGATAATGAAGTAATATGGTTGGTTAATTGTAAGAATGTTGTATTTGTTTGGGAAAGCGCTTGTGGTATTATATGTTGAATTTGTTATTATATGTTCGGAAAAATCTTCTGATGCCACAGATTAAGTGAAAGAGGTGGTCTCCGCTCCACTCTTTCACTTAATCTATGGCATCGGTGATCTGTGGACGACGCACGGCTGGACAACGGTTCGTCCTTTGACCATCTGTACAACACTTTTGATACTTATTCACTACAGCGGCACGTGAACAACCCCCAAGCCGCGCCGTTTCCGATATCATAGCTCCGAAACGCCGTGCCTTCACAATTTGTCCTTTATCAAACTCCAATAAATCGGCAGCTTTTCCCATTCTAACTCCGAACACTCTACTAACCGAAAGCCGGTCCTCCAGTTGTAGGTACATATACTGCTCTGTGAACTTCGCTTGCGCCACCGTTCGGTCTCCAGGCGCGCTCATTTATCTAGGCTGAGAGTGAACACAGATTACACATTGTAAGAATAAGGAACAATGAACATTCTCGTTTTAAAAGTTATTTATCTGGTAGGCAACAATATAAACAAATTCCCCAACATCAATTCTCTCTTCAATTCACACGAACTGGTGTTCCACAGGGTTCAATTTTGGGACCTGTACTTTTCAGTATATACGACGTACATTATCGATATCTTTATTTCAATAAGTGATATTGATCTTCTTCTGTATGCAGACGACATAACCATCCTCACCTCATTTAATTTAACGACTGACACTAATTTGAAAATTAATACTCAGCTTAACGACATCTCAGATTGGCTAAATTCCAATGAATTAATAATAAATACTAACTACCAAAATAAAATCTTTAATTTTTCCCAAACAAAATATTTCACAACACCCTTCTATCACATTATCTATCAATGGTACAAATGCAGAAGAGGTTAACTCCTTACTTTATTTCGTGATTACCTTACATAAGGACCTTAGATGTGTGGACTCTCTTCTTCTCAAACTCTCTAAAAACATTGGAGTTATCAGCTCGGTATTCACAAACCTTACCTACAAAACACTAATTCGTTTACACTATACCATGTTTCAGACTCATGTTAATTATGTTATCTTATCGTGGGGGGTGGGGGAGACGACTAAATATAATTTCAAAAACTTTCAAATTCTTCAAAACAAATATATAAGATTAATTGACCTAAAATTTGATAGTAATACACAACTAACACTATATAATAATACAAGAGCTTTCCCAAACAAATACAACATTCTTACGATTAACCAACTATATTACTTCAATATCGGGGAAATTATGTTCAGACGCATTAAGGATAATTTACACACTGATATCACACAAATTACACCTCAGACGACACACTCACTAAATCACATATTCGGCCTATTCATCCGAAGACGGAGACCATGAAGCAAAATATAAATTACATTGGCCCACACTACTGGAACTCATTACCGACGGAACTGAGTTCTTTATATAATTTTAACCTTTTTTTAAAAAAAATTAAGTAACTTCATAATGAATCGCAGCTCCTGAAATTAATTATTGCAGTGGAGGGAAACTATGACTAATGCTATGACTTGTATATCGCGATGTAAATTACTTTTTCAATGGTTTTATCTATTATGTTTATTATCTTCTCATATGTCATTACCTTTTTTTTTTGTAACTATCAAACCCTGCTTTGTTTGTGATTGTAACTACAAGTACTGACCTCAGGGTAAAACTTGTCTAGGGAGTATGAGACCCTATCAGGCCTGGCTGACCTTTTCGCCCTGTTTCCTTGCTGTTCATTGTTTCAATTGATATTGAAACAATGAACAGCATTGAGTTTAATCGCACATCGGTGTATATATTGTTCAATTCTCATCTCAGACAGATCACACGTCATTCCTTCTAACTTCAGGGTGTTTCCAACCATAATCTAGCTAGAGGGAAGATATCACGTTAAGTTTAAGATATGCTAAAGAGAACGAACTCAAATTTACATAGAGAAAGATACTAAAAAGATAAGTTAAATTAGAGTGTACGTCACACATGTTGATATAATTTCATGCGGGAAACAGTTTCTAGACCTGGACAAAAATTAGAGAGCTTATCGTGACGTCAAAACAATTTATTTTTAAGTTGTCGCTGCAGGTGATAAGATGACTTATATTATTCCCCAAGAGTAGCACACATGCATTCACCTAAAATGTTATCAATTATATGTTTCTTTAATTTCATTCGGCTTTAAACCTATAAGTTTGGAAGGGTTCTGTATAATAATTTGTTTAATTTTGTTTATTTGTATATCCCCCCAAGGAAAGGTTGTCGAAAACCTCAAAATCCACATCATCCTGCAGGAAAAAGATAATTGGGTGCTTTCAAATAGAACAGCCAAACCTACGGAAAATACCAGGAAAGACTAATTTTTCGTCCCTTCATCTATGCATCCCCGCCGGCTCCACGGAAGCTATGCAAAACTTTCCCGTGAAGACCTGAATCGATCGATGTTACCGCAAATTTTCAACAGCATGCAACTGCATATAAAACTTGAAATGGGTGAACTCGACGTAACCGTTGATGTAGAAAAATTCTATTACTGAATTCTCGAAGCGCATCTTCGAATGATTTGGAGTGAAAAGTTTCATTTTCTGTTTCTCGCATGCTTGTGTTTGTGTGTTCTCACCTGTAGGTGCTAGAATGTATGTGTGAAAAGAAATGGCAAGGCAACCTGTATATTAGGTCGTCATTTTCTTGTATTCACTGTTGTGTGTACAAAACATTTTAATTTGCTCTACTACCATCATGCACGCACTCCGAGCTCGATATCAATAATATAAACATACAATAATTTCCTCCGCATGAACATTTAAGCGTTTGTTCCTTTTTGTTGTCGCGTAATGGTGCTTACCTGTTTTAATTGTGAAATGTCACACTCAAAAAATATAAAAAAATTTTATTGTTAAAATGCTTATGTTAATTTTTGTAATGCTCATTCTTTCACATTTTGAACACAATTGTTTCCCCATGAATGAAACACCATACAATACAAATTTTGAAGATGACAATCCGCTTTTTGGTGTAAATATGACAAAGAAGGTAAGTCAGAAAATATTCGAAAACTTGAAAATTTCGTCCTCCTGGAGCGGAAATCGAACCCTCGTCTCCCAGATAGCGCCCGGGTATCCTAACCACTACACCACCCAGAAAGACCAAGTCTCCAGTTTCCGATTATCTCTTCTCTATATATATCAAACAGACTGTGTGTGTGTGTGTCTGTCGGTCGGATTTCATATAGAATTAGGCTACCTAGAGCGACAAAATTTGTTATGAAGGTACCTGCAGACAACTTCCGGTGCACCTCGAAGCGATTTTTTTTAATTTGAATTTGATTTTTAGTTATTTAATGTTACGCGTTTCTACCCGAACAGAGTGTGTCTTTCCGCTTTGTTGACATCAACCTGATTACAACAAACGTTAAGGCGTGCAGAAAAGTAGTTCACCATAAATTTTAGGCGTTTCTATTTTAGAATTCCGTTACCTCTATTTTCATTCATAAATACATTTATTACGCCCTTTTTTTGTAAGCGTTGTTTGCCAATTGTATTATGACCTTGAGGGCGGAGAAGAAAAAATAAAAATAAAACGTTGTTTTTCAATCTCCGTTATTAATTCAAAAGTGCCATACGTCAGAAGGTCATCATACTATGGCTCAACCTCCCAGAAGAAACAATGTGTGAGAAGAACACAAAGAATGGATAGAGAAAATCAAAGAAAGAGAAGAGAACAAGAAACAGCAGAAGAAAGAGAAAGAAGGCTGGAACAAGATAGGATTTCCAGAGCACAATCAAGGGCACTGGAATCATACCAGCAGCGAGAAAGAAGACTGGAACAAAATAGGACTTCTACGGCGCAATCGAAGGCACAGGAAACACTCCAGCAACCAGACACACGACTTCAGCATAATCGACTCACTATGCATCAGGCAAAAACGTTTATATTCCATGGAGCCCGATCATCCCATCTGATGTTCCGTTTCAATTTAAACGTCTTCAATTCCCGATTCGTTTGAGTTTCGCCATGAGCATCAATAAGGCACAAGGGCAGTCTCTAAAAGTTGTTGGACTTGATCTACAAAGTCCATGTTTTTCCCATGGTCAAATGTACGTTGGTTGTTCCAGAGTCGGAAATGGGGAAAATCTTTACATCTTTGCTCCAAACGGAAGGACTGTTAATATTGTTTATCCCGAGGCTATACAAGAATAAGGTACTTTTCATCTCGATCAATTTCATTGCATAAGCCTACTGCTTTCAAACTTTGAATCAAGGAACACACTGACACCGCACACAGGTAATGTTAACATTACGGGTATAGGCCAGAACCTGAAATACGGAAGCTGGAACTTGCGGAATGGTGGCGGAGCAAAGTCAAGTTCAGCAAAAATCCAACCGGGGATTTCACCAGGAGCGAAATAAAGATTATAAACAAGCCGCCATCTTGGATCGATGCTGACATCCAATATGCCATCAAAAACATCAAAATATTCGCATTTCATACCAGAAATTTTAAGTAATTTATCAGCAAAACAACAGCACATTTCATTTATTTTGTACGGCAAATTTCAAAATTTCTATCAGCTGGAAATCTAAACAAAAACTTCACAAATACTTTGTCTGTTTCGTTTAAACATTAGTATTTCTTTCATTTTGTGTAAAACTTTCAAAGTAATTTGTGAACTAAATATTAGCACATTTTATTCCTATTGCAACAAAACCTTCGAAGTTTCCATCAGCTCACGTTTTATGACATTCTCCCGCTACTCTGTCAGCCAATCAGAGCATTACTGATAGGTGAGACGACGCACACACGGTAGCTGGGAGCTGGGACTAAGTTGGTCACATGACCTCAGTGTCAGCCGTTCGTTTCAGGGCCTCTTGTTTCCAGTGGGCTATGATCGAGATCATTAGGACACGATTTACGTCACACGATCAATTCCTTAGAAACAGGAAAACGTTAGGTCAGGAATTTTAGTTCAACTTGGTCGTTCATAAACGACACACAGAATTTCTCATTTTGAATCCTATCGTATGAACTTTAATTTTAAGTTTCCCCTTGCGAACTTAAAGTATTTATTTTAGATTGTCAAACCAGTTTCATTTATCATTTAAATCTAAACATTGAGTGTTCCAATACAATAGGTTACAGTGTGTTATTATTATTTCATGCGTATGCTGAAAAATATGATTTGGGAACTTTCTTTTTCTTTAAACCACGAAATCCTCAAAATGTAAATAAATTATATTTTGCAGAATATAGCCAAGTATTTTTTATTTATATTTGTAGAAGAAATGAAAAAGAAAGTAAAAACGAAAGAAAAGAAACAAGAAAGATGACCCTGAATTTTCGGTTGTAGTGGGCATGTCTTTTGAATTTTTTCTAACGCAAATTAAACTTGTCAAATTTATTCAAAGTCAATAGAACCGCTTAGGAAGACAATCAGCCAGGTTTATACAATCGATAAAATTTCCAGAAATCGAAACAGCTACTTAGTACTTCCACCAGTGGCTAAAATGCATGTTACAAAAATTAACAAATGGTGGACAAAATGTTTTTCGTAGCAGAAAGGAGGTATAACAGACTTAGTGGTTTTCAAATCGAACTGTTAACAACAAGTTAGTAAAATCATGCAATGCATTGATTATTATACGCTTTCCAACATACCAGAAATCATTACTCAAATCATTACTCAATTTATGAGAATAACGGCTGTGGAATAAATGTCGTTTCTGTGCCCTGACCTTTGGCCGCATTTCGATTATATTCAACAAAATTGGTTCCGTATACCTCGGCAACAACATACCAAAGTTTTGTTGCAATAGAAGCAATTTTAGTCAAGTTATGAGGATAATGGCTGTGGAATGAATCTCGCTCATGTGCCCTGAGCTTTGATCCCATTTCGATGATATTCAACAGAACCGGTTCAGTATACAGCAGGAACAACATGATAAAGTTTTGTAGAAATCGAAGCATTTTTACGTAAGTTATGACGCATAAGGGCTATGCAATAGATCCTCTCCTTTGAATCCATTTTGCCCATTTTCAATTGGGTTCGTCCATAGGTTGTCCCCTACCACATACTAAAATGTCATTGAAATCGAATCATTTTTACGCGAGTTATCGTGCGTACAGAGAGACAGACAGGCGGACAAAGCTGGAGCATATACACTTCTCCAACCTACGGTTGGAAAGAGTAAAGAAAAGAAATAAAAAAGGAAATACCACCCCGGAGGCTCAGTGAACTGAGCGATGGCCTATGATCATTCGTCCGAAAGGGGTCCGGGTTCGAATCCCGGTGAGGCATGTACATTGTATTTGTCTTATGGCACTGGATTCTTTCCCTTCCCTGGAACCAACAACCTTAAATTAGGGAAGGACGACTGCTTATAACTCACTGAGTTGCTCACGGTGGTCGTTAAACTTCCAATAAAAAAAAAAAAAAAAAAGGAAGCATGATATAAAGCTATGCCTTCAAGCGGAAAAGTAATGGAAAAGCATAATGCGGAAGCTTGAAATAGACGAAAAAGTTATTTGCGGGATAAGCTATACTAAGAACAAACAACGTTTCAAATACGTCTCCCGGAAGCAAATTTAGCGTGAAAATGGTTTTGATCTTTACGTCCCCTAGCGGAAAATCTGTGCATAGTTTACGTCGCCTAGCGGAAAATCTGTGAATTGAAAAAGACATTTTTCAATAGGATTTTAGAAGTGGAGATACAGCAGTAAGCAGAAGTTCACGAACACCACTTAACGACAGACCTATGAACTATAAAACTCCTCAAATACAAACATAAAGTGTTCCACAAGGTAAACGACAACCGGTGTTGAAATAATTTTTGAAATCGCGCATGTAGAAGCAGAGATATTGAGAAAAACAGATGAAACTTTTGTGGCACTTAAGAAGTGAAATTCTGCATTATTATGGCCAGAAAATACACACAAAATACTTTTCATAGTTAATAGTATCTAACTGAAGAAATATTTTTTTCAGTCGAGCTGTTAGTCGGTCAGATACTGCTGAAAATGGAAACGTGAAGTAACGTCCTCTAGTGGCACAGTTGTGCGTTAAGAAGAGTTTGTAGATATATGAGAAACGTTCCGCACTGGAGATGCTCTGCAACAAAGAAAATAATTTTGCAAATCAGACTTTTAGAAGCAAAGATATCGACAAGAATACGAAATGCACTCATTGTCATAAGAATCCACGCACCAAGAAGGAGGCATCGAATTGAAATGAGATTTTAGTAGTGAGACGGTGCATACCAAGGAAAAGAAGTCATTAAAATATCACAACAGCAGGACGATTCCCGGGGACATAAGGTACATATACTGATCAGCGTAAGTACCACGTCAGACTGCGGTGATACGGTTCGGCATGGAGTCAAAGAGACGCCGGATGTTATCCCTATGCATTATTTTTACAAGACAGTAAATGTAACTTATGTAACTATGTATTAGTTTTACAAGACAGTGAATGTAACTTATGTAACTATGTATTAGTTTTACAAGACAGTGAATGTAACTTATGTAACTATGTATTAGTTTTACAAGACAGTAAATGTAACTTATGTAACTATGTATTAGTTTTACAAGACAGTAAATGTAACTTATGTAACTATGTATTAGTTTTACAAGACAGTAAATGTAACTTATGTAACTATGTATTAGTTTTACAAGACAGTAAATGTAACTTATGTAACTATGTATTAGTTTTACAAGACAGTAAATGTAACTTATGTAGCTATGTATTAGTATTACAAGATAGTACATGTAACTTATGTAACTATGTATTATTTTACAAAACAATAAATGTAACTTATGTAACTATGTATTATTTTTACAAGACGGTAAATGTAACTTTTGTAACTATGTATTATTTTTACAAGACAGTAAATGTAACTTATGTAACTATGTATTATTTTTACAAGACAGTAACTGTAATTTATGTAACCATGTATTATTTTTACAAAACAGTAACTGTAACTTATGTAACCATGTATTATTTTTTCAAGACAGTTAATATAACTGTGGGAGAATTAATGGAGCATTGTAAATGCTACATACTGCACAGTGAATTTACTGCCAACTTAAGACATGATTGAATGATTTAAATCTATTATTTATTATCGTTATAAAAAGAACTTGTAAACATTTAAAAACAATAATAGAACACGGCTATGACTGCTGACTTCAACCGCGAAGGCAAGAACAGCTCTGATGATACATTTTGCCGTTACAGCACGTACATTCAATAGTGCTTGTCACGAGAATATATACTCGATATCCAAGTCAAGTGATATATATACACGATATCCAAGTCAAGCGTGACGTGTTATATACACATCTCACTTGACTTGGATAAATAAACATAATAACATATGAAAAATTACATCATTACATGAGATTAAACAGCAAAATAAGGATTGACTTTCTACAATAACTTATGTAATTATGCATTATTTTTACAAGACAGTAAATGTAACTTATGTAATTATGTATTATTTTTACAAAACAGTAAATGTAACTTATGTAACTATGTATTATTTTTACAAGACAGTGAATGTAACTTATGTAACTATGTATTATTTTTACAAGACAGTCAGTGTAATTTGTGTAGCTATGTATTATTTTTACAAGACAGTATTCCGAGGTTTTTCGAGGTGAGTGGTGTCGGTCCGCGGAAGAATGTTTTCAATCGAGTTTTCAGAAGCTCAGTTTTTGTTGCAAATGCATCAGAAGCAGAAAAAAACTTACGCCGCATTGCAGCCAAAACAAAAAAAAATCAGGAATTATACGCAAAACATTTCCCATCAGGAGTTGTATCCTATGCAGAAAGAAGTTTTCAAATTAGAGTTTTAGAAGTGGAAATATCGTGGAAAACATAATTTACCTTTACGCACCCTAAAGGAAATCTATGCATTACTTTAACAAGTTAGTAAAATCATGCAATACATTGATGATAATACGCTTTCCAACATACCAGAAATCATTACTCAAGTTATTACTCAAGTTATGAGGATAATGGCTGTAGAATAAATCTCGCTCCTATGACCCGACCTTTGACCCCATTTCGATGATAATCAACAGAACCTGTAAATCATACTTCCGAAACAACGTGAAAAGTTTTGTTTCAATCGAAGCATTTTTACGTCAAGTTATAACGCATAAGGGCAATGGAATCGATCTCGAATCTATGTCCTGACCTTTGACCCCATTTCACGCTCACGCATTTTCAATTGGGTTCGCCTCCGGACGATCCCCTACTACATACTAAACTTTCATCGAAGACGCACCATTTTTACGTAAGTTATGACGCATAAGGGCTATGCAATAGATCCTCTCCTTTGAATCCATTTTGCCCATTTTCAATTGGGTTCGTCCATAGGTTGTCCCCTACCACATACTAAAATGTCATTGAAATCGAATCATTTTTACGCGAGTTATCGTGCGTACAGAGAGACAGACAGGCGGACAAAGCTGGAGCATATACACTTCTTCAACCTACGGTTGGAAAGAGTAAAGAAAAGAAATAAAAAAGGAAATACCACCCCGGAGGCTCAGTGAACTGAGCGATGGCCTATGATCATTCGTCCGAAAGGGGTCCGGGTTCGAATCCCGGTGAGGCATGTACATTGTATTTGTCTTATGGCACTGGATTCTTTCCCTTCCCTGGAACCAACAACCTTAAATTAGGGAAGGACGACTGCTTATAACTCACTGAGTTGCTCACGGTGGTCGTTAAACTTCCAATAAAAAAAAAAAAAAAAAAAAAAAGGAAGCATGATATAAAGCTATGCCTTCAAGCGGAAAAGTAATGGAAAAGCATAATGCGGAAGCTTGAAATAGACGAAAAAGTTATTTGCGGGATAAGCTATACTAAGAACAAACAACGTTTCAAATACGTCTCCCGGAAGCAAATTTAGCGTGAAAATGGTTTTGATCTTTACGTCCCCTAGCGGAAAATCTGTGCATAGTTTACGTCGCCTAGCGGAAAATCTGTGAATTGAAAAAGACATTTTTCAATAGGATTTTAGAAGTGGAGATACAGCAGTAAGCAGAAGTTCACGAACACCACTTAACGACAGACCTATGAACTATAAAACTCCTCAAATACAAACATAAAGTGTTCCACAAGGTAAACGACAACCGGTGTTGAAATAATTTTTGAAATCGCGCATGTAGAAGCAGAGATATTGAGAAAAACAGATGAAACTTTTGTGGCACTTAAGAAGTGAAATTCTGCATTATTATGGCCAGAAAATACACACAAAATACTTTTCATAGTTAATAGTATCTAACTGAAGAAATATTTTTTTTTCAGTCGAGCTGTTAGTCGGTCAGATACTGCTGAAAATGGAAACGTGAAGTAACGTCCTCTAGTGGCACAGTTGTGCGTTAAGAAGAGTTTGTAGATATATGAGAAACGTTCCGCACTGGAGATGCTCTGCAACAAAGAAAATAATTTTGCAAATCAGACTTTTAGAAGCAAAGATATCGACAAGAATACGAAATGTACTCATTGTCATAAGAATCCACGCACCAAGAAGGAGGCATCGAATTGAAATGAGATTTTAGTAGTGAGACGGTGCATACCAAGGAAAAGAAGTCATTAAAATATCACAACAGCAGGACGATTCCCGGGGACATAAGGTACATATACCGATCAGCGTAAGTACCACGTCAGACTGCGGTGATACGGTTCGGCATGGAGTCAAAGAGACGCCGGATGTTATCCCTATGCATTATTTTTACAAGACAGTAAATGTAACTTATGTAACTATGTATTAGTTTTACAAGACAGTGAATGTAACTTATGTAACTATGTATTAGTTTTACAAGACAGTGAATGTAACTTATGTAACTATGTATTAGTTTTACAAGACAGTAAATGTAACTTATGTAACTATGTATTAGTTTTACAAGACAGTAAATGTAACTTATGTAACTATGTATTAGTTTTACAAGACAGTAAATGTAACTTATGTAACTATGTATTAGTTTTACAAGACAGTAAATGTAACTTATGTAACTATGTATTAGTTTTACAAGACAGTAAATGTAACTTATGTAGCTATGTATTAGTATTACAAGATAGTACATGTAACTTATGTAACTATGTATTATTTTACAAAACAATAAATGTAACTTATGTAACTATGTATTATTTTTACAAGACGGTAAATGTAACTTTTGTAACTATGTATTATTTTTACAAGACAGTAAATGTAACTTATGTAACTATGTATTATTTTTACAAGACAGTAACTGTAATTTATGTAACCATGTATTATTTTTACAAAACAGTAACTGTAACTTATGTAACCATGTATTATTTTTTCAAGACAGTTAATATAACTGTGGGAGAATTAATGGAGCATTGTAAATGCTACATACTGCACAGTGAATTTACTGCCAACTTAAGACATGATTGAATGATTTAAATCTATTATTTATTATCGTTATAAAAAGAACTTGTAAACATTTAAAAACAATAATAGAACACGGCTATGACTGCTGACTTCAACCGCGAAGGCAAGAACAGCTCTGATGATACATTTTGCCGTTACAGCACGTACATTCAATAGTGCTTGTCACGAGAATATATACTCGATATCCAAGTCAAGTGATATATATACACGATATCCAAGTCAAGCGTGACGTGTTATATACACATCTCACTTGACTTGGATAAATAAACATAATAACATATGAAAAATTACATCATTACATGAGATTAAACAGCAAAATAAGGATTGACTTTCTACAATAACTTATGTAATTATGCATTATTTTTACAAGACAGTAAATGTAACTTATGTAATTATGTATTATTTTTACAAAACAGTAAATGTAACTTATGTAACTATGTATTATTTTTACAAGACAGTGAATGTAACTTATGTAACTATGTATTATTTTTACAAGACAGTCAGTGTAATTTGTGTAGCTATGTATTATTTTTACAAGACAGTATTCCGAGGTTTTTCGAGGTGAGTGGTGTCGGTCCGCGGAAGAATGTTTTCAATCGAGTTTTCAGAAGCTCAGTTTTTGTTGCAAATGCATCAGAAGCAGAAAAAAAACTTACGCCGCATTGCAGCCAAAACAAAAAAAAATCAGGAATTATACGCAAAACATTTCCCATCAGGAGTTGTATCCTATGCAGAAAGAAGTTTTCAAATTAGAGTTTTAGAAGTGGAAATATCGTGGAAAACATAATTTACCTTTACGCACCCTAAAGGAAATCTATGCATTACTTTAACAAGTTAGTAAAATCATGCAATACATTGATGATAATACGCTTTCCAACATACCAGAAATCATTACTCAAGTTATTACTCAAGTTATGAGGATAATGGCTGTAGAATAAATCTCGCTCCTATGACCCGACCTTTGACCCCATTTCGATGATAATCAACAGAACCTGTAAATCATACTTCCGAAACAACGTGAAAAGTTTTGTTTCAATCGAAGCATTTTTACGTAAGTTATAACGCATAAGGGCAATGGAATCGATCTCGAATCTATGTCCTGACCTTTGACCCCATTTCACGCTCACGCATTTTCAATTGGGTTCGCCTCCGGACGATCCCCTACTACATACTAAACTTTCATCGAAGACGCACCATTTTTACGTAAGTTATGACGCATAAGGGCAATGAAATGCATCCCGCTCCTATGTCCTGACTTTTGTTCCCACGTCCCCCATTTTCAATAGGGTTCGTCCCCAGGTGGTCCTCTACCACATAATAAATTTTCATCGAAATCGAACAGTTTTCACGCAAGTTATCGTGCGAACAGGCGGACAAAGCTGGAGCATTTACGCTTCTTCAACCTACGGTTGGAAGTGTAAAAAAGGAACTAATCGTATTTTAGCACAGCGGATACGCTCGTCATCAAGTGACTATTCAAAAATGTAATAAAAAAATGCTGTAATAAGTTTTAATTGTGAAGGGAAAAACATGCGAAATCAGCGTTCCGCTGCTTATACTGTATTACGCATCAACTCCAAGCATCTGACTCACGTTTTGTTCTAGAAGAAAATAGGAGTAATGCGTAATACGCGCACAACGCGTGACGTAATGAGGCAGATGGTCGTGAGAGTGTGACGTCACAAAACTTTAATAGGATCCACAAACAACGAGGGACGTAATGAGGCAGATGGCGTGACCGCGCACCAACATCTTAATTGCGAGTCGATCGAGGGAGTGTGACGTCATAAGATTTCTAAGAATGGGATAAATTAATGGGACGACGTCAAGACACTTAAAAACGTGGAAACTCGGGGTGGTTATTTAACCCACTAAAGGAATTTTTCCAAAGTCGAGATCAAGCTAAATCGATTTCTAGTACCAGAAAACGGTAGGTTAACCGCTTTCACTAAAATCCTTAGAGCGGTTTTCAAAATAAAATTTACATATACACAAGAATTGCTCCTTTAATAAGATGTGACGTGATGAAATGCATCCCGATCCTATGTCCTGACCTTTAACCCCTCTTTACCCATTTTTAATAGGGTTCGTCCCCAGGTGGTCCCATACAACAAACAAAATTTCCTCGAAATCGAACCATATTTACGCAAGTCATGACGCATAAGGGCAATGGAATTCATCTCGCTCCTATGTCCTGACCTTTGACCCCACTTCACCCATTTGCAATAAGATTCATCCCCAGGGGTCCCCTACAACATACTAAAATTTAATTGAAATCGAACCATATTTACGCAAGTTATGACGCAAAAGAGCAATGGAATGGATCCCGCTCCTATGTCGTGACCTTTGACCCCAGTGCGGTCATTTTCAATAGGGTTCTTGCCCATGTGGTCCCTTACCACATACTGATATTTTATAGAAATCGAACCATATTTACGCAAGTTATGACCCATAAAGGCAATGGAATGAATCCCGCTCCTATGTCGTGACCTTTGACCCCATTAACCCTATTTTCAATAGGGTTCGTCCCCAGGTGGTCCCCTGCCACATACTAAAATTTCATCAAAATTGAATGATTTTTACGCGAGTTATCGTGCGGACAGATGGACGGACAAAGCTGGAACATATACGCTTCTTCAACCTACGGTTGGAAAGCGTAAAAAAGGGGCTGTAACTAATAGCCTTCGATATAAATGTCATAGAAAGATGTTTTTAAATCGCACATCCTGATGCAAATAGTGTATATGTAATAAAATGTATTTTGAATTCGATATCTTCTGCATTTACGGCCTCTAACGGCGAAGTTGTTAATCGTAAAAAAAGAGAGGGCAAGGGACGTTATTCTTATATTTCAAGCTTCCCAATGTAAAAATAATTTTTCAAATCGAACACATAGTTGCGTGAATATGATGTCCGCTGACGGAAGGACAGAGGAATTACATAAACACGATATTTTTCTACAAAAGACGTTAAAACTATGTGGGAAATATTGCGACAGGCTGTTTCTATTTGTTTTTGATATTTAATTAGCTGCCTATAGAAACTTCTGATGTGCGGCTGACGAACACTGGGAAGATGTAAGCTTTTGCCTATTTTAATTGTCGAATCCCTGTCTCAAGAATTTTTTTAGCACGCCATTTTGTATAAAAGAGCGGGCTAAAACATTACTGCAAGGAAATTTTTGACTCTCCTAGATGTGTTTAAAAACATGTGCAAAACAGTTAGGTTGTGTGAAGGACACAGCTTAAGCTCTTTCTGTAAGAAGTAAATTATAGGTTCTCGTATATACACTATATTGACAAAAGCCACCGGACACCGATTCAAAAGCAAATGGACGGATCCGCTGGGTTGTTAAGATACGTGGTATACAGCTGCAAACGGCATAAAATCAAGTCTGCAGCTGACCGCGATCATATCGCACTGCGACGTCGAGTGAAAATGTCGCGGAGGGAGAGAACTGGCTTTGAGAAAGGAAAGAGTGTTGGGTGGTATATTAGTGGGTTGTTCATAAGAGAAACCGAGACGCCTTTAAACATACCCAAGTCAACTGTTCTGGATGTACTGAATAAGTGGAAGACACATGGCATGCCTGAAGCAGCAAAACGTACCGGCAGACCAAAGAAAATAAGTGATAGAATATGTAGAAGACTCAGGAAAGTCGTTACAGCTAATCGACGGAGTACTGCGCAAAACCTCAGTGTACAAGGGAGTAAAAATGCTGAAATCTCGTTATGTACACGTACCGAATTTCATTCCATGGGTTTTCGTGGTCGTGTGGCTGCTCATAAGCCTTTCTTCTCCACTCGGAATGCTACTTCTCGTTTAGTATGGTGTAAGGAATATTCATCGTAGACCGTAGATCAATGGAAACAGGTCCAATGGACTGATGAATCCATATACACGATCCATCAGTCTGATGGCCGAGTGTGGGTATGGCGGCAGCCGGGGGATTACTGTTTACCCCAGTGCACTGTTCCTATGGTCAAGTTTGGAGCGGGCATTGCACTGGCGTGGGGGTGTTTTTCGTGCTACGGACCCGGCCCATTGGTTATCTTAGAAAAACCTGATAACCAGCACGTCTACCTTGATATTCTGGACAACTACGGCCTACAAACTCTGTGGCAATACTATGGAACCGAGCCTTGTTGGTATCAGCAGGATAATGCAGGGAGCCAGGAAGCAAGGGCTGTTGCTGCACAGTTTGACGATAATTCTGTATCATGTGTGGACTGGCCAGCACAGAGCCCTGATCTTAATCCTATAGAGCACCTATATGGATGAATTAGAGCGCCGCATAAGGAGTTTGGAACCAAGACCTACTACTAAGCAACAGTTAGCGGCAGCATTATGTACTGATTGGAAACGCACACCTATCGCTGTGTTCCAAAACCTTGTCGAAAGCATGTCTCCAAGCGCATTTATTATGTACACTTATATCGCATTTATTATAGGTATATACTTGTATTAAAGGTGGACGACACGTTTTTAATATATGTCAATAAATGCGATGTTGTGTTTCTCTTCTAGGTGTCGGGTGTCTTTTGCCAATATAGTGTATTTGCATCATTTCTATATAACCTACGATACTCACTGCGGTAGGGCGTTTTGAACGCTTTGTGTATATATGATTATGTATAGTTATAAATCGAGTTTTTAATTTATAGTTCAAGGAAAATTTGTCCGTGTCATGTCCAATTATGTGACGCCCTAGTCCGGGTGGATCCGGATCCAAACTTTTTTAACCGTTTCTAACTATGCATGCCGCTAGTGAGAAAAAATGACTCAAACACCTCTTCGCTATTTAGGTGTGTGACCATTGATTTAGGTCTTTTGGCATGTAATCTGTCAAAAATAATTAGTGCCACTCATGCTCTTAAAAGATCACTTTGAATAACCAACCTAACATGTAAAGCAGAGCTTACTGATGCGCTGGTTCACTTATTTTAGTCGCGTTTTGCCCACTTCTTAGACAGCGTATATTTTCGTTCGAACTGATTTCAGCTTATTTCGTCAACCCCGAGTTAATTCGTTTCATCAGGTTGAAGAGTTAAATTTACTTAAAAAGTTCCACCTGAACTTATTAACCTTGCAAAAAGAAGGAAGGGGGTCGTATAAAAGTGGAGAATCTTAGCTGAAAAGGCAAAGCGTCACCTGAATTGATGACAGAAAAGAAAAATTAAACTAGAAATGAAAAACATTCCTACAGGCATTCCCGACTGCCTGAACCCTAAGATATCTCCTTACCATGCATTTATTTAATATAACCCTTTGTGCTGCATTGTAGAAAATTTATTATTGAGAATACTCATTAACGGAGGAAAAAAGTAGAGTTACTTGATGGGACTATTCTTTTGGGAAGATATATATTGCAACCTTATATTACTCCAAAGAATACGAAGAATGCAGAGTAGTTAGTTGCGAGAACGAAAGTAAAAAAAAATGAAGGCGTTTCCTCTTGCACTTCGGTTATACAGATGACATAGTTAGTACCCCAAAAGACTCCGTAAATTCTTAGAAAAAAGAGGGAAAAGGAAGAACAATGGAAGAACGCAGGTCCGCTGAAAGCTCCCGACGGAAAGCGAGAGAAACCGAGGCTTATGAATGAGGCAAGCAGTGTTCTCTGAAGGCGGGACATCTTTCAACGCGCCAGGCGTTGCGTGACTCCCAACATTCGCGAAAACTTTACAGTTCTGATGTCATTTATCGTTTACACCGGAGTTCTCGGTTATCTTTCTTATCGCTTTTACTTTCTATGTCTTTCTTTTATTCCGACCTCCCAGTCAGGCACGAAATCTTTAAATCTTAAACAAAAGAAATCCTTAGAATTAAAAGAGGAAGTTTCCTAATTCAAAGAAGAATTACTCTTTTCAATGGTAATGTTGCAAATGAAAGTCTTAGCACTCACTTTAAAAACTATTCTGCTCATCGCTTTAGCGAATGTATTCCGTTTGCCTTTTACCGTATTCTCCCAAGGTTACTGCTTTTATTTTTTACCTTAAACCGCATTGCTATTTCCTATCTTCACAGTTGACGCTTGAAGAACTTGAAAAGATGCTGATTAAATATGCATTCTCTTTCTTTGTGTTGAATTATGTGGGAATATTTCTGTTCTTCAGTGGTAGATATGTCACCATCATCATCGTCATCAATAATCATTATCAATATACTACTGGATGAATGCCTCTTCTACAACTCTCTCTTTTTTCTTTTCCAAGTCACTGCAGCATGCTTTCGATTCCATCTACTCATCTGTCACGTGGTCTTCTTCTAGGTCCTTTCCTTACCCGTGGTATTCAGCCTAGTATGATATTTCAATCATCCAACGGTAGTCAGTTTTTCTAGCAATAATTCCAGTCTACCTTTCCATGATTGATGCGTAGGTTCCCTTTCCATTTTTCGTGATTCATCCATAAGTTCCCCTTTCCATCTTTGCCTGATTGATCCATGTGTTCCTCTTTCCATCTTTCCGTTATTGATCTATTGTATTCCCTTTCCATCTTCCCTGATTGATCCATTGTGTTCCCCTTTCCACTTTTTCCTGATTAATTCATGTGTTCCACTTTCCACCTTTCACTGATTGATCCATGTGTTCCACTTTCCATCTTTCCCTGATTGATCCAAATGTTCACTTTTCCACCTTTCTCTGTTTGATCCATGTGTACCGCTTTCCATCTTTCCGTGATTGATCCATTGTATTCCCCTTTCCATTTCCCCAGTTTGATCGGTTGCGTTCCGCTTTCCATCTTTCCTGATTGGTTCATTGCTTTCCCCTTCCATTTTCCCCGATTGATCCAATGTGTTCCGCTTTCCATCTTTCCTGATTGGTTCATTGCTTTCCCCTTCCATTTTCCCCGATTGATCCAATGTGTTCCCCTTTCCATCTTTCCTGATTGATACGTGTGTTACCCTTCTTCACTGATTTATCCATATGTTCCCTTTTCCATCTTTCCTGAATGATCCAAGTGTTACCCTTCTTCACTGATTTATCCATATGTTCCCCTTTCCATCTTTCCTGATTGATCCAAGTGTTACCCTTCTTTACTGATTTATCCATTAGTTCCCTTTTCCATCTTTCCTGATTGATCCATGAGTTACCCTTCTTCACTGATTTATCCATATGTTTCCCTTTACATATTTTCCTGATTGATCCGTGTGTTACCCTTGTTCACTGATTTATCCATATGTTCCCCTTTTCATCTCTTCCTGATTGATCCAAGTGTTACCCTTCTTCACTGATTAATCCATATGTTCCCTTTTCCATCTTTCCTGAATGATCCAAGTGTTACCCTTCTTCACTGATTTATCCATTAGTTCCCTTTTCCATCTTTCCTGATTGATCCATGTGTTACCCTTCTTCACTGATTTATCCATATGTTACCCTTTACATCTTTTCCTGATTGATCCATGTGTTACCCTTCTTCACTGATTTATCCATATGTTCCTCTTTCCATCTTTAATGATTGATCCAAGGGTTACCCTTCTTCACTGATTTATCCATTAGTTCCCCTTTCCATCTTTCCTGATTGATCCATGTGTTACCCTTCTTCACTGATTTATCCATATGTTGCCCTTTACATCTTTTCTTGATTGATCCACGTGTTACCCTTCTTCACTGATTTATCCATATGTTCCCCTTTCCATCTTTCCTGAATGATCCAAGTGTTACCCTTCTTCACTGATTTATCCATATGTTCCCCTTTCCATCTTTCCTGATTGATTCAAGTGTTACCCTTCTTCACTGATTTATCCATATGTTTCCCTTTTCATCTTTTCCTGATTGATCCAAGTGTTACCCTTCTTCACTGATTGATGCATATGTTCCCTTTTCCATCTTTCCTGAATGATCCAAGTGTTACCCTTCTTCACTGATTTATCCATATGTTCCCCTTTATATCTTTTCCTTATTGATCCATGTGTTACCCTTCTTCACTGATTTATCCATATGTTTCCCTTTACATCTTTTCCTGATTGATCCGTGTGTTACCCTTCTTCACTGATTTATCCATATGTTGCCCTTTACATCTTTTCTTGATTGATCCACGTGTTACCCTTCTTCACTGATTTATCCATATGTTCCCCTTTCCATCTTTCCTGAATGATCCAAGTGGTACCCTTCTTCACTGATTTATCCATATGTTCCCCTTTCCATCTTTCCTGATTGATTCAAGTGTTACCCTTCTTCACTGATTTATCCATATGTTCCTCTTTCCATCTTTAATGATTGATCCAAGGGTTACCCTTCTTCACTGATTTATCCATATGTTTCCCTTTCCATTTTTCCTGATTGATCCAAGTGTTACCCTTCTTCACTGATTTATCCATTAGTTCCCTTTTCCATCTTTCCTGATTGATCCATGTGTTACCCTTCTTCACTGATTTATCCATATGTTCCCCTGTACATCTTTTCCTGATTGATCCATGTGTTACCCTTCTTCACTGATTTATCCATATGTTCCCCTTTACATCTTTTCTTGATTGATCCATGTGTTACCCTTCTTCACTGATTTATCCATATGTTCCCCTTTCCATCTTTAATGATTGATCCAAGTGTTACCCTTCTTCACTGATTTATCCATTAGTTCCCCTTTCCATCTTTCCTGATTGATCCATGTGTTACCCTTCTTCTCTGATTTATCCATATGCTCCCTTTCCATCTTTCCTGATTGATCCAAGTGTTACCCTTCTTCACTGATTTATCCATATGTTCCCCTTTACATCTTTTCCTGATTGATCCATGTGTTCCACTTTTCATCCTTTCGTGATTGATCCATTGTATTCCCCTTTCCATTATCCCTGATTGATTGAGTGCGTTTCGCTTTCCATCTTCCCTGATTGATAGATGAGTTACCCTTCTTCCCTGATTGATCCATATGTTCCACTTTCCATATTTTCCTGATTGATCCACGTGTTTCAATTTCTATATTCCCGTGATTGATCTATTGTGTTCCCCTTTCCATCTTCCCCATTTGATCTATATGTTTCCCTTTCCACCTTTCCCTGACTGATCCATGTGTCAAACTTTCCATCTCTTTGTGATTGATCCATTGTGTTTCCTTTACATCTTCCCTGATTGATTCATGTGTTCCCCTTTCCATTTCCTCTGATTGACCCATGTGTTCGACTTTCCATCTTTCCCTGATTGATTCTTGTGCTCCCCTTTCCATATTCTCTGATTGACTCACGTGTTTCCCTTTTCATCTTTCCTTGCTGTACCAAGCAAGCTTAGCTATTATGCTTTGTTCAGTTATGCGCAGTCTCTGTAAATCCTTTTTAGTTAAGATCAATATCTCTGATCCATAAGCTGGTACTGGGAAGAGGTATTAAAGTACACACATTTCCTTTAAGAGATAACGGTTTATTGCTCTTGAAAAGTGCACTGTTTCGTTTTAAAGCTCTCCAACAAAGTTTTATACGCAAATTTATTTATTCTTCTATGCTTGCTATCTGTTGTCCGTGGTATCTGTTGCTCTTAGATTTGCCCATCAACTTCCAAATCTTCAGTTTTTGTAAAAGCATTACACATAAATGTTGGCTTGTTTTATTTCATTTATGAACCCGCTTCTTTGCCCTTGTCAGCAAGTTCCTGGATCATACACTGCAGTTTTGAGAGTGTCAGAAAAGCGAAGCGGGTTATGTTAACTAATCACCATTAATATTTATCGCAGCATATTTAAAAAGCTTTATAGATGCACTATATAATCAAAAGTATTTCGACACTGCCAAGTACTTGCATAAGTGCAAAGGACGGCTGCGCAGGGAGGTGCGCTGTGAGTGACGAGGTAAGTGTATAAAAAAAAGCTGAGATCTTCAAACCTTATCAGTAACTTTGAATCGGATATGCCGCGTGGACGTGAACTGTCATTTGAGTAACGTTTCCATACGGACCATTGCAGCTAAACTAACCATACCAAAATCGACTGTAAGTGTTCTCGTGAAGAGATGGAAGTACGACAGTGCAACTACAGCAAATCAACGCTCATGAAGGCCGCACAAACTGATGGAACGTGACAGAAAAGCCGTAATAAGAAATGTTAAGAAACCCTGCACATCCTATGACGTTTCCAACGCTGCCGAAGTAGGAAATGCTTGTAATGGCTCGTTCACGCTGAGATTACACAGTGTGGGTTATTTACGCTTTCAAACCGTAAGTTGAAGAAGCGTATATGATCCAGCTTTTCCGTCCGTCTGTCCGTCGGCACGATAACTCACGTAAAAATGGTTCGATTTCGATGAATTTTTAGTATGTGGTAGGGGACCACCCGAGGACGAACCCTTTTGAAATTGGTGAAATGGGGTTCAAAGATCAGGACATGGGAGCAGGATTCAGTCTATTGCCCTTATGTGTCATAACTTACGTAAATGTGCATCAATTGCGACAAAACTTTATCATGTAGTTCCGAAGGTATACTGAACCAGTTCTGCTGAATATCATCAAAATGGGATCAAAGGTCAAGGCACAGGAGTGAGATTTATTCCACAGCCATTTCCCTCATAACTTGAGTAATAATTTCTGGTATATTGGAAAGCGTATCATAATCAGTGCATTGCATGATTTTACTAACTTGTTATGGTGGAGCAGCGGCACACAAACCGCGCATCGCTACCGTAAATGCAAGGCGCCTCTTTGAGTGGTGTGTCTCACGTCCTTCCCGAATATAGGCGACTGGAAAGCTCTTCTCCGGAGTGATGAGTCACTCTTTTCACTCTTCCAATCTGATGGGCGTGTTTCGATTTGGTTTCAGCCCGGCGAACGATTTTCGTCGGTCTGTGTTCTTCCAACTAACTGTTAAGTTCGGCGGGGACTCCATCATGGTATGAATTTAATTTTTCGTGGATGAAACTCTGCCCGTTTGTTATTATACGACACACAATGAAGTATATCTCGACTTTCTGATTAATTGCACCCTACCAACAATGTGGTAGTATTATAGAAATGGCCGTGTCTCTTCCAATACGATCTAGCTCCCTGCCACACTGCACGACTTATGCAGGACTGGTTTCTTCAAATCGAGGTGGAATTGTTAAACTGGCTTGCTCAGATTCCTGATCTTAATCTCATAGAACATCTCTGGGATGAACTGGAGCGAAGGATAGGAAATCGACCACTACGACCGTCTTCGCCCTCCTCTCTGGCAGCAGCTTTACTGGACGAATGGTAAGCAACTTCTGTCGAGACCTACCGGAATTCAGTTGATAGTATGCCTCGTTGTGTTGTAGCTGTCATAAAAGCACAAGGTGGACCGACTAACTTCAAATTGCGATAATAAAGCCATTTGTCCCAAAACATTGTGTTATCCGAATAATTTTGATAATGTAGTGTATGTCATCATCAAGAACAACAGTTCTAAATCCAGTGCTGGACGAAGGCCTCCTCAAGTTTCTTCCAGAACTTTCTGCCTTGACCCAGTCTCCTCCATGCCACTCCAGCATGCTTTTGAATTTTACTTGCCCATTTTCCACGTGTTTTCTTCTGGGGTTTTTTCTGCTTCATGGCATCCTTATCGTATTTCGGTTCTCCAACGGTGGTCAGTTCTCTAGTAATATGTCCAGCTCATTGCCACTTGAGGGTCTTTACTTCAAAAATAATGTCATCCACTTTTCTGGGTCTTTTCCTGTCCCGTGGTGTCCAGTCTAGTATTGCAGTTGTCCAATGGCATTCAGTTCTTCTAGCAATATGTCCAGTCCATTGCCACTTGAGGGTATTTACCTCGACCATAATGTCATCCACTTTTCTTGGTCTTTTCCTGTCCCTTGGTATCCAGTCTAGTATTTTAGTTGTCCAAAAGTAGTTAATGTTTCTAGTAATATATCCAGGCCACTGCCTTTTTAGGGATATTTCTTTGATCATGATGTTTTGTCCTTTTTTTAATCCACGGTGATCATGATGTCCACTCTTGTCATTTTCCTGATGTACGAGTTCGTCTTTTTATCTTTCTTGTTTACATCAATAATGCACTTCCTCACGCTTCTTTCAGTTGTCTGCAGTTTCTGAATGTCTTTCTTAGTTAAGGTTCTTATCTCTGACTGGACTTGAGATCAGGAAGGATGTACTGATTAACGCTTTGCGTTTAGCATGTAATGGTTAAATGGTCTAGAAAATCGTACTTTTCCTTCTAAACGATCTTCAATGAAGTTTCATATACTCCTTTTTTACGCTTTCCAACCGTAGGTTGAAGAAGCGTATATGCTTCAGCTTTGTCCGTCCGTCCGTCCGCACGATAACTGGCGTAAAAATGGGTCGATTTCGACGAAATTTTAGTATGTGGTAGGGGACCACCCGGGGACGAACATTATTGAAAATGGGACAAATGGGGTTAAAGGTCACGATCTAGGAGCGGAATCATTCCATTACTCTTATGCATCATAACTTGCGTAAATACGGTTTGATTTCGATGAAAGTTTACTATGTGTTAGGAGACCACCTGGGGACAAACCCTATTCAAAATGGGTGAAGTGTGGTCAAAGGTCAGGACATAAGATCGGCATGCATTCCATTGCCCTTATGCGTCATAACGTGCGTAAAAATGGTTCGATTTCGATGAAATTTCAGTATGTGGTAGGAGACCACCTGGGGACGAACCCTATTGAAAATGGATGAAATGTGGTCGAGGGTTAGGACATAGGACTTCGATCCATTCCATTGTACTTATCCCATATTATTAAGGTGGACGTCAAGTAATTTTGCTTCCTATACTTCCAATGGAAAAACTTTTGTACACATTTCCTTCACAATTAATGAGTTCCCATGGACTAAAATTTGATTATCGATTAAAATAACTTCATATTATAACTTGGAAAACCTAATGTTTTCTAAAACATAATCATAATTATATTAAAAATCAATAACTTTTCCTTTGGTGGTGTTGAAGCCAGAGAAAAGATGGCGCGACCTGTACTTTGATGACGTCAGTGGACAAAAAAACATGGTGGATTGCATAATTACGGTTATGGTTTAGAAAATATTGAGTATTCCAAGTTATGAAGTGTAGCTATTTTAATAGACGTTCAAATTTTTATCTTTCTGAACGCATTAATTGTCCAGGAAAAAGATGGCGCTACCTATATTTTCATGACGTCAGTAGACAAACAAATGTTGAATTGTATAATTATGGCTATGTCTTAGAAAATATTAAGTATTGCAAGTTATAAAATGAAGATATTTTAATCGATGTTCAAATTTTCATCTTTGGGAACGCATTAATTGTGAAGAAAATGTGTACAAAAGTTTTTCCATTGGAAGTATAGGAAGCAAAGTTACTTGACGTCCACCTTAAAGTAGAAGTTCTTGTATGTATGTATGCACATTTTTTTTTAAAACGGCTCTAAGAATTTTGATAAAAGTCGTTAACCTACCGTTTTCTGGCACTAGAAATCGATTTAGCTTGATCTCGGCTTTAGAAGAATTCGTTTAGTGGGTTAAATAACAACCCCGAATTATAACGTTTTTAGTGATGCCGTTGTTCCATTAATGTTACCAATGCTTAGAAATCTCATGACGTCACAACTCGCGTTTGAGAATGTTGGCGCGTGGTCACGCCATCTGTCTCATTACGTCACGCGTTGTGCGTGGATCCTATTAAAGATTTATGACGTCACACTCTTGCAGCGGACAGATGGTCGCGATTTCCATCTGCCTCATTACGTCACGCGTTGTGTGCGTATGTCCGTCAGCACGATAACTCGGGTAACAACCGTTCGATTTCGATGAAATTTTAGTATCTGGTAGGGGATCAGCTGGGAAGGAACCCTATTTAAAGTGAAAGAAATGGGGTTAAAAAGTCAGTACATAGGAGAGGGATCCATTCCACTGTTGTTATGCGCCATAACTAACGTAAAAAAGGTTCTATTTCGATGAACGTTTAGTATGTGGTAGGGGACACACTGGCGACAATCCTTATTGAAAATGGGCGAAATGGGATCAAAGGTCAGGGCACAGGACCCAGATTTATTCCACCGCCATTATTCTCATAACTTGAGTGATAACATGAGTAATGATTTCTACAAATCAATAAGCCCCTTGAATATGAAATTCTGTATATCCATGTCTGCATCGTTATATTTCCAACCATTTAATTATCCAATTGATATTGCTGACCTTAGAAGTTTCCTAAGGAGCCATGGCTACGTATGGGATACCAACACCTTTGCCTTCATCTCAGGGGAAATAGGTCTGGTGGCCTAAACAACACGCTTCTGTCCAATGACAATGATATTACAGTGAATATCAAGTCTGAGTGTCAGCTTTGGTCTTAAACAACCTTTAGAAAAGAGGTTTTTTAGAGTTTCCGATTGAAAATATATACATTATCTACCAACAAGTAATTGGACACCCCTGCAATCGACAATATCTGCGGTCCTGATACACGTCACGGCCACTGCGGTTAAATATCGTGTGGAAAACGACAACGCAACCAGTCGCATGCAAGATGTCACACAGTTCGGAGCTCTCTGATTTCGAGAAAGGTGTAATCGTCGGGTATCACAGAAATGGCCGATTCATACGTGACATATCCAGCAAGTTGAAGTACCAAAAATCAACAGTGGCCTGAGTGATTGGCAAGTGGAAGATGAGAGTTGACTGTCGGAATGTTCCCCGACCCGGCAGACCCACAAAAGTGGGAGTTAGAGACCGACGAGTGCTGTCCAGAGAAATTCGGAAGAAGCGCACCAAATTGATGGGCCACATCCGCGAGGCGCTTCAGCAGGCATTCTGGAGTGTTCTTTCGAAGAATACCATCCGTAAGGAAGCCCATCTGCTTGGTTATCATGGACGTGCTGCCGCCCACAAGCCTTTGATCACCAAGTCCAATAGCGCTGCTAGGGCTAACGTGGTGCACATAACGTCGACGGTGGACTGTTGAACAGTGGAAACAGGTTCTCTTGACCGGCGAATCAAGGATCACCCTCTACCATTTCGATGGTACGGTCTGGAGTTTGGGGTCTGCCTGGAGAACGCCTCCTGCCGGAATGTATTGTGCCAACTGTGAAGTTCGGCGGCGGTGAAATTATGCTATGGGGTTGTTTCTCCTGGTATGGCACGGGATCCTTGGTCGCAATTCCTGGTAGACTCAACGCCGAGACCTACTGCACCATTTTGGACGACCATGCGCTTTCTATGTTGTGGCAGTTTTACGGGTGGACCCATGTTACTTTCAGGATGACAATGCCACCTGTCATGTTGCGAGGTCCTCCATGGCTTGGTATGGTGACAATGTGGTTAATCGAACGGACAGGCCTGCGCAGAGCCTGGACTGTAACCCTATCGAGCACCTCTCGGACGAGTTGGAGCGTCGACTTAAGGGGTGCCCCACCATCCGAAATCGGTGAAGGAACTGACTTGTCTTCTCCAAGCCGAGTTGAAAAAAATACCGCTAGCCGTCGTACAACGCCTGGTTGAGAGTATGCCCCGGAGGGTCGCAGCTGTAATTGCCGCTCGTGGAGGCTCCACCAACTATTAAAGGTGAATAAACTTCGTTTTACTTTGCTATCACAGGTGTCCAATTACTTGTTGGTAGATAGTGTATATTAGAGAAAGTTTGAGGATTAGGTACCTCTAGTCTATCGTTAAAAAGGCTAAGAAGATCGGGAGCGATGCGCAGCGGAGCTCAGAAACATTATCCAAGGAAGTATCATCAACCACTTCCACCAGCCACTATGGGTGGGAAATTTAGCTGGCCAACAAAACTACCATCTCCACCGAAACAGCTAAGGAGCTCAGAAACAACATCCAAGGAACTAGCAGAATCCACTTCCCCCAACCAGGAAATCTAGCTTGCCAACAATACTACCATCTTCATCAAAACAGTCAAGGAGTTCAGAAACAACATCCAAGGAACCAGCACCATCCACTGCACCAATCATTATTGGCGAGAAATCTAACTAGTCCACAATACTACGATTTTCATCAAAACAGCCAATAAGCTTATAAACAATATCGAAGGAAATAGCACCATCCATTTCCACTAACCATTATGAGCAGGAAATAAAAAAGGTATAAGGATAAAATAGGACTAATTTGTTTAACACTAACTAGGGTCATGCCATCTAGCTTATGACAAAGTGAATGGTAAAACTAACCGTCCGCTGTAGAAGAGTGCATTTAAATTTCCTTTTGTTTTTTAAAACCAATAAAGGTTATTTGTGATTTTTTTAATTTAGCTGCATTTTTATTTGATTTGAATGTTATTTTAAAAAGACACAGAAACGTGAATAAAGTTTTTCTACTTCCTTTTCGATATTTTAAGAGACAAGAAAGATAAAGACATTTTTGCTGTGTCTTACCAATTTCTTCAACGCAAAGGGGAGAAAAATAAGTGACGTAAATATTCACAAAAACCTGTTGTTTTTTTGAAGATGAAATTCTGGAGAGACTTGACTGCAGAGAACAGACTGCTAACGTCACCCAAACTTGACCAGGTATTCTTCTCATGTAGAGGTTAACCAAAAACGGTGGCAAATCTTAAATTTATGTCTTAACCACACGATGCAGTATTAGGTCCTGTTAGACGAAAACGACCTAAAAGAGTTTTATATTTCCTTGCGTAAAAAACGAAATGTACAATCCTCAGGTTTTAAGACGTGTTACGAGTACGACATGATTGAGCAACCATTATATGTGAGTTCTATTTGTTCTGGAAAACGCCGTGCATATCGAGTAGATTCAGCAGTCAGTTTTCGAAATCGTCACCCCACCCAGACGGACACCCACAGAAAGATCCTTTGCTTTTCTTATAATAATCAAAACTAGTGCTGATTAACTAAAAGCAGCAGTTTTAAATAGTTACCTAGACCACGTGGTGACGCACGTGACAACGTACTTTGCATAAAGTGTCCGATGTGTGTATAAAAACATGCACAGTCAAGTCACATTATTTTGACCACCTGCTACTTTTTAGTAGCCAATGAAAGAAGGAACGTGTCGTGAGCTGGCTTGGAGGGTATATAAGGTGTGCTGTAGGCATTCTGAAAACAAGGGTGGCAGTATTTCTGAAACAGCGCAGTTTGTGAACTGTTCGCGTGTTGCTGTCGTTAAATTGTATAGTGATTGGAGAAATGGCACCATTGCGATTAAGCGATGTGGAAACTGCAGAGCACCACGTGCCATTGATGTGAGAGGTGAACCTTCGGCTGCGAAGGTGTGTGAGGACCGATCGACACGCTACAGTGAAGCAACTCACTGGCCGAATGAACCAGGAGGCTATTGGAAGTGTGTTTAAAACGACAGTTCAGCGAAACCTGCTGCGTATGGGGTTCCGATGCAGACGGATGGTCACTGCATCTATGCTCACGAAGGTAGTCAGAAAAGGCTTACATTTGCACGGCAGTATCGGAATTGGACCTCCGCTGATTGGCAAAGGATTGCCTTCTCCGATGAGTCACGTTTTCTGCTTCATCGAACGGATGGACGTTGGCGTATAAATCGAGAAGCATCGGAGAACAAACACTCTCCATCCAATGCTGGAAGAACACAAGCTGGTGGGTGCAGCGTTATGGTCTGGGGAATGTTTTTGTGGCATTCCCTGAATTCACTCATACCTGTGGAAAGCACTATAGAAGGAATTCGTTATGAATCCATCATTGAAGACTGCGTACATTGTCGTGGTGGAAGATCCCTGGGAAGGATGGGATCTTCCAGCATGACAATGCGACGTGTTATGCAGCTAAAAATGTCCGACAACGGTTGGAAGAGCACGATGAAGACTTCAAAGTACTTCCCTGGCCCCCTAATTCCTCAGACTTAAACCCAATTGAGCATCTGTGGTACCACCTCCATCGTGTTGTTTACTCTATGGATCCCCCACCACGCATCCTCCAGCAGCTGCTAGATGCAATGCAGTCAACATGGTTCTACATACCTGTGAACACTTTCCAGAACCTTACTGAGTCACTCCCAGCCCGTCTAGCTGCTGCCCGCGCTGCACTCGGCGGTTTCTCTGGATATTAGCTGGTGGTCACAATAATGTTACTCGACCGTGTATGTTCAAGAATTTAACTAATGAGTAATTAAGCACATTAGTTTTAGAGGCGTAACTAGGCATTTCTTCTGAACATTCGTCCGAGATGTTTTCGGGTTAGAATCCCAGTGAGGCGTTGATGTTGGGTTTTTCTTTAACGGCGCTGGCTCTTTCCCTTCCCTGAAACCAGTGACCTTAAATTACGGACAGCGCAACTCCGTGGCTTATAGCCCATTCTGTTGCTCATGGTGGTCGTTAAACTTCCAAACCAAAAAAAAAAAAAAAAGATCGTATTGCTGACTCTTCGTTCATCGCAAACACACCAGCAGCTTCCTTCTGAAACAAAAGACCTGAGAGAGCACGATAGTTGTAGTCGGCTTGCTTTGCGCTTTGGTCGAGTGCGCAAATGCGTCAGTACTTAAGTACTTATACAGACATTTAACGTGGACCAGAAACATCAAACAAAGATCTTCGCTCTTTCCTCGTTTATAAGTGAGTCACGGAAAAGTTATCATTGGCCTCCACCGAGAGTCGAACCCAGGGTCTTCCAGTTAAGCGCCGTATATGCTTCCGCTACACCACAGCGGCCTCGATTCCTCCAGACTCACACACACACTAACTGCCAAGCCAAGTTGGCAGGTTGCTTCTTGGAGCCCCGCACAATGCTGGGGATTCACCAAAGATGGTAAGCAGCAACTAAAGAAATAATTAGAAGGCGAATGAATAATCAATACAGACATTTAACGTGGACCAGGAATATCAAACAAAGATCTTCGCTCTTTCCACGTTTGTAAGTGAGTCACGGGAAAATTCTCATTGGCCGACACCGGGAGTCGAACCCAGGGTCTTCCAGTTACTGGCCGGATATGCTTCCGCTACACCACAGCGGCCTCGAATTCCTCCACACTCACACACACACTAACAGCCAAGCCAAGTTGGCAGGTTGCTTCTTGGAGCCCCGCACAATGCTGGGGATTCACCAAAGATGGTAAGCAGCAACTAAAGAAATAATTAGAAGGCGAATGAATAATCAATACAGACATTTAACGTGGACCAGGAATATCAAACAAAGATCTTCGCTCTTTCCACGTTTGTAAGTGAGTCACGGGAAAATTCTCATTGGCCGACACCGGGAGTCGAACCCAGGGTCTTCCAGTTACTGGCCGGATATGCTTCCGCTACACCACAGCGGCCTCGAATTCCTCCACACTCACACACACACTAACAGCCAAGCCAAGTTGGCAGGTTGTTTCTTGGAGATCCGCACAATGCTGGGGATTCACCAAAGATGGTAAGCAGCAACTAAAGAAATAATTAGAAGGCGAATGAATAATTAATACCGACATTTAACGTGGACCAGGAACATCAAACAAAGATTTTCGCTCTTTCCACGTTTATAAGTGAGTCACGGAAAAAGTTAGCGTGTGTGAGTCTGGAGGAATTCGAGGCCGCTGTGGTGTAGCGGAAGCATATTCGGCGCGTAACTGGAAGACCCTGGGTTCGACTCCCGATTGCGGCCAATGAGAACTTTTCCGTGACTCACTTATAAACGTGGAAAGATCGAAGATCTTTGTTTGGCGTCAGTACTACATATTTTCATGCTCTGATTCCCCTTCTTGTTGCTGGCATGTTGACTATTCAACAAAACCTCGCAGCTTGTCAAATTTTCATGGGGGCATCACCAAACCCACGAATTTGTTTAACAGTGTATTTAAGTTCACACCCACTTTTCTATTTACCACGGCTTATGATTTGCAGAGTACTTCGATTTAGGGAAGTTTTCCAATGAAACGTCCACTTGAGACGAACCTCCGGTTTATGATACTTTAAGTTTGTAGCTTTCCTTTTGGGATTACCTTTCTAAAACCAAATGCGGCTTTAGACTTGTCTTCAATGGTTTAATTAAAATATTGTGTCTATTGTCTCATACTGTTTCTTTGATATTAAAAATCTCCAATTTTTGCAGAGTATATTTCAATGTTGCTTTAATTTTTGATAGCACACGATCGGTAATAAGTATCTCTCGCCGCGTAATAATGCCCGCATAGTCTTTTAACAAACTCTTGCGTAGAAAACAATTAATTTTATACTACCTAAGGTACATCCCCATCCTTACACCACAGACACTCAGTAGATGTTTGTATAGCGTTTTCCAAAGCTTCCTCTTGATTAATCATTCTGTCTCATTATCTTGGCTCCCGCATACGAAGCAAGTACTTACCCACCTCCGGTGTTTCCATAGATTATAATCTAAGTCCACCATTGTTTCTTCTACTGATAAATGGTTTTCCTGAAGGTGTATCTCAACGAAACCGGTGCCTGTTGTTTATCTAAAATCTCTTTGCCGTTTCGCTCAGAAGCAGAGGAGTTCATATCGTTTATTTTGCATGAAATCTTTAATATTTTATTAGCATCAAGCAAGATAATGTTGTTCCAGTGTTGATACCTTTTATGTTATAAAAATGTTGCTGATTACTCACAAATATTGGAAATTTTCTGGATGCTCACAACGAATATTTCCAGCCATTTAAAAAATTCATACCTACCTCCGTGATGTTTTATAAAACGCAGACGGTGGCGAATAGTAGTAAGAGCATCATCATCGTCATCATCATCGTCACTAATTTTCTATCTACAGCTGAAAAATATCAGCCCAAGTCTGTTCCGAAATATCCTCCTCTAGTTCTTCTACCAATATGTCGATCTCAGGGGCCGCGGATGGACTAGTGGTCAACGTTCGTGACTGCCACGGAGAAACCTCAGGTTCGATCCCAGGCAGGTACGAACGCTCGAATCACTAAATATCCGCCGTGCGTCGGATGGGAACGTTAAGCCGTCGGACGCCGGGTACTACCCCCCTCCCCACCGGTGATAAATAAGTGCGTCTTCATCCTGTTTTCTACCTCGCTTCCGTGCCACTTTCCTATCGGGCACTCTAGCCCAAATCTCCTAGCTTCCTATTTCTAAGAGTTGTTTCAGTCCTGGGGTCAGACACTCCCTTCCTGAAATCCCCTACATATGATCTAAATGTGAATATGTCGATCTCATTTTTTGTTCGTCTTACAATATATCTTGCGAAAAACACCTACATATCACACTGCTAAGATTTTGAATTTCATCCACCCCATTTTCCATGTGGTCTTCTTCTGGGTCCTTTTCTCACCCTTGGGATGCCGTCTAATATGTAGGTTTTCTAATGCGGATAGTTCTTCTATCAATGTGCCGAGCGCTTTGTTAGTTTTTATAACAATATACACTATATTGACAAAAGTCACCGGACACCCCTTCAAAAGCAAATGAACGGATCTGCTGCGTTGTTAAAATGTGCAGTACAGCTAGGTACAAACGGTATATATATTTTTTTATTGGAGGTTTAACGACCCCCGTGAGCAACTCAATGGGCTATAAGCAGTCGCCCGTCCCTAATTTAGGGTCACTGGTTTCAGGGAAGGGAGAGGACCATTGCCGTATGACAAACACAACATCCATGCCACACCGGGATTCGAACGCGGACCCCGTTCGGACGAATGATCAGAGGCCATCGCTTAGACCACTGCGCCACCGGGGCGGCACAAACGGTATAAAAACAAGCCTGCAGCTGACCGCGATCATATCGCACTTTGAGGTTGAGTGAAAATGTTGCGGCGGGAGAGAACTGACTTTGAGGAAGGAAAGATTGTTGGGTGTTATATTAGTGGGTTGTCCATAAGAGAAACAGAGAGGCGTTTACATTCGTCTCAAAGGGGTCCGGGTTCGAATCCCGGTGAGGATTCAAACCCGGACCTTTTTCGGACGAATATTCAGAAGCCATCGCTTAGACCTCTGCGTCACCGGTGCGGCCATGAAACTTTCACCACTCCGGTGCAGCAGCGCTAGCTTAGACTATTGATGCTTTGGAGTGGTAAAAGTAGTTCTGTTGTGAGCAGTGGTCTAAGCTAGTGCTTAGACTTCACTTTAAGAGAAGGAATTGTTCATTAATTTCCGATGATGTGTTGAAGAACCATGACACAGTGACACAGTTTTCAAACCTCATGGCCAGGAGATTCATTTTACATTCGGGCTCCAATGGGAAGAATCAGACCTTTTGTCAGTGGTGGAGTCATTCTCCCAAATAAAATACACCGACTAGTCCTATCGCCGCAAATGTTTCGACTTGACATTTGCGTTATCTCCAAAGTACGTATGTCACAAAGTTTACAAGTTAAGCTTCAAGTTAAATTAAAGTTAAAGTACAAATCTACGCTCAACAAGACAGCTTTAGCTCTTTCACGACCTTGCCCCAGAAATCTTTTATCCCTCAAAAAACCATAACGCCCGAAACTGTCGGTTGGTTGATTTATTTGTCCAATAACAACAATAGTGACTGAGGGTGACCCCTACTGATTCCTCATAGGTTGAGGAAATTTGAAGAACAAGCAAAGGTAGGAAATCTGACTCACCCTAGACAGGCGTTTCGGGTGACTATGGCCGTTTGTATGCACGGGCGTTTTAGGCATTATGGTCGTTAAAGGGTTAATAAGTTGCACGTGGTGGTCATTCACCTCCAGACCTGCCTCCTCCAGGAGAAATTAGCTCTCTTTCTTGCACTCTTAAAATGTGAATACTGGAGCTAAAAGCATTTTGGACTCAGTATTCACACAGGATCAAACAAAGGTCACATTGATGAAGAAATTATTCTACGTATAAAACTTGGTTGGGGAGCTTTTCGAAGGAACAGTACAATATTTAAGAGCAATACGCCATTATGTCTTTAAAGAAAAGTGTTTAATCAATGCATCCTTCTGGTGCATTGATTGTTTGTAGCAGAGACAAGGACTTTAATTAAAACAAGTTAGTAAAACCATGCAATGCATCGATTATTATACGCTTTCCAACATACCAGAAAACATTATTCGAGTTATTACTCAAGTTATGAGGATAGTAGATGTAAAATAAATCTCGTTCCTATGTCATGACCTGTGACCCCATGTCGATGATATTAAACAGAACTGGTTCAGTATAACTCCGGAACAACAAAGTAAAGTTTTGTTGCAGCAGAAGCATTTTTAGTCACGTTATGAGGATCATGGCTGTGGAATAAATCTCACTCCTGTGCCCTGACCTTTGACCTCATTTCGATGATATTCAACAAATCTGGTTAAGTATACTTCCGGAGCAACATGATAACGTTTTGTCGCAATCGAAGCATATTTACTTATGTTATAACGCATAAGGGTGATGGAATGGATCCCGCTCCTATGTCCTGAACTTTGACCCCATTTCGCCCATTTTCAATAGGGTACATCCCCGGGTGGTTCCCTACCACATACTAAACTTTAATCGAAATCGAACCATTTTTACGCAAGTTATGACGCATAAGGTCAATGGAATGGATGCAGCTCCTATGTCATGACCTTTAACCAAATTTCGTCCCTTTTCAATAGGGTTCGTCCCTAGTGTTTCCCTACCACATACTAAAATTTCATCGAAATCGAACCATTGGTATAAATAAATACATCGCTATTTCCACGTTGTAACCCTACACAGCAACCGAAAAATTGTTATTCGGCCGCCGCCGAGGAACTGAATCCACGGATCTCTCGATATCTAGCGCTCTGAATCCACGGATGTACCAACGTGAATCTTTTTCGGTTGCTATGTGGGGTTACAACGTGGAAAGATCGATGTATTTATTTATTTACTCAACTGACGCCGCCACGTATTTAGAGGATTTTCACTTTGAACCATTTGTACCCTAATTATCGTGCGGACGGGCAGACAGAAGGACAAATTTGGAGCATGTACGCTTCTTCAACCTGGGGTTGGAAAGCGTAAAAAAAGGCATAAAAATATTGCTGACAACTGAAAGAGGAATGGAGAGATGCATGCTTGGTGTAACCAGGAGAGATAAGAAAAATGACAACTGTGGAACACATCATAATCAGAATAAAATCCCTGAAATGGGAATGGGTTAGATATGTTTCGAGAAGAATCTAACACCGATCAACAATCGAAATTCTAGACTGGATTCCAAGGGACAGCAAAAGCAAGAAGAAGACCCCATGGGAGATGGGTAGATGTAATTCGAAAGCATGCTAGAGTGATATAGAGGGAAGAGACTGACGCCCGACAGACCGTTGTGGAAGAAACTTGGGTGACCTTCGTCCACCAGTGGATTGATATAATGTTTGACAATGATGATTATGATTCACATAGAACATTTTTCATCACTGTGCGCAAGAAAACATGTTCCCAGAGAGTCTTGATTGCCTACATCTTTTAGAAACACTTCAAGCATGCGGACTATGTGATCGAGATATGATATTTTAAAGACTGTATAACGAAGTGAATTTCTCCGTCATTTCTATCCGCGCCAGGATTCGAACCCAGGTCCACTCATTCCGGAATAAGTTGCTCTACCAATTAAGCTACGCGGACATTTTATTCTGATTCCTATATGCCTTTATGTCGTGTGCGTCCTTCTGGCAGGTACGTCACATCTCCTGGTACGTTACATCATCTCCCCCTTATTTTTTTATTTTTTTTTTTTGAAGTGCTACTCTTACTTTTCCTATTTCGCGGTGTGGAAATAACATCACACCAATGCGAGATTGTGAACGGTCGGGTCATCCGGATAGTTCGGGCGCCATTATAACGAAGTGAATTTCTCCGTCATTTTTGGTCTACGCCGGGATTCGAACCCGGGTCCACTCATTCCGGAATAAGTTGCTCTACCAATTAAGCTACGCGGACATTTTATTCTGATTCCTATATGCCTTTATGTCGTGTGCGTCCTTCTGGCAGGTACGTCACATCTCCTGGTACGTTACAACTGTTGCCGCGTTATGTTCATAAATGCGTACTAATTATTAATCGAATTCGCAGCACGGCTTGGAAGAGTCAAACGACAAGGGAAACAAACGAAACTTGTTAAATATAAGAATTTAATTTCCCCTTTTTATTTAACAAGCTTATCTTTTTACCGAATGCCTTAATTAAAAACAGAAAACTGGTCTTTCGTACTTTATAACAGATAAAGCTGAAGAGAAGAGAAAATAACTCCAACAGTTATTAGTTCGCTCTGTAAACAAAACACAGGTTTCCCTACAGACTACCTTATTTTGTCTCAAGTCAAATTAACGAGCCTTAAGGGAAGATGTGTTCTTGTAGCTTGTAAAAGGTAAAGTGCGTATTATGTTCATTACATAGAGACATAACATTTTCATTTTTCCCTTCGCAGTCATATACACTATAATGACAAAAGTCACCAGACACCTAGAAGAGACACACAACATAGCATTTATTGACATACATTAGCTTGGTGTCGGTCCATCGTTGGCCTTAATGCATGCACCAACCCTTCGAGACATGCTTTCGACAAGGTTTTGGAACACAGCGATAGTTATGCGCTTCCATTCAGTACATAATGCTGCCGATAACAGCTGCTTAGTATTAGGCCCTGACTCCAAACTTCTTATGCGGAGCTCTAATTCATCCCATAGGTGCCCTATGGGATTAAAATTAGGGCCCTGTGCAAGCCAGTCCATATAAGACACGGAATTATCGCCAAACCACGACGTAACAGTCTTACCTTTATGGCTCGGGGCATTATCCTGCTGATGCCAACAAGACTCGGCTCCATAGAATTGCCTCAAAGTTGGTAGGGCATAATTGTTCATAAAATCTAGGTAGACGTGCTGGTTAACAGGTTTATCCACGATAACCAATGGTTATTGGTTAACCATTGGTTATCGTGGATAAACCTGTTAAGTAGTCTGTAGGGAAACCTGTTTGTAGTCTGTAGGGAAACCTGTGTTTTGTTTACAGAGCGAACTAATAACTGTTGGAGTAGATCCAGATACACGATCCATCAGACTGATGGATCGTGTATCTGGATTCCTTAGTATATAACGAAGTAAATTTCTCCGTAATTTTTAGTCTACGCCGGGATTCGAACCCGAGGCCGCTTATTCCGGAACAAGTCGCTCTACAAACTGAGCTACGCAGACATTTATTCTGATTCCTATCTGCTTTTATGTCGTGTGCGTCCTGCTGGCAGGTACGTCACATCTCCCCCCTCCCGAAAGAGGGCCGGGGGCATGGCCCACGGGTCAGCCGTGACCATGAATCGTTGCAGGCAGCCATCCACTGTAGAACGTGCACTTGAGAACTCCCAGTCAATCTGCTGTGTGGAATGCAACCTCACACACATTTATTTTTCGAAGTGCTGGAGAAGGGATTCTCTTATTTTTCCTATCTCGCGGTGTGGAAATAACATCACACCATTGCGAGATTTTGAACGGTCGGGTCATCCGGATAGTTCGGGCGCCATTTACGAAGTAAATTTCTCCGTCATTTTTAATCTACGCCGGGATTCGAACCCGAGGCCGCTTATTCCGGAACAAGTCGCTCTACCAACTGAGCTACGCAGACATTTATTCTGATTCCTATCTGCTTTTATGTCGTGTGCGTCCTGCTGGCAGGTACGTCACAAGTAAATAGGACCCGTTTCCATTTGTCTGCGATCGACGATAAATGTTCTTTACACCATGCTAAACGCATTCCGAGCGGAGATGAAAGGCTTATGAGCAGCCGCACGACCACGGTAACCCATTGAATGAAGTTCTCTGCGAATGGCACGCGTACATACCGAGGTTCCAGTATTTTTACTCACCTGTACACTCAGGTCTTGTTCAGTAGTCCGTCGATTAGCTGTAATGACTCTCCTAAGATTTCGACGTCCTCTAACACTGATTTTCTTTGGTCTGACGGCATGTTTTGCTTCTTCAGGCACGCCATGTGCATTGCACTTATTCAGTACATCCAAAGCAGTTGACCGGTATATTTAAACGCCTCTCCGTTTCTCTTATGTACAACCCACTAATATAACAACCAACAATGTTTCCTTTCTGAAAGTTAGTTGTCTCCCGCAGCGACATTTTCACTCAACCTCAGAGTGCGATATGATCGCGGTCAGTTGCAGGTCTGTTCGTGTCTCTACTGCGCACCTTAACAACACAGTGGGGTCTGTTCATTTGCTTTTTTAATGGTGTCCAGTATCTTTTGTCAATATAGTGTATATTGGTTTTCGTTTGTATGCACGGGCGTTTTGGGCGTTATGGTCGTTAAAGGGTTAAGCGCGTTTATCTCAAAACTTACTTTTTCAATGCTTAGGTACATTTTTCTCAGAATCCATCAAAGGTTCCAATCTGATATTTTTACCATATATACATACGATGTAAATACAGGTGAAAACATTTCGTGCTGTATACAATACAATACAATGAAGCACACCGTCTTTGTACGATGGTAAACTATAATTCGTGCATAAATACTAGTATTAAAAGACATCCGTTTTGTTGCACGATGATATTTATTCAGCTAAAAAACGAAATCTATGTACAGGTTTAAAAACACATGAGCACTTTCGGTGTCACAGTGACACCTACAAATTACTCGTAACCCTTCTGACAATTTCCTGTCTTTGCCGTTTATCGAAAACCCACTTCCACACCCACTCTAATTCCGTACAATTCTGCCCACACTATTCAGCATAAAATTTCTGCTCTGCACTTCCTATTTAGAAGAGCATATTCACATTCTTCTAGCCATTTTGCCAGAGCTCAAGAACTACAATGGATATCATCCTTTGCTAAAAACCATGGCTACCCGGGCAAACGTTGTTAAGGAGATGCACAATAAAGTACGGTTTTCTATGTCAACTACTTTAATTAGTGAACAAGTGCCTAAAAAGTATGTTGAATCTGTTGATTTTAATCCACAAATTGTAAACCTTCTTACTAACATACGTTCCCGTCATAAAATACAATTTGAAATACGAACATGCAATCTATATTCCATTATCCGCAACGATCGTGACAAAATTAACAATAGGAAAAAATGGGGTGTGTATGTTATTCCTATGCTCTACACTATTTCTGGTGAAATAAATAATCATTATGTGGGTTCAACCAAAAGAAATTTGGATTTGAGATTAAATGAGCACAGATATAATTTAAAAATGAATCACCAAAGCACCTCTTTTACAAGAAGTGCTAGAAATTCCATCCCACACTGGGACAACGCTAATATCATAAACACACCTAACTGTTTATTCCTTATTATTTACAGAAAGCCTCTATATTTCGTCTTATAGTACACGTTGCTGTAATGACTATTATCTTTGTGTTTTACCTGAACCCTGGAGCAATCTTATTGGTAAGGACAGCACAATAACTATTGTTTCTGTTGAGTAACTTTCATTGGCTAATTATGCTTTTTTTACTGTTCTTGTTATTTGGTATATCATGTTACACTGGCATTACCTTTCCCATGATGCATCTGCTCCACGTCCTTAAGACCGGCATGTAACCACATGGTGAAATCACATCTGATGAAGGTGTCACTGTGACACCGAAAGTGCTCATGTGTTTTTTAACCTGTACATAGATTTCGTTTTTTAGCTGAATAAATATCATCGTGCAACAAGACGGATTTCTTTTGTACGATGATTTTAATGCTAAAAAATGACAAATCTTTACAAATTAAAATCCCATGAGTACTTTCGGGGCGACATATATATATACATCAGAATATAATGACGTATGAAGCGTGAAACTTCGGCGCAAGAGTATCGCACTGTTGCCATCGCAAAGCAGTTATATCACTAAATAAATTAGGCCTAAGAGAGAACATATTAAGCCGGGTGTGTGGTATACAGAATATATGTATTTGTAAAATTTCAAAAATGTAATGTTGTTCAAGTTCATAGTTGCAATGTGACGTTTCCATATTCTGGATAGTTCAGCTGGGCTATTCTCATTACAACAGTGATTCCCGTAGGCTTCCATATATAGACTCTCAGTAAACTGTAAGGAGTATATTGACCCAGGGGTGTGCAACAACTTGATGTTATTCCATTCCGGTTGAACATTACCACAAACTACGTTTCTAGCGAGTGCTCTATTGCTGCGGTTTTTACGAAAGTCATATTTATGTTCCTGCACTCGGGTGCCAATACTGCGTTTTGTAGAGCCTACGTAGTTACTAACACGTTCACCATTGGAATGTCTATCAAGGGTATATTGTATACACCCCATTATACAAATCATTTTTTCTGTCACGGTCATTTTTGACACATGAAAACAGGTTTCTTGATTTAATGCTAAACTGAATATCATACTTTGTGCAAAAGCGTGATAATACACTGGCGTGCAAAAATTAAGGAAGAGACGGTTTTTCGAATGCAACGTCGTGCAGAATTGCTCCACATCGACTCAAATCATACCATACGATCCCCGAGATGTAAGAATATGGGACAAGTGAGCAAATCCGTCCAAACAAAGAATCCAAAGGATACAAAGGCACTTTATTAAAAAGGTAGCTTCGGGCACAACTGGACAGAAGACAGAAATGTCCATGTAACAGGCGGCTACCAAGAAAAATCCAGTCTTTAGTAGGGGATATGATCCCCCCTGACTGCGTTGCAGGATTTACAACGTCTGTCCATGCTGAGGATGAGATTGCCAAGGAGCTGTTGAAGCATCGCGGCCCATTCTGGCGGCTGGTGACGTGCTTCCAAGTGTCTCCCGAGAAGTCCCCGATTGGACTTAGGTCCGGGGACCTTGCGGGCCAATCCATGACTTAAAAATCTTCACTCAACAACAGCTCTGCGACAGCCACTCTCCGATGAGGTGTAGCGTTATCGTCCAAGAAGAGGAACTCAGGACCCACAGCACCTCCAAACAGAAGCACGTGAGGCAGGAGAACCTCGGTACAATAGCGGACACCAGTGACTGAACCTCCTTGGAAGATGTGGAGGTCAGTACGGCTACCAAGCATGATACCGCCCCAAACGAGAACTCCGCCACCTCCCTCTTTCGACGATGTTGGAGGTGTGATTGCGTGTTCCCTGCTCCCTCCAGATGTGTATATGTCCAGAATCACTCGTCAGACTAAATCGGCTCTCATCCGTAAAGAGAACTCGACCCCATTGCTGATGTGTCCAGTTCTTGTGTTCCTGGCACCACAGAAATCGCCGTCTCGGATGAGCAGGCGGTAATGGCACACACCGTGCTGGTCGTCGTGCAAATAGACAACCTTTGTGCAGACTCCTAGCCACGGTAAAACACGATAACGGACGTCCACTTGTCTGTTGTGTGTGCCTTGCGATTTTTTGCTCCGTCTACCGCCTGTCTCTTCTCGCCTGTAGGACAATATACCGGTCGTCCGCCGCTGTGGTTGCTCGTGGACGACCACTGCTAAACTCTCGGACAGCTGTTCCTGTCGTTTGAAATGCTCTCCAAGCTCATGAAATGATGCTGTAAGCGATCCCCAACTCCTCGGCCACATTAGTCACACTTCGACTTTCTTCCAACTTCCCAATAACGCGACCTCTGGTAAAGTCATCCAGATGTCGTCAGCTGGATTGCCTGTTGGTCATATTAAACGGTGGCAGCAACTCGACGTCGTTCAAACCGATGTACATTGCTAAGCGTACACCGCCCGTGTGCTTTATACCCTTCCGACACTCCCACCCCTACGTCATGCTGCATATATGCGCATGCCCTACCGTACCGGACCTTAGTCTATCTCCTGAGTGGCCTTTCGGTCCGTTCTGCCTGTTCATTCCGCTGTTATGTTAATTTCTAATCCTCGTCCTTAATTTTTGCACACCAGTGTACATTAGTTATAACTGGGTGCTGTTCTAGTGCACCAGCAATACGTTTTGTGTTTTTTTGGTCTTTACTCAAGCGTTTGGATCTATCATTAAGAATTCTTTGATAGGTTCGGTGAATTATGTATCTAGGGCATGGGTCACCAAACTTTTGGAGAGAAGGGCCAAATGGGAAATTGGGTAAAGCTCGGCGGGCCGGATTAAAAAAATGGTAAATCAAAGATACATCAATGCAGATATTGTAAATTTTCAAAGTACTAATTACTTATATGTGTCAATGTGTAAGTAATTTTATATGTTCTGTAATTTAACATAAAAGTTTTCAAACAGATATTTCAAGATATTCATAAACACATACACTCAAGATCAATTGAATTAGAGATACCTGTCTAGTAACGTGTAGCACCACCTGTCGCCCTGATGACGGCGGCGATTCGTCTCAGCATGGACTCGACAAGACACCAGAAGCGTTCGGAAGCCATACGGATCCACGACCCCAGAACATGCTCCCACAGTTCACGAAGGTTTGATGGAGGAGGGTCAGAGCCTCGAACATTTCTCTCGATGGCATCCCAGATGTGGTCTACGGGATTGAGGTCAGGTGACCAAGCTGGCCAAAGAAGCAAAGTCATGTCGGTGGAGTGTTCATCCAACCATTCAGATACAATTCGGGAGCGATGGCAGTGAATTGTCTTGTTGCAGGACGAGGTCCCCAGTGGGATGTTAAAGACGCACAAACGGGAGCAAATTATCATCCAGGATATCCCGGTAACGTTGACCTGAGAGGGACGATCTCACACGTACCAGGGGTCCCATTTCAGTCAACGTGAACACTCCCCAGACGAGAATGCCACCCCCACCTGCTTGAAGAGTACCCTGCTGGCAAGAAGGATCCATCCCTTCATGTGGTTTGCGCCGTACTCGTATCCTGCCATCCGCATGTACCAACGTGAAACTCGACTCATCAGTCAAGGCAACATTTTCCCACATGTCTGATGTCCAATTGCGATGTTCCCGCGCGCATGCTAATCTTTGTACCCTGTGACGTGCGGTCAACAGCGGTACCCTCGTGGGACGATGGCTTCTGTACCCCATAGCGAAGAGATGGTTCTGGATGGTGTGGCTGCTTACACGTTTTTGTGCACCAGCGTTAAATTGCCGAGTGATTTCCTGCATTGTGGCCCGTCTATCCGCTGTTACAATGCGAGCAACTGACGATGACCTTGCAGGGGTGGTTGTATCGGGTGCAATGTACTCACGGTGCACCCATGACACAGTGGCACTTGAAAATCCCAGTGCCTGCACGACTTCCGAAATGGAGTGACCCATTCGTCGGGCTCCGACAATTTGCCCACGATGAAATGCGCTTAGATCCTTCGTCTTACCCATACTGCATCAGACTCTTACTGATTCCCGTCGCATCACTCCTTATATTGTCAGATGGCTGCATATGTCATGTCGTTTCTGTGTACAGGGGTGCCCAGAGCGCCACATTTGCATAACGCTAGCTGTCTCTATATCAATTGCTCTTCAGTGTAAAACAAATTCAAAACTAAACTTACTAAATGACTTCGTGACATCTTAAACTAGAAAAAAAAATCAATGAGAACAATGCTATTGTTTCTGGAATGATTTAGCTAAATTTCCGGTATTTGGTTTCTCAACAAAAATATAATCCACTTCCCATTGCGTTTTAAATATGCGGCATTCAGTGTCCACTTTTCTCTTTTTGAGTAGGGACATATTGAAATTCAACAATCCAACTTAAATAACGAAAAATTCAAGGAAAACACGTGTATCGGGTCAAGTAAAATTAGCGCAGCGCCGCTTAATCTCTGTGGTTGAGATGCCGTCCGACTCGAATACTTGCGGGGAACATGAACCTGTGTGGGAGCAGGTTTGGGAGTAAGTAGGTGTCCATCAGTTCTAGTCTATTTTTAGAAAAGGGCGGGGCTACTGGGAATCGCCCTGCTTGCCAAAGAGAGACAGGGAGAAGGAGGTAGAGATAATGTCTGTGTGTGTGAGTCAGCAGATGCTGCTGCTGGCAGTGGGTGGGCTGTGAGTTACAGCACTGAAAATCCTCCCTCACTCTTCTGAAAGACACTTTAGTGGTAATAATAAACAGGTTTTAAAATCGAAGCGTCAGTCGGACGTTGCTATGATATCCGGCCATGCTGCGACGTATAGCAACGCTCTTTCTCAGTCAGAAAAAATAAATTAAATATGCGAAATTAATTTTAAAATTGTAAAAGTAAAAATTTCCTGGCGGGCCGGATCTCGTTTCCGAAGAGCCGGATTTGGTCAGTGGGCCGTTGTTTGGTGACCCCTGATCAAGGGTATCCATGGTTGTACAAATACATGCGATGTATGTGTAGAAACAGACGAAGCGGATAAAAATGATCTGATTTTTTAAAATTATTAAAAATAAAAATGTGTCGTTTTCAGGGTAAAATTATGAAATGCAAATTAAAAAAAATTGTAAATTTTCGAAAAATGAAAATATTCACGAAACCTTTCGTTAAAATGTGCAAAGTTTCCAATAAATAACTGGTAAAATTTTTGTTAAAAAATGTACCTAAAAAGACCTATTTAACATAGGCTCCAATGAAGCGAACCGGTCCCCCTTAAGTGTATACTAAATTAAAAAAAAAAAAACATTTTTCCCTTGTTGTGCAGCTGGGATATTTCATTCGTAGTAGTAGAAATTTTCTTAAAAACTAAGTTTGAGGAAATAGCGTAGGACGATGATAAACCTATTCGTCTGTCAATGGGTTCTGCTATTTCACCCGAGAGAAAGTTGCAATAATATCAATTCTTCTGAGAGGCGAAGCTATATCATCGATCTGCCACTTAGCTGGTCGATATACCAGAAAAAAAAAGAGAGGGACGATCAGTAAACGATGTCAGATTCCTGTTTGCTCATAAGATGAAAAAATATATAAAGAAAAAGTGCAACACTGCATGGAACACTTCAGTGCTCGGAGGATACACACAAGAGGGCCCAATTCACCAATACATTCCGGAGAACCCTCGTAGAAGTCAGGGCCTGTCATAAATGACAGAAGGTGAAGTAAAAAGGACAAAAACTTTTCCTAGATAAAAGTAAAAAAGAAAGGAACGATCAATATGGCTTCAGGGTGTCCACTTACGTACTGTATAATTCCGACAATCCCTATTCTCTTCCAACATTTCTTGCTTTGGGGTACTTTCCACAGTTCTTTCGGAGATTTCGAATTGGGAAATAAGAATCTACAGACGTAACTGCTCTTGCTAGATCACAGATGAAAATAATCGTATCCTATTCTTATAGAAAGTATTGAAGTTGTTCCGTTGGGAGCGGATTCTTTTTTTACTTGGCATTCATCTCGATTCCAAAGAGATACTTCCATCAAACTTGAATCGATAAATAAACAAGCGTTGGTAAATTTAAACTTAAAGTGTATACATATTCTTTACCAAAAAGAAGAAAAAAACCCGAAGAATCCGGAGAAAGTCGTTCGATTCTGAGGTCACTTTCCGGGCAAGTTCCTAAAGGGCGAATATGCAAATGATTAAACAAGTTAGTAAAATCATGCAATGCATTGATTATAATATATAACGAAGTAAATTTCTCCGTCATTTTTGGTCTACGCCGGGATTCGAACCCGAGGCCGCCTATTCCGGAACAAGTCGCTCTACCAACTGAGCTACGCAGACGATAATTCTGATTCCAATCTGCCTTTATGTCGTGTGCGTCCTGCTGGCAGGTACGTCACATCTCCCCCCCCCGAAAGAGGGCCGGGGCATGGCCCACGGGTCAGCCGTGACCATGAATCGTTGCAGGCAGCCATCCACTGTATAACGTGCACTTGAGAACTCCCAGTCAATCTGCTGTGTGGAATGCAACATCACACATTTTTTTTTTTTTCGAAGCGCTGGAGAAGGGATTCTCTGATTTTTCCTGTCTCGCGGTGTGGAAATAACATCACACCAAAGCGAGATTTTGAACGGCCGGGTCATCCGGATAGTTCGGGCGCCATTATAACGAAGTAAATTTCTCAGTCATTTTTGGTCTACGCCGGGATTCGAACCCGAGGCCGCTTATTCCGGAACAAGTCGCTCTACCAACTGAGCTACGCAGACGATTATTCTGATTCCTATCTGCCTTTATGTCGTGTGCGTCCTGCTGGCAGGTACGTCACAAATACGCTTTCCAACATACAAGAAAACGCGCGCAAACAAAACCTCTTCCCTATCCTGACTATTAATTCGTTCAGTATACCTCCAGAACAACATACTAAAATTTTGTCGCAATCGAAGCATTTCTAGCCAAGTTGTGAGAATAATGGCTGTGGAATAAATCTGGCTCCTGTGCCCTGACCTTTGACACCATTTCGAACATATTAAACAGAGTTGGTTCTATATACCTCCGGAACAACATACTAAAGTTTTGTCGCAATCGAAGCATTTTAGTCAAGTTATGAGGATAATGGCTCTAGAATAAATATCGCTCCTGTGCCCTGACCTTTGACCCCATTCGATGATATTCAATAGAACTGCTTTAGTGTATCTCCGGAGCAACACACTAAAGTTTTGTCGTAATAGAAACATTTTTAGTCAAGTTATGAGGATAATGGCTGTGGAATAAATCTCGCTGCTGAGCCCTGACCTTTGACCCCATTTCGACGATATTAAACAGAAACGGTTCGGTATACCTTCGGAACAACATGATAAAGGTTTGTCGCAAAAGAAGCACGTTTACGTAAGTTATGACGCATAAGGGCGATGGAATGGATCCCGCTGGTATATCCTGACTTTTGACACCATTTCGTCCATTTTCAATACGGTTCGTTCTCAGTTTGTCCCTTACCACATACTAAACTTTCATCGAAATCAAACCATTTTTACGCGAGTTATCGAGTGGACAGGCAAACAGCGTACGGTTGGAAAGCGTAAACAAATATCGACTAGTGACTAAGTAGTGGCCCGCCACAGCGAATGCAAACCACGCACACAGGTGGGTATATCAATAGCAAAGCACGCACGGAGGGAGAATTGTGACAGCGTATTGCGTTTGGATTAACCTTCACGGACAGCGAGGATGCTTCGACGTCGGATACGTGAACAATACGAGCAGTTGAGCGCGTTTCAGGGAGGTCGTATAATTGAGCTGAGAGAGAACGGTTGGTCAAGTCGCCGCATCGCATTGCATTTGAGCTGTAGCGACGCGGCAATCGGACGATGTTAGAGCCAATGTGTCGAGGAGAGCAGAATCCAGCGGTAAGTGGGCACTGGACGCTCGAGGGCAACGGCGAAACGGGAGGATCGAGAAATCGTGAAAGTCGCGCTAACAGAGACGAATTCGTCGCTCTCAAGTATCCGTGGCCATGTCTCGCCGTCTACCTGTACGGAAGTGGGCATTCGGATGGTTGCCAAACGACTTGCGGCACGGGGAAAACATTGAAGGATGGCACTCCGCAGCCTACCGCTGACAAGCAAGCATCACCGGCGCCGGTTGCAGTGGAGTCGAAACCGATCAACCTCCAGTGGTGTCGCGTTGTCTTCAGGGATGAGTTACGGTTTACATTTGGTGACGATGGCCAGCCCACAACTGTCTGGCGACGAGCCATCCGGTGCACGGATCCTTGCTTTGCCGTGGAATGACACACAGTTGCACAACGGTAGTTGCTGTTTGATAAGCCATTTCCCATGATAGCCGGGCGCCTCTTTTAGTCCTCCGTACCACCCTCACGGCTGATAGGTACGTCGACGTCATTCTATAACCTGTTGTGTAGCCATAACTGTCGCAGCATTACTAAGCAACTTTCCACCAGGTTAACGCCCGGCCACACGTGGAATGGCTCTCCTAGGCTTACCTCAGTAATGTCGGTACCCTTCCATGGCCATCCCGATCGCCCGATCTCTAACTGATCGAACATATTTGGGATATGATGTGGGGGCTACCTACGCCCATCCCAGAATGTCCGCGAACTCGCCAGCAAATTTGGACACCACCTGGCATGCGACAGTATCCTGTAAGAGTATGCGTCTATGCCACGCGGGTAACCGCTTGTATCAGAGACATAGGTTACACTGTACCGTACGGACTTGTTCCACTTTTTCCAGCTGTTTTATCCGAATAAATGGCGCAACTGCTCTGGAATTGCAATCATTACCTTGTATGCATGTACACTGCACACATACATTTTCATCTTCAGCTGTAGGAGATGTATAGGAAAGAAAATGATTGCAATTCCTTAGCAGTTGGGCCATTTATTCGGATAAAACAGCTACAAAAGTGGAACCAATCAGAACATTGCCGCGCCATGCTAGATAGATAATGAAGAAATTGAAAGATGTGATCATTATATTAGGTGCATAAATAAGTTTTAAAGCGTTCTGTGTGTGACGTATACCACTAATTTACATATCCGACACTCCCGAGCGTTGTTGTCACGTGACTGTAACTGGAACAGAGTATCTTACACAACGGTATGTGAAAGATGACAAGCGATATTGCATTTATTCGACACTGCATTCGTTATGAATTTCATTAATCGAAAAGCACGTGTGAGTTTAAGTTTAGACGGTTTAAATCAGGTGATTTTGATGTTAGCAATCGAGAACGTAGCCGAGCCTCGCAGAAGGTTGCACATGAGGAACTGCAAGCACTGCGGAATGAAGATTCGTCTCGAACGCAAAAAGAACTAGCTGGGAAACTGGGGGTAACTCAACAAACCATTTCCAATCGTTTACGTGTAATGAGTTCAGCCAGAGGAACAAGGGTGAGTGTGTCATGAAGTGTTTGAATGTGTTGAATAAACAACACCGAAAATATTTCCTGTGTAAAACCGTTACGGGTGATGAAACGTGGACAAGATACGACAACCCCAAACGCAAAAAATACTAGGTATACCACTTTGAAGTAGCGACTTCGACACCGAAATACAATATTCACTCCAAAAACGTTCTGCTGTGCATCTGGTGTGATATGAAGGGTGTGCACTAATATAAACTATTGGAAAAGGGTCAAGCTGTTACTACTGATCGCTACAAGTAACAATTGCTGCGATTGAACTGAGAAATCTGTCGGAAACGTCCATTAATAGGCAAAGGATTGCGTTCCGTGAAATTATTGCATAACAACGCTAGGCCCCATGTCACGAAATCGGCCAAGGAAATGTTATTGACGCTTGGCTGGGAAGTTTTGCAGCACCCGGCGTGTAGTCCCGACATAGCCGCTTTAGACGATCATTTGTTCTGATCGATGCAACATGGTTTGTATCCTGTACGGTTCCTGACATGTGACAAAGAGCCAAAATGGGTTGAAGACTCCATTGCCTCACACGACGAAGTATTCTTCATGGCTGGAATCCGTCAGCTGCCTAACCGATAGCGGAAGATGATAGATTTGATTTCTAAAGATATTGTTGTTTTCTCTCAAATTACATGTTGTGTTGTCTTAAAACTTATTTGTACACCTAATAATTACCTGGGTGTTAAAATTACACAAGAAGGTAGAGATGCAATGGAATTAAGAAATAGAATTTCACGGGGAAAAAAAGCTGGTAAACGATAACCAGGAAAATGAAATGGGTTATTTATAATAGTATTGTAAAGAGCATCTTAATATATGGGGCCGAGACCTGGCGATTAACGTAAGCGGATAGAAGGAAAATAACAGCTGAAAAAATGGATGCTTTAAGAAGATCATGTAGAGTGTCAAGAAGACAGAAAATAACGAATGAAAGGATTAAAGAATTGATGGAAGTGAAAGAAACAATTTTGGAACACATACAGAAGAGACAATTACGTTGGTTTGGTCATATAAAAATAATGACTAACGAAAGACTGCCCAAAATCTCCATGGAATTTGCATCAAACAAACGAAAAAATAAAGGCCAGCCTAGAAGAACATAGACATATGACTAGAAGAACATAAATAGAACTGATGGAAGAATGGTGCTTAGATAGAGAAAGATAGAAAAAAAACCTGGAGATCGGAAGGCGACGTCAGACGCCATAAACCAATTTTATCATCATCATCATCAACAGCCATCAATCCACTGCTGGATGAAGGTCTACCCAAATTTCTTCCCCAATTGTCTGTTTTGGGCCTGTCTCCTCCACGTCACTCCTGCATACTTTCAAATTTCATCCTTCCATCTCCCATGGGGTCTTCTTCTGGGTCTTTTCCTGTCCCTTGGAATCCAGTCTAAAATTTCGGTTGTCCATCGGTGGTTCGTTCTTCAGGCAACATTTCCAGCACATTGCCATTTCAGTGATTTCACTCTAGTCATGATGTCGTCCACTCTTGTCATTTTCCTTATCCACAAGTTCCTCTTCTTATCTTTCCTGGTTACACTATGCATGCATCTCTCCATGCTTCTTTGAGTTGTCTGCAGTCTTTGTATGTCTTTTTTAGTTAAGGTCCATGTCTCTGCTCCATACCTAAGCACTGGCAGGATGCATTAATTAAACATTTTTCTTTTAAGACATAATGGCACACTGCTCTTAAAAATTGTACCGTTTCGTCCAAAAGCTCTCCATGCAAGTTGTATACATTGATTAATTTCTTCATCAATGTGACCCTAACTTGATATCTCCTGCCCAAGATAAACGTAGAAATCGGTTGTCTCAAGCTTTTCTTCCATGGCCACTAAGTCGCGCTGGCTGTACACAGGCCATCGATATACCAGTTCCTTCAGATGACACCAAAGGAAGAAGTCCAATAGGTTAAGATTCGGCGATCTAGCGGGCCATGCGTCAGGACCACGGTGGCCAAGCCATCGACAGGGATATTCCGTATCCAGCCACTGGCGAACATTTGCAGCGTAATGCGCCGGTGCCCCATCATGCTGGAAACATAGATTGCTGAGAATAGCCAATGGTACGTTTTCTAGTGATCCCGGCAGAACATCACGTAGAAACACCATGTAGTGGGTAGCTGTGACACGTTAGGGAAGAAGATATGGTCCCATTAGGATATGGCCCACAATGCCACACAAGATATTAACACCCGCCGGACCTGGGGAGCGTCTTCACGTGTTACGTACGGATTGTCCAATGCCCAAACATCACTATTATGATACTCTGCCGTGCAATAGGCTTTGCACCCGTCTCATGTGATATGCATGCCGGTCTTCGTCGTGTAGAACGGCAAGTACGATACTTTGGTGCACACTGAACCATCGCGCGATTGCACAGCTGCTGGTCGTTGGCTCCTCCTCTATGAACTCTAGTATGGCGTTTTCGAGTGATGGTGTTCTCACAGAGGGTCCAGTGCCACTGTCTACACTTGGACGTGGTACGACATTGCCTATGTCGCGCATTCGAGCGTCAAGCCGCAGTATGGCCTGAGCGGCGGGTGCAGTCGTGCTGGGTATCGCTCGCTGTAGGACCTTGCTGCACGCAATGCTGAACCATGGCATTGCCCTAATAGGAGATACATGTCACAATACTATCTCAAACTGTACGACATACCGCTACCCACTCTACTCTCAAATGTACGACCGCAGTGTGAGCTTACCTGCTACCGTCGCCAACCGTTTTCATCCCTATCTGCCGTATCGCGCAGGCGTACAACTGATGGTTTCACATCACCACGTCCTTCGAATTTGCATACCTGCCCCGCGCCACATTTTAAAATGCTGATTGCCTTTTTTTTTTAATTGGAGGTTGAACGACCGCCGTGAGCAACTTAGTGGGCTATAAGTTGTTGCCTTTCCTGAATTCGGGACCACTGGTTCCAGGGTAGGGAGAGAGTAAATGCCGTAGGACAAACAAATAGCCATGCTTCACCGGGATTCGAACCCGGACCCCATTCGGACAAATTATCAGTAGCCATCGCCGTAGACCATTGATTGCCTTGTGATACCTGCGTATGTATAACTATCAACGTCGCTCTTCAACGGCATGCGCGTTACCGGATGTGACGTCACGAAACTTTCGGCGCATATATCTCCGAAATGCGACGTCCGATCAGACAACGGACAACGGTTTTCGGTTTCTTTCTCCACGAGGAATCGTCCGGTAGGTTTATTGTGCGATCGATTCTGATCACCTTCTATATATATATATATATACAATGAAGTGCCAGACTGCCGCCCCGGTGGCGCAGTGGTCTAAGCGATGGCCTCTGACCATTCGTCCGAACGGGATCCGGGTTCGAATCCCGGTGAGGCATGGATGTTGTGTTTGTCTTACGGCACTGGCTCTCTCCCTTCCCTAGACCCAGTGACCCTAAATTAGGGACGGGCGACTGCTTATAGCGCATTGAGTTGCTCATGGTGGTCGTTAAACCTCCAATAAAAAAGTGCCAGAAAACTGGTACAGACGAGCTCATGCAAAATACATAGCAACGTCAACTATGCGCGTACTCGGTTGCGTCCGCCAGTGCATACATAAAGCGATAGACATCCTTGCCAGCTGTCAGAGCTGTTTTCGGCATGAGAATGACAAGTAATAACGATTTAAGATATTTTCAACGCAGTGTCATAGTTGGCGCTCGTGAGATGGGCCATAGTATATCGGAGGTAGAAACGAAGTTCGGATTTTCACGGACGACCATTGCAAGGGTGTACCGTGACTACAAGAATTCCGGCAAAACCTCCAACCTGCGATACTAGTGTGGCCGTAAAAAGACATTGGGTGAACATGACAATCGTCGGCTGTCAAGATTTGTTTCACGCGATAGGCGTGAAACACTCTCGCAGGTATCATCGGAATTCGATGCTGGAGCCTCAACAAGCATCAGCGTCCGGACTCTGCAACGTATCCTGCACGATATGGGCTTTGGGAGCTGACGCTCAACTCGAGTCCCCTTGATGGGTGCACGACACAGAGCTATGCGCCTCCCTTGGGCACGGCAACACCGCCACTGGACACTTGATGACTGGAAACAAGTAGCCTGGTCTGACGAGTCGCGTTTCCAACTGTATCGGGCAGATGGAAAGATTCGTGTGTGGCGCAAACGCCACGAAGCCATGAATCCCGTCTGCCAACAGGAAACTGTACCGGCTGGTGGGGTGTCGGTTATGGTATGGGATGTTTAGCTGGACTTAACTGGGACTCCTGGTACGTCTACAAATGTCTGTGACCGGCCAACGCTATGTGCGCATCCTTTCTAACGAGGTACAACCGTTCATGTCCTGCCTTCATGCTGATGGGTTGTGCCTATTCCAACAGGAAAATGCACCTCCACACAAATCTCGGGACGCCACATTAGGGTTAGAGGAGCATTCATCTGAGTTTGCGGTGTTGCCATTGACACCCAAGTCCCCAGATCTGAACGTGATAGAACACATTCGGGATGCCATGCAACGTCTTATCAAAAACAAAAATCCGAGACCTCGGAATTCACCCGAATTGTAGAACGCTCTGTAGGAAGTATGGTGTGCATTGCCTACAGCATATTTCCAGAAGCTAGTGGTGTCCATGCGCCGTCGTATCTCTGCAGTTCTACGCTCCCGTGGAAGACCTGCCAAGTATTAGACTGGTGTACCAGTTTTTCTGGCACTTCAGTGTATATTGTCAACGGGAGCAGAAACAACAGAATCAAAATCAGAGTTCCTAAAAAGATAAGAAGCAATAAATCTAAAAGGGACTTGATTGATCAACAAATAATGGAATAGAAAATTTTTAAGATTCTTAGCAATGTTTGCGGAAGTGTTAAAAATGCTATGAACTCGTACAAATTGTGATATAACTAAATTTCGGTGTGTGATGACAGAAACGTTTGAAGTCCAGTGTGTAAAGAAATTTATATTAAAATCAAAGCCACGGCGCTTATCAAAAGGATCAACGACACCTGTAACGTACCAGGAGATGTGACGTACCTGACAGAAGGACGCACACGACATAAAGGCAGATAGGAATCAGAATAAAATGTCCGCGTAGCTTAATTGGTAGAGCAACTTATTCCGGAATGAGTGGACCCGGGTTCGAACCCCGGCGCGGATAAAAATGACGGAGAAATTTACTTCGTTATACACCATGATCATCACTCAAGGAAACACTAAAGTCTACATAATGAACCACCTCAGACTAATCTGATTTTTCCGCTTTGGCACCTTTCATTTACCCTAATGAGCTGATCTTGGAATGTACCGGGCATCAAACTGAGATGATGCATTATTTAGACCAGTGCTTCCTTGAGTGATGATCATGGTGTCGTTGTTGATCTTTTCCGACCGACTATAGATATTCGTTCATACATTTTTAGTTTTGTACCTCATTTTTCAATACTTGTTCTTTTTTTGTTTCAACTTTATAGGTAAGTGTTTAGATTTCATAATATTCTGATTTCATAGTTCATTATGTCGTTTGATTACTATATTATTTTTCAGCTTTCGTACTTATATTCTCCATGTACTTTCAAGTATTGCATATACACTGCTGACCACTCAAAATGCAACACCAAGAAGGACACGAGATAGCAAAGCAAGATTTACTGGACACATAACAATAGATTCAAAGGTGAAACGATTGAGCTTACAGGCCCGTGCAACTTGCGGAACACGCAGACATCAATAGTTCGTGTGGCCCCCATGGCTGGCAATGACGGCCACTACACGCCGCGGCATCGAACGAAAGAGGCTTTGGATGTGGGCTTGAGGTATGTCGGTCCAGGATGCTTCTATACGTTGCCACAGATCATCAGGCGTAGCCGCGGGTGGTGCTTGCAGGGTCACTCGGTTGCGATCAGCGACCATGCGTGTACGATGGGCGACTTATCGGGTGAACAGGCGGGCCACGGCAGCAGTGACACCTGGTGGGCCGTGAAGAGTTGTTGCACGATGCGTGCCACGTGCGGGCGCGCTTTGTCCTGTTGAAACGTGGCCGCTAGCAGGTCCTGCAGGTAAGGGAGGACTACAGGCTCCAAAACGTCGGAGATGTAGCTGTGGCTGTTGAGTGAACGGACCGGTATGGCGATGCATATTGCAGGCGTCATACAATCTCTCGCCGTGGTGCCGCCACACACGGATCCGACCATCGTGGTTTTGCAGGCAGAAGTGGGATTCGTCCGATAAGACAATGTCGTGCCATTCCGTAGTCCAGGTGCGGCGTTCAACGGCCCACTGCCGCCGCACTCGCCGGTGGTGTAACGTCAATGGTAATCGGAGCAATGGGCGCCGTGCGACAAGTTCCCGCTCCAGCAGACGACGTCGAACAGTGCGTGCTGACACAGGTTGTTGCGCAACACACCTGTAACGTACCAGGAGATGTGACGTACCTGCCCGAAGGACGCACACGACATAAAGGCAGATAGGAATCAGAATAAAACGTCCGCGTAGCTCAATTGGTAGAGTGACTTATTCCGGAACGAGGGGATCCGGGTTCGAATCCTGGCGTGGACAAAAATGACTGAGAAATTTACTTCGTTATACACCCTAATCCTGCACCCACCGAATCCATACTGTCCTCACTCTGACAGGATGTCGTTCCAACGGACGCCGATGTCCCGGTACGATAAACAGCTGTCGCGATAAGCCACTATTCGTCCTCTGTCGAACTCCGAAATGTACTGGAATGACTGCCGTATTCTGCGACGAGGCATCAGGAAGCTTCCCACACACAGGTCCGGCAGCACAACACACTTCCACTACTTACACCACGCCTTCTGTGCACCCTTCTCATAGTGCTTCTCGGTGGCGTGCCGGGCGCACATGATTCGCATATGCCCAGCAACGTCCTCTCGCGGGCGACGCATGCCGGGAATTTCAGGCTAATCGGATGCTTCCTTCTTGGTGTTGTATTTTGGGGGCCAGCAGTGTATATTATTTTTTTATAGTAGGAGAGTTAATATAGTCTAGAAAGATTTTTTTGCAAAAAACAAAGATTGTACAATCTAAATTAGGACGTTTTTTATAAGTGGGCCAATTTCGACGTATGGGAAACCTTCCTTCGTTGAGGAAATAGCGTCGATTTTTTTTTCATTGGAAGTATAGGTAGCAAAATCACCATACGACCATCTTAAGAAAATCATGGTTCACCTGACAGGAGTGGGAGCCCGTATACCTCAACTCCTGTTTTCATTCATTGTCCAATTGTTTCCTACATCATTATTTTACGAATATATTTGGTTGTCCAAAAAGTCATGACGTATTTTAGCCATGTTTTGCAAAGGTCATTTATTGATAGAAAGAACAAAGATCAATCAATGATACAATGCCCGTTTGTTCGATAACCTTTTGCCATCTTTCAGTGAACTGCAGAAAGCTTCATTCATAGAAGGACCTGTGTTTCGTGGGGAAAACTGTATAAGGTGCTGATTTACAGCCTCGTCTGAATTGGACGTTATATAACGCAAGGACTGTTGAAGAGAGCGAAACAAGTGGAAGTCTGACGGCACAAAGTTAGGCGAGTATGCTGGGTGTGGCAAAACATCCCACTCAAGCTCCAATAATTTATGGCGAGTGATCAAACTTGTGTGTGGTCTCGCGTTGTCGTGATGGAACACAACACCTTTACGATGAACGAGCTCTGGACGTTTCTGGATGATGGATTTGTTCAAACTGTCCAATTGCCGACAGTGCACATTCGAATTGATTGTTTGGTTCCATGGTAGGAGCTCGAAAAGCACGACACCTTTAAAGTACCATCACACCAAGACCACAACCTTCTGCTGATGAATGTCTGCTTTAGATGCCGTTTGGGGCGAAGCAGCACGTTGGGACCAAGACCGTTTGCGCAGCACATTGTTGTACACAATCAACTTTTCGTCACCAGTTATCAGTCGCTTCAACAAAGGATCGTTTTCCTCAGGTTTAATGAGCATATCGCAGGTGTTTATACGCGCCGTCAATTGAGCTTACTTGAGTTCATGAGGAACCCACACATCGAGCTTGCTTACGTATCCCAACTTCTTCAGGTGGTCGAGAACGCTTGAATGATGGATGTGCAATGTGTCCGCAATCTCTCGTGTTGTGTAATGCTGGTTTGACTAGAACAGTGCCTTGATTTGGTCGTCATCATTCTCGGTGGGCTTCCACGAACGAGCAGCATCGTTGAGGTCAAAATCACCAGCACGGAATTTTGCGAACCACCGCTGGCACTGCCAAAACCTTGTTGATGGCTAGACGTATCACCTGTTTCGGACCATCTTTGATAGGTACTAACTACTGAATAGCGTGAGAATTCTACCAGCGTCGCTGTTTCGGAGATATTAGCAAGGCGTCTTGCCATAAAGATCTGACCTTTGTCAAAATCGGGTAAATTCTTTGTTCTTCCCATCTTGAGACGGAACGAAATGCTGACTGAGAGATCAGATCAGATCATACGTAGAGGATTTTAGGAAACAACCCTTAGAAATAGAAAGCTAGGGGATTTGTGCTGGAGTGCCCGATAGGATTATCACACGAAAGCTAGGTAGAAAGGGGAAGGAAGACGCCCGTATTTATTACCGGGGGACAGTACCCATGGTCCGACGGTTTAACGTGCACATCCGACGCACGGCGGATATTTAGTGGATGGATCGTTCGCACCTGCCTGGGATCGAACTTGAGGTATTCTCCATGGCAGTCACGAACGTTGCCCACTAGGACACCAGCGGCCCCTGACTGAGAGAACTCCGACCCATGTATTATATATATCATTCGCGACCTTGGCACGTGACACTCATTGACATCTTTATCTCAAAGACTACAGTGTTGTGACGATTATATATAGATTAAGATAATACAACGTAGTTGTCACAATTGTTTATTTTCTCAACCCGACCATGGTTTCGCTGTGTATTGACCTAGCTTCATCAGGACGAATGGCACGTAAATATTCAAATTGTATATGACATCATAAATGGTGTTTACAGTCACGTGTTTTGGTTAGATGCTTCCAGGCGTTTGATAGAAATGGCGTGGATGCCGTGTCATTAACAAGTTGCGAAGACTTCTGATATATATGGAAAGCTTCCAGAACATCAAGTTTAGTGGTTGAATCTGGTTTGTCAATAAGTTTTGCCTCTTCAAAGAGAAATTTGTGGCCTTTTCGTAACAGTGTTTAGCCATCTATGACTTCTTTAGGTCACAATTCCGAATGTAGGTCTTGTGCTCCTTCAATCGTAAACGTAAGGCTCTATGGGTCTGTCCTATGTACGAAGCGCCACATTCACATGGAATTTGGTGAATTCCTCACGAGTTTTTGTCTTCAACATAGTCCTTTTATCCTAAAAATCTTATTTTGTTTATGGGTTTAAAAATCACCTTAAAATTAAAGGTTTTGAGAATTTTTGTAATTTTGAAGGCAATGTCACGGGAAAATGGAATAATGACAAAATGCTCTCGCGATGGGCGCATCACAGGAGTTAATGGGGAGATGGGCTTCGGTTTCCGGAATTTTGTTAGAGCCTTGTCTATAATGGAAGGGTTGTATCCTCGCTGTACTGCAACACGTTTAAGGAAATAAAGTTCTTTTCTCAAACTGTCCTTATCTAAACATATATGTATCGCGCGATATACGCAACTGTAAAAGGCGCTGAATTTTTGTTGATAAGGGTGATTAGACTTGGCATGTGGAGGTGAAAAAATAGCGAAAGGCTTCCGATAAATTGTGGTTGCGAGCGATTGATTTAGGTGAGTTACCAGGACGTCAAGGAATGGTAGGAATTATATCGTAAGTCTTCTTCTCAATTTCAGTGAGACTATGACTGGACAAGTTGACAAACACTTCATTATCTGGATACAGTATTCCGTTATTTAATGAAGTGTTTGTCAACTTGTCCAGTCATAGCCTCACTGAAATTGAGAAGAAGACTTTACGATATAATTCTAATTTTGGTATCTCAAGAAAGATACCGGTATCAGACATAGTTGCTTCAGTTGAGGGATCTCTAATACAAAGCAGTCTCAATTTTGAAGAAAAAGAAATAGTTAGACATTGTATCAGCCAAGTTATAACCGCATATCACGCTACATTACCTAGACCAAATTTAACCACCAAAGAAATTAATGCGCTTAACGAATTGCGCTCAAATTCAAATTTAATCATTACTAGAGTTCACAAAGGTGGTTGTGTTAGACAAAAATCATTATGATAACAAAGTCAAAAATCTTATTTCGGATGGACCTTACAAAGAAATAAAAAATGATCCTGCAGATAAACAATTGAAAGAAATACAGAAATTGATCAAAAACTCAGACACTCTGAGCCAAAACATAAAAAAACAAACTTAAACCTTCATACGCCCGTTGTGCAAGATTCTATGCTCTCCCTAAAATATATAAATCTGGAATTCCTTTCCGGCCTATAGTAAGTAATATCGGCACAGCAGCATATAAGTTATCGAAGTCCTTATCTTCAAAATTATCTACCTTGGTCACTCCAAACGAAACATCTGTGAAAAATTCCATTGAGTTTACCAATCGACTTAAACTACAATCATACGTAGATCAACTAATGCTATCCTTTGATGTGGTATCTATATTTGCCAATGTTCCAGTAAAAGGAGCTCTGGAGTCCCTAAAATCAAGTCATGTAGAGCATCATTACAGCCAACCTGAAGTTGAGGAAATAACAAGACTAGTGGACATTTGCATAAAACAGAACAGATTTACTTTCCGTGGAACGTTTTATGAACAGACGGAAGGTCTAGCCATGGGCAGCCCACTGTCACCTATATTATGTGAGATCTACATGCGTCGATTTGAAGAAAAACTTTTCAAGCTCGTGAAATTTGACTTATGGATACGATATGTAGACGATACTTTCGTTCTACGGAAGGGAAAACATTCTGAAATTCCGGAATTAGACAAATTTATAAATTCCATTGATCCTCACATTCAATTCAGCTACGAGACTGAAAACAACGGATGCCTACCATTCCTTGACGTCCTGGTAACTCGCCTAAATCAATCGCTCGCAACCACAATTTATCGGAAGCCTTTCGCTATTTTTTCACCTCCACACGCCAAGTCCAATCACCCTTATCAGCAAAAAATCAGCGCCTTTTGTAGTTGCGTATATCGCGCGATACATATATGTTTAGATAAGGACAGTTTGGAAAAAGAACTTTATTTCCTTAAACGTGTTGCAGTACAGCGAGGATACAACCCTTCCATCATAGACAAGGCTCTAACAAAATTCCGGAAACCGAAGCCCATCTCCCCATTAACTCCTGTGATGCGCCCATCGCGAGAGAATTTTGTCATTATTCCATTTTCCCGAGACATTGCCTTCAAAATTACAAAAATTCTCAAAACCTTTAATTTTAAGGTGATTTTTAAACCCATAAACAAAATGAGATTTTTAGGATCAAAGAACTATGTTGAAAACAAAAACTCGTGGGGAATTTACCAAATTCCATGTGAATGTGGCGCTTTGTACATAGGACAGACCCGTAGAACCTTACGTTTTCGATTGAATGAGCACAAGACCTACATTCAGAATTGTGACCTAAAGAAGTCATCGATGGCTAAACAATGTTACGAAAAGGACCATAAATTTCTCTTTGAAGAGGCAAAACTTATTGACAAACCAGATTTAACCACCAAACGTAATATTTTGGAAGCTTTCCATATATATCAGAAGTCTTCGCAACTTGTTAATGACATGTCATCCACGCCATTTCTATCAAACGCCTAAAAGCATCTAACCAAAACACGTGACTGTAAACACCATTTATGATGTCATATACAATTTTAATATTTACGTGCCATTTGTCCTGGTCAAGTTAGGTCAATACCCAGCGAAACCATGGTTGGCTTGAGAAAATAAACATTTGATTGAATTCACTTGAGCTCATCATCATAACGCAGAAATGGATTTAATTATTTAGTGGATAGGTGCATATACATGTTAAATTTCATCTATATGATGTTCCTTTTTGGCACGTCAAAGTAAAAAGATCGTGCTTACGTTATCGGTTTGGCTGTCCGTCTGTTCGTCAGTCTGCCTGTGGACAACATATATCTGCAACTAATAGGCCGATTTGAAAAATTCCTTTTGCATTGGGTACTTTGAAATGTTCGAATGATGTTCCTCTGTTTCGCCTTTTTCCACGACGCACAATTTTGCCGCTAGTGGGCGTAAATGTAAATGATATCGAATTCTAAATACATTTTATTCCATTTATCTTCTTCTCAACGTCCGATTGAAAAAAATATTTTACCTTTAAATTCCATTTATTCCGAAGACTATTTTAGGTAAAATCAGTTTTTGAAGTTACGAATAGATTTAACGCTAGGGGGGCGTAATAGTAAACTGCGTTTCCTCCGATATCTCTTCTTCTAAACTCCGATTTCAAACATTCTTGCTGCAGTGGATACAGCTTTTTTTAAATCTTTTGCACGTAATTTCTAATTTTTGGTAAAAACCTGTTTGTCCGCTAGGGGACGTAAATTTTAAATTCGGCTTATGTTGCATTTGCAGCAAAATCTTAGCTTCTAAAACATCGATTGAAAAAAATTGTTTCGTGCACACATACCACTCACGTAATAAACCTTACGGAATACATTCTTCTTAAAATAATGCATTGTTTCTCCGCCAGGGGCGTAGATGTATATCTTATTTTTGTAGATATGCTGCTAAGAGACCGATTTGAAAACTTCCTTCTTTGTTGTATAGAGTTTCCAGTGGGAAGTATTTTTGATATAATTGCAAAATTTTCAAGTAATTCTTAGACTTCGCAATACGGGACCTAAAGGTAAATTACGTTTTACCCCATATTTCTGCTTCTAAAACTCCAATTTGTAAAATTTATGCTCCAGCGGATACAGCTACTGATGGAAAATGCTGTACATATAATTTCTAATATTTGGTAAGCAATAGTTTGGCCACCAGGCTGCGTAAGTGTTAATTTCTTCTTTTGATGTATTTGCAGGAAAATCTGAGCTGAGCTCCTCAAAACTCGATAAAAAAATTCTTCTTTGGACCGATACCGCTCCAATCAAAGAACCTTTTCAGAATACCTTCTTCTTAAAATAATGCAAGGTTTTTCCTTCAAGGGGCGTAGAAGCGTATGTTATTTTTATCAATATATCTGCATCTATAATTCCGATTTGAAAAATGCTTTCTTTGTTGGAGAGCGTTTCCGCTGCGAAATGTTTCTCATATAATTTAAAATTTTTCCTAACTGACAAGTCTGCCACCAGAGGGCGCAAGTTCACGTTTCCGTTTACAGCAATATCTGCGATATTAAAAACCTTATTGAAAAGCTTCTCTCTTGGGTCAGATACCACATATTTTGCAAACTCTGTGTGCGTATTTTCTTCCCAAAATAATGCACAATTTCTCCGCTAGGGGCGCAATGCTTAATCTGTTTTCTCTGCCTCTACAAGTATGATTTAGCAAAATGATTTCAATACCGGATGTCATTTATCTTGTAGTACACGTTAGACCAGTATATGAGAAATTTTGTAGTTCACAGTTCAGTCGATAGGTGGGGTTTGTGTACTTCAGTTTGCAGCTGCATCGCCGCCTCTAAAAACACTACTGAGAAATTTCTTCTGTACTGTATGGCATTCGCTACACAAGAGATGTGGAGCATTATCCTCCTTAAATAATGCACAGATTTCCCGTTAAGGGCGTAAAGGTCGGAACCTTTTTCTTACTATTTCTGCTTCTGGGGGATGTATTTAAAAAGTTCTTTTCCCTAAGCATAGCTTTTCAAATGCGAATATTTGTCAGCTAGTTTTTATTTTTTTTAATTGGAGGTTTAACGACCACCGTGAGCAACTCAATGGGCTATAAGCATTCGTCCGTCCCTAATTTAAAGCTATTGTTTCCAGGGAAGGGAGGGAGCCAGGGCCGTAAGACAAAAACAGCATTCATGCCTCACCAGGATTCTAACCCGGAACCCTTTCGGACGAATCGGCTATTTTCAACTTTTCTATTATGCAAAATTATCCGGCTATAATGCATAGAGTTATACGAGTATAATATTTTCTTTTCTCGTATATTTTTTATTTTAAATGTTGGAATTGAAAATGTTTTTGTCTCGGATAATTTCCTTGTGGTATGAGAAACTTTTTATGCGCCATTTGTTAATTTTCGTTGCATGCTTTTTAGTAGCTGTTTCTATTTCTGTATGTTTTATAGGTTGTAGAAACTGGTTGATTGCTTTCCTAACCGATTCCATTGACTTTGAATAGCTTTGAGAATCTTAATTCGCGTTAGAGAGGATTCAAAGGACATGCTCATTATAACCAAAAATTCGGTTTCATTTTTCTTGTTATTTTACGTGAACCAAAAAACGAAAAATTTACCCGTTTGCTCATTGGAATAAGTAAATTTCAAAATGCCAGTGTCCTTGTCAGAAAAGCAAATTTGTGAGGAATATTAACCGTTTTCTATACTCTGTAGTTTCAAGCAATTAGGAAATAACCGATACAACTCTAGAAAAAAAATTGTGTTTCACCAAAGGGCGATAGAAATTGTGAATATATATCAAATACGTGGAGATAATATAAATGGAAGATGGCATCGCTCTGTCCAAGTTATTTTATAAACAATGCATAGCAACTGAAAAATTGTTCTACAGACACAACGGGGATCGAACTAAAGATCTCTCGATAACTAGATAACTAGCCAAGTGCGTTCGCTTTACGCTACGGTGCCAACAATCCACGGAGCTATGTGTGTTTCTCTGTCAGCATCTGACTACACAAATCCTTATTGATGGGCTCAGCAACTGATGTGTGGCCATCTGGTGGCTTTCAACATAGCAAGCTATTTAATTACAGCTGATAAATCCAAAGAGCGATAGAAATGATGAATATATTTCAAATACGTAGAGATAATGTCAATAGACGATGTCATAACTCTATCCAAGTTATTTTATAAACAACGCATAGCAACGGAAAAATTGTTCTGCCGACTATCTCATATCTACACGTATTAGAAATATATATCTGCATTATCTCCACGTATTTGAAATATATTCACCATTTCTATCGCCCTTTGGATTTATCAGCTGTAATTAAATAGCTTGCTCTGTTGAAAGCCACCAGATGGCGACACATCAGTGGCTGAGCCCATCAACATGGATTTATTTAATCAGATGTTAACTGATAAACCACGCATAGCGTTGTGTATTGTTGGCACCGTAGCGTAAAGTGAACGCACTCGGCTAGTTATCGAGAGATCTGGGGTTCGATCCCAGTGGTGTCGATAGAACAATTTTTCAGTTGCTATGCGTTGTTTATTAAATAAAACTGACCGAGTGTGATGACATCGCTTATTTGTGTTTCACCATTATTAAAATTGTGTCACATCATAATTATATAATTGTTATGAGTAACACACACCAGGTTTTTCTAACCTAGGTATTCGTTTCATTTAACTTGCTTCGTGCAGTGTGGTTGTCTCGCCATTTTTGTTAATTTCCGTTATGAATATGGAATACGTAGCTATTTATCGTCGGGGATCAACTTCTAGAGATTTTTTTACCACTCAAAGGCATTTTAAATCCATAAATTGTATGAACCGCATTTAAGCAAATATTTATATAATATTAACAATTCTGACATTAACATGGCATTCAATAAAGTATCGGTGAACCGAACGCTTTGCTTTGATACATTGAAAAATTTTACTTCCATGATAAATTAATGACTTGCGCGATATAACCTTCGATTTTAAAACAATTTCGAATTAATTGATGGTTTCTTGATTCGAAAGAGTTCTTATGCGTCCAGATCTTCGCTGAAATGCAGTGTGGCACATAAATCATGCATCACGAAATCTTGCCATCAATAAGAATTTTGTTTCATTTTTAATACGGCGCAATTGATTTTGTGCTGCAGTCTGTGTTGGTTAAACGGTTTTCTACTTCCAAGTATGTGGACGCCAGCTGTGCCCAAGCCAGAACTGTAAACGTTATCGACAGAAAAATCCCCCTTTCTCTCTGTTGAGCCCCGCTCTGCACTAGCAGAACGATGCATACATTATAGCTTTTGGCGGAAGTCATATTTCCCAGTGGCAGAATTCATTTGCGTGTTTGCCTTTAAAGACTATTCTTTCGAAAGCCGACGGCAATTTTGAAGGGAATAACTAAAATTTGATGACACGGTTTGGCAACGACTTTGTGTTCTTAGTCAGGCAGGATTAATTTAGAACTTTCTTTTCGTATAAACGCAGTGTCCCGTTATTTACGAGTGTTGGAGAGATTTAAACGCGATAAGCTGTTACGTCGTTCAATATACATAGGCAATTCACGTACACAGAGCCTGATGAAAAATTAAACTGTTGTTTTGTGGAATTAATGACAACAATTCGGTTGAAAAGAAAAATATACTTTAAAACAGCTGGTGAATAATTCTAAGCCGATTTATTATTTCTTGAAATAATATCAACTAGAATGTACGTAAAGAACAATATATATTTTAATCTACCTAATATTTATAATCTAAACGAATCCCTGCTATTTCCTTTTCATTCTCTGGAAATATATTTGTTTGTTAAAATAATGGAAACACGAACTGTTCGTATCTGGCTATTGGTAAGAAAGTTTTTGCTGCCCTCATAGATTTACAGAAAGTTTATGATCGAATTAATAGGACACTTTTGTGGAAGGCATTGAATGAATATGGTGTTACTGGGAATATTCAATCGTGGTCAAAAAACCTGCACAAGTTGACCGAAAGTCAATTTTTGATGTTTGAAGTCAACTTATATAGCGTAATGGTAAAGTCAGGAATACATATTATACATCATTTCAAAGGAAATTGTATGCTGAATTCAAATATATCTTTACAGAATGTTATTACCAGTAATAGAAGGGAAGTTACAAGCAAACGTACAGCTTCTAGTCATAAAAAGCAAAAAAACCGACGTACAACTGTGCCGTCAGGGTGCGTGGGATAACCACGAGAGTGCTCCTGCTGTCATAGGAAATTGCTCCCCAGACCATAACTCCATGTGTAGGTCCAGTGTGTCTCGGCCGCAGACAGGTTGGTTGCAAGCGCTCACCTAGCCTCCTTCTGACCAACATACGGCCATCACTGGCACCCAGGCAGAACCTGCTTTCATGAGAAAACACAACAGATCTCCACTCCGTCCTCCAATGAGCTCTAGCTTGACACCACTGACGTCGCAAACGGCAGTGGTTTGGAGTAAGTGGAATGCACACTACAGGGCGTCTGGCTCGGAGATGTCCTTCAAGTAACCGATTTGTAACAGTTCGTTGTGTCACTGTGGTGGCAACTGCAGCTCGAATTGCTGCCGCAGACGCGGTACGATGCGCCACGGCCATACGCCGTACACGGCGGTCTTCCATCTCAGTAGTGCCACGTGGCCGGCCGGAACCCGGTCTTCTTGAGGCAGTACCTTCCCTTGACCACCGCTGCCAACAATCATGCACAGTGGCTACATTCCTGCCAAGTCGTTCTGCAATATTGCGGAAAGAAAATCCACCTTCTCGTAGCCCTATTAAGCGACCTCGTTCAAACTCCGTGAGCTGTTGATAATGGCTTCTTCGTCTTCTTAAAGGCATTCTTGACTAACATCAACACACTACGTCGAATCTCAACGATAACTAACGCTCACGAACATTACAGCGCGTATTTACAGCAAACCTGCTTTGCATGTTCCGAGGGGCGCTACTAGCGCCACACGTATGCGCCGAGCGCGAAATTTGCATAGACGTCATCTTACATATGTACCCTCACCGCCCACCAACTGTCGTTTATCTAACACAACCCCTTCTTGGTGTTGGGATTTTTTTCCGTCAGTGTATTTTTGAATTAGGTTGCAGCGAATTGGAGTTTAAATTCCCTTAAGGATTTTTACATTCGTTTTGGAATCTTTCCAACGTGTATTTCTCTGCAGAATTCAAAACGATCTTGCCCTCTTGAACTGCATTACTGCTCTGAAGACTTTTAAAACTATAAAAATAATGTAGAATACTAAACACGAGGTCCGATCAAAAAGTTCCGATACTAGGGCGATATACACCAAAGTACTTGCGGTACTTAAGTCTGGCAACAAAGTAGTCTTCTGGGCAGCGATACACCGCTGCCAGCGTTTTTGCCACTGTTGGAACTCTCCCTGGAAGTCCAGTTCGCCAATCGTGTCAAGAACGGTCTGCTATTCGTGCTGGATCTCGTCCACGGTCTCAAAACGGGGACCCTTCAGCTTCAGCTTCATCTTCGGGAACAGAAAGAAGTCGCAGGGGGCCATATCCAGCGAGGGTATGGTGGGTGAGGAAGGGTAGTAATGCTGTTGCGGCTGCAAAACTGGCGTGTTACTAACGCTCTGTGAGCTGCTGCATTGTCGCATTGTCGTGATGGAGAAGGAAATCGCTCCTGCGCAACATTTCAGGTCGTTTGCGGCTGATGTCCTCCCTAAGTCGCCGCAGAACATCGCAATACAAAAGGGTGGTGACAGTATGTCCCGGTTCCCTATCACTTCGTCCGTGTTCATTTCGTTCACGCTCACTTCGTCCAGTTCATTTCGTCCAACGTTCACTTTATCCACTGTACACTTCGTCCGCTGTTCACTTTGTCCACGTTCATTTCGTCCTCCGAATGAATGGAATACCGTGGAATTTTTTTTTTTTCATAGAGTTTTTTTCATAGGCAGAAGAAAAGGTCAGTGGATATTGCTTGCAAGCGATTTCTTTTCCTGTCTGAGTTTCTCGATTAAAATATAACGATTTTAAAAAACAAGGAACTTAACTTTAAAGAGCTTTTTAACTCTTTTTTATGACTCACGCTATGCTCTGAAAAGGACTATAAGGTGGGATTTTTTAATAACGCCGGACTTTTACTTAGGCACTAAATATTTAAATAAGATGCCAAGTTATTAATATTTCTCTTTTACTTACTTAGGCACTAAATACTAATTACTATGCTTCATGTGTAGGACTTCTGACAGTTTATTTTCTGCCGATGTCATATTCAAAATGTTTACGTATCCACTCAAGGTAATAATATTGTGCATTTACTGAGGCACGAAACATTAATTCATAATCCCTATAGGCTTAGCCCGCTTTGCCGCCCCGGTGGCGCAGTGGTCTAAGCGATGGCATCTGATCATTAGTCCGAAGGGGTCCGGGTTCGAATCCCGGTGAGGCATGGATGTTGTGTTTGTCTTTCGGTACTGGCTCTCTCCCTTCCCTGGAACCAGGTACCCTAAATTAGGGACGGGCGACTGCTTATAGCCCACTGAGTTGCTCACGGTGGTCGTTAAACCTTCAATAAAAAAAAAAAAAAAAAAAGAAAAAAAAATTAGCCCGTTTCAACAGTTTTTATTCTACGGATCTCATATCCATAATGTTTACCTATCAAATCAAGGTAATAATATTGCGCTTTTACTTAGGCACTAAATATTATTTCATAGGAAGTGGCCTTTTTCATAGTTTTTATTCTTATCACGTCATATTCATAATAGTTACATATCAAATCAAGGTTTTAATACTGCGCATTTGCTTAAACACTAAATGTTATTTCATGGGCCCTAGACCAAGGCCTTTTTTACAATATTTATTATACGGATGTCGTATTCATAATGTTTACGTATCAAGTCATAGTAATAATATTACGCTTTTGCTCAAGCACTAAATATTATTTGGCTTAGGCCTAGGCCTTTTTCACTGTTTTTATTCTAAGTACGTCATATTCCTAATATTTTCACATCAAATTAAGGTAATAATATTGCGCTTTTGCTCAGGCACTAAATATTATTTCATGAACCTTAGGCTTAGGACCTTTTAACTGTGTTTATTATACCGATGTCTTAGGCCTAGTAATTAATATTTTATGCCTAAGTAAAAGATCAATATTAATAACTTGACATGTTATGCAAATGCTATGAATATTTAGTGTAATGGATTAAAAACTGTTAAAAAGCCTAGAATTTACTAATTAATATTTGGAGCGAAATTAAAGGTGCAACATTAATAACTTGACTTGATATGTAAGGGTTATGAATACAACATGGTTAGAATAAAAATTGTGAAAAAGGCCTAGCCTAGGGTCTATAAAATAACATTTAGTGCATGAGCAAAAACGCAAGATTATTACCTTAATTTGATATGAAAATGTTACGAATATGACGTACTTAGAATAAAAACAGTGAAAAAGGCTTAGGCCAAATAATATTTAGTGCTTGAGCAAAAACTTAATATTATTACCTTGACTTGATACGTAAACATTATGAATACGACATCCGTAGAATAAATATTGTAAAAAAGGCCTAGGCCTAGGGCCCATGAAATAAGTTTTAGTGCCTGAGTAAATGCGCTGTATTATTACCTTGAATTGATATGTAAATGTTATGAATATGGCATGATAAGAATAAAAAATGTGAAAAAGACCACGGCCTAGGGCATATGAAATAATATTTAGTGCCTAATTAAAAGCGCAATATTATTACCTTGAGTTAATAGGTAAATGTTATGAATATGAGATTCGTAGAATAGAAACTGTTGAAACGGGCTAAGCCTATAGGGATTATGAATTAATGTTTCGTGCCTCAGTAAATGCACAATATGAGTGGATACGTAAACGTTTTGAATATGACATTGGCAGAATAAAAACTGTCAAAAGGCCTACACATGAAGCATGGTAATTAGTATTTAGTGCCTAAGTAAGTAAAAGAGAAATATTAATAACTTGGCATCTTATGTAAATATTTAGTGCTTAAGTAAAAATGCAGCGTTATTAAAAAATCCCTCCTTATATATGTTCTTTTCCGAACATAGCGAGTGCCATGCTGTAGTGAATGGCATCGCACCTCACAATAGAGTTAATAAGCTCTTCAAAGTTAAGTTCCTTGGTTTACTTTAAATAACATTTAAAATCGTTATATTTTAATTTGAGAAACTCAGACAGGAAAAAGAAAAAATCGCTTGCAAGCAATATCCATTGACCTTTCCTTCTGCCTATAACAAAAAAACCCATGAAAACAAAAACATTCCATGATATTTCTTTCATTCTGAGGACGAAATGAACGTGGACAAAGTAAATGGTGGACGAAATGAACAGTGGACGAAGTGGGCATTGGACTAAGTGAACGTTGGACGAAATGAACTGGACGAAGTGAGCGTGGACGAAATGAACTGGACGAAGTGAGCGTGGACGAAATGAACACGGACAAAGTGATCCGTCACCGTCTGGCCCTGGGGGACGAAATGAACAGTGGACGAAGTGGACATTGGACTAAGTGAACGTTGGACGAAGTGAGCGTGGACGAAATGAACACGGACAAAGTGATACGTCACCGTCTGGCCCTGGGGGACGAAATGAACAGTGGACGAAGTGGACATTGGACTAAGTGAACGTTGGACGAAGTGAGCGTGGACGAAATGAACACGGACAAAGTGATCCGTCACCGTCTGGCCCTGGGGGACGAAATGAACAGTGGACGAAGTGGACATTGGACTAAGTGAACGTTGGACGAAGTGAGCGTGGACGAAATGAACACGGACAAAGTGATACGTCACCGTCTGGCCCTGGGGGACGAAATGAACAGTGGACGAAGTGGACATTGGACTAAGTGAACGTTGGACGAAGTGAGCGTGGACGAAATGAACACGGACAAAGTGATCCGTCACCGTCTGGCCCTGGGGGACGAAATGAACAGTGGACGAAGTGGACATTGGACTAAGTGAACGTTGGACGAAATGAACTGGACGAAGTGAGCGTGGACGAAATGAACAGTGGACGAAGTGGACATTGGACTAAGTGAACGTTGGACGAAATGAACTGGACGAAGTGGACATTGGACTAAGTGAACGTTGGACGAAATGAACTGGACGAAGTGGACATTGGACTAAGTGAACGTTGGACGAAATGAACTGGACGAAGTGAGCGTGGACGAAATGAACACGGACAAAGTGATCCGTCACCGTCTGGCCCTGGGGGACGAAATGAACAGTGGACGAAGTGGACATTGGACTAAGTGAACGTTGGACGAAATGAACTGGACGAAGTGGACATTGGACTAAGTGAACGTTGGACGAAATGAACTGGACGAAGTGAGCGTGGACGAAATGAACACGGACAAAGTGATCCGTCACCGTCTGGCCCTGGGGGACGAAATGAACAGTGGACGAAGTGGACATTGGACTAAGTGAACGTTGGACGAAATGAACTGGACGAAGTGAGCGTGGACGAAATGAACACGGACAAAGTGATCCGTCACCGTCTAACCCTGGGGGACGAAATGAACAGTGGACGAAGTAGACATTGGATTAAGTGAACGTTGGACGAAATTAACTGGACGAAGTGGACATTGGACTAAGTGAACGTTGGACGAAATGAATTGGACGAAGTGGATATTGGACTAAGTGAACGTTGGACGAAATGAACTGGACGAAGTGAGCGTGGACGAAATGAACACGGACAAAGTGATCCGTCACCGTCTGGCCCTGGGGGACGGATTCACGGTGCACAACCCCGCGAATGTCGAAGAACAGGATGAGCTTGCTTTTGGTTGTGCTCCGGACATGTCGGGGCTTCTTCGATCGTGGAGATCCCGGGCTCTTCCACTCCAGCATTATATATCGTCCGGCTTCCACTGCTAGTGAACGTATATCAGTATATTAATATTCGCCGAAACATTTATAGATGGGTAGAATGTAAATAGGTTCCGTGGTTTTGTCATTTTGAGCTTTTAACTTTGCTGGTTTTACTTTTCAATCGATTTTAGTGTATTCATTTTATTTGAATTTCACAATTTCGTACTCGGTTTAGTGCCGTTTCATTCATGTTTTACTCAATTTGTCGTTTTTACCGGTCGTAGTGATATATGTCTTTTCGACTGCTGACACACGTTCACTAGCAGAGGAAGCCGGACGACAATGCATTTAGGCCTACTTTTCAAAGTTTCGGTAATTCCTTTTGAATATGCTGCTTGTAGTTTGCTTTTAGTTAATATCACCAAGAACTTGTTGACTTCAGCTAAATATGTTTAGTTAAAGTATTTTGCTACTGTAAATGGTAGTTATTGATACACACTAATCAGATTGTAAGAGTAACAAGTTAGTAAAATCATGCAATGCATTGAATACGCTTTCCTACATACTAGAAACCATTACTCAAGTTACGAGGATAATGGCGGTAGAATAAATATCGCTCCTATGATCTTACGTTTTACCCCATTTCGTTATTAAATAGAACCGGAAAGGTATACTTCCGGAAAAACATCATAAAGTTTTGTCTCGATCGAAGCATTTTTATATACTCATAAGGGCGACGGAATGGATCCCGCTACTTTGTTCTGACCTTTGACCCGATTTCGCCCATCTTGAATAGGGTTCGTCTTCAGGTGGTCCCCTACCATATACTAAAATTTCATCGATATCGAACCAATTTTTACGTGAGTTATCGTGCGGACGGACAGATGGACGGACATAGCTGGAGCATATACGCTTATTCAACCTACGGTTGAAAAGCGTAAAAAAGCGTGACCCATTAATCCAAAGAACAGCTTTCTGGTTGATTACAGTCTAGTAACGACACGGGAGGCGCACCACTGCAAACGACGATTTGCATTCGCGGTAGTGATGTGTGGCTTCTGTTTGGCAACACTACCAAAATATCCCATACTCTGCTCTGTGGTGGTACTAAGCGAGCCATTACAAGCGTTTTCTACTTGAGCAGCGATGGAAACGAGAGAAACACAACGGGATTTCCTAACATTACTTCCAGTCTCTGCCATCGACCTTGCATACAGGTAGACTGCGAATGACGTCACAATTTATGGCTCCAACACCAGAAAGGGAAATGTCACGTGATCTTAGTCAAAAATGTTAAAAGAAAGTTCTACAACTTGTAACCAATGGGAAACGAATTAAAATGTTAAGCAGATTCTATAGTGCATCGCATAAATATAGAGACAGAACAAATTCTCGAATAAAAAAGAAACAACAACGAGCTGAAATGTACACTTCATATTTATAGCAAAAATAGCATAGGACATGCAGCTGCACAATAGTTTGACGGAAACATAACAATTCCAGCGCCAAGTACAAGAAAAAAACAGAAATAAACTGTCTCAAAAATATAGACTTACTAATCATGAGCACCTCCGGTAACAGTGCAGCCGTTGTTCCGAATAACACTGAAAAACCGATTTTGCATGCTGTCCACCAAGTGATGTAAGTGTTCTGGACGGAGTGCGTACCAGCTTCGTTCATTCTGCTCTTTCAATGCCACCACACTTCAGAACGGCCATCCATTCGCTTACACACCACGAGCTAGGATACCCCAGAGGTTCTCGATGGGGTTCAGATCTGGACTGAGTGCTGGTCAATCCATTACGGTTACATGATGAGTGTTAAACCAGCTTTTCGTTGATACAGACCGATGAATAGAGGCATTGGTTTGCTGGAACAGATAATTAACTCCCGCTAGAGTTGCGGCAAATGGTAGAAGATGGCTACTGAGTATGTCCTGATACGGTTTCGAATTTTGCCTGCCTTGCAGAAAAGCGATATTCGTTGTCCCATTGAACGCAAAAGCTCCCTAGACCATCACAGATCCCCTCATTTCTGTCTGCTGAAGAAGGTGCGTGGTTCGCGTCGTAAATCATGCCAAAACTAGTTCCAAACGTCAGGGCTGTAAAGGTTGAACTTTTTCTCATCTGAGAAAATAGTTGTGATCCACTCATCCGTCCAGTGCATGTGACAGCTTGCACATAACAATCTAGCTTCCTTGTAGCGCCCCGTGAGGTGTGGCAGACGGCTCATTTTACGGAGCACACTCTTGCGACTTTCCTTGATTCGTCGATTAACTGTGTCCTTTGAGACGGTGACACCAAAAGTCTGAGGAACTTGACCTAGTGATAACCTTTGGGATGAAACTAAACGCATGATGGCGCGATCATCTCGTTTGGTTGTTATTCGAGGCCTTTCAGGCCGTTTTCTGGAAGTTAACGCAGCGCGTTTCGATACAGTCTTTTCGATACAGTCTTTGACTGCCCTACTCCTCCCCATAGCTTTACAAATTTTCGCTACAGGCAATCCATTTGCTCTCAATCTCAAAATCTTCTGCACCACCTCACCAGAAAGTTCACTGTTGCGTGGCATTTCGGCAAATGAATGTCTGACGGCAGGTCCGCTGTCTTTTGTAGGCTGGACCGAATTACGGCCTATGCACGTGCGTACAACATGCTAATTTGTACATCTCATTTGCATGTGGCAACTTTACTTTATATTTATGATAAACCTAAAATTACACTATTTCACTTTGTAATGCTCTTCTCACACAATCCGGTCATCTCGACGGATCGAAACGTTTGTTGTAGGGTTATGTCTAATTAGGTACCACTTCAGCTTCCTTCCTATATTCACATTACGCTCACGGCGCAAAGTCGACTGTCTCTATATTTATGCGACGCATTGCGGTTAGTATGGGCCACCATTCTACCTGAGTCTCCCACATTTGCAGTAATGGTTATCATATACGGGAAGAAATAATCAATATTGAGGTTCAATTCCAAATTTAGAAAACGTGTGCCTATTAAAGTAATAATACAATCATTCGCGTTGAGAAATGGATCTACGTGTTCTAAATTGTTCACAAATATTCATCGCAATATTCTGATCACGGCCTATAATAAAGTCTACATATGCACATAGGTACATATTTTACAAAAGTAAAGTTACTCTAAGTACAGCAAAGGTATTTCCGTATATTTTACGTAGTATTTAACTGCATACTTCTGGATTTATCACATTATTTTATACTGTGGCTCTGTATCATAAATTATTAATGAGAACATCACTTTACATGAAACAAAAAAAGGTACCCGGTTGATACAAGAATACACTAAGCAAATTACCTCCTTCGTCCTAACGACTCCTCTTGTAACTCCGAAATGGTTGCAATTAAGTTTCTATAAATTATAATTTTTAATGAATATATCCTCAGGTTTATTATTCCTAAAAAACACACTTGTTGCCCACATGACTTACTAAATGGGGATATTTAAAAGCAGCCTACCAGGTCATAAGAAAGCATTGAAACTTGATAGAACGAAATCACTACATCCTAATGTCACGTGATCTGACAGCTCTCATGTTGGGACCACGGCAGGCTCAGTGTTAGCTACTACCAGTGCGGGGTCTATCACTATACAGGGTGATTCAGAACTCATGGGACAAATTTTAAGGGGTGGTAGAGCACACTGCAACAAACATTTTTTTGTATAGGAATGTATGGGCGCAAGTGACGCGTTGAGGCACAAAGACAAGAAATAGACATGAAATGAAACATAAACTGTTTACTTACAGCATCGTTGACAAGTGCTTCTTTACAGCAATGTTTACAATAATTGCTCAAAATTGCGTTCATCAACAGTAATACATGCGTGGAAACGTCGACGGAGTGATTGGCGTACAGTTTCAAAGATGACAGGTATTTCTCGCACACATGCAGCCGCAACGGATATTCGAGCGACGAGGTCTCGTAAACGAGGGCCTCCAGATGTCCCCATAAGAAGCAATCGAGGCTCGATTAATCGGGCGCTCGGTGTGTCCAATGGACTGGTCCTACACGGCAAATCCATCGCGCCCCGAAAGTGACATCCAGGTAATTGCGCACATTAATGCTGAAATGGGTTTGCGCCCCATCATGCTGAAACCACAGTCCTCTTCGGACGGCCAGTGGTACATCTTGAAGCAATTCTGGTAAAACCTCTTCCAGAAAAACACAATAACATCTGCCATCGAGTCCCGTTGGTAGTAGATATGGGCCAAGCAGGAAGTCGTTCACAATACCCGCCTACACATTCACAGAGAATCGTTCTTGGTAAGTCGAAACTGCAACGCATGTTGGTGGACACAATTTTGGGCAATTATTGTAAACATTTCCGTGAAGAAACACTTGTCCACGATGCTGTAAGTACACAATTTATGTTTCCTTTCATGTCTATTTCTTATGTTTGGGCCTCATTGCGCCACTTGCGCCCACACATTCCTATACACAAAATGTTTGTTGCAGTGTGCTCTACTACCCCTTAAAGTTTGTCCCATGAGTTTTGAATCACTCTGTATATGATCGAAGGTCTCTGCAGCCTTCTTGGAAATTTCCTTGCTGTACTGCACCCTCATGGGAGTGGTCACAATATCTCTTCACGACATCACTTACAGTCTATTTTGGTATTTTCGGTTTAGCTTTAATGCTCTGTATGGAAACGATACTCAAAATGATATCCTATGAATAGCCCACGTTGAAACTCGGAAAGTGCACGCCCACGTGTCATATCTACTTCAAACTTACTGATGACACTACAGAACATCTTAGCTTCAGATACGGAGCTCCCCAATGACAGCGCACCTTTCTGCGGAATCGTTGTTTGCACTTACGCAAATATTTAGTAGTGTCCGAATACTTTTGATACTATAGTATACTCTGATCTGATTCACTCTCAGTGATGCGAAATTGAGAAAGCTGTTCAGGGAAGTAATGTATCGTTCAATGTGGCAACATTTAACGAAGACAAATTCATTTTCATATCCACCCCAGTGGCGCAGTGGTCTGATTGCCGGTTTCTGGCTATTAGTCCAATTGGGTCCTGGTTCAAATCATCGATTAGCCCTGGGTGGTGCGTTTCTCTTACGGCACTGGCTCTCTCCCCTACCAGGAACGAGTGGCCCTAAGTTAGGAACGGGAGATTGCTTGTAGCCCACTTGGATGCTCACGGTGATCGTTAAACCGCCAACCAAATAATGCATAAGAAAACAGGAACTCAAAGGGAAGATTACCGCCCGGGTAACAAAGTTATTTAAGCTACGGCTTCTGACCTTTTGTCCGAGTGGTTCTGGGTTCGAATCCAGTGAGTCATGAATGCTGTGTTTTGGCTTAGGGCACTGGCTCTCCTCCTTCTATGGAATCAATGGGCCTACTTTAGGAACGGGCGACTACTTAGAGCCCATTGAGTTGTTCTCGTAGGTCGTTAAACCTCCAATAGAAAAAGAAAGAAAGAAACAATAATATAAACACCCAGATATATATCTCTCTCTCTCTCTCTCTGAAACGCTTGACGTCACATCAACGTCTGCATTGTTGCGCCATCATTTATCGATCAATTCGTATGTGCTCTCGCGATATCAAAATTATTGTCTGCTATTCACTGAGTGGCCACTTTATTATGACCACCTAACAGTTTAAAGCAAATGAGCTATGGCTGCACGCTGTTGCCGCCAGAGGGCAAGGCTAGTATATAAAGGGAAAGCTTAGTGCTTGCGACAGGAGTAGAAGGGATTTTTAGGTGACAAGATGGGTAAAAAATGCGATTTGACGGACTTTTAACGTGGGATGATTGTAGGAGCTCGAAGCCATGAAGCGAGTATCACCAAAATTGCTGCATTCGTGAAATGTTCCAGAGCAGCTGTTGTTAAAGTGTTTAAAGACTGGACTGTCAGCCAAAAAACTGGGTCTCTTGGTGCAGCGTGTGGTCGTCATCGACTAGTGACTGCTCTGGAGGAACGGAGTGTCCAGACTGGTAACAGACAACAGAAGGGCAACAGTGCAGCAAATTACAGACCATCTTAAACAAGGATCGCCTCAAATGATCTCTGCACGCACTGTTCGCCGTACACTGCATCGGATGGGATATGGTAGCCGAAGGCCTGTTCGAACACCTTTGCTGTCTGCAGTTAATAAGAGAAAACGTCTCCAGTTCGCACAGGAGCACAAGGATTAGATAGTCGATAATTGGAAACAAATTATGTGGTCCGATGAATCACGTTTTCAGGTGCACCATGCCGATGGCCCAGTGAGAATTTGGCGGAAACAGCACGAAAGCATGAACTTCAAATGCATTGCTACAAACCTTCAAGTTGGCGGAGACAACGTTATGGTTTCGGCATGCTTTGGGCCCTTTAATTCGTGTTGATCAACGTCTGACTGGCATATCATATCTAAATATCGTAGCGGACTAAGTGCATCCTGTCATGTGGATGGTTTATCCCAACGGCGATGGCTACTTTCAAGAAGATAATGCTTCTTGCCATAGTGCTCGTATTGTACAGGATTGGTTTCAGGAACATGCCGGTGAGTTTACTTTGCTTAGGGAGCCCCCGCAATCTCCAGATCTCAAGCCCATTGAGAATTTGTGGGATGAAGTTGAACGAGCCATCAGACAGCTGGATCCACAACCCTGCAATCTCACACTCCTGAATTGTGCTATTCATCAAGCGTAGTCTCAGATTCCACAAACCACCTGTCAACATCTCGTGGAGTCAATGCCACGAAGAATCGACGCAGTATTAAAGACAAAAGGTGGCCCAACGAAGTACTGAGGGGGTGGTCATAATAAAATGGCCACTTAGTGTATATTAGCGATTACTTTTAGATGTCAAGGGGATCGCGTGCTAATTTAAAAACATTGGATTATCAAAGCCTAAGTTTTAATTTTTCCGGTCTGCAAAATTCGAATGGAATTCTTAATATCACAGCAAGTTTGGTTTGCACGCAATCAAACTAAGATGTAAAGGTGATCGCGTGCTAAATTAAAAACATCGGATTATCAATGACTCGAGATCTATTTATCGAATTTACAAAATTCGAATTGAAATCTTAATATCACGGCAAGTTGAGTTTGTATATTAATTTAATTTAGCACAATTCGAATATTAATTTGTACGCTTTAACTATTTTTTACTTTTTCGATTTAACTAACTTTCCAAGTGTAGTGCTGATTAAATTACACATTTTGCAAAATATCGATGTATCTAAACGCTCTAACTTACAATAAAAACTTGAGATGTCAAAGTGAGCAAGATTGCATCTAAAAGCAGACGTCGCCTCAATAGCACCGTGTGAATAATTTAGATAGTTCCGATTTGTAATGCCAGATGTCGCATTATTTTCTAGAAAACCCTTCAGTATGAAGTTTCAAACTAACCGTCGAATAGGATAGTCTAAAACCAAACCGTGAACTAAATAACAAGCGTTCCGGAGAAAAAGGAATTTAACGCCTTATAACGAAGTAAATTTCTCCGTCATTTTTATCCGCGCCGGGGTTCGAACCCGGGTCCACTCATTCCGGAATAAGTTGCTCTACCAATTAAGCTACGCGGATATTTTATTCTGATTCCTATCTGCCTTTATGTCGTGTGCGTCCTTCTGGCAGGTACGTCACATCTCCTGGTACGTTACATCATCTCCCCCTTATTTTTTTTTTTTTTTTAGAAGTGCTGGAGAAGGGATTCTCTTATTTTTCCTATCTCGCGGTGTGGAAAGAACATCACACCAATGCGAGATTTTGAACGGTCGGGTCATCCGGATAGTTCGGGCGCCATTATAACGAAGTAAATTTCTCCGTCATTTTTATCCGCGCCGGGGTTCGAACCCGGGTCCACTCATTCCGGAATAAGTTGCTCTACCAATTAAGCTACGCGGACATTTTATTCTGATTCCTATCTGCCTTTATGTCGTGTGCGTCCTTCTGGCAGGTAGGTCACATCTCCTGGTACGTTACAGCCTAAAAACAAAGTAAAATTTATTAGGGAAAGTTTACAAGAAAACAGCTTTCCGAGTTCAGTGCTGATTATATTACATATTTTTCAAAATATCAATCTATCTAAACTCTCTAACCTACAGTTGTTAAACAACAATATTTCACACAGAATGTTATTTACTGCGATTTCTTTTCAAAACGGAAATAAATAGCATATAATTTTCTGTTCTAACATGAATGAGTTTTTACTAAATAAGTTTTTACTATGTTTCCTTACAGAAATCGGGCATCTATTTGATTTGTTTTCAATCTGTTTCAATTAAAAATTTCACTCCGTCATGTACGGGCAACATTCCATATATACACAGTGTGGCAAAGAACTTTTAAGACTGGGTCTGTAAAATAAAACAGAAACAAGAAATTATAATTTGTTTTGGTTTGTTATTCAAAATAAGTCCCTCCGGCTTCAATACACTTGTTACAGCGATTTAATAATGATTCGAGAGCCTGTTCCAGTTCACTTTGCGGAATTGCCTCCAAAGTACGCGTCGAAGCTGTTTGTGTGGTCAAAATATCATTAAAATAACACCCTTTTAACGCCATTTTAAGTCTTGGGAATAAAGAAAAGTCACAGGGTGCTAAATTAGGCGAATACGGTGGATGATTCAACACACAGACGTTTTTTTTCGCCAAAAATCTATGAACAAAAAGTGAGGTGTGACTGGGTGCATTATTGTGCAAAAAACATCAACTGTTTTCATCTCGATATTCTGGACGAATGCGACGAATTCTGTCCATCAAACGCCTCAAAACATTTAAATAAAACTCACCAGCAATTGTTTGTCCACTTGGAACAAATTTTTTGTGGATAATACCCTTACTATCGAAGAATGTAATGAGCATTGTTTTGATTTTCGATAGAACCTTTCTTGTTTTTTTTTGGCTTGTGGTGAGTTTTTTGATTTCCATTCCGCACTTTGTCGCTTTGTTTTAGGGTCATATTGAAAACACCATGTTTCATCACCTGTAACAATCGATTTTAAGAAGTTTGGATCATTTTCAGCGGCTGAAATGATGTCTCTGCAATGTGCACTTCTCCTTGATTTTTGTTCATTGGTTAACGTGTGTGGAACAAATTTAGCACAGACTTTTGTTTTGCCCAAATCTTCATGCAGGATAGTTCGAATCGTTTCTTTGTTGATGTTTAAAGACTTCCATCATTCTTAGTGACGCACATCGATTGTTTACCACGAAATCACGCACTTTTTCAATAATCTCAAGTGTCCTAGATGAACTTGATCTTCCGGTATGCTTATCATCTTCTAGCGTCTCTCTTACGTCCAAAAAACGTTTGTGCCACAGAAAAACATTTGATCTACTTAAACAAAACTCACCGTAAACTTGTTTTATCATTTGGTACATTTCCGACGCACGTTTACCAAGTTTTGCGTTAAATTTAATAACAGCCTTTTGTTCCATCTTAATTTTTAAACATGAAAAACATTTTACATCTCTAATGAACGGCCGTTTCATTTGAGTTACTTTAACAACTGCGCAGTACTTTTGGCAGAAAGCAAGCAGATGGTCACGGTTTATAACGCATTCGCGATTACACTGGTGGCGCCGCCGTAGACTGAAATCTAGCGCCAGTCTTAATTTTTTTTTTTTTTTGGAGGTTTAACGACCACCGTGAGCAACTCAATGGGCTATAAGCAGTCGCCCGTCCCTAATTTAGGGTCACTGGTTCCAGGGAAGGGAGAGAGCCAGTGCCGTAAGACAAACACAACATCCATGCCTCACCGGGATTCGAACCCGGACCCCGTTCGGACGAATGATCAGAGGCCATCGCTTAGACCACTGCGCCACCGGGGCGGCATCTTAAAAATTATTTGACGCAATGTGTATATTAATATTTATTTAAAGCTTAAAAACAACCGTTCTAGGATGGGATATACGCTAGTAGGAAGTTTAAATAGAAGAATACGTCAGGGTCATGTAGTCCCTTGCCCTAAAAGAAGAAGAAAATACTCAACTTATCACAAAATTAAGCATTAACTGGCCAACTATATTATCATTCTACCAAAAAATACTGGAAACCGAAGAACAATAATAAAAAAAAATTCGGAAACAAAAAGAGAGTAGACATTTTGTTTTGAAATATATATAAAGGGAAAATAATGCTGATTCATTCTCTCTCTTTTAATCCCTGATGATATAAGAAACACAAAAGCTTTCAATGTTATGTTTTCTTACTCTAAGATACAATTTTTTTGGTCTGATCAGTGTCTTTTAAAAGAGAACTCCTGCTTATAGCACACGAAAGGTCAGACGTAAAGACAAAGCTTTTTGAGTCCTTCCGGAAATCTAATACATAAGGCAGCAGCGATTTGGTTCTTCAAGAACAAAAACAACTGAATTATATTTCCCCAAAGAAAACAAATTATTTTTGTTTGTTCGAATTCAAAAATTCGAAGTAAAGAAAAGCATTTTTGTCTCTTCTTTTACGTGGTCTTCTGCAAAAATACAGTGTTTCGCTCCGAGCAATATGAAGTCTCAGATCTCAGTTCCGCTGTACGATTTTTCTTTTTCTTCCACCGAAGAAAAACTTTGGTATATCTGCGCCGCCGCTCTGTACCACTGATGCAAGTAGCATTTAGAATTGTTTTCTGAAATATTTCTAGGTTTTAGTGTTCATATCTGCTGCCCGAAAACCAGTCAGCCGAGTAAAGCACTCAATGCCAGAGACGTAATATCAAGCGTAGAAATATCCTCATATATTTAGCAGTCTGTTAGGAAATATTCCTGAAATGACGAATTACACTTGACTGCATTTAACAATCAACTTAATGATTACGAAAGACTCTACACCACTTATATAAACTAAAACACGTCCTTTAATAGCGTAAAACTAATATACAATTTAAGCCGAGCTTTCGCGATCCACCGAGTCGCTTCGTCTGGGCTAAGATAGTAAAGCCTTCGTAAAAATAACATCTTACAATGCTGCTGCGATTGAAAAACTTTCGAAAATTTCTTAATGTGGTTCCACGTGAAATCTCTGGTTTATGTTTCCAATGGCAAAACTTCTGTACACACACTGAAGAACAATTGAAATAGAGACAGCTGGCGTTATGCAAATGTGGCGCTGTGGGCGGCCCTGTAAACGGAAACGACATGACGTATGCAGCGAACCGACAATATAAGGAGTGATGCGACGGGAATCAGTAAGAGTCGGACGCAGTATGGGTAAGACGAAGGATCTCAGCGCATTTGATAGTGGGCAAATTGTCGGGGCCCGACGAATGGGTCACTCCATCTCGGAAGTCGTACAGTCACTGGGATTTTCACAAGCCACGGTGTCACGGGTGCACCGTGAGTACATCGAATCCGGTAAAACCATTCCTGTAACGGCTAACTGCCGTGGACAACAGCGTGTGGATGAGCGGGGTCATCGTCGACTAGCTCGCATTATAACAGCGGATAGACGGACCACAGTGAAAGAAATCACTCGGCAATTTAACGCTGGTGCACAAAAACGTGTAAGCAGCCACACCATCCAGAACCATCTCCTCGCTATGGGTTACAGAAGCCATCGTCCCACGAGGGTACCGCTGCTGACCACACATCACAGGGTGCAAAGATTAGCATGAGCGCTGGAACATCGTCACTGGATCCTAGACATCTGGAAAAATGTTGCCTGGCCTGATGTGTCGAGATTCACGTCGGTACATGCGGATGGCAGGATACGATTACGGCGCAAACTACATGAAGCGATGGATCCTTCTTGCCAGTAGCGTACTCTTCAAGTTGCTGGGGGTGTCATTCTCGCCTGGGGACTATTTACGTGGACTGAAATGGGACTCCTGGTACGTGTGAGATCGTTCCTCACAAATCAACGTTACCGGGATATCCTGGACGACCATTTGCTTCCGTTTGTGCGTCTTCAACATCCCACTGGGATCTCATCCTGCAACAAGACAATACACAGTATCATCGCTCCTGAATTGTATCCGAATGGTTGGACGAACCCTCCACCCACGTGACCTTGCTTCCTTAGCCAGCTAAGTCCCCTGACCTCAATCCCATCGAGCACATCTGGGATGCCTTCGAGAGAGATGTTCGAGGCTCTGATCCTCTCCATCAAATATTCGTGAACTGTGGGAGCTTGTTCAGGGGTCGTGGATCCGTATGGCTTCCTAACGCTTCCGGTGTCTTGTCGAGTCCATGCCGAGACGAATCGCCGCTGTCATCAGGGCGAAAGTTGGCACTTCACGTTACTATACAGATATCTCTAATTCAATTGCTCTTAAGTGTATTTTCTTCGCAATTAGTGTATTCTCAAGGATGAAAATCTGCACATCGTAAAAACTAACTTTAATTTACAGCATGGGATACATAATGCTTGCTAAAACATAAATATAACTAAGCAATCCAACATTTGTTTGTCTACTGACGTCATCAATCTACAGGTAGCGCCATCTATTAGTAGGTCTGAACATTACTGAAAGAAAAAAATGATTTTTAATATAATTAAGGTTATGTTTATTAAGTATCCTGTAGTATTAAGTATTAAGTACCCCATGCTATATTTTAAAGTTAGTGTTATCGATGTGCAAATTTTGTTCCTTAGGAATACATTAATAGCGAAGGAAATATGTACAGAAGCTTTACGATTGGAAACATAAGGCTGAGATTTTAGGTGGAACCACCTTATTTGTTAATTCTTCAGCCATAGAAGCCAGATACAGAGAAATAACAATAATCGTCAACAGGAGACTTTCAGCTGGATTTTCTAGGCGATCACTAGATTCAGTATTACGACGGGTTCAAATGCCTAAACCTAGGATCCCTAATATCACAAACAACAACAGTTTAAGACATTGTGTGCCCATTACATATTACCCTAAGTTATCTTTCAAGTTCAAAAACACCGTTAAGAAGTATGGAGTAAATGTAGCTGTTAAATCACCTGCGTCTACAGAACGATGAGCCATTACATGACGGACAACCCCCCAGCCAGAAATGAGAGCGTCTGGAGACCAACGGTGGTGCAAGTGAATTCAACATAACAGTATATAAACACCCTGAGGACAGGCTTTCGGTTAGTAGAGTGTTCGGAGTCATAATGGGAAAGGCTATGGATCTATTGGAGCTGAAAATCCTCCAAATACGTGCCGTCAGTAAATAAATAAATACATCACTCTTTCCACGTTCCAGAAACACATAGCAACCGAAAAACTGTTTTCAGCCGCCGCCGTGGAAATGAAACACGGATCTCTCGATATCTAGCCGAGCGCGTTAGCTTTACACCACGGTGGCCAACAATCCACGGTGCTATGTGTATTTTTAAGTCAGCATCCACGGCGGTGGCTGAAAACAATTTTTCGGTTGCTAGGTGTTTAAAAAATACACATAGCACCGTGGATTGATGGCCACCGTGGTATAAAGCTAACGAGCTCGGCTAGATATCGAGAGATCCGTGGTTCACTTCCACGGCGGCGGCTGAAAACAATTTTTCGGACAGTCCCTGACACCTGTCAGGTATCGGAACATCATGGCAGGACCAAGTTCACTCATTCATGGCAATTGTGTTCCCTGCTGATAATAGCCATTACCAACAGCATATTGCGCCATGCCACACTGCCAGAATCGTCAAAGGAGTCCTTCGAGTAACATGCTGGTAACTTTCCGTTAATGCCCCGGCCTCCAAATCCACCTGACATGAACCCAATCGAACATTTGTGGTTCGACTTGGAAAAGCGGGTTCGCGCTAAATCACCGCCACCCCAAATTCTACGGGAACTGGGGGACCTGCTGTTGACACTATGGTACCAGATACCCCAGGATACCTATCGCCGCGCCTCCTCGAATCGATGCCTTGCCCGGTGACCGCTGTTTCGCGGGCAAAATGGGGTCCTTATAGGTAGGTGGTCATAATGTAATGACTCATCGGTATAGAATAACACAATCTTAACGAACACTCAAGATTAGCGGATTCTCCATTTAGCGGGCAGTTTTGTGATCCCAGCCCCGTAGTACTATGTCCATACAGAAACTAAGCAGCGTTCGCGCATTACTATCGCCCAAATATTTGCTTCAGAGTAGCGCATGTGCAGTTGTGTTGCCTCATCCATTAGCCATGTTCTGACGCCAATTTTGGAGGTTGTGCCTATGGTAAAGTTTGTGCTATACGTTAAGAATGTTGTTTCAGCTTCCAAGATTCATACAGGCCCTTGTTGCTGTCGTTTATTCTATTGCTGCCCAGCGGAGGCCCCCGTGGAGGCAAACCCATTTCTCACTAAAATACTATACTGCGCAAATTAATTGGGACAAAGTAAAAAATCACTCTTTTTCTTCCAAAAGTATACCTTTATATCATTCTATGCCTTGATATACACTGAATACCTGATTTAGTATGAAGTATGTCCTCCTTTAGCAGAAATGACCTCTTGAAATCGTTTTGGCATTGACTCCACTAATTGAGTGCACATATTTTTGACTTCATAATTGCAGAACCACGCTTTTATAGCATTCGTTATCATGCGTTCTTTGGTTGTACAGTCCATTTTATCTAAACGTCTCTTCAAAATATTCCACATGGGATTTAAGTCTGGTGAATTTCCAGGCCAATCAAGCAAATGAATTTGATTTTCCAGCTTGACCAATTTCGAATTGTGACATGGGGCCAAGTCATGTTGAAATGTCCCGTCAACAGTTTGCAAGAATGGAACAATCCTACGTTGTAATATTTCTACGTACTTGGCTGAATTCATCATACCTTGAGCAGGAACTAAGCTTCCAGTGCCATTTGATGTGAAAAAACCCCAAAAACTCCTGTTTCAGAGGGTGTTTTACAGTTTGTTTGACATGCTCAGGTCTTAAGTGTTCACAGTTGCTTCGTCTAACTACATCTGCTTGGTAATTCTGCACAAATAAATGAGTTTCAACACTGAAAATTACCTATTTCCAGTCGTCAGCAGTCCATGAATTATATTTTTTGGCCCATGCTAAACGTTATATCTTCATTTTTGCATTCAAATATTGTTTTTTCGTTGGTCTTTTTGACTTCCGGCCAACTTCCAGAAGCCTACGACGTACAGTTGAATCACTAACATCACAACCACTAGCCAATAAATATCTTTGAAGGTCGGTGCTTGTTTTTTTTTTGGGATTCATTTTACTGTTTCTGATTAGATATTTATCGGTTCGTGGAGTGGAGTTGTTTCTCGTTTTCTTCCACATTTACCTCTCCGTTTTGGAGACAATGATCCAGATGCTTTGTATCGCGTAAGCAGTCTTGATACACTTGATTTGCCTACACCAACTGCAGAAGCGATATCTCTCACTGTCATAGAAGTGTGATCCTTCAGAGCAATTATTTTTGCACTCTTCCTTGGGGAAATATCCATTTTTCAATACACGAAAGCAACACGTACTCGCAGAGAGCAAACACTAGCATCCACCTGCCACACACGAAAGCTCACAACTAAAGCTGAAGTGTCTATTTCCTGTTTAAAACCTTTCAAACCACATTCTTACTATCAAGTTCTAACAATCACACTACCTCACAGCTGATAAACCCGGTTTACGTGGGTTTCCGACATCAACTGGCGATCACATTACAATTCTGAGAATAAAATAGCTTGTCCCAATTAATTTGCACGGTATAGTAGATAGTGAAATTAGTAAGCAAGTGAATTCTGCTTTGAAACTCATAGCTGCTTTAGGAGCATTTCACTGGAATGATGGGTTCTCAAGAAATTCCCAAATGGCTGTGTTTGAAAGTGTAGTTGTTCCTACTGTTATTGTAATTGTTTTGGTAGAGAAATCCGGGTATTGTAGAAGCGACATAGGAGTCGTCTATGTGCTAGAGAGGTGCGTTATTTACGGATAGTTTGTGGCATAACACTCTCTGATCATATGAGGAATAAGGATGTGTTGCAGTTGTATAATGCAAGGCAAAATGTTGTTAGTAAGGTGGAGACTAATATTCTTGGGTGGTTGGGGCATGTTGAAAGAATGAGTGATGAGGTACTTACTAAGAACTTTTTTAGCACAAGTGGCAGGTAGGAGAGGCTGAGAAAGGCCAAGAAAATCATGGGAAAACCACATTCAGGAATGTCTGGGTGAGGAAAATATTATAAGTATTAAGCAAAGAAGGTCTTGTGTACGTCGTGTGATGGATGTCAATGAAGCTCGAGCTGTGTGCCAAGATCGCTGTAAATTGAGAGAGACGTTTGATACGTCAACAGTAAGTGAATAACAAGTTAAACATTTATCTGGAGACGGATTGTCTTTCTTTGTGGAGCTTACCTCTGAATCTCAGAGAAAAGCTTAGTGGTATGGTGGTGGTAAATAAATACATAAATACATCGCTCTTTCTACGTTCCAGAAACACATAGCAACCGAAAAATTGTTTTCAGCCACCGCCGTGGAACTGAACCACGGAACTCTCGATATCTAGCCGAGCGCGTTAACTTTACACCACGGTGGCCAATAATCCACGATGCTATGTGTATTTTTAAGTCAGCTTCTGACATCATAAATCCGTAAGATGAGCTTAGCTTAGCTACTGAGAACTCTCCATCTGGTGGGCATTAACGGCACTGGCTATATATATCATAGCAGTTAAATCCAAAGGGCGAGATCCAAGGTGAAAATTCTCCAAATACGTGGCATCAGTAAATAAATAAATACATCGCTCTTTCCGCGTTCCAAAACACATAGCAACTGAAAAATTGTTTTCAACCGCCGCTGTGGAATTGAACCACGGAACTCTCGATATCTAGCCGAGCGCGTTAACTTTACACCACGGTGGCCAACAATCCACGGTGCTATGTGTATTTTTAAGTCAGCTTCTGACATCATAAATCCGTAAGATGGGCTTAGCTACTGACACATCTCTGTCTGGTGGGCATTAACGGCACTGGCTATATATATCATAGCAATTAAATCCAAAGAATGAGATCCAAGGTGAAAATCATCCAAATACGTGGCATCAGTAAATAAATAAATACATCGCTATTTCCACGTCCCAGAAACACATAGCAACCGAAAAATTGTTTTCAGCCGCCGCTGTGGAATTGAACTACGGAACTCTCGATATCTAGCCGAGCGCGTTAAGCTTTACACCACGATGACCAGCAATCCACTGCGCTATGTGTATTTTTAAGTCAGCTTCTGATATCATAAATCCGTAAGATGGGCTCAGCTACTGAGACGTCTCCATCTGGTGGGCATTAATGGCACTTGCTATATATATTATAGCAGTTAAATCCAAAGGGCGAGATCTTGGTGGTGGCAGTTAATAATGTTTCTGAGTGCGAGAAACGTCAGATCAAATCAAAAACTTTAAGAAGAGCCAAGGCTTCATAACTTCTTATCTTTCAGAACATTTCCCAGCAGTTTCGAAATCATTAAAATTTCAGTACTGCATAGTTTGTGCACGGCGGGTGCGAAAGATATTGATGGAAGAGCACAAAAGGAAGGTCATGGTATATCCGGACGGCTGACCTGTCATTCTTCAAGATGACCTCTCCACAATCGAGAAGGAAAGCTCTCCAACTTAAGTTACGGTATCATCAGTGGACAGATAGATGGTATTGAATTTGTAAACCTATTAGGTTTCCTTGAGCCGCATTCACCAAGGACAAAATGTGAAGTATTCGCAGTGCCGTTCTGTAGGGCTGATGCTGTAGGAAATTCTTTGTAAGTAATAATTAATTACGTTAATAATTAATTAATAATTAATCAGATGCATAACTGTATCCAAAAAGCCAGAACCAACCGTGTTAACCTTTCTATGCCGCAACTTCGCTACCTGCGCTCCATTCCCTACATACCAAATGCTTCCTAACAGCTCAAAAACACGGGGCAGAAGGATGAACTTCGGTGTCAGCATTAGGTCTCCGGCATCTCTATATACGATTCTTTGGGCCGCGGGTGGTCAGCCTTCGTGACTGCCATGGAGATAACCTCAGGTTCGATCCTGGGCAGGTACGAACGTTCGCTCCACTAAATATCCTCCGTGCGTCAGATGGGCACGTTAAGCCGTCGAACTCCGGGTACTGGCTCCCGGTAATAATAAAGGGCGTCTTCCTCCCCTGTCTACCTCGCTTCCGTGTCACTTTCCTATCGGGCACTCTAGCCCAAATCTCCTAGCTTCCTATTTCTAAGGGTTGTTTAAGAGCTGGGGTCAGACACTCCCTTCCTAAAATCTTCTATATATGGTCTGATCTGATCTATATACGATTCTGAAGAGAAATATTGACAAGCCCCCTCTTCTCAATGCAGCAGCTGTTTATTCCGTACCACTACAATATCCGGACGGCTCCAGGCGATACTACATCGGAGTGACCAAACGTTCGTTTAGAATTGGAATCAACCAACATAAAAGAGATACAAAGGACGGAAAAATAACCACTGTCCTATGCAGAGAAGTCAAGTTCAAGTTGGCTGATCCCATGTGCAATGATATAAAGAAATTAACTCCATACCCCACACCGAAATCTACTGCCATTTGCGAAACCTTAGAGTTCATAACCAACAGTGAGGCTTGCAGTGATAGCGTCTCTCTAGAGTTGTCATGCATTTGGATTCAATTCTTCAAATAATGCTGCGTTGTCTAAGACGGCTCCGCGTGCCCAACGAACGTGAGTTCTCGTTTCTTCGAATGAATAATCACATTTTCTTCTATTTATTTATTGTCTAGTCAAACAACTACATTCAAATTGTTGAAGGGTTCTATTATTCAGTTTGCAGTTAGCTGTCTACTTTCCTTGAAAAAGCCATCTGGTTAATGTGCGAAAACTTGGAAACTTTGATTCCTATTCTACATCAAGAAATTCGGATTACTAGTATAGTTACACTATTTTGAGAACTAACTATTTTGAGAAATTCTTACTATTTTGAGAAATTCTTACTATTTTGAGAAATTCTTATTTTGAGAAATTTTTACTATTTTGAGAAATTCTTCTGTTGAAAAATTCTTTGTTATGCAAAATGTATAGATTTCAAAAAAAGATATTCGGATTAGTAGTATAGGTACACTATTTTGAGAAATTCTTAATATTTTGAGAAATTCTTACTATTTTGAGAAATTCTTACTATTTTGAGAAATACTTACTATTTTGAGAAATTCTTATTTTGAGAAATTCCTCGTTTTGCAAATGTATAGATTTTAAAAAAGAAATTGGGATTAGTAGTATAGTTACACTCTTTTGAGAAATTCTTCAAATTCTTATTTTAAGAAATTCCTCGTTATGCAAATGTATAGATTTAAAAAAAGTAATTGGGATTAGTAGTACTAATATAGTTACACTATTTTGAGAAATTCTTACTATTTTGAGAAATTCTTATTTTAAGAAATTCTTACCATTTTGAGAAATTTGTTATTTTGAGGAATTATTACTATTTTGAGAAATTCTTATTTTGAGAAATTTTTATTTTAAGAAATTCTTACCATTTTGAGAAATTTGTTATTTTGAGGAATTATTACTATTTTGAGAAATTCCTCGTTATGCAAATGTATAGATTTTAAAAAAGGAATTGTGATTAGTAGTAAGTATAGTTACACTATTTTGAGATATTCTTACTATTTTGAGAAATTCTTATTTTGAGAAATTTTTATTTTAAGAAATTCTTATTTTGAGAAATTTGTTATTTTGAGAAATTCTTTTTATTTTGAGAAATCCTTATTTTGAGAAGTTCTTACTATTTAGAGAAATTTTTATTCTGAGAAGTTGTTCGTCATGCAAATGTATAGAATTTAAAAAAGAAATTGGGATTAGTAGCATAGTTACACTACTTTGAGAAATTCTTACTATTTTGAGAAATCATTATTTTGAGAAATTCTTCGTTATGCAAAAATGTATAGGTTTAAAAAAAAGAAATTTGTATTAGTAGCATAGTTACACTATTTTGGGAAATTTTTATTTTGAGAAATTCTTCGTATTGAGAATGTGTAGATTTTGAAAAAGAAACTCGAATCAATAGTATAGTTACATTTACTTGAGAAACTCTTACTATTTTGAGAAATTCTTATTTTGAGAAATTCTTATTTTGAGAAATTCTTATTTTGAGAAATTCTTACTATTTTTGAGAAATACTTTAAATTTTAATTTTGAGAAATTATTACTATTTTGAGAAATTCTTCAAATTTTAATTTTGAGAAATTCTTACTATTTTGAGAAATTCTTATTTTAAGAAATTCTTACTCTTTTGAGAAATTCTTCAAATTTTTATTTTCAAATTTTTATTTTCTTATTTTGAGATATTCTTACTATTTTTAGAAATTCTTCAAATTCTTATTTTGAGAAATTCTTCAGATTCTTATTTTGAGAAATTTCTCGTTATGCCAATGTATAGATTTAAAAAAATTGGGATTAGCAGTATAGTTACACTATTTTTGAGAAATTCTTACTATTTTAAGAAATTCTTATTTTGAGAAGAACTTATTTTGAGAAATTCTAATTTTGAGAAATTTGTTATTTTGAGAAATTTGTTATTTTGAGAAATTCTTACTGTTTCGAGGAATTTTTATTCTGAGAAATTCTTCGTCATGCAAATGAATAGATTTCCAAAAAGAAATTCGGACTACTAGCATAGTTACACTATTTTGTGAAATTTTTACTATTTTGAGAAATTTTTATTTTGAGAAATTTTTATTTTGAGAAATTCTTACCATTTTGAGAAATTTGTTATTTTGAGGAATTATTACTATTTTGAGAAATTCCTCGTTATGCAAATGTATAGATTTTAAAAAAGGAATTGTGATTAGTAGTAAGTATAGTTACACTATTTTGAGATATTCTTACTATTTTAGAAATTCTTATTTTGAGAAATTTTTATTTTAAGAAATTCTTATTTTGAGAAATTTGTTATTTTGAGAAATTCTTATTATTTTGAGAAATCCTTATTTTGAGAAGTTCTTACTATTTAGAGAAATTTTTATTCTGAGAAGTTGTTCGTCATGCAAATGTATAGAATATAAAAAAGAAATTGGGATTAGTAGCATAGTTACACTATTTTGAGAAATTCTTACTATTTTGAAAAATCATTATTTTGGGAAATTCTTCGTTATGCAAAGAATGTATAGATTTAAAAAAAAGAAATTTGTATTAGTAGCATAGTTACACTATTTTGAGAAATTTTTATTTTGAGAAATTCTTCGTATTGAGAATGTGTAGATTTTGAAAAAGAAACTCGAATCAATAGTATTGTTACATTTACTTGAGAAACTCTTACTATTTTGAGAAATTCTTATTTTGAGAAATTCTTACTCTTTTGAGAAATTCTTCAAATTTTTATTTTAAAGATATTCTTATTTTGAGAAATTCTTACTATTTTTAGAAATTCTTCAAATTCTTATTTTGAGAAATTCTTACTATTTTTAGAAATTCTTCAAATTCTTATTTTGAGAAATTCTTACTATTTTTAGAAATTCTTCAAATTCTTATTTTGAGAAATTTCTCGTTATGCCAATGTATAGATTTAAAAAAAAATTGGGATTAGCAGTATAGTTACACTATTTTGAGAAATTCTTACTATTTTGAGAAATTCTTATTTTGAGAAATTCTAATTTTGAGAAATTTGTTATTTTGAGAAATTCTTACTGTTAGGAGGAATTTTTGTTCTGAGAAATTCTTCGTCATGCAAATGAATAGATTTCCAAAAAGAAATTCGGACTACTAGCATAGTTACACTATTTTGAGAAATTTTTACTATTTTGAGAAATTCTTACTATTTTGAGAAATTCTTCGTTACGCAAATATACAGATTTAAAAAAATTCGGATTAGTAGTACAGTTATACTGTTTTGAGAAATTCTTATTTTGAGACATTCTTATTTTGAGACTCTTATTATTTTGAGAAATTCTTCGTTATGCAAAATGTATAGATTTCACAACTCACTTGAATAATGTCCGAATATTTTAAATGTAAGTTACAATTTTTTACTTAAAGCATGTTCTACAAGATTGTAAGTATCATTTTTAATACACTATGATGCTAACGCACAATGATGTTATAGTAATTCCTGTAACTAGATCCACCGTCTGTAGTGATGTGATTACAAAATAAATATATAAATCGGCTTTGGAGACTTTGGAGAGGTACGAGGAGGAAGGCGATGATTTTTTAAGTCGTACAGTGACGGAAGATGAGACTTTGGTCTGTCACATCGCATCTGAAACGAAACAGCAGTGAAAACACATCATTCGTCCGATGAATGACCAGAATACAGCGGTAAAGCGGTGTCTCAAAACCCACGCGACAGACTTCTCTGAGAACAGTAAAGACTCAATTTAAAGAGTAAACTTAATAGTTATGTGAAGAAAATTGTTTGTAAATCGAAAGCCTCAACATCCCTTGTGTCGGATTACTTCCAATATACACTCACGCACATTGAAATTTCCGCACCTAGAGGAAAACGTGTTACAACCCCGAAACTTTGCAAATAGCTAAAGTGCGTTCTGGTATGCAAATGATCCACGTTTGGTGCGAGTGCGCACTATCCTACATCCTGTGAGGGCGCTGCAAGAACGAACCGACCGCCTTATAAATCGGCGTGTAGTCGATGCCCCACGAAATGTAAAAGCTTAGGCCGACGCAAGCGAAAGTACAGTCACAAAAATGCCTGGTAGACACCAGAGACGTCGATTTACGAAACTTACGGACTTTGAGAGAGGCGTGATCATCGGGCTGAAAACCTCAGGGTTGCCGGCGCTCTGTATAGCCCGCCACGTGGATCATTCTGACCATACCGTGTTGGGAGCATCGGATACATGACGGCACTGTCACAAGGCGAAGCAACTCCGGACGGACCAGGAGGACCACCGGTAGAGAGGATCGCCGGATCGTACACCAGACACGAACAAATCCCACGGAGACACGGTCCACTATGCAGGAAGATGTAGCGGCTCCTTTGTGCCCACGAACCATTCTCCGACTGCTCCTGTGTGCCCACGAACCATTCTCCGACGCCTCTTACGTGTGCTGTCATTAACACCGAAACATCGCCGGCTCTCTGTGCAGTGGTGCCAGGCCAGTGCGACGTGGAACGCTACAGACTGCCGACGTGTGGTGTTTTGCGATGAGCGCCGCTTCGTTTTGGGGACAGATGATCATCGTGTCCCGGTGTGGAGGTCCCCGGGTCAACGGCACAATCCCAACCTCGCTATCGAGCGCCACACCTCCTCCACTGCAGGCATTATGGTCTGGGGAGCCATTTCCTACGAAGGCCGTTCAGTTCTGGTAGTTTTGCGTGGATCATTGACGGGCCAGCGGTATGTGGATGAGATCGTACGGCCCCATGTGCCCCCATGCCTGGCCGGGATCCCAGGTGCTCTATATCACCAGGATAATGACCCGGCCCCGACACGGCACGGGCTGCCCAGGACTGCATACTTCATGGGCAGGCACTTCCATGGCCTTTCCGGTCCCCGTACATGTCCCGTACGGAGCATTTGTAGGACCAGTTGAAACGCCGGCTGCCGCCGTACCGGACTATCCAGGATTTGGAGCACACCGTCCAACACGCGTAGGCCCGTCTACCGCCGGGCAACATCAAGCGTTTCTTCGCCTCCATGCTGGGCCTTATGGCAATATGTATCGCCGCACGAGACGGTACGACGCGCTATTGAAGAAGACCGGACTACGTGCCAAAGATCCATCTGTAATTGTCCTGCAGCTCTGTTTTTGCCATCATGTGTATCATTCATCTGAATCATTACGTCCATAAAATTTCAGTTCAATCCGATGCTCCCTTCTTGGCGCGGAAATTTGATGGCCCGTGAGTGTGTATGCATTACATACTCCACTGTTTCATATACAGGTACTGTACTTGTACTGTATTTCTGTTTTACACATATGTATTTTACATTTTTATCCCATTGAAGATTTACTGTTATTTTCGTTTGAAATTTATATTATTAAAAATGAAATGTGTTACGTAGTAGAGGTTGCAAGGGCTGTCAAAGCACGATCAAATTTAGCTTGTTACAAAGCGCATACACCACACGTCCGAATCGTTATCTAAAATCGTAAGATTTAAAATATTTTTTTACTTACAATTTAAACAAGAAAGATGACACCAAGCTTTCGGGTGTAATAAGCACGTCTTTTGAATCCGTTCTGACGCAAATTAAATTTATCAAAGCTATTCAAACTCAATGGAACCGGTATGGAAAACTACACTGCTGGACAATTGCTAAGGACGGATCATAAACGGCTATATAGCGCATAAAAAAGTAAGTGTTATTGGATGCCAAGTGAAATAAAATAATGTCAGAATGCCAGGACATTACAAGAAAGACAATTTATTGTGCTCTGAAATCCAGAAGGCTTTGGAACGTGTTCAAGGGACAAACAGTCCATTTTGTGCAGAATACGTAAACGTGAAAAAAATGCAATTACCGTCCGCAGGCGTTCCGGCGGAAGATGTCAATACCGGATATGGCCACCATGGAGGGCGATGCAAGATTCCACACGTCGTGTCATGCTTTGCACAACATTATCAAGCAGCTGTTTGGGTAATTTATCCCATTCCTCTGTCAGTGCACGGATGAGGGTGGCCTTGTTTATTGGAGGGCATCGGCGACCAGCAAGACTCCTCCCCATAGCATCCCACACTTTTTCAATGGGATTCAGATCTGGAGAACGTGCTGGCCATACGAGGCGTTGAATATCCTCGCTCTCAAGACACTCCTGGACAGCGACTGTTCGATTACATGTTGCGTTGTCGTCCATGAAAATGAATCTATCACCGACAACACCACGGAGCATGCAAACATGAGGTAGCAGAACATCATTAAAGTATCGTTGGCTAGTCATCGTCCCAGTTGGAAGCACATAGAGGGACGTACGGCCATTGATCATGATGCCAGCCCATACCATGACAACACATGTCGGATATCGGTCCCCTTCCTGTATGTTTGTTGGACAATATGCAGTACCACTATCACGCCAGATCAGTTGTCGTCGACAATCAGACGACAGACTGCATCTACTCTCATCTGAGAAGAGGACAGCAGACCAGGCGTTATCAGTCCAATTGCGATGTTGATGGCACCATTGCAAACGGGTGGTACCGTGACGTCTGGACAATGGGATGCACACAACAGGACGGCGGGCGTATAGTCCTCCTTCATGCAAACGTCTGGCGACAGTTTTTCGGGAGATCCGCTTGCCAGTAGCAGCCATAAACTGATTTGCTACCTCACTAGCTGTGCTGCGCCGGTGTCTTTTTGTTGATAGCACTATGTACTGATCTTCTGCAGGTGTCGTACTGCGAACACGACCTCCCACGTGACGTTTGCTACAATCTCCATTTGTTTGAAATGATTTCCAAAACCTTGAAACAACTCTGTGGCTGACGTCGAACTCCCTGGCAACATCTGTTATTTTTCGCCCTTTTTTAATCTTGCCAATAATACGGCCACGCGTAAAATCATCTAGGTGATGTCGGGAAGACATACTAAAAATTGCAAGTGCGTCAATTGATTCTTTCCCTTTCAACTTTGCGTTTGAACAACAACGGTCAAAACGCGTCAAATCCTTTATATCTCTTATCAGCGCTATGACGTCACGAACAAGTTCGGCAATCCAAAATTTGCATACGCACAACACGTCTTACTGTATCCCGCACTTATGCTAATTTCCACATTTTCCTGCCTTTCATTTTATGGTTGCTATCGTTGCTATTGTCATCCGTCCTTAGCAATTGTCCGGCAGTGTATATTATCTGACGGAAGAAAGAAGTCTTTCAATCGGGTTTTTAATCTCTCAGATATTGCTGTAAACGGAATCGTGAGCTTACGCCCTCTGGTTGCAGACGTGTTTTTAAAAAAACATAAAATAAAATGAGAAACATTTCGCACCTGAAACGCTCTCCAACACAGAATTTTTTTTTTCAAATCTGACTCTTAGAAACAGAGATATCGACAAAAATAAGATGAGACTTTACGTCCCCTGGTGGGAAAACCATGCATTGTTTTAGGAAGAAAGTATTCTCAAAATTATTTTCCATATGAGCGGTATCGGTTCAAGAAAAAAAAATTTTTGTCGAGTTTTCAGGAGCCCAGATTTTGCTACAAATACATCAGGAAAAGAAATTAACGCTTATGGCCCATGGTGGCCAAACCATTCTTTATAAAACATTAGAAATTATGTGAAAAATATTTCCCATCAGGTCATGTATGCGATACAGGAAGAAGTTTTCAAATCGGAGTTTTAGAAGCACAAATAACGCAGAAAACGCAATTTGCCTTTGTGACCCCTAGCGGAAAGTCTATGATTTGCTTGAAATTTTTGAATTTTTTGGAAAAACATTTCGCATCGGAAACACTATCCAACAAAGAAGGAATTTTCCAAATCGAACTGCTAGAAGTGGAGATATTGACAAAAATATATATATACATATACGCCCCTGGCGTAGAAACCATGCATTATTTCAAGAAGAAAATGTTCCTAAAAGGTTTGTCGACATGAGTAGTATCGGTCAACAAATAATTTTCTTTTCAATCGAGAATTTAAAAGCTCATATTTTGCTGCAAATACATCAGAAGCGGAAATTAAGACTTACGCCACCTGGTGGCTAAACAATTTTACAAAAATTAGAAATTATGTGCAAAGTAATTCCCACCAGGAGCTGTATCCGGTGCAGACATAATTTTTCAAATCGGAGATTTAAAAGCAGAGATATAGGGTGAAAAGCAATTTAACCTTACGCCTTCTAGCGGAAAGTCTATGAAGTACTTGAAAATTTCAAATTTATATGAAAAACATGTCACAGTAGAAACACTATCCAACAAAGAAGGAATATTTCAAATTATGACACCTAGAAGTAGAGATATTGACAAAAATAGGATATACATCTACGCCCCCTGGCATAGAAACCACGCAATACTTTAAGAAGAAAATGTTTCTAAACTGTTTGTCGACATGAGTACTGTCGGTCTACAAACGACGTTTTTTTCAATCGAGATTTTAGAACCTTATATGTTGCTGCAAATACCTCAGAAGAGGAAATTAAGGTTTACGCCCCGTGGTGGCCAAACCTTTTTCTCACAAAAATTAGAAATTGTGTGCAAACGATTTCCCCTCAGGAGCTGTAACCGGTGCAGAAAAAATTTCTCAAATTGGAGATTTAGAAGCAGAGATATAGGGGAAAGCAATTTACCTCTACGCCCCCTAGTGGAAAGTCTATAAATTACTCGAAAATTTTTAAGTTATAAGAAACACATGTCATACTGAAAACACTATCCAACAAAGAAGGAACTTTTCAAATCGGACTTCTAGAAGTAGAGATATTGACGAAAATAAGTTATATAACTACGCCCCTTCGCGGAGAAACTGTTGAATATTTTAAGAAGAAAATATTCCGAAAATGTTTATCAATGTGAGTGGCATCAGTCCACGAAAGAATTTTTTCAATCGATATTTTAGAAGCTCAGATTTTATGGTAAATATATATCAAAAGCAAAAATTAACACTTGCGCCTCCTTATGGCCAAAGTATTCTTTACCAAAAATTTGAAATTATATGCAAAAGATTTTCCATCAGGAGGTGTATCCGCTGAAGAAAACAGTTTTCAAAACGGAGTTTTAGAAGAAAAGTTATCTGGGAAAATGTAATTTACTTTTACGCCCCCTAGCGGAAAATTTATGCGTAATTTGAAAAAGTAACTATATCTAAAATACTCTCCGACATAAATGAAATCGAAAGATAAAATATTTTTTCCATCGGATGTTTAGAGGCAAATATGTGGAATGAAACGTATTTTCGAATTCGACATCATATGCATTTACGCCCTCTAGCGGCGAAATTGCACATCGTAAAAAAAAAACGAAATAAAGGATCTTCATTCGCATATTTCAAGCTTCCGAATGCATAATTTTTTTTAAATCGAACTAATAGCTGCAGAGATATCGTGGGTACAGACGGGCGGACAAACCGATATCATACGAACGATCTTTTTATCAAAAGACGTGCTAAAAATATGTTAGTTTAAAAGCTTTAGCGAGCACTTTCGCCATCACTATGGTTGCATCTTCATCGGCCTGAAGATGTGCTAACAGACATCGGAAACTCGCTCAAACAACATCCACATTCAATGCAAGTGGTGCAGAGACATCTCCATCAAGTCAGTGCAGCGTAATTTAGCGTCCATGGGGTATGGGAGCAGAAGACCCACCAGAGTGCCTTTGCTAATACCACGACATCGGACACAGCACCTCACCTGGGCTCGTGGGGACGGTAATTGAACCCTGGAAGGCTGGCAACATGTGACGTGTTCCGATGAGTCACACTACCAGTTGTTACAAGCTGATGGTAAGTTTCGGGTGTAGCGCAGACCCCATGAGGTCATGAACCCAAGCTGTCAACAAGGCAGTGTACAAGTTGCTAGTGATTCCATACATGTGTGGGGTGTCTTTATGTGACACGGTTTGGGTTCTCTGGTCTTCGTAAACACGTCATTACCTGTACTTGCTTTGTTGCTCTGCTGGGTGACCATTTGCATCAGTTCTTGGACTTTATGTACCCCAAAAACGATGAGATTTTCCAGGTGGACAATGAATCATAACATCAGGCCAAAGTTGTCCAAATTGGTTCGAGGAGCATTCCGGATTGTTCCGACGAATTGTATGGCCACCAGTGGCGCCCGGCATGAACCCGATAGAGCACTTATGGGACGTGGTGGATAGGTCCATTCGCACCCAAGGTCCTGCACCTATTAATACCAGAGAACTTTTAACAGCTATTTAGATGGCATCTCTCCAGAAGTCTTCCGGCCTCTTGTGAAATCGCTGCCACGTCGAGTTGCTGCACTATGTCGGGATAGAGGAAGTTTTACAGGATACTAGTTCGTGTCCCATGACTTTTTGCACTTCAGTGTATTTATAACGCTTTTCTTTTCTTCCGCTGCCTTTAATCATTATTAAGGAACTAGCCTGTGAACAATGACGGAGGAAAATAAAATATGTAGATTATTTTTTAATAAACCGGGTTTTTTTGTTTGTTTGTGAACTTAGAATTGCGCAGTTGCAAATGTTAAAATGTTATGGTCGTTTATGAATAGAAGCACAAACAGTATTTTTTTTTCTTTTTCATTTTTTCTGCAGGTTTAATAAAAGAATACCTGGTTATATTCTGCAAAACGAAAATTAGTTATATTCTGAGAATTTTGTGGTTGAAGGAAAAAGAAAGTTTCCATATCATATTTCTTCAGGACACGCATGAAATAATAATAACACACTGTTCCCTACTGTATTGGAACTCCCAATTTTGGCGTTTAAACGAGAAATGAAACTGGTTTGACAATCAAATATCATTATTTTAGGATCCCAAGGGGAATCTTAAAATTAAATTTCATACGATAGGATAATTAATACAGACATTTGACGTGGACCTGGAACATCAAATAGAAGTCATCGATCTTTCCACGCTTTTATAAGTGAGTCACGGAAAAATTATATCCTGCGCGTAACTGGAAGACCCTGGGTTCGATTCCCGGTGGCGGCAAATGAGAATTTTCCCGTTGACTCACTTATAAAAACGTGGAAAGAGCGATGCCCTCTGTTTGATGTTCCTGGTCCACGTCAAATGTCTGTATTAATTATTCATTCGCCTTCTGATTATTTGTTCAGTTGCTGCTTGCCATCTTTGGTGAATCCCCACCATTGTGCGGGGCTCCAAGAAACAACCTGCCAAATTGGCTTGGCTGTTAATGTATGCGAGTCTGGAAGAATTCGAGGCCGCTGTGGTGCAGTGGAAGCATATCCTGCGCGTAACTAGAAGACACTGGGTTCGATTCGCGGTGGCGACCAATGAGAATTTTTCCGTGACTCATTTATAAAAACGTGGAAAGAGCGATGACCTCTGTTTGATATGATAGGATTCTAAATGAACATTTCTGTACGTCGTATATGAACGAAAAAGTAGAACCAAAATTCCTGATGCAACATATTCCTGTTCCTAAAGAGTTACTGAAACGATTTTAATCGTGTGACGTAAGGCCTCTCTGAGGTAATGTCAGTATGATTTGCATGAGATGGCGTAACACCTGCAGCTGTGAAAAATCGGGTTTTGTTGCTATGACAACAAGCGGTACACGCGTGCGCTATTTTGATTGGCAATATTTTATTGTTGTTAGAATCCTACCTTGAAATAGAGTGTTACAAAAATACTCGAAACGATGTTTCGTCAAAGTGAAAGAAGTATGTTCCAAATGTGAAGTAGTAAACATTACAAAAACGAACATGAATATTACAACAATAAAACAAGTATATTGTTTGAGGCAGATATTCAACAATTCAAACAGACATACACAAAGTGGCGCCAATAAGATATGAAAAACATTCAAATGCTCAGACGTTTAGACAAAGACAATCATAAATGTTTAGATATGATGTACTCCTTCAAAGCAGAGAATTTTCAATATTACCACAGCCGTTCCATAAAAATTGAGAGTAAAAATCACGCAAAATGAAGAAATATAGGTACAGCAAAATATATGCTATCTCTCTATATATAAAACAGACTGTGTGTGTGTCTGTCGGACGGATTTCACATATAGTTAGGCGACCTAGAGCGAAGAAATTTGTTATGAAGGTACCTGTAGACATCTTCTGGTGCACTTCGAAACGATTTTTTTTAATTTGAATTTAATTTTTAGTTATATAATGTTACGCGTTTCTACCCGATCTGAGTGTGTCTTTCCGCTTTGTTGACATCAACCTGATCACACCGAACGTTAAGGCGTGCAGAAAAGTAGTTCACCATAAATTTTAGGCGTTTCTTTTTTAGAATTCCGTTACGATTATTTTCATTGGTAAATACATATATTACGCCCTTTTTGTAAGCGTTGTTTGCCGATTGTATTATGACCTTGAGGGCGGAGAATAAAAAAAAGAAAATAGAACTTTGTTTTTTAATCTGCGTTATTAATTCAAAAGTGTTATACGTCAGAAGGTCATTATACTGTGACAACGTTGTGAGCTAGAAAACAGAAGGTAGGTTTAACGTAATTCTGAAAAGGAAATAGCTCAAATTTATCGTGAACTACTTATATTCGCGCCTTCGCGTTGGGTGTGATCAGGTTGCATGTAAAGAAAGCGGTAAAGAAAGCGTCTGTCGGTCCGATTTCACATAGAATTTCAATTTAAACGTCTTCAATTCCCGATTCGTTTGAGTTTCGCTATGAGCATCAATAAGGCACAAGGGCAGTCTCTAAAAGTTGTTGGACTTGATCTACAAAGTCCATGTTTTTCTCATACGTTGGTTGTTCCAGAGTCGGAAATGGGGAAAATCTTTACATCTCTGCTCCGAACGGAAAGACTGTTAATATTGTTTCTCCCGAGGCTCTACAAGAATAAGGTACTTTTCACCTCAATCAATTTCATTGCATAAGCCTTCTGCTTTCAAGCTTTTTGAATTATTTACATTGGATGTGACAACTATTAAATAATTCAAATACATTTTTTATCCTAATATTCTATTCTGGGAAGTTGTACAACAAGGTTGTACAAACCTTGTTTTACTAGTCTTAATTTAATTGCCGATATAGCTTTTACTTTATACTATCACTAGCCCGTCAACGACGGGCACAACATGCTAGTAAAAATAATAACATCTGAGTTCCGTTTGATTATTGTAAAACTAGTAGAAATACATAAAAACAAGTTAGTAAAATCATGCAAAGCGTTGATCATGATATGCTTCCCAACATACCAGAAATCATTACCCAAGTTATTACCCAAGTTATGAGGATAATGGTTGTGGAACCAAACTCGCTCCTGTGCCCTGTCCTTTACCCCATTTCGATGATATTCAACAGAATTGGTTCAGTACACGTCCGGAACAAAATACTAACGTTTTGTCGCAATAGAAGCAATTTTAGTCAACTTATGAGGAGAGTGGCTGTGGAATAAATTTCGCTCCCGTGCTCTGACCTTTGAACCCATTTCGATTATATTAAACAGAATTGATTCCGCATACCTCAGGAACAACATACTAAAGTTTTGTCGCAATAGAAGTATTTTTAGTCAAGTTATGAGGATAATGGCTGTGGAATAAATCTCGATCTTGTGCGCTGATCTTTGATCCCATTTCGATGATATTCAACAGAACCGGTTCAGTACATCTCCGGAACGACATGATGAAGTTTTATCGCAATCGAAACATTTTTACGTAAGTTATGACGCATAAAGGCGATGAAATGGATTCCCTCCTATGTCCTGCCCTTTGACCCCATTTCGTCCCTTTTCAATAGGGTTCGTCCCCAGGCTGTACCCTACCACATGCTAAAATGTCATCGACATCGAATCATTTTTAAGCGAGTTATCGTACGGACAGACAGACAGACACATGGACAAAGCTGGATCACATACGCTTCTTCAACTTACGGTTAGAGAACGTAAAAATCGAGCTCTCGCCAGTCCCGGCTGGCTTCTTTGTAGGTACTACTTAGTAAAAGCAGAAAACAGATTTGCACATCTTAAAAGATCTACAAAATTCCACCTAAAACATGAATACGAGGCAGACATGTATGAGATGATGGTACAGCTATGGTGGGTCTAATTCCATAATGAATCCACTGCTGGACGAAGGTCTCCCCAAGCTGGTGCATTTCTCTGAACGTTGGTGCTCACGTGGTATGTTAAGAAGGTAATACCATACGCCAGGTATAGCCATCGTGATATCTTCGTCACATGCATTTTCGTTAGTGAGAATATCGATTGACTCACGTAACACTCTAGCTTTCTGGTTTTCGTATGGATCAAGTCGAGCATCGAAGCAGCCAGCACTCGTCAATCGCAAAGGCGAGATCCTACATGATGATATCGCCAGACCTCCGGCTGCTTTAATCAACCAGCAAAAATTACTGGACTTTGGTTGCGAAGTGTTATCTCACCCGGCGTATTCCCCTGACCTGGCACCTACGGACTACCATCTTTTTCGATCGTTACTGAACGTCTTTTCTCCCCAAACGTTCGATGATACGGACGATGTGCAAACGGCCTTACATGACTTTTTTGACTCTAAAACACAGGAGTTTTTCCGACGTGGGATTCACCTAATCATAGACAGATGGCAAGAGGTCATACAGAATGATGGCAATTATGTGAAATCCAAGGTACGTTATTTGTTGTGTTCTCCTTTCTTTGTAGCCTACAAAAACTGGTAGAATTTATGCACACACCCAATCATCATCATCATCATTGACAACCATTATCAATCCACGGCTGGACGAAGGTCTCCCCAAGTTTCTTCCAAAACGGTCTGTCTTGTGCCGGTCTCCTTCATGTTACTACCGCATACTTTCGAATGTCATCCACCCATCTCACATGTGGCCTTCTTCTGGTTCTTTTCCAGTCCCTTGGAATCCAGTCTAAAATTTCGGCTGTCCATCGATGGTCTGTCCTTCTGGCAATATGTCCAGCCCATTGCCATTTCAGGGATTTTACTCTGATCATGATGTCTTCCACTCTTGCCATTTTTCTGATCCACGAGTTCCTCTTCTTATCTCTCCTGGTTGCACCAAGCATACATCTTTCCATGCCTCTTTGAATTGTCTGCAGTCTTTGCATGTCTGTTTTAGTTAAAGTTCACGTTTCTGCACCATACGTAAGCACTGGAAGGATGCATTGATCAAGCACTTTTCTTTTAAGACATAATGGCATATTGCTCTTGAAAATTAGACTGTTTCTTCCAAAAGCTCTCCAGGTAAGTTTTATACGCCGATTAATTTCTTCATGAATGTGACCCTCACTTGATACATGTGCTTATATGTAGAGATCGCAAGAAAACATTTTATTTAGAAATATGGTGTTAACACTTTGTCAACTTTTCCATGATCTGGTGACTGAGAATTTTTAAAAGAGTTGAATATGGAGATACAGCTTTTCTCAAGGTCGAATCACTTTCCGTTTAATTTTGTATTATGTGCAAAAATATTTTTCTATTTAATTTGTATTATTATCATTTTCTATTTAATTTGTATTATTATCATTTTCTATTTAATTTGTATTATTATCATTTTCTATTTAATTTGTATTATTATCATTTTCTATTTAATTCTGTATTATGTGCAAAAAATACTGGGTAATACAAAACTACTCTCTACTTGCTGTTAACCAAGGGAATCATAATTCATGTTCGAAGAAAGATAAAGGAACAGGAATGAAAAGACCACGAACCTCTCTCGAGTAACAGATATAAATACTCAATAAAGCAGAAAAAGAAGTGACCAAAACAAACTCTAAGACGGAATTAATAATAGATGTGCAGATCTGATATATTGGAGTGGGAAACTCCGCGACTAACTCACTAGTGAGGAACACCGCAAAGAGGGAAGAGATGAGATCAAGGATTTTACAGGGAATAACTAGATAAGAGAGTTACTGGAGCGCAGGAAATGAAGACAAATGATTTAGTTGTGGAATGATAAAGTCGCACATGATATGATGATTATTATTACGAAATAAGAAATACGACGAGAAAGAATCCAAAATGATGCAATTATGATTGTAAATAGAATATAAAATTTAAGAATAAAACACGAATAAACTATGAGACTAATTTCGGCGCATAGAACATAAATTTATTGCAGTGAGGATATTAAATATATAGAATATATGTTTAATTTAAAAACCGTAGATCGTTTTTACACTCAATCAAAAGAATGAAAAGTTATTTTCCCAAGTCGGGCTCCGTCAGGAGATTCAATTCTCTGTCTGTTCTAATATTGAATATTTCGCCTATCTTTTGTGACGTTTATTCTAAATTAACTTTCCTTTTTAGTTTATTTCCCTATGTAAATTTTGAGTTTGTTCTCAGTTATACTTCACAACTTAACGTGACATCTTCTCTCTCAAACGATTACTTTTGGCAACACATTTGAGGCCAGAGTGAACGTGGCCGTATGACTGTATGAGATAAGAGCGATATGTAAAAACTACGATACAACCGTTGCTCGTGTGGGGTGTTGGATGTGTGTTGGAGATGTGATATGTGAATTATGTTGAAGTGTGATATCTGATCTAATGTCAAAGTCCTGGAATAAAGCAAATTCCCGTAAGTTTGACTTCTGCTCAAATGTTTCGTCTGACCGTAAAAGTTTAATTAAGGAAGTGTTCCGTTGTATTCATACCTACACTGCAGAGCAATTGAATTAGAGACAGCTGGCGTTATGCAAATGTGGCGCTGTGGGCGGCCCTGTAAACGTAAACGACATGACGTATGCAGCGCTTCCACAATATAAGGAGTAATGTGACGGGAATCAGTAAGAGTCTGACACAGTATGGGTAAGACGAAGGATCTAAGCGCATTTGATCGTGTGCAAATTGTCGGTGCCCGACGAATGAGTCACTCCATCACGGAAGTCGTGCAGGCCCAGGGATTTTCACGAGCCACTGGGTCACGGGTGAACCGTGAGTGCATCGAATGCGGTAAAACCATCCCTGCAAGGGCCAACTGCCATGGACAACAGCATGTGGATGAGCGGGGTCATCGTCGGCTAGCTCGCATTGTAACAACGGATAGGCGGGACACAGTGCAAGAAATCACTGGGCAATTTAACACGGGTGCACAAAAACTTGTAAGCAGCCACACCATTCAGAACCATCTCCTCGCTATGGGGTACAGAAGCCATCGTCCCACGAGGGTACCGGTGCTGACCGCACATCACAGGGTGCAAAGATTAGCATGGACGCGGTAACATCACCACTGCACCCTAGACATGTGGGAAAATGTCGCCTGGACTGATGAGTCGAGATTCACGTTGGTACATGCGGATGGCAGGATACGAGTACGGCGCAAACCACATGAAGCGATGGATCCTTCTTGGTAGCAGGGTACTCTTGAAGCTGGTGGGGGTGGCATTTTCGTCTGGGGACTGTTTATGTGGACTGAAATGGGACCCCCGGTACGTGTGACATCTTCCCTCACAGGTCAACGTTACGGGGATATCCTGGACGACCATTTGCTCCCGTTTCTGCGTCTTCAACATCCCACTGGGTATCTTATCCTGCAACAAGACAATGCAGCTCCCGAATTGTATTCGAATGGTTGGATGAACACTCCACCGACTTGACCTCGCTTCCTTGGCCAGCTAAGTCACCTTACCTTTATCGCATCGAGCACAGCTGGGATGCCATTGAGAGAGATGTTCGAGGCTCTGACCCACCTCCATCAAATCTTCGTGAACTGTGGGAGCTTGTTCAATGGTGGTGGATCCGTATGGCTTCCCAACGCTTCCGGTGTCTTGTCGAGTCCATGCCGAGACGAATCGCCGCCGTCATCAGGGCGAAAGTTGGTGTTACCCGTTACTAGACAGGTATCTCTAATTCAATTGCTCTTCAGTGTAATGATATAGACATAACGTAAGAAAGACAATATTTCAGCACGAAAAGAATTTACTACGTTATACTTTTCATAGCATAATAATATTTCTTCCGAGGATAGACCAACTGCAAAAGAATAAAAAGGTTAAATACAAATCTGGAACATGTAAATTCGTTTATTGGTTTAAATATAACTCGGATGTTAAGTCAGATAATATCCGAAAACTTGAAGACGTCGTAGCCCGTGAGCGGGAATCAAACCGCGTCTCCCGGGTAGCACCCAGTATGCTAACCACTACACCATCCAGATCGGAAACGTGAAACTTGGTCTTACTGGGTGGTATAATGGTTAACATAATGGGCGCTATTCGGGAGACGCGGATTCGATTCCCGCTCCAGGAGGACGAAATTTTCAAGTTTTCTGGTATTATCTGACTTAACATCCGAGTCATATTTACACCAATAAACGGATTCACATCTTCCAAATTTGTATTGTACAATGCTGTAATCCCGTATTTCATTCACTGCAAAAGGTTTGATATTGGAACTGAACATTATAAATGACATATAGCGCGCACCTTTCACTCCAATAAATTTTAACAGGACGTAGATCACAGATAAGACGATTTTCCTTCATTTGAACCAACGTTTGAATCTATAAACCAAATATAATATTCCACCTTTAACGCCAACAGCACTTTACACAACGTAAATCGCATGAAATAGCCCAAAGGGACACAGCACTAATATAAATCGAAGCAACTGCACGTCAATGACGAAGCGTCTGAAGGCCGTGAAAAGATATAAATAACACTTGTACTAAATAAACAAAGACATCGCTCTTTCGACGTTTTTTCAACGCATAACAACCGAAAATATTTTACCCGTTCACCGCTGGGGATCCTAATCCCAGATATCTCGATATCTAGCAGAACGTGTTAGCCTTACGCTTCAGTGGTCAACCACTGAACAACAAATTTGAACTTTTTTTTTTTTTGCTCTTAAACAAATGTGGGTAATTTGGACCAATTAGAATGTCTTGATTCCGAATCTGTAATCCAAACTACTGTATCAGCTACCAATTGTTTGAGAATTCAAGTTAAATATTTAAAAAGTATGTAAAATTACAATTGTCTCGCATTTGTTCCCCACAAAATGTTAACATATTAAGGGTTGAAAATTATTTATTCCACGTAAATAAATAATTTTCAACCTAAACGTCTAAACGTTCTCTCTTTGACCTCATAATGCTGTACCCTAGCCCGAATGTCCCACTCACACAGAAAACAACAAAATTTGCTATACCCATGTTGTAATTCCTGTTAGTAGTCCAATAACTTTTAGGTCCTCAGATATTTGCCACACATGTTCGGCGTAATTTATACACTGCTGGCCACCCAAAATGCAACACCAAGAAGGTAGCATCCGATCATCCTGAAACTCGCAGCATGCGTCGCCCGCGAGAGGACATGCAAACGATTAGCATTGCAGTGCATATGCAAATCATGTGCGCCCTGTACGCCACCGAGAAGCACTATAAGAAGGGTGCACAGAAGGCGGGGTGTAAGTAGTGGAAGTGTGTTGTACTGCCGGACCTGTGCGTGGGAAGCTTCCTGATGCCTCGTCGCAGAATACTCCAGTCATTCCAGCACGTTTCGGAGTTCGACAGAGGACGAATAGTGGCTTATCGCGACAGTAATTTATCGCACCGAGACATTGGCGTCCGTGTGGGACGACATCCAGCCACAGTGAGGCGAGTATGGATTCGGTGGGTGCAAGAGGGGCGGACGGACCAACGTGAGCGATTGCCGCAGCCGCGGCACACCCCCAAACGAGAGAACCGGCATGTTGTGCGGCGGGTATTGACGGCTCGTACCGCCACATCACGAACGTTAGCGTATTAATTAGGGTGTGTTGCGCAGCAACCAGTGCAGCACGTGCCGTTCTGCATCGTCTGCATAAGCGGAGACTTGTCGCACGGCACACATTGCTCCAATTACCACTGACGTTACACCACCGCTGAGTGCGGCGGCAGTGGGCCGTTGAATGCCGCACCTGGACTACGGAATGGCACAACATTGTCTTCTCCGAAGAATGTCGCTTCTGCCTGCAACACCACGATGGTCTGATCCGCGTGTGGCGGCACCGCGGCGAGAGACTGTATGGCGCCTGCATTATGCATCGCCATACCGGTCCATCGCCTGGCGTTATGGTTTGGGACGCAATCGGATATGACACCCGCACCCCTCTGGTACGCATCGCCGGTACACTCAACAGCCACCGCTACATCTCCGACGTTTTGGAGCCTGTAGTCCTCCCTTACCTGCAGGACCTGCCAGCGGCTACGTTTCAACAGACAACGCGCCCGCACGTGGCACGCATCGTGCAACAATTCTTCACGGCCCACTAAGTGTCACTGCTGCCGTGGTCAGCCTGTTCTCCCGATATGTCGCCCATCGAACACGTCTGGTCGCTGATCGGCAACCGAGTGGCCTGGCAAACACCACCCGCGGCAACGCCTGATGAACTGTGGCAACGTGTGGAAGCAGCCTGGACCGACATTTCGATGCCGCAGCGTGTAGCGTCGGTTATTGCCAGCCATGGGGGCCACACGAACTATTGATGCCTGCGTGTTCCACAAGTCGCACGGGCCTGTAAGCTCAATCGTTTCACCTTTGAATCTATTGTTATGTGTCCAGTAAATCTGGCTTTGCTATCTCGTGTCCTTCTTGGTGTTGCATTTTGGGTGGCCGGCAGTGTAGTACACCCTTACACGTTGTGTAGGTTATTTGACAGTTCTTCCACCCCTCGGACCTCAAATGCGTGTATGTATTATAGGTATTGGAGATTGTACGTGTATGACATGAGTAGTTGCCCCGTCTTCGCCGCAAGTAAAGGGCTTTGAACGAAATAATATATATGAAGTACGAATGGGATGTTTATTTCGGTTAGAGATACTCATTTCGTCCATCTCCAGTACAGTGTTCTTGTCCATTACATACGTTTCACTGTCCAAAATAATTACCCCACTATAGCCACAAGCACGTACTGTATTAGCAGTACACTCATAGTTCAGCAACTCAGAGTGCACTGCAAAATATTACAGAACTTTGCTAACTCTTAAAATTTTTGCCATACTTCTTAAGTGTTGTTGTCCATTACATGTCCCATACGAGCACTAGACTAGCGAGCGACTGACTCCTTTACATATACTTCACGACAGAACCTGAACCATCTGGAATAAAGCTTTCCAACTTCCCATCATTCTGGAACATTCTACAAACCTCTGACCCATTCTTACCACTTCTAGAACATTATACAAACATCTGACCCATTCTTGCCACTTTTAGAACATTCTACAAACATCTGACCCATTCTTGCCACTTTTAGAACATTCTACAAACACCTGACCCATTCTTGCCACTTTTAGAACATTCTACAAACATCTGACCCATTCTTGCCACTTCTAGAACGTTCTACAAACATCTGACCCATTCTTGCCACTTCTAGAACATTCTACAAACATCTGACCCATTCTTGCCACTTCTAGAACATTCTACAAACATCTGACCCATTCTTGCCACTTCTAGAACATTCTACAAACATCTGACCCATTCTTGCCACTTCTAGAACATTCTACAAACATCTGACCCATTCTTGCCACTTCTAGAACATTCTACACGACATTTCGGTTTCTGTCTGCTATATTACATGGCCGAATTTTCTAGATAAAGCTTTTGGCACACGTACATTTCTATAAACTATTAGTATGTAATTATTATTTACAAATTGTGTAATTTCATTACCAAATAATTCCATTTCGTCTGAATGGCATTATTAAATAATTGAAATATATCCTCTTCATTGTAATGCATTACAGATTAATTCCGTTACCTTGTGCAAACCATACTTCGAATTACCTTGTAATGCATTACACGTTAATTGTAATTTGTACTTTCATTACTTTGCACTTCTTCCCAATTCTGGGTTCAACGATAACCGTGAGTAACTCAATGAGCTTTACAAGCAGTCACTCTTTCCAAAATTAGGGCCAACAGTTCTAGTGTAGAGAAAGAGCCAGTACCGTAGACAAACACAACGTTCATGCCTCGCCAGGATTCGAATCCATGTCCATCCCGTACGGGAGATCAGAAGCCAGACCACTGTGCCATCGGCGCGACAGAGAAAACATTTTACACCATTTTATTGATTATGTTATTTTTCAGAGCTCTATGTTAAGAAGGAAACGGAAAAAACGAGCTATTATATTTGAATTGCTGACCATTTGTTTTCTTAATCGACCTAACTGAATAATCGTCGTAGCATTTCTTCAGGAAGCAGTAATGCCAATCTTCGGATTCGTTGCCACGCACACACACGCACACACACTCGCACACACACACACACAGAGCCCCTCTCCATGTCACGCAACGAACCAAAACGGGAAAGATGTTTTGCGGATAACTGCAGACCTTTTCCCTTTGTGTTCCAAATGGCAACAGAGGGTGGAGATCTATTCTGCTGACACGGATAACAAATCTGCAGCTCCCGAATCTCAGAGCTAAAGCTACGCTACAACAAAGGCCGCTTTGGATGAGATATTTAGCAGACTTCTCAGGTATATTACGCAGCAGGTAAAATAAAACCATCGTGATTCAACGCACTGGCCTCTCGCTTTGTCTTTGAAACATGGGAATATTTCCTTGTTATGAAGGAAAGAATAACAATAATTCAACATTCATTAATTATTTATTAGGTACAACTACATTCTGCAGAGCAATGTGTTCGTTTAAGTACAGTATAACCGTCTGAACATTGCACAAATCAGTTCTCTTTTTTTTTTTATATTGGAGGTTTCAGTTCTCATCAGACACCTATCAATACACACGTCATACATTCTGACCTTAGGGTGTTGGCAACTATACTCTTACGAGAGAGGAGATATCTCCTTAAGTTTGAAAAATGGTAATGAGAACGAACTCGAATTTCCACAGAGAAAGAAGCTAAAAAGGAAAGTTAAAGTAGGATATACGTCACAGTAGACACTACACTTTCGGCGAAATGTTTGTCAAATACTGTATTTTTGGTGAGACTTTCTGACCCCCAGGGTGTTGCCAACTATACTCTTGCGAGAGAAAAGATATCCCGTTAAGTTTAAAAAATGCTAAGGAGAACGAACTCGAATTTGCACAGAGAAAGAAGCTAAACAGGAAAGTTAAATTAGAATATACGTCACAGTACACACTACACTTTCGGCGAAATATTTGTCAAACACTGCATTTTTGGCGAACCATTTTTTTTTCAGAAGTCCGAGCCTCTCTTATAAGCTACACTGACTTATATATTAAAATATCTCAACGAGAAAAAAAATGCGCCACACATTCGGTCGTGATCCGACCCCTTGAAATTCAATAATACGTTCTAAAGAAACCATTCCCAAAGCGTACAAAATGTAATATTCGGTTTACTAAGAAATTCTTTAAAAGCTTCGTAGACAATCCGGTGGCGCAGTAATCTAAGCTCAGGCACGTGACCATTCGTCCGAGATGGGTCCTTGTTCGAATCCCGGTGAGGCGTAGATGTTATATTTGTCTTACGGCACTGGCTCTTTCCCTTCCCTGGAACCAGTGGCCCTAAAATAGGGACGGGCAATCGCTTATACAGCCGAATGAGTTGCTCACTGTGGTCGTTTAACCTCCAATAAAAATAAATAAATCAATCAAGCAAAGCTTCGGATGCCGCCCCGGTGGCGCAGAGGTCTAAGCGATGGCCTCTGATCATTTGTCCGAAAGGGGTCCAGGTTCAAATCCTGGTGAGGCATGGATGTTGTGTTTGTCTTACGGCACTGGCTCTCTCCCTTCCCTGGAACCAGTGACCCTAAATTAGGGACGGGCGACTGCTTATAGCCCATTGAGTTGCTCACGGTGGTCGTTAAACCTTCAATCAAAAAAAAAAAAAAAAAAAAAAAAGAAAGCTTCGGATCTGATATTTCCTTTTGACATAAACATTAAAACCGCCATGACCGATTTAGTATGTCAGTTGTCGTATGCTAATTGGATCTCCTTCTCGATCCCTCCAGGTCCCTGTGGGTGGCATTGACCACTGGTTTTGCAAAGCCGCCAGAACTACAATGGGTGTATCTCATTCATTTCGCAATGATTAAACCTCCGAAACACGTCGCTGCTACCCAGTGTATTGGCTGGTGACAGTTGTGTTGAGGGCCGACGTATGCGCTGAACGAAAAGCAAGGACCAGCTGCTAGCGAAGGCAGCCTTTTTTGCTCTGCCAATTTCTCAATCGTACCTCTCAACCGAATTTAAATCAACTACTGCTTCCATTTATACGTATCTTAATTTATTTTATGTTTCCGATTGAAATCAAAAACACTTTTGGTTTCTGATTTCAGTTGCACTATGTGAGAAAGCAGCGAATCACAGCTCACGCTGCACGCATCGCTGTGATTTAACACAATTATGTGACCTTGTTTTGATTTTTTTTTTCACCTTTGGGTGATTGCTTCTCCGAATGTTTGCCGGACGGAAGGAATTAGGTAGCGTCATGTCGTACAAATATAGACTTAATACATTCAATTTGTTTCCAGAAAATATGCGGAAGTTTCTTCACTTTCTCCTCCGTTTAATTTTTACTGAAGCATTAAAAATATAGTTACATAATTGTAGAACACTAACTGCATTTGTTCTAGCCTCGTCTTATACTCAGGATGGACTTGTTTATGAATGAAGATAAGGAAATTGAGAAATTTAACCCATTCCATTTATACTCCTTATCAACTTCTGAACACTAACTGTATTTGTTCCAGCCTCGTCTTATACTCTGGATCGACTTATCTATGAATGAAGATAAGGAAATTGAGAAATTTCACCTATTCGATATATACTCCATATCAACTTCTGAACACTAAATGTATTTGCTGTAGCCTCGTCTTATACTCAGAATCAACTTATAAATGAATGAAGATAAGGAAATTGAGAAATTTAACCGATTCGATATATGCTACATATCTACTCTTGAACACTAACTGTATTTGTTGTAGCCTCGTCTTATATTCAGTATAGACTTATAAATGAATGAAGGAAATTGAGAAATTTAACCTATTCCACTTATACTCCATATCAACTTCTGAACGCTAACTGCATTTGTTCTAGCCTCGTCTTATACTCAGGATTGACTTATCTATGAATGAAGATAAGGGAATTCAGAAATTTAATCCATTCCATTTATACTCCAAGCATATCAACTTCTGAACGCTAACTGTATTTGTTCTACATTCGTCTTATACTCTGTATCGACTTATCTATGAATGAAGTAAGGAAATTGAGAAATTTAACTCATTCGACTTACATTCATATCAACTTCTGAGCCCTAACTGTATTTGTTCTAGCTCCTCTTATACTCAGGATAAACTTATCTATGAATGAAAATAAGGGAATTAAGAAATTTAACCCATTCCACTTATACTCTATATCAACTTCTGAACACTAACTGTATTTGTTCTGGCCCCGTCTTATACTCAGGATCGACTTATGAGTGAAGATAAGGAAATTGAGAAATTTATCCCATTTCACTTATACTCCATATCAACTTCTGAACACTAAATGTATTTGTTCTAGCCTTGTCTTATATTCAGGATCGATTTGTTTATGAATAAAGACAAGGTAATTGAGAAATTTAACCCATTCGATATATACTCCATATAAACTTCTGAACACTAACTGTATTTGTTGTAGCCTCGTCTTATACTGAATATCGACTTATAAATGAATGAAGACAAGGAAATTTAGAAATTTAACCCATTCCACTTGTACTACATATCAACTTCTGAACACTAACTGTATTTGTTCTAGCCTCATCTTATACTCAGGATCGACTTATAAATCAATGAAGATAAGGAAATTGAGAAAATTTACTCATTCGACTTACATCCCATATCGAGTTCTAGGCCTAAATAACGGTAGATTTTTTTGATAAAATGTCGGAATTTTGATAGGAAACATCAAACACCCAAAATAAGGGGAATGTAAGGAATTAAATTTTTAATTAAAATTATTACCGCTAGCAGAATTACACTTTTGTCAACCAGATTCTGTATGGCGTCCTGAAAAATATGTAGAACTTCGAGGAACAAGGAACTCATGGAATGCGATTTCAACTGATGTTTGGTTGGAAAACGATTTACTCTGCAGAACAATGGCTAAGTGCTCAAAAGATTCTAATCCGTAGGGGACAGATCAGGTGAATATGGCGGATGAGGTACAGTTGAGGTACGAAACTGTTGCAGATTGTCTGGTGCAGAGGTGGGAAAACTTTTCATGTTGGAAGGCAGCACTATGTTAGCTTTAATCTAACATGGCCACACTCAAGAAACTACAATTAGATATACTTCGAAATGCACATTACTCAGTAAAAATCTAACTACTATGTACTAACTACAAGAAATGAAAAAACAATTTTTATCGGAAAGTTAACCAGCTTTTTAATGACTTTGTTGTGACTGCTTTTGTTAGAACACATTTGAATATTTTGGTTGTAATGTGGAAGTCCGCGGTTTCAGCTGATGCTCTAGAACATAAGAATCATCTGTCAAATCACATAAGATGTCAATATCAGGAACACCGAGCATCGCTTGGTTAAAGGGGGGATGAGGGCACAAAAATTTTATATTATGATATGTTATTTCCAAGTATTGTATTGCTAAGTCTAAACCATCAAGATTAATAATGAGGGATGAATTAGAAACAAATTAGCATATGTGCGGGATACAGTAAGACGTGTTGAGCGTATGCAAATTTTGGATTGCCGAACTTGTTCGTTGACGTAGAACTCCCTGGCAACATCTGTTATTTTTCGCCTTTCTTCAATCTTGCCAATAATACGGCCACGCGTAAAATCATCTAGGTGATGTCGGGAAGACATACTAAAAATTGCAAGTTCGTCAATTGATTCTTTCCCTTTCAACTTTGCGTTTGAACAACAACGGTCAATACGCGTCAAATCCTTTATATCTCTTATCAGCGCTATGACGTCACGAACAAGTTCGGCAATCCAAAAATTTGCATACGCACAACACGTCTTACTGTATCCCGCACTTATGCTAATTTCTACATTTTCCTGCCTTCCATTTTATGGTTGCTATCGTTGCTATTGTCATCAGTCCTTAGCAATTGTCCGGCAGTGTATGTTTCAAAACTGGAATGTGATCGGAGACCGTGGGCTCTTTAATGTCCAAGCTGTTCCATATTTACTTCTTCCGCTTGTTCTTGTTCCAACAGTGACGTTTTCTTCTTATTCTTCTTATTAAAGTTAAAACGTCCACGTTTCGTAGGGGATCGAACAGCCATTTTTTTTTATATTGTTTTACCATCCACGTGACACTATGTTAATAGTTAATAATAAAAATGAGCTAATCATATTTTAGCACAGCGGATACGCTCATCAAGTGACTATTCAAAAATGTAACAAAACAGAATGTTGTATTAACAGTTTACCTTTTGAAAGGAGAAACACACGTTCACTGCTTATACTGTATAACGCATCAACTCCAAGCAGCTGGCACAACTCTGTTCTAGAAAAAAATAGAAGTAATGCGTAATACGTACACAATGCGTAATGTAGAGGCAGATGGCCGCGAGGGTGTGACGTCATAAAACTTTAATGGGATCCACACACAACGCGTAACGTAATGAGAGAGATGGCGTGACCGCGCGCCAACATCTCAATCGCGAGAGTGGGACGTCATAAGATTTCTTAGCATGGGAAACATTAATAGGACGACGCCATGACACTAAAAACGTGGTAACTGGGGGTGGTTATCTAATCCACTAACCGAATTTTTCTAAAGTCGAGATCAAGCTAAATCGATTTCTAGTACCATAAAACGGTAGGGTAACTACTTTCATCAAAATTCTTAGAGCCGTTTTCAAAATAAAATTTACATAGATACAAGAATTGCTCTTTTAAATCTCCGGGGAGAGGGGACCCTGTTTCGATGTTCGGCGCGGACAGACGTGTACGTTAAACCGCACTTGAAGGCCGCAAGTTCCTCACCCCTTGTCTGGTGTGTAACACAAAGCGTGGTATTATCATGGAGAAAAATGGATCTACGGTGATTCACTGATCTGGTTGTTCGGCGGATTGCTATTCATGCAAAACATCAAGTTCTTGACAATACGTGTCTTCCGTGATGGTTTGACCCGGTTGGAAGAAAGGTGGTGCAATTTAACCCTCGGATTGCAGTGTGGGGGTGGGGACTGACGTCTGAAAGGGCTAGTCACATCAAAAAGATTTTGTCAGGTCCCGCTGAGTTCGATCAGCGACTAGGCCTTACTGAATCCTAATCCCTGAAACGGGCCTGACGTAAGTCCTTTTGAATGCCGTCGAGTTGAATCGACCGCTGAAATACTGGAACTTGTAGTCAGCAATTCTTAAGATCTACGATAATGAGGAACTCCAATAACAAGTCCGTGGTTAGACGAAACAAAATTTAATAGATGAAAGAATAAATTCCGTTCGATTGGCTATCTCCACGTGTCAACAGGTTTCCAGATAGCGAACACTTCACTATCTCACGATATCCCGAAAGACCCTCCGCCACGTGGAATTAAGTCGTTCCGTCTAAAAACCCGGCCGATCTCTTATCGTGAAAAAACCTTGACTTCTCCGTCAGTGAAAACGAAAAACCCCGAGAGGTCTAACCGACACTCTCTGCGTAAAACACGACGTCAGCTCAGATCAGATCATGTGTAGAGGATTTTAGGAAGGGAGTGTCTGACCCCAGGTCTTAAACAACCCTTAGAAATAGGAGGCTAAGAGATTTGGTCTAGACTGACCGATAGGAAAGTGACACGGAAGCGAAGTAGAAAGGGGGAGGAAGACCCCCTTATTTATTACCGGGGGCCGGTACCCGGGCCCCCGACGGCTTAACGTGCCCATCCGACACACGGCGGATATTTAGTGGTTTGAGCGTTCGTACCTGCCTAGGATCGAACCTGAGGTCTTCTCCGTGGCAGTCATAAACCTTGACAACTAGGCCACCCGCGGCCTGGAAACTCCGAGGAAGGTGAAACGCGAAAAGCTTCTTTAGCGAACGTGTCGCTTACTTTTATATCTTTAATATTATCTCCACACCCCCTTTCCGCCTCTGGAAATCCTTTTGGTGTGGAGTTAGCCGTTCACCGGAAGAAGTGACCTTTGATCTATACATAAGACCCCGTCGAGCAGGTCGAAGCCAACGGATACCGCTAGTCACATCTTCGTTCGGTGTTACATAATCCGACTTACAAAGGAAATGGTGCCACGTGCCAACACGTGCGTTTGAATTTACATTGCATCGTCTTTGAAATGAGAAATGATTACAGAAAACATTACTACATGAAATTAATTAGTGGGGCCCGACTCCGTAACCTTACACATTTTATAACTGTTTTTCTTAAACTTAATATGAGGCTCGTTAATGAAATAACCAGAAATGACCGCACTTTTGAACGAAGTACTAGGTGCATGCAAAAGTTCCCGTTTTTGATGATGTAAATTCCAAGTAAAAGATGTAAGTAACAAGTGCAACAAGGGATGGTGCGTGTGATGGCTAAAACACTTCGATGAGTAGGCTACTTAATTGCACCAAATATGCAGGCCCATCGCATTCGTAAACAAGCAACATAAGGTTGCTTCACTCACACCTTATGCAGGGTGTCCCAAAAAGTAACTGTGCATCGAAAGTGACATTTTGCGCAGTGGTCTATGCGCTGGCTTATGACCATTCGTCCGAGAAGGGTCCGGATTCAAATCCCAGTGAGGCATGGATGTTGTGTTTGATTTTAAGCACTAGCTCCCTCCTCCCTGGAACCAGTGGCCCTAAATTAGGGACGGGAGACTACTTATAACCCATTGAAGTGCTCGTGGTGATCGTCAAACCTTCAATTAAAACAAGTTAGTAAAATCATGCAATGCATTGATTATAATACGCTTTCCAACATACCAGAAATCATTACTCAAGTTATGAGGAAAATGGCTGTGGAATAAAACTATGTCTTGTGCCCTGACCTTTGAACCCATTTCGATTATATTCAACAGAACCGGTTCAGTATACCTCCGAAATAACATGATAAAGTTTTTTCGCAAAGGAAGCATTTTTAGGTAAGTTATGATACATAAGGGCTATGAAATAGATCCCACTTCTGTGTCCTAACCTTTGACACCATTTCGCCCATTATCAACAGGATTCGTTCCCAGGTAAGCTCCTACAACATACTAACATTTCATCCAAATCGAAGAATATTTACGTACGTTTTGACGCATAATAGCGATTGAAGTGATTTCGCTTTATGTCCTGACCTTTGACCCCATTTCTCCCATTTTCAATAGGGTTCCTTCATAGGTGTTTCCCTTCCACATACTAAAAGGTCATCGAAATCGAACGATTTTTACGCGAGTTATCGTGCGGACGGGCATACGCACCCAACGCGTGACGTAACGAGGCAGATGAGAATCGCGAACATCTGCTCGAAAGAGTGACGTCATAAAATTTTAATAGGATCCACACACAACGCGTGACGTAATGAGACAGATGGAGTGATCAAGCGCCAACATCTCAATCTCGAGAGAGTGACGTCATAGGATTTCTAAGCATGGGTAGCATTAATGGAACGACGCCATGACACTAAAAACTTGATAATTCGGGGTGGTTATTTAACCCACTAAACGAATTTTCCTAAAGTCGAGATCAAGCTAAATAGATGTCTAGTACCGGAAAATGGTAGGTTAACGACTTTCATCAAAATCCTTGTAGGTGTTTTCAAAATAAAATTTACATACATACAAGAATTGCTTTTTTAATAGTATGGGATAAGGGCGATGGAATGGATTTCGATCCTATTTCCTAACCTTTGACCCCATTTCGTCCATTTTCAATAAGGTTCGTTCCCAGGTGGTCTCCTACCACATACTAAAATTTTATCGAAATCGAACCATTTTTACGCACGTTATGACGCATAAAGGCAATGGAATGCATCCCGCCCCATGTCCTGACCTTTGACTCCACTTTACCCATTTTCAACAGGGTTCATTCCCAGGTGGTCCTTTACAATATACTAAAATTTCATTGTCATCGAACCATATTCACGCAAGTTATGACGCATAAGGGCAATTGAATGAATCCCTCTCCTATGACGTGACCTTTGAACCCATTTCGCCCATTTTCAATAGGGTTCGTCCACTAGTGGTCCCCTACCTCATATTAAAATTTCATAGAAATCGAACTATTTTTACGCGAGGTATCGTGCCGACAGACGGACGGACAAAGCTGGAGCATATACGCTTCTTCAACCTACGGTTGGAAAGCGTAAAAAAGTGATACTTACCAGGTTGAACTAGTTCCTACATAAGGTGTTGGAAATGGGAGCAACCGACATCCAGACATGTGTGCGCATGCTTCTGCGTTTTGGGAAATCCTTTCTCAGGGTATATGGTGCAATTTGATGGATATGTGTTGTTATTGCAACCTGTAGCTCTTGAATTGTATGTGAACGAGTGTTTTGGCTGTTGATGTACCCAGGCATGTCTCATCTGTCATGAAAGACACGTCCAGAATGTCCTCACCTTCTTCAGACAGGAAATCTTGGTACCACCTGTAATGCCGAACACTGGTCACGTGGTCGGTTTCTTTCAGCTGATGCACGACAGACACTTTGTATGGGTGGAAACCCAACTTTCTTTTCAGAATATCGTGGGCTGTACTCTGTGGAACATTCGCTTGTTGTGACAGTCGCCTCACAGACTTGTGTGGCCTGTCATGTATCCTGTCCTGGATAACCTGTACGGTCTCGATTGCTATGGATGGCCTATTTGGGGGGGGGGATCCAGAACACAGCCAATTTCCCGAAACTTCGCTAAGAGCTGACGTACTGCACTACGGTGAGGGACGTCTTCATCATGAAATTTCCTAGCAAACAGTTTTTGCACTTCGTCTGTGTACTTCTCGACATGCCGAAAGATATGTTCTACCCGAAACACTCTCGATTCAACCGTGAACACCATTCTCCTTGTGCCGAGACGCGTGATCAACCGACACATCTGTCTCCGTCGACTAAACACTCGGGAATGACCTTTGCTCGCCATGAAAGCTGCGCGCACCTCGGGGTAGGATGACATGAAGATTACCAGACACAGAGCACTTCCACGTGATGGCTCATTTCTACTCTAATTTCATTCAGAAATTCTTTATTAATACATTACTGCAATTCCTACATTCAGCGCACAGTCATTATTCGGACATCCTGTATATGCCATGTAGGTCAACTAATCGCGCCCTCTTGGAAATTATGCTGTAAAGCGTGCCACATCCACTTTTAAGGGTGGTCATAATTCAGTTATCAACCAGTGTACTCACAAAGATCAGATCTAACGTCTTACGGTATCATTCTTCTGTCTAGTCCCATACGTATCCATAGCTAAGCCTAGAAAACTTTAATATTCCAGTATGTTTAAGCATAAGAACAGCGTAAAAACCATTTGCGCTGCCTCGGTAGCGCAGGGGTCTAAGCGATGGCTGAGTCTATGACTATTCGTCCCGTGAAGCGTCCAGGTTGGAATCTCGTGAGGCATGGATGTTGTGTTGTCTTACGGTACTGGCTCTCTCCCTTCCCTGAAACCAGTGACCCTAAATTAGGGACGGGCAAAAAAAAAGCCATTTGCCGGTGGCGGAATTTTGAAACCGCATCGGTCTTCTCTGGAGCCGAAGCCGAATGCTTCGCAATTAGGTTAAACCGCCGAATATATAGCTGCACTTGTCTTGTCATGTGCTTTACCTCTGTAGTAAGTCACATGCACCCCCCCCCCCCTTGAGAAACGATTGGTACGGAATCGTAGGTTTCCGTGTCAGCCGGTAATCACGCTTGAAGGGTAGCTCACTGTAGAAGAAGGAATTCTGACTAATTCCAGACAATGTGTGAAATCAACATCACACATTTTTTAAAAATCCAATGGCTAGAAAATTTATTTTACGTTCATGCTGCAATTTGGCGTAAAATCCATTTGCCAGTAGCGGTTCGAACCAGCAACCTGCTCGTTCGGAGGCAAATTCCATTCCAACTAAGCTATACCGACAAGGACTTGTCACTGGTACTTACCGTCTTGACATGTTCGTCACCTCTGTAGTACGACACATTGTGACGTACCTGCCAGCAGGACGCACACGACATAAAGGCAGATAGGAATCAGAATGAACGTCTGCGTAGCTCAGTTGGTAGAGCGACTTGTTCCGGAATAAGCGGACTCGGGGTCGAATCCCGGCGTAGACCAAAAATGACGGAGAAATTTACTTCGTTATAATGGCACCCGAACTATCCGGATGACCCGACCGTTCAAAATCTCGCAATGGTGTGATGTTCTTTCCACACCGCGAAATAGGAAAAATAAGAGAACCCCTTCTCCAGCGCTTCGAAAAATAAATGTGTGTGACGTTGCATTCCACACACCAGATTGACTGGGAGTTCTCAAGTGCACGTTCTACAGTGGATGGCTGCCTGCAACGATTCATGGTCACGGCTGACCTGTGGGCCATGCCCCCGGCCCTCTTTCGGGAGGGAGGAGGGGAGATGTGACGTACCTGCCAGCAGGACGCACACGACATAAAGGCATATAGGAATCAGAATGAACGTCTGCGTAGCTCAGTTGGTAGAGCGACTTGTTCCGGAATAAGCGGACTCGGGGTCGAATCCCGGCGTAGACCAAAAATGACGGAGAAATTTACTTCGTTATAACATGAGCATTAAGATCTGTAAATTGTGACGTACGACAGAGGTAAATCACGTGTCAAGACGTCAAATCTGCAGAGGTACATTCCGTTGGTGTAGCTTAGTTGGGAGAGCAACTTACTTCGGAATGAGGGGGCGCGGACAAACTTGTGTTTTCACAAAACATGTGACACTTTACTGAAAAAAATTACTTCCTCCATCTACTCTTTCGTTCTGTCTTTGCTTTTAGAAACTCGATAGTTATAACCTTTTGCTCTCCAAAGGGTTGTTTACTTCTTCTCATGTAAAATTTTCTGAGTATCGTGCTACGAGAATACAGTCTTAGAATTTTTCTCATGAATAAAAGGTACTCTAAGACTTTCTAGTTTTCCCCGAGGGCAAAATATTTCCCTAAGCGTAAATTAATATTTGACAAAATATTTGCGCTTCTACATCGTTGACAGGAAAAATTCTATTTCGCATGGAATGATTATAATCCTGGTCAAACATTTTAATGCACATTTTCATTTTCCTAATGGACAAACATTTATTCTGAGTGGTTTCATGTAGAACGGCTTAAAACCCTATAGAGAGATGGAGATAAGGCTCTACGAAATTAGCAGTATCTGCACCACTTTCAGTTACGTAACTAAATGAAATATCTTAGTGTATACAGTCATTTGCAAAAGTTTTAGAACCACTTGTCAATTTATTGGAAATTAAGATTTTCAACGAAACAACTATTATTAGTCAGATATATCTCTGAAGAAATGACACCACACATGAATACTTACATTATTTAGAAAACAAGAAAGACCGAAATCAGTACTTTGTGTCGCCACCTTTGTCTTTTACAACGGACAGAATACGATATGGCATACTCTCAATGAGGGATTTACAGTAATCACTTGAAATGTCTTTGCAATACACGTACTTTATCGCGTCAATCAAAGCCTGGGAATTTGATGGCTGTTTTTCTGCTATCTTGCCTTTTAAAATGATCCACACATTTTCGATGGGGTTAAGGTCGTAACTATTACCGGGCCAGTCAAGCACAGTTATGTTTTTCCTCTGCCAGTAGTCTTTTACTGTCTTTGATCTGTGGCATGGAGTACCATCATGCATAGAAATTGTAAATCTGGGCACTTGTACACTGCTGGCCACCCAAAATGCAACACCAAGAAGGAAGCATCCGATTGGCCTGAAATTCGCAGTATGCGTCGCCCGCGAGAGGACATTCAAACGATTAGCATTACAGGGCATATGCAAATCATGTGCACCCGGCACGCCACCGAGAAGCACTATGAGAAGGGTGCACAGAAGGCAGGGTGTAAGTAGTGGAAGTGTGTTGTGCTGCCGGACATGTGCGTGGGAAACTCCCTGATGCCTCGTCGCAGAATAAGGCAGTCATTCCAGCACGTTTCGGAGTTCGACAGAGGTCAAATAGTGGCTTATCACGAAAACGGTTTATCGTACCGAGACATCGGCGCCCGTGTGCGACGACATCCAGCCACAGTGAGGTGAGTATGGATTCGGTGCATGCAGAAGGACGGACGGGCCGACGTGAGCGATTGCCGCAGCCGTGGCACACCACCTAAAGAGAGGACCGGCATGTTGTGCGGCGGGCATTGATGGCTCACACCGCCACATCACGAACGTTAGCGCAGGAATTAGGGTGGGTTTTGCGCAACAACCTGTGTCAGCACGTACAGTTCGACGTCGTCTTCAGGAGCGGGGACATGTCGCACGGCGCCCATTGCTCCGATTACCATTGACGTCAAACCACCGGCGAGTGCGGCGGCAGTGGGCCTTTGAACCTGGACTACGGACTACGTAGTCCGACGAATGCCGCTTCTGCCTGCAACACCGCGATGGTCGGATCCGCATGTGGTGGCACCGCGGCGAGACTGTATGACGCCTGCATTATGCATCGCCATACCGGTCCATCGCCTGGCGTTATGGTTTGGGGCGCAATTGGATATGACACCCGCACCCCTCTGGTACGCATCGCCGGTACACTCAACAGCCACTTCTACATGTACGACGTTTTGGAACATGTAGTCTTCTCTTACCTGCAGGACCTGCCAGCGGTCACGTTTCAACAGGACAATGCGCGCCTGCACGTGGCACGCATTGTGCAACAATGCTTCACGACCTACATTCTCCCGATATGTCGCCCATCGAACACGTCTGGTCGCTGATCGGCAGCCGAGTGGCCCGGCAAGCACCACCCGCGGCTACGCCTGATGAAATGTGGCAACGTGTGGAAGCAGTCTGGACCGACATACCCCAAGCCCACGTCCAAAGCCCCTTACGTTCGATGCCGTGGCGTGTAGCGGCCGTTATTGCGAACCATGGGGGCCACACGAACTATTGATGTCTGCCTGTTCCGCAAGACGCACGGGTCTGTAAGCTCAATCGTTTCATTTTTGCATCTGTTGTTATGTGTCCAGTAAATCTGGCTTTGCTATCTCGTGTCCTTCTTGGTGCTGCAGTTTGGGTGGCCAGCAGTGTATACTAGTTAACAGCTTCTCACGTAATATATTCACATAAAAAGAACCAGCCATGGTAGTGCCTGTCGTCAAAAAGTATAATGAAACAGTACCGGATGCTAACATAGCCCCCGATATCATCTGACTAGGTGGATGTCCCACGGTGCGAACGGTGTATTTTTCATCAAACTTTTCGCCTTTTGGTCGTCAAACATGTGCCTCACGTGATTCAAATTGACGCACAGTTGATTTATCGGAAGAAAAGAACTTGGCTGCAATTTTCAGCAGTCTACGATTGATGACGCTTCGCAAACTGAATTCGTTTTTTCTTTCAGTTCGACGTTCGTCTAGGTTTATGTGAAGGTTTAAAAGGATTTAATCCAAAATCTTTGCTTCACGTCGAGAAACAGTGCTGATTCTAATATCAGATCCTTTTGAATAAAGAAAGGCTTAAGTTTCTTGCAACAATCTGTAGAGGACGCATAACTATTCGTCTTATCGTATTGGCAGCACGTGGAGTTGTTTTTCTTGGACGTACGCTTCTCTTTCGGTCATTAAATTAACATGTCTCTGGATATTTCATGATGGTATTATGACTAGAAGTTTTGCTCACATTCACCTTTCTGCTTATGTGACGCTCGGAGTATCCGTCATCATATAAAGTAACTATGTGTGTTCTCTGAGTAACACTTAATGATGTTTCTTTGCCCATTTTTTACTATATAGAAAATACCTACAAAACCTCTCAGCATGAAAACCAGAAGCAAACTGACGCTCACATGCTTCCCTCAACTTTATCAACAGCTGCCGCTGTAGGCACCTGCACATAGGTAGGTGAAGAATGGCAAGCGATACTGCATTTATTCGACATTGTATTTGTTATGCATTTCATCAAGCACAAAGTGCTGCAAAAGCATGTGAATCGATTTGTTCGGTTCTGGGGGAGAATATTGTATTAAAAAGCACGTGTTAGTTTTGGTTCAGACGATTTAAAGCAAGTGATTTTGATGTTAGCGATCGAGAACGTGACGGCGCTCCGCAGAAGCTTGCACATGAAGAACTGCAAGCATTGCTGGTCGAAGATTCGTCTCAAAAGCAAAAAAGGAACTAGGTGAACAACTGGGGGTAACTCAACAAACCGTTTCCAATTATTTACGCGCAATGGGAAAGATTCAGAAATAAGGCAAATGGGTGCCACATGACCTGAGCCAGAGGAACAAGGATGAGCGTGTCATGAAGTGTTTGAATCTCTTGAATAAACAACACAGAAAATCTTTCCTGTGGAGAATCGTTACGGGGGATGAAAAGTGGATATGGTACGACAATCCCAAATAACACCTGATATACCCCGGTGAAGTAACGACTTCGACACCGAAACGCAATATTCACTCCGAGAAGGTTCTGCTGTGTATCTGGTGGAATATGAAGGATGTGAACTATTACGAATTATTGGAACTGGGTCAAACTGTTACTGCTGATCGCTTCAAGCAACAATTGCTGCATGACAACGCTGTCTCGATATCGGTCAAGGAAACGTTAATGACGCATGGCAGGGAAGCTTTGGTGCACCCGTCGTATAGTGCCTACATAGGCCCATTAGACTATCACTTGTTCCGATCGATGCAACATAGTTTATCTGCTGTACAGTTCCAGACGTGTGACGAAGTGCAAAAGTGGGTAGACGACCTCATCGCGTCACACGACGAAGTATTCTTCATGGCAGGAAACCGTCAGCTGCCCGACTGATGGCGGTAGGTAATAGATAATGACGGCGCGCATTTTGATTCGTAAAGGTATTGTTGCTCTCTCAAATTACATGTTGCTCTTGTCTTAAAACTCTTTAAAACTTATTTGTACACCTAATAAGAATTTAACCTAAAAATGTCTTCATAAGGAATGTGATCATCTCGTCCAGACAGAAAATTCTCAAAACGGAGATGCATCCTCATTACAAAATTATTGATGAGTTCCGGATTGTAGGGTTCCGGGAAGGGGCGACGTTCTGCTCTAAGATGTCTCCCCTGTAGCGCTCCGCATTCACATTTCCTCCTGCAAATACTTGCAGTGGTGTCCAGCTTTTGAACATAATGCCATCCCACACGAGTAGGCCACTTCCTCTGAAGAGTCTCGTATGAGGACGTTTGCAGAATTATTACGAGTTCCGTGCTTCCTCCAGCTAAAATGCCGAGCAAAATCTGTTGAGACTGAATCTGGCCTCGTCTGTAGAATGGACACCGGCACACTCATTTGTGCTCTAGGAAAGATGTTGCCTGCTCCAGTTCAAATGAGCTTTCCTGTGAGATGAGGTTAGAGGGACACAAATCATGGGTCTTTTGTCATAAAGGCCACCATTTGGCCATCGATATATCGTTTGCCTTAATAGGTCATTGATATATCGTTTGCCTTAATAGGCCATTGATATATCGTTTTTGGCTTAGCGGAAAGCTTCGAAGACAATTGTCGGGCTGTATGTTATGTTATACGGTGATCCATGTTTGGTGTAGAGAAGTTGTGTTATACGGTGATCCACGTTTGGTGCGAATGTGCATGACCGCACACCCTCTGGTGGCAAGAACGAACCTGCAGCCTTATAAACCGGCATGTATTCGATGCCCCATGAAAGCGAAAAGCACCGGCCGACACAAGCGAAAGTACAAAGTGACCAGAATGCTAGAAAGACGCTAGAGACGTCGTTTTACGTAACTTACGGATTTTGAGACAGGCCGGATCGTCGGGCTGAAAACCGCAGGGTAGTCAGCGCGCAGTATAGCTTGCCACGTGCATCATTCTGACCATACTGTCCAACGGTTTTGGGTGCAGTGGACACGTAACAGCACTGCCACAAGGCGGATCGGCTCCGGACGGAACAAGAGGACTACTGGTAGAGAGGATCGAAGGGTCGTGGCCAGGCAAAAATGCATCCCACGGAGACCCGGTTCACTATACAGGAAGATGTAGCAGCTCCTGTCTGCCAACGAGCCATTTCCCGCCGCCTCGAGGAAGCGAATCTGCGATCCCAGCACTCCTTACGTGTGCTGCAATTATCACCAGAACATCGCCAGCTCCGTGTGCAATGGTGACAGGCCAGAGCCACGTGGAACGCCACAGACTGGCGACGTGTGGTGTTTAGCGATGAGTGTCGCTTCGTTTTGGGGATAGATGATCATCGTCTCCGGGTGTGGAGGTCCCCCGGTCAACGGTACAATCCTAACCTCGCTATCGAGCGCCACACCTCCACCACTGAAGGCATTATGTACTGGGGAGCCACTGCCTACGATAGCCGATCAGCTATAGTAGTGGCACGTGGATCATTGATGAGCCACCGGTATGTGGATGCGATCCCACGGCTTCATGCGCTCCCATTCTTGGCCGGGATTTCAGGTGCGCCATACCAGCAGGACAATGCCCACCCGCATATGGTTCGGGTTGCTCAGAACTGCCTTCGTCATGTCCAGACACTTCCATGGCTCGCCGCTTCCAGGACATGTTCCCTGTCGAGCATGTGTGGGGCCAGTTGAAACGCCGTCTGTCACCGTGCCGCACTATCCGGGATTTGGAGAACACACTCCAAAACGTGTGGGCGTGTGTCTGTACGCATAAATGCCGGACCGTTTTGCAGCATGTATCGCCGCACGAGGCGGTGCTACGCGGTATTGAAGATGACCAGATTGTGTCCCACAGATCCCTCTGTAGTTTTCCATCAGCTTTGATTTTGCCATCATGTGTATCACTCATCGGTATCAGTACGTCCATAAAAATTTCAGTTCAATCCGATGCTTCCTTCTTGGTGAGCAAATTTCACTGTCCGTGAGTGTAGTTATACCTTAATGTTGCATCCAGGTTGATAATTGATTCATGGCGCCATTCCCTTTTTGTTATGACTTGTTTCTCCTTTCGGTGGATTTAATGCAAGATTGTTGATTGAACAACCCATGCTGTTTTTGAGTCTCGTTGAAAGCGTTATAGAAGATTACGTGGCTGAACATTTAAATCCACCAAAAGATTCTCTTGTCAAGTTCATCAAGGATCGGCTAACAACATTCAATCGAGGGATGACTACAAGGAATTACTACAACCCTGTCACCTATTCCTAGGGGATGACGATGCAAAGCGGATTAACATTCATGCTCCTGGAGATTTAGTTTGAGCTAGGTGGATGGCTAAATTTATATACAGCATGAAAATCTCCTTGTTTCGCTCGCAGTTCAAACTAACTACGCGAGGACTCTTGACTTCCAGTCTTTAATATGTTTGTGGTACAGATTAATCTCAAGCATTGGTGTAGTTCTCCCTATGGAGCATTAGCTCCTAACAATGATCTAAAGCTCTTAAGGTGGACGTCAAGCAATTTAGCTTCCCATACTTCCAATGGAAAACCTTCTGTACACATTTTCTTCACAATTAATGCGTTCCCAAGGATGACAATTTGAACATCGATTAAAATAGCTTCGTTTTATAACTTGGAATACTTAATACTTTCTAAAACATAACCATAATTATATTAAAAATCAATAACTTTTCCTTTGGTGGTGTTGAAACCAGAAAAAAGATGGCGCGACCTGTACTTTCATGACGTCAGTAGACAAACAAATGTTGGATTGCTTACTTATGGCTATGTTTTAGAAAATATTAAGTATTCCAAGTTACAAAATGAAGCCATTTTAATCGATGTTCAAATTTTCATCCTTGGGAACGCATTAATTGTCCAGAAAAAAGATGGCGCGACCTGTACTTTGATGACGACAGTAAACAAACAAATGTTGGATTGCATAATATTGTTTAATTTTTAGAAAATATTGAGCATTTCGAGTTATAAAATGAAGCTATTTTAATCGATGTTCAAATTTTCATCCTTGGGAATGCATTAATTGTCCAGAAAAGAGATGGCGCGACCTGTACTTTGATGACGTCAGTAAACAAACAAATGTTGGATTGCATAACATTGTTTATTTTTTAAAAATATTAAGCATTCCGAGTTATAAAATGAAGCCATTTTAATCGATGTTCAAATTTTCATCCTTGGGAACGCATTAATTGTCCAGAAAAAAGATGGCGCGACCTGTACTTTGATGACGTCAGTAAACAAACAAATGTTGGATTGCATAATATTGTTTAAATTTTAGAAAATATTAAGCATTTCGAGTTATAAAATGAAGCTATTTTAATCGATGTTCAAATTTTCATCCTTGGGAATGCATTAATTGTCCAGAAAAAAGATGGCGCGACCTGTACTTCGATGACGTCAGTAAACAAACAAATGTTGGATTGCATAATATTGTTTATTTTTTAAAAAATATTAAGCATTCCGAGTTATAAAATGAAGCTATTTTAATCGATGTTCAAATTTTCATCCTTGGGAATGCATTAATTGTCCAGAAAAAAGATAGTGTGACCTGTACTTTGATGACGTCAGTAAACAAACAAATGTTGGATTGCATAATATTGTTTAATTTTTAGAAAATATTAAGCATTCCGAGTTATAAAATGAAGCTATTTTAATCGATGTTCAAATTTTCATCCTTGGGAATGCATTAATTGTCCAGAAAAAAGATGGCGCGACCTGTACTTTGATGACGTCAGTAAACAAACAAATGTTGGATTGCATAATATTGTTTATTTTTTAGAAAACATTAAGTATTCCGAGTTATAAAATAAAGCTGTTTTAATCGATGTTCAAATTTTCCTCCTTGGGAATTCATTAATTGTCCAGAAAAAAGATGGCGTGACCTGTACTTTGATGACGTCAGTAAACAAACAAATGTTGGATTGCATAATATTGTTTATTTTTTAGAAAATATTAAGTATTCCAAGTTATAAAATGAAGCTATTTTAATCGATGTTCAAATTTTCATCCTTGGGAACGCATTAATTGTGAAGAAAATGTGTACAGAAGTTTTTCCATTGGAAGTATAGGAAAGAAAATTAGTTGACATCCACCTTAAAGGAACTTGACAAATACAAGGAAACAAACAAAGTAATTGTTGATGCTGTAGCTAAAATATCTCCAGATATTTGTGGTACTAAAGTGAAACACTTTTTAGATTAGCCTTTTTCGACTCCGAAGTTTCTTCTGAAACGAAAGAAAAGATGGTGAAACTTCTTCTACGCCATATCACAGTTGTGGCAACTGCTGTTCAGACGAAGCAGTTCTATGGTTTTGTGTCACAAATCACTCTCAAAGTATTCACGGCTTTGTATATACCTCAAGAGTTTTGAAATCAAGATCCGAATACTTGGGAAAACAACAATAATTTCCTTGAAGGTCGTCAAAGAATCCAAAAACGGAAAGTTGTAAATGATGCAGCCGAACGTGGAATTGCACTAATTCAGTCGTGCAATGGAATTCTTACCAACCAGAAAGAGCAGAAACAGTACCTTTCGCAAGTAATAGACAAGTTAGTAAAACCTTGCAATGCATTGATTATGATATGCTTTCCAACATACCAGAAATCATTACGGAAGTTATTACACAAGTCATGAGGATAATGTCTGTGGAAAAAATATCGCTGCTGTGCCTTGACCTTTGACCCCATTTCGATGATATAAAAGAGAATTGGTTCAGTATACCTCCGGAACAACATACGAAAGTGTTGTCGGAATAGAAGCATTTTTAGTTGAGGATAATAGCTGTAAAATAAATCGCGTCCTGGGCCCTGACCTTTGACCCCATTTCGATTACTTTTACTAAAACCGGTTCAGTGTATTTCCTAAAAACATGATTAAGTTTTGTCGCAATCGAATCATTTTTACGTACGTTATGACGCATAAGGGCGATTGAATGGGTTCCTCTCCTATGTCCTGACCTTTGGTCCCATTTCTTCCATTTCAATAGGATTCTTCCCGAAGTTGTCCCCTACCACATGCTAAAATTTCATCGAAATCGAACAATTTTTACGCTAGGTATCGTGCGGACAGATAGTCGGACAAAGCTGGAGCACACACGCTTCCTCAACTTACGGTTGGAAAAGCTAAACAAGTTAGTAAACTCATGCAATGCATTGATTATGATACGCTTTCCAACATACCAAGAACCATTACTCAAGTTATGAGGATAATGGCTGTGGAATAAATCTCGCTTCTGTGCCCTGATCTTTGACTCCATTTCGATGATACTCAACAAAAGCGGTTTGGCATACTTCCGGAACAATATAAAGTTTTGTCGCAATCGAAGCATTTTCACGTAAGTTATGATGCATAGGGGCGATTGAATGGATCCCTGTCCCATGTCCTGACCTTTGACCCCATTTCGCTCGTTTTCCATAAAGTTCGTCGCCAGGTTGTCCCATACAATATAGTAAAATGTCAACGAAATCAAACCATTTGTACGCGAGTTATTGTGCGGACAGACAGACAAAGCTGGAGCCAATACGCTTCTTCAACCTACGGTTGGAAAGCGTAAAAAAGCATCGACAGGACTATCGAAACCCAAATAAGTCTATCATGGTTGCATGACACTTTCCTTAATGTTGATATGTTTCTATTACGAACCACCTTCAAAATTTAAAGCGTGTTGCGTAATCAATAATTATGAATATTTTTCCTTGAAATGGTTTGTGAGTGTTTTTTTTTCAGGTAAAGGAAAAATTCCAGAGGGTAGGACATTGAAAATAATGAACTTTATTTTTTACGCTTTCCAACCGTAGGTGGAAGAAGCGTATATGCTCCAGCTTTGTCCGTCCGTCTGTCTGTCGGCAGGATAACTAGCGTAAAAATGGATCGATTTCGATGAAATTTTAGTATGAGGTAGGGGACATTCTGGGGACGAATCCTATTGAAAATGGACGAAATGGGGACAAAGGTCATGGCATGGGAGCGAGATCCATTCCATTGCCCTTAGGCGTCAGAACTTGCGTAAATATGGTTCGATGTCGATGAAATTTTAGCATATTGTAGGGGACCACCTGGGAATAAATGACCCCTATTGAAGATGGGTGAAGTGGGGTCAAAGGTCATGGCATAGGAGCGGGATCCATTCCATTGCCCTTATGCGTCATAACTTGCGTAAATATGGTTCGATGTCGATGAAATATTAGCATATTGTAGGGGACCACCTGGGAATGAACCCTATTCAAAATGGGTGACGTGGGGTCAAAGGTTAGGACATAGGAGCGGGATGCATTCCTTTGCTTTTATGCGTCATAACGTGCTTAAAAATGGTTCGATTTCGATGAAATATTATTATTTGGTAGGGACCACCCGGGGACGATCTTATGACGTTACAATCTTGGGCTTGATACGTTGGCGCGCGGTCACGCCATCTGTCTCATTACGTCACGCGTTGTGTGTAGATCCTATTAAAGTGTTATGGCATCACACTCTTGCGAGCAGATGGTCGTGATTCCCATCTGCCTCATTACGTCACGCTTTGTGTGCGTATGTTCGTCCGCACGATAACTAGCGTAAAAATCGTTCGATTTTAATGAACTTTTAGTATGTGGAAGGGGATCCCCTGGGAAGGAACCCTATTGAACATGAACGAAATGGGGTCAAAGGTTAGCACATAGGAGCGGGATCCATTCCACTGGTCTTAGTCGTCATAACTAACGTAAAAAAGGTTAGATTTATTTAAATTTTAGTATATGGTAGGGGTTCACCTGGGGACAAACCCAATTGAAAATGGGCGAAATGGGGTCAAAGGTCAGGACATAGGAGAGGAATCACTTCCATCGCCATTATGCGTCATAACTTACATAAAAATGCTTCGATCGAACCCTATTGAAAATGAGTAAAATGGCGTCAAAGGTTAGGACACAGGAGCGGAATCTATTCCATTGCCCTTATGCATCATAACTTACGTAAAAATGCTTCCATTCCGACAAAACTTTATCATGTTATTTCGAAGGTATACTGAACCAGTTCTGTAGAAATCATCGAAATGGGATCAAAGGTCAGGGCACAGGACCGAGATTTATTCCACAGCCATTATCCTCATAACTTGAGTAATGATTTCTGGTATGTTGGAAAGCGTATCATAATCAATGCATTGCATGATTTTACAAAAGTTGTTTATTGTCACGCTGACGTGGTGGCATTACTTTCTGAACACATTCTGTACGAAACATTTTCATTCAGCATTACGAAATCTTCGCGGACTGAAGCGAAATTCACACTACAGTATTCTCCCTAATGAATAGTGGCAATTTTCCCAAGACAGGGAAAGAGTAAAGAACACTGGAATAAAGTCTATTGAATGCCACCGAAATGAAAAAAGGAAATCTACGTGGAAATCACGGAAAGAGTCTTTTAGCATTGCGCAGAAAACACGAAAGGTATGTAAGAGACGACAGGACTTGCAAGAGACGTGATTTCGCAATCAGCCAATTTCTCACGAAAGGGAATGAAACAAATTGCGAAACTGAAAGGCACGAGGCACTGCGCTGAAACAAACTATAGGCATTTCAGAGAAAATCTATGTAGAGAACGAGTAACTACCAGTTGAAGTGCTTTTATTCTTGCGGGAATATAGGAGAAAACATCACGTGAAAGAATTTCCCATTAAAGAACCAGTTCGTCTTTTGAAGAAACAGCCTGCTATTTAATATTTTACAGATTATTTAAATCAAGATGGAGAATATTTATACCTGGTGTCTCAAAAATGTTTGAAACATGTGTGACGTATATTCTAAATTAACTTTCCTTTTTAGTTTCTTTCCCTATGTAAATCTTGAGTTTGTTCTCAGTTATACTTCACACTTAACGTGATATCTTTTCTCTCAAACGGATACTGTTGGCAACACAATTGAAGTAGAATGAATGTGACGTATGCCTGTTATGAGATAAGAACCAGACATAAAAACTACGAGACAACAGTTGCTCGTGTAGACTGTTGATTTGTGTTAGAGATGTGTTACGTGAATTTTATACTATCCTGAAGTGCTATAATCTGTGCTGAAGAAATAAAGCCAATTTCCGTAAGTTTGACTTCTGTTTACATGTTTCGTCTGGCCGTTAAGGTCTAATTTAGGAACTATTTCATCGTATGATTATGTTTTTTAAAATAACTTATCAGTACGAAAAGACATTACGTACAAATTTTAAAGATGACAATCCGATTTTTGGAGTGAATGTCTTTCATGATTTATCTGCTTCTCCGGGCAATCACGGGATAGGATTCTTAACCTCTAGATTCACTAAACATTAATGCCGTTTGCTTCGACTAGCGAATCCTGTGATGGTTATATTCAAATTGATCGGAAACTTGAAGCTTGGTCTTTCTGGGTGGTGTAGTGGTTAGCATACCCCGGCGCTATCTGGGAGACGCGGGTTCGTCTCCCGCTCCAGGATGATGAAAATTTTCAAGTTTTTAGATATTATCTGACTTAGCATCCTTGTCACATTTACGCCAAAAATCGGATTGTCATCTTCAAAATTTGTATTATATGGCGTAATCCCGTATTTCTTTCATGATTTATCTGCTTCTCCGGGCAATCACGGGATAGGATTCGCTAAACATGAATGCTGGTTGCTTCGACTAGCAGATCCTGTGATGGTTCTATTTAAATTGATCGGAAACTTGAAACTTGGCTTTCTGGGTGGTGTAGTGGGTAGCATACCCGGGCGCTATCTGGGAGACGCGGGTTCGGGTCCCCCTCCAGGACGATGAAAATTTTCAAGTTTTCGGATATTATCTGACTTACCATCCTTGCCACATTTACGCCAAAAATCGGATTGCCATCTTCAAAATTTGTATTATATGGCGTAATCACATATTTCTTTCAAGACATTACGTTATACAAGCTTTTATCTGTTCAACGGTATATGTTTCGATGCACTCCACAATTTTTATGAGTCGCGCGGTGTAATCTCGTGAGTCAGGTTGAACAACCGCCTGTAGGATTATAGCAAGCCGACGTGAATTGTCGGAGTTTGAACGAGGCATGGTAGTAAGAGCTAGACGGATGGGACATTCAATTTCCGAAGTTGTGCGATAATTCCGCATTTCTCGATCCAGGGTGTCATGTGTGTACCGAGAATACTTCAAGAAAGGCAGTACCACCCACTGTGGACAGCGCAGTGGGCGACCACAGGTGCTGAATGATCGTGACCATCGGCATCTTGCAACGATTATCCATGCTAACAGGCAAGCGTCACTGGCTCAAATTGCATCCATATTCAATGCAGGAGGTACCGGAGCCATATACATCAGGTCAGTGCGGCGTAATTTAGCGTACATGGGGAGCTAGAAAAGAAAACCCAGCATAGTGCCTTTGTTAACGCATCTGATACGGCTGCTTGCCCTGGGCTCGTGAACACGGTAATTGGATCCTGAAAGACTGGCAACACGTGACGTGGTCCGATGAGTTCACGCTACCAGTTGTTACGGGCTGATGGAAGGGTTCGGGTGTAGCGCAGATCCCATGAGGCCATGGGCGCATGCTGGGAGCAAGGCACTCTGCAAGCTGGTGGTGGTTCCCTTCATGTGTGGGGTGTTATCACCTGGCACGGTTTGGTTCCTCCGGTCTTCTTAAACACGTCATTAACTGGTACTCGGTTTGTTGCTTTGCTGGGTGTCCATTTGCTGCACTTCATGGACTTCATGTACCCCAAAATCGATTAGATTCTCCAGGTGGATAATGCATCATGTCATCGGACCCAAGTTGTCCAAAATTTGTTGGAGGAGCATTCTGGACAGTTCCGACGGATAGTGAGGTCACCACGTTCGCCCGACATGAACTCAATTCTGCACTTATGTGGTGGAAAGGTCCATTCGCACACAAGATCATGCACCGAAAAATACTAGAGAACTGTAATTAATACATATATTTGACGTGGACCTGGAACATCAAACAGAGGTCATTGCTCTTTCCACGTTTATTAGTGAGTCACGGAAAAATTCTCATTCGCCGCCACCGGAAAACGAACCCAGGATCTTCCAGTTACCCGCAGGATATAATTTTGCGTGACTCACTTATAAAAACGTGGAAAGAGCGAGGACCTATGTTTGATGTTCCTGGTCCACGTCAAATGTCTGTATCCTATCGTATGGAATTTAATTTTGAGATTCCCCTTGCGAACCTAAAATGATGACATTAGATTGTCAAACCAGTTCCTCTTCTCATTTAAATGCAACAATTCGGAGTTCCAATACAGTAGGTAATAGTGTGTTATTATTATTTCATGCGTGTCCTGAAGAAATATGACATGGAAACCTTCTCTTTCCTTTAACCGCAAAATTCTCAGAATGTAACTAATTTTTGTTTTGCAGAATATAACCAGGTATTTTTTTATTAAATCTGTAGAAAAAATGAAAAAGTAAAAAGAAAAAAAAAGAAAAGAAAATACTGTTTATGCTTCTACTTATAAACTACCATAACATCTTAGTATTTGCAACTGCGCAATTCTAAGTTCATAAACAAACAAAACAAAACCCGGTTTATTAAAATTACTCAACATATCTTATTTTCATCCGTCATTGTTCACGGGCTAGTTCCTTAATAATGATTAAAGTCGAATTGGTTGCCACTGTAGCGCATGTGAAAGCATATCCGGAGCGTAACTGTAAGGCCCTGGGCTCGATTCCCGGCGGCAGCCAATGAGAATTTTTCCGTGACTTCCTTATAAATGTGGAAAGAGTCATGACCTCTGTTTGATGTACCAGAAACTGTGTTCAGATATTCAGACGGCAAGGCTGAAAAACATCTCTCCAAAAGTCTTTCGACCACTTGTGGAATCGATGCCACGTCGAGTTGCTGAACTTCGCCGGGTTAGCGGAGGTCCTTTCCCGATACTAGGTACGTATCCCATGACTTTTGGCACTTCAGTGTATTAGTCTGATCTATTCAGACGGCATGGCTCAACATCTCTCCAGAAGTCTTCCGGCCACTTGTGGAATCTATGCCACGGCGAGTTGCTGCACTTCGCCGGGTTAGCGGAGGTCCTTTCCCGATACTAGGTACGTATCCCATGACTTTTGGCACTTTAGTGTATTAGTATAATCTATTCAGACGGCATGGCTCAACATCTCTCCAGAAGTCTTCCGGCCACTTGTGGAATCTATGCCACGTCGAGTTGCTGCACTTCGCCTGGCTACAGGAGGTCCTTTCACGATACTAGGTACGTATCCCATGACTTTTGGCACTTTAGTGTATTAGTATAATCTATTCAGACGGCATGGCTTAACATCTCTCCAGAAGTCTTCCGGCCACTTGTGGAATCTATGCCACGTCGAGTTGCTGCACTTCGCCGGGCTAGAGGAGGTCCCTTCACGATACTAGGTACGTATCCCATGACTTTTGGCACTTCAGTGTATTAGTCTGATCTATTCAGACGGCATGGCTCAACATCTCTCCAGAAGTATTCCGGCCACTTGTGGAATCTATGCCACGTCGAGTTGCTGCACTTCGCCGGGCTAGAGGAGGTCCTTTCACGATACTAGGTACGTATCCCATGAATTTTGGCACTTCAGTGTATTAGTCTGATCTATTCAGGCGGCATGGCTCGACATCTCTCCAGAAGTCTTCCGGCCACTTGTGGAATCGATGCCACGTCGAGTTTCTGCACTTCTCCTGATTAGAGGAGGTCCTACACGCTACTAGGTACGCATCCCATGACTTTCCGGAATTCAGCGTGAGTTCGTTCGAACTGATTTCAGCCCATTTTGTCAAACCCAGGTTAAGTCGTTTTAGCCGCGTTCGCCCTACTTCTCAGACAGCGAGTATGTTAGTGCGAACTGATTTTCAGCCCATTTTGTCAACACCAAGTTAGCTCGTCCGAGCCACGTACAACCTATCTCTCAGACAGTGGATATATTCGTTCGAACTGATTTCAGCCCAATTTGTCAACCCCGAATTAACTCTTCCAGCCGGTTGAACAGGTAAACCTTTAAGCAGCAGATGAACTTCAACCAAAGTGTTCCCAAAATTGTGTACGCTCCTCAAATAGAAATATTTACATACTGACTGCGTTTTACGACAGCCCTTCATTTCATTTCATTTATTAGCATTTTAGTTGCCACAGCATTAATACAAAATCGAAAAAGAAATACAAATGAACTCTAGTTTAAGCATCTGGGTTAAAGAGGTAAAACGCCTAAAAGGCCTTTTCCTAACATGCGTATGCCACAGAGAGGATCAAGTTGGCATGTCATGCCTACTGATCCTCTCTGTTGCATGTGCATTTTAGCAGGAAATGAATGCGAACGTAACTTCGTATGTCCTGTACTCATGTGAGATTGTGCCGTTGGAATGAGCGTATTCCTGTCAGGTAAGAAAGAACTGCAACAAAGTAACCCACTGCATGTGAAATTTCTGTTGCATTCAGCGCTTTGACAGTCATCCAGTTAGAGAACTGGAGTCCGTTCACTATGTCCCCAATGTTTATTCCTACTTGTGTTGGGGCCTTCGTTATTTGCCTGGTCGAAATGCGAAACAGAGAGTTGCATAAAGTATGACTAGAAAACTTGTGATGTTAAGATAGAATAAAAATAGCAACGCTTCTCACAATTAAATGTTTTTTATACACTCCTTTTGATTTCGTTAGGATAAAAAGTGAAGTGTGTTTTACTCTTTCCGCCGATTAAGCACTAAAACAATCTACAAATTGTCCAAAACTTCGCATGAACTTAGTTTGGACAAATCCTTGAGGGAAATAACAGTACCTTGTATCATTAAATTGTGCGCTATTCACCTTATATAAGCAAAGGCAAGATATCCACTCACTGTAATAAAAATCCGGGCACCAAGAAGAAACAGTGCGGTTAACGCGAATATCGGCGAATAGCTACGGTGAGGGTAGACATGCAAATGATTATTCCGTGCGATTCCGCATGCCGGCGCGTCCTTGACCGGCGCTGCAATCGTAAACCTTCGGGCTTATCAGACCCCGCGCAGGTGACGCCAGATTCGTGCCGAAGTGCACGGTAAGAGTCAGGTGAGATCCCTGAGTGATAGACATGCCGAGGAGCCACAGTAGATCCTTGGGGCTTATAAGGCCCCGCGCAGGGGACTCCACATTCGTGTCGAATTGCACGGTAAGAGTCAGGTGAGATCCCTGAGCGATATACATGCCGAGGAGCCACAGTAGATCCTTGGGTCTTATAAGGCCCCGCGCAGGGGATTCCAAATTCGTGCCGAAGTGCACGGTAAAAGTCAGGTGAGATCCCTGAGTGATAGACATGCCGAGGAGCCACAGTAGATCCTTGGGGCTTATAAGGCCCCGCGCAGGGGACTCCACATTCGTGTCGAATTGCACGGTAAGAGTCAGGTGAGATCCCTGAGCGATATACATGCCGAGGAGCCACAGTAGATCCTTGGGGCTTATAAGGCCCCGCGCAGGGGATTCCAAATTCGTGCCGAAGTGCACGGTAAAAGTCAGGTGAGATCCCTGAGTGATATACATGCCGAGGAGCCACAGTAGATCCTTGGGGCTTATAAGGCCCCGCGCAGGGGACTCCAAATTCGTGCCGAAGTGCACGGTAAGAGTCAGTTGAGATCCCTGGCAGATAGACCTGCCGAGGAGCCACAATATCTTCTTGGGGCTTATAAGGCGCAGCTCAGGGTGCTACACATTCGTGCCGAAGTCCACGGTAAGAGTCAGTTGAGACCCCTGAGCGATAGACATGCTGAGAAGCCACAGTAGATCCTTGGGACTTATAAGGTCCCGCGTAGGAGACTCCACATCCGTGCTAAAGTGCACGGTAAGAGTCAGGTGATATCCATGAGCGATAGAAATGCCGAGGAGCCGCAGTAGATATTCCTACGGGCAACTGACGGAGTTTGAACGAAGCCGTACCGTCTGGATGAGTGAGGCAGGGTGGCGGGCGCGCCGAATCGGCAGCCATTTGAACCGGTCGGACAGAACGGTGCGATCGTGTTGGGTTCAATGGACGAAGGAAGGCACCCAGACACGGCCGTCTGGCTCTGTAAGACCCAGACACACCACCAGCAGAGAGGACCATGGGATCGTGACAGCGGCACGCAGAGATGCAACGACGTCTTTGTCCAATATCCAGAGACATGTGGCTGTTGTACAAGGGTCCCCTGTGTTCGCCAGAACCATTCCCAAACGCATGACACACACAAATCAGCACACTCGACGGCCTTTACCTTTTCTGTAATTAACATCTGCCCTTTGTCGACGTCGATTACAGTGGTGTCAGCAGCGAGCAATGTGAAAGGCTACGGACTGGCGACGTGTGATGTTCAGCGACGAATACCGCTTCTGTATGGGAACGGACGACCATCGTGTCAGAGTGTGGAGGACCGCAGGTGAGCGCTACAATCCCAACCTCACTGTACAGCGGCACACGTCCCGAACTGCAAACGTGATGGTCTGGGGAGCCATTGCGTAAGACAGCTGTACTTTCCTCGCAGTGATCCGAGGAGCGTTCAAAGCGCAGCGCTACATACAAAAGATCCTGCTGCTCCATGTCCTGACTTTCCTGGCAGGGTGGCCAGGGAACATTTTCCCAAAAGATAACGCTCATCCGCACACGACTCTGGTTTCCCAGGACTGTCTATGTCAGGGTCGACGCTTGCGTGGCCTGCCAAGTCGCCTGATCTCTCGTCCATTGAGCACGTGTGGGACCAAATGAGACGCCAGCTTTCTCCATACCCCTGTGTTCATGATTTATAACGCCAGGTGCAAGAAGTTTCGGCCAATCTATCCCAGGATAACATACGGCGTCTCTTTGACTCCATGCCGGACCGTATCACCGCATGTATCAGAGCACGAGGCGGTCCGACGCGGTAATAACGCTGACCTGAGTGTGTAGCATATGTCCGTGAGAAATCGTCCTGCTGCTGTGATATTGTAATCACTTCTGTCCTTGGTATGTACCACCCCACTAGTAAAATCTCATTTAAATCCGGCCCCTCCTTCTTGGTGCGCGGATTTTTATGACAATGAGTATATTTTCTAAAACATTTTCAATAACAAAGTCGGATGATGGAATTCCGCTATAAATGACGTACGTCTTTTTTTTTTTTTTTTTGTATGCCTACACATAACGTTTACGGCATCCTCTTCTCGCCGCAAAAAGAGTTCTCACTCGAGGAGGCAGTGGTTCAACGAGGTGTCTCTTGATATTTATTACCATGAGTGCAACAGAAGGTCCCGTAATTCACGTAAACTACGTGGATGGGATGATGCTTCCCGTACCCGTTTCTCCAACTCAAACCACAAATGCTCCATAGTATTCAAATCCGATAAATTTGGGGGCCATGGCAATAAATGGAATTTCTCTTCATGTTCTTGAAACCATTCCTGAACCTTCTTCGTAGTGTGGCATGGAGCATTTAAAGAGTCATAACGAAGAAAATTTGTCCGTCCTTTTTTCCATGCCGGGGACCGAACCCGAGTCCACTTCTTCCGGAACAAGTCGCTCTGTCAACTGAGCTACGCAGGCGTTCGTTCCCACTGCTATCTGCCTTTATGTGGTGTGCGTCCAGCGGTGCAGGCCTGTCACATCTTCCCCCCGAAAAAAGAGAGCCAGGGGCATGGCCCACGGATCAGCCGTGACCATGAATCGTCGCAGGCAGCCATCCGCTGGTGAACGTGCACTTGAAAACTCCCAGTCAATCTGGTGTGTGGAATGCAACGTCACACGCATTTATTTTTCGAAGCGCTGGTAAAGGGATGCTCTTATTTTTCTTATCTCGCGGTGTGGAGAACATCACGCTATTGCGAGATCTTTAACGGCCGGGTCATCCGGGAGGTTTGGGCGCCATTATGACGAAGTAAATTTCTCCGTCATTTTTGGTCCCGCCGGTGACCGAACCCGATTCCACTACTTATTCCGGAACAAGTCGCTCTAGCAACTGAGCTACGCAGGCGTTCGTTCTCGCTGCTATCTGCCTTTATATCGTGTGCGTCCTGCGGGGCAGGCACGTCACAGAGTTCCGGAGATAAAGTGTCACCATGTCTCACTCGCTTTCCTATTTTTATGGGTGCTGTATTCGCAAATAGCCGAATCTTTGCACTTGCATTTTCATAGATGTTATTAATAATATTAATGTACGCATCTTTAATACCGCAGGATGTTAAAGCCATTGTAACTGCTGATTGTTTCACCGATTCAAAGGCCTTTTCATAATCGATAAAAGCCATGCATAATGGAAGTTCATATTCCTTCGCTCTTTCAATCAGTTCTCTCAGTACGTGGATATGATCTATAGTGCTGTAGCCACTCCTGAATCCAGCTGGTTCTCTTGGGTGAACAGTTGATATCATTATTGTCAACCATTATCAATCCACTGCTGGACGAAGGTCTCCCCAAGTTTCTTCCACAACGGTCTGTCTTGTGCCAGTCTACTCCCTGTTACTCCCGCTTACTTTCGTACAGTTCATATACCACACAGTAAATATACCACATACCACACAGTACAACAACGATTTTTAATTTGCGAAATAAAGATGAGTACGATTTAATAAAACACACTCGAAAAGAATAGCGACCACACATCATCTTCCATTTCAAAATTGGAGAAACACAGCTTTTTCTATTTGTGCACAATAATATTTCATTATATTTGTTTCAGAATGAAAGAAAACAAAGAGAGTAGAGGAAGGATTGAGCCTTATGAGATATTTTCCTCACTCTTCACTCATATTTTATTGATGAAGTCATTAATGTCTTCTTCTAGCTATGGGAATAGCCATTTTTCGAGCAAGTCGAAACAGATGATCCCTGTCATAGTGGCTTCAGCGGAGCAGGGTCCATACATCTCTCAATGAGGCATTGCATATATGAAATTGACTTTTAGGGAAACACGTCCTTGCTGCAAGGTTCCATGAGAATTTTCAATTCCCCAAATTCTCACGTCATGCCAATGTACCTTTCCTCAAATGTGGAATGTTGCTTGGTCACTAAAAATTAAATTTTCATAGAAAATGTCATCATTCATTAAGGTGAGAAATATTTCATAGAAACAAACTCGCATATGGCAGCCATTCCTCTTCCGCTTTTGAATGAACTGCGGACTATACGGTTGCACGTGCAAAAGTGTTCTCAGAACTCGCCATACAGTTTTCTGTGGGACACCAATTTCTCGACCTGCTCGAGAAATGGATTTCTAAGGGCTCCTTATGTAATTTACCCACTGCTGCAGTTAAATATCGTCTGCTAAGAAAATTGCGCACGTAAACAAGCTGTGGATAGAAGGTTATTTTTTTGATAAGAAAGTACAAAAAATAAGAGAATTGAAAGTGGCAACAGCGTGTTAGATGAATACGAAGGAAAATCTGCTTCAGTTAAATATCGTCTGCTAAGAAAATGGCGCACGTAAACAAGCTGTGGATAGAAGGTTATATTATTGATCTTTCCGAAGAGAAATATTCGTATTGTGTAATCAAAAAACATTGTGAACATAATGGAATTAGCTTTTATAAATGTAAAATAATCAATATTATGAATAATATAGAGAAATATCGTCAAGCATTGCATTTAACAGGAATAACAACACGAAACGAATATCCACAGAACGACTATTTCAAAAGTGAGGACTCTGGTCTTCAATGAACTTCCACAGACCCAAAGAGCAATCACTAAGTCGTTAAAAATCTCTGTATTAAATGTAAACAAGGTAATAAACAAAGACTTGAATCTAAATAAGTTAGTAAAATCATGTAATGCATTGATTAAGATAAACTTTTCAACTTACCAGAAATCGCGCTCAGACATATCCTCCTCCCAACCTTTACCATTAATTCGTTCAGTATACCTCCGGAATAACGTACTAACATTTTGTCGCAATAGAAGTACTTTTTACTTAAGTTATGAAGATAATGGCTGTGAAATAAATCTCGCTCCTGTGCCCTGACCTTTGATCCTATTTCGATGATACTCAACAGAACTCATTCAGTATATCTCTGGAACAATATTATAAAGTTTTGTCGCGATCGAGGCATTTTTACGTAAGTTATGACGCATTAAGGCGATGGAATGGATCCCGCTCCTATGTACTGACCTTTGACCCCATTTCTTCCATTTTCAAAAAGGTTCGTCGCCAGGTTGTCCCCTACCACGTACTAAAATTTCATCGATATCGAACCATTTTTACATGAGTTATCATGCGGACGGAGAGACAGAGAAAGCTGGAAGATATACGCTTCTTCAACCTACGGTTGGAAAGCGTAAATGAGGTCTATTAACTTTCCAAAAGAGCAGAAAAAGACTTACGACCTTAGTTCCAAGAACCCAAAGAAGGTTTCAGTAAAGGATTCTTTATTACTGCTGGTTTCTCGCACAATAGGAAATTAAAGTTAAGAAGAGTTGAAAAGAATGTTAAAATCAATTCTACATATCACCAAAATCCAAAGAAAGAAAGTAAAGAATCCAAAGAAAGTTTCAGCAGAGGATCCATGTATATTGTTGGTTTCTCGTGCAATAGGAAATTAAAGTTAAGAAAAGTTGAAAATAATGTTAAAATCAATTCTACATATTACCAAAATCTAAAGAAAGAAAGTAAAGAATCCAAAGAAAGTTTCAGTAAAGGATTGATGATGATTAATGGTTTTTCATACAATGGGAAACTAAAGTTAAGAAAAGTAGAAAATAATGTTAAAATCAGTTCTACATATTACTAAAATCCAAAGAAAGAAAGTAAAGAATCCAAAGAAAGTTTCAGCAGAGGATCCATGTTTATTGCTGGTTTCTCTTGCAATGGGAAATTAAAGTTAAGAAAAGTTGAAAATAATGTTAAAATCAATTCTACATATTACCAAAATCCAAAGAAAGAAAGTAAAGAATCCAAAGAAAGTTTTAGCAAAGGATTCATGTTTATTTCTGGTTTCTCGTGCAATGGGAAATTAAAGTTAAGAAGAGTTGAAAAGAATGTTAAAATCAATTCTACATATTACCAAAATCCAAAGGAAAAAATTAAAGAATCCAAAGAAAGTTTCAGCAACGGATTCATGTTTATTTCTGGTTTCTCGTGCAATGGGAAATTAAAATTAAGACAATTTGATAAGAATGTTAAAATCAATTCTACGTATTACCAAAATCCAAAGAAAGAAAGTAAAGAATCCAAAGAAAGTTTCAGCAGTGGATCCATGTTTATTGCTGGTTTCTCGTGCAATGGGAAATTAAAATTAAGAAAAGTTGAAAATTATCATAAAATCAATTCTACATATTACCAAAATCCAAAGGAAGAAAGTAAAGAATCCAAAGAAAGTTTCAGCAAAGGATTCATGTTTATTTCTATTTTCTCGTGCAATGGGAAATTAAAATTAAGAAAAGTTGTAAAGAATGTTAAAATCAATTCGACATATCATGATTACACTCCTACTGTATATTTAAAGTAGAAATTGCATTCCTTTATCCACAGAGCCTTCAAAGAGTGGAACGCCATCAGGATAAGTCTACCAGTCATACATCATAATCCACCACTCGATTTCTTGAAAAAATGAAAACAGAGACAGGTATGTATTCTATAGCTTTTACTCATATTCTTTCAAAGTCCCCTCCTGATGTGTCACCAATGGGCAATTGTGCCTTCGGACTGCAAAAAAGAAGCGCTTCCTAAACACAAACCTAAAACAATGATTGGACTATAGGAAGCAGTGGAAAAGTAGTGGAATAAAATACCACAACAGATTTTCAGAAATGTCTTGTTTCTAGCAAATCTATGTATAGCTTCACAATCCAGAGAAAGGGTTGTCGGATGGAACATTCAGGAAAGAAATATTTTTATCTTAAACATTAATAATAATGATATCATGATTAATAATATTGCTGGAAAACCGTTCTTAAAATGTTTGAAAATCGCCTTTAGCTGTGTCTACTTTAAGATAATTGATTGATTCTACATAGAAATATGGTTGATTATTTTCCAAGTTGTTCCATTGACTATGAATGACTTTAAAAATTGTATTCGTGCCGGAAAGGATTAAAAACCACGTGCTCGTTAAAAACGAAATTTCGGTGTCATCTTCCTTTTTTCTTTTTTCCACCGCTCAATATATTTTGCACCAATAGTGAATATTTTCTATTATTTTTTGAGATATTAGCGCATACGAATTTTGCTAAGATTTCTATAGTTTTCAGAAGCTATTTCGTTGATATTTAATCATTTCTGGAGCTATTTGTCAGTTTTGCGTAATATGTTTTTAAAACGAAGCCTGAAAAATACACCTTATTGTCTTCTGTCAACGTTAAATATTTACATTGTACACTGCGGTTTTCCTCTTTGACAATGCTACTCACTTTCACTGTGGAATATTACAACGAATGGTCCCAAACCCCAACGCCGTCAAACAGGAACTTTCCTAGATTTGGATTTAGCATTGAAAGAAAGGAATTTACTCCACAGATAACGCATTCTTTGTGAGTTTCTTTTTTAAAATGGCAAAGTACATAAATAGCATACTTAAGTTCAGCTGCTGTCAGTAAACTATGGTTAGCATTCTTGGGCTGGTCCATCTATTTCGCATCAAATAAATTGAGTGCCTTTGTTGCTTTCTTCTTTTCGTTTCCGTCCTCCCTTACCGGGAGATAATCCAAAGGCATCACCACAGAATGGGGAAGGGAATCACTTCTTCCGTGGCATTATTGCATACCTCGCGCCGTTTCCAAGAGACCGCCTTCCCATGAGACGAACTCTCGAGTCAATGTAACCATGTGCTTGAAGTTTGTTATCTCCGGGCGACATTCCCTCTTGGAAGCATCAGAATCTTTGGCGACCAATAAGACGACGTGGCTGCAGCTAGTGGGTATTAGAATACAGTTATTGTTCAAAGAGCTTCCTATGACGGGTCATAGCACGCACACACACACATATATGACGATAATCATATCGCTAGGATTCAGTACTTTATGCCTCGCCCAGAATCAAGTAGATTTCTTGGTATCCTCAAATACCTAAGATCAACGTAAATAACGCATGATGTATTCGATACAGGTTCGTATTACAGCGTTGCCAGAAATAAATTCATGATGTTTGGAAAGAATTCTGTGAATCATTAAAAATATTGATTCAAATTTATGCCGCAAAGAAAGTGATACGACACAATAGCTGAGCTAAAATGAATACGGAAAGCACAAAAAAAAAAAACATTTTTAGTAAGTCTTTTGTAAAAACGTTGCGAGCTTATGTATCACTTTGTCCGTCCGTATGTGCGCACCATATCTTTGGAACTATTAGTTCAATTTGAAAGATTTAAATATGGGAACGGGGATCCTTGTATTTCTGAATTTCTATGAAGCACGTTGTCGCCGCTAGAGGGAGTAATTGCAGATAACATCGAATTCAGGATTTATGCATTCTATATAATTGCTTCTGAATATCCTATTGAAAACGTTCTTCTTAGATTCTTAGAGATGAGAACAGGCCCCGGCTATGACAAAAAGGCTGCACCAGGAGGGGGGGGGGTTCTACTATATCAAATGTTTGACTTAAACCAGGGCCCGGACGAGCCTAGCTTAAGTTAATTCTTCCGCCGCTTACTTTTCTAATTATTTTTACTTAACACTGCTAACCGAATTAACTAAAGCAATGGGAAACGCACAACTGAATGCTTTGGTTCTAGTCTCTTATTTGTTCTTTGCCTAAAATTCTCAATTATTGCTAAATGCGCATTTCGCGTGCATTTCACAATGTCAAAACTTATGTGAGTGTTTTACCTCACAACTATGTATATTTTTCTTGACTGAAATTTTAAATTCTGGTAGTTAAAATATGAAAAATCGTATTTTTCAGTGATTCGGATAAAACATGAATGTGAACCGACTTGCAGACTGCAGAGGCCAGATCAAAGGTCAATTACCCTGGGCTGCTAGCTGTGGGGAAGGGATTAGGAGGAGGCAGGGATATCCTGTGCTTACTGAAAATCTGGAACACTCACCTTTGTATATATTTTAAAATAATACAACGTAGTTCGTCACTAATATTTATTTTTTCAAGCCGACCATGGTTTCGTTGGATATTGACCGAGCTTCATCAGGACGAATGGCACGTAAATATTCAAATTGTATATGAAATCAAAAATGGTGTTTACAGTCACGTGTTTTGGTTAGATGCTTCCACGAGCTTGATAGAAATGGCGTGGATGCCATGTCATTTACAAGTTGCGAAGACTTCTGATATATGTGGAAAGCTTCCAAAATACGAAGTTTGGCGGTTGAATCTGGCTTGTCAAGAAGTTTTGCTTCTTCAAAGAGAAATTTGTGGTCCTTTTCGTAACAGTGTTTAGCCATCAATGACTTCTTTAGGTCAAAATTACGAATGTAGGTCTTGTGCTCCTTCAATCGAAAACGTAAAGCTCTACGGGTATGTCCTATCAAAGCGATTCACATGGAATTTGATAAATTCACATGGACTTTGATAAATTCTCCACGAGTTTTTGTCTTCAACATAGTACTTTGATCACAAAAATCTCATTTTGTTTATGGGTTTAAAAATCACCTTAAAATTAAAGGTTCTGAGAATTTTTTGAAATTGTGTAGGCAATGTCACGGAAAAATGAAATAATGGCAAAATTATCTCGCAATGGGCGCATCACAGGAGTCAACATGAAGATAGGCTTCGGTTTCCGGAGTTTTGTTACAGCCGTGTCTATAATGGAAGTATTGTATCCTCGCTGTACTGCAACACGTTTAAGGAAATAACGTTCGTTTTCCAAACTGTCCTTATCTGGACATATATGTATCGCGCGATATAGGCAACTGTAAAAGGATCTGAGTTTTTGTTGCCAAGGGTGATTGGACTTAGCATAATCCTCCCTTCATGATGAATCATTCAAAGAGCAAAGGAGTGAAACTCTTTCCAGTGGTTTTGGTTTGATTCCTAAACGAAACCAAAACCACTGGAAATCATTCAAACGACGAATCATTAAAAGATCAAAGGAGCGAAACTCTTTCCAGTGGTTTTGGTTTCGATTAATAAACGAAAATAAAACCACTGGAAATCATTCAAACGACGAATCATTGCAAGACCAAAGGAGTGAAACTCTTTCCAGTAGTTTTGGTTTCGATTCCTAAACGAAACCTAACCCACTGGAAATCATTCAAACGACGAATCATTCAAAGACCAAAGGAGTGAAACTCGTTCCAGTGGTTTTGGTTTTGATTAATGAACGAAATCAAAACGACTGGAAATCAATCAAATGACGAATCAACCAATGACCAAAGAAGTGAAATTCTTTCCAGCGGTTTTGGTTTCGATTCCTAAACGAAACCAGAACTACTGGAAATCATTCAAAAATGAAAGGAGTGAAAATCTTACCAGTGGTTTTGGTTTCGATTCCTAAACGAAAACAAAACCACTGGAAATCATTCAAACGACGAATCATTCAAAGACCAAATCAGTTAAACTATTTCCAGTGGTTTTAGTTTCGTTTCCTAAACGAAACCAAACCCACTGGAAATTATTCAAACGACGAATCGTTCAAAGACCAAATCAGAAAAACTATTTCCAGCGGTTTTGGTTGCGACTCCTAAAGGAAACCAGAACTACTGGAAATCATTCAATAATGAAAGGAGTGATAATCTTTCCAGTGGTTTAGGTTTCGATTCCTAAACGAAAACAAAACCACTGGAAATCATTCAAACGACGAATCATTCAAAGACCAAATCAGTTAAACTATTTCCAGTGGTTTTAGTTTCGTTTCCTAAACGAAACCAAACCCACTGGAAATCATTCAAACGAGGAATCGTTCAAAGACCAAATCAGAAAAACTATTTCCAGCGGTTTTGGTTGCGACTCCTAAAGGAAACCAGAACTACTGGAAATCATTCAATAATGAAAGGAGTGATAATCTTTCCAGTGGTTTAGGTTTCGATTCCTAAACGAAAGCAAAACCACTGGAAATCATTCAAACGACGAATCATTCAAAGACCAAATCATTGAAACTATTTCCAGTGGTTTTAGTTTCGTTTCCTAAACGAAACCAAAACCACTGGAAATCATTCAAACGACGAATCATTCAAACACCAAATGAGTGAAACTCTTTCCAGCGGTTTTGGTTGCGACTCCTAAAGGAAACCAAAACCACTGGAAATCATTCAAACGACGAATCATTTAAAGATCAAAGGAGCGAAACTCTTTCCAGTGGTTTTGGTTTCGATTAATAAACGAAAATAAAACCACTGGAAATCATTCAAACGACGAATCATTGCAAGACCAAAGGAGTGAAACTCTTTCCAGTAGTTTTGGTTTCGATTCCTAAACGAAACCTAACCCACTGGAAATCATTCAAACGACGAATCATTCAAAGACCAAAGGAGTGAAACTCGTTCAAGTGGTTTTGGTTTTGATTAATGAACGAAATCAAAACGACTGGAAATCATTCAAATGACGAATCAACCAATGACCAAAGAAGTTAAATTCTTTCCAGCGGTTTTGGTTTCGATTCCTATACGAAACCAGAACTACTGGAAATCATTCAAAAATGAAAGGAGTGAAAATCTTACCAGTGGTTTTGGGTTTCGATTCCTAAACGAAAACAAAACCACTGGAAATCATTCAAACGACGAATCATTCAAAGACCAAATCAGAGAAACTCTTTCCAGCGGTTTTGGTTTCGATTCCTAAACGAAACCAGAACTACTGGAAATCATTAAAAAATGAAAGGAGTGATAATCTTTCCAGTGGTTTTGGTTTCGATTCCTAAACGAAAGCGAAACCACTGGAAATCATTCAAACGACGAATCATTCAAAGACCAAATCATTGAAACTATTTCCAGTGGTTTTAGTTTCGTTTCCTAAACGAAACCCAAACCACTGGAAATCATTCAAACGACGAATCATTCAAACACCAAATGAGTGAAACTCTTTCCAGCGGTTTTGGTTGCGACTCCTAAAGGAAACCAGAACTACTGGAGATCATTCAATAATGAAAGGAGTAAAAATCTTACCAGTGGTTTTGGTTTCGATTCCTAAACGAAAGCAAAACCACTGGAAATCATTCAAACGACGAATCAATCAAAGACCAAATCAGTGAAATTTTTTTCAGTGGTTTTGATTTCGATTCCTAAATGAAACCTAACCCATTGGAAATCATTCAAATGACGAATCATTCAAAGTCCAAAGGAGTGAAACTCGTACCAGTGGTTTTGGTTTTGATTCCTGAACGAAATCAAAACCACTGGAAATCATTCAAACGATGACTCAATCAAAGACCAAAGGAGTAAAACTTTTTCCAGTGGTTTTAGTTTCGTTTCCTAAACGAAACCAAAACCACTGGAAACCATTCAAACGACGAACCATTGAAAAATGAAATTAGTGAAACTCTTTCCAGCGGTTTTGGTTTCGATTAAATATTACCTGTGGTTTTGGTTTCGATTCCTAAACGAAAGCAAAACCACTGGAAATCATTCAAACGACGAATCATTCAAAGACCAAATCAGTGAAACTATTTCCAGTGGTTTTAGTTTCGTTTCCTAAACGAAACCAAAACCACTGGAAATCATTCAAACGACGGATCATTCAAAGACCAAATCAGTGTAACCATTTCCAGTAAACGAAACCCAAACCACTGGAAATCATTCAAAGACCAAAGCAGTAAAACTAGTTCCAGTGGTTTTGGTTTTGATTCCTAAACAAAACCAGAACTACTGAAAATCATTCAAAAATGAAAGGAGTGAAAATCTTACCAGTGGTTTTGGTTTCGATTCCTAAACGAAAGCAAAACCACTGGAAATCATTCAAACTACGAATCATTCAAAGACCAAATCAGTGAAACTATTTCCAGTGGTTTTAGTTTCGTTTCCTAAACGAAACCAAAACCACTGGAAATCATTCAAACGACGAATCATTGAAAAATGAAAGGAGTGAAAATCTTTCCAGTGGTTTTGGTTTCGATTCCTAAACGAAAGCAAAATCACTGGAAATCATTCAAACGAAAAATCAATCAAAGACCAAAGCAGTGAAACCTTTCCCAGCGGTTTTGGTTTGATTCCTAAATGAAACCAGAACTACTTGAAATCATTCAAAAATGAAAGGAGTGAAAATATTTCCAGTGGTTTTGGTTTCGATTCCTGAAAGAAATCAAAACCACTGGAAATCCTTCAAACAACGAATCAATCAAAGACCAAAGGAGTGAAACTCTTTCCAGCGGGTTTGGTTTGATTCCTAAACGAAACCAGGACTACTTGAAATCATTCAAAAATGAAAGGAAGGAAAATCTTTCCAGTGGTTTTGGTTTCGATTCCTAAACGAAACCTAAACAACTGGAAATCATTCAAACGACGAATCATTTAAAGAGCAAGGAGTGAAAAACCCTTTCCAGTGATTTTGGTTTTGATTCCTAAACGAGACTTAAACCACTGAAAATCATTCAAACGACGAATCATTCAAAGACCAAAGTAGTGAAACTCTGTCCATTGGTTTTGGTTTGCATTAGGTGCAAAATTTATATCTTTTCTGAGGTCTGACGTATAATTCACTTCAACCCGCGACACTGACTGGGGCGCAATAATGAATACCAATGAGCGAGAAAACATAAAACGGAAAATCGATGCCAGAGAATATGCGATTTCCCCGAATAAACGCGGAAAATCTGATGTATGGAAGTACACTGGCGTGCAAAAAGTAAGGGCGAGACGGTTTTTCAAATCTAACGCCGTGCAGAAGTGTTCCACATATACTAAAATCATACCATAAGATCCCCATAATGTGAGAATATGGGACAAGTGAGCAAAACCGTCCAAACAAGGAATCCAAAAGATACAAAGGCACTTTATTGAAAAGGTAGCTTCGAGCACAACTGGACAGAAGACTTAAACGTCCATGTGACAGGCGGCTGCCAAAAAACATCCAGTCTTTAATAGAGGATATGATCACCCCTGACTGCGTTGCAGGATTTACAACGTATGTCCATGCTGAGGACGAGGTCGTCAAGCAGCTGTTGAGGCATCGCGGCCCATTCCTCTTGTAGCGCCAATCGCAGCTGCGGAATCGTTGCTGGCGGCTGGTGACGTGCTGTCAAGCGTCTCTCGAGAAGGTCCCACACGTGTTCGATTGGATTTAGTTCCGGAGACCATCCATGCGTTAAATATATCTTCACTCTCCAACAGCTCTGCGACAGCCACTGTACGATGAGGTGTAGCGTTGTCGTCCATGAAGAGGAACTCAGGACCCAATATAAACAAGAGGAACTCTAAACATTTTCTTCATATGTAGAGGATTTTAGGAAGAGAGTGTCTGTCCCCAGGTCTTAAACAACCCTTAGAAAGAGGAAGATAGGAGATTTGGGCCCGAGTGCCCGATAGGAAAGTGACACGGAAGCGAAGTAGAAAGGGGGAGGAAGACGCCCTTATTTATTACCGGGGAGCCAGTATCCGGGGTCCGACGGCTTAACGAGCCCATCCGACGCACAGCGAATATTTAGTGGATCGAGCGTTCGTACCTGCCTGGGATTGAACCTGAGGTGCTTTACGGGGGCAGTCACGAACGTTGCCCACTAGGCCACCCACAACCCTGCACCTCTCAACAGACGCACGTGAGGAAGGAGAACCTCGGTAAAATAGCGGACACTAGTGACTGAACCTCCTTGGAAGATGTGGAGGTCAGTAAGGCTACCAAGCATGATACCGCCCCAAACGAGAACTCCGCTACCTCCAAACCGGTCCCTTTCGATGATTTTGGAGGTTTGATTGCGTGATCCCTGCTCTCTCCAGATGTGTATACGTCCAGAATCGCTCGTCAGACTAAATCGGCTCTCATCCGTAAAGCGAACTCGACCCCATTGCTGATGTGTCCAGTTCTTGTGTTCCTGGCACCACAGAAACTGCCGTCTCCGATGAGCAGGCGTTAATGGCACACACCGTACTGGTCGTCGTGCAAATAGACCACCTTTGTGCAGCCTCGTGGCCATGGTAAAACGGGATAACGGACGTCCAGTTGTCTGTTGCATGTGCCTTGCGATTTCTCCCGCTGTCTGCCGTCTGTCTCTTCTCGCATGTAGGACAATATACCGGTAGTCCGCCGCCGTGGTTGCTCGTGGACGACCACTGCTAAACTCCCGGACAGCTGTTCCAGTCATTTGAAATGCTCTCCAAGCTCGTGAAGCGGTGCTGTGAGCGATCCCGAACTCCTTGGCCACACTAGTCACACTTCGACCTTCTTCCAACTTCCCAATGACGCGACCTCTGGTAAAGGCATCCAGATGTCGTCTACTGGATTGCCTGTTGGCCATATCACACGGTGGCAGCAACTCGAGGTCGTTCAAACCGATGTGCACCGTGCAATGGCTTTCACCGAATTGCTGAGCGTACAGCGCCCGTGTGCTTTATACACTTCCTACAATCCCCCCCTACATCATGCTGCATATATGCGGATCCCCTACGGTACCGGATCCTAGTCTATCTCCTGAGTGGTATTTCGGTCCGTTCTGTTTGCTCGTTCCACTGATATGCTAATTTCTCCTCTTCGGCCTTAATTTTTGCACACCAGTGTATTTCGAAGAAATAATTGAGTTGGAAACTAATAAAAAAGTTGAGTACGTTCAATGTATAAAGTCTAAACACATATTAAAGTATACGACATATGCAAGTTTGCAGTAAACAACCGACTTCAACGAAATTTGATAATTTCTTAATTAAAATAAGAAAGAACAAGAAAGTTGACACCGAATTTTTGGGTGTAATAAGCAAGTCTTTTGAATCCGTTCTGACGCAAATTAAATTTATCAAAGTTATTCAAAGTCAATGGAACCGGTATGGAAAACAATAGATCTGACCAAAGAAAGAAGATTTTCAATCGGGTTTTTAATCCCTCAGATATTGCTGTAAACGGAATCGTGAGCTTACGAACTCTTAGAAATAGAGATATCGACAAAAATAGGATGTGACTTTCCGTCCCCTGGTGGGAAAACCATGCATTATTTTAGGAAGAAAGTATTCTCAAAAGGTTTATCCCTATAAGCGGTATAGGTCGAAGAAAAGTAAATTAGTCGAGTTTTCAGGAGCCCAGATTTTGCAACAAAAACTTCAGAACCAGAAATTAACACATATGACCACTTGTGGCTAAACCATTCTTTACCAAACATAAGAAATTATGTGAAAAATATTTTCCATCAGGTCTTGTATGCGATACATGAAGAATTTTTCGAATCAGAGCTTTAGGAGCAAAAATAACGCAGAAAACGCAATTAACCTTTGTGCCCCCTAGCGGAAAGTGTATGATTTATTTGAAAATTTTGAATTTATAGGAAAAACATTTCGCATCGGAAACACTATCCAACACAGAATGAATTTTTCAAATCGTACTCTTAGAAGTAGAAGAAAATTTTCCTAAAAGGTTTGTCGACATGAGTAGTATCGGTCAACAAACGACGTTTTTTTCAATCGAAAATTTAGAAGCTCATATATTGCTGCAAATACAACAGAAGCGGAAATTAAGATTTACGCCCCCTGGTGGCCAAACTAATTTTTTACAAAAATTAGAAATTATGTGCAAACGATTTCCCGTGAGGAGCTGTATCCGGTGCAGAAAGAATTTTTCAAATCGGAGATTTAGAAGCAGAGATACAGGGGGAACGCAATTTACCGCTACGCCCCTAGCAGAAAGTCTATGAATTACTTGAAAATTTTGAAATTATATGAAAAGCATGTCACACGGAAAACACTATCCAACAAAGAAGGAATTTTTCAAATTGGACTCCTAGAAGTAGAGATATTGACAAAAAATAGGTGTGCATCTACGCCTCCTGGCGCAGAAACTGTGGAATATTTTAAGAAGAAAATATTCCGAAAAAGGTTATCGATATGAGTGGCATCAGTCTACGAAATAATTTTTTAATCGATATTTTAGAAGTTCAGATTTTATGGCAAATACATCAGAAGCAAAAATTAACACTTACGCCCCCTGGTGGCCAAAGTATTCTTTACCAAAAATTTGAAATTATGCGCAAAAGATTTTCCATCAGGAGATGTATCAGCTGAAGAAAAAATATTTCAAATCGGAGTTTTAGAAGGAGAGTTACCGGAGAAAATGTAATTTACTTTTACGCGCCCTAGCAAAATATTAATGCTTAATTTGAAAAAGTAACTATATCTAAAATACTCTTTGACATAAATGAAATCGAAAGATATAATTTTTTTTCAATCGGGTGTTTAGAAGCAAATATGTGGAATAAAACGTATTCTTGAATTCGACATCATCTGCATTTACGCCCTCTACCGGCGAAATCGTACATCGTAAAAACAAAACAAAATAAGTGATCATCATTTGCATATTTCAAGCTTCCCAATGCAAAAAGAATTTTTCAAATGGGACTAATAGTTGCTGAGATATCGTGGGTACAGACGGACGGACGGACAAACCGAAAACAGAGGCACGATCTTTTTTTACAAAAGACGTGCTAAAAATGTATCTGCCACTGTTAAAGATAAAATAGTGAAAGCTTGTGCGAAACTCTGCACTAATGATAAGCGACCTTTTGACCGCATCGAAGGACAAGGATTTCTGGAGGTAGCATAATGCTTATTTGATACAGGTGCAACAGAAGGATCAGTTCCAGCGCAAGATATGCTACCTCAGGATTACACTTTCAAGGCACGTCAAAAGTTCAGCTGACACTATAAGATTAGAATACGTTATACAAATGAACGAGAAGTGATAGTTTGGTGGCGCTATAACAACTAATATGTGGACCTCTACCTTTAGGAAAGAAGCATATATGGCTTTTACCTGCCACTTTGCAGATATTGACTTCGTTTCGAGAAGTGTGGTGTTAACAACTATTGCATTTCCTCTAGTACCAAAGACAGGAGAAACCATAAATTCAGAACTTTTGCAAACCCTTGAAAATGTGGGATTTGATTGCTCTATGCTTGCGACAAAAGTAGTATTTGTAAGTGATGAAGGGGCAAACATAGTTTCGGCATTAAGATGTTTTCGTCGTTTAACTTGTGCCTGCTAACTCTTGAACACTGTATTGAAACACAGTTTTACAGAAGCAACTGAAGCACGGCCAGAGTTGGAAACAAGTATAGAAAACTGTAAATCGCTTGTTGCTTACTTAAAAAAATCAGGAACTGTGTCGCAGTTGAAAAAATCTGTTTATCAAGAAGTCGAAACTCGCTGGAATACTCTTTTTGCTATGCTAGAATTTGTAAACGACCAGTTAAGTGATATTAGGGATGTTTTGGCCATCAAAAACAAAGCCTTTTGTATGGAAGGATTAAATTCTGATATTTGGTCTGTTTTGACAAAGTTTCTAAAACGGTTTGAGGAAGTCTCTAGCCATCTTGAGGGAGATTTGCATCCCATACATATGGTACTTCGCTGGTATCACTTACTCATGAAGCACTGCGCCGTTTTCTCAACAGATTCAGATATTTTAATAGTACTGAAAAAAAAAACACAGAAAAATGGTTGCACAGCAAAATAGATATTAACGATTTACATAAAGTGACAACCTTTCTGCATCCGAACTTCAAATCGTTAAAAATGTTATCGGAAAATGAAAGAAAATATGTACATTTATAAATACGTTCTATGATCGACGGAATTAACGAAGCGGAAACATTGGCTTCAGTATCGACGATACGGGAACTACCCACGCTGAAGCATACGCCATCAAGTATGTTTGAAGAACTGGAAGATGAATTTGAAAGTGGGAGTCGATCACTTAGAAGCTTAGGATTTGCTCATTTGGTGGAAAAATTCAAAATTTCCCAAATTAGCCAGTATTGCAAGACGTTTATTGTGCATGCCAGCTAGCAGTACTGCAAGTGAACGTGCCTTTAGTGCAGCGGGCAGGGTGTTAGAAGAAAGAAGATCGAGATTAAATTCTCTAGCTTTGGACGCAATTCTGTTTTTGAGAAGTTATGAGAGACTACGAGCTAAAGCATCTTCTAATGATGTTTTTGTTCTACAAGTGTTGAAACACGCTGAAAGTGAATCAAGAAATAGCGTTTTTGGAATAATTATTTCCTTAAAGAATACAAGACATTTTACTTCGGTAATAACACTTATTCACTATCTACCAACAAGTAATTGGAAACCTGTGATACCAAAGGAAAACGAAGTTTATTCACCTTCAATAGTTGGTGGAGCCTCCACGAGCGGCGATTGCAGCTGCGACCCTCCGTGGCATACTGTCAACCAGGCGTTGTACGACGGCTAGCGGTATTTTCTTCCACTCGGCTTGCAGAAGACAGGTTAGTTCCTTCACCGATTTCGGACGGTGAAGGCACACCTTAAGTCGACGCTCCAACTCGTCGCAGAGGTGCTCGATAGGGTTAAGGTCCGGGCTATGTGCAGACCAGTACATTCGATTAACCCCATTGTCACCATACCAAGCCATGGTGGACCTCGCAACATGACAGGTGGCATTGTCATCCTAAAAGTAACAAGGGTCCATCCCGTAAAACTGCCACAACGTAGAAAGCTCATGGCCATCCAAAATGGTGCAGTAGGTCTTGCGTTGAGTCTACCAGGAATTGCGACCAAGGGTCCCGCGCCATACGAGGAGAAATACCCCCATAGCATAATTACACCGCCGCCGAACTTCACAGTCGGCACAATACATTACGGCAGGAGGCGTTCTCCAGGTAGACGCCAAACCCAGACGCTGCGATCCGAACGGTAGAGGGTGAACCTTGATTCGTCGCTCCAGAGAACCTGTTTCCACTGTTCAACGATCCACTGTCGACGTTCTTTGCACCACGTTAGCCGAGCAGCGCTATTGGACTTGGTGATCAAAGGCTTGTGGGCGGCAGCACGTCCATGATAACCAAGCAGATGAACTTTCTAACGGATGGTATTCATCGAAAGAACACTCCGGGATGCCTGCTGAAACTCCTCGCGGATGTGGCCGATCGGTTTGGTGCGGTACTTCCGAATTTCTCTGGCCAGCACCCGTCGGTCTGTAACTCCTAGGTTTGTGGGTGTGCCGGGTGGGGGCACATTCCGACAGTCACCTCTGATCTTCCACTTGCCAATCACGTAAGCCACTGTCAATTTTGGGTACTTCAACTCTCTGGATATGTCACGTATGGATCGGCCATTTCTGTGATACCCGACGATTACACCTTTCTTGAAATCAGGGAGCTCCGAACTGCGTGGCATCTTGCATGCGACTGGTTGCGTTGTTGTTTCCCACACGATATTTAACGGTGGCAGCCGTGACCTGTATCAGGACCGCAGATATTGTCGATTGCAGGGGTGTCCAATTACTTGTTGGTAGATAGTGTATATTTGATACCTCAATGCTTATTTTCTTGTTAATGCAAAATTATTGTTTCTCAGCAATTAAACAGAAGTAACATAATGGACGGTTTATAACTTCCAGGACCGAAAATATATGTATTCTGCCCCCGTCAATACTAACCTACGCGGCATAATATAAAATAGTCCCGAAATTAGAAAAAAATATACAAAAAAAAAATCAGCCGAATATACCGTTAACGATTTTTCCATTAAAATACCGATTGTAATCATAGGCAACTAAGAAAAAAACGAAATTTTACTTCATCATTTGGCACCGGTACCTAAATAAATACAAGGCCTTAATTTGATATCATGAAAGAAGTATGGTCTCAGATTGCTTCATATTGTTGAATTTAAATGAAATGACGGGATCTTTAGTTCTTTTATTTATTATAATTTTTTTTTAATTTTCGCTTTAAACAATTAGTGTTTCAGAAAACAGCTGATATAATAAAGTTCCATTAACAAATCATTACGACCTATATATGTAGTGCACATTTGCTCGATACGAAATCGAACCAATTCCGTCAGCAAAACCGGAATATGCAATTCTCATGTCATGCAGAAATTACGTACATTTTATAATAATATTCTAATGTAATTTAAACGTTCAAAACCCTTATTTAAATTTGAATGAAACAAATTAAACGTATTTAATTAGGTAAACGAATTCACTTGATACACTTGGGAAACAAAATTAAAGGCATTTTATTACCTGAATATGATGCACATTATAATAATAATAAATATGACCCTTTCTCTCTTTTTGGGGATCGACATTAACGGGAAGCATTAATATTGTTATCTGATCACGAAAATGTAAATAGAAATAAAATGATATGCTTCATTTTTTCTCATTTTCGCATAAGGAAAATTTGCACAAATGTTAAAACCCGAGCTGGTCCGGGCCAGCAGTATAAAATGTTATTACGGGACCGGGCCTTAAAAAATGAGCCCATGCTTATCTCTAGGTCTTCTTTCCAATCCATACCATTTATAATAAAGACTATTTTCGGCACAGTTTCTTTTTTAAGTAATGCACAGTTTTTTCCTCTAAGGGGCATAATGTATGAATTTCCCGATATCTCTGCTTCTAAAAGTCTGATTTGGAAAATTCTTTCTGCATCGGATACAGCTTCTGGTAGGAAATGTTCTGCGTATACGAGGGTTCTACTGAAAGTAATGCAAATGTGGGCATAACCTTTTTATTGACTGACATAGGTCGTTCAAATTGCACAGTAACTCTTCTTCTATAGTAAACATTCTACTACATCATAGGTAAATAGTGGATTCCAAGCAAAAGTAACGTGCATTGAGTTAATGACGAAAGAAGGGTGCAGGCTGTTCGACATCCACAGAAGGCTACAGAATGTTAACGGATATACCATTGACAAGCGCAATGTGAACAAATGGATGACCCAGGTAGCAATATAATCTTGGACCAACCGTGGGCTTTCAACGGTCGGCCCAGCGACGAGGCGACGAGGCGGCCAACAATTAGATATGTGTTGGTTCAACGGTTGGACCTACATTGGAAAACTGTTGCAAACAGTTTTCCAATGTGATGATGTGTTGTTGGACAACCATGGTTGGTCATATGTTGTTGGACAACCATCGGACAACCGTTAAGTGGTCATTTGTTGAGAAAAAGGTTGGTCATGTGTGGTTGGAAAAACCGTTGGCCAATCTTCGATAAACAACCAACCTTCACCCAACGCTGCCGACGCAAAAATATCATTGGGCCAACCATTGGCCAATGTCAGTGTGCTACTTGGGGAAGGCGTGTAAAAGAATGGGAAACCAACATTGTAGACAAGCCACGCAGTGGGAGACCATCATCTACGACCACTGACACGAATATTCAGTGAGTAGATGAATTGATTCGCACGGAGAAACGAGTCACAATCCGTGAGCTTGTTGCACAACTGGACTGTGGTCACAATGCCATACAGAAGATGGTGGAAAACCTAGAGTATTGGAAAGTGTGTGCAAAGGGGGTACTTCGGCAGTTGACAGGAGAGAACGGTACAAATCTTATCTGATATGCTGGAAGCGTTTGAAACCAATGAAGACGCGTTTTTTTTTCGGATCTGGTGACAGGAGTGAAACGTGGGCGTACCTTTGCGGTCCGGAAATGAAGAATCAATCCATGGAATGACGTCACACCTCTTCACCAAGGCCTAAGAAGTTCAAGAGCCAGCGATCAGAACAGAAAGTCATGGTGACTGTTTTTTGGGATGACAGAGGTTTCATTCTCCCTGATTTTCTGGAACGTGGCCGTACCATGACCAGCGAGCAGTACATTGAGACAGTCAAGAAGCTTAGAGAAGCCATAAGGAGGAAGAGACCAAAAAGAATTTGAAAAGGATCCACATTCACCATGACAATGCGAGACGACTCACGTTTTTGGCAAAAAATCACGCGATCTGGAAATTAGGCTGGTCGGTTGTCCGCCATCCCGCGTGCATCCCACATCTGGCGCCCTCCGACTTCCATCTGTTCGGTCCAATGAAAGACGGTCTCCGGGGACAACGATATAATGAGACAGACGAGGTAAAAGTGGTTCTGAAGAAGTGGGTACAATAGTCCACACCTTAATATTTTCAAAGAGGATTCGAGAGTTGGGTTCGACGATGACGCAAATGATGGAAACTATGTTGAGTAGCATCTTTGCATAGAGAAAAAGTTAATTTACCAAAATGTGCCACTTGGACAACCTCTCTCAGTTAATGAAAAAGTTATGCCAACTTTTGCATCACTTTCGGTACAACCGTCATAATTTATTCAATGTAATTGTTACCGAATATCCGATTAAAGACATTCTCCCTTCCAATCCATGCCATTTATACCGAAGACTATTTTGGGCAGAGTTTCTTTTACAAGTAATGCATAGTTTTCCCGCTAGGGGGCATAAAGTGTTATTTCCCCGATATCTCTGCTTCTAAAAGTCCGATTTCGAAAATTCTTTCTACAACGGATAGAGCTTCTGGTAGGAAATGTTCTGCATGTAATTTCGTATTTTTGGTAAAAAATAGTTTGACGTATAGCTGGCGTAAGTAAATATTTTTGTTTCTGATGTATTTGCAGCAATATCTCTGCTTCTGAAAAATCGGTTTAAACAGTTCTTTCCGGGTGAGATACCATTCACCAAGACAAAACTTTTTAGAATACATTAAAACAATACACAGCTTTTTCGCCACGGGAAGTAGATGTATATCTTATTTTTGTCGACATCTCTGCGTCTAACAGTCCGATTTGAAAAATTCCTTCTTTGGTGGAGATTGTTTCTGGTGCGAAATGTTCTGCATATAATTTAAAATTTTTCTTTGCGCGCAAGTGCGACACTATAGGGCATAAAAGACCGTTTTAAAAATGCTTTATACTATTACCTTTGTGATATACTTTGGCTGCACTCGCGGAGTTTTGTGGTTCACGCTGCTGGAGCTAGGTGGTTTTAGTTCGCATTTCCGCCTCTAAACATCCTACTGAAAAATTTCTGTTTTTCCTTATTATGTTATGCGCTACAATAAATATAGGTAATGTTATATTTTATAAATAATGCACAACTTGCCAGTTAGGGGACTTAAAGATCAAAACATATTTCTCAATATCTTAGCTTGCAAGAGACGTATTTGAAAAATTACTTTTCCTTAGCATTGCTTTTGCCCGTTAATCAAAATTCTTCCACTTGGGGTCGTAAAATTTATATAATGGTTTCTCTATATCTGTTCTTCTAACTATTAAATTTGCAAATATTTTAAGAAATTTTTGTGCATAATTTGTTGATTTTTCGTAAAGTTTTACAACCCTTAGTGGGAGAAAGTAACTGTTTCTATCACTTCATGTTTTTTCTATTGTAGAAGTACGAAGGTTTTTTTTTTTTTGGTTGTTTTTTTTTGTTATGGGTTCCATTCACTATGAATCACTGAAATATTTTATTCGTGTAAGAAAGTGCCCAAAACACGTGCTCATTAGAACCGAAAATTCGGTGTAATCTTCCTTTTTCCTTTTTATTTGGAGATTTAACGTCCACTGTGAGCAACTCAATAAGCTATGGACAGTCGCCCGCCGTTCCTAATTTAGGGTCACTGATTCCAGGAAAGAGAAACAGATAGTGCCTTAAGACAACACAAAATCCATGCCTCACAGGATTCGAATCCGGTCCCACCTCGGACGAATGGTTAAAAGCCAGAGCTTATATCACTGCTCAACGGGAGCTGCCAGGGATAAAATGCTCTCTCCCTCTGTCATTTGAGAGTGAGGGTTGAGGTTAGATTTGAACACCACCGTCAGCAAATCGATGGGAGCAACCGTCCCTTAATTAGGGCTGGTTGGCAGACGGCCTAACGATAAACGTTTGTGACAGTCACGGAAATGTCTCCGGTTCGATCTCATACAGCTACAAACGATCCAACCACTAAATATCCGCCGTGCGCCAGATAGACACGTTAATCCGTGAGAACCCGGTTACTGGCCTCCCGATTATGAATAAGGACGTCTTCCTCCCCTTTCTGCTTTGCTTCCGTGTGCCTTCCTGGCAGCCCACTAAGGGTTGTTTAAGCTTTGGTTTAAACTCTAGGCAACAACTTCTAAGGGTTTTTTGAGCCTTGGGTTCAGACACTCTCTTCCTAAAATCGTATACATAAATCTCTAAATCTCTCTCACTTAGGGCCACAGGTTCCAGGTAAGGGATAGAGCTAGTGACGTAAGACAAACACAACATCCATGCCTTACAGGGATTCGAACCCCGACCCATCTCGGACAAAGGGTCCTAAGACGACTCTTAGAACACGGCCCCACCGGGATGGCCCCTCCTTTTCAAAGTAACACTCTTGAATTTCTCATAACTTGCATGGCTTTGTCTATCACCTTTATCTAAATTTGTCCAAAATAAATGGCTCAATTTCTCTGTGTGACGCGGTGTTGCCATTGTACTAGTTTAAACTCCGGTTGACTTAATATATTTTCATAATCTGCTGATTGCTCGCTGTTTTAAGACCACTACACACTCGGAAACATGCTGTCTAAGAGTGTCTGCATTCTTTCAGTCCTCACCATCTACTGATCCAATGGACAAGACTCTCGCCAGAAATGGTGTAAAGGTGATATTTCTCTGCTTTAAAAGCACCTATACACTCAGAGACATGCTGTCTAAGAATGTCGGCTTTCATTCAGTGCTTACCATCTACTGATCCAATGGACAAGACTCACCTGAGAAAATTTGTCTGAAGCTGATTTTTATATGTTTTAAGACCACCTGCACCCACAGGGATATGCTGTCTAAGAATGTTTTCATTCTTTCAGTACTCACCATCAACTGATCCGGTGGACAAGACTCTCGTCAGAAATAGTGTGAAGTTAATATTTCTCTGTTTTAAGAGCATTTGTACACTCAGGAACATCATGTCTAAGAATGTCTGCATTCTTTCAGTACTCACCATCTACTGATCCAATGGACAAGAGTCACGTCAGAATTGCTGTAAAGCTGATATTTCTCTGTTTTAAGACCACCTACACACTCAGGAACATCCTGTCTAAGAATGTCTGCATTCTTTCAGTACTCACCATCTACTGATCCAGTGGACAAGAGTCACGTCATAATTGCTCTGTAGCTAATATTTCTCTGTTTTAAGAGCACCTATACACTCAGAGACATGCTGTCTAAGAATGTCGGCTTTCATTCAGTACTTACCATCTACTGATCCAATGGACAAGAGTCACGCCAGAATTGCTCTAAAGCTGATATTTCTCTGTTTTAAGACCACCTACACACTCAGAGACATCCTGTCTAAGAATGTCTGCATTCTTTCAGTACTCACCATCTACTGATCTAATGGACACGAGTCACGTCAGAATTGCTCTAAAGCTGATATGTCTCTGTTTCAAGATCACCTACACACTCAGGAACATCCTGTCTAAGAATGTCTGCATTCTTTCAGTACTTACCATCTACTGATCCAATGGACAAGAGTCACGCCAGAATTGCTCTGAAGCTGATATTTCTCTGTTTTAAGAGCACCTATACATTCAGAAACATCCTGTCTAAGAATGTCTGCATTTTTTCAGTACTCACCATCTACTGCTTCAATGGACAAGACTCACCTCAGAATTGCTCTGAAGCTGATATTTCTCTGTTTTAAGCCCCATTACACACTCAGGGACATCCTGTTTAAGAATGTCTGCATTCTTTCAGTACTCATCATCTACTGCTTCAATGGACAAGACTCACCTCAGAATTGGTAGTGAAGCTGCGGAACACGAAGACTAGAACGTTTGGCCTTGGCTTTTTGGAAAAAGTTATGTATCTGGAACAGTGAGTATCCTGCATCAGGGGCTAATTCGATAACGCTTTTAATTTCGTGTTGTCTAGAATGGGTATCGGAGGAGACAGCGAAGGCTCTTCTAATTCGAGAACAGAAGACGGCTGTTTTGTATTCTGCTGGACAGAAAGAGTTGCGGAGCATCAGGTTGCGGACGGACGCTGTTTTAAAACAGTCTTGTATACAGATACGATTGTCAGGCGATTTGCTCAATAAAATATCCAGATAGGGTAAAGCATTGTTGTGTTCGAGCTCCATCGTGAAGTAAATCGGATTGCTAGTATAGTTGTACTACATACATACAGTAGCGAACAAAAGTATTTGGCGAAACACTTTTTCGACCATAATTTTTTCTGCTGGACCAAATCGGGTTATTTTGGGATATGATATGAGTTGATTCGTGGGTTACAATGCCACGTAGTTTGTATTTTGCTCAGAGCGAATTTGTCGTTCGAAATGGGCCATATTCAAGAGTCACCAATTCTTACCCATTTGTTTGCTGCATGCATTAATGTTTTTCTTGTAATTTTGTGGGTTTTGTGATGTGTAGTGTCATAATAAGCCAATCTTAAGTTTTCAGAAATGCTTAAAAGGCGGAGATCCTTGTTGGAGCTCGCCAGACGGCTGTGAACATGATGGAATCCGGAATGCGCGTCACCGACATTGCGAGGGCCCTGAAGATCCAACACTAGTCCGTTTCAGCTATCCTGCAACGTTATATGAAGACTGGGACAGTCGAGAACAGTCCGCGATGTGGTAGGCCTCGTTCCACTACGTTGCGTCAGGAAAGACGCATCCTCGGTCAATCTCGTGCTGATCCCACCTTGACTGCTGTGGACATCGCCGCCGAATTTCGCGACAGCGACGACCTGAACGTCAGCCGAATGATCATCTCCCGTCGTCTCTTTGCTAGTGGATTGAATGGAAGACGCCCTGCCATGAAACCACTCATTGGAGTCAAGAATCGACGAGCCAGTGTCGCGTTCGCGCGCCGTCATCGACACTGGACCGCGGCGGACTGGAGTAAGGTGCTTTTCACCGACGAGATCAAGTTCAACTTGTTCGGATGTGATGGCATCCGATACGTACGACGTGTGTGTGGCCAGATATTCAACCCCCTATTCATTCAGCCGACTGTCAAGCACGGAGGAGGATCGCTCATGGTTTACGGCGCCTTCTCTTGCCATGGAATGGGCCCCATCATCAAGATTGACGGAATAATGACCTACCAGAGCTACACAAAATGCTCATCAACGATGTCTTCCCATGGGCAAACCAGAACATGCCACTCGGGTGTATCATGCAGGAAGACAACGACCCGAAGCACACCTCCTGAGTAGCGAAAGCAGCCTTCCAGCAGCAACAGGTCACACTTCTAGACTGGCCAATCCAATCTCCAGACCTCAACCCCGTCGAGCACATGTGGGAGTAGCTGGAGAGACGATGTGCGAAGAAAACCTGCCGGAATAGGGCCCAGAAGTTCGACCAGCTGTCTGCAGAATAGGCGCGAGTCTCGCAGGTCACCGTCGAGAAGCTAGTGGACTCGATTCCGGCCCGTTGTGCAGCTGTTATTAAGTCTCGTGGTTATCCCACTAAGTATTAGTTATTGTTTTGTCGTTTTCTCGTACTTGTTTTCTGTTATCGTTGCATTAAATGAATGTGATATACACCTACTTTGTTGGTCAATTTGTATGATCTTTGCGATTAAACTCGGTACCTGATCTATGTTAAGGTTTCCGATCCATCTGCATATACGTCATATTTGCAACTGAATATCACATACCATATCCCAAAATGACCCAATTTGGTGCAGCAGAAAAAAAATTATGGTCGAAAAAGTGTTTCGCCAAATACTTTTGTTCGCTACTGTACATATAACTAAGCTGTTCTCTGAGATTCAGAGGTTAGCTCCAAAAAGAAATACAAACTTCCAGATATTTTTACTTATTGTTGTCGTATCAAACTTCACCATTTACAGCGATCTTGACATACAACTCGGACTTCACTGATATCCATTACACACCGTACACAAGATCTTTTGTACTTCATACTCATAATCTTTTTCTCATGCAGACACTCTTGAATCTGATCCACCCATGTCTTCCTTGGCCTTCCTCTGCCTTTCCTTCCTGCCACTTGGGCTAAAAAGATTTTTTAGTAAACATCTCATCACTCATTCTTTCAACATGGCCAAACCAGCGAAGCGTATTAGTCTCCACCTTGCTAACAACATTTTGCTTAACATTACACAACTGCAACACATCTTCATTCCTCACTCAATCAGACCGTGTCTTGCCACAAACCCCACGTAAGTAATGCATTTCTCCAGCACACAAACGACTTCTATGTATCTTCTGCGGTACCCAGGTTTCACTGCCATATATCAGAGTAGGAACACTTACACTTTCATATACAGCCATGCGGGACTCTCTAGAGAACCCATCATTCCTGTGAAAACCTCCCAGTGCAGTTATGACTTTCAGTGAAGAATTCACGCGCCTACTAATTTCACCATCCAATTTGTTCTCTCTATGAAACATGCTTACGAAATACACAAACTCACTCACCTGGTCAATCACTGTGCCATTTAGACTTACATTACATTCAGTGCTACCAGTTCCTCTCTCAAAAACCATAACTTTGGTCTTTCCCTTATTTATACTCAGTTTGAATTTCAGGCAAACTTCGTACATCCGAGACAACATACCCTGCAAATCACTTTTGCTCTCTGCCAACAGGACAGTGTCATCAGCTTACAGCAATCTAGAAACATGGATATCGCCCAGATATAAACCACTATTATCTATTTTGGCATCACGCATGCAAGCCTCCAGAAATACTGTATATTAAACAGCCATGGTGACATTACACAACCTTGTCTAACTCCTGCACCAATAGAAAACCATTTTGATAAAACACCATTAATTCGTACACAAGCTCTTCTACCAGCATACATGGCTTTTACACTATTAAGTAGATTTCCAGTAATACCATATTCATTCAATACCTTCCACAAAAGTGTCATACTTACTCGGTCGTTAGCTTTCTCTAAATCTATGAAGGCAGCAAAAACTTTCTTACCAACAGCCAGATACTTTTCAATCATCATGCGTAATGCAAAAATCTGGATAATTGGTGTACAGCTCCTTGTTATTATAATAATGTTCAGTTTTCCCACTAGGGGACGTTAATGTAATATCTCAGCTTTTAAAAAAAATTAATATGTTTCTGCTATTGTTAGCGTTCGTGCGAATATTTTACCTACATCTACCAAATTTTTTACCACACAGTTTCGCAAGTAGGGGGTTTAAGCGTACATTATCGTTTTTACCATTCTTGGAATCTTATGTTAGTTTCTAAACTCAAGATGCGAAAACTCCCGTATGCATTTTATATCTCCCGTTATGAGAAATGCTTTGTGTAGAATTTACGATTTTTCGTAGAACTCATTTCATCAGCACGTGGAGGAAACTAACTACACTATATTGCAAAAAGTCACCGGACACCCAGATGAGAATTACACAGCATTTATTGACATACATTAGTACGGTGTCGGTCCACTTTTGGCCTTAATACATGCACTGACCCTTCGAGACATGCTTTCGACAAGATTTTGGAACACAGCGATAGGTATGCGCTTCCTTCCGTTCAGTACATAATGCTTCCGCTAACTGTTTGCTTAGTAGTAGGCCTTGGTTCCCATCTTCTTATGCGACACTCTAATTCATACCATAGGTACTCTATGGAATTAAGATCAGGGCTCCGTGCTGGCCAGTCCACACACAATAGAGAATTATCGTCAAACCACGCCATAACAGTCCTTGCTTTATGGGACGTAAGTCGTGTCTGTTTTGAGCTCCGTGTTTCGCCGTCTACTGAGTGTGTTTTGTGTGCTCTGTCGTTTAACTTTTGTGCGTGCCTTCAAGACGAAGGTTGTATCTTTCATTTAAGACATCTCCCGAGTCGGTGAGTACTATTTTCAATTAGCTATCAGCACTTTATTTTCTCGACCAGTTGGTCGTTTTTAGTAAATTAGGCCTCGCCATCGGCGATGGCGACTGCTGATAAGAGCAGAATTCCCGCTCTCGTCACAGCTTCTCCTACTACGTCGATCCTTATCTCTGACGGAGCAAACCAATCAGCGTCCGTCCTTGATGATAGGGAATATCGTCCTCCTCCTGATGCCTATTGCTCTTCTTCTTCTACGCTTCAACTCTCTGACTCCACCACCCCTCCTGGTGGTGAGGCTATGACGTTCGTTCCTGATGCTACCGATGACGTAATGGATATCTCTGAGGGCGTTGCTTCTCTGCCCTCGGTAGCCTTGCCCAGCGTTGTGTCAGCTCCTTCATCCAGCGCTGCACCTCTGCCTTCCAATGGAGGATTGCCTTCCCGCTCTTATTCTAGCGTTACCTCAGGTGCGTCCCTACCGACACAATCGACTCGCCTTCCCCTTGCAGATGCCCATGTCCAGATACATGGTGACTCACTTCAATTGGACGTTCCGCACTTCTTACCCGCTGCGCAGGAACTTCACTCCACCCGCGAGTTGGGAGTGTGCCTAGATGCTCTTCCGAATACACCGCTGAAAGTCTATTGTGATACGCTCCTTGCTTTTCTTCCAGCCGGAGCCATTACTCACCTCACCCGCCGACCGCGGACGGTGATTGTTTATTTCACATCCAAAGAGCATGCAGACACGCTTCTAAACTTTGGTCTTGACCTGGGAGACCACCACCTGGAAGCTGAACCGATTTCCAGGCGCCCTGTTCAGGTCTCCTTGCATCCGGTGCCCCCGAAATCTCGGATGCGATGATATGTACTGCACTTAGTAAGTGTGGTAAGATTGTTGGTCCTGTTATCACACATTCAGCTGCGCCCAAGGATCCTGCAAATAAGAATGTTCGTAGTTTTCGCCGGAGTGTTCGACTCATCTTTCCATCAGAGGAGCATCTCCGTAAGTTCCCACGGATCCTAAACGTCCGATGTGGGCAGCTCTCCTACAGAATTGACATGCTAACATCAGAACACTGTGCTAATTGCAAAGAACTTGGGCATCAGCGTGCTCGATGCCCCAACAACCAGTATCCAGCTCCCACGGCTTCTACAGTGCCTACCGCCTCTAAGCAGCCTCCTGCTACATCTCGCTCTCGATCTGCACCGTCTTCAAATGTGCCAACTGCCCCAGGGCCGAGTTACACAAAAAGTATATCTACAGCCTCTCGTCCACGAGCGTCTTTTGATGCTGATCTCACCTCCCACCTTCAATTTCCAGTGCTCACCTCACCTATTACTCCTCATCCCGTGGCAACATCGGGAGACTTCGCCGCTGGTTTCCCACCAGTCTTCACTGTTGGTGTCTCCGAGTGTGACGGCGGTGCCGATAACTCCTCTGACTCTGCGTCAGCTTCCCGAGCATCGTCGCTCCCTGGAAAACGAATTTCTGGCACTCGTACAGGTACCCGACGTAAGAGGAAGAAGAAGAAATCTTCCTCTGCGGATGGGCAACCGTTCCGTACTACCAAATCTTCAGGAGATATCTCTCCCTCTCCTGCGCCAACAGAAATTGAAAGGGACACTGATGATGATGGGTCTCCGCCTTCGTTTGAGGTCTTTTCAAGTGTTCTCTCCAAATGTGGTGCTCCTTCAGAACCTCTCAATCTTGGAGATTACTATCAGTTTTGCACCCACACCACGAACCTGGAGTCGACGTATGACTACCTCCGAGAGCGCGAAGACATTCTTCCCGCGCTGCTCCTGCAAGCCGGATGCATTGCTAAGTACCTTCGTGGGTTTGTTCATGACCCCCTGCACCACTCATGGACCCTTGGCTGCGTAAACCGATTACAACAACTCCTGAAAGTTGCTCCGCGACTCCTCCAACCAACGACTGACCAGTCCATTCAAGGTAACGACCCTTAATTGCAGAGGGTTCGCTAGCCCCCTAGCGAATGCTCTTGTAATGGAAGACCTCTCGCCCCTCGGGGCCGATCTGTTACTACTACAAGAAACAAACTGCCATTCCTCCACTCTGTTTATTCGCTGGCGTGCTAGCGATTATGTGTTCCATCATGCTTTCCGCTACTCATCTCATGGTGGACTTGCTATCGGAATACATCAACATTTCCGATCCACCCTCACTGCACTCTCAGTGCAGAACTTATGCCGAGATTTACTCCAGCAAGTCTCCTTCACAGTTGGCGGAGCTCGATTTCACATCTTTAATGTGTATATTCCATGCACCTCTATTCATTTATCCATCTTGTTCACCAAACTCCGTAAAGCTCTCTCGAAAGTCTCACCTTCGGATCGTGTGCTCTTGGGTGGAGACTTCAATTGCACCCTTGACCCGGCTCTGGATCGCTCTCCTTCGTCACGAGAGCGTCGGACGGATCTCGTCGCACTACTCCATGACCTTGTTGCTGATTTCTCCTTCACCGATGCTTATAGGCGCCTTCATCCACAAGAGACCTCACACACGTGGCGCTCGTCTGGGAGTCAGCTTCCATCAACTGCACGCTTTGATCGGGTTTACGTTTCCACACCGCTTCTTGCGTCTATTACCGAGTTGCAACATCAACCTACTGCTTCCTCAGACCACTGCACGGTCACCCTCACAGTGTTTGTTGCGGCGTCACTCCCTCGGACTGTACGTCCGTGGACATTTGACTCCAATCTCCTCACTGATCCTGAATTTTGTGCCTCTGTCCGTTCTTTTCTCGCTGCTCGTCGCGCAGGGTTGCATTCCGCACCCTGTACCTTGACGTATTGGCTTCGTGTCAAGCATCAGCTCCTCTTACGTATCAAGCAACTTTCCTTCACCATGAAGACTTCTAGTCAGATGCGCCTCGATCACGCCAGGCAGATGCTCACACTGATTGGGTTATAAGATCCGCTTTTTCCAGCATATCAGGCGGAGCTCCAGGCTTTGCTGAAACCTCTTGCGCAGCAAGCACTTTTACGTCTGCGCATTAAACATCTCAATCCGGAGGAATGCACCTATGATTTTCTAACATCAATGGAATCTGCACGTAAGTCTTCTACCTCGCTTCGTCATCTTCGCCTCCCCTCTGGCGAAATCACATCCGATTCGGCAGCGATTTGCTCTCACGTTCGTCAGTTCTATACCACCAAGTTCAGTGAAACTCCTCCCACTTCTCCCTCTGCTCTCCCCCATCTTCTCAATAACCTACCTCAAGTTCCGTCTCATCTTGCTCACACCCTGTCTCTTGCACCCACATCCACGGAGGTGTCCGACACCTTCTCTTCGCTTAACCCCCATGCCGCTCCGGGTCCGGACGGCCTCTCTTTCCTTTTTACCGTGCGTTCTTGCCTCTTTTGTTTCCTTTTCTCCTCTCCGCTTTTTCTGCTGCATTTAACTGCTCCCCCCTCCCGAGGAGTTTCACGGACGCACATGTGATCCTATTTCCCAAGAAGGGTGACCCTCTTGACTTGGGAAATTGGCGCCCCATTTCTCTTCTCAATCAAGATTATAAACTCTATACTAAGCTTCTTTCCCGTCGACTAAACTCTATCCTCCCTCACATCCTTGCTGACTCTCAAACCTATACTGTTCCTGGCCGTTCTCTTTCCTCCAATGTTCAACTTCTTCGCGATCTCATTCATCTTGCCAAGACTCATTCTGAACCTCTTGCTCTCCTTTCCTTAGACCTCCGTTCCGCTTTCGATAATATCTCACACGCCTATTTAACACAAACCCTGCTACACTTTGGCTTTCCTCCACAATTTGTCTCCGTTCTTCTCTCCCTCTACCGGGACGCCGTTTTCCATGTCAAGACGGCATCTTTTCTCACAGCACATGTTCCCTTCAAGCGGGGAGTTCGTCAGGGCTGCCCGCTTTCTGGTCAACTGTTTGCGATTGCCGTCGAGCCTTTTCTACGCTCTCTGCAAACATCTCTTCTAGCACAACTTCCACCACCAGTTGCCAGCTCACGGCATCACTCAGTCATTTACTCTGCTTATGCAGATGACATCACCGTCTGCATTCGTAGCGACTCACAGTTCCAACTGCTTCGTCGTTTGTTCTCCGCGTATGCTTCATGTTCTGCAGCTGAACTGAATACGTCTAAGAGCACTGGATTGTGGTGCGGGTCGTGGTCCAATCGCTTGGATGCTCCATGGGGGGCCACATGGTCATCCACTACCCAACGCTTCCTGGGTGTGCACTTAGGCGCACCACAAGCTACATCCAGTGCAACTCGCTCGGAACTCCATCCTCGCCTCCTCCGCACAGCTGCATTCTGGTGTCGTGCACAGTTCTGTACGTCCTACTACCAGCGTGCAAATCTCACCAGGACATACCTTCTGTCCATCTGCAAGCATTCTTGGATTGCATCTACGACCCCGCTTTTCTGTCTCCAGGAGGTTACACGCTGCCTTACTCGAGTAATGTGGGCGGGTCATCACTGGATTAACGTCCACAAGCTCTGTGCTCCTCCCTCCTATGGTGGTGCTGGCCTACCTGATGTCCCGCTGTGCTACAAAGCAAGCCGAGTGATCAACTTCATTCACCTTTTCACGGCTCCAGTGGCTTCCGCAGTTCAGGTACGTGACGTTCTTGCCTCCTTGCGTAACCCACATTTTTCCTTTCTTTCTTTAGTTCTCATGGATTGCTGTCCTTTCCCCCTCCAAACTCCCACCTGCATATTCTGAAGCCCTCATTCACCTTCGCTCTCTCCCCCTCATTCGCTCCCCTCCCTCTTCAACTCTAGAGCTTCTTTCTGAACCCCTCTTCTTCAACTCCCTTGTTCATCCCCCATCTCCCCTGTTTTTCATTCCCCTCTTGGCTCCGAGCAGGTGTAGCAACTGTACAAGACCTCACTAACTCGGATCTATCCTGGCGCCCTTTCTCTGGCCTCCCCCCTGCTATTCTCTCGTCCCCATCCGCCCATTTGGTCTATGACTCTCTGCTAACTGCACTTCTTTCGCTTTTCCCTGATCTTGTCTCCCCCACCGGTCTCGTCTCTGTCTTTTCTGCCCCTCTTCCGCTGCCGTTTTTCCTCCGACTCACAAACTCGGTTCTTCCTCTCTCCTCTCTCTCCTCTAAATCTCTTTATTGTTTTCTAGTGCACCTTGCCACCCCTTCACCGCTTTCTATTCTGGAGGTTCCCCCTGCTTCTCTTCCTCTTGTCTGGGCCGCTGCCCGCTCACCCTTATCTGCCCCTCTTGAAATTAATACCCACTGGCTCTTTTTGCATAATCGCCTCCCTGTTCCGTATTTTCTCTTTCGCATGTCTCTTCTCTCCTCCCCTCTCTGCTCCTTCTGCGCACAGGAGGCAGACGTTTCTCACGTCTACCTTTACTGTCCCATCCTGATGCCTCTCCTCCACCAGGCTTTCCGGATTGCCAGTCGCTCTTGTTCTCAAGATCTTCCGTTCACTGCCTACAGACATCTTCTTCTGCGGGCTCATCCACCTACAACTCTTCCTTCAGTATGTGCCTATCTTTTCGTGCTGGTTAAACACGTTATTTACGTATACCTTCAACAACTCCGCAGCATTTCCTCGCCGGTCTCTTTACACCAGGCCAGCGCAGCACTTTTGTGCCATTTTCAAGATCGATTGCTTTCTCGACTCCGCCTGGAGTACCAGTCGGCTTCTTCCAGTCGTCGAGAAGCCACCTTCTATGCTACCTGGGCGCCGGCCGCTCCATGGTTTGCGATTGATTCTGGACTGCTACACCTATCAGTACCCTAGGACATTCTACACCTCCTTTGCTGAGTTCCGTGGCACCCTGGTGGCCCTCCTCCACTCTACGACTTGTGCAATCCACACTACCGTTGAATTGTGAATGCTAATGCCATCTCAGTGTATTTTCATGCTTACTCGTGTACATTACTTACTTTCACCCCGCCTGTATTATGTTGCTTTGGTGCCCTCGTTAAATAACTTGCACAATTGTGCACGCTGTGTTTTTATCTCATGTATGTAATGTTTTACCTTTACGGCGGTGTTTGTGCTGTTCTTTTTCTAATTGTGTACTATTGTTTCGCCTGTGTTATCCTGTAAATCATGCCCAGCCAATGTCATGTGACACGATGTGTTTCTCTTTGTCACTTCTGCAATTTTTATTCAATAAGCTTTGCTTGTAGCATTTGTTATTCATCCCCATTGTCATTGCAGTGTATATACCATCATGTTTTTAACAGTTTTGTATTATTTCCCAGTGAGACGCCCAATACTGTACGTCTCCCTCTTATGTTTTCTTATGATAAATTAGAATAAAGCGATTTTGAAACCTTGCTTTATGGCTCGGTGCATTATCCTCCTGGTACTTACAAGGCTCGGTTCCATAATATTGCCACAGAATTGGTCGGGCGTAATTGTCCAGAATATAGAAATAGATGTGCTGGTTAACAGGTTTGTCCACGATAACCAATGGGCCGGGACCATACCACGAAACACCCCAACACGAGTATCAGTTTCAAACTCGACCGTAGGAACAATACACTGTATTAAATAACGTTCCCCCGGCTGCAGCCATACCCACACACGGCCATCAGACTGACGGATCGTGTATTTGAATTCATCAGTCCATAGGACCCGTTTCCATTGATCTACGGTCCACGATAAAGGTTCTCTACACCATGCTAAACAACGAGTAGCATTCCGACTGGAGATGAAAGGCTTATGAGCAGCTGCACGACCACGGTACCCCATGGAATGAAGTTCTCTGCGAATGGTACGTGTACATACCGAAGTTCCAGCATTTTTACTCACCTTTACACTGAGGTCTTGTGCAGTACTCCGTCGATTAGCTGTAATGACTCTCCTGAGGCTTCGACGTCCTCTATCACTGATTTTCTTTGGTCTGCCGGTACGTTTTGCTGCTTCAGGCACGCGATGTGTCTTCCACTTTTTCAGTACATCCAAAACAGTTGACTTGGGTATGTTTAAACACCTCTCTGTTTCTCTTATGGGCAACCCACTAATATATCACCCTACAATATTTCCTTTCTCAAAGTCAGTTCTCTCCCGCCGCGACATTTTCACTCAACCTCAGAGTGCGATATGACCGCGGTCAGCTGCAGACTTGTTTTTATACCGTTTGCAGCTGTATCGTGCATCTTAACAAACCAGCTGATCCGTTCATTATGCTTTTGAAGGAGTGTCCGGTGATTTTTGTTAATATAGTGTATTTCTATAAGATGTTTTTTCGATTCAGTACAAGTCCGGTTCATAACTTTTTCTTTCTGTAACCGTTTCAATACACTATAAGGAACATTCTTTACATTTAGTATTTTAACGCTTTAAGTTGCGGATGTAAACCATATGGTGCCCAAAATGTTCAGAACTACATGGTGCCTCCAAACACGTCAGAACCATATGGTGCCCAAAATGTTCCCCGCTCCCTCCACATCCCCCCCCCTCCCAAAAGGTAATATAGCGGCCGGGCTTTACGAAAACTCGGCAACCAAAAAATACTTTTCCCCCTCGCATCTGAACAGTGCCTCCCATAAGCGTCTTATTAGAGATTAATGCTCCCTACTGGTCCTTTATTTACCTGCTCCATGATACGCAGCCTGATGGGGAAGGGCTTTTCCCCTGACACGCACATCATGCCACTGTGTAGACACATGTTATTCATCCATCTTCTCTTTCTTTTCTTGGATTTAATCCTTGTCACTGCTGGAAAGCGTTCCTTTCTAGTCCTTTATTATCTGCTCCATGACCCAAGAAATGATGAGAAAGGGATAGTTCCTCAGACACAGACATCATGCCCCTTTGTAAAAACAGGTAGTTCATAAATATTCTGTCTCCTTTCTCAGGTTTAATCCTGTTACTGGTGGTGAGCGTTCCCTTCAGTCATTTACTCCGTGCTCCTTGAACTTAAGAATGTTGGGAAAGTGTTAGTTCCCCTGACATGGAAACCATGCCACTGTGTTGAAACAAATGACTCATACATCTACCCTTTTCTTCCTTAGGATTAAGCAGTTCAGGCCAACAGCTGACCAACAGTTGGCACCCCCATCAGTTGTCATATGCCACAACAGGGCCATCAGTTGTCCATCACAGGCAGTAGCTGCCACAAGTGGTACTTCAGCGACCATGCAAGCACGCGCGAGAAATGATGGCTAGCCTAATGTGGTCCGCTAGTTTGCCGGTAGTGGAAGCCGGCAACCACGTGACGTAACTGATTGCTTTCCGAATCTTGTCCGCCAATTTCCCAGTAGTAGCCATAAAAAAAAATCAAGGATAACCGCAGTTTCCCAAAGCTACAAGTTTTTTCCCCATTTACGAAACTTCTGAATTACAGCACTGCGCTGGGGAAATTTTCTCAACCGACCGGAAAAACCCCCATTTGGATCTGGGTGGAAACGAACCACGGCTTTCGGCGTAGAAAGTGAGGTCTCTACCGTTCGAACAAATTTGCCACGCACGAGCACAGTGTGCTTAAAGCTGTCTCTTTCGTGCGGAATGTGCATTCGAATGGTTCTCACTTTCATTTTACAATATTGCGAGGAATTTTCATAAAAGTCAGTTTCATATAATTCATAAATTTATTTTTTCAATGTAACGATAGCTTTTTTTTACCTTAAAAGAACTTCACTCATTTTCAAGGAGTGTACCAAATTAAAGTCCCTTTCCAAAGTTTTCTGCTGTCCTTTTCGTCTTGAAAGGCGATTGTTGAACAAATATATATTTACCCAGGTTCATGTCCTATTCTGTTACATTTTAAACGTTGTATCTTTCCTTTCTGTTGGTCGAAGCCACATTTGTTTTAAAGAGGAAAGATATTTTTTTACTTCTGGTTATTTTTAGACGCGAATTACTCCCAGTCTTGTGTATTCAACCAATGGATGGGTACATTATATCCACATAGCGTTTATTTTTATTTTTTTTTTGAAATAATTAATAAATTTTGTACGCGTATAATTCTTTTTTTCCCAACAAACGTTTTTTTAATGTTTTTCCAGGACATTTGTTTCAAGCGATTTCAAATTATTTTTTGTTATTCACCCACTCCATTCCATGAATTGTTATTCATGAGAATGGAGTGGGTGTATTTCATGGCTGTAATCTAGTATTTCATGGTTTAATCTGACATCTTCGTTGACGTGGAATTTCATTAGGAAATAAATTCCCCTCTCTACATATGTCTTTTATTTCTTAACATTCACTAAAATAACATGATGGCGATAGCGTCGTCTTCAACTAACTGGTACCATGTGCGACACAGCAAGTTTGCATCTGCGCATGCGCAGTCCCGTTGCATCCACCTGCTGTTGGGGTTGCATCGGTTGCGAGCAACATGCCCCTAGTCGCACTTGCTTTGAGGCCCACAGTTCACGGCGATGCTGTAGGGCCATCAATGACTCGCCAACTGATAGCGCTTGCGGCAGAATTCAGCCAGCAGTGACCCATCACTGCCAGGTCGTGGCCAGTAGTTTCCCAGCACTTGTGTTTTTGCTGTACAGAAGTGTTAGTCCTCGTGACACGGGCATCATGCCATGTGTAGAAGCAAGTGACTCATACCTCGTCTCTCTCCTTTCTAAGGCTTAATACTGCCACTGGTAGTAAGCGTTCTCTTGAAGTCCTTTATTATCGGCTCTATAGTCGAAGTGCTAATGTGGAAATGTTAGTCCCCTTTACATGGATATCATGCCACTGTGTAGAAGCAAGTGACTCATACATCTCCTCTCTCTCCTTTCTTAGGCTTAATGCTGTCACTGCTAGTAAGAGTCTTCTTTTAGTCTTTCATTCTCTGCTCCATAGTCCAAGTCCTAACGCGCAAGTGTTAGTCCCACTGAGACGGACATCATGTCATTGTGTAGAAGCAAGTAAGTCATACATATTGTATCTCCCTTCTTAGGTTTAATACTGTCACTGGTGGTAAGCGACGTCTTGTGGTCCTTTATTCCCTGCTCTATAGTCCTGATGCGGAAATGTTAGTCCCCCTGACACGGACACCTCGCCATTGTGTAGAAATAAGTTACTCATGACCATCGTCACTCTTTTTTCTGAGGCTTAATACTGTCACTGGTAGTAAGCGTTTTTTAGTCCTGATGCGGAAGTGTTTGTCCCTCTGACACGTACATCATGCCATTGTTTAGAAGTAAGTGACTCATACATATTCTCTCTCCTTTCTTAGGCTTAATGCTGTCACTGGTGGTAAGCATTCTCTTCTAGTCATTTATTCTCTGTTCCATAGTCCAAGTCTGAAGCCGGAAGTTTTAGTCCCCCTGACACTGATATCATGCCACTGTGTAGAAGAAAGTGGCTCATACATCTCCTCTCTCTCCTTTCTTATGCTTAATACTGTCACTGGTGATAAGCTTTCTCCTTTAGTCCTTTTATCTCTGCTCCATAGACCTGATGCGGAAGTGTTAGTCCCCCTGACATGGATATCATGCCACTGTGTTGAGGCAAGTGACTCATACATCTCCTCTCTCTCTCTCTCTCCTTTCTTAGGCTTAATACTGTCACTGGTAGTAAGCGTTCTCTTTAAGTCCTTTATTCTCTGCTCCATAGTCCAAGTCCTAATGTGAAAGTTTTAGTGACACTGACATGGATATCATGCTACTGTGTAGAAGCAAATGCCTCATACACCTTCTCTCTCCTTTCTTAGGCTTAATACTGTCACTGGTGGTAAGTGTTCTCTTTTAGTCCTTTATTCCCTGCACCTTGTCTCAAGGAATGATGGGGAGATTAGTCCCCCTGACATTGACATCATGCTACTGTGTAGAAACAAGTGACTCATAAAACTTCTCTCTCCTTTTTTAGGTTCGTCTAATTGTTACAGGTCTTTTAGCGGGTGGTGGTAATAAATCCCCATTACTAATCACTTTGAATAATAAATCTAAGTGGAAAGCAACGGATACAAAGGTTAACTCTTTCTAGTCGCTTTCGGCCTATTTTTTAGACAGCGAACCTATTCGTTCAAGCTCATTTCAACCCATTTCGCTAACCCCGAGTTTATTCGTTGCAACTAGTGAAAGAGTTATATTGTGGTCTAATTTTCTGTAGAAGGCGATACTGGGTTTTTGCTGTACTTTTTCATGTGCAAATTAAAATTCGGTTATTTCTTTCTGTCGGAAGGGTTTCAAAGGTCGTAATCGTTACACCCGAGAATTCGGTGCCGTCCTTCTTGTTTAATTTTTATTCATTTTAGGTAAGTTGTAAAGAAGCCTGCTTAGCTCATGTCTTTTATTTTACATCGCATGTAAATTCTTATTCAATGGGAACACTACCTTTGAGATATACTGTAATTTGGCCAAATTGCCTTTAATATTTAATATTCCTCATTCCGAGTCTATGTTTCGAAAGAGTTCCACGAGGGATATATAAAGTTAAGTGAGACTGTTTATTCTATAAATATTTTCGTTTAAAGAGGAATTATCTCTATTTCTCCGTTGTTTCCTTAAGAGAATAATATGAATAGACATAGTATTTAAATTTTCAATATTTATTGCTTCTAAAAGGTCGGATTTTAAACTGAATTTAAAATTGAAGCACTTTTAACTGAATCAAAGGCCATTTCAAAACCGTTAGATCCCAAACACAGAGGTTTGTTTTATTTATCCGCTATTAGGTTATCCGTACCTTATAGCATATGCATAACGATAGCTTCCCAAAATTGCGAAAATATATTGCGAAGAACTAATTAAATAAAATGTGAACAATAGCTTCAAAATACAAGCACGCCAAGTATTTTTAATACCATTCTTCGTTTTTCACTGCTGAGACAAGTTGAAACATTATTAATAATACCAATGCAGTTACATTTAGATTATGTATTCAAGTGCTTCTTCCCTGAAAAATGAAATATGAGCAACCACGAAGCTCTATAAAATAGTCTCCCGTTGAACAAACTAAAACGTTTAAGCATTTAACTAAAAAGTTTAGCATTTAGGGCCAGTGGCCCTAAATTAGGGACGGGCGACTGCTTATAGCCCATTGACTTGCTCATGGTGGTCGTTAAACCTCCAATCAAAATAAAAAAAGAACTTTGTTTAGAGGCATGCAGCGAAATGTTTATACAGGGTGATCCATTTAAACCAGTACCATGTGATTTACTTATAACTTTTTTATAAATAGCAACAAAATCATACAGAAAGTTGAGAATTATACATGTGGTATTGGAGAATCATTTTATCAAAGCAAATGTTGGAATTGTCCTCCATTTTCTTGGAAACACAGTTAAACACGCCGCAGAAAATGTTCAACGGGAGTGATGTCTCATGTAGAGTACGAGCAGTAACGTTGCCAATTTCAGTCGTAATTCTTTCACGCTATGCATCTAGTGTTTTTGGATGGGTTTTGAAAAACTCTATCCTTTAAGTAGCCCCATAAAAAAGTCAGAGGAAGTTAAGTCCGGAGATCGGAGAGGACCTATGTTCTTTGAAATTAATCTGTCATCAAAGAAGCTGGTTATGAGTTCCATCGAGACTTTCGATGTGTGACACGTAGCGCCATCCTGCTGAAAGTAGCCCTCTGTCAATTCAATGTCATCAAGTTATTCCACAAATTCATTGAATATGTGGCAATAAACGTTAGTGTTGACAGTCTCAGAGAAACAAATGGGGCCAATAATTTTTGTAGACGAAACCGCACACCATACACCAACCTTCTGTGAATGCATCGGTGTTTCACATATAACGTGTGGGTTTTCGGCAGCCCAGTATCTGCTGTTTTGCGAATTGACGTAGCCTGACAGATGAAATCAGGCTTCATCTGTAAACCATGTGATGGAGAGAATATCAGATCGCAAATCAAGAACATTTTGAAATCATTTGCAGTAACTTACTCTCTTTCCCTTGTCCGGTTCCTGCAGCTGATGGATTACGTGCACTTTAAATGGTCGAATAGTCGCTTTTTTGCATGCTCTTTGACAAGTTCCGTATGAATACCCTGCCTGTTGGCTTAATCTGCGCAACGATTTTGTCGGAGATTGAAGTAAACGTTGCCGAACATCGTCCACACGCGTTTCGGGCATCGGAGGGTGATGTCTACCGCTACCGCTGAGAAGAGAACCGGTTTGCTCCATTTTTTGCCATCGACAGAATTGTTGACTTGCTTGGTACCTTTCGAACTCCAAACTCTTCGAAATGCTCGTTGCGTTTTGATGACAGAATTGGTTACCCAATATGATTTCACTAAAAAAACACGCTCTGGAACAGAGTACTGCATGTTTCCGAATGCACGCAAGTGAATCACAACGCAACAACAAACAAATTACGAGCTGAGTTACAGTTACGGTAAACAATTTTCTTGACGGTGGCGGTTTTCATTCTCCAGGAGTTGCTGCTTCTATTGAAAAAGAAAAACTTCCTTGCGCGATCTCTTGCAAAAATGTAAGTTTTTTCAGGGTACTGGTTTAAATGGATCATCCTGTACTAATTTTGACGATCTCTGTCTGAAAATGTGCGAATGATAGATGTGGAAAAATTGTGCAAATGGTCATGAGCAAGTTTTCAATAACGGATTGCTATGACAAAATTATTCAACCGACCATGACGCGAGTTGGTTCCTGCATTTACTTCTGATCCAAATCGCTCAAGCTGCAAGGGGTTTTGGCTGTACCCCCACCCTTCATCCTTGATGCCGGGACAAATCTTCACAGCTGCTACCACGCTCGCCTGCTCGCCCGACTCAAGGTGGACTTCACTTGCTGACGGGACAATTCTTCACAGACGCTTTTACAATCGTCACCTCATCCAACTCACCGTGGGTTTCACGTGATGCCAGGACAACCCTTCACAGCCACTTCCACGCTCTTCTTTTCTCCCGACTCGCGGTGAACTTCGTGCGATGCCGGAACAACTCTCTACAGCCGCTTCCATCCTCGTCTGCTTGCCTAAGTCACGGTGGACCTCACTGAGGCACATCGTACTTCCTGTCTCGGGACTTTCTACTCTATCTACTTGCCTCGCACACCTTGGTTTTTGGTAGTGAACAGTGCCATTTGTCTCCTTGACTGAGCGTTCTCCATCATCTGCACCGAATGTTACTGCTTCTCCGCTGACTATCTGCCAGCTGCCTTCTGTCGCTGAGCTGTGTTCCGAAGAGCACTCTGCTCATCGCCTTGATTCGTGCTTCACTGTATACCTTTTAAATCTCTTGTGCTCGCCCTCCTCATGCGGAGTCACGGACACTTGCACTCCTCTGTGTATATTTTCTGTGACTCTCCTATGACACTTTTTTCGCAATTGCTGCACCTGGTGTCGCAGAACTATGCTCCGGCAAATCCTGTACTCGCCTTTATGTATGGCGTTTCCTTGTATTTACCATTACTCATTTTGTACATATCATACCACCATTGGTCATTTGACCGAACTGTATCCTTGTTTGCAAATTAAGCGATTATTGAACTTTGTGCCAATTCGGCCTCTTCGACGGCTACGAATGGACGGAGGATGAAGCAGGGGAGGTATGTTGGTCTTACAGCTCTGGCTCCTTCCCTGGAACCAGTGGACTTTATGACGTGCCTGCCCCGCAGGACGCACACTACATAAAGGCAGATAGCAGCGAGAACGCACGTCTGCGTAGCTCAGTTGGTAGAGCGACTTGTTCCGGAATAAGCGGACTCGGGTTCCATCCCTGGCGTGGACCAAAATGACGGAGAAATTTACTGCGTTGTAATGGCGCCCGAACTTCTCGGATGACCCGGCCGTTAAAGATCTCGCAATGGTGTGATGTTCTTTCCACACCGCAACACAGGGAAAATAAGAGAATCCCTTCTTCAGCGCTTCGAAAAATAAATGTGTGTGATGTTGCATTCCACACACCAGATTGACTGGGAGTTCTCAAGTGCACGTTCTTCAGCGGATGACTGCCCACAGCGACACTTGGTTCCGGCTGACTCGTGGGCCATGCCTCCGGCCCCCTTTAGGGGGGGATGTGACGTGCCTGCCCCGCAGGACGCACACGACATAAAGGCAGATAGCAGTGAGAACGAACGTCTGCGTAGCTCAGTTGGTAGAGCCACTTGTTCCGGAATAAGCGGACTCGGGTTCGATCCCCGGCGTGGGACAAAATGATGGAGAAATTTACTTCGTTATACCTTAAATTTTGGACTGTGCTGATATCCCTCAGAGTTGCTCATGATGGTCGTTAACGCTATAAAAAATAAACTGACGTATTTCATTTCTGGAAATGTTTGTTCCCACATACGAGGTAGGGTCCAAATGTTACCGTACTGGGTACGTAAGTAAATAAATAGTAAAACGTACAAGTTTGTCCAACCCATGAATCGAACTCGGGTCCCCTCACTCCGGAGTAAGTTGCTCTCTCAACTTAGCTACACAGATATGTGCTCTCGCTATTACATGCCTTTATCTCATGTGCGTGATGAGATGCAGGCAGGTCACATCTCCCCCTCTCCCCCCGAAAGAGTGCCGGGGACATGTCCCACGGGTCAGCCGGGACCATGTGTCGCTGTAGGGAGTCATCCCATGAAGAACGTGCATTGGAGAAATCCCAGTCAATTTGGTGTGTGGAACGTAACATCACACACATTTATTTTTCGAATCGCTGAAGAAGGGATTCTCTTATTTTTCCTGTCTCGCGGTGTGGAAAGAACATCACACCATTGCGAGAACTTTAACGGCCAGGTTATTCTTGAAGTTCGGGCGCCAATGTAATGTACAAGTTTGTCCGCCCCGAGCATCGAACCATGTCCTCTTACTCCGTAGTAAGTCGCTCTCCCAACTGAGCTGGACATGTGCTCCGCTCCTATCTGCCTTTATCTCATGTATTTTTTTATTGGAGTTTTAACGACCACCGTGAGACACTCAATGGGCTATGAGCAGTCTCCCGTCCGTAATATAGGGTCGCTGGTTCCAGGGAAGGGAGAGAGCCAATGCCGTAAGACAAACACAACATCCATGCCTCAGCGGGGGATTCGAACCCGGACCCCTTTTAGATGAATGATCAGATGCCATCGCTTAGACCACTGAGCAACCGGAGCGGTCTTTATCTCAAGTGCGTCCTGCGGTGAAGGCACGTCGCAATAGTTAGAGTTACAAATACTTTTACCAGTAGCTGTAGAGCTCGTCAAAACATTTTCTGAACAGATTGTTTGCGGTGCCCTAAAGTGCAACCACCATGCGTTCTTCACTACTTGTGTGCTCGAAAACAGACGGCACTGAAGTCGACGTGTCAGCTCAGAGAAGAGGTGGAAGTCGCAGAGGGGGGCGAGGTCAGGAGAATACGGTGGGTTTGGCAGGACAACAGTACTTGTTTTATCGAGAAACTCACGAACGAGGAGTGACCTCTGTGCCGAGTCATTGTTGAGTGTGACGCAGTACAGATATAAAGCTCGTGTTAAGACTACAAATCTGCAGCGGTACATTACGTCGGTGTAACTTTGGTAGTTAGAGAAACACATTCCAGAGCGAGGAGACGCCGGTTCGATCTCCGTTACCGACAAATTCCTGTGGTTTTTTTTATTGTGTTTTTTTTTATTGGAGATTTAACGACCACCGTGAGCAACTCAGTTGTATATAAGCAGTCACCCGTCCCTAATTTATGGCCACTGAACCGCGGATGGCTTAGTGGTTAGCGAGTCAGACTATCGATGCAAGGTCCTCAGGTTCGAACCTGGGCGGATCTTTCAGAGATGGTGTGATTTACTAACAATCGCTGAATATCCGCCGTGCATCGGACGAGCACGTTAAGTGACGGCCCCCAGGTTGGACCCACTGGTTAAATGGGTATCCTTTCCTATGCCCCCCTGAAATTCTCTCACCCCTCTGTGTGCAACATCGTACTTGTACGGTGGCGCCATCTACTGTACTCTAATCTTACTACAAACTGTTCTGTCAAAGTCGCTAGACTTGCTCTCATTCCTTCCGTTTCTGTGTCTTGCCCAAAAGGCGATCTCGCTGTAGGTGGCTGGGAACTAAACTTTACTCACTGTGGACGGAAGTCCTACAAGAAAAAAATGATAAATACTGTGTAATTTAGGTCCACTGGTTCTAGGGAAGGGAGAGAGCCAGGGCCGCAAGACAAACACTACATCCATGCCTCACCGGGACCTATCTCAGAAGAATCAGCAGAAGCCATCGCTTAGATCACTGCGCCACCTTTTTTCACACGTGCAACAGCAATCACAATTGATCGCCCCCACAGTCTTGCAGATCAACTTCTGTAGACGTCGCATGAGGTCTAGATATTTATGCATGTTGGGAGTGCGTCATTCATGGGTAAATTCAAGATAAACAATGCCCTGGATGCCGAAGAAGACCTGTAGCATGATCTTGTCTTTGCTGAGATCTCGGTGGAATTTATGCTTGAGTGGAGACGAATGCGATTTCCACGTAGCTGATGCCCGCTTAGACTGCGAGTTTAAGAGTAAGCACCAATTTTCATCTCGCGTTATGATTCTTCTAAAAAACTGTGGATCTTGGTCGGCGGCGGATACGAGATCGGCCGACATTTCCATCTATATGGTCAACAGATCTCCAGTTAAAATGCGTTAGACGCTGTGTTGACGCACCCGGTGCATCTTCAGATCATCTGTTAGTATCCCCTGACACTTAATCTCCGATATCCCAATAGACTCTGCTGTTTGTTCGACCGCCTCTGGCTTGTTGGCACGTAAGATGGCCGCAACCTTCGAAATGTTTTCACCCATGAGAGCTGCCACTAGCATCCCATTTCGTTTATAGTCTTTGACCTCCTGTCTGCCTTCTGTGAAGCGTCGGTTGCAATCGAATTTTGGGACCGCGACAGGATCTTTTCCCCATAAACTTGCTTCAACATCTCGTAAGTATCTGTTGGACATTCGCCGAAACGAATGCAAAACTTAATGTTAACGCGCTGCACAAAAAACTGCCATTTTTCATCTATCGCAGAACACTGCGTAAGATGCTCACAATACCGGGATGTACCACAGCGAGCTCGTGACGTAGATTGACGAAACCAAGTTCCCTGTGAGGGGGGAGGATAATGTTGTAAAGTAATCCAGTAATCACCGTCGTATTAGACTGGGACACTTTTGAAAAATTTTAAATGCAGGAAGCATTTTTGAGGAAAACCTAGCAAAATACATTTTTTAATGACTTTGGTGTGTTGATTCCGAATATTTTGTTTGTCACTCTCGGTTTTAATGTTATATGCTTCGAATCGCTAAAACATAAAATGGCGACCGTGCGAAAAGAAGTGCTTGTAACTTTTTAAGTAAATGTAGTAAAATTGTGATATTGGTGTCTAACATTACATTTTTAGGTATATTAAATCCACGTATCTCAATTTCTACTCTTAAATTTGATGTTACCTGATTTTTGTCAATAAAATAACAAAATGGCCGCCATCCCGCAAGACAGAGAAACTTCCACTTTTGGATGAATAATACCGAGTCATGTATATGTTACCGATAAAGCTCGAAAGCCGTTAATGTGCACATTACCTAGCTAATCTGCAGATTAACTGATTTGCTCCGTTAACGTGCGGAATCAAGAGTTTTCCGTATTTTACCTAGGTAATGTGCACATTAACGGCTTCCGTATCGTTAAAGTTCAAAAGTTTGTTTCTCTTATTTCCTTTCCCTACTCCTTCCCCCTCTCCCTCCACTTTTATTTTGGTTTCGTGTAATATGTTTGTTCACGTAATTCGTGGTGAAATAGATCCTAAAGAGAAAGGGTATGGTAAGAATGTATTGTGCAACATCCGTAAAAAAGAATATGGATCAGAAAATACAGCGTGATGAAGCCGAGAAAGGTTTAGAAAAGCAAGCAAAGAAAATGTTAGCAGTTTATAATGCAAAGCCCCCAAATGTCAATGAAGGTGTAACTGTGAGAACTAAAGTGCCCGAAGTAGAAAGAGCAAAAACTGATGCCCTCTCTCGATTTTAGCTGTGGTTCTTAGTAAAACAGAGGATGGCTTTTATAAACTTGGTACTAAAACGGGTATTTTAAAACAGTTGTATGCAAACTCTGAATTCAGTGTTTGCAAAAAGAGATTTTTAACGAAAGAAGATGTCCCTGCTGTAGAAATAGCTTTACGTCAAACAGCAATAAAACAATCCCTTGGTACTGGGCAGGGTTTCGGAAAATGTGACTGCAAATCTAAATGTACTACAAATAGGTGTGCTTGTCGCAAAAACCAATTACTATATAACTCAAAGTGTCACTAATCTTTAGATTGCACTAATAAGTAAGCATAATTTTATCATATGTGTTGCAAATTCATTTCCTTAATTATAATATCATTTTAAACCGTTTGATTCTTTCTATTATAGTTTTTTAATTGATTGATGATTGATTCTATCAACTAATTTGTTGATTGTTTGATTGTATTAACGTGATTCTTTATATATCGAAAAATAAATAAATAACATTATGTTAATTTAAGCGTACAGAAACGTTGCTGTTGTTCCAGCAAAGATATTATTTTCACTTTAACGAGTGCCTAGTAGGTAATGTGCAGATTATCTAGGTAATTTGCAGATTACCTAGGTAATTTAAAAAAATAAACAATTGTCGGCACTTTAACGGATCACACTAGTTAATCTGCACATTACCTAGATAATCTGTAGAATAACTGATTTCTGCACTTTAGCGGTAACATATACAGTAAGTACATATTTTTAATGCAATATTACAAGCTGAAAAATTGGCACAGAACATTACATGATGTACAGTTGAATGACACTAATGGGACAAAGTAATATAATGCAAAGCATAACATCGTCTTAATACATTAGGAATATGTAGGAAATCCGTAAGTTATCGATCGTTATAGTTTACACAAACCTATACTTTTTTACTCAAGGATATTCATGCATTCCTCACTGCCATTATCTTCACATTTGCAAGCTGCAGTACATACAAACTTGCTTTCCGGGTGTGAACAGTTAGCGGATATACAACCATTCTTCAATCCACAGGAAACAATGTCTTTGCAGGATTGTGGAATTGGTGGGAGGGATAGCAGATTTGGAATGAGCTGTTCATCAACCATTTTCCATCCTGTCCACGCCAGGATTCGAACCCGGATCCCCTCATTCCGGAATAAGTCACTCTACCAATTGAGATACGCGGACGTTTATTCTGATTGCTATGTACCTTTATGTTGTGTGCGTCCTGCTGGCAGGTGCGTCACATCTTCCCCTCCCAAAGAGGGCCGAGGGCATGGCCCACGGGTCAGCCGTGACCATGAATCGATGCAGGGAGCCATCCACTGAAGAACTCCCTGTCAATCTGGTGTGTGGAATGCTACATCACACATTTTATTTTTCGAAGCGCTGGAGAAAGGATTCTCTGATTTTTCCTATCTCGCGGTGTGGAAAGAACATCACACAAATGCGAGATTTTGAACGGTCAGGTCATCCGGATAGTTCGGGCACCATTATAACGAAGTAAATTTCTCCGTCATTTCTGTCCACGCCAGGATTCGAACCTGGATCCCCTCATTCCGGAATAAGTCACTCTACCAATTGAGCTAAGCGGACGTTTATTCTGATTGCTATGTGCCTTTATGTCGTGTGCGTCCTGCTGGCAGGTACGTCACAGGTACAGGGTGCTGGTAACACAGGGTTTGATATGACCGACTGCCACCATACCATGACTTGATAGTGGGCCCGTTCTATATGACCCTTAAGAGCATCAGTTGTAGAGGGAAGTGCTTCTGGTGTTTCTCCTTTGCTGAACAGCTTAACTCTGACTTCGTTGCATCTGCTTGCGTCTGGCGCATAGCACAACCTGAAATAAGAACTTTTCTGCCTCATGTATTGTTTCTTGTTTCAATTCGACATTACCGAGACGTAGTAAGAGGTCATGATCAGTATTAAATATTTTCCATACTGTCTTCTTACTGATCCCAGCAATATAGGAAACAGTATCGCATCCTGCTATGGAATGAAATGGAACGAGACCCTCGAAAACAGAATCTTTAAACAAACGTTTCTGGCTTATTTCATGCACAGGAACGCATTTTCTCTGCTTTGATGTTCCTGCTCTCAAGCACACCTTAGTACAACTAATCATATGAAATAATGCTACCAGTAGAACCTATACATTTGTACCACGTGATGAGACAACAAACTGAAAAGAGCAGGTGCAGCAGTACACTCGGGACCATGCCTCCTAGAAATGCTGCAGTACATCCCCATACTTCAGCTGGATCAGGTTGTCTCTTTTGCAGCACAGTGGAGATCCAACTCTCGTAGAGACAGCTGTTCGTTAATTATTGAACAGACTGTCCCTTTAAAGGACGAATGAAGTAGACCACACTTGACAACGACACTACGTGAGCTATTGAACAGGCTGATATTTTAAAGCACGGATGAAGTTTGAGTACACTGCACAACGATAGTACGTGAACTATTCAACAGGCTGTCTTTTTAAAGCACGAATGAAGTAGACCACACTAGACAACGATAGTACGTGAACTATTGAACAGACTGTCTTTTTAAAGCACGAATGAAGTAGACCACACTCGACAACGACAGTACGTGAACTATTGAACAGGCTGCCTTTTTTGAAGCACGAATGGAGTAGACCACATTAGACAACGGCAGTGCGTGAACTATTGAACAAGCTGTCTCTTTAAAAAACGAATGAAGTAGACCACACTCGATAACGATAGTACGTGAACTATTGAACAGGCTGTCATTTTAAAGCACAAGTGAAGTAGGCCACCCTCGACAACGACAGTACGTGAACTATTGAACAGGCTGTCTTTTTGACGCATGGATGAAGTACACCATATTAGACAACGACAGTACGTGAACTATTGTACAAGCTCTCTTTTTAACGCACGGATGAAGTACACCACATTAGACAACGACAGTACGTGAACTATGGTACAAGCTCTCTTTTTAACCCTTTAACCACCACGATCCCAAAATGCTTCGTGTCTCAGAATACCATAACGCCCGAAAATGTCTGTCGTTCCTTTCCGAATTTCATTCTCCCTTCCTGTTTCAGTAACAAAAGAAGGATTAGTGCTGGATCACCGCTCGAAACTTCCGATCTCTAGGCTTGACATACACTCACCTTCGGACTTTTCCCAAGAGCCATCAGTGCATTCTTCTACTAAGAGCTCCGGGAAGATATGTGGGAGATGTAACAGCTGGAAAATCTTGTATACTTTTCCCTTCTCTTGTTTTTTCTATATAAAACCATTCTCTCAATCTGTTTATTTGGATAGAGCAAACTAAAAGAAGCTTTATAACAAATTTTCCTCCATAAACTTCGCTTTTGTAATAATGTAAAATATCACAGAAGAACGAAACACGTTTCGACAAAACAAGAGTTCTACTGAGCGATTTCGTGAGACTAAAAGATATATAGCCCAGGGGCAAACGAACTCCAAGCTCACCGTTTTGTTTGGCGACTACAGTGACGATTGAGGAGGGACTTCGCAGATCCCTCCGACGCCGTAAACAATCATTATGCAAATTCGAAGAACATGGTAGGTAGGAAATCCTACTCATGCTATCCGGGCGACTCCGTCGCTTGTTATTGTTTGCATGTAAGGGCGCGTTGGGTGCTGCGGTCGCGAAAGGGTTAAAGCACGAATGAAGTAGATCCCACTCGACTACGACAGTACCTGAAATATTGAGCAGGCTGTCTTTTTAAATCACAAATGAAGTAGACCACACTGGACAACGACAGTACGTGAACTATTGAAGAGGCTGTCCTTTTAAACCACGAATGAAATAGACGACAATGACAGTATTAATACATGAACTATTGAACATATTGTCTTTTAAAGAACGAATGAAGTACAACACACTCGACAACGACAGTACGGGAACTATTGAACAGGCTGTCTTTTTAAATCACGAATAAAGTAAACAACACTCGACAACGACAATACAATCTATCTTTTTAAACCCCGAATGAAGCAGACCACACTCAGCAACTGCAGTACGTGACCTGTTGAACAGGCTGTCTTTTCAAAGCACGAATGAAGTAGACCACACTCGGCAGCGACAGTGCGTGAACTATTGAACAGACTCTCTTTTAAAGCACGAATGAAGTAGACCAAACTCGGCAACGACAGTACGCGAACTATTGAACAGACTGTCTTTTTAAAGCACGAATCTAGTAGACCGTTCTCAACAACGACTGTACGTGAACTATTGAACAGACTCTCTTTTTAAAGCACGAATGAAGTAGACCAAACTCGGCAACGACAGTACGCGAACTATTGAACAGATTGTCTTTTTAAAGCACGAATCTAGTAGACCGTTCTCAACAACGACTGTACGTGAACTATTGAACAGGGTCTCTTTTTAAAGCACGAATGAAGTAGACCAAACTTGACAACGACAGTACGTGAACTATTGAACATTCTTCTTTTTTTGAGCAAGATGGAATGCCACTGCACTGAACCACGGCAGAGCGGACATTCTTCAGCACGATGAAGCTTCATGACATCCTGTGATGGCAGCTCGGGGGTTTCTGGACATGCTGCTTTTCTTAAACACTGTGCAGCTCCATCACACTTCGAGTCTGCAGCACAGAAATTTTTAAACAAGCTGTCTATTTTCAGCACAACAGAGCTCCACGACACTCGGCGGCGGCAATACTAGAATATTTGAAATGGCTGCATTGCTTTCTGCTCGACATTGATTCACCATACTCTACGACGGCAGAACAAGAATTGTTGAACAGTCAGCTTTCAGCACGATGGAGCCGCGCCACAATCAACTACTGGAGTTCCTGAAAAGGCTGTCTTTTGTCAGCGTGACAGAGTTCCTCCACATCTGCAAAAGTCAGAAAGACAATTCTTGATCAATTGTCTTCAGCACCATACAGCTTCACCGCACAAGGATTCTTTGAACAGCCTGTCTTTCATCAATATAATCGACCTGCACTGCATTCTACAGCAGCACCACGGGAATTCTTGAATACAGTCTTTTTTCAGTGACGATGGTGCTCCACCGCACTCGACGAAGGCAGTATAGAATAGGGAATCGATTTTCAACAGGATAGAGCCCCGCCCCCATTTGGAGGTGGCAGTACAGAGACTCCCGAACGGGCTGTCCTTTTGTAGCAAAAATGAGTGCCAACACACTCGACGACGACACGACAGGTATTCTGAAACTGGATTCCTATTTTTAGCACAGTAGAGCTCCACCGCATTCGGAGATGGCGCCAGGGAAATATTTTTAACAGGGTTTATATTTTCAGCGTGATGGAGCTCCACCCCAAACGGAACGGAGCTCAATCTCAATTCTCCAGCAGGCTTCCTATTGTCAGTTCACAAAATCGCAATACAGGAATTCTTCAAAGGTTGTCCACCAGGCTCTGCGACAGCAGTGTGAGAATTTTTACACAGGCTGTCCTTTTTAAGTACAATCGAGTTCCAATACACTCGGAGATGGCGGCACGGAAATTATTGAGCAGGCTCTTTTTACACCATGAAGCTCCGCCATATTCAGTGACGACAGTACTGGAATTCTTGAAAAGATGTTCAGTTTTTAGCACGACAATGCTCCACTACATCTGGGGGATGGAAATACGAAAATTCTTGAACAGGCTGTCTTTTTTCAGCATGACAGATGTCGACCACAACTGTCGAAGTCAGCAAGCGAATTCTTGATCAATCTTCTTCTGCACAAAGTGCTATACCACACTAGGCGACAGCAGTGCGGGATTCCTTGAACGATCTATCTTTTATCAACATGAAGGAGCTCCATGGCACTCGACGACCACAGCACGGGAATTTTTGAATTCGCTGCCCTTTTTAGGCAAATTAAACTCTACAACATAGGGCAACTGGAGCACAAGAATTTCTACACATGCTGTCCTTTTCAAATACGATGAAGCTGCACCAGACTCGGAGACGGCAGTGCGGGAGTTCTAGAGGAGTCTGTCTAGTTTTAGCACAATGGAACTCCATCATATCCAACGACGGTAATACTGGAATTTCTGCACAGGCTGCATTTTTTAAGCACGATGCAGCTGCACCGAACTCGGAGACAGAAGCACTGGAAATTTGGAACAGGGTGTCCAATTTCAGCATGATGGTGCTCCACCTCACTCGGAGACTGCATCACGATATATCTTGAAAAGGTTGTCTTTTTTCAGCACGGTGATGATTCACCACACTCGACGTGATGATTCACCACACTTGTTGAGGAGACTGTTTTCAGCACGATGGAGGATTCTTGAAGAGACTGTTTTCCAACACATCCGCAGACGTCTGTAATGGAATACTTCAATAGATTGTCTCATTTTAGCACGATGGAATTCCTCCGCACTCGATCACATGCAGTACAAGAAATCTTTAACAGGCTGTCTGTTTTCAGCCGGATTGAGCTTCATCACTCTCGGAGACGGTACCACGTGAATGTTTGAACAGCATCTCTGTTTTCAGCGGGATGGTACTATACCACACTCGGAGATGGCAATACGGGAGTTCTTCAACAGGCTACCTATTTTCAGCATAATGAAGTTGCACCAAATTCGGCGACAGCGACACGCGTATTCTTGAACTCGCTGCCTTGTTTTCATCACGATGGTCACCATACTCGGTGACAGCAGGTCAGAAATTCTTCAACAGGCAATTTTCAGCACGATGGGGATACACTACTCTCGGCGATAGCAAGACAGGAATTTTTGAGCAGAATGTTTTTAGCGCGATGGTGATTCACCATACTCGGCGACAGCTGGAAAAGAATTTTTGAGCAGGCTGTTTTCAGCGCGATGGTGACCATACTCGGTGACAGCAGGACAGGAATTTTTGAGCAGGTTGTTTTTAGCGCAATGGTGATTCACCACACTCGGTGACATCATGACAGCAATTTTTGAGCAGGCTGCTTTTAGCGCGATGGTGAGCATACTCAGTGACAGCAGGAGAGAGATTTTTGAGCAGGCTGTTTTTAGCGCAATGGTGATTCACCATACTCGGTGACAACAGAACAGGAATTTTTGAGGAGGCTACTTTTAGCGCGATGATTCTTCACCATACTCGGGGACAGCAGGACAGGGATTTTTGAGCAGGCTGTTTTTAGCGCCACGGTGATTCACTATACTCGGCGACAGCAGGACAATAAATTTTGAGCAGGCTGGTTTATTAGCACGATGGCGACCATATTCGGTGACAGCAGGATATGGTCGCCATCGTGCTTTTGAGCAGGCTACTTTTAGCCCAATGGTGACCATACTAGGTGACAGCAGGACAAGGATTTTTGAGCAGGCTGCTTTTAGCACGATGTTAAGCATACTCGGTGACAGCAGTACAGAGATTTTTCAGTAGGCTGCTTTTAGCGCGATGGTGACCATACTGGGTGACTAGCAGGACCGGAATTTTTGAGCAGGCTACTCTTAGCCCGATGGGGACCATACTAGGTGACAGCAGGACAGGAATGTTTTTCTGAGGCTGTTTTCAGCGCGACGCTGACCATATTCGGTGACAGCAGGACCGGAATTTTTGAGCAGGCTACTTTTAGCCCGATGGTGACCATACTAGGTGACAGCAGGACAGGGATTTTTCAGTAGGCTGCTTTTAGAGTGATGGTGACCATACTGGGTGACAGCAGGACAGGAATCTTTGAGCAGGCTGCTTTTAGCGCGATGGTGACCATACTCGGTGACAGGAGGACAATAATTTTTGAGCAGGCTGTTTTAGCGCAATGGTGATTCACCATCCTCGGTGACAGCAGGACAGGGATTTTTGAGCACGCTGCTTTTAGCGCGATGGTAACCATACTCGGGGGTAGCAGGACAGGAATTTTGAGCATGCAGCTTTTAGCGCGATGGTGACCATACTCGGTGACAGCAAGACAGGGATTTTTGAGCAGGCTGTTTTTAGCACAATGGTGATTCACCATACTCGGTGACATGATGAGAGCAATTTTTGAGTAGGCTGCTTTTAGCGCGATGGTGAGCATACTCGGTGACAGCAGGAGAGGGATTTTTGAGCAGGCTGTTTTAGCGCAATGGTGGTTCATCATACCCGGTGACAACAGGACAGGAAGTTTTGAGGTGGCTGCTTTTAGCGCGATGATTCTTCACCATACTCGGGGAAAGCAGGAAGGGGATTTTTGAGCAGGCTGTTTTTAGCGCCGCGGTGCTTCACTATACTCGGCGACAGCACGACAAGAATTTTTGAGCAGGCTGGTTTATTAGCACGATGGTGACCATACTCGGTAACAGCAGGACAGGAATGTTTGACCAGGCTGTTTTCAGCACGATGCTGACCACATTCGGTGACAGCAGGACCGGAAATTTTGAGCAGGCTACTTTTAGCCCGATGGTGACCATACTAGGTGACAGCAGGACAGGGATGTTTGAGCAGGCTGCTTTTAGCGTGATCGTTGCCATACTGGGTGACAGCAGGACAGAAATATTTGAGCAAGCTGCTTTAAGCGCGATGTTAAGCATACTCGGTGACAGCAGTACAGGGATTTTTCAGTAGGCTGCTTTTAGCGCGATGGTGACCATACTGGGTGACAGCAGGACAGGGATTTTTGAGCAGGCTGCTTTTAGCGCTATGGTGACCATATTCGGTGACAGCAGGACCAGAATTTTTGAGCAGGCTACTTTCAGCGGGATAGTGACCATACTAAGAGACAGCAGAACAGGGATTTTTGAGCAGGCTGCTTTGAGCGCAATGGTGACCATACTCGGTGACAGCAGGACAGGAATTTTTGAGCAGGCTGCTTTTAACGCGATGTTAAGCATACTCGGTGACAGCAGGACAGGAATTTTTGAGCAGACTGTTTTCACTGCTATGGTGAGTCAGCATGCTCGGCGACAACAGGACAGGAATTCTTGAAAAGGCTTTTTTAGCACGACGCTGAGTCACCATACTGAGCGAAGGCAGGGCAGGTGTTCTTGGAAAGTCTGTTTTCAGCACGATAGAACTCCGTTGCAATCGGTGACGACCGTACTAGAATTTTTTAACAATTTGTCCCTTTTTAGAAGGACGGAGCTCCATCGCAGTAGACGACGTCAGCAGAGGTAATTCGGGATAGGCTATTCCAGTACGATTCCGTTCCACCGCACTTAGTGACGGTGAGACCGTTTGTCCGGTGAATCCTTGTGACCTTACGCTTACCTGTATTTTTGGCGAAGGTTCATCAAGATAATCGTGTTCACAGAGCAACCTCGAAATCAAGAGAGATTTGGGAGCCCGTTATGAACTGCGCCGCGTCTGGTACTGTAATCTTATGTAGGTCTAGTTCGTAATGGTAAAAAATGTCAGAGGTTGAATAATTACATGTGTTTTATTCCATTACACACCGTTTCTATTTTATCCCTTGCCAAATGAATCGCTCTGCGTTTGCATAAATACGCTTTTTACCACAAATATTTTAATATTCTAACATCCTTTGAATGCTTTTTAGTTTGGAAAACCATATTTGATTGCATTCCAGAACGTGGTGGCTTCTTTTGTGTTTTAGTTTCTGTTAAATTCAAAATGCATGCACTTCATAAAAAAACTTTCCTCATATTTTTAAATATCTATTGCATTTTTCACGCGTTGCAGAACCAATTATCATATGCTCATGTTTTCAATTCCTTGATCGTACAAATACAATCTGCATTTAATATCTACAGATCCATCATATGCACTGAATTCGAATGAAATAATTTATGAAGAGAACGAGACTAGATTTTTCTGAAGTTTTATTATCCCCAGTGCATCGTCAGCGACTTAACTTTTAAAAACGTATTGGTTGCCTGAGAGCGACTGAATTATTTAGACTTTCGATCAGAAATAATTAATTCGTAACCTCGGGTACTGGACCCATTTCTGTTCAAATCTTTCGAGAAGCAAGTGAAAAGGAATTCATTGCCGAGGGGTACGTGCGCCTGTCTTTTGTATTTTGTGATTGTTTTTACGGACATCGCAGCGATTGCAAATTTTTTTTAAGGTTTCAAAGCATTTCAATCTCGAGAACTGATGGCTTCTACTTCTAAACTTCTGGTCCGTGGCAATGGAAGATTTTCGGTTTTATCTCAGGAGATGAAGATCGATGCTAACAGATTTGAGAGGGGAAAATATTTCAAATAATTTGCTTTCCTGCAGTGCAAAGAAGCCATCATAACAAAAACAACTCCATGGCATCAAAATAACTTAGACTTTTCCAGTTTTACTTCACAAAACTTATTTACAAAATTTTATTGGATTTATTCGACATTTAGTTCAAATTTTTGAAAATGCAATTGTGATCTACCATTGAAGTGACACCATTCAAAACGGCAAGTCGGTATGGTAAGCCTTACCGGCGCAGTTAAATCGGTAGAACAGCTGTTTCTGAGTAGGCAGATGATGGTTCGAATCCAGCCACTGTTGATTGGCTATACTAGCGCCTGAACGTAAGATTAATGTCACGGCCGTGAGGTTCGAGGAAACCGTGTGATGATTCTTTCACACATTGTGGCATTAATTCGAATTCCTTCTTTTTTTATAGGTAGTTTAACAACCACGATGAGCTACTCGATGGCCTATAAGCAGTCACATGTCATTAACTTAGGGCCACTGCTTCAAGGGAAGGAGATAACCAGTGCCCTAAGACAAACACAACATCCATGCCTCAGCGGGATTCAAATCCAGACCCATCTCAGAAGTATGGTCATAAGCCAGAGCTTTTTTTTTTTTTTCTTGATTGAAGGTTTAACGACCACCGTGAGCAACTCAATCGGCTATAGGCAGTCGCCCGTCCCTAATTTAGGGTCCCTGGTTCCAGGGAAGGGAGAGAGCCAGTGCCGTAAGACAAACACAACATCCATGCCTGACAGGGATTCGAACCCGGATCCCTTTCGGACGAATGATCAGAGGCCATCGCTTAGACCATTGCGCAACCGGAGTGGCTAAACCAGAGCTTATACCACTCCACCAGGCGGCAGAGTTTCTTCAGGCATGGATTTTCGACGGATCCGAAACCTTTCAATTTTTTTCCAACGGCGTTTAACGACCACCGTGAGCAACTTGATGGGCTTTAAGCAGTCGCCTGTCCCTAATTTTGGGCCACTGGTTCTAGGGAATGGAGATAACCAGTTCTGTAAGGCAAGCACAACATCCATGGCTCACCGGGATTCAAACCCAGACCCGTCTCAGAAGTATGGTCATTAGCCAGAGGTTACACCACTAAGCCACCGGGGCGGCAGAGTTTCTTTAATGCTTGGTTTTTCGACGGATCCCAAAACTTTCAATTTCTTTTTGAGTGGGGTTTAATGGTTCTACCATGAGCAACTCAATAGGATACAAGCAGTCCCCCGTACCCTACTTTGGGTCAGTGGTTCCACGGAAGCGAGTTAACCAGTGCCGTAAGAGAAACACAACATCCATGCCTTGCCGGGATCCTAACCCAGACCGATCTCGTACGAATGGTCAGAAGCCCACTGCGCTACCTGGGCGGCTTCGCCCCCGCCTTTTTCAAAAGGGAAAGGGGACTGTATGTGACGTTCCAATGAGTTGCAGTTATAAGAATTGCCGTCATAGTACAACCGGTGGAATAGCCACTCCGGTATGGGAAGATGTGGATTCGATTCACACCACCGACAGAAAAGAACTATTCCTTTATATTGTAGCCCGAACATAAAATATTCTGGCGGTGAGGCTCAAAAAGAAGTATCTTGATTCTTTGACACATCGTCTTGAATTAAAAAATGTTCATAAGAATCACATCTGCGGCAATGAGCTCCTGCAAGCGTGGTCTGTCTACGAACCCGAAGCCTGATATTTCGTGTCCCTGCCTTTCTTAAGGCGGTAAAGCAGGGTACTTTCACCAAAGATCCAAAACATTATGACCACCTACATAATACACTGGCGTGCACCTACATAATACACTGGCGTGCAAAAATTGAGGACGAGATGGTTTTTCGAATGTAATGTCGAGCAGAAGTGCTCCACATCGACTGAAATCATACCATAAGATCCCCAAGATGTAAGAATATGGGACAAGTGAGCAAAACCGTCCAAACAAGGAATCCAAAGGACACAAAGGCACTTTATTGAAAAGGTAGCTTCGAGCACAACTGGACAGACGACAGAAACGTCCATGTGACAGGCGGCTGCCAAGAAGAATCCAGTATTCAGTAGGGGATACTATCACCCCTGACTGCGTTGCAGGATGTACAACGTCTGTCCATGCTGAGGACGAGGTTGTCAAAGAACTGTTGAGGCATCGCGGCCCATTCCTCTTGTAGCGCCAATCGCAGCTGCGGAATCGTTGCTGGCGGCTTGTGATGTGCTGCCAAGCGTCCCCCGAAAAGTTCCCACACGTGTTCGATTGGATTTAGGTCCGGGGACCTTGCTGGCCAATCCATTCGTTGAATATCTTCACTCTCCAACAGCTCTGTGACAGCCACTGTACGATGAGGCGTAGCGTTGTTGTCCATTAAGAGAAACTCAGGACCCATAGCACCTCTAAACAGACGCACGTGAGGCAGGAGAATCTCGGTACAATAGCAGACACCAGTGACTGAACCTCCTTAGAAGATGCGGAGGTCAGTACGGCTTCCAAGCATGATACCGCCCCAAACGAGAACTCCGCCACCTCCAAGCCGGTCCCTTTCGGTGATGTTGGAGGTGTGATTGCGGGTTCCATGTTCTCTCCAGATGTGTATACGTCCAGAATCGCTCATCAAACTAAATCGGCTCTCATCCGTAAAGAGAACTCGACCCCATTGCTGATGTGTCCAGTTCTTGCGTTCCTGGCACCACAGAAACCGCCGTCTCCGATTAGCAGGCGTTGATGGACCACACCGTATTGGTCGTTGTGCAAATAGACCACCTTTGTGCAGCCTCCTGGCCACGGTAAAACGCGATAACGGACGTCCATTTGTCTGTTGCATGTTCATTGCGATTTTTCCCGCTGTCTGCCGTCTGTCTCTTCTTACATGTAGGACAATATACCGGTCGTCCGCCGCCGTGGATGCTCGTGGATGACCACTGCTAAACTCTCGGACAGCTGCTCCTGTCGTTTGAAATGATCTCCAAGCTCGTGAAACGATGCTGTGAGCGATCAAGAACTCCTCGGCCACACTAGTCACACTTCGACCTTCTTCCAACTTCCGATTGAAGCAAGCTCGGGTAAAGTCATCCAGATGTCGTCTACTGGAGTGCCTGTGGGCCATATCAAACGGTGGCAGCAACTCGACGTCGTTCAAACCGATGTACACCGTGCAATAGCTTTCACCGAATTGCTGAGCGTACACCGCCGGTGTGCTTTATACCTTTCCAACACTCCCCCCTCCCCCTACGTCACGCTGCATATATGCGCATGCCCTACCGTACCGGACCCTAGTCTTTCTTCTGTGTGGTCTTTCGGTCCGTTCTGCCTGCTCGTTCCGCTGTTGATGCTAATTTCTCCTCTTCGTCTTTAACTTTTGGACACCAGTGTATGAAGATGGTCTTCCACGTGCAGCAAAAGCTTATCTTAACCTGCGAGGAACGGACACTATAAGATTTTTAAAAGTGTCTTGAGGTGCATGGTTCCTCCACGTCACTAACACATACTTTAACTCTTGTAACTTACGTGGTTGAGCCGCAGCAGATCGGATCCTGTTACAGCAGAAACCACAAACGCTCGACTGGATTGATGTCTGGATAATTTTGATGCCAGGGCAAGATTTTCTCATGTTCCGCGTACCATTCTCAAACAACCCGGGTAGTGTAGCATGGAGCGTCTTCTCGCCGAAAGAAAGCTCTATTAGAGTGGACTACTGTTTCCAAGGAAGGATGAACCTGGTTCGGAAAAAAGTTCCGGTAGGTGGCAGACGTCACACTTTCCTGCGCATGAGTAACTGGATCCAGGGTTTTGTAGCAGAACATTGCCCAAAGCATTATACTTCCTCCATCCACTTATTTTCGTCCCACGGTACATTCACTTCCCTAGGTAAATGACGCGAAGGAACATGGTCGTCCACATGATGCAACAGAAACATTTCGTCGAACAAGAAAGCCTTCTTCCAATCACAAAAGATGTTGTTTCGATGATCGGGTACACATTGTTGCTGCTTTCGACAGTGAAACGAGGTTAGCAGGTTTACTAGGAGAGGCCTGGGTCTCGGCAGCTTCATTTCAGCAGTACTAGATGTACTGTATGTAGTGACACATTACCAGCGAGTTCCGATAGATCATCGCGCTTGTAACATATAGGATAGTCTTCGCTCAATTTTAGCATCTCAATGAGCCGGGGTCGGACTACACCTAGCGTGGCTTTTCCCCTCTTCGGGCCAATGTTTGAAGGTAGTAAACACGGCTAACACTAAGCCCCCCACAAACTTGCCGTTTCGGTAATGTTCCAAATAACTTGTCCTGCCATTTCAATTTAGCATTTCTCAAACCCGCTTAAGTCCACCGTCTGTCTCATGTGAAGAACAAGAATAACACTGATTAACAGAGCTCAGTATGTGGTGTAATTTTTACCGTTTCATGGCCTTCATACGCGATGTCGATTACCTGCGGTTCCTTCGATTTGCATAAACACGCGGTGGTCATATTTAGGCTTCTCTGTCAAAGAGCAGCCAAAACACGTAAGCTTAACCAACAGCGGTAAGCTTATCTGAGATGGCATAAATCAAAACGGCGAACTTTATGATTGAGCTTCGCCGTTAAGCTTATCTGAGATGACAGAAGTCAAAACGGCGAACTTTATGATTGAACTAAGTGGTAAGCTTATATGAGATAACATAAGTCAATATGGCAAACGTTTTGATTTAACTTTGCAGTTAAGCTTATCTGAGATGGTATAAGTCAAAACGGCAAATCTTTTGATTGACCTACAGTGGTAAACTATTCTCAGATGACATGGGTCAAAACGGCAAACATTTTGATTGAACTACGCCGGTACGCTTATCTGAGATAACATAAGTCAAAACGGCAAACTTTTTGACCGAACTACACTGTTAAGCTTATCACAGATGATATAAGTCAAAACGGCAAACTTTTTGACCGAACTACACTGTTAAGCTTATCACAGATGATATAAGTCAAAACGGCAAACATTTTGATTGAACTGTGCTGTTAAGTTTATCTGAGATGATATCAGTCAAAACGGTAAACCTTTTTATTGAACTACGCCGGTAAGCTTATCTCAGATGACATAAGCTAAAAGACAAGCTTTTTGACTGAACTACGCCGGCACGCTTATCTGAGATGACATAAGTCAAAACGGCAAACATTTTGATTGAACTACGCAAGTAAGCATATCCTCCCGGAGTGCAGCATTGTCTCAAACCACAGCGCAATTCAATGCTGGGATGAGTAGTGGCATCACCTTTCGGGCAATTGTAACGTACCAGGAGATGTGACGTACCTGCCAGAAGGACGCACGCGACAAATAAGCAGATAGGAATCAGAATAAAACCTCCGCGTAGCTCAATTGGTTGAGCAACTTATTCCGGAATGAAGGGACCCGGGTTCGAATCCTGGCGCAGATAAAAATGACGGAGAAATTTACTTCGTTATAATGGCGCGCGAACTATCCGGATGACCCGACCGTTCAAAATCTCACATTGGTGTGATGTTCTTTCCACACCGCGAGATAGGAAAAATAAGAGAATCCCTTCTCCAGCACTTCGAAAAAAAAAAAAAAAAAAAAATAAGGGGGAGATGATGTAATGTATCAGGAGATGTGACGTACCTGCCCGAAGGACGCACACGACATAAAGGCAGATAGGAATCAGAATAAAACGTCCACGTAGCTCAATTGGTAGAGCAACTTATTCCAGAATGAGGGGACCCGGGTTCGAATCCTGGCGCGGATAAAAATGACGGAGAAATTTGCTTCGTTATACAATGTACCGTTTTCTGTGTTCTATGGGCTTGCGGAGTGAATGGCACACACGGGTGCCATTGTTGACCAGACGACACAAGGCTGTGTGTCACGCCTGGGCACGTGAACACGACCATCGGGCACAAGATGACTACGAATGTGTAGCCCTCTACGAAGAATCGTGACGCCCCCTTTTTCGGAAAGATGACCGACTCCGGGTGTGGAAACAACGCCACGACGCAATAGATCCTCCATACCTACAAGGGAAAATGCAGACTGGTGGTGGCTCTGTTTTTGTGTGGGGTGTTTCCAACTGGCACGCATTAGAACCCTTCATACGTCTGCGGACAGCTCTGAACGGTGGAGGATACGTAACCATTCTTGGGAATCATTTACACCTGTTCGTGTCATGCAACCACTTCGACTGGTGCGACCGAAACACGACAATGCACCACTGTACACGTTCACAACCGTCCGATTATGGCTGGAGGATCATTCCACGGAGTTTATCATCCTGACATGGCCCCCTCGTTTGCCGGATTTAAACGCCATTGAACACTTTTGGTGTGCAGTTCAACGTGCCTTGCACGCCAGGAGTCCTTCACCGACGAATATAACGGAGTTGTTTTATGTCCTTCAGGGTGCATTGTGTGCACTATCACCACACTACTAAAGAGAGCTTGTGGAGTCGATTCTCAGTCGCATTGCTGCAGTTTTCCCATCGCCAGGAGGCCCAACACGGTATTCGGCAGGTATCCTTGTTGTTTTGGCACTTTCTGCTGGAAATCCACCCAGTAGAGTGGAGGCTGTGATAACAGCAAAGGGCAGTCCAACTCTATAATAATTCCTTTCTTCTAACAGAAGTCATCGCTCTTTCCACGTTTATCAGGTTGTCACGGAAAAATTCTCATTGGCCGCCACGGAATCGAACCCAGGAGCTTCCAGTTACGCGCTGGACATGCTTTCACTGTACCACAGCGGCCTCGAATTCCTCCATACCCACATACACTAACTGCCAAGACGATTTGGCAGGTTGCTTCTTGGAGCCCCGCTCAATGATGGGGATTCATCGAACATGGTAAGCAGCAACTGAACAAATAACTAGGAGGCGAATGAATAATTAATACAGACATTTGACGTGGACTAGAAACATCAAACAGAAGTCATCGCTCCTTCCACGTTTATAAGTGAGTCACGGAAAAATTATCATTGGCCGCCACCGGGAATCGAACCCAGGGTCTTCCTAGTTACGCGCAGGATATGCTTCCACAGCACCACTTCCACTGAGTAAACGTGGAAAGAGCGATGACTTCTGTTTAATGTTCCTAGTCCACGTCAAATGTCTGTATTAATTCTTCATTCGCCTTCTAGTTATTTGTTCAGTTGCTGCTTACCATCTTTGGAGAATCCTCAGCATTGTGCGGGGCTCCATGAATCAACCTGCCAAGTGGCTTGGCAGTTAATGTATGTGAGTCGAAGCCGTTGGGATGCAGTGGAAGCATGTTCGGCGCGTAACTGGAAGACCCCGGGTTCGATTCCTAGTGGCGGCCAATGAAAAATTTTCCGTGACTCACTTATAAACATGGAAAGAGCGATGACTTCTGTTTGATGTTGCTAGTCCACGTCAAATGTCTGTATTTATTCCTTTCTTATTACACGGACTTTGTGGGCAGAAAAATTTCCGGATACTTTTGAGAAGATAGCGTACGTCTCAAAAAAAAAAATACTTTGCGTTTTCACCTTGAAAAAGAAGGGCATGTATAAATCATTTTATATTTCTAAGAGTTGTGATTTGACCTGTGTAAAATAAATGATTTCGTTTTCTCCAGTACTACTGTGAAATAATCAGAATTCATGCTTAACGAAATTATGAAAAAAAAAGGTAAGAAATTGTATTTTAATTTGTTGTTGCCTTTAACAAAAGAAAGTGAATATTTTTAAACAGGTCAGAATTTCTTTTCTAATTACTTCACGAGCTTTTCTCGGAAGACATGATTTCAGGCATAATTAAGCAAACTGCATGTTTACTTCCATTTCGAACAAAATTTTATTTAGTTTTTATTTCGTGATTAATGAGTACCTGTCAAACATATAATTTCTTAGATGATTTTACAAATTAATAGCTCTCCAGGGATAAAATTTGTTTGTCAATGTACACATATTCTAGCGAAGAATTATTAATAACTGTGGAGTACAGTTGTGTGCTTGCTAAAAAAAGCGCTGACATTTATTCCTTTAATTGAATATTCATATATCCTAGCAACAAAATAATTGCATCTAAGATTCGGTTCCTCAACTTTTTTGTGATACACGCGAAAATGTATTTGAATAATTTATTGTCAGACGCTGAAAAGTTTTGAATTACACTGAAATGCAATTACTTGAATTATATTAAATAAATTTAAAATGAAAAAATTCTCGAAGGATTTTCTGTCGAATTCTTAAATATATATTCAAAAAATGATATTTCAGGGTATTTTCGAGAAAATACATACTCAAAAATCGTTGATATTTCAGCGGTAGTTTTGAAAAAGTTATTGATCTTTGCGACATGATTATTACAGAATTGATTATTATTATTTGCTTGCAGTTTACGGGCACCGTGAGAAGCTCAATAAGAAATAAGCAGTTGCCCGGCGCTAAATTAGGGTCACTAGTTCCAAGGAAGGGAGAGAACCAGTGCTGTAAGACAAACACAAATTTTGAAGATGACAGTCATTTTTTTGGTGTAAATGTGACAAGGATGGTAAGTCAGATAATACCCGAAAACTTTTAAATTTTCATCGTCCTATAGCGGGACTCGAACCTTCGTTTTCCAGATAGCGCCCGGGTATGCTAACCCCTACACCACCCAGAACGACGAAGTTTCAAGTTTCCGATCAATCTGAATATAACCATCACAGGATTCGCTAGTCGAAGCAACCGGCATTCATGTTTAGCGAGTCTGGAGGTTAGGAATCTTATCCCCTGTTTGCCCGGAGAAGCAGATAAATCATGAAAGAAATACGGGATTACGAAATATAATACACATTTTGAAGATGACAGTCCGATATTTGACATAAATGTGACAAGGATGGTAAGTCAGATAATATCAGAAAACTTAAAAAAGTTCATCGTCCTGGAGCGTGACTCGAACCCGCGTCTTCCAGATAGAGCCCGGGTATGCTAACCTCCAGATTAACTAAATATGAATGCCGGTTGCTTCGACTAGCGAATCCTGTGATGGTTATATTCAAATTGATCGGAAACTTGAAACTTGGTCGTTCTGGGTGGTGTAGGGGTTAGCATACCCGGGCGATATCTGGGAGACGCGGGTTTGAGTCCCGCTCCAGGACGATGAAAATTTTCAAGTTTTCGGATATTATCTGACTTACCATCAGTGTCACATTTACGTCAAAAATCGGATTGTCATCTTCAAAATTTATATTATATCGTGTAATCCCGTATTCCTTTCATGACAAACAGAGCATTCATGCCTCACGGGATTCGGACGCGGACCCATTTCGTACGAATGGTCAAAAGCCAGCGCCTACACCAATGAGACTCCGGTGCGACAGGATTATTTTTTATGAACAATAGACAAAAATTATTAAATAATGAAATGCCTCAGATTTCAATGCGGCTCACATTATATTTATAAACACCCAGATCTCTCATTCTCTGTCTCTCTCTGGCGTTGTGGAACGCTTGACGTCACAGCAACGTCTGCATTTTTGCGCCACCACGTACCGATCAATTCGTGTGTGGTCTCAAAATGTCAAAGTGCTATATAATAGCACTTGGAATCCAAAGATTCCGCGTGCAAAACGAACATGATGCCTCGTGTTTTTATTGAATAATTACGTTCGCATCTCTTCGTTTATTGTTAAGTCAACTCATCGCGTTCAAATTGTTGAAACGTTCTATTATCCAGTTTGCAGTTTGCTGTCGATCTTCCTTGAAAAAGCCATGTGGTTGATGTGCGAAAGCTTAGAAACTTTGATTTTATCTACGCCAACAAATTCGGATAACTAGTATAGTTGTACTATCTTATATATCTATCTAAATGCTCTAACCTGCAATAAAAACTGAAATCTTCAGTTGTCAAAGTGAGCAAAATTGCATCTAAAAGCAGATATCGCCCCAATAGCACATGGCAGAGCATATAGATAGTTCCGATTTGTGACACCAGATGTCGCATTTAATTGTAAAAAAAAAAAAGCTTCGCTACGAAGTTACAAACTAACCGTCGAATAGGACAGTCTAAAAGAAGCCGTGAGCGGAGGAACAAGCGTGCCGCCCCGGTGGCGCAGTGGTCTAAGGCGCTGGCTCTCTCCCTTCCCTGGAACCAGTGACCCTAAATAAGGGACGGGCGATTGCTAATAGCCCATTGAGTTGCTCACGGTGGTCGTTCAACCTCCAATCAAAAAAAAAAAAAAAAGAACAAGCGTGCCAGAGAAAGAGTAATTTAACGCGAGAAAACAAAGTAAAAGTTACAAAGGCATGTTTACACGAAAGCAGCTTTCCGAGTTGAGTGCTGATTATATTACACATTTTTCAAAATATCGAGCTATCTAAACACTGTAATCTACAATTGTTGGACAACAAAATATTTTACGCAGAATTTTATTCATCGTTAGGTCTTTTGAAAAACAGAAATAAATATCATATAATGTTTAGGTCTAACATGAACGAGTTCTTACTTTATAAGTTTTTCCTATATTTCCTTACAGAAAAATGTCATCGATTTGTTTTCAATCAGCTCAACTAAAACCTTCACTCCCTCATAGGACGGGCCACATCCCTTATAAACTGGCGGAATGTGAAAAAAGAACACCAAGAAGGAGACGTCTGATACCAACGAAATTTATACAGCATAATAACGGAATAAAGAGGATAACGTGATCAAAACATTATGGCAAAATACAGCTGTATTTGCTGGTAAACTGAAAAATAACATTTCCATGTAACATGGTTAGTACGAGGTTGAACCGCTATGAACTGCGTCACACTGTGCAATTCTGGCATGGTGTCTGTCGTACAGATGTTGGATGTAAGTTCGGGGTATTGAGTTACAAGCATCATCAACCTGGACGCGTAAATCGGGGATGGTCGTGGCTGGCCATGGAGACCTGATAAGTCGTTCTCCCATAAAACCCCACACGTGCTCAATGGGGGACACATCCGATGAACGTGCAGTCCATGGAAGTTGTCTCACACCCAGAAGTGCATGTTCGTTGCACGTGCCGTGTGTGAGCGTGCGTTATCTTGCTGGAAAACACCACGATGGACCGACCTTACAAATGGCACAACAACGGGCTGAATGATGTTGTTGATGTAGGAGGTGCTGTTTAACGTACCGGGTACAAACAGTAGTTGTGTACGGGAGTGATAGCGGATCGCTCCCCACACCTGGAGACCAGGTGTAGGCCCTGTGCGTCACTGGCGGATGCAAGAAAGGTAGAGACGCTTCCCTGTGCGTCTGCGAACACGCATACGGCCATCGGAGGCTCCCAAGCAGAATCTGCTTTCTTCGCTGAACACGACAGATCTCCATTGCGTCCTCCAGTTCAGACGTTGGCGACTCCACTGCAGCCGTTCCTGACGGTGGGCTGGAGTAAGAGGTACACATGCCAGAGGCACACATGCACGTAGTCCTGCATCCAGTAGAAGGTTGCAGATTGTTCGCACAGTCACCTCAGGTGCAACGGCGGCTCGGATTTACGTCGCAGTGGATGTTCTGCTTTACAACGCTGCTCTTCTTATGCGTCGATCGGTCCGCTCATCAGTCAGTCTGTGACTCCCGGTTCCTCGTCTTCTCGTGTGGGAATGTTCCTCGTACCATCTACGCCACCATCGTACCAGAACCGATACTTCCCGTCCAATTCGCTCCGCAATACGACGATACGACCACCCGGCCTCGCGGAGTCCAACTAGACGACCTGGCTCAAGATCCGATAACTGCGGAAATCGTACATGTCTTCCATGTCCAGGCATTGCAGCTTCTTCGGGGTCTTCGCACGTGTCCGTACGCCGACGACTGATTACATTCACTTCGCCGTACTCCATAAATACCACCGACGAAAATTTGCATATTATGCCGTGCTGTGGCGTAAGAGCGTACCGGTTGGTCCCGAAATTAACATTACACCTACGTAAAATCGACTCCATTAACATATGTAAATTTCATGATCGTCCGCCAGTTCCTTCTAGGTGTTCTTTTTTCGCTTTCCGGCAGTGTATGTTAATATTTATTTAAAGCTTAAAAACAACCGTTTTAGGACATGCTATACGGTAGTCGTACACTGAAGAGCAATTGAATTAGAGATAGCTGTCTAGTAACGCCTTTCGCCCTGATGACGGCGGCGATTCGTCTCGGCATGGACTCGACAAGACACCGGAAGCGTTGGGAATCCATACGGATCCACGACCCCTGTACAAGCTCCCACAGTTCACGAAGATTTGATGGATGGGGGTCAGAGCCTCGAACATCTCTCTCGATGGCATCCCAGACGTGCTCGATGAGATTGAGGTCAGGTGACCTAACTGGACAAGGAAGCGAGGTCACGTCGGTGGAGTATTCATCCAACCATTCGGATACAATTCTGGAGCTGCATTGTCTTGTTGCAGGATAAGGTCCCCAGTGGGATGTTGAAGACGCACAAACGGGAGCAAATCGTCGTCCAGGATATCCCGGTAACTTTGTCCTGTGAGGGACGATGTCACATGTACCAGGGGTCCCATTTCCGTCCACGTAAATAGTCCCCAGACGAGAATGCCACCCCCACCAGCCTGAAGAGTACCCTGCTGGCAAGAAGGATCCAGCGCTTCATGTGGTTTGCGCCGTACTCGTATCCTGCCATCCGCACGTACCAACGTAAATCTCGACTCATCAGTCCAAGCAACATTTTCCTACATGTCTAGGGTCCAGTGGTGATGTTCCCGCGCCCATGCTAATATTTGCACCCTGTGATGTGTGGTCAGAAGCGGTACCCTCGTGGGACGATGGCATCTGTACCCCATAGCGAGGAGATGGTTCTCGATGGCGTGGCTGCTTACACGTTTTTGTGCACCAGCGTTAAATTGCCGAGTGATTTCTTGCACGGTGGCCCGTCTATCGGCTGTCACAATGCGAGCTAGCCGACGATGACGCCGCTCATCCACACGCTCTTGTTCACGGCAGTTGTCCCTTGCAGGGATGGTTTTACCGGATTCGATGTACTCACGGTGCACCCGTGACACAGTGGCTCGTGAAAATCCCAGTGCCTGCACGACTTCCGAGATGGAGTGACCTATTCGTCGGGCCCCGACAATTTGCCCACTATCAAATGCGCTTAGATCCTTCGTCTTACCCATACTTCGTCCGACTCTTATTGATTCTCGTCGCATCACTTCTTATATTTTCGGATCGCTGCATACGTCATGTCGTTTCCGTTTGCAGGACCGCCCACAGCGCCACATTTGCCTAACGCCAGCTGTCTCTAATTCAATTGTTCTTTAGTGTATATATATGTGTAAGATACATTTCACATCTGGATTATACACTATGTAGGTAAAATTATTTAAACACATCGGCAAATGCAAATAAACGCGCATTTGTAGAATCAGAAGCTCACTCGCGGGGTGAATTGAATATAAAGGGAAGGATAGGCACACCTATTAGACTGGACTGAGGAGTGACCTAGAGGAGTGAGCAACCGCCGCTCAACCAGATGGTCACAGTACCGATCCCAAAGATCTTGAACTCTCACCATGCGACGGATGGACGCGTTAAGCCTTCAGGTGCAGGGCATTTCATCTCCGCTTCATAAAGCAGGTCATCTGTTCCTTCCTAACAACATCACTCCCTCTCACAGCAGGGCCTCGTTGTTGCCTCATTGTCTAGCACTCCCATGAATTCCGATCGGTACCTTCAATCTTGCCCTTCCAATTCTCTCACTTGTCTTCCCCCTGCTGTGTATGAGCCCTGCAACATACTACGTTATATGACGTAGGTGACGTAGCATTGAGGTGACGAATAATCAAATCGCCAAAGTTGCAGTTGTAAGCCTGCTGGCGAAGTGCAATCGAGATAACATCCTGCTCTGGAGTCTGAAGACGTAGTTCGAATGCCACCTCTAGAGAAATGTCGCTCGATTGAAAGAGAATCTCTTGGCCGTGAGGTTCAGAAATTTGTGTGATAATTCGTCCACATATCATACGGAATTAATAAACAATCATTTTTCTACAATATTCTGGACCCTAGAGGATTGTTGTCGGCTGAACCGAAACCTTCGATTTCATGTTACAGCCTTCCTCAAGGGGGAGGGTTTATTTAACGTACTATGTGGCATGACGTAGAAAAGCTATTACAGCGATGATGTATGAGTAAGCCAACATTACATCGGTAAGCCTATCGGCTTACCGCTATACGCCATACTATAATGTAGAGTCCATCATGGTTTGGAGTTGTTTTTCGTGGATGTAGCTCGTCCCGTTGGTTATTATGTCGCAAACCATGTACTATGAAGTGTACCTCGGCGTTCTGGATAATTCTGCCCTACCAACAATGTGTCAGTTTTATAGAAATGACCGTTGTCTATTCCAACACGATCCAGCTCAGTGCCATACTGCACAGCGTGTGCAGGATATCTCGAAAATGAGGTTGAATTGTTAGACTGGCTTGCTCAGAGTCCTGATCTTATATCCCATAGAACAGCTCTGGGATGAATTGGAATGACGGATATCAAATCGAGCACAAAGACCCTATTCGCTCTTCACTTTGGCAGCAGCTTTGCAGCATCAATGGCAAGCTATTCCTGTGAAGACCAAATGGAAATTGAACGATTCTTTGCTCGGAAAGAGATCACTATGAAGCAGAGGTCGCGACCTTAGACCCCTTGCGGTCGCCGGAGGATCTGATACCTCCCGCGTGGACGACATAATTATGAAAGCAGCAGCCGAAACAGGGAGCAACGCACCTAAAAACAAAGATCCACCTTTACGATTCGTCGGATCAATCCCATACATACCCAGAGTCACCAACTTCCTTAAGAACCAATTTAAAATGTATAAGCTAGGTATTGGGCTGCGACCTCCTAAACCAATATCTGCTCTACTTCGAGGGTAGAGATGCAGAACTACTAAACCTACAGACGTCGGCATCTATGAGATCCCGCTAGGAGTCACGAAGAGATCCATTCGCCAACGTGTGTGAGAGCACGAAACAGACGTTAGACAAGTGAAACTATCGACTGCCTTATCACGAGAGGTAGCCACCAAATTAGCCAAACCAAGCTGGCAGGATATCAACGTAAGCGTCTAGCGACAGAAGGATTCCTAAACGCTTTTGGACTTTTAAAAAAATTAGTGCTCCCTTTGACCGTCGTGCGCATGCTCAAGTTTAGTTGGCGTAAGTACTCGATAATATTTGTTTACCCCACGCTATCTCCATGTCCGTGTTGTGGTTGTGAATAAACGTTCAGTAGTTTGTGCTGTGCTTTATGAATTGGTGACTTTTGGCAGAGCATTAAAAATCTAGCTCCTTAATCGGAGTTTAAATTTATGTTCCAATTACTTGTTTCCCACGGCATGTTGAAATAACGAAATTTTAAAGAACAAACGTTTATGCTCACTTGTGAAAAGCACAGGTGCAGCCTTGGGAACGACAATGCTGGGAGCATCAATACGAATTTCGGTTCTTCAGGGAATTCTCCGGTAATTCCAGAATAAATGTTACAAAAACCAAACATAAATCCCAAAACAAGCCAACCAACCTAAGCAACGGTAGTACTAATTTTGGCCGCTAGAGGGAAAGCGGACTGCTGAGATGCCAAGCGACTAGTTACGTCACTTCAAGTTGCGCAATGCTTCAATTTTTTCAAAGTCCAAAAGCATTAGGAATCCTTTTGCCCTCAGACGCTTGCGGATATACCACAATCTCAAAGCTGCGATTCTCACAGAAACGATCGAAATTCTAACACGCAGCGACGTTTGCAATACCGATTAGAGATGAGCTCGGGCTTAAGCTCGCCTTCGGATCCCGGGCTCGGACGGGCTCAGAATTCATTAACTACCGAAAAACCCGGGCCCGGGCTCGGAATTACAAGTCTTGAATTTCATTACTGTAATTAATTCAACTTGTGTAATTCCGAGCCCGGTTGAATTACACGTGTTGAATTTCATTGTGGATTTGTTACCATGGAAGGATATTCATTTTCCTAAACTAGCTGCCATTGCAAGATAAATTTTGCATGGCAAGACTTGCAATATGCATTGTCAAAAGCTATGGCCCAAGCAATGATTAGTTTAAGAAGGTCTGGTACCGAAAAACTGGGAAAAAATCACCTTCCAATTTTTTTATATTTTATTAAAAATCAAGAATCTTATCTTTAAAATGATGTATTAATTTCCAAAATTGTGCAGTTAGAAATTTTGTTATTTATTTTTTAAAATTTCCTCACTCCCGCGATTTTTTGGGGGACGTTGGTTTTTAGTGCAGCAGGTCGAGTTTTAGAGAAAAGAAGATCAAGTTGAAGCGCTGAGGCATTAGATGCAATTCTCCCTCTCTCTTTTTTATACGCTTTCCAACCGTAGGTTGAAGAAGCGTATATGCTCCAGCTTTGTCCGTCCGTATGATCGATTTCGATGAAACTTTAGTATGTGGTAGGGGACCACCAGGGGACGAACCCTATTGAAAATGGGTGAAGTGGGATCAAAGGTCACGCCTAAGAGCGGGATCAATTCAATTGCACTTATGCGTCATAACTTGCGTAAATACAGTTCGATTTCAATGACATTTTAGTATGTGGTAGGAGCCCACCTGGGGACAAACCCTATTGAAAATGGGCGAAATGGGATCAAAGTTCAGGACAAAAGAGCGGAATCACTTCCATCGCCATTATACGTCATAACGTACGTAAAAATTCTTCGATTTGGATGAAATGTTAGTATGTTGAAGGAGCCTACCTGGGGAGGAATTCTATTAAAAATGGGCGAAATGGGGTCAAAGGTTAGGACACAGGAGCGGGATCTATTCCATAGCCCTTATGCTTAATAACTTACGTAAAAATGCTTCGATTGCGACAAAACTTTCTCATGTTATTTGGGAGGTATTCTGAACCTGTTCTGTTGAATATCATCGAAATAGGATCACAGGTCAGGGCACAGGACCGAGATTTATTCCACAGCCATTATCCTCATAACTTGAGTAATGATTTCTGGTATGTTGGAAAACTTATTATAATCAATGCATTGCAGGATATTACAAACTTGTTTCATGAAGAACTTGATCTGGAAACTGCACACACATATGATAATATTGTGATTATTATATTATTAAGCGCAAAGCTTTGTTAATGTTGCGAAATGCAGAATAATCTGCTGTGGAATGTTTTTACGTTCTTTTTTTTTTTTTAATTTCGGAAATTTCCCTACATGCTTTTTTTTTATATTCAACTACATCACTCTAAACTACCTTTACCAATTAGCATATACGTAAATTATATTGCAAAGATTAGAGTCAAAATTTCAAACACTTGCAACTGTCTGTACGGCGTTGAGCGTTTTATAATGCAATTTACTCAAAATAAAAGTAAATTTAGAAATCAAAAAGAAATAACGAATGGAATTTCTTGTTTCTAAGCGATTTTCTTTTCTACAGCTTTTACCAAAATTATTTATTACGGTCGAAGGGCACGTTAATTATTTATTTATTTTCAAATCTAGATTTTAGAACATTTGGCTTTATGCGTAGTATTTCTAAAACATTTGGCTTTATGCGTAGTATTTCTGTGCATGGCTTTTATCGATTATGAAAAAGCCTTTGATTCGGTGAAACCATCAGCAGTTACCACGGCTCTGAAATCCTGCGGTATTGAAGATGCATACATTAATATTATTAATAACATCTATGAAAATGCAAGTGCAAAGATTCGGCTGTTTGAAAATACAACACACCTAAAAATTGGAAAGGGAGTGAGACAAGGTGACACCATATCTCCGAAGCTCTTTAATTCCATATTGGAAAATGTCTTTCAATCACTGAACTGGGAAAACAAAGGGATAAAGATTAATGGAGATTATCTAACCCACCTTCGTTTTGCTGATGACGTAGTCATTTTTGCAACTACCCCATCAGAGCTGCAGAGTATGATCCAGGAACTTGCTGACAAGAGTAAAGAAGTGGGATTAAAAATGAACTTTCAGAAGACAAAAGTGATGTTCAATGCTTTTACAAGAAATGAAGATTTATCGATTGATGGAGAAAAACTGGAGATAACAGATACGTATGTTTATCTTGGACAGCAGATATCAAGTGAGGGTCACATTGATGAAGAAATTAATCGGCGTACAAAACTTGCCTGGAGAGCTTTTGGAAGAAACAGCATAATTTTCAAGAGCAATATGCCATTATGTCTTAAAAGAAAAGTGTTTGAGCAATGCATCTTTCCAGTGCTTACGTATGGTGCAGAGACGTGGACCTTAACTAAAAGAGACATACAAAGGCTGCAGACAACTCAAAGCAGCATGGAGAGGTGCATGCTTGGTATAACCAGGAGAGATAAGAAGAGGAACTCGTGGATCCGAAAAATGACGAGAGTGGAAGACATCATGATCAGAGTTAAATCCCTGAAATGGCAATGGGCTGGACATACTGCCAGAAGGACAGACCATAGATGGACAGCCGAAATTTTAGATTGGATTCCAAGGGACAGGAAAAGACCCAGAAAAAGACCACATGGGAGATGGGTGGATGAAATTCGTAAATATGCGGGAGTGACATGGAGGAGACTGGCACAAGACAGACCGTTGTGGAGGAAACTTGGGGAGACCTTCGTCCAGCAGTGGATTGATAATGGTTGACAATGATGATGATGATGATTTCTAAAAACATACTAATATTGTGAAGTAGATTAACTGAACTAAATTTTTTAAACTAATGATTTTTAAACTAATCCTTGCTTGGGCCATATTTTTGGCCAGTGTATAATGCATAAATGCAAGTTTTGATAAGCAAAATCTTCCAAGAATCCGGGACCGGGCTCCTAAATTTGAGCCTGAACTCATCTCTAATACCAATGTCTCCGCAGAACTTCCCACAGCATGGCGCACCCTCCTAAGCATAGTTCCACCACAACTTCCTACCGGATAAAGGATCTCAGCCGATGAGCGCCTGAAAAAATGTGTACTCTGTCACGTTATTTCATTTCTTCGATTGCCGCATGTCCAAGTGCATGTTAAGGAGCCGCTGCTCCTTTGTATGATATTTTCCTTTACTTTGTATATAATTCGAATTGCCATTTGATTATGGTCTCTACTTTAGCATATTATCCACCTGACGAAGCTGTCCGAAGACGTCGAAACCTTGCCGGAAATGTATTCCTTTGCTTCTTTATGCCAATAAAACCCAATTATTTACTAGATTTATTCTAATGGAAATTGGTTGATATTATGCCTCGATGTGTTGTCGCTGCCACAGAAGCAAAAGGTAGTGCGACGAAGTAATAATCACGATAATGAAACCATTCGTCCTAAAACAATATGTCGTCCAAATTCTTTTGAAGATATAGTACTATACCGTGCAAATTAATTGGGACAAGCTATTTTATTCTCAGAATTGTAATGTGATCGCAAGTCAATGTCGCAAACCCACGTAAACCGGTTTTATCAGCTGTGAGGTGGTGTGACTGTTAGAACCTGATAGTAAGAAAGTGGTTTCACCGGTTTTAAACAGGAAATAGACACTTCAGCTTCAGTTGTGAGCTTTCGTGTGTGACAGGTGGATGTCAGTTTTTGCTCTCTGCGAGTACGTGTTGCTTCCGAGTATTGAAAAATGGATATTTCCCCAAGGAAGCATGCAAAAATAATTGCTCTGAAGGATCACACTTCAATGACAGTGAAAGATATCGCTTCTGCAGTTGGTGTAGGCAAATCAAGTGTATCAAGACTGCTTACGCGATACAATGTATCTGGATCATCGTCTCCTAAAAAGGAGAGGTAAATGTGGAAGAAAACGAAAACCAACTGCGCGAACCGATAAATATCCAATCAGAAATAGTGAAATGAATCCAAAAAAAACAAGCACCGACCTTCAAAGAGATTTATTGGCTAGTGGTTGTGATGTTAGTGATTCAACTGTGCGCCGTAGGCTTCTGGAAGTTGACCGGAAAAAACAATATTTGAATACGAAAATGAAGATAACGTTTAGCATTGGCCAAAAAATATAAATCATGGACTTCGAACGACTGGAAAAAGGTAATTTTCAGTGATGAAACTCATTTATTTGTGCAGGGTTACCAAGAAAATGTCGTTAGACGAAGCAACTGTGAACTCTTAAGACCTGCGCATGTCAAACAAACTGTAAAACACCCTCTGAAACAGATGTTTTGGGGATTTTTCACATCAAATGGCACTGGACGCTTAGTACCTGTTCAAGGTATGATGAATTCAGCCAAGTACGTAGAAATATTACAACGTAAGATTGTTCCATTCTTGGAAACTTCTGACGGGACATTTTTCGACATGGCTTGGCCCCATGTCACAGTTCGAATTTGGACAAGAATTTCACGCTGGAAAATGAAATTCATTTGCTTGATTGGCCTGGAAATTCACCATACTCAAATCCCATAGAAAACTTGTGGAATATTTTGAAGAGACGTTTAGATAAAATGGACTGTACAACCAAAGAACGCATGATAACGAATGCTATAAAAGTGTGGTTCCACGATTATGAAGTCAAAACTATGTGCACTCAATTAGTGGAGTCAATGCCAAAACGAATTCAAGAGGTCATTTCTGCTAAAGGAGGGCATACTTCATACTAATACAGGTATTTATCAGTGTATATCAAGGCATAGAATGATATAAATGCATAGTTTTGGAAAAAAGAGTGATTTTTTTACTTTGTCCCAATTAATTTGCACAGTATAGTATATACCAACGACTTTCTACTTCATTTCTGCACCGGCTTTTAAATCTCTTTGCAGCAGCTGCGGCATGTAGCTAGACTATACGGCGTTGGACACTTTACGATTTACCCAAAAAGAAGTTTTTAAACTGTGTGGTTTTGTTCGTCATCATCCCGATTGAATGCCTGAGTAATAAATAAAACTAGAAACGAAAGTACAGCGAAATTTAATCCAGTCGAAGCTGCAAATGTTAAATAATTTCCTGGGGTCTCCCTAACGATTAAAAAACTAATTAAAATGATGGATTAAAAAAAAAAAAGAATATCGCAAAGAACGATGCGAAATCGATGCCTACCAACAGACGAATGGAAAGATTAGAAAACTGCAGTATTGAAAGTCGATAAATTCCTTTTCTTTGTCTGGGCGAAAGAGACGGCGATAATTTTGGCTCCTTCCTTCAATACCAGTTTCAGCGACTGGTATTGAAGGAAGGAGCCAAAAAAATTGACTGAGTTGTAGCTGCTGATTACAACCCCTAAAAGATATTGTTCTGGATATTCCCAGCAAAATTAGCTACAGAAATAGGTGACGTTTTCGATCGTATGCATCTCTCCCCGACAGAAGTAAAGTAAATCCCATGTAAAAAATTTAAAAGTAATGGAAACGGGTAACGGGAGTATGCAAAACCATCTTTGAAAAAATGTGAATTCTAAATGCTGTCCCACAAAGTTACGCAACAATTAGTTAATTTTATTACACTGATGTTCAAAATTAAGAGAATTTGCACATTTTGTCGAATTTCTGAAAAGCTAATGGACACATTGTAATGAAATTTGGTATAGATACACAGTTATACATGTATAAGAGAAAATTTATACCATACAACAGTCAGTAAGGCTCATAAGCGCAGGAATGTACAAAATCCACGTTGCAAGATCGAACATAAAATGACTCTAACATGAGGTATGGTCCCCTCTCACAGTCATACAGTTCTCACAGCGCGACGTCATACTGGAAACGAGGCAGTTGATAAATCCCTGTGTGGCAATCGGTCCCACTCCCTCAGAAACGCAGTTTTCAGCTCCTGGATGGTTCTCGGAGGAGGTTGGCGAGCTGCAATTGCCCTCCCAAGAGCGTCACAGACATGTTCGATAGGCTTTAGGTCTGGCGATCTGGCTGGCCAATCCATCCGGCGAATATCCTCACTTTCAAGATAATCGCCGACCAGGTGATCCCTATGTGGACGAGCGTTGTCGTCCATAAAAAAGAATCCAGGGCCAGCTGCGCCCCGGATCAATCAAACATAGGGATGTAAGATCTCATCCCTATACCTCTCAGCAGCCAGGGAGCCTCTTTCAACCACATGGAGAGGTGTGCGGCAGTCCAACATGATGTCTACCCAGGCCATGACACCTCTGCTGCCAAAGCAGTCTTTTTCTTGGACGTAAGAGGGAAGGTATCGGGTCCGAGGTTCTCTGCAGATAAAGGTACGTCGAGAAAGAGTGTCCAGGCTGAATCGCGACTCGTCTGTGAAGAAAATGTTACCCCACTGAAGTCTGGTGCAAGGCTGATGTTGTCTGCACCATGCTAAGCGCGCTCTCTTGTGTGCTGAAGTGAGCGGAATGCAAACAGTAGGTCTTCTGGCAAAAAGCCCACTCTCATGAAGCCTTCGTTAAACAGTAACCCTTGAAACTCGGGTTCCAGTGGCGGCATGCAGCTCACGAGATAGCTGTGCGGCTGTAGCAGACTTGTGACGCTTTGCTGAAAGTACCAAATAATGATCTTCATTGGCAGTCGTGACCCTTGGACGACCTTGCCCAGGCCTTCTCGATCTGGATCCGGTATCCTTAAACTGATTCCACAAATTGCATATGACACTGGGCGTTACATTGAGCTCTGTAGCAACTTGCACTTGCGATTGCCCTGCCTACGATCTACCGTCAATTCTCCACCTCATTCCGTCATCAATACGTTCGTGGCAACTCATTTTACCTGATTGCTTACGAAATTGAACCAACTCCTGCAAGAAACACAACGAATGTCGCCGAGGAGTAGGAGCGAACTGATCGCGGAAAAAGCCGCGTGTGCTTTTCATGCCCTTCGCCGTCACAGCTCAGACCAGACGCACGTGTACGCTTACGTATTCGACACTGCAAATTGGCATTCTTATTCGGCGGCATAATTTGTACCTTCGGTTCTGTACTTTTTGTGAAATTCGACAAAATGTGGAAATTCTTTTAATTTTGAACACCAGTGTATTACTTGAAAATATATTTTACTAAACTATCTCTGAACGTTGGGGCATCACGTTTTACCTAAACCTAACAGTATCATATTACAGTCTTCGTAAACTAGGAAAACCTGATGCTAAATGTGATAAATGACATTACAAAAATGCATTTTGATGGCATGCATCTTTCCCGAAAATATTAAATTACGCGTCGTAGAGAAATTTCGTATCCTCTCGACCCCCTCTCAAAAAAAGGAGTTACTTGCTATTGTCTAGAGCAGACGTGGGGAACCTGCGGTCTTTTGAGTGAATCCAGAATTTGCAGCCCAAATCCTTTTATTTTAATTAAAATGTTTTTGTTCGGCTTTTACTATTCTTATTTTAATCTTAAAATGACCGTATTTAGAATGCTAAAGAGTGAACGAAGATTCAACTAAATAATAATCCCCCACCACGGCCACCATTAAAAAATGTGTAGGTCTTAAGGGCTATTTTGACACCTTCTTAGCTCATGATTTCGTTCTATGGCTCCTAAAGAACTACAGATGGAATTGATTGAACTCTATGGCTTATAAACAACTACAGATGGAATTGATTGAACTCTATAGTTCCTAAAGAACTACAGATGGAATTGATTGAACTCTATGGCTCTTAAAGAACTACAGATTGAATTGATTGAACTCTATAGTTCCTAAAGAACTACAGATGAAATTGATTGAACTCTATGGCTTATAAAGAACTACAGATGGAATTGATTGAACTCTATGGCTTATAAACAACTACAGATGGAATTGATTGAACTTTATGGCTCCTAAAGAACTACAGATGGAATTGATTGAACTCTATGGCTTATAAAGAACTACAGATGGAATTGATTGAACTCTATGGCTTCTAAAGAACTACAGATTGAATTGATTGAACTCTATGGCTTATAAACAACTACAGATGGAATTGATTGAACTCTATAGTTCCTAAAGAACTACCGATGGAATTGATTGAACTCTATGGCTTATACAGAACTACAGATGGAATTGATTGAACTCTATGGCTCGCCGCCTCGGTGGCGTAGTGGTCTAAGGCGTTGGCCTCTGATCATTCGTCCGTAAGGGGTCCGGGTTCGAATCCCGGTGAGGCATGGATGTTGTGTTTGTCTTACGGCACTGGCTCTCTCCCTTCCCTGGAACCAGTGACCCTAAATTATTGAACTCTATGGCTTATAAACAACTACAGATGGAGTTGCTCACGGTGGTCGTTAAACCTCCAATCAAAAAAAAACTACAGATGGAATTGATTGAACTATATGGCTTATAAAGAACTACAGATGGAATTGATTGAACTCTATGGCTCCTAAAGAACTACAGATGGAATTGATTGAACTCTATGGGTCCTAAAGAACTACAGATGTAATTGATTGAACTCTATGGCTTATAAAGAACTACAGATGGAATTGATTGAACTCTATGGCTTATAAACAACTACAGATGGAATTGATTGAACTGTATGGCTCCTAAAGAACTACAGATGGAATTGATTGAACTCTATGGCTTATAAACAACTACAGATGGAATTGATTGAACTCTATAGTTCCTAAAGAACTACCGAAGGAATTGATTGAACTCTATGGCTTATGCAGAACTACAGATGGAATTGATTGAACTCTATGGCTCCTAAAGAACTACAGATGGAATTGATTGAACTCTATGGCTCCTAAAGAACTACAGATGGAATTTATTGAACTCTATGGCTTATAAACAACTACAGATGGAATTGATTGAACTTTATGGCTCCTAAAGAACTACAGATGGAATTGATTGAACTCTATGGCTTATAAAGAACTACAGATGGAATTGATTGAACGCTATGGATCCTAAAGAACTACAGATGGAATTGATTGAACTCTATGGGTCCTAAAGAACTACAGATGTAATTAATTGAGCTCTCAGAATATAACATTTTAAAGCCCTTATTTGGCGCTAAGGAAGACCCACTTGAAATATGGAAAAATGCAATAAAATACCCGCGCCTTCTGCAACATGCACGGAAAATGCTTTCTTGATTTTCAACCACTTATTGCTGCGAATCTACATTCTCCTACCTCAAATCAAGACACACTTAAGGTTACAAATGACAGAAACGTTCATCTAGACAATCAGATGAAATTACGGAACTTCCATGTTGCAACCAAATATTCAAATTCTTTGCAACAAAAAGCAGTCACATCAAAGTCATTAAAAAGTTTGTTAACTTTAGAAATAACGATTTTTTTTTGTTTTTTGGAGTTAGTAAGATTTTTACAAAGTAATGCACATTACGAAGAGCACTATATTGAAAAAAGTCACCGGGCACCCCTTCAAAAGCAAATGAACGGATCCGTTGCGTTGTTTAAACTCGCAGCATGACTGCAAACGGTATAACAAAAAGCCTGCAGCTGACCCCGATCATATCGCACTGTGAGGTTGAGTAAAAATTTCGCCTCGGGAGAGAACCGACTTTGAGAAAGGAAAGATTGCTGGGTGTTATAATAGTGGATTATTCATAAGAGAAACCGAGAGGCGTTTAAACATAATTAAGTCAACTGTTTTTGATGTACTGAATAAGTGGAAGACACATGGCATGCCTAAAGCAGCAAAACGTACCTGAAGCAAAAGAATATCAGTGATAAAGGACGTCGAAGCCTCAGGAGAGTCGTTAAAACTAATCAACGGAGTACTGCAAAAGACCTCAGTGTACAAGTGAGTAAAAATGCTGGAACCCAGGTATGTACACTTACCATTCGCAGAGAACTTCATTTCATGGGTTACCGTGGTCGTGCGGCTGCTCATAAGCCTTTCATCTCCACTCGTCGTTTAGCATGGCGCAAAGAACATTTATCGTGAAGCGTAGATCAATAGAAACGGATCATATGGACTGATGAATTCAGATACACGATCCATCAGTCTGATGGCCGGGTGTGGGTATGGCGGCGGCCGGATGAACGCTATTTACCACAGTGCATTGTCCCTATGGTCAAGTTTGCAGCGGGCAGTGTACTCGTGTGGGGGTGTTTTTCATGGTACGGTCCCGGCCCATTGGTTATCGTGGGCAAAACTGTTAACCAGCACGTCTACCTCGATATTCTGGATAATTATGCTCTACCAACTCTTTGGCAATACTATGGAACTGAGCCTTGTTGGTACCAGCAGGATAATGCACCAACCCATAAAGCAAGGACTGTTAGACCGTGGTTTGACGATAATTTCGTATCGTGTGTGGACTGGCCAGAACAGAGCCCTGATCTTAATCTCACGGAGCACCCATTGGATGAATTACAGGGCTACATAAGAAGTTTGGAACCAAGGTCTACTACTAAGCAACAGTTAGCGGGAGAATTGTGCACCTACTGAGTGGAAGCGCATACCTATCGGTGTGTTCCAAAACCTCGTCGAAAGTATGTCTCAAAGGATCAGAAGGGTTAGTGCATGTACTAAGGCCAAAGGTGGACAGACACCGTACTAATGTAGGTCAATAAATCCTATGTTGTTTTCCTCTTCTAAGTGTCCGATGACGTTTGTCAATATAGCGTATATCAAATTGAAGTTTCTTGAATGCATTCTTGTTAGATAACAGCTATTTTAATGCTGCCTAACAACATCAAAAGATTCTCGACCTCAGGTCTAGAGCTTCATAATGATGTATTACACGATGGGGTGTGTATAACACCTGTATACACTGAAGTGCCAGTAAAACTGGTACACCTGTCTAATACTTGGTAGGTCCCCCACGGGTGTCCAGGACTGCAGAAATAGCACGGGGCGTGGACTCCACTAGCTTTCGGAAATATGCTGTAGGCAATGCACATCATACTTCCTGCAGAGCGTTCCACAATTCGGGTTTATTCCGAAGTCTCGCGTTCCTGTGTTCGATACCGCGTTGCATGGCATCCCAAATGTGTTCTATCACGTTCAAATCTGGGGACTTGGGTTGGAATGGCAACACCCCAAACTCAGATGAATGCTCCTCTAATCATAATGGCACTTCTGTAGAGGTGCATTGTCCTGTTGGAACAGGCCTAACCCATCAGCATGAATGCAGGACATGAACGAGTGTACTTCGTCAGAAAGGATGCTCACATAGTGTTGGCCGGTCACAGACGTTTGAAGACGTACCAGGGGTCCCAGTGAAGTCCAGCTAAACACACCCTATACCATTACGGACCCCCCCCCACCAGCCGGTACAGCTCCCTGTTGACAGGCGGGATCCATAGCATCATGGGGTTTGCGCCACACACGAATCCTTCCATCTGCCCGATACAGTTGGAAACGCGACTCATCAGACCAGGCTACTTGTTTCCAGTCATCAAGTGTCGAGTGGTGGTGTTGCCATGCCCAAGCAAAGCGCATAGCTCTGTGTCGTGCAGTCCCCTTGACACCCATCAAGGGGACTCGAGTTGGCTGTCGGCACCAAAAGCCCATATCGTGCAGGATACGTTGCACATTCCGGACGCTGATGCTTGTTGAGGCTCTAGCATTGAATTTCGATGATACCTGTGAGAGTGTTGCACGCCTATCGTGTGAAACGATTCTTGACAGCCGACGATGGTCACGTTCACCCAATGTCTTTTTACGGCCACACTGGTATCGTAGGTTGGAGGTTTTGCCGGAATTCTTGAAGTCGCGGTACACCCTTGTAATGGTCGTCCGTGAAAATCCGAACTCCGTTTCTACCTCCGAATTACTATGGCCCATCTCACGAGCGCCAACTATGACACCACGTTGAAAATCGCTTAAATCGTTATTACTTGTCATTTTCATGCCAAAAACAGCTCTGACAGCTGGCAAGGATGTCTATCGCTTTATGTATGCACTGGCGGACGCAAGCGAGTAGGCGCATAGGTGACGTTGCTATGTATTTGGCATAAGCTGGTCTGTAGCAGTTTTTCTGGAACTTCAGTGTACATCCTAGAACAAAAGTTACCAATTCTCTTCACTAAGACACTTCACAGGAAAAGGTGCACAACAGCAAGTGATGATAGAAGAATTCAGAGACTGTACCTAGGTGTCAGAAGAAAATCATCTGTGTGTATACAATATGAAATGGCGCAATGCAATGTGAAGTAGCAGGCAAGGACTGCTCGGCGCAGACAGCAGAAATTAGGTCTAAAAGCTAGAATTCCAAGAAAAAAGCCCTTTTTATCTCTCAAACCAAGTTTGAAAAGATTAAACTGGGCTAAAACCCATGTTAACTGTACAGCGGAACAATGGGGCAGTGTTATTGGGAGTGATGAGACCAAAACCTCTCTGTTTGGTAGTGATGGCCTAAAATTCGTAAGGAGAAGAATCGGAGAAGATTTGCATCCTGATTGCGTTACATGTACCGTAAAACACCCAGTTAGTGTTATGATATGAGGTTGTATGACATCAAAAGGTGTGGGCAGAATTTGCTTGATTATTGGGAATATAAATGGCCAAAAATACATTAAAGAAATACTTGAGCCCAAACTGAAGCCTTCCGCAAGTGATCTTTTCCAAGAGAATGAAGCATTTATATTTCAACAGGCTTCAGATCCATGTCTGCTGTGTGCATAAAGCGGTTTCAAGATAATCATATTCCACTGCTGGAATGGCCTGGGAATAGCCCAGATCTTAACCCCATCGAAAATCTATGGAGCCGCTAAAGAAACTTGTTAGTCAGAAGTAACCCAGCAATAAAACCCAATTAATAGAAGCAATAATTCAGTCTTGGTTTCACATTATAACAGCTGCAGAACTAAAAAACTTGGTTCACTCCATGGGAAGGCGTTGTAAGGCCGTAATTAACGCTAAAAGGTAACCAGCTAAGTATTAACAGACATGGTGAGAATTTTTGTATATCACATTTTTTCTATGTGCTTCACTTTTCTTCTTTATAAATGCTGTTGTAATACAAAATCCTTCATAAAGGCTATTGCATTACATTCTTGATGAAATTATATTTGTATTGATATATAATTGTGTGGTATTACTCCAAACAAAGGGGTGTTATGAGCCATCAAAGCTCAAAAATACACTACTTCCAAAAGGTTTTCATAACTTTGGCCACTACTATATGTAACTGCTGAGGTGAGAGAGGAAGGATTTATTTTGCCATAGCCATCGTAACACCTTGTATGTACGTGTGAACATTTCTGTTTAGAAAGCGCAAACATTTTGGGCACCATTTGGTTTAGGTTCATCGCAACTTAAAGGGGGCTATGTGATCTAGCAAAAATAATAATTATAATTTAAGAAGTGAAATACATGCATTTTATATTATATGTAATCTTCATTTTGCTTTGCGATGTTCCTCTGTTGCAGCTAAACATTGTTATTATTATTTCCATGGAAAGATTCGTACATGTTTAAAGCACTCCAACCAAATTTGAAATAATAATTCATAATTTTTTCTCCTGAGGTATCAAAGCGTACGTGTTCAAAGATACAGAATTGCATTCTTTCCAGTAAGGAAAGAGCAAAGAAAAGAATTGAAAAAGTATATTGTCTTTGCCTTCATCAGAAGATACTCTAAGCAAATTTGTCTTACCACCCAAAGAAATGAGATATCTTCAGGCATTAATTTATTCTCCGAAAAGAAAGATCCTGGAACTTTCATAATGATTTATTTACACCAAGGCATTCACAGTACGTTCCAAGAACATTTCGAAACTCTTGTAATGAGTTGTTACCTTGCCAGCCGTTCTCGATTCCCAAGGCTTATTTTGTGATGCAGAAATAAAAAAAATAAATAAAAAAGAACTGGGAAGCAGAGTACAAATTACGTACCTTGAAATTAACGAGCTGAAGACACGATCTGAAAATGTGTCTTTGGCCCTCTTTGCTCTCAAAACTTGCGCTGCAGCGTTCATTAGGCGTGCCTTCGGCTGGTAATAAAATGGAACCTTTGTTTTTCCTCTTGATATTAGTAACCAAATTTGAGTAAAAAGAAAACATAACCTTATTTAAGAATAATTCAGTCCCAGAAAAACGGAATTCGCGAACATGATCTTCGAGAACTGTTTTGCAGCGAAAGGAAAAGGAAGAATGAAAAATTAATTGGAACAAGAGCAGGAAAAAGAATAAACTTTAGAATGGAATTCCGATATAAAATTTCTAGTACCTCAGGCCTCAAATTCTGTTAAACTGAAAGAGCAACAAAAATGCAGAACAATTATCTCGTTTTCTGATCAATTAAATGTTATTTTTCCCAATGAAAATGAGGAAATTCTGTTTCGATTATTTAGTACCTCTGTTTCCTGTAAAGCAAAAGGTCTTCGCAAATGTCTTATTTTCTTTACATCGATCTAATAATTCACTTTACTAGCTTTTATGAATAAATGGAAAGAAATTATTTCTTAGTAAATAAGCAACTCATTTCATTTAAAGTATTATAGCACGTTCCTTTTTCAAAGTACACGGCAGTGCAATTTTCTGAAGAATGCGCAAATTTGAGGATGAATAAAATTCCTTTTTTTTTTACTACCAGTGAACGCATTAGATGATAACTACTCCGTCGAGTGAATTATTTTATATGTTATAACGAAGTAAATTTCTCCGTCATTTCTGTCCACGCCAGGATTCGAACCCGGATCCCCTCATTCCGGAATAAGTCACTCTACCAATTGAGCTACGCGGCCTTTTTATTCTGATTCCTATCTGCCTTTATGTCGTGTGCGTCCTTCTGGCAGGTACGTCACATCTCCTGGTACGTTACCTCATCTCCCGCTTATTTTTTTTTTTTTTTTTTTTTTTTTTGTCGAAGTGCTGGAGAAGAGATTCTCTTATTTTTCCTATCTCGCGGTGTGGAAATAACATCACACCATTGCGAGATTTTGAACGGTCGGGTCATCCGGATAGTTCGGGCGCCATTATAACGAAGTAAATTTCTCCGTCATTTTTGGTCTACGCCAGGATTCGAACACGAGTCCGCTTATTCCGGAACAAGTCGCTCTACCAACTGAGCTACGCAGACGTTTTATTCTGATTCCTATCTGCCTCTATGTCGTGTGCGTCCTTCTGGCAGGCACGTCACATCTCCTGGTACGTTACAATGTCTTAAATCCTAAAAATTGTGTTTTAAAGGATTAAATTTTCTTTCTTTTTGTTGGAAATGCGAGAATTTAAAAACTGAATTTAACTCTAGTTACGTAAATTACTTAAAAAAATTATTAAGGAATAAAATTTCAATTTCCACTGCTTCTTGGAGCTCAAAATCTCAAAATATTTCATGCATATATCATCATCATCATCATCATCAACCACAACCATTATCAATCCATTGCTGGCTGAAGTTTCTTCCACAATTGTCTGTGTTGAGCCTGTCTCCTCCATGTCACTCCAGCGTACTTTCGAATTTCTTCCATCCATCTCCGATGGGGTCTTCTTCTGGGTCTTTTCCTGTCTCTCGGAGCCCAGTCTAAGATCTCGGTTGTCCATCGGTGGTCCGTTCTTCTGGCAAGATGTCCATTTCAGTGATTTTCCTCTGGTGATGATATCGTCCACTCTTGTCATTTTCCTTATCCACAAGTTTCTCTTCTTATGTTTCCTGGTTATATCAAGAATGCATTTCTCCATGCTTCTTTCAGCTGCCAGCAGTCTTTGTATGTCTTTTATAGTTAAGGTCCATGTCTCTGTTCCATACGTAAGCACTGGAAGGATGCATTGATTAAACACTTTTCTTTTAAAACACAATGACATACTAGTCTTATAAAATGTACTGTTTCTTCCGAAAGCACTCCATCTAAGTTTTATACGCCAGTTAATTTCTTCATCAATGTGACCCTAACTTGATATTTGCTGCCCAAAATAAATGTAGGTATCGGTTGTCTCAAGCTTTTCTCCATTAATCGATAAACCTTTCTTTCTTGTAAATACATCAATTTTGTCTTCTGAAAGTTCATTTTAATCCAACATTTTTACTCTTGTCAGCAAGTTCTTGGATCATACTCTGCAGTTCTGAAGGGGAAGTTGCAAACATGACTACGTCATCAGCAAAATGAAGGTGAGTTAAGTAATCTCCAATAATCTTTATCCCTTTGTTTTCCCAGTTCAATGATTGAAAGGCATTTAGTAATGTGGCATTAAAGAACTTGGGAGATATGGTGTCACCTTGTCTCACTCCGTTTAAAAATCTTATTTGTGCTGTATCCTCAAATATCCGAACCTTTGCACTTACATTTTCATAGATGTTATTAATAATGCTAATGTATGCATCTTCAGCACCGCTGGATTTCAAAGCCATTGTTACATGCATATATAGTATACTGAGTATACACTCGGAAAAATTATTAGAGATACCTACCTAATAGCGTGTTGGTCCACCTCTAGCATGATTAACAGCGCCCATCAGAGCTGCAGAGTATGATACAGGAACTTGCTGACAAGAGTAAAGAAGTGGGATTAAAAATGAACTTTCAGAAGACAAAAGTGATGTTCAATGCTTTTAAAAGAAATGAAGATTTATCGATTGATGGAGAAAAGCTCGAGATAACAGACACGTACGTTTATCTTGGACAGTAGATATCAAGTGAGGGACACATTGATGAAGAATTTAATCGGCGTATAAAACTTGCCTGGAGAGCTTTTGGAAGAAACAGCATAATTTTCAAGAACAATATGCCATTATGTCTTAAAAGAAAAGTGTTTGATCAATGCATCCTTCCAGTGCTTACGTATGGTGCAGAGACGTGGACCTTAACTAAAAGAGACACACAAAGGCTGCAGACAAGTCAAAAAAGCATGGAGAGGTGCATACCTGGTGTAACCAGGAGAGATAAGAAGAGGAACTCCTGGATCCGAAAAATGACAAGAGTGGAAGACATCATGATCAGAGTTAAATCCCTGAAATGGCAATGGGCTGGACATACTGCCAGAAGGACAGACCATCGATGGACAGCCGAAATTTTAGATTCGATTCCAAGGGACAGGAAAAGACCCAGAAGAAGACCCCATGGGAGATGGGTGGATGAAATTCGAAAGTATGCAGGAGTGACATGGAGGAGATTAGCACAAGACAGACCTTTGTGGGAGGAAACTTGGGGAGACTTTCGTCCAGCAGTGGATTGATAATGGTTGACAATGATGATGATGATGATGATGACAACCCGAGGCATCAGCTCAACTACATGCCGGAAGGTTTCAGGAGGTAAAACAGACAAGCCTTTTGCAGCATTGTCCACAACTCCGCCCGAGACGTCAATCCGGGATTCATGGATCTGACGTTCCGCACCACGGTTACCCAGACAACTTCCGCAGGGTTTAAATCCAGGTATCTTGGACGACACCGGATGGTTCCAGACTCATATGAGTGTTCCCCGAGCCATGCCGGGGTGCTTGTGGCCCGGTGAGGTGGCGCATTGTGCTTCTAAAACGCACCATTGTCCGCAGGATGCGCGAAAGCTATGAAAGCACGTAGATGACGCTACCAGCACGTGCTGTTAGCGTCTCTACAGACACAATAAGGTACCCAATGTGTATTATGAGAAGGCTTCCCGTATCATCACGGAGCCACCACCACCTTGAACGGAGCCAAAATAGTAAGACACGGCAATGATCGACGCCATACCCGCACCCTCCCGTAATTTCAGCACGGCTGAAAATGGAACTAACCTGATCAAACGGAACAGCACCATTCTGCAGAGGTCGTGCTTTGATGTTTCCAGCACAAGGCGAGTAGTAATCTTCAACGACAAGCAGTCAACAATGGGACATTAGCAGGGTGTCGACTACCGTGCAGCCAGTTTTGATCAAACGAAGCGGCGCCATTTTGCAGAGCTCGAGTTTTGACGTTTCGAGCACCAGGCGCGTAGTAATCTCCTACGAAAAGTAGTCAAGAATGGGACATTATCAGGGTAAGGGCTACCGTGCAGCCAGTTATGATCAAACGAAGCGGCACCATTTTGCAGAGGTCTAGTTTTGACGTTCCCAGCAACAGGCGAGCAGTAATCCCCGACGACAAGCAGTCATCAATGGAACATTAGGAGGGTGTCGGCCACCGTGCAGCCAGTTATGATCAAACGAAGCGGCACCATTTTGCAGAGGTCGAGTTTTGACGTTCCCAGCAACAGGCGAGCAGTAATCCCCGACGACAAGCAGTCATCAATGGAACATTAGCAGGGCGTCGGCTACCGTGCAGCCAGTTTTGGTCAAACAAAGCGACGCCATTTTGCAGAGGTCGAGTTTTGACGTTCCCAGCACCAGGCGAGTAGTAAGTTCCTACGAAAAGCAGTCAAAAATTGGACATTAACAGGGTGTGGGCTATCGTAGCCCATGGTATGCTGCGTGCCTCGTGCTTTTCACACACTGACGCTGCTTGGGCCTTTGACATTTAAGTTGGATGTTGCAGCCAAAGTTTAAGACCTTCTTTCGGAATTAGGAAATTTCTGCCGATTGCGTCAGTTACTGTCTGTATTATTCAAATTCTTATCGGTTTTGCATCATCCTACAGCGGCAGCTGTTGATAGAGTTGGGGAATACGTGCAAGCGTCAATTTGCTTCTGGTTTTCATGCTGCGAGGTTTTGTAAGTATTTTCTTTATAGCAAAAAATGGGCAGAAAAGCTTCATTAAGTGTTACTCAGAGGGCACAATAGGGACTTTATATCATGACGGATGCTCCGAACGTGACATAAGCAGTGCATGTGAGCCAGACTACTGTTCATACTACGATCATGAAATATCCAGGTGAATTTAGCGCCCGAAAAACAAGTGGATATCCAAGAAACACAACTTCACTTAATGATAATACCATAAGGCTAATATACTGGCGTGCAAAAAGTAAGGTCGAGACGGTTTTTTCGAATGTAACGTCGTGCAGAAGTGCTCCACTTCGACTCATATCATACCATTAGATTCCCAAGATGTAAGAATAAGATCCCCATCGGCGCTCACCTGATGCCTCCAGCGTTGATGCCATTATAGCTGCTGCTAGTCCTCTGCCTTCTTATTCACCGTCTCGGATTGCTGCTCTGATTGCCTCGTACGAGTCTTCTTCACAGGCACTACGGTAAAGCAACTGTGCCAAGTAGCCCGCCTCCTGCTCGTCTACCAGATGAGACTCGTCTCCAGTCTGCTTCTCAAGCTTTTTCACTGCATCGACTGGCGCTATTTCCAAGGAGCGTCGTCGCCGCCCTAATCGCCGGATCCGCAAGAGGTCCGCCGCATCTCCTGCACTCCCTGCAGCTGCGGAGTTGTCTTTAATGGAGCCCTGGTCTACTCCTCTACCTCAAATTCGTCGCGAGGATTATTCCGACTCGGATACCTATGTCGAAGCGATGGAGGACTGCGATCAATCAGTCTATTAACACCGAGCCTCGCTGCCTCATTTTGGACTCCCGCTCTATTGCTCGATGTACCGGGAGGTTGTAAAATTAGTATGACTATGCAGGGATCTCTAGAAAAGCAAGAGTTCGAGAAATTTCGACGAAACTAAATAGGTAGCTTATTGAGAGCATGGTAAAACGATTCAGCGGAAAAAATAGCTCATTGCGCTTTTGTTTAGGAACAAATGGTGCCACGGACTCATGAAAAGAACAGACACGTGCGTAAATTTACTAGTTCTTGACAGCACACAATTTTCGGAATCATCATCATCATTGTCAACCCTTATCAATCCACTGCTGGACGAAGCTCTCCCCAAATTTCCTCCACAACGGTCTGTCTTGTACCAGTCTCCTCCGTGTCAATCCGCATACTTTCGAATTTCATCCACCCATCTCCCATGTGGTCTTCTTCTGTGTCTTTTCCTGTCCCTTGGAATCCAATCTAAAATTTCAGCTGTCCATCGATGGTCTGTCCTTCTGGCAGTATGTCCAGCCCATTGCCATTTCAGGGATTTAACTCTGATCATGATGTCTTCCACTCTTGTTATTTTTCTGATCCACGAGTTCCTCTTTTTATCTCTCCTGGTTAAACCAAGCATGCACCTCTCCAAGCTTCTTTGAGTTGTCTGTAGCCTTTGTATGTCTCTTCTAGTTTTTTTTTGTTTTTTTTGATTGGAGGTTTAACGACCACCGTGAGCAACTCAATGGGCTATAAGCAGTCGCCCGTCCCTAATTTAGGGTCACTGGTTCCAGGGAAGGGAGAGAGCTAGTGCCGTAAGACAAACACAACATCCATGCCTCACCGAGATTCGAACCCTAACCCCTTACAGACGAGTAATCAGAGGCCATCGCTTAGACCACTGCGCCACCGGGGCACCTCTTTTCGTTAAGGTCCACGTCTCTGCACCATACGTAAGCACTGGAAGGATGCATTGATCAAACACTTTTCTTTTAAGACATAATGGCATACTGCTCTTGAAAATTATGCTGTTTCTTCCAAAAGTTCTCCAGGCAAGTTTTGTACGCCAATTAATTTCTTCATCAATGTGACCCTCACTTGATATCTGCTGTCCAAGATAAACGTACGTGTCTGTTATCTCCAGCTTTTCTCCATCAATCGATACATCTTCATTACTTGTAAAAGCATTGAACATCACTTTTGTCTTTTGAACGTTCATTTTTAATCCCACTTCTTTACTCTTGTCAGCAAGTTCCTGGATCATACTCTGCAGCTCTGATGGGGTAAATGCTAAAAGTCTATCGTACGAAAGGTCACTAAAGTAATTCACCCATGCTGTCACACGTACGGTCATTCACAAACATAATTTTTTTCAAATTGTAAGTCAAGATTAAAAACACTTTATTTACAATTAAAAACTAATATTTACACGCGAGATCTTTCGGGGCTGAACATAGCACCCATCATCAGGCTCAAGCGCTACGAAACACAGGAGCAGACATCATATACTGTCAAACACGACCCACAATTCACTCGGTTTTCTCAATCACCGGTGATGCCGTCAACAAATCGTTAAAGTCCAAAATATCAAGTCTAAATATCTTATCCTATAAAGTCCTCTTCTTCAGAGTTGTGTGAGGAGGGGGCAACCATCTTTCTCCACTGTCTTGGAACAAATGTCGGGAGTTCAATGTTACAACATGTTTCCCCATATGCAAGAATGCAGAGGCTTTCCGTAAGGAAGACAGTACGTTTATTAACACTTGAGTTAAGTACCCTAACATTTGTCCAATCTGGGGAGTAACCTCCCTGGGTCACAGCTTGAGTGAAAGCTGTGGAAACCGTTCCAGAACGAAGAGCGTATTTATGTTCACCCATTCTGACATTAACGGTTCTTAGGGTAGAACTTATATAGTATTTAACTGCAGTATCTGAATCCTCGTGAATTAATGGTATGCAGTAGACGCCTGGTTTGTTAAGTACTGGGACTCTATCTCTATCATTTCTTATCATGGAAAAAAGTTTTCTGGTGGACACTCCAAACGTTAGATTGTGTTTGTAACAGGCTTTTCTTAAGATAGACAGACACAAGAGGTGGAATGAAATCAACTTTGCCGATGTACGTAGTAGGTTTTTGTTCTGTGGACAAAGTCGTGAATCTCAGTCTTTGTAATAGTCCTTGGAAGAGGTTGACAGAGAACCCAAACAATAAGGCCAAATTTTGAACTCTAGAAAGTTCATCACGTCGAGTTTTACTTGTCGAAGAATGGGTGAAGTCACGTCTTATTAAGAAGCGTAAAGCTGAAGCTTTATGTTCGGGAATGTGAGAAGAAGTGAATGGGATCATACAAGGTATGAACGTCGGTTTACGGAAAACACAATGCTTGATTTTATTGGAATTCGAATCTCGAGACAGTAAAATGTCCAGTAATGGCAATTTTCCCTCTTTATCAAGGTCTTTGGTAAACTTTATAGTTGGAAACTGGGTACAAAGACAATCTACAAATTCGTCCAGTAAAGGTAAAGCATGGGGCCAAAAAACCAACATGTCATCAACGTACCTAATCAACAGTGACGGTTGATAAGGGAAGTCCAACAAGACCTCGTTTTCGAGATGCTGCATGAGGATCTCGGCTTAAACGGGGGAGAGGGGGAACCCATTGGTGCCCCTTCCTTTTGTTGATAGAACTTACCATCAAATTTAAAGTAAGTTCTCTTAGCTACGAGTTTGAGACCAGAAAATGCAATAATTTCTGTAACATTGAACTCCCGACATTTGTTCCAAGACAGTGGAGAAAGATGGTTGCCCCCTCCTCACACAACTCTGAAGAAGAGGACTTTCTAGGATAAGATATTTAGACTTGATATTTTGGACTTTAACAATTTGTTGATGGCATCACCGGTGATTGAGAAAACCGAGTGAATTGTGGGTCGTGTTTGACAGTATATAATGTCTTCTCCTGTGTTTCGTGGCGCTTGATCCTGATGATGGTTGCTATGTTCAGCCCCGAAAGATCTCGCGTGTAAATATTAGTTTTTAATTGTAAATAAAGTGTTTTTAATCTTGACCTACAATTCGAAAATTATGCTTGTGAATGACCGTACGTGTGACAGCATGGGTGAATTCTGATGGGGTAGTTGCAAAAATGACTACGTCATCAGCAAAACGAAGGTGGGTTAGATAATCTCGATTAATCTTTATCCTCTTGTTTTCCCAGCTCAGCGAATGAAATACACCCTCCAATGTGGCATTAAAGAGCTTCGGAGATATGGTGTCACCTTGTCTCACTCCCTTTCCAATTTTTATGTGTGTTGTATGTTCAAACAGCCGAATCTTTGCACTTGCATTTTCTTAGATGTTATTAATAATATTAATGTATGCATCTTCAATACCGCAGGATTTCAGAGCCATTGTAACTGCTGGTGGTTTCACCAAATCATAGGCCTTTTCATAATCTAAAAAAGCCATGCATAACGGAAGTTCATATTCCCTCGCTCTTTCAATTAGTTCTCTCAGTACGTGGATCTGATCTATTGTGCTGTAGCCATCCCTGAATCCAGCTTGTTCTCTCGATTGAGCCATGTTTAGTGTTACCTTCAAACGGCGTGAAAGAACTTTAGTGAAGATTTTATAAACCACTGATAGGAGGCTGATATGTCTGTAGTTCCTGAGATCCTCAATGTCACCTTTTTTATGTATCAGGATCATTGTAGCGTTGTTCCAAATTTTTCAGAATAAAATCTGCTAAATATGCTGTCTATCAGAAGAGATTACATGTCATGCACAGCAGAAGCATCACTGCTGAAATTCAAGAAAAGAGAACAGCAACGCTTGGACACTACCGTGTTCATGCAAGACGGTGCACCTCCACGTCTCGGTAGACAGGTGAAGGAATTCCAGTCGAACATTCGGCAATGAACGCATAATTTCTCGAGAGTTTCCGCCGTCTTGGGCAGTCTCCCCATCGGAACCTACTCCTTGTGATTTCTGGCTTTTGGGGATATCTCTAAGACAGAGTTTTATCGGAACGGCCTACGCTTTCACTCATATCTGGAAACGAGCATCTGAAGTGAAATCAACAACATCGAGCCCGGCGTGTTGCAAGCATCCGTGTTATATGCCGTTCATCGTTTGCAGCATGTCATGTCTTGTGATGTCCAGCATTCAGGAGTTTTGTCCTGAAACCTTTGTGCTGTCAAGAAAGAGGAAATTCACGCACGTATGTGCTCATTCCTTGCGTTTGTAGCGTCAATGTTCTCATAGCGGCTCAATTTTGAACTATATTGCCCCCTGCTTAATCGGTTTAGCATGCCCTCAGTTATCTACCTACCGCCGCCCCGGTGGCGCAGTGGTCTAAGGCGCTGGTCTCTGATCATTCGTCCATAAGGGGTCCGGGTTCGAATCCTGGTCTGGTATGGATGTTGTGTTTGTCTTACGGCACTAGCTCTCTCCCTTCCCTGGAACCAGTAACCCTAAATTAGGGACGACAACTGCTTATAGCCCATTGAGTTGCTCATGGTGGTCGTTAAAATTCCAATCAAAAAAAAAAAAATCTACCTACCAAGTTTCGGCATGATATCTGCGTTTTCCACTTCTTCTATACAACCGGAATACGGATACTTATTTTATAACCACCCTGTATTTTGCCTCGTGTTATTTCTCGCCTACAGTGTTCTCATTATAGCTCTGCCATATTATGTTTGTGTCGCCATTTGTATTGTGTTTAACAATGTCTTGTGCTCTGTGTTTTTGCCACGACTCGCCTATGTTGCCTGGTGCGCCCCGTCATAATCTGTTGTTTACGCTTTCCAACCGTAGGTTGAAGAAGCGTATATGCTCCAGCTTTTTCCGTCCGTCTGTCGGCACGATAACTCACGTAAAAATGGTTCGATTTCGATGAAATTTTAGTATGTGGTAGGGGACCACTAGGGGACGAACCCTATTGAAAATGGGTGAAGTGGGGTCAAAGGTCTCGCCATAAGAACGGGATCCATTCAATTGCCCTTATGCGTATAACTTGCGTAAATATGGTTCGATTTCAATGAAATTTTAGTATGTGGTAGGGACTACTAGGGTACGAACCCTATTGAAAATGGGTGAAGTGGGGTCAAAGGTCTCGCCATAAGAGCGGGATCCATTCAATTGCCCTTATGCGTCATAACTTGCGTAAATATGGTTCGATTTCAATGAAATATTAGTATGTGGTAGGGGACCACCTGGGAACGAATCCTGTTGAAAATGGGCGGAATGGGGTTAAAGATCAGGGCATAGGAGCGGGATCCATTCCATTGCCTTTATTCATCACAACTTGCGTGAAAATATTTCTATTTCAATGAAATTTAAGTATGTGGTAAGGAACCACCTGGTAACGAGCCCTGTTGAAAATGGGCGGAATGGGGTCAAAAGTCAGGACATAAAAGCTGGATCCATTTCATTGCCTTTATGCGTAATAACATGCGTAAATATGGTTCAATTTCGATGATATTTTAGTATGTGGTAGGGAACTACCTGGGCACAAACCCTATTGAAAATTGGCAAATTGGGGTCAAAGGTCAGGCAGGGCATAAGAGCGGGATTTATTCCATTGCCCTTATGCGTTATAACTTGCGTAAAAATGGTTCGATTTCGATGACTTTTTGGTATGTGATAAGGAACCACATGGGAACGAAACCTGTTGAAAATGGGCGGAATGGGCTCAAAGGTCAGAGCATAAAAGTGGAATCCATTTCATTGCCTTTATTCGTCATAACATGCGTAAATATGGTTCGATTTCAATGAAAGTTTAGTATGTGGTAAGGAACCATATGGGCACAAACCTTATTGAAAATGGGCGAAATGGGGTCAAAGGTCAGGACACAGGAGCGAGGTTTATTCCACAGCCATTATCCTCATAACTTGAGTAATAATTTCTGGTATGTTGGAAAGCGTATCATAATGCATTGAATGATTTTGCTAACTTGTTTTACTTATATCCTGTTTTTTCTCCGTTCTTCTGTGCACTAGTCCCAGAAACTCAATATTGTGATGTTGAACCCTTGCTTTATGGCTCGGTGTATGATCTGGTTCGTACCAACAAAGCTCTGTTCCATAGTATTGCCACATAGTTTGTAGGGCATAATTGTCCAGAATATCGAGGTAGACAATAGTAATACTATACTAGTGATCCGATTTATTGGCGTAGAAAAAAGGCACAAAGGCGTTTCCAAGCTTTCGCACATCAACCAGATGGCTTTTCAAGGACGTTAGACAGAAACTGCAACCGAAAGCTTTGAAATGCTTATGTGCTTTTTTCCTACGCCAATAAATCGGATCACTAGTATAATAATACTATTTCCTACATAATAGATGTACTGTTCCTCGTTATCAATCGAGGTAGACGATGCTGGTTAATAGTTTTGTCCACGATAACCAATGGGCCGGGACCATACCACGAGAAACACCCCCACACGAGTACACTGCCAGCTCCAAACTTGACCGTAGGAACAGTACACTGTGGTAAATAACGTTCCCCGGCTACCGCTATACCCACACACGGCCATCAGACTGATGGATCGTGTACCTGGATTCATTAGTCCATAGGACCCGTTTCCATTGATCTACGGTCCACGATAAATGTTCTTTACACCAAGCTAAACGAGGAGTAGCATTCCGAGTGAAGATGAAACAGCCGCACGACCACGGTAACCCATGGAATGAAGTTCTCTGCGAATGGTACATGCACATACCGAGGTTCCAGCCTTTTCACTCCCGTGTAAACTGAGGTTTTGTGCAGCGATCCCGGACAATTTGTCCAACAACGATTGGTCCAATGCCGATTCGTCCAAAGCGATGATTGGTCCAATGTCCGATTCGGCCGATTCGTCTAATGGTACGATTGGTCCAATGCCGATTCATCCAATGGTACGATTAGTCCAACGCCGATTCGTCCAATGGTATCATCTTACCATCGGTAAACTTTTTTATTTTCCAGAAAGGAATAATAATTTTAATTATTCTCTTCTTTATATCCTTTAGAAAGATAATTTCCGTATATCTGGTAATTGTAAACATTTTACATAAACCTGGTAAAAGGCACTCAATGGAGCATTTCTCAGCTGTTTGCAAAACACCTAGGCCACGGGCATTTTTTGAAGATTTTAATTTACAACCTAGATATTTGATATTTGTAAATATGTTATAAAACCTAATAAAAGGCGCTCATCCTATCATTTCTCAGGTCTTTACGAAACACCTAGTCCACGGGCCTTTTTAGAAGTTTTGAGTTACAATATTGATATTTGGTATTTGTAAACATTCTATAAAACCTTATAAAAGGCACTCATCGTATCATTCCTCAGGTCTTTACGAGGCACCTAGGCCCCGGCCCTTTTTAGAAGATTTTAATTTACAACCTAGATATTTGGTATTTGTAAACATTTCATAAAACCTAATAAAAGGCACTCATCGTATCATTTCTCAGGTATTTACAAGGCACCTAGGCCGCGGGCCTTTTTAAAAGATTTTAAGTCACATCCTAGATATTTGGTATTTGTAAACATTTTATAAAACCTTATAAAAGGCACTCAACGAATCATTTCTCAGCTATCTACCAGGCACCTAGGTCGCGGGCCTTTTTGGAAGATTTTAAGTTACAACCTAGATATTTGGTATTTGTAAACATTTTATAAAACTTTATAAAAGGCATTCATCGTATCATTTCTGAGGTCTTTGCAGGCACCTAGGCCGCAGGCCTATGAATAAATATTTCGTGCTTAAGTGAAAGCCCAATATTAATAACTTGATTTAATATGTAAACGTTATGAATATGACATTGGTAGAATATAAACTGTTAAAAATGCCTATGAATTAGTATTTTGTATTTAAGTAAAAACGCAATATTGTTAATTTATAATGTAAACGTTATGAATATGACATCGCTGGAATAAAAACTGTTGAAAAGGCCTCTGTCCAAACCCCGACCAGTTGTTTCCATTAGGCAACTGGCGGAAAACCCCACTGCATTTTACAAACAGAAACGGAACACTAGTATTTTATATTATTTCATGCAAAAGAGAAACATTGAAGTTGATAGAACGGCTCGTACATCAGTAACTTCATACGAAAGCAAGGACAGTATAACAAGGAAACGCGATTCCAAAAAAAAAAAAAAAAAAGAAATCTGTAACCACAATATTACGTATGAAATGTAACATTATTTTACATTCTTTGGACTACCGGTACTTTCGTATAACATCGGAGATAGAAACAGAACAGATGAGACTTTTATAGCACGAGTAGCACTTCGGACAGATAGGACGGAATTGGACCATTCGTCCATTGGACGAATCGTACTTTTGGACAAATCGGCATTGGACCAATCGTCGTTGGACGAATCGTACCAGACCCCTTGTGCAATAGTACTCCGTCGATTAACTGTAACGATTCTCCTGGGGCTTCGACGTCTTCTATCAATGAGTTTCTTAGGTCTGCCGGTACATTTTGCTGCTTCAGGCACGCCATGTGTCTTCTACGTATTCAGTACATCCAAAACAGTTGACTTGGGTATGTTTAAATGCCTCTCGGTTTCTCTTATGGACAACTCACTAAGATAACACCCAACAATCTTTCCTTTCTCAAAGTCAGTTCTGCGACATTTTCACTCAACCTCACAGTGCGATATGATCATGGTCAGCTGCAGGCTTGTTTTTAAACCGCTTGCATCTGTACCGCGCATCTTAACAACACAGCAGGTCCATTCATTTGCTTTTGAAGGGGTGTCCGGTGACATTTGTTAATATAGCGTATTGAGTATATGCATAAATCAGCACCATCAAATAATCACTATTCTTTTACTAATGATAAAGGTCTCCCCAAGTGTTTTCAACAACTTTCAAATCAGTATTTCGACTTTCCAACGGTGGTAATGTCTTCAAGTAATATTTCCAGCTCCTTGTCATTCCAGGGTTCTTACCTGGATCACGATATCTTTTACTCTTGTCCTTTTCTTTATTCGTGAGTTGCTGTTATTCGCTTTTCTTTGTTATTCCATTAATGCCCTTTTCCATGTTTCTTTAAGTTCTCCGCAGCTTCTTAACGAAATTTTTGGCCGAGAACCATATATATGATCAATAAATTAAGAACTGGAAGGATGTATCTGTTAAATACTTTTCTTGTAAGGCATCTGAGGACCATATGTCTGATGAATAAAGTAAGAACTGGAAGGATGTATCTCTTAAGCACTTTTCTTGTAAGGCATTAAGGACCATATGTCTGATAAATAAAGTAAGAACTGGATGGATGTATTTGTTTAACACTTTTCTTGACCATATATCTGACGAATAAAGTAAGAACTGGAAGGATGTATCTGTTAAACACTTTTCTTGTAAGGCATCTGAGGACCATATGTCTCATCAATAAAGTAAGAACTGGAAGGATGTATTGGTTAAACACTTTTCTTGTTAGGCATTAAGGATCCATATGTCTGATGAATAAAGAAAGAACTGGAAGGATGTCTCTGCTAAACACTTTTCTTGTAAGACATCTGAGGACCATATATCTGATGAATAAAGTAAGAACTGGAAGGATGTATTTGTTAAACACTTTTCTTGTAAGCCATTAAGGACCATACGTCTGATCAGTAAAGTAAGAACTGGAAGGATTTATCTGTTAAACACTTTTCTTGTAAGGCATCTGAGGACCATATGTCTGATCAATAAAGTAAGAACTGGAAGCATGTATTTGTTAAACACTTTTCTTGTAAGACATTAAGGACCATATGTCTGATGAACAAAGTAAGAACTGGAAGGATGTGTCTGTTAAACACTCTTCTTGTAAGGCGTCTGAGGACCATATGTCTGATCAACAAAGTAAGAACTGGAACGATGTATTTGTTAAACACTTTTCTTGAAGGGCATTAAGGATCATATGGCAGATCAATAAAGTAAGCACCGGAAGGATGTATTTGTTAAACACTTTTCTTGTAAGACATTAAGGACCATATGTCTGATGAATAAAGTAAGAACTGGAAGGATGCGTCTTTTAAACACTATTCTTGTAAGGCGTCTGAGGACCATATGGCTGATCAATAAAGTTAGAACTAGAAGGATTTATCTCTCAAACACTTTTCTTGTAAGGCATCTGAGGACCATATATCTGATGAATAAAGTAAGAACTGGAAGGATGTATTTGTTAATTACTTTTCTTGTAAGGCATTAAGGATCATACGGCTGATCAATTAAGTAAGAACTGGAAGGATGTATTGGTTAAACATTTTTCTTGTAAGGCATTAAGGATCATATGTCTGATGAATAAAGTAAGACCTTGAAGGATGTATCTATTAAACACTTTTCTTGTAAGGCATCTGGGGACCATATGTCTGATCAATAAAGTAAGAACTGGATGGATGTATTTGTTAAACACTATTCTTGTAAGGCATTAAGGACCATATGTCTGATGAATAAAGTAAGAACTGAAAGGATGCATTTGTTAAACACTTTTCTTGTAAGGCATTAAAGATCATACGGTTGATCAATTAAGTAAGAACTGGAAGGATGTATTGGTTAAACATTTTTCTTGTAAGGCATTAAGGATCATATGTCTGATGAATAAAGTAAGACCTTGAAGGATGTATCTATTAAACACTTTTCTTGTAAGGCATCTGGGGACCATATGTCTGATCAATAAAGTAAGAACTGGATGGATGTATTTGTTAAACACTATTCTTGTAAGGCATTAAGGACCATATGTCTGATGAATAAAGTAAGAACTGAAAGGATGCATTTGTTAAACACTTTTCTTGTAAGGCATTAAAGATCATACGGTTGATCAATTAAGTAAGAACTGGAAGGATGTATTGGTTAAACATTTTTCTTGTAAGGCATTAAGGATCATATGTCTGATGAATAAAGTAAGACCTTGAAGGATGTATCTATTAAACACTTTTCTTGTAAGGCATCAGGGGACCATATGTCTGATCAATAAAGTAAGAACTGGATGGATGTATTTGTTAAACACTATTCTTGTAAGGCATTAAGGACCATATGTCTGATGAATAAAGTAAGAACTGAAAGGATGTATTTGTTAAACACTTTTCTTGTAAGGCATCTGAGGACCTATAACGAAGTAAATTTCTCCGTCATTTCTGTCCACGCCAGGATTCGAACCCGGATCCCCTCTTTCCGGAATAAGTCACTCTACCAATTGAGCTATGCGGACGTTTGTTTTGACTACTATCTGCCTTTATGTCGTGTGCGTCCTGCTGGCAGGTACGTCACACCTCCCCCCCCAAAGAGAGCCGGGGGCATGGCCCACGGGTCAGCCGTGACCATGAATCGTTGCAGGCAGCCATCCACTGTAGAACATGCACTTGAGAACTCCCAGTCAATCTGGTGTGTGGAATGCAACGTCACACATTTTTTTTCATTTTTCGAAGCGCTGGAGAAGGGATTCTCAGATTTTTCCTATCTCGCGGTGTGGGAAGAACATCACACCATTGCGAGATTTTGAACGGTCGGGTCATCCGGATAGTTCGGGCGCCATTATAACGAAGTAAATTTCTCCGTCATTTCTGTCCTCACCAGGATTCGAACCCGGAACTCCTCATTCCGGAATAGGTCACTCTACCAATTGAGCTACGCGGACGTTTGTTCTAACTACTATCTGCCTTTATGTCGTGTGCGTCCTGCTGGCAGGTACGTCACAGACCATATGTCTGATCAATAAAGTAAGAACTGGATGGATGTATTTGTTAAACACTATTCTTGTAAGGCATTAAGGACCATATGTCTGATGAATAAAGTAAGAACTGGAAGGATGTATTTTTTAAACACTTTTCTTGTAAGGTATCTGAGGACCATATATCTAATCAATAAAGTAAGAACTGGAAGGATGTATTGGTTAAACACTTTTCTTGTAAGGCATAAAAGGGAAATCCAAAGTTCGTAGTGGTTTGAGATCATGGGTCTCCATACTTATGCGAAACGCTCCCAAGCCGCCGCGGTAGCTTAGTGGTCTAAGCGATGGCTTCTGATCATTAGTCCGAGTTGAGTGCAGGTTAGAATCCTGGTGAGGCATGGATGTTGTGTTTGTCTTACGACGTTGGGTCACTCCATTCCCTGAAACCATTGGCTTTAAATTTGGGACCGCCGACTACTTATAGCCCATTGAGGTGCTATGTGCTCTGGGAGGCGTTTACTTGTGGAAATAGATATGATAGTAACTAGATGAAAGCCCGTCAATAACGACGGGGAAAAATAAAATTTATGATACAGAAATTATTGACATTTATTTATTAAGTTTTTGAGTTTCACGTCAATAGATGGCGACGTTGCCTCACAGCTTTCTGAAGATTTCCCGAGCAGTCGGTTATGGAATTTGATACGACGGGATGTCTGTTTGTTACGTGTTCTGTAAAACCTTTAGTCCCTATTTCGTCAACAGTTTCTTTATACACAACATTTTTCCTATACACTCACTCTGAACCCTGTATCAATATCCCCTGTTATTTTCCGTGAACTATTTTTATCTTGACGTCGTCAGCTCGTCGTGCTCTTCACATTGCACATTCTGATGGCTAAACATTGGTTCAGGTAGTGAACCAAAATTCATGAGGTAAATTTTTCGTAGCAGCCACGATGGCGCAGTAGTCTAAGCGATGGCCTCTGATCATTCGTCCGAAAGGGGTCCGGGTTCGAATCCCGGTGTGGCATGGATGTGTGTTATGTCTTATGGCACTGGCTCTCTCCCTTCTCTGGAACCAGGGAGCCTGACCTAGGGACGGACGACTCCTAATAGCCCACTGAGTTGCTCACGAAGGTCGTTAAACCTCTAACCAAAAAAAAATAGGTTTTGTATCGTGTTTTCGTGTAGGTGATTCCTCACCTACACGAAAACACGAAAAGCTAAGCATGACGTCACACGCATTTGTTTCTCGGTTGTTGCTATGACGACTTAAAAAGTGATACGGTGGAGGAGGAGAGCTCTAGCAGATTACATTTTTTTTTGAATGAAGATTTAACGACCACCGTGATCAACTCAATGTGCTATAAGCAGTCACCCGTCCCTAATTTAGGGTCACTGGTTCCAGGGAAGGGAAAGAGACAGTGCCGTAAGACAAACACAACACCCACGCCTCACCGGGATTCGAACCCAGACCCCTTTCGGACGAATAATCAGAGGCTGTCGCCTAGACCACGTCGCTTTTGGGCGGCTTACATATTAGGATGATCTGGTTCCTCAATTCATTTTCCCGTATTTCTCCGCTCTCAGGTTTTAGTTTTGACTACACTCACGCTATTTCTGTTTTCGAAAAGAAAGACCTACGAGTTCAGGAAAAGTTAGACCAACCTTCCCCGAAACTCCTCTATGGTACGTTAAGGTGCAGCATAAGATCAAAAAGACAATATTGCAGATATTCAGGTAAAACACAGTTTTTGCATTTATGTCATTCCTACTGAATATTTTAAATTCGAAAATTGAATTACTTTCTTTTAGAAAGAATTACTATGACGTGTTATGCGCAGCAAATAACTGAAAAATTAAAATACTGTCGATGTGTAAATCCTTGGTTTGTGTAAGAAATTTCATGTTTAAGCACATTATTATTAATTGTAAACGGCACTGCGCAACCGCGGAAAAGAACAGCGAAGTGGATTTGCGAAGAAAATTGAATTATGTTTTTGAAATGAATGCAGCGTTCTCTAAAACTAAAAATGGACTTCTTGAATATTCCGTACATGTGTTAAAATTATTTATATTCCTCGAGAGGATTCTGTTGTTGCTCCAACATACCTTTTGTGTGTAATTACTTATTATAATTAATTAGGAGGACGTTATTGCCACGGAAACACCGACAAATTGAAAATTTGATTTGGTACTGTGTTTCTACTTTAGCAACGCGCGTTATATATATTTCGTAGCCTTTTGCTTCACGGGAAAAATATTTAACTATCATATTGCAAACCAAGACCTCATTTAAAATAAATTACGCTCTCCTCATCGTGTGTTTAACGCATTAAAACACCCACAGACGAGCAAAAATGTATTTTGAATACAAGAGAGCTAGTCAAGTAAATGTAGGAATACATCTTAGTCAATTCACTAGTCAGTACAATGTTTCAATCCATGAACATTTAATTTAAAACTTTTTCGCAACCGAAGGAAACCTTTAGTTTGTACAAGTAGAACTCAATCTGTCTTCATGTTTGCTTGAACAAGCTTTAGATGGATCGAATTTGAAAACACAGATGAGTTTTTGAAAACCAGGCTATTTGTTCTAGAAACGTGTTCTTTCAAATGCGCAAATCCGCCGATTACCTAATACCTGATTGCAGTATGATGAAATAACATAAACCTACCTATTATCACAAGCTTCTTATGAGTGTCGACATTTTCATAGGCGGGAAGGTAAACTCAAAAGCAAATCAAGGTATTAGACGTTATTAGAGTTTTACACCATTCGGGATTTAATTAATGAGAGTTACTTTCTAACAAAAAAATCCCTGTAAAATTAAGGAGGTTAGAATAGATGGAGTAAGAGCAAAACGTTTTCCGTGTGTAATCAAAGCCACGATCATGATGCCAAAGCCAATACAGCCGCTGCCGCCATGTTGGTGAGATGATTTTGAATTAAACATAACACTGGAAAAGTACAAGCAACTGCTCACTGGGCGTGGCCATCAGCTACGGGTCGACAGTTCAAAGAGCTTCAAGCTTGTGACGTCATCTTTACTCCGTAAAACACACGGATTGTGAAGGCATGCCTTTTCTCATAAGTCCTTTTTTTTTTTTTTTTTTTTTTTGATTTGAGGTTTAACTACCACCGTGAGCAACTCAATGTGTTATTAGCAGTGACCCGTTCGTAATTTAGGGACTCTGGTTCCAAGGAAGGGAGAGAACCAGTGCCCTAAGAAAAACGCAGCATCCATGACTCACTGGGATTCGAACCCGGACCCCTTTCGGACGAATGATCAGAAGCCATCGCTTATACCACTTGGCCAACAGGGCGGCCATAAGTCATTTATCAGCTATGCGGTGGCAACAGAGTCTGCGTGAGAATGGATCTTATTCATGTGACGTCAGAAGATATTTTTTTTTTTTTTGATTGGAGGCTTAATGATCACCGTAAGCAACTCAATGGACTATAAGCAGTCGCCCGTCCATAATTTAGGGCCACTGGTTCCAAGGAAGAAAGGGAGCCAGTGTCCTAAGACAAACACAACATCCATGCCTCACTGGGATTCGAACCCGGACCCTTTCGGACGAATGATCAGAAGCCATTGCTTAGACCACTGCGCCACCAGGGCGGCCATAAGTTATTTATCAGCTATGCGTTGGCAACAGAGTCTGGGTGAGAATGGACTTTTTCATGTGACGTCAGAAAAGAATTTCTGTGGACCAAAATGGTCACTGATTCAATGATGTTATAACGAAGTAAATTTCTCCGTCATTTTTATCCGCGCCGGGGTTCGAACCCGGATCCCCTCATTCCGGAATAAGTCACTCTACCAATTGAGCTACGCGGACGTTTTATTCTGATTCCTATCTGCCTTTATGTCGTGTGCGTCCTTCTGGCAGGTACGTCACATCTCCTGGTACGTTACAATGTCGACATTTGATTATCCCTTACTTTTGGCCAATTTTTAGAGTATTAGCGCCATGGAGTGTGCTAACGAATTAATGTACCTTATTCATGTGACGTCAGAAGTAGATTTATGGGAACTAACATGGTTGCTGATGTCGCTATTTGATTGACCCTCACTGTTGGCCAATTTTCTGAAGTATTTTTTATTGGAAGTTTAACGACCACCGTAAGCACCTCAATGGGCTATAAGCAGTCGCCCGCCCCTAATTTAGGGCCAGTGACTCCAGGGAAGAGAGAGTCAGTGCCGCAAGAAAAACACAACATACACACCTTACCGCTTACCATGATTCGAACCCGGACCCCTTTCGGACGAATGATTTTTTTTTTTTGATTGGAGGTTTAACGACCGCCGTGAGCAACTCAATGGGCTATAAGCAGTCGCCCGTCCCTAATTTAGGGTCACTGGTTCCAGGGAAGGGAGAGAGCCAGTGCCGTAAGACAAACTCAACATCCATGCCTGACCGGGATTCGAACCCGGACCCCTTACGGACGAATGATCAGAGACCATCGTTAGACCACTGCGCCACTGGAGCCGGCTGTTCTTTTTTTTTTTTTTTTTTTTGATTGGAGGTTTAACGACTACCGTGAGTTCAGAGAACAACGCTTAGACCACTGGGCCACTGAAGTGGCCAAACAAAAGCCTGAATATGTCAAAATTTACGAAGTTTTCCCAAAGATAGCTCCCCAAATTTTGCTGCCGCCCCGGTGGCGCAGTGGTCTAAGGCGCTGGCCTCAGATCGTTCGTCTGTAAGGGGTCCGGGTTCGAATTCCGGTGAGGCATGGATGTTGTGTTTGTCTTACGGCACTGGATCTCTCCCTTCCCTGGAACCAGTGACGCTAAATTAGGGACGGGCGACTGCTTATAGCCCATTGAGTTGCTCACGGTGGTAGTTAAACCTCCAATCAAAAAAAAAAAAAAAAAATTTTGCTCCAAATTTTGAATGCAGGAATGTCTTACGAGGTTCGAATTTCAAATGAGGAGGATATAGTGACAAATATTTTATCTCAAGGCTGCACAAAAAGAAACTGCTAAAATGTAAAAGAGCAGGTACAAAAGTGCGAACGAAATGAAGAAAATCTGTCGTTCAAAGAATGCGAAAGAAAAAGTGGAAAATAATTGAAAGAAAATCTCTGTTGGCAAACAAAGCAAGAAACCAGGTTCTTAAAAAGAAAGATAAATTTCGGGGGGCAGCATATTTAATTAAATTTGCATAGGAAAGTAATATCCATCTATAAAACCGGAGAAAAAGTTGCAATTTCGATTTCACTTGCTCAGATCATTCCAGAAAGGAATCCATATGAGAGAAAGAAATAAAAAGCTCCAAGAAGACGTTTGGGTGAAGACGAAGAAGAAATACAGTCAGAAAAAGACGAAGATGCCTTGTGTTTATTGTTTTTTAAGCCATATGCAGCATCCAAACCTGAAAACCTTTGGATGCAGCACAGAAAGTGACATCGCCGAAATGGCACTTCTACACAGAGGGGTTTATCAAAACAATGAATACACTTTCTGTTCGCGGAAAATTTTCTATTTATAAGCTCTAAGCCCACCTCGGTATTTCAGAACTGAAGTAAGTCGATTTGGAATGGAGTCCCAAATCTGAAACATACAATAATAGAATTTGGGGCAATTCTTCCTGTACAATACATGGTGGTATTAGAATAATATGACAACCCCAGGAATCACAGTGTACCCGCCCAGGCGGGTCACAGAGTTCACGTGACAAGGTCGACCACACGGAGATATAAGCGGCCGGCCAGGACAGATTAGCCATAGTGCGCATCGTGAGCACAATGCGCAGAAGTAGTGATTTGACGGACGTTCAAAAAGGAATGATTATCTCGCCAAGGGCGGATTCATCTCAGAAACAGCAGACTTCGTGGGCTGTTTTCTAGGATCTACAGAAAGGATGGACCGCTAGCACACTCGGTGGACCGCTAGTACACCGAGTTCCTCATGACCTCATAACTGTGGATCCCTAAAGGCCATCGACCCTAGAGGAGAACGCCGCTTTCGTCGACTGATAAAGGGGTAGTCGACGCGCAATAATGCAGCAATTGACCACGCAAATGAACGCTAATGAGGCCCGGTAGGTGTCCCCGATAACAGTAGAGCGAACCCTGTTACGCATGGGTCTCTGGAGTCGAAGCTGCGTCAAGGCGTCCATGCTAACCCAGGTCCATCTGCAACCACGCCTTCAGTTCTCATGGGACTACCGTCTTTGGACAGTGGAAGAGTGGGAAAAGGTTGCCTTCTCCTACGAACGGAGGTTTCCACTCCACAGAAGGAAACACAGCGTCATACACACGAGAAACAATAACTGGACATGCTTGTCGGTCAAGTACAGGTCGCCGGTGTGCATGTCTGGGAGATGTTTTCCTGGTGTGACCTGGGGACGCTTGTGCCTCTGCATGGGTCCCTGAACGCCAATGGCTACCTGTTCATCCTCGCTAACTACGTTTACCCTGATGGTTATGGTGTCTCTCAACAGCACAATGCGCTCTGCCGCATCGCTAAGTGGGTGCGTGACTGGTTCCAGGAATACCACAGCGATGTCTACGTTTTCTCTTGGCTGGCGAAGTTGACCCACCTCAATTGGATGGCAGGTTCGACGAGCCAACCCACAACCACGTCATCTCCGGGACCTCCGTGCTCCGCTGCAATCCGAATGGGAACGTGTACCCCAGCAAATCTTTCAGGACCTCATTGCCTCGATGCCACGCCGTCTAGCCGCTGTCATTCGGGCCAAAGGTGGTTGTTCACATTATTAGGTAGATGGTCATATTATTCTGATACAACTGTGTATATCCCAATTGTGACAGTGATGATGCAGGTGGAGAATTAGACCTGACATTTAGCTCCAGATATTCCCACAAATGTTCAATAACATTGAGGTCTGGAGATTGAGGTGCTCAAGGTAGCTGGTGTACCTTATCTTCATGCTCTAAAAAACTACCCAATCATTGTTTCGCACAATGATTGGGTAGTTTTTTGGTGTTTACCGGGGCAAGGGTCACTACGGACCAAAGAACGCCATTCACACAATGCACGGATTCGTTATCTTCTTGAAACCACGGACGGCCATTAGGAAACAATGCCTGCAACACTGGGGGCAGGTGGTCACCTACATGAAGGTTAGAAAAAATGGCGTAAGGATGACGTCACAAAGTTGAAGCACTTTGAGCAGACGACGTGCAGCTGATGGCCACGACGGGTGTGACGTTATTTGTTTTTTTAATGTTATGTTTAACTAGCTCATAGCCCGTGCCATGCACAGGCGAAAAAGCTGTGAATGAAATTTTTACAACACGAATGGTAAACTATATACATAGCTATAATAAGCGGTTGTATTCAAAAGTTTCATTATTTTCGTCTGCGATTAGCTCTAACTTCTTTCAAGTTATGCAAAATGTTAGAAGTTTGGTTTGCACGCTGTCGCCGTTGTCGTTCCATATTTAAGCGACGTTTTCTTTCAGCTTTATCTTCTTCCATCTTGTACTACAAAGTATTAGAAGATTGGTTTGCACGCCATCACTGTTGTCGTTCTGTATTTAAGCGACGTTTTCTTTCAGCTTTATCTTCTTCCATCTTGTACTACAAAGTATTAGAAGATTGGTTTGCACGCCATTGCCAATGTCGTTCTCCATTTAAGCGACGTTTTCTTTCAGCTTTATCTTCTTCCATCTTGTACTACAAAGTATTAGAAGATTGGTTTGCACGCCATCGCCGTTGTCGTTCTCCATTTAAGCGACGTTTTCTTTCAGCTTTATCTTCTTCCATTTTGTACTACAAAGTATTAGAAGATTGGTTTGCACGCCATCGCCGGTGTCGTTCTCTATTTAAGCGACGTTTTCTTTCAGTTTTATCTTCTTCCATCTTGTACTACAAAGTATTAGAAGATTGGTTTGCACGCCATCACCGTTGTCGTTCTTGTATTTAAGCGACGTTTTCTTTCAGCTTTATCTTCTTCCATCTTGTACTACAAAATATTACAAGACTGGTTTGCACGCCATCGCCGTTGTCGTTCTCCATTTAAGCGACGTTTTCTTTTTATCTTCTTCCATCTTGTACTACAAAGTTTTAGAAGGTTGGTTTGCACGCCATTGCCGTTGCCGTTCTCTATTTAAGCGACGTTTTCTTTCAGCTTTATCTTCTTCCATCTTGTACTACAAAGTATTAGAAGATTGGTTTGCACGCCATCGCCGTTTTCGTTCTGTATTTAAGCGAAGTTTTCTTTCAGCTTTATCTTCTTCAATCTTGTACTACAAAGTATTAGAAGATTGGTTTGCACGCCATCGCCGTTGTCGTTCTCTATTTAAGCGACGTTTCCTTTCAGTTTTATCTCCTTCCATCTTGTACTACAAAGTTTTAGAAGATTGGTTTGCACGCCATCGCCGTTGTCGTTCTCCATTTAAGCGACGTTTTCTTTCAGCTTTATCTTCTTCCATCTTGTACTACAAAGTATTAGAAGATTGGTTTGCACGCCATCACTGTTGTCGTTCTGTATTTAAGCGACGTTTTCTTTCAGCTTGATCTTCTTCCATCTTGTACAACAAAGTATTAGAAGATTGGTTTGCACGCCATCGCCGTTTTCGTTCTGTATTTAAGCAAAGTTTTCTTTCAGCTTTATCTTCTTCAATCTTGTACTACAAAGTATTAGAAGATTGGTTTGCACGCCATCACCGTTGTCGTTCTTGTATTTAAGCGACGTTTTCTTTCAGCTTTATCTTCTTCCATTTTGTACTACAAAGTATTAGAAGATTGGTTTGCACGCCATCGCCGGTGTCGTTCTCTATTTAAGCGACGTTTTCTTTTTCAGTTTTATCTTCTTCCATCTTGTACTACAAAGTTTTAGAAGATGGGTTTGCACGCCATCGCCGTTGTCGTTCTCTATTTAAGCGACGTTTCCTTTCAGTTTTATCTTCTTCCATCTTGTACTACAAAGTATTAGAAGATTGGTTTGCACGCCATTACCGTTGTCGTTCTTGTATTTAAGCGACGTTTTCTTTCAGCTTTATCTTCTTCCATCTTGTACTACAAAATATTACAAGACTGGTTTGCACGCCATCGCCGTTGTCGTTCTCCATTTAAGCGACGTTTTCTTTCAGCTTTATCTTCTTCCATTTTGTACTACAAAGTATTAGAAGATTGGTTTTCACGCCATCGCCGGTGTCGTTCTCTATTTAAGCGACGTTTTCTTTCAGTTTTATCTTCTTCCATCTTGTACTACAAAGTATTAGAAGATTGGTTTGCACGCCATCGCCGTTGTCGTTCTCCATTTAAGCGACGTTTTCTTTCAGCTTTATCTTCTTCAATCTTGTACTACAAAGTATTAGAAGATTGGTTTGCACGCCATCGCCGTTGTCGTTCTCTATTTAAGCGACGTTTCCTTTCAGCTTTATCTTCTTCCATCTTGTACTACAAAGTATTAGAAGATTGGTTTGCACGCCATTGCCAATGTCGTTCTCCATTTAAGCGACGTTTTCTTTCAGATTTATCTTCTTCCATCTTGTACTACAAAGTATTAGAAGATTGGTTTGCACGCCATCGCAGTTGTCGTTCTCCATTTAAGCGACGTTTTCTTTCAGCTTTATCTTCTTCCATTTTGTACTACAAAGTATTAGAAGATTGGTTTGCACGCCATCGCCGGTGTCGTTCTCTATTTAAGCGACGTTTTCTTTCAGTTTTATCTTCTTCCATCTTGTACTACAAAGTATTAGAAGATTGGTTTGCACGCCATCACCGTTGTCGTTCTTGTATTTAAGCGACGTTTTCTTTCAGCTTTATCTTCTTCCATCTTGTACTACAAAATATTACAAGACTGGTTTGCACGCCATCGCCGTTGTCGTTCTCCATTTAAGCGACGTTTTCTTTTTATCTTCTTCCATCTTGTACTACAAAGTTTTAGAAGGTTGGTTTGCACGCCATTGCCGTTGCCGTTCTCTATTTAAGCGACGTTTTCTTTCAGCTTTATCTTCTTCCATCTTGTACTACAAAGTATTAGAAGATTGGTTTGCACGCCATCGCCGTTTTCGTTCTGTATTTAAGCGAAGTTTTCTTTCAGCTTTATCTTCTTCAATCTTGTACTACAAAGTATTAGAAGATTGGTTTGCACGCCATCGCCGTTGTCGTTCTCTATTTAAGCGACGTTTCCTTTCAGTTTTATCTCCTTCCATCTTGTACTACAAAGTTTTAGAAGATTGGTTTGCACGCCATCGCCGTTGTCGTTTTCCATTTAAGCGACGTTTTCTTTCAGCTTTATCTTCTTCCATCTTGTACTACAAAGTATTAGAAGATTGATTTGCACGCCATCGCCGTTGTCGTTCTCTATTTAAGCGACGTTTTCTTTCAGTTTTATGTTCTTCCATCTTGTACTACAAAGTATTAGAAGTTTGGTTTGCACGCCATCGCCGTTGTCGTTCTCCATTTAAGCGACGTTTTCTTTCAGCTTTATCTTCTTCCATCTTGTACTACAAAGAAAAATTCCACAGAACCAATATTTATTTTTAAATTTCAGTGACAGTACAAGATGGGGAATGCCTTCAGTCAGTCCGTGACAAGGTGATCATCTCTAAGAGGACCTTTCGTACAAGTCTGTTTCACCCAAACGGACGCACCCACACTGGATATATCATGTTTCATGTCAAAGCCCCTGGGGTTCTACAAATTATGAAACTTCTCGGTTATTCAGTGGAGGTTCAAAAATTATCAAAGTGGCTTGGGACAGGCCCTTCTGTAGGCCTCTTACCAAATCCTCATCACAATCTCGTTCATGGGTTACACAGAATTCTCGTAAAATGGAACCTCAGGGTCCCCAACGTAGAGAACCACAAAAAAGGGTGAGACATCGGTCAACTTCCTTTTCTTAATCTCAAAAACTACAGTCTTGTGACGATTATACGTATTAAGAGAATACAACGTGGTTTGTCACAAATATTTATTTTTTCAAGTCGACCATGGTTTCGCTGGATATTGACCTAGCTTCATCAGGACGAATGGCACGTAAATATTCAAATTCTATAAGATATCATAAACGGTGTTTACAGTCACGGGTTTTGGATAGTTGCTTCCACGCGCTTGATAGAAATGGAGTGGATGCCATGCCATTAACAAGTTGCGAAGACTTCAGATATATATTGAAAGCTTCCAAAACATGAAGTTTGATGGCTGAATCTGATTTCTCAATTAGTTTTGCTTCTTCAAAGAGAAATTTATGATCCTTTTCGGAACAGTGTTTAGCCATCGATGACTTCTATAGGTCACAGTTCCGAATGTAGGTCTTGTGCTCCTTCAATCGAAAACGCAAGGCTCTACGAGTTTGTTATAACGAAGTAAATTTCTCCGTCATTTTGGTCCACGCCGGGGATCGAACCCGAGCCCTCTTATTCCGGAACAAGTCGCTCTACCAACTAAGCTACGCAGACGTTTGTTCTCGCTTCTATCTGCATTTATGTCGTGAGCGTCCTGCGGGGCAGGCACGTCACACCCCGCCCCCGAAAGAGAGCCGGGACCATGTGTTGCTGTAGGCAGTCATCCGTTGTAGAACGTGCACTTGAGAACTCCCAGTCAATCTGGTGTGTGGAATGCAACATCACACACATTTATTTTTCGAAGCGCTGAAGAAGGGATTCTCTTATGTTTCCTCTCTAGCGGTGTGGAAAGAACATCCCACCATTGCGAGAGCTTTAACGGCCGGGTCATCCGGGAAGTTCGGGCGCCATTATAACGAAGTAAATTTTCCGTCATTTTGGTCCACCCGGGGATCGAACCCGAGTGCTCTTATTCCGTAACAAGTCGCTCTACCCCAACTGATCTACGCAGGCGTTTGTTCTCGCTTCTATCTGCATTTATGTCGTGAGCGTCCTGCAGGGCAGGCACGTCACCCCTTCCCCCGAAAGAGAGCCGGGACCATGTGTTGCTGTAGGCAGTCATCCGTTGTAGAACGTGCACTCGAGAACTCCCAGTCAATCTGGTGTGTGGAATGCAACATCACACACATTTATTTTTCGTAGCGCTGAAGAAGGGATTCTCTTATTTTTCCTGTCTCGCGGTGTGGAAAGAACATCACACCATTGCCAGAGCTTTAACGGCCGGGTCATCCGGGAAGTTCGGGCGCCATTATAACGAAGTAAATTCTCCGTCATTTCGGTCCACGCCGGGGATCGAACCCGAGTCCTCTTATTCCGGAACAAGTCGCTCTAAGTTGTAGAACGTGCACTCGAGAACTCCCAGTCAATCTGGTGTGTGGAATGCAACATCACACACATTTATTTTTCGTACCGCTGAAGAAGGGATTCTCTTATTTTTCCTGTCTCGCGGTGTGGAAAGAACATCACACCATTGCCAGAGCTTTAACGGCCGGGTCATCCGGGAAGTTCGGGCGCCATTATAACGAAGTAAATTCTCCGTAATTTCGGTCCACGCCGGGGATCGAACCCGAGTCCTCTTATTCCGGAACAAGTCGCTCTAAGTTGTAGAACGTGCACTCGAGAACTCCCAGTCAATCTGGTGTGTGGAATGCAACATCACACACATTTATTTTTCGTAGCGCTGAAGAAGGGATTCTCTTATTTTTCCTGTCTCGCGGTGTGGAAAGAACATCACACCATTGCCAGAGCTTTAACGGCCGGGTCATCCGGGAAGTTCGGGCGCCATTATAACGAAGTAAATTTCTCCGTCATTTTGGTCCACGCCGGGGATCGAACCCGAGCCCTCTTATTCCGGAACAAGTCGCTCTACCAACTAAGCTACGCAGACGTTTGTTCTCGCTTCTATCTGCATTTATGTCGTGAGCGTCCTGCGGGGCAGGCACGTCACACCCCGCCCCCGAAAGAGAGCCGGGACCATGTGTTGCTGTAGGCAGTCATCCGTTGTAGAACGTGCACTTGAGAACTCCCAGTCAATCTGGTGTGTGGAATGCAACATCACACACATTTATTTTTCGAAGCGCTGAAGAAGGGATTCTCTTATGTTTCCTCTCTAGCGGTGTGGAAAGAACATCCCACCATTGCGAGAGCTTTAACGGCCGGGTCATCCGGGAAGTTCGGGCGCCATTATAACGAAGTAAATTTCTCCGTCATTTTGGTCCACCCGGGGATCGAACCCGAGTGCTCTTATTCCGTAACAAGTCGCTCTACCCCAACTGATCTACGCAGGCGTTTGTTCTCGCTTCTATCTGCATTTATGTCGTGAGCGTCCTGCAGGGCAGGCACGTCACCCCTTCCCCCGAAAGAGAGCCGGGACTATGTGTTGCTGTAAGCAGTCATCCGTTGTAGAACGTGCACTCGAGAACTCCCAGTCAATCTGGTGTGTGGAATGCAACATCACACACATTTATTTTTCGTAGCGCTGAAGAATTGATTCTCTTATTTTTCCTGTCTCGCGGTGTGGAAAGAACATCACACCATTGCCAGAGCTTTAACGGCCGGGTCATCCGGGAAGTTCGGGCGCCATTATAACGAAGTAAATTCTCCGTCATTTCGGTCCACGCCGGGGATCGAACCCGAGTCCTCTTATTCTGGAACAAGTCGCTCTAAGTTGTAGAACGTGCACTCGAGAACTCCCAGTCAATCTGGTGTGTGGAATGCAACATCACACACATTTATTTTTCGTAGCGCTGAAGAAGGGATTCTCTTATTTTTCCTGTCTCGCGGTGTGGAAAGAACATCACACCATTGCCAGAGCTTTAACGGCCGGGTCATCCGGGAAGTTCGGGCGCCATTATAACGAAGTAAATTCTCCGTAATTTCGGTCCACGCCGGGGATCGAACCCGAGTCCTCTTATTCCGGAACAAGTCGCTCTAAGTTGTAGAACGTGCACTCGAGAACTCCCAGTCAATCTGGTGTGTGAAATGCAACATCACACACATTTATTTTTCGTAGCGCTGAAGAAGGGATTCTCTTATTTTTCCTGTCTCGCGGTGTGGAAAGAACATCACACCATTGCCAGAGCTTTAACGGCCGGGTCATCCGGGAAGTTCGGGCGCCATTATAACGAAGTAAATTCTCCGTCATTTCGATCCACGCCGGGGATCGAACCCGAGTCCTCTTATTCCGGAACAAGTCGCATTACCAACTAAGCTAAGCAGACGTTCGTTCTCGCTTCTATCTGCATTTATGTCGTGAGCGTCCTGCGGGGCAGGCACGTCACATCCCGCCCCCGAAAGAGAGCCGGGACCATGTGTTGCTGTAGGCAGTCATCCGTTGTAGAACGTGCACTTGAGAACTCCCAGTCAATCTGGTGTGTGGAATGCAACATCACACACATTTATTTTTCGAAGCGCTGAAGAAGGGATTCTCTTATGTTTCCTCTCTAGCGGTGTGGAAAGAACATCCCACCATAGCGAAAGCTTTAACGGCCGGGTCATCCGGGAAGTTCGGGCGCCATTATAACGAAGTAAATTTCTCCGTCATTTTGGTCCACCCGGGGATTGAACCCGAGTGCTCTTATTCCGTAACAAGTCGCTCTACCCCAACTGATCTACGCAGGCGTTTGTTCTCGCTTCTATCTGCATTTATGTCGTGAGCGTCCTGCAGGGCAGGCACGTCACCCCTTCCCCCCGAAAGAGAGCCGGGACCATGTGTTGCTGTAGGCAGTCATCCGTTGTAGAACGTGCACTCGAGAACTCCCAGTCAATCTGGTGTGTGGAATGCAACGTCACACACATTTATTTTTCGAAGCGCTGAAAAAGGGATTCTCTTATGTTTCCTGTCTAGCGGTGTGGAAAGAACATCCACCATTGCGAGAGCTTTAACGGCCGGGTCATCCGGAAAGTTCGGGCGCCATTATAACGAAGTAAATTTCTCCGTCATTTTGGTCCACTCCGGGGATCGAACCCAAGTCCTCTTATTCCGGAACAAGTCGCTCTATTAACTAAGCTATGTCGTGTGCATCCTGCGGGGCAGGCACGTCACGCTGTCTTATACAGGAAGCGCCACATTCACATGGAATTTGATAAATTCCCCACAAGTTTTTGTCTTCAACATACAGTAGTCCTTTGATCCTAAAAATTTACTTTTGTTTATGGGTTTAAAAATTAATTTAAAATTAAAGGTTTTGATAATTTTTGGAATTTTGAAAGGAATGTCACGGGAAAATGGAATAATGGCAAAAATCTCGGGCAATCGGCGCATCACAGGAGTTAACGTGGAGATAGGCTTCGGTTTCCAGAATTTTGTTAGAGCCTTGTCTATGAAGGGTTGTATCCCCGTTGCACTGCAACACGTTTAAGGAAATAGAGTAATTTTTCCAAACTGTCTTTATCTGAACATATATGTATCGGGCGATATAGGTAACTGTGAAAGGCGCTGAGTTTTTGTTGCCAAGAGTGATTGGACTTGGCATGGGAAGGTGAGAAAACAGCGAAAGGCTTCCGATAAATTGTGGTTGCGAGAGATACATTTGAGAGAGTAACCAGGACGTCAAGGAATGGTAGGCATCCGTTATTTTCAGTTTCGCAGCTGAATTGAATGTGAGGATCAATGGAATTTATAAGTTTGAATAAATCCGAAATTTCAGAATATTTGCCTTTCCATTGGACGAAAGTATCGTCTACATATCATATCCATAAGTCAAATTTAACAAGCTTGAAAAGTTTTTCTTCAAATCGACGCATGTAGATTTCACATAATATAGGTGGCACTAGGATGCCCATGGCTAGACCTTCTGTCTGTTCATGAAACGCTTCATGGAAAGTAAAACTGTTCTGTTTTATGCAAATGTCCACTAAACTTGTTATTTCTTCTCCTACAGGTTGTCTGTAATGATTCTCTATGAGACTTGCTTTTAGGGATTCCAGAGCTCTCTTTACTGGAACATTGGTGAACATAGATGCCACATCAAAGGATAGTATAAATTAATCTACGCAGGGATGCAGTTTGAGTCGATTGTTAAACTCAATGGAATTTTTCACAGATGTTTCGTTGGAGTCGCCAAGGTAGAAAATTTTGGAGATAAAAACTTGGATAACTTATATGCTGCTGTATCGAAATTACTTACTATATAACCGCAAAGGAAAGCCAGATTTATGTATTTTACGAAGAGAATAGAATATCCCACAACGGCCGTATGAAGTTTGAAGTTTGTTATTAGCACGTCTTTTTTTTTTCCTGATTGGAGGTTTAACGACCACCGTGAGCAACTCAATGGGCTATAAGCAGTCGCCCGTCCCTAATTTAGGGTCACTGGTTCCAGGGAAGGGAGAGAGCCAGTGCCGTAAGACAAACACAACATCCATGCCTCACCGGGATTCGAACCCTGACCCCGTTCGGACGAATGATCAGAGGCCATCGCTTAGACCACTGCGCCACCGGGGCGGCTCGTTTTGATTACACTAGGATAACAGCTGGCACTTACTCCATCTATTCTAACCTTCTTGGTCCACAAGAATGGATTCGTACTTTACATATGTGACACGATCCTACTGAAGATTTCAGATGTGACACGTCTTTTGAAAGTTTCAGGAATCCATACACTTTACTAGTGATGGAAATGTGAAGCAACATTCATCAGACTAGATGACACGTTGCCAGTCTTTAGGATCCCAGTTCTTATGTGCTTTGCAATACCTTACACGTTTTGTTGCATTGATGTTGGTAATAAGAGGTGTGTAGGTTCCAGCGTGGTCACAAATACTGGCATGGTAGAATTTCCGGCGAAATTGTATGACGGAAACTGTATCATGGTGTTCATCTCTTCTACTATTTGCGGTGCCGTGGTTTTGCAGTTTTATTGTACAATCCGTGTCAACTTTCGACTATCCCTATCTGAAGTCTTCGTATCTTGTACACAGTTTGCACGTTTGAAGGCACTTTTCCATAGGTTGTCCTAATCTCCGTTACAGTTACTTGCGTTACTCCTATTTCTAATTACAAAAGCTCCTTCAAAACGCGCGCCAATGAATATGCATTTTTTGAGGTCACTGAGATCTGGCGTTGTCGATAATGGCTCCACAAGAGCAGTTTCGGGATTCGAACTCGGACCCATCTCCGACGAATGATCAGAGGCCATCGCTTAGACCCCTGCACCACCGGGGAGACACGACTCACTGCGTTTACTGCAGTCGCATTCGGATTTTTACGCTTTCCAACCATAGGTTCAAGAAGCGTATATACTCCAGCTTTTCCGTCCGTCTGCCCGTCCGTGTTTCGGCACGATAACTCGCGTAAAAATAGTTCGATTTCGATGAAATTTGATTATGGGGTAAGGGACCAACTGGGGACGAACCCTATTCAAAATGGACGAAATGGGGTCAAAGGTCACGGCATAGGAGCGGGATCCATTCCATTGCTCTTATGCGTCATAACTTGGGTAAAGATGTTTCGATGTCGATGAAATTTCTGTATATTGTAGGGGATCACCTGGGAATGAACCCTATTGAAAATGGGTAAAGTGGGGTCAAAGGTCAGGGCATAGGAGCAGGATGCATTCCGTTGCCCTTATGCGTCATAACGTGCGTAAAAATGGTTCGATTTGGATGAAATTTTTGTATGTGGCAGAAGACCCCATGGGGACGAATCCTATTGAAAATGGATGAAATGGGGTGAAAGGTCAGTACATTGGACCGGGATCCATTCCATCGCCCTTATCCCATACTGTTAAGGTGGACGTCAAGTAATTTTGCTTCCTATACTTCCAATGGAAAAACTTGTACACATTTCTTTCACAATTATTTTATTCCCAAGGATGAAAATTTAAACATCGATTAAAATAACTTCATATTATAACTTGGAAGACTTAATATATCCTAAAACATAACCATAATTATATTAAACAATCAATAACTTTTCCTTTGGTGGTGTTGGAACCAGAGAAAAGATGGCGCGACCTGTACTTTGATGACGTCAGTAGACAAACAAATGTTGGATTTCATAATTATGGTTATGTTTTAGAAAATATTAAGTATTCCAAGTTATAAAATGAAACTATTTTAATCGATGTTCAAATTTTCATCCTTGGGAACGCATTAATTGTGAAGAAAATGTGTACAGAAGTTTTTTGCATTGGAAGTATAGAAAAAAATTCTTGTATGTATAAAAATTCTATTTTCAAAACGGCTCTAACGATTTTCATGAAGTCGTTAACCTACCGTTTTCTCGTACTAGAAATCGATTTAGCTTGTTTTTGACTTTACGAAAATTCGTTTAGTGCGTTAAATAACCACCCCGAATTAACACGTTTTAGTGTCATGGCGTCGTCCCATTGATGTTATCCATGCTTAGAAATCTTATGACGTCACAATCTCGCGATTGATATGTCGGCGCGCGGTCACGCCATCTGTCTCATTACGTCACGCGTTGTGTGTGTGGATCCTATTAAAGTTTGATGACGTCACACTCTTGCGAGCAGATCTTCGCGATTCCCATTTGTCTCATTACGTCACGCGTTGTGTGTGTATGTCTGTCCGCACGATAACTCGCGTAAAGATCGTTCGATTTCGATGAAATTTTAGTGTGGGGAAAGTGAAAAGGTCAAAGGGCAGGACATAGGAGCGGGATCCATTCCACTGCTCTTATGCGTCATAACTAACGTAAAAAAGGTTCGATTTCAATTAAATGTTAGTATCTCGTAGGGGACCACCTGGGGACAACCTCTATCTAAAATGGGTGAAACTGGATCAAATGTCAGGACATAGGAGTGGAATCACTTCCATCGCCATAATGCGTCATAACGTACGTAAACATTCTTCGATTTGAATGAAATGTTAGTATGTTGTAGGGGCCTGCCTGGGGACGAATCCTATTGAAAATGGGCGCAATGGGGTCAAAGGATAGGACACAGGAGCGTGATCTATTCCATAGCCCTTATGCATCATAACTTACGTAAAAATGCTGCGATTGCGACAAAACTTTATCATGTTATTTCGGAGGTACACTGAACCGGTTCTGTTGAATATGATCGAAATGGGATCAAAGGTCAGGGCACAGAATCGAGATTTATTCAACAGCCATTATTCTCATAACATAAGTAATGACTTCTGGTATGTTGGAAAGCGTATTATAATCAATGCATTGCATGATTTTACTAACGTGTTCCATTAGTTTGCTAAATCCTTGCAGATGTGCGTTCAATACGAATCAAAGTAGAGATTTGGCCTGAAGACACTGAATGTGATTAATAATTGAAACAACCTGTTCTCAAGAAAAGCATTAACGACCCAGAGTAATTTATTACATATATTTTTTTTTCTTTTTTGTTATCGTTTTCGTAAAGTACCCCTTGAAAGTTGAATTTAATAAAGATCGAAAATTTGATTGTGGGTTGTACGCCACTTACAATAATACGATATAACACATTAATTCACTGCTGAGTATGAAGAGGATGGATGCCTCCCGTTTTTAGACATCCTGGTGCAAAGGAAGCCATCGGGATAACTTAGAACGCAAGTGTATTACAAACCTTGTTACGTTCATAACCCGATACTCCCTTCATCTGCAGCTTCCAGCTCGCACAAATACACCATGTTTAGAGCCCGAGCGAAGAGAGCTTACGATCTCTCTTCAGATAAAGAGGATCTGCTAGCAGAAATCCGCAACCTAAGAGTTTGCCACTGCAGCTGGTTACAACATTGAACGTATCGAAAGGCTAATACATTAAGCATCTTTGAAAGGAACAGGGCGAGCACAAAGGTCACCTCCGGAAAGAGAAAGTTTTGTCGGATCCATACCATATATCCCGGGATTTTCTTACCAACTCAAGAATACTCTGCGTAAACTGAAGCTGGATGTAGGTCTAAGATCCCCGAGGACGATCGGGACCATTCTCACCGCTGATCGTGACCGGCAACCACTGTCCACCCAAGCCGGGGTATACGGCATCCCATTAATATACAGTAGTGAACAAAAGTATTTGGCGAAACACTTTTTCGACCATAATGTTTTTTTCTGCTGGACCAAATCGGGTCATTTTGGGATATGATATGTGTTGATTCGTTTGTTACAATGCCGCGTAGTTTCTATTTCGCTCAGAGCGAATTTGTCTTTCAAAATAGGCCATATTCAACAGTCGCCAATTATTACCCATTTGTTTGCTGCATGTATTAATGTTTTTTCTTGTGCGTTTTGTGGGTTTTGTGATGTGTAGTGTGATAATAAGTCAATCTTAGGTTTTCAGAAATGGGTAAAAAGGCGGAGATCCCTGTTGGAGCTCGCCAGGCGTCCGTGAACATGATGGAATCCTGAATGCGCGTCACCGATATTGCGAGGGCCTTGAAGATCCGACACAAGTCCATTTTAGCTATCCTGCAACGTTATAAGAAGACTGGGACCGTCGAGAACAGTCCGCGATTTGGTAGGCCTCGTTTCACTACGTTGCGTCAGGATAGACGCATCCTCCGTCGATCTAGTGCTGATCACACCTTAACTGCTGTGGACATCACCACCGAATTCCGCGACAGAGACGACCTGAACGTCAGCCGAATGATCATCTCCCGTCGTCTCATTGCTGGTGGATTGAATGGAAGACGCCCCGCCAAGAAACCACTCATCGGAGTCAAGAATCGACGAGCCAAAGTCGCGTTCGCGCACCGTCATCGACACTGGACCGCTGCGGACTGGAATAAGGTGCTCTTCACCGACGAGAGCAAGTTCAACTTGTTCGGAAGATGACGTCCCTGTGGCCAGAGATTCAACCCCGAGTTCATTCAGCCGACTGTCAAGCACGGAGAAGGATCGCTCATATTTTACAGCGCCTTCTCTCGCAATGGAATGAGCCCCATCATCAAGATTGAGGAAATAATGACCTGCCAGAGCTACACGAACATGCTCATCAACGATGTCTTCCCATGGGCAAACCAGAACATGCCACCCTGAGGGATCATGCAGCAAGACAACGACCCGAAGTACACCTCCAGAGTAGCGAAGGCAGCCTTCCAGCAGAAACAGCTCACACTTCTAGATTGGCCAATCCAATCTCCTAACCTCAACCCCGTCGAGCAGATGTGGGAGGAGCTGGAGAGACGATGTGCGAAGAAAACCGGCCGGAATAGGGCCCAGAGGTTCGACCAGCTGTCTGCAGAATGGGTGCGAATTCCGCAGGTCTCCGTCGAGAAGCTAGTGGACTCAATGCCGGCCCGTTGTGCAGCTGTTATTAAGTCTCGTGGTTATCCCACAAAGTATTAGTTACTGTTTTGTTGTTTTCTCGTACTTGTTTTCTGTTATCGTAGCATTAAATGAATGTGATACACACTTACTTTGTTGGTCAATTTGTATGATCTTTGCGAATAGGCTCGGCACCTGATCTGTGTTAAGATTTCCGATCCATCTGCATATGGGTCATGTTTGCAACTTAATAACATATCTCATATCCCAAAATGACCCGATTTGGTCCAGCAGAAAAAATATTATGGTCGAAAAAGTGTTTCGCCAAATACTTTTGTTCGATACACAACAAGGTGGTATATCGGAATGACAAAGAGGTCTTTTCAAATCAGACAGGCAGAGCATAAACGGGATATAAAAAATAGAAAACTAACTACCGCGTTAGCACGAGACGTGAGTTTTAAGGATGCTCAACTGATCCGGAAAGATATAAGAAGACCTGCGCCCTACAGCGGTCCTAGGTCAACAGCACTCAGAGAATCAATCGAGAATATATCAGGCAGTGACGTATGTAACACAGACATAACTACTGAAATTTCACCTATCTGGCACAAGTTATTAAACATAAAGAGCTCGCTGGACAATCGATGAGCACGAGGCGTAATACGAGTATCATGCCATGTTATAATGATTTTAAATTTTACATTTGCATTTATTCTCTGTTTCTGTTAAGTGTTTATATTCAGAAGCCTGAAGAAGCTGTCCATTGGCAGTGAAAGCTTGCGAAACGTTTTTAATTTTACGCCTATCAACGGATTAAAAAAATACATTAATATGTTATATCGTATTATTAATAAAGATCGTTTACTTATGGTTTTGTTTTGTTAAATCAACCTGTTCCACAACAGTATCAAGTAGCCCCATGGAATTATCAATATATCCCAAGGAGTGGAAAATTGAGGCATTTCGAATTTACTAACTAAATAGGCATTCATGGATTTCTGATTCTAATTTCAGAACTTTTAATAAACTATTTCGAAAGAAGGAGCACCAAAGTGTCATTTTGTGATATTCTGAAATTCTAGTACCAGAAAAGTATAAGTTAAAAGCAGAAAAACGTATCACCTGTACCTCGTATCTTTCTGAATCCCTGTAGCGGATACAGTTCATGATTGGAAATATTTGGCATGTGATTTGTAAATTTTTTTAGGAAATGGTTTTGCCACGAGGAGGCGTAAGGTTAATTTCTGCTTCAGATGTATTTGCAGCAAAATATGAGCTTGTGAAATCTCGATTGAAAAAATTCGTTCGTAGATCGATACCCCTCACGTCGATACACTTTTTCGGAACATTTTCTTCTTATAATAATGCCCAGTTTCTCCGCCAGGGGGCTTAGATGTATAACTTATTTCAGTCAATATCTCTGCTTCTAATGGTCCGATTTGAAAAATTCGTTCGTAGATCGATACCCCTCACGTCGATAAACTTTTTCGCAACATTTTCTTCTTATAATAATGCCCAGTTTCTCCGCCAGGGGGCTTAGATGTATAACTTATTTCAGTCAATATCTCTGCTTCTAATGGTCCGATTTGAAAAATTCGTTCGTAGATCGATACCCCTCACGTCGATAAACTTTTTCGCAACATTTTCTTCTTATAATAATGCCCAGTTTCTCCGCCAGGGGGCTTAGATTTATAACTTATTTCAGTCAATATCTCTGCTTCTAATGGCCCGATTTGAAAAATTCGTTCGTAGATCGATACCCCTCACGTCGATAAACTTTTTCGCAACATTTTCTTCTTATAATAATGCCCAGTTTCTCCGCCAGGGGGCTTAGATGTATAACTTATTTCAGTCAATATCTCTGCTTCTAATGGTCCGATTTGAAAAATTCGTTCGTAGATCGATACCCCTCACGTCGATAAACTTTTTCGCAACATTTTCTTCTTATAATAATGCCCAGTTTCTCCGCCAGGGGGCTTAGATGTATAACTTATTTCAGTCAATATCTCTGCTTCTAATGGTCCGATTTGAAAAATTCGTTCGTAGATCGATACCCCTCACGTCGATAAACTTTTTCGCAACATTTTCTTCTTATAATAATGCCCAGTTTCTCCGCCAGGGGGCTTAGATGTATAACTTATTTCAGTCAATATCTCTGCTTCTAATGGTCCGATTTGAAAAATTGTTTTAGCCGCTAGGAGAACCGAGCGGCTAAAACGCGTGTTAGCTGCTATGTTTTATCGATTGTAGAAACCGGTTGTTTGTCTTCCAAACCGGTTCCGTTGACTTTGAATAGCTTTGATAAATTTAATTCGCGCCAGAACGGATTCAAATACTTGCTCATTACAACCAAAAATTCGGTGTCATTTTTCTTGTCGAATCTGCGCCAAATATGAAGTAATTAGGGCTGAATAAGCCCAACAAGGTATTTTTTTAAACTTTCTGATTAAGTAGGCGGGTTATGCAGCATGAGATCCTATAACAAGCAGTATATCGTCTGACCTTGACATATACCATTCTTTCTTAAACAGGGCGTGGCTGTTTACTAAAATCAGACTTAATGTCAGCAGTTGCGAAGTGGTATGAACAAACATCTAGAACACCTTAGATATCAACGGAAAATGAATCCCCTTAAAGAAATAATTTTGACATGTACATACACAGTCGAGTCACATTATTGTGACCACCTCCTACTTTTGACGTCAATAGTGCGTAGCCAATGAATGAATACACGAGTCGTGAGCTGGCTTGGATGCTATAAAAAGTGTGCTGTAGGCATTCTGAAAACATATCACTCGTTGCTGTCATTGATAAAAGGAGCGATTTATCTGATTTGGAAAAAGAAATGATTATCGGCTTTCGGACCGAAAGTGGCAGTATTTCTGAAGCAGCGCAGTTTGTCAACTGTTCGCGTTCTGCTGTGGTTAAAGCGTATTGTGATTGGAGAAATGGCACCATTGCGAATAAGCGACGTGAAAATTGCGGAGCACCACGTCGCATTGATTTGAGAGGTGAACATCGGCTTCGAAGGTTCGTGATTGCCGATCGACACGCTACAGTGGAGCAACTCACTGCCCGAATGAACGAGGAGGCTACCGGAAGTGTGTCTAACACTACAGTTCAGTGAACCTTGGGGTTCCGATGCAGATGGATGATTACTACACTTATGCTAACGAAAATGCATCTGCAGAAAAGGCCTGCATTTGCACGGCAATATCGGAATTAGACCTCCTCTGATTGGTAAAGGTTTGCCTTCTCCGATGAGTCACGTTTTCTGCTTCATCGAACGGATGGACGCTGGCGTATGAGGCGAGAAACATCGGAGAACCAACTCTCATCAACCATTGCTGGACAAACCCAAGCTGGTGCGGGAAGCGTTATGGTCTAAAGAATGTTTTCATGTCATTCTCGAGGCCCACTCATACCTGCGGAATTCGTTATGAATCCATCCTTGCAGAATACGCACACCCATACCTGATGATTGTCTTCCCTGGAGCGGATGGGATCTTTCAGCATCTCAATGCGACGTGTCACCCAGCTAGAAATATCCGAGAGTGGTTGGAAGAGCATGATGAAGACTTCAAAGTACTTCCCTGGCCCCCTAATTCCCGAGACTTAAGCCCAATTGTGCATCTGTGCGACCACCTCGATCGGGTTGTTCGCTCAATTGATCCTCCACCACAAACCCTCCAGCTGCTGTCTGATGCACTGCAGTCAGCATGGCTCCACATACCTGTGGACACCTTCCAGCAGCTTATTTTTTTTTTTTTTTGATTGGAGGTTTAACGACCACCGTGAGCAACTCAATGGGCTATAAGCAGTCGCCCGTCCCTAATTTAGGGTCACTGGTTCCAGGGAAGGGAGAGAGCCAGTGCCGTAAGACAAACACAACATCCATGCCTCACCGGGATTCGAACCCGGGCCCCTTTCGGACGAATGATCAGAGGCCATCGCCTTAGACCACTGCGCCACCGGGGGCGGCTAGCAGCTTATTGTGTCACTCCCAGCCAGTCTAGCTGCTGTCCGCGCTGCACAGAGTGGTTAATTTTTCAACCAACTGCAGCTAAATAGATCGTGCTCAGAAACTTGAGAAAGCCGCCCCGGTGGCGCAGTGGTCTAAGAGATGGCCTCTGATCATTCGTCCGAACGGGGTCCGGGTTCGAATCCCGGTGAGGCATGGATGTTGTGTTTGTCTTACGGCACTGGCTCTCTCCCTTCCCTGGAACCAGTGACCCTAGATTAGGGACGGGCGACTGCTTATAGCCCATTGAGTTGCTCACGGTGGTCGTTAAACCTCCAATCAAAAAAAAAAAAAAAAAAACTTGAGAAACGTTAGTGAAAACAATCCTGGCTGGCTTGAACAAGCCCTAATTGTTTTCACTAACCTAATTAGAGAATCAAAAGTCAAGTCAAGCTATTGCAAATGGATGCCGTTGTTGACCTTCTCTCTATTAATTTTTTCATTGGTGTGTACTAAGAAATATATATTTCACCTATATTAAATGGAATACAGATTGGAAATTACTCAAAGGTGAATATCTGTCTGAATATCGAAATATAGGAAATATCGCTTATAAAAAAGGGGTGAGGGGACAGACTGTGTGATTTCATGTGTGGTACTGATACTACAACTGGATACTGTTCCTGTGGGTCAAGCTAATGTAAAGGGATATGTGCATATTGTGTGTTAACAGAACTGTACTACACATATATATGGATTAAGGCAGTGACACAGGTATGCTGATTTTGTACAGAGCATTGTTACAGGATCTACAGGATATTGAGTCAAGGTAAAACACTTAGACTTGTATTTATTATGGACTGTGATTATTAAAAATTGTCATTGAGAACTTATAATATATGGGGTAACATTCCATGTCTATTGGCTACGGATGATATACAGTATAATGAATATACTGTTTACTAAATGTCTATATGATAGGGAGTCATTTATTGGTTGAATATAGCTTGGAGGTGTTATTGATGAGAAATTTTTTTTCTTGTGAAACTTGTAAATTCTTATGTTTCTTGATAGTATTATATATCTTCGTTTACCAAACTTTGAATTATATTATATTGCTTATTGAAATAGGGAGAGGAATAATACGCTTTCAACAAGTAAATGTGATGTGTGTGCCTCTGAGATTTTTGAGTCTCAGCGTATGACCCCAAAGCATTTGGAATGTTCTTAATGTGGTAGTAAATATCATCCTCAATGTCTTGGTGTATCAGAAAAAATTTTTAGACTTATGTCTAGTGCTAAGAAAAAGAAATATAAGTATTTTAGATGTGTAAACAACCAACTTCAAGCTTCTGATAACAATGATAAAGAAGATGACAGTCGAAAGAAGGGTGGAGATAAGATTTTGCAGTTTCCTGGACCTCAGTCTAATAATAGAGAAATAGAAAGAAATAGTGACCTAGAAGGAATTAATATAGCACTTGTACAAATAAATAAAAAACTAGATATCATCCCAGAAATAAAAAAAGAATTAAATGACTTGAAATGTGCTATGGAATTTTTGAGTGCTAAGTATGATGACTTGATTAAAAAAAAAATACTGAGCTAGAAAATGAAAATAAAATTTTAGGTTCTAAAATTGGAGAAGCTGAGAAAGTAAACTGTGAGCTTTATGACAAAATTGATGACATGATACAGAAACAAAATCAACTAAATCAGTAAAATAGAAATAGAAATATTGAAATATATGGACTGGATTTGGAGCCCAAAACTACTGAAAAAAGACTTAGAGAGATAATTACCATATTGGCTCAAAAATTGGAAATTCCTGATTATAAACCTTCAGATGTTGATGTTGTTCATGAGATACCATCAAAACAGGAGGGAAAAAAACTCAAGAAAATAATAGTTCAATTTACAACAAGGAGAAATCGTGACAAGTGGCTTATGGAAAGGAAAAAAATATTACAAATTCAGCGGTTAGAGTGTCTCATAGTTCTTCCAGGATCTACATCAATGAAAACATGTCACCATATAACTATTCTGGAGGGTAAAAAATTTTGCAGTTGAACATTTTTTTAGGTAGGTCTGGTTTTTACATGGAAAAATTCTTATTAAGAAATCAGACACTGACAGAGTTCATGTTATTACAACTTATGAAGATGTTTTGAAACTAATTAAAAATATTACTTAGTAATAAATTCTAATTTGTGGTAAACTAGGAGCAGGAAAATGAATACACATACTTACACTGAAATAGATTCTTTGAATACATGCTTTCAAAGTTTTTCACATAGTGCATTAAAACTGATTCATGTGAATGCTAGAAGTTTGATAAATAAATTCACATTGTTGGAAGTTTTAATTAGGTCATTGAATTCAAATATAGATATTCTTTGTGTTACTGAGACTTGGTTTCCATCTAAACAATATCAAATATATTTAAATGACTTTCGATTGTATAATATAAATAGCTTTGATAGGATTGGGGGTGGGGAGTGGCTATTTACCTTAAAAATAGGTATGGACTTTTTCAGAAATACAGAAATGCACTTATATCAATCATGATATGGAAATATTAACTAGTGAGGGTGGTACCTACATCGCTACTGTCTGTTATAGACCACCTAGAGGAAATATCTCCAGTTTTTTGACATTGTTAACAAACTATCTTGAATACACAACATTATCAAATAAACAAGTCATAATTATGGGGGATTTTAATATATATGTTGCTTCAAATAATACAAATACTGAAAGATTACTGAAACTTATAACTTCTTATGGATTTAAGAATTATATAGACTCACCTACTAGACTCACTGACACCTCCAGTTCTATTTTGGATTTACGCATAACTAACATTGATACTAATAATATATATGCTAGTGTTTTAAATTATGATGTAAGTGATCATTTACCTACTTATTTGATTCATAATAAAATATTATTATCTTTCCAAACTAAAGTAAAACATGAAATCAGGGATCTGTGTGAGGTTAATATGGTTAAATTTTATGAATTAATTCAAAAAATAAATTGGGATAGTATTACAACACATGATTCTCCAGAAAAATTATATAATATATTTCTTGATCACTTTACAGCAGTCTATAATGAATGTTTTCCAATAAAATATGTAACACAGCTTAAAAGGGCAAGAAAACCTTGGATTAATAAAATAATATTGAGAAAAATTAATAAAAAAAATAAATTGTTTAAAACATTTCTTTCAACTTAACACCAAACTGATTTATTAAACTTCAAAAAACTTAGAAATTTGCTTAATAAAGAAATTAAATATAAAAAAAATGTACTATGACGATCTATTCAATACACAATCGACTGAGATTATTTGGAAAAAATATAAGTGAGATGTTGGGAAGGAATAAAACTGAAACAATTACATTGGGCATGGGTGGTCAGAGGGTTTTTGACTGCTCAATCTGCAGCAAATGAATTGAATTACTATTTTATAAATGCTCCTAAAGAAATAAAATATAAAACTAAAACTAATAATAAAAAAAATCTAAATCTACTGACCAACAACAAAACCTTACAAAATTCGTGTTATTTTGAATATTTTACTGCAGCTGAGGTTGAGGTATGCATAAGAAATATTAAATCAACGTCTGTCAGACCAGATGATATACATCCAAGGGCTATTAAAAGGGTATCCAAAATAATTTCTAAACCTCTCAGTCATATATTTAATGTGAGTATTGAATTTGGCAAAATACCTGATAAATTAAAAATAACAAAAATAACTCCAAAACATAAGACTGGGCCCAAAGATAATATAAACAATTACAGACCAATTTCTAACTTATCTTTTTTTGCTAAGGTTTTGGAAAAACTATTACGTACAAGATTAGGAGACTTTTTTGAGAAATATCATGTAATCAATAAAAATCAGTATGGATTTCAAAAGGAGAAATCAACAGAAATAGCTATTTTAACACTACAGAATAGCATAGTTAACAATAGAAAAAGGAGATTAGTAACCATTGCGGTATTCCTGGACCTTACAAAGGCATTTGATATGGTCGATCATGGAATACTTTTGGATAAGCTCTATGGTAATGGAATAAGAAATCTATATTACATTTTATTAGAGGACTATTTACATAACAGGAAACAGTATGTGTAGATTAATAAATTAAAATCGCATGGGTTGCTTAATGATATGGGAGTGCCGCAGGGCTCAGTTCTGGGACCATTACTTTTTTTAATTTATATCATCATCATCATCATTGTCAACCATTATCAATCCACTGCTGGACGAAGGTCTCCCCAAGTTTCCTCCACAACGGTCTGTCTTGTGCCAGTCTCCTCCATGTCACTCCCGCATATTTACGAATTTCATCCACCCATCTCCCATGTGGTCTTTTTCTGGGTCTTTTCCTGTCCCTTGGAATCCAATCTAAAATTTCGGCTGTCCATCTATGGTCTGTCCTTCTGGCAGTATGTCCAGCCCATTGCCATTTCAGGGATTTAACTCTGATCATGATGTCTTCCACTCTCGTCATTTTTCGGATCCACGAGTTCCTCTTCTTATCTCTAATGGTTATACCAAGCATGCACCTCTCCATGCTTCTTTGAGTTGTCTGCAGCCTTTGTATGTCTCTTTTAGTTAAGGTCCACGTCTCTGCACCATACGTAAGCACTGGAAGGATGCATTGATCAAACACTTTTCTTTTAAGACATAACGGCATATTGCTCTTGAAAATTATGCTGTTTCTTCCAAAAGCTCTCCAGGCAAGTTTTGTACGCCGATTAATTTCTTCATCAATGTGACCCTCACTTGATATCTGCTGTCCAAGATAAACATACGTATCTGTTATCTCCAGTTTTTCTCCATCAATCGATAAATCTTCATTTCTTGTAAAAGCATTGAACATCACTTTTGTCTTCTGAAAGTTCATTTTTAATCCCACTTCTTTACTCTTGTCAGCAAGTTCCTGGATCATACTCTGCAGCTCTGATGGGGTAGTTGCAAAAATGACTACGTCATCAGCAAAACGAAGGTGGGTTAGATAATCTCCATTAATCTTTATCCCTTTGTTTTCCCAGTTCAGTGATTGAAAGACATTTTCCAATGTGGCATTAAAGAGCTTCGGAGATATGGTGTCACCTTGTCTCACTCCCTTTCCAATTTTTATGTGTGTTGTATTTTCAAAGAGCCGAATCTTTGCACTTGCATTTTCATAGATGTTATTAATAATATTAATGTATGCATCTTCAATACCGCAGGATTTCAGAGCTGTGGTAACTGCTGATGGTTTCACCGAATCAAAGGCTTTTTCATAATCGATAAAAGCCATGCACAATGGAAGTTCATATTCCCTCGCTCTTTCAATTAGTTCTCTCAGTACGTGGATATGATCTATTGTGCTGTAGCCACTCCTGAATCCAGCTTGTTCTCTCGGTTGAGCCATGTCTAGTGTTACCTTCAAGCGGTGTGAAAGAACTTTAGTGAAGATTTTATAAACCACTGATAGGAGGCTGATAGGTCTGTAGTTCCTGAGATCCTCAATGTCACCTTTTTTATGTAGCAGGATCATTGTAGCGTTGTTCCAATCCTCAGGAATCTTCCCTTCATTAAGGCATCGAGTGAAAATTTGGGCGAGTACTGTTTCAATTTCTCCACTTGCTTCTTGTATGATGTCTATAGTAATTCCATCTTCTCCTGGAGCTTTCCCCCGCTTCATGTTCTTGATTGCATGAGCAACTTCTGCTGGGAGGACTGGAAGAACTCTGGTACCTTTCATGATGTCTGGAGTACATGTATCATCCCTTTCATATAGTTTGGAGTAGAAATCTTTCACTCTTGTCAAAATTTCGCCTCTATTTCTTGTTATAGAACCATCTTCTTTTCTCAGAGCCATAATCTCTTTTCTTCCCTTACTGAGATGTCCCTTTGCTATCTTTAGGCTTTGGTTGTTTTCAATTGCTTTCCTTACTAGTTCACAGTTGAATTTTCTTACGTCTTCAGTGATACTTTTTCTTACTGTCTTGCATAGCTCTATATATTCCACTTTGGAAGTCACATCTTCTTTAGTTGTCCTCATCTCTCTTCTTTTTTTGCATCAACATTTTGGTTTTTCCTGATAATTTGTTTACATGCAACTTGTTCTTAGACCCAGCTAATTTTGTTGCTGTTTCCATAAGAGCTTTGGTTACTTTTCTGTTAACTTCAGAAATATCCACTTCTTCCGATGTTAGGCCTTCTAAAGCAGAGAATCTGTTCTTCAGTTCCAACTTGAAAGTATTATGGTGTTTTTTAAGGTTGGTTATGTCAATACATTTTGTTTGTCTTATGAGCTTGCCACGTTCCAGTTTAGTGTTGAGGTGCATCTTACGTCTCACCAATCTATGGTCACTACCTGTGTTGAACTTGTTTAGCACAGTGCAGTCTTCGATGACGAATTTTTTGTTACACATAATAAAATCAATTTCACTTGTCGTCCCAATTGGATGTCTCCATGTCCATTTCCTGTGTGGCTTTTTCTTGAAAAAGGAATTCAAGATGAAAAATCCTTCTGCCTCTGCAAACTCAACGAGAGTATTTCCACGCTGGTTTCTGTTGCCGTGACCGAATTTACCTACTGAAGTTTCATTCTGTTGCCGTTGCCCTATTTTTGCATTGAAATCTCCCATAATTATCTTCAAGTGCTGCTTACCTTTATTATTTAGATGACGAATTTCCTCATAAAATTCTTCAATTTCTTCTTCAGGATGACTTGTGGTGGGTGCATAAGTTTGAATAATCTGAGCCTGGTATCTTCTCGATAGTTGGATAACGAGTCGTGCAGCTCTGTCAGAGGAACTTTCAACTTCTACCACTTTATCCTTCAGTTTCTTGTTTATTATAAATCCAACACCACTAGTTCTGCCAGTATCTGTCCCACGATAATAGAAGAGATGTCCACTTTTCAGTTCAATGAGATCTTCTCCCTTTCTCCTTACCTCACTCAGCCCGACGATGTCCCACTTGATCCTTTGTAGTTCCTCTTCCAATTCAAGAAGCCTTGAATCAGAAGATAGGGAGCGTCCGTTGTAGGTAGCCAAGGTCAGCATCAAATGGCAGCCTAGTCCTGTCCTCCGGGATTCTTAGCACCCTCTGCCTTCATGTCGCACTGGCCGCTGCCTTGGCCAGGTACATTCCAGCTGCCGGAGACTGAGGGCCAAGATTTAAGTTGTAGAGTCATTTTGGAGGTGTTTGGCCATAACTCACCACGCTGGCCAAGCGGGTTGGTGAGTGTGGGATAGCATTTCCTCTGATCCCGGATGGTATAGTTATACCGCTATTTGCGGTCGTCAGAGCCCCTTAGTGGGAACAGGATGCACCACGAGAAGGCGAGGTTGACATTTGTCAAGGAGAGGCTGTGATGTTACGCATGACCTGACCTTACATCACCTGACCTTACATTAATTTATATAAATGACATTTTTAACATTGAACCTAATGAGGATTTTATTTTATTTGCGGATGATGCCATGGTTCTGATTTCGGGTGCAGATATAAATGAGGCAAAAACAAAATGTAACAAATTTATTAAAAAATTGATGGAATGTCTTGACACAAATTTTCTGTGTTTGAATATTAAAAAAAACTAAAATTATGATTTTTAAACAGGGAGATAGACAGATTGTTGAGTCACCATCTATTTGTGTGGAGAAGTGCACCCTTGAAATAGTAAATAATATAAAATATTTGGGAATAATAATCGAGGATAATCTAAAATGGAATATAAATATTCAAAATACTGTAAATAAAATTTCGGGCGTATTAGGTTTATTAAAGAGAATTTCAAACAATTTAACAATCAAAACATTAAAAATGTGGTACTACAGTCTGATTCATCCATGTTTGACTTATTGTTTATTGGTATGGGGGCAAACTACTAAGACAAATTAATATAGATTAAAATCATTACAAAATAGGATGGTCAGAATTTTAAATAACTTCAGGGGAATTGATTTGAATATGGGGGAACGTATGAATTCATATGGATTTTTAGATATTGAGAATTTATGGCAATTTAGATTATTAGGATTTAGGGCCGCCAAATCCTAATAATCTAAATTGCCATAAATTCTCAGACCACTGCGCCACCGGGCCGCCCCGGTGGCGCAGTGGTCTAAGCGATGGCCTCTGATCATTCGTTCAAAGGGGTCCGGGTTCGAATCCCGGTGAGGCATGGATGTTGTGTTTCTCTTACGGCACTGGCTCTCTCCCTTTCCTGGAACCAGTGACCCTAAATTAGGGACGGGCGACTGCTTATAGCCCATTGAGTTGCTCACGGTGGTCGTTAAACCTCCAATCAAAAAAAAAAAAAAAAGAGAATAGGTATCAACATTTAATTCAACTGAATACTGAAGGTCACGACTATCAAACAAGAGATAGAAATGCATTCTTATTACTAATGCCTAACACTTTAATGCAAAAAAGTTTTATTAATTACCTGGGATTGATTTTGTGGAATAACCTACCTTGTTAATTAACACATATCAATAATTATAATTATTTTCGAAAGCAACTGAAGAAATATTTGCTAACAAATTAAAATACAAAATTCTATGGTAAATTTCATTAATCAGACTACATATGAGAAAATTTTATATGTGCAGGACGTTTGACTTGACTACATATTTTAGGGGAACTAGGATTCACTCAGGCTATACATATATAGCCTTTTACTCAATTCCCTGTTCTGTGGTTACCTTGTACATAAGTACATAAGTATATACATTATATACGTTGTTATTCTAAATACTATATGTTATAAACTTACTTATTTTGAAATGTAATTTAGTCAAATGTAACCCTGGAACAAAATAAACAAATGAAAATGAAATTAGTGCTGCAAAATTAGGAAATTTATTAATATTTTAACGTTTTGGACTGGCTTGAACAAAACATACCTAATCATTGTTTTTTCGGGCTGGCTTCACCAAGCAAGCCTGATTGTTTTCACTAACCAAATTGGAGAATTAGAGCTGCAGAATTAGGAAATTTATTAATATTTTAACGTTTTGGGCTGGCTTGACCAAGACATTTTTAATGATTGCTTTTGTGGCCTATCTTGACCAAGCCAGCCTGATTGTTTTTACCAACCGAATTGGAAAATTAGTGCTGCAATGTTAGGAAATTTATTATTATTTTAACGTTTTGGGCTGGCTTGACCAAGCCATCCTCAGTGATTGTTTTTTTGGGGGCTGGCTTGATCAAGACAGCCTCATTGTTTTCACTAACGGAATTGGAGAATTAGTGCTGCAAAATTAGGAAATTTATTAATATTTTAACGTTTTGAGTTGGCTTGATAAAGCCATTTTTAATGATTGTTTTTTTGGGGCCAGCCTGATTGTTATCACTAACGGAATTGGAGAATTAATGCTGCAAAATTCGGAAATTTATTAATATTTTAACGTTTTGAGCTGGCTTCACCAAGCCATCCCTAATTATTGTTGTTTTGGGCTGGCTTGACCAAGCCATCCCTAATGATTGTTTTTTTGAGCTGGCTTGACCAAGACAGCCTCATTGTTTTCACTAATGGAATTGCAGAATTTGTGCTGCAAAATTAGGAAATTTATTAATATTTTAACGTTTTGGGCTGGCTTGACCAAGCCAGCCCAAATGATTGTTGTTTTGGGCTGGCTTGACCAAGCCATCCCTAATGATTGTTTTTTTGAGCTGGCTTGACCAAGACCGCCTCATTGTTTTCACTAACCGAATTGGAGAATTTGTGCTGCAAAATTAGGAAATTTATTAATATTTTAACGTTTCGGACTGGCTTGAACAAAACATACCTAATCTTTGTTTTTTTGGGCTGGCTTCACCAAGCCAGCCTGATTGTTTTCACTAACCAAATTGGAGAATTAGAGCTGCAAAATTAGGAAATTTATTAATATTTTAACGTTTTGGGCTGGCTTGACCAAGACATTTTTAATGATTGCTTTTTTTGGGCTGGCTTGACCAAGCCAGCCTGATTGTTTTTACCAACCGAATTGGAAAATTAGTGCTGCAAAGTTAGGTAATTTATTAATATTTTAACGTTTTGGACTGGCTTGACCAAAACATACCTCAGTGATTGTTTTTTGTGCTGGCTTCACCAAACCAGCCTGATTGTCTTTACTAACCGAATTGGAGAATTAGTGCTGCAGAATTAGGAAATTTATTAATATTTTAACGTTTTGAGCTGGCTTGACCAAGCCATCCCTAATGATTGTTGTTTTGGGCTGGTTTGACCAAGCCATCCCTAATGATTGTTTTTTTTTTTTTGAGCTGGCTTGACCAAGACCGCCTCATTGTTTTCACTAACGGAATTGGAGAATTTGTGCTGCAAAATTAGGAAATTTATTAATATTTTAACGTTTTAGGCTGGCTTGACCAAGCCATTTTAATGATTGTTTTTTGGGCTGGCTTCACCAAACCAGCCTGATTGTTATCACTAACCGAATTGGAGAATTAGAGCTGCAGAATTAGGAAATTTATTAATATTTTAACGTTTTGAGCTGGCTTGACCAAGCCATTTCTAATGATTGTTGTTTTGGGCTGGCTTGGATTGTTTTTACTAACCGAATTGGCGAATTAGTGCTGCAAAATTAGGAAATTTATTAATATTTTAACGTTTTGGGCTGGCTTGAACAAGACATACCTAATCATTGTTTTTTGGGCTGGCTTCACGAAGCCAGCCTGATTGTTTTCGCTAACCGAATTGGAGAATTAGATCTGCAGAATTAGGAAATTTATTAATATTTTAACGTTTTGGGTTGGATTGACCAAGCCATTTCTAGTGATTGTTTTTTTAGGCTGGCTTGGATTGTTTTCACTAACCGAATTGGAGAATTAGTGCTGCAAAATTAGGAAATTTATTATTATTTTAACGATTTGAGCTGGCTTGACCAAGCCATACCTAATGATTGTTTTTTGGGCAGGTTTGACCGAGCCAGCCTGAATGTTTTCACTAATTCTCCGATTCGGGCACCAATTAGCCCCAATTGAGAAATGCATACAACGTCCGTTACATAAAAAATGAGAATAAACTCCCACAAAATGAAGAAATATAGGTACAGCAAAATATATGTTATTCTTCCTTAAAGTATCTTCCCTCGGACGATGTGCAACGGTCCCATCGTTCAGTCCCCTTTTCAGAGCATTTGGAGAATGCATTTTGTGGAAGTAGCTTTAGCGACCCCTCTACAGATTGAATGGGGTCAGCATCTGCGCTGAATGTTTAGCCAGGGAACTTCTTCTTCATTCTTGGGAACAGCCAGAAGTCGCATGGGGCGAGATCAGAACTGTGGCATTCTGTGGAATGTTTTCAATACTGCATTTCGAAAGAAACTGTTGAACACAAGCAGCCACATGTGGGTTGGCGTTATCATAGTGTAGGTTCAACTTAGTCACCAGATAGGGTCGCGTAATCGATATGTGTCATCGCAGACGCCTCAAGACTGAAATGTAATACTCATCGTAGACAGCAATTTGTGGAGGAACGGCATGCTGGTAGACTTCATCTGTATGTTCAAAGAAAATTTTCAACATCTCTTTCGCTGCTGATTTGATTTGGTGGACTATTTTCGGAGGAGGCGAGCCTGTGTGTTTCCAGACATACGTTGCGCGCTTCGTGAAGTGGTCGAAACAGTGAACCCATGTTTCATCGGCAGTTATTACTGTGTTTAGAAGGTTTGGATCCTTTTCAGTCATTTGTTTCTACTCATGACGCACCTGAACTCTGGCCAACAATTGTTCTTTCGTCAGGTGATGAGGTACCCATCTGGAACACGCTCGATGCAGCAGTAATTTGTCGCGTAGAATGCGGAATGTCGATGTTTTTGAAATATTAGTTGATGCCGCTATGTCTTCACATGTCATTCGTTGATCTTCTTGCAGGATTGCCCAAACGGTGTTAACAATATGCTCTGTTACAACCCTTTCAGGATTACCAAGCCTAGAAGCGAGTTCTGCCAACAAACGCCCTTTTTAACGCTTTCCAACCGTAGGTTGAAGAAGCGCACATGCTCCAGTTTTGTGGGCACGATACCTCGCGTAAAAACGTTTCGATTTCGATGAAATTTTATTATGTGATAGGGCACCATCTGGGAACGAACCCTATTGAAAATGGGTGAAGTGGGATCAAAGGTCAGGACATAGGAGCGGGATGCATTCCATTGCCCTTATGCGTCATAACTTGCGTAAATATATTTCGATTTCGATGAAATTTTAGTATGTGGTAGGGGACCACCTGGAGACGAAGCTTATTGAAAATGGGCAAAAGGGAGTCAAAGTTCAGGACATAGGATCGGGATCCATTCCATCGCCCTTATGCGATATAACTTACGTAAAAATGCTTCGATTGAGACAAAACTTTATCATGTTGTTCCGGAAGTGTACTTTATCGGTTCTGTTGCATATCATGGAAATGGGGGCGAAGGTCAGGTCATAGAAGCGAGATTTATTCTACAGCCATTATCCTTATAACTTGAGTAATAATTGGAGTAATGATTTCTGGTATGTTGGAAAGCGTATCATAATCAATGCATTGCAAAGTTTTACTAACTTGTTTGAAATAATGGTGTCATCTAAAAATCGTTGACTCATCCAAATATTTATCTTTGTAAGCTTTTCTCATTAAATCAACTGTTTCTGGAGCCGTTTTACCCAAACGATAGCAAAATTTTATCGCACAACGCATTTCACTTCTTAACTCTGAATCACTCACCTCCATAGCTGTATGGCGAAATGCAGACGTACCTCAAACAACTGCGCAATGACAAAACCAGAATCGTCTGCTACGGCTAATAACCGTTGCCACATATACTTCCTTAATTCAGTTAGTCGTCTGAATGGTTATTTTTCCTCTTCTCACTGTTGGCAACAGGTACGTGTGTTTGTCTTAAGGCAAAAATACTCTCAGTTTTATGGAATGGCCTTTGTATTTATTTACAATGAAATTTTAATTAGAGAGTGAGAGAGACAGAGAGAGACAGACGGAGAGAGAGAGAGAAACAGATACAGAGAGAAGGAGAGAGAGAGAGACAGAGAGAAAGAAAGAGTCAGAGACAGAGAGAGAGACAGAGAGAAGGGGAGAAAGAGAGAAAAAGAGAGAGACAGAGAGACAGAGACAGAGAGAGAGAGACAGAGACAGAGAGCCAGAGAGAGACAGAGACAGAGAGACAGAGAGAGACAAAGAGAGAGAGAGACAGAGACAGTGAAACAGACAGCCAGAGAGAGACAGAGACAGAGAGACAGAGAGAGACAAAGAGAGAGAGAGACAGAGACAGTGAAACAGACAGCCAGAGAGAGAGAGAGAGAGAGACAGAGACAGAGAGAGAAGGAGAGAGAAACAGACAAAGAGAGGAGAGAGAGAGGCAGAGAGAAAGAGAGAGAGACAGAGACTGAGACAGATAGAGACAGAGGCAGAGAGAGAGACAGAGAGCCAGAGAGCGAGACAGAGAGAGACAGAGACAGAGAGAGACAGAGACAGAGAGAAGGAGAGACAGAGAGAAGGAGAGACAGAGAGAAGGAGAGACAGAGACAGAGAGAAAGAGAGAGAGACATAGAGAGAGAGACAGAGAAAGAGAGAGAGAGAGACATATAGAGAGAGACAGAGAAAGAGAGAGAGAGAGAGAGACAGACAGAGAGAAAGAGAGAGTGAGGGGGGAGACGTCCTAAACACTGAATATCCGCCACAAAAATTAGAAATGTCCAGTTTAAAGGTGTATAGAGTGTTATCAAAAGCCAATAAAACAAAAAAAGAAAAACAAACGCTCCTCCCATGCCACTGCAACAGAAAATTGGAGACAATCAAGATCACAATACAAGTTTGGGCTTGTGCAAAACGTTGCAGCAGTTGTTTGCGTGAGGCATAGGTCCACCACTTACGGTAATTCGTAAAACGACCAACAGATGGCGCCTCATGCATTCTTCGCCATTACGCGCCCGTGTCTTAACCCCGTCGAAAATCAGCACAAATGTAGGTAAAGAGATAAGTAAAGCAACCCCCTGGGTTCTAATTCACCCTTTTCCGGAGCGTGTCACTGCTTCTTTGAAAATAAATCAAGATTCATGAAAATTTTCCGAAATTACATTCAATTAAATACCCCTTCTTAAAGACTACTCTCTTGGTGCGGCAGAGTTAGAAGCGCTGGCTTTTCACGATTTCTCTGGTTTTGAATTCCAGGTGAGGCAGGTAAGTATGTTTGTCTTACGGCACTGACTCTAAATTAGAGAAGGAAAACTTCCTACAGCTCGCGGTAGTCGTTAAACTCCCAAAAAATACTAATTGAGAAATTCCAAAATAGGAAAATGGTTTTGAAATGTGGGATGGGGAATAGAAATGGTGGACAGATAATGGTTTCCCCAAATTAAAAGCTTTTTTGTCGACATGGATGAGACGAACGTGGGAGGGGACGTAATGCAGCAAAAAAAAGGCCGAAACCTAGGTCCACGCCCACCATTCCCACCGGTAGAAATGTTTCTTCCTCAACGTCCAGGTGAACTGCATACATGCTTTTATTTCCGGAAGTTGACCACACCTACTCGCGAGGTTACTTCCGCCGCCATAGTGACCCCGTTACTACTCTAGGCATGGGTCCCTATGGTCGCTCTTGTTTGAAGACATTGTCTTCGAAAAGTTGGAATGGCCATCCCAGAATCCAAATCGGAACCCCAAAGTGTATCTCTGGGGCGAATTGCGTCTTCGGGAGCTTGGAAACAGTGATTTGCTAACAAATAAAGTTAAAGTGGTCAGTGCTTTGAAGGGCAAATACAGAAACATATCAGCGGAACTTTACAAACAACCGTTGAAGAGTATTTTACGAAAACGAAATGCCCTCGTAAGGAGCAAAGGTTTCAGCACGTAGTATTAGATTTTCTGTAAATAGATATTACAGTAGATTAGAGGCAATTGGAACATATCGGGGCTAGAACACTTTGGCTCAATTAATCAGCGGCTCCAATTATGTGAAGCTATATTCCAAAGAGGTAATTGGGGATGGCCTTAAAGAAATGCCCCAAATAAACTTCTCCAATTATGCGAAGCCTTATTGGAGAAGAATCCAAAAGAACTGATGGATGATGTTCGTCAAAAATTGTGCCAAATAAACGGTTCTCCAATTATATGAAGCCTTATCCCAAACAGCTAATTTGTGATGTTCTTCAAGAAATGTCCCAAATAAACGGCTGCCCCATTCATGCGTAGCTTTATCCCAAAGAGCTAATTGGGGATGTTCTTCAAGAAATGTCCCAAATAAACGGCTGCCTTAATTACCCAGCAAAAACAATCTTGCTGGGCCAGCACTATGTTGCCGCTGCCTAACCGTCAATAAAATGTCCGGACGGCCAACAGAAGGGCCAGTAGTTCAGACCATCAGTTGGCACCCCATCAGTTGTCATATGCCACAACAGGGCCATCAGTTATCCAGCAAAGGTAGTAGTTGCCACAAGTGGCCCTTCAGCGGCCCTGCGAGCACGTGCCAGAAACGATGGCCAGTCAAATGTGGTCCGCTAGTTTGCCGGTAGTTGCAGCTGGCAACCACGTGACGTAACTGATGGCTTGCCGAATCTTGTCAAGCAATTTCACAGTAATAGCCATAAAAATATATATATATCAAGGGGGAAGTAAGGTCAGGTGATGCGTAACATCACAGCCTCTCCTTGAGAAATGTCAACCCCGCCTTCTCGTGGTCCATCCTGTTCCCACTAAAGGGGCTCTGACGACCGCCAATAGCGGTATAACTATACCATCGGGATTAGAGGAAATTCTATCCCATACTCACCAACCCGCTTGGCCAGCGTGGTGAGTTATGGCCAAACCCTCCAAAATGACTCCACAACTTAAATCTTGGCCCTCAGTCTCCGGCAGCTGGAATGTACCTGGCCAAGGCAGCGGCCAGTGCGACATGAAGGCAGAGGGTGCTAAGAATCCCCGGAGGACCGGACTAGGCTGCAATCTGATGCTGACCTTGGCAACGTACAATGGACGCTCCCTATCTTCTGATTCAAGGCTTCTTGAATTGGAAGAGGAACTACAAAGGATCAAGTGGGACATCGTGGGGCTAAGTGAGGTAAGGAGAAAAGGAGAAGATCTCATCGAACTGAAAAGTGGACATCTCTTCTACTATCGTGGGACAGATACTGGCAGAACTAGTGGTGTTGGATTTATAATAAACAAGAAACTGAAGGATAAAGTGGTAGAAGTTGAAAGTTCCTCTGACAGAGCTGCACGACTCGTTATCCAACTATCGAGAAGATACCAGGCTCAGATTATTCAAACTTATGCACCCACCACAAGTCATCCTGAAGAAGAAATTGAAGAATTTTATGAGGAAATTTGTCATCTAAATAATAAAGGTAAGCAGCACTTGAAAATAATTATGGGAGATTTCAATGCAAAAATAGGGCAACGGCAACAGAATGAAACTTCAGTAGGTAAATTCGGTCACGGCAACAGAAACCAGCGTGGAAATACTCTCGTTGAGTTTGCAGAGGCAGAAGGGTTTTTCATCTTAAACTCCTTCTTCAAGAAAAAGCCACACAGGAAATGGACATGGAGACATCCAAATGGGACGACAAGTGAAATTGATTTTATTATGTGTAACAAAAAATTCGTCATAGAAGACTGCAGTGTGCTAAACAAGTTCAACACAGGTAGTGACCATAGATTGGTGAGATGTAAGATGCACCTCAACACTAAACTTGAACGTGGCAAGCTCATAAGACAAACAAAATCTATTGACATAACCAACCTTAAGAAACACCATAATACCTTCAAGTTGGAACTGAAGAACAGGTTCTCTGCTTTAGAAGGCCTAACATCGGCAGAAGTGGACATCTCTGAAGTTAACAGAAAAGTAACCAAAGCTCTTATGGAAACAGAAACAAAATTAGCTGGGTCTAAGAACAAGTTGCATGTAAATAAATTATCAGGAAAAACGAATATGTTGATGCAAAAAAGAAGAGAGACGAGGACAACTAAAGAAGATGTGACTTCCATAGTGGAATATATAGAGCTATGCAAGACAGTACGAAAAAGTATCACTGAAGACGTAAGAAAATTCAACTGTGAACTAGTGAGGAAAGCAATTGAAAACAAATAAAGCCTAAAGATAGCAAAGGGACATCTCAGTAAGGGAAAAAAACAGATTATGGCACTGAGAAAAGAAGATGGTTCTGTAACAAGAAATAGAGGCGAAATTTTGACAAGAGTGAAAGATTTCTACTCCAAATTATATGAAAGGGATGATACATGCACTCCAGACATCATGAAAGATACCAGTACCAGAGTTCCTCCAGTCCTTCCAGCAGAAGTTGCACATGCAATCAAGAACATGCAGCGGGGAAAAGCTCCAGCAGAAGATGGAATTACTGTAGACATCATACAAGAAGCAAGTGGAGAAATCGAAACAGTGCTCGCCCAAATTTTCACTCCATGCCTTAATGAAGGAAAGATTCCTGAGGATTGGAACACCGCTACAATGATCCTGCTACATAAGAAAGGTGACATTGAGGATCTCGGAAACTACAGACCTATCAGCCTCCTATCAGTAGTTTATAAAATCTTCACTAAAGTTCTTTCACACCGCTTGAAGGTAACACTGGACATGGCTCAACCGAGAGAACAAGCTGGATTCAGGAGTGGCTACAGCACAATAGATCATATCCATGTGCTGAGAGAACTAATTGAAAGAGCGAGGGAATATGAACTTCCATTGTGCATGGCTTTTATCGATTATGAAAAAGCCTTTGATTCGGTGAAACCATCAGCAGTTACAATGGCTCTGAAAACCTGCGGTATTGAAGATGCATACATTAATATTATTAATAACATCTATGAAAATGCAAGTGCAAAGATTCGGCTGTTTGAAAATACAACACACATAAAAATTGGAAAGGGAGTGAGACAAGGTGACACCATATCTCCGGAGCTCTTTAATGCCACATTGGAGGGTGTTTTTCAGTCACTGAGCTGGGAAAACAAGGGGATAAAGATTAATGGAGATTATCTAACCCACCTTCGTTTTGCTGATGACGTAGTCATTTTTGCAACTACTCCATCAGAGCTGCAGAGTATGATCCAGGAACTTGCTGACAAGAGTAAAGAAGTGGGATTAAAAATGAACTTTCAGAAGACAAAAGTGATGTTCAATGCTTTTACAAGAAATGAAGATTTATCGATTGATGGAGAAAAGCTGGAGATAACAGATACGTACGTTTATCTTGGACAGCAGATATCAAGTGAGGGTCACATTGATGAAGAAATAAATCGGCGTACAAAACTTGCCTGGAGAGCTTTTGGAAGAAACAGCATAATTTTCAAGAGCAATATGCCATTATGTCTTAAAAGAAAAGTGTTTGATCAATGCATCCTTCCAGTGCTTACGTATGGTGCAGAGACGTGGACCTTAACTAAAAGAGACATACAAAGGCTGCAGACAACTCAAAGAAGCATGGAGAGGTGCATACTTGGTGTAACCAGGAGAGATAAGAAGAGGAACTCGTGGATCCGAAAAATGACAAGAGTGGAAGACATCATGATCAGAGTTAAATCCCTGAAATGGCAATGGGCTGGACATACTGCCAGAAGGACAGATCATCGATGGACAGCCGAAATTTTAGATTGGATTCCAAGGGACAGGAAAAGACCCAGAAGAAGACCACATGGGAGATGGGTGGATGAAATTCGAAAGTATGCAGGGGTGACATGGAGGAGACTGGCACAAGACAGACCGTTGTGGAGGAAACTTGGGGAGACCTTCGTCCAGCAGTGGATTGATAATGGTTGACAATGATGATGATATATCAAGGATAACCGCAGTTTCTTAAAGTTACAAATTTTTTCACCCGGTACGAAACTTCTGAATTATAGCACAGCGCTGGGGAAATTTTCTCGACAGACCGGAAAAACGACCATTTGGATCTGAGTGGAAACGAACCAGGGCTGCTGGCGTAGGAGGTGAGCTCTCTACCGACCGGCCTAATTTGCCACGCACGAGCGTGTTCTTGAAGCTGTCTTTTTCGTGTGGAATGTGTAATCGAAAGATTCTCTCTTTCATTTTACAATATTGCGAGGTATTTTTTCATAAAAGTCAGTTTCATATAATTAATAAATTTATTTTTTCAACGTACCGATAGCTTTTTTACCTTAAGGGAACTTCACTCATTTCCAAGGAGTGTACCAACTTAAAATCACTTTCCAAAGTTTTGTACTGTCCTTGTCTTGAAAGGCGATTGTTGAATTAATATATACTTATCCGGGTTCATTGACATTATGTTACATTTTTAACGTTGTATCTTTCCTTTCCGTTGTCCGAAGCAACATTTGTTTTAAAGAGGAAATATATTTTATTTTACTTCTCGTTATTTTTAGAAGCGAATTCCTCCCAGTGTTGTGTATTCAACCCATGGATGAGTACATTATATCCACATATCGTTGCCTTTTTTTTCTTTCAAATAGCTAATAAATTTTGTACGCGTATAATTCTTTTTTTTCAACAAACGTTGTTTTAATGGTTTTCCAGGACATTTGTTTCAAGCGGTTTCAAATTATTTTTTGTTATTCACCCACTCCATTCCATGAATTGTTATTCATGGGAACGTAGTGGGTGTATTTTATGGCTGTGAGATACCCAACAAGTGTTGCTTCTGCGCATACGCAGTCCCGTTGCTTCCACCTGCTGTCGGGATTGCATCGGTTGTCAGCAACGGTCCACTAGTGGCACTTGCTCGGAGGCCCATAATTCACGGCGATGCTGCAATGCCATCAATGGCTCGCCAACTGATAGCGCTACCCCCAATGGACCACTACCGGGCCGTGAGCTGCAGATTTCATGCAGAACTGACCCATCACTGCCAGATGGTGGTCATTAGTTTCCCAGCACTTGTGTTTTTGCTGGGTATGCGAAGCTCTATCCCAAAGAGCTGATTGCGGATGTGTTGTTCGAGGAATGTTCGAAATAAACGGCTGTCCCAATTATGCGAAGCTTTATCCCAAAGAAGTAATTAGGGAAGTCCTTCAAGAAATGTCCCAAATAAACGGCTGCCCCATTTATGCGAAGCTTTATCCCAAATAGCTAACTGGGGATGTTTTTCAAGAAATGCCCCAAAAAAAACGGCTGCCCCGATTAGCTGACTGCCAGGGCATCCACTGTATTTGTAGAAATACAGGAGGCCGAATATTAAAAACTACATTAATGTATTTGAATCAAAGTATGGCAGCGCATTTGAATATTAAACGTGTGTCAATGTATTTGAATTTCGGTTTGTGTACAGAAAATGAGGTCAGTAAAAGTAGTTTGCGGGATTTGTACAAGTGGATCTCGCGCACATGAAGGGCAGAGTGAACGTTGGTAGAATACGTATAACTTCATTTGTTAACAGGTAATTGCATGGTAGTGAAATTTTATTTATCTAACATTATTCTTTTATATCCCTTCCAGTTAGGACACCGTTTCCTTCCACACACCTGCTTATCGCCTGCATAAAAACTTGTAGAGATATAGGCATTAAGGACGTGACACGTTTTAAGGGTTTCGCAAAATTCAAACATCTATCATTCAAGAAATATGATTAATGCCAGTTAGCAGTTCTGAAATGTCACAAATCGTCTCTCATAAGAAATTTCATTTTCCGAGGAGTCTTCAAGAGGTAAAAACGAAGCTACACGAACGAGAATAATTTGGTAATTTGTTTTCAGCAAGTAATTTAAAATTAAAAAGAATCTTCACTCGCATTTCAGATTCTATGTGAAGTTCCGCAACTCAATACTTAGCACGCGCGAGGGAAGTAAAGATTAAATATTCAATTAGCAAATGAGATTTCAAAATGCTATTAAACACGACAAACGTATGAATAAGTGAGTTTCCCTTTGTTCAGCAGGAAAATTTCTTTTAAAGTTAATATCATGCATTTTAAAGGAAAGCGTGCATTTGGATTGCGTTTCCTTAGGCGTGATAGTACTTACAAACGCGAAAATGATCACAGCGTAAGCAAATGAATGTGATCTAATCAAGCACTCTTAAATGTTTCGGGATATTCTGCGCTTCGGGATTTATATGCTAAAATAATTACACATCTAAGAGAAACCGTCAAGTGTTGCCTGAAACTTTTCTTTTATCTACACAATTATTTCTGTAAACGAAATAAATTTTACGGCGAATGTGCTGCATTCTTTCTTCAGTAAATGCCAAACTTATGTAGATTGATTAATAGCGAGGAGCTGTGCACCAACTATGCTTAAAATAGTAAAACTATATTAGGAATACGAAATTATTGGCATAAAATAGAATTCAAATTTTTCAAGCTTTCGCACATCAGGCAGATTTCGAGAAAGGTAGAGATCAAATTTCAAATTGCGAATAATATAACACTACAACAATTTGAACGCGGTGACTTGACTTGACAATAAACTAAGAGATGCGAATATAATTATTCATTCACAGACACAAGACGTCATTTTCGTTCAGCACGCGGAATTCTGGAAAAAAAAAAGCAAAAGACATTCACTATTTGAAGAAGTAATTCAAAATTCGTGTCAACTCTAGCGAGACTCTGTCATTGCAAGACTCACTGTAGGTAACGATCTCCGAATTTTCGTGAATGGCCGTAGATTTAAGGATGGAGTAGTAAGCTAATTTCTTTTTTTCTTTTTTTTTTTTGTGATTGGAGGTTTAACGACCACCGTGAGCAACTCAATGGGCTACAAGCAGTATCCCGTCCCTAATTTAGGGCCACTGGTTCCAGGGAAGGAAAAGCGCCAGTGCCGAAAGACAAACACAACATCCATGCCTTACCGGGATTCGAACCCGCACCCCTTTGGGACGAATGATCAGAGGCCATCGCTTAGACCATTGCGCCACCGGGGCGGCGCTAATTTCTTTACGTCATCCTACATAGGAACAGCGGACTTGAACTTTGAATTCTCTGGATACATCCGAGCTTACTTTACAATTCTTCCTGTCTCTTTTATTGATGATTATGACGGTGCGTGTAGACTGATATTCAATGATCAGGTAAAACGCTGTGTTATGCACGATTAAAACGAAGTCTGAAGATGTCGGATGTATTTCGTAAAATTACATTTCAATGAACTATGTACAAATATTAAAATGACAGTCATAAGATCTTTCAGACTCCCCTGGAGTCCTTCATCAGATGAAAATGACCGCATAAAAAGGTTGTCATGGCATATAAATAAAATGGTTGTTGCCACTGAATAATTCAGTTCACAGAAGCAAATAAAAAGTTAGGCAATTTACATACCGGAGGCGTGCACCAAACACAGGTAGGAGGACACACACACACTGTTCCAGACTTCAGGGTGGAATGTAATTTTCTTTAATTTTTACAGGTACAATGGCTTTTCCAAGCTTAGGAAACTTGGGTAGATGAGTCCTCGTTGCAACGCATATTAAATAATATATTGATGTACAGACTCTCTGTAAAGCGGACTTGGGTCTTACTGGCTGGGGTTGTCAAAATCCTGGCTTCTTCCGAATGTGGGTAGTAAGTTCTCGAAGTGACGAGGTCAGATAAAGCAGTAGATGAAGCATGCATTTTAATAATATATTTTCCGAAAAACGCAATTTCACATTCCTAATCGTAGAACTAACATACATTGGGAGGAGGGGGGAGGGGGGCTCTGGGTCCACTGGCTTCAGAGGAATCTTGTACACACCAAATCGTTCCAGGTGGTTCACCGGATCTCTGTCTTTGCGAACCAAGCCAAAGATAGGGTTAGTTCTCAGGCCGAAATCCAGGTTTGCTTGTTTTTTTTTCTTTTGAGGTTTAACGACCACCGTGAGCAAAAATCCAGGTTATTCTTATGACATATTTTTTTTTTAAATGTTTGTGACTCCGGGGACAAAGTCCATAGAACCTACAAATCGATGTTTTGGTTGGTCACTCCTTAAAGTGGTTGATGCGAATCTTCTAGTTTTTGGTATGATCCTGTTGACAGTACTTAATCGTGCATAACACAGCGTTTTTGTCTCTTTTATGTTCGTTGTCTCTAAATGTGAATTAACTTTTCGGCATTCCAATGTAGTATCACCTGGAGCCGTTCGAACAATGTCAAGGGATGGCATAAACACCTACTTGCCGCCCCGGTGGCGCAGTGGTCTAAGGCGTTGGCCTCTTATCATTCGTCCGTAAGGGGTCCGGGTTCTAATCCCGGTCAGGCATGGATGTTGTGTTTGTCTAACGGCACTGGCTCTCGCCCTTCCCTGGAACCAGTGACCCTAAATTAGGGACGGGCGACTGCTTATAGCCCATTTGAGTTACTCACGGTGGTCGTTAAACCTCCAATAAAAAAAAAAAAAAAAAAAACACCTACTTTGTTGGAAAGTGTGGCGTTTCCCTTAAGCATGGCGTATAAAGATGTACGAGAATTTATGCCTGCACCGAAAGCCATATTTTTGAGTGCGTGCTTAAATTGAAAGGGAAACATTTGGTACGTGTGGAATTGAGCCTAGGTAGCGTAACTGCGGCACAAAAAAATTAACATGACTGGTTTTGTTTTGTCCGGTATAGCTCCATATATTATCGATTGATGGAGAAAAGCTGGAGATAACAGACACGTACGTTTATCTTGGACAGCAGATATCAAGTGAGGGTCACATTGGTGAAGAAATTAACCGGCGTACAAAACTTGCCTGGAGAGCTTTTGGAAGAAACAGCATAATTTTCAAGAGCAATATGCCATTATGTCTTAAAAGAAAAGTGTTTGATCAATGCATCCTTCCAGTGCTTACGTATGGTGCAGAGACGTGGACCTTAGCTAAAAGAGACATACAAAGGCTGCAGACAACTCAAAGCAGCATGGAGAGGTGCATGCTTGGTGTAACCAGGAGAGATAAGAAGAGGAACACGTGGATCCGAAAAATGACAAGAGTGGAAGACATCATGATCAGAGTTAAATCCCTGAAATGGCAATGGGCTGGACATACTGCCAGAAGAACAGACCATCGATGGACAGCCGAAATTTTAGATTGGATTCCAAGTGGCAGGAAAAGACCCAGAAGAAGACCACATGGAAGATGGGTGGATGGAATTCGAAAGTATGCGGGAGTGACATGGAGGAGACTGGCACAAGACAGACCGTTGTGGAGGAAACTTGGGGAGACCTTCGTCCAGCAGTGGATTGGTAATGGTTGACAATGATGATGATGATGATGATGATGATGAAGGCATAGAATGATATAAAATCATAGTTTTGGAAAAAAGAGTGATTTTTTTACTTTGTCCCAATTAATTTGCACAGTATAGTATAATGGGTCTGCTGGAAGGAGGTTGGTCCTTCCGTCAAATTGCGGACCGAGTGAGACGAGAAATATCGGCCGTGTTAAGATGGTGGCAGCGGTGGTCAGAAGAGCATTCGCACACTCCAGACGTGGTTCAGGGCAGCACAGTGTTACGAACGAACGAAAGGATCGGCGATCAGAAGGGCGGCGTTGGCAGAGCGGAAGGCTACGGCGTCACAAATTCGATCCTCTGTCGTACCAAGGGTGTCTACCAGAACGATACGGAATCGTTTGTTGAAAGCGGGACTACGCGCATGCGTGCGGCTTTCACGGTTACCACTGGCCCCTAGTCATTGTCGAGCACGTTTGTGGTGGTGTCAAGAACGAGTTCACTGGAGGGACGAATGGCAGTCTGTAGTCTTCTGTAATGAAACACAATTCTGCTTGGGAGCTTCTGACGGTCGGGTACGCGTCCGAAGGCTACAAGGTAAGCGGCTGCTGCCATCTTGCAGCTTCCAACGACACACAGGCCTCACGCCGGGCATCATGGTGTGGGGAGAGATTAGCTGACACTCTCGTACGAGTCTTGTGTTTGTACGGGGTACACTGAACAGCAGTATGTACGTCAGCGACATCGTGCAGCCAGTCGTCCTGCCATCTTACAGTGCGATCCCAAAAGCGATACTCCAGCGAGATAACACCCGCCTACACTTTCCCCGGGCAACTAACTCTACATGCTCTTCAGGCGGTGCATCAGCTCCCATGGCCAGCACGGTCTCCGGACTTGTCTCCAATTTGTCATGTCTAGGACTGGATCGGACAAAGATTGTTCCGCCGACCCCGGCAGTCAGCAACCCTCTCTGAATTATGCGTCCAAGTTGAAAGCGTATGAAGCGCTATCTCCCAGCGATATATCTAGCATTCGTACAACCGATTGCATGCTAGATTAGAAACTGGAGGAGGTTCAAAAATTTATTAAGGTGTACCTTCTGCACACTGTAATAGGCAAAAGTCCTCAGATTCGAACCTGGGCTGATCTTTCAGAGATGGTGTGATTTACTAACAATCGCTGAATATCCGCCGTGCATCGGACGAGCACGTTAAGTGACGGCCCCCAGGCTGGACTCACTGGTTAAATGGGTATCCTTTCCTATGCCTCCCCCCTGAAATTCTCTCACCCCTCTATGTGCAACATCGTACTTGTACGGTGGCGCCATCTACTGTACTCTAATCTCACTACAAACTGTTCTGTCAAAGTCGCTAGACTTGCTCTGATTCCTTCCGTTTCTATGTCCTGCCCAAAAGGCGATGTCGTTGTAGGTGGCTGGGACCTAAACTCTACTCACTGTGGACGGAATTCCTACAAGAAAAATTACAAAAAAAATACTGTATTGGGCATTAAAAGGTAAAATGAACATTGAATCACCTCACACGTGTAAACACTTTTATTTCTTAACAAGTTGTTGCTACGAGATAAATCTCATTGATGCTGCTGCCATTTTTAATGGTGTTCCTTTTTCACTTCCCTGCAATGTATAAAAAAATGAACGCTGACATTTTATATGCAGACATTCCTCTTGGTACGTGTTGTCAGTGATTCATAGTCATTTTCCGTTAGGATAAATACACTATGAAAATAATAAAAAAGGGATTTAATATCCTATATACTTATGAGTGTGAATGGAAGCAGAAATGAAACGCTGCGAAATTCCTTTTCTGTGAGGAGTTCTACAACAAATTTAAGCTCGCAGAATTTCTGTCTACAAATATATATATTTTTATTCTCATGTGAATCACTTCTGTCAAAAGGGTTTAATGTTTAATATGTATACCTGGAAACAAAACTTGCTTTTTCATGAACGCATATCTAAAAGCCCATTTCTTTACGTAACAGAAAGCACGTTTCTGATTCTCTTTGTTTGGAACAACTCAAGTGTTTGGCATAGTTTGAAAGGAATTTAACACTGTCTTTATTTCTTGACAAACGACTCCGCCAGACGAATCAGCCGGAAACATTGAAATGCGCACTCAGTCAAACAAACACTACGGCACAACGTTTTAAAACTTGTGAAAAATTTAGAATACACTTGTCTCAAAGTATTTCTGCTCGTCATTTCAATTTCAGCAGGAAAGATTCTCTGCTTTGCAGAGAAGACACGTAATATTAAGAGATATTCGCTGCTCTCCGATTCGGAGCATTATCGTAACTTAAAGCCCTCCGCTTTTGACAGCCGCAAGACAGCTTTTAATTCTCAAAATTCCAGCATGAAGGCCTAAGAGAAACAACACTCGGATTACACGAGGGATAGGGCTTTTGTTAAAAGGAACGGCTGTTGTCGACGTGTCTGCATGTTTGAGCGGAGAGGGTGGGATTACAAATAATTAGAGTGGTCTTTTACCCGAAAGAGGAACGGTTGTCGTCTCGTGTTCCGAACAAATGATTTATTATTAACAACAGCTTCTTCTAATGTACAAAGGGGAAATAAAAATGAGAGAACGTCAGTTTTAAAAAGTATGGGGAGACATATTGCTCCTGAATGCCGGAATATTAATGCAAATTGGGCGTCAAATGTTAATAAGGGCGAAATTTATTAATAGTTCGTATTTGGAGAATTTCCAGTTCTGTGTTGTCCAGCACGAATGGATATTGATCTCATTTGCATAACAGCTGTGGTAATCCATAAGTATTTTTCAATATTTTTCGTGAACGAGACCACTGTGCTTCAATCAGACTGAAAATAAGAAACAAAGAATACAATAAACATGACATTTTAATGGGAAATATCTCACATCAAAACAACTTCTGTAAATCTACAATAATTAGCGTATAGCCCGTCCAAGGATTATTGATTTTAATTTTTAAATAAATAATATATAGGGGATGTTGCCCGTCCTATAACGGAGTGAAATTTTTAATTGAAGCAGATTGAAAACAAATCAATCAGACGTCGGATTTCTGTAAGCAAATATAGTGAAAACTTATATAGTAAGATCTCATTAATTTCATATTCCCTTATACAGTGGTGTGTAAAAATTAAGGACGAAGAGGAGAAATTAGCATAACAGCGGAACGAGCAGGCAAAACGGACAGAAATACCACTCAGGAGATAGACTCGGGTCTATTACGGTAGGGCATGCGCATATATGCAGCATGACGAGGGGGCGTGTCAGAAGGGTATAAAGCACACGGGCGGTGTACACTCAGCAATTCAGTGAAAGCTATTGCACGCTGTGCATCGCTTTGTACGACGTCGAGTTGCTGCCACCGTGGGATATGGCCAACAGGCAATCCAGTAGACGACATCTGGGTGACTTTACCCGAGGTCGCGCCATTCGGAAGTTGGAAGAAGGTCGAAGTGTGACTAGTGTAGCCGAGGAGTTCGGGATCGCTCACAGCAAAGTTTTACGAGCTTGGAGAACATTTCAAACGACAGGAACAGCTGTCCGAGAGTTTAGCAGTGGTCGTCCACGAGCAACCACGGCGGCGGACGACCGGTATATTGTCCTACAGGCGAGAAGAGACAGACGGCAGACAGCGGGAGAAATCGCAAGGCACGTGCAACAGAAAACTGGACGTCCGTTATCGCGTTTTACCGTTACCAGGAGGCTGCACAAAGGTGGTCTATTTGCACAACGACCAGTACGGTGTGTGCCATGAGTCGATGTGGAGCAATTCTGCAGGACGTTTCATTCGAAAAACCGTTTCGTCCTTAATTTTTGCACGCCAGTGTATGTCATTGAAAAACTCGGGAAAAAAATTATGCTTGCAAGAAAGAAAAAAGCTGATTTCACACATTAGGTCATTACAAGTGATGAATTCATAGTGTGGTTATTTCAGCACTTGGCCGTACATTGCTGTCACAAATATTTGTCGAGAATTAAAGCAACAAAATGTACAGAATGTATGGAATCTGTAGAATCAAATGGACCCGAAGCGTTACGAATCATTTAATACGCGTCCAGGATACACAGACTTAGAGCACTGACTGAACAAAAGTTGTTAACAATTTGTTATTGACGATCAAATGCATCACGTGATTTCGATTCCAGACGTCTTTGATGGGCGAATCTCTGGGATAAAAAAGTTAAAAAACGTATCTTTGTTTCTGCGTATATATTTCTGTTTACCGGTTAAATAAAAATGCTATGCCTATTTTAAAATGTTTCGAACGGATTCCGGTGAAATTTTGATGGACTCCCTTTATTACCAATTCATGGTGTCTATAAAAATTTCAGCCCATTTCGTTAAGATTTCGCAAAGTACGGTTTTGAATTTTTTTATGCACAGTTCTAGAATAGAATAGAAACACCTGTGGATATACCGTGGCGATGAATGCAATCACGTGCTTTCAGATTTGGAACAGGGTTTCAGAAGTATTTGAGGGGCCAATCGCTGGGATAAAAAAGTTTAAAACGTATATTTGCTAATATTTTAAGAAACTGGCTGCAATTTTAATGAATACCATACATTGTTAATAGGAACATGACCTCCAAATTTAACCTGGATCGGTAAATACCTTTTTAAATTAGCCGTCAAAATTTAATTAACAGCTTCTGCGCATAAATTTTTGTTTACTGATAAATTAAAAATGCCATGCCTATTTTAAAAATTTTTGACCAGATTCCGGTGAAATTTTGAGAGACTCCTCTCATTACCAATTCATGGTGTTGATAAAAATTTCAGCCCGTTTCTTTAAGATTTCGTAAAGTTCGGTTTTGCATTTTTTTTATGCATCGACGAATAAAGGAAAGTCGCAACAATGTGCTCCGTAAAATGCGCCGTCTGCCGCACATCACGCGTAGCCACAAGGAAGCTAGATTGTTATGTGCCAACAGCCACATGCACTGGACGGACGAGTAGATCACAACTATTTTCTCCGATGAGAAAAAGTTCAACCTGGACGGCCCTGACGGTTGGAACTGCTATTGGTATGATTTACGAAGCGAGCCACGCACCTTCTTCAGCAGACAGAAAGGAGGGGGATCTGTGATGGTCTGGGGAGCTTTTGCGTTCAATGGGACAACGGATATCGCTTTTCTGCAAGGCAGGTAAAACTCCGAAACGTTATCAGGACATACTCAGCAGCCACCTTCTACCGTTTGCCGAAACTCTATAGCGGGTGTTGATTATCTGTTCCAGCAAGACAATGTCTCTATCCATCGGTCTGCATCAACGAAAAGATGGTTTAACACTTATAATGTGACCGTATTGGATTGGCCAGAACCCTATCGAGAATCTCTGGGGTATCCTAGCTCGTGATGTGTAGGCGAAAGGACGGCAGTTCTGAAGTCTGGTGGCGTTGAAAGAGCAGATTGAACGAAGCTGGTAAGCAATCAGTCCAGAACACTTACATCACTTGGTGGACAGCATACCCAATAGGTGGAGCGAAAAACACTTTTTTTTATTTGAAACGTCGCCATGTTCAATAGTTGCGATTTTATTACTGAAATGACCCCCCGAAATATGGATGACATTATTTGATATCTTAGGCTGCCCCAAGAACCTCGAAGTTTGAAAGTTATAGGGAAAAATGGTTTTAAAACAACCGTTTTCTCCATTTTGTAAATATAAAAAAACTGTGCCACCATGTTGTTTGATATCACCTTTGAGTGTATAAACACGGGTAAAAGTTCAACAGACATGAGTTAATTTCTTAGGCTTCCCCAGATTCCTTAAAGTATGTAATTTTTGCCAAAAATGACATGATAAGTTGCGTAAGCAATTAAGTTCGACAGCAGCCTTATTGTTGCCAATTTGGGCTTAACGTTAACACCCCCCCCCCTCTCTCTCATATTTTCTGGAAACCTCTTGTTGATTTTCAGAAACATAGCTTGCTGTTTTGCGCTCTGCTTTGTTTTTGTTACCTTTTTCATCTCAGCCCATCCCCACTCTCACAGCGGAACTCTGTTTGCGAACTCGATGAGTCATCTCATCACAGTCGCACAGGTCCGTTTGGGAGAGAGTGTTGGCGGGTTGGCGTCATAATGATGCAACAATTTCTTTCACTCCTAGTGACGTTGATCGGATCGTATATGCTTTTTCGTTTTGTCGTCCAACTACTTAAGATGGCTGAAACAAGAAATAAAGCTGATTGCCCTATCCTTGGGAGTTATAAGGAGATGCATGAAAATGTGTTGTCTACTTACGAAGATGTAATGCGCCATTACTACCTTGTGAGGAATACTCTTAGGCAGGAAGGTTCAAATTATGAGCCTGCTGCAGAAGAAATAGCAAGTATTGTCGCGGACAAAGTGCTAAGTATATGGAAGAAAGCATCTCTTCCGACATGTCTCTACAAATCTGATGCAAAGCGACATGTCTCTACAAATCTGATGCAAAGCGACATCTCTCCACAAATCGCATACAACACTGAAATCCGAAAGCTGAAAAAACACGCTGCAAGAATGGATGAAACCAACCGAAAGAAGATTGAACAATTTCGTGCAGATTCGCAACGTATCTTTGACGTATGCTCATGCAAGTGCAAATGTTTTAGAACCTGCAAATGCAGCTCTGCAGAAAAGGTACCCGTGAAAGTGCGAGACTTTCTGATGGACCAGAGAACAAACAGAAGAATGATAGTAGGTGGGCTTGACGCTAAAACCACCAGTGTACTGAAGAAAAGATCAGCTCGAAAGAGTGATAGGGAAGAGCATGTCCGTAGGAAATTACAGAAAACTGCTTTACTGAAATCGGCCCTGCGAGTCGAGGATGATCCTTCAGAAGAGGATACCAATACTAATTCTGCAGGAAAATCAGACGAGCCGGGTCCTAGTCATTTGTTGGCTTCGGAGAAAGATTACGATTTCACTCCACGTTGTTTTTCGAAACCTATGCGTCAGATGACACTGCCTGCATTTTCTAGAATGTGCGATAGGCGAGGCAACAGCGACCGAGCGGCAGCTGATTTTGCGTCGGCGTTGCTTCATGATGTAATTGAACCGGTTCATTCGAAAGAATGTAATGTATCTGTTATTGACCGGCATAAAGTACGACGAGAAAAGGAAAAAGACCCGTCGAACAATTCAAGATGAGGTAAACTTGACTGGTCGCAAGATTGTAGCTTTATTTTTTGGACGAAAAAAGGGATGAAACTCTTACCAATACACTGACAGATGATGGCAAGTGGCACAAGCGAAAAGAATGGTAGGAGCATATTACACTTGTTGAAGAACCGGGTTCAGTCTATTTGAGATATTTTGCACCGAAGAGCAAGAGTGCAAGGGACATTTCCGACGGAATCTTCAGCTTATTGAACCAGAAGGCATTTGACTTGTCGGAGTTAGTCTTTATTAGAAGTGACGGGGAAAGTGACTAATACCGGCACAAATGCAGGTGCAATTATGCGCCTTGTAGAGAAGCTCAATTCTCCCATACACTGGATTATATGTCAACTTCATTTTAATTACCTGCCTTTACGCCACCTCACTGAAGCACTTGCTGGGAATGATCACTGTCTATCTCAGTGGCCAATTCGCGTGTGGTTTTACACGGATCCAAGTGGATGAGATGGTTCAAACGATCCTCATCAAAATGAGATGTACGACCTGAGCGTGGAGAGTCGTTGAGCTCGAAATTGCCACCTCGAAACCATTGAAATTATTTGCGGGCTGTCCTCGGGGCAATAACCCCCTTCACCTCCTCCCCTCTATGCACAACACAAATTTGACTAGTGGCCTCGCGGCTGTGGATCTCTTGTTAAATTCGTATAAGAGAAGATGTCGGAAATATTCTTTGCTCTCCACTTGAAAGTCCATACTTCTGGACCCGAAAACCAAAAACCATTAGCCTCGATTACACAACGTAATATGATTTATTCATAGATACACGATATTACTGGTTACATTTTGATGAACAACTGACCATCTGCAACAATACTACTGATCTCGGAAACACTTGTGAAATAATACGGCGCGATGTTATGTATCAACCCAACAGTTGGATCTGTGATTTTCATCAAGCAATCCAGCCCCAGCAAAAACACAATGGTTAGGAAACTGCTGACCACCAGCTGGCAGTGATGGATCACTGCTGGCTGAAATCTGCCGCTCACGGCCCGGTAGCGGTCCGTTGGTGGCAGCGCAATCAGTTGGCGAGCCATTGAAGGCCCTGCAGCATCGCCGTGAATTGTGGGCCTCCAAGAAAGTGCCACTAGTGGCCCGTTGCTGTCAACCAATGCAACCCCAACATCAGGGGAAGCAACGGACTGCGCATGAGCAGAAGCAACACTTGCTGTGTCTCTCATGGTACCAGTTAGTTGAAGACGACGCTATCGCCATCGTGTTATTTTAGTGGATGTTAAGAAACAAAAAATCCATAAGTAGAGAGGCGAATTAATTTCCTAATGAAATTCCACGTCGACGAAGATATCAGATTAAGCTCTGAAATACTAGATTACAGCCATGAAATACACCCACTCCATTCCCATAAATAACAATTCATGGAATGGAGTGGATGAATAACAAGAAAAAAATTTAAACCGCTTGAAACGAATGTCTTGGAAAACCATTGAAAAAACGTTTGTTGGAAAAAAAAATTGAAACCGCTTGAAACGAATGTCTTGGAAAACCATTGAAAAAACATTTGTTGGAAAAAAAAATTATACGCGTACAAAATTTATTAATTATTTGAAAGAAAAACAACAGCAACGCTATGTGGATATAATGTACTCATCCATTGGTTGAATACACAAGACTGGGAGGAATTCACTTCTAAAAATAACGAGAAGTAAAATAAAATATTTTTCCTCTTTAAAACAAATGTAGCTTCGGACAACGGAAAGGAAAGATACAACGTTAAAAATGTAACAGAACGTGACATCAACCAGGGTAAATATATATTAATTCAACAATCTCCTTTCAAGACGACAAGGACAGTACAAAACTTTGGGAAGTGGCTCTGAGTATGTACAATCCTTGAAAATGAGTAAAGTTCCCTTAAGGTAAAAAAAAAAAAAAAACTATCGTTACGTTGAAAAAATAAATTTATGAATTTTATGAAACTGACTTTTATGAAAAATACCTCGCAATATTGTAAAATGAAAGAGTGAACCATTCTGTTACTTATTTCGCACAGAATAGACAGATTCAAGCACACGCGAGTGCGTGGCAAAGTAGTCCGGTCGGTAGAGAGGTCTGCTCCCACGGAAACGGCCTTGGTTCGTATCCATTCATATTCAAACGGGCATTTTTCCGATCTGTTGAGAACATTTCCGCAGCGCAGTGCTAAAATTCACAAGTTACGTCTGGGTAGAAAAAAAAAAAGTTTGCAGCTTTGGAGAACTGCGGTTATCCTAGATTTTTTTTTTCTTTTTTACGGCTACTACTGGAAATTGGCGGACAAGATTCGGCAAGCCAACAGTACGTCACGTGGTTGCCGGCTGCCACTACCGGCACACTAGCAGACCACATTAGGTCAGCCATCATTTCTGGCACGTGTTTGCAGGGCCACTGAAGGGCCACTTGTGGCATCTACTGCCTGTGATGGACAACTGATGACCCTGTTCTGGCATATGACAACTGATGGGATGCCAACTGTTGGCCAGCTGCTGGCCTGAACTGCTGCCCCTTGTGTTGGTCGCCCGGACATTTTATTCACGGTTGAGCAGCGGCAACATGGTGATGGGACATTGCTGGCCTAGCAAGACTGTTTTTGCTGGGAGTCAAAGTGAAAATCCTTCAAATACATGACGTCAGTGAATAAGCAAAGACATAGCTCTTTCCACGTTTTAGCAACACACAGCAACCGAAAAATTGTTATTCGGCCGCCGCTAGGGAATCGAATCCCAGATCTCTCAATATCTAGCCGAGCACGTTAACCTTACACCACGGTGGCCAACAATTCACGACACTACGTGTTTTTTCTGTCAGATTCTGACATAAATCCGTAAGATGGGCTCAGTTACTGAGACGTCTCCATCTGGTGGGCATTAACGGGACTGGCTATATATTAATTATAGTGTTTAAATCCTATGGGCGAGATCCAAAGTGAAAATCCTTCAAAATAAGCAAAGACATAGCTCTTTCCACGTTTTCGCAACACCCAGCAACCGAAAAATTGTTATTCGTCCGCCCGTGGGGAATCGAATTCCTGATCTCTCGATATCTAGCCAAGCGCGTTAATCTCACCCCACGGTGGCCAACAATTCACGGCACTGTGTGTTTTTTCTGTCAGCTTCTGAAAGGCTAACGCGCTCGGCTAGATATTGAGAGATCTGGGATTCGATTCCCCAGAGACGGCCGAATAACAATTTTTCGGTTGCTGTGTGTTGCTAAAACCTTGAAAGAGCGATGTCTTTGCTTACTCAATCGAGGTAAAATATTTGACAAATCTTCATTTCTTAAATTTAAGAAATGTTTGAATTAATTATTGATTTCTATACACAGGATCAAGTGGGACATCGTGGGGCTAAGTGAGGTAAGGAGAAAAGGAGAAGATCTCATTGAACTGAAAAGTGGACATCTCTTCTATTATCGTGGGATAGATACTGGCAGAACTAGTGGTGTTGGATTTATAATAAACAAGAAACTGAAGGATAAAGTGGTAGAAGTTGAAAGTTCCTCTGACAGAGCTGCCCGACTCGTTATCCAACTATCGAGAAGATACCAGGCTCAGATTATTCAAACTTATGCACCCACCACAAGTCATCCTGAAGAAGAAATTGAAGAATTTTATGAGGAAATTCGTCATCTAAATAATAAAGGTAAGCAGCACTTGAAGATAATTATGGGAGATTTCAATGCAAAAATAGGGCAACGGCAACAGAATGAAACTTCAGTAGGTAAATTCGGTCACGGCAACAGAATGAAACTTCAGTAGGTAAATTCGGTCACGGCAACAGAAACCAGCGTGGAAATACTCTCGTTGAGTTTGCAGAGGCAGAAGGATTTTTCATCTTGAACTCCTTTTTCAAGAAAAAGCCACACAGGAAATGGACATGGAGACATCCAATTGGGACGACAAGTGAAATTGATTTTATTATGTGTAACAAAAAATTCGTCATCGAAGACTGCAGTGTGCTGAACAAGTTCAACACAGGTAGTGACCATAGATTGGTGAGATGTAAGATGCACCTCAACACTAAACTGGAACGTGGCAAGCTCATAAGACAAACAAAATGTATTGACATAACCAACCTTAAAAAACACCATAATACTTTCAAGTTGGAACTGAAGAACAGATTCTCTGCTTTAGAAGGCCTAACATCGGAAGAAGTGGATATTTCGGAAGTTAACAGAAAAGTAACCAAAGCTCTAATGGAAACAGCAACAAAATTAGCTGGGTCTAAGAACAAGTTGCATGTGAACAAATTATCAGGAAAAACCAAAATGTTGATGCAAAAAAAGAAGAGAGATGAAGACAACTAAAGAAGATGTGACTTCCAAAGTGGAATATATAGAGCTATGCAAGACAACACGAAAAAGTATCACTGAAGACGTAAGGAAATTCAACTGTGAGCTAGTGAGGAAAGCAATTGAAAACAACCAAAGCCTTAAGATAGCAAAGGGACATCTCAGTAAGGGAAGAAAACAGATTATGGCTCTGAGAAAAGAAGATGGTTCTATAACAAGAAATAGAGGCGAAATTTTGACAAGAGTGAAAGATTTCTACTCCAAATTATATGAAAGGGATGATACATGTACTCCAGACATCATGAAAGGTACCAGAGTTCTTCCAGTCCTCCCAGCAGAAGTTGCTCATGCAATCAAGAACATGAAGCGGGGGAAAGCTCCAGGAGAAGATGGAATTACTATAGACATCATACAAGAAGCAAGTGGAGAAATTGAAACAGTACTCGCCCAAATTTTCACACGATGCCTTAATGAAGGGAAGATTCCTGAGGATTGGAACAACGCTACAATGATCCTGCTACATAAAAAAGGTGACATTGAGGATCTCAGGAACTACAGACCTATCAGCCTCTTATCAGTGGTTTATAAAATCTTCACTAAAGTTCTTTCACACCGCTTGAAGGTAACACTGGACATGGCTCAACCGAGAGAACAAGCTGGATTCAGGAGTGGCTACAGCACAATAGATCATATCCACGTACTGAGAGAACTAATTGAAAGAGCGAGGGAATATGAACTTCCATTGTGCATGGCTTTTATCGATTATGAAAAAGCCTTTGATTCGGTGAAACCATCAGCAGTTACCACGGCTCTGAAATCCTGCGGTATTGAAGATGCATACATTAATATTATTAATAACATCTATGAAAATGCAAGTGCAAAGATTCGGCTGTTTGAAAATACAACACACATAAAAATTGGAAAGGGAGTGAGACAAGGTGACACCATATCTCCGAAGCTCTTTAATGCCACATTGGAAAATGTCTTTCAATCACTGAACTGGGAAAACAAAGGGATAAAGATTAATGGAGATTATCTAACCCACCTTCGTTTTGCTGATGACGTAGTCATTTTTGCAACTACCCCATCAGAGCTGCAGAGTATGATCCAGGAACCTGCTGACAAGAGTAAAGAAGTGGGATTAAAAATGAACTTTCAGAAGACAAAAGTGATGTTCAATGCTTTTACAAGAAATGAAGATTTATCGATTGATGGAGAAAAACTGGAGATAACAGATACATATGTTTATCTTGGACAGCAGATATCAAGTGAGGGTCACATTGATGAAGAAATTAATCGGCGTACAAAACTTGCCTGGAGAGCTTTTGGAAGAAACAGCATAATTTTCAAGAGCAATATGCCATTATGTCTTAAAAGAAAAGTGTTTGATCAATGCATCCTTCCAGTGCTTACGTATGGTGCAGAGACGTGGACCTTAACTAAAAGAGACATACAAAGGCTGCAGACAACTCAAAGAAGTATGGAGAGGTGCATGCTTGGTATAACCAGGAGAGATAAGAAGAGGAACTCGTGGATCCGAAAAATGACGAGAGTGGAAGACATCATGATCAGAGTTAAATCCCTGAAATGGCAATGGGCTGGACATACTACCAGAAGGACAGACCATAGATGGACAACCGAAATTTTAGATTGGATTCCAAGGGACAGGAAAAGACCCAGAAAAAGACCACATGGGAGATGGGTGGATGAAATTCGTAAATATGCGGGAGTGACATGGAGGAGACTGGCACAAGACAGACCGTTGTGGAGGAAACTTGGGGAGACCTTCGTCCAGCAGTGGATTGATAATGGTTGACAATGATGATGATGATGATACACAGTACTTTTAGGTACAGAAAACATCGTTTTGAATCTCATCATAAGTAGAACAAAATTACATGGAAAAAAAAAATATATTTCCATTATTGAACAAAAAAGGAGCACAGTGTTTCAGGTGTGATGTCATCGGATATGTGATTTAAATGCTGGAATCTAGCTCAGATTTTTGAAAAAGTCTTATCGTATAGGAAATTGTTGGATACATTTTTTTTTCTTTGGAATCACCAGGAAAGGAAAATTTCTTAATGAAAGTAGTGGAAGTTATCGAATGAAATTAGGAACTATCCAAAGTAGACCGTAATTGCTTCGTTCATCTTACATTAAAGAATCATCTTCTCAATCCTAAGCAGTCATTTTTCATTCAGATTAATACTTTGAAATTACGATCAACTATGCTTTTTTTTCCGAGGTGAGTTCTTCATCAATGATCTATTGATGTCTTCGCAAGTGTTGCCCGATTATTGATGTATCTTAACTTGACGTAATGTCGTCGTAAATTATGGAGGAGTCTTCATCTATCACTAGGGGAACCCTGAAGTGCCACATAATTCATACCTCCGATCTGTCTTTTTACTTCTTCCATCTCATAAACAAACGTTTTATTCAAAGCCATTACGTGCCATTCATATCACACAGTCATATATTAAGTGTTTAATATATGACAAGTGCCAATATTTTTAAAACCAATGTGGAAAGAAATGTATTAATTTTCTGTGTACCTGCGCTTGCCTGAAATAGGACCGCTACTGTCCGAAATATTTACGATTTATGTAGATATTACATATTTATGCAGATCGAAAGATTGTTTCATTAAATCACTAGCAAAGAAACCTGGCATTTGTTGGGTTTAACCGATAAGATATATCAAGCAGCAGTTTGGGAAGTGTTTTTTGGGAGTTACCAAAATTATGTGTGCGATATATCAGGTTGGAAACACATGAAATAATTAATATGGACATAAGTCAAGCTGTTCTTTCTATGCAACATAACCACAGAAATTCGTAAATTTAGCCGTCATGGAACGAATTCTAACCAGCATCAACCTATAGGACAACGGAATTCAAACAACTGAGGTACACTATCTACCAACAAGTAATTGGACACCTGTGATAGCAAAGGAAAACGAAGTTTATTCACCTTCAATAGTTGGTGGAGCCTCCACGAGCGCCGATTACAGCTGCGACCCTCCGGGGCATACTCTCAACCAGGCGTTGTACTACAGCTAGCGGTATTTTCTTCCAATCGGCTTGGAGAAGACAGGTAAGTTCCTTCACCGGTTTCGAACGGTAGCGGCATCCCTTAAGTCGACGCTCCAACTCATCCCAGAGGTGCTCGATAGGGTTAAGGTCCGGGCTCTGCGCAGGCCAGTCCATTTGATTAGCCCCATTGTCACCACGCCAAGCCATGGTGGACCTTGCAACATGACAGGTGGCATTGTCATCCTGAAAGTAACATGGGTCCACCCCGTAAAACTGCCACAACGTAGGAAGCGCATGGTCATCCAAAATGGTGCAGTAGGTCTCGGCGTTGAGTCTACCAGGAATTGCGACCAAGGGTCCCGTTCCATACCAGGAGAAACACCCCCATAGCATAATTCCACCGCCGCCGAACTTCACAGTCGGCACAATACATTCCGGCAGGAGGCGTTCTCCAGGCACACGCCAAACCCAGACCCTGCCATCCGAACGGCAGAGGGTGAACCTTGATTCGTCGCTCCAGAGAACCTGTTTCCACTGTTCAACTGTCCACTGTCGACGTTCTTTACACCACGTTAGCCGAGCAGCACAATTGGACTTTGTGATCAAAGGCTTGTGGGTGGCAGCACGTCCATGATAACCGAGCAGATTGGCTTTCTTACGGACAGTGTTCATCAAAAGAACACTCCGGGATGCCTGTTGAAACTCCTCGCGGATGTGGCTCATCGATTTGGTGCGGTTTTTCCGAATTTCTCTGGCCAGCACCCGTCGGTCTCTAACTCTCCGTTTTGTGGTTCTGCCGGGTTAGGGCACATTCCGAGAGTCACCACTCCTCTTCCACTTGCCAATCACGTAGGCCACTGTCGATTTTGGGTACTTCAACTCGCCGGATATATCACGTATGGATCGGCCATTTCTGTGATATCCGACGATTACACCTTTCTCCAAATCAGAAAGCTCCGAACTGCGTGGCATCTTGCATGTGACTGGTTGCGTTGTTGTTTTCCACACGATATTTAACGGCGGCGGCCGTGACGTGTATCAGGACCGAAGATATTGTCGATTGCAGGGGTGTCCAATTACTTGTTGGTAGATAGTGTATTAATCTGAAACGTCAGACCTCAGCTGTTTGGATTCCGTTGTTCTAGGTTCTGTAATGATTAGCATACTGAAGCGCAAATTGGAAGATGCTGGTTCGAATCCGTTCCAGGACAATTAAATTTTAAAATTTCTGTGGTTATGTTACATGGAAAGAACGGTGGTATGTAAATTGCGAGCTAGAGCGTGTAAATTGCGAACCAAAAGCAGACCGCCATTAAAACTCTGTATGTGAATTGCGAACCAAGGCCCATGACCGCTATATGTAAATTCCGAACCCACTTCTCTGAACATCTGCGGGAATTCAACATTTGGGGCTGAGATGGAGTAAAGAATACAAAGATAAAACCAGTGAGATAGTCCAGTGGCTGCGAAACTTGTACGGACTAGCATTTCTGGACCGTATAAAAGTAGGTGAGTGTTTTGCAATTGATTTAGGGGAATTCCAACCGATTCATCCAAGTATCACGGAAATGGCAGATTATTTTACTAAAAATTGATATTGATAGTAGTTCGAATTTTCTTCCAGATCTGTGGGCTTAGGATGGTGCATCTAATGAACACACTGCAAATGCATGCGAGTGCTTCAATACTAGATTCAACGCCCATTTTTATCGTCCGCACCCAAGCTTGTACAATTTCGTAGAAGTGTTGAAATTATTTCAAACGCAAACGTACATTAAAATTCAAAGTGTGAAAGATCCAAAAAGAAGAATCTGTAAGAGTGCAGTCCAACGAAAAACGATTTGCAAGAAAAATAGACGATTAGAAAAGAGGACTTTTTTCAAGAGTTTCTTATGGGAAATTTGCATCGCATCATTATAAAACGTGATTGTTTCCGAAAATGGTGGAAATATAACCAAGACAAACTAGTTTTATTGTTTTTGTGAATACATTGTTTTACATTTGTGTCATCATTATTTGTTTACTTTTGATACTGTTTAAGTACACTAAAGAGCAATTGAATTAGATATACCTGTCTAGTAACGTGTAGCACCACCTTTTGTCCTGATGACGACGGCGATTCGTCTTGGCATGGACTCAACAAGACACCGGAAGCGTTGGGAACCCATACGGATCCAAGACCCCTGAACAAGCTCCCACAATTCACGAAGATTTGATGGAGGAGGGTCATCTCTCTCGATGGCATCCCAGATGGGATCGATGGGATTGAAGTCAGGTACCCTAGCTGGCCAAGGAAGCGACGTCACGTCGGTGGAGTGTTAATCCAACCATGCAAACAAATCACCCGCAGCTAGAACAGTGGTGTCTAGGTCAAAGTGTCACAGCACACAGTTCATCGCAGCCTTCTACGTATAGGACTGCGTCAGCGAAGACCCAGGCGGTTTTCCATGCTCTATGCACATCCTCGCCAACAACGCATAAAATGGGCCCAAGATCATCGAATTCGACTGTGGATGATTGGAAGAAGGTAACCTGGTCTGCCAAATCAAGATACCTGGTGCGTCACGTAGACGGCCGAGAGTAAATACGAAAAAAAAAACAAGCTGGGGGCGGGGGATGATGAGGTTGTGGCACCTGGATGCACTGTTGGGTAAAAACAAGCTGGGGGCGGCGGATGATGAGGTTGTGGCACCTGGATGCACGGTTGGGTAAAAACAAGCTGGGGGCGGCGGATGATGAGGTTGTGGCACCTGGATGCACGGTTGGGTAAAAACAAGCTGGGGGCGGGGGATGATGAGGTTGTGGCACCTGGATGCACGGTTGGGTAAAAACAAGCTGGGGGCGGCGGATGATGAGGTTGTGGCACCTGGATGCACGGTTGGGTAAAAACAAGCTGGGGGCGGCGGATGATGAGGTTGTGGCACCTGGATGCACGGTTGGGTAAAAACAAGCTGGGATCGGCGGATGATGAGGTTGTGGCACCTGGATGCACGGTTGGGTAAAAACAAGCTGGGGGCGGCGGATGATGAGGTTGTGGCACCTGGATGCACGGTTGGGTAAAAACAAGCTGGGGGCGGCGGATGATGAGGTTGTGGCACCTGGATGCACGGTTGGGTAAAAACAAGCTGGGGGCGGGGGATGATGAGGTTGTGGCACCTGGATGCACGGTTGGGTAAAAACAAGCTGGGGGCGGCGGATGATGAGGTTGTGGCACCTGGATGCACGGTTGGGTTAAAACAAGCTGGGGGCGGCGGATGATGAGGTTGTGGCACCTGGATGCACGGTTGGGTAAAAACAAGCTGGGGGCGGCGGATGATGAGGTTGTGGCACCTGGATGCACGGTTGGGTAAAAACAAGCTGGGGGCGGCGGATGATGAGGTTGTGGCACCTGGATGCAGGGTTGGGTAAAAACAAGCTGGAGGCGGCGGATGATGAGGTTGTGGCACCTGGATGCAGGGTTGGGTAAAAACAAGCTGGGGGCGGCGGATGATGAGGTTGTGGCACCTGGATGCACGGTTGGGTAAAAACAAGCTGGGGGCGGCGGATGATGAGGTTGTGGCACCTGGATGCACGGTTGGGTAAAAACAAGCTGGGGGCGGCGGATGATGAGGTTGTGGCACCTGGATGCACGGTTGGGTAAAAACAAGCTGGGGGCGGCGGATGATGAGGTTGTGGCACCTGGATGCACGGTTGGGTAAAAACAAGCTGGGGGCGGCGGATGATGAGGTTGTGGCACCTGGATGCACGGTTGGGTAAAAACAAGCTGGGGGCGGCGGATGATGAGGTTGTGGCACCTGGATGCACGGTTGGGTAAAAACAAGCTGGGGGCGGCGGATGATGAGGTTGTGGCACCTGGATGCACGGTTGGGTAAAAACAAGCTGGGGGCGGCGGATGATGAGGTTGTGGCACCTGGATGCACGGTTGGGTAAAAACAAGCTGGGGGCGGCGGATGATGAGGTTGTGGCACCTGGATGCACGGTTGGGTAAAAACAAGCTGGGGGCGGCGGATGATGAGGTTGTGGCACCTGGATGCACGGTTGGGTAAAAACAAGCTGGGGGCGGCGGATGATGAGGTTGTGGCACCTGGATGCACGGTTGGGTAAAAACAAGCTGGGGGCGGCGGATGATGAGGTTGTGGCACCTGGATGCACGGTTGGGTAAAAACAAGCTGGGGGCGGCGGATGATGAGGTTGTGGCACCTGGATGCACGGTTGGGTAAAAACAAGCTGGGGGCGGCGGATGATGAGGTTGTGGCACCTGGATGCACGGTTGGGTAAAAACAAGCTGGGGGCGGCGGATGATGAGTTTGTGGCACCTGGATGCACGGTTGGGTAAAAAATAGCTGGGGGCGGCGGATGATGAGGTTGTGGCACCTGGATGCACGGTTGGGTAAAAACAAGCTGGGGGCGGCGGATGATGAGGTTGTGGCACCTGGATGCACGGTTGGGTAAAAACAAGCTGGGGGCGGCGGATGATGAGGTTGTGGCACCTGGATGCACGGTTGGGTAAAAACAAGCTGGGGGCGGCGGATGATGAGGTTGTGGCACCTGGATGCACGGTTGGGTAAAAACAAGCTGGGGGCGGCGGATGATGAGGTTGTGGCACCTGGATGCACGGTTGGGTAAAAACAAGCTGGGGGCGGCGGATGATGAGGTTGTGGCACCTGGATGCACGGTTGGGTAAAAACAAGCTGGGGGCGGCGGATGATGAGGTTGTGGCACCTGGATGCACGGTTGGGTAAAAACAAGCTGGGGGCGGGGGATGATGAGGTTGTGGCACCTGGATGCACGGTTGGGTAAAAACAAGCTGGGGGCGGCGGATGATGAGGTTGTGGCACCTGGATGCACGGTTGGGTAAAAACAAGCTGGGGGCGGCGGATGATGAGGTTGTGGCACCTGGATGCACGGTTGGGTAAAAACAAGCTGGGGGCGGCGGATGATGAGGTTGTGGCACCTGGATGCACGGTTGGGTAAAAACAAGCTGGGGGCGGGGGATGATGAGGTTGTGGCACCTGGATGCACGGTTGGGTAAAAACAAGCTGGGGGCGGCGGATGATGAGGTTGTGGCACCTGGATGCACGGTTGGGTAAAAACAAGCTGGGGGCGGCGGATGATGAGGTTGTGGCACCTGGATGCACGGTTGGGTAAAAACAAGCTGGGGGCGGCGGATGATGAGGTTGTGGCACCTGGATGCACGGTTGGGTAAAAACAAGCTGGGGGCGGCGGATGATGAGGTTGTGGCACCTGGATGCACGGTTGGGTAAAAACAAGCTGGGGGCGGCGGATGATGAGGTTGTGGCACCTGGATGCACGGTTGGGTAAAAACAAGCTGGGGGCGGCGGATGATGAGGTTGTGGCACCTGGATGCACGGTTGGGTAAAAACAAGCTGGGGGCGGCGGATGATGAGGTTGTGGCACCTGGATGCACGGTTGGGTAAAAACAAGCTGGGGGCGGCGGATGATGAGGTTGTGGCACCTGGATGCACGGTTGGGTAAAAACAAGCTGGGGGCGGCGGATGATGAGGTTGTGGCACCTGGATGCACGGTTGGGTAAAAACAAGCTGGGGGCGGCGGATGATGAGGTTGTGGCACCTGGATGCACGGTTGGGTAAAAACAAGCTGGGGGCGGCGGATGATGAGGTTGTGGCACCTGGATGCACGGTTGGGTAAAAACAAGCTGGGGGCGGCGGATGATGAGGTTGTGGCACCTGGATGCACGGTTGGGTAAAAACAAGCTGGGGGCGGCGGATGATGAGGTTGTGGCACCTGGATGCACGGTTGGGTAAAAACAAGCTGGGGGCGGCGGATGATGAGGTTGTGGCACCTGGATGCAGGGTTGGGTAAAAACAAGCTGGGGGCGGCGGATGATGAGGTTGTGGCACCTGGATGCACGGTTGGGTAAAAACAAGCTGGGGGCGGCGGATGATGAGGTTGTGGCACCTGGATGCACGGTTGGGTAAAAACAAGCTGGGGGCGGCGGATGATGAGGTTGTGGCACCTGGATGCACGGTTGGGTAAAAACAAGCTGGGGGCGGCGGATGATGAGGTTGTGGCACCTGGATGCACGGTTGGGTAAAAACAAGCTGGGGGCGGCGGATGATGAGGTTGTGGCACCTGGATGCACGGTTGGGTAAAAACAAGCTGGGGGCGGCGGATGATGAGGTTGTGGCACCTGGATGCACGGTTGGGTAAAAACAAGCTGGGGGCGGCGGATGATGAGGTTGTGGCACCTGGATGCACGGTTGGGTAAAAACAAGCTGGGGGCGGCGGATGATGAGGTTGTGGCACCTGGATGCACGGTTGGGTAAAAACAAGCTGGGGGCGGCGGATGATGAGGTTGTGGCACCTGGATGCACGGTTGGGTAAAAACAAGCTGGGGGCGGCGGATGATGAGGTTGTGGCACCTGGATGCACGGTTGGGTAAAAACAAGCTGGGGGCGGCGGATGATGAGGTTGTGGCACCTGGATGCACGGTTGGGTAAAAACAAGCTGGGGGCGGCGGATGATGAGGTTGTGGCACCTGGATGCACGGTTGGGTAAAAACAAGCTGGGGGCGGCGGATGATGAGGTTGTGGCACCTGGATGCACGGTTGGGTAAAAACAAGCTGGGGGCGGCGGATGATGAGGTTGTGGCACCTGGATGCACGGTTGGGTAAAAAATAGCTGGGGGCGGCGGATGATGAGGTTGTGGCACCTGGATGCACGGTTGGGTAAAAACAAGCTGGGGGCGGCGGATGATGAGGTTGTGGCACCTGGATGCACGGTTGGGTAAAAACAAGCTGGGGGCGGCGGATGATGAGGTTGTGGCACCTGGATGCACGGTTGGGTAAAAACAAGCTGGGGGCGGCGGATGATGAGGTTGTGGCACCTGGATGCACGGTTGGGTAAAAACAAGCTGGGGGCGGCGGATGATGAGGTTGTGGCACCTGGATGCACGGTTGGGTAAAAACAAGCTGGGGGCGGCGGATGATGAGGTTGTGGCACCTGGATGCACGGTTGGGTAAAAACAAGCTGGGGGCGGCGGATGATGAGGTTGTGGCACCTGGATGCACGGTTGGGTAAAAACAAGCTGGGGGCGGCGGATGATGAGGTTGTGGCACCTGGATGCACGGTTGGGTAAAAACAAGCTGGGGGCGGGGGATGATGAGGTTGTGGCACCTGGATGCACGGTTGGGTAAAAACAAGCTGGGGGCGGCGGATGATGAGGTTGTGGCACCTGGATGCACGGTTGGGTAAAAACAAGCTGGGGGCGGCGGATGATGAGGTTGTGGCACCTGGATGCACGGTTGGGTAAAAACAAGCTGGGGGCGGCGGATGATGAGGTTGTGGCACCTGGATGCACGGTTGGGTAAAAACAAGCTGGGGGCGGCGGATGATGAGGTTGTGGCACCTGGATGCACGGTTGGGTAAAAACAAGCTGGGGGCGGCGGATGATGAGGTTGTGGCACCTGGATGCACGGTTGGGTAAAAACAAGCTGGGGGCGGCGGATGATGAGGTTGTGGCACCTGGATGCACGGTTGGGTAAAAACAAGCTGGGGGCGGCGGATGATGAGGTTGTGGCACCTGGATGCACGGTTGGGTAAAAACAAGCTGGGGGCGGCGGATGATGAGGTTGTGGCACCTGGATGCACGGTTGGGTAAAAACAAGCTGGGGGCGGCGGATGATGAGGTTGTGGCACCTGGATGCACGGTTGGGTAAAAACAAGCTGGGGGCGGCGGATGATGAGGTTGTGGCACCTGGATGCACGGTTGGGTAAAAACAAGCTGGGGGCGGCGGATGATGAGGTTGTGGCACCTGGATGCACGGTTGGGTAAAAACAAGCTGGGGGCGGCGGATGATGAGGTTGTGGCACCTGGATGCACGGTTGGGTAAAAACAAGCTGGGGGCGGCGGATGATGAGGTTGTGGCACCTGGATGCACGGTTGGGTAAAAACAAGCTGGGGGCGGCGGATGATGAGGTTGTGGCACCTGGATGCACGGTTGGGTAAAAACAAGCTGGGGGCGGCGGATGATGAGGTTGTGGCACCTGGATGCACGGTTGGGTAAAAACAAGCTGGGGGCGGCGGATGATGAGGTTGTGGCACCTGGATGCACGGTTGGGTAAAAACAAGCTGGGGGCGGCGGATGATGAGGTTGTGGCACCTGGATGCACGGTTGGGTAAAAACAAGCTGGGGGCGGCGGATGATGAGGTTGTGGCACCTGGATGCACGGTTGGGTAAAAACAAGCTGGGGGCGGCGGATGATGAGGTTGTGGCACCTGGATGCACGGTTGGGTAAAAACAAGCTGGGGGCGGCGGATGATGAGTTTGTGGCACCTGGATGCACGGTTGGGTAAAAAATAGCTGGGGGCGGCGGATGATGAGGTTGTGGCACCTGGATGCACGGTTGGGTAAAAAGAAGCTGGGGGCGGCGGATGATGAGGTTGTGGCACCTGGATGCACGGTTGGGTAAAAACAAGCTGGGGGCGGCGGATGATGAGGTTGTGGCACCTGGATGCACGGTTGGGTAAAAACAAGCTGGGGGCGGCGGATGATGAGGTTGTGGCACCTGGATGCACGGTTGGGTAAAAACAAGCTGGGGGCGGCGGATGATGAGGTTGTGGCACCTGGATGCACGGTTGGGTAAAAACAAGCTGGGGGCGGCGGATGATGAGGTTGTGGCACCTGGATGCACGGTTGGGTAAAAACAAGCTGGGGGCGGCGGATGATGAGGTTGTGGCACCTGGATGCACGGTTGGGTAAAAACAAGCTGGGGGCGGCGGATGATGAGGTTGTGGCACCTGGATGCACGGTTGGGTAAAAACAAGCTGGGGGCGGCGGATGATGAGGTTGTGGCACCTGGATGCACGGTTGGGTAAAAACAAGCTGGGGGCGGCGGATGATGAGGTTGTGGCACCTGGATGCACGGTTGGGTAAAAACAAGCTGGGGGCGGCGGATGATGAGGTTGTGGCACCTGGATGCACGGTTGGGTAAAAACAAGCTGGGGGCGGCGGATGATGAGGTTGTGGCACCTGGATGCACGGTTGGGTAAAAACAAGCTGGGGGCGGCGGATGATGAGGTTGTGGCACCTGGATGCACGGTTGGGTAAAAACAAGCTGGGGGCGGCGGATGATGAGGTTGTGGCACCTGGATGCACGGTTGGGTAAAAACAAGCTGGGGGCGGCGGATGATGAGGTTGTGGCACCTGGATGCACGGTTGGGTAAAAACAAGCTGGGGGCGGCGGATGATGAGGTTGTGGCACCTGGATGCACGGTTGGGTAAAAACAAGCTGGGGGCGGCGGATGATGAGGTTGTGGCACCTGGATGCACGGTTGGGTAAAAACAAGCTGGGGGCGGCGGATGATGAGGTTGTGGCACCTGGATGCACGGTTGGGTAAAAACAAGCTGGGGGCGGCGGATGATGAGGTTGTGGCACCTGGATGCACGGTTGGGTAAAAACAAGCTGGGGGCGGCGGATGATGAGGTTGTGGCACCTGGATGCACGGTTGGGTAAAAACAAGCTGGGGGCGGCGGATGATGAGGTTGTGGCACCTGGATGCACGGTTGGGTAAAAACAAGCTGGGGGCGGCGGATGATGAGGTTGTGGCACCTGGATGCACGGTTGGGTAAAAACAAGCTGGGGGCGGCGGATGATGAGGTTGTGGCACCTGGATGCACGGTTGGGTAAAAACAAGCTGGGGGCGGCGGATGATGAGGTTGTGGCACCTGGATGCACGGTTGGGTAAAAACAAGCTGGGGCGGGGGATGATGAGGTTGTGGCACCTGGATGCACGGTTGGGTAAAAACAAGCTGGGGGCGGCGGATGATGAGGTTGTGGCACCTGGATGCACGGTTGGGTAAAAACAAGCTGGGGGCGGCGGATGATGAGGTTGTGGCACCTGGATGCACGGTTGGGTAAAAACAAGCTGGGGGCGGCGGATGATGAGGTTGTGGCACCTGGATGCACGGTTGGGTAAAAACAAGCTGGGGGCGGCGGATGATGAGGTTGTGGCACCTGGATGCACGGTTGGGTAAAAACAAGCTGGGGGCGGCGGATGATGAGGTTGTGGCACCTGGATGCACGGTTGGGTAAAAACAAGCTGGGGGCGGCGGATGATGAGGTTGTGGCACCTGGATGCACGGTTGGGTAAAAACAAGCTGGGGGCGGCGGATGATGAGGTTGTGGCACCTGGATGCACGGTTGGGTAAAAACAAGCTGGGGGCGGCGGATGATGAGGTTGTGGCACCTGGATGCACGGTTGGGTAAAAACAAGCTGGGGGCGGCGGATGATGAGGTTGTGGCACCTGGATGCACGGTTGGGTAAAAACAAGCTGGGGGCGGCGGATGATGAGGTTGTGGCACCTGGATGCACGGTTGGGTAAAAACAAGCTGGGGGCGGCGGATGATGAGGTTGTGGCACCTGGATGCACGGTTGGGTAAAAACAAGCTGGGGGCGGCGGATGATGAGGTTGTGGCACCTGGATGCACGGTTGGGTAAAAACAAGCTGGGGGCGGCGGATGATGAGGTTGTGGCACCTGGATGCACGGTTGGGTAAAAACAAGCTGGGGGCGGCGGATGATGAGGTTGTGGCACCTGGATGCACGGTTGGGTAAAAACAAGCTGGGGGCGGCGGATGATGAGGTTGTGGCACCTGGATGCACGGTTGGGTAAAAACAAGCTGGGGGCGGCGGATGATGAGGTTGTGGCACCTGGATGCACGGTTGGGTAAAAACAAGCTGGGGGCGGCGGATGATGAGGTTGTGGCACCTGGATGCACGGTTGGGTAAAAACAAGCTGGGGGCGGCGGATGATGAGGTTGTGGCACCTGGATGCACGGTTGGGTAAAAACAAGCTGGGGGCGGCGGATGATGAGGTTGTGGCACCTGGATGCACGGTTGGGTAAAAACAAGCTGGGGGCGGCGGATGATGAGGTTGTGGCACCTGGATGCACGGTTGGGTAAAAACAAGCTGGGGGCGGCGGATGATGAGGTTGTGGCACCTGGATGCACGGTTGGGTAAAAACAAGCTGGGGGCGGCGGATGATGAGGTTGTGGCACCTGGATGCACGGTTGGGTAAAAACAAGCTGGGGGCGGCGGATGATGAGGTTGTGGCACCTGGATGCACGGTTGGGTAAAAACAAGCTGGGGGCGGCGGATGATGAGGTTGTGGCACCTGGATGCACGGTTGGGTAAAAACAAGCTGGGGGCGGCGGATGATGAGGTTGTGGCACCTGGATGCACGGTTGGGTAAAAACAAGCTGGGGGCGGCGGATGATGAGGTTGTGGCACCTGGATGCACGGTTGGGTAAAAACAAGCTGGGGGCGGCGGATGATGAGGTTGTGGCACCTGGATGCACGGTTGGGTAAAAACAAGCTGGGGGCGGCGGATGATGAGGTTGTGGCACCTGGATGCACGGTTGGGTAAAAACAAGCTGGGGGCGGCGGATGATGAGGTTGTGGCACCTGGATGCACGGTTGGGTAAAAACAAGCTGGGGGCGGCGGATGATGAGGTTGTGGCACCTGGATGCACGGTTGGGTAAAAACAAGCTGGGGGCGGCGGATGATGAGGTTGTGGCACCTGGATGCACGGTTGGGTAAAAACAAGCTGGGGGCGGCGGATGATGAGGTTGTGGCACCTGGATGCACGGTTGGGTAAAAACAAGCTGGGGGCGGCGGATGATGAGGTTGTGGCACCTGGATGCACGGTTGGGTAAAAACAAGCTGGGGGCGGCGGATGATGAGGTTGTGGCACCTGGATGCACGGTTGGGTAAAAACAAGCTGGGGGCGGCGGATGATGAGGTTGTGGCACCTGGATGCACGGTTGGGTAAAAACAAGCTGGGGGCGGCGGATGATGAGGTTGTGGCACCTGGATGCACGGTTGGGTAAAAACAAGCTGGGGGCGGCGGATGATGAGGTTGTGGCACCTGGATGCACGGTTGGGTAAAAACAAGCTGGGGGCGGCGGATGATGAGGTTGTGGCACCTGGATGCACGGTTGGGTAAAAACAAGCTGGGGGCGGCGGATGATGAGGTTGTGGCACCTGGATGCACGGTTGGGTAAAAACAAGCTGGGGGCGGCGGATGATGAGGTTGTGGCACCTGGATGCACGGTTGGGTAAAAACAAGCTGGGGGCGGCGGATGATGAGGTTGTGGCACCTGGATGCACGGTTGGGTAAAAACAAGCTGGGGGCGGCGGATGATGAGGTTGTGGCACCTGGATGCACGGTTGGGTAAAAACAAGCTGGGGCGGCGGATGATGAGGTTGTGGCACCTGGATGCACGGTTGGGTAAAAACAAGCTGGGGGCGGCGGATGATGAGGTTGTGGCACCTGGATGCACGGTTGGGTAAAAACAAGCTGGGGGCGGCGGATGATGAGGTTGTGGCACCTGGATGCACGGTTGGGTAAAAACAAGCTGGGGGCGGCGGATGATGAGGTTGTGGCACCTGGATGCACGGTTGGGTAAAAACAAGCTGGGGGCGGCGGATGATGAGGTTGTGGCACCTGGATGCACGGTTGGGTAAAAACAAGCTGGGGGCGGCGGATGATGAGGTTGTGGCACCTGGATGCACGGTTGGGTAAAAACAAGCTGGGGGCGGCGGATGATGAGGTTGTGGCACCTGGATGCACGGTTGGGTAAAAACAAGCTGGGGGCGGCGGATGATGAGGTTGTGGCACCTGGATGCACGGTTGGGTAAAAACAAGCTGGGGGCGGCGGATGATGAGGTTGTGGCACCTGGATGCACGGTTGGGTAAAAACAAGCTGGGGGCGGCGGATGATGAGGTTGTGGCACCTGGATGCACGGTTGGGTAAAAACAAGCTGGGGGCGGCGGATGATGAGGTTGTGGCACCTGGATGCACGGTTGGGTAAAAACAAGCTGGGGGCGGCGGATGATGAGGTTGTGGCACCTGGATGCACGGTTGGGTAAAAACAAGCTGGGGGCGGCGGATGATGAGGTTGTGGCACCTGGATGCACGGTTGGGTAAAAACAAGCTGGGGGCGGCGGATGATGAGGTTGTGGCACCTGGATGCACGGTTGGGTAAAAACAAGCTGGGGGCGGCGGATGATGAGGTTGTGGCACCTGGATGCACGGTTGGGTAAAAACAAGCTGGGGGCGGCGGATGATGAGGTTGTGGCACCTGGATGCACGGTTGGGTAAAAACAAGCTGGGGGCGGCGGATGATGAGGTTGTGGCACCTGGATGCACGGTTGGGTAAAAACAAGCTGGGGGCGGCGGATGATGAGGTTGTGGCACCTGGATGCACGGTTGGGTAAAAACAAGCTGGGGGCGGCGGATGATGAGGTTGTGGCACCTGGATGCACGGTTGGGTAAAAACAAGCTGGGGGCGGCGGATGATGAGGTTGTGGCACCTGGATGCAGGGTTGGGTAAAAACAAGCTGGGGGCGGCGGATGATGAGGTTGTGGCACCTGGATGCACGGTTGGGTAAAAACAAGCTGGGGGCGGCGGATGATGAGGTTGTGGCACCTGGATGCACGGTTGGGTAAAAACAAGCTGGGGGCGGCGGATGATGAGGTTGTGGCACCTGGATGCACGGTTGGGTAAAAACAAGCTGGGGGCGGCGGATGATGAGGTTGTGGCACCTGGATGCACGGTTGGGTAAAAACAAGCTGGGGGCGGCGGATGATGAGGTTGTGGCACCTGGATGCACGGTTGGGTAAAAACAAGCTGGGGGCGGCGGATGATGAGGTTGTGGCACCTGGATGCACGGTTGGGTAAAAACAAGCTGGGGGCGGCGGATGATGAGGTTGTGGCACCTGGATGCACGGTTGGGTAAAAACAAGCTGGGGGCGGCGGATGATGAGGTTGTGGCACCTGGATGCACGGTTGGGTAAAAACAAGCTGGGGGCGGCGGATGATGAGGTTGTGGCACCTGGATGCACGGTTGGGTAAAAACAAGCTGGGGGCGGCGGATGATGAGGTTGTGGCACCTGGATGCACGGTTGGGTAAAAACAAGCTGGGGGCGGCGGATGATGAGGTTGTGGCACCTGGATGCACGGTTGGGTAAAAACAAGCTGGGGGCGGCGGATGATGAGGTTGTGGCACCTGGATGCACGGTTGGGTAAAAACAAGCTGGGGGCGGCGGATGATGAGGTTGTGGCACCTGGATGCACGGTTGGGTAAAAACAAGCTGGGGGCGGCGGATGATGAGGTTGTGGCACCTGGATGCACGGTTGGGTAAAAACAAGCTGGGGGCGGCGGATGATGAGGTTGTGGCACCTGGATGCACGGTTGGGTAAAAACAAGCTGGGGGCGGCGGATGATGAGGTTGTGGCACCTGGATGCACGGTTGGGTAAAAACAAGCTGGGGGCGGCGGATGATGAGGTTGTGGCACCTGGATGCACGGTTGGGTAAAAACAAGCTGGGGGCGGCGGATGATGAGGTTGTGGCACCTGGATGCACGGTTGGGTAAAAACAAGCTGGGGGCGGGGGATGATGAGGTTGTGGCACCTGGATGCACGGTTGGGTAAAAACAAGCTGGCGGCGGCGGATGATGAGGTTGTGGCACCTGGATGCACGGTTGGGTAAAAACAAGCTGGGGGCGGCGGATGATGAGGTTGTGGCACCTGGATGCACGGTTGGGTAAAAACAAGCTGGGGGCGGCGGATGATGAGGTTGTGGCACCTGGATGCACGGTTGGGTAAAAACAAGCTGGGGGCGGCGGATGATGAGGTTGTGGCACCTGGATGCACGGTTGGGTAAAAACAAGCTGGGGGCGGCGGATGATGAGGTTGTGGCACCTGGATGCACGGTTGGGTAAAAACAAGCTGGGGGCGGCGGATGATGAGGTTGTGGCACCTGGATGCACGGTTGGGTAAAAACAAGCTGGGGGCGGCGGATGATGAGGTTGTGGCACCTGGATGCAGGGTTGGGTAAAAACAAGCAGGGGGCGGCGGATGATTAGGTTGTTTCACCTGGATTTACGGTTGGGTAAAAACAAGATGGGGCGGGGGATGATGAGGTTGTGGCACCTGGATGCACGGTTGGGTAAAAACAAGCTGGGGGCGGCGGATGATGAGGTTGTGGCACCTGGATGCACGGTTGGGTAAAAACAAGCTGGGGGCGGCGGATGATGAGGTTGTGGCACCTGGATGCACGGTTGGGTAAAAACAAGCTGGGGGCGGCGGATGATGAGGTTGTGGCACCTGGATGCACGGTTGGGTAAAAACAAGCTGGGGGCGGCGGATGATGAGGTTGTGGCACCTGGATGCACGGTTGGGTAAAAACAAGCTGGGGGCGGCGGATGATGAGGTTGTGGCACCTGGATGCACGGTTGGGTAAAAACAAGCTGGGGGCGGGGGATGATGAGGTTGTGGCACCTGGATGCACGGTTGGGTAAAAACAAGCTGGGGGCGGCGGATGATGAGGTTGTGGCACCTGGATGCACGGTTGGGTAAAAACAAGCTGGGGGCGGCGGATGATGAGGTTGTGGCACCTGGATGCACGGTTGGGTAAAAAATAGCTGGGGGCGGCGGATGATGAGGTTGTGGCACCTGGATGCACGGTTGGGTAAAAAGAAGCTGGGGGCGGCGGATGATGAGGTTGTGGCACCTGGATGCAGGGTTGGGTAAAAACAAGCTGGGGGCGGCGGATGATGAGGTTGTTTACCTGGATGCACGGTTGGGTAAAAACAAGCTGGGGGCGGGGGATGATGAGGTTGTGGCACCTGGATGCACGGTTGGGTAAAAACAAGCTGGGGGCGGCGGATGATGAGGTTGTGGCACCTGGATGCACGGTTGGGTAAAAACAAGCTGGGGGCGGCGGATGATGAGGTTGTGGCACCTGGATGCAGGGTTGGGTAAAAACAAGCTGGGGGCGGCGGATGATGAGGTTGTGGCACCTGGATGCACGGTTGGGTAAAAACAAGCTGGGGCGGCGGATGATGAGGTTGTGGCACCTGGATGCACGGTTGGGTAAAAACAAGCTGGGGGCGGCGGATGATGAGGTTGTGGCACCTGGATGCACGGTTGGGTAAAAACAAGCTGGGGGCGGCGGATGATGAGGTTGTGGCACCTGGATGCACGGTTGGGTAAAAACAAGCTGGGGGCGGCGGATGATGAGGTTGTGGCACCTGGATGCACGGTTGGGTAAAAACAAGCTGGGGGCGGCGGATGATGAGGTTGTGGCACCTGGATGCACGGTTGGGTAAAAACAAGCTGGGGGCGGCGGATGATGAGGTTGTGGCACCTGGATGCACGGTTGGGTAAAAACAAGCTGGGGGCGGCGGATGATGAGGTTGTGGCACCTGGATGCACGGTTGGGTAAAAACAAGCTGGGGGCGGCGGATGATGAGGTTGTGGCACCTGGATGCACGGTTGGGTAAAAACAAGCTGGGGGCGGCGGATGATGAGGTTGTGGCACCTGGATGCACGGTTGGGTAAAAAATAGCTGGGGGCGGCGGATGATGAGGTTGTGGCACCTGGATGCACGGTTGGGTAAAAACAAGCTGGGGGCGGCGGATGATGAGGTTGTGGCACCTGGATGCACGGTTGGGTAAAAACAAGCTGGGGGCGGCGGATGATGAGGTTGTGGCACCTGGATGCACGGTTGGGTAAAAACAAGCTGGGGGCGGCGGATGATGAGGTTGTGGCACCTGGATGCACGGTTGGGTAAAAACAAGCTGGGGGCGGCGGATGATGAGGTTGTGGCACCTGGATGCACGGTTGGGTAAAAAGAAGCTGGGGGCGGCGGATGATGAGGTTGTGGCACCTGGATGCAGGGTTGGGTAAAAACAAGCTGGGGGCGGCGGATGATGAGGTTGTTTACCTGGATGCACGGTTGGGTAAAAACAAGCTGGGGGCGGGGGATGATGAGGTTGTGGCACCTGGATGCACGGTTGGGTAAAAAGAAGCTGGGGGCGGCGGATGATGAGGTTGTGGCACCTGGATGCACGGTTGGGTAAAAAGAAGCTGGGGGCGGCGGATGATGAGGTTGTGGCACCTGGATGCAGGGTTGGGTAAAAACAAGCTGGAGGCGGCGGATGATGAGGTTGTGGCACCTGGATGCACGGTTGGGTAAAAACAAGCTATGGGCGGGGGATGATGAGGTTGTGGCACCTGGATGCACGGTTGGGTAAAAACAAGCTGGGGGCGGCGGATGATGAGGTTGTGGCACCTGGATGCAGGGTTGGGTAAAAACAAGCTGGGGGCGGCGGATGATGAGGTTGTGGCACCTGGATGCACGGTTGGGTAAAAACAAGCTGGGGGCGGCGGATGATGAGGTTGTGGCACCTGGATGCAGGGTTGGGTAAAAACAAGCTGGGGGCGGCGGATGATGAGGTTGTGGCACCTGGATGCACGGTTGGGTAAAAACAAGCTGGAGGCGGCGGATGATGAGGTTGTGGCACCTGGATGCAGGGTTGGGTAAAAACAAGCTGGGGGCGGGGGATGATGAGGTTGTGGCACCTGGATGCACGGTTGGGTAAAAACAAGCTGGGGGCGGCGGATGATGAGGTTGTGGCACCTGGATGCAGGGTTGGGTAAAAACAAGCTGGGGGCGGCGGATGATGAGGTTGTGGCACCTGGATGCACGGTTGGGTAAAAACAAGCTGGGGGCGGCGGATGATGAGGTTGTGGCACCTGGATGCAGGGTTGGGTAAAAACAAGCTGGGGGCGGGGGATGATGAGGTTGTGGCACCTGGATGCACGGTTGGGTAAAAACAAGCTGGGGGCGGCGGATGATGAGGTTGTGGCACCTGGATGCACGGTTGGGTAAAAACAAGCTGGAGGCGGCGGATGATGAGGTTGTGGCACCTGGATGCAGGGTTGGGTAAAAACAAGCTGGGGGCGGGGGATGATGAGGTTGTGGCACCTGGATGCACGGTTGGGTAAAAACAAGCTGGGGGCGGCGGATGATGAGGTTGTGGCACCTGGATGCAGGGTTGGGTAAAAACAAGCTGGGGGCGGGGGATGATGAGGTTGTGGCACCTGGATGCACGGTTGGGTAAAAACAAGCTGGGGCGGCGGATGATGAGGTTGTGGCACCTGGATGCACGGTTGGGTAAAAACAAGCTGGGGGCGGCGGATGATGAGGTTGTGGCACCTGGATGCACGGTTGGGTAAAAACAAGCTGGGGGCGGCGGATGATGAGGTTGTGGCACCTGGATGCACTGATGATGGCACCTGGATGCACGGTTGGGTAAAAACAAGCTGGGGGCGGCGGATGATGAGGTTGTGGCACCTGGATGCACGGTTGGGTAAAAACAAGCTGGGGGCGGCGGATGATGAGGTTGTGGCACCTGGATGCACGGTTGGGTAAAAACAAGCTGGGGGCGGCGGATGATGAGGTTGTGGCACCTGGATGCACGGTTGGGTAAAAACAAGCTGGGGGCGGCGGATGATGAGGTTGTGGCACCTGGATGCACGGTTGGGTAAAAACAAGCTGGGGGCGGCGGATGATGAGGTTGTGGCACCTGGATGCACGGTTGGGTAAAAACAAGCTGGGGGCGGCGGATGATGAGGTTGTGGCACCTGGATGCACGGTTGGGTAAAAACAAGCTGGGGGCGGCGGATGATGAGGTTGTGGCACCTGGATGCACGGTTGGGTAAAAACAAGCTGGGGGCGGCGGATGATGAGGTTGTGGCACCTGGATGCACGGTTGGGTAAAAACAAGCTGGGGGCGGCGGATGATGAGGTTGTGGCACCTGGATGCACGGTTGGGTAAAAACAAGCTGGGGGCGGCGGATGATGAGGTTGTGGCACCTGGATGCACGGTTGGGTAAAAACAAGCTGGGGGCGGCGGATGATGAGGTTGTGGCACCTGGATGCACGGTTGGGTAAAAACAAGCTGGGGGCGGCGGATGATGAGGTTGTGGCACCTGGATGCACGGTTGGGTAAAAACAAGCTGGGGGCGGCGGATGATGAGGTTGTGGCACCTGGATGCACGGTTGGGTAAAAACAAGCTGGGGGCGGCGGATGATGAGGTTGTGGCACCTGGATGCACGGTTGGGTAAAAACAAGCTGGGGGCGGCGGATGATGAGGTTGTGGCACCTGGATGCACGGTTGGGTAAAAACAAGCTGGGGGCGGCGGATGATGAGGTTGTGGCACCTGGATGCACGGTTGGGTAAAAACAAGCTGGGGGCGGCGGATGATGAGGTTGTGGCACCTGGATGCACGGTTGGGTAAAAACAAGCTGGGGGCGGCGGATGATGAGGTTGTGGCACCTGGATGCACGGTTGGGTAAAAACAAGCTGGGGGCGGCGGATGATGAGGTTGTGGCACCTGGATGCACGGTTGGGTAAAAACAAGCTGGGGGCGGCGGATGATGAGGTTGTGGCACCTGGATGCACGGTTGGGTAAAAACAAGCTGGGGGCGGCGGATGATGAGGTTGTGGCACCTGGATGCACGGTTGGGTAAAAACAAGCTGGGGGCGGCGGATGATGAGGTTGTGGCACCTGGATGCACGGTTGGGTAAAAACAAGCTGGGGGCGGCGGATGATGAGGTTGTGGCACCTGGATGCACGGTTGGGTAAAAACAAGCTGGGGGCGGCGGATGATGAGGTTGTGGCACCTGGATGCACGGTTGGGTAAAAACAAGCTGGGGGCGGCGGATGATGAGGTTGTGGCACCTGGATGCACGGTTGGGTAAAAACAAGCTGGGGGCGGCGGATGATGAGGTTGTGGCACCTGGATGCACGGTTGGGTAAAAACAAGCTGGGGGCGGCGGATGATGAGGTTGTGGCACCTGGATGCACGGTTGGGTAAAAACAAGCTGGGGGCGGCGGATGATGAGGTTGTGGCACCTGGATGCACGGTTGGGTAAAAACAAGCTGGGGGCGGCGGATGATGAGGTTGTGGCACCTGGATGCACGGTTGGGTAAAAACAAGCTGGGGGCGGCGGATGATGAGGTTGTGGCACCTGGATGCACGGTTGGGTAAAAACAAGCTGGGGGCGGCGGATGATGAGGTTGTGGCACCTGGATGCACGGTTGGGTAAAAACAAGCTGGGGGCGGCGGATGATGAGGTTGTGGCACCTGGATGCACGGTTGGGTAAAAACAAGCTGGGGGCGGCGGATGATGAGGTTGTGGCACCTGGATGCACGGTTGGGTAAAAACAAGCTGGGGGCGGCGGATGATGAGGTTGTGGCACCTGGATGCACGGTTGGGTAAAAACAAGCTGGGGGCGGCGGATGATGAGGTTGTGGCACCTGGATGCAGGGTTGGGTAAAAACAAGCTGGGGGCGGCGGATGATGAGGTTGTGGCACCTGGATGCACGGTTGGGTAAAAACAAGCTGGGGCGGCGGATGATGAGGTTGTGGCACCTGGATGCACGGTTGGGTAAAAACAAGCTGGGGGCGGCGGATGATGAGGTTGTGGCACCTGGATGCACGGTTGGGTAAAAACAAGCTGGGGGCGGCGGATGATGAGGTTGTGGCACCTGGATGCACGGTTGGGTAAAAACAAGCTGGGGGCGGCGGATGATGAGGTTGTGGCACCTGGATGCACGGTTGGGTAAAAACAAGCTGGGGGCGGCGGATGATGAGGTTGTGGCACCTGGATGCACGGTTGGGTAAAAACAAGCTGGGGGCGGCGGATGATGAGGTTGTGGCACCTGGATGCACGGTTGGGTAAAAACAAGCTGGGGGCGGCGGATGATGAGGTTGTGGCACCTGGATGCACGGTTGGGTAAAAACAAGCTGGGGGCGGCGGATGATGAGGTTGTGGCACCTGGATGCACGGTTGGGTAAAAACAAGCTGGGGGCGGCGGATGATGAGGTTGTGGCACCTGGATGCACGGTTGGGTAAAAACAAGCTGGGGGCGGCGGATGATGAGGTTGTGGCACCTGGATGCACGGTTGGGTAAAAACAAGCTGGGGGCGGCGGATGATGAGGTTGTGGCACCTGGATGCACGGTTGGGTAAAAACAAGCTGGGGGCGGCGGATGATGAGGTTGTGGCACCTGGATGCACGGTTGGGTAAAAACAAGCTGGGGGCGGCGGATGATGAGGTTGTGGCACCTGGATGCACGGTTGGGTAAAAACAAGCTGGGGGCGGCGGATGATGAGGTTGTGGCACCTGGATGCACGGTTGGGTAAAAACAAGCTGGGGGCGGCGGATGATGAGGTTGTGGCACCTGGATGCACGGTTGGGTAAAAACAAGCTGGGGGCGGCGGATGATGAGGTTGTGGCACCTGGATGCACGGTTGGGTAAAAACAAGCTGGGGGCGGCGGATGATGAGGTTGTGGCACCTGGATGCACGGTTGGGTAAAAACAAGCTGGGGGCGGCGGATGATGAGGTTGTGGCACCTGGATGCACGGTTGGGTAAAAACAAGCTGGGGGCGGCGGATGATGAGGTTGTGGCACCTGGATGCACGGTTGGGTAAAAACAAGCTGGGGGCGGCGGATGATGAGGTTGTGGCACCTGGATGCACGGTTGGGTAAAAACAAGCTGGGGGCGGCGGATGATGAGGTTGTGGCACCTGGATGCACGGTTGGGTAAAAACAAGCTGGGGGCGGCGGATGATGAGGTTGTGGCACCTGGATGCACGGTTGGGTAAAAACAAGCTGGGGGCGGCGGATGATGAGGTTGTGGCACCTGGATGCACGGTTGGGTAAAAACAAGCTGGGGGCGGCGGATGATGAGGTTGTGGCACCTGGATGCACGGTTGGGTAAAAACAAGCTGGGGGCGGCGGATGATGAGGTTGTGGCACCTGGATGCACGGTTGGGTAAAAACAAGCTGGGGGCGGCGGATGATGAGGTTGTGGCACCTGGATGCACGGTTGGGTAAAAACAAGCTGGGGGCGGCGGATGATGAGGTTGTGGCACCTGGATGCACGGTTGGGTAAAAACAAGCTGGGGGCGGCGGATGATGAGGTTGTGGCACCTGGATGCACGGTTGGGTAAAAACAAGCTGGGGGCGGCGGATGATGAGGTTGTGGCACCTGGATGCACGGTTGGGTAAAACAAGCTGGGGGCGGCGGATGATGAGGTTGTGGCACCTGGATGCACGGTTGGGTAAAAACAAGCTGGGGGCGGCGGATGATGAGGTTGTGGCACCTGGATGCACGGTTGGGTAAAAACAAGCTGGGGGCGGCGGATGATGAGGTTGTGGCACCTGGATGCACGGTTGGGTAAAAACAAGCTGGGGGCGGCGGATGATGAGGTTGTGGCACCTGGATGCACGGTTGGGTAAAAACAAGCTGGGGGCGGCGGATGATGAGGTTGTGGCACCTGGATGCACGGTTGGGTAAAAACAAGCTGGGGGCGGCGGATGATGAGGTTGTGGCACCTGGATGCACGGTTGGGTAAAAACAAGCTGGGAGGCGGCGGATGATGAGGTTGTGGCACCTGGATGCACGGTTGGGTAAAAACAAGCTGGGGGCGGCGGATGATGAGGTTGTGGCACCTGGATGCACGGTTGGGTAAAAACAAGCTGGGGGCGGCGGATGATGAGGTTGTGGCACCTGGATGCACGGTTGGGTAAAAACAAGCTGGGGGCGGCGGATGATGAGGTTGTGGCACCTGGATGCACGGTTGGGTAAAAACAAGCTGGGGGCGGCGGATGATGAGGTTGTGGCACCTGGATGCACGGTTGGGTAAAAACAAGCTGGGGGCGGCGGATGATGAGGTTGTGGCACCTGGATGCACGGTTGGGTAAAAACAAGCTGGGGGCGGCGGATGATGAGGTTGTGGCACCTGGATGCACGGTTGGGTAAAAACAAGCTGGGGGCGGCGGATGATGAGGTTGTGGCACCTGGATGCACGGTTGGGTAAAAACAAGCTGGGGGCGGCGGATGATGAGGTTGTGGCACCTGGATGCACGGTTGGGTAAAAACAAGCTGGGGGCGGCGGATGATGAGGTTGTGGCACCTGGATGCACGGTTGGGTAAAAACAAGCTGGGGGCGGCGGATGATGAGGTTGTGGCACCTGGATGCACGGTTGGGTAAAAACAAGCTGGGGGCGGCGGATGATGAGGTTGTGGCACCTGGATGCACGGTTGGGTAAAAACAAGCTGGGGGCGGCGGATGATGAGGTTGTGGCACCTGGATGCACGGTTGGGTAAAAACAAGCTGGGGGCGGCGGATGATGAGGTTGTGGCACCTGGATGCACGGTTGGGTAAAAACAAGCTGGGGGCGGCGGATGATGAGGTTGTGGCACCTGGATGCACGGTTGGGTAAAAACAAGCTGGGGGCGGCGGATGATGAGGTTGTGGCACCTGGATGCACGGTTGGGTAAAAACAAGCTGGGGGCGGCGGATGATGAGGTTGTGGCACCTGGATGCACGGTTGGGTAAAAACAAGCTGGGGGCGGCGGATGATGAGGTTGTGGCACCTGGATGCACGGTTGGGTAAAAACAAGCTGGGGGCGGCGGATGATGAGGTTGTGGCACCTGGATGCACGGTTGGGTAAAAACAAGCTGGGGGCGGCGGATGATGAGGTTGTGGCACCTGGATGCACGGTTGGGTAAAAACAAGCTGGGGGCGGCGGATGATGAGGTTGTGGCACCTGGATGCACGGTTGGGTAAAAACAAGCTGGGGGCGGCGGATGATGAGGTTGTGGCACCTGGATGCACGGTTGGGTAAAAACAAGCTGGGGGCGGCGGATGATGAGGTTGTGGCACCTGGATGCACGGTTGGGTAAAAACAAGCTGGGGGCGGCGGATGATGAGGTTGTGGCACCTGGATGCACGGTTGGGTAAAAACAAGCTGGGGGCGGCGGATGATGAGGTTGTGGCACCTGGATGCACGGTTGGGTAAAAACAAGCTGGGGGCGGCGGATGATGAGGTTGTGGCACCTGGATGCACGGTTGGGTAAAAACAAGCTGGGGGCGGCGGATGATGAGGTTGTGGCACCTGGATGCACGGTTGGGTAAAAACAAGCTGGGGGCGGCGGATGATGAGGTTGTGGCACCTGGATGCACGGTTGGGTAAAAACAAGCTGGGGGCGGCGGATGATGAGGTTGTGGCACCTGGATGCACGGTTGGGTAAAAACAAGCTGGGGGCGGCGGATGATGAGGTTGTGGCACCTGGATGCACGGTTGGGTAAAAACAAGCTGGGGGCGGCGGATGATGAGGTTGTGGCACCTGGATGCACGGTTGGGTAAAAACAAGCTGGGGGCGGCGGATGATGAGGTTGTGGCACCTGGATGCACGGTTGGGTAAAAACAAGCTGGGGGCGGCGGATGATGAGGTTGTGGCACCTGGATGCACGGTTGGGTAAAAACAAGCTGGGGGCGGCGGATGATGAGGTTGTGGCACCTGGATGCACGGTTGGGTAAAAACAAGCTGGGGGCGGCGGATGATGAGGTTGTGGCACCTGGATGCACGGTTGGGTAAAAACAAGCTGGGGGCGGCGGATGATGAGGTTGTGGCACCTGGATGCACGGTTGGGTAAAAACAAGCTGGGGGCGGCGGATGATGAGGTTGTGGCACCTGGATGCACGGTTGGGTAAAAACAAGCTGGGGGCGGCGGATGATGAGGTTGTGGCACCTGGATGCACGGTTGGGTAAAAACAAGCTGGGGGCGGCGGATGATGAGGTTGTGGCACCTGGATGCACGGTTGGGTAAAAACAAGCTGGGGGCGGCGGATGATGAGGTTGTGGCACCTGGATGCACGGTTGGGTAAAAACAAGCTGGGGGCGGCGGATGATGAGGTTGTGGCACCTGGATGCACGGTTGGGTAAAAACAAGCTGGGGGCGGCGGATGATGAGGTTGTGGCACCTGGATGCACGGTTGGGTAAAAACAAGCTGGGGGCGGCGGATGATGAGGTTGTGGCACCTGGATGCACGGTTGGGTAAAAACAAGCTGGGGGCGGCGGATGATGAGGTTGTGGCACCTGGATGCACGGTTGGGTAAAAACAAGCTGGGGGCGGGGGATGATGAGGTTGTGGCACCTGGATGCACGGTTGGGTAAAAACAAGCTGGGGGCGGCGGATGATGAGGTTGTGGCACCTGGATGCACGGTTGGGTAAAAACAAGCTGGGGGCGGCGGATGATGAGGTTGTGGCACCTGGATGCACGGTTGGGTAAAAACAAGCTGGGGGCGGCGGATGATGAGGTTGTGGCACCTGGATGCACGGTTGGGTAAAAACAAGCTGGGGGCGGCGGATGATGAGGTTGTGGCACCTGGATGCACGGTTGGGTAAAAACAAGCTGGGGGCGGCGGATGATGAGGTTGTGGCACCTGGATGCACGGTTGGGTAAAAACAAGCTGGGGGCGGCGGATGATGAGGTTGTGGCACCTGGATGCACGGTTGGGTAAAAACAAGCTGGGGGCGGCGGATGATGAGGTTGTGGCACCTGGATGCACGGTTGGGTAAAAACAAGCTGGGGGCGGCGGATGATGAGGTTGTGGCACCTGGATGCACGGTTGGGTAAAAACAAGCTGGGGGCGGCGGATGATGAGGTTGTGGCACCTGGATGCACGGTTGGGTAAAAACAAGCTGGGGGCGGCGGATGATGAGGTTGTGGCACCTGGATGCACGGTTGGGTAAAAACAAGCTGGGGGCGGCGGATGATGAGGTTGTGGCACCTGGATGCACGGTTGGGTAAAAACAAGCTGGGGGCGGCGGATGATGAGGTTGTGGCACCTGGATGCACGGTTGGGTAAAAACAAGCTGGGGGCGGCGGATGATGAGGTTGTGGCACCTGGATGCACGGTTGGGTAAAAACAAGCTGGGGGCGGCGGATGATGAGGTTGTGGCACCTGGATGCACGGTTGGGTAAAAACAAGCTGGGGGCGGCGGATGATGAGGTTGTGGCACCTGGATGCACGGTTGGGTAAAAACAAGCTGGGGGCGGCGGATGATGAGGTTGTGGCACCTGGATGCACGGTTGGGTAAAAACAAGCTGGGGGCGGCGGATGATGAGGTTGTGGCACCTGGATGCACGGTTGGGTAAAAACAAGCTGGGGGCGGCGGATGATGAGGTTGTGGCACCTGGATGCACGGTTGGGTAAAAACAAGCTGGGGGCGGCGGATGATGAGGTTGTGGCACCTGGATGCACGGTTGGGTAAAAACAAGCTGGGGGCGGCGGATGATGAGGTTGTGGCACCTGGATGCACGGTTGGGTAAAAACAAGCTGGGGGCGGCGGATGATGAGGTTGTGGCACCTGGATGCACGGTTGGGTAAAAACAAGCTGGGGGCGGCGGATGATGAGGTTGTGGCACCTGGATGCACGGTTGGGTAAAAACAAGCTGGGGGCGGCGGATGATGAGGTTGTGGCACCTGGATGCACGGTTGGGTAAAAACAAGCTGGGGGCGGCGGATGATGAGGTTGTGGCACCTGGATGCACGGTTGGGTAAAAACAAGCTGGGGGCGGCGGATGATGAGGTTGTGGCACCTGGATGCACGGTTGGGTAAAAACAAGCTGGGGGCGGCGGATGATGAGGTTGTGGCACCTGGATGCACGGTTGGGTAAAAACAAGCTGGGGGCGGCGGATGATGAGGTTGTGGCACCTGGATGCAGGGTTGGGTAAAAACAAGCTGGGGGCGGCGGATGATGAGGTTGTGGCACCTGGATGCACGGTTGGGTAAAAACAAGCTGGGGGCGGCGGATGATGAGGTTGTGGCACCTGGATGCACGGTTGGGTAAAAACAAGCTGGGGGCGGCGGATGATGAGGTTGTGGCACCTGGATGCACGGTTGGGTAAAAACAAGCTGGGGGCGGCGGATGATGAGGTTGTGGCACCTGGATGCACGGTTGGGTAAAAACAAGCTGGGGGCGGCGGATGATGAGGTTGTGGCACCTGGATGCACGGTTGGGTAAAAACAAGCTGGGGGCGGCGGATGATGAGGTTGTGGCACCTGGATGCACGGTTGGGTAAAAACAAGCTGGGGGCGGCGGATGATGAGGTTGTGGCACCTGGATGCACGGTTGGGTAAAAACAAGCTGGGGGCGGCGGATGATGAGGTTGTGGCACCTGGATGCACGGTTGGGTAAAAACAAGCTGGGGGCGGCGGATGATGAGGTTGTGGCACCTGGATGCACGGTTGGGTAAAAACAAGCTGGGGGCGGCGGATGATGAGGTTGTGGCACCTGGATGCACGGTTGGGTAAAAACAAGCTGGGGGCGGCGGATGATGAGGTTGTGGCACCTGGATGCACGGTTGGGTAAAAACAAGCTGGGGGCGGCGGATGATGAGGTTGTGGCACCTGGATGCACGGTTGGGTAAAAACAAGCTGGGGGCGGCGGATGATGAGGTTGTGGCACCTGGATGCACGGTTGGGTAAAAACAAGCTGGGGGCGGCGGATGATGAGGTTGTGGCACCTGGATGCACGGTTGGGTAAAAACAAGCTGGGGGCGGCGGATGATGAGGTTGTGGCACCTGGATGCACGGTTGGGTAAAAACAAGCTGGGGGCGGCGGATGATGAGGTTGTGGCACCTGGATGCACGGTTGGGTAAAAACAAGCTGGGGGCGGCGGATGATGAGGTTGTGGCACCTGGATGCACGGTTGGGTAAAAACAAGCTGGGGGCGGCGGATGATGAGGTTGTGGCACCTGGATGCACGGTTGGGTAAAAACAAGCTGGGGGCGGCGGATGATGAGGTTGTGGCACCTGGATGCACGGTTGGGTAAAAACAAGCTGGGGGCGGCGGATGATGAGGTTGTGGCACCTGGATGCACGGTTGGGTAAAAACAAGCTGGGGGCGGCGGATGATGAGGTTGTGGCACCTGGATGCACGGTTGGGTAAAAACAAGCTGGGGGCGGCGGATGATGAGGTTGTGGCACCTGGATGCACGGTTGGGTAAAAACAAGCTGGGGGCGGCGGATGATGAGGTTGTGGCACCTGGATGCACGGTTGGGTAAAAACAAGCTGGGGGCGGCGGATGATGAGGTTGTGGCACCTGGATGCACGGTTGGGTAAAAACAAGCTGGGGGCGGCGGATGATGAGGTTGTGGCACCTGGATGCACGGTTGGGTAAAAACAAGCTGGGGGCGGCGGATGATGAGGTTGTGGCACCTGGATGCACGGTTGGGTAAAAACAAGCTGGGGGCGGCGGATGATGAGGTTGTGGCACCTGGATGCACGGTTGGGTAAAAACAAGCTGGGGGCGGCGGATGATGAGGTTGTGGCACCTGGATGCACGGTTGGGTAAAAACAAGCTGGGGGCGGCGGATGATGAGGTTGTGGCACCTGGATGCACGGTTGGGTAAAAACAAGCTGGGGGCGGCGGATGATGAGGTTGTGGCACCTGGATGCACGGTTGGGTAAAAACAAGCTGGGGGCGGCGGATGATGAGGTTGTGGCACCTGGATGCACGGTTGGGTAAAAACAAGCTGGGGGCGGCGGATGATGAGGTTGTGGCACCTGGATGCACGGTTGGGTAAAAACAAGCTGGGGGCGGCGGATGATGAGGTTGTGGCACCTGGATGCACGGTTGGGTAAAAACAAGCTGGGGGCGGCGGATGATGAGGTTGTGGCACCTGGATGCACGGTTGGGTAAAAACAAGCTGGGGGCGGCGGATGATGAGGTTGTGGCACCTGGATGCACGGTTGGGTAAAAACAAGCTGGGGGCGGCGGATGATGAGGTTGTGGCACCTGGATGCACGGTTGGGTAAAAACAAGCTGGGGGCGGCGGATGATGAGGTTGTGGCACCTGGATGCACGGTTGGGTAAAAACAAGCTGGGGGCGGCGGATGATGAGGTTGTGGCACCTGGATGCACGGTTGGGTAAAAACAAGCTGGGGGCGGCGGATGATGAGGTTGTGGCACCTGGATGCAGGGTTGGGTAAAAACAAGCTGGGGGCGGCGGATGATGAGGTTGTGGCACCTGGATGCACGGTTGGGTAAAAACAAGCTGGGGGCGGCGGATGATGAGGTTGTGGCACCTGGATGCACGGTTGGGTAAAAACAAGCTGGGGGCGGCGGATGATGAGGTTGTGGCACCTGGATGCACGGTTGGGTAAAAACAAGCTGGGGGCGGCGGATGATGAGGTTGTGGCACCTGGATGCACGGTTGGGTAAAAACAAGCTGGGGGCGGCGGATGATGAGGTTGTGGCACCTGGATGCACGGTTGGGTAAAAACAAGCTGGGGGCGGCGGATGATGAGGTTGTGGCACCTGGATGCACGGTTGGGTAAAAACAAGCTGGGGGCGGCGGATGATGAGGTTGTGGCACCTGGATGCACGGTTGGGTAAAAACAAGCTGGGGGCGGCGGATGATGAGGTTGTGGCACCTGGATGCACGGTTGGGTAAAAACAAGCTGGGGGCGGCGGATGATGAGGTTGTGGCACCTGGATGCACGGTTGGGTAAAAACAAGCTGGGGGCGGCGGATGATGAGGTTGTGGCACCTGGATGCACGGTTGGGTAAAAACAAGCTGGGGGCGGCGGATGATGAGGTTGTGGCACCTGGATGCACGGTTGGGTAAAAACAAGCTGGGGGCGGCGGATGATGAGGTTGTGGCACCTGGATGCACGGTTGGGTAAAAACAAGCTGGGGGCGGCGGATGATGAGGTTGTGGCACCTGGATGCACGGTTGGGTAAAAACAAGCTGGGGGCGGCGGATGATGAGGTTGTGGCACCTGGATGCACGGTTGGGTAAAAACAAGCTGGGGGCGGCGGATGATGAGGTTGTGGCACCTGGATGCACGGTTGGGTAAAAACAAGCTGGGGGCGGCGGATGATGAGGTTGTGGCACCTGGATGCACGGTTGGGTAAAAACAAGCTGGGGGCGGCGGATGATGAGGTTGTGGCACCTGGATGCACGGTTGGGTAAAAACAAGCTGGGGGCGGCGGATGATGAGGTTGTGGCACCTGGATGCACGGTTGGGTAAAAACAAGCTGGGGGCGGCGGATGATGAGGTTGTGGCACCTGGATGCACGGTTGGGTAAAAACAAGCTGGGGGCGGCGGATGATGAGGTTGTGGCACCTGGATGCACGGTTGGGTAAAAACAAGCTGGGGGCGGCGGATGATGAGGTTGTGGCACCTGGATGCACGGTTGGGTAAAAACAAGCTGGGGGCGGCGGATGATGAGGTTGTGGCACCTGGATGCACGGTTGGGTAAAAACAAGCTGGGGGCGGCGGATGATGAGGTTGTGGCACCTGGATGCACGGTTGGGTAAAAACAAGCTGGGGGCGGCGGATGATGAGGTTGTGGCACCTGGATGCACGGTTGGGTAAAAACAAGCTGGGGGCGGCGGATGATGAGGTTGTGGCACCTGGATGCACGGTTGGGTAAAAACAAGCTGGGGGCGGCGGATGATGAGGTTGTGGCACCTGGATGCACGGTTGGGTAAAAACAAGCTGGGGGCGGCGGATGATGAGGTTGTGGCACCTGGATGCACGGTTGGGTAAAAACAAGCTGGGGGCGGCGGATGATGAGGTTGTGGCACCTGGATGCACGGTTGGGTAAAAACAAGCTGGGGGCGGCGGATGATGAGGTTGTGGCACCTGGATGCACGGTTGGGTAAAAACAAGCTGGGGGCGGCGGATGATGAGGTTGTGGCACCTGGATGCACGGTTGGGTAAAAACAAGCTGGGGGCGGCGGATGATGAGGTTGTGGCACCTGGATGCAGGGTTGGGTAAAAACAAGCTGGGGGCGGCGGATGATGAGGTTGTGGCACCTGGATGCACGGTTGGGTAAAAACAAGCTGGGGGCGGCGGATGATGAGGTTGTGGCACCTGGATGCACGGTTGGGTAAAAACAAGCTGGGGGCGGCGGATGATGAGGTTGTGGCACCTGGATGCACGGTTGGGTAAAAACAAGCTGGGGGCGGCGGATGATGAGGTTGTGGCACCTGGATGCAGGGTTGGGTAAAAACAAGCTGGGGGCGGCGGATGATGAGGTTGTGGCACCTGGATGCACGGTTGGGTAAAAACAAGCTGGGGGCGGCGGATGATGAGGTTGTGGCACCTGGATGCACGGTTGGGTAAAAACAAGCTGGGGGCGGCGGATGATGAGGTTGTGGCACCTGGATGCACGGTTGGGTAAAAACAAGCTGGGGGCGGCGGATGATGAGGTTGTGGCACCTGGATGCACGGTTGGGTAAAAACAAGCTGGGGGCGGCGGATGATGAGGTTGTGGCACCTGGATGCACGGTTGGGTAAAAACAAGCTGGGGGCGGCGGATGATGAGGTTGTGGCACCTGGATGCACGGTTGGGTAAAAACAAGCTGGGGGCGGCGGATGATGAGGTTGTGGCACCTGGATGCACGGTTGGGTAAAAACAAGCTGGGGGCGGCGGATGATGAGGTTGTGGCACCTGGATGCACGGTTGGGTAAAAACAAGCTGGGGGCGGCGGATGATGAGGTTGTGGCACCTGGATGCACGGTTGGGTAAAAACAAGCTGGGGGCGGCGGATGATGAGGTTGTGGCACCTGGATGCACGGTTGGGTAAAAACAAGCTGGGGGCGGCGGATGATGAGGTTGTGGCACCTGGATGCACGGTTGGGTAAAAACAAGCTGGGGGCGGCGGATGATGAGGTTGTGGCACCTGGATGCACGGTTGGGTAAAAACAAGCTGGGGGCGGCGGATGATGAGGTTGTGGCACCTGGATGCACGGTTGGGTAAAAACAAGCTGGGGGCGGCGGATGATGAGGTTGTGGCACCTGGATGCACGGTTGGGTAAAAACAAGCTGGGGGCGGCGGATGATGAGGTTGTGGCACCTGGATGCACGGTTGGGTAAAAACAAGCTGGGGGCGGCGGATGATGAGGTTGTGGCACCTGGATGCACGGTTGGGTAAAAACAAGCTGGGGGCGGCGGATGATGAGGTTGTGGCACCTGGATGCACGGTTGGGTAAAAACAAGCTGGGGGCGGCGGATGATGAGGTTGTGGCACCTGGATGCACGGTTGGGTAAAAACAAGCTGGGGGCGGCGGATGATGAGGTTGTGGCACCTGGATGCACGGTTGGGTAAAAACAAGCTGGGGGCGGCGGATGATGAGGTTGTGGCACCTGGATGCACGGTTGGGTAAAAACAAGCTGGGGGCGGCGGATGATGAGGTTGTGGCACCTGGATGCACGGTTGGGTAAAAACAAGCTGGGGGCGGCGGATGATGAGGTTGTGGCACCTGGATGCACGGTTGGGTAAAAACAAGCTGGGGGCGGCGGATGATGAGGTTGTGGCACCTGGATGCACGGTTGGGTAAAAACAAGCTGGGGGCGGCGGATGATGAGGTTGTGGCACCTGGATGCACGGTTGGGTAAAAACAAGCTGGGGGCGGCGGATGATGAGGTTGTGGCACCTGGATGCACGGTTGGGTAAAAACAAGCTGGGGGCGGCGGATGATGAGGTTGTGGCACCTGGATGCAGGGTTGGGTAAAAACAAGCTGGGGGCGGCGGATGATGAGGTTGTGGCACCTGGATGCACGGTTGGGTAAAAACAAGCTGGGGGCGGGGGATGATGAGGTTGTGGCACCTGGATGCACGGTTGGGTAAAAACAAGCTGGGGGCGGCGGATGATGAGGTTGTGGCACCTGGATGCACGGTTGGGTAAAAACAAGCTGGGGGCGGCGGATGATGAGGTTGTGGCACCTGGATGCACGGTTGGGTAAAAACAAGCTGGGGGCGGCGGATGATGAGGTTGTGGCACCTGGATGCACGGTTGGGTAAAAACAAGCTGGGGGCGGCGGATGATGAGGTTGTGGCACCTGGATGCACGGTTGGGTAAAAACAAGCTGGGGGCGGCGGATGATGAGGTTGTGGCACCTGGATGCACGGTTGGGTAAAAACAAGCTGGGGGCGGCGGATGATGAGGTTGTGGCACCTGGATGCACGGTTGGGTAAAAACAAGCTGGGGGCGGCGGATGATGAGGTTGTGGCACCTGGATGCACGGTTGGGTAAAAACAAGCTGGGGGCGGCGGATGATGAGGTTGTGGCACCTGGATGCACGGTTGGGTAAAAACAAGCTGGGGGCGGCGGATGATGAGGTTGTGGCACCTGGATGCACGGTTGGGTAAAAACAAGCTGGGGGCGGCGGATGATGAGGTTGTGGCACCTGGATGCACGGTTGGGTAAAAACAAGCTGGGGGCGGCGGATGATGAGGTTGTGGCACCTGGATGCACGGTTGGGTAAAAACAAGCTGGGGGCGGCGGATGATGAGGTTGTGGCACCTGGATGCACGGTTGGGTAAAAACAAGCTGGGGGCGGCGGATGATGAGGTTGTGGCACCTGGATGCACGGTTGGGTAAAAACAAGCTGGGGGCGGCGGATGATGAGGTTGTGGCACCTGGATGCACGGTTGGGTAAAAACAAGCTGGGGGCGGCGGATGATGAGGTTGTGGCACCTGGATGCACGGTTGGGTAAAAACAAGCTGGGGGCGGCGGATGATGAGGTTGTGGCACCTGGATGCACGGTTGGGTAAAAACAAGCTGGGGGCGGGGGATGATGAGGTTGTGGCACCTGGATGCACGGTTGGGTAAAAACAAGCTGGGGGCGGCGGATGATGAGGTTGTGGCACCTGGATGCACGGTTGGGTAAAAACAAGCTGGGGGCGGCGGATGATGAGGTTGTGGCACCTGGATGCACGGTTGGGTAAAAACAAGCTGGGGGCGGCGGATGATGAGGTTGTGGCACCTGGATGCACGGTTGGGTAAAAACAAGCTGGGGGCGGCGGATGATGAGGTTGTGGCACCTGGATGCACGGTTGGGTAAAAACAAGCTGGGGGCGGCGGATGATGAGGTTGTGGCACCTGGATGCACGGTTGGGTAAAAACAAGCTGGGGGCGGCGGATGATGAGGTTGTGGCACCTGGATGCACGGTTGGGTAAAAACAAGCTGGGGGCGGCGGATGATGAGGTTGTGGCACCTGGATGCAGGGTTGGGTAAAAACAAGCTGGGGGCGGCGGATGATGAGGTTGTTTCACCTGGATGCACGGTTGGGTAAAAACAAGCTGGGGCGGGGGATGATGAGGTTGTGGCACCTGGATGCACGGTTGGGTAAAAACAAGCTGGGGGCGGCGGATGATGAGGTTGTGGCACCTGGATGCACGGTTGGGTAAAAACAAGCTGGGGGCGGCGGATGATGAGGTTGTGGCACCTGGATGCACGGTTGGGTAAAAACAAGCTGGGGGCGGCGGATGATGAGGTTGTGGCACCTGGATGCACGGTTGGGTAAAAACAAGCTGGGGGCGGCGGATGATGAGGTTGTGGCACCTGGATGCACGGTTGGGTAAAAACAAGCTGGGGGCGGCGGATGATGAGGTTGTGGCACCTGGATGCACGGTTGGGTAAAAACAAGCTGGGGGCGGCGGATGATGAGGTTGTGGCACCTGGATGCACGGTTGGGTAAAAACAAGCTGGGGGCGGCGGATGATGAGGTTGTGGCACCTGGATGCACGGTTGGGTAAAAACAAGCTGGGGGCGGCGGATGATGAGGTTGTGGCACCTGGATGCACGGTTGGGTAAAAACAAGCTGGGGGCGGCGGATGATGAGGTTGTGGCACCTGGATGCACGGTTGGGTAAAAACAAGCTGGGGGCGGCGGATGATGAGGTTGTGGCACCTGGATGCACGGTTGGGTAAAAACAAGCTGGGGGCGGCGGATGATGAGGTTGTGGCACCTGGATGCACGGTTGGGTAAAAACAAGCTGGGGGCGGCGGATGATGAGGTTGTGGCACCTGGATGCACGGTTGGGTAAAAACAAGCTGGGGGCGGCGGATGATGAGGTTGTGGCACCTGGATGCACGGTTGGGTAAAAACAAGCTGGGGGCGGCGGATGATGAGGTTGTGGCACCTGGATGCAGGGTTGGGTAAAAACAAGCTGGGGGCGGCGGATGATGAGGTTGTGGCACCTGGATGCACGGTTGGGTAAAAACAAGCTGGGGGCGGCGGATGATGAGGTTGTGGCACCTGGATGCACGGTTGGGTAAAAACAAGCTGGGGGCGGCGGATGATGAGGTTGTGGCACCTGGATGCACGGTTGGGTAAAAACAAGCTGGGGGCGGCGGATGATGAGGTTGTGGCACCTGGATGCACGGTTGGGTAAAAACAAGCTGGGGGCGGCGGATGATGAGGTTGTGGCACCTGGATGCACGGTTGGGTAAAAACAAGCTGGGGGCGGCGGATGATGAGGTTGTGGCACCTGGATGCACGGTTGGGTAAAAACAAGCTGGGGGCGGCGGATGATGAGGTTGTGGCACCTGGATGCACGGTTGGGTAAAAACAAGCTGGGGGCGGCGGATGATGAGGTTGTGGCACCTGGATGCACGGTTGGGTAAAAACAAGCTGGGGGCGGCGGATGATGAGGTTGTGGCACCTGGATGCACGGTTGGGTAAAAACAAGCTGGGGGCGGCGGATGATGAGGTTGTGGCACCTGGATGCACGGTTGGGTAAAAACAAGCTGGGGGCGGCGGATGATGAGGTTGTGGCACCTGGATGCACGGTTGGGTAAAAACAAGCTGGGGGCGGCGGATGATGAGGTTGTGGCACCTGGATGCACGGTTGGGTAAAAACAAGCTGGGGGCGGCGGATGATGAGGTTGTGGCACCTGGATGCACGGTTGGGTAAAAACAAGCTGGGGGCGGCGGATGATGAGGTTGTGGCACCTGGATGCACGGTTGGGTAAAAAATAGCTGGGGGCGGCGGATGATGAGGTTGTGGCACCTGGATGCACGGTTGGGTAAAAACAAGCTGGGGGCGGCGGATGATGAGGTTGTGGCACCTGGATGCAGGGTTGGGTAAAAACAAGCTGGGGGCGGCGGATGATGAGGTTGTTTACCTGGATGCACGGTTGGGTAAAAACAAGCTGGGGGCGGGGGATGATGAGGTTGTGGCACCTGGATGCACGGTTGGGTAAAAACAAGCTGGGGGCGGCGGATGATGAGGTTGTGGCACCTGGATGCACGGTTGGGTAAAAACAAGCTGGGGGCGGCGGATGATGAGGTTGTGGCACCTGGATGCACGGTTGGGTAAAAACAAGCTGGAGGCGGCGGATGATGAGGTTGTGGCACCTGGATGCACGGTTGGGTAAAAACAAGCTGGGGGCGGGGGATGATGAGGTTGTGGCACCTGGATGCACGGTTGGGTAAAAACAAGCTGGGGGCGGCGGATGATGAGGTTGTGGCACCTGGATGCACGGTTGGGTAAAAACAAGCTGGGGGCGGCGGATGATGAGGTTGTGGCACCTGGATGCACGGTTGGGTAAAAACAAGCTGGGGGCGGCGGATGATGAGGTTGTGGCACCTGGATGCACGGTTGGGTAAAAACAAGCTGGGGGCGGCGGATGATGAGGTTGTGGCACCTGGATGCACGGTTGGGTAAAAACAAGCTGGGGGCGGCGGATGATGAGGTTGTGGCACCTGGATGCAGGGTTGGGTAAAAACAAGCTGGGGGCGGGGGATGATGAGGTTGTGGCACCTGGATGCACGGTTGGGTAAAAACAAGCTGGGGGCGGCGGATGATGAGGTTGTGGCACCTGGATGCACGGTTGGGTAAAAACAAGCTGGGGGCGGCGGATGATGAGGTTGTGGCACCTGGATGCACGGTTGGGTAAAAACAAGCTGGGGGCGGCGGATGATGAGGTTGTGGCACCTGGATGCACGGTTGGGTAAAAACAAGCTGGGGGCGGCGGATGATGAGGTTGTGGCACCTGGATGCACGGTTGGGTAAAAACAAGCTGGGGGCGGCGGATGATGAGGTTGTGGCACCTGGATGCACGGTTGGGTAAAAACAAGCTGGGGGCGGCGGATGATGAGGTTGTGGCACCTGGATGCACGGTTGGGTAAAAACAAGCTGGGGGCGGCGGATGATGAGGTTGTGGCACCTGGATGCACGGTTGGGTAAAAACAAGCTGGGGGCGGCGGATGATGAGGTTGTGGCACCTGGATGCAGGGTTGGGTAAAAACAAGCTGGGGGCGGCGGATGATGAGGTTGTGGCACCTGGATGCACGGTTGGGTAAAAACAAGCTGGGGGCGGCGGATGATGAGGTTGTGGCACCTGGATGCACGGTTGGGTAAAAACAAGCTGGAGGCGGCGGATGATGAGGTTGTGGCACCTGGATGCACGGTTGGGTAAAAACAAGCTGGGGGCGGCGGATGATGAGGTTGTGGCACCTGGATGCAGGGTTGGGTAAAAACAAGCTGGGGGCGGGGGATGATGAGGTTGTGGCACCTGGATGCACGGTTGGGTAAAAACAAGCTGGGGGCGGCGGATGATGAGGTTGTGGCACCTGGATGCACGGTTGGGTAAAAACAAGCTGGGGGCGGCGGATGATGAGGTTGTGGCACCTGGATGCACGGTTGGGTAAAAACAAGCTGGGGGCGGCGGATGATGAGGTTGTGGCACCTGGATGCACGGTTGGGTAAAAACAAGCTGGGGGCGGCGGATGATGAGGTTGTGGCACCTGGATGCACGGTTGGGTAAAAACAAGCTGGGGGCGGCGGATGATGAGGTTGTGGCACCTGGATGCACGGTTGGGTAAAAACAAGCTGGGGGCGGCGGATGATGAGGTTGTGGCACCTGGATGCACGGTTGGGTAAAAACAAGCTGGGGGCGGCGGATGATGAGGTTGTGGCACCTGGATGCACGGTTGGGTAAAAAATAGCTGGGGGCGGCGGATGATGAGGTTGTGGCACCTGGATGCACGGTTGGGTAAAAACAAGCTGGGGGCGGCGGATGATGAGGTTGTGGCACCTGGATGCAGGGTTGGGTAAAAACAAGCTGGGGGCGGCGGATGATGAGGTTGTGGCACCTGGATGCACGGTTGGGTAAAAACAAGCTGGGGGCGGCGGATGATGAGGTTGTGGCACCTGGATGCACGGTTGGGTAAAAACAAGCTGGGGGCGGCGGATGATGAGGTTGTGGCACCTGGATGCACGGTTGGGTAAAAACAAGCTGGGGGCGGCGGATGATGAGGTTGTGGCACCTGGATGCACGGTTGGGTAAAAACAAGCTGGAGGCGGCGGATGATGAGGTTGTGGCACCTGGATGCACGGTTGGGTAAAAACAAGCTGGGGGCGGCGGATGATGAGGTTGTGGCACCTGGATGCACGGTTGGGTAAAAACAAGCTGGGGGCGGCGGATGATGAGGTTGTGGCACCTGGATGCACGGTTGGGTAAAAACAAGCTGGGGGCGGCGGATGATGAGGTTGTGGCACCTGGATGCACGGTTGGGTAAAAACAAGCTGGGGGCGGCGGATGATGAGGTTGTGGCACCTGGATGCACGGTTGGGTAAAAACAAGCTGGGGGCGGCGGATGATGAGGTTGTGGCACCTGGATGCACGGTTGGGTAAAAACAAGCTGGGGGCGGCGGATGATGAGGTTGTGGCACCTGGATGCAGGGTTGGGTAAAAACAAGCTGGGGGCGGCGGATGATGAGGTTGTTTACCTGGATGCACGGTTGGGTAAAAACAAGCTGGGGGCGGCGGATGATGAGGTTGTGGCACCTGGATGCACGGTTGGGTAAAAACAAGCTGGGGGCGGCGGATGATGAGGTTGTGGCACCTGGATGCACGGTTGGGTAAAAACAAGCTGGGGGCGGCGGATGATGAGGTTGTGGCACCTGGATGCACGGTTGGGTAAAAACAAGCTGGGGGCGGCGGATGATGAGGTTGTGGCACCTGGATGCACGGTTGGGTAAAAACAAGCTGGGGGCGGCGGATGATGAGGTTGTGGCACCTGGATGCACGGTTGGGTAAAAACAAGCTGGGGGCGGCGGATGATGAGGTTGTGGCACCTGGATGCAGGGTTGGGTAAAAACAAGCTGGGGGCGGCGGATGATGAGGTTGTGGCACCTGGATGCACGGTTGGGTAAAAACAAGCTGGGGGCGGCGGATGATGAGGTTGTGGCACCTGGATGCACGGTTGGGTAAAAACAAGCTGGGGGCGGCGGATGATGAGGTTGTGGCACCTGGATGCACGGTTGGGTAAAAACAAGCTGGGGGCGGCGGATGATGAGGTTGTGGCACCTGGATGCACGGTTGGGTAAAAACAAGCTGGGGGCGGCGGATGATGAGGTTGTGGCACCTGGATGCACGGTTGGGTAAAAACAAGCTGGGGGCGGCGGATGATGAGGTTGTGGCACCTGGATGCACGGTTGGGTAAAAACAAGCTGGGGGCGGCGGATGATGAGGTTGTGGCACCTGGATGCACGGTTGGGTAAAAACAAGCTGGGGGCGGCGGATGATGAGGTTGTGGCACCTGGATGCACGGTTGGGTAAAAACAAGCTGGGGGCGGCGGATGATGAGGTTGTGGCACCTGGATGCACGGTTGGGTAAAAACAAGCTGGGGGCGGCGGATGATGAGGTTGTGGCACCTGGATGCACGGTTGGGTAAAAACAAGCTGGGGGCGGCGGATGATGAGGTTGTGGCACCTGGATGCACGGTTGGGTAAAAACAAGCTGGGGGCGGCGGATGATGAGGTTGTGGCACCTGGATGCACGGTTGGGTAAAAACAAGCTGGGGCGGCGGATGATGAGGTTGTGGCACCTGGATGCACGGTTGGGTAAAAACAAGCTGGGGGCGGCGGATGATGAGGTTGTGGCACCTGGATGCACGGTTGGGTAAAAACAAGCTGGGGGCGGCGGATGATGAGGTTGTGGCACCTGGATGCACGGTTGGGTAAAAACAAGCTGGGGGCGGCGGATGATGAGGTTGTGGCACCTGGATGCACGGTTGGGTAAAAACAAGCTGGGGGCGGCGGATGATGAGGTTGTGGCACCTGGATGCACGGTTGGGTAAAAACAAGCTGGGGGCGGCGGATGATGAGGTTGTGGCACCTGGATGCACGGTTGGGTAAAAACAAGCTGGGGGCGGCGGATGATGAGGTTGTGGCACCTGGATGCACGGTTGGGTAAAAACAAGCTGGGGGCGGGGGATGATGAGGTTGTGGCACCTGGATGCACGGTTGGGTAAAAACAAGCTGGGGGCGGCGGATGATGAGGTTGTGGCACCTGGATGCACGGTTGGGTAAAAACAAGCTGGGGGCGGCGGATGATGAGGTTGTGGCACCTGGATGCACGGTTGGGTAAAAACAAGCTGGGGGCGGCGGATGATGAGGTTGTGGCACCTGGATGCACGGTTGGGTAAAAACAAGCTGGGGGCGGCGGATGATGAGGTTGTGGCACCTGGATGCACGGTTGGGTAAAAACAAGCTGGGGGCGGCGGATGATGAGGTTGTGGCACCTGGATGCACGGTTGGGTAAAAACAAGCTGGGGGCGGCGGATGATGAGGTTGTGGCACCTGGATGCACGGTTGGGTAAAAACAAGCTGGGGGCGGCGGATGATGAGGTTGTGGCACCTGGATGCACGGTTGGGTAAAAACAAGCTGGGGGCGGCGGATGATGAGGTTGTGGCACCTGGATGCACGGTTGGGTAAAAACAAGCTGGGGGCGGCGGATGATGAGGTTGTGGCACCTGGATGCACGGTTGGGTAAAAACAAGCTGGGGGCGGCGGATGATGAGGTTGTGGCACCTGGATGCACGGTTGGGTAAAAACAAGCTGGGGGCGGCGGATGATGAGGTTGTGGCACCTGGATGCACGGTTGGGTAAAAACAAGCTGGGGGCGGCGGATGATGAGGTTGTGGCACCTGGATGCACGGTTGGGTAAAAACAAGCTGGGGGCGGCGGATGATGAGGTTGTGGCACCTGGATGCACGGTTGGGTAAAAACAAGCTGGGGGCGGCGGATGATGAGGTTGTGGCACCTGGATGCACGGTTGGGTAAAAACAAGCTGGGGGCGGCGGATGATGAGGTTGTGGCACCTGGATGCACGGTTGGGTAAAAACAAGCTGGGGGCGGCGGATGATGAGGTTGTGGCACCTGGATGCACGGTTGGGTAAAAACAAGCTGGGGGCGGGGGATGATGAGGTTGTGGCACCTGGATGCACGGTTGGGTAAAAACAAGCTGGGGGCGGCGGATGATGAGGTTGTGGCACCTGGATGCACGGTTGGGTAAAAAGAAGCTGGGGGCGGCGGATGATGAGGTTGTGGCACCTGGATGCACGGTTGGGTAAAAACAAGCTGGAGGCGGCGGATGATGAGGTTGTGGCACCTGGATGCACGGTTGGGTAAAAACAAGCTGGGGGCGGCGGATGATGAGGTTGTGGCACCTGGATGCACGGTTGGGTAAAAACAAGCTGGGGGCGGCGGATGATGAGGTTGTGGCACCTGGATGCACGGTTGGGTAAAAACAAGCTGGGGGCGGCGGATGATGAGGTTGTGGCACCTGGATGCACGGTTGGGTAAAAACAAGCTGGGGGCGGCGGATGATGAGGTTGTGGCACCTGGATGCACGGTTGGGTAAAAACAAGCTGGGGGCGGCGGATGATGAGGTTGTGGCACCTGGATGCACGGTTGGGTAAAAACAAGCTGGGGGCGGCGGATGATGAGGTTGTGGCACCTGGATGCAGGGTTGGGTAAAAACAAGCTGGGGGCGGCGGATGATGAGGTTGTGGCACCTGGATGCACGGTTGGGTAAAAACAAGCTGGGGGCGGCGGATGATGAGGTTGTGGCACCTGGATGCACGGTTGGGTAAAAACAAGCTGGGGGCGGCGGATGATGAGGTTGTGGCACCTGGATGCACGGTTGGGTAAAAACAAGCTGGGGGCGGCGGATGATGAGGTTGTGGCACCTGGATGCAGGGTTGGGTAAAAACAAGCTGGGGGCGGGGGATGATGAGGTTGTGGCACCTGGATGCACGGTTGGGTAAAAACAAGCTGGGGGCGGCGGATGATGAGGTTGTGGCACCTGGATGCACGGTTGGGTAAAAACAAGCTGGGGGCGGCGGATGATGAGGTTGTGGCACCTGGATGCACGGTTGGGTAAAAACAAGCTGGGGGCGGGGGATGATGAGGTTGTGGCACCTGGATGCACGGTTGGGTAAAAACAAGCTGGGGGCGGCGGATGATGAGGTTGTGGCACCTGGATGCACGGTTGGGTAAAAACAAGCTGGGGGCGGCGGATGATGAGGTTGTGGCACCTGGATGCACGGTTGGGTAAAAACAAGCTGGGGGCGGCGGATGATGAGGTTGTGGCACCTGGATGCACGGTTGGGTAAAAACAAGCTGGGGGCGGCGGATGATGAGGTTGTGGCACCTGGATGCACGGTTGGGTAAAAACAAGCTGGGGGCGGCGGATGATGAGGTTGTGGCACCTGGATGCACGGTTGGGTAAAAACAAGCTGGGGGCGGCGGATGATGAGGTTGTGGCACCTGGATGCACGGTTGGGTAAAAACAAGCTGGGGGCGGCGGATGATGAGGTTGTGGCACCTGGATGCACGGTTGGGTAAAAACAAGCTGGGGCGGCGGATGATGAGGTTGTGGCACCTGGATGCACGGTTGGGTAAAAACAAGCTGGGGGCGGCGGATGATGAGGTTGTGGCACCTGGATGCACGGTTGGGTAAAAACAAGCTGGGGGCGGCGGATGATGAGGTTGTGGCACCTGGATGCAGGGTTGGGTAAAAACAAGCTGGGGGCGGCGGATGATGAGGTTGTGGCACCTGGATGCACGGTTGGGTAAAAACAAGCTGGGGGCGGGGGATGATGAGGTTGTGGCACCTGGATGCACGGTTGGGTAAAAATAGCTGGGGGCGGCGGATGATGAGGTTGTGGCACCTGGATGCACGGTTGGGTAAAAAGAAGCTGGGGGCGGCGGATGATGAGGTTGTGGCACCTGGATGCACGGTTGGGTAAAAACAAGCTGGGGGCGGCGGATGATGAGGTTGTTTACCTGGATGCACGGTTGGGTAAAAACAAGCTGGGGGCGGGGGATGATGAGGTTGTGGCACCTGGATGCACGGTTGGGTAAAAAGAAGCTGGGGGCGGCGGATGATGAGGTTGTGGCACCTGGATGCACGGTTGGGTAAAAAGAAGCTGGGGGCGGCGGATGATGAGGTTGTGGCACCTGGATGCACGGTTGGGTAAAAAATAGCTGGGGGCGGCGGATGATGAGGTTGTGGCACCTGGATGCACGGTTGGGTAAAAAGAAGCTGGGGGCGGCGGATGATGAGGTTGTGGCACCTGGATGCACGGTTGGGTAAAAACAAGCTGGGGGCGGCGGATGATGAGGTTGTGGCACCTGGATGCACGGTTGGGTAAAAACAAGCTGGGGGCGGCGGATGATGAGGTTGTGGCACCTGGATGCACGGTTGGGTAAAAACAAGCTGGGGGCGGCGGATGATGAGGTTGTGGCACCTGGATGCACGGTTGGGTAAAAACAAGCTGGGGGCGGCGGATGATGAGGTTGTGGCACCTGGATGCACGGTTGGGTAAAAACAAGCTGGGGGCGGCGGATGATGAGGTTGTGGCACCTGGATGCACGGTTGGGTAAAAACAAGCTGGGGGCGGGGGATGATGAGGTTGTGGCACCTGGATGCACGGTTGGGTAAAAACAAGCTGGGGGCGGCGGATGATGAGGTTGTGGCACCTGGATGCACGGTTGGGTAAAAACAAGCTGGGGGCGGCGGATGATGAGGTTGTGGCACCTGGATGCACGGTTGGGTAAAAACAAGCTGGGGGCGGCGGATGATGAGGTTGTGGCACCTGGATGCAGGGTTGGGTAAAAACAAGCTGGGGGCGGGGGATGATGAGGTTGTGGCACCTGGATGCACGGTTGGGTAAAAACAAGCTGGGGGCGGCGGATGATGAGGTTGTGGCACCTGGATGCAGGGTTGGGTAAAAACAAGCTGGGGGCGGCGGATGATGAGGTTGTGGCACCTGGATGCACGGTTGGGTAAAAACAAGCTGGGGGCGGCGGATGATGAGGTTGTGGCACCTGGATGCAGGGTTGGGTAAAAACAAGCTGGGGGCGGCGGATGATGAGGTTGTGGCACCTGGATGCACGGTTGGGTAAAAACAAGCTGGGGGCGGCGGATGATGAGGTTGTGGCACCTGGATGCACGGTTGGGTAAAAACAAGCTGGAGGCGGCGGATGATGAGGTTGTGGCACCTGGATGCAGGGTTGGGTAAAAACAAGCTGGGGGCGGGGGATGATGAGGTTGTGGCACCTGGATGCACGGTTGGGTAAAAACAAGCTGGGGGCGGCGGATGATGAGGTTGTGGCACCTGGATGCAGGGTTGGGTAAAAACAAGCTGGGGGCGGGGGATGATGAGGTTGTGGCACCTGGATGCACGGTTGGGTAAAAACAAGCTGGGGGCGGCGGATGATGAGGTTGTGGCACCTGGATGCACGGTTGGGTAAAAACAAGCTGGAGGCGGCGGATGATGAGGTTGTGGCACCTGGATGCACGGTTGGGTAAAAACAAGCTGGGGGCGGCGGATGATGAGGTTGTGGCACCTGGATGCAGGGTTGGGTAAAAACAAGCTGGGGGCGGCGGATGATGAGGTTGTGGCACCTGGATGCACGGTTGAGTAAAAACAAGCTGGCGGCGGCGGATGATGAGGTTGTGGCACCTGGATGCACGGTTGGGTAAAAACAAGCTGGGGGCGGCGGATGATGAGGTTGTGGCACCTGGATGCACGGTTGGGTAAAAACAAGCTGGGGGCGGCGGATGATGAGGTTGTGGCACCTGGATGCACGGTTGGGTAAAAACAAGCTGGGGGCGGCGGATGATGAGGTTGTGGCACCTGGATGCACGGTTGGGTAAAAACAAGCTGGGGGCGGCGGATGATGAGGTTGTGGCACCTGGATGCACGGTTGGGTAAAAACAAGCTGGGGGCGGCGGATGATGAGGTTGTGGCACCTGGATGCACGGTTGGGTAAAAACAAGCTGGGGGCGGCGGATGATGAGGTTGTGGCACCTGGATGCACGGTTGGGTAAAAACAAGCTGGGGGCGGCGGATGATGAGGTTGTGGCACCTGGATGCACGGTTGGGTAAAAACAAGCTGGGGGCGGCGGATGATGAGGTTGTGGCACCTGGATGCACGGTTGGGTAAAAACAAGCTGGGGGCGGCGGATGATGAGGTTGTGGCACCTGGATGCACGGTTGGGTAAAAACAAGCTGGGGGCGGCGGATGATGAGGTTGTTTACCTGGATGCACGGTTGGGTAAAAACAAGCTGGGGGCGGGGGATGATGAGGTTGTGGCACCTGGATGCACGGTTGGGTAAAAACAAGCTGGGGGCGGCGGATGATGAGGTTGTGGCACCTGGATGCACGGTTGGGTAAAAACAAGCTGGGGGCGGCGGATGATGAGGTTGTGGCACCTGGATGCACGGTTGGGTAAAAACAAGCTGGGGGCGGCGGATGATGAGGTTGTGGCACCTGGATGCACGGTTGGGTAAAAACAAGCTGGGGGCGGGGGATGATGAGGTTGTGGCACCTGGATGCACGGTTGGGTAAAAACAAGCTGGGGGCGGCGGATGATGAGGTTGTGGCACCTGGATGCACGGTTGGGTAAAAACAAGCTGGGGGCGGCGGATGATGAGGTTGTGGCACCTGGATGCACGGTTGGGTAAAAACAAGCTGGGGGCGGCGGATGATGAGGTTGTGGCACCTGGATGCACGGTTGGGTAAAAACAAGCTGGGGGCGGCGGATGATGAGGTTGTGGCACCTGGATGCACGGTTGGGTAAAAACAAGCTGGGGGCGGCGGATGATGAGGTTGTGGCACCTGGATGCACGGTTGGGTAAAAACAAGCTGGGGGCGGCGGATGATGAGGTTGTGGCACCTGGATGCACGGTTGGGTAAAAACAAGCTGGGGGCGGCGGATGATGAGGTTGTGGCACCTGGATGCACGGTTGGGTAAAAACAAGCTGGGGGCGGCGGATGATGAGGTTGTGGCACCTGGATGCACGGTTGGGTAAAAACAAGCTGGGGGCGGCGGATGATGAGGTTGTGGCACCTGGATGCACGGTTGGGTAAAAACAAGCTGGGGGCGGCGGATGATGAGGTTGTGGCACCTGGATGCACGGTTGGGTAAAAACAAGCTGGGGGCGGCGGATGATGAGGTTGTGGCACCTGGATGCACGGTTGGGTAAAAACAAGCTGGGGGCGGCGGATGATGAGGTTGTGGCACCTGGATGCACGGTTGGGTAAAAACAAGCTGGGGGCGGCGGATGATGAGGTTGTGGCACCTGGATGCACGGTTGGGTAAAAACAAGCTGGGGGCGGCGGATGATGAGGTTGTGGCACCTGGATGCACGGTTGGGTAAAAACAAGCTGGGGGCGGCGGATGATGAGGTTGTGGCACCTGGATGCACGGTTGGGTAAAAACAAGCTGGGGGCGGCGGATGATGAGGTTGTGGCACCTGGATGCACGGTTGGGTAAAAACAAGCTGGGGGCGGCGGATGATGAGGTTGTGGCACCTGGATGCACGGTTGGGTAAAAACAAGCTGGGGGCGGCGGATGATGAGGTTGTGGCACCTGGATGCACGGTTGGGTAAAAACAAGCTGGGGGCGGCGGATGATGAGGTTGTGGCACCTGGATGCACGGTTGGGTAAAAACAAGCTGGGGGCGGCGGATGATGAGGTTGTGGCACCTGGATGCACGGTTGGGTAAAAACAAGCTGGGGGCGGCGGATGATGAGGTTGTGGCACCTGGATGCACGGTTGGGTAAAAACAAGCTGGGGGCGGCGGATGATGAGGTTGTGGCACCTGGATGCACGGTTGGGTAAAAACAAGCTGGGGGCGGCGGATGATGAGGTTGTGGCACCTGGATGCACGGTTGGGTAAAAACAAGCTGGGGGCGGCGGATGATGAGGTTGTGGCACCTGGATGCACGGTTGGGTAAAAACAAGCTGGGGGCGGCGGATGATGAGGTTGTGGCACCTGGATGCACGGTTGGGTAAAAACAAGCTGGGGGCGGCGGATGATGAGGTTGTGGCACCTGGATGCACGGTTGGGTAAAAACAAGCTGGGGGCGGCGGATGATGAGGTTGTGGCACCTGGATGCACGGTTGGGTAAAAACAAGCTGGGGGCGGCGGATGATGAGGTTGTGGCACCTGGATGCACGGTTGGGTAAAAACAAGCTGGGGGCGGCGGATGATGAGGTTGTGGCACCTGGATGCACGGTTGGGTAAAAACAAGCTGGGGGCGGCGGATGATGAGGTTGTGGCACCTGGATGCACGGTTGGGTAAAAACAAGCTGGGGGCGGCGGATGATGAGGTTGTGGCACCTGGATGCACGGTTGGGTAAAAACAAGCTGGGGGCGGCGGATGATGAGGTTGTGGCACCTGGATGCACGGTTGGGTAAAAACAAGCTGGGGGCGGCGGATGATGAGGTTGTGGCACCTGGATGCACGGTTGGGTAAAAACAAGCTGGGGGCGGCGGATGATGAGGTTGTGGCACCTGGATGCACGGTTGGGTAAAAACAAGCTGGGGGCGGCGGATGATGAGGTTGTGGCACCTGGATGCACGGTTGGGTAAAAACAAGCTGGGGGCGGCGGATGATGAGGTTGTGGCACCTGGATGCACGGTTGGGTAAAAACAAGCTGGGGGCGGCGGATGATGAGGTTGTGGCACCTGGATGCACGGTTGGGTAAAAACAAGCTGGGGGCGGCGGATGATGAGGTTGTGGCACCTGGATGCACGGTTGGGTAAAAACAAGCTGGGGGCGGCGGATGATGAGGTTGTGGCACCTGGATGCACGGTTGGGTAAAAACAAGCTGGGGGCGGCGGATGATGAGGTTGTGGCACCTGGATGCACGGTTGGGTAAAAACAAGCTGGGGGCGGCGGATGATGAGGTTGTGGCACCTGGATGCACGGTTGGGTAAAAACAAGCTGGGGGCGGCGGATGATGAGGTTGTGGCACCTGGATGCACGGTTGGGTAAAAACAAGCTGGGGGCGGCGGATGATGAGGTTGTGGCACCTGGATGCACGGTTGGGTAAAAACAAGCTGGGGGCGGCGGATGATGAGGTTGTGGCACCTGGATGCACGGTTGGGTAAAAACAAGCTGGGGGCGGCGGATGATGAGGTTGTGGCACCTGGATGCACGGTTGGGTAAAAACAAGCTGGGGGCGGCGGATGATGAGGTTGTGGCACCTGGATGCACGGTTGGGTAAAAACAAGCTGGGGGCGGCGGATGATGAGGTTGTGGCACCTGGATGCACGGTTGGGTAAAAACAAGCTGGGGGCGGCGGATGATGAGGTTGTGGCACCTGGATGCACGGTTGGGTAAAAACAAGCTGGGGGCGGCGGATGATGAGGTTGTGGCACCTGGATGCACGGTTGGGTAAAAACAAGCTGGGGGCGGCGGATGATGAGGTTGTGGCACCTGGATGCACGGTTGGGTAAAAACAAGCTGGGGGCGGCGGATGATGAGGTTGTGGCACCTGGATGCACGGTTGGGTAAAAACAAGCTGGGGGCGGCGGATGATGAGGTTGTGGCACCTGGATGCACGGTTGGGTAAAAACAAGCTGGGGGCGGCGGATGATGAGGTTGTGGCACCTGGATGCACGGTTGGGTAAAAACAAGCTGGGGGCGGCGGATGATGAGGTTGTGGCACCTGGATGCACGGTTGGGTAAAAACAAGCTGGGGGCGGCGGATGATGAGGTTGTGGCACCTGGATGCACGGTTGGGTAAAAACAAGCTGGGGGCGGCGGATGATGAGGTTGTGGCACCTGGATGCACGGTTGGGTAAAAACAAGCTGGGGGCGGCGGATGATGAGGTTGTGGCACCTGGATGCACGGTTGGGTAAAAACAAGCTGGGGGCGGCGGATGATGAGGTTGTGGCACCTGGATGCACGGTTGGGTAAAAACAAGCTGGGGGCGGCGGATGATGAGGTTGTGGCACCTGGATGCACGGTTGGGTAAAAACAAGCTGGGGGCGGCGGATGATGAGGTTGTGGCACCTGGATGCACGGTTGGGTAAAAACAAGCTGGGGGCGGCGGATGATGAGGTTGTGGCACCTGGATGCAGGGTTGGGTAAAAACAAGCTGGGGGCGGGGGATGATGAGGTTGTGGCACCTGGATGCACGGTTGGGTAAAAACAAGCTGGGGGCGGCGGATGATGAGGTTGTGGCACCTGGATGCACGGTTGGGTAAAAACAAGCTGGGGGCGGCGGATGATGAGGTTGTGGCACCTGGATGCACGGTTGGGTAAAAACAAGCTGGGGGCGGCGGATGATGAGGTTGTGGCACCTGGATGCACGGTTGGGTAAAAACAAGCTGGGGGCGGCGGATGATGAGGTTGTGGCACCTGGATGCACGGTTGGGTAAAAACAAGCTGGGGGCGGCGGATGATGAGGTTGTGGCACCTGGATGCACGGTTGGGTAAAAACAAGCTGGGGGCGGCGGATGATGAGGTTGTGGCACCTGGATGCACGGTTGGGTAAAAACAAGCTGGGGGCGGCGGATGATGAGGTTGTGGCACCTGGATGCACGGTTGGGTAAAAACAAGCTGGGGGCGGCGGATGATGAGGTTGTGGCACCTGGATGCACGGTTGGGTAAAAACAAGCTGGGGGCGGCGGATGATGAGGTTGTGGCACCTGGATGCACGGTTGGGTAAAAACAAGCTGGGGGCGGCGGATGATGAGGTTGTGGCACCTGGATGCACGGTTGGGTAAAAACAAGCTGGGGGCGGCGGATGATGAGGTTGTGGCACCTGGATGCACGGTTGGGTAAAAACAAGCTGGGGGCGGCGGATGATGAGGTTGTGGCACCTGGATGCACGGTTGGGTAAAAACAAGCTGGGGGCGGCGGATGATGAGGTTGTGGCACCTGGATGCACGGTTGGGTAAAAACAAGCTGGGGGCGGCGGATGATGAGGTTGTGGCACCTGGATGCACGGTTGGGTAAAAACAAGCTGGGGGCGGCGGATGATGAGGTTGTGGCACCTGGATGCACGGTTGGGTAAAAACAAGCTGGGGGCGGCGGATGATGAGGTTGTGGCACCTGGATGCACGGTTGGGTAAAAACAAGCTGGGGGCGGCGGATGATGAGGTTGTGGCACCTGGATGCACGGTTGGGTAAAAACAAGCTGGGGGCGGCGGATGATGAGGTTGTGGCACCTGGATGCACGGTTGGGTAAAAACAAGCTGGGGGCGGCGGATGATGAGGTTGTGGCACCTGGATGCACGGTTGGGTAAAAACAAGCTGGGGGCGGCGGATGATGAGGTTGTGGCACCTGGATGCACGGTTGGGTAAAAACAAGCTGGGGGCGGCGGATGATGAGGTTGTGGCACCTGGATGCACGGTTGGGTAAAAACAAGCTGGGGGCGGCGGATGATGAGGTTGTGGCACCTGGATGCACGGTTGGGTAAAAACAAGCTGGGGGCGGCGGATGATGAGGTTGTGGCACCTGGATGCACGGTTGGGTAAAAACAAGCTGGGGGCGGCGGATGATGAGGTTGTGGCACCTGGATGCACGGTTGGGTAAAAACAAGCTGGGGGCGGCGGATGATGAGGTTGTGGCACCTGGATGCACGGTTGGGTAAAAACAAGCTGGGGGCGGCGGATGATGAGGTTGTGGCACCTGGATGCACGGTTGGGTAAAAACAAGCTGGGGGCGGCGGATGATGAGGTTGTGGCACCTGGATGCACGGTTGGGTAAAAACAAGCTGGGGGCGGCGGATGATGAGGTTGTGGCACCTGGATGCACGGTTGGGTAAAAACAAGCTGGGGGCGGCGGATGATGAGGTTGTGGCACCTGGATGCACGGTTGGGTAAAAACAAGCTGGGGGCGGCGGATGATGAGGTTGTGGCACCTGGATGCACGGTTGGGTAAAAACAAGCTGGGGGCGGCGGATGATGAGGTTGTGGCACCTGGATGCACGGTTGGGTAAAAACAAGCTGGGGGCGGCGGATGATGAGGTTGTGGCACCTGGATGCAGGGTTGGGTAAAAACAAGCTGGGGGCGGCGGATGATGAGGTTGTGGCACCTGGATGCACGGTTGGGTAAAAACAAGCTGGGGGCGGCGGATGATGAGGTTGTGGCACCTGGATGCACGGTTGGGTAAAAACAAGCTGGGGGCGGCGGATGATGAGGTTGTGGCACCTGGATGCACGGTTGGGTAAAAACAAGCTGGGGGCGGCGGATGATGAGGTTGTGGCACCTGGATGCACGGTTGGGTAAAAACAAGCTGGGGGCGGCGGATGATGAGGTTGTGGCACCTGGATGCACGGTTGGGTAAAAACAAGCTGGGGGCGGCGGATGATGAGGTTGTGGCACCTGGATGCACGGTTGGGTAAAAACAAGCTGGGGGCGGCGGATGATGAGGTTGTGGCACCTGGATGCACGGTTGGGTAAAAACAAGCTGGGGGCGGCGGATGATGAGGTTGTGGCACCTGGATGCACGGTTGGGTAAAAACAAGCTGGGGGCGGCGGATGATGAGGTTGTGGCACCTGGATGCACGGTTGGGTAAAAACAAGCTGGGGGCGGCGGATGATGAGGTTGTGGCACCTGGATGCACGGTTGGGTAAAAACAAGCTGGGGGCGGCGGATGATGAGGTTGTGGCACCTGGATGCACGGTTGGGTAAAAACAAGCTGGGGGCGGCGGATGATGAGGTTGTGGCACCTGGATGCAGGGTTGGGTAAAAACAAGCTGGGGGCGGCGGATGATGAGGTTGTGGCACCTGGATGCACGGTTGGGTAAAAACAAGCTGGGGGCGGCGGATGATGAGGTTGTGGCACCTGGATGCACGGTTGGGTAAAAACAAGCTGGGGCGGCGGATGATGAGGTTGTGGCACCTGGATGCACGGTTGGGTAAAAACAAGCTGGGGGCGGCGGATGATGAGGTTGTGGCACCTGGATGCAGGGTTGGGTAAAAACAAGCTGGGGGCGGGGGATGATGAGGTTGTGGCACCTGGATGCACGGTTGGGTAAAAACAAGCTGGGGGCGGCGGATGATGAGGTTGTGGCACCTGGATGCACGGTTGGGTAAAAACAAGCTGGAGGCGGCGGATGATGAGGTTGTGGCACCTGGATGCACGGTTGGGTAAAAACAAGCTGGGGGCGGCGGATGATGAGGTTGTGGCACCTGGATGCACGGTTGGGTAAAAACAAGCTGGGGGCGGCGGATGATGAGGTTGTGGCACCTGGATGCACGGTTGGGTAAAAACAAGCTGGGGGCGGCGGATGATGAGGTTGTGGCACCTGGATGCACGGTTGGGTAAAAACAAGCTGGGGGCGGCGGATGATGAGGTTGTGGCACCTGGATGCACGGTTGGGTAAAAACAAGCTGGGGGCGGCGGATGATGAGGTTGTGGCACCTGGATGCACGGTTGGGTAAAAAGAAGCTGGGGGCGGCGGATGATGAGGTTGTGGCACCTGGATGCACGGTTGGGTAAAAACAAGCTGGAGGCGGCGGATGATGAGGTTGTGGCACCTGGATGCACGGTTGGGTAAAAACAAGCTGGGGGCGGGGGATGATGAGGTTGTGGCACCTGGATGCACGGTTGGGTAAAAACAAGCTGGGGGCGGCGGATGATGAGGTTGTTTCACCTGGATGCACGGTTGGGTAAAAAGAAGCTGGGGCCGGCGGATGATGAGGTTGTGGCACCTGGATGCACGGTTGGGTAAAAACAAGCTGGGGGCGGCGGATGATGAGGTTGTGGCACCTGGATGCACGGTTGGGTAAAAACAAGCTGGGGGCGGCGGATGATGAGGTTGTGGCACCTGGATGCACGGTTGGGTAAAAACAAGTTGGGGGCGGCGGTGTTATGCTGTGGGCGATATTTTCTCGTGGCACTTTAAGCCCGATTATCCGAACAGCACAGTCCCTTACAGAGATCAGTTATATGAACATCGTTATGGACCAAGTTCACCCATTCATGTCAACTATGTTCCCTGCAGGTGATGGCCATTACCAACAGCATAATGAGCCAAGCCACACTGCCAGAATCGGCAAGGTGTCGTCTCAGGAACATGCTGGTGACTTTTTGTTAATGCCCTGGCCTCCAAATTCAACTGACATGAACCCAATCGAAAATTTGTGGTTCGATTTAGAAAACGGGTTCGCGCTAAATCACCCCCATCCCAAAATGTACGGGAACTGGTGGACCTGCTATTGGCATTAGGGTACCAGATACTTCGGGATACCTATCACAACCTCATCGAATCGATGCCTTGCGGAGTGGCCGATGTTTTGACGGCTAAAGAGGTTCCTACAGTTTATTAGGTAGGTGGTCATAATGTAATAGCTCAATGGTGTATAAGACTCACTAAAATGAAAATGAGCCAACGGACATAGCACACTACCGAATGGGTTCAACGCGCCAGCATCGACAGAAAACGTAGATGGTGCCATTGTAGAGTTATGAAGTAGTGAAATGTAGCGCTGCGATCACGCGACGACGGAAGCAGTTGTCTTTGGTACAGGTTCTATTACACATATTTGGTCCAAACGGTGATGATTGAAGCAACAAACATAGAGCAGGGAGCGAATATCCGGGTTTTAATCGTGGAAATTGTTGGGAGTACAGAAATTCATCGCGGATTGTATGTTTTTGTCACGTGTTAAAGACTGGAGTAAGCGTTTCCGAGATGAGTGACTGTCGATTCGAGGCCAGGTCAAGTACACCGTGTGATCATCCACGTTTTCGTTGCTGAAATAAGTAGTCTCATTCGGGAAGACAGAAGAGTCACTGTGGAAGCACTTTCCGACAAAGTTGGAATTAGCGTAGGGAGTATGCACACCGTTATCTGAGATCGTGTGCAAAACCGGAATATTTTGTGCATACTGAGTGCTAAAAACTTGCAATGCGTGCAGAAATACTTTCGTATGGGTGTGTCCTTAGAATATTTACGGCGGTATCAGGAGGAAGCTCTCCGTTTCCTCTATGAAATCATTGGGGGAAATGAAAGTGATGCTTTCATTATCAACCTGGAAGCAAAAGACAAAACAGCCAACGGAAGCAAAAAGACAAAACAGCCAACGGAAGCAAAAAGACAAAACAGCCAACGGAAGCAAAAGACAAAACAGGCAACGGAAGCAATAAGACAAAACAGCCAACGGAAGCAAAAGACAAAACAGCCAACGGAAGCAATAAGACAAAACAGCCAACGGAAGCAAAAGACAAAACAGCCAACGGAAGCAAAAGACAAAACAGCCAACGGAAGCAATAAGACAAAACAGCCAACGGAAGCAAAAGACAAAACAGCCAACGGAAGCAATAAGACAAAACAGCCAACGGAAGCAAAAGACAAAACAGCCAACGGAAGCAAAAGACAAAACAGCCAACGGAAGCAATAAGACAAAACAGCCAACGGAAGCAAAAGACAAAACAGCCAACGGAAGCAAAAGACAAAACAGCCAACGGAAGCAATAAGACAAAACAGCCAACGGAAGCAATAAGACAAAACAGCCAACGGAAGCAAAAGACAAAACAGCCAACGGAAGCACACGTCATCTCCAACGCCAAAGGTATCAAAGGGAATGCAGCAAAGTACACGAAAGGTCATGTTGACCTTTTTCGACCAGAAGGGCCCCCTGTTGAAGAGTTTCTTGGCACTAGAAACACTATAAACGGTGCCCGGTATGCGGACGCACTTAAATCTCTGGGAACATCACTCGCGTTCAAACGACCCAGGCTACTCACCGAAAAAGTCATTCTTGTTCACGACAACGTCCGCTGCCATACTGCGGAAATCGTCCTCGATCAAAACGAAGATCATGTTGACTTTTTTGGAGCAGAAGGGCCCCCTGTTGAAGAGTTTCTTGACACTAGAAACGCCGCCCGGTATGAGGACGCACTTACATCTCTGGGAGCATCACTCACGTTCAAAAAGGCCCAGGCTGCTCATTGAACAAGTCATTCTTGTTCACGACAACGTCCGCTGCCACACTGCGGAAATCATCCAGGATTAAAATGTAGGTCGTGTTAATTTATTTACGTACTACAGAGGTGAAAACATGCGTCAAGACGACAAATCTGCTGCAAGATATTTTGTCCGCGTAGCTCTGTTGGGAGAGCGTCTTACTCCGGAGTGAGGGGTCACGTATTCGATGGCCGTCGCGGACAAACTAGTGTTTTCACATTGGGTGTCCGATTGTGGAAGATGGATGCACTGACCTTTGGATTCTTTGACAAATGTGTGATGTTTGTTCCACACATTGTTTGGAATTAATGAAAAATTCTTGCTTCGTCTCAACGAAGACAAAAGATTACGAGGAAGATGATGTGACATATACTCTAATTTAACTTTCATTTTTAGTTCCTTTTTTTATGAAAATTTGTGTTCGTTCTTCTTACCATTTTTCAAACTTAACGTGATATCTTCTCTCTCACACGAATACGGTTGGCAACACTTGACGTAAGGGATTCTTGAGGTCTTAGACTTACTTGTTTTTAGTTCACAGACCTCAAGCATAACGTAACACTTGAGCTCTGTGAGTGCTAAGATAAGAATATTAGCACGGCTTCGGTAGTACGGTGGTCGCGGAAAACTTAATACTCGTCTAATTAGATAAACAGTGAGGTTGCGTTCCCACAAATGTAAGGAACCCAATCTCAAAGTTTATGGACGTCGCGTTGTGTTTCATATGGGCTCGTTACGAGGTATTCGTAAAAAACCCATATGCCGCAAATTGTGAATTTAGAGAAGTTAGCTACACCAGGTTAAGTAATTAACAATGTTTATTAAAAGAAAAAGTATATTCACGCAATCACATCTTTCAGGTAGAGGCCAAATAAAACTTACGTTAAATTAAAAAATTAGAATTAGCCATGTTTACTGGTCCACTGCTGCGTAAGCCCGTTGCACCCTTGAGCTTAACTTTAAATTAACTCCCTCAATCTGTTTTGAGGAGGCATAGCGACCATGCATATGTATAATTTCTAGTTAACATGGGAACTGGAATTGGTGAAAATAACGTCATCTTACCTTCCTTTAGGATTGGGTGGTCGCTCGTTGAAGCCCTTCTGTTGACCGCGTGGGTCGTTCGCTCTACCTCTCGACTAACACGGCTGGGACCGCGTACTCTGTACGTTTCCTAACTACCTAATCCGTATCATTCTTGAACATCTATCCTCTGACAATTATCCTTCGCCTACCATTTGTGGATAACCATCTCGAATACGAATCTCCGATACAAATTATTCTCTCTGATACCAATCTTCTCCTCTCGTGTGACTATATCTTTTTTCTGCCTATATATTTCCGTCCCTTTAATTTTTCACGTGATAGGGGCGTGCCTACAACCTTCTACGAACTCTTCGCTTGGGGTCCGGATTGGTCAGCTGAGTTGACCAATGCTCGGGCTTAGTGGCTATTGGTTGGCCCTCTGGTCCAGTTGGCTACCTTTTCGCGGCAGCTGGCCTGTTGTGCAGGTGATGCTTTTGCGAATTCAATAGGACATATTTTTGCGCTCAGATTATTAGCGAAGAATTTAAAGGGGCTTTCCTCTGCCAGAGTTACGACTTTCCCGTGACACCGCGATGTACTTTACGACTTTCGCTGGTGCCTTCCTCATCGAGGGGATGATCGTAAACCGCAACTCCCCTATTCATCTGACCGCGTTTCGGACTCTTGCCTGTGCAATCCTGAAATACCGGGATGTATTGTCCCATCAGCAACGATGATGGGACAATACATCCCGGTATTTCACTGGGGCCATTTCGTAAATTTTAGTGAATGCCGTACTTCTCACAAGTATGAAAAGAAGATGAATTCCTTGGTCATTCTCCACGGGTGTCCGACAAACCGTTTTGACCAGCTCTGTTTTCTGCTGCAGTGGGGAAAAGGGGGTTTAGGAGGCAGGAAGGGAGCAAAGGAAAAATAATTTAAGTAATAAAATAATTTAGGTAAATTATGCCTGGTCTTTAAATTTAATTAGGCCGCAAACAATGTGACCCGAACTATGAAGTACTACCGCGGCAACAAGAACAAGACGAGATATACACTGCCGGACAATTGCTAAGGACGGATGACAATAGCAACGATAGCAACCATAAAATGGAAGGCACGAAAATATGGAAATTAGCATAAGTGCGGGATACAGTAAGACGTGTTGTGCGTATTCATAATTTGGAATGCCGAACTTGTTCGTGACGTCATAGCGCTGATAAGAGATATAAAGGATTTGACGCGTATTGACCGTTGTTGTTCAAACGCAAAGTTGAAAGGGAAAGAATCAATTGACAAACTTGCAAATTTCAGTATGTCTTCCCAACATCACCTAGATGATTTTACGCGTGGCCGTATTATTGGCAAGATTGAAGAAGGGCGAAAAATAACAGATGTTGCCAGGGAGTTCGACGTCAGCCACAGTGTTGTTTCAAGGCTTTGGAAATCATTTCAAACAAATGGAGAGTGTAGCAAACGTCACGGGGGAGGTCGTGTTCGCAGTACGACACCTGGCAGAAGATCGGTGCATAGTGCTATCAACAAAAAAGACACCGGCGCAGCACAGCTAGTGAGGTAGCAAATCAGTTTATGGCTGCTACTGGCAAGCGGATCTCCCGAAAAACTGTCGCCAGACGTTTGCATAAAGGAGGACTATACGCTCGTCGTCGTGTTGTATGCATCCCATTCTCCAGACTTCGGTGTTTGCAATGGCACCATCAACATCGCAATTGGACTGATAACGACTGGTCTGCTGTCCTCTTCTCAGATGAGAGTAGATACAGTCTATCGTCTGATTGTCGACGACAACTGAACTGGCGTGATAGTGTTACTGCATATTGTACAGCAAACATACAGGAATGGGACCGATATCCGACATGTAGTGTCATGGTATGGGCTGGCATCATGATCAATGGCCGTACGTGCCTCTATGTGCTTCTAACTGGGACTATGACTGGCCAACGATACAACAATGATGTTCTGTTACCTCATGTTCGCATGTTCCGTGGGGCTGTTGGTGATAGATTCATTTTCATGGACGACAACGCAACATGTCATCGAACAGTCGCTGTCCAGGAGTGTCTTGAGAGCGAGGATATTCAACGCCTCGTATGGCCAGCACGGTCTCCAGATCTGAATCACATTGAAAATGTGTGGGATGCTTTGGGGAGGAGTCTTGCTGGTCGCCAATGCCCTCCAATAAACAAGGTCACCCTCCTCCGAGCACTGACAGAGGAATGGGATAAATTACCCCATCAGCTGCTTGATTATGTTGTGCAAAGCATGACACGACGTGTAGAATCTTGCATCGCCCTCCATGGTGGCCATATCCTATATTGACATGTTACGCCGGAACGCATGCGGACGGTAATTGCATTTTTTCACGTTTACGTATTCTTCACAAAATGGCCTGTTTGTCCCTTGAACAGGTTCCAAAGCCTTCTGGATTTCAGAGCACAATAAATTGTCCTTCTTGTAATGTCCTGGCATTCTCACATTATTTTATATCACTTAGCATCCAACCACACGTACTTTTTTTGCGCTATATAGCCGTTTATGATCCGTCCTTAGCAATTGTCCAGCAGTGTATATAATAAATATGCAGCTACTGTGTGTGCTGTGCCGGGGTGAAACTTGCTGTGATATGTATTAGATATCCTAGTATCACGCGATATAAAGTAATGTGATTTCGTCTAAATTTGCTTAAAGTGAAAGTGTCGAGCTGGGCCAATAAAAGAAAAGTTTACGTAAGTGATTCTGTTTTTCGCCTATGTTTCGTCTGGCTCTAGAAAGCCTTGTGTCGTTAATTTAAAGTGAGCTATTCGTTGAAACTAGTGCATCACATTTACACTTAGTTCAACATTCCTTCACCCGGATATATGAAACTTATCATAAACGTAAAAGGGTTACGTTATAACTTTCTTTTTCTACCACAAGGGAGCACCTGCTGTCGAGTTTGTTGCCACCGGAAACACCGTAAACTGTGCTCGTTATGCTGGCGCATCTGCGGGGTCACAGATTTTACTCGGACGAAGAGGTGCAGGACGCTGTTCGAGAATGGTGCCACCAGCAATCCAGCGCCTTCTACGCACGAGCAGAGTTGAAACCGGGACAAAAAGTTCGAACGCGGACCCGTAACAGACCCGGACAAATCTGCTTTGAACTATAGATTCGAAACTCAATTTATATATATGTATATATATATATATATATATACTGAAGAGCAAAACTTTTGAAATGTGAAAATTTGGATTTCTTTAGCATTGTTTTTCAGGTTTACATTCTCTCTCAGGCGAACTTGGCATTTCGTTATAGCTGAAAATTATTTCTAATTATTATGTCACTCTCACAGCTTGAGTTCTCTTTAATCTTCTTCTCTCTGTTTAATAGTAACAGATGAAGAGCATGGGTCGGGCCAGGAGGGTTATGGATGCAAGCGAAATTGTTAACTAGTGCTAGGTCATACAACTCTACGGAGGACATGACATATATATATTTTTTAAAACAATTTTTGGTGGGCATGTTACTTGCATCTATGGCCTTGCAGAAAGCCATTTCCAACTAGGTCTTTGAGGAAGTGAGAAAATGCAGAGTTTTTGCTGGTCCTTGATAAAGCCAAGGCTCAGTATTCTCGACACCTTCTACATTCAGTTGTTTTATTTTATTTTTTTATCTTTTCTCCTTTTACTCACACCGGTAAATACATAACCTTTTCTATGTTGTACTTGGTATGAGTCAAAAATATATATGTATTTTTTTGCTTAGGTCTCTTCTTAATAGAATATATATATATATATATATATATATATTTATGACTCTACAACTTAAATCTTGGCCCTCAGTCTCCGGCAGCTGGAATGTACCTGGCCAAGGCAGCGGCCAGTGCGACATGAAGGCAGAGGGTGCTAAGAATCCCCGGAGGACCGGACTAGGCTGCCATTTGATGCTGACCTTGGCTACCTACAACGGACGCTCCCTATCTTCTGATTCAAGGCTTCTTGAATTGGAAGAGGAACTACAAAGGATCAAGTGGGACATCGTCGGGCTGAGTGAGGTAAGGAGAAAAGGAGAAGATCTCATTGAACTGAAAAGTGGACATCTCTTCTATTATCGTGGGACAGATACTGGCAGAACTAGTGGTGTTGGATTTATAATAAACAAGAAACTGAAGGATAAAGTGGTAGAAGTTGAAAGTTCCTCTGACAGAGCTGCACGACTCGTTATCCAACTATCGAGAAGATACCAGGTTCAGATTATTCAAACTTATGCACCCACCACAAGTCATCCTGAAGAAGAAATTGAAGAATTTTATGAGGAAATTCGTCATCTAAATAATAAAGGTAAGCAGCACTTGAAGATAATTATGGGAGATTTCAATGCAAAAATAGGGCGCCGGCAACAGAATGAAACTTCAGTAGGTAAATTCGGTCACGGCAACAGAAACCAGCGTGGAAATACTCTCGTTGAGTTTGCAGAGGCAGAAGGATTTTTCATCTTGAATTCCTTTTTCAAGAAAAAGCCACACAGGAAATGGACATGGAGACATCCAATTGGGACGACAAGTGAAATTGATTTTATTATGTGTAACAAAAAATTCGTCATCGAAGACTGCAGTGTGCTAAACAAGTTCAACACAGGTAGTGACCATAGATTGGTGAGATGTAAGATGCACCTCAACACTAAACTGGAACGTGGCAAGCTCATAAGACAAACAAAATGTATTGACATAACCAACCTTAAAAAACACCATAATACTTTCAAGTTGGAACTGAAGAACAGATTCTCTGCTTTGGAAGGCCTAACATCGGAAGAAGTGGATATTTCTGAAGTTAACAGAAAAGTAACCAAAGCTCTTATGGAAACAGCAACAAAATTAGCTGGGTCTAAGAACAAGTTGCATGTAAACAAATTATCAGGAAAAACCAAAATGTTGATGCAAAAAAGAAGAGAGATGAGGACAACTAAAGAAGATGTGACTTCCAAAGTGGAATATATAGAGCTATGCAAGACAGTAAGAAAAAGTATCACTGAAGACGTAAGAAAATTCAACTGTGAACTAGTAAGGAAAGCAATTGAAAACAACCAAAGCCTAAAGATAGCAAAGGGACATCTCAGTAAGGGAAGAAAACAGATTATGGCTCTGAGAAAAGAAGATGGTTCTATAACAAGAAATAGAGGCGAAATTTTGACAAGAGTGAAAGATTTCTACTCCAAACTATATGAAAAGGATGATACATGTACTCCAGACATCATGAAAGGTACCAGAGTTCTTCCAGTCCTCCCAGCAGAAGTTGCTCATGCAATCAAGAACATGAAGCGGGGGAAAGCTCCAGGAGAAGATGGAATTACTATAGACATCATACAAGAAGCAAGTGGAGAAATTGAAACAGTACTCGCCCAAATTTTCACTCGATGCCTTAATGAAGGGAAGATTCCTGAGGATTGGAACAATGCTACAATGATCCTGCTACATAAAAAAGGTAACATTGAGGATCTCAGGAACTACAGACCTATCAGCCTCCTGTCAGTGGTTTATAAAATCTTCACTAAAGTTCTTTCACACCGCTTGAAGGTAACACTGGACATGGCTCAACCGAGAGAACAAGCTGGATTCAGGAGTGGCTACAGCACAATAGATCATATCCACGTACTGAGAGAACTAATTGAAAGAGCGAGGGAATATGAACTTCCATTGTGCATGGCTTTTATCGATTCTGAAAAAGCCTTTGATTCGGTGAAACCATCAGCAGTTACCACGGCTCTGAAATCCTGCGGTATTGAAGATGCATACATTAATATTATTAATAACATCTATGAAAATGCAAGTGCAAAGATTCGGCTGTTTGAAAATACAACACACATAAAAATTGGAAAGGGAGTGAGACAAGGTGACACCATATCTCCGAAGCTCTTTAATGCCACATTGGAAAATGTCTTTCAATCACTGAACTGGGAAAACAAAGGGATAAAGATTAATGGAGATTATCTAACCCACCTTCGTTTTGCTGATGACGTAGTCATTTTTGCAACTACCCCATCAGAGCTGCAGAGTATGACCCAGGAACTTGCTGACAAGAGTAAAGAAGTGGGATTAAAAATGAACTTTCAGAAGACAAAAGTGATGTTCAATGCTTTTACAAGAAATGAAGATTTATCGATTGATGGAGAAAAACTGGAGATAACAGATACGTATGTTTATCTTGGACAGCAGATATCAAGTGAGGGTCACATTGATGAAGAAATTAATCGGCGTACAAAACTTGCCTGGAGAGCTTTTGGAAGAAACAGCATAATTTTCAAGAGCAATATGCCGTTATGTCTTAAAAGAAAAGTGTTTGATCAATGCATCCTTCCAGTGCTTACGTATGGTGCAGAGACGTGGACCTTAACTAAAAGAGACATACAAAGGCTGCAGACAACTCAAAGAAGTATGGACAGGTGCATGCTTGGTATAACCAGGAGAGATAAGAAGAGGAACTCGTGGATCCGAAAAATGACGAGAGTGGAAGACATCATGATCAGAGTTAAATCCCTGAAATGGCAATGGGCTGGACATACTGCCAGAAGGACAGACCATAGATGGACAGCCGAAATTTTAGATTGGATTCCAAGGGACAGGAAAAGACCCAGAAAAAGACCACATGGGAGATGGGTGGATGAAATTCGTAAATATGCGGGAGTGACATGGAGGAGACTGGCACAAGACAGACCGTTGTGGAGGAAACTTGGGGAGACCTTCGTCCAGCAGTGGATTGATAATGGTTGACAATGATGATGATGATGATATATTTATAAATAACCATAACTACAAGCAAAACCTCCTGAACATGTACATGACAACAAATGAACTCCAGACCAAAGAAAAAGGAGAACGATAAACGTTACTCAAAAGATCACATTGCAAAATTATAAAATACCAATAATGAAATGTAAAACCCAAACAAGTATAATATCAAATGGCTCCGAACCCCCGAACCACTCTTCAGGGAAAGACACCCGGGAGCCCGGAGCCAGTCGGGCTTTCGTAACCGGCTATCTCATGAAACCCGAGCCCGATTGGCTCCGGGCTCCTGGGTGTTTTTCCCTGAAGAGTGGTTCGGGGGTTCGGAGCCATTTGATATTATACTTGTTTGGGTTTTACATTTCATTATTGGTATTTTATAATTTTGCAGAGTGATCTTCGAATAACGTTTATCGTTCTCCTTTCGCCTGGAGTTGATTTGTTGTCATGTACGTGTTCGGGAGGTGTTGCTTGTGGGTATTTATAAATATATGTACTATTCACTGTTGTTTTCCAGCTGCATTGCGCGGTAGCAGAGTGGTATGGGCGTGTATCAAAGGAAAATAATTTATATTTATATCATCATCATTGTCAACCATTATCAATCCACTGCTGGACGAAGGTCTCCCCTAGTATCCTCCACAACGGTCTGTCTTGTGCCAGTCTCCTCCATGTCACTCCCGCATACTTTCGAATTTCATCCACCCATCTTCCATGTGGTCTTCTTCTGGGTCTTTTCCTGTCCCTTGGAATCCAATCTAAAATTTCGGCTGTCCATCGATGGTCTCTCCTTCTGGCAGTATGTCCATCCCATTGCCATTTCAGGGATTTAACTCTGATCATGATGTCTTCCACACTTGTCATTTTTTTGGATCCACGAGTTCCTCTTCTAATCTCTCTTGGTTACACCAAGCATGCACCTCTCCATGCTGCTTTGAGTTGTCTGCAGCCGTTGTATGTCTCTTTTAGTTAAGGTCCACGTCTCTGCACCATACGTAAGCACTGGAAGGATGCATTGATCAAACACTTTTCTTTTAAGACATAATGGCATATTGCTCGTGAAAATTATGCTGTTTCTTCCAAAATCTCCCCAGGCAAGTTTTGTACGCCGATTAATTTCTTCATCAATGTGACCCTCACTTGATATCTGCTGTCCAAGATAAACGTACGTGTCTGTTATCTCCAGCTTTTCTCCATCAATCGATAAATCTTCATTTCTAGTAAAAGCATTGAACATCACTTTTGTCTTCTGAAAGTTCATTTTTAATCCCACTTCTTTACTCTTGTCAGCAAGTTCCTGGATTATACTCTGCAGCTCTGATGGGGTAGTTGCAAAAATGACTACGTCATCATCAGCAAAACGAAGGTGGGTTAGATAATCTCCATTAATCTTTATCTCTTTGTTTTCCCAGTTCAGTGATATATATATACATTTCAGTAACTGCTTGACATTTAATAACTGAAATCCTTTTTTTAATAAAGTGTAACTTGTCTAATTATTCGAACGTTTTTAATTCGAATTCTTGGTTAATTCGAATTTTTTTTTTTGGTCCCTTGATTTTTCTATAAAATAATATTAAAAAACCTTTAATTCCAATTTTTTTTGTTTAATTCAAAGAAAACCCCATTTTCATATTTTTAACAATTACCTTTTAAAATTTAAAATCCACACCTTTAGAAATGGGTGCGTACTGTTCTGGATGAAGTTCCGAGTTCTGAGTGTTTGTTATGAATGGCAAATCAGCTAACCCACGCTGCTTGAAAAATGTAAAAACTAAGCCAGTTGAATATGAAGCCAATGTAAAAGCGTCGATGACGAGTGACATCTTTGAAAAATGTCTTCAAAAAAATAGATAAAAAATTTCAGAAAGAAAACAGAACGATCTTGCTATTTATTGACAACTGTACAGCACATAACACCATACCTCTGCTAAAAAATGTAAAGGTCTTGTTCTTTCCACCGAATATGACTTCAGTAGTTCAACCCATGGATCAGGGTGTGATTAGAAACTTTAATCACTTCTACCGACGATATGTAGTCCAGACAATTCTATCAAGCTTCAAAATCGACGTTTTACAAGCTGGTCGCATGACTCACAGTGCATGGCAACAAGTTAAACCTGAAACTATAGCCAACTGTTTCCGAAAAGCAGGCTTCTGGTACCCAGATGATGAGTCTCAACTACATCAAGATATTGGTGGTGAGGAGATCGTACACACTGTGGAGCACTGGGAAGACGTAGGTCGTGATGTACCGAATGAGGCTTTTGTGAGAGTAGATGACAATTTAGCTGTTTGTGGTGAGCTCACAGATAATGAGATCTTGGCTGATGTTATGAATAAGAACACCTGCTGTGTATTTTCAGATGAAGAACTGGAACGGCCAGAACTTCCTTAGGAGCGTCTTCCAAATTTAGTAAACGCCTTGGTTCACCTCGAACAGTTAAGGAAGTTTGTTGAGGGACAGGCGAATGTAAGTAGATTTCATTCACTTGGTAAACTTGAGAAATTTACACTTACCCATAACATAAATTCTAAGAAGCAGGCCAAAATTCATCGTTACTTTTACGAAAAATATGTAAATTTACCGTACTGTACTTTTTAGCACGTCTTTTGTAAAAAAAGATCGTGCTTATGTTATCGGTTTGTCCGTCCGCCTGTACCCACGGTATCTCTGCAACTATTAGTCCCATTTGAAAAATTATTTTTGCATTCGAAAGCTTGAAATATGTAAATGATGATCCTTCATTTCGTTTTTTTTTTACGATGTAAAATTTCGCCGCTAGGGGGCGTAAATGCAGATGCTGTCGAATTCAAAAATACGTTTTATTTCACATATTTGCTTCTAAACATCCGATTCAAAAAAAAACTTTTATCTTTCGATGCCATTTATGTCGAAGAGCATTTTGGATATAGTTTCTTTTTCAAATTACGCATAGATTCTCCGCTAGGGGCGTTAAAGTAAATTGCATTTTTTTCGATAACTCTTCTTCTAAAACTCCGATTTGAAATTTTTTTTTTTTAGCGGATACATCTCCTCATGCACAATCTTTTGCATATAATTTCGAATTTTTGGTAAAGAATACTTTGGCCACCAGGGGGCGCAACTGTTAATTTTTGCTTCTGATGTATTTGCCATAAAATCTGAGCTTCTGAAATATCGATTGAAAAAATTTTTTCGTGGACTGATGCCACTCACATCGATAAACCTTTTCGGAATATTTTCTTCCTAAAATATTCCACAGTTTCTCCGCCAGGGTCGTTGATATATATCTTATTTTTGTGAATATCTCTACTTCTAGGAGTCCGATTTGAAAAATTCCTTCTTTGTTGGATAGTGTTTTCCGTGTGACATGTTTTTCATATAATTTTAAAATTTTCAAGTAATTCATAGACTTTCCGCTAGGTGGCGTAAAGGTAAATTGCGTTTCCCCCATATCTCTGCTTTTAAATCTCCGATCTAAAAAAATCTTTTAGCAACGGATACAGCTCTTGATGGGAAATCGTTCGCACATAATTTCTAATTTTTGTAAAAAAATGGTTTGGCCACCAGGGGGCGTAAACCTTAATTTCCGCTTCTGATGTATTTGCAGCAAAATATTGGCTTCTAAATTCTCGATTGAAAATAACGTCGTTTATAGACCGATACTACTCATGCCGACAAACTTTTTAGAAACATTTTCTTCTTATAATAGTGCACGGTTTCTACGCCAGGGGGCGTAGATATATATCTTATTTTTGTCAATATCTTGACTTCTAGGAGTCCGATTTGAAAGATTCCTTCTTTGTTGGATAGTGATTCTAGTGTGACGTGTTTTTCCTATAAATTCAAGATTTTCAAGTAATTCATAGACTTTCCGCTAGGGTGCGTAAAGGTAAATTGCGTTTCCCCCTATATCTCTGCTTCTAAAACTCCGATCTGAAAAATTCTTTCTGCAACGGATACAGCTCCTGATGGGAAATCGTTTGCACGTAATTTCAAGTTCTTGTAAAAAATTGTTTGGCCACCAGGTGGCGTAAGTCTTAATTTCTGCTTCTGATGTATTTGCAGCAAAATATGAGCTTCTAAAATCTCGATTGAAAAAAAGTCTTTTGTGGACCGATACTACTCATGTCGACAAATATTTTAGCAATATTTTCTTCTTGAAATAATGCATGGTTCCTACGCCAGGGGCGTAGATGTATATCTCATTTTTGTCAATATCACTACTTCTAAAAGTCCGATTTGAAACATTCCTTCGTTGCTGGATATTGTTTCCGATGCGAAATGTTTTTCCTGTAAATTTAAAATTTTCAAGTAAATCATAGACTTTCCGCTAGGGCGCACAATGGTAAATTGCGTTTTCTGCTCCTAAAACTCCGATTTGAAAAATTCCTCCTGTATTGCATACACGACCTGACGGAAAATATTTTTCACGTAATTTCTAATGTTTGGTAAAGAATGGTTTGGCCACCAGGGTTAATAAGTGTTAATTTCTATTTCTGATGTATTTGTAGCAAAATCTGGGCTCCTGAAAACTCGACTAAAGATTTTTTCTTGGACCGATACCGCTCATATGGAAAAAGTTTTTGGGAATACTTTCTTCCTAAAATAATGCATGGTTTTCCTACCAAGGGACGTAAAGTCACATCTTATTTTTGTCGATAACTCTGTTTCTAAGAGTTCGTAAGCTCACGATTCCGTTTACAGCAATATCTGAGGGATTAAAGACCCGATTGAAAAACTTCTTTCTTCCATCAGATACTATTGTTTTCCATACCGGTTCCATTGACTTTGAATAGCTTTGATAAATTTAATTTGCCTAAGAATGGATTCAAAAGAAGTGTTTATTACAACCGAAAATTCGGTGTCATCTTTCTTGTTTGTATATTATGAATAAATATGTTGTTTTTTGCTGTACTTGAAGTCATTTTTGAATGTGCTCATATTCAAACTTGCCTAATTAGAATTTTTCGATAATTCGAATTATCGAAAAACAAAAATATAGAAAGAGCGCGATGTGTCCGTTCAAGTTCCACACAGAACAATATAGATGGTGTTGCTGCGCTAAGCGAACTTTTTCGGAAAGAAAATAAAAACTCTCATCTCACTCCAGTCGTGATGCTTTGCCCTTTGACCTGAGAAAAGAAAAACAAAACTGTCCCCATGAGAACTAAAACAAGAAGATGTAATTATGTGTGAACGTACTGCGTTTGTGATGTTGTTCCAGAAGCTAATATAAAATTGGATAGCGTATGTTTTTCAACCTACAGTGTTTTAGTAAAAAGTAACACTTGATTGTCGGAAAAGTCATGACGTATTTTAACCATGTTTTGCAAAGGTCATTTATTGATAGAAAGAACAAAGATCAATTAATGATATAATACCCGCTTTGTTCGACAACCTTTTGCCACCTTTCAGTGAGCTGCAGAATGCCTCGTTCATAGAAGGACCTGTCTTTCGTGGCGAAAAACTATACAAGGTGCTGATTTACAGCCTCCTCTGAATTGAACGTTACACCACGCAAGGACTGATGAAGAGAGCGAAACAAGTGGAAGTCTGACGGCGCTAGGTCAGGCAAGTATGCTGGGTGTGGCAACAAATCCCACCCAAGTTCCAATAATTTTTGGCTGGTGATCAAACCTGTGTGTGGTCTCGCGTTGTCGTGATGGAACACAACATCTTTACGATGAATGAGCTCTGGACGTTACTGGATGATGGATTCGTTCAAACTGTCCAATTGCCGACAGTACAAATTCGAATTGATTGTTTGGTTCCGTGGTAGGAGCTCGAAAAACACGACACCTTTAAAATCCCACCACACTGAGACCAGAACCTTCCGCTGATGAATGTCTGCTTTGGATGTCGTTTGAGGAGAAGCAGCACGTCGGAACCAAGACCGTTTGCGCAGCACATTGTTGTACACAAACCACTTTTCGTCACCAATTATCAGTCACTTTAAAAAAGGATCGTTTTCCTCACATTTAATGAGCATATGGCAGACGTTTATACGCGCCGTCAATTGAGTTTCTTTGAGTTCATGAGGAACCCACACATCAAGCTTGCTATTTTATTCAGGTGGTCGTGAACCCTTGAATGATGGATGTGCAATGTGTCTGCAATCTCTCGTGTCGTGCAACGTGGGTTTGACTCGATCAATGCCTTGATTTGGTCGTCATCAACCTCGGTTGGCCTCCCGGACCGAGCAGCATCGTTGAGGTCACAGAACCAGCACGGAATTTTGCGAACCACCGCTGGCACTGACGTTCTTGTAGAGCATTATCACCGTTCACTTTAGGCAACTTTCACAAGATTGACACGCGTTCTTCCCTTTACAGAAGTGAAACAGTAAAATATGGCGAAAATGCATTTTCAACTTGATGTCAAATCTCCGTAAATCAACCAAATCGCCTACTATTTTATTTGGACTGCAGCTAGAACTGGCACCTGTCTAATGCCATAGCGATAACAGAGCTGCGCATGCCTCTAGGACTTCCAAAACCGCCCAACCGCCATCGGGTTCCCAAATACGTCATGACTTTTCCGACAACCCAATATATATTCAGTGCAGTGTTGTGAAAATATATTCATTTGATTAAAGATAATGGATTACCTATTTTAAGGTGGTAGTACTCTTTATGCTTTCAACCATTCGTACAGGCAGTTTAAGAGTTCTCTTTTGTTTGTTAAATCCGTCATTTGAGATCAACGGGCGAACCTTTTCGAATTTCTAACAGTTACAACCATGGAGTTTATATTAAGTAGAGACAGCACTCCTATCCTCGCAGCACTGGCCGCCATAAGTCACGTCCGTACTGCAAGTGACGTCATATGCAGGCACGACGCAGCAGCAGTAAATAAGCTGCTTTGAAACCAATGGAACAAAAGCTTCTAGGCGTATAGACAGATAAAATAAGTAATTCAATAATCTTTATCAATTATTCACAAGCTTACTGTTTCATCAACGGTGTAATTTAGTTCTGTTTTGCCTGTATGTGACGTCACGCCAACGATTAGCTGAGGCCTATGGTGGCAGAGTCAGTGGTGTCTCCATCTAATATTAGCTCGATGGTTACAACTGCTTTTTAGTGTCATATTATCCAAAATCATTTTCGCTAAATTGGTCTGGTCATTTTGTAGAATACACATTTGGATGGAAATCACAGCTTTTCAGTTTACACGGCCATTCCTTTAAACATTTCGTCCTTTTCAGAGGAAAATTAAGGAAAGTTGTTGTTTCCTCTAAACAATTTAGATTGCAGTATTTATTAGCACAACCACATAGTGAGCAAAGGTTAGACATATCGTTAATGAATTTACAAAAATCGCGACTTTTCTGAACTCCAGAAACTTAACGCCATGTTAAGCAATGGGAAAACGCATGTAAACAAACTATTGTTGGTCCGCGGACACAGAAAAGCTTCCCCATGATGCAATGCGAGGTGAATAAGGACCAATGAAAACTGATGCAAAATTTAACAGAAATTATTAAAAACACAGTTTTGCCGTCTTTACACGATTTAAAATATTACGGTTAAAATGATATATACATGAGCACTTTCAAGTCCACTGTGGACCCGTCATCAGATACAGCATCTGATGACGGGTCCACAGTGGACTTGAAAGTGCTCATGTATATATCATTTTAACCGTAATATTTTAAATCGTGTAAAGACGGCAAAACTGTGTTTTTAATATCCTTCAGCACGATAAATCGACTTCCTATGGTTAACAGAAATTGACGCAGTTGTTTTGCGTTGCTAGTACCTAACAACAACATTAAAAGCTAAGAAACTTTTCCACGCTTCCATTTAGACGACACGGGATCGTTAGGCTTTGCAAATAAGCCTCCTCTACGGAAATTAAAATTGCGAGTCTGTAAACAAAATTGGGTTCCGCATAGTTCTAAGAGAAATTCCCCAAGGCATCATTTCGACATAAGAATCGTAAGAGTTCTTTTCAACGAAAAACATGACAAACATGTAAAATATGAAATCTGTCATCTTGACTGACTTCATGTTTCTGCAAGTATGAATGCCACCAGTTATCAGCGTGGGATTTTGTCCAAATCACACTGGTATCGTGAAATGTCATTTGCATTGCTAAGTAAGTCAGATCAATTCTCGCATCAGCTTCTCTTTCTCGGATCTTGAAAGTGTTCGGACAAGGAGAGCTGCCCTGCACTTTCCAAAGCATCTTAAACAGAGCGACCAAGTGCTCATTTGCATTGCACATCCACGAAGCTTTAGCGGGTTTGGCTATTATGTAAACTTGCCGAGGGGGAAACTTCGCTTTCATCGAATTCACATATTTTGCTTTAGTTTGCATTTACTATGCGAGGTCTGTTGACGCTAATTGATCCTAACTGAACGATCAGAAGTGTAAACATTTCTTATCGTTATCACGAAAGGCTCAGTTACGCCGTTTTATTTACACAATAATTTACGAAATTTGCCCAAATTAAGTCTTTACATGTCTCCATTATATTGAACTTTCGAACTCAAGTAATCCTACAAATTCCGTCCCTGTCACATGACAGTACAGTTTCGCGCAAAATGATGCCGCTCTTTTAGAGTTAAATACGTATAGGGGGAAAGAATAAAATTAATTTCCGACAAATATAATAAATGGTAATTTGGACATAGAAGTTTTCATTTATTTTGAGACACAAATTCTAATATCAACCTAATATCCAGCTCATTATCTTTCTCCTTTATACTCAATCATGCCGTGCTGAATGTCAGTTCCATGCGTGTAATCTTTCCATCCTGTAATTCAGGTCTTACCATACAGAAAAAACGCTTCTTGTGCGGTTAATTATCAAGCCATCTTGTACTCATACTGTTCGATGTTGAATATTGGCTTCATGTGTGGTTCATTAACTACTCATTCTGTACAGTAACTCAGATTTTGTTGTGTTGAATGCCAGCTTATTATTTGTCCACTCTGTAAGTCAAAACATGCCATGATAAATGAAAGCTGTTGAATATCAGCTTCAAGTGCGGTTCATTACCTAGACATCTTGTAACTCATGCCTTGTCATGTGGAAAGCCTTCTAAATACCTGCAATTCAGAAGTGGCCATGCTTGATGAAAACTGCACGTGAGGTAAATATTCCAGGTACCCTGTGTCTCACATCTTTCCATGTTGAATATCAGCTTCATTTGCAATTCATTATCTACCCACCATGGAACTCAATACATGTGATGAATGACAGCTGAATGTGAGCTTCATTATCAAACCATTCAATCTCAGAACTTGCCACCTTTAATATTACCTCCACGTAAGGCTCATTATTTAACCATCCGGTAACTCAGATCTTCCAGTATTGAATACTTGCTTAATATGCAGTTCACTTTCTCGTCATCCTGTAACTCAATCCTGTCATATTGAATTCCATCTACATGTGGAGTTCATTACCTACCCTATAACAAAGTAAATTTCTCCGTCATTTCTGTCCACGCCAGGATTCGAACCCGGATCCCCTCATTCCGGAATAAGCCACTCTACCAATTGAGCTACGCGGACGTTTTATTCAGATTCCTATCTGCCTTTATGTCGTGTGCGTCCTTCGGGCAGGTACGTCACATCTCCTGGTACGTTACATCATCTCCCCCTTATTATTTTTTTTTCGAAGTGCTGGAGAAGGGATTCTCTTATTTTTCCTATCTCGCGGTGTGGAAAGAACATCACACCAATGCGAGATTTTGAACGGTCGGGTCATCCGGATAGTTCGGGCGCCATTACAACGAAGTAAATTTCTCCGTCATTTTTATCCGCGCCAGGATTCGAACCCGGATCCCCTCATTCCGGAATAAGTCACTCTACCAATTGAGCTACGTGGACGTTTTATTCTGATTCCTATCTGCCTTTATGTCGTGTGCGTCCTTCGGGCAGGTACGTCACGTCTCCTGGTACGTTACAACCCATCCTGTAACTCAATACATGTTTTGAATGACAGCTGAATGTGCGCTTCATTATCAAACCATTCAATCTCAGAACTTGCCACCTTTAATATTACCTCCACTTAAGGCTCATTATGTAACCATCCGGTAACTCAGATCTTCCAGTATTGAATACTAGCTTAATATGCAGTTCACTTTCTCGTTAATCTGTAACTCAATCCTGTCATGTTGAAATCCAGCTACATATGGAGTTCATTACCTACCCATCCTGTAACTCAATACATGTTTTGAATGACAGCTGAATGTGCGCTTCATTATCTAACCATTCTGTCTCAGAACTTGCCATCTTCAATATTACCTCCACGTGAGGCTCGTTACTGTATGTAAACATTCTGTACCTCAGAACTTCCAACTTTGATTGCTAGTTTAATATGTAGTTCAGTTTCTCGTCATCCTGTAGCTCAGTCCTGTCATGTTGAATTCCAGCTACTTGTGAAGTTCATTACCTACCCACCCTGTAACTCAATACATGTGATGAATGACAGCTGAATGTGAGCTTCATCATCTAACCATTCTCTCTCAGAACTTGCCACCTTCAATATTACCTCCACGTGAGGCTCATTATGCAACCATCCTCTAACTCAGGACTTCCAGCTGATAATGCTAGCTTAATACGCAGCTCATATTCTCGTCATCTTGTAATTTAGTCCTGTCATGTTAAATGCTAGCTGCATGTGAAGTTCATTATCTACCCAGTCTGTAACTCAAAACATTCCATGTTGAAAAACAATTTCATGTCCGGTTATTTATGTAACTATTCAGTACACAGCATATGTGGTGTTGAATATGAGCTTCATGTGCAGTTCATTACCCTGTAACTCAGATCTTTTCATGTGGAATGCATCTAAATGTGAGGTTCATTATCTACCAAATATGTAACTCAAAACATATCATGCTCAATGAATGCTGCACGTGCGGTAAATTTCCTTGTTACACTGTGACTCAGATCTTTCCATATTGAATAGCGGCTTCATGTGTGGATTAATATCTAGACGACTTGTATAAGAACTATGCACTGGTGGATATCAGCTTCATGAGGTATTCATTACCTATTCACTGAGCAAATCAAATCTTGCCATGTTGAATGTAAATCATTGTGCGGTTCATTATCTAGTCTCTGCGGAACCTAGATCTTGCCGTTCCGAATGCCAGTTCCACGTGAGGCTCATTACCCAACTATCCTATAACTCAGAGCTTGCCACGTTGAATACGAACTTCCGTTTTGAAAACTGCTATTAGGAAAGTTTCCAACACGTCAAGCTTTGACAAATACACTCACGGACAATGAAATTTGCGAATCTAGAAGAAAACATGCTACAACCGCGGAACTCCACAAATAGTGAGGGTGTGTGCTGGTATGCAAATGGTCCACGTTTGGTAGGAGTGCGCATGACCGAACACCATGTGGTGGCACTGCAAGAACGAACCGGCAGCCTTATGAACCGACGTGTAGGCAATGCCCCTTGAAGTCGAAAAGCACCGGCCGACGCAAGCAACAGTACAGAGTGACAAGAATGACGGGTAAACGCCTGAGACGTCGATTTACGCAATTTACGGATTTCGAGAGAAGCCTGAACATCTGGCTGAAAACCGCAGTGTGGTTGGCGCGCCGTATAGCCCGCCACGTGAATTGTTCTAACCATACCGTCCGACTGTGTTGGGAGCAGTGGACACGTGACGGCACTACCACACGGCGGAGCGGCTCCGGACGGACCAGGATAACCACCGATACCGAGGATCGACGTATCGTCAGCCAGGCACGAAGGGATCTTACGGGAACCCGGTCCACTATACAGGCAGATGTAGCGGCTCCTTTGTACCCACGAACCATTACCCGACACCTCGCAGAAGCAAATCTGAGATCCCAGCGCCTCTTACGTGTGCTTCCATTAACGCCGGAACATTGCCGGCTCGTGTGCAGTGGTGCCATGCCAGAGCGACGTAGAACGCCGCAGACGGGCGACGTGTGGTGTTTAGCGATGAGTGCCGCTTCGTTTCGGGGACAGATGATCATCGTGTCCGGGTGTAGAGGTCTCCAGGTCAACGGCACAATCGCAACCTCGCTATCAAGCACCATACCTCCCGCACTGCAGGTATTTTGTTCTGGGGAGCCATTACCTATGACAGCCGATCAGCTCTAGTAGTGGTACATGGATCATTGACGGGCCAGCGGTATGTGGATGAGATCCTACTGCCCCATGTGCTCCCATTTCTGACCGAGATTCCAGGTGCGCTATATATATAGTGCCTACCCATCTTGGGTTGCCCAGGACTGCCTACATCATGTCCAGACACTTCCCTGGCATTCCCGCTCCACGGGCATGTCCCTTATCAAGCATGTGTGGGACCAGTTTTAACGCCAGCTGCCGCGCGGCCCCACTATCCGGGATTTGGAGCACACTGTCCAACACGCGTGGGCCAGTCTGCCGCAGAACAACATCCGTCGTCTGTTCGCCCCCATTCCGGACCGTATCGCAGCATGTATCGCCGCACGAGGCGGTGCGACGAGTTACTGAAGAGGACAGGACTGTTTGTCACACATCCCTCTGTAATTGTCATGCAGCTGTGCTTTTCCTCCTTCATGTGTGTCATACATCTGTATCATTGCGTCCATAAAATTTCAGTTTAATCCGATACTTCCTTCTTGTTGCGCAAATTTCATTGTACATACAGAGTACCAGACATTCGATTAACTGGGACTCTTTAAAATTCTCTCGCATCTGCAGCAATACCTAAAACGGAAATTAGAAGAAAGTCTACAAATCAAAATAAGAAGAGGTGCCACACTTGATGAAGAGAAAGGTTGGGTATTACCATTTGAATGACACCACCAGCTCTCTTGAATAAGTCCCAACGACGGGTTGGTGTGCAATCCGAAATTTTGGCAAAAAGTAATTTTTGTTTCATCCGAGTAATCCTCGTATTGCATTACTATACGAATGACAGGTTAAAGCAAACATGAGATCTTTCAATCCCTATTAGGACCATCCTCAGATGTGCTTCCAAATTAGTGATTCCAACCCTTAAATAACAGAAGGGGTAAGTGTCATGAATCAAACTGGGCGTTCACTGCGCATGTCTGGGATTGTTCACGGGAAATTCCGAATCGCTGAATGGGTGATTGTGTCATCTGGTGTTACGGCATTCAAGGTGTCACTTTGGGCATTATTTGTGTTCCTTTCCAAGAAATTTTTCCAAGAATTGGGGATGTACATAGGTATATTATCGTTACAACATTGATTGCCCTTGATGAAAATTAACAAGTTATCTGCAAAATGTAACGAGGTTTTGTTCCGGTGTATTGTAACGATGGAAGCTTCCTGCCAAGCTGGGAAATATGAACCCTTGTTGGTAAGGCGTGATAACGCAGTTTTTTTTTTTTTTGGTTTCGAGTCTTAATGTCATAAAGGTGCTCCTTCATTCTGATATCCAACGTCCTCTGAGTAGATCCTATTTAAGTGAGAGGTGGGTCATCTGGCTAAGAACTGTAAAGAGGTATGTTATATACTCCATGACGGGATTCCTGTTTGATTTGATCGCGGTCGTTGCGAATGATGGAGTAAGTATTTGATGTTCTGAGGCCAAAATCGATTTTGTGACGATGAAACATGTTTTTCATAATGCGAGTGACGTGTGGGTCATAGCACATAGACCCAACAAATTTCTTATCTCTTGTTTCCCTCACAAGTGTGGACCTGGTTGAGTTTCCGAGTCTCTTGTAAATCGAATCCACCAAATGATTTCCATAGCCATGGTTTCGGGCGATTTCTTTAATTTTTGCAATTTCTTGTTTCTTCAGCCGGCTACTGGAGGAGTGTGTAATGGCTCGTTGTATCATAAAACGAATGGCTGCAAGTTTATGACATAGAGGGTGCAAAGAGTTGTAAGGGATGATACTAGGGGTAGACATAGGCTTCCTGAAAACTGAGGTTTGAATAGTGTGATTTGTAATATTTCTGGTTAGCAAGATATCCCTTCTGTTATTATAAGGGTCGGAATCACTAATTTGGGAGCACATCTGAGGATGATCCCAAGAGGGATTGAAAGATCTCATGTTTGTTTTAACCTGTCATTCATATCACTTTCACCACATTTGGTGTGTACAGGATCATCAGTTCTTTTAACTTTTAGTTATTCTAATCGTGCATAAGACGGCAACCTTATTTTATGACTAACTGAGCACGAACTTTTCATCTATTTTAAGCATTACTATACTTTGAAGAACATCCTTTTCTGTTTTTGCTTGGAGGTTTAACGACCACCGTAAGCAACTCAGTCGCCCGTCTCTTAATTAAGGACACGGACTCCAAGGAAGGGAAAGAGCCACTGCCGTAAGTCAAACACAAAATCCATGTCTCACCGGGATTTAAACAAGGACCCATCATAACCGAATGTTTAAAAGCCAGAACTTAGACGAATGGGCCACCGGGGCAGTGAATACTATTGGGTTGTCAGATAAGTTCATTCCGTTTATTTCCAATTATTGGAACCCTTATTTTTTCATGAAAAAAGTTTCACAAATCAGCCAATAATATATTCTCCTTTATTGTTCACGACCTCTGTGAACAATAAAACAGAATACATTCGGTGGGTGCAGGAGAAACGGACGGGCCGACGTGAGCGATTGCCGCAGCCGCGGCACACCACCGAACGAGAGGTTCGGCATGTTGTGGGGAGGGCATTGACGGCTCGCACCGCCACATCACGAACGTTAGCGCAGAAATTAGGGTGTGTTGCGCAACAACATGTGTCAGCACGTACAGTTCCACATCATCTGCAGGAGCGGGGACTTGTCGGACGGCGCCCATTGCTCCGATTACCATTGACGTTACACCACCGGCGACTGCGGCGGCAGTGGGCTGTTGAACGCAGCACCTGGACTACGGAATGGCACGATATTGTCTTCTCCGACGAATCCCGCTTCTGCCTGCAACGCCATGATAGTCGGATCCGCGTGCGGCAGCATCGCGGCTAGAGACTGTATGACGCCTGCATTATGCATTGCCACACCGGTCCGTCACCTGTCGTTATGGTTTGGGGAACAATTGGATATGACACCCGCACCCCTTTGGTACGCATCGCCGGTACACACCACAGCCATTGCTACATTTCCGACGTTTTGGAGCCTGTAGTGCTCCCTTACCTGCAGGACTTGCCAGTGGCCACGTTTCAACAGACAATGAGCGCTCGCGCTTGGCACGTATCGTACAACAATTCTTCACGGCCCACCAGTTGTCACTGCTGCCGTGGCCCGCCTGTTCCCCGATATGTCGCCCATCGAACACGTCTGGTCGCTGATCGGCAAGCGAGTGGCCAGGAAAGCACCACCTGCGTACGCCTGATAAACTGTGGCAACGTGTGGAAGCAACCTGGACTGACATACCCCAAACCGAACCCACATCCAAAGCCTCTTTCGTTCGATGCCGCGGCGTGTAGCGGCCGTTATTGCCAGCCATGGCGGCCACACGAACTATTGATGTCTGCGTGTTCCGCAAGTCGCACGGGCCTGTAAGCTCAGGCGTTTCATCTTTCTATTTGTTGTTATGTGTCCAGTAAATCTGGATTTGCTATCTCGTGTCCTTCTTGGTGTTGCATTTTGGGTGGCCAGCACTGTAGTTGGATTAACAAAATATAGCCAAAGAAATAATTTTGTTTTGCCAACAAAACAGTTCCGATGGAGTTTTGCTAAAGCAACAAAATAAATCAACAAAACAGCTCAACAAAATTATTTTGTTGTTTCAAACAAACTTTTTTCTTAGTGTGAGGTCTTAGTCAGAACTGAGCCTACTTGTATCTTTTCCTTTTCCTGCATAGCAACCGAAATTCTATCAAAACCGAATATTTCCACGGTATTGCATACATTATGATGTCGGAACGAGTGTGGACAATCGTTCTCCAAATGAACACGGACAAAGTGATAGTGGTACCACTTTAAAGGCACCATATTTGCATATCTTTCATAGTTTGCGTGAGTGTACTCTCCCTCTTGTCGCATTTTCGAACTAAAAGTCATTCGTTTCAAACAAAATCTCCCTTGTAGATGGTGCTTTTCTTACAGACCGCACTGGAATACAAGCATTTGTAGGTTATAACGAAGTAAATTTCTCCGTCATTTTTGGTCTACGCCGCGATTCGAACCCGAGGCCGCTTATTCCGGAACAAGTCGCTCTACCAACTGAGCTACGCAGACATTTGTTCTGTGCCTTTATGTCGTGTGCGTCCTGCTGGCAGGTACGTCACATCTCCCCCCCCCCACCGAAAGAGGGCCGGGGGCATGGCCCACGGGTCAGCCGTGACCATGAATCGTTGCAGGCAGCCATCCACTGTAGAACGTGCACTTGAGAACTCCCAGTCAATCTGCTGTGTGGAATGCAACATCAGACATTTTTATTTTTCGAAGCGCTGGAGAAGGAATTCTCTGATTTTTCCTGTCTCGCGGTGTGGAAATAACATCATACCAATGCGAGATTTTGAACGGCCGGGTCATCCGGATAGTTCGGGCGCCCTTATAACGAAGTAAATTTCTCCGTCATTTTTGGTCTACGCCGGGATTCGAACCCGAGGCCGCTTATTCCGGAACAAGTCGCTCTACCAACTGAGCTACGCAGACATTTGTTCTGTGCCTTTATGTCGTGTGCGTCCTGCTGGCAGGTACGTCACAACGTTTGTTATAAAGTTTTGAAGTTAAACGGAATTTTGAGCCCTCGCATACATCAACATTCACGTTGCTGCAATGCACAGAAATTCTCGGAATATTAAAAAATTGAAAGGTTAATAAACTATGGTTGTGAAACTCAATTTATTTTCTTTCGCTCGATAATAATTTCACGACGCCAGTAGCCAAAGCGAAGCGGTTGCTTTGCTAGCTCTTTGCATCTTGCAGAATGCGCTCCAAACCACATTAAAGCTAAGTGATTTCCATAAGCAAAAGATTAATTACTTAATTCTAAGTGCTTTTGTTAGAAATATTTATGCAGATCGAATTCCAGACAACCATTAACGCGAAAGTTCTACGTGAAACATTTTGTTTAAGTGGAGACTAATCTATGGTGGAGAGGATTTTCAGACGTAACTTCATAAGTCAGTGCCACGAGTAGAAGCCGGCGGTAAAGAAACTGGCTGATGCATGTAAAGTGAAATTGAGAATTTGTTTGCATAGCCAGCACACTGCGCTATTCCGGATATTGACGAAATCTGAATGACTGATAAAATATTTCGTCTGTGTTTACCGTCAGCTTCTGAATGGAAACCGGAACGAAACAATTCGGGTTTCGGATAATGGCAAAAGTCATTGTCTTCGACTTTTACGTAGCATTTTATTAATCCGAAATAACATGGGGATGATGGAAGCGGTGTTTACTTAACATTCATATTCTTTCTGAAAATATGAATTACTGCCTGAATTCCCGTCTCCATAATTTCGATTAAAATTAAATTGCAACTAATTGTAACAGTTGCATCGCTATGAAATATGCGGCTGTTCAGCATCGATTGATGATTAAGTACGTTATTTAGACAAAAGTATTGCGACATCTAGGTCGAACGGAAACGAACGAGTGTATATATTAACAGAAATTAATACGGGCAATGTGTGATGAAAAAGTATACAGACTGAACTTTTTAAAAACAAGTTAGTAAAATCATGGAGTGCATTAATTATGATATGCTTTCCAACATACCAGAAATCATTACTCAAGTTATGAGGATAATAACTGTGGAATAAATCTCGCACCTGTGCCCTGACCTTTGACCCCATTTGGTTGATATTCAATAGAACTGGTTTAGCCCACCTCCGAAACCAGTCTCGTTCATTTCGTCGACAATCACTTCGTCGACAACTCATTTCGCCGACAGGTACATGTCGTCGACACTCAATTCGTCGAAACTATATATGCAAAGAGTCGATTCCTAAAAAACCGAAAAAGTTCAGAACCACCAAATTTTGTATACTACTAGGGGTGTTCAAATGAAAAGGTACGAAACGTCATAAGAACGTAACCGTTAACATATTTGCCTATGCCGCTATGGGAGAACGTAGCGACACATCTACGGATGCGATTGGAGTCGCCGGCGTGGATCGGAGCATGCGCGGGCGTCCGCATGCGCAGGAGAGAGCAGAGGCTCTTATAAAGAGCGCCGTCCAATTGACGCGGCAGTGCGTGTGAGGACAGGATGGCGTTCACATTGCAAAATTCGACGATTGAGGAGCAGCGAGGCGTCATCCGATTTCTGACAGCGGAAGGTGTTAAACCGGCCGCTATTCATCGCGGAGGGTGTGGTTCTGCTCCATGATAACGCGCGTCCACACGTCTCCAGGGTCACACAAGCGGAACTGGCCAAGTTCCAGTGGGAGCAGCTTCACCATCAGCCCTACAGCCTGGACATGTCACCCTGCGATTTCCATGTGTTTGGTCCCCTGAAAAAACATCTGAAAGGGTAGCGCTTCCACTCGGACGACGAACTCAAGGACGCTGTGCAGGACTGGGTCTCGTCACGGCCACAGGAATTCTGGGAACAAGGAATTCTTCGGCTCGTTAATCAATGGGATCGTTGTGCTACGGCCTATGGTGTATACTTTGAATAAAGTCTTCATTTATACCCACAGTGTCGTTTCGTACCTTTTCATTTGAACACTCCTTGTATCTCATGGTACTCTCTTAGACCGTACACGGTTTTTGGAATGGGTTGGGGCCCGGGTTCAAGGAGGCCCCACACAAAATTTTCGTAAAATCTACAGTTTTCAATTTAGGATCACCAAATTTGGTATCCTATCTCATGGTACTGTAACTTAGACCGCAGATAGGGTATTGGAGTGCAGAAATGTGTTGCAGTTCTTAAGTAAAAAATATAAATTTTTGAGAAAATTTTGTATGGGGCTCCCTTTACCCCGGGCTCTGACCCCTTTCAAAAACCGTGAACGGTCTAAGTTAGAGTACGATGAGATAGTATACCAAATTTGATGGTTCTAAATTGAAAACTGTAGATTTTACGAATATGTTGTATGGGGCCCAATTGACCCCGGTCCCCGACCCCTTCCAAAAACCGTGTACGGTCTAAGAGAGTGCCAAGAGATAGTATACCAAGTGGTTCTGAACTTTTTTTTTGGTTTTTTAGGAATCGACTGTTTGCATATATAGTTTCGACGAATTGAGTGTCGACGAAATGTTCCTGTAGACGGAATGAGTTGTCGACGAAGTGAAACAGACCCTTCGAAACAACATACTAACGTTTTGTCTCAATAGAAGCATTTTTAGTCAAGTTATGAGGATAAGATCTGTGGAATAAATCTCACTCCTGTGACCTGACTTTCAACCCCATTTCAATGATATTCAACAGAACCTGTTCAGTATACATCCGGAACAACATGATAACGTTTTGTCGCAATCGAAGCATTTTTACGTAAGTTATGACGCATAAGGCCGATGGAATGGGTCCCGCTCCTATGTCCTGACCTTTGACCCCGATTTTGCCTATTTTAAAAAGGGTTCGATCCCAAGTTGTTTCCTACCACATCCTAAAATTTCATCGAAATCGAATTTACACGAGTTATCGTGCGGACAGACAGACAGATGGACAAAGCTGAAGCTTATACGCTTCATCAACTTACGGTTGGAAAGCGTAAAAAAGTGCAAGACTTATAGATTTGAAACGTAATCTCTTTTGACGTTGTCCGCTTCCAAAGCTTCACACGTAGCCCAGTGCTGTTTGCACTCCTCGAAGCATTTAAGTCATCATCTTAAATAGCGAACAGCTGTTTCGTCGCATTCTGTTGTATCTCCTCAATATCTTGAAATATTTTCCCTTCTGAGTGGTATTTGATTTCGGGGTACATTTAAATCAAAAATTGGTGTGAATTCACTGACAATTTCTGAAAATAACATGCAGAAAAATTGCTGGTATGAGTCAGTCTTTTTCAGAAGTTTCCGTTTTTAAAAGTGCCCATTTATTTTAACTTCTGCATTTTTTCAGATTCTCCGTAGTCAGTAATCCCGTTTCTTTCAGGAAAATCCATTTCAGGTTTTCCCATATTTAAACTGAAATTCCACAAAATCGACGACCCTGCGTTTTTCAGCCCTATCCCCAGGTAATCCTTTCGCTGCAGTCAAGATCGAACAACCGTCGTTTATGTTGGTTCAACAGGTTACGCTCGCCTTTAACGACTGAGTCACAAACACTCGGAAATCAGAATCACGTTTATCATAAAACAAAATGCGCGACGATGAAATTTCTTTTCTTTTCTTTTTTTTCAAAGTGTGGGTGGTTTAGTCATTCAGTTTTCTGTGGGAGCTTATTATTTTTCTGAATAAGTTTGCAATATTTTTTTCTGTAGGAGGACTTTTCACAAATTAAGCATTTTTCGTCGTAATTTTTCGAAGCAACATACTACTTTGCAACCTGACTTTTTTTAACTGGCAATGACTATTAGTTATCTTTAAAAAAGTTAGTAAAATCATGCAATACATTGATTATGATACACTTTCCAACATACCAGGAATCATTACTCAAGTTATGAGGATAATGGCTATAGAATAAATCTTGCTTTTATGTCCTGACCTTTGACCTCATTTCGCCCATTTTCAACAGGGTTAGTCCACAGGTGGTCCCCTACCACATACTAAAATTTCATCGAAATCGAAGAAGTTTTACGCAAGTTATGACGCATAAGTGCAATGGAATGCATCCAGCTCTTATGCCCTGACTTTTGACCCCATTTCGTCCATTTTCCATAGGGTTCGTCCCCAGGTGCTCCCCTACCACATACTAAAATTTCATCGAAATCGAAGCAGTTTTACGCAAGTTATGACGCATAAGTGCAATGGAATGCATCCAGCTCTTATGCCCTGACCTTTGACCCCATTTCGTCCATTTTCCACAGGGTTCGTCCCCAGGTGCTCCCCTACCACATACTAAAATTTCATCGAAATCGAAGCAGTTTTACGCAAGTTAGGACGCATAAGTGCAATGGAATGCATCCAGCTCTTATGCCCTGACTTTTGACCCCATTTCGTCCATTTTCCATAGGGTTCGTCCCCAGGTGCTCCCCTACCACATACTAAATTTCATCGAAATCGAAGCAGTTTTACGCAAGTTATGACGCATAAGTGCAATGGAATGCATCCAGCTCTTATGCCCTGACCTTTGACCCCATTTCGTCCATTTTCCGTAGGGTTCGTCTCCAGGTGCTTCCCTACCACATACTAAAATTTCTTCGAAATCGAACCATTTTTACGCACGTTATGTTGCATAAGGTCAATGGAATGGATTCCGCTCCTATGTCCTGTCCTGTCCTGACCTTTGAACCCATTTCTTCCGTTTTCAAAATGGTTCGTCCCCAGATAGTCTCCCGCCATATATTAAAATTTCCTCGAAATCGAAGCATTTTTACGCAAGTTATGACGCATAAGTGCAATGGAATGGATCCCGCTCCTATGTCCTGGCCTTTAACCTCATTTCGTCGATTTTCAATAGGGTTCGTCCCCAGGTGGTGCCCTACGACATAGTAAAATGTTTTCGAAATCGAACTATTTTTACGCGAGTTATCGTGCGGACGGGCAGACAGACAGACAAAACTATAGCATATACGCTTCTTCAACCTACGGTTGAAAAGCGAAAAAAAAAGGTGAACTGTACTGATTTATATTATTATTTCTCAAACAAAAACCTCCTAAATATAAAATTTACTCTTGATACCTATATGTTTTTACCTTAAGATGTCCATAGACTGATACATAGGCATCGTATAACCATCTGTACAAAACGGTTAAGTACCCGGTTTCTTACAGTAACACAATATCTATAATAAATACCTGGTATACAAAATATGGGAGAGAAGAAATATCCTGTGCCACAATAAATAAATTTCATGCAATATGCTATCGACAATACCCGATCTTGCTACGGAACTTCAAAATTCGACAGATGATTGAAATTAAAAAGTTAATCAAACCTGAAGTATTTTCACCAATCACTCCCATTACCGGTAATTTCATGTCATACGGTTACGGAAAGAGTGAGAACGGAGTTTTTCCTTTAACATACAAAAGCAAGTGTGGAAAGGTTTCTGAAATTTCAGAAATTTCCGTTAACACACCTCTAAAACGGTAATTTACCGTCAATATAAGAAAGAAATTCCTGAAAGATTTCTGAAAATTCAGAATTTTCCCGGTTGTGATGTATATTCTAAATTAACTTTCCTTTTTAGTTTCTTTCGCTATGTAAATTTTGAGTTTGTTTTCAGTTATACTTTACACTTAACGTGGCATCTTCTTTCTCACACGAATACTGTTGTCTACACAATTGAGGTCAGAGTGAACGTGACGTATGACTGTATGAGATAAGAACGGTAAATAAAAACAGCGATACAACAGTTGCTCGTGTGGGGTTTGGGATGTGTGGATGGATATTGATTTGCTAAATAAAATGTGAAGTGCGATGTTGTGCTGATGATATAGTGCTGGAATAAATCAATTAACGTAAGTTAACTTTGTCTTATGTTTCGGTCTGGCCGATAAGGTTTAATTAAGGAAGTGTTCCATCGTATTCATACCTAATGATATAGATATAACGTAAGAACGACAAGATTTCAGTACGAAAGGAACTTTAGGTTATACGGTATACGAAAAATCCGTTAAATTCAAGTTTCCTTCTGTCATTTCACGAAGAAGGTTATATCGTAATTATGCTTCGTTAATTCACGAAAAAAATGACAGAGAGTTTATCGTGAATTCCAGAAAAAAATTTAATTGTAGAGAAAAGGTCACAGGGAGCAAGCTCTGGTGAATAGAGTAGCTGTCGGACCTGTGTAATGCTGTGTGTAGCAAGAAACTGCTGCCCAATTTGCGATTCCTGGGCATGCGCGTTGTCATGGTGGAGTTACCACTCGCCACTCTCATGGAATGCTGGCCTTTTTAAACAAACTGAGTCCCTCGAACGGCCTTTCCGTTTGTCTTGCCTGACAGAGCACATTCATGATGCACAATTAATTCATGATTGAAAAAACTGCCACAAAATGTCTTGATATTGCTGAGGTTCTGCCGTGTTTATTTTAGGTCTGGGAGAGTCTGGAGTCTTGTAGTGTGAAAGCTAGGCTTTAGGTTAGGGTTCATACCCATAAACGTACGACTCTTCACAAGTTATGAGAGTTTTTAAAAAGTATTATCGTTTTCGACGCACTCAAGCAGGTCACTTGTAACTACACTGACGGAAAAAAAATCCCAACACCACTAAAAAATAGTTGTAGAGGAATGAAATGGCGGCAATACATTTCTATAGGTAATATATTTAATCGATTATGGTTTCAAGATCACAGCTTAATGTAAGCGCGAGAAGAGCCATTTTAAATGTGAAATGCTGGTACATTAATAACCGGTGTAACCGACAGAATGTTGAATGCAAGCACGCAAACGTTCATGCATTGTGGTTAATGCGGGTTGGAGGTGACGCTGGAGTTGTCTTCCAATGATGTCCCATACTTGCTCGATTGTTGATAGATCTGGTGATCTAGCAGGCCATGGCAACAGTCGACACTCTGTAGAGCATGTTGGGTTACAACAGCGGTATGCGGGCGAGCGTTATCCTGTTGGAAAACACCCCCTGGAATGTTGTTCATGAATAACAGCACAACAGGTTGAATCACCAGACCGACGTACAACTGTGCCGTCAAGGTGCGTGGGATAACCACGAGAGTGCTCCTGCTGTCATAGGAAATTTCTCCCCAGACCATAACTCCAGGTGTAGGTCCAGTGTGTCTCGGCCGCAGACAGGTTGGTTGCAGGCGCTCACCTGACTTCCTTCTAACCAACCCACGGCCATCACTGGCACCCAGGCAGAACCGGCTTTAATCAGAAAACACAACAGATCTCCGCTCCGTCCTCCAATGAGCTCTAGCTTGACACCACTGACGTCGGAAACGGCAGTGGTTTGGAGTAAGTGGAATGCACGCTACAGAACGTCTGGCTCGGAGCTATCCTTCAAGTAACCGATTTGTAACAGTTCGTTGTGTCACTGTGGTGGCAACTGCAGCTCGAATTGCTTCCGCAGACGCGGCACGCTGCGTCACGGCCATACGCCGTACACGGCGGTCATCCCTCTCGGTAGTGCCACGTGGCCGGCCGGAACCCGGTTTTCTTGAGGCAGTACCTTCCCTTGACCACCGCTGCCAACAATCATGCACAGTGGCTACATTCCTGCCAAGTCGTTCTGCAATATTGCGGAACAAAATCCACCTTCTCGTAGCTCTATTACACGACCACATTCAAACTCCGTGAGCAGTTGATAACTTCGTCTTCTTAAAGGCATTCTTGACTAACATCAACACACTACGTCGAATCTCAACGATGCTGCCCCGGTGGCGCAGTGGTCTAAGCGATGGTCTCTGATCATTCGTCCGAACGGGGTCCGGCGCTACTAGCGCCACACGTATGCGCCGAGCGCGAAATTTGTATAGACGTCATCTTACAGATGTACTCTCACCGCCTACCAACTGTCGTTTATCTAACACAACCCCTTCTTGGTGTTGGGATTTTTTTTCCGTCAGTGTAAAGCAAAATCTCGTTTATGTTTAGCTGAGTCGAGTTTTGGCAAATATTCGTCTGAGACGCGCCTCACGCCAAAATCATCAGTACAAAAAGAAACCGAGTTAGTAAAATCATGCAATGCATTGATTATGATACCCTTTCCAACATACCAGTAATCATTATTCAATTTATGAGGATAATGGCTGTGGAATAAATCTTGCTCCTGTGCCCTTACCATTGATTCCATTTCGATGATATTCAACATAACCGGTCCAGTATATCTCCGGAACAACATACTAAAGTTGTGTTGCAATGGAAGCATTTTTACGTACGTTATGACGCTTAAGGGCAATGGAATGGATCCCGCTCCTATGTCCTGACCTTTGTCCCACTTTACCCATTTTCAACAGGGTTTGTCCATAGGTAGTCCCCTTCCACATACAAAATTTCATCGAAATCGAGCCATTTTTACTGCAAGTTATGACATAAGGGCAATGGAATGGATTCCACTCCTATGTCCTGACCTTTGACCGCATTTCGCTATTTCCAATAGCGTTCGTCCCGAGGTAGTCCCCTTGCACATATTAAAATTCCATCGAAATTGAACCATTTTTACGCGAGTTATGGTGCGGACGAACAGACGGAAAAAGCTTGCGCATATATCTCCGATGAGCAGGCGTTAATGGCACACACCGTACTGGTCGTCGTGCAAACATACCACCTTTGTGCAGCCTCCTGGCCACGGTAAAACGCGATAACAGACGTCCAGTTGTTTGTTGCCTGTGCCTTGCGATTACTCCCGCTGTCTGCCGTCTGTCTCTTCTCGCCTGTCGGACAATATACCGGTCGTCCACCGCCGTGGTTGCTCGTCACTAGTCACACTTCGACCTTCTTCCAACTTCCCAATGACGCGACCTCGGGTAAAGTCATCCAGATGTCATCTACTGGATTGCCAGTTGGCCATATCACACGGTGGCAGCAACCCGACGTCGTTCAAATCGATGTACACCGTGCAATAGCTTTCACCGAATTGCTGAGCGTACACCGCCCGTGTGTTTTATTCCCTTCCAACACTCCCCCCCCCCCCGTCATGCTGCATATATGCGCATGCCCTACCGTACCGGACCCTAGTATATCTCCTGAGTGGTCTTTCGGTCCGTTATGCCTGCTCGTTCCGCTGTTAGGCTAATTTCTCCTCTTCGCCTTTAATTTGTGCACACCAGTGTAAGAAAGAAACTGCGGAAACCGGGCGTCCGCCCCCTGAAAATTTAGAATTTTCCCATGGTACGAAAAATCCGTTACATTCACGTTCCTTTCTGTAATTTCACGGAAAAGATTATATCAGAAACATGCTTCGTTAATTCACGAAAGAAATGACTGAAACTTGTCCGTCAATTTCAGAAATTGTTTTACAGTGTACTAATGAGAATTTAAAATGGAGAATCACTCACGAGTAACAGCTTTATATAAAAATGCAAAATCTTGCTGAAGAAACCAATGACAAAATGCAGCAAATGAAATTGGAAACTGAGACTTGGAAACCCAGGTTCTGGAAATTGAAAGAAACATAAACAATGCAGTTAAGAATAAGCAAGAATAATTCCACTTATTAGGGTGTTTAAAAAAAACAATTACTGAAGAGCCGCGGATGGCTTAGTGGTTAGTGATTCATATCGATGCAAGGTCCCCAGGTTCAAGCCTGGGCTGATCTTTCGGAGTGTGATTTACTAACATCGCTGAATATCCGCCGTGCATCGGACGAGCACGTTAAGTGACGGCCCCCAGGCTGAACCCACTGGTTAAATGGGTATCCTTTCATATGTCCCCCCTGAAATTCTCTCACCCCTCTATGTGCAATATCGTACTTGTACGGTGGCGCCATTTACTGTACTATAATCTCACTACAAACTGTTCTGTCAAAGTCGCTAGACTTGCTCTCATTCCTTCCGTATCTGTGTCCTGCTCAAAAGGCGATCTCGCTGTAGGTGGCTGGGACCTAAACTCTACTCAATGTGGACGGAAGTCCTACAAGAAAAAAAAATCAATTACTGAAAAATGATACCACTGTAAATATTCTTCTTTGGTCTAGGAGTTTCAAAATCGGAATGGAACGGGCCACCAAAGAAAGCAGTCACAACCATATGACATGCTGCGGTTCCCTGGAAACCCCAGCTGTCAATCAACGGCTAGTTCGTGAGCGAACCGATGGTGCGCTGCAGTCGATTTCATAACGTTATATTTCAATCTTAGTACAGGCTGTTTCCACTCTGTGCATTTCTTTACTTTACGTTTCAGATTGTCAGATTTTGGGTGACGAGAATTTCCCAAATTTTATATCGAGCCGTCTTATCAGCAGTTTGTGTGAGCAGATGTAAAAAATCTTATCAGAGATTTGAGAGAGTGTCATGAGTCCCAGAACATAGACGTAAGTTGTGCAGCAGAAAACTAAATAGACCATTGAATGTCAGCACGCATTCAAAATGAATTATACTGTTCGGTATTGGGAATAAACGGATGTCAGATGCCTTTGAAAACTAGAAATTTAAGAACACCTTTCCTTCGTATTGGTAATCACTGATGAAAGTGATGATTGATATTTCAAGCCTTTAATCAGCTGGAACGAAATAACTGGGGGGGGGGGGGGTTACTAAACTGGGCTAAAAAATTTCGAAATGCCTTATTTGAGAAGTTGACAGAAGCGTTTAGAACCTCGAGTGAACCTGCGCCTCAGAAAGCGTTTCTTTTCTGTTTGCTTTGTTATACAGCGTGGCCATTTAGCGGCAAGACTGATACTAAGCCTTTCTGACTGATTAGATAATGAAAGTGTTATAACAATTAGGACGAACGTGAGAAATGAAGGAGAAGATGTTTGCATCAATTGTTTCTACGGGTACTATGGCTTCTACTAACATGCCTTGAGGCATGGAGCAGATGACTAACGACTTGAAGGGAAAGCATATCACAAGTGTTCGGTTTAAACCGAATAAAAGAAAGGAATATGTCAATTCTCTTTCCTTTGAGTCAATTGTTTCTTCCTATCAAAAAGGTGTACGCGTTACGGGCACTAGTGCTTTTCCCGTCATGCATTGAAAATGCAGCAGAAAATAAACGACTAGAAGCGAGAGTTTATCGCAAGTTATATGTTAAAACCGAAAAATGAAGGAAGATGCTTGAGTCAATTTTATCTACCGGAATTAGTGCTTTCCTCGTCAGGCCTTGCGGCTTAGAGTAGAGAAAAAACGATCAGAACGGACAGTTTATCACAATTAGTAGGTTTAAACCTAAGAAAGGAAGTAAAGAGAATATATTTTATTATTTGATCCAATTGCTTCTACCATTACTAAGGGCAAGGCTAACCTGTCTATGCAGTTAAAGTTACGGAGTGTGTACTTCCACTGCATAATATACACTATATTTCCAAAAGTCACCAGACACCCCTTCAAAAGCAAATGAACTGATCCACTACGTTGGTAAGATGCGCAATAAAGCTGCAAAAGGTATAAAAACAAGCCTGCAACTGACCGCGATCATATCTCACTGTGAGGTTAAGTGAAAATGTCGCGGCGCGAGGAGAACTGCATTGAGAAAAAAAATTTGGGGTGTTATATTAGCGGGTTGTCCATAAGAAAAATCGAGAGGCGTTTAAACATACCCAAGTTAACTGCTTTGGATGCACTGAAAAAGTGGAAGACATACGGAGTGCCTGAAGTAGCAAAACGTACCGGCAGACCAAAGAAAATCAGTGATAGAGGACGTCGAAGCCTCGGGAGAGTCGTTACAGCTAATCGCGGAGTATTGCACAAGACCTCAGTGTACAGGTGAGTAAAAATGCTGGAACCTCGGTATGTATGTACACGTACCATCCGCAGAGAACTTCATTCCATGGGTTATCGTGGTCGTGCGGCTGCTCATATGCATTTTATGTCCACTCGGAATGCTTCTTGTCGTTTAGCATGTTGTAAAGAACACTTATCGTGGACCGTAGATCAATGGAAACGGGTCCTGTGGACTGATGAATCCAGATACACGATCCATGAGTGTGATGGCCGTGTGTGGGTATAGCGGCAGTAGGAGGAACGCTCTTTACCACAGTGAACTGTCCCCACGGTCACGTTTGGAGCTGGCAGTATACTCGTGTGGAGGTGTTTTTCGTGCTATATTTGCGGCCTATTGGTTATCGTAGACAAACCTGTTAGCCAGCACGTCTCCCTCGATATTCTGGACAATTATGCCCTTCCAACACTGTGGCAATACTATGGAACCGAGCCTTTTTTTTGTACCAGCAGGATAATGCACCGAGCCATAAAGCAAGGACGGCTACGGCGTGGTTTGACGATAATTCCGTATCGTGTTGGACTGGCCAGCACAGAGCCCTGATCTTAATCCTATAAAGCACCTATGGGATGAATTAGAGCGCCGCATAAGAAGTTTGGAACCAAGGCCTACTACTAAGCAACAGTTAGCGGAAGCATTATGTACTGAATGGAAGCGCATACCTTATCGCTGTGTTCCAAAACCTTGTCGAAAGCATGTCTCGAAGGGTCAGTGCATGCATTAAAGCCAAAGGTGGACCGACACCGTACTAATGTATCTCAATAAATGCTATATTGTGTTTCTCTTCTAGGTGTCCGGTGACTTGTCAAAATAGTGTAGTTTCAGTTGAAAAGCCCGTGTTGGAGTACCTAAAAAGGACATGGATATACAGATCTATTGAATGTTGAACGTACTTACGTACGTTATTAAAATAAAGATCCCAGTTTCGGTCACGTTCCTAAAAAATACAAATATTCGCATTTTCGTGACGTCATTGACTGTTCTGTTTTGCTTCACAGACGCTATACAGTATACATAGAGGTTATTTACTGAAAGCGGGAGGGAAGAAGGGTGTTAGTCTGAGGGCAAGTGGAGAGATAATGGTTTAGCGATTGAGCTTACCCCTTTCTTCGTGGTTACTGTTTTAAAATACTCATTCAGAAATCGTTTGTCTGATGGGCAGCAACGTTGAGAAGGTGTGGTGGTTAAGGTGGAATAACGTGACGGAACGTGGGAAGTTTCTTTTTGTCTTGCTTTAAGCCACCCTTAGGGAGAAGGGTCCGAGTCACATGGCACCACATTTGACCGATACACAAGATACATCTTGTCAGTGAATCGGTTGCAGAGCATTAACAGTGTAATCAGGTTAGCTTTGCGCCAAGTATAGCGACAAGATATACCTGCCACGGGCATTAGGGGTTCCCCCATCATGCCTTGGGCAATGAAGCAGCTGATAAACTACTAGAAGAGGGGAGCTTATCTCAAGTGTTCGGTTTTACCTAAGAAAGGAAAGAGAAGATGTTTGAGCCAGTTGTTTCTACCTAGCTACAAGGTACGTGCCTCGGTTACTAGCACTTCTGGCTTCATGCCTTGAGACAAGTATCAAGGGGGAGAGTTATCAGGTTTGTCGGGTTTACGGTCGGCACTGCTGAGATGAGAGGGTGAAAGAAATTATTTTTCTGTAACTTTCGTAAAATCCCGCAGCTGTGTGGATATTTCTGTTTCAGAAGCAAAGAATATAAATTTTGGGCACCACTGAATTCAAGTGCAACGGATTAAAGATCACCTCTGGGGAGGAATATATTGTCGAGTCACCTTATTGTGACCACCTCCTACTTTTGACGTCAACAGCGCGTCGCCAATGAACGAAGGCACGTGTCGTCAGCTGGCTTGGAGGGTATATAAGTTGTTCTGTAGGTAATCTGAAAACATATCCCTCGTTGATGTCATGGATAAAAGGAGCGATTTATTAGATTTGCAAAAAGGGATGATTATCAGCTTTCGGGCCTACGGTGGCAGTATTTCTGAAACAGCGCAGTTTGTGAACTGTTCGCGTGCTTCTGTGGTTAAAGTGTATTGTGACGTATGTTCTAAATTAACTTTCATTTTTAGTTTCTTTCCCTATGTAAATCTTGAGTTTATTCTTTTATTCTTCACTCTTAACGTCATATCTTTCTCTCAAACGAATACGTTTGGCAACACAATTGAGGTTGAATGAACGTGACGTATGCCTGAGTTATAAGAACAAGAGAGAAAAACGACGGCTAATTTATTGCTTGAGAGCGTTGGATTGTAAACAGATTATTGAAAGGAGCGTTATGAAAAGAGCGTTGTGTTAAGAATTGTGTGGAGAGTTTAGTGCAATATGCCATGCTACGATGTGTTTGCTACATCCTGAATAAAGCATCTCTTTCCGTAAGTGTGACTTCTGTTGTTTACATGTTTCGGCTGGCCGTTAAGGTTTCTTTCATTTAGGAACTACTTCTTAGTGTGTTGCTGTTTTAAATTAACGGAGAAGTAAGACAAGACTTCTACGCCATAGTATCGTGATTGGAGAAATGGCACCATTGCGAATAAGCGACGTGTAAACTGCGGGGCGCACCGCATGCCAGTGATGTGAGAGGTGAACGTCGGCTTCGAAGGTGCGTGAGGGCCGATCGACACGCTACAGTAGAGCACCTCACTGGTCTTATGATACAGATGGCTGCCGGAAGTGTGTCTAAATCGTCAGTTCAGCGAACCCTGCTGCGTATGGGACTCCGATGCAGACGGATGGTCACTGCACCTATGCTAACGAAGGTGTACCGACAGAAAAGGCTTACATTTGCGCGGCTGTATCTGAACTGGACCTCCGCTGAGTGGCAAAGGATTGCCTTCTCCGACGAGTCACGTTTTCCGTTTCATTGGACGAATGGACGTTGGCGTATAAGGCGAGAAACATCGGAGAACAAACACTCTTCAACCAATGCTGGAAGAACACAAGCTGGTTGGCGCAGCGTTATTGTCTCGGGAATATTTTCGTGACATTCTCTGGGTCCGATCATACCTGTGGAAGGCACTATGGACCAAATTCGTTATAAATCCATCCTTGTAGACCACGTACACCCATACATGCTGACTGTGTACCCTGGGGCGGATGGGATCTTCCAGCACGACAATGCGACGTACCACACAGCTAGAAATGTCCGAGAGTGGTTGCAAGAGCCCGATGAAGACTTCAAAGTACTTCCCTTGACCCCTAATTCCCCAGACGTAAACCCAATTGAGTATGTGTGGGACCTCCTCGATTGTGTTGTTAGCTCTGTGGCTCTTCCACCACGCACCCTCCAGCAGCTGTCAGATGCACAGCATGGCTCCACATACCTGTGAACACCTTCCAGCACCTTACTGAGTCACTCCCAGCCCGTCTAGCTGCTGTCCGCGCTGCACACGGCGGTTACTTTGGATATTAGCAGGTCAATTTTATCCCTGTCCTCAATATCTTTATACATCGATCCTATTTTGTTTAAAAGCGCGGTCTTGCGGACAATGCTAGGGACTCTTTCGTTAAAATTTTCCAACGGTAAGGAAATGCAGAAAAGAGAGTATGTATTCCTTGAACAAGTGATAATGTCACAATTTCTAGAAAAACGTTTTCGTCGTCATTTACGACCACTACGTGCAGCTACATAAAAGTACATAAAATTCCTTAGGGTTTTAGGTCGAAAAATTATGTTTTTTAATTCTTTATCTCAAAGACTACAGTCTTGTGACGATTATATATAGATTAAGATAAAAGATAATACAACGTATTTGGTCACAAATATTTATTTTTCAAGCTGACCATGGTTTCGCTGGGTATTGACCTAGCTTCATCAGGCTGAATGGCACGTAAATATTCAAATTGTATATGACATCATAAATGGTGTTTACAGTCACGTGTTTTGGTTAGATGCTTCCACGCGTTTGATAGAAACGGCGTGGACGCCATGTAATTAACAAGTTGCGAAGACTTCTGATATATATGGAAAGCTTCCAAAATATTAAGTTTGGTGGTTGAATCTGGCTTTTCAATAAGTTTTGCTTCTTCAAAGAGAAATTTGTGGTCCTTTTCGTAACAGTGTTTAGTCATCAATGACTTCTTTAGGTCATAATTCCGAATGTAGGTCTTGGGCTCATTCAATAGAAAACGCTAGGTCCTATGTACGAAATGCCACATTCACATGGAATTTGATAAATTCCCCACGAGTTTTTGTCTTCAACATAGTCCTTTGATCCTAAAAATCTCATTTTGTTTATGGGTTTAAAAATCACCTTAAAATTAAAGGTTTTGAGAATTTTTGTAATTTTGAAGGCAATGTCACGGGAAAATGGAATAATGGCAAAATTCTCTCGCAATGGGTGCATCACAGGAGTTAATGTGGAGATGGGCTTCGGTTTCCGGAATTTTGTTAGAGCCTTGTCTATGATGGAAGGGTTGTATCCTCGCTGTACTGCAACACGTTTAAGGAAATAAAGTTCTTTTTCCAAACTGTCCTTATCTGAACATATATGCATCGCGCGAAATAGGCAACTGTAAAAGGCGCTGAGTTTTTGTTGATAAGGGTGATTAGAATTGGCATGTGGAGGTGAAAAAATAGTGAAAGGCTTCCGATAAATTGTGGTTGCGAGCGTAGAGCCTCGCGTTTTCGATTGAAGGAGAACAAGACCTACATTCGGAATTGTGACCTAAAGAAGTCATCGATGGCTAAACACTGTAACGAAAAGGACCACAAATTTCTCTTTGAAGAAGCAAAACTTATTGAGAAGCCAGATTCAACCACCAAACTTAATATTTTGGAAGCTTTCCATATATATCAGAAGTCTTCGCAACTTGTAAATGACACGGCATCCACGCCATTTCTAACAAGCGCATGGAAGCATCTAACCAAAACACGTGACTGTAAACACCATTTATGATGTCATATACAATTTGAATATTTACGTGCCATTCTTCCTGATGAAGCTAGGTCCATAAGCAGCGAAACCATGGTCGGCTTGAGAAAATAAACATTTGTGACAACTACGTTGTATTATCTTAATCTATATATGGTTTTAAAGTTCATTGTTTTCATAATGGCTTCATTATTGCAGCCCTAGCCATGCAAATTATAAATACTAAAACGTTGACGATTTAAAAAATCTGGAACTGAGCAAAACAATAAAACTTTTTCGCGTGTCCTATTGCGTTATACAACGAATTATTATTATTGGGTGTGTAATAAGTTGTACTCGTTTTTGTAGGCTACAAAGAAAGCAGGAGAGCACATTGGCAGTGGCTGGCATTCATATTAGAGAGACTCTGCTTTTCACATGGACAGTTCTATGTCCCTTGCTCAGTGGTTGGCAATCCTAAAAATCTCTACATTTTTGCTCCCAATGGTAAAACCAAAAACATTGTTTACCAAATACACTATCTACCAACAAGTAATTGGACACCTGTGATAGCAAAGGAAAACGAAGTTTATTCACCTTTAATAGTTGGTGGAGCCTCCACGAGCGGCGATTACAGCTGCGACCTTCCGGGGCATACTGTCAACCAGGCGTTGTACGACGGCTAGCGGTATTTTCTTCCACTCGGCTTGAAGAAGACAGGTCAGTTCCTTCACCGATTTCGGACGGTGGGGGCACCCCTTAAGTCGACGCTCCAACTCGTCCCAGAGGTGCTCGATAGGGTTAAGGTCCAGGCTCTGCGCAAGCTAGTCCATTCGATTAACCCCGATGTCACCATACCAAACCATGGTGGACCTCGCAACATGACAGGTGGCATTGTCATCCTGAAAGTAACATGGGTCCACTCCGTAAAACTGCCACAACGTAGAAAGCGCATGGTCACCCAAAATGGTGCAGTTGGTCTCGGCGTTGAGTCTCCCAGGAATTGCGACCAAGAGTCCCGCGCCATACCAGGAGAAACACCCCCATAGCATAATTCCACCGCCGCCGAACTTCACAGTTGGCACAATTCATTCCGGCAGGAGGTAGAGGGCGAACCTTGATTCGTCGCTCCAGAGAACCTTTTTCTACTGTTCAACGGCCCACTGTCGACGTTCTTTGCGCCACGTTAGCCGAGGACCGCTATTGCACTTGGTGATCAAAGGCTTGTGAGCGGCAGCACGTCTATGATAACCGAGCAGATGGGCTTCCTCACGGTTGGTATTCTTCGAAAGAACACTCCCAGATGCCTGTTGAAACTCCTGGCGGATGTGGCCCATCGATTTGGTGCGGTTCTTCCAAATTTCTCTGGCCAGCACCCGTCGGTCTCCAACTCCCAGTTTTGTGGGTCTGCCGGGTTGCGGCACATTCTGACAGTCACCTCTCATCTTCCACTTGCCAATCAATTAGGCCACTGTCGATTTTGGGTACTTCAACTTGCTGGATATGTCATGTATGGATCGGCCATTTCTGTGATACCCGACGATTACACCTTTCTCGAAATCAGAGAGCTCCGAACTGCGTGGCATCTTGCATGGGTCTGGTTGCGTTTATGTTTCCCACAAGATATTTCACGGCGGCGGCCGTGACGTGTATCAGGACTGCAGATATCGTCGATTGCAGGAGTGTCCAATTACTTGTTGGTAGTTAGTGTAGCAGTAGCCTAGATGAATTAAAATAAATTTACTGGAAAATTACAGGAATATATTTTTTATTCCTAATCTTTCACCAGCTGAAATGAGTGATTCCAGGAATAGTAATATTTAACCGGAAAAATTCGGGTACCCGTGCTTATATGTACGTAACAAACAACAAAAAACAAACGGAAAACTTAAAAATTCTGTGTGCCTTAAGACTCTACCGAGAAGGAAATTGAAATTTAATGAAGAAATGAAATACAGAATTAGGGACAATTCATGCCGTAAAAATTAATCGTTTTTATTTGATTTGTACAAAATTTAGATATTGAATTTTCACCAAATTCTCCCGAGCAACGTCAGGAAATGCAGCTAGTACTTTAATATTTTCAAGATATTTATACGATATTTCTTATTATCTATCTTATCTTTCATTCACATTATTATTAAAGCTTCTCGTATTTCTGTTAGGTAGAGCAGCGTAAGCTGTTGAAGGGTTGACCCAAAATGCTTAGTCTATTTGCTTAAAAAAAATAACAAAAAAAAAAAAAAATAAAATAACGGGAGAAAGTGTAATTCCATTCCAGAAGACATAACCTCTCAGCTAAAGGGATTCATGAGAGCTGAAGAAAATTGAGAGCCCCCTTTGTTTGGAGGATAATTGCATTTAATGGAAGAAGCAACTACATTCGGCAATTAACGATCACGGGAGTATTGCAAAGATCTCTATTATTGGCTTTACGCACAATGATTCTAAGAAAAAGCACTTTAGGTCAGGAAATAATTGTACTATGTTAAAGATAGATAAACAATCAATTCTTTCTCGTTGGTTAGGCCAATGAAAATATTGTTAAAATGTGATTACTCTTGTTATACAGAGGTAAGGAAAGCTAAAAAAATAACATCTTTGAGACAATGACCGTTCTCCTCCTTTTTCACGTTATTATTTAATGATAGGAACTATGTGTTCTTAAAATTTCACCCAGAGGATTAAACGCCGATCGGCTCATGCTGTTTCGATCGCCGTTCTTTGTCTCCCAACGGTCAGTCGTCCGGTCGTTAAGTTGTTAACGTTCATCATTTTATCTTTTGCTACTTTCGAATTTACTTTCGTGCGCATGATTGGTAACATAATATTCCGGGCGAAAGGAACCTTCGAATCATATCCATTGAAATGTCATCCATTCCCTTTACACAACTTTCCATAAAATAATATTTCAGTACCCGATAAAAAAATACTGTTTGTAAAATCATATGTATATGGTGTGACGTACTACAGTGGAAGAATAGACTTTTTAGGGTATTTTTAAGATCCAGGGATCCGACAGATTTGATGATTTTTAAGAGCTATCGAAATTGGTATAACATTAAAATTCGACATGCTAAAAAAGATTATTATTTGAAAAGTTTTTCTTCTCCTACACACAGTAGGAGGTCTAGGCGCTCTATAAATTATTTCTTAGCCAGATCCGGATCTGTTGCTAAACCTATACAGGCTGATCATAAAGGTGACATGGTGTAATAACCACAGAGAGCTACTGATTTGTTGAATAATTATTTGTCGAGTTGCCTGGAAAACTTCTCTCGGGCTTAAACTCAACTGATGTGGCTTTCGTGATTAACTCGCGGATCATAGCCCTTCTTCATTCTATTGGGTTGTTGGAAAAGTCATGACGTATTTTGGCACCCGATGGCGGTTGAGCGGTTTTGGAAGTACTAGATACATGCGCAGCTCTGTTATCGCTATGGCATTAGACAGGTGCCACTTCTAGCTGCAGTCTAAAAGGAATAGTGAGCGATTTGGTTGATTTGCGGAGATTTGACATCAAGTTGAAGTTGGAAGCCCAAACTGTGCATTTTCGCCATATTTTACTTTTTTACTTCCGTAAAGGGAAGAACGCGCGTCAAGCTTGTGAAAAGTTGCGTAAAGTGTACGGTGATAATGTTCTACTAGAACGTCAGTGCTAGCTAGCGGTGGTTTGCAAAATTCCGTGCTCGTGATTTTGACCTCAACGATGCTTCTCGGTCCGGGAGGCCAACCGAGGTTGATGACGACGAAATCAAGGCATTAATCGAGTCAAACCCACGTTACACGACACGAGAGATTCCAGACACATTGCACATCGATCATGCAGGCGTTCACGACCACCTGAAGAAACTAGGATACGTAAACAAGCTCGATGTGTGGGTTCCTCGTGAACTCAAGGAAGCTCAATTGACGGCGTCATAAACATCTGTGGTATGCTTATTAAACGTGAGGAAAACGATCCTTTTTTGAAGCGACTGATAACTGGTGACGAAAACTGGATTGTGTACAACAATGTGCTGCGCAAACGGTCTTGGTATCGACGTGCTGCTTCGCCTCAAACGACATCCAAAGCAGACATTCATCAGCGGAAGGTTCTGGTCTCAGTGTGGTGGGATATTAAAGTTGTCGTGTTTTTCGAGCTCCTATCACGGAACCAAACAATCAATTCGAATTTGTACTGTCTGCAATTGGACAGTTTGGACGAATCCATCATCCAGAAACGTCCAGAGCTCGTTCATCGTAAAGGCGTTGTGTTACATCACGACAACGCGAAACCACACACAAGTTTGATTATTGGAGCTTGGGTGGGATGTGCTGCCACACCCAGCATACCCGCCTGACCTTGCGCCGTCAGACTTTCACTAGTTTCGCTCTCTTCAAGAGTCCTTGCGTGGTATAACGTTCAATTCAGATGAGGCTGTGAATCAGCACCTTATACAGTTTTTCGCCAAGAAAGACTGGTCCTTCTGTGAACGAGGCATTCTGCAGTTCACTGGCAGATGGCAAAAAGGTTATCGAACAAAACGGGCATTATATCATTGTTTGATCTTTGTTCTTTCTATCAATAAATAACCTTTGCAAAACATGGGTAAAATACGTCATGAATTTTCCGACAACCCAATATTTCTCTTCTTTTGCAGGTGATCTTGCTCGGGTTTTAAATGGATTAAAGCCTGGTCCAGATGGTGTTCACCGTAAGGGGGTCAAATTTGTCTCCTCGCGCCTAATTATTCCGTTGACTCATATTTTTGATAACATTGTCTTAACTGGGATTGTTCCGCCTCCCTTGACTCTTAGCCGAATTACTGTATTTCATAAAAAGGGTTCAGAAACAGATATGGCAAATTATCGGCCGATTGCAAATATTTCGGTATTCGCAAAAATTTGGGAGAGACTAATGCTAAATGGATTGAATTCATTCTTGGATAGAAATGAGATTTTATGTCCCAACCAGCATGGTTTTCGTAAAGGGTTTTCGACTGAGACTGCTGTTATGGACGTTTTGAATTACTTACATGCCAATTTGGATTCTGGGAAATCTGTTGTCCGACTTTTCTTTGATCTTTCAAGAGCATGTGACACAGTCAGTCACGATGTTTTATTGATTAAGTTAGAGAGGATTAGGATAAGAGGTGCTGCATTGAAGGTGTTTCGGAGTTATTTGATGGGCAGGAGACAGTACGTTCAGATCAATGGATACTGCTCTGAAATAAGACCCGTTTCTTATGGAGTCCCCCAGGGCTCGGTATTGGGTCTTATATGGTACTGTTCTTTGATGATGTCAGTCTTTTTTTTAGGGGAGACTCCTTGGATGAACCGATTCCTCGAGTAATTTTGAAATTGCGAATTTTATTCTTTGGTTTTCATGTAATTTTCTAACATTAAATGTCTCTAAGACGGGTTGTGTGCTGTTGTCCTGTACTAGGCAGGGTCATAGTGATTTGAGTCCGGTATATTTGTACGACACGATATTGGAATGTTGGGACTCAATAAGGTTCTTGGGAGTTGTTTTGCATAAATCTTTGAAATGGGATGACCAGGTGGATCAGTTGGCCTCTTTCCTTAGATCTAGGGTTCGTATGATTACGAGAATTATGTTTATCTTGTACTATTCATTCGTTTATCCTGTGCTGTCGTACTGCATCTTGATTTGAGGTGTAACTACAAAACGAAATCTCACTCGTCTGTTTGTTTTGCAGATAAGGTATGTTCGATTGTTGAACTCTTCCGCTCATTCCGAATTTTCATTTCTTTATTATCGTATATTGTCTGTAGAGTCATGAAAGAAATACGGGATTACGCCATATAATACAAATTTTGAAGTTGACAATCTGATTTTTGGCGTAAATATTCAAATTGATCAGAAACTTGAAACTTGGTCGTTCTGGGTGGTGTAGTGGTTAGTATACCTGGGCGTTTTCTGGGAGACGCGGGTTCGAGTCCCGCTCCAAGGCGATGAACATTTTCAAGTTTTCGGATATTATCTGACATACCATCCTTGTCCCATTTACCTCAAAAATCGGATTGTCATCTTCAAAATTTGTATTATATGGCGTGTAATGAATTAGCTTTACTGCTAGTTATGTTGTTGTAGTAATTATTATATCATGAATAAAGTTTTACTGGTTGTTCTTAATGAACACACTTAATGAAAAGAGACCCAACGGCCAGACAGAGGTCTGACAGTACTATGAACTGAGAAAAACGTACTTACTTAAAAACCTTTTATTAGGAAACTCCTGGTATCATCCAACACACACACTACCAGTCACACTAATCGTATCACAATAATGAAGAAGAACTTAATCACATAGAACGAAGCTCTCGACACAAAATACCGTAGCTCTTTTCACATCGAACAAAACCTCTCCACATATGAACAAAAAGCTCTCTCACGTAACACAAAAGCTCTCCTCGCACATAAACAAAAGCTCTCTCAGGTATCGTTGAACGCGCCTATTTATACTGCCGACCACCACGTCATGACTACACTTGTTGCCACATATCATTCAGCGGGAGAAATAACATCTCGTTAAGTCAGAAGATAATTTACATAGGAAAATAAAATAACCAGAGATAGTAAAATCAAAAGGAAACTGAATCTAGAGTATACGTTACAGGCGTAATCCCGTATTTCTTTCATGATTTATCTGCTTCTCCGGGCAAACACGGGATAAGATTCTTAACCTCCAGATTCGCTAAACATGAATGCCGGTTGCTTCGACTAGCGAATCCTGTGTTGGTTATATTCAAATTGATCGGAAACTTGAAACTTGGTCGTTCTGGGTGGTGTAGTGGTTAGCATACCCGGGCGTTTTCTGGGAGACGCGGGTTCGAGTCCCGCTCCAGGACGATGAAAAAAATTTCAAGTTTTCGGATATTATCTGACTTACCATCCTTGTCACATTTACGTCAAAAATCGGATTGTCATCTTCAAAATTTGTCTGTAGAGCAGTTGCACAGATATTGACTAATGTTAATGATTCACGAACGTATTAATACAGGAAGATGTTTAAATATGATAGTGTTGTCGAGGGCCACTCATTCACATGATACTCGCAGGAGGTCAGAGTTCGCTGTCCCTTGGGCACGTACGGGCATGATGTTTAACAGTATTGGTGTGTTGGGCCTACGAGAATGGAATAGACTTCCATTGACCATTAGATCTGATACGATACCTTGTTTTCAGGCGACTTTTGAGTTTTTTGATTGAAAATTGTATATAAAAAGGGGAAGGGAGAGAAAGGGAAAGGGGTTTTTTATTGTCTTAGGCTTTCTGGATGTTATTTAGTGCATACTTTTATATCATATTCATAGTCTCGACAGGAGGTAAAAAAAAAAAAAAAATTTGGTAATTTCGGAGGAGATCAGGGGTTTGTCAGGCTAAAAATTTAGTACTTTTCGCTGGCTCCTTGCTGTACATTTTAAATTGATATTGAAGGTGTTTTAGTCATATTGACAACATTTGAGTGTGAATTTGTTCCTGTATTTTATATTGTAAATTTTTTATCTTCGTAACATGGGAAATATATTGTTAAAAACTGGAAAATTGTCTTACTTGCATTGGTTTCATTGGCGTACTATATATTCTCGTTAATATTAACCTTAGATTATGTGACATATTGTTTGTTCTTTTGGGTGTTGTATTGTGATATTGTACAGCAAAAGAGTTCTAATAAATAAATAAATAAATAAATAAATAAGAGGTAAAGCAGGTGTCAAGATAACAAATCTGCTGCGATATATTCCGTCCGTGCAGCTTAGTTAAGAGAGGAACTTACTCCGGAGTGAGGAGGCTCGGGTTCGATCCAGAGATTGAAACGGGTTACGGGTGGACAATTTCTTCCGATTTCGAACTGGTTTTATTTCCGTTTTAGTTTTGAATTGAAAAACAAATAATTCAAATAACTCTTCAGAAGTTCTTGAACTGATACTTCACAGCTGCAGAGTGCCGCCCCGGTGGCGCAGTGGTCTAAGGCGTTGGCCTCTGATCATTCTTCCGTAAGGGGTCCTGGTTCGAATCCCGGTCAGGCATGGATGTTGTGTTTGTCTTACGGCACTGGCTCTCTCCCTTCCCTGGAATCAGTGACCCTAAATCAGGGACGGGCGACTGCTTATAGCCCATTTGAGTTGCTCACGGTGGTCGTTAAACCTCCAATAAAAAAAAAAAAAAAAACAGCTGCAGAGTATGATCCAGGAACTTGCTGTGAAAAGTAACGAAATGGGATTAAAAATGAACTTTCAGAAGCCAGAACTAAAGTATTAGGTGTGCAACTTAATTATCGGCGCCTAACCGCAAGCGATCATAGAACGTCGGCAAATGCAAATAGCTGTGTGCGATAATGGCTAATTGCAGGGCCATTCAGCAGGCAACCGTAACCGCTCACAGCTGTAGTAGAAGAAGGGACGAAAGTTGACAGTGAAAGCAATGTCGTTTGAGAAGCAACATTTGACGCAGTGCCTCCTGTTCGTGTTTCAGCTAAACAAAGGTGCCGCCGCGGAAGACCAGCGAATGATCTGTGCTGCTTTGGGTGAGGTCGCTGTTTCCTACAGTAAATGAAAGAAGTTGTTCCAGTGGTTTAAGCAACGCATTTCGATCTCTGAGATGCAGAACGTCCGGGACAGCCACAGAAACTTGACGATGAGGAACTGGAACAACTGTTGGACGCGGATCCTTGTCGCACACCGTCTGAGTTCCTCCAAGCAATTGTAAAGCGCCTGCACAAGCTTGGACGCATTCACAAGGAGGGCCGTTGGGTGCCCCACCAACTCGCAGCTGCGAACAAGTCTAGGCGCTACAATGTTTCTGAGCCGCCCCGGTGGTGCAGTGCTCTAAGGCGATGGCCTCTGATCATTCGTCCATAAGGGGTCCGGGTTCGAATCCCGGTCAGGCATGGATGTTGTGTTTGTCTTACGGCACTGGCTCTCTCCCTTCCCTGGAACCAGTGACCCTAAATTAGGAACGGGCGACTGCTTATAGCCCATTGAGTTGCTCACGGTGGTCGTTAAACCTCCAATAAAAAAAAATGTTTCTGTGTCCTTGCTCTCCATATTCAAGAAGAGGATTTCCTCCATAAGATTTTGACATGTGATGAGAAGTGGATCCTCTATAATAATCCTAAGCGGCGCAAATCGTGGGCTTATACAGGTCAGCCTACCGCCAAACCGAATATCTATGCCAGGAAGTAGTTGCTGTGCATGTGGTGGGATCAGCGCTGTGTCGTACACTATGAGTCGCTCAAACCTGGTGAAGCGGTCAATGCTGAGCGTTATTGTCGGCAACTCATTCGTGTGGGTGACGCAATGGAGGTGAAAAGGTCATACACCGGCAAGGGCAGAAGGTCGCTCCTGTTGCTTCAGGATAAAGCGTTCTCACACCGCGAAAACGACTTTATACACGATCACCGACCTGGGATAGGAGATTTTGTACCACCAGGCGTATTCTCCAGACTTCGCCCCGTCGGATTATCACCTCTTTCGCTCCCTGCAATATCACCTGAGTGATACGCACTTCACTTCTGTCTAGGAGGTCCACACAAGTATTGATGACTTTATCAACTTGAAACAGCCCTCTTTTTTCCGCAGTGGCATTCGGCAGCTCCTGACCGATGGCTCAAATGTATACAACACGACGGGAATTACTTCACTGCTTAGGTACGTATTCGGTTTGCTATAATTTTCTGTCAACGTGTCGTGCGTGTGGCCGAGAATTAAGTTGCACATCTAATACTATGCTTTTACAAAGAATGAATATTTGTCAGTTGATGGGGAAAAGCTGGAGATAACCAATTCCTACTTGGGCAGCAGATAACAAGCGTGTGTCACATTAATGAAGAAATTAATCGGCGTATAAAATTTGGTAGGAGATCTTATTTATTTATTTATTGGAGGTTTAACGACCACTGTGAGAAACTCAGTGGGCTATAAGCAGTCGCCCTTATAGCCCACTGAGTTTCTCACAGTGGACGTTAAACCTCCAATAAAAAAATAAATAAAATAAGATCTCCAACAAAATTGTATACGGATAATGCTGTCCTTCCTGAACACAACGGGCAAAAGCCGTAGTTAACTTATCATTTTTGAGAACATACTTCTGTTCATTCATTCTAGTCTTTAATGTCCTCCTAATGGAACCGATATATATTTTTTTAGTTTGCGATGGTTCATGGGGAAATAGAGGAATGGAATAAATTCCATGCATGTTTTCCACACTCACCTTGTCACGATCACTCCTGATTAGATGCAAGAGATTAAGAGTCTCTGAGCCAAAATCAATGCCATGATGTCTGCACAGGTTCTTTAACACCGGAGATAAACTTGGGTACTAGTCGAGTGAACCTACGGTACCTCCTTTTTGGGGTATCACGAATTAAGGAGCATTCCCGTGATAACAGGTTTTGATTGTAGAGTCTGTCCACAGTAGTATTATTGAAACCAAAAAAGGAGGCCAGTTCTTTGATCTTTAAAAGTTCAGAACATTTGAGAGCGTCATTCAAGCAATGAGTTATTGCGCGTCTAACCATAAACGAAATTGAGGCTAACTTATAGTTACTCGGGTGAAAAGAGTTCTTAGGTATCATCAGCATGTATCTACTTAAACAACTGTAACGAAGTAATGCCGATTTACTATCGCAAAGGAGATAAAAAAACTTACAAGCGTGAATCCTAGAATCCAAAGAATGTTTCTGTAAAGGATTCATGATTATTGCTTGTTTCTCCTACAATGAAAAACTAATGTTAAGAGAAGTTGAAAAGCAAGTTAAAGCCAATTTTTCATATTATCAAAATAAAGTTTTTGCTCCTGTATTTAAACAGGAAATACCGTTTCTTTATCCACAGAGCCTTCAAAGAGTAAAACTCCATCTGGATATGGCTACCAGTCATACATTCACATCTACAAAGCTATTTCTTGAAAACAATGAAAAAAATGGCAGGTACCAAGTCCATATTTTTGCTCATATTCCTTCAAAGTCCCCTGATGTGTCACCAATAAACAATTGTGTCTGCGGACTGCTAAAAAGAGAGCTTTCTAAACGCAGACCTAAAGCAATGATTACTCATATTCCTTCAAAGTCCCTTGATGAGTCACCAGTGGACTATTGTGCCTTCGGACTGCTAAAAAGAGCGCTTTCTAAACACAGACCTAAACCAAAGATTGCTCTTATTCCTTCAAAGTCCCTTGATGAGTCACCAGTGGACTATTGTGCCTTCGGACTGCTAAAAAGAGCGCTTTCTAAACACAGACCTAAACCAAAGATTGCTCTTATTCCTTCAAAGTCCCCTGTTGTGTCACTAATGGACTATTGTGCCTTCGGACTGCTAAAAAGAGCGCTTTCTAAACCCAGACCTAAATCAATGATTGCTCCTATTTCTTCAAATTCCTCTGATGAGTCACCAATGGACTATTGTGCCTTCGGACTGCTAAAAAGATCGATTTCTAAACGCAGACCTAAATCAATGATTGATCATATTCCTTCAAAGTCCCCTGATGTGTCACCAATGGACTATTGTGCCTTCAGACAGCTAAAAAGAGCGATTTCTAAACGCAGACCTAAAACAATGATTGCTCATATTCCTTCAAAGTCCCCTGATTGTCACCAGTGGACTATTGTGCCCTCGGACTGCTAAAAAAAGCGCTTCCTAAACACAGACCTAAACCAATGATTGTTCTTATTCCTTCAAAGCCCCCTGTTGTGTCACCAGTGTACTATTGTGCCTTAGGACTGCTAAAAGAGCTCTTTCTAAACGCAGACCTAAAATAATGATTTCTCCTATTCCTTCAAAGTCCTCTGATATGCCAGCAGTGGACTATTGTGCCTTCGGACTGCTAAAAAGAGCGCTTTCTAAACGCAGACCTAAAACAAAGATTGCTCCTATTCCTTCAAAGTCCCCTGATGTGTCATCAATGGACTATTGTGCCTTCGGACTGCTAAAAACAGGGCTTTCTAAACGCAGACCTAAAACAATGATTGCTCCTATTCCTTCAAAGTCCCCTGATGTGTTACCAGTGGACTATTGTGCCTTCCGACTGCTAAAAAGAGCGCTTTCTTTTTTTTTTTTTTTTTTTGATTGAAGGTTTAACGACCACCGTGAGCAACTCAATGGGCTATAAGCAGTCGCCCGTCCCTAATTTAGGGTCACTGGTTCCAGGGAAGGGAGAGAGCCAGTGCCGTAAGACAAACACAACATCCATGCCTGACCGGGATTCGAACCCGGACCCCTTACGGACGAATGATCAGAGGCCATCGCTTAGACCACTGCGCCACCGGGACGGCCAGAGCGCTTTCTAAACGCAGACGTAAAACAATGATTGCTCCTATTCCTTCAAAGTCCTCTGATGTGTCACCAATGGACTATTGTGCTTGTGGACTGCTACAAACAGGGCTTTCTAAATGCAGACCTAAATCAATGATTGCTCCTATTCCTTCAAAGTCCCCTGATGTGTCACCGATGGACTATTGTGCCTTCGGACTGTTAAAAAGAGAGCTATCTAATCGCAGACCTAAAACAATGATTGATCATATTCCTTCAAAATCCCCTGATGTATCACTAATGGACTATTGTGCCTGTTGACCGATAAAAAGAGCGCTTTCTAAACGCAGACCTAAAACAATAACTGCTCATATTCCTTCAAAGTCCCCTGATGTGTCACCAATGGACTACTGTGCGTGCGCACTGCTAAAAATAGCTCTTTCTAAACGCAGATCTAAAATAATGATTGGACTATGGAAAGAAGTGGAGGTGAATAAAATACTATTACGAATTTTAAGAAATGTCGTGTTTTCTTGCAAACCTAGATGTAGGACGCGATCTGATAAGTTCTCGGCCTCACCAAGAAGAAAATGGACTTGAGCCATGCAACTTAAAGACTATTCCACATATTCACCCCGAAGTTCAACGCACACTGCACAGCGTTTCTGGAATTTCTTTAATGCTTTCAAAAACCACTCTGATGTCTGATCACTGAAGTGCTGCTCTGATGCTGTTATCACCTCCGAATCTTCGAAAAATGCTTTCCTCTCAAACTTTTTTAAGCTTTGGGAACAGTAAATAGTCCGGAGGAACAAGGTCTGGTGAATAGGGTGGAAGGTCTATGCAGTTAAATCCCAGATCCCTCAAAAACCCACTGTCTTGCATAAAGAGAACACCTTTCCGCAGTTTTTCTCGTCTTTTTTCTTCAACGCCTCCATAACAAGTTGGAATAGTATTCAACATGTATTGTTGCGTTCTTCGGGAGACAGTCAGTCAGTAAAACGCCCTCCGAATTCCAAGAAACCGTTGCCATGACCTTTCCTGCAGACCTTTGAGACTTGAACTTCTTTGGCCATGAAGAACCCGAGTGCCACTACTACAGGCTCTGTTGTTTCGTCTCCAGATCGTAGTAATGTAAGCACGTTTTATCAACAATGACAGGTCGCTGCAACAAATGATCACCAGATCGCTCAAAATGCTGCAAAACCAATTTGGAAGTGTCCACTCGTTTTCGTTTCTCATTGGCGTTCAAACATTTGGGCATCCACTTCGCTGACATCTTCTGCATATCCAAGTGTTAATTAATTATAAACCCAACAAGTTCACTGGATATCAAAAGTGTCTCAGCTATTATTTGGGCCGAAACTCGCCGATCAATTCATGAACACTATCAACAATTTCGGGCGTTGAAGGCCTCCCAGATCTTGCTGCAATTTCGGTCTCAAAGTCTCCACGTTGAAAGTTGGCACACAATTTCTTCCACGGTGGAATATGAAGGGCACTTGTCACTTAATGTTCGTGTCATACACTCGAAGATTAACTTTGCAGTTTCCTTCTGTAGGAACAAAAATTTCATGACAGCCCGGAGTTCCACATTCGGAAATTCAACACTTTGCATTGACATGATTCAGTTCAAGACGTCAAACAGCTGCAAAACAAATACCTGTTAGTCTGAAGAACTGGCACTTTACAATACAAAAGAATAATCCTTCGAGCTGCAGTGAAAAAATTATGCTATATTTACAGTAAGTAGGTTAGACCGATAACTTTTCAGCATCCCCTTGTAGGTACATGTCCAGAAGAAGGGCTATCAAATAGAACATTTAAAAAAATACTTAATTTTATTTTACACATTGACCCTCAAGGTGACAGGAGGTTTGGAAGAGGCAATGCGAAATTTTGTCACATGTACAGCAAAAGACTCCCCCAAAAGTGTCCTGTTTTTCTATAGCATTCGTTGTCGTTAAGATGCGCATATATGCATTCTCGCCAATATGAGCGTGAAAATGTTTTAGACGCAATATTGCGTTCTCGCGGCATTTGAACAGGTTTTTGACGAACCTATTATTGCTTCGTCGCCGCTTTGGGCACAGAAAGCTCCGAACATATACACTGAAGAGCAATTAAATTAGAGAAAGCTGGCGTTATACAAATGTGGTGCTGTGGGCGGCCCTGTAAACGAAAACGATATGACGTATGCAGCGATCCGACAATATAAGGAGTGATGCGACAGGAATCAGTAAGAGTCGGACTCAGTATGGGTAAGACGAAGGATCTAAGCGCATTTTATCGTGGGCAAATTGTCGGGGCCCGACGAATGGGTCACTCCATCTCGGAAGTCGTCCAAGCACTGGGATTTTAACAAGCCAATGAGCCACGGGTGCACCGTGAGTACATCGAATATCGTAAAACCATCCCTACAAGGGCCACCTGCCGTGGACAACAGCGTGTGGATGAGCGGGGTCATCGTCGGCTAGCTCGCATTGTAACAGTGGATAGACGGGCCACCGTGCAAGAAATCACTCGGCAATTTAACGCTGGTGCACAAAAACGTGTAAGCAGCCACACCATCCAGAACCATCTCCTCGCTATGGGGTAGAGAAGCCATCGTCCCACGAGGGTACCGCTGCTGACCGCACATCACAGGGTGCAAAGATTAGGATAGGCGCTGGAACATCGCCACTGGAGCCTAGACATGTGGAAAATGTTGCCTGGACTGATGAGTCGAGATTCACGTTGGTACATGCGGATGGCAGGATACGAGTACGGCGCAAACCACATGAAGCGATGGATCCTTCTTGCCAGCAGGGTACTCTTCAAGCTGGTGGGGGAGGCATTCTCGTCTGAGGACTGTTTACGTGGACTGAAATGAAACCCCTGGTACGTGAGACATCGTCCTTCACAGGTCAACGTTACCGGGATATCCTGGACGACCATTTGCTCCCGTTTGTGCGTCTTCAACATCCCACTGGGGACCTCATCCTTCATTTTTTTTTTCATTTATTGCATTTTAGTTGTTACAGATATGATATTACACAATCATAAATATATAGCACACATTATATTTTTGTAACAACAGAGAATGAGGAGGGAAAAGGCCTGATAGGCCTGACGTGCCCTCCTCTCCCAAAGCATCAAAATTTTCATGAAAAAAAAAAAAAAAAAAAAAAAAACATAAACAAGTCAAGTCCACACAATATCAAACACAGGTGGTACTATAAATTAATAAAAGTAATAATACATTATGAGCTTTTGGTCAATAAGAAATACCTAAGTTTTCGTTTAAATATATTAATATTATTAAGTGATATAATATCAGTAGGAAATGTATTCCATAATGCCGGACCAGTATAATTAACAAATGATCTAAATAGTTCTGTTAGTGGAAACATGGGGATTAGTGTTGTTTTTTGTCTCGTGGAATAATCATGACCACGAGTACTTATTGAAATTAAATCTTGGTAGTAACCATTTTTTATTCTCAAAAACATCAGTTTACCTATACAATAGTATGCAATTGTTGAATAGTTAGTATGTTAAAATCATTTGGACTGAGTCTAGCCTGAAAGACTGTATTTGAAAATTGAGTATATTGTAAATTAATTTGTAATAGTCTCATGAATCTATTTTGTAACGACTGAAGTTTTTTCATATTATACAGTTTAAGGTAGTCGATCCCCATACAGATATACAGTAGATCAGATGAGACTGAATTAAAGTATAGTATAATAAAATCATTAGTTTTGGCGTTAAATTGGCCACTGCACTACTAATAATCCCTATATTTCTTGAGATTTTATTAGATAAGTAGTCAACATGTGAATTCGATTTTAAATCATGCTGAATAATCATACCAAGATAATTATGATTTTGAACCACTTCTATAGATGATCCGAGTAAATTAATATTCTGAATTAAGGAAATAGGGGTGGACGTACTTGAAAAAATCATTACTTTTGTTTTGTTAATATTAATAGCCAGATCATTTTTAGTTAACCAATTAGTGATAGATACAAAACGGCCTTGTAGTTTTCGCACCAGTATCTCAAAATCATTTCCATGTATTAATATGGTTGACAAGACAATACACCGTGCCATCGCTCCCGAATCTTATCCGAATGGTTGGATGAACACTCAACCGACGTGACCTCGCTTCCTTGGACAGCTAGGCCACTCGACCTCAATCCCATCGAGCACATCTGAGATGCCACCTAGAGAGATGTTCGAAGCTCTGATCCCCCTCCATCAAATCTTCGTGAACTGTGGGAGCTTGTTCAGTGGTCGTGGATCCGTATGGCTTCCCAACGCTTCCGGTGTCTTGTCGAGTCCATGCCGAGACGAATCGCCGCCGTCATCAGGACGAAAGGTGGTGCTACACGTTACTAGACAGGTATCTCTAATTCAATTGCTCTTCAGTGTATATGCTATGCGTGCTTACCACCTGGATGGTTAATTATATTGCTGTTGTTCTAAGGATGTATCAATATCCTCTATGTTCATTAAAATCCTCCAGGCTCATACGAGTTGTCTTTCTTAGTGTTTCTTTCTCTCTTCTACCCTCAGGTAGGCCATTTTCACTGCAGTTCAGTATCTTGCACTTCTTTCCTTTGCTCAATTGTGCTTAGCTCTGGTGTCTTTTGCCTGAAGCTGGATTGTTTGCCCTGGGGTAGGCCGAGTTTCTCCTGCCTAGCTAACACTGTTACACTATTTCCAAAATTGAATTCTGATGTTTTCATACAGCGCTTGCCACGTAAAGGGAGCGTTCCACACAGGTGAATTTAAAGAGCACACATAAGCACACTGGGCTTTTTGAATGGCACTCTAGAGTTTATAAAATTTATCCCAAATGCATAAGAGGGTGGAAAAAACATTATCTATAAAAGTGGGGATAATTTGATGAAATGATATTTTTTTCGAATGTTTTGAAATTTTTTTTTGTTTAATTTCACTGTCCTTTTCAATTAAAAATTAAAATAATGATATTTTGTAGATGTGCGCTTCCATCAGGAAAAACATTGTGAAATTTTAATTTTTGTTAACCGTCCTGAAAGTCATCTAATATTCACGTTTTGTCGATGAGAAACTGAATACCTTTTGGTTAAACTGATTTCCGTTTTATGAAGTTGTTCCTTGAAAGAACGGTAAAAAGAAAAAAACAGTTAATAAGGATATTAATATTCAAATATTTAAACAGAAAATGAATGCACTATCACTAAACTGTTTTTGAAAGTTGTCGTTTAAATGAAAATTTTGATTCAAATATTTAAGACGATGTTTTAAATTGCTTCGTGTACACAGATGATACGATATAAAAACGCTAACACACCCCCCAGGAGAAATTTCATCAGGAAGATAAAAGTTAAAGGACGGTTTTGAAGACAATTAACATTAAAAGTTCATTAAAATCGTAAAACAGATCTCAAATGAATAATGTCAACTGTCAAGTAATTGGCAACGGAATTGAACAACGATAGTAGGTAAAATGCCTTTGAATTATAATGAAACTTTAATGAGTTTCAGCTGCATATAATGAAGAAAGTCACAAAATTTAATATATAAATTTAGAAATTCTGGGTTTAATTGGAGAAAATACGAAAATATTAAGTACGTCACTTTATGTGTTAGATATTCTCTAATAACCTTCGCAATGTGCCAACTTTTTAGTAAAGCCTTAAAGATAATTAGACTATACAGAAATTCTGTTCTAGGAAAGTAAAAAAAAAGACGTATAAATATGTTTACAGAGATTATAAAACGAATACTCCAAATCTTAATCGCCGTTAATTCCAGATAATTTCTTCTCTAATCAGTAGTTTTGACTTACATTGTTCGATTCCTGCAACTTGCTTTGTCTTACTTTAACCAGTACTACCTTTCTGTCTGCTTTTGAGTCAGATTATTGTTCGAAACAGAGAGAAATATACACCAATCAGCCATTACATTATGACCATCTTCCTAATAAGCTGTAGGGTGCATTTAGGCACGCAAAACAGCTGCCACTTGGCGAGGCATCGATTTGATGAGGTAGCGATAGGTTATCCTGGGGTATTTGGTACCATAATGTCAACAGCAGGTTCTCCAGTTCCCGTACATTTCGGGGTGGTGGTGATTTGGTGCGAACCCGCTTTTCCAAGTAGAACCACAAATGTTAGATTGGGTTCATGTCAAGTTAATTTGGATGAACAGAAGGTCACCAGCATGTTCCTCGAATCACTCCTTGACGATTATGGCAGTGTGGCATGGCGGATTATCCTGTTGGTAATGGCCATCACCAGCAGGGAACACAGTTGCCATGAATGGATGAACTTGGTCCGCAACGATGTTCAGACACCTTATTTGGAGGCTAGGCCATTAACAGAAAGTCACCAGCATATTCCTCTAACCACTCCTTGATGATTCTGGCAGTGGCGCATTATCCTGTTGGTAATGGCCATCACCAGCAGGGAACACAGTTGCCATGAATGGGTGAACTTGGTCCGCAACGATGTTCAGACACCTTATTTGGAGGCCAAGGCGTTAACAGAAAGTCACCAGCATATTCCTCTAACCACTCCTTGATGATTCTGACAGTGGCGCATTATCCTGTTGGTAATGGCCATCACCAGCAGGGAACACAGTTGCCATGAATGGATGAACTTGGTCCGCAACGATGTTCAGACACCTTATTTGGAGGCCAGGACATTAACAGAAAGTCACCAGCATATTCCTCTAACCACTCCTTGATGATTCTGACAGTGGCGCATTATCCTGTTGGTAATGGCCATCACCAGCAGGGAACACAGTTGCCATGAATGGATGAACTTGGTCCGCAACTATGTTCAGACACCTTATTTGGAGGCTAGGCCATTAACAGAAAGTCACCAGCATATTCCTCTAACCACTCCTTGATGATTCTGGCAGTGGCGCATTATCCTGTTGGTAATGGCCATCACCAGCAGGGAACACAGTTGCCATGAATGGGTGAACTTGGTCCGCAACGATGTTCAGACACCTTATTTGGAGGCCAAGGCGTTAACAGAAAGCCACCAGCATATTCCTCTAACCACTCCTTGATGATTCTGGCAGTGGCGCATTATCCTTTTGGTAATGGCCATCACCAGCAGGGAACACAGTTGCCATGAATGGATGAACTTGGTACACCTTATTTGGTGGCCAGAGCATTAACAGAAAGTCACCAGCATGTTCTTCGAACCACACCTTGACGATTCTGGCTGTGGCGCATTATCCTGTGGGTAATGGCCATCACCAGCCGGGAACACAGTTGCCATGAATTGGTGAACTTGGTCCGCAACGATATTCAGAAGCCTAACAGCTGTCAAGGATTATGCTATTGGGATAATGCATCCTAAAATTTTCCGGCCACCGCTATCCTGTTTCCGTTCCAACAGTCTATGTGATGCACCAGGAATCTTGATTCGTCAGACTAGGCCAGTTTTATTCAATTATCCACGGTCCAATCTCGACGATCTTGGGTTCATTCCATTCGTTGTTGGCGATGACGTGCAGTGAGCATCGGGACCCGGCTGGGTCTTCGCCTACGAAAGCCCATGCGCAGAAGGCTCAGATGAACTGTGTGCTGTGACACATATTCCTGATCGCCACTGTTGTAGCTGCCAGAGATTTCTCGCACTGTGACCCTGCTGTCGATGTGAAAATTGTGCGAGAGTCTTCGCTCCCCTGTGGCATCAATGAGCTGAGGACAAGACATACGGCTGGACGACGGTTCGTCGTTTGGCCATCTGTGCATCATTTTTGATACGTACACACTACAGCGGCACGTGAAAAACCCACAAGGCGCGCCGTTTCCGAGATAACAGTTCCCAGGTGCCACGCCATTACAATTTGTCCTTTATGAAACTCCGATAAATCGGCAGAATTTGCCTTTCTGACATCAAACACTCTAGTAACTGAAAGCCGGTCCTCGTGATGTAAACACTGAAGTGCTAGAAAAACTGGTACACCAGTCTAATACTTGGTAGGTTCCCCACGGGAGTGCAGGACTGCAGAAATACGACGGGGCATGGACTCCACTAGCTTCTGGAAATATGCTATAGGCAATGCACACCATACTTCCTGCAGAGCGTTCCACAATTCGGGTGTATTCCGGGGTCGCTGATTCCTGTATTCGATAGCGCGTTACATGGCATCCCAAATGTGCTATATCACGTTCAGATCTGGGGACTTGGGTGAGAATGGCAACACCCCAAACTACAATGAATGATCCCCTAACCATAAAGTAGCGTCCCGACACTTGTGTGGAGGTGCAATGTCCTGATGGAACAGGCCCAACTCATCGGCATGAATACAGGACATGAACGGATGTACCTCGTCAGAAATGATGCGCACATAACGTTGGCCGGTGACAGACATTTGTAGACGTACCAGGGATCCACGTGAAGTCCACCTAAACACACCCCATACCATTACGTACTCCCCCACCAACCGGTACAGTTCATGTTGACAGGCGGGATCTATGGCTTCATGGGGTTTGCGCCCCACACGAATCCTTCCATCTGCCCAATACAGTTGGAAACGTTTTCAGTGGTGGTGTTGCCGTGCCCAAGCGGGGCGCATATCTCTGTGCCGTGCACCCATCAAGGGGACTCGAGTTGGGCGTCCGCTCCCAAAGCCCATATCGTACAGGGTACGTTGCACAGTCCGGACGCTGATGCTTGTTGAAGCTCCAGCATTGAATTTCGATTATACCTGCGAGAGTGTTGAACGCCTATCCCGTGAAACGATTCTTGAAATCCGACGATGGTCACGTTTACCCAATGTCTTTTTACGGCCACACTGTTATCGTAGGTTGAAGGTTTTGCCGGAATTCTTGTATTCACGGTACAACCTTGCAATGGTTGTCCGTGAAAATCCGAACTTCGTTTCTACCTCCGAAATACTATGGCCCAACTCACGAGCGCCAACTATGACACCGCGTTGAAAATCGCTTAAATCGTTATCACTTGTCATTCTCATGCCGAAAACAGCTGTGATAGCTGGCAAGGGTGGCTATTGCTTTATATACGCACTGGCGGACGCAACCGAGTACGCGCATGGGTAATGTTGCTATGTATTTTGCATAAGATCGTCTGTACCAGTTTTTCTGGCACTTCAGTGTATATATACTGCTCTGTGAACTTCACCTGCGCCACCGTTCGGTCTCCAGGCGCGCTCATATCTCTAGGCTGGGGGTGGTCCTAATTGAATGGGTTATCGGTGTAGATATAACTGCGTATATGGAAAATTATGTGAGCCGACCAGGCGGCCATATGTTCCTCAAATTTCTGGTACCGTTTGACGTGGATCATCTTCATTCAAGACCTCCAACCCGGTATTACCGGTAGCTACTTCTGGTCTACCGCGTAGTCATGTTCGAGGTTCATATCGTCAGACTGGATTTCCTCAAACCAACACTGTGTCTTGTGTTCCGAAATTGTGTTTTCTCCAAATTATGCATTGATCTTTCGATCTGCTTCCTATAAACAGCGTCCAAGTAAACACACCGGACAAAAAATTACGGAATTCTGATTGAAACGAGTACATACGTAAAATGTTGATGAACCTAACGAGTTGTATAAATATGGAGAGTAAAACTGCTGGATTATGATTGAGGTGTGTGTTTAAAGCATCTGTAGCATCCTGTATTTCCCATTACAGGTACAACAATGGTGGTAAAGGATACATTACTGAGTGGAAAAAGAGAGCCATTGCTTTTGGCCGAAAACGTGGGCATTCCTTTCAAGAGGTGGCGAAGTTTGTCGGACTCTCTGAGCCAGTAGTATCCATTTCGAGTGGAAGAACGATGAAAGCTATCATTGTGAGCAGAGCAACTGTTGTAGAAGCTCTATGGTGATTAATCGGGATTTCATGCTTTGGAACTATTCTGGTGGAAGAACGATGAAAGCTATCATTGTAAGTGGAGCAACTGTTGAGAAGCTCTATGATGATTAATCCAGATTTCATGCTTTTGGACTATTCTAGTGGAAGAACGAAAAAAGCTATCATTGTAGGTAGGGCACCTGTTGTAAAAGCTTTATGGTGATTAATCCGGATTTCAGGCTTTGGGACTAGTCTAGTGTAAGAACAATGAAAGCTCTCATTGTGGGCGGAGCAGCTGTTGTATAGAAGCTTTATGGTGATTAATCGAGATTTCATGCTTAGGGACTATTCTAGTGGAAGACCGATGAAAGCTATCATTGTAAGCGGAGCAAATGCTTTGTAGAAGCTTTATATTGATTAATCGGGATTTCAAGCTTTTTAACTACTATAGTGGAAGAACGTTGAAAGCTATCATTGCAGGCGGAGCAAATGCTTTGTAGAAGTTTTGTGGTGATTAATCGGGATTTCAGGCTTTGGAAGTGATCGAGCGTGCTGCATGTTTCTAGATACTCAGCAAGAACTGCGTCCACAGTACAATGCTGTACGCAGTAAACCAGTGTCCGAACCAACACTACTGCATGACTTGGGAATTTTCAGTCATGTTGCCCGGATACTTCCGAAGTTAACAACTGTCAAGAAGAAAATTAGCCTTGCTTGGGCAAAACAACATCATCACTGGACCATGGAAAAGTAGGATGGTCATGCAGAAGGCTGGAGAAGCTATTAACTCAGAATGTGTCTCGAGAGCTGTGCAAAAAGGAGGTGGAAGTGTCGTGCTTTAGGGTTGCATTTCAAGTACTGGAGTTGGACCATTCGCATGAAATCTATGCGCCACTTTTAAATAATGTACACTTCTCAAAACAATTAGGGGTTATTGTAGTTTTTTTTTAAAACTGTAAGTAACAAAAAAAGGTCGGAGGTTGGAATATGAACTTCAGACATACGCTATGTGAGAAGAAAAATAGGGCCAAAACAATTAGTATTTTTAATGTAATACTTTTTGAGGAGAAGAACGTAAAAATGCATATTTATGAACATATCATAAAAATTAAAATAAAGGTAAATTTTTTGCCAGAAAATTCGATTTAACAGGGGTATGGTTTCCCCTGACAAAAAGCAGTGTTGCACACCTGTGAGGCATGGAGTCAATCAAAGTATTCATGACGGATTGGGGAATTCCATCCCACTCCTGCAGAATAGCACTTTCGAGTTCCTGGCCTGTTTGTGGAGGGGTTAATCGAGCAGGAACCATTCTCCCCAGAATGTCCCAGATATCCTCTAGAGGGTTCATGTCTGAGGTACATACGGGCCAGTTAATTCGGATGATTCCCTCGTTAAACAGGATGTCCAGCCGAGATGTGGCCTGCAATTATTGTCCACGGAAATGAACTCATCTCCGATTGCTGCAGCATAAGGGACGACTGTGGGTCTGAGGATCTCATCCTTATACCGCTTAGCAGTAAGAGTTTCATTTCTGATGGTGTACAGGTCGGTTCGACTGTTGATAGTGATACCGGCCCACATCATCACCCCGCCTCCACCAAATCAAACACTTTCTTGCACAAGTAACGGTTTGTTACGAGAACCTCGTTCCCTCCAAATGATGAGTCGCTTATTGTCAGATGCACAATAAAGCGCGACTCGTCTGAAGAGAGAACATTGCTCCATTCATTTCTTTTAAAATCGGCATGGTCCTGTGCCCTAAATTTCTCGTGCAACACATCAGCGAGTGTTAAGTAAAACTAAAATTCGAACATTTGAGAGTTTTTAAAGCAAGAAAGCTGATGTAGCCTCTGAGGTGGACAAAGTTGGTTTAAACCAGATTTTCAAAGATTTGTTTCAAAGATGTTTCTTGAAATTTAATTAGACTTAACCAGGTCGCCCCGGTGGCGCAGTGGTTTAAGCAATGGCTTCTCATCATTAGCCCGAAATGGGTGCGTGTTCGAATCCCGGTGAGGCATGGATGTGGTGTTTGTCTTACGGCACTGGCTCTCTCCCTTCGCTGGTACCAGTGCCCCTAAATTATTGACGGGCGACTGCTTATAATCAAATGAGTTGCTCGCGGTGGCCGTTAAAATTCCGATCCGAAAAAAAACAAAAAACAAAACTTCCCTAATCCTCCCATAACCTCCCACTCCTCCACCTTAACGTTCCATGTGTGCGTCTGTGTTGTAGGGCTTGCCTGTAGCATTTCACACCCATATCCACCCCCATCTACACAGCAGAGGACGCCGAGAAACGAGCTGGCTATCCTGCACAGCTGTTAGCTTTTGAGGAGCAGAGTTTCTGCTTTTGTTATTTGACTTAATCTTTTCCCCGGCTCGAGCGAATTAACTCGGGGATACCAAAATGGGGTGAGATTAATTCCAACCAATACACTATATTGACAAAAGTCGCCGGACACCCTTTCAAAGCAAATCAGCGAATACACTGCGTTGTTAATATGCTTGATAAACTGCAAACAGCATAAAAACAAGCTTGCAGCTGACCGCGCTCAAATCGCACTGTGAGCTTGAGTGAAAACGTCGCGGCTGGAGAGTACTGAATTTGAGAAAGGAAAGATTCTTGTTCTTTATATTAGTGGGTTGCCCATAAGACAAACCGAGAGGCGTTTAAACATACCCAAGTCAACTGTTTTGAATGTACTGAATAAGTGGAAGACACATGGCGTGCCTGAAGCAGCAAAACGAACCGGCTGAACAAAGAAAACCAAATCAGTGGTAGAGGATGTCGAAGCCTTAGGAGAATCGTTACAGCTAATCGACGGAATACTGCACAAGGTCTCAGTGTACAGGTGAGTAGAAATTGTGGAACCTCGGTATGTACACGAACCATTCGCAGAGAACTTCATTCCATGGGTTACCGTGGTCGTGCGGCTGCTCATAAGCCTTTCATCTCCACTCGGAATGATACTCGTCGTTTAGCATAGTGTACAGAACATTTAACGTGGATCGTAGATCAATGAAAACGGGTCCTATGAGTTGTGGAATCCAGATACACGATCCGTCAGTCTGATGGCCGCGTGTGGGTATGGTGGAAGCCGGGGGAACACTATTTACCACAGTGTACTGTTCCTACGGTCAAGTTTGGAACTGGCACTATACTCATGTGAGGGGTGTTTTTCGTGATATTGTCCCGGCGCATTGGTTATCGTGGACAAACCTGTAAACCAAAGTCTACCTCGGTATTCTGGACAATTATGTCATACCAACTCTGTGGCAATACTATGGAACCGAGCGATGTTGGTATCAGCAAGATAATGCATCGAGCCATAAAACAAGGTCTGTTACGGCGTGGTTTGACAATAAATCCTTATCCTGTGTGGACTGGCCAGCACATAGCCCTTACGTTAATCCCATAGAGCACCTATGGGATGAAACAAACGCCTCATAAGAAGTTTGGGACCAAGACCTACTATTAAGCAACAATTAGCGGCAGCATTATGTACTGAATGGAAGCGCATACCTCTCGCTGTGTTCCAAAACCTTGTCGAAAGCATGTCTGGAAGGGTCAGTGCATGCATTAAGGCCAAAGTTGGACTAGCACCGTACGAATGTATGTCAAAAAATGCAAAATGCTATGTTGTGTTTCTCTTCTAGGTGTCCGGTGACTTTCTGATGTTGACCTTTGCTACGTATAACGGACGCTCCCTATCTTCTGATTCAAGGCTTCTTGAATTGGAAGAGGAACTACAAAGGATCAAGTGGGACATCGTCGGGCTAAGTGAGGTAAGGAGAAAAGGAGAAGATCTCATATAACTGAAAAGTGGACATCTCATCTACTATAGTGGGACAGATACTGGTAGAACTAGTGGTGTTGGATTTATAATAAACAAGAAACTGAAGGATAAAGTTGTAGAAGTTGAAAGTTCCTCTGACAGAGCTGCACCACTCGTTATCCAACTCTCGAGAAGATACCAGGCTCAGATTATTCAAACTTATGCACCCACCACAAGTCATCCTGAAGAAGAAATTGAAGAATTTTATGAGGAAATTCGTGATCTAAATAATAAAGGTAAGCAGCACTTGAAGATAATTATGGGAGATTTCAATGCAAAAATAGGGCAACGGCAACAGAATGAAACTTCAGTAGGTAAATTCGGTCACGGCAACAGAAACCAGCGTGGAAATACTCTCGTAGAGTTTGCAGAGGCAGAAGGGTTTTTCATCTTGAACTCTTTTTTCAAGAAAAAGCCACACAGGAAATGGACATGGAGACATCCAAATGGGACGACAAGTGAAATTGATTTTATTATGTGTAACAAAAAATTCGTCATAGAAGACTGCAGTGTGCTAAACAAGTTCAACACAGGCAGTGACCATAGATTGGTGAGATGTAAGACGCACCTCAACACTAGACTCCAACGTAGCAAGCTCATAAGACAAACAAAATGTATTGACATAACCAACCTTAAAAAACACCATAATACCTTCAAATTGGAACTGAAGAACAGATTCTCTGCTTTAGAAGGCCTAACCTCGGAAGAAGTGGATATTTCTGAAATTAACAGAAAAGTAACCAAAGCTCTTATGGAAACAGCAACAAAATTAGCTGGGTCTAAGAACAAATTCCATGTGAACAAATTATCAGGAAAAACCAAAATGTTGATGCAAAAAAGAAGAGAGATGAGGACAACTAAAGAAGATGTGACTTCCAAAGTGGAATATATAGAGCTATGCAAGACAGTACGAAAAAGTATCACTGAAGACGTAAGAAAATTCAACTGTGAACTAGTGAGGAAAGCAATTGAAAACAACCAAAGCCTAAAGATAGCAAAGGGACATCTCAGTAAGGTAAAAAACAGATTATGGCACTGAGAAAAGAAGATGGTTCTGTAACAAGAAATAGAGGCAGAAATTTTGACAAGAGTGAAAGATTTCTACTCCAAATTATATGAAAGGGATGATACATGTACTCCAGACATCATGAAAGGTAACAGTACCAGAGTTCTTCCAGTCCTTCCAGCAGAAGTTGCACATGCAATCAAGAACATGAAGCGGGGAAAAGCTCCAGGAGAAGATGGAATCTCTGTAGACATCATACAAGAAGCAAGTGGAGAAATCGAAACAGTACTCGCCCAAATTTTCACTCGATGCCTTAATGAAGGGAAAATTCCTGAAGATTGGAACAACGCTACAATGATCTTGCTACATAAAAAAGGTGACATTGAGGATCTCAGAAACTACAGACCTATGAGCCTCCTATCAGTGGTTTATAAAATCTTCACTAAAGTTCTTTCACACCGCTTGAAGGTGACACTGGACATGGCTCAACTGAGAGAACAAGCTGGATTCAGGTGAGGCTACAGCACAATAGATCATATCCATGTACTGAGAGAACTAATTGAAAGAGCGAGGGAATATGAACTTCCATTGTGCATGGTTTTTATCGATTATGAAAAAGCCTTTGATTCGGTGAAACCATCAGCAGTTGCAATGGCTCTGAAATCCTGCGGTATTGAAGATGCATACATTAATATTATTAGTAACATCTATGAAAATGCAAGTGCAAAGATTCGGCTGTTTGAAAATACAACACACATAAAAATTGGAAAAGGAGTGAGACAAGGTGACACCATATCTCCGAAGCTCTTTAATGCCACATTGGAAAATGTCTTTCAATCACTGAACTGGGAAAACAAAGGGATAAAGATTAATGGAGATTATCTAACCCACCTTCGTTTTGCTGATGACATAGTCATTTTTGCAACTACCCCATCAGAGCTACAGAGTATGATCCAGGAACGTGCTCACAAGAGTAAAGAAGTGGGATTAAAAATGAACTTTCAGAAGACAAAAGTGATGTTCAATACTTTTACAAGAAATGAAGATTTATCGATTGATGGAGAAAAGCTGGAGATAACAGACACATACGTTTATCTTGGACAGCAGATATCAAGTGAGGGTCACATTGGTGAAGAAATTAATCGGCGTACAAAACTTGCCTGGAGAGCTTTTGGAAGAAACAGCAAAATTTTCAAGAGCAATATGCCATTACGTCTTAAAAGAAAAGTGTTTGATCAATGCATCCTTCCGGTGCTTACGTATGGTTCAGAGACGTGGACCTTAGCTAAAAGAGACATACAAAGGCTGCAGACAACTCAAAGCAGCATGGAGAGGTGCATGCTTGGTGTAACCAGGAGAGATAAGAAGAGGAACACGTGGATCCGAAAAATAACAAGAGTGAAAGACATCATGATCAGAGTTAAATCCCTGAAATGGCAATGGGCTGGACATACTGCCAGAAGAACAGACCATCGATGGACAGCAGAAATTTTAGATTGGATTCCAAGGGACAGGAAAAAACCCAGAAGAAGACCTCGTGGAAGATGGGTGGATGAAATTCGAAAGTATGCGGGAGTGACAGGAGACTGGCACAAGACAGACCGTTGTGGAGGAAACTTGGGGAGAGCTTTGTCCAGCAGTGGATTCATAATGGTTGACAATGATTATGATGAATGATGATACACTATATTGACAAAAGTCACCGTACATATAGGATATATATATATATATATATACACTATATTGACAAAAGTCACCGGACATATAGAGTATATATATATATATACTATATTGACAAAAGTCACCGGACATATAGGGTATATATATACACTATATTGACAAAAGTCACCGGATATATGGAGTATATATATATATATACACTATATTGACAAAAGTCACCGGACAGCTAGAAGAGAAATACAACATAGCATATATTAGTACGGTGTCGGTCCGCCTTTGGCCTTAATGCATGCACTGACGCTTCGAGACATGCTTTCGAAAAGGTTTTGGAACACAGCGATACGTATGCGCTTCCATTCAGTACATGATGCTGCCGCTAACTGTTGCTTAGTAGTAAATCATGGTTACACACTTCTTATGCAGCGCTCTAATTCATCCCATGGCTGCTCTATGGGATTAAGATCAGGGCTCTGTGATGACGAGTTAACACGCCATACGGAATTATCGTCAAACTACGCCGTAACAGTTCTTGTTTTATGGCTCCGTGCATTATCCTGCTGGTACAAACAAGGCTCGGTTCCATAGTACTGCCACAGAGATGGTAGGGCATAATTGTCCAGAATATCGAGGTAGACGTGCTGGTTAACGCGTTTGTCCACAATAACCAATGGGCCGGAACCATACCACGAAAACCACCCCCTCACGAGTACACTGCCAGCTCCAAACTTGACCGTAGAAAAAGTACTCTGTGGTAAATAGCGTTCCTCTGGCTGCCACCATACCCACACGCGGCCATCAGGCTGATGGATTGTGTATCTGGATTCATCAGCCCATAGGTCTCATTTCTACTGATCTACGGTCTATTTTAAATGTTCTTTACACAATGCTAAACGACGAGTAGCATTCCGTGTGGAGATGAGAGGCTTATGAACAGCCGCACGATCACGGTAACCCATTAAACGAAGTTCTCTGCGAATGGTACTTGTACGTATCGAGGTTCCAGTATTTTTACTCACCTGTACACTGAGGTCTTGTGCAGTACTCCGTCAATTAGCTGTAACGATTCTCCTGAGGCTTCGACGTCCTCTATCACTGATTTTCTTTGGTCTGCTGGTGCGTTTTGCTGCTTCAGACTCGCCATGTGTCTCCCATTTATTCAGTACATCCAAAACAATTGACTTGGGTATGTTTAAACGCCTCTCGGTTTTTCCTACGGGCAATTCACTAATATAACACCCAACAATCTTTCCTTCCTCAAAGTCAGTTCCGCGACATTTTCACTGAACCTCACAGTGCGATATGTTCGCAGTCAGCCACAGGCTTGTTTTTATACCGTCTGCAGCTATACCGCGCATCTTAATAACGCAGCGGATCGGTTCATTTTCTTTTGAAGGGGTGTCCGGCGACTTTCGTCAATATAGTGTATATTCAAGCTGTATAGGGAAGGGTCTCTTGATTACAATCGTGGCCATAAGTCCAGCACCAGTAGACCGAAAGTAAATTTTTGATGATTGCAGTCAACTTATACAACGTAATGTTAAAGTCAGAAATACCTATTATAGATCATTACAAAGGAAAATGTATGCTGAATTGAAATATTTTTAGAGAATGTTATTACCAGTAATAGAAGTGAAGTTACGAGCAAAAGTACAGCGTCTAGTCATAAAAAGCAAAAAGATTGTGGAATTTGGGAAATCAGTGTACAAAGCATTTAACGTAAAATTACTGTACAGTACATTATTGAAACTTGAAGGACACTTGAAATAACTTACCAGCAAGCAAAATACGCTTTAATATTTAATTGGATAACCATGGTTTTTTAGTAACAAAGTGCACTTTCTTGGCATGTGCTTATCTAGTTGTCCATTGGTGATAACACGGTGCCTTACCCCCTAACAGACTCAATTAATGCTGCTTTAGATGTGGGTCCTTGTTGACGGATCTTTTGCTTCAATTTCACCCACAGATTTTCTATGGGATTAAGATCAGGTGACTGTGCCTTCCACTGAAGTTTTCTTATAACTTTTCGATTAAATCACTCGTCAACCAACTTTGTTCGATGGCATGGCACGTTATCGTCCTGAAAGATGAAATTCCGCAAACCCATGTCTTGTTCAGATGGTAGCAGTTTGGACTCCAAATTATCCACATATTTCGATCCATTCAATGTGCTATCAACAATATGCAGACGGCGAACACCTCTGGCTGAAATGCAGGACCATAACATCACCGCATGTGGGTGCTTGATTGTTGGCTGGGTGCAGAATGTCTTATATCGTTCACCAGCCCGACGACGTACATAAATATTTCAATTATTAGCGGAAATAGATAGAGTTGTTTCATCCCTGAAAATAACATTTTTCCAATAATCAACATACCCAGTTCTTGTGAGCCCTGGCTCAAGCAATTTTTGAGTCGTTGTTGTTCAGCGAGGAAATTTTTCCAGCCGCTTTTCCTGCAGCCAGTCCATTTTCTTGTAGCCTACGACAAACTGTACGTGCAGATGCAATAAAGCCTACTTTATTCTACCCTCATTTCTTAAATCAGTGGCTGTTTTAAACCTTGATTTTAAGGAACGACGAATCAACATGCGATCATCACGTTCAGAACACAGCCTTGGTTGGCCTGTTCTTTTTCTGTTTCCCACACATCCAGTTTCGGCAACTCTTTTAATGGTGCACAAGACAGTGGAATGATCACAGCCACATTTAACAGCAATTTTAGGACTACTGAATCCAAGTTCATGAAAATAACAATTTTTGCTCTGGTTTGAAGAGGCAGAACCAATTTTTTGGGCTTTGACATTCCGAAATTCAAATATCACCAGGAATTCTGCATAAATTTCAGCTAACTGACTACAAGCAGTTGCGTTCTAAGTCGGCAGACGATTCTACATCATCTTATACGTCACTAGCGGATGTCGGAGAATGCTATAGTGGATTAGAGGGGCGCGAATGTCACTTGCAGATTTTTGCTTTTAACTTCACTTCTATAACTGCTAATAACATTCTGTAAAAATATTTGAATTCAGCATAAAATGTCCTTTAAAATGATGTATAATTCCTGATTTTACCATTACGCTGTATGAGTTGACTTCAGACATCAAAAGTTAACTTTCGGTCTACTGGTGCAAGACTTTTGACAGCGACTGTAGTACCAGTTTGGAGCTTGTTGGTACATTACCTATGTGGATTACAGGGTTGTTTATGCCATTTTTGATATACAACTCATAGTTTTTGTCGTACCTGCCAGCAGGACGCATACGACATAAAGGCAGATAGCAGTCAGAACGAACGTCTGCGTAGCTCAGTTGGTAGAGCGACTTGCTCCGGAATAAGTGGACTCGGGTTCGATCCCCGGCGTGGACCAAAAATGACGGATAAATTTACTTCGTTGTAATGGCGCCCGAACTTTCCGGATACACCCGGCCGTTCAAAATCTCGCAATGGTGTGATGTTTTTTCCACACCGCGAGAGATGAAAAATCAGAGAATACCTTCTCCAGCGCTTCAAAAAATAAATGTGTGTGACGTTACATTCCACACACCAGTTTGACTGGGAGTTCTCAGGTGCACGTTCTACAGCTGCAGCGACTCATGGTCACGGCTGACCCGTGGGCCATGCCCCCGGCCCTTTTTCGGGGGAAATGGAGGAGATGTGACGTAACTGCCAGCAGGACGCACACGACATAAAGGCAGATAGCAGTCAGAACGAACGTGCGCGTAGCTCAATTGGTAGAGTAACTTATTCCGGAATGAGGGGACCCGGGTTCGATCCCCGGCGTGGACAAAAATGACGGAGAAATTTACTTCGTTATAAGGTGTTATGTTCGGTTTGCAGCTCGCGCAACCTTCGATTCTTAGCTTTCGGATATTGGTTTGTATTTCCTTTATGTTTCCGTTTTGAAAGATTTATTGTGATATTTTGCTATCTGTATATATAAGTAAATTATTATCAGAACGATCGGTCACGGTTTACATCTCTTAAAGGACGCACACTTTTATCAAATCTTTGCAGCCGTTTCTATCAGAGGTGCACGCCGCCGATTTTCATTGGGTTGAGGCTAATTTATGGTATATCCATAAATTTCATCGCTAACCGCTCCGAAGCTTCCCAGATTAACTGCAACTGTGGCGTGATTCTAGCCTCCTTAGATCAATTCGCCTGAAGTGAGTACCCGTAGAGCATATTGCTCGGCTAATGGATCCACATGGGGGTTGTACCTTAATGAAGGCTAATTGCCTATTTCTCCTAATGTTTATTCCAGTGTCCGATGGAATCCCATTGTGACCGCAAGCGCTCAGTTTACGAAAGTACCTTTGGTCTTCCGGGATTCGAGAACGATTCCAATGTTCGTCCAGCAGTTCCCTTCGCGGTAAACAGTCCCCTTAGCAGATAGGAACCCCCTAAGTTCGTGTTAAGTCAAGGGATGCGATTCCCTTGTGTTCAACTCGCACACTACTCGGAACGCAAACTTAAATCCGATGCTTTGCAGCAACAAGCTTCCTTCGAGATGAAGCCTTTTGATTATGAAGCCAGAATTCAAATGAAATTCACCTAAATCAATATTATGTTCATTCTAGAATTCACCGAGGTAGTTTGATCGTTGCTCTTTCGCACGCGCTTGACATCAAATACACATGAACGTGAAGTGACGACCTATTATTTCCATGTAATACAGACGACATCAACATAATTTTAGGTTTATGATAGGAAATTAGAGAAAATATAAGAAGTTCAAAGAACTGAAATTGGAAACAGCGTGTTAGATGAACAAGGAAGAAACAACTTCTGCAGTTAAACATCGCCAGCTACAAAAATGGCGCACGTAAACAATCTGTGGATAGAAGGATATGCTTTTGCTCTTTACGAAAAGAAATATTCTTATACAGTAATTAACAAGAAATATGACACCGAATTTTCGGGTGTAGTAAGCACGTCTTTTGAATCCGTTCTGGCGCAAATTAAATTTATCAAAGAAAGAAGATTTTCAATCGGGTTTTTAATCCCTCAGATATTGCTGTAAACAGAATCGTGAGCTTACGAATTCTCAGAAACAAAGTCGACAAAAATAAGATGTGTCTTTGAGTCCGCTGGTGGGAAAACCATGCATTATTTTAGGAAGAAACTATTGGCAAAATGTTTATCCATGTGAGCGGTGTCGGTCCACGAAAAAAATTTTAGTCTAGTTTTCAGGAGCCCAGATTTTGCTACAAATACATCAGAAGCAGAAATTAACACTTATAACCCCTGGTGGCCAAACCATTCTTTACAAAACATTAGATATTATGTGAAAAATATTTTCAATCAGGTCTTGTATGCGATGCAGGAAAAAATTTTCAAATCGGAGTTTTAGGAGCAGAAAACGCAATTTATCTTTATGCGCCCCTAGCGGAACGTCTTAAATGATTTACGTGAAAATTTTGAATTTATAGGAAAAACATTTCGCATCGGAAACACTATCCAACAACGAAGAAATTTTTCAAATTGGACTTTCAGAAGTAGAGATATTGACAAAAATAAGATATACATCTACGCCTCCTGGCGTAGAAACCATGCATTATTTTAAGAAGAAAATGTTCCTCAAAGGTTTGTCGACATGAGCAGCATCGGTCAACAAAAGACTTTTTTTTTCAATCGAGATTTTAGAAGCTCATATTTTGCTGCCAATACATCAGAAGCGGAAATTAAGACTTACGCCACCTGGTGGCCATACCACTTTTACAAAAATTAGAAATTATGTGCAAATGATTTCCCATCAGGAGCTGTATCCGGTGCAGAAAGAATTTTTCGAATCGGAGGTTTAGAAGCAGAGGAATAGTGGGAAACGCAATTTACCATTACTCCCCGTAGCAGAAAGTCTATGAATTACTTGAAAATTTTGAATTTATAAGAAAAACATGTCACACTAGAAACACTATCCAACAAAGAAGAAATTTTTCAAATCGGACTCCTAGAAATAGAGATATTGACAAAAATAAGATATACATCTACGCCTCCTGGCGTAGAAACCATGCATTATTTCAAGAAGAAAATGTTCCTCAAAGGTTTGTCGACATGAGTAGCATCGGTCAACAAAAGACTTTTTTCAATCGAGATTTTAGAAGCTCATATTTTGCTGCCAATACATCAGAAGCGGAAATTAAGACTTACGCCACCTGGTGGCCATACCACTTTTACAAAAATTAGAAATTATGTGCAAATGATTTCCCATCAGGAGCTGTATCCGGTGCAGAAAGAAGTTTTCGAATCGGAGGTTTAGAAGCAGAGGAATAGTGGGAAACGCAATTTACCATTACTCCCCGTAGCAGAAAGTCTATGAATTACTTGAAAATTTTGAATTTATAAGAAAAACATGTCACACTAGAAACACTATCTAACAAAGAAGAAATTTTTCAAATCGGACTCCTAGAAATAGAGATATTGACAAAAATAAGATATACGTCTACGCCCCCTGGCGCAGAAACCATGCACTATTTTAAGAAGAAAATGCTTCTAAAAGGTTTGTCGGCACGAGTGGTATCGGTCTACAAACGACGTTTTCTTCAGTCGATAATTTAGAAGCTAATATTTTGCTGCAAATACATCAGAAGCGGAAAATAAAATTTACGCTCCCTGGTGGCCAAACCATTTTTTTTTTTTTTACAGAAATTAGAAATTATGTGCAAACGATTTCCCATCAGGAGCTGTATCCGGTGGAGAAAAAAATGTTCAAATCAGAGATTTAGATGCAGAAATATAGGGAGAAACGCAATTTACCTTTACGGAAATTCAATGAATGCCCCCTAGCGGAAAGTCTATGCGTAATTAGAAAAAGAAACTATATCTAAAATACTCTCCGACATAAATGGAATCGAAAGGTAAAATATTTTTTTAATCGGATGTTTAGAAGCAAATATGTGGAACAAAACGTAATTTTGAATTCGACATCATCTGCATTTACGCCCTCTAGCGGTGAAATTGTACATCGTAAAAAAACGAAATGAAGGATCATCATTCGCATATTTCAAACTTCCGAATGCAAAAAGAATTTTTCAAATCGGACTAATAGTTACAGAGATACCGTGGGTTCAGAAGGACCAACGGACGGACGGACGGACAGACCGGTAACATAAGAACGATTTTTTTACAAAAGACGTGCTAATAAGTAATATTATTAATAATAGAGAGAAAAGTCTTTAAACTCGTATCAGGAAAAAGAACACCAAACGAATATCCATGGAAGGTACGCACCTTTACGACAATTTCAAAAGTACGGTCTCTGGTCTTGAAAAGAAAATCCACCTACTCCACCTACCCAAAAAACGATCGCTAAGTCGTTAAAAATATGTGAATCAAATGAAAAAAACAACATACTAAACAAAGATTTCAATATGAAAACAAGAAAGATGACACCGAATTTTCGGGTGTAATGAGCACCTCTTTTGAATCCGTTCTGACGCAAATTAAATTTATCAAAGCTATTCAAAGTCAATTGAAACGGACTGGGAAACAATACTATCTGACGAGAGAAAGAAGTTTTTTAATCAGGTTTTTAATTCCGCAGATATTGCTGCAAACGGAATCGTGAGCTTACGCTCTCTGGTTTGCAGACTTGTGTGTTAAGAAAAATTTGAATTTATATGAGAAACAGTTCGCAGCGGAAACGCTCTCCTACAAAGAAAGAATTTTTCAAATCGGACGCTTAGAAGCAGAGATATCGGCAAATATAAGAGACGCATCTACGCCCCCTGGAGCGAAAACCGAGCACTATTTTAAGAAGAGAGTATTCTCAAAAAGTTTTTCAATGTGAGCGGTATTGGTAGAAGAAAAAAAAAACTTTAGTCAAGTATTCAGAAGCTCATATTTTGCTGCAAATACATCATAAAAAGAAATTAACACCTATGCCCCTGGTGGCCAAACCATTCTTTACCAAATATTAGAAACTTTATGAAAAACAGTTTCTATCAAGAGCTGCATGCGATACCGAAAGAATGTTTGAAATCGGAGTTTTGAAGCAAAAATAACGTAAAAAATGCAATTTACCTTTCCGTCCCCTAGGGGAAAGTTTATGATTTACTTGAAAATTTTGAATTTATATGAAAAATATTTCGCATTGGAAACACTATCCAACAAAAGAAGGAATTTTTCAAATCTGACTCCTAGAAACAGAGATATTGACAAAAATAAGATATACGACCACGCCCCCTGGCGTATAAACCATGCAATATTTTAAGTAGAAAATATTGCTAAAACGTTTGTCGACGTGAGTAGTATCGGTACACAAACCAATTTTTTCAATCGAGATTTTAAAAACTCAGATTTTGCTGGAAATACATCAGAAGCGGAAATTAAGGCTTATGTCCCCTGGTGGCCAAACCATTTTTCACCAAAATTAAAAATTTTATCCAAAGTATTTCCCATTAGGAGCTGTATCTGGAGCAGAAAGAGTTTTTCAGGTTGCAGTTTTAGAAGCAGAGATATCGAGGGAACGCAATGTACCTTAACGTCTTCTAGCGCAAAATCAATGAATTACATGAAAATTTTGAAATTATTTGAAAAACATGTCACACCGGAAACTATCCAATAAAGAAATAATTTTTCAAACCAGACCATTAGATGCAGAGATATTGACAAAAATACGATATACGCCTCCTGGGAGAAACCATGCAATATTTTAAGAAGAAAATATTCCAAAAAGGTTTACCGACGCAAGTGGTCCACGAAAGATGTTTTTCAATCCAGTTATTAGAAGCTCAAATTTTATGGCAAATACATGAGAAACAAAAGTTAACACTCACGCCCCCTGGTGGCCAAATAATTCTTTACCAAACATTAGAAATATATACAAAAAAGTTTCCATCTGGGGCTGTATCAGCGAAAGAAAATATTTTTCAAATCGGAGTTTTAGAAGAAGAGATATGGGGGAAACCGTAACTTACTTTTAGGCCCCTTAGCGGAAAATCTATGCGTAACTTGAAAAAGTAACTATACCTAAAATACTCTTCTACATAAATGAAATCGAAAGACAAAAAAATCTTTTCAATCAGATGTTTAGAAGTAAATTCATACAATAAAATGTATTTTGAATTCGACATCATCTGCATTTACGCCCTCTAGCGGCGAAATTGTACATCGTAAGAAAAAACGAAATAATGGGTCACCATTCGTATATTTCAAGCTTCCCGATGCAAAAAGACTTTTTAAAATCGGACTAACAGTTGCCGAGATATGGTGTCGAGACAGGCGGAGGGACGGACAAACTGATAACATAAGCAAGATTTTTTTACGCTTTCCAACCGTAGGTTTAAGAAGCGTACATGCTCCAACTTTGTCCGTCCGTCTGTCCGCACGATAACTGGCGTAAAAATGGTTCGATTTCGATGAAATTTTAGTATGTGGTAGGGGACCACCGGGGACGAACCCTATCGAAAATGGGACAAATGGGGTCAAAGGTCACGACGTAGGAGCGGAATTATTCCATTGTCCTTATGTGTCGTAACTTGTGTAAATATGGTTCGATTTCAATGAAAGTTTACTATGTGGTAGGGGACCACCTAGGGACGAACCCTATTGAAAATGGGACAAATGGGGTCAAAGGTCACGACGTAGGAGCGGGATCATTGCCCTTATACGACTTAACTTGCGTAAATATGGTTCGATTTCAATGAAAGTTTACTATGTGGTAGGAGACCGCCTGGGGACGAACCCTATACAAAATGGGTGAAGTGGGGTCAAAGGTCAGGATATAAGATCGGGAAGCATTCCATTGCCCTTATGCGTCATAACGTGCGTAAAAATGGTTCGATTTCGATGAAATTTCAGTATGTAGTAGGGGACCACCTGGGGACGAACCCTATTGAAAATGGACGAAATGTGGTCAAAGGTCAGGACATAGGATTGCGATCCATTCCATTGCCGTTATCCCATATTATTAAGGTGAACGTCAAGTAATTTTGCTTCCTATACTTCCAATGGAAAAACTTTTGTAAACATTTCCTTCGCAATTAATGTGTTCCCAAGGATGAAAATTTGAACATCGATTAACATAACTTCATATTATAACATGGAAAACTTAATATTTTCTAAAACATAACCATAAAAATCAAACACTTTTCTTTTGGTGATGTTGAAACCAGAGAAAAAATGGCGCGACCTGTACTTTGATGACGTCAGTGGACAAAAAAATGTTGGATTGCATAAATATGGTTATGTTTTTAGAAAATATTAAGTATTGCAAGTTATAAAATGAAGATATTTTAATCGATGTTCAAATTTTCATCCTTGTGAACGCATTAAATGTCAGAAAAAAGATTGCGCGACCTGTATTTTCATGACGTCAGTAGACAAACAAATGTTGAATTGCATAAATATGGTTATGTTTTAGAAAATATTAAGTATTGCAAGTTATAAAATGAAGATATTTCAATCGATGTTCAAATTTTCATCCTTGTGAACGCATTAAATGTCCAGAAAAAGATGACGCGACCTGTATTTTCATGACGTCAGTAGACAAACAAATGTTGAATTGCATAAATATGGTTATGTTTTAGAAAATATTAAGTATTGCAAGTTATAAAATGAAGATATTTCAATCGATGTTCAAATTTTCATCCTTGTGAACGCATTAAATGTCCAGAAAAAGATGACGCGACCTGTATTTTCATGACGTCAGTAGACAAACAAATGTTGAATTGCATAAATATGGTTATGTTTTAGAAAATATTAAGTATTGCAAGTTATAAAATGAAGATATTTTAATCGATGTTCAAATTTTCATCCTTGTGAACGCATTAAATGTCCAGAAAAAAGATGACGCGACCTGTATTTTCATGACGTCAGTAGACAAACAAATGTTTAATTGCATAATTATGGTTATGATTTAGAAAATATTAAGTATTGCAAGTTATAAAATGAAGATATTTTAATCGATGTTCAAATTTTCATCCTTGTGAACGCATTAAATGTCCAGAAAAAAGATGGCGCGACCTGTATTTTCATGACGTCAGTAGACAAACAAATTTTTAATTGCATAATTATGGTTATGATTTAGAAAATATTAAGTATTGCAAGTTATAAAATGAAGATATTTTAATCGATGTTCAAATTTTCATCCTTGTGAACGCATTAAATGTCCAGAAAAAAGATGGCGCGACCTGTATTTTCATGATGTCAGTAGACAAACAAATGTTTAATTGCATAATTATGGTTATGATTTAGAAAATATGAAGTATTGCAAGTTATAAAATGAAGATATTTTAATCGATGTTCAAATTTTCATCCTTGTGAACGCATTAAATGTCCAGAAAAAAGATGGCGCGACCTGTATCTTCATGACGTCAGTAGACAAACAAATGTTTAATTGCATAATTATGGTTATGATTTAGAAAATATTAAGTATTGCAAGTTATAAAATGAAGATATTTTAATCGATGTTCAAATTTTCATCCTTGTGAACGCATAAAATGTCCAGAAAAAAGATGGTGCGACCTGTATTTTCATGACGTCAGTAGACAAACAAATGTTTAATTGCATAATTATGGTTATGATTTAGAAAATATTAAGTATTGCAAGTTATAAAATGAAGATATTTTAATCGATGTTCAAATTTTCATCCTTGTGAACGCATTAAATGTCCAGAAAAAAGATGGCGCGACCTGTATCTTCATGACGTCAGTAGACAAACAAATGTTTAATTGCATAATTATGGTTATGATTTAGAAAATATTAAGTATTGCAAGTTATAAAATGAAGATATTTTAATCGATGTTCAAATTTTCATCCTTGTGAACGCATTAAATGTCCAGAAAAAAGATGGCGCGACCTGTATTTTCATGACGTCAGTAGACAAACAAATGTTTAATTGCATAAATATGGTTATGATTTAGAAATTATTAGGTATTGCAAGTTATTAAATGAAGATATTTTAATCGATGTTCAAATTTTCATCCTTGTGAACGCATTAAATGTCCAGAAAAAAGATGGCGCGACCTGTATCTTCATGACGTCAGTAGACAAACAAATGTTTAATTGCATAATTATGGTTATGATTTAGAAAATATTAAGTATTGCAAGTTATTAAATGAAGATATTTTAATCGATGTTCAAATTTTCATCCTTGTGAACGCATTAAATGTCCAGAAAAAAGATGGCGCGACCTGTATTTTCATGACGTCAGTAGACAAACAAATGTTTAATTGCATAATTATGGTTATGATTTAGAAAATATTAAGTATTGCAAGTTTTAAAATGAAGATATTTTAATCGATGTTCAAATTTTCATCCTTGGGAACGCATTAATTGTGAAGAAAATGTGTACAAAAGTTTTTCCATTGGAAGTATAGGAAGCAAAGTTACTTGACGTCCACCTTAAAGTAGAAATTCTTGTATGTATGTATGTACATTTTATTTTGAAAACGGCTATAAGAATTTTGATGAAAGTCGTTAACCTACCGTTTTCTGGTCCTAGAAATCGATTTAGCTTGATCTCGACTTTAGAATTCGTTTAGTGGGTTAAATAACCACCCCGAATTATAATGTTTTGAGTGATGGCGTTGTTCCATTAATGTTTCCAATGCTTAGAAATCTTATGACGTCACAATCTCGCCTTTGAGAATTAAGGCGCGCGGTCACGCCATCTGTCTCATTACGTCACGCATTGTGTGTTGATCCTATTAAAGTTTTATGACGTCACACTTGCGGCAAGCAGATGGTCGCGATTACCATCTGCCTCATTACGTCACGTGTTGTTTGCGTATGTCGGTCCGCAGGATAACTCGCGTAACAATCGTTCGATTTTGATGAAATTTTAGTATCTGGCAGGGGATCACCTGCGAAGGAACCCTAAATAAAGTGAACGAAATGGGTTCAAAGGTCAGTACATAGGAGCGGGATTCATTCCACTGCTCTTACGCGTCATAACTAACGTAAAAATTCTTCGATTTGGATGAAATGTTAGTATGTTGTAGGGTCTTGCCTGGGGACGAATTCTATTGAAAATGGGCGAAATGGGGTCAAAGGTTAGGACACAGGAGCGGGATCTATTCCATAGCCCTTATGCATCATAACTTACGTAAAAATGCTTTGATTGCGACAAAATTTTATCATGTTATTTCGGAGGTATACCAAACCGGTTCTGTTGAATATCATCGAAATGGGATCAAATGTCAGGGCACAGGACCGAGATTTATTCCACAGCCATTATTCTCATAACTTGAGTGATAATTTGAGTAATTATTTCTGGTATGTTGGACAATATATCATAATCAATGCATTGCATGATTTTACAAACTTGTTTTACAAAAGACGTGCTAAAAACAACTAATGCTAGCCGCTTTTACCCTAGGCACTCGGCTGAGCGCAGAACACGGTGTAGACACTTTTATGAAAATCACTTAGCCGGGAGCAGACGGAAATTTATTGTGACTATTGATGAAGCATGTATCTACCGGAACGACTGTAACGAAAAGTGTCGATTTGCTATAGCAAAACATCAGAAAAAGACTTACAAAATTGGTTTCAAGAATTCAAAGAAAATTCCAGAAATGGAATTACGATTATTGCCGGTTTCTTGTACAATGGGAAATTAAAGTACTGAAAAGTTAAAATGAATGTGAAAATCAATCTTACATATTAGAAAAATAATATTTAACTCCTATATTTTAAGATGAAATACCATACCTTAATCCACGGAGCCTTCAAAGAGTAGAACTCCATCAGGATAAGGCTACCAGTCATACATACAAATCTACCACTCCATTTTTTGAAAAATGAAAAAATGAGACGGTTATGAAGTCAATAACTTTTGCTCCTATTCCATCAAAGTCCCGTAATGTAACACCAATGGACTATTGTGTCTTCGGACTGCTAAAAAAAGCGTACAGACCTAAAGCAATGAATGGACTGTGGAAAGCAGTGGAAATGGAGTGGAATAAAATACCACTACCAATTTTAAGAAATGCCCTGTTATCTTGGAAATCTAGATGTAGGTTCATTGTCCAGAGAAAGGGATAACAGACAGAATATTTAAGAAAGAACATCTAAGAAAGAATATTTAAGAAAATATATTTAAGAAAGAACATCTAAGAAAGAATATTTAAGAAAGAACATCTACGAAAGAATATTTAAGAAAGAACATCAAAGAAAGCAGCGCTTTCTAAACGCAGACCTGAAGCAATGATTGGACTGTGGAAAGCAGCGGAAATGGAGTGGAATAAAATACCACTACCAATTTTAAGAAATGCCCTGTTATCTTGGAAATCTAGATGTAGGTTCATAGTCCAGAGAAAGGGATAACAGACAGAACATTTAAGAAAGAACATCTAAGAAAGAATATTTAAGAAAATATATTTAAGAAAGAACATCTAAGAAAGAATATTTAAGAAAGAACATCTACGAAAGAATATTTAAGAAAGAACATCAAAGAAAGCAGCGCTTTCTAAACGCAGACCTGAAGCAATGATTGGACTGTGGAAAGCAGTGGAAATGGAGTGGAATAAAATACCACTACCAATTTTAAGAAATGCCCTGTTATCTTGGAAATCTAGATGTAGGTTCATAGTCCAGAGAAAGGGATAACAGACAGAACATTTAAGAAAGAACATCTAAGAAAGAATATTTAAGAAAATATATTTAAGAAAGAACATCTAAGAAAGAATATTTAAGAAAGAACATCTACGAAAGAATATTTAAGAAAGAACATCAAAGAAAGCAGCGCTTTCTAAACGCAGACCTGAAGCAATGATTGGACTGTGGAAAGCAGCGGAAATGGAGTGGAATAAAATACCACTACCAATTTTAAGAAATGCCCTGTTATCTTGGAAATCTAGATGTAGGTTCATAGTCCAGAGAAAGGGATAACAGACAGAACATTTAAGAAAGAACATCTAAGAAAGAATATTTAAGAAAATATATTTAAGAAAGAACATCTAAGAAAGAATATTTAAGAAAGAACATCTACGAAAGAATATTTAAGAAAGAACATCAAAGAAAGCAGCGCTTTCTAAACGCAGACCTGAAGCAATGATTGGACTGTGGAAAGCAGCGGAAATGGAGTGGAATAAAATACCACTACCAATTTTAAGAAATGCCCTGTTATCTTGGAAATCTAGATGTAGGTCCATTGTCCAGAGAAAGGGATAACAGACAGAACATTTAAGAAAGAACATCTAAGAAAGAATATTTCAGAAAACATCTAAGAAAGAATATTTAAGAAAGGATATTTAATAAAGAACATCTAAGAAAGAATATTTAAGAAAGAACATCTACGAAAGAATATTTAAGAAAGAACATCTAAGAAAGCAGTGTTTTCTAAACGCAGACCTGAAACAATGATTGGACTATGGAAAACAGTGGAAGACGAGTGGAATAAAATACCACTACCAATTTTAAGAAATGTCCTGTTATCTCGGGAATCTAGGTGTAGGTTCATGGTACAGAGAAAGGGCTATCAGACAGAACATTTAAGAAAGAACATCTAAGAAAGAATATTTAAGAAAGAACATCTAAGAAAAGATATTTCAGAAAGAACATATAAGAAAGAACATCTAAGAAATGAACGCTTTCTAAACGCAGGTCTAAAACAATGATTGGACTATGGAAAGCAGTGGAAGAGTAGTGGAATAAAATACCACTACCAATTTTAAGAAATGCCCTGTTATCTTGGAAATCTAGATGTAGGTTTATTGTCCAGAGAAAGGGATAACAGACAGAACATTTAAGAAAGAACATCTAAGAAAGAACATCTAAGAAGAAGATTTAAGAAAGAATATTTCAGAAAGAACATCTAAGAAAGAATATTTAAGAAAGGATATTTAAGAAAGAACATCTAAGAAAGACTATTTAAGAAAGAACATCTACGAAAGAATATTTAAGAAAGAACATCTAAGAAAGCAGTGCTTTCTAAACGCAGACCTGAAACAAAGATTGGACTATGGAAAACAGTGGAAGACGAGTGGAATAAAATACCACTACCAATTTTAAGAAATGCCCTGTTATCTCGGAAATCTAGGTGTAGGTTCATGGTACAGAGAAAGGGCTATCAGACAGAACATTTAAGAAAGAACATCTAAGAAAGAATATTTAAGAAATAACATCTAAGAAAGAACATCTAAGAAAAGATATTTCAGAAAGAACATATAAGAAAGAACATCTAAGAAATGAACGCTTTCTAAACGCAGGTCTAAAACAATGATTGGACTATGGAAAGCAGTGGAAAGCCGCCCCGGTGGCGCAGTGGTCTAAGGCGTTGGCCTCTGATCATTCGTCCGAACGGGGTCCGGGTTCGAATCCCGGTGAGACATGGATGTTGTGTTTGTCTTACGGCACTGGCTCTCTCCCTTCCCTGGGACCAGTGACCCTAAATTAGGGACGGGCGACTGCTTATAGCCCATTGAGTTGCTCACGGTGGTCGTTAAACCTCCAATCAAAAAAAAAAAAAAAAAAAAAAAAAAGCAGTTGAAGAGGAGTGGAATAAAATACCACTACCAATTTTAAGACATTCCCTGTTATCTTGGAAATCTAGATGTAGGTTCATAGTCCAGAGAAAGGACTGTCGGAGAAAACATCTAAGAAACAACATCTAAGAAAGGAGCGCTTTCTAAACGCAGACCTAAAACAATGATTGGACAATAGAAAGCAGTGGAAGAAGAGTGGAATAAAATATCACTACCAATTTTAAAAAATGCCCTGTTATTTTGGAAATCCAGATGTAGGTTCATAGTCCAGAGAAAGGGCTATCAGACAGAACATCTAAGAAAGGAGCGCTTTCTAAACGCAGACCTGAAACAATGATTGGACTATGGAAAACAGTGGAAGAGTAGTGGAATAAAATACCACTACCAATTTTAAGAAATGTCCTGTTATCTCGGAAATCTAGGTGTAGGTTCATGGTACAGAGAAAGGGCTATCAAACAGAACATTTAAGAAAGAACATCTAAGAAAGAATATTTAAGAAATAACATCTAAGAAAGAACATCTAAGAAAAGATATTTCAGAAATAACATATAAGAAAGAACATCTAAGAAATGAATGCTTTCTAAACGCAGGTCTAAAACAATGATTGGACTATGGAAAGCAGTGAAAGGGGAGTGGAATAAAATATCACTACCAGTTTTAAGAAATGCCCTGTTATCTTGGGATTCTAGATGTAGGTTCATAGTCCACATTAAAGGCTATCAGACAGAACATTTAAGAAAGCATATCTAAGAAAGAAGCGCTTTCTAAACGCAGACCTAAAACAATGATTGGAGTATGAAAAGCAGTGGAAGAGGAGTGGAATAAAATACCACTACCAGTTTTAAGAAATACCCTGTTATCTTGAAAATCTAGATGTAGGTTCATAGTCCAGAGAAAGGACGGTCGGAGAAAACATCTGAGAAACAACATCTAAGAAAGGAGCGCTTTCTAAACGCAGACCTAAAACAATGATTGGACAATAGAAAGCAGTGGAAGAAGAGTGGAATAAAATATCACTACCAATTTTAAAAAATGCCCTGTTATTTTGGAAATCTAGATGTAGGTTCATAGTCCAGAGAAAGGACTAAGAGGTAGAACATTTAAGAAAAAGCATCTAAGAAATCAGCGGTTTCTAAACGCAGATCTAAACCAATGATTGGACTATGGAAATCAGTGGAAGGCGAGTGGAGTAAAATAAACCTACAAATTTTACGAAATGCCCGGTTTTCTTGGAAATCTAAATGTAGGTTCATAGTACAGAGAAAAAAGTATCACACAGAACATTTAAGAAAGAACTTCTAAGAAAGCATTGCTTTCTAAACGCCGACCTAAAACAATGATTGGACTATGGAAAGCCATGGAAGAGGAGTGGAATAAAATACCACTACCAATTTTAAGAAATGCCCTGTTATCTTGGAAATCTAGATGTCCGTTCATAATCCAGAGGAAGGGCTATCAGACGGAACATTTAAGAAAGAATATCTGAGAAAGAAGCGCTTTGTAAACGCAGACCTTAAACAATGATTGGACTATGGAAAGCAGTGGAAGAGGAGTGGAATAAAATACCACTACCAATTTTACGAAATGCCCGGTTTTCTTGGAATTCTAGATGTAGATTGAGAAAGTAGTCCAGAGTAGTTGAGAAAGTAGTGAATTCTAGATGTAGTCCAGAGAAAGGGCAAACAAATAGAGCATTTAAGAAAGAAATAATTTTATTTTTAACATTAATTGTATTGCTAAAAAATCATTCTAAAGATGTGTGAACGTTCCTCCTTATCGCCCGCTTCCTAAATAAAAATCAGTTTTATTATCCAGGTAATATGCTGGTAAACACAGTTTTGTCCCATAAAAAATGAAAAGCAGCTCATATATCAGCAACATGACTAGAGTTTGAAAAAATCGGGAATAACTTATAGATCAGGAAAATGACTAGAGTTCGAAAACATGGGGAACAACTTATAGATCGGAAAAATGACTAGAGTTTGAAATCATGGGGAATGACTTACAGATCAGGAAAATGACTAGAGATGGAAAATAATCGGAAGAACTCATAGATCAGGAAAATGACTAAAGTTTGAAAATAACTCATAAGTCAGAAATATTACTTAAGTTCGAAACGATGGAATAGAACTTATAAATCAGGAAAATTACTGCTTTGAAAACGTGAAAAAGAACTCATAGATCTAGAAAATGACTAGAGCAGGGGTCTGCTGTGCAGAAGTGATGTTGCAAAGTCACTCAGCTTGCCAACCTCAGTCCACCATATTTTTATGTACAACAACCATTGAAACAAATTAATTTGATCATGTATTAACATGTTTCGGATACATTGAATAACTATTCTGTTCTTTGTAGATTATCTAATACTTTTACACCAGATCGCACATTCTTACCTCTAATGTCTAGCAACTTTCGTTTTGAAAAGTTGTAAAAACAGGAATAGCTTTAAAATAATTATATGTTTCTATTTAATTAAAATTTCACTTCCTTTTATGAGATCATGTACTTTATTTCAATTCGCTCAGAGTGCCATTGAAAATCGTTCCACGCGCCACTCTTGTCACTGGTGCCGTAGGTTGGCGACGCCTGGACAAGAATTTGAAAAGGTGAAAAAGAACTCATATATCAACAAAATGGCTAAAGTTTTAAAAGATGGAAATAAACACATACATCAGCAAAATTACTAGAATTTGAAAAAATGGGGAATAACTCATAGATCAGAAAAATGACTAGAGTTTCAAAAGATGGAAAATAACTTATACATCCAGAAAATGACAAGAGTTTGAAAAGATGGAAAAGAACTCTTACATCTGGAAAATGACTAGAGTTTCATAAGATGGAAAAGAAGTCATACATCCGGAAAACGGCTAGAGTTTAAAAAGCTGGAAAACAACTCATATATCAGGAAAATAGCTACAGTTTGAAAAGAATCGGAATAACTCATAGATCAGGAAACTTACTAGTTTGAAAATATGAAAAAGAACTCATAGATCAAGAAAATGGCTAGAGTTTGAAAAGATGGAAATGAACTCATACATTAGCAAAATGGCTAGAGTTTGAAAAGATGGGGAAGAACTCATAGATCAACAAAATGACTAGAGCTTGAAAAGACAGAAAATAACTCATACGTCGGGAAAATGACTAGATTTTGAAAAGAATCTGAAGAACTCATACATTAGCAAAATGAGTAAAGTTTGAAAAGGTGGAAGCGAACTCATAGATCAGAAAAATGACTAGAGTTTGAAAAGGAGGAAAATAACTCATAGATCAGTTAAATGACTATGATTTGAAAAGGTGGAAACGAATTTATAGATCAGGAAAATGACTAGATTTTGAAAAAATCGAAAAGAACTCATAGATCAGGAAATGACTAGAGTTGGAAAAGATGGAAAATAACTCATAGATCAGAAGACCTTCAAATCTTCTTCTCAGTAAGGATAAGGCCGACAAGAAGACCACACGAGAACTAAGTTGATTTCAGTTGATGAAATTGAAAGCATGCCGTAATGACATGCAAAAGGATTGTGATTTGAGGCAATTCAAAATGTCACTTTAATGAAAGGGTTTCATAATTTTTGCAGAACTATATACAAGGTGTCATCAAGTAGACCTCAACCTGTGACGTTCATCCATTTTTTGGTGACGGCGCCTCCTCGCTCCGGAGCCAGATGTTCTAACCGACTAAACTACGCCGGCGGAATGTGTCGTTGCAGATATTTTGTCTTGATATGTGCTTCACCTCTGCAGTACGTCACAAACCAAGGGGCAAAAACCAACTAAGTAACCTACTGAGTTGATGCCCCAGTTCCATTCAAAGTAGTCATGTTCTGATAGCACACTTGTTCTAGCGGTGTGTCCACTGACCATAATAATTTTTAAAATCACTTTCAGGGATCGGCAATAGGTTCTGTATGGCGTTCTTCTTGATACCCTCTGTATCTCCATATCAAAGGTATTTTGAACTTCGGGTACCCCAGACGCCGCAAGGAGCGACGTTTTGAGAGTATGGTGCTTGTCTCACTTGTGAGATCCGGTGGTTGTCCAAAATGGCCAGAATGATATGAGACAAGCGAGCTGGGCATTGCCATGGTGGAACTGCCAATCACAATGATCCCACAACGCAAGTCTCTTCAGCCACACTGCATCTCATAGGCTACGAATAGGTACGTGATGCATTTGTTTACAGTTTGCTTAGAGCGTGCACTTTCTCAATCATTTTGGGAACCATGCTCGTGGGGGTCCATATTGAAATCCCGTCATTCTCAGCAGACGTTCATCCACATTTAATGAGCCGATACCACTCCATTATTTGTGCTGCACCCACTGCTTTATCACCAAAAATATTTCTAATAATTTGAGTTGTTTCAATTGATGGCTGGCCGCGTTTCTGACTAAATCAGAAAAAAAATGCATGCTCAATTCTCTCAGTCACTGCAGCAAAGGACAAGAATGCGACGAGCCCGGAGTTTACAAAGCTAAACCTTCTCTGCCAGGGTGGCATGAGTCATTTACATTCACCTTAATCTCCGATCCTCATCTTATAGGTCAATTGCACTTAGGAAGAGAGACAAAAATAGCGATCTACTACACTCACTCAGCCCTTGCTTACTAAATGAAGAATCTGAAAAACCTCTGTGTGGCACAGTGTCAGGCCGGAATAAGATGCTTCCCGCTGGACATTGCTTCGCCGACTCCCTGAAAAACAATGCTGTCATTGAATATTCTTCAAACAGTGGTTATAGAGGTAATATAAAGTTTACGTACGGCAAGAAAGACTAAAAACTGCCGCCCCCGGTGGCGCAGTGGTCTAAGCGATGGCCTCTGATCATTCGTCCGAACGGGATCCGGGTTCGAATCCCGGTCAGGCATGGATGTTGTGTTTGTCTTACGGTACTAGCTCTCTCCCTTCCCTGGAACCGGTGACCCTAAATTAGGGACGGGCGACTGCTTATAGCCCATTGAGTTGCTCACGGTGGTCGTTAAACCTCCAATCAAAAAAAAAAAAAAAAAAAAAAGAAACTAAAAACTATTGACACATTCAGGACACTATTGTTTTTCCCTATAGTAACTCTACAAAGATCGAGAAACAGGGACAAGATGTAAGAGGCTTTGCACAGATCGGAAAATATTTGGTGGCAGTTCTTCAACCGCGGAAAGATTTTGTGTTTGAGGGGGTCTCTGCGTGGACTAATCCCTCCCCAGGAAAATGCACTCCGGTAGAGTGTCCTTTGGGTGCAGTTATCCCATGAACTAGGAAAGGCTCTGAGTGCAACTGACCAATATGCCTGCTAGGCACCAAATCAGCCAGATGAAAGCGTAGCAAAAATTTACGCATGCGCACTACAACCCAAGATCGAACGCCACTGAGACTTGGCGCCATATTGTGTCTAGTTTAGGAGAAAAAAAAACAGTCACATACTTTTTGATCAGACTTCATATATTGCAAACCATTTCTTATATACTATTGTAAAGCTTTGATCCGATCTTTATTATTTGAAACATGCTTATACTGCTTACAGAAGACTACATACAGTCAGTTCTTATCCAGTCATTTTAAGTGAAACTGTAGTCACTTAAATGAAGTTCAAGAAATAGTTACTTAAAGTTCTTCCCTTTATTCTGTAAATATCTCACATGCAGAACTTGATTCATAACAAAACTAACATTTTGAAGTTAATTAACGTAAGTCAGTAAGCAGAGAACTTGATTAACAAACTCCGACAGTAAATATATAGCAACATAAATCGAACGCGCAGACCTTTAGTAAACACCGCTTCAGCGTAACGCTGCTTCCACGATTATGACGTCACACCATTGCACACCTTTTTCTGTGCTTGCTCTAATATTACACAGTCATTTGCAAAAGTTTAAGACCGCCTGTCAATTTATTGAAAATTAAGATTTTCAAAGAAACAACTAATTACTAGTTAGAGATATTTGAAAAAATGACACCACAGATGAATACTTACATTCTTTAGAACACAAAAAGACCGAAATCACTACGTTGTGTGGCCACCATTGTTTTTTTTATAACGGACTGAACACGATGTAGCATACTCTCAATGAGGGATTTGCAGTAGTCACTTGAAATGTCTTTGCACCCCACGTACTTTATTGCGTCAATCAAAGCTTGGGAATTTGATGGCTGTTTTTCTTCTACTTTGTCTTTTAAAATGGTCCACAAATTTTGGATGGGGTTAAGGTCCGGTCTATTACCGTGCCAGTCAAGCACAGTTATGTTTTTCCTCTGCAGATAGTCCTTCTGTCTTTGATCTGTGGCATGGAGCACCATCTTGCATAAAGATTGTGCATCTGTGCACTTGCCTATCAGTTAACAGCTTCTCACGTAACATTTCCACATAAAAAAAGATAATCCATGGTAGTGCCTGTCGGCAAAAAGGATAATAAAGCAGTATCGGATGCTAACATAGCACCCCATATCATCTGACTAGGTGGATGTCTCGCGGTGCTAACGGTGTATTTTTCATCAAACCTGTTTCCTTTTGGTCGTCGAACATGTGCTTCGCGTGCTTAAAATTGACGCACAGTTGATTCATTGGAAGAAAGAACTTGGCTTCAATTTTCAGCAATCCATGATTCATGACGCTTCGCAAAGTGGAGTCTCTTCTTTTTCATGACAGAAACTAGTCTGGGCTTATGTAGGTTTCTTAGACTTTAATCCCAAATATTTGCTAATACGTCGGGAAACAGTGATGATACTGATATCAGACCCTTTTGAATGTACAAAGGGCTTGATTTTCTTGCACAGACTCCTCAGAGAAGGCATAACAATTTGCCTTATGGTATTACTATCACGTGGGGTTGTTTTCCTTGGACGTCCACTTCTCTTTCGGTCGCTAAATTCTCTTGTATCTAGATATTTCATGATCGCATTATGAATCTCAGTCTTACTCACATTCGCCTTTCTGATTATGACACGTTCGGAGTATCCTTTATGATGCAAAGTCACTATTTGTGACCTCTGAGTAAACGTAATAACGCCTTTTTGACCAGTTTTTGCTGTACAGAAAATAAGCACAAAAAACTCTCAGCACGAAAACCAGAAGCAAACTGACGTTCGCACACTTCCCCCAAATCTATCAACAACTACCGCTGTAGGATAATGCAACACCGAATGGACGTTGAGTAATACAGACAGTATCTGACGCAATCGGTAGAAATATCCTAATACTAACAGGTGGTCTTAAATTTTTGCAATGACTGTTTAGCTGTCATTCTTATCTGCCAACATGCACATGTCACGTACTCTGACGTCAGGACTGTTGCCAACATATATTCAGCGAGTGAGAAAATATAACGTTAATGTAGAAAGCGCTGAGAGAATGAACTCAAGATTTAAATAGAGAAAGAAACAAAAAAATGAAAGTTAAATTAGAGTATACGTCATGAGAAGAACCATTAACGGCATATTCCGCTTGCGGTATCACCGATGTCTTCTATGTACCATAAATAAATCTGCTGATTTTACCTGCAATGTGAACTTCTCCAAGTTTTTTCTTTTACTTTCGCTAAAATCAGTATGAGGAACGCAGCACTGCAAAGACTTCGTTGCTCTTAATTTTGCCAGAGGAAGAGCTGTCTTATTTTTTCCTTTTTTCTTTTACCCGCAAGAGAAAGTGATAGCAATCCCTATGGGACTTCAAGTGGTAAGTAAGATGTGTGTTTCTTTTAAGCTGGCTGTGTCTAGCGAAAAGGAAGTCTTTTCACCGAATGATTAGACTTTCCCGAGAATAGATTTCTCTCTTTCCGTTCTGCAATTTAAATTCAACGAGATATATGATAAATATTCTATTCCAGCGAGTTCCAAAGATCTTATCTCCTTCTTCTAATATAAAACAACACCGTCAATTTATCTTTTCCGGTTAATCGTGTTGGAAAACATTGTGCAGAGTGATATCAATTAGTTTCAATAAACAGAAAATCAAGAAGGATAACCCGCAATTATATGGCGCAATTAAAACGCATTAAAAGAATGTGTAATATCACATTGTTTGGAAAGTAAATAAACACTTAAAAATTACCATAATTCCTGTAATAGCAAATAACTGATCATAATACTCAGGGCGAGCTTTTCAGGTATGCTGGACCACTCAAAAAATATATTCGACGCCCTTTTGGAAAAATCTATTTGCTTTCAGTTAATGAAATTTTTAATTCCTTACTATTATCAAGATTTTACGGGCGTTTAATTATTCAAATTGCTATAGGTTTTTTAGTAAAACTAAAATTGTCACATTGTATTTCGCGCAACACAAATGTACACGTTGTAAATAAAATTATTGCCCTAGTTTCATGCCAATACGCCGCCGCGGTACGCAGTGGTCCAAGCGCTGGTTTATGATAATTTGTCCATAAAGGGTCCGGGTTCGAATCCCGGTGAGGCATGGATGTTGTATGGTCGCCGTTAAACCTTCAAACAAAAAAAAAAAAAAACACGAAGAATTGCAAAACACCTCTCCCAACTATAATCATATCATACAGAGTCTTTGGAAGTTCCAGTCAAAGTTGGAAACGGCTTAAAAATTTCGGACCCTGACGTCTCATAACTGACCCAGACATATCTGCTTCGAGCTACACTATCTACCAACAAGTAATTGGACACCTGTGATAGCAAAGGAAAACGAATTTTATTCACTTTAAATAGTTGGTGAAGCCTCCACGTGCGGCGATTACAGCTGCGACCCTCCGGGGCATACTCTCAACCAGGCGTTGTACGACCGATACCGGTATTTTCTTCCACTCGGCTTGGAGAAGACAGGTCAGTTCCCTCACTGATTTCGAACGGTGGGAGCACCCCTTAAGTCGACGCTCCAACTCGTTCCAGAGGTGCTCGATAAGGTTAAGATCCGGGCTCTGCGCAGACCAGTCCATTCGCTTAACCCCATTGTCACCATACCAAGCCATGGTGGACCTCGCAACATGACAGGTGGCATTGTCATCCTGAAAGAAACATGGGTCCACCCCGTAAAACTGCCACAATTTAGGAAGCGCATGGTCATCCAAAATGGTGCAGTAGGTCTCGGCGTTGAATCTACCAGGGATTACGACCAAGGGTCCCGTGCCATACCAGAAGAAACACCCCCATAGCATAATTCCACCACCACCGAACTTTACAGTTGGCACAATACATTCCGGCAGGAGGCGTTCTCCAGGCAGACGCCAAACTCAGTCCCTGCCATCCGAACGGTAGACGATGAACCTTGATTCGTCGCTCCAGAGAATCTGTTTCCACTGTTCAACGGTCCACTGTCGATGCTCTTTGAACCACGTTAGCCGAACAGTGCTATTCGACATTGGTGATCAAAGGCTTGTGGGCGGCAGCACGTCCATGATAACTGAGCAGATGGGCTTCTTTACGGATGATATTCATCGAAAGAACACTCCCGGAGGCCTGTCGAAACTCCTAGCGGAAGTGGACCATCGATTTGGTGCGGTTCTTCCGAATTTCTGTGGCCAGAACCCGTTGGTCTCTAACTCCCAGTTTTGTGGGTCTGCCGGGTCGGGGCACATTTTGACACTCACATCTCATCTTTCACTTGCCAATCACGTAGGCCACTGTCGATTTTGGCTACTTCAACTTGCTGGATATGTCACGTATGAATCGGCCATTTCTGTGATACCCGACGATTACACCTTTCTCGAAATCAGAGAGCTCCGAACTGCGTGGCATCTTGCATGCGACTGGTTGCGTTGTTGTTTCCCACACGATATTTAACGGCGGCGGCCGTGACGTGTATCAGGACCGCAGATATCGTCGATTTCAGGGGTGTCCAATTACTTGTTGGTAGATAGTGTATAATTTAATAATAAAATTTGGTTATTTGCTAAATTTTAGTGCCATTTTAGTGCCAGTATTTTGCGTAATCCAAAAGTAATTTCTGACTATGACCGTGACTATGGAGTATATTACAAATGCGAATCAGTATTTAAGATAACACAAAGGTATTTTTTTAAATGCATTTAGATTGTTCACTCTTTCCACGCTTTGATGGACGTGCTCATACTTTCATATGGTCCGTTAGATTTTTGGTTCCATAATGTCTTATTAGACCGTCGACATCTTTCTTTCTAATTATACACTTTCCACATTTTGAACAACAAGGAAGAACAAACAACACAGAATTATTCAACGGTTCCTTAATGAGACGAAACGATTTCCAGCATTCACTCTTCCCCTTGTGGTTTTCAACAAGCACGTATTTGTTGGCCTCGACGCCTATCTCAACCTCCTTAATGTTAAATCCATCCATATTAACAAATAAGGAGTTATTTTCGACATGACATGTCACGGGAACGGGATGTTAGCATATCAATCAAAAACTCTGAATGTTCAATGTAAAAAATGCGGTATGAAAAGTTATTCTTAGTACAGTGAACTTCGCACGGAGAGAGTGAATCAGCTGAGAAGCAGGCGAATGGCGTTTGCATGTTCCTTGCCCTGGACAATCGCACTGTAAAAGAACGCAAAGGAAGGATCTTCTTACGATATGGTGTCGGTGTGTTTGTCGTCAGTCGGTGGAAATCTTCGTTGCTTGAAGAAAAGACGACAATATTTTTCCATGGCAAATCATTATTCACTCCGTGGGCACCAGTATCGACTACATAATTTCACAACGCGCATTTTTCTTTGGAATATATTTTGTTCTTTGCAAAAATAAAACGGGAATAAAACCGGCTCAAAATTGGATCAGGAACACCTTGACCCGACCCGTTGGACTCGCAAGAAATTGTCGACCCGTTGACCCGTAGACCCGTGACCTGTTTGCGTCTGTGGTTTAAGTCCTTTTCGAAGACGAATTTGAGGCGGATGAATCCATTGGCGAATCTGGAAGAACACCCGAAATTTGAGACGAGAAAACAAGTTGCGCCGAGAAATCAGTATTTACCCGATGGGCACTGGAATGACACTGGAACATCAGACGAGGCAGTAGGAAGGTGCGGCAACAGGGGAACAGAAAACATGGTGGCAATTAGAGATCCGATATGCGAGAGACATGAAGGAGAGCCAGTCAGAGGCAGGGCCGAAATCATATCATAGAGATTCTTTCCAGTAATCATATCATACAGAGTCTTTGTAAGTTCCAGTCCTTTTTAAAGACGAAGTTGAGGCGGATAGATCCATTGGCAAACCTGGAAGAACAGCCGAAATTTGAGACGAGAAAACAAGTTGTGCCGAGGAATCAGTATGTACCCGATGGACACTGGAATGGCACTGGAACATCAGCCGAGCCATCAGGAATGTGCGACCACAGGGAAACAGCAGACATGGTGGTAGTTAGAGATGCGAGAGACATGGAGGCGAGCCAGTTGGCAGCAGGGCCGAAATCATATCATACAGAGTCTTTGGAAGTTCCAGTCCTTTTCAAAGGCGAAGTTGAGGCGAATGAATCCATTGGAGAGTCTGGAAGAACACCCGAAACTTGAGACGAGAAAATAAGTTGCGCCGGGGAGTGAGTATGTTCCCAATGGACACTGGAATGACACTGCAACATCAGCCTAGGCAGCAGGAAGGTGCCGAAACAGGGGAACAGCAGACATGATGGTAGTTGGAGATCCGATACTGGGTCTCCTTCGCATGCAGCCGACTGGCTCTCCTTCGTACCTCTCTGTATGAGAGATACGGAGGAGTGCCAGTTGCCGGCAGGGCCGAAGCATCTCTCGACGCATCCGAGTCGGTACACTCCGCCGGAAACATATCACTAGTGGAAGACATCTCTGCTAACCCAGAAGGTGGATGCACTACCGTATGTTGCGGAAAAGGTGGAAAGAGATCATTGTCCTTGACTAGAAGGTGCGCTGATGAAGAGAAAGAGAGGTCACGTCAGTCTGAACACTGGAAGAGGGGATGGTAGAAGGGTCAGTGTGATCAGCATTGGGAGGCGAGCTGGAAGAAAGACCACGGCTTATTCGTACACAGGAGGCAGTGGTGTGACCTGTGTAAGACAGTGAATTGTTACGGAGATTTTATACTGAGTTTTAGGATATGATATTAAATCTCATTTCGCGACTCCTATTTCGTTTCGTGCTCCTTTTTCTTTGCTTCCGCGAATCGTGAGACAAATTTTGCTGTAGCACTCCATTAAACTTTGGAAACACGGTTCATTTAGAGACGCCAGTTTGTCTCATTTTAAAGTCTTGTACGTTGCAAGCGGATTAGTTTTGTCGTGCTCGTTTGATCCTTTACGTTCTTTATTTCAAAGTAGCCCACTAAAAGCGCAATCCCTCTTAACTTTTACCTAGATGCTTTGTATTAGCCGATACCGCCGTGTTTCTCCCAGGAGCTTGGGAGCCGACGGAGCTTTGTGGAAAAACGGGGTGAGTTTTGTGGAACAAATATGGGCAAAAGTGAGTCTTTTTCTAGGATTCGAAAGAGAGCAGTTCCAAGTAAGAGGCGAGGAAAGGCCTCAGGTGTTAGGCAGCAGGTCTCAAGCTAACCAGGAGAGTGGAGGCATTCTCGGCATCACGAAGGAATGACCGCAGGAGGATTTTAGGGGAGAAAAATGAGTTTCTGGGGAACAGCGAGGAAGAATTACACAGCTGATAGACAACCTTTTCTGCATTTAGGTTAGGAAAGGATAAAGTTTTTATAAACGATTTAAAAGGATTTGCAAAGAATTATTAGCTTATAACTATTATTATTCTTATTACTATCTTCAACCACGCAAGACTTAGAAAGTCAGCATCAACCACGTAATAGAATAAAATAGTTAGTGGTGAAAACCTTTCAAGGTTTTCAATTTCGCCAGTAGCTTCTGTAGGACAACCCGCCAAAGCGTTCTCAGTGGGAAACACGATCGACAATTGAAGAAGAGGTCATGTAGCATGTGCAAATCGAGTTCCGTGTGGAGCGTCAGAAAGGCGACGGACCTTGCCATCAATTTTACAAACGTGATTGACAAGGAGAGAAAGAGAAGTGGAACAGGATAGAACGTGATGTTCACTTGACGCTTGGAAAGAGGCAAGAGGATAAAAGTCTTAATCCTGTTCGTACTGAGATACCCCGAGGGGTACGAGAAATTCCGGCAATAGTTGAGAACGATAGATGACCCGAGAGGGCCTCCATGTAGAGTGGCAAAGGAGTATTCGGTAAGGTATCTGTGAATTTTCGTCAATCGTTGCCTTCACCGAGTGGTTGGACACCTGAATAATAGGAGATGATTGCAAGAGACCATCGCCGCATGGGTGCTGCAGTTGTCTAAGCGATGACTTCTGATCATTCGTCCGAAATAGGTCCGGGTTCGAATCCCGGAGAGGCATGGGTGTTGTGTTTGTCTTAGGGCATTGGCTTTCTCCCTTCCCTGACCCTATATTAGGGACGGGCGACTCCTTACAGCCCTCTGAGTTGCTCACGGTGGTCGTTAAAATTCCAATCAAAAAAAAAAAAAAAAAAAAAAGAGACCATCAGGTGGAGAAGCTCACGTTAAAGTAGCGCCTCTATGCACTGTAGAGGCCAATGACATCCTCGGAAGAGAAGTCAATGCTGAGCCGGCTGGCACAGAAGGCAGTGAAGGAAAAGGAGCAGAGGCAGAAGGCAAGGCATTAGTCGCAGTACCCAGGGAGGTCACCGAGGCAAAGGCAGAAGCAGAAGCCACAGCCAACTCCAGTGAGGGCACCTGATCAGGATCACCAGGAAGCTGGGAAGGCACCTGAGCAGACACATCTAAGGACGAGAGTACGGCAACATCAATGGACTTTTTTTTTTTTATTGGAGGTTTATTTTTTTTATTTTTTTTTTTTTGATTGGAGGTTTAACGACCACCGTGAGCAACTCAATGGGCTATAAGCAGTCGCCCGTCCCTAATTTAGGGTCACTGGTTCAAGGGAAGGAGAGAGCCAGTGCCGTAAGACAAACACAACATCCATGCCTGACCGGGATTCGAACCCGGACCCCTTACGGACGAATGATCAGAGGCCAGCGCCTTAGACCACTGCGTCACCGGGGCGGCTATTGGAGGTTTAACGACCAGCGTGAGCAACTCAATGGGCTATAAGCAGTCGCCCGTCCCTAATTAAGGGTCACTGGTTCCAGGGAAGGGAGAGTGCCAGTGCCGTAAGACAGACACAACATCCATGCTTCACGTAATTCGAACCCGGACCCCTTTCGGACGAACGATCAGAAGCCATCGCTTAGACCACTGCGCCACAGGGGCGGCTAAATGGACTTGATAGGTGCGTCGTGATGTATATTTTTTTATTGGAGGTATAACGACCACCGTAAACAGCTCAATGGGCTGTAAGCAGCCTTCCATCCCTGATTTAGGGTCACTGGTTCCAGGAAAGGGAGAGAACCAGTGCCGTAAGAGAAACACAACATCCATTCCTCACCAGGATTCGAACCCGAACCCTTTTCGAACGAAATCTCAGAGGCTATCGCTTAGACCACTGCGTGACCAGGGCGGCGACGAGAAGAGGAATAAAACACTTTAATTCACAAAATGTAAGAGCTACCAATAAAACGACCGACAGAAACAAGCAATGGGCTGGACATGTTGCCAGAAGAACGGACCACCGATGGACAATCGAAATTTTAGACTGGATTCCAAGGGACAGGGAAAGATCCAGAAGAAGACCACGTGGGAAATGGATGGATGAAATTCGAATGCATGCGAAGTATCATGGATGAGCGAGTCTCAAGACAGGCGGTTGCGGAAGAAACTTGGGGAGACCTTCATCTAACAGAGGATTGGTAATGGTTGACAATGATGATTATGATGATGATGTACACTATGTGGGAAAAAATGATTGGGCATCACCCTGCAGGCGCAGTAGTTTACTTCCGCAGCAGACACGTGGTCGGTAAGCTATAAAAACGGCAACGGGGGTACGCTCAGATCATTCCCTGATAAAATGGCTAGTAAGAGAGAGCTCTCCCAGTTTGAAATGGGCGTTATGAAAGGATGAACGTACAGGTATGGTTGCACCAAGAAAGAGCACAACAGCGCTGTCTGGATCCTATCAAAATCATTACATAACGGGTGACATGTAAACGAATCAAACAGCCGTGAATTTTTCATAATCTAAAATTCAAATTTTAACGCATGATCGCCAACAGTGCATAAATAAGTTATAAGTTGATAATAGAAACTACAGTAGAATATTGAGACTAATGCCAAATAACGTACAAACGTGAAAAACGTATAAATTAGAAACATACAACCGATGATCCACTGCATTTATGTTCACAAAATTCAGTACGAATTGTTAAAAAGATGGTACAGTTTTGCAAATTAAGCCTACAGGGGTTGCACAGAATAATGTGAACACCACACTCAGACACGTGACTTATAATGCGGCTGCGTACGTCGTAATATGCAAAGGTATCCACCATTTTTTTTTTTTTTGGTTGCAATAACTCTGTTTAGAACCTCAAGGTCCTATTTACAATAAATGCATTTAAAGTGTCCTTTTGCAAAATTTATTTCACGGTGACGACGAAATAAGTGACCTAACGGACCTCGAAAGAGGGCTAATTGTTGGTGGCGAACTAGCTGGTGCCTCCGTGACAGCAGTCGCCAGGGTAGTGAGGGAATCGAGAGCTATTGTGTTTAGCTTCATGACAGCATACCGTGTTCGTGGTAAAACCTCATCTGCGAAATGCAAGAGTGGCCGAAAAGCGATCCTGTCTGAGAGAGACAGGAGAGCATTAAAGAGGTTCTTACCCGCAATAAGAAGACAACAGCGCCGAAAATTGGTGCGGAGCTCAATGTGCATATCCAGACACCAGTATCAATAAAAACAGTGCGCATGGAACTACATAAGCAAGATATTCATGGCAGTGCTGGTATTGCAAAAACCCCGGGTGAACCGCGTGAATCCACAACGGCGAAGGCAGTGGTGCCAGGAGCATACAACCTTCCAGCAAAAGCACAAGTGTTGGGAAACAGCTGGCCACCATCTGGCAGTGATGGGTCACTCCTGGGTGAAATCTGCCGCTCACGGCCCGGTAGTGGTCCGTTGGTGGCAGTGCCATCAGTTGGTAGCCATTCATGGCCTGCAGCATCGCCGTGAATCGCGGGCCAAGTGCAAGTAGTGGCCCGTAGCTGGCAACCGATGCAACCCCGACACCAGGTGAAGCAACGGGACTGCGCATGCGCACAAACAACATGTGCTGTCTCTCGTGGTACCAGTTAGTTGAAGGCGACGCTGTCGCCATCGTGACCGTGTTATTTTAGTGGATGTTAAGAAAAAAAACGTATATAGAGAGGCGAATTAATTTCCTATAATAAAACGCCACGTCGACGAAGATATCAGATTAAGCTATGAAATATTAGATTACAGCCGTGAAATACACCCACTCCATTCTCATGTATAACAAAGAATAATTTCTGCGTAATCTTTTGTTTTAACGTACACTAAACCGCTTGAAACAAAAGTCCTGGGAAAAAACATTAAAAAAACGTTTTGTTGAAAAAAAAAAGGATTATACGCATACACAATTTATCAATGTCTTGATAAAAAACAAGCATCGCTATGTGGATATAATGTACTCATTCATGGGTTGAGTATACAAGACTGGACGAATACACTTCTAAAAATAACGAGAAGTAAAATAAAATATCTTTCCTCTTTAAAACAAATGTAGCTTCTAAGAGCTGAAAGGAAAGATACAATGTCAAAAGTTTAACAGAATGCGACGTGAACGGGTAAATATATTAATTCAACAATCGCCTTTCAAGACGACAAGGGAAGCACAAAACTTTGGAAAGCGCCATTAAGTTGGTACACACGTTGAAAATGAGTGAAGTTCCCTTAAGGTAAAAAAAAAACCCTTACGTTGAAAAAATAAATTTATAAATTATATGAAACTAACATTTATGAAAAATACCTCGCAATATTGTAAAATGAAAAAGACAATCATAGTTATACATTCCGCAGAAGAGAGACTCAGCTTCAAGTACCCGATCACGCGTGGCAAATCAGCCCCGTTGGTAGAGTCACGGAAAAATTCTCATTGGCCGTGACAGGAATCAAACCCAGGGTCTTCCAGTTACGCGCCGGATATGCTTCCACTGCATCCTGTGAGTCTGGAGGAATTCGAGGCAGCTGTGGCGCAGTGGAAGCATATCCGGCGCGTAACTGGAACACTTGGGTTTGATTCCTGTGGCGGCCAATAAGAATTTTTCCGTGAATCACTTATAAACGTGGAAAGAGCGATGAGCTCTAATGATCCACCCAGATCGAAACGGGCGTTTTTCATGACCTGCTGAGAAAATTTCCCCATTGCATTGATGTAAGGCGAAAAAAAAAGTAGTTACGGATTCTGGGAACTGCGGTTATCGTTTAACTATTTTTTTTCGTGGCTACTGCTGTGAAATTGGCGAACAAGATTCGACAAGCCATGAGTTACGTCACGTGATTGCCGGCTGCCACTGCCGGGAAACTAGCGGACCACACTAGGCTTGCCATCATTTCTGACACGTGCTTGCAGGGCCGCTGAATGGCCACTTTTAGCAGCTACTAAATGTGATGGATAACTGATGGTCCTGTTGTGGCATATGAAAACTGATGGGAGTGTCAACTGTTGGCCAGTTGCTGGCCTGAACTGCTGTCCCTTCTGTTGGCCGCCCGGACATTCTTTTGACGGTTCAACAGCGACAACATAGTGCTGATACGTTGCTGGCAGTGGTGACCTAGCAAGACTGGTTTTACTGCGGTGGACTGCCGGTGCATAGAAGTGTGCAATATGGTCGGATTGATGCACATTGACATTATTTCCCACCGCAGGACGTGTTTACCTTTGGAGAACGCCGTCAAAAGCGTACAACCCAGACTGTCTACTCCCAACAGTGCAGCATGGTGTTGGTTCTATCATGCTATGGGTGGTCATATCGTGATCTTCAGCAGATCACCAGTATACCCTGCAAGGACGGATAATTGGCAGTGCGTATGAAACGACTTTGATCGAGCAAGTGCATCCAATGGCTCAGTCATTGTTTCCTGCAGGGGATGCCCTCTATTAAGATAACGCCCCAATTCACAAAGCTCGAAATGTTCAATCATGGTTTGAGGAACTCGAGGACGAACTTTTACATCTTTTTTGGCCTCTCCAATCACCAGATTTGCACATCATCGAACCATTGTGGTCTGTGTTGGAAAACAGAGTAAGATCCCATTATCTCCTCCTCTTGCATCTGCCAAAGACCTGGAGCAACTTCTGCATGAAGAATGGTGTAACATCTCACTAACCACCATCCAGTATTTGCATGCGTCCATTCCAAGGAGACTTCAGGCTGTTTTGAATGGCAAAAGTGGCCCCGCACCCTATTAGGTACGTAAAACCTTCTTTTCCTAGGTGTTTGGCATTATTCTGTCAAGCACCTGTATGTAAGCACGTAAACATTGAATCCACAGTTTTAAATTTCATTGAAACTCTACCTTCGAGTTTCTCATGGAGGTGGTAAAATCCCAACTCACAAAAGAAAAAGAAGTCAGTAAAATCGTGCAATGCATTGATTATATTCCAACATACCAGAAATCATTACTCAAGTTATCACTCTATTTATGAGGATAATGGCTGTGGAATAAATCTCGGTCCTGTGCCCTGACCTTTCATCCGATTTCGATGATATTCAACAGAACCGGTTCAGTATACCTCTGAAATAACACGATAACGTTTTGTCACAATCAAAGCATTTTTACGTAAGTTATGATGCATAAGGGCTATGGAATAGATACCGCTCCTGTGTCCCAACCTTGCACCCCATTTCGCCCATTTTCAGAACGATTTGTCCCCAGGCAGGCCCTTACAACATACTAACATTTCATCGAAATCGAAGCATGTTTACGTAAGTTATAACGCATAATGACGATGGAAGTGATTCCGCTCCTATATCCTGCCCTATAACGGCATTTCGCCCATTTTCAATAGGGGTTGTCCCCTAGTGGTTCCCTACCACATGCTAAAATTTCATCGAAATGGAACTTTTTTTATGTTAGGTATGACGCATAAGAGCAGCGGAATGGATCCCGCTCCTATGTCCTAAACTTTGATCCCATTTCGTTCACTTTCAATAGGGTTTCTTCCCAGGTGTTACCCTACCACATACTAAAATTTCATCGAAATCGAACGATTTTTACGATAGTTATCGTTGCGGACGGACATACGCACACAACGCGTGACGTAATGAGGCAGATGGGAATCGCGACCATCTGCTCGCAAGATCGTGGCGTCATAAGCTTTCTAAGCACGGGAAACATTAATGGGACGACGTCATGACACTAAAAACGTGGTAATTTGCGGTGGTTATTTAAAGCACTAAACGAATTTTCCTCAAGTTGAGATCAAGCTAAATCGATTTCTAGTACCAGAAAATGGTAGGTTAACGACTTTCATCAAAATCTTTACAGCCGTTTTCAAAATAAAATTTCCATACGAACAGGAATTGCTCCTTTAATAGTAAGAGATAAGGGCGATGGAATGAATCCCGATCCTATGTCCTGACCTTTGACCCCATTTCGTCCATTTTCAATAGGGTTCGTCCCCAGATGGTCCCCTTCCAGCAAAAACAGTTTTGCTGGGCCAGCAGTGGGCCATTGCTGGCAGCCAACACTGCCAGCAGTGTCCCAGCACTATGTTGCCGCTGCCGAACCGTCAGTAAAATGTCCTGGCGGCCAACAGTAGGGCCAGCAGTTCAGGCCAATGGTTGGCTCCCCATCAGTTGTCATATGCCACAACAGGGCCATCAGTTGTCCATCACAGGCAGTAGCTGCCACAAGTGGCACTTCAGTGGCCCTGCAAGCACGTGCCAGAAATGATGGCTAGCCTAATGTATTCCGCTAGTGGCAACCGGCAACCACGTGACGTAACTGGTGGCTTGCCGAATCTTGTCCGCCAATTTCCCAGTAGTAGTCATAAAAAAAAAAAGATTCAAAGACATCCTCAGAACCCAAACCTGCAATTTTTTTTCTACCCTTACGAAACTTGAGAATTATAGCACTGCGCTGGGGAAATTTTCTCAACAAAACGGAAAAACGCATGTTTGGATGTGGGTGGATACGAACCTAGGCCGTTGGCGTGAAAGCTGAGCTCTCTACCGACCGGACTAATCCGTCACGCCTGCCAGTGTGCTTGAAGCTATCTATTTCGTACGGAATATGTAATCGAATAATTCCCTCTTTCATTTTGCAATATTGCGAGGTATTTTTCATAAAAGGCAGTTTCATATAATTCATAAATTTAATTTTTCAACGTAACGACTGTTTTTTTTTTTTTTTTTTTGCCTTAAGGGAGCTTCACTTATTTTCAAGGAGTGTACATACTTAGTAGCTTTTCAAAGTTTTGTACTGTCCTTGTCGTCTTGAAAGGAGATTGTTGAATATATTTATATTTACCCGCGTTCATATCACATTCTGTTACATTTTTAACGTTGTATCCTTTCCTGTCCGTTGTCCGTTGCTACATATGTTTTAAAAGGAAAGATATTTTATTTTACTTCTCGTTATTTTTAGAAGCGAATTCACCCCAGTCTTGTATATTCAACCCATGGATGAGTACATTATATCCACATAGCGTTGCTTCTTTTTTTTTTTTTTTTCAAATAATTAATAAATTTTGTACGCGTATGATTTTTTTTATTTTTCAACAAACTTTTTTAATGGTTTTCCAGGATATTTGTTTCAACCGGTTTCAATTTTTTCTTGTTATTCACTTACTCCATTCCATGAATTGTTATTCATGGAAATGCAGTGGGTGTATTTCATGGCTCAATCTGATATCCTCGTCAACGTGGAATTTCACTTTGAAATTAATTCGCCTCTCTAAATATGGATTTTTTTCTTAGCATCCACCAAAATAACATGATGGCGATAGCGTCGTCTGCAACTAACCGGTACCATGAGAGACACAGCAAGTGTTGCTTCTGCACATGCGCAGTCCCGTTGCTTCCACCTGCTGTTGGGGTTGCATTGGTTGCCAATAACGGGCCACCAGTGGCACTTGCTTGGAGGCCCACAATTCACGGCGATGCTGCAGTGCCATCAATGGCTCTCCAACTGATAGCGCTGCCACCACCCAGTAAAAACAGTCTTGCTGGGCCAGCAGTGAACCATTGCTGGCAGCCAGCACTGCCAGCAATGGCCCAGCACTATGTTGCCGCTGCCGAACCGTCAATAAAATGTCCAGGCGGCCAACAGAAGGGCCAGCAGTTCTGGCCAATAGTTGGCACCCCATCAGTTGTCATATGCCACAACAGGGCCATCAGTGGTCCATCACAGGCAGTAGCTGCCACAAGTGGCCCTTCAGTGGCCCTGCCAGAAATGATGGCTTGCCTAATGTGGTCTGCTAGTGGGCAGCCAGCAACCACGTGACGTAACTGGTGGCTTGCCGAATCTTGTCCGCCAATTTCCCAGTATTAGCCATAATAATAAAAAGCAAGGATAACCGCAGTTTCCTAAAGCTACAATTTTTTTTTTCTACCCTTACGAAGCTTGTGAATTAACGCACTGCGCTGGGGCAATTTTCTCGACAGGGCGGAAAAACGCCGTTTGCATCTGACTAGATTCGATCCTGGGCCGTTTACGTGGAAGCCGCGCTCGCTACCGACCGGACTAACTCACTACGCTCATATATGTGCTGGAAGCTATCTGTTTGGTATGCAATTTGTAATCGAATGCTACCCTCTTTCATTTTACAGTATTGCGAGGTATTTTTCATAAAAGTCAGTTTCATATAATTGATAAATTAATTTTTTCAACGTAACGATAGTTTTTTTTTTTTTTAACTTAAGGGAACTTCACTCATTTTCAAGGCGTGTACATACTTAGAGTCGCTTTCCAAAGTTTTGTACTGTCCTTGCCGTCTTGAAAAGAGATTGTTGAATAAATATATATTTACCCGGGTTCATGTCACATTCTGTTACATTTTTAACGTTGTGTCTTTCCTTTCCGTTGTCCGAAGCTACATTTGTTTTAAAGAGTAAAAGATATTTTATTTTACTTCTCGTTATTTTTAGAAGCGAATTCCTCCCAGTCTTGTGTATTCAACCCATGGATGAGTACACCACATAGCGTTGCTTTTTTTTTCTTTCAAATAATTAATAAATTTTGTACGCGTATAATTCTTCTTTTTTTTTCCAACAAACGCTATTTTAATGGTTTTCCAGGATATGTGTTTCAAGCGGTTTCAAATTTTTTCTTGTTATTCATCCACTCCATTCCATGAATTGTTATGCATGGGAATGGAGTGGGTGTATTTCATGGCTGTAATCTAGTATTTCACGGCTTAATCTGATATCTTCGTCGACGTAAAATTTCATTAGGAAATTAATTCGCCTCTCCACATATGGATTTTTTTCTTAACATCCACTAAAATAACACTATGGCGATAGCGTCGTCTTCAACTAACTGGTACCATGAGAGACACAGCAAGTGTTGCTTCTGCGCATGCTCAGTCCCGATGCTTCCACCTGCTGTTGGGGGTTGCATTGGTTGCCAGCAACGGGCCACTAGTGACACTTGCTTGGAGGCCCACAATTCACGGCGATGCTGCAGGGCCATCAATGGCTCGCCAACTGATAGCGCTGCCACCAACGTACCACTACCGGCCGTGAGCGGCAGATTTCAGCCAGCAGTGACCCATCACTGCCAGCTGGTGGCCAGCAGTTTCCCAGCACTTGTGTTTTTGCTGGGTAGCCCCTGTGCTGACAATTGACTTTTCGTCCTCTGACTCTTCGTCCTCCCGGACGAAGAGTCAGGTGTCAGCAGAGGGGCTAATGTAAATGGGCCGCGGTTCGCGTTGATGATGAGCCCCGGTTCGCTTTTCGGGTAAAGCACGATTGATACGTCTGTTTGATAGCGCTGGCTCTAATTTTCCCTTTAACTAGCGTCCCAATAATAAAGGACAGGGAATTGCTTATAGCTCTACCAGTTCCTTAAGGTGGTGTTTGAAACGTAAGGGAAAAAAACAGATATTTCCTGAGTTGTGTGGCAATTCCTTTAAATCAAAAGCCACGTTAATTCCAACTGAAAATGCGTCTGATTTTCCTTTTTCACGATTGCCAATTAGCGTCTTCTAATCTTTGATTCAAAATGAAGTAGTGATTAAAACACAGTTCTGGCTCATTCTTTTTCCTTTACTTGACATTTATTTAAACTATCCAAGGAAAATAGTCATAACAATGGTGGAGAACTGAAATTTATTTTCGAAAATTTTTGAAGTGCGCACCATTTGTTCCTGGGTTAATTTGAAACCAACCCCATTTTAAGACCATCGACGGCATCACATAAGCATTTATAACGAAGAATGCGATACACTCACCTCCATCTTTATACGCTTCACTCAGATGGAACTCATCAAAAGGTGTAATTGTAACATTAGGAAAAATCGCCATTGCCAACCAATTCAAGAAATAATTTCCCTTTATGTGATCGCCTGAATTTCAGATTAAACATTAAACATGACGCAGTCCGCGTGCTTCCTCTGAATTGGGTAGTGAAACGATAACAGTAATCATTAAGCGCAAAGAGACGGGAATCTTCGCAATTTTCAGACTGTCTTCTGCAAGGTTTTTGCAGCTTGCCCTTATTGCCATGTCATCTGGAGTTTGTTTTTCCCCCGGTACCCAAAGCAGAAGAATCCGTCCCTCCCCCTTTTATGGTGCCGAATAACGTCTCATACCTAATGAGTAACATGGCTGCGGGGCACCTTTTACCTCGTACGCTCATTATTTCCGATGCTTGTTTGCCCGGCTAACGCAGCGACATCTGGCGTGCCCAAAAGACCATCCACCATCGCGCTCAGGCGTCTAGGATATTAGAAGTAATGAGCTTGCTCCCAGCGGGAGGTTATTTTGCTTCCCCTATTACTAGACAAACTTTTGGAAACCATGCGACGAAAAGTGCGGATGCAGCACGCAGCAAAATTGCCTTATATGACGTCGCACTAGAAGGTCTTCTCACCCAGAAGTAGATTTGTGAAGGATCTCATATTCCTGCTGACGTCATTACTTTTAACTGCGTTAGATATTCCGCAGAACATTCAGATATTGTGATACCTGATGGTGGAGCCAAAACAAATACAAAGACCCGTAAAATTTCCTTTTCTTCAAAACTTCGTATTTCTCAAACAAAACCACTAGAAAAAATGCAACTACAGTTTATATTTGGAGCTTCACGACCAGCGTGAACTACTTTAACCAGGAACAGGCTGGGCCGCCAGGGTACCGGGACAACCGGTGGGACTCCATATTCTGAGCTGATAGACCTTACGCTAACTCAAGAAAAAGAAATACAGTGCTACCTTTATGATGAAGTGGGACTCTGGGAAGGGGAGGGCCAGGACGGGCGGCGCCCGAGCTGCGTTTCCTTTTCCTGTCCTAGCGACTTACACTACAGTGTCCGACCTCTTTTATAGAGATTAGAGATATTATGTAGAGGATTTTAGGAAGGTAGTGTCTGGCACCAGCCCTTAAACAACCCTTGGAAGTAGGAAGCTAGGAGATTTGGGATAAAGTACCAGACAGGAAAGACACACGGAAGCGAGGTAGATAGCGCAAGGCCGCCCCGTTGGTGCAGTGGTCTAACCGATGGCTTATGACCATTCGTCCGAGATGGGCCCGGATTCGAATTCCGGTGAAGCATGGATGTTGTGTTTGTCTTAAGGCATCGGCTCTCTCCCTTCGCTGGAACCAGTGACCCTAAATTAGGGATGGACGACTGCTTATAGCCCATCGAGTTGCTCACGGTGGTCATTAAACCTCCAACCAAAAAAAAAAAAAAAAAATAATAAAGAGGGAAAGACGCCTTTATTTATAACGGGGCAGGTATTCGAGGTCCGACGTGCCCATCCGATGCACGGCGAATATTTAGCAGTTCGAGGATTCGTACCTGCCTGGGATCGATCCTGAGACTTTTCCATGGTAGTTACGAACGTTGACCACGGGGCCATCCGCAGCCCACCTCTGTTATTTCTTTTGTACGATCTCTTTATATCCTTCGACCGACCTCAATAATCAGCTGCCCCTACCAATTTCTCTGTCTGGCTACAGGCCAGATTCTGGGAAGAAGAATAAAACAAGGAAGATGACACCTTATTTTCGGGCGTAGAGCACGTTTTTTTTTTAATCCGTTCTGACGTGAATTAAATTCCTTAAAGCTATTCGAGGTTAATGGAACCGGTACGGAAAACAGTGAAATCTGATCGAAGAAAGATGTTTTTCAAATTGGGATTTTAATCCCACAGATGTTGCTGTAAACGGAACCGTGAGCTGACGCCCTCTGGTTGCAGACTTGCGCCTTAAGAAAATTTTGAATTTATACTGGATACATTTCGCACCGGAAACGCTCTCCAACAAAGAAAGAATTTTTAAAATCGGACTCTTACAAGCAGATATATCGGCAAATATAAGAGATGCATTTACGCCACCTGGCGGGAAAACCATGAATTATTTTGGGAAGAAAGTATTCTCAAACGGTGTTTCGATGTGAGCGGTATCGGTACAAGGAAAAAAATTCAGTGGAGCATTCAGGAGCTCAGATTTTGCTTCAAATACATCAGAAGCCGATATTAACACATATGCCCCCTGGTGGCCAAACCATTCTTTACAAAATATTAGAAACCACATGAAAAACATTTTCCATCAGGAGTTGTATGCGATACCGAAATAATTTTTGAAATCGTAGTTTTAGAAGCAGAAATAACGCAGAAAATGAAATTTACCATTGCGCCCTCTAGCGGAAAGTCTATAATTTACTTGACGATTTTGAATTTATATGAAAATACTTCGCATCGGAAACACTATCCAACAAAGAAGGAATTTTTCAAATCGGACTCCTAGAAATATAGATATTGACAAAAATAAGATATACATCTACACCCTTGACGTAGAAACCATGCATTATTTTAAGAAAAAAAATTCCTAAAAGGTTTGTCGACGTGAGTGGTATCGGTCCACAAACGAATTTTTTTCAGTGGAGGTTTTAGAAGCTCAGAATTTTCAGATTTTGCTGCTAATACATCACAAGCCGAAATTTATGATTTACGCCTCGAGGTGGCCAAACCGTTTTTTTACGAAAAATTAGAAATTATATGCAGAGGATTTCCCTTCAGGAGCTGTATTCGGTGCAGAAAGAATTTTTCAAATCGGAGTTTTAGAAGCAGAGACATCGGAGGAAACGCAATTTACCTTGTCACCCCCTAGCGCATAGCCTATGAATTACTTGACAATTTTGAAATTATAAGAAAAACATGTCACCTCGGAAACTCTATCCAATAAAGAAAGAATTTCTTAAATAGGACCATTAGAGGCAGAGATGTTGACAAAAATAAGATAAACATCTACGTCCCACGGCGGAGATACCATGCAGTATTTTAGGAAAAAAAATATTCCGAAAAGGTTTATCGACGCTAGTGGCATCGGTCCCGGAACGAAGTTTTTCAAACGAGATTTTAGAAGCTAAGATTTCATGGCAAATACAGCGAAAGCAAAAATTATCACTTACGCCCCGTGGTGGCAAAAGTATTCTTTACCAAAAATTAGAAAATATATGAAAAAGATTTTTCATCTGGAGATGTATCCGCTGAAGAAACAATTTTCAAATCGGAGTTTTAGAAGAATTGATATACGGGAAAACGTAATTTACTTTTGTGCCCCCTAGCGGAAAATCCAAGCGTAACATAAAAACGCGACTGTACGTAAATGGAATCGAAAGATAAAATATTTGTTTTCAATCAGATGATTAGGTGCAAATATATAGAATAAAGCGTATTTTAAATTCGCTAGCATCTGCGCTTACGCCCTCTAGCGGCGAAATTGTACATCGTAAAAAAAACCGAAATGAAGGATCGTCATTCGCATATTTCAAGCTTTCCAATGCTAAAATAATTTTCCAAATCGGACTAATACTTACTGAGATATGGTGTCTACAGACGGACAGACAAACCGATAACTTAAGCACGATCTTTTTTCCGCAAAAGACGTGCTGATTATTTTGTTCACACCGGAAAAAAGCGGGAATTGAAAATTAAGTTCAATAACAATTAAATAGAATGCCACCATTTGGAAGAAAATTTTATGAGGAATCCGATTCTGTAATTAGATTTAACTTACATTCAAACAATAAGTAGACAAAAATAAAAATCTGACACGATGCACATTTTTAAATAGTAAATCTCACTATGGCGGCGTTAAAAGAAATTGACCATATTTTAGATGTCTACCCAAAAAAAAAATTTAATACAGTTTGACACCCCCTAGCAGCATCCAGATACAGAATTTATCATGCAAAAAATTCATATGGGTCTTATGCTTAGGGACTGGACAATTAATCAGCTAACATGAAGGAATTCATTTAGAATAATACCTTTGCTTCATCGCTCAGATGCCCTGATGGAGGCGCTCACCATGCAAATAGGCAACGGTTTAGTGGGGAGAAATCGACGTGTGAATGCAAGAATTGCATTTTCAAGGACATGCCCCACCCCATTTCTTTACAATAATTTATGAGACCTCCTACAAGCTTCCTGAAATTTGCTGCTTTAGCATTTCCCAGAAGGGCAGCTGAAACAAATCGAAAGGATTTCCATGCCGTTTTCTTCTTTAGAGTACATTTAAGGAGACAGAGGGCCCGGGGAGCCAGACAGTATTTTGGGGCATCAGTATTATTAGCACATCTGGGATTTCGCTATGGGTGGATGATCAAAAATACCCAAAATGTGATGAGGAAGCCTGTGACGTACCTGCCAGCAGGACGCACACGACATAAAGCCAGATAGCAGTCAGAACAAACGTCCGCCTAGCTCAATTGATAGAGTGACTTATTCCGGAGTGAGGGGATCCGGGTTCGAATCCTGGCGTGGACAGAAATGACGGAGAAATTTACTTCGTTATAATGGCGCCCGAATGACCCAGCCGTTCAAGATCTTGCAATGGTGTGATGTTCTTTCCACACCGCGAGATAGGAAAAATAAGAGAATCCTTTCTTCAGCGCTTCGAAAAATAAATGTGTGTGATGTTGCATTCCACACGATCGATTGACTGGGAGTTCTCAAGTGCACGTTTTACAGCGGACATGCCCCCGGCTCTCTTTGGTGGGGGAGATATGACGTACCTGCCAGCAGGACGCACACGACATAAAGGCAGATAGCATAAAGAACAAACGTCCGCGTAGCTCAATTGGTAGAGTGACTTATTCCGGAGTGAGGGGATCCGGGTTCGAATCCTGGTGTGGACAGAAATGACGGAGAAATTTACTTCGTTATAATGGCGCCCGAACTTTCCGGATGACCCAGTCGTTCAAGATCTCGCAATGGTGTGATGTTCTTTCCACACCGCGAGATAAGAAAAATAAGAGAATCCTTTCTTCAGCGCTTCGAAAAATGAAAAATAAAAGTGTGTGATGTTGCATTCCACACACTCGATTGACTGGGAGTTCTCAAGTGCACGTTCTACAGCGGATGGCTGCCCACGACGATTCATGGTCACGGCTGACCCGTGGGCCATGCCCCCGGCCCTCTTTCGGGGGGGGGGGAGATGTGACGTACCTGCCAGCAGGACGCACACGACATAAAGGCAGATAGCAGTCAGAACAAATGTCCGCGTAGCTCAATTGGTAGAGTAACTTATTCCGGAGTGAGGGGGCCCGAGTTCGAATTCTGGCGTGGACAGAAATGACGGAGAAATTTACTTCGCTATAAGCCATAAAAATATTCCCTCTGTATCGAAGTGTGTACCCCATGATTCATTGAGCAATCGGTGGTAGCAAAAAAATGTAAAATTGCATGATTGAAACATGGACATCACTTCAATTTTGCCTTTGCCCTCGCCCCCCCTCCCAGGGTTCAGCTTATGGGAATTATATCAAAGTAGTGGACAAAATAATATGATCCAAATAATTCTTAGGATATGAAAATTTCTCCCAATAACTGATGAGTACAAAAAACATCTGTAATGCTTTTGAAAGGTTTGAGGATGGACTGAAGGGGACTGTACTTTTTGCGGACTTCTCATAAAAAAAGCGAAAAGAAATAGAAATTTTTTTTCACAAGGCAGTTTCTTATAGCTTTTGCTATGCTATCAGCAAAAGAATTTTGTAGAACTCTGTCAATTCTTCAAGCAACCTGCATATTTCTTAGGCCCCTCGAAAATACGGGGCCCGGGGCTGCATCCCACTAGCCACCCCCTCCCCCTCCTATTAAATGGGCTCTCTGCTGAGCACCCATTCAAAATGATCTTCTTTGCAAAGTTGAATTATTTGTGGGCCAATGAAAACGCTTGCTTTAATCTTCTCTGCACTAAGTATTGAAAATTCTCGCGCAAATATGTGAATGCAGGATCATTCGTATCCAAAGCCTTGACTAAGTTCTTCATTTTCCCCAGTTTTATGTGTTGTGGGAATAGCGAAACTTTACCTGGGTTCTATTAGGGATTCAGATGCTACATTTTTAATTCACAGAGTTAATGATTTTCGCTTAGGCCAATTTCTCTTTCACCGGTATTCTACGCAAAGAGAAAGAAAGCAACAGCACTTGGTGTAACCCTTTTTTTTTAATCCGAACAGACAAGATCATATGTAGAGGATTTTAGGAATGGAGTGTCTGACCCCAGGTCTTAAACAACTCTTAGAAACATAAGCGCCGACTTGATAAATTATTGGGGGTTCGAGAAATTTTTAATCGAATTGCCTATGCATTTTTAAAGGATTGAAGTCTAATTTAAATTTCATTCAGTGAGATTATCTGGCACAATATGACGCCTGAAATGCTAAAATGAAGCAAATTATATTTAATTATAGAATTTGTTTTTTCTACATAACTGTTTATTTCATTTATTTTGCTTTTGTTGGAGCGACATTATTATATGCAATACACAGACAAATGCTGTGTGAATTTTCAACTCAATTGTTTTTATAAAAGTAACAAAAAACATGTCAAATGTATTTTTAGGTGTTTTTGCCAATTTTTAAAATTCTAACAAATTTTTTCTTCAAACGATTTCTGAGTTAAAATAGGAGGTTAGAAGGGAGAAGATATGACATCAGCCACACTCCCTGTGTTTTCCGGGGGCTCCATTCGTATCAGCTGTGCATGTCTAGTATGCCCAACTTGGGCTGTCTATGAAGAAATCGTCGAATTTGAAGAGGTTTTAGAGGTACTTGTGCAGCATATACAGTCAGGAAAAAATGAGGCTGAAATATACATGCACGTAACTAAAAATTTGCAAAAAAAAAAATTACCAAAATACTGTTTAGTATTTTCTAAAAAAAGAATCAAACGGCCTTGCTAAAGCTGTGGGAGCCTCGTTGACTTTCAGGGACTGCTGCAGAGAGTAAGAGACGGCCGCTATCAACCTGTGCTCGAGCACAGTTCTTCCGGAAGTGACGTCACGTCACTGAACCCTCCCCATTCGGAGGGCGCAAGAAACCACATCATGAGATTTGGCTTTACCATCGGCGGCTGATGACTTCTCCTCTCTCTTCTAACCTTTTTGGTCCCCGACTGTCCGAAGATAGGGTGGGTAAACTGGATGTACAACATATTCCCGCCTTTATCACTATGACTTCGAATAGGTTCTCGTGTCCGTATATAGAGCTAGACTTTTGTATTTTGTTGGAACCCAGACAAACCGAAAAATGTTATTTTATAAAGGAGGCAGTTTTAAATGCTCTTAAACAACATTACTTGAGGTATTATTGTCTGTCGCGTCAAATTTGACGAGCGCGAACAAACACTAACTCTTTTTGAAGCACAATAAACAGTCTGAGGGATAAATTTGTATCATCATTGTCAACCATTATCAATCCACTGCTGGACGAAGGTCTCCCCAAGTTTCCTCCACAACGGTCTGTCTTGTGCCAGTCTCCTCCATGTCACCCCTGCATACTTTCGAATTTCATCCACCCATCTCCCATGTGGTCTTCTTCTGGGTCTTTTCCTGTCCCTTGGAATCCAATCTAAAATTTCAGCTGTCCATCGATGATCTGTCCTTCTGGCAGTATGTCCAGCCCATTGCCATTTCAGGGATTTAACTCTGATCATGATGTCTTCCACTCTTGTCATTTTTCGGATCCACGAGTTCCTCTTCTTATCTCTCCTGGTTACACCAAGCATGCACCTCTCCATGCTTCTTTGAGTTGTCTGCAGCCTTTGTATGTCTCTTTTAGTTAAGGTCCACGTCTCCGCACCATACGTAAGCACTGGAAGGATGCATTGATCAAACACTTTTCTTTTAAGACATAATGGCATATTGCTCTTGAAAATTATGCTGTTTCTTCCAAAAGCTCTCCAGGCAAGTTTTGTACGCCGATTAATTTCTTCATCAATGTGACCCTCACTTGATATCTGCTGTCCAAGATAAACGTACGTGTCTGTTATCTCCAGCTTTTCTCCATCAATCGATAAATCTTCATTTCTTGTAAAAGCATTGAACATCACTTTTGTCTTCTGAAAGTTCATTTTTAATCCCACTTCTTTACTCTTGTCAGCAAGTTCCTGGATCATACTCTGCAGCTCTGATGGGGTAGTTGCAAAAATGACTACGTCATCAGCAAAACAAAGGTGGGTTAGATAATCTCCATTAATCTTTATCCCCTTGTTTTCCCAGCTCAGTGACTGAAAAACACCCTCCAATGTGGCATTAAAGAGCTTCGGAGATATGGTGTCACCTTGTCTCACTCCCTTTCCAATTTTTACGTGTGTTGTATTTTCAAACAGCCTAATCTTTGCACTTGCATTTTCATAGATGTTATTAATAATATTAATGTATGCATCTTCAATACCGCAGGTTTTCAGAGCCATTGTAACTGCTGATGGTTTCACCGAATCAAAGGCTTTTTCATAATCGATAAAAGCCATACACACATTATATTAATATAGGTAGTAAACGGGGAATGAATAATAAAAAAAATTGAAGAATTGATAACGATAACGAAAAACAAAATTTATGCACATATGCGTACGTGTAATTCCTCCACGAAATTCTGGAACCCCTCATATATATGGAAAAATATGAGGGGTTCCAGAATCCCACAATAAAACCATTGAGGGTTCAGAAAGTGTCTCGAACCCATGAAGTAGGTGCCTATGCTTAGAAATGGGAAGCAAGGAGATTTGGAGTAGAGTGCCCAATAGGAAAGTGACACGGAAGCGAGGTAGAAGGGGGTAGGAAGACGTCCTTATTTATTACCGGGGGCCCAGTACCCGTGGTCCGACGGCTGAACTTGTCCATCCGACGTACGGCGTGTATTTAGTGGTTCGAACGTTCGTACCTGCCCAGGATCGAACCTGAGGTTATCTCCATGGCATTCACGAACGCTGACCACTAGGCCACCCGCGGAAACTTCAAGTTTAGGAGCATAGATACTGAGATCACATCGTTGCACAATAAAGAAAGAAGTTTATAATTTTGTTTCCATAACTTACAAATGTTCTAGTGACTCCTCTGAGTCACGTGGACAAAATCTAAACGGTAATCCATTCCACGCCATACATTATGAAGCATATCCGTAGTCACTGATGCCAATGCAAGCTGAATGCGCATCTTTAGTTCTTGCAGTGTTCTCGTCAAAGGTGGCAGATGCACATGGTCTTTGACATATCGCCACAAAATGAAGTCACAAGGAGTAAGTTCTGGAGACCTGGGTGGCCACTTGAAGAAAACTCCAGCACGCAAAACGTTTTTTCTGCTGCGGTCGCCATTTCTTCCCACTGGCTTTGGCGCATGGCCAGCTCACTTTCCTACGTCACCATAGCAACACATCAGTAGGTTCCAATAAAATTCCAGCCATCCCGGTGGCGCAGCAGTCTAAGCGATGGCTTCTGATCATTCGTCCGACAGGAGTCCGGGTTTGAATCACGGCGAGGCATGGGTGTTGTGTCTGTCTTACGGCACTGGCTCTCTCCCTTCCCTGGAACCAGTGGCACTAAATTAGGAACGGGCAACTATTTGTAGCCCATTGAGTTGCTCACGGTGGTCGCTAAACCTCCAATCCAAATAAATGGAATTCTGAACTTGCTTCTTTTTGTGTAGGGATATCAGCTGTCTATTTATCTTCATAAACACGTTATTGTCATTTGTAATCGGGGCAATCATTTTGAATTACTCTTTACTATGAATTACCCTGCGCTATGGCATTTTAAGGCATTGTTTAAACTCAGTATTTTTTTTTTCGTTTTGTTATTATACTTTCCAGTACATTAGCTAGAGTTTCTCCTTTTATTGCTTTCTTCTGAACAGGTTACACTGACATATTTTTCTTTTGTTGGCTACGCACCTTCACAGCAATCATTGCTTGATTTTATTATTTGTTGATAGGATTGACTTCCCTTGTCTTCATTGTTTCTTTCCTTTTCTTTCTTATTTTTATTCTCTAAAATGACAATAATTTTACTCATCATGCTGAAAGAACTCTCAGCCTGAGGATCATGAATGCATAATATCAAAGTTTTTACTATATTAGATAACGTGGAGAATATAAATACTTTGTACATCATGCATCAATTCTTGCAAATTTCCCCTACCTTATCAAGCTTAAATGCAAATATTTATGGGGGAAAGTAACATTTAACAACAACTAAGAATAAACGATTACCGAAGAGATCTTAGTTTCGTGCAACCTCCGTTTTCAGAAACACATTCCCTATTTTTAGGATGAGATGCAAATATTTATGAGACAAGTTATAACGAAGTAAATTTCTCCGTCATTTTTGGTCTACGCCGGGATTCGAACCCGAGGCCGCGCATTCCGGAACAAGTCGCTCTACCAACTGAGCTACGCAGACGATTATTCTGATTCCTATCTGCCTTTATGTCGTGTGCGTCCTGCTGGCAGGTACGTCACATCTCCCCCCCCCGAAAGAGGGCCGGGGGCATGGCCCACGGGTCAGCCGTGACCATGAATCGTTGCAGGCAGCCATCCACTGTAGAACGTGCACTTGAGAACTCCCAGTCAATCTGGTGTGTGGAATGCAACGTCACACACATTTATTTTTCGAAGCGCTGGAGAAGGGATTCTCTGATTTTTCCTATCTCGCGGTGTGGAAATAACATCACACCATTGCGAGATTTTGAACGGTCGGGTCATCCGGAAAGTTCGGGCGCCATTATAACGCAGTAAATTTCTCCGTCATTTTTGGTCTACGCCGGGATTCGAACCCGAGGCCGCTTATTCCGGAACAAGTCGCTCTACCAACTGAGCTACGCAGACGATTATTCTGATTCCTATCTGCCTTTATGTCGTGTGCGTCCTGCTGGCAGGTACGTCACAAAGTTAGTAAAATCATGCAATGCATTGATTGTGATACGCTTTCCAACATACCAGAAATCATTACTCAAGTTATGAGGATAATGGCTGCGGAATAAAACACACTCCTATGCCCTGTCGTTTGTTCCCATTTTGATTATATTAAATAGAATTGGTTTAATGTACCTCTGAAACAACATACTAAAGTTTTGTCGCAATCGAAGCATTTTTAGTCAAGTTATGAGGATAATGGCTGTGGAATAAATCTCACTCCTGTGCCCTGACCTTTAACCCCATTTTGATGATATTCAACAGAATGGGTTCAGTATATTTCCAAAACAACATAATACATTTTTATCGCAATAATCGAAACATTTTTAGTCACGTTATGAGGATAACAACTGTGGAATAAATCTCGCTGGTTCAGTATATCTCTGGAACAACATACTAAAGTTTTGTCCCAATAGAAGCATTTTTAGTCAAGTTATGAAGATAATGGCTGTGGAAAAAATCTTGATCCTGTGCCCTGACCTTTGACCTCATTTTGATGACATTCAATAAAACCGGTTCAGTACACCTCTTGAACAACGTGATAACGTTTTGTTGCAATCGAAGCATTTTTACGGAAGTTATGATGCATAAGGGCGATGGAATGGATCTCGCTCCTATGTCGTGACCTTTGACCCCATTTCACCCATTTTTAATATGGTTCGTCCCCAGTTGTCCCTCCCACATGCTAAAATTCCATCGAAATCAAACCATTTTTACGCGAGTTATTGTGCGGACAGGCAGACAGACAGACAAAGCTGGATCATATACGCTTTCCAACCTACGGTTGGAAAGCGTAAATAAAAGGATATTTAACAACAATACTGGGCAGAAAGTACATTGCGAGAGAAAAAAAAAAGATTACTGAAGAAATCTTCACTCCGTCTAACTTCCGTTTTTGAAAGTTCGGAAGAACAAAATTCCGCTGTCAAACGGACCCCCCACCACCACCACAGATTTCCCCCAAAATTTTGTTCAGTTGTGCATTGTTCTTAAGAATGCCCCAAATGATAACGGAAATGGCGGAATTCCTCGAATCGACGGAAGAATTTCATGCCTGAAGGTTGCGAAAATATCATCGCGCCCTATTATATTCCTTTCGGAAGTTTTGGAAGACAAAATACCTATCCCAGATGGGAGAACCCCCCCTCCCTTCCACTAATACCAAACACTTTTTCTTCGCTTTTGTATCGATCTGAAGCATGACGCAAATGAGGACAAAAAACCGCAATTCCGCAAATCCGCGAAAGAATTTCATGTAACAATTTAAGAATGAGAGCCAACGGGAAATTTAAGACGTCGTTTTCGTATTTAGCACCTTAAAGATGTTATGAACATAACATCTTTAACGTGCTAAATACATCTTTAACATCTTTCATGTGGACCAGTATTTTCTTTGCAGTGCTTATTTCTTTTAGTATCAGGAGGATTTCAAAAATCCAAGCCACACAAATCGCCTTTTCCTGCACAATCACCATTAGAGCATGTACCTATGAATTGGAGGAGCAACTGGCGCCATGATAAGCAATGACAGAATACAAAACTTCATATATACACTTCTGGCCACCCAAAATGCAACACCAAGAAGGAAGCATCCGATTGGCCTTAAATTCGCAGCATGCGTCGCCCGCGAGAGGACATGCAAACGATTAGCATTGCAGGGCATATGCAAATCATGTGCGCTCGGCATGCCACCGAGAAGCACTATAAGAAGAGTGCACAGAAGGCGGGGTGTAAGTAGTGGAAGTGTGTTGCGCTGCCAGACCTGTGCGTGGGAAGCTTCCTGATGCCTCTTCACAGAATACGGCAGTCATTCCTGCACGTTTCGGAGTTCGACAGAGAACGATTAGTGGCTTATCGCGACAGCGGTTTATCGCACCGAGACATCGGCGCCCGTGTGAGGCGACATCCAGCCACAGTGAGGGGAGTATGGATTCCGTGGTTGCAGCAGGGACGGACGGACCGACGTGAGCGATAGCAGCAGCCGCGGCACACCACCGATCGAGAGAGCCCGCATGTTGTGCGGCGGGCATTGACGTCTCGCACCGCCACATCACGAAAGTTAGCGCAGGAATTAGGGTGTGTTGGGCTACAACCTGTGCCAGAACGAACCGTTCGACGTCGTCTGCAGGAGCGGGGACTTGTCGTACGGCGCCGATTGATTTGATTGGAGGTTTAACGACCACCGTGAGCAGCTCAATGGGCTATAAGCAGTCGCCCGTCCCTAATTTAGGGCCACTGGTTCCAGGGAAGGGAGAGAGCCAGTGCCGTAAGACAAACACAACATCCACGCCTCACCGGGATTCGAACCCGGACCCCTTTCGGACGAATAATCAGAGGCCAACGCCTTAGACCACTGCGCCACCGGGGCGGCGGCGCCGATTGCTTCGATTATCATTAACGTTACACCACCGGCGAGTGCGGCGGCAGTGGGCCGTTGAACGCCGCACCTGGACTACGGAATGGCACGACATTGTCTTCTCCGACGAATCCCGCTTCTGCCTGCAACACCACGATGGTCGGATCCGCGTGTGGCGGCACTGCGGCGAGAGACTGTATAACGCCTGCATTATGCATCGTCATACCGGGCCGTCGCCTGGCGTTATGGTTTGGGGAGCAATTGGATATGACATCCGCATCACTCTGGCACGCATCGCCGGTACACTCAACAACCACCGCTACATCTCCGACGTTTTGGACCCTGTAGTCCTCCCTTACCGGCCAGCGGCCGCGTTTCAACAGGACAATGCGCGCCCGCACGTAGCACGCATCGTGCAACATATCTTCACGGCCCACGAGGTTTCACTTCTGCCGTGGACCGCCTGTTCTTCCGATATGTCGCCCATCGAACACGTCTGGTCGCTGATCGGCAAACGAGTGGCCCGGCAAGCACCACTCGCGGCTACGCCTGATGAACTGTGGCAACGTGTGGAAGCAGCCTGGACCGATATACTCCAAGCCCACATCCAAAGCCTCTTTCGTTCGATGCCGCGGTGTGTAACGGCCGTTATTGCCAGTCATGGGAGCCACACGAACTATTGATGTCTGCGTGTTCCGCAAGTCGCACGGGCCTGTAAGCTCAATGGTTTCATCTTTGTATCTGTTGTTATGTGTCCAGTAAATCTGTCTTTGCTATCTTGTGTCCTTCTTGGTGTTGCATTTTGGGTGGCCAGCAGTGTATATCTTTGAAGTGCTACACATCTTATTTCTGCAAGTGGAGTAGTTATTTTTCAATAATTTTCTAAAAATAAGGCTAGATTTTGGACCACACTGTATTTTAATACAATAAGTTCTGAATCATACATGAGCAGCGTAATAAAACAGATACATAACGAATGACATAATGATAATTAGCAGAAAAAATAGATTGATTGATTAATTATCAAAATTGGCGCTGGTATTTTGCTGAAAAATCTCATTATTTGAAAAAAAGGTATAATTAAAACAAAAAGACCAGACAAAAAATAACAAAAGATATATTTGGATACTTCGACACGAGAAACAGTGAATAGTGTAAAAAGCAATGAAAAGAAGTAAATGCAAGAAAGTGTGCAAAAAGAACATGTATGACAGAAAAAACCCTAAGAAAAAATAGAGACAAAAAATATTGCTCATTTAATGAGATGCATGAAATTGGATGCTTGCACAAATCATTTGAGATATTGATCGTTTCTAATTATTTTCAAGCGGCGATTAAACAGAAATATTCATACCCAGTAAAGAAGGAGTTTTTTTTTCGCTGGATCCAGATCTCGTAGAAATATTATAATGAGTTGCTCTGCAATCGATAGATGGTTTTCCGGTGCGTCAGCTTAAATAAGACGAAGCCTCGGGAATATTTGATCCCCCTCCCTCCCCAACAAAAAAGCATGTACTTACTAATTCCCATTTTGACAAACACGAATAACATCAACAATATAAATCTAAAGTATTCTTTGGCTTGTAACACGAGACAGTTTTTTTTAATGTGTTGTCATGAGTCCTGGCCTTTACTTATAATCATTATAGGCAGCTAAGGCAATGTCGAAAAAGCCGCTCCAGTGGCGCAGTGGTCTAAGCAATGGCATTTGATCATTCGTCCGAATGGGGTCCGGGTTCGAATCCCGTGAGGCACGGATGTTCTGTTTATCGTACGGCATTGGCTCTCTCCCTTTCCTGGAACCACTGACCTTAAATTAGGGACGGGAGACTGCTTATAGCCCATTGAGTTGCTCACGGTGGTCGTTAAACCTCCAATCAAAGAAATAATCGGAAACAATTTTTATTTATTTTTTGATTGGAGGTTGAACGATTACCGTGAGCAACTCAATGGGCTATAAGCAGTCGCCCGTCCCTAATTTAGGGCCACTGACTCCAGGGAAGGGAGAGATCCAGTCCCATGAGACAAACACAACATCAATGCCTCACCGGGATTCAAACCCGGGCCCTTCTCGGACGAATGGTCAGAAGCCAGCACTTAGATAACTGCGCTACCGAGGACACCAATATTTATTTTCGGGCATTGTTTTGTGTGTGTGAAATATTTGTAAGCAGGCCTTGTCAGTGGTGCCTCTGCTTTAAAGCCCCTCAGAAATTGCAGAGTGGCCCTAAAGCAAATTGTTTAATTTATTGTAAAAAAAAAGAAAAAATCACACGCAGAAGGCAAGTAACTACCTTCACTTGTTCCTGCTGTTGCCAGATAGTAGAAAAGTGTCAAAAAAAGTAAATATATTTTCGAAACTTAGAATTGCCCGGACTTTGATATCATTTTCATTTTTGGGCCCTAAGGGCGTCTTTTTAGAGTCTTTAGGGCATTTTCTTGGTTTGGGGACGTTTTTTAAAGTTTTCTGAGCGTTTTTTAGAGTCTTGAGGGCAAATTTCTCAAAGTTGTCTGAGCATTTTTTTTTTTGTGTTTTTGTTTTAGGTCATTCTTGTTCGCATCTTCTGTCATTTTTTTAATTGAAATTTCATAAAGATTATGCTTTCAAATTACAACACTCAAAACCCGGATTGCCAGATGACCAAAGCAAAACACTTTCAAAAGTAATTCACTCTGGTAACTCTGTTCAAGGCACTGTTTAGTGCTATCCAGTATTGGGAAAACAGAATCCCCGTTGCCTACTTTTAAAAGAGACTCTGTAGGAGGGCAGTAAACAAATGAATTCAAATTCAGAGCTTCGTATGTTGTAGTGCTGCTGACATTCCAAACCATTTATGTACTATCTTGGAGGTATTTACTTACTGTTTTCTTTTTCTTCTGAGGTTTCGTACTGCATTTTATAAAGAAAAGATAAAATTTTAGTTAACGAATTGTCTGAGATTGAAGTTATTTATTTATAACTGTTTTAGAAGGACTTTTTCTTCAAATGTTAAGGGCATTTTTTTTATTTCTCTGGGCATCTTTTATTTTTTAAAGGCATTTTTTTCCAGTTCTCTATGTATCTTTCATTTTTAATGGCATTTTTTAAGAATTCTTAGTTCAACACCCGTGCCCAAGCTATTACTAAGTACTCTTGTTATCGATCACATCTTTTTACTCGAAAATAATTATGAAAATAATGAGCAGATCCTGCATGAATTGCAAGTTCATACAAATCCATGCAGGATCTGCTCAACAAGCAAAACAAACAGCAAACTGTACTAAATTTTGTCATGCGGTTTTACAATGAAACATAGGAAGATGTTCGTCGCTACAATGACTCGACTGTCCCAGTGATACTGTAGAAGCGGTATTTGAATCAGCAGATGGTGCATCCGCCATCTGAGCGACACATATGCTTATATAAAAAGCATGGGGGTATACAAAACATTGATTATGACAATATGCACTGCGACCCTATGACATATGCTTTAATTTGGCTTAGTGTGAGCTGCATAAAAATATGATTGCTTCTGGTTCCAGAAAAACTAACATGAGGCTTACAGTAACCTTGCCCGAATATGTTTGCTTTCGGATTGCAATAAGAGGTGATTTTCCGGCAGACAATATCAATCCCGTGCTTAAAGCAAGCAAGTTAACTCCGCAATTATTTGTTGATTATTATTGTCTGATCGACAGGGACCGTTTGAAATTTATTCTATTCCAACAGCGAAAATTGCGAATTGATACATATGCTGGTCTAGCTGATGTTTTGCAATCCAAGGCACAACAAGAAAATTTTCTGCTTGGTAGAATATGTAATATTGCCATCTAAATTTTTTGGTAGTCCCAAAAACATGATGCATAATTACCGAGATGCCATGGCTATAGTGAGGAGATTTGGACAACCAGATCTATTTATAATTTCCACATGCAATGCTAATTGGCCAGAGATAAAACAAAAAAAGATGACGGGTGTAATCAGCACGTTTTTTGTGTCCGTTTTGACGCAAATTAAATTTATCAAAGCTATTCAAAGTCAGTGAAACCCGTATGGAAAACAATAGTATCTGACCGAAGATAGACGTTTTTCAGTCCGGTTTTTAATCCGTCAGATATTGCTTTAAACGGAATCGTGAGCTTACGCCCTCTGGTTGCAGGCTTGTGCGTTAAGCAAAGTATGAATTTACATGAGAAACATTTCGTACCGGAAACGCTCTAAAACACAGAAATGATTTTTCAAATCGGACTCTTGGGAACAAAGATACCTACAAAAATAAGATGTGACTTTACGTCCCTTGGTGAGAAAACCATGAATTATTTTAGGAAGAAAGTATTATCAAGTTTTTTTTTCAATATGAGCGGCATCGGTCCAAGGAAAAAAGTTTTTTAGTCGAGTTTTCAGGAGCTCAGATTTTGCTGCAAATACATCAGAAGCAGAAATTAACACTTATGCCCCATGGTGGCCAAACCATTCTTTACCGAACATTAGAAATTATATGAAAAATATCTTCCATCAGGTGTTGTATGCGATACAGGAAGAATTTTTCAAATCGGAGTTTTAGAAGCAGAAATAACGCAGATAACATAATTTACCTTTGCGCACCCTAGCGGAAAGTCTATGGTTTACTTGAACATTTTCAATTTGAATGAAAAACATTCCGCATGGGAAACACTATCCAACAAAGAAAGAAGTTTTCAAATCGGACTCCTAGAAGTAAAGATATTGACAAAAATAAGATATACATCTACGCCAGGAGGCGTAGAAACTATGCATTATTTCAAGAAGAAAATGTTTCCACAACGTTTATCGACGTAAGTAGTATCGATCTACGAACAAAAATTTTCAATCGAGATTTTAGGAGCTCAGATTTTGCTTCAAATACATCAGAAATGGAGATTAAGACTTATGATCCCTGGTGGTCTAACCATGTTTTACAAAAATTAGAAATTATGTGCAAAGGATTTACCATCAGGGGTTGCATCCGGTGCAGAAAGAATTTTTCAAATTGGAGATATAGAAGCAGAGATATAGGAGGAAACGCAATTTACCTTTACGCTCCATAGCGGAAAGTCTATGAATTAATTGAAAATGTTGAAATTATATGAAAAACGTGTCGCACTGAAAACAATATCCAACAATGAAGGAATTTTTCAAATCGGACTCGTAGAAATAGAGATATTGACAAAAAATGGTTATATATCTACGCCCCCTGGTGGAGAAACCGTGGAATATTTTAAGAAGAAAATATTCTGAAAAAGTTTATCGGCGTGAGTCGCATCGGTCCACGAAATAATTTTTTCAATAGAGATTTTGGAAGCTCAGATTTTATTGCAAGTACATCAGAAGCCAAGATTTAAGTTGTGGAGTCATTTTGGAGGGGTTTGGCCATAACTCACCACGCTGGCCAAGCGGGTTGGTGAGTGTGGGATAGCATTTCCTCTAATCCCGATGGTATAGTTATACCGCTATTGGCGGTCGTCAGAGCAACTTTAGTGGGAACAGGATGTACCACGAGAAGGCGGGGTTGACATTTGTCAAGGAGAGGCTGTGATGCTGCAGCGGCCAGTGCGACATGAAGGCAGAGGGTGCTAAGAATCCCGGAGGACCGGACAAGGCTGCCATCTGATGCTGACCTTGGCTACTTAAAATGGACGCTCCCTATCTTCTGATTCAAGGCTTCTTGAATTGGAAGAGGAACTACAAAGGATCAAGTGGGACATTGTCGGGCTAAGTGAATTAAGGAGAAAAGGAGAAGATCTCATTGAATTGAAAAGTGGACATCTCTTCTACTATCGTGGGACAGATACTGGCAGAACTAGTGGTGTTGGATTTATAATAAACAAGAAACTGAAGGATAAAGTTGTAGAAGTTCAAAGTTCCTCTGACAGAGCTGCACGACTCGTTATCCAACTCTCGAGAAGATACCAGGCTCAGATTATTCAAACTTATGCACCCACCACAAGTCATGCTGAAGAAGAAATTGAAGAATTTTATGAGGAAATTCGTGATCTAAATAATAAAGGTAAGCAGCACTTGAAGATAATTATGGGAGATTTAAATGCAAAAATAGGGCAACGGCAACAGAATGAAACTTCAGTAGGTAAATTCGGTCACGGCAACAGAAACCAGCGTGGAAATACTCTCGTAGAGTTTGCAGAGGCAGAAGTGTTTTTCATCTGGAACTCCTTTTTTAAGAAAAAGCCACACAGGAAATGGACATGGAGACATCCAAATGGGACGACAAGTGAAATTGATTTTATTATGTGTAACAAAAAATTCGTCATAGAAGACTGCAGTGTGCTAAACAAGTTCAACACAGGCAGTGACCATAGATTGGTGAGATGTAAGATGCACCTCAACACTAAACTGGAACGTAGCAAGCTCATAAGACAAACAAAATGTATTGACATAGCCAACCTTCAAAAACACCATAATACCTTCAAATTAGAACTGAAGAACAGATTCTCTGCTTTAGAAGGCCTAACATCGGAAGAAGTGGATATTTCTGAAGTTAACAGAAAAGTAACCAAAGCTCTTATGGAAACAGTAACAAAATTAGCTGGGTCTAAGAACAAATTGCATGTGAACAAATTATCAGGAAAAACCAAAATGTTGATGCAAAAAGAAGAGTGATGAGGACAACTAAAGAAGATGTGACTTCCAAAGTGGAATATATAGAGCTATGCAAGACAGTACGAAAAAGTATCACTGAAGACGTAAGGAAATTCAACTGTGAACTAGTAAGGAAAGCAATTGAAAACAACCAAAGCCTAAAGATAGCAAAGGGACATCTCAGTAAGGGAAAAAAACAGATTATGGCACTGAGAAAAGAAGATGGTTCTGTAACAAGAAATAGAGGCGAAATTTTGACAAGAGTGAAAGATTTCTACTCCAAATTATATGAAAGGAATGATACATGTACTCCAGACATCATGAAAGGTACCAGTACCAGAGTTCTTCCAGTCCTTCCAGCAGAAGTTGCACATGCAATCAAGAACATGAAGCGGGGAAAAGCTCCAGGAGAAGATGGAATTACTGTAGACATCATACAAGAAGCAAGTGGAGAAATCGAAACAGTACTCGCCCAAATTTTCACTCGATGCCTTAATGAAGGGAAAATTCCTGAGGATTTGAACAACGCTACAATGATCTTGCTACATAAAAAAGGTGACATTGAGGATCTCAGGAACTACAGACCTATCAGCCTCCTATCAGTGGTTTATAAAATCTTCACTAAAGTTCTTTCACACCGCTTGAAAGTGACACTGGACATGGCTCAACCGAGAGAACAAGCTGGATTCAGGAGTGGCTACAGCACAATAGATCATATCCACGTACTGAGAGAACTCATTGAAAGAGCGAGGGAATATGAACTTCCATTGTGCATGGCTTTTATCGATTATGAAAAAGCCTTTGATTCGGTGAAACCATCAGCAGTTGCAATGGCTTTGAAATCCTGCGGTATTGAAGATGCATACATTAATATTATTAATAACATCTATGAAAATGCAAGTGCAAAGATTCGGTTGTTTGAAAATACAACACACATAAAAATTGGAAAAGGAGTGAGACAAGGTGACACCATATCTCCGAAGCTCTTTAATGCCACATTGGAAAATGTCTTTCAATCACTGAACTGGGAAAACAAAGGGATAAAGCTCAATGGAGATTATCTAACACACCTTCGTTTTGCTGATGACGTAGTCATTTTTGCAACTACCCCATCAGAGCTACAGAGTATGATCCAGGAACTTGCTGACAAGAGTAAAGAAGTGGGATTAAAAATGAACGTTCAGAAGACAAAAGTGATGTACAATGCTTTTACAAGAAATGAAGATTTATCGATTGATGGAGAAAAGCTGGAGATAACAGACACGTACGTTTATCTTGGACAGCAGATATCAAGTGAGGGTCACATTGGTGAAGAAATTAATCGGCGTACAAAACTTGCCTGGAGAGCTTTTGGAAGAAACAGCATAATTTTCAAGAGCAATATGCCATTATGTCTTAAAAGAAAAGTGTTTGATCAATGCATCCTTCCAGTGCTTACGTATGGTGCAGAGACGTGGACCTTAGCTAAAAGAGACATACAAAGGCTGCAGACAACTCAAAGCAGTATGGAGAGGTGCATGCTTGGTGTAACTAGGAGAGATAAGAAGAGGAACACATGGATCCGAAAAATGACAAGAGTGGAAGACATCATGATCAGAGTTAAATCCCTGAAATGGCAATGGGCTGGACATACTGCCAGAAAAACAGACCATCGATGGACAGCCGAAATTTTAGATTGGATTCCAAGGGACAGGAAAAGACCCAGAAGAAGACCACATGGAAGATGGGTGGATGAAATTCGAAAGTATGCGGGAGTGACATGGAGGAGACTGGCACAAGACAGACCGTTGTGGAGGGAACTTGGGGAGACCTTCGTCCAGCAGGGGATTGATAATGGTTGACAATGATGATGATGATGATGACATCAGAAGCAAAAATTAACCCTGACGCCTCCTGATGGCCAAAGTATTCTTTACAAAAAATTTGAAATTATATGCAAAAGATTTTCCATTGGACCTGTATCCGCTAAAGAAAACACTTTCCAAATTGGAGTTTTAGAAGTACAGCTATCAGAGAAAACGTAATTTACCTTTACGTCACCTAGCGGAAAATCTATGCGTAATTTGAAAAAGTAATTATACCTAAAATACTCTTCGACATAAGTGGAATCGAAAGATAAAATATTTTTTTCAATCGGATGATTAGATGCAAATATATGGAATAAAATGTATTTTGATTTCGAAATCATCTGCGTTTACGCCCTCTGGCGGCGAAATTTTACACCGTAAAAAAAAAAAAACGAAATGAAAGATCATCATTCGCATATTTCAAACTTCTTAATGCAAAAAGAAATTTTGAAATCGAACTAATAGTTGTAGAGATATCGTGTCTACAGATGAACGGACGGACAAACCGATAACTTGAGCACGATCTTTTTTTACAGAAGACGTGCTAACAAAGCATCCAGAAATACGAGACCTCAAATAATAGACCGGACATTTCAGAACATGTCTTTAAAGCAAAGGTAAAGAATTGTTGCGCTTTATAAATGAAACACAATTTTTGGCAAAATCAAGTCTTATATTTACACCATTGAATTTCAGAAAAGAGGTTTGTCTCATGTGCATTTCTTAGTTACGCTTGAAGATCTATGTAAGTTTCGTGAGATTGATGGCACAAATAGTTGTATCGAAAGAAATATCGGATTCTATTAATGACACAGTCCTTTACTATTTAGTAAAAAGTCAAATGGTACATAGACCCTGTGTGTCTTTAGATCCATCTTACATTTGCATCAAAAATGGAGAATGCAAAAAGAGGTTTTCCATACAAATTTGCAGAGTAAGTAAGAAACATGTCACTGGTTAGCCAGTTTATTAAGTAGGAACTGCACACCAAATTAAACTCAAAATAGTATAACTATACTAAATATCCGAAATTTCTTTGCGTCGAATTCAAATAAAACTTTCCAAGCTTTCGCACATCAACCAGATGGCTTTCTCAAGGAAGGTAGACAGGTAAAGGTCGACAATCATTATATTGGTCCATACAATCGAAAATACTTTGGAGCGCATATAAATATTGAAATATGTTCAAGAGTGCAAATCGTCAAAATATATTCGCAAACACATATATAGAGGACACGATTGTGCTAATATACAGGCTACTGTTTAAGAAAATGTGATTGACTACGATGAAATTAATGTATTTTCAAATACCAGGTACCAAGAGAAGCATCGTATGGAATTTTTAGGTTTAAGATGGATCAACAATACCACACTGTTGTTCGACTACCAGTATTCTTACCCGAACAACAAGTATTTTTTACAAACGATTGTGCATAAGAAGCTTTGTTACGGTTAGAAATGAAAATGTCTGCTTTATTGGGTTGGTTAGAACTTAATAAGAACCCTAACACTGCAAGTTCATATATCTATCCGGAGATGCCTTTACACTATGTTTGGAGTAACAATAAATGGAAACAAATTGATAAAATCATACAATGCATTGATTTTCATACGCTTTCCAACATACCAGAAATCATTACTTAAGTTATAAGGACAATGGCTGTGGAATAAATCTCGCTCCTGTGCCTTGACCTTTAACCCGATTTCGATGACATTAAACAGAATTGGTTCAGTATACCTCTGGAACAACATACTTAAGTTTTGTCGCAAGAGACGCATGTCTAGTTAAGTTATGAGGATAATGGCTGTGGAATAAATCTTGCTCCTGTGCCCTGACCTTTGAACCCACTTCGGTGATATTAAACAGAATTGGTTCAGTATACCTTGTAACGTACCAGGAGATGTGACGTACCTGCCAGAAGGACGCACACGACATAAAGGCAGACAGCAATTAGAATCAATGTCCGCGTAGCTTAATTGGTAGAGCAACTTGTTCCGGAATAAGCGGCCTCGGGTTCGAATCCCGGCGTAGACCAAAAATGACGGAGAAATTTACTTCGTTATAACCTCTGGAACAACATACTTAAGTTTTGTCGCAAGAGACGCATGTCTAGTTAAGTTATGAGGATAATGGCTGTAGAATAAATCTTGCTCCTGTGCATTGACCTTTAACCCGATTTCGATTATATTAAACAGAATTGGTTCAGTATACCTCTGGAACAACATACTGAAGTTCTGTCGCAAGAGACGCATGTTTAGTTAAGTTATGAGGATAATGGCTGTGGAATAAATCTTGCTCCTGTGCCCTGACCTTTGAACCCACTTCGGTGATATTAAACAGAATTGGTTCATTATACCTCCGGAATAACATACTTAAGTTTTGTCGCAATGGAATCATTTTAGTCAAGTTCTGAGGATAATGGCTGTGGAATAAATCTCGCTACTGTTCCCCGACCTTTGAATCCATTTCTATGATATTAAACAGAGTTAGTTCAGCATACCACCGGAACAACATACTAAAGTTTTGTCGCAGTACAAGCATATTTAGTCAATTTATGAGGATAATGGCTATGGAATAAATCTAGCTCCTGTGCCCTGACCTTTGGCCCCACTTCGATGATATTAAACAGAACCAGTTCAGTATACCTCCAGAGCAACATACTAACGTTTTGTCGCAAGTGAAGCATTTTTTTCGTACGTTATGACGCACAAACGCGATGGAATGGATCCCGCTCCTATGTCCTGACCTTTGACCTCATTTTGTATATTTTCAACAGGGTTCCTCCCCAGGTTGACCCCTATCTCATACTAAAATTTGATCGAAATCGAACCATTTCTACGCGAGATATCGTGAGGACGGACAAAGCTAGAGCATATACGCTTCTTCAACCTACGGTTAGAAAGCGTAAAACACGACAGCGACATACCAGCGTTCTTGGTAGAATGTTCACCGTAAGTCCACAAGATTTGGAACCTTTGCATGTTGTTGGTGCGAAACGTTTATGAAATTAAAACATACAATGATATCACTTATACCACTTTCAAGGAAGCTCGATGCAGAGCGGTTTACTGTTAGATGATTCAGAGTGATATTGGTGCTTGAAGGAAGCATGTGCTTTACAAAAGCCATCCCAGTTAAGGGAGCTATTTGCATTTATTTGTGTCTTCCCAAATCCTACAAATGCACTTAGTTTGTGGCAGAAATTTAGAGATGACGTGAATGAAGACTATTTACAAAATTATAAAGACAATGTAGCTAATGAATTTGCATTAAGAGATATCTACCGCGTTTTAAAGTAGCACGGTTCCTCTTCTACAGATATTGGTCTACCGGGCCTCATTTTAGTCCATGTAGAGAAGAGCAGGATTTAATGCAAAATGCTAATTTTGAACAAAGGGCCAATATTGATGAAGTTATCAATGCCATGCAATGCAATTATAATAAAAATAATGCGTATTTTATTGATGGTCCAAGACGAACCGGAAAAACTTATGTGTATACAGTAGATGTTTAATTTCCAGTTGTCAGCGACTAAGATATTCCGTTATGCCCGTTGCATGGACTGGGATAGCTGCAATGCCGCTGCCGTGTGGACGAACAGTTCATAGTCGTTTCAAACTTCCTCTTAATTTGAATGAGTCGTCCGTATCCACTTTAAAAATGAACAGCAAAGTAGCTTTATAATAAAAATAATGCGTATTTTATTGATGGTCCGGGACGAACCGAAAAAACTTATGTGTATACACTAGATGTTTAATTTCTAGTTGTCAGCGACTAGGATATTCCGTTATGCCCGTTGCATGGACTGGGATAGCTGCAATGCCGCTGCCGTGTGGACGAACAGTTCATAGTCGTTTCAAACTTCCTCTTAATTTGAATGAGTCCTCCGTATCCACTTTAAAAATGAACAGCAAAGTAGCTTTATAATAAAAATAATGCGTATTTTATTGATGGTCCGGGACGAACCGGAAAAACTTATGTGTATACAGTAGATGTTTAATTTCCAGTTGTCAGCGACTAGGATATTACGTTATGCCCGTTGCATGGACTGGGATAGCTGCAACGCCACTGTCGTGTGGATGAACAGTTCATAGTCGTTTCAAACTTCCTCTTGATTTGAATGAGTCGTCCGTATCCACTTAAAAAATGAACAGCAAAGGAGCTTCATAATAAAAATAATGCGTATTTTATTGATGGTCCGGGACAAACGGTAAAAACTTACGTGTATACAGTAGATGTTTAATTTCCAGTTGTCTGCGACTAGGATATTCCGTTATGCCCGTTGCATGGACTGGGATAGCTGCAACGCCGCTGTGTGACGTACCTGCCAGCAGGACGCACACGACATAAAGGCAGATAGTAGTCAGAACAAACGTCTGCGTAGCTCAGTTGGTAGAGCGACTTGTTCCGGAATAAGCGGAATCGGGTTCGAATCCCACCGTAGACCAAAAATGACGGAGAAATTTACTTCGTTATAATGGCGCCCGAACTATCCGGATGACCCGACCGTTCAAAATCTCGCAATGGTGTGATGTTATTTCCACACCGCGAGATAGGAAAAATCAGAGAATCCCTTCTCCAGCGCTTCGAAAAATATATGTGTGTGACGTTGCATTCCACACAGCAGATTGACTGGGAGTTCTCAAGTGTACGTTCTACAGTGGATGGCTGCCTGCAACGATTCATGGTCACGGCTGACCCATGGGCCATGCCCCCGGCCCTCTTTCGGGGGGGGGGAGATGTGATGTACCTGCCAGCAGGACGCACACGACATAAAGGCAGATAGTAGGCAGAACAAAACGTCTGCGTAGCTCAGTTGGTAGAGCGACTTGTTCCGGAATAAGCGGACTCGGGTTCGAATCCCGACGTAGACCAAAAATGAGTTAGAAATTTACTTCGTTATAGCTGCCGTGTGGATGAACAGTTCATAGTCGTTTCAAACTACATCTTAATTTGAATGAGTCGTCCGTATCCACTTTAAAAATGAACAGCAAAGGAGCTTTAATTATTCGAGATGCTAAACTCATAATATGGGATGAAGCACCTTTGGCAACAGCATATGCTTTATTACGTGTTCACAGGCTTCTGCAAGATATTATGCAAAATGGCAGACGGTTCGGTACAAAATTGTGGTTTTAGGAGGTGACTTTCGAGAAATTCCAATCGCTGTTCACACGGATCACGCCAATCAGCAATGTATTAAAAATTGTTCGCTTTGGCAAAAATTCAAAACTTGTTTTTTTGATTGGAGGTTTAACGACCACCGTGAGCAACTCAATCGGCTATAAGCAGTTGCCCGTCCCTAATTTAGGGTCACTGGTTCCAGGGAAGGGTGAGAGCCATGGCCGTAAGACAAACACAAGATCCATGCCTCACCGGGATTCGAACCCAGACCCGTTCCGTACGAATGATCAGAAGCCATCGCTTAGACCACTGCACCACCGGGGGCGGCTTTCAAAACTTTAAAATTATTTAAAAATATGCGTAGAAATCAATATCAAACGGAGTTTGCCCAGTTTCTTTTACAAATTGGACGCGTCGATATCTTTGCACACCAGGACACGAAAATGAAATTAATATTCCCTCACGATTAATAGCAGAAAAATATATTATTACTGCATTTTTTGGCAATGATATATCGCATATTCATGATGCCCTAACTCTTCCAAATTCGCCCTTTTTATTTCATTTCATTTCATTTTTATGGGGTTACATCGGACTATATTACATTTCAAAATTAATTTTATAACATGTAGTATTAAGAACAACAACATATACACTATCTACCAACAAGTAAGTGGACACATGTGATAGCAAAGGAAAACGAAGTTTATTCACCTTCAATAGTTGGTGGAGCCTCCACGAGCGGCGAATACAGCTGCGACCCTCCGAGGAATACTCTCAACCAGGCGTTGTACGACGGCTAGCGGTATTTTCTTCCACTCGGCTTGGAGAAGACAGGTCAGTTCCTTCGCCGATTTCGGACTGTGGGGGCACCCTTTATGTCGACGCTCCAACTCGTCCCAGAGGTGCCCGATAGGGTTAAGGTCCATGCTCTGCGCAGGCCAGTGCATTCGATTAACCCCTATGTCACCATACCAAGCCATGGTGGTCCTCGCAACATGACAGGTGGCATTGTCATCCTGAAGGTAACATGGGTCCACCCCGTAAAACTGCCACAACGTAGGAAGCGCATGGTCATCCAAAATAGTGCAGTAGGTCTCGGCGTTGAGTCTACCAGGAATTGCGACCAAGGGTCCCGTGCCATACCAGGAGAAACATCCTGATAGCATAATTCCACCACCCCGAACTTCACAGTTGGCACAATACATTCCGGCAGGAGGCGTTCTCCAGGCAGACCCAAAACCAGACCCTGCCATCCGAACGGTAGAAGGTGAACCTTGATTCGTCGCTCCAGAGAACATGTTTCCACTGTTCAACGGTCCACTGTCGATGTTCTTTGCACCACGTTAGCCGAGCAGCGCTATTGGACTTGGTGATCAAAGGCTTGTGGGCGGCAGCACGTCCATGATAACTGAGCAGGTGTCCTTCTTTACGGATGGTATTCTTCAAAAGAACACTACCGGATACCTGTTGAAACTCCTAGCGGATGTGGACCATCGATTTGGTGCTGTTCTTCCGAATATCTCTGGCCAGCACCCGTCGGTCTCTAACTCCCAGTTTTGTGGTTCTACCGGGTCGGGGCACATTCCGACAGTCACCTCTCATCTTCCACTTGCCAATCACGTAGGCCACTGTCGATTTTGGGTACTTCAACTCGCTGGATTTGTCACTTATGGATCGGCCGTTTCTGTGATACCCGACGATTACACCTTTCTCGAAATCACAGAGCTTCGAACTGCGTGGCATCTTGCATGCGACTGCTTGCGTTGTTGTTTCCCACGCGATATTTAACGGCGGCGGCGGCGGCCGTAACGTGAATCAGGACCGCAGATATATCGTCGATTGCAGGGGTGTCCAATTACCTGTTGGTAGATAGTGTATAATGTGAATACTTATGTACAGGGTAACCACAGAACAGGAAATTGAGTAAAAGGCTATATACTGTATGTATAGCCTGAGTGAAATCCCAATTCCCCTAAAGTAGGTAGTCAAGTCAAACGTCCTGCACATATAAAATTTACTCATATGTGGTCTGATTAATAAATTTTACTGTAGGTTTTTATATTTTAATTTTTAGCAAATATTTTTTAGTTGCTTTCGAAAATAATTATATTTATTAATAGGTGTTAATTGACAAGGTTGGTTATTCCATAACACCAATCCCTGGAAATCAATAAACCTTTTTTGGGTTAAATTGTTAGGCATCGGTAACAAAAATGCATTTCTATCTCTTGTTTGATAGTCGTGACCTAAAGTGTTCAGTTGAATTAAATGTTGATACCTATTCTCTTTTATCCTTTTATACATGAATCCTAAATTGCCATAATTTCTTAATATCTAAAAATCCATAAGAATTTATCCGTACCACCATATTCAAGTTAATTCTCGTAAAGTCATTTAAAATTATGACCATCCTATTTTGTAATGATTGTAATTTATATAAATGAGTCTTAGTAGTTTGCCCCCATACTAATAAACAATAAGTCAAACATGGATAAATCAGACTGTAGTACAACATTTTTAATGTTTTAATTGTTAAATTATTTGAAATTTTCGTAATTAAACCCAATACTCCCGAATTTTTGTTTACAATATTTTGAATATTTATATTCCATTTTAAATTATTCTCGATTATTATTCCCAAATATTTAATATTATTTACTATTTCAAGGGTACACTTATCCACACAAATAGATGGTGGCTCAAGAATCTGTCTATCTTCCTGTTTAAAAACCATAATTTTAGTTTTTTCAATATTTAAACACAGAAAATTTGCGTCCAGCCATTTTGGCGCCTAAGAACGAGCACTGTGATGAAATTAATAACAAAATTGTATCACTTCTTCTAGGGGATACTGTTGAGTATTTAAGCGTCAATGTGTTGATATCTGAAAATGACAATGACGTTATTCAAGTCCCAACAGTGTTACTAAACAGTTTACAATATAGTGGAATTCCCCCACAAAAATAACCCAAAAAAATTTAAACGGATTTAATAGGATATACCCGTTTCTTAAGTATTTACAGTCTGCTGTATTTTAAACAACATTATTGTGTTGTTGTTATGTTTTAATTCCACTTGGCTCGGACTGTGGCCCGGTGTGGTCGTGATTCACGCAAATGTTTTGTAGGTAAATCAATGCATACTCTCGAATAACTCGTTTGTTTCACACCCACAAAGATCGTGGCATGCAAAAAGATGCATAGCATAAATTATCTACAAAGAGTACCTGGGTACTTTCTCTCTCGATATTTTGTTTGAAACATACACGGAAGTGTCACAAAAACTGGTACACCAGTCTAATACTTGGTAGGTCCCCCACGGGTGAAAAGCACTGCAGAAATACGACGGGGCATACTTCCTACAGAGCGTTCCACAATTCGGGTGTATTCCGAGGTGTCGGATTCCTGTGTTCGATAGCGCGTTGTATGGCATCCAAAATGTGTTCTATCACGTTCACATCTGGGGACTTGGGTGGGAATGGCAACACCTCAAACTCAGATGAATGCTCCTCTAACCATAATGTGGCGTCCCGACACTTGTATGGAGGTGCATTGTTCTATTGGAACAGGCCCAACCCATCAGCATGAATGCAGGACATGAACGGGTGTATCTCGTCAGAAAGGATGCGCACATAGCGTTGGTTGGTCACAGACGTTTGTAGACGTACCACGTGTCCCACTGAAGTCCATCTAAACACACTCCATACCATTACGGACCTCTCACCAGCCGGTACAGTTCCCTGTTGACAGGTGAGATCCATGGCTTCATGGGGTTTGCGCCACACACGAATCCTTCCATCTGCCCGATACAGTTGGAAACACGACTCGTCAGACCAGGCTACTTGTTTCCAGTCATCAAGTGTTCAGAGGCGGTGTTGCCGTGCCCAAGCGAGGCGCATAGCTCTGTGTCGTGCACCCATCACAGGGACTCGAGTTGGGCGTTGTGTCCCAAAGCCCATATCGTGCAGCGTACGTTGCACAGTCCGGACGCTGATGCTTGTTGAGACTCCAGCACTGAATTCCGATGATACCTGCGAGAGTGTTGCACGCCTATCGCGTGAAACGATTCTTGACAGCCGACGTTGGTAACGTTGACCCAATGTCTTTTTACGGCCACACTGTTATCGTAGGTTGGAGGTTTTGCCGGAATTCTTGTAGTCACGGTACACCATTGCAATGGACATCTGTGAAAATCCGAACTTCGTTTCTACCTCCGAAAAACTATGGACCATGTCATGAGCGCCAACTATGACACCGCGTTGAAAATCTCTTAAATCGTTATTACTCGTCATTCTCATGCCGAAAACAGCTCTAACAGCTAGCAAGGATGTCTATCACTTTATATACGCACTGGCTGACGCAACCGAATATACGCATAGGTGACGTTGCTATGTATTTTGCATAAGCTCGTATGTACTAGTTTTTCTGGCACTTCTGTGTACGTATCAATGTGTCCATGTTCTCGTTTGGAAAAAATAAAAGAATTTCTCTTCATTTTCTTTGGTACTGACATTTTTAATATTTGATAAGAATTTAGAATATTTAAATTCGTGCAGAGATAGTCAAAAGTAATCGAGGTAGTGGCCTTAGATGCATGATCATGATAAGAAGAATCACATCACAATACAAATTCAAATTCATGGGCTGAAATTAGAGATTTTATTGTATATACACAGTGCGTCAAATAATTTTTAAGACTGGCGCTAGATTTCAGCCTACGGTGGCGCCACCAGTGTAATCGCGAATGCGTTAAACCGTGACCATCTGCTTGCTTTCTGCCAAACGTACTGCGCAGTTGTTAAAGTAATTTAAAAGAAACGGCCGTTCATTAGAGAAGTAAATTTTTTTCCATGTTGAATTATTAAGATGGAACAAAGGGCTGTTATTAAATTTAACGCAAAACTTGGTAAAAGTGCCTCGGAAACGTACCAAATGATGAAACAAGATTACGGTGAGTTCTGATTAAGTAGATCAAATGCTTTCCTGTGGCACGAACGTTTCTTGGACGGAAGAGAGACGATAGATGATGATAAGCATACCGGAAGATCAAGTTCATCTAGGACACCAGAGATTATTGAAAAAGTGCGTGATTTCGTGGCAAACAATCGATGTGCGTCACTACGAATGATGGAAGAGTCTTTAAACATCAACAAAGAAACGATTCGAACCATCCTGCATTAAGATTTGGGCAAAACAAAAGTCTGTGTTAAATGTGTTCCACACACGTTAACCAATGAATAAAAATCAAGGAGAAGTGCGCATTGCAGAGACATCATTTCAGCGGCTGAAAATGATCCAAACTTCTTAAAATCGATTGTTACTGGTGATGAAACATGGTGTTTTCAATATGATCTTAAAACAAAGCGACAAAGTGCAGAATGGAAGTCAAAAAACTCACCACAAGCCAAAAAAAACAAGAAACGTTCCATCGAAAATCAAAACAATGCTCATTACATTCTTCGATAGTAAGGGTATTATCCACAAAGAATTTGTTCCAAGTGGACAAACAATAGCTGCTGAGTTTTATTTAAATGTTTTGAGGCGTTTGATGGGCAGAATTCGTCGCATTTGTCCAGAGTATCAAGATGAAAACAGTTGATGTTTGTTGCACGATAATGCACACAGTCACACCTCACTTTCTTGTTAGTAGATTTTCGGCGAAAAATAACTTCTGTGTGTTGAATCATCCACCGTATTCGCCTGATTTAATACCCTGCGACTTTTCTTTGTTCCCAAAACTTAAAATGACGTTAAAAGGATGTTATTTTGATGATATTTCGACCATACAAACAGCTTCGACGCGTGCTTTGGAGGCAAATCCGCAAAGTGAACTGGAACAGGCATTCGAATCATTATTAAATCGCTGTAACAAGTGTATTGACGCCGGAAGGACTTATTTTGAATAACAAACCAAAACAAATTATAATTTCTTGTTTCTATTTCATTTTACAGACCCAGTCTTAAAAATTCTTTGACGCACTGTGTACATGTATTAGAACTTTTAGGTTTCCCTAGAACCCATCCTCAGATGCATGACCAGAAAAAGGAATTCGTTTAAATAAAATGTTACGTGACATGATATAGACATCAGATATTAATATGTGATACAATGTCACGTGGCTTCAAATTGTCTAAACGACGTGGTAAGTATCATAAAATAAAGAAAATGGATTGCAGGTATGCATACAATACTGCATTGTAAAAATAAATGAAAGTTAGTATGTAAATAAATTAATTGTGTTGTTCCCATCAGGAAATACAACAAGAAACATTATAGCAGTAATCGATATTTATTCATCCTTTATTCTGCGAGGTGCTGCATTAAAGGTCATGTTCTCGTATGAACCTTTCATCCGTCCCTTGTAGGAAGTATTTTGAAATTCCATTGTAATGAACAAACAAAATAAGTCGTTATATATTAAGTGACTTCATCCTCAGTCTGCCTCTTACTCGGATCTGCGAATAGTTTCCATATTGTCGGTACAAATACTGAAGCACTGTCATTACAGCATAAATGTCTCTGAGTAGCAAGAGACATTTATTGAATAAGTTAAGTGCGTGTGTATATTTGCATTTGGAAATCTGTTACATTTAGGATTATTAAAAAAGTATCGTGGGGATCCTCAGTTTGCCTCTTACTCAGACCTGTAAATAGTTTCCATATTGTCGGTATAGATACTGGAGCATTGTAATTACAGCATAAATGTCTCTGAGCAGCAAGAAACATTTATTGAATAAGCTAAGTATAGAAAAACTTTGTGTATAATTGCAGTTCGAAATCTGTTACATTTAGGATTATTAAAAAAAGTATCGTGGGGATCCTCAGTCTGCCTCTTACTCGGACCTGCAAATAGTTTCCATATTGTCGGTATAGATACTGGAGCATTGTCATTACAGCATAAATGTCTTTGAGTAGCAAGAGACATTTATTGAATAAGCTAAGTATAGAGAAACTTTGTGTATAATTGCAGTTCGAAATCTGTTACATTTAGGATTATTAAAAAAGTATCGTGGGGATCCTCAGTCTGCCTCTTACTTGGACCTGCAAATAGTTTCCATATTGTCGGTATAGATACTGGAGCATTGTCATTACAGCATAAATGTCTCTGAGTAGCAAGAGACATTTATTGAATTAGCTAAGTGTGTGTTTATAATTGCATTTGGAAATCTGTTACATTTAGGATTATTAAAAAAGTATCGTGGGGATCCTCAGTTTGCCTCTTACTCGGACCTGCAAATAGTTTCCATATTGTCGGTATAGATACTGGAGCATTGTCATTACAGCATAAATGTCTCTGAGTAGCAAGAGTCATTTTTTGAATAAGCTAAGTATAGAGAAACTTTGTGTATAATTGCAGTTCGAAATCTGTTACATTTAGGATTATTATAAAAGTATGGTGGGGATCCTCAGTCTGCAAATAGTTTCCATATTGTCGGTATAAATACTGAAGCATTGTTATTACAGCATAAATGTCTCTGAGTAGCAAGAGACATTTATTGAAAGCTAAGTGTGTGTTTATAATTGCATTTGGAAATCTGTTACATTTAGGATTATTAAAAAAGTAACGTGGGGATCCTCAGTCTGCCTCTTACTCGGACGTGAAAATAGTTTCCATATTGTCGGTATAGATACTGGAGCAATGTCATTACAGGATAAATGTCTCTGAGTATCAAGAGACATTTATTGAATAAGCTAAGTATAGAAAAACTTTGTGTATAATTGCAGTTGGAAATCTGCTGCATTTAGGATTATAAAAAAAGTATCGTGGGATGGTAATTATTTCTTGACATTCAATTGCGTAATTTTTGCATTTCACCATTTCTGTCAGTTACTTGTCAATTTATTCATTTTAGTAAGTGCTCCTATTTTTATTCACCGAGAACTAATATTTCTCTACGAAATTATACTTTCGCAAAATTTTAATTTACTGATCGCTGGTAGAATATTACTTCTTTTCATTAAATATTTATGTATTTCCCATAAACGTATACGTATGCTATTTCTTTTCACCCACATATTAATGCAAGTAGTTGTTCTTATTTTATTTTAAACGTTCACGATTTCCAACGAAATTCTAGTTTTTATGTTATAACTTAATTTGAGAGGAGAAAAATAATCTTTTGGTTTTTATCTGAGTTTTACTTAAATCATTTCTTCTCCATTTGTTAGTGACTAATGTAATTTGTGCTCGGTTGTTTGATTTTAAGACTGGCGTTATTTGTTATTCGTGCGGCAATGTAAATTTTATGATTCATTAATCTATATATTCTTATATTTTTTATCTTTCCTTTTTTTTGAAAATCATATTCTTCGAAAAACACAGTTTTTTCTGTGCGGTTTTGACTAATTCAAATGTGGGACGAAAGATATTTATATTTTAAGATAAAGTTTAACATTCTCGAACCACAATAATTAATTATTTATTCGCTATAAATTGCTATTGTACAGACTTATCAACAGTTACAACTTTTATTTTTATTTCTTTTGTAACTAGGAGCTGCGCCTCTAGGCTCGCTACGCTCGTTTCCAGAGTAGTGCTCGGGGCCTGCAGCCCGTTCTCCAAGTATATCACATGAAATAAAAACTGGAAAATTCATATAAATTTCAATTTTTAGTACATGTATAAGCAAATAAGGCTTGTTATTCCGAAATTTCAGAGTTTTTTTTACTGTTGTTAATTTTTGGAAAGTCGGACTTTTGTCGTTTGAACTTATAGCACTTACTACCTTTACCACTAAGGAAAACAAAAGCGGTCCAGAAAGCATTTTCGTAAACCGTAAACCGTTATGCTAAACCGTTGAGGTGGACGTCAAGTAATTTTGCTTCCTATACTTCCAATGGAAAAACTTTTGTACATAATTCCTTCACAATTATTGTGTTCCCAAGGGTGAAAATTTGAACATCGATTAAAAAAACTTCGTATTATAACTTGGAATACTTAATATTTTCTAAAACATAATCATAATTGTATAACAAATCAATAACTTTTCCTTTGTTGGTGTTGAAACCAGAAAAAGGATGGCGCGACCTGTACTTTCATGACGTCAGTAGACAAACAAATGTTGGATTGCATAATTATTGTTATGGTTTAGAAAATATTAAGTATTCCAAGTTATAAAATGAAGCTAATTTAATCAATGTTCAAATTTTCATCCTTGGGAATGCATTAATTGTCCAGAAAAAAAATGTCACGACCTGTACTTTGAAGACGTCAGTAGACAAACAAATGCTGGATTGCATAATTATGGTTATGTTTTAGAAAATATTAAGTATTCCAAGTTACAAAATGAAGCTATTTTAATCGATGTTAAAATTTTCATCTTCGGGAACGCATTAATTGTGAGGAAAATGTGTACAGAAGTTTTTCCATTGGAAGTATAGGAAGCAAAATTGCTTGACGTCCACCTTAAACAACTGAGATAGCTTTACCAACAAAACATATGCATAACAAATTCTCTGCGTCACCATCGCAGCTGGTCACGAGACCAGAACGTTCCTCTGTGGTTATCGTGAAGACCGACAAGCCGTTCGTTTCTTTCCTTTGCGTCTGTAAAAAAAAATGTTTTTTTTCCTGTGAATTTATCGTCTGCGTTAGTGGTTCGTGTTGACTGTGTTGTGCATTCACCGTTTTGCCTCACTTGCAGTGAGTGTGTGTGCCTTCTGTTTCGTTATTTTGTGTTTCTTCTGTGTGACGCAGTTGCAGCACACAGTGTTGTGTTGTTCGGCTTAGCGGCCATGATGGCTGCTTCCCAAGTACAAATGCAAGTTCCGTCTGCTGATTTTATCTCCGCTGGATTTTCTTTGGCTACATCGACCGCTTGTGAGACAACTATGACCTCTTCAAATGTGGATTTGTCTACTTCTAATTGTGTTTCTGCTTCTAATGTGCTTCGTCCTAATGTTTCTGCATCGAATGTTCTTCGTCCTAATTTGCATATCCTGGATGCCGAGTCACGTTCTGCTGCCACGGCTGCTACTCCTCCACGCTCGTATGCTGCGACTGCTCGTCCAAACCAATCTCATGCACCTCTTTCAATGCAACCAGAATTTTCTAGAGAAGATAAAGTTCTCAAGATTCGGATTTCTGACGACTCACCAGCAGGTAAAGAACTTTCCTCAGCTTTGTTATTAAGTGTGTATTTTCCGTCTCTTCGTGACACCCCCTCCCCCTCTATTTGGAGGCCTTGGTTAAAGTTGTTCCCAAGGAAAGCATCGTTTCAATTATTCGCATTGGAGGGTGTTGTCGTTCATTTTGTTCAACAAAAAGCCACCGACACCGTTCTTGCCACAGGCATTGATATTGGCTCTTTTCACTTGCAACCTGTTGCTTCTGCACAGCGCCCGGTCACAGTGACATTATCTCCTGTGCCTACTGCTATTCCTGACAACTTACTTGTTGCTGCACTCGGCACTCTTGGTCGAGTAGTGGGAGAGACTAAATTTCTCCCAGCTGCTGGCAGAGACTCTCCATTCAAATTTGTGCAAGGAGGACGTCGCCAATATCGTGTTATTTTCCCCACTGACCAAGCCATTTCTAACCGCCCCACATCTCTGCAACTTGTTACGGACACACGAACATACGTTTTCAACTTATTTGCTGGTGTCCAGTGTTTCCGGTGTAGAGCTGAGGGACACCTGGCTTATGAGTGCCCTCAGCGCATACTTGCGCAAGGTGCTGTCCCTTCGTTGAAGGTTCGTGACACACCTCCATCATACACTTCCTCCGCCCTTACTACTGAACAAACTGTTTCCCCAATGTCAACCACGTCACCATCTCTGCTACTTGCTCCTTCAATGACTGCAGATATTTCGTTGTCTTCACCTGTTTCAGTTCCGCCACTGCCATTCAACTCCGAGCAGCCGCTGTCTTTCAAAACTCCTACACAGTTATTGCCAAGCACTAAACAGCCATTACCATACAACTCCGAGCAGGCGCTTTCTTTCAAAACAACTACGCAGTTATTGCCAAACACTGAACTGCCATTTCCATTCAACTCCGAGCAGCCGCTTTCTTCCGAAACTACTGCGTCATCATTGCCCAGCTCTCACGCGCCACCACCAAGCAACAAATTGCCTCCCGTTTCACAGCCTGTTTCGCAAGTGCAAACACCTGCTTCTGAACTGTTCAAATCTGCTCTCATTGTTGACATGTCATTTCCACCTCTTCCTACTTCGGTGGGCTCCTCTGGACCCAAAACTGCCGGGAAACGTCCAAATTCTGCCGAGTCTTCTCCTAGGCCTTCGCGTCGCACTAGGCGTTTTCGGACCAAATCTTCTGCCACTTCCTCTGGAACCTCACCTGGCGTAGAAAATTTTTCTTCTCAACTTCGTACAACAAACAGTTTCGCTTGCCTCCCTACTGATGATGATATGGATGTTGCTGCTAATTTAAGTGAATCAGCATCGATTGCTTCGGATGTTGTTGGAGATGATTCTTCTCTTCCCACCATTCCCATACTTTCCGCTCTGTTCAAAGACTGTTCTGTTCCAATGCAACCGCTCACATTTACTGAACTTCTTGAACTAATTCAACGCCCTAGGATTGACAAATTTCTAACAATCCCGTGTATTCAATCTAAGTTAAATTGGTTACCTGAAATGCTTCAACAACTGCAATTGCTTGATGAATTTTTGAGAAATATAACGTTTCCGTTCCCCCTGAAGATGCCCAGCTTCAGCATCGTCTGTGGTACATGCTGAAGTTGCTCACAGCTGAACTCGAAAACAATCAACAGCCTGTTCATGATTTCCCAACTGACTGAGTTTTTTTTTCTTCTGAATAAACGTTTTGTTTTGAAATTGCTTACCTTTGAACTTGTACTGCTTTACCGTCTGTTTTTGTTTAGTTTTCGGCAAACTCTTAGACACAGTTTAATACTATTGTTATCAACGGACTAATAGACTTATTTTTACTGCTTTTCAACTGGGCAGCCTCTCAGCGCCCTCTTTTTCACACCCTTTTACACTGTTGTTATTGTTTTTTTAAATGCTTGCGTATACCTTGTTCTCTCCCACATCTTGTTACTGTTTTGTATTCTGTACTTGTTCATATTTTGTGGAGGCGTTTTTTATAACTAACATTTTGAGCAATAAATACCTTATGAAGACAAGCCGTTCGTTTCTTTCCTTGCGTCTGTAAAAAAATGTTTTTTTCCTGTGAATTTATCGTCTGCGTTAGTGGTTCGTGTTGACTGCGTTGTGGTTTCACCGTTTTGCCTCACTTGAAGTGAGTGTGAGTGCCTTCTGTTTCGTTATTTTGTGTTTCTTCTGTGTGACGCAGTTGCAGCAGACAGTGTTGTGTTGTTCGGCTTAGCGGCCATGATGGCTGCTTCCCAAGTTTCGTCTGCTGATTTTATCTCTGCTGAATTTTCTTTAGCTACATCGACCGCTTGTGAGACAACTATGACCTCTTCAAGTGTGGATTTGTCTACTTCTAATTGTGTTTCTGCTTCTAATGTGCTTCGTCCTAATGTTTCTGCATCGAATGTTCTTCGTCCTAATTTGCATATCCTGGGTGCCGAGTCACGTTCTGCTGCCATGGCTGCTACTCCTCCACGTTCGTATGCTGCGACTGCTCGCCCAAACCAATCTCATGCACCTCTTTCTATGCAACCAGAATTTTCTAGAGAAGATAAAGTTCTCAAGATTCGGATTTCTGACGACTCACCAGCAGGTAAAGAACTTTCTTCAGCTTTGTTATTAAGTGTGTATTTTCCGTCTCTTCGTGACACCCCCTCCCCCTCTATTTGGAGGCCTTGGTTAAAGTTGTTCCCAAGGAAAGCATCGTTTCAATTATTCGCATTGGAGGGGGTGTTGTCGTTCATTTTGTTCACCAAATAGCCACCGACACCGTTCTTGCTACAGGCATTGATATTGGCTCCTTTCACTTGCAACCTGTTGCTTCTGCACAGCGCCCGGTCACAGTGACATTATCTCCTGTGCCTACTGCTATTCCTGACAACTTACTTGTTGCTGCACTCGGCACTCTTGGTCGAGTAGTGGGAGAGACAAAATTTCTTCCAGCTGCTGCCAGAGACTCTCCTTTCAACTTTGTGCAAGGGGGTCGTCGCCAATATCGTGTTATTTTCCCCACTGACCAAGCCATTTCTTACCGCCCCACAACTCTGCAACTTGTTACGGACACACGAACATACGTTTTCAACTTATTTGCTGGTGTCCAGTGCTTCCGGTGCCGAGCTGAGGGACACCTGGTTTCTGAGTGCCCTCACCGCACACCTGCACCAGGTGCTGTCCCTTCGACGAAGGTTCCCGATGCACCTCCATCTTCCGCTTCTTCCTCCCTTACTACTGAACAAACTGTTGCTTCTATATCAACCACGTTACCATCTCTGCTGATTGCTCCTTCCATGACTGCAGATATTTCGTTGTCTTTGCCTGTTTCAGAACTGGCATTACCATTCAACTCCGAGAAGGCGATTTCTTTCAAACCAACTACGCAGTTATTGCCAAACACTGAACCGTCTTTACCATTCAATTCCGAACAGCTGCTTTCTTTCAAAACTTCTGCGTCTTCATTGCCCAGCACTCAAGCGCCACCACCGTGCAAAAAATTGGCACCCGTTTTACAGCAAATTCAAACGTCTGCTTCTGAACTGTTCAAATCTGCTGTCATTGATGACATCTCATTTCCACCTCTTCCTTCTTCTGAGGGCTCCTCTGGACCCAAAACTTCCAGGAAACGCGCAAATTCTGCGGAGTCTTCTCCAAAGCGTTCGCGACGCTCAAGGCGTTGTCGGACCAAATCTTCTGCCACTTCCTCTGGAACCTCACCTGGCGTGGAGAATTTTTCTTCTCCTCTTCGTACAACAAACAGATTCGCATGCCTCCCTACTGAAGATGATATGGATGTTGCTGCTGATTTAAGTGAATCAGCATCGGTTGCTTCGGATGTTGAAGATGATTCTTCTTTTCCCACCATAACCAAACTTTCAACTCTTTTCAAAGATTGTTCTGTTCCAGTGCAACCGCTCACATACACCGAACTTCTTGAACTAATTCAACACCCTAAAAAACGTAAATTGCTAACAATCCCGTGTATTCAATCCAAGTTAAATATGTTACCTGAAATGCTTCAACAACTTCAATTACTTGATGAATTTTTGAGAAATATTACTCTTCCTCCTGATGCTGCCCAGTTTCAGCGGCGTCTTTCATACCTGTTGAAGAAGCTCTCAGCTGAACTCGAAAACCATCTACAGCCTGTTCATGATATCCCAACTGATTTGTGTTAGTTTCAACTGCCGAAGCTTTGCTGCGTCGGCAACTAATGCTCTTGTCTTCGAAGATATTCGTTATCTTAAAGCTAACATCATTCTCCTGCAGGAAACAAACTGTTCTCCTTTGACAGACATTTCCCGCTGGCGACGCTGGCCTTTTGTCTTTTTTCACAATTTCCGTGCCCATTTGGGGTCCGGCACCGCAATTGGCATTCATAATCGTTTTCTTCCGTTTCTGTCTGACGTTGTTGAGTCACAGAGCCTGCTCGGGATTTTTCAATACCTTTCTTTTCGCTTCCTTTCTACCCGTTTTCATTTGTTAAATTTGCACGTTCCTCGTAGTGATTCAGAAGCTACATCCCTCTTTCTTCATGTTACTACAATTCTCGCTGAGATTCCGTCTTCTGAAATTGTGATTATGGCTGGTGACTTTAACTGTACGCTGCAACCTCTTTACGATCGTGATGGGTCTCAAGATTTCCGCTCTTCTCTGGTTTCGCAACTCACTCAACTGGTCTTTAATTTTGATCTCCAAGATGCATTTCGCCTTCTCCATCCTGTGACCCGTGATTTCACTTGGTTTCCTCCTGCAGGATCCTCCAACGCTGCTGCACGTTTGGACCGATTTTATGTTTCCAGTTTTTTGCGTTCTTCCCTTGTTTCTGTTTCACATGCCCCAGCTGTTTCCTCCGACCATCGTCCAGTCGTTCTTCAATTTCATCTTCCTTCCACTGGTGTCCCTCACCCAATGGTTTGGACCCTTGATGATTTCTGCCTGCAAGATCCAACTTTTATTTCTCATGTCAATTCCATTATTGCGCAATCAGTCAATCAACTTTCCTCCACTGTTGACCCGGCAGCTCTGTGGCTCTCCACCAAGCATTCCATTTCTGCGTTTGCTAAACGCTTTTGTTTTTCTGTTCGCACCATTCGTCTTATGGACATAGATTCAATCCGCCGTTCTCTTCAGTCTACCTCGCACACCGATCCTAACTTTGAAATCCTGCAAGCCCGCCTTCATCATCGCCTCCAATCATCGGCTAAATCTGCTCTGACTCGCTTGAAGTTCACGCTTCTTCACTTTCATGATGATCCCCTTCAGAGTCTTCGTCATCTTGAAGAACATCGAACTAAATACAATACCATCGCTTATCTTTCCCTTCCGGATGGATCTACCACGGCAGACCCCTCCCTCATCTGCCAACATACTCATTCATACTTTTCTGGTCGTTTTCAACCTACTCAGATGCTTCCAGCTGATTCCTCTCCACTTCTTCACGGTCTTCCTCAAGTCCCTCAATGTTTCTTTTCTTCGCTCAGTGCTCCAATCTCACCAGCCGAAATTCGTTCTTCTGTTTTCAGTCTTAATGATCGTTCCTCACCAGGTGAAGACGGTCTTCCTCTTTCCTTTTATAAGGCTTTTCTTCCAACTCTTCTTCCTCTTCTTGTTGCCTGCTTTAACTTCATTTTTTCTTCGTCTTCCTTTTCTTCATCAGCTTTTTCCTTTGCTCTACTTCGCCTTATTCCAAAATCTGGCAACCTTGGACTCTTGACAAACTGGCGGCCTATTTCCATTCTAAATACCGATTACAAAATCTTTGCCAAAGTTCTTGCTCTTCGCCTTAATCCAGTTCTTTCGCACATCATCCATCCTGATCAGACCTACACTGTTCCTTCTCGCTCAATCGCTTCTAACATCACTGTCATTCGTAACTTATACGCTCTTGCTTCTCGACTCTCTGAACCTCTCGCAATTTTCAATATCGACCAGCGTCAAGCTTTTGATTCAATTAACCACTCATATCTCTTCACTGTTCTTCGCCAGTTTGGTTTTCCTTCCTCCTTCCGTTTGGCGCTTTCCAATCTTTACACTCACTCCTTCTTTCGTGTTCGTACTTCAGCATTTCTCACCTCTGCTATTCCTTTCGCTAGTGGGATCCGGCAGGGCTGCCCCCTGTCGGGTCAACTCTTTGCTCTCTCTTTTGAGTCGCTTTTGATTTGTCTCCGTTCTCGTTTGTTCTCCTCAGTTCCGCGAGGAGTTGCGTGCACCCGTCACCACCACACAGTACTTTCGGCATACGCAGATGACTTAACAGTCTTCATCCGTTCTGAGGGAGCATTCGGAACTCTTCGAAATACCTATCTTGAATATGCTGCGATTTCTGGTTCTTCACTCAACATGGATAAATGCTCTGGATTATGGGCTGGGTCGTGGACGATCCGCGCTGACCGCCCATGGGGTGCCCGCTGGTCTTCAAGTGTTGCCAAATTCCTCGGAGTCTACATTGGAGACCCCTCTGCGGTCGCCGCTGCTACCTGGACTACCCTGGTTCAAAGGGTCAATCGCAGCCTAGCACCTTTTTACCGTCTCAAGCCTTTTCTGTCGTTCCTCAGCCGTGCCTACCTCCTCAACACCTTTCTCCAACCATCTTTTTTTCATGTTTGGATTGCGCACCTTCCTCCGCAGTTTTTGCTTCGCGAACTTCAACGTACCTTCACTAATTTCGTCTGGAATGTCATTCATTGGGTGCAGCACTCCACTCTCGTTCTTCCTATTTCTTTTGGTGGTCTCTCTCTCTCCGATATCTCTCTGAAGTTCAAAGCTTTCCACCTTCAAAATTTCCTTCGGAATTTCCTTTCTCCAACCTTCTTCTTCTCAAACCATTGTCGACACGCTTCTCTTTCCCCGAAGTCCCCACCTCACTGTCTCAACTTTTCTCCGCATGGACCTCTTTCCTCTCGTTCCGAGCCATTTCCCTGAGTTTTACAGATCCGCTCTTACCCTCTGGCGTTCCTTATATCCTATTCGCCTTCCCCCTGCCTCTACTAACGATCTCCTTGCGGAACCTCTCTTCTTTTCTTCTGCTATCCGTTCCACTGCTTCTTCATATTTCCACTTCTCCACCTGGTTCACCAGTGGCGTGGTGCGAGTCTCTCAACTCGTGGATTCCAACCTTCGCTGGAAATCGCTCTCCCAGATCACTCCTCCTCTTTCGGATTTACCCATTCATCGTTCTCAGCTTCGATTACTTCAAGTCAGTATTCGTCGACTCTATCCTCTCCTCGCAGATCAACATGGACTTATCTCGCAACCCTCAGCGCCTCATAGCCTTCCTTTTCTTGTGTATCTCAATGATATTCCTTTCCTTCCTCATCAGGTTACTGTCAAGCTTCTTTATCAGCATTTTTTAACACATTTTCTTGAACCTATGCCTATTCCCAATGTACCATCTTCAGATTTGCCAGCCACCTATACAGACTCTCATACTTCTCTCGCCTCTCCAAAAGCTTGTGACATTCATTGGTTACATCTTCATCGCCGCCTACTGACTCCTCGAACTCTTCACCGTTTCCGTCATCTGACTTCACCTCTTTGTTTTTTTTGTTCAACCCTCGGAGATGTTCATCATGCATACTTTTTGTGTCTGATGTTACAGCCCTTGTTCTCACTGATGTTCTCTCTCCTTCAAAAAGTTTGTGCTCACCTTCACACCATGTCACATTATCTTGTGTTACGTCACCACTTTCCGTCGGCTCCCACGCATAATCATGTATGCTCCTTCCTAATTCTACAAGCGAAGTATACAATCTATCTGTACTATCATCGCAGCGTCGATCATCCTTCCCTCCGCCGTTATCACACAGCTCGTCGTTTCCTCTGCCGCAGATATCGTCACTCCGTTACAGCCAGACTACAACTCGAATTTGACATTGCACAAGCCAATAACACTGTTCCAAACTTCATGTCTATTTGGTCACCACATCAGCCTTGGTTCCAAGTCGTCGAAAATGTCGTGGAACTGCTGGCTTAACTTTCGGCTCTCCACTACTGTGTTTTATTCCATCATCAGTGTTCTTCTATTAGTGTTCTGTGTCTACTTTTCTGCCCAAGTGCGAGACTTACTTTTTCTACTGAATTCGCGTTTTGTTTTGAAATTGTTTACCTTTGAACTCTTACTGCTTTACCGTCTGTTTTTTTTTCGGTGAACTCACAGACACATTTTATTTCTATTGTCACCAATGGACTCATTGACTTATATTTTTTACTACTGTTAAACTGGGCAGCCTGCGAGCGCCCGCTTTTTCACACCATTTATATTGTATTTATTTGTTTTTAATGCTGGCGATCACCTTGCTCTCTCCCATTTATTGTTACTATATTTATTTTGTACTTGTATATATTTTGTTCGGGGTTCTTTTCCCAACATTTTGAGCAATAAAGACCTTATGAAGACAAGCCGTTCGTTTCTTTCCTTGCGTCTGTAAAAAAAAATGTTTTTTTCCTGTGAATTTATCGTCTGCGTTAGTGGTTCGTGTTGACTGCGTTGTGGTTTCACCGTTTTGCCTCACTTGAAGTGAGTGTGAGTGCCTTCTGTTTCGTTATTTTGTGTTTCTTCTGTGTGACGCAGTTGCAGCAGACAGTGTTGTGTTGTTCGGCTTAGCGGCCATGATGGCTGCTTCCCAAGTTTCGTCTGCTGATTTTATCTCTGCTGGATTTTCTTTAGCTACATCGACCGCTTGTGAGACAACTATGACCTCTCCAAGTGTGGATTTGTCTACTTCTAATTGTGTTTCTGCTTCTAATGTGCTTCGTCCTAATGTTTCTGCATCGAATGTTCTTCGTCCTAATTTGCATATCCTGGGTGCCGAGTCACGTTCTGCTGCCATGGCTTCTACTCCTTCACGCTAGTATGCTGCGACTGCTCGTCCAAACCAATCTCATGCACCTCTTTCTATGCAACCAGAATTTTCTAGAGAAGATAAAGTTCTCAAGATTCGGATTTCTGACGACTCACCAGCAGGTAAAGAACTTTCTTCAGCTTTGTTATTAAGTGTGTATTTTCCGTCTCTTCGTGACACCCCCTCCCCCTCTATTTGGAGGCCTTGGTTAAAGTTGTTCCCAAGGAAAGCATCGTTTCAATTATTCGCATTGGAGGGGGTGTTGTCGTTCATTTTGTTCACCAAAAAGCCACCGACACCGTTCTTGCTACAGGCATTGATATTGGCTCCTTTCACTTGCAACCTGTTGCTTCTGCACAGCGCCCGGTCACAGTGACATTATCTCCTGTGCCAACTGCTATTCCTGACAACTTACTTGTTGCTGCACTCGGCACTCTTGGTCGAGTAGTGGGAGAGACAAAATTTCTTCCAGCTGCTGCCAGAGACTCTCCTTTCAACTTTGTGCAAGGGGGTCGTCGCCAATATCGTGTTATTTTCCCCACTGACCAAGCCATTTCTTACCGCCCCACAACTCTGCAACTTGTTACGGACACACGAACATACGTTTTCAACTTATTTGCTGGTGTCCAGTGCTTCCGGTGCCGAGCTGAGGGACACCTGGTTTCTGAGTGCCCTCACCGCACACCTGCACCTGGTGCTGTCCCTTCGACGAAGGTTCCCGATGCACCTCCATCTTCCACTTCTTCCTCCCTTACTACTGAACAAACTGTTGCTCCTATATCAACCACGTCACCATCTCTGCTGATTGCTCCTTCCATGACTGCAGATATTTCGTTGTCTTTGCCTGTTTCAGAACTGCCATTACCATTCAACTCCGAGAAGGCGCTTTCTTTCAAACCAACTACGCAGTTATTGCCAAACACTGAACCGTCTTTACCATTCAATTCCGAACAGCTGCTTTCTTTCAAAACTTCTGCGTCTTCATTGCCCAGCACTCAAGCGCCACCACCGTGCAAAAAATTGGCACCCGTTTTACAGCAAATTGAAACGTCTGCTTCTGAACTGTTCAAATCTGCTGTCATTGATGACATCTCATTTCCACCTCTTCCTTCTTCTGAGGGCTCCTCTGGACCCAAAACTTCCGGGAAACGCGCAAATTCTGCGGAGTCTTCTCCAAAGCGTTCGCGACGCTCATGGCGTTGTCGGACCAAATCTTCTGCCACTTCCTCTGGAACCTCACCTGGCGTGGAGAATTTTTCTTCTCCTCTTCGTACAACAAACAGATTCGCATGCCTCCCTACTGAAGATGATATGGATGTTGCTGCTGATTTAAGTGAATCAGCATCGGTTGCCTCGGATGTTGAAGATGATTCTTCTTTTCCCACCATAACCAAACTTTCAACTCTTTTCAAAGACTGTTCTGTTCCAGTGCAACCGCTCACATACACCGAACTTCTTGAACTAATTCAACACCCTAAAAACGTAAATTGCTAACAATCCCGTGTATTCAATCCTAGTTAAATAGGTTACCTGAAATGCTTCAACAACTTCAATTACTTGATGAATTTTTGAGAAATATTACTCTTCCTCCTGATGCTGCCCAGTTTCAGCGGCGTCTTTCATACCTGTTGAAGAAGCTCTCAGCTGAACTCGAAAACCATCTACAGCCTGTTCATGATATCCCAACTGATTTGTGTTAGTTTCAACTGCCGAAGCTTTGCTGCGTCGGCAACTAATGCTCTTGTCTTCGAAGATATTCGTTATCTTAAAGCTAACATCATTCTCCTGCAGGAAACAAACTGTTCTCCTTTGACAGACATTTCCCGCTGGCGACGCTGGCCTTTTGTCTTTTTTCACAATTTCCGTGCCCATTTGGGGTCCGGCACCGCAATTGGCATTCATAATCGTTTTCTTCCGTTTCTGTCTGACGTTGTTGAGTCACAGAGCCTGCTCGGGATTTTTTCAATACCTTTCTTTTCGCTTCCTTTCTACCCGTTTTCATTTGTTAAATTTGCACGTTCCTCGTAGTGATTCAGAAGCTACATCCCTCTTTCTTCATGTTACTACAATTCTCGCTGAGATTCCGTCTTCTGAAATTGTGATTATGGCTGGTGACTTTAACTGTACGCTGCAACCTCTTTACGATCGTGATGGGTCTCAAGATTTCCGCTCTTCTCTGGTTTCGCAACTCACTCAACTGGTCTTTAATTTTGATCTCCAAGATGCATTTCGCCTTCTCCATCCTGTGACCCGTGATTTCACTTGGTTTCCTCCTGCAGGATCCTCCAACGCTGCTGCACGTTTGGACCGATTTTATGTTTCCAGTTTTTTGCGTTCTTCCCTTGTTTCTGTTTCACATGCTCCAGCTGTTTCCTCCGACCATCGTCCAGTCGTTCTACAATTTCATCTTCCCTCCACTGGTGTCCCTCACCCAATGGTTTGGACCCTTGAAGATTTCTGCCTGCAAGATCCAACTTTTATTTCTCATGTCAATTCCATTATTGCGCAATCAGTCAATCAACTTTCCTCCACTGTTGACCCGGCAGCTCTGTGGCTCTCCACCAAGCATTCCATTTCTGCGTTTGCTAAACGCTTTTGTTTTTCTGTTCGCACCAATCGTCTTATGGACATAGATTCAATCCGCCGTTCTCTTCAGTCTACCTCGCACACCGATCCTAACTTTGAAATCCTGCAAGCCCGACTTCATCATCGCCTCCAATCATCGGCTAAATCTGCTCTGACTCGCTTGAAGTTCACGCTTCTTCACTTTCATGATGATCCCCTTCAGAGTCTTCGTCATCTTGAAGAACATCGAACTAAATACAATACCATCGCTTATCTTTCCCTTCCGGATGGATCTACCACGGCAGACCCCTCCCTCATCTGCCAACATACTCATTCATACTTTTCTGGTCGTTTTCAACCTACTCAGATGCTTCCAGCTGATTCCTCTCCACTTCTTCACGGTCTTCCTCAAGTCCCTCAATGTTTCTTTTCTTCGCTCAGTGCTCCAATCTCACCAGCCGAAATTCGTTCTTCTGTTTTCAGTCTTAATGATCGTTCCTCACCAGGTGAAGACGGTCTTCCTCTTTCCTTTTATAAGGCTTTTCTTCCAACTCTTCTTCCTCTTCTTGTTGCCTGCTTTAACTTCTTTTTTTCTTCGTCTTCCTTTTCTTCATCAGCTTTTTCCTTTGCTCTACTTCGCCTTATTCCAAAATCTGGCAACCTTGGACTCTTGACAAACTGGCGGCCTATTTCCATTCTAAATACCGATTACAAAATCTTTGCCAAAGTTCTTGCTCTTCGCCTTAATCCAGTTCTTTCGCACATCATCCATCCTGATCAGACCTACACTGTTCCTTCTCGCTCAATCGCTTCTAACATCACTGTCATTCGTAACTTATACGCTCTTGCTTCTCGACTCTCTGAACCTCTCGCAATTTTCAATATCGACCAGCGTCAAGCTTTTGATTCAATTAACCACTCATATCTCTTCACTGTTCTTCGCCAGTTTGGTTTTCCTTCCTCCTTCCGTTTGGCGCTTTCCAATCTTTACACTCACTCCTTCTTTCGTGTTCGTACTTCAGCATTTCTCACCTCTGCTATTCCTTTCGCTAGTGGGATCCGGCAGGGCTGCCCCCTGTCGGGTCAACTCTTTGCTCTCTCTTTTGAGCCGCTTTTGATTTGTCTCCGTTCTCGTTTGTTCTCCTCAGTTCCGCGAGGAGTTGCGTGCACCCGTCACCACCACACAGTACTTTCGGCATACGCAGATGACTTAACAGTCTTCATCCGTTCTGGAGGGAGCATTCGGAACTCTTCGAAATACCTATCTTGAATATGCTGCGATTTCTGGTTCTTCACTCAACATGGATAAATGCTCTGGATTATGGGCTGGGTCGTGGACGATCCGCGCTGACCGCCCATGGGGTGCCCGCTGGTCTTCAAGTGTTGCCAAATTCCTCGGAGTCTACATTGGAGACCCCTCTGCGGTCGCCGCTGCTACCTGGACTCCCCTGGTTCAAAGGGTCAATCGCAGCCTAGCACCTTTTTACCGTCTCAAGCCTTTTCTGTCGTTCCTCAGCCGTGCCTACCTCCTCAACACCTTTCTCCAACCATCTTTTTTTCATGTTTGGATTGCGCACCTTCCTCCGCAGTTTTTGCTTCGCGAACTTCAACGTACCTTCACTAATTTCGTCTGGAATGTCATTCATTGGGTGCAGCACTCCACTCTCGTTCTTCCTATTTCTTTTGGTGGTCTCTCTCTCTCCGATACCTCTCTGAAGTTCAAAGCTTTCCACCTTCAAAATTTCCTTCGGAATTTCTTTCTCCAACCTTCTTCTTCTCAAACCATTGTCGACACGCTTCTCTTTCCCCGAAGTCCCCACCTCACTGTCTCAACTTTTCTCCGCATGGACCTCTTTCCTCTCGTTCCGAGCCATTTCCCTGAGTTTTACAGATCCGCTCTTACCCTCTGGCGTTCCTTATATCCTATTCGCCTTCCCCCTGCCTCTACTAACGATCTCCTTGCGGAACCTCTCTTCTTTTCTTCTGCTATCCGTTCCACTGCTTCTTCATATTTCCACTTCTCCACCTGGTTCACCAGTGGCGTGGTGCGAGTCTCTCAACTCGTGGATTCCAACCTTCGCTGGAAATCGCTCTCCCAGATCACTCCTCCTCTTTCGGATTCGCCCATTCATCGTTCTCAGCTTCGATTACTTCAAGTCAGTATTCGTCGACTCTATCCTCTCCTCGCAGATCAACATGGACTTATCTCGCAACCCTCAGCGCCTCATAGCCTTCCTTTTCTTGTGTATCTCAATGATATTCCTTTCCTTCCTCATCAGGTTACTGTCAAGCTTCTTTATCAGCATTTTTTAACACATTTTCTTGAACCTATGCCTATTCCCAATGTACCATCTTTAGATTTGCCAGCCACCTGGACAGACTCTCATACTTCTCTCGCCTCTCCAAAAGCTTGTGACATTCATTGGTTACATCTTCATCGCCGCCTTCTGACTCCTCGAACTCTTCACCGTTTCCGTCATCTGACTTCACCTCTTTGTTTTTTTTGTTCAACCCTCGGAGATGTTCATCATGCATACTTTTTGTGTCTGATGTTACAGCCCTTGTTCTCACTGATGTTCTCTCTCCTTCAAAAAGTTTGTGCTCACCTTCACACCATGTCACATTATCTTGTGTTACGTCACCACTTTCCGTCGGCTCCCACGCATAATCATGTATGCTCCTTCCTAATTCTACAAGCGAAGTATACAATCTATCTGTACTATCATCGCAGCGTCGATCAACCTTCCCTCCGCCGTTATCACACAGCTCGTCGTTTCCTCTGCCGCAGATATCGTCACTCCGTTACAGCCAGACTACAACTCGAATTTGACATTGCACAAGCCAATAACACTGTTCCAAACTTCATGTCTATATGGTCACCACATCAGCCTTGGTTCCATGTCGTCGAAAATGTCGTGGAACTGCTGGCTTAACTTTCGGCTCTCCACTACTGTGTTTTATTCCATCATCAGTGTTCTTCATTAGTGTTCTGTGTCTACTTTTCTGCCCAAGTGCGAGACTTACTTTTACTACTGAATTCGCGTTTTGTTTTGAAATTGTTTACCTTTGAACTCTTACTGCTTTACCGTCTGTTTTTTTTTTCGGTGAACTCACAGACACATTTTATTTCTATTGTCACCAATGGACTCATTGACTTATATTTTTTACTACTGTTAAACTGGGCAGCCTGCGAGCGCCCGCTTTTTCACACCATTTATATTGTATTTATTTGTTTTTTTTAATGCTGGCGATCACCTTGTTCTCTCCCATTTATTGTTACTATATTTATTTTTATTTATTTTGTACTTGTATATATTTTGTTCGGGGTTCTTTTCCCAACATTTTGAGCAATAAAGACCTTATGAAGACAAGCCGTTCGTTTCTTTCCTTGCGTCTGTAAAAAATGTTTTTTTCCTGTGAATTTATCGTCTGCGTTAGTGGTTCGTGTTGACTGCGTTGTGGTTTCACCGTTTTGCCTCACTTGAAGTGAGTGTGAGTGCCTTCTGTTACGTTATTTTGTGTTTCTTCTGTGTGACGCAGTTGCAGCAGACAGTGTTGTGTTGTTCGGCTTAGCGGCCATGATGGCTGCTTCCCAAGCACAAATGCAAGTTCCGTCTGCTGATTTTATCTCTGCTGGATTTTCTTTGGCTACATCGACCGCTTGTGAGACAACTATGACCTCTTCAAGTGTGGATTTGTCTACTTCTAATTGTGTTTCTGCTTCTAATGTGCTTCGTCCTAATGTTTCTGCATCGAATGTTCTTCGTCCTAATTTGCATATCCTGGATGCCGAGTCACGTTCTGCTGCCACGGCTGCTACTCCTCCACGTTCGTATGCTGCGACTGCTCGTCCAAACCAATCTCATGCACCTCTTTCAATGCAACCACAATTTTCTAGAGAAGATAAAGTTCTCAAGATTCGGATTTCTGACGACTCACCAGCAGGTAAAGAACTTTCCTCAGCTTTGTTATTAAGTATGTATTTTCCGTCTCTTCGTGACACCCCCCTCCCCCTCTATTTGGAGGCCTTGGTTAAAGTTGTTCCCAAGGAAAGCATCGTTTCAATTATTCGCATTGGAGGGGGTGTTGTCGTTCATTTTGTTCACCAAAAAGCCACCGACACCGTTCTTGCTACAGGCATTGATATTGGCTCCTTTCACTTGCAACCTGTTGCTTCTGCACAGCGCCCGGTCACAGTGACATTATCTCCTGTGCCTACTGCTATTCCTGACAACTTACTTGTTGCTGCACTCGGCACTCTTGGTCGAGTAGTGGGAGAGACTAAATTTCTTCCAGCTGCTGCCAGAGACTCTCCTTTCAAATTTGTGCAAGGGGGTCGTCGCCAATATCGTGTTATTTTCCCCACTGACCAAGCCATTTCTTACCGCCCCACAACTCTGCAACTTGTTACGGACACACGAACATACGTTTTCAACTTATTTGCTGGTGTCCAGTGCTTCCGGTGCCGAGCTGAGGGACACCTGGTTTCTGAGTGCCCTCACCGCACACCTGCACCTGGTGCTGTCCCTTCGGCGAAGGTTCCCGATGCACCTCCATCTTCCACTTCTTCCTCCCTTACTACTGAACAAACTGTTGCTCCAATGTCAACCACGTCACCATCTCTGCTACTTGCTCCTTCCATGACTGCAGATATTTCGTTGTCTTTGCCTGTTTCAGAACTGCCATTACCATACAACTCCGAGAAGGCGCTTTCTTTCAAAACAACTACGCAGTTATTGCCAAACACTGAACCGTCTTTACCATTCAATTCCGAACAGCTGCTTTCTTTCAAAACTTCTGCATCATCATTGCCCAGCACTCAAGCGCCACCACCGTGCAACAAACTGGCACCCGTTTTACAGCCTGTTTCGCAAATTCAAACGTCTGCTTCTGAACTGTTCAAATCTGCTCTCATTGATGACATCTCATTTCCACCTCTTCCTTCTTCTGAGGGCTCCTCTGGACCCAAAACTTCCGGGAAACGCCCAAATTCTGCGGAGTCTTCTCCAAAGCGTTCGCGACGCTCATGGCGTTCTCGGACCAAATCTTCTGCCACTTCCTCTGGAACCTCACCTGGCGTGGAGAATTTTTCTTCTCCACTTCGTACAACAAACAGATTCGCATGCCTCCCTACTGAAGATGATATGGATGTTGCTGCTAATTTAAGTGAATCAGCATCGGTTGCTTCGGATGTTGTTGGAGATGATTCTTCTTTTCCCACCATAACCAAACTTTCAACTCTTTTCAAAGACTGTTCTGTTCCAGTGCAACCGCTCACATACACCGAACTTCTTGAACTAATTCAACACCCTAGGAAAAACGTAAATTGCTAACAATCCCGTGTATTCAATCCAAGTTAAATAGGTTACCTGAAATGCTTCAACAACTTCAATTGCTTGATGAATTTTTGAGAAATATTACTCTTCCTCCTGATGCTGCCCAGTTTCAGCGGCGTCTTTCATACCTGTTGAAGAAGCTCTCAGCTGAACTCGAAAACCATCTACAGCCTGTTCATGATATCCCAACTGATTTATGTTAGTTTCAACTGCCGAAGCTTTGCTGCGTCGGCAACTAATGCTCTTGTCTTCGAAGATATTCGTTATCTTAAAGCTAACTTCATTCTCCTGCAGGAAACAAACTGTTCTCCTTTGACAGATATTTCCCGCTGGCGACGCTGGCCTTTTGTCTTTTTTCACAATTTCCGTGCCCATTTGGGGTCCGGCACCGCAATTGGCATTCATAATCGTTTTCTTCCGTTTCTGTCTGACGTTGTTGAGTCACAGAGCCTGCTCGGGATTTTTCAATACCTTTCTTTTCGCTTCCTTTCTACCCGTTTTCATTTGTTAAATTTGCACGTTCCTCGTAGTGATTCAGAAGCTACATCCCTCTTTCTTCATGTTACTACAATTCTCGCTGAGATTCCGTCTTCTGAAATTGTGATAATGGCTGGTGACTTTAACTGTACGCTGCAACCTCTTTACGATCGTGATGGGTCTCAAGATTTCCGCTCTTCTCTGGTTTCGCAACTCACTCAACTGGTCTTTAATTTTGATCTCCAAGATGCATTTCGCCTTCTCCATCCTGTGACCCGTGATTTCACTTGGTTTCCTCCTGCAGGATCCTCCAACGCTGCTGCACGTTTGGACCGATTTTATGTTTCCAGTTTTTTGCGTTCTTCCCTTGTTTCTGTTTCACATGCTCCAGCTGTTTCCTCCGACCATCGTCCAGTCGTTCTACAATTTCATCTTCCCTCCACTGGTGTCCCTCACCCAATGGTTTGGACCCTTGATAATTTCTGCCTGCAAGATCCAACTTTTATTTCTCATGTCACTTCCATTATTGCGCAATCAGTCAATCAACTTTCCTCCACTGTTGACCCGGCAGCTCTGTGGCTCTCCACCAAGCATTCCATTACTGCGTTTGCTAAACGCTTTTCTTTTTCTGTTCGCACCAATCGTCTTATGGACATAGATTCAATCCGCCGTTCTCTTCAGTCTACCTCGCACACCGATCCTAACTTTGAAATCCTGCAAGCTCCGACTTCATCATCGCCTCCAATCATCGGCTAAATCTGCTCTGACTCGCTTGAAGTTCACGCTTCTTCACTTTCATGATGATCCCCTTCAGAGACTTCGTCATCTTGAAGAACATCGAACTAAATACAATACCATCGCTTATCTTTCCCTTCCGGATGGATCTACCACGGCAGACCCCTCCCTCATCTGCCAACATACTCATTCATACTTTTCTGGTCGTTTTCAACCTACTCAGATGCTTCCAGCTGATTCCTCTCCACTTCTTCACGGTCTTCCTCAAGTCCCTCAATGTTTCTTTTCTTCGCTCAGTGCTCCAATCTCACCAGCCGAAATTCGTTCTTCTGTTTTCAGTCTTAATGATCGTTCCTCACCAGGTGAAGACGGTCTTCCTCTTTCCTTTTTATAAGGCTTTTCTTCCAACTCTTCTTCCTCTTCTTGTTGCCTGCTTTAACTTCGTTTTTTCTTCTTCTTCCTTTTTCTTCATCAGCTTTTTCCTTTGCTCTACTTCGCCTTATTCCAAAATCTGGCAACCTTGGACTCTTGACAAACTGGAGGCCTATTTCCATTCTAAATACCGATTACAAAATCTTTGCCAAAGTTCTTGCTCTTCGCCTTAATCCAGTTCTTTCGCACATCATCCATCCTGATCAGACCTACACTGTTCCTTCTCGCTCAATCGCTTCTAACATCACTGTCATTCGTAACTTATACGCTCTTGCTTCCCGACTCTCTGAACCTCTCGCAATTTTCAATATCGACCAGCGTCAAGCTTTTGATTCAATTAACCACTCATATCTCTTCACTGTTCTTCGCCAGTTTGGTTTTCCTTCCTCCTTCCGTTTGGCGCTTTCCAATCTTTACTCTCACTCCTTCTTTCGTGTTCGTACTTCAGCATTTCTAACCTCTGCTATTCCTTTCGCTAGTGGGATCCGGCAGGGCTGCATCCTGTCGGGTCAACTCTTTGCTCTCTCTTTTGAGCCGCTTTTGATTTGTCTCCGTTCTCGTTTGTTCTCCTCAGTTCCGCGAGGAGTTGTGTGCACCCGTCACCACCACACAGTACTTTCGGCATACGCAGATGACTTAACAGTCTTCATCCGTTCTGAGGGAGCATTCGGAACTCTTCGAAATACCTATCTTGAATATGCTGCGATTTCTGGTTCTTCACTCAACATGGATAAATGCTCTGGATTATGGGCTGGGTCGTGGACGATCCGCGCTGACCGCCCATGGGGTGCCCGCTGGTCTTCAAGTGTTGCCAAATTCCTCGGAGTCTACATTGGAGACCCCTCTGCGGTCGCCACTGCTACCTGGACTCCCCTGGTTCAAAGGGTCAATCGCCGCCTAGCACCTTTTTACCGTCTCAAGCCTTTTCTGTCGTTCCTCAGCCGTGCCTACCTCCTCAACACCTTTCTCCAACCATCTTTTTTTCATGTTTGGATTACGCACCTTCCTCCGCAGTTTTTGCTTCGCGAACTTCAACGTACCTTCACTAATTTCGTCTGGAATGTCATTCATTGGGTGCAGCACTCCACTCTCGTTCTTCCTATTTCTTTTGGTGGTCTATATCTCTCCGATATCTCTCTGAAGTTCAAAGCTTTCCACCTTCAAAATTTCCTTCGGAATTTCTTTCTCCAACCTTCTTCTTCTCAAACCATTGTCGACACGCTTCTCTTTCCCCGAAGTCCCCACCTCACTGTCTCAACTTTTCTCCGCATGGACCTCTTCCTCTCGTTCCGAGCCATTTCCCTGAGTTTTACAGATCCGCTCTTACCCTCTGGCGTTCCTTATATCCTATTCGCCTTCCCCCTGCCTCTACTAACGATCTCCTTGCGGAACCTCTCTTCTTTACTTCTGCTATCCGTTCCACTGCTTCTTCATATTTGCACTTCTCCACCTGGTTCACCAGTGGCGTGGTGCGAGTCTCTCAACTCGTGGATTCCAACCTTCGCTGGAAATCGCTCTCCCAGATCACTCCTCCTCTTTCGGATTCGCCCATTCATCGTTCTCAGCTTCGATTACTTCAAGTCAGTATTCGTCGACTCTATCCTCTCCTCGCAGATCAACATGGACTTATCTCGCAACCCTCAGCGCCTCATAGCCTTCTTTTTCTTGTGTATCTCAATGATATTCCTTTCCTTCCTCATCAGGTTACTGTCAAGCTTCTTTATAAGCATTTTTTAACACATTTTCTTGAACCAATGCCTATTCCCAATGTACCATCTTCAGATTTGCCAGCCACCTGGACAGACTCCTCATACTTCTCTCGCCTCTCCAAAAGCTTGTGACATTCATTGGTTACATCTTCATCGCCGCCTACTGACTCCTCGAACTCTTCACCGTTTCCGTCATCTGACTTCACCTCTTTGTTTTTTTTGTTCAACCCTCGGAGATGTTCATCATGCATACTTTTTGTGTCTGATGTTACAGCCCTTGTTCTCACTGATGTTCTCTCTCCTTCAAAAAAGTTTGTGTTCACCTTCACACCATGTCACATTATCTTGTGTTACGTCACCACTTTCCGTCGGCTCCCATGCATAATCATGTATGCTCCTTCCTAATTCTACAAGCGAAGTATACAATCTATCTGTACTATCATCGCAGCGTCGATCAACCTTCCTCCGCCGTTATCACACAGCTCGTCGTTTCCTCTGCCGCAGATATCGTCACTCCGTTACAGCCAGACTACAACTCGAATTTGACATTGCACAAGCCAATAACACTGTTCCAAACTTCATGTCTATTTGGTCACCACATCAGCCTTGGTTCCAAGTCGTCGAAAATGTCGTGGAACTGCTGGCTTAACTTTCGGCTCTCCACTACTGTGTTTTATTCCATCATCAGTGTTCTTCATTAGTGTTCTGTGTCTACTTTTCTGCCCAAGTGCGAGACTCTACTTTTACTACTGAATTCGCGTTTTGTTTTGAAATTGTTTACCTTTGAACTCTTACTGCTTTACCGTCTGTTTTTTTTTTCGGTGAACTCACAGACACATTTTATTTCTATTGCCACCAATGGACTCATTGACTTATATTTTTTACTACTGTTAAACTGGGCAGCCCGCGAGCGCCCGCTTTTTCACACCATTTATATTGTATTTATTTGTTTTTTAATGCTGGCGTATCACCTTGTTCTCTCCCATTTCTTGTTACTATATTTATTTTGTACTTGTATATATTTTGTTCGGGGTTCTTTTCCCAACATTTTGAGCAATAAAGACCTTATGAAGACAAGCCGTTCGTTTCTTTCCTTGCGTCTGTAAAAAATGTTTTTTTCCTGTGAATTTATCGTCTGCGTTAGTGGTTCGTGTTGACTGCGTTGTGGATTCACCGTTTTGCCTCACTTGAAGTGAGTGTGTGTGCCTTCTGTTACGTTATTTTGTGTTTCTTCTGTGTGACGCAGTTGCAGCAGACAGTGTTGTGTTGTTCGGCTTAGCGGCCATGATGGCTGCTTCCCAAGTTCCGTCTGCTGATTTTATCTCCGCTGGATTTTCGTTGGCTACATCGACCGCTTGTGAGACAACTTTGACCTCTTCAAGTGTGGATTTGTCTTCTTCTAATTGTGTTTCTGCTTCTAATGTGCTTCGTCCTAATGTTTCTGCATCGAATGTTCTTCGTCCTAATTTGCATATCCTGGATGCCGAGTCACGTTCTGCTGCCACGGCTGCAACTCCTCCACGCTCGTATGCTGCGACTGCTCGTCCAAACCAATCTCATACACCTCTTTCCTTGCAACCAGAATTTTCTAGAGAAGATAAAGTTCTCAAGATTCGGATTTCTGACGACTCACCAGCAGGTAAAGAACTTTCCTCAGCTTTGTTATTAAGTGTGTATTTTCCGTCTCTTCGTGACACCCCCCTCCCCCTCTATTTGGAGGCCTTGGTTAAAGTTGTTCCCAAGGAAAGCATCGTTTCAATTATTCGCATTGGAGGGGGTGTTGTCGTTCATTTTGTTCACCAAAAATCCACCGACACCGTTCTTGCTACAGGCATTGATATTGGCTCCTTTCACTTGCAACCTGTTGCTTCTGCACAGCGCCCGGTCACAGTGACATTATCTCCTGTGCCTACTGCTATTCCTGACAACTTACTTGTTGCTGCACTCGGCACTCTTGGTCGAGTAGTGGGAGAGACAAAATTTCTTCCAGCTGCTGCCAGAGACTCTCCTTTCAACTTTGTGCAAGGGGTCGTCGCCAATATCGTGTTATTTTCCCCACTGACCAAGCCATTTCTTACCGCCCCACAACTCTGCAACTTGTTACGGACACACGAACATACGTTTTCAACTTATTTGCTGGTGTCCAGTGCTTCCGGTGCCGAGCTGAGGGACACCTGGTTTCTGAGTGCCCTCACCGCACACCTGCACCTGGTGCTGTCCCTTCGATGAAGGTTCACGATGCACCTCCATCTTCCACTTCTTCCTCCCTTACTACTGAACAAACTGTTGCTCCTATGTCAACCACGTCACCATCTCTGCTGATTGCTCCTTCCATGACTGCAGATATTTCGTTGTCTTTACCTGTTTCAGAACTGCCATTACCATACAACTCCGAGAATGGCGCTATCTTTCAAAACAACTACGCAGTTATTGCCAAACACTGATCCGTCTTTACCATTCAATTCCGAACAGCTGCTTTCTTTCAAAACTTCTGCGTCTTCATTGCCCAGCACTCAAGCGCCACCATCGTGCAACAAATTGGCACCAGTTTTACAGCCTGTTTCGCAAATTCAAACGCCTGCTTCTGAACTGTTCAAATCTGCTGTCATTGATGACATCTCATTTCCACCTCTTCCTTCTTCTGAGGGCCCCTCTGGACCCAAAACTTCCGGGAAACGACCAAATTCTGCGGAGTCTTCTCCAAAGCGTTCGCGACGCTCAAGGCGTTCTCGGACCAAATCTTCTGCCACTTCCTCTGGAACCTCACCTGGCGTGGAGAATTTTTCTTCTCCACTTCGTACAACAAACAGATTCGCATGCCTCCCTACTGAAGATGATATGGATGTTGCTGCTGATTTAAGTGAATCAGCATCGGTTGCTTCGGATGTTGAAGATGATTCTTCATTTCCCACCATAACCAAACTTTCAACTCTTTTCAAAGACTGTTCTGTTCCAGTGCAACCGCTCACATACACCGAACTTCTTGAACTTATTCAACACCCTAAAAACGTAAAAAATTGCTAACAATCCCGTGTATTCAATCCAAGTTAAATAGGTTACCTGAAATGCTTCAACAACTTCAATTACTTGATGAATTTTTGAGAAATATAACTCTTCCTCCTGATGCTGCCCAGTTTCAGCGGCGTCTTTCATACCTGTTGAAGAAGCTCTCAGCTGAACTCGAAAACCATCTACAGCCTGTTCATGATATCCCAACTGAGTTGTGTTAGTTTCAACTGCCGAAGCTTTGCTGCGTCGGCAACTAATGCTCTTGTCTTCGAAGATATTCGTTATCTTAAAGCTAACATCATTCTCCTGCAGGAAACAAACTGTTCTCCTTTGACAGACATTTCCCGCTGGCGACGCTGGCCTTTTGTCTTTTTTCACAATTTCCGTGCCCATTTGGGGTCCGGCACCGCAATTGGCATTCATAATCGTTTTCTTCCGTTTCTGTCTGACGTTGTTGAGTCACAGAGCCTGCTCGGGATTTTTTCAATACCTTTCTTTTCGCTTCCTTTCTACCCGTTTTCATTTGTTAAATTTGCACGTTCCTCGTAGTGATTCAGAAGCTACATCCCTCTTTCTTCATGTTACTACAATTCTCGCTGAGATTCCGTCTTCTGAAATTGTGATAATGGCTGGTGACTTTAACTGTACGCTGCAACCTCTTTACGATCGTGATGGGTCTCAAGATTTCCGCTCTTCTCTGGTTTCGCAACTCACTCAACTGGTCTTTAATTTTGATCTCCAAGATGCATTTCGCCTTCTCCATCCTGTGACCCGTGATTTCACTTGGTTTCCTCCTGCAGGATCCTCCAACGCTGCTGCACGATTGGACCGATTTTATGTTTCCAGTTTTTTGCGTTCTTCCCTTGTTTCTGTTTCACATGCTCCAGCTGTTTCCTCCGACCATCGTCCAGTCGTTCTACAATTTCATCTTCCCTCCACTGGTGTCCCTCACCCATTGGTTTGGACCCTTGATGATTTCTGCCTGCAAGATCCAACTTTTATTTCTCAGGTCAATTCCATTATTGCGCAATCAGTCAATCAACTTTCCTCCACTGTTGACCCGGCAGCTCTGTGGCTCTCCACCAAGCATTCCATTTCTGCGTTTGCTAAACGCTTTTGTTTTTCTGTTCGCACCAATCGTCTTATGGACATAGATTCAATCCGCCGTTCTCTTCAGTCTACCTCGCACACCGATCCTAACTTTGAAATCCTGCAAGCCCGGCTTCATCATCGCCTCCAATCATCAGCTAAATCTGCTCTGACTCGCTTGAAGTTCACCCTTATTCACTTTCAAGATGATCCCCTTCAGAGTCTACGTCATCTTGAAGAACATCGAACTAAATACAATACCATCGCTTATCTTTCCCTTCCGGATGGATCTACCACGGCAGACCCCTCCCTCATCTGCCAACATACTCATTCATATTTTTCTGGTCGTTTCCAACCTTCCCAGATGCCTCCAGCTGATTCCTCTCCACTTCTTCACGGTCTTCCTCAAGTCCCTCAATGTTTCTTTTCTTCGCTCAGTGCTCCAATCTCACCAGCCGAAATTCGTTCTTCTGTTTTCAGTCTTAATGATCGTTCCTCACCAGGTGAAGACGGTCTTCCTCTTTCCTTTTATAAGGCTTTTCTTCCAACTCTTCTTCCTCTTCTTGTTGCCTGTTTTAACTTCGTTTTTTCTTCGTCTTCCTTTTCTTCATCAGCTTTTTCCTTTGCTCTACTTCGCCTTATTCCAAAATCTGGCAACCTTGGACTCTTGACAAACTGGCGGCCTATTTCCATTCTAAATACCGATTACAAAATCTTTGCCAAAGTTCTTGCTCTTCGCCTTAATCCAGTTCTTTCACACATCATCCATCCTGGATCAGACCTACACTGTTCCTTCTCGCTCAATCGCTTCTAACATCACTGTCATTCGTAACTTATACTCTCTTGCTTCTCGACTCTCTGAACCTCTCGCAATTTTCAATATCGACCAGCGTCAAGCTTTTGATTCAATTAACCACTCATATCTCTTCACTGTTCTTCGCCAGTTTGGTTTTCCTTCCTCCTTCCGTTTGGCGCTTTCCAATCTTTACTCTCACTCCTTCTTTCGTGTTCGTACTTCAGCATTTCTCACCTCTGCTATTCCTTTCGCCAGTGGGATCCGGCAGGGCTGCTCCCTGTCGGGTCAACTCTTTGCTCTCTCTTTTGAACCGCTTTTGATTTGTCTCCGTTCTCGTTTGTTTTCCTCAGTTCCGCGAGGAGTTGCGTGCACACGTCACCACCACACAGTTCTTTCGGCTTACGCAGATGACCTAACAGTCTTCATCCGTTCTGAGGGAGCATTCGGAACTCTTCGAAATACCTATCTTGAATATGCTGCGATTTCTGGTTCTTCACTCAACATGGATAAATGCTCTGGATTATGGGCTGGGTCGTGGACGATCCGCGCTGACCGCCCATGGGGTGCCCGCTGGTCTTCAAGTGTTGCCAAATTTCTCGGAGTCTACATTGGAGACCCCTCTGCGGTCGCCGCTGCTACCTGGTCTCCCCTGGTTCAGCGGGTCAATCGCCGCCTAGCACCTTTTTACCGTCTCAAGCCTTTTCTGTCGTTCCTCAGCCGTGCCTACCTCCTCAACACCTTTCTCCAACCATCTTTTTTTCATGCTTGGATTGCGCACCTTCCTCCGCCGTTTTTGCTTCGCGAACTTCAACGTACCTTCACTAATTTCGTCTGGAATGTCATTCATTGGGTGCAGCACTCCACTCTCGTTCTTCCTATTTCTTTTGGTGGTCTCTCTCTCTCCGACATCTCTCTGAAGTTCAAAGCTTTCCACCTTCAAAATTTCCTTCGGAATTTCTCTCTCCAACCTTCTTCTTCTCAAACCATTGTCGACACGCTTCTCTTTCCCCGAAGTCCCCACCTCACTGTCTCAACTTTTCTCCGCATGGACCTCTTTCCTCTCGTTCCGAGCCATTTCCCTGAGTTTTACAGATCCGCTCTTACCCTCTGGCGTTCCTTATATCCTATTCGCCTTCCCCAGCCTCTACTAACGATCTCCTTGCGGAACCTCTCTTCTTTTCTTCTGCTATCCGTTCCTCTGCTTCTTCATATTTGCACTTCTCCACCTGGTTCACCAGTGGCGTGGTGCGAGTCTCTCAACTCGTGGATTCCAACCTTCGCTGGAAATCGCTCTCCCAGATCACTCCTCCTCTTTCGGATTCGCCCATTCATCGTTCTCAGCTTCGATTACTTCAAGTCAGTATTCGTCGACTCTATCCTCTCCTCGCAGATCAACATGGACTTATCTCGCAACCCTCAGCGCCTCATAGCCTTCCTTTTCTTGTGTATCTCAATGATATTCCTTTCCTTCCACATCAGGTTACTGTCAAGCTTCTTTATCAGCATTTTTTAACACATTTTCTTGAACCAATGCCTATTCCCAATGTACCATCTTCAGATTTGCCAGCCACCTGGACAGACTCTCATACTTCTTACGCCTCTCCAAAAGCTTGTGACATTCATTGGTTACATCTTCATCGCCGCCTACTGACTCCTCGAACTCTTCACCGTTTCCGTCATCTGACTTCACCTCTTTGTTTTTTTTGTTCAACCCTCGGAGATATTCATCATGCATACTTCTTGTGTCTGATGTTACAGCCCTTGTTCTCACTGATGTTCTCTCTCCTTCAAAAAGTTTGTGCTCACCTTCACACCATGTCACATTATCTTGTGTTAAGTCACCACTTTCCTTCGGCTCCCACGCATAATCATGTATGCTCCTTCCTAATTCTACAAGCGAAGTATACAATCTATCTGTACTATCATCGCTGCGTCGATCAACCTTCCCTCCGCCGTTATCACACAGCTCGTCGTTTCCTCTGCCGCAGATATCGTCACTCCGTTACAGCCAGACTACAACTCGAATTTGACATTGCACAAGCCAATAACACTGTTCCAAACTTCATGTCCATTTGGTCACCACATCAGCCTTGGTTCCAAGTCGTCGAAAATGTCGTGGAACTGCTGGCTTAACTTTCGGCTCTCCACTACTGTGTTTTATTCCATCATCAGTGTTCTTCATTAGTGTTCTGTGTCTACTTTTCTGCCCAAGTGCGAGACTTACTTTTACTACTGAATTCGCGTTTTGTTTTGAAATTGTTTACCTTTGAACTCTTACTGCTTTACCGTCTGTTTTTTTTTTTTTGGTGGACTCACAGACACATTTTATTTCTATTGTCACCAGTGGACTCATTGACTTATATTTTTTACTACTGTTAAACTGGGCAGCCTGCGAGCGCCCGCTTTTTCACACCTTTTATATTGTATTTATTTGTTTTTTTTAATGCTGGCGATCACCTTGTTCTCTCCCATTTCTTGTTACTATATTTATTTTGTACTTGTATATATTTTGTTCGGGGTTCTTTTCCCAACATTTTGAGCAATAAAGACCTTATGAAGACGAGCCGTTCGTTTCTTTCCTTGCGTCTGTAAAAAAATGTTTTTTTCCTGTGAATTTATCGTCTGCGTTAGTGGTTCGTGTTGACTACGTTGTGGTTTCACCGTTTTGCCTCACTTGAAGTGAGTGTGAGTGCCTTCTGTTACGTTATTTTGTGTTTCTTCTGTGTGACGCAGTTGCAGCAGACAGTGTTGTGTTGTTCGGCTTAGCGGCCATGATGGCTGCTTCCCAAGTTTCGTCTGCTGATTTTATCTCTGCTGGATTTTCTTTAGCTACATCGACCGCTTGTGAGACAACTATGACCTCTTCAAGTGTGGATTTGTCTACTTCTAATTGTGTTTCTGCTTCTAATGTGCTTCGTCCTAATGTTTCTGCATCGAATGTTCTTCGTCCTAATTTGCATATCCTGGGTGCCGAGTCACGTTCTGCTGCCATGGCTGCTACTCCTCCACGTTCGTATGCTGCGACTGCTCGTCCAAACCAATCTCATGCACCTCTTTCTATGCAACCAGAATTTTCTAGAGAAGATAAAGTTCTCAAGATTCGGATTTCTGACGACTCACCAGCAGGTAAAGAACTTTCTTCAGCTTTGTTATTAAGTGTGTATTTTCCGTCTCTTCGTGACACCCCCTCCCCCTCTATTTGGAGGCCTTGGTTAAAGTTGTTCCCAAGGAAAGCATCGTTTCAATTATTCGCATTGGAGGGGGTGTTGTCGTTCATTTTGTTCACCAAAAAGCCACCGACACCGTTCTTGCTACAGGCATTGCTATTGGCTCCTTTCACTTGCAACCTGTTGCTTCTGCACAGCGCCCGGTCACAGTGACATTATCTCCTGTGCCTACTGCTATTCCTGACAACTTACTTGTTGCTGCACTCGGCACTCTTGGTCGAGTAGTGGGAGAGACAAAATTTCTTCCAGCTGCTGCCAGAGACTCTCCTTTCAACTTTGTGCAAGGGGGTCGTCGCCAATATCGTGTTATTTTCCCCACTGACCAAGCCATTTCTTACCGCCCCACAACTCTGCAACTTGTTACGGACACACGAACATACGTTTTCAACTTATTTGCTGGTGTCCAGTGCTTCCGGTGCCGAGCTGAGGGACACCTGGTTTCTGAGTGCCCTCACCGCACACCTGCACCTGGTGCTGTCCCTTCGGCGAAGGTTCCCGATGCACCTCCATCTTCCACTTCTTCCTCCCTTACTACTGAACAAACTGTTGCTCCTATGTCAACCACGTCACCATCTCTGCTAATTGCTCCTTCCATGACTGCAGATATTTCGTTGTCTTTGCCTGTTTCAGAACTGCCATTACCATACAACTCCGAGAAGGCGCTTTCTTTCAAAACAACTACGCAGTTATTGCCAAACACTGAACCGTCTTTACCATTCAATTCCGAACAGCTGCTTTCTTTCAAAACTTCTGCATCTTCATTGCCCAGCACTCAAGCGCCACCACCGTGCAAAAAATTGGCACCCGTTTTACAGCCTGTTTCGCAAATTCAAACGTCTGCTTCTGAACTGTTCAAATCTGCTGTTATTGATGACATCTCATTTCCACATCTTCCTTCTTCTGAGGGCTCCTCTGGACCCAAAACTTCCGGGAAACGCCCAAATTCTGCGGAGTCTTCTCCAAAGCGTTCGCGACGCTCATGGCGTTCTCGGACCAAATCTTCTGCCACTTCCTCTGGAACCTCACCTGGCGTGGAGAATTTTTCTTCTCCACTTCGTACAACAAATAGATTCGCATGCCTCCCTACTGAAGATGATATGGATGTTGCTGCTGATTTAAGTGAATCAGCATCGGTTGCTTCGGATGTTGAAGATGATTCTTCTTTTCCCACCATAACCAAACTTTCAACTCTTTTCAAAGACTGTTCTGTTAAAGTGCAACCGCTCACATACACCGAACTTCTTGAACTAATTCAACACCCTAAAAAACGTAAATTGCTAACAATCCCGTGTATTCAATCCAAGTTAAATAGGTTACCTGAAATGCTTCAACAACTTCAATTACTTGATGAATTTTTGAGAAATATTACTCTTCCTCCTGATGCTGCCCAGTTTCAGCGGCGTCTTTCATACCTGTTGAAGAAGCTCTCAGCTGAACTCGAAAACCATCTACAGCCTGTTCATGATATCCCAACTGATTTATGTTAGTTTCAACTGCCGAAGCTTTGCTGCGTCGGCAACTAATGCTCTTGTCTTCGAAGATATTCGTTATCTTAAAGCTAACATCATTCTCCTGCAGGAAACAAACTGTTCTCCTTTGACAGATATTTCCCGCTGGCGACGCTGGCCTTTTGTCTTTTTTCACAATTTCCGTGCCCATTTGGGGTCCGGCACCGCAATTGGCATTCATAATCGTTTTCTTCCGTTTCTGTCTGACGTTGTTGAGTCACAGAGCCTGCTCGGGATTTTTCAATACCTTTCTTTTCGCTTCCTTTCTACCCGTTTTCATTTGTTAAATTTGCACGTTCCTCGTAGTGATTCAGAAGCTACATCCCTCTTTCTTCATGTTACTACAATTCTCGCTGAGATTCCGTCTTCTGAAATTGTGATTATGGCTGGTGACTTTAACTGTACGCTGCAACCTCTTTTCGATCGTGATGGGTCTCAAGATTTCCGCTCTTCTCTGGTTTCGCAACTCACTCAACTGGTCTTTAATTTTGATCTCCAAGATGCATTTCGCCTTCTCCATCCTGTGACCCGTGATTTCACTTGGTTTCCTCCTGCAGGATCCTCCAACGCTGCTGCACGTTTGGACCGATTTTATGTTTCCAGTTTTTTGCGTTCTTCCCTTGTTTCTGTTTCACATGCTCCAGCTGTTTCCTCCGACCATCGTCCAGTCGTTCTACAATTTCATCTTCCCTCCACTGGTGTCCCTCACCCAATGGTTTGGACCCTTGATAATTTCTGCCTGCAAGATCCAACTTTTATTTCTCATGTCACTTCCATTATTGCGCAATCAGTCAATCAACTTTCCTCCACTGTTGACCCGGCAGCTCTGTGGCTCTCCACCAAGCATTCCATTACTGCGTTTGCTAAACGCTTTTCTTTTTCTGTTCGCACCAATCGTCTTATGGACATAGATTCAATCCGCCGTTCTCTTCAGTCTACCTCGCACACCGATCCTAACTTTGAAATCCTGCAAGCCCGACTTCATCATCGCCTCCAATCATCGGCTAAATCTGCTCTGACTCGCTTGAAGTTCACGCTTCTTCACTTTCATGATGATCCCCTTCAGAGACTTCGTCATCTTGAAGAACATCGAACTAAATACAATACCATCGCTTATCTTTCCCTTCCGGATGGATCTACCACGGCAGACCTCTCCCTCATCTGCCAACATACTCATTCATACTTTTCTGGTCGTTTTCAACCTACTCAGATGCTTCCAGCTGATTCCTCTCCACTTCTTCACGGTCTTCCTCAAGTCCCTCAATGTTTCTTTTCTTCGCTCAGTGCTCCAATCTCACCAGCCGAAATTCGTTCTTCTGTTTTCAGTCTTAATGATCGTTCCTCACCAGGTGAAGACGGTCTTCCTCTTTCCTTTTATAAGGCTTTTCTTCCAACTCTTCTTCCTCTTCTTGTTGCCTGCTTTAACTTCGTTTTTTCTTCTTCTTCCTTTTCTTCATCAGCTTTTTCCTTTGCTCTACTTCGCCTTATTCCAAAATCTGGCAACCTTGGACTCTTGACAAACTGGAGGCCTATTTCCATTCTAAATACCGATTACAAAATCTTTGCCAAAGTTCTTGCTCTTCGCCTTAATCCAGTTCTTTCGCACATCATCCATCCTGATCAGACCTACACTGTTCCTTCTCGCTCAATCGCTTCTAACATCACTGTCATTCGTAACTTATACGCTCTTGCTTCCCGACTCTCTGAACCTCTCGCAATTTTCAATATCGACCAGCGTCAAGCTTTTGATTCAATTAACCACTCATATCTCTTCACTGTTCTTCGCCAGTTTGGTTTTCCTTCCTCCTTCCGTTTGGCGCTTTCCAATCTTTACTCTCACTCCTTCTTTCGTGTTCGTACTTCAGCATTTCTAACCTCTGCTATTCCTTTCGCTAGTGGGATCCGGCAGGGCTGCATCCTGTCGGGTCAACTCTTTGCTCTCTCTTTTGAGCCGCTTTTGATTTGTCTCCGTTCTCGTTTGTTCTCCTCAGTTCCGCGAGGAGTTGTGTGCACCCGTCACCACCACACAGTACTTTCGGCATACGCAGATGACTTAACAGTCTTCATCCGTTCTGAGGGAGCATTCGGAACTCTTCGAAATACCTATCTTGAATATGCTGCGATTTCTGGTTCTTCACTCAACATGGATAAATGCTCTGGATTATGGGCTGGGTCGTGGACGATCCGCGCTGACCGCCCATGGGGTGCCCGCTGGTCTTCAAGTGTTGCCAAATTCCTCGGAGTCTACATTGGAGACCCCTCTGCGGTCGCCACTGCTACCTGGACTCCCCTGGTTCAAAGGGTCAATCGCCGCCTAGCACCTTTTTACCGTCTCAAGCCTTTTCTGTCGTTCCTCAGCCGTGCCTACCTCCTCAACACCTTTCTCCAACCATCTTTTTCATGTTTGGATTGCGCACCTTCCTCCGCAGTTTTTGCTTCGCGAACTTCAACGTACCTTCACTAATTTCGTCTGGAATGTCATTCATTGGGTGCAGCACTCCACTCTCGTTCTTCCTATTTCTTTTGGTGGTCTATATCTCTCCGATATCTCTCTGAAGTTCAAAGCTTTCCACCTTCAAAATTTCCTTCGGAATTTCTTTCTCCAACCTTCTTCTTCTCAAACCATTGTCGACACGCTTCTCTTTCCCCGAAGTCCCCACCTCACTGTCTCAACTTTTCTCCGCATGGACCTCTTTCCTCTCGTTCCGAGCCATTTCCCTGAGTTTTACAGATCCGCTCTTACCCTCTGGCGTTCCTTATATCCTATTCGCCTTCCCCTGCCTCTACTAACGATCTCCTTGCGGAACCTCTCTTCTTTACTTCTGCTATCCGTTCCACTGCTTCTTCATATTTGCACTTCTCCACCTGGTTCACCAGTGGCGTGGTGCGAGTCTCTCAACTCGTGGATTCCAACCTTCGCTGGAAATCGCTCTCCCAGATCACTCCTCCTCTTTCGGATTCGCCCATTCATCGTTCTCAGCTTCGATTACTTCAAGTCAGTATTCGTCGACTCTATCCTCTCCTCGCAGATCAACATGGACTTATCTCGCAACCCTCAGCGCCTCATAGCCTTCCTTTTCTTGTGTATCTCAATGATATTCCTTTCCTTCCTCATCAGGTTACTGTCAAGCTTCTTTATAAGCATTTTTTAACACATTTTCTTGAACCAATGCCTATTCCCAATGTACCATCTTCAGATTTGCCAGCCACCTGGACAGACTCTCATACTTCTCTCGCCTCTCCAAAAGCTTGTGACATTCATTGGTTACATCTTCATCGCCGCCTACTGACTCCTCGAACTCTTCACCGTTTCCGTCATCTGACTTCACCTCTTTGTTTTTTTTGTTCAACCCTCGGAGATGTTCATCATGCATACTTTTTGTGTCTGATGTTACAGCCCTTGTTCTCACTGATGTTCTCTCTCCTTCAAAAAGTTTGTGCTCACCTTCACACCATGTCACATTATCTTGTGTTACGTCACCACTTTCCGTCGGCTCCCATGCATAATCATGTATGCTCCTTCCTAATTCTACAAGCGAAGTATACAATCTATCTGTACTATCATCGCAGCGTCGATCAACCTTCCCTCCGCCGTTATCACACAGCTCGTCGTTTCCTCTGCCGCAGATATCGTCACTCCGTTACAGCCAGACTACAACTCGAATTTGACATTGCACAAGCCAATAACACTGTTCCAAACTTCATGTCTATTTGGTCACCACATCAGCCTTGGTTCCAAGTCGTCGAAAATGTCGTGGAACTGCTGGCTTAACTTTCGGCTCTCCACTACTGTGTTTTATTCCATCATCAGTGTTCTTCATTAGTGTTCTGTGTCTACTTTTCTGCCCAAGTGCGAGACTTACTTTTACTACTGAATTCGCGTTTTGTTTTGAAATTGTTTACCTTTGAACTCTTACTGCTTTACCGTCTGTTTTTTTTTTTTTTTCGGTGAACTCACAGACACATTTTATTTCTATTGCCACCAATGGACTCATTGACTTATATTTTTTACTACTGTTAAACTGGGCAGCCCGCGAGCGCCCGCTTTTTCACACCATTTATATTGTATTTATTTGTTTTTTTTTTAATGCTGGCGATCACCTTGTTCTCTCCCATTTCTTGTTACTATATTTATTTTGTACTTGTATATATTTTGTTCGGGGTTCTGTTCCCAACATTTTGAGCAATAAAGACCTTATGAAGACAAGCCGTTCGTTTCTTTCCTTGCGTCTGTAAAAAAAATGTTTTTTTCCTGTGAATTTATCGTCTGCGTTAGTGGTTCGTGTTGACTGCGTTGTGGATTCACCGTTTTGCCTCACTTGAAGTGAGTGTGTGTGCCTTCTGTTACGTTATTTTGTGTTTCTTCTGTGTGACGCAGTTGCAGCAGACAGTGTTGTGTTGTTCGGCTTAGCGGCCATGATGACTGCTTCCCAAGTTCCGTCTGCTGATTTTATCTCCGCTGGATTTTCGTTGGCTACATCGACCGCTTGTGAGACAACTTTGACCTCTTCAAGTGTGGATTTGTCTTCTTCTAATTGTGTTTCTGCTTCTAATGTGCTTCATCCTAATGTTTCTGCATCGAATGTTCTTCGTCCTAATTTGCATATCCTGGGTGCCGAGTCACGTTCTGCTGCCATGGCTGCTACTCCTCCACGTTCGTATGCTGCGACTGCTCGTCCAAACCAATCTCATACACCTCTTTCCTTGCAACCAGAATTTTCTAGAGAAGATAAAGTTCTCAAGATTCGGATTTCTGACGACTCACCAGCAGGTAAAGAACTTTCCTCAGCTTTGTTATTAAGTGTGTATTTTCCGTCTCTTCGTGACACCCCTCCCCCTCTATTTGGAGGCCTTGGTTAAAGTTGTTCCCAAGGAAAGCATCGTTTCAATTATTCGCATTGGAGGGGGTGTTGTCGTTCATTTTGTTCACCAAAAATCCACCGACACCGTTCTTGCTACAGGCATTGATATTGGCTCCTTTCACTTGCAACCTGTTGCTTCTGCACAGCGCCCGGTCACAGTGACATTATCTCCTGTGCCTACTGCTATTCCTGACAACTTACTTGTTGCTGCACTCGGCACTCTTGGTCGAGTAGTGGGAGAGACAAAATTTCTTCCAGCTGCTGCCAGAGACTCTCCTTTCAACTTTGTGCAAGGGGGTCGTCGCCAATATCGTGTTATTTTCCCCACTGACCAAGCCATTTCTTACCGCCCCACAACTCTGCAACTTGTTACGGACACACGAACATACGTTTTCAACTTATTTGCTGGGGTCCAGTGCTTCCGGTGCCGAGCTGAGGGACACCTGGTTTCTGAGTGCCCTCACCGCACACCTGCACCTGGTGCTGTCCCTTCGATGAAGGTTCACGATGCACCTCTATCTTCCACTTCTTCCTCCCTTACTACTGAACAAACTGTTGCTCCTATGTCAACCACGTCACCATCTCTGCTGATTGCTCCTTCCATGACTGCAGATATTTCGTTGTCTTTACCTGTTTCAGAACTGCCATTACCATACAACTCCGAGAATGGCGCTATCTTTCAAAACAACTACGCAGTTATTGCCAAACACTGATCCGTCTTTACCATTCAATTCCGAACAGCTGCTTTCTTTCAAAACTTCTGGGTCTTCATTGCCCAGCACTCAAGCGCCACCATCGTGCAACAAATTGGCACCAGTTTTACAGCCTGTTTCGCAAATTCAAACGCCTGCTTCTGAACTGTTCAAATCTGCTGTCATTGATGACATCTCATTTCCACCTCTTCCTTCTTCTGAGGGCCCCTCTGGACCCAAAACTTCCGGGAAACGACCAAATTCTGCGGAGTCTTCTCCAAAGCGTTCGCGACGCTCAAGGCGTTCTCGGACCAAATCTTCTGCCACTTCCTCTGGACCCTCACCTGGCGTGGAGAATTTTTCTTCTCCACTTCGTACAACAAACAGATTCGCATGCCTCCCTACTGAAGATGATATGGATGTTGCTGCTGATTTAAGTGAATCAGCATCGGTTGCTTCGGATGTTGAAGATGATTCTTCATTTCCCACCATAACCAAACTTTCAACTCTTTTCAAAGACTGTTCTGTTCCAGTGCAACCGCTCACATACACCGAACTTCTTGAACTTATTCAACACCCTAAAAAACGTAAAAAATTGCTAACAATCCCGTGTATTCAATCCAAGTTAAATAGGTTACCTGAAATGCTTCAACAACTTCAATTACTTGATGAATTTTTGAGAAATATAACTCTTCCTCCTGATGCTGCCCAGTTTCAGCGGCGTCTTTCATACCTGTTGAAGAAGCTCTCAGCTGAACTCGAAAACCATCTACAGCCTGTTCATGATATCCCAACTGAGTTGTGTTAGTTTCAACTGCCGAAGCTTTGCTGCGTCGGCAACTAATGCTCTTGTCTTCGAAGATATTCGTTATCTTAAAGCTAACATCATTCTCCTGCAGGAAACAAACTGTTCTCCTTTGACAGACATTTCCCGCTGGCGACGCTGGCCTTTTGTCTTTTTTCACAATTTCCGTGCCCATTTGGGGTCCGGCACCGCAATTGGCATTCATAATCGTTTTCTTCCGTTTCTGTCTGACGTTGTTGAGTCACAGAGCCTGCTTGGGATTTTTCAATACCTTTCTTTTCGCTTCCTTTCTACCCGTTTTCATTTGTTAAATTTGCACGTTCCTCGTAGTGATTCAGAAGCTACATCCCTCTTTCTTCATGTTACTACAATTCTCACTGAGATTCCGTCTTCTGAAATTGTGATAATGGCTGGTGACTTTAACTGTACGCTGCAACCTCTTTACGATCGTGATGGGTCTCAAGATTTCCGCTCTTCTCTGGTTTCGCAACTCACTCAACTGGTCTTTAATTTTGATCTCCAAGATGCATTTCGCCTTCTCCATCCTGTGACCCGTGATTTCACTTGGTTTCCTCCTGCAGGATCCTCCAACGCTGCTGCACGTTTGGACCGATTTTATGTTTCCAGTTTTTTGCGTTCTTCCCTTGTTTCTGTTTCACATGCTCCAGCTGTTTCCTCCGACCATCGTCCAGTCGTTCTACAATTTCATCTTCCCTCCACTGGTGTTCCTCACCCATTGGTTTGGACCCTTGATGATTTCTGCCTGCAAGATCCAACTTTTATTTCTCAGGTCAATTCCATTATTGCGCAATCAGTCAATCAACTTTCCTCCACTGTTGACCCGGCAGCTCTGTGGCTCTCCACCAAGCATTCCATTACTGCGTTTGCTAAACGCTTTTGTTTTTCTGTTCGCACCAATCGTCTTATGGACATAGATTCAATCCGCCGTTCTCTTCAGTCTACCTCGCACACCGATCCTAACTTTGAAATCCTGCAAGCCCGGCTTCATCATCGCCTCCAATCATCAGCTAAATCTGCTCTGACTCGCTTGAAGTTCACCCTTATTCACTTTCAAGATGATCCCCTTCAGAGTCTACGTCATCTTGAAGAACATCGAACTAAATACAATACCATCGCTTATCTTTCCCTTCCGGATGGATCTACCACGGCAGACCCCTCCCTCATCTGCCAACATACTCATTCATATTTTTCTGGTCGTTTCCAACCTTCCCAGATGCCTCCAGCTGATTCCTCTCCACTTCTTCACGGTCTTCCTCAAGTCCCTCAATGTTTCTTTTCTTCGCTCAGTGCTCCAATCTCACCAGCCGAAATTCGTTCTTCTGTTTTCAGTCTTAATGATCGTTCCTCACCAGGTGAAGACGGTCTTCCTCTTTCCTTTTATAAGGCTTTTCTTCCAACTCTTCTTCCTCTTCTTGTTGCCTGTTTTAACTTCGTTTTTCTTCGTCTTCCTTTTCTTCATCAGCTTTTTCCTTTGCTCTACTTCGCCTTATTCCAAAATCTGGCAACCTTGGACTCTTGACAAACTGGCGGCCTATTTCCATTCTAAATACCGATTACAAAATCTTTGCCAAAGTTCTTGCTCTTCGCCTTAATCCAGTTCTTTCACACATCATCCATCCTGATCAGACCTACACTGTTCCTTCTCGCTCAATCGCTTCTAACATCACTGTCATTCGTAACTTATACTCTCTTGCTTCTCGACTCTCTGAACCTCTCGCAATTTTCAATATCGACCAGCGTCAAGCTTTTGATTCAATTAACCACTCATATCTCTTCACTGTTCTTCGCCAGTTTGGTTTTCCTTCCTCCTTCCGTTTGGCGCTTTCCAATCTTTACTCTCACTCCTTCTTTCGTGTTCGTACTTCAGCATTTCTCACCTCTGCTATTCCTTTCGCCAGTGGGATCCGGCAGGGCTGCCCCCTGTCGGGTCAACTCTTTGCTCTCTCTTTTGAACCGCTTTTGATTTGTCTCCGTTCTCGTTTGTTTTCCTCAGTTCCGCGAGGAGTTGCGTGCACACGTCACCACCACACAGTTCTTTCGGCTTACGCAGATGACCTAACAGTCTTCATCCGTTCTGAGGGAGCATTCGGAACTCTTCGAAATACCTATCTTGAATATGCTGCGATTTCTGGTTCTTCACTCAACATGGATAAATGCTCTGGATTATGGGCTGGGTCGTGGACGATCCGCGCTGACCGCCCATGGGGTGCCCGCTGGTCTTCAAGTGTTGCCAAATTTCTCGGAGTCTACATTGGAGACCCTCTGCGGTCGCCGCTGCTACCTGGTCTCCCCTGGTTCAGCGGGTCAATCGCCGCCTAGCACCTTTTTACCGTCTCAAGCCTTTTCTGTCGTTCCTCAGCCGTGCCTACCTCCTCAACACCTTTCTCCAACCATCTTTTTTTCATGCTTGGATTGCGCACCTTCCTCCGCCGTTTTTGCTTCGCGAACTTCAACGTACCTTCACTAATTTCGTCTGGAATGTCATTCATTGGGTGCAGCACTCCACTCTCGTTCTTCCTATTTCTTTTGGTGGTCTCTCTCTCTCCGACATCTCTCTGAAGTTCAAAGCTTTCCACCTTCAAAATTTCCTTCGGAATTTCTCTCTCCAACCTTCTTCTTCTCAAACCATTGTCGACACGCTTCTCTTTCCCCGAAGTCCCCACCTCACTGTCTCAACTTTTCTCCGCATGGACCTCTTTCCTCTCGTTCCGAGCCATTTCCCTGAGTTTTACAGATCCACTCTTACCCTCTGGCGTTCCTTATATCCTATTCGCCTTCCCCCAGCCTCTACTAACGATCTCCTTGCGGAACCTCTCTTCTTTTCTTCTGCTATCCGTTCCTCTGCTTCTTCATATTTGCACTTCTCCACCTGGTTCACCAGTGGCGTGGTGCGAGTCTCTCAACTCGTGGATTCCAACCTTCGCTGGAAATCGCTCTCCCAGATCACTCCTCCTCTTTCGGATTCGCCCATTCATCGTTCTCAGCTTCGATTACTTCAAGTCAGTATTCGTCGACTCTATCCTCTCCTCGCAGATCAACATGGACTTATCTCGCAACCCTCAGCGCCTCATAGCCTTCCTTTTCTTGTGTATCTCAATGATATTCCTTTCCTTCCACATCAGGTTACTGTCAAGCTTCTTTATCAGCATTTTTTAACACATTTTCTTGAACCAATGCCTATTCCCAATGTACCATCTTCAGATTTGCCAGCCACCTGGACAGACTCTCATACTTCTTACGCCTCTCCAAAAGCTTCATTGGTTACATCTTCATCGCCGCCTACTGACTCCTCGAACTCTTCACCGTTTCCGTCATCTGACTTCACCTCTTTGTTTTTTTTGTTCAACCCTCGGAGATATTCATCATGCATACTTCTTGTGTCTGATGTTACAGCCCTTGTTCTCACTGATGTTCTCTCTCCTTCAAAAAGTTTGTGCTCACCTTCACACCATGTCACATTATCTTGTGTTACGTCACCACTTTCCGTCGGCTCCCACGCATAATCATGTATGCTCCTTCCTAATTCTACAAGCGAAGTATACAATCTATCTGTACTATCATCGCTGCGTCGATCAACCTTCCCTCCGCCGTTATCACACAGCTCGTCGTTTCCTCTGCCGCAGATATCGTCACTCCGTTACAGCCAGACTACAACTCGAATTTGACATTGCACAAGCCAATAACACTGTTCCAAACTTCATGTCTATTTGGTCACCACATCAGCCTTGGTTCCAAGTCGTCGAAAATGTCGTGGAACTGCTGGCTTAACTTTCGGCTCTCCACTACTGTGTTTTATTCCATCATCAGTGTTCTTCATTAGTGTTCTGTGTCTACTTTTTCTGCCCAAGTGCGAGACTTACTTTTACTACTGAATTCGCGTTTTGTTTTGAAATTGTTTACCTTTGAACTCTTACTGCTTTACCGTCTGTTTTTTTTTTTTTTTTGGTGGACTCACAGACACATTTTATTTCTATTGTCACCAGTGGACTCATTGACTTATATTTTTTACTACTGTTAAACTGGGCAGCCTGCGAGCGCCCGCTTTTTCACACCTTTTATATTGTATTTATTTGTTTTTTTTTTAATGCTGGCGATCACCTTGTTCTCTCCCATTTCTTGTTACTATATTTATTTTGTACTTGTATATATTTTGTTCGGGGTTCTTTTCCCAACATTTTGAGCAATAAAGACCTTATGAAGACAAGCCGTTCGTTTCTTTCCTGAGCGTCTTTAAAAAATGCTTAAAAACCAGAAAATGACTTTTTCTTAATTTTTTTTTTTTTTTGTAAAAAAGGGACGATAGTTGTAAGTTTATGCTGTGAAAATTGCAATGCGTTATAATTTATAGTTTGCCATATATCCGTTTTTTTAAATGGATCCCATCGCGAAATAGTTTTGTGAAATTTAGAAATATAATTTCTCGTAAACTAAATCAAAATTAAAAAAAAAGCTGTACGAGGTGCAAAATTTCAGTCATGGTACTACATACCTACAAAGTTTCGTGGCTCTGTTGCTGTTAGTGTGTCCGGGACGCGACCTGATAGCACTTGTTTGCTTACCTTAACTTTGAAATACAATAGCTCTTGAAGTTTCGCTAGAATCGAGGAACGGTTAATTTCAGCGTGTTCTCCAAACAATTCTCTACAAACGACGTAAATTTCATATTTTTATGATCAATACGTTTTGCGGTGCGAGTTAGGAAAGCACGAATGTCGCTAAATTTCTAAAACAGCGGCAGCAGCGGCGGTAGTTACTTTGTTTCTGAATAGCGAGATACAAAAGGCATCCTGAAAGTAATACCTCATCCCACATACATTTTTAGTTATAGAAGAAAAATGTGAAACTTGGTGGGAAAATACTTGGACATATTGTTAATAATGCCAGCCTATTCAAAGTATTGTCCATCAGTTTGTATTGATTTCCGCCATCTTTGAACCCATTGGTAAAATCCATTTTGGAAAAATTCCTAAAGCTGTTGTTTCACCAATGAGTTCACAGCCAGTTTAACGTCTCTCACATCGTCGAAACGTACCCCCACGAAGGGTGTTTTTCGTAGATGCTAACAGTAAAAAGTCTGGGGGAGCCAAATCAGGACTGTGGATCACCATTCACCCCATTTTGGCAATAGCCTCCGAAGACAACACTATGAAGTGGAATGTCACGTCTTTTCCTTCTGATAGCTTCCTGTAGCATCTTCAGTGTCTGCACATAGTGAGCACTATTTATTGTTGGACCCCTTTAAAGGAAATCAGTCAAAATGACACCACATTGGCCCAGAAAATTGTCACCATCACTTTCCTTTCGGAACGAGTCCTTTTCACCTCTTTCTGTTTAGGTGGAGATATGCGGTGACATTCCATTGATTCACGTTTCTGGGTCATTTAAGAACACCCAGGTTTCATCCCCCGTCACAACATTAGAGAAAAACACCTCACCCTTCCTCTCATAACAGTCCAAGAGTTTCTGGTGGATGTCCATCCTTTGAACAAATTTCCTGTAGCCCAGATCCCTAATTAATATTTCCATAGCAGTATGACCACAATGAATTGCAGTACACAACTCCTAGATGGTGACACGACGATCAGCTGTGATGAGGTCTGTCACTTGTTGCCTGTTGGCATCTGTCACTGCAGTTGCGGGTCTTCCACTCCGGTGTTTGTCCTACACTGAACTTTCTCCCTCTCGAAACCTCTTCATCCATCTTTGGACATTACTGATATCGATTGTGGCAGCTCCATACACCGCCAGGAGTCTTCTGTGGATTTCTGGAACCTCACATCCCTTTTTTTCAGGAACTCAATTACGGCTCGCTGTTTTTCTCTGTCATTCATGATCTTTATTTCCGATTGTGAAAAAATTGTATTCCCACATTGGTAGCTTAGCATAGTACATGGCACTGCAGTTTCGTGAAAATCACTTCAAAATTTCAAAATTTATTAATGAGGAGGCATTACTTTCACGATGCTCCTTGTATCATAGCAACAACAATAAACCAAGGAAGATGGCATCGAATTTTGAGTTGTAAAGAGCACGTCCTTTGAATCCTTTCCGCCGGGAATTAATTTTATCATAGTTATACAAAAATAAATAGACACGGTTAGAAAATAACCTAACATATTTCTACACTATATAGACCACAGTGATTGGACACTGTAATTAAATAGAAAACAGTATTCTGTTTAGATGAGTAGCGGGCAGATTCTCCATTTGTAGATATTACAGCAACCAACTGTGGAGCTAATCTCTCCACAAGTCCATTGCGTACAGGGAGGGAGGGATGTTCTTCCATTCCGCCTTGAGTACATCGACCAGCTCTGTTAGTGAAGAAGGTCGTGTTGGTCTAGACCTCAGCCGTTGTTCACCACCCGACGAGGTTAAGTGTCCAGAAATCCATTGAGTACGGGGAAAGCGGGATGTTCCTCCATTCCGCCTTGAGTACATCGACCAACACTGTTTGTGAAGAAGGTCGTATTGGTCCATACCTCACTCGCTGTTCACCACCCGTCGAGGTTAACTGTCCACAAGTCCATTGAGTGCGGGGAGAGTGGGATGCTCCTCCATTCCACCTTGAGTACATCGACCAACTCTGTCAGTGAAGAAGGTCGTGTCGGTCTGGACCTCAACCGTTGTTCACCGTCCGAAGAGATTAACTGTCCAGAAGTCCATTGAGTACTGGGAGAGCGGGATGTTCCTCCACTCCGCCTTGAGTACATCGAACAACTCTGTTTGTGAAGAAGGTCGTATTGGTCTATACCTCACTCGCTGTTCACCAACCGTCGAGGTAAACTGTCCACAATTCCATTGAGTGCGGAGAGAGCAGGATGTTCCTCAATTCCGCCTTGAGTACATCGACCAACTCTGTCAGTAAAGAAGGTCGTGTTGGTCTATACCTCACTCGCTGTTCACCACCTGTCGAGGTTAACTGTCCACAAGTCCATTGAGTGCGGGGAGGGTGGGATGTTCCTCCATTCCGCCTTGGGTACATCGACCAACTCTGTCAGTAAAGAAGGTCGTGTTAGTCTAGACCTCAGCCTTTGTTCACCACCCGAAAAGGTTAACTGTCCACAAGTCCATTGAGTGCGGGGAGGGTGGGATATTCCTCCATTCCGCCTTGGGTACATCGACCAACTCTGTCAGTAAAGAAGGTCGTGTTAGTCTAGACCTCACCCGTTGTTCACCACCGGTCGAGGTAAACTGTCCATAAGTCCATTGAGTGCGGAGAGAGCGGGATGTTCCTCCATTCCGCCTTGGGTACATCGACCAACTCTGTCAGTAAAGAAGGTCGTGTTAGTCTAGACCTCACCCGTTGTTCACCACCCGTCGAGGTTAACTGTCCACAAGTCTATTGAGTACGGAGAGAGCGGGATGTTCCTCCATTACGCCTTGAGTACATCGACCAACTCTGTTTGTGAAGAAGATCGTTATGGTCTATACCTCACTCGCTGTTCACCACCCGTCGAGGTTAACTGTCCACAAGTCCATTGAGTGCGGAGAGAGCGATCCTCCATTAGACCTTGAGTACATCGACCAACTCTGTCAGTGAAGAAGGTCGTGTCGGTCTAGACCTCAGCCTTTGTTCACCACCCGAAAAGGTTAACTGTCCGCAAGTCCATTGAGTGCGGGGAGAGCGAGATGTTCCTCCATTCCACCTTGAGTACATCGACCAACTCCGTCAGTGAAGAAGGTCGTGTCGGTCTAGACCTCAGCCTTTGTTCACCCCCGAAGAGGTTAACTGTTCACAAGTCCATTGAGTGCGGGGAGAGTGGGATGTTCCTCCATTCCACCTTGAGTACATCGACCAAATCTGTCAGTGAAGAAGAACGTGTCAGTCTAGACCTCAGCCTTTGTTCACCACCCGAAAAGGTTAACTGTCCGCAAGTCCATTGAGTGCGGGGAGAGCGAGATGTTCCTCCATTCCACCTTGAGTACATCGACCAACTCTGTCAGTGAAGAAGGTCGTGTCGGTCTAGACCTCAGCCTTTGTTCACCCCCGAAGAGGTTAACTGTTCACAAGTCCATTGAGTGCGGGGAGAGTGGGATGTTCCTCAATTCCGCCTTGAGTACATCGACCAACTCTGTCAGTAAAGAAGGTCGTGTTGGTCTATACCTCACTCGCTGTTCACCACCCGTCGAGGTTAACTGTCCACAAGTCCATTGAGTGCGGGGAGGGTGGGATGTTCCTCCATTCCGCCTTGGGTACATCGACCAACTCTGTCAGTAAAGAAGGTCGTGTTAGTCTAGACCTCACCCGTTGTTCACCACCGGTCGAGGTAAACTGTCCATAAGTCCATTGAGTGCGGAGAGAGCGGGATGTTCCTCCATTCCGCCTTGGGTACATCGACCAAATCTGTCAGTAAAGAAGGTCGTGTTAGTCTAGACCTCACCCATTGTTCACTACCCGTCGAGGTTAACTGTCCACAAGTCTATTGAGAATGGGGAGAGCGGGATGTTCCTCCATTACGCCTTGAGTACATCGACCAACTCTGTTTGTGAAGAAGATCGTTATGGTCTATACCTCACTCGCTGTTCACCACCCGTCGAGGTTAACTGTCCACAAGTCCATTGAGTGCGGAGAGAGCGAGATGTTCCTCTATTCCACCTTGAGTACATCGACCAACTCTGTCAGTGAAGAAGGTCGTGTCGGTCTAGACCTCAGCCTTTGTTCACCACCCGAAAAGGTTAACTGTCCGCAACTCCATTGAGTGCGGGGAGAGCGAGATGTTCCTCCATTCCACCTTGAGTACATCGACCAACTCTGTCAGTGAAGAAGGTCGTGTCGGTCTAGACCTCAGCCTTTGTTCACCCCCGAAGAGGTTAACTGTTCACAAGTCCATTGAGTGCGGGGAGAGTGGGATGTTCCTCCATTCCACCTTGAGTACATCTACCAAATCTGTCAGTGAAGAAGGTCGTGTCAGTCTAGACCTCAGCCTTTGTTCACCACCCGAAAAGGTTAACTGTCCGCAAGTCCATTGAGTGCGGGGAGAGTATGATTTTCCTCCATTCCGCCTTGGGTACATCGACCAACTCTGTCAGTAAAGAAGATCGTGTTAGTCTAGACCTCACCCGTTGTTCACCACCCGTCGAGTTTAACTGTCCACAAGTCTATTGAGTACCGGGAGAGCGGGATGTTCCTCCATTCCGCCTTGAGTATTTCGACCAACACTGTTTGTGAAGAAGGTCGTATTGGTCCATACCTCACTCGCTGTTCACCACCCGTCGAGGTTACCGGTCCAGAAATCCATTGAGTACGGGGAAAGCGGGATGTTCCTCTATTCCGCATTGTGTACATCGACCAACTCTGTCAGTAAAGAAGGTCGTGTTAGTCTAGACCTCACCCGTTGTTCACCACCCGTCGAGGTTAACTGTCCACAAGTCTATTGAGTACGGGGAGAGCGGGATGTTCCTCCATTCCGCCTGGAGTACATCGACCAACACTGTTTGTGAAGAAGGTCGTATTGGTCCATACCTCACTCGCTGTTCACCACCCGTCGAGGTTAATTGTTCACAAGTCCATTGAGTGCTGAGAGAGCGAGATGTTCCTCCATTCCACCTTGAGTACATCGACCAACTCTGTCAGTGAAGAAGGTCGTGTCGGTCTGGACCTCAACCGTTGTTCACCGTCCGAAGAGATTAACTGTCCAGAAGTCCATTGAGTACTGGGAGAGCGGGATGTTCCTCCACTCCGCCTTGAGTACATCGAACAACTCTGTTTGTGAAGAAGGTCGTATTGGTCTATACCTTACTCGCTGTTCACCACCCGTCGAGGTTAACTGTCCAAGTCCATTGAGTGCGGGGAGAGCGAGATGTTCCTCCATTCCACCTTGAGTACATCGACCAACTCTGTCAGTGAAGAAGGTCGTATTGGTCTATACCTCACTCGCTGTTCACCACCCGTCGAGGTAAACTGTCCACAAGTCTATTGAGTACCGGGAGAGCGGGATGTTCCTCCATTCCGCCTTGAGTATTTCGACCAACACTGTTTGTGAAGAAGGTCGTATTGGTCCATACCTCACTCGCTGTTCACCACCCGTCGAGGTTACCGGTCCAGAAATCCATTGAGTACGGGGAAAGCGAGATGTTCCTCTATTCCGCATTGAGTATTTCGACCAACACTGTTCGTGAAGTAGGTCGTATTGGTCCATACCTCACTCGCTGTTCACCACCCGTCGTGGTTACCTGTCCAGAAATCCATTGAGTACGGGGAAAGCGGGATGTTCCTCCATTCCGCCTTGAGTACATCGACCAACACTGTTTGTGAAGAAGGTCGTATTGGTCCATACCTCACTCGCTGTTCACCACCCGTCGAGGTTAACTGTCCACAAGTCCATTGAGTGCGGGGAGAGTGGGATGTTCCTCCATTCCACCTTGAGTACATCGACCAACTCTGTCAGTAAAGAAGGTCGTGTTAGTCTAGACCTCACCCGTTGTTCACCACCGGTCGAGGTAAACTGTCCATAAGTCCATTGAGTGCGGAGAGAGCGGGATGTTCCTCCATTCCGCCTTGGGTACATCGACCAAATCTGTCAGTAAAGAAGGTCGTGTTAGTCTAGACCTCACCCATTGTTCACTACCCGTCGAGGTTAACTGTCCACAAGTCTATTGAGAATGGGGAGAGCGGGATGTTCCTCCATTACGCCTTGAGTACATCGACCAACTCTGTTTGTGAAGAAGATCGTTATGGTCTATACCTCACTCGCTGTTCACCACCCGTCGAGGTTAACTGTCCACAAGTCCATTGAGTGCGGGGAGAGTGGGATGTTCCTCCATTCCGCCTTGTGTACATCGACCAACTCTGTCAGTAAAGAAGGTCGTGTTAGTCTAGACCTCACCCGTTGTTCACCACCCGTCGAGGTTAACTGTCCACAAGTCTATTGAGTACGGGGAGAGCGGGATGTTCCTCCATTCCGCCTGGAGTACATCGACCAACACTGTTTGTGAAGAAGGTCGTATTGGTCCATACCTCACTCGCTGTTCACCACCCGTCGAGGTTAATTGTTCACAAGTCCATTGAGTGCTGAGAGAGCGAGATGTTCCTCCATTCCACCTTGAGTACATCGACCAACTCTGTCAGTGAAGAAGGTCGTGTCGGTCTAGACCTCAGCCTTTGTTCACCACCTGAAGAGGTTAACTGTCCACAAGTCCATTGAGTGCGGGGAGAGTGGGATGTTCCTCCATTCCACCTTGGGTACATCGACCAACTCTGTCAGTAAAGAACGTCGTGTTGGTCTACACCTCACCCTTCGTTCAAGTTAATTCCATAGGAGTTCAATGGGATCGAGATCCGGGCTTTGAGCAGACCAGTCCATCCGCGAGTTCTGATTTTCCTCATACACTCCATTGTAGTCCTGGAAACATGACAAGTGGCATTGTGGTCCTGGAAGAAACTGTCACAACGTTGGGAGTATTGAGTTATCCAGGATATCTCTATACAGAACAGAGTTCATGTTGCCATGTATAACAACCAGTGTACCCACACCGTACCAGCTGAAACAGTCCCATACCATAACTCTACCGCTTCCATGCTTCACAGTCGCCACTGTACACTCTGGAAGCAGACGTTCTCCACGTAACCTCCAAAACGAGACACATCCATCTAATCGGAACAATGCGAAGCGGGATTCATCGCTCTCCAACACCTGCCGGCATTGATACAATGTCCATTTTTGTGCTAATAAATACACAGTTGACGTACTCCAGGAACTTCGAATAGAAGTCATCGCTTATTCCACGTTTATAAGTGAGTCATGGAAAAATTATCACTGGCCGCCACAGGGAATCGAACCCAGGGTCTTCCAGTTACGCGCCGGATATGCTTCCACTGCACCACAACGGCCTCAAAATTCTCCAGACTCACATACGACAAACTTCCAAACCACCTGGCAGGTTTCTTTCTTTGGAGCCCTGCACAATGCTTTGTGATGAAAGGTTTATGGAAGTCTGTTCGGCCATGAAACCCAAGTACCCCAGCAGAAACACAAGTGTTGGGAGACTGCTGGCCACCAGCTGGCCGTGATGGGTCACTACTGGCTGAAATCTGCCGCTCACGGCCCGGTAGCGGTCCGTTGGTGGTAGCTCCATCAGTCGGCAACCATTGATGGCCCTGCAGCATCGCCGTGAATTGCGGGCATCCAAGCAAGTGACGCTAGTGGCCCGTAGCTGGCAACCGATGCACGACTAGGTGGAAGCAACGGGACTGCGCATTCGCAGAAGCAACACGTGCTCTGTCTCTAGTGGTACCAGTTAGTTGAAGACTACGCTTTCGCCATCGTGTTATTTTAGTAGATGTTAAGAAAAAAAGCCATATGTAGAGAATTAATTTCCTAATGAAATGCCACGTCGATGAAGATATCAGATCAAGTCATAAAGTACTAGATTACAGCCATGAAATACACCCACTCCATTTCAATGAATAACAAGAAATGATTTCTATGTAACCTATCGTTTTAACATACACTAAACCACTTGAAACAAAAGTCCCGAAAAAACATGTAAAAATCCTTATGTTGGAAAAAAATAAGAATTATACGCGTACAAAATTCATCTATTATTAAAAAAAATACGCTATGTGGATATAATGTACTCATCCATGTGTTGAATACACAAGACTGGAGGATTTCGCTTCTAAAAATAACGAGAAGTAAAGTAAAATACATCTTTCCTCTTTAAAACAAATGTAGCTTCGGACAGCGGAAAGGAAAGATACAATGTTAAAAATGTAACAGAATGTGACATGAACGGGTAAATATATTAATTCAACAATCGCATTTCAAGACAAGACGACAATAATAGCACAAAACTTTGTAAAGCTCCTTTAAGTTGGTACACTCCTTGAAAATGAGTGAAGTTCCCTTAAGGTAAAAAAAAAAAACAGAACAAAAAAACTGTCGTTACGTTGAAAAATAAATTTATGAATTATATGAAACTGATATTTATTAAAAATACCTCGCAATATTGTAAAATTAAAGAGAGTAACAATTGATTATACGTTGCGCAGGAAAGAGACTCAGCTGCAAGCTAATGCTCCGGCGTCGCGGTAAATCAGTCCAGTTGGTAGAGCGCGGTTCGTTTCCAGCCATATCCAGACTGGTATTTTCCCAGTCGGTTGAGAAAATTTCTCCAACGCAGTGCTATAATTCTGAAGTTTTGTAAGGGAGAAAAATAACATGTTGTGGCTTTGGAAAACTGCGGTTATCCTTGCTTATTTTTTTTTTTTTTTTTTTTTGTATGGCTAATACTGGGAAATTGGCGGACAAGATTCGGCAAGCCATCAGTTACGTCCCGTTATTGCCAGCAGCCACTTCCGGGAAAATAGCGGGCCACATCAGACTAGCCATCATTTATGCCACGTGCTTGTAGGGCCGCTGAAGGGACATTTGTGGCAACTACTTCCTGTGTTGGACAACTGATGGCCCATATGGCAACTGATGGGGGTGCCAACTGTTGGCAAGCTGCTGGCTCTTCTGTTGGCCGCCCGGACATTTTATTGACGGTTCGGTAGCTACAACATGGTGCTGGTCCATTGCCGGCAGTGCTGGCTTCCAGCAATTTCTCAGTGCTTGCCCAGCAAGACTGTTTTTGCTGGGACATGGACCTCTCTTCGAAGTGTCTTGGTGAAGACCATAACATCCGTGGCCATCTGGAAGTCACGTGATGCGGCTTGCATTGATCGGGACGTGGTTTTCCCGATATCTCTCTGCAGCACCCTTTAGTCCCCGGGTTGCAGTTTCGTGGGTTATCCTGGGCGAAGTGAATTCCTGCGATGTCCCATCTTCTCATACTTGTTGATGTCAAAGGAAACATTCGACTTAGTGACCTTTCTGACATCAGAAATACTCCTTTTTCTCATATCTCCAATTAATCAGCCTATTATAACGCAAATTTCATAATTGGAAAGCTCTTTCCTGAGAAGCATTTTATCAGCGATTGATCTGAGATACTCCTTTTGCCGTTCTTAGACTTTATCGACCACGTGTCTGCTCGGAGTAGACACGTAATGGATAAAGCAGCAGACACAGTGGCTAATAGATAAAACATCCAGACGTAGTAACAGCTACTTATATTAGGAACCAAATTCGTTCTGGATCATAACAAAAATGAAACAAACACGCTGTCAAACCACGATGAATATTATGACCAAGAACTCAAGATGTCAGCTACTAAAAGATAACATTTATTTACGAGTTAAAAGATATACACAAAACCAAGAGGTTAAAAATCAGTGACAAGATCTTTTCGGGGCTTCTGTTTCAGGACTTTCAAAAGTGAATATAACCCTAACTGAGCACAACCAACAATTATTGCGACAGCTGCAAATAAATATGCCTTACTCTTTGCAGAAAGTTTATGTATCCACAAATTCTCCTCAAACTGCTGTAATGAAGATTCCCCTGTTCTCATTCCACAACCTTGGCTAAACTTAATGAATGAATTCGGCCACATTCCCAATGATGAATAAAACTCTATAATTTTTATCTTTTTTTCCTTTTTTTTACTTTATTTTAATGCATGATTGCCGATTATCTGTTGGCAACATGTTACTACCTTCTCAGCAGCGCATGATGGTCTACTTTATATTTAACATGAGTATAAATGTCCATGTGCGCGTTACATTCTGTGTCACTTGACCTGAAGATTGGTGCTTCAGAAGCCCCGAAAGATCTTGTCACTGATTTTTAACCTCTTGGTGTTGTGTATATACACTGCTGGCCACCCAAAATGCAACACCAAGTACGAAGCATCCGATTGGCCTAAAATTCGCAGCTTGCGTCGCCCGCGAGTAGACATGCAAACGATTAGCATTGCAGGGCATATGCAAATCATGTGCGCCCGGCACACCACCGAGAAGCACTATAAGAAGGGTGCACATAAGGCGGGTGTAAGTAGTGGAAGTGTGTTGTGCTGCCGGACCTGTGCGTGGGAAGCTTCCTGATGCCTCGTCACAGAATACGGCAGTCATTCCATCACGTTTCGGAGTTCGACAGAGGACGAATAGTGACTTATCGTGACAGCGGTTTATTCGTACGGAGACATCGGCGCCCGTGTGGGACGACATCCAGCCACACTGAGGCGAGTATGAATTCTGTGGGTGCAGGAGGAACGGACGAACCGACGTGAGTGATAGCCGCAGCCGCAGCACACCACCAAACGAGAGGACCGGCATTCTGCGCGGCGAGCACTGACGGCTCGCACCGCCACGTCACGAACGTTAGCGCAGGAATTAGGGTGTGTTGCGCAACAACCTGTGTCAGCACGTACCGTTCGACGTCGTCTGCAGGAGCGGGAACAAGTCGCACGGCGCCCATTGCTCCGATTGCCATTGACGTTACACCACCGGCGAGTGCGGCGGCAGTGGGCCGTTGAACGCTGCACCTGGACTACGGAATGGCACGACATTGTCTTATCCGACGCATTCTGCGTCTTCCTGAAACACCACGATGGTCGAATCCGCGTGTGACCGCGCCGCGGCGAGAGACTGTATAACGCCTGCATTATGCATCGCCATATCGGTCCGTCGCCTAGCGTTATGGTTTGGCGCGGAATTTGTTATGAAACCCGCACCTCTCTGGTACGCATTGCCTGTACACTCAACCGCCACGGCTACTTCTCCGACGTTTTGGAGGCTGTATTCCTCCCTTACCTGCAGGACCTGCCAGCGGCCACGTTTCAACTGAACAACGCGCGCCTGCACGTGGCACGCATCGTGCAACAATTCTTCACGGTCCACCAGGTGTCACTGCTGCCGTGGCCCGCCTGTTCTCCCGATATGTCGCCCATCGAACACGTCTGGTTGCTGATCGGCAACCGAGTGGCCCGGCAAGCACCACCCGCGGCTACGCCTGATGAACTGTGGCAACGTGTGGGAGCATCTTGGACCGACAAACCACAAGCCCACATCCAAAGCCTCTTTCGTTCGATGCCGCGGCGTGTACCGGCCGTTATTGCCAGCCATGGGGGACACACGAACTATTGATGTCTGCGTGTTCCGCAAGTCGCACGGGCCTGTAAGCTCAATCGTTTCATCTTTGTATCTGTTGTTATGTGTCCAGTAAATCTGGCTTTGCTATCTCGTGTCCTTCTTGGTGTTGCATTTTGGGTGGCCAGCAGTGTATTTTAACTTGTAAATAAATGTCATCTTTTAGTAGCCGACACCCTGAGTTCTTGGTCATAATATTCGTCGTGTTTGGACAGCGTGTTTGTTTCATTTTTGTTAAAATGTATATTACGAGAATTAACAAATGGCGCACAAAAGGTTTCTCCTAACAGAAGTAGGTATAGAGACAAAAATAATTTAAAATCGAACAGTTAGAAGACGAAATGTAGAAGGAAACATAATATAATTGCACATTGTATAGGGGGAGAATTTTGCATGAAAGAAAAGTTGAAAAAAGACGAAAAGTATTCTTCATAGAAAAAAGCTATGCTAAGTTTTTCAAATGCGTCACCCGAAAGCATATACAGCAAATAAAAGAAGCTTTTCACCTTAAACTACCCTTACGGGAAATCTGTACATTATTTAAAGAGTATAATGTCCCCCATCTCTTTTGTAGCGCAAGGCATATAATAAAAAAAGAAATTTTACGATAGGTTTTTAGAAGAGGAGATACAGCTGCAAACCGAAGTACAGAAACACAACCTAGCGACAGAACTGTAAACTATAAACCTCCTGAAACGCAAACCTAAAGTGCTGTACAAGCTAAATGGCATCCGGTGTTGAAATAATTTTTTAAATCGCAGAAGTAGAAGCAAAGATATTGATAAAAACAGATTAAACATTTGCGCCCCCAGCGGCGAAATTGTGCATTACTTTGAAAAGAAAATATGCACAGAGTTTTCATTGTCTGACCGAAAAGGCATTTTTTCAATCGGCTTTTTAGTCCCGCAGATAATACTGCAAACGAAAAAGTGCACTTCAGCCTTCTTGTGAGTTAAAAATGTTTGATATTACATGAGAAACATTTCACACTGGAAACGCTCTCCAACAAAGAAATAATTTTTCGAGATCGGACTCTTAGAAACAAAGAAATGATATCTACAAAAGTGAGATATACATCTACGCCCCCTGGTTGAAAAAACTGTGCATTATTTTAGGAAGAAAGTATTCTAAAAAGGTTTTCCGAGTTGATTGGTATTCCAGAAAAGATATTTTTAATGAGTTTTCAGAAGCTCATATTTTGCTGCAAATATACTATCTACCAACAAGTAATTTGACACCTGTGATAGCAAAGGAAAACAAAGTTTATTCACCTTCAATAGTTGGTGGAGCCTCCACGAGCGACGATTACAGCTGCGACCCTCCGGAGCATACTCTCAACCAGGTGTTGTACGACAATTAGCGGTATTTTCTTCCACTCGGCTAGGAGAAGACAGGTCAGTTCCTTCACCGATTTCGGACGGTGGAGAAGCACCCCTTAAGTCGACGCTCCAACTCGTCCCAGAGGTGCTCGATAGGGTTAAGGTATGTGCTCTGCGCAGGCCAGTACATTCGATTAACCCCGTTGTCACCATACCAAGCCACGGTAGACCTCGCAACATGACAGGTGGCATTGTCATCCTGAAAGTAACATGGGTCCACATCGTAAAACTGCCACAACCTAGAAAGCGCATGGTCATCCAAAATGGTGCAGTAGGTCTAGCGTTAATTCTACCAGGAATTTCGACCAAGGGTCCCGCGCCATACGAGGAGAAATACCCCCATAGCATAATTCCACCGCCGCCGAACTTCACAGTTGGCACAATACATTCCGGCAGGAGGCGTTCTCCAGGCAGACGCCGAACCCATACCCTGCCAACCGAACGGTAGAGGGTGAACCTTAATATGTCGCTCCAGAGAACCTGTTTCCACTGTTCAACGGTCCACTGTCGACGTTCTTTGCATAACGTTAGCCGAGCAGCGGTATTGGACTTGGTGATCAAAAGCTTGTGGGCGGCAGCACGTCCGTGATAACCGAGCAGATGTTAGGGATGGTATTCATCGAAAGAACACTCCCGGATGCCTGTTGAAACTCCTCGCGGATGTGGCCCATCGATTTGGTGTGGTTCTTCCGAATTTCTCTGGCCAGCACCCGTCGGTCTCTAACTCCCAGTTTTGTGGGTCTGCCGGGTCAGGACACATTCCAACAGTCACCTCTAATCTTTCACTTGCCAATCACGTAGGCCACTGTCGATTTTGGGTACTTCAACTAGCTTGATATGTCACGTATGGATGGGCCATTTCTGTGATACGCGACGAAAACACCTTTCTCGAAATAAGAGAGCTCCGAGCTGCGTGGCATCTTGCATGAGACTGGTAGCGTTGTTGTTTCCCACACGATATTTAACGGCGGCGGCCGTGGCGAGTATCAGGACCGCAGATATCGTCGATTGCAGGGGTGTCAAATTACTTGTTGGTAGATAGTGTACATCAGATACAGAAATAAACACTTACGCCTCTGGTCGCCAAATCATTCTTCATCAAAATTATTAATTATATGCAAAATGTTTCGCACCAGGGGATGCACCCGGTGCAGGAAGAATATTTCCAATCGGGCTCTTAAAAGCATAGATATCGAGGGAAACACAATTTAGGTTTACGGCCCCTGGCGGTAAGTCAATGCATAACTTCAAATTTTGAAAAGATATGAGAAACGTTTAGCACTGCAAACGCTCTCCAACAAAAAATAGTTTTTCAAATCGGACCATTAGAAGCAGAGATGCAGAGAAACATAAGATATACATCTACGCCACCTAACGGAAAAACTACGCACTATTTTACGCAAGAGGTTTTCGAGGTGAGCGGCATCGTTTCACAAGGGAATTTTTTCAATCGAATTTTTGGAAGTTCATGTCTTGCTGCAAGTACGTCACAAGCAGAAATAAACACTTACGCTCCTTGGTGGCCACACCACTCTTTACCAAAAAATAGAAATTCTTCTTCTTCTTCTTGATTGGAGGTTTTACGACCACCGTGAGCGACTCAATGGGCTATAAGCAGTCGCCCGTCCCTAATTTTGGGTCACTGGTTCCAGGGAAAGGAGAGAGCCAGTGCCGTAAGACAAACACAACATCCATGCCTCACCGGGATTCGAACCCGGACCCCTTACGGACGAATGATCAGAGGCCATCGCTTAGACCACTGCGCCACCGGGGCGGCAAAAAAAAAAAAAAAAAGAAATTATATGCAAAATATTTTCCATCAGGAGCTATACCCGATGAAGGAAGAATTTTTCAAATCGGAATTTCAGAAACAGAAATATCGGGGAAAACGCAGTTTGCCTTTACGGCCCTAGTGGCAAATCTACGCACTACTTGTAGACGAAACTGTACCTAAATAAATAGCCTTCAGTATAAATGGCATCGAAAGCAAAAATTATTTTTTCAAACGGATATTTAGAAGAACATATGTGGAATAAAATATATTATGAATTGGATATCATTTGCAATTACTCCCTACAAGACGAAATCTGTCAGAATCAACGGTAAGTTTTTTTTTAAATAATAAACTGATATGAAACAACAAATGTAAACTTTATTTGATTGACAAATTCATTCAACCACTTCAGTAAAGAAAATAGTCCAGGTTCATGATTTTTTTTTTTTTTTGTGTGACAAGATTGCCGTCAAAAATAGTCCAGGTTCATGATTTTTTTTTGTGACAAGAGTGCCGTAAGACAAACACAACATCCATGCCTCACCGGGATTCTAACCCGGACCCCTATCGGACGAATGATCAGAGGCCATCGCTTTGACAACTGCGCCACCGGAGCGGCAATTGAAGGTTTGACAACCACAGTGAGCAACTCAGTGGGCTATAAGCAGTCGCCCGTCCCGAATTTAGGGTCACTGGTTCCTGGTGAGGGAGAGAGCCCGTGCCGTAAGACAAACACAACATCTATGTCTCACCGGGATTCGAATCCGGACCCCTATCGGACGAATGATCAGAGGCCATCGCTTAGACAACTGTGCCACCGGAGCGGCAATTGAAGGTTTAACAACCACAGTGAGCAACTCAATGGGCTATAAGCACTCGCCCGTTCCTAATTTAGGGTCACTGGTTCCAGGGAAGGTAGAGAGCCAGTGCCGTAAGACAAACACAACATCTATGTCTCACCGGGATTCGAACCCACACCCCTATCGGACGAATGATCAGAGGCCATCGCTTAGACAACTGCGCCACCGGAGCGGCAATTGAAGGTTTAACAACCACAGTGAGCAACTCAATGGGCTGTAAGCAGTCGCCCGTCCGTTATTGATTGTCACTGGTTCCAGGGGATGGAGAGAGCTAGTGCCGTAAAACAAACACGACATCCATGCCTCACCGGGATTCGAACCCGGTAGACGCAACCCGTTTGAACCGACAAATATTGTTTTTTTTTTTTTTTTGAAAAGAATAAACTCATATGAAACGTTTTTTATCATCTTTGCATAATGGGAAATGTCTTACCTACGTGAATAAACTGGATCTAATGAATGTTAAATTGTATATATACATCACACAGTCCAATGGCACAACGCAATCAGGTCTTCGAGTGCTCGCTGTTCCGATAAGAACTTTCAAACGAATTCCTGGTAGAGAGGTTTTGCACAGCGGTTCTCTGAGAAGAGAGACTTCGGACTTTGGACTATATGAGTCCCTCCATACTGTCGCCTTCAACAGCGCGTGAGTCAACCACCGCTTCTCCCATTGACTTAACATGGGAACTTTGCCGCCCCACAACGCCTGAACCGTTGCCATAATCTCATTTTTCTCTTCAACTGGCAACTCTACATGGTAAGACTTTTATTTTGATACCTCAATCATATGTTTATGTTCAGCCGTTCTTTCATAACTGGTCTTACAGTAAAAAACCTTATAGAATTAATATATAGGCAAAATTTTGCATCGGAAGAGACTTCAGTGCAAGAATCATCATTCTCACATTTTAAGCTTTCAAATGCAAAATGAGTTTTTCAAATCGGAATGATAGTTGTAGAGATATGGAGACCACGCAGGGGGACGGAAGGACGGAAAAAGTGATAACATAGACACGACTTTTTTATTACAAAAACGTGCTATCTGCCGTGTCTGTCCTGCTGTCTGTCTGCCTGTCTGTCCTGTGGTCGCCTAAAAACTAAACTACTGAAAGTAGAGATTTGAAATTTAGCAGGAACAAGCAGGGAATAACGGGAGTGTGCATTCACATTTTTAAATAATTTTTAACTAATTTATTTCCAGGGGTTGGAGAGAATAGTTTGAATACCTAGGAAAAGAAGGTTTGGGTGTGGAACCAACTTTGATATTTAAAACCGCCTGAATCCTCCTTGGAATGGACGCATACAAATCCTGGATGATGGTTAGTGGGATGTTATACCATTCTTCATGCAGAATCTGCTCCAGGTCCTTAGGAGACCTGGAGCAATGAGAGATGAATAACGGGATCGTACTCTGTTTTGCAACACAGACCACAGTGGTTCGATGATGTTTAAGTCTGGTGATTGGAGAAGCCAAGGAAGTTGTGAAAATTCGTCCTCATGCTTCTCTAAATATGATTGGACTTTCCAAGCTACACTATCTACCAACAAGTAACTAGACACACCTACAATCGACGATATCTGTTGTCCTGATACACGTCACGGCCGCCGCCGTTAAATATCATGGGGGAAACAACAACGCAGCCAATCGCATGCAAGTTGCCATGCAGTTCGGAGCTCCCTGATTTCGAGAAAGGTGTAATCGTCGGTTATCGCAGAAATGGCCGATCCATACGTGACATATCCAGCAAGTTGAAGTACCCAAAATCGACAGTAGCCTACGTGATTGGCAAGTGGAACATGAGGTGTGACTGTCGGAATGTGCCCCGACCCCGCAGACCCACAACACTGGGAGTTACAGTCTGTCCTGTTAGAGAAATTCGGAAGAACCACGCCAAATCGATGGGCATCATCCTCGAGGAGTTTCAACAGGCATCCGGGAGTGTTCATTCAATGAATACCATCGGTAAGGAAGCCCATCTTTACGGTTATCATGGACGTGCTGCCGCCCACAAGCCTTTGATCACCAAGTCCAATAGCGCTGCTCGGCTAACGTGGTGCAAAGAACGTCGACAGTGGACCGTTGAACAGTGGAAACATGTTCTCTGGAGCGACGAATCAAGGTTCACCCTCTACCGTTCGGATAGTAGGGCCCGGGTTTGTCATCTGCCTGGAGAACGCCTCCTGTCGGAATGTATTGCGCCAACTGTGAAGTTCGGCGGCGGTGGAATTATGCTATGGGGGTGTTTCTCCTGGTATGGCAAGGGACTCTTGGTCGCAATTCCTGGTAGACTCAACGCCGAGACCTACTGCACCATTTTGGATGACCATGCGCTTCCTACGTTGTGGCAGTTTTGCGGGTGGACCCATGTTACTTTCAGGATGAAAATGCCACCTGTCATGTTGCGAGGTTCACCATGGCTTGGTATGGTGACAATGGGGTTAATCGAATGGACTGGCCTGCGCAGAGTCCGGACCTTAACCCTATCGTGCACCTCTGGAACAAGTTGGAGCGTCGACGTAAAGGGTGCCCCCACCGTCCGAAATCGGTGAAGGAACTGACTTGTGTTCTCCAAGCCGAGTCGAAGAAAACACCACTAGCTGTCGTACAACGCCTGGTTGAGAGTATGCCTCGGAGGGTCGCAGCTGTAATCGCCGGTCGTGGAGGCTCCACCAACTATTGATGGTGAATAAACTTCGTTTTCCTTTGCTATCACAGGTGTCCAATTACTTGTTTGTAGATAGTGTATGTAAATTCGGACGTTATCATCATGATAGATGGTATCCCTTGCAGAACTGAGTTCGGTCTCAATTTTTAGAGCCCGAGCCAGAAGTTTGTCAGCCTGAGCCCGAATTTCGTATTGTAAGATAGAGCCCGAAAACTATGATTAACCTGTTTAGGCTTTTAAAAAGTCTTCCAGACTTCCATTCTTTCCTACCCTTCCAATTAACCGATGTCTTTCTCAACTGCGGAGTGGGAAAGGGATGTTTATCTGTTTCTATAGTTTCTTTGACCATTCCTTTTTTTCTGAAATGTTTCTGGGGAGAGGGGGATCAGGAAATCGGGAAAATCGGGAGGCATAACAATCTACGTCGTACGTTGCTCAATAGGATTAGTAGGGAGCTGTCCCTTTGAGGTAGGGATCAAAATTTCGTTAGCTTGCTATCTATTGTCTACAGTTCTTATAGAAAGTTTTCCTTCGCAGAAATCCTGTAATTCATGGCCTATGGAATTTTTTTACCCAAGCCCGGAATGGATAGCTCTGCCGAGTTCCCACTCCCCATCTAGACCCAGTTGCCGAAGAATTCTGTTTAACAACTAGAAAGTGTGAAAAAGTATCGTGTGACAAATCATGTAAAATCACATGTGACGTGCCTGCTCCGCAGAACGCACGCGACATGAAAGGCAGATAGCAGCGAGAACGAACGTCCGCGTAGTTCAGTTGGTAGAGCGAGTTGTTCCGGAATAAGTGGACTCGGGTTCGATCCCCGGCGTGGACCAAACATGACGGATAACTTTATTTCGTTATAATGGCGCCCGAACTTCCCGGATGACCCGGCAGTTAAAGATCTCGCATTGGTGTGATGTTCTTTCCACACCGCGAGATAAGAAAAATAAGAGAATCCCTTCTCCAGCGCTTCGAAAAATAAATGTATGTGACGTTGTGATATGTGGCTGAAAATCTGTGTACACCTGATCAATGTTTTCAGATTTTCATCAACATTATCCACGTTTTTCTTGAAAGAAAAATAAATAACTCGAAGGGATAATAGTGGTCAGTTCAAGAAAGGGTGACGATTCTTCCCTGGAGTGATTTGCTGTTAAACTTTTCGTAAATTCAGATTTCACCTCCCCTGGGTTCGATTTTTGGATCCAGAGAGAAAGTCAAGAAAAAGTTACAGAAAATTCTATTTTCTCATCGTTGTTTTTTTCCCCCTTCTCTGCTTAATGTACAAAATGAGTGTTTTTACTTTGTTAAGGGATAGGAGAGTAGCAAAGGGCTACCCTCCCTCCAATTCAGTATTTATCATCGCTCTGGGGCTAGCCTATGGATTTTTGTTTAAGTTCCAAGGTTAAGCATATAAATTGCGTAATAAAGAGTAAGTGATTGCTTTCAAAATTACTCAGCCCAGCAGGAGGGAAATAACAGTGCACATCAGAGAAAAAAAAAGGAAGGGATGTAATATTCTGAATGAAGAGTGGTGTAAATAATTTTTTTTCTTTCTTTTACCTTTGTTGTGTGAACAAAAGTGTAGCATTTGTATTATTCATTATCTAATCTATGAGTAGGACAATTCAGAAGTTAGTAGGATGTATTATAATTTTATCTTTGAAATTATGAAGTTGGTGAGGTAAGGCTGGGATGGACTTGATAAGTGGGCCTGATAACAAGAATAAATGTAATCCAAATTAGGAAAAAAAAAAAAAAGGGAAAAAGAATAATCTTTTGCCGGGGCAAGCAATTTCATAAGTGATGTTTTTTTTGTTGAGTATTAAAAAAAAAAAAAGGAATGCAAGAAAAAGAAAGCTGGTCTATGCTCAAAATAGTTAGTGAAAAAAAAATGTAGTTTTTTTTTGGTATATGATGTATGTATTTATATTTTCTGTAAGTCAAATGCAGTTCCTTTCTTCGTCCAACGGTCATTTTTTTTTCCCAAGCTCATTCCAAGAAAAGGGGAGTGCTGTTTGAAATTGTTAGGAGGTCGCCCACCCAAAAAGTGAGCCGTTATTTACACAAAGAGACATTTTTTCCTCTCTACAACGCTGTGGTGAAATTCTCAGAACAGAAACACTACTCCCGAGAAATTTCCCAGCTGGGTTCACGTGGGCTGGCAAAGAGGGCTTAATCCTGAAGAGTTATAGTACGAGCTGTCAAGCTCTAAGCGGCATGAAAACAGGCGTGCATAAAAATTTATGTGTGTTTCCCTCCGGGAAGGCAAAAAGGGTCATATCAAATTACACATGTGCCTGGTCGCTGAGAGTTCCTGTGTTTTTGCTTTCCCCCCCCCTACCTTCCTCTGGTGGTAAGAGGAATGTCACGTGGGCAAGCACGAAACCATTGCGTGGTTTTGACCGGCTGACCAATGGGAGCAAAGCGTCCCTCGTGGATGGCGCTGATTGGCTCTCTGTGTTCTTCTGCGAGGGAGCGTCGTTTTGAGTCTGGAGAAGAAAGATCTCGAAAAGAGTAGTTGGAGGTGAAAGGAAGAAAGAAAGAATGGAGGTCAATTGGGAGATAGTCATCATCTTAGGCGGATACCCGCCACCAGCCAGAGAAAAAAAAGATAAAGACCTCATCCCTGATCCCCGCGAAAGGAATTTTTTTTTTGCAAACAGCAGCTCTAAAGCGACTCCAGAGTATGAAGGGGCCCGGGCCGAAGGGTGCCACCACCACCAGGCAGTTAGGCCTAAAAACAAGGGATCGCCTATTTGCCGGGCCGTGAAGAGGTCAACCGACGCTTGCATCTCAACCCCAGGCGAGACTTGGCATTCGATACCTGCAACCTCCAGGAACTCACTCCCATCTATGCAATCCATGATGGTCAATGACGGCTCTGGGAAGAAAGCATCATAACGTACCAGGTGCTCTTCGTCAGTGAGCGTGGTCAAAGCTTTCAACACTCCCTTCAGATGTCAGCCTAAGACGTGGTGTTCCGATCTATTTGTGAATTTCAACACCGGTTCCCCCCTCATCAAGGGGTAAGTTGTATACATAATTCTATTTTTGGCCCTTTCGAAGAGCCGAAGTCGGCACTACAGTAATCAGATTACCAGTATGCTCTAAAAAAAAAGGAAAAAAAGGGTACTTTCCGTCTGCATGTCGGAGGTTATCCAGTTAAGATTCATCAGGAAAGAAAGAGGGAACTGTACGTGACATTATCTCACAAATGTAGTAAACATATAAAAAGAAAAAGGAAAAGTTAAACTCACAAATATGATTGTAAATCGCGATAGTTTACTCGCCTCTTCAAGGCGGGAATTTTCATGTTAAAATGTTAACACTTCAGTTCACCTGTGCATACCTGCCTTAAGAATTTTATTTGGAGTTTTGTTAATAGAGAGAACGATATAAGTAATCTTAATCTACACCTATATATATACCTATATAGATATACACTAATAAATATTGGATCCAGAGTTTTGATATTTGTTCAGAGAAGATACAATTTGTTTGGATAACATGTAAGCCAGCCACAAATGTAAATTAACGTTCACGCTGTGTTAATAAGTGACATTATTCACGTGGACTCTGCCATGATTATATAAGATCGATCATTTGAATTACTGACTTCACAAATGAGTGGGCCAGTGAAGCCTTAGCGAAGTGCTAAATTGAAAATGTATTAAATCTCTCATAGCAATATTAATATCTTTCCCATTTGTGCATGTTGTTATTGTTGTAAAAATAAATACAGGCATTAGCCTTTCAAAAAACCAAATTTTGGTATAAGTTGGCATTCGATTTTTAGGTGTGTCTCATAGTTTCTGAGCCATCGCACTCATCAACCAACGCTTTGACGTTGGCCTAGGACAAGAATCTGGGTTGTGACACAATATATACCAATGTCTATTTAGTAAAATGAAGTGATGATTACATGACCATTCCTTTTTGATGCTTATATACACGAGTTCCAAAATTACTGATTTTTCCAGTGTTGACACATTTATACACGTGTAACATGAATACAGTGTGATGTTATAACATATAGAAATAGTACAGGTGGTGAAAACAAAATTGTATCTGTGTACACACAAGCTCACCTACAAGTGAAAACCTCACACACAATTGTCAACTCAAGGTAACAAGAATATAGCCACCATAAAAACACTTTGGGTTCCGAAATGCCTCTACCCATCTCCCGAAGTGAAATTTTAGTCTAAATTCAAAATTTTCCTTCAGGTTTGCTTTTGGCTAGCTATTATAATCACCTTACATAACGTGGCTGAGATTTCCGCCACAACATAAATGGTGCCGTGACCAGGATGCGTGCCATGGCTCAATTTTTTTTTAAGACACTGAATGCCAAATAATTCCAAAGTGTTGTAATAATACTGATAAGTTGTTGTTAAATGAAAATAGCTGAGTAGTCTGAAAATTTTGTAAGAGCATACACCAGTGGAATTTAAAGGTTGAGTTGGGGTTATAATTGTGAAAAATAGAATAACACAAGGTTACAGTAAACAATAATTTTGTTTGTACATCTTCACTGCTATTAATAATCAAAGAGTAAGGATATTAAGTCAAAGCTTCAGGGTGTATATATATGTATATTTCTTCAAATTTCAAGGTTGGGAACAATATAATCTAGTGTTTAGTGCATATGTTATTCCTAGTGTTTTGCATATATAAGTTTTTGGAGCAATTTGCATACATAAGTGTTTAAATGAATAGTGTAGAATTTTGAGTATATTAGCATAGTGTGAATTTTGCATTGAAGATTTTTCTTTGAGTAAGCTTAAATCTGAATAGGTATGATGATAACTTGCACAATCCATAGAACATGTCAGTATTAATAACGGTTACAGAATTACTTAGTTAGTGAGTTGTTACAAAGCACTTGCCCTAGGAAAAAGGAAAAAAAAATTTTTTGGTGTAATATTTCAATTTGTATGGTTTCGGCTCAAGGTAGGAGTAAAGTGAAGCATAACATCATACTAACTAGGACAACCATAATTTCTTTTTTTTTGCCTCTTTTTCCTTCTGCTGGGAAATCAAATTATAATGGAGACTTGAGTTTTGGGTGCTATTTGAATTTTAGAACATAGAATTTGCATATATTTTTTTTATTTGGGCAAAAATATTCTTTCGATATTCTGTGAGTGTGAGCACATAAATTTCTTTTGATGTTGTGATTATATCAGTGTTTGGTAAGTATTATTGGCATTTTGTGATGTGGGTAGATTGTCTATTCCTTCAAATGCTAGGAGGCGAATACAGTGTTATTCTGTGTAGTGGTTTATGGTAGTGTGAATTTAGTGTAATTTCAAATAATTTCTGTTTTGGGTTTCCTTTGCTACAATGAGTTAGTTTCATTGAGAGTGTTAGTATAGTGAAGGTGTAGTGCAAGATTAATAGGGTGTTAGGATAACCTTAGATACAGCTACAGCAGTGCTAGTGTTGAGTAAATATAAATATTGCAATTTTTTTTTTTTGCTGTAGCAAGAGTAAATTGAATTAGGAAATCATGGCTAATGAAGGAGAAGGTACCGGAGAAATCTAAGGAGTAAATTGGAGTCTCCCAGGTCTAATGGGACTAGTGAAGGAGTTTTCTGGGGATCCTAGTAGATTGTCAGTGAAAGAGTCCTTTGAGACATTAGAGGATGTGGCACTCATGGGATGCTGGGTAGCAGATCAGAAATTTGTGGTAGTGAAACATAGGTGTACAGGAGAGGCTAAACAACTAGTTAGAGATGTGATTGCCCGGTCAGAGAATGTAGATTATGAGGGGTTGAAAAAAGAACTAATTGAGAGGTTTGCTTCACCTGAATCGGTAACGGTCAAGATGGGAAGATTTCACTCGTGCGTACAGAAAAGGGGTGAGACAGTGAGGCAATTTGCAGCTAGGTTAGAACGGGCAGCCTTTAGCTACTTCAATGAAAACGCTGGAGCTTTGGCTGAGTTCAGAGACCAGAATGTCTTGGCCCAGTTCATAACAGGAGTGGACCCAAAAATTCGTCGCCTGGTTCTGTCCCATCAACCACGAACCTATAAAGACGCAAAGAGAAGGCCATATTGGAAGAAGAGAATGAGAAGTACATGGCCAGTTTTTCTCGGGGTGTATCCTTCGTAGGAGTGGAGGAAGGAGATAATCGTGCCCCTAGGCATGAGCTTGGGGAGGAAACGCCTCCAAGTCCCATGATGTTAGCACTGTGTGACCAAATTAGGGAACTGGGCAAGCAAGTAGCCACTTTAGCTATTGCTAATGCCAGTGCCAGTGAGAAACCACCGAGGGAAGAGCCGAGGCACAGCAGTTCTCCTGCTAGTAGGGAATCAGGTTTTTACCCAGCCAGGAACAATTACTCCTCACCCACAAGGTACCGGAGAGATAGGAGACAGGAATATCCACGAGAAGGCGGGTCGGATAGATACAGATCCCCTAGTCGTCCAAGACAGGAAGATTTCCGCCGGAGCAGCAGGCTCACTGTGATCTGCTATCGGTGTAACCAGGTGGGGCATTATGCAAATGAATGTCACCAGATAGACAGGCCCCTCTCAGGAGTATAGGAATCAGGGTCGCGGAAGAAGTCAATATCTTTCCCATTCCAGGGGCGGAAGGACTCGACATGCACCACCGGGCAGAAATGGTCAACAGCGAAACAATCAACACAACAGGTCGGATGCTTTAAACTGGTAGTGGGGAGAAGATATTGGGAGTCATCTTCTAAGAAAAAACCCTTGTTGTAAAGGCTCCAATTGGCTCATGTTTCACCAACGGTCACTCGTTTGGCATGCCTATTCTGGAAGGAATGGTTAGTGGGAAATCCTTGAGGCTACTGATTGACACGGGGGCGTCAGTTAGCTTAATAACCGAGGGTTGCCTCAACTCCTTACCAGGATATAAGAGATTCATGAAATATCCCAACCTAGTGGTCAAAGGTGTTTCAGGGAAACACCTGGATATTAAGGCATATGTGGAATTGAAATTTTGTTTGTCTGGGGTGAATTTTAAGCATAAAGTGTTTGTCACTCAGACTCGGTTATCATCAGATTATGATGTCATTGTTGGTTTTGACCTTTTAAAGGCACAACAATTTGTTTTCAATGCTGCAGCAGGCACTTTAAGTAGAGTAGGAGCATGCATGCCAAATGTTTATCCACGAGAGAGGGAACAAGTGATTGCTTTGGTGAAACAGATGTTCCAAATACCAAAGAGAAAGAGGAAAGTGGTTAAGAGAAAAAGGAGGAAGAGGTGTGCAAGAAAGAGGGTGATACCCCAGAGTACCCCTCAAGTGTCAGAGCATGCTGGTGTTGATCCTATTGGTGTAGTTACTGCTAGAGAGGGAGCCTTCTCTACTGAGGAGACCCCCATTCCAAAAGGTAAACAAACCAACCCACCGGCTGAGTCAGTAGTGCATCAGGAGGATTCTCTCTCTACTGAGGTATCCGAGGCACCTTCGGAAAGTCAAAATTTAGGGAAAAGGCATTATTTTGGAAAGACAGTCCGAGCGGAGAAAATACCCCCAAATCTGAAAGGATAATTTCGGTAACGGTTGCAGACTGTGCAGAGTTGGGGGAAGTTATGCTCTTACAGCAGGCAGACGCATTCAAGTGCGAGTCACTTTGGATAGGTCGCTCGGTGAACAGTACCAATAATGATAGTACCTTGGTGAAGGTGATCAATTTATCGGACTCAGTAGTTTACCTCAACAAGCATTCTAGGTTGGTTACAGCGGAACCAATTCAGGTAACTTCAGTGACAACAGTGGACAGTCAAATTGACGATTGTTCCACATGGGCGAACGAGTTCGACGTGTCGCATCTACCTCCTGATCAGCAGTCAAAATTGTCCTCATTTTTGCACTCGCATAGGAGGACGTTTGCGAAGAATGTAGCAGAGTTAGGTGAATGTGACACCTTGCTACATCAGGTTCATCTTACAGATGAGGTCCCTGTGAGACAGAGAGCCTATAGAGTTCCTTATGCTCTTCGAGACGAACTCAATAGGCAGATCAACGAACTTTTGGAGGCAGGTATTATACAACCTAGTGACAGTCCTTATTCGGCACCTGTTCTCCTTGTAAAAATCGGATGGCAGCTATCGTCTCTGTACTGACTTTAGAAGGCTGAATGCCAAGACAGTACCGGATGCCTTTCCGATTCCAAATTTGGTGGAGATGGTGGATTCCTTAGCAGGAGCCACCTACTTTAGCTCTCTGGATTTGACCTCAGGGTTTTACCAGATGAAAGTACGCCCTTCGGATGTTTACAAAACAGCTTTTGTCACCGATCAGGGTTTGTACGAGTGGCTAAGGGTACCATTTGGGATGCGGAACAGCCCAAACAGCTTCCAGAGGCTGATGGAAATAGTTCTATCAGGTCTCAAGCCTCTCCAGGTTGGCATATATATTGACGACATTGTCATTGCCAGCAAAACTTTCGAGGAACACCTTGATAAGCTGGAGATTGTTTTCCAAAGGTTGAGACAACACAACCTTAAGCTTAAGCCTGACAAGTGCCACTTTTTGAAGTCTTCAATTAGGTACCTGGGATTTGTTGTCAGTCGAAATGGCGTCACACCTGATCCCAGAAATTTGGAAGCTGTCCGAAACTTCAAAATTCCAAATTCCGTTAAGCAAGTCCGAGCTTTCCTAGGTCTCACAGGTTTTTATAGGAGGTTTATCCCTGATTATGCCAAATTGGCTTTGCCCCTGACTAATCTGATCAGGAAGGAAAAGACATTCAAATGGACACCTGAAGCCCAAACCGCTTTTGAGGGACTACAACAGGCACTCTTAAGTGAGCCCTGCCTGAAATTACCTGATTTGTCAAAGGAATTTGTGGTTGCTTGTGATGCTTCAAAATTTGCTATTGGGGCCGCACTGCAACAAGAGGAAGGAGGAAAATTGCATCCAGTAGCATATGCTAGCCGAAAGTTAAAAGGAGCGGAGCTTGATTATTATGTGGTGGAGAAGGAAATGCTCAGTGTAGTGTTTGCAGTAAACTACTACAAACAATATCTTTATGCTAGACACTTTCTCATCATTACCGACCAAGCCAGTTTGTCATATGCCTTCAAATTAAGGGATCCCACTTCTAGAATAGCTCGCTGGTGCATGTCGTTACAGCAGTTCGATTATACAATTCAACACAGACCAGGGAAATCGAATGTCGTAGCTGACTATCTGTCTAGGAATGTGCTGACCACCGAAGTGGTGGAGCAGTCGGCAGCAAGACAGGCAGAGGAACGGACAAGAGTGGAGGAATTGCAGAGGCAGGATAGCAGGTGGAATAAACAGATTGAGTTGCTGGAAGGAAAGGGAGAGCTGGGTAAACTAAAGGTCTCAGATGAGTTTTACCTACAGGATGGACTCTTATGGCACTACGTATTGCCCAAGTCCGGAGATACCAGGAATCAACCACGAGAACAGCTGGTCATACCAGAAACTATGGTGGAAGAGATTTTGGAGCAGTGCCACGACTCGGAAACTGTGGCTCATCCAGGGTTCAACAGAACATTGGAGCGGGTACGCTCCCGATTCTACTTCCACAACATGTACTCAGTGGTTAAGGCATATGTAGACAGCTGTCACAGCTGCTTAAGTAAAAGAGCTTACAAACCAGGTAGAAAGGCACCTTTGGTAAGGGCAGAGTTTCCTAGTCGCCCCTTCGAGAAAATTGCTATGGATGTTGTGGGACCTCTGGTCACCACCATGTCAGGAAATAGATTCATTTTAGTTATCACTGACTACTTTACTCGTTGGCCAGAAGCATATGCTTTACCAGACACAAAGAGTGGAAACGATAGCCCAGGTCCTCATAGAAAAATTCATTGCTTCACATGGTGTGCCAACCAAATTGTTGACAGACAGGGGCACAAACTTTCTGTCGGCAGCCATGATGAAAGTCTATGAGAGGCTGGGTATCAAAAAGTTGAATTGTAGCCCATATCATCCCTCTGCTAATGGACAGTGTGAGAAATTGAATGATAGCTTGATTAAGTCAGTTAGTCACCTGGTCTCGGATAGACAGGATGACTGGGACCATTGCCTTCCCATGGCACTCCTTGCATTCAGGACAGCGGTGCACACCAGTACTGGGGAAACCCCAGCCTATCTCACGTATGGAAGAGACCTGGTGTTGCCATATGATTTGATCGGCAGTCCCCGAGTACGTACATATGCTTCTCAGTTGGAATATTGTGACGAGCTCACGGATAGGCTAAACATAGCATTCGAGGCTGTCAGGGCAAACCTGGAAAAGGCTGCAGAAACACAGGAGAAACAACGTGCAAAGACTGCCGTTGATAAGCATATCACCCTTAATGACAAGGTGTATTTATATTCTCCTGCAGTGAAGCCAGGACGAAGTAAGAAACTGAGCAAGCTATGTTCGGGACCCTATCGTGTCACCAAGGTGATACCGCCGGTGAATTACGAGATTACCTTCATCCCTGATCCCAGGAAAAAGGAGTTGGTCCATGTGGATAGGCTGACCAAGGTAAGGGACAGGCCTCTATTTCCAAGTGCCATGAATAAGAGCGAGGGTAGTACAAACTCCGAGGAGATGGAGGAAGTTCAAGAGGACAATTCTACACAAACACAAGTGAAGGAGATTGATAGTAGTGATGTTGGTTTCATTCCGTGGTTTCCGTTTCCTGGGAGGAGAACAAGTTATGGGAGATTGCCTAGGCCAGCAAACACTCCTGCAGTGGTGAGTGAACAGGTTAGTATTCAGACTCCAGCCGGCACTCCTGAGGTAGTTAATGAACAGGCGAATATACAAACTCCAGCAAGTACTCCGGTAGTGGAGCAAGCTGGTCCTTCAAGGCCGAGAGCCAGTCGCATACCCACAAGTACTGTGTTGACACCTAGGTATTGTTTGCGTCCTAGAGATAGTCGTGGATTCATAGCTCGGAAGTAAATAGTGCACTCCAATTCAGTTGCAACGTTGCGTCTAAATAGTCGTGTGATATTATTAATTGTTACCTTAAGTGTAGTGTAGGAAGCAAGTATGTTTTCTGTAGTATTGATAAATCAAGTGAAGCATATTTTGAATTTGTGGTCTCGTATAGTGTTGTGGTTGTTTGGTGAAAATTTTCCTGTCGATTCCAATTTCCACTGCCAAGCCAACCATGCACTTTTGTTTATTTTCTTTGATTAAGGGTTTATACTTACCAGTGATAAGTCGAGTTTGGTTGTGTCCAGGGAGCACCTTGCAGCTCCTGGAATTCCAGGAAATTGTATAGTATTTATGTAAGTAGTTGAGGTGTTGGGTGTGATAGTTCATGCCAGTTCTCTGTCGTGTTTAAGATGTTGGTTTATCTGTTCCTTGCTCAGGACATGGTACATTTCCATGTGGCTTTGGTATGTTTCTCGAAGTTTTTCTTGGTTGTTTTTTTTTGTTGTTGTTGTTGTTGTCTCCCATGGGGAGGAAGGCAGTGATATGTGGCTGAAAATCTGTGTACACCTGATCAATGTTTTCAGATTTTCATCAACATTATCCACGTTTTTCTTGAAAGAAAAATAAATAACTCGAAGGGATAATAGTGGTCAGTTCAGGAAAGGGTGACGATTCTTCCCTGGAGTGATTTGCTGTTAAACTTTTCGTAAATTCAGATTTCACCTCCCTGGGTTCGATTTTTGGATCCAGAGAGAAAGTCAAGAAAAAGTTACAGAAAATTCTATTTTCTCATCGTTGTTTTTTTTTCCCCCTTCTCTGCTTAATGTACAAAATGAGTGTTTTTACTTTGTTAAGGGATAGAAGAGTAGCAAAGGGCTACCCTCCCTCCAATTCAGTATTTATCATCGCTCTGGGGCTAGCCTATGGATTTTTGGTTAAGTTCCAAGGTTAAGCATATAAATTGCGTAATAAAGAGTAAGTGATTGCTTTCAAAATTACTCAGCCCAGCAGGAGGGAAATAACAGTGCACATCAGAGAAAAAAAAAAGGAAGGGATGTAATATTCTGAATGAAGAGTGGTGTAAATAATTTTTTTTCTCTTTCTTTTACCTTTGTTGTGTGAACAAAAGTGTAGCATTTGTATTATTCATTATCTAATCTATGAGTAGGACAATTCAGAAGTTAGTAGGATGTATTATAATTTTATCTTTGAAATTATGAAGTTGGTGAGGTAAGGCTGGGATGGACTTGATAAGTGGGCCTGATAACAAGAATAAATGTAATCCAAATTAGGAAGAAAAAAAGGGAAAAAGAATAATCTTTTGCCGGGGCAAGCAATTTCATAAGTGATGTTTTTTTTTTGTTGAGTATTAAAAAAAAAAAAAGGAATGCAAGAAAAAGAAAGCTGGTCTATGCTCAAAATAGTTAGTGAAAAAAAAAATGTAGTTTTTTTTTGGTATATGATGTATGTATTTATATTTTCTGTAAGTCAAATGCAGTTCCTTTCTTCGTCCAACGGTCATTTTTTTTCCCAAGCTCATTCCAAGAAAAGGGGAGTGCTGTTTGAAATTGTTAGGAGGTCGCCCACCCAAAAAGTGAGCCGTTATTTACACAAAGAGACATTTTTTTCCTCTCTACAACGCTGTGGTGAAATTCTCAGAACAGAAACACTACTCCCGAGAAATTTCCCAGCTGGGTTCACGTGGGCTGGCAAAGAGGGCTTAATCCTGAAGAGTTATAGTACGAGCTGTCAAGCTCTAAGCGGCATGAAAACAGGCGTGCATAAAAATTTATGTGTTTCCCTCCGGGAAGGCAAAAAGGGTCATATCAAATTACACATGTGCCTGGTCGCTGAGAGTTCCTGTGTTTTTGCTTTTTCCCCCCACCCTACCTTCCTCTGGTGGTAAGAGGAATGTCACGTGGGCAAGCACGAAACCATTGCGTGGTTTTGACCGGCTGACCAATGGGAGCAAAGCGTCCCTCGTGGATGGCGCTGATTGGCTCTCTGTGTTCTTCTGCGAGGGAGCGTCGTTTTGAGTCTGGAGAAGAAAGATCTCGAAAAGAGTAGTTGGAGGTGAAAGGAAGAAAGAAAGAATGGAGGTCAATTGGGAGATAGTCATCATCTTAGGCGGATACCCGCCACCAGCCAGAGAGAAAAAAAAGATAAAGACCTCATCCCTGATCCCCGCGAAAGGAATTTTTTTTTGCAAACAGCAGCTCTAAAGCGACTCCAGAGTATGAAGGGGCCCGGGCCGAAGGGTGCCACCACCACCAGGCAGTTAGGCCTAAAAACAAGGGATCGCCTATTTGCCGGGCCGTGAAGAGGTCAACCGACGCTTGCATCTCAACCCCAGGCGAGACTTGGCATTCGATACCTGCAACCTCCAGGAACTCACTCCCATCTATGCAATCCATGATGGTCAATGACGGCTCTGGGAAGAAAGCATCATAACGTACCAGGTGCTCTTCGTCAGTGAGCGTGGTCAAAGCTTTCAACACTCCCTTCAGATGTCAGCCTAAGACGTGGTGTTCCGATCTATTTGTGAATTTTGTGAATTTCAACACCGGTTCCCCCTCATCAAGGGGTAAGTTGTATACACTAATTCTATTTTTGGCCCTTTCGTAGAGCCGAAGTCGGCACTACAGTAATCAGATTACCAGTATGCTCTAAAAAAAAAAAAAAAAAAAGGGTACTTTCCGTCTGCATGTCGGAGGTTATCCAGTTAAGATTCATCAGGAAAGAAAGAGGGAACTGTACGTGACATTATCTCACAAATGTAGTAAACATATAAAAAGAAAAAGGAAAAAGTTAAACTCACAAATATGATTGTAAATCGCGATAGTTTACTCGCCTCTTCAAGGCGGGAATTTTCATGTTAAAATGTTAACACTTCAGTTCACCTGTGCATACCTGCCTTAAGAATTTTATTTGGAGTTTTGTTAATAGAGAGAACGATATAAGTAATCTTAATCTACACCTATATATATACCTATATAGATATACACTAATAAATATTGGATCCAGAGTTTTGATATTTGTTCAGAGAAGATACAATTTGTTTGGATAACATGTAAGCCAGCCACAAATGTAAATTAACGTTCACGCTGTGTTAATAAGTGACATTATTCACGTGGACTCTGCCATGATTATATAAGATCGATCATTTGAATTACTGACTTCACAAATGAGTGGGCCAGTGAAGCCTTAGCGAAGTGCTAAATTGAAAATGTATTAAATCTCTCATAGCAATATTAATATCTTTCCCATTTGTGCATGTTGTTATTGTTGTAAAAATAAATACAGGCATTAGCCTTTCAAAACCAAATTTTGGTATAAGTTGGCATTCGATTTTTAGGTGTGTCTCATAGTTTCTGAGCCATCGCACTCATCAACCAACGCTTTGACGTTGGCCTAGGACAAGAATCTGGGTTGTGACACAATATATACCAATGTCTATTTAGTAAAATGAAGTGATGATTACATGACCATTCCTTTTTGATGCTTATATACACGAGTTCCAAAATTACTGATTTTTCCAGTGTTGACACATTTATACACGTGTAACATGAATACAGTGTGATGTTATAACATATAGAAATAGTACAGGTGGTGAAAACAAAATTGTATCTGTGTACACACAAGCTCACCTACAAGTGAAAACCTCACACACAATTGTCAACTCAAGGTAACAAGAATATAGCCACCATAAAAACACTTTGGGTTCCGAAATGCCTCTACTCCATCTCCCGAAGTGAAATTTTAGTCTAAATTCAAAATTTTCCTTCAGGTTTGCTTTTGGCTAGCTATTATAATCACCTTACATAACGTGGCTGAGATTTCCGCCACAACAGTTGCATTCCACACATCAGATTGACTGGGAGTTCTCAAGTGCACGTACTAAAGCGGATGGCTGCCTACGACGATTCATGGTCACGGCTGACCCGTGGGCCATGCCCCCGGCCCTCTTTCCGGGGAGGGGAGATGCGACCTGCCTGCCCCGCAAGACGCACAATACATTAAAGGCAGATAGCGGCGAGAACGAACGTCCGTGTAGCTCAGTTGGTAGAGCGACTTGTTCCGGAATAAGTGGACTAGGGTTCAATCCCCGGCGTGGACCAAAAATGACAGAGAAATTTACTTCGTTATACACATTAAAATCAAAAGGAAGACAATTCTCTCCCTCTCTCAGAGCTCGAGCCCGCCCGAGCACAAACTCTAGTAAGTATTACGCAGCCCAAGCCCTAATCGGGCTCGGCCCAGGCCCGTCTCAGCTCTGATACCCTGCAGAAAGCAATGCCTGTGCCATTGGATGGACTTGGTCTGCCAAAATGGTTTCATACGCCCTGCCAGTCATCCGTCCAATCAAAGTGATCAGCAGACCTGCTGAAAACCACGATATGACCTCCCAGAGCATGACAGAATCGCTACCATGCTGCACTGTTAGGAGCAGGTAGTTTGAGTTGTAAGCTTCTGACGGCGTTCTTCACATGTAAACACGTCCTGCGGTGAGGAATAGTGTGAATGTAGATTCCTCCGACCACATTACACTCTTCCATGCATCGACAGTTCACGTTGTATGCTCCTGAAACCACAGCCGTCGCCGTTGTGCATTCACCCGGGTCACCAGAGGTTTTGCAATAGCAGCTCTGCCACGGATATCTTGTTCATGCAATTCCCTGCGCACTGCCTTCGTTGATAATGGGGTCTGGAGATTCAGATTGAGCTCCGTACTAATTTTCGGCGCCGTAGTCTTCTTATTACGAGTAACAATCCTCTTTAATGTTCTCCTGTCTCTGTCAGTCAGGGCCGTTTTCCGGTCGTTCTTGTGTTCCGCAGAAGACGTTTTGCCATTAACACGGTATGCTGTCAAGACGCTAGACACAGTACCTTGCGACTTTTGTCACGGGGGCACCAACTAGCCGTCCACTAACAATTTGCTCTCTTTTGAAGTCCGTTAGGTCACTCATTTCGTCGTCACCCTGAAAAACATTTTACAGGTAAGGCACTTTAAATGCACTTAAACAGGACCTTGAAGTTCTAAACAGAACTACACAGTGTGGCAAAGAATTTTTAAGGCTGGGTCTGTAAAATGAAATAGAAACAAGAAATTATAATTTGTTTTATTTTGTTATTCAAAATAAGTCCCTCCGACTTCAATACACTTGTTACAGCGATTTAATAATGATTCGAATGCCTGTTCCAGTTCACATTGCGGAATTGCCTCCAAAGCACGCGTCCAAGCTGTTTGTATGGTCAAAATATCATCAAAATAACATCCTTTTAACGTCATTTTAAGTTTTGGGAATAAATAAAAGTCGCAGGGTGCTAAATTAGGCGAATACGGTGGATGATTCAACACACAGACCTTATTTTTCACCAAAAATCTACGAACAAGAAGTGAGGTGTGACTGGCTGCATTATCGTGCAACAAACACCAACTGTTTTCATCTCGATATTCTGGAAGAATGCGACGAATTCTGCCCATCAAACGTCTCAAAATATTTAAATAAAACTCACCAGTAATTGTTTGTCCACTTGGAACAAATTCTTTTTGGATAATACCCTTACTATCGAAGAATGTAATGAGCATTGTTTTGATTTTCGATGGAACTTTTCTTGTTGTTTTGGCTTGTGGTGAGTTTTTGGACTTCCATTTCGCACTTTGTCGCTTTGTTTTAGGATCATATTGAAAACGCCATGTTTCATCACCTGTAACAATCGATTTTAAGAAGTTTGGATCATTTCCAGCGGCTGAAATGATGTCTCTGCAATGTGCACTTCTCCTTGATTTTTGTTCATTGGTTAACGTGTGTGGAACGAATTTAGCACAAACTTTTGTTTTGCCCAAATCTTCATGCAGGATGGTTCGAATCGTTTCTTTGTTGGTGTTTAAAGACTTTTCCATCATTCTTAGTGACACACATCGATTGGTTGCCATGAAATCACGCACTTCTTCAATAATCTCAGGTGTCCTAGATGAACTTGGTCTTTGCCGCCACGGTGGCGCAGTGGTCTAAGGCGTTGGCCTCTGATCATTCGTCCGTAAGGGGTCCGGGTTCGAATCCCGGTGAGGCATGGATGTTGTGTTTGTCTTACGGCACTGGCTCTCTCCCTTCCCGGGAACCAGTGACCCTAAATTAGGGACGGGCGACTGCTTATAGCCCATTGAGTTGCTCACGGTGGTCGTTAAACCTCCAATCAAAAAAAAAAAAAAAAAAAAAAAAAGAACTTGGTCTTCCGGTACGCTTATCATCTTCTAGCGTATCTCTTCCGTCCAAAAAACGTTTTGCCACAAAAAAACATTTGATCTACTTAAACAAAACTCACCGTAAACTTGTTTCATCATTTGGTACGTTTCCGAGGCACTTTTACTAAGTTGTGTGTTAAATTCAATAAGAGGCCTTTGTTCCATCTTAATAATTCAGTATGAAGAAAATTTTACTTCTCTAATGAACGGCCGTTTCATTTGAGTTACTTTAACAACTGCGCAGTAATTTTGGCAGAAAGCAAGCAGATGGTCAAGGTTTATAACGCATTCGCGATTACACTGGTGGCGCCACCGTAGGCTGAAATCTAGCGCCAATCTTAAAAATTCTTTGACGCACTGTGTATTACAACTGAAAAGTGCTGGATACCTTTGCGTATTACGACGTACGCAGCTGCATTAAAAGTCACGTGTCTTACCGTGGTGTTCTCATTATTCTGTTCAACCCGTGTAGTTTTTGAAGCACTCAAACGGTATTACGCATTATTTCCTCAAGCTCTGTTGTGGTCCGCTTGACGATTCCCAAGGAATACATAAGGACTGGAACTGCGTACGTGTTGATAGCCGATTGAGTGTTGTTGCAAGCGTTGAGCTTGGGCTTCAGTAATCTCACCAGCCTTTGGTTGTATTTGGAGGCTGGATTGTTTCGGATTTCTTTGTGTTCTGGGCGTTGGGTTTGAAGCATACCCAGGTACTTATAGACTTCTCCTTCCTCGATCTGTTCTCCGGTTTTCAATTGGTAGCTACGCGCATCATGCTTTCCTTGGTTCATACCTTGTGTCTTGCATTTCTGTTTGCCGAATCGCATCCCGATGCCATTGCTGAAGACCTCGGTGATGCGAATTAATTGCTGGAGTTGGTTCTGCGACGATGCGTACAGCTTGATGTCCTCCATGTACATGAGGTGGGAGAGTTTGTACTTTTTGGGTTTGTTGCACTTGTAGAGTAAACCCATACTTGCTTTCGTTGAGCTATGGTTGACAGCGGGTTGACTGCTAGACAGAACCATAGAATGAAAATACCAACGTTTACCACAATAAAATGCTTATTATACATCGGCTATAGTTTCGCAGAGCTTTTGCCTCGCAATCATCAGGACGAATGGAGTGCAACATTCAAATCATTGTGACATTATCAGAATTCTGACGGTCACGGTTTTCGTGAGTTGTTTCCACACGCTTGAAAGAAATGGAGTCGACGTCATGTCGTTGGCAAGCCATGAAGCGTTCCGGTATATGTGGAAAGCTTCTAATACATTAAGCTTGATGGTCGAATCAGGAATATCAATAAGCATAGCGTCTCGAAACAAAAATTTATGGTTATTTTCGTGACAATGCTGGGTTATAGCCGACTTCTTCAGTTCACAGTTCCGTACGTTGTGTTCCTTAACGCGGAAACAGCCCTGCGGGTCTGTCCTATATATGAAAGTCCACATTCACAAGGTATCTGATACATTGGAATCGAGCCTGCGACCGCTTGGATGATGATGCTTACGCATCTACTGTGCCTTTTCGGGCATGGCACATAAACTGAAGGACGTTAGAGCGAATCTAGCGATTGTGATATATGGTTCGTAAGTGAGAGAGAGAGAGACAGAGAGCACACTAGATGGCGCCACCATACGATTTTGCTAGAAGTCAGAGAAAAATTAGGGGTGAGACGGCTTAGGAACTTTAACCGGGGAATTCCTACCCGGAGGCTCTCACTCAATGTACTCGTCCGATGCACAGCTGATATTCGCTCTACCAGGCTAGGTTTGAACCTGGGGTCCCTCCATCAGTAGTCTGAATCTCTAACCACTAAGCCATCCACGGCTCGATTTCTAATTTGGAATGCGTGCACTCCATACATAATCATTTATTCAGAGCATCAACTGGAAGTATATCATTCGATGGCACATCTAGGGTAATAGATATCTGGGAAAATGGACCGCACAATTTTATGACAAGTATAGTGATGAAGCAACATATATATATTATTTATGAGATTGACACAAATATAATTAATATAAAAACGTACACAAAAATACTTTGTTCATAATTAAATTACTTGTAATCTGTGACTTCGTTGAGCTAATTATTTATGCGTGACACTTTACACATTTATTAAACTATTTCTGTTGAAATCTATAATATCTAAAATGAAGTAATACTAGATTATATTTATATTTATTGACGCAGTTATTTGTAAGTGCGTATCGAAACATTACTCGCCCAAATTTTCACTCGATGCCTTAATAGAGGGAAGATTCCTGAGGATTGGAACAACGCTACAATGATCTTGCTACATAAAAAAAGTGACATTGAGGATCTCAGAAACTACAGACCTATCAGTCTCCTATCAGTGGTTTATAAAATCTTCACTGAAAGGAGGCACACCGCTTGAAGGTGGCACTGGACATATCTCAACCGAGAGAACAACCTGGATTCAGGAGTGGCTACAGCACAATAGATCATATCCACGTACTGAGAGAACTAATTGAAAGAGCGAGGGAATATGAACTTCCATTGTGCATGGCTTTTATCGATTATGAAAAAGCCTTGGATTCGGTTAAAGCATCAGCAGTTACAATGGCTCTGAAATCGTGCGGTATTGAAGATGCATACATTAATATTATTAATAACATCTATGAAAATGCAAGTGCAAAGATTCGGCTGTTTGAAAATACAGCACACATAAAAATTGGAAAGGGAGTGAGACAAGGTGACACCATATCTCCAAAGCTCTTTAATGCCATATTGGAAAATGTCTTTTAATCACTGAACTGGGAAAACAAAAGGAAAAAGCTCAATGGAGATTATCTAACCCACCTTCGTTTTGCTGATGACGTAGTCATTTTTGCAACTACTCCATCAGAGCTGCAGAGTATGATCCAGGAACTTGCTGACAAGAGTAAAGACGTGGGATTAAAAGTGAACTTTCAGAAGACAAAAGTGATGATTATCGATTAATGGAGAACAGCTGGAGATAACAGACACGTACGTTTATCTTGGACAACAGATATCAAGTGTGAGTCACATTGATGAAGAAATTAATCGGCGTATAAAACTTGCCTGAAGAGCTTTTGGATGAAACAGCATAATTTTGAAGAGCAATATGCCATTATGTCTTAAAAGAAAAGTGTTTGATCAATGCATCCTTCTAGTGCTTACGTATGGTGCAGAGACGTGGACCTTAACTAAAAGAGACATACAAAGGCTGCAGACAACTCAAAGTAGCATGGAGAGGTGCATGCTTGGTGTAACCAGGAGAGATAAGAAGAGGAACTCGTGGATAGGAAAAATCACAAGACTGGAAGACATCATGATCAGAGTTAAATCCCTGCAATGACAATGGGCTGAACATACAGCCAGAAGGACAGACCATCGATGGACAGCCGAAATTTTGGATTGGATTCCAAAGGACAGGAAAAGACCCAGAAGAAGACCACATGTTAGATGGGTGGATGAAATTCGAAAGTATGCGGGAGTGACATGGAGGAGACTGGCACAAGGCAGACCGTTGTGGAGGAAATTTGGGGAGACCTTCATCCAGCAGTGGATTGATAATGGTTGACAATGATGATGATGATGATTGCTTATATTTGAGCATGTCATGTACTAATTTACGATACGATTGTACTTAAAAAAAAACGAGTAGGTTCACCCAGCAAAAACAGCCTTGGTAGGCCAGCACTGCTTGCAATGGACCAGCACTATGTTGCCGCTGCCGAACCGTCAATGAAATGTCCGGGCGGCCAACGGAAGGGCCAGCAGTTCATGTCAACAGCTGGCCAACAGTTTCCACCCCCATCAGTTGTCATATGCCACAACAGGGCCATCAGTTATCCATCACAGGCAGTTGCTGCCACAAGTGGCCCTTGAGTGGCCCTGCAAGTACGTGCCACAAATGATGGCTAGCCTAATGCGGTCCGCTTGTTTCTCGGCAGTGGCAGCCGGCAATCACGTGACTTAACTGGTGGCTTGCTGAATCTTGTTCGCCAAAATAAATTAATGAGTTATATGAAACATATATTTATGAAAAAAACCTCGCAATATTGTAAAATGAAAGAGAGAACCATTCGTTACACATTCCGCAGAAAAAAGAGTCAGCTTCAAGCCATGCTCGTGCGTGCCAAATCTGTCCAGTTGGTCCTTGTTTCGTTTCCAACTAGATCCAAAGAGGCGTTTTTCCGGACCTGTTGAGAAAATTTTCCCAGCGCAGTGCTATAATTCAGAAGTTTTGTAAGGAGAAACAAAACGTAGTCGTTGCTTTGGGAAACTACGGTTATCCTTTATTTTATTTTATTTTTTATGGCTAATACTGGGGAATCCCAGTAGTATCCATAAAGAAAATAAAGGATAACGGCAGTTTCACAAAGTTGCAACTCCTTTTTTTTTCTCCTTACGGAATAGCACTTCTCTCAACAGGCCCGGAAAAACGTCCGTTTGGATCATTTGGAAACGAATCAAGGACCAACTGGACTGATTTAGCACGAACGAACATGGCTTGAAGCTGACTCTTTTTCCTGCGAAATGTGTAACGATTGTTTCTCTCTTTAATTTTACAATATTGCGAGATATTTGTCATAAATGTCAGTTTCATATAATTTCATAAATTTATTTTTTCAACTTACGATTATTTTTTTCTGCCTTAATGGAACTTCACTTTTTCAACGAGTGTACCAACTTAAAGGCGCTTTCCAAAGTTTCGAGCTGTCCTTGTCGTCTTGAAAGGCGATTGTTGAATTAATATATTTACCCGTTCATGTCACATTCTGTTACAGTTTTAACGTTGTATCTTTCCCTTCTGCTATCCGAAGCTACATTTGTTTTAAAGAGGAAATATATTTTATTTTGCTTCTCGTTATTTGTAGAAGTGAATTCCTCCAGTCTTGTGTATTCAACCCATGAATGAGTACATTATTACGACATACCGTTGCCTTTTTTTTTATTTAAACAATTGAAAAATTTTGTACGCGTATAATTCTCTATTTTCTTTTTTTCAACATAACGCTTTTTTAATATTTTTCCAGGACTTTTGTTTCAAGCAGTTTAGTGAATGTTAAAGCGAAAGATTACACAGAAATTATTTCTTGTTATTTATGAGAATGGAGAGCGTGTATTTTATGGCTTAATCTGATATCTTAGTCCACGTGGCATTTCATTAGAAAATTAATTCGCCTCTTTACATATGGCTTTTCTTTCTTAACATCCACTAAAATAACACGAGGGCGGTAACGTCGTCTCTAACTAACTGGTACCACGAGAGAGACAGCACTGTTGCTTCTGCGCACGCGCAGTTCCGTTGCTTCCACCTGGTATTATCGCTCGGGTTCCTAATTGGGTTCACCCGGCATAATGTTGGGAGCCAAAGGGGTGTCGAGTGGATTGTGATTCTGCGATTCCCTGATTTAGGACTGACGCAGCTTCAGGATCCACTGAAGGGGCGGGGCGTTGTGTTTCACACAGCAGATTTTCCATTGGGAGTCAAAGGGTCCGCTGTGTGCCGCAATGTTTTCGTGAACGTCTAGTTTGAAAATAAACAAGAAAGATGACACCGAATTTTCGGGTGTAATAAGCACGTCTTTTGAATCCGTTCTGACGCAAATTAAATTTATCAAAGCTATTCAAAGTCAATGGAACCGGTATGGAAAACAATAGATCTGACCAAAGAAAGAAGTTTTTCAATCGGGTCTTTAATCCCTCAGATATTGCTGTAAACGGAATCGTGAGCTTACGAACTCTTAGAAACAGAGATATCGACAAAAATAGGATGTGACTTTACGTCCCTTGGTGGGAAAACCATGCATTATTTTAGGAAGAAAGTATTCACAAAAGGTTTATCCAATGAGCGGTATCGGTCCAAGAAAAAAAATTAGTCGAGTTTTCAGGAGCCCAGATTTTGCTACAAATACATCAGAAGTAGAAATTAACACTTATGACCCCTGGTGGCCAAACCATTATTTACCAAACATTAGAAATTACATGAAAAATATTTTCCATCAGGTCTTGTATGCGATACAGGAAGAGTTTTTCAAATCGGAGTTTTAGGAGCAGAAAACGCAATTTACCATTGGGCGCCCTAGCGGAAAGTCTATGATTTACTTGAAATTTTTGAATTTATAGGAAAAACATTTCGCATCGGAAACACTATCCAACAAAGAAGGAATTTTTCAAATTGGAATGTTAGAAGTCGAGATATTGACAAAAATAAGATATACATCTACGCCCCTGGCGTAGATACCGTGCACTGTTATAAGAAGAAAATGTTCCTAAAATGTTTGTCGACATGAGATACTATCGGTCCACAAAAGACTTTTTTTCAATCGAGATTTTAGAAGCTCATATTTTGCTGCAAATACATCACAAGCGGAAATTAAGACTTACGCCGCCTGGTGGCCAAACATTTTTTTAAAAAATTTTGAAATTACGTGCAAAACGATTTCCCATCAGGAGTTGTATCCGGTGCAGAAATAATTTTTAAGATCGGAGATTTAGAAGCAGAGATAAGAGGAATACGCGATTTACCTATACGCCCCCTAGCGGAAAGTCTACAAATTAGTTGAAAATTTTGAATTTATAGGAAAAACATGTTACTCTAGAAACACTATCCAACAAAGAAGTAATTTTTTAAATCGGACTCTTAGAAGTCGAGATATTGACAAAAATTAGATATACATCTACGCCCCCTGGCGTAGAAACCGTGCACTATTATAAGAAGAAAATATTTCTAAAACGGTTGTCGGCATGAGTAGTATAGGTCTACAAACGACGTTATTTTCAATCGATAATTTAGAAGCTCATATTTTGCTGCAAATACATCAGAAGCGGAAATTAAGGTTTACGCCCCTTGGTGGCCAAACCATTTTTTTTACAAAAATTAGAAATTATGTGCAAACGATTTCCCGTCTGGAGCTGTATCCGGTGCAGAAAGAATTTTTCAGATCGGAGATTTAGAAGCAGAGATATAGAGGAAACGCAATTTACCTTTACGCCGTCTAGCGGAAAGTCTATGAATTACTTGAAAATGTTTAAATTATATGAAAACCATGTCACACGGAAAACATTATTCAACAAAGAAGGAATTTTTCAAATCGGACTCCTAGAAGTCGAGATATTGAAAAAAATAAGATATACATCTACGCTCCCTGGTGAAGAAACTGTGAAATATTTTAGGAAGAAAATATTCCGAAAAGGTTTATCGATGTGAGTGGCATCAGTCCACGAAAGAATTTTTCAATCGATATTTTAGAAACTCACATTTTTTGGCAAATACACCAGAAGCAAAAATTAACACTTACGCCAGGGCAAAAGATTGTGCATCAGGATATCTATTCGCTGCAAAAAAAAAAAAAAAATTCAAATCGGAGTTTTAGAAGAACAGTTATCGGAAAAAATGCAATTTACTTTTGCGCCAACTAGCGGAAAATCTATGCGTAATTTGAAAAAGAAACTATATCCAAAATACTCTTCGACACAAATGGAATCGAAAGATAAAAGATATTTTTCAATCGGATGTTCAGAAGCAAATATGTGGAATAAAACGTATTTTTGAATTCGACATCATCTGCATTTACGCCCTCTAGCGGCGAAATTGTACATCGTAAAAAAAAACGAAATGAAGGATCATCTTTCGCATATTTCAAGCTTTCGAATGCAAAAAGAATTTTTCAAATCGGACTAATAGTTGCAGAGATACCGTGGGTAAAGGCGGACGGACAAACCGGTAACATAAGCACGATCTTTTTTTACAAAAGACGTGCTAAAAACATAAGTGAACGGATTTTCAAAGTTCCGGTCGTAAAGTTATATATTCTCCAAATAATCTAGGGTTGAGCACACGTATTGTAGTTAACCAAACACTCATCATAGAACTTAGACAAAATTATAGAACTTTGACAAAATTAACAAAAATGACAAGAGTGGAAAACATCACCCATATATTAATTATGATTTGGCATAATAATAATTATACGCTGATGATACTAGCAAGAAATGGTTTCCGACTCTCTGACAGGAACCTGTACTCAATTAACTATTTGCTTATAAAAACATTAACTCTATCGGAAGACTTCCGTGTGGACTGATCAGATAAAGATTTTATGAGGGGACATTAAAAGAAAGAATAGGATGGATTTCCTACCTTAACAACCGAACCTGGCCTAGATGTCGCGCTGCTATGGCTTCATCAAGGGTATGACGTCCTGGCGGTTACACGGAACAAGTTTTTTTTTTTTGCTTGGAGGTTTAACGACCACCGTGAGCAACTCAATGGGCTATAAGCAGTCGCCCGTCCCTAATTTAGGGTCACTGGTTCCAGCGAAGGGAGAGAGCCAGTGCCGGAAGACAAACGCAAAATCCATGCCTCACCGGGATTCGGACCCGGACCCCTTACAGACGAATGATCAGAGGCCAACGCCTTAGACCACTGCTCCACCGGGGCGGCCGGAACAAGTTAAAGTTCTTTTAACGATGTGGGCTATTCCTCTAGGTAGTCGCATCTTAAGGTCTCAGGGTTCGCGCCGCTGACCACTCCTGACCAGGGAGAATTCTCGTCCTGTGGATATTAACTTCCATCCGCAGCTGCAACCGTCGTATGGGCCCTAATGGTCCTTAGTGGAGGGTCCGTTCGTCCGGAAACCTCGGTTGCGATCTCACTAATGCAGCTTGGAAAATTTGTATGCCGCTTACGGTAGTTTCAGTCCTGCCGTAACATTGGCAGCGATCAAGTTGCCAGTCTCTGATACCTCATGGCTGTGACCACGTTTTGGGCCAACAAAAAAAAAAAATAAATAAAAAAATGGGTATGCCGCTTACGGTAGTTTCAGTCCTGCCGTAACATTGGCAGCGATCAAGTTGCCAGTCTCTGATACCTCATGGCTGTGACCACGTTTTGGGCCACCAAAAAAAAAAAAAAAAAAAAAAAATTGTATGCCGCTTACGGTAGTTTCAGTCCTGCCGTAACATTGGCAGCGATCAAGTTGCCAGTCTCTGATACCTCATGGCTGTGACCACGTTTTGGGCCACCAAAAGAAAAAAAAAAAAAAAAAAAAATTGTATGCCGCTTACGGTAGTTTCAGTCCTGCCGTAACATTGGCAGCGATCAAGTTGCCAGTCTCTGATACCTCATGGCTGTGACCACGTTTTGGGCCACCAAAAAAAAAAAAAAAAAATTGTATGCCGCTTACGGTAGTTTCAGTCCTGCCGTAACATTGGCAGCGATCAAGTTGCCAGTCTCTGATACCTCATGGCTGTGACCACGTTTTGGGCCACCAAAAAAAAAAAAAAAAAAAAAAAAAAATTGTATGCCGCTTACGGTAGTTTCAGTCCTGCCGTAACATTGGCAGCGATCAAGTTGCCAGTCTCTGATACCTCATGGCTGTGACCACGTTTTGGGCCACCAAAAGAAAAAAAAAAAAAAAAAAAATTTGTATGCCGCTTACGGTAGTTTCAGTCCTGCCGTAACATTGGCAGCGATCAAGTTGCCAGTCTCTGATACCTCATGGCTGTGACCACGTTTTGGGCCACCAAAAAAAAAAAAAAAAAAAAAAAAATTGTATGCCGCTTACGGTAGTTTCAGTCCTGCCGTAACATTGGCAGCGATCAAGTTGCCAGTCTCTGATACCTCATGGCTGTGACCACGTTTTGGGCCACCAAAAAAAAAAAAAAAAAAAAAAAAAAAATTGTATGCCGCTTACGGTAGTTTCAGTCCTGCCGTAACATTGGCAGCGATCAAGTTGCCAGTCTCTGATACCTCATGGCTGTGACCACGTTTTGGGCCACCAAAAAAAAAAAAAAAAAGTATGCCGCTTACGGTACTTTCAGTCCTGCCGTAACATTGGCAGCGATCAAGTTGACAGTCTCTGATACCTCATGGCTGTGACCACGTTTTGGGCCACCAAAAAAAAAAAAAAAAAAAAAATTGTATGCCGCTTATGGTAGTTTCAGTCCTGCCGTAACATTGGCAGCGATCAAGTTGCCAGTCTCTGATACCTCATGGCTGTGACCACGTTTTGGGCCACCAAAAGAAAAAAAAAAAAAAAAAAAATTGTATGCCGCTTACGGTAGTTTCAGTCCTGCCGTAACATTGGCAGCGATCAAGTTGCCAGTCTCTGATACCTCATGGCTGTGACCACGTTTTGGGCCACCAAAAAAAAAAAAAAAAAAATTGTATGCCGCTTACGGTAGTTTCAGTCCTGCCGTAACATTGGCAGCGATCAAGTTGCCAGTCTCTGATACCTCATGGCTGTGACCACGTTTTGGGCCACCAAAAAAAAAAAAAAAAAAAAATTGTATGCCGCTTACGGTAGTTTCAGTCCTGCCGTAACATTGGCAGCGATCAAGTTGCCAGTCTCTGATACCTCATGGCTGTGACCACGTTTTGGGCCACCAAAAAAAAAAAAAAAAAAAAAATTGTATGCCGCTTACGGTACTTTCAGTCCTGCCGTAACATTGGCAGCGATCAAGTTGCCAGTCTCTGATACCTCATGGCTGTGACCACGTTTTGGGCCACCAAAAAAAAAAAAAAAAAAAAAAAAAAATTGTATGCCGCTTATGGTAGTTTCAGTCCTGCCGTAACATTGGCAGCGATCAAGTTGCCAGTTTCTGATACCTCATGGCTGTGACCACGTTTTGGGCCACCAAAAAAAAAAAAAAAAAAAAAAATTGTATGCCGCTTACGGTAGTTTCAGTCCTGCCGTAACATTGGCAGCGATCAAGTTGCCAGTTTCTGATACCTCATGGCTGTGACCACGTTTTGGGCCACCAAAAAAAAAAAAAAAAAAAAAAAATTGTACGCCGCTTACGGTAGTTTCAGTCCTGCCGTAACATTGGCAGCGATCAAGTTGCCAGTTTCTGATACCTCATGGCTGTGACCACGTATTGGGCCACCAAAAAAAAAAAAAAAAAAAAAAAAAAAAAATTGTACGCCGCTTACGGTAGTTTCAGTCCTGCCGTAACATTGGCAGCGATCAAGTTGCCAGTTTCTGATACCTCATGGCTGTGACCACGTTTTGGGCCACCAAAAAAGAAAAAAAAAAAATTGTATGCCGCTTACGGTAGTTTCAGTCCTGCCGTAACATTGGCAGCGATCAAGTTGCCAGTTTCTGATACCTCATGGCTGTGACCACGTTTTGGGCCACCAAAAAAAAAAAAAAAAAAAAAATTGTATGCCGCTTACGGTAGTTTCAGTCGTGCCGTAACGTTGGCAGCGATCAAGTTGCCAGTCTCTGATACCTCTTGGCTGTGACCACGTTTTGGGCCACCAAAAAAAAAAAAAAAATTGTATGCCGCTTACGGTAGTTTCAGTCCTGCCGTAACATTGGCAGCGATCAAGTTGCCAGTTTCTGATACCTCATGGCTGTGACCACGTTTTGGGCCACCAAAAAAAAAAAAAAAATGTATGCCGCTTACGGTAGTTTCAGTCGTGCCGTAACATTGGCAGCGATCAAGTTGCCAGTCTCTGATACCTCATGGCTGGGACCACGTTTTGGGCCAACAAAAAAAAAAAAAAAAAAAATTGTATGCCGCTTACGGTAGTTTCAGTCCTGCCGTAACATTGGCAGCGATCAAGTTGCCAGTCTCTGATACCTCATGGCTGTGACCACGTTTTGGACCACCAAAAAAAAAAAAAAAAAAACCCCAAGTGACAAGTCACAGGGAAGTAAAAGTCAAGTGTGTTGAACGTAAAAGTAAAGTGAAATAACGAAGAGTTCTTCTCTTTCCTTGTAAAAAAGTTTCGACGACCCCCAAGAAGACCCACACTATATCAAAACATCCCATCATCCAAACACTAGCTGGCAAACGCAAGCCTCCCTGAATTAAATTCCCCAGTGTAAATCTTACTAGTGCCGCCCCGGTGGCGCAGTGGTCTAAGGCGCTTGCCTCTGATCATTCGTCCGTAAAAGGTCCGGGTTCGAATACCGGTCAGGCATGGATGTTGTGTTTGTCTTACGGCACTGGCTCTCTCCCTTCCCTGGAACCAGTGACCCTAAATTAGGGACGGGCGACTGCTTATAGCCCATTGAGTTGCTCACGGTGGTCGTTAAACCTCCAATCAAAAAAAAAAAAAAAATCTTACTAGTCAGAGAATTAACATTTTGTTCTTCCATTCGTTAGGGGGCCAAAATTCCTACCCGTTTCAGTGAAAATTCTGAGAAACCCTCGAGTTACGTTTGCCGCATGCTACTACAACCGTCCGTAAATCCTTACCCCAATTAAACTGTTAGCTCCGGTTCCAAAAAGTCTACGGTCTACCCAACACGCATTGTAGATGCTAGACACGGTGGACACTTCTATTGCCTCAATAAAACATACTACAAAGTCAGCTCGCCGATGGCTGTCGCCAGCGTTTTCTTACAATGTCGGTTCGTCCATGGTGACGCCAACGCTGGGAGATGGGGTCGGGGATGAAAAAAAAAAAAAAAAAAAGAAAAGAATCACCCGAAAGTATATGGCAAAATGAAACGTACTCTTTCTTAAAAAAATACATGAATCAATAAAAATGAATAAATAAATAAAATAATAATTAAATAAATAAATAAACTAGGGAATGGATTTTCGACCTAAATGTGCAGCGCACGAGTCTGGGCGCTGTCACAATGGCGCTGCCACAAACGGACCGCTACCGGGTCGTGACCCATCACTACCTGCTGGTGGCCAGCGGTTTCCCAACACTTGTGTTTTTGCTGGGCATGTTCTCATTTTTAAGTAGATTTTTTCGATCAGTGTAAAAAACAAAATCATGGCCTGGTTCGAATCCCGGTGAGGCATTGATGTTGTGTGCGTGTCTTACTTCACTGTCTCTCTCCCTTCTCTGGAGCCAATGACCTTAAATTAGGGACGGGCGACTGATTATAACCCATCGAGTTGTTAGCGCCCCAATATCTGAAATTCTAGTTAATAGTTTTGTCCGGTTAAATAATTTGTCGCTTAAAGAGATTTCCTTAATTGCTCCATTTTCAAGCGCCAAAGCTGACAGGAAAATGAATTCGTTAATGCAAAATAACTTTATCTATTTATTCCACTGGACTTTGTGAGAGATTTGCAACGCGGAAGGAATGCGTTTGAGCCGGAAGAAAATGAACTAATCAGTGCCAGCTATTTTTGAAGAGAATCGTGATACAATGACTATTGCGACGATGAATCAATTCGTGGAAAGCGACTGGAAGAGAAAGATCAGAAAAGCGATGATTATCGAGCTTGAAAGCATCTTTTGTGCCGAAATCACTTCCGTTTCATGTTTATGTCCAAATTACAGAATTTATCGGAAAAATCATCTAGGAACACAACGACGCTCGGGAGTCAAATGTATAGTGGGCGTTCTCTCGCCATTTCCCGCCAGATTCGAATCTCCTCGGGGAGAGACGAGTGCTGCGGTGACGGTTACAAATCGGTTTCCAGATAACGAAAGAACTTTGGGTTCGACGGAATTCTCCTTCTGCGGCGCGCATCATATCATTTGCAGCCGGATCGTTACACAACAATCAAGGCGTGAGAACACCCAGCGGATGTTGGGTATTGAAAAGCGAAGACCAAAACTACGTCATTGTCATTAAAACGGAAAGAGGAAGAAAAATGAAGGGCAACGTATTATGCATCTGTGCATGGCATTTGCAGACTGCCATTAAGGAAATGCTCTTCTGACAAATTTCTAGTGGAATTGATAAGAAGAGCATCCAGTATGTTTTATTTTATTTTGTTTCGTACTTTTAGCTGTCCTACGTTCTTTTTGGCCGTGATGCGCTCGTTTGGAGATTTTAAATCATCTAATTCACATGAATCATCATTAAAAGAAAATCCGATAATGATGGCGTCTTTTGCGCATTTCATCCGTCGAAGAGGATTTCTATAACTGGCTTGTAAACGATGTAATCCGTGTATTTCCGATGCTTGCCATTGCAATCAATTTGTCTTTTCTTTTTCCAATTTAACGATATGCGTCATTATTACGGAATACCTCACCCTTAAATTCAGATCGTTGGGCACAGAAAAAGTTCTGTATTTTTTTTTTTTTTTTATTGGAGGTGTAACGACCACCATTAACAACTCAATGGGCTATAAGCAGTCGTTCGTTTCTAATGTAGGGCCACTGGTTCCAGGGAAAGGAGAGAGCCAGCACCGTAAGACAAACAAAACATCCATACCTCACCGGGATTCGAACCCGGACCCCTTTCAGACGATTCATCATATGCCGTCGCTTAGACCACTGCACCACCGGGTCGGCCATCCCTAATTTAGGGCCACTGGTTCCAGGGAAGGCAGAGAACCTGCGCCGTAAGACAAACACAACACCCATGCCTCACCGCGATTCGAACCCGAAACCCTTTCGGACGAATAATCAGAAGCATCGCTTAGACCACTGCGCCACCGGGGCGGCAATTGGGAGTTTTACAACCACGGTGATGGGCAAAAGCAGTCGTCCGTCCCTAATTTAGGGTCACCCCTTCAAGAGAAGAGAGACAGCCACTGCCGTAAGACAAACACAACACCCATGCCTCACCAGGATTCGAACCCGGACCCCTTTCGGACGAATCATCAGAAGCATCGCTTAGACCACTGCGCCACCGGGACGGCAATTGGGACTTTAACAACCGCCGTCATGGGCTAAAGCAGTCGCCCGTCCCTAATTTAGGGCCACCGGTTCCAGGTAAGAGAGAAAGCCAGAGCCGTGAGACAAACACAGCACGCATTCTTCACCGGGATTCGATCCCGGACCCGTTTCGGACGAATAATAAGAGGCCATCGCTTAGACCACTGCACCCCCGGGGCGGCAATTGGTCGTTTAAGGACCACTGTGAGCAACTCAATGGGCTAAAAGCAGTCACCCGTCCCTAATTTAGGGTCACTGGTTCCCGGGAAGGGAAAAATCCAGTGCCGTAGCACCAACACAACATCCATGCCTCACCGGGATTCGAACCCGGACCCCTTTCGGACGAATGATCAGAAGCCATCGCTTAGACCACTGCGCCACCGGGGAGGCAGTTGGGGGTTTAACGACCACCGTGAGGAACTCAATGGGCTATACGCTATCGCCCGTCCCTAATTTAGGGTCACTGGTTCAAGGGAAGGGAGAGAGCCTGTGCCGTAAGACAAACACAACATCCATACCTCACCGGGATTCGAACCCGGACCCCTTTCGGACGAATGATCAGAAGCCATCGCTTAGAGCACTACGCTCCCGGGGCGGGAATTGGGGGTTTAACCACCACCGTGAGCAACTCAATGGGCTATACGCAGTCGCCCGTTCCAAATTTAGGGTTACTGGTTCCAGGGAAGGGCCAGTGCCGTAAAACAAACACAACACCCATGCCGCACCGGGATTCGAACTGGGTCCCCTTTCGTACGAATGATCAGATGCCATTAATAAGACCACTGCACCACCGGGGCGGCAAAATTTGTGTATAACCGCGAAAAATTATGCTATACTAGCTCATTGCCGATGTCATGCACGGGTGAAAAAGCTGTCACTGAAATTTTCATAACACGAATAGTAGAATACATATACACTAAAGTGCCAGAAAAACTGGTACACCAGTCTAATAGTTGGCAGGTCCCCAACGGGAGCGCAGGACTGCCGAAATACGACGGCACATGAACTCCACAAGCTTCTGGAAATATGCTGTAGGCAATGCACACCATACGTCCTGCAGAGTGTTCTACAACTCGGATGTACTCCGAGGACTCGGATTCCTGTGTACGATAGCACGTTGCATGGCATCCCAAATGTGTTCTATCACGTTCACATCTGGGGACTTGGGTGGGAATGGCAACACCCCAGACTCAGATGAATTCTCTTCTAACCATAATGTGGCCTCCCGACACTTGCATTGTCCTGTTGAAATAGGCCCAACCCATCAGCATGAATGCAGGGCATGAACAGGTGTACCTCGTCAGAAAGGATGCGCACTTAGCGTTGCACGGTCACAAACGTTTGTAGCGTACCAGGGGTCCCAGTGATATCCAGCTAAACACACCCCGTACCATTACGGGCCCTCCACCACCCGGTACAGTTCCTTTTTGACAGGCGGGATCCATGGTTTCATGGGGTTTGCTCCACACACGAATCCTTCAACCACCCGATGCAGTTGGAAACGCGACTAGTGAAACAAGGCTACTTGTTTCCAGTCATCAAGTGCCAAGTGGTGGTTTTGCCGTGCCCAAGCGAGGCGCATAGCTCTGTGTCGTGCATCCATCAATGGGACTCGAGTTGGGCGTCGGCTGCCATATCGTTCAGGTTATATTGCACAGTACGGACGCTGATGCTTGTTGAGGCTCCAGCATTGAATTCCGAAGATACCTGCGAGAGTATCGCGTGAAACGATTCTTGACAGCCGACGATGGTCACCTTCACCCAATGTCATTTTACGGCCACACTGGTGTCGTAGGTTGGACGTTCTGCCGGAATACTTGACGTCACGGTACACCCTTGCAATGGAAACTCAGAACTTCCTTCCTACCTCGGAAATACTACGGCCCATCTCACGAGCGCCTACTATGACACCGCGTTGAAAATCGCTTAAATCGTTAATACTTGTCATTCTCATGCCGAAAACAGCTCTGACAGCTGGCAAGGATGCTAATCGCTTTATTTACGCACTGCCGGACGCAACCGAGTTCGCGCATAGGTGACGTTGCTATGTATTTTGCATAAGCTCGTCTGTATCAGTTTTTCTGGCACTTCAGTGTACATAACTATAATAAACTGTTGAATTCAAAGGTTTCATTTTGTCTGCGATTAGCTTTTCCTTCGTTCAAATTATGCAACCTATTAGAAGATTGGTTTGCACGTCATCGCCGTTGTCGTTTTCTATTTAAGCGACGTTTTCTTTCAGCTTGATCTTCTTCTATCTTGTACTACAAAGAAAAAGTCCACGGAACAAACATTTTTTTAGATTTCCATCACAGTGAATCAAAACTACGCCTGCTGTAAGTCTCTTATAATTTTACTAGTTAATTTTTATGAAATAAAATAACGCTGATTCCTTTTTATGAAGTTACTCAGCAATTTTATTCTTTTTCATGAAATTGCTCTGCAATGCGAAGAAAACGAAATAAAACACGACGTAACAACTACGTAACAGAACAAACGGAACAGATAATTGTTCGAGCACGTACGTGTTGCCAGAGAAGAAGTCGTTTGTCTTATTAACTCTATTTTATTCTCAGGTCTCTTTCCTGGATTTCGCATATCGTGCGATAGCGGAAAGCTTAGTTCCGATTTTGGCAACCGGATAAAAGCAGATGGCGCTGCAAGTACTGATGACGTCAGAGCGTTAGGGACAGATGAAGCATAAGCTGATTCCTTTTTATGAAATTACTTTCCAATTTTTTTATCTTTTTATGAAATTACTCTGAAACGCAAAGTAAATGAAATAACAAGTTAGTAAAATCATGCAATGCATTGATTATGATACGCTTTCCAACATACCGGAAATCATTACTCAAGTTATTACTCAAGCTATGAGGATAATGGCTGTGGAATAAATCTCACTCCTGGGCGCTGACCTTTGATCCCATTTCTGTGATATTAAACAGAATTGGTTTATTATACCTCCGGAACAACATATTAAAGTTTTGTAGCAATAGAAGCATTTCTAGTCAAGTTATGAGGATAATGGATGCTGAATAAATCTCGCTCCAGTGTATTGACCTTTGACCCCATTTCGATGATATTCAACAGAACCAGGTCAGTGTATCTCTGGAACAACATGATAAAGTTTTGTCGCGAGCGAAGCATTTTTATGTAAGTTATGACGCATAAAAGCGATAGAATGGATCCCACTCCTATGCCCTGAACTTTGACCCCATTTCGCCCATTTTTAATAGGGTTCGTCCCCAAGTTGTTCCCTACCACATTATTATTTCATCGAAATCGACCCATTTTAAGCAAGTTATGGCGTATAAGGGCAATGGAATGGATTCCGCTCCTATGTCCTGACCTTTGACCCCTTTTTTCCCATTTTTAATAGGGTTCATTCCCAGTTGATGCCCTATCACATCCTAAAATTTCATCGAAATCTAACCATTTTGACGTGAGTTATCTGGCGTACAGGCAGGCGGACGGACGGACAGACAGACGGAAAAAGCTGGAGCATATACGCTTCTTTAACCTACGGTAGAAAAGCATAAAACACGACATAACACCTACGTAACAAAACAAACGTCGGAGACATTTGCTCGAGCACGTGCGTATTGCCACAGATGAAGTCGTTTGCCTTACAAACTTTATTTTATTTTCCGGTATTTCTCCTAAAATTTACGTATCGTACGATACCGGTGAGCTTAGTTCCAGTTTCGGCCACCGAACAGAAGCAGATGGCGCTGCAAGTACTGAGTGACGTCCGAGCGTTAGGAATAGACGTAGGTTTTATTACGACTATCCGAGAAGGATACGACAGATAGATTAAATATGACATCACAAACATGAACAGTTTTTAGCAGATGACGCTTAGTTAATTGCCACTCTCAATGAAATGTTGAAGACTAATTTTCACCGTAATATTGAATAACCCCTTTTGTGAGAGTGCTGTTGCATGGGTCAACGCATCAATGGAAGCATCTTCTAGTTTAAGTTTTCGTTTTTAATTTTAAATGCAATGTTTATTTCTTTTACAAATTTGATGTTTTTTAGGAAGTCATTGAAGTCCGTTATGAAACTGTCGTTTCCAAAACTTACCAAACATCTAGTGAACGAAAATTTAGCATAACGTTCCCTTCGAAAAAAGTATCTACAATAATGCGCTCATGTACTAATAATCGATATGAAGAAGAAGTTCTCCCATTTTTAGAACGATTTTTCATATTTAAAATAAAATTATTTCTTCCTTGAATGCTTCATGTGATTGCCCCTTTCTGTGAACTATGAACAAACATCTAGATTTCCAAGATAACGAAGCATTTTCTTCAAATTGGTATTTATCCCCCCCTCCTTTTCTACTGCTCTTCATAGCCCAATAATTGTTTTAGGACTGCGTTTAGAAATCCCCTTTTAACGCTTTCCAGCCGTAGGTTGAAGAAGCGTAAATGCTCCAACTTTGTTTGTCTGGCTATCCTCACGATAACTCGCATTAAAATGGTTCGATTTTGATGAAATTTCTGTATTTCGTAGAGGACAACCTGGCGACGAATCATATTGAAAACGGACGAAATAGGACCAAAGGTTAGGACATCGGAGCGGGATCAATTCCATCGCCCTTGCTAACGTAAAAATACAGCAATTGCGACAAAAATCTGTCATGTTGTTCCAGAGGTAAACTGAACCGGTTCTGTTCAATATCAGCGAAATGGGATCAAAGGTCAATGTACAGAAGCAAGATTTATTCCACAGCCATTATCCTCATAAAGAGATTAAATATGCTTCTATTGCGACAAACCTTTAGTACGTTGTTCCGGAGTTATACAGAACCGGCTTAGTTGAATGTCATCGAAATGGGGTCAAAGGTCAGGCCACAGGAGCGAGATTTATTCCATAGCCATTTTCCTCATAACTTGATTAAAAATGCTTCTATTTCGACAAAACTTTAGTATGTTGTTCGGGAGGTATACTGAACCAATTCTGTTTAATATCATCGAAATGGGGTCAAAGGTCAGGGCACAGGTGCGAGATTCTTTCCACAGTCATCATCCTCATAACTTGAGTAGTGATTTGTGGTATGTCGTAAGGCGTATCATATTCAATGCATTGCATGATTTTACTAACTTGCTTACGCTTTCCAACCGTAGTTGTTGTTGTTGTTTTTTTTATTGGAGGTTTAACGACCACCGTGAGCAACTCAATGGGCTATAAGCAGTCGCCCGTCCGTAATTTACGGTCACTGATCCCAGGGAAGGGAGAAAGCCAGTGCCGTAAGACAAACACAACATCCATGCCTCACCGGGATTCGAACCCGGACCCCGTTCGGACGAATGATCAGAGGTCATCGCTTAGACCACTGCGCCACCGGGGCGGCCCATCCGTAGTTTGGAAAGCGTATATGCTCCAGCTCTGTCCTTCTATCTGTTTTTCCGCACAATAACTTGCGTAAAAATGGGTGGATTTCGATGAAATTTTTGTTTGTGGTACGGGGTAACTTGGGAACGAACCCTACTGAAAACGGACGAAATGGGGTTAAACGTCAGGACATAGGAGTGGGGTCCATTCTATCGCCCTTATGCGTCATAACTTACTTAAAAAACTTCGATTGCGGCAAAACTTTATCATATTGTTCCGGAGGTATACTGAACCGGTTCTGTTGAATATCGTCGAAATGCGGTCAAAGGTCAGGACACAGGAGCAAATTTATTTCACAGTCATCATAATTTGAATAATAATAATACCTCTCTTCTATGTTTTTTTTCAAGAAAAAGGGTGGTAGATTTGGATGTATTACTGTTAGCTTTATCCTAATGAATTTCTACTCTTTGAAAGTTCTGTGGATTAAGAAATGGTATTTCCATACAACGCATTAAAACATTATTTTGGTAGTACGTAGAATTGATTTTAACATTGTTTTTAACTTTTCTGTATTTCAATTTCCAATTGTAGGAGAAACCAACAATAATCATGAATCCCTTAGTGAAAATCTCTTTGGATTCTTGGAACCAAGTTTGTAAGTCTTTTTCTGCTCTTTTGCGATAGTAATTCTAGTTTCTAGCTACAGCCGTTTAGAGAGATCCATGCTTCATCAACAGTCACAATAAAGTTGCATCTGTGTCCGGCCAAGTGATTTTCATAAAGAAGTCTACACCGTTTTCGGCGCTCACCCACGTGCCTAGGAAAATAGGTGCAGATGCAGGAAGACCCCTTGTGCTTGCATTCAAGTTCGTTTTTGTACCGTATTTTAGTTAAATTTAATAATGTCTAAAAAAAGATCAGAGTTGTTTAGAACAACTAAAAACATCTGCTGTTGTTTCTAATTCTTCCTGGGCTTTTTTTTATTGGAGGTTTAACGACCAGCGTGAGCACCTCAATGGGCTATAAGCAGTCGCCCATCCCTAATTTAGAGTCACTGGTTCCAGGGACGGGAGGGAGCCAGTGCCGTTAGACAAACACAACATCCATGCCTCACCGGGATTCGTACCCGGACCCCTTGCGAACGAATTATCAGAGGCCATCGCTAAGACCAATGCGCCACCAGGGCGGATTTCATGTTTGAAACGCTTGTAGAGACTGAAGCCGTTGATTCGAAGACGCAAAAACGTGTAGAGTTAGGCATCATGTTTTACGCTTTCCTACCGTAGGTTGAAGAAGCGTATATAATCCAGCTTTGACCATATCCAGCTTTGACCGTCTGTCTGTCTATCCTTCCGCCCGTCCGCACGATAACTCGCGTAAAAATGGTTCGATTTCGATGAAATTTTAGTATGTGGTAGGGAACCACCTGGCAAGGAACCCTATTGAAAATGCACGAAAGGGGTCAAAGATCAGAACATAAGAGAGGAACCATTCCATTGCCCTTATGCATCATAACGTACGTAAAAATGCTTCGATTGAGACAAAACTTCATCATGTTATTCCGGTCCGGTTCTGTTTAATATAATCGAAATGGGGTCAAAGGTCAAGGCACATGCTCAACCACTTCTGTTGAATATCATCGAAATGGATCAAAGGTCAAGGCACATACTGAACCAATTATGTTAAATATCATCGAAATGGAGTCAAAGGTCAAGGCACATATGAACCAATTCTGTTGATTATCATCGAAATGGGTTCAAAGGCAGTGGCAGCCTTGCGGGGACCTTCGCAATTGCAATAACCCAAAACCATCTCAATAACCTCTTATACACTATCAACCAACAAGTAATTAGACACCCCTGCAAACGACGATATCTGCGGTCCTGATACACGTCACGGCCGCCGCCGGTAAATATCGTGGGGGAAACAACAACGCAACCAGTCGCATACAAGATGCCACGAAGTTCGGAGCTCTCTGATTTCGAGAAAGGTGTAATCGTCGGGTATCACAGAAATGGCCGATCCATAAGTGACATATCCAGCGAGTTGAAGTACCCAAAATCGACAGTGGCCTACATGATTGGCAAGTGAAAGATGAGAGGTGACTGTTGGAATGTGCCCCGACTCGGCAGACCCACAAAAGTGGGAGTTAGGGACCGACGGGTGCTGGCCAGAGAAATTCGGAAGAGCCGCAACAGATAGATGGGCCACATCCGCGAGGAGTTTCAACAGGCATCCGAGAGCGTTCTTTTGATGAATACCATCCGTAAGGATGCCCATCTGCTCGGTTATCATGGACGTGCTGCCGCCCACAAGCCTTTAATTACCAAGTCCAATAGCGCTGCTTGGCTAACGTGGTGCAAAGAACGTCGACAGTGGACCGTTGAACAGTGGAAACAGGTTCTCTGGAGCGACGAATCAAGGTTCACCCTCTACCGTTTGGATGATAGGGTCTGAGTTTGGCGTCTGCCTGGAGAACGCCTCCTGCCGGAATGTATTGTGCCAACTCTGAAGCGGTGGAATTATGCTATGGGGGTGTTTCTTCTGGTATGGCACGGGTCCCTTGGTCGCAATTCCTGGTAGACTCAACGCCGAGACCTACTACACCATTTTGGATGACCATGCGCTTCCTACGTTGTGGCAGTTTTACGGGATGTACCCATGTTAAATTCAGGATGACAATGTCACCTGTCATGTTGCGAGGTCCACCATGGCTTGGTATGGTGACAATGGGGTTAATCGAATGGACTGGCCTGCGCAGAACCCTGACCTTAACCCTGTCGAGCACCTGTGGGACGAGTTGGAGCGTGGACTTAAGGGGTGCCCCCACCGTCCGAAATCGGTGAAGAAACTGACCTGGCCGCACCAGTGGCGCAGTGGTCTAAGCCATGGCCTCTGATCATTCGCCCAAAAGGGGTCCGGGTTCGAATCCCGGTGAGGCATGGATGTTGTGTTTGTCTTACGGCACTGGTTCTCTCCCTTCCCTGAAGCCAGGGACCCTAAATTAGGGACGGGCGACTGCTTTTAGCCCATTGAGTTGCTCATGGTGGTCGTTAAACCTCCAATAATAAAAAAAAACTGACCTGTCTTCTCCAAGCCTAGTGGAAGAAAATACTGCTAGCCGTCGTACAACGACTGGTTGAGAGTATGCCCGGGAGGGTCGCAGCTGTAATCGCCGCTCGTTTAAGCTGCACCAACTATTGAAGGTGAATAAACTTCGTTTTCCTTTGCTATCACAGGTGTCCAATTACTTGTTGGTAGATAGTGTAGATAGTGTATATATATATACATCTGTATACGTAAAAAAAATACCTGTTGCTTACTCTGATCGTAAACCTGTCGCTCGCTTTTTTTTCTCATACAATACCCCGCTTGGGGTAAATGTGATCATAAAGCGATTTTTTTTATCGGGAATTGTGGTTTTGATTTCTATGAAATACACATAAGGTAATGTAATACGCTGTTTATTAATATAGTTAGGAATCCAAAATATTACATGTTCTAAAATGACCTGGTACTAAATAAACAAGGATAGCTGTATAACTATAAGATACGTCTATTATTTTAAAAAGAATTCTGCGACTTATCATGTGGCTAAAGTTTTCAATCAAATCTCTGTAGTGCACAGTAGACGCCCCGTAGTTTTCTATGGGTAGAAAAGCGAGTACATTGCAACTCACTATTTGTATCAAAAATTGTGGCAAAACTTCTGTAAAAAATATCTTGAAAAAAAAAATTCAGAAGTTTCACCACAACTTTTCCGCTGAAAAAATGCCTCTGACCAAAAAAAAAAAAAAAAAAAAGAAAGAAAATTTTGATGTCCCTAATTCAAAGCAATAAACAAATATTAAAATTGGTCATTATTTGTATATGATCGTGAACTACAACTACAAGATTTTAAGTGACGCCAGGCAAAAACTACTAATTAATTGGCGGTGGTGCGGGGCTCCTCTGGGCGCAGGAGCCCTGGGCGGTCGCCCGGTATGCCCGTACCTGGGGCTGGCACTGGTCAAAGGTCAGGGCACATGAACGAGATTTATTCCACAGCTATTATTCTCATAACTTGACTATAAATGCTTCTATTGCAACAAAATTTTAGTATGTTTTTCCGGAAGTATACTGAACCAGTTCTGTTTAATATCATCGAAATGGGGTTAAAGGTCAGGGCACAGGAGCGGGATTTTTTCCTTCGCCATTATCCTCATGACTTGAGTAATAACTTGAGGAATGATTTGTGGTATGTTGGAAAGCGTATCATAATCAATGCATTGCATGATTTTACTAATTTGTTAGTTATACTGAAAGCACTGGCGTGGTATACAAGATCTGTCTTGAAGCCACGTCTGCATGCGATTTTACTGTTGGAAAAACCTGTAATTTTTGAAAAATGGAAAATAGTTACCTGCAAAAATAATAATAAATAAATAGAAGCACCTGGTGCAGAAGATTGATTTGGAATCCCTGTCGAAATTAAAAAGAATTAAGTCTACAAATGGAATCAAAAACATGCTAATGGAATCAAGTGTCGATCGGAAAATGAGGATGGAAATGGACGATCGAAAAAATAAAATGAAATAATAAAGATGAGAAAATATATTTTTTGCCCAAGTGGTTTTGATGCCTGCCCAGCTCATTGGATTAGGCGCGTATTGCCCATGGCCGCTTAGAGGGAATATTGGGTCAGTCCACCTGTAGAATGCCTTGGCATCGTGTCTACAGCTACCAATCCAGCGGGCCACCTGCAGAGCGCCTTGGCATCGTGTCTACAGCTACTAATCCAGCGGGCCACTTGTAGAGCGCCTTGTCGTCGTGTCTACATCTACCAACCCAGCGGGCCACCTGTAGAGCGCCTTGTCGTCGTGTCTACATCTACCAACCCAGCGGGCCACCTGTAGAGCGCCTTGGCATCGTGTCTACAGCTACCAATCCAGCGGGTCACCTGTAGAGCGCCTTGTCCTCGTGTCCACAGCGACCAATCCAGCGGGCCACCTGTTGAGCGCCTTGTCGTCGTGTCCACACCAACCAATCCAGCGGGCTACCTGTAGACCGCCTTGTCGTCGTGTCCACAGCGACCAATACAGCGGGCCACGTGTAGAGCGCCTTGTCGTCGTGTCCGCAGCGACCAATCCAGCGGGCCACCTGTAGAGCGCCTTGTCGTCGTGTCCGCAGCGACCAATCCAGCGGGCCACCTGTAGAGCACCTAGTCGTCGTGTCCGCAGCGACCAATCCGGCGGACCACCTGTAGAGCGCCTTGTCGTCATATCCACAGCGATTTATCCAACGGGAAACGTGTATAGCACCTTGTCGTCGTTTCCACAGCTACCAATCCAGCGGGTAACCTGTAGAGCGCCTAGTCGTCGTGTCCACAGCGACCAATCCAGCGGGCCACGTGTAGAGCGCCTTGTCATGTCCACAGCGATTAATCCAGCGGTACACGTGTATAGCACCTTGTCGTCGTGTCCACAGCTACCAATCCAGCGGGCCATCTGTTGAGCGCCTTGTCGTCGTGTCCACACCAACCAATCCAGCGGGCCACGTGTAGAGCGCCTTGTTGTCGTGTCTACAGCGACCAATCCAGCCGGTCACCTGTTGAGCGCCTTGTCGTCGTGTCCACAGCGACCAATCCAGCTGTCGACGTGTAGAGCGCCTTGTTGTCGTGTCCACAGCGACCAATCCAGCAAGTCACCTGTAGAGCGCCTTGTCCTCGTGTCCACAGCGACCAATTGAACGGACCACCTGTAGAGCGCCTTGTCGTCGTGTCCACAGCGACCAATCCAGAGGGTCACCTGTAGAGCGCCTTGTCCTCGTGTCCCCAGCGACCAATCCAGCGGGCCACCTGTTGAGCGCCTTGTCGTCGTGTCCACACCATCCAATCCAGCGGGCCACCTGTAGACCGCCTTGTCGTCGTGTCCACAGCGACCAATCCAGCGGGCCACATGTAGAGCACCTAGTCGTCGTGTCCACAGCGACCAATCCAGCGGGCCACCTGTAGAGCACCTTATCGCCATGTCCACAGCGATTAATCCAGCAGGACACGTGTATAGCACCTTGTCGTTTTGTCCACAGAGACCAATCCAGCGGGCAACCTGTAGAGCGCCTGGTCGTCGTGTCCACACCAACCAATCCAGCGGGCCACCTGTAGACCGCCTTGTCGTTGTGTCCACAGCGACCAATCAAGCGGGTCACCTACAGAGCGCCTAGTCGTCGTGTCCACAGCGACCTATCCAGCGATTAGGATGCTGTTCGTTATAATAACGGCGAACATCTAAATGTCAGTGTGGCTTCTAGATGTCAGTGTTCTAGAGGTCTGTGATGTTAGTGATGTCATGTTCTAGATATCAGTGTTCTAGATGTCAATGTGGCTTCTAGATCTAGATGTCAGTGTCACTAGCACCCTAGATTTCGCGTGACTGTCCTCGAGATGCAAAAGCAGACGATTTTCCGCAGGAAAGCCTTACTGAATCTTGTTCGCTCTTTCAAGACTTTACAAATGATAAACGAAATTGAAACTCATGTGACGCGCTACAGAGGGGAAAAACATGTGTCAAGACGAGAAATCTTCAGCGAGACATTCTGTATGCGTGGCTCAGTTGGGAGAGTGACTCACTCCGGAGGGAGGGGACATAGGTTCGATGCTCGTAGCGGACAAACTTGTGTTTTCACATGCAGTGGGCTTATAGAGTGATGTCTTAGTTCTATAGATACCACTTAATCCAGCCCTAAAAAAAGGGGGGAAACTAAACTACAAGGTTTCGGTATGTTTTACTTGAAACACTATTAGGATTGTTCATAAAAAACAAGAATCAACGCATATTCTTTTGTTTAACATGAGTATTTTTAAAAACAGAAGTTCATGAAATATCCAGATTTTCCTTCCAAATGTTTGCACAAAACATGGGTAATCAGCTAGCTTGTTGAAAGAATGTATCAGAAAACTTACAAAATAATAAATAAAAAAAGTTATAAGCCGTTTGTGTAGTTTTATTCATTTGTTTTATTTTTTGATAAATACTACAAGTAAATCAAAGACGATTATCATTATGATAGATTTTGGACCCAATCACTTACCCTAAAGAACTTTAGGGTAAGTGATTGGTGCTTTTTAATAGTATTTCATTTATGAATTGCACGTAAACTATGCGCACTTTGCAGGGTTTTAATACCTTAAAAGTGCAAATATAATAATAATAAATAAGCTAAAAGCAGCCAAATCACAGTTTAAATGTGTAGTGTTTATCCATAATGAATTATAATAAACGAACAGTTTTCCAGCTTAAGAACATTAAACATAGTAAAGTTAAATTAAATGATATAAATGATACTAGGTATTTGTTTTAAATTTATTTGCACAGCCGAATGTCAGGCAAGAGCCCATGGTGTCGAAATATGAACACTCTGGAGTATGTTGTCAAACACAGAAAAAACTTTACCTAGGCAAAGTAGTTTCAGAAGAAATATAAGCTCCTGAAAATCTCAAATTTCCAATGGCAGACACGGCCAACGCTCTCTAAGTAGTCGAGCACGCCGAAGGATATCATAACATATCGGCTTCAGAAATCCGAGCTCACAGCGTCTCCGTTAATTTCCAACTTCCATGGTTAACAAAAAGGGATCGTTAATGCAACAGTTCGCCATGGGGTGTGCAGGCGTTCTAGGCAGATCGTTGAAGCTAATTATCATATGAATACCAAGTGTTTAGCATTATCACTGCTAATTCTGTATTTATCGCAAGTAATTTTCGTTAATTACCTTGAGTAGCTGTGTGGAACTGAAGTTCCAGAAACTTTGAAGCTCATGTACAGGAAATAAAGCAGGACAATTTCTAATTTTGCACGAGACAAATTTAAAGTGCATTTGCGTGTCGAACTAGGGATCACTTCAGTTCTTCAGTATTTGATATGAGGCTAAAAACATTTTGTATCGAACTATCGGTGAGGTCATGCGGCATGTAAAAGAACGCTTATCAACTTTTAAAGTTCGAACAGATGAAACATGATCACTGATTTATCCCTTGATGTTAACAAAACGCCAGTAGGATAACTAGTTTACGTTACATCAATATAAACAACACTTGCCGTTCTGGGTGGTGCAGTGGTTAGCATACCTAGGCGTTTTCTGGGAGACGCGGGATCGAGTCCCGCTCCAGGACGATGAAAATTTTCAAGTTTTCGGATGTTATCTGACTTACCATCCTTGCCACATTTACGCCAAAAATCGGATTGTCATCTTCAAAATTTGTAACGCTTGCCGTTTTTACACGATATTATAAAAGTCGATGATGATGACTATAAAACTTTAATCAAAAGGTTGAAATACATTAGTACTTTCGGGTCTACTATAGACCCATCTTCAGATTTAAAATAATCGAACTCTGAGATTAGATATGGTAATATATCAAGAACAATGCCAGATTACAACTTAAAACTTGAGAAGCAAAACAAATATGCGAGGCAGTCAATCACAAAGCCTGTGCACGAGAGTCAATGTCTTGTGGGAGGGGGTACTGTTTGTTCAAAATAAGGTTCTTCCAAATCCCCGGAATGTAATTAGGTAAATCATCATTGCAGCAAGAGTCAAAGTTCTTAAGTATAAATAAACTTTCTGTAAATAACAAATTTGATTTACATGACTGAGATGCCAGTATTGACATATTGTCCCAATCTGGAAAAAACCTACCACTGTTAACTGCTCTTGCCAAGTCAGGTCACACGTTAGCAACGAATGTAAACAACCATTGCGATGGAAAATGTTTTCTAATGCTCGTAATTTCAAACTTTAAAGATTTATCAGCGACGTCTTATTTCCTGTTTCATGAATTAATAAATTTTGAAAGCAAAATAAATTAACAACTTTTGAATCAAGAAATATAACGTCGCTATTGTACAAAAATACATATAATGAAAACACCTTGAAACAATAGGTGTTAAGTACCTAATATGGTGTCGGAGCAACCTTGGCATTTAAAACTGCTTGAATCCTCCTTGGAATGGACGCATACAAGTCCTGGATGGTGGCAAGTGGTATGTTGTATCATTCTTCCTGCAGAAACTTCTCCAATTCGTTGTGAGACACCGGAGGAGATAACGGGATTGCACTCTGTTTTCCAACACAGACTACAGGGGCTCAATGATGTTTAAATCCGGTGATTGTGCAGGCCAGGTAAGGTGTGCAACATTATCCTTATGTTCCTCAAACTATGATTTAACAGTTCGACTTCTGTGAATCGTCATTTTAAAAGGTGCAGTCTCCTGACGGGAATAATGTCTGCGCCATTGAATGCAGATGGTCGGCCAAAAGAGTGACATAGTCACCGCTAGTGATCCGTCCGTGTAAGGTGATAATGGGATCTCCTGCAAACCACGTGATCATGGCCCAGACCATAACGGAACCGCCCCCATGCTTCACTGTAGGACGGAAACAGTCTGAGTTGTAGGCTTCTTCGTGGGTTCTCCACACGTTAACTTGTCCTGTGGTGGGGAATAGTGAGAAACGTGATTCATCGGAAAACAAGACATGTTTCCATTGTTCCGCAGTCCAAGTTTTATGTTCCTGGCACCACTGTAGTTTCCGTTTCATATTCACTTGTGACACCAGGGGTTTTGCAATCGCAGCTCTGCCGTAAATATTGTGCTTATGCAATTCCCTTCGTACGATATGGGTCGACACTGGGTTTTGGAGATGTGCATAAAGCTCAGCAGTCACTTTCGTCGCCGTGGTCTTCCTCCTTGCAGTCACAATCCTCTATGACCTTCTGTCTCTCGCAGTGAGTTTGGTTTTCCTTCCACGGTTGTGTCTCCCAGATAATGTTGTGCCGTGAACATTGTTGGTTGTCATGACCTTCGATACGGTACCTCTGGATACCCCCAATACCTGTGCCACTGTGTTTACCGACGCACCAACCAGACGGGCTGCTACAATCTGCTCTCTTTGGAACTCTGACAGGTCACTCATTGTGACTTCACCTGGAACGAAATTATACAAACACCGATTTACAATGCAATAACACAGACCTTTAAGATTATAAGCAACACTTTTTTACAAAAACAAATGTACCTACATGTACATTTTACTCAAAAAGCAGAACATACCAAAGTCACTGTTTTCAGCGAGGTGTTTCCATAATGTCGGACAACCTTTGCATATTGCTTAACTTTGTAGTTCGCAGGAAGTTATATTTTCAAAAATTTAATGTCAGTGGGAATGTAAATTCTAGAAAATCCAAACTATTTAAAGGGTATATAATGAATAGAATTCTCCGGCTGGACGTGTAGCGCAGGAAAGCTTACGTTAAGTTACGTTAGGGTTCATTGAAAGGTTACTTGACGTAGCTAAAGTGTGCTTAATCTTCAAAGTGCTAGAGTTTGTTTAGGTAAGACACGCACGTGCAATAAATTCCAAGAATATGGAATTTATTTTTACTCAGCGTTCCTCATTATCTTGAATATCAGTAATATAACTTCGGTTTTAGTACTTTAGTACCTTGAAGGCTCCTTATTAGAGCGGTAAACACAATATTCTCTGAACTTAACGTAAAAACTCAATGAAATAGACTTAACGGCCAGACAGAGGTCTGACAATAAAATGAACTAAGTAAACGTACTCACTTTTAACCTTTTATTCGGGAGCTCCTGGTATTACTCAAATACACACTCCAAAATAACACAACTACTGATAGCCCGAACTTTCGTTATATCGTAGAAAAGTAGGTAAATCACATATCAATGATCAGGAAGAATCTATCACATATAAAACGAACGAACTCTCGTCTCTTGAGCGCGCCTATATATATATATATATATATATATTGCATATCACCACGTCATGACTTACACTCGTTGCCACATATAATTCAGCGAGAGAAACAATATCTCGTTAAGTGAGAAGATAATTTGCATAAGAAAATGAAATAACAAGAGATAGTGAAATCAAAAAGAAACTGAATCTTGAGTATACGTTACAGGCTGCCTTTCAATTAACAGCGTATCAAGTACACTATCTACCAACAAGTAATTGGACACCCCTGCAATCAAATATCTCTGCGGTCCTGATACACGTCACGGCCGCCGCCGTTAAATATCGTGTGGGAAACAACAACGCAACCAGTCGCATGCAAAATGCCATGCAGTTCGGAGGTCTCTGATTTCGAGAAAGGTTCAATCGTCGGGAGTCACAGTAACAGCCGATCCATACGTGACATATCCAGCGAGTTGAAGTACCCAAAATCGACAGTAGCCTACGTGATTGGCAAGTGGAAGATAAGAGGTGACTGTCGGAATGTGACCCGACCCGGCAGACCCACAAAACTGGGAGTTAGAGACCGACGGGTGCTGGCCAGAGAAATTCGGAAGAACCGCAACAGATCGATGGGCCACATCCGCGAGGAGTTTCAACAGGCATTAGGGAGTATTCTTTTGATGAATAACACCCGTAAGGAAGCCCATCTGCTCGGTTATCATGGACGTGCTGCCACCCATAAGCCTTTGATCACCAAGTCCAATAGCGCTGCTCGGCTAACGTGGTGCAAAGAACGTCGACAGTGGACCGTTGAACAGTGGAAACAGGTTCTCTGGAGCGACGAATCAAGGTTCACCCTCTACCGTTCGGATGGCAGGGTCTGGGTTTGGCGTCTGCCTAGAGAACGCCGTATTATGCCAACTGTACAGTTCGGCGGCGGTGGAATTATGCTATGGGGGTGTTTTTCCTGGTATGACACGCGACCCTTGTTCGCAATTGCTGGTAGACTCAACGCCGAGACCTACTGCACCATTTTGGACGACCATGCGCTTCCTACGTTGTGGCAGTTTTACGGGGTGGACCCATGTTACTTTCAGGATGACAATGCCACCTGTCATATTACGAGATCCATAATGGCTTGGTATGGTGACAATGGGGTTAATCGAATGGACTGGCCTGCCCGGACCTTAACCCTATCGAGCACCTCTGGGACGAGTTGGAGCGTCGACTTAAGGGGTGCCCCCACCGTCCTAAATCGGTTAAGTAACTGACCTGTCTTCTCCAATCCGAGTGGATGAAAATACCGCTAGCCGTCGTAGAACGCCTGGTTGAGAGTATGCCCCGGAGGTTCGCTGCTGTAATCGCCGCTCGTGGAGGCTCCACCAACTATTGAAGGTGAATAAACTTCGTTTTCCTTTGCTACCACAAGTGTCCAATTACTTGTTGGTAGATAGTGTATTTCCGTTAACGGGTTGAAGAAAGAAAAAGTAAATAATTTGCAATGTATTATTTAACTTTTCATTTCAACAGAACAAATCCAAGTAATTCTGATTTTAAGTCACGAATATAATTATGGACAGTAAAGTGTTTAGGGTATATTGAATTTTTTAATTTAAAATTATATTTTTGTTTACATTTCCATACCCAGATTTTGTCCAAATCAGGATCTGCAGAAAAATAATAGTAAACGATATCCGGAACTTCACTCTTCCGGTTGTGAGATAAACAGCCAGCTACTCCACATCCAGGCACATTGATCTACAATGATATAAGACAATGATAAATTCTGAAGAAAAGTAACGAGTTATGAAGAAACAATAACAATAATAGTTATGAAGAAACAATATATAAAACAAATATCCATACAGCCCTTATCACCGAAGTAAAATGCATTCCTAAGCATGTGAACGAGCTTGCAGGTTCGTTGTGCCTTCCATGATTGCATCCTGTGTGACGTCAGGCGCAAATCCGAGAAAACGCAGATTGCATTTTCGAATTAGCGCCCTTCTGACAATTCTTTGACATCAGAGAGATGCGTTCCTTCTTTTAGTGACGTCACGCAAAAACCAAGGCTTCCGACTGGTTTTCATAGCTGTCATGTATGACTCAAACACGATACTGATGTATCAGTCCGTTTAACATGAGAGTGACGTCACAAAAGGAAGGAGCTCATCCAACGCCCCCTGAAACATGGCCGCAGCACCAGTTCTTGACGTCATCACAGGAAGACTTTGCTTTGACCGCCCTACCTAGTGGACTGGTGCTGACTAACGCGACGGTGATCTCCAGTACTTAGATGCTTACGAAACTATAACAGTTGAAACTATGTTCTTTCCAACTATTTGAAACAGATATTTGCGATGGTAAAAAAGGGTATTTGTACTGAGTAAATAAAACAAGATCTGTAAACTCAATGTTATAAGTTTTTTTTATTTATTAATTTTTAGGGGGGGGGGGTTCGAGGGCAAGTGATACAATACGTTGATTCTATTAGTGAAAGACAAATACAATGAAACGTAGGGGGTTTGTTTAGCAACTAGATTTTAAGCTATATTGATGGCTAAATAAATACGGAAATTCCGTTTTAATTTTTCCACGTTCACTGGAAAGACATCCCTCCTCCCCCAAAAAAGTCAATAAATAAGACAGCTTTGTGATACAATAAAATATTGGAAAAATGCAATACAATTTTGACATATTTTTATTGGTATTTTTTATAAGGTTTTCTTATTTATTAACTATTTTTTGGGAGGGAGATTGTTTTTCCAGTGCAAGAGAAACAAAATGTTGATTCTGTTAGTGAAACTGTTCAGCAACTCGATTTTGAGCTGCTGCTTTGATGGCTAAATAAAAAGGGCCATTCTGTTTTACAGAAATTTTTCCATTCGAAGTACGGGAAGCAAAATTACTTGACGTTCACCTTAAAGGAGCAATTCTTGTATGTATGTAAATTTTATTTTGAAAACGGCTCTAAGGATTTAATGATGAAAGTCGTTAACCTACCGTTTTCTTGTACTAGAAATCAATTAGCTTGATCTCGACTTTAGGAAAATTCATTTAGTGGGTTAAATAACCACCCCGAATTACTACGTTTTTAGTGTAGTGTCATGGCGTCGAGCCATGACATGTTGGCGCGCGGTCACGCCGTCTTCTCATAACGTCACGCGTTGTGTGTGGATCCTATTAAAGTTTTATTGACGTCACACTCTTGAGAGCAGATGGTCGCGATTCCCATCCTGCCTCATTACGTCACGCGTTTTGTGCGTATGTTCGTCCGCACGATAACTCGCGTAAAAGTCGTTCGATTTCGATGAAATGTTACTATGTGGTAGGGGAACACCTGGAAAGGAACCCTATTGAAAGTGAACGAAATGGGGCTCAAAGGTCAGGACACAGGAACGGGATCCATTCCACTGCTCTTATGCGTCATAACTGACGTAAAAAAGGTTCGATTTCGATTAAATTTTAGTATGCGGTAGGGGACCACCTGTGGACAAACCCTATTGAAAATTGGCGAAATGGGGGTCAAAGGTCAGGACATAGGACCGGAATCACTTCCATCGCTAGTATGCATCATAACTTAGTAAAACTGCTTCGATTTGGATGAAATGTTAATATGCTGTAGGGACCTGCCCTGGGGACGAATCCTATTAAAAATGGGCGAAAGGGGGTCAAAGGTTAGGACACAGAAACGGGATTCATTCCATAGCCCTTATGCGTCATAACTTAAGTAAAATTTCTTCGATTGCGACAAAACGTTATTATGTTATTTCGGAGGTATAGTGAACCAGTTCTGTTGAATATTATCGAAATGTGATCAAAGGTCAGGGCACAGGAGACACTCCCTTCTACGTCATGATTTCTAGTATGTTGGAAAGCGTATCATAATCAATGCATTGCATGATTTTACTAACTGGTTTCAAGTGGCGTTGGCTCATCTCACAAATACCATGGCATTTTGCTTTCTAGACGGCCTTGCTGGAACTCTATCATCTGAACAACATGGCGGCAGAGGCTAAGATGATTTCACGGTATATATAGACCTCGCACTTGAAATGGCTATCACCGAGCATCTGAGGTACCAACATGCGAATAGAACCTTATTCTTGGTTATTTCTGCCAAACATTATAAAAATTCTGAATATGAATATTTCGTACTTAATAGATGAAAATGAGGAACATAAGTTTGATGTCTGTAGTACGATAAGTTAAAACAAATCCCTAAAACTGCCGAAAAAAACTCTATTTATTTACAATGTTAAAAACCTATTTACATAGCTAGCACTTTCGGGGCTCACATGGCCCCATTTTCAAGCCCGAAAGCCCCGGAACACATAGAGGCTAAGAATTTTATACTATGGTATGCGTGACTAAGGTGATATACGTCATAAAAATTATACAAGTGATGCTATTTACATTAAGAGAAAAAAAGAAGTAATAAAAGTCCAAAAGCAAATACAGAACATGTTCCAGTAAGAGTCTCACCTTCTAAGTGTGTCATGGGGGAGCGATCATCTGTCTGCAAGGTCCTGGGACTGAAAACGGAAAGTCCGTGTTACAGCAGACATCGTAATATTTAAAAATAAACAGGCTTTCCGAGAGAAAAAATGGTATTATTGTTAACAGAGGAGTTTAAGACTTTAGCATTTTTCCAGTCCGGTTTGCATCCTTCCTGGTTGACTGCAATTTGCCTGTCTTCTCAATATCCAACTATCTCCTTTACCCAGGAACTTGAAGTTGGGGGAAAACTCCCTTTTCTTGATATCTTATTAACAAGGCCTTTAACATCTAATCAACATCAGTATTCAGTTTACAGAAAACTTATGTTTATTCCCTGTATTATTCCTTTCGCTTCTTCTCACCCTCCGGAACAAAAATCTTCTGCTCTTCGATTTTTGATTAAAAGAGCCTTTACCCATTTTTCATCCCGGGAGATTCGCATTGATGAATTAAATATGATTCAAGCTTTAACCCGGGAGTTCGGATTCCCGACCTCTCTCTTTCACAGGTTACTCAGTAAGTTTTCTAAACTACGATTTACCACTTTGGTTTATGAAGCTCCTCTGGCTAAATTTGTTGGTAAATTTGATTTTATTCCACATATTGTTCATTACTTGAAAAAAGTCTGTCAACGACATAATTTATCCTTTGGAATCTGTACCCGAAATACCTTCTCACTAGTTCGTAGAGACCGGGACATAGTCAATATGTTTAACAAACCGGGGATCTACTCCATACCTCTGACCTCAGAAGACCCAAACCATGACTCTAAGGTTTACATCGGATCGACACTTCGATCGTTAAATATAAGACTGAAGGAGCACCAATATTCTCTACGAAGTGGAAACGTCACCACAGCCCTCACCATTGCAGTCAACCAGAAAGGCGACGAACCGGACTGGCAAAATGCTAAAGTTTTAAATTCCTCTGCTAACAAGAATACCATTTTTGTCTCTCGGAAAACATGTTAAAATTTTAAATTTTACGATGCTTGCTGTAATAGGGACTTTCCGTTTTCAGTTCCAAGACCTTAGAGACAGATGATCGCTCCCCCCATGACACACTTAGAAGGTTAGATTCTTACTTGAACATGTTCTGTATTTGCTTTTGGACTTTAATTTCTTCTTTTTTTCTTTTAATGTAAATGGCATCACTTGTATAACTTTTATCACGTATATTATCTTAGTCACGAGTACTATAGTATATAGTCGTTGCGTCTTATGTGTTCTGGGGCTTTTGGGCTTGAAAATGGGGCCATGTGAGCCCCGAAAGTGCTAGCTATGTAAATAGGTTTTTAAAATTTTAAATAAATTGAGTTTTATTCGGCAGTTTTAGAGATTTGTTTTAACTTATCGTACTACAGACAGCAAACTTTTTGTTCCTCATTTTCATTATAAAAATTACTGTAAACATGGAAAACGTACGTGGAGTGGTCGCCTTTACTTATCATAATACAAATTGACGCGAAACCGGAATCACAAAAATTTTCCTGCTACATGATGAACCAAATTTACGAGATTCAAACGAACTAAAAATATGAAATTGATACATCAGAGAAAGTGTGGGATGTTCAGAGTGGTTTTATGCCTGGTATAGGCTGCACTAATCAAATTTTTGCGTTACGCATGGTGATTGAAAATTATATAGCTGTTGGTAAGAAAGTTTTGGCTGCCTTCATGGATTTAGAGAAAGCTTACAACTGAGTAAATAGGACACTTTTGTGGAAGGTATTGAATGAATATGGTGTTACTGGGAATCTACTTAATAATGTAAAATCTGTGTATGCTTGTAGTACAGCTTCTGTACGAGTTAAAGTTTTTTATCAAATAGTTTTCTATTGATGCAGGAGTCAGACAAGGTTGTGTAATGTTACCATGCAGTTTAAAATATATATGGATGCATGCATGCGTGATGCCAAAATAGATAATAGTGGTTTATGTCTTGGTGATATCCGTGTTTGCATATTGCTGTATGCTGATGACACTGTCCTGTTGGCAGAGAACAAAAGTGAGTTGCAGAATATGTTGCCCCGGATGTACGAAGTTTGCATGAAATTAAAACTGAGTATATATATGAGGGAAAAACAAAGTTATAGTCTTTGAGAGAGGAACTGGTAGCACTGAATGTAATCCCAGCAAAACAAGTCTTGCTGGCCCAGCACTATGTTGCCGCTGCCGAACCGTCGATAAAATGTCCGGGCGGCCAACAGAAGGGCCAACAGTTCAGGCCAACAGTTGGCATCCCATCAGTTCTCATATGCCACAACAAGGCCATCAGTTGTCCATCACAGGCAGTAGCTGCCACAAGTGGCCCTTCAGTGGCCCTGCAAGCACGTGACAGAAATGATAGCTAGCCTAATGTGGTCCGCTAGTGACAGCCGGCCACCACGTGACGTAACTGGTGGCTTGCCGAATCTTGTCCGCCAATTTCCCAGTAGTAGCCATAATAAAAAGAAAAATCAAGGACAACCGCAGTTTCCCAAAGCTACAATTTTTTTTTCTACCCTTACCAAACTTGTGAATTAACGCACTACACTGGGGAAATTTTATCAACACACCGGAAAAACGCCCGCTTGCATCTCAGCGGATTTGAACCAGACCGTTGGCGTGGGAGGTGAGCTCTCTACCGACCGGACTAATTTGCCACGCTCGTGCGTATGCTTAAAGCTGTCTGTTTCGTATGCAATGTGTAATCGAATGTTTTCCTCTTTCATTTTACAATATTGCGAGGTATTTTTCGTAAAAGTCAGTTTCATATAATTCATAAATTAATTTTTTTAACGTAACGGTAGTTTTTTTTTACCTTAAGGGAACTTCACTCATTTTCAAGGAGTGTACATACTTAGAGTCGCTTTCCAAAGTTTTGTACTGTCCTTGTCTTAAAAAGAGATTGTTGAATAAATATATATTTACCCGGGTTCATGTCACATTCTGTTACATTTTTAACGTTGTGTCTTTCCTTTCCGTTGTCCGAAGCTACATTTGTTTTAAAGAGTAAATATATTTTATTTTACTTCTCGTTATTTTTAGAAGCGAATTCCTCCCAGTCTTGTGTATTCAACCCATGGATGAGTACACTACATAGCGTTTCTTTTTTTTTTTCTTTCAAATAATTAATAAATTTTGTACACGTATAATTCTTTTTTTTTTCCAACAAACATTGTTTTAATGGTTTTCCAGGAAATTTGTTTCAAGCGGTTTCAAATGTTTTCTTGTTATTCATCCACTCCATTCCATAAATTGTTATTCATGGGAATGGAGTGGGTGTATTTCATGGCTGTAATCTAATATTTCACGACTTAATCTGACATCTTCGTCGACGTAAAATTTCATTAGGAAATTAATTCGCCTCTCTACATAAGGATTTTTTTCTAAACATCCACTAAAATAGCACGACGGCGATAGTGTCGTCTTCAACTAACTAGTACCATTAGAGACACAGCAACTGTTGCTTCTGCGCATGCGCAGTCCCGTTGCTCCCACCTGCTGTTGGGGTTGCATTGTTTGCCAGCAACGGGCCACTAGTGGCACTTGCCTGGAGGCCCACAATTCACGGCGATGCTGAAGGGCCATCAATGTCTCGCCAACTGATAGCGCTGCCATCAACGGACCACTACCGGGCCGTGAGCGGCAGATTTCAGCCAGCAGTGACCCATCACTGCCAGCCGGTGGTCAGCAGTTTCCCAGCACTTGTGTTTTTGCTGGGATGTAAGTGTAAATGGCACAGTGATTGATCAGGTGAGTGAGTTTGTGTATTTGGGAAGCATGTTTGACAGAGAGAACAAACTGGATGTTGAAATTAGTAGTCGAGTGTATTCTTCATTGCAAGTTATAGCTGCTCTGGGTTTTTTTTTTCACAGGAATGATGGGTTCTCTAGAGAGTCCCGCATGGCTGTGTATGAAAGTGTAATTGTTCCTACTCTGATGTATGGCAGTGAAACCTGGGTACTACAGAAGAACCATAGAAGTCGTTTGTGTGCTGGAGAAATGAGGGTTTGTGGTTCTGATTCTGCGAAGAATGAAGATGTGTTGCAGTTGCGCAATGTGAAGCAAAATTTTGTTAGCAAGGTGGAGACTAATATGCTTCGATGGTTTGGCCTGTTGAAAGAATGAGTGATCAGATGCTTACTAAGAAAATCTTTTTAGCCCAAGTGGCAAGATGGAATGGCAGAGAAAGTCTAAGGAAGACATGGGTGGATCAGATTCTGGAGTGCCTGCATGAGAAAAAGATTATGAGTATTAGGTATATAAAAGTTCTTGTGTGCGGCGTGTAATGGATATCAGTGAAGATCGAGTTGAATGTCAAGATCGCAGTAAATGCAGAAGTTTGATACGGCAACAGTAAGGAAATATATCTGGTGGTTTGTGTTTGTTTTTGGAGCTAACATCTGAATCTCGGAGAACAGCTTGGTGTTATGTATGTATGAAAGCATGCTGCACCAACTATCATACTTTCAATACTCATAAAGTAAATTATAAGCCACTTTTCCCTACGCAGTGAAATTCTTCCTTCTCAAGGCATTGATCGTCTTCTCGCTTCATCTTTAGGCAAACTGTTAAAATAGAAATACAAAATTCGTGCCAGAAATACAGGGTGAGCCAATTGTCCCTGTGCACCTTACATACTGTGATAAGACATAATAATAAGAAATCTATGAAATGTAGTTACCGCGGACGTACACGCAATATTCTGAATGCAATGTTTTCGTGTGTCTGGGGAGAGGTTACGCGCATTCTGCCGTCTGACCTTAAACGACGCAGCCGTTATTTCCGGCATCTGGCAGTGAATGAACCAGTCAGTGGTGAGGGATCACGGTGGTTAGTTGTAGAGATGAGCTCGGGTCCGGGCTCCGAATTCATTATCATCCGAAAAACCCGGGCCCGGGGTGAACCCGGGCTCAGAATTACACGTCTTGAATTTCAATACTGTAATTATTTCAACACGTGTAATTCCGAGCCCGGTTGAATGACACGTGTTGAATTTCATTGTGGATTTATTACCATGGTGGAAGGATTTTCAATTTCCTAAGCCAGCTGCCATTGCAAGACAAATTTTGCTTAGCAAGACTTGCATTATGCATTGTCCAAAGCTATGGCTTAAGCAAAGGTTAGTTTAAGGAGGTCTGGTATCGAAAAACTGGGGAAAAATCACATTCCCATTTTTTGTATTTTATTAAAAATCAAGAATCTTATCTCTAAAATGATGTATTAATTTCCAAAATTGTGCAGTTAAAAGTATTGTTATTTATTTTTTTTTTAATTTCTTCACTCCCGTGATTTTTGGGGTGACGTTGGTTTTTAGTGCAGCAGGTCGAATTTTAGAGAAAATAAAATAAAGTTGAAGCGCTGAGGCATTAGATTCAGTCTCTCTCTCTCTCTCTCTCTCTCTCTCTCTCTCTGTTTTCATGATGAACTTGATCTTGAAACTGCACACACATATAATAATATTGTGATTATTATATGTACTATTAAGCGTAAAGCTTTGTTAATGTTACAAAATCCAGAATAATCGGATCTGGAATGCTCTTACGTTCCTTTTTTTTTTAATTTGAAAATTTCCCTGCATGTTTTTCTTTTATATTATACTGCATCACTCTAAACTATCTTTACCAGTTTGCATATATGTAAATTATATAGTAAAGATTAGTTTTCTATAGTCAAAATTTCAAACACTTGCAACTGTCTGTACGGCGTTGTACGTTTTATAATGCAATTTATTCAAAATAAAAGTAAATTTAGAAATAAAAAAAAAAAACGAATGGAGTTTTTTGTTTCTAAACGATTTTCTTTTCTTCAGCTTTTACCAAAATTACTGATTCTCCTGATACGATCGAAGGGCACGTTGATTATTTATTTATTTTCAAATCCACATTTTAGAACATTTGGCTTTACGCGTAGTATTTCTAAAAACATATTAATATTGTGAAGTGGATTAACTAAACTAAACTTTTTAAACTAATGATTTTTAAACTAATCCTTGCTTGGGCCATATCTTTGGCCAGTGTATAATGCACAAATGCAACACTTGATAAGCAAAATTTTCTAAGAATCCGGGCCCGGGCGGGCTCGGGCTCAGCAAACACATGTAATCAAAGAAAGCGGGCCGCACCCGGGCACCTAAAATTGAGCCCGAACTCATCTCTAGTTGGTTGAACATGGTGTTGTCGCTTGAATAACGAGTCTTTCTGATTAAACATGTTTTCCGTAGCGGAAGTGAATATACGAACAAAGTGAAACGTAAATACAGACAAAAATTCCCCGATACTGAAGCATCCCATTGCAATGCAGTGAGGCAATTAATTGAAAAGTTTCCTAAAACCGGATCAGTGAGAGATGCTCCGAGAAGCGGTAGTCCGCGAGTGCTAACAGAGGAAAAGGTGGAGGACATTTCCGTTAGCATCACTAAAAGTTCAAAGGAATCGTTTCAAAAGTTGGCACAACAAGCAAATGTGTCGTACAGCAGCACACGTAGGACGCTGAAGAAACGACTGAAGATCTTCCAGGTAAAAAAAAACAGTGCCCGAACTGAAACACAAAGACTACGATAAGCATGTGAAATATTGCAAATGGTTCAAGGACTTTATTAAAGACAACGAAGATTATGTTCTGGACGTCACGCTTTTCTTCGATGAGGCTCAGTTCCATTTATTGGGATTTGTGAACAGCAAAAACAGTCAAACGTGGTCATCAAATAATCCGCAACACATACACGAAATGCCATTACATTATTAGAAGATCGGTATGTGGTGTCTCGAATACGCATACTTGGGCCGATATTCTTCCAGGGTACCACAAATGCGTCAAGGTATTGTGACAATATCATGTACCCATACATCGGGTACTTAACCGAGGAAACTGTTAATGGGCACTTCCAGCAGGATTCCATTACGTCCCATACAGCTGATGTCTCCATAGTGTTCTTGACTGATGTGTTCGGAAAAAGAATCATCTACACTGAAGATAAATCGAATTAGAGACAGCTGGCGTTATGCAAATGTGGCGCTGTGGGCGGCCCTGTAAACGGAAATGACATGACGTATGCAGCGATCCGACAATATAAGGGGTAATGCGACGGAAATCAGTAAGAGTCGGACGCAGTATGGATAAGACGATGGATCTAAGCGCATTTTATCGTGGGCAAATTGTCGCGCCCCGACGAATGGGTCACTCCATCTCGGAAGTCCTGCAGGCACTGGGATTTTTACGAGCCACTGTGTCACGGGTGCACCTAGAGTACATCGAATCCGGTAAAACTATCCCTGTAAAGGCCAACTGCCGTCGACAACAGCGTGTGGATGAACGGGGTCATCGTCAGCTAGCTTGCATTGTAACAGCGGATAGACGGGCCACAGTGCCAAAAATCACTCGGTAATTTAACGCTGGTGCACAAAAACGTGAAAGCAGCCACACCATCCAAAACCATCTCCTCTCTATGGGGTACAGAAGCCATCGTCCCACGAGGGTACCGCTGCTGACTGCACATCACAGGGTGCAAAGATTAGCATGGGCACGGGAATATCGCCACTAGACCCTAGATATGTGGAAAAATGTTGCCTGGACTGATGAGTCGAGATTTGCGTTGGTACATGAGGATGGCAGGATACGAGTACGGCGCAAACCACATGAAGCGATGGATCCTTCTTGCCAGCAGGGTAATCTTCAAGCTGGTGGGGGTGGCATTCTTGTCTGTGGACCGCTTACGTGGACTGAAATGGAACCCCTAGTACGTGTGACATCGACCTTCACAGGCCAACATTACCGGAATATCCTGGACGACCATTTGCTCCCGTTTGTGCGTCTTCAACATCCCACTGGGGACCTCATTCTGCAACAAGACAATGCACTGTGTCATCGCTCCCAAATTGTATCCGAATGGTTGGATGGACAATCCACCGACGTGACCTCGCTTCCTTGGCCAGCTGGGTCACCTGACCTCAATCCCATTGAGCACATCTGGGATGCCATCGAGAAAGATGTTCGCGGCTCTGACCCCCCACCATCAAGTCTTCGTGAACTGTGGGAGCTTGTTCAGGGGTCGTGGATCCGTATGGCTTCCCAACGCTTCTGGTGTCTTGTCGACCCCATGCCGAGACGAATCACCACCGTCATCAGGGCGAAAGGTGGTGATACACGTTACTAGACAGGTATCTCTGATTCCATTGCTCTTCAGTGTATAAAGGCTGCCACATTCGCAAGATCTCATGATTCCAGATTATTAGCTCTGGATATCACCGAAAACCTCTGTTTATTAGAACAAGCCATCCCCCAAAACACAGTAATCAGCAACATTTCTCCGTTGGACCTGTCACGTGTGTTTGATAACTTGCTCAAACGTGTGGATGAATGTCTACACACAAGAGGAAGCCATTTCCAGCATTTATTGTAACAGGTGCGCTGTTTTTTTGTTTTTTACGGAGGTTTAACGACCACCGTGAGCAATTCAATGGGCTATAAAGCAGTCGTCCGTCCTTAATTTAGGGCCATTGGTTCCAGGAAAGGGAGAGAGCCAGTGCCGTAAGACAAACACAACATCCATGCCTCACCGGGATCTGAACCGGGACCCTTTTCGGACGAATGATCAGGAGCCATCGCTTAGACCACTGCGGCGTACGGCGTACGCTTGTAGTTGTTGTACATGAATTGTCTTGCCAGGTGCACGGTGATTTTTGGCTCACCCTGTACATTAAAAGCTAGAAGTCTTCTCTTATTCCGGTCACTGTCACCACCAAAAAGACGTTTGGCCTTAAATTTAAATATGATGACATCCGATGCTGTGCTCAAGTTATAACCGTATATGCATAAGATATATTTAATCACTTGAATCGTTTCTCACTTGTGAAAAGTTGTAGAATTTCCTATAACGTAGCTTTCCGAGGTGCCCTAAGCACAACACGAGATAAGCTTTTTTGCTGAAATCACATGACTTTACACCTTTGGATGTTGAGATCAGAGATTTCGATGTTATGCGCAGTCTATTTGTACACTACATTATCAAAGCTATGACGTCATATCGTGCCGTTTCGCTGTCCTCCTTTCGATTACACGAAGGGAATTGGGGAAGCCTTACTGCAACTCAACGAGATATAGAAATGCGTAGATAGAGTGCTTGAGAAGACGCCATATTTGAACGAAATCGAAAGAGCAGCTGCTATCGCTATGACGAGCGGAAACGGAGAACCGGAAGTCAGAGTAAGAACCGGAAGCAGTTGCCAGTGTGAAAACTAGTGTAAATATTAAACATTTGCACCAGTTTAACATAAAAATAAATGGCTAAAAACGTGTGCTAACAGTAGCAGATAAACAAAATTGAATGTGATAGTATTTCCGAAAAAGAATTGTTCTCGTATGCAACGTGAGACAACGATAACACCCGTTTGTGCTAGGTAGAGTTATTATTATTGTTTGATTCTGAGAAACAAATGTGCGATAACAGTTTTCAGCACGTCTAGGAAAAAGTGTTTATGTTAGCATTATGTCAGTCTGTCTTCGGGCACCACATCTCTTCACCTATTAGTCCTATTTGGAAAATTATATCCTCACTTGAAAGCTTGAAATGTGAGAACGGTGCTCTTTTTTTAGCACGTCTTTTGAAAAAAGATCGTGCTTATGTTACCGGTTTGTCCGTCCGTCTGTACCCACGCTATCTCTGCAACTATTAGTCCGATTTGAAAAAATCTTTTTGCATTCGGCAGCTTGAAATATGCGAATGATGAACCTTTATGTCGTTTTTTTTTACGATGTACAATTTCGCCGCTAGAGGGCGTAAATGCAGATGATATCGAATTCAAAAATACGTTTTATTCCACATATTTGCTTCTAAACATCCGATTGAAAAACTTATTTTTTCTTTCGATTCCATTTATGTCGAAGAGTATTTTAGATATAGTTACTTTTTCAAATTACGCATAGAGTTTACGCTAGGGGGCGTAAAAGTAAACTACATTTTCCCCGATAACTGTTCTTCTAAAACTCCGATTTAAAAAAATCTTTGCTTCAGCGGATGCACCTCATGATGGAAAATCTTTTGCATATAATTTTAAATGTTTTGTAAATAATACTTTAGCCACCAGTGGGCGTAAGTGTTAATTTTTGTTTCTAATGCATTTGCCATAAAATCTGAGCTTCTGAAATATCGATTGAAAAAATTCTTTCGTGGACTGATGCCACTCACATCGATAAACCTTTTTGGAATATTTTTTTTAATATTCCACAGTTTTTCCGCCAGGGGCGTACATGTATATTCTATTTTTGTCAATATCTCTACTTCTAGGAGTCCGATTTGAAAAATTCCTTCTTTGTTAGATAGTGTTTTCGGTGTTACACGTTTTTCATATAATTTCAAAATTTTCAAGTAATTCATAGACTTTCCGCTAGGGGGCGTAGAGGTAAATTGCGTTTCCCCCTATATCGCTGCTTCTAAACTTCCGATTTGAAAAATTATTTCTGCACTGGATACAGCTCCTAATGGGAAATCGTTTGCACATAATTTCTAATTTTTGTAAAAAAATAGTTTGGTCGCCAGGGGACGTACTGCTTAATTTCCGCTTCTGAAGTATTGGCAGCAAAATATGAGCTTTTAAAATCTCGATTGGCAAAAACGTCCTTTGTATACTGATGGTACTCATGTCGAAAAACCGTTTAGAAACATTTTCTTCTTAAAATAATGCATGGTTTCCCCCAGGGGGCGTAGATTTATATCATATTTTTGTCAATATCTCTACTTCTAGCAGTCTGATTTGAAAAATTCCTTCTTTGTTGGATAGTGTTTCCAGTGTAACATGTTTTTCATATAATTTCAAAATTTTCAAGTAATTTGTAGACTTTCCGCTAGGGGGCGTAAAGGTAAATTGCTTTCCCCCATACCTCTCTGCTTCTAAATCTCCTATTTGAAATATTATTTCTGCGCCGGATACAGCTCCTGATAAGAAATCCTTTGCACACGATTTATGATTTTTGTAAAAAATGGTTTGGTCACCAGGTGGCGTAAGCCTTAATTTCCGCTTCTGATGTTTTTGCAGCAAAATATGAGCTTCCAAAATCTCGATTGAAAAAAAACGTCGTTTGTAGACCGATACTACTCATGTCGACAAACGTTTTAGAAACATGTTCTTCTTGAAATAATTCATTGTTTCTACGCCAGGGGGCGTAGATATATATCTTATTTTTATCAAGATCTCTAGTGCTAGGAGACCGATTTGAAAAATTCCTTCTTTGTTGGAAGATGTTTCCAATGCGAAATGTTTTTCCAATAAATTCAAAAATGTCAAGTAAATCATAGACTTTCTGCTAGGGGGCACAAAGGTAAATTGCGTTTTCTGCGTTATTTCTTCTTCTAAACCTCCGATTTGAAAAATTCTTCCTGTATCGCATAGAAGACCTGATGGAAGATATTTTTCACATAATTTCTAATGTTTCGTAAAGAATGGTTTGGCCACTAGGGGCCATAAGTGTTAATTTCTGCTTCTGATGTATTTGTAGCAAAATCTGGGCTCCTGAAAACTCGACTAATTTTTTTTTTCTTGGACTGATACCGCTCACATGGAAAAACCTTTTGGAATACTTTCTTCCTAACATAATGCTTGGTTTTCCCACCAGGGGACGTAAAGTCACATCTTATTTTTGTCGATATCTCTGTTTCTGAGAGTCCGATTTGGAAAATTATTTCTATGTTGGAGAGCGTTTCCGGTGTGAAATGTTTCTCATATAAATTCATGTTTTTCTTAACGCACAAGTCTGCAACAATAAGGCGTAAGCTCACGATTCCGTCTACAACAATGTCTGAGGAATTAAAAACCCGATTGAAAAACTTCTTTCTTCCGTGAGATACTATTGTTTTCCATACCGGTTTCATTGAATTTGAATAGCTTTTTTTTTTTTTTTGGATTGGAGGTTTAACGACCACCGTGAGCAACTCAATGGGCTATAAGCAGTCGCCCGTCCCTAATTTAGGGTCACTGGTTCCAGGGAAGGGAGAGAGCCAGTGCCGTAAGACAAACACAACATCCATGCCTGACCGGGATTCGAACCCGGACCCCTTACGGACGAATGATCAGAGGCCAGCGCCTTAGACCACTGCGCCACCGGGGGGGCGGCTTGAATAGCTTTGATAAATTTAATTTGCGTCAGAACGGATTCAAAAGACGTGCTTATTACACCCGAAAATTCGGTGCCATCGCTCTGTTTTTTTTGTTTTTTTTTGTCGGTCTTTTTTTCATGTAGGTCATAAAGGGTTAAGACGTGTGGCTTCAACCCAAACGGCCTGGGTTATAAAAATGATTATAAAAAAATCTATGCAAGGTAAAATAAAATGAATGGTTGGAAACATAACATAGAAGCACTCATACAGATTTTTTCTGTTATTTAGGTGAGCGCTACTGCTGAATAACAAGAGCGTTTCATCAGTAATGGCCTCCATGCAAGAAAAAACGGCATGCGTGTTATGGTTCCATGAGACGAAATTGGCTGTTACTGTCCAGCGTCAGTTCAGAAAAAGTTAGTAAAATCATGCAATACATTGATTATGATCCGCTTTCCAACATACCGGAAATCATTACTCAAGTTATGAGGATAATAACTGTAGAACAAATCTCGCTCCTGTGTCCTGACCTTTGACACCATTTCGATGATATTCAACAGAACCGATATACTTCCGGAACAACATGATAGAATTTTGTCTCAATTGAAGCTCTTTTACGTAAGTTATAACGCTTAAGGGCGATACAATGGATCCCGATCCTATGTCCTGACCTTTGACCCCACTTAACCCATTTTCAATAGGGTTCGTCCCTAGTTGGTCCCCTAAGATATACTAAAATTGTCATTGAAATCACACTATATTTTTGCAAGTTATGACGCATAAGGGCAACGGAATGCATTTTACTCCTATGTCATGACCTTTGATCCCATATCGTCCATTTTCAAAAGGTTTCGTTCCAAGGTGGTCCCCTACCACATACTAAAATTTCATCGACATCGAACCATTTTTATGCAAGTTATGACGCGCAAGGGCAATTGAATGAATCCCGCCCCTATGTCCTGACCTTTGAACCCACTTAACCCATTTTCAATAAGATTTGTCCCCAGGTGGTCCCCTACCACATGCTAAACTTTCATTGAAATCGAACTATATTTACGTAAGTTATGAGGCATAAGGGCAATGGAATGGATCCCGCTCCTATGTCGTGATTTTTGACCCCATTTCGTCCATTTTCAATAGGTTTCGTCCCGAGATGTTCCCTTACCTCATACTTAAATGTCATCGAAATCGAACCATTTCTACACGAGTTATCGTGCGGACGGGCGGATGAAGCTGCAGCATATACACTTCTTCAATCTACGGTTGAAAAGCGTAAATGAATAAATCACGCACATTAATGGGGAAAATGTTGCTCGTCTCTCAATTACTTCTACCTTAAACGTCAGTCTGGGTCTTGTGGCTTTCTGGATCAGTGGTTAAGACGTTGGCTTCAACCCAAACGGCCTGGGTTCAATCCACACCAACGGCGCAAAGGGATATTCCCGCGTAAGGATTGAAATATTCTGCAAATTGGATTTTGATATATTTCTGTGTAAATACAGATAAACTTGGAATGGACTTTTCTGAAATAAACGGAATTACTGACTGCGGAAAATCTGTGAAAATACGGAAGTTACAAAACAAGTTAGTAAAATCATGCAATGCATTGATTATGATACGGTTTCCAACATATACCGGAAATCATTACTCAAATTATGAGGATAATGGCTGTGGAATAAATATCGCTCCTATGTCCTAACCTTTGAGCCATTTTTTTTTCATTTTCAATAAGGTACATCCAGAGGTGGTCCCCTACCATATACTAAAAGTTGATCGAAATTTAACCATTTTACGCAAGTTATGACGCATAAGGGCAATGGAATAGGATCCCGCTCTTATGTCCTGAGCTTTGACCCCATTTCGCTCATTTTCAACAAGTTTCGTTCCCACGTTGTCCCCTACCACATACTAAAATTTAATCGAAATGAAACTATTTTTACGCATGTTATCATGCGGACAGACAGACAGACGGACAAAGCTGGAGCGTATACGCTTCTTTAACAAAGCTGAGCAGTCAGAAGGATTCATCCAATCGAAATAAAAATTGGTACGTCAATGTAAATTTGTAGGAAAGAAAATAATTTGAATTCCATAGCGGATGGGCCGTTTATTCGAATAAAACAGCTAAACGAGTATTTGTCATTTTCTTGTAGGACTTCCGTCCACAGTGAGTAGAGTTTAGGTCCCAGCCACCTACAGCGAGATCGCCTTTTGGGCAGGACACAGAAACGGAAGGAATGAGAGCAAATCTAGCGACTTTAACAGTACAGTTTTGTAGTGACATTAGAGTACAATAGATGGCGCCACCGTACAAGTACGATGTTGCACATAGAGGGGTGAGAGAATTTCAGGGGGCGCATAGGAAAGGATAACCATTTAACCAGTGGGTCCAACGTGGGGGCCGTCACTTAACGTGCTCGTCCGATGCACGGCGGATATTCAGCGATTGTTAGTAAATCACACCATCTCTGAAAGATCAGCCCAGGACCGAACCTGAGGGCCTTGCATTGATAGTCTGACCCGCTAACCACTAGGCCATCCGCGGCTCAACAGCTAAGCGAGTGGAAATCAGGGGTCTTTTATATTAATTCCCCGCCAATATATTTTTTCCATTAATTCACAACGAATCGCCTGAAAATGTGTGTTATCGATGATAATCGATGTTTATCGATGATCAGTATTATTTTACAGGATTTGTACGATTCGTAAATATAAACAAATGTCGTTTTCATTAAATACATTTTTTCTTTCCAACACATTTATTTCCACAATTTTTTTACTTCTAAAAACAACCATTGTAAAGGATGAAATAACCACACTTGAAAGAGTGAAGACAATTTTTATAAAAATAATAATTTTATGTATTTTATTTTTTTATAAAAATATATAATTTTATATATTTTTATATTATTTTTGATATTGACATTAGAATATAATCAAATAAAAACATGTGCGAAATTAAACTTTCATTAAATAACAGGAGGAAACAGTTCATTCTAGATGATCACTAGGAGGCCAGTAATACAATATCAGTTAAAATTTGATCAAAGGCCTCATTATTTGCTGCTTTCACCTTTTTCTCCACATGGATTCACGTAAATAGTTATCTAACATTGAGCGATGGGTATTTCACATTTTTAGCACGTCTTGTGTAAAAAAAAATCGTGCTTCTGTTTTCGGTTTTTCCGTCCGTCCGTCTGTACCCACGATATCTCTGCAACTATTAGTCCGATTTGAAAAATTCGTTTTGCATTTGGAAGCTTGCAATGTGCAAATGATTATCCTTTATTTCGTTTTTTTTTACGATGTGCAATTTCGCCGGTAGAGTTCGTAAATGCAGATGATGTCGAATTCAAAAATACGTTTTATTCCACATATTTGCTTTTAAACATCCCATTGAATTTTTTTTCTTTTGATTCCATTTATGTCAAAGAGTATTTTAGATATAGTTACGTTTTCAAATTTCGCATAGATTTTCCGCTAGGGGGCGTAAAAGTAAATTACATTTTTTTCCGATAACTCTTCTTATAAAGCTTCGATTTGAAAAAAAATTTCTACATCGCATACATCTCCTGATGGAAAATCTTTTGCATATAATTTCAAATTTTTGGTAAAGAATATTTCGGCCACCAGGAGGCGTAAGTGTTAATTTTTTCTTCTGATGTATTTGCCATAAAATCGGAGCTTCTAAAATATCGATTGAAAAAATTATTTCGTGGACTGATGGCACTCACATAGATAAACCTTTTATATTTGTGAATATCTATATTTCTAGGAGTCCGATTTGAAAAATTCCTTCTTTGTTGGATAGCGTTTCTAGTGTGACATGTAGTTCATATATGTTCAAAATTTCAAGTAATTCATAGACTTTCCGCTAGGGGGCGTAAATGTAAATTGCGTTTCCCTCTATACCTCTGCTTCTGAATCTCTGACTTGAAAAATTCTTTCTGCACGGGATACAGCTCCTGACGGGAAAGCGTTTGCACATAACTTCTATTTTTTGTAAAAACTGGTTTGGCCACCAGGTGGCGTAAGCCATAATTTCCGCTTCTGTTGTATTTGCAGCAAAATATGAGCTCCTAAAATCTCGATTGAAAAAAAAGACGTTTGTTGACCGATACTACCATGTCGACAAACCTTTTAGGAAAATTTTCTTCTTGAAATAATGCATGGTTTCTACGCCAGGGGGCGTAGATGTATATCTTATTTTTGTAAATATCTCTACTTCTAAGAGTACGTATTGAAAAATTCCTTCTTTGTAGGATAGTGTTTCCGATGCGAAACGTTTTCCCTATAAATTTAAAATTTTCACGTAAATCATAGACTTTCCGCTAGGACGCATAAAGGTATATGGCGTTGTCTGCTCCTAAAATTCCGATTTGAAAAATTATTCCTGTATCGCATACAAGACCTTATGGAAAATATTTTTCACATAATTCCTAATGTTTTGTAAAGAATGGTTTGGCCTCCAGGGGTCATAAGTGTTAGTTTCTGCTTCTGATGTATTTGTAGCCAAATCTGGGCTCCTGAAAACTCGACTAATTTTTTTTTTTTCTTGGACCGATACCGCTCATATGGATAAACCTTTTGCGAATACTTTCTTCCTAAAATAATGCATAATTTTCCCACCAGAGGACGTAAAGTCACATCTTATTTTTGTGAATAACTCTGTTTCTAAGAGTTCGTAAGCTCACGATTCCGTTTACACCAATATCTGAGGGATTGAAGACCCGATTGAAAATCTTCTTTCTTCCGTCAGATACTATTGTTTTCCATACCGGTTCCATTGATTTTGAATAGCTTTGATAAATAAATAAAGACGTGCTTATTACACCCGAAAATTCGGTGTCATCTTTCTTGTTTTGTTTTTGATTGGAGGTTTAACGACCAACGTGAGCAACTCAATGAGCTATAAGCAGTCGCCCGTCCCTAATTTAGGGTCACTGGTTCCAGGGAAGGGAAAGAGGTAGTGCAGTAAAACAAACACAACTGATCAGAGGCCATCGCTTAGACTTACTGCGCCACCTAGTACTGTCTTGAGGTATAGCGTGCATGATAGTGTCCAAATTGTGACCAGTTCACAGACATTCCAGGATGGCCATAGGTAGCTTTTCATCATGTCCCAAACATGTTCGATCGGTGAGAAGTCGGGCGAATGAGCTGGCCATGGAAGGGTGTTGAAATTAAGGAGGCAGGCCTGGGAGAGCCACACCGTATGTGGCCGGGCATTATCCTGTTGAAAAATTGCGCTGTGATGCTGCGGAAAAAATGGAATGGCTACACAACAGCTCGTAGAATGTCGTCGACTTGCTGTTGAGGCCTTAGGATAACTACGGAGGGTGTCTGGCTACCGTAGAAGATGGCTTCCCAGACAGTCACTTCTTGTGTGGGAGCCGGGTGCGTCATTCACGGTAAAGGCAAGATCCGTGCGCTGGCGGGCTCGTCTCCAGAGAGGTATGCTTTGGTTATTGCCGACAAGTTCAAACCGTGACTCATCACTGGAGTATGTTACACTGTGAAAAGGCATTTCCCCTGCACAATGTAAAATACCCAAACGGACGCCGGCGATAGATACGCGAACAGCAGGACTTTCCATCTATGTATAGTCATCGACGAACGTGCGTAAACATGGTGCTCTGATTGACTTTGATTATGGACGCATGGTTGGCACAAGATTATCGACCAACTGGAATGAACCCAAGGATTTCCTCACGTCAAATGTATCAAGGGTGTTCTGCGAGTAAACCATCGACGGACCTACAAGCACCCAGACAGCAAGGGGTGGCCGACAACAAGCCATTAATGACCGGGGCCAACTTAGAGCATCGACGCAGTGCATACTGACCGATTGTCTATATGGCGGCTCAATCTGCTTGAGTCTCAAGTTAAACGTCCGGGACTGAAGCAGTGTCAGCATGCGAACGATACGGTGCACGTTGAACACCCTGGGCTACGGGAGTCGACGCCCTACTCGTCCACTTTTGACTGCTCGTCATCGGATGTTACGTCTCGTCTCTTCATGGATACATCAAAACTGAACCTCTGCTGAGTTACCGCCGCGTCGTGTTTTCAGATGAATCCTGATTTCAGTTGCATCGAGCTGAAATCGGGATTCATCAGGATTTAGGTCATTCATCGGGATCATGGGATTGGGATTATTCATCATCATTGAGATCAGTCATTGGTATCATTGATTGGGATTATTCATCGGGATCACGGGATTGGTGTTATTCATCATCATTGATTGGTATTATTCATCGGGATTCATGGGATTGGCTGAAATTGGAATGCATCGGGATTCATGGGATTGGGCTTCATCGGGATTCATGGGATTGGGCTTTATCGGGATTCATGGGATTGGCTGAAGTTGTGATTCATTGGGATTCAGGGGATTGGAATTCATCGGTATCATTGATTGTGATTATTCATCATTGAGGTCATTCATGGGATTGGGGTTATTCATCGGGAGCATGTGATTTGGATTATTCATCATCATTGAGATCAGTCATTGGTATCATTGCTTGGGATTATTCGTCGGGATCATGGGATTGGTTTTATTCACCATCATTGATTGGGGTCATTCATCGGGATTCATGGGATTGGCTGAAATTGGGATGCATCGGGATTCACGGGATTGGGATTTATCGGGATACATGAGCTTTAGATCATTCATCAGGATCATGGGCTTGGGATTATTCATCGGTAATTAGTGATAACATTTTCAAAGTGTTTGATTCCCATTTCCACAAGATGGCGCGTTCTGGCTTGAAAGTTCGCTGTGACTCGGTACAGAGTATCTTGAGTTACAGTGAAAAAAGACTTAGTGATAGCGTCTTTGATGTCAGTCACAGTATTAGGGCGTGGTTTTTTTTTTTTTTTTTTTTTGATTGGAGGTTTAACGACCACCGTGAGCAACTCAATGGGCTATAAGCAGTCGCCCGTCCCTAATTTAGGGTCACTGGTTCCACGGAAGGGAGAGAGCCAGTGCCGTAAGACAAACACAACATCCATGCCTCACCGGGATTCGAACCCGGACCCCGTTCGGACGAATGATCAGAGGCCAGCGCCTTAGACCACTGCGCCACCGGGGCGGCAGGGCGTGATTTGTAGACCAAATGTTCGATGTTTCCCCAAAGAAAGAGGCCGTAAAGATTTGCGTGGGAAAAATAAGGTGGCCATTCAATAGCTCCAGGGTAATGATCGGGGTGGTTGAGAGCGAGCATGGTCCTAAAAACATCCAGAGTGCAATGCGGAGGTGCATCATCTTGCATGAACCAGAAAACATCGACCAATCCCAGACGGCGAATTTCCGGGAGAAACTTGTTTTCCAGCAAAGCTTTGTTTGTCTCAAATTTCCTAACCAGGTCCAGAACTGTTGATTTTGATGGATTTGAACATTCTTGTAAGCTGTTTACCACTTTCTTGGTGTTTCAGAAGGATTGTGAAAACATGTATGAAACAAACTTTTGTTTATTTCATACAACGTTTTCACAATAAAAACGCGTTGTTCATTTGAATACACCATTTTTAACTTGCACTGAAACACAGTCGAAGCAACACTGAAACAATTACCTATAACCACTTGGTTGACGAAAATCTGATAGTGCTGCCCTCTCGAGCGTATTTCAAAAGTTATTCCCAAACTAAAAGTTTGGTCTTTTATTGAACACACGGTATTTTAGTCATTCAGCGTACGATTTACACCAACGCAAACTTTCATCATGATTTACTCAATAACCAAGAACAAAGTACCTTTTGTAATATGCCCTACTTAAACATGTTGACTCGCTCAATGTTGCGTCATTTTTCTCAGAGAGGAATGGTATCAACAGAGCAGACTGCCAATCTGCATGCAGTAGTATGTACTTTATACGATATCTGTGACCTCAACGGTGTTTTTTCTCCTCAAAACAGAGTTAACCGTAACATTTTTACCAATTATTCTTTCACTGCTCATATGGTATGTTTTGATTTGCTTTAATGCTAGTATTACCGCCTAGGTGGCGTAGTGTTCTACGCGATGGCTTCTGATAATTCGTCCGAGATGGGTCCCAGTCCAAATCCAGAAAGGCATGGATGTTGTGTTTGTCTTCCGGCGCTCACTCTTTTCCTTCCCTGGAAACAGTGGTGCTAAATAAAAGACGGACGAATAATAAAGGACGAACGCCCATTGAATTGCTCATGGTTGTCGTTAAACTTCCCATAAAAAATGCTGCGGTTCTTTTCACTATATTTGGCTTTAACAAGAGAACCTGATTCAAAAAAATTTTAAATCCAAACTCGTGATGCAAGTCATAAAAAAAAAAACATTTTACAGCTGTACATTTACAGAAAATGTTACCGAAGCGGTTTCCAATAAATAAGATTTTAGAAGAATACATCAGGAAATATATTCCAAAATGGCCACTTTGAATAACAAGCCTAAGGGGAACGCAACGCTTCCCGACGCGCAGGTTCACTCGTTCTATCCGCATTCAGCCCACTTCTAAGGCAGCGAATATATTCCTAAATGACCACTTTGGTTAACAAAGCTAAGGGGAAAGCAACGCTTTCTGATGCGCAGGTTCACTCTTTTCAACCGCCTTCTGTCAACTTCTTGGACAGCGAATATATTCCTAAATGACCACTTTGGATAACAAAGCTAAGGGGAAAGCAACGCTTTCTCATGCACAGGTTCACTCTTTCCAACCGCGTTCTGTCAACTTCTTGGACAGCGAATATATTCCTAAATGACCACTTTGAAAAACAAAGCTAAGGGGAAAGCAACGCTTTCTGATGCGCAGGTTCACTCGTTCCGGCCGCATTCGGCCCAATTCTTAGGCAGCGAATAAATTGTTCAATGACCATTTTGAAAAAAGCTAAGGGGAAAGCAACGCTTTCTGATGTGCAGGTTCACGCGTTCCAGCCACGTTCATCCCGCTTCTTAGACAACGAATATATTCCTAAATTACCACTTTGAATAACAAAGCTAAGCGGAAAGCAACGCTTTCTGATGCACAGGTTCACTCGTTCCAGCCGCGTTCGGCCCACTTCTTAGACAGCGAATATATTCCCAAATGACCACTTTGAATAACAAAGCTAAGCGGAAGGGAACGCTTTCTGATGCGATGGTTCACTCGTTCCAGCCGCATTCGGCCCACTTTTTAGATAGCTAATATATCCCTAAATTACCACTACCAATAACGAAGCTGAGCGGAAAGCAACGCTTTCTGATGTGCAGGTTCACTTGTTCCAGACATATTCAGCCAACTTCTTAGACAGCAAATATATTCTTAAATGACCACTTTGAATAACAAAGCTAAGCGGAAAGCAACGCATTCTGATGCGCAGGTACACTCGTTCCAGCAGCATTTGGCCAACTTCTTAGCAAATATACTCCTAAATTACCACTGTAAATAACAAAGCTAAAGGGAAAGCAACGCTTTCTGATGCACAGGTTCACTCGTTCCAGCCGCTTTCGGCACAATTCTTAGACAGCAAATATGTTCCTGAATGACCATTTTGAATAACAAAGCTAAGGGGAAAGTAACGCTTTCTGATGCTCAGGTTAACTCATTCCAGCAGCGTTCGACCCACTTCTTAAACAGCCAATAAGACCCCCAAACAGAGAAACAAACAAGGTTTCATGATTCCTAATTTAGGGCCACTGGTTAAGGTTTTGCCCGTTCCTAATTTAGGGCCACTGGTTCCAGGAAAGAGACAGGGCCAGTACCGTAAGACAAATACAACATCCATGACTTAACAGGATTCGAACCTGGACTCATTTCAAATAAGTGGTCATAAGCCAGTGCTTAGACCTCTGCCCCGCCCGAGGGCAGCGTTGCCTTTTATTGACAGTCGTGTAAAAATACCTTCTAACTGGTTTTCCTTTTTGAAATTATCATGTCTGTTTAGACGTATTTATAGGAAACAGAAACTATATTTAAATGCTTGGGAAGCTTCTGCAAAATGAATCATACATCATTCTATTAAACAGAGTGCTGCGTTTATCTGCTTTAACTAATGAGTTAAAATTATTGTTTTTCTTGTTCTATTTGTCCAAAGCTGTTCTTATCAATTCTGGCTCTGCCCGAGATAACAGAAGATTGGGATTGGATTACATAATAAGCATTGATGACACCACCGAATGTTATGCCATAATATGCGAAAGAGGCAAACTTGTCTTTTGGGAATCCAGTGACATTATCTCGCGAGCAAAACGTTTGATTTATTTCGTGCGTTTCCGCGGAATCATTGCTCCATTTTATGCATATGTGTCAATATTTTCTCTTCGGAATTGCAAACCAACCCGAAGGAATGGCAGAACATGTTTAATAAATTGACGTCTGATTCAAGCAGACAGGAAAATGTCCCATTGGAACCCATAAATAAATGATTCAAAATCAGGCTTCTACGAAATCGCCGAGATTTTTGCTATGACATAAATCAGCAATTTGTGAACATCGCGTAGTTAGAAAGAATGGCTTCAGAAGATGGGGTTTTATTTCCATGTAATTGATCTCCTTTGATTCAACGCGTATTTTACTTTTCATGCATCCGATTCTTTAATGTGTCAAGAAATATTGTTTACGTATTTTAACAATCGATCTGCTTGAATTTTAAAACTAGGAAAGGTGGACAATATTGTCAGAGGTCAGTTTACAATATAGTGGTTTCCGGCTTTTTTAGATTTGGCTATTCTTGATCCCATGCATCTTTCCGGAAAGTAGTAAAGTAAAATAACCCTCCCCCCCCCCAAAAAAAAATGCTATGTAAGGAAAATGGGTAACGGAAAGAGTCGAAACATTTGCTGAAATATGGTTTTTCAATGCTGTCATTGTTACTCAGCAATACACACTCATATCAGAATAATATGACCACCTACCTATTAATAGGAATAATCACCCTTGTCCTAGATGACAGATGCGAGACAACGCGTGACATGGACGCAATGAGGCCCGGGAAGACTATTTTTTTTTTTTTTTTTTTTGGATTGGAGGTTTAACGACCACCGTGAGCAACTCAATACGCTATAAGCAGTCGCCCATACCTAATTTAGGGCCATTGACTCCAGGGAAGGGAGAGAGCCAGTGCCGTAAGACAAACACAACATCCATTCCTCACCGGGATTCGAACCAAGATCCATTTCAGACGAATGATCAGAAGCCATCGCTTAGACCCCTGCACCACCGGGGTGGCCTATGGAGGACTACCTGAGGTAGACGGGCCCAAAGAGGTTATATTACTGGAGACACCACTCCTATACACGCAGCATTGACCACCATAAGTCACCGTCCGTGCTGCAAATGACGTCATGTGTAGGCACGACGCAGCCGCAGAAAAGAAGCTGCTTTGAAACCAATGGAACAAAAGCTTCTAGGCGTATAAACAGATAAAATGAGTAATTCAATAATCTTTATCAATGATACACAAGCTTACTGTTTTATCAACGGTGTAATTTTGTTCGTTTTTGCCTGCTTGTGACGTCACCCCACAGATTAGCTGTGACCTATGGCGGCAAAGCCAGTGGTGTCTCCAGTAATATAACCTCCTTGGACGTACCCATTAGGACTGCAGAAGAGCACGGAGGTCCCGGAGAAAACATGGTTCTGGGTGGGCACGTCCAATCTGTCGATCCAAATAGTCCCACAAGTGCTCTATGGGATAGAGGTTGGGCGATTTCGCAAGACAAGGGAGAACGGAGATATTGCTGTCCTGTTCCTGGAACAAGTAACACACTCCCTTAGCGACGTGGAACGGCACATTGTTCGATTGGTAGACACCATCATCACCATGGTAAACTTCCAGCATGAAGGGATGCATGTGGTCACCAAGGATAGGCAGGTTCCCATTTGCGTTCAGGGACCCATACTGCGGTACCACCAGTCCCAGATCACACCAGGAAACAATCTCTCAGATATACACACTGCCACAGCCGGCCTGTACTCGATTGACAAAAGTGTCCGGGTGTAGGTTCTCGTGTGTCTGACGCCGTATCCGCCACCACCTGTCAGTTCTGTGGAGTAGAAGCCTCTATTCGTCAGAGAAGGCATCCGCTTTCTGCTCTTCCACTGCCCAGTGACGGTAGTTCCATGCGAACTGCAGGCGTCGTTGCCGATGGACCTGGGTTAACATGTCGGCCCTGACGCAGAGTCGACTCTAGAGACTGATGCGTAGTAAGGTTCGCTCTACTGTTAGTCAGGACACGTACCTGGTTGCTTCAGCGTTCATTTGCGTGGACAATTTCTGCACTGCTGCGCGTTGATTGCCCTTTACCAGTCGACGAGGGCGACGTTCTCCTCTGGGGTCGATAGCCTTTGGGGATTCACAGTTATGACGTCGGGAGGTACTCGTTGTGGAGGAGTTCCATTCGTGGCACACCCTTACTACAGAACCTCGCGAACAGCCCACGAAGTCTGCTGTTTCTGAGACGCTACCACCCTTGGCGCGGTAGCCGATGATCATTCCTTTTTGAACCTCCGTCAAATCACTACCTCTTCCCATTGTGCTCATGTTACGCACTGTGGCTCATCTGTCCTGGCCGGCAGCTTATATCTCTGTGTCGTCGACCTTGTCATGCGCACTCTATGACACGCCTGGGCGGAAACCCCCGGATTCCGGGAATTGTCATAATATTCTGATACGACCGAGTATATTTTGCTAAACTATCGCCAAACATTATTTCATCACGCTTTACATTAACGTAACGGTATCTCATTGCATTCTGCGTAAATTACGAGAACCTCATACTAAATGTAATAAAAGCCATTACAATAATGCATTTCGATTATGTCCCGAGAGTAGTAAAGTATGCGTCGCAGCGAAATTTAGCTTTCCCTTGACCCTCTCGGGAGAGGGGGTAGGGTTAGCTGCTATTTAAAAGAGTTTTAAAAAGATGTACAAAACGATGGGATAAAAGCTGTTGATATCCTAGACCAAAATCTACTAATCTCCCTCACTAACACACTTGCCTTTCTTTTTACCTTGAAACCCGATTTTAGCTTGCGCATGCGCAGATGGACATTCGTAGCTACAATACGTTTCATCGGTGACAGGATCGTTTTTTACGGGCGTCTGAATCTGAATAATATACAATAGTAAAAATAAATATTGTTATTAGAAACTAAACGGTCGAAATACTATCGCCGCAGCAATTAGTAAATTTTGGGTCGGTTTATAATTATTGGCCGATGCCGGCAAGGCGAATTTTCTTAGCCGGTTAAAAAGGACGCCTCGTAGAAGGAACTACCAAACGTCCATTCAAATTGCATCAGTTCAGTCCACGTGTATAAAACGGTATTTGAGACAGATCTCAACAGTTGGGGACGTGATGGAGCAACCCAACGTGAGATTTGTGATTTTGCACGAATTCAAACTTGGCCGGAATGTGTCCAAATCGGTCGCAAATATCAATAGAGTTTGGGTTATCGGAACGTCGAGTGACAAAACTCTCCGTAGACTGTTTTCCAAGTTCCATGCCGGTGATGTTGCCATCGACCATTATCAAGGAGCTGGTCGTCCGGCTCTGTGTGACACTGCACATTTAAGGCGGAAAGTGGAAGAAAAACCAACGTCCAGAGTACACGAGCTCAGTGCCGAACTTGTCGTATCATCAGCGACAGTTTTCAGACACCTGACAGCAATGGTTAAAAACTGGATACCTGGGTTCCATACGAACTCACCGAAGAGCAGCAGATACGGCGTCTGGAAACATGCATTGCCCTCCAAAAACGTGAGGCTAATGCTCCCTTTCTGCATCGGATCCTTACGGTTAATGAAAAATGGGTGCTTTATGGAAAAAGGAAGCGAACAGCGCCGTCGCTCGATAGAGGGTAACCACCATGTCCAAACCCGAGTTGCCCCCACAGAAGGTTCTGATCTCTGTGTGGTGGACTGCCAAGACTGTGGTTCATTATGAATTCTTACCGCGAGGTCAAACAATCACAACGGACGTGTGCTGCCGTCAGCCGAACGAATGTCATCAGAAATTATGCAGCAAACAACCATCGCTCGCCAATCGTTCGGGTCTCATACTGCTTCAGGATGGCGCACGACCGCATGTGTCTATTGGAAGCATGCGAAAAATCAATGCCTTGGGGTACGGGTCACCATGTTTATTCACCTGTCTTGGCCCTCTCAGACTTTCACATGTTTCGCCATTTGGAGCACTTCTTGAGGGGCAAACGGTTCGCTAACAAGGATGATGTGATTTCCGCCGTTAGCAATTCCTCGGAACAATGTGATGCCAGTTTCTGCCACCGTAGCATTTTCCACTGAAAACACGTTGGACACAGTGTATTGCTGCCGAGGGCAGAAATATTTTGAAATAAAATGCATTTCGTCGTCTGTGACTGCTGTTTGTTTCTTTGTGTCCGAATCGGCCAATAATTAGGGAACGGCCCAATATTTACTTTTATGTCTCACATATCTTTTTTCCTTGGTTTTACGACAATAAAAATCATTAATCCATCTACTTCAGTGCAGCTTATTGTCAGGAATTTGCCAGCCATATTCTTTGTTATAATTTAATTCCACTTAATACGTACCGAACTGTGACTCGGTGTGGTCGTGAGTGAAACGAATGTGTTGTTAATGTTTGTTGTTATGATTTAATTCCACTTAGTATGTACCGGACTGGGGTCGGTGTGGTCGTGAGTGAGGCGAATGTGTTATTGTTTGTTGTAATGATTTAATTCCACATAGTATGTACCGACTGTGACTCGGTGTGGTCGTGAGTGAGACCAATGTGTTGTTATTGTTTGTTGTTATGATTTAATTCCACTTAGTACGTACCGGACTGTGGCTCGGTGTGGTCGTGAGTGAGACGAATGTGTTGTTATTATTTGTTGTTATGATTTAATTCCACTTAGTATGTACCGGACTGTCGCTCGGTGTGGTCCTGAGCGATGAGAATAAATGCGACGTGTTGTAGATAAATAAAGGCATTCTCTCGAATCACTCGTTTTATTTCACACTCACAAAAATCTTGGCATGCGAAAGATGCATAGCATAAATTATCTACAAAGAGTACCAAGGTATTATCTCAATTTTTTTACACTCACGGACCATGGAATTTGCGCGCTTAAAAGAAAACATGCTACAACCATGAAATTTTGCAGATAGCTAGAGTGCGTGCTGGTATACTAATTATCCACGTATGGTGCCATTGCGCATGATCGCACAACTTGTGATGGCTCTTCAAGCACGAACCAGCAACCTTATAAGCCGGCGTGTAGTCGATGCTCCAGGAAAATTAAAAGCACCGGTCGGCGCAAGCAAGAGTACAGTGCGGCAAGAATGCCGGGTAGAAACCAGAGTCGTCGATTTAAGCAAATTACGGAGTTTGAGGGAGGCCAGATCATACGACCGAAAACCGCGGGGTGGTCGGCGCGCTGTATAACCAGCCACGTGGATCGTTCTGACCATACAGTCCGACTGTGTTAGGAGCAGTGGACACGTGATGGCATTGCCACACTGCGGAGTGGCTCCGCACGGACCAAGAGGACCACCGGTAGAGAGGATCGACTGATCGTGCGCCAGACACGAACGGATCCCACGAGGACCTATTCCACTATACAGGCAGATGTAGGGGATCCTGTGTGCCCCCGAACCATTTCTCGACGCGATGAGGAAGCGAATCTGCATTCCCAGTGCTCTTTACGTGTGCTTCCATTAACACCGGAACATCGCCTGCTGTGTTTTCAGTGGCGCCGGGCCAGAGCGACGTGGAACGCCACAGATTGCCGACTTGTGGTGTTTACCGATGAGTGCCGCTTCGTTTTCGGGACAGAGGATCATCGTGTCCGGGTGTGGAGGTCTCAGGGTCAAAGGCAGAATTACAGCCTCGCTATCGACCGCCACACCTCCCTCACTGCAGGCATTATGGTCTGGGGAGCTATTGCTTATGGTAGCCGATCAGCTCTAGTAGTGGTACGTGGATCATTGACAGTACAGCGGTATGTGGATGAGATCCTAAGGCCCCATGTGCTCCCATTCCTGGCAGGGATTCCAAGTGCGCTATACCAGCCGGATAAAACACGCCCTCACACGGCTCGGTTCGCCCAGGACTGACAACGTCCTTTCCAGACTCCTCCATGACCTGCCCGCTCCCCTGATAAATCCCCTATCGATCATGTGTGGGACCAGTTAAATCGCCCGCTGTCTCTGTGCCGCACTATCCGGGATTTGGAACACATCGCCCAACACGTGTAGGCCAGTTTGCCACAGGACAACATCAGGCGCCTGTTCGCCTCCATGCCGGACCGTATTGCAGCATGTATAGCCGCACGATGCGGTGCGACGCGCTATTGAAGATGATCGAACTGCGTGCCACAGATCCCTCTGTAATTGTTCTGCCGCTTTAGTTTTGCCATCACGTGTATCATTCACCTGTATAATTATGTCCATTAAATTTCAGTTGAGTCCGATGCTTCGTTCATGGTGCGCACATTTCATTGTCCGTGAGTGTATTTATGTGTTTAGCGAACATCATGAGCAGCTCAGTGGGGTATATTCAATTTCCCGTAAATAATTTCGCAGCTCCTGTAGCTCAGTGTTCTAAGCGATTGCTTTTGACCATTCGTCGGAGATGGGTCAGGGTTGGAAGTGCTGTAAGGCATGGACCTTGTGTTTGTCTCGCGGGACTATCTCTCTCTCTCTCTATTCCCTGTAACCAGTGGCCCTAAATTAGGGACGGACGACTAGTTTTAGGCCACTGAGTTGCTCTTGATGGGCGTTAAACCCTCTATAAAAAGAAATTGTGTCTCTAATTCCATGGACGGAAGAGAGTCAATGTCGCAAGGCAAGGACAACGTCCATGTTTCACCTTGGATTCGAACCCGCAACCGTCTTGGGCGAATAACCAAAATCCGACACTTCGTACCAATCAGCCACATGGGCGGCTGCGCAATTTTAACTTTAAAATTTAGTTGCAAACTCTTCTAGTACGAAACTTTGTTTAATCGCAGGCCTTTTCCAGCCCACCAGAGAGAGTCAAATTTCGATGAATTGGTCGGCGTTCAGAGTGAATCCAAACTGGCCGGACTTGGTAGGCACTTCTGTAGTAAAAAAAGTACAATTATAGTAGAAAGTCATACACGCGCAAAACATTCTGCTAAGTAGAAGCCGTTGTTTTATATAGTCCTTTGTGAACGCTTCACCAGAACGATGATTCCACAGCGGTACCGAGAGGCAGGTTTCGAAGGCAAAAACTCTCTATTGCCAGATCTAACTTCCACCATTGAAGCGAAGTTCCGTCCTTATACAGAGGATGTTCACACATTTTTTGAACGTCTTTAATAAGAAATTACAGAAAATAAAAGAAGCGTGCATGTGAGACATGTGAAGAAAGATGAAGAAGGACATTTTGAAGAAGGATGAAGGGCATAGTGACGAAGGATGAAGGACATAGTGACGAAGGATGAAAAAGGACATAGTGGCGAAGGATGAAGAAGGACATTTTGAAGAAGGATGAAGGACATAGTAACGAAGGATGAAGGACATAGTAACGAAGGATGAAAAAGGACATAGTGGCGAAGGATGAAGAAGGACATAATGAAGAAGGATGAAGAAGGATATAGTGAAAAAGGATGAAGAAGGACATTGTGAAGCAGAATGAAGAAGGACGTTGTGAAGAACGATGAAGGAGGACATGTGAAGAAGGATGAAGAAAGACATTGTGAAAAAGAATGAAGGACATTGTGAAGAAGTATGAAAAAGGACAGTGTGAAGAAAGATGAAGAAAGGACATTGTGAAGGAGGACATGTGAAGCAGAATGAAAAAGGACGTTGTGAAGATCGATGAAGAAGGACATTGTGAAGAAGGATGAAGGAGGACATGTGAAGAAGAATGAATGAGGACATGTGAAGAAGGATGAAGAAGGACATGTGAAGAAGAATGAAGGTGAAGAATGAAGGAGGATGAAGAAGAACATATTGAAGGATGAAGAATGAAGGAGGATGAAGAAGAACATATTGAAGGATGAAGAAGGACATTGTGAAGAAGGATGAAGAAGGACATTGTGAAGAAGGATGAAGAAGGATGAAGAAGAACATATTGAAGGATGAAGAATGAAGGAGGATGAAGAAGAACATATTGAAGGATAAAGAATGATATTGTGAAGAATGATGAAGAAGGACATTGTGAAGAAGGATGAAGAAGGACATGTGAAGAAGAATGAAGAAGTACATTGTGAAGGAGACTCTTTTGGTCGTTTTTGTACTCTGGGCTGCACGTACAATCCTCTTCCACAATCTTTCCAAAATTGATATGTAAGCATAGGCAGTGATAGTTGTATCTTCAGGAATGAGCCCGTAATGCATCGTCTTGCTCTCGTAAAATCACACTAGCATTGTCCTGAATTTGGGTTTCTGTAACCTGATCTTTCCTTTGGGTGGTGGGGGCGACTTCAATTGAGCACTCTGACGCTTCGTTTAAGGATCATAACGAAAACACTATGTGCTGCCACCTGCCACAATAATTTGGGGAAATAATTAAATTGTTTCTGCAATTTCTAGGAGGTATTTTGCGTACTCCGTTCATGTATGTTTCTGGTCGCCTGACAAAGCATACGGAACAAAACGAGCGCAAACTTCTCCGCCACCCCAAATCTTGTACTAAAATTTGAGAAATCGTCACCTTATCAACGCCTAACTCACATTCCGTCATCCTCAAGGTCACACAGCAATCAGTTTTTATCCTTTCGCAAATGCTCTCAATGCGTTCAGACAGGGTATCGTTCACTTGACCGAAAGGTCACTTGACCGAAAATCACTTCGCCGAAAATCACTTGATCGAAAGGTACATTTCACCGAAGGGTCACTTGACCGAAAAGTTCATTTCACCGAAAGATCACTTCACCTAAAAGTTCATTTCATCGAAAGGACACTTGATCGAAAAGTTCATTTCACCGAAAGATTACTTTACCTAAAAGTTCATTATATCGAAAGATCATTTCACCGAATGGTCAGTTTATCGAAAACTTAGAATTTTGTTGTTATAGATCTGTTGGAGTATGGTGCTGGTTTTTAAAAAACTGGTCACCTAAACATTATTGGATTGTATAAAAAATACACTTTTAATTTCTTTTAAACACCTCCCCATAAGTAGGTTTTTCGAAATATAACATTAATTATAAGTCATAGATAGACCTGTGCCTTTTTGCCAAATTTTAATCCCCCGAGCTTATATTCATGAAGTTTACATAACAACTCAAGTTAATCAGTTGTTATGTAAACACACTTATTCAGACAAAAAAAAAAAAATCAGTTTTAGGGCCCTTGGCCTCGGTTTAGGCCTTTTTAGAACATTTTAATCGTGCGTGCTCATATTCATAAGGTTTACGTAAAATGTCCAGCTAATAATGTTCCACATTTATTCAGGCAAAAAAGAATCAATTTTTGGGCCCTAGGCCTCGGCTTAGGCCTTTTTAGAAAATATTAACCGTACGTGCTCATGTTTATAAGGTTTACATAAAAACTAAAGTTAATGATGTTGTACACTTATTCAGGCCAAAAGAATCAGTCTTAAAGCCCTAGGTCTCGGCTTAGGCCTTTTTAGAAAATTGTAATCGTGAGTGCTCATATTTATAAGGTTTACATAAAATGTCAAGTTAATAATGTCGCCCATTTATTCAGGCAAAAAAGAATCAATATTAGGGCCGTAGGCCTCGCTTAGGCCTTTTTAGCAAATTTTAATCGTGCTTGCTCATGTTCATAAGCTTTACATAAAAAGTAAAGTTAATAATGTTACACATTTTTCTGGCAAAAATAATCAATTTTAGGGCCCTAGACCTCGGCTTAGGCCTTTATCGCAAATTTTAATCGTGCGTGCTCATATTCATAAGGTTTACGTAAAAAGTCAAGTTAATAATGTTGCACATGCATTCAGGCAAAAAAGAATCAATTTTAGGGCCCAAGGTCACAGCTTAGGCCTTTTTAGAACATTTTAATCGAGCGTGCTCATATTCATAAGGTTTACATAAAATGTCAAGTTAATAATGTTGCACATTTATTCAGGCAAAAAAGAATCAATTTTATTGCCCTTAGGCCTTTTTTTTTTTTTTTTTTTCAGCTTAGGCGTTTTTAGAAAATTCTAATCTTGCTTGTTCATAAGTTTACATAAAATGTCAAGTTAATAATGTTGCAATTTTATTCAGGCAAAAAAGAATCAATTTTAGGGCCCTTAGGGCTTTTTTTTTTTTTTTTTTTTAGCTTAGGCGTTTTTAGAAAATTCTAATCTTGCTTGTTCATAAGTTTACATAAAATGTCAAGTTAATAATGTTGCAATTTTATTCAGGCAAAAAAGAATCAATTTTAGGGCCCTAAGCCTCGGCATTGGCCTTTTTAGAAAATTTTAATCGTGCTCGCTCATATTCGTATGGTTTATTTAAAAAGTCAGGTAGTAATTTTGCACAGTTACTTAGACCGGAAGTATTAATTTTGTCGCCGAAATTCTAGAGTTGGGCTTCTTTAGCAAATTTTTATCATCCTCGCAAGTATTCATAAAGTTTACATTACAAGCAAGTTAACAATGTTGAACATTTGCACTGGCACCTAACACTAATTGTGAGGCTCTTGGCCTGGGCTTTCTGAAATTTTATACTTTCAGATTCTCTGACACCGGTTCGGAAATAATCATTATAAATATAGAGTTTTAGGATCATTCCCACGTAGAATTTCTTTGTTGTCGTCATTTGGGCGGAGTCGTTAAGAAAGCATATCAAGGCCGAGTACTTGTGTCGTGGCAGAGGATTACCTCCTTATGTCTGAGAGACGGGCGCTTATGGACAGTTTGCAAGTAATTAAAATAATTAGCGATTAACTCGAAACACAATTAGTAGGGAAGTACAGAAATTAGTAGGGAAGTACAGAAACTTCATTGGTCAAGAGGAGCACATGGTTGCTCGTTGGTTTTTAGGGAGACTGTCTTTGCTCTGAAGGAAGGCTAGACCTTGGAGGAAAGAATAATTAGCGATTAACTCGAAACACAATTAGTAGGGAAGTACAGAAACTTCATTGGTCAGGAGGAGCCTGTGGTCTTTGCGTAGATGGTGCCGTAAGGCGTATTACGAAAACTACGGTAGTAGACGAGCAAAAAGCACGTTAAGACATTTGACGTGGACCAGGAACATCAAACAAAGGTCTTCGCTCTTTCCACGTTTATAACTGAAATCAGATCAGATCATATGCAGAGGATTTTAGGAAGGGAGTGTCTGACCCCAGGTCTTAAACAACCCTTAGAAATAGGAAGCTAGGAGATTTGGGCTAGAGTGCCCGATAGGAAAGTGACACGGAAGCGAGGTAGGTCGAGGTAGAAATGTGCAACATTATTAACTTGACTTTTTGCGTAAACCTTATAAATATGAGCACGCACGATTAAAATTTGCCAAAAAGGCCTATGCGGAGGCCTAGGGCCCTAAAATTTATTCTTTTTGCCTGAATAAATGTGCGACATTATTAAGTTGACATTTTATGTAAACCTTATAAATATGAGCAAGCAGGATTAAAATTTTCTAAAAAGGCCTAAGCCGAGGCCTAGGGCTTTAAAGACTGATTCTTTTGGCCTGAATAAGTGTACAACATCATTAACTTGAGTTGTTATGTAAACGTTATGAACATGAGCACGCACGGTTAAAATTTGCTAAAAAGGCCTAAGCGAGGCCTACGGCCCTAATATTGATTCTTTTTCGCCTGAATAAATGTGCAACATTATTAACTTAACTTTTTGCGTAAACCTTATAAATATGAGCACGCACGATTAAAATTTGCTAAAAAGGCCTAAGCGGAGGCCTAGGGCTTTAAGACTGATTCTTTTTTGCCTGAATAAATGTGCAACATTATTAACTTGACTTTTTGCGTAAACCTTATAAATATGAGCACGCACGATTAAAATTTGCTAAAAAGGCCTAAGCGGAGGCCTAGGACCCTAAAATTGATTCTTTTTGCCTGAAAAAATGTGTAACATCATTAACTTGATTTTTTATGTAAACCTTATGAACATGAGCACGCACGGTTAAAATTTGCTAAAAAGGCCTAAGCGAGGCCTACGTCTTTTTGCCTGAAAAAATGTGTAACATCATTAACTTGATTTTTTATGTAAACCTTATGAACATGAGCACGCACCGTTAAAATTTGCTAAAAAGGCCTAAGCGAGGCCTACGGCACTAATATTGATTCTTTTTGCCTGAATAAATGTGCGACATTATTAACTTGACATTTTATGTAAACCTTATAAATATGAGCATGCAGGATTAAAATTTTCTAAAAGGGCCTAAGCCGAGGCCGTGGGCTTTATGACTGATTCTTTTGGCCTAAATAAGTGTACAACATCATTAACTTGAGTTGTTATGTAAACCTTATGAACATGAGCACGCACGGTTAAAATTTGCTAAAAAGGCCTAAGCGAGGCCTACGGCTCTAATATTGATTCTTTTTTGCCTGAATAAATGTGCAACGTTATTAACTTGACTTTTCATGTAAACTATTTATGAACATGAGCACTGAACATGATTTTTATGAAAAACGTATGAACATGATAAAACTTGCTAAAAAGGCCTAGGCCGAGGCATAGGGACTTAAAATTAATTATTTTTGCCTTAAAACTAAATCTTTGCGTTCTCTGTGACACGGAGAAATCAAAAGTGCAATTTGAGTATGATCCCCTAACGTTTCGGTGGTCTGTCTGTCAAACTTGCACCATGCTTCAACAGATCCTGTAATGAAATCTAGCGTTTTCGATAAACTGACCCTTCGGTGAAATGACCTTTCGATGAAATGAACTTTTAGGTAAAGAGACCTTTCGGTGAAATGAACTTTTCGATCAAGTGACCCTTCGGTGAAATGTACCTTTCGATCAAGTGACCCTTAGGTGAAATGAACGCTTCGATCAAGTGATCTTTCGGTGAAACAATTTTTTCGGTGAAGTGATTTTCGGTCAAGTGACCCTTCGGTGAAGTAAACGTCGGGCAAATGAACCAGACCCGTTCAGACATGCACACTGAAATCGAGCTTCCGGGGCTTTCGTCATTTCCTAAATCCTTCTGCCCATCCTTGAGACGTCCATACCATCAGAATATTTGTGCATGCGATTGGCAATTAGCTCCATGCACGCACGCAGCTATTCAACTGTCTCACAAGGGAACGGTCCGAACCGTTTTCACTAGATGTGGTTGTTATATCATTCGAGAGTACTGAAGGGGATTTGGATAATGACACACTTTTAGGTGGCATGGAATATAAATGATGAAGTTATAGGACATCAAAAAACACTGACAGAGACAATATTCATAGAATCTCCATTACTCGTGCGGCACGTATCGGAATGGTGTTCGTTGTTTTAAGCAATTGGTATACATCACAAAGTATTCATGAATAAATTTACAGCATAGCGTGTTCAGTAATGGATATACATTTCACTCACCTTTCATGTACGACAAAAAATGTGAAGAACTTTAATTATGGAATGATCCAAACAAAAGTAGTTTTCACAGTGAGCACATTTCATGAATGCTGTTTTCTCGCAGTCTTCTCTATCACATTCCTCTATTAGGCTGAATTCAAAACAATACTGGAGAGGTGTTTGGAAGTATCCAGGATGAGTAGTGACATAACCACACTTATAAAATGCAAAGCGGATTTGGTTTTTAAATCGAAGCGCTGAAAATTGACAGTGAACAAAAGACTGCAGACGGAGAAAGTGGTCTCTGTGCCGAAAGTTCATGAGTGATGTTACCTGTTATGAATTTAACCATATTTTTATAGGTACTTCTTACACTTCTTTTTATAAAAAATAAGAAGTTCTAATATAAAATTCATAATACACATACATTACATAATATAATGCTCATGAACAAGGCTCTAGGGGCTCCCCCTGGTGCCCGCAGAAGCTCAAAGTTTGGATATAAACATACTTTATGATCCTCTATCTAAACAACATACTTTGGATTTGCAATCAGCGACAGCCACGTGTCCGTTTCCTTGCCAGATGCAGTTTCCTTTTTTCCAGACTGAACCGGATATTTGATCTCTGCTGTGGAGTGTTTACCGGATGACGTCATACCCAGCGTAAATAACCTTCTGCGTAATTCTCACTCACACGTTGTTGCCACCGCATACATGATAAATGAATTATCAAAAAACCACGCCTTCCCTATCCGTATGTTTTAGCGGGAATTTAAAAAACAAATCAGTCACGTTCCTTGATTGCGGAACTGTGTATGACTAATTAAGACTTCCAGCTACAACCGACAAATTAATTCATTAAGCTTTAAGTCATTAAATGTAGTTATGGTTAAAATTAAGTCAAGTTAACCCTAAAGAAAATGTTAATTCAACAAACCCATTTGAACTTTTATGTTATACTCGAGCTTCAAGGTTAAGACATCCAGTGACATCACATAATCTTAAAAGTTGACGCGAGGTCTCTTCAAAATGTGAGAACTATTTCAACAGAAATGGCTTCAGATAAGACTTTTCAACATTGAAATAAAATGACCAGTTCTAATGTTCGTCCCCATTTCTGTTACGAACTATTGGAGAAGTCTTTCCAGGTCTTGATTTAATCCAAAGGGAAACTAAGAAATGCAATGTATGCCGCGCCATATGTGGAAAGTGTGGATGTCATGCATAATGGATTCTGGGGTCTAAATGTTTGTCGTATCTGGCTGATGCGATCAGCCTCCGCTGTTTCCGAAAAACACCGCTTTTGGTCACTAAGACCCAGAAATGTTGTTGCGACATCATCGATCTTTATCTGGTCAGTTTTTGTTGTTGGAGCTCCCCCAGTAACTGTAGAAAAGGAAAGAAATCAATAACCCTGCTCTTTCAAACAGAAGTTTCCGATTTCCATACTTATCGGGAAAGTTTGGAAGTTTCAGTATGTCCCCCACTCACTTGGCTTCAACACGGAATATCAAAGGGCCCCCTTTTTTTTTTTACTGGAAAAAAGAGAGACAGGGACATTGACCTGGCATTCAACGAAATGCAACTTTGGGACTTTTTCGATGCCGCTGAATGTTGTGGCTGATCAATTAGGAGAAAGACAGGCAGCAAAAATATAAACCTGACGTTATGACGACCGAATGTATTGAAACTAGTTACTCACAAATAAGTAAATAACTCGATATGTAAGCCAAATCATTCAATCAGTTGAAGATATTAAGTTTCGGTACACTCAACACGCCCTTTAGGGGGGGAGGGGTTAACTCTTTTCGTGGCAGATTAACATGAGCCATGCGATGACCAAAATTGCGTGCTGAACCATTGGCCTCAAATTTTCTGAAACACTCGAACGGAAGTGATTGCATCAATGAGCCGTGACATTATGACTACCTACTTAATATGCTGTAGGATCCCCTTTAGCTCGCAAAACAGCGGACACTCGACGAGGCATCGATTCGATGAGGTGGCGATAGGTATCCTGGGGCACTGGCGCCAACTACGAGGGTGCTCAGGGGTGTGAGCACCCCTCTGAAGTTTTGTTATATATACTGGATTCATACTTAAGTATTTAGTTCCACTTTACATAAAATTAAATAAGATAATAGGAATAAACACTTAAGAAATAAGACAGCCAAGCAAGCGAGAAATCGGGGGTGTGGGATGTGGTTTGTTTACCCTACCTTCCTAATTGTTTAAAGCTATCGTTTTTGTTTTTCGCAACCACGTTCTTTGCACATCAGTAAGTTGTCAGCAGCTCACCATGAACGCAATGAGCTTTAGTAGGGTCATAAAGCCATAAATGCCAGAGGCGGGAGTAATGAATGACCGTCCGAGAGCAGAAGACACACAGCGAGACTGCGAGTGATCTTTTCTCGTTCAGAGGATAATGTTGGAGGTTTTTGCTGCAGTTATTGTTTGTTGGACATAATTCTGTTGAGGCTTTTTTCTCCCTAGCTTTATAAAACTCCTAATAAGCTGTCACCAATAGTAAAGCCAATCAATCCACGGAGTGGTTATATGCCAAATCGATAGCAACCGGTTCACATGGACTGCAAGATGAATGATGGCGGTGTGGGGGTGGAGATTTCAAAGTTACAGCTATTGATCAGAGCGAAAATTTCACTGTGATATATGCTGCGTTATACGCTAAATGCTAACAATAACAAGTAAGGAAAATAATACAGTGCAGTGATTATGAAGGGCGTTCCATTCCAGCACTGAACAAGTCAGTTTGTCTGCTACTGCCATGCGAGCTCCTCAAAGGTATCGCTATTATCTTACTCTCTGTTTTGATTAATGATATGTACTGCCAATCTCAGCCTTTTTCAACAGGTTTGGTTTTCTGGTAGTAGTTCCCAACAAAATGCTCAATTTTTTTAAAAATTATTCATGAACACGAACGTTTATTAAAGTCATTAATGAACACGAACGATTTTAATGAGAATTAGTTCCCAACAAATGCTCATTAAAATCATTAATGAACACGAACGTTTATTAAAGTCATTAATGAAAACGAACGTTCATTATAGTGATTGATGGACAGGAACGTTCATTAAAGTACTTAATAAACAGAAACATTTATTAAAGCCATTAGTGAACACAAACGTTCATTAAAGTCATTAATGAACACGAACGATTTTAATGAGAATTAGTTCTTAACAAATGCTCATTAAAATCATTAATGAACACGAACGTTTATTAAAGTCATTAATGAAAACGAACGTTCATTATAGGGATTGATGGACAGGAACGTTCATTAAAGTACTTAATGAACAGAAACATTTATTAAAGCCATTAGTGAACACAGACGTTCATTAAAGTCATTAATGAACACGAACGTTCATTAGAGTCATTAATGAGCATGAACGTTTATTAAAGTCATTAATGAACACGAACGTTCAATATTATTAAAGTAATTAATGAACACGAACGTTCATTAGAGTCATTAATGAGCATGAACGTTTATTAAAGTCATTAATGAACACGAACGTTCAATATTATTAAAGTAATTTATGAACACGAACGCTCATTAAAGTTATTAATGAACATGAACGTTTATTATAGTCATTAATGAAAACGAACGCTCATTAAAATCAGTAAAGAACACGAACGTTTATTAAAATCATTAATGAGCACAAACGTTCATTAAAGTCATAAATGAACACGAACGTTCATTAAAGTCCCTAATGAACACAAACGTTCTTTAAAGTCATTATGAACACGAACGCTCATTAAAGTTATTAATGAACATGAACGTTTATTAAAGTCTTGTGCGCACATTGCAGAAAATTAAATCGGAAGAATTAAAACGGGGTTTAAGAATTTGTTTGCTGCAAAAAAAATTAATATCTTTATCATGAAATCATGTATCGGTTTGTTTGTGTTACACTGAAGACAAGGTCCATTTAAAAATCTAAAATTTCAACACTGGAAACGGTACCTGCCTTTTGAATTTTAGTACCCCTCGAAATTGTCAAAAGTCTGCGCCTATGTCCTGAAACATCCGGTACCATCCCAGAGCACAGAATATTTCGTATTTGTTACAAGTACATAGCACCGAAACTTTTCAGATACGTTGCGCAATGTAACAGTAATGTTTCACAAACCTTACGGTTACGTCAAAATGTCCTCAAACGTTACATAACTTTAAAACATAACCGATACGTCAGTGAAAGGTCTTTGTAACTTCAACATACCAACTTCATGTTACTGTTACGTATTTGAAACATATTTGTGACATCCTCATACAGGGTGTGCAAAAAGTCTTTCCCTGATTACAAACGTCATTCATATCCGCTGTATGTACGTTACAGATGTGAAACTGGTGCCAAAATGTTGGAACACTAACCAAGTGTTTTTGTTGCAGATTTCCGCAACGTGGCTACAGTGTAGCAGTGTCCAGGAAACCGTAAATGTTCACAAATCAGGAAAAAGCTCAGTGTGTCCTCTGGTATCACGACACCCGGTCACCAATTACAGTGCAGAGGAACTTTCAAACAACGTATGGAAAGAAGCCGCCCGATGTCAAGAGCATTAAGTCGTGGTACGACAAGTTGAAGACCACAGGATTTGTTCCTGACTTACCGAGAACTGGCAGACCATCAACCTCAGCTGAAAGGGAGTGAGACATTCTTTTGTGCGAAGTCCCAAGAAATCAGTGCGTAGGGCCTCACGTGAATTACAGATGCCAAAAAGTTCTGTTCATGATTTGTGAACATTTCCGGTTTCCTGGATACTCACACTGCTACACTACAGCCACGTTGCGGAAACCTGCAACAAAAAAACTTGGTTAGTTTTCCAACATTTTGGCACCAGTTTCACATCTGTAACGTACATACAGCGGATATGAATGACGTTTGTAATCAGGGAAAGACTTTTCGGACACCTTGTATTAGTGTTACGTGAAAATAAGGGTTTTCTGTAACAAAGGAAGCCGTCCAAAGCCATCACGTGCTACCTCACGGACACATGTGGTCGATTCTTTATCAATCATGACGTCAGTCGCAGCCATTTTGTTTCCACGTGATTTTTCCGACCATCTTTTGTTCACCATTTTCCCTTTGTGTTCAACGATAACATTTTGTGCGCCACGTGGTCTTACCGAGCATGTTTTATTCGCCATTTCTTTTTACCTCCCCCATGGTCTCACCTTTTGTACGCGATTTTGTATTTCCCCAACAGGAAATGTTACGATGCGACGCCGGGGAAATATTTTTTCCAAGGAAATACAAATCCTCGAAGATAACGTTACTCTCGAACCCCTGTCCAGGGAGTTTCTTGGCAGATGCATTATCCCACACGACCACGGGTAGCCGCGCTCTCAGAGCGTCCTGTAAGAACTAACGAGAAGGACAAATGCTTTGCGAATACGTTATTTAATAGAAATTCATTATTTTTTCCATGGATCATTTTATTTTTCTGTAGGATGATTTAAATTTTTTCATGATTAATCAACGAAATGTACCTTTTAATGCATATCTTAATCTATTTTTTTTAAACTTGTGTATTCGTTGAACTTCTCAACATATCAACATTATTTCTTTTTCTACCTTTAGAAACTAACAACTAATTTTATTGAAACTTTTTTTTCTGATTCAAAACCAGCAAACGTACTAAGATATTATACACTGGCGTGTAAAACTCAAGCACGGACACTAGTGTACACAAACTAGCTAATACGACAATTATCAACAAGGAATATCCCAGAGCACATGGAAGTGCTTCGGGGAAATGGCATAAATGCGCATGCGCATCCACCCAACCAAAAATCTTTAATATCGCCAGAATGTAACATCAATGTAACAATTATGTACAATGGAAACTATAAAAGAGTGGTGTCGCTTAATGCGATTTTTAAAGTAACCGTAATGTACAAAGAGTTATGTTCTAAAATAGATATTGCTGAAACGTAATTGTAGATATATCTGAAAGTGTAACGAAAATGAGAGATTGTAACATTATTGATACATATCTGCAACCTTTTGAGCTCTATGGGATAATATCAACAGCAGGTCCTCCAGTTCCCGTACATTTCGAGGAGGAGTGATTTAGCACGAACCCGCTTTACCAAGTCGAACATTAAATGTTAGATTGGGTTCATGGCAGGTGAATGTAGATGATAGGGCATTAACAGAAAGTCACCAGCATGTTCCTCGAACCACTCCTTCGCGATTCTGGCAGTGTGGCATGGCCCATTATCCTGTTGGTAATAGCCATCAACCGCAGGGAACACCGTTGCCATGAATGGGTGAACTTGGTCCGCAACGATGTTCAGACACCTTATTTAGAGGCCAAGGCATTAACAGAAAGTCCCCAGCATGTTCCTCGAACCGCTACTTGACGATTCTGGCAGTGGCGCATTATCCTGTTGGTAATGGCCATCAACAGCAGGGAACACCGTTGCCGTGAATGGGTGAACTTGGTCCGCAACGATGTTCAGATACCTTATTTGGAGGCCAGGGCCTTAACAGAAAGTCCCCAGCATGTTCCTCGAACCGCTACTTGACGATTCTGGCAGTGGCGCATTATCCTGTTGGTAATGGCCATCAACAGCAGGGAACACCGTTGCCGTGAATGGGTGAACTTGGTCCGCAACGATGTTCAGATACCTTATTTGGAGGCCAGGGCCTTAACAGAAAGTCCCCAGCATGTTCCTCGAAACGCTACTTGACGATTCTGGCAGTGGAGCATTATCCTGTTGGTAATGGCCATCAACAGCAGGGAATACTGTTGCCATGAATGGGTGAACTTGGTCCGTCGCGATGTTCAGACACCTTATTTGGAGGCCAGGGCATTAATTGAAAATCACCAGCATGTTCCTCGAACCGCTACTTGACGATTCTGGCAGTGGCGCATTATCCTGTTGGTAATGGCCATCAACAGCAGGGAACACCGTTGCCGTGAATGGGTGAACTTGGTCCGCAACGATGTTCAGATACCTTATTTGGAGGCCAGGGCCTTAACAGAAAGTCCCCAGCATGTTCCTCGAACCGGTACTTGACGATTCTGGCAGTGGAGCATTATCCTGTTGGTAATGGCCATCAACAGCAGGGAATACTGTTGCCATGAATGGGTGAACTTGGTCCGTCGCGATGTTCAGACACCTTATTTGGAGGCCAGGGCATTAATTGAAAATCACCAGCATGTTCCTCGAACCCCTCCTTGACGATTCTGGCAGTGGCGCATTATCATGTTGGTAATGGCCATCACCAGAAGGGAACACAATTGCCGTGAATGGGTGAACTTGGTCCGCAACGATGTTCAGATACCTTATTTGGAGGCCAGGGCCTTAACAGAAAGTCCCCAGCATGTTCCTCGAACCGCTACTTGACGATTCTGGCAGTGGAGCATTATCCTGTTGGTAATGGCCATCAACAGCAGGGAATACTGTTGCCATGAATGGGTGAACTTGGTCCGTCGCGATGTTCAGACACCTTATTTGGAGGCCAGGGCATTAATTGAAAATCACCAGCATGTTCCTCGAACCCCTCCTTGACGATTCTGGCAGTGGCGCATTATCATGTTGGTAATGGCCATCACCAGAAGGGAACACAATTGCCGTGAATGGGTGAACTTGGTCCGCAACGATGTTCAGATACCTTATTTGGAGACCAGGGCATTAACAGAAAGTCCCCAGCATGTTCCTCGAACCGCTACTTGACGATTCTGGCAGTGGCGCATTATCCTGTTGGTAATAGCCATCACCAGCAGGGAACACAGTTGCCGTGAATGGGTGAACTTGGTCCGTCGCGATGTTCAGACGCCTTATTTGGAGGCCAGGGCATTAATTGAAAATCACCAGCATGTTCCTCGAACCCCTCCTTGACAATTCTGGCAGTGGCGCATTATCATGTTGGTAATGGCCATCACCAGAAGGGAACACAATTGCCGTGAATGGGTGAACTTGGTCCGCAACGATGTTCAGATACCTTATTTGGAGGCCAGGGCATTAACAGAAAGTCACCAGCATGTTCCTCGAACCGCTACTTAACGATTCTGGCAGTGGCGCATTATCCTGTTGGTAATGGCCATCAACAGCAGGGAATACTGTTGCCATGAATGGGTGAACTTGGTCCGTCGCGATGTTCAGACACCTTATTTGGAGGCCAGGGCATTAATTGAAAATCACCAGCATGTTCCTCGAACCCCTCCTTGACGATTCTGGCAGTGGCGCATTATCATGTTGGTAATGGCCATCACCAGCAGGGAACACAATTGCCGTGAATGGGTGAACTTGGTCCGCAACGATGTTCAGATACCTTATTTGGAGACCAGGGCATTAACAGAAAGTCCCCAGCATGTTCCTCGAACCGCTACTTGACGATTCTGGCAGTGGCGCATTATCCTGTTGGTAATGGCCATCAACAGCAGGAACACTGTTGCCATGAATGGGTGAACTTGGTCCGCAAAGATGTTCAGACACTTTATTTGGAGGCCAGGGCATTAACAGAAAGTCACCAGCAATATTCCTCGAACCGCTACTTGACGATTCTGGCAGTGGCGCATTATCCTGTTGGTAATGGCCATCACCACCAGGGAACAGAGTTGCCATGAATGGGTGAACTTGGTCCGCAACGATGTTCAGACACCTTATTTGGAGGCCAGGGCATTAACAGAAAGTCACCAGCAATGTTCCTCGAACCGCTACTTGACGATTCTGGCAGTGGGGCATTATCCTGTTGGTAATGCCCATCACCAGCAGGGAACACAGTTGCCGTGAATGGGTGAACTTGGTTCGCAACGATGTTCAGATACCTTATTTGGAGGCCAGGGCATTAACAGAAAGTCCCCAGCATGTTCCTCGAACCGCTACTTGACGATTCTGGCAGTGGCGCATTATCCTGTTGGTAATAGCCATCACCAGCAGGGAACACAGTTGCCGTGAATGGGTGAACTTGGTCCGTCGCGATGTTCAGACACCTTATTTGGAGGCCAGGGCATTAATTGAAAATCACCAGCATGTTCCTCGAACCCCTCCTTGACGATTCTGGCAGTGGCGCATTATCATGTTGGTAATGGCCATCACCAGAAGGGAACATAATTGCCGTGAATGGGTGAACTTGGTCCGCAACGATGTTCAGATACCTTATTTGGAGGCCAGGGCCTTAACAGAAAGTCCCCAGCATGTTCCTCGAACCGCTACTTAACGATTCTGGCAGTGGCGCATTATCCTGTTGGTAATGGCCATCAACAGCAGGAATACTGTTGCCATGAATGGGTGAACTTGGTCCGTCGCGATGTTCAGACACCTTATTTGGAAGGCCAGGGCATTAATTGAAAATCACCAGCATGTTCCTCGAACCCCTCCTTGACGATTCTGGCAGTGGCGCATTATCATGTTGGTAATGGCCATCACCAGCAGGAACACAATTGCCGTGAATGGGTGAACTTGGTCCGCAACGATGTTCAGATACCTTATTTGGAGACCAGGGCATTAACAGAAAGTCCCCAGCATGTTCCTCGAACCGCTACTTGACGATTCTGGCAGTGGCGCATTATCCTGTTGGTAATGGCCATCAACAGCAGGGAACACTGTTGCCATGAATGGGTGAACTTGGTCCGCAAAGATGTTCAGACACTTTATTTGGAGGCCAGGGCATTAACAGAAAGTCACCAGCAATGTTCCTCGAACCGCTACTTGACGATTCTGGCAGTGGCGCATTATCCTGTTGGTAATGGCCATCACCACCAGGGAACAGAGTTGCCATGAATGGGTGAACTTGGTCCGCAACGATGTTCAGACACCTTATTTGGAGGCCAGGGCATTAACAGAAAGTCACCAGCAATGTTCCTCGAACCGCTACTTGACGATTCTGGCAGTGGGGCATTATCCTGTTGGTAATGCCCATCACCAGCAGGGAACACAGTTGCCGTGAATGGGTGAACTTGGTTCGCAACGATGTTCAGATACCTTATTTGGAGGCCAGGGCATTAACAGAAAGTCACCAGCAATGTTTCTCGAACCGCTACTTGACGATTCTGGCAGTGGCGCATTATCCTGTTGGTAATGGCCATCAACAGCAGAACACTGTTGCCATGAATGGGTGAACTTGGTCCGCAACGATGTTCAGACACCTTATTTGGAGGCCAGGGCATTAATTGAAAATCACCAGCATGTTCCTCGAAACCCTCCTTGACGATTCTGGCAGTGGCGCATTATCATGTTGGTAATGGCCATCACCAGCAGGGAACACAATTGCCGTGAATGGGTGAACTTGGTCCGCAACGATGTTCAGATACCTTATTTGGAGACCAGGGCATTAACAGAAAGTCCCCAGCATGTTCCTCGAACCGCTACTTGACGATTCTGGCAGTGGCGCATTATCATGTTGGTAATGGCCATCACCAGCAGGGAACACAATTGCCGTGAATGGGTGAACTTGGTCCGCAACGATGTTCAGATACCTTATTTGGAGACCAGGGCATTAACAGAAAGTCCCCAGCATGTTCCTCGAACCGCTACTTGACGATTCTGGCAGTGGCGCATTATCATGTTGGTAATGGCCATCACCAGAAGGGAACACAATTGCCGTGAATGGGTGAACTTGGTCCGCAACGATGTTCAGATACCTTATTTGGAGGCCAGGGCCTTAACAGAAAGTCCCCAGCATGTTCTTCGAACCGCTACTTGACGATTCTGGCAGTGGAGCATTATCCTGTTGGTAATGGCCATAAACAGCAGGGAATACTGTTGCCATGAATGGGTGAACTTGGTCCGTCGCGATGTTCAGACACCTTATTTGGAGGCCAGGGCATTAATTGAAAATCACCAGCATGTTCCTCGAACCCCTCCTTGACGATTCTGGCAGTGGCGCATTATCATGTTGGTAATGGCCATCACCAGCAGGGAACACAATTGCCGTGAATGGGTGAACTTGGTCCGCAACGATGTTCAGATACCTTATTTGGAGACCAGGGCATTAACAGAAAGTCCCCAGCATGTTCCTCGAACCGCTACTTGACGATTCTGGCAGTGGCGCATTATCCTGTTGGTAATGGCCATCAACAGCAGGGAACACTGTTGCCATGAATGGGTGAACTTGGTCCGCAAAGATGTTCAGACACTTTATTTGGAGGCCAGGGCATTAACAGAAAGTCACCAGCAATGTTCCTCGAACCGCTACTTGACGATTCTGGCAGTGGCGCATTATCCTGTTGGTAATGGCCATCACCACCAGGGAACAGAGTTGCCATGAATGGGTGAACTTGGTCCGCAACGATGTTCAGACACCTTATTTGGAGGCCAGGGCATTAACAGAAAGTCACCAGCAATGTTCCTCGAACCGCTACTTGACGATTCTGGCAGTGGGGCATTATCCTGTTGGTAATGCCCATCACCAGCAGGGAACACAGTTGCCGTGAATGGGTGAACTTGGTTCGCAACGATGTTCAGATACCTTATTTGGAGGCCAGGGCATTAACAGAAAGTCCCCAGCATGTTCCTCGAACCGCTACTTGACGATTCTGGCAGTGGCGCATTATCCTGTTGGTAATAGCCATCACCAGCAGGGAACACAGTTGCCGTGAATGGGTGAACTTGGTCCGTCGCGATGTTCAGACACCTTATTTGGAGGCCAGGGCATTAATTGAAAATCACCAGCATGTTCCTCGAACCCCTCCTTGACGATTCTGGCAGTGGCGCATTATCATGTTGGTAATGGCCATCACCAGAAGGGAACACAATTGCCGTGAATGGGTGAACTTGGTCCGCAACGATGTTCAGATACCTTATTTGGAGGCCAGGGCCTTAACAGAAAGTCCCCAGCATGTTCCTCGAACCGCTACTTAACGATTCTGGCAGTGGCGCATTATCCTGTTGGTAATGGCCATCAACAGCAGGGAATACTGTTGCCATGAATGGGTGAACTTGGTCCGTCGCGATGTTCAGACACCTTATTTGGAGGCCAGGGCATTAATTGAAAATCACCAGCATGTTCCTCGAACCCCTCCTTGACGATTCTGGCAGTGGCGCATTATCATGTTGGTAATGGCCATCACCAGCAGGGAACACAATTGCCGTGAATGGGTGAACTTGGTCCGCAACGATGTTCAGATACCTTATTTGGAGACCAGGGCATTAACAGAAAGTCCCCAGCATGTTCCTCGAACCGCTACTTGACGATTCTGGCAGTGGCGCATTATCCTGTTGGTAATGGCCATCAACAGCAGGGAACACTGTTGCCATGAATGGGTGAACTTGGTCCGCAAAGATGTTCAGACACTTTATTTGGAGGCCAGGGCATTAACAGAAAGTCACCAGCAATGTTCCTCGAACCGCTACTTGACGATTCTGGCAGTGGCGCATTATCCTGTTGGTAATGGCCATCACCACCAGGGAACAGAGTTGCCATGAATGGGTGAACTTGGTCCGCAACGATGTTCAGACACCTTATTTGGAGGCCAGGGCATTAACAGAAAGTCACCAGCAATGTTCCTCGAACCGCTACTTGACGATTCTGGCAGTGGGGCATTATCCTGTTGGTAATGCCCATCACCAGCAGGGAACACAGTTGCCGTGAATGGGTGAACTTGGTTCGCAACGATGTTCAGATACCTTATTTGGAGGCCAGGGCATTAACAGAAAGTCACCAGCAATGTTTCTCGAACCGCTACTTGACGATTCTGGCAGTGGCGCATTATCCTGTTGGTAATGGCCATCAACAGCAGGGAACACTGTTGCCATGAATGGGTGAACTTGGTCCGCAACGATGTTCAGACACCTTATTTGGAGGCCAGGGCATTAATTGAAAATCACCAGCATGTTCCTCGAACCCCTCCTTGACGATTCTGGCAGTGGCGCATTATCATGTTGGTAATGGCCATCACCAGCAGGGAACACAATTGCCGTGAATGGGTGAACTTGGTCCGCAACGATGTTCAGATACCTTATTTGGAGACCAGGGCATTAACAGAAAGTCCCCAGCATGTTCCTCGAACCGCTACTTGACGATTCTGGCAGTGGCGCATTATCATGTTGGTAATGGCCATCACCAGCAGGGAACACAATTGCCGTGAATGGGTGAACTTGGTCCGCAACGATGTTCAGATACCTTATTTGGAGACCAGGGCATTAACAGAAAGTCCCCAGCATGTTCCTCGAACCGCTACTTGACGATTCTGGCAGTGGCGCATTATCATGTTGGTAATGGCCATCACCAGAAGGGAACACAATTGCCGTGAATGGGTGAACTTGGTCCGCAACGATGTTCAGATACCTTATTTGGAGGCCAGGGCCTTAACAGAAAGTCCCCAGCATGTTCTTCGAACCGCTACTTGACGATTCTGGCAGTGGAGCATTATCCTGTTGGTAATGGCCATAAACAGCAGGGAATACTGTTGCCATGAATGGGTGAACTTGGTCCGTCGCGATGTTCAGACACCTTATTTGGAGGCCAGGGCATTAATTGAAAATCACCAGCATGTTCCTCGAACCCCTCCTTGACGATTCTGGCAGTGGCGCATTATCATGTTGGTAATGGCCATCACCAGAAGGGAACACAATTGCCGTGAATGGGTGAACTTGGTCCGCAACGATGTTCAGATACCTTATTTGGAGGCCAGGGCATTAGCAGAAAGTCCCCAGCATGTTCCTCGAACCGCTACTTGACGATTCTGGCAGTGGCGCATTATCCTGTTGGTAATAGCCATCACCAGCAGGGAACACAGTTGCCGTGAATGGGTGAACTTGGTCCGCAACGACGTTCAGATACCTTATTTGGAGGCCAGGGCATTAACAGAAAGTCCCCAGCATGTTCCTCGAACCGCTACTTGACGATTCTGGCAGTGGCGCATTATCCTGTTGGTAATGGCCATCAACAGCAGGGAACACTGTTGCCATAAATGGGTGAACTTGGTCCGCAAAGATGTTCAGACACTTTATTTGGAGGCCAGGGCATTAACAGAAAGTCACCAGCAATGTTCCTCGAACCGCTACTTGACGATTCTGGCAGTGGCGCATTATCCTGTTGGTAATGGCCATCAACGGCAGGGAACACCGTTGCCATGAATGGGTGAACTTGGTCCGCAACGATATTCAGACACTTTATTTGGAGGCCAGGGCATTAACAGAAAGTCACCAGCAATGTTCCTCGAACCGCTACTTGACGATTCTGGCAGTGGCGCTTTATCCTGTTGGTAATGGCCATCACCACCAGGGAACACAGTTGCCATGAATTGGTGAACTTGGTCCGCAACGATGTTCAGACACCTTATTTGGAGGCCAGGGCATTAACAGAAAGTCACCAGCATGTTCCTCGAACCGCTACTTGACGATTCTGGCAGTGGCGCATTATCCTGTTGGTAATGGCCATCACCAGCAGGGAACACAGTTGCCGTGAATGGGTGAACTTGGTCCGCAACGATGTTCAGATACCTTATTTGGAGCCAGGGCATTAACAGAAAGTCACCAGCATGTTCCTCGAACCGCTACTTGACGATTCTGGCAGTGGCGCATTATCCTGTTGATAATGGCCATCAACAGCAGGGAACACTGTTGCCATGACTGGGTGAACTTGGTCCGCAAAGATGTTCAGACACTTTATTTGGAGGCCAGGGCATTAACAGAAAGTCACCAGCAATGTTCCTCGAACCGCTACTTGACGATTCTGGCAGTGGCGCATTATCCTGTTGGTAATGGCCATCACCACCAGGGAATACAGTTGCCATGAATATGTGAACTTGGTCCGCAACGATGTTCAGACACCTTATTTGGAGGCCAGGGCATTAACAGAAAGTCACCAGCAATGTTCCTCGAACCGCTACTTGACGATTCTGGCAGTGGCGCATTATCCTGTTGGTAATGACCATCACCAACAAGGAACACAGTTGCTATCAATAAGGGAATTTGGTCCGCAACGATGCTCAAATACCTGATAACTGCCAGAGGTTGTGCTATTGGAGTAATGGGGCCTAAAGTGCCACAAGAATATCGCACAAACCATAAAACTGTGGCCGCCGGCCTTTTTTCGCCCAACAGTGCATCCAGGTGCCATAGCCTCCTTTCGTAATCGGCATATCCACGCTCGGTCGTCTACGTGATGCACCAGGAATCTTGATTCCATGACTAGGCTATTTTGCTTCCAAATATACACGGTCCAATCTCGATCTTGGGCGTTGTTGGCGATGACGTGCAGTGACCATGGGGACCCGGCTGGGGTTTCGGCTACGGAGGCCCATGCGCAGAAAGCTGCGCTGAACTGTGTGCTGTGACGCACTGCCCTAATCACCAAAGTTGTAGCAACGGGCGATTTGTCGCACTCTGGCCCTGCGGTTGCTGTGAACTATGCGCGATAGTCTCCGCTCCCCTCTGGCATCAGTGAGCTGCAGATAACCCACGGCTGAATGACGATTCGTTATTTGGCCAACGGTGCATCACTTTTTATACGTACTCGTTACAGCTGCACTTAAACAAACCACAAGCCAACAAGTAACTGGACACCCCTGCAATTGACGATATCTGCGGTCCTGATACACGTCACGTCCGCCGCCGTTAAATGTCGTGTGGGAAACAACAACGCAACCAGTCGCATGCAAGATGCCACGCAGTTCGGAGCTCTCTGATTTCGTGGAAGGTGTAATCGTCGGGGATCACAGAAATGGCCGCCGATCCATACGTGACATATCCAACGAGTTGAAATACCCAAAATCTATAGTGGCCTACGTGATTGGCAATGGAAGATGAGAGGTGAATGTCGGAATGTGCCCCGACCCGGCAGACCCACAAAACTGGGAGACAGAGACCGACGGGTGCTGGTCAGAGAAATTCGGAAGAACCGCACCATATCGATGAGCCACATCCGCGAGGAGTTTCAACAGGCATCCGGGAGGATTCTTTCGATGAATACCATCCCTAAGGAAGCCCATCTGCTTGGTTATCATGGACGTGTTGCCGCCCACAAGCCTTTGATCACCAAGTCCAATAGCGTTGCTCGGCTAACGTGGTGCAAAGAACTTCGATAGTGGACCGCTGAACAGTGGAAACAGGTTCTCTGGAGCGACGAATCAAGGTTTACCCTCTACCGCTTGGATGACAGGGTCTGGGTTTGGCGTCTGCCTGGAGAACCCCTCCTGCCGGAATGTATTGTGCCAACTTTGAAGTTCGGCGGCGGTGGAATTGTGCTATGGGGGTGTTTCTCCAGGTATGGCACGGGACCCTTAATCGCAACTCATGGTAGACTCAACGCCAAGACCTACTGCACCATGTTGGATGACCATGCGCTTCCTACGTTGTGGCAGTTTTACGGGGTGGACCCATGTTACTTTCAGGATTACAATGCCACCTGTCATGTTTCGAGGTCCACCATGGCTTGGTATGATGACAATGGGTTTAATCGAATGGACTGGCCTGAGCAGAGCCTGGACCATAGCCCTATCGAGCACCTCTGGGACGAGTTGGAGCGTGGACTTAAGGGGTGCCTCCACCGTCCGAAATCGGTGAAGGAACTGACTTGTCTTCTCCAAGCCGAGTGAAAGAAAATACCGCTAGCCGTCGTACAACGCCTGGTTGAGAGTATGTCCCGGAGGGTCCCAGCTGTAATCGCCGCTCGTGGAGGCTCCACCAACTATTGAAGTTGAATAAAATTCGTTTTTCTTTGCTATCACAGGTGTCCAATTACTTGCTTGTAGATAGCGTATTAGGAGATGGGTTCTCTATTAAAGCGACGTTTTCTTTCAGGTTTATCTTCTTCCATCTTGTACAGCAGAGTATTAGAAGATTGGTTTGCACGTCATCGCCGTTGTCCCTCTCTATTTAAGCGGCATTTTCTTTCAGCTTTATCTTCTTCCATCTTGTACTACAAAGTGTTAGAAGTTTGGTTTGCACGACATCGCCGTTGTCGTTCTCTATTTAGGCGACGTTTTCTTTCAGCTTTATCTTCTTCCATCTCGTACTACAAAGTATTAGAAGATTGGTTTGCACGGTATCGCCGTTGCTCTTTTCTATTTAAGCGACGTTTTCTTCCAGCTTTATCTCATTCCATATTGTACTACAAAGAACAAATTCCACGGAACGAATAATTTTTTTATTTCTATCACAGTGAAGCAAAACTACACCTGCAGTTACTTTCTTACGATTTTACTTGTTAAATTCTATGAAATAAAATAACGCTGATTCCTTTTTATGAAATTACTTGGCAATGCGTAGAAAATGAAATAAAAGACGACATACACATACGTGACAGAACAAACGTCGCAGACAATTATTTGAGCACGTAGGTGCTATAACAGACGAAGTCATTTGTATTACTAACTTTATTTCGTTTTACGATATTTCTCTTTGATTTTAGGTATAGCGCGCGAGCGGTGAGCTTAGTTCCAATTTCGCCCACCGGATGAAAGCAGATGGCGCTGCAAAATCTCAATGACATCAGAGCGTTGTCGTCAGAGTATTAGGGACTGACGTAGCCTATTATATAGGTTTTATTTGATAAAATAAAAGTTTCTGAATATTATTTGATTATGGCGTGTACGAACAAGGCATTCTTTCAAGAAATCGCTAATTTTGTAGAATCTACACTCACGGACAATGAAATGTGCGCATCAAAAAGAAAACATGTTACAATCGCTAAACTTTGCAAATAGCTAGAGTGCGTGCTGGTATTCAAATGATTCACGTCTGGTGCGATTGCGCATGACAACACACCCTGTGTTGGTGCTGCAAGCACGAACCGGAAGTCTTATAAACCGGCGTGAAAGGGCCGCGGGTGGCCTAGTGGGCAACGTTCGTGACTGCCGGGGAAAGGACCTTAGGTTCGATCCCAGGCAGGTACGAACGCTCGATCCACTAAATATCCGCCGTGCGTCGGATGTGCACGTTAAGCCGTCGGACCCCGGGTACTGGCCCCCGGTAATAAATAAGGGCGTCTTCTACCTCGCTTCCGTGTCACTTTTCTATCTGGCACTCTAGCCCAAATATCCTAGCTTCCTATTTCTAAGGGTTGTTTAAGACCTGGGGTCAAACACTCCCTTCCTGATATCCTCTACATATGATCATTTGATCATTTGATCAAACCGGCGTGTAGTCGATGCCCCATGAAAGCGAAAAGCACCGGCCGACGCAGGCAAGAGAACTAAGTGACAAGATTGCCGGGTAGACGCCAGAGTCGTCGATTTATTAAGTTACGGACATTGACAGAGGCCTGATCATCGGGCTGAAACCCGCAGGGTGAACGGCGCGCCGTATAACCCGCCACGTGGATTGTTCTGACCATACCGTCCGAACGTGTTGGGAGCAGTGGACACGTGACCACACTGCCACACGGCGCCCTACGGACCAGAAAGATCACCGGTATGGAGGGGATCAACGGATCGTGCACCAGACACGAACGGATCCCACCGGCACCGCGGTCCATTATACAGGCAGATGTAGCTGCTCCTTTTATCCCACGAAACACTTCCGGACACGTCGCGGAAGCGAAAGTGCGATCACAGCGCCCCTTACGTGTGATGTCATTATTAACACTGGAGCATCGCCTGCTCCGTGTGCAGTGGTGCCAGGCCAGAGCGACGCGGAACGCCACAGACTGGCGATGTGTGGTGTTTAGCGATGAGTGCCGCTTCGTTCTGGGGACAAATCATCATCGTGTCCGGGTGAGGAGGTTCCTGCGTAAATGGCACAATTCCAACCTCGCTATGGAGCGCCACACCTCCCCCACTGCAGGCATTGGGATGTAGGGATCCATTGCTTACGATAGCCGATCAGCTCTAGTAGTGGTGCATGGATCATTGACGGGCCAGCGGTATGTGGAAGAGTTCGTACCGCCCCATGTGCTCCTATTCCTGGCTGGGATTCCCCAGGTGCGATATACCAGCAGGATAATGCCCTCCCGCACACGGCTCGGGTTGCCCAGGACTGCCTAAGTCATATCCAGACACTTCCATGGCCTGCCCGTTCTACTCCCCGGACATGTCCTCTATCGAGCATGTGTGGGAATAGTTGAAACGTCGGAGCACATCGTCCAACACGTGTGGGCCAGTCTGCGTCAGCATAACATCAGGCGTCTGTTCGCCTCCATGCCGGACCCTATTACAGCATGTATCTCCGGACGAGGCGGTGCGACGCACTATTGAAGATGACCGGACTGCGTGCCACAGATCCCTCAGAAATTAATTGTCCTGCAGTTTTGTTTTTTGCCCACATGTGTATCATTTATCTGTATAATTTCGTCCATAAAACTTCATTTCAATCCGATGCTTCCTTCTTAGTGCGCAAATTTCATTGTCCGTGAGTGTATTATTAGCATGACAAACTTAAAATGTTTACATATGAGTGGCTTCCACGGATGCTTCTGTATAAAATGGAAACTTGACTAAAGCGGAAAATATTTCCATTCTTTTGGATTCGGCGTTAGACAGGCTTCAATATATTTGTGTGAGATGCCCATGAGAATAGAACAAAATGGTGTTTCATGAACAAAGTGGAACTTAATTAGGTGCGCCTTCGAATTTTGTCTATGGAATGAAATTAGGATAGTCGGTGCGGCATTTTAATCCATGTTTTCTGTATTACCAGCGAAGTGAATATAAATTAAATTTCGCGTAATCCCTATGAAACGTCTTTAACTTATTTATTAAATTTCACGATTATACGAGTTCAGCCGTTTAAGATGACATTCTTTAGGAGAAATAATTGAGTTTCGGTGAGATACGTCGTCTTTCTACGGTGTTCACATTCATACCAATAGTTTAATTTCTCGGCCCCTATTTTAATAATTAGAATTTTTGATTCAGCAAAGTGATTAGGTATATTTTAAATTTTTGAGAAATTGAAACGTGGTGCTGAATGTGAAAGGCTTTGTATAAATTTCGTCTGTCTCAACACTCCTAAAGTACTTTTCCGACATGCAGCTGTGATCACATACATAGTGATGGACCGAAACCGTCAGTTAAGAGGTAATTAAATCTTTCTAGGCCAAGAATCCCTTAAAACACATGTCTTCATCCTTTGTTCCGCAGTCATTATTGGCCCAGGAGACCTGTCACAAATAAGAAATTCTAAAAGAGAAAAAAATGTAAGAAAAAAATACAATAAGAACAATATCCTATTTGTATACAGTATTTCATATCCTACTAGATTTTCGTTTAACATTAATTATGACTACACTTAGAATTATAAATCATGTATTAATACATTACATTGCCTGTATTTCCAAGATTTAACAATAATTATTTCATACAACCGTTCAACTTTTAAAGACGGTTTTTTATGCAAATACCTTCTGCTCATAGATTATAATCCCAAAATTTTAGAATGAGGCATGTTGAGATGCATATAATTAAAAATTTTAAAGAGCGTTAAAAACTAGGCTCATCAGATAAATACGTCGGATTTCTTTATGACATAGGTATCACGTGAACTCCATCACTCCTTTATACGAAACATGTGTTACGGAATTTTGTTTTTGAATGGAGGTTTAACGACCACAGTCAGCAACTCAATGGGCTATAAGCCGTCGTCTGTCCCTAATGTAGGGTCACTGGTTTCAGGGAAGGGAGAGAGCCAGTGCCGTAAGACAAACACAACATCCATGCCTCACCGGGATTCGAACCCGGACCCCTTTTGGACGAATGATCAGAAGCCAACGCTTAGACCACTGCACCACCTGGGGGGCGGCTTTTAGGATTCAAAACCTCTCTGAAGAAAACAAAATTGATAACAAACACATAATGTTTGCTGCATTGCTTTTCAGTGGCTCAGTGGTCTAAGCGATGGCATCTGATCTCTCGTCCGTGTTTGTCCGGGCTCGAATCCCAGTGAGACATGGACATTGGAACCAGTGGCCCTAAATTAGGGACGGTCGACTGCTTAAAGCCCATTGAGTGGGTTAATGTGGTCGCTAAACTTTGAATCCAGAAAAAATGCTTTGCAAAGTCCCTCCAGTCCTATTCCATTATGCCATGCGGCCCGCCATTTCTATTGCATTTTTCTATGTAGTCCATTACTCCTTTTTAATTTTGTCTTTTTTCTCGCCAATCCCATTTTATTGTGTTGTGGCCCACCAACCATATTGCATTTTGTCATGTGGTAAGGTAGTCCGATTTCAGTTTGTCAGATTTACGTCATTTCGTCATTTGGCATATGACCCACCAGACCTGCTGCATTTTGTCGTGTTACCGCCAGTCCTATTTCATTTTGTCTGGCCCACTAGTCCCATTTCATTTTGTCATTCAGCTAATCTGTTCCATTCCATTTTGTTATGTGGCCCGTTACAATTTTATTTTGTCATTTGTTTCACCAGTCTTATTCCATTTTGTCATGTGGCCCGTTACCATTTTATTTTGTCATTTGTTTCAGCAGTCTTATTCCATTTTGTTATGTGGCCCGTTACCATTTTATTTTGTCATTTGTTTCACCAGTCTTATTCCATTTCGTCATCTGGCAGACTAGTCTCATTGAGCGATGATAGGACGAAGGCCAAGCGGAACTCTGTTGTTTAGGAGAATCGAGACAATTAGTTGTTCCGGCATAGGTATGAGATGACACAACCGTTCACCGTGATTTTTTGCATGCGATTGGACATCGTCAATGGTCAGGTTTGAACACCTTCCGATTCCCTAAATTCCGTATCGTTGAGGAATAATCGTCCAAAATCCTGCATTTCAAGGGGGTTTCCGGGTATTGAGAAGGGGTCCTTTATTACCTATCCCCTCCAAAGACCTTCAGCCGATCGAGGTGACACTTTCCACAGAGAAAGGGAAAGACATGGTGAGTGACATGGGGTTGGTATCATGGTGATTGGTCGTGTTGTATAAAAATAATGACCAATAAAGATCTGACCAATTTTAATAATAATTGAAAAAATCTGCTCTCTATACGAGACTCGGGACAATTATTTGTTCGGGCAGATACGACATGACACATCCTATCACCGTGATTTTTGGCATGCGATTGGACATCATTCATGGTCTGGTTTTGACGCCTTCCGATTCTCGAAATTCCGTCTCATTGAGGAATTTCAATTAAAACTAGATGACCTTTTACTTGAGCCGTTTCACGAAAGTCGGCTCACTAACATTAATTTAAAAAAATCGTTTGAATTGAAAAACGAAGAAATGGAAAGACTCCGTCTGTTAGCTCAATACTTGTTTAATCTATAATAATAAAAGAAAGTTTGTGTATGTGTGTGTCTGTTTGTCTTTCGCGATACAAAACGCAAAACGTGGTTCCCGATCTGAGTGTGTCTTTCCGCTTTGCTTGCATGCAACCTGATCACAACGAATGTGATGGCGTGAAGGAAAGTAGTTCGTTATAAATTTTAGGCATTTCTTTTTTAGAATGTTTCGTACTTTTGTTCTGGAATTCATAAATTTTACGCGTTCATTTTTTGCAATTTGTTATAATAGACGCCTTAATGAGTTTAGCTTTTGCAATAGCTTCGCTCAAAATTTACCAACTGTTTCCGAGTTATCGGTTACCATTGGACGCTTGTACTAGTTTGTTTGTTTTTTTGTCATATGGCACACCAGTCCTCTTCCATTTTGTTATGTGGCCCTCCTGTCCTTTTCCATTTCGTCATGTGGCACACTAGTCTCATTTCATTTTGTCATATGGACAACTAGTCCTCTTCCATTTTGTCATGTGGCCCTCCTGTCCTTTCCCATTTTGTCATGTGGCACACTAGTCTCATTTCATTTTGTCATATAGACCACCAGTCCTCATCCATTTTGTCATGTGACCCTCCTGTCCTTTTCCATTTTGTCATATGGCACACTAGTCTAATTTTATTTGGTTATATGGTCCAGCAGTCCTCTTATATTTTGTCATGCAGCCCTCCTGCCTCTTTCAATTTTGTCATGTGGCACACTAGTCTCCTTTTATTTTTTCATATGGTCCACCAGTCCTCATCCTTTTTGTCATGTGGCCCTCCTGTCCTTTTCCATTTTGTCATGTGGCACACTGGTCTCATTTTATTTTGTCATATGGTCAAACAGTCCTCTTCCATTTTGTCATGTGGCCCTCCTGTCATTTTTCATTTTGTCATGTGGCACACTAGTCTCATTTTATTTTGTCATATGGTCCAACAGTCCTCTTCCATTTAGTCATGTGGCACACTAGTCTCATTTTATTTTGTCATATGGTCCAACAGTCCTCTTCCATTTAGTCATGTGGCAATCCTGTCATTTTCCATTTTGTCATGTGGCACACTAGTCTGATTTTACTTTGTCATATGGTCCACCAGTCCTCTTCCATTTTGTCATGTGGCCCTCTTGTCCTTTTCCATTTTGTCATGTGGCACACTGGTCTCATTTTATTTTGTAATATGGTCCACCAGTCCTCTTCCATTTTGTCATGTGGCCCAGTAGTCACATTTCATTTTGTCATGTGGCCCAGTAGTCACATTTCATTTTGTCATGGACCCAGTAGTCACATTTCATTTTGTCATGTGGCCCAATAGTCACATTTCATTTTGTCATGTGGCCCAGTAGTCAAATTTCATTTTGTCATGGGCCCAGTAGTCACATTTCATTTTGTCATGTGGCGTGTGATTCAGAAACTGTTGAAGATCTCTTCCTTAACCCTTTAACGACCATGACCCGAAAATCTTGTATCACTCTAAATACCATAACGCCCAAAACTGTCTATTGGTTAACTTTTTTATTTAATAACAACAATATTGCCTGAGGGTGACATCTGCTGGTCCCTCATATGTCGAAAAAATTTGAAGAACAAGCAAGGGTGGGTTAAAGTTACCTCAAGTGAAACCTCATCTGAAAAAAAAATGTTAGTAAATAAATTATACCTGGTGATTCATAATTATTCTCGGAGTTTCTTTCAGTGGCATATAACCGGAAAACGGGAAACAGCAAATTAAAACCTCAAACAGAATATGATGGATGATAACTAAAAATTTTATTACCTGTAGAATCGATACATCAGATTGCTAATCCAATTCGATGTACGCGCCTTTCGTGGCACGTAAGATATCCAATCGATAATCAATTTCCCGCCAAGTGTTCGACAGCATTTGCGGCGTTGCTATTGCAGCACTAATTCTGGTCTTCAGGTCATCGAGGTAGGGCACAGGGTTCTGGTAAACGATGTTTTTTCACGTATCCCCACAGAAAGAAATCCAGTGACGTAATATCGGGTGAGCAAGGAGGCCGCGGAATGGGTCCACCACGCCCAACCCAGAGACCAGTAATGGTATCGGTCATCCCGGGTCACCCAGCGACCACGAGATAACTGACACCTCATCCGCATGGCAGTGACGAACAGTTCCTCATCTTCGCAAGCGCTAGCACAACAGTGGAGCACTACAACAGGTGTGGCACTGTCTGCCTCCACAGTTCGACGCCGTCTGTTGCACAGAGGGCCGGTTGCACACTTGAACCGTGGACGCCTCAGGCTGGAATGAGATTTTCAATACAGACACTGACGTGCTGAATGGCACCATTTCGTACTTTCGTACGAGTTTCGTACGTTTCCGGTGTCTTGTCGAGTCCAATCGTCGCCGTCATCAGGTCGAAAGTTGGTGCTACACGTTACTAGAAAGGTATCTCTAATTCAATTGCTCTTCAGTGTATATGTGGTGTGTTTACGTGGCAGGGTTTGGGTCCTCTAGTCTTCGTAAACACGTCACAAGTAATCGCATTGCTGCTCCATTGGGTAACCATTTGCTGCCCTTCATGGGCTTAATGTACCCCAAGAACGATGGGATTTTCCAGGCAGCCAATGCCCTTTCTCATCGGACCCAAGCTGCCCATAATTGGTTCGAGGAGCATTCTGGACAGTTATGACGGATGGTGTGGCTACTACGTTCGCCCGAAATGAACCCAATAGAGCACTTATGGTACGTGGTGGAAAGGCCCATTCGCACCCAAGATCCTGCACCTACATATACCAGGGATCTGTAGACAACCGTTGAGATGCTATGGCTCAAAATCTCTCCAGAAGTGTTTCGGCCACTTGCGGAATCGATGTCACGTCTTGCTTCTGCACTTCCCTTTGGCCAGAGGAGGTCCTACACGATATTAGGGTACGTATCCCATGACTTTTAGCACTTCATTGCATATATGATCGAAGTTTAAACCCAAAAACGAAGAGGTTTAAGCAAGTAGGCTAGAATAGGGGGAGTAAGGTTCCTCTCATTCGTCTCGTATCGTCGAAATGAAGCCAGCGGAATTTCATAAATATGACGTCACAAAATCTGCTGACATATTGGTGAGACGATTGAGTTGCAAGGACAGGGATGCCGTTTATCGAGTTTTCCGCTCGATATGTTTAAATTTCAACATATGGATCAGCGAAAAAGAATTTTATTACTAAGAGTAATTAGTAAACCTTTAAGGTTCGCAGTGACACATGTTTATTGATGTTTCTGCGCCTCATACATGTTGATTGATGTCTGATGTTTTTAGATGATCAGATATGCATACATTAGACTCGAGAATATTTTTCTAATGTACAGTATTAGTTTGTGGGCCGTACCTACTGTGTGCAAAATCAACTCTTCAGAAAATGCATGAACTGCCATGTTTGATATTAAGAATGCAGTATTCAATAGAAAGTTTGAACGTTTCGTGATTTTTAAAATTAAAATTTCCTTTAACCCTTTAACGGCCATGATCCTAAAATCTTGTATCACTCTAAATACCATAACGCCCGAAACTATCTGTGTTGTTTCGCTTCTTTGTTCAGTAACAACGATTGTGACTGAAGGTGACACCTGCTGATCCCTCATAAGTCATGCAAATTTGAAGAGCAGGTAAGGGTAGGAATCTCACTCATTCTAGACAGGCGTTTCGGGCGGCCCTGGTCGTTTGCATATACGGGCGTTTTGGGCGTTATGGTCGATAAAGGGTTACACGGACGGGGACTGCTTATTGCACTGCAAATCAGTGGGCTATTAGCAGTCGTCTCTTCCTAACTTAGGGTCACTGATTGCAAGGAAGGGAAAGAACCAGTGCTGTAAGACAATCCCAACATGCCTACCTTATCTGGATTAGAACCCTGACAAATATCAGATGAGCACTAAAACCACTATCTATCGGGGTGGCTTTAAACAAAAGAAACAAAAAGAACACACGAGCTCAATAGAAATATACCGCAGATTTGTCTTTTTGAGCGGATTGTCTGGGTGCCAGGTTTGGAAAGTCATCGGAAGAAAAAAATACGCAGTTGAGTTAGAAAATATTTAAGGAGAAGAAACCAAAATTACATAAGAACACACAAACTCAAATGGAAAGTAAAATTAGTAGTCGTCACATACATTAACATGATGTTGCAAAGTTCATCCGAAATCTGCGTCGAAATGTTTGTTCCCGTGTTGTATTAAATCACCTTTCGTGAAAGTAATACAGCAACTTAATCATTTATATACACAAGTCTTTTGATGTTAAAGGGCGATGCGGCTTTAACGCACAAATATGGCATCAAACAATTTCTTCATAATTTACGGAAATCTCGGAATCAACATTTCATATACTTTAGTTTGTATGCGATATCCAGTTACGCATTATTTCTAAAGAGATTAGCGCTCCGAAGAATCTTCTTTTAAAGATAAGATGAACTTGCTGATTATACTTATGGAAGTACTCTCTGTGAAAACTTCCGTTGCAGCGTTTATTTACCTGTTAAATGTTTCGTATTTTTTTCATTTTTAGCTGCTCATTTTGCCACGTTAATTATTACAAGCATTCTTCTAAGTCCGCTTTGGGAATTCCGTGACCACTTGTAATCCAGGCTGCTGTAGATGTTAGATTCATTTTACGAGAACGAAATGCGGACGAAGCGAAAAAATAATGCTGACGATTAAAAATAAACACTTGTTTAATTACTGAAATTTTAAAAGAAGTTTTCCGCTAAGCGAAACAAAAATGCGCACAAATTCTTCGTTTTTGGGCAACTGAGACGGCGGAGAACGTTTTAATTAAATTTTAAAAACAGCAAAAGAACACATGAAAGGTTCTGCTTAGTATATAATAAACTGCAGGTCCCTTGTTTAAAGTGGAATGGGAAAATAATTTTTATGCGACATACTTGCAATCAGCAGATATATGAGTTCAGTAAATTAATGCCGAGTTATTAAAATAACAGAAAACAAATTTTTCCTCGAGGATTCTTGAGAGCTGAAAGTATTAACAACAAAGGGAAACTACTATTTCTCGTTCCGCATTTACTAACACTCTACGTTTGTTCAGTACGGTCCCGAAGTCTCAAGTATTTAATTTAAAGCTGCTATTTCCTGCAAAAATAACGTAGTCACTTTTGCAGTACTTCTAAAAATTGCAGCAAATTTATTTTCCAGGAACTTACTGACGAGAGATTTACTTTTCTCAAGGTTTAACGATCTCCATGAGCAATTTTAAGACGTTCGCTGTGGCGAAGTTTTTCGGTGACTTTTTTGTGGTGCGTCATGACCAAGGAGTTTAAAAATCGGGGACAAAACACTCTGCGTTGGCTCAATGCAATCCAAGTGAAGCCAGCGAAACGTAACGCCTATGACGTCACGGCAACCATTTTAAGACTAACATGAGCAGAATATACAATAGCTGTTAACGCTGTGCAGGGCAAGAAGTTGGCGGTTTGCTTAATACATTTGCCTTTCTTTATTATGTTAATGGTTGATATACTGTTCTTAAAGACATTATTAGTTGATTTATCAAAGTTTAGGGAGTTACGCCTACTTCCAGGTATTTAGAATTTAGGAAACTTTTTGGCTGGCTTCTGGGGGATCAGCGTAGGTACAAACTATTATCAAAAACTATTTAATATTTATTATTATTTTTTGGCTTTAATTATTCCTAGTGACCGTTATCACACGAATCACCTTCATTTCCCTGTTTAGGGTTTGTTAAATTTACGATGCTTACTGTTTAATATTCAGTCAACACCTTGGTGCACCTAGGCTTTTCCTCGCCCAATGCTTCCTGTAGGGGCCATTTTTAGGGGTGTTGAAGCATTTTGGACCAAAAATGTGGTGTGTGATCTCTTTTACCTTTCCGCAGTACTCAGCTGTCATTAACTCTTCTGGAATTTCCCAAAAGAGTTAGAGCACATTGGCTCATGAGCTTAATTTCAAGGTTTTCCACTCCTTAGTTTCACTTTTAACGCTATTTACCTGACGGTGTTGTGAGATTTTATTTTATACTCCACTTATACAATGTCGGACAATTGCTAAGGACGGATGACAATAGCAACGATAGCAACCATAAAATGGAAGGCAGGAAAATGCGGAAATTAGCATAAGTGCGGGATACAGTAAGACGTGTTGTGCGTATGCAAATTTTGGATTGCCGAACTCGTTCGTGACGTCATAGCGCTGATAAGAGATATAAAGGATTTGACGCGTATTGACCGTTGTTGTTCAAACGCAAAGTTGAAAGAGATAGAATCAATTGACGAACTTGCAATTTTCAGTATGTCTTTCCGACATCACCTAGATGATTTTACGCGTGGCCGTATTATTGGCAAGAATGAATAAAGGAAAAAAATAACAGATGCTGCCAGGGAGTTCGACGTCAGCCACAGTGTTGTTTCAAGGCTTTGAAAATCATTTCAAACAAATGGAGAGTGTAGCAAACGTCACGGGGAGGTCGTGCTCGCAGTACGACAGATGCGGAAGATCGGTACATAGTGCTATCAACAAAAAGACACCGGAGCAGCACAGCTAGTGAGGTAGCAAATCAGTTTATGGCTGCTACTTGCAAGCGGATCTCCCGAAAATGTGTCGCCAGACGTTTGCACGAAGGAGGAATATACGCCCGCCGTCCTGTTATGTGCATCCCATTGTTCAGACGTCACCGTACCGCCCGTTTGCAATGGTGCCATCAACATCGCAATTGGACTGATAACGACTGGTCTGCTGTCGTCTTCTCAGGTGAGAGTAGATAGAGTCTATCGTCTGATTGTCGACGACAACTGATCTGGCGTGATAGTGGTACTGCATATTGTCCAGCAAACATACAGGAAAGGGACCGATATCCGACATGTACTGTCATGGTATGGGCTGGCATCATGATCAATGGCCGTACGTCTCTCTATGTGCTTCCAACTGGGACTATGACTGGCCAACGATACATTAATGGTCTTCTGCTACCTCATGCTCGCATGTTCCGTTGTGCTGTCGGTGACAGATTCATTTTCATGGAGGACAACCCAACATGTCATCGAACAGTCGCTGTCCAGGAGTGTCTTGAGAGCGAGGATATTCAACGCCTTGTATGGCCGCAACGTTCTCCAGGTATGAATCCCATTGAACATGTGTGGAATGCTTTGGGGAGGAGTCTTGCTGGTCGCCAATGCCCTCCATTAAACAAGGACACCCTCATCCGTGCACTGACAGAGGAATGGGATAAATTACCTCAACAGATGCTTGATAATGTTGTGCAAAGCATGACACGACGTGTGGAATCTTGCATCGCCCTCCATGGTGGCCATATTCCGTATTGACATCTTACGCCGGAACGCCTGCGGACGGTAATTGCATATTTTTAACGTTTACGTATTCTGCACAAAATGGCCTGCCAAATGTCCCTTGAACACGTTCCAAAGCCTTCTGGATTTCAGAGCACAATAAATTGTCTTTCTTGTAATGTCCTGGCATTCTGACATTATTTTATTTCACTTGGCATCCAACCACACTTACTTTTTTATGCGCTATATAGCCGTTTATGATCCGTCCTTAGCAATTGTCCAGCAGTGTATATGCTATTAGACACCCAAAAAAACGTCCGTTGTTGTATTAGAGCTGCTAGATTTTTAATTTAGGGCTGATGAACTTACTTTTGCATGAAGGTGCAAAGATGTGTTGTTGAGAAGTGACTTGCAATTTTGGGCTAGGCCTTTTCCCTCTTGTTTCTAGTTTTTTTTATCAAAACCTATTAATATTTATTGCTGTATTTTGGTTTCAATTATTCCTAATGACCGTTTTCATAGGAATCACCTTCATTTTCCTGTTCTGGATTGGTAAATTTTCTGTTTCTTGTTTAATGTTCAGTCAGCACTTTGGCTACCTAAGTTTTCCCCTGAAAACTGCCCCTCCAGGGAAAGTTTTGGAGGGGGCGCGTTGAGACTTTTTATGCGTCCAAAACGTAGTGTGTGATCTCCTTCAACTTTTAGTAGTATTTCGGTCTCTTTAACCCTTCTGGTTTTTTCGAGGAACGTTAGAGCACAGTGGCTCCTCAATCACACAATATCAATTTCCTGGCTTTTCACTCAGTAATCTCACTTTTAAAGCTATTTAGCTGACGGTGTTGGGAGGTTTTATTTTCAGCGGCACTTATATATGTTTTTTTTCACCAATCCACCGTTCAATGAAATTCTAGAGCACCAAAATTTTTATTTTAGGGCTGGAGGAACGGAGTTCTTGTACAAATAAAGTATTCAGAAAAAGAATACAGTTCATGTGCAACTAAGTGTTGAAATCCTAATCCTCATAATTATTTGGTATTGTGTGAGCAATAGGATGTACCTAAAATTTAGAAAATAAAACTTATAATACTTCTATTGTACTTAACAATTAAAAATTAAACTTCGCAGTTTAAATAAAAACAGTACAGTGTGTGGGGGAGTGGTGCAGGTGTGATAGCCCAGGTTTCGGACTCAAGATACGCCACTGGCTTAATCCGATATGCCGGGGCAGACTTTCTTGCATAAAGATTGTAGTGCTCAGGAAATTCCTCTGCTGAACGGGTGAAACAACGCGATCGGGTAAAGTGAGTACCATGACTCTTCACCTTTCGAAGATTTGTGAAAAACGTTTTGCAACCCCTTTATATACCCGAAATTCGTTAGATAACCTGAGTAATATGCAAATAAAGGGGTCAGCAGAGCCAAATTTCACCCTTGCGGCTGAATTTTGAACTTTTTTTTGAAAAATTGAATTAAAATTCACTTTATCTGGCCAAAGATATGCACAATAGATACAAGTGAGTTCATTTACCCATTATGTGAAATGAAATTATGATATTTACAGTGATGAAATGATGATTTGCAATAAATGTTGAATGTCAGCTATTAACAGAAGCTGATCATGTGGAAATGATTAAAAAGATGACAAGCATGATATTGAGCATGTAGCTTGGAAGATTCTTAAAGTTCAGTGGAAAGCTACAATATTTAGCAAGTTCAAAGTATTGGCAAAACTACGCAATATGAAAAATTATGAAAGACGAACAGGAAGTCAAAGCCTCAGAAAAATATGTGTACCAAATTTTGTTGAGATTTGTCGGATAGTTCTTTTAACAGAGAGCTCCGAACACCTCATCTTTAATTCCGATCACCCTGTGTATACTTTACCGTGCAAATTAATTAAGACAAGCTGTTTTATTCTCAGAATTGTAATGTGATCGCCAATTGATGTCGGAAGCCCACGTAAACCGGTTTTTATCAGCTGTGAGGTGATGTGACTAATATAACTTGATAGTAAGAATGGGAGTTGACCGGTTTTAAACAGGAAATAAGAACTTCAGCTTCAGTTGTGAGTTCTCGTGTGTGGCAAGTGGATGTTAGTTTTTGCTCTCTTTGAGTACGTGTTGCTTTCGTGTATTGAAAAATGGATATTTCCCCAAGAAAGTGTGCAAAAATAATTGCTCTGAAGGATCATACTTCTATGACAGTGAGAGATATCGCTTCTGCAGTTGGTGTAGGCAAATCAAGTGTATCAAGACTGCTTACGCGATACAATGCATCTGGATCATCGTCTCCAAAAAGAAGAGGTAAATGGGGACGAAAATGAAAAACAACTCCACAAACCGATAAATCTCTAATCAGAAATAGTAAACTGAATCCAAAAAACAAACAAACAAGCACCGACCTTCAAAGAGATTTATTGGCTAGTGGTTGTGATGTTAGTGATTCAACTGTACGTCGTAGGCTTCTGGAAGTTGGCCGGAAGTCAAAAAGACCAACGAAAAAACAATATTTGAATGCGAAAATGAAGATAAAACGTTTAGCATGGGCCAAAAAATATAAATCGTGGACTGCTGACGACTGGAAACAGGTAATTTTCATTGATGGAACTTGTTTATTTGTGCAGAGTTACCAAGCAAATGTCGTTAGACGAAGCAACTGTAAACCCTTAAGACCTGAGCATGTCAATTAAACTGTAAAACACCCTCTGAAACAGATGTTTTGGGGTTTTTTCACATCAAATGGCACTGGAAGCTTAGTTCCTGTTCAAAGTATGATGAATTCAGCCAAGTACGTAGAATACTACAACGTAGGATTGTTCCATTCTTGCAAACTTTTGACGGGACATTTCAACATGACTTGGCCCCATGTCACAGTTCGAAATTATTCAAGAATTTCATGCTGGAAAATCAAATTCATTTGCTTGATTGACCTAGAAATTCACCAGACTTAAATCTCATGGAAAACATGTCGAATATTTTGAAGAGATGTTTAGGTAAAATGGACTGCACAACCAAAGAACGCATGACAACGAATGCTATAAAAGTGTGGTTCCACGATTATGAAGTCAAAAATATGTGCACTCAATTAGTGGAGACAATGCCAAAACGAATTCAAGAGGTCATTTCTGCTAAAGGAGGTCATACTTCATACTAATACAAGTATTTATCAGTGTATATCAAGGCATAGGGTCTAAGAACAAGTTGCATGTGAACAAATTATCAGGAAAAACCAAATTGTTGATGCAAAAAAGAAGAGAGATGAGGAAAACTAAAGAAGATGTGACTTCCAAAGTGGAATATATAGAGCTATGCAAGACAGTACGAAAAAGTATCACTGAAGACGTAAGGAAATTCAACTGTGAACTAATAAGGAAAGCAATTGAAAGCAACCAAAGACTAAAGATAGCAAAGGGACATCTCAGTAAGGGAAGAAAACAGATTATGGCACTGAGAAAAGAAGATGGTTCTGTAACAAGAAATAGAGACGAAATTTTGACAAGAGTGAAAGATTTCTACTCCACATTATATGAAAGGGATGATACATGTACTCCAGACATCATGAAAGGTACCAGTACCAGAGTTCTTCCAGTCCTCCCAGCAGAAGTTGCACATGCAATCAAGAACATGAAGCGGGAAAAATCTCCAGGAGAAGATGGAATTACTGTAGACAACATACAAGAAGCAAGTGGAGAGATTGAAACAGTACTCGCCCAAATTTTCACTCGATGCCTTAATGAAGGGAAGATTCCTGAGGATTGGAACAACGCTACAATGATCCTGCTACATAAAAAAAGGTGACACTGAGGATCTCAGGAACTACAGACCTATTAGCCTCCAATCAGTGGTTTATAAAATCTTCACTAAAGTTCTTTTCACACCGCTTGAAGGTAACGCTGGACATGGCTCAACCGAGAGAACAAACTGGATTCAGGAGTGGCTACAGCACAATAGATCATATCCACGTACTGAGAGAACTAATTGAAAGAGCGAGGGAATATGAACTTCCATTGTGCATGGCTTTTATCGATTATGAAAAAGCCTTTGATTCGGTGAAACCATCATCAGTTACAATGGCTCTGACATCCTGCGGTATTGAAGATGCGTACATTAATAATATTAATAAGATCTATGAAAATGCAAGTGCAAAGATTCGGCTGTTTGAAAATACAGCACACATAAAAATTGGAAAAGGAGTGAGACAAGGTGACACCATATCTCCGAAGCTCTTTAACGCCACATTGGGAAATGTCTTTCAATCACTGAACTGGGAAAACAAAGGGATAAAATTAATGGAGATTATCTAACCAACCTTCGTTTTGCTGATGACGTAGTCATTTTTGCAACTACCCCAATCAGAGCTGCAGAGTATGATCCAGGAACTTGCTGACAAAAGTAAAGAAGTCGGATTAAAAATGAACTTTCAGAAGACAAAAGTGATGTTCAATGCTTTTACAAGAAATGAAGATTTACGATTGATGAAGAAAAGCTGGAGATAACAGACACGTACGTTTATATTGGACAGCAGATATCAAGTGAGGTTCTCATTGACGAAGAAATTAATCGGTGTGCAAAACTTGCCTGGAGAGCTTTTGGAAGAAACAGCATAATTTTCAAGAGCAATATGCCATTATGTCTTAAAAGAAAAGTGTTTGATCAATGCATCCTTCCAGTGCTTACGTATGGTGCAGAGACGTGGACCTTAACTAAAAGAGACATACAAAGGCTGCAGACAAGTCAAACCAGAATGGAGAGGTGCATGCTTTGTGTAACTAGGAGAGATAAGAAGAGGAACTCGTGGATCCGAAAAATGACAATAGTGGAAGACATCTTGATCAGAGTTAAATCCCTGAAATGGCAATGGACTGGACATACTGCCAGAAGAACAGACCATCGATGGACAGCCGAAATTTTAGATTGGATTCCAAGGGACAGGAAAAGACCCAGAAGAAGACCACATGGAGGATAGATGGATGAAATTCGAAAGTATGCGGGAGTGACATGGAGGAGACTGGCACAAGACAGACATGTACAAAAATGTGCTCCGATATGTTACCAATGTGGGAGCAAATTCTTTTCCGAATTGGATGACAAATGACATAGAAAAGCAACGATCCGCAATTGAATTTCTGGAAAAAGAGAGTTGTGAGGCTCTAGAAATCCTCGGAAGACTCCTGGAGGTGTGAGGTGTATCGATCTGCTACAATCGATATCAGTAATGTCCGAAGATGGATGAAGAGGTTTCGAGAGGGAAAAGTTCAGAGTCGGACTAACAACGGATTGGAAGACCCGCAACTGCAGTGACAGATGCCAACAGGCAACGAGTGAAAGTCCTCATCACAGCTGATCATCGTGTCACCATCCAGGAGTTGCAACAATACACAGTGCTCACTATGTGCAGAAATTGAAGAAGCTAAAGGAAGCTATCAGAAGGAAAAGACGTGACATTCCATTTCATAGTGTTGTTTTACACCATGATAACGCACGACCCCACACCTCAATGGAGACTTCACGGGCTGTTGCCAAAATGAGGGACGTGGATGCGCAACCCCCCCCCCCCAGTCCTGATTTGTGTCCCTCAGATATTTGATTCCTTTGAAAATCCCGTGGGGAATGCTCCGACGATGTTGACAGATGCTAAACTGGCTGTGAACTCATGGCTGAAACGACAGCCTGAGGAATTTTTCCAAAAGGGTTTTACTATTACCACCGTCCGTAGATGGGTGATTGATTACCCACATCTACCACCTTTAATTCCATAACGGGAAGTGCCTTTAATGCTTCTTACTCAACATTAGCAAGGACGAGATCAACCTCTTCATATGTCGGCAAACTACCATACATCCCTGCTGTCACAAATACCCTGAAAAACGCATGTCGACCATTTAATATTGATTTCAGCATAAAAACGCGCAACATTCTCGCCCATAATAAAAATGACAGGGATCAGATTCCCCTATGAATCCAAGTTTGGTGTGTATGCAATCCCACTCAAAGCTATGAATGCTGATTCAACCGACCAGATATACGACCCTACGCAATCTTAATTTACCTATCTCTCAACAATGTTAACATTGTATAACATTGTTATACAATGTAAAATCATGCTCTACCTTCACCGCCCTTTCAAGACTATGCCTGAAGGGTCAACACCAACCCATCTGAGATGAAGTCACTATGTTAAATACGCCGACTGCATGTTCATCTATCCTCTTGTTAGAAAGTTTATGCATACAGAAATACAGGGCAGAATGTTGTAACGACGATAACCTTATCACTATACTGTTACCATGGAAACTGCTTTGTAACTACTGCAGCGAATGATACAATTCGGGCAACAAACCCCTCTCCAATTAAACGACATGATTACATGTCGAAAAATTCTGTTTCGCCAATGTGCTTACTATACACTGAAGAGCAATTGAATTAGAAATACCTGTCTAGTAACGTGTAGCACCACCTTTCGCCCTGATGACGGCGGCGATTCGTCTCGGCATGGACTCGACAAGACACCGAAATCGTTGGGAAGCCATACGGATCCACGCCCCCTGAAAAAGCTTCCACAGTTCACGAAGATTTGATGGAGAAGGGTCAGAGCCACGACCATCTCTCTCGATGGCATTGATGTCAGGTGACCTAGCTGGCCAAGGAAGCGAGGTCACGTTGATGGAGTGTTCATCCAACCATTCGGATACAATTCGGGAGCTTCATTGTCTTGCTGCAGGATGAGTTTCCCAGTGGGATGTTGAAGACGCACAAACGGGAGCCAATGGTCGTTCAGGATAACCCCGTAACGTTGACCTGTGAGAGACGATCTCACACGTACCAGGGGTCCTATTTCAGTCCACGTAAACAGTCATCAGACGAGAATGCCACCCCCACCAGCTTGAAGAGTACCCTGCTGGCAAGAAGGATCCATCGCTTCATGTGGTTCGTGCCGTACTCGTATCCTGCCATTTGCATGTACCAACGTGAATCTCGACTCATCAGTCCATTCAACATTTTTCCACATGTCTAGGGTCCAGTGGCGATGTTCTCGTGCCCATGCTAATATTTGCACCCTGTGATGTGCGGTCAGCAGCGGTACCCTCGTGTGATGATGGCTTCTGTACCCCATAGCGAGGAGATGGTTCAGGATGGTGTGGCTGCTTACACGTTTTTGTGCACCAGCGTTAAATTGCCGAGTGATTTCTTGCACTGTGATCCGTCTATCCGCTGTTACAATGCGAGCTAGCAGACGATGACCCCGCTCATCCACACGCTGTTGTCCACGACAGGTGGCCCTTGCAGGGATGGTTTTACCGGATTCGATGTTCTCGCGGTGCACCCGTGACACAGTGGCTCGTGAAAATCCCATTGCCTGCACGACTTCCGAGATGGAGTGACTCATTAGTCAGGTCTCGACAATTTGTCCACGATCAAATGCGCTTAGATCAATTGTCTTACCCATACTGGGTCCGACTCTTACTGATTCCCGTCGTATCACTCTTTATATTGTCGGATCACTGCATACGTCATCTCGTTTCCGTTTACAGGGCCGCCCACAGCGCCACATTTTCGTAACGCCAGCTGTCTCTAATTCAATTGCTCTTCAGTGTATATATATATATATATATATATATATAGATTTCCAAGGCATAACGCAACCACACCATCTGATGACGGGTCCACAGTGGAGTTGAAAATGCTAATGTTTTAACTTTGTGTATGTATATTTTAACTGTAATTTTTTCAAATCGTGTATAGACGGCAATCTGTGTTTTTAATATCCTTCGGCACGAATCAATTAACTTCCTATGGGTTTAACCAATGGGTTCAAAGATGGCAGAAATGTATAGAAAGCGATGAATAATACTTTTAATAGGCTAGCATTATTAACAGTATGTCCAAGTATTTTGTCACAAAGTTTCACAATTTAGCTGTTACAAATAAATATCTTATGGGGGTCGAGGTATTACTTTCAGGATGCCCTTTGTGTATATACCTGTGTGTGTGTGTGTGTGTGTGTGTGTGTGTGTGTGCGTGTATTAATCCCTAAGTCAAGCTTGTATTTATTGCGAATTTTGCATGTCTAAATTCAGCAGCTTTTTAAACTTTTCACCAGTTTATTCTTCGTTCAAACTGATCTTTTCAAGACTTTGATAATCCCCTTTCTTTCAGCTGAATTTCAATAAACTTTAATGGAACTCAGTGTTATTTTTTGTTGGACAGCGCATGTATTTATTTAATGGATTAATCCAGTTTCCATAGAGCGGACCTTGATGGTACATTGCGTGTTTAGAACGGAGAGAGTAGCAGTTAATTTCCGTCTTGTATGCGACATGCTCATGTTAATTCCAATTGGATGACCTTTGCACTACAGGACTCGCTCCCTGTTAGGTGCTGGCGTTGAGGTCACTTTAGCTCATTTATTCCCAAGTGTTGACCCTCACATTCGCCAAACTATCATAGGAGATTTGGAATCATGTCTTTGCTTTGTCTTCAGAACTATATCTGATGGGCGTCAGAGGGAACATTAAAGATGCATTAGTGGTGTCCGTTCACTTATGAACTAGAGAGCAGGTACATACTCAGATTACTGCCTCCCTGCTGAGGATTGTGTTTTGTGCTTAAAATTTATTCTAAAGAAAAAAATAAATATTTAAAAAATCAAGAATTTGGAACCATGAGTTATGATCTGTAAAACAACGTTTTTTGTTATGCTTCAGTTGACCAATAATACCCCATAAAGGAAAATAGAGAAGTTACATAAAATAACGTGAACAGCAGGATTATATGGGTAAATGCTATTCCTGTAAGCTGAACAGCAGGATTATATGGGTAAATGCTATTCCTGTAAGCTGAACAGCAGGATTATAGGGGTAAATGCTATTCCTGTAAGCTGAACAGCAGAATTATAGGGGTAAATGCTATTCCTGTAAGCTGAACAGCAGGATTATAGGGGTAAATGCTATTCTTGTAAGCTGAACAGCAGGATTATAGGTGTAAATGCTATTCCTGTAAGCTGAACAGCAGGATTATAGGTGTAAATGCTATTCCTGTAAGCTGAACAGCATAATTATATGGGTAAATGCTATTCCTGTAAGCTGAACAGCAGGATTATAGGGGTAAATGCTATTCCTGTAAGCTGAACAGCAGGATTATAGAGGTAAATGCTATTCCTGTAAGCTGAACAGCAGGATTATAGGGGTAAATACTATTCCTGTAAGTTGAACAGCAGGATTACAGGGGTAAATGCTATTCCTGTAAGCTGAACAGCAGGATTACAGGGGTAAATGCTATTCCTGTAAGCTGAACAGCAGGATTATAGGGGTAAATGCTATTCCTGTAAGCTGAACAGCAGAATTATAGGGGTAAATGCTATTCCTGTAAGCTGAACAGCAGGATTATAGGGGTAAATGCTATTCCTGTAAGCTGAACAGCAGGATTATAGGTGTAAATGCTATTCCTGTAAGCTGAACAGCATAATTATATGGGTAAATGCTATTCCTGTAAGCTGAACAGCAGGATTATAGGGGTAAATGCTATTCCTGTAAGCTGAACAGCAGAATTATAGGGGTAAATGCTATTCCTGTAAGCTGAACAGCAGGATTATAGGTGTAAATGCTATTCCTGTAAGCTGAACAGCAGGATTATAGGGGTAAATGCTATTCCTGTAAGCTGAACAGCAGAATTATAGGGGTAAATGCTATTCCTGTAAGCTGAACAGCAGGATTATAGGGGTAAATGCTATTCCTGTAAGCTGAACAGCAGGATTATAGGTGTAAATGCTATTCCTGTAAGCTGAACAGCATAATTATATGGGTAAATGCTATTCCTGTAAGCTGAACAGCAGGATTATAGGGGTAAATGCTATTCCTGTAAGCTGAACAGCAGAATTATAGGGGTAAATGCTATTCCTGTAAGCTGAACAGCAGGATTATAGGGGTAAATGCTATTCCTGTAAGCTGAACAGCAGGATTATAGGTGTAAATGCTATTCCTGTAAGCTGAACAGCATAATTATATGGGTAAATGCTATTCCTGTAAGCTGAACAGCAGGATTATAGGGGTAAATGCTATTCCTGTAAGCTGAACAGCAGGATTATAGAGGTAAATGCTATTCCTGTAAGCTGAACAGCAGGATTATAGGGGTAAATACTATTCCTGTAAGCTGAACAGCAGGATTACAGGGGTAAATGCTATTCCTGTAAGCTGAACAGCAGGATTATTGGGGTAAATGCTATTCGTGTAACTTGAACAGAACGTTATAGGGGTAAATTCTATTCATGTAATGTGAACAGCAAGATTAGCGGTAAACGCTATTCGTGAAATGTGAACAGCAGGAGTATAAGTCTAAATTCTATTCGTGTAATGTTAATAGCACGATTATAAGGGTCAATGTTATTCGTTTAGGTAACTTTGGAAAAGAAACATTGCGATTATCCTTTCTATATATTTTGTTTGTAAATACACTATATTAACAAACGTCACCGGACATCCCTTGAAAATCAAATGAACGGATCCTCTGTGTTGTTAAGATACCCGCTACAGCTACAAACGGTTAGCCTGCAGCTAACCGCGAATATATCGCCCTGTGAGGTTGAGTGAAAATGTCGCAGAACGGACTTTGAGAAAGGAAAAATTGTTCGGTGCTATATTAGTGGGTTGTCCATACGAGAAACCGAGAGGCGTTTAAACATACCCAAGTCAACTGTTTTGGATGTGCTGAATAAGTGGAACACACATGGCGTGCCTGAAGCAGCAAAACGTACCGGCAGACCAAAGACAATCAGTGATAGAGGACGTCGAAGCCTCAGGAGAATCGTTACAGCTATACGACGGAGTACTGCACAAGACCTCAGTGTACAGGTGAGAAAAATGCTGGAACCTCGGTATGTACACGTACCATTCGCAGAGAACTTCATTCCATGGGTTACCGTGGTCGTGCGGCTGCTCATAAGCGTTTCATCTGCACTCGAAACGCTGCTCGTCGTTTAGCATGGTGTAAAGAACATTTATCGTGGACCGTAGATCAATGGAAACGGGACATATGGACTGATGAATCCAAATACACGATCCATCAGTCTGATGGCCGTGTGTGGTAATGGAGGTAGCCGGGAGAACGCTATGTACTGCAGTCTACTGTTCCTACTGTCAAGTTTGGAACTTGCAGTGTACTTGTGTTTGTGTGTGCGGGGTGGGGGTCGCAGTACAGTCACGGCCCATTGGTTATCGTGAGCAAACCTGTTAACCGGCACGTCTACCTCGATATTTTGGACAATTATGCCCTACCAACTACAGTATATGGCAATACTATGGAACATAGCCTTGTTACTACCAGCAGGATAATGCACCGAGCCATAAAGCAAGGACTGTTACGGCGTGGTTTGACGATAATTCCGTATCGTGTGTTGACTGGCCAGCGCAGAGCCCTGAACTTAATCCCATAGAGTACCTATGGGATAAATTAGTGCACCGCATAAAAAGTTTGGAACAAAGTCCTAGTACTAAGCAACAGTTAGCGGCAGCATTATGTACTGAATGGAAGCTCCTACCTATCGCTGTGTTCCAAAAATTTGACGAAAGCATGTCTCGAAGGGTCAGTGCATGCGTTAACGCCAAAGGTGGACCGACATCTTACGAATGTATCAGAATAAATGCTATGTTGTGTTTCTCTTCTAGGTATCCGGTGACCTTTGTCAATATAGTGTGCGATGTAGTTTGACTCTCCGGTGACCTTTGTCAATATAGTGTGCGATGTATATTGACAAAGATCTCCGGTGACTTTTGTCAATATAGTGTGTAATCTGGGTTGTACGCCAGTGTAGTACAAGTTGTGTTTAGCAGAGGCTGGTACTACCGGTCGGTCAAATGAGTGACCTGTCGGACTTCCAATGAAGACAAATCGTGGGAGCCAGTTTTGAAGTAGCGTCTGTAATCACTACAGCCAAACTGTTTTGTGTTTCAAAAGCAACGATCTAAACGGTTATAACTGTGTACAAAAAGCATGGCAAAACTTCATTGGTGATAAAGAATAGTGCGTGAAAACCGAGATTGAATGAAGGACCATTGAACACAAAACAGGATTAAAATAAAAATACAAACATTTACCACAATCAATGGTTTATTATACGCTGGCGGAAAGTGAAATAAGAACACCAAGAAGGACTTGGCGGACGATCATGAAATTTACATATGTTAATGGGGTCGAGTTTACGTAGGTGTGAAGTTAATTTCGGGACCAACCGGTGAGCGCTTACCCCACAGCACGGCATAATATGCAAATTATCGTCGGTGGTATTTAAGTAGTACGGAGAAGTGAATGTAATCAGTCGTCGGCGTACGGACACATGCAAAGACCCTGAAGAAGCTGCAATGCCTGGACGTGGAAGACGTGTACGATTTCAGCAGTTATCTGACTTTGAGCGAGGTCGTCTAGTCGGAATCCGCGAGACCGGGTGGTCGTATCGTCGTATTGCGGAACGAATTGGACGGGAAGTATCGGCGGTGGTACGATAGTGGCGTAGATGGCCCAAGGAACATTCCCACACGAGAAGACGTGGAACCGGGAGTCATAGCCGGACTGGTAAGTGGACCGATCGACGCAAAAGAAGAGCGGCTTTGTCAAGCAGAACATCCACTGCGACGCAAATCCGAGCTGCCGTTGCACCTGAGGTGACTGTGCGAACAATCCGCAACCGTCTACTGGATGCAGGACTACGTGCACGTGTGCCTCTGGCATGTGTACCTCTGACTCCAGCCCACCGTCAGGAACGGCTGCAGTTGTGTCGCCAAAGTCTACACTGGAGAACGCAATGGCGATCTGTCGTGTTCAGCGATGAAAGCAGATTCCGCTTGGGAACCTCCGATGGCCGTATGCGTGTTCGCAGACGCACAGGGGAGCGTCTCCACCCTTCTTGCATCCGCCAGCAACACACAGGGCCTACTCCTGGTCTCCTGGTGTGGGGAGCGATCAGCTATCCCTCCCGTACAAAACTAGTGTTTGTGCGGGGTACGTTAAACAGCACCTCCTACATCAACAACATCATTCAGCCCGTTGGTGTGCCATTTGTAAAGTCGGTCCATCGTGGTGTTTTCCAGCAAGATAACGCATGCCCACAAACGGTACGTGCAACGCAACATGCACTTCAGGGTGTGAGACAACTTCCATGGCCTGCACGTTCACCGGATTTGTCCCCCATTGAGCACGTGTGGGATTTTATGGGACAACGACTTATCTGGTCTCCACGGCCAGCCACGACCATCCCCGATTTACGCGTCCAGGTTGAGGATGCTTGGAACTCAATAAGCCCAAACTAACATCCAACATCTGTACGACAGACTCCATGCCAGAATTGCACAGTGGGACGCAGTTCATGGCGATTCAACCTCGTACTAACCATGTTACATGGAAATGTTATTTTTCAGTTTACCAGCAAATACAGCTGTATTTTGCCATAATGTTTTGATCACGTTATCCTCTGTATTCCGTTATTATGCTCTATAAATTTCGTTGGTATATCAGACGTCTCCTTCTTGGTGTTCTTTTTCACTTTCCGCCAGTGTATATCGACTATAGTTTCAATTCAATTTAATTCAATTCATTTATTTTGCTGAGCAGAAAGCCAGGGTTACAAAAATATCAAATTAAAAAAAACACAGCAAGGAAGCAGGCGAAAAAAGGCCAGCAAGCCCAGACTGGGTCCCATGCTCTCCACACAAATTATACACTTAAGTCGGGAGTTAAAGTTACATACAAAACAGTGTCTCAAAAAAAAAAAAAAAGTAATGATATATGAAAAGATGATAAACATTACAGTGATACCATTAAAAATTAATTTACGTTGAGTTATACTAATCATAGCAATTGCCGCCCTGGTGGCGCAGTTGTCTAAGGCGCTGGCCTCTGATCATTCGTCCGTAAGGGGTCCGGGTTCGAATCCCGGTGAGGCATGAATGTTGTGTTTTTCTTACGGCATTGGCTCTCTCCCTTCCCTGGAACCACTGACCCTAAATTAGGGACGGGAGATTGCTTATAGCCCATTGAGTTGCTCACGGTGGTCGTTAAACCACCAATCAAAAATAATAATAATAATAATTGCAATTATCACAGTTCCCCTCCCCTGCGATCATCGATTTGAGGAGTCGCAAGTCATTAGGTAGTTTTTTAATTTATTTTTAAAAAGGTTAAAGTTATTTAAAGAAGTCAGTTCTGTCGGTAATGAATTCCAGTAGTGTGGGCCAGTGTAATTTATACTCTGCTTCATGGTCTCAATCTTCTGATGAATGGGCCTAATATGTAATTAAGTACGTTTGTCATGTGAGTGTACCTGTGGTACAGTTTGTATGATGTTAGTGCGCAAATTATTCTTAATTCGCTTGAACATAATTTTCCCAATATTAAAGTTATATAGCTGGTTAAGCGTAAGAATGTTGTATTTATTTGGAAAAACTCTTGTGTTATTATTGTATAGTGATAGTGGTGTATTTCTGTCAAATTTTAGGTCAATTAATCTTATACATTTGTTTTGAAGAATTTGAAGTTTTTTAAAATTATATTTAGCGTCTGTCCCCATAATAAGATAGCATAATTAATGTGAGTCTGAAACATGGTATAATATAATTGAATTAGTGTTTTATAGATAAGGTTTGTGAAAACCGTACTGATAACCCCAATGTTTTTAGAGACTTTGAGAAGAAGAGTGTCCATATGTTGGTTCCACCTAAGGTCCTTATTTAAAGTAATCCCCAAATAAAGTAAGGAAATAACCTGTTCTATATTTGTGTTATTGTTAGATAATGTGATAGAATGTGGTTCTGAAATATTTTGTTTTTAAAAGATTAAAGATTTTGTTTTATTAGTATTTATTATTAGTTCATTAGAATTTAGCCAATCTGAGATGTTATTAAGTTGAGTATTAATATTTGAAATAGTGTTAGTCGTTAAATTAAATGACGAGAGAATGGTTATGTCATCAGCATAAAAAAGGAGATCATTATCATTTATAGAAATAAAAAATATCGTTAATGTATTTACTGAATAGTAGAGGTCCTGAAATTGAGCCCTGTAGAACACCAGTTGGTATGGATTTAAGAGAGGACTGATGTTGGTTAATGTGAGTATATTGTTGCCTACCTGATAACTTTTCAGAAGAGAATGTTCATTGTTTCTTATTCCAATAGTGTGTAATTTGTGCTGTAAGATATTATGGTTTACGGTATCAAAAGCTTTTGACAGGTCCAAAAATAAAGCGATAGTATTTAAGTTAAGATCAAAATTATGTTGGACTGTTTGTTGCAGATATTATAAGGCTGATTCAGTTGACTTACCAGATTGAAAACCATGTTGATTCGGATGGATAATATTTAGATTATGAATAAGCAAGTTTAATCTATTATAAACTAATCTCTCCAAAGGTTTAGCAAAAATGGATAAATTGGCTATAGGGCGATAAGTGTTTGCATCATTTATTGATCCAAATTTATATTTTGGGATTACTTTTGTTATCTTAAGTAGATCAGGAAATTAACCAGATTGGAATATATCATTAAATATAAATAATAGAGGATCAAGAATGAGATTAGCGACATTTTTTTATAATAAATGGTTGAAGATCATCATATCCAGGGCCAGAGCTAGAATTTATGTGGTTAAGTTCTTCTAAAAGTTCCGTTTCAGTAATTTCAGTAAGGTGAACATTGCTAGATCTGTGTGTACTCCCAAGGTAGGTAGTGAAAGGAATTTTTGCGGTAGTTAAATTATTTTTTAGTATTTGTGGAAATAAGGTAAAATATTCATTTAATGCATTTGTAATTTCTTGTTTGTCTGTTAGCTTAAAGTTATTAGAATCTATTAAGTACTGAGGAACCGTTGGAACTGCATTTTTGCCCATTAGCAAATTTAAATGTTTCCATGTTAGTTTTGGGGAGTTATGTGAAAATATGCTGAGATAGTAGGTACGCTTAGTGCACCGAATGTCACTGTTAAGTTTATTTCGAAAAGTCTTAAAGTTTTGGAAGTCCTGAGGTAGTTTACTTTTTATGATTTTCGAAAAGAGGTTATTTTTTTTGTTTATTCTTTTTAATAAAGCATTGGTAATCCATGGCTTACGAATTTTTTTCTTTAGTTTATGTCGTTTTATAATTTTTGGAAAAGATTGATTATAAAGCTCTGTAGTAATTGTGATGAACGACTTGTAATTTTTATTTGCATAGCCATGAACCAAAATAGTGTTCCAGTTAATGTCAGCTAATTGAGTATTAAAACTTTCCATATTTGTATTATTAATTAGTCTAAAAATGTAGTAGTCTTCAGGTGTAGTGGTAAGTTGTTTAAGAGGGTAAACTGTAAATATAGGGAGATGATCATTAAAATCGTACTCTAAGGCCCCTGAAATAGTAGTTTCAGTTAATACATTTGTGATAGACAGATCAATCAATGTTTGCGAGGTAGCAGTTATACGAGTTATAACGAAGTAAATTTCTCCGTCATTTTTGGTCTACGCCGGGATTCGAACCCGAGGCCGCTTATTCCGGAACAAGTCGCTCTACCAACTGAGCTACGCAGACATTTGTTCTGATTGCTATGTGCCTTTATGTCGTGTGCGTTCTGCTGGCAGGTACGTCACATCTCCCCCCCTAAAGAGGGCCGGGGGCATGGCCCACGGGTCAGCCGTGACCATGAATCGTTGCAGGCAGCCATCCACTGTAGAACGCGCACTTGAGAACTCCCAGTCAATCTGCTGTGTGGAATACAACATCACACATTTTTATTTTTCGAAGCGCTGGAGAAGGAATTCTCTGATGTTTCCTGTCTCGCGGTGTGGAAATAACATCACACCAATGCGAGATTTTGAACGGCCGGGTCATCCGGATAGTTCGGGCGCCATTATAACGAAGTAAATTTCTCCGTCATTTTTGGTCTACGCCGGGATTCGAACCCGAGGCCGCTTATTCCGGAACAAGTCTCTCTACCAACTGAGCTACGCAGACATTTGTTCTGATTGCTATGTGCCTTTATGTCGTGTGCGTCCTGCTGGCAGGTACGTCACAGAGTTGGGACTGAAATCATGTTTTTGTGTCCAGATGCATTCAAAGATTGTAAAAGTTGAAAAGAGTGATTGGTGTTTTATAATAAGTCGACATTCATATCCCTCATAAGAAACGATTTTTTTATAGGTTAGAATAGTTAAATAATTCAGTAAGTAATGATAAGAAAGCTGTAAGGTTTGAGTTAGGTGGCCTATAGCAAACAATAATTATATAAGATTGATTATGAATAGTTAGAATTTCGGCATTTTGATTCGACACTGTAAAATTTGGAATAATAGAAAAATCATTATAAATATCTTTTACATAAATTGCGACCCCTCCACCGTTTGAATAAGTTCTGTTTAAGTGAAAATTTTTGTAGTTAGTAATTTGTAATGAATAATGATATGGAGGAAACCAAGTCTCAGAAATACAAATTATATCAAGATTTAAATTTGTCAGTTGAATTAGTGATTGCCGCCCCGGTGGCGCAGTGGTCTAAGGCGTTGGCCTCTGATCATTCGTCCGAACGGGGTCCGGGTTCGAATCCCGGTCAGGCATGGATGTTGTGTTTGTCTTACGGCACTGGCTCTCTCCCTTCCCTGGAACCAGTGACCCTAAATTAGGGACGGGCGACTGCTTATAGCCCATTGAGTTGCTCACGGTGGTCGTTAAACCTCCAATCAAAAAAAAAAAAAAAAATGAATTAGTGATTCTAATAAGGTGATTTTATTAATTAATGATCTAGCATTGATACGAATTCATTTTAGGCTATTGAGTGACTAAGTCGCTAATAGGTGGTTTCGCAGAGCTATTGGCTCGACATCATCAGGACGAATGATGATTCGTCCTGATGATGCCGAGCCAATAGCTCTACGAAACTATAGTCGATATATAATAAACCTTTGATTGTGGTAAACGTTGGTATATTTATTTTTTCTCAAAACCACAAGTTTTGTAGTCATAAATTATATATACTAAACAGGATAGTGTCCAAATACCACGAAACTACCGGAATAAAAGTTACAGCAGAACACAATATCCAATTGGGAAACCCTTGTTACACAAAAACAGTCCACAGAGAACTTCCCAAGGCCATCATCCAATGAAGAGCTGTGCCATCTACTTCCTGTGCCACCCTCCTGTACCCTAGATAAGGGTTCTCTCCTGTCAACCCAGCCCGAAGATCACAAAGTTGCCCTTCTTTTCTTTTTTGTCTCAGTGCCGTTTGGAGGAGGTAAGCGGGGGAGGGAGGGGGTCATCTTGTTGAAAAGTTTGGGAAAGAGAGGGTCTCTTGAACAATGAAAGCAAAGACTGCTTCAAGTTTGGAAACGTTGGAAGTTTCAGGAATTCGCCAAGGGGAATTCCCACTTTTGGAAAAAGTTGATCTTGCTTGACAAGATTTGTTTCAGAGAAAATTTGAGAGTTTTATTCGAAACATTAGATATATACAATAAGGCTACTTCAACTCGTTCGACATTTCAGGCTATTTTGACGGTGATTTTCAAAAGTTCGAAATACGCAATAATTCGTTACATCCGGGTTCGATATAAACGGGTTCGACTGTATATATATATATCAAGATCCAGTGATAGAGTTGGATTATTAAGTAAGGACCTAATAATATGGTAATATGGCTGTAGGGTATTAAGTCAAAATCTAATAACAGTTTTGTTATTATAACAAGGTCTAATATTTTCTGTTTGTGTGCGTATGTGTGTGTATATCTGGATCAATTAGGCCAGGATCTAATAACACAGCTACAATATTAAATCAAGGTTTAATAATAATGTATCTATATTGCTAATTTAAATTCTGATAAAATAGTTATGATATTAAATCCAGACTTAATAATATATTGACAGCTAGATAATTAACTTCTGATTTAATAATATTGCTAGATTATTAACTCCAGATCTAATAAGATTACTAGATTATTAAATTAATATCTAACATAGGCGCCGACTATAGGGGGCAAGGTCAATTTTGCCACCCCAATGATTTTACTAGGGGCGCAGTGCCCACCCAATATTTTTTGCCCTGTTTAACTAAATAAGTTTCTGTTTTTTTGTGCGTATGTCATTTTCGAAATGCGTGAATCGAAATATTTCTACAGAGAAAAAAAAATGCTTTCCCATGCTATTGAGGTTATTGTATGCTGTACTAATTGCAAAAAATACATTCTTTACTTTATAGAATTGTATTATATCTTAGAAGATGAACCAAGCTCCAACTTATGAGATTATTTCCAAAAAAAAAAAAAACAAATAACAAAATAAGTAAAAACTCTGTTTTCTCATATTTAGCGTTGCTCATTTGATAAGAAACCCGGATGGTAGCCCCGTGTTGTGTTTGACATGTTCTCGTGATATGTGGCAAATGTCTAACACAATTATCAAAAATATAATTAATAAATAAAATATAGAAAAAATAATCTCTAGTGACTTTATTTATCTATTTTGTGCGCTTCTTGTTGTTTGTTTGAGTAATTGCGCTAATTTCTCATATTTTTTATAAATGTTTGGAAATAAAATCTCTCTGGATATTTTTCCTAAAATCACAAACTAAATTATAATTTTTTTTAAATATTGATATTCAGCAAAGGGATATTTCTCTTGCCTTGTTCATTTGCTGACGAGCAAGTACAATTGTATTTTAAAATATATGTCCAATCTCACAGTTCATCTTTTTGCCCCCCCATTTTCTTTGCTCCTGACCCTGGAAGAGACACGCCCCCTCCCACGTCAGATCTCTTCACGCCTGACCCCCAATAATTTAGTGAAGTCGGCGCTCTTAATATCTAATAATCTTCATCTATTTCTTAATCGATTAAATCAATATCTAGCCATGAACGAAATACGTGATTGCACCATATAACACAAATTTTCAAGATGACTATCCGATTTTTGGTGTAAATGTGACAAGGATGGTAAGTCAGATAATATCCGAAAACTTGAAAACTTCATCGTGCTGGAGCGGGATTCCAACCCCCGTTTCCCAAATAGCGCCCCGGTATGCTAAACACTACAATATCCATAACGACCACATCTCAAGTTTCCGATTAATTTGAATATAACAATCACAGGATTCGCTATTCGAAGCAACCGGCATTCATGTTTAACGAATCTAAAGGTTAAGAATCCTATCTTTTTTTGATTGGAGGTTTAACGACCACCGTGAGCAACTCAATGGGCTATAAGCAGTCGCCCATCCCTAATTTAGAATCACTGGTTCCAGGGAAGGGAGAGAGCCAGTGCCGTAAGACAAACACAACATCCATGCCTCACCGGGATTCGAACCCGGACCCCGTTCGGACGAATGATCAGAGGCCATCGCTTAGACCACTGCGCCACCGGGGCGGCATACGATGTTTGGTGCAAATGTGACAATGATGGTGTGTCAGATAATATCCGAAAACTTGAAAATTTTCATCGTCCTGGAGCGCGACTAGAAACCGCGTCTCCCAGCACATCCGTAACTAGGGCGGAACAAGCGGGGCAACTGCTCCGTGCACAGCTGAAGAGAGGGCGCAAAACTCAGTGCTTAGAGTCTGATTAAAATTGAAATTGAAACTTTGCACCAGTTTCTGCTACAATTTTTATCGTTTTCCCTCAAAACGTTCCGGGGTTATTAATTGCTCACATTCAAAAATGATGGCGCAGTTGTACGTGCGGTCCAAGATAAGGATGTCGTTCCCGCTGTTGAACATTTTCTGGGGACTGTTTAATAATTTCTGAAACTTTGAGCTTCGATTTCCATTCGACGTGGTACCGAAAGCCCTAAGCCGTGAAAACACGCACAGTCAGAGTTTAACATTAAACTTCGACTTCCATTTTCTTTGAGTTTCGACTTCCATTTCTTTGAGCGTTGACTTCCACAGTTTGAGCTTCGACTTCCATTTTGACTTCCTCCGACTTTCACAGTTTGAGCTTCGACTTCCATTTTGACTTCCTCCGACTTTCACAGTTTGAGCTTCGACTTTTATTTCTTTGACTACGGCTTCCATTTCTTTGACTTCGACTATTTCTTTGACTACGATTTCCATTTCTTTGACTACGATTTCCATTTCTTTGACTTCGACTTCCATTTCTTTGACACAGTTTGAGCTTCGACTTCCATTTCTTCCATTTCTTTGACTTCGACTTCCACAGTTTGAGCTTCGACTTTTATTTCTTTGACTACGGTTTCCATTTCTTTGACTTCGACTATTTCTTTGACTACGATTTCCATTTCTTTGACTTCGACTTCCATTCCTTTGACACAGTTTGAGCTTCGACTTCCATTTCTTTGACTTCGACTTCCTTCGACTTCCACAGATTGAGCTTCGACTTCCACAGATTCAGCTTCGACTTCCATTTCGTTGAGCTTCGACTTCCATTTCTTTGAGCTTCGACTTCCATTTCTTTGAGCTTTGACTTCCACAGTTTGAGCTTCGACTTCCACAGTTTGAGCTTCGACTTCCACAGTTTGAGCTTCGACTTCCATTTCACTTCCTCCGACTTTCACAGTTTGAGCTTCGACTTTTATTTTTTGACTACGGTTTCCATTTCTTTGACTTCGACTATTTCTTTTACTACGATTTCCATTTCTTTGACTTCGACTTCCATTTCTTTGACACAGTTTGAGCTTCGACTTCCATTTCTTCCATTTCTTTGACTTCGACTTCCTTCGACTTAAACAGATTGAGCTTCGACTTCCACAGATTCAGCTTCGACTTCCATTTCGTTGAGCTTTGACTTCCATTTCTTTGAGCTTCGACTTCCATTTCTTTGACACAGTTTGAGCTTCGACTTCCATTTCTTCCATTTCTTTGACTTCGACTTAAACAGATTGAGCTTCGACTTCCACAGATTCAGCTTCGACTTCCATTTCTTTGAGCTTCGACTTCCATTTCTTTGAGCTTCGACTTTCATTTCTTTGAGCTTCGACTTCTATTTCTTTGAGCTTTGACTTCCATTTGATGTTGTACCGAAAGTTCTAAGCCGTGAAAACACGCACAGTTCGAGGTTTTTTGTCAGGGTGGTTTAACGGCCACTGTGAATAACTCGATGGACTATAAGTAGTCGCCCGTCACTAATTTTGAGCCACTGGTTCCAAGAAAAGGAGGATCCGTCCCTAATTTAGGGTCACTGTTTCCAGGGAAAACGACATCCATGCCTCACCGGGATTTGAACCCGGGCCCATCTCGAACGAATGGTCAGAAGTGGCAGTTCGATTATGCCTCCTCTATAGTTAGATACATTGGGATGAGACGTTTTGTTTTGCCGAGCAATATACATTTATGTGTGTGCATATGTATACGCGTACGCGATTAAATCAAAAATATATATAACTAATTTATAAGATAGATAGGGGCGCAATATTCGTGCTTTTCCCCGGGCGCAGAAATGCCTACTTATGCCTCTGCTCCCAGATAGTGACCGGGTATGCTAACCACTGGCACTAACCACGATAGCTCCAGGACGATGAAATTTTCAAGTTTTCGGATATTATCTGACTTACAATCCTTGTCACATTTACACCAAAAATCGGATTGTCATCTTCAATATCTAGTAAATAGTTAAATCGTGATCTAAGAATGCGTGTATTTCGATCAATTAAATCAAGATCTGATAAAATATTGTTTATATAAATAAGTTTTCAGGGATTTCCGTTCGGTGTCGTACTTATTACTGCTCGCATGTATTTTAAGGTGGCAACACTGCGATATCGCAGTACGAGACGTCAGCTGTCAGTGTAGGTATACGACGTTCGATTGAGGTGCGAAGATGTATTTGTTTTACTCGATGGAAAATGGCAACTTTCGTCCCGACAAAACAGCATTTGCGGGAAGTGTTAGTGCATCACTTTATTGTCAAGAAAAAGTGGTGACGACAGCTATCGCTTAATGTCAGAAATCTATGGTGAACATTCCCCATCCATAAAAACACGTGAGTATTGGTTTAGACGATTCAAAAGGAACGATTTCGATGTCAGTGATAAATAACGTTCGGGACCACCCAATAAAAATTGCTGATGCCGAATTGGAAGATTTATTCGACGAAGATCCGTGCCAGAACCAAAACGAACTAGCAGCAGCATTAAATTTTGGTCAACCATGCATTTCACAACGTTTAGCTGCCATGGGAATGGTACAAAAAGAAGGGAATTGGGTTCCACATGCTTTGCGGGAAAGACCTTGAACGTCGAAAAACCCTTTGCGAATTGCTGCTTCAAAGGCAAAAACGAAAACGTGTTTTATATCGTATTATAATTGCCGACGAGAAATGGATATGGTACGATAACCCTAAACGGCAGAAAGCATGGGTGAAGCCAGGTGAACCAGGTCCTTCAATGCCAAAATGCAATATCCATGGTTCAAAGGTAATGCTGTGTATCTGGTGGGACCAGAAGGGTGTGATCCACTATGAACTGCTGAAACCGTCAGAAACTATTACTGGTGATCGGTATCGAACCCAGTTAATGCGTTTAAAACGAGCTCTCACGCAAAAATGGCCGGAATGGGAGAATAGGCACAACAAAGTCATCTTACAGCATAACAACGCAAGACCACATATTTCTCGACTTGTGAAAAAGTAGTTAGAAGGATCCGACTTGGAAGTTCTACCCTACCCGCCATATTTGCCAGATATTGCGCCATCGGATTACCATTTGTTCCGGTCGATGCAGTCAGCACTTTCTGGAGAACGGTTTAGTTCTTATGAAGACATCAAAAATTGACTGGACAACTGGATCTCTTCCAAGGAACCGGATTTCTTCCTTCGGGGCATACGTTCACTGCCCGAAAGATGGGGTAAAGTTGTAGCTTCAGAGGGAGTATACTTCGATTAACATTAAAATATTGTTTCTCTTCTCCAACAACGTGTTTTGTTCACCTCAAATCCCTCAAAACTTATTTATATACCCAATAGCTACATTACTAAATCAAGTTGCAATATTCAGTTAGTTTATTTAATCAAGACCTAGTAGTCTGTGTACATATTATGTGTCTATTAGATCAAGACATAATAAGTAACTAGGGTATTAAATGAAGATATGTTTATTTATGTGTATGTGTATGTGTGTGTTTGACGCAATCAATTATATCATGATTAAATAGTATAGTTACTTTGGAAACTCATTTCGTATTATGGGATAACACCAAAGAAGCGCGCATGTTTATCAAAACTTCTATGGTATTTGCAAATCAGGCATTGCATTTTATGCTTTCAGAGAAGCTATGTAAACATACCATCTTCTGATCTTTGTGGAACCGCTGAATCAAGGTTTTGAGGAACGCCGAAGTTATACGACGTATACTTTACTCTAATCAGGTACACATACACATCCACTCGACGATGACTGAGCTCTAGTAGTGACAACGAAAATACGGAGTCCGGTTTCAGCTTCTCGTTAGACGACGTTTCAGATACGGGCTTTAGGGGATATTGACTTAATTCCTCTGGCTGCGATTAGTTTCAATGAACCAAACCAGATTAGCGACAACAGAAGTGCAGAAGTAAAGCTGGGAACTTCTGTGGTAATCCCGGGAGTAGCTATTTAATAGCAGTGGGGGAAATAAACAGGAGAATAGGTAGCTTGTTTGGGAAACCGAAATACCAAATACCGATATTTTGAAAGATCCGTATTCAGATGACATACGTTTGTGCACTTCGAAATTCAGGAGGATTTTCTCTGCTGCATTTTCGTGTACTGATTAAATCAAAAATTTCATTTCGCATATATTTTGAAGCTCTGAAATAATTTAGTTTTAGGATACGATAATCTCAAAGATACATAGATGCTCTTACTGTGTAGTGCTACATTTTCATATCTACGTTATGCGGGAAATGTTATTGTGCGTGTTGTGAGATATACACTATGTTATCAAAGGTATTCGGACACCACCATATTTTGAGACAAATGACTTTATTTTATCTTCTTTGCTCTTCAAATAAACTACATTTTGTGATCTTGTGTGTTTACATACTTCAGAATAACCAAGGGACAATACCCTAAGGTAAACTGGCAAATATGAATACAATTTTTCAGGTAAGGTGGTTCCATCTAAAATCTCTGCCTTATGTTTTCAATGCTAAAACTTCTTTACATATTTTCTCCGCAATTAATGTATTTTTAAGGATGAAAATTTGCACATCGATAAAACTAACTTTAAGTTATAGCATGTGATACTTAATACTTGCTGAAACGCAACCATAACTAAGCAATCCAACATTTGTTTGTCTACTGACGTCATCAATGTACAAGTCGCGCCATCTATTAACAGGTCTGAACCTTATTAAAAGAAAACTGATTGATTTTTAATATAATTATGATTATGTTTTAGCAAGTATTGAGGTATAACTAAAAGTTAAAACTATAACTTAAAGCTATAACTTAACCCTTTAACGACCATGATTCTAAAATCTGGTACCACTCTAAATACCGTAACGCCCAAAACTGTCTGCTGTTTTGCTTTTTTGTTTAGTAACAACGATGCTGACTGACGGTGACTCCTGCTCATCCCTCATAGATTGTGCAAATTTAAAGAACAGGTAAGGGTAGTAAATCCTGACTCCCTCTAGACAGGCGTTTCGAGTGGATATGGTCGTTTGTACTTACGGGCGTTTTGGGCATCATGGTCACTAAAGGGTTGAAGTACAACCATAACCATGCTATAACTTAAAGTTAGTTTTATCGAAGTGCAAATTTTCATCCTCGGAAATACACTAATTGCGAAGAAAATATGTAAAGACGTTTTACCATTTGAAGAATAGGGCAGATATTTTAGGTGAAACCACCGTAATAGCTAAAATTTGCGGGAAATATATACACAGTTGTTGATACAGATGGTTGTCTAATGCAAGTTTTGAATGCATTTAAGGCAATAAAATCAGAATTATAATAGTTTGCAAGTTTTAAATATGAAGGAAAATAATTAATTCCCACAACAGTCGCCGCGATAAAAGGTTCTCAGTAAAATTCTAAAGTTGTAAATCGAGAGAAAATAAAAATTCAGAGCTTAATCTAAAAAGAACCAAAGAGATGGGATAAACAGAGCTTATGTAAAATAACTGAAGCGTTCACACAAGCAAAATGTTCGAGATTAGAGCAATGGAAGTCGATCTGAATAAATAGCAAGAAGTTTAAATTTACGAAGGAAATAGACAGAAGAAAAACCAAATTTGCGGAAAAATCGAAGAACGCCAGTAAGTGAAGCTAACCAAAGGAAAGCCACAGAACGAACAAATTGAGAAAATAAAGGACAAAATCAGGAGAGGGTCAAGTCCGAAAAAAGCTTCCAAAGCAAAAACGAACCACAAGATCACAATTAGCAGCCAGTCGATTGTCTGACCCCAGGTCTTAAACAACCCTTAGAAATACGAAGCTAGGAGATATGGGCTAGAGTGCCCGATAGGAAAGTAACAGGGAAGAGAAGTAGTTATTTATTACCGGGGGGGGGCAGTACCCGGGGTCCGACGGCTTAACGTGCCCATCCGACGCACGGCGGATATTTAGTGGATCGAGCGTTCGTACCTGCCTGGGATCGAACCTGGGGTCCTTTCCGCGGCAGTCACGAACGTTGCCCACTAGGCCACCCGCGGCCTGTTCCATCTTTTGCGTGTGTGAGAGCGACAATACGTCGCATCAGCCAAATTCTGGCAAGTCTCGACAAGAATAGCTCGCCATTCGTCTTCCAAAGCTGCTGCCAGGGTGGAGAGCGAACACCGTCGTTGTGGTCGATTTCGTATCCGTCACTCCAGTTCATCCCAGAGGTGTTTTATAGGATTAAGATCAGGACTCTGAGCCGACCAGTCAAAAAATCCCACCTGAGATTCAAGAAACCAGTCCTGCGCACGCCATGCAGTGTGGCAGGGAGCTACATCCTGTTGGAAGAAACAAAGGTAATTTCCATAATACTGCCATATCCTTAGTAGGGCAGAGTTATCCACAACGTCGAAGTACACTACACAGTGCATAGTTTGTGGTACAACAACCAACGGGACGAGTCACGTCCACAAAAAAAAAAACAACAAAAAAAACTGAATACCACGATGGAGCTCTCCGCCAAACTTAACAGTTGAAAGAACACAGTCCTTCCAACTGTTTAGCTGCAATGCTCCGTATGGAAACGTTACTCAAATGACAACTCATGACCAGCACACGCCTGAATTTGGAAAGTTCATGTACATGCGACATATCCACTTCAAAGTTACTGATAAAACAGCAGAAGATCTCAGCTTTATATACGTATCTCCCCATTCACAGTACCTCTTCCTGTGCAGCCGTTCTTTGACTTTATGTAAATATTTGCTACTGCACAAATACTTATGTGTTTTCTCTCCATCGGGAAAATACCTTAGTAGTGTGAAATATATTTTGTTTATCTACACGCTTGAAGAAAGAGATCTGTCAATAGGACCATTTTGCCGTTGAAGCTGACGTCAACATGTAGTACAAGATATGTCAACAAAGCGAGGTGAATACTATCGTAACGTTCAAGTTTGTTAGTTTGGGGTATAACGAGCACCGTGAGGTACTCAATGGGCTATAAGCAGTCACCCGTTCCAAATTTAGAATCACTAGTTTCAGGGAATGGAGAGAGAGACAGTACCATAAGACAAGCACAACATCCATTCCTCACCAAGATTCGAACCCGGACCCACCTCGGAGGAGTGATCAGAAGCCACTGCCACCAGGGTGGCATAAAGTTCAAGGAGAAAGGTTGTAAAAGTAGCGTTCACTTTGACGATGCAGTCAGGTACTTGAGCGAATACACCCGTTACCGTCAAGGAGGTCTCAGAAAGAATACGGTTTATTTTGGTGGAAGTTTAACTACCATTCTGAACAACTCTAAGAGCCATAAGCGTCGCCCCTAATTTGAGGCCACTTGTTCAAGGGAACGCAGAGAGTCAGCGTCGTAAGACAAACACAACGCCATGTCTAATCCGAGACTCGAACGGAAGCCCACTCGGCCAGAAACAAATGCTTAAACCACTGCGCCATCGGCATGACGAAAAGGGGTGTCACAGAGAACGTGTCGTGGCATCTGATGTAGGTTCACGTTGCTAGGAAGCAAAAATAGAGCACAGAAACCAATATCAAATTACGTAAGCAGTAAAATATTTGTGCTGTAAATCAAACGAAGAATTCTGCCTTAGGTGCACGATTAAAAAAGGTTCAGACTTGAAGGAGAAGATGTTTTCATATCCTGAAAAATGTGTGCCACCGCTATGATTTGTCGTTTGGTACTCGAACTCGGAACGTCCTCACTAGGGTTAAAAAAAGATCGAGATGGAGTAGATATGTTAGACCAGAACGGAATATACGGCATTCCCTTAAAAGCGAGAGAGAATGATGACAACGACTGTATTTATATTGGCACGACCTCAAGAAAATTAAAAACTAGACTCTCTGAACATACGTATATTGTGAAAATTTGTTCACAATCTTCAGCCCTCTTTTGCTTTGTCAACTAAAGCTCATACTCTCCCATTTCGAACGAGACTACCATCCTTGCTGTTCCTGCCTCCAGAACTTCATTGCTACTTACCGAAAGTATGTATTTTTTTCATAACTACCGTAGGTGCACGTTGCCAGGAAGCAAAACTGGAGCACAGAATCCAATATCAAATTATGTTTCACACTAGTAAAATTCTCATCAACAACGCATACAGACATTTAGGGGTGAAGCATGTTTAAAACTGATTCAAGGGTTTTCACGAACGTAATGACTCTGCTGAAGACATCCGATGAGTGGAAGACACGTGACCTCGAAAATTCTAAAGACATTGTAAAAGTGCGCGAGCTTAATAGTGATTGTCCTCAGAAGAACAGGGTATTCACCATCAAACAGTTGTAATGCATACACTAATTTAACATTCCACAATATTTCCTGTACTGTTACGTACATTTCGGTTCATTCTCGTTAAGCATTTTCTAAACTTACTCCTGCATTTTCTTCCTCGGTGAGTGTTATTTTGGCAACCTGACGTGATGTAAAGTATGCTCCAATTCAAATTTCCTTTTTTGGTTCGGGCTCTCTTACGTACATTTTTGTTTATCCTCCTTGTTCATTTCCTGATTTTAACGCTACATTTTCTCTATCGGTGTGTATTGCTTTGGCTCCCTGATATGATGTAACGTATACTTTAATTTATATTTTCTTTTTGGTTCCTGTTCTCTTACATAAATTTTTGTTTATTCCCTCTAAGCATTTTTTAATCTTAACACAACATTCCCACTAGCTGAATGTTGTTTTGGCAAACTGACATCATGCAGCGCATACTCCAATTTAAACTTCCATTTTGGTTCCTATCTTGTTATGTAAATTGGTTTATTTTCGTTAACCATCTTCTAATTTTAAAACCAATTTTTTTCTCTCGGTGAATGTTGTTTTGGCAACCTAATACTATTTCAAAAGTGATATGTCAACGAGAGTGACCAGAATGTTATTTGTAATTGTATTGAGGAGAGAGAGAGAGACAGACATAGGTTGAGAAAGCTAGGAGACATTTGTTATGAGAGGTCTTGATACGGATTGGTGTTGTACGATTAGAGTTAGATGTTGTACGACTTTGTTTGAATCACTTGCGTTGAATGTTATGCATTCGTGTCATTGAAGTCTTAAATTGTTGTTGAGTTAGTTACATTTAAATAGTACTCTGTGTTACGTGCATATGCTGTATTAAGATATTTAAGCGATAGTTGGATTAACTACGAATTCGAACAGCGGTTCTCAAAATGGCGTCCGCGAAAGTAATGCTACACGATACGTTAGCAACTACACTAAATCTCATAGTTTTATATGACTTTTCTTCCCACTCACGCAATTTCTGTCATAAATATACACTGAAGAGCAGTTGAATTAGAGACAGCTGGCGTTATGCAAATGTGCCGCTGTGGGAGGCCCTGTAAACGGAAACGACATGACGTATGCAGCGATCCGACAATATAAGGAGTGATGCGACTGGAATCAGTAAGAGTCAGACGCAGTATGGGTAAGACGAAGGATCTAAGCGCATTTGACCGTGGGCAAAGTGCCGGGCCCCGACGAACGTGTCACTCCATCTCGGAAGTCCTGCAGGCACTGGGATTTTCACGAGCTACTGTGTCACGGGTGCACCGTGAGTACATCGAATCCAGTGAAATCATCCCTGCAGGGGCTAAATGCCGTGGACAACAGCGTGTGGATGAGGGGGTCATCGTCGGCTAGCTCGCATTCTAACAGCGGATAAATGGGCCACAGTACAAGAAATCACTCGGCAATTTAACGCTGGTGCACAAAAACGTGTAAGCAGCCACACCGTCCAGAACCATCTCCTCGCTATGAGGTACAGAAGCTATCGTCCCACGAGGGTACCGATGCTGACCGCACATCACGGGGTGCAAAAATTAGCATGGGCACGGGAACATCGCCACTAGACCCTAGACATGTGGGAAAATGTTGACTGGACTGATGTGTCGAAAATCACGTTGGTACATGCGGATGGCAGGAAACGAGTACGGTGCAAATCACATGAAGCGATGGATCCTTCTTGCCAGCAGGGCAATCTTCAAGCTGGTGAAGGTAGCATGCTCGTCTGGGGACTGTTTACGTGGACTGAAATGGGACTCCTGGTACGTGTGACATTGTCCCTCACAAGTCATCGTTACCGGGATATCCTGGACGACAATTTGCTCTCGTTTGTGCGTCTTCAACATCCCACTGCAGACCTTATTCTGCAACAAGACAATGCAGCTCTCGAATGGTATCCGAATGGTTGGATGAGCAATCCACCGACGTGACCTCGCTTCCTTGACCAGCTAGGTCACCTGACCTCAATCCTATCGAGCACAATCGGGATGCCATCGAGAGTGATGTTCGAGGCTCTGACCCCCTTCAACAAATCTTCGTGAACTGTGTCAGCTGATTCAGTGGTCGTGGATCCGTATGGTTTCCCAACGCTTCCGGTGTCTTGTCGAGTCCGTGCTGATACGAATCGCCGCCGTCATCAGGGCGAAAGGTGGTGCTACACAATTGCTCTTCAGAGTAGGTAATACTAGACAGGTATCTCTAATTCAATTGCTCTTCAGAGTAGGTAATTTTTGTAAACTAATATACTGCATTTGATTGTACTTGCATGTATATGTATTTACCTGCAAACACACACACATATTAACATAAGCGTTTTGAAGTAAAGTTTTAATTTACTAGTACCGTGTGACCCTAATATTCACACATTGTCATAAAAATCCGCGCACCAAGGAAAAACCGTGCGATTAACGCGAAACTCGGCGAATAACGTCGCTGCAATTGCAATCCTTGAGGTCTATAAGGCGATGCGCTAGGGACTCCACTTTCGTGCTGAAGTTCACAGTCAGAGTCAGGTGCGATAACTGAGAGATATACATGCCGAGGAGCCGCTGTAGATGTGCTTACGGGCAAATGACGGATTTGGGACGAGGCCGCATCGTCGGGATGAGAGACACAGGGTTGGGGGGTTGGGGGTGGCAGTGCGAGAAATGACCGCCATTTGTGCCGGTCGGACAGTGCGATGCGATCGTGTTGGGAGCAATGGACACGGAAATAAACTCGGACACTTCGGACTGGTTCTGAACGACCCAGACACACCACCAGCAGACAGCACCGTGGGATAGCGAGAGCAGCACGCACAGATGCAACGACGTTCTTGTCCAAATTTCCAGATATATGTGGCGTCTGTAGGAGGAACTCCTGTGTCCGCCAGAACCATTTCCAGACGCCTGGTAGAGGAGAATCTGCACTCTCGACGTCCCTTAAGTTTTCTGCCATTAACATCTGATCATTGTCGGCGTCGATTGCAGTGGTATAAGCAACGAGAAACGTGGAATGCTACGGACTGGTGACGTATGATGTTCAGCGACGAATACCGCTTCTGTATGGGAACGGACGACCACCTTGTCAAAGTGCGGATGACCGCAGGTGAGCGCAAAAATCCCAACCGCACTGTAGAGCGGCACACGTCCCAAACTGCAAGAGAGATGGTCTTGGGGGCCATCGCGCATGACATCTGGACTTCCATCGCAGTGATCCGAGGGACATTGACAGCCCAGCGCTACGCACAGGAGATCCTGCGGTCCCATGTGCTGCCTTTCCTGGTATTTTCCAACAAGATAACGCGCGCCCGCACACGGCTCGGATTTGCCCAGGACTGTCTATGTCACGTTTTGACGCTTCCGTGGCGTGGCAGATAGCCTGATCTCTCGCCTATCCAGCACGTGTAGGACCAGATGGGACGCCAGCTTTTTCCATGCCACAGTGTTTGTGATTTAGAGTGTCAGTTCCACGAAGTGTGGAGCAATCTGTCCCAGGACAACTTATGGCGTCTCTTTGACTCAATGACTGACCGTATCGCCGCATGTATACGAGCGCGAGGCGGTCCGACGCGGTACTAACGCTGACCAGAATGTGTACCGTATGTCCGCAGGAAATCGTCCTGCAGCTGTGATATTGTAGTCACTTCTGTCCTTGGTATGTACCATCTCACTACTAAAATCTCATTTCAATCCGACGCCTCCTTCTTGGTGCAGGGATTTTTATGGCAATGAGTGTATAATATACAAGGGTTACGCAGTTTAGCTAAATATTACCAAGGAGTACTTGAAGAACAAAAGCTTGAGAAACACTGAAGTAGAGTAGTATTACACAGCTGATGTGCTGACCTACACTGCACTGAAGATGAATTGAATTAGAGATACCTGTCTAGTAACGTGTAGCACCACTTTTCGTCCAGATGACGGCGGAGATTCGTCTCGGCATTGACTCGACAAGACACCGGAAGCGTTGGAAAGCCATACGGATCCACGACCCCTCAACAAGCTCCCACAGTTCACGAAGATTTGATGGAGGGCGGTCAATTATCTCTATGGCATCAAAATGGGGTTGAGGTCAGGTAACCTCGCTGCCAAAATGAAGCGAGGTCACGCCGGTGGAGTGTTCATCCAACCATTCCGATACAATTCGGGAGCGGCATTGTCTTGTTGCAGGATTATTTCTCCAGTAGGATGTTGAAGACGCACAAACGGGAGCAAATGGTTGTCCAGGATATCTCGGTAACGTTTTCCTGTGAGGGACGATGTCACACGTACCACGGGTCCCATTTCATTCCACGTAAACAGTCCTCAAACGAGAATGCCACCCCCACCAGCTTGAAGATTACCCTGCCGGCAAGAAGGATCCATCGCTTCATGTAGTTTGCGCCGTACTCGTATCCTGCCGTCCGCATGTACCAACGTGAATCTCGACTCATCAGTCCAGGCAACATTTTCCCACATGTCTAGGGTCCAGTGGCGATGTTCCCGCGCACATGCTAATCTTTGCACCCTGTGATGTGTGGTCAGCAGCTGTACCCTCGTGGGACGATGGCTTCTGTACCCCATAGCAAGGAGATGGTTCTGGATGGTGTGGCTGCTTACACGTTTTTTTGCACCAGCGTTAATTTGCCGTTAATATGTATCAAATACGTGGAGATAATGTAAATGGACGATGTCATCGCTCTTTCCATGTTATTTTTTAAACAACGCATAGCGACTGAAAAATTGTATTCCGGCACCGCTGGGATCGAACCCCAGAACTCTCGATAACTAGTCGAGTGCGTTCGAATTTACGCTACGGCGCCAACAATTCTCAGCGCCATGCGCGGTTTATCAGGGAGTTTGCCGAGTGATTTCTTGCACTGTGGCCCGTCATCCGCTGTTACAATGCGAGCTAGCCGACCATGACCCTGCTCATCCACACGCTGTTGTCCACGGCAGTTGGCCCTTGCAGGGATAGTTTTATCGGATTCGATGTACTAACGGTGCACCCGTGACACAGTGGCACGTGAAAATCCCCGTGCGTGCACGACTTCCGAGATGGAGTGACTCTCTTCAGTGTACATTGCAGACGTCGGAGTTCGGCAGAATTTCTAGTGTCTCTCTATAAGCTGTGGCTCTAGCCGTTGCATACGGGGCTATTTTTTCGGATTTCTTGCCACCTAGCTGAGGCGGCATGGTTCTTGATCTCCCTCGCGAGTGTCGTTGTGAGTCTTCCGTACATTACATCACGTTTATGCTCCTGGAGTCGTACTTTGAGCGAGCGTTTTGTCATGCCAACGTACTCCTTGATTGTGCTGTCTGGGTAACTCAAGAGGGATGGCGTATACTCCAGCTCCCTGAAGATTAGTTTTCGAGTGTAAAGTATGAGGCAATAATTTTTGGAGCTTTGATGCCTATGCAAAGCCCGAGTTTTTTGGAGGTTTTTTTTTAAACATATCAATGGTGAAAGCTTGCTTTTACGCTGCAGTTTGTATTCTACTCCATTTTTAACGGATTTCAACCATTTACTGTTATTGATTTAGACGTATTCTGCTCGATTACAATTAATTTTATTTGTTTTCTGTTGCTACCATGAATTGGTGACTGGAATGTTACGAAACCTAAAGTCCTCAAATCATTTAAGCAGGGATTTTTCCATATTGTCGTCCCCAGGTGTGTGCAGATACTTAACCCCATCAGCCTTCGAACGTCCATTGAATTCCTTTTTGTTGCTTTTTGATTTTTAAAGTTGTGCTTAGAACTCGGCGAGTTATTTCGAGCTGAAAACGAAAGGTATTGTGTTTGCGTTTTTCGGCATTTTACGAAACCGCATTTTTCAGCATTTTATGAGCCTGTCAGGGTTTTAAACAAAAGACACGAAGTTCCCTTTTCCCAAATTCTCTCCTTCCGGCAGTCAGTCACGTATGCAACCTGTTAGTGTCCGAAAAAAAAAAAAAGCATTTTGCAGAACTTCCCCGTTTGTACCTCTAAGGCGCTATCCGACGACGAACAGGATTAACACCGCGGCTTCCATTTTATTCCGTAGTTGTTCACTTTAAAGGATTTTGTACGTGACCTTAAATAAGCTCTTTGCAGCACGGTTTTGGAGATTTAGGTGAGTGTTACAGTTCAAGACCAGATTTTTGCAATGATCGGCAGGACTGAAGGCATCAAGAGTTCGATATACAATAGATTTCGGCTAATTGATCCATCGGTTAATTGTGGCGGCCGTTTATTTGGGACAATTCTCGAAGAACATCGGGTTACTTGCTCCTTCGATGACGCTTCGCATAATTGCAGCAGCTGCCTAACTGTGTCTTCTAGTCCCGATGCGTCCTAAGTAACCGGGATGTGCAGTATACATTACGACTAGCCTAGTAATTGTTTCGCCGCGCTAATTTCTGCGATTTTTTTCGCCAATTTTAGGACGTTGCTGTACTTTTGTGAATATCAAATATATCCACGAATTTCCTATTTTTTCCGAATTTGTACACTGGTTTCCATAAATGTCCGAAAAAAAAAAAGCATTTTGCAGAACTTCCCCGTTTGTACCTACAACCGTTTGTACCTACAATCGTGATAACTGAAAAAGTATGCAACCGATTCGGATAAGATTCGGTGCTAAGCTTTACCAGACCAAATGCCACAAAAAAAAAACAAAAAAAAACGCAAGAGCATGTGATACAAATGCATTTTGTATGAGTGTTGAAAATATAAAACAAGAAAGATGACACCGAATTTTCGGGTGTAATAAGCACGTCTTTTGAATCCGTTCTGACGCAATTTAAAATTATCAAAACTATTCAAAGTCAATGGAACCGGTATGGAAAGCAATATTATCTGACAGAAGAAAGAAGTTTTTCCATCGGGATTTTATTCCCTCAGATATTGCTGTAAACGGAATTGTGAACTTACGCCCTTTGTTTGCAGACTTGTGCGTTAAGAAAAACAAAAATTTAAATGAGAAACATTGCGCACCGGAAACGTTCTCCAACATAGAAAGGATTTTTCAAATCGGACTCTTAGAAACAGAGATATCGACAAAAATAAGATGTGACTTTACGTCCCCTGGTGGGAACCCCATGTATTATTTTAGGAAGAAAGTATTCTCAAAAGGTTTATCCATATGAGCGGCAACGGTCCAAGAAAAAAAAAATTGTTCGAGTTGTCAGGAGCCCAGATTTTGCTACAAATACATCAGAAGCAGAAATTAACACTTATGCCTCCTGGCGGTCAAACCATTCTTTACCAAACATTTGAAATTATGTAAAAAATGTTTTACATCAGGTTTTGTATGCGATACAGGAAGAAATTTTCAAATCGGAGTTTTAGAAGCAGAAATAACGCAGAAAACGCAATTTACCTTTGTGCTCCTAGCGGAAGGTCTATGATTTACTTGAAAATTTTGAATTTATAGGGAAAACATTTCGCATCGGAACACTATCCAACAAAGTAGGAATTTTTCAAATCGGACTCCTAGAAGTAGAGGTTTTGACAAAATACGATATACATCTACGCCCCCTGGCGTAGAAGCCATGCATTATTTCGAGAAGAAAATGTTCCTAAAAGGTTTGTCGACATTAGTATCGGTGAACAAAACACTTTTTTCAATCGAGATTTTAGAAGCTCATATTTTGCTGCAAATACATCAGAAGCTGGTGGCCAAACATTTTTTTTTAAATTAAAAATTATTTGCAAAGGATTTTCCGTCAGGAGCTGTATCCGGTGCAGAAAGAATTTTTCAAATCGGAGATTTAGAAGCAGAGATATAGGGGAAAACACAATTTACCGCTACGCCCCCTAGCGGAAAGTCTATGAATTACTTGTAAATTTTGAAATTATATGAAAAACATGTCACACTGGTAACATTATCCAACAAAGAAGGAATTTTTCAAATCGGACTTTTTTTTTTTTGATTGGAGGTTTAACGACCACCGTGAGCAACTCAATGGGCTATAAGCAGTCGCCCGTCCCTAATTTAGGGTCACTTGTTCCAGGGAAGAGAGAGAGCCAGTGCCGTAAGATAAACACAACATTCATGCCTCACCGGGTTTCGAACCCGGACCCCTTACGGACGAATGATCAGAGGCCATCGCTTAGACCACTGCGCCACCAGGGCGGCTCCAATCGGACTTCTAGAAGTAAATATATTGACAAAAATATGATATACATCTACGCCCCCTGGCGGAGAAACTGTGGAATATTTTAAGAAGAAAATATTCCGACAAATTTTATCGATGTGAGTGGCATCAGTCCACGAAATAATTTGTTCAATCGGTATTTTAGAAGCTCCGTTTTTATGGCAAATACAGCAGAAGCAAATATTAACGCTAACGTCCCTTGGGGCCAAAGTATTATTTACCAAAAATTTGATATTATATGCAAAAGATTTTCCATCAGGAGATGTATCAGCTGAAGAAATTTTTTCAAATCGGAGTTTTAGAAGAAGAGTTATCGGGGAAAATGTAATTTACTTTTACTCCCCCTAGCGAAAAATCTATGCGTAATTTGAAAACGTAACTATATCTAAAATAAACTTCGGCATAAGTGGAATCGAAAGATAAAAAGAATTTTTACAATCGGATGTTTAGAAGCAAATATGTGAAATAAAATGTATTTTTGAATTCGACATCATCTGCATTTACGCTTCCTAGCGGCGAAATTGTACATCGAAAAAAAAAAAAAAAAACGAAGTAAAGGATCACCATTCTCATATTTCAAGCTTCCCAATGCAAAAAGAATTTTTCAAATCGCACTAATAGTTGCAGAGATATCGTGGGTACAGACGGACGGACGGACAAACCGGTAACATAAGCACGATCTTTTTTTACAAAAGACGTGCTAAAGACCCAGAAATATAGGTATCAAGATGAAATGGAAAAGGTACTTCAATACGAGGTATGGTTGCCGGACAGCGATGTTCTATGCTGTTAATTATGGTGTCGAGCAGTTTCGTGGGTAGCCGCGTCCATTGCTCGAAGAAAGCAGTGCACGAGCCCCTACGTGGTTCAGGAAGGAGGCAGGAGGCCAGCAACATGACTTCCAAGAACACCCAAGACATGCTCAATGGAATTCATATAAGGAAAGCGTATGAATTCCATTGAGCATGTCTTGGATGAATCCCATTGAGTATGTTCCAGGTATTGGTCCACGAGAGGAACTGTCTGAGGGCGGGCGTTATCAGCTGCAGTAACAATGTATAGCTATATAATAATACTAATAATTATAATTATTAATATTATTAATGAAGAGTTTAATAATAATAATAATAATAATAATATTATTATTATTACTTGGGACATCATATATTTTACGCCGATTGTTGACTGATACCTAGGTCTCCGGTGGAAACTCGTATCAGTTCAACAATACCAATCAATGATAATTTGCTGTTTATTTTGTTTGTCATAGGCTGTGATTTGCATATTTCGAATAAAAAAAATAATATTAACAATATTAAATATAATAATAATAATAATAATAATAATAATTATTATTATTATTATTATTATTATTGTTATTATTATTATTATCATTATTATTGCCACCTCCATAATTTAGCAAATATTTACTTTTACGACTCACATCTCTTCTGCAATTAGTTTTACAACAATAATATTCATTTATTCAGTTAATTAAGTACCGCTCAATATCAGGAATTGGTAAACCTTATTGTTTGTTGTCATGATTTAATTCCACTTAGTATGTACCGGACTGGGGCTCAGTGTGATTTTGAGTGATACTTATTTGTTGTCCGTAAATAAATGTGTACTCTGGATCTATTCGTTTTATTTCACACCCACAAAAATCTTGTCATGCGAAAAATGCATATCATAAATTACACTAGCTTGCGAAAATTAAGGACAAGACGGTTTTTCGAATGTAACGTCGTGCAGAAGTGCTGTACATCGACTCAAATCATACCATAAGATCCCCAAGATGTAAGAATATAGGACAAGTGAGCAAAACCGTCAAAACAAGGAATCCAAAGGATACAAAGGCACTTTATTGAAAAGGTAGCTTCGAGCATAACTGGACAGAAGACAGAAGCGTCCATGTGACAGGCGGCTGCCAAGAAAAATCCAGTCTTTGGTATGGGATATGAATACCCCTGACTGCATTGTAGGATTTACAACGTCTGCCGAAACTGAGAACGAGATTGTCAAAGAGCTGTTGAGGAATCTTGGCCCATTACCCTTGTAGCGACAATCGCAGCTACGGAATCGTTGCTGGCGGCTCGTGACGTGCTGCCAAGCGTCTCCTGAAAAGATCTCACACGTGTTCGATTGGATTTAGGTCCAGGGACCTTGCTGGCCAATCCATGCGTTGAATATCTTCACTCTCCAACAGCTCTGAGAGAGCCACTGCACGATTAGCTGTTGCGTTGTCGTCCATGAAAAGGAACCCAGGATCCACAGCACCTCTAAAGAGACGCACGTGAGGCAGGAGAACCTCGGTACAATAGCGGACACCAGTGACTGAACCTCCTTGGAAGATGTGGAGGTCAGTACGGCTAATAAGCATGATACCGCCCCAAACGATGATGTTGGAGGTGTGATTGCGTGTTTTCTGCTCTCAAGAGACGTGTATACGTCCACAATCGCTCGTCAGACTAAATTGGCTCTCATCCGTAAAGAGAACTCGACCTCATTGCTGATGTGTCCAGTTATTGTGTTTCTGGCACCACAAAAACCGCCGTCTCCGACAAACAGGCGTTAATGGCACACTCCGTTTTGATCGTCGTGCAAATAGACCACCTTAGTGCAGTCTCCTGGCCATGGTAAAACGCGATAATGGACGTCCAGTTGTCTGTTGCATGTGCCTTGCGATTTCAGCCTCTGTTTTCCGTCTGTCTCTTCTCGCCTGTAGAACAATATACCGGTCGTCCGCCGCTGTGGTTGTTCGTGGACGACCACTGCTAAACTCTCGGACAGCTGTTCCGGTCGTTTGAAATGCTCCCCAAGCTCGTGAAACGATGCTGTGAGCGATCCCGAACTCCTCGGCCACACTTGTCACACTTCGACCTTCTTCGAACTTCCCAATGACGCGACTTCGGGTAAAGCCATCCAGATGTCGTCTACTGGATTGCCTGTTGGCCATATCACACAGTGGCAGCAACTCGACGTCGTTCACCCCGATGTACACCGGGCAATAGCTTTCACCGAATTGCTGAGCGTACACCGCCCGTGTGCTTTATACCCTTCCGACACCCCCTCCCCCTACGTCATGCTGCATATATGTGCATGCTCTACCGTATCAAACCCTAGTCTATCTCCAGATTGGTCCTTTGGTCCGTTCTGTCTTCTCGTTCCGCTGTTATGCCAATTTCTCCTCTTCGTCCTTAATTTTTGCCCACCAGTGTATCTACAAAGAATCTCACCTCAACTTCTTTGATACCATTGATGCCGAATGTTAGGACCTCATCCATAGATGAGAGCTCCATGAATTTTTGGGACCTTCAGGCAGTTGACTCCTTTTCCTGAAGTCAATAACGCCAATAAGAACAGAGAACCAAAATGGAGAGTTAAATTACAGTATACACAGTCGTATCATAATAATATGACCACCTACCTAATAACGCGAATAACCACCCTTGGGCTGGATGACAGGTGCGAGACGGAGTGACATGGACGCTATGAGGCCCTGCATAGTTGCCCGAGACACACGTGCATTTTGGGACTTCAGCAGAGCACGAAGGTCACGGAGATGAAGTGGTTGTAGGCGTCACGTCGAACTTATGAATCCCAATAGTCCCACAAGGGCTCTGTGGGACTGAGATCGGGAGATTTACCCAGCCAAGGGAGAAGGGAAGCAGCGCTGTCGTGTTCTGGAACCAGCCACGCACCCACTTAGCAGGTTGGCAAGGCGTATTGCCCAGTTGGTAGACACCATCACCACCAGGGCAAACATCTATCATGAAGAGATGCATGTGGTCAGCGAGGATGGACAGGTAGCCATTGGCGTTCAGGGACCAATCCATAGGTACCAGCAATCCCAGGTCATACAAGGAAAACATCACCCAGACATGCACGCTGACACCGCCGGCCTGTACTTGACCGACAAGCGTGTCCGTGTGTTGGTTCTCGCGTGTCCAACTGCCTATTCGCCACCACCCGTCGCTTCTGTGCAGTAGAGGCCTCGACTCGTCGGAGAAGGCAACCTTTTTCCACTTTTCCACTGTCCAATGACGGTAGTCCCATGAGATATGCGGGCGTCATTGCCCATGGATCTAGGTTACCATGGGCGCCTTAACCCTTTAACGACCATGATGCAAAAATTTTGGATCATTCTAAATATTATAACGCCCGAAACCGTCTCTTGGTTAACTTCTTTATTTAATAACAACAATAGTGACTGAGGTTGACTTCTGCTGGTCCCCCAAAGGTCGAAAAATTTGAATCACATGCAAGGGTACGAAATTTGACTCACTCTAGACAGGCGTTTCGGGCGTCTAAGGCCGTTTTTGCATACGGGCGTTTTGGGCGTTATGGTCGTTAAAAGTTTAACGCAGCGACGGCTTCGGAGACCCATGCATAACAGGGTTCTCTCTGCTGTTATCGGGGATACGTACCTGGGTGTCCCAGCTTTCCTTTACGTAATCAATTACTGCACGGTTGCGCGTCGATTTCCCTTTGCCAGTCGACGGAGGCGACGTTCTCCTCTTTGGTCGATTGCCTTTGGAGCTCCACAGTTATGACGTCGGGAGGTACTTGATTAGCCAGCGGTCCATTCCTGGTACATTCTTGCTACAGTACCTTGGAAAGAGCCCACGAAGTCTGCTATTTCTAAGATGCTTCCAACCCTGACACGATAGCCGATTATCATTTCTTTTGAAACTCCGTCAAATCATTACCTCTGCGCATTGTGCTCCCGTTACGCACTATGTCTCATCTGTCCTGACGGCCCGGTCTATCTACCAACAAGTAATTGGACAGCTCTGCAATCGACTATATCTGCGGTCCTTATACACGTCCCGGCCGCCGCCGTTAAATATCTTGTGGGAAACAACAACGCAACCAGTCGCATGCAACATGCCACGCAGTTCGGAGCTCTCTGATTTCGAGAAAGGTGTAATCGTCGGGTATCACAGAAATGACCGATCCATACGTGACATATCCAGCGAGTTGAAGTACCCAAAATCGACAGTGGCCTACGTGATTGGCATGTGGAAGATGAGAGGTGACTGTCGGAATATGCCCCGACCCGGCGGACCCACAAAAGTGGGAGTTAGAAGAAGAAGAGTTACTATAGAGGAAGAGTTATTCTACCAACATGTGCAATTTGCGATCGCTGTCAGTTAATAAAAACGTTATGCCCACTTTTGCATTACTTTCGGTACAACCCTCGTATTTACCTGCAATGATAAGTAGGGTTACTATAGAGGAAGAGTTGCTCTACCAACATGTGCAAGTTGAACGACCTCTGGCTTTTAATAAAAAAGTTACGCCCACTTTTGCATTACATTCGTTACAACCGTCATATCTGCTGCAGATGTAGGCATAGCCCTGATAAACTTAAGATTCTGGTAATGAATTAAACGTAAAATAAAAAATTAAGAACGAGTAACTCTACAACAGCTGTACACAAACCAGATTTATCATCGGATTTATTGGAGTAAAAATATAAGTACACGTTTTCAAGCTTTTGCTCATCAACTAGATGACTTTTTCAAGGAAGGTAGACAAAAACTGCTTCGTTGTAGACTGGTCGTTTCTATGGATCGAAATCTGCCTCGGAATTTTAAAGCTATTAGACGTTTCGGCATGATTGTATCAGTAACGCAACCTAGAGCAACAGAGTTTGCGTAGTTCCTCTTTGGCACCTTCTAGAACTTGCAATTTTACGCTCTCAAATTCAGAAATAATGGTTTTAGAATTCGATTTCGTTTGAAAGCAGAACTTTGGCCCAATCCTTAAAACTTTCATTTCCCCTAGGGATAGAGTCCCGATAGAAATATTGACGAAGGAATGATGAAATTTTACGTTTGGGAAAATTTCAAGCAGTTTTGTTTTGTTCTGCCTGGACGATAAGAAATATTGGGATCTTTCGACTAACGCGTCTACTTGGAGGGTTAGGTTTTGAAGGCAATAGGTTTGAAAAGTCTACGCAGCTTCCTATATATAGGGAGTAGCTCTTGGTTTTCACTTCCTTTCTTTTCAGGCCCGCTATCGTTGACAGGGTCTGGCGAAGAAGATTATCCTTTTTGTTCTCTAACCATTTTACTTTTACTGACGCCTTAAAGTTGAGGAACTTAGGGATGAGGGCTGATATTTTAAAGTTGAGGGACCAGGCCTGATGTTTTAAAGTTGAATAAAATACGGATGAGACCTGATGTCTTAAAGTTAAGGAACTTAGGGATCAGGCCTAATATCTTAAAGTTGAGGAACTGAGGGATCAGTCCCGATGTCCTAAAGTTGAGGAACTTAGAAATCAGGCTTGATGTCTTAGAAATCAGGAACTAGGGATCAGACTTGATGCCATAAAGTTGAGGAACTTAGGGATCAGGCGTGATGTCCCAAATTTGAGAAACTTAGGGATCAGGTCAGATATCTTAAAGTTGAAAAACTTAGGGATGAAGCCTGATGTCTTTCACACGATTAGAGTGTAGAGTTGAGAGTTTTCTTCCTGCAGTTTCAGTGCAAACCGTCGAAAAAGTTTAAAACCTTTTCACATTGCTCGGGGAATATAAAAAAACAAATGAATAACGAAAAACTGTTTTTCGCTGTATATATGAAATTTTAAATCTCTAATTATGATCACTTTCAATTAATACCTCTATACGTGCAGTGCCTTTTATGATCATATCTTTTGGGAATATAAAATGTTTGTAAACATCGGATTTACAATAATCACGAAAAATGTTAATTACAGCTCAGATGGTGGAAACTTTTAAGCAAAGTAGGTTAAATAATTACTTAATTCAAGGAAGTCTCTCAACCGCAAAAAGTTTACGAAAATAAATGGCTGGTTACCTTTTTGAATGCTTTGAAAAAAACTGTTCCGTTGAGAAGCACTTATAACTTTTTTAGGTGGGCGTGATCTTGGAATCTCATTTTATTCTTAGAAAAAGCTTGAATGAAAAAGCAGAAAGTATATCTTTTTTCTCCTTTTTGCTCTTTCTACACAGCATGAAACCCAATTTCAGCATCAAATGGTTTTGAATCATCTGCATTGAGTTTGAGGCCCAATTACTGTAACCACAACGAAACTTACACTTTAGGGATTTTCAACTGCTGAAGACACTTTCATTCCAGGACAAATTTTTTCTCTCTTTTTTGTTTTGTTTGTAAAACAAATCCACCTTCGCCTAGTATGACTGTGAGGTAAGTACAACACAATACCCGTTTGTTTTCTTTCTCTGCAGCAATATGAAAAGTAATTCAAGCCAGAATACATTACGAAGCGAACGCTTACTTAATATTAGAAAAATGAAGCGGTCCGGTTACTTACTGACATCAGAGAGAGTGTGTTTTTACAAACATGTGGAATACGTACACGGTCGTATCAGAATAATATGACAGGTCCGGGCTCTGCGCAGGCCAGTCCATGCCCATGTTTGCATTACTTTCAGTACAACCCTCGTACTTACCTGCAATGAAGAAGAAAGGTTACTATAGAGGAAGAGTTACTCTACCAACATGTGCAATTTGAACGACCTCTGTCAGTTAATAAAACAGTTATGCCCATTTTCGTGTTACTTTCGGGACAACCCTTGTATTTACCTGCAATGAAGAAAAAGGGTTACTATAGAGGAAGAGTTACTCTACCATCATATGTAATTTGAACGACCTCTGTTAGTTAATAAAATATTTATGCCCACTTTTACATTACTTTCGGTACAACGCTCGCATTTACCTACAATGAAGAAGGGTTACTATAGAGGAAGAGTTACTCTGCCAACATGTGCAACGTGAATGACCTCTGTCAGTTAATAAAAAGTTATGCCCACTTTTGCATTACTTTCGGTACAATCCTCGTACTTACTTGCAATGAAGAAGAAGGGTTACTATAGAGGAAGAGTTACTCTGCCAACATGTGCAATTTGAATGACCTCTGTCAGTTAATAAAAAAGTCATGCCCACTTTTGCATTACTTTCGGTACAATCCTCGTATTTACCTGCAATGAAGAAGAAGGGTTACTATAGAGGAAGAGTTACTCTACCAACATTTGCAATTTGAACGACCTCTGTCATTTAATAGAAAAGTCATTCCCACTTTTGCATTACTTTCGGTACAACCCTCGTACTTACCTACAATGAAGAAGAAAGGTTACTATAGAGGAAGAGTTACTCTGCCAACATGTGCAATTTGAATGACCTCTGTCAGTTAATAAAAAAGTTATGCGCACTTTTTGCATTACTTTCGGTACAATCCTCGTATTTACCTACAATGAAGAAGAAAGGTTACTATAGAGGAAGAGTTACTCTGCCAACATGTGCAATTTGAATGACCTCTGTCAGTTAATAAAAAAGTTATGCGCACTTTTGCATTACTTTCGGTACAATCCTCGTATTTACCTACAATGAAGAAGAAAGGTTACTATAGAGGAAGAGCTACTCTACCAACATGTGCAATTTGAACGACCTCAGTCCGTTAATATAAAAGTCATTCCCACTTTTGCATTACTTTCGGTACAACCGTGGTATCATTTTCTACAAAATCAAATGGTTATAATTATAAGAGTATTACACGTCGGCATTTGGTTAATTACTCCGTAAATAGATTGGAACTGATTAACCCGGGGTTAGAAAGTGGTCTGAAGTTAGTTCGAACTAATATGTTGACTTTTCATAAGTAGTCCGAACGCAGCTGGAATGAGAGAATCAGAGCATCGGAAAGCGTTGTTTTCCCTTTAGCTCCGTTATTCAAAATGGTTACTTAGGGAATGATTGATACTATTGCTTTCTGACAGAATACTTGCTAACAGAATTATAATAATAGCGCCAAACATGAGAGAGGAGAGAGAAGATTCTTTATCTCAAAGACTACACAGTCTTGTGACGATTATCCTGATGAAGCTATGTCAATACCCAGCGAAACCATGGTCGGCTTGAGAAAATAAACATTTGGGACAACTACGTTTTATTATCTTAATCTATATATAGAGAGAGAAGATGTTTGAATCACTTGTTTCTACCGAGTGGCATGGTGTTCATATCAGGAGGGCCAGCCCTCCTCCATTTTCCATCACGTGTTCGGCCATGGAGCAGAGAGACTAAAGGGCTAGAAGGGTGTGCTTATCACTAGTGAAAGGTTTAAACCAAAGAAAAGGGGAAGAAGATGTTTACGTCACTTGTTTCTACCGAGTGGCATGACATCCATGTCAGGGGGACTAGTCCCTTAACATCATGCCTTGGCTCATGAAGCAGTAAATAAAGGACTAGAAGGAGAGCTTATCGCCAGTTAGAGGTTTTAGCTTGCGATAAGAGAGAGAAAATATTTTTGAGACTCTTGTTTCTACCCAGTTGTATGACGCACATGTGAGGGGAGGTAGCCTTTTCCCATCATGCCTTGGATCATGGAACGGAGAATGAAGAACTAGAAGGACTTCTTATAACCTGCTACAGGTTTAAGCCTGCGAAAGGAGAGCAGATGCTTGAGTAACTTCTTTTTACCCAGCTGTATGACGCCCATGTGAGGGGAAGTAGCCTTTTCCCATCATGCCTTGGATCATGGAACGGAGAATGAAGAACTAGAAGGACTTCTTATAACCTGCTACAGGTTTAAGCCTGCGAAAGGAGAGCAGATGCTTGAGTAACTTCTTTTTACCCAGCTGTATGACGCCCATGTGAGAGGAAGTAGCCTTTTTCCATCATGCTTTGAGTCATGGAACAGAGAATGAAGAACTAGAAGGACTTCTTATAACCTGCTGCAGGTTTAAGCCTGCGAAAGGAGAGCAGATGCTTCAGTCACTTGTTTTTACCCAGCTGTATGACGCCCATGTGAGGGGAAGTAACTTTTTCCCATCATGCCTTGGATCATGTAACGGAGAATGAAGAACTAGAAGGACTTCTTATAACCTGCTACAGGTTTAAGCTTGCGAAAGGAGAGCAGATGCTTGAGTAACTTCTTTTTACCCAGCTGTATGACGCCCATGTGAGGGGAAGTAGCCTTTTCCCATCATGCCTTGGATCATGGAACGGAGAATGAAGAACTAGAAGGACTTCTTATAACCTGCTACAGGTTTAAGCCTGCGAAAGGAGAGCAGATGCTTGAGTAACTTCTTTTTACCCAGCTGTATGACGCCCATGTGAGAGGAAGTAGCCTTTTCCCATCATGCTTTGAGTCATGGAACAGAAAATGAAGAACTAGAAGGACTTCTAATAACCTGCTACAGGTTTAAGCCTGCGAAAGGAGAGCAGATGCTTGAGTCACTTGTTTTTACCCAGCTGTATGACGCCCATGTGAAGGGAAGTAGCCTTTTCCCATCATGCTTTGGGTCATGGAACAGAGAATGAAGAACTAGAAGGACTTCTCATAAACTGCTACAGGTTTAAGCCTGCGAAAATAGAGCAGATGCTTGAGTCACTTGTTTTTACCCAGTTGTATGACGCCCATGGGAGGGGAAGTAGCCTTTTCCCACCATGTCTTTTGTCATGGAATAGAGAACTAGAAGGACCGCTTACAACCTGCGACAGGCTTAAGCCTGCGAAAGGCGAGAGCGGATTCTTGAGTCACTTGTTTTTACCCAGTTGCATGACGCATATGTGAGGGGACGTAACCTTTTCCCATAATGCCTTGGGTCATGAAACAGAGAATAATGGGGCTAGAAAAACTGCTTATAACCTGCAAAGGGCAGCGGGTGTCCTAGTGATTAACTTTCGTGACTGCCACGGAGGTAACCTCAGGTTCGATCCCGGGAAGGTACGAACGCTCGAACCACTAAATATCCGCCGTGCGTCAGATGGGCACGTAAAGCCATCGTACCCCGGGTACTGGCATCCTGGCAATTAATAAGGGCGTCTTCCTTCCCCTTTCTATCTCGCTTCGGTGTCACTTGCCTATCGGGCACTCCAGCCCAAATCTCCTAGCTTCCTATTTCTAAGGGATGTTTAAGAACTGGAGTCAGACACTTCCTTCCTGAAATCCTCTACATATGATCTAGATCTGATCTTATAATCTGCGACAGGTAAAAGGAGAGAAAAGATGTTTGAGTCACTTGGTTTTATCCAATTTATGACACCCATATGAGGGGAAGTAGCCTTTTTCCCATCATGTGTTGGGTCACGGAAACGAGAATAAAGGACTGGAGGGGACTGCTTATTACGGGTGACAGGATTATGGTATGTATTGCTAAGATGAGAGGGAAAGGAATTGCTTTGTCGTAGTTTCGTGAACCCCGCCCGCTATGTGAACAAACCTGTGTTGGGGGTACAGTATTTTTTGGGAAGCCTTTGGTTTAAGCAGAGCGGGGGCTCATAGTTTTAGATCATATGAAATGCCCAATACGATACTAAGATACATTTATAAACATTAGAGCAGTTTGTAATGGCTTTTCATTACCTTAACAATGTTGGTTGTGAAATGAAACACATTTTTTTGTGAAATGAAGTATATTATACACTATCTACTAACAAGTAATTGGACACCCCTGCAATCGACGATATCTGCGGTCCTGATGCACGTCACGGCCGCCGCCGTTAAATATCGTGTGGGAAACAACAACGCAACCAGTCGCATGCAAGATGCCACGCAGTTCGGAGCTCTCTGATTTCGAGAAAGGTGTAATCGTCGGGTATCACAGAAATGGCCGATCCATACGTGACATATCCAACGAGTTGAAGTACCCAAAATCGACAGTGGCCTACGTAATTGGCAAGTGGAAGATGAGAGGTGACTGTCGGAATGTGCCCCGACTCGGCAGACCCACAAAACTGGGAGTTAGAGCCCGACGGGTGCTGGTCATAGAAATTCAGAAGAACCGCACCAAATCGATAGGCCACATCCGCGAGGAGTTTCAATAGGCATCCGGGAGTGTTCTTTTGATGAATACTATCCGTAAGGAAGCCCATCTGCTCGGTTATCATGGACGTGCTGCCACCCACAAGCCTTTGATCACCAAGTCCAATAGTGCTGCTCGGCTAACGTGGTGCAAAGAACGTCGACAGTGGACCGTTGAACAGTGGAAACAGGTTGTCTGGAGCGACTAATCAAGGTTCACCCTCTACCATTCGGATGGCAGGGTCAGGGTTTGGCATCTGCCTGGAGAATACCTCCTGCCGGAATGTATTGTGCCAACTGTGATGTTCGGCGGCGGTGGGATTATGCTATGGGGGTGTTTCTTATGGTATGGCACGGGACCCTTGGTTGCAATTCCTGGTAGACTCAAAGCCGAGACCGACTGCACCATTTTGGATGACCATGCGCTTCCTACGTTGTGACCTATTAACGCGGTGAACACATGTTACTTTCAGGATGACAATGCAACCTGTCATGTTGCGAGGTCCACCATGGCTTTTTATGGTAACAATGGGGTTAATTGAATGGACTGGCCTGCGCAGAACCCGGACCTTAACCCTATCGAGCACTTCTGGAACGAGTTGGAGCGTCGACTTAAGGGGTGCCCCCACCGTCCGAAATCGGTAAAGGAACTGACCTGTCTTCTCCAAGCCGAGTGGATGAAAATATCGCTAGCCGTCGTACAACTCCTGGTTGAGAGTATGCCCTGCAAGTTCGCAGTTGTAATCGCCGCTCGTGGAGGCTCCACCAACTATTGAAGGTGAATAAACTTCGTTTTCCTTTGCTATCACAGGTGTTCAATTACTTGTTGGTAGATAGTGTATATTTTTTATATTGCTGACTGAATTACGACTACCTTTATATAAAGTGGGCTAAGTTTAGAGCGACATTGCGGATGTGATGGGTAATCCAATGAATTGTGGGCACTCGAAAGGTTGATGCGTTCTTTTGGAAAACGGCGACACTTGTGGATTAGTCTAGGGCCTCCTTGCTAAAAGGGGCCAGGGGTAGTGCCAAAATGGCGAAACATCTAAAACGCAAGAGACGAACAACTAGAACCGAGACGTGAACGACTGATCGTTTTACAAGACAACTAGCGTAGCACAATTTCGCAGCTGACGCCCCGTATAACGTGGGACAACCAGAAGCAGTGAGCCATGCGACTATGCGTTTCACGCTGTCGCAGATGTGCTTCAAGTGTAGACACCCTATACGGTACCCCATCCTAAACATAGTGTATCGGCGTAAATGACTCTTCGGGTACCAACAGCAGCATGTTAATAAGACTGCAGAAAATTGGAAGCAAGTGTGTTATTCTGATGAATTACGCTACGACTCCATTTTGAGGATGGTCGAATAGGTATTTAGCATCAATCGTCTGTTTGCAACAATAGTTTAAGACAACAACTTTTCCATCAAATTGCTATTGCTAATGCCACATCGCTGAACTGTAATCCTCAACTGGATGCAAGTATCTTTGCTTCAAGGTCTCCGACTTCGGCCTATTCATCCGAAGACGGAGACCATAAAGCAAAGTATGAATTACATTGACCCACACTACTGGAACTCATTACCAACGGGACTGACTTCTTAAAATGCTTTTACCCTTTTTTAAAAAAATTAAAAAACTTCATAATGAATCGCAGCTTCTCAAATTAAGAATTACAAGTGGAGAGGAACTACGACTAATAGTATGACTTGTATATCGTGATGTAAACTGCTTTTTCAATGGTTTTATCTGTAATGTTTATTATTTTCTCATATATCATTACCTTTTTTTTTATTTTGTCACTATGAAACACTGCTTTATTTGTAACTACAACTACTGTCCTCACTGTAAAACTAGCTTAGGAAGCATGGGACACTGTCAGGACTGGCTGGCCATTTCCCCCTGCTTTCTTGCTGTGTATTGTTTTAATTAATATTTTTGTAACACTAGTTTTTTAGCTCAGCAACATAAATGAATTGAATTGAATTGAAAATCGACACAGGACCTAGAATTGTTTGAGACAGGTACCCTTGTCGGATGTGTCCCGTTTCCTGTAATATCGTGCAGACCGGTACCCTGGTCGGATGTGTCCCGTTTCCTGTAATATCGTGCAGACGGGTACCCTGGTCGGATGTGTCCCGTTTCCTGTATTATCGTGCAGACGGGTACCCTGGTCGGATGTGTCCCGTTTCCTGTAATATCGTGCAGACGGGTACCCTGGTCGGTTGTTTCCCGTTTCCTGCAATATCGTGCAGACGGGTACCCTGGTCGGATGTGTCCCGTTTCCTGTAATATCGTGCAGACGGGTACCCTGGTCGGATGTTTCCCGTCTCCTGCAATATCGTGCAGACGGGTACCCTGGTCGGATGTGTCCCGTTTCCTGTAATATCGTGCAGACGGGTACCCTGGTCGGATGTGTCCCGTTTCCTGTAATATCGTGCAGACGGGTACCCTGGTCGGTTGTGTCCCGTTTCCTGTAATATCGCGTTGACGGGTACCCTGGTCGGATGTGTCCCGTTTCCTGTAATATCGTGCAGACGGGTACCCTAGTCGGATGTGTCCCGTTTCCTGTAGTATCGTGCAGACGGGTACCCTGTTCGGATGTGTCCCGTTTCCTGTAATATCGTGCAGACGGGTGGATGCAGATATGGCGGAAGCCTCACGAAGATGGAATCGGCACTAAAGATGGGAAAACCGATTCTTTGGAAATAATTCATTCAAACCGAGTCGTTCTTTTTTTATTTGCTTTTATTTTTGATGATACTTCTAGCCATCTTAGCAGAATCGTGGAATTCTGCTTTTCTTGTCGTCATTTGAGGCATTCTCGAGATCGATGGGAAAATGAAGAAACATTTTTTGGGGAATAATGGGAGGAGAGAGTCGTTTCATTCCTAGGAATGGCCTTTCTTCTTCCAAAACTTTCGAGAGCGGAAGTTAAACTGGAATGAAGATCTTTGTCGTAATCTTAGTTTCTTTTTCCTCGCTATGTTGGCCAGTGTTGTTAAGTATCCTTTTATTGAAAAATATTTGTATTTCAGCATGAAACTGTGGGCAACGATTTTCGAAAAGTGAAGTTACGACGGCGTGAAAACTTCCTTGCAGACTTCAGGCATAAGATTCTTATGTGGATTCGAATTCCGACATTTCCGTTACAATCTAGATCATTCTCAAGATCAATGCACAAATGAACAGAAACTGTTGCAGGATTGTTTGTGCTGGTGGGAAGAAGGGTTCATGTTACGTTAGAGGACGGAATTCAGTCTTTCAAAACTGTCGAAAACGGAAATTAGAGTGAGGATTTCTACTGTAATCGCATTTTGTTTTCTCTTGCGACTTGTCTTCTCCCAGTATTGCCCCAAAATATCCTTTTAATCCATAAATACTGGCATTTCAGCTTAAAAATGGGGGGGGGGGGGTTCCGAATGGCAAAGATTTCTCACGTAATCGTAATTTGTTTCATGCAATTTCACACTGTCCTGTGTTGTTGTTAAATGTTACTTTCCCAAAGAAGTGGGTGCGTTTAAGCTTGATAAAGAAGCGAACATTTTCAGAAAACGGAAGTGACGAAGTTGATAAATATGTAAGAGTTGATGCATGGTGTTGAAAGTATTCATGTTATAGATTTATTTAAAATAATGAAAGTTTTGACATCATGCATGCATGGCCTTCAGGCTGAAAGTTCTTTTAGCGTGATGGATAAAATTATTGTCGTCTGAGGGAATAAAAAATGAAAAGCAACAATGAAAAATAGGGAACTGAATGATATTAACAGAAAGAGGGGAATGATATCAAACAGTTGTTGTGCAATTTTAAGCATGAAGGCTGTGAAGCGGAAATGTTACCAAAAGACAAATATTGCTGAGAAGAAAGTAACACAAGAGAAAAATTGAGCTGATATTCTAGCAAGTACAACAACAAAACGTTACATTGATATTTTCTCATTATATTGACATTTCCTCATCATTATATTGACATTTCCTCATCATTATATTGACATTTCCTCATCATTATATTGTTATGTTCTCCTTATATTGATATTTTCTCATTATATTGACATTTCCTCATCATTATATTGACATTTCCTCATCATTATATTGTTATGTTCTCCTTATATTGATATTTTCTCATTATATTGACATTTCCTCATCATTATATTGTTATGTTCTCCTTATATTGATATTTTCTCATTGTACTGATATTTTCTCATCATTAATTGATATCTTCTCAATATGTTGACATTTCCTCATCATTAAGTTATATTGATATTTTTTCATACTTTTTCATTCTATTGACATGTTCTCATTGTACTGATATTTTCTCATCATTATATTGATATTTCCTCATGATTAAGGTATATTGATATTTTCTCGTTCTATTGACATTTCTCATCATTATATTGATTGTTCCTAATCATTAAGGTATATTGATATTTTCTCGTTCTATTGACATTTTCTCATTATTATATTGATATTTTCTCATTATATTGATATTTTCTCATTATATTGACATTTTCTCATCAATATATTGATATGTTCTCCTTATATAGATATGTTCTTCTTATATTGATATTTTCTCATTGTTCTGATATTTTTTCATCATTATATTGATATTTTCTCAAAATGTTGACATTTGCTCATCATTAAGTAATATTGATATTTTCTCATTCTATTGACATGTTTTCATTCTATTGACATTTTCTCATCATTCTATTGATATTTTCTCATCATTCTATTGATATTTTCTCATATTATATTGACATTTCTTCATCATTATATTGACATTTCCTCATCATTATATTGATATGTTCTCTTTATGTTCATATTTTCTCATTATACTGCAATTTTCTAATTGTACGGATATTTTTTCATCATTATATTGATATTTTCTCAATATGTTAACATTTCCCCATCATTAAGGTATATTGATATTTTCTCAATATATTGACATTTTCTCATCATTCTATTGGCATTTTCATATCATCATAATGATATTTTCTCATCATTCTATTGACATTTTCATATCATCATATTGACATTTTCTCAATATATTCACATTTTCTCATCATTATATTGACATTTTCTCATTATATTCACATTTTGTAATCATTATATTCAGATTTGCTCATGATATAGGCATTTCATAATCATAATATTGATAAAAATTTCAAAGATGACAATCCAATTTTTGATGTAAATGTGACAAGTATGGTAAGTCAGATAATATCCGAAAATTTGAAAATTCCATCGTCCTGCAGCGGTACTCGAACCCGCGTCTCCCAGATAGCGCTCGGGTGTGCTAACCACTACACACCCAGGACGACCAAGTCTCAAGTTTCCGATTAATTTGAATATAACCATCACAGGATTCGCTAGTCGAAGCAACCGTCTTTCATGGTTAGCGAATCTGGAGGTAAAGAATCATATCGCGTGATTGCCCGGAGAAGCAGATAAATCATGAAATAAATACAGGGTTACACCATATAATACGAATTTTGAAGATGACAATCCGATCTTTGGCGTAAATGTGACAAGGATGGTAAGTCAGATAATATCCGAAAACTTGAAAATGTCATCGTCCTAGAGCGGGACACGAATCCGCGTCTCCCAGATAGCGCACGGGTATGCTAACCACGACACCACCCAGAACGACCAAGTCTCAAGTTTCCAATTTATATTAAAATTAATCGGAAACTTGAGACTTGGTTGTTCTGGATGGTGTAGTGGTTAGCATACCCGGGCGCTATCCGGAAGACGCGGGTTTGAGTCCCGCTTCAGGACGATGGAATTTTCAAGTTTTCGGATATTATCTTACTTACCATCCTTTTCAGATTTACACCAAAAATCGTATCGTCATCTTCAAAATTTGTATTATATGGTGTAATCCCGTATTTTTTTCATGATATCTTTTTGTTGTAGAAATGTTTGTGTTTCAGTTTGGGAATAAAGGCAAACCTTTCGGAGACCGGAAGCTAAAAGCAGCAAAAACAGTTTCGGTGATCGTTTCTCCTTTCTTTTCTTTTCTTCTTTTTGCTGTGTTTCGGCTGCCATGTATTGTTAAATCTAATCTTAGCTTTTTTGAAGATAGAAAACTATATAACGTGGTGAGTTTCGTTTCTTTCTATTTCTTTTTATTTCTGAAGTGTAAGCTATTTTCGCTTTTTGCCGGCAGTTACATATCTTACCCAGTCTTATTATTCGTAGCACCATGATATCCATCGCAGACTATTCAGGAACTTTCTGCTATGGGGCTTCGTGTTTACAGAACGATTTCCATTTTATCGATTTCAAGTTGAACGCTTTCATTCATTTTATTCGGTGATTCTTCTGGTTAAGAGAACTTGCGCATAGGAAATCGATTCTGAGTCGGATCCTTTTACCCGGTGATACTGCCGGTTTAGAGAACTGTTTGTGTCAAAGGATTGGATTCTGGGTCGGATCCTTTCGTTCGTTTCAGTCGGTGATACTTCCGGTTCAGAAAACGATTTTTGTCAGGAGTTGATTCAGAGTAGAATCCTTTTGTCCAGTGATACTGCCGGTTTAGGGAACGGTGTCTAGGGAATCCATTCTCAGTCGAATACTTTCCTTTATTTTTTCGGTGATACTTCTGGTTTAGGGAACTACTTGTGTCTAGGGAATGAATTCTGAGTCGGATCCTTTCGTTCGTTTCATTCGGTGATACTTCCGGTTTGGAAAACGATTTGCGTCTTAGGAATTGATTCTGAGTGGAATCCTTTCGTCCGGTGATACTGATGGTTTAGGGAACGATTTGTGTCTAGGGAATCCATTCTAAGTCGAATCGTTTCCTTCGATTTTTTCGGTAATACTTCCGGTTTAGGGAACTACATTTGTCCAGAGAAACAATTCTGAGCCAGATCCTTTCGTTCCGTGATATTTCCGGTTTAGAGAACCATTTGTATCTAGGTAAACGATTCTGAGTTGGATCCTTTTATTACTGTCGTTCGGTGATTCTTCGCTTTAGATAACGACTTGTGCCTAGGGAATCCATTCTGAGTCAGATCCTTCCGTTCGCTAATACTTCCGGTTTAGAGAACCATTTGTGTCTAGAGAATATATTGTGAGTCGGATCTTTTCGTTCGGTAATATTTCCAGTTTAGCGAACGACTTGTACCTAGATAATCGATTCTGAGTCGGATCCTTTCGTTCTCGTCGTTTGGTGATACTTCCGATTTAGATAACGATTTGTGTCTAGGTAAACGATTGAGTCGAATCCTTTCGTCTGGCGATACTTCCGATTTAGGGAACGCCTTGTCTCTAGGGAATTGTGTCTGAGTCGGATCCTTTCTTTCGTTTTGTTCGGTGATACTTCCGGTTTAGAGAACGATTTGTGTCTAGAGAATCGATTCTGCGTCGTATCTTTTTGTCTGGTGATACTTCCGGTTCAGAGAACCATTTGTTTCTAGGAAATAGATTCTGCGTCAGATCTTTTCGTTCGTTTCGTTTAATGACAGTTCCAGTTTAGATAACGATTTGTGTAAAGGGAAAAGATTCTAAGTCGGATCCTTTCGTTATTTAGATGTTCACTCCTTGGAGGTACATACATTATAGAGCAACCTCCATGACTGACATTTCCGGCTGAAACTTAAAAATCGTAGTGGACGATTTCTAAGTTTCACTTTGTTTTTAATTGTACGCAAAAAGGTTTCCATTGGTTTTCATAGAGTATAAGTTCGCTTAAAAAACGTTCACGTAATTTATTGGGTTTATACACTTCTGAATAAGGTAAGGTTTTCTGACAAGAACACGAACCTCACCGAGACACCAAGTTGAAATTTTGATGTCTAGCGAAAAGTAATTCTAACTGATTCATTCAGGGAATCGGCTGTTTTGCTGAATCCATTCTTTTCAAGAAAGATTCGTCGTGAATGACTGATTTTGGTGACTCGTTATTTTTAGTCGAATTGTTCTGAACGACACATTTTTACCCGCCATGTCAAGAAGGAGTTGTTAAGGATTGTGAGACCCGATTACGGTTTCTGGTGAGTTTAATTGGCACACTGTGACCTAGAGTTAACCTAGATGTGTTTCTGAACTGCTCACGCTACGTGTCCATCCTTGAAGACCATCTGCATCAGGGCATGTTGATTCTGCACTTATAAGGCAATGGGCTTTTACAACTGGATAAGCGCCTCCTGAGTTGAGGAGATAATTGTAAAACGCTTTTCACACCTAGTGAATTGTTTTCGATTGGGGGATTTAAGTACTACCGTGAGCAATTCAATGGGCTACAAGCAGTCTTCCGTCCCTTATTTAGTGTCACTGGCTCCAGGGAAAGGGGAGAGCCAGAGTCATAAGACGAACACAGCATCCATTCCTCCACGGGATCCGAAACTGAACTCATCTCGGAGGAATGGACAGAAGCTATCGCTTAGACCACTGAGTCACCTGAGCAACCCTAGTGAATTCAATGCCTTTCTGTGTGACTGCCCTTATCAAGGCGAAAGGCGGGCCTAGTCGTTACTAGGTAGATGCACCATGACTTCTGTCCAGTCAGTGTATATACGTATAATTTTAGTAAAGACTTCCAGCTTACAACCCGAATTTTACAGTGAAGCATTTTTTAGACTTTTCAGAAATAACCCGAATTTTACAGTGAAGCAAGTTCAGTTAGCTAAGCCTCAAGCTCAGCTTAAGCTGTATGAGCGTTAAGCTTCAAGCCAAAGTTAACTTTAAACCTAAAGTAAAAGTCAAATCTACAACCCAGAAAATAACGTTTATGAGTAACGAAATTTACATAAGAAACAGAAACTCAACAGTGTAAAAACGCAAATTTGACGTTGTTGAAGATCTAACTCGTACCCTTGCGTTCCGGAGCAGAATGTTTTCTCAATTAAGGTACACCGACAGAATTTATCACTGCAACTTTGCCGTCTTGACATGTGCTTCACCTCTGCAGTACATTATATGTATCTGTCATGTAGTTCCTTGGGATTTTACTGCCAGCGTCAGGTAACGACACTTTGGGGTATCCACAAGGATTTGATAAAAATTTCTTAATTCTATTCCCGTTCGTCGTACTTCAGCACTCTGCATATGCAAATAATTCTACAATACTGAGTAGAGCACTACTGAATCTACACGTTTCAACTTTTCCTCATTTTAAGTGGTAGGAGGCCTCAATTAGAATTCTTGCCTCCGCCCCAAAACACATGTTTCAACTTTTCTCATTTTAAGTTGTAGGAGGCCACAATTCGATCTCTTACCTCCGGCCAACAATACATGCTTCAACTTTTCCTCATTTTAAGTTGTAGGAGGCCTAAATTCGAGCTCTTGCCTCCGGCCAAAAATACATGTTTCAACTTTTCCTTATTTTAAGTTGTAGAAGGCCTCACCTCCTGCCAAAAGTACATGTTTCAACTTTTCCTCATTTTAAGTTGTAGGAGGACTCAATTCGATCTCTTACCTCCGGCCAAAAATACACGTTTCAACTTTTCCTCATTTTAAGTTGTAGGAGGCCACAATCCGATCCCTTACCTTCGGCAAAAAATACATGTTTCAACTTTTCCTCATTTTAAGTTGTAGGAGGCCTAAATTCGAGCTCTTGTCTCCGGCCAAAAATACATGTTTCAACTTTTCCTCATTTTAAGTTGCAGGAGGCCTCAACTCGAGCTCTTGCTTCTGACAAAAAATACAGGTCTTAACTTTTTGAATTTAAGTCGAGCTTTTGCCTCCAGACAAAAATACATGTTTCAAATTTTCCTCATTTTAAGTTGCAGGAGGCCTCAACTCGAGCTCTTGCTTCTGACAAAAAATACGTGTCTTAACTTTTTGAATTTAAGTCGAGCTTTTGCCTCCAGCCAAAAATACATGTTTCAACTTTTCCTCATTTTAAGTTGTAGGAGGCCTAAATTCAAGCTCTTGCCTCCGACCAAAAATACATGTTTCAAGTTTTCCTCAGTTTAAGTTGTAAGTGACCACAATTCGAGCTCTTGCCTCCGGCCAAAATTACATGTTTCAACTTTTCCTCATTTTAAGTTGTAGGAGGTCTCAATTCGAGCTCTTACCTTCGACAAAAAAATACATGTCTCAACTGTTTCGAATTTAAGTGGTAAGATGACTTAATCCGAGCTCTTGCCTACGGTCAAAAATTGGAAGTCACGCCTCAGGTCCACTGTTGCAATTCTGTTTATAACCAATTCACATTTGACCCTGTCTATTGATCTACTGAGAGATTTTCGTAAATCAGAGGAATATACTGATATTTCTTCATGTTAGAGTAACTCCTGGTTTTCCCACTGTTGTCTATACGTTTTTAACTTGCGACGTAACGTTTTGTCACATGCTTTTTTCTATAAACTCTATGATAATTTGCATGATGCACTTCTAATGATAATGCTATATAATTTTTCAAGTAATTTATTACGATTACTCTTATTAAATATCTTGAGAATTAAAAGCGGTCGAGAGAGTACCCTGAGATTCTTTGTAAACTATTTATGCTAGGTGTCTTTCGCATGCCAAGTGCTTTGTGGGTGTGAAATAAATGAGTGATATGAGAATATTCGAAGATATCGCTCTTTCCACGTTCAGCAACACACAACAACCGAAAAATTGTTATTCGGCCACCGCCCGGGATTTGAATCCCGGATCTCTCGATATCTAGCCAAGTGCGGTAGCCTTACACCACGGTGGCCAACAATCCACGGCGCTCTGTGTGTTTTTCTGTCAGCATCTGACATTATAAATCCGTAAGATGGGCTCAGCTACAGAGACGTCTCCATTTGGTGGGCATTAACGGCACTGGCTATATATTAATTATAGCAGTCCAAAGGGCGAGATCCAAAGTGAAAATCCTCCAAATACGTGGCGTCAGTGAATAAACAAAGACATCGCTCTTTCCACGTTTAGCAACGCACAGGACGTTAGTGAGCCCATCTTACGGATTAATAATATCAGATGCTGACAGAAAAACGCACATAGTGCCATGGATTGTTGGCCACCGTGGTGTGAGGCTAACGGCCTCGGCTAGATATCGAGAGATCCGGGGTTCGATTCCCCGGCGGTTGCCGAATAACAATTTGTCGGTGGCTGTGCGTTGCTAAACGTGAAAAGAGCGATGTTTCTGTTTATTCACTGACGCCACGTATTTGCAGGTTTTTTTTTTACAAGAATATACATTTATTTGCGTACAACACATTGTATTCATTCGCGTCACACATGAGCGCACGTTGCCACAGTTTGTTAGATTCGTAGCAAAATTATCTCGTTACAACTAACAATAAAGTTTATTAATGCCTGATATGAGCACTACCTAGGTAGATGGGTTAATGAATATGATTATCGCAAAAATGGGTAAATGAATATTATTGTCACAATGAAAGACGATATGGGAGTCACAAGGCTAAACATTTACTAAACTATGACAACAGTATTTGGACAATCAGCTTTTCAAAAGATTATTATTATTATTACAAAGCAATAACAGTGTTGCTGGGCCAGCACTCAAGCCAGCAGTGGCCCAGCACAATGTTGGCGCTGCCCAACCGTCGGTAAAATGTCCCGGCGGCCACCACATGGCCCAGCAGTTCAGGCTAGCAGCTGGGCAACATTTGGCACCCCATCAGTTGTCATATACTAGAAGGACCGCTTAAAGACTGCTTGACGTAACTGATGGTTTGCCGCATCTTGTTCGCCAATTTCCCTGTAGTAGCCATAAAAAAGAAAGATAGCCGTAGTTTCCCAAAGCCACAACAACTTTATTTTTGTCCCTACGAAAATTCTGGGTGACGGCATGGGACTGTGGAAGCTTTTGCAATGCGTCCTAAAAAACGCCCGCTGGGAACTGGCTGCAAGCGAATCAACGACAGTCCGCTTGCGAAAGGAGCGTTCTAACCACTACATTGGTTCGCAACGCACAAGCCTTTTGCTTGAAGCTGAGCCTCTTTCAAGCGCGATGTGAAACTAAGGGTTCTCTTTTTAATTTTACAATATTGCGAGGGCCGCCCCGGTGGCGCAGTGGTCTAAGCGATGGCCTCTGATCATTCTTCCGAACGGGGTCCGGGTTCGAATCCCGGTGAGGCATGGATGTTGTGTTTGTCTTACGGCACTGGCTCTCTCCCTTCCCTGGAACCAGTGACCCTAAATTAGGGACGGGCGACTGCTTATATCCCATTGAGTTGCTCACGGTATTCGTTAAACCTCCAATCAAAAAAAAAATAAATATTGCGAGGTATTTTTCATAAATGTCCGCTTCATATAATTCATAAATTTATTTTTTCAACGTAACGATTGTTTTTAGTTACCTTAAAGGAAACTCATTTTCAACAAGCGTACCAACTAAAAGGCGCCTTCCAAAATTATGTGCTGTCCTTGCGGTCTTGAAAGACGATTGTTTAATTAATATATTTATTTACCCCTTGATGTCACATTCTGTTGCATTATAACGTTGTAAATTTCCTTTCCACAGTCCGAAGCTACATTTGTTTTAAAGAGGAAAGATGTTTTTTTACTTCTCGTTACTTTTAGCAGCGAATTCCTCAAATCCTTTGTATTCTACTTATGGATGAGTACATTATATCCACATAGCGTTGCTTTTTTTTTTTTTTTCTAATAATTTATAAATTTTCTACGTATGCAATTCTTATTTTTCCCCAACATAACGATTTCTTAATGTTCTTCCGGGACTTTTGTTTGAAGCGGTTTATTGTATATTAAAACGAAAGATTATACAGGAATTATTTCTTGTTATTCATGGGTGGGTGTATTTCATGGCTGTGTGTATTCTCGGTTCTTTATGTATTAGTGAAGGAATTTTGCTACGAAATGAGTTTATATAAATACACGAGAGTAACTGATTATTTCTTACAGTTCGTTAATAAATATTTATATAAATTTCTTCCGACAATGATCTTCGTCGACGCGGCATTTCATTAGGAAATTAATTCGCCTCGTTACATATGACTTCTTTTTCTTAATATCCACTGAGATAACGCGATGGCGATAGCGTCGTCTTCAGCTAACTGGTACCACGAGATACACAGCGCGTGTTGCTTCTGCGCATGCGCAGTCCCGTTGCTTCCACCTGGTGTTGGGGTTTCATTGGTTGCCAGCTACGGGCCACTAGTGGCACTTGCTTGGAATCCCGCAATTCACGGCGATGCTGCAGGGCCATCAATGGCTACCAACTGATGGCGCTGCCACCAACGGACCGCCACCGAGCCGTGAGCGGCAGATTTCAACCAGCAGTGACCCATCACTGCCAGCAGGTGGCCAGCAGTTTCCCAACAGTTGTGTCTTTGCTGGGTATTATTCAGATTTAGACGAACGAAAGAAAGGAACCTGACACCGATGAAATGTAATATAGTAACGAAATTCCATCTGCGCACGCGCAAGCTAAAATTTGGCTGCAAGATAGAAAGAAAAGGCAAATAGCAAGTGTGTATGTGAAGCAGATTGGTAACTTTTCATCTTAGATTAATAGAAGTGTGACACCCTGTGACGTATATTCTAATTTAACTTTCATTTTTAGTTTCTTTTCCTATATAAATTTGAGTTTTTTCGCTTTTCCACTTTCCAGACTTAACATGATATCTTCTGTCTTACATGAATGAGGTTGGCAACACCTTTGAGGTCAGAGAGACTGCCGTATGATAAGAATGTTAAATAAAAATGACGATACAGCAGCTGCTTAGTGTGTGTGTGTGTGTGTGTGTGTTCAATCGTTGTTAAGATAGATTATACGACAGATAATTAGCCCTTTAACTGGCTGGACCGAAATAACTCAGGTGAGAATAATGAGCTGAAATCAGTTCGAAAGTATATATGCACTAGTCTAAGAAGTGGGTAAAACGCTGCTGGACGGAGTTAACCTCAGAATTAGAGAGCGTTGCTTAAAGTGGTCATTTAAGGGAATGATTGACCTTAATCTTTTCTGACTAACTGCTAAAAGGGATGTAACAATGGCGACGGAAGGAGAGAGAGAGAAGATATTTAAGTAACTTGTTTCTGCCTAGCATCGTGATGTCCGTGTCAGGGGGACTAGATACTGACACCATGATACTGGAAAGAAACAAGATATTTCCCTTAATTCTTTAAGTCATAGAGCAGATAAGAAGATAACTCAAAAATAGACGACTAGCAGAGACCTCGTATCAATAGAGATAGGTTTATGGTGAGTAACATTAAGATGAGAAGAGGAAAGGAACTGTTTTGCAGTAGCTTTCGTTAAAACTTGTAGCAATGAGCATATTTCAGTTTGAGAAATTCAATAAGTTTTGGATACCATTTTGTTCACGTACATCGGCCGCTTAAAGGGTTTTAAGACAGTATATGTTAAGTGTAAAACTCTCAGTGCTATACTTTGGATTTCATGTACTGTGAAGGACAAATAAAAGGTTATCGTAAGTTTGACTTCTGTATATGTTTCCTCTGGCCGTAAAACCCTAATTTGAGCTATGCCGTGCAACTACTGCATCGTATTCTCATTTAGTTCAACATTTCCTTAGTCGTGGTTTTAGACATAGCTTAACACCAATCTCGCACACGAAAACAGATTACCCCATCGTGTGAAATATTGTTTTAAAGCCCTCGTGTAAAGCAGGTAATCCCCATACCCGTTTACAGTAATGTTCTCGTAATTTCTACAGATTTTAAGGCGATATTGTTACTTTTATGTAAAGCACGTTGCAGTAAAGTTCGGCGATAATTTAGTAATATATATTGTTGAGAAACAATGAAATTACCTGTTGTAGAGTCACTTCATGGGACTGCATCTGTGTGATCAGATTTCAGCAATAGTTTTGGCTACCTCAGTTATCCATTTTCGTTACATCAAAAATCATTACATCAAAAGTTCTTATTTGGGATTTACTTTACGGCTGTCGGGAAGATGCGTAGAATCAAAAATTGTCATGTGGTGCGCAGTTCAGAGCCAAAACTGGAACCGCTGTTTCTTTTTCTGTTTTTTTTTAATTCTCTGATCTACTGGTTTCAGCCGAAAGTCTCTGGAAACACAGGCTGAGAGTAACCAGCGCATGTGTACACTATATTATCAAAAGTATTCCAATACCACAATGTTTTGGGATAAATAGCTGCATTATCGCAATCAGTAGCTAATCGGTCCACCTTTTGCTTGTATGACAGCGACCACACGTCGAGGAATACTGGTCGAGAATACTGGTCGAGAATACTGGTCGAGGGATACTGATCCAGTATACTGGTCGGATATTGCTTGGGATACTGTCGAGGTATACTGATCAAAGATACTGGTCGGATATTGGTTGGGATACTGTCGAGGGATACTGGTCAAGGATACTGGTCGGATACTGGTTAGGATACTGACGAAAGATACAGATCGAGGATACTGACGAAAGATACAGATCGAGGATACTGGTCGGATACTGGTTGGGATACTGTCGAGGGATACTGATCAATGATACTAGTCGGATACTGGTTGGTATACTAATCGAGGATACAGGTCTATACTGGTCGAGGATACTGGTCGGATATTGGTTGGAATACTGTCGAGGGATACTGGTAGATGGATACTGATAGAGGATACTGGTCTATACTGGTCGCGGATATTGGTTGGGATACTGGTCGATGGATACTGGTCGATGGATACTGATCGAGGATACTGCTCTATACTGGTCGAGGATATTGGTTGGGATACTGTCGAGGGATACTGATCGAGGATACTGGTCTATACTTGTCGAGAATACTGGTCGGATATTGGTTGGGATACTGTCGAGGGATACTGATCGAGGTACTCGTATATACTGGTGGGATATTGATTGGGTTACTGTCGAGTGATACTGATCAAGGAAACTGCTCTGTACTGGTCGGATATTGGTTGGGATACTGTCGAGGGATACTGATCGAGGATACTGCTCTGTACTGGTCGAGGATACTGGTAGGATATTGGTTGGGATACTGTCGAGGGATACTGATCGAGGATACTGGTCGGATATTGCTTGGGATACTGTCGAGTAATACTGATCGAGGATACTGGTCTATACTGGTCGGATATTGGTTGGGATACTTGTCGTAGGATACTGATCGAGGATATTGGTTGGGATACTGTTGAGGGATACTGGTCCATACTATTTGAGGATACTGGTGGGATATTGGTTATGATACTGATCGAGGGATATCGATCGAGGATACTGGTGGGATATTGGTTGTAATACTGATCGAGGGGTACTGATCGAGGATATTGGTCTATACTTGTCGAAGATACTAGTCGGATATTGGTTGGGATACTGTCGAGGGATACTGATCGAGGTACTGGTTAATACTGGTGGGATATTGGTTGAGTTACTGTCGAGTGATACTGATCAAGGAAACTGGTCTATATTGGTCGGATATTAGTTGGGATACTGCGAGGGATGCTGGTCGAGGTTACTGCTCTGTACTGGTCGGATATTAGTTGGGATACTGTCGAGGGATACTGATCGAGGATACCGCTCTGTACTGGTCGAGGATGCTGGTCGGATATTGGTTGGGATACTGATCGAGGGATACTGATCGAGGATACTGGTCGGATATTGCTTGGGATACTGTCGAGTAATACTGATCGAGGATACTGGTCTATACTGGTCGGATATTGGTTTGGATACTGGTCGAGGGATACTGATCGAGGATATTGGTTGGGATACTGTCGAGGGATACTGGTCCATACTATTTGAGGATACTGGTGGGATATTGGTTATGATACTGATCGAGGGATACTGATCTAGGATACTGGTGGAACATTGGTTATGATACTGATCGAGGGGTACTGATCGAAGATACTGGTCTATACTGGTCAAGGATACTGGTCGGATATTGGTTGGTATACTGTCGAGGGATACTGGTCTATTGATCGAGGATTACCAATTTCTGGCAGATCTCGTCAGAAATGGCTTTCCATTCGTCCTGCAAACCTGGTACCAGGGTGGAGAGCGAGGACTGTCGTTGTGGTCGATTTTGTATTCGTCGCTCCAGTTCATCCCAGAAGCATTCTATGGGATTAAGATCAGTACTCTGAGCAGTCAAGTCTAACGTTTCCACCTCATTTTCAGTAAACCAGCCATGAATACTCCGTGCAATGTGGAAGGGAGTTCGATCTCTTTGAAAGAAACAACGGTCATTTTCATAATACTGGTTCATTGTTGGTAGGCCAATTATCAGAATGTCGAGGCTGCACTTCAGAGTTCATAATTTGTGGTATAATAACCAACAGGCTGAGTGACTCTCATCGACAAAAACCAAATTCATAACATGCTCTATCTACCACCGAACTTAACAGACTCCTGATGACTGTCTTGCTCTTCAAACTGACGTCAGTAATTTGCTTCAGTGGTGTACATTAAACTGTCTCTACCTCAACATCTCCAAGTGTCGTTTCTTTTTCGCGGAAAAAAAAAACAATCCTTTTTGACTACAAAGCTGGCGAGTATACTCTTATCCGGGAGTAACGTTTGATTCGAACCTGGACTTTAAAAGTCTATGACGTAGAAGTTTTTACGTCCTTCTACGTTATTTTAAAAAAACATAACCATAAGATGAAGTAGTTCCTAAATTAAACCTTAACGGCCAGATGAAACATGTAAACAACAGAAGTCAAAGTTACGAAAAAGATGCTTTATTCAGGATGTAGCACTTCCATAACAAATCATAACATTACATAGTACTTCGCATTAAACTCTCCACACACCACACAGCTCTTAACACAACGCTCTACAACACAACGCTCAACTTGCAACACTTCTCCAAGCAACGCTCTCTTTAACAACGCTCGCCAAGCAACAGTTTAGTCGTCGTTTTTATCTCTCGTTCTTATCTTATCTCAGGCATACGTTACGTTCATTCAACCTCAATTATGTTGCCAACAGTATTCGTTTGAGAGAAAAGATATCACGTTAAGAGTGAAGTATAACTGAGAATAAACTCAAGATTTACATAGGGAAAGAAACTAAAAAAGGAAAGTTAATTTAGAATATACGTCACAAGTCATATCAAAAGAATTGTACGTACAGCTTTCAGAAATCTTGGATTTCTCATGCGACATTCCAATCATATCTCGAATACTCTGACACTTATTCGCATTTTTGAGACTACGGTAAGATCCTCACTGGAATATGCGGCGATCATTTGTAACCCTGGCCTCGAGCCAGAAGTGACTTTAGATCTTTTGGGCCCCTAGGCGCTAAAAGATTCAGGGCCTCTTCTTGTTGCCTCAGAAATTTTCATTTGTTAGATTAACAAAAAAAAGTAATAATAAAGTCAAGAAAAAAGTTTTAACGCATTTTGAAATTCCAATTCTTATTATTGGAACGTTTTGTAGGAAACTGTGTTAGTGTAATCACTTTGTCTGTGTGTGCACATCGAAATTTTTTGTTTTTACTGATATTTCCAAAAACATTTTTGCGGCAAATAGGAAATCTAAGGATATTAGGTTTGGCACTTTCAGTTGCGGATTTCCAAATACGCATAAGAATTAAATGGAAAAGTGAGAACCACAGCTTTTCGAGTACGAGTACCATTTAAACTTCTGTTTTTTCAAAAGTTAATTCTATGCCGCTTTAAGGAACAGAAAAAATGAGAATAGTTGATAATTATCAGTATTAAACCAGAGGAAGACAAAGTAATAAAAAAATATTTTTACAACACAATAGAAATTTCTTTTAGTAGTATTACATAAAAAAAAGATAAATACTGTGACATTCTCGAATTTCTTTTTTTGTTTTCTTTTTTTCAGCCTAAATATTAGCTCTTTTGGTTTAGACTTGTTTTGGGGGTAATAGAGCTTAGGAAGAATTTCATTACCCTGTCCGAAAGGGAAAAAAGCAATAAACAGCGAACGATCATCAAGATAGCTTCTTCAAGCAGTCCTCATTGCAACTCAAGGATAAAGGAATTTCGAACACAGACGTTTTCCTTTGGCTGGAAGTAGCATGACAATTTATGTAAGAGCAGTCTAGTTAAGTATTCGCCTTACACAATGAAAAGTTTGAGAAGCGTGAATTCTTCCTTCACTTGTCCTTTCAAACAAAACCTGCAAATCGATAAGAACTTGAAAACTTGAAGTGTCAACAACAGCAAGAAAAATACAATGTTACTGATATGAGAAAGTAAAGTATGAATTCACAATACAAATAAAGTGGTCGCTTTAAGGATTTATTTTTTTCGGTTACTGAAACCCAAAACAATACTGACAATCCAATTATACGTTTTCTGGGCCCCTCAAACTCTGCGGCCCTAGGGGACCACCCAGTGTGCCTATTTGGAAATCAGGCACTGATCTCTGCAACCGAGAAGGAAGGCTCTCCAACTCAAGTTCCTGTACGGCATCATCAATGGAGAGATTGTTGATACTCAAATTGTAAACCAATAAAGTTTCCGTGTCCCACGTTTACCAAGGACAAAACGTGAACTATTTGCAGTGCCATTTTGCAGAATCGATGCTGGAAAAACTTCTCCGTTATGTAAAATGTATAGGCTTCACAAATCACTTGAAAAATGTCCGCGTATTTTTAATGTAAGGAATAATTTCTTTCATAAAGCATGTTTTGCAAGACTGTAAATTTCACTTGGTAATTATCAATGTAAATATTACCATAGCAATTCCTGTAACTAGATAAACCATCTGTAGGGATGTGCTTACAAATAAATAAATAAAAACAAGAAAGGTGACACCGAATTTTCGGGTGTAATGATCATGTCTTTTGAATCCGTTCTGACGCAAATTAAATTTATCAAAGCTATTCAAAGTCAATGGAACCGGTATGGAAAACATTAGTATTTGACGTAAGAAGTTTTTCAATCGGGTTTTTAATCCCTCTGATTGCAGGCTTGTTCGTTAAGAAAAATTTGAATTCACACTGCTGGACAATTGCTAAGGACGGATCATAAACAGCTATATAGCGCAAAAAAAAGTAAGTGTGGTTGGAAGCCAAGTGAAATAAAATAATGTCAGAATGCCAGGACATTACAAGAAAGAAAATTTATTGTGCTCTGAAATCCAGAAGGCTTTGGAACGTGTTCAAGGGACAAACAGGCCATTTGGTGCAGAATACGTAAACGTGAAAAAAATGCAATTACCGTCCGCAGGCGTTCCGGCGTAAGATGTCAATACGGGATATGGCCCCCATGGAGGGCGATGCAAGATTCCACACGTCGTGTCATGCTTTGCACAACATTATCAAGCAGCTGTTGGGGTAATTTATCCCATTACTCTGTCAGTGCACGGATGACGGTGTCCTTGTTTATTGGAGGGCATTGGCGACCAGCAAGACTCCTCCCCAAAGCATCCCACACATTTCAATGGGATTCAGATCTGGAGAACGTGCTGGCCATACGAGGCGTTCAATATCCTCGCTTTCAAGACACTCCTGGACAGCGACTGTTCGATGACATGTTGCGTTGTCGTCCATGAAAATGAATCTATCACCGACAGCACCACGGAACATGCGAATATGAGGTAGCAGAACATCATTAATATATCGTTGGCCAATCATAGTCCCAGTTGGAAGCACATAGATGGACGTACGGCCATTGATCATGATGTCAGCCCATACCATTACACTACATGTCAGATATCGGTCCCTTTCCTGTATGTTTGCTGGACAATATGCAGTACCACTATCACGTCAGATCAGTTGTCGTCAACAATCAGACGACAGACTGTATCTACTCTCATCTGAGAAGAGGACAGCAGACCAATCGCTTTCTGTCCAATTGCGATGTTCATGGCACCATTGCAAACGGGTGGTATGGTGACGTCTGGACAATGGGATGCACACAACAGGACGGCGGGCGTATAGTCCTCCTTCATGCAAACGTCTGGCGACAGTTTTTCGGGAGATCCGCTTGCCAGTAGCAGCCATAAACTGATTTGCTACCTAATTAGCTGTGCTGCGCCGGTGTCTTTTTGTTGATAGCACTGTGTTCCGATCTTCTGCAGGTGTCGTACTGCGAACACGACCTCCCCGTGACGTTTGCTACACTCTCCATTTGTTTGAAATGATTTCCAAAGCCTTGAAACAACACTGTGGCTGACGTCGAACTCCCTGGCAACACCTGTTATTTTTCGCCCTTCTTCAATCTTGCCAAAAATACGGCCACGCGTAAAATCATCTAGGTGATGTCGAGAAGACATACTGAAAATTGCAAGTTCGTCAATTGATTCTTTCGCTTTCAACTTTGCGTTTGAACAACGTCGGTCAATACGCGTCAAATCCTTTATATCTCTTATCAGCGATATGACTTCACGAACAAGTTCGGCAATCCAAAATTTGCATACGCACAACACGTCTTACTGTATCCCGCACTTATGCTAATTTCCACCTTTTCCTGCTTTCCTTTTTATGGTTGCTATCGTTGCTATTGTCATACGTCCTTAGCAATTGTCCGGCAGTGTATATAAGAAACATTTCACAGCCGAAACGCTCTCCAACAAAGAAATAATTTTTCAAATCGGACTCTCCTAAGCAGAGATATGGACAAATATAGGATATGCATTTACGCCCCCTGGGGGAAAAACCATTCATTATTTTAGGAAGAAAGTTATTCTCAAAAGGTTTTTCAAAGTGAGCGGTGTCGATCCAAGAAAAAAAATCCGTCGAGTTTTCAGGAGCTCGGATTTTGCTGCAAATACATCAGAAGCCGAAATTAACACTTATGCCCCCTGGTGGCAAAACCATTTTTTACCAAACATTAGAAATTATCTGAAAAACATTTTCCATCAGGTCTTGTGTGCGATACGGAAAGAATTTTTCAAATCGGAGTTTTAGAAGCAGAAATAACGCCTAAAACTCAATTTACATTGCGCCCCCTAGCAGAAAGTCTATGATATACTTGAAAATTTTGAATTTATATGAAACAAATTTCGCATTGCAAACACTATCCAACAAAGAAGGAAGTTTTCAAATTGGACTCCTAGAAGTAGAGATATTTACAAAAATAAGATATACATCTACGCCCCCTGGCGTAGAAACCATGCAGTATTTTAAGAAAAAAATATTCCTAAAAGGTTTGTTCACGTGAATGGCATCAGTCCACGAAATATTTTTTTTAAATCGAGATTGTAGAAGCTCAGAATTTATGATAAATACATCAGAAACAAAAATTAACACTTACGCCGCCTGGTGGCCAAAGTATTATTTACCAAAAAATAGAAATTATATGCAAAAGATTGTCCACCAGGAGTTGTATGCGTTGAAGAAAAAAATTAATTTTCAAATCGGAATTTTAGAAGAAGAGATATAGGGGGAAACGCAATTTTCTTTTACGCACCTTAGCGGAAAATCTATGCTTAACTTGAAAAAGTAACTATACCTAAAATACTCTTCGACATAAATGGATATGAAATATAAAAGAAGTTTGTCAATCGGATGTTTGGAAGCAAATATATGGGATAAAAATATATTTTGAATTCGACATCATCTGCATTTGCGCGCTCTAGCGGCCAAATTGTACGTCGTAAGAAAAAACGAAATGAAGGATCGGACTAATATTTACACATATATCGTGTCTACAGACGGACGGACGGACGGACAAGCCGATAACATGAACACGATCCTTTTTTACGCTTTAGGTTGAAGAATCGTATATGCTCCAGCTTTGTCTGTCGGTCTGTGTCCTTTCGCTTGTCGGTACGATAACTCGCTAAAAAATGGTTCTATTTCGATGACAGTTTAGTATGTGGTAGGGGACTACCTGGGGATGAACCCTATTGAAAGTAAGCGAAGTGGGGTCAAAGGTCAGGACATAGGAGGGGATCCATTCCATCGCACTTATGCATTATAACTTAAGTAAAAATGATTAGATTGAGACAAAACGTTATCATGTTGTTCCGGAAGTATACTGAACCGTGCTGTTTAATATCACCGAAATGGGGTCAAAGGTCAGGGCACAGGAGCAAGATTTATTCCACAGCCATTATCCTCATATCTTGACTGATTCTATTGCAACAAAACTTTAGTATGTTGTTCCGGAGGTACACTGAGCCAATTCTGTATAATATCATGGAAATGGGGTCAAAGGTCAGGGCACAGTGGCGATATTTATTCCTCAGCCATTATCCTCATAACTTGAGAAATGATTTCTGGTACGATGGAAGACGTATCCTAATCAATGCATTGCATGATTTTACTAACTTCTTTACAAAAGACTTGCTAAAAAGAAAACAGTCCAAAGAAAATCATTCTCAGGGCTGTCGCCAAATCCAAACACGCCCGTCAGATTGGAAGAGTGAAAAGCGCGACTCATTAATCCAAAGAACAGCTTTCCAGTTGCCCACAATCCATTACAAAAGGAAGACACAGCACTCCAACCCAGCAAAAACACAAGTGCTGTGAAACTGCTGGCTGAAATCTGCCGTACACGGCTCAGTAGTAGTCCGTTGCCGGCCGCGCTATCAGTTGGCGAGTAATTGAAGGCACTGCAGCATCGCCGTGAATTGTGGGCCACCAAACAAGTGCCACTAGTGGCCCGTAGCTGGCAACCGATGCAACCCCAACACCAGATGGAAGCAACGGGATTGCGCATGCGCAGAAGCCACATAGCTGTGTCTCTCATGGTACCAGTTAGTTGAAGACGACGCTATTGCCATCGTGTTATTTTAGTGGATGTTAAGAAAAAAAGCCATATGTAGAGAAGCCAATTAATTTCCTTATTAAATGCCACGTCGACGAAGATATCAGATTAAGCCATGGAATAATAGATTACAGCCGTGAAATACATCGACTCCATTCACATGAATAACAAGAAATAATTTAAAAGCGCTTGAGACAAATGTCCTGGAAAAACATTAAAAAACGTTTGTCGGAAAAAAAAGTATTATACGCGTACAAAATTTATCAATTATTTAAAAGGAAAAAAAAAGCAACGCTATGTGCATATAATGTACTCTCATCCATGGGTTGAATACACAAGACTAGTAGGAATTAACTTCTAAATATAACGAGAAGTAAAATAAAATATCTTTACCCTTTGAAACAAATGTAGATTCAGACAGCGGAAAGGAAAAATACAAAGTTAAAAATGTAACAGAATGTGACATAAACGGGTAAATATATTAATTCAACAATCGCCTTTCAAGACGGCAAGGATAGCACAAAACTTTGCAAAGCGATTTTAAGTTGGTACACTCCTTAAAAATGAGTGAAGTTCCCTTAAGGTAAAAAAAAAACTATCGTTACGTTGAAAAAATAAATTTATGAATTATAAGAAAATAACAATTATTAAAAATACCTCGCAATATTGTAAATTTAAAGAGAGAATCATTCGATTACACATTCCGCAGGAAAGAGATAGCTTCAATCATACGCTCGTGCGTGGAAAAGCAGTCCCGCCCGTAGAGACCTCTCCTCCCACGTCGACAGCCCGGTTCGTTTCCAGCTAAATCGAAACGCGCGTTTTTCCGGTCTTTTGAGAAAATTTCCCCAGCAAAGTCCTATAACTTAGAAGTTTCGTAAGGAGAAAAAGAAAAGTTGTAGCTTTGAGAAACTGCGGTTATCCTTGATTTTTATATATATTTTTTATGGCTACTACTGGGAAATTGGTGGACCAGATTCGGCAAGCCATCAGTTACGTCACGTGGTTACCGGCTGCCACCGCCAGCAAACTAGCGGACCACATTAGGCTAGTCATCATTCCTGGCACGTGCTTGCAGGGCCGCTGAAAGGCCACTTGTGGCAGCTACTGCCTGTGATGTATAACTGATGGCTCTGTTGTGGCATATGACAACTGATGGTGGTGCAAACTGTTGGCCTGAACTGCTGGCCCTTCTTTTGGACATTTTATTGACGGTTCGGCAGCGGCAACATAGTGCTGGGCCAGCAAGACTGTTTTTGCTAGGAAACTGCGCTTAGCCTTCACGCTAGTGATATGGGGCTGGTGTGCCGCTGCTGTACCATAATAATTCACTGTTAGTACTTTAATTATACTATATGAGGAAAATTATAGTATTAACAGACAGAGCTATTACGAGCAGGAAGAACGGGATTTCCTAAAATATTACTTACCATGGCCCTTCTGCGACGTTCCGTCAGTTTGTTCGGCCTTCCTGAACGTTCTTTTGCTGTAGTTGCAGCGTCCTGCTTCCATCTCTTCACGAGTTCACTTACAGTCGATGTTGGTATGTTTAGTTTAGCTTCAATGCTCCGTATCGAAATGTTACTCAAATGACTTCCTGTGAACACCCCACTTCGGAAATAGGAAAGTTCACGTCCACGAGGCATATTAGCTTCAACGTTGCTGATCACACGACAGCACATCTCAGCTTCAAAGTTACTGATAACACGACAACACATCTCCGCTTCAACGTTACTGATAACACGACAGCACATCTCAGCTTCAACGTTACTTATAACGCGACAGCGCATCTCAGCTTCAACGTTACTGATAACACGACAGCACATCTCATCTTCAAAGTTACTGATAACACTACAGCACATCTCATCTTCAAAGTTACTGATAACATGACAGCACGTATCAGCTTCAACGTTACTGATAACACGACAGCACATCTCAGCTTAAAAGTTACTGATAACGCGAAAGCACATCTCAGCTTCAACGTTACTGATAACACGACAGCACATCTCAGTTTCAAAGTTACTGATAACATGACAGCACGTTTCAGCTTCAACGTTACTGATAACACGACAGCACATCTCCGCTTCAACGTTACTGATAACACGACAGCACATCTCATCTTCAAAGTTACTGATAACAAGACAGCACATCTCATCTTCAAAGTTACTGATAACACGACAGCACGTCTCAGCTTCAAAGTTACTGATAACGCGAAAGCACATCTCAGCTTCAAAGTTACTGATAACGCGAAAGCACATCTCAGCTTCAACGTTACTGATAACACGACAGCACATCTCAGTTTCAAAGTTACTGATAACAAGGCAGCACATCTCAGCTTCAAAGTTACTAATAACACTACAGCACATCTCAGCTTCAAAGTTACCGATAACATGACAGCACATCTCCGCTTCGAAGTTACTGATAACACGACAGCACATCTCAGCTTCAAAGTTACTGATAACAAGACAGCACATATCATCTTTAAAGTTACTGATAACACGACAACACATCTCATCTTCAAAGTTACTGATAACACGACAGCACATCTCAGCTTAAAAGTTACTGATAACACGACAGCACATCTCCGCTTCAACGTTACTTATAACGCGACAGCACATCTCAGCTTCAACGTTACTGATAACACGACAACACATCTCAGCTTTAACGCTACTGATAACAAGACAGCACATTTCCGCTTCAACGTCACTGATAACACGACAGCACATCTCATCTTCAAAGTTACTGATAACGCGACAACACATCTCATCTTCAAAGTTACTGATAACACTACAGCACATCTCAGCTTCAAAGTTACTGATAACACGACAGCACGTCTCAGCTTCAAAGTTACTGATAACGCGAAAGCACATCTCAGCTTCAAAGTTACTGATAACGCGAAAGCACATCTCAGCTTCAACGTTACTGATAACACGACAGCACATCTCAGTTTCAAAGTTACTGATAACAAGACAGCACATCTCAGCTTCAAAGTTACTAATAACACTACAGCACATCTCAGCTTCAAAGTTACCGATAACATGACAGCACATCTCCGCTTCGAAGTTACTGATAACACGACAACACATCTCAGCTTCAAAGTTACTGATAACAAGACAGCACATATCATCTTTAAAGTTACTGATAACACGACAACACATCTCATCTTCAAAGTTACTGATAACATGACAGCACGTCTCAGCTTCAAAGTTACTGATAACAAGACAGCAAATCTCATCTTCAAAGTTACTGATAACACAGACAGCACATCTCATCTTCAAAGTTGCTGGTAACACGACAACACATCTCATCTTCAAAGTTACTGATAACACGACAGCACATCTCAGCTTAAAAGTTACTGATAACACGACAGCACATCTCCGCTTCAACGTTACTTATAACGCGACAGCACATCTCAGCTTCAACGTTACTGATAACACGACAACACATCTCAGCTTCAACGCTACTGATAACAAGACAGCACATTTCCGCTTCAACGTCACTGATAACACGACAGCACATCTCATCTTCAAAGTTACTGATAACGCGACAACACATCTCATCTTCAAAGTTACTGATAACACTACAGCACATCTCAGCTTCAAAGTTACTGATAACGCGACAACACATCCCAGCTTCAACGCTACTGATAACACGACAGCACATCTCATCTTCAAAGTTACTGATAACATGACAGCACGTCTCAGCTTCAAAGTTACTGATAACAAGACAGCGCATCTCAGTTTCAAAGTTACTGATAGCAAGACAGCACATCTCATCTTCAAAGTTACTGATAACACGACAGCACGTCTCATCTTCAAAGTTACTGATAACACGACAGCACATCTCATCTTCAAAGTTACTGATAACATGACAGCACGTCTGAGCTTCAAAGTTACTGATAACAAGACAGCACATCTCATCTTCAAAGTTACTGATAACACAGACAGCGCATCTCAGCTTCAAAGTTACTTATAACACAGACAGCGCATCTCAGCTTCAAAGTTACTTATAACGCGACAGCACATCTCAGCTTCAAAGTTACTGGTAACACGACAGCACATCTCAGCTTCAAAGTTACTGATAACGCGAAAGCACATCTCAGCTTCAAAGTTACTGATAACGCGAAAGCACATCTCAGCTTCAAAGTTACTGATAACGCGAAAGCACATCTCAGCTTTATATGGGTGCCACTTCGCTCACAGAGCACCTTCTTTTCTTTTTTCTTTCCTTTTCTTTTAATTGGAGGTTTAAATGAAAAAAAATATTCATTAAACCTGGTGTTACAGACATGACAAACAGGCAGACCTAAATAGGATACAGATATTTCACAGCAACAAGTACAAATCCAGAGTTGGGTAAAATCGTAATTGGATTAATCGGAAATACTAACAGCCTAATGGTAATGGGATCAAGAACTTAGCGTTACCATTACATTGTAATGGTGAATTGGTCATTAGAATTACATGGTAACTGTAATGACATGTAGCGGTTACCATTATAATCGCAATGGTTAATGGTTAACTATATATTGGTAACTAACCAATAACCTATGGGTAACAATACAACGGGAATAAACTAGCAACCAATACACCCTTACACGTTGTGTAGGTTATTTGACAATTGTTCTACCTCTCGGATCTCAAATGCGTGTATGTAGGTATCAGGGATTGTACGTGTATGACATGAGTAGTTGCCCCGTCTTCGACGCAAGTAAAGTGATTTGAACGAAATAATTCATATGTAGTAATTACGAATGGGATGTTTATTTCAGTTAGAGATACTCATTTCGTCCATCTCCAGTACAGTATTCTCGTCCATTACATACGTTTCACTGTCCAAAATAATTACCCCACTATAGCCACAAGCACATATTAGCACTACACTCACAGTTCAGCAACTCGGGGTGCACTGCCGAATGTTACAGAAATTTGCGAACTCTTGACATTTTTTCCGTACTTCTCAAGTGTTGTTGTCCATTACTTGTCCGATACGAACACTGGACTAGCGAGCGACTGACTCCTTTATATATACTTCACGACAGGACCTGAACTTTCTGGAATATTCTTGATTTACATACAGCTTTCCAACTTCCCACTGCGCGATCATTCTTGAACATTCTACAAACACCTAACGCATTCTTGCAGCTTCTAGAACATTCTACACGATACTTTGGGCTCTGTCTGCTATGTTACATGGCCGACGTTTTTAGACATGGCATTTGACACACGTACATTTCTATAAACTATTAGTATGCAATTATTTTATTTGCAAATTGTGTAATTTCAATACCAAATAATTCCATTGCGTTTGAATGCCGTAATTACATAATTGAATTAAATCCACTTCATTGTAATGCATTACAGATTAATTCCATTACCTTGTGCAAACCATACCTGGGATTACCTTGTAATGCATTACCTGTTACTGTATTACCTTGTAATGCATTGCAAGTTAATTGCAATCTGTATTTCCATTATTTTTTAATGCATGCCTGCCCAACTCTGTACAAACCATATATAGCAGCAGCATGCCAAATGATCTATTTACACAGATAAAGCCAGTGTTGATCATGTAACACATTGTGAACAAGTACAAATCATACATGGTTGACAGCATGCCAAATGATCAATTTACACAGATATAGCCTGTGTTGATCATGTAACACATTGTGAACAAGTAAAAATCATACATGGTTGATAGCATGCCAAATGATCTATTTACACAGATATAGCCAGTGTTTATCATGTAACACATTGTGAACAAGTAAAAATCATACATGGTTGACAGCATGCCAAATGATCAATGTACACAGATATAGCCAGTGTTGATCATGTAACACATTGTGAACAAGTACAAATCACACATGGTTGACAGCATGCCAAATGATCGATTTACACAGATATAGCCAGTGTTGATCATGTAACACATTGTTAACAACCACAAATCATACATGGATGACAGCATGCCAAATGATCAATTTGCACAGATGTAGACAGTGTTGATCATGTAACACATTGTGAACAAGTACAAATCATACGTGGTTGACAGCATGCCAAATGATCAATGTACACAGACATAGCCAGTGTTGATCATGTGACACATTGTGAACAAGCACAAATCATACATGGTTGACAGCATGCCAAATGATCAATGTACACAGATATAGCCAGTGTTGATCATGTAACACATTGTGAACAAGCACAAACCATACATGGTTGACAGCATGCCAAATGATCTATTTACACAGATATAGCCAGTGTTGATCATGTAACACATTGTGAACAAGTAAAAATCATACATGGTTGATAGCATGCCAAATGATCTATTTACACAGATATAGCCAGTGTTGACCATGTAACACATTGTGAACAAGTACAAATCATACATGGTTGACAGCATGCCAAATGATCGATTTACACAGATATAGCCAGTGTTGATCATGTAACACATTGTGGACAAGCACAAATCATACATGGTTGACAGCATGCCAAATGATCAATATACACATAGCCAGTGTTGATCATGTAACACATTGTGAACAACCACAAATCATACATGGATCACAGCATGCCAAATGATCAATTTACACACATGTAGACAGTGTTGATCATGTAACACATTGTGAACAAGTACAAATAATACATGGTTGACAGCATGCCAAATTATCAATTTACACAGATATAGCTAGTGTTGATAATGTAACACATTCTGAACAAGCACAAATCATACATGGTTGACAGGAATGTAAATTATAAATTTACACAGATATAGCCAGTGTTGATCATGTAACACATTGTGGACAAGCACAAGTCATACATATTTGACAGCATTCCAAATGATCAATTTACACAGATACAGCCAGTGTTGATCATGTAACATAATCACAAATCGTACATGGTTGACGGCATGCCAAATGGTCAATTTACACAGATATAGCCAGTGTTGATCATGTGACACATTGTGAACAATCACAAATCATACATGGTTGACAGCATTTCAAATGATCAATTTGCACAGCTATGATCATGTAACACATTGTGATCAACCACAAATCATACATGGATGACAGCATGTCAAATGATCGATTTACACAGATATAGCCAGTGTTGATCATGTAACACATTGTGAACAAGTACAAATCATACATGGTTGACAGCATGCCAAATGATCAATGTACACAGATATAGTCAGTGTTGATCATGTAACACAATCACAAATCGTACATGGTTGATAGCATGCCAAATGGTCAATTTACACAGATATAGCCAGTGTTGATCATGTGACACATTGTGAACAATCACAAATCATACATGGTTGACAGCATTTCAAATGATTAATTTGCACAGCTATAGCCAGTGTTGATCATGTAACACATTGTGAACAACCACAAATCATACATGGATGACAGCATGTCAAATGATCGATTTACACAGATATAGCCAGTGTTGATCATGTAACACATTGTGAACAAGTACAAATCATACATGGTTGACAGCATGCCAAATGATCAATTTACACAGATATAGCCAGTGTTGATCATGTAACACAATCACGAATCGTACATGGTTGATAGCATGCCAAATGGTCAATTTACACAGATATAGCCAGTGTTGATCATGTGACACATTGTGAACAAGCTCAAATCATACATGGCTGACAGCATGCCAAAGGATCAATTTACACAGATATAGCCAATGTTGATTTTTTTTATTGTAGGTTTAACGACCACTGTGAGCAACTCAATGGGCTATAAGGAGTCGCCCGTCCCTAATTTAGGGTCACTGGTTCGAGGGAAAGGAGAGAGCCAGTTCCGTAAGACAAACACAACATCCATGCCTGACCGGGATTCGAACCCGGACCCCTTTCGGACGAATGATCAGAGGCCATCGCTTAGACCACTGCGCCACCAGGGCGGCCAATTCAATGTTGATCATGTGGCACATTGTGAACAAGCACAAATCATACATGGTTGACAGCATGCCAAATGATCAATGTACACAGATATAGCCAGTGTTGATCATGTAACACATTGTGAACAAGTACAAATCATTCATGGTTGACAGCATTCCAAATGATCAATTTATACAGATATAGCCAGTGTTGATTATGTAACACATTGTAAACAGGTACAAATCATACATGGTTGACAGCATGCCAAATGATCAATGTACACAGATATAGCCAGTGTTGATCATGTAACACATTGTGAACAAGTACAAATCATTCATGGTTGACAGCATTCCAAATGATCAATTTATACAGATATAGCCAGTGTTGATTATGTAACACATTGTAAACAGGTACAAATCATACATGGTTGACAGCATGCCAAATGATCAATGTACACAGATATAGCCAGTGTTGATCATGTAACACATTGTGAACAAGTATGCATCAAAATGGATTTGACAGTATACTAAATTACCAATATACACAGATAACCAGTGTTGGACAAGTAACATATTGAGATCCAGTGTCGAAAGACAAACACAAACATCCATGCTTCAACGGGATTCAAACCCGGACCCAACTAGGGCGAATGGTCAGAAGCCAGAGCTTAGACCATTGCGCCACCGGGGCTGCCCACCTTCCATACATTTCTGCAAACATTTCTTAGTGTGCGAATAATTTTGATAATATAGTGTATATAACATTGTGCTCGCCTTCAAAAATTTTGATAAACCCATCTTTATTAGAGCAATTTTACTGTCCGAAAATGGAGTTAGAGAAAAGATTGTAAAAGTTCTAATTTAGCTCTAGAGTAATGGTGTGAATCTATTATTTTTTCCACCCAGATGCATGTTTTCTAAGAAAATGTTGCTAGCCTTTAGACGCGCTTCTAATGCATTTAGCACAGAAAGACTGCCAGGAGATAACATCGCAATATTCTTCCGTTCTCTTTCGTTGGGTCGCCCTGAAAATGAGATTCGCCTAAGCTGCTAATTTCATCACAAACGCACTTATCAGACGTAATTGGAAAATCGGCAGTTCACGTGAAATATGGGAACCATGTAATTAAAACAGATTGCCGTGTAGAACTTTACGTTTATCCTGTTTCATAGCAATTTTTCCTCGTTTCTGGGAATCCCGCTCGAACATCACCCGCTTTAGTTGAGATCGATTTCGAGCGATGTACAAATCACATAAAGGTGACTATTCCGCGAGCTTTACGCAATTGAAGGAGTCCTTTCCCAAATTACGGCGTTTTCAACTCTTCCAATCCATTGACAGTAAGCGTGATTAAATTTGTATTAGTGATCATTATTTTCTATTGCTTCACCGTAACGTGTTGCCAATTAGATAGATATATATACATTCTTCAAATAAACACACAACTGAAGAAAGTACACTGGTGTTCAAAATTAAGAGAATTCGCACATTTTTTCGATTTTCAAAAAAAGTACGGAACCAAAGGTACAAATTATTCCGCCCAATAAGAATACAAATTTGCAGCGTCGAATACGTTAGCGTACACGTGCGTGTGGACGGAACTGTGACAGCGGAGGGCATGAAAAGCACACGTGACTTTTTCCACGATTAGTTCGCTCGTACTCCTCGGCGACATTCGTTGTGTTTCTTGCAGGTGTTGGTTCAATTTCATAAGCAATCAGGTAAAATGAGTTGCCACGAACGTATTGATGACGGAATGAGGTGAAGAATCGTCGGTAGATTGGAGGCAGGGTAATCGCAAGTGCAGGTTGCTACAGAGCTCAATGTAACGCCTAGTGTCGTCTGCAATTTGTGGAAACAGTTTAAGGACACCGGATCCATATCGAGAAGGCCTGGGCAAGGTCGTCCAAGAGCCACGACGGCCAACGAAGATCGTTATTTGGCACTTTCAGCGAGGCGACACAGGAATGCTACAGCCGCACAGCTATCTCGTGAGCTGTATGCTGCCACTGGAACCCGAGTCTCAAGGGTTACTCTTTCCCGAAGGCTTCATGAGAGAGGGCTTTTTGCCAGAAGACCCTCTGTTTGCGTCCCTCTCACTTCAGCACACAAGATAGCGCGTTAAGCATGGTGCAGACAACATCAGTCTTGGACAAGACTTCAGTGGGATAATGTTCTCTTCACAGACGAGTCGCGATTTAGCCTGGACACTTTTTCTCGACGTACCTTCGTCTGGAGAGAACCTGGGACCCGATACCTTGAATCCAACATCCGAGAAAGGGACCGCTATGGGAACGGAGGTGTGATGGTCTGGGCAGGCATCATGTTCGACGGCCACATACCTCTCCATGTGTTTGACAGAGGCTCCTTTACTGCTGAGAGGTATAAGGATAAGATCTTACATCCCTATGTTCGACTTTTCAGGGGCACAGTTGGCCCCCGGTTCTTTTTTATGGACGACAACGCTCGTCCACATAGGGCTCACCTGGTCGACGATTATCTTGAAAGTGAGGATATTCGACGGATGGATTGGCCAGTCAGATCGCCAGACCTAAACCTAATCGAACATGTCTGAGAAGCTCTTGGGAGAGCAATTGCAGCTCGCCATACCCCTCCGAGAACCATCCAAGAGCTGAAAATTGCGTTGCTGTAGCACTGAGACCGACTGCCACAGGGGCTCATCAACTGCCTCGTTTCCAGCATGACGTCTTGCTGTGTGAGCTGTATGACTGTGAGAGGGGACCTTACCGCATATTAGAGTCATTTTATGTTCGATCTTGCAACGTGGATTTTGGACATTCCTCCGCTGATGAGCCTTACTGACGATCACGAGTGCATACCATTACTGTTGTATGGCATAAATTTGTCTCTTATGTAACTGTGTATCCATACCAAATTTCATTAAAATGTGTCCATTAGATTTTCAGAAATTCGACAAAATGTGCAAATACCCTTAATTTTGAACACCAGTAGCTGACTGAAACTTCAGCATGAGGAGTGAAACAATTAGATTTGTTATGTACAATAGCATATTATTTCAAAAATGATAAGCCGCCCCGGTGGCGCAGTGGTCTAAGGCGCTGGCCTCTGATCATTCGTTCGTAAGGGGTTCGGGTTCGAATCCTGGTCAGGCATGGATGTTGTGTTTGTCTTACGGCACTGGCTCTCTCCCTTCCCTGGAACCAGTGACCCTAAATTAGGGACGGGCGACTGCTTATAGCCCATTGAGTTGCTCACGGTGGTCGTTAAACCTCCAATCAAAAAAAAATAAATAAATGATAAATCAAGTGCTTGTCAGCGTTACAAAGATTTTTTTTTATTGGTGGTTTAAAGACCACCGTGAGCAACTCAATGGGCTATGAGCAGTCGCCCGTCTCTAATTTAGGGTCACTGGTTCCAGGGAAGGGAGAGAGCCAGTGCCGTAAGACAAACACAACATTCATGCCTGACCAGGATTCGAACGCGGACCCCTTTCGGACGAATGATCAGAGGCCATCGCTTAGACCACGGCGCCACCGGGGGCGGCTTACAAAGATTCAGTATATCGTGACATTTGTACAAACTCAAATATGAATTGTGTAGGGTAGCCAAAATTTGTGTTTGCCTTACAGGAACGAGTATCACCGCTCATAAACCCGTCTTTTGAAATTCGTAAATTTAATAACACTGATCAACAAAATTCAACACTGTAATTTTTGCTTAGACTTAAAGCCAATATTTCCGTTTTATATCCTGTACAATATACAACAAGAAAGATGACACCGTATTTTCGGCTGTAATAAGCACGTCTTTTGAATCCGTTCTGACGCAAATTAAATTTATCAAAGCTATTAAAAATCAATGGAACCGATATGGAAAACAATAGTATCTGACGGAAAAAAGACGTTTTCCAATCGGGGTTTTAATCTCTGAGATATTGCTGCAAACGGAATCGTGAGCTTATACCCTCTGGTTGCAGACTTGTGTGTTAAGAAAAACATGAATTTATATGAGAAACATTTCGCACCGGAAACGCTCTCCAACACAGAAATTTTTTTCAAATCGGTCTCTTAGAAACAGAGATATCGAAAAAAATAAGATGTGACTTTACGTCCTCTGGTGGGAAAACCATGCATTATTTTAGGAAGAAAGTATTCTCAACAGGATTTTCCATATTAGCGGTATCGATCCAAGAAATAAAAATTGAGTCGAGTTTTGATGAGCCCAGATTTTGTTACAAATACATGAGAAGCAGAAATTAACATTTATGCCAATTGGTGGCCAAACCATTCTTTACCAAACATTAAAAATTATGTGAAAAATATTTTCCATCAGGTCTTGTATGCGATACAGGAAGAATTTTTCAAATCGGTCTCTTAGAAACAGAGATATCGAAAAAAAATAAGATGTGACTTTACGTCCTCTGGTGGGAAAACCATGCATTATTTTAGGAAGAAAGTATTCTCAACAGGATTTTCCATATTAGCGGTATCGATCCAAGAAAAAAAAATTTAGTCGAGTTTTGATGAGCCCAGATTTTGTTACAAATACATGAGAAGCAGAAATTAACATTTATGCCCCTTGGTGACCAAACCATTCTTTACCAAACATTAAAAATTATGTGAAAAATATTTTCCATCAGGTCTTGTATGCGATACAGGAAGAATTTTTCAAATCGGAGTTTTAGAAGCAGAAATAACGCAGAAAACGCAATTTGCCTTTGTGCCCCTAGCGGAAAGTCTACTTGAAAATTTTGAATTTTTAGGAAAAACATTTTGCATCGGAAACGCTATCCAACAAATAAGAAATTTTCTAAATCGGACTCCTAGAAGTAGAGTTATTGACAAAAATAGGATATACATCTAAGCCCCTAGCGTACTAACCATGCATTATTTTAAGAAGAAAATGACCCTAAACGGTTTGTCGACCTGAGTAGTATCGGTCCACAAATGTCTTTTTTTTCAATCGAGATTTTAGAAGCTCATATTTTGCCGCAAATACATCAGAAGCGGAAAATATAACTTGCGCCACCTGGTGGCCAAACCTTTTTTACAAAATATTAAAATTATGTGCAAAGGATTACCCATCAAGAGTTGTATACGGTGCAGAAATATTTTTTTAAATAGGAGATTTAGAAGCAGAGATATAGTGGGGAAATTAATTTACCTCAACGCCCCCTAGCGGAAAGTCTATGAATTACTTGAAAATTTTCAAAATATATGAAAAACATGTCACACTAGAAACACTATCCAAGAAAGAAGGAATTTTTCAAATCGGACTCCTAGAAGTAGAGATATTGTCGAAGATAAGGTATATATCTACGCCCCCTTGCGTAAAAACCATGCATTATTTTAAGAAGAAAATGTTTCTAAACGGTTTGTCGAAATGAGTACTATCGGTCTATAAACGATGTTTTTTTCAATCGAGATTTTAGAAGTTCATATTTTGCTGCATATACACCAGAAGCTGAAATTAAAACTTAAGCCACCTGGTGGCGAAACCATTTTTTACAAAAATTAGAAATCATGTGCAAAGGATTTCCCATCAGGAACTGTATCCTGCGCAGAAATAATTTTTTCAAATCTTAGATTTAGAAGCAGAGATATAGGGGGGGGCGCAATTTACGTTTACGCCCCCTAGCGGAAAGCCTGTGAATTACTTGAAATTTTTGAAACTATATGAAAAACATGTCACACTGAAAACACAATCCAACAAAGAAGAAAATTTTCAAATCGGACTTCTAGACGTAGAGATACTAGCGAAAATAAGATATACATCTAAGCCCCCTGTCGAAGAAACTGTGGAATATTTCAAGAAGAAAATATTCCGAAAACGTTTCCCGATGTGAGTGGCATCAGTCCACGAAAGAATTTTTTCAATCGATATTTTTGAAACTCAGATTTTATGGTAAATATATCAGAAACAAAAGTAAACACTTACGCCCCCTGGTGGCCAAAGTATTCTTTACCAAAAGTTTTAAATTATATGCAAAAGATTTTTCATCAGTAGCTGTAGCCGCTGAAGAAAAAGTTTTCAAATCGGAGTTTTAGAAGAAGAGTTATCGGGAAAAATGTAATTTACTTCTACGCCCCCTAGCGGAAAATCTATGCGTACTTTGAAAAAATAACTATATTTAAAATACTCTTCCACATAAATGAAATCGAAAGATAAGATAATTTTTTCAATCGGATTTTTAGAAACCAATATGTGGGTTAAAACGTATTTTTGAATTCCACATCATCTGCATTTACGCCCTCTAGCAGCGAAATTGTACATCACAAAAATAAACGAAATAAAGGATCATCATTTGCATATTTCAAGCTTCCCAATGCAAAATGATTTTTTCAAATCGGACTAATAGTTGGAGAGATATCGTGGGTACAGACGGACGGACGGACAAACCGATAACATAAGCACGATCTTCTTTTACAAAAGACGTGCTAAAAATGGGGAAACAAATATTTACTTGGTTCTTAATATTTTTTAATGGAGGATTTGTTTTTATACGGCACTACAAAATATTTGTCACAATGCATTATTACTAGATACATGCATAAGTCGATTCTTCAATAGGATATACACTATATTGACAAAAGTCACCGGACATTTCGTTCATTTTCAGTAGGGTTCGTCAACGGTGGAATTGTGGCATCGTATCAAATGTCGTGGGTATGTCCACGCACGACATTCTGATACAATGTCACAATTCCACCGTTGTAGCCTGCCAGGCGTGTTCAATGGACGATTTATCCGGGGATCGCGCGGACCAAGGAAAACTTGGCACACAGAAGTCTTTGACGTTGCGTGCCACCATGAAGTCTTGGACGTTGCGTGCCATATGTGGCAGTGCATTTTCCTGTTGGTAAATGGCGCCAGACAACCCCTGAAGGTATAGTATAACAAGTTAGTAAAATCATGCAGTCCATTGATTATGATACGCATTCCAACGTACCAGAAATCATTGCTCAAGTTATGTGGATAATTGCTGAGAAATAAATCTGCCTCATGCGCCCTGACCCTTGACCCCATTTCGATGATATTAAGCAGAATTGGCTCAGTATACCTCTGGAACAACATGATAATGTTTTGTCGCAATCGAATCCTTTTTACACAAGTTATGACGCATAAGACACTGGAATGGATCCCGCTCCCATGTCCTGACCTTTAACCCCATTTCATTCATTTTCAATAAGTTTGTCCCCAGGTTGTCCCCTACCACACTCTAATATTTCGTTAAAATGGAACCATTTTAACGCGAGTTAACGTGCAGACAGACAGACGGACAAAGCTGGAACATATACGCTTCTTCTATCTGTTGTTGGAAACCGTAAAAACCAGGCACCAACACCTCAGTGATGTAACGATGGCTGTTAAACGTACCGGTACTGAAGACAAGGTGCGTGGGGGAGAATCTAATGGCACCCAAAACCATAACGCCTGGTGCCGGTCCAGTACAACGCAGTATAATGCAGGACTTACTCATCCAGTCGCCGCTGCATCGCCAGACACGGATTCGTCCATCATGGTGCTGCAAACAGAAGCTGGATTTGTCGGAAAACAGATGTCTTGCCATTCGCTCGTCCATACGCGGCGTTATTGGTACCATTACAGTAGCAGACACCGGTGCTGTACAGTCAAAGGTAGCCGAAGCAATGGGCGTCATGCCAAAAATCCCCGCTGCTGCAGACGACGTCGAACCGTCTTTTCGGAGATTTGGTGTTGTGCCACACACCCGAACTGTTAAGCTGTTGTGGTCGATGTGTCTGGGGGATCCGTAAGAGCCATGGGCACCAGATGTTGGTCCTCTCGTCCGGTGGTGTGATGGGGCCGCTGGGATCCACCAAGTCGGTGTGTTCGTTCCTCCGCTACGCACGGAAACCATATCCTCCTCACCGTGGCCGCATGCCGTCCTACAGGAGCACCGATGTCTTGGAGTAATAATCCTCGATCCCTATACACTGAAGAGCAATTGAATTAGAGATACCTGTCTAGTAACGTGTAGCACCACCTTTCGCCCTCATGACGGCGGCGATTCGTCTCGGCATGGACTCGACAAGACACCGGAAGCGTTGGGAAGCCATACGGATCCACGACCCCTGAACAAGCTTCCACAATTCACGAAGATTTGATGGAGGGGGGTCAGAGCCTCGAACATCTCTCTCGATGGCATCCCAGATGCGCTCGATGGGATTGAGATCAGGTGAACTAGCTGGCCAATTAAGCGAGGTCACGTCAATGGATTGTTCATCCAACCATTCGGATACAATTCGGGAGCTGCATTGTCTTGTTGCAGGATGAGGTCCCCAGTGTGATGTTGAAGACGCCCAAACGGGAGCAAATGGTCTTCCAGGATATCCCGGTAACGTTAACCTGTGAGGGACGATGTCACACGTACCACGGGTCCCATTTCAGTCCACGTAAACAGTCCCCAGACGATAATGCCACCCCCACCAGCTCGAAGAGTACCCTGCTGGCAAGAAGGATCCATCGCTTCATGTGGTTTGCGCCGTACTCGTATCCTGCCATCCGCATGTACCTACGTGAATCTAGACTCATCAGTCCAGGCAACATTTTGCCACATGTCTAGGGTCCAGTGGCGAAGTTCCCGCGCCCATGATGTGCGATCAGCAGCGGTACCCTCGTGGGATGATGGCTTCTGTACCCCATAGCGAGGAGTTGGTTCTGGATGGTGTGGCTGCTTACACGTTTTTGTGCACCAGCGTTAAATTGCCGATTGATTTCTTGCAGTGTGGCCTGTCTATCCGCTGCTACAATGCGAGCTAGCCGACGATGACCCCGTTCAACCACACGCTTTTGTCCACGGCGGTTGGCCCTTGCAGGGATGGTTTTACCGGATTCGATGTACTCACGGTGCACCCGTGGCACAGTGGCTCGTGAAAATTCCAGTGCCTGCACGACTTCTGAGATGGAGTGACCTATTCTTCGGGCCCTGACAATTTTCCCACTATCAAATGCGTTTAGATCCTTCGTCTTACCCATACTGCGTCCGACTCTTACTGATTCCCGTCGCATCACTCCTTGTATTGTCGGATCGCTGCATACGTCATGTCGTTTCCGTTTACAGGGTCGCCCACAGCGCCACATTTGCATAATGTCAGCTGTCTCTAATTCAATTGCTCTTCAGTGTATAACACAATTCTCCCCCGATCGAAATCGGAAACCTTCCGGTAGAGCTGCCATTGTCCTGAACAAAACATGCTGCAGAAAACATACTTAAAGTGCATAAAACCGGCTCATTTTTCACCCCTCCTTTACTACTTGCAGGAAACGTTACTGTCCTAAGTGATTTCCATATGTGCTGCCCGGTTAATCATTTACATATGAGCCCGTGTTACGCCCTACTGCCGATTTTCAAACCCCTGAGATGCGATCTTCATTGTGTTGCAATATTAATGGCCAGCAGTGTAAGTGCAACGTAACAACTGATGATTTAATGTTGCATTTCGCTTGTGAAACGTCTCTCTAGAGGGTTGAGGTGTAGTCAGGCCGCACACTGGGTGTTATATATACCTTTTACAGCTTTTGCATGCTCAAAATATCTTGATGAAATCGCTAGCCGTGTTCTTCGCTGACAATGATTAGCATCTCGTGAAAGAAATCCAAGTGGAATTCTCGGAAATAGATTTTCACTGTAACATTACATCCAATTGCTTTGTATAAATTCGGGAATTCAGACATTAAGTCATAATAGCTTCCTGCTTTTAAATCTCCCACAAAGCTTTTACTAACACATTTGAAAGGTTTCCAAGATACGTTTTTCAACTTGAATCAACTACTAAAATTTCCCATTTTGTTTTAACTCCTTTACTTGAGCGCTTACGAAAATGCATTCCAAAATATAAGTGTCGCTACTTTTAAGAATCTTTTGTTTTAAATATGTGAATCTAGCATTCTTTTGGTCAATTGCCTTGAAATTTTTCATGAGCCCTAGTTTAATGTGTAGGAAGCGGAAAATAAGCATTTCGAGGTTGTCCAGTTGAGGGCTTTTGTCCTTTTTATTCGCTGTAGTTTGTGATCTACGATTCGGCTAGTCCTTTCTCGTATAATGACTTCTTCTGTCCATATAGTTCCACTCACACAGGGGACAACAAACTTCTGTGCATCGAAGCTGCAAACTAAGTAAAAAAGCAATGATTTTAAAATCGCCGCAGATGTTCCAAGCTCACTGGATCGTTTCCAAAAGTAGTTTGATATGACTCTTTTATCTCAATTGAGTGGGCTAATGGTACCGACCAAACTTTTTTTTTTTAGTTCTGAAGAAGCACAGCTTTCAAAATAATTTTAGATGAGTCAGTGAACAACCAACTCTGTAGTATCATGAATAGAATACGGGAATACACCACACAATACAAATTATAAAGATGTGAACCTGTTTTTTGGTGTAAATATGACATGGATGGTAAGTCAGATAATATGGTAAAACTTGAAAATTTCGTCTTCCTGGAGCGGCAACCGAAACGGCGTTTCTCGCGTCTCCCCGCTATGCTAACCACTACACCAGCCAGAACGCCCAAGTTTCAAGTTTCCGATTAATTTGAATATAACCATCACAGGATTAGTCGAAGCAACTGTCATACATGTTTAGCGAATCTCGAGGTTAAGAATTCTCATCTTCAAAATTTGTATTGTATGGTGTAATCCCGCATTCCATTCATGATTTATCTGGTCCTCCGAGCAATCTCACAAGATAGAATTCTTAACGATGAAGGCTCACACTGCCGTCTTACACACTGGCCACCCAAAATGCAACACCAAGAAGGAAGCATCCGATTGGCCTGAAATTCCCAGCATGCGTCACCCGCGAGAGATGCAAACGATTAACATTGCAGGCCAGGTGCGCCCGGCACGCCACCGAGAAGCACTGTAATAAAAGTGCACAGAAAGCGGGGTGTAAGTAGTGGAAGTGTGTTGTGCTGCCCGACTTGGGCGTGGGAAGATTCCTGACGCCTCGTCGCACAATACGGCAGTCATTCCAGCACGTTTAGGAGTTAAAAAGAGGACGAATAGAGGCTTATCGAGACAGCGCGTTTATCGTACCGATACATCGGCGCCCGTGTGGGACGACATCCAGCCACGGTGAGGCGAGTATGGATTCGGTGGGTGCAGGAGGCCCGGAAGGACCGACGTGAGCGATTACCGCAACCGCGGCACACCACCGAACGAGAGGACTGGCATGTTGTGCAGCGGGCATTGACGGCTCTCTCCGCCACATCACGAACGCTAGCGCAGGGATTAGGGTGTGTTGCGAAACTACTTGTGTCAGCACGTGCCGTTCGACTTCGTCTGCAGGAGCGGGGACTTGTCGCACGGCGCCCGTTTTTCCGATTACCATTTAAGTTACACCACCGGCTAGTGAGGCGGCAGTGGGCCGTTGAACGCCACACCTGGACTACGGAATGGCACGACATTGTCTTCTTCGACGAATCCCACTTCTGCCTGCAACAGCACGATGGTCGGATCCGCGTGTGGCGGCACCGCTGTGAGAGACTGTATGAAGCCTGTATTATGCATCGCCATGCCGGTCTGTCACCTGGCGTTATGGTTTGGGCCGCAATTGTATAAGACACCCAAGCTCCTCTGGTACGCATCGGCGGTACACTCAATAGCCACCGCTACATCACAGACGTTTTGGAGCCTGTAGTCCTCCCTTACCTGCAGGACCTGCCAGAGGCCACGTTTCAACAGGACACGCATCGTGCAATAATTCTTCACGCCCACCAGGTGTCACTGCCGCCGTGGCTCGCCTGTTCTCCCGATATGTCGCCCATCGAAAACGTTTGGTCTCTGATCGGCAACCGAGTGACCCGGCAAGCACCATCAGTAGCTACGCCTGATAAACTGTGGCATCGCGTAGAAGCAGCCTGGACCGACATAACCCAAACCCACATCCAAAGCCTCTTTCGTTCGGTGCCGCGGCGTGTAGCGGCCGTTATTGCCACCCATGGGGGGCCACACGAACTATTAATGTCGGCGTGTTCCGCAAGTCGCACGTGCCTGTAAGCTCAATCGTTTCATCTTTGTATCTGTTGTTATGTGTCCAGTAAATCTGGCTTTGCTATCTCGTGTTCTTCTTGGTGTTGCATTTTGGGTGGCCAGTAGTGTATATACAGCCAAAACACGATGATGCTAAAACCATGAGTACTTTCAAGTTCACCCTAAACTCGTCTCCAGATGGAATGATTACTTCGCTAAGCCCTAGAAGTAGCACTATATGTAAGGTAGAACTATTTGTTTGCGCTTGTGCTCAAAAGCTATTAGTTGTTGATAGTCTGAGGGGCCTCGTTCTCGCATAGTATTCTCCAAGGTAAGGAATTGCAATGGGTTAATCGTCTATACAACTATTTGACTTGTGTCTACGTATCACTTGACTTTCAGCCAATAGCAGGGAACTGACATTCAGAAGGTTGAGGATTGTTACATTCTGCCATATAGGTAAAATGTTACCTTGTAGGTACAATCTTGCTAAATCTGTTGTTGTAGACGACTGTGCTTTAACTTATATTTGAGCTCATTAAATCGCAATTCCAGACTTCTGCGTGTAGATTCGATATACAATTAAGTGCCAGAATACTTGGTAGGCCCCCACGGGAGCTCAGGACTGCAGAAACACGACGGGGCATGGACTCCACTAGCTTCTGGAAATATGCGATAGGCAACGCACACCATGCTTCCTGCTGAGCGTTCCACAATTCGGGTGCATAGCATCCCAAATGTGTTCTAACACGTTCAGATCTGGATATTTAGGTGGGAATGGCTACACCCCAAACTCAGATGAATGCTTCTCTAACCATATTGTGGCGTCCCGACACTTGTGTTGTTCTGTTGGAACAGGCCCAACCCATCAGCATGAATGCAGGACATGAACGGGTGTACCTCGTCAGAAAGGATGCGCACATATCATTGGCCGGTCACAGACATTTGTAGACGTACCAGGGGGTCCTAGTGAAGTTCAGCTAAACACACCCATACCATTACAGAACCACCACCAGCCGGTACAGTTCCCTGTTGACAGGCGGTATTTTTTTTTTTTTTTTTGGATTGGAGGTTTAACGACCACCGTGAGCAACTTAATGGGCTATGAGCAGTCGCCCGTCCCTAATTTAGGGTCACTGGTTCCAGGGAAGGGAGAGATCCAGTGCCGTAAGACAAACACAACATCCATGCCTCACCGGGATTCGAACCCGGACCCCTTACGGGCGAATGATCAGAGGCCAGCGCCTTAGACCACTGCACCACCGGGGCGGCTGACAGGCGGTATCCATAACTGCATGGGGTTTCCGCCACACCCGAATCCTTCCATCTGCTCGATACAGTTGGAAACGTGACTCGTCACACCAGGCTACTTGTTTCCAGTCATCAAGAGTCCAGTGGCGGTGTTACCGTGCCGAAACGAGGCGCATAGCTCTGTGTCGTGCACCCATCAAGGGGACTTGAGTTGTGCGTTGGCTCGCAGAGCCCATATCGTGCAGGGTAAGTTGCACAGTCCGGACGCTGATGCTTGTTCAGGCTCCAGCATTGAATTTCGATGATACTGGCGGGAGTGTTGCACGCCTATCGCGTGAAACGTTTCTTGACAGCCGACGATGTTTCTTGACAGCCGACGATGTTTCTTGACAGCCGACTTTCACCCAATGTCTTTTAACGGCCACACTGGTATCGTAGGCTGGAGGTTTTGCAGAATTCTTGTAGTCACGGTACGTCCTTGCAATGGCCGTCCGTGAAAATCCAAACTTCGTTTCTACCTCGAAATACTATCGCCCATCTCACGAGCGCCAACTATGACACCGCGTTGAAAATTGCTTAAATTGTTATTACTTGTCGTTTTCATGCAGAAACCAGCTCTGACAGCTGGCAAGGATATCTACCGCTTTATATACGCACTGGCGGACGCAACCAAGTACTCGCATAGGTGACGTTCCTACGTATTTTCCATAAGCTCGTCTAAACCGATTTTTCTGGCACTTGAGTGTATATTTGGTTATAACCATTCTCACTTATTGCCTCTTAAGGAATTGCAACCAAAATATATATCGGACGTTTTGTGAAATCAATAGATGTTGTTTAGGGTTATTAACCCATCAGGAAAAAAATTCCTAAAAGTTGGTACAGCATAGATAATGTGTGCTCTTGATCGTTCTGTTTGTGCAAATAAAGGCATTAATTTAAATAGTATAACTACACTAGTGATACGAATTTCTTGGCATAGAATAGAAATAAAAGTTTTTAAGCTTTCGTACATAAGCCAGATGTTGTTTTTCAAGGAAGGTAGACAGCAAATTCGGAAATTCGATATTCAAGAAATGTGGATCACTAGTATAGTTATACTACACTGCCGGGCAATTGCTAAGGACGGATGACGATAGCAACGATAGCAACCATAAAATGGAAGGCAGGAAAATGTGGAAATTAGCATAAGTGCGGGATACAGTAAGACGTGTTGTGTGTATGCAAACTTCGGATTGCCGAACTTGTTCGTGACGTCATAGCGCTGATAAGAGATATAAAGGATTTGACGCGTATTGACCGTTGTTGTTCAAACGCAAAGTTGAAAGGGAAAGAATCAATTGACGAACTTGAAATTTTCAGTATGTCTTCCCGACATCACCTAGATGATTTTACGTGTGGCCGTATTATTGGCAAGATTGAAGAAGAGCGAAAAATAACAGATGTTGCCAGGGAGTTCGACGTCAGCCACAGTGTTGTTTCAAGACTTTGGAAATCATTTCAAACAAATGGAGAGTGTAGCAAACGTCACGGGTGAGGTCGTGTTCGCAGTACGACACCTACAGAAGATCGGTACATAGTGCTATCAACAAATTGACGCCGGCGCAGCACAGCTGGTGAGGTAGTAAATCAGTTTATGGCTGCTACTGGCAAGCGGATCTCCCGAAAAACTGTCGCCAGACGTTTGCATGAAGGAGGACTATACGCCCGCCGTCATGTTGTGTGCATATCATTGTCCAGAAGTCACCGTACCACCCGTTTACAATGGCGCATCAACATCGCAATTGGACTGATAACGACTGGCCTGCTGTCCTCTTCTCAGATGAGAGTAGATACAGTCTATCGTCTGATTGTCGACGACAACTGATCTGGCGTGATAGTTGTACTGCATATTGTCCAGCAAACATACAGGAAAGGGACCGATATCCGACATGTAGTGTCATGGCATGGGCTGGTATTATGAACAATGGCCGTACGTCGCTCTATGTGCTTCCAACTGGGACTATGACTGGCCAACGATATATTAATTATGTTCTACTACCTCATGTCCGCATGTTCCGTGGTGCTGTCGGTGATAGATTCGTTTTCATGGACGACAACGCAACATGTCATCGAACAGTCGCTGTCCAGGAGTGTCTTGAGAGCGAGGATATTCAGCACCTCTTATGGCCAGCACGTTCTCCAGATCTGAATCCCATTGAAAATGTTTGGAATGCTTTGGGGAGGAGTCTTGCTGGTCGCCAATGCCCTCCAATAAACAAGGACCCCCTCCTCCGTGCACTGACAGAGGAATGGGATAAATTACCCCAACCGCTGCTTGATAATGTTGTGCAAAGCATGACACGACGTGTGGAATCTTGCATCGCCCTCCATGGTGGCCATATCCCTTATTGACATCTTACGCCGGAACGCCTGCGGACGGTAATTGCATTTTTTTCACGTTTACGTATTCTGCACAAAATGGCCTGTTTGTCCCTTGAACACGTTCCAAAGCCTTCTGGATTTCAGAGCACAATAAATTGTCTTTCTTGTAATGTCCTGGCATTCTGACATTATTTTATTTCACTTGGCATCCAACCACAGTTACTTTTTTATGCGCTATATAGCCGTTTATGATCCGTCCTTAGCAATTGTCCAGCAGTGTATTTAAGTTTAGTTGGCATTACAACTTGGCCTTTGTTCCTTCTTATTTAATATACCCTAATTTAGTTTTGTTTCTAGTAGAATGTTGATGGGTGTGAAAATTTTTACATGAGAAAGGCAGCGGACTTAGGCGAGTTTGACAAAGGCCAAGTTGTAATGGCAAGAAGACTGAGTCATAGCATTTCCGAGACGGAAAGGTTTGTGAGGTACTCGCGATCAACCGTAGTTAATAATTCATAACGTGGTCTGAGGAAGGAAAATCTACGAAAGGCCGTAAAGTTGTAGGCCTACTACTATTTATCAGTGCCACAAGTGAGGGAAAGTATGGTAACAGCCAACAAAAGGGATACCGAGGTGCAACTCGCTGGTAGTTTGAATGCTGGTGACGAGAGTAATGTGACACAAGACCCAGTACATCGAATCATGCTGAAAATAGGCATGTGTAGTCACAAGACGCTCAAACCGCCCATGCTAACCTCGGTCCATCATCGAAAGTGCCTACAGTGGGTACCCGAGTTCAAACCTGGACCTTTAATGTCTGGAAAAAGGTCGTTTTGTCTGATGAATCTCACTTCCTATTTACTGATCTTGACGGTCCGGTATAAGTGCGAGGTTTACCTGAAAAAGCTATGGCACCAGGATGCACTCTAGGGAAAAGATTTCGTGTAATATTTTGCATGGAAACCCTGACTCCACTCATTCATGTGCCGGAAACTATAACGTCTTTCATGGCAACGCCAGTAGAGGAAGTGCAATGTTTTGGGTAATGTCCAGCTGGAAACCCTGGGTCTAGTCATTCATGTGCATGAAACTATGACGTCTACCACTTACCTAAATGTCATTGAAGACCAGGTACATCCTTTCATGGCAAAGCCAGTAGAGTAAGTGTAATGTTTTGGGCAATGTCCAGCTGGAAACCCTGGGTCTAGGAATTTATGTGCATGAAATAATGACGTCAAACATCTATCTAAACATCTTTGCTGACCAGGTACAGCATTTCATGGCAGTGTTATTCTCCTTTAGCAGGGCCTTCTTTCACGGGATAAGGCTTCATGCCACACTTTCCATATTGTTTGAGAATAGTCCATCGCCTACCGAAACATCATTACAGGCCAGGTACATCATTTCATGTCAACAGTATTCCCCAGTAGTAGTGCTTCTGGAAAACCCTGTGTCCAGTCATTCATGTGCCGGAAAATATAACGTCAAACACCTGTATCTTTGTTGACCAGGTGTAACGTATACTCTAGATTCAGTTTCTTTTTTATTTTACTATCTCTTGTTATTTTATTTTCCTATGCAAATTATCTTCTCACTGAACGAGATGTTGTTTCTCCCGCTGAATTATATGTGGCAACGAGTGTAAGTCATGACGTGGTGGTATGCAGTATATATAGGCGCGCTCAAGTATGCCAAAGAGCTTCGTTTTATATGTGATAGGTTCTTCCTGATTATTGATATGCGATTTACCTGCTTTTCTACGATAGTACGAAAGTTCGGGCTATCAGTAGTTGTGTTATTTTGGAGTGTGTATTTGAGTAATACCAGGAGCTCCCCAATAAAAGGTTAAAAGTGAGTACGTTTTCTTAGTTCATTTTATTGTCAGACCTCTGTCTGGCCGTTAAGTCTATTTCCTTGAGTGTTTACGTTAAGTTCAGGGTATATTGTGTTTACCGCTCTAATAAGGAGCCTTCAAGGTACTAATGTACTAAAACCGAAGTTATATTACTGATATTCAAGATAATAAGGAACGCTGAGTAAAAATAAATTCCATATTCTTGGAATTTATTGCACGTGCGTGTCTTAACTAAACAAACTCTAGCACTTTGAAGATTAAGCACACTTTAGCTACGTCAAGTAACCTTTCAATAACCCTAACGTGACTTAACGTAAGCTTTCCTGCACTACACGTCCAGCCGGAGAATTTTATTCATTATACAGGTACATCCTTTCATGGCAATGGTATTCCCCTCTAGTAGTGCCTTCTTTCAGCAGAGAATGCTCCATGTCACACTTCCTGGATTGCTTGAGAATAGTCCACCGCCTACAGAAGCATCATTACAGACCAGGTACATCCTTTCACGGCAACGGTGTTCCCTTCTAGTAGTGCCTTCTTTCAGCAGAGAATGCCCCATGTCACACTTCCTGGATTTTTCGAGAAAGTTTTGCGGAACATGAGGAAGAATGTCAGGTTTTTGCGATTTCCAACAATCCAATCGAACATCTGTGGTTTGTATTGGAATAGACAATCCGATCTGCGGTGGCTGAAACACGTAACTTACAAGAGCTAAAAGATCTGCTGGTAAAATATTGGCCACATGCCGCCTTTGAAATCTTGATCACCTTTGAAGTATTACCTTCAAGGATCCAAGATCAGCACAAGAAGACCAAAAAATTACCTTTAAGGATCCAAGATCAGCACAAGAAGACCACAAGATTACTTTTAAGGATCAGCCTTCAAGGATGACCTTTGAAGAATGACTTTTAAGGATGAACCTTGCAGGATCACCTTCAAGGATACAAGATCAGCACAAGATCGCCTTCAAGGATCAAAGATCACCTCAAGATCACCTTCAAGGATGAACCTTGCTGGATCACCTTCAAGGATCCAAGATCACAAGAAGACCACAAGATCACCTTTAAGGATCCAAGATCAGCACAAGAAGACCACAAGATTATCTTTAAGGATCAGCCTTCAAGGATGACCTTTGAAGGATGATTTCAAGGATGAATCTTGCAGGATCACCTTCAAGGATCCAAGATCACCTCAAGACCACCTTCAAGGATCAAAGATCATCTCAAGATCACCTTCAAGGATCCAAGATCACCTCAAGATCACCTTCAAGGATCAAAGATCACCTCAAGATCACCTTCAAGGATCAAAGATCACCTCAAGATCATATTCAAGGATGAACCCTGCTGGATCACCTTTAAGGATCCAAGATCAGCGCAAGAATACTACAAGATTACCTTTAAGGATCAGCCTTCAAGAATGTCATTTGAAGGATGACTTTCAAGGATGAACCTTGCAGGATCACCTTCAAGGATCCAAGATCACCTCAAGATTACCTTCAAGGATGAACCTTGCAGGATCAAGGATCCAAGATCACCTTCAAGGATCCAAGATCACCTTCAAGGATCAACCTTTAAGGGTGACCTTTGAAGGATGACCTTTGTAGGATCAACTTCAAGGATCCAAGGTCACTACAAGATCACCTTCAAGGATCAAAGATCACAACAAGATCACCTTCAAGAGTGAATGCATCCTTCCAAAGGACGACATTTGAAGGAAGGTCTTCAAGGATGACCTTTGTAGGATCACTTTCAAATATCCAAGATCACCAAAAGATCAGGACAGGTGTTGGCCACAGGAACAACTTTCAAGGATTTACTGGTAAGGTGTTACCATACCACAGCTTTCGAAATTTTGTGGCGTCCATGGCTCGCCACGATAGAGCTGTATTGGAGGCACGTGGAGGATAAATATCGGATTAGGTAGGTGGTCGTAATGTTTTGGCTCTTCGATGTACCTGTGTGTGTGTGTTATGCTTTAAACGAAAACTGTTTAATCAATGCATCCTTCCAATTCTCACACATGGAGCATAGCCATGCACCTTAACCACAGAAGACATACAATGACTACATACAACTGTAAAAAGCCTGGAAAGATGCATGCTTGGCGTAACCAGAAGAGATAAGAAGAGGAACTTTTGGATCAGGAAAATACAAGAGTGGAAGACATCTTAATCAGAGTAAAATCCCTGAAATGGCAATAGGCTGGACATATTTCCAGAATGACGGACAAATGATGAACAATGGAAATTTTAAACTGTATTCCAAGGAACAGGTAAACACCCAAAAGAAGACCACACGGGGGGGGGAGGCTGGATGACATTCGAAAGCATGCGGCAGTGACATGCAGGAGAAGGGCTCGAGACAGACTTTTGCGAAAGAAACTTGGGGAGACTTTCATCTAGCAGTGGATTGATAATAGTTGACAATGATGATGATAATACATACATGTACAAACATGATAGTCAGAACTAAGAGGAAAGTACAATGGTCATTTATTTGTGTAATTTTAGTATCTTCTGCTCTCAATGCCATATGTAAGAATGTACATATAACGATCACCTCTAGAGTTTGTACTTTTAACTTAAACCTAAAAGCAAAAATGGAGCAAAAAAGTAAAAAAGAACCAATAAAATTCCAATGAAGAGGTACGAACGGATCTCTAAGTAATTCAGAGGATTCCGAACCTTGCACCAGAAGAGATACTGATTTATTTCCTTTTCAGAATTGCAAGAGTCTTTATCAGCTGAGTGAGAGAACGTGCATGTATGCTTGTGCCTCTCATAGTCTGACCTTTGACCTTTCTGTTTCTTCGTTTCTGAAGCTCGTCTTCCGAGATATTTGATACGCTTTTTCAGAAGAAAGCAAACAACGGTGGATTTAAAAATCATTTTCTCACAGTATGCGACAGTACAAACTCAGAGAGAATGTGTGAGCGTGCCTCTCGTGCGCTAACCTGTGACCTCTGTTCAACTCTTCTTCTCGCCTTCTTTCTCTACCGAACAATATGGATCTACTCCTCCAGATGGTAACAAATGGCAGCACAGTTAAATATTCAGTTTAAAATATTTTACACATCAGTTTCCAAAGAAGAATTACTTTTGAGCAAAATTCAAGAAGAAACAAATGCTGCTAAAGATGATCGGGTTTTCATAGGTGTAAAATGATTGTACGATATACACAGTCGAGTCACATTATGGTAACCACCTACTAGTTTTGACGTCAACGGCGCGTAGCCAATGAAAAAAGGCATGTGTCGTGAGCTGGCTTCCAGGGTATATAGGGTGTGCTGTAGGAATTCTGAAAGCCTATCACTCGTTGCTCTCATGGATAAAAGGAGCGATTTATCAGATTTGCAAAAAGGGATGATTTTCGGCGTTTGGTCTAAGGGTGGAAGTACCTATTAAACAGCGCAGTTTGTGAACTGTTCGCGTGCTGCTGTGGTTCAAGTGTATGCTGATTGGATAAATGGCGAATAAGCGACGTGGAAACGGCAGAGCACCACGTGCGATTGATGTGAGAGGTGAACGCCGGCTTTGAAGGTGCGTGAAGGCCGATGGACACGCTACAGTGGAGCAACCCACTGGCCGAATGAACCAGGAGGCTACCGGAGGTGTGCCGAAAACGACAGTCAGCAAACCCCGCTGCGTATGGGGCTCCAATGCAGACGGATGGTCACTGCACCTATGCTAACGAAGGTGTCTCCGAAGAAAAGGCTTATAGTTGCACGGCAGTACCGGAATTGGACTTCGCTAATTGGCAAAGGATTTCCATCCCCGATGAGTCATGTTCTCTGCTTCACTGAACGGATGGACGTTGGCGTATAAGGCGAGAAACATCGGAGAACAAACATTCTTCAACCAGTGCTAGCAGAACACAACCTGGTGGGGGCAGCGTTAAGGTCTGGAAAATGTTTTCGTGGCATTCTCTGTGTCCACTCATATCTTTGAAAGGCACTATGGACCGAATCGCTTGTTAATCCATCCTTGCAGACCACGTACATCCAGACATGCTGATTGTATTCACTGTCACCATTCAAGGTGAAGAGTCATTCGTTGTGAACGAAAGGTTCGCGAATGGTCCATTACTACACCGCATTTTCTATGTTCTTCAGTGTGCGTTGCAGTAATGGTTGTTTGAATAATCCTTCACAACGGTGAGAGCGAAGCATTCACCTTTCAAGGTGAAGAATCTTTAGTTTGCGAACGAACCGTTCACGAATGGTCCATTACAACACCCGATTTTCTATGTTCTTCAGTGTGTGGCGTAGTTATAGCGAACTGAGTGATTATTCACAGCGGTGAGAGCGAAACAGTCACCATTCACGGTGAAGAGTCATTCGTTTTGAACGAAAGGTTCGCGAATGGTCCATTACTACACCGCATTTTCTATGTTCTTCAGTGTGCGTTGCAGTAATGGCGGTTTGAATAATCCTTCACAGCTGTGAGAGTGAACCATTCACCATTCCCAGTGAAGAGTCATTCGTTTGTGAACGAATTGTTCACGATCGGTCCATTACATCACCGCATGTCTATGTTCTTCAGTGTATGTTGCAGTAATAGTGGACTGAGTGATTATTCACAGCGGTGAGAGAGAAATAGTCACCATTCACGGTGAAGAGGCATTCGTTGTGAACGAAAGGTTCGCGAATGGTCCATTACTACACCGCATTTTCCATGTTCTTCAGTGTGCGTTGCAGTAATGGCGGTTTGAATAATCCTTCACAGCTGTGAGAAAGAACCATTCACCATTCCCGGTGAAGAGTCATTCGTTTGTGAACGAATTGTTTACGATCGGTCCATTACATCACCGCATTTTCTATGTTCTTCAGTGTATGTTGCAGTAATAGTGGACTGAGTGATTATTCACAGCGGTGAGAGAGAAACAGTCACCATTCACGGTGAAGAGTCATTCGTTGTGAACGAAAGGTTCGCGAATGGTCCATTACTACACCGCATTTTCCATTTTCTTCAGTGTGCGTTGCAGTAATGGCGGTTTGAATAATCCTTCACAGCTGTGAGAAAGAACCATTCACCATTCCCGGTGAAGAGTCATTCGTTTGTGAACGAATTGTTCACGATCGGTCCATTACATCACCGCATTTTCTATGTTCTTCAGTGTATGTTGCAGTAATAGTGGACTGAGTGATTATTCACAGCGGTGAGAGAGAAACAGTCACCATTCACGGTGAAGAGTCATTCGTTGTGAACGAAAGGTTCGCGAATGGTCCATTACTACACCGCATTTTCCATGTTCTTCAGTGTGCGTTGCAGTAATGGCGGTTTGAATAATCCTTCACAGCTGTGAGAGTGAACCATTCACCATTCCCGGTGAAGAGTCATTCGTTTGTGAACGAATTGTTCACGATCGGTCCATTACATCACCGCATTTTCTATGTTCTTCAGTGTATGTTGCAGTAATAGTGGACTGAGTGATTATTCACAGCGGTGAGAGAGAAACAGTCACCATTCACGGTGAAGAGTCATTCGTTGTGAACGAAAGGTTCGCGAATGGTCCATTACTACACCGCATTTTCCATGTTCTTCAGTGTGCGTTGCAGTAATGGCGGTTTGAATAATCCTTCACAGCTGTGAGAGTGAACCATTCACCATTCCCGGTGAAGAGTCATTCGTTTGTGAACGAATTGTTCACGATCGGTCCATTACATCACCGCATTTCTATGTTCTTCAGTGTATGTTGCAGTAATAGTGGACTGAGTGATTATTCACAGCGGTGAGAGAGAAACAGTCACCATTCACGGTGAAGAGTCATTCGTTGTGAACGAAAGGTTCGTGAATGGTCCATTACTACACCGCATTTTCTATGTTCTTCAGTGTGCGTCGCAGTAATGGCTGTTTGAATAATCCTTCACAGCTGTGAGAGTGAACCATTCACCATTCCCGGTGAAGAGTCATTCGTTTGTGAACGAATTGTTCAGGATCGGTCCATTACATCACCGCATTTTCTATGTTCTTCAGTGTATGTTGCAGTAATAGTGGACTGAGTGATTATTCACAGCGGTGAGAGAGAAACAGTCACCATTCACGGTGAAGAGTCATTCGTTGTGAACGAAAGGTTCGCGAATGGTCCATTACTACACCGCATTTTCTATGTTCTTCAGTGTGCGTCGCAGTAATGGCTATTTGAATAATCCTTCACAGCGGTGAGAGCGAACCATTCACCATTCCCGGTGAAGAGTCATTCGTTTGTGAACGAATCGTTCTCGATCGGTCCATTACATCAACGCATTTTTTATGTTCTTCAGTTTGTGTCGCAATAATGGCATACTGAACGATAATTACCAGCGTTGAGAGCAAAGCTTTCACCATCCACGGGGAAGAGTCATTCTTTGCGAACGAACCGTTAACGAATCATCAATAATTATTGCATCTCCTCAACGCTGCATCATATTTCGGAGTGTTTAAAAATTAACTGGAATTTGTTGCATACCAACATATATGTACTTTGCCACAATTAATACCTCCCGTTTTGATTTTTCTCATTACAATAAATTAACTTAATGTCGGATAACCCGCTTTTAGTCAGACACTTGGGTGTTTCTTCGTCCATGACAGAATTCTCATCATATTTTAAAAGCTTCTAGATCACAAAAAAAATATTTTGAAAAATAAAACCTGCGCTTAACGCAAAAAAAAAAAAAAATCCTTTAAGTTACGTGTTTGTGTAACACCTCAAAGCAATATTACCAAACTACTCAATTTTTAATAAGGGAGATTTTCTTTTATCTGAAAATTAATTGCATGTGTTCAGATTCTCAAAAGATTGAGTGACATATGCTGTGTTTTTATGTTGTCAGAGAAAAAGCCTAAGAAATAAATGTTTCAAGAAGATTGCAATGTTCACTAATGTTCACTAAGTAATGAATGGAATCGATCTTTTGCAAAGCTTGAATTCTTTATTTAGTTTTTTAAAGTGCTGTAATTTTTTTCTCATTACTTAAAATGAAACCGTAAACTTATTTAAATGCAGCTGATTCCATCAAAGCAACATAATGTTATATACCTAGTCTTACCATAAATACTGTTATAAAGAATTCAATGAAATAAAAGAAATTTAAATATATTTTGATCTTTTTGAAAATACAACACACATAAAAATTGGAAAGGGAGTGAGACAAGGTGACACCATATCCCCGAAGCTCTTTAATGCCACATTGGAAAATGTTGTTCAATCACTGAACTGGGAAAACAAAGGGATAAAACTTAATGGAGATTATCTGACCCACCTTCGTTTTGCTGATGACGTAGTCATTTTTGCAACTACCCCATCAGAGCTGCAGAGTATGATCCAGGAACTTTCTGACAAGAGTAAAGAAGTGGGATTAAAAATGAACTTTCAGAAGACAAAAGTGATGTTCAATGCTTTTACAAGAAATGAAGATTTATCGATTGATGGAGAAAAGTTGGAGATAACAGACACGTACGTTTATCTTGGAAAGCAGATATCAAGTGAAGGTCACATTGATGAAGAAATTAATCGGCGTACAAAACTTGCCTGGAGAGCTTTTGGAAGAAACAGCATAATTTTCAAGAGCAATATGTCATTATGTCTTAAAAGGAAAATGTTTGAACAATGTATCCTTCCAGTGCTTACGTAAGGTGCAGAGACGTGGACCTTAACTAAAAGAGACATACAAAGGTTGCAGACAACTCAATGCAGCATGGAGAGGTGCATGCTTGGTGTAACCAGGAGAGATAAGAAGAGGAACTCGTGGATCCGAAAAATGACAAGAGTGGAAGACATCATGATCAGAGTTAAATCCCTGAAATGGCAATGGGCTGGACATACTGCCAGTAGGACAGACCATCGATGGACAGCCGAAATTTTAGATTAGAAAGGAAAAGATCCAGAAGATCCACATAGGAGATGGGTGGATGAAATTCGAAAGTATGCAGGAGTGACATGGAGGCGACTGGCACAAGACAGAACGTTGTGGAGGAAACTTGGGGAGACCTTCATCCAGCAGTGGATTGATAATTGTTGACAATGATGATGGTGATGATGATGATACCTGTGATATGGCGTAAGTAGTACATTTTTGAATACATGGCACCAATGACTTTTCAAAATGGCATCCTTTTGCCTTCACACAGTCCACTGGACTCTGTGGCCACTCAACAATAGCTTTACGAAGGGAGGCCACAGGGAAAGCTGCTACGGCCCGCACCAAAGGGCCATTGAGATTGTCAATACTGGAGTGTTTATTTCTGCAGGCCACGCCCTCCAGTGTGGCCCACAACTTGTAGTCCAATGGGCTGATGTCTGTGCTGCTTGTAGGCCAATCAGCTGGAGAAATGAAGTCTGGAAATTTCGCCTGAAGCCACCCGTCGGTTGACTTGGCGTTGTGGGCAGGTGCAGAATCCTGCTGAAAGCTTCACTATCGGTTTTGGAAGAGGGTGCAACTCACATGTTTGACCACTGTTTCCAAAACCCTGTTCTGTTAGACTTTAGAGGATGTTTTAACTCCTTTCTCAAAGAAATGGAGCTCCGTGGTACCCTTGTCGAACAGTCCCCACCAAACTACACTATCTACCAACAAGTAATTGGACACCCCTGCAATCGACGATATTTGCGGTCTTGATACACGTTACGGCCGCCGCCGTTAAATATCGTGGGGGAAACAACAACGCGACCGGTCGCATGCATGATGCCACGCAGTTCGGAGCTCTCTGATTTCGAGAAAGGTGTAATCGTCGGGTATCACCGAAATGACCGATTCATACGTGACATATCCAGGAAGTTGAAGTACCCAAAATCGACAGTGGCCTACGTGATTAGTAAGTGGAAGATGAGAGGTGACTGTCGGAATGTGCCTCGAACCGGCAGACCCACAAAACTGGGAGTTAGAGACTGACGGGTGCTGGCCAGAGAAATTCGGAAGAACCGCACCAAATCGATAGACCACATCCGCGAGGAATTTCAACAGGCATCCGGGAGTGTTCTTTCGAGGAATACCATCCTTAAAGAAGCCCATCTGCTTGCTTATCATTGACGTGCTACCGCCCACAAGCCTTTGATCACCAAGTCCAATAGCGCTGCTCGGCTAACGTGGTGCAAAGAACGTCGACAGTGGACCGTTGAACAGTGGAAACAAGTTCTCTGGAGCGACGAATCAAGGTTCACCCTCTACCGTTCGGATGGCAGTGTCTGGGTTTGGCGTGTGCCTGGAGAACGCCTCCTTCCGGAATGTGTTGTGCCAACTGTGAAGTTAGGCGGCGATGGAATTATGCTATGGGGGTGTTCACGGTGAAGAGTCATTACAATACATATATTATTAAACCACTTACAATACATATATTATCAAACCACTTACAATACATATATTATTAAAATCACTTACAATAAATATCCCAGCCAAAACAGTCTTGCTGGCCCAGGACTATGTTGCCGCTGCCGAACCGTCAATAAAATGTCCGGACGGTCCACAGAAGGGCCAGAAGTTCAGGCCAACAGTTGGCACCCCATCAGTTGTCATATGCCACAACAGGGCCATCAGTTGTCCATCACAGGCAGTAGCTACCACAAGTGGCCCTTCAGCGGCCCTGCAGACTCAACGCCGAAACCTACTGCACCATTTTGGATGACCATGCGCTTCCTACGCTGTGGCAGTTTTACGGGGTGGACCCATGTTACTTTCAGGATGACAATGCCACCTGTAATGTTGCGAGGTCCACCATGGCTTGGTATGGTGACAATGGGGCTAATCGAATGGACTGGCCTGCGCAGAGCCCGGACCTTAACCTTATCGAGCACCTCTAGGACGAGTTGGAGCGTCGACTTAAGGGGTGCCCCACCGTTCAAAATCGGTGAAGGGACTGATCTGTCTTCTCCAAGCCGAGTGGAAGAATCGCCGCTCGTAGAGGCTCCACCAACTATTGAAGGTGAATAAACTTCGTTTTCCTTTGCTATCACAGGTGTCCAATTACTTGTTGATAGATAGTGTATGACAAAAAAGCAGGATGATGGCCCCTCATGTTCCTTGGAACTTTCTCCTGAGCTTCTCGTGAGGTTGACGAATACACCCTGTCATTTTGTGGTTGAAAGCCTCTTCAGTAGTAAACATTTTTTCATTACAGAAAAAGATCTGTATGTGGCGATTGTCTGCGTAATGCTGCAGAGAACGTTTCGCTTTTAGCACACTCTGTTGCTTCAGTTGTGGGGCGAGGTAGTGCTCTCACCCTGAGATCACTTCGCAGCTCGCGTGACATATTGAAATGTTCAGCTCACGAGACATCACTAATTGTGTTCCGACAGGATTTCGTCGAATACGGGCTGCCCCTGGTTTCACGAGGCCAGCAGTCCTCCCGGTATGCGGCCGACCCTTTCCGGGGAGGTCAGTGACGGTCCCAGTCTAAAGGAACGTTTTTATGGTCCGGTAGACAAAAATTTGGCTGATTTTCAGCTTCTTCAGCATGTTGAAAATCTCGGAAACTGATTTTCCAGCTTTGTTCAACTCTATCACAGCAACACGATTCTCATAATAGCCCAACTCCATGGCAAGTACTTCGCGAAACACGTTATCTCCTCTGTGACTGAACACACAATGATTCAGTAGCTTCTTCATGCCTACTGGCTGGTCGGTGACTGTTCACACTGTTTGCGAAACATCTGTCCAACTAATTAATAACAAGGAACAATACACCAATTGTACTTAAATAGTATAACTATACTAGTGATCCGAAATTTCTCGGCGTAGAATAGAAATAAAGGTTTCCAAGCTTTCGCACATCAACCAGATGGCTTTCTCAAGGAAGGTAGACAGGTAACTGCCAACTGGATAATAGAACGGTTCAACTATTTTAACGTGGTGACATGACAATAACGAACAGATGCGAACGTAATCAGGTATTCAAAGACACGAGTCGTTATGCTCGTTTTGGCACGCGGAATCATGGAAGGAAAACCAAGAGGCAATCACTATTTGAAGAACTGGTTCCAAACTCGTGGCAACTCCAGTGAGACGCTATCATTGCACGACTCGCTGTTGGTTATGATCTCCAATGTTTCGCGAATGGCAGTAGATTTTGGGGTGGAGTAGGGAGCTAATTTTTTTACGTCATCCTACAGAGGAGCTGTCGACTTGAACTTGCCTTTTCTGGATAGGGCTGTGGTTACTTTGCCGTTCTTTATGCCCCTTTTATGTTCGTTAACTCTAATTCTAAATGAACGTTTAGTCATTACAATATCTCCACGTTCAAATAGTTGAACCGTTCTATTATCCAGTTTGTAGTTAACTGTGTACCTTCCTTGAGAAAGCCATCTGGTTGATGTGCGAAAGCTCGGAAACTTTTATTTCTATTCTACGCCAAGAAATTTTGGATCTGTTCAACGTTCGTACCAGTGTTTATGCTAAGACTGGGTACATTCCAGTTCATTCAGTTATACATTGCAATTCATATACACTGCTCGCCATTAAATGTGAAACCCCAGGGAGATCACATCACAGGGGCTCGAGATTTGGTCCATCATGGGGGCACCAGAATTACATATACCATACCCAGACATCCAGAAGAAGGGCTCACATTGGTCAGACATGCGCAGTTGTTCCTACAGCTGAGAACCGGACGCCACCACTAGTACCTGAAAAACGAGGTGCAACAGTCACACAGCTCAACTTACTAAACTACGGCATATCTTCAACTAATGACGGCGGCAATTGCCTGTTTAGTTTTTCAAAAGCAGTATTTGATGTTGCTATTATAAGGGTCGCCCAAATGAACGTGAGACACGTGTAACAGCGTCATTGCATGATTACACAGAGCCGTGCATTTGCGCCGGTCGATGGTGTGCCATATCAAGAAGCACGTTGTTATAGGCGGAACGGGTCAGTGTACTGTAGGCTCGTGCGGTGGCGATTTGACTACGTAGTGTCCTGTTATGGCTTCGTCCAAACAGTCCCAGCGGGCAGTTTTTCAATTTGTGACGGCAGAAGGTGTTAGTGGAGTCGAAATGTATCGCCGTATGAAGGATGGGTATGAGAATAAGTGTCAACCACGGTGTGCAGTGTTCCACTGGTTCAGTGAATTTCGTAAAGGACCTGTGAACACGGAGGTCATGCCGAGGCCTGGGCAAGCACACGTGGCCATCACCATGGAATAGATTGCTGCCGTGGACAACCTTGTGAAGGAGGATCGCCAAAATTTAACCCTCGAGCTTGCGGCAACATTTTTCGTGAGTAAGAGAACTGTTAACACCATTCTCATCGCCGATTGGGATACAGCAAGACTTGCGTACAATGGGTCCCTAAGAATCTACATGAGGATCAGAAGACTCGGCGAATGGAGGTTTGCCTGGATCATCTGCATTGTTACCACACAAAGGGGTGATAGTTTGTTTCCAATATTGTGCCCGCAGTTGAAACCAGGTGCCACCACTTCGATCCTGCCACAAAATGGAGGAGTGCTCACAAAAAAAAAAAAGCTCAGTCGTCCTTAAGAGATGGAAAAGTGACGCGCACGGTTTTTTTCGATGAGAATGGCCCATTACTTTTGGATTGGCTTTACGCAGGCAGTACGATCAAAGCAACCACATACTGTAATAGGTTACGCAACCTCAAAACGGCAATCAAGCATAAGCGACCCGGTATGTTGTCAAATGGAGTTATTATGGTGCACGACGACGCACGCCGGCATATGGCGACAGTGTGCCACGATTTACTACGGAACGTCCTCTGGGAGGTCCTCGACCATCCCCTCTATAGCCCCGATCTGTCGCCCTGCGACTACCATATCCTCGGGCCACTGAGAAAAGCTCTCTAGGGCCGCCGCTTCGCTAGAAACGCTGAGATCCGGGACGCCGTTGAAAACTGGTTCCACAGCCAACCACGAACTTTCTTCGCTCAAGGTATCCATAATTTCATACCGCACTGGTACTCTTGCTTGAACCTACATGGCGATTATATGTAGCGGGTATATAGCCCATGAATCACTCTTACTTCCTGTATGTTCACATATTCCAACTTATTAACCCTTGCGGTGAAAAACCGACAGTCCCAGTTTCATTTGGGCGATCCTTATATTAAGGACGAGACGGTTTTTCGAATGAAACGTCGTGCAGAAGTGTTCCACATCGACTCAAATCATACCATAAAATCCCCAAGATGTAAGAATATGGAACAAGTGAGCAAAACCGTCCAAACAAGGAATCCAAAGGATACAAAGGCACTTTATTGAAAAGGAAGCTTCGAGCACAATTGGACAGAAGACAAAAACGTCCATGTGAAAGGCGGCTGCCAAGAAAAATCCAGTTTTTAGTAGGGGATAGGATCACCCCTGACTGCGTTGCCGGATTTACAACGTCTGTCCATGCTGAGGACGAGGTTGTCAAGGAGCTATTGAGGCATCGCGGCCCATTCCTCTTGTAGCGCCAATCGCAATTGCGGAATCGTTGCTGGCGGCTGGTGACGTGCTGCCAAGCGTCTCCCGTGAAGGTCCCACACGTGTTCGATTGGATTTAGGTCCTGGGACCTTGCGGGCCAATCCATGCGTTGAATATTTTCACTCTCCAAAAGCTCTGCGACAGCCACTCTACGATGAGTGTAGCGTTGTCGTCCATGAAGAGGAACTCAGGACCCACAGCACCTTTAAACCGACGCACGTGAGGCAGGAGAACCTCGGTACAAAAGCGGACACCAGTGACTGAACCTCCTCGGAAGATGTGGAGGTCGGTACGGCTACCAAGCATGATACCGCCCCAAACGAGAACTCCGCCACCTCCAAAGGAGTCCTTTTCCATGATGTTGAAGGTGTAGTTGCGTGTTCCCTGCTCTCTTCAGATGTGTATACGTCCAGAATCGCTCGTCAGACTCAATCGGCTCTCATCCGTAAAGAGAACTCAACCCCATTGCTGATGTGTCTAGTTCTTGTGTTCCTGGCACAGCAGAAACCGCCGTCTCCGATGAGTATGCGTTAATGGCACACACCATACTGGTCGTCGTGCAAATAGACCCTCTTTGTGCAACCTCCTGACCATGGTAAAACGCGATAACGGACGTCCAGTTGTCTGTTGAATGTGCCTTGCGATTTCTCCCGCTGTCTGCCGTCTTTTCTTCTCGCCTGTAGGACAATATATCGGTCGTCCGCCGCCGTGGTTGCTCGTGGACGACCACTGCTAAACTCTCCGACAGCTGTTCTTGTCGTTTAAAATGCTCTCGAAGCTCGTGAAACGATGGTGTGAGCGATCCCGAACTCCTCGGCCACACTAGTCACATTTCGACCTTCTTCCAACTTCCCAATGACGTGACCTCAGGTAAAGTCATCCAGATGTCGCTTATTGGATTGCCTGTTGGCCATATCACTCAGTGGCAGCAACTCGACGTCGTTCAAACCGATGTACACCGTGCAATAGCTTTCACCGAATTGCTGAGCGTACACCACCCGTGTGCTTTACACCCTTCCGACACTTACGTCACGCTGAATATATATGCGCATGCCCTACTGTACCGTACCCTAGTCTATCTTCTGAGTGGTCTTTCGGTCCGTTCTGCCCGCTCGTTCCGCTCTCATGCTAATTTCTCCTCTTCGTCCTTAATTTTTGCACACCAGTGTATTATGTATTATTCAGATTTAGACGAACGTTAGAAACGACCCTGACATCGATGAAATGGAATGTAACAACGAAAATCCATCTGCGCATGCTGAAGCTAAAAATCACCGAAACAAAAGGAAAAGCTTAATGGCAAATGTGTTAGTGAGGTAGATCGGCAACTTTGGGGCAGAGGTACATACAAGTTACACCCCATCGTATTATACATCATTTAAAGCTAGACGTGAAATGGAAATTCGCCGCTGTACTTGCAATGGTGAAAATTGAGTTACATAAGTACACATACAGGATACGCTTCCTGACTCGTGAAGATTATTACACGGACGAAGAAGATACTGAACTATAGTCAGTGTGCTGAAAATTTGAGAAAAAACAATAGGGAATATTTCAAAATTAAATTTCCACGTGTTGGAGTAGTGTTGCATATCGTTAAGAGGTAGCGCTCTGCGTACGTCAAGTACGGTAAACCTAGCACTTCCTTAACTTTTTCTTGAATATTAAAAGTTTTCAGACAAACAGTAATAACTGAGTGGTTACAAACTTTTATTTAGGATGTCAGTAATTATTTAAATCACTTACAATAGATATATTATTAGAATCACTTACAATACGTATATTACTAAGCCACTAATAATACATATATTATTAAAATAATTTACAATACACATATTTCAATCACTTACAATACATATATTTTAATCCCTTACAATACATATATTACTAAAATCACTTACAATACATATATTTTAATCACTTACACTTCTATATTTTAATCACTTACAATACATATATTTTAATCACTTACACTTCTATATTTTAATCACTTACAATACATATATTTTCATCACTTACACTTCTATATTTTAATCACTTACAATACATATATTTTAATCACTTACACTTCTATATTTTAATCACTTACAATACATATATTACAAAAATCACTTACAATACATATATTTTAATCACTTACACTTCTACATTTTAATCACTTACAATACATATATTTTAATCACTTACACTTCTATATTTTAATCACTTACAATACATATATTTTAATCACTTACAATACATATATTTTAATCACTTACACTTCTATATTTTAATCACTTACAATACATATATTTTAAGCACTTACACTCCTATATTTTAATCACTTACAATACATATATTTTAATCACTTACACTTCTACATTATAATCACTTACAATACATATATTTTAATCACTTACACTTCTATATTTTAATCACTTACAATACATATATTTTAATCACTTACACTTCTATATTTTAATCCCTTACAATACATATATTATTAAACCACTTACAATACATATATTATCAAACCACTTACAATACATATATTATTAAAATCACTTACAATAAATATCCCAGCCAAAACAGTCTTGCTGGCCCAGGACTATGTTGCCGCTGCCGAACCGTCAATAAAATGTCCGGACGGTCCACAGAAGGGCCAGAAGCTCAGGCCAACAGTTGGCACCTCATCAGTTGTCATATGCCACAACAGGGCCATCAGTTGTCCATCACAGGCAGTAGCTACCACAAGTGGCCCTTCAGCGGCCCTGCAAGCACGTGCCAGAAACGATGGCTAGCCTAATGTGGTTCGCTAGTTTGCTAGCAGGCAACCACGTGACGTAACTGGTGGCTTGCCGAATCTTGTCCGCCAATTTCCCAGTAGTAGCCATAATAATGCTACAATGTTTGTTTTTTTACTACGCTTACGAAACCAGTAAACTATCGAACAGCGCTGGGGAAATTTTCTCAACAGACCGGAAAAACGCCTGCTTGCATCTGAGTGGATTTGAACCGGAGCCGTTGGCGTGGTGGCAGAGCTCCCTACCGATTGGACTAATTTGCCACGCACGAGCGTGTGCTTGAAGCTGTATGTAATGTGTAATCGAATGGTTCCCTCTTTCATTTTACAATATTGCGAGGTATTTTTTATAAGTTTCAGTTTCATATAATTCCTAAATTTATTTTTTTAACGTAACCGCAGTTTTTTTTTCTTACCTTAAGGGAACTTAAATAATTTTCAAGGAGTGTACCAACTTAAAGTCGCTTTCCAAAGTTTTGTACTGTCTTTGTCGTCTTGAAAGGCGATTGTTGAATTAATATATATTTACCCGGGTTCATGTCACATTATGTTACATTTTTAACGTTGTATCTTTCCTTTCCGTTGTCCGAAGCTACATTTGTTTTAAAGAGGACATATATTTTATTTTACTTCTCGTTATTTTTAGAAGCGAATCTTTTAAGTCTTGTGTATTCAACCCATGGATGAGTACATTATATCCACATAGCGTTGCTTTTTTTTGTTTCAAATAATTAATAAATTGTGTACGCCTACAATTCTTTTTTTTTTTCAACAAATCTTTTTTTAATGTTTTTCCAGTACATTTGTTTCAAGCGGTTTCAAATTATTTCTTGTTATTCGCCCACTCCATTACATAAATTGTTATTCACGGGAATGAAGTTGGTGTATTTCATGGCTGTAATCTAGTATTTCATGGCTTAATCTGATATCTTCGTCGACGTGGAATTTCATTAGGAAATTAATTCGCCTCTCCACATATGGATTTTTTTCTTAAGATCCACTAAAATAACACGATGGCGATAGCGTCGTCTTCAACTAACTGGTACCATGAGAGACACAGCAAGTGTTGCTTCTGCGCATGCGCAGTCCCATTGCTTCCACCTGCTGTTGGGGGTTGCATTGGTTGCCAGCAACGGGCCATTAGTGGCACTTGCTTGGAGGCCCACAGTTCACGGCGATGCTGCAGGGCCATGAATGGCTCGCCAACTCATAGCGCTGCCACCAACGGACCACTACCGCGCCGTGAGCGGCTGATTTCAGCCAGCAGTGACCCGCCACTGCCAGCTGGTGGCATGCAGTTTCCCAGCACTTGTGTTTTTGCTGGGATATATTATTAAATTATTTACAACACATATATTATTAAAATCCCTTACAATACATATATTATTAAAATCACTTACAATACATATATTTTAATCACTTGCAATACATATATTATTAAATCACTTACAATATATATATTATTAAAATCACTTACAATACATATAATATTAAATCACTTACAATACATATATTTTAATCACTTAAAATACTTATATTATTTAAATAATTTACAATACGGCTTCTCAACCCGTAAACTTATGAAAATCAGAAATCAGCAGCTGGTAATCCAGGATGAAGCTTTTACACGAATCATCTGCTAAGGGAAAGACCTTACGAAATTCAATCACAAAACTAAGACCCCCACAAGAAGAGGTAGCAAAAACAGCGCGATTTTTAGCGTCATCTATGCGTAGAAGGCTGCATTGGACATGTCTTTATCTCCACCTTAGAGCTCTCATAAATCGCTGGTAATTCCCCCTAGAGAGGAAACCAAATTTCGCTACGACGCACTGGTTTCAATATGCAGAGGGTGAGTTGGAAGTTTCGCAATATTTGGATCACTTTATGCCTTCATATGTACCTTTACGACGAAACCTGACTAGCATTCAAAGTATAGGTCATCGTGTTGCACCGTCTTTAACCATGTGTCTGCCAGTTCTTCGATTCCGCGGAGTTACCAGTTCTTTTCCTTCGAGGCGAAGAACTCCTTCACCCCAGCTGCCACCACCCCCTGGTTGTTGAAGTGCCGCCCATGAAGAAATTGGGCCATGGACCTAACAGGTAATAATCCGACGGGGCGAGGTCCGGACTGTATGCAGGGTGTGGCATGAGTTCGATGCTCTCAAGTTCCTGGAGTTTTGCCAGGGTCGTTCGCGCGGTTTGTGGCCGAGCGTTGTCCTGCTGTAGGAGAGCACGATTTATGTGCACCAGAGCCGGGTACTTCTCCCTCAAATAGGCATACATCCGCTCCAGCTGCTCAGAGTAGAGATTGGAGTTGATGGTCCGACAGTCTGGAACATATTCGGAATGAATCACCCCCTCGAAAAAGCGCCCACAGGTTCTAGAACCTGGCCTGTGCTCAACCACTGCCGTTGTGTGTTACGATTACGGAAATAGACCCACTTTTCAATGCACGTAACATTTCTCTTGATGAAACGTACATCGCGCAGGTTTTCTAGGAGTTTCGTGCACACTTCCACTCGGCGGTTTGCTTCAGCTGGCGTCAGTTCGTAAGGGACACTGCTGAAGCTCACGTAGACCTTCCCGAGGTCCTGAAAGTGACCAGCTACGGTGGTCTGTGACATGCCCAGCTCCTTTGATAATTTCCGAGTGCTGGTTGTCGGATTTTCCCCTACGGCATGGCTCATAGCCTCCGAATCCATGGTTCGTGGCTTACTTGACCTTGGCTAATTGTCGAGGTTTCTGTCACCTAAGGAAAATTTCTTGAACCACCTGGTTGCGGTGCTGTTGTCCACGGAACCTTTCTTTTTCTCATGAAAAATGTTTCCTGTTGCTTGAATAGCGTTATGGCCGAGTTCAAACTCCTGAAGCAAAAGTTCAGCAAATAGCCCGTTGTCGGTGTTCATCTTTTAGGCGTCCCAACCACAGGCACAATGACGACATGCAATGCTGTTCACAGCAACGACTACCACTTTATATCCCTTTCGACTGACTGCACTGCGTGACTTGAACTAGTTTAAACACGTGACATATCCGACGCAGAACATGAGTTTATGCAAATATTGCAAAAATTCCCACTCTCTCTCTGTAATTGAGAAAATCAAAATAATTGGCTCACCGAATACAGTACCAAACTGCATTTTTGTAATGGCTTTTATCGCATTTAGTGTCAGGCTTTCGCAATTTACCCAGATTTCAATGAGATATATGTAAACCGTTAAGAATTAATATTCGGCAATATTGTAGTAAAATATTTTTTGATTAACTATTGCTCCGTCATTTCACGGAGAAGCACGTGGCATGATCAAATTTCCACATTGAGTTTGACAATGGCGCACCGTTACCAATTTTCGTTACATCCCATTTTTTTTACTTGGGATTTGATTCACTACTCTCAGGAAAGCTGTATAGCAACGGTTGAATTCAAAACTGGTACACTAAAGAGCAATTGAATTAGAGATACCTGTCTAGTAACGTGTAGCACCACCTTTCATTCTGATAACGGCGGCGATTCGTCTCGGCATGGACTCGACAAGACACCGGAAGCGTTGGGAAGCCATACGGATATACGACCCCTGAACAAGCTTCCACAGTTCACGAAGATTTGATGGAGGGGGTTAGAGCCTTGAGCATCTCTCTCGATGGCATCCCAGATGTGCTCGATGGGATTGAGGTCAAGGGACCTAGCTGGCCAAGAAAGCGAGGTCACGTCGGTGGAATGTTCATCCAACCATTCGGATACAATTCGGGAGCGATGGCACGGTGCATTGTCTTGTTGTAGGATGAGGTCCCCAGTGGGATGTTGAATTTACCGATAGAGCATATTGCTGTCTTGAAGACGCACAAACAGGAGCAAATGGTCGTCCAGGATATCCCGGTAACGTTGACCTGTGAGGGTCGATGTCACACGTACCAGGGGTCCCATTGCAGTCCACGTAAACAGTCTCTAGACGAGAATGTCACACCCACCAGCTTGAAAAGTACTTTGCGGGCAAGAAGGATCCATCGCTTCATGTGGTTTGCGCCGTACTCGTATCGTGCCATCCGCATGTACCAACGTGAATCTCGACTCATCAGTCCAGGCAACATTTTTCCACATGTCTAGGGTCCAGTGGCGATGTTCTAGCACCAATGCAAATCTTTGCACCCTGTGATGTGCGGACAGCAGCGGTACCCTCGTGGGACGATGGCTTCTGTACCCCATGGCGAGGAGATGGTGTGGCTGCTTACACGTTTTTGTGCACCAGCGTTAAATTGCCGGGTAATTTCTTGCACTGTGGCCCGTCTATCCGCTGTTACAATGCAAGCTAGCCGACGATGACCCCGCTCATCCACACGGTGTTGTCCACAGCAGTTGGCCCTTGCAGGGATGGTTTTACCGGATTCGATGTCCTCACGGTGCACCCGTGACACAGTGGCTTGTGAAATTTCCAGTGCCTGCACGACTTCCGAAATGGAGTGACCCATTCGTGGGGCCGCGACAATTTGCCCACGATCAAATGCGCTTAGATCCTTCGTCTTACCCATATTGCGTCCGACTCTTACTGAGTCCCGTCGCATCACTCCGTATGTTGTCGGATCGGAGCGTAAGTCATGTCGTTTCCGTTTACAGGGCCCCCCACAGCGCCACATTTGCATAACGTCAGGTGTCTTTAATTCAATTTCTCTTCAGTGTATATAGTAACGAAATATGAATGCCAATTAGTATGGTGTCCGATAAGTATCCGAATTTTTATTCATATCGATACAAAACCGTGTGTATGATCGTATGTGTGCGTGAAACTATCAGGTTATCCCAGAAGTAATGTCGTTTTGCGCAAGCCAAACAGTAGTGAGTCCCCTGGTGACCAGACTATGGCGTCGACCACAGTGAGAATGAGAGGGATCACGCTAGCAGACCTTCAAGTCACTTGAGACCGCAAACGGGAGTTCTAGGTGCAGTCGCTGTGCGTTTAAACCACATAGGAAATGTCAGTGTCAGAAGACCACATTATGCACATTATGCTGCATGAGTTCCACCAACGACATTCAGCGACGGTGGCAACACGAAACATCTGTGCCTTATATGGGCCTGGTACCCTGGAAGTCAGGAAATGTCAATGCTGGCTCCAGAAATTTCTACAGGTTAAACCACCCTAAAGGGTATGCAGCTACCCGGACGGCCTATTGAGCTGGATAACCACGTGCTGAAAGCTGCTGTAGAGGAAAACCGCAGGCAACAGTCGAGGAATTGGCCACACTTGTTCATTTTACCCATTCCACTGTTCACCGGCATCTGCAGAACCTTGGTTTTGTGCCGAAACTGGATAAGTGGGTACCCCAGGATCTCACTCCACAACAGCTGCAACAGAGTGTAGACATTTGCACTTCTTTGCTCTCCCGTGAAAAAAAGGGATAAGTCTTTGCATGGAACTGTCACGGGAGATCAATTGTTTATCACAACATTAAGTGTAAACGACAGTGGCTTTCCAAAGAGAATGTGGCTGCTACATTGGCGATACCAAGACCTTTCCCACAAAAGATTTTAATGCCTGTGTGGTGGGACATGCAAGGCATAATCCATTACGAGCTGCTGCCACCCAACAAAATCATTACAGGGGAAGTCTACGGTCAGCAGCTGCAGCGTCTACGCACTGCTTTGCAGGAAAAACTTCAGCACTCGTGAATCGTAAAGGCGTGCTACTGCTGCAGAAGGAGAACGTAAAACCACACACAGCGAAAATGACCAGTGCCACGTTGCAGGACTTCGGATGGGAAAAAATTCCCCATCCAGTATATTCCCCTGACATCTACCCATGCGACTACCACCTCTTTGGCAGCCTGCAAAACAATCTTGCTGGGACTGCACTTCGAAATGTGGAGGAGGTACGGCGAATCCTTTCTGCCTTTTTTGCATCGAAACCCATGACGTTCTACAAGTCTGGGATTCAAAACCTTGTCGATTGATGGGAGAAGGTTATAACTAACGGGGACACTTATTATATGGATTAAAACATCTGTTTAAGGTACGTTTTTAGCACGTCTTTTGTAAAAAGAGATCGTGCTTATGTTATCGGTTTGTCCGTCCGTCCGTCTGTACCCACGATATCTCTGCAACTATTAGTTGGATTTGAAAAATTATTTTTTGCATTGGGAAGCTTGAATTATGCGAATGATGATCCTACATTTTTTTTTACGATGTACAACTTCGCCGCTAGAGGGCGTAAATGCAAATGATGTCGAATTCAAAAATACGTTTTATTTCACATATTTGCTTCTAAATGTCCGATTGAAAAAAAATATTTTATCTTTCGATTCCATTTATGTCGAAGAGTATTTTAGATATAGTTTCTTTTTCAAATTACGCATAGATTTTCCGCTAAGGGGCGTAAAAGTAAATTACATTTTCCCCGATAACTCTCTTTCTAAACCTCCGATTTGAAAAATATTTTCTTCAGCGGACACATCTCCTGATGTAAAATCTTTTGCATATAATTTCAAATTTTTCGTAAAGAATACTTTGGCCATCAGGGAGCGTAAGTGTTAATTTTTTGCTTCTGATGTATTTGCCATAAAATCTAAATTTCTAAAATATCGATTGAAATAATTCTTTCGCGGACTGATGCCACTCACATCGATAAACGTTTTCGGAAAATTTTCTTCATAAAATATTCCACATCTTCTCCGCCACGGGGCATAGATGTATATCTTATTGTTGTCAATATATCTACTTCTAGGAGTCCGATTTGAAAAATTCCTTCTTTGTTGGATAGTGTCTTCTGTGTGACATGCTTTTCATATAATTTCAAAATTTTCAAGTAATTCATAGACTGTCCGCTTGGGGGCGTAAAGGTAAATTGCGTTTCCCCCTATATCTCTGCTTCTAAATCTCCGCTTTGAAAAATTCTTTCTGCACCGGATACAGCTTCTGATGGGAAATCGTTTGCACGTAATTTCTAATTTTTGTAAAAAAATTGTTTGGCCACCAGGGGCGTAAATCTTAATTTCCGCTTCTGATGTATTTGCAGCAAAATATGAGCTTCTACATTCTCGATTGAAAAAGACGTCGTTTGTATGCCGATACTACTCATGTCGACAAACCTTTTAGAAACATTTTCTTTTTAAATATCGTGCATGATTTGTACGCCAGGGGGCGTAGATGTATATCTTATTTTTTTCAATATCTCTACTTCTAGGAGTCCGATTTGAAAAATTCCTTCTTTGTTGGATAGTGTTTCCAATGTGACATGTGGTTCATATAATTTCAAAATTTTCAAGTAATTCATAGACTTTCCGCTAGAGGTCGTAAGGATAAATTACGTTTCCCCTATATCTCTGCTTCTAAATCTCCGATTTAAAAACTTCTTTCTGCACCGGATACAGCTCCTGGTAGAAAATCCTTTGCACATAATTTCTAATTTTTGTAAAAAAATGGTTCTGACCACCAGGTGGCGTAAGTCTTAATTTCCGCTTCTGATGTATTTGCAGCAAAATATGAGCTTCTAAAATCTCGATTGAAAAAAGTGGTTTGTTTACCGATGCAACTCATGTCGACAAACCTTTTAAGAACATTTTCTTCTTGAAATAATGCATGGTTTCTACGCCAGGAGGCGTAGATGTATATCTTATTTTTGTCAATGTCTCTACTTCTAAGAGTCTGATTTGAAAAATTCCTTTATTTTTGGAAAGTGTTTCCGATGTGAAGTATTTTTTCTATAAATTAAAAAGTTTCAAGTAAATCATAGACTTTCCGTTAGGGGGCACAAAGGTAAATTGCGTTTTCTGCGTTATTTCTGCTCCTAAAACTCCGATTTGAAATATTCTTCCTGTATCGCATCCAAGACCTCATGGAAAATATTTTTCACATAATTTCTAATGTTTGGTAAAGAATGGTTTGAGGACTCATAAGGGTTAATTTCTGCTTCTGATGTATTTGTAGCAAAATTTTGGGCTCCTGAAAACTCGACTCAATTTTTTTTCTTGGACCGGTACCGCTCATATGGATAAACGTTTTAAGAATACTTTCTCCCTAAAATAATGCATGGTTTTATCACCAGGGGACGTAAAGTCACAACTTATTTTTGTCGATATCTCTGTTTCTAAGAGTTCGTAAGTTCAGGATTACGTTTACAGCAATATCATAGGGATTAAAAACCCGATTGAAAAACTTCTTTCTCCCGTCAGATACTATTGTTTTCCATACAGGTTCCATTGACTTTGAATAGCTTTGATAAATTTAATTTGCGTCAGAATGGACTCAAAAGACGTGCTTATTACACCCGAAAATTCGGTGTTATCTTTCTTGTACTTTCTTGTCTTCACACGTTAAAAAAACGACAGTATTTTTTGTAAATACCTTAAATTAAGGCTACTTTCAGTGAAGCTCCCTAAAAGCGGAGCGGCTTGATACTAATGTCAAGTGGCGCTGTCCATCAAAAACAATGGCGTCTATCTTAAGCGTTCAGTTTTTTTTTTGATTGGCGGTTTAACGACCACCGTGAGCAACTCAATATGCTATAAGCAGTCGCCCGTCCCTAATTTAGGGTCACTGGCTCCAGGGAAGGGAAAGAGCCAGTGCCGTAAGACAAACACAACATCCATGCCTGTCCGGGATTCAAACCCGGACCCCTTACGGACGAATGATCAGAGGCCAACGCCTTAGACCACTGCGCCACCGGGGCGGCGCGTTTAGTTCGAGCAGTGAGCAGTAGTGAATTTTTTAATGAAAGAAGGCGTAAATGCCGCGTACATTACGAGAAGACTTCGTACGGTGAATGGTGATGCGGTTATGTCTCGTTCTAGTGTTTATGAATGGGTTACGAAGTCCAAAGCTGGCCAAGAGAGCTTTGAAAATGAGGCACGGTCAGGTAGACCTAGCAGGGCGGTGACTGATGAAACGATCAAACGGGTTGACGACTTAATTAAAGGTGACAGATGCATTCGTGTTCGGGATATTACCATGGAATTGAATATCAGCAATGATTCTGTTGGACAAATTTTTCAGGAACCTCTCAACTATAGGAAGATCTGCGCCAGATGAGTACCCCAAATGCTTACAGCGGTGCTTAACCGCTAAAAGATAGACATTTGCAATAAACTGGTTCAACGCTACGATGAGGAGGATGACGCATTTCTGGAATGCATAATCACAGGCGATAGAACTTGGAGGAAAATCCTCCAAACACGTGGCGTCAGTAAATAAATAAATACATCGCTCTTTCCGCTTTCCAGAAATACATAGCAACCGAAAAATTGTTTACAGTTGCCGCAGGGGAATTGAGCCACAGATCTCTCGATATATATAGCCAGTGCCGTTAGCGCCCACGAGATGGAGACGCCACCAGTAGCTGATACCATCTTACAGATTTATGATGTCAGAAGCTGACTTAAAAATACACATAGCACCGTGGATTGTTGGCCTCCGTGGTGTAAAGCTAACGCTCTCGGCTAGATACCGAGAGATCCGTGGTTCACTTCCACGACGGCGGCTGAAAACAATTTTTCGGTGGCTATGTGTTTCTGGAACGTGGGAAGAGCGATGTTTTTATTTATATAGTGACGCCATGAATTTGGAGGTTTTTCACCTTGGATCTCGCCCTTCGGATTTAACTGCTGTAATATAGCCAGTGCCGTTAATTCCCACCAGATGGAGGCGTCTCAGTAGCTGAGCCCATCTTACGGATTTATGATGTCAGAAGCTGACTTAAAAATACACATAGCACCGTGGATTGTTGGCCACCGTGGTGTAAAGCAAACGCGCTCGGCTAGAAATCGAGAGATCCGTGATTCAATTCCACGGCGGCGACAGAAAACAATTTTTTGGTTGCTATATGTTTCTGGAACGTCGAAAGAGCGATGTATTTAGATAAAATGTGGATTCATCAGTTCGAACCGGATACAAAATTGGCAAAGTATGCAATGGCATCATCCGAATTAGTCCCCATTAGAGTAGTTCAAATTTGGTTCGTCGGCGTCCAAAGTCTACTGTCTCCTGTGACAAACACGGTATCCTTCTGGTAGGCAAAAAATGAAAAACTAAATGCGAAGGCTTATGTGAAGACCCTGAGAGAACTTGCGAAGCGTATCCGGACCAAATAACCAACACTGAAAAAAAAATCAAGTATTGCTTCAGCATGATAACGCTCGCCAACATGTTGCCAAACCAGTGCAAGCAGAAATCGCAAAACAGGAGTGGATCATTCTTCCACACCTTGCTTACAGTCCGGACTTGGCACCTTCCGATTTTCATGTTTTCTGTCTCTTGAAGGATGATCTTCGTGGCCACCACTGTGAGAGCATGGTCGATCTGCGAGCGGCTGTCCGTCACTGTATTCGCAACACCCCTTCTAATTTCTTTGCTACCGGAATGAATCGACTTGTTGATCGATGGAGGAAATGCATTGCGCTGAACGGAGAATATGTGGAAAAGTGACTTTGACTGTTTGTACCACAGTGTTAGATATGTGAGTATCATATTTAAAATCCTGCATTTTTTATTTCTCTGCTGTAATTGATGGGAATAAAAAACCGAATACTTATCGGACATCTCGCGTATTTTCTTGATAACTTATCACGAGGTGCATTTTTCAGGCGTGATTCCTACGTAATATCCTCTATGAATTGCAACTCTTTCAGGATGCTTATCTGTGCATATATAACTGAAAGACTTCACTGACTCTAACTCATCACCGAATCTCAGAAAATACTGAACTTAGAACTTTCATATTTGGCAGGAATGTTCCTTTTAAAACATAGAGGCGCACTAAGAAAATAATTTGTCCTACGATAATTTTAAGTAGGTCGAAACGGGATTTTAAATAACCCAGCTTTGATAACGATAATACGTTTTCAAATGATCGAGCCGTTGTTGCCTAGCAACTGAAGCCACGCCCTAAGTTTTGAATGACTTGAGTTGACCTGCTCTGTATATATTTTGCTCTGAATTTATTTGTTCGGAATTTATTTGTTTTGAATTTATTTAACAAAAAACTGAAAAATCACATTACAAGTGAGTAAAATCGTGCAGTGAATTGATTGCGATACGTTTTCCTACATACCAGAAATCATTACTCAAATTATAAGGATAACGGCTATGAAATAAATCACGCTCCTATGTCCTGATCTTTGACCCCATTTCGCCCATTTTCAGTAGAATTCGTCTCTAGGTGGTCTCCTACCACATACTAAAATTTCATCAAAATCGAACCATTTTTACGCACGTTATGACGCATAGGAGCAGTGGAATGAATCCCGCTCCTATGTCCTGACCTTTCGCCCCAATGCACCCATTTTCAATAGAATTTGTCCCCTGGTGGTCTCCTACCACATACTAAATTTATTTCTAAATCGAACCATTTTTACGCAAGTCATGACTAATAAGGGCAATGGAATGATCCCCGATCCTATGTCGTGATCTTTGACCCCATTTCGCCCATTTTCAATAGGGTTCCTCCCCAGTGGTCCCCTACCACATACTTAAATTTCATCGAAATCGAACCATATTTACGCGAGTTGTTGTGCCGACAGACAGACGGACAAAGCTGGAGCATATACGCTTCTTCAACCTACGGTTGGAAAGCGTAAATAAGCGCTATATCATAGTGTGCTTTGCATTTAAACATTTATATTATCGTTTGACATATCGAATGTCAAGGTTTTTGAGTCAAAATCAAATTACTAACATTCGTTTTTGCCGAAGCAAAGGTGACGTCATATAAGTGGTAAGGTGACTGCAATAAATATAAATATGCAGGTAGGTTTTCATAATTGAAATTTGAAAAAAAAAAAAGTTTTCCCCTTGAGATATTAGCGATGGCAACACCATGTTGCTCACGCTTCCAAAAGCGTCTGACTTGCTAGCTTTTTTTTTTTTTTTTTGATTGAAGGTTTAACGACCACCGTGAGCAACTCAATGGGCTATAAGCAATCGCCCGTCCCTAATTTAGGGTCACTGGCTCCAGGGAAGAGAGAGAGCCAGTGCCGTAAGACAAACACAACATCCATGCCTCACCGGGATTCGAACCCGGACCCCTTTTGGACGAATGATCAGAGGCTATCGCTTAGACCACTGCGCCACTGGGGCGGCTAGCTTTTAAGGTGGATCCATTTAAAATCTTTGTCTTGTATTTCCAATATGCAAATTTCTGTAACCATTTTCTCCACAATTAATGCGTTCCCAAGGATGATTTTTTTTTTTTTATTGGAGATTTAACGACCACCGTGAGCAACTCAATGGGCTATAAGCAGTCGCCCGTCCCTAATTTAGGGTCACTGGCTCCAGGGAAGCGATAGAGCCAGTGCCGTAAGAAAAACACAACATCCATGCCTCACCGGGATTCGAACCCGGACCCCTTTCGGACGAATGATCAAAGGCCATCGCTTAGACCACTGCGCCACAGGGGCGGCGGATGAAAATTTGAAAATCAATAAAAATAACTTCATATTATAGCTGAGTATACTTAATATTTTCTAAACTTAAACATAATTATATTAAAAATCACTAACGTTTCCTTTGGTGGTGTTGACACCAGAAAATAGATGGCGCTACCTGTACATTGATGACGTCAGTAAACAAACAAATGTTGGATTGCTTAATTATGGTCACATTTTAGAAAATATTTTAGTATACTAGGCTATAATATGAAGTTATTTTTATCGATGTTCGAATTTTCATCCTTGGGAACGCATTAAATGTGAAGAAAATGGCTACATAAGTTTGCCCATTGGAAACACACGGCAAAGATTTTAGGTGGATTCGCCTTAAATGTATAGTTTGGAACTTTGTTTATTTTCACGTTCCAAGAACTGGTATTTAGTTAGTGACATTTATATAACAGCATTTCAAAAGATGGGTCTTCTTCCTAAAAAGCAAAGAAACTCTGATGGTTACTGAACGGACAGCTGGTAATGAAGGGAGCTCGCAGTGACCCACACATACACACATCACGTCACTGACAACAGAAAAGCTGATATATGATTAGATAGCAACGAGGAAGTCGCTTGCTACATGCGTGAAATAGTTACAATGGGAAGTAAGTGTTGCTGCTAGACTTCGTGGTAATTATTTCTGATAGTTACTGCTTTTGTCTCCATTTTGTTCGCTCCTCACAGCACCATTACTTAATTATCTAACAACGTCCTACGCTAATATTAATTTCCCTTTTAAGCCAGTCTTTTCAAATCATTCACACGAGTACGTGCCTACCGGACTTGATGTCTTAATTTATTCATTGGTCAATAAATTTCGCTTCTAAGGGAATGATATCTCAATTCGTGAAAGTTATGTTAAAACCCTTATTTACCGTTTTAACTTACAGAAATGGAAGGCTGAAAATTCTTCATACATCCACATTGTCCCTCAGCAGTATTTGCGTAGGCCAAAATGCATTTTTTAATTCCGCAAGATATCTTTTTTTCTCAAAGGGTTTTTAAAAATGGCGCTTGTAGAGCATGGAAATCATCATTAACCATTTATCAATCCACTGCGGGATGAAGGTTTCATTGTTTTGCTACTATGCATCTTTCCCTGCAGCAGAGAAGTAAATCTCAGGCATAACATTTTGCTGTAACGGAAATGGGTGACGGAAGTGACGCAAAAAATCGAGTCGGATTTATCATTCCGAAGACCTACCGACAGTCAGAATCGTTTCCAGAGGTTTCTTCCGAGCGAGGTTAACAGCCAGTAAGGGATGCTCATCCTGCCTTTCTTGCAGACGAATAATCGTGAGCCGCCCCGGTGGCGCAGTGGTCTAAGGCGCTGGCCTCTGATCATTCGTCCGTAAGGGGTCCGGGTTCGAATCCCGGTCAGGCATGGATGTTGTGTTTGTCTTACGGCACTGGCTCTCTCCCTTCCCTGGAACCAGTGACCCTAAATTAGGGACGGGCGACTGCTTATAGCCCATTGAGTTGCTCACGGTGGTCGTTAAACCTCCAATCAAAAAAAAAAAAAAAAAAATAATCGTGACGTCACTGAGTGACATCGTCGATCTCCGTAGATCCGAACAAGGTTAATAGACAGTAAGGTTTTTTTTTTTTTTTTTTTTTTTTTTTTTGTTTGGAGGTTTAACGACCACCGTGAGCAACTCAATGGGCTATAAGCAGTCGCCCGTCCCTAATTTAGGGTCGCTGGTTCCAGGGAAGGGAGAGAGCCAGTGCCGTAAGACAAACACAACATCCATGCCTCACCGGGATTCGAACCCGGACCCCGTTCGGACGAATGATCAGAGGCCATCGCTTAGACCACTGCGCCACCGGGGCGGCACAGTAAGGTTTGCTCATCCCGCCTACGGGCGCGCGGTAGCCTAGGGGGCAACGTTCGTGACTGCCACGGAAAGGACCTCAGGTTCGATCCCAGGCAGGTACGAACACTCGATCCACTAAATATTCGCCGTGCGTCGGATGGGCACGTTAAACCGTCGGACCCCGGGAACTGGACCCCCGGCAATAAATAAGGGCGTCTTTCTCCCCTTTCTACTTCGCTTCCGTGTCACTTTCCTATAGGGCACTCTAGCCCAAATCTCCTAGCTTCCTATTTCTAAGGGTTCTTTAAGACCTCGGGTCAGACACACCCTTCCTAAAATCCTCTACATATGATCATTTGCTCATCCCGCTTTCCTCGCAGACAAATAATCGTGACGTCACTGAGTGATATCACCGTCCTAACATGTGAATCTTAAATCTGAACAAGGTTAATAGACAGTAAGGTTTACTCATCCTGCCTTCCTCGCAGACCAATAGTCGTGACGTCACTGAGTGACATCACCGTTCTAACATGTGAATCTTAGATACGAAGAAGTTTAATAGACAGTAAGGTTTGCTCATCCTGCCTTCCTCGCAGACAAATAGTCGTGACGTCACTGAGTGACATCACCGCCCAACATGTGAATCGTAGATCCGAGCAAGTTTAATAGACAGTAAAGTTTGCTCATCCTGCCTTCCTCGCAGACAAATAGTCGTGACGTCATTGAGTGACACACCGTCCTAACATGTGAATCTTAGATCCGAACAAGTTTAATAGACAGTAAGGTTTGCTCATCCTGCCTTCCTCGCGGACAAATAGTCGTGAAGTCACTGAGTGACATCACCGTTCTAACATGTGAATCTTAAATCCGAACAAGTTTAATAGACAGTAAGGTTTGCTCATCCTGCCTTCCTCGCAGACAAATAGTCGTGACGTCACTGAGTGACATCACCGTCCTAACATGTGCATCTTAGATCCGAACAAGTTTAATAGACAGTAAGTTTTGCTAATCCTGCCTTCCTCGCAGACAAATAGTCGTGACGTAACTGAGTGACATCACCGTCCTAACATGGAAGTCTTAAATCCGAAGAAGTTTAATAGAGAGTAAGGTTTGCTCATCCTGCCTTCCTCGCAGACAAATAGTCGTGACGTAACTGAGTGACATCACCGTCCTAACATGTGAATCTTAGATCCGAACAAGTTTAATAGACAGTAAGGTTTGCTCATCCTGCCTTCCTCGCAGACAAATAGTCGTGACGTCACTGAGTGACATACCGCCCTAACATGTGAATCGTAGATCCGAACAAGTTTAATAGACAGTAAGGTTTGCTAATCCTGCCTTCCTCGCAGACAAATAGTCGTGACGTAACTCAGTGACATCACCGTCCTAACATGTAAGTCTTAAATCCGAAGAAGTTTAATAGACAGTAAGGTTTGGTGCCGCCCCGGTGGCGCAGTGGTCTAAGGCGCTGGCCTCTGATCATTCGTCCGTAAGGGGTCCGGGTTCGAATCCCGGTGAGGCATGGATGTTGTGTTTGTCTTACGGCACTGGCTCTCTCCCTTCCCTGGAACCAGTGACCCTAAATTAGGGACGGGCGACTGCTTATAGCCCGTTGAGTTGCTCCCGGTGGTCGTTAAACCTCCAACCAAAAAAAAAAAAATAAGGTTTGGTGCCGCCCCGGTGGCGCAGTGGTCTAAGGCGCTGGCCTCTGATCATTCGTCCGTAAGGGGTCCGGGTTCGAATCCCGGTGAGGCATGGATGTTGTGTTTGTCTTACGGCACTGGCTCTCTCCCTTCCCTGGAACCAGTGACCCTAAATTAGGGACGGGCGACTGCTTATAGCCCATTGAGTTGCTCACGGTGGTCGTTAAACCTCCAATCAAAAAAAAAAAAAAAAAAAGTAAGGTTTGCTCATCCTGCCTTCCTCGCAGACAAATAGTCGTGACATCATTGAGTGACATCACCGTCCTAACATGTGAATCTTAGATCCGAACAAGTTTAATAGACAGTAAGGTTTGCTCATCCTGCCTTCCTCGCAGACAAATAGTCGTGAAGTCACTGAGTGACATCACCGTCCTAACATGTGAATCTTAAATCCGAACAAGTTTAATAGACAGTACGGTTTGCTCATCCTGCCTTCCTCGCAGACAAATAGTCGTGACGTAACTGAGTGAAATCACCGTCCTAACATGTAAGTCTTAAATCCGAAGAAGTTTAATAGACAGTAAGGTTTGCTCATCCTGCCTTCCTCGCAGACAAATAGTCGTGACGTAACTGAGTGACATCACCGTCCTAACATGTGAATCTTAGATCCGAACAAGTTTAATAGACAGTAAGGTTTGCTCATCCTGCCTTCCTCGCAGACAAATAGTCGGGACGTAACTGAGTGACATCACCGTCCTAACATGTGAATCTTAAATCCGAACAAGTTTAATAGACAGTACGGTTTGCTCATCCTGCCTTCCTCGCAGACAAATAGTCGGGACGTAACTGAGTGACATCACCGTCCTAACATGTAAGTCTTAAATCCGAAGAAGTTTAATAGACAGTAAGGTTTGCTCATCCTGCCTTCCTCGCAGACAAATAGTCGTGACGTCACTGAGTGACATCACCGTCCTAACATGTGAATCGTCGATCCGAACGTGTTTAATATGCATAAAGGTTTGCTCCTCGCAGACGAATAATCGGGACGTCACTGAGTGACATCACCATTCTAACATGCGGATTGTAGATCCGAACTGTAGCTATGGAGGAAGATGCCTTGTCAACAATTTTTATAATTCGAATGGAGGACAAAATCTTATTCAAAAGCGCATTTACATTAAATACAGAAAAAATTCACAGTCACGTGAATATTTTAGTTACGGAGATTTCAAAAATACCCTACGCACATTTTTGTTAGGTAAAGGGCGGGAAAAATGTTGTACTACTAAATGTTAATTTAGTTACAAGAAGAATATTAGCTGTGTTTATGTAAATTTAGAAGGAGAAACTCACTGCAGGACATATTATTGTCATAAAATAAAGAATTTCTGATTGTACGATCGAATCCGAACATATTCAAGTTCTTCCCAATCTCTCGGGTACCGTTCCTCTTTGTTTACATACCTGATCACATCCAACGTGAAAGTATGTAGTTTACGATATCAATTTTGCGCGTATCGTTTTTAGAATTTCGTTATAATAGCCGCCTTAATACATTTTATGAAATAAATATATCGAATAACAGTACTACGTTTTTTTTACGCTTTCCAACCGTAGGTTGAAGAAGCGTATATGCTCCAGCTTTGTCCGTCTGTCCGCACGATAACTGGCGTAAGAATGGTTCGATTTCGATGAAACTTTAATATGCGGTAGGAGACCACCTAGGGACCAACCCTCTTGAAAATGGGACAAATGGGGTCAAAGGTCACGACGTAGGAGCGGGATCATTCCATTGCCCTTATGCGACATAACTTGCGTAAATATTGTTCGATTTCAATGAAAGTTTACTATGTGGTAGGAGACCGCCTGGGGACAAACCCTATTCAAAATGGGTGAAGTGGGATCAAAGGTCAGGACATAAGATCGGGATGCATTCCATTGCATTTTTGCGTCATAACGTGCGTAAAAATGGTTCGATTTCGATGAAATTTCAGTATGTAGTAGGGGACCACCTGGGGACAAACCCTATTGAAAATGGACGAAATGTGGTCAAAGGTCAGGACATAGGATTGCGATCCATTCCATTCCCTTATCCCATATTATTAAGGTGGACGTCAAGTAATTTTGCTTCCTATACTTCCAATGGAAAAACTTTTGTACACATTTCCTTCACAATTAATGTGTTCCCAAGGATTAAAATTTGAACAACGATTAAAATAACTTCATATTATAACTTGGAAAACTTAGTATTTTCTAAAACATAACCATAATGATATTAAAAATCAATCCCTTTTCTTTTTTTTTTTTTTTTTTTTTTGATTGAAGGTTCAACGACCACCGTGAGCAACTCAATGGGCTATCAGCAGTCGCCCGTCCCTAATTTAGGGTCACTGGTTCCAGGGAAGGGAGAGAGCCAGTGCCGAAAGACAAACACAACACCCATGCCTCACCGGGATTCGAACCCGGACCCCTTCGGACGAATGATCAGAAGCCATCGCTTAGACCACTGCGCCACTGGGGCTGCCAATCCCTTTTCCTTTGGTGGTGTTGAAACCAGAGAAAAGATGGCGCGACTTGTACTTTGATTACGTCAGTGGACAAAAAAATGTTGGATTGCATAATTACGGTTATGGTTTAGAAAATATTACGTATTGCAAGTTATAAAATGAAGCTATTTTAATCGATGCTCAAATTTTCATCCTTGTGAACGCATTAATTGTCCAGAAAAAGATGGCGCGACCTGTATTTTCATGACGTCAGTAGACAAACAAATGTTGAATTGCATAATTATGGTTATGTTTTAGAAAATATTAAGTATTCCAAATTATAAAATGAAGATATTTTAATCGATGCTCAAATTTTCATCCTTGTGAACGCATTAATTGTCCAGAAAAAAGATGGCGCGACCTGTATTTTCATGACGTCAGTAGACAAACAAATGTTGAGTTGCATAATTATGGTTATGTTTTAGAAAATATTAAGTATTCCAAGTTATAAAATGAAGATATTTTAATCGATGCTCAAATTTTCATCCTTGTGAACGCATTAATTGTCCAGAAAAAAGATGGCGCGACCTGTATTTTCATGACGTCAGTAGACAAACAAATGTTGGATTGCATAATTATGGTTATGTTTTAGAAAATATTAAGTATTGCAAGTTATAAAATGAAGTTAGTTTAATCGATGCTCAAATTTTCATCCTTGTGAACGCATTAATTGTCCAGAAAAAAGATGGCGCGACCTGTATTTTCATGACGTCAGTAGACAAACAAATGTTGGATTGCAGAAATATGGTTATGTTTCAGAAAATATTAAGTATTGCAAGTTATAAAATGAAGTTATTTTAATCGATGCTCAAATTTTCATCCTTGTGAACGCATTAATTGTCCAGAAAAAAGATGGCGCGACCTGTATTTTCATGACGTCAGTAGACAAACAAATGTCGGATTGCATAATTACGGTTATGTTTTAGAAAATATTAAGTATTGCAAGTTATAAAATGAAGTTATTTTAATCGATGCTCAAATTTTCATCCTTGTGAACGCATTAATTGTCCAGAAAAAAGATGGCGCGACCTGTATTTTCATGACGTCAGTAGACAAACAAATGTTGAATTGCATAATTATGGTTATGTTTTAGAAAATATTAAGTACTGCAAGGTATAAAATGAAGTTATTTTAATCGATGTTAAAATTTTCATCCTTGGTAACGCATTAATTGTGAAGAAAATGTGCACAGAAGTTTTTCCATTGGAAGTATAGGAAGCAAAGTTACTTGACGTCCATATTAAAGTAGCAATTCTTCTTTCTAAGAATTTTGATGAAAGTCGTTAACCTACCGTTTTCTGGTACTAGAAATCGTTTTAGCTTGATCTCGACTTTAGGAGAATTCGTTTAGTGGGTTAAATAACCACCCCGAATTATAAAGTTTTTAGTGATGGCGTTGTTCCATTAATGTTTCCAATGCTTAGAAATCTTATGACGTCACAATCTCGCCTTTGAGAATGTTGGCGCGCGGTCACGCCATCTGTCTCATTACGTCACGCATTGTGCGTGGATCCTATTAAAGTTTTATGACATCACACTTGCGGCAAGCAGATGGACGCGATTCCCATCTGCCTCATTACGTCACGCGTTGTGTGCGTATGTCGGTCCGCAGGATAACTCGCGTGACAATCGTTCGATTTCGATGAAATTTTAGTATCTGGTAGGGGATCACCTGGGAAGGAACCCCATTTAAAAAGTACGAAATGGGGTCAGAGGTCAGTACATAGGAGCGGGATTCATTCCACTGCTTTTATGCGTCATAACTAACGTAAAAAAGGTTCGATTTCGATGAACTTTTAGTATGTGGTAGGGAACCACCTGGCGACAAACCGTATTGAAAATGGGAGAAATGGGGTCAAAGGTCAGGACATAGAAGCGGAATCACTTCCATCGCCATTATGCGTCATAACTAACGTAAAAAAGGTTCCATTTTGATGAACTTTTAGTATGTGGTAGGGAACCACCTGGCAACAAACCTTATTGAAAATGGGAGAAATGGGGTCAAAGTTCAGGACATAGAAGCGGAATCACTTCCATCGCCATTATGCGTCATAACTTACGTAAAAATGCTTCGATTTGGATGAAATGTTAGTATGTTGTAGGGTCTTGCCTGGGGATGAATTCGATTGAAAATGGGAGAGATGGGGGTCAAATGTTAGGACACAGGAGCGGGATCTATTCATAGCCCTTATGCATCATAACTTACGTAAAAATGCTTTGATTGCGACAAAATTTTATCATGTTATTTCGGAGGTATACCAAACCGGTTCTGTTGAATATCATCGAAATGGGATCAAAGGTCAGGGCACAGGACCGAGATTTATTCCACAGTCATTATTCTCATAACTTGAGTAATAACTTGAGTAATGATTTCTGGTATGTTGGAAAGCGTATTATAATCAATGCATTGCATGATATTACTAACTTGTTTTTTTTTTGGCTTTTTGTTTCTGTCTGGAAGCAGCGCATATCTTGAGAGAAGCTATTTCCAACTTGTGTTCTGGAAGAGTAAATGGCTAAGACTAACGCTTCATTTATTTTTTTTTTAATTGGAGGTTTAACGAACACCATGAGCAACTCAATGGGCCATAAGCAGTTGCCCGTCTCTAATTTAGGGTCACTGGTTCCAGGGAAGGGATAGAGCCAGTGCCGTAAGACAAACACAACATGCATGCCTCACCGGGATTCGAACCCGGACCCCTTTCGGACGAATGATCAGAGGCCATCACTTAGACCACTGCGCCACCGGGGCGGCCTTCATTTTCTGAAAGTATTCATTCGAATTTTTTAAATGATGCCGTTTCACTCATTTAACATTTAATCACACAAAACGTTTAATAGATCCTGACAGTGGAGCTCGTACTCAAAGTATCAAATCCAACTGAAGATGAAGAGCTCCCAATTTGAGCCATTAGGTAGTCTTACGGTGGTGATTTGGACAGTGACGTCACAAAGCAATCACCGGAAGTATAGGATGAGCATCACCTTGTCATCTAGTGACCTTGTTTTCCGGAAGCCTGTGCCGGTTAGCGTGCAGAAGCGTTTGGCGACCATAAAAGAGGTGCACGTTCCAGCCGTGCGGGAGTGCGGCAGCGAAACAATGTGCAGCGTTTTCGAATTTGCGCTTAGTCATGCAACGGAGCAATATGGCGGGCAACATGACGAACTTCCAATTCGTTGTTTACTGTTTTTGGAAACTTCTCAAGAAATTCCGAATGGATTTACGTTGATTTTTTTTTGATGATATGCGTCTTTGAAGACAGTAGTAAAGTAAATCCTAAGTAAAAAACATCAAGAGAGTATCCTGGTACTCTTTGTAGATAATTTATGTGACGTACCTGCCAGCAGGACGCACACGACATAAGGGCAGATAGGAATCAGAATAAATGTCTGCGTAGCTCAGTTGGTAGAGCGACTTGTTCCGGAATAAGCGGCCTCGGGTTCGAATCCCGGCGTAGACCAAAAATGACGGAGAAATTTACTTCGTTATAATGGCGCCCGAACTATCCGGATGACCCGGCCGTTCAAAATCTCGCGTTGGTGTGATGTTATTTCCACACCGCGAGATAGGAAAAATCAGAGAATCCCTTCTCCAGCGCTTCGAAAAATATATGTGTGTGACGTTGCATTCCACACACCAGATTGACTGGGAGTTCTCAAGTGCACGTTCTACAGTGGATGGCTGCCTGCAACGATTCATGGTCACGGCTGACCCGTGGGCCATGCCCCCGGCCCTCTTTCGGGGGGGAGATGTGACGTACCTGCCAGCAGGACGCACACGACATAAAGGCAGATAGGAATCAGAATATATGTTTGCGTAGCTCAGTTGGTAGAGCGACTTGTTCCGGAATAAGCTGTCTCGGGTTCGAATCCCGGCGTAGACCAAAAATGACGGAGAAATTTACTTCGTTATATTTATTATATGTATCTTTCCCTTTCCGAAATCTTTCTGGGTGAGAAATAAAGCAAGTATTTCGAAGGTATACATGTGTGACCATGTCATCAGTTAACAACTCTTAGTAAATGTTAGAAATCGGTTTTGTGTTATGTTGATCCATCAGTTTCGAGTACATCTTTCAGGTCTCGATAAAACCATCAGAATTGTTAATGAATCTAAAGGCAGTGGAGTCATATACTAGCTTGCGCGTGCGCAGATGTATTTCGTAGCTACACCACATTTCATAGGTGTGAAGCCCGTTTCTTACGTTCGTCTAAATCTGAATCTCTCTACTCTAAAAAAAGTAACTGACGCCGCTGTTTTAGAAATTTCACGTCACTCTTACTTTCCTAGCTCGCAGCGCAAAACGTATTTATCACAAAAATATGAAATTTTCATCGTTTGTAGAGAATTGCTTAGAGAACAAGCTGAAATAAACCGTCTCTTGATTCTAGCGATACTTCAAGTGCTATTGTATTTCAAACTTAAGGTAAACAAAAAAAGCGCTATCAGGTCGCGTTCCGGACACACTAACAGCAACAGAACCACGAAAATCTGTAGGCATGTAGTGCCATGAGCGAATTTTTTCACCTCTTCACCCTTTTTTTAAATTTCGATTTATTTTATGAGAAATTAAATTTCTAAATTTCACAAAATTCTCTATTTCGCGATGGGATCCATTTATAAAACGGATATATGGCAAACTATAAATTATAACACATTGCAACTTTTACAGCATAAACTTACAATTATCGACCTTTTTTCACAAAAACAAAACTTAAGAAAAAATTATTTTCTCATTTTTAAGCATTTTTTAAAGACGCAAAGGAAAGAAACGAACAGCTGGTCTTCATAAGGTCTTTATTGCTCAAAATGTTGGGAAAAGAACCCCGAACAAAATATTTACAAGTACAAAATAAATATAGTAACAAGAAATGGGAGAGAACAAGGTGATCGCCAGCATTAAAAAAACAAATAAATACAATATAAAAGGTGTGAAAAAGCGGGCGATCGCAGGCTGCCCAGTTTAACAGTAGTAAAAAATATAAGTCAATGAGTCCATCGGTGACAATAGAAATAAAATGTGTCTGTGAGTCCACCGAAAAAAAAAACAGACGGTAAAGCAGTAAGAGTTCAAAGGAAAACAATTTCAAAACAAAACGCGAATTCAGTCGTAAAAGTAAGTCTCGCACTTGGGCAGAAAAGTAGACACAGAACACTAATGAAGAACACTGATGATGGAATAAAACACAGTAGTGGAGAGCCGAAAGTTAAGCCAGCAGTTCCACGACATTTTCGACGACTTGGAACCAAGGCTGATGTGGTGACCATATAGACATGAAGTTTGGAACAGTGTTATTGGCTTGTGCAATGTCAAATTCGAGTTGTAGTCTGGTTGTAACGGAGTGACGATATCTGCGGCAGAGGAAACGACGAGCTGTGTGATAACGGCGGAGGGAAGGTTGATCGACGCTGCGATGATAGTACAGATAGATTGTATACTTCGCTTGTAGAATTAGGAAGGAGCATACATGATTATGCGTGGGAGCCGACGGAAAGTGGTGACGTAACACAAGATAATGTGACATGGTGTGAAGGTGAGCACAAACTTTTTGAAGGAGAGAGAACATCAGTGAGAACAAGGGCTGTAACATCAGACACAAGAAGTATGCATGATGAACATCTCCGAGGGTTGAACAAAAAAAAAACAAAGAGGTGAAGTCAGATGACGGAAACGGTGAAGAGTTCGAGGAGTCAGTAGGCGGCGATGAAGATGTAACCAATGAATGTCACAAGCTTTTGGAGAGGCGAGAGAAGTATGAGAGTCTGTCCAGGTGGCTGGCAAATCTGAAGATGGTACATTGGGAATAGGCATTGGTTCAAGAAAATGTGTTAACAAATGCTGATAAAGAAGCTTGACAGTAACCTGATGAGGAAGGAAAGGAATATCATTGAGATACACAAGAAAAGGAAGGCTATGAGGCGCTGAGGGTTGCGAGATAAGTCCATGTTGATCTGCGAGGAGAGGATAGAGTCGACGAATACTGACTTGAAGTAATCGAAGCTGAGAACGATGAATGGGCGAATCCGAAAGAGGAGGAGTGATCTGGGAGAGCGATTTCCAGCGAAAGTTGGAATCCACGAGTTGAGAGACTCGCACCACGCCACTGGTGAACCAGGTGGAGAAGTGCAAATGTGAAGAAGCAGAGGAACGGATAGCAGAAGAAAAGAAGAGAGGTTCCGCAAGGAGATCGTTAGTAGAGGCAGGGGAAGGCGAATAGGATATAAGGAACGCCAGAGGGTAAGAGCGGATCTGTAAAACTCAGGGAAATGGCTCGGAACGAGAGGAAAGAGGTCCATGCGGAGAAAAGTTGAGACAGTGAGGAGGGGACTTCGGGGAAAGAGAAGCGTGGTTTGAGAAGAAGAAGGTTGGAGAAAAAAATTCCGAAGGAAATTTTGAAGGTGGAAAGCTTTGAACTTCAGAGAGATATCGGAGAGAGAGAGACCACCAAAAGAAATAGGAAGAACGAGAGTGGAGTGCTGCACCCAATGAATGACATTCCAGACGAAATTAGTGAAGGTACGTTGAAGTTCGCGAAGCAAAAACTGCGGAGGAAGGTGCGCAATCCAAACATGAAAAAAAGATGGTTGGAGAAAGGTGTTCAGGCGGTAGGCACGGCTGAGGAACGACAGAAAAGGCTTGAGACGGTAAAAAGGTGCTAGGCGGCGATTGACCCTTTGAACCAGGGGAGTCCAGGTAGCAGCGGCGACCGCAGAGGGGTCTCCAATGTAGACTCCGAGGAATTTGGCAACACTTGAAGACCAGCGGGCACCCCATGGGCGGTCAGCGCGGATCGTCCACGACCCAGCCCATAATCCAGAGCATTTATCCATGTTGAGTGAAGAACCAGAAATCGCAGCATATTCAAGATAGGTATTTCGAAGAGTTCCGAATACTCCCTCAGAACGGATGAAGACTGTTAAGTCATCTGCGTATGCCGAAAGAACTGTGTGGTGGTGACGGGTGCACGCAACTCCTCGCGGAACTGAGGAAAACAAACGAGAACGGAGACAAATCAAAAGCGGTTCAAAAGAGAGAGCAAAGAGTTGACCCGACAGGGGGCAGCCCTGCCGGATCCCACTAGCAAAAGGAATAGCAGAGGTGAGAAATGCTGAAGTACGAACACGAAAGAAGGAGTGAGAGTAAAGATTGGAAAGCGCCAAACGGAAGGAGGAAGGAAAACCAAACTGGCGAAGAACAGTGAAGAGATATGAGTGGTTAATTGAATCAAAAGCTTGACGCTGGTCGATATTGAAAATTGCGAGAGGTTCAGAGAGTCGAGAAGCAAGAGAGTATAAGTTACGAATGACAGTGATGTTAGAAGCGATTGAGCGAGAAGGAACAGTGTAGGTCTGATCAGGATGGATGATGTGCGAAAGAACTGGATTAAGGCGAAGAGCAAGAACTTTGGCAAAGATTTTGCAATCGGTATTTAGAATGGAAATAGGCCGCCAGTTTGTCAAGAGTCCAAGGTTGCCAGATTTTGGAATAAGGCGAAGTAGAGCAAAGGAAAAAGCTGATGAAGAAAAGGAAGACGAAGAAAAAACGAAGTTAAAGCAGGCAACAAGAAGAGGAAGAAGAGTTGGAAGAAAAGCCTTATAAATGGAAAGAGGAAGACCGTCTTCCCCTGGTGAGGAACGATCATTAAGACTGAAAACAGAAGAACGAATTTCAGCTGGTGAGATTGGAGCACTGAGCGAAGAAAAGAAACATTGAGGGACTTGAGGAAGACCGTGAAGAAGTGGAGAGGAACCAGCTGGAAGCATCTGAGTAGGTTGAAAACGACCAGAAAAGTATGAATGAGTATGTTGGCAGATGAGGGAGGGGTCTGCAGTGGTATATCCATCCGAAAGGGAAAGATAAGCGATGGTATTGTATTTAGTTCGATGTTCTTCAAGATGACGAAGACTCTGAAGGGGATCATCATGAAAGTGAAGAAGGGTGAACTTCAAGCGAGTCAGAGCAGATTTAGCCGATGATTGGAGGCGATGATGAAGCCGGGCTTGCAGGATTTCAAAGTTAGGATCGGTGTGCGAGGTAGACTGAAGAGAACGGCGGATTGAATCTATGTCCATAAGACGATTGGTGCGAACAGAAAAACAAAAGCGTTTAGCAAACGCAGTAATGGAATGCTTGGTGGAGAGCCACAGAGCTGCCGGGTCAACAGTGGAGGAAAGTTGATTGACTGATTGCGCAATAATGGAATTGACATGAGAAATAAAAGTTGGATCTTGCAGGCAGAAATCATCAAGGGTCCAAACCATTGGGTGAGGGACGCCAGTGGAGGGAAGATGAAATTGTAGAACGACTGGACGATGGTCGGAGGAAACAGCTGGAGCATGTGAAACAGAAACAAGGGAAGAACGCAAAAAACTGGAAACATAAAATCGGTCCAAACCTGCAGCAGCGTTGGAGGATCCTGCAGGAGGTAACCAGGTGAAATCACGGGTCACAGGACGGAGAAGGCGAAATGCATCTTGGAGATCAAAATTAAAGACCAGTTGAGTGAGTTGCGAAACCAGAGAAGAGCGGAAATCTTGAGACCCATCACGATCGTAAAGAGGTTGCAGCGTACAGTTAAAGTCACCAGCCATAATCACAATTTCAGAAGACGGAATCTCAGCGAAAATTGTAGTAACATGAAGAAAGAGGGATGTAGCTTCTGAATCACTACGAGGAACGTGCAAATTTAACAAATGAAAACGGGTAGAAAGGAAGCGAAAAGAAAGGTATTGAAAAATCCCGAGCAGGCTCTGTGACTCAACAACGTCAGACAGAAACGGAAGAAAACGATTATGAATGCCAATTGCGGTGCCGGACCCCAAATGGGCACGGAAATTGTGAAAAAAGACAAAAGGCCAGCGTCGCCAGCGGGAAATGTCTGTCAAAGGAGAACAGTTTGTTTCCTGCAGGAGAATGATGTTAGCTTTAAGATAACGAATATCTTCGAAGACAAGAGCATTAGTTGCCGACGCAGCAAAGCTTCGGCAGTTGAAACTAACATAAATCAGTTGGGATATCATGAACAGGCTGTAGATGGTTTTCGAGTTCAGCTGAGAGCTTCTTCAACAGGTATGAAAGACGCCGCTGAAACTGGGCAGCATCAGGAGGAAGAGTTATATTTCTCAAAAATTCATCAAGTAATTGAAGTTGTTGAAGCATTTCAGGTAACCTATTTAACTTGGATTGAATACACGGGATTGTTAGCAATTTACGTTTTTTAGGGTGTTGAATTAGTTCAAGAAGTTCGGTGTATGTGAGCGGTTGCACTGGAACAGAACAGTCTTTGAAAAGAGTTGAAAGTTGGTTATGGTGGGAAAAGAAGAATCATCTTCAACATCCGAAGCAACCGATGCTGATTCACTTAAATCAGCAGCAACATCCATATCATCTTCAGTAGGGAGGCATGTGAATCTGTTTGTTGTACGAAGTGGAGAAGAAAAATTCTCCACGCCAGGTGAGGTTCCAGAGGAAGTGGCAGAAGATTTGGTTCGAGAACGCCTTGAGCGTCGCGAACGCTTTGGAGAAGATTCCGCAGAATTTGGGCGTTTCCCGGAAGTTTTGGGTCCGGAGGAGCCCTCAGAAGAAGGAAGAGGTGGAAATGAGATGTCATTAATGACAGCAGATTTGAACAGTTCAGAAGCAGACGTTTGAATTAGCGAAACAGGCTGTAAAACGGGTGCCAATTTTTTGAACGGTGGTGGCGCTTGAGTGCTGGGCAATGAGGACGCAGAAGTTTTGAAAGAAAGCAGCTGTTCGGAATTGAATGGTAAAGACGGTTCAGTGTTTGGCAATAACTGCGTAGTTGGTTTGAAAGAAAGCGCCTTCTCGGAGTTGTATGGTAATGGCAGTTCTGAAACAGGTAAAGACAACGAAATATCTGTAGTCATCGAAGGAGCAATCAGCAGAGATGGTGACGTGGTTGATATAGGAGCAACAGTTTGTTCAGTAGTAAGGGAGGAAGAAGTGGAAGATGGAGGGGCATCGGGAACCTTCATCGAAGGGACAGCACCAGGTGCAGGTGTGCGGTGAGGGCACTCAGAAACCAGGTGTCCCTCAGCTCGGCACCGGAAGCACTGGACACCAGCAAATAAGTTGAAAACGTATGTTCGTGTGTCCGTAACAAGTTGCAGAGATGTGGGGCGGTTAGAAATGGCTTGGTCAGTGGGGAAAATAACACGATATTGGCGACGTCCTCCTTGCACAAATTTGAATGGAGAGTCTCTGCCAGCAGCTGGGAGAAATTTAGTCTCTCCCACTACTCGACCAAGAGTGCCGAGTGCAGCAACAAGTAAGTTGTCAGGAATAGCAGTAGGCACAGGAGATAATGTCACTGTGACCGGGCGCTGTGCAGAAGCAACAGGTTGCAAGTGAAAGGAGCCAATATCAATGCCTGTAGCAAGAACGGTGTCGGTGGCTTTTTGGTGAACAAAATGAACGACAACACCCTCTCCAATGCGAATAATTGAAACGATGCTTTCCTTGGGAACAACTTTAACCAAGGCCTCCAAATAGAGGGGGAGGGGGTGTCACGAAGAGACGGAAAATACACACTTAATAACAAAGCTGAGGAAAATTCTTTACCTGCTGGTGAGTCGTCTGAAATCCGAATCTTGAGAACTTTATCTTCTCTAGAAAATTCTGGTTGCATAGAAAGAGATGCATGAGATTGGTTTGGACGAGCAGTCGCAGCATACGAGCGTGGAGGAGTAGCAGCCGTGGCAGCAGAACGTGACTCGGCACCCAGGATATGCAAATTAGGACGAAGAACATTCGATGCAGAAACATTAGGACGAAGCACATTAGAAGCAGAAACACAATTAGAAGTAGACAAATCCACACTTGAAGAGGTCACAGTTGTCTCACAAGCGGTCGATGTAGCCAAAGAAAATCCAGCAGAAATAAAATCAGCAGACGGAACTTGCATTTGTACTTGGGAAGCAGCCATCATGGCCGCTAAGCCGAACAACACAACACTGTGTGCTGCAACTGCGTCACACAGAAGAAACACAAAATAACGTAACAGGTGGCACACACACTCACTTCAAGTGAGGCAAAACGGTGAAAACACAGCACAGTCAACACGAACCACTAAAGCAGACGATAAATTCACAGGAAAAAACATTTTTTTTACAGACGCAAAGGAAAGAAACGAACGGCTTGTCGGTCTTCACGATAACCACAGAGGAACGTTCTGGTCCCGTGACCTGCTGCCATAGTGACGCAGATAATTTGTTATGCATATGTTTTGTTGGTAAAGCCATCTCATTTGTTTAAGGTGGACGTCAAGTAATTTTGCTTCCTATACCTCCAATGGAAAAAATTCTGTACACATTTTCTACACAATTAATGCGTTCCCAAAGATGAAAATTTCAACATCGATTAAAATAGCTTCATTTTATAAATTGGAATACTAAATATTTTCTAAAACATAGCCATAATTATGCAAACCAACATTTGTTTGTGTACTGACGTCATCAAAGTACAGGTCACGCCATCTTGTTCCTGGTTTCAACACCACCGAAGGAAAAGTTACTGATTTTTAATATAATTATAGTTATGTTTTGGAAAATATTAAGTAATCCAAGTTATAATATGAAGTTATTTTAATCGATGTTCAAATTTCCATCCTTCGGAACACACTAATTGTGAAGGAAATGTGTACAAAATTTTTTCCATCGGAAGTATAGGAAGCAAAATTAATGCCGCCCCGGTGGCGCAGTGGTCTAAGCGATGGCCTCTGATCGTTCGTCCGAACGGAGTCCGGGTTCGAATCCCGTCGAGGCACGGATGTTGTGCTTGTCTTACGGCACTGGCTCTTTCCCTTCCCTGGAACCAGTGACCCTAAATTAGGGACGGGCGACTGCTTATAGCCCGTTGAGTTGCTCACGGTGGTCGTTAAACCTCCTATCAAAAAAAAAAAAAAAAAAGAAGCAAAATTACTTGACGTCCACCTTAACGGTTTACGGTTTACGGAAATGCTTTTTGGACCGCTTTTCTTTTCCTTAGTGGTAAATTCAGTAAGTGCTATAAGTTCAAACGAAAAAGTCCTTCCTTCCATAAAATAACGACAGTAAAAAAACTCTCAAACTTCGGAATAACAAGCCTTATTTGCTTACACATGCAACAAAAATTGAAATTTATATGGATTTTCCAGTTTTTCTTTTTTGAGGTTTAACGACCACCGTGAGCAACTCAATGGGCTATAAGCAGTCGCCCGTCCCAAATTTAGGGTCACTGGTACCAGGGAAGGGAGAGAGCCAGTGCCGTAAGACAAACACAACATCCATGCCTCACCGGGATTCGAACCCGGACCCCTTTCGGACGAATGATCAGAGGCCATCGCCTTAGACTACTTGGAGATCCGGCTGCAGGGAACGAGCGCTACTCTGGAAGCGAGCGTAGCGAGCCTAGATGCGCAGCCCCTAGTAATATATATAATAATTATTATGCTTAATAATAAATGTTGCTTTTGAAAAATTAAAGAGCCGAAATACTTACTACTGCCGACGCCAAAGTTTAGCTAAACATTTGTTTTTATGACTAATATAACTTGTTTCATTGGTTTTAACGAAAATAACATTCATAAACCTGTGACCTTCGGCAGAGGTGAAGCCCGTGAAGACATATGTGTAGCGATACATTCTGTCGGTGTAGTTTAGTCGTTAGAGCAATTCACTCCCGATAGACGACACGCGGTTCCGATTTTCGTCGCAGATAACTTCCTGTTTTCAACTGACGCCCTAGCATAAAAATGGATCAATTAGCCGTTGGCTGCTTCGGGAAAATGTGTGCTGTTTTCGACCTAAGTACAGCTCACTGTCAGGAAGTAGTGAACCTTATGGTTTGTTGTTAAGATTTAGTAAATATTTCCTTTTATGAATCACTTATCTCCTTCTCTTATCTTTGCGAAAAAAAATTCATTAATCCACCTACCTAAGTACCGTTCAATGTGAGGAAGTAGTACAGCTTATCGTTTTTTGTTATGAATTTATTCCACTAATATGTACTGGACTGTGAGTCTGTGTTTTCGCGGGCGAGGCGAATAAATGCAATGTGTTGTACGTCAATAAATATCGGAGTGTGTAAATTGCGAACTAAAATCGGACCGCTCTCAGCCCCTATATGTGAATTGCGAACGAAGAGGCAACACCCCTATGTGTAAATTGCAAACCAACTTTTCTAGGCCCGATGTGTAAATTGCGTACCAACTTTTCTGCGCCCATTCTGACGATATCAAAAAATAAACCAGTATGAAAAAATAATGATTAAAACAATGCAAAACAATTTAGAGCAATGTGTTTACGAAAACAACAAAACTAGTTTGTCATCCTTGCGCAAGAGCCATGTTAATTTTCTCTGTGATGTTCCATATTTAGTATATGTATATTTGTACTTAATTCATTGTATTCACGAAAACAACAAAGCTTGTTTGTCATCCTTGCGCAGGGGCCATGTTAATTTTCTCTGTGTTGTTCTATATTTAGTAAATATATACATTTGTACTTAATTCATTGTATTCACAAAAACAACAAAAGTAGTTTGTCATCCTTGCGCAGAAGCGATGTTAATTTTTTCTGTGATGTTCCATATTTAGTATATGTATGTTAATTTTATTTGTGTGATGTTCCATATTTAATAGGTGTACATTTGTACGTAATTCATTTTATTCACGAAGACAACAAAACTAGTTTGTCATCTTTGCGCAGGGGGCATGTTAATTTTTTTTCTGTGATGTTCCATATTTAATATATTTGCAATTGTACTTAATTCGTTGTATTCACAAAAAACAACAAAACTAGTTTGTCATCTTTGCGCAGAGGCCATGTTAATTTTTTTTCTCTGACGTTCCATCATCATCATCATCATTGTCAACCATTATCAATCCACTGCTGGACGAAGGTCTCCCCAAGTTTCCTCCACAACGGTCTGTCTTGTGCCAGTCTCCTCCATGTCACCCCTGCATACTTTCGAATTTCATCCACCCATCTCCCATGTGGTCTTCTTCTGGGTCTTTTCCTGTCCCTTGGAATCCAATCTAAAATTTCGGCTGTCCATCGATGATCTGTCCTTCTGGCAGTATGTCCAGCCCATTGCCATTTCAGGGATTTAACTCTGATCATGATGTCTTCCACTCTTGTCATTTTTCGGATCCACGAGTTCCTCTTCTTATCTCTCCTGGTTACACCAAGTATGCACCTCTCCATGCTTCTTTGAGTTGTCTGCAGCCTTTGTATGTCTCTTTTAATTAAGGTCCACGTCTCTGCACCATACGTAAGCACTGGAAGGATGCATTGATCAAACACTTTTCTTTTAAGACATAATGGCATATTGCTCTTGAAAATTATGCTGTTTCTTCCAAAAGCTCTCCAGGCAAGTTTTGTACGCCGATTAATTTCTTCATCAATGTGACCCTCACTTGACATCTGCTGTCCAAGATAAACGTACGTGTCTGTTATCTCCAGCTTTTCTCCATCAATCGATAAATCTTCATTTCTTGTAAAAGCATTGAACATCACTTTTGTCTTCTGAAAGTTCATTTTGAATCCCACTTCTTTACTCTTGTCAGCAAGTTCCTGGATCATACTCTGCAGCTCTGATGGGGTAGTTGCAAAAATGACTACGTCATCAGCAAAACGAAGGTGGGTTAGATAATCTCCATTAATCTTTATCCCTTTGTTTTCCCAGCTCAGCGACTGAAAAACACCCTCCAATGTGGCATTAAACAGCTTCGGAGATATGGTGTCACCTTGTCTCACTCCCTTTCCAATTTTTACGTGTGTTGTATTTTCAAACAGCCTAATCTTTGCACTTGCATTTTCATAGATGTTATTAATAATATTAATGTATGCATCTTCAATACCGCAGGTTTTCAGAGCCATTGTAACTGCTGATGGTTTCACCGAATCAAAGGCTTTTTCATAATCGATAAAAGCCATGCACAATGGAAGTTCATATTCCCTCGCTCTTTCAATTAGTTCTCTCAGCACGTGGATATGATCTATTGTGCTGTAGCCACTCCTGAATCCAGCTTGTTCTCTCGGTTGAGCCATGTCCAGTGTTACCTTCAAGCGGTGTGAAAAAACTTTAGTGAAGATTTTATAAACTACTGATAGGAGGCTGATAGGTCTGTAGTTTCCGAGATCCTCAATGTCACCTTTCTTATGTAGCAGGATCATTGTAGCGGTGTTCCAATCCTCAGGAATCTTTCCTTCATTAAGGCATCGAGTGAAAATTTGGGCGAGTACTGTTTCGATTTCTCCACTTGCTTCTTGTATGATGTCTACAGTAATTCCATCTTCTCCTGGAGCTTTTCCCCGCTTCATGTTCTTGATTGCATGTGCAACTTCTGCTGGAAGGACTGGAGGAACTCTTGTACTGGTATCTTTCATGATGTCTGGAGTGCATATATCATCCCTTTCATATAATTTGGAGTAGAAATCTTTCACTCTTGTCAAAATTTCGCCTCTATTTCTTGTTACAGAACCATCTTCTTTTCTCAGTGCCATAATCTGTTTTCTTCCCTTACTGAGATGTCCCTTTGCTATCTTTAGGCTTTGGTTGTTTTCAATTGCTTTCCTCACTAGTTCACAGTTGAATTTTCTTACGTCTTCAGTGATACTTTTTCTTACTGTCTTGCATAGCTCTATATATTCCACTTTGGCAGTCACATCTTCTTTAGTTGTCCTCATCTCTCTTCTTTTTTGCATCAACATTTTCGTTTTTCCTGATAATTTATTTACATGCAACTTGTTCTTAGACCCAGCTAATTTCGTTGCTGTTTCCATAAGAGCTTTGGTTACTTTTCTGTTAACTTCAGAGATGTCCACTTCTTCCGATGTTAGGCCTCCTAAAGCAGAGAACCTGTTCTTCAGTTCCAACTTGAAGGTATTATGGTGTTTTTTAAGGTTGGTTATGTCAATAGATTTTGTTTGTCTTATGAGCTTGCCACGTTCAAGTTTAGTGTTGAGGTGCATCTTACATCTCACCAATCTATGGTCACTACCTGTGTTGAACTTGTTTAGCACACTGCAGTCTTCTATGACGAATTTTTTGTTACACATAATAAAATCAATTTCACTTGTCGTCCCATTTGGATGTCTCCATGTCCATTTCCTGTGTGGCTTTTTCTTGAAGAAGGAGTTCAAGATGAAAAACCCTTCTGCCTCTGCAAACTCAACGAGAGTATTTCCACGCTGGTTTCTGTTGCCGTGACCGAATTTACCTACTGAAGTTTCATTCTGTTGCCGTTGCCCTATTTTTGCATTGAAATCTCCCATAATTATTTTCAAGTGCTGCTTACCTTTATTATTTAGATGACAAATTTCCTCATAAAATTCTTCAATTTCTTCTTCAGGATGACTTGTGGTGGGTGCATAAGTTTGAATAATCTGAGCCTGGTATCTTTTCGAGAGTTGGATAACAAGTCGTGCAGCTCTGTCAGAGGAACTTTCAACTTCTACAACTTTATCCTTCAGTTTCTTGTTTATTATAAATCCAACACCACTAGTTCTGCCAGTATCTGTCCCACGATAGTAGAAGAGATGTCCACTTTTCAGTTCGATGAGATCTTCTCCTTTTCTCCTTACCTCACTTAGCCCCACGATGTCCCACTCGATCCTTTGTAGTTCCTCTTCCAATTCAAGAAGCCTTGAATCAGAAGATAGGGAGCGTCCATTGTACGTAGCCAAGGTCAGCATCAGATGGCAGCCTAGTCCGGTCCTCCGGGGATTCTTAGCACCCTCTGCCTTCATGTCGCACTGGCCGCTGCCTTGGCCAGGTACATTCCAGCTGCCGGAGACTGAGGGCCAAGATTTAAGTTGTGGAATCATTTTGGAGGGGTTTGGCCATAACTCACCACGCTGGCCAAGCGGGTTGGTGAGTGTGGGATACAATTTCCTCTAATCCCGATGGTATAGTTATACCGCTATTGGCGGTCGTACGTAATTCCTTTAATTCACGAAAACAACAAAACTAGTTTGTCATCCTTGCGCAAGGGCCATGTTAATTTTTTTCTTTGATGTTCCATATTTAGTATATGTTTGTTAATTTTTTTGTGTGTGATGTTCCATATTTAATAGGTGTACATTTGTACGTAATTCATTTTATTCACGAAGACAACAAAACTAGTTTGTCATCTTTGCGCATGGGGCATGTTAATTTTTTTCTGTGATGTTCCATATTTAGTATATGTATGTTAATTTTTTGTGTGTGATGTTCCATATTTAATAAGTGTACATTTGTACGTAATTCATTTTATTCACGAAGACAACAAAACTAGTTTGTCATCTTTGCGCATGGGGCATGTTAATTTTTTTTCTGTGATATTCCATATTTAATATATTTGCAATTGTACTTCATTCGTTGTATTCACAAAAACAACAAAACTAGTTTGTCATCCTTGCGCAGAGGCCATGTTAATTTTTTTCTGATGTTCCATATTTAGTATATGTACATTTGTACTTAATTCATTGTATTCACAAAAACAACAGAACTAGTTTGTCATCCTTGCGCAGAGGCCATGTTAATTTTTTTCTGATGTTCCATATTTAGTATATGTACATTTGTACTTAATTCATTGTATTCACAAAAACAACAGAACTAGTTTGTCATCCTTGCGCAGAGGCCATGTTAATTTTTTTCTGATGTTCCATATTTAGTATATGTACATTTGTACTTAATTCATTGTATTCACAAAAATAACAGAACTAGTTTGTCATCCTTGCGCAGAGGCCATGTTAATTTTTTTTCTGATGTTCCATATTTAGTATATGTACATTTGTACTTAATTCATTGTATTCACAAAAACAACAGAACTAGTTTGTCATCCTTGCGCAGAGGCCATGTTAATTTTTTTTTCTGATGTTCAATATTTAGTATATGTACATTTGTACTTAATTCATTGTATTCACAAAAACAACAGAACTAGTTTGTCATCCTTGCGCAGAGGCCATGTTAATTTTTTTCTGATGTTCCATATTTAGTATATGTACATTTGTACTTAATTCATTGTATTCACAAAAACAACAGAACTAGTTTGTCATCCTTGCGCAGAGGCCATGTTAATTTTTTTTCTGATGTTCCATATTTAGTATATGTACATTTGAACTTAATTCATTGTATTCACAAAAACAACAGAACTAGTTTGTCATCCTTGCGCAGAGGCCATGTTAATTTTTTTTCTGATGTTCCATATTTAGTATATGTACATTTGTACTTAATTCATTGTATTCACAAAAACAACAGAACTAGTTTGTCATCCTTGCGCAGAGGCCATATTAATTTTTTTTCTGATGTTCCATATTTAGTATATGTACATTTGAACTTAATTCATTGTATTCACAAAAACAACAGAACTAGTTTGTCATCCTTGCGTAGAGGCCATGTTAATTTTTTTTCTGATGTTCCATATTTAGTATATGTACATTTGTACTTAATTCATTGTATTCACAAAAACAACAGAACTAGTTTGTCATCCTTGCGCAGAGGCCATATTAATTTTTTTTCTGATGTTCCATATTTAGTATATGTACATTTGAACTTAATTCATTGTATTCACAAAAACAACAGAACTAGTTTGTCATCCTTGCGTAGAGGCCATGTTAATTTTTTTCTGATGTTCCATATTTAGTATATGTACATTTGTACTTAATTCATTGTATTCACAAAAACAACAGAACTAGTTTGTCATCCTTGCGCAGAGGCCATATTAATTTTTTTTCTGATGTTCCATATTTAGTATATGTACATTTGAACTTAATTCATTGTATTCACAAAAACAACAGAACTAGTTTGTCATCCTTGCGTAGAGGCCATGTTAATTTTTTTCTGATGTTCCATATTTAGTATATGTACATTTGTACTTAATTCATTGTATTCACAAAAACAACAGAACTAGTTTGTCATCCTTGCGCAGAGGCCATGTTAATTTTTTTCTGATGTTCCATATTTAGTATATGTACATTTGTACTTAATTCATTGTATTCACAAAAACAACAGAACTAGTTTGTCATCCTTGCGCAGAGGCCATATTAATTTTTTTTCTGATGTTCCATATTTAATATATGTACATTTGTACTTAATTCATTGTATTCACAAAAACAACAGAACTAGTTTGTCATCCTTGCGCAGAGGCCATGTTAATTTTTTTTCTCTGATGTTCCATATTTAATATGATTACATTTGTACTTAATTCATTGTATTCACGAAAATATCTTTATTTTCCAGTAAGTGTAGTCGTCTAAGATTTACAAATCTTTTCCTTTTCCAGAGATATAGATCGTCACTTCCATCGTAAAACTTGTCGAACAACAAAAGCAAAGCAATCAAAACAGATGGACTGAGCTAGCTTAGGTAATTTCAGGAGATGTTCAGAGAATTCGGTTCGGAATTTACATATAGTGGTCATGGGCCTTGGTTCGCAATTTACATATAGGGTTTTAATAACGGTCTGATTTTGGTTCGCAATTTACACATTTTAGTTCGCAATTTACATAGCACCAATAAATATATACTCTCGAATAAGTCGTTCTATTTTACACCAATAAATATTTTGGCATGAGAAAGATGCATAGCATACGTTCGTGACTGTCGCGGAAAGGACCTCAGGTTCGAACCCAGCAGGTGCGAACTCTCCATTATCCGCCGTGCTTCGGATGGGCACGTTAAGCCCTCGGACCCCGGGTACTGCCCCCCCTGGTAAGAAATAAGGGCGTCTTCCTATTTCTAAGGGTTGTTTGAAACCTGGGATCAGACACTCCCTTCCTAAAATCCTCTACATATAATGATTATAGATGCATCATCATCATCATCATCATCATCATTGTCAACCATTATCAATCCACTGCTGGACGAAGGTCTCCCCAAGTTTCCTCCACAACGGTCTGTCTTGTGCCAGTCTCCTCCATGTCACCCCTGCATACTTTCGAATTTCATCCACCCATCTCCCATGTGGTCTTCTTCTGGGTCTTTTCCTGTCCCTTGGAATCCAATCTAAAATTTCGGCTGTCCATCGATGGTCTGTTCTTCTGGCAGTATGTCCAGCCCATTGCCATTTCAGGGATTTAACTCTGATCATGATGTCTTCCACTCTTGTCATTTTTCGGATCCACGAGTTCCTCTTCTTATCTCTCCTGGTTACACCAAGTATGCACCTCTCCATGCTTCTTTGAGTTGTCTGCAGCCTTTGTATGTCTCTTTTAGTTAAGGTCCACGTCTCTGCACCATACGTAAGCACTGGAAGGATGCATTGATCAAACACTTTTCTTTTAAGACATAATGGCATATTGCTCTTGAAAATTATGCTGTTTAGCATAAGTTATATCCAAACTTATGCTCTGGTATTTAGTATATATCATATATATGTGTGTGTGTGTGAGAAGAGAGAGAGAGAGAGTGTACACTATATTGACAAAAGTCACCGGACACCTAGAAGGCAAACACAACATAGCATTTATTGACATGCATTAGTTTGGTGTCGGTCCACCAATGGCCTTCGAGACATGCTTTGGACAAGGTTTTGGACCACAGCGATAGGTATGCGCTTCCATTCAGTACGTAATACTGCCGCTAACTGTTGCTTCGTAATAGGTCTTGGTTCCAAACTTTTTATGCGGCGCTCTAATTCATCCCATAGGTGCTTTATGAGATAAATATCGGGGCTCTGTACTGGCCAGTCCACACACGATACGGAATTATCGTCAAACCACACCGTAACAGTCCTTATGGGGCTGTATCGTTCTGGTACCAACAAGATTCGGTTCCATAGTATTGCCGGAGAGTTGGTAGGGCATAATTATCCATAATATCGAGGTAGACGTTCTCGTTAACAGGTTTCTCCACGATTACCAATGGGCCGGGACCATACCACGAGAAACACCACCACACGGGTATACTGCCAGCTGCAAACTTGACCGTAGGAACAGTACACTGTGGTAAATAGCGTTTCTCCGGCAGCCGCCATACCCACACATGGCCATCAGACTAATGGATCGTGTATCTGGATTCATCAGTCCATAGAACCCGTTTCCATTGATCTACGGTCCACAATAAATGTTCTTTACACCATGCAAAACAACGAGTAGAATTCCGAGTGGAGATGGCAGGCTTATGATCAGCCGAACGACCACGGTAACCCATGGAATGAAGTTATCTGCGAATGGTACGTGTACATACCGAGTTCGAGCATTTTTACTTACCTGTACACTGAGGTCTTGTGCAGTACTCTTTCGATTAGATGTAACGACTCTCCTGATGCTTCGACGTCCTCTACCACTGATTTTCTTTAGTCGCCCGGTACGTTTTGCTCCTTCAGGCACGCGATGAGTCTTCCACTTATTCAATACATCCGAAACAGTTGACTTGCGTATGTTTAAACGCTTCTCGGTTTCTCTTATGGACAACCAACTAATTAACCACCCAACAATCTTTCCTTTCTCAAAGTCAGTTCTCTCCCACCGTGACATTTTCACTTTACCTCTCAGTGCGGTATGATCGCGGTCAGCTGCAGAATAGCGTTATAACTATTCATGAGCAGCGGTATAACTATTCATGAGCAGCGGTATAACTATTCATGAGTAGCGGTATAAGTATTCCATCGGGATTAGAGGAAATGCTATCCCACACTCAATAACCCGCTTGGCCAGAGTGGTGAGTTATGGCGATCATCATTCCTTTTTGAACGCCCGTGAAATCACTACCTCTGCCCATTGTGCTCACGTAACGCACTACGGCTCACATGTCCTGACCGGCTGCTTATATGTATGTCCGTGTGTTCGACTTTTTGCCACGAGCACTCTGTGACGTGCCTAGGCGTGTGTACTGTGATTCAGGTGGTGGTCGTCTACTTCTAATACGAATACGTACGCTGTTGGCCACCCAAAATGCAACACCAAGAAGGAAGAATCCGATTGGCCTGAAAATCACAGCATGCGTCGCCAGCGAGAGGACATGCAAACGATTAGCACTGCAGGGCATATGCAAATAATTTGCGCCCGGCACGCCACCGAGCAGCACTATAAGATGGGTGCACAGAAGGCGGGGTGTAAGTAGTGGAAGTGTGTTGTGCTGCCGGACCTGTGCGTGGGAAGCTTCCTGATGCCTCGTCGAAGAATACGACAGTCATTCCAGCACGTTTCGGAGTTCGGCTGAGGAAGAATAGTCGCTTATCGCGATAGCGGTTTATCGTACCGAGACATCGGCGTCAGTGTGGGACGACATCCAGCCAGAGTGAGGCAAGTATGGAATCGGTGGGTGCAGGAGGGACGGACGGAGCGACGTGAGCGATTGCCACAGCCGCGGCACACCACCGAGCGAGTGGACCGGCATGTTGTGCGGCGGGCATTGACGGCTCGCACCGCCACATCACGAACTTTAGCGCAGAAATTAGGGTGTCTTGCGCAAAAATCTGCGTCACAGTTCGACGTCGCCTGCCGGTGCGGGGAATCGTCGCACGGCGCCCATTTCTCTGATTACCATTGACGTTACACCACCGGCGAGTGCGGCGACAGGGGGCCGTTGAACGCCGCACCTGGACTACGGATCGGCACGACATTTTCTTCTCCGACGAATCCCTCTTCTGCCTGCAACACCACGATGGTCGGATCCGCGTGTGACGACACCGCGGCCAGAGACTGCATGACGACTGCAGTATGAATCGCCATACCTATCCATCGCCTGGCGTTATGGTTTGGGGCTCAATTGAATATGACACCCGCAACCCTCTGGTACGCATCGCCGGTACACTCAACAGCCACCGCTACATCTCCGACGTTTTAGATCCTGTAGTCCTCCCTTACCTTCAGGACCTGCCAGCGGCCAAGTTTCAACAGGCAATGCGCGCTCTTACGTGGCACGCATCGTGCAACAATTATTCACGGCCAACCAGGTGTCACTGCTGCCGTGGCCCGCCTTTTCTCCCGATATGTCGCCCATCGAACACGTCTGGTCGCTGATCGGCAACGGAGTGGCCTGGCAAACACCACCCGTATCTAAGCCTGATGAACTGTGGCAACGTGTGGAAGCAGCCTGGTCCGACATACCCCAAGCCCACATCCAAAGCCTCTTTCGTTCGATGCCGTGGCGTGCCGTGCCCGTTATTGCCACCCATGGGGGCCACTCGAACTATTGATGTCGGCGTGTTCCGCAAGTCGCATGGGCCTGTAAGCTCAATCGTTTTATCTTTGCATCTGATGTTATGTGTCCAGAAAATCTGCCTTTGCTATCTCGTGTCCTTCTTGGTGTTGCATTTTGGGTAGCCAGCTTGTGTATATTCGACTTCCGATGCAAACCATACATTCCCACTGAATCTTCAGTATCTTGAACACTAATGGTAATTCGCGAGTTTTATGTTCATATTCGTGATCAGCATGTCCAAATTTTTAAAATTAACTGCCTTTGCCTCAGATACATATTGGCTGTCGTCCAGTGTAATCTCTTGCTTCGCGTTGTGTGGTCACAGAATTCATATTTAAATCGGTTTTTAATTTGTTCGCCATAGAAGCTTTGGTCCGAATCATAAACATTTAAGTGTTAACTAATACACGTAATACACTAGCGTGCAAAAATTAAGGACGAGACGGTTTTTTGAATGTAACGTCGTGCAGAAGTGCTCAACTGAAATCATACCATAAGATCCCCAAGATGTAAGAATATGGGACAAGTGAGCAAAACCGTCCAAACAAGGAATCCAAAGGATACAAAGGCACTTTATTGAAAAGGTATCTTCGAGCACAACTGGACAGAAGACAGAAACGTCCATGTGGCAGGCGGCTGCCACGAAAAATCCAGTCTTTAGTAGGGGATATGATCACCCCTGACTGCGTTGCGGGATTTACAACGTCTGTCCATCCTGAGGACGAGATTGTCAAGGAACTGTTGAGGCATCGCGGCCCATTCCTCTTGTAGCACCAATCGCAGATGCGGAATCGCCGACCCGGTGGCGCAGTGGTCTAAGGCGATGGCCTCTGATCATTCGTCCGTAAGGGGTCCGGGTTCGAATCCCTGTCAGGCATGGGTGTTGTGTTTGTCTTACGGCACTGGCTCTCTCCCTTCCCTGGAACCAGTGACCCTAAATTAGGGACGGGCGATTGCTTATAGCCCATTGAGTTGCTCACGGTGGTTGTTAAACCTCCAAACAAACAAACAAACAAACAAAGCAGATGCGGAATCGTTGCCGGCGGCTGGTGACGTGCTGTCAAGCGTCTCCCGAGAAGGTCCCACACGTGTTCGATTGGATTTAGGTCCGGGGACCTTGCGGGCCAATCCACGCGTTGAATATAATTATACTCCAACAGCTCTGCGACAGCCACTGTAGGATGAGGTATAGCGTTGTCGTCCATGAAGAGGAACTCCGGACACACAGCACTGGTGTCCGCTATTGTACAGAGGAGAACCTCTGTACAATAGCGGACACCAGTGACTGAACCTCCTTGGAAGATGTGGAGGTCAGTACGGCTACCAAGCATGATACCGCCCCAAACGAGAACTCGGCCACCTCCAAACCGGTCGATTTCGATGATGTAGGAAGTGTGATTGCGTGTTCCCTGCTCTCTCCAGATGTGTATACGTCCAGAATCTAATCTAATCGGCTCTCATCCGTAAAGAGAACTCGACCCCATTGCTGATGTGTCCAGTTCTTTTGTTCCTGGCACCACAGAAACAGCCGTCTCCGATGAACAGGCGTTAATGGCACATACCGTACTGGTCGTCGTGCAAATAGACAACCTTTGTGCAGCCTCCTGGCCCCGGTAAAACGCGATAACGGACGTCCGGTTGTCTGTTGCGTGTGCCTTGCGATTTCTCCCGCTGTCTGTCGTCTGTCTCTTCTCGCCTGTAGGACAATATACCGGTCGTCCGCCGCTGCGGTTGCTCGTGGACGACCACTGCAAAACTCTTGGACAGCTGTTCCTAGCGTTTGAAATATTCTCCAAGCTCGTGAAACGGTGCTGCGAGCTTTCCCGACCTCCTCTGCCACACTAGTCACACTTCGACCTTCTTCCAACTTCCCAATGACGTGACCTTGAGTAAAGTCATCTAGATGACGTGTACTGGATTGCCTGTTAGTCATATCACACGGTGGCAGCAATTCAACTTCGTTCAAACCGATGTACACCGTGCAATAGCTTTCACCGAATTGCTGAGCTTACACAGCCCGTGAGCTTTATACCCTTCCGACACTCCCCCTCTCCCCTACGTTATGATGCATATATGCGCATGCCCTACCGTACCGGACCCTAGTCTATCTCCTGAGTGGATTTCGGTCCGTTCTGCCTGTTCGTTCCGCTTTTATGCTAATTTCTCCTCTTCGTCCTTAATTTTTGCGCAGCAGTGTATATCGATTGAATGTCTGAACCTTTCTCCATGTGAATGTGGCGCTTCGTGTATAGGACAGACCCGTAGAGCCTTGCGATTTCGATTGAAGGAGCACAAGACCTACATTCGGAACTGTGATCTGAAGAAGGCATCGATGGCTAAACACTGTTATGAAAAGGACCATAAATTCTCTTTGAAGAAGCAAAACTAATTGACAAGCCATATTCAAACAGCAAACTTTATATTTTGGAAGTTATTCATATATATCAGAAGTCTTCGCAACTTGGTAATGGCATGGCATCCACCCAATTTCTATCAAGCGCGTGGAAGCATCTTTCCGAAACACGTGACTGTAAAATACCATTTATGAAATCATGTACGATTTGAATATTTACGTGTCATTCGTCCAGATGAAGCTGGGTCAACTTGAAAAAATAAATATTTGTGACAAACTACGTTTTATTATCTTAATAAACACTGAAGTGCCAGAAAAATTAGTACAGACGACCTTATGCAAAATACATAGCAACGTCACCTATGCGCGTACTCGGTTGCGTCCGCCAGTGCGTATATGAAGCTGTAGACATCCTTACCAGCTGTCAGAGCTGTTTTCGGCATGAGAATGACAAGTAATAACGATTTAAGCGATTTTCAACGCGGTGTCATAGTTGGCGTTCGTCAGATGGACCACAGTATTTCGGAGGTAGTAACGAAGTTCAGATTTTCACGGACGACCATTGCAAGGGTGTACCGTGACTGCAAGAATTCCTGCGCAACCTCCAACCTACGATACCATTGGGGCCGTGAAAACACATTGGGTGAACGTGACCATCGTCGGCTGTCAAGAATCGCTTCACGCTGTAGGCGTGCAACACTCTCGCAGGTATCATTATAATTCAATCTTGGAGCCTTAGTAAGCATCAGCGTCCGGACTGTGCAACGTACCCTGCACGATATGGGCTTTGGGAGCCGACGCCCAACTCGATTCCTCTTTATGGGTGAACGAACAGAGCTATGCTTCTCGCTTGGGCACGGCAACACCGCCACTGGACTCTTGATGACTGGAAAAAAGTAGCCTGGTCTGACGAGTCGAGTTTCCAACTGTATCGGGCGGATGGAAAGATTCGTGTGTGATGGAAACCCAGTGAAGCCATGAATCCCGCCTCTCAACAGGGAACTGTACCGGCTGGTGTACTCTCCGTAATGGGGTAGGGTGTACTTAGCTGGATTTCACTGGGACACCTGGTACGTCTACAAGCCTTTATGACGGCCAACACTATTTGCGCATCATTTCTAACGAAGTACATCCGTTCATGTCCTGCATTTATGCTGATGTGTTGTGCCTGCTCCAACAGGACAATGCACCTCCAAACATATGTCGTGACGCCACATTATGGTTAGAGGAGCAATCATCTGAATTTGGGGGTTGCCATTCTCACCCATGTCCCCAGATCTGAACGTGATAGAACACATTTGGGATTCCATGCAACGCGCTATCGAACACAGGAATCCGAGATCTCGGAATACCCCCGAATTGTGGAACGCTCTGCAGGAAGTATGATGTGCATTGCCTACAGCATATTTCCAGAAGCTAGTGGAGTCCATGCCCCGTCGTACTGTGGGGGACCTACCAAGTATTCGACTGGTGTACCAGTTTTTCTGGCACTTCAGTGTATATAATCGTCACAAAACTGTAGTCTTTCAGATCAAGAATCTTCTTCAGCTGTTTTCTTTTCGAAATGAAATAAACAGTATCTTTTCCTCACGTGAGTCAATATTGGGAATTAATTTCCTATACTATATTGCGAAACGCCTAAAACACTTTTCTTTTCTCCTAGTGAATAGATGAAGCCCTCCTTCGGTAGGATCTCCCAGGTGACCTGCATAGGTCATGAAGCCTTATACATCGCAGTCGCCTACATTTCAGCAATGGATAAACACGACGTCGTCTTGGGATGAATGCCTTCCTCCGAAATTCTTCACCGTAAATACTCGGCTTTCAATGTTTATTGTTCTTGTGGGTAGAGGCATAGTTCAGATATCGCCCGCAACAGTATTCAAACCTCCAATTCAGACAGCGAGCACTCAGCTTTGGCTCGCGTCCCTTGCTGCCGTCGTGTAGACACTGTTAGCTAGCGGAAAATAGCAAAGCATCTACTTAACAACATCATTAATTATTTTTAAACGCTGTTAGTGATAAGTGCCATTTGGAAAGTGCCGTAGTTTCCACTCCTGCATGTTTGAGGCGTTCAAACTAAATGCGTGGGGGGAAAGATATTTCAACATTAAAGCCTATTTGCAATAGGCATAAAATATTACTAGACCACCCTAGGCTAGATTCTGGTCAAAATTATGTGCGTTGAATTCTCGTTTCAATTGAATAAAATCGTTCCGTCACGTGTTTCGGGAAGTGACTAAATGCATTATATTTCGACAGCTTGAAATGCTTATGAGTCGCGCTTTATCAAATGATACCCGAATGTTTCGTTTAGAAGCAAATCCAGATTACTTGTACAATTGACCATATTCATATGGTTATACACTGAAGTGCTAGAAAAGCTGGTACACCAGTCTAATACTTGATAGGTCGCCTGGACTGCAGAAATACGACGGGGCATGGACTCCACTAGCTTCTGGAAATATGCAATGCACACCATACATCCTGCAGAGCGCTCCACAATTCGGGTGTATTCCGAGGTCTCGTACTCCTGTGTTTGATAGCGCGTTGCATGGCATCCCAAATGTGTTCTGTCACGTTCATATCTGGGGACTTGGGTGGAAAGGGCAACACACCAAACTCAGATGAATGCTCCTCTACCCATAATGTGGCATTCCGATACTTGTGTGAAGGTGCATTGTCCTGTTGGAACAGGCCCAACCCATCAGCATGAATGCAGGACACAAACGGGTATACCTCGTCAGAAAGGATGCGCACATAGCGTTAGCCGATAACAGACGTTTTTAGACGTACCAGGGATCCCAGGGAAATCCAGCTAAGCACACCCCATACGATTACGGACCCCCCCCCAACGGCCGGTACAGTTCCCTGTTGACAGGCGGGATCCGTGGCTTCATGGGGTTTGCGACACACACACAAATCCTTCTATCTACCCGGTACAGTTGGAAACGCGACTCGTCATACCAGGCTACATGTTTCCAGTCATCAAGTGTCCAGTGGCGGTGTTGCCGTGCCCAAGCAAGGCGCATAGCTCTGTGTCGTGCACCCATCAAGTAGACTCGAGTTGGGCGTCGGCTCCCAAAGCCCATATCGTGCAGGGTACGTTGCACAGTCCGGACGCTGATGCTTGTTGAGGCTCCAGCATTGAATTCCGATGCTACCTGCGAGAGTGTCGCGTGAAAAGATTCTTGACAGCCGACGATGGTCACGTTCACCCAATGTCTTTTTACGACCACACTGGTATCGTAGGTTGAAGGTTTTGCCGGAATTCTTGTAGTCACAGTACACCCTTCCGACGGTTGTCCGTGAAAATCCGAACTTTGTTTCTACCTCCGAAATACTATGGCCCATCTCACGAGCGCCAACTACGACACCGCGTTGAAAATCGCTTAAATCGTTATTACTTGTCATTCTCATGCCAGAAACAGCTCTGACAGCTGGCAAGGATGTCTATCGCTTTATATACGCACTGGCGGACGCAACCGAGTACGCGCATAGGTAATGTTGCTATGTATTTTGCATAAGCTCGTCTGTACCAGTTTTTCTGGCACTTCAGTGTAATATACAGATTACTTGTTTTTATTGCAGTTTCTTCACCACAGAAACTGCAGCTGCGACTGCATATAAACTGAACTTGTTTCCAGTATTACAGCCCTCAAGGCAATAACTGAAAAATAATCCAAAACGCTTAATGAGATGCTGCGATGTTTACAGGACATATGTAAACAGACAAGAAAAACAAATACTCATAGTGAAATTTGCATATCAGTGAGCAAAAGGCTATCCAATATACACTGGTTTTTCTAAAATAAGAAAAAATCAGGATAATTAAAAAAACTACTTGGTGAAATTTCATGAAAATCAGTGAAAAGGTGCATTAAGTTCTAAATTATAGATTAGGCAAAAAACAAATCACGAAAACATTATTTAATACAGGGTGTCCCACTTGTTTGTGAACCCTGCATTTCTTTAATAATATTAGCACCAATGAAGATATTGCAACGAAATTTGAAGTGGACTTACCTCATTTCGTACGAAATGTTAGGACAGCACAACATGTGCTGGGAGTTCCCATCATTTGTGTCCAGACAGCATTGAACCCGTCGCTGTCCGCCAGGCAACCGGAGTGCTCCTTAGTGGCAGACAGATTCCTAATATTGGCGCCACTGAGGAGCAGTCCGCTAGTCTGCCGGAGCGCTCCTTAGTGGCAGACATTCCTAATTGTGGCGCCGCTGACGAGCAGTTCGCCAGCCTGCCGGAGTGCTTCTTTGTGGCAGAAACATTCCTAATTGTGGCGCCATTGAGGAACAGTCCGCTAGTCTACCGGAGCGCTCCTTAGAGGCAGACACATTCCTAATTGTGGCGCCACTGAGGAACAGTCCGTCAGCCTGCCGGAGTGCTTCTTAGTGGCAGACACATTCCTAATTGTGGCGCCATTGAGGAACAGTCCGCCAGCCTGCCGGAGTGCTCCTTAGTGGCAGTCACATTCCTAATTGTGGATCCACTGAGGAGCAGTCCCCCAGCCAGCCGGAGTGCGTCTTAGTGGCAGACACATTCCTAATTGTGGCGCCGCTGACGAGCAGTCCGCCAGCCTTCCGGAGTGCTTCTTAGTGGCAGACACATTCCTAATTGTGGCGCCACTGAGGAACAGTCCGCCAGCCTGCCAGAGTGCTTCTTAGTGACAGACACATTCCTAATTGCGGCGCCACTGAGGAACAGTCCGCCAACCTTCCGGAGTGCTTCTTAGTGGCAGACACATTCCTAAGTGTGGCGCCGCTGAGAAGCAGTCCGCCAACCTTCCGGAATGCTTCTTAGTGGCAGACACATTCCTAAGTGTGGCGCCGCTGAGAAGCAGTCCGCCAACCTTCCGCAGTGCTTCTTAGTGGCAGACACATTCCTAAGTGTGGCGCCGCTGAGAAGCAGTCCGCCAACCTTCCGGAATGCTTCTTAGTGGCAGACACATTCCTAAGTGTGGCGCCGCTGAGAAGCAGTCCGCCAACCTTCCGGAGTGCTTCTTAGTGGCAGACACATTCCTAATTGTGGCGCCACTGAGGAACAGTCCGCCAGCCTGCCAGAGTGCTTCTTAGTGACAGACACATTCCTAATTGCGGCGCCACTGAGGAACAGTCCGCCAACCTTCCGGAGTGCTTCTTAGTGGCAGACACATTCCTAAGTGTGGCGCCGCTGAGAAGCAGTCCGCCAACCTTCCGGAATGCTTCTTAGTGGCAGACACATTCCTAAGTGTGGCGCCGCTGAGAAGCAGTCCGCCAACCTTCCGGAGTGCTTCTTAGTGGCAGACACATTCCTAATTGTGGCGCCACTGAGGAACAGTCCGCCAGCCTGCCAGAGTGCTTCTTAGTGACAGACACATTCCTAATTGCGGCGCCACTGAGGAACAGTCCGCCAACCTTCCGGAGTGCTTCTTAGTGGCAGACACATTCCTAAGTGTGATGCCGCTGAGAAGCAGTCCGCCAACCTTCCGGAATGCTTCTTAGTGGCAGACACATTCCTAAGTGTGGCGCCGCTGAGAAGCAGTCCGCCAACCTTCCGGAGTGCTTCTTAGTGGCAGACACATTCCTAAGTGTGGCGCCGCTGAGAAGCAGTCCGCCAACCTTCCGGAGTGCTTCTTAGTGGCAGACACATTCCTAATTGTGGCGCCACTGAGGAACAGTCCGCCAGCCTGCCAGAGTGCTTCTTAGTGACAGACACATTCCTAATTACGGCGCCACTGAGGAACAGTCCGCCAACCTTCCGGAGTGCTTCTTAGTGGCAGACACATTCCTAAGTGTGGCGCCGCTGAGAAGCAGTCCGCCAACCTTCCGGAATGCTTCTTAGTGGCAGACACATTCCTAAGTGTGGCGCCGCTGAGAAGCAGTCCGCCAACCTTCCGGAATGCTTCTTAGTGGCAGACACATTCCTAAGTGTGGCACCGCTGAGAAGCAGTCCGCCAACCTTCCGGAGTGCTTCTTAGTGGCAGACACATTCCTAATTGTGGCGCCACTGAGGAACAGTCCGCCAGCCTGCCAGAGTGCTTCTTAGTGACAGACACATTCCTAATTGCGGCGCCACTGAGGAACAGTCCGCCAACCTTCCGGAGTGCTTCTTAGTGGCAGACACATTCCTAAGTGTGGCGCCGCTGAGAAGCAGTCCGCCAACCTTCCGGAATGCTTCTTAGTGGCAGACACATTCCTAAGTGTGGCGCCGCTGAGAAGCAGTCCGCCAACCTTCCGGAGTGCTTCTTAGTGGCAGACACATTCCTAATTGTGGCGCCACTGAGGAACAGTCCGCCAGCCTGCCAGAGTGCTTCTTAGTGACAGACACATTCCTAATTGCGGCGCCACTGAGGAACAGTCCGCCAACCTTCCGGAGTGCTTCTTAGTGGCAGACACATTCCTAAGTGTGGTGCCGCTGAGAAGCAGTCCGCCAACCTTCCGGAATGCTTCTTAGTGGCAGACACATTCCTAAGTGTGGCGCCGCTGAGAAGCAGTCCGCCAACCTTCCGGAGTGCTTCTTAGTGGCAGACACATTCCTAAGTGTGGCGCCGCTGAGAAGCAGTTCGCCAACCTTCCGGAGTGCTTCTTAGTGGCAGACACATTCCTAATTGTGGCGCCACTGAGGAACAGTCCGCCAGCCTGCCAGAGTGCTTCTTAGTGACAGACACATTCCTAATTACGGCGCCACTGAGGAACAGTCCGCCAACCTTCCGGAGTGCTTCTTAGTGGCAGACACATTCCTAAGTGTGGCGCCGCTGAGAAGCAGTCCGCCAACCTTCCGGAATGCTTCTTAGTGGCAGACACATTCCTAAGTGTGGCGCCGCTGAGAAGCAGTCCGCCAACCTTCCGGAATGCTTCTTAGTGGCAGACACATTCCTAAGTGTGGCACCGCTGAGAAGCAGTCCGCCAACCTTCCGGAGTGCTTCTTAGTGGCAGACACATTCCTAATTGTGGCGCCACTGAGGAACAGTCCGCCAGCCTGCCAGAGTGCTTCTTAGTGACAGACACATTCCTAATTGCGGCGCCACTGAGGAACAGTCCGCCAACCTTCCGGAGTGCTTCTTAGTGGCAGACACATTCCTAAGTGTGGCGCCGCTGAGAAGCAGTCCGCCAACCTTCCGGAGTGCTTCTTAGTGGCAGACACATTCCTAAGTGTGGCGCCGCTGAGAAGCAGTCCGCCAACCTTCCGGAGTGCTTCTTAGTGGCAGACACATTCCTAATTGCGGCGCCACTGAGGAACAGTCCGCCAACCTTCCAGGGTGCTTCTTAGTGGCAGACACATTCCTAAGTGTGGCGCCGCTGAGAAGCAGTCCGCCAACCTTCCGGAGTGCTTCTTAGTGGCAGACACATTCCTAATTGTGGCGCCACTGAGGAACAGTCCGCCAGCCTGCCAGAGTGCTTCTTAGTGACAGACACATTCCTAATTGCTGCGCCACTGAGGAACAGTCCGCCAACCTTCCGGAGTGCTTCTTAGTGGCAGACACATTCCTAAGTGTGGCGCCGCTGAGAAGCAGTCCGCCAACCTTCCGGAATGCTTCTTAGTGGCAGACACATTCCTAAGTGTGGCGCCGCTGAGAAGCAGTCCGCCAACCTTCCGGAGTGCTTCTTAGTGGCAGACACATTCCTAAGTGTGGCGCCGCTGAGAAGCAGTCCGCCAACCTTCCGGAGTGCTTCTTAGTGGCAGACACATTCCTAATTGTGGCGCCACTGAGGAACAGTCCGCCAGCCTGCCAGAGTGCTCCTTAGTGACAGACACATTCCTAATTGCGGCGCCACTGAGGAACAGTCCGCCAACCTTCCGGAGTGCTTCTTAGTGGCAGACACATTCCTAAGTGTGGCACCGCTGAGAAGCAGTCCGCCAACCTTCCGGAATGCTTCTTAGTGGCAGACACATTCCTAAGTGTGGCGCCGCTGAGAAGCAGTCCGCCAACCTTCCGGAGTGCTTCTTAGTGGCAGACACATTCCTAAGTGTGGCGCCGCTGAGAAGCAGTCCGCCAACCTTCCGGAGTGCTTCTTAGTGGCAGACACATTCCTAAGTGTGGCGCCGCTGAGAAGCAGTCCGCCAACCTTCCGGAATGCTTCTTAGTGGCAGACACATTCCTAATTGCGGCGCCACTGAGGAACAGTCCGCCAACCTTCCGGAGTGCTTCTTAGTGGCAGACACATTCCTAAGTGTGGCGCCGCTGAGAAGCAGTCCGCCAACCTTCCGGAATGCTTCTTAGTGGCAGACACATTCCTAAGTGTGGCGCCGCTGAGAAGCAGTCCGCCAACCTTCCGGAGTGCTTCTTAGTGGCAGACACATTCCTAATTGTGGCGCCACTGAGGAACAGTCCGCCTGCCTGCCAGAGTGCTTCTTAGTGACAGACACATTCCTAATTGCGGCGCCACTGAGGAACAGTCCGCCAACCTTCCGGAGTGCTTCTTAGTGGCAGACACATTCCTAAGTGTGGCGCCGCTGAGAAGCAGTCCGCCAACCTTCCGGAATGCTTCTTAGTGGCAGACACATTCCTAAGTGTGGCGCCGCTGAGAAGCAGTCCGCCAACCTTCCGGAGTGCTTCTTATTGGCAGACACATTCCTAAGTGTGGCGCCGCTGAGAAGCAGTCCGCCAACCTTCCGGAGTGCTTCTTAGTGGCAGACACATTCCTAATTGTGGCGCCACTGAGGAACAGTCCGCCAGCCTGCCAGAGTGCTTCTTAGTGACAGACACATTCCTAATTGCGGCGCCACTGAGGAACAGTCCGCCAACCTTCCGGAGTGCTTCTTAGTGGCAGACACATTCCTAAGTGTGGCGCCGCTGAGAAGCAGTCCGCCAACCTTCCGGAGTGCTTCTTAGTGGCAGACACATTCCTAAGTGTGGCGCCGCTGAGAAGCAGTCCGCCAACCTTCCGGAATGCTTCTTAGTGGCAGACACATTCCTAAGTGTGGCGCCGCTGAGAAGCAGTCCGCCAACCTTCCGGAATGCTTCTTAGTGGCAGACACATTCCTAAGTGTGGCGCCGCTGAGAAGCAGTCCGCCAACCTTCCGGAGTGCTTCTTAGTGGCAGACACATTCCTAATTGTGGCGCCACTGAGGAACAGTCCGCCAGCCTGCCAGAGTGCTTCTTAGTGACAGACATATTCCTAATTGCGGCGCCACTGAGGAACAGTCCGCCAACCTTCCGGAGTGCTTCTTAGTGGCAGACACATTCCTAAGTGTGGCGGAACTGACGAACAGTCCGCCAGCCTTCCGGAGTGCTTCTTAGTGGCGCACATAATCCTAAGTGTGGCGCAGCTGAGGAACAGTCTGCCTGCCAGCCGGATGCGCCTCTCTGCTGCTTTGTTATTCCATTTCGCTGAGCGTGTCTACACAATACGGTTATTGATAGTGAATACTCATGCTCGTGGCTGTTAGCGTACGTGTGTAAATGTATCGGTATACTCTGGGGAGCACGTTTTTATTGTTCGCACTTATTGGAAAACAGAATCGACAAAGTGTTGTCAACAGCAATTCCTAGAGAGGTTTGCAGGCAGACATCTGCCGAGTCAGTCCACCATTTGCGCATTGTCGAAGAAATTGGAATCCAAGGGGACTTTATTAGACGACCATGCAGGAGGTCGTCCACAAATGTCCGGGTAAACGATCCAGAATGTAAAGCGCAGTCTACTTGCGTCTCCCTCCTGATTCCTTTTTATGAGGATATCTAAAATGGAGAGTTTACCAAAAGAAAGCGCGAAACAAAGGTGCCTTGAAAGCAAACATCACCGAAGAAATTCAGGCAGTGACCGCGAGCGTACTGGCGAAGACTTTCCACAATATGGTGCGCCGGCTTCAATGCTGTCTGAACGCAAATGGTGGCCACTTCCAGCACATGTTGTGATGTCATGACATTTTACACGATATGAGGTAAGTCCACTTCAGATTTCGTTGCAATATCTTTATTGGTGTTAATATTATTGAAGAAATGCCGGGCTCGGTAGAGAGTGGGACACCCTGTATAAACAAATGGACTAGACCAGGGTGTTGGTGTTAGTGGTTTTTTGATGTCGTGACGTCGGCGTGTTTTGGAGGCTAATTTCCCCAGCCTTGCAACACCGGAACCATTTTCGTGCAGTGTTGCTTTCCCTGTTTCCTCGCCTTCAACTGCACACATTTCTCTTGCTGTTGTTGCTAAGTGTAACTCTTTTTACAAATAATGGCGTTGGAGCACCCAAACAGCACGTTTGTCGGCCTCCATCCTCTGCTCAATTGATAACGCAATATGACTGCGTGTCAAGTGCACGTAATGATCCCATTGTATTTCAAATCAACGCTGTTCCCAGTTAACGCATGCCCGCATTACGCAAAGGAATGAAGGTCCAATACTATGAGTAGCTCTAAACGGGACGAACTTCTGGTTTACTGTGGTTGGGTGAAGACAAATGCAGGATGCCCGAGAATTATTGGGCACATTACAAAATTATTTACAAAAAAAAGTATGGGCATTGTCTGTTTTTCTATGTCACGTATTACTAAACACGATGTCTATGTTTTATTTTGCAGAATTGTTTTTCCCAGAATCCGATAGATGGCGCTAGGTGTGGCCTGATAAGGAATGTATGAGAAATGTGCAATCAGTAGTTATGTCATCCGTACAGCAGAAGGCGATGTGTGTGTTATGGCTTGCAGGATTAAAGTCTGTCATTAAAGTTAAAAGACGGTAGCGTTTAGAGTATGGTTGTAATCCTCCGTCAACGAATTCAATTCAGCGGTGGATGAAACAGTTTAAAGAGACTGACAATGTGGAACATCGTGGAGGAGCTTGTAGGCCTAGCTTCAGCGATGAGACGGTTGACCAAGTTAATGAAAGTTTCCGACGCAGCCTCAGGAAATCCGTTCGTAAAGCAAGCAGAAAGCTGTGTATTCCGAAATCGACAGTATAACGAAGTAAATTTCTCCGTCATTTCTGTCCACGCCAGGATTCGAACCCGGATCCCGCATTCCGGAATAAGTCACTCTAACAATTGAGCTACGCGGACGTTCGTTCTGACTGCCATCTGCCTTTATGTAGCGCGCGTCCTGCTGGCAGGTACGTTACCCCCCACGAGAGAGAGCCGGGGGCATGGCCCACGGGTCAGCCGTGACCATTAATCGTTGCAGGCATCCATCCGCTGTAGAACGTGCACCTGAGAACTCCCAGTCAATCTGGTGTGTGGAATGCAACGTCTCACACATATATTTTTCGAAGCGTTGGAGAAGAAATTCTCTGATTTTTCCTATCTCACGGTGTGGAAAGAACATCACACCAATGCGAGATCTTCAACGGGCGAGTCATCCGGAAAGTCCGGGCGCCATTATAACGAAGTAAATTTCTCCGTCATTTCTGTCCACGCCAGGATTTGAACCCGGATCCCCTCATTCCGGAATTAGTCACTCTACCAATTGAGCTACGCGGACGTTCGTTCTGACTGCCATCTGCCTTTATGTCGTGTGCGTCCTGCTGGAAGGTACGTCACAACAGTTCACGATATCTTGCAGAAGAAATTAAAGTTTCACGCTTATAAAATTCAAATAGCTGCAATTAATTCCATAACTCCTCAGATTCCATGCCATGTATTGTCAGATGCTTGACAATACATGACATGGAATCGAGTATCGCTTGGACGTACTACGAGCAACCAAGGGATCTCACATCGAAATTTATTTACTTCTGTACACACATTGAAAGTTAGTACAGTAATTTTCTCTCTATCTGTTTAATGTTTTGTTTTATATAATTTTGTAATGTGTCCAATAATTATCGGACACCCTGTATATTCAAGTTATTTTGAAAGAATGAGTGATAGCAAGTTAATTCATCGAAGATGAAGACATACTTTGGGAATTATGTTTTCGTCCTAGGAATTGTAGAATATGCACTTCGGCACTTATTGTTTCTGCATAAGGACCGTCACACGCATGTTTGTTGTTTGTTTGTTATTGGAGGTTTAACGACCACCGTGAGCAACTCAATGGGCTATAAGCAGTCGCCCGTCCCTAATTTAGGGTCACTGGTTCCAGGGAAGGGAAGGAGCCAGTGCCGTAAGACAAACACAACATTCATGCCTCACCGGGATTCGAACCTGGACCCCTTTTGGACGAATGATCAGAGGCCATCGCCTTAAACCACTGCGCCACCGGGGTGGCCACAGGCATGTTTCATGATTTGTTCCTCCTCACTGGTAACGGTGGGATGTAAACCTTTTCTTTATATTTTACTTTCAGCGGGAACGAGATGCATGCTTGGAGATTTATTCTCTTCTCAGAAAAGATAAGATACAGATTTTCACATGTATTACTACGCTCTAGTACAATTAGAAGAAGACCGTTATTTATTTTATCGCGCTTGGAACGACATGTATACATTAACGCTTATTGCTTCCCCTCTAAGTATAATTTGAAGAAAATTGGCATTTCTTCTTTTGCGCAAGGAACTATAAGATGTAGATTTTTGCATTTTTCATTTCGCTCCAAGTACGATTAAAAGAAGACCGTCATTTATTATCTTGCGCGTGGAACGAGATACAGACTTCGGCGTTTGTAGTTCCTCTCTAAGCACTGTGTAATTTGAAGAAGACCGGCATTTCTTCTTCCGCGCAAGGAACGATAAGAGGTAAACTTTGGAGTTTATTATTTAGCTTTAAGTACGATTAGAAGAAGACCGGCGTTTATTCTTAGGAACGACAAGATTTAGACTTTGGAGTTTATTATTTTGTCTAAGTACTATTAGAAGAAGACCGGCTTTTATTTTTAGGAGCGTTCATTAATTTGCTCTAAGTAGGATTAGAAGTCGGCGTTTATTCTTAGGAACGACAAGATTTAGACTTTGGAGTTTATTATTTTGTCTAAGTACTATTAGAAGAAGACCGGCTTTTATTTTTAGGAGCGTTCATTAATTTGCTCTAAGTAGGATTAGAAGTCGGCGTTTATTCTTAGGAACGACAAGATTTAGACTTTGGAGTTTATTGTTTTGTCTAAGTACTATTAGAAGAAGACCGGCTTTTATTTTTAGGAGCGTTCATTATTTTGCTCTAAGTAGGATTAGAAGTCGGCATTTATTCTTAAGAACGACAAGATTTAAACTTTGACATTTATTATTTTGTCTAAGTACTATTAGAAGAAGACCGGCTTTTATTTTTAGGAGCGTTCATTATTTTGCTCTAAGTAGGATTAGAAGTCGGCATTTATTCTTAAGAACGACAAGATTTAAACTTTGACATTTATTATTTTGTCTAAGTAATATTAGAAGAAGACCGGCTTTTATTTTTAGGAGCGTTCATTTATTTGCTCTAAGCAGGATTAGAAGTCGGCGTTTATTCTTAGGAACGACAAGATTTAGACTTTGGAGTTTATTATTTTGTCTAAGTACTATTAGAAGAAGACAGGCTTTTATTCTTAGGAGCGTTCATTATTTCGCTCTAAGTAGGATTAGAAGCCGGCATTTATTCTTAAGAACGACAAGATTTAGACTTTGGCGTTTATTATTTTGTGTAAGTACTATTAGAAGAAGACAGGCTTTTATTCTTAGGAGCGTTCATTATTTTGCTCTAAGTAAGATTAGAAGTCGGCACTTATTCTTAAGAACGACAAGATTTATATTTCGCTCTAAGTACGATTAGAAGACAGGCATTTAGTCTTAAAACCGATAAGATTTAGACTTTGGCGTTTATTATTTTGCTGTAAGTAACGGTGAAAAGAAGACTGGTATTTATTCTATGGAACGAAAAAGTGTAAACTTTGGCGTTTATTATTTCGCTCGAAGTGCGATTATTTAGCCACCCCGGTGGGGCAGTGGTCTAAGCGATGGCCTCTGATCATTCGTCCGAACGGGGTCCGGGTTCGAATTCCGGTGAGGCATGGATGTTGTGTTTGTCTTACGTCACTGGCTCTTTCCCTTCCCTGTAACCAGTGACCCTAAATAAGGGACGGGCGACTGCTTATAGCCCATTGAGTTGCTAACGGTAGTCGTTAAACCTCCAATCAAAAAAAGTGCGATTAGAAGGCCGGCATTTATTCTTAGGAACGATAAGATGTAGACTTTGGCGTATATTATTTTGCTCGAAGTACCTTTAGAAGAAGACCAGCATTTATTCTTAGGAACGTAAGATATAGACTTTGGCGTTTGTTATTTCGATATAAGTACGATTAGAAGAAGGCCGGTATTTATTCTTAGGAACGATAAGATGTAGACTTTGGCGTTTATTATTTTGCCCTAAAAACGATTAGAAGAAGACTGGTATTTATTCGTTGAGACGATAAGATGCACCCTTCTGGGTTTATTATTTCGCTCGAAGTACAATTACAAGACCGACATTTATCCTTAGATAAATGTCGGTCTTGGTATTGGTCTATCCGACATTTATCCTTATGATAAAATGTAGAATTTAGCGTTTACTACTCTGGCGGTAGGAGAAAAAAGAACACAAAGAAGGATTTGGTGGTCGATCATGAAATTTACATATGTTAATGGGGTCGAGTTTACGTCGGTGTTATATTAATTTCGGGACCAACCGGTGAGTGCTTACGCCACAGCACGGCATAACATACAAATTATCGTCGGTGGTATTTAAGGAGTACGGCAAAGTTAATGTAATCAGTCGTCGGCGTATGGACACGTGCGAAGACCCTGAAGAAGCTGCAATGCCTGGACATGGAAGACGTGCACGATTTCAGCAGTCATCGGACTTTGAGCGAGGTCGCCTAGTCGGACTCCGTGAGGCCGGGTGGTCGTATCGTCGTATTGCGGAGCGAATTAGACGGGAAGTATCGGTGGTGGTACGATAGTGGCGTAGATGGTCTGAGGAACATTCCCACACGAGAAGACGTGGAACCGGGAGTCACAGACGGACTGATGAGCGGAGCGATCGACGCATAAGAAGAGCAGAGTTGTCAAGAAGAACATCCACTGAGACGCAAATCCGGACTGCCGTTGCACCTAAGGTGACTGTGCGAACAATCCGCAACCGCCTACTGGATGCAGGACTACGTGCACGCGTGCTTCTGGCATGTGTACCTCTGACTCCAGCCCACCGTCAGGAACGGCTGCAGTGGTGTCGCCAACGTCTGCACTGGAGAACGCAATGGCGATCTGTCGTGTTCAGCGATGAAAGCAGATTCTGCTTGGGAGCCTCCGATGGCCGTATGCGTGTTCGCAGACGCACAGGGGAGCGTCTTCACCCTTCTTGCATCCGCCAGCGACACACAGGGCCTACACCTGGTCTCCTGGTGTTGGGAGCGATCAGCTATCACTCCCGTACACAACTAGTGTTTGTACCGGGTAAGTTAAACAGCACCTCCTACATCAACAACATCTTTCAGCCCGCTGTTGTGCCATTTGTAAAGGTCGGTCCATCGTGGTGTTTTCCAGCAAGATAACGCACGCCCACACACGGCACGTGCAACGCAACATGCACTTCAGGTTGTGAGACAACTTCCATGGCCTGCACGTTCACCGAATTTGTCCCCTATTGAGCACGTGTGGGATTTTATGGGACGACGACTTATCCGCGGCCAGCCACGACCATCCCTGATTTACGCGTCCAGGTTAAGGATGCTTGGAACTCAATACCCCAAACTTACATCCAACATCTGTACGACAGACTCCATGCCAGAATTGCACATTGTGACGCAGTTCATGGCGGTTCAACCTCGTACTAAACACGTTACATGGAAATGTTACTTTTCAAGTTTACCAGCAAATACAGCTGTATTTTGCAATAATGTTTTGATTCACGTTATCCTCTGTATTCCGTTATTATGCCGTATAAAGTTTGTTGGTATCAGACGTCTCCTTCTTGTTGTTCTTTTTTCAGATTCCGCCAGTGTATTTCACTCTAAGTAAGATTAGAAGAAGACCAGCATTTGTTTTTTTGCGCTAGGAAAGATAATTTATAAACTTTGGCGTTTATTTTTTCGCTCTGAATAGGATTAAAAACCGGCATTTATTTTATCTCGCTAGGTATGATGAGATGCTGACTTTGGCGTTTATTATTTCTCTGTATGTGGAACGGGTAGTGGATTTTGGCATTCGCTCTAAGTCGTAGAAGGGTCTGGCTTAGGGATTTATTCTTCCCCTGTGAAAATGATAACATCTTCTGCCTATGTTATTTTTTTGTCACTTTGAGCAGAAGGAACGTCGAACTTCGGCGTTTATTCTTTCATTGTAGGGACGGTACGATGCAAATTTTCGAGCTCATCTGTTCATTCTATAGACGACGTTAATCAGACTCCGCCATTTATTCTTTTGCGCTTGAAATGACAAGATGTATATTTCGACGTTTATTTTTCCTCAATGGACGTTGGGTTGAAATTTTCGACTTTGATCTCTCGCGATGGAAACGTTGAATGGCAGACTTCGGCACTGATTCATTTTCAAACCCAGGGTAAAAGAAATGTTTCGCTAACACTATCTGCGTTTGCAAGCGGATTTCCGACACCGCCGATATTAGTAGTAGAGATACGATCGATCGCACAGATAACAGCCCAAAAACAAGGAAAGGAAATTACATCAGCAAGGAGCTACGGAGAATAATTCCCACACCTAAACTAAACTTGCGGAAACGCAACGGTATTTGCTTAACACACAGTTCTTGAGATCAAAAAATCTCTGTTTAACAGAACTATCATCAAGTACTGTATGTATTTCTACTGCTGTATGATATCCTAAGGTGCAGCTTTTGCTGAGATCTGACAACTCCCTGGCAGGAAATCAAACCAAGCATCCCTAATTAGAAACGTGATGCGTTTTAACGAAAAGTTTCTCAGTGAGTACAAAGATATCTGTGCTGACTGTTTTTGTGGATTAAGCTCTATTGATATACACCGAATTGCCATTACATTATGAGCACTCTCAACCTAGAGAAATGAGCACGACTGGAGACCGTTCGGTGGCGCAAATGAATTTCACAAAGCGGTATATATTCAACCCGAGGACCGGCCTTTCGGTTAGTAGAGTATTCGGAGTCAGAATGGGAAACGCTGCCGATTTATCTGAGTTTGATAAAGGACAAATTGTGATGGCAAGGCGCCCCGGAACTACGATCTGGGAAACGGCGTGGCTTGTGAAATCTTCACGTGCCGATGTAGTGAGTACGTATCAAAAGTGGTGCACAAATGGCAAAAAGACGGACCGTCGTCCAGCCGCTGGTCGTCCGCAGCTAACTGATGCCAGAGGGGAGCGGAGACTGTCGCGCATTGTTCAATGTGAATGCAGGGCCAGAGTGTCACAAATCAACCGCAGCTACAACAGTAGTGATCAGGGAAATGTGTCACCGTACTCATTTCATCGCAGCCTTTTGCGCATGGGACTGCTTAGCCGAAGACCCAGCCGAGTTTCCCTGATCACTGAACGTCATCCCCAACATCGCATGAAATGGGCCCAAGATCATCGAGATTGGACAGTGGATGATCGGAAAAAAGTGGCCTGGTCTGATGAATCAAAATTCCTGGTGCATCCCGTAGACGGCGGAGCGCGGATACGCCGATTTCCAACGGAGGCTATCGCACATGGATGCACTGTTTGGCTGGAAATGGCCGGGGCCGGCGGTGTTATGCTGTGGGCGAGCCCCATTATTCCAATAGCACAATCCCTGCGACCTGAAGATCGTTGAGGGCAAAGTTCACCCATTCATAGCAACTCTGTTTCCTGCTGCTGATGGCCATTACCAACAGGATAATGCGCCACTGCCAGAATCGTCAAGGAGTGGATCGAGGAACATGCTGGTGGCTTTCTGTTAATGCCCTAGCCTCCAAATATGGTGTCTGAACCTCGTTGCGGACCAAGTTCATCCATTCAGTGCAACTGTGTTCCCTGCTGGTGATGGCCATTACCAACAGGATAACGCGCCACGCCCAGAAGCGTCAAGGAGCCGTTCGAGGAACATGCTGGTGGCTTTTTATCAACGCCATGGCCTTCAAATAAGGTGTCTGAACATCGTTGAGGACCAAGTTCACCCATTCATTGCCACTGTGTTCCCTCCTGGTGATGGCCATTATCAACAGGATAATGCGCCACGGCCAGAATCGTTCGAGGAATATGCTGGTGACTTTCTATTGATGCCCTGGTCTCCAAATTCACCTGACATGAACCAAATCGAACATTTGCGGTTCGACTTGAAAAAGCGGGTGGTTCGTGCTTAATCATCACCACCCCGAAATTTACGATAACTGGAGGACCAGCTGTTGACATTATGGTAGCAGATACCCCAGGATATGTATCGCCACCTCGTCGAATCGATGCCTTGTCGGGTGTCCGCTGTTTTGCATGCTAAAGAGGGTCCTACAGCTTATGAGGTAGGTGGTAATGATGCAATGACTTATCGGTGTAGTTGAGAGTGTACATGAGACTCTTGCGCCAATACACTCCAGCCAACCAACTAACAGCAGTTATGTGTTTTATGTGTTGGTAGTGAGATATTTCAAAGAGAACGTCCTGAGTTCCCTAGAATAAGATTTGCCTATAATACGTTTCCTGCTCAGTTATGTATCTGTTATGGCATTGTTTATGAGAAAATTCACAAGTTGCTCTTAAAATATTATTATTATTTGATTTTGCACACCTTTCCCGACAGTGGTAAAGTAAATCCTAAGCAAAACTTTCTATGTAACAGAAATGGGTAACGGAAGAAATGAAAACCACTATTGAAATCTGAGTTTTTAATATTATTCCCTGAAATGATGCAAGAATTGTCAATTTCATGATTACTCAACAATATTTCTAATTAAACTATCACCGAACATTATTTATTCACATTTTACATAAACGTAACAATATGTCATTACATTCTGCACAAATTATGAGAACCAAAGCAAAATTTTGATAAAAGAAATTTCAAATATGCATTTCTAATGCAATAAGAAGGGGGGGGGGGGGGTCGTACCAAAATTTTGCTTACTCTCGACACTCTCTCCTACAAGCAAGAGCCAATTTCTACTGATGAGAGCTTTAAAATGATGAACAGGTAGATCTCGGTATACGCGATAAAAACCTTTCACGAAATCGCCCTGTGTACCGAATTCGCGTAAAACGGGAGGTATTTTGTACGAACAATATAGGGTTAAGTTCTCACTTATTCACAAATTCAGTTTAAAATAATCGGGTTATATAGTAATTAGATTACAAACAAACAATACTATCTTTCTGAAACTTAATTTTAATGCAGAAAATCAAAATATACTGTAATACGTACATTTTCTGCAAACACACTGAAGAGCAATTGAATTACAGATACCTGTCTAGTAATGTGTAGCACCACCTTTCGCCCTGATGACGGCGGCGATTCGTCTCGGCATGGACTCGACAAGACACCGGAAGCGTTGGGAAGCCATACGGATCCTCGGCCTCTGAACAAGCTCCCACAGTTCACGAAGATTTGATGGAGGAGGGTCAAAGCCTCAAACATCTCTCTCTATGGCATCCCAGATGTGCTCGATGGGATTGAGGTCAGGTGACCTAACTGGCCAAGGAAGCTAGGTCACGTCGGTGGAGTGTTCATCCAACCATTCGGATACAATTCGGGAGCGATGATCCCCAGTGTGATGTACAAGACGCATAAACAAGAGCAAAAGGTCGTCCAGGATATTCCGGTAACGTTGACCTGTGAGGGACGATGTCACACTTACCAGGGGTTCCATTTCCGTTCACGTAAACAGTCCCCAGACGAGAATGCCACCCCCACCAGCTTGAAGAGTATCCTGCTGGTAAGCAGGATCCATCGCTTCATGTGCTTTGCGCCGTACTCGCATTCTACCTTCCGCATGTTCCAACGTGAATCTCGACTCATCAGTCCAGGCAACACTTTTTCCACATGTGTAGGGTCCAGTGGCGATGTTCCCGCGCCCACGCTAATCTTTGTACCCTGTGATGTGCCGTCCGCAGCGGTACCCTCGTGGGACGATGGCTTCTGTACCCCATAGCGAGGAGATGGTTCTGGATGGTGTGGCTGCTTACACATTTTTGTGCACCAGCGTTAAATAGCCGAGTGATTTCTTGCACTGTGGCCCTTCTTTTCGCTGTTACAATGCGAGCTACCTGACGTTGATCCCGCTGATCCACACGCTGTTGTTCACGGAATTTGGCCCTTGCAAGGATGGTTTCACAGGATTCGATGTACTCACGGTGCACCCGTGACACAGTGGCTCGCGAAAATCCCAGTGCCTGCACGACTTCCGAGATGGAGTGACCCATTCGTCGGGCCCCGACAATTTGCCCACGATTAAATGCGCTTAGATCCTTCTTCTTACCCACACTGCGTCCGACTCTTACTGATTCCCGTCGCATCATTCCTTATATTGCCGGATCGCTGCATACGTCATGTTGTTTCCGTTTACAGGGCCGCCCACAGCGCCACTTTTGCATAACGCCAGCTGTCTTTAATTCAATTGCTCTTCAGTGTATGTACGTAGTACCCTGAAAATACAGTGTGTATGTACAGTACTTACGTAATGTAAATGTTGAATACACGTGCAATGTAACAGTCCACTGCAATTTTAGAAAGTGCAATGTAACAGTCCACTGCAATTTTAGAAAGTGCAATTTCACATCTTAAATACAGTAGTAAGCTTCTGGCTCATCACATCAGAAGATTCCGATGATGTTGCAGTCAGACCAATTCGTCTGATGGATTTTTGAAGAGACAAATGAGTTGCAGTTGAAGTGTTTCCGCTGGACGCTTGACGTTGGTTTGAAGTGTCAAGCTGTTTTATGCACGCGGAATATCAACAATACTGTAGGGCCAGACATATCATTTCTTAGATAATACTTTTTCTTTCCCGCCGTATAGCGAGCTACCGCCTCGCCTTTACTATACGATCTGGCTATCAAGGCGGCTGAAGGCGTCCTTGTGTAGAAGAATAATTACCTCGACAAACTCAGTCCAGTACACGGAAATAAAAACAACAACAAGACTTTATTATTCCGATAACATTTGCTTTACGGGTTTCCGATGACTTTCCACTCAGGTTCCCGTGCTGACCACGTGCTACCTTTCCACAATTCTTTCCGTGATACCCGGTGGACGAAGGAATCCTCCTTCCCGTTTACCACGCTGCACGTCTGCGATAACCGCAGTCCTTCCGTCAGAAACTGGTGTCCAAACCAGGACCCTCTCTCCTTGACGACCGAAGCTCAACTGTCTCACTTAATCCTCCTCGCCCTTTCTGTCCTCTATTACGCATGCGCAAGAAAAACTGGTTTTCCCGGTCAGCACGTGAAATACCTGTACTCAGGAATGTCGTCGGATACCCGCAGGGGATTACAACCTTGCACGTATACAAAAGCAGTATGACAACTTGTTTAACAGAAGCACTCGAGCAGCTGACTCTTCAAGGTCAGATGCCCCAAGTGTTCATGCACCCCTCTCTTAATCCTTCATAGGATTAAAATTGCACCACATGGGTGGTGAAGAATATCAGTTCTTATCTGAAACAACAAAATGGCGGAATGAAACGTCCGTCCGCACGTGTTCATCACAATATTAAAAGTACATAAATTCATATTTGACAGTTCGATTACGGGCGACCCCTACAAATACTCTCACCTTTCTCACTGCGATCCAGAACTTCTAACTTTATTTCCAACGAATACGACCTTCGTACAAGCTTCCTCATCTCGAAAGACATACTTTCCTTCCTTTTGGGTCGCATCGCAGATCCTCTCACACGCAGCTTCACAGCTCTACTGATCTGATCTGATTAGGGATGGGCAAAAAACATCGATGTTTTTGAACATCGATGTTTTGCCACCGATGATCGAGGTTTTAACCTCGATGTTGCAGAAGCCGATATCATCAAAAAAAACATCGAGGTTTGGTGACCGGTCTTTGGAACTGGAAGAGAATATCTCCTACGAAAAGTAACTACATTTCTTTTTGTTACATTTATAACTATACGGAGGAAAGAAATATCACCTTCCTATTGGTTGTTTTACTTGTTTCGTTGGCGAAAACCGGATCTTTTCCTCGAAGGCATGTGAGCCGATGCATCGAAAAAACAACGAGGTTTCCACCGATACATCGAAAAAACATCGAGGCTTTTAAGAAATATTATTAGTTACTTGGGGTTGAATTGGTGAGCAATCAACATTATATTGAACAGAGATTTTACCCACCGATATGACCATTCACTGCTGCAGATCAAAAAGTGGGAAATCTTCGGCTTGTTAGCAAGACATCGTGGTTTACACCGATACATGAGGCGTTTTAACAAATATTACGCTACTAGATGTTGCATTGTTCAGTAACACTGTTACATTGAACAGTGATTTTACATTGGTTGCTGCAGATGGAAAAATGCGAATTCTTTAGTTTGTTAGAAAAACATCGAAACATCGAGGTTCCCATTCCCACCGATGCATCGAACAAACATCGACATTTTTACGATGCATCGAGCGTTTTAACAAATATTATGTTAATGGTTGTTGAACTGGTGAGTATCACAGTTATACACTGCTGGACAATTGCTAAGGACGGATCATAAACGGCTATATAGCGCATAAAAAAGTAAGTGTGGTTGGATGCCAAGTGAAATAAAATAATGTCAGAATGCCAGGACATATAAATCCAGGACATTATAGAAGGCTTTGGAACGTGTTCAAGGGACAAACAGGCCACTTTGTGCAGAATACGTAAACGTGAAAAAAATGCAATTACCGTCCGCAGGCGTTCCGGCGTAAGATGTCAATACGGGATATGGCCGCCATGGAGGGCAATGCAAGATTCCACACGTCGTGTCATGCTTTGCACAACATTATCAAGCAGCTGTTGGGGTAATTTATCCCATTCCTCTGTCAGTGCACGGATGAGGGTGTCCATGCTTATTGTAGGGCATTGGCGACCAGCAAGACTCCTCCCCAAAGCATTCCAAACATTTTCAATGGGATTTCTCTTCATGGACGACAACGCTACACCTCATCGTACAGTGGTTGTAGAGCTGTTGGAGAGTGAAGATATTCAACGCATAAAAGATAAAGCTTTAAATGATAAAGCTTTATCTTTTCAGCGTAAAAAGATAATGCTTTTCAGTAAAGATTTTATTTTTATTTATGTTTTTATATACACTATCTGACAGAAAAAATGTCACACCACGAAGACGTGAACCCAGCGCCATGCAAATTTCAAGGTGGGTGCACACGTACAAGATATGCAAATGATTTCATTTGCAGGCCAATCACACGAACGGCGCGCGGGATATAAGCGGACAGCCGACCGTGAAACCATCAGTCGAGACGTCGTCACGGACGCGAAAAGTTAAAGATACTTCTGTAACCGTATCTGGAGAACGAACAATGCCGTTTAGACGCCACCGTACGTGATTTCTTGAAACGGATGTGTTCACGAGAGGTGTCATCATAGGACTTCGTACCGCCGGATGGTCCTTGCGTCGTATTGTGGAAGAAACGCCACGTGATGCCGCAACCGTCGCACAGTGGGGTATTTGCACGGAAAACCTGGCCAAAAGTCGGTTTCGTAAATTTTGCCGTAGGCGTATAATTTATGCTACAGAGGGAGGTGAATAGATAAGGAACAATGAGACGTTATTTTTTATTTTCACCCGTGCGCCGATGTATCGCGCCGCGCAGTACGAAGTTAAGGGTTGCTAAGAGTGCATGTATCCCTTCTATGCTGTCTCTGGAACATCGCACGAGCATTAGCGATTTGTATGCATTTTAAAGAAACAGCGTAAAGTGTTACACTATGGAAACTTCTGACGCACCCATGTACTACACTTTTAAAAGCTTTTTTACTTTTATATAATTTATCTTTATGCAGTTATCGCGCTTTGAAAGTAGTCAATAATTCAGTGATTTTTTTTACGAATGCAATATTGCACGAATGATTTTCTTGTACTTCAGGGAGTGTCCTGATGATTTTTCTCATGTTATTACAACGAGGAAAGCTTTGGGTTTATAAAACCAAAAGAATTAACCGCGGAATTGCGTGGTATTATTTATTTAAGCGCTTGCGTTAAAAATACTAGTTTTGACGTGCTTGTAAACTTTACAAGAAATGTGTTTTTCTTTTATTTGTAAAGCCTTCCGGAATCGACTTAATGGCACGGAGACGATTATATGATATTATGCAACAATTCAAAGACGAAGATATCAACTAAAAAATGGAATATATTGAAAAGAGCCGAGATAATTATACGAAAGAGCAATATAAAGCGTTTAAAAGCACAGAATATCCTATAAAATAAGAGTTTTAACGCAGATGGTTGGTTGCGCACAAGGAAGATGAGACATTAAAAAAAACAGAATGAGAGTTGGCAGCAAGGGACTTTAGCAATACCTGTTGCACCAAGTCAATCAGGAAGACCAGAGACGTTTTTTAGCGATTCAAGCGAACTTATTAAAAGAAGAAAGATGGAAGAAATCTTGCAAACACTGGACACCGACGAAATACTTTTGCCACCCAGATGAAGCTGCGAGTCTGCGGCAAGGGGCATGCTTCAAAATTTCTCAACGAAATTACTGGATCTCCTAGACAAGTGATGAAATACAGGAAAGGGTACTGCAGTAGTCTAGAACAAGTTAGTAAAATCATGCACTGCATTGATTATGATACGCTTTCCAACATACCAGAAATTATTACTCAAGTTATGAAGATAATGGCTGTAGAAAAATTCTCGCTCCTGTGTCCTAACCTTTGACCCCATTTCGATGATATTCAACAGAACCGGTTCAGTACATCTCAAGAGCAACATACTAAAGTTTTGTCGCAATAGAAGCAGTTTTACGCAAGTTATGAGAATAATGGCTGTGGAATAAATCTTGCTTTTGTGCAATGGCCTTTGACCCCATTTCGTTGATATTCAACAGAACCGGTTCACTATACCTCCGGAACAACATGATAACGTTTTGTCGCAATCGAAACATTTTTAGGTAAGTTATGATGCACATGGGCAATGGAATGGATCCCACTCCAGTGTTTTGACCTTTGACCCCATTTCGCCAGTTTTCAATAGGGTTCGTCCCCAGTGGCTCCCTACCACATACTAAAATTCCATCGAAATCGAACCATTTTTACGCAAGTTATGACGCATAAGGGCAATGGAACAAATCCCGCTCTTATGTCCTGCCTGACCTTTGACCCCATTTCGCCTATTTTCAATAGAGTTCGTGGCCAGGTGGTTCTCTACCACATACTAAAATTTTATCGAAATCGAACCATATTTACGCATGTTATGACGCATAAAGGCAATGCAATGGATCCCGCTTTTATGCCCTGTCCTTAAACCCAATTCCGCCCAGTTCAAACAGGGTTTGTTCCCAAGTGATTCCTTACCACATACTAAAATCTTATTAAAATCGAAACATTTTTACGCAAGTTATGATGCATAAAGGCAATGGAATGGATCCCGCTCTTATGTCCTGACCTTTGACCCCATTTCATTTATTTTCAATAGGGATCGTCCCCAGGTAGTTCCCTACCACATACTAAAATTCCAACGAAATCGAACCATTTTTACTCAAGTTATGACGCATAAGAGCAATGGAATGGATCCCGCTCCTATGTCCTGACCTTTGACCCTGGTTCGCCCATTTTCAATAGGGTTTGTCCCAAGGTGCTCCCCTACCACATACTAAAATTTCGTCGAAATCGAACCGTTTTCACGTGAGTTATCGTGCGGACAGACGGGCGGACGGACAAAGCTGGAGCATATACGCTTCATCAACCTACGGTTGGAAAGCGTAAAAAATGAGAAAGAGAGAGAGAGAGAGAGAGAACAATTATCGTCCTTACAAGAATCTCTTCCTTTGTTTGTAGAAACACGCTTGTCATGAAGACAATACTAGATCATTAGAACTAGCGACAGATGCTTTACTCATGTTACACTGTATTGCAAGAAGCTCAAAAATACTTTTACCCTGTTGCTGAATCTTATCAGATTGATTTCTACTTGCGCTGAAATCAACCTGCAAGATTTATTGGACCATACTGCTGCAGGATTATTGCTGCATTTGGAAGAAGTAGTGCAAACTCTGAGAGAAGGTGACAGCGGTACATTGAAATTAATGATGAAGTGGGAATGTGAATTATCTCAACAGGTACAATTTAAGGAGATGTTTGAAAGTAGCTTCGAATCAGATGCCAACATATTTCAAAGCTGTGTGGTACCGCTATAACTAATTTGCGGTACAGATAACAGATAATTAATCTTGTAAAATCCCACAACGTCTTCGACTCGGTACTGTCTACCGATCAGGATGAGATTTGTTAACGAATCCTCTGGCATATTAACAAAGAAATTAATTACGCACAGACAAAAGTCAACAATTTCTAAGAAACGAAAATCGAAGTAGAAACATGTCTATAAAACATACGATAGTATTAACAATAACCGATTCCAAAGCATGCAATGCTGCCACTTGAACTACATCAGCGATGAAATGTTACATCTGCGGAGCCACATCGAAAGAATTTTATAATTTATCAAAAAGAAGGGGAGCTCATGTACGCAGATTTTAGTTTGATTTATTCATTTTTCATGCTATATTGCTACCCTTGTCAGACAAACTGCCCGTCAAAAAGGGGTAACTAAAGTCCGAAAACAACAAATGTGTAGTTAAACAAAGAAAAGCGAACGTTCAAAAGGAATTTAAAACCAAACTGGGCATTATTGTAGATGTTCCCTATACCAACCGAAGATTTTTAATGATCCCGAGTTTTTGACTTAAACAACGGGAGTTGCTTTCACATAGAACGTGTTCAGTGTATGTTTAACCCTTTAACCGACTGGAACGAATTAACTAAATAGGCTGAAATCACCTTAAATGAATATATCCGACGTCTGAGAAGTGGGCCGAACGCAACAGAAACGAGTGAACCTGCGCATCAGAAAGCGTTGCTTTTACCTTAGGATTGTCATTCTAAGCGGTCATTTGGAGGTATGATTGACACTAATCTTCCCTGTGTAATTACCTTTTCCTCTAAGAATGCTACAGAAAGAGCTACGAACCTGAGAAATAAGGGGAAACAATGTTTGAATAACTTTTTCCTACCCTGTGGCATGATTTCCATGCCACGGGGACTACTCTTTCAGAATCATTCCTTCGGTGATGGAACATATAATGAAGGACTCTAAGGGAATCGGGCTACATTCTGTACGGACTTTAAGGGAGCACTTACAATCAACGGCAGATTTATAGCCGTTACTCCTGAGGTGAAAGAGGGAAAGGAATTATTTTGCCGTAGCATTCGTATAACCCGGTCACTATGAAAACACTTCTGTTTAAGGGAGGCAGGAAAACTTGGGCAACTTTTGGTTCTGGCACATCGGCCGCTTAAATGGTTAAAGCCAGTATACAAAATAATGGCATAAAATATATTTTAGACTTTTCTCAAAGTGACCTAATTCCCTTCTTACTTCGTAAACTAATACATTATCTCAGTCAAATGCGATTAAAGTACAATAGTAATTTTGGACAACTTGTGGTGTTCAGCGACGAATCCCGGTTCTGTCTCACCACGGATGATCGCCGTGTGAGAGTCTCGAGGCGACGCGCATACCTCCTCCATTATGGAGCGCCACACGGCCCGCAACGTAGAATCATGGTGTGGGCTACTATCTGCGCCAACCGCATATGCAGGGCATCCCAAACGCCGTTTTTCAACAGGATAATGCCCGGCTGCATACCGCTCGGATCAGCCTGAATTCTTGACACGGTGTGCGGATGCTTCCGTGTTCAGCACCATCCCCCGATATCTCGCCCGTCGAGCATCTGTGGAACACGATTGGACGTCGTTTGAGTACCCTCCCATCTCCGCAAAATGAAGATGAACTGTGGACTCGGATCAACACCACATAGTCCACGATACCTCATGATTCTATTCAAACTCTCACTGCCTCGATGCCACTCGGATTCAACCCTGTATCGCCCAAAATGGGGACACACTTCTTATCGATCATCCTGTAAATTCTACCACTGGAGCCTAGTCTGTATGTGACAATTAAATCATTTGTTCAGGAGCTAGTTGGCTATCTGTGTGTGCAGTTTGGTCTATTTTCGAGCATTCTGTCAGGGTGTGACATTTTCTCTGTCAGGCAGTGTATTGTTACAGAGATTTTTCATATAAAAAAACTCAAAATGCAACTTTTATTTCATCTCGTGCTCCACTTCCTTTGTCTCCGCATAGAAGAAATTTCTCAGAGTCACTTCCCCTTTAGACACCGGATGCACGGTTATTTACTAAGACGACATTTTTTCTGTGAGTAATATTTGCACTTTGCATGTAGAATGGAGATTAACTCTATCGCGCCTCTTTTGATGATTTTCATGTTTGAATTTCAAGGCTGTCGACTAATGCACTAGCCCTCACATTTTACTTTGAGGCTTAAGATTTACCGAAAGCGGTGTGGTTCTTTCTCACTGGGAATTTTCTGATATGTATAAGGGCATTTTCGGGAGACAGAGGAATAGGAGGTGAGAAGACAGTGGTCTCTAGGTTTAGGTTGAGAGCGGTCACGAAAAGAACGACGAGGTATTTGCCCCAGGTGAGGCCAGGAAGGTCTTAGGTGGACCGGGAGGTCAGGGCATTTCACGACAGCGCGAGAGATGATCGAAAGCGGGAGAGTTAGGAAATATAGCACAGCTAACGGACAACCTTTGCCGGGAATTAAATGAAGATAAAAATAAAAGTTTCTTAGACATATTTACGAATGGCAAGAAATATTTGCATACAATTTTACCATTTGGCTATTAGGTGTTAATAACTGTCATCATCAACCACTACGGAGTTATTAGCAATTGCAAGTTAACAACTAGAACAAAGATACTAAAACGAAATGGTTAGCAAATTTTTCTCTCATGCCTAGTGGAGACAAAGGAAATGGAGCACGAGAATGAATAAAAGTTGTATTTTGAGATTTTATATGAAATCCTAAAACCACGTATAAGAGGGAAGTATTGTTACAGATATTTTATACGGGGTTTTAGGATTTCATATAAAATCGCAAAATCCAACTTTTATTCCATCTCGTGCTCCACTTCCTTTGTCTCCACAAAGCGTGAGAGAAATTTATCAGAGTCAGTTCCCCTTTAGACACCGGATGCACGGTTATTTACTAAGACAACATTTTGTCTATGCGTAGTATTTGCACTTTGTACGTTGAATGGAGATTAAAATCTATCGTGCCTCTTTTGATGCTTTTCAGGTTTCAATTTCAAGGCTGCCGACTAATGCACTAGCCCTCACATTTTACTTTGAGGCTTAAGATTTACCGAAAGCGGTGTGGTTCTTTCTCAAGGAGGAATTTTCTGATATGCTTAAAAGGGCATTTTCGGGAGACAGAGAAATAAAAGTTGCATTTTGAGATTTTAAATGAAATCTTAAAACCCCGTATAAAATCTCTGTAACAGTATTATTCAGATCAAGACGAACGTACAAAATGATTCTGACACCGATTGCATGTGATGTTTCTAAATCCATCTGCGCGTGCGAAAGCTTAAATCTGATCTGCCGTCCCGGTGGCGCAGTGGTCTAAGCGATGGCCTCTGATCATTCGTCTGAAAGGGGTCCGGGTTCGAATCCCGGTGAGGCATGGATGTTGTGTTTGTCTTACGGCACTGGCTCTCTCCCTTCCCTGGAACCAGTGACCCTAAATTAGGGACGGGCGACTGCTTATAGCCCATTGAGTTGCTCACGGTGGTCGTTAAACCTTCAATCAAAAAAAAAAAAAAAAAAAATCTGATCTCAAGATAGAAAGAAAAACGGAATCGTAAGTGTTTTAGTGAGGGGGGTTGGCAACTTTTTTTTTTTTTTTTTTTTTTGATTGGGGTTTAACGACCACCGTGAGCAACTCAATGGGCTATAAGCAGTCGCCCGTCCCTAATTTAGGGTCACTGGTTCCAGGAAAGGGAGAGAGCCAGTGCCGTAAGACAAACACAACATCCATGCCTCACCGGGATTCGAACCCGGACCCCTTACGGACGAATGATCAGAGGCCAGCGTCTTAGACCACTGCGCCAGGCAACTTTTGGTCTAGGATATCTATAGGTTACGCGCCATCGTGTTACACGTCATTTTAAAGCTCCTGTCAATAGCAGATAACCCTGCCGGGCCGCCCCGGTGGCGCAGTGGTCTAAGCGATGGCCTCTAATTATTCGTCCGAAAGGGGTCCGGGTTCGAATCCCGGTCAGGCATGGATGTTGTGTTTGTCTTACGGCACTGGCTCTCTCCCTTCCCTGGAACCAGTGACCCTAAATTAGGGACGGGCGACTGCTTATAGCCCATTGAGTTGCTCACGATGGTCGTAAAACCTACAATCAAAAAAAAAAAAAAAAAAAAAAAACCCTGCAGGGGGGGGAATAAATTTCGCTAAGATGTATTGTTTTCGTGGCATCAGCTTGATGCATTTTTGAAATGGCTTTTATAATATTTAGCATGAGTTGCTCAGCATTTAGGCAGACTGCAATGGGATATTGTTGTGTTTCTGTAAAACATTACTGTGGTTACGTAATTTCATGCGGGCGTATTGAATAATTAGATTTAAGCAATGATTCTGACTACTTCCGTTATCCATTTTCGTTACACCGATTTTTTTTTGTGCATGGGATTCACTTTTCTGCCGTGGAGAAAGCTGCATTGCGTCAAAACATTACACAATTTAGTGAGAATTTTCCAGCAATTACTGATTCAGGTACATCCTCAAATAAAATTTAGTTGTTTTTCTCGTGAGCGAGTACGGATGCACTATGTTTGTTAAAACTGTTGCTCAATAGGTGATGCATTTCGATTTCTTAAGCGACTTATTGTGTTCACGTTAAGTGAACTATTCATAAATCGTGGACTGTAAAAATCTGACGAAATGGCAGAGTTTAGGGAGAGAATGATATACGTTTTCTGAATCCCATCGTACTTATTTTCCATACTTTTACGAAATTTTGGAACTCAGAACCGATAGAATATCCAGTAGTCCATTTTTTTATTATTATTTTTTGCTGAAGATTTATTTTTTGGCGTTGCCTGTTTCTCTTTCAGTACAACCACGCACGAGTGGGATTCAATTTCCTGTTTTGTCTCGCTGAGAAAAAGGATGACATCTCGCGAAAATACGATTCAAACGGGTCTTGTATGCGAAAATATTTAGCATTTTCTGTAACGTTCTCGAAAACAGCCACGTGAAACAGGTGGTTAAGATCCCAGTTCGGTAGAAATATTTCCTTCTTTGTCTGCATCTTTCAGCTATGATGCTCTTCTGCAGGGAGAAACTCGAGATCACCATCTTTTTTATTTCCATTAAGGCAAAGAAAAAAAAATCTACTTCCATTTTTTTTTTATAATTCGTTTTATCAGACTGCTACTTTGTGACAAGAATGTGAAAGATACCTCCTGAATCTTTTCCTTAGAAGACTTTAAGAAAAATGCACCAAGCCTATTTGTTTGACATATATACGGATACTTGTATGTACATAGCATATGCGTTCAAAAGGCTTGGTTTTCCATTCTCGTTCAGAAAGATCTCAAAGGATTTGGAGTATCTTGGATAGAAATGAAAAATTAAATTCACATTTATACCAGCTCCAGAAAAAAAAAGTAACTCCTTGCAAGTTTACATTTCTTTATCGAAAATTCCCTAGACATTTTTTAAAGCAGTTTATAAACTACTTGCACTCAGGCCCGTTCTTATAATGGTGAATCTATAAAATCATTTTTAACATAAAATTCAAGAAAGGAAAAAACGTAATTAAAGGAAAGAAAAGAAATTTAAGGTCCGTAACTGCTTTTACGATCTAGAAGTCGTGACGTCAAGGCTTGACGTAAAATAGTAGCAGGTTTTGGCAACCTTAACTTTAAATCAAAATTACATGGGATTTTTACAGCATTTTTTTATGAATCTGGCATAATTATATTTAAACCTATCAACGTGAAAACCCTCCAAATGCACTGACGGAAAAAAATCCCAACACCAAGAAGGGGTTGTGTTAGATGAACGACAGTTGGTAGGCGGTGAGAGTACATCTGTAAGATGACATCTATGCAAATTTCGCGCTCGGCGCATACGTGTGGCGCTAGTAGCGCCCCTCGGAACATGAAAAGCAGGTTTGCTGTAAATACGCGCTGTAACGTTCGTGAGCGTTAGTTATCGTTGAGATTCGACGTAGTGTGTTGATGTTAGTCAAGAATGCCTTTAAGAAGACGAAGAAGCCATTATCAACAGCTCACGGAGTTTGAATGAGGTCGTGTAATAGGGCTACGAGAAGGTGGATTTTCTTTCCGCAATATTGTAGAACGACTTGGCGGGAATGTAGCCACTGTGCATGATTGTTGGCAGCGGTGGTCAAGGGAAGGTACTGCCTCAAGAAGACCGGGTTCCGGCCGGCCACGTGGAACTACTGAGAGGGAAGACCGCCGTGTACGGCGTATAGCCGTGGCTCATCGTACCGCGTCTGCGGCAGCAATTCGAGCTGCAGTTGTCACCACAGTGACACAACGAACTGTTACAAATCGGTTACTTGAAGGACAGCTCCGAGCCAGACGCCCTGTAGCGTGCATTCCACTTACTCCAAACCACTGCCGTTTGCGACGTCAGTGGTGTCAAGCTAGAGCTCATTGGAGGACGGAGTGGAGATCTGTTGTGTTTTCTGATGAAAGCCGATTCTGCCTGGGTGCCAGTGATGGCCGTGTGTTTGTTAGAAGGAGGCCAGGTGAGCGCCTGCAACCAACCTGTCTGCGGCCGAGACACACTGGACCTACACCTGGGGTTATGGTCTGGGGAGCAATTTCCTATCACAGCAGGACCACTCTCGTGGTTATCCCACACACCCTGACGGCACAGTTGTACGTCGGTCTGTTGATTCAACCTGTTGTGCTGTCAGTCATGAACAACATTCCAGGGGTGTTTTCCAACAGGATAACGCACGCCCGCATACCGCTGTTGTAACCCAACATGCTCTACAGAGTGTCGACATGTTGCCGTGGCCTGCTAGACCACCCGGTCTTTCACCAATCGAGCACGTATGGGACATCATTGAACGACAACTCCAGCGTCACCCCCAACCAGCATTAACCGTCCCTGTATTGACCGACCAAGTGCAACAGGCATGGAACTCCATCCCACAAACTGACATCCAGCACCTGTACGACACAATGCATGAACGTTTGCGTGCTTGTATTCATAATTCTGGCGGTTACACCGGTTATTAATGTACCGGCATTTCACATTTAAAATGGCTCTTCTCGCGCTTACATTAAGCTGTGATCTTAAAACCTTAATCGATTAAATATGTTACCTATACAAATATATTGCCGCCATTTCATTCCTCTACAACTATTTTTTCGTGGTGTTGGGATTTTTTGTTCCGTCAGTGCACGTGGCGTCAGTAAATAAACAAAGACATCGCTCTTTCCACGTTTTAGCAACACACATTCCTGCTTACATTCTAATTATGGGGTAAGTTCAACACGCTCGGCTAGATATCGAGAGATCCAGGATCAAATATCCTGGCGGTGACCAAATAACAATTTTTCGGTTGCTGTGTGAAACGTGGAAAGAGCAATGTCTTTGTTTATTAAACCTATGAACATTTTGAACAGGAAACCTAAGCTACCTTTTTGAATTATTTGGTTTTCAGACTTTTCCAGGTGTAGAAGTGGTAGAAAAATTCAAGCAGACGATGTTACAAAGCCCCCATTTTTTTCCGGACTTTTCCAGGTATTCAGTCCTTAAGAAGTATCAGCATACTAATTTGCAGATCCCTATGTCATTTTGAAGAGGTCGAATAACTCACAAAAAATTCAGGCAGGAAGAGCTTCAAAGCCCCCATTTTTTTTTTTTTTTTTTTTTTTTGGTTTTCGGACTTTTCCAGATATGCGAATTTTAAGACCTATCAGCATAACAGTTTTTAGATAACTGGGAGATTTAAAATTGGTCGAAAAATTCGCGGAAGGATGAATTAACACTCGCAATTTTCCACTTTGCTTTATAAATACACCGATGCGCCCTTACATTATGACCACCCCCAGACTAGAGGAATCAGCGCGTCTGGAGACCGAACGGTGGCGCAGGTTATGTTCACAGAGCAGTATACACTGAAGATCAATTGAATAAGAGATACCTGTCTAGTAACGTGTAGCACCACCTTTCGTCCTGATGACGGCGGCGGTTCGTCTCGGCATGAACTCGACAAGACACCGGAAGCGTTGGGAAACCATACGATTCCACGACCCCTGAACAAGCTAACACAGTTCACGAAGATTTGATGGAAGTGGGCAGAGCCTCGAACATTCTCTCGATGGCATCCCAGGTGTGCTCGATGGGATTGAGGCCAGGTGATCTAGCTGGCCAAAGAAGCGAGGTCACGTCGGTGGAGTGTTCATCCAACCATTCGGATTCAATTCGGGAGCTACATTGTCATGTTGCAGGATGAGGTCCCCAGTGGGATGTTGAAGACGCACAAACGGAATCAAATGGTCATCCAGGATATCTCGGTAACGTTGACATGTGAGAGACGATGTCACACGTACCAGGGGTCACATTTTCGTCCACGTAAACAGTTCCTAGACGAGAATGACACCCCCACCAGCTTGAAGAGTACCCTGCTGGCAAGAAGGTTCCATCGCTTCATGTGGTTTGCGCAGTACTGGTATCCTGTCATCCGCATGTACCAATGTGAATCTCGACTGATCAGTCCAGGCAACATTTTCCCACATGCCTAGGGTCCAGTGGCGATGTTCCCGCGCCCATGCTAATCTTTGCACCCTGGATGTGCGGTCAGCAGCGATAGCCTCGTGGGACGATGGCTTCTGTACCCCATAGCGAGGAGATGGTTCTGGATGGTGCTGCTGGTTACACGTTTTTGTGCACCAGCGTTAAATTGCCGAGTGATTTCTTGCACTGTGGCCCGTCTATCCGCTGTTACAATGCAAGCTAGCTAACGTTGACCCCGCTCATCCACACGCTGTTGTCCACTGCAGTTGGTCCTTGCAGGGATGGTTTTACCGGATTCGATGTACTCACGGTGCACCCGTGACACAATGGCTCGTGAAAATCCCGGTGCCTGCACGATTTTCGAAATGGAGTTACCCATTCGTCGAGTCCTGACAGTTTGTCCACGATCAAATGCGCTTAGATCATTCGTCTTACCCATACTGCGTCCGACTGTTACTGATTCCCGTCTCATAAGTCCTTATATTGCCGGATCGCTGCATACGTCATGTCGCTTCCGTTTACAAGGCCTCCCACAGCGCCACATTTGCATAACACCAGCTGTCTCTAATTCAATTCCTCTTCAGTGTATTTACAACCAGAGGACCGGCTTTCGGTCACTAGAGTGTTCGAAGTCAGAATGGGAAAAACCGCCCATTTATCGGAGTTTGATAAAGGACAAATTGTAATGGCACCTTGTCTCGAAACTGCAATCTCGGAAAAGGCGCGGCTTGTGGGTTTTTCACGTACAGATGTAGTGAGTACATATCAAATGTGGTGCACAGATAGAAGCGTTGTTCAGCCGTGTGTCGTCCGCAGCCCATTGATGCCACAAGGGAGGGGAGGTTGCCATGCTCTATGGTTTTCACAACGACCGCAGGACCACAGTTCGAGAAATCACTCGCAGTAGCAACAGTGGTGAGCAGGGCTATGTGTCACAGCACACAGTTCATCGCCGCGTTCTGCGCATGAGCCTGCGTAGCCGAAGACCCAGTCTGATCCCCATGCTCATTAAAAATCATCGCCAACAACACATCAAATGGGCCCAAGATCATGAAGATTGGACAGCGGATGATTGGAAGAAAGTGGCCTAGTTTGACGAATCAAGATTCCTGGTGCACCACGTAGACAGCCGAGCGCGGATATGCCAATTAGCAACGGAGGTTATGGCACCTAAATGCACTGTTGTGCGGAAACAGGCCGACGGCGGCGGTGTTGTGCCGTGGGCGATGTTTTCTTGGTACACTTTAGGCCTCGTTATCCCAATAGCACAATCCCTAACGCAGCTGACCAAGTTCACTTATTCATGGCCACTGGGTTCCCTGCTGGTGATGGCCATTACCAACAGGATAATGAGCCACTGCCAGAATCGTCAAGGAGTGGTTCGAGGAACATGCTGGTGACTTTGTGTTAATTCCCTCTCCTCCAAATAAGGTGTCTAAAACCGTTGCGTACCAAGTTCATCCATTGATGGCAACTGTGTTCCCATCTGCTGATGGCCATTACCAACAGGATAATGCGCCTCTGCCAGAATCGTCAAGGAGTGATTCGAGGAACATGCTGGTGACTTTGTGTTAATGCCCTGGCCTCCACATTCACCTGACATGAACCCAATCGAACATTTGTCGTTCGACTTGGAATAGCGGATTCGCGCTAAATCGTCATCAACCCGAAATGTACGGAAACTAGAGCACCTGCTGTTGACATTATGGTACTAGATACCCCAGGGTACGTATCGTCCCCTAAACGAATCTATGCCCCGCCGAATGGCCGCTGTTTTGCGAGCTAAAGATTGTCGTACAACTTATTAGGTTGGTGGTCATTATGTAATAGCTCATTGGTGCATATCATTATCATTGTCAACCATTGCAAATCCACTGCTGGACGAAGGCCTCACCAAGTTTCTTCTACAACGGTCTGTCTTGTGCCAGTCTCCTCCATGTCACTCCCGCATACTTTCGAATTTCATCCATCCATCTCCCATGTGGTCTTCTTCTAGGTCTTTTCCTGTCTCTTGGAATCCAATCTAAAATTTCGGTTGTCCATCGATGGTCTGTCCTTCTGGCAGTATGTCTAGCCCATTGCCATTTCAGGGATTTAACTCTGATCACGATGTCTTCCACTCTTGTCATTTTTCGGATCCACGAGTTCCTCCTCTTATCTCTCCTGGTTACAACAATCATGCACCTCTCCATGCTGCTTTAAGCTGTCTGCAGCCTTTGTATGTCTCTTTTAGTTAAGGTCCACGTCTCTGAACCATACGTAAGCACTGGAAGGATGCATTGATCAAACACTTTTCTTTTAAGACATAATGGCATATTGCTCTTGAAAATTATGCTGTTTCTTCCAAAAGCTCTCCAGGCAAGTTTTATACGCCGATTAATTTCTTCATCAATGTGACCCTTCCTTTGACATCTGCTGTCCAAGATAAATGCATATATAAATGTTAAAATTGTATGGATAACTAGACTGTGAACAGGAAATAGAGGTTATTTATGAAACTGATATTGAAGTTACTATTGTAAATAAAAATATATGCCATTCCCTTACAGATTTATAAAAGTACTCTTACAATAGATTGGGTGTAGAAAGCTGGTCATTCTATTATTTTCATCGTACTAAATAAATACGAAACTCTTTTGGAGAATCTGCATTATTTTGAAATTCTATTTTTTTTATCAAATGGTTTTCTAGATGAACCAGAAAGCAGTTCACAACCTTAGTTTCCTATAAGAAACAAAACTATTTTTTTACGTACAAAGAGGATGTTGTAATTGGGGATTAATCACTTAACAAATTCTACCTCGCTGAAATGCGTAATCAATAAAATACACTGTTTAAAAATAATTCGTTAGTCAACCATTTCTTTTATTAATATCATTTCTGTTTTTTTATTTTTTTTTTACCACACGTGGCCAAACCTAGCCCAGCCACCCCGGTGGCGCAGTGGTCTAAGGCGCTGTCTTTGATCATTCGTCCGAACGGGGTCTGGGTTCGAATCCCGGTGAGGCATGGATGTTGTGTTTGTCTTGCGGCACTGGCGCTCTCCCTTCCCTGGAACCAGTGACCCTAAATTAGGGACGGGCGACTCCTCATAGCCCATTGAGTTGCTCACGGTGGTCGTTAAACATCTAATAAAAAAAACCAGCCCATTGAGTTGCTTACGCTGTGTTTGTCTTTCGGCACTGACACCCAATGTGTTACTTAATCAGCACTGGCTGTTTGTGTGCAACATGATCATTTGGCATACTGTGTACCATGTTCGTCATGTCCGTGTTACTTGATCAGTAATGACTATCGGTTTTACGTCAATTCGTAAAGTACGACGAGTCGTCGAGCGTCAATTCTTTGACTACGACGATACGTCGCGTTTCAACCCGTCGTGTTTACAAATTTTGATTACAAACAAATCGCATGCAGGAACACCTACGATTTCGTTTGTCTTCTGCAATGACCGTATTTATAAGGTTTGGACAACCAGACAGTATAACGAAGTAAATTTCTCCGTCATTTCTGTCCACGCCAGGATTCGAACCCGGATCCCCTCATTCCGGAATAAGTCACTCTACCAATTGAGCTACGCGGACGTTTGTTCTGACTACTATCTGCCTTTATATCGTGTGCGTCCTGCTGGCAGGTACATCACATATCCCCCCGCCCGAAAGAGGGCCGGGGGCATGGCCCACGGGTCAGCCCTGACCATGAATCGTCGCAGGCAGCCATCCGCTGTAGAACGTGCACTTGAGAACTCCCAGTCAATCTGGTGTGTGGAATGCAACGTCACACACATTTATTTTTCGAAGCGCTGGAGAAGGGATTCTCTGATTTTTCCTATCTCGCGGTGTGGAAATAACATCACACCATTGCGAGATTTTGAACGGTCGGGTCATCCGGATAGTTCGGGCGCCATTATAACGAAGTAAATTTATCCGTCATTTCTGTCCACGCCAGGATTCGAACCCGGATCCCCTCATTCCGGAATAAGTCACTCGACTAATTGAGCTACGCGGACGTTTGTTCTGACTACTATCTGCCTTTATATCGTGTGCGTCCTGCTGGCAGGTACGTCATAACAGGTGATCAATATTGCGCTTTTTCTTTGGCACTAAAAATAAATTAATATGCCTAGGCCTAAGCTTGGGCCTTTTTAACAGTGTTTATTCCATCGTGTTCATATTTATAAGGTTTAGACACCAATACAAGTTAGTATTATTGCGCTTTTACTTAGGCATTAAATATAAATAAATATGCCCTAGGCTTAGGCGTGTTTAACATTTTTATTCCATCGTACTCATAGTCATGATATTTAGACACCAAGTCAAGTTAGTATTATTGCACTTTTACTAAGGCTTTAAATATTAATAAATCGGTCTTTGGTCCAGGCCTTTCAGACAGATTTGTTCAAGTGTATGAAATATTTATATTTAAGTAAAACTGCAGTATACCTTGACTTGATGTAAAGTTATAAATATGAGCACAACGGAATAAAACTGCTAAAAAGGACTAAGCCTAGGCTAAGGTATTAATATTTAATGACTAAGTAAACTCGCGATAATACTAACTTGACGATGTGTCTAAACTTCATGAATATGAACACAATGGAATAAAAAATGTTAAAAGTGCCTAGACCTAGGCATAGGTATTAAAACTTAATGTCTAAGTAAAAGCGCCACAATAATACTAACTTGACTCGGCGTCTAAATTTTATGAATATGAGCACGATGGGATAAAAACTGTTAAAAAGGCCTAGGCTTAGGCCTAGGCTTAGGCCTAGACATATTAATATTTTTTAGTGCCAAAGAAAAAGCATAATATTAGTAACCTGGCTGTGTGTCCGAAGCTTTATAAATATGATCACGACGGAAGACAAGCCAAATCGTAAGTTTTCAGGATGTTATTTGTAGGTAATCAAATATTGCAAACGCAATGAATTTGACCGGGACGAAAGGACATAGTCGACGAATTGGTCCGCGACGAATCGTCGTGAATTGACGCACGACGAATCGTCGAAGTCGACGAACTGACGCAAGCGACTAGTTGACGTAGTCGATGAATTGATGCGACACCCTGGCTTTCTCTGTGTTACTTGATCCTTTGTCATACTGTATACCATGTTCGTCATGTATCTGTTACTTGATCAGCACTGGCTCTCTCTGTGTTACTTGATCAGCACTGGCTCTCTCTGTGTTACTTGATCATTTGGCATACTGTATATCATGTTCACTATGTCTATGTTTTACCTTATGCGTACTGGCTCTCTCTGTGTTACTTGATCATTTGGCATACTGTATATCATGTTCACTATGTCTATGTTTTACCTGATGACTACTGGCTCTCTCTGTGTTACTTGATCATTTGGCATGCTGTATATCATGTTCACTATGTCTATGTTTTACCTGATGAGCACGGGTTCCCTCTGTGTTACTTGATCCTTTGGCATACTGTATATCATGTTCACTATGTCTATGTTTTACCTGATGAGTACTGGCTCTCTCAGTGTTACTTGATCATTTGGCATACTGTATACCATGTTAGCTATGTCTATGTTTTACCTGATGAGTACTGGCTCTCTCCGTGTTACTTGATCATTTGGCATACTGTATACCATGTTAGCTATGTCTATGTTTTACCTGATGAGTACTGGCTCTCTCCGTGTTACTTGATCATTTGGCATACTGTATACCATGTTACCTATGTCTATGTTTTACCTGATGAGCACTGGCTCTCTCTGTGTCACTTGATCATTTGGCATACTGTATACCATGTTAGCTATGTCTATGTTTTACCTGATGAGTACTGGCTCTCTCTGTGTTACTTGATCATTTGGCATACTGTATATCATTTTCGGGATGTAAGGTCAGGTGATGCGTAACATCACAGCCTCTCCTTGACAAATGTCAACCCCGCCTTCTCGTGGTGCATCCTGTTCCCACTAAAGGGGCTCTGACGACCGCCCATAGCGGTATAACTATACCATCGGGATTAGAGGAAATTCTATCCCACACTCACCAACCCGCTTGGCCAGCGTGGTGAGTTATGGCCAAACCCCTCCAAAATGACTCCACAACTTAAATCTTGGCCCTCACTCTCCGGCAGCTGGAATGTACCTGGCCAAGGCAGCGGCCAGTGCGACATGAAGGCCGAGGGTGCTAAGAATCCCCGGAGGACCGGACTAGGCTGCCATCTGATGCTGACCTTGGCAACGTACAATGGACGCTCCCTATCTTCTGATTCAAGGCTTCTTCAATTGGAAGAGGAACTACAAAGGATCAAGTGGGACATCGTGGGGCTAAGTGAGGTAAGGAGAAAAGGAGAAGATCTCATCGAACTGAAAAGTGGACATCTCTTCTACTATCGTGGGACAGATACTGGCAGAACTAGTGGTGTTGGATTTATAATAAACAAGAAACTGAAGGATAAAGTGGTAGAAGTTGAAAGTTCCTCTGACAGAGCTGCACGACTCGTTATCCAACTCTCGAGAAGATACCAGGCTCAGATTATTCAAACTTATGCACCCACCACAAGTCATGCTGAAGAAGAAATTGAAGAATTTTATGAGGAAATTCGTGATCTAAATAATAAAGGTAAGCAGCACTTGAAGATAATTATGGGAGATTTCAATGCAAAAATAGGGCAACGGCAACAGAATGAAACTTCAGTAGGTAAATTCGGTCACGGCAACAGAAACCAGCGTGGAAATACTCTCGTTGAGTTTGCAGAGGCAGAAGGGTTTTTCATCTTGAACTCCTTCTTCAAGAAAAAGCCACACAGGAAATGGACATGGAGACATCCAAATGGGACGACAAGTGAAATTGATTTTATTATGTGTAACAAAAAATTCGTCATAGAAGACTGCAGTGTGCTAAACAAGTTCAACACAGGTAGTGACCATAGATTGGTGAGATGTAAGATGCACCTCAACACTAAACTTGAACGTGGCAAGCTCATAAGACAAACAAAATCTATTGACATAACCAACCTTAAAAAACACCATAATACCTTCAAGTTGGAACTGAAGAACAGGTTCTCTGCTTTAGAAGGCCTAACATCGGAAGAAGTGGACATCTCTGAAGTTAACAGAAAAGTAACCAAAGCTCTTGTGGAAACAGCAACAAAATTAGCTGGGTCTAAGAACAAGTTGCATGTAAATAAATTATCAGGAAAAACGAAAATGTTGATGCAAAAAAGAAGAGAGATGAGGACAACTAAAGAAGATGTGACTTCCATAGTGGAATATATAGAGCTATGCAAGACAGTACGAAAAAGTATCACTGAAGACGTAAGAAAATTCAACTGTGAACTAGTGAGGAAAGCAATTGAAAACAACCAAAGCCTAAAGATAGCAAAGGGACATCTCAGTAAGGGAAAAAAACAGATTATGGCACTGAGAAAAGAAGATGGTTCTGTAACAAGAAATAGAGGCGAAATTTTGACAAGAGTGAAAGATTTCTACTCCACATTATATGAAAGGGATGATACATGCACCCAAGACATCATGAAAGATACCAGTACCAGAGTTCCTCCAGTCCTTCCAGCAGACGTTGCACATGCAATCAAGAACATGAAGCGGGGAAAAGCTCCAGGAGAAGATGGAATTACTGTAGACATCATACAAGAAGCAAGTGGAGAAATCGAAACAGTACTCGCCCAAATTTTCACTCGATGCCTTAATGAAGGAAAGATTCCTGAGGATTGGAACACCGCTACAATGATCCTGCTACATAAGAAAGGTAACATTGAGGATCTCGGAAACTACAGACCTATCAGCCTCCTATCAGTAGTTTATAAAATCTTCACTAAAGTTCTTTCACACCGCTTGAAGGTAACACTGGACATGGCTCAACCGAGAGAACAAGCTGGATTCAGGAGAGGCTACAGCACAATAGATCATATCCATGTGCTGAGAGAACTAATTGAAAGAGCGAGGGAATATGAACTTCCATTATGCATGGCTTTTATCGATTAAGAAAAAGCCTTTGATTCGGTGAAACCATCAGCAGTTACAATGGCCCTGAAAACCTGCGGTATTGAAGATGCATACATTAATATTATTAATAACATCTATGAAAATGCAAGTGCAAAGATTAGGCTGTTTGAAAATACAACACACATAAAAATTGGAAATGGAGTGAGACAAGGTGACACCATATCTCCGAAGCTCTTTAATGCCACATTGGAGGGTGTTTTTCAGTCACTGAGCTGGGAAACCAAGGGGATAAAGATTAATGGAGATTATCTAACCCACCTTTGTTTTGCTGATGACGTAGTCGTTTTTGCAACTAGCCCATCAGAGCTGCAGAGTATGATCCAGGAACTTGCTGACAAGAGTAAAGAAGTGGGATTAAAAATGAACTTTCAGAAGACAAAAGTGATGTTCAATACTTTTACAGGAAATGAAGATTTATCGATTGATGGAGAAAAGCTGGAGATAACAGACACGTACGTTTATCTTGGACAGCAGATATCAAGTGAGGGTCACATTGATGAAGAAATTAATCGGCGTACACAACTTGCCTGGAGAGCTTTTGGAAGAAACAGCATAATTTTCAAGAGCAATATGCCATTATGTCTTAAAAGAAAAGTGTTTGATCAATGCATCCTTCCAGTGCTTACGTATGGTGCAGAGACGTGGACCTTAACTAAAAGAGACATACAAAGGCTGCAGACAACTCAAAGAGGCATGGAGAGGTGCATACTTGGTGTAACCAGGAGAGATAAGAAGAGGAACTCGTGGATCCGAAAAATGACAAGAGTTGAAGACATCATGATCAGAGTTAAATCCCTGAAATGGCAATGGGCTGGACATACTGCCAGAAGGACAGATCATCGATGGACAGCCGAAATTTTAGATTGGATTCCAAGGGACAGGAAAAGACACAGAAGAAGACCACATGGGAGATGGGTGGATGAAATTCGAAAGTATGCAGGGGTGACATGGAGGAGACTGGCACAAGACAGACCGTTGTGGAGGAAACTTGGGGAGACCTTCGTCCAGCAGTGGATTGATAATGGTTGACAATGATGATGATGATGATATCATGTTCACTATGTCTATGTTTTACCTGATGAGTACTGGCTCTCTCTGTGTCACTTGATCATTTGGCATACTGTATACCATGTTAGCTATGTCTATGTTTTACCTGATGAGTACTGGCTCTCTCTGTGTTACTTGATCATTTGGCATACTGTATATCATGTTCACTATGTCTATGTTTTACCTGATGAGCACGGGTTCCCTCTGTGTTACTTGATCCTTTGGCATACTGTATATCATGTTCACTATGTCTATGTTTTACCTGATGAGTACTGGCTCTCTCCGTGTTACTTGATCATTTTGGCATACTGTATACCATGTTAGCTATGTCTATGTTTTACCTGATGAGTACTGGCTCTCTCCGTGTTACTTGATCATTTGGCATACTGTATACCATGTTAGCTATGTCTATGTTTTACCTGATGAGTACTGGCTCTCTCCGTGTTACTTGATCATTTGGCATACTGTATACCATGTTAATTATGTCTATGTTTTACCTGATGAGCACTGGCTCTCTCTGTGTCACTTGATCATTTGGCATACTGTATACCATGTTAGCTATGTCTATGTTTTACCTGATGAGTACTGGCTCTCTCTGTGTTACTTGATCATTTGGCATACTGTATATCATTTTCGGGATGTAAGGTCAGGTGATGCGTAACATCACAGCCTCTCCTTGACAAATGTCAACCCCGCCTTCTCGTGGTGCATCCTGTTCCCACTAAAGGGGCTCTGACGACCGCCCATAGCGGTATAACTATACCATCGGGATTAGAGGAAATTCTATCCCACACTCACCAACCCGCTTGGCCAGCGTGGTGAGTTATGGCCAAACCCCTCCAAAATGACTCCACAACTTAAATCTTGGCCCTCACTCTCCGGCAGCTGGAATGTACCTGGCCAAGGCAGCGGCCAGTGCGACATGAAGGCCGAGGGTGCTAAGAATCCCCGGAGGACCGGACTAGGCTGCGATCTGATGCTGACCTTGGCAACGTACAATGGACGCTCCCTATCTTCTGATTCAAGGCTTCTTCAATTGGAAGAGGAACTACAAAGGATCAAGTGGGACATCGTGGGGCTAAGTGAGGTAAAGAGAAAAGGAGAAGATCTCATCGAACTGAAAAGTGGACATCTCTTCTACTATCGTGGGACAGATACTGGCAGAACTAGTGGTGTTGGATTTATAATAAACAAGAAACTGAAGGATAAAGTGGTAGAAGTTGAAAGTTCCTCTGACAGAGCTGCACGACTCGTTATCCAACTCTCGAGAAGATACCAGGCTCAGATTATTCAAACTTATGCACCCACCACAAGTCATGCTGAAGAAGAAATTGAAGAATTTTATGAGGAAATTCGTGATCTAAATAATAAAGGTAAGCAGCACTTGAAGATAATTATGGGAGATTTCAATGCAAAAATAGGGCAACGGCAACAGAATGAAACTTCAGTAGGTAAATTCGGTCACGGCAACAGAAACCAGCGTGGAAATACTCTCGTTGAGTTTGCAGAGGCAGAAGGGTTTTTCATCTTGAACTCCTTCTTCAAGAAAAAGCCACACAGGAAATGGACATGGAGACATCCAAATGGGACGACAAGTGAAATTGATTTTATTATGTGTAACAAAAAATTCGTCATAGAAGACTGCAGTGTGCTAAACAAGTTCAACACAGGTAGTGACCATAGATTGGTGAGATGTAAGATGCACCTCAACACTAAACTTGAACGTGGCAAGCTCATAAGACAAACAAAATCTATTGACATAACCAACCTTAAAAAACACCATAATACCTTCAAGTTGGAACTGAAGAACAGGTTCTCTGCTTTAGAAGGCCTAACATCGGAAGAAGTGGACATCTCTGAAGTTAACAGAAAAGTAACCAAAGCTCTTGTGGAAACAGCAACAAAATTAGCTGGGTCTAAGAACAAGTTGCATGTAAATAAATTATCAGGAAAAACGAAAATGTTGATGCAAAAAAGAAGAGAGATGAGGACAACTAAAGAAGATGTGACTTCCATAGTGGAATATATAGAGCTATGCAAGACAGTACGAAAAAGTATCACTGAAGACGTAAGAAAATTCAACTGTGAACTAGTGAGGAAAGCAATTGAAAACAACCAAAGCCTAAAGATAGCAAAGGGACATCTCAGTAAGGGAAAAAAACAGATTATGGCACTGAGAAAAGAAGATGGTTCTGTAACAAGAAATAGAGGCGAAATTTTGACAAGAGTGAAAGATTTCTACTCCACATTATATGAAAGGGATGATACATGCACTCCAGACATCATGAAAGATACCAGTACCAGAGTTCCTCCAGTCCTTCCAGCAGACGTTGCACATGCAATCAAGAACATGAAGCGGGGAAAAGCTCCAGGAGAAGATGGAATTACTGTAGACATCATACAAGAAGCAAGTGGAGAAATCGAAACAGTACTCGCCCAAATTTTCACTCGATGCCTTAATGAAGGAAAGATTCCTGAGGATTGGAACACCGCTACAATGATCCTGCTACATAAGAAAGGTAACATTGAGGATCTCGGAAACTACAGACCTATCAGCCTCCTATCAGTAGTTTATAAAATCTTCACTAAAGTTCTTTCACACCGCTTGAAGGTAACACTGGACATGGCTCAACCGAGAGAACAAGCTGGATTCAGGAGAGGCTACAGCACAATAGATCATATCCATGTGCTGAGAGAACTAATTGAAAGAGCGAGGGAATATGAACTTCCATTATGCATGGCTTTTATCGATTAAGAAAAAGCCTTTGATTCGGTGAAACCATCAGCAGTTACAATGGCTCTGAAAACCTGAGGTATTGAAGATGCATACATTAATATTATTAATAACATCTATGAAAATGCAAGTGCAAAGATTAGGCTGTTTGAAAATACAACACACATAAAAATTGGAAATGGAGTGAGACAAGGTGACACCATATCTCCGAAGCTCTTTAATGCCACATTGGAGGGTGTTTTTCAGTCACTGAGCTGGGAAACCAAGGGGATAAAGATTAATGGAGATTATCTAACCCACCTTTGTTTTGCTGATGACGTAGTCGTTTTTGCAACTAGCCCATCAGAGCTGCAGAGTATGATCCAGGAACTTGCTGACAAGAGTAAAGAAGTGGGATTAAAAATGAACTTTCAGAAGACAAAAGTGATGTTCAATGCTTTTACAAGAAATGAAGATTTATCGATTGATGGAGAAAAGCTGGAGATAACAGACACGTACGTTTATCTTGGACAGCAGATATCAAGTGAGGGTCACATTGATGAAGAAATTAATCGGCGTACAAAACTTGCCTGGAGAGCTTTTGGAAGAAACAGCATAATTTTCAAGAGCAATATGCCATTATGTCTTAAAAGAAAAGTGTTTGATCAATGCATCCTTCCAGTGCTTACGTATGGTGCAGAGACGTGGACCTTAACTAAAAGAGACATACAAAGGCTGCAGACAACTCAAAGAGGCATGGAGAGGTGCATACTTGGTGTAACCAGGAGAGATAAGAAGAGGAACTCGTGGATCCGAAAAATGACAAGAGTGGAAGACATCATGATCAGAGTTAAATCCCTGAAATGGCAATGGGCTGGACATACTGCCAGAAGGACAGATCATCGATGGACAGCCGAAATTTTAGATTGGATTCCAAGGGACAGGAAAAGACCCAGAAGAAGACCACATGGGAGATGGGTGGATGAAATTCGTAAATATGCGGGAGTGACTTGGATGAGAGTGGCACAAGACAGACCGTTGTGGAGGAAACTTGGGGAGACCTTCGTCCAGCAGTGGATTGATAATGGTTGACAATGATGATGATGATGATATCATGTTCACTATGTCTATGTTTTACCTGATGAGTACTGGCTCTCTCTGTGTTACTTGATCATTTGGCATACTGTATATCATGTTCACTATGTCTATGTTTTACCTGATGAGTACTGGCTCTCTCCGTGTTACTTGATCATTTGGCATACTGTATACCATGTTAGTTATGTCTATGTTTTACCTGATGAGTACTGGCTCTCTCTGTGTTACTTGATCATTTGTCATACTGTATACCATGTTAGCTGTGTCTAGGCTTTACCTGATGAGCACTGGCTCTCTCTGTGTTACTTGATCATTTGGCATACTGTATGCCATGTTCGCTAGGTCTATGCTTTACCTGAGGAGCACTGGCTCTCTCTGTGTTACTTGATCATTTTGGCATACTGTATACCATTTTCGCTATGTCTATGTGTTACTTGATCACCACTGGCTTTCTCTATGTTACTTGATCATTTGACGCACTGTATACCATGTTCGCTATGTATATTATTGATGTAAAATGAATATAGAGTCTATATCTGCCTAACAATACTATACAACTATGTCTGTTTACCCTGCCACAGTATCATCTGTACCACCACTTCAAATAAATAATTTAAACCCTTTAATAAAAAACAAGAAATGTTCTGTTAAGGTAAGTCGTGTTCCAGATATTTAAATTAACAGACATACCACTTAATTAAGCACTTTAATGGCACTAGCGGCCACGTAAAATAAGTCTTCTTCTTAAAGGTTAATCAATATTTTAATCAATATTGCTACTCATCACACGGCGCTACAGAATAGAATTCACCGCGTGTTTAATTAATGGTCGCTTCATTAGCTGAATAAGCGATAGCCCATAATACACAAAAAACTCATCTAGTTTTACGACCCTATAACAACTTGAGACTTCAAAAGCAAAATAATGTAACAATCAACGTAAGCGTCTGTGTAACATCAAACTGTAACCATAACAAATCTCACGATACAATCTCAATCTAATCTCTCAACTTCTCTCCAAAGCAATTAAAGAGATCTCACACTACAGCCAACTTCTAACGAAAGTGTTCATACAATCGTAAACATCCCTCCTATCAGAATTCTTAGGATACGTCATTTGCCCTTTAACCTAGCGCCAAGTTGCCAAATAATCAATCAGCGAGAGAGAAAATAAAAGTAACGTTACGTTAGTAACTGCTGAAAGAGAATAAACGTTTATTTACATAAGATAACAAGAACAAAATGGTAAGTTCAATTGGAGTGTGTGTTAAACAGTCCCAAACCGGTGTTAAATGACGGCATTTTAAACAGCACGCAGTTTACAACGGAATTCAACGTTTATTACATCATAGTTAATTTCATCAGTGTAAAGGAACAGAAGGAAAGTATTTCATCAAATTTAAGCTGTTGTGGACGCCGACTTTCATCAATGGTTTTAATTAAAATTTAGAAAAAGGAATGGTTACATGGTAATTTCGCTAAACTTGTCCTTTGAAAAACATAATGTTTGTTTAATCCTAATTAAAAGGGCGTGATACGACGAAAGCTGACGACAAAAGTCAGCATTTTGTGCCGACGTTCATTGATGGGATAAATACTTGTAAGGAACGCTTACTTAACGCAAAAATTCTGTTACCATTGCTGAAATACAGAAGATCTTCGCACATTTTTAGAACGACTTCCAGCAATGTAATTAATGTTTAAAATAAAATTATTTATTTCTTAAGTGCTCTATCTGATAGCTCTTTCTGTGGCTTATGAACATACACTGAAGTGCCAGAAAAACTGGTGCACCAGTCTAATACTTCGTAGGTTCCCCACGGGAGCGCAGGACTGCAGAAACACGACGGGGCATGGACTCCACTAGCTTCTGGAAATATGATGTAGATAATGTAGACCATACTTCCTGCAGAGAGTTCCACAATTAGGGTGTATTCCGAGGTCTTGGATTCATGTGTCGATAGCGCGTTGCATGGCATCCCAAATGTGTTCTATCACGTTCAGATCTCGGGACTTGAGTGGGAATTGCAACACCTCAAACTCAGATGAATGCTCCTATAACCATAATGTGGCGTTCTGACACTTGTGTGGAGGTGCATTGTCCTGTTGGAATAAGGCCAGCCCATCAGCATGAATGCAGGACATGAACGGGTTTACCTCGTCAAAAAGGATGCGCACATAGCGTTGGCCAGTCATAGATGTTTGTAGGCGTAACAGGGGTCCCAGTGAAATCCAGCAAAACACACCCCATACCATTACGGACCCCCCACAAGCTGGTACAGTTCCCTGTTGACAGGCGGGATCCATGGCTTCATGGGGTTGTGCCACACACGAAACCTTCCATCAGACCAGGCTACTTGTTTCCAGTCATCAAGTGTCCAGTGGCGGTGTTGCCGTGCCCAAACGAGGCGCATAGCTCTGTGTCGTGCACCCATCAAGGGAACTCGAGTTGGGCGCCGGCTCCCAAAGCCTATATCGTGCAGGGCACGTTGCATAGTCTGGACGCTGATGCTTGTTGAGGCTCCAGCATCGAATTCCGATGATACCTGCGAGAGTGTTGCACGCCTATCGCGTGAAACGATTCTTGACAGCCGACGATGGTCACGTTCACCTAATATCTTTTTACGGCCACACGGGTGTCGTAAGTTGGAGGTTTTGCCGGAATTCTTGTAGTCACGGTACACCCTTGCAATGGTCGTCCGTGAAAATCCGAACTTCGTTTCTACCTCCGAAATACTATGGCCCATCTCACGAGCGCCAATTATGACACCGCGTTAAAAATCGCTTAAATCGTTATTACTTGTCATTCTCATGCCGAAAACAGCGCTGACAGCTGGCAAGGATGTCTGTCGCTTTATATACGCACTGGCGGGCGCAACCGAGTACGCGCATAGGTGACGTTGCTGTGTATTTTGCATAAGCTCGTTTGTACCAGTTTTTCTGGCACTTCAGTGTACATCTAGATTTCAAAGATAATAGGACATTTCTTAAAATTGGTAGCAGTATGTTACTCCAATCCGCTTCCACTGCTTCCCGTAGTCAAATTATTGTTTTTGATCAGTCCAAAGGTATAGTAGTCCAACGTGGCATTATTAAGGGACTTTGAAGCAAAATATATGGACTTGATACTCGTCTCCTCTATTCATTTTCTACGCTTTCCAACCGTAGGTTGAAGAAGCGTATGTGCTCCAGCTTTGTCAGTATGTCCGTCTGCCTGTACGCACGATACCTCACGTAGAAATGGTTCGATTTCGATGAAATTTTAGTATGTGGTAGGGAACAACCTGGTAAGTAACCCTGTTGAAAATGGAAGAAATGGGGTCATAGTTCAGGACATAGGAGCGGGATTCATTCTATCGCCCTTATGCGTCATAGCGTACGTAAAAATGCTTCGATTGCGACAAAACTTTATCGTGTTGTTCCTGAGGTATACTGAACCTGTTCTGTTGAACATCATCGGAATGGGGTGAAAGGCCAGTGCACAGGAGCGAGGTTTTTCCTCAGCCATTATCTCAAACCTTGACTAAAAATGCTTCCACTGAGAAAAAACTTTAGTAGTATGTTGTTCTGGAGATACACTGAACCTATGTGTTTAACCCATTAATGACTATAACACCCAAAACACCCGTATGTAAAAACGGCCATAGACGACGGAAACGGCTGTGTAGAGTGAGTGAATCAGATTTATTATCTTTACTGATTCTTCAATTATTATCGACCTATGGGGGATCAGCAAGAGTCACCCTCAGTCACTATTGTTGTTATCAAAAGAAGAATTGAAACAAAAGACAGTATCGGGCGTTGTGTTATTTAGAGTGATCAAGATTTTTATGTCATGGTCGTTAAAGGGTTAATTTCATCGAAATGGGGTCAAAGCTTAGGGCACAGGAGCGAGATTTATTCCGCAGCCTTTATCCTCATAACTTGACTAAAAATGCTTCTATTGAGACAAAACTTTAATATGTTGTTCCGAAGGTATACTGAACGAATCAATAGTCAGGGTATGGAGGAGGGTTTACCTGCGCGTGATTTCTGGTATGTTAGAAAGCGTATAATAATGAATGCATTGCATGATTTTACTAACTTGTCTCAAGAAAGGTAGTGGTATATCTGGAAGTAAAAATGGTAGCCTTATATTGATGGAGTTCTATTCTTTAATGGCTATGTTAATATAGGAATGGTATTTCCTCTTTGAATATAGGATGTTTTAACATTTTTAAATACTGTTTTTCTTTTTTTAATTTAGTAATTTTAACATTTTTTTCAACTTTTTTTAACTTTAATCTTCCATTGCACGGGAAACCAGCAATAATCATGAATCTTTTACTGAAACTTCTTTGGATCTTCGAACCAAGTTTATAAGTCTTTTTCTGCTCTTTTGCGATAGTAAATCGACCTTTATTTGCTACAGTCGTTTACGTACATCTCTGCTTCATCAATAGTCACAAAAAATGCCATCTGTCTCCAGCTTAAGGATTTTCATAAAGAAATCTACACCGTGTACGGCACTCAGCAACAAACCTAGCCCATCCAAAACACAAGTGCTGGGAAACTGCTGGCCACCAGCTGGCAGTGATGGGTCACTGCTGGCTTGAATCTGCTGCTCACGGCCTGCTGGCGGTCCGCTGGTTGCAGCGCTATCAGTTGGCGAGCCATTGATAGCACTGCAGCATCGCCGTGAATTGTGGACCTCCAATCAAGTGCCACTAGTGGCCCGTTGATGGCAACCAATGCAACCCTAACCGCAGGTGAAAGCAACGGGAGCCGCCCCGGTGGCGAAATGGTCTAAGCGATGGCCTCTGATCATTCGTCCGAACGGGGTCTGGGTTCGAATCCCGGTCAGGCATGGATGTTGTGTTTGTCTTACGGCACTGGTTCTCTCCCTTCCCTGGAACCAGTGACCCTAAATTAGGGACGGGCGACTGCTTATAGCCCATTGAGTTGCTCACGGTGGTCGTTAAACCTCCAACCAAAAAAAAAAAAAAAAAAAAAAAGCAACGGGACTGCTCATGCGCAGAAGCAACACTTGATGTGTCTCTCATGGTACCAGTTAGTTGAAGACGCGCAATCGCCATCGTGTTATTTTAGAAGATGTTAAAAAAAAATCCATACGTAGAGACGCGAATTAAATTCCTAATGAAATTCCACGTCAACGAAGATATGAGATTAAGCCTTGAAACACTAGATTACAGCCATTTAATACACCCACTCAATTCCCATTAATAACAATTCATGGAATGGAGTGGGTGAAAACCAAGAAAAATTTGAAACCGCTTGAAAACAATTTCCAGGAAAACCATTAAAAAAACGTTTGTTGGGAAAAAAAAAAGGATTATAAGCGTACAAATTTTATTAATCATTTGAAAGAAAAAAAAAACAACGCTATGTGGATATAATGTACTCATCCATGGGTTGAATACGCAAGACTGGGAAGAATTCGCTTCTAAACATAACGAGAAGTAAAATAAACTATCTTTCCTCTTTAAAACAAATGTAGCTTCGGACAACGGAAAGGAAAGATACAACGTTAAAAATGTAACAGAATGTGACATGAACCCGGGTAAATATAAATTAATTCAACAATCTCTTTTCAAGACGACAAGGACAGAACAAAACTTTGGAAAGCAACTCTAAGTATGTACACTTAGAGTTGCTTTCCAAAGTTTTGTACTGAGTGAATTTCCCTTAAGTTAAAAAGAAAAACTATCGTTACGTTGAAAAAATAAACTTATGAATTATATGAAACTGACTTTTACGAAAAAATATCTCGCAATATTGTAAAATGAAACAAGGAACCATTCGATTACACATTCCGCACTAAACAGACAGCTTCAAGCACACGCGCGTGTGTGGCAAATTAGTCCGGTCGGTAGCGAGCTCAGCTCCCACGCAAACAGCCCAGGTTCGTATCTACCCAGATCTAAATGGATTTTTTTCCGGTCTGTTGAGAAAATTTTCCTAGAGCATTAAAAAGCTTCAGAAGCGGTTGGCCATTAACTGATCGGTCGCAATTTTTTTCGCTTCTGCTTTAGGCCTGCGACGTGCTGTTCATATTGTCTTTTACCATCTTTTTTTGTTATGTGGTGGAGTTTTTTGAGTTATATGTTTGTTTTTCCTCAGCAGGACTGAGGCTGCGTACAAGCCGTAAACACATTTTTTCGTTCTACTCGTTTTGAGTGTTGCGAGCTGCAACACTGGAGCTTCAAGGGTTAGTGGTAGAGCTGGCCACTTCTACGAAGAATATGAGTGCTTTGTACCCGTCTGTGTCAACTTCTGCTGGTATTTCTTCGTCGTCCATGTCAAGTTCTGCAACCACCCTGGCTGAGGTCTTCAAATAGTGCCGTTTTATCGTCTACCACTGGATACACGTGTGTTGGAGGCTGGGTCTGGTGTAACCCACTCCTTTATTCTTGTGCCTCGTTTGTTTGCCAATACTGTGAGTGTTACTTCATCGCCACCCAATGCTTCAGTGTCTTCACAACTTGAGTTTATGCGTGTCGCTTCAGCCTTATTGATTACTCTACCAAACGACAGTCCTCAAGGTAAGGAACTTTCATCCGCCTTACTATTGAGTGTTTTTATTCCAGCTCTGCTCGACACCCCTCTTCCCCAGTATTTAGCTGCGTTTTCGAAATTTGTTCCTGGTGAAAGTATTGTTTCCATTATCCGCTTGGAGGGGGAGGGGGCTCGTAGTACAATGTTACTACCAAAAAGCGGTAAATAAAATCTTGCCCTATGGACTAGACATTGGTTCATTACACCCTCAACCTGTTGCTGCGGCTCAAAGGCCTGTAACAGTAACCCTGTCCCCAGTGCCCACAGCTATACCTGACTCTGTACTCATTGACGCTGTTAACAACCTTGGACGTGTGGTTTGTACAACCAAATACCTTTCGGCTGCTGCTCGTGACTCCCCCTGAAACATGTTCAGGGCGACCGTTGGGTAATATCGGGCCATATTTCCGACCCCACAATCAATAGAGAACCGTCCTACCCCCTGGAACTGATTACGGATACCCAGACTTACATATTTAATCTCTTTGCTGGTGTACAGTGCTTCATGTGCAAGGGTCAGGGTCCCCTTGCATCGGCCTGTCCGCATTCTTCAGCTGGCGCAGGTCCTGCTACATCTCCTGATGATGCTGCCCCAGCGGATACTACGCACGGCGCTCCAGCTTCTGCCCTCACCTTCCCCTTTCAACTTATTCCGGCAGCTGTAACTGGTCCTACTTATGTTTTGTTGCATACTGTTGTTCGAGTTGCTTAAGCGCTTGCCGATCTGCAAGAGTTTCCACCACTGCAGGTATCTGAGGAGATTTCCACCCCCAAGGCTCAGCAGAATAAACGCTAGAACTCCCCGGGATCGATGAACCATCATGCGCGTTCCTCAGAGCGCCTACGATCCAAGAAAACAGCTACATCTTCGTCGATTTCACCTGGGCCGCATCCTGCTACCCCTCAATTCTCCATTTCCATCCATTTCTCCTTTTTGGCAGCAGATGATTCCATGAATGTTACCGTTCCCGATTATGTTGAAACCCTGCTAGCTGACTCTGACGATGATTCCCCTACCCCCTCTTTTGTTGACATCACTTCCATGTTTGAAGACCTTGAGGTGTTTTTGACACCCCTCACTTTCACTGATATGCTTGCCCTTATCACTCGACCCAGGCGGGCAAAACTGATTACTTTGCCTTGTATTAAGAGTAGACTCTCACGCTTGCCGGAGATGCTTACCCAGCTACATGAGTTTTTGTCAAATGTTGATCTGTCTACCGGATCGGAGTAGTACGCTTGCCGGTTGGCCTATTTACTCAACATTTTTTTTTTTGCTTGCACTGTGTGTTTCTTTTCCTTTTCTGCTTTGCTTCCTTGGTGTTTTTTTATATATAGTATGCATTGTATGTTGTATTTTGGTGGTTGATTTTCTAAGTGCACGTTTCTTCTGTTTTTGCTGTTGGTCCAGTTAGCCGCTTTTAATTTCTTTTATTTCTTGTCCGCTTCAAATCGTTGGCCGACGCACCTCTCTATGTGCCGTGATGTGTTTTCCGCTTAACGGCTAACTCAAGTGACTGTTTTTTTTTTCTGTTTTTGCTGTCGGTCTGGTTAGCCGATCTTACTTTTATTTCTCGTCGGCTTGAAGCCGCTGGCCGACGCACTTCTCTGTGTTCCGTGCTGTTGTTTTTTTCCGCTTCAAGGATACTTTTTACATGTGGAACTGTGTTTTTCTTTTTCTCAGTTGGTTTTGAAATTGAAAGACTCATCTTTTAACCTTTCTGCCTTGCATCCTTGGTGTTATTTTTGTAGAGTGTGTATTGTATCTTGTGTTTATTTTCTCTTCTCGTATGTTCCTAATGGTAGTGCCTTACTGAATGTTTTGCTTGCACCGTGTGTTTCTTTTACTTTTTTGCTTTGCATTCTTGGTAGGGTTTTTTTATATATAGTGTGCATTGTATGTTGTGTTTCAGTTGTTGATTTTTTAATTTATAGTGAATGTTTTTTTTTCTGTTTTTGCTATCGGTCTAGCTGCCCGACCTTACTTTTCTTTCTCGTCGGCTTCAAGCCGCTGGCCGACGCACTTCTCTGTGTTCCGTGCTGTTGGTTTCCGCTTAATCCAAGTGGAACTGGGTAATTTTTTATCTGTTGGTTTTGCATTTGACCGACTCATCCTTTAACTTCTCTGCCTTGCATCTTTGGTGTTATTTTTGTTGAGTGTGTCTTATATGTTGTGTTTCTGTGGGAGTTTTTTTGTCTTCTCATTTGTAACTAACTGTAGTGCCTTACTGAATGTTTTGCTTGCACCGTGCGTTTCTTTCACTTTTTTGCCTTGCATCCTTGGTGTTTTTTATATGTAGTGTGCATTGAACGTTGTGTTTCTGTTGTTGATTTTTTAAGTAAGAGTGAATGTTTTTTTCTGTTTTCGCTATAGGGCTAGTTGGCCGATCTTACTTTTCTTTCTCGTCGGCTTCAAGCAGCTGGCCGACGCACTTCTCTGTATTCTGTACCGTGTTTTTTCCGCTTAACGGATACTGTTTCCCAGTTGAATTGTGTTTTTTTCTCAGTTGGTTTCGAAATTGACCGACTCATCCTTTAACCTTTCTGCCTTGAATCCTTGGTGTTATTTTTGTATAGTGTGAATTGTATGTTGTGTTTCTGTGGGGTTTTTTTTTGTCTTCTCGTTTGTCACTAATGGTAGTACCTTACTGATTTTTTTGCTTGCACCGTGTGTTTCTTTTACTTTTTTGCCTTGCATACTTGGTGTTTTTTATACTTAGTATGCCTTCTAGGTTGTATTTCCGTCGTTGATTTCCCAAGTAAACGTGCATGTTTCTTCTGTACTTTGCTGTCAGTCCAGTTAACTAATCTTATTTTTTATTTTTCGTCGGCTTCAAGCCGCTGGCCGATGCACCTCTCTGTGTTCTGTGCGGGTTTTTTTTCCGCTTGACGGATACTGTTTACAAGTGGGCATATGGCTTTTTTTGCTATTCCTGTTTGGTGCTCATTTCTATACTGTTTGGCATTGGCTTTTTTTGCAGTCAATGTTCGTATATGTCTACTATACCGTGCAAATTAATTTGGACAAGCTATTTTATTCTCAGAATTGTAATGTGATTGCCAGTTGATGTCAAAAACCCACGTAAACCGGCGGTTTTTATCAGCTGTGAGGTGGTGTGACTGTTAGAACTTGATAGTAACAATGTAGCTTGACCGGTTTTAAACAGGAAATAGGAACTTCAGCTTCAGTTGTGAGCTCTCGTGTGTGACAAGTGGATGTTATTTTTTGCTCTCTGTGAGTACGTGTTGCTTTCGTGTATTGAAAAATGGATATTTCCCCAAGAAGCGTGCAAAAATAATTGCTCTGAAGGACCACACTTCTATGGCAGTGATAGATATCGCTTCTGCAGTTGGTGTAGGCAAATCAAGAGTATCAAGACTGCTTAGGCGATACAATGCTTCTGGATCATCGTCTCCAAAAATGAGAGGTAAATGTGGAAGAAAACGAAAAACAACTCCACAAACCGATAAATATCTAATCAGAAATAGTAAAATGAAAAAAAAAAAAAACAAGCGCCGACGTTCAAAGAGATTTATTGGCTAGTGGTTGTGATGTTAGTGATCCAACTGTACGCCGTAGGCTTCTGGAAGTTGGTCGGAAGGCAAGAAGACCAACGAAAAAACAATATTTGAATGCGAAAATGAAGATAAAACGTGTTTAGTATGGGCTAAAAAATATAAATCGTGGACTGCTGACTACTGGAAAAGGTAATTTTCAGTGATGAAACTCATTTATTTGTGCAGGGTTACCAAGCAAATGTCGTTAGACGAACCAACTGTGAACCCTTAAGACCTGAGCATGTCAAACAAACTGTAAGAAACCCTCTGAAACAGATATTTTGGGTTTTTTTTACATCAAATGGCACTCGAACCTTAGTTCCTGTTTAAGGTATGATGAATTCAGCCAAGTACGTAGAAATATTACAACGTAGGATTGTTCCATTCTTCCAAACCTTTGATGGGACATATCAACATGACTTGGTCCTATGTCACAATTCGAAATTGGTCAAGAATTTCATGCTGGAAAATCAAATTCATTTGCTTGATTGGCCTGGAAATTCACCTGACTGAAATCCCGTAGAAAACTTGTGGAATATTTTGAAGAGACGTTTAGGTAAAATAAACTTGTACAACCAAAGAACGCATGATAACGAATGCTATAAAGGTGTGGTTCCACGATTATGAAGTCAAAAATATGTGCACTCAATTAGTTCAGTCAATGCCAAAACGAATTCAAGAGGTCATTTCTGTTAAAGGAGGACATACTTCATACTAATACAGGTATTCATCAATGTATATGAAGGCCTAGAATGATATAAAGGCATAGTTTTGGAAAAAAGTGATTTTTTTACTTTGTCCCAATTAATTTGCACAGTATAGTATTTAGGTCAGCTGTGCTTTGTTTTTGGAAGGGTGAGCCAAAAGACGTGTTGTGATCCCGGTGATTGTTTTTTTTGTATTGTTTTCTTTTAGCGTATAATAAAGATCTTTTTGAAGCCTTCTGTTGGCATCCGGGACATTTTATAAATATCATCCGGGACGTATAATAAATATCTTTTTGAAGCCTTCTGTTGGCATCCGGGACATTTTATAAATATCATCCGGGACGTATAATAAATATCTTTTTGAAGCCTTCTGTTGGCATCCGGGACATTTTATAAATATCATCCGGGACGTATAATAAATATCTTTTTGAAGCCTTCTGTTGGCATCCGGGACATTTTATTGACGGTTCGGCAGCGGCAACATATTGCTGGCCCAGCAAGACTGTTTTTGCTGGGAGGCAAAAAGTGGCGAACACTATGTTTTTGTATGTTTTTTTTTCAGTTTCAGATATTTGTTTATTACCTTGTTTACAGTTCATACAGATATTTTTAACGTCTTGACGATTGCTTTTTGGCGTCAATGGATTTTCTTTTGAAACCAAAGACCTTACTTTTGAAATAGTCGTAAGAGTACGTAGCTTCTTTGGATATTCGTTTCATAGGCGGGCACACTGGTGGGTGGGGGTGGGGGAGGTCGGGACCCCTTCAGATTTTCAAAGTCGGGGATCCCCAATGGAAAGGACCCCTCCCAAATTTTTAGGGATTACAATGATGTAATGCACACTCTTTTATGATGCGAACCGAACCGACTAAATTTAATAATATAAGATTGCGATGTTTCGTAGAATTTAAACATGTGCATAATGTTTACTTAATAAAACAGAGATATCGATTCCTAATAAACAAAGTCAGCTCTACAGCTTTGAAATTTACATTTCTGCCCTATTCATCACATTTTACAGTTGTGGTCGGTTAGGTTCCACAATTCGCCAACAGAAGCGGTTATGTATTGTCCGTTAGATCGCACCTCAGCAACTGTTTTGCTCCTGTGTGTGTTGGGGGGTGGGGGAGGTCCCAAACTATTTTATACAGTATGTATGTATAATTGCATATGTATACATATAAACTGGGGGAAGGTCCCATCACTGGGTGTAATAATTTTTAACGGTGTGCAACAACTGTACAATATGATGTAATGTGTGTGACCCAGATTTGAAACTGGTTAAGCCACTGTTCGTTTGGTGTTTTTTTTTCCTGTTAAAATCAATGTTTGATTATTGTTCCCTCTATTAATACTAGTATTGATCATTTAATATTTAGAAATGCTAATTCCATGATGGAAAATCCTCCAAATACGTGGCGTCAGTGAATAAACACAGACATCGCTCTTTCGAAGTTTTAGCAACACATAGCAACCGAAAAATTATGAATCGGACACTACTGGGGAAATGAGCTGTAGCCGAATACCGATTTTTCGGTTGCTGTGTGTTGCTGAAACGGTGAAAGAGGGATGTCTTTGTTTATTTAATTCCATGATTTTTACAGCGTTTTTTAATTACGGATAGCGAATATATCTCTTCTTAAATTGCAGCAACATAACTTTCTATGCACAGCTTATTTCCTTGCACTATTTCCTTAACACGATATTCAATTGCAGAAGACGTTTCTTTTGTATTCATCTTACACGGTGTTGCCAGTTTGAATTTTTTGAACTTCTTTTCTTTTCTGTAATTTCCTATCAAAACGTTCTTAAAATGTGTGAACATCCTGTATGCTACACTAATACGAGAAATACGAATTTTCTTAGTTCTGTATTTGTAGCACGTCTTTTGTAAAACAAGTTAGTAAAATCATGCTCTGCATTGATTATGATACTCTTTCCAACATACCAGAAATCATTACTCAAGTTATGAGGAAAATGCCTGTGGAATAAGTATCGCCCCTGTGTCCTGACCTTTGAACCCATTTCGATGATATTAAACAGAACCGGTTGAGTATACGCCCGGAACAACATACTAAAGTTTGGTCGCAATAGAAGCATTTTTAGTCAAGTTATGATAATAATGCCTGTGGAATAAATCTTGCTCCTGTGCCCTGAGCTTTAACCCGATTTCGATGATATTCATCAGAACCGGTTCAGTATATCTCCGAAACAACATGATAACGTTATGTCGCAATCGAAGCATTTTTACGTAAGTTAGGAAGCATAAGGGCAATGGATCCCGCTCCTGTGTCCTGACCGTTGACCCACTTTTTTCCCCATTTTCAATAGGGTTCGTTCTCAGGTGGTCCCCTTGGTAAAACTGTAGACATGTTACCATGACTAGTTTATTGAAAATAACAAATGGCTCAAAATACATAAAAATAAAAAAAAAAAGAGCCTATACTAACAAACAACATAAGACAAGAAAACAAGGAACATATTTGTAACTGTTGCAACAAAAAGTAGGTTAATCAAACCTTGCTAACAAAAAGAACACCTCTTGGTGTTACCAATAGCTTACAAAAAGAGGGCTCTGACTAATGTGATAAACTGGTTAAATACAAAACAAATATTGATTTGAAAATTTGTGAAGAAGTAACATAACAAACAAAATGACACGGAACAATCGCTGGATGAACTGAGCATATTAAACCTCGATGCAAGAGGCATTTGAATATTAATTACATTATATGACAACAACTGAAATTACAAACTACACTGGCGGAAAGTGAAAAAAGAACACCAAGAAGGAATTGGCGGACGATCGTGAAATTTACATATGTTAATGGTGTCGAGTTTACGTAGGTGTGATGTTAATTTCGGGATCAACCGGTGAGCGCTTACGCCACAGCACGGCATAATATGCAAATTATCGTCGGTGGTATTTAAGGAGTACGGCGAAGTGAATGTAATCAGTCGTCGGCGAACGGACTCGGGCGAAGACCCTGAAGAAGCTGCAATACCTGGACATGGAAGACGTGTAGGATTTCAGAAGTTTTAGGACTTTGAGCGAGGTCGTCTAGTCGGACTCCGCAAGGCCGGGTGGTCGTATCGTTGTCTTGCTGAGCGAATTGGACGGGAAGTATCGGTGGTGGTACGATGGTGGCGCAGATGATCCGAGGAACATTCCCACACGAGAAGACGTAGAACCGGGAGTCACAGACGGACTGATGAGCGGAGCGATCGACGCATAAGAAGAGCGGCGTTGTCAAGCAGAACAACCAAACAATCCGCAACCGTCTACTGGATGCAGGACTACGTGCACGTGTGACTCTGGCATGTGTACCTCTGACTCCAGCCCACCGTCAGGAACGGCTGCAGTGGTGTCGCCAACGTCTGCACTGGAGAACGCAATGGCGATCTGTCGTGTTCAGCGATGAAAGCAGATTCTGCTTGTGAGCCTACGATGGCAGTCTGCGTGTTCGCAAACGCACAGGAGAGCGTCTCCACCCTTCTTGCATCCGCCAGTGACACACAGGGCCTACACCTGGTCTCCTGGTGTCGGGAGCAATCAGCTATCACTCCCGTACACAACTAGTGTTTGTACCGGGTACGTTAAACAGCACCTCCTACATCACCAACATCATTCAGCCCGTTGTTGTGCCAGTTGTTAGGTCGGTCCATCGTGGTGTTTTCCAGCAAGATAACGCACGCCCACACACTGCACGTGCAACGCAACATGCACGTCAGAGTGTGAGACAACTTTCATGGCGTGAACGTTCACCGGATTTGTCCCCCATTGAGCACGTGTGGGATTTTATGGGACAACGACTTATCCGGTCTCCACGGCCAGCCACGACCATCCCCGATTTACGCGTCCAGGTTGAGGATGCTTGGAACTCAATAGCCCAAACTAACATCCAACATCTGTACGACAGACTCCATGCCAGAATTGCACAGTGTGACGCAGTTCATGGCGGTTCAACCTCGTACTAACCATGTTACATGGAAATGTTATTTTTCAGTTTACCAGCAAATACAGCTGCATTTTGCCATAATGTTTGGATCACGTTATCCTCTGTATTCCGTTATTATGCTGTATAAATTTCGTTGGTATCAGACGTCTCCTTCTTGGTGTTCTTTTTTCACTTTCCGCCAGTATATTAACAATGTGTTGACCAAACAGCTTGAAGCTAATTGTTGTGAAACCCGTTCAGCGAGAAAAAAAACCCCTAGTAAGTGGCTATGTGCCAAAGCGGAGGAGAAACCAACCGCAACAAAACAAGTAAGTAGAATAACACACTAAATTCCATGTAACTTGCACGTAGCCCTCAAAAAGTATAACAATTACACAAAATTGAAAAAAAAGGGAAATAACTTGAACACTGAAATTAACAATTGAGTAAAAGAACAATGACCTCAGGTAACTCTGTACCTGGAATCGGAACACATTCACGAGATGACATTACAAGTTCAACAAATCTATATGTACAAATATGAGAATAAACACAGGTTTCAAACAACTGCAGTAAACATTGGTACTGCGATTAAAATGCAGAAAACTAACAAAACAAGATACACTGCTGGCCACCCAAAATGCAACACCAAGAAGGAAGCATGCGTCGCCCGCGAGAGGACATGCAAACAATTAGCATTGCAGGGCATATGCAAATCATGTGCACCCGGCACGCCACCGAGAAATACTATAAGGAGGGTGCACGGAAGGCGGGGTGTAAGTAGTGGAATTGTGTTGTGCTGCCGGGCCTGTGCGTGGGAAGCTTCCTGATGCCTCGTCGCACAACACGACAGTCATTCCAGCACGTTTCGGAGTTCGACAGAGGACGAATAGTGGCTTATCTTGACAGCGGTTTATCGTACCGAGACATCGGCGACCGTGTGGGACGAAATCCAGCCACAGTGAGGCGAGTATGGTATTCGGTGGGTGCAGGAGGGATGGACATCCCGACGTGAGCGATTGCCGTGACACACCACCGAACGAGAGGACCGGCATGTTGTGCGGCGGGAATTGACGGCTCGCACCGCCACATCACGAACGTTAGCACAGGAGTTAGGATGTGTTGCGCAACAACCTGTGTCGGAACGTACCGTTCGACGTTGTCTACAGAAGCGGGGACTTGTCGCACGGCGCCCATTGCTCCGATTACCATTGACGTTACACCACCGGCGAGTGCGGTGGCAGTGGGCCGTTGAATGCCGCACCTGCACTACGGAATGGGACGACATTGTCTTCTCCGACGAATCCCGCTTATGCCTGCAACACCACGATGTCAATTCCGCGTGTGGCGGTACCGCGGCGAGAGACTGTATGACGCCTGCATTATGCATCGCCATACCAGTCCGTTGCTTGGCGTTATGGTTTGGGGCGCAATTGGATATGACACCCGCACCCCTCTGGTACGCATCGCCGGTACACTCAACAGCCACCACTACAACTCCGACGTTTTGGAGCCTGTAGTCTTCCCTTACCTGCAGGACCTGCCAGTGGACACGTTTCAACAGGACAATGAGCGCCCGCACGTGACACGCATCTTGCAACAATTCATCACAGCCCACCAGGAGTCACTGCTGCCGTGGCCCACCTGTTCTCCCGATATGTTGCACATCGAACACGTCTGGTCGCTGATCGGCAACCGAGTGGCCCGGCAACCACCACCCGTGATGAACTGTGGCAACGTGTGGAAGCAGCCTGGACCGACATACCCCAAACCCACATCCAAAGCCTCTTTCGTTCGATGCCGCGGCGTGTAACGGCCGTTATTGCCAGCCATAGAGGCCACACGAACTATTGATGTCTGCGTGTTCCACAAGTCGCACGGGCCTGTAAGCTCAATCGTTTCATCTTTGTATCTGTTGTTATGTGTCCAGTAAATCTGGCTTTGCTATCTCGTGTCCTTCTTGTTGTTGCATTTTGGGTGGCCAGCAGTGTGTATAATCAAAAAAATATCTGTTGTGGCTCAGATAATATATTTTGTATATCGCTCAAATGTATGTTACAATATGTAAATAAAGTGTGGTTAGTTGCAATGCCATGAATAAGAGCTTTCATTTGATACCAAACTTGGCCACATTTTGAACTAAATGCTGTTATACGTTTAAAACCATATATGATATCTGGCGGCCATTTAAAAAAAAACTGACGACCTTCCTGTCACGTACCCAAGATGCAAAACATCACATGGCACATATTTAATGACATCTGAAAAGAAATCCCGTATACGCAAACTCTCCAACAGGACGAGGATCGGCTCCCGCACTATATGGACGAGTTCTTATTTTTAACTTTTTGTCAAAATATGAAAAGCCACATTTCTACCAGCTGTCCTCCTCATGATTACTGGTAGCGTTTCGGTGAGGTTCGTGCTTAGCACGTATTTTTATTGTATGTGTTTTTGGGATTTTTTTGCTTTATTTTATTTGCTAGACTATCTTGTTTGCTGCATTGGTGCTACTTGTGTGTCTGACTTGTATTTTGCGCATTCGATATGTGCTTGGCATGGTTTTGTTCGGTTTTCGTTGATGACCAGGTGCCTTTTTTAACGTCGGTACTTGGAATACCACATTATATTTTATGGGTTACCTGCCTTACTTACATGTGGTTTGTGTTGACCTCTCATCGTTGCTTATCTGTTTGGTAGTGTTTAAGGTTGATTTTAGTATATATATATATATATATACTTAAGAGCAAAACTGAAGACTAAGGAAAAAATTTTAGAATTTAAAACGAAATGTGCAAAATAACCTAAAAATCAAAACGCGCAACGCAGCAGTTTTGAAAATTCAGAATACTCATTCTATAAAGAAGATACCTAAGCAAAAAAATACATATATAATTTTGACTCACACCTAATACAACATAGAAAAGGTTATGTATCTACCTGTGTGAGTAAAAGGAGAAAAGATAAAAAAATAAAATAAAACAACTGAATGTAGAAGGTGTCGAGAATACTGAGCCTTGGCTTTATCAAGGACCAGCAAAAACTCTGCATTTTCTCACTTCCACAAAGACCCAGTTGGAAATGGGTTTCTGCAAGGCCATAGATGCAAGTAACATTCCCACCTAAAATAGTTAAAAAATATATATATATAAGTCATGTCCTCCGTAGAGTAGCATGACCTAGCACTAGTTAACAATTTCGCTTGCATCCATTAACCTTCATGGCCCGACCCATGCTCTTCATCTGTTACTATTAAACAGAGAGAAGAAGATTAAAGAGAACTCAAGCTGTGAGAGTGACATAATAAATGGAAATGATTTTCAGCTATAACGAAATTCCAAGTTCGTTTGAGAGAGAATTTAAACCTGAAAAACAATGCAAAAGAAATCCAAATTTTACATTGCAATTAAAAAAAAAGGAAATGTTAATTTATAACGAACAGATTTTTGAAAGAAAACTTGAGTCTAAAACCCCTACTCTACAACTTATGACAGCACGAAAACGAGAATAAGTTAAAGATAAATATTAACTAAAGAAATCTTTGTGAAAGTTATATACCTTAAACAGTTAGTTGCAATATGTACAAAGTATTTCAGCAGTGCTTTAAGTGCATAATTAATTAGTTATTAAGAACTTAACTACTTTGAAAAAACAGCGCATAGACAGCGCATAGAAAAGGAACAGGCTTAGCCTTCTTCTGTTCCTAGGTACCCCAAAAGACGCTCAAAGTTACAAAGAAAAGTAAGAGTTAAAACCCGCAAAAATGTTAACAGACAAACCAATGCTTAAAAGCTGAAAAGCTAAAAAACGACAGAGAAAAGGTACATAAAGTACAAACATTGAACTTATAAAACCTAGAACCCAAAAACAAGGAAGAGAGCTTACCTCTTGTGTGACAAAAACTTTTCTCCACACAAGAGGAGAACATGGCTGACCCCTTCCGCCACTCCCTAGACGCTGGGGGGCAGTGAGGGTGGGGCTGATGGCCTCCTCATACAGCAAGATACCAACGCGCGGAGATTTTAACCAGAGAAAAAAAAATATATAAACTTAAGACTGTGGATCTGTATGATCAGAATGAGCAGAATTAACTCTCCAGAATACATGAGAAATATTATAAAATACACGAGCAGTTTATTTAATAATCTTTGCATTTTAGGTGGGAATGTTACTTGCATCTATTTTAGGTGGGAATGTTACTTGCATCTATGGCCTTGCAGAAACCCATTTCCAACTGGGTCTTTGTGGAAGTGAGAAAATGCAGAGTTTTTGCTGGTCCTTGATAAAGCCAAGGCTCAGTATTCTCGACACCTTCTACATTCAGTTGTTTTATTTTATTTTTTTATCTTTTCTCCTTTTACTCACACAGGTAGATACATAACCTTTTCTATGTTGTATTAGGTGTGAGTCAAAATTATATATGTATTTTTTTGCTTAGGTATCTTCTTTATAGAATATATATATATATATATATACTGTGAAAACACCCCCTTGTCTACGCCGCGCATTGAATCCTGGTCCCCTCACTCCGGAGTAAGTCGCTCTCCCAACTGAGTTACGCGGGCATGTGCTCTCATTGCTATCTGTCTTTATCTCGTGTTTATCCTGCGGTGCAGGCAATCCACATCTCCCCCACCTCACATAAAGAGGGCCGAGTGCATGGCCCACGGGTTAACCGGGACCACGTGTCGCTGTAGGCAATCATCCGCTGAAGAACGTGCATTTGAGAAATCCCAGACAATTTGGTGTGTGGAACGTAACATCACACACATTTATTTTTTCGAAGCACTGAAGAAGGGATTCTCAGTTTTCCCGTCTCGCGGTGTGGAAAGAACCTCACACCATTGCGAGAAACTTAACGGCTGGGTCATCCTGGAAGTTCGGGCGCCAATGTGAAAACACAGGTTTGTCCACTCCGGAGTAAGTCGCTATCCCAGCTGAGCTACGAGGACATGTGCTCTCATTTCTACCTACCTTAACCTCATGTGCGTCCTGCGGCGCGGGCATTTCACAACCCAGCAAAAACACAAGTGTTGGGAAACTGCTGGCCACCAGCTGGCAGTGATGGGTCACTGCTGGCTGAAATCGGCCACTCGCGGCCCGGTAGCGGTCCGTTGGTAGCAGCGCAATCAGTTGGCGAGCCATTGATGGCCCTGCAGCATCGTCGTGAATTGCGGGCCACCACGCAAGTGCCACTAGTGGCCCGTAGCTGGCAACCGATGAAACGCCAGCACCAAGTGGAAGCAATGGGACCGCGCATGCGCAGAAACAACACGTGCTGCGTATCTCCTGGTACCAGTTAGTTGAAGACGACGCTATCGCCATCGTGTTATTTTAGTTGACGTTAAGAAAAAAAAAAAGCCATACGTAGAGGCGAATTAATTTCCTAATGAAATGCCATGTCGACAAAGATATCAGATTAAGTCATGGAATACCAGATTATAGCCGTGAAATACACACACTCCATGCCCATGAATAACAAGAAATATTTGAAACCGTTTGAAACAACAGTCCTGGAAAACCATTAAAAAAACGTTTGTTGGAAAAAGAAAAAGAATTATACGCCTACAAAATTTATCAATTATTTGAAAGAAGAGTAAAAAAAAAAAACAGCAACGCTATGTGAATATAATGTACTCATCCATGGGTTGAATACACAGGACTGGAGGAATTCGCTTCTAAAATTAACGAGAAGTAAAATGAAATATCTTTCCTCTTTAAAACAAATGTAGCTTCGGACAACGGAAAGGAAAGATACAACGTAAAAAATGTAACAGAATGTGACATGAACGGGTAAATATATGAATTCAACAATCGCCTTTCAAGACGACAAGGACAGCACAAAACTTTGGAAAGCGCCTTTGAGTTGGCACACTCCTTGAAAATGAGTTAATTTTCCGTAAGGTAAAAAAAAATCTATCGTTACGTTGCAAAAATAAATTTATCAATTACATGAAACTGACATTTATGAAAAATACCTCGCAATATTGTAAAATTAAAGAGAGAACCATTCGATTACACATTTCGCAGCAAAGAGACAGCTTCAAGCACACGCTTGCGTATGGCAGGTCAGTCCTGTCGGTAGAGAGCACGCCTCCCACGCTGCCAGCCCTGACTCGCTTCCACCCAGATCCAGACGAGCGTTTTTCCCGTCTGTTGAAAAAATGTCTCCAGCGAAGTGCTGTAATTTAGAAGTTTCGGAAGGGGGGGGGGGGGAGAAATTTGTAGCTTTAGTAAACTGCGGCTATCCTTTATTGTTTTTTTAATGGCTACTACTGGGTAATTGGCGGACAAGATTCTGCAAGCGATCAGTTACGTCACTTGACCGCCGGCTGCCACTGCAGGGAAACTAGCGGACTACATTAGGCTAGCCATCATTTATGGCACGTGCTTGCAGGGCCTCTGAAGGGCCACTTGTGGCAGCTGCTGCCTGTGATGGATAACTGATGACCCTGTTGTGGCCCATAACAACTGATGGGGGTGCCAACTGTTGGCCTGAACTGCTGGTCCTTCTGTTGGCCGCCCGGACATATTATTGACGGTTCGGCAGCGACAAGATAGTGCTGGGCCAGCAAGACTGTTTTTGCTGGGAACATATATATATGTTCCCTGAAAAAAATTATGCGGTATGTTAAGCCGAAAATATTCACAAGGCCTTATTCCTGGTAAGCGATTTCAGTCCAGAAAAAACTTATTTCAATTGTGTTTTCGGAAGCGCAGATGTTGTTACAAATATAAAACAAGAAATTTATATCTACGACACCCTCCACTGGCTAGACAGTTATCTGCCAAAAATTAAAATTATACGGAGAGCACATTCCACCAGGAGCTGTATCCGATACAAAATATAACTTTTCAAATTGGAATTTTAAAAGCAGACAATCAGGAAAATCGCAATTTACTTTTACACCCATACCGACAACTCTATAGATTAGTTGAACAAAGATCTGCATCTGAAATGGTGTTTGTTATAAATGGCATCAAAAATACTTTTTGCAGTCAGATATTTAGAAATATTATAATTTTTTTTGATTGGGGATTTAACGACCGCCGTTAGCAACTCGGTAGGCTATATGCAGTCGCGCGTCCATAATGTAGAGCCACTGACTCCAGGGAAGAGACAGAGACACTGCCGTGAGGCAAACACAACATCCATGCCTAGCCGGATTTCGAACCTTGACCCATCTCGGAGGAATGGTCAAAAGACAGCGCTTATTCTACGGTGCAATCTAGGCCGCGTAATAATTAGGAATGAAATGTGTTTTGAATTCAATAGCAGGTAAATTTACGCCCTGTGGCGGCGAAGTTGCGCATCGAGAAAAACCGGGAAGGTGGATCATCACTCTCAAATTTTGGACTTCCCGACGTAAAAAGCTTTTTTGTTTTTTAAATCGGAGTTATAACTGCAGAGATTTAATAGCCACAAGCGGACAGACGGACGGACGGAAGGACAACGTGGTACCATAAACTTGTACTTTTTCGAAAAGTGCTAAAACGAGTGAGTACCCAGCAGAAACACAAGGCTGGGAAACTGCTGGCCACCGGCTGGCAGTGATGGGTCACTGCTGGCTGAAATCTGCCGGTCACGGCCCGGTAGTGGTCCGTTGGTGGCAGCGCTATCAGTTGGCGAGCCATTGATGGCCCTGCAGCATCGGCGTGAATTGTGGACCTCCAAGCAGGTGCCACTAGTGGCCCGTTGCTGGCAACCAATGCAACCCACAACAGGTGGTGGAAGCAACGGGACTGCGCATACGCAGAAGCAACACTTGCTGTGTCTCTCATGGTACCATTTAGTTGAAGACGACGCTATCGCCATCGTGTTATTTTAGTGGATGTTAAGAAAAGAAATCCATATGTAGAGAGGCGAATTAATTTCCTAATGAAATTTTACGTCGACGAAGATATCAGATTAAGCAGTTAAATACTAGATTACAGCCATGAAATACACCCACTCCATTCCCATGAATAAAAAAATCATGGAATGGAGTGGATGAATAACAAGAAAAATTTGAAACCGCGTGCAACAAATGTCCTCAAATGTTAAACAAATGACAAACCATTGAAACAACGCTTATTGGAGAAAAAAAAAAGAATTATACGCATACAAAATTTATTAATTATCTGAAAGAAAAAAAAACCCAACGCTATGTGGTGTACTCATCCATATGTTGAATACACAAGACTGGGAGGAATTCGCTTCAAAAAATAACGAGAAGTAAAATAAAATATCTTTTACTCTTTAAAACAAATGTAGTTTCGGACAACGGAAAGGAAAGACACAACGTTAAAAATGTAACAGAATGTGACATGAACCCGGGTAAACATATATTTATCCAACAATCTCTTTTCAAGACGGCAACGATAGTACAAAACTTTGGAAAGCGACTGTAAGTATGTGTACTCCTTGAAAATGAGTTAAGTTCCGTTAAGGTAAAAAAAAAACTTTCGTTACGTTGGAAAAATTAATTTATGAATTATATGAAACTGACTTTTATGAAAAATACCTCGCAGTATTGTAAAATGAAAGAGGGAAGCATTCGATTACACTTTGCATACGAAACACACAGCCTTAAGCATCCGCGCGAGCACGGCAAATTAGTCCGGTCGGTAGAGAGCTCAGCTACCACGCCAACGGCCCTGGTTCAAATCAACTCAGATGCAAGCGGGCATTTTTCCGGACTGTTGAGAGAATTTCCCCAGCGCAGTGCGTTAATTCAGAAGTTTCGTAAGAGTAGAAAAAAAAATTAGCTTTGGGAAACTGCGGTTGTCCTTTTTTTTTTTTTTTTTTTTTATTATGGCTACTACTGGGAAATTGGCGGACAAGATTCGGCAAGCCACCAGTTACGTCACGTGGTTGCCGGCTGCCACTACAGGAACACATTAGGCTAGCCATCATTTCTGGCACGTGCTTGCAGGGCAACTGAAGAGCCACTTGTGGCAGCTACTGCCTGTGATGGACGACTGATGGCCCTGTTGTGGCATATGAGAACTGATGGGTTGCCAACTGTTGGTCAGCTGTTCGCCTGAACTGCTGGCCCTTCTGTTGGCCGCCCGGACATTTTATTGACGGTTCGGCAGCGGCAACATAGTGCTGGGCCATTGCTGGCAGTGCTGGCCCAGCAAGACTGTTTTCGCTGGGTAGCAAAAGGTGGTTTGACTTACAGTTATTTTATTACGCATGAAAATATTAAAATAAAAATCGCTTTGCTGTTGCAGTATAGGAAACAAATACTACAACTTTTTAGATAAGAATATCATTCCATTAATAAAACCGCATTCCGGGAACAAAAGATATCATTCTACTGATAAGTGGAGAAAAAAATATAACCTCAAGTATTAATCCGCAATAATACCCTGGAGAGTTAATAAAAAAGAAACAGAAGATCTCGCGATAAAGATGCAGAAAGAGTTTCACCATTTTGTTCTCCCTTCGGCAACATGGAAAAGCATTAAAGTTCACTCTTTCCATTTAAGAAAGGTAAAAAAAGAAATAAGGTTGGAAGTGAAAAAGTTAAGGGGAAAAGTGAAACGCGATAGCCATCTGGTATCGGCCTAAAGATAGCTCCGGGGAAAAAGAGAAAACAGAGGTGGATATCCCATTTCGATTACTGGTCTCAAGCTTTCAATGGTCTCCACTCACAGTTTTCGGTCTTTAACAACTTCTTATTTCTCCAATGCGAAGCTGAGGAGCTCTCACCAACTCTCCCGTATTGAGGAGGCAGAAGTCGATATGGTTCGTACTGCGCAGCTCCGAAGAACGGCTCCAATTTAAACGGAGAACACGAGCTGATGCGACCAGAATGACGTTTGGTTCTCTCGAAGGCAGATCACTAAATCTGCAAAGGGAGTCGCTTGCCACCGGTGAAAATGAACAACGTGGTTTTTCCCCCCACTATCTCCATTACGCTTCAGTAGATTACAAGAGGCTAAGATTACACGAAAAAATCCCTCGTTCCCTAATGGTCGTGATGTGAAACCTTCCTGTCATAACTGAGAGGAATAATTCCACTGATATTCATTTATAAATCTTGGAAGATTCCATTAATACATGCTTGGGACGATTGCAATTTTAAAATTTCTATTCCCGATTTCTAGTGTATTCCGTACAAACACCTGGCAACTAATTATACAAATCTCACAATGGAAATTTTGTGTTTGTGCTTCCAGGGATATTTCAGTTCATTCACTGGTGTAATAAATTCCGGTTTCGATTTGAATGTAAGTACTACATTTTATATATATTTCAAAGAGTTAAACTTGCCAAGCTTCAAATGAAGACTTGAACCGAAAAGGAGGAAAGTTTATCATAAAACTTGTTTTTGCATAATTTGTGAGACTCATATGGTTTGTGCAAGCTTTGCACATAATTCTTGTGGAATTTTTTTCTGAGCGGACTCATCAAAATAATTTTAGCCGGAAGTAATGGTGTTACTTGTGCTTAAATACGCTTCGCCTGTAGAGAAAATATTTTAGCTACTGAAAAATAGAACATGTTTAAGGAGAATGCCATCAGTACGTCTTCATAGCAAATTGTAAATTCTCTCGTGGTTATAAATAGAATAAAGATACATCAAGATACCAAAGCAAACATTTCGGAAACAATATTATAAGCATTGACATCTAAATTTTCTCAATATGTTTGATTTCGTGAAAACAAAAAATGATAACTAAAAGCGTACCATTGACTTAAGTAGCATATGATTCATATCTAAATTGGATTTCCTTGCCGTGCGTTTTGTGACGGAGGAAAAGTGTGCTGTTTAGCTGATTATATTCCAAACATACGGTATTGGTGCTAATTTTAAGAAAAGAAAGTACTGTTTCTACCTTTCCTGATTTCTCCTTTCGATAAGTTTTTAGTACTTTACTGCGCTTTTCACTTTGAGAATTATTAAAGAAGAACGGAAAAGATTCGTGGAATAAAAAAAATATGGCATTTTAAAAATTAAATTTCCAAACAGCACACATGCTGAGCAAATAGCACGTGGTCTTGGATTATATACGGATGAACGTCATCTCCAAATATTTTTAATAGATCAAACACTATTTCAAACTCTGTGATGACAGCATGAGTAAAACTACACCAGACAAACTTCAAATATAAAACATTTGAATGAAGACACTGCAAAATAAATAAATAAGGATAAATTTTGAAAACGTTGCGTTTTCCAATATTGTTATACTACTTGGAATTGACTTCCACGACATCGTGTGGAGCCGTTTTCATCTTTTATATACTGAAATATTGTACAGTCTCTGAAACGTAGATATGATTTGCATTCTTTAGCATACAGACATACTCTTCTTCAAAATCGTCTCCAAGTGGGATTTTCGAAGCATAAGATTGCAAATAGTTTCTGCAGCTTTCAAAAGTATATGCAAAAAAAAAAAAAAAAAAAGATGCTTTCAAACGTTACAAAATAAGATACGTCAGGAAAGCTTTAGCAACTGTTCAGCGGGGAATTTCGTGTACTTTGTAGTCTCTCTGGATTTCTGATTCTACGAAGAAAATGATCTTCTTGGCTTACTTTGTTACGTTCTCCTTCAACATTCAAGGTAAGTGAAATACATTTGCATGTTGTTGTTTTTTTCTTCAAAGTACCTCATTTACATCTAGGTACAATCTTAATGAGTGTAATTATTAGTTTCAACGCGATATTTTCTATCAGTGCTACTAATTCATGCACATTTTAGGATATTCTTAATTATTTGAATTGCCGATGAAAGAGAATTTTCTTGTATACATTCAGTGCGTCTTTAATTTCGGAATCTCACAAAGTGTATATTTCATGATACGTAGCTGCACAATCTGATCTTATACATAAGACTTCACCTAGGGATTTAAAGATCTTTAGCATAAAATTGGCCGTACTGATTTTTCACTTTCATTTTAATGAAATAAATTCATGGCGTATATTTGAAGCAGCGATGTTTTCCACGCACAATTGTAATTATATTCGTAATCCCGACGAAAGAAATACTTTCAATAAAAATAAATAAAACCACACCAAGTGAGAACGGTTTGATTCATGCTATAACTAACCCTAAAACATTTTTCATAGAGTAGAAACCCGCTAATCCGAGACTCTTGGGACCAAAACTAACCAGGAATACCCAAAACCCCGATTAAACGCAATCACAAATTACGACATGCAGAAAATTAAATATATATGAGAATATAAAAGCGCTTTACAAATAATTTTGATAATTAGCGAATGAGATAAACTCTATATCGGGCAACATAATATACACTGAACTGCCAATAATTCATGTGATACGCAACTACCCAGCGAATACAGTCTTGCTGGCACAGCACTATGTTGCTTCTGCTGAACCGTCAATAAAATGTCCGGGTGGCCAACAGAAGGGCCAGTAGTTCAGGGCAACAGTTAGCACCCCCATCAGTTGTCATATGCTACAACAGGGCCATCAGTAATCCATCACAGGTAGTAGATGCCACAAGTGGCCCTTCAGCGGTCCTGCAAGCACGTGCCATAAATGACGGCTAGCCTAATGTAGTCCGCTCGTTTCCTGGCAGTGGCAGCCGGCAATCATGTGACGTAAGTGATGGCTTGCCGAATCTTGTCCGCCAATTTCCCAGTAGTAGCCATAAAAAAATAAAGATAACCGCAGTTTCCCAAAGCTACACCTTTTTTCCCCCGTTACGAAACTTCTGAATTATGACACTGCGCTGGGGAAATTTTCTCAACAGACCGGAGGCATTTCAGTCCCGTCGGTAGAGAGCTGGGAGGCGAGCTCTCTACCTACGGGACTGAAATACCACGCACGAGCGTGTGCTTGAAGCTGAGTCTCTTTCCTGCGGAATGTGTAATCGAATGGTTCTCTCTTTGATTTTACAATATTGCAAGATATTTTTCTTAAATGTCAGTTTCATATAATTCATAAATTTATTCTTTTAACGAAACGATAGTTTTGTTTTTTTACCTTAAGGAAACTTCACTCATTTTCAAGGAGTGTACCAACTTAAAGGCGCTTTCCAAAGTTTTGTGCTGTCCTTGTCGTCTTGAAAGGCGATTGTTGAATTAATATATTTACCCGTTCATGTCATATTCTGTTACATTTTTAACGTTGTATCTTTCCTTTCCGTTGCCCGAAGCTACATTTGTTTTAATGAGGAAAGATATTTTCTTTTACTTCTCGTTATTTTTAGAAGCGAATTCCCCCAGTCCTGTGTATTCAACCCATGGATGAGTGCATTATATCCACATAGCGTTGCTTTTTTTATTTTACTTTTTTTTTTCAAATAATTGATAAATTTTGTACGCGTAAATTTTTTTTTTTTTCAACAAACGTTTTTTTTAATGTTTTTGCAGGACTGTTGTTTCAAGCGGTTTCAAATTATTTCTTCTTATTCATGGGAATGGAGTGGGTGTATTTCACGGCTGTAATCTAGTATTTCATGGCTTAATCTGATATCTTCGTCGACGTGGCATTTCATTAGGAAATTAATTCACCTCTCTACAAATGGCTTTTTTTCTTAACATCCATTGAAATAACACGATGACGATAGCATCGTCTTCAACTAACTGGTATCACGAGAGACACAGCAGTGTTCATTCTGCGCATGCGCAATCCCGTTGCTTCCACCTGGTGTTGGGATTGCATCGGTTGCCAGCTGCGCGCCGTTAGTGTCACTTGGTGTCAGGTCCGCAATTCACGGCGATGCTGCAGGGCCACCCACCTATGGCTCGCAAACTGATGGCGATGCTGCAGGGCCACCCACCTATGGCTCGCAAACTGATGGCGCTGCCACCCATGGACCGTTACTGGGTCGTGAGCGGCAGATTTCAGCCAGCAGGGACCCATCACTGCCAGCTGGTGGCCAGCAGTTTCCCAACCCTTGGGTTTTTGCTGGGTAGTATCGTGCAGGACCCTCTCTGGCCCGGCGAAGTGCAGCAACTCGACGTGGCATTGATCCCACAAATGGCTAGAAGACTTCTGGAGAGATGTTGAGCCATTCCCTTTGAATAGTCGCCCACCATTTCTTAGTATTTGTAGGTGCAGGATCTTGGATGCGAATAGACCTTTTCACCACGTCCCATACCTGCTCTATTGGGTTCATGTCGAGCGAACGTGGTGGCCACACCATCCGTCGGAACTGTCCAGAATGCTCCTAAAACCAATTGCGGACAACATGGGCCCGATGACATGGTACATTGTCTGCCTTATAGAAAATTCATCAAGCCATGGACCCTTGATATCAAGTTGGATCAGTACAGACTGGTAATTTCCCAGTGATGGTTTCCAAGTATTTATTACATGGTCTCCAAGTTCAAATACTTCATAGATATATGAAATACTTGAAGAGCTGCAAATGGTCACCGAGCAGAGCAACAACACGATTACCGTATAATGAGGTGTTTACTAGGACCAGAGGACTCAAAACGTGCCCGTAAGTTCACCCTACACATGTATGGAATAACTACCAGCTTGTACAGTGCCTCTTTAACAGCTTGAATCATCCGCGTACTCGGTTGTATTGCCCAGTGCGTATATAAAGCGATAGACATCCTTGCCAGGTGTCAGAGCTGTTTTCGGCATGAGAATGACAAGTAATAACGATTTAAGAGATTTTCAACGCGGTGTCGTAGTTGGCCCTCGTGAGATGGGCCATAGTATTTTGGAGGTAGAACCGAAGTTCGGATTTTCACGGACGACCATTGCAAGGGTGTACAGTGACTACAAGAATTCCGGCAAAATCTCTAACCTACGATACCAGAGTGGCCGTAAAAAGACATTGGGTGAAGGTGACCATCGTCGGCTGTCAAGAATCGTTTCACGCGACACTATCGAAGGTACGATCGGAATTCAATGCTGGAGCTTCAACAAGTATCGACGTCCGGACTGTGCAACGTACCCTGCAATATATAGGCTTTGGGAGCCGACGCCCAACTCAAGTCACCTTGATGTGTGCACGACACAGAGCTATGCGCCTCGCTTCGGCACGGCAACACAGCCACTGGACACAAGTAGCATGTTCTGACGAGTCGCGTTAACAACTGTATTGGGCAGATGGAAGGATTCGTGTGTGGCGCAAACTCCATGAAGCCATGGATTCCGCCTGTTAACAGGGAACGGTAGCGGCTGTTGGGGGGGGGGTCAATAATGGTATGGGGGTTCTTTATCGGGACTTCACTGGGACCCCTGGTACGTCTACATACGTCTGTGACCGGCCAACGCTATGTGCCTGCATCCTTTCCGACCAGTTACATTCGTTCATGCCCTGCAATCATGCTGATGGGTCGGACCTGTTCCGACGGGACAATGCACCTCCACACAAGTGTTGGAACGCCGTTATATCGCCACCAACACTTGTGTGCACCTCCACAAGTGTTGGTGGCGATATAGGCTCCCAAAGCCGATATCGCCACATTATGGTTAGAGGAGCATTCATCTGAGTTTAGGGTGTTGCTTTTCCCACCTACGTCGCCAGATCTGAACGTGATAGAACACATTTGGTATGCCATGCAACCCGCTGTCAGCAAGTATGGTGTGCATTGCGGACAGCATATTTCCAGAAGCTAGTGGAGTCCACGCCCCGTCGTATTTCTGCAGTCCTGCGCTCCCGTGGGAGATTTACCAAGTATTAGACTGGTGTACCGGATTTTCTGGCACTTCAGTGTATTTTGTACCTCTTATGTGGATGTTATTTGAGCCAATGTTGATTGTCTATTAGCATTGATAATTCTGGACAGACGCCCCTGTTCACAGTCATTCAGCTCCCGTGGTCAGCCACTGCGCTATCCACGGTAGGTGGCAATGCCTTCCATGTGGTATTCTCGGTACACCGGGACATCATGAATCTAGAAACACTGAATGGTCGTACAACTTCTAAAACTGAATGTCCCATCCGTCTGGCTCTCACTACCATGCCTCTTTCAAACTCCGATAATTCACGTCGGCTTGCCATAATCCTACTGGCGGTTGTTCAAACTAACTCACGAGATTACACCTCGCAACTGATAGAAATCGTGGAGTGCGTCGAAGCTATTATACGACGGGTAGCGCCAGTTAAAGATTTGCATACTACTATCACGTGTTCAGTGTAATTAGAAATGGAAGAGGTCATCAGGTATCGGTTGTTTGCATTATTTCTTTTTTGGCAGCAGCATCACATCCTCCTTTTGCAGAAACAGCATTGAATTGTGATGATACTTGTAACTGGTCGGCATATCCATGACCTTTTTTCCTTCTCACAGACATTTTCGTGAGACGCAAAATCCTTCAGGGGTGCTGTCGAGTCCTGGCGCCTCCAGACAACTTGTTTTCAAGGCCTAGCTACGTTTTTACGCTTTCCAACAGTAGGTTGAAGAAGCGTATATTCTCCAACTTTCTCCGTCTGTCTGTCCGTCTCTCTGCCTCTTTGCACGATAACTCGCGTAAAAATTGTTCGATTTCGATGAAATTTTAGTATGTGGTAGGGGTCCACCTGGGGACGCATTCTGCTGAAAATGGGCGAAATGGGGTCAAAGATCAGGACATAGGAGCCGGATCTATTCCATTGCAAGTATGCATCATAACTCACGTAAAAATGTTCCGATTGCGACATAATATTGGGTAACAATTCATATTTTTGACAGTTTTCTTCAATAACTAAAAGTTCTAAAATCTATTTAAATCAAAGCAAGTGTAGCGGTGAGGAGGATTATTTCAAGAGTTAATGTAGATAAACACTAAACATGGAACTCAAATTGAGTAAATGTTTTTCAGAAAACTAAGAAAAATCAAAAACATGTTTGGTTTAAGAGTTAATAAAAACATTAAGCACTGAACTCTTTCAGGAAAATGTAAAAAAACTCGGAAACCTTTAATGGAGATTTCATGCTGACAAAAATTCGAACAAATATCGCTGTAGAACAAGCACTAAACGCCATTTTTTTTTAGGTTAAGATTCGAAAGATTCGAATGAAGAAAAAAGCGCAAACATTCGTGTTTAAGAATCTCGAATCTTCTTCAAGATTCGCGGGATTCGAATGTCCCATCCGTAATTTTTATTAATGTAATTATGCTGTTCGCGCCTAGTTAGAATTTTCTGAAAACCACAGGTTTGATTGCGACCACGAATGTGATAAAAGATATGCTTAAGTCTCATTTAATTAGAGATATCTGTCTAGAATGCGTTGAGCCACCTGTTGTCCTAATGCTAGCTGCCATACGACGAGGCATAATGAACTCCACGAGTTCAGGAAAGAGTTGCAGGTTTCGCCAAGACATGCCTTCTCCAAATCTGTACATATTTGACTCAGTTTCGTAGCCGATTTGCAAGTGCCCCAAATAATTTCGGTCGGATTTAAATCCCTGCTTCTTGGTGTCCATTCGAATGTTTCAAATTCAGCTCTTGTGATTATGTACTAGCCATGTTTGGCCTTCCGGACGGGGAAAAAATTGTTGTAATACGTCATTACCACTGAGATGAATGCTGGACTTAAAAATGTGAAAATTGTCGGCTAGGATTTCCACTTATTTGGGCAGAATCCATATCGATTGTACACGTACCAGAGATCGCACATCATTCCAGCTGAAGACAACCCAGACCAACACGTACCATCACTAGCCTGTAATGGCCCAATTTGATATGAAGGGTCCATGGCTTCATGAAGTTGCTGTAAATCGAGTGTACACTTACCAAAATTACCACATCATTCCAAATGAAGGCAACCCAGACCATCACTGTGTAATTACCAGCCTGTATTGATCCAACTTGACATGGAGGGTCCATGGCTTCATGAATTTTTATAAGTCAACTATACACGTACCAAAAAGCCCAAATCATTTCAGTTGAAGACAACCCAGACTATCACTGGGTCATCACCAGCTTGTACTAGTCAGGGTTGGTTAAAGTGGGCCCAGCTTGAAAAAATCCACCGGGTTTTTTCGGGCTGTACCCAGTTGAAAAAACCCACCAAAAAACCCACCTGGGTTTTTCAAAATTATATTTTATTTTTGCTTTTACAATACTCTTAATTTAATCAGTATCCAATATATTTTATTTTACAATTAGTTGGAGATTTAATTTGATCGATCAATTTCGTCCATTACCTGCTGCATCACATCGGAGAGAGACGGTTGCTATAGCTGCTCGCTCTGCGCACTGGGACCGGGAAAGGGGGGGAGTTTTCATAAACCACCTTTAGTCTTTAATTTTTCCCTCTGCAGGATCTAACCACTAGCTGTTTTTGGCTAGCTTCAGTAAATTGTGAGAAATCTACTTTCCGAGCTCTTCGCCAAATACGTTACTGAAAGAAATTTTGTCTGATAATGCCAGGGTTTTTTTTTTTGCAAATTTTCACCAATTGTAACAGTTATTTAATAGCATTAAACCAGTAATTGTTACATTTCCAGTTTTTACCACTTTTGTAATTATTCTGTGTTGATATAACTGATTCACAAAAACAAAATATTTAAGAGTGAGACCAGACTTAAAAACAATGATTGTTGTTCCTTTCGTCTGTAAGATTTACATTTTCCTTTTCCACGCATCGTTTTGTTCTTTATCTTCAACCTTGCACTGTGTTTTTTAAATTTCCTCTCTTCAGCTATACACTGAGTGGCCACTTTATTATGACCACCTGACAGTTTTAAGCAGATGACTATGGTTGCACGCTGTTGTCGCCAGAGCGCGAGGCTAGTATAAAAAAGGAAAGCTTAGTGCTTGCGACAGTAGTAGAAGTAATTTTTGGTTGACGATATGGGTAAAAAATACGATTTAACGGACTTTCAGCGTGGGATGAGTGTAGGAGCTCGGAGCCGTGGAGCGAGCATCACCGAAACCGCTGCATTCGTGAAATGTTCCAGAGCAGCTGCTGTTAAAGTATTTAAAGACTGGACTGTCAGCCAAAAACTGGGTCTCTACGTGCAACGTGTGGTCGTTATCGACTAGTGAATGCTCGGGCGGAACGGAGTGTGTCCAGATTGGTAACAGACAGCAGAAGGGCAACAGTGCAGCAAATTACAGACCTTCTTAATCAAGGATCCCCGGAAATGATCTCTGCGCGCACTGTTCGCCGTACACTGCATCGAATGGGATATGGCAGCAGAAGGCCTGTTCGAACACCTTTGCTGTCGGCAGTTAACAAGAGAAAACGTCTCTAGTTCGCACAGGAGCACAAGGATTGGACAGTCGATAATTAGAAACAAATTATGTGTTCCGATGAATCACGTTTTCAGTTGCACCATGCCGATGGCCGAGTGAGAATTCGGCGGAAACAACACGAAAGCATGGATCCCAATTGCATTGCTACAACCCTTCAAGCTGGTGGTGACAACGTTATGGTTTGGGGGAAGGTTTTCTTGGCATGCTTTGGGCCCTTTAGGTCGCGTTGATCAATGTCTGACTGGCACATCATATCTAAACATCGTGGCGGACCAAGTGCATCCTGTCATGTGGATGGTTTATCCCAATGGCGATGGCTACTTTCAACAAGATAATGCATCCTGCCATAGTGCTCGTATTGTACAGGATTGGTTTCAAGAACATGCCGGTGAGTTTACTTTGCTTACGAGGCCCCCAGAATCTCCAGATCTCCACCCCATTGATAATTTGTGGGATGAAGTTGAACGAGCCATCAGACAGATGGATCCACAAACCTGCAATCTCACACTCCTGGAAAGTGCTATTCATCAAGCATGGTCTCAGATTCCACAAACCACCTATCAACATCTCGTGGAGTCCATGACACCAAGAATCGACGCAGTATTAAATGCAAAAGGTGGCCCAACGAAGTACTGAGGAGGTGGTCATAATAAAGTGGCCACTCAGTGTATATTCTGTCACTTTAGTTTTTAATCGCACCTTTTTATGCACACCTCTACCATTTTCGCCGTGGGTTTCTTGTGATTTGATGAATCCATGGTAAAGAAAAATATTGAAAAAACCCTAAAGTGAATTTACTGAAGCAAAAAAAGAAGCAAACAAGTGATACATTTAACACAGTAAAAAGAAAAAAAAATAGTGGATTTCCTCGTGATTCAAAAGACTTTTGGGGAATGTTTGAAAACATTTCGAATCCCTTTTTAAAACAAACAAGTTAGTAAAATCATGCAATGTATTGATTATGATACGCTTTCCAACATACCAGAAATCTTTACTCAAGTTATTACACAAGTTATGAAGATAATGGCTGTAGAATAAACCTCTATGCTATGACCTGACCTTTGACCCCATTTCGATTATATTCAACAGAACCGGTAAAATATACTTCCGGATCAACATGATAAAGTTTTGTCACAATCGAAACATTTTTACGTAAGTTATAAACGCATAAGGGCGATGGAATGAATCCCGATCCCATGTCCTGACCTTTGACCACATTTTACTCACTTTCAATAGGGTTTGTCCCCAGGTGGTATCCTACCACATACTAACATTTCATCGGAATCGAACCGCATTTACACAAGTTATGATGCATAAGGGCAATGGAATGCATCCCGCTCCTATGTCCTGACTTTTCACCCCACTTTACCCGTTTTCAATAGGGTTCGTCCCCAGGTGGAGCCCTAACCACATACTAAAATTTCATCGAAATCGAACAATGTTTACCTTAGTTATCGTGCGGACGGACGGACAAAGCTGGAGCATATAATCTTCTTCAACTTACGGTTGGGAAGCGTAAGAAAGACACCGATAACGGACTATGTGTGTCTTTTTGTTGGGCACAGAACTGTTGGGTGCAGACTATGGGAAGGTGCGGACAAACTGCTTATTTTTTTAACTATTTCACGCAAATACCCTGGTTTCTATAAATTAAGCAACAAACTGAAAAATCGCTATAATTGGGTGAAATATAGTTCAAATTGCACGAAATTTGCATATACTACGGGCGAAGGAATACAGCTTTGGTGCACGGAAGGCAAATAAATGGCGCTGGCAGCACTTTATGCAAATACGCAAGAGCTTAAAGCCAGGTGTTTCGGAGGGAGTCGCCAATTCATGTGCCTTGTTGAATGACAAGATTTTCAGAAAGTGATTTTGTTAAAATGGCTTCGAGACGTCTTTACAGCGAAGTTATGCTACAGAGCGACTGGCCGACGCTTGGGATCCGTTCATTTGCTTTTTAAGAGGTGTCTGGTGACTTTTGTCAAGATATTGTATGTTCATATCCAGAGAAATGGCTATCAGATTGAACATTTAAGAAAGAAATAATTTTATTTTAAACATTAATTATATTCCTGGAAAATCGTTGTTAACATGTGTGACCATCTTCTGTATATCTCTTAAAGGACGAACTATCATTGGCAATAATCTCATCTCTATCACTGCATCTTCATACCTTGAAAGTGTATTCTCTACCTTCCCTCTTCCTTAATAATATCTCTAGGGATTTCATCAACTTTATCTGGCAATCCGCTTACCGGGTTTCTAAAGATATTCTTATTCTTACTTCCAACTGTGGAAGTCTCAATCTTATATCCATTCATCATATGTATGCTGCCCATCGTCCCTCTTATTGCATTCAGAGCTGTTTACTTGCCCAAATAATGCTACGGTCAACATGAATGCGTTTATCTCTCCTTTAAATCATCACTTAACCATGGCCCTCTTTCTCCGTATGAACCGGTGCCTAAATATCCTAATCAATCTGCCTCCTGTCAAGCGTGCAGCCATTACAATCTGGACACAACTCAAAGTAACGCGTATTGTTTCTGATACTGTACTGTACTTGCTCTAAGATCCACTTTTTCATTGATCAATTGTACACCCTGCGAATTAAGATTACTATATTTTGCGGTTTATAATTAGATGTGGAATATACAGTAAGTCGAATGGGTCAAATTTCTGAATTTCCTTACCTTCATTCACAGAAAAGGCGACCCTGACTATAAGACTAGGTTAAAAAAAGAATTACAATTAGCGTTTCAAAATTTTGTACATATATATATTTTAATGTTCCAGTAAATATTAAAAAAAAGAGAAAGTGAAGTAAAACTTCCTAATTTTTCTTTCGGGGAAAAAGTTGAGTTTCCTGAGTTTGTTACTTTTTTTTTACGAATTGACTGTATACACGTACTGCTGCGAATTCGTCCAGGAAATATTTCTCACAGGGCTGATAGATGGCAGCACATCAACGCTCGGTCCTCTTATTTTATATCGCGCGGTGCGTATTGGCTCAGTTGTGTTTTGCAACGGGATCACTGCCGTAGCCGTAAGTTGTTCGGATGCGTTTTTTTCTCTCAGCGCGTTAACTCTAAATCCAGCGCAATTCGTTACGATGCTACATTGAAGAGCAATTGAATTAGAGATACCTGTCTAGTAACGTGTAGCACCACCTTTCGCCCTGATGACGGTGGCGATTCATCTCGGCATGGACCCGACAAGACACCGGAAGCATTGGGAAGCCATACAGATCTACGACCCCTGAACAAGCTCCCACAGTTCACGAAGATTTAATGGAGGGGGTCATCTATCTCTATGGTATCAAAGATATGCTCAATGGGATTGAGGTCAGGTGACCTAGCTGGCCAAGGAAGCGAGGTCACGTCGGTGGAGTGTTCATCTAACCACTCGGATACAATTCGGGAGCGAGAAAACGCGGTGTATTTTCTTGTTGTAGCAGTATGAGGTCCCCAGTGGGATGTTAAAGACGCACAAACGGGAGCAAATGATCATCCAGGATATCCCGGTAACGTTGACCTGTGAGGGACGATGTCACAAATACCAGGGGTCCCATTTCAGTCCACGTAAATAGTCCCCAGACGAGAATGCCACCCCAACCAGCTTGAAGACTACTCTGCTGGCAAGAAGGATCCATCGCTTCATGTGGTTTGCGCCATACTCATATCCTGCCATCCGCATGTACCAACGTGAATCACGACTCATCAGTCCAGGAAACATTTTTCCACATGTCTAGAGTCCAGTGGCGACGTTCCCGCGCCCATGCTATTCTTTGCACCCTGCGTAATGTGCGGTCAGCAGCGGTACCCTCGTGGGACGATGGCTTCTGCACCCCATAGCGAGGAGTTGGTTCTGGACGGTGTGGCTGCTTACACGTTTTTGTGCACCAGCGGTAAATTGCCGAGTGATTTCTTGCTCTGTGGCCCGTCTATCCGCTGTTACAATGCGAGCTAGCCGACGATGTCCCCACTCATCCACACGCTGTTGTCCACGGCAGTTGGCCCTTGCATCAGGGATGGTTTTACCGGATTCGATGCACTCACGGTGCACCCGTGACGCAGTGGCTTGTGAAAATTCCAGTGCCTGCACGACTTCCGAGATGGAGTGACCCATTCTTCGGGCTCCGACAATTTGCCCACGATCAAATACGCTTAGATCCTTCGTCTTACCCATACTGTCTCAGATTCTTACTGATTACCGTCGCATCACTCCTTATATTGTCGGATCGCTGCATACGTCATGTCGTTTCCGTTTACAGGGTCTCCCACAGCACCACATTTGCATAACGCCAGCTGTCTCTAATCAATTGCTCTTCAGTGTATAGTGCCTCCAAAGTAATCATAAGTGTGAGAGGACTGAGCGATAACATGCTGCCATCGGTCGCTCGAACTTTAATCATTGTTTCGAGCTGAGCGGACAAATTTGGAAGGAATGCTTTCGTGATCGCGAGGGGGATGTCATTAACTCACGACAGCTGCCACTCCAAATCAATCACCGCAATTTTAATATGCTCCTGTCAAACAGAAATATCCGTTTCGACAGCTTTTGAACAAATTCCTAATGAACGGAATATTACGTTTCATAAAGATCGTGCTTATGTTACCGGTTTGTACGTCTGTCCGTCCGCCTGTGGACACCATATCTCTGCAACTGTTAGTCCGATTTGAAAAAGGTTTTTTGGATTGGGAAGCTTGAAATATGCTAATGATAATCTTTCACTTCGTTTTTTTTTTTTTTTTTTTACGATGTACAATGACGTCGCTAGAGGTCTTAAATGCAGATGATATCGAATTCAAAACATATTTTATCCATATATTTGCTTTTGAACATCCGATTGAGAAAAATTCGTTTATCATTCGATTCCATTTATGTCGAAGAGTATTTTTTGTGTAGTCAGTTTTTCAAGTTACGCCTAAATTTTCCTCAAGGAGTTTAAAAATAAATTGCCTTTTCTCCGATATCGCTGCTTCTAAAATTTCCGATTTGAAAAAGTTTTTCTTCAGCGGGCACAGCTCGTCATGTGAAATCTTTTGCGCATAATTTATAATTTTTGGTAAAGAATGGTTTGGCCACAAGAAGGCGTAAATGCTAATTTCTGCTTCTGGTGTATTTGGCACAAAATCTGAGCTTCTAAAATCTCGATTGAAAAAATTCTTTCACGGACCGATGCCACTGACGTTCATAAACCTTTTCGGAATATTTTTTACTTAAAATAATGCATGGTTTTTCAGACAGGGGGCGTAGATGTATATCTTATTTTTGTCAATATCTCTTCTTCTAAAAGTCCGAATTGAAAAATTCCTTCTTTTTTGCATAACGTTTCCGATGCGAAACGTTCTTCATATAATTTCAAAAATTTTCCCCTAACTCGCAGACTTTCCGCTAAGGGGCGTTATAGTAAATTGTGTTTCCCCCGACATTTCTGTATCGCATACAGTTCCTGATGGGAAACGTTTTTCAAATAATTTATAATGTTTCGTAAGGATGGTTTGGCCACCAAGGGGCATAAGCTTATTTATCCTTCTGATGTATTTGCGGCAAAATCTGATCTCCAGAAAACTCGACTGAAAACATTTATTTTCTGGACAGATACCACTCACATCGGAAAAATATTTTGAGAATACTTTCTTCTTAAAATAATGCATGTTTTCCCTGCCAGGGGATGTAGACGCATATCTTATATTTGTCGATATCTCTGCGTGTATGAGTTCAATTTGAATTTTTTTCTTTGTTGGAGAGCGTTTCCGCCGCAAAATGTTTCTTAAATAATTTAAAATTTTTATTAACCGACAAGTCTGCAACCAGAGGGAGTAAGTTCACGATTCCGTTTACAGCAATATCTGCGGGATTAAATACCCGATTGAAAAACTTCTTTCTTCGGTCAGATAGAAATTTTTTCCATACGGGTTCCACTGACCTCGGATAGCTTTAATGCATTTCATTTGCGTCAGAACGGATTTAAATGAAGTGCTCATTACACCGAAAAATTCGGTGTCATCTTTCTTGGGTTTTACGCTTTTCAGGCGTAGGTTAAAGAAGCGAATATGTTCCAGCTTTGCCCGTCCGTCTGACTTTCCGCACCATAACTCGCGCAAAAATGGTTGGATTTCGATGAAATTTTAGTATATGGTATGGGACAACCTGCAAAGGAACCCTGTTGAAAACGGAATAAATTGGGGTTAAAGGTCAGGACATAGGAGGGAGTCCCTTCCATCGCCCTTTATGCGTCATAACTTACGCAAAAATGCTTCGATTGCGACGAAACTGCATCATGTTATTTCGGAGATGTACTGAACCGGTTCTGTTTAATATAATCGAAATGGGGTTAAAGGTTAGGGCACAGGAGTGAGATTTATTCCACAGCCATTATCCTCATAACTTGACTAAAATGATTCTATTGCGACAAAACTTTAGTATGTTGTTCCGGAGTTATACTGAACCAATTCTGTTTAATATGATCGAAATGAAGTCCAAGGTTACAGAACCGGAGCGAGATTGATTCACATCCATTATCCTCATAACTTGACTGAAAATAATTCTGCCGCCCCGGTGGCGCAGTGGTCTAAGCGATGGCCTCTGATCATTCGTCCGAAAGGGGTCCGGGTTCGAATTCCGGTGAGGCATGGATGTTGTGTTTGTCTTACGGCACTGGCTCTCTCCCTTCCCTGGAACCAGTGACCCTAAATTAGGGACGGGCGACTGCTTATAGCCCATTGAGTTGCTCACGGTGGTCGTTAAACCTTCAATCAAAAAAAAAAAAAAAAATAAAATAAAATAATTATATTGCCAGAAAACGTTGCCATGCTATTCCGGAGGTATACTGAACCAGTTCTGTTGAATATCATCGAAATGGGGTCAAAGGTGAGGGCAAAGGAACGAGATTTATTCCACAGCGATTATCCTCATAACTTGAGTAATGACTTGAGCAATGATTTCTGGTATGTTAGAAAGCGTATCATAGTCTATGCATTGCATGATTTTACTAACTTGTTTTTCTCTTTGAAAAGTTTCAGTGACCAATCTATAGATAAGGTGATGTGTATAAATCGAGGCTAGGACTTCAAAACAAAAACAAAAAAAAAACACCGTTTTGTACGCGGAAAAATACGGTACTTCTGTTAACCTATGTGGATTTCTACTGGTGTTTTGTCTGTTTTGCAGATTGTTCTGTCTCATCTTCAAGAAAAAACTTTTGGCGAAATCGTCCTGCCTGTCTCACTATAAAAACTTTTTCAAACCTCCGTTTCATCCAATCATCGCTCAAACTCCTCTATCCATGTCTAGTTAACCACTCTGTCCTTTTATTCCATTTGCCCCTTATCCTCTCCCTTTTCTGGTTTCCCTACGTAACCGCTCTTTTCTTCCCCACACAGTTTATGCTGCACTGCTTTGCCGATAATGCGTTTCCTCAATTTCTTCCATTCTTTGCCTGATGTCTCCCTCATGCCAGTATCCATCAAACTTCGCTTGCAGCTTACGGTTCAATTAATCACCCAAAAGAATATGATGATCAGTGAGGTTTTCTTCACAGCCGTTTTACCACTCAAGTTCAACTACACCGCTTCAACATTATATCATCTGACGTCACTCATATGATTATCACTTGTCAACTTCTTCAACAACTGTACTCTTCCATCGTCCATATTACATCCTCGGTCTGCACAGTGAAACATGATCTCTTAGATTGTCGCTTCCTTTCAATAGCAGTTTTCGTCACTACACCGTACCCATGTCTGCCGTTCTACTTTTGTTCTTGCGAAATATGCAATCTACGTATCTCATCTGCCTTTCGCCAATCGATCTCAAAAAATGTCAGCTCTACAATTTCAACAGCAACTTCTATCTGTTCACGTCTTCTCTCACGTCTAGAGCATGACTACAATATAACCGTCCAATCTCACACTACTCATGCCTTCTTCACTAACTAAGATCCCAATCATGGATGGCTTTCGGCCGCTAATGAGAAAGTTCAGCTGTTGTTTTAATCATGAATTAAACATACAGGGTGTCACATAAAGGTGTAACCAATTTCGAATAATCATAACAGTTTTAATATAAATGATCTCAATACACAACTTGTTTTAATTGACAGAACGGGTCATGAAGTTCCATAGACATTCGACATGGGCACCATTTGTCAGTCGAACAATGTCTAAACGGTATTTCAGTTCCAACCATATACGCTAGAGAATGTCCGTATTTATTAACGTTCTGTTCTTAGAGAATGTTCCAACCATGTTCTTAGAGAATGTCCGTATTTATTAAAGTTTAGAGAATGTCCGTATTTATTAAAGTTCTGTTAGAGAATGTTCCAACCATGTTCTTAGAGAACGTTCGAACCATGTTCTTAGAGAATTTCCGTATTTATAAATGTCCGTATTTATTAACGTTTAGAGAATGTCCGTATTTATGAACGTTCTGTTCTTAGAGAATGTTCCAGCTATGTTCTTAGAGAATGTCCGTATTTATTAACGTTCTGTTCTTAGAGAATGTTCCAACCATGTTCTTAGAGAATGTCCGTATTTATTAACGTTTAGAGAATGTCCGTATTTATTAACGTTTAGAGAATGTCCGTATTTATTAACGTTTAGAGAATGTCCGTATTTATTAACGTTCTGTTCTTAGATAATGTTCCAACCATGTTATTAGAGAATGTCCGTATTTATTAACGTTCTGTTCTTAGAGAATGTCCGTATTTATTAACGTTCTGTTCTTAGATAATGTTCCAACCATGTTCTTAGAGAATGTCCGTATTTATTTAATTATGTCCGTATTTATTAACGTTTAAAGAATGTCCGTATTTATTAACGTTTAAAGAATGTCCGTATTTATTAACGTTCTGTTCTTAGAGAATGTTCCAACCATGTTCTTAGAGAATGTCCATATTTATTAACGTTTTGAGAATGTCCGTATTTATTAAAGTTTCAAAGTGCGTGTGTATTCCCCCTCTTTAGGTCAGCAATGTCTGCAACAGTGGTGCTGTAAATTTCACACATAATGAATACCCATAAAAAATGTCACATGATGTCAAATCCGGCGAACGTGGGGGCCACGCAATGGGACCACCACGCCCAATCCATCGATTGGGAAATTTGGTATCCAGAGATCTTCTCACAATCAAAACCGAATGAGATGGCGCCCCATGTTGTGTTGGAAAATGACCGCAGTTGCAAGTTTATCCAACTGAGGATGCACAAGCTGCTCAATCATGTTCAGATAATTATCAGCTCTCACGTTCGGTTCCTGAAATAAAAATGGTCCAATAGCACGGTTGACCACTATGCCACACGAAACATTCACTTTCGGCATAACATGTTCATGTTCTATTGTGCATTGAGGGTGTTCAGTTCCTCAAATTCTCACATTCTGTTTATTAATATTTCCAGAAACATGAAAAGTGCACTCATTTGAGGAACAGATTGGTCTCAGAAAAGATTCAGCACTTGCAACGGTCTCTAACATCTCTTTAGCAAACTTTTTACTTTTCACATGATCATCTGGAATTATGTGATGGGTTATCTGCAGTTTATACGGGTGCATTTCCAATCTTTGACGTAACATTTTGTGCAGTGACTACCTGTCGTGCTGCTTGTCTGATTGACTTTCCAGGGATACGAGTGAATGTTTGCGTCACAACCTCCTCCCTTTCAGGAACCAGAGATGGTCGCCCAGGAGTTTTCTTTGTAAGGACGTTACTAGGTTCCTTGAATGACGTGTATCACTTTCTGATGCTGCTACGTGTGGGAGGTTCGCTCCCATATTTTTCTCTGAAAAAAAAATCGGGTTTCAATAAACCGTTCTGCAAACTGTGCTTTCGTCGCAGGATCCATTGGGTACACTTTTAGGAAACTTGAGGATCCAATGGGTACACTATTAGAAAACTTGAGGATCCATTGGGTACACTTCTAAAAAACTTGAGGATCCATTGGGTACACTTCTAGAAAACATGAGGATCCATTGGGTACTTCTAGAAAACTTGAGGATCCATCAGGTACTCTTCTAGAAAACTTGAGGATCCCTTGGGTACACTTCTAGAAAACTTGGGGATGCATTGGGTACACTTCTAGAAAACCTGAGATCCATTGGGTACACTTCTAGAAAACTTGAGGATCCATTGGGTACACTTTTAGAAAACTTGAGGACCCATTGGGTACACTTCTAGAAAACTGGAGGATCCATTGGATACACTTCTAGAAAACTTGATGATCATTGGGTACACTTCTAGAAAACTTGGTGATCTATTGGGTACACTTCTAGAAAACTTGAGGATCCATTGGGTACACTTCTGGAAAACTTGAGGATCCATTGGGTGCACTTCATAAAAACTTGGGGATCCATTGGGTACACTTGTAGAAAATCTGAGATCCATTGGGTACACCTAGAAAACTTGAGGATCCATTGGTTACACTTCTAGAAAACGTGAGGATCCATTGTTTACACTTCTAGAAAACCTGAGATCCATTGGTGCACTTCTAGAAAACTTGAGGGTATTCCTTACCACCTGCAATAAACAGAATGCTGATATTAGTTTTATATCCGAAGCTTTCATCATTTGGAATTAGTTACACCTTTTCGGGACACCCTGTATATTCGTTTTAAACCACTTTACACCGAACTGTTATGTTGTTTCGTTATTCACTGCTTATCAAACTCGAATGACTCTTAACACGGACTGTATACGTTAGACTTTGATTGTTTTTGTAATTTCTATCATAGCTCTTCCAGAAATTTCATTTTTAACATTTTCAAGATGGTGGCTAAGTCCCCCTTGTACATACACATACTTTTTCTTTCTTTCTTATGTTTTATTTGCATTATTTTTTGTATAAGTCTTGGTTTGTGTTAAAAGTTAAACTCTAAAAAAACCTCTCAGAAGCTATGTACCAAAATCTAGTGCTAAGCATTTCTAGTAGATTGAGGCTGTGCTATCAGCATCGGCTGAACCAACTCGATATTAATTCACTTCCAATTACATGCACTTTGTGGGAAGGCAAGTGTCCGGTTACTTTCGATTAGCGAGTGTGTTCCAAAATCGGTCTTTTCATCGAATGAAAACCCATCGGTAAAATCGTCTTCTAACAAAAATTAGAATTATATTTCAGTGAAAACTATTTCCGGCTTCGATGTTTACGGAAAATCACAGTGATTGGGAGATAATTTCTTATTTTCGATGTAGATGGGCGTCATTTAGGCACACCGTAAATCCCAACTACATACACACACGAACAAAAGGACCACAGAATGGGCTCTAAACAAGTTCTGATATCAAATAGGTCGTCAGTACATGCTTGTCAATTGCGATCTGGGAAACTTTCTATTCATTAAACATATGAATTCAAGCTGTCATAAGGTATTTCAACTCTTCGCTGTCGCGTGTGTGATACCGATGGAAACCGGTGACAGTTTATGCTTAGAAAACTTAATATAGTCCTTGAAATACTACATTTCGTAAGACACAAACACGTTGCGATGCTGTCTTCTAAATCTACGAACCTAATTAGAGTAAGATTCAGCTATAACTACAATAGGCATATTCACAAATGACTGTCCCTTTTATCTAAGATAATGTGCTATTGAGTGTTTGGTGATGGTATTATGCTGATCGGATATACTAATATGTTCAAGTTCTGAAGGGTTGCTTCAAGTTTCAAATCTTGTCTGTTTCTCTAAAATCAGAATTAGCGTGACGAAATTTCTAACAGGGCTGCCGAAAACTTATTTAAATCTTCCTTGTCCAGATTTATTTTGTGTGGTGTATGCATGAATTCAGTTCTAAGAATAGGTCTTGTTAAAACCGATTTAGCCGCCCCGGTGGCGCAGTGGTCTAAGGCGTTGGCCTCTGCTCATTCGTCCGAATGGGGTCCGGGTTCGAATCCCGGTGAGGCATGGATGTTGTGTTTGTCTTACGGCACTGGCTCTCTCCCTTCCCTGGAACCAGTGACCCTAAATTAGGGACGTGCGACTGCTTATAGCCCATTGAGTTGCTCACGGTGGTCGTTAAACCTCCAATCAAAAAAAAAATAAAATAAAAATAAAAATAAAACCGATTTAAATATGCAATGAGAATTGCGAAACGTAGCATGTACATTTATTTAAAAAAATGCTCACTTTTTTTATCAATGAATCATTAAAGAGAAAAGAAAGTGACCAAAATTATCTTTTTTTCGTGCGGAAATGCTGTTATTCTTCTTTAAACAAGCTAATTCCTACGGTTTCCTCAAAGCTGGAATCATGCACTTTTTCTAGTTCTGAGCATAGAGCTAGCATATGTCCCGTCCCATTTTGTTTAATTGTTTTCGTATCGTTGTGTAACATAGCCTTTTTCTAGTTGTTGGCCATAAAAAATCCCAGGGAGTCATTTATCTTGGGTGTCTACCGATCATCTTCAAACAAACCACAATACACCACACAATTATTATTTCTCGACACCTCTAGATGTATTACAGCGAACTGTAGCGATGTTAGATGCATTTCCAGGTGTTGATTTGATGTAATCTTGAATAAACTACAAACAAATATAAACTAATTTATTCTTTCACGAATAATCAGGTTTTAAATTTACATTATTCTAGTTAACATTTCGCTGCATAAGAAATGCCAAAAATGTCTTTTAATGTTGACATATACTCCATTTTTAGACAAAATGTACGATACAAAACTAATCAGATGTGCACTAGTATGCTATGGTTTTTAATGGCCAGAACTTATTACTGACTTTGACGGGCTTGTGTTTAGTGGTGCATTTTGGGAAGTAGAGGGCGTTAGCGCCCACCATGAGCAACTCGATGGACTATAGACAGCCTTCCGTCCCTAATTTAGAACCACTGGTTCAAGATTAGAGAGAGAACCAGTGGATCAAGACAAAACACTACAACTACGCCTGACCGCCGTTCGACCCGGGACCCAACTCTGACTACCTCTCAGGATTGTGAAACCCTCTCACTAAAACCCAGTTCACTGTGAAGTCCTCGTAATGAAGCCTGATGCAGTGTGACACTCTGTTACTAAAGGTCAAGTGTAAAATGAAACCCTCTTACTAACTCTTGTACATGTGAAACCTTTTCATTAGAACACAATACACCGTGGGTCCTTATTACTGAAGCCCAGTTCAAAATGAAACCCTCTTACTAAATCTTGTGCATGTGAAACCTTATGATTAGAATACACCGTGGCACTTTGTTACTAATGCCTGGTGCAAAAAGGAAAAACACTTACTAAATATTGTGCATGTGAAACCTTATCATTAGAACACAACACGCAGTGGTACTTTATCACTAAAGCCTGGGGCAAAATAAATCACCTATCCTTGTGCATGTGAAACGTTATCATTACAATACACCGTAGTACCTTATTACCAAAGACTGGCGCAAAATGAAACTACGCTGATGTGCAAAAATTAAGGACGAAGAGGAGAAATTAGCATAACAGCGGAACGAGCAGGCAGAACGGATCGAAATACTACTCAAGAGATAGACTAGGGTCCGGTACGGTAGGGAATGCGCATATATGCAGCATTGTGTAGGGGGGCGGGGTTCGGAAGGGTATAAAGCACACGGGAGGTGTACGCTCAGTAATTCGGTGAAAGCTATTGCACGGTGTACATCGGTTTGAACGACGTCGAGTTGCTGCCACTGAGTGATATGGCCAACAGGCAATCCAGTAGACGACATCTGGATGACTTTACCCGAGGTTGCGTCATTGGAAAGTTGGAAGAAGGTCGAAGTGTGACTAGTGTGGCCGAGGAGTTCGGGATCGCTCACAGCATCGTTTCAAGAGCTTGGAGATCATTTCAAATGACTGGAACAGCTGTCGGAGAGTTTAGCAGTGGTCGTCAACGAGCAACAACGGCAGCGGACGACCGGTATATTGTCCTAAAGACGAGACGAGACAGACGGCAGACAGCGGGAGAAATCGCAAGGCACATGCAATAGACAACTGGACGTCCGTTATCGCGCTTTACCGTGGCCAGGAGGCTACATAAAGCTGGTCTATTTGCACGATGACCAGTACGGTGTGTGCCATTAACGCCTGCTCATCGGAGACGGCGGTTTCTGTGGTGCCAGGAACACAAGAACTGGACATATCAGCAATGGTGTCGAGTTATCCTTACGGATGAGAGCCAATTTAGTCTGACTAGTGATTCTGGACGTATACACATCTGGAGAGAGTACGGAACACGCGATACACACCTCCAACATCATCAAAAGGGACCGGTTTGGAGGTGGCGGAGTTCTCGTATGGGGCGGTATCATGCTTGGTAGCCGTACTGACCTCCGCATCTTCCAAGGAGGTTCAGTCGCTGGTGTCCGCTATTGTACCGAGGTTCTCCTGCCTCACGTGTGTCTGTTTAGAGGTGATGTGGGTCCTGACGTCCTCTTTGTGGACGACAACGCTACAGCTCATCGTACAGTGTCTGTCGCAGAGCTGTTGGAGAGTGAAGATTTTCAACGCATGGATTGGCCCGTAAGGTCCCCGGACCTAAATCCAATCGAACACGTGTGGGACCTTCTCGGGAGGCGTTTGGCAGCATGTCACCAGCCGCCAGCAACGATTCCGTAGCTGAGATTGTAGCTACAAAAAATGGGCCGCGATGCTTCAACAGCTGCTTGACAACCTCGTCCTCAGCTTGGACAGACGTTGTAAATCCTGCAACGCAGTCAGGGGTGATCATATCCCCTACTAAAGACTGGATTGTTCTTGGCAGTCGCCTGTCACATGGACGTTTCTGTCTTCTGTCCAGTTGTGCTCGAAGCTACCTTTTCAATAAAGTGCCTTTGTATCCTTTGGATTCCTTGTTTGGACGGTTTTGCTCACTTGTCCCATATTCTTTTATCTTGGGGATCTTATGGTATGATTTGAGACGATGTGGAGCACTTCTGCACGACGTTACATTCGAAAAACCGTCTCGTCCTTAATTTTTGCACGCCAGTGTAGCAGGCGAATGAATAATTAAAACACACAATTGACGTGGATTAGGAACATCAAACAGAGGTCATCGCTCTTTCCACGTTTATAAGTGAGTCACTGAAACATTTTCATAGAGATTTTCGCATGTTTTCTGAGCATTTGTGGTGCCATGACTTCACGCTTGACGACGAAGTCCAGTCAGCAGAGAGAGAGAGAGAGAAAGAGATAGCACCTCAGAGTTTTCAGAAACATATTACTGAATGTTTTAAGGATGGACGAAAGCTACGGCTATTTTCGAAAAAATACATTGAAGTGGGAGGTAATGATGTGGTGAGATAGAGCTCTAAGAGATTTCTACTTGTTTACTGAATTAAAGGAACATTTGAGGGGTCATCGTTTTACATCAGACAACGAATTCAAGTCAGCAGAGAGAGAGAGAGAGAGAGAGAGAGAGAGAAAGAAAGGAGAGAGCAACTCAGTGGTTCCAGAAACAAATTACCGATTTTTTTAAAGAACATTGAAAGCTACTGACAAAGGCATTGAAGTCGGAGATGATTATGCGGAAAAGAGATTCACTCCTAGAGATTTCCACTTGTTTCCTGAACTAAAGTAACATTTGAGGAGCTCTCACTTGACATCAGACGACGAATTTAAGTCAGCAGAGAGAGAAAGTATTACAACAGTTTCTGAAACAATCGCCTCTTTTGTGAAAAAAGATAGTGCTTATGTTATCACTTTGTCCGTTCATCCGTCTGTCTGTCTGTAGTTACTATATATATGTGCAGCTCTTAGTTCGATATGAAAAATTATTTTTTGCATTGGGAAAGCTTGAAATGTGGGAATGAAGATCCTTGATTTCCGGTTTTTCTACGATGCATAACTTCACCACCAGAGAGCGTAAATGCAGATAATATCGACTTCAAAATAAATTTAATTCAGTATAAATGCTTCTGAACATCCGATTAAAGATATTATGTCACCCATTCGATGCCATTTATAATGAAGACTATTTTGGGTACCGTTTCGTTTTTAAGTAATGTATGCTTTTCCCCGCTAGTGGGCGTGAGTGTTAAATTGAGGTTTCCCCAATATCTCTTCTTCTAAACGTCCGACCATAAAATTTCTTTTTGCTTTAGAAAAAACACCTAGTGTTAAATGTTCTGCATGTAATTTCAAATAATTGTAAACAATGGTTTGGCAACTAGAGGGCGAAAGTGCATATTTCTGTTTCAGAAATGTATGCACCAATATTTCCGCTTCTGAAATTCGATTTAAAAAATTATTTTGCTGTCCATACACGTACCACAAGTGTGGTTTTTTTGCAATTGCTTCTGCTGAAAATGATGCGTAATTTTTCCGCTAGGGGTGTAAATGTATATTTTATTTTGGTCGATATCTTTGCTTCTAACAGTCCAATTAATTTTTTTCTCAGTCGGTGAGCACTTCGGAAGCGAAATGTGTTGCTTATAATTTCAAGTTTTGCTTAACGTACACGTGTGGCACTAAGATGACATAAGTTCACATTTCCATGTGCAGCATATTTGCAGGAACATCTGCTCGTCTAAAAACCAAATTAAAAAATCGTGTTTCGGTCAGATATTACTTACTAACTGCGAAAACATTTTGTGTACATTTACAGCAAAAATTAGTGCACCATTTTGCCGCTAGGGGTGCAAGCGTCTTATCGGTTTTTGCTAACATCTCTGCTTTTAAAAGTCCAATCTAAAAATTCTTTGAGCACCGAATGCTACTTACTTTGTGGAAAACTTTGGTTTTATTCGTGAGGTTTTGTAGTTACCCGTTCTAGTGTTGGGTGGTTTTAGTGTGTACCTTTATTTATTTACTTTTTTGACGCTGTTTCTCCGCTTTTAAAAATTCCTTCGAAAATTTACTTTTTTTCTGTATGCCGTTTGTTTCAGTAAAGATGGGATATATTGTCTTTTTAAAATAGTTCACAGTTTATCCGCTAGGGGGCACAAATACCAAAACATTTTTCTCACTGTCCCTGCTTCCAAGAGAATTATTTGAAAATCTATTTTTCCTTAACACAGCTTTTGCTATGAAGAATGCTTTTCACACATTTTCTGCTTTTCCATAGTTTAAAATTCTTACGCTAGGGGCTATAAAGTTAGACCATATTTTCCTCTAAATCTGTTCTTCTGTTTGATATAAAAGTCGCTTTGCCCCTGATATGTTCGTTCAGCCAAAATAATTTTTTGGGCAGAGTTTTTAGCACTTCCTTTGTAAAAGAAGATCGTGCTTATGTTATCGGTTTGTCCGTCCGTCCTCCTGTGGACACCATATCTCTGCAACTGTTAGTCTCATTCGAAAAATCCTTTTTGCATTGGGAAGTTTGAAACATGTGAATGAAAATCCTTCATCTCGTTTTTTTTGTTTTTTTTTAAGGTTGTACAATTTCGACGCTAGAGGGCGTAAATACAAATAATATCGAATTCAAAATGCATTTTATTCTATATATTTGCTTCTAAACACCCGATTGAAAAATATTTTTTTATCTTTCGATTCCATTTATGTCGAAGAGCATTTTAGATATAGTTACTTTTTCAAATTACGCATAGATTTTCCGCTAGGGGGCGTAAAAGTAAATGGTGTTTTCCCCGAGGTCTCTGCTTCTAAAATGCCGATTTGAAAAATTCTTCCTGTGTCGGATACATCTTTTCATGGGAAATGTTTTGCATGTAATATCTAATGTTTGGCACAGAATGGTTTGGCCACCAGAGGGCGTACATGTTAATTTCTATTTCTGATGTATTTGCCACAAAATCTGAGCTAAAATCTCAATTGAAAAAATTATTTCGTGGACCGACGCCACCCACGTCGATGAGCGTTTTCAGAATATTTTCTTCCTAAAACATCGCATGGTTTCTCCGCCATGGGGCGTAAATGTATATCTTATTGGTTTCAATATTTCTGCTTCTAATGGTCCGATTTGAAAATATCCTTGTTTCTTGGGGTAGAGTTTCCGGTTTGACATGTTTTTCATATAATTTCAAAATTTTCAAGTAACTTATAGACCTTCCGCTAGTAGGCGCTACGGTGAATTGCGTTTCCTCCTATATTTCTACTTTTAAAACTTCGATTTGAAAGGTTATTCCTGTACCGCATACAGCTCTTGATGGGAAATGTTTTTTATATATCTATTCTTTCCTAATATTTGGTAAAACGAGGTTTGGCCACCAGGGGTGCGTAAGTGCTAATTTCTGTTTCTCATGTATTTGCCACAAAATCTGAGCTTCTAAAATCTAATTGAAAAAAAAATCGTTCGTGGGCCGATGCCACTGACGTCTATAGCCTTTTTGGAATATATTCTTCTTAAAATATTGCATGGTTTCTCCGCCAGGGTGTGTACACGGATATCTTATTTTTGTCAATATTTCTTCTTCTGATGATCTGATTTGGAAAATTCCTTCTTTGTTGCATAGAGTTTCCGGTTCGAAAAGTTTCTGATATAATTTCCAAATTTTCAAGTAAATTATAGATTTTCCGCTAGGGGGCGCTAAGGTGAATTGTTTTTCCCGACATTTCTGCTTCTAAAACTTCGATTTGAAAAATTCTTCCTGTATCGCATACAGCTCCTCGTGGTAAATGTTTTTCATATGTCTAACCATTTCTGATATTCGTTAAAGCGAGGTTTGGCCACCAGGGGCATAAGTGTTACTTTCTGCTTCTGATGAATTTGCAGCAAAATTTGAGCTGTTGAAAACTCGAATCAAAAAATTGTTTTCTGGACCAATACCTCTCACATCGAAAATATTTTTTTTGAAAATACTTTCTTCTTAAAATAGTGCATGTGTTTCCCGCCAGGGGACGTAAATGCATATCCTATATTTGTCGATATCTCTGCTTCTGAGTATCACATTTGGAAAATGCTTTCTTTGTCGGAGAGCGTTTCCGCTGCGAAGTGTTCCCCATATTATTTCAAATTTTTCTTAACACACAATCCCGCCACCAGAGGGCGTAATATTACGATTCCGTTTACAGCAATATTTGCGGAATTAAAAACCCGATTGAAAAGCTCCTTTCTTCGGTCAGATGCTACTATCTACCATACCAGTTCCATTGACTTTGAACAGCTTTCATAAATTTAATTCTCGTCAGAAGGGATTCAAAAGACGTGCTCATTACACCCGAAAATTCGGTGTCATCTTTCTTGTTCAATTTTCGTTACATAATTTTCAACAACTCGTGGGTGAAAGTATTTGTTTCTGTTGCTGGATGGTTTATCGATTGTAGAAATGCGGTTGATTTTTTGTATTCTTTGTAACGGGTTTCTTTGACTATGCATAACTCTGAAATTTTGGATTCCTATCGGAAAGGATTCGAAAGACGTGCTCATTACAAACGAAAGTGAAGTGTCTTTCTTGTTTAAGGATGACTTCGAAAGCTGTTAATATGTTGGAAAATACACTGAAGTGCCACAAAAGCTGATACAGACGAGCTAATGCAAAATAAATAGCAATGTCACCTATGCGCGTACAAGGTTGCGTCCGTCAGTGCGTATATAAAGTGATAGACATCCTTGCCAACTGTCAGAGTTGTTTTCGGCATGAGAATGACAAGTAATAATGATTTAAGCGATTTTCAACGATGTGGCAAAGTTGGCGCTCGTGAGATGGGCCATAGTATTTTGGAGGTAGAAACGAAGTTCGGATTTTCAAGCACGACTATTGCAAGGGTGTACCGTGACTACAAGAATTCCGGCAAAACCTCCAAACTACGATACCAGTGTAGCCGTAAAAAGACATTGGGTGAACGTGACCATCGTCGGCTGCCAAGAATCATTTCACGCGATAGGCGTGCAACACTCTCGCAGGTATCATCGGAATTCAATGCTGGATCCTCAACAAGCATCAGCGTCCGGACTGTGCAACGTATCCTGCACGATATGGGCTTTGGTAGCCGAAGCCCAGCATGAGACCCCTTGATGGCTGCACGACACAGAGCTATGCGCCTCGCTTCGGCACGGCAACACCACCACTGGACACTTGATGACTGGAAACAAGTAGCCTGGTCTGACGAGTCGCGTTTCCAACTGTATCGGGCAGATGGAGGGATTCGTGTGTGGCGCAAACCCCATGAAGCCATGGATCTCGCCTGTCAACAGGGAACTGTACTGGCTGGTGAGAGGTCCGTAATGGTATGGAGTGTGTTTAGATGGACTTCAGTGGGACACCTGGTACGTCTAAAAACTTCTGTGGCCGGCCAGCGTTATGCGCGCATCCTATCTGATGAGGTACACCCGTTCATGGCCTGCATTCATGCTAATGGGTTGGGCCTGTTCCAACAGGACAATGCACCTCCACACAAGTGTCGGGACGCCACATTATGGTTAGAGGAGCATTAATCTGAGTTTGGGATGTTGCCATTCCCACCCAAGTTCCCAGATCTTAACGTGATAGAACACATTTGGGATTCCATGCAACGCGCTATCGAACACAGGAATCCGAGACCTCGGAATACACCCGAATTGTGGAACGCTCTGCAGGAAGTATGGTGTGAATTACCTACAGCATATATTCAGAAGCTAGTTGAGTCCATGCCCCGTCGTATTTCTGCAGTCTTGCGCTCCCGTGGGGGACGTACCAAATATTAGGCTACCAGTTTTTCTGTCACATTGGTGTAGGTATTGAAGTGGGAGGTGTTGGAAAATATGTAGGAGGAGAGATGTTTCGGCACCTTAAATAAAACTCAGAGGTATTTTTTTGTTTTTGTGTCACTGAAAACAACTTCTTGCTTTATTCAAGTAGAACCAAATCTTCTCAGCCCACCTACGCAGTTACCTTTCCAGACAGGAAGAATGACAGAAAATACAGCACAACTTCATTTTAGATGATGCGTAAAAACTCCCGACGTTCCAAAATGGCGGGAGAAAAAGTGGAAGGAATTCACGTTCCACATAACTGGCGCTCTCTAAATGTATGTCTCCGCGAATTTAACATTAAGGTTTTCTACTGAATGTTTGACGTAGTGTTCCCGAAGCAATTCATGTTGCTGAAAAGGAAGTGGAAAGACAAATAAAAAGGGAAATCACTGGGTATCTACGTGTAGGTTAGGTATAAATGCTCCTAGGAAAAACCAGAGTCACTTTTATCTTTATATCAGTCGAGAAACGAGTCTGCCGAAGATGTGTCATTAAGTGAGAATGTAAGAGTGCTTCATCCCTTTTATGTGCCGGAATCTTCTCAGTGCGTTTGCCTTAATCCGTTGTAACTAGACGTTAAACAGTGGGAAAAGTTTTTCCTTTCGACTACTAATGGGAGTTTTCTTTTCCTTGTTTTTTTCTTTCGAATGATCCGAACGAAAGCGTGATTCGTAACAGAGCAAATATTTCTTCTGTATTATCACTTGCCAAAATGTGTAATCAAGGAATTATCGTCAAAGTTTCATATGCTAGGATAGAGGTGGGGAATCTTTTAATGTTAGAAGGCCGAATTAAAGAAACTTCAATCATATATTCTTCGAAATGTATGGTTGACCAAAAAGTATTTGCGTTTTTTCCCTATGTAAATGAAAGGCAAATGTTTATAGGAAACAAAACCTTTAGTCAACCGCCAGAGTTGACTAAAGTTTTTGTTATATACAGTATTATTGTTAAATACAATATAAAATTATATACTATATATTACATTGTTATATACAATATAAAGTTATATACTATATATTATATTGTTATATACAATATATGGTTTTGTTATATACAACATAAAGTTATATATGTATGTTATATACAATATAAAGTTATATATATATATATTTTTTTTTTATAGGAAACAAAAACTTATATATGTTTTGTTATGTACAATATAAAGTTATATATAACTTTTTATACGTTATATATAAAGTTATATATAGTTTTATAAATATTTTTATAGGTTATATATATAAGTTATATATAATTTTTTAAGTATTTTTATAGGTTATATATATAAAGTTATATATAATTTTTTTTAAAACAAACATATGTTATATATAATACAAGACTACACACTTGTGATGTTGATTTAGAATAAATAATCAACGTTTATTCACAATTAAATGTTTTATTAACATCGGCCAAAGTTTCGCAGAGCGTTTGGCTCGGCATCATCAGGTCGAATGGAGCGTAAACATTCAAATCATTGTGACATTATAAATAAACGTTGATTATTTATTCTAAATCAACATCACAAGTGTGTAGTCTTGAGTTATATATAATATTCTAGGTGTCAACCGGACCTGTGACTACATTTGGTGCGTAAGTATATTGATACAACTTATATCGGGAGCTGCAATATAACATCTTGCTTTGCTTCCGTCTTGTGGACTCGTCTAATACCGATATAGACTTTATTTCAGGAACTTAAAATCCTTGTTCCTAACCTTGATTATGACAAAATCTCTGTCAGCGACAATCAACCGTTTTTCGAAGATGAGGATAAAGAAGTTCAAATTACTGAACCACTTAAACTTCTTACTTCGATGCAAGAGATGCCATATATTGCCAAATTTTATCTCCGTGAAATGCAACTTAAGACCTTCCGTGACGTCAACAAAGCGATATCTAATGCTTCGTTTGCGATATTAAGAGCTATTATTAAAGATACTAGGAAGAATATTGCGAACGGTGAGATCGAACTGTATGACCTACACCTATTGCTGGCTAAAACGTTACCAGAATTTTTCGACCTAGACCGCAAAACTTGGTCTAGGAGTTTCAATATGTCGTTTACTCATAAAATGATATTAGAACGAAAATATGAAAATCTATCGAATAATAGCAACAATAAAGGAAATTCTACTTCTCAAAGTGATGAAGTCTTTACGGATAAAGAAGTAATATCTAACCTTTCTTCTTTTAACCCGAGCAAAATTCAAAAACGAATTTTGCATTACAGTTCAAATTTCGCAATTTCAAAAATGATACCAGTATCCAATATCGTTGCGTCAGTTGAAAATTCCCTAACAAAAAGCGATCTAAGCATTGATGAGAAAGAAACGATTAGACATTGTGTCAGCAGGATAATAACGTCAAATTCCTTTCCATCATTCAAGCCCAATCTCAATAAGGAAGAATATAAAACTCTAAAAGAATTACAGTCAAATCCTGATATCATCATTACTAAAGCCGATAAAGGAGGACAAGTCGTTATTCTGGACAAAAAAAAATTATGAGGCAGAGGTCGAAAAACTTATTTCCGAGGGACCGTATAAAGAAATTAAAAAAGATCCATCGGAAAAACATTTAAAAGAAGTTCGGAAAGTAGTAACAAGTTGCGTTACTCTTAACCAAAGCTCAAAGAATTATCTGAAACACTCGTATGCCCGTTGTCCGCGTTTCTATGCACTTTCGAAGATACACAAGATTAGCGTTCCTTTCCGTCCCATCGTCAGCAATATCAGCTCTGCTACTCATAAGTTGGCCAAATTTCTATCTTCGAAACTGTCCACCATAACGACTTCTTCAAACAAAACTGCTGTAAAAAATTCCACCGAACTTGTCAATGCGCTTAAACAACATCCATACAACGATCAGTTCATGTTATCCTTCGATGTGAAATCCATGTTCACAAGTATTCCAATAAATGGGGCCCTCGAATCTTTGAAAGCAAGTCTCATTGAACATCATTTCAGCCAACCGGAAGTTGAAGAAATGTTGAGATTAGTGGAAATTTGTATCGAGCAAAACAGTTTCTTATTTCGTGGAAGATTTTTTCAACAGACGGAAGGCCTTGCAATGGGTAGCCCACTGTCGCCTGTTTTATGCGAAGTCTACATGCGTCACTTCGAGGACAAACTGTTTCAGCTCGTTACATTCGACCTGTGGATTCGATATTGTAGATGATACCTTTGTCCTCTGAAAAGGCAGGAATTCCGAACTACCTAAATTAGTTGAACTTATCAATTCAATTGATCCTCATATACAGTTCACATGTGAGACTGAAAATAATGGCTGCATACCATTCCTAGATGTCCTTGTGCCACGCTCTGAAGGATCCTTTAGTACAACAGTTCATCGAAAACCATTTGCTGTTTCCTTACCTCCACATGCAAAATCAAATCACGCATGGAAACAAAAAATTTCTGCTTTCTACACATACGTATATTGTGCAGTACATATATGCTCAACTGCGGATTCCTTGCAGAAAGAGCTTGATTTTCTTAAACGAACTGCAGTAGACAGAGGATATAGCCCTTCCGTGATAGAAAAAGCGGTCCAAAAATTTAGGAAACCGAAGCCTGTCTGCTCGCTCACACCAGTAGGCATTCCAGTACGAACGAATTGGGCGGTTATCCCATTTGCTCCGCAGATTTGCTTCAGAATTTCAAAAATTCTCAAAAGTTTTAATTTCAAAGTTATTTTCAAACATATAAACAATATGAAATTTTACGGATCAAAAGACTACGTCCAAGACATAAATTCCTGGGGAATGTATCAGATACCTTGTGAATGTGGACTTTCATATATAGGGCAGACCCGCAGGGCTTTAAGTTTCCGTGTGAAAGAACAAAGGTACGGAACTATGAACTGAAGAAGTCATCAATAGCCCAACACTGTCACGAAAATAATCATAAATTTTTGTTTGGAAACGCTATTCTTATTGATAAACCTGATTCAAGGATCAAGCTTAATGTATTAGAAGCTTTCCACATATACCGGAATTCTTCACGACTTGTCAACGACATGACGTCTACGCCATTACTTTCAAGCGCGTGGAAACAACTCACCAAAAACCGTGATCCCTCGTAACTCTGATGATGTCACAATGGTTTGAATGTTTACGCTCCATTCGTCCTGATGATGCCGAGCCAAACGCTCTGCAAAACTATAGTCGATGTTGATAAAACATTTAATTGTGAATAAATGTTGATTATTTATTCTGAAACAAACATATATGTTTTTGTTTTATACAATATAAAGTTACATATATATATATATATATATATATATATTTTATAGGAAACAAAAACTTTAGTCAACCACCAGAGTTGACTAAAGTTTTTGTTATATACAATATAACCTTATATACAATATTATTTTGTTATATACAATAAAAAGTTTTTGTCAATACAATATCATCTATTTTGTTTTATGACCTTTTGCCATCTCGCAGGCAAGTTCATGATTCCGTAAACAAAAACGATTTTGTTCTTTTCGGGAAAAAACCTTTCCAAAAACGATTTGGCAGCGTCATATGCAGTGAAAATTTTACGATTCAAGGCGTTTTGCAACGAACTAAACAAATAGTAGTCCGGTGGCGTAGTTGTCTAAGCGATAGCCTCTGATCATTCGTCCGAAAGGGGTCCGGGTTCGAATCCCGGTGAGGCATGGATGTTGTGTTTGTCTTTCGGCACTTGCTCTCTCTCTCTTCCCTGGAACCAGTGACCCTAAATTAGGGACGGGAGACTGCTTATAGTCCATTGAGTTGCTCACGGTGGTCATTAAAACTACAATAAAAAAAAAATGTTTCACCCCTCGGACCTCAAATGCGTTTATGTAGTTATTGGAGATTGTACGTGTATGACATGAGTAGTTCTCCCGTCTTCGACGCAAGTAACGTGATTTGAACGAAATAATACGTATGAAGTACCCCACTATAGCCGCAAACACATATTAGCACTACACTCACAGGGTGCACTGCCGAATATTACAGAAATGTGCGAACTCTTGACATTTTGGCCGTACTTCTCAAGTGTTCTTGTTACATTACTTTTCCGATGCGAACACTGGACTAGCGAGCGACTGACTCCTTTTATATGTATATACTTCACCACAGGACCTAAACCTTCTGGAATATTCTTGATTTACATAAATCTCTCCAACTTCCCATCATTCTAGAACATTCTACAAACGTCTAACCCATTCTAAGCCTTCCAGAACATTCTACAAACGTCTAACCCATTCTAAGCCTTCCAGAACATTCTACAAACGTCTAACCCATTCTAAGAGTTCCAGAACATTCTACACGACACTTCGGTCTCTGTCTGCTATGCTACATGGCCGACTTTTCTGGACATAGCTTTTGGCACACGTACATTTCTATAAACTATTAGTATGTAATTATTATTTGCAAATTGTGTAATTTCATTACCAAATAATTCCATTCCGTTTGAATGGCATTATTAAATAATTGATTTATATCCTCTTCATTGTAATGCATTGCAGATTAATTCCATTACCTTGTGCAAACCATACTTGGGATTACCTTGTAATGCATTATCTGTTAATGCATTACACGTTAATTGTAATCTGTACTTAAAGTACTTTATAATGCATTACTGCCCAACTCTGCTAGATAGATACCTGTCATTTATGACCTTAAGAGCGTCTTGATTTGGATTAACTAGGAGAATGTAGATTCGCAGCAATAAATGGTTGAAAAGCAAGAAAGCATTTTTCGTCCATGTTGCCAAAGGCGTGGGTATTCTATTGCATTTTCCCATATTTTAACTGGATCTTACTTATCGTCAAATAAAGACTTTAAAGTGTCATCTTCTGAGAGCTCAATCAATTCCATCTGCAGTTCTTTAGGAGCCATAGAGTTCAATCAATTCCATCTGTAACTCTTTAAGAGCCATAGAGTTCAATCAATTCCATCTGTAGTTCTTTAGGAGCCATAGAGTTCAATCAATTCCATGTGCAGTTCTTTAGGAGCCATAGAGTTCAATCAATTTCATCTGTAGTTCTTTAGGAGCCATAGAGTTCAATCAATTCCATCTGCAGTTCTTTAGAAGCCATAGAGTTCAATCAATTTCATCTGTAGTTCTTTAGGAGCCATAGAGTTCAATCAATTCCATCTGCAGTTCTTTAGGAGCCATAGAGTTCAATCAATTTCATCTGTAGTTCTTTAGGAGCCATAGAGTTCAATCAATTCCATCTGCAGTTCTTTAGGAGCCATAGAGTTCAATCAATTCCATCTGTAACTCTTTAAGAGCCATAGAGTTCAATCAATTCCATCTGTAGTCCTTTAGGAGCCATAGAGTTCAATCAATTTCATCTGTAGTTCTGTAGGAGCCATAGAGTTCAATCAATTTCATCTGTAGTTCTTTAAGAGCCAGTAAAGTTCAATCAATTCCATCTGTAGTTCTTTAGGAGCCATAGAGTTCAATCAATTTCATCTGTAGTTCTTTACGAGCCATAGAGTTCAATCAATTCCATCTGTAGTTCTTTAAGAGCCAATAGAGTTCATACAATTCCATCTGTAGTTCTTTAGGAGTCATTAAACGTAATCATGAGCGTATATAGAAGGTGTCAAAATAGCCCTTATGACTTCTAATGTTTTAATTGTGGCGTTCAACCGTGGGAAAAGGCCACACCTAATGGCCTAAAAGGCTGTAGGTTTTCCATACCTGTGCTAGGATGTATTTGTTGTCACATGTAGACGTACTTTAGTGAGACAGGAGGTTTAGACCGCTGACATTATTGCCTATGCAGATGATCGTCATCACGCTCTACATGTTTTTCGATAAAATCGTTACAGAAGAGTACAACGCGAAATTATTAAATCCATATGTTCTTATGTTGTCATTTTGTCCGTCAATCTATGGACACCTTATCACTGCAACTATTAACCCGATTTGAAAAAAATAATGTTTCTGAATTAATTGAGAAGCTTGAAAACTCTCATCCTTGCTTCAGCTTATTAATACGATGCATAACTTTGCCGCTAGAGGGAGTAAATGCAGATGCAATTATTAGGAAGTCGCGAGGACCCATTTTGAAAATTATATTGGGAGGAGGCAGCATACGCAATTTTGGAATGTTCGCTCAAAATGTACTTTCTTTTTTTTTTATTGGAGGTTTAACGACCACCGTAAGCAACTAAATGGGCTATAAGCAGTCACTCATCCCTAATTTAGGGTGCCGCCCCGGTGGCGCAGTGGTCTAAGCGATGGCCTCTGATCACTCTTCCGAAAAGGGTCAGGGTTCGAATCCCGGTGAGGCATGGATGTTGTGTTTGTCTTACGGCACTAGCTCTCTCCCTTCCCTGGAACCAGTGACCCTAAATTAGGGATGGGCGACTGCTTATAACCCATTGAGTTGCTCACGGAGGTCGTTAAACCTTCAATCAAAAAAAAAATAGTGTAACTGGTTCCAGGAAAGAGAGAGAGCCAGTGCCTTAAGTTAAACACAATATCCATGCCTCACCGGAATTCGAACCCTGACCCCTTTCGGACGAATGATCAGATGCCATCACTTAGATCACTGCGCCATCAGTGCGCCAATGAAGTTTCTTCTTTGGGGTCTATCATACCTTTGTTAGCTGTGTTATCTTATTTTTTATTGTTTTGGCTGTACTACCTAATTAGATCACTTTCAAGTAGTTCTCGATTCTTCGTGCATCGTCCCGGTTTGTTTACATACAACCTGATCACACCCAACGTGAAAGAAAGTAGTTCACGATTCTTCCACAGTTGAGAAGCTAATTTCCTCCCGGTGGACATACGCTATTACTTTTTTTTATTTCTTTTTTCTTTTTTTTTTTTTTTATGTTTTTGGCTGTAATCATATCGTTTTTAAGTAGTTCCAGATTTCCTGCCTATCGTTCCGCTTTGTTTGCATACACCTTGATCACACCCAACCTGAAAGAAAGTAGTTCGCCATAACATACAGACTTTTTTACTAATGTGGAATAATATTGAAAGGCTCGATTTACGAACAAATATGAGAGCTCATTTAGGAGCCGGAGATACCTAATTTTCTACTCAGATACTACGTGTCGGGGATGGCAAAGTACCTAATCAGAACGGGTTGATTCCAGTACATAGTAAACTGGGAAGCACTGTAAGATCTATTAATCAATTAGTTGACCAGATTTATAATAATGTAGGAAATTTGCTCCAAAGAATTCCCAACTGGGTGTGTGAACGAACTATCGTGTCTCCAAGAATGCATCTGTTGATGAAATAAACGATGCTATTTTGCAAAAATCTACCCAGTGAATACGAAATTTACACATCGAGCGATACTGTCGTTAACTTGGAAGATACAGGGCATTATCCACATGCATTTTTAAATTCCTTAAAACCCTCAGGACTTCCACCGCATTGTCTAAAATTGAAAGTTGGCATTCCTATAACATAGGGAACCTGAATACTCCAAACCTGTGCAATGGCACAAGATTACAGGTCATATCGCGGCGTAATAATATTATTGAAGCCTGTGACGTGCCTTCACTGGTGGACGCACAAAGGCAGATAGCAGCGAGAGAATACATCCGCGTAGCTCAGTTGGGAGAGCGACTTACTCCGGAGTGAGGATGCCCGGCGTGGACAAAAAATGACGAAGAAATTTACTTAGTTATATTGGCGCCCGAACTTCAAGAATGATCTGGCCGTTACAGTTCTCGCAATGGTGTGATGTTTTTTTTCGAAAAATAAGTGTGTGTGATGTTACGTGGCACACAACAAATTGACTGGGTTTTCTCCAATGTACGTTCTTCAGCGGATGACTGCCTACAGAGGCTCATGGTCCCGGCTGACCCGTTCCCCATGAGTTGAGACAAAAGCAAGCTGAGGAGCGTGCCACTTTGTGTCGAGAATTGCTGCAAAATTCACGTGACGACCGGTTTTGGCGATCCTGATACAAGGGATGAGGCTCAAGCAGTGGTACTAGGAGGGCGTTTCGAAGTGAAGACATTGTTGTGTGTATGGTGGAATTTCGAGGGTCCTGTCCCCTGGGAGCATGTGCCACATGTTCGGGCCGTGGATGGGGACATGAGTGTCGACAATCGGCAACACGTATACGACGTTCTACGCTAGAGCAATCCCGCAATGGTGAACCGAAAGAAGGTCCTCCTGCACTTCGATAACGCCCCATGTCATAGGTCACGGATTGTCTGCAAGAAAATTCAGATTTGGATGGCGTCGAAATTCTACCACAACCAGCTTAAAGCCTGGATCTTGCTCCTTCGGATTTTCACCTGTTTCGTTCCATGAAACCCTTCTTGGCTGGCTGACATTTTGACGGCTGTGAAAGATGGCATCGCTGCGTTTTGTTGCATCTAAGCTAGCCGTCAGACATCGCAACGGCATTGCATCTTTAGGTGAACGTTGGCGATGAACCATAGACTCTAGTGGGCTTTACTTTGCCGAATAGCGATCAACATATGGTACCCTACTGAAGACTTATACCCCAAAACACTACACACTTATTACTCACCCTGGTAAAAGCCAAATTTAGTGAGTGAAAGCTCGGCAGATCCTGTATTAAAGCCGAAGGTGGTAAGTGAAAGCCTTGAAGATACTACATGTATATAAAAGCCGAATTTGGAGAGTGAAAGCTTGGAAGATCCTGTGTAAAAGTCGACCGTGGGCGACAAAGGGCTCAAAGGATTCGGTATAAGAACAGACGTTCGCGAGGGAAAGCTTGGCATAACCTATATAAAAGCCAACTTTAACGAATGAAAGCTTGTCAGAACCTATATAAAAGTAAACTTTAGCGAGTAAAAGCTTTGCAGAACCTATATAAAACACAACTTTACCGAGTGAAAGCTCAGCAGATCCTGTGTGAAAGCAGTTGTTGAATGAAAGCTTGACAGAACGTACATAATAGTCAACTTCAGCAAGTGAAGGCTAGGCAGAACCTATATAAAAGTATACTTTAGCGAGTATAATATTTGAAGAACCTATATAAAAGTAAACTTTAGCGAGTATAGTATTTGCAGAATCTACATAAAAGACAACTTTAGCGAGTGAAAGCTCGGCAGATCCTGTGTGAAAGCAGTTGTCGAATGAAAGCTTGACAGAACCCACATAATAGCCAACTTTATCGAGTAAAGTTTTGCAGAACCTATATAAAAGACAACTTCAGCGAGTGAAAACTTGGCAGAACCTACATAATAGCTAACTTTAGCAAAGTAAAAGCTTGGCAGATCTTATATAAAAGTCAACTTTAGAGAGTGAAAGCTCGACAGATACTGTATGAAAGCCAAAGATGGTAAGTGAAAACTCGGAAGATCCTGTATAAAAGTCGAATTTGGCGAGTGAAAGTTTTAAAGGCCTTGTGTAAGAGCAAAAATTGCCTAAAAGCTCGGCAGATACAGTATGAAAGCCGACTGTGGCGGATGAGATCATTAACTTTTATGGTCTTGCATTTGTAAATTTTTATTGTTGTATACCTGTATATATGCGAATATCCCCTAAATTTTTAAAGAATGCATTCACTCTAGTTTTATGTGAGGCAATTGCATCGTGACAAAAGCCCCAAACCAATCCGGGACATCTGTACTCCTCGGTTTGGAATAAGAGAAATCGCAAATACGAAGGAGTTGGGGTGCATAAACATGCATACATATCAATCATTACCGCATGAATAAAACATATGTGATCGTGTTATTCATTGAAAGAAATGAAAACTGAAACGTCGAGTGTCTTGTAGTTTTCCTTTCAATACGTGATCCAATCAGAAACCTTAGGAAATTACTTAATCACAGTTATAATGAGATAGACGCTTGTCGATTCGGGCTTAAGTTTCTGACTCTTACCTCTTCTGTATTGAACTTGGGGTAATCACGTCTTACACACAAAAGATGGTTTTCAGAAATGGAAATAATAAACGTTGTCCTGATTAGGTATCATTACATTTCTAAATCAAGCTCTCATGTAAATCTAATTAAAGACGTCGGTACTGAAACGAACAGGGATAAGCATTTAATCTACTATCTCTGCCAGGAGCTAATAAGCCAAATAAAAATAAAGAATGCTTCGTCAGTTGTTGTCTAATTATGGTTCCGATTACGCTTGGTATCGCTATCGAGTTCTCATTTACAACGGGGTCCCCATCCAAGTCGGAAATACATTAAACGCATGATTAATGGTGATTATAGGAATTAACGCACCAAATATCAATCAGAAGAACAAAAAATAGGCAGATATTTTGTTGGTAATGGCCATCCGTAATTCGCTGTCACACAATCAGACAAAAATTTGAAAAGGGAACATTACCAGGACATGCGACAAATGCTAGTTTCTCTGTAAAAGTAATGAGTTTGTTTTATTTATTTATTTTTTCATTCGAGCCATTCATAGCTCTTTTGCAGTTAGTTACGATTCTTAAAGTGGAGCTAAAAGTTGGTAATGCGTTTTTAAACCAGAATGCAGCTACTGAAAAAAATAAATCTTCATACAAGCATATCTCCGAAAATATTGATGGCTCTCATGAACTTATCTTTAAATTCAAGTTGATTTAAATTCTATTTATGATAGCCCTTACCATTAGGATATCTTAAGCACGCTTGGTTTTTCGACACTGTGTTCAATGTAACCTCTGCTTCTTTATCTTGATCTTAGACTAAACGCTGCCCCACTGCAGCAGTGGTCTAAGCGATGGCTTCTGATCATTCGTTCGACTTCGCTCTTCGTTCGAACCCCGATGAGGCATGGATTTTGTGTTCGTCTTGCGGCACTAGCCCTCTCCCTTCCCTGGAACCAGTGACCCTAAATTAGGGATGGACGACTGCGTATAGTTCACTGAGTTGCTCACGGTAATCGTTAAACCTCCAATAAAAAAAACCATATTAGGTGTACAAATAAGTTTTAAAGCGTTTTTGTGTGACGTATACCGCTAATATACATATCTGATATTCCTCCGCGTTGTTGTCATGTGACTGCAACTGGTCCAGAGAATAAAATGTGACCCGGAAGTTTGCCCAACAGTCAAACGCACTTGCATATCGGTAGGTGAAAAATGGTAAGCGATACTGCATTTATTCGACACTGCATTCGATCCGAATTCCATCGTGGAAAAAGTGATATGGGTCTCGGTCTGTTCCGTTTTGGGGAGAATACTGTATCGAAAGGCACGTGTGAGTTTTGGTGTAGACGGTTTAAAGCAGGTGATTATCATGAAAGCGATCGAGAACGTAGCGGCGCTCCACAGAAGGTTGCACATGAGGAACTGCAAGCACTGCTGGATGAAGATTCATCTCAAACGCAAAACGAGCTACCTGAACAACTGGGGGGTAACTCAGTAAACAATTACCCATCATGTAGGCGCAACGGGAAAGATTCAAAACGAAGGAAAATGTGTTCCATATGACCTGAACCAGAGGAACAAGGATGAGCGTGTCATGGCGTGTTTGAATCTGTTGAATAAACAACACAGAAAGTATTTCCTGTGGAAAATCGTTACGGGTGATGAAAAGTGGATAGGGTACGACAATCCCAAATGCATAAAAGCACTAAGTAGACCCCGGTGAAGCAACGACTTCGACATCGAAACGCAATCTTCAGTCCAAGAAAGTTCTGCTGTTCATCTGGTGGGATATGAAGAATGTGCTCTATTATGAACTATTGGAACAGGGTCAAACTGTCACTGCTGATCGCTACAAGCAACAATTGCTGCGATTGAACCAGGAAATCTGTTGGAAGCATCTATTCACAGGCAAAGGATTGCGTCCAGTGAACTTACTGCACGACAACGCTACGCCACATGTCACGAAATCGGTCAAGGAAACGTTATTGACGCTTGGCTGGGACGTTTCGGAGCACGCGGCGTGTAGTCTTGACATGGATCCTTCAGACTCTCAATTGTTACGAACGATGCAACATGGTTTGTCTGCTGTATGGTTCCGGACATGTGACGAAGTGCAATAATGGGATGTCGAATTCAACGGACCACACGACGAAGTATTCTTCATGGCTGGAATCCGTCAGCTGCCCGACCGATGGTGGAAGTTGATAGATAATGACGGCGCATATTTTGATTTGTAAATGTATTGCTGTTTTCTCTCAATTTACATGTTGCGTTGTCTTAAATCGCTTTAAAACTTATTTGAATACCTAATATACACTATATACCAACAAGTAATTGGACACCTGTGATAGCAAAGGAAAACGAAGTTTATCTACCTTCAATAGTTGGTGGAGCCTCCACGAGCGGCGATTACAGCTGCGACCCTCCGGGGCATACTCTCAACCAGTTGTTGTACGAAGGCTAGCGGTATTTTCTTCGACTCGGCTTGGAGAAGACAGGTCAGTTCCTTCACCGATTTCAGACGGTGGGGGCACCCTTTAAGTCGACGCTCCAACTCGTCCCAGAGGTGATCGATAAGGTTAAGGTCCGAGGCCAGTCCATTCGATTAACCCCACTGTCACCATACCAAGCCATGATGGACCTCGCAACATGACCGGTGGCATTGCCATCCTGAAAGTAACATGGGTCCATCACCCCGTAAAACTGCCACAACGTAGAAAGCGCATGGTCATCCAAAATGCTGCAGTAGGTCTCGGCGTTGAGTCTACCGGGAATTGCGACCAAGGGTCCCGTGCCATACCAGGAGAAACACCCCCATAGCATAATTCCACCGCCGCCGAATTTCACAGTTGGCACAATTCATTCCGGCAGGAGGCGTTCTCCAGGCAGACGCCAAACCCAGACCCTGCGATGCGAACGTTAGAGGGTGAACCTTGATTCGTCGCTCCAGAGAACCTGTTTCCACTGTTCAACGGTCCCCTGTCGACGTTCTTTGCACCACGTTAGCCAAGCAGCGCTATTGGACTTGGTGATAAAAGGCTTGTGAGTGGCAGCACGTCCATGATAACCGAGCAGATGGGCTTCTTTACGGATGGTATTCATCGAAAGAACACTTTCCTGGATGCCTGTTGGAGCTACTCGCGGATCTGGCCCATCGATTTGGTGCGGTTCTTCCGAATTTCTCTGACCAGCACTCGTCGGTCTCTAACTCCCAGTTCTGTGGGTCTGCCGGGTCGGGGCACATTCCGACAGTCACCTCTCATCTTCCATTTGCAAATTACGTAGGCCACTGACGATTTTGGGTACTTCAACTCGCTGGATATGTCACGTATGGATCGGCCATTTCTGTGATACCCGACGATTACACCTTTCTCGAAATCAGAGAGCTCCGAACTGCGTGGCATCTTGCATGCGACTGGTTGTGTTGCTGTTTCCCATACGATATTCAACGGTGGCGGCCGTGACGTGTATCAGGACCGCAGATATTGTCGATTGCAGGGGTGTCCAGTTACTTGTTGTTAGATAGTGTATCTTCGGCAAATAACATTTCCGCATTCAAATAGCATTTCGAATAACACCAATATCTTACAACAAATTTTGGAAGTAATTATTTTAATGTAGGGTTATACAGTTTGGGAAAGTTGAATGTTAGCTGAACAAAAGGCACCAGTTAATTCCGAATGTTCAGTTGAGCGTTGCTGTTCTTTTTTTAGTTCTTTTCTAAATTAATTCTTCAACACATTTCTGCATTGTTTTAGAATAACTGTTGCGACACGAATTTTTTTATACAGCTTGCTTGCTAAATGCTTTCAACAACTGTCCTTTCTTGAAAGCTCCACTGCTATGTTTCAACATGAACAGTACAATAGATTTTGGTTTATATGGAGCGTTCATGTTTCACCAGCACTCATTTTACTGTGCTTGCATGTTTCACTTGCACTCATTTTACTCACGTGGCTCCTTCTCAAAACTAATAAACAATATCTAGAAAGTTCATAAACTAAATACTCACACGAAAGCACAACAATTTTCTAAGCTAAGCGTCTGCGAAACTCGTACACCTCTTTCTGTGAGCTGCTGTTCCCAGTTAAATTTTCTAAGCTAAGCGTCTGCGAAACTCAAACACTCTTTTCTGTGAGCTGCTTTTCACAGCTAAAACTACTAATACAATTGACGACATCCGGTTCACTAGTGCGGCAAGTCTCCAAGGTCATTCAACAGCAGCGGTGGTAAAAATAACGAAAGAACAGACACGCATTCTTCAGCAGAGTGTAGGTGACCTGGAATTACACGTCTAGATTGTTTGAAAAGAGCCTATTCGTAACGAACAATCTGAAGATGTAATTCAAAGTTTTGAGTTCTGGTTTCGACTTTGGAGGAGGATTGCTTTGAGGTATATTTGTCGCGTAAATTCTCATGAAGGTAGAAATAAAATTATTTAAATATGGAAAAATATCCAAAAATAAAATAGAAATTCCTCAAATATAGGAAAAAGACCGGAAATTCGGGATATATTTCATATTCGTGAAATTACAGAAACATTCCTAAAATTCGCAAAAAAATCGCGAACATTCGCGCCGCGAAATAATTACTTGCCTTATCCTATACCCTGTAAGCATTGAGAAGGATTGAAGCTGTAAATTGAGGAGTCACAATAATGCGTTTGAGAGCTGACGGTTGATTAAGCGTTATTATTATTATTAATTATTATTTGATTGGAGGTTTAACGATCATCGTGAGCAACTCAGTGGACTATAAGATCATGATCATATGTAGAGGATTTTAAGAAGGGAGTGTCTGACCTCAGGTCTTAAACAACCCTTAGAAATAGGAAACTAGGAGATTTGGGCCAGAGCGCCCGATAGGAAAGTGATACGGAAGCGAAGTAGAAAGGGGGAGGAAGACGCCCTTATTCATTACCGGGAAGCCAGTGCCCGGGGTTCGACGGCTTAACGTGCCCATCCGACGCACGACCGATATTTAGTGGATCGAGTGTTCGACCGATATTTAGTGGATCGAACCTGAGGCCCGTTCCTTGGCAGTCACGAACGTTACCCACTAGGCCACCCGCGGCCTAGTGGACTATAAGCAGCCATCCTTCCCTAGTTTAGGACACCTGGTCGCAGGGAGAGAGACAGTGCCGTAAGACAAACAGAATATCCATGCCTTACCGGGATTCGAACCGGGAGCGAAGTTGGACGAATGCTCAGAAACCCGCCCTTGTACCACTGTGCCACCGTGGCTGCCTTTATTATTATTATGATAATTATTGTATTTTATTTGATTTTCTCATCTACAGCAATGGCATCTACATGATGGTCCACTTGTCAGTACGGACATGAAGTCAAGTAAGGATACATAGTCTCTTATGGTTTAAAAATCGTCGTACGACGTGATCCGTACCAATAATCACTGCCTATTGGATTTTGGTTCTTAGGTGTTGTAGAGCTAAAGCGTCCAACTGAGTTATATGAGTGTGAGGAATAATACTAGTTGCAGAGTTAATTAATGGGTGTTATTGTGTGAAAGCCATTTGCCGGGGGCAGGAAATCGAATCGCATTCTTTTGCTCCGGAGCCGAATGCTCTCCCAATTAAGCTACACCAACGAAGTTTTTCGCTGCAACTTTGCCCTTTAGACGTGCGCGTTGCCTTTGAGGTAGGTACGTATATCCCCCTTCAGCAAGGGATGGGACGGAATCGTAGGTTTCTGGGTCAGCCGACCTACCACGCTAGAAGGAGAGTTCACTTTAGAAGAAGGAATTCTGACTAATTCAAGACGATATGTGGAAAAAACCTCACGCATTGTTTCGCAGAACCAACCGCCAGGAGATTCGTTTTACGTATAGGCCTCAATATAACGTAAAAGCTATTTGCCAGTTGCGGGAATCGGACCAGCATCCTTCGGCCCCGGAGCCGAAATATTTCCGAAATAAGCTACACCGACGAAGTTTAACACTGCAACTTTACCACTTGGCATATGCATCGCCTCTGAAGTAGGTACGTTACATCCTATATAAAGTATTTTCAGCTTCTACATCTGTTTATCTCTGAAGCCAGTTCAATAAACTTGTTGATTTTCGTTGCTCGGAGTATTGCTCTCTAACGGTGCCGATATGTCGATAATGACTGTTTCCCCTCTGCTTTTTGTCATATAGATTGCAAGATGGTTACGTCTGTTTTAATATTACGCTCCAAATATACGTAATTCGTATTGTTTATTATCTAGTACCTCAGTGGGTTGATGTTTATATTGGGTTGTCTGAAACATCATGACGTATATTGGCACCCGATGAAGGTTGGGCGGTTTTGGAAGTACTAGAGACACGCGCAGCTCTGTTATCGCTATGGCATTCGACAGGTGCCAGTTCTAGCTGTAGTCTAAATGGAATAGTGAGCGATTTAGTTGATTTTCTGAGATTTGACATCAATTTGAAAATGGAAGACCAAACTGTGCATTTTCGCCATATTTTACTGTTTTACTTCCGTAAAGGAAAGAACGCGCGTCAAGCTTGTGAAAAGTTGCGTAAAGTGTACGGAGATAATGCTCTACAAGAATGTCAGAGCCAGCGGTGGTTCGAATAATTCCGCGATGGTGATTTTTGACCTCAACGGGGAGGCCCACCGAGGTTGATGACGACCAAATCAAGTCATTGATCGAGTCAAACCCACGTTACACGACACGAAAGATTGCAGATACATTGCACATCCATCATTCAAGCATTCACGACAACCTGAAGAAGCTGGGATATGTAAGCAAACTCGATGTGTGGGTTCCTCATGAACTCTAAGAAAATCAACTGACGGCGCGTATAAATATCTACGATATGCTCATTAAACGTGATAAAAACGATCCTTTTTTGAAGCGACTGATAACTGGTAACGAAAAGTGGATTGTGTACAACAATGTGCTGCACTGTAAAAAAAATTGTAGATTTTACGGATTTAAACCGTTTTCCAGGGTGCCAACACAAAACCGTAAAATCTACAGTTTTATGCCGTATTGGAGCAAATCTATAGCTTTGCTTCAACACCGCATTTAATGAAGAAAACAGCACAGAATTTGGCTGGAGCTAGTCCCAGTCAAAATAATCACGAAAACACAGAAATTTGGCTGGAACGAATGTGTTGATTGGGTTGGAGCAAAGCTAAAGCCGTGTTGGAGCAAAGCTATAGCTTTGCTCCAACACGGCATAAAACTGCAGATTTTACGGTTTTGTGTTGGCATCCTGGAAAACGGTTAAAAACCGTAAAATCTACAGTAATTTTTTTTACAGTGTGCGCAAACGGTCTTGGTCCCGACGGGCTGCTTCGCCTCAAACGACATTGCAAAGCAGACATTCATCAGCAGAAGGTTCTGGTCTCAGTATGGTGGGATTTTCAAGGTGTCGTGTTTTTCGAGCTCCTATCACGGAACCAAACAGTCAATTTGAATGTTTACTGTCAGCAATCGGACAGTTTGAACGAATCCATCATCCAGAAACGTCCAGAGCTCGTTCATCGTAAAGGTGTTGTGTTCCATCACGACAACGCGAGAGACCACACACAAGTTTGATCACCCGCCAAAAATTATTGGAGCTTGAGTGGGATGTGTTGCCACACCCAGCTTACTCGCCTAACCTTGCGCCGTCAGTATTCCACTTGTTTCGCTCTCTTCAACAGTCCTTACGTGGTATAACGTTCAATTCAGATGAGACTGTAAATCAGCACCTTGTAGAGTTTTTCGCCACGAAAGACAGGTCCTTCTATGAACGAGGCATTCTGCAGCTCACTGAAAGATGGCAAAAGGTTATCGAACAAAACGGCCCTGATATCATTGATTGATCTTTGTTCTTGCTATTAATAAATGACCTTTGCAAAACATGGCTAAAATATGTCATGATTTTTCCGACAACCCAATAGAGTGGCGCTTCTGACATTGATATTTCTGTATCGTGCGTTTATTGCTAATGAGTCATCTTAGCAAAATTATTTTGTCGCGGAAGACAAACAGCGTTTTCTAACTCCAGCAGATGTATTTACTCCATGGTCTCGCCGCACATGCAACATCTTCAACATTTGTCATTTTGTAGGTCCTCTTTCAAAGTTTTTTGATATATATATTTTTTTCATTTTTGCTTGCAATCACTTTGTGGTGAATAGCCATCATAAACCTACTAGTCTCTATACATAATTTCCCTCACATCAGCAACTGGTTTGAGGCTTTCTTCTCAGCTTCTTGCCAGTAACTTATTCTTCTTCTTCTGTTTCGGGGTTTAACTTCTTAAGTGGTCAACGTACCTGAACCAAAGAGTATCCAAAATTTCCTGCGCTTTCCAAATAGAAATGTTCTCGTAGTGGCCCAGTTTTGCGGAGGTTATGTCAAAACAATTGCTTTCCCTCACTAACCTCAGTATAAAGACCATTAACCTGTCATATATGATAATATTTATATTGTAATCCTTTATACTCAAGGCATGGGTGGAAGGTGTAGTCCCCCTGACACGGATATCATGCCACTGGGTAAAAACAAGTGTCTCAAAAATATCTCTTGTTTTTTGGATTTAATCCTGTTATTAATGATAAGCGCTTCTTCCAGTCTGCTTTCTCTGCTCCATGACCCAAGGCATAACGGGAAAGATGTAGTCCCCCTGACACGGATGTCATGCCACTGGGTAGAAACAATAACTCTGACATCTCTCATTTTTCTTGGCTTTAATCCTCTTAATAATGATAAGCGCTCGCGTCTTCTAGACTTCATTCTCTCCTCCATGACCCAAGGTATGATGGAAAAGGTGTAGTCCCCCTGCCACGGATATCATGCCACTAGGTAGAAACAAGTGACTCAATCATATCTCTTCTTTCTTAAGTTAATTCTAATGATAAGCGCTTCTTCTAGTCTTCATTCTCTGCTCCATGACACAAGGCATGACGGGAAAGATGTAGTCCCCCTGACACGGATGTCATGCCACTGGGTAGAAACAATAACTCTGACATCTCTCTTCTTTCTTGGCTTTAATCCTCTTAATAATGATAAGCACTCGCGTCTTCTAGACTTCATTCTCTCTTCCATGGCCCAAGGAATGGTGGGAAAGGTGTAGTTCCCCTGACACTGATATCATGCCACTAGGTAGAAACAAGTGACATAATCATATCTCCTCTTTCTTGGGTTATTTCTAATGATAAGCGCTTCTTCTAGTCTTCATTCTCTGCTCCATGACACAAGGCATGACGGGAAAGATGTAGTCTCCCTGACACGGATATCATGCCACTGGGTAGAAACAAGTGACTCTGACATCTCTCTTCTTTCTTGGGTTTAATCCTCTTACTAATGATAAGCGCTCGCTTCTTCTAGACTTCATTCTCTCCTCCATGACCCAAGGCATGATGGGGAAAGTGTAGTTCCCCGGACACGGATATCATGCCACTGGGTAGAAACAAGTGACTCTGACATCTCTCTTCTTTCTTGGGTTTAATCCTCTTACTAATGAAAAGCGCTCGCTTCTTCTAGACTTCATTCTCTCCTCCATGACCCAAGGCATGATGGGAAAGTGTAGTTCCCCGGACACGGATATCATGCCACTGGGTAGAAACAAGTGACTCAAACAGCTCTCTTTTTTCTTTGTTTAATCTTCTTAGTAATGATAAGCGCTCGCTTCTTCTAGACTTCATTCTCTCCTCCATGACCCAAGGCATGATGGGAAAGGTGTAGTCCCCCTGACACGGATATGATGCCACTGGGTAGAAACAAGTGACTCAAACATGTCGACGGCGCATATTTTGATTCGTAAATGTATTGTTGTTTTCTCTCAATACATTTACGAATCAAAATATGCGCCGTCAGCTTGGTGCATTTAATTAAGAAACCACAAGTTACATCGCGCTATGCATTAGTTCTTAATTATCCTGCCAACTGCAGAAGTCTTCACAATTCGACATTTCACCTGCAGCAACTTAATAGTTGAGAGTGTCACAAAGAAAAGATGTTTTCCCTTGAGTATTTTTTCTCACCAACAATGTTGCTGACTTTTCATATGGAATTTTGTACATGCAACTGTAATATAATTAAGCACCTGTAATTAATCGAACGTCTTCTTCATGGGGAACTTGTGAGAAAATTTAGATTAATTTACTTCCACTAAATTAATTATCTTTTCGGTTTTTTGTCAACAAATATCTTCCTTTTTTTCTCCTCCAAAGTGCACGGCTGAATAATTCCATTTTGTTCATTTTGTCCTTCATCGCTAAGATTTTTGTCCGAGATCTGATCAGAAATTTTAGAGCGAATTTTAATTAGACTGATATAAGTGTAGGAATGACCTAGACTGTAAAATTAAGAGAGATACTTCTCTTAAGGGAAATCCAACTAGCAAAGAGTCAACGATTTAATTCCCTTGTACACTGAGCAGCTGTATTCTTACATACATTTTTAATCACTACTATCTTCATTATGTGGTGGAATTTTATCAGTGTCAGAAATTTAACAGCGTTAATTCCCCGATGAATTCCACTTCATTTGTTTTAAAGGGCACCACAGATCTTGTTCATTGAGCACGTATATTAGATGCCGTAAGAAATGCTACATTGTTGAAGTCCGCGATTAAAATAACAAAAGAAATGCAACAAATCGCGTGCAAAATTTCACAAACTTGGGCATTTGCGATGCAAGACATGGTCTCCCGATTCCCAGTGGGCCACGGAACAAAGAAAGTTAATTTCGGTGCGAACATAGGAAAAGGTCAATTATTTAAAACTCATTTTCATTTGCAATTAAGTACTTGAGTGAGCTTATCATTATAATGCAAGGAAAGGTCTATCAATTGTGAAGGTACATAGAAGTCAGTTAGCCCAACGTTTGCTTTGACGCTGGAGAGGAAACAGTTACTGTTCTGATTCTCAAGCTCACTATACGTGAATTAGCTCTTGCCTAAGGCGTTTTGCACGGATGGTAACGAATAAGAAACAAAAGTCGGTAAATAAAGGAACGACACGTGTTCATACTTTGGTGAATATCACACATGAAAAAACAACTTGAAAGCTATTTTACTCTGTAGTGCTTAATTGAATTTTATCACAAGTTTAGTTGATCATTAAGAAAACTTTTCAGCTAACTTTTAACTTGTTTCAAATATACAGAAGGACAAGAAAAAACAATTATCACCCCGGCACCATGCTTATTAGAAGGGGATAATCATAATAATTACTGCCGCCCCGGTGGCGCAGTGGTCTAAGGCGTTGGCCACTGATCATTCGTCCGTAAGGGTCCGGGTTCGAATCCCGGTCAGGCATGGATGTTGTGTTTGTCTTACGGCACTGGCTCTCTCCCTACCGTGGAACCAGTGACCCTAAATTAGGGACGGGCGACTGCTTATAGCCCATTGAGTTGCTCACGGCGGTCGTAAAACCTCCAATCAAAAAAAAAAATAAAAAAAAAATAATTACTAACCATTATTTTATTAGGTGCGCAACTTAATTCTCGGCCACAGGCACGACACGTTGACAGCAAATTATAGCAAATCGAATACGTACCTAATCAGGAAAATAATTCCCGTCGTGTTGAATACATTTGAGCCATCGATCATGGACCTGCCGAACACCACTGCAAAAAAGGAGGGCTGTTTCGAGTTGATAAAGTCATCAATACTTGTGTGGACTAGTATTAAAAGAAATCCGTCTTGTTGCACGATGATATTTATTCAGCTAAAAAATGAAATCTATATACAGTTTAAAAACACATGAGCACTTTCGGTGTCACATTGACACCTTCATCAGATGTAATTTCACCATGTGGCTACATGCTGGTCTTAAGTACGTGGAGTAGATGCATCATGGGAAAGGTAATGTCAATGTCACACCATATAACAAGACAATCAAAAAAAGGCATAGTTAGCCAATGATCACTTAACAGAAGCAATTGCTATTGTGCTGTCCTTCCCAACAAGATTGCTCCAAGGTTCAGGTAAAACATAAGGATAATAGTCATTACAGCAACGTGTATTATAAGCCGAAATATAGAGGCTTTCTGCAAATAACAAGGAATAAACAGAGTTAGGTGTGCTTATGATTTTAGCGTTGTCCCAGTCTGGGATGGAATTTCCAGCACTTACGGTTCTTGCAAAAGAGGTGCTTTGGTGATTCATTTTTAGCTCATATCTGTGTTCATTTAATCTCAAATCCAAATTTCTTTTGGTAGAACCCACATAATGATTGTTTAGTTCACCGGAGATAGTGTCGAGCATAGGAATAACATACACACCCCATTTTTTCCCTTTGATCTGTTGATTTTAATCCACATATTGTAAACCTCCTTACCAACATATGTTCTCGTCATAAAATACAATTTGGAATACGATCATGCAATCTATATACCATTATCCGCAACGATCGTGACAAAATTGACAAAGGGAAAAAATGGGGTGTGTATGTTATTCCTATGCTTCGACACTATCTCTGGTGAACTAAACAATCATTATGTGGGTTCTACCAAAAGAAATTTGGATTTGAGATTAAATGAACACAGATATGATCTAAAAATGAATCACCAAAGCACCTCTTTTGCAAGAACCATAAGTGCTGGAAATTCCATCCCAGACTGGGACAACGCTAAAATCATAAACACACCTAACTCTGTTCATTCCTTGTTATTTGCAGAAAGCCTCTATATTTCGGCTTATAATACATGTTGCTGTAATGACTATTATCCTTATGTTTTACCTGAACCTTGGAGCAATCTTGTTGGGAAGGACAGCACAATAGCAATTGCTTCTGTTAAGTGATCATTGGCTATCCATGCCTTTTTTTGATTGTCTTGTTTTCTGGTATATCATGTGACATTGACATTACCTTTCTCATGATGCATCTACTCCACGTACTTAAGACCAGCATGTAGCCACATGGTGAAATTACATCTGATGAAGGTGTCAATGTGACACCGAAAGTGCTCATGTGTTTTTAAACTGTATATAGATTTCATTTTTTAGCTGAATAAATATCATCGTGCAACAAGACGGATTTCTTTTAATACTAGTATTCATGCACGAATTATAGTGTCTACTTGTGTGGACCTCCTTGACAGAAGTGAAGTGCGTATCACTCAGGGGATGTTGCAGGGAGCGAAAGAGGTGATAATCCGACGGGGCGAAATCTGGAGAATACGACGGGTGGGACAAAATCTCCCATCTCAGTTCGGTGATCGTGTTTAAAGTCAATTTCGCGGTGTGAGGACGCGCGTTATATTGAAGCAACAGGACCGACCTTCTGCCCTTGCCGGTGTATGACCTCTTCGCCTCAAGTGCGTCACTCGCACGAATGAGTTGCTAACAATAACGCTCAGCATTGACCATTTCACCAAGTTTGAGCAACTCATAGTGTACGACACCACACTGATCCCACCATATGCACAGCAACAACTTCCTGGTTTGGATATTCGGTTTAGCGGTACTGGTGGTAGGCTGACCTGGTTAAACCCACGATTTGTGCCGTTTAGGATTATCGTAGAGGATTCATTTCTCATCTCAGGTCAAAATCTTGTGGAGGAAATCCTTCCTCTTGAAACTGGAGAGCAAGGATACAGCAACATTGTAGATCCTGGACTTGTTCGTAGCTGTGAGTTGGTAGGGCTCACAACGGCCCTCCTTGTGAATCTTCCCAAGCTTGTGAAGGCGCTTTGCAATGGCTTGCCGTGTTACTCCAAATTCCTGGCCGAGCTCTGACTGTGGGCGACTGGGATCCGCGTCCAACAGTCATTCCAGTTCCTCATCGTAAACTTTCTGTGGCTGTCCCGGACGTTCTTCATCACGGAGATTGACATTTTCCTGCTTAAACCGCTGGAAATACTTCTTACACGTACTGTAGGACACAGCAGCCTCATCCAAAGCAGCACAGATCATTTTCTGGGCTTTCGTGGCACTTGTTTTTCACCTGAAACGCGAACAGGAGGCAGTGCCTCAAATGTTGCTTCTCGAACGACATTGCTTTCACCGTCAACTTTCGTCCCTTCTGTCACAAGAGCTGCGAGCGGTTACAGTTGCCTGGAAAGCTGTTGGATGGCGGTGCAAACTGCCATTATCGCACACAGCTATTTGCATTTGCCGACGTTCTATGATCGCTTGTGGTTAAAGGCCGATAATTACTTTGAACACCTAATGTAAACTGCTGGATGAAAAACCCGAAATTCTCTTTACAACTTTCTGCCGGAAGTCAGTTCTTTCTATGTGATTCTGACTTGCTTCGCAATGCAGGCGCGACGCTACGGGTGAAATAGGGTGGGCTTCAACCCACACCACGTTTTTTTGAGACCACTCTTCATCCCCCCCCTCCTCCAAATATTTAAGCAGTTAAAAAACCTACTTACCAGCCCATTATTTTTCCAAGCTCCTCTTTCCACCCTTTATCTTAAAAGTTAGTTGCATTTCGTTATTTAATTCGTAGAACATTCACGCATTCATCTGGTTTAGAAAACAACGCTTATAACTAAAACTAATTTTTAATATAGCTATTGCAAATGGATACACGTAAACGTGTGAGACGCCTTTTAGTGAATCACAAAAGATTACTTTTTACCACATTACAACAAGAAACTAGAACTTCAAGATTTGTTGGTGCATTGGACTATACACTGAGTGGCCACTTTATTATGACCACCCCTCAGTACTTCAGGCCACACTTTGCCTTTAATACTGCGTCGATTCTTCGTGGGATCGACTGCACGAGAAGTTGATAGATGGTTTGTGGAATCGGAGACCATGCTTGATGAATAGCACTTTCCAGGAGTGTGAGATTGAAGGGTTGTGGATCCAGCTGTCTGATGGATCGTTCAACTTCATCCCACAAATTATCAATGGGGTTGAGATTTGGAGACTGTGAGGGTCACCTAAGCGAAGTAAACTCACCGGCATGTTACTGAAACCAATCCTGTACAATACGAGCACTATGGCAGGACGCATTATCTTGTTGAAAGTAGTCATCGCCATTGGGATAAACCATCCACATGACAGGATGCACTTGGTCCGCAAAGATGTTTAGATATGATGTGCCAGTCAAACGTTGATCAACACGAATTAAATGACCCAAAGCATGCAAGAAAGACATTCCCCAAACCATAACGTTGCCTCCACCAGCTTGAATGGCTGTAGCAATGCATTTGGGATCCATGTTTTTGCGCTGTTTCCGCCAAATTCTCACTCAGCCATCGGCATGGTGCAACTGAAAACGTGATTCATCGGACCACATGATTTATTTCTAATTATCGACTTTCCAATCCTTATGCTCCTGTGCGAACTGGAGACGTTTTCCCTTGTTAACTGCAGACAGCGAAGGTGTTCAAACAGGCCTTCGGCTGCCATATCCCATTCGATGCAGTGTACGGCGAACAGTGCGTGCAGAGATCATTTGAAGGGATCCTTGATTAAGGTGGTCTGTAATTTGCTGCACTGTTGCCCTTCTGTTGTCTGTTACCAGTCTGGACACTCTCCGTTCCGCCCGAGCAGTCGCTAGTCAATGACGACCACACGTTGCACGTAGAGACCCAGTTTTTTGGCTGACAGTCCAGTCTTTCAACACTTTAACAACAGCTGCTCTGGAACATTTCACGAATGCGGCGGTTTCGGTAATACTCGCTCCATGGCTCCGAGCTCCTACAATCATCCCATGTTGAAAGTCCGTCAAATCGCATTTTTTACCTATTTCGTCACCCAAAAATCACTTCTATTACTGTTGCAAGCACTAAGCTTTCCCTTTTTATACTAGCCCCGCCCTCTGGCGGCAACAGCGTGCAGCCATAGCTCATTTGCTTAAAACTGTCAAGTTGTCATAATAAAGTGGCCACTCAGTGTCTAATGTAGGGCGACCATCTTTGACAGCAGCGTTTTTTTCAGCAAAACCTGAAGATGACCTGAACGCCAGGTCGAAAGATCTCGTTTATTTATTTGTTTTTTAACTTGTGTTACATTGTAATCTATGTTTTAGTAAACCCCTTTTAAAACCTGACCGCCGCCCCGGTGGTGCAGTGGTCTAAGGCGTTGGCCTCTGATCATTCGTCCGTAATTGGTCCGGGTTCGAATCCCGGTCAGGCATGGATGTTGTGTTTGTCTTACGGCACTGGCTCTTTCCCTTCCCTTTGAACCAGTGACCCTAAATTAGGGACGGGCGACTGCTTATAGCCCATTGAGTTGCTCACGGTGGTCGTTAAACCTCCAACCAAAAAAAAAAAAACCTGACCAAGGTTTGCATCACAAGTTATTACATCGTGCATTAAGCAGTGATTTCGGGATCTTTTGTCGTATTCTGCACGAGGAAATCCAGATTTTGTGGTTCCATTAACTTTTGATAGATTTATTTAGCATCAGAAAGGATTCAAAATTTGTGCCCTTTGCAACCGAAAAGTTGGTGTCATCTTTCTTTTCTAGTTGACGTTCATTTCTTTAGAAGACATTTTTCGAAAATTGTTTATTTCTTCCCAACGCGTTCCAGCTACCCTTGTAAATTGTACTGAATACACTACTGTTTGTGAAAATTGCAACGTTATGTAGAACTAATGATATCGGCTTGAAACTTCCAGGTACAACAGGTTGGGGCATGCAAAGGATTAAGATGTCAGCGAAAACGCGCCCGCGATTTCGGAGAGCGTCCTCTAAACTGTCCAGTCTTGGATATCAAGAGCTGGTTCTAATGAATGACGTGTTACAATCAGTGAAGAGCATACGCTGATTATAAATGGTTTTTCTTGTGCCTCACTCTGTTCCGTAGCCAATGAAAGTCGCGTTAGTAACACCTGACAAAATTTGAGCGAAGAAGTGGATAAAGAGACTGGATTTTCCTACCGCAAAATTGTCACTCGTACGAGACGAAACGCTAACACAGTGATGTGAACGTAACATCAGTGGACAGATGAGGTTCTGGTGCACAGAAACCTGGGGAATCGACCAAAAAATTCGCACGACTGCACGGGAAGACAGACACTTCTACCGCATGGCAGTGACCGATCGCATAGCGACACCCGCGGTGTTAGCGCATTAGGGGAACACTGTCACAGGTGAGGCTTTGTCCTTCAGCATAGTTCTTGCTCGTCTGCTTAACAAAAGACTGGTCGGAAGCAGCGCAATTCTTTGACCCTTAACCACAGACGCCTCGTGTTGCAATGGAGTCTCGAACACAGACATTGGCACGCTGATTGGGAAAAGTTCATGTTTTCTGACGAGTCACGATTCAGTTTTATGCAAAATGATGGTCGTATCCGTGTTCGGAGACACTGTGGTGAACGCCACCTTGCAGTGTGCACTTTGCGTCGTCATACCAACCCAAAACCAAGCAATCATGGGCTAGAACAATATTGAGGGAACCCCCAATAGCCAGATTTACGTCAGAGATGTTTCAGAGGCAAAGGTGATACCTTTCTTCCAGATTTTTCCTGGCGCTGTACTCCAGCAGGAAAATCCTCGCCCGCATGTGGAATGGAATGTCCGAGACTTCTTCCATGAACTGCAGATACCGGTTCTTCTCTGGCCTGCACGTTTCTTGCATAACGAAGTAAATTTCTCCGTCATTTTGGTCCACGCCGAGGATCGAACACTAGTCTACTTATTCCGGAACAAGTAGCTCTACCAACTGAGCTACGCAGACGTTCGTTCTTCCTGCTATCTGCCTTTATGTCGTGTGCGTCCTGAGGGGCAGGTGAAGTTGTATAACGAAGTAAATTTCTCCTTCAGTTTTGGTCCACGCCGGGGATCGAACCCGAGTCTACTTATTCCGGAACAAGTAGCTCTACCAATTGAGCTACGCAGACGTTCGTTCTTGCTTCTATCTTCATTTATGTCGTGTGCGTTCTGCGGGGCAGGCACGTCACATCTGCCCCCCGAAAGAGGGCCGGGGGCATGGCCCACGGGTCAGACGTGACCATGAATTGATATAGGCAGTCATCCGCTGAAGAACGTACACTTGAGAGCTCCCAGTCAATCTGTTGTGTGGAATGCAACGTCACACACATTTATTTTTCGAAGCGCTGAAGAAGGGATTCTCTTATTCTTCTTGTCTCGCGGTGTGGAAAGAACATCACACCGTTGCGAGAACTTTAACGGCCTGGTCATCCGGGAAGTTCGGGCGCCATTATAACGAAGTAAATTTCTCCGTCATTTTTGATCCACGCCGGGGATCGAACCCGAGCCCACTTATTCCGGAACAAGTCGCTCTACCAACTGACCTACGCAGACGTTCGTTCTTGCTGCTATCTGTCTTTATGTCGTGTGCGTCCTGTGGGGCAGGCACTTCACGCTTGATATGTTCCCTATCGAACATGTCTGGGAAGGTTTCAAAACAAGCTTTCCTTGAAATTGAAGACAACACATCGAACAAGTTTAATCATTTCGCCATTTGGGTCAAGTTATTATTGAAGATGCGAGATGCGAAAAAAATAAATTAGAATGAGACTGGGAATGGTAAACACGGCTTTTAGAGAGAATCAAAGACTGACAGCCAAACATATAAATATAAAACTCAGGAGGAGAATTTTAAAGGTATGTATTTGGCCAGTAGCTCTCTACGGTTCTGAGACATGGACATTGACCAAGACGGAAGTGAAAAGGCTTCAGGCATTTGAGTGGGAAAAATCATCTAACATGTGTTGTGGTGCGTGATATGTAAACCCAAATATCAGCTATGTCCCCATGATTCAAAATAAACTCATGTTATACAAAAAGCAACAAGATCCTTATTTTACTTTGAACATTTGTGGCATTGAACACACGACCGAAGCAAAGCCATTTGGAACAATGAGAACAACACAAGATCCCAAAGTTATCACATTACTGAAAATTGTCATTGATATCTGAAAAATAAATGCACTGGCGTGCAAAAATTAAGGACGAGATGGTTTTTCGAATGTAACGTCGTGCAGAAGTGCTCCACATTGCCTCAAATCATATCATAAGATCCCCAAGATGTAAGAATATGGAACAAGTGAGCAAAACCGTCCAAACAAGGAATCCAAAGGATACAACGGCACTTCATTGAAAAGGTAGCTTCAAGCACAACTGGACAGAAGACAGAAATGTCCATGTGACAGGCGGCTGCGAAGAAAAATCCAGTCTTTAGTAGGGGATATGATCGCCCCTGACTGCGTTGCAGGATTTACAACGTCTGTCCATGCTGAGGACGAGGTTGTGAAGGAGCTGTTGAGGCATCGCGGCCCATTCCTCTTGTAGCGCCAATCGCAGCTGCGGAATCGTTGCTGGCGGCTGGTGACGAGCTGCCAAGCGTCTCCCAATAAGGTCCCACACGCGTTCGATTGGATTTAGGTCCGGGGACCTTGCGGACCAATCCATGCGTTTGAATATCTTCACTCCCCAACAGTTCTGCGACAGCCACTATATGATGAGGTGTAGCGTTGTCGTCCATGTAGAGGAACCCAGGACCCACAGCACCTCTAAACAGACGCAAGTGAGGCAGGAGAACCTCGGTACAATAGCGGACACCAGTAACTGAACCTCCTTGAAAGATGTGGAGGTCAGTACGGCTACCAAGCATGATACCGCCCCAAACGAGAACTCCGCCACCGCCACCGCCAAACCGGTCCCTTTCGATGATTTTGGAGGTGTGATTGCGTGTTCCCTGCTCTCTCCAGATGTGTATTCGTTCAGAATCGCTCGTCAGACTAAATCGGCTCTCATCCGTGAAGAGAACTCGACCCCATTGCTGATGTGTTCAGTTCTTGTGTTCCTGGCGCCACAGAAACCGCCGTCTTCGATGAGCAGGCGTTAATGGCACTCACCGTACTGGTCGTCGTGCAACTAGACCAAATTTGTGCAGCCTCCTGGCCACGGTAAAACGCGATAACGGATGTCCAGTTGTCTGTGCCTTGCGATTTCTCCCGCTGTCTTCTGTCTGTCTCTTCTCACCTACAGGACAATACACCGGTCTTCTGCCACCGTGGTTACTCTTAGACGACCACTGCTAAACTCTCGGACAGCTGCTCCTGTCGTTTGAAATGCTCTCGAAGTTCGTGAAACGATGCTATGAGCGATCTCAAACTCCTCGGCCACACTAGTCACACTTCAAACTTCTTCCAACTTCCCAATAATGCGACCTCGGGTAAAGTCATCCAGATGTCGACTACTGGATTGCCTGTTGCCCATATCACACGGTGGCAGCAACTCGACGTCGTTCAAACCTGATGTACACCGTGCAATAGCTTTCACCGAATTGCTGAGCGTACACCACCCGTGTGCTTTATACCCTTCCGACACCTCCCCCCCCTCTATGTCACGCTGCATATATGCGTATGCCCTACCGTACCGGAACCTAGTCTATCTCCTGAGTGGTCTTTCGGTCCGTTCTGCCTGCTCGTTACGCTGCTATGCTAATTTCTCCTCTTCGTCCTTAATTTTTGCACACCAGTGTACGTTGCACATTACCGAAAGAAGCGTCATCACCTTCACAATATGCAATTTTTATCCACGGATATAACAACATATTGTTGTTGACATTTTGAGACTGACATTGATTGTTCATTGATACGTTCGATGATTTTCTCCACTTGTGCTCTAAGGCCAATTTCAGACCACTCGTTCATCTTTGTCAGTTCTTTGGGCCAAAACAGAATTACACCGATTGGTGTTTGCCATTAGTTCTATCTCCTGGCCACGTTTCTTCAATTTTGGAGAGTGACAGTTGAAAGACTTCCCTTGTGAGCTTGAAGCGAAAAATTCTACAAACGTAATCAGTTACCTCATGTAATCTGTGACATAAATTTTATTTGAATGGCAGAACTTTTTAAAGTGTTCCAGTTTTCAATAGGGCACTATAATTTTTCCAAATGCACTCCAGGCAAATTCTAACTTCTATTAATTTCTTCTTCGATGTGGCTCTCTTTTGATATCTCTTTTCAAGATTGGATGATGGCATCAGCTAATTCTACATTTGGTCCATAACTTTTGAATCTTCAGTTCTTGTAAAGTCATTGTACATCGATTTTGCTTTCTATAAGTTCATCTTTAATCCTTCTTTTTTTCTCGTCAGCAAATTCCTGTACATCAGTTGTGTGATAAAATAATCCTATATTCTTAATCTGACTGTTAATGCCAACTAAATGTTGATCCCCCGCTTGAAAAAGGGAAAACAAATCAGAATTAATCGCTAAGTTTGCCATGGTAAGGCGAATTCCTTTAAAGGGAAATAAAAACATTCTTTTACTCAATAAATTTGAACTTTGGGTTTATTCCTTTCATTTGGCCTCTGTCTTTTCCTAAAAACGAGAATGGCTTTTTTCGCTCTTACAGAGATGGGAAATAACATCGGAAGCGGAAATATGTCGATATTTCTGTTCATCGGAAAATTTCAGTTATGCTCTTTGACTCAGCATAGTTGATTTCCCATTTTTTCTGCCAATTTTTTTTCGAGTTTTAACGACCACCGTTAGCAACTCAATGGGCTATAAGCTGTCGCCGTCCCTAATTTAGAGTCACTGGTTTCAGGGAGAGAACCAGTGCCGTAAGACAAACACAAAATCCGTGCCTCACCGTGATTCGAACCCGGACCCCTTTGGGATGAATGATCAGAGGCCATCGCTTAGACCACTGCGCCATCGGGGCTCCCAATTTATTTATTTTTGTTTTACACCCAAACCCACACCCCAAAAATAAAAAACGAAGAGTCGTTCGTTTCTGATGAAACTTTGCATGTAAGTGTCTAAAAGCCGAATATGCAAATGATTAGAACATAACGACCAATGACGAAATAGGTGATTCCACAAAGCGAGGGAACCGCGCATCGTGGAGGGTATATATATATCAAGAGCAAAGTTCGCACGCCGGGACAGTTGTGATAACGGTTTGAGGGTTTCATTAGCCTCCATGGACAGTGAGGATACCTCGACGTTGGGTACGTGCACAATACGAGTAGCTGAATGAATTTGAGAGAGGCGGTTTGATTGTACTAAGAGAGAGACGAGTTGGTCAAGAAGAGGTACTGCCAGGCATTTGGGTCACAGGGTGACGCGACGCGACGTTGGCTACAAGGGGTCGAGAGAGACACAATCAAGTGGTACCCAGATAGTGGACAGCCGAGGAATACGACACACCGCGAGAATCGAGTGATGGTAAGAGCCGGACAGGCAGAAGCAAATTCGTCACTCCCAACAAGTCAGTGGCCATGTTGCTTCGTCTACAGGTACGGTAGTGGTCATCCGGACCGTTGCCAGACAAAGCCAAGGGTGGTAGTATTTCTGAAATAGCGCAGTTTGTGAACTGCTGCTGTGGTTTGAAGTGTATCGGTATTTTGGAGAAATTGCCCCATTGCGAATAAGCCTCGTAGAAACTGCGGAGCACCACGTGTCATTGATATAAGATCTGAACGTCGGCTGTGAAGGTGCGTTAGGGCGGATCGACACGCTACAGTGGAACAACTCACTGGCCGAATGAACCAGGGGGCTACCGGAAGTGTGTCTAAAATGACAGTTCAGCGAACTCTGCTGCGTATAGGGTTCCGATGCAGACGGATGGCCACTGCACCTATACTAACGAAGGTTCATCTGCAGAAAAGGCAGAATCGGAATCGGCATCCGCTTGTTGGCAAAGGATTGCCTTCTGCTACGAGTCACGTTTTTTGCTTCATCAAACGGATGGACGTTTGCGTATAAGGCGAGAAACATCGGAAAACAAACACCCTTCAACCATTGCTGGAAGAACACACGCTTTGTTTGGCAGCGTTATCTTCTCGGAAATGTTTTCGTGGCACTCGTACCTGTGGAAGGCACAATGGACCGAATTGGTTATGAATTCATCCTTGCAGACCTCTTAAACCCATAGATGCTGATTGTCTTCCCTGGTGCGGATAGGATCTTCCAGCAAGACAATGCGACGTGTCACAAAACTAGAAATGTCCGAGAGTGGTTGGAAGAGCACGATGAAAACTTCAAGTTACTTCACTGGCCCCCTAAGACCCCAGACTTAAACCAAATTGAGCATCTGTGGGACCATCTCGATCGTGTTGTTCGCTCTATGGATCCTCCACCATACACCCTCGAGCAGCTGTCAGATGCACTGCAGTTAACATGGCTCCAGATACCTGTGAGCACCTTCCAGGACCTTATTAAGTCACTCCCAGCCCGTCTAGCTGCTGTCCGCGCTGCACACGGAGGTTACTCTGGATTTTAGCTGGAGGTTAATAATGTGACTCTACCGTATAGTGTCGTTAAACAAAACTGCCAATTGCAAAATTTACTATTGATAGCTTCGGAAAACACAAGTTTGTCTACGACGTATATCGCAGCCGTGTCCCCTCACTCCGGAGTAAGTCGCTCTCCCAACTGAGCTACGCGGACAGAATGTCTCGCTGCTGATTTGTCGTCCTGACACATGTTTTTACCTCTGTGGTACGTCACAAGCTATAATAGTTTTTGTCTTTAGGGGTGTAAAGGCTGGTACATAGACATCGTAAAATCCCCTGTACTATAATTTAAGTACCCATTTTCTTAGAGTAACACAATACACAATAATTGATGCACAAAATGGAGGAAAGGGGAAGAAATATCATTTGCCATGGTAACCCAAATGCAGGCCAGACGCTATCTATAATATCCGATCTCGCTGCAGAACTTCAAAATCAGATCCTTAGACTGACGATTGAAATTTAACAGTTAATCAAACCTCAAGCATTCCCGCGAATCTCTCCTGTTGCTTGCATATTTCCCTCACATGGATACTGAAAATGTGAAAACGGAGTTTTTCCATTAATATACGAAACAATATATGAAAATGCAAGTGCAAAGGTTCGGATATTTCAGGATACAGCACAAAACAAAATTGGAAATAGAGTAAGACAATGTGACACCATATCTCCCAAGCTATTTAATGCCACATTGCAAAATGTCTTTCAATCATTGAGCTGTGAACACCAAAGGATAAAGACTAATTGAGATTACTTAACTCACCTTCGTTTTGCTGATGACGTAGTCATCTTTACAACTACCCCTTCAGAGCTGCAGAGTATGATCCAAGAACTTGCTGACAAGGGTAAAGAAGGAGGATTAAAAATGAACTTTGAGAAGACAAAAGTGATGCACAATGCTTCTACAAGAAAGGAAGATTTATCGATTGATGGAGGAAAGCTTAAGACAACTGATACCGACATTTATCTTAGGCAGCAGATTTTAAATAAGGGTCACATTGATAAAGAAATTAATCGGCTTGTAAAACTTGGATAGAAAGCTTTTCGAAGAAAGAGCACAATTTTTAAGAGCAGTATGTCCTAAATGAAAAGTTTTCAATCAATGCATCCTGTCAGTGTTTACGTATAGAGCAGAGACATGGACCTCAACTAAACAAGTTAGTAAAATTATTCACTGCATTAATTATGATACGCTTTCCAACATACCAGAAATCATTATTCAAGTTATTACTCAAATTATGAGGATAATGGCTGTAGAGTAAATAACGCTCCTGTACCCTGAACTTTGACTCCATTTCAATGATATTCAACAGAACCGGTTCAGCATACCTCCGGAACAGCATACTAAATTTTGGTTGCAAAGAAGCATTTTTACGTAAGTTTTGACGCTTAAATGGTCCTGATCTTTGATCCCATTTCGCCCGTTTTCAATAGGATTCGTACCCAGGTGGTCCCCTACCACATACTAAAATTTCATTGAAATTGAACCATTTTTACGCGAGTTATAGTGCGGAGTGTCGGACAGACGGACAAAGCTAGAGCATATACGCTTTTTCAATTTACGGTTGGAAAGCGTAAAAAAGACGTACAAAGGCTGCAGACAACTTAAAGTAGCATGGAGAGATGCATGATTGGTGTAAAAAGGAGAGATAAGAAAAGAGACTTGTGGATAAGGAAAATGACAGGAGTGGACGACATCATAACTAGAGTGAAATCGCTGAAATGGCAATGGGCTGGACATGCTGGATTCCGAAGGACAGGAAAATATCCAATGAGAGGTAGAAGTATGAAATTAGAAAGTGTGTTGGAGTGAGTTAAGATGGGAGAATACAGATACTACAGAGTTTAAAATGGGAGAATACAGATACTACAGAGTTTAAAATGGGAGAATACAGATACTACAGAGTTTAAAATGGGAGAATACAGATACTACAGAGGGTGAGGCGAAAGTTTTGCAATATTTGCATGTATGCATTGTTGCGGCGGGTATGTCACGTGCCTAAACTATTTGGTGCTTGAATTAATTCCCGCTGTTGCCCAATAGAGTGCAGCAGTGGTGCGCTGTGACCCGGGCCACACGTGACCTCCTTTGCACACGCACGTACCGTCCGTAGTCTGAGCGAAGCAGTGTGTGACACGCGATGGGAGGGCACAAAACACGAGTTTGTATCGCATTCACGATGTCGAGTTTCGCACCAAAAAAGGAGCATTTGCGGAAAGCAATTACTCTTCTGCTTTCATCTCAAGAAATCTGCAGCGGAAAGTCATCGTTAGCTAGTGCAGGCCTATGGGAAACACGCCCTGTCGGAAACAACATGCAGAGAGTGGTTCCAACGCTTCAAGGCCAAACGAATATGACGTGAAGAACAAAGGCCGCCCTGGGCAGCCGAAAAAGTTCAAAGATGGCGCATTGGAAGGATTATTGGACGACGATTCATGTCAGACGCTCCACAAGTTGTCTGAAACATTACGGGTGGATGAGTCAACGGTTAGCAAATGTTTAAAGGCAATGGGAATGATCCAGAACCTCGGAAACTGGATCCCACATGCATTGCGGGAAAGCAACATCACGAAACGTGAAACCATGTGTGAATTTCTGCTGCAACGACACAAACGGAAGTCGTTTTTGCATCGAATAGTGACTGGCGATGAAAAATGGATTCGTTACGACAATCCTAAGCTCACGAAATCATTGGTTCGTCCCGCGAACTGTCAACATCCGCGCTTAAACCGGACATCCATGGCAGGAAGGTCATGCTGCGCATTTGGTGGGATCAAGTCGGTGTTGTGTATTCTGAGCTACTGCAACCCGGTGAAACCAACAATGCTGAACGGTACCGACGTCAATTACTCGATGTGAAGCGTGAACTCACGGAGAAACGGCCACAATATGCCAAAAGACATGGCAAGGTTATTCTTCTCCACGACAACGCTAGACCCCATGTCGCCAAATCCGTGAAGAAACTCTTGGAGGCACTTGGCTGGGACTTCTTACACCACCCACCTTACTCCCCGGACATTGCTCCCTCGGACTTCCATTTGTTCCGGTCGCTGCAACATCGCCTGTCAGAACAGCACTTCCTTTCTGTTGCGGATATCCAAAAATGGATCGATGAATGGTTCGCCTAGAAAGAACCTGCATTTTTCTACCGCGGAATCCATTTGTTACCCCAACGGGGGAAAGGGGCGTAGCTACCAACGGACACTACTTTGAATAGACTATCCTGTACCGTTCTGTGGCAACACACAGGTGTTTGTGTGGCAAAAAACAGCGGGAATTAATTCAAGCACCTAATAGATCCAGTCGCGCACTGCAATGATTCTAAAGGGATATAAAGAGGCAATCGTTGCTGCGAACAGTATTGCATTTCGTCGTTCTGTCTGTGGTTGGGACGCCTAAATGTTGAACAGTCCCAACCGGGTAATTACGGAACTTTTGCTACACGAAGTTGTTCCGCTGCTCAAGCAACAGAGAGCATTTATCATGCGAAAGTGGAAGGTTTCGTAGACAACAGCACCGTAACCAGGTGGTTCAAGAAATTTCGCTCAGGTGACAGAAACCTCGAGTGGATCCGGAGGCCATGCTCCACGCCGTGGAGGCAAATTCGACAACCAGTAAATTATCAGGTGAGCTGGGCATGATCAGCGTGGTTCTTCACCTTCAGGATCTCGGGAAGGTCTACAGGAGCTGCCGCATTGTTCCTCACGAAATGACGCCAATTGAAGCGAACCGCGGAGTGGAAGTCTGCACGAAACTCCTAGAGAATCCGCGCGATGTACGTGTCATCGGGAGAATTGTTACGTGCGATGAAAGGTGGGTCTAATTTCGTAACCCTAACACATAACGGCAGCGGTTGAGCCCATGCCAGCTTCCACAACCTATTGCCAAGCCTGGGCATTCGAGCGCAAAGTGACGATGTGCGACTTGTGGAATTTCGAGGGGATAATTCATTACGAATTTTTTCCAGACGGTGTGCCCATCAACGCCAACTTCTACTCTGAACAGCTGGAGCGGACGTATGTCGTTTTGGAGGAGAAGTCCCAGGCACTGGTGCACAGAAAGCGCGCTCTCTCACAGCAGGACATCCTCTCGGCCTTATACCGCGCGGACGACCAGGACAAAACTCCAGGGACTTGAGGTCATCGAACTGAAGTCACACTCAGCATATAGTCCGGACCTTGCCCCCGTCGGATTATTACTTGTGTCGGTGCATGACCCACTTCCTTGGAGGGCGGCACTTCAACAAAAAGGAGAAGGTGGCAGCTGTGGTTTAGGAGTTCGTCGCTTCAAAGGACAAGAACTGGTGCCACCGCGGAATTGAACAAGTGGCATACAGATGGCTAAAAACGGTGCAACCCGATGGCCTATACTTTGAATGCTAGTCAGCTTTCGTCGTAAAGGTACGTATGAACACATTAAATGATCTAAATATTGCAAAACGTTTGACTCACCCTCTGTAGAATCGAAGAACTGGCAGACAGATGGCTAAAGACGGTGCAACACGATGGCCTATACTTTGAATGCTAGTCAGCTTTCGTCGTAAAGGTACGTATGGCGACATAAAGTGATCCAAATATTGCAAAACGTTCGACTCACCCTCTGTAGAATCGAAGAACTGGCAGACAGATGGCTAAAGACGGTGCAACACGATGGCCTATACTTTGAATGCTAGCCAGCTTTCGTCGTAAAGGTACGTATGGCGACATAAAGTGATCCAAATATTGCAACACGTTCGACTCACCCTCTGTAGAATCGAAGAACTGGCAGACAGATGGCTAAAGACGGTGCAACACGATGGCCTATACTTTGAATGCTAGTCAATTTTCGTCGTAAAGGTACGTATGAAGACATAAAGTGATCCAAATATTGCAAAACTTTCGACTCACCCTCTGTAGAATCGAAGAACTGGCAGACAGATCGCCAAAGACGGTGCAACATGATGGCCTATACTTTGAATGCTAGCCAGCTTTCGTCGTAAAGGTACGTATGGCGACATAAAGTGATCCAAATATTGCAACACGTTCGACTCACACTCTGTAGAATCGAAGAACTGGCAGACAGATGGCTAAAGACGGTGCAACACGATGGCCTATACTTTGAATGCTAGTCAGTTTTCGTCGTAAAAGTACATTTGAAAACATAAAGTAATCCGAATATTTCAAAACGTTCAATTCACTGTCTGTGTTTCAATATCGTGTCGTTTCCCTTCTTCTGTTTTTTTTATTCAGATTTTCCTTTCAACATTACGAAGAATAAAAAATTGCTGAATGAGTTTTACGGAAAATGTACAAGACATCCCTATTTTCTTCTTGTATTCTCACTTGATACTAAACCCACTTAAGACGATTTTATAATAAGAACAGAATGTTGCGAAGTTTATATTCAGGAATTCTATATGTGTTTCAGTTTTCTACCTTATGTAAACCATTCTTAGATTTTCCTGATTCAGCTTTTCATCAACACAATACTTTTTGCGCGAATTCGAGCAAATGGTGGTTGATAAGGCACGTCTCACAAAAATTCGTTCTTTAAATCAACAGTACCTGCACGTTTGCTTTGCGGGTGTAGCATTATTCTATTCAACTAAATAAATCAATTTTGCCATCTGGATCTAAAATTGATTTATTATACAATGTCATTTGCAAATTGCTTTGTTAGGAAAGCCATTTCATTCATGTGAGAAAATCCTAATCATTTAAGCTAGTTCGCCGACAGCATTGAAACCTGGAGAGCGAGTATATTGCGAATCGTCGAATTCGCGTCTCTCATTATAAATGACAATATAATTTGCTTATATCTATTCTGAAAATTCTTCGAAACATTAGTTTTACGAAAAGCTATTATGTGCCTTAAAAAGAATATGGCAGCCTATTTTTTTTGAAGCATAACATTTTTCATAACGTTTTAGAATATTTACGAAAACTGCTCTTTATAAACAAATTTTGAATCATTTTTTTGACTCTTAACCGGTTATTTTCAAATAATACACCATATTTTATTTCTCGTGGTATGTTATGATAACCAACAACGAGGGTTGAATATAATTTGGTTGTAAAGAGGATTGCTAATTAGTTTAGTTACGTAATATACACTAAACAGCAATTAAATTAGAGACAGCTGGCGTTAAGCAAATGTGGCGCTGAAGGCGACCCTGTAAACGGAAACGACATGACGTATGCAGCGTTCCGACAATATAAAGAGTGATTCGACGGGAATAAGAGTCGGACGCAGTATGGGTATGACGAAAGATCTAAGCGCATTTGATCGTGGGCAAATTGTCAGGGCCCGACGAATGGGTCACTCCATCTCGGAAGTCGTGCAGACACTGGGAATTTCACGAGCCACCCTGACACGGGTGCACCGTGAGTACATCGAATCTGGCAAAAACCATCCCTGCAAGAGCCAACTGCAGTGAACAACAGCGTGTGGATGAGCGGGGTCATTGTCGGCTAGCTCGCATTGTAACAGCGGATAGACGGGCCGCAGCGCAAGAAATCACTCGGCAATTTAACGCTGGTGCGCAAAAACGTGTAAGCAGCCACACCATCCAGAACCATCTCCTCGCTATGGGGTACAAAATACATCGTTCCACGAGGGTACCGCTGCTAACCGCACATCACAGGGTGCAAATATTAGCATGGGCGCGGGAACATCGCCACTGGACCCTAGACATGTGGGGAAATGTTGCCTGGACTGATGAGTCGAGTATCACGTTGGTACATGCGGATGGCAGGGTACGAGTACGGCGCAAACCACATGAAGCGATGGATCCTTCTTGCCAGCAAGGTACTCTTCAAGATGGTGGGTCTGGCATTCTCGTCTGGGGATTGTTTACGCGGACTGAAATGTGACCCCTAGTACGTGTGACATAGTCCCTTACAGGTCAACATTACCGGGATATCCTGGACGACCATTTGCATCCGTGTGTTCGCCTTCAATATCCCACTGGGGACCTCATCCTGCAACAAGACAATGCAGCTCCCGAATTGTATCCGTATGGTTGGATGAACACTCCACCGACGTGACCTTGCTTCCTTGGCCAGGCAGGTCATCTGACCTCAATCTCATCGAGCACATCTGGGATGCCATCGATAGAGATGACCCCCTCCATCAAATCTTCGTTAACTGTGGGAGCTTGTTCAGGGGTCATGGATCCGTATGGCTTCCCAACGCTTCCGGTGTCTTGTCGAGTCCATGCCGAGACGAATCGCCGCCGTCATCAGGGCGAAAGGTGGTGCTACACGCTACTAGACAGGTATATCTAATTCAGTGGCTCTTCAGTGTACAGTACTACAACGTATATATTAAATACTTTGCCCAGAGTCTTTTAGTTTTTCTTTCTCTTTTTATAAAATGAAGTGCCAAAAGTCATGCGATACGTACCTAGTATCGTGTAGGACCTCCTCTAGCCCGGCGAAGAGCAGCAACTCGACGTGGCATAGTTCCACAAGTAGCTGAAAGATTTTTGGAGATATTTTGAGCTATGTCGTCTGAACACCAGCCAACAGTTAAATGGTATTTGTAAGTGCAGTACCTTATGTGCGAATGGACCTTTCCAGTACGTCCCATAAGTGTTCTATAGGGTTCGTGTCGGGCGCACTTGGTGGCTACACCATCCGTCGGAAATATCCGGAATGATCCTTGAACCATTTCTGGACAAGTTGGTCTCGATGGTGCATTATCCGCCTGGAAAATCCCATCGTTACTGGTGTACATGAAGAACTTCAAATCGTCACCCAGTAGAGCAGCAAAGCGATTACGGTTAATGACTTGTTTACGAGGACAAGATGACCTAAACAGTGCCACATAAAACTCCCCACACATGTAAGGAACCAGCACCAGCTTGTACAATGCCTTGCTGACAGCTTGGGTCCATGGCCACATGGGGTCTGCGCCACCCGCGTGGTCCGATGAGTCACGCTTCTAGCTACTGGAAGCGTGACTCATCGGACCACACCACATTATGCCGGTCTTCCATGATCCAATTACAGTATTCACGAGCCCACGTGAGGCGCTGTGTTCGATGTCGTGGTGTTAAGAAAGGCACTCTGGTGGGTCTTCTGCTCCCATACCCCACGGGCGCTACATTTCGCTGTACTGACCTGATGAATATGTTTCTGGTACCTCCTGCATCAGATGTGGACGTTATTTGAGCTATAGTGTGTCGCATAAATATAGAGACAGGATAAATTCTCAAATAAAAAAGAAACAACAACGCGCTGAATTGTACACCTCATTATTATGGCAAAAATATCATTGGACATGCAGCTGCACAATAGTTTGACGAAACATAACAATTCCAACGCCAAGTACAAATAAAAACAGCAATACGCTGTCTCAAAAATATAATGATTTGCACCTCCGGTACGAATAGTGGAGCCGTTGTTCCGAATAACACTCAAAACCCGATTGGGCATGCTGTCCACCAAGTGATGTAAGTGTTCTGGACGGAGTGCGTACCAGCTTCGTTCAATCTGCTCTTTCAATGCCACCATACTTGATAACTGCTGTCCATTCGCATACACATCACGAGCTAGGATACCCCGAAGGTTCTCGATAGGGTCCAGATTTGGACTGAGTGCCAGCCAATCAATTACTGTCACATGATGAGTGTTAAGCCAGCTTTTCGTTGATTTAGGCCGATGGATAGAGGCATTGTCTTGCTGGAACAGGAAATCAACACCCACAAGAGTTTTGGCAAACGGTAGAAGGTGGCTTCTGAGTATATCCTGATATGTTTCGGAGTTTTTCCTGCCTTGCAGAAAAGCGATATCAGTTGTCCCATTGAACGCAAAGGCTTCCCAGACTATCACAGATCCCCTCCTGCTGTCTGCTGAAGAAGGTGCGTGGCTCGCGTCGTAAATCATGCCAATAGCAGTTCCAACCATCAGGGCCGTCCAGGTTGAACTTTTTCTCATCGGAGAAAATAGTTGTGATCCACTCATCCGTCCAGTGCATGTGACAGCTTGCACATAACAATCTAGCTTCCTTGTGGCGCCGCGTGTGGTGTGGCAGACGGCTTATTTTACGGGGCTCAATCTTGCGACTTTTCTCGATTCGAAGCTGAACTGTGTCCTTTGAAACGGTGACACCAACAGTCCGAGAAACTGGACGTAGCGATAACCTTTGGGATAAAACTAAGCGAATGATGGCTCGATCAACTCGTCTGGTTGTTATTCGAGGCCTTCCAGGCCGTCTTCTGGCAGTTAACGCACCGCGTTTTGATAAATTCTTATAAATGACAGCCCTACTCCTTCCCATGGCTTTACAAATTTTCGCTACAGGCAATCCATTTGCTCTCAGTCTCCAAATCATTTGCACCTCCTCACCAGAAAGTTGAATATTGCGTGTCATTTCGGCAAATGAATGTCTGACGGCAGGTCCGCTGTCTTTTGTAGCTGGACCGAATTACGGCCTATGCGCGTGCGTACAACATGCTAATTTGTACATCTCATTTGCTTGTGGCTACTTTACATAGTTGTCTTTATATATATGAGACACCTAAAATTACACTATTTCACTTTGTGGTGTTCTTTTCACACATTCCGGTCATCTCGATGGATCGAAACGTTTGTAGTAGGGTAATGTCTAACTAGGTACCACTGCAGCTTCCTGCCGATATTCGCATTGCGTTCACGGAGCAAAGTCGCCTGTCTCTATATTTACACTGCTGGCAACCCAAAATACAACACCAAGCAGGCAGCATCAGAATGGCCTTAAATTCGCAGCATGCGTCGCCCGCGAGAGGACATGCAAACGATTAGCATTGCAGGGCATATGCAAATCACGTGCGACCGGTAATCGATAAGCCGTATAAGAAGGGTGCACAGAAGGCAGGGTGTAAGTAGTGGAAGTGTGTTGTGCTGCCGGACCTGTGCGTTGGAAGCTTCCTGAAGACTCGTCGCAGAATACGGCAGTCATTCCAGCACATTTCGGAGTTCGACAGAGGACGAATAGTGGCTTATCGTGGCAGCGGGTTTATCGTACCGAGACATCGGCGCCCGTGTGGGACGACATCCAGCCACAGTGAGGCGAGTATGGTTTCGGTGGGTGCAGGAGGGATGGACGGACCGACGTGAGCGATTGCCACAGCCGCGGCACACCACCGAACGAAAGGACAGGCATGTTGTGCGGCGGGCATTGACGGCTCGCACCGCCATTTCACGAACGTTAGCGCAGGAATTAAGGTGTGTTGCGCAACAACCTGTGTCAGCATGTACCGTTAGACGTCGTCTGCAGGAGCGGGGACTTGTCGCACGATGCGCATTGTTCCGATTACCATTGACGTTACACCGCCGGCGAGTGCAGAGGGAATGGGCCGTTGAACGCCGCACCTGGACTACGGAATGGCACGACATTGTCTTCTTGGACGAATCTTGCTTCTTCCTGCAACACCAGGACGGTCGGATCGGCTTGTGACGTCACCGCGGCGAGAGATTGTATGAAGCCTGCATTATGCATCGTCATACCGGTCCATCGCCTTGCGTTATGGTTTAGGGCGCAATTGGATATGACACCCGCACCCCTCTGGTACGCATCGCCGGTACACTCAACAACCACCGCTACGTCTCCAACGTTTTGGAGCCTATAGTCCTCCCTTACCTGCAGGACCTGCCAGTGGCCACGTTTCAACATGACAATGCGCAACCGCACGTGGCACGCATCGTGCAACAATTCTTCACGGCCCACTATGTGTCACTGCTGCCGTGGCTCGCCTGTTCTCCCAATATGTCGCCCATCGAACACGTCTGGTCGCTGATCGGCAACCGAGTGGCCCGGCAAGCAAAACCCGTGGCTACGTCTGATGAACTGTGGCAACGTGCGGAAGCAGCTTGGACCGACATACCCCAAGCCCACATCCTTTATTTCAATGCCGTGGCGTGTAGCGGCCGTTATTGCCAGCCATGGAGGCCACACGAACTATTGATGTCTGCGTGTTCCGCAAGTCGCACGGGCCTGTAAGCTCAATCGCTTCATCTTTGTATCTGTTGTTATGTGTCCAGTAAATCTGGCTTTGCTATCTCGTGTCCTTCTTGGAGTTGCATTTTTGGTGGCCAGCAGTGTATAATTTAATTACACTTAGTATGGATCTGAATGTGACTTTTGTGGTTGTGACTAACATGGAAAAATGCAATGTATTATGCGTAAATCAATATGTACTCTCGATTCTATCGTAATACAGGGTGTCCGAAAAATAACTGTGCACTGAAAGGAACACTTACCATGTCGAACGGGTTCTTGCATTTGTTGTAACTGGGCCTCATCGACGTCAAGAGAAATCTGCACCCTCTTCTTCATGAGTGTTGAATATATTTCTCAGGGTATGTAAGGTGATTTGTTGGAAATGGTTCGTTATTGCAGCCTGTAGCTCTTGTAGTGTATGGTATTACCTGCGTGCTCCTTTTCCTTCAGTACTCCCTACAGAAAAAAGTCAGATCGGGGGCTGGGAAGGCCACAGTCCCAGGGAGATGATGGTATTTCTGAAGAATTCCTCCAGAAGTTGTATTGATAAACCAAAGGTATGCACAGGTACACTGTCTGCCTGCAACCATCCTTCGTTGATTTCCCGTTCCGTGAGTTCGGACATTAATGTTTGGATAACCTGGGCACTTTACCGCTCTGTGGTAATTGTTGCACTGACGAAAATTGGCCCAATAATACCCGTACAAATCATGACACACCAAACATTGACTTTCTGATTGTGGGAAGGCACTTTCTTAAATTTCGTGGGGTTTTTCAGTACCGCACAGAAGAATGTTTCGGCTGTTGATGTACAAGTGGAATCATCTGTAAAGAAAGTGAGGTCCAGAATGTCCTCACTTTCTTCAAACAGGAACTCTTGGTACCACCTGTAGTACCGAACACAGGTTACGTAATCTGTTTCTTTCATCTGATGCACGACACTCTCTGTGTAGGGGTGGAAATGCAACTCCCTTTTCAGAATATCGTGGGATGTAATCTTTGGCACATTATCTTGTTGTGACAGCCGTCTCAAGGTCATGTGTGGACTCTTCTGTGTCCTGTCCTGGATATTCTGTATGGTCTTGTCTGCTGTGGCTGGCATACCGGGGCGGGAACATCCAGAACACTGCCAGTTTCCCGAAACTTCGCTATGGGATGACGTACCGCATTACGGTGGGGACGTCTGCATCACGAAATTTCCTAGAGGACTGTTTTTGCACCTCGTCCGTGTACTTGTCATCATGGCGAAAGACATGTTCCACCAAAGTTCAACCGTTGACACCATTGTCCTTCTGCAGAGACGAGTGATCATTCGACACATATGCCTCAACCAACTAAAGGCTCGGGAATGGTCTTCGCTTGGAATGACAGCCTCCGGGTTCACGTGGCTGGTCACTTCTACTGTAATTCCATTTCAAACTTTCTTTATTATTACATTACTGCATTTAGTACCTTCAGTGCACAGTTATTATTCGGACACCCTGTATTTCACATTTGCAGTGATCTTGGTAAGCAAAAGAAGTACAGCATGAAATATCTACAAAGAGTACTAACGGTACTGTACTTTACTAACCTTGGAAATACACTCAATTATTTTTTATAATGAAATAAACCCATAGAAAATATTCTGAGTAAAATATCAAAACATATACGAATTGTAAACCATGTTTTAATACACGGAGTGCCCACTTTATTATGACCACCTGACAGTTTTTAGTAAATGAGCTATGACTGCACGCTGTTGCCGCCAGAGGGCGAGGCTAGTATAAAAAGGGAAACTTTGTCCTTGTGATAGTAGTTGAAGTGATTTTGGGTGACGAGATGGGTACAAAATGCTATTTGACGAACTTTCAACGTGGGATGATTGTAGGAGCACGGAGCCATGGAGCGCGTATCACCGAAACCGCCGCATTCATGAAATGTTCCAAAGCAGGTGTTGTTAAAGTGTCTAAAGACTGGACTGTCAGCCAAAAAACTGGGCTTCAACGTGCAGCGTGTGGTTGTCATCGACTAGTGACTGCTCACGCGGAACGGAGTGTATCCAGACTGGTAACAGACAATAGAAGGCCAACAGTGTAGCAAATTACAGACCATCTTAATCAAGGATCCCCTGAAATGGTCTCTGCACGCAATGTTCGCCGTACACTGCATCGGATGGGATATGGCAGCCGAAGGCCTCTTCGAACACCTTTGCTGTCCGCAGTTAACAAGATAAAACGTCTCCAGTTCGCACAGGAGCACAAGGATTGGACTGTCAATAATTGGAAAGAAATTATGTGGTTCGATGAATCACGTTTTCAGTTGCACCATGCCGATGGCCGAGTGAGAATTTGGTGGAAACAGCACGAAAGCATGGACCCCAAATGCATTGCTACAACCCTTCAAGCTGGTGGAAGCAACGTTATGGTTTGGGGAATGTTTTCCTGGCATGCTTTGGGCACTTTAATTCGTGTTGATCAACGTCTGACTGACACATCATATCTAAACATCGTTGCGGACCAAGTGCATCCTGTCATGTGGATGGTTTATCCCAATGGCGCTGGCTACTTTCAATAAGATAATGCGTCCTGCCACAATGCTCGTGTTGTACAAGATCGGTTTAAAGAATATGCCGGTGAGTTTACTTTGCTTAGGTGGCCCCCACAATCTCCAGATCTCAACCCCATTGAGAATTTGTGCGATAAAGTTGAATGAGCCATCAGACAGCTGGATCCAGAACCCTGCAATCTCACACTCCTGGAAAGTACTATTCATCAAGCATGGTCTCAGATTCCACAAACCACCTATCAACATCGCGTGGAGTCCATGCCACGAAGAGTCGACGCAGTATTAAAGGCAAAAGGTGTCAGAACAAAGTACTGATTGTGTGGTCATAATAAAGCGGCCACTCAGTGTATATCTTGCGGTTAAAACATTAAAACTGTTATATTTTACCTTGATTCATACACGCCTTAATTATTGCATATTAACATGTGGTCAAACAACTCAAATCAATATTTAAAAACTTCAAATACTTCTAAAAAATTTGTTAGTTTAATAGATTTAAAATACAACTTTAGCAATAATAATTTTATGCGGCAGGGTATTCATGGTTTTGCAAACGTTTTCCCTTATAAATATAATATAATGACTGTTAAGCAATTATACGATTTTAACTTAGGGAAAATTATGTATAAAAGAATATAAAATGGCACCGAACATGATCTAATAAAAATTACTAGTTATGCTCATCAGTATGATACAATAAATCAGCATTTACTAATACCAGTTCTGCCTTAAGATTATAACCATTAAACAAAGTCTACATTACGGTAGACCCAGATTCTGAAATTCATTACCTAGAGAACTAACAGAAATTAATGGCTATAACTTATATAAACCAAACTTTAATCATACAGGGTGCATAGGAAAGTCCCTTTAGTCTGAAATAACTTACAAAAAAAGATAGGGCAAAATTTCAAATTACAAAGTTCTAGAACATCAATGAATTAGTACAAAACGACATTTGTTTCAGACGCATAAGATAAATTGTCGCCTGAATACCCTAAAATATCCGAAATCGATGCGCGACATTTTGTGTGAACGTTTGAAGGGAACAGGCATAGGTATAAGCAAACACATACAATGTATTGCAGAAATGCGTACTTATGTCAATACAGTTTGATGACGTCAGACAAAACAAAAAAAAAGTTTAAACTGGCGCACAGTGATAAAATGTTAATGTCGAGTACGTTCGAAGAGTTCGCCATTGCCCACGATACACATTTGTATTCGTGAAAGTAACTCTGCATGCACATTCCTCATCATGGAAGGTGCAACACTATTTGCAAGCATCTGTAAAACGAAGACGTATAGATCCAGAAGACTTGTAGGCGCTGTTGCATATTCCTGATTTTTTACGTAACCCCAGAAATCCAAGCTCGCCATTCTCACACGGCGTACGTAGACCTAAACTTCTGATCAGGGTACATCCTGCTACTGGTTTTTATATCGTACGTACGGTACAACGTCACAATCTGCATTTGCATACGACTACATTTGCAAAATGTGAATATGCAGATTCGAATCGTCGCGCATCGATTTCGGACATTTTAGGGTATTCAGGCGACAATTTATCTTATCCGGGTAAAACAAATGTTGTTTTGTACTAATTAATTGATGCTCTACAACGTTGTGATTAGAAATTTTGCTCTATCTCTTTTTGTTTTCGATTTGCAATGGCTAACTTTCGCATATCGCCACTAGGGGCGCTGCTATTGGTTGCATTCGATTGGGCGTAATCACTTTACTATACTGTTATTTTACTTGCACAACTGTACCTCTCTTCGTTCGCAAGTTATTTCAGGCTAAAAGGACTTTCCTAAGCACCCTGTATATATTAAACTAACCGCAAAAAAAAAAAGTAATAAGAAAAAAGGAGATAGGGAGGGGATGTTAATCGGAAAGTTGGAGGGCAGGAGTGATATTTTATTGTAGCGCCGCGGAGATTTCATATTATAGTAATAAAAATCTAGTTTCATTGCTGTCTTGGATTGTTGACTTTACTTAGAGAGCTCGGGGCTAAGTTAGGTCTCTGTGAGGCCTTTTCCCGGAGCTTCCTTGCTGTTAATATCAAAATGTAACAATAAATCATGAATCTGTAACAGGAGAAATAATAAATGAAATGAAATGAAGGGTATTCCTTCGGTTGCTTTATATCTCTCAGCAAGTTACTCAAAATTTGTAAAAAGGATTTTTTTTAAGGAATGTCAGTTATGAAATATACATAATGCTTTGTTAATATCTGTTTCATCTTGATAAGTGATATATTTCAAATCCCGTTTCGTACATGTGCAGCTTCCAATATCTTCTGATTGCCGCTCATTTCTATTCATTAACCAGCAGAAGACTGTGTAATCACACAAAGTACCTCAATATAACGTTTTGCTTTGTTCTTTTGCATCAGGTATTGAAATGTTCATGTACAGCGTTTCGTGGAATCCATGAGTATTTGGTTAATCTTCTTGAGAAAACGCATGCGGGAAACGTAATCAATATTTTCCTGTGGGAAATTGGTACCTGTTGACTGAAGACTTTTCGCTGCCCTGAAGGAACTTATGTTCACCGTTTGTTCTGAAACACTGTTTTAGTTATTACAGGCTTCCTCGAGCGGGAAATTTATTTTTCTCCGAGTTCGAGAGAATATTTCCATTGAAGAAGAAGATATTGTCCATCCAATGAGTATTTGTAGTTTAAGTTCAGTTTGTCTTTCCTGAATTTTTGTGTCTTTACTATAAAATTGAATCTTTCGTTTTTGAAAAACTTCTTTCTATGAAAGAATACTACATTTTGCAGATAGTTTCACGTTTTACGAGAACGTTTGGAGAAGTGGTTGTCACCCTCCTATCTCCGTGAACATATCTGCTTCTGCAGCTATTATGACTTTGGGACACTGTCTCCAAGGAAAGGAAACCGCCAGAAGCTAAGAGGCAAAATCACTCTGTTAGTTTGACGGGAAAGTAATTTTAACGCACAACTACCCGTTTCCCGTTTCATAAAATTTACGAACGCGTGGTTTTTAAATAGTACTTCGTCATTTCAGAGTTCTCTGCATTCGAACACGGGGTTCGTTTGATTATTACCGTATGTTTCTGCTTATAAGTTGGTAAAGAGTAGAAGTCAACTGTGCTAAAGTTAACACTTTCCCTATCTTAATTCATAGATAAGTCGATCCTGAGGATACGACGTGGCTGGAACAAGTACAGTTAATGTTCAGAAGTTGATATGAAGTATAAGTGGAATGGGTTAAATTTCTTAGTTTTCTTATCTTCAATCGTATATAAGTCGGTCCTAAGTATACGATGACGGAGAAACAAGCACAGCATAGTTAGTGTTCAGAAGTTGATATGTAGTGTAAGTGGAATGGGTTAAATTTCTCAATTTCCTGATTTTCATCCATAGATAAGTCAATCCTGAGTATAATACGAGACTAGACCAAATACAATTAGTGTTCAGAAGTTGATACGGAGTATTAGTGGAATGGATTACATTTCTCAATGACCATAACTTTATTCATAGATAAGTCGATCCTGAGTATAAGATGAGGCTAGAACAAATACAGTTTGTAATTAGAAGTTGGTATGTAGTACAAGTGGAATCGGTAAATTTCTCAATTTCCTTATTTTCATTCATAGATAAGTCGATCCTGAGTATAAGATGAGGCTAGAACAAGTACAGTTAGTGTTCAGAAGTTTATAGGAGTATAAGTACAATGGGTGAACTTGCTCGATTCCCTGATTTTCATTTATCTGCGTTCAGAAGTTTGTATAAGTGGAATGGGTTAAATTCCTCAATTTCCTAATCTTCATTCATAGTTAAGTCGATCCTGAATATGAGACGAAGCTAGAGCAAATACAGTTAAGTGTTCAGAAGTTGATATGGAGTGTAAGTGGAATGGGTGAACTTTCTCGATTCCCTGATCTTTATTTATCTGAGTATGAGGCTAGGACAAATACAGTTAGTGGTCAGAAGTTGATAAGGAGTATAAGTGGAATGGGTAAAATTTATCAATTTCCTTATATTCAATCATAGATAAGTCCACCCTAAGTATAAGACAAGAGTGAAACAAATACAGTTGCTGTTCAGAAATTGATATGTAGTTTAAGTGGAATAGGTTAAATTTCTAAATTTCCTTATCTTGAATCATAGATAAGTCGATCCTAAGTATAAGACGAGTATGAAACAAGTACAGATGGTGTTCAGAAGTTGATATGTAGTATAAGCGGAGTAGGTTAAATTTCTTAATTCTCTTATCTTCAATTATAGATAAGTCGATCCTAAGTATAAGACGATGCTAGAACGAATACAGTTAGTGTTCAGAAGTTGATATGGAGTATAAGTGGAATGTGTTAAATTTCTCAATTTCCTTATCTGCATTCCTAGATAAGTCCATCCTGAGTATAAGATGAGGCTAGAACAAATACCGTTAGTGTTCAAAAGTTGATATGAAATATAACGTCGAATGGGTGCAATTTCTCAATTTCCTTATCTTCATTCATAGATAAGTCGATCCTGAGTACACGACGAGCTTAAAACAAATGGAGTGCACTGAATGTACGAATGGCAGTAATGCAATAATAAAAAAAACTGAATAAAACAACAGTATAATTGACCCGTCACGTGGGAATGTTCTGTGTCTGGTAACCTTCATGTAAATAAAGAGGAGATATTACGTGGTGTTACAATGATTTTCGCCTTCTTCCAATTAGGATAATGTTGACCAATATTCGCAAATCCTTAAACATATTTGTAAACCATTCTATCTGGACTTACGTACCACCAAAATGTTTCCTTTGATCAAGAAAGATCGTGACCTAGTTCCAGAAACTATCAAATTTGGTGTATAAACTATCCCACTTGATAGTTTGACACAAGTTTCCCCTTGCAGCCAATAAATCGGATCAACCAAACGATCATTGGGAATCAGTCTCAATGAACATAAATATGCCGTTAAGAATGGCCTATCAAGTAATGCTATTGCAAGACTAGTGAACGATGGACAACATTATCCTAATTGGAAAGCGGCAAAAATCGTTATAACACAACGTACTATCTCCTCCTTATTATTCACCGTGCATAGGAAAGTCCCTTTAACCTGAAAAATCTTGCGGACGCAGAGAGGTACAGTTATTCAAGTGAGGTATTGCAAATTATTTCAGGCTAAAGGGACTTTCCTATGCACCCTGTATATACAACATCTACTAACAAGTAATTGGACACCCCTGCAATCGACGATATCTGCAGTCCTGATACACGTCACGGCCGCCGCCGTTAAATATCGTGTGGGAAACAACAACGCAACCTGTCGAATGCAAGATGCCACGCAGTTCGGAGCTCTCTGATTTCGAGAAAGGTGTAATCGTCGGGTATCGCAGAAATGGCCGATTTATACGTGACATATCCAGCGAGTTGAAGTACCCAAAATCGACAGTGGCCTACGTGATTGGCAAGTAGAAGATGAGAGGTGACTGTCGGAATGTTCCCCGACCCGGCAGACCCACAAAACTGGAAGTTAGAGACCGACGGGTGCTGGCCAGAGAAATTCGGAAGAACCGCACCAAATCGTTGCGCCACATCCGCGAGGAATTTCAACAGGCATTCGGAAGTGTTCTTTCGATGAATATCATCCGCAAGGAAGCCCATCTGCTCGGTTATCATGGACGTGCTGCCGCCCACAAGCTTTTGATCACCAAGTCCAATAGCGCTGTTCTGCTAGCGTGGTGCAAAGAACGTAGACAGTGGACCGTTGAACAGTGGAAACAGGTTCTCTGGAGCGACGAATCAAGGTTCACCCTCTACCATTCGGATGGCAGGGTCTGGGTTTGGCGTCTGCCTCGAGAACGGCTCCTGCCGGAATGTATTGTGCCAACTGTGAAGTTCGGCAGCGGTAGAATTATGCTATGAGGGTGTTTCTCCAGGTAGGGCACGGGACCCTTGGTCGCAAATCCTGGTAGACGCAACGCCGAGACCTTCTGCACCATTTTGAATGACCATGCGCTTTCTACGTTGTGGCAGTTTTACGGGGTGGACCCATGTTACTTTCAGGATGACAATGCCACCTGTCATGTTGCGAGGTCCACCATGGCTTGGTATGGTGACAATGGGGTTAATCGAATGGACTGGCCTGCGCAGAGCCCGGACCTTAACCCTATCGAGCACCTCTGGGACGAGTTGGAGCGTCGACTTAAGGGGTGCCCCCACCGTCCGAAATCGGTGAAGAAACTGACCTGTCTTCTCCAAGCCGGGTGGAAGAAAATACCGCTAGCCGTCGTACAACGCCTGGTTGAGAGTATGCCCCGGAGGGTCGCAGCTGTAATCGCCGCTCGTGGAGCCTCCACTAACTATTGAAGAGGAATAAACTTCGTTTTCCTTTGCTAACACAGGTGTCCAATTACTTGTTGGTAGATAGTGTATAAAGGAGTCAGTCTCACGCTAGGCCAGTGTTCGTATCGGGCAAGTAATTGACAACAACATTTGAGAAGTACGGCAAAAATGTCAAGAGTTCGCAAATTTTTGTAATATTAGGCAGTTCACCCTGAGTTGCTGAACTGTGAGTGTAGTGCTATTATGTGCTTGTGGCTATAGCGGGGTAATTATTTTGGACAGTGAAACGTATGAAATGGACGAGAATACTGTACTGGAGATGGACGAAATGAGTATCTCTAACCGAAATAAACATTCCATTCGTACTTACTTCCTATGTATTATTTCGTTCATTACAGCGAAGACGGGGCAACTACTTATGTCATACACGTACAATTTCCAATACCTACATACACCATAGGAAGTCAATTTTTCGTGCTGAAGGATATTAAGAACACATTTGCCGTCTTTACACGATTTTAAAAAATTACGGTTAAAATGATATATACATTAGAACATGAGCACTTTCAAGTCCACTGTGCACCCGTCATCAGATGGTGTGGTTGCATTATGCCCTGGGGGGGGGTATATATTATATAGGATAGTATGCACACTGACGAAACATTGTTTTGTCATGCGCATGCTCACTACACAATCATGTCGTTTCATTAGAGCAGCCGGTATTGTCTCTTTCGCTGTAATAGTTACAAAGTAGTTTCCATGGCAATGGTATAATGATAGGGGTATCGTCGTTACAGCATGCGGCCCTATGTTTATGTATCAAAAGGCTTTCTAACAGGAGGATAGATGAACAGGTAGTCGGCGTATGTAACATAGTAACAGCGTCCCAGATAGGTTGGTGTTGACCCTTCAGGTATAGTCTTGAAAGGGCGGTGGAGGTGGAGCATGCCCTAACATTATATCTATGTTCAGAGACACGTAAATTAATATTGCGACGGGTCGAACCTATGTATATCTGGTCGGTTACATCAGCATTCATAGCTTTTAGTGGGATTGCGTACACACCGAATTTGGAACCATGGGGAATCTGATCCCTGTCATTTTTAATATGGGCGAGAATGTTGCACGTTTTTATGCCAAAATCAATATTAAATGGACGACATGCGTTTTTTAGGGTATTTGTGACACCAGGGATGTGTGGTAGTTTGCCGACGTATGAAGTGCTTGGTCTCGTTCTTGGTAATGTTGAGTATGATGCATTAAAGACACGGCGCATTATGGAATTAACTGTGGTAGATGGATAATTATATAATGCTGCAATATCCATAATTTTCGCAACTTCTAGGTCTCTTTGATCAGTTGAGGATGAATGTGTAACTGCTCGGTGAAACATAAAGTGAAGGGCTGAGAGTTTTTGCCTGAGTGGGTGGTAGGAGTTATAGGGAATCATAGATATTGTTGCAGTTGGTTTTCTATAAACAGAGTACACGCATTTGAAGTCCTACATACACGCATTTGAAGTCCCAGGGGTTGAACAATTGTTAAATAACCTACACAACGTGTAAGGGTGTACCGGTTGCTTGTTTATTCACGTTTTTTTTTTTTTTTTTTTTTTTTTGATTGGAGGTTTAACGACCACCGTGAGCAACTCAATGGGCTATAAGCAGTCGCCCGTCCCTAATTTAGGGTCACTGGTTCCAGGGAAGGGAGAGAGCCAGTGCCGTAAGACAAACACAACATCCGTGCCTCACCGGGATTCGAACCCAGACCCCTGACGGGCGAATGATCAGAGGCCAGCGCCTTAGAACCACTGCGCCACCGGGGCGGCTTATTCACGTTGTATTGTTACCCATAAGTTATTGGTTAATTACTAACATATAATTAACCATTACGATTATAATAGGTAACTGCTACTTGTCATTACAATTACCATGTAATTTTAATGACCAGTTCACTATTACCATGTAATGGTAACGCTAAGTTCTTGTTCCCATTACCATTACCCTGTAATTCATAACCGATCAATTCACTTACGATTTTGCCCAATTCTGCTACGAGCCTTATATTGTGTGTGGAGGTATGTCAGCTGTTCGAGTGCCAAATAAGATTTGTGATGCAGAGATGACTGACGCTCCAAACTCCACACTCCACGCAAAAAACATCGGTTTTCCGAACTTTTCGAATTTCGGATACGGGATAGTGGACATGTATATCCTTTCATGGCAACGGTACTCCCTCTGGTACTGCCTTCTTTCTGTAGAAAAATGGGGCATTTCCGAATCGTTCGGGAATGGCGCACGGAAGCATGAGGGAGAATTCCGCCCCTGTCCTACAAATTCCCTAGATATCAATCCAATCGAGCATCTGTTGTTTGTGTTGGAACAGCCAATCCAATATTCTGCGGCTCAAGAGTGTAACATGAAGAAGCTAAAGGATCTGCTGGTAAAGCGTGTGACGTACCTGCCAGCAGGCCGCACATGACATAAAGGCAGATAGGAATCATAATACATGTCTGCGTAGCTCAGTTGGTAGAGCTGCTTGTTCCGGAATAAGCGTACTCGGGTTCGAATCCCGGCGTAGACCAAAAATGACGGAGAAATTTACTTCGTTATAAGCGTTGGTATCAGATACCACATGATATCTTTAAAAGTCTTGTAGCGTCGGGTTGCTTTCTCGGAACGTGAGGAATCAACATCATAATACGCAGGCGGTCATAATATTTTGACTCTTCTGTGTATTTCAGCAGTTCAGTGTTTCCGCGACCAAATCAAAATTACAGGATCAATCTTTAAAAGCTGGTCCTGGAGCTGATTGATGTATTTTGCGTTAAACCCGCTCTTTTGTTCCGTTTCAAAAATTTCCGACATTGTTATGTTTCACTGAGATTTTTCTGAACTTACATAATCTTATTTTAATTATATTCCTAAATTACGCCAAAGCTTATTTCTGTGGTAAAACATTGTTGCAAACGTCGGTTCGTCGAAAGAGTTGCAATGAATACATAAATGTAAACATTGTTTTAAAAATAAGAACGGATGCAAAAGCCGTATCTGAATAAGAATTTCTTTGAATTAAATAAAGCGAATATTGAAATTTAAATTGCATTGCATCATAGCCTCCATCCAAATACAAAGAATACCGCACACAACTAGTCGGATGTGTAAACAATATGTTCGCCATGTGAATACAGATGCTGATGGTGCTAAATTTAAAAGTTTATTTCAATACAGGCACATGTTATTTACATATTCTAAAAGATGAGGCACAGACGGATTTATACAAAAAAAAGTGAGGCATTCAGTTCATTCACATACGTCTCAAAAACATCCTAATAAAATATTAGATAATTTATTTAAATCTTAAATTCAGAAAAATTAAAAAATTTCAAATTATATTTTATATATCATCATCATCATCATCATCATTGTCAACCATAATCAATCCACTGCTGGACGAAGGTCTCCCCAAGTTTCCTCCACAACGGTCTGTCTTGTACCAGTCTCCTCCATGTCACTCCCGCATGCTTTCGAATTTCATCCACCCATCTCCCATGAGGTCTTCTTCTGGGTCTTTTCCTGTCCCTTGGAATCCAATCTAAAATTTCGGCTGTCCATCGATGGTCTGTCCTTCTGGCAGTGTGTCCAGCCCATTGCCATTTCAGGGATTTAACTCTGATCATGATGTCTTCCACTCTTGTCATTTTTCGGATCCACGAGTTCCTCTTCTTATCTCTCCTGGTTACATCAAGCATGGCCGCCCCGGTGGCGCAGTGGTCTAAGTGATGGCTTCTGATCATTCGTCCGAAAGAGGTCCGGGTTCGAATCTCAGTGAGGCATGGATGTTGTGTTTGTCTTACGGCACTGGCTCTCTCCCTTCCCTGGAACCAGTGACTCTAAATTAGGGACGGGCGACTGCTTATAGCCCATTGAGTTGCTCACGGTGGTCGTTAAACCTCCAATCCAATCAATCAATCAAGCATGCACCTCTCCATGCTTCTTTGAGTTGTCTGCAGCCTTTGTATGTCTCTTTTAGGGTGTCACGTCAATTCGTCGCGTGCGTCAATTCGTCGACTACGTCAATTCGTCGCCTGCGTCAATTCGTCGCGCGTCAATTCGTCGCCTGCGTCAATTCGTCGCGCGTCAATTCGTCGACTACGACAATTCGTCGACCACGACGTTTCGTCGCATGCGTCAATTCGTCGACCACGACGTTTCGTCGCGCGTCAATTCGTCGCGGACAAATTCGTCGACTACGTCAATTCGTCGCGTTTACAGATTTTGGTTACATACAAAACGAATGCAGGAAAACGTACGATTTCGAACGTCTTGCTCCCTGATCAAATTTATAAAGTTTGGACACGCAGACAGGATAGGAATATTACGTTTCCTCTTTTAGTTAAGGACCACGTCTCTGCACCATACGTAAGCAGTGGAAGGATGCATTGATCAAACACTTTTCTTTTAAGACGTATAATGGCATATTGCTTTTGAAAATCATGCTGTTTCTTCCAAAAGCTCTCCAGGCAAGTTTTGTACGCCGATTAATTTCTTGATCAATGTGACCTTCACTTGATATCTGCTGTCCAAGATAAACGTACGTGTCTGTTGTCTCCAGCTTTTCTCCATCAATCGATAAATCTTTATTTTTTGTAAAAGCATTGAACATCACTTTTGTCTTCTGAAAGTTCATTTTTATTCCCACTTCTTTACTCTTGACAGCAAGTTCCTGTATCATACACCGCAGCTCGGATGGGGTATTTGCAAAAATGACTACGTCATCAGCAAAACGAAGGTGGGTTCGATAATCTCCATTAAACTTTATCCCTTTGTTTTCCCAGTAAAGTGATTGAAAGACATTTTCCAATGTGGCATTAACGAGCTTCGGAGATATGGTGTCACCTTGTCTCACTCCTTTTCCAATTCATATGTGTGTTGTATTTTCAAACAGCCGAATCTTTGCACTTGTATTTTCATAGATGTTATTAATAATATTAATGTACGCATCTTCAATACCGCAGGATTTCAGAGCCATTGTAACTGCTGATGGTTTCACCGAATCGAAGACTTTTTCTTACTCGATATATATGTATATATACACACTATGGGATGTAAGGTCAGGTGATGCGTAACATCACAGCCTCTCCTTGACAAATGTCAACCCCGCCTTCTCGTGGTGCATCCTGTTCCCACTAAAGGGGCTCTGACGACCGCCCATAGCGGTATAACTATACTATCGGTATTAGAGGAAATTCTATCCCACACTCACCAACCCGCTTGGCCAGCGTGGTGAGTTATGGCCAAACCCCTCCAAAATGACTCCACAACCCAAATCTTGCCCCTCAGTCTCCGGCAGCTGGAATGTACCTGGCCAAGGCAGCGGCCAGTGCGACATGAAGGCAGAGGGTGCTAAGAATCCCCGGAGGACCGGACTAGGCTGCCATCTGATGCTGACCTTGGCAACGTACAATGGACGCTCCCTATCTTCTGATTCAAGGCTTCTTGAATTGGAAGAGGAACTACAAAGGATCAAGTGGGACATCGTGGTGCTAAGTGAGGTAAGGAGAAAAGGAGAAGATCTCATTGAACTGGAGAGTGGACATCTCTTCTACTATCGTGGGACTGATACTGGCAGAACTAGTGGTGTTGGATTTATAATAAACAAGAAACTGAAGGATAAAGTTGTAGAAGTTGAAAGTTCCTCTGACAGAGCTGCACGACTCGTTATCCAACTCTCGAGAAGATACCAGGCTCAGATTATTCAAACTTATGCACCCACCACAAGTCATGCTGAAAAATAAATTGAAGAATTTTATGAGGAAATTCGTGATCTAAATAATAAAGGTAAGCAGCACTTGAAGATAATTATGGGAGATTTCAATGCAAAAATAGGGCAACGGCAACAGAATGAAACTTCAGTAGGTAAATTCGGTCACGGCAACAGAAACCAGCGTGGAAATACTCTCGTTGAGTTTGCAGAGGCAGAAGGGTTTTTCATCTTGAACTCCTTCTTAAAGAAAAAGCCACACAGGAAATGGACATGGAGACATCCAAACGGGACGACAAGTGAAATTGATTTTATTATGTGTAACAAAAAAATTCGTCATAGAAGACTGCAGTGTGCTAAACAAGTTCAACACAGGTAGTGACCATAGATTGGTGAGATGTAAGATGCACCTCAACACTAAACTTGAACGTGGCAAGCTCATAAGACAAACGAAATCTATTGACATAACCAACCTTAAAACACACCATAATACCTTCAAGTTGGAACTGAAGAACAGGTTCTCTGCTTTAGAAGGTCTAACATCGGAAGAAGTGGGCATCTCTGAAGTTAACAGAAAAGTAACCAAAGCTCTTATGGAAACAGCAACAAAATTAGCTGGGTCTAAGAACAAGTTGCATGTAAATAAATTATCAGGAAAAACCAAAATGTTGATGCAAAAAGAAGAGAGATGAGGACAACTAAAGAAGATGTGACTTCCAAAGTGGAATATATAGAGCTATGCAAGACAGTACGAAAAAGTATCACTGAAGACGTAAGAAAATTCAAATGTGAACTACTGAGGAAAGCAATTGAAAACAACCAAAGCCTAAAGATAGCAAAGGGACATCTCAGTAAGGGAAGAAAACAGATTATGGCACTGAGAAAAGAAGATGGTTCTGTAACAAGAAATAGAGGCGAAATTTTGACAAGAGTGAAAGATTTCTACTCCAAATTATATGAAAGGGATGATACATGCACTCCAGACATCATTAAAGATACCAGTACCAGAGTTCCTCCAGTCCTTCCAGCAGAAGTTGCACATGCAATCAAGAACATGAAGCGGGGAAAAGCTCCAGGAGAAGATGGAATTACTGTAGACATCATACAAGAAGCAAGTGGAGAAATCGAAACAGTACTCGCCCAAATTTTCACTCGATGCCTCAATGAAGGAAAGATTCCTGAGGATTGGAACACCGCTACAATGATCCTGCTACATAAGAAAGGTAACATTGAGGATCTCGGAAACTACAGACCTATCAGCCTCCTATCAGTAGTTTATAAAATCTTCACTAAAGTTCTTTCACACCGCTTGAAGGTAACACTGGACATGGCTCAACCGAGAGAACAAGCTGGATTCAGGAGTGGCTACAGCACAATAGATCATATCCATGTACTGAGAGAACTAATTGAAAGAGCGAGAGAATATGAACTTTCATTGTGCATGGCTTTTATCGATTAAGAAAAAGCCTTTGATTCGGTGAAACCATCAGCAGTTACAATGGCTCTGAAAACCTGCGGTATTGAAGATGCATACATTAATATTATTAATAACATCTATGAAAATGCAAGTGCAAAAAGATTAGGCTGTTTGAAAATACAACACACATAAAAATTGGAAAGGGAGTAAGACAAGGTGACACCATATCTCCGAAGCTCTTTAATGCCACATTGGAGGGTGTTTTTCAGTCACTGAGCTGGGAAAACAAGGGGATAAAGATTAATGGAGATTATCTAACCCACCTTCGTTTTGCTGATGACGTAGTCATTTTTGCAACTAGCCCATCAGAACTGCAGAGTATGATCCAGGAACTTGCTGACAAGAGTAAAGAAGTGGGATTAAAAATGAACTTTCAGAAGACAAAAGTGATGTTCAATGCTTTTACAGCAAGAAATGAAGATTTATCGATTGATGGAGAAAAGCTGGAGATAACAGACACGTACGTTTATCTTGGACAGCAGATATCAAGTGAGGGTAACATTGATGAAGAAATTAATCGGCGTACAAAACTTTCCTGGAGAGCCTTTGGAAGAAACAGCATAATTTTCAAGAGCAATATGCCATTATGTCTTAAAAGAAAAGTGTTTGATCAATGCATCCTTCCAGTGCTTACGTATGGTGCAGAGACGTGGACCTTAACTAAAAGAGACATACAAAGGCTGCAGACAACTCAAAGAAGCATGGGGAGGTGCATACTTGGTGTAACCAGGAGAGATAAGAAGAGGAACTCGTGGATCCGAAAAATGGCAAAAGTGGAAGACATCATGATCAGAGTTAAATCCCTGAAATGGCAATGGGCTGGACATACTGCCAGAAGAACAGATCATCGATGGACAACAGAAATTTTAGATTGGATTCCAAGGGACAGGAAAAGACCCAGAAGAAGACCACATGGGAGATGGGTGGATGAAATTCGAAAGTATGCAGGGGTGACATGGAGGAGACTGGCACAAGACAGACCGTTGTGGAGGAAACTTGGGGAGACCTTCGTCCAGCAGTGGATTGATAATGGTTGACAATGATGATGATGATGATGATGATACACACTATATTGAGAAAAGTCACCAAACACCTGGAAGAGAAACACACATAGCATTTATTGATATACATTGGTATGGTGTTAGTCCACCTTTGGCCTTAATGCATGCCCTGACCCTTCAAGACATGCTTTCGACAAGGATTTGGATCACAGCGATAGATATTCCCTTTTATTCAGTAGAAAGTGCTGCCACTGTTGCTTTATAGTAGGCCTTGTTTTTAAACTTCTAATGCGGCGCTCTAATTCATCCCATAGGTTCTCTATGGGATTAAGATCGGGGCTCTGGGCTGCCCAGTCCACATACGATACGGAATTATCGTCAAACCACGTCGTAACAGTCCCTGCTTTATGGCTCGGTGCATTATCCTGCTCTTATCAAAGAGGCTCGGTTCCACAGTACTGCAACAGAGTTGGTAAGGCATAATTGTACAGAATATCGAGGTTGACGTGCTGTTTAACAGGTTTATCCACGATAACCAATGGGCCGGGACCATACCTCGAAAAACAGCGGTGGAATTATGCTATGGGGGTGAAACACCCCCATAGCATAATTCCACCGCCGCCGAACTTTACAGTTGGCACAATACATTCCGGCAGGAGGCGTTCTCCAGGCAGACGCCAAACCCAGACCCTGCCATCCAAATGGTAGAGGGTGAACCTTGATTCGTCGCTCCGGAGAACCTGTTTCCACTGTTCAACGGTCCACTGTCGACGTTCTTTGCACCACGTTAACCGAGCAGCGCTATTGGACTTGGTGATCAAAGGCTTGTGGGCGGCCGCACGTCCATGATAACCGAGCAGATGGGCTTCCATACGGATGGTATTCATCGAAAGAACACTCCTGAATGCCTGTTGAAACTCCTCGCGGATGTGGCCCATTGATTTGGTGCGGTTCTTCCGAATTTCTCTGGCCAGCACCCGTCGGTCTTTAACTCCCAGTTTTGTGGGTCTGCCGGGTCGGGGCACATTCCGACAGTCTCCTCTCATCTTCTACTTGCCAATCACGTAGGCCATTGTCGATTTTGGGTACTTCAACTCGCTGGATATGTCACGTATGGATCGGCCATTTCTGTGATACCCGACGATTACACGTTTCTCGAAATCAGAGAGCTCCGAGCTGCGTGTCATCTTTCATGCGACTGGTTGCGTTGTTGCTTCCCACACGATATTTAACGGCGGCGGCCGTGACGTGTATCAGGACCACAGATATCGTCGATTGCTGTGGTGTCCAATTACTTGTTGGTAGATTGTGTATCTTAGAACCATAGAAGGACATGCACATTTGAGCAACTTGGCTGGTTTGTTAATAGATAAAAACCTTACTTTTAAATACGAAAAAGTACTCGGAAGAAACATTTTTGTGAAAACGTAACACTCAAGTTCACACAAAGGGAAAGAAGAATGGCGTTTGTGTACAAATAAGTGTTCAAATCCTGATCCTCATAATTATTTGGTATTATGTTAACAATAGCATGTACCTAAAATTTAGAAGAAAAAAAAGTTAGCCGCCCCGGTGGCGCAGTGGTCTAAGGCGTTGGCCTCTAATCATTCGTCCGTAAGGGGGTCCGGGTTCGAATCCCGGTCAGGCATGGATGTTGTGTTTGTCTTACGGCACTGGCTCTCTCCCTTCCCTGGAACCAGTGACCCTAAATTAGGGACGGGCGACTGCTTATAGCCCATTGAGTTGCTCACGGTGGTCGTTAAACCTCCAATCAAAAAAAAAAAAAAAAAAAAAAAAAGTTACTTCTATTACTTAACAATTAAAAAATAAACTTCGCAATTTTTAAAAATCAGTAGGATGTGGGGGGGGATAGCCCGGGTCTTGGACCCAAGATACGCTACTGGTGCGATGGCATGTTTAAGTTCCATCTATCAATGGCAAAAGACTTTTTACATAATATACGGAAATCCTAATTGATACCACCGATTTGCAAACCAAATAATTCCGATCGTATATCTCTGAGATATGAATTTTCTCTTGCAAGAAAGAATCTACTAATCCCGAATAATAAGATCATTCGGGAATGATCCAGTTGTCTTTCGATAAAGACCGAACTCTCCATTTTTCAATCGTTCTCTCCAGGGTAGTGCCCGGATTACGATTATGTTTCTAGCGCCTGGTCTTCACAATATACCATCGGCCTTTTTCGCCCTGAGAAAGCTAATTAGTTTAATTGCGCTGCGACCATTCAACGCACGGTCTGTGTGAACCTGAAGACATTAATCACCGGGGGGAACGGGGGGGGGGGACTTAGGAACAAAATCCCTGCCGTACCAGACTCCGAATTGCCCGAACAATTAATTCCTTACAAGAAAAGTCACGTCGTTCGATTTCGTGGAGAAATTGTTAAACGGAACAATGATTAACGGCGCAAAACTGGGAATCACATTAGTACGGCAAATTTTTACTCATAAGGCGGGCGTGAGGCAGAGGGCTTTATCAGTGTTGGAAATAATTAGTTTCTTAAGGCGAAAAACGAGGCGTGATTATGTAAAGGGAGGGGGGACATTTAGTCTCCTGATTAATGAAATCATTGTATGCATGCAAGGATGGTGCTACTGAGAGTTTGTGTTTGAAGTTGTTTAAAACTCTGGCAAGCGTGTGGTGTACATAATGTGCTGGTTATGTAACACAGCAATCCTTTTAATTGATAACAGTGATTCATTCAGTATGTAATATGTTTTTTTTACCAAGACGAGAAGCAGAATTCCTGACTAAAAAGTATGCTTTAGGGAAATACCTTCCACAAAAAAAAAAAAAAAAAAAAAAAAAAGGAAAGTGAGTGCTCATATAAAAATGTTACTGTCAACCAGTATAGCCGTCAGAGTTGGAAAAGGGTTAAACATTTCGCACCCGACCTAACACAAACCCGGACGTTTCATAATTGGACCCAACGCGAACCCTAACGTTTCATAATTGGACCCGACGCGTACCCGGACGTTTCGTAATTGGACCCGACCCGACCCCGGACGTTTCATACTTGAACCCGACCCGAAACCGGACGTTTCATAACCTGACCCGGTCCGACCCAAACCCGAACGTTTAATAATTGGACCAGACATGAACCTGGATGTTTCATAATTGGACCCGACATGAACCCGGACGTTTCGTAATTGGATCCGATCAGACCACGGACGTTTCAAAATTCGGCCCGATCCGAACCCGAACCATTTATAATTGGGCGCCCCGGTGGCGCAGAGGTCTAAGGCGCTGGCCTCTGATCATTCGCCCGTAAGGGGTCCGGGTTCGAATCCCGGTCAGGCATGGATGTTGTGTTTGTCTTACGGCACTGGCTCTCTCCTTTCCCTGGAACCAGTGACCCTAAATTAGGGACGGGCGACTGCTTATAGCCCATTGAGTTGCTCACGGTGGTCGTTAAACCTCCAAAAAAAAAAAAAAATTATAATTGGACCCCACACGAACCCGGGCGTTTCGTAATTGGACCCGATGCGAACCCGGACGTTTCATAATTGGACCCGACGCGAACCCGGACGTTTCATAATTGGACCCCACACGAACCCGGACGTTTTGGAATTGGACCCGACACGACCCCGGACGTTTCATAATTCGGTCCGATCCGAACCCTTACCTTTCATAATTGGACTCGACCCGAACGTTTCATAATTGAACTCGACCCGAAACCGGACGTTTCATAACCTGACCCGGTCCGACCCAAGCGTTTCGTAATTGGATCCGACCCGAACCATAACGTTCAATAATTGGACCCGACCCGAACCCGGACGTTTCATAATTGTGCCCGACCCGAACCCGGACGTTTCATAATTGGGCACCGCACGAACCCGGATGTTTCATAATTGGACCCGACATGAACCCGGACGTTTCGTAATTGGACCCGACCCCGGACGTTTCATAACCTGACCCGAACCATAACGTTTCATAATTGGACCCGACCCGACCAGAACCCGGACGTTTCATAACCTGATCCGATCCGACCCGAATCCGAACGTTTCATAACCTGATCCGATCCGACCCGAATCCGAACGTTTCATAATTGGATCCCACTCGAACCATAACGTTTCACAATTGGAGCCGACCCGAACCCGAGCGTTTCATAATTGGACCCCGACCCGAACCCAGACGTTTCATAATTGGACCCTACCCGACCCGAACCCGGACGTTTCATAATTTGACCCAACCCGAACCCGGACGTTTCATAATTGGAACCGACACGAACCCGGACGTTTCATTATTGGACTCAACCCGGAAAATCTGCTTTGAACTGTAAATTCGAAACTCAATTTACCCTGCACGGGGATAACTGGTTTTCCAGTTATTTGGGGAGCGGCGCCCCCACGGCCCGAGCTAACCTTGCGACGGTTTCTATTGCCTCTGCGGCTTTGACGATTACATCACCGAAGGGACAGCTGTTCATCCAGCTGATGGGGGATGGCGTCCCCACGGCCCGAGCCGATTTTCTCTTATAATTTTGTTTTTTCGTCTTTCGTTCATATTTTGACATGTACCCGCCTCAGTTGCAGGCTGCTGAGGTTGTGATGAGGCGCCAGCTCCGGGTTTTGTTCCTCGTTCTCTTCTCTGTCTTTTCTCTTTTATGTTACATTTTCTGTTTTTTCCGGAGCTGGTTAGCTTAGACCTACCTGCACGTTTGTCGTTTGCGGTGACCCGTACAGGTGGAAATGGGGATGCTGGAGGCTGAGGTATCGGGGGGCAGGGTTGTAGTCTCTCCAGATGCCAACACTCCTCTTTGCCCTCTGCTTCACCCTAAACGGGAGGCTGGGAGCTAACCCACTCCTAGTCAGGAAGTCTGTGGCCGACTGGCGTCCAGACTTCCAACGGCTTGTCGTTCTGTTCAGCTGGGTGAGTTTGTGGGTAGGGTGGGCATGCCAAAGGGGTCTTCTCCGGGCACGGGAAAGTCTGGGTGCACGCCGAGCGTGTGGTGTCTGCCCTACCAACTTGCTATATCCGCTGACTATCCCTAGAGCCGTGTCCTGCGTCCTCTTGGGCTTGCGGACCTCCGGCTCTCCCTCGTTGGGCTCGGTAGTGGGTAGGGAGGTCGGCGGACGAATCTTTTCCTTCTTCATGGAAACCCAAAGTGTTTCCCATGCTAACAAGTTAAAGCGCCCTGTGGAGGAAAGTACACCTTCCTCCACAAAGAAACTTGTCACATCAAATTGCAATGCTCTGTTTCTTTTTGATCAAATCTTTTGACTCTTCACAGTCACTCAGTAGCAAGAGTCCTTTCTGGATCAACAAGGCTCTGCAGGCCGTTGCTGGCTCTCCAAAGAGTGTCAAGAAGCTCCCTTCCGGGGATCTTCTCGTGGAAACTTCTACTCCACGCCACAGTGCCACCTTGCTGGAAACGACCGTTTTGCTTGGCGTTCCTGTTCAGGTTTCTCCACATGGTTACCTCAATTCCTCTCGCGGTGTAGTTAACTCCCACGACCTGTTTGAATGCAGCAACGAGGAATTGCTGGAGGAACTTGCTGAACAGCATGTCATTGGGGTTCGACGGATTCTTTTTAGGCGGGATGGGAAATCTATTCCCTCCCGTAACATCATCCTGACTTTTGACTCCCCAACCCTGCCTACTTCCATCAAGGCAGGTTATTTACGGTTTGATGTTCGGCCGTATATCCCGAACCCCTTGCGATGTTTCAGGTGCCAGCATTACGGTCACTCCCAGCAGTCTTGCCGTAATGTTGCAAAGTGTGGTCGCTGTGGTTCCACAGAACACTCTTTGGCGGATTGCTCTGCAGAGTCTGATCATTGTGTCAACTGCGAAGGGACTCATCCTGCATCTTCCAAGCAGTGTCCAAAGTGGACAGAGGAACAGGCAATCCAACGCCTGAAGACAACTGAGCATCTCTCGTATCCCGAAGCTAGACGGCGGATCGCCCCTTTACAACCAGGCCGGCGGTCATATGCTTCAGTTGTGGTGCAGAAGACCTCTGTGGCGGTCCAGACTGAGGTGACCATCCCAGCGCGGTGTCCTTATGATTTTGAGGACACCGTTGCTGCTGGATTGGAGGCACTGAAGTCTCGCCGCATTGCCTCCAAGGCGACATCAACATCGTCGCCGAAACCTTCCTCTATGCCGAAAACATCTGTCAGCACAGGGACCCAGGGCACTGCAAAGAAGAAGCCGGAGAAGTTGAAACCAAAATCATCCTCTCCGAAACAGAGCAGGCAAAAACCACCTCTTAACACAGGGGGTAAACACAGCCCTGTGTTACCTCCAGACACTGAGGATGGATTGGAGGTGATGGACGACATTGAGACATTCTAGTCGTCAGTCTTTTTCATTCTTTCATTTCATTTTTCATTATGGCCACACTCATTCAGTGGAATTGCCGAGGTCTGCGATCACGCATTGATGATTTGAAAGGTTTACTGTCTTCGCACACGCCTGTGTGCGTGTGTCTCCAGGAGACAAAGCTTCGCACGACGGACACTCCTTCACTGCGGAGACATTCCCTTTCCCGCGAAGATCACCAGGACGGCGTTATCGCCTGCGGAGGAGTTGCCGTCGTTGTTCCTCATGGTGTTCCTGTCACTGCAGTTGCCCTTCGGGCGACTTTTCAGGCAGTGGCAGTGAGACTATCTGTGAACACATTGTTCACGGTGTGTTCCCTCTACATACCACCAGATGAAGCAGTAAGCCTTTCGGATCTGGAAGATTTAGTTGACCAGCTGCCGCCTCCTTTTCTTCATCTTAAGAGATTTTAATGCACACAATCCGTTGTGGGTTCTACCACTCGAGACTCCAGGGGCCGTGTTGTTGAGTCCCTTCTCTCCAACACGTCCCTCTGTTTCCACAACACCGGGGCAGTCACCTATTTCCACGAACCCACCCGCTCGTACTCAGCCATTGATTTGTCTCTGAGTTCACCATCATTATATCCTGCCTGGTCCTGGAGCGTGTCTGGTGATCCCCTTGGCAGCGATCACTTTCCCATCTTTATCCGTCTAGCGAGTGGCGGGTACCGTTACCCTACTTGCCCTGCTAGATGGAATATTGATCGAGCCAAGTGGGACACTTTCACGGCTTCGGCAATTCTTACTCCAGCTATGGTGACCTCAGGAACGGTCAATGACGCTGTTGCGGCGGTAACGGATTGTATTGTGCAAGCGGCAGAACTTACCATCCCCAGGACGTCGACTAATCTTTCACGTTGCCCGAGACCTTGGTGGAATTCCACTTGCATGGCAGCTCGTCAGGCCCAACATCGGGCTTGGGGTAGGTTTCGTCGGTACCCCACCGACGCGAACCTACTTGCTTTCAAGAAAGCCAAGTCCTACGCGCGATTGGTCCGTAGACGTAGTCAACGGGAGTCCTGGATACAATATGTATCCGGGATTAACAACACTACTAGCCCTAAGATCGTTTGGGACAGGATCCGAAAGATTCGGGGACAGTACCCATCTGGGTAAATCTCCATTCTTGAGAGTACTGGAGGAACGGTTGCTGACGCTCAGGGTATTGCTGACTGTCTGGGCGCCGCTTTTTATTCGGTGTCCAGCAGCAGCAATTACCCTGCTTTGTTCCGACAGTTACAGCCGCGGCTTGAACGGTCCAAGATTTCTTTTGGACCGTTTTCTTCCGCAGATTATAACAGCACGCTGACTGCCGTGGAGCTGAAGACCGCTCTAAATCGGTCCGGCCGGACATCTGTCGGACCAGATGACATCCATTACGAGATGCTGAAGCACCTTTCTCCGTCCTCTCTTGAATGTCTGCTAATCCTGTTTAACAGGATTTGGCAAGAGCATGTGTTTCCTGAATCTTGGCACACTGCCATTGTCGTTCCTGTTCCCAAACCTGGTAAAGATCCCACCAACCCGTTGAACTACCGGCCAATCGCTATGACGAGCTGCCTTTGCAAAGTACTTGAGCGTATTATTAATTTTCGTCTCATTTTTTATTTGGAGTTTCATCACATTTTTTCACCTCATCAGAGTGGATTTCGCAAATCTCGATCCACCACCGATCATCATCTTCGCCTTGAGACATCTGTCAGGGAGGCGTTTGTCCGTCGTCAGCACATGGTCTCAGTCTTCTTCGACATGGAGAAAGCCTATGACCGTACCTGGAGATATGGCATTCTCCGTGATCTGCACGAGTGCGGATTGCGGGGAAACTTACCATCTTTCATCGCCGGATTTCTCCAGGACCGGAGTTTCCGTGTGCGTGTCGGGTCGACCCTCTCTGCGATGTACCCGCAAGAACAGGGTGTACCTCAAGGCTCCATTCTTTCCGTTACGTTGTTCATCCTTCGTGTCAACCATATTTTCCAACTACTTCCTCCGACGGTTCGTGGTACCATGTACGTGGATGATCTGCAGATCTCTTTGCTCCTCTGTAAACATGCGCACCATCGAGAGACAGCTCCAGCCTGCCATTACCAAGAGCTCTCACTGGGCTTCCCAAAATGGATTTGGCTTCTCGACGCAGAAGACCGTTTGCGTGCATTTTTGCCGCAAACGGGGTCTTCACTCCAGACCCCAGCCTCCGTCTGGGGTGTTCTACCATCCCTGTGGTGTCAGAAGCCAGGTTCCGTGGGCTAACGTTTGACCGAGCGCTCACCTTCCGGCCTCACATTCAGTCTTTGAAGGGGAAGTGCACGAAGTCATTGAGTATCCTGAAGGCCCTATCCCGAACATCTTGGGGGCTGACAGGTGCTCAATGCTTCGCATTTACCACTCTCTCATTCGGTCAAAGTTAGACTTCGGATGCATTACGTACGGTTCAGCGCGTCCATCGGTTTTAAAACCTTTGGACCCTGTCCATCACCAGGCATTGCTGCTATGTACTGGTGCTTTCCGCACCTCTCCCGTGCATATCCTGTATACGGAGGGTCATGAGCCGCCGTTATTCATCTGTCGTAAGCAGCTGTCTCTTCAGTTTTATACCAAACTGAAATCTCTTCCTGATCATCCACTGCATGTTCCATCTTCCAACCGGACTATGTCCGCTTGTTTTCAAACCGCCCCTCCTGTGTTCCGACGTTCGGGATTCGGATGTCTGCCATAGTGCGCGATGCTGGTCTCAACTTGTCTACGATTGGTTTGACCACCTTTTTCGACCATCCTCCTTGGCAGCCCGTTCAAGCAACGGCTGACCTATCTCTTGTGTGTGGCCAAAGTCGTCTACTCCTGCTCTGGTGTACCAGCAGCTCTTTGCTGAAAAACTGTCTGCCTACCCGGATTTCGTGCCTGTGTTTACCGATGGCTCGAAATCCGGGAATGTCGTTGGATCCGCTTTTGTGTGTGGCGATGCCTCCCATGCTGCGAGGCTTCCGCCTGAATCCACCGTCTTTTCGGCAGAGATGCGTGCGGTACACCTCACTTTGTGCCACATACAGTCTCGATCACATCGTCGCGCTATGGTTTGCTTTGATTCCCAGTCCGTCATCCAGGTTTTATCTTCTCCGGAGGACGCGGACTCACCTGTCGTCCGTGATATCCGTCGTCTTCTTGGAACTTTGGAGGGTGATGGCTTCCTGGTCCGATTCTGCTGGGTTCCTAGCCATGTTGGGATCCGGGTAACGAGCTGGCAGATCTCTGCCAGGTCTGTTTCCTCCATGTCGCCAGCTCGGCTCCCACTGTCTTTCCGCGATTTTAGACCTTTGATCCGGACATTTCTCCTGGACGAGTGGCAGTCCCTGTGGTCTCAGCAGGGCAGCAATAAGCTGCATTCTATCAAACCACAGATCGGACTATGGAAGTCTAGTTTGCGGAAGAACCGTCGTGAGTAAGTTGTTCTTGCACGTCTCCGCATTGGGCACTGTCGTTTTACTCACCGCTTTTTGCTGTGTGGCGAGAGTGTCCCGATGTGTGAGGCGTGCCACTGTCGTCTCACTGTCCTTCATGTTTTGTGTACTTGTGTTCTGTTTTGTAATAATCGTTTTCGTCATTTTCACTCTCATCTGTTGGACGGAAGGAGCAGCTACGCTGCAAACTATTATTGGGGAAGCCTGCGACATGAAAGCAGTGTTTTCGTTTTTACAAGAAATTGACTTTTTAAACTTATCTAGCTTTTAACTTGTTCACTATCATATTTCATTTTTACCAAATCAGCCTGTTTTTAACCTTGTGTCCGTTTTTTATTGATTATGTTTTCTTTTGATGTCTTTTGGTTGGCGTTCTTTGGCCAACCATGGCCCTTGCGCCATTAAAATCTGCCAACCAACCAACCAAACTCAATTTATATTTATACATAATCATGTATACTGATAATAAACTACTGTTTGTGAAGATTGCTGCACCATGAAGGAATAATGGTAATCACGTGAAACTTACAGGATATGCAGGGCAGGGTAGGACATTCAAATGATTAGAAGGGCTGAGTCATTGCGCATATCTTGGCCTGGCACAGCCTTATGAACAGTCGAGTGACGGGAATAAAGAGAGGGCTCTTTGGGGTACACACCAGTAGTACATCGCGGACAGCGAGTTGTAAAAGGGTCTCCAGGATGCAATAATGCCTCGACGGCGACGAAGGGCGCAATATCACCAGGCGACAGAGTTTGAACTGGGACGAATGATTGGTCTGCGTGAAGGTGCATTTTCGTACCGCGCCATTGCGGCTAGGACATAACGCCACGACAGTGGACCCAGGAGAACCAAGTGCATCGGCAATCCGGCAGTGGACCGAGAAATGTGACGACACCGCGAGATGACCTACACCTCGTCCGCATAGCGCTGACGAAGCGTACTGCATCTTTGCAAGTTTGAGCACAGCAATGGAGTACTGCAACAAGTTTAGCATTGTCTGCCTCCACAGTTGGACGCCGTCTGATGCACAGAGGACTGGTTGCACGCGTTCCTTTCAGGCGGATTCCTTTTACCAGGAACCATAGACGCCTCTGGCTGAAATGGGGATTTCAATACAGATAATGGCGTGCTGATTGGCAGCACATCGTGTTTTCGCAGGAGTCCCTATTGAACTTGGACTGCCACATACGCATTAGACGGTATGGTGGCGTGAGCTTTCTTCCAGCATGCATTGCCGAGCGTTATACGAGCCGAACACCAAGTGTGATGGTGCTATTGGGTAACTTTCGCGATTTCGTCTGCTAAGATTTGAGGGCAATTTCAACATCGACCACTTCATCAGGGAAATTGTACATTCAGAAATCATAGCCTTCCTTCAGCGCACTCCTGGCTGCTATATTCCAGCAGGACAATGACCGACGGTATGTTGCCGGAAATATTCAAGCCTTCTTCGCAGCACAGCAGATTCCGCTTCCTTCCTGGCCTGCACGTTCACCAGACATGTCGCCTATTGAACATGTCTGGCATATGGTCACTCGGCAACTGGCCCATCAAAGTCCTCCAGTTGTTAGTACCAATGATCTGTGGACCCACATACATGCCGCCTAGCTAGCAATTACTCAAGACACCATCCAACACCTTTTCGATTCTAGAAGCTGCAGGAGTTGTAGCTCGTGGAGGGTTCACAAGATACTGATTTTTTCAAGTAAAAATAATCGTATTGTTCTGAAAATTAAGTCACTTATGTACAGTCATATCAGTAATGTATGGTATAAATTTCATTCGAATCGCACGGTTCCTTCTTGGTATTGCAATTTTTACAAACAGTAATGTACATAATCATATACACAGTGCGTCAAAGAATTTTAAGACTGGCGCTAGATTTCAGCCTACGGTGGCGCCACCAGTGTAATCGCGATTGCGTTATAAACCGTGACCATCTGCTTGCTTTCTGCCAAAGGTACTACGCAGTTGTTAAAGTAACTCAAACGAAACGGGCGTTCATTAGAGAAGTAAAATTTATTTCATGTTGAATTATTAAGATGGAACAAAGGGCTGTTATTAAATTTAACGCAAAACTTGGTAAAACTGCCTCGGAAACGTACCAAATGATGAAACAAGTTTCCGGTGAATTTTGTTTAAGTAGATCAAATGTTTTCCTGTGGCACAAACGTTTCTTGGACGGAAGAGAGACGCTAGAAGATGATAAGCATACCGGAAGACCAAGATCATCTAGGACACCTGAGATTATTGAAAAAATGCGTGATTTCGTGGCAAACCATCAATGTGCGTCACTAAGAATGATGGAAGAGTCTTTAAACATCAACAAAAGAAACGATTCGAACCATCCTGCATGAAGATTTGGGCAAGACAAAAGTGTGTGCTAAATTTGTTCCACACACGTTAACCAATGAACAAAAATCAAGGAGAAGTGCACATTGCAGAGACATCATTTCAGCCGCTGAAAATGATCCAAACTTTTTAAAATCGATTGTTACAAGTGATGAAACATGGTGTTTTCAATATGATCCTAAAACAAAGCGACAAAGTGCGGAATGGAAGTCACAAAACTCGCCACAAGCCAAAAAAAAAACAACAAAAAAAGTTCCATCGAAATCGAAACAAAGCTCATTACATTCTTCAATAGTAAGGGTAGTATCCACAAATAATTTGTTCCAAGTGGACAAACGATTACCGGTGAGTTTTATTTAAATGTTTTGAGGCATTTGATGGGCAGAATGCGTCGCATTCGTACAGAATATCGGGATGAAAACAGTTGGTGTTTGTTGCACGATAATGCACCCAGTTACACCTCACTTCTTGTTCGTAGATTTTTGGCGAAAAATAAACATCCACCGTATTCGCCTGGTTTAGCACCCTGTGACTTTTCTTTGTTCCTAAAACTTAAAATGACGTAAAAGGGTGTTATTTTGATGATATTTCGACCATACAAACAGCTTCGACGCGTGCTTTGGAGGCAATTCCGCAAAGTGAACTGGAACAGGCATTCGAATCATTATTAAATCGCTGTAATAAGTATATTGACGCCGGATGGGACTTATTTTGAATAACAAACCAAAACAAATTATAATTTCTTGTTTCTATTTCATTTTACAGACTCAGTCTTAAAAATTCTTTGACGCCCTCTGTTTACATTTACACAGGACGTTCAGAAAGTCTCTCCGTAGTGGGTATCGTAAGTAATACAGAAGTCATATGAAAGTATTAAGGAAACACACTATATTTACAAAAGTCAACGGACACCTAGAAGAGAAACACAATCTAGCATTTATTGGCATACATTAAAGACCAAGTTCATCTAGGACACCTGAGATTGAAAAAGTGCGTGATTTCGTGGCAAACCATCAATGTGATTGAAAAAGTGCGTATACGGTGTGGCATGCACTGACTTAATACATGCACTGACCCTTCGAGACATGCTTTCGACAAGGGTTTGGAACACAGCGATCGGTATGTGCTTCCATTCAGTGCATAATGCTGCCGCTGTTGCTTAGTAGTAGGCCTTCGTTCCAAACTCCTTATTCGGCGCTCTAATTCACCCAATAGGTGCTCTATGATGGACAGTCCACACACGATACGGAATTACACGCTGTAACAGTCCTTCTTTTATAACTCAGTGCATTATCCTGCTGGTACCAACAAGGCTCGGTTCCAGAGTGTTGCCACAGAGTTGGTAGGGCATAATTGTCGAAAATATCAAGGTAGACCTGCTGGTTAACAGGTTTGTCGACAATAACCAATACCACGATAAAAAACACCCCCACACGAGTACACTGCCAGCTCCAAACTTGACTTTAGGAACAGCTTACTGTGGTAAATAGCGTCATCTCGGATGCACCCACACACAGCCATGATGAGATATCATGGCCGTGGGGGATGATGGATCGTGTATCTGGATTTATCAGCCCACACGACTCATTTCCATTGATCTACGGTCCACGATAAATGTTCTTCACACCGTGATAAACAACGAGTAGCATTCCGAGTGGAGATGAAAGGCTTACGAAGACCACGATATCCCAAAAGTTCTCTGCGAATGGAACGTGTACATACCGAAATTCCAGCATTTTTAATCACCTGTACACTGAGGTCTTGTTTAGTACTCCGTCGATTAGATGTAACGACTCTCCTGAGGCTTCGACGTCCTCTATCACTGATTTTCTTTGGTCTGCCGGTACGTTTTGCTACTTCAGGCACGCCATGTGTCTTCCACTTACTCAGTGTATCCAAAACAGTTAACTTGGGTAATTTTAAACGCCTCTTGGTTTCTCTTATGGACAACCCACAAATACAACACCCAACAAACTTCCCTTTCTTAAAGTCAGTTCTGCGACATTTTCACTCAAATTCACAGTGCGGATACGATCGCGGTCAGCAGCAGGCTTGTTTTTATGCCGTTTGCAGCTGTACGGCGCTTCTTAACAACGCATTGGATACGTTCATTTGCTTTTGAAGGGGTGTCCTGTGACTTGTGTCAATATGTATAATTTACTCACTTACAGAAGGTGTGAAAATTGTCGTTCTTTATCTAAACAGTCATGTTTTCAAACACATCTGCGAGGGTCATAAAATCTTTCCGCAGTAATGTTAGGGCTGTTCCTATTAATTTTGATGCTGCAACAGTCAAATGTTTTGAATTGTTTCATGTTTAATTTCAGTTTTTGCTGGGATTTTTTCATAATATACCAAGTTTCAAATATGTCAAACTTGATGTTGCTGTGAAACATATTCTGGTTTCTTAATGAGACAAATCAACTTCCAGCATTCATTCTTCCCATTTTTGTTTTAAATAAGAACGTATTTGTTGGCCTTGACGCCTTTTTCAATCTCCTTAACATTAAATTCATCCATATTAACAAATAAGGCATTAATTCCTATACGACATGCAATGGAAAGGGATGTTAGTACGTCAAACGAAAACCTCTGAATGCTCAATGCAAAAGATGCGATGTGAAAAGTAACTCTCAGTCTTACAATGTGACACGGGAGGAGTGGAAGAGTGAATCACCACAGAAGCAGGCGCCAGGCGTTTGCCTGTATCTTATTCAAGTCACCCTTAGTGAAAACAAACGCAAAGGAAGTATCGTTTTACGATATGGTGTCGTCGGTCAGTGGAAATCTTCTTTGCTTTAAGAAAGATACGGCAATAATTTTGTATAACAAATCATTTTTCACTCCGCTTACACCAGCATCTAGCCTAAAATTCCACAGTACGCTCTTTTTAGCACGTCTTTTGTAAAAAAAGATATTGCTTATGTTATCGGGTTGTGTGGGTATGGCGGCAGCCAGGGAGTGATGGCCGTGTGTGGGTATGGCGGCAGCCAGACTAATGTTATTTACCACAGTGTACTGTTCCTACGGTCAAGTTTGGAGCTGGCAGTTTACTCGTGTGGGGGTGGTTTTCGTGGTATAGTCCCGGCCCATTCGCTATCATGGACAGACCTGTTAACCAGCACGTCTACCTCGATATTCTGGACAATTATTACTGTTACAGGACTGTTACTGCGTGGTTTGATGATAATTCCGTATCGTGTGTGGACTTGCCGACACAGTGCCCTGATCTTAATCCCATAGAGAACCTATTTGAAGAATTAGAGCGCCAAATAAGAAGTTTAGAACCAAGGCCTAATACTAAGCCACAGTTAGCGGCAGGATTATGTACTGAATGGAATCCCATACATTTCGCTGTGTTCCAAAACCTTGTCGAAAGCATCTCTCCTTTTTGTCAATATAGTGTATATACTCTCTAATCACTCGTTTCATTTCACATCTACAAAGATTTTGGCATTCGAAAGATTCATAGCATACATTTTCTACAGGAGTACTGTTTCGATTTTTATTTTCTATTTACAATACATGTCGATATTATTATCGGTAATTTCGATGTGCTTTCCCAAGAATGAGAGATTACTCTCAACTTACACAATATCTGTAAACACTGCCATTAGCGTAATTTAATATATGCGTAAAATTGTCTTTGAACTACAAAGACTTCTGATAAACAAAGGCCGCTGAAAAGTTTTGTGAAAAAGTTTCTTTTTGTAACTTTTTCGTCTTCCTAAACTTTGCTTAAATAAACACTTCTCGACAAGTGCGAAATTATGGACTTTGCATATTGAAAGCTTTGTAATCAAATTCCTTTTTCCTCTAAACAGCTAATATCTTTTTTGGTGCCAACACTAATCTGTCAGCAGCTCCAACAAGAGATGGGTCTTTAATAATCTTGTTCTTGTTTTCTTGAATAAAAACCGAACCAGACTCAATTTTTGAAGCACTTTCTCAAAGCTCCTAAAGAGTGTTCTATTTCAGAGAAAACGGATTTTTTTGTAGCTGTTTTGTGTAAATGGACGGAAATTTAAAACTATACCTGCAAACATTCTGGGATTTTCTAAAAATCTTAAAAGTATGTTTTACAAAACCGAAGTGAAATAGAAACATTTTAAAATTCGGTAATTAAAGAATTAACCAGCAATGCGAGAGAAATTATTTATCGCCAATGCACGTGATGCGGCATTGCAGAATATTTTTCAATCACTGAACTCAGAAGAATTGAGTATACAGTATAAATTAATGGAGGTTATTTAATCCCCCTTCGTTTTTCTGACAACACATTCATCACTTGCGGAGTATGATCCACTAATTTACTGACGGGAGTGAAGTAGTCTCAGGCCGCCCCGGTGGCGCAGTGGTCTAAGGCGTTGGCCTCTGATCATTCGTCCGTAAGGGGTCCGGGTTCGAATCCCGGTCAGGCATGGATGTTGTCTTTGTCTTTACGGCACTGGCTCTCTCCCTTCCCTGGAACCGGCGACCCTAAATTAGGGACGGGCGACTGCTTATAGCCCATTTGAGTTGCTCACGGTGGTCGTTAAACCTCCAATCAAAAAAAAAAAAAAAAAAAAGTAGTCTCAACGCTAACTTACAGAAATCATTTTTTTTATTGTGGATGTTTAACGACCATCGTGTGCCGCCCTGGTGGCGCAGTGGTCTAAGCGATGGCCTCTGATCATTCGTCCGAACGGGGTCCGGGTTCGAATCCCGGTGAGGCATGGATGTTGTGTTTGTCTTACGGCACTGGCTCTCTCCCTTCCCTAGAACCAGTGACCCTAAATTAGGGACGGACGACTGCTTATAGCCCATTGAGTTGCTCACGGTGGTCGTTAAACCTCCAAACAAAAAAACAAAACAAAAAAACGACCATCGTGAGCAACTCAATGGGTTATAAGCAGTCGCCTGTTCCTAATTTAGGGCCACTGGTTCCAGGGAAAGTATAGAGCCAGTGCCGTAAGACAAACACAACAGCCATGCCTCACCAGGGTTTGAACCCGGATCCTTCTCGGACGATTGATCAGAAGCTATTGCTTAGACTACTTCGGGAGTTTAACGACCACCGTGAGCAACTCTATGGGCAATAAGCAGTCTCCCGTCCCTAATTTAAGGCCACTGGTTCCAGGGAAGTAAGAGAGCCAGTGCCGTAAGACAAACACAACATCCATGTCTCACCACGATTTGAACCCGGACCCAGCTCGGACGAATGATTAGAAGCCATTGCTTAAACCACTTCGGGTATTTAACGACCATCGTGAGCAACTCTATGGGCTATAAGCAGTCACCCGTCCCTAATTTAGGGCCACTGGTTCCAGGGAAGAGAGAGAGCCAGTGCCGTAAGACAAGCACAACATCCATGCCTTTCCGGGGTTCGAACCCGGACCCCTTCCGGACGAATGATCAGAAGCATTCGCTTAGGCCACTGTGCCACCGGGGACGCGAAATCAAAATTCATGTACAAAGCTTTTACAAGATCTAAATATTTAGTGAGTCATGGAGCAGTTCTAGAAGTAATTCCACACTTGAATGAAATCAGCAGCTAGGTGTCTCATGTCAGTGGCAATGAGCCGCCATGGGGTGAACGGTGTAACTCCCAGACAACGTGAAAGCGGGCAAGAAGGACATCCACCACTGCATGCTGTATGTGTTTCGTCGGTATGCCATGAGGAACTTCACCAAGGGCCATGAGGAACTTCGGTAAGTGCTATGAAGAAGTCACCAAGTGCTATGAGGAACTTCACCAAGTGCCATGAGGAACTTCACCAAGTGCCATGAGGAACTTCACCAAGTGCCATGAGGAACTTCGCTAAGTGCCATGAGGACCTTCACCAAGTGTCATACGGAACTTCACCAAATGCCATGAGGAACTTCACCAAGCGTCATGAGAAACTTCACCAAGTGCCATGAGGAACTTAACCAAGTGCCATGAGGAACTTCGCCAAGTGCCATGAGGAACTTCACCAAGTGCCATGAGGAACTTCGCTAAGTGCCATGAGGACCTTCACCAAGTGTCATACGGAACTTCACCAAATGCCATGAGGAACTTCACCAAGCGTCATTAGAAACTTCACCAAGTGCCATGAGGAACTTCACCAAATGCTATGAGGAACTTCACCAAGTGCCATAAGGAACTTCACCAAGTGCCATGAGGAACTTCACCAAGTGCCATGAGGAACTTCACCAAGTGCCATAAGGAACTTCGCTAAGTGCCATAAGGAACTTCGCTAAGTGCCATGAGGAACTTCGCTAAGTGCCATGAGGAACTTCGCTAAGTGCCATGAGGAACTTCACCAAATGCCATGAGGAACTTCACCAAGCGTCATGAGAAACTTCACCAAGTGCCATGAGAAACTTCACCAAGTGCCATGAGAAACTTCAGCAAGTGCCATGAGGAACTTCACCAAGGTGTACCCGAACTTCACATCGAATCGTCAGTGCTGTCGTTGTTTCAAGCGGACGAGAGGGAAATTTTGGCTTGTCAGAGCGTCCCAAACCCGAAAGACCCGCGTCAGGGGATTTGGACATGCTGAAGACCTTAATGAAGACTGACGCACGTGTGACCTCACGGGAGTTAGCCGAACAGCTGGAGAGTACCTACGAACACTATCACGCACCTGCGTCAACTTTGAAAGGTGCACAAGAGGGTAGTTTTGGATTCCCATCAACTCACAGTTGAGCGGAAAGCAAATCGCATGTGTGCATGCCTTTCCCAGTTTGCACGTGGCCAATGTGAATCATTCTTGGACCAATCTGTGAGAGGTAACGAGAAATTGGTCCTGTATGACAATGTCAGCACTCGGAAACAGTGTTGGACACAAACCAGAAGCACATGACGACCTCCAAACGCAGGGTTACACACACGTGAGGTCCTGCTACCTGTTAGGTGGGGATATGCGGGGTATCGTATTTCTTGAGCTGCTGTCGGACAACACCACGATCACCGACGATGCGTACTGCCGTTAGCTCGACGATCTGCATGCATCGCTCATAGCGAAACGACTAGCACTGTTGAACCGCAAGGGCATTCTCCTACTGTAGGATGGAGCGAGAACCTCACACAGCCCGTGTGACCTGTCACAAGATCAGGGTCTTGAGCCTATTCCAAGGACATTGCTTATACGGTAATTAACACGTTTCTCTTGCCTTGCATTCGCAGACATTACTTTCTTTCCAATCAAATATTTGAAATAAAGCATTTTGTGACCAATAGAGGGATTAAAGGTTTATTCCCTGGTAGCAAGGTCTTAGATTTCAACACTGAGCCACCCTATTTTATAAATACACCGACGGAAAGTGAAAAAAGAACAACAAGAAGGAGACGTCGGACACCAACGAAATTTATACAGCATAATAACGGAATACAGATGATAACGTGATCAAAACATTATGCCAAAATACAGCTGTATTTGATGGTAAACTGAAAAATAACATTTCCATGTAACATGGTTAGTACGAGGTTGAACCGCCATGAACTGCGTCACACTGTGCAATTCTGGCATGGAGTCTGTCGTACAGATATTGGATGTAAGCTTGGGGTATTGAGTTCCAAGCATCCTCAACCTGGACGCGTAAATCGGGGATGGTCGTGGCTGGCCGTGGAGACCGGATAAGTCGTTGTCCCATAAAATCCCACACGTGCTCAATGGGTGACCAATCCGGTGAACGTGCAGGCCATGGAAGTTGTCTCACACCCTGAAGTGCATGTTGCGTTGCACGTTCCGTGTGTGGGCGTGCGTTATCTTGCTGGAAAACACCACGATGGACCGACCTAACAAATGGCACAACAACGGGCTGAATGATGTTGTTGATGTAGGAGGTGCTGGTTAACGTACCCGGTACAAACACTAGTTGTGTAAGGCACTGATAGCTGATCGCTCCCCACACCAGAAGACCAGGTGTAGGCCCTGTGTGTCTCTGGCGGATGCAAGGAGGGTCCAGACGCTCCCCTGTGCGTCTGCGAACACGCATACGGCCATCGGAGGCTCCCAAGCAGAATCATCTTTCATCGCTGAACACGACAGGCCGCCATTGCGTTCTCCAGTGCAGACGTTGGCGACACCACTGCAGCCGTTCATGACGGTGGGCTGGAGTCAGAGGTACACATGCCAGAGGCACACGTACACGTAGTCCTGCATCCAGTAGACAGTTGCGGATTGTTCGCACAGTCACCTGAGGTGCAACGGCAACTCGGATTTGCGTCGCAATGGATGTTCTGCTTGACAACGCCGCTCTTCTTATGCGTCGATCGGTCCGCTCATCAGTCCGTCTGTGACTCCCGGTTCCACGTCTTCTTGTGTGGAAATGTTCCTCGGACTATCTACGCCACCATGGTACCACCACAGATACTTCCCGTCCAATTCGCTCTGCAATACGACGATACGACCATCCGGCCTCACGGAGTCCGACTAGACGACCTCGCTCAAAGTCCGATAACTGCTGAAACCGTACACGTCTTCCATGTCCAGGCATTGCAGCTTATTCAGGGTCTTCGCACGTGTCCGTACGACGACGACTGATTACATTTACTTCGCCGTACTCCTTAAATACCACCGACGATTATTTGCATATTATGCCGTGCTGTGGCGTAAGCACTTACCGGTTGGTCCCGAAATTAACATCACACCTACATAAACTCGACCCCATTAACATATGTAAATTTCATGATCGTCCACAAATTCCTTCTTGGTGTTCTTTTTCACTTTCCGCCAGTGTAGAAAACGGTGGCTCAGTGTTGAGCCTACGGTAAATTGCAAGGTTGTGCTATACGGGTTGTGTAATCTTCCAAACTCCCTGATTCTAACTACCTATTTTTATGGCGCAGTGGTCTAAGCCCTGGCTAGACCACTGGCTTAGACCACTGAGCCACCAAATTCTTGCGAGACAGAGGTTTAATCCCTGCCGTAAACCACAGCACTACCAGATTCATTCGAGAGAGCGATCTAATCCCTAGCGCAGACCACTGAGCCACCAAAGTCTTGCGAGACAGTGGTCTGATCCCTGCCGTAGACCACAGCGCTACCAGATTCATTCAAGAGAGCGATCTAAGCCCTAGACAAGACCACTAAGCCACCAAATTCTTGCGAGACAGTGGTCTAAACCCTGCCGTAGACCACAGCGCTACCAGATTCATTCGGGAGAGTGATCTACGCCCTAGCGCATACCACTGAGCCACCAAATTCTTGCGAGATAGTGGTCTAATCCCTGCCGTAGACCACAGCGCTACCAGATTCATTCGAGAGAGCGATCTAAGACCTAGGCCAGACCACTGAGCCACCAAATTCTTGCGAGACAGTGGTCTAATCCCTGCCGTAGACCACAGCGCTGCCAGATTCATTCGAGAGATCGATCTAAGCCCTAGCGTAAACCACTGAGCCACCAAATTCATCACCAGTAACAATTGTCTGTAGGAAACCTTCACCTTCTGCTATAAAGCGCGGCAAAAGTTCTTGATATTCGTGAATACGTCGTTGCTTTAGTTCTAGAGTGAGCTGACGTGGATCCCATCTTTCAGACGCTTTGTTGAACTGGAGAACATCATGGATGATGTGATGCGCTGAATTGTACCTGATGTTCAGAAGTGCGGATATTTTATCCTGTCACTCGGCGATTTCCCCATCACAATGCCTTCTACTGCTGTAATGAACTTTTCTGTCACTATTCTGTATGCCTGACCCTGTCGAGAAGAACCTGTCATGGAACTTACGCTGTTTCGGAACTTGCTAATCCATTCGTACACTTGCTGGGGTGACAGACGTGCATCACCATACTGCAGCTTCATTCGTACACTTACTGGGAATCTCACCTGTGTCAAATCTGTTTTTCGGATGAGTGCACTTTTCATGTTTCTGGTAAGGTTAATACACACAATGTGGGAATCTCGGGAACTGACCACCCGCATTGCACAATGGAACATGAACATGCTAGCCCCAAACCTGAATGTTTGGTGTGGCATAATGGTCCACCGTGTTATTGGAACCTTTTTAATTTCAGGAAGCGACCGTGAGAGTTGATGAATACCTGGACATGATTGAGCAGTTTGTGTATCCCCAGTTGGACGAACTTGCAATTCCGGTCATTTTCCAGCAAGATGGGGCGCCACATCAAGGTCTCTGGATACCAAATTTCCCAATCGATGGATTGGACGTTGTCCTATGGCATGGCCCCTACGTTCGCCGGACTTAACACCCTGCGACTTGTTTCTATGGGGATTCATCAAGGGTAAATAAAGTTCAGAGCACCCCTGTTGTAGATATTTCTGACCTAAAAAGGAGGATTACAAACGCACTGCATAAAGTTAATACGAACGTTCTCGAACGAACACGGCTGGAACTGAAATACTCTTTATACATCTTTCGGGTTACAAATGATGCTCATGTCGAATATCTATAAAACTTCATGATCTGTACTGTCAATTAACACAAGTTGTGTATTGAGATCATTTATATTAAAACTGTTATTGTTCTTTGAAATTGGTTACACCTTTATGGAACACCTTGTATTTTAAATTTTTTTATCGCACTTTTTAAAATTTTAATTTGACTGATGTGATACAAATGAACACAAGAACTCAAAAGAAAGGATAAAACAGAGGTTTGATTTTCCGATGTATGAAAATTTCCGAAAAGAACAGAGTCATTTGTATACACAGTGCGTCAAAGAATTTTTAAGACTGGAGCTAGATTTCAGCCTACGGTGGCGCCACCAGTGTAATCGCGAATGCGTTATAAACCGTGACCATCTGCTTGCTTTCTGCCAAAAGGTACTGCGCAGTTGTTAAAGTAACTCAAACGAAACGGCCGTTCATTAGAGAAGTAAAATTTTTTTCATGTTGAAATTATTAAGATGGAACAAAGGGCTGTTATTAAATTTAACGCAAAACTTGGTAAAAGTGCCTCGGAAACGTACCAAATGATGAAACAAGTTTACAGTGAGTTTTGTTTAAGTAGATCAAAAGTTTTTCTGTGGCACAAACGTTTTTTGGACGGAAGAGATACGCTAGAAGATGATAAGCATACCGGAAGACCAAGTTCATATAGGACACCACAGATTATTGAAAAAGTGCGTGATTTCGAGGAAAACCATCGATGTGCGTCACTAAGAATGATGGAAGAGTCTTTAAACATCAACAAAGAAATGATTCGAACCATCCTGCAATAAGATTTGGGCAAAACAAAAGTCTGTGCTAAATTTGTTCCACACACGTTAATCAATGAACAAAAATCAAGGAGAAGTGCAGATTGCAGAGACATCATTTCAGCCGCTGAAAATTATCCGAACTTCTTAAAATCGATTGTTACAGGTGATGAAACATGGTGTTTTCAATATGATCCTAAAACAAACCGACAAAGTGCGAAATGGAAGTAAAAAAACTCCCCACAAGCCAAAAAAAACGAGATAAGTTCCATCGAAAATCAAAACAATGCTCATTACATTATTCGATAGTAAGGGTACTATCCGCAAAGAATTTATTCCAAGTGGACAAACAATTACTGGTAAGTTTAATTTAAATTTTTTAAGGCGTTTGATGGGCAGAATTTGTCGCATTCGTACAGATTATGGGGATGAAAACAGTTGGTGTTTGTTGCACGATAATGCACCCAGTCACACCTCACTTCTTGTTCGTAGATTTTTGGCGAAAAATAACGCCTGTGTGTTGAATCATCCACCGTATTCGCCTGATTTCGCACCCTGCGACTTTTCTTTATTCCCATAACTTAAAAGGACGTTAAAAGGGTGTTATTTTGATATTTCGACCATACAAACAGCTTTGACGTGTGCTTTGGAGGCACTTCCGCAAAGTGAACTGGAACAGGCATTCGAATCATTATTAAATCGCTGTAACAAGTGTATTGAAGCCGGAGGGACTTATTTTGAATAACAAACCAAAACAAATTATGATTTCGTGATTCTATTTCATTTTACAGACCCAGTCTTAAAAATTCTTTGCCACACTGTGTAGTTAACCTTTTTAATTTTCAGCAATATTTGTTTAATGTCTATACACTGCAAAGCATTACTTTATTTAGTGACGGCATCCTCTGATTAATTTGAAACTACAACTTAATCACATGAGAGATTTGCTTCGCGAGACGTGAAAATATTGGAATTTATTGGAAAATCTATCAGTATAAACGGCGGTTTTGCAGCTCATTACGGCGCGGTTTTTTTTTAAATTCCTTTATTTTTATTCGCAAAATGAACTACGCCTTTTTACCTTAATTTACTCTTTCCTTTTTCACACCGAAAATTTTATTTCACGAAAACATTCCATGCATTTTGAAATATATATATATATGAAACAGATTAAAGTACCGTTTGTTGTACTCTAGGGAAACACAAATTACCAAAGCAATCCACCATTTTATCTTACACGTTTGCGAGAAGACGAAGCCAAAAATTATTCGATTTTCGCTTGCAGAAAGACTGCTCAAATTTGCTTCTTTTGTGTCACGTTGGAATTTTCGAAATGTACACCCATGCAATGAAGACAGGCAGCAAAGAGCTCGGAAGGCCAGGTTTTAATGACTTGATACATTTATCACGCTTTGACAGCCCGATATTTGAATTACAAATTCCATCTCTCTCCCACTCTCCCGTCGCCTCTCTCCCTCTCTATCGCTTCTCTCTCCTCTCTCTCTCTCACACTGCGGCTTGGCCTCCTTTCACCGAGTTTTGTGTACTCTTTTGTACCCAACTTAATTACGACTTTTCGAGCCGACGATAATGACACAAGAGATGTTCAATAGAAAACTTTTCAGTTTAGGCGAACGCTACGTTTTCCTTTGCTATTCTTTTGCTCCTTCTCTCAGAATCGGTGGAATGAAATAATTTATGCACTTAGATCATGATATCGAGATATTTTAGCGTGCTTTATAAATATTCGTTCTTCAAAATCTTCAGTCTAAATCGAAATCATATTTTCCTTTTTTTTTAAATTACTAGGAAGTTATTTGAATACAGTTATGTAAATTACTTCGTTTGATATATCCCGGATCGAAATTTTAGTTATACATTTGCACTGGCACATTTTTCTTAGACGTGTCATTAAAATGCGCTGTCTTTGGAACTGTCTTTCCAAACTGAAATTTATTTGAAGCAAAAGAAATCAAAACTGCGAGTACAGTCCATTCCGACTCGTATGCGAATCGTCGCTCAGAATATTTACATTTAAGTTTCGTAACGAGTAAGATATAAATACACCTCAGAGATATGGAAAATCGTTTATTGATTTTTATACACCAAATGGACAAATTATTATTATATACTGTGGCGTAAAGGAAGTCTTGACCTTTACGCTAACTTAAAATATCACCATACTAATAAATTGTTAATAAATGAAACAAACCTTAACGGCCAGACAAAACATATAACCAAAAGTCAACTTACGGAAACAGTCCTTTATTCGGAATGGAATCACAACACTCTCCACACATTTATCTCAACACTGTTCAATTCTCTCGTACAGCACTTTCTTAACAACGCTCATCATAATCGCTCACAATAATAGCTCTCAATAATCGCTCTTATCAACACACCTCAATAATCGCTCTCAATAATATCAACACCTCCCTCATACAACAGATCAGTCGCTTTTTATCTCTTGTTCTTATCTTATTACATGCATACGTCACGTGCATTCAACCTCAGTTGTGTTGCCAAACGTATTCGTTTGAAGGAAAAGATAAGCGTGAAGAATACTGAGAATAAACTGAAGAATTACATATGGAAAGAAACTAAAAAAGGAAAGTTAATCGAGAATATAAGTCACAATACACAGATAAGAATATGCAAAGCAGAAGTACCGTGTTCAGTCACTGTGAACCCTAAAACTGGAAATGCTTATAAATAGAGGTATTTATACATTGGAAACCAGTCATGGGAAAAAAAAAAGAAAAAGTCAGCCGCCCCGGTGGCGCAGTGGTCTAAGCGATGGCCTCTGATCATTCGTCCGAACGGGGTCCGGGTTCGAATCCCGGTGAGGCATGGATGTTGTGTTTGTCTTACGGCACTGGCTCTCTCCCTTCCCTGGAACCAGTAACCCTAAATTAGGGACGGGCGACTGCTTATAGCCCATTGAGTTGCTCACGGTGGTCGTTAAACCTCCAATCAAAAAAAAAAATCAAAGAGGCACTGTAGCAACTGTGACTCAACTTACAACGTAGAGCTACGTCAAATGTCACTGTTTCATGCCACCGTCTCACTATTTCTATGTCTTAAAAGTTTTCAGCTATGGACCGTTGACGTCAATGGGGGTCAGCGTTGTACCCCATTCTTCCGGAGATTACTTCTACATTTAGAAGAGGTTATGATTCCTTTGGCACCAATTAAACCTTTGCTGTATTTACACTACGTAGATGATGTATTAATATTTTGGCCCTCAACTCTGGAAGATCTCAATACTTTTGCCACGTTAATGTCCTCTAAAATTCCTTTTATTAGGTTTACCTTTGAGTTAAAAGAAAATTTCTCCCTCCCATATTTGGATTTCTTGTTGAGCCGGGACTCTGTTCCTAACTCTATATCTTATTCCTTCTACAGAAAACCAGGTTCTAATACAACTTTGATCCCTTTTAACTCTTTCCATCTGCTTTGTCAAAAGTTTATCATCCTTACATTTTTGCTGCGACTAGCAATATCGCATCCATCGGACATTGACCTGCGCAATTTCGAGTTAGCAAATATTAAGAAAAACTAAAAACTATGTACAAGACACCTTCACACACGTAACTCACTCGAAAAAACTCCGTAGTGAATTTTAAGAACTTTTTAATAAAAGTCATACGACTTCACATTCCGTGAGATCTTTCGGGACACCTTGTTCCCATCTTCAGAAGATGAAACAAGGTGTCCCGAAAGATCTCACGGAATGTGAAGTCGTATGACTTTTATTAAAAGTTCTTAAAATTCACTACGGAGTTTCTTCGAGTGAGTTACGTGTGTGAAGGTTTCTTTTACATAGTTTTTAGTTTTATCATCACGTAAACTTCAGTTCATTTATTAAATATTAAGAAGTTGGCCAGTGACTATGGATACCCAGCTTTTACTGTGGAAAAACTACTCCGACGAATTTATTTAAACTCTGTTTCATCCTTAACTAGAGATCACCAATCCATCAAATATGTCGGATCTGTTCCTTTTATACCTGCAGTTACCAAACCCTTAAGAGGTATTTGTAAAAAATATGAAACTGTATTCGGGATCAAGACTAACAACATTTTAGCAATTATAAAAAGTGACAGAGTTGAACTGCAAAATCGACATGGCATTTATGTCATACCACTGAAGGCTTCGCTGGAGGAATGGCAGAAGAGCCGGCCCGGTGGCGCAGTAGTCTAAGCGATGGCCTCTGTTCATTCGTCCGAAAGGGGTCCGGGTTCGAATCCCGGTGAGGCATGGATGTTGTGTTTGTCTTACGGCACTGGCTCTCTCCCTTCCCTGGAACCAGTGACCCTAAATTAGGGACGGGAGACTACTTATAGCCCATTGAGTTGCTCACGGTGGTCGTTAAATCTCCAATAAAAAAAAAAAAAAAAAGGCAGAAGATGATGTATGTTGGTTCGACCTCTCGATCCTTGAAATGCAGAGTTTCGGAACACAAGTATAACATTAAAATCTCTTGTACTTCTACTGCTCTCTCCAGGTCCTTAGCGGATACGCATACTCTTATTTGGGAGGTAGCAATTATACTGAATATCCCTAGACTTCATTCTACTATTTCTTTTCACAGAAAGTTTAGTCATTTATAAATACAGTCATCTATGCTGCAATGAAGATTATCCTTGTACTATCCCCCTCCAATGGAAACAATAAATGGACCGGGAAAAACCCCCGAGTCTCCAGAAATTCAGGTGGACAAATTATACCCGCGCATGCCTTAAACCTCTTTTGGACATACGACACTTGTGACGTTACTGTCATGGTATATATAACTAACACCTTGTCGCTTATTTTCGTGCATTCTATTACATCTGAGGATGAGTTTATTGAAAATTCGAAAGGTCTAATGTGTATATATTGTTGTGGTCGTGGCCGCGATCCCGCCGCAGACCACCAATGTTGTAACGGTGGTCCCACAGAGGACCACCAATGTAACGAGCGTGGCCAAGCAATTATTAAACTTCTGTCTTTGGTGCGAAGACTGTAATGTATGGGCACACACTTAAGGAATTAAAACCAACCACACTCGTACATACTCTGAAGAGCTATTGAATGTGAGATACCTGTCCAGTAACGTGTAGCTCCACCTTTCGCCCTGATGACGGCGGCGATTCGTCTCGGTGTGGACTCTACAAGACACCGGAAGCGTTGGAAAGCCATACGGATCCACGACCACTGAACAAGCTTCCACAGTTCACGAAGATTTCATGGAGGGGGTCATCTCTCTCGATGGCATCACAGATGTGCTCGCTGGAATTCAGGTCAGATGTCCTAGCTGGCCAAGGAAGCAAGGTTACGTCGGTGGAGTGTTCATCCAATCATTCGGATACAATTCGGGAGCTGCATTGTCTTGTTGCAGGATGAGGTCCCCAGTGGGATGTTGAAGACGCCCAAACGGGAGCAAATGATCGTCCAGGATATCCGGTAATGCTGACCTGTGAAGGACGATGTCACACGTACTAGGGGTCCCATTTCAGTCCACGTAAACAGTCCCCAGACCAGAATTCCAACCCCCAGCTTGAAGAGTACTATGCTGGCAAGAAGGATCGATCGCTTCATGTGGTTTGCGCCGTACTCGTATCCTACCATCCGCATGTACCAACGTGAATCTCGACTCATCAGTCCAGGCAATATTTTCCCACATGTCTAAGGTCCAGTGGCGATGTTCTCGCGCCCATGCTAATCATTGCACACTGTGATGTGCTGTCAGCAGAGGTACCCTCGTAGGACGATGGCTTCTGTACCCCATAGAGAGGAGATGGTTCTGAATAGTGTGGCTATTTACATGTTTCTCTGCACCAGCGTTAAATTGCCGAGTAATTTCTTGCACTGTGGCCCGTCTATCCGCTGTTATAATGCGAGCTAGCCGACGATGACCCAGCTCATCCACACGCTGTTGTCTACGGCAGTTGGCCGTTGCAGGGATGGTTTTACCGGATTCGATGTACTCACGGTGCACCCGTGACACACAGTGGCTCGTGATAATCCCAGCGCCTGCAAGACTTCCGAGATGGAGTGACCCATTTGTCGGGCCCCTACAATTTGCCCACGATCAAATGCGCTTAGATCCTTTGTCTTGCCCATGCTGTGTCCGACTCTTACTGATTCCCGTCGCATCACTCCTTATATTGTCGGATCGCTGCACACGTCATGTCGTTTCCGTTTACATGGCCGCCCACAGCGCCACATTTGCATAACGCCAGCTGTCTCTAATTCAATTGCTCTTCAGTGTACAACCCGAGAACCGACTTTCGGTTAGTGGAGTTGTTCGGAGTCAGAACGGGAAAAACTGCCGACTTACCGGACTTTGATAAATTGTGATGGTACGGCGCCTCGTAAACGGCGCCGCTTGTGGGTTGTTCACGTGACGTTGTAGTGAGTACGTATCAAAAGTGGTGCACAGATGGCCAAACGATGAACCGTTGTCGTGCCGTGTGTTGTCCGCAGCTAATTGCTGCCAGAGGAAAGTGAAGCTACCTTAGTAAGCCATCTTGCGCCCTATCCACACCCCAAAATATGAAATATAAAAAGAAATATATAAATCTAAACAATCCTCCTAAATCTCTAAATGGAATAAATCTCGGTCCTGTGCCCTGACCTTTGATCCCATTTCGATTATATTTAACATAACCGGTTCAGTGTACCTCCGGAATAACAAGATAAAGCTTTGTCGCAGTGGAAGCATTTTTACGTAAGGTACTATGCATGAGGGCTATCGAATAGATTCCGCTCTTGTGTTCTAACCTTTGACCCGATTTCGCCCATTTTCGATAGGATTTGTCCAGAGGCAGGCCCCTACAACATACTAACATTTCATCCAAATCGAAGAATGTTTACGTAAGTTATGACGCATAATGGCTGTGGAAGTGATTCCGCTCCTATGTCCTCACCTTTGACCCCATTTCGGCCATTTTCAATACGGTTTGTCGCCAGGTGGTCCCCTACAATATGCTAAAATTTCATTGACATCGAACAATATTTACGCAAGTTATGACGCATAAGGGCAATGGAATGGATCCCGCTCCTATGCCGCGACCTTTGACCCCATTTCATCCATTTTCAATAGGTTTCGTCCACATACTAAAATTTCATCGAAATCGAACCATTTCTACGCTAGTTATTGTGCCGACAGACGGACGGACGGACAGACGGACGGACAAAGTTGGAGCATATACGCTTCTTCAACCTACGGTTGGAAAGCGTGAAAAAGGCTCACCTTAGATATTCTATTTCTAACCCCCATCCTATTTATTTACCCTTCTTTTCCATTATAGCTTTTTTACGCTTTCCAACCGTAGGTTGAAGAAGCGTATATGCTCCAGCTTTTCCCGTCCGTCTGTCCGTCCGCCTGTCGGCACGATAACTCACGTAAAAATGGTTCGATTTGGATAAAAGTTTAGTATGTGGTAAGGGACCACCTGGGGACAAACCCTATTGAAAATGGGTGAAGTGGGGTCAAAGGTCAGGACATAGGAGCGGGATGCATTCCATTGCCCATATGCGTCATAAAGTGCGTAAAAATGGTTCAATTTCGATGAAATTTTAGTATGTGGTAGGGGACCACCTGGAGAGTAACCCTATTGAAAATGGGAGAAATGTAGTCAAAGGTCAGGACATAGGATCGGGATCCATTACATATCCCTTATCCCACACTATTAAGGTGGACGTCAAATAATTTTGCTTCCTATATTTCCAATGGAAAACCTTTTGTACACATTTCCTTCAAAATTAGTGTGTTCCCAAAGATGGAAATTTGAACATCGATTAAAATAACTTCATACTATAACTTGGAATACTTAACATTTTGTAAAACATAAGCATAATTATATTAAAAAACAATAACGTTTCCTTTGGTGGTGTTGAAACCAGAAAAAGGATGGCGCTACGTGTGCTTTGATGACGTCAGTGGACAAATAAATGTTAGATTGCATAATTACCGTTATGGTTTAGAAAATATTAAGTATTCCAAGTTATAAAATGAAGCTATTTTAATGCATGTTAAAATTTTCAACCTTGGGAACGCATTAATTGTGAAGAAAATGTGTACAGCAGTTTTTCCATTGGAAGTATAGGAAGCAAAATTACTTGACGCTCACCTTAAAGTAGCAATTTTTGCATGTATGTATGTATGTACATTTTATTTTGAAAACGGCTCTAAGAATTTTAATGAAAGTTGTTAACCTACAGTTTTCTGGTACTAGAAATCGATTTAGCTTGATCACGACTTTAGGAGAATTCGTTTAGTGGGTTAAATTACCACCCCGAATTATAACGTTTTTAGTGGCATGGCGTCGTTCCATTAATGTTACCAATGCTTAGAAATCTTATGACGTCACAATAGCGCGTTTGAGAATGGTGGCGCTAGGTCACGCCATCTGTCTCATTACGTCACGCGTTGTGTGTGGATCCTATTAAAGTTTTATGACGTCACACTCTTGCGGCAAGCAGATGGTCGCGATTCCCATCTGCCTCATTACGTCACGCGTTGTGTGCGTATGTCCGTCCGCACGATAACTCGCTTAACAATCGTTCGATTTTGATGAAGTTTTGGTATCTGGTACGGGATCACCTGGAAATGAACCCTATTTAAAGTGAACGAAATGGGGTCAAAGGTCAGTACATAGGAGCGGGATCCATTCCACTGCTGTTATGCGTCATAAGAACCCTATTTAAAGTGAACGAAATGGGGTCAAAGGTCAGTACATAGGAGCGGGATCCATTCCAGTGCTGTTATGCGTCATAACTAACGTAAAAAGGGTTCGATTTCGATGAAATTTTAGTATGTGGTAGGGCATTTCCTGGCGACAAACCCAATTGAAAATGGGCAAAATGGGTCAAAGGTCAGGACATAGGATCGTAATCACTTCCATCGCTATTATGTGTCACAACGTACGTAAAAAAAGCTTCGATTTGGATAAAATGTTAGTATGTTGTAGGAGCCTGCCTGGGGACGAATTCTGTTGAAAATGGGCGAAATGGGGTCAAAGGTTAGGACACAGGAGCGGGATCTATTCCATAGCCCTTATGCATCATTATTTACGTAAAAATGCTTCGATTGCGACAAAACTTTATCATGTTATTTCGGAGGTATACCGAACCGGTTCTGTTGAATATAATCGAAATGGGATCAAAGGTCAGGGCACAGGACCGAGATTTATTCCACAGCCATTATTCTTATAACTTGAGTGATAACTTGAGTAATGATTTCTGGTATGTTGAAAAGCGTATCATAATCAATGCATTACATGATTTTACTACCTTGTTTAATTAAACCACGCAGTTCTGAAATAAACCAACCCCAAAAAATGAGAAATAGAAATCGCCTTAAATATATCTGAAATTTTATTCTTTATACCTTCATACACCCTTCAGAGCGACTGCAGGGCTGCAGTGCAACAAATCACCCGCATTTACAAAAGTGTTGATCAAGGCAATGTGTCACAACACACAGTTCATCGCCGTCTTCTGCGCGTGGGCCTGCTTAGCCGAAGTTCCAGCAGGGTCCTCATACTCACTGAATGTTATCGGCAACAACTCAGGAAGTGGGCCAAGATAATCCAGATTGGACCGTAATTGATTGGATGAAAGTGGCCTGGTCTGAGGTCTGACGAATCAAGATTATTGATGCATCACGTAGGCGGCCGGACGCGGATTACCCGATTACCAACGGAAGTTATGGAACCTGGATGTACTGTTGGACGGAAACAGGCCGGCAGCGGCGGTGTTATGCTGTGGGCGATGTTTCTTGTGACAGCTTGTTCCCCATTATTCCAATAGCACAATCTCTGACAGCTATCAGGTGTCTGAACATCGTTGCGGACCAAGGTCACCCATTCATGGCACTTGTGTTTCCTGCTGGTGATGTCCATTACCAACAGGATGATGTGCCACTGCCAGAATCGTCAAGGAGTGGTTCGAGGAACATGCTGGTGACTTTCTGTTAATGCGCTGGCCTCCAAATAAGGTGTCTGAACATCGTTGTGCCGCCCCGGTGGCGCAGTGGTCTAAGGCGCTGGCCTCTGATCATTCGTCCGTGAGGGGTCCGGGTTCGAATCCCGGTGAGGCATGGATGTTGTGTTTGTCTTACGGCACTGGCTCTCTCCCTTCCCTGGAACCAGTGACCCTAAATTAGGGACGGGCGACTGCTTATAGCCCATTGAGTTGCTCACGGTGGTCGTTAAACCTCCAATCAAAAAAAAAAAAAACATCGTTGCGGACCAAGTTCACCCATTCATGGCAACTGTGTTTCCTGCTGCTGATGGCCATTACCAACAGGATAATGCGCCTCTGCCAGAATCATCAAGGAGTGATTCGAGGAACATGCTGGTGACTTTGTTTTAATGCGCTGGCCTCTAAATAAGGTGTCTGAATATCGTTCCATACCAAGTTAATCCATTGATGGCAACTGTGTTCCCATCTGCTGATGGCCATTACCAGCACGATGATGCGCCTCTGCCAGAATCGTCAAGGAGTGATTCGAGGAACATGCTGGTGACTTTGTGTTAATGCCCTGGCCTCCAAATAAGGTGTCTGAATATCGTTGCATACCAAGTTAATCCATTGATGGCAACTGTGTTCAAATCTGCTGATGACCATTACCAACAGGATAAGGCGCCACTGCCAGAATCGTCAAGGAGTGGTTCGAGGAACATGCTGGTGACTTTTTTTAATGCGCTGGTCTCCAAATAAGGTGTCTGAATATCGTTGCATACCAAGTTAATCCATTGATGGCAACTGTGTTCCCATCTGCTGATGACCATTACCAACAGGATGATGCGCCACTGCCAGAATCGTCAAGGAGTGGTTCGAGGAACATGCTGGTGACTTTCTGTTAATGCCCTGGCCTTCAAATAAGGTGTCTGAACATCGTTGCGGACCAAGTTCATCCATTGATGGCCACTGTATTCCCTTCTGGTGATGGCCATTACCAACAGGATAATGCGCCACTGCCAGAATCGTCAAGGAGTGGTTCGAGGAACATGCTGGTGACTTTGTGTTAATGCCCTGGCCTCCAAATAAGGTGTCTGAATATCGTTGCATACCAAGTTAATCCATTGATGGCAACTGCGTTCCCATCTGCTGATGGCCATTACCAACAGGATGATGCGCCACTGCCAGAATCGTCAAGGAGTGGTTCGAGGAACATTCTGGCGACTTTCTGTTAATGCCCTGGCCTTCAAATAAGGTGTCTGAACATCGTTGCGGACCAAGTTCATCCATTGATGGCCACTGTGTTCCCTTCTGGTGATGGCCATTACCAACAGGATAATGCGCCACTGCCAGAATCGTCAAGGAGTGGTTCGAGGAACATGCTGGTGACTTTGTTTTAATGCGCTGGCCTCCAAATAAGGTGTCTGAATATCGTTGCATACCAAGTTCATCCATTGATGGCCACTGTGTTCCCTTCTGGTGATGGCCATTACCAACAGGATAATGCGCCACTGCCAGAATCGTCAAGGAGTGGTTCGAGGAACATGCTGGTGACTTTGTTTTAATGCGCTGGCCTCCAAAAAAGGTGTCTGAATATCGCTGCATACCAAGTTAATCCATTGATGGCAACTTTGTTCCCATCTGCTGATGGCCATTACCAACAGGATAATGCGCCACTGCCAGAATCGTCAAGGAGTGGTTCGAGAAACATTGTGGTGACTTTGTGTTAATGCGCTGGCCTCCAAATAAGGTGTTTGAATATCGTTGCGTACCAAGTTCATCCATTGATGGCAACTGTGTTCCCTGCTGCTGAAGGCCATTACCAACAGGATAATGGGCCACTGACAGAATCGTCAAGGAGTGGTTCGAGGAACATGCTGGTGACTTTCTGTTAATGCCCTTGCCTTCAAATAAGGTGTCTGAACATCGTTGCGGACCAAGTTCACCCATTTATGGCAACTGTGTTCCCTGCTGGTGATAGCCATTACCAACAGGATAATGGGCCACTGACAGAATCGTCACGGATTGGTTTGAGGAACTTGCTGGTGACTTTCTGTTAATGACCTGGCTTTCAAATTCACATGACATGAACCCAATGTAAAATTTGTGGTTCGACTATGAAAAGCAGGTCCGCCCAAAATGGCCACCATCCCGAAATGCACAGCAACTGGAGGACCAGCTATTGACATTATGGTACCAGATACCCCAGGATAATTATTGCCACCTCATCCAAGTGGCCGCTGTATTGCGGGCTAAAGGGGGTCCTACAGCTTTTGAGGTAGGTGGTCATAATGTAATTGCTCATCGGTGTAAATCTGAAACAGCACAGCTTAGACCAGAATTCCAGAACTAATTATTTTGTATTTTATAAATGTGACTACCAAACAAAATGCAAATGAATTCTGAACGAATAGTTTAATTTCATTGGAAACCTCACTGCGTATTTATTTTACATATCTTTAAACAAGTATTTTTTTTTTAGGTTTAACGACCACCTTGAGCAACTCAATTGGCTATAAGCAGTCGCATGTCCCTAATTTAGGGTCACTGGTTCCAGGGAAGGGAGAGAGCCAGTGCCGTAAGACAAACACAACATCTACGCCTCACCGGGATTCGAACCCGGACCGCTTTCGGACGAATGATCAGAGGCCATCGCTTAGACCACTTCGCCACCGGAGAGGCAATTGAAGGTTTAACAACCACAGTGAGCAACTCAATGGGCTATAAGCAGTCGCCCGACCCTAATTTAGGGTCACTGGTTCCAGGGAAGGGAGAGAGCCAGTGCCGTAAGACAAACACAACATCCATGCTTCACCTGGATTCGAACCCGGACCGCTTTCGGACGAATGATCAGAGGCCATCGCTTAGACCACTGCGCCACCGGAGAGGCAATTGAAGGTTTAACAACCACAGTGAGCAACTCAATGGGCTATAAGCAGTCGCCTGACCCTAATTTAGGGTCACTGGTTCCAGGGAAGGGAGAGAGCCAGTGCCGTAAGACAAACACAACATTCATGCTTCACCGGGATTCGAACCCGGACCCCTTTCGGACGAATTATCAGAGGCCATCCCTTAGACCACTGGACCACCGGGGCGGCAAACTTGTATTTATGATTTTATTATTTAAGGTCTAATTCATAAACGTGAAACAAGAATATTTTTGTGGCCATATGTAACCTTCTTCCATATAAATACATAAAAAATTCTTATATAAAGCGGGGTTCAAATGTTTGAGCAAACATTGTTGATAAGTGTCATTTGTTGTCATCATAATTTGTTCACAGATATTAGTTTTACTTTAACAAATCCCATTGTATCTTAAAGAACTAGCCACGCCATTTTAAACTGAGATCATCCAAAATACCGCAACACTGGGTTTAATAACTTTCAGAAAATGCACTAAAATTATATGTTTGTTGCTAAGAATGCAAGATAGTTTGTATTCGATTTTCATATGCGTGAAGTGAAGCAATAACATTTAATGCACCGTGCGTGTATCGAGGTAATAGCGGTCACGCTACTTTATTTAATGTTCTATTTTCCTTAATCATTTCATTGTCAAGCTGATGTGTAGAAGAATTGGCTTCGTTTGTACTTCGCAGACAAGGATCCTAACGTTTCAGCGAGCAACGGAAAGGGGGAAAATAATAAAACCAAACTTACGTAGAATAGAGCTTGCGTTAAAGGAAAGTTATGCTTCTGCGAAGAGGAGAAAGTTCTCACCGTTGCAAAGACCTGGATAAACTGCACAAGACTCTTATAAATTTACTTTTAATTTTCCCGTCACGAAATTGTAATAGTTTTAGTGCTACATGAAATTTGACTTTAGGAGCAATTGTTGGTTGTTTCAACGTTTTTGTTAGGTGGAATTTGTAGTACGTGCCATAGAACTTCCAGCGCATTTAAATTGTTACACGCATTTTCTATTACGGCAATTTTTGCTGGGACGCATTCATGCAAAACCTTTCCTTTTTTCTAGTATTAAAGTAACAAAATGTTTCTTCCACAAAGTATGAGAAATAGCATAAATCCGCACCATTTATTCTGTTCTCCAGATTAAACATCTGCACGGATTCTAATTAGGAAAACACGGCCCAACCAGGACATGAACGTTAGGGAGGGCCAAGCTTGGCTCGTTTCGTTTCAAACTCTCATCACGTGTTCTCTCTCACTTATTGCAAATAAAACAAGGCTTCTTCCAGTGGGGTAACTTGGGTCCGAAACCTGGGCTATCTCACCCGCCTCCCAACTCTCAGCCCCTAATAGTGCTTTTTACGCTTTCCAACCGTAGGTTGAAGAAGCGTGTATGCTCTAGCTTTGTCCGTCTGTCTGTCCGTCCGTCCGCACGATAACTCGGTGAAATTTGAGTATGTGGTAGGGGATTACTGGGGACGAACCCTATTGAAAATGGACGAAATGGGGTCAAAGATCAAGACATAGGAGATGGGATCCATCCCATCTCCCTTATGCGTTATAAAATACGTAAAAATGATTCGATTGAGACAAAACTTTATCATGTTGTCCCGGAAGTATGCTTGTCCGGTTCTGTTGAATATTATCGAAATGGAGTGAAAGGTCAGGGAACAGGAGCGAGATTTGTTCTACCGCCATATTCCTCCTAACTTGAGTAATGATTTCTGGTATGTTGGAAAGCGTATCATAATCAATGCATTGCATGATTTAACTAACTTGTTTTTGTTTTTTTGACGATGAGAATGAATGGAATACCGTGGAAATTTTTTGTTTTCATGGAGTTTTTGTTATAGGCAGAAGAAAAGGTCAGTGGACATTGCTTGCATGTGGGGTTTTTTCCTGTCTGAATTTCTCGATTAAAATATAACTATTTTAAATGTTATTTAAAGTAAAACAAGGAACTTAACTTTGTAGAGCTTTTAAAACTTTTACTTTTACGCTGCACTTTTACTTAGGCACTAAATATTTACATAAGATGCCTAATATTTCTCTTTTACTTACTTAGGCCCTAAATGCTAATTACTATGCCTCATGCGTATGCCCTTTTGACAGTTTTTATTCTGTCGATGTCATATTCAAAACGTTTACAGATCCATTCATGTTGTGCTTTTACTGAGGCACGAAATATTAATTCATAATCTCTAGGCTTAGGCCGTCCCAACAGTTTTTATTCTACTGATGTCATATTCATAGGGTTTTCCTATCAACTCAAGGTAATAATATTGCGCTTTTACTTAGGCACTAAATATTATTTTTTTCAGTTTTTATTCTAATCACGTCATATTCATAGCATTTACATATCAAATCAAGGTAATAATACTGCGCATTTGCTCAGGCACTAAATATTATCTTATGAGCCCTAGGCCTAGACCTTTTTTACAGTATTTATTCTACGGATGTCATATTTATAATGTTTACGTATCAAGTCAAGGTAATAATATTGCGCTCGGCCATTAAATATAATTGCATAAGTCCTAGGCCTAGCCCTTTTTTCACTGTTTTTATTCTAAGTACGTCACATTCGTAACATTTTCATATAAAATTTAGGTAATAATATTGCGCTTTTGCTTATGAACTAAATTTTATTTCATAGTCGCTAGACCTAAGCATTTTTCACAGTTTTTATTCTAACCATATTGTATTCATAACGCTTACATATCAAGTCAAGTTATTAATGTTGCACTTTTACTTTGGCTCCAAACATTAATTATTAAACCTAGGTCTTTTGAACAGTTTTTAATCCATTACAATAAATGTCCATAGCATTTTCATAACATGTCAAGTTATTAATAATGATCTTTTACTCAGCCAAAATTTTTAACTACTAGGGCCTAGGACATCAGTACAATAAACACAGCTAAAAGGTCCTAGACCTAAGGCCTATGAATTGAAATTTACTTCCTAAGTAAAAGCGGAATATGACTAAATTGTTATGGCATGTAAACGTTATGAATATGAGATCGGCGGATTAAAAACTGTTAAACCGCCTAGGCCTAAGGCCAGTAAATTAATGTTTGTTGCCTAAGTAAAAACGCAATATTATTACCTTGAGTTGATAGGTAAACGTTATGAATATGATATCCGTAGAATAAAAACTGTTGGAACGGCCTAAGCTTAGAGATTATGAATTAATATTTCGTGCCTCAGTAAAAGCACAATATGATTACCTTGAATGGATCTGTAAACGTTTTGAATAAGACATCGGCCGAATAAAAACTGTCAAAAGGGCATACGCATGAGGCATAGTAATTAGTATTTAGTGCCTAAGTAAGTAAAAGAGAAATATTAGGAATCTTATGTAAATATTTAGTGCTTAAGTAAAAGTGCAGCGTTATTAAAAAATCCCATCTTATAGTCCTTTTCCGAACATAACGTGAGTCATGCTGTAGTGATTGACATCATACCACATAAGAAAAGTTAAATGGCTCTTCAAAGTTAAGTTCCTTATTTATTTTAAACAACATTTAAAATCATTTTAATCGCGAAACTCAGACAGGGAAAAACATCGCATGCAAGCAATGTCTGCTGACCTTTTCTTCTGCCTATAACAAAAACTCCATGAAAACAGAAAATGTCGATGGTATTCCATTCATTTTGAGGACGAAATGAATGTAGACAAAGTGAACGGTGGACGAAATGAACAGTGGACGAAGTGAACATTGGACTAAGTGAACAGCGGACGAAGTGAACAGTGGACAAAGTGAACGTTGGACCATGTGAACTTGACGAAGTGAACGAGGACGAAGTGAACAGTGGACAAAGTGAACGTTGGACGAAATGAACTTGACGAAGTGAAAGTGGACGAAATGAACAGTGGACGAAATGAACATTGGACTAAGTGAACAGCGGACGAAGTGAACAGTGGACAAAGTGAACGTTGGACGAAATTAAATTGACGAAGTGAAAGTGGACGAAATGAAAAGTGGACGAAGTGAACATTGGACTAAGTGAACAGCGGACGAAGTGAACAGTGAACAAAGTAAACGTGTACGAAACGAACACGGACAAAGTGATCCGTCACCCGACGGATGGTATGGCCACCACATTCGCCCGACATGAACTCAATAGAGCACTTATGGGCTTGGTGGAAAGGTCCATTCGCATCCAAGGACCTACACCTACAAATACCAGGGAAATGTTGGTGACTGTTCAAACGTCATGGCTAAAAATCTCTCCAGAAGTCTTCCGGTCACTTGTGGAATCGATGCCTCGTCGTGTTTCTGCATTTAGCCGGGCTGGAGGAGATCCTACACGATATTACATACGTATCCATGACTTTTGGCCCTCCATTGTGAATATCAACTCTTTGCGAGAATTTTCCTGCACTCAAAATCTGAAGATTCTTTCCAATTTCCAATTCAATTCTGGATTCTAGAAGATCGGAATATGTTCCTGATCGTTTTACCTAATTTCAGAAAACTCTAACTTGGTTTTTCGTAAAATTGTACTTTCAGAGCTTAAGTGCTGTTGCCGTTTGCATGTTAAAGCAGTTCTTTCCAAGCAGAAAGTTGTGGCTAAAACTATTTTACTCACTTCTGCTTCTGTAGACAACAGTCATAAATAAGTCTTACTTTTAAGCTAAATTCTAAAGCGAAAAAAAATCATTCGAAAATAAAGCAACTGCCGCCTATAAAAAATGAGGAAGCCATGCTATCCCGAAAAGCTTGTTCTACGTTCTACTACAGCTCTCGTACAAGACACATGGAAATTTTTGATATCAGCAACCGAGAAAATGCTTTTATTATTAAGATCCCGAAGGCATTTCTTAACATTGAAGCATCTTCTCGCGGAGTCACACACGCAAATCTTTTTCGATATAACATGTTGAAGAACCGAGCTTTCCTTGTTCCAAGAAATGCAATATAGGAATCAACCATAAATCCGGTGCACTCCTCATATCTCATAGCAACAGGAAATAAAGTATTCCAGATTCACACAATTACTCCCTTTCGCTAACAATTGCGGTTGCTGGTTAGGTGCACGATGCGTCAGAGTTTTTTGGTGGTCGGAATGTGGCTTGTGCCACATAAAATAGTTGAAGGGCTTCTCCGCAAAAATGTTGTAACATTCTTTCTAACTTACAGACTGGAACGTAGAAATAAAATATTATATACTGAAGATGAACTAATGCAAAAATTTGAAAGAGTATGCAAAAAAATATCCTATGAAAATCAGCACAAAGAAATCAAAAACGACGAGAATCTCCAGGAAATCTTGAGATGATGATAAATGGAGAAAATGTAGAGCAAGAGAAACTATACAAATACTTTAGTAGTATAATCCGAGAACATGGAAAATATGACATGGAAATAAAAGAAGAATTAGTAAAAGAAAATGTGCATTTTAGAACACAAAATTGTTCAGTAATAAAATGATTAAAAATTTAAAGGTAAGGCTTACTAAGTACTATATTTGGAGTATAACTTTATATGGGGAGGAAACGTGGACAATCGGGAAAAAAGAAGCTAAAATGTTGGAGGCATTTGAAATGTGGTTATGGAGAAGAATGGACAAAATAAAATAGATTTAATTGCAAAGAGTTGAAGGAGAAAGTAATTTACTATGGACCATAAGAAAAAGAAAATATAACTGGATAGGACATGTGTTAAGAGGAGACAGCCTAGTAAAAAGAATGGTAAAAAGGGAAAATTGAAGGAAAGCGACCAAGAGGAAGAAGACGATTAATGATGCTTGATGATATAACGGGCATAAGAGGCTATCAAGAAATGAAGGAGGAAGCAAGGGACAGAAGAAATGGGAGGAAGCAAGGGACAGAAGAAATGGGAGGAAGCAAGGGACAGAAGAAATGGGAGGAAGAGAACCTGCTGCGATGCCGTTGGACCTGTCAAGAGACAGAACACTAATGGTGATGATACATACAATTAGTAACTTGTAGTTATAATTAGTGAACATTTGATAATAAATGTAACACGTCGTATATTAATAAAAATAACTACATCACTCGCTTGCGGTTATCAAATGATCATGATAATACTTACAAGTCTAAAACGGTTGTTTTCTTTGCTCCAAGGAGAGGAAGTGACAATACCTTCAGCAGATCATATATACACTATATTGACAAAAGTCACCGGGCACCTAGAAGAGAAACACAACATAGCATTTATTGACATATATTAGTATGGTGTTGATCCACTTTTGGCATTAAGACAGGCACTGACCCTTCAAGACATGCTTTCGACAAGGTTTTGGATCACAGCGATAGGTATGCGTTTCCATTCAGTACAAAATGCTGCCCCTTAGTAGTAGGCCTTGGTCCTAAACTTCTTATGCGGTGCTCTAATTCATCTCATAGATGCTCTATGGGATTAATATCAGAGCTCTGTGCTGGCCAGTCGCACACGATACGGAATTATCGTCAAACCACGCCATAACAGTCCTTGCATTATAGATCGGTGTATTATTCTGCTGGTACCAACAAGGCTCTGTCTCATAGTATTGCCACAGAGTTGGTAGGACATAATTGTCCGTAATATCTAAGTAGACATGCTGGTTAACAGGTTTGTCCACGATAACCAATGAGCCGGGACCATACCACGAAAAACACCCCCACACGAGTACACTGCCAGCTCCAAACCTGACCGTAGGAACAGTACACCATGGACAATAGCGTTTGCCCGGCTGCCGCTATACCCACACATGGACATCAGACAGATGGATCGTGTATCTGGATTCGTCAGTCCATAGAACCCGTTTCCATTAGTTTGCGGTCCACGATAAATGTTCTTTTCACCATGCTAAACGACGAGTAGCAAGGCATATGAGCAGCCACATGACCACGGTAACTCATGGAATGAAGTTCTCTGCGAATGGTCTCCCGTGCCGTATTTCAGGACAACACTTCACCACATGTTGCAATGACAACACGTACTTCCTTCAAGAATAACAACGTTCCGTGGCCCGTTAGATCGCTGGATTTATCACCCATAGAAGATCTCTGTTATATGTTGAAATGACAGGTGCAGCGGTACGACTGTTCGCCAGCAGCACTTGATAAACTTTGGACGTGGGTTAATATAGCTTGGATGGCTATTCCACAGGATACCATTCACACATTGCTTGCTTCGATGCCTCAGCGCGTACATCAGGTGACACAAGCGAGAAGTGGCCACACTGATTGTACACTGGCGTGCAAAAATTAAGGACGAGACGGTTTTTCGAATGTAACGTCGTGCAGAAGGGCTCCACATCGACTCAAATAATATCATAAGAACCCCGAGATGTACGAATATGGGACAAGTGAGCAAAACCGTCCAAACAAGGAATCCAAAGGATACAAAGGCACTCTATTGAAAAGGTAGCTTCGAGCACAACTGTACAGAAGACAGAAACGTCCATGTGACAGGCGGCTGCCAAGACATTTACAGTTTTTAGTAGGGGATATGATCACCCCTGACTGCGTGGCAAGATTTATAACGTCTGTCAATGCTGAGGAAATAAATATCATCGTGCAACAAGACGGATTTTTTTAATACTAGAGGACGAGGTTGTGAAGGAGCTGTTGAGGCATCGCGGCCCATTCCTCATGTAGCGCCAATCGCAGCTGCAGAATCGTTGCTGGCGGCTGGTGACGTGCTGCCAAGCGTCTCCCGAGAAGGTCCCACACGTGTTCGATTGGATTTAGGTCCGGGGACCTTGCGGGACAATCCATGCGTTGAATATCTTCACTCCCCAACAGCTCTGAGACAGCCACTGTACGATGAGGTGTAGCGTTGTTGTGCATGAAGAGGAACTCAGGACCCACAGCACCTCTAACCAGACGCACGTGAGGCAGGAGAACCTCTGTACAATAGCGGACACCAGTGACTGAACCTCCTTGGAAGATGTGGAGGTCAGTACGGCTACCAAGCATTATACTGCCCCAAACGAGAACTCCGCCACCTCCAAACCGGTCACTTTCGATGATGTTGGAGGTGTGATTGCGTGTTCCCTGCTCTCTCCAGATGTGTATACCTCCAGAATCGCTAGTCAGACTAAATCGGCTCTCATCTGTAAAGAGAATTAGACCCCATTGCTGATGTGTCCAGTTCGTGTGTTCCTGGCACCACAGAAACCGCCGTGTCCGATGAGCATGCGTTAATAACACACACCGTACTGGTCGTCGTGCAAATAGACCACCTTTGTGCAGCCTCCTGGCCATGATAAAACGCGATAACTGACGTCCAGTTATCTGTTGCATGTGCCTTGCGATTTCTCCCGCTGTCTGCCGTCTGTCTCTTCTCGCCTGTACGACAATATACCGGTCGTCCGCCGCCGTGGTTGCTCGTGGACGACCACTGCTAAATTCTCGGACAGCTGTTCCTGCTGTTTGTAATTCTCTCCAAGCTCGTGAAACGATCCTATGAGCGATCCCAAACTCCTCGGCCACACTAGTCACACTTCGACCTTCTACCAACTTCCCAATCACGCGACCTCGGGTAAAGTCATCCAGATGTCGTCCACTGGATTGCCTGTTGGCCATATCACACAGTGGCAGCAACTCGACGTCGTTCAAGCCGATGTACACCGTGCAATAGCTTTCACCGAATTGCTGAGCGTACACCACCCGTGTGCTTTATAGCCTTCCGACCGCCCCCCCCCCCGTCATGCTGCATATATGCGAATGCCCTACCGTATCGGACCCTAGTCTATCTCCTGAGTGGTCTTTCGATCCGTTTTGCCTGCTCGTTCCGCTGTTGTGCTAATTTATCCTCTTCGTCCTTAAATTTTGCCCACCAGTGTACTAGCTACCTCGAAGCACCTGGTACGTATGACACCGAGATGCTAATTATTTATTCTTTACTGCCTAGTAAACATATCCTGTAAATATCAAAGTCGTAGTTCTACCCTTTTAGATGTTCTGCTTTATGGCGTAGGACTACGTCTAACTCCGCAGATAGTATGGAGCGAGTTACAGCCGACGGCCTGTGACAAAAATAGGTCCCAATTGAAATCACTATAGTGTCAAAAATACGTGCTGCTTACTTATCGTGTAGGCATAACCATAAACAGCATGAAGTGCAATTCGCGTACTGCGCAATACATCGTACGTGCCACTCTCCCCTCGCTCCCTGTGGGCGGGGAGGTGATGCGATATTTCTGAGTCTGTTGCCGCGTTTGACTCAGCCTTTCTGGGCAACCGTGAGCGTAGCTCAACTGTGCGTGGTATCGTTTTAAAGCTCTCGACAAGATCTATTCAAATATACGTTGAACATTTCGCAATGGTTTGAACTGAAAATTAAGAAAAATGGTTTACTTGTGAACCGATGAACACTTTTGAAAATTACGCGGTTTATCTGGACAACCGTGAGTGCAAAACGACTGCGCGTGGTATCGTTTTGAAGCTCTCGACGAGATCTATTCAAATATATAAAGAACATATCTCAGTGGTTTAAACTAATACTTTTAAAAATTGTTTTCGTGTGAGCGGGTTAACATTTACGACAATGCCGCGGAATTCGCAGAATGAATGCAAGCAAAAATGGAGAAAATCAAAACGAGAGGCAAGAGGAAGTGATGAGAAATGTAAAAAGCCCAAGAAGACTGCACCTCAATAAACTAGAGAGTATCGAGAACTAGAGATCTGCAAGGCACCGGGTCGCGCCTTTGCTCATGTGTAAGTTGGGAGACCGGCCGGGGCACGGGCCTTCAATATTTAATGTAAAACAGACAAGGGCCTAGCATGGGGGGGGGGGGTTGTATGAGAAAAACAGTAGCTGTACGGTGTCTTTCTCGTTTGGAAATATCACAACGTATAGCAGCAGCACAAGATTGAATTTTTCCTACAAAACAATTGGAGTGGGTCAGCTCTCTTAGATTTTCAATGTGAATATGGTCCCTTCTCTCTCTCTCTCTCTCTCTCTCTATCTCTCTCTCTCTATCTAACTTTCACACTACTCTCATGCTTCAGGGCAGGTAATTAACTGCAGCATTTCTAAACCGAGCCCCTCGCTCGCAGACGATCTTTTTATTGGTTTGGTCGGCGGCTCTTTGTTCTCCAGATGTGTGAAAAGCTTATAAGTTGTCTTGAATGGCACGGGAGAAATGGGCTGGGAGAAACGTACTTCTGTGTGATATTTTTCCAATTTATACTCCTAGGGAGTCAGCAGATGGCATATGAATTTTTAGGTATCCCAGTCCAGCCGTTTTCAAAACTTCTGTGGCAATGGTTAGCTGGGCAGTCTGTCGTTGTTTTCCCTAGCATATGCTCAGTTCAGTGTTCCTGATAAATACTCTTCAATACTTATTAGGGAGTTTAAGAAAGCGAACGATTTTCGCGAAAAAATTGCTTCCGGAGAATATGTGCTTGTAGGCAATGTAAGGTAGAACGATCGGACTCATAATTCTGGATATTTCGTACTTTTAGAATTAACTCACCTTTCCAACCATAGGGTGAAGAAGCGTATATGCTCCATCTTTGTCCGTCTGTCCGTCCGTCCGGTCGATAACTCGCGTAAAAATGGTTCGATTTCGATGAAATTTTATTATGTGGTAGGTGTCCACTTGGGGACGAACCCTATTTAAAACGAGCGAAATGGGGTCAAAGGTCAGGACATAGGAGCGGGATGCATTCCATTGCCCTTATGCGTCATAACTTGCGTAAATATGGTTCGATTTCGATGAAAATTTAGTATGTGGTAGGGGACCACCTGGGGACGAACCCTATTGAAAATGGATTAAATGGAGTCAAAGGTCAAGACATAAGATCGGGATATATTCCATCGTCCTTATGCGGTATAACTTACGTAAAAATAGTTCGATTGAGACAAAACTTTATCATGTTATTCTGGAAGTCAACTTTACCGGTTCTGTTGAATATAATCGAAATGGGGTCAAAGGTCAGGTCATAGGAGCGAGATCTATTGTACAGCCATTATCTTCATAACGTGAATAATAACTTGAGTAACGATTTCTGGTATGTTGGAAAGCGTATCATAATCAATGCATTGCATGATTTTACTAACTTGTTTTTCATGAACATGATAGCCCATAGGGAGGTGCAAGAGGGGGAACTTGCCCTCTCCAGGAAATCTGACTATTATTTCAGTTCACTACAAAGATTTTCGCCATAACTTTAATTCTGATTGCTAATTTTAATGTTGAACTTCTGGAGGTGTGTGTGCGTTTAGTAAAAACATTGGGAATTTGCAGTAGAAAGTAATGCTACTGAAATTCGGCAATGCGTGTTACAGCACAGTATACATGAAAATAGTGTAGGACAGTGTGAAAGACAAAGAAATGAAAAACATATCTTCTACAATGGCTATTTGTTGCTGGACATAGAGTTCTGCAAGTTTTTTCCAGAGCTTTGTCTTGGGAGTGTTTTATTTTTCTTCTTTTTGATGATCAATCGAATGATCATTGGGGTTCTGTTGTGCATGGGACACAAATGGCTAAAAGGACCAAGGTTTACAAGAACAACAAATTAATTATTTTATTATCCCAACATGCTCTCGAACTGGACCTAGCGGGGTTTTTTTGTCCCAACATGCTCTCGAACTTGACCTATCGGTTTATTTTTTGTCCCAACATGCTCTCGAACTTGACCTATCGGGGTTTATTTTGTCCCAACATGCTCTCGAACTGGACCTATCGGGGTTTTTTTTGTCCCAACATGCTCTCGAACTTGACCTATCGCGGTTTTTTTGTCCCAACACGCTCTCAAACTTGATCTATCGGGTTTGTTTTTTTCCCAACATGCTCTCGAACTTGACTTATCGGGGTTTTTTTTGTCCCAACATGCTCTCGAACTGGACCTATCGGGGTTTTTTTTGTCCCAACATGCTCTCGAACTGGACCTATCTGGTTTTTTTGGCCAAACATGCTCTCGAACTTGACCTATCGGGATTTTTTCTGTCCCAACATGCTCTCTAACTTGATTTATCGGGTTTTTATGTCCCAACATGCTCTCGAACTTGACCTATCGGGGTTTTTTTGTCTCAACATGCTCTCGAACTTGATCTATCGGGGTTTTTTTCTCTCAAAATGCTCTCGAACTTGACCTATCAGTGTTTTTTTTTGTCCCAACATGCTCTCGAACTTGACCTATCGGGATTTTTTGTCCCAACATGCTCTCGAACTTGATCTATCGAGGGTTTTTTTTGTCCCAACATGCTCTCGAACTTGACCTATCGGTTTTCTTTATGCAGTTTCTGGATCGTTCGGTTTTCGATTAAATTTATCTAGGTGTGTGTGATAAAAAGGGTTAGATGATACAAACGGCAGAGTGGAATTTTACGTGGTTCATGCTATTTGTGTTTACAATTTCTATTTTTGCCCCCTCCTGAAATCTAAGTTGTAGGCACCCATAAACATGATTGTATAAAAACGACTGCATTGCTAATCTAACTGAGCTCATTCTAACGTATGAGTACGTTACGGGTCCTCACAGATTACACTACTACCTTACAATTAACTTGGTTATGTCTGGGATAAATGCTTTAACAAAATTTCTCCAGACTTTCTTTTTTAAGTCAATACTTTTTCAATCTTAAAAATGTTAATCTAAGATTTTTAATTTAAAATCCACTCCCTCCAGTTGGGGTTGGTTCGCACAGGAAGATATTCAGTAAACAATATTCTGAAAACTCATTACGCATGTTTTGGGGAAAATTCTGAAAAGGAAAAAATGTTTATGTATTTCAGAAGTGATGGAATTTGATGACCATAACAGTTAACATCTGAGAAAAACAGACTGAGAACTGTCAAGCTTTTGAAAGTGGGCTTGAAGTAGAAAAAAAAATGCTCTTAGTAAGACAGAAAGAAAATAGTTTAGCTCTCGCCGTATGTGTAAAATCATCCTAATATATGTATAATCTGCTAGAGCCCTCTTCCTCCTCCGTGCCAATTTTTAAGTCGTCATAGCAACACCCGAGAAACAAATGTTTGTAACGTCACGCTTAGCTTTTCGTGTTTTCGTTTAGGTGACGTCATCACCTACACGCGTAAAGTCCACGCGTATACCACTTTGATTTGTTGTCATAGCAACAAAGAACACAGCTGCTGATGTGACGTCATCTAATCCAAATCATTTCACATGGTGTTAGAGATGCTTTACGTCACACGGTCAACTCTAGAGATACAAAAACGTTTTTCTTTTTTTTTTTTTTTTTTTTGGAGGTTTAACCACCCCCGTGACAACTCAGTGGGCAATAAGTAGCCTCCCATCACTAGTTTTGGGTTGCCATGGTTGGCCTAGTGGGCGACGTTCGTGACTGTCACGGAAAGGGCCTCAGGTTCGATTCCAGCAGGTAAGAACGCTCGATCCACTTAATATCCGCCGTGCGTCGGATGGGCATGGTAAGCCGTTGGATCCCGGGTACTAGCACCCGGGTAATAAATAAGGGCGTCTTCATCCCCCCTTCTACTTCGCTTCCATGTCACTTTCCTATCGAGCGCTCTAGCAAAAATCTCCTAGCTTCCTATTTCTAAGGGCTGTTTAAAACCCGGGGTAAAACACTCCCTTCCTAAAATCCTCTACATATGATCATACGATCGTGATCATTTTGGGTCACTGGTTCCAGGGAAGGGAGACAGCCAGTGCCGTAAGACAAGCGCAACATCCATGCCTCACCGGGATTCAAACCCGGACCTGTTTCAGACGAATAATCAGGGGCCATCGCTTACACCACTGCGCCACCGGTGTGGCTACGAAAAACTTTACATCAGGAATTTTGGTTCAGTACCTGAACCGGTGTTTAGTCATCTGTATGTGGCAACGTTAGGAGTACGACAATCTGACGACGTCAAGATAAAAATCGTTCACGGAAAAGAACAGGGGAAATTGATACATGGTTCACAGTCAGTGTATACGAAAAATGTTGTGTACAAGGGGGTGTTGACGAAATAAGGACTAAAGGTTTTACAAAACACATAAAAAACAGAAAACAGACAGTGGTATCAAATTTCATAATCAACTGCTCGGCAAGTTTTCAGAAAGCTGTGAGCTAACGTCGCCATCTATTGACGTGGAACTCAAAAACTCAATAAAAAATAAATGTCAATAATTTCTGTATCATAAATTTTATTTTACCCTCACATTATTGACGGGCTTTCATCTAGTATAATATATAAAAGAGACTGCAATGCTGATTAAACTTGACACCGCCTTCAGTAGGAACACGCGCTGCCTCGTCTTTGACGTAGCTACTGCCTCCAAAACTAAATTGGATGCGTCTGGGAAAATTGTTTTACTAAAACTTCTAATACTTTCTCACTCTAATCAGCATCTTTTCACTCTAAAAGAAATAAATCTAAAACTCTAAATTTTAAATCCACTTCAGTCAATCACAGCAGTGGAAGACATTCACCAAAAATATTCTGAAGACTTATTGCATATGTCTTTCTGAAAACTTCTGAAAGGGGATAAATGTTAATGAATTCCTTTCAGAAGTTTTCAGCAAAATTCCTTTTTTTGAAAAATAAATTTTGATGTGGCGAAATTTGATAAAAAAAAATTGATTATCAAGGAGTGAACAACTGAGAGAGTACTTAAACATCATGTAAATGGGTTCGAAACAAAACAAAAAAGAATACAGGTCGGCTCAGTTCTGATTTAGCCGTCAGTTTGGAACGTAGGACTACGATTTGCAGATCGGAGAGTTGAAATCAGCTAGTCGAGTATGGTTTAAAAGCGCTTATTTAATTTGTTATATCCAACACAGGTCTATGATAGGAAAAGTAGCTTACATAATTTTTAATACAAATAATCTGGATACATTACGAACACAAAGCAGAATTTGAGATCGTCCGGGAACGATTTCGATCGGTGTGTTAGATTTTTGTTTGGCGGCAAATGCTTTCGGGCGTTCTGGATACACTCTAGCTCGTTGGAATGCAATCTACTTGGGCTTCTTACATTCGTCTTCACTTGCTCTAGCGTCGCGTTTTGACTTTCTTCACTTTTGCCTGCGTTCATTCTGCGAATTTCGTGGCGTTGTCGAAAATGTTAGCCCGTTCACACGAAAACAATTTTTTAAAATTTTAGTTTAAACCACTGCGATATGTTTTTTATACATTGAGTGGCCACTTTATTATGACCACCCCCTCAGTACTTCGTTGGGCCACTTTTCGCCTTTAATACTGCGTCGATTCTTCGTGGCATGGACTCCACGAGATGTTGATAGGTGGTTTGTGAAATCTGATACCATGCTTGATGAATAGCACTTTCCAGGCGTGTGAGATTGCAGGGTTGTGGATCCAGCTGTATGATGGTTCATTCAACTTCATCCCACAAATTATCAATAGGGTTGAGATCTGGAGATTGTGCGGGCCACCTAAGCAAAGTAAACTCACCGGCATGTTCCTGAAACCAATCCTGCACAATACGAGCACTATGACAGGAGGCGTTATCTTGTTGAAAGTAGCCATCGCCATTGGGATAAACCATCCACATGACAGGATGCACTTGGTCCGCAACGATGTTTAGATATGATGTGAAAGTCAGACGTTGATCAACACGAATTAAATGACCCAAGGCATGCCAGGAAAGCATTCCCCAAAGCATAACGTTGTCTCCACCAGCTTGAAAGGTTATAGCAATGCATTTGGGGTCCATGCTTTCGTGCTGATTCCGCCAAATTCTCACTCGGCAATCGGCATGGTGAATCTGAAAACGTGATTCATCGGACCACATAATTTGTTTTCAATTATCAACTGTCCAATCCTTGTGCTCCTGTGCGAACTGGAGACGTTTTCTCTTGCTAACTGCAGAGAGCAAAGGTGTTCGAACAGGCCTTCGGCTGCCATATCCCATCCGATGCAGTGTACGGCGAACAGTGCGTGCAGAGACCATTTTAGGGGATCCTTAATTAAGATGGTCTGTAATTTGCTGCACTGTTGCCCTTCTGTTGTCTGTTACCAGTCCGGACACTTTCCGTTCCGCCAGAGCAGTCACTAGTCGATGACGACCACACATTGCACGTAGAGACCCAGTTTTTGGCTGACAGTTCAGTCTTTAAACATTTTAACAACAGCTGCTCTGGAACATTTCACGAATGCGACGGTTTCGGTGATACTTGCTCCATGACTCCGAGCTCCTACAGTCATCCCACGCTGAAAGTCCGTCAAATCGCAATTTTTACACATCTGGTCACTCAAAAATCACTTCTACTACTGTCGCAAGCACTAAACTTTCCCTTTTTATAGTAGCCTCGCCCTCTGGCGGCAACAGCGTGCAACCATAGCTCATTTGCTTAAAAATGTCAGGTGGTCATAATAAAGTGGCAACTCAGTGTATGTTTGAATGGACCTCGTCGAGAGAAAAAGACACCACTTAGAGTCGTTTTGCCCTCACGGTTGTCCAGATAAACCGCGATATTGTCAAAGGTGTTCACCGGTTCACAAGAAAACAATTTTTAAGAAGTTCAGTTTAAACCACTACGAACTATTCTTTGTATATTTGAATAGATCTCGTCAAGAGCTTTAAAACTATATCACGCACAGTGTCATGCTGTACTCACGGTTGTTGAGATAGACTTAGTCATACGCTGCTGCACTCCCAGAAATATTGCATCCCCGTGTACAAGGAGTGGAGAGAGCTAGGAGAGCGTCGCGCGCTCGATTGCTCCGCGAATTGGACTCCATATTGTTTACGAATATGCTAACACGATTAGTGTGCGGCACGTATTTTTAACGTTATAATTATTTCAATTGGGACCTGTTTGTGTCAAAGACGATCTGCATTAAGCCGCCCCATGATATCCGTGGAGTTAGATGTCGTCCTGGCCGTGTTTGCATATGGCATAAACAACATGCAGCTCTTTTCTCTGGTTGCAACGTAGGTGTTCAACAGTTCCGTGGAGGTGATGTTACAGTCTATGGAGCTATTTCAGGACAAGCCCTATGTCCTTCGGTTATCATCCCAAAAACAGTGCATGGTTGATGCAACAGGGACCTGTTACTAGAGATGTGTCAATCGCGAACGATTCGTTCGAAAAAAAATGACTCGGCGAACAGAGTCGTTGGGGAACGGATCTTTCCTGGAAAGAATCGATTCCGCAAAAAGAGCAGATTTCCCGAATAAAGCAGAACTACTGAAAGCCAATGTCGTTCGGACTACTGTTTACTAGATATCGAAATTTCACCTTCGTATCTTGGTGAGGTTCATGTCCTAGTCAAGAAATCTTACCTTATTCAGATGTATGCAATAAATTACGTGGACTGTCGAAACGAACTTCGAGAAACCCGAGGGGAACTAAATTTCCATAAGAATTAAATTTAAACATATAAATCGTTCACTAAACCGGAAACTGTCAACGAACGAAAGGATACGACTCAGAATCGTTTCGCTAGATAAATATCGTTCTCGTAACCGGAAAATTCACTGACCGAAAAAAAAAAATGATCCGACTTAGAATCGATTCCGAGACACAAATCGTTTTGTAAACAGGAATAATCACTGACCGAAAACAACCAAAGGATCCGACTCAAAATAGATAATAGATTCCGAGACACAAATCGTTCTGTAAACAGGAAGAATCACTGACCGAAAAAAACCAAAGGACCCGACTCAAAATCGATTCCGAGACACAAATCGTTTTGTAAACAGGAATAATCACTGACCAAAAAGAACAAAAGGATCCGACTTAGAATCGATACCGAGACACAAATCGTTTTTTAAACAGGAATAATCACTGACCGAAAAGGCCCAAAGGATCCGACTCAAAATCGATTCCGTGACACAAATCGTTTTGTAAACAGGACGAATCACTGACCGAAAAGAACCAAAGGATCCGACTTAAAATCGATTCCGAGACACAAATCGTTTTGTAAACAGGACGAATCACTGACTGAAAAGAACCAAAGGATCCGACTCAAAATCGATTCCGTGACACAAATCGTTTTGTAAACAGGAAGAATCACTGACCGAAAAGAACCAAAGGATCCGACTCAAAATCGATTCCGTGACACAAATCGTTTTGTAAACAGGAATAATCACTGACCGAAAAGAACCAAAGGATCCGACTCAAAATCGATTCCGTGACACAAATCGTTTTGTAAACAGGACGAATCACTGACCGAAAAGAACCAAAGGATCCGACTCAAAATCGATTCCGTGACACAAATCGTTTTGTAAACAGGACGAATCACTGACCGAAAAGAACCAAAGGATCCGACTCAAAATCGATTCCGTGACACAAATCGTTTTGTAAACAGGAAGAATCACTGACCGAAAAGAACCAAAGGATCCGACTCAAAATCGATTCCGTGACACAAATCGTTTTGTAAACAGGACGAATCACTGACCGAAAAGAACCAAAGGATCCGACTCAAAATCGATTCCGTGGCACAAATCGTTTTGTAAACAGGAAAAATCACTGACCGAAAAGAACCAAATGATCCGACTCAAAATCGATTCCGAGACACAAATCGTTTTGTAAACAGGACGAATCACTGACCGAAAATAACCAAAGGATCCGACTTAAAATCGATTCTGACACACAAATGATTTTGTAAACAAGAAGAATCACTGACCGAAAAAAACCAAAGGATCCGACTCAAAATCGATTCCGAGACACAAATCGTTTTGTAAACAGGAATAATCACTGACCAAAGCATCCGACTTAGAATCGATTCCGAGACACAAATCGTTCTATGAACAGGAAGAATCACTGACCGAAAAGAACCAAAGGAGCCAACACAGAATCGATTCCGAGACACAAATCGTTTCGTAAACACGAATAATCACTGACCGAAAAGAACCAAAGGGTCCGACTCAGAATCGATTCTGATGCACAAATTGTGCTCTAAACCAGAAGAATCAAACGACGGAAACGAAGGAATCGCTTCAGTGAGTCGAATCGAAATAATCGATTATTTCAAAAGAGTCGGTTTGCCCATCTCTACTAATTAGCCGACCATCTCCATCCATAAACAAAGACATCGCTTTTTCCACGAATTCATCACCACATAGTAACCGAAAAATTGTTATCCTGTCACCGCTGGGTATCCGAATCCCAGATCTCTCGGTATCTAGCCGAACGCGTTAGTCTTACGCTACGGTGGCCAACAATCAACGGCGCTATGTGTGATCGACAACCTTAAGTGCTATATTGTTGCTAGCTGTAATAGCAGCAAGTTAGTTGAAAACCCGGGTTTTGGGTAAAGTAATTTAAAATTTGAAAATTATTTTTTTTTAATTTTTTATTACTGTATAAGTAAAGAAATTATAGAAAGTTATTAAAGATATAAAAAGGCATCACGTATTTTAGTAATTTCCGTTTTTTTCCTACATATTTCCACATTTGTAATAAATATTTTATGTACATATTTTAAAATTTTTATTTCATATACACGGCCGAGTCACATTATTTTGACCACCAGCTAATATTCAGAGTAACCGCCGTGTGCAGCGTGGACAGCAGCTAGACGGGATGGGAGTGACTCAATAAGGTGCTGGAAGGTGTTCACAGGTATGTGGAGCCATGCTGACTGCAGTGCATCTGACAACTGCTGAAGGGTGCGTGGTGGAGGATCCATAGAGAGAACATCACGATCGAGGTGGTCCCACTGATGTTCAATTGGGTTTACGTCTGGAGAATTAGGGTGCCAAGGAAGTAGTTTGAAGTCCTCATCGGGCTCTTCCACCACCCTCGGACATTTCCGGCTGTGTGACACGTCGTATTGTCGTGCTGGAGGATCCCATCCGCCCCAGGGAAGAATAATCAGCATGTATGGGTATAAGTGGTCTGCAAGGATGGATTCATAACGAATTCGGTCCATAGTGCCTTTCACAGGTATCAGTGGACCAGGAGAATGCCGCGAAAACATTCCCCAGACCATAACGCTGACCACACCAGCTTTGTACTTCTAGCAATGGTTGAAGAGTGTTTGTTCTCCGATGTTTCTCGCCTTATACGCCAACGTCCATTCGTTGGATAAAACAGAAAACGTGACTCATCAGAGAAGGCAATTCCATACAATCACCGGAGGTCCAATTCCGATACTGCCGCGCAAATGTAAGCCTTTTCTGCAGATGGACCTTCGTTGCTATAGGTGCAGTGACCATCCGTCTGAAATGGAGCCCCATACGCAGCACTGTTCTCTTAACTGTCGTTTTAGACACACTTCCCGAAGCCCCATGTTCATTCTGCCAGTGAGTTGCTCACTGTAGCTTGTCGATCGGCCCTCACGCCCTTTCGAAACCAACGTTCACCTCTCACATCAATGGCACGTGGTCCTCCGCAATTTCCACGTTACTTATTCGCAATGGTGGCATTTCTCCAATCACGATACACTTTAAACACAGCAGCGCGCGAACAGTTCACAAACTGCGCTATTTCAGAAATACTTCCACCCTTGGCCGGAAAGCCAATAATCATCCTTTTTTTGCAAATCTGATAAAACGCCCCTTTTATCCATGACAGCAACGAGTGATATGTTTTCAGAATGCCTACAGCACACATTATATACTGAGTGGCCACTTTATAATGACCACCTGACAGTTTTTAGCAAATGAGCTATGGCGGCACGCTGTTGCCGCCAGAGGGCGAGGCTAGTATAAAAAGGGAAAGCTTAGTGCTTGCGACAGTAGTAGAGGTGATTTTGGGGTGGCGAGAGGGGTAAAAAATGCGATTTGACGGACTTTCAACGTGGGATGATTGTAGGAGCTCGGAGCCCCGGAGCGAGTATCACCGAAACCGCCGCATTCGTGAAATGTTCCAGAGTAGCTGTTGTTAAAATGTTTAAAGACTGGACTGGCAGTCAAAAAACTGGGTCACTACGTGCAACGTGTGGTCGTCATCGACTAGTGACTGTTAGGGAGGAACGGAGTGCCCAAACTTGTAACAGACAACAGATGGGCAACAGTGCAGCAAATTGCAGACGATCTTAATCAAATATTCCCTCAAATGATCTCTGCAGGCACTGTTCGCCGTACAGTGCATCGGATGGGATATGCCAGCCGAAGGCCTGTTTGAACACCTTTGCTGTCTGCAGTTAACGAGAGAAAACGTCTCCAGTTTGCACAGGAGCACAATGATTGGACAGTCGATACAAATTATGTGCCCCGATGAATCACGTTTTCACTTGCACCATGCCGTTGGCCGATTGAGAATTTCGCGGAAATAGCACGAAAGCGTGGACTCCAAATGCATTGCTACAACCCTTCAAGCTGGTGGAGGCAACGTTATGGTTTGGGGAATGCTTTCCTGGCATGCTTTGGGCACTTTAATTCGTGTTGATCTACGTCTGACGGGCACATCATATCTAAGCATCGTTGCGGACAAAGTGCATCCGGTCATGCGGATGGTTTATCCCAATGGTGATGGCTAGTTTTAACAACATAATGCGTCCTGCCATAGTGCTCGTATTGTACAGGGTTGGTTTCAAGAACATGCCGGTGAGTTTACTTTGCTTAGGTGGCCCTCACAACCTCCAGATCTTAACCCCATTGAGAATTTGTGGGATGAAGTTGAACGTGCCATCAGACAGCTGGATCCACAACCCTGCAATCTCACACTTCTGGAAAGCGCTATTCATCAAGCATGGTCTCAGATTCCACAAACCACCTGTCAACGTCTCGTGGAGTCCATGCCACGAAGAATCGACGCAGTGTTAAAGGCAAAAGGTGGCCCAACGAAGTACTGGGGGGGGGGGGGTGATAATAAAGTGGCCACTCAGTGTATACCCTCCAAGCCAGCTAATTACACGTGCCTTCTTTCATTGGCTACGCGCTGTTGACGTCAAAAGTAGGAGGTGGTCACAATAATGTGACTCGACTACGTAAATCCTGAAACGTTCCGAAAGAGAGAAAGTGTTTACGCTTTTTTAGAAGTGACGAAATTTGATAAAAAGGAATTCGATGGCCAGTGTACTGAACATAGAAGCAGCTTGACAATTGCTGAGTGGGACTCAAGCAAAAAAAAAAAAACCGGAAAGAAAAAGAACTTAGTTGGCGCCGGATTTAACATATATTTTCTTTTTTGGTCTCTTGAGTGCTACAGAAGTTTTTGAACAATTCCAGATTCGAATGATTAAAGTTGCCTTCTGGTCGGAATTACCCATCATGCGTTTGGGTATAAAAGGAAATGAGTCCTCCGTCCTCTCTGCCTTCCCGTTTGACAGAGCGATTCAAAACAGCCAGAGGCTTTATTTTGCAGCTACGCTCGGAGCCAAGGCAATTTATTTGACAGATGGAAATTTGGTAGACGTTTCAACAATAATTGTCTCTTCAGCACAAAGCATCTCGATTGAGAACTCAACTTGCGTGCGTTGGAACATCCACTTCGTGGCATAATTATCCTCCATTAATGAATCCAACCACTGTATTCTAGAAAATTCTGAGAGGCAGAAATGTAATTTTCTCCGGCAGAGAAAAATGCGCAAAATCAGGAATGATGTGAATTCTCGCGACAAAAGAATAATCACTCGTTAATTTGCTTTTATTACAAGACTGCGAGTGCCATTAAATTAATGTTAAGATTTAGTATTCTCATTAAGAAAGTTTAAACTGGGATAGCAAGGGAGGAATGTGACTGCCAACCCTAAGGGTTGCTCCCCGCAGATATGAAAGCGATGGAGAGGAGACGAGCGTTATTTAATGAACAACAACACAAATTTCCGAAAATTATTTCGCTAAAAATATGGGAAACGCGCTCAGAAATGTACGACCCGGAGTGTGGCATCCTCCTACGAGCGTTAGTCTTATTAACTAAACTACCTCATTAACAACCATTACGTGATTGTGAGATGATATAGAAGGCAACAAGTAATTAAAATAAATGCGTGCGTTCTTTTAACCGCGACTCGCATAAAGATGGCAATTTCATAAGAATGTTGATTAGATATCGTCGCTAGCTGAAGCTTTCTCTAGCATACATACTTCGACAGCGTGCGTCAAGATCAAATTGTGAAACCGCTTTGCACAAACCTCCCTTTGAGGCAAATTATAAGGCAATTCCGTTTATTCCGTATGAGAAAGATAATTAAAAAAGAGCAGAAAACGGTACCGCAGTCATTTAAGAGATTTAAATCTCTGCTAAACGGTGACATGCATAACAAACAGCTTCCGTTTGATGCTACACTCGCATTGGCTCGCATATCTTTTGCAATAACAACATTAATGACTTACTTTAGGGGCAATGCATCCGTGCATATACAATATACATACACCGAAGGGACAAAATATTATATTCACCTGTCTAATACACTTTAAAAAATTTCTGAAATTCACGAGCTTCCTGTTTTTTTCGTGAATTAACGAAGAAAATTTTTTATGCAGTCTTTTCTGAGAAAGGATGGAAAGAAACCTGAATTTCATTGATTTTTTTGTACGCAAGGAACATTCTGAATTTTCAGATTTTTTTTTTTGTACGCAAGGAAAATTCTGAATTTTCAGATTTTTTTTTGTACGCAAGGGAAATTCTGAATTTTCAGATTATTATTTTTTTTGTACGCAAGGAAAATTCTAAATTTTCTGATTTTTTTTTGTACGCAAGAACAATTCTGAATTTTCAGATTTTTTTTTGTACGCAAGGAAAATTCTGAATTTTCAGATTTTTTTTTGTACGCAACGGAAATTCTGAATTTTCAGATTTTATTTTTTTTTACGCAAGGAAAATTCTGAATTTTCAGATTTTTTTTTTTTTGGGTTCGCAAGGAAAATTCTGAATTTTCAGAAACCTTCCCCCAATTCCTATCTTATATTGACGGTAATCTGCTATTTATAAGGTGGGTTAACGGAAATTCTAAATTTTCAGAAACCTTTATGCAATTTCTTTCGTATATTAACAAAAAAGCTCTGTGGTGTAGTTTTTAGCATACTACGGCGCAGGTTTGTTTCCTTCTCCATGAACGACGAAATTTTCAAGTTTTCGGATATTATCTGACTTACCATTGATGTCATATTTACACCATTAAACGGATTCGTATCTTACAAATTTGTATTTACAGTGCTGTAATCCCGTATTTCATTAATTGACATCCTGCGACTTCAGGCAATCACTGTAAAGAATTGTAATCCTCCATCCAGATTCGCTATATACACTATCTACCAACAAGTAATTGGACACCCCTGCAATCGACGATATCTGCGGTCCTGATCACGTCACGTCCGCCGCCGTTAAATACCGTGTGGGAAACAACAACGCAACCAGTAGCATGCAAGATGCCACGCAGTTCGGAGATCTGATTTCGAGAAAGGTGTAATCGTCGGGTATCACAGAAATGGCCGATCCATACGTGACATATCCAACGAGTTGAAATACCCAAAATCTACAGTGGCCTACCTGATTGGCAATGGAAGATGAGAGGTGACTGTCGGAATGTGCCCTGACCCGGCAGACCCACAAAACTGGGAGTTATAGACCGACGGGTGCAGACCAGAGAAATTCGGAAGAACCGCACCAAATCGATGGGCCACATCCGCGAGGAGTTTCAACAGGCATCCGGGAGTGTTCTTTCGATGAATACCATCCGTAAGGAAGCCCATCTGCTCGGTTATTATGGACGTGCTGCCGCCCACAAGCCTTTGATCACCAAGTCCAATAGCGCTGCTTATCTAACGTGGTGCAAAGAACGTCGACAGTGGACCGTTGAACAGTGGAAACAGGTTCTCTGGAGCGACGAATCAAGGTTCACCCTTTTCGGATGGCAGGGTCTGGGTTTGGCGTCTGCCTTGAGAACGCCTCCTGCTGGAATCTATTGTGCCAACTGTGAAGTTCGGCGGCGATGGAATTATGCTATGGGGGTGTTTCTGCTGGTATGCAACGGGACCATTGGTTGCAATTCCTGGTAGACTCAACGCCGTGACCCACTGCGCCATTTTGGATGACCATGCGCTTCTTACATTGCGGCAGTTGTCATGATGCGAGGTCCACCATGACTTGGTATGATGACAATGGGGTTAATCGATTGGACTGGCCTGCGCGGAGCCCGGACCTTAACCCTATCGAGCACCTCTGGGACGAGTTAGAGCGTCGACTCAAGGGGTGACCCCACCGTCCGAAATTGGTGAAGGAACTCACCAGTCTTCTCCAAGCCGAGTAGAAGAAAATACCGCTAGCAGTCGTACAACGCCTGGTTGAGAGTATGCCCCGGAGGGTCGCAGCTGTAATCGCCGCTCGTGGAGGCTCCACCAACTATTGAAGGTGAATAAACTTCGTTTTCCTTTGCTATCACAGGTGTCCAATTACTTGTTGGTAGATAGTGTATGTCTAAATGGCACAATGATTGACCAGGTGAATGGGTTTGTGTATTTAGGACGCATGTTGGACAGACATAACAAATTGGATGTGGAAATTAGTAGGCGAGTGAATTCTTCATTGAAAGTCATGGCCGCTTTGGGAGATTTTCGCAGGAATGATGGGTTCTCAAGAGAGTCCCGCATGGCTGTGCATGAAAGTGCAATTGTTTCTACTTTGATGTATGGCAGTGAAACCTGGGTCAAAAGAAGAAACACAGAAATCGTTTGTGTGCTGGAGAAATGCGTTACCTACGGTTTGTGGCAAGACAGGTTCTGATTGTGTGAAGAATTAAGATGTGATGTAGTTGTGTAATGTGAAGCAAAATGTTGTTAGCAAGGTGGAGACTAATATGCTTCGGTGGTTTGGTCATGTTGAAAGAATAAGTGATGAGATGCTTATTAAAAATGTTTTTTAGCCCAAGTGTAAGGAAAGAAAGGTAGGAGAAGGCCAAGGAAGTCATGGGAGGATCAGATTCAGGAGTGTCTGCATGAGAAAAATATTTTGAGTATGAAGTATAAAAGATCTTGTGTATGGAGTGTAGTGGATATCAGTGAAGCCCGAGTTGTATGTCAATATCGCTGTAAATAGAGAAGTTTGATAAGACAACAGTAAGTAAAAATATCTGGTAGTTTGTATTTCTTTTTAGAGCTAATCTCTGAATCTCAGAGAACAGCTTAGTGATATGTATGTAAGAGTTTTATGAAATGACGATATGAAACAGTGCATTTCGCCTTTTCTTAAAGTTAATTAAATGGCATTGTAAGTTTTAAAAGATCTGAAGTTCCAAAGCATTTTGTTGCTTCGAAAAATCACCGTAAGAATAATACTTAATGTGTTTCAAGTCCCCCAACAGAAAAAATAAAATTATTACAATGCTATTAAAAAAATAATATGCTCCAACAAAAAAATTAAAATGACTAATTCATCCGCATTAATTACGAAAATAAAAATAAAATTCATCATCGCGCTATTATATTTACCATGAATATGATATAGATCTCCGAGTGTTTCTGGTTCTGTGGCTAAAAAGCGCGTTATCTGTTAAACAAAAACAAATGACGTCGGTTCGATCTCAACCGCTAAGAGAGGATTATCTGTTGTAAGAGCTGTAAAATTTGGCCTTTCTAAATATTCTGTATTAATACGGAAAAACCTGAAATCGGAATTTTGGAAATATCACGTGTACAAATTAGTTTTAAACCGTTTTAAGACAGCACAACATACAATTCGAGATAAAACAACAATACCTTTACGAATCAAAATATGTGCCGTCATTATCTATCCCCTTCCGCCATCGGTCGGGCAGCTAACGGTTTCCTGTCATGAAGAATACTTCGTCGTGTGACGCGCTGAAGTCGTCAACCCGTTTTTGAACTTCGTCACGTGTCCGAAACCATACAGCAGACAAACCATGTTACTTCAGTCGGAACAAATGATAGTCAGAAGGGGCTATGTCGGGATTATATGCCGGGTGCTGCAAAACTTCCCAGCCAAGAGTCAATAACGTTTCCTTGACCGATTTCGCGACTTGCGGCCTAGCGTTGTCAAGCAGTAATTTCACGGGACGCAATCCTTTGCCTGTGAATGGACGTTTCCGACGGATTTCCTGGTTCAATCGCAGCAATTGTTCCACGTAGCGATCAGCACTAACAGTTTGAACTTGTTCCAATAGTTCATAAAAGAGCACAACCTTCATATCCCACCATATACGCAGCAGAACAATCTTGGAGTGAATATTGCATTTCGGTGTCGAATTCGTCGTTTCACCAGGGTCTACCCAGTGTTATTTTTTGCGTTTGAGATTGTCGTACCATATCCACTTTTCATCACCCGTAACGATTTTCCACAGGAAAGACTTTTTGTGTTCTTTATTCAACAGATTCAAACACTTCATGACACACTCATCCTTGTTCCTCTGGCTCAGGTCATGTGGCACCCATTTTGCTCCCTTCTGAATCTTTCCCATTGCGCGTAAACGATTGGAAATGGTTTGTTGAGTTACCCCCAGTTGTTCAGATAGTTCTCTTTGCGTTTAAGACGAATCTTCATCCAGCAATGCTTGCAGTTTCTCATGTGCAACCTTCTGCGGGGCGCCGTTACGTTCTCGATCGCTAACATCAAAATCACCTGCTTTAAACCGTCTAAACCAAAACTCACACGTGCCTTTCTGTACAATATTCTCCCCCCGGAACAGAACAGATGGATGCCCATGCTTTTGCAGCACTATTTAGTTGATGAGATTTGTAACGAATTCAGTGTCGAATAAATGCAGTATCGCTTGCCATCTTTCAACTACCGATGTGCAAACTTCTGTGTCATATTTATACTCTGGAGCAGTTATGGTCACATGACAACAACGCGAGGGAAAGTCGGGTATGTAAATTAGCGGTATACGTCACACAAAAAACGCTTTAAAAGTTATTTGTAAACCTAATATATGGAATTTCTGACTACAGAAAATCTGTGAAAATCCTCTCGATGTTAAAGAAAAAATGTTGTATCTGATGCTAATGAAATTTCCGTTTTAAAAACGGAAATTTTGTTAACACACGTACATCTACCGGAAGTTTTACTGCACGTAATTTTTTTAAATCTTCCGTAAATTCACGGTACTTAATTTTTGCAGTGTACGACGTTTGTCCTCCACGTACCGTAAAACCAAACTCTTATCCGGCTATGTCTGGATGGTACAAAATTTCTAAAGGTGCCTTGTTGCATCTGATACCAATTAGCTCTTGTAAGTCACGTGGTTTGAGACGCCGAAGATCATATTCGCTATTCCAGCACAAGCCACCGAAGTTCGATTGGACTGACGCCTGGGAAATTTGGACAATCCCTAAAAGTCTTTCTAATGTTCAGCGAAACATTCTCGAAAAAACTGAGGGTAGGTTGTGTCCGGGACACACCCTCAGGCTTTATTTACGTGGATATGTGTTTCACAGTAAGGGGTTTGGGGGAGAAGTCGGTTAATAAATGAAATAGGAATGCAGTTGGACTACAATTTTATTTATTACTAGCCTGTTGTACCCGTCGTTGACGGGCTAGTGCTAGCATAAAGTAAAATAGTATAAAGTAAAGTAAAGCTATATCGGCAATCAAAGTTTATACAGCGCTGTAGTGCAACATCCCGGAATAAAATATTAGGAAAAAAAATGTATTTTAATTATTTAGTAGTTGTCACGTCCAATGTAAATAGTTCAAAAAAATTGAAAGCAGAAGGCTTATGCAATGAAATTGATTGAGATGAAAAGTACCTTATTCTTGTAGAGCCTCGGGATAAATAATATTAACAGTCCTTCCATTCGGAGCAAATATGTAAAGATTTTTCCCATTTCCCACTCTGGAACAACCAACGTACAGTTGACCATGGGAAAAACATGGACTTCGTAGATCAAGTCCAACAACTTTTAGAGACTACTCTTGTGTCTTATTGATGCTCATGGCAAAACTCAAACGAATCCGGAATTGAAGACGTCCCAAAGCGAAGATAAGTAGTTCACGATAAATTTGAGCCATTTCTTTTTTAGAATTTCGTTAAAACAACGTTCTATTTTCTTGCTCACAACGTCGTCACAGTATCATGACCTTCTGACGTATGACACTTTGGAATTAATAACGTAGATTGAAAAACAACGTTCTATTTTCTTTTTTTCCCTTCTCCGCCCTCAAGGTCATAACGCAATCGGTAAACAACGCTTACAAAAAAGGGCGTGATAAATGTATTTACGAATTAAAATAGTCGTAACGGAATTCTGAAAAATAAACGCCTAAAATTTATGGTGCACTACTTTTCTGCACGCCTTAACGTACGGTGTGATCAGGTTGATGTCAACAAAGCGGAAAGACACACTCAGATCGGGTAGAAACGCGTAACATTAAAATACTAAAAATCAAACTAAAATAAAAAAAAAATCGCTTCGAGGTGCACCAGAAGATGTCTACAGGTACCTTCATAACAAATTTCGTCGCTCTAAGACGCCTAATTCTATGTGAAATCCGACCGACAGACACACATTCTGTTTTATATACACTGGCGGAAAGTGAAAAAAGAATACCAAAAAGGAGACTTCTGATACCAGCAAAATTTTTACAGCATAATAACGGAATACAGATGATAACGTGATCAAAACATTATGCCAAAATACAGCTGTATTTGCTGGTAAACTGAAAAATAACATTTCCATGTAACATGGCTAGTACGAGGTTAAACCGCCATGAACTGCGTCACACTGTGCAATTCTGGCATGGAGTCTGTCGTACAGATGCTGGATGAAAGTTTGGGGTATTGAGTTCCAAGCATCCTCAGCCTGGACGCGTAAATCGGGAATGGTCGTGGCTGGCCGTGGAGACCGGATAAGTCGTTGTCCCACAAAATCCCACACGTGCTCAATGGGGGACAAATCCGGTGAACGTGCAGGCCATGGAAGTTGTCTCACACCCTGAAGTGCATGCTGCGTTGCACGTGCCGTGTGTGGGCGTGCGTTATCTTGCTGGAAAACACCACGATGGACTGACCTTACAAATGGCACAACAACGGGCTGAATGATGTTGTTTATGTAGGAGGTGCTGTTTAACGTACCCGGTACAAACACTAGTTGTGTACGGGAGTGATAGCTAACCGCTCCTCACACCAGGAGTCCAGGTGTAGGCCCTGTGTGTCGCTGGCGGATGCAAGAAGGGTGGAGACGCTCCCCTGTGCCGCCCCGGTGGCGCAGTGGTCTAAGGCGCTGGCCTCTGATCATTCGCCCGTAAGGGGTCCGGGTTCGAATCCCGGTGAGGCATGGATGTTGTGTTTGTCTTACGGCACTGGCTCTCTCCCTTCCCTGGAACCAGCGACCCTAAATTAGGGACGGGCGACTGCTTATAGCCCATTGAGTTGCTCACGGTGGTCGTTAAACCTCCAACCAAAAAAAAAAAAAAAAAAAAAAAAACGCTTCCCTGTGCGTCTGCGAACACGCATACGGCCATCCGAGGCTCCCAAGCAGAATCTGCTTTCATCGCTGAACACGACAGATCGCCATTGCGTTCTCCAATGCAGACGTTGGCGACACCACTGCAGCCGTTCCTGACGGTGGGCTGGAGTTAGAGGTACACATGCCAGAGGCACACGTGCACGTAGTCCTGCATCCAGTAGTCAGTTGCGGATTGTTCGCACAGTCACCTCAGGTGCAACGGCTGCTCGAATTTGCGTCGCAGTGGATGTTCTGCTTGACAACGCTTGCCCTTCTTATGCGTCGATAGGTCCGCTCATCAGTCCGTCTGTGACTCCCGGTTTCACGTCTTCTCGTGTGGGAATGTTCCTCGGACCATCTACGACACCATCGTAACACCACCGATATTTCCCGTCCAATGTGCTCCGCAATACGACGATACGACCACCCGGCCTCGCGGAGTCCGACTAGACGACCTCGCTCAAAGTCCGATAACTGCTGAAATGGTACACGTCTTCCATGTCCAGGCATTGCAGCTTCTTCAGGGTCTTCGCACGTATCCGTACGCCGATGACTGATTACATTTCACTTCGCCGTACTCCTTAAATACCACCGACGATATTTTACATATTATGCCGTGCTGTGGCGTAAGCGCTCACAAGTTAGTCCCGAAATTAACATCACACCTACATAAACTCGACCCCATTAACATATGTTAATTTCATGATCGTCCGCCAATTCCTTCTTGGTATTCTTTTTTTACTTTCCGGTAGTGTATATATAGAAGATTATTACTTTTTGATTGGAAGTTTAACGATTACCGTGAGCAACTCAATGGACTATAAGCAGTCGCCCGTCGCTTATTTAGGGCCACTGGTTCCAAGGATGGGAGAGAGCCAGTGCCGTAAGGCAAACACAACATCCGTGCCTCACCGGGATTCGTACCCGGACCAATCTCGGACGAATGATCCGAAGCCATCGCTTAGACCACTGCGACACCGGCGTCGCAATTTTATTTATTAAAGGGCAATGATATGAGAAGTGCCAAACATATGGTATACAATTAACATCTATGTTTCGCACAAAGGTTAAGTCGATACTTACCAGAAATCAATTCAATATTAAACAGAAATCAATTTACTCAACTGGAGAATTATTATTATTCACCAATGGAATATGTAGAAATGGGGGAGCTACAGGGATCAATACTTAGACTACTACTGTTTAATATCTGCATAAATTATATTTTTAATATAGACGGTAAATCTAATATTATCCTTCATGCAGATGATACCACTTTGTTATTCAGTGTAACTGACAAAATTTGAATAATTTTACAAAGCAATATAGAATTACAGAAATATACGGAGAGGTTGAGAGCTAATGAATTGGTACTAAATACAGATAAGACTAAAGCGGTAATTTTTTCTAGACACAAAACAAAACAAAATGTAAACATACCAATAATATTGGATAACAAATCAATTGAAATAGTAAGTAACTTTCCTTTCCTTGGAATTACACTAGTTAATGGTTTAAAATGGAATAAGCACATAGAAAATCTTCTGAGTAAAATATAAAAACAAGGAAATTATAAGCCATGTTTTAATAAATCTTACTGTTAAGACATTAAAAATATCATATGTTACCTTAATTCATACACACCTTAATTATTGCATATTAACATGGGTCAAACAACTAAATCCAATATCAAAAAAATGCAAATACTTCAAAATAAATTTATCATACTAATAGATTTAAAATGCTACTTTAACAGTAATAATTATATGCGTTTTGGATTTACAAGAGTTTTCCCTAATAAATATAATATAATGAATGTTAAGCAATTACACGATTTTAACTTAGAAAATTATGTATAAAAGAATAAAAAATGTTATAGAACATGATCTAATAAAAATAACTACTTATAGAAATCAATATGATACTAGAAATCAGCATATACTAATTCCAGTGTTACCTAAAACTACAACCATAAAATAAAGTCTACATTTCTGTGGACCAAGATTTTGGAATTAATTACCTAGAGAACTAACAGAAATCAATAACTATAACTTCCATGAAAGAACTTAAAGCACATATAATGAACTAACTACAAAAAAACAAATAATAATAATAATAATAATAATAATAATAAAAGAGATGGGAAGAGGAGGGTAATGGGAAGATTGAAGGGCAAGAGTGATCTCTAATTGTAGCGCCGCGGAGATTTCATGATATACCAATAGTAATCTAATTTTATTGCTGTCTTGGATTGTTAACTTTACTTAGGAAGCTCGTGGCCAAGTCAGGACTCTGTGAGGCCTTTTCCGTTCCTTCCGTGCTCTTGTTATGAAAATAAATAAATAATAATGTAACAATAAATCATGAATCTGTAACAGCAGAAATAATAAATGAAATTAAATGAAGTATTGCCTCAGGTAGTTGGTGGAGAATTTACATAAGTCAAGCCGAAATTGTCTTTCATGAACTTTTTGGTGGTGCTTTGTTGCACATCAATGTTAAAGTCACCAGTGAGAATGATAGGCCCTTGGGTATCCGGTACCATACTCGGTATAATTTTCTTGATGTTTTCAGTGTAATCGCATAGCATCCGGAACATGAAGACCGCTAATGATGTTTGTGAAACGTTGGGATAAATGTAAACCGAACCAAGTATGAAGCCAGTTTGAGCAGACACTGTCAAATCAACTAGACACGTCACCCACACAGTCATCTTCAATTCTCAATCTGTTCTTGGCTGACACACTTACGGGTTGGCAATCTGTTAGACTTTTGATGTTCCTGAAAATGGACCCCCCCCGCAGTTCGTTTTGTGGGCGAAGTAGTACGTTTGGAAGTGGATGGTTTGTGTTGGGCTATTGCCCTATTTCTTTTCGCCTTCAATTCGAAACCAGGCAAACGTATGGGACTAGAATTATCCCTCCAAATTTCACTCACGGCCAAGTAGTCCATTGATTCACATGTACTAGCTGTAAAATTGCTTGGTTGCGGCTCCACGCGTTGCACCGCTTCCGCTTTCTTCTACTGTCTGTAAGCCCTAAATTATTCTGCATTAGTCGTTTTGGGTTTATTTGATTCCTTTTGAATTCTTCTTATATACGGTTGTAGTACACTATCTACCAACAAGTAATTGGACACCTGTGATAGCAAAGGAAAACGAAGTTTATTCACCTTCAATAGTTGGTGGAGCCTCCACGAGCGGCGATTTCAGCTGCGACCCTCCGGGGCATACTCTCAACCAGGCGTTGTACGACGGCTAGCGGTATTTTCTTCCACTCGGCTTGGAGAAGACAGGTCAGTTCCTTCACCGATTTCGGACGGTGGGGGCACCCCTTAAGTCGACGCTCCAACTCGTCCCAGAGGTGTTCGATAGGGTTAAGGTCCAGGATCTCCGCAGGCCAGTCCATTCGATTAACCCCACTGCCATCCTACCAAGGCATGGTGGACCTCGCAACATGACAGGTGGCATTGTCATCCTGAAAGTAACATGGGTACACCCCGTAAAACTGCCACAACGTAGGAAGCGCATGGTCATCCAAAATGGTGCAGTAGGTCTCTGCGTTGAGTCTACCAGGAATTGCGACCAAGGGTCCCGTGCCATACCAGGAGAAACACCCCCATAGCACAATTCCAACGCCGCCGAACTTCACAGTTGGCACAACACATTCCGGCAGGAGGCGTTCTCCAGACAGACGCCAAACCCAGACCCTGCCATCCGAACGGTAGAGAGTGAACCTTGATTCGTCGCTCCAGAGAACCTGTTTCCACTGTTCAACGGTCCACTGTCGACGTTCTTTGCACCACGTTAGCCGAGCAGCGCTATTGGACTTGGTGAACAACGGCTTGTGGGCGGCAGAACGTCCATGATAACCGAGCAGATGAGCTTCCTTACGGATGGTATTCATCAAACGAACACTCCCGGATGCCTGTTGAAACTCCTCGCGGGTGTGGCCCATCGATTTGGTGCGATTCTTCCGAATTTCTCTGGTCAGCACCCGTCGGTCTATAACTCCCAGTTTTTGTGGGTCTGCCGGGTCGTGGCACATTCCGACAGTCACCTCTCATCTTCCACTTGCCAATCACGTAGGACACTGTCGATTTTGGGTACTTCAACTCGCTGGATATGTCATGTATGGATCGGCCATTTCTGTGACACCCGACTATTACACCTTTCTGAAAATCAGAGATCTCCGAACTGCGTGGCATCTTGCATGCGACTGGTTGCGTTGTTGTTTCCCACACGATATTTGACGGCGGCGGTCGTGACGTGCATCAGGACCGCAGATATCGTCGATTGCAGGGGTGTCCAATTACTTGTTGGTAGATAGTGTATTTTGAGTCGGACTTTTGCTTCAAATATTTAGACATTTTGATTTCTCACATTTTTTTTATAACATAACGTATAAAGCACTTATTAAATGTTTACGGATGATTTATTTTTAGATATACAGTAGTGGCCAAAATTGTGGAAACCTTTTGAAAATAGTGCATTCTAGATTTTGTATTTTAGATTTTTGTGTAGAAAAAGCACAATTCGTACAATCTGTCATAAAAACAAACACCACCGTCTATGTACGATATTGAGGTTTGGTGGCTCATAACAAAACATTTTTGAAGTAATACCATAAGTTTATAAATCAATGGAAAGTTAATTTCATCAAGAATGTAATGCAATAACTTTTATGAATGATTTTGTATTAGAAAAGCAGTTATAAGGAAGAAAAGTAAAACACTTAGAAAAAATGAGATATACAAAAATTCCTACCATGTCAGTTAATACTTAGTTGGTTAACCTTTAGCGTTAATTACGACCTTACAACGCCTTCCCATGGAGTGAACCAAGTATTTTAGTTCTGCAGCTGTTATAATGTGAAACTAAGATTGAATTATTGCTTCTATTAATTGGATTTTATTGCTGGGTTGCTTCTGACTAACACGTTTCTTTAGTCAGCTCCATAGATTTTCGATGGTGTTAAGGTCTGGGCTGTTCCCAGGCCATTCCAGCAGTGGAATATGATTATGTTGAAACCATTTTTTGCACTCAGCAGCAACACGACATGGAGCTGAATCCTGTTGAAATATAAATGCTTCATTATCTTGGAAAAGATCACGTGCGGAAGGCTTCAGTTTGGGCTCTAGTATTTCATTATTGTATTTTTGGCCATTTATATTCCCGTTAATCATGCAAATTCTGCTCACACTTTTTGATGTCATACATCCCCAGATCAAAATAGTAACTGCATGTTTCACGGTACACGTAATGCAATCAGGATGCAAATCTTCTCCGATTCTTCTCCTTATGTATTTTATGCCATCACTACCAAACAGGGAGATTTTGGTCTCATCACTCCAAGTAATACTGTCCCATTGTTCTTCTGTCTAGTTAACATGGGTTTTAGCCCAGTTTAATCTTTTCAACCTTTGTTTGAGAGATAAAAATGGCTTTTTTCGTGGAATTCTAGCTTTTAGACCAAATGCCTGCAGTCTGCGCCGAACAGTCCTTGCACTCAAATTCACATTGCATTGCGCCATTTCACCTTGTATACACCCAGATGATTTTCTTCTGTTATCTAGGCACAGTCTCTTAATTCTTCTATCATCACTTGCTGTTGTGCACCTTTTTCTGCCTTTACCAGTCTGGTTTTGTAGTGACTGAGTCTGCTTATACCTCTTCAAAAATTTAGAAATGCCAGCTTTGGTTAAGTTTCCACCAATCTTTCTTCTAATTTATTTATAACTGAAGCCTTGTTCACTTAATAGTACTATTTCACATCGCTTTCTGGGTGACCAGTCAACTCTTTGCGTCATTTCTTTAATTTTATTACGTTTTACAGGCTCAGTAAATGAAAGAACACAAAAACAACCCAACCAACTTGATAACAATCATATAACACACTGACAAATGTCCTCTCAGCTCAAATACATGTCATCAATAGCTGAATCCTACTGTTATCTGATTGGCTCGTTGCCAAAACAAGATGACACCTGATTGGCTCTCGAAACACTCATGCTCATTGGCTACATTCAAACGAAGGAAAGCTATTTCATATCAATCTAAGCAAGTTGTGCTTCCTTTTTCTGGTTATTTGGCTGTAACCTTTTATAGAATACAGATACTTGAACAAACTTTATTGAATTACATTCTTGATGAAATTATCTTTCCGCTGATATATAATTTTATGGTATTACGCCAAACAAAAAGTGGTGTTATGAGCCATCAGACATCAAAAATACACTTTTTCCAAAAGGTTTCTACAATTTTGGCCAATACTGTATCTCATACAGAATAATCGTTTGAGACCAATATCACGATCCTACCTCTACGCGATCTCGAGTCATACTGATTTCAAGGCGCTTGACTCAACGTATTCGGCACCAAAATGGCAGACGCCCTCCTTCTCCCCGCGCATGCGCATACCTTGAAATTGATATTTTTAGAATCATTGGTTATTACTCATTTTTATGTCAGTTATTAGATTTTAGCTATTTGTTATAATTTATAAGTTATAAGCATTTGATCAATCTTAATAAATTATGTCGGTCAAGTTTTCCTAGAGGGTACCGTCATTGTACCGATTTTAAAGACATTCAAAATTTCGGACGGTGTGGCCTGACGCATTATTTTGGAGAAAAGAAGGCACTACTTTTCATGAAAGAATGTACCTGGTCTGCAATGAGGTTTCGGTAAGTGTGACAGATCCCTGCAAATGAAAGACTTGATTCAGAGTTTCCCAGCAGAACATTGCCCAAAGCATTACACTTCCTCCACCGACTTGTTTTGGTCCGTCAGTGAATCCTGCTGCCAACACTTCTCCAGGTAAACGACGCACACGTACAAGCAACAGTAGACGGGATTCATCGCAACTTTGACCTCGTCTATGTCATCAAATCCTTCTCGCCAGAGACTGTCCTTGATTGGACCGAGCAGGTGGAAGCTGGTGGGCGCCATATATGGTTTGCACGGTGGATGGAGAACCACCTACCAGCCTAATTTGCTGATCGCCCGATTTGTTGCCAAAGATTTGTGTGGTCTCGCATTGGCATGGAGAAAGTGGATCCTTTTGAGATTCTTGTTCGGTCTCTTCCTCCTTATGGCTTCTCTAAGCTTCTTGAGTGTCTCAATGTAGGGTGTCTCAGGTTTGGCAGTTTCTTGTTTGTGTTTCTTGAGTGTCTCTGGTTTGGCAGTTTGTCGTTTGTGAGTCTAGAAAATTTCGAGGCAGCTGTGGTGCAGTAGAAGTATATACGGCTCGTAACTGGAAGACCCTGGGTTCGATTCCCGGTGGCGGCCGATGAGAAATTTTTCCATGACTCACTTATAAACGTGGAAATAGCAATGACTTCTATTTGATGTATCAATGTACCGTTCACTGGTCACGGCACGTCGCGTTCCACGAAATCAAGGAGAATGACACCCCTTTCATCCCAAAGAACAGTCACCCTGACTTTCTGTGCAGATCGCTGGATTTTGAACTTCTTAGGCCTTGGTTGAAGAGATGTGACGCCATTCCATGGATTGATTCTTCATTTCCGGATCGTAAAGGTACTCCCACGTTTCATTCCCTGTCACCAGATGGGGGAAAAACGCTTCTTCATTGGTTTAAACGTTTGCAGCAGATCAGAGCAGACTTTCACCCTTCTTTCTTTCAAATCTGCAATGAAGAAGAAGAGTTACTCTACCAACATGTACAATTCAAACGACCTCTGTCAGTTACTAAAACAGTTATGCCCACGTTTGCATTACTTTCGCTACAACTCTCGTATTTACCTGCAATAAAGAAGAAGGGTTACTATAGAGGAAGAGTTACTCTACCAACATGTGCAATTTGAACGAACTCTCTCTGTTAATAAAACAGTTAGTTACGCCCACATTTGCATTACTTTCGGTACAACCCTCGTATTTACCTGCAATGAAGAAGGGTTACTATAGAGGAAGAGTTACTCTACCAACATGTGCAATTTGAACGAACTCTGTCTGTTAATAAAAAAGTTAGTTATGCCCACATTTGCATTACTTTCGGTACAACCCTCATATTTACCTGCAATTAAGAAGAAGGTGTTACTATAGACGAATAGTTACTCTACTAACATGTGCAATTTGAACGGCCATCTCTCAGTTACTAAAAACGTTATGTCCACTTTTGCACTACTTTCAGTACAGCCCTCGTATTTACCTGCAATGAAGAAGAAGATTTACTATAGAGGAAGAGTTACTCTCCCAAAATGTGCAATTTGAACGACCTCTGTCAGTTACTAAAAACGTTATGCCCACTTTTGTATTACTTTCGGTACAACCCTCGCAAAATGTTGAAAGTGTCCATTTCGTTTCAAATAACCCTGTATATGTGAAAAGATGTAATAAAACAAATCATGGCACGATTTATTTAGAGGAACAGGTAATTTATCTGTGACAATTTTTACAGAATATTTCAAAATTGTTTCTTTATGAGTGCGTTATTTGTACTCTTTTTAAAAGCTTCGAATCCCACGTTCCATCGAATTACAAAACAAAAGCATTTCTTAATTCAGATATTATTAAATTATCTCACTCCGATTTCTCTCTGGAAATATCCCAACAAATTTCATCGATTCTGAAAACGCATAAAAGCAATGTGATTTAAATATTGTGGCTTACGTCATTAGCATTTAATTTTTTATTTTTTTTTTACTGAAGTAAAAGTTTAAAATGCACGCTGAGAGCTTTCACAAGCATTTTCCCATCGTAACAAAATGGCCGTTATTTCAAATAATATTCCAGCTGTTTTGGACTTCAATAAACTGCAACTAATTAGAACGTCATGGACTTACTTTCATCTTTCAAAACTGAAGTTCCTAAACGGTAAAAGCATATTAAATATTTCAAAGACAAAGAACATAATCGTATTAATGGTCGACTTATTTTATTTTGGTATTGCACACAGAAATATCCCTGCAACATTATTACATACTAGGATTCATTTTTAAACTTTAGATTCGTAAGAGACAAAAAGCACACCGTTATTACATTTTTTTTTCTGTCATCAAAAGGGATTTTAGTTCTTTCTGTAAACCTTATTTAGGACATTTTGCTGCCTTTCAAAGTCGCATCTTCAAACCTTTAGTAACTTTAAACAATTAAGTTCTTAGACATTTGTAGTACGTCTTGTTTTAAAAGTTGTATCTGTTTATAGCACCACCTTGTCAATACGTCAGCCTGTCCGCACGTCTGTGTGCACCATACCTTTTCAAATATCAGTCCGATCTAGAACATTATTTTTGAATTGGAAAGCTTGGAATGTGAGAACGATGATCATTGACTTCCAGTTTTTTCCAAAGCCGCTACAAGACGTGAATTTAGATGCAATCGAATTCAAAATATAATTTATTCCATATATTTGTTCTCAAATATTGAATTGAAAAACATGTGTCCTCACTTAGTTGTCATTCATAACTTCTGGTTATAATATCTTCCTAAAGTCATGCATAGATTTTCCTCAAGCGGTATAAAGGAAAATTGCGATTCCCCTGATTTTTCTGCTTCTAAAACTTCTACTTGCAAACGTTCCTTCTACATAGGATACAACTGCGAAGTGTTCTGCATATATTTCCTAATGTTTGGTATTGAATAATTAGGCCACCGTGGGCGCAAGTGTTTATTTCTGTTTCTGATGTACACTATATTGACAACAGTCACCGGACACCCGTTCAAAAGCAAACGAACGGATCCGCTGCGTTGTTCAATGCGCGATACAGCTGCAAATATCATAAAAACAAGCCTGCAGCTGACCGCGATCCTATCGCGCTGTGAGGTTGAGTACAAATGTCGCAGAACTGACTTTGAGAAAGGAAAGATTGTTGGGTGTTATATTAGTGGGTTGTCCATAAGATAAACCGAGAGGCGTTTAAACAAGCCTAAGTCAATTGTTTTGCATGTACTGAATAAGCGGAAGACACATGGTGTGCCTGAAGCAGCAAAACGTACCGGCAGACCAAAGAAAATCAGTGATAGAGGACGTCGAAGCTTCAGGAGAGTCGTTACAGTTAATCGACGGAGTACTGCACAAAACCTCAGCGTACAGGTGAGTAAAAATGTTGGAACCTCGGTATACATGTACCATTCGCAAAGAACTTCATTCCATGGGTTACCGCGGTCGGGATGCTGCTCATAAACCTTTTATCCCCACTCGGAATGCTACTCGGCGTTTAGCATGGTGTAAAGAACATTTATCGTGGACCGTAGATCAATGGAAACGGGTCCTATGGACTGATGAATCCAGATACACGATCCATCAGTCTGGTGGCCGTGTGTGGATATGGCGGCAGCCGGGGGAACGCTATTTACCACAGTTCCTACGGTCAAGCCCGGAGCTGGCAGTGTTCTCGTGTGGTGGTGTTTTTCGTGGTATGATCCCAGCCCATTGGTTAACGTGGTATGGTCAAACCTGTTAACCAGCAAGTCTACCTCGATATTTTGGGCAATTAGGTTCGTGCCAACTCTGTGGCAGTACTGTGGAACCGAGCCTTGTTGGTAATAGCCGGATAATGCACCAAACCATAAAGCAAAGACTGTTACGGCGTGTTTTGAAGATAATTTTGTATCGTGTGTTAACTGGCCAGCACAGAGCCCTGATCTAAATCCCATAGATCACTCATGGGATGAATTAGAGTTCCGCAAAAGAAGTTTGGATCCAAGGTTTATTACTAAGCAACAGCTAGCTGCAGCATTATGTACTGAATGAAAGCGCATGGCTATCGCTGTGTTCCAAAACCTTGTCGAAAGCATGTCTCGAAGGGTCAGTGCATATGCAATATATAATATGCAATATATTGACTTTTGTCAATATATTGCATATTGTGTTACCATAAAAAACCCGGCACTTAATTTATTGCACAGGTGATTGTTCATTGTCTATGTAACAGCCTGTGAAGTCCTTAAGACAAAAGCTATATAGGTATCGAGAGTAAATTTTATTTTAAAAGTTTTGTGAAATAATAATAAAAAACAGTAGATTTCAAATTTACTTAAAGAAAATTTGAAGTTATTATCAGCTAAAAAATATCTCAAGTTCCAAAGCATTCTGCTTTTAAAAAATACGATTAAAAAAATCTTAATTTGTGAAAACTCCTTTTATCGAAAACATAAAATTACTAGCCTATAGCCTCTCCTAGGACGATTGTTTTTAAGCTTTAAAGAATTATTAATATGTAGGGGACGTTTCCGGTCCTAAAACAGTGTAATTCTTAATTGAAGCCGATTGAAAATGAATCGAATAGACGCCGGTTCTTTTGTAAGGAAATATACACGGTCAAGCCACATTATTGTGACCACCAGCTAATATCCACAGTAACCGCCGTGTGCAGCGCGGACAGCAACCAGACGGGATAGGAGTGACTCAATAAGGTGCTGAAAGGTTTTCACAGGTATGTGGAGCCATGCTGGCTGCAGTGCATCTGACAGCTGCTGAAGGATGCCTGGTGGGGTACCATAGCGCGAAAAAACGATCGAGATGCTCAATTGGGTTTTAGTGTGGGGAATTAGGAGGCCAAGAAAGTACTTTGAAATCTTCATCGTACTCTTCCAACAACTCTCGGACATTTTCAGCTGTGTGACACGTCGCATTGTCGTGCTGGAAGATCCCATCCGCCTCAGGGAAGACAATCAGCATGTATGGGTGTATGTGGTCTGCAAGGATGGATTCATAACGAATTCGGTCCATAGTACTTTCTAAAGGTATGAGTGGACTCAGGGAATGCCACGAAAACATTCCTAATACCATAATGCTGTCCGCACCAGCTTCTGTTCTTCCAGCAATAGTTGAAGAGTATTTGTTCTCCGATGTTTCTCGCTTTATACGTCAACGTCCATCCGTTCGATGAAGCAGAAAACGTGACTCATCGGAGAAAGCAATCCTTTGCCGGAGCTCCAATTCCAATACTATCGTAAGCCTTTTCTGCCAATGCACCATCGTTAGCAAAGACGCAGTGACCATACGTCTGCATCGTAGCCCCGTAAGCAGCAGGGTTAGCTGAACTGTCGTTTTAGACACACTTCCGGGAGCCTCGTGGCTCAGTTAACCCAGTGAGTTGCCCCACTGTAGTGTGTCGATCGGCCCTCACGCGCCTTCAAAGCTGACGTTTACCTCTCCCATCAATGGCACGTGGTGCTCCGCAGTTTTCCACATCGCTTTTTCGCAATGGTGCCACTTCTCTAATCACGATACTCTTTAACCAGAGCAGCACGCGAACAGTTCACAAACTTCGCTGTTTAAGAAATACTTCCACCCTTTGGCTCGAAAGCCGACAATCATCCCTTTTTGTAAATCTTGTAAATCGCTCCTTTAAATCCATGACATGAACGAGTAATATTTTCAGAATGCATACAGCGCACCTTATATACCCTCCAAGCCAGCTCACGACACGTGCCGTTTTTCATTGTCTACGCGCTGTTGACGTCAAAAGTAGGAGGTAGTCTCAATAATGTGAGTCTACTGTGTAGTAAAAACTTATATCGTAAGAACTCATTCATGTTAGAACTGAAAATTACACTGAAGAGTAATTGAATTAGAGACAGCTAGTGTTATGCAAATGTGGCGCTGTGGGCGGCCCTGTAAACGGAAACGATATGACGTATGCAGCGATCCGACAATATGAGTAGTGATCCGACAGGAATCAGTAAGAGTCGGACGCAGTAGTGGTAAGACGAAAGATCTAAATGCATTTGATCGTGGGCAAATTGTCGGGGCCCGCCGAACGGGTCAATCCATCTCGGAAGTCGTGCTGTCACTGGAATTTTGACGAGCCATTGTGCCATGGGTTCACCGGTAGTACATCAAATCTGGTAAAACCATCCCAGCAAGGGCCAACTGCCTTGGACAACAGCGTGTGGATGAGCGGGGTTATCGTCGGCTAGCTCGCATTGTAACAGCGGATGGACTGGCCACCGTGCAAGAAATCACTCGGCAAATTTACGCTGGTGCACAAAAACGTGTAAGCAGCCACACCATCCAGAGCCATCTCTTCGCTATGGGGTACAGATGCTATCGTCCCACTAATGTACCGCTGCTGAATGCACATCACAGGGTGCAAAGATTAGCATGGGCGCGAGAACATCGCCATTGGACCCTAGACATGTGGGAAAATGTTGCCTGGACTGATGAGTCGAGATTCACGTTGGTACATGCCGATGGCAGGATACCAGTACGGCGCAAACCACATGAAGTGATGGATCTTCTTGCCAGCAGGGTACTCTTCAAGCTGGTGGAGGTGGCATTCTCATCTGGGGACTGTTTACGTGGAATGAAATGGGACCCGTGATACTTGTGACATCGTCCCTCACAGGTCAACATTACCGGGATATCCTGGACTACCATTTGCTCCCGTTTGTGCGTCTTCAACATCCCACTGGGGACCTCATCTTGCAACAAGGCAATGCACCAGTGCCATCGCTCCCGAATCGTATCCGAATGGTTGGATGAACACTCCACCGACGTGACCTCGCTTACTTGGCCAGCTAGGTCACCTTACCTCAATCCCATCGAGCACATCTGGGATGCCATCGAGAGAGATGTTCGAGGCTCTGACCACCCTCCATCAAATCTTCGTGAACTGTGGAAGCTTATTCAGGGATCGTGGATCCGTATGACTTCCCAACGCTTCCGGTGTCTTGTCGAGTCCATGCCGAGACGAATCGCCGCCGTCATCAGGGCGAAAGGTGGTGCTACACGTTACTAGACAGGTACCTCTAATTCAGTTCCTCTTCAGTGTATATGCTATTTATTTCTATTTTTCAAAAGACCTCGCGATAAATAAACATTATGTGCGAAATATTTGTTGTTGTTTAACAATTTTCCTTGTAGTCCAGTTGTTTTCGTGTAAACTTACCTTAATAACTTTTGCTTTGATTTCTTGCGTTAAATTACTTTTTCTCCGACACACATGTTATTCCGTTTACGGCTTGTTTTAGACTGTCCTATTCGACGGTTAGTTTGAAACTCTTTACCGAAGCCTTTTCTACAAAATAACGCCCCATCTGGTGGCACAAATCGGAACCATGTAAATTATCGACAGTGTGCTGTTGGGGCGATATCTGTTTTTATATGCAATTCTGCTCCCTTTGACATCTCAAGGTTTCGGTTTTTTTGGACGTCAGAGCGTCTAGATAGACCGATATTTTGCAAAATGTACACTATAATCAGTACTAAACTCGGAAAGTTAGTTAAATTAAAAAAAAGGAGGAAATAATTAAAGCGTACAAATTGATGGACCTTTTATATTAGTTCCCCGCCAATACACTTTTTGATTAATTTACAGATAATCGCCTGAAAATATGTTTATCATTTTAGCTTCTTGAAGTTATCGATGATAACCGATATTTATCGATGATTAGTATTATTTTACAGAATTTGTCCGATTCGGAAATATAAACAAAAGGTGTTTTCATTTAATATTTCTTTTTTTTCCAATACATTTATTTCCAATATGATTCGTACAGCTCTGTTTAATGCACGATGTAATAACTTGTTATGCAAACCTTCGTTAGATTTTAACAAAGGTTTACTAAAACATAGATTACAATATTACACAAGTTAAAAAAAAAACACAGAATTAAACGAAATCTTTCGACCTGACATTTAGGTCATCTTCAGGTTTTGCTGAAAAAGTACTGTGGTCATAAATGGTCGCCCTACATTATACAGGGTGATTCATAAAGAAGTACACAGCTTCAACGCACTATAAAATAAGAACAATATAAGATATTTTATGTTACTTGTAACATAATTGTTAGGGAATGTTTCAAGCTTTTTGGAGACAGTCACAGATCTTCCATGTGTACAGCATTAGTCACACGATACACATCGAGCTGGTAATCCATTTCCGCCCAAACGCGAGGTAAGGTATCTGAATCAAGACCGACATGTAGGGCTAGGGCCTGATTTCTGCACGTGCACGCGGTGCATGTGCACAGTGTCTCAGAATTTGGAGGGGCCTCCAAACTACCTTAATAATAATATAAATTTTCAGAACTAAACTATATTTTCCTTTATAGCACAAAATTATTATGCGGTTCGGTTTCAAAATTTAGGATGAGATTTTGGAAACCAAATTATTATCATTTCGTATAATAAAGCTCAAGCGTTGTGCTGAGCTGTGAACGGTCAGTGTAACATCTTAATCTCACCCTTATTTGTAACAATCAAAATGCAAGGGGAACAGCCTATATTCGGAGCAATACGTTATATTATAGGTATAATATAAGCATTTCAGCAAAAATGTAGAATTTACTAAAACATATTTTTATTATTAATATTAATCTAGTAAGAACAAAAATTGTAAATCAATATTCATAATTATGTACGGTGTTTTTTACATAAATACAAATACAAAGAAAGTTCAATTGACAGTAATTTATTTAAAGATTGTTGTAATAATTTACATGGAATGTTGCAATAATTTATTCCACAATGTGTGTGGTCAGCTGTAAGACTTTGTAAGGGATTACTTCTTACAGCTTAAACTATCATTGGTTCATCATTTCCATTAAATTTATCGTAAAATAGGTGTTTTAAATTATTTCTCTAGGAGGATAGTTGTTTGTTTCCGTAAATGATACTATAAAACAAAAAAATAATTCCAGAGTAATTAATGTTATACCTGTAATCTCTGCGGGCGCGGGGAAGTACAAGCGGTGTGAATGCTCGTCTATTACAAGCCATATTGGCTATAAAGTTAACTAGCATGTGGAATGTGTTTTAATAATCTTACTGCTAGAAAAAGTGCTTGCAAGAAAAGTATTTACAGGTAAATATTTTTTTCGACTGTTTGACTGAAAATTTTTTCTCGAGGGGGCCCCTGACATACAATGTACACAGGGCCTCGACTGAGCTAATTCGGGCCCTTTGTAGGGTTATATGTTTGAGTTTGCACAAACAGCCCGTAATTTCAAATTTTTTATGCTAATCGTAGATAGATTTTTTGGTTGGAGGTTCTTTTCCGAATCGTGATCGAAAATGCCGTTGCACAACGGATTCAGTTTTGCTCAATTCAAGAACACAAAACACCTTCTTCACCGCAGACGCTGCCATTTTGACTGAGTAGTCACGTGACACGCGCGTTATCCCCTACGTCACTTCCCTCAGTAGCGGGACACAGACTTTATGAGTACATCTACCTAACGGTTCGCAGTTGTGGTCCGTGTCGGCTAAAGAGCGATTCATCGATTTCCACATGAGTGTTTGGATAACCTACAACATTCTCACACTTCAATAATGCACTATCGCAAATTTCTAGCATGCAGTTCGACCAGTCAACGGCCGTTCGTCTAGAAATACTTAATTCTTTTTCACAGAATTTTATTGTTGTTGCTTCATTTGCCCATGAATAAATAGAAAGGCCGATAGAAGTAAAAGAAAGCCTGCTACCTGTTAAATAACTGTACAAAAGAAGTGGTTTCTCAGAATGACAACTACGTAGACTGTCGTGTTTACCAAGTTCCAAAGTCATTTCGTGTAACAAGCGGCGCTTAAAACTGCAAGGCAGAATTCCTTTAGATTTTAAAAATGCAACTGCGCTCTCTTTTTCTTTAATTTGATCATACAATGAAAATAAATGCATTTTTTCATACAGAAAAAGCTAAGGAAAAGTAATCACTTGAGCTACTTCCGATGAGTGCAATAACGACTACAAATATTTCGGACAAATTCTGCAAAAGAATACTAATCATCGATAAACATCTATTATCATCTTTACCTTCAAGAAGATAGACTCATAAACATATTTTCAGGCGATTCTCTATGAATTAATGGAAAATGTATGTGCGGGGAATTAGTATAAAAGGTCAAAATTTATATTCGAATTGTGCAAAATTAAATGAATATACAAACGCTACTTGCCGTGATATTAAGATTTTAATTCAAATTTTGTAGATCGGATAAACAGAACTCCAGTTATTGATAATTCAATGTTTTTAATTTAGCACGCGATCACTTTGACATCTGAAAATGATCGTGACACGCAATCACTTAGACATCTCGAGAACACATACGAAGTGATCGATAAGTGATGGCGGAAAAAAGTTATATGGCACGCAATCACTTCGACATCTCGAGAACACACACAAATGGATTAATAAGTGATGGCGCAACAATGCAGACGTTGCTGTGACGTCAAGCGTTCCAGAAAGACAGAGGGATATGGGTGTTTATTATAGTAATTGCAAACCTATTAAAAACAATAATAAGCTCCAATAGAAAATAAAATGACTAAATCACGCACATCAATGGGAAAAAAATTGTTCATCGCCCAATTACTTTTACCTTGAACGTCAGTCTGAGTCTTGTGGCTTTCTGGCTCAGTGGTTAAGACGTGTGGCCGCAAACCAAAAGGCCTGGGCTCGATCCTCAACACCGGCGCAAAAGGATTCTCTTGCGTAAGGACTGAAATATTCAGCATGTTGGATTTCGAGAAATTTCTGTCTAAATACGGGAAAACTTGAAACTGACTTTTCTGAAATAAACGGAATTACTGACTACGAAAAATCTGTGAAAATATGGAAGTTAAAAAAAAAACGGGCACTTTTAAAAACAGAAATTCTGTTAAAAGACGCACACTTACGGCAACTTTCCCTCACAGCACAGAATATTTCGTTTATGTTACAAGTACGTAGCACTGAAACATTGAGACTTTTCAGATACGTAGCGCAATGTAACAATAATGTTTCAGAACGGTTACGTCAAAATGTCCGCGGACGTTACATAACTTTGAAACGTAACCGATACGTTACAGTGAAAGTCTTTGTGACTTCAACATACCAACTTCATGTAAATGTTACCTATTTGAAATATATTTGTAACTTCGTTACATTACTGTTACGTATTTGAAAGATATTTGTGACATCATCATATTACTATTACGTATTTACTACGTTGAACATTGTAGTTTTAATAAACTTTGTAAAATCACAATAAAAAGCATTACACTCGACAGCTTTTTCAAAAGCAACAACAGTCGTATTACGAGTTGTTTGCGTTTTCACATGTTCAATGCAGTCCGCTGTCCATTGGGAACAGTGGCGGCTTTTATATATTGATAACAAAAGAAATAAAAATCGGTCCCAATTGAGGGTTTCGGAGTTTTATTGTACATGTGGAATAGACTGAATTTTAGTGAAAAAAAGAAAAAAAATCAAATCCGTGATTTTTATAAATACCTACCAATATGAAATTTCTCAGCTTCAAGTAAAAAAAAAACATGCTGGTATAGAATACTAATACAACAACACAGCCATCTACTTAGATTTTATAAAATTCTTTTTAGAATTTAAAAATTATTATAATCAAAACAATTACTTACTTTCAGATGGTATTGAATCCCCCCAAAAAAAGGATGAAATATTAAATCAACTAACTCGAGTACGACAGTATCCCCAAAGAATATTTCCAGTGCAAATACGACTACGAGAGTGCTTCGGTGAAATGACATAAATGCGCATGCGCATCCCCGCCGTTACCAAAACCAAAAATCTTAAATATTGCCGGAATGTAATATCAAGTTAGCAATTATGTACAATGGAAACTATAAAACAGTAGTATCGGTGAATACTATTTTTAACGTATCCGTAATGTACAAAGAGCTATGTTCCAAATTAGATGTTGCTTAAACGTAATTGTAAGGTATCTCTGAAAGTATAACGAAAATGAGAGATTGTAACATTATTGATACATATCTGAAACGTTTTGTGCTGTATAGGTTGATGCTCATTATTTTAGGAAATTTCCTGTGAAATCTAGCCAATTATTTTTTACAGTGTTAAATTAGCAATTGTGCTTTCCATGTCACTTTTTGAAGTAGCAGCATTCATTAAACGCTGAACAATATCAATTGAAGAAACGTGGTCTTTGTCCATTCCACTGACAACAGATCTAAAGTCTTCACAATGATCTGCATAGTTTACCCCGCAATTTAGCTAGGTACCCCAGAGTGTAACAGCGGGAGTTCTCGGCAGTAAAAGAGCGGGATACCTTTTGTTTAAAAAGATTTATCCTTTTTGGTGATTTAACTCTCTTTCAGGATAAATGGTCAGCCATTTTAACACAAGCAATGCTAAGCAGCTTGAACAACACTCGTTACGTGGATCACTTCCAGAAATCTCACGGATAGACCATCAGCGGTCTATTTCATGTATGGAGCTGTATCCAGAAGCCAGAATAATGCACTGGTCATACATCTCTCCATTCTACTACAAGTGCAAAGATTCATAATACAGGGTTACCAGGAAAGTCCGTGATCAGATCAATACTCACGAACTATGGCAGTTAGCGGTTTACTTCTTCTACAGCTGTATAGGAAACCCACTATGGCACACACAATAACACCACGAAGTATTCCTTTTTCAGGTTGCGGAGTCTATCGCACCCTGCTTTGCAGATAGGGCAAAAAATGTCAGTTACAAACTTATTCAGCGAGGCAAAAATAGTACATAAATGTTTTTGTCAACTAATAAAAGACGGAAGGAGGCTTTTCAAATGCAAAAATAGCGAAAAGCTACCTGAGTCGCTGTGTCCGAAGCATATTTGCATGGATTTCTAGTGCGCTTTCTGCTCCGTCGTCAGAATTCAAAAAGTTAGTAAAATCATGCAATGCATTGATAATGATACGCTTTCCAACATACCAGAAATCATTACTCAAGTTATGAGGATAATGGCTGTGGAATAAATCTCGGTCCTGTGGCCTGACCTTTGATCCCATTTTGATGATATTCAACAGAACCGGTTCAGTATACCTCCGTAAAGACATGATAACGTTGTGTCACAATAGAGGCATTTGTACGTAAGTTATGATGCATAAGGTCTGTGAAATAGATCCCGCTCCTGTGTCCTAACCTTTGACCCCATTTCGCCCATTTTCAAAAGGATTCCTCTCCAGGCAGGCCCCTACGACATACTAACATTTTATCCAAATCGAAGAATTTTTACGTAAGTTATGACGCAAAATGGCGATGGAAGTGATTTCGCTCCTATGTCCTGACCTTTGACCCCATTTCGCCTATTTTCAATAGGGGTTGTAAGTCTCCAGGTGGTCCCCTACCACATACTAAAATTTAATCGAACTCGAACCTTTTTTACGTTAGTTATAACGCATAAGAGCAGTTGAATGGAACTCACTCCTATGTCCTGACCTTTCAGCCCATTTACTTCACTTTCAATAGGTTTCCTTCCCAGGTATTCTCCTTCCACATACTAAAATTTCATCGAAATCGAACGATATTTACGCGAGTTATCGTACGGACGGGCATACGCACACAACGCGTGACGTAATGAGGCAGATGGGAATCGCGACCATCTGCTCGCAAGAGTGTGACATTATGAAACTTTAATTTGATCCACACACAACGCGTGACGTAATGAAACAGATCTCGTGACCGCGCGCCAGCATTTCAATTGCGAGATTGTAACGTCATAAGATTTCTAAGTGTGGGTAACATTAATAGGACGCCATGACACTAAAAACGTGGTAATTCGTGATGGTTATTTAACGCACTAAACGAATTTTCTAAAGTCGAGATAAAGATAAATCGATTTCTAGTACCAGAAAATGGTAGGTTAACGACTTTTATCAAAATCCTTAGAGCCGTTTTCAAAATAAAATTTACATACGTACAAGAATTATACTTTAATAGTATGGGATAAGGGCGATGGAATGAATCCCGCTCCTATGTCCTGGCCTTTAACTCTAATTCGTCCATTTTCAATAAGGTTCGTCCAGAGGTGGTCCCCTACCAAATACTAAAATTTCATCGAAATCGAGCCATGTTTACGTACGTTATGACGCATAAAGGCAATGGGATGCATCTTGCTCGTATGTCCTGACCTTTGACCCCACTTTATCCATTTTCAAGAGGGTTCATTCCCAGGTCGTTCCCTTCAATATACTAAAATTTCATCGACATCGAACCATATTTACGCAAGTTATGACGCAACAGATCAATGGAATGGACCCCGCTGCTGTGCCGTAAGCTTTGACCCCATTTCATCCATTTTCAACAGGATTCGTTCCCAGGTGGTTCCCTTCCACACACTAAAATTTCATTAAAATCGAACCATTTTTACGTGAGTTATCGTGCCAACGGACGGAAAAAGCTGGAGCATATACGCTTCTTTAACCTACGGTTGGAAAGCGTAAAAAGTGATATGCGTGGTTGGTATGACAACATTTCGTGAACTAGTGACGGGAAGTCGAAAGCTTTGCCACGTACGCAAGTCAATTAGATGTGCATACAGTTTTCCTATTGGAGGAGTGTTCCGCCATTTTATGCTATTTCTCCTTGCCTCAGTGTATTTTTTACTGCATTGGACATCAAAGTCTGATATTGAATATGTCAAGGAACTGCGTTTTATTTCAGAACAAGAACCGCTGATAAGGTTTGTAGGAAAACCTTTCCTTTGTGCTTTCATTTACTTAGAACTTACCAGTTCAGATAAGTTCTAAGTAATAAGTTCTTGTCTAAATACTCAGTCGTTGCTTCCGGATGATGTGATTTTCTTGGGGCCACATAACCCTTTCATCTCCCCTCCAAAAGGGGGCAAGGGGATCCCTCGTGGTGTTGCTGTGTGCACCGTAGGATGTTTCCTATACAACTGCACAAGAAGTAAAGCGCTAACTGCCGTAGTTCGTGAGATATTGCCTGATCACGAACTTTCCTTCTAACCCTGTGTATCCTACTAACTGTGACACGATTTGCTCTGAAAATGCCTTTACACGCTAACAAAGAAAATAAAAATACAGGTAGGCCGAGTGCCAACAGTTTGGAACATAGGACTACGACTTGCAGATCGGAGAGTTGAAATGAGCAAGTCGAGTATGGTTTCAAAGCGGTTATTTAATGCGTTATAGCCAACACAGGTCTATGATATGAAAAGTAGCTTACATAATTTTTACAAATAATGCTGGATACATTACGAATACAAAGCAGATAGATACACAAATTACCCAACGTGGTGCTCTGTCTTCTTGGGCTTCTTACATTCTTCATCACTTGCTCTTGCCTGTCGTTTTGATTTTTTTCCACTTTTGCTTGCGTTCATTCTATGAATTCCGCGATTGTCGAAAATGTTAACCCGTCCACACGAAAGCAATTTAAAAAAAATTTAGTTTAAACTACTGCGACACGTTTTTTACATATTTGAATAGATCTCGTCGAGAGCTTCAAAACGATACAACGCACAGTCATTTTACACTCACGGTTGTCCAGATAAACCGCGATATTGTGAAAAAGTGTTCACCGGTTCACAAGGAAATAATTTTTTAAATGTGCAGTTCAAACCACTGCGAGATGTTCTTCGTATATTTGAATAGACCTCGTCGAGAGCTTTAAAAGGATCGTGTTGCGCTCACAATTCCCGAGATAGACTGAGTCGAACACGCCGCACCCCCAGAAATATTGCATAATCTTTCCGCGCACAGGGAGCGATGGGAGCGTCACGCGCACTGTACGAGAAGTGGACTCCATCTTGTTTTTGAATATGCTAACACGATTAATGTGCGTTACCCATTTTTAACGCGATAATGATTTCAACTGGGACCGATGTTTGTCACAGGTGGTCGGCCGTAAGCCGCCCCGTACTATCCAAGGAGTTAGACGTAGTTCTACGTCAAAAAAAAGAAAGAAACAAGATAAAAAAAAAGAAAGGTGACACCGAATGTTTGGTTTAAATGAAGGCGTCTTTTGAATCCTTTCTCACACGAATAAAATTTATCAAATTTATGCAAACTCAATGGAACTGGTTAGAATAGAAAATCCGCCCGATTTCTACAATTGACAAAACATCCAGAAAGAGAAAAATCTTCTTACTTCTAGTGGCGTTACGATAATAACTAATGGTACACTAAAAGTTTCTCATAGCAGAAGGAAATATCGGAGACAAATAGAATTTCAAATCGAACAGTTAAAAGGAAGAAGGAAACATGATGTAACTATACGATTTCTGGCAAAAGAATTTTGCATAATGAAAAAGTTAAAAACAAGCGAAAACTATTCTTTATGGAAAAACCTATGCTAAAGAAAAATAACTTTTCAAATGCAGAAGCAGAGGTAGTGAGAAAAAGGTTTTGACTTCCACGCCCCTAGCGGGTAATCTGTGCATTATTTAAAATGTATGATGTTCATTCATCAACCTTACAAACAGGTAGACTAGGGATGACGTCACAATTTATGGCTCCAACATCAAAAAGGGAAATGTCACGTGATCTTAGTCAAAAATGTTAAATAAAATTTCACAACTACGGTGAGAAAGGAATAAAATTACAATGGCGTTAAAAAATTAAGGACGAGACGGTTTTTCAAATGTAACCTCGTGTAGAAGTGCTCCACATCGACTCAAATCATACCATAAGATCCCCAAAATGTAAGAATATGGGACAAGTGAGCAACACCGTCCAAACAAGGAATCCAAAGGATACAAAGGCACTTTATTGAAAAGATAGCTTCGAGCACAACTGGACAGAAGACAGAATCGTCCATGTGACAGGCGGCTCTTAAGAAAAATCCAGTCTTCAGTACGGGATATGATCACCTTCTGACTGTGTTGCAGGATTTACAATGTCTGTCCATGCTGAAAACGAGGTTGTCAAGAAGCTGTTGAGGCATCGCGGCCCATTCCTCTTGTAGCGCCAATCGCAGCTGCGGAATCGTTGCTGGCGGCTGGTGACGGGCTGCCAAGCGTCTCCCAAGAAGGTCCCACACGTGTTCGATTGGATTTAGGTCCGGAGACCTTGCGGGCCAATCCATGCGTTGAATATAATCACACCCCAACAGCTCTGCGACAGCCACTGTATGATAAGGAGTAGCGTTGTCATCCATGAAGAGGAACTCAGGACCCACAACACCTCTAAACAGACGCACGTGAGGCACGAGAACCTCGGTACAATAGTGGACACCAGTGACTGAACCTCCTTGGAAGATATGGAGGTCAGAGTGGCTACCAAGCATGATACCGCCCGAAACGAGAACTCCGCCACCTCCAAACCGGTCCCTTTCGATGATGTTGGAGGTGTGATTGTGTATCCCCTGCTCTCTCCAGATGTGTATACGTCCAGAATCTCTCGTCAGACTAAATCGGCTCTCATCCATAAAGAGAACTCGACCCCATTGCTGATGTGTCCTGTTCTTGTGTTCCTGATACCACAGAAACCGCCGTCTCCGATGAGCATGCGTTAATGTCACACACCGTACTGATCGTCTTGCAAATAAACCACCTTTGTACAGCCTGTTGGCCCCGGCAAAACGCGATAGCGGACACCCAGTTGTCTGTTGCATGTGCCTTGCGATTTGTCCCGCTGTTTGCCGTCTGTTTTTTCTCGCCTGTAGGACAATATACCGGTCGTCCGGCGCCGTGGTTACCCGTGGACGACCACAGCTAAACTCTCGGACAGCTGTTCCTGTCGTTTCAAATGCTTTTGAAGCTCGTGAAACGATGCTGTGAGCTTTGCCGAACTCCTTGGCCACACTAGTCACACTTCGACCTTCTTCCAACTTGCCAATGACGCGACCTCGGGTAAAGACATCCAGATGTCGTCTACTGGATTACCTATTGGCCATATCACACGGTGGCAGTAACTCGACGTCGTTCAAACCGATGTACACCGTGCAATAGCTTTCACCGAATTGCTGAGCGTACACCGCTCGTGTGCTTTATACCCTTCCAATATCCCCCCCACTTCATGCTGCATATATGCGTATGCCCTACCGTACCGGACCCTAGTCTATATCCTGAGTGGTCTTTCAGTCCGTTCTTTCTGCTCGTTCCGCTGTTATGCTAATTTCTCCTCTTCGTCCTTAATTTTTGCACACCAGTGTATTAAGCAGATATTATGTCTCTGGGGCAATAACGTGATTCCAATTACCAGTAGAGTTTTATTACTGTTAGAATGGAACACTAATATATGAAAAACATTTATTACGTTAAAATGGAAAACTAATATTACATGAAAAACTTTATTACTGTTGGAATAGAAAATTTGGGTAGAAGGGTAGTATCCTGCCTAAGTTTTCCATATTTGCAGTAGTGATTAGCATATACGGGAAAAAATACTGTATACCGAGGTTCAATTCCCAATCTACAAAACGTGTGCATATTAAAAAAATAACTTTAGTCATTCGCATTTAAAATTACTCTACGTATTTTAAATTGTCCACATATATTCATCGCAATATTCTAATCGTGGAATATAATCAAGTCTACCTATGCACATAGGCACAAATTTTCAGTAAACTTACTCTGAGTACGGCAACGTCATTTCCGTATATTTTACGTAGAACTTAACTGTATATTTCTGGATTTTTAACATTATAACGCACTGTAAATACTGTAGCTCTTTATTACAAATTTATAATGACAACGCCACTTTACATAAAGTATTAAGTACAAATGTAGCCGGTTCATACAAGAATGCACACTAAACAAATGATCTCCTTCGTCCTAACGACTCGTCTTGTGGTTGCAATTAAATTTCTATGAATGACAATTTCGTAATGAATATATCCTTTGGTTTATTATTCCTAAAGCCGCACTTGTTGCCTGCATGATTTATTTAAAATTAGCCTGTAAGGTCATAAGAAAGCATTGAAACTGGATAGAACGAAATCACTTCAGCCTAATATCACGTGATCTGTCTGCTCTCATGTTGGGACCACAGCGCTACCAGTGCTTGGTCTATCACTATATACAGGGCGATCCATTTAAACCAGTACCCTGAAGAAACCTTCCATTTTTGCAAAGGATCACGCAAGGAACTTCTTCTTTTTTTCAATAGAAACAGCAATTCCTGGAGAATGAAAACCGCCACCGTTAAGAAGATTGTTAACCGTAACTGTAACTCAGCTCGTGATTTGTTTGTTGTTGCGTTGTCATTCACTTGCGTGCATTCGGAAACATGCAGTACTCTGTTCCAGAGCGTGTTTTTTTATTGAAATCGTATTGGGTAACCAATTCTGTCATCAAAACGCAACGAGCATTTCGAAGAGAGTTTGGAGTTCGAAAAGTGCCAAGCAAGTCAACAATTCTGTCGATGCCAAAAGAACTGGAGCAAACGGGTTCTCTTCTCAGCGCTAGCGGTAGACATCACCCTCCGATGCCCCAAACGCGTGTGGACTATGTTCGGCAACGTTTGCTTCAATCTCCGAAGAAATCGTTGCGCAGATTAAGCCTACAGACAGGATATTCATACGGAACTCGTCAAAGGGCAGCAAAAAAAGCGAATATTCGACCATTTAAAGTGCACGTAATCCATCATCTGCAGGAACCAAACAAGTGAAAGAAAATAAGTTGCTGCAAATGGTTTCAAAATTTCCTTAATTTGCGATCTGATATTCTCTCCATCACATGGTTTACGGAAGAAGCCTGGTTTCATTTGTCAGGCTACGTCAACTCGCAAAACAGCAGATACTGGGCTGCCGAAAACCCACACGTTATGTCCGATGCATTCATAAAAGGTTGTGTATGTCTACGAAAATTATTACCCCATTTGTTTCTCCGAGACTGTCAACACTAATGTTTATTGCCGCATATTCAATGAATTTGTGGATCAACTTGATGACATTGAATTGACAGAGCGCTACTTTCAGCAGGATGGCGCTACGTGTCACACATCGAAAGTCTCAATGGAACTCATAACCAGCTTCTTTGATGACAGATTAATTTCAAAATACATATGGCCTCCCCGATCTCCGGACTTAACTTCCCCTGACTTTTTTCTATGGGGCTACTTAAAGGATAGAGTCTACAAAACCCATCCAAAAACATTGGATGCATTGCGTGAAACAATCACGAATGAAATTGGCAATGTTGCTGCTCGTACTCTACATGAGACATCACTGAATCTGGTGCGGCGTGTTCAACTGTGTTTGCAAGAAAATGGAGGACAATTTCAACATTTGCTTTGATAAAATGATTCTCCAATACCACATGTACAATTTTCAACTTACTGTATGATTTTGTTGTTATTTACACTAACGGAAAAAAAATCCCAACACCACGAAAAAATAGTTGTAGAGGAATGAAATGGCTGCAATACATTTGTATAGGTAATATATTTAATCGATTAAGGTTTCAAGATCACAGCTTATTGTAAGCGCGAGAAGAGCCATCTTAAATGTGAAATGCTGGTACATTAATAACCGGTGTAACCGCCAGAATGTTGAATGCAAGCACGCAAACGTTCATGCATTGTGTCGTACAGGTGCTGGATGTCAGTTTGTGGGATGGAGTTCCATGCCTGTTGCACTGGTCGGTCAATCCAGGGACGGTTAATGCTGGTTGGTAGAGACGCTGGAGTTGTCGTCCAATGATGTCTCATACGTGCTCGATTGGTGAAAGATCTGGTGATCTAGCAGACCACGGCAATATGTCGACACTCTGTAGAGCATGTTGGGTTACAAAAGCGGTATGCCGGCGAGCGTTATCCTGTTGGAAAACACCCCTGGAATGCTGTTCATGAATGGCAGCACAACAGGTTGAATCACCAGACCAACGTACAACTGTGCCGTCAGGGTGCGTGGGATAACCACGAGGGTGCTCCTGCTGTCATAGGAAATTGCTCCCCAGACCATAACTCTAGGTGTAGGTACAGTGTGTCTCGGCAGCAGACAGGTTGGTTGCAGGCGCTCACCTGGCCTCCTTCTAACCAACACACGGCCATCACTGGCACCCAGGCAGAACCGGCTTTCATGAGAAAACACAACAGATCTCCACTCCGTCCTCCAATGAGCTCTAGCTTGACACCACTGACGTCGCAAACGGCAGTGGTTTGGAGTAAGTGGAATGCACGCTACAGGGCGTCTGGCTCGGAGCTGTCCTTGAAGTAACCGATTTGTAACAGTTCTTTGTGTCACTGTGGTCGCAACTGCAGCTCGAATTGCTGCCGCAGACGCAGTACGATGCGGCACGGCCATATGCCGTACACGGTGGTCTTCCCTCTCAGTAGTGCTACGTGGCCGGTCGGAACCCGGTCTTCTTGAGGCAGTACCTTCCCTTGACCACCGCTGCCAACAATCATGCAGAGTGGCTACATTCCTGCCAAGTCGCTCAGCAATATTGCGGAAAGAAAATCCACCTTCTCGTAGCCCTATTACACAACCTCGTTTAAACTCCGTGAGCTGTTGATAATGGCTTCTTCGTCTTCTTAAAGGCATTCTTGACTAACATCAAGACACTACGTCGAATCTCAACGATATGTAACGCTTACGAACGTTACAGCGCATATTTACAGCAAACCTGCTTTGAATGTTCCGAGGGGCGCTACTAGCGCCAAACGTATGCGCCGAGCGTCAAATTTGCATAGACGTCATCTTACAGATGTATTCTCACTGCCTACCAACTGTCGTTTATCTAACACAACCCATTCTTGGTGTTGGGATTTTTTTCCGTCAGTGTATAAAAACGTTATAAGTAAATCCCATGGTACTGGTTTAAATGGATCACCCTGTATATGGTCGAAGTGTTCATCATAAGTATTTTAGCGAGCAGCATACAGTAAAATACGAAATTCTCAACAGAGTTTTTAGTAGCGGAGATAGGGCTGCAAGCAAAAAGGACAAACACAACACCTACCGGCGGGACTGTGAACTCCAAAACTCCTCAAATACAAACTTAAAGTATTCTTCAAGGTAAATGTTATTCGGCGTTGAAGGAATTTCTTAAATCGCACATTTAGAAGCAGAGATATTTAGGAAAAACTAATTAGATATGGCGCCTCTAGCGGCGAAATTCTGCATTGAGAAGAAAACTTAACACAAAGAGTTTTCACAGACAGTAGGTTCAGACACAAAAATAATTTTTTTTCAATCAGATTTTTGATCCCGCAGATATTGCTGTAAACGTAAACGCCAAATTGCGCCCTCTATTGGCACACTTGTGCGTTAAGAGAAATTTGAAATTATATTGTATCAGAAACATTTCGCACCGGAAGCGCCCTTTAATCTAGATAGAATTTCTCAAATTAGACTCTTTTAAGTAGAGATGTCTACGCTCTCTAGGGGAAAAGCCTTGCGTTATTTTAAGAAGAAGATATTCTGAGAAAAGGTTTTCCGAGGTCCGCGGTATGGGTCCACAAAATAATTTTTTCAATCTAGTTTCCAGAAGCTTAGATTTTGCTGCAAATACTCAGAGAGCAGAAATAAACACTTACCCGCCCTGGTGGCCAAGCAGTTATTTACCAAAAGTTACCATCAAGAGCTCTACGCGATGCAAGAAGAATTTTTCAAATCGAAGTTTTAGAAGCAGAGATATCGGCGGAAACGCAATTTACCTTTACGCCGCCTAGCGGACATTCTATGCATTACTTGAAAAAGGGATTGTACATAAAATACTCTTGGGTATAAGTGGCATCAAAAGGTCAAATAACTCTTTTAATCGGATATTTAGAAGCAAGAAACATGGAAGAGACTGGCAGAAGGGAGACCGTTGTGGAAGAAACTTGGGGAGACCTTCGTCCAGCAGTGGATTGATAATGGTTGACAATGATGATGATGATGATGATACGGAATAAATTGTATATTGAATCCGAAATCATCTGCAATTAAGCTCCATAACAGCGAAATTGTGCGTCGTAAAAAAAACCTGAATGCAAGAATCATCATTCTCATATTTCAAGATTCCCAATGCAAAAATAATTTTTCCAATCGGACTAATAGTTACAAAAATACGGTGCACACTGGCGGACAGACGGACAAAGTGATAGTATAAGCACTACACTTTTTTACAACAGACGTAGAAAGAATGAAGTTTGGAAACGGTTTCGCCATTTTTAAACACAATAAAATTTCTTGCTTTTTGCCACTCGAATCGGTAGTTTCATCATTTTTCTGCCACCATCAAATTTATGTATTTATTACGGAATTTTGGAAAATGCGTATTTACATTCAAAATTTTCGAAAACATGTTTTATGTGAAAATATTTATTTACCTAAGAATCCGTTCCTTAGTTATTAATCTCCTAACGGGATCAAAATTGGTCGAAAAATAGTTCACGATATATTTTTCATGAGACATATTTTATTTGGGTGGAAGGTGCGAAAATCTAACACGTACCATCATCCCCTCATATATCAGATGAAACCGGAAGAAACTTAATTTGAAGAGGATTTAACTTCGCGCATGATAAATACCTTAGTTTTTGTAGTTTCCTTTTCGATCAACAGCTATTTAATCCCTCCGCGTTTTACCTTTCTTTCTTTTCTTTAATTTAGGTGTCGCGCGTGGGTAGAATATTAGTGAACGCATTCTTGGAATCCTCTTCCGTCCAAACGGCTTCTTATTAGAGATAAAAAGGCAACCTTTGCTCTTTTACAGCTCTGTTTTGTTACACAAAAGATTAACAGGTGGTTTCGAATGTATCGAAATAACATTTCTACAATCGTTCTTCTTCTGTTTATGTCCGCGTGTGACGGTAACACCTTTTCACGAAATCATTGAAACTGTTACGGCATACAGAGTCTCCTGGAAGAAAAAGTACCTAACGGTTTTCAACAGCCCATTCAGAAGGATCAATACAAATATCCCTTGCAATGATTATGACGCATGTGTTCCAATGGTACCAAAACTACCCTGAGGGATATAACTGCTGGAGGTACACAATAAAGATTTGTTATCACATGCTATTGAAGTCTGGGGCTATTTATTTAATGACTGTCCCATTGTTTCAACCTCTATATAGTGTCGTTACAAACAGAGAAAAGAGTGCTTAGCTACGACCCCTACGAAACGTTAGTTAAAATGTATTTTTTTATTTAGGAATTTGATGACAAGGGCACTACTGCAAATTATGTCACCAAAATGTGTCAGGCATTTTAAAAGAAAGTTACGTGGAGGATTAAGTACGACACTCTGTATTAAAATGTCTATTTAACAAACTCAAAGAACTAGAAAGTTAAACAGTTCTTTCGAAGTAGGAATAAAACGAGAAAGGGGATTTTATTCTAAGGAATAACGTACACGTTTCATGACAAAAGTCACATATACGCTAAGAAAGATTACACCGAATTATCTAAGTAATAAGCACTTCTTTTGACCAAAACCAAACCAACTTCACGAGAAGGATAACACTGAAATATCAGGTAAAGCAAGCCCATTTTGGACCCAAATCTTAAACCTACTACTAATAAGAAAGTTGACACCGAATTTTCGGGTGTAATAAGCACGTCTTTTGAATCGGTTCTGACGCAAATTAAATTTATCAAAGCTATTCAAAGTCAATGGAACCGATACGGAAAACAATAGATCTGACCAAAGAAAGAAGATTTTCAATCGAGTTTTTAATCCCGCAGATATTGCTGTAAACGGAATCGTGAGCTTACGAACTCTTAGAAACAGAGATATCGGCAAAAATAAGATGTCACTTTACGTCCCCTGGTGGAAAAACCATGCATTATTTTAGGAAGAAAGTATTCTCAAAAGGTTTATCCGTATAAGTGGTATCAATCGAAGCCCAGATTTTGCAACAAATACTTCAGAAGCAGAAATTAACACATATGACCCCTGGTGGCTAAACCATTCTTTCGAAAACATTAGAAATTATGCGAAAAATATTTTCCATCAGGTCTTGTAGTGATACAGGAAGAATTTTTCAAATCGGAGTATTAGGAGCAGAAATGACGCAGAAAACGCAATTTACCTTTGTGCCCCCTAGCGGAAAGTGTATGATTTACTTGAAAATTTTGAATTTATAGGGAAAACATTTCGCATCGGAAACACTGTCCAACAAAGAAAAAAATTTCAAATCGTACCCTTAGAAGTAGAGATATTGACAAAAATAAGATATACATCTACGCCCCTTGGCGTAGAAACCATGCATTTTTTCAAGAAGAAAATTTTCCTAAAAGGTTTGTCGACATGAGTAGTATCGGTCAACAAGCGACGTTTTTTTCAATCGAGAATTTAGGAGCTCATATTTTTCTGCAAATACAACAGAAGCGGAAATTAAGATTTACGCCCCCTGGTGGCCAATCTTTTTTTACAAAAACTAGAAATTATGTGCAAACGATTTCCCATCAGGAGCTGTATCCGGTGCAGAAAGAATTTTAAAAATCGGAGATTTAGAAGCAGAGATATAGGGGGAAACGAAATTTACCGCTACGCCCCCTAGCGGAAAGTCTATGAATTACTTGAAAATTTTGAAATTATATGAAAAGCATGTCACACGGAAAACACTATCCAACAAAGAAGGAATTTTTCAAATCGGACTCCTAGAAGTAGAGATATTGACAAAAATAACATGTATATCAATGCCCCCTGGCGGAGAAACTGTGGAATATTTTAAGAAGAAAATATTCCAAAAAGGTTTATCGATGTGAGTGGCATGAGTCCACGAAAGTATTTTTAATCGATATTTTAGAAGCTACGATTTTAGGGCAAATTCTTCAGAAGCAAAAATTAACACTTACGCCCCGTGGTGGCCAAAGAATTTTTTACCAAAAATTTGAAATTATATGCAAAAGATTTTCCATCAGGAGATGTATCCTCTGAAGAAAATAATTTTAAAATCGGAGTTTTAGAAGAAGAGTTATCGGGGAAAATGTAATTTAGTTTTACGCCCCCTAGCGGAAAATCTATGCGTAATTTCAAAAAGTAACTATATCTAAAATACTCTTCGACATAAATGGAATCGAAAGATATAAATTTTTTTTCAATCGGATGTTTAGAAGCAAATATGTGGAATAAAACGTATTTTTTGAATTCGATATCATCTACATTTACGCCCTCTACCGGCGAAATTGTACATCGTACAAAGAATACGAAATAAAGGATCATCATTGGCATATTTCAAGCTTCCCAATGTAAAACAAATTTTTTCAAATCGGACTAATAGTTGCTGAGATATCGTGGGTACAGACGGACGGACGAGCGGACAGACAAACCGATAACAGAAGCACGATCTATTTTTACAAAAGACGTGCTAAAAATGAAAGATATCACCGAATTATCGGGGGTATTAAACCCGTCTTTGTACCAATATTTTAAGCATACCTTTGAACAAGAAAAATGACTCCGAATTATTTGGCGTAATAAGCCCGTTGTTTTACCAAAATCTTAAACGTATTAAATAAAGAAAAAGGATGTCACCGGATCATCGGGTATAGCATTGGGACCAAAATCTTAAACCTACTACCACACAAGAAGGATGGCCCCGAAATATCGAGTATAATAAGCACGATTTTGACCAAAGTCTCAAACTTACAGTTACACAAGGAGCATAACAACGAATTAAAGGTGTAATAAACATATTTTCGGACGAAAACCTTAAACCTACAACTAAACATGGAAGATGTCACCGAATTATCGTGTGTATCAAGCCCGTCTTTAGACCAAAATTTTAAGCCTACTGCTGAACAAGAAGAAGGACTCCGAGTACAAGGTTTAATATTTTGGTAAAAGACGAGTGTAATAAGCCCGTCTTTTTACCAAAAGATTAAACCTACTAGTAAATAAGAAGGATGACACCGAATTATCGTATGTAACAAGCACGAATTCGGACCAAAATCTTCAACCTTCTACTGCACAAGAAAGATGACACCGAATTATGGGATATGCTAAGCACGCAATTGGACCAAAATCTCGAACTTTCTATTACACAAGAAGATAACACCGAATTATAGAGTGTATTAAGCAAGATTCTGGACCAAAATCTCAAACGATCGAAACAAAAGGCTGACACAAAAATCATAAGCACGATTTTGACCAAAATCTCAAACTTACAATTAAACAAGAAGGATGACACCGAATTATATGTGTAATAAACATATTTCTGTACCAAAACTTAAACCTACAACTACACACGAAGGAGGACGCCGAATTATCAAGTGAAATAAGCACGTCTTGGAATCAAAATTTGAAACCTACTACTAAAGAAGAAGGATGACATCGAATTATCGGATGTAATAAACACGTTTTTTGTTAAAGGTCTCAAAAAAGCACAAAACAAAAAGCATGACAGAATCAATCTTCGGTGCAGTGAGCACCTCCGTTACCAAAAGTCTCGAACATGCAAATGAACAAGAATAATGAAAGGGAATTTTTGGGTACAAACATGTATTTTCCCAATGTCTCGAAAATACTACAAAACAGGATGTACACCGATGAGCAATTACATTATGACCACCCTCAGCCTACAAGAATCAGCTTGCCTGGAGACAGAACGGTGGCGCAGGTGAAGCTCTCAGAGAAGTGTATATACAATCCATGGGCCGGCTTTCGGTCAGCAGAGTTTTCGGAGTCAGAATGGGATAAGTCGGCGATTTATCGGAGTTTGGTAAAGGACAAATTGTGATTGCACGGCACCTCGGAACTGCGATCTCGGAAACGGCGTGGCTTGTGTGTTGTTCACATGCCGCCGTCGTGAGTACGTATTAAAAGTGGTTCATAGATAGCCAAACAACAAACGGTCGTCAGGCTGTGTGTCGTCCGCAGCTAATTGATGCTGGAGGGGAGCGGGGGCGAAGACTGTCGCTCATTGGTCTGGTACGATTCGTCCAACGACGATTGGTCCAATGCCGATTCGTCCAATGGACAATTGGTCCAAAGGTACGATTCGTCCAACGACGATTGGTCCAATGCCGATTCGTCCAATGGACAATTGGTCCAAAGGTACGATTCGTCCAACGACGATTGGTCCAATGCCGATTCGTCCAATGGACAATTGGTCCAAAGGTACGATTCGTCCAACGACGATTGGTCCAATGCTGATTCGTCCAATGGACAATTGGTCCAAAGGTACGATTCGTCCAACGACGATTGGTCCAATGCCGATTCGTCCAATGGACAATTGGTCCAAAGGTACGATTCGTCCAACGACGATTGGTCCAATGCTGATTCGTCCAATGGACAATTGGTCCAAAGGTACGATTCGTCCAACGACGATTGGTCCAATGCCGATTCGTCCAATGGACAATTGGTCTAAAGGTACGATTCGTCCAACGACGATTGGTCCAATGCCGATTCGTCCAATGGACAATTGGTCCAAAGGTACAGTGGGACGATTGGTCCAATTCCGTCCTATCTGTCCAAAGTGTTACTCGTGTTATAAAAATCTCAGCTGTTCTGATTTTATCTCCGATGTTATACGAAAGTGCCAGTAGTACAAAGAATGTAAAATAATGTTACATTTCATGCGTAATATTGTGGTTACAGATTTTTTTTCCGAATCGCGTTTTTTTTTATACTTAATTGCTGCCGTATGAAGTTACTGATGTACGAGCCGTTCAATCAACTTCAATGTTTCTCTTTTGCATGAAATAATATAAAATACTTGTTTTCCGTTTCTGTTTGTAGCATGCAGTGCGGTTCCGCCAACTGGCCAATGGAAACGTTCTGGACGGGTTCAGACAGAGGCCTTTTCAACAGTTTTTATTCTACTGGTATCATATTCATAACGTTTACATATTAAATCAAGTTAATAATATTGCGCTTTTACTTAAGTACGAAATACTGTAATAATTCATAGGCTCTATGCCAAGGCTTTTTTAAAACTTTTAATTCTACCGATATCAGATTCATAACGTTTACATATCAAATCAAGTTAATAATATTGAGCTTTTATTTAGGCACGAAATTTTAATTCGTAAAGCCTAGGCTTTTTTAACAGTTTATATTCTACCGATGTCAGATTCATAATGTTTACATATCAAATCAAGTTAATAATATTGTGATTTTACTTAAACATGAAATATTAATTCATATGCTCTAGGCTTAGACCTATTTAACATTTTTTATTCTATCGATGTCATATCCATAACGTTTACCTATCAAAGGAAGTTAATATTGCGTTTTTACTTAAGCACGAAATATTAATTCACGGGCCCTAGACGTATGCCTTTTTGACAGTTTTTATCCTACCGATGTCAGATTTATAACGTTTACCTATCAAGAAAACGTACTAATGTTATGCTAGTATTTTTAACTTTAGTGCAATGTTAGAATATGACATCAGTAGAATAAAAAGTGTTAAAACCTAGGCCTAGGTGCCTGTAAAAAAACTAAGAAATGATACGATGAGTGCCTTTTATTGGGTTTTATAAAAGGTTTACAAATACCAAATATCTAGGTTGTAACTTAAAATCTTCTAAAAAGGCCCGCGGCCTAGGTGCCTTGTAAATACCTGAGCAATGATACAATGAGTGCCTTTTGTAAGGTATTATAAAAGGTTTACAAATACCAAATATCTAGGTTGTACCTCAAAATCTTCTAAAAAGGCCCACGGCCTAGATGCCTTGTAAAGACATGAGAAATGATACGAGGAATTCCTTTTGTAAGTTTTTATAAAAGGTTTACAAATACCAAATATCTAGGTTGTAACTTAAAATATTCTAAAAAGGCCCGCGCCTAGGTGCTTTGCAAACAGCTGAGAAATGTTACATTGAGTGTCTTTACCAGGTTTATGTAAAATGTTTACAATTACCAAATATACGGAAATGATCTTTCAAAAGGATATACTGAGTAGAATAATTTAAATCCTTATTCCTTTCGAAAATAAAACAGTTTACCGTTGGTAAGATGATATCATTGGACGAATCGGCGTTGGACCAATCGTACCATTGGACGAATCGGACATTGGACCAATTGTCCCTTTGGATGAATCGGCATTGGACCAATCGTCGTTGGACGAATCCTGCGGGACCGGTCGCCCATTGTTTACAGTGACCGCAGTGCCACAGTGTGACACATCACCGGCAGCTACAACTGTGGTGATCAGGGCAATGTGTCACAGCACACAGTTCAACGCAGCCTTCTGCGCATAGGTCTGCGGAGCCGAAGACCCAGCCGGGACCCCATGCTCACTATACGTCATCGCCAATAACGCATGAAATGACCCCTAAATCATCGAGATTGGACCGCGGATGGTTGGAAGAAAGTGGCCTGGTCTGACGAATGAAGATTCCTGGTGCATCACGTAGACGGCTGAGTGCGGATGCGCCGATTACCAACGTGAATCCAGGTGCCATAGCCTCTATGGCACGTGGATGCACTGTTGAGCGGACACAGGCCGGCAGCGGTGGTCCTATGCGGTGGGCGTGTTTCCTTGGGGCACTTTAGGCCCCATCATCCCAATGTAGCACAATCCCTGACAGCTGTCAGGTATCTGAATATCGTTGGGGACCAAGTTCACCCATTCATGGCAACTGTGTTCCCTGTTGATGAAGGTCATTACCAACAGGATAATGCGCTATGCAACATCTCGATCGTCAAGGAGTGGTTCGAAGAACATGCTGGTGACTTTCTGTTGGCCTCCAAATTCACCTGACATAAACCCAATCGAGCATTTGTGGTTCGACTTGAAAAAGCGGGTTTGCGCTAAATTATCGCCACCCTGAAATGTGAAGGGAACTGGAGGACCTTCTGTTAGCAATATAGTACAGTATACACTAGTATACCTGTCTCCACCTCATCGAATCGATGCTCTGTCGAGTGGTTGGCTGAAGTGGGTCCTACGGCTTATTAGATAGGGGGTCATAATGTAGTGGCTTATTGGTGTATGTCATCAAATTCTGAGGTGTACTGGTAAGTCTTTTGTAAAAAAAAATCGAAAGTACTACAAAAGGAGAGAAATTACATCGAATTGTAGGCTCTACTGCTCAGTCATTTGACAAAAGTCTCAAACCTTGTAACAAGCGAGAAAGATAATACGGACTTCTTGATTATAATGAGCACGTCTTTTTTGAAAAAAGTCTTGAACATACTACAAAGTAAAGTAGTATGTATCTTTTCAGGCGAAAAGTAATTCAAGAACTAGTAATAAACGAGAAAGATAACACTGAATTCCGTAGTATAATGAGCACGTTATAAAGTAATGTCTTTTTCGTGAGCAAGATTGGTGTTACGCTATGTCAAAAACCATAAATAAGAATTCGATGCAATAGTTCCTAATTAAGCTTTTACGGCCAGACGAAACATAAACAGAAGTCAGACTTACGCTAATATTTTATTGATCCAGCACGAATTTCAGTAGAACTCTACAATATAAGGCAGCAGATATCAGACAGCATTTATCTAATTGAACGTCTACATCCACACATCCACACGAGCAACTTTCGTATCGTCCTTTTTATTTATCATTCTTATCACAGTCATACGTCACTTTCTCTCTGACCTCAAATGTGTTGCCAACAGTATTCTCGTGAGAGAGAAGATGTCACGTTAAGTTTGGATGTATAACGAAGAACAAACTCAAATTTACATAGGAAAAGGAACTAAAAATGAAAGTTAATTTAGAATGTGCGGCACAACGTCTTTTGACAAAAGTATTGAACATATTACAAAATGAGAAAAATGACGCCGAATTATCGGTAGTTATGAGCAAGTCTTCGCAACAAAGATTTCAAACCTGTTAGGAAAAAGTAATTAAAGCAATTTTATCCAATCTACCAATGGCATCCAATTTTGCATCACCTACACAGATCTTCCCTCGCAAAACCTAAAACATGAAATTCGTGACTACAATGACAGCAATTAGTAAGAAAAATATCTTGTGATGGACTGTTATATGGAGAAAGACAGCGATAAGAACAAGCATGTCGCTGTTTTCTTAGTAGCAAAATACAAAGTCATGTAGGTAATTTGATTTGCGGGAGAGCTTTATATTTTGGGATCAAATTAAATGTTTACCAAATTAAACTCTGAACCCCTAGCACTGTACTCCAAAAAAAAAAAATGAATATCAAAAATACTTTTTAGATACTAAATGATGATAGATCGAAAAACAAAATTTGCGTCACTAAAATAATAACGGTTCCTATTGTTTTAGTAATGCCTGTATTTTAAATACTATGGTTATACCGAATTTAGTAAATGTTCATTAAATGTATAACACCAAATTTACGAGACGATACTGCCGAAATAATTTTTTTCTTTTGCAATTATTGTAAACACTTTGTCAAAAAAAACTTTTATTACGTCAAATTATTATTTACCTAACATGATTATAAGCTCTGCCCCGAAACGCTTCCTCACGCCCAGCCCTTCCTTGGCGTCCCGATTCGACAAGCGTGTCGGGCCAACAAGTTTCCCGAGGAAGAAACGGAAGTCACGTGTCCTTATCCCGGCACTCAGCAACCTGGTTTTGCTGTCTTTGCGTCGTACTGAAATGATTTCAAGCCTAGCTCAAAAGTGCAAGCCACTGTGCTCTACCGATCTCGTACTGAAATAGATAGAAAACTCAGCGAGGTGTCTAAAAGTATTTTTGATATTCATTATTATTATTATTTTTTTTTTTGGAGTACAGTGCTAGGGGTTCAGAGTTAAATTTGGGCATTACTAAAACAATAGGAACCGTTATTATTTTAGTGACGCAAATTTCGTTTTTCGATCTATCATCATTTGGTATCTCAAAAAAAAATTGGTGAACGTTTAGCATTTTTGGGAGACAAAGACACTTTTTTACTGTCAAATAATTTAGGAAAAGGACGAGAAGTTAATATCTGGTTATCACTTTATCATTATTATGTATTCTAAAATTTGGTGAACATTCACTATTTTTGGGAATCGAAAAGTCTCTTTAATGGCAAATAATATAATGCAGTAACAAGATGTAAATATCTAATCAACACTTTAAGATTAAATATGGTCTGAAATTTGTAGAACATTTACCATTGTTGGGAAACGAAAGTATTATTTTGTATGCATATTTTCATTAAATTTGGTAAGCAGTTAAACACAAGCCTTATATTTTTATGAGAACTTATTTCAGGTCACCGTGTAGAATCTTCGAAAATATGGAATCAAATCTTGTGCCGTCATCTTTTCCTAGAAACTCGAAATACTTAAGGAAAATTTAGTTTCTAACTTCGTAGATCTCACGTAAAAGAAATCTTCAAAACCCATTCCCAAAAGCGCAGGAAGATTTTCCAGCCCAAAAGCTTAAAATAATGATGTTTTTGTACTGGAAGTTCACATTTTGGTCACCTAGTGAAAAGTTATTGCTATGTCTTCCAAAGTGCGTAAAAGATTATCTTCAGAATGTTTTGTATCGAGCTCAGGAATAATTGTTTTCATTAGTTATCTTAAAAACGAAAAGAAGAAAGTATTTTTGTAACCTTGTAGAAATAAATTGTGTCTTCTACAAATCTTTTGGGAGTACCTTAAAATAGTACATGCCTTTTCCGTCAGGGAGCGTAGAGGTATATCCAACTTTTGACCATATCTCTGTTTCTAATGCATTTTTCTTAACGCATAAGTGTGTCGCTAGAGGGAGAGTCTTTTTTTACAGCATAACAGTAGCAATATCTGTACGTCTCACCATCCAATTAAAGCATTATTTTTCTGTCAGACTACTAACTACCAAAACATTTTGCGTGCCTTTCCAGCTAAACATTTAGTGTGCATTTCTTCTCCGCTAAGGGGCGTAAATCTTTAATGCCTTTGTTGATATTTCCGCTTCTAAAAGTACGACTTAAAATGCTTTTTAAACTGGATATCATTTATCGATAAGATAAATGATATCCAGTTTAAAAGCATTGTCTGTGATTGTGGCTTTTTGTAATTCGCAGTTCTGGTGCTAGGTAGCACTAGTGGTATTTCTGTTTGCAGTTGTATTTTCGCTTTTAAATATCCTATTGAAAAATTTAATTTTTACTGTATGCTATCCGATACATTAAAGATGGGGAGCGTTATCATCTTTAAATAGTGCACAGTTTTCCCGCTAGAGGCAGTAAATGTCAAAACTTTTCTCTAGCTATCACTGCTTCCAGAAGCCGTATTTGAAAGGTTCTTTTTCCTTAGCGTAGCGTTCGCTATTAAAAATATTTCGCGTATTGCTTCCCATTATACTATTGTACAATTTTTTCCTATTTAAAAATGCTTTTTAAAACCGGATATCATTTATCTTGTGGAACCCATTGTCTGTGCTCGTAGTCTTTTTGGAAATCACAGTTCTGGCGCTAGGTGGTGCTAGTGGTATTTCTGTTTTCAGCTGTATCTCTGCTTCTAAAAATTCTGTTCAAAAATTTTCATTTTTTACTGAACGCCATCCTCTACATTAAAGATGGGGAACGTTACGTCTTTAAATAATACACAGTTTTCTCACTAGAGGCAGTGAATGTCTAAACTTTTTACTAGCTATCACTGCTTCCGGAAGACGTATTTATAAGGTTATTTTTCTTTAGTGTAGCATTCGCTATTAAAAATGTTTTGCTCATTATTTCCTATTATACTATTGTACAAATTTTTCTACTACGTGGCGCAAAGTTTTATCCCGTTTTCGTCTATATCTCTTCCTCAAACGCTTCAATTTCAATGTATCTCTGCCTCTCCCCTTTGCCATGTGCAACTTTTTGTGCATAATTAGCTAAATTATGTAACATACTTTTCATCCAATAGTAGTAGAAAGTAGATTTCTCTTTTGCTGGATGTTTCATCGATTGTATTTTAACTATTTCTATAGCTGGATGTTTCATCGATTGTATTTAAGCTATTTCTATTACCGGATGTTTCATCGATTGTATTTAAGCTATTTCTATTGCTGGATGTTTCATCGATTGTATTTAAGTTATTTCTATGTCTGGATGTTTCATTGTTTGTATTCGAGCTATTTCTATTGCTGGATATTTCATCGATTGTATTTAAGGTATTTCTATTGCTGGATGTTTCATCGATTATCTTTAAGTTATTTCTATTTCTGAATGTTTCATTGCTTGTATTCGAGCTATTTCTATTGCTGGATGGTTCATCGATTGTATTTAAGCTATTTCTATTGCTGGATGGTTCATCGATTGTATTTAAGCTATTTCTATTGCTGGATGTTTCATCGATGGTATTTAAGTCATTTCTATTGCTGGATTTTTCATAGATTGTATTTAAGCTATTTCTATTGCTGGATGTTTCATCGATGGTATTTAAGTCATTTCTATTGCTGGATATTTCATAGATTGTATTTAAGCTATTTCTATTGCTGGCAGGTGCGCGTGATAGAGGGGGCCAGCCAGTGTGTGGTCATCCTAGTTATGAGCAGTTATAGCCGGCGGAATTGCAAGTTGGTAGGAATCAAAATTCGCAGAGTCAGGTCGCGGTGCCCTTGGGCATCGAGCCGAAAGGTATACTAGATACTGTCCCAGGAGGTGGGAAGGAGGTCACGAGCAAAAAGAGAGTGGTATTCAGAGTATGGAGTGCGATGCAGTAGCGTTAAGACGTAGGGGCAGGAGCTCCCGTACAAAATGATGAGAGGTGGAATGAGGTACAGCTTCATGATCGAAGGCTCTGAGTTGTGATAACTCGTAATAAGTTGGTGTACGGATACACCTTAGTTTCCTCAAACGAGTAGCAGCGAAGCACGGAGAAAGTGTCAAAGGAGTTAGATAGATTCCAACGTAGGTAGCTGTTGGGATTAAACCGATTAGAGGAGTGTAGAGTCGAACAATAATAATAGATCCGTGTCAAAGCAACGACAATGTAAGGATTTTTCAACAAAGCCGTCAGTCGCACGAAATCAGACTTTGAGACCGTGAACTTGCTTCAATAAAAGTGTTAAGTTTGCATTACGGAGTGATTACTTCAAATATTGTCAAATGCCTCATTTAAAACCTTCCCTCCTTTCCTCGATTAGCAGATCACAATAGTAAAGCTGAGGAAGAGAGCACCTGGGCATTCGTTCTACATACGAATGTTAAGTACGAACGCACCTCATTTAAGTTTGCTAGTGTGTGGGTAGGTGTTGAATGAAATAAGTTGACGCCCTCCTGAGTGGAGGCGGGATAGAGCAAGCACATGAGCTATACGCTCACCCCTACATTAAGGCAATAAAATCTGCAAAAAATGTGTTCATGTTCTGAATAGTTTTTTAAATAAATTTTGAAAATGTTTCAAAGACTTTTGAGACACCCTGTACAATCTCACGTTATATTCTACATATATCTCTTTTATTTTTCTCCATTTGAAAATCATTTTGCCTCTGATACCTTCTACTATAGCGTGTCGCATAAATATAGAGACAGAACAAATTCTTGAATAAAAAAGAAACAACGAGCTGAAATGTACATCTCATATTTATAGCAAAAATAGCATAGAACACGCAGCTGCACAATAGTTTGACGAAACCATAACAATTCCAACGCCATATACAAGAAAAAAACAGCAATACGCTGTCTCAAAAATATATAAAGGCTTACTAGTTATGAGATCCTCCGGTACGAATAGTGGAGCCGTTGTTCAGAATAACACTGAAAACCCGATTGGGTTTTCTGTCCACCCAGTGGTGTAAGTGTTCTGGACGGCGTGCGTACCAGCTTCGTTCAATCTGCTCTTTCAATGCCACCATACTTGATAACTGCTGTCCATTCGCATACACATCACGAGCGAGGATACCCTAGAGGTTCTCGATAGGGTTCAGATCTGGACTGAGTGCTGGTCAATCCATTACGGTCACATGATGAGTGTTAAACCAGCTTTTCGTTGATGCAGACGGATGGATAGAGGCATTGTCTTGCTGGAACAGATAATTAACACCCGCTAGAGTTTCGGCAAATGGTAGAAGGTGGCTGCTGAGTATGTCCTGATACGTTTCGGAGTTTTGCCTGCCTTGCAGGAAAACGATATCCGTCGTCCCATTGAACGCAAAAGCTCCCCAGACCATCACAGATCCCCCTCCTTTCTGTCTGCTGAAGAAGGTGCGTGGCTCGCGTCGTAAATCCTGCCAATAGCAGTTCCAACCGTAAGAAACGTCCAGGTTGAACTTTTTCTCATCGGAGAAAACAGTTGTGATCCACTCGTCCGTCCAGTGCATGTGGCTGCTTGCCCATAACAATCTAGCTTCCTTGTGGCGCCGCGTGATGTGCGGCAGACGGCGCATTTTACGGAGCACAATGTTGCGACTTTCCTTGATTCGTCGATGAACTGTGTCCTTTGAGACGGTGACACCAACAGTCCGAAAAACTTGACTTAGCGATAACATTTGGGATGAAACTAAACGCACGATCATCTCGTTTGGTTGTTATTCGAGGCCTTCCGGGCAGTTTTCTGGCAGTTAACGCACCGCGTTTCGATAAAGTCTTATAAATGACTGCCCTACTCCTCCCCATGACTTTACAAATTTTCGCTACAGGCAATCCATTTGCTTTCAGTCTCCAAATCTTCTGCACCTCCTCACCAGAAAGTTGACTGTTGCGTGACATTTCGGCAAATGAATGTCAGACGGCAGGTCCGCTGTCTTTTGTAGGCAGGACCGAATTACAGCTCATGCGCGTGCGTACAACATGCTAATTTGTACATCTCATTTGCATGTGGCTACTTTACATAGTTGTCTTTATATTTATAAGACACATAAAATTACACTTTTTCACTTTGTGGTGTTCTGTTCACTCAATCCGGGCATCTCGACGGATCGAAACGTTTGTTGTAGGGTTATGTCTAATTAGGTACCACTTCAGCTTCCTACCTATATTCGCATTGCGTTCACTGCGCAAAGTAGACTGTCTCTATATTTATGCGACTCACCTTATGAGAAACATTTTGTGTGAAGATTTTTAATTTTCGTAATACACTCTTCAGCTTCTAGTGGGAGTAAGAATGATTTTCTTTTTGTGGATGTTTTATCAATTGCAGGTTCCCAATTGATTTTCTTTTCAATCGGATCCATTGACTTTGAACATCCCTGCTTACATTTCGCATTTCAGTTATGCCCACTTTTTCCTGAGACGAAATAAGTGCGTTTTATTTTCTGTGGAATTTATATATTTTGAAATAAATGTTTGGTGTCGGAAAAGATTCAAAATACGTGCTTATTATAACCGGTTATTTGATGCAATCTTTCTTGCCTAGATTGCTTTTGATTTTGTCAAAATACGATGTGTTAGCACGGAAAATGTTCAGGCATGTGTCCTTAATTTTCTTCTTCAAATTTAATTTGAGAATAAAGGAAGAAATTAATTTTCCTCGAATACGGCTATTTCCTTTTGGAAGTTTACTTAATCATACATGTGATTGAAATTATTAAAATAATAATCCTCGTTTTTCTCAATTCAGCGAAATGAAGAAATGAAGACAGTCTTTCATCAACGACATGTAGTGCCCAGGGACAAACCACATGATAGATCAAAAGAATTTAATTTAGCATCTTCTGGCAATTTGCGAGCACGAAACGAATTAAAAATCACGAGTTTGTTCAATTTCAGTTCGCGGACCATCTTCGGTATTGATTTAATCAATCTGTTGAATTACCATAAAGTTTATAAGATAACTGGGAAAGGCGTATGAGATGATTTTCTAATCTAAAATTTTCAAAAATTAATCAGCATTTCACCCCGGAATTAGGAACTGGAAAAAGAATATTCTTGAAATTGATGAAAAACAATGCAATTATTTCTACATGATGAACGTTTTACTTAGCTATGCGTTCATTAGAGATATGATTCTGCGCCCAAAAGAAATGCAGCGAATCATATTTCCAACACAAATCACTGTTCAGAAAACACAAACTACGTTTTCAGGTTATTAAAATTCTAGCTGCAGGCTTAAATTTAATTTAATTATAAGCAAAAGTAGTCGATTTTGTAAGGAAAAAATGGATGAACAAAAGAATTGAAGCGCTAGAATTGAGGACTTCAAGGTTTTCTTGCATTCCTGCTGTTCGTAGGTAGCTGAGAATCTTTCCAGAATAATATACCATCTTTATAACCAGAAACTGTACACCAACAATTCATAAAATTAAAACCATACAAGTAATCCGGTTTATTGGCCTAATAATATAAATAAACGTTTTTGCACATCAAAAAGATGGCTTTTTAACAAGGTACACCAAAAACCACAATCTGAATAAAGTTATGCGTCTGATATATAACTTTATTCACAAAACCAAAATCTAACGTTCTATTATTTACACTGAAGAGCAATTGAATTAGAGACAGCTGGCGTTATGCAAATGTGGCGCTGCGGGCGTCCCTGTAAACGGAAGCGACATGACGTATGCAGCGATCCGACAACATAAGGAGTGACGCTACGGGAATCAGTCGGGAGGAGTATGGGTAAGACGAAGGATCTAAACGCATTTGATCGTGGGCAAATTGTCGGGGCCCGACGAATGGGTCACTCCATCTCGGAAGTCGTGCAGGCACTGGGATTTTCACGAGCCACTGTGTCACGGGTGCACCGTGAGTACATCGGATCCGGTAAAGCCATCTCTGCAAGGGATAACTGCCGTGGACAACAGCGTGTGCATGAGCGGGGTCATTGTCGGATAGCTCGCATTGTAACAGCGGATAGACGGGCCACAGTGCAAGAAATCACTCGGCAATTTAACGCTGGTGCACAAAAACGTGAAAGCAGCCACACCATCGAGAACCATCTCCTCGCTATGGGGTACAGAAGCCATCGTCCCACGAGGGTACCGCTGCTGACCGCACATCACAGGGTGCAAAGATTAGCATGGGCGCTGGAACATCGCCACTGCACCCTAGACATGTGGGAAAATGTTGCCTGGACTGATGAGTCGAGATTCACGTTGGTACATGCGGATGGCAGGATATGAGTACGGCGCAAACCACATGGAGCGATGGATCCTTCTTGCCAGCAGGTTACTCTTCAAGCTGGTGGGGTTGGCATTCTCGTCTGGGGACTGTTTACGTGGACTGAAATGGGACCCCAGGTACGTATGACATCGTCTCTCACAGGTCAACGTTACCAGGATATCCTAGACGACCATTTGCTCCCGTTTGTGCGTCTTCAATATCCCACTGGGGACCTCATCCTGCAACAAGACAATGCACCGTGCCATCGCTCCTGAATTATATCCTAATGGTTGGATGAACACTCCCTCAACGTGACCTCGCTTTCTTGGCCAGCTAGGTCATCTGACTTCAATCCCATCGAGCACATCTGGGATGCCATCGATAGAGATGTTCAAGGCTCTGACCCGCATCCATCAAATCTTCGTGAACTGTGGAAGATTGTTCAGGGGTCGCGGATACGTATGGCTTCCCAACGCTTCTGTTGTCTTCGAGTCCATGCCGAGACGAATCGCCGCCGTCATCAGGGCGAAAGGTGGTGCTTGAGAGAGATGTTCGATCAAATCTTCGTGAACTGTGTCGTGTAACGTGGGTTTGACTCGATCAATGCCTTGTTTTGATCGTCATCATCCTCGGTGGGCTTCCCCGAACGAGGAGCATCGTTGATGTCAAAATCACCAGAACGGAATTTTGCAAACCACCGCTGGCGCTGACGTTCTTGTAGAGCATTATCACCGTACACTTTACGCAACTTTTCACAAGCTTGGCGCGCGTTCTTACGGAAGTAAAACAGTACAATATGGCGAAAATGCACTGTTTGGTCTTTCATCTTCAACTTGATGTTAAATTTCGGCAAATCAATCAAATCGCTCACTATTCCTTTTAGACTGCAGCTAGAACTAGCACCTGTCGAATGCCATAGTGATAACATAGCTGCGCGTGCCTCTAGTACTTCCAAAACCTCCCAACCGCCATCGGGTGCCTAAATACGTCATGACTTTTCCGACAACCCAATATATCCCCTATATATGAGTAACTTAGGACAGCGTGAAATTTTTAATTGAAGCAGATTGAAAACATATCAAACATACGCCGTATTTCTGTAGGGCTTTCATTCACGTAAAAGCTGATATGATTTCAGATGCGATTTTGAGCTGAAATGTTTTCAGATGCGAATTTGAGCTGAAATGTTTTCAGATGTGTAAGAGCAGAAATGTTTTCAGATGCGATTATATTTCATTCACGTAAGAGCTGAAAATGTTTTCAGATGCGATTTTGCTCATTTTGAGATATTAAAATGTCAGTTTTTATTTATGCTTTCCAACCGTAGGTTGAAGAAGCGTATATGCTCCAGCTTTTTCCGTCCGTCTGTCTGTCGGCACGATAACTCACGTAAAAATTGTTCGATTTCGATGAAATTTTAGTATGTGGTAGGGGACCACCAGGGGACGAACCCTGTTGAAAATGGGTGAAGTGGGGTCAAAGGTCACGCTATAAGAGCAGGATCCATTCAATTGCCCTTATGCGTCATAACTTGCGTAAATATGGTTCGATTTCGATTAAATTTTAGTATGTGGTAAAGGACAACCAGGGAACGAAACCTGTTGAAGATGGGTGAAGTGGGGTCATAGGTCACGCCATAAGAGCGGGATTCATTTCATTGCCTTTATGCGTCATAACATGCCTAAATATGGTTCGATTTCGATAAAATTTTTGTATGTGGTAAGGAACCACTTGGGAACGAAACCTATTGAAAATGGGTGGAATGGGGTTAAAGGTCACTGCATAAAGGTGGAATCCATTCCATTGCCTTTATGCGCCATAACATGCGTAAATATGGTTCGATTTCGATGAAATTTTAGTATGTGTTAGGGAACCACCTGGGCACGAACCCTATTGAAAATGGGCGAAATGGGGTCAAAGGTCAGGCAGGACATAAGAGCGGGATTTGTTCCATTGCCCTTATGCGTCATAACTTGCGTAAAAATGGTTCGATTTCGATGAAGTTTTAGTATGTGGTAGGGAGCCACTGGGGACGAACCCTATTGAAAATGGGCGAAATGGGGTCAAAGGTCAGGACACTGGAGTGGGATCCATTCCATTGCCCTTGTGCATCATAACTTACCAAAAAAATGTTTCGATTGCGACAAAACGTTATCATGTTGTTCCGGAGGTATAGTGAACCGGTTCTGTGGAATATCAACGAAATGGGGTCAAAGGTCATTGCACAAAAGCAAGATTTATTCCACAGCCATTATTCTCATAACTTGCGTAAAACTGCTTCTATTGCGACAAACTTTAGTATGTTATTCTTGTGGTGTACTGAACCTGTTCTGTTGAATATCATCAAAATGGGGTCAAAGCTCAAGACACAGGAGCGAAATTTATTCCACATCCATTATCCTCATAACTTGAGTAATAATTTCTGGTATGTTGGAAAGCGTATCATAGTCAATGCACTGCATGGTTTTACTAACTTGTTGTAGCTTAGAGTGTTTTAAATAGATCTGGTTATTTATGTTTATAATAACGCTGATTATTTTTTTATGAAATTACACTGCAATTTTCATCCGTTTTTACGCCTCCCAACCGAAGGTTGGAGATGCGTAAATACTCCAGCATTGTCCGTCGTCAATCCGCACCGTAACTCGCGTAAAAATGGTTCGATTTCGAGGAAGTTTTAGATAATGACTGTGGAATAAATCTCGCTCCTGACCTTTGACCCCATTTCAAGGATATTAAACAGAATCGGTTCAGGAACAACTTACTAAAGTTTTGTCGCAATAGAAGAATTAATAGTCAAGTTATGAGGATAATGGCGGTGGAATAAATCTCGCTCCTGTGTCCTACCCTTTGATCCTATTTCGATGGTATTCTTTTTTTTTTTTTTTTTTTTTTTTTATTGGAGGTTTAACGACCACCGTGAGCAACTCAATGGGCTATAAGCAGTCGCCCGTCCCTAATTTAGGGTCACTGGTTCCAGGGAAGTGAGAGAGCCAGTGCCGTAAGACAACACAACATCCATGCCTGACCGGGATTCGAACCCGGACCCCTTACGGACGAATGATCAGAGGCCAGCACCTTAGACCACTGCGCCACCGGGGCGGCTTCGATGGTATTCGGCGGAACCGGTTCAGTATAGCTCCGAAGCAACATGATAAAGTTTTGTCAAAATCGCAGCATGTTTACGTAAGTTATGGCGCAAAAGCGATGAAATGGATCCCGCTCCTATGCCCTGACCTTTGACCCCATGTTGCCCATAAAAATATGGTTCGTCCCCAGATTGTCCCTTACCAATTACTAGAATTTCATCGAAATCGAACCATTTTTACGCGAGTTATCCTGCGGACAGACAGACGGACAAAACTGAAGCATATAGGCTTCTTCAACTTACTGTTGGAAAGCGTAAACGTGCTTCTATTACGACAAACTGTAGTGTGTTGTTCTGGAGGTATACTGAACCAATTCTGTTTAATATCATCGAAATAGGGTCAAAGTTGAGGGCACAGGAGCAAGATGTATTCCACAGCCATTGTTCTCATAACTTGAGTAATGATTTCTGGTATGTTGGATAAGCGTATCATAATCAATGCATTGCATGATTTTACTAACTTGTTATGAAATTACTCCGCAATGCGAAGAAAACGAAATACAAGAGGACAAAACACCTACGTAAGTGAACAAACGCCACAGACAGTTCTTCGAGCACGTGCATGTTGCCACAGATGAAGTAGTTTCTGTTACTAACTTTATTTTATTTTCCGGTATTTCTCCTTCAAATTATGTATCGTGCAATAGCATTGAGCTTAGTTCCGATTTCGGCCACCGGATAAAAGTAGATGGCTCTTCAAGTACTGAATGACGTCACATCGTTAGGGAAAGACGTATCGTATTACAAAGTTTCGGAGATTTATTCTCCACTTAGTAAAAGAAGGTTTACACTCAACTTTTCCAAATGTTGAAATTACTATGCGCATGTCCCTTTAGATGATGATCACTACCTGCACTGGCGAGCGATCTTTATCCAAACTCAAATTAATTAAATCTTCTCTTCGAAATTCGATGACAGAGCCAAGACTTAACTATTTATCGTACTTGTACATCGAAAATGAACTAACGCAAGAATCAGACTTTTACGGTGTATTTAAAAAATTCGTGTTTCTCAAATCAAGGAAAGAAAACATTTAAATGTGGAAACAAATGTGAGAAGTAGAAATTCCCGAATTTTCATATTCTTAATTCATAATTGAAAATACTCCAAATACGTGGCGACAGTTAATAAATAAATACATCGCTCTTTCCACGTTCCAGAAACACACAGCATCCGAAAAATTGTTTTTCAGCCGCCCCTGTGGAATTGAACCAACAGAACTCCCGATATCTAGCCGAGCGCCTTACATATACGCCACGGTGGCCAACAATCCACGGAGCTATGTGTATTTTTAGCACGTCTTTTGTAAAAAAAGATCGTGCTTCTGTTATCGGTATGTCCGTCCGTTAGTCCGCCTGTACCCACGATATCTCAGCAACTATTAGTCCGATTTGAAAAATTCTTTTTGCATTGGGAAACTTGAAATATGCAAATGATGATCCTTTATTTCGTTTTTTTTTTTTGACGATGAACAATTTCGCCGGTAGAAGGCGTAAATGCAGATGATGTCGAATTCAAAAATACGTTTTATTTCACATATTTGCTTCTAAACATCCGATTGAAAAAAAAATTATATCTTTCGATTCCATTTATGTCGAAGAGTATTTTAGATATAGTTATTTTTTCAAATTACGCATAAATTTTCCACTAGGGGGCGTAAAAGTAAATTACATTTCCCCCGATAACTCTTCTTCTAAATCTCCGATTTGAAAATTTTTTTCTTCAGCGGATACATGTCCTGATGGAAAATCTTTTGCATATAATTTCAAATTTTTGGTAAAGAATACTTTGGCTACCAGGGGGCGTAAGTGTTAATTTTTTGCTTCTGATGTATTTGCCACAAAATCGTAGCTTCTAAAATATCGATTAAAAAATTATTTCGTGGACTGATGCCACACACATCGATAAACCTTTTCGGAATATTTTCTTCCTAAAATATTCCACAGTTTCTCCTCCAGGGGGTGTAGATGTATATCTTATTTTTGTCAATATCTCTACTTCTAGGAGTCCGATTTGAAAAGTTCCTTCTTTGTTGGATAGTGTTTTCCGTAAGACATGTTTTTCATATAATTTCAAAATTTTCAAGAAATTCATAGACTTTCCGCTAGGGGGCGTAGCGGTAAATTGCATTTCCCCCTATATCTCTACTTCTAAATCTCCGATTTAAAAAATTCTTTCTGCACCGGATACAGCTCCTGATGGAAAATCGTTTGCACATAATATCAAATTTTTGTAAAAAAATTGTTTGTCCACAAGGGGGCGTAAATCTTAATTTCCGCTTCTGTTGTATTTGCAGCAAAATATGAGCTTCTAAATTCTCGATTGAAAAAAACGTCGTTTGTTTACCGATACTACTCATGTCGACAAACCTTTTAGAAACATTTTCTACTTAAAATAGTGCAGGGTTTCTACGCCAGGGGCGTAGATGTGCATCTTATTTTTGTCAATATCTGTACTTCTAGTAGTCCGATTTGAAAAATTCCTTCTTTGTTGGATAGTGTTTTCCGTGTGACATGTTTTTCATATAATTTGAAAATTTTCAAGTAATTCATAGACTTTCCGCTAGGGGGCGTAGCGGTAAATTGCGTTTTCCGTTATGTCTCTGCTTCTAAATCTCCGATTTGAAAATTTCTTTCTGCACCGAATACAGCTCCTGAAGGGAAATCGTTTGCACATAATTTCTAATTTTTGTAAAAAAATAGTTTAGCCACCAGGGGGCGTGAATCTGAATTTCCGCTTCTGTTGTATTTGCCGCAAAATATAAACTTCTAAATTCTCAACTGAAAAAAATTTCGTTTGTTGACCGATACTACTCATGTCGACAAACTATTTAGGAAAATTTTCTTCTTTAAAAAATGCATGGTTTCTACGCCAGGGGCGTAGAAGTATATCTTATTTTTGTCAATATCTCTACTTCTAAGGCCCCTTTTATGCAAGCGTTTCCTGCCGGGCGTTTCGGCGACGGCAAGAAACGTCCGTTCTGCAAAGCAATGGGGACAAGCTGGTCATTTTATGCAATGACGTCGCGTTTTCTTGCGGTCGCGTCGCGAAAAACATGCCGTCGTGTTCTAGAGAACACCGAGCAGCAAAAAGACGATCAACTTTTCCAAGTATATGGTGGGGAGTGGGACTATTTATGCAGACGTCGCGTTTCCTGCCGTCGGCTTGTAATAAATCTACCTCCCACACCTGCAATCCAAGGGTCGCTGACAACCGGTCTGCAAAGTGTCCACTGTCCATCAGTCCATCAGTGTTCATCGCCGTGGGATTACATTATACTAGTTGAAGTGACATTGTTATATTTTGTAAGAAATGAATGATGTTGAAACAGAAGGTTTTATAGATGCTATTAAAAATAATACAGCAATTTGGGATTCATCATTGGAGGACTACAAAAATAAAAACCTGAAAAAAAAATCAGTGGATCGAAGTGTGCACTCTATTTAACCCGGAGTTCAAAGGATTGGATGTTAAAGAGAAATATAGTCTTGGTTAGTTCAAACTGATATTAATATTGTTTAATCTTAATGTTGTTTATTACTAGCTTTTAGCCCGTCGCTTTGCTGACGCTGTTTCAGATTTGAATTAAAAAAAGTACACTATTGCGAATGATGCAACTGTACTTTTCTTTTAATTCATCCAGCGTCCGAGTACGATTTCGGTGCAAATTGTCAATGAAAACAGTTGCTGTTTAAGGAATAGCTTTTTCATCTTTTACGTGCAATGTGTATGTAAAAGGTGAGAGAGAAAAATCCGGGAGAGTCAAATTACAGTTATTTTACTTGTGACCATACCATGTATAACGAAGATATTAGACAAAATAAGAATAAAAAAAAATTAACATATCAGTTGGGGGTAGAAAACTCGAAAGTACCCAAGATGTGCATCACTGCAAATTTTTAAGTCTCAATTGCCCCAGTGGTGTTGGGAAAAAAAAAAAGTTTTGCGTCTTTTACAGGAATTGTTACAAATTTGAACTGCCCTGGTAATGAAAATAGGAAATGAATCAAACTTTTAATTGGAAAAGCAAAAATAAAAAATTTCAGGCATCATGTTCAAGTGTTTTGAAAGCACACAGATTTTAAAAAATTTTGAAAAAAATATTAAATTAATGAAATAACTGCTGAAAATGTTATTGTCTTTGACAACAGGTTGTGATATTTTGGGCTGATATCTATCTAACAGCCTTAAAATCTAGGTAGCATACAGACTTTTTGAAAAAAGTTAGTCTGCATTTTATTTCCAAACCTCAACGCCCACGGGGAGATGGGGGATAAGGAGTCTTTTCCTATTCTCGTACTCCATGTTATTGTTATGTGCTTGTGCACCCATTGGATTTCTGGAAAGTCGGGGCCCATGGTCCGCAGTTTTATTTCTAAACAAAATGCAAAACATTAACAGGGTTCGCCAACGTAGAAAAACCCCTTGGGTTTTTTCAAGCTGGGCCGAGTTGAAAAAAACACCTAAAGGGTCACCTGGGTTTTATCAAAATGGATTCCATTTTGTTTTGCTTCTGCAAATTTGTAAATTTAATGAGCACCCAATATAATATATTTTTTTTCACAAGTAATAATAATATGAATGATGAGGTTTTCTCAGGGGCGAATTTCCGGCTAGGTGCATTAGGCGCGTGCCTAGGGCCTCGAAAACATATAATTGGATTTTCAGTTTTGGTTTTCGCGGACCAAAGCAAATCAATTCTTAAAGCGACTACTTTGTATTGTCAATTGATATTTTACTTTCTCATATTAATAATAACATATTTTTTCTTGCTGTTGTGATATTCAAAATTTTCGAGTTCTTATCGGTGTACGTATTTTGAAAGTAACGGTTAAAATAATTTTGAGTTCCTTGTAGTGGTTGGTAAAGAAGGTATTCACGCTTCCCACAGTTTTCATTGTTTAAGGCGAATTCTTAACAGGCCTGCTGTGCTATAAATTGCTTTCATGCTACTTCCAGTCAAAGGAACACATCTGTGTTGGCACCTTCCCACCTTCTTCCCGAGTTACGATTAGGAGTACTTGTAAAAATTTTCCTGCCGCCCCGGTGGCGCAGTGGTCAAAGCGATGGCCTCTGATCATTCGTTCGAATCCCGGTGAGGCATGGATGTTGTGTTTGTCTTACGGCACTGGCTCTCTCCCTTCCCTGGAACCAGTGACCCTAAATTAGGGACGGGCGACTGCTTATAACCCATTGAGTTGCTCACGGTGGTCGTTAAACCTCCACTCAAAAAAAAAAAAAAAAAAAAAATCCTGATGATCGGGCGTGTTTGCTGTTAATAGTTTATTTCCTTCGTGGTAGGATAATCAATGAAGAAAGAAATATTTTTCACAGGATAACTCTTCTTAGGACAATCAAGTTATTTCTCGAGGCTAATCCCTTTAAACTATCTTAAACCAAACGAGTTATTATTATTTAGGCTGAAAAAAATAAAGAAATTTGAGAACATCACTCTATCTCATTTAATAGTGTTAAAAGTAATTTATATTGTATTGCAATAACATTTTCTCATTACTTTCTGCTCCCTTGGGTTAATACTGATAATTATCAAGTATTCCCACCTTTTCTATTCCTTAAATCGACTTAAAAGTAGCTTTTGAAAAAGCAATAAAAAGTTTCAACGATACACTTACTCAAAAACCTACAGTTCCTACTTTTCGATTTATAAACAAGATCTTTTGCATTTAATAGTCGGTGGCAGCACTCGCCGCAAAAAAACGCCTGCATAAAAGCGCTCTAAGAGTACGATTTGAAAAATTCCTTCTTTGTTGGATAGTGTTTCCGATGCGAAATGTTTTTCTTATAAATTCAAAATTTTCAAGTAATTCATACACTTTCCGCTAGGGGGTACAAAGGTAAATTGCGTTTTGTGCGTTATTTCTGCTCCTAAAGCTCTGATTTGAAAAATTCTTCTTATATCGCATACAAGACCTGATGGAAAATATTTTTCACATAATTTCTAATGTTTGGCAAAGAATGGTTTAGCCACCAGGGGTCATATGTGTTAATTTCTGCTTCTGAAGTATTTGTTGCAAAATCTGGGCTCCTGAAAACTCGACTAATTTTTTTTTTCTTCGACCGATACCGCTCATACGGATAAACCTTTTGAGAATACTTTCTTCCTAAAATAATGCATGGTTTTCCCACCAGGGGACGTAAAGTCACATCTTATTTTTGTCGATATCTCTGTTTCTAAGAGTTCGTAAGCTCACGATTCCGTTTACAGCAATATCTGAGGGATTAAAAACCCGACTGAAAATTTTCTTTCATTGGTCAGATCTATTGATTTCCATACCGATTCCATTGACTTTGAATAGCTTTGATAAATTTAATTTGCTTCAGAACGGATTCAAAAGACGTGCTTATTACACCCGAAAATTCGATGTCAACTTTCTTGTTAAGTCAGCTTCAGACATCATAAATCCGTAAGATGGGCTCAGCTACTGAGACGTCTCCATCTGGTGGAGACGTGTCAGTAGCTGAGCCCATCTTACAATTCATAGATTTGTATCGATACCCTGATGCGCTATCACTGAGCGCTTACGCAAATTTCTCTGCTGATTTGATTACGATAAAACGCTATTATTATGCGCGGAAATGTAAACCTTAGTTCAGCTGGCAGCTGCCGTATTAAATTTAAATTTCGTTCTTTCTTTCTTTTGTGAGTTTGCTTTTGTCAACAGATCATCGTTTGGCAAAGCAACATATTTTTCTTATTGCCAAAATTTCGAAATTTAAAATTTAGTGTGAAAAGGTCCCCCAAAAATGATCTGTCACAGGGATTTCGATTCCGTTAAGACGCCCCTGGTAAATGGAATTAAATATCTGGAATGCGAATAATATGAATGTCAGTTATGGACAATGAAGGGGAGAGAGCTCAAACTGGCAGCATAGAAACCGTGAATTCATCCGTCTGTCAGCCTCTCGTCAGAACTATCACACGATTTCAGAAAGCGCAGGAAAGGAGGGAGAAACAGCGGACTGAAGTAGAAGGTGAAACAGGAAACAAAAGAAACAGGGGAAGTTAACATGCACTTAAATTTCTTGCGGAATGGCGTGGCATGGTGAATTAACATCAGCACGGAAGTGCTGATAATACATGTTTGATAGCAATTGATCGCCCCTTACCTTTTTGTTCAGTAAGAAAGACGGATATAAATTTCTCTTTGAATCAGTAATGTGCCTGTTTTTCAGTCGAACGCCTCTCATAGATGAAATATTCAGCAGGTAAAGAGCTCTGATGTTAACCATTTTTTTAATCAGAGATATCGGCTACCAACGGTTGTTGTAGCTCTAGGCATTTCTTTGCTGTACCTTCGGGAAGCTGATTGCGGATTATGAAATTGGTTTCAGTCTGTGGACCGTAGGATGGATCGCATTACAGCCATCTTGCAACTCACTTTGGCCAGTCGATAGTCTTCCGATCTCTCTCCGCCTAAGTTCATCTCTCAAATGATGTCTCACAACCACTACCACAAATCTACTGATACATCAAATCTGTGTTTATTGCCTTGTTTACAGTTCACACAGTTTTAACACGACTTTCCAGTAATATAATTAATATTTAAAATAAAATTATTTCAAAAGGGCGAGAGTCAAAGAAAAAATCCTCCAAATACGCGGTGTCAGTAAATAAACAAAGACATCGCTCTTTCCGCGTTTTAGCAACACATAGCAACCGAAAAATTGTTGCTATGATTACTATATAGCTAGTGCCGTTAATGCCCAACAGATGGAGACGTCTCAGTAGCTGAGCCCATCTTACGGATTTATGATGTCAGAAGCTGACTGAAAAACCCACATTGCGCAGTTGATTGCTACCCGCCGCAGCATAAGGCTAACGCGCTCCACTAGATATCGAGAGATCTGAGATTCAGATCCACAGCGGTGACCGAATAACATTTTTTCGGTTGTTGATAAAACGTGGAAAGAGCGATGCGTTTGTTTATTTATTATGAAATTATTTCTTTCTTAAATGTTCTATCCGATAGCCCTTTTTCTGGACTATGAACCTACATCTAGATTTCCAAGATAACAAGGCATTTCTTAAAATTGGTAGTGGTATTTTATTCCACTCCGCTTCCACTTCTTTCCATTAGTCCAATCATTGTTTTAGGTCTGCGTTTAGAAAGCGCTCCTTTCTTAAATGTTCTTTTCTTAGATGTTCTTTCTTAGATGTTCTTTCTTAAATGTTCTTTCTTAAATGTTCTTCCTTAAATGTTCTGTCTGATAGCCCTTTTTCTGGACTAGGAACCTACATCTAGATTTCCAAGATAAGGGCATCTCTTAAAATTCGTAGTGGTATTTTATTCCACTCTTCTTCCACTTCTTTCCATTAGTCCAATCATTGTTTTAGGTCTGCGTTTAGAAAGCGCTCCTTTCTTAAATGTTCTTTTCTTAGATGTTCTTTCTTAGATGTTCTTTCTTAGATGTTCTTTCTCAAATGTTCTTTCTTAGATGTTTTTTCTTAAATGTTCTTTCTTAGATGTTCTTTCTTAAATGTACTTTCTTAGACGTTTTTTCTTAAATGTTCTTTCTTAAATGTTCTGTCTGATAGCACTTTCTCTGGACTATGAACCTACATCTAGATTTCCAAGATAACAGGGCATCTCTTAAAATTGTTAGTGGTATTTTATTCCACTCCTCTTCCACTTCTTTCCATTAGTCCAATCATTGTTTTAGGTCTGCGTTTAGAAAGCGCTCCTTTCTTAAATGTTCTTTCTTAGATGTTCTTTCTTAGATGTTCTTTCTTAGATGTTCTTTCTTAAATGTTCTTTCTTAAATGTTCTTTCTTAAATGTTCTGTCTGATAGCCCTTTTTCTGGACTATGAACCTACATCTAGATTTCCAAGATAAGGGCATCTCTTAAAATTGGTAGTGGTATTTTATTCCACTCTTCTTCCACTTCTTTTCATTAGTCCAATCATTTTTTTAGGTCTGCGTTTAGAAAGCGCTCCTTTCTTAGATTTTATTTCTTAGATGTTCTTTCTTAAATGTTCTTTCCTAAGTGTTCTTTATTAGCTGTTCTTTCTTAGATGTTTTTTCTTAAATGTTCTTTCTTAGATGTTCTTTCTTAAATGTTCTTTCCTAAGTGTTCTTTATTAGCTGTTCTTTCTTAGATGTTTTTTCTTAAATGTTCTTTCTTAGATGTTCTTTCTTAAATGTACTTTCTTAGACGTTTTTTCTTAAATGTTCTTTCTTATATGTTCTGTCTGATAGCCCTTTCTCTGGACTATGAACTTACATCTAGATTTCCAAGATAGCAGCACATTTCTTAAAATTGGTAGTCTTAGTTTTTTCCACTCCTCTTCCACTGCTTTCCATTGTCCGATCATAGTTTTATGTGTGCGTTTAGAAAGCGCTCCTTTCTTAGATTTTCTTTCTTAGATGTTCTTTCTTAAATGTTCTTTCTTAAATGTTCTTTATTAGATGTTCTTTCTTAGATGTTCTTTCTTAAATGCACTTTCTTAGATGTTTTTCCTTAAATGTTCTTTCTGAGATATTCTTTTTTAAATGTTCTTTCTTAGATGTTCTTTTTTAAATTTTCTTTCTTAGATGTTCTTTTTTAAATGTTGTATCTGATAACTCTTTCTCTGGACTATGAATATACATCTAGATTTCCAAGATAACACGGCATTTCTTAAAATTGGTAGTGGTATTTTATTCCACTCCTCTTCCACTGCTTTCCATAGTCCGATTATAGTTTTAGGTCTGCGTTTAGAAAGCGCTCCTTTCTTAGATGTTCTTTCTCAGATGTTTTGATAGCCCTTTCTCTGGACTATGAACCGACATCTAGATTTCCAAGATAACAGGGCATTCCTCAAAATTGGCAGTCTTAGTTTATTCCACTCCTCTTCCACTGCTTTCCATTGTCCGATCATAGTTTTAGGTTTGCGTTTAGAAAGCGCTCCATTCTTAGATGTTCTTTCTTAGAAGTTCTTTCTTAAATGTTCTTTCTTAAATGTTCTATCTTAGATGTTCGTTCTTAGATGTTCTTTCTTAAATGTACTTTCTTAGATGTTTTTCCTTAAATGTTCTTTCTGATAGCCCTTTCTCTGGACTATGAACCTACATCTAGATTTCCAAGATAACAGGGCGTTTCGAATAATTGGTAGTGGTATTTTATTCCACTCCTCTTCCACTGCTTTACATAGTCCAATCATTGCTTAGGTCTTTATTAAAAAAGTGCTTCTGAAGGCCGAAAGGTCCATTGGTGACACATCAGGGGACTTTAAAAGAATATAACCAAAAGGTATGGACGCCTCTTTTTTCATTTTTGCAAAAAATAGTGCGGTAGATTTCGACTTAGGGCTGGTAGCCTTATCCTAATTGAGTTCTTCTCTTTGACGGGTCTTTGGATCTTATTTCTCCTTTAAATATAGGAGTTAAAATATTATTTTGGTAATATCTAGAATTGATTTTAATATCCTTTTCAATTTTTTCTTAATTTCAATTTCCCATTGTGTCATGAATCCTTTACCGAAGTTGCTTTGGATTCCTGGAACGAAGCTTGTAGGTCGTTTTCTTCTCTTTTGCGGTTATAAATCGACTTCGTTTAGGTAGATCAATGCTTCATCAACAGTCACAATAAATTTCCATGTCTCCGGCTAAGTTATTTTCATAAAGAAGTCTACACCGTGTTCTACGCTCATTCATGTACTTAGGTAAAAGGCGGTGAATATTATTATTTTTTGTTTAGAGTTTCAAATATTTGCTTATTGCCTTGTTTATATTTGCTACAGAGATTTTTAACGACTTAGTGATTGCTTTTTTAGTCGGTGCTGTGACGCATTACAGAGGTGAAAGCATGTGTCAAGACGATAAATCTACAGCGAGACATTCTGTCCGCGTAGCTCAGCTGGGAGAGCGACTTACTCCGGAGAGAGGGAACACGAGTTCGATGCCCGTAGAAGACAAACTTGTGTTTTCACAGTGCATTTTCTTTTAAGATCAGAGACCTTACTTTTCAAACAATCGTAAAAGTACATACTTTCTTTAGATATTCGTTTAGTGTTCTTTTTGCTGCTAAAAGCAATGCCTGACGAATTTTTCCTATGTTATTAATAATATTGCTTATTTTACATTTAGAAATGCTGATTCCATGATTTTCACATCGTTTTTTAAGTACAGAATCAGAATATTTCTCTTTGTGAAGAGAGAAAACATAACCCTCCATCCACAACTTGTTTACATGCACTATTTTCTTTGCAGGTAATATTTAACTCCAGCAGATATTTCTTTCCTTTTCATCTAACACACTGTTGCCGGTTTCAATTCTTTGAACTTCTTTTATTATCAGTAATTTCTTATCAGAGACGTTCTAAAAATGTATGAGCATCATGTGTAATGTTAGACACTTACCTTTCACAAAAAAGTAACGCAAGTACTCAATGGGATTTTCGAATGTTTTATTTTCCAATAAAAGAAATTTTCGTATTTAAAGGTTGATGTGCTGACCACTTTTAACTGCATAAATACAAAGGAAATGGAGACAGTCGCTCAGTTTTATGAGTGTAAATTTTGAGCACTTGGATTTTGAAATTTAGATATGGAATCCCATACTGATTTAATATACTGTGAACTGCATAAAAATGATAAAATAACAAGTTGAAAACACATGTAATATAAAATACGGAAAATCAAGTTGTCTTCCATGTAACTTAACTGCAGAAATTTAAAAATTTCATGGTCCTGGAACGGGAAACGATGAAATGCGGTTACGTTTTAAGGTAATTTCTGCGGTTTCGTTACTTTGGAGGAACATCCTAATGATTTTCATCTTTTAACGGTTGAACAATTATATTACTATAATTTGGGAATTCTAATGTTTAAAAGAATCAAAAATAATCTTTACCAGGATTTAATTTCAATTAATCTTCATACCCGTCAACATTCCACTAGAAACAAAAACAAATTAATACCTATGTTTGCTAGAACTGAACGATCTAAAGACCATATTAACTATGTCGGTCCTTTCTTTTGGAATACATTGCCTGAGGACTTAACAACTTTAAATAATATTTATGTATTTAAGAATAAACTTAAACAATACATTTTACGATCAACGTAACTGCAACACACTTGATTGCCACATACAAAGGTTGTTGGGGTCTTTTTCTGTTGTTGTTTTTATAAACTGGAGTGGCCTCTGTGGTCATGGGAGTCTAAATTAACTTTCTATAGCATTGACAATGAATATTTCGCTTGACACACTAACACGTTAATGATTAACTCTACTAGCTATCTTATTGATTACAATTCTTTTTTCTTTTTTTTATAAGCTGGAGTGGTCTCTGTGGTCTTGGGATTCTAAATGAACTTTCTATAGCATTGACAATGAATATTACGCTTGACACACTAAGACGTTAATGATTAACTCTACTAGCAATCTTATTATTGATTGCAATTCTTTTTTTTTTTTTTATAAACTGCAGTGGTCTCTGTGGTCTTGGGATTCTAAATGAACTTTCTATAGCATTGACAATGAATATTACGCTTGACACACTAAGACGTTAATGATTAACTCTACTAGCAATCTTATTATTGATTACAATTCTTTTTCTGGAGAGGTCTCTGTGGTCTTGGGATTCAAAATGAACTTTCTATAGCATTGACAATGAATATTACGCTTGACACACTAAGACGTTAATGATTAACTCTACTAGCAATCTTATCATTGATTGCAATTCTATTTTTTTTTTTTTATAAACTGCAGTGGTCTCTGTGGTCTTGGGATTCTAAATGAACTTTCTATAGCATTGACAATGAATATTACGCTTGACACACTAAGACGTTAATGATTAACTCTACTAGCAATCTTATCATTGATTGCAATTATTTTTTTTTTTATAAACTGCAGTGGTCTCTGTGGTCTTGGGATTCTAAATGAACTTTCTATAGCATTGACAATGAATATTACGCTTGACACACTAAGACGTTAATGATTAACTCTACTAGCAATCTTATCATTGATTGCAATTCTTTTTCTGGAGAGGTCTCTGTGGTCTTGGGATTCAAAATGAACTTTCTATAGCATTGACAATGAATATTACGCTTGACACACTAAGACGTTAATGATTAACTCTACTAGCAATCTTATCATTGATTGCAATTCTTTTTTTTTTTTTATAAACTGCAGTGGTCTCTGTGGTCTTGGGATTCTAAATGAACTTTCTATAGCATTGACAATGAATATTACGCTTGACACACTAAGACGTTAATGATTAACTCTACTAGCAATCTTATCATTGATTGCAATTCTTTTTCTGGAGAGGTCTCTGTGGTCTTGGGATTCAAAATGAACTTTCTATAGCATTGACAATGAATATTACGCTTGACACACTAAGACGTTAATGATTAACTCTACTAGCAATCTTATCATTGATTGCAATTCTTTTTTTTTATAAACTGCAGTGGTCTCTGTGGTCTTGGGATTCTAAATGAACTTTCTATAGCATTGACAATGAATATTACGCTTGACACACTAAGACGTTAATGATCAACTCTACTAGCAATCTTATCATTGATTGCAATACTTTTTTTTTTTTTTATAAACTGCAGTGGTCTCTGTGGTCTTGGGATTCTAAATGAACTTTCTATAGCATTGACAATGAATATTACGCTTGACACACTAACACGTTAATCACTAACTCTACTAGAAATCTTATTATTGATTACAATTCTTTTTTTCTTTTTTTAAACTGGAGTGCTCTGTGTGGTCTTGGGATTCTAAATGAACTTTCTATAGCATTGACAATGAATATTACGCTTGACACACTAAGACGTTAATGATTAACTCTACTAGCAATCTTATTATTGATTGCAATTCTTTTTTTTTCTTTTAAACTGGAGTGGTCTCTGTGGTCTTGGAATTCTAAATGAATTTCTATAGCATTGACAATGAATATTACGCTTGACACACTAACACGTTAATCATTAACTCTACTAGCAATCTTACTATTGATTACAATTCTTTTTTTCTTTTTTTTTAAACTGGAGTGGTCTCTGTGGTCTTGGGATTCTAAATGAACTTTCTATAGCATTGACAATGAATATTACGCTTGACACACTAAGACGTTAATGATTAACTCTACTAGCAATTTTATTATTGATTACAATTCTTTTTTTTTTTTTTTTTAAACTGGAGTCGTCTCTGTGGTCTTGGGATTCTAAATGAACTTTCTATAGCATTGACAATGAATATTTCGCTTGACACACTAACACATTAATGATTAACTCTACTAGCTATCTTATTGATTACAATTATTTTTTCTTTTTTTTTTTATAAGCTGGAGTGGTCTCTGTGGTCTTGGGATTCTAAATGAACTTTCTATAGCATTGACAATGAATATTACGCTTGACACACTAAGACGTTAATGATTAACTCTACTAGCAATCTTATCATTGATTACAGTTCTTTTTTTTTTTTATAAACTGGAGTGGTCTCTGTGGTCTTGGGATTCTAAATGAACTTTCTATAGCATTGACAATGAATATTACGCTTGACACACTAAGACGTTAATGATTAACTCTACTAGCAATCTTATTATTGATTACAATTCTTTTTTCTATAAACTGCAGTGGTCTCTGTGGTCTTGGGATTCAAAATGAACTTTCTATAGCATTGACAATGAATATTACGCTTGACACACTAAGACGTTAATGATTAACTCTACTAGCAATCTTATTATTGATTACAATTCTTTTTTCTATAAACTGCAGTGGTCTCTGTGGTCTTGGGATTCTAAATGAACTTTCTATAGCATTGACAATGAATATTACGCTTGACACACTAAGACGTTAATGATTAACTCTACTAGCAATTTTATCATTGATTACAATTCTTTTTTCTTTTTTTATAAACTGCAGTGGTCTCTGTGGTCTTGGAATTCTAAATGAACTTTCTATAGCATTGACAATGAATATTACGCTTGACACACTAACACGTTAATGATTAACTCTACTAGCAATCTTATTATTGATTACAATCCTTTTTTTTTCTGGAGTGGTCTCTGTGGTCTTGGGATTCCAAATGAACTTTCTATAGCATTGACAATGAATATTACGCTTGACACACTAAGACGTTAATGATTAACTCTACTAGCAATCTTATCATTGATTGCAATTCTTTTTTTCTTTTTTTTATAAACTGCAGTGGTCTCTGTGGTCTTGGGATTCTAAATGAACTTTCTATAGCATTGACAATGAATATTACGCTTGACACACTAAGACGTTAATGATTAACTCTACTAGCAATCTTATCATTGATTGCAATTCTTTTTTTTTTATAAACTGCAGTGGTCTCTGTGGTCTTGGGATTCTAAATGAACTTTCTATAGCATTGACAATGAATATTACGCTTGACACACTAACACGTTAATGATTAACTCTACTAGCAATTTTATTATTGATTACAATTCTTTTTTTTATAAACTGGAGTGGTCTCTGTGGTCTTGGGATTCTAAATGAACTTTCTATAGCATTGACAATGAATATTACGCTTGACACACTAACACGTTAATGATTAACTCTACTAGCAATTTTATTATTGATTACAATTCTTTTTTTCTGGAGTGGTCTCTGTGGTCTTGGGATTCTAAATGAACTTTCTATAGCATTGACAATGAATATTTCGCTTGACACACTAACACGTTAATGATTAACTCTACTAGCTATCTTATTGATTACAATTATTTATTTCATTTTTTTATAAGCTGGAGTGGTCTCTGTGGTCTTGGGATTCTAAATGAACTTTCTATAGCATTGACAATGAATATTACGCTTGACACACTAAGACGTTAATGATTAACTCTACTAGCAATCTTATCATTGATTGCAATTCTTTTTTTTTTTTTATAAACTGCAGTGGTCTCTGTTTTCTTGGGATTCTAAATGAACTTTCTATAGCATTGATAATGAATATTACGCTTGACACACTAAGACGTTAATGATTAACTCTACTAGCAATCTTATCATTGATTGCAATTCTTTTTTTTTTATAAACTGCAGTGGTCTCTGTGGTCTTGGGATTCTAAATGAACTTTCTATAGCATTGACAATGAATATTACGCTTGACACACTAAGACGTTAATGATTAACTCTACTAGCAATCTTATTATTGATTACAATTCTTTTTTTTATAAACTGCAGTGGTCTCTGTGGTCTTGGGATTCAAAATGAACTTTCTATAGCATTGACAATGAATATTACGCTTGACACACTAAGACGTTAATGATTAACTCTACTAGCAATCTTATTATTGATTACAATTCTTTTTTTTTTTTATAAACTGCAGTGGTCTCTGTGGTCTTGGGATTCTAAATGAACTTTCTATAGCATTGACAATGAATATTACGCTTGACACACTAAGACGTTAATGATTAACTCTACTAGCAATCTTATCATTGATTGCAATTTTTTTTTTATAAACTGCAGTGGTCTCTGTGGTCTTGGGATTCTAAATGAACTTTCTATAGCATTGACAATGAATATTACGCTTGACACACTAAGACGTTAATGATTAACTCTACTAGCAATCTTATTATTGATTACAATTCTTTTTTTTTTTTTATAAACTGCAGTGGTCTCTGTGGTCTTGGGATTCTAAATGAACTTTCTATAGCATTGACAATGAATATTACGCTTGACACACTAAGACGTTAATGATTAACTCTACTAGCAATCTTATCATTGATTGCAATTCTTTTTTCTTTTTTTATAAACTGCAGTGGTCTCTGTGGTCTTGGAATTCTAAATGAACTTTCTATAGCATTGACAATGAATATTACGCTTGACACACTAACACGTTAATGATTAACTCTACTAGCAATTTTATTATTGATTACAATTCTTTTTTTCTTTTTTTTTAAACTGGAGTGGTCTCTGTGGTCTTGGAATTCTAAATGAACTTTCTATAGCATTGACAATGAATATTACGCTTGACACACTAACACGTTAATGATTAACTCTACTAGCTATCTTATCATTGATTGCAATTCTTTTTTCATAAACTGTAGTGGTCTCTGTGCTCTTGGGATTCTAAATGAACTTTCTATAGCATTGACAATGAATATTACGCTTGACACACTAAGACGTTAATGATTAACCTCTACTAGCAATTTTATTATTGATTACAATTCTTTTTTTTATAAACTGGAGTGGTCTCTGTGGTCTTGGGATTCTAAATGAACTTTCTATAGCATTGACAATGAATATTTCGCTTGACACACTAACACGTTAATGATTAACTCTACTAGCAATCTTATTATTGATTACAATTCTTTTTTTTTCTGGAGTGGTCTCTGTGGTCTTGGGATTCTAAATGAACTTTCTATAGCATTGACAATGAATATTACGCTTGACACACTAAGACGTTAATGATTAACTCTACTAGCAATCTTATCATTGATTACAATTATTTATTTCATTTTTTTATAAGCTGGAGTGGTCTCTGTGGTCTTGGGATTCTAAATGAACTTTCTATAGCATTGACAATGAATATTACGCTTGACACACTAAGACGTTAATGATTAACTCTACTAGCAATCTTATCATTGATTGCAATTCTTTTTTTTTTTATAAACTGCAGTGGTCTCTGTGGTCTTGGGATTCTAAATGAACTTTCTATAGCATTGACAATGAATATTACGCTTGACACACTAAGACGTTAATGATTAACTCTACTAGCAATCTTATCATTGATTGCAATTCTTTTTTTTTTTTTTATAAACTGCAGTGGTCTCTGTGGTCTTGGGATTCTAAATGAACTTTCTATAGCATTGACAATGAATATTACGCTTGACACACTAAGACGTTAATGATTAACTCTACTAGCAATCTTATTATTGATTACAATTCTTTTTTTTTTTTTTTAAACTGGAAGTGGTCTCTGTGGTCTTGGGATTCTAAATGAACTTTCTATAGCATTGACAATGAATATTACGCTTGACACACTAAGACGTTAATGATTAACTCTACTAGCAATCTTATTATTGATTACAATTCTTTTTTTTTTTATAAACTGCAGTGGTCTCTGTGGTCTTGGGATTCTAAATGAACTTTCTATAGCATTGACAATGAATATTACGCTTGACACACTAAGACGTTAATGATTAACTCTACTAGCAATTTTATCATTGATTGCAATTCTTTTTTTTATAAACTGCAGTGGTCTCTGTGGTCTTGGGATTCTAAATGAACTTTCTATAGCATTGACAATGAATATTACGCTTGACACACTAACACGTTAATGATTAACTCTACTAGCAATCTTATTATTGATTACAATTCTTTTTTTCTTTTTTTATAAACTGGAGTGGTCTCTGTGGTCTTGGGATTCTAAATGAACTTTCTATAGCATTGACAATGAATATTACGCTTGACACACTAAGACGTTAATGATTAACTCTACTAGCAATCTTATCATTGATTGCAATTCTTTTTTCTTTTTTTATAAACTGCAGTGGTCTCTGTGGTCTTGGAATTCTAAATGAACTTTCTATAGCATTGACAATGAATATTACGCTTGACACACTAACACGTTAATGATTAACTCTACTAGCAATTTTATTATTGATTACAATTCTTTTTTTTTTTATAAACTGCAGTGGTCTCTGTGGTCTTGGGATTCTAAATGAACTTTCTATAGCATTGACAATGAATATTTCGCTTGACACACTAAGACGTTAATGATTAACTCTACTAGCAATCTTATTATTGATTACAATTCTTTTTTTCATAAGCTGGAGTGGTCTCTGTGGTCTTGGGATTCTAAATGAACTTTCTATAGCATTGACAATGAATATTACGCTTGACACACTAAGACGTTAATGATTAACTCTACTAGCAATCTTATCATTGATTGCAATTCTTTTTTTTTTTTATAAACTGCAGTGGTCTCTGTGGTCTTGGGATTCTAAATGAACTTTCTATAGCATTGACAATGAATATTACGCTTGACACACTAAGACGTTAATGATTAACTCTACTAGCAATCTTATTATTGATTACAATTCTTTTTCTGGAGTGGTCTCTGTGGTCTTGGGATTCAAAATGAACTTTCTATAGCATTGACAATGAATATTACGCTTGACACACTAAGACGTTAATGATTAACTCTACTAGCAATCTTATCATTGATTGCAATTCTTTTTTTTTTTTTTATAAACTGCAGTGGTCTCTGTGGTCTTGGGATTCTAAATGAACTTTCTATAGCATTGACAATGAATATTACGCTTGACACACTAAGACGTTAATGATTAACTCTACTAGCAATCTTATCATTGATTGCAATTCTTTTTTTTTTATAAACTGCAGTGGTCTCTGTGGTCTTGGGATTCTAAATGAACTTTCTATAGCATTGACAATGAATATTACGCTTGACACACTAAGACGTTAATGATTAACTCTACTAGCAATCTTATCATTGATTGCAATTCTTTTTTATAAACTGCAGTGGTCTCTGTGGTCTTGGGATTCTAAATGAACTTTCTATAGCATTGACAATGAATATTACGCTTGACACACTAAGACGTTAATGATTAACTCTACTAGCAATCTTATCATTGATTGCAATTCTTTTTTTTTTTTTATAAACTGCAGTGGTCTCTGTGGTCTTGGGATTCTAAATGAACTTTCTATAGCATTGACAATGAATATTACGCTCGACACACTAATACGTTAATGATTAACTCTACTAGCAATTTTATTATTGATTACAATTCTTTTTTTCTTTTTTTAAACTGGAATGGTCTCTGTGGTCTTGGAATTCTAAATGAATTTCTATAGCATTGACAATGAATATTACGCTTGACACACTAACACGTTAATCACTAACTCTACTAGAAATCTTATTATTGATTACAATTCTTTTTTCTTTTTTTTTTAAACTGGAGTGGTCTCTGTGGTCTTGGGATTCTAAATGAACTTTCTATAGCATTGACAATGAATATTACGCTTGACATACTAAGACGTTAATGATTAACTCTACTAGCAATCTTATCATTGATTGCAATTCTTTTTTTTTTTTTTTAAACTGGAGTGGTCTCTGTGGTCTTGGAATTCTAAATGAATTTCTATAGCATTGACAATGAATATTACGCTTGACACACTAACACGTTAATCATTAACTCTACTAGCAATCTTATTATTGATTACAATTCTTTTTTTCTTTTTTTTTTAAACTGGAGTGGTCTCTGTGGTCTTGGGATTCTAAATGAACTTTCTATAGCATTGACAATGAATATTACGCTTGACACACTAAGACGTTAATGATTAACTCTACTAGCAATTTTATTATTGATTACAATTCTTTTTTTTTCTTTAGTGGTCTCTGTGGTCTTGGGATTCTAAATGAATTTTCTATAGCATTGACAATGAATATTTCGCTTGACACACTGACACGTTAATGATTAACTCTACTAGCTATCTTATTGATTACAATTATTTTTTTCTTTTTTTTATAAGCTGGAGTGGTCTCTGTGGTCTTGGGATTCTAAATGAACTTTCTATAGCATTGACAATGAATATTACGCTTGACACACTAAGACGTTAATGATTAACTCTACTAGCAATCTTATCATTGATTGCAATTCTTTTTTTTTTTTTTATAAACTGCAGTGGTCTCTGTGGTCTTGGGATTCTAAATGAACTTTCTATAGCATTGACAATGAATATTACGCTTGACACACTAAGACGTTAATGATTAACTCTACTAGCAATCTTATCATTGATTACAATTCTTTTTTTTTTTTTTTTTTATAAACTGCAGTGGTCTCTGTGGTCTTGGGATTCTAAATGAACTTTCTATAGCATTGACAATGAATATTACGCTTGACACACTAAGACGTTAATGATTAACTCTACTAGCAATCTTATTATTGATTGCAATTCTTTTTTTCTTTTTTTATAAACTGCAGTGGTCTCTGTGGTCTTGGGATTCTAAATGAACTTTCTATAGCATTGACAATGAATATTACGCTTGACACACTAACACGTTAATGATTAACTCTACTAGCAATCTTATTATTGATTACAATTCTTTTTTTTTTTTTATAAACTGCAGTGGTCACTGTGGTCTTGGGATTCTAAATGAAATTTCTATAGCATTGACAATGAATATTACGCTTGACACACTAAGACGTTAATGATTAACTCTACTAGCAATCTTATCATTGATTGCAATTTTTTTTTTTTTATAAACTGCAGTGGTCTCTGTGGTCTTGGGATTCTAAATGAACTTTCTATAGCATTGACAATGAATATTACGCTTGACACACTAAGACGTTAATGATTAACTCTACTAGCAATCTTATCATTGATTACAATTCTTTTTTTATAAACTGCAGTGGTCTCTGTGGTCTTGGGATTCTAAATGAACTTTCTATAGCATTGACAATGAATATTACGCTTGACACACTAACACGTTAATGATTAACTCTACTAGCAATCTTATTATTGATTACAATTCTTTTTTTTTTTTTTATAAACTGGAGTGGTCTCTGTGGTCTTGGAATTCTAAATGAATTTCTATGCATTGACAATGAATATTACGCTTGACACACTAACACAATAATGATTAACTCTACTAGCAATTTTATTATTGATTGCAATTCTTTTTTTTTTTTTTTTAAACTGGAGTGGTCTCTGTGGTCTTGGGATTCTAAATGAACTTTCTATAGCATTGACAATGAATATTACGCTTGACACACTAAGACGTTAATGATTAACTCTACTAGCAATCTTATCATTGATTGCAATTCTTTTTTTTTTTATAAACTGCAGTGGTCTCTGTGGTCTTGGGATTCTAAATGAACTTTCTATAGCATTGACAATGAATATTACTCTTGACACACTAAGACGTTAATGATTAACTCTACTAGCAATCTTATTATTGATTACAGTTCTTTTTCTGGAGTGGTCTCTGTGGTCTTGGGATTCTAAATGAACTTTCTATAGCATTGACAATGAATATTACGCTTGACACACTAAGACGTTAATGATTAACTCTACTAGCAATTTTATCATTGATTGCAATTCTTTTTTTTTTTATAAACTGCAGTGGTCTCTGTGGTCTTGATATTCTAAATGAACTTTCTATAGCATTGACAATGAATATTACGCTTAACACACTAACACGTTAATGATTAACTCTACTAGCAATCTTATTATTGATTACAATTCTTTTTTTCTTTTTTTATAAACTGCAGTGGTCTCTGTGGTCTTGGAATTCTAAATGAATTTCTATAGCATTGACAATGAATATTACGCTTGACACACTAACACGTTAATGATTAACTCTAGTAGCAATTTTATTATTGATTACAATTCTTTTTTTTTTTCTGGAGTGGTCTCTGTGGTCTTGGGATTCTAAATGAACTTTTTATAGCATTGACAATGAATATTTCGCTTGACACACTAACACGTTAATGATTAACTCTACTAGCTATCTTATTGATTACAATTCTTTTTTCTTTTTTTTATAAGCTGGAGTGGTCACTGTGGTCTTATGATTCTAAATGAAATTTCTATAGCATTGACAATGAATATTACGCTTGACACACTAAGACGTTAATGATTAACTCTACTAGCAATCTTATCATTGATTGCAATTTTTTTTTTTTTATAAACTGCAGTGGTCTCTGTGGTCTTGGGATTCTAAATGAACTTTCTATAGCATTGACAATGAATATTACGCTTGACACACTAAGACGTTAATGATTAACTCTACTAGCAATCTTATCATTGATTGCAATTCTTTTTTTTATAAACTGCAGTGATCTCTGTGGTCTTGGGATTCTAAATGAACTTTCTATAGCATTGACAATGAATATTACGCTTGACACACTAACACGTTAATGATTAACTCTACTAGCAATCTTATTATTGATTACAATTCTTTTTTCTTTTTTTTTAAACTGGAGTGGTCTCTGTGGTCTTGGAATTCTAAATGAATTTCTATGCATTGACAATGAATATTACGCTTGACACACTAACACAATAATGATTAACTCTACTAGCAATTTTATTATTGATTACAATTCTTTTTTTCTATAGTGGTCTCTGTGGTCTTTGGATTCTAAATGAACTTTCTATAGCATTGACAATGAATATTACGCTTGACATACTAACACGTTAATCATTAACTCTACTAGCAATCTTATTATTGATTACAATTCTTTTTTCTTTTTTTCATAAACTGGAGTGGTCTCTGTGGTCTTGGGATTCTAAATAAACTTTCTATAGCATTGACAATTAATATTACGCTTGACACGCTTACACGTTAATAATCAACTCTACTAGCAATCTTATTATTGATTACAATTCTTTTTTTATAAACTGGAGTGGTCTCTGTGGTCTTGGGATTGTAAATGAACTTTCTATAGCATTTATAACGAAGTAAATTTCTCCGTCATTTTTGGTCTACGCCCGGATTCGAACCCGAGTTCGCTTATTGCAGAACATGTCGCTCTACCAACTGAGCTACGCAGACGTTCATTCTGATTGCTATGTGCCTTTATGTCGTTTGCGTCCTGCTGGCAGGTACGTCACATCCCTACCCCCGAAATAGGGCCGGGTGCATGGCCCACTGGTCAACTGTGACCATGAATCGTTGCAGGCAGCCATCCACTGTAGAACGTGCACTTGAGAACTCCCAGTCAATCTGGTGCGTGGAATGCAACGTCACACACATTTATTTTTCGAAGCGCTGGAGAAGGGATTCTCTGTTTTTTCCTATCTCGCGGTGTGGAAGTAACATCACACCATTGCGAGATTTTGAACGGTCGGGTCATCGGGATAGTTCGGGCGCCATTATAACGAAGTAAATTTCTCTGTCATTTTTGGTCTACGCCGGGATTCGAACCCGAGTCCGGTTATTCCAGAACAAGTCGCTCTACCAACTGAGCTACGCAGACGTTCATTCTGATTGCTATGTGCATTTATGTTGTGTGCGTCCTGCTGGCAGGTACGTCACACATTGACAATGAATATTACGCTTGACACACTAACACGTTAATGATTAACCCTACTAGCTATCTTATTATACATTACAATTCTTTTTTTTTTGTTTTTGTTTGGGGGTTTAACGACCACCGTGAGCAACTCAATGGGCTATAAGCAGTTGTCCGTCCCTAATTTAGGGTCACTGGTTCCAGGGAAGGGAGAGGACCAGTGCCGTGAGACAAATGCAACATCCATGCCTCACCGGGATCCGAACTCGGACCCCTTTCGGACGAATGATCAGAGGCCATCGCGCTATTGGGGCGGCTGACTACAATTCTTGATCAGTTATTAGAGTATTTTGGTTTTAAAATATTTGGTTACAATATTGAATGATATCGACTCCATCTGCTTTAGTAACAAATTTGAGTTAATAATGATAACTGTCTCTCAGAGCTGTCGATCACTGGAATACCTATTTGACTTCCTGTTTTGCTGTATTTCGGGAAAAGAGGGCCAGTCAGGCATATTCGACCTTTTTCCTTTTACGTCCCTGTTGTTGCTTAATTTGTCAGTCACTATCTTCACTAAATACGTATTCTATGTTTTGTGACAAATAAAATAAATGAAATGAAATGAACAGGTTGATTTATGTCCGTATTAATTATTCCATGTGTTTTCAACTTGATATTTAGTCATTTGCTGTTACTTATCGCTACGATGGAACACGTTTGCTTCGACTAGTGCAGTGAAAATATGACGTCTCAGATAATCCTCAGTTGTTTGGATTTCATTGTTCTGGTTGGTGTACTGGTTATCATACTCCAGCGCAAATCGGGAGATTTTTTTTCGATTTTCGTTCCAGGATGATAAAATGTTCATATTTCTGTGGTTATGCTGCATGGCAGAGCAGCTTGATTTATGTCAGTATGATAAAATAATCTCATTATTTCTTAGATGTTTGGAAAAAAAGTTCTTTATTCAAGCTCATCGTCCATTCGAAAGAATGCTGACTTGATTTGGGGAATGTTCCTTGCCTTTGCTTTACCCTTATTATTATCATTATACGATATCATTTAAATAACACGCAACTTTTGCTCATTGAATCTTTTCGTTCATTATAATGGAAACGGGAAATGTGAAAGCAGAGGATTTCCGTACCAATTAAATTTTGCCTTCGGTAAGACGATAACACCGCTATGCAATAAATGTTTAAGGATAACTCTCGCTTATTTCTTTGTAGACATCAGAAGCCGACCTCTCAAAAATAGTTTTTGTGCTAATACACGATTGTTCAACAAATAAGAGATTCCGAAACAAACATAAAAGTCCCGCTGATTGGGTTCTTGTACGAAACACATGTTTCGTACAAGAAGCTGTTGCAGCTGGCGACACCCTCAACACTTGGCTCAAGAGAAGCAGGTTTGTAGTCATTAAAGTAGGCAAAAATAATAAAGCGGAAATGCCAGCTCAGAATTCATTAGCAGAGCTGCTCTCAAAATGTAATGAGTTTTCTAAATCCCCTCTGAGAATAATGATGGGGAGAAGCAAAGCAGAAGGCCGCATATGCGAGTTTATATATATATATATATACGCGTATGTCTGATATAATGCTCTTCGTTCCTGCATAAATTTGCAATGTTGTTTTACTTTAGACGAGTTGCTAATTCACAGACGTAGATACCAAATTTTCCGAAACTGTGAATAAAATGTTTTCGTGGAGGTGTCATTGCGTAATTACACAATTCACCGAAACTCTAGTAAACTTCCATTTGGACGAGTTTCGTTCGTCGGTGATAAACAACCTTCCTTTTTGTCTAACACGCAGAGAGTTTACTGTGTATGAATTTCTCAATTCCCTACTTACTTGGAATTCCAGGATTTAACCATTCTAATGGATATATTTATCTTGCATCCGCTGCAATTAAAATACTAATCAACATCTAAACAATCTTTGTCTATTACATGCGCATTGCTGTTTTCTTACTCCTCAAAAGCAAAAGTGAGTATTATTAATATTGGGGTGGCCGGAATAAAATTGCCGCATGGTTTTCATTAAGGGGACGAGTACAAATCGTTGTTCGTCCGAGAAACGCTTTGAATGTGGGGCAATTTTCCGAGTTTCCGAAATATGTGTGGCAGTTTCCCCATGGTGCCTATACCTAAAGTGCCCCGGGGCCCTTTCGGAAATAACATCGTTCAGACGGACCTCTATATAGATTTCACTTAGAGTACAAAAGATGACACGGGGGCCTATTTGATAATAATATGTTATAATGCTGTACGTTCTGAGCACTACATTCTAAAAGATATTATTTCCAAAAAGGAACGTTACGTTTTGAGAGGTCAGTACGTTCTGAGAGGTACCGCTGCGAATGTAAACCATAATCTTCTGAACCAATGGTTATCTCGACCAATGCTGCCTACCAGTCGTTACTGTCGACTAGTCAATACGGTCGTCTGATCGTTATGTTGTTTAATCGTGCTGTCGACCAATCGTTACTGTTGACTAGTCGTTACGGTCGTCTGATCGTTATGTCGTTTAATCGTGCTGTCGAGCAATCGTTACTGTCGACTAGTCGTTACGGTCGTCTGATCGTTATGTCGTTTAATCGTGCTGTCGACCAATCGTTACTGTCGACTAGTCGTTACGGTCGTCTGATCGTTATGTCGTTTAATCGTGCTGTCGAGCAATCGTTACTGTCGACTAGTCGTTACGGTCGTCTGATCGTTATGTCGTTTAATCGTGCTGTCGAGCAATCGTTACTGTCGACTAGTCGTTACGGTCGTCTGATCGTTATGTCGTTTAATCGTGCTGTCGACCAATCGTTACTGTCGAATAATAGTTACTGTCGACTAGTCGTTACGGTCGTCTGATAGTTATGTCGTTTAATCGTGCTGTCGACCAATCGTTACTGTTGACTAGTCGTTACGGTCGTCTGATCGTTATGTTGTTTAATCGTGCTGTCGACCAATCGTTACTGTTGACTAGTCGTTACGGTCGTCTGATCGTTATGTCGTTTAATCGTGCTGTCGAGCAATCGTTACTGTCGACTAGTCGTTACGGTCGTCTGATCGTTATGTCGTTTAATCGTGCTGTCGACCAATCGTTACTGTCGACCAATCGTTACTGTCGACCAATCGTTACTGTCTACCAGTCGTTACTGTCGACTAGTCAATACGGTCGTCTGATCCTTATGTTGTTTAATCGTGCTGTCGACCAATCGTTACTGTTGACTAGTCGTTACGGTCGTCTGATCGTTATGTCGTTTAATCGTGCTGTCGAGCAATCGTTACTGTCGACTAGTCGTTACTGTCTACCAGTCGTTACTGTCGACTAGTCAATACGGTCGTCTGATCCTTATGTTGTTTAATCGTGCTGTCGACCAATCGTTACTGTTGACAAGTCGTTACGGTCGTCTGATCGTTATGTCGTTTAATCGTGCTGTCGAGCAATCGTTACTGTCGACTAGTCGTTACGGTCGTCTGATCGTTATGTCGTTTAATCGTGCTGTCGACCAATCGTTACTGTCGACCAATAGTTACTGTCGACTAGTCGTTACGGTCGTCTGATAGTTATGTCGTTTAATCGTGCTGCCGACCTATCGTTACTGTCAACCAATCGGGTGTTGACCAATCGTTACTGTCGAACTATCGTTACTGTCGAACTATCGTTACTGTCGACCAGTGTGGTGTTGACCAATCGTTATGTCGACCAATCGTTATTCGACCAATCGTGCGGCATCGAACGTGTCAACGGGTCAGGTCAAGGTGTTCGAGACCCAATTTTGATCCGGTTTTATTCCCGTTTTATTTTTGAAAAGAGGTAAATATATTCCAAAAGAAAAATGCGCGTTTTAGAATTCTGTAGTCGATACTGGTGCCCACGGAGTGAGTAATGATTTGCCATACAAAAATATTGTCGTCTCTTTCTTAAAGCAACGAAGATTTCCACCGATGGAAGTCAGATACACTGACACCATATCGTAAAAAAGATACTTCCTTTGCGTTCTTTTACAGTGCGGTTGTCCAGGGCAAGGTACAGGCAAACTCCATTCGTGTGTTACTCAGCATTGAACAATCAGAGGTTTTTTGATTGATATGCTAACATCCCGTGACATGTCATGTCGAAATTAACTCCTTATTTGTTAATATGGATGGATTTAATATTAAGGAGGTTGAGATAGGCATCGAGGCCAAGAAATACGGGCTTGTTGATAACCACAAGGGGAAGAGTGAATGCTGGAAATTGTTTCGTCTCATTAAGGAACCGGTGAATAATTCTATGTTGTTTGCTCTTGCTTGTTGCTCAAATGTGGAAAGCGTTTAATTACAAAGAAAGATGTCGACGGTGTAATAAAAGATTATGGAACCAAAAATCGAACGGGCCATAGGAAAGCATGCGCACCTCCATCAAAGCGTGAAAAGAGTGAACAATCTAAATACATTTGTGCAGTCGTAAATAATGATTCTTGTTGTAATGCACTCCATGGTCACGGTCATAGTAAGCCATTATTTCTGGATTACGCAAAATAGTGGCACCAAAAATGGCACTAATATTTAGTAAGTAACCAAATTTTATAAAAAAAAAAAGGATTTCAGTTATTAAATATCAAGCAGTTATTGGGATGAATGCATATATTACGTTTGTACATATCATCATCATCATCATTGTCAACCATTATCAATCCACTGCTGGACGAAGGTCTCCCCAAGTTTAATCCACAACGGTCTGTCTTGTGCCAGTCTCCTCCATGTCACCCCTGCATACTTTCGAATTTCATCCACCCATCTCCCATGTGGTCTTCTTCTGGGTCTTTTCCTGTCCCTTGGAATCCAATCTAAAATTTCGGCCGTCCATCGATGATCTGTCCTTCTGGCAGTATGTCCAGCCCATTGCCATTTCAGGGATTTAACTCTGATCATGATGTCTTCCACTCTTGTCATTTTTCGGATCCACGAGTTCCTCTTCTTATCTCTCCTGGTTATACCAAGCATGCACCTCTCCATGCTTCTTTGAGTTGTCTGCAGTCTTTGTATAACTCTTTTAGTTAAGGTCCACGTTTCTGCACCATACGTAAGCACTGGAAGCATGCATTGATCAAACACTTTTCTTTTAAGACATAATGGCATATTGCTCTTGAAAATTATGCTGTTTCTTCCAAAAGCTCTCCAGGCAAGTTTTGTACGCCGATTAATTTCTTCATCAATGTGACCCTCACTTGATATCTGCTGTCCAAGATAAACGTACGTGTCTGTTATCTCCAGCTTTTCTCCATCAATCAATAAATCTTCATTTCTTGTAAAAGCATTGTACATCACTTTTGTCTTCTGAAAGTTCATTTTTAATCCCACTTCTTTACTCTTGTCAGCAAGTTCCTGGATCATACTCTGCAGCTCTGATGGGGTAGTTGCAAAAATGACTACGTCATCAGCAAAACGGAGGTGGGTTAGATAATCTCCATTAATCTTTATCCCTTTGTTTTCCCAGCTCAGCGACTGAAAAACACCCTCCAATGTGTCATTAAAGAGCTTCGGAGATATGGTGTCACCTTGTCTCACTCCCTTTCCAATTTTTATGTGTGTTGTATTTTCAAACAGCCGAAGGCTACAGCACAATAGATCATATCCACGTACTGAGAGAACTAATTGAAAGAGCGAGGGAATATGAACTTCCATTGTACATATATGTATATAAAAATTGAGTTTCGAATTTATAGTTCAAAGCAGATTTGCCCGGGTCAGTTACGTGTCCGGGTCCGAAATATTTGACCCGTTTCCAACTGTGCTCCGATCCCAACTATTAATAATAGCTATAATGTCCCCTTCAAAAATGAATCAGCAGTAGGAAATGACGGAAGAACAAGTAAAAGTTTTGGAGCGCTAGCCAAAATATCGCCCTCCATCGAAGATTAGAATTAAACAGTCAATATATGAGGTAGAAAGTATAATTTCTCAAGTTTCACTCCAGAAGATCGTGATATGACCAGGCGTTTTCCGGTATCGAAATTAAAAAGTAGTACGTGAATTTTAAAAGGAGGAATTTTGAAAAAAGAACTTTAAGGAAAGTAACAGTCAAATTGAGGAAGTATTAGATAATCTGGGTGATATGACTTTAGATTATCGATTACCCTAACTGACAAATGGAATCAGATTGCCATTATGAACAGATCTAATAACATTAGAAAACTTATGCTGATCAATCCGACTCAAGTCTGCAGTCGACGAATCCTTTAAACAGGAAAGTTCAAGCTCTAGCCAGGGACAAAGATCTACCGGAAACTATTAGAATATCAGCGAAACTTCCTCCGGGCCCTACAATTCCACCACTATTTGGACGATTAAAAATTATAAACCTGGATCTGCCTTTAGACCTATTGTATCAACGAACAAATCTCCTACGTACATATTAGAAAAATCCCTGGCTAAATTTTTCTCTGAACGTTTCTTCGATTACGTGATCAAGTCAACAAAAAAATTCGGGGAGCTCGCAAGAATATTGACTATATTTGACAGTGACATAATGAGAAGTTTCAAAATAGTGTCTTTGTATCCATCTATACCAATACCAAAAGCCGTTGGAAACCTTGAAGGAATACTCGTCACTTCCCGTAAATTTACACCGATCCAAACTAAGAAAATTATCGGCGCCTTAAATCTTGTTACTAAGCACAACTATTTCCAAAAGAATGAAGACATCTACAAACAAACAAAAAGAGCACCGACGTGTTCACCTTTATCTTCATAAGCAGTACTTAGACCACTAGAAGATATTATTACCTTTTTAAATTGTGTCAAGAACTCCGAGTGTGAACCCGCTACGCTGACGATATATTCTTCATACGGAAATATGGAGTAGACGAATTCAATGATTTCATGCACAAAATAAACAACCTATACAATACAATAAGCTTTACCATGAAGCTTGAAATGGATGGGAAATTGATTTATCTTGACGCCGCGCTCAAAGAAGTAAAACATCTAGCCTCGATTTTGACGTTTATTATAAACTGACCGCAGTACCGAACCTTGGCCCTCCTGATTCGCACTGCCCAAAAGAGTACAGACTTTCTACGTTCAGAACATAGTTCTACCATTACACGACAAAAGGGGGCGAACGTCAAAAGGGCGATACGACAGAAGGCTGACGTGATGAAAGTGCGAACGTCAAATGGGCGACTTGACGAAAGTGCGCACGTCAAATGGACGACTTGACGAAAGTGCGCACGTCAAATGGACGACTTGACGAAAGTGCGCACACCAAAAGGGTGATTCGATAAATGGGCAGTACGATAAAAGGATGTACGGCAAAATAGCGATGTGACAAGAAAGCGATACGACAAAAGGTGCTGCGACAAAAGGGCGCATTACTACCAGAATAACGATTCAATAAACTCTGAGAACTATTTAACCAATTTGCGAGAAACGTTAAGAACATAAAAATTTCCAAATTGCTTACTGTATTTCATTGTATATTTAAATCCCAGCGAAAGTGAACGTTAATTTTTCTGTACTTTAATAACCTATAGGGAGTGCTTTCAAAAAGATATTATTACCAAAATGGCCCGTGAGGACTTCGAGCAAATTGTTTATTTATTTGTATCCCAATTTTGCACTGACGTGACATTACTGTTACTGAAATGCAACCTATACAGAAGGCTCTCTAAACAATATTATTTCTAAAAAGGCTCCGAGGGCCCTGTGAGTAAATTGCTTAATTCTTTGTGTACTCAAATTCCAGCTGAAATCAGACGTGATAATTTTTGTACTCCAAATGGAAAATCCTATAGAAAAGTTTGTAGTTGAAGCACAAAAATGTGTATATAAGAAGAAGGCATATAAGCATGAAACCTGTCCGTATTTATTATTGTATAGCATCGCAAGAAACACCCAGTTACCCTAGCCAGTTTGTCTTCTGTAGTACATTACAAGGCAGCTGAAGTCTGACATACAATTTTTCAGCACTCCCATGGACGGGTTTTACACTAGGGAAACGGCAAATTCGTACCCGGCGAAATGGTACCCGGCAAACTCGTACCCGGGAGATTGGTTCCCTTCTGTTGCTACGACGTTACGGAGGCATACACAAATTGCATGGGAAACAAATTGCAGTAAATCGGTAGATCTTTTAAAGCTATGGTGTTCGGTGAAACGATAGAATTACAGTAAGACTGATTCTAATTCAGTAAAGAGATTGCCGGTAAACCGCCACACAGGAAAACTGCCACACCTCTTTCAGCAACTTGGAAAAGTGTCACACTTTGGAAAACTGCTACATACTTTTCATCAAGAGGCCGGGCACAAATTGCTTTTCCTCCGTAGAACATTTTAAATGTGTGCAAGAGCGCGAATTTACTCAAAAGGCTCCGGGGGCCTTTTGGAAATAACAGTGTTTAGAAAGCCTCACAGCCTCTCCTTGACAAATGTCAACCCCGCCTTCTCGTAGTGCATCCTGTTCCTACTAAAGGGGCTCTGACGACCGCCAATAGCGGTATAACTATACCATCGGGATTAGAGGAAATTCTATCCCACACTCACCAACCCGCTTGGCCAGCGTGGTGAGTTATGGCCAAACCCCTCCAAAATGACTCCACATTTTAAATCTTGGCCCTCAGTCTCCGGCAGCTGGAATGTACCTGGCCAAGGCAGCGGCCAGTGCTACATGAAGGCAGAGGGTGCTAAGAATCCCCGGAGGACCGGACTAGGCTGCCATCTGATGCTGACCTTGGCAACGTACAATGGACGCTCCCTATCTTCTGATTCAAGGCTTCTTGAATTGGAAGAGGAACTACAAAGGATCAAGTGGGACATCGTGGGGCTAAGTGAGGTAAGGAGAAAAGGAGAAGATCTCATCGAACTGAAAAGTGGACATCTCTTCTACTATCGTGGGACAGATACTGGCAGAACTAGTGGTGTTGGATTTATAATAAACAAGAAACTGAAGGATAAAGTTGTAGAAGTTGAAAGTTCCTCTGACAGAGCTGCACGGCTTGTTATCCAACTCTCGAAAAGATACCAGGCACAGATTATTCAAACTTATGCACCAACCACAAGTCATGCTGAAGAAGAAATTGAAGAATTTTATGAGGAAATTCGTGAACTAAATAATAAAGGTAAGCAGCACTTGAAAATAATTATGGGAGATTTCAATGCAAAAATAGGGCAACGGCAACAGAATGAAACTTCAGTAGGTAAATTCGGTCACGGCAACAGAAACCAGCGTGGAAATACTCTCGTTGAGTTTGCAGAGGCAGAAGGGTTTTTCATCTTGAACTCCTTCTTCAAGAAAAAGCCACACAGGAAATGGACATGGAGACATCCAAATGGGACGACAAGTGAAATTGATTTTATTATGTGTAACAAAAAATTCGTCATAGAAGACTGCAGTGTGCTAAACAAGTTCAACACAGGTAGTGACCATAGACTAGTGAGATGTAAGATGCACCTCAACACTAAACTTGAACGTGGCAAGCTCATAAGACAAACAAAATCTATTGACATAACCAACCTTAAGAAACACCATAATACCTTCAAGTTGGAACTGAAGAACAGGTTCTCTGCTTTGGAAGGCCTAACATCGGAAGAAGTGGACATCTCTGAAGTTAACAGAAAAGTAACCAAAGCTCTTATGGAAACAGCAACAAAATTAGCTGGGTCTAAGAACAAGTTGCATGTAAATAAATTCTCAGGAAAAACGAAAATGTTGATGCAAAAAAGAAGAGAGATGAGGACAACTAAAGAAGATGTGACTTCCAAAGTGGAATATATAGAGCTATGCAAGACAAAAAGTATCACTATAGAGCTATGCAAGAAGAAAAAGTATCACTGAAGACGTAAGAAAATTCAACTGTGAACTAGTGAGGAAAGCAATTGAAAACAACCAAAGCCTAAAGATAGCAAAGGGACATCTCAGTAAGGGAAGAAAACAGATTATGGCACTGAGAAAAGAAGATGGTTCTGTAACAAGAAATAGAGGCGAAATTTTGACAAGAGTGAAAGATTTCTACTCCAAATTATATGAAAGGTATGATACATGCACTCCAGACATCATGAAAGATACCAGTACCAGAGTTCCTCCAGTCCTTCCAGCAGAAGTTGCACATGCAATCAAGAACATAAAGCGGGGAAAAGCTCCAGGAGAAGATGGAATTACTGTAGACATCATACAAGAAGCAAGTGGAGAAATCGAAACAGTACTCGCCCAAATTTTCACTCGATGCCTTAATGAAGGAAAGATTCCTGAGGATTGAAACACCGCTACAATGATCCTGCTACATAAGAAAGGTGACATTGAGGATCTCGGAAACTACACACCTATCAACCTCCTATCAGTAGTTTATAAAATCTCCACTAAAGTTCTTTCACACCGCTTGAAGGTAACACTGGACATGGCTCAACCGAGAGAACAAGCTGGATTCAGGAGTGGCTAGAGCACAATAGATCATATCCATGTGCTGAGAGAACTAATTGAAAGAGCGAGGGAATATGAACTTCCGTTGTGCATGGCTTTTATCGATTATGAAAAAGCCTTTGATTCGGTGAAACCATCAGCAGTTACAATGGCTCTGAAAACCTGCGGTATTGAAGATGCATACATTAATATTATTAATAACATCTATGAAAATGCAAGTGCAAAGATTAGGCTGTTTGAAAATACAACACACATAAAAATTGGAAAGGGAGTGAGACAAGGTGACACCATATCTCCGAAGCTCTTTAATGCCACATTGGAGGGAGTTTTTCAGTCACTGAGCTGGGAAAACAAGGGGATAAAGATTAATGGAGATTATCTAACCCACCTTCGTTTTGCTGATGACGTAGTCATTTTTGCGACTAGCCCATCAGAGCTGCAGAGTACGATCCAGGAACTTGCTGACAAGAGTAAAGAAGTGGGATTAAAAATGAACTTTCAGAAGACAAAATTGATGTTCAATGCTTTTACAAGAAATGAAGATTTATCGATTGATGGAGAAAAGCTGGAGATAACAGACACGTACGTTTATCTTGGAGAGCAGATATCAAGTGAGGGTCACATTGATGAAGAAATTAATAGGCGTACAAAACTTGCCTGGAGAGCCTTTGGAAGAAACAGCATAATTTTCAAGAGCAATATGCCATTATGTCTTAAAAGAAAAGTGTTTGATCAATGCATCCTTCCAGTGCTTACATATGGTGTAGAGACGTGGACCTTAACTAAAAGAGACATACAAAGGCTGCAGACAACTCAAAAAAGCATGGAGAGGTGCATACTTGGTGTAACCAGGAGAGATAAGAAGAGGAACTCGTGGATCCGAAAAATGACAAGAGTGGAAGACATCATGATCAGAGTTAAATCCCTGAAATGGCAATGGGCTGGACATACTGCCAGAAGGACAGATCATCGATGGACAGCCGAAATTTTAGATTGGATTCCAAGGGACAGGAAAAGACCCAGAAGAAGACCACATGGGAGATGGGTGGATGAAATTCGAAAGTATGCAGGGGTGACATGGAGGAGACTGGCACAAGACAGACCGTTGTGGATTAAACTTGGGGAGACCTTCGTCCAGCAGTGGATTGATAATGGTTGACAATGATGATGATGATGATACAAGTATATACGTAGATTACACTTAGAGTACAAAAGATGACACGTCTGATTTCAGCTGGGATTATTTGAATACACAAAGAAATACGGAATTTACTGAAAGGGCCCTAGGTTGTTGTTTTTTTGTTTTTTTTTTTGGAAATAACATCGTTTAGGAAGCTTTCTACATAGGATGAGACGTCTGATTTCAGTTGGGATTTGAATACTCAAAGAAATATGTAATTTGTGCTCCAAGGGACACTGGTGCCGTTTTTGGAAATAATGTCTTTTATAAATCTTACAGTTGAAGTAGAAAAATATCAGGTTCATGGGTTCGCTCTTCTGTCGCTTCGCCGTTTTGTCGTGCTCCCTTTTGTCTTATCACACTTTTGGCGCATCTTTTTTTGTCGTGTCGCCAAAAAGTGATGAGCAAAAAGTGCCCTTTTGTCGTGTCGCCTTTTTATTCAACCGCCCTTTTGGCATGTCACCCCTTTGCTGTATTGCCCTTTTGACGCATCTCTTTTTGTCGTGTCACCAAAACGTGACCAGAAACAAAGTGCCCTTTTGTCCAGCCGCCCTTTTGTCGTTCACCGTTTTGTCGTTCGTTTTTTGTCGTTCGCACTATTGACGTTCGCCTTTTTGTCGTGCGTCCTCTTGTCGTATTGCCCTTTTTTCATGTCGCCAAAAAGTGATGAGCAAAAAAGTGACCTTTTGTTGTGCCGCCCTATTGTCGTGCCCTCTTTTGTCGTTCGCCCTTTTGCCGTTCGCCCTTTTGGACTGCGCCTTTTGTCGTGTCGCCCCTGTGTTGTTTCGCTCTTTTGGCGCATCTCGTTTTGTCGAGTCGCCAAAACGTGATGAGCAAAAAGTGCCATTTCGTTCTGCCGCTCTTTTGTCGTGTGGCCCTTTCGGCGCATCTCTTTTGGTTTTGTCGCCAAAAAGTGATGAGCGAAAAGTGCCCTTTTTCGTGCCCCCTTTTGTCGTTCGTCCTTTTGCCGTTCGCCCTTTTGGACTGCGCCTTTTGTCGTGTCGCCCCTTTTTTTAACCGGTTCGAAATCCGGTCACGAGCACTTTGCCCGACCCGTTTGATCCTCAAGAAGTTGTCGACCTGTTGACCCGTTTCTATCTCAGCTCACTACCCCTGCTCCACCTAGGACACCAACCTAGAACCAGCAGTCAGCGCTTTAACCACTGCACCAGAAATGCTATATTCCGTTATTTCGCCATTTCATGATGCAATTTATCATTACAGCTCATTGCAGGTAAAAATACTGATTTCAAATTTCATATCGAATTTTTTAAACGATTTAAATTTTTTCAATCTCTTAATAATAAAAAAATTACTCTGATCATAATCTTTGCAAAGAGCTCTCTCACCCATATGCGCTTCCGTTATCAAGTGAAACGTCTGTGAGTCTTCTCATTCTACATTCTATACACAACAATAATTTTCTGTTATGGTAGGTACTTCCAAATTAATATATTAAAGAGCTAATAAAAGCTAAGCCGCTTTTGAAAAAACTAGGAAACAAGTTTCATGTGTCTTCATTTTGAGAAACCACACTCATGAAAAAGCAGATTCTTGGCGTGTTGTCAAGTTTCTGTGCTTGCAAGTCTTTTAAATGTCTAAATTCTTTACAGGGTCATTAAGCTCGCTTTCCTTGAACAAGTGCGCGTTGTGTATTTCTGGTGTTTTTTTTTTTTTTTTTTTTTATTTGATGCATACCTATTTTTTTCTCTGGATGAAGTCTTTCATCCTCAGGATCTGATGTTGTCCGAAACCGGTTGTGGCAGATTCTAATTGCATACGGAATGTTCAGGAGAGTAATACGTGGCCTGCTCTTTGTACTTTTGAACTCCTATTCATATCGCGCAAAAATAGAACTCTTCCTTATCATTAGCAGTTCCTTTCACACCATCGGTATTCCAAACGTCATTTCATTTTCTTTCAAATGTCTTCAGCATTTTTAGCGTTCGACACGCGTACCGGACATTTAATGGGCCTCGCATGACATGTTAGAAATAACACAATAGTATACATTTCTTTTACACATAGTTGCATGTACTGTTTTTACACACCACAAGTTTTAAATAGGAGCAGCATGCATTTGTAAGCCGAACATGAAGTTCATTTTATTGTAGTAAAATTTTGATTGTTTTAATTACCCCGTTGAGGGTTTGACGCTATAAGATACTATTACCCAACACTAAATTAGAGCATTTGGATGGAAGTCTCTAACTTAGAGCATTTAGGTGGACATGGTGTAGTAGCTTTATAGCTGTTCTTCATTGGTCGCTAGGTTCGAACCCCGATGAACTATGAGCCGTGTGTTTGTCTCACGGCCCTAGCATTCTATCTTTCCTGGAACCAGTGGCCCTAAATTAGGGACGGGCGACTGCTTATATCCCATTCAGCTACTCAGGGTGGTCAATCCTCCCCGACAAAGTTTCATCGTCCCCGAGACATATATATATATATATATATATATAAAACAAATTACAGATGTGTTGCATTAGTTTTATTTATTTGATTTCTTGCTTTACTCTTGTCGAACTTGCTGACAAGAGTAAAGAAGTGGGATTAAAAATGAACTTTCAGAAGACAAAAGTGATGTACAATGCTTTTACAAGAAATGAAGATTTATCGATTGATGGAGAAAAGCTGGAGATAACAGACACGTACTTTTATCTTGGACAGCAGATATCAAGTGAGGGTCACATTGGTGAAGAAATTAATCGGCGTACAAAACTTGCCTGGAGAGCTTTTGGAAGAAACAGCATAATTTTGAAGAGCAGTATGCCATTATGTCTTAAAAGAAAAGTGTTTGATCAATGCATCCTTCCAGTGCTTACGTATGGTGCAGAGACGTGGACCTTAGCTAAAAGAGACATACAAAGGCTGCAGACAACTCAAAGCAGCATGGAGAGGTGCATGCTTGGTGTAACCAGGAGAGATAAGAAGAGGAACACGTGGATCTGAAAAATGACAAGAGTGGAAGACATCATGATCAGAGTTAAATCCCTGAAATGGCAATGGGCTGGACATACTGCCAGAAGAACAGACCATCGATGGACAGCCGAAATTTTAGATTGGATTCCAAGGGACAGGAAAAGACCCAAAAGAAGACCACATGGAAGATGGGTGGATGAAATTCGAAAGTATGCGGGAGTGACATGGAGGAGACTGGCACAAGGCAGACCGTTGTGGAGGAAACTTGGGGAGACCTTCGTCCAGCAGTGGATTGATAATGGTTGACAATGATGATGATGATGATGATATAGTCTTAAAAAAATATATATATAGTGCTTTCGTATGGTGCATGGACGTGGACCTTAACTAAAAGAGACGTACAAAGGCTTCAGACAACTCAAAGCAGCATGGAGAGATGCATGCTTGGTGTAACCAGGAGAGATAAGAAGAGGAACTCGTGGATTCGAAAAATGACAAGAGTGGAAGACATCATGATCAGAGTTAAATCCCTGAAATAACAATGTGCTGGGCATACTGCCAGAAGGACAGACCATCGATGGACAGCTGAAATTTTGGATTGGATTCCAAGGGACAGGAAAAGACCCAGAAGAAGACCACATGGGAGATGGGTGGATGAAATTCGAAAGTATGCGGGAGTGACATGGAGGAGACTGGCACAAGGGCGACCGTTGTGGAGGAAACTTAGGGAGACCTTCGTCCAGCAGTGGATTGATAATGGTTGACGATGATGGTGATGAATACATATATATATATCATCATCATCATTGTCAACCATTATCAATCCACTGCTGGACGAAGGTCTCCCAAGTTTCCTCCACAACGGTCTGTCTTGTGCCAGTCTCCTCCATGTCACCCCTGCATACTTTCGAATTTCATCCACCCATCTCCCATGTGGTCTTCTTCTGGGTCTTTTCCTGTCCCTTGGAATCCAATCTAAAATTTCGGCTGTCCATCGATGATCTGTCCTTCTGGCAGTATGTCCAGCCCATTGCCATTTCGGGGATTTGACTCTGATCATGATGTCTTCCACCCTTGTCATTTTTCGGATCCACGAGTTCCTCTTCTTATCTCTCCTGGTTACACCAAGCATGCACCTCTCCATGCTTCTTTGAGTTGTCTGCAGCCTTTGTATGTCTCTTTTAGTTAAGGTCCACGTCTCTGCACCATACGTAAGCACTGGAAGGATGCATTGATCAAACACTTTTCTTTTAAGACATAATGGCATATTGCTCTTGAAAATTATGCTGTTTCTTCCAAAAGCTCTCCAGGCAAGTTTTGTGCGCCGATTAATTTCTTCATCAATGTGACCCTCACTTGATATCTGCTGTCCAAGATAAATGTACGTGTCTGTTATCTCCAGCTTTTCTCCATTAATCGATAAATCTTCATTTCTTGTAAAAGCATTGAACATCACTTTTGTCTTCTGAAAGTTCATTTTTAATCCCACTTCTTTACTCTTGTCAGCAAGTTCCTGGATCATACTCTGCAGCTCTGATGGGCTAGTTGCAAAAATGACTACGTCATCAGCAAAACGAAGGTGGGTTAGATAATCTCCATTAATCTTTATCCCCTTGTTTTCCCAGCTCAGTGACTGAAAAACACCCTCCAATGTGGCATTAAAGAGCTTCGGAGATATGGTGTCACCTTGTCTCACTCCCTTTCCAATTTTTATGTGTGTTGTATTTTCAAACAGCCTGATCTTTGCACTTGCATTTTCATAGATGTTATTAATAATATTAATGTATGCATCTTCAATACCGCAGGTTTTCAGAGCCATTGTAACTGCTGATGGTTTCACCGAATCAAAGGCTTTTTCATAATCGATAAAAGCCATGCACAATGGAAGTTCATATTCCCTCGCTCTTTCAATTAGTTCTCTCAGCACATGGATATGATCTATTGTGCTGTAGCCACTCCTGAATCCAGCTTGTTCTCTCGGTTGAGCCATGTCCAGTGTTACCTTCAAGCGGTGTGAAAGAACTTTAGTGAAGATTTTATAAACTACTGATAGGAGGCTGATAGGTCTGTAGTTTCCGAGATCCTCAATGTCACCTTTCTTATGTAGCAGGATCATTGTAGCGGTGTTCCAATCCTCAGGAATCTTTCCTTCATTAAGGCATCGAGTGAAAATTTGGGCGAGTACTGTTTCGATTTCTCCACTTGCTTCTTGTATGATGTCTACAGTAATTCCATCTTCTCCTGGAGCTTTTCCCCGCTTCATGTTCTTGATTGCATGTGCAACTTCTGCTGGAAGGACTGGAGGAACTCTGGTACTGGTATCTTTCATGATGTCTGGAGTGCATGTATCATCCCTTTCATATAATTTGGAGTAGAAATCTTTCACTCTTGTCAAAATTTCGCCTCTATTTCTTGTTACAGAACCATCTTCTTTTCTCAGTGCCATAATCTGTTTTCTTCCCTTACTGAGATGTCCCTTTGCTATCTTTAGGCTTTGGTTGTTTTCAATTGCTTTCCTCACTAGTTCACAGTTGAATTTTCTTACGTCTTCAGTGATACTTTTTCGTACTGTCTTGCATAGCTCTATATATTCCACTTTGGAAGTCACATCTTCTTTAGTTGTCCTCATCTCTCTTCTTTTTGCATCAACATTTTCGTTTTTCCTGATAATTTATTTACATGCAACTTGTTCTTAGACCCAGCTAATTTTGTTGCTGTTTCCATAAGAGCTTTGGTTACTTTTCTGTTAACTTCAGAGATGTCCACTTCTTCCGATGTTAGGCCTTCTAAAGCAGAGAACCTGTTCTTCAGTTCCAACTTGAAGGTATTATGGTGTTTTTTAAGGTTGGTTATGTCAATAGATTTTGTTTGTCTTATGAGCTTGCCACGTTCAAGTTTAGTGTTGAGGTGCATCTTACATCTCACCAATCTATGGTCACTACCTGTGTTGAACTTGTTTAGCACACTGCAGTCTTCTATGACGAATTTTTTGTTACACATAATAAAATCAATTTCACTTGTCGTCCCATTTGGATGTCTCCATGTCCATTTTCTGTGTGGCTTTTTCTTGAAAAAGGAGTTCAAGATGAAAAACCCTTCTGCCTCTGCAAACTCAACGAGAGTATTTCCACGCTGGTTTCTGTTGCCGTGACCGAATTTACCTACTGAAGTTTCATTCTGTTGCCGTTGCCCTATTTTTGCATTGAAATCTCCCATAATTATTTTCAAGTGCTGCTTACCTTTATTATTTAGATGACAAATTTCCTCATAAAATTCTTCAATTTCTTCTTCAGGATGACTTGTGGTGGGTGCATAAGTTTGAATAATCTGAGCCTGGTATCTTCTCGATAGTTGGATAACGAGTCGTGCAGTTCTGTCAGAGGAACTTTCAACTTCTACCACTTTATCCTTCAGTTTCTTGTTTATTATAAATCCAACACCACTAGTTCTGCCAGTATCTGTCCCACGATAGTAGAAGAGATGTCCACTTTTCAGTTCAATGAGATCTTCTCCTTTTCTCCTTACCTCACTTAGCCCCACGATGTCCCACTTGATCCTTTGTAGTTCCTCTTCCAATTCAAGAAGCCTTGAATCAGAAGATAGGGAGCGTCCATTGTACGTTGCCAAGGTCAGCATCAGATGGCAGCCTAGTCCGGTCCTCCGGGGATTCTTAGCACCCTCTGCCTTCATGTCGCACTGGCCGCTGCCTTGGCCAGGTACATTCCAGCTGCCGGAGACTGAGGGCCAAGATTTAAGTTGTGGAGTCATTTTGGAGGGGTTTGGCCATAACTCACCACGCTGGCCAAGCGGGTTGGTGAGTGTGGGATAGAATTTCCTCTAATCCCGATGGTATAGTTATACCGCTATGGGCGGTCGTCAGAGCCCCTTTAGTGGGAACAGGATGCACCACGAGAAGGCGGGGTTGACATTTGTCAAGGAGAGGCTGTGATGTTACGCATCACCTGACCTTACATATATATATATATATATACACTATATTGACAAAAGTCACCGGACACCTAGAACAGAAACCCGACATAGCATTTATTGACATACATTAGTATGGTGTCGTTCCACTTTCGCCCTTAATGCATGTACTGTCCCTTCGAGACATGCTTTCGACAAGGTTTTGGAACACAGCGATAGCTATGCGCATAAATTCAGTACATAATGCTGCTGCTAACTGTTGCTTCGTAGTAAGCTTTGGTTCAAAACTTCTTATGCGGCGCTCTATTTCATCCCATAGGTGCTGTGTGGGATTAAGATCAGGGCTCTGTGCTGGCCAGTCCACACACGATACGGAATTATCATCAAACCACGGCGTAATAGTCCTTGCTTTATGGCTCGGTGCATTTTTCTGTTAATACCAAGGCTCTGTTCCATAGTATTGCCACAAAGTTGGCATGGCACAATTATCCAGAATATCCAGGTAGACGTACTGGTTAACAGGTTTGCTTACGATAACAAATGGGCTGGGACCATACCACGAAACACACCTCCACACGAGTAGACTGTCAACTCCAAACTTGACCGTAGGAACAGTACACTGTGTTAAATAGTGTTTCCCCGGTTTTCCACATACCCAAACACGGCCATCAGACTGATAGATGGTGATCTGTATTCATCAGTCCATAGGACCCGCGCCCATTGATCTACGGTGCACGAAAAATGTTCTTTGCACCATGCTAAACGATGAGTAGCATTTCGAGTGGAGATGAAAGGCTTATAAGCATCAAACAAAGATCTTCGCTCTTTCCACGTTTACAAGGGAGTCACGGAAAAATTCTCATTGGCCGCCACCGGGAGTCGAACCCAGGGTCTTCCAGTTACGCGCCGGATATGCTTCCGCTACACCAAAGCGGCCTCGAATTCCTCCGGACTCACACACGCTAACTGCCAAGCCAATTTGGCAGGTTGCTTCTTGGAGCCCCGCACAATGCTGGGGATTCACCAAAGATGGTAAGCAGCAACTGAAGAAATAATTAGAAGGCGAATAAATGATTAATACAGACATTTAACGTGGACCAGTAACATCAAACAAAGATCTTCGCTCTTTCCACGCTTACAAGGGAGTCACGGAAAAATTCTCATTGGCCGCCACCGGGAGTCGAACCCAGGGTCTTCCAGTTACGCGCCGGATATGCTTCCGCTACACCAAAGCGGCCTCGAATTCCTCCGGACTCACACACGCTAACTGCCAAGCCAATTTGGCAGGTTGCTTCTTGGAGCCCCGCACAATGCTGGGGATCGACTCCCGGTGGCGGCCAATGAGAATTTTTGGAAGACCCTGGGTTCGACTCCCGGTGGCGGCCAATGAGAATTTTTCCGTGACTCCCTTGTAAAACGTGTAAAGAGCGAAGATCTTTGTTTGATGTTCCTGGTCCACGTTAAATGTCTGTATTAATTATTTATTCGCCTTCTAATTATTTCTTCAGTTGCTGCTTACCATCTTTGGTGAATCCTCAGCATTGTGCGGGGCTCCAAGAAGCAACCTGCCAAATTGGCTTGGCAGTTAGCGTGTGTGAGTCCGGAGGAATTCGAGGCCGCTTTGGTGTAGCGGAAGCATATCCGGCGCGTAACTGGAAGACCCTGGGTTCGACTCCCGGCGGCGGCCAATGAGAATTTTTCCGTGACTCCCTTTGTAAACGTGGAAAGAGCAAAGATCTTTGTTTGATGTTACTGGTCCACGTTAAATGTCTGTATTAATTATTTATTCGGCTTATAAGCAGCCTCACGAACACGGAAACCCATGGAATGAAATTCTCTGCGAATGGTACGTGTACATACTGACGTCCAGTATTTTTACTCATCTGTACACTGAGGTCTTGCGTAGTACTCTGTTGATTAGTTGTAATGACTCTCCTGAGGCTTCGACGCTCTCTATTACTGATTTTCTTTGGTCTGCCGGTACGTTTTGTTGCTTCAGACACACCATGTGTCTTCCAGTTATTCAGTACATCCAAAACATTTGACTTGGGTATGTTTAAGCTCCTCTAGGTTTCTCTTATGGACAACCCACTAATATAACACCGTACAATCTTTCCTTTCTCAAAGTCATTTCTCTTGCGCCGCGATGTTTTCACTCAACCTCACAGTACGATATGATCGCGGTCAGCTGCACGCTTGTTTTTATACCCTTCGCAGCTGTAGCGCGCATCTTAACAACACAACGGATCCATTCATTTGCTTTTGAAGGGGTGTCTGGTGACTTTTGTCAATATAGTGTATATCGTAATCCAGTTCTCTAGAGCACTCAATGCAATAGCAGCGATTTAACATTAAATCACAGCAATCAACAGCGCGTTTATCATCAATAACATCAATCCCCCAAAGCAACAGCTACATCGCATATTTATCTAACGTTCTTATCAGTACACAAATACGTAGCTCTGGCTCCTACCTCAGATTGTTGCCAACGTCATTCACGTTTGAGGAGAAAATACATAACGTTAAGGTTTGAAAATGTTTAAGAGAACGAACTCAAATTTACATAGAAAAAGAAACTCCACAGGGAAATTAAAATAGAATATACTAAAACGAAGTAAATTTCTCCGTCATTTTTGTCCACGCCGGGGATCGAACCCGGATCCCCTCATTCCGGAATAAGTCACTCTACCAATTGAGCTACGCGGACGTTCGTTCTAACTGCTATCTGCCTTTATGTCGTGTGCGTCCTTCTGGCCAGGCACGTCACATCCCCCACCCCCCGAAAGAGGGCCGGGGGCATGGCCCACGGGTCAACCGTGACCGTGAATCGTTGCAGACAGCCATCCGCTGTAGAACGTGCACTTGAGAACTCCCAGTTAATCTAGTGTGTGAAATGCAACGTCACACACATTTATTTTTCGAAGCGCTGGAGAAGGGATTCTCTGATTTTTTCCTCTCTCGCGGTGTGGAAAGAACATCACGCCATTGCGAGATTTTAAACTACCAGGTCATCCGGAAAGTTCGGGTGCCATTATAACGAAGAATATTTCTTCGTCATTTTTGTCCACGCTGGGGCTCGAACCCGGGTCCCCTCATTCCGGAATAAGTCGCTCTACCAATTGAGCTACGCAGACGTTCGTTCTGACTGCTATCTGCCTTTACGTCGTGTGCGTCCTGCTGGGCAGGCACGTCACAATACATTATAGCCGAAAGAATTTTTTTTGTAGATATTGGCCCTAAATATAGAGTGGACACAAACATTTTTGCTCTTCGCTTCCACTCTAAATACTTTTGACAACATGGTATGTAACACTAATTTCTTCTGAAGGAGTTTAGAATTCCGCCTTAAAATTGTTTCTCTGTGTATTTGTAAACGTGTAAGCATTAAGCAGGAAACTGTTAAGTCACCCAAACGTGGCGATTAGCTACTGAATAGATGGAAAGGTATAAGTCTCAGATTATCGTTCCCTAATCCCGTACGGAGTTTAGATTGCCCCATAATTCCGTGAGGCCCAGATTAAGGTAAGCTGCTGCAACAGCTAAATTATTTGACAGCCAAACTGGATCAGCAATATTTAATGTCATTCAAGCTTTCCCGGAGCCTTTATAGGCAAGGGATAGCAGAGAGCACGCATCTACCATGGGGAAACCGACGCCGAGAATGGGTAATTAACCACGTGGCTCTGTTTTGCGGGGAGGAAGGCAAGAGCTCAGCATTAAAGAGCTTAATTTTGCTGACAAAGACCTGGCTCACAATAAATTGTAAGGAACTTAGCTCTCTTGACAATAGCCCGAAATACACTTTTTGAGTCTCGCGTGGGAATACTTCGGGACTTGGAAACAGAGATTAAGGCCCACGTGCATTTATATTCATTACGCTAATTTATGTTAGACTTTTAGACCCAGAGAATATTTCAAAGTAAACTTCGTGCATGCTTTGAAGCACATAGACGATAAATAATCCGCAGAGCATTCCCGTATGTCGGGGTTTCACATTTTTGAGTTCAAATGAAATAATGCCGAGGAACGTGCGATGAACTTCAGTGATGGCAGACGGTATTCGCACATATTTAGAACGACTTTCTAGAAAAGTAATTAATGTTTAAAATAAATTTATTTATTTTTTAAAGGTTCTATCTGATGGTCCTTTCTCTGTACTCTGAACCTACATCTTAGTGGCGTATCTTGGGTCCGAGACCTGAGCTATCTCCCCCTCCCCCAGTACTAGTTTTGTTAAATTGCGAAGTTTAATTTTTAATTGTTAAGTAGTAGGTGTAACTTTTTTTCTAAAATTTAGGTATAATACATGCCTTTGCTAACATGATACCAAATAATTACGAGGATTAGGATTTGAACACTTACTTGTACATGAACTCCATTCTTCTTCTGAATACTTTATTTGTACATGAACTCCATTCTTCTTTCCTTTTGTGTGAACTTGAGAGTTACGTTTTCATAAATTGTTTCTTCCAAGTACTTTTTTCATATTTAAAAAGAATGTTTTTCTCTATTGACAAAACAGCCAAGTTTTTCGAATGTGCATGTCTTTGTGTGGCTCAAAAATATGTCTTGATTCTTTTTAATGCTGAAAAACTTCTTTCAGCAGTTGCAGTTGTTAATGGAAAGCTTAATATGAGGTCTGCTAATTAGTACACCTCACTAAACACTATGTCCAATTATTCAACTTTATGTAACACGTAATGTCTCTTACCGATTTATTTTTGCATTCATCGAGGGAAACAAACACCTTCAGTTCATTTTTTAGTCGAGTTGTATCAAAATTTTAAGCATAGAGTCCTTTAAGTTTTGACAGTAGATGTTCAGGGAAGCTTTCACAAAATTTATCAAAACATTTGGAAATCAACAAAGCCACGAATTTAAGATATAATATATCTGATTTTAATTCAATGACACTTCACAAAAACAGAAACAACTCTTGCAAAACACTCTTATGGGCGAGAGTATGCGACCGACTGAGATAGTGAGATAGTCTAAAGCCCCCCCCCCCCCTTCACAGACACACAGACTTTTACCGAGGTTTTTTCACCTCGAAACCGTCGTACGCTCTTAAACCTGTGTGTGCGGTCAGGGTTAGGCGACGCTTGGGGAGGGGTCAAAACGTTTTTCAGATTCGCGGCGGCGTTCGAATTTTTGACCTTGAAAGGGACGAAACCCGGGTTTTGAACGCCTGTGTGCTGGCAAATCCCTCCAAAATGAAGTTATTTTTTCTACACCCACGGTACCAGTGTCGCAGCGAGGAATTCCTGTTGGGGGCGTGGCTACATGTATATGTAGGTATGTGTGTATACGCACATAGTATATATGTATGCATACAATATATATAGATATGTATACAATATATATATATATATAGTGCAAAAGATAGACAGATATACATTCGGTAGAAAGATAAAAGAGTTGACATACGGGCTTGGGAGGGGGGGCTAAGACCCAATCCCCCACGTGGGTGCGCGGTACTTGAATGGGGATGTGACGTACCTGCCAGCAGGACTCACACGACAAAAAGGCAGATAGCAGTCAGAACGAACGTCCGCGTAGCTCTATTGGTAGAGTGACTTATTCCGGAATGAGGGGACCCGGGTTCGAGCCTCGGCGTGGATAAAAATGACGGAGAAATTTACTTCGTTATAAAGTTGAAACATGGAAAAATGTAATAGAAAACCCACCTCTCCGGCAACTTGCACAAAAAATGGGTATCCGCTGAAGAAAACATTTTTCAAATCGGAGTTTTAGAAGAAGAGTTATCGGGAAAAATATAATTTACTTTTACGCCCCCTAGCGGATGATCTGTGCGTTATTTGGAAAAGTAACTATATCTAAAACACTCTTCGATATAAATGGAATCGAAAGATAAAATATTTTTTTCAATCGGATGTTTAGAAGCAAATATGTGCAATAAAAAGTGTTTTTGAATTCGACATCATCTGCACTTACGCCCTCTAGCGGCGAAATTGTACATCGTAAAAAAACGAAATGAAGGATCATCATTCGCATATTTCAAGCTTCCCAATGCAAAAATAATTTTCCAGATCTGACTAATAGTTGCAGAGATATCGTGGGTACAGGCGGACGGACAAACCGGTAACATAAGCAAGATCTTTATTTTACAAAAGACGTGCTAAAAACACGGTAAAAGTTTAGAAGATGCTTATGCCGCCCCGGTGGCGCAGTGGTCTAAGCGATGGCCTCTGATCATTTGTCCAGAAGGGGTTCAGGTTCGAATCCCGGTGAGGCATGGATGTTGTGTTTGTCTTACGGCACTGGCTCTATCCCTTCCCTGGAACCAGTGACCCTAAATTAGGGACGGGTGACTGCTTATAGCCCATTGAGTTGCTCACGGCGGTCGTTAAACCTCCAATAAAAAAAAATATATATATATGCTTACTTGAATATATAATTCTTTTCCACATATGGGAAGCGGCTAAAATTCAACAAATAGTTTGCTTAATAATGGCAACGCTAAAAGCGCTTTCTGAAATATTTTTGTTTTCCAGTTCAAAAACGAAACATGTAGTGTTCGGAAAACTTTCATCGTCCTGGAGCGGGACTCGAACCCGCGTCTCCCAGAAAACGCCCAGGTATGCTAACCACTACACTTACCATCCTTGTCACATTTACGCCAAAAATCGGATTGTCATCTTCAAAATTTGTATTATATGGCGTAATCCCGTATTTCTTTCATGTATTGTTTCGTTTCGATTAACAATGTTTAACCCCAATTCCGCACGTAAACTTTGTTTTAGACGTTACATCTCGGAGTTGGGAAAACGATTAAGAGTACAATTTGTAAACAACATGCCATGCGAAGCTTTCCATAATTTCCTTCGCTTCTAAAAGGTATTGTTATCTCACCGCTTTTGGACATACCGTGGTTAGTGATTCCTTTGTTAGACTTAATCAAACATGGTGTTTCCCCTTTCATAAAGCTTTAAAAGATTTCTAGCGCGTTTTCTTAACACACTTAATCTAAAGAAACAAATACTTCGCCGCTTTGGAAAGAAAATGTTACATGTATATACAGCTGTTTTATGAAATTTGTCAAATGTTTACAGAATTATACAAACATAAAAACTGCAACAAACTGTAGTGGGAAGGCTTTATCAGACCATTTTATCGTTGTCTCCGATAACAACGTCGCTTTTTCTATCTGATATAATTTATACTTTTTCACAGTGAATTTAACAAAATATTCTTTAGCGTTTAAAGCAAAGAAAAAAATATCGCAGTAGAATGAATTCTTCAAGTACTTCGATAACAATATGCTGTGCCGTTTCCTTTCTTATACATAGAAAACAAGTTAGTAAAATCATTCAATGCATTGATTATGATACGCTTTCCAACATAACAGGAATCATTAGGTACTCAATTTATTACTCAAGTTATAATGGATGTGGAATAAATCTTGCTCCTGTACCCTGACCTTTGATCCCATTTCCATGATATTCCGCAGAACCGGTTCAATATACCTCCGGAACAACATACTGAAGTTTTGTCGCAATAGAAGCATTTTTAGTCAAGTTATGAGGATAATGGCTGTGGAATAAATCTTGCTCCTGTGCCCTGACCTTTGACCCCATTTCGATTATTTTCAACAGAAACAGTTCACTATGCGTCCAAAACAACATGATAAAGGTTTTGTCGCAATCGAAGCATTTTTACGTAAGTCATGACGCATAAGGGCGATGGAATGGATCCCGCTCTTTTGTTCTGACCTTTGATCCCATTTCGTCCATTTTCAAAAGAATTACTCCACGGGTTGTCCCTTAGCTCATACTAAAATTTCATCGAAATCGGGTCATTTTTACGTGAGCTGTCCTGCGGACGGACGGATAGACAGACAGACACAGCTGTAGCATATACGCTTTTTTACGCTTTCCAACCGTAGGTTGAAGAAGCGTATATTCTCCAGCTTTGTCCGTCCGCACGATAACTCGCGTAAAAATGGCTCGATTTCCATGACATTTTAGTTTGTGGTAGGGCTTAACCTGGGGACGAACCCTATTGAAAATGGACGAAATGGGGTCAAAGGTCAGGACATAGGAGCGGGATGCATTCCATTGCCCTTAGGCGTCATAACTTGCAAAAATATGATTCTATTTCAATGAAATTTCAGTATATGGTAAGGGACCACCTGTGGACGAAACCTACTGAAAATGGGTGAAGTGGGATTAAAGTTCAGGACATAGGAACGGGATGCATTCCATTGCCCTTAGGCGTCATAACTTGCAAAAATATGATTCTATTTCAATGAAATTTCAGTATATGGTAAGGGACCACCTGTGGACGAAACCCACTGAAAATGGGTGAAGTGGGATTAAAGTTCAGGACATAGGAACGGGATGCATTCCATTGCCCTTATGCGTCATAACTTGCGTAAATATGGTTCAATTGAGACAAAACCTTATCATGTTCTTCCGGAAGAACTCTTTACCGGTTCTGTTGAATATCATCGAAATGGGGTCAAAGGTCAGTTCATAGGAGCGAGATTTATTCTACAGCCATTATCCTCATAATTTGAGTAATAACTTGAGTAATGATTTCTGGTATGTTGGAAAGCGTATCCTAATCAATGCATTGCATGATTTTACTAACTTGTTCATCCTACGGTTGGAAAGCGTAAACAACCATTGTTTGTTCGCATTACTGTGATGCCGAATTACCTGTACCCATGCGTAATAAAGTAGACCTACCAAGCTGACGTCAAAGCTAACGTCAGAACTAAACTGGTTCGTGAAAACAAACGAATAGAGCGCGCATGGTGGTAATAGATGGGTTTTGTTTTGAGTTGCGATGAAGTTCGACGGATAATTTATAAATTACACTAGCTCAAAACTCTTCACTGAACGGGTGAAGAAGCTGTGACTGAAATTTTTATAACACGAATAGTAAAATACATAGTCATATAGACATAACTACAATAAACGGTAAAGAAAAAAATCCACGGAACGAATAATTTCTTAAAGTTCCATTACAGTGAATCAAAACTACACCTGCAGTTCCTTTTCTTACAATTTTACTTGTTCGTTTTAATGAAATAAAATAACACTGATATCTTTACATGAAATTATTCTTCAATAAATTTCCTTTTCATGAAATTTCTCTGCAATGCGAAGAAAATGAAATAAAAGTAGGGGATGAAGTCACCTGCGCGAAAACACAAAAAACTAAGCGTGCCGTAACAAATATTTTTTCCTGGGTTGTTGCTATGGTGACGCCTTTCCGCGGCGCCACAGCAGTGGAACAAACGTTCAGACAAAGAAACTTATATTGTTTTAGATTAGAGTTATGCATTTATTTGGCCTCTTTCGTCCTCGCGATCGGATAACTGCAGCAACGCAACGGGGCATGGATTACACGTGCGCACCACATTTCCGTAATATTTGCCGGTGGAGATTTTCTGGCATTGACGGCACGCTGAACAGCATCCTAATAAATCCGGAGAACAAGGGGAGCAGATAAGGATGCCGGGCGACTGTGGACGTGTGCTGGGGCGCATTGTGGTGTGAAGAAGGTCTACCCCATCGGAGCGGTTGCATGGCATGAAGAGATGCTAATCTTCCCCAAGCATGGTTAGGTAGCCTCCATCAGTCAGAGCGGTCTGTAGACGTATAAGGGATCCTAATTCGTGACACATGAAACTACTCAACACTACAACAGAGCAACCGCCTGCCTGCACTGTTCCTTGTAGGCATGCAGATCCATTACTTCGCACGGTTGTCGCCACACCCGGAGTCGGCCATCTGCCCAAAACTGTTGGTACCGCGATTGGTCGGACCAGGCTACAGATTTGCAGTTATCTTGCGTTCAATAGCGGTGTTCCCGAGCCCAGCTGAAGAGCACAGCCTTGTGTTGTTGGGTGAACAATGGCGCCCGGGTGGGCCATCGGCTCCGGAACCTCATTGAACACAGAAAACGTTGCACTTCCCGAACTTTGGTTCCAATACTACTACTGGTACCAGCATTGAACTGCACTATGATTTACGGCAACGTTGCACAGCGGGAGGATGTTAGGGTGCGTGCCAGACGCCGCTGTCCACAATCGTCCAGGGTTCTTCTACGCAACACCGTCTCGTACTTTGCATCGTTTCTCTGAGTTTGTGTAGTCCAGGTACACTCTTGAAATTTTTGGCAACGTAAATCCAAATCTCTTGGTAATTTCCTAGATGCAGTGGCCCATCTACCGTGAAACGATATCATACCACGTTCAAAATCGCCTAACTCCTAATACGCTGCAATCTGAACTGCGAATGCTGTTACTTGAGCTTACGGAGGTGTCTGCCACTTTACATCCGTTGTTGGCGGACGATACCATTTATCGCATGGGTGTGGTGGCATATAGTGGAAATGCTAGCAGCCTTCCCAGTATTTTTCGGCACCTTAGTGCACTACGAAGTTCAAGGTATCCATGAAAACGTTGGTTTACGTGAGAGCTCTATAACGAAATTCCTGGCGTAACGTTTTTCTGTTTCTAAAGAGACGTTTTTAGAAACAGCAAAAACACGAGCTCTCCTCACGTTTAAGTGGCTTTCACTTTATTTTCTAAATAGTTAGACCTGTCTGTGAAAACACAAGTTTGTCTGCGCCCCTTCACTCTGGACTAAGTTGCTCTCCCAACTATGCTGCACGGACTGAATATATCACTGCAGATTTGTCGTCTTGATACGCGGTTTTCCTCCGTAGTTCGTTACATATCTCCCTCCTCTTAATGAGTGTTTGCTTTGATTTCTTTTTCCTATCTGTCAATCATATTACCGTAATTTTGCACCATCTCTCTTCGTAATGTAATTTGGTAAAGCTAAGAATATGCGTATAAGTTTCGTAGAAAACCTACACTGACGGAAAAAAAATCCCAACACCAAGAAGGGGTTGTGTTAGATAAACGACAGTTGGTAGGCGGTGAGAGTACATCTGTAAGATGACGTCTATGCAAATTTCGCGCTCGGCGCACACGTGTGGCGCTAGTAGCTCCCCTCGGAACATGCAAAGCAGGTTTGCTGTAAATACGCGCTGTAACGTTCGTGAGCGTTAGTTATCGTTGAGATTCGACGCAATGTGTTGATGTTAGTCAAGAATGCCTTTAAGAAGACGAAGAAGCCATTATCAACAGCTGACGGAATGTGAACGAGGTCATGTAATAGGGCTACGAGAAGGTGGATTTTCGTTCCGCAATATTGCAGAACGACTTTGCAGAAATGTAGCCACTGTGCATGATTGTTGGCAGCGGTGGTCAAGGGAAGGTACTGCCTCAAGAAGACCGGGTTCCGACCCGCCACGTGGCACTACTGAGAGGGACGACCGCCGTGTACAACGTATGACCGTGGCGCATCGTACTGCGTCTGCGGCAGCAATTCGAGCTGCAGTTGCCACCAAAGTGACACAACAAACTGTTACAAATCGGTTACTTGAAGGACAGCTCCGAGCCAGACGCCATGTAGCGTGCATTCCACTTACTCCAAACCACTGCCGTTTGCGACGTCAGTGGTGTCAAGCTAGAGCTTATTGGAGGACGGTGTGGAGATCTGTTGTTTTCTGATGAAAACCGGTTCTGCCTGGGTGCCAGTGATGGCCGTGTGTTGGTTAGAAGGAGGCCAGGTGAGCGCCTGTAACCAACCTGTCTGCGGCCGAGACACACTGAACCTACACCTGGAGTTATGGTCTGGGGAGCAATTTCCTATCACAGCAGGAGCACTCTCGTGGTTATCACACGCACCCTGACGGCACAGTTGTACGTCGGTCTGGTGATTCAACCTGTTGTGCTGTCATTCATGAACAGCATCAGAGGTGTTTTCCAACAGGATCCCGCTTGCCCGCATACCACTGTTGTAACCCAACATGCTCGATAGAGTGTCGACATGTTGCCGTGGCCTGCTAGATCACCAGATCTTTCACCAATCGAGCACGTATGGGACATCATTGGCCGACAACTCCAGCGTCACCCCCAACCAGCATTAACCATCCCTGTATTGACGGACAAAGTGCAACAGGCATGGAATTCCATCCCACAAACTGACATCTAGCACCTGTACCACACACTGCATGAACGTTTGCGTGCTTGCATTCAACATTCTGGCGGTTACACCGGATATTAATGTACCATCATTTCACATTTAAAATGGCTCTTCTCACGCTTACAATAAGCTGTGATCTTGAAACCTTAATCGATTAAATATGTTACCTATACAAATGTATTGCCGCCATTTCATTTTTCTACAACTATTTTTTCGTGGTGTTGGGATTTTGTCAGTGTATATAACAGGCAACTTCTGTTTCTAACGCTCTGACGTCATCAGTACTTGCAGGCCTATCTGCTTTTACCCAGTGGCATAAATCGTAACTAAGCTCACAGCTATCGCACGATACGTAAAATCAAGGACAAGTACCAGAAAATAAAATAAAGTTAGTAAGATAAACGACTTCATCTATTGTAACGCGCATATGTTCGAATAACTGTCTGCGACGTTTGTTCTGTTACGCAGGTTAAATGCCGTGTTTTTTTTCATTTTATTCGCAATGCAGAGGAACTTCATGAAAACGAATGAGCGTTATTGTACACTATCTACCAACGAGTAATTGGACACCTCTGATAGCAAAGGAAACCGAAGTTTATTCACCTTCAATAGTTGGTGGAGCCTCCACGAGCGGCGATTACAGCTGCGATCCTCCGGCGCATACTCTCAACCAGGCTTTGTACAACGGCTAGCGGTATTTTCTTCCATTCGGCTTGGAGAAAACAGGTCAGTTCCTTCACCGATTTCGCACGGGGGGGGTACCCCTTAAGTAGACGCTCCAACTCGTCCCAGAGGTGCTCGATAGGGTTAAAGTCCGGGCTCTGCGCAGGTCAGTCCATTCGATTAACCCAATTGTCACCTTGAAAGTCATGGTGGACCTCGCAACATGACAGGTGGCATTTTCATCCTGAAAGTAACATGGGTCCACTCCGTAAAACTGCCACAATTTAGGAAGCGCATGGTCATCCAAAATGATGCAGTAGGTCTCGGCGTTGAGTCTACCAGATATTGCTACCAAGGATCCCGTGCCATACCAGGAGAAACACCCCATAGCATAATTCCACCGTGCCCAACTTTACAGTTCGCACAATACATTTCGGCAAGAGGCGTTCTCCAGGCAGACGCCAAACCTAGACCCTGCCATCCGAACGGTAGAGGGTGAACCTCGATTCGTCGCTCCAGAGAACCTGTTTGCACTGTTCAACGGTCCACTGTCGACGTTCTTTGCACCACGTTAGCCGAGCAGCGCTATTGGACTTGGTGATCAAAGGCTTGTGGGCAGCAGCACGCCCATGATAACCGAGCAGATGGGCTTCCTTACGGATGATATTCATCGAAAGAACACTCCCGGATGCCTGTTGAAACTCCTCATGGATGTGGCCCATCGATTTGGTGCGGTTCTTCCAAATTTCTCTGGCCAGCACCCGTCGTTATCTAACTCCCAGTTTTGTGGGTCTGCCGGGTCGGGGCACAACCCGACAGTCACCTCTCATCTTCCACTTGCCAATCACGTAGGCTACTGTCGATTTTGGGTACTTCAACTCTCTGGATATGTCACGTATGGATCGGCCATTTCTGTGATACCCGACGATTACACCTTTCTCGAAATCAGAGAGCTCTAAACTGCGTGGCATCTTGCATGCGACTGGTTGCGTTCTTATTTCCCACACGATATTTAACGGCGGCGGCCGTGACGTGTATCAGGACCGCAGATATCGTCGATTGCAGGGGTGTCCAATTACTTGTTGGTAGATAGTGTAGTTCAACAATTTTTGTTCAGTGAATTTTTCGCAAAGGTGATGCCATTTTGTGTTACAAAAAAGAAAAACTTTGTGTAAGATTCTCTCTAACTCAACTTTCGTAGATATAAAAGTTTGAATCCCCAACCCTGCTTACTTTTGGTTTTCATCAAAAACTGATTATGATCTATCCTCAATTTCCGTTTGAAACTTCACATCTTTCTTTCAGCAGTATTCGACTCAACTGCAAAATCTGCATTTATTTCGTTTTGCTAGAGTTACTCAGTAACAGAAATGCTAGAGAGTAAACAACAACAAGTCTGGCTTGACGCAGAAGAAATATTCAAAATTCTTTCATGGGCAAAGGTTAGTTTCCTTTAATCCTTTTATATAAATATTTCATGCGTAAGGAAATCCGACACAGCTATGGAAGAGCGGAAATTGCCTGGCTAAACGAATTTCTCACCTTCCGCATCGAAACATCTCCTTCGAGATGAAGCAATCATCAACCTTCTTGAGAAAGAAGCACAACTGGGGACTAGCAGGCGCGCTCAGGCGGATGGATTGCCTGAACTGGTGGTGTAGGTAAGAGTGGGGGTGAAAGGGGGGTTGTCAAGAATGCGTTCTCCTGCATCGGTGCCGTCTATTGTAGATCTTCGTGGCGTTGGAAGAGGAATGATGTCAGTTGGATTCGACCTAAAGAAAAAGAAATCGCACGGGTAAAAAGAGGAACCCAGTGAATGAGTAGGATATTTTCTTCCGATTTTCAATGTGGCTGCCTTCCTTTGTTGTCCAGCCACGCAATAAAACACAGGACCACCTCAATGCGGAAGGACATATTTTATCCTCAAATTACAGTCTCTTTGGAAATGTTGTCACGCTCTAAATTGAGGTACCTGATGTATTCCATCCAGGAATAACACATACAGCCGCCCCCGGCGATGCAGTGGTCTAAGAGATGGCCTCTGATCATTCGCCCGAAAGGAGTCCAGGTTCGAATTCCGGTGATGCATGGATGTTGTGTTTGTCTTACCGCACTGGCTCTATCTCTTTCTTGGAACCAGTGATCCTAAAGTCGGGAGGGTCGACTGTTTTAGCCCATTGAGTTGCTCACGGTGGTTGTTAAACCACACACATAACGCGCTCACATATTACGGAGTTGCACATAACGCGAAACTATTGCAGATCTCTTGTACTCTAATACTCTCCCTAGCTATACACTGAGTGGCCACTTTATTACGACCACCCTCTCAGTACTTCGTTGGGCCACTTTTTGCCTTTAATACTGCGTTGATTCTTCGTGGCATTGACTCCACGAGATGTTGATAGGTGGTTTGTGGAATCTGAGACCATGCTTGATGAATAGCACTTTCCAGGAGTGTGAAATTGCAGGGTTGTGGATCCAGCTGTCTGATGGCTCGTTCAACTTCATCCCACAAATTCTCAATGGGGTTGAGATCTGGAAATTGTGGAGGCCACCAAAGCAAAGTAAACTCGCCGGCATGTTCCTGAAACCAATTGTGTACAATACGAGCACTATGACAGGATGCATTATCTTGTTGAAAGTAGCCATCACCATTGGTATAAACCATCCACATGACAGGATGCACTTGGTCCGCAACGATGTTTAGATACGATGTGTCAGTCAGACGTTGATCAATACGAATTAAAGGCCCAAAGCATGCCAGGACAACATTCCACAAACCATAGCGTTGCTTCCACCAGCTTGAAGGGTTGGCAATCAGCATGGTGCAACTGAAAACGTGATTCATCGGACCACATAATTTGTTTCCAATTATCGACTGTCTAATCATTGTGCTCCTGTGGGAACTGGAGATGTTTTCTCTTGTTAACTGCAGACAGCAAAGGTGTTCGAACAGGCCTTCGGCTGCCATATCCCATCCGATGCAGTGTACGGCGAACAGTGCGTGCAGAGATAATCTGAGGGGATCCTTGATTAAGATGGTCTGTAATTTGCTGCACTGTTGCCCTTCTGTTGTATGTTACCAGTCTGGACACTCTCCGTTCCGCTCGAGCAGTCACTAGTCGATGACGACCACACGTTGCACGTACAGACCCAGTAATTTGGCTGACATTCCAGTCTTTAAACACTTTAACAACAGCTGCTATGGAACATTTCACGAATGCGGCGGTTTCGGTGATACTCGCTCCATGGCTCCGAGCTCCTGCAATCATCCCACGTTGAAAGTCTATCAAATCGCATTTTTTATCCATCTCGTCACCCAAAATTCACTTCTACTACTGTCGCAAGCATAAGCTTTCCGGTTTTATACTAGCCTCGTCCTCTGGCGCCAACAGCGTGCAGCCATAGCTCATTTGCTTAAAACTGTCAGGTGGTCATAATGAAGTGGCCATTCAATGTATTAATCATTTACTAGAAGGACCATAACAAAAGTTCTGCATACGGAAACCTAAGACGGAAGAACATGATGTAATCGGGAAAATGATTGCGTTTTGTCCAGGTCGGACTCTTAGCATCGCAGTGGTGTCACAACGACGCGCTATCATTTGCTGTGTGCGCGTGGGAGGGTTTGGAAATGGAAGCGTGCAGCTCCTCAGGTCGAGTCACGGCGTTAGACCAGCACTCGTATGTGAAAATAGAAACTCTGCGGGGGGAAAACTCCGACACAGATCCACACTGGCTTGCAAAAAGTTTGTAGAGAAGGAATTCTTGATCGAAGCATAATTTCTTTCTGAGGTCAAAGTTGAGACCTGAAATTCGTCAAAATCGCCCCAACTGGTTGGAAACGGGGGCGATCTTGCTGCATGACAACGCATCGTGTCATGGTGCAGCGTCGGTATGGAGACTTTTGTCGAAATATGGCTGGGAAACTTAATCTCACCCACCATACAGCACTGATCTCAGTCCACCCTACTTTGATCTTTTCCCAAAGTTAAAAAATTGGCTCCGTGGCATCCGCTAGACGAGCTGTGATTGGACGTGACCCGAGTAATACGACAGCTGAACAAAGATGGCGTACTACGGGGCATTCCGGACCTACCTCACCACTGGCAAGCTGTCATTAGCAACGGAGGGGAGTACATTGAACGGCAATAAAGTTAGTTTTCACCGTTACTTCACACTTTTCTCAACAGTGGGCAGCGTGCAGAACTTTTGTTATGACATGGAACTTCATGTTGTAATGACAATACTCCAGTATACATACCAAAACCTTGGACAGAACTATTAAAACTTTCCCCTCCAGTTGTGAAGAAGGAAAATATTTAATATCATCATCATCATCATTGTCAACCATTATCAATCCACTGCTGGACGAAGGTCTCCCCAAGTTTCCTCCACAACGGTCTGTCTTGTGCCAGTCTCCTCCATGTAACTCCTGCACACTTTCGAAATTTCATCCACCCATCTCCCATGTGGTCTTCTTCTGGGTCTTTTCCTGTCCCTTGGAATCCAATTTAAAATTTCGGCTGTCCATCGATGATCTGTCCTTCGGGCAGTATGTCCAGCCCATTGCCATTTCAGGGATTTAACTCTGATCATGATGTCTTCCACTCTTGTCATTTTTCGGATCCACGAGTTCCTCTTCTTATCTCTCCTGGTTACACGAAGCATGCACCTCTCCATGCTGCTTTGAGTTGTCTGCAGTCTTTGTATATCTCTTTTAGTTAAGGTCCACGTCTCTGCACCATACGTAAGCACTGGAAGGATGCATTGATCAAACACTTTTCTTTTAAGACATAATGGCATATTGCTCTTGAAAATTATGCTGTTTCTTCCAAAAGCTCTCCAGGCAAGTTTTGTACGCCGATTAATTTCTTCATCAATGTGACCCTCACTTGATATTTGCTGTCCAAGATAAACGTACGTGTCTGTTATCTCCAGCTTTTCTCCATCAATCAATAAATCTTCATTTCTTGTAAAAGCATTGAACATCACTTTTGTCTTCTGAAAGTTCATTTTTAATCCCACTTCTTTACTCTTGTCAGCAAGTTCCTGGATCATACTCTGTAGCTCTGATGGGGTAGTTGCAAATATGACTAAGTCATCAGCAAAACGAAGGTGGGTTAGATAATCTCCATTAATCTTTATCCCTTTGTTTTCCCAGCTCAGCGACTGAAAAACACCCTCCAATGTGGCATTAAAGAGCTTCGGAGATATGGTGTCACCTTGTCTCACTCCCTTTCCAATTTTTATGTGTGTTGTATTTTCAAACAGCCGAATCTTTGCACTTGCATTTTCATAGATGTTATTAATAATATTAATGTATGCATCTTCAATACCGCAGGTTTTCAGAGCCATTGTAACTGCTGATGGTTTCACCGAATCAAAGGCTTTTTCATATTCGATAAAAGCCATGCACAGTGGAAGTTCATATTCCCTCGCTCTTTCAATTAGTTCTCTCAGTACGTGGATATGATCTATTGTGCTGTAGCCACTCCTGAATCCAGCTTGTTCTCTCGGTTGAGCCATGTCCAGTGTTACCTTCAAGCGGTGTGAAAGAACTTTAGTGAAGATTTTATAAACTACTGATAGGAGGCTGATAGGTCTGTAGTTTCCGAGATCCTCAATGTCACCTTTCTTATGTAGCAGGATCATTGTAGCGGTGTTCCAATCCTCAGGAATCTTTCCTTCATTAAGGCATCGAGTGAAAATTTGGGCGAGTACTGTTTCAATTTCTCCACTTGCTTCTTGTATGATGTCTACAGTAATTCCATCTTCTCCTGGAGCTTTTCCCCGCTTCATGTTCTTGATTGCATGTGCAACTTCTGCTGGAAGGACTGGAGGAACTCTGGTACTGGTATCTTTCATGATGTCTGGAGTGCATGTATCATCCCTTTCATATAATTTGGAGTAGAAATCTTTCACTCTTGTCAAAATTTCGCCTCTATTTCCTTGTTACAGAACCATCTTCTTTTCTCAGTGCCATAATCTGTTTTCTTCCCTTACTGAGATGTCCCTTTGCTATCTTTAGGCTTTGGTTGTTTTCAATTGCTTTCCTCACTAGTTCACAGTTGAATTTTCTTACGTCTTCAGTGATACTTTTTCTTACTGTCTTGCATAGCTCTATATATTCCACTTTGGAAGTCACATCTTCTTTAGTTGTCCTCATCTCTCTTCTTTTTTGCATCAACATTTTCGTTTTTCCTGATAATTTGTTTACATGCAACTTGTTCTTAGACTCAGCTAATTTTGTTGCTGTTTCCATAAGAGCTTTGGTTACTTTTCTGTTAACTTCAGAGATGTCCACTTCTTCCGATGTTAGGCTTTCTAAAGCAGAGAACCTGTTCTTCAGTTCCAACTTGAAGGTATTATGGTGTTTTTTAAGGTTGGTTATGTCAATAGATTTTGTTTGTCTTATGAGCTTGCCACGTTCAAGTTTGGTGTTGAGGTGCATCTTACATCTCACCAATCTATGGTCACTACCTGTGTTGAACTTGTTTAGCACACTGCAGTCTTCTATGACGAATTTTTTGTTACACATAATAAAATAAATTTCACTTGTCGTCCCATTTGGATGTCTCCATGTCCATTTCCTGTGTGGCTTTTTCTTGAAGAAGGAGTTCAAGATGAAAAACCCTTCTGCCTCTGCAAACTCAACGAGAGTATTTCCACGCTGGTTTCTGTTGCCGTGACCGAATTTACCTACTGAAGTTTCATTCTGTTGCCGTTGCCCTATTTTTGCATTGAAATCTCCTATAATTATTTTCAAGTGCTGCTTACCTTTATTATTTAGATGACAAATTTCCTCATAAAATTCTTCAATTTCTTCTTCAGGATGACTTGTGGTGGGTGCATAAGTTTGAATAATCTGAGCCTGGTATCTTTTCGAGAGTTGGATAACAAGTCGTGCAGCTCTGTCAGAGGAACTTTCAACTTCTACAACTTTATCCTTCAGTTTCTTGTTTATTATAAATCCAACACCACTAGTTCTGCCAGTATCTGTCCCACGATAGTAGAAGAGATGTCCACTTTTCAGTTCGATGAGATCTTCTCCTTTTCTCCTTACCTCACTTAGCAACACGATGTCCCACTTGATCCTTTGTAGTTCCTCTTCCAATTCAAGAAGCCTTGAATCAGAAGATAGGTTGCGTCCATTGTAAGTAGCCAAGGTCAGCATCAGATGGCAGCCTAGTCCGGTCCTCCGGGGATTCTTAGCACCCTCTGCCTTCATGTCGCACTGGCCGCTGCCTTGGCCAGGTACATTCCAGCTGCCGGAGACTGAGGTCCAAGATTTAAGTTGTGGAATCATTTTGGAGGGTTTTGGCCATAACTCACCACGTTGGCCAAGCGGGTTGGTGAGTGTGGGATAGAATTTCCTCTAATCCCGATGGTATAGTTATACCGCTATTGGCGGTCGTCAGAGCCCCTTTAGTGGGAACAGGATGTACCACGAGAAGGCGGGGTTGACATTTGTCAAGGAGAATATATATATATATATATATATATATATATATATATATATATATATATATAAGAGAGTATTTCCACGCTGGTTTCTGTTGCCGTGACCGAATTTACCTACTGAAGTTTCATTCTGTTGCTGTTGCCCTATTTTTGCATTGAAATCTCCCATAATTATTTTCAAGTGCTGCTTACCTTTATTATTTAGATGACAAATTTCCTCATAAAATTCTTCAATTTCTTCTTCAGGATGACTTGTGATGGGTGCATAAGTTTGAATAATCTGAGCCTGGTATCTTTTCGAGAGTTGGATAACAAGTCGTGCAGCTCTGTCAGAGGAACTTTCAACTTCTACAACTTTATCCTTCAGTTTCTTGTTTATTATAAATCCAACACCACTAGTTCTGCCAGTATCTGTCCCACGATAGTAGAAGAGATGTCCACTTTTAAGTTCGATGAGATCTTCTCCTTTTCTCCTTACTTCACTTAGCCAAAAGATGTCCCACTTGATCCTTTGTAGTTCCTCTTCCAATTCAAGAAGCCTTGAATCAGAAGATAGGGAGCGTCCATTGTACGTTGCCAAGGTCAGCATCAGATGGCAGCCTAGTCCGGTCCTCCGGGGATTCATAGCACCCTCTGCCTTCATGTCGCACTGGCCGCTGCCTTGGCCAGGTACATTCCCGCTGCCGGAGACTGAGGGCCAAGATTTAAGTTGTGGAATCATTTTGGAGGGGTTTGGCCATAACTCACCACGCTGGCCAAGCGGGTTGGTGAGTGTGGGATAGAATTTCCTCTAATCCCGATGGTATAGTTGTACCGCTATGGGCGGTCGTCAGAGCCCCTTTAGTGGGAACAGGATGCACCACGAGAAGGCGGGGTTGACATTTGCCAAGGAGAGGCTGTGATGTTACGCATCATCTTGAACTCCTTCTTCAAGAAAGAGCCACACAGGAAATGGACATGGAGACATCCAAATGGGGCAAGTGAAATTGATTTTATTATGTGTAACAAAGAATTCGTCATAGAATACTGCAGTGTGCTAAACAAGTTCAACACAGGTAGTGACCATACATTGGTGAGATGTAAGATGCACCTCAACACTAAACTTGAACGTGGCAAGCTCATAAGACAAACAAAATGTATTGACATAACCAACCTTAAAAAACACCATAATACCTTCAAATTGGAACTGAAGAACAGGTTCTCTGCTTTAGAAGGCATAACATCGGAAGAAGTGGACATCTCTGAAGTTAACAGAAAAGTAACCAAAGCTCTTATGGAAACAGCAACAAAATTAGCTGAGTCTAAGAACAAGTTGCATGTAAATAAATTATCAGGAAAACCGAAAATGTTGATGCAAAAAAGAAGAGAGATGAGGACAACTAAAGAAGATGTGACTTGCAAAGTGGAATATATAGAGCTATGCAAGACAGTAAGAAAAAGTATCACTGAAGACGTAAGAAAATTCAACTGTGAACTAGTGAGGAAAGCAATTGAAAACAACCAAAGCCTAAAGATAGAAAAGGGACATCTCAGTAAGGGAAGAAAACAGATTATGGCACTGAGAAAAGAAGATGGTTCTGTAACAAGAAATAGAGGCGACATTTTGACAAGGGTGAAAGATTTCTACTCCAAATTATATGAAAGAGATGACATATGCACTCCAGACATCATGAAAGGTACCAGTACCAGAGTTCTTCCGGTCTTCCCAGCAGAAGTTGCACATGCAATCAAGAACATGAAGCGGGGAAAAGCTCCAGGAGAAGATGGAATTACTGTAGACATCATACAAGAAGCAAGTGGAGAAATCGAAACAGTACTCGCCCAAATTTTCACTCGATGCCTTAATGAAGGAAAGATTCCTGAGGATTGGAACACCGCTACAATGATCCTGCTACATAAGAAAGGTGACATTGAGGATCTCAGAAACTACAGACCTATCAGCCTCCTATCAGTAGTTTATAAAATCTTCACTAAAGTTCTTTCACACCGCTTGAAGGTAACACTGGACATGGCTCAACCGAGAGAACAAGCTGGATTCAGGAGTGGCTACAGCACAATAGATCATATCCACGTGCTGAGAGAACTAATTGAAAGAGCGAGGGAATATGAACTTCCATTGTGCACGGCTTTTATCGATTATGAAAAAGCCTTTGATTTGGTGAAACCATCAGCAGTTACAATGGCTCTGAAAACCTGCGGTATTGAAGATGCATACATTAATATTATTAATAACATCTATGAAAATGCAAGTGCAAAAATTCGGCTGTTTGAAAATACAACACACGTAAAAATTGGAAATTGAGTGAGACAAGGTGACACCATATCTCCGAAGCTCTTTAATGCCACATTGGAGGGTGTTTTTCAGTCGCTGAGCTGGGAAAACAAGGGGATAAAGATTAATGGAGATTATCTAACCCACCTTCGTTTTGCTAATGACGTAGTCATTTTTGCAACTACCCCATCAGAGCTGCAGAGTATGATCCAGTAACTTGCTGACAAGAGTAAAGAAGTGGGATTAAAAATGAACTTTCAGAAGACAAAAGTGATGTTCAATGCTTTTACAAGAAATGAAGATTTATCGATTGATGGAGAAAAGCTGGAGATAACAGACACGTACGTTTATCTTGGACAGCAGATATCAAGTGAGGGTCAGATTGATGAAGAAATTAATCGGCGTACAAAACTTGCCTGGAGAGCTTTTGGAAGAAACAGCATAATTTTCAAGAGCAATATGCCATTATGTCTTAAAAGAAAAGTGTTTGATCAATGCATCCTTCCAGTGCTTACGTATGGTGCAGAGACGTGGACCTTAACTAAAAGAGACATACAAAGGCTGCATACAACTCAAAGAAGCATGGAGAGGTGCATACTTGGTGTAACCAGGAGAGATAAGAAGAGGAACTCGTGGATCCGAAAAATGACAAGAGTGGAAGACATCATGATCAGAGTTAAATCCCTGAAATGGCAATGGGCTGGACATACTGCCAGAAGGACAGATCATCGATGGACAGCCGAAATTTTAGATTGAATTCCAAGGGACAATAAAAGACCCAGAAGAAGACCACATGGGAGATGGGTGGATGAAATTCGAAAGTATGCAGGGGTGACATGGAGGAGACTGCCACAAGACAGCCCGTTGTGGAGGAAACTTGGGGAGACCTTCGTCCAGCAGTGGATTGATAATGGTTGACAATGATGATGATGATATAAAAAAAGAGGGCATGTTATCCGGTTATTGTAGCTAAGTTATATAAGATTGCCTCCTTATTTTCTATATTTGCCTTACTTCATTCATTTACTCTTTTTCTACGTGTTACATGTCTGGCATGCTAAGTTTTTGATAATTGGACAATTTGATTGTATGTATTCATACACTGACGGAAAAAAATCCCAACACCACGAAAGAATAGTTGTAGTGGAATGAAATGGCGGCAATACATTTGTGTAGGTAACATATTTAATCGATTAGGGTTTCAAGATCACAGCTTACTGTGAACGCGAGAAGAGCCATTTTAAATGTGAAATGCAAGTACATTAATAACTGGTGTAACCACCAGAATGTTGAATGCAAGCACGCAAACGTTCATGCATTGTGTCGTACAGGTGCTGGATGTCAGTTTGAGGGATGGAGTTCCATGCCTGTTGCACTTGGTCGGTCAGTACAGGGACGGTTAATGCTGGTTGGGGGTGACGCTGGAGTTTTCGTCCAATGATGTACCATACGTGCTCGATTGGAGAAAGATCTGGTGATCTAGCAGTCCACGGCAACATGTCGACACTCTGTAGTGCACGTTGGGTTACAACAGCGGTATACGGGCGAGCGTTATCCTGTTGGAAAACACCCCCTGGAGTGCTATTCATGAATGGCAGCACAACAGGTTGAATCACCAGACCGACGTATAACTGTGCCGTCAGGGTGCGTGGGATAACCACGAGAGTGCTCCTGCTGTCATAGAAAATTGCTCCCCGACCATAACTCCAGGGGTAAGTTCAGTGTGTCTCTGCTGCAGACAGGTTGTTTGCAGGCGCTCACTTGGTCTCCTTCTAACCAACACACGGCCATCACTGGCACCCAGGCAGAACCGGCTTTCATCAGAAAACACAACAGATCTCCACTCCGTCCTCCAATGAGCTCTAGCTTGACACTACTGACGTCGCAAACGGCAGTGGTTTGGAGTAAGTGGAATGCACGCTACAGGGCATCTGGCTCGGAGCTGTCCTTCAAGTAACCGATTTGTAGCAGTTCGTTGTGTCACTGTGGTGGCAACTGCAGCTCGAACTGCTGCCGCAGACGTGGTACTATGCACCACGGCCATACGCCGTGCACGGCGGTCTTCCCTCTCAGTAGTGCCACGTGGCCGGCCGGAACCCGGTCTTCTTGAGGCAGTACCTTCCCTTGACCACCGCTGCCAACAATCATGCACAGTGGCTACATTCCTGCCAAGTCGTTCTGCAATATTGCGGAACGAAAATCCACCTTCTCGTAGCCCTATTACACGACCTCGTTCAAAATCCGTGAGCTGTTGATAATGGCTTCTTCGTCTTCTTAAAGGCATTCTTGACTAACATCAACACACTACGTCAAATCTCAACGATAACTAACGCTCACGAACGTTACAGCGCGTATTTACAGCAAACCTGCTTTGCATGTTCCCAGGGGCGCTACTAGCGCCACACGTATGCGCCAAGCGCGAAATTTGCATAGATGTCATCTCACAGATGTACTCTCACCGCCTACCAACTGTCGTTTATCTAACACAACCCCTTTTTGGTGTTGGGATTTTTTTCTGTCAGTATATATCGATTTAAAATCATCATATCTGGATTGACGACATGATCACCTGTTCTGTACGTCACGCCTGTAAGTTACTTATATGTCTCCGCACCCAAAAATGATCCTTCAGTACTTCCATCTGATGATGGTTTTTTGGAAGACCGAAAGGTTTTATTTTTAATCTTTTAACTTATACATTAAATAAGTTCTTCACTTCATCGGAAGCCTGCGTATTGTTTTAATTATCGTGCTTTTAAGATTGCTATCTTAAGTTTTTATGATTGACTTATTCCGCACGAGAACCTGATAACCTGATATCTTTGTTATGACGTATACTCTAAATTAACTTTCATTTTTAGTTGCCTTCTGTATGTAAATTATAGTTTATTCTCTTTTAGTGTTTTCGACCTTTACGTTATATCTTGTCACTCGCGGAATGATATTTGCAACAATCGTGAGGTCGTAGAGTGTGACGTATGCATGTGGACAGATAAGAATGAGAGATACAGGATAATTCAAAATTATTTAGGTGGCTCAGTTGTCTAAGTAATGGCCTCTGATTATTTGTCCAAAAGGGGACCGGGTTCGAATCCCGTGGGGCGTCGATGTTGTGTTTGTCCTACGGCACTGGCTCTTTCCCCCTACTCTAGAACCAGTGACCCTAAATTAGGGACTGGCGACTGCTTATAGCTCATTGAGTTGCTGAAGGTGGTCGTTAAACCTCCAATCAAAAAAAAAATAGAAAGACGCCCCTTTTTTTTTTTTTTTTTTATTTGGTTTTCAGATTTTTCTAGGTTTCCGGACTAAAAGACCTATCAAAATACCAGTTTTTTAATCTCTAGGTCATTTAGAAATGGTTGAAAATCAGCGAAAATTTTCTAGCAGATATTAATCCAAAGCCGTTTTCTAAAGCAGCCATTTTGATTTTTGAGTTTCCGAACTTTTCCAGGTATACGAACGTTAAGACCTATTATCATGCGAATTTTCAGATCCCTAGATTACTTAGAGATCTGAAAATTGTCAAACAATTCGCAAAAAATTCAAGCAGAAAATGATCCGAAGCTAGAGTTTTTATTTTTGTTGATTTCGGACTTTTCTAGGTATCCGAACCTAAATACCTATTAGCATACTAATTTTTAGATCTCCAAGTCATTTAGAAGTGGTGGAATAGTTCGTGAAAGGATTCTAGCAGGCAGTGTTTCACAGCCGTCTTACAAAGCCGCTATTTTGATACTTTTGGTTTTCGGACTTCTCCAAGTATTCGAACCTTAAGACCGATCAGCATACCAATTTTCAGATCTCTTGGTCACTTAGAAGTGGTCGAATAATTCGCGAAAATATTTTAGCAGGCAGTACTCTAAAGCCGTATTCAAAAGCCGCCCTTTTTTTTTTTTTTTTTTTTTGCCGCCTCGGTGGCGCAGTGGTCTAAGCGATGGCCTCTGATCATTCGTCCGTAAGAGGTCCGGGTTCGAATCCCGGTGGGGCATGGATGTTGTGTTTGTCTTGCGGCACTGGTTCTCTCCCTTCCCTGGAGCCAGTGATCCTAAATTAGGGACGGGCGACTGCTTATAGCCCATTGAGTTGCTCACGGTGGTCGTTAAACCTCCAATAAAAAAAAAAAAAAGCCGCCCTTTTGATTTTGTTTGTTTCCGGGCTTTTCTAGAAATACGGAAGTTAAGACCTATCAGCATACCCATTTTCAGATCTCTAGGTTATTTAGAAGTGGCCGAACAATTCGCGGACGGAAACACTTGCATTTTCCCGCTTTGCTTTCTTGTGTTCAAAATTAAGAGAATTTGCACATTTTGTCGATTTTTCACAAAAACTATGGAACCAAAGGTACACATTATGCCGCCTAATAAGAATGCAAATTTGCAGTGTCGAATACGTGAGCGTACACGTGCGTGTGGGCGGAGCTGTGACAGCGGATGGCATGAAAAACACACGTGGCTTTTTCCGCGATTAGTTCGCTCGTACTGCTCGGCGACATTCGTTGTGTTTCTTGCAGGAGTTGGTTCAATTTCATAAGCAATCGGGTAAAATGAGTTGCCACGAACGTATTGATGACGGAATGAGGTGGAGAATCGTCGGTAGATTGAAGGCAGGGCAATCGCAAGTACAGGTTGCTACAGAGCTCAATGTAACGCGCAGTGTCATCTGAAATGTGTGCAAACCGTTTAAGGACACCGGAACCATATCGAGAAGACCTAGGCAAGGTCGTCCAAGAGCCACGACGGCCAATGAAGATCCTTATTTGGCACTTTCAGCGAAGCGCCACAGGACTGCTACAGCTGCACAGCTATCTCGTGAGCTGCATGCCACCACTGGAACCCGAGTTTCAAGGGTTACTGTTTCCCGAAGGCTTCACGAGAGAGGGCTTTTTGCCAGAAGACTCTCAGTTTGCGTCCCGCTCACTTCAGCACACAAGAGAGCGCGTTTAGCATGGTGCGGACAACATCAGCGTTGGACCAGACTCCAGTGGGGTAACGTCCTTTTCACAGACGAGTCGCGATTCAGCCTGGACACTGAATCTCGACGTACCTTCATCTGGAGAAAACCTGAGACCCGATACCTTTCCCTCAACATCCGAGAAAGGGACTGCTATGGCAGCGGAGGTGTCATGGTCTGGGCAAGTATCATGTTGGACAGCCGCACACCTCTCCATATGTTTGACAGAGGCTCCCTGACGGCTGAGAGGTATAAGGATGAGATCTTACAGCCCTATATTCGGCTTTTCAGGGGCGCAGTTGGCCCTCGGTTCCATTTTATGGACGACAGCGCTCGTTCCAATAGGGCTCACTTGGTCGACGATTAACTTGAAAGTGAGGATATTAGCCGGATGGATTGGCCAGCCAGATCGCCAAACCTTAACCCTATCGAACATGTCTGGGATTCTCTTGGGAGGGCAATAGCAGCTCGCCATCCTCCTCCGAGAACCATCCAGGAGCTGAAAACTGCGTTGCTGCAGGAGTGGGACCGACTGCCACAGGGAGTCATCAACAGACTCGTTTCCAGTATGACGTCGCGCTGTACGACTGTGAGAAGAGACCACACCCCATATTAGAGTCATTTTATGTTCGATCTTGCAACGTGGATTTTGAACATTCCTGTCCTGATGCCTTACTGACGATCATGAGTGCGTACCATGACTCTTGTATGGTAGAATTTTTTCTTATACTATATAACTACACTGGTGTGCAAAAATTAAGGACGAAGAAGAGAAATTAGCATAACAGCGGAACGAGCAGCCAGAACGGACCGAAAGACCACTCAGAAGATAGACTAGGGTCCGGTACGGTAGGGCATGCGCATATATGCAGCACGACGGACGGAGGGTGGGTGGGGGGGTCGGAAGGGTATAAAGCACACGGGCGGTGTATGCACAGCAATTCGGTGAAAGATATTGCACGGTGTACATCGGTTTGAAAGACGTCGAGGTGCTGCCACCGTGTGAAATGGCCAACAGGCAATCCAGTAGACGACATCTGGATGACTTTACCCGAGGTCGCGTCATTGGGAAGTTGGAAGAAGGTCGACGTGTGACTAGTGTGACCGAGGAGTTCGGGATCGCTCACAGCATCGTTTCACGAGCTTGGAGAGCATTTCAAACGAATGGAACAGCTGTCCGACAGTTTAGCAGTGGTCGTCCACGAGCAACCACGGCGGCGGACGACCGGTATATTGTCCTACACGCAAGAAGAGACGGACGGCAGACGGCGGGAGAAATCGCAAGGCACATGCAACAGACAACAGGACGTCCATTATCGCGTTTAACCGTGGCCAGGAGGCTGCGCAAATGTGGTCTATTTGCACGACGACCAGTACGGTGTGTGTCATTAACGCCTGCTCATCGGAGACGGCAGTTTCTGTGGTGCCAGGAACACAAGAACTGGACACATCAGCAATGGGGTCGAGTTCTCTTTACAGATGAGAGCCGATTTAGTCTGACGAGAGATTCTGGATGTATATACATTTGGAGAAAACAGGGAACACGCAATCACAGCTCCAACATCATCGAAAGGGACATGGTTGGAGGTGGCGGAGTTCTCGTTTGGGGCGGTATCATGCTTGGTAGCCGTACTGGCCCCTACATCTTCCAAGGAGTTTCAGTCACTGGTGTCCGCTATTGTACCGAGTTTGTCCTGTCTCACGTGCGTCTGCTTAGAGGTGCTGTGGGTTATGATTTCTTTTTCATGGACGACAAGGCTACACCTCATCGTACACTGGCTGTCGCAGAGCTGTTGGAGAGTGAATATATTCAACACATGGATTGGCCCGCAAGGTCACCGGACCTAAATCCAATCGAAAACGTGTGGGACCTTCTCGGGAGACGCTTGGCAGCACGTCACCAGCCGCCAGCAAGGATTCCTCAGCTGCAATTGGCGCTACAAGAGGAATGGGCCGCAATGCCTCAACAGCTCCTTGACAACCTCGTCCTCAGCATGGACAGACGTTGTAAATCCTGCAACGCAGTCAGGCGTGATCACATCCCCTACTAATGACTGAATTTTTCTTGGAAGCCGCCTGTCACATGGACGTTCCTGTCTTTTGTCCAGTTGTGCTCGAAGCTACCTTTTCAATAAAGTGCCTTTGTATCCTTTGGATTCCTTGTTTGGACGGTTTTGCTCACTTGTCCCATATTCTTACATCTTGGGAATCTTATGTTATGGTTTGAGTCGATGTGGAGCACTTCTGTACGACGTTACTTTCGAAAAACCGTCTCGTCCTTAATTTTTGCACGCCAGTACATGTATCCATCCCAATTTTCATTAAAATGTGTCCTTTTGTTTTTCAGAAATTCGACAAAATATGTAAATTCTCTTCATTTTGAACATCAGTGTATACATATACAGTAATTATTTAGTCACAGATAAACGAAGAACGGAAAATCAAAAAGAAAAGCAAGGCATTGAAAAGTAGTCAATATTTTATCCCTTCAAATTTTTAAGCGAAGGGCAAGAGGGACTATGATGTTTCCTATAGATAAAAAAACATGGGTCAAAATCCTAACAACAGAACACTATCTTTCACGTAACATTGCCGATTTTCTTTCATCCCATTTAATGACACAATGTCTTCAATCGACTTTGTATTTGCTGAATATCTTTAATTCAGAAGGCAACAATTCTTGAAAAATCTACAACTCCTCACCCATGATGGAAGTCGTCTTAAAAATCAAGATCTATCATTATAATATCTTTGAAGCACACAGCTCCATCAGTGCATTTTAATTACAGTCAAAACATCTCAAGTGGTCTAGCGAGAATTTTACGATTCGGCATCGCGTCTCTAAAGTAGTTTAAAAACCCTCATTACAATTCTCAAATTGTTTCCATGCCGCTGGTGGAGTGGTTAGCAAGCACCCTACAAAATTTAGAAGTTGAAATGATAAACTTACGTAAAAAGATTGAACTGACGCTGAGGGACACTTTGGAATAAGATGCTTTTTTACGTGGAAATTCGATTCATCGAAATAGCATAAAGTTTTCGGAAATACAATTTTGAACATGTCGCTTTAAGCATTTACTAACATTATGAAAAACAGCACGTACATGATTGTCCAGCGGGCAACCTCAGAGAGCTACTTTTCCTTGGTTGATTTGCATAATTACACTGATGCCAAAAATTAACATAACAAACCCAAAATCATGGCCGCCCCGGTGGCGCAGTGGTCTAAACGATGGCCTCTGATCATTCGTCCGTAAGGGGTCCGGGTTCGAATCCCGGTGAGGCATGGATGTTGTGTTTGTCTTACGGCACTAGCTCTCTCCCTTCCCTGGAACCAGTGACCTTAAATTAGGGACGGGCGACTGCTCATAGCCCATTGAGTTGCTCACGGTGGTCGTTAAACCTCCAACCAAAAAAAAAAATCATGAGTAACGCAAAATCCACACGACAGAGTTTACTGACAGTTGGTATGCCACACATATGTATGGATAATGTACCATACAACAGGAGAGAAATGCCATTACCACATGAGCATGGCAGTCCAAAAGTGATACCGCAAAAGGTGAGGTTTTCGAGCGGTTGACAGCAAGTGTGATTAACGGAGACAGCGGATACAATGAGCCCTGTTGGCCCTAATAGAGGCACAGCGGATACAAAGAGCCATGTAGTATCTAACAGGGACACAGTTGATACAACGAGCCCTGTTGTCCCTAACAGAGACACAGCGGATACAACAAGCCCTGTTGTCCCTAACAGAGACACAGCTGATACAACGACCCCTGTTGTCCCTAACAGAGACACAGCTGATACAACGAGCCCTGTTGTCCCTAACAGAGACACAGCCGATACAACGAGCCCTGTTGACCCTAACAGAGACACAGCAGATACAACCAGCCCTGTTGTCCCTAATAGAGACACAGCTGATACAACGACCCCTGTTGTCCCTAACAGAGACACAGAGGATAAAACGAGCCATGCTGTCCCTAACAGAGACACAGAGGATAAAACGAGCCATGCTGTCCCTAACAGAGACACAGCTGATACAACGAGCCCTGTTGTCCCTAACAGAGACACAGCGGATACAACAAGCCCTGTTGTCCCTAATAGAGACACAGCTGATGCAACGAGCCCTGTTGTCCCTAACAGAGACACAGCTGATACAACGACCCCTGTTGTCCCTAACAGAGACACAGCTGATACAACGACCCCTGTTGTCCCTAACAGAGACACAGCTGGTACAACGAGCCCTGTTGTCCCTAACAGAGACACAGCTGGTACAACGACCCCTGCTGTCCCTAACAGAGACACAGCAGATACAACGAGCCCTGTTGTCCCTAATAGAGACACAGCTGATACAATGACCCCTGTTGTCCCTAACAGAGACGCAGCTGATGCAACGAGCCCTGTTGTCCTTAACAGAGACACAGCTGATACAACGAGCCCTGTTGTCCCTAACAGAGACACAGAGGATAAAACGAGCCATGCTGTCCCTAACAGAGACACAGAGGATAAAACGAGCCATGCTGTCCCTAACAGAGACACAGAGGATAAAACGAGCCATGCTGTCCCTAACAGAGACACAGCGGATACAACAAGCCCTGTTGTCCCTAATAGAGACACAGCTGATGCTACGAGCCCTGTTGTCCCTAACAGAGACACAGCTGATACAACGACCCCTGTTGTCCCTAACAGAGACACAGCTGATACAACGACCCCTGTTGTCCCTAACAGAGACACAGCTGGTACAACGAGCCCTGTTGTCCCTAATAGAGACACAGTAGATACAACAAGCCCTGTTGTCCCTAATAGAGACACAGCTGATACAACTACCCCTGTTGTCCCTAACAGAGACGCAGCTGATGCAACGAGCCCTGTTGTCCTTAACAGAGACACAGCTGATACAACGAGCCCTGTTGTCCCTAACAGAGACACAAAGGATACAACGAGCCCTGTTGTCCCTAACAGAGACACAGAGGATAAAACGAGCCATGCTGTCCCTAACAGAGACACAGCGGATACAACGAGCCCTGTTGTCCCTAACAGAGACACAGCTGATACAACGAGCCCTGTTGTCCCTAACAGAGACACAGCGAATACAACGAGCCCTGTTGTCACTAACAGAGACACAGCTGATACAACGAGCCCTGTTGTCAATAATAGAGACACAGCTGATACAACGAGCCCTGTTGTCCCTAACAGAGACACAGCTGGTACAACGAGCCCTGTTGTCCCTAATAGAGACACAGCTGATGCAACGACCCCTGTTGTCCCTAACAGAGACACAGCTGGTACAACGAGCCCTGCTGTCCCTAACAGAGACACAGCTGGTACAACCAGCCCTGCTGTCCTTAACAGAGACACAGCAGATACAACGAGCCCTGTTGTCCCTAATAGAGACACAGCTGATACAACGACCCCTGTAGTCCCTAACAGAGACGCAGCTGATGCAACGAGCCCTGTTGTCCTTAACAGAGACACAGCTGATACAACGAGCCCTGTTGTCCCTAACAGAGACACAGCTGATACAACGAGCCCTGTTGTCCCTAACAGAGACACAGAGGATAAAACGAGCCATGCTGTCCCTAACAGAGACACAGAGGATAAAACGAGCCATGCTGTCCCTAACAGAGGCACTGCTGATACAACGAGTCATGTTGTCCCTAAAAGAGACAAAGCTGATGCAACGAGCCTTGTTGTCCTTAACAGAGAAACAGCGGATACAAAGAGCCCTGTTTACAAGACTATGAATGAGTGTTTGGGTCAATAAGTGCCACACCTCCAGAAAGGCGCGTCAGAGACACGGGAGTGTACTGTTGGCTTGCAATTGCTCTTCCCAGGGTATTTCAGACATGCTCTATGCCGTTAAGGTCCAGAGATCTCGCGAGCCACTGCATTCTGTGAATGTCTTCATTCTTCAGGTATTCTTCTAGTAGAGACCATCACTGAGCCACCATAAGCCTATACACGTGCCAAAGGTCCCAAAGCATTCCAGCTGAAGACACCACAGACCATCACTGAACCACCATAAGCCTATACACGTACCAAAGATCCCAAAGCATTCTATTGGAAGACACCTCAGACCATCACTGAGCAACCATGAGCCTATACACGTACTAAAGGTCCCAAAGCATTCCAGCTGAAGATATCGCAGATCATCACTGAACCACCATAAGCCTATACACATACCAAAGGTCCCAAGGCTTTCCAGCTGAAAACATCCCAGACCATCACTGAGCCACCGTAAGCCTATACACTTACCAAAGGTCCCAAAGCATTCCAGCTGAAGACACCCCAGACCATCACTGAAGTACTATAAGCTAATACACGTACCAAAGGTCTCAAAGCATTCCAGCTGAAGACACCCCAGACCATCATTGAGCCACCATAAGCCTATACACTTACCAAAGATCCCAAGGCATTCCAGCTGAAAACATCCCAGACCATCACTGAGCCACCGTAAGCCTATACACGTACCAAAGGTCCCAAAGCATTCAAGCTGAAAACATCCCAGATCAACACTGATCCACCATAAGCCTATACACGTACCAAAGGTCCCAAAGCATTCCAGCTGAAAGCATCCCAGACTATCACTAAGCCCCCATAAGCCTATACACGTACCAAAGGTCCCAAAGCATTCCAGCTGAAGACATCCCAGACCATCACCGAGCCACCGTAAGTCTATACACGTACCAAAGGTCCGAAAGCATTCCAGCTGAAGACACCCCAGACCATCACTGAGCCACCATAAACCCATAACGTACCAAAGGTCCCAAAGCATTCCAGCTGAAAACATCCTAGACCATCACTGAGCCACCGTAAGTCTATACACGTACCAAAGGTCCGAAACCATTCCAGCTGAAGACACCCCAGACCATCACTGAGCCACCATAAGCCTATACACGTACCAAAGGTCCCAAAGCATTCCAGCTGAAAACATCCCAGACCATCACTGAGCCACCAGAAGCCTATACACGTACCAAATGTCCCAAGCTTTCCAGCTGAAAACATCCTAGACCATCACTGAGCCACCGTAAGTCTATACACGTACCAAAGTTCCGAAAGCATTCCAGCTGAAGACACCCCAGACCATCACTGAGCCACCATAAGCCTATACACGTACCAAAGGTCCGAAAGCATTCCATCTGAAAACATCCTAAACCATCACTGAGCCACCGTAAGTCTATACACGTACCAAAGGTCAGAAAGCATTCCAGCTGAAGACACCCTAGACCATCACTGAGCCACCATAAGCCTATACACGTACAAAAGGTCCCAAAGCATTCGAGCTGAAGACACCCCAGACCATCACTGAGCCACCATAAGCCTATACACGTACCAAAGGTCCCAAAGCATTCCAGCTGAAATCCTCCCAGACCATCACTGAGCCACCAGAAGCCTATACACGTACCAAATGTCCCAAGCATTCCAGCTGAAGACATCGCAGACCATAACTGAGCCACCATAAGCCTATTCACGTACCAAAGGTCCCAAAGGATTCCAGCTGAAAACATCCCAGACCATCACTGAACCACCACCTACCTGTACTGTTCCAGCTTGACATGAAGGGTCCATAGCTTCATGAAGTTGCCTTCTCTAATCTAGTGGCACTCCAGTGAATATGTGCGCTATTAAAAGAAACAGCAGATAAGAGGAGAACTAATAAGCATGAAACGCACAAAAATGACCGTAAACGTTGTGCAAAATAAAATTTAACGAAAGGAAATTTCATTTACATTTTGTAGATGGCGGATGAGATTGTTTTTTGTTGATCTTAGAAATAGTGACGGTTTACTTTGGCTAGTTGAGCTACGATGTTCCACTTAGAGTGACACCTCACTGTACATTTGAGAAAATAGTTACCCTCAGTCCTTGATTGTGTAATTGAGCCTCTTTCAGAAAGTTTCTACTTCATTTTTAGGTGTGCTGCCTCTTTAAAAATCGTATTAAACAGAGGAAAGAATGTGTTCGATCGGATACTTAGAAGCAATTATATGAAATAAAAAATGTATTTTGAATTCGATAACATCTGCATTTACGTCCTCTAGCGGCGAAGTTATGAATTGAAAAAAAAAACAAAAAAAAAACGGGAAACCAAGAATTTGTTGTTCTTTCCTTTCAGGCTGGCCAACGCAGAAATAATTTTTCAAATCGGACTAATAGTTGAAGAGATATGGTGTCGACAGATAGACGGACAGAATGGTATCACAAGCCCGTACTTTTTTAACGAAAGACGTTATAACGTAACGTCTTTTTCGTGAGCAAGATTGGTTTTACGTTATATTTAAACAACGACTAAGGAATGTTGAAATAAATAAGAATACGATGCAGTAGCTCCTAATTAAGCTTTTACGGCCATACGAAACATAAAGAGAAATCAGACTTATTATAACCTTTTATTGGTGCAGCAAGACTTTCAGTAAAATTCCAAAATACAGCACAATATAGCACTACAATTGTGAATTTCACATTTAACTTAACAATCGAACGTCTGCACATCCACATGAACAACTGCCCTATCGTCTTTTCTATCTATAGTTCTTATCACAGTCATACATCACTTTCTCTCTAACTTCAAATGTGTTGCCAACAGTATTCTCGTGAGAGAGAAGATGTCACGTTAAGTTTGGAAGTATAACGATGAACAAACAACTTAAATTTACATAGGAAAAGGAACTAAAAATGAAAGTTAATTTAGAACATACGTCACAACGTGATAAATAGATTTTTGCAGTTCAGATCTTAATTCTGTAAATGGTTTATTTATTTTTAAATAGTTTTTTTTAAATAGGGCATGCCATTTGGACCATCTTGCAAATTGTTTCTAAGGCGCGCGTTAAATTTAATACGAAAATTTGGGTGATTTTGAAACGTTATTTGTCATATAATGTTCTAAATGTTATTTCTGCTCTTGTTAGAGTTCTTCTACTGGTAATACTATCATAATGACCGTGAAGTAATACCTCGTGAATTGTTGTTGTAATGCTACAGAACGGAAGAACTTCCTTTTCTTGGAATTAATTACACTGAACCCGTTCCTTCCTGGAGATGAAACGAGTTTTATGCCCTCTCCTCGATAAGAAGAGAAGCTTTGATCTGTGTCGCAGCTGGAGTCTGACTCTAATAACGTCATGTGTGAAAGCAACTTGCCGAAGATTACCCGCTGGGATGACTCAATACCGCACTACAGTGAAAGAGCGATAAAGCACATCCCAACATAGCGTGAACATTTATTTATCTAAGATAATAGCGCTCACAGAGAGTATGCCACAGCAAATTGAAGCTGTAGCGACAACACTTTAACAGTGATTAATAAAGAGAAGCTGTACGCCAACTGTACGTAAAATAGTTACTATACAAGTTCTCCGAACAATACAAGTAATCTGAATTTATTAGCGTAAAATAGAAATCAATGTTTCCAAACTTTCGTCATCAACCAGATGGCTATTTTCAAGGAAAGTAGGCACCAAACTGCAAACGGAATAATACAGGGTGTCCGTAAAATAACTATGCTCTGAAAGTAACACCTACCATGTCAAACTGTTTCCTATATGAGGTGTTGGAAATGGGCCCCACCGAAGTCCAGACATGTCTGCACAAGTTTCTGCATGTTGGTGAAAACCTTTTCAGGGTATGTGATTTCATTTGTTGGATGTGGGTATTTATTACAGCCTGTAGCTCATGATGTGTATAAAGTGGTTCCTACAGGAGGTGTTGGAAATGGGCCCCACCAACGTCCAGACTTGTCTGCACACGCTTCTGCATGTTGGTAGACCTTTATCAGAGAATGTGATTCCATTTGTTGGATGTGTGTCTCTATTACAGCCTGTAGCTCATGATGTGTATGAAGTGATTTCTACCGGAGGTGTTGGAAATGGGCCCCACCGGCGTCCAGACATGTCTGCATAAGCTTCGGCATGTTGGTGAAAACCTTTTCGGGTATGTGATTCCATTTGTTGGATAAGGGCTTTATTACATCCTGTAGCTTATGATGTGTATAAAGTGGTTTCTACAGGAGTTGTTCGAAATGGGCCCCACCGACGTCCAGACATGTCTGCACACGCTTCGGCATGTTGGTAGACCTTTATCAGGGAATGTGATTACATTTGTTGGATGTGGGTCTTTATTACAGCCTGTAGCTCATGATGTGTATGAAGTGGTTTCTACCGGAGGTGTTGGAAATGGGCCCCACCGACGTCCAGACATGTCTGCACACGCTTCTGCATGTTGGTGAAAACGTCTTCGGGGTATGCGATTCCATTTGTTGGATGTGGGCCTTTATTACAGCCTGTAGCTCATGATGTGTATGAAGTGGTTTCTACAGGAGGTGTTGGAAATTGGCCCACCGACGTCCAGACATGTATGCACAAGCTTCTGCATGTTGGTGAAAATGTTTTCAGGGTATGCGATTCCATTTGTTGGATGTGGGCCTTTATTACAGCCTGTAGCTCATGATGTGTATGAAGTGGTTTCTACAGGAGGTGTTGGAAATGGGCCCCAACGACGTCCAGACATGTATGCACAAGCTTCTGCATGTTGGTGAAAACGTCTTCGGGGTATGCGATTCCATTTGTTGGATGTGGGCCTTTATTACAGCCTGTAGCTCATGATGTGTATGAAGTGGTTTCTACAGGAGGTGTTGGAAATTGGGCCCCAACGACGTCCAGACATGTATGCACAAGCTTCTGCATGTTGGTGAAAATGTTTTCGGGGTATGCGATTCCATTTGTTGGATGTGGGTCTTTATTACAGCCTGTAGCTCATGATGCGTATGAAGTGGTTCCTACAGGAGTTGTTGGAAATGAGCCCCACCGACGTCCAGACATGTATGTTCACGCTTCGGCATGTTGGTGGAAGACTTTTCTCAGGGAATGTGATTCCATTTGTTGGATGTGGGTATTTTTTACAGCCTGTAGCTCTTCAAGTGTATGAAGTTGCTGCTAGAGGAGATTTTGGAAATGGGCCCCACCGACGTACAGACATGTCTACAAATGTTTTTGCATGTTGTTGAAGACCTTTTTCAGGGTATGTGGTGGGATTTGTTGGATGTAGGTCTTTATTACAGCCTGAAGGTCTTGAAGTGTATGAAGTGGTTCCTACAGGAGGTGTTGGAAATTTGCCTCACCGACGTCGAGACACCACGCTTCTGCATGTTGGTGAAAACCTTATCGGGGTATGTGATTTCATTTGTTAAATGTGGGTCTTTATTACAGCTTGTAGATCTTGAAGTGTATGAAAGGGTTCCCCCAGGAGGTGTTGGAAATGGGCCCCACCGAAGTCCGGACATGTCTGCACACGCTTCTGCATGCTGATGAAGACCTTCCTCAGAAAATGTGATTCAATTTGTTGGATGTGTGTCTTTATTACAGCCTGCAGCTCTTGAAGTGTATGAAGTAATTCCTACAGGAGGTGTTGGAAATGGGCCCCACCTACGTCTAGCCTAGACATGTCTGCACAAGATTCTGCATGTTGGCGAAGACCTTTCTGGGAGTATGTGATTCTATCTGTTGGATGTGGGTCTTTATTACAGCTTGTAAATCTTGAAGTGTATGAAGCGGTTTCTACAGGAGGTGTTGGAAATGGGCCCCACCTACGTTCATACATGTCTGCACATGGTTCTGCATGTTAGTGAAGACCTTTATCAGGGTATGTGATTCCATTTATTTATTTTTGACAACCTGTAGCTCTTGAAGAGTATGAAGTGTCTCCTATAGGAGGTGTTGGAAATGGGCCCCACCGAAGTTCATGCCTGTCTTCACAAGCTTCTGACTGTCGGTGAGAACTTTTCTCAGGATGTATGGTGTGATTTGTTGAATGTGGGTCGTATCACAGACACTTTGTAGCGGTGGAAACGCAACTTCCTTTTCAGAATATCGTGGTGTGACGTATATTCTAGATTAACTTTCCTTTTTCAGTTTCTTTCCCTATGTAAATCTTGAGTTTATTCTCAGTATTCTTCACGCTTAAAGAAATATCTTTTCTCCCAAACGAATACGTTTGGCAACACAATTGAGGTTGAATGCAAGTGACGTATGCCTGATCTTGATAAGAACAAGAGATAAAAACGACGCCTGATCTATTGCTTGAGAGCGTTGTAAGAGAGAGCGTTGTAAGAGAGCGATTATTACGAGCGTTGGGTTGTAAACTGATTATTAATAGGAGTGTTGTGATAATGTGTGGTGTGTGGAGCGTTTACTGCAGTATGCCCTATTACGATGTGTTTTCAACAGCCTGAATAAAGCTTTTCCGTAAATTGACTTCTGTTGTTTCGTCTGGCCGTTAAGATTTTCTTTCATTTAGGAACTATTTCTTAGTATATTGATGTGTTAAAACAGCGTAGCAGTCGAAAAGACTTTTTCGCTACAGTGGGCTGTACTCTTTGGCACATTAGCTCCTTGTGACAGCCGCCTCACGGACTTGTGTGGACTCTTCTGCATCCCGTCCTGGGTATCCTGTACGGTCTGGTCTGCCGTGGATGGCCAACCTGGGCTGAGTGCATCCAGAAAACTTCCAGTTTCCCGAAACTTCGCTATGAGCTAACGTACGGCATTACAGTGGTGACGTCTGCATCCCGAAATTTCCTGGCGAACTGTTTTTGCCCTTCGTCCATGTACTTGTCGTCATGGCCAAAGACATGTTCCACCAAAATCTATAGGGTAATCGGGATATATACACTGTTGGGAAAAAATTCCCAACACCACGAAAAAATAGTTGTAGAAGAATGAAATGGCGGAAATACATTTGTATAGGTAACATATTTAATCGATTAAGGTTTCAAGATCACAGCTTATTGTAAGCGCGAGAAGAGCTATTTTAAATGAGAAATGCTGGTACATTAATAACCGGTGTAACCGCCAGAATGTTGAATGCAAGCACGCAAACGTTCATGCATTGTGTCGTACAGGCGCTGGATGTCAGTTTGTGAGATAGAGTTCCATGCCTGTTGCACTTGGTCGGTCAATAATGGGACGGTTAATGCTGGTTGGGGGTGACGCTGGAGTTGTCGTGCAATGATGTCCCATACGTGCTCGATTGGTGAAAGATCTGGTGATCTAGCAGGCCACGGCAACATGTCGACACTCTGTAGAGCATGTTGGGTTACAACAGCGGTATGCGGGCGAGAGGTATCCTGTTGGAAAACACCCGCTGGAGTGCTATTCATGAATGGCAGCACAACAGGTTGAATCACCAGACCGACGTATAACTGTGCCGTCAGGGTGCGTGGGATAACCACGAGAGTGCTCCTGCTGTCATACGAATTTGCTCCCAGACCATAACTCCAGGTGTAGGTCCAGTGTGTCTCGGCTGCAGACAGGTTGGTTGCAGGCGCTCACCTGGCCTCCTTCTAACCAACACACGGCCATCACTGGCACCCAGGCAGAACCAAGTTTCATCAGAAAACACAACAGATCTCCACTCCGTCCTCCAATGAGCTCTAGATTGACACAACTGATGTCGCAAACGGCAGTGGTTTGGAATAAGTGGAATGCACGCTACAGGACGTCTGGCTCGAAGTTGTCCTTCAAGTAACCGATTTTTAACAGTTCGTTGTGTCACTGTGGTGGCATCTGCAGCTCGAATTGCTGCCGCAGACGCGGTACGATACGCCACGGCCATACGCCGTACACGGCGGTCTTCCCTCTCAGTAGTGCCACGTGGCCTGCCGGAAACCCGGTCTTCTTGAGGCAGTACCTTCCCTTGACCACCGCTGCCAACAATCATGCACAGTTGCTACATTCCTGCCAAGTCGTTCTGCAATATTGAGGAAAGAAAATCCACCTTCTCGTAGCCTTATTACATGACCTCGTTCAAACTCCATGAGCTGTTGATAATGGCTTCTTCGTCTTCTTAAAGGCATTCTTGACTAACATCAACACCCTACGTCGAATCTCAACGATAACTAACTCTCACGAACGTTACAGCGCGTATTTACAGCAAACCTGCTTTGCATGTTCCGAGGGGCGCTACTAGCGCCACACGTATGCTCCGAGCGCAAAGTTTGCATAGACGTCATCTTACAGATGTACTCTCACCGCCTACCAACTGTCGTTTATCAAACACAACCCCTTCTTGGTGTTGGGATTTTTTTCTGTCGGTGTATATTTATTATATATGTTTTCCTTCTTAATATTATATGTAACAAAATTAATATTGAAATGTAATACGGTCATATATAACCTCATAAAGAATAAATGAAATGAACTAAAAACAGTCACTGCTCAACTGTGAATGCAATTGCTCTTGTGCCGAGACGAGTGAACAATCGACACGTCTGCCTCCGTCGACCAAACGCCCGGGAATGAACTTCGCTGAGAATGGAAAGTTCAAAACATTTTTCACGCTATTTCTGCTGCTCAGGGACGTATTTTAAAAGTTATTTTTCCTTAGCATAGCTTTTTCCATGAATAATATTTTCGCCTATTTTCAACTTTTTACACCTTGCAAAACTCTTTCCCTAGAATTCGTTGCGTTATATCATGTTTCCTTCTACATTTCTTCTTTTAACTATTTGATTTGAAAATCTTTTTGTCTCTGATAGCTTCCTTCTGTTATGAAAAGCATTTTTTTCGCCATTTGTCAATTTTCGTAACACACGTTTTAGCCTCCTGGTGGAAATAAGTAGCTGTTCCTATTTCTGGATGTTTTACCGATTGCAGAAATCCGGTTGATCTTTTTTCTAATTGGTTCCACTGACTTTAAATAATTTTGAATTTTTTTTCCTCGGAACAGGCTCAAAAGACGTGCTCATTACAACCGAAGATTTGGTTTCATATTTTTTTTATTATTTTCATTCCGAATTTTCAGAAGCATGTTTCTTAAGAATTTACTCGAAGTGCAGCGCAACCTTGTTGCTGCTGGATTCTCATTTCTGAGAAGCACAGAATGAATGAAGGATGATGTATGTATGAATGAACAACAGGAAGTGAGTCCCATTTTGTTTCATTCTATTACTCAAGATCACGTTTGTAGTTCTCTCTACAGCACTGCGAATCATCAATTCACTACATTAGGCAAATGAATACCAAACAAAATGTTAAATAAACATCACAGATAATAACCTCGGAACTAAGGTAACGCGCACGAAATTTGAGAAACAAAATTCTAATTTATTTAAGGCATTTTGCCGTTGTTTTGCCGCATTTCTATATCTGTTTTCGCTAAGTATCTTCCGAGATAAAAATCTAAAAGCTCCGCAAAGCCATTCTTTCAGATACGCTGTTGAAAAGTAAATGATTAGTTGTTTGTTGGCTACATTGTCAGCTATTTGATTCTTTTTTGATCGAGAGAATCGTTCTGTTTACTAAGAATGAAGTGTTTTTGTGCTTCAGACAACTCACAGAGAGGAAATTTAAAAATTTTGCGTAGGTTTACTCATTAGAGTATTTTTAGAGAATTATTTTTTTTTCGATCTATTCGCACTGGCTGAAATTCTGATGCCACGGCAGAATCAACATTGTTTTGCGTTGATTAGAAGGCATAGCAACCACAAAGGAACCGCAAAGAAAAATATGCGAAATGGGAAAACTTTCTAATTAGAACGATTGTTTGCCTAATTAATTACGTTGAAATGAGGAACATGGAAATCTGTTCCAATTTTTTTAACACACTTTTCGCCATAACACCGATAGAATCGCGGATTTTTAAGCTGTGAAACACTAGTCAGGCTTTGAACTTCCGATTGTTTAAATGCTTGAGACAAGCTGCAGAGAAGTTTAAGTAAACAGGTGTTGAAATAAAAAGTTATTTGTGGATTTCGACATGTGGCTACCGCAACGCGAATTATTCCCTTAGCTGAGAAAAAATTATGCGTTACACCTTAGCCGACAAAGAGAAACGAAAATGAAAAGCCGATACGTGAAAATTCAAATTTTTGAAAATCAAATCTTGAAATTCTTCAGGACACGCATCTTTAGAATTATTTTTCGAAAACGACAGTTGTTACCAATGAGATAGACAAATCAAAAAGAGAAAACATGTTCATACTTCGGTAACAATTCATCGCTTAAAAAATCGAATCTTTTACCTTCTCTTCAATAATCTATCCTTACTAAATTTTAACAAAATATATAGATATAGGTCCTCTAAGATGCAGATGTATTTCAACCAAACGGTACACACAACTTTCTATGCTCCCGCAAACAGAAAGGATCACATAATGGCTGAGTTTTGTGAAAGCTACGGAAAAACGATTACTTTTCCCTCTCAGTCCTTGTTTTCCTGCTCCATTACCGTGTTAAGAATTATAAAGAATTAAATATCTCCCGCTTCGATGCTTACATATTAATGTGTTCTTAAACTAGAACATAATGTGTTATAAAATTCATTCCCAATGATTCCTGAATCGGAACACATTGGGAACACTTTAATACACTGGCGGAAAGTGAAAAAAGAACACCAACAAGGAATTGGCGGACGATCATCAAATTTACATATGTTAATGGGGTCGAGAGTGCGTAGGCGTGATGTTAATTTCCGGACCAACCGGTGAGGGCTTACGCCACAGCACGGCATAATATGCAAATTATCGTCGGTGGTATTTAAGGAGTACGGCGAAGTGAATGCAATCAGTCGTCGGCGTACGGACACGTGCGAAGACCCTGAAGAAGCTGCAATGCATGGACATGGAAGACGTGTACGTTTTCAGCAGTTATCGGACTTTGAGCGAGGTCGTCTAGTCGGACTCCGCGAGGCCGGGTGGTCGTATCGTCGTATTGCAGAGCGAATTGGACGGGAAGTATCGGTGGTGGTACCATAGTGGCGTAGATGGTCCGTCACAGACGGACTGATGAGCGGACCGATCTACCCATAAGAAGAGCGGCGTTGTCAAGCAGAACATCCACAGCGACGCAAATCCGAGCTGCCGTTGCATCTGAGGTGACTGTGCGAACAATCCGCAACCTTCTACTGGATACAGGACTACGTGCACGTGTGCCTCTGGTATGTGTACCTCTGACTCCAGCCCACCGTCAGGAATGGCTGCAGTGGTGTCGCCAACGTCTGTACTTGAGAACGCAATGGCGATCTGTCGTGTTCAGCGATGAAAGCAGATTCTGCTTGGGAGCCTCCGATGGCCGTATGCGTGTTCGCAGACGCACAGGGGAGTCTCCACCCTTCTTGCATCCGCCAGCGACACACAGGGCATACACCTAGTCTCCTGGTGTGGGGAGCGATCAGCTATCACTCCCGTACACAACTAGTGTTTGTACCGGGTACGTTAAACAGCACCTCGTACATCAACAACATCATTCAGCCCGTTGTTGTGCCATTTGTAAGGTCGGCCCATCGTGGTGTTTTCCAGCAAGGTAACGCACGCTCACACACGTCACGTGCAACGCAGCATGCACTTCAGGGTGTGAGATAACTTCCATGGCCTGCACGTTCACCGGATTTGTCCCCCATTGAGCACGTGTGTGATTTTATGGGACAACGACTTATCCGGTCTCCACGGCCAGCCACGACCATCCCCGATTTACGCGTCCAGGTTGAGGATGCTTGGAACTCAATACCTCAAACTTACATCCAACATCTGTATGACAACTCCATACCAGAATTGCACAGTGTGACGCAGTTCATGGCGGTTCAACCTCGTACTAACCATGTTACATGGAAATGTTATTTTTCAGTTTACCAGCAAATACAGCTGTATTTTGCCATAATGTTTTGATCACGTTATCCTCTGTATTCCGTTATTATGCTGTATAAATTTCGTTGGTATCAGACGTCTCCTTCTTGGTGTTCTTTTTTCACTTTCCGCCATTGTATGTTCTTAAACTTGAAGAGAATGCGTTTAAAATTTTTCCCATTGTGCTCCGAATTGGAACACTTGCGAACGCATTTGAGGATGTATTTACGCATGTATTCTAAACAGGAATACATTGGGAAGACAGTGTTCTCAGCAGGAACACATTCTGAACACATTAATGTGTTCTTAAACTTAAACAGAATCGCTCTAAAATTTACTCTTAACATGGTCTAAATAGGAACACATCGGATATGCACTTTAAAGCGCATTTAAAATGGTGTTCTAAACCGGAACACATTGGATACGCACTTTAAAGCGCATTTAAAATGGTGTTCTAAACCGGAACACATTGGGAACGCATTTTATAATGCGTTCTGATATGAATGTGTTCAAAATAGGAACACATTGGGAACCCTTTCTATAATGCGTTTTGAGCAAGAGCACTATGGGAACACATTAATGTGTTCGCAGAATACGTTGTAAAATTGTGTTTCAAATGTGTTCTAAATAAAAATATATTAACGTGTTCTTACCACCGACATGGGACAGTTGGTTAACGCGTTGAGTGCAGTTTGGGAGGCGGATGTCTCTATCGGATGTTCGAATCCCGGTCCTGCAGGTCATCCAGTCAGCGGTTTTGCCGAGATTTTCCGCGGAATCCTTGGGCTTGAGGACACGAATGCGTTGATGGTTCCCTGTCAAGTCGGTCCCTGGCGCACTTTGTCTCTAATCCTCAAAATGTGACGTGGAAGGCAATGGGAACCCACAACGAAGTACTTCCTTTCACTAGGATTTTTGTCACCATTTCTGTGCGCGGTTCATGATAATGAATTGCCTACGTTTCTGTGAAGGGGCATGGCACCACTAGAAGAAGAATGTGTTCTTAATCTGGAACACAGTGCGTTCTCAAATAAGGTCGTAATGTGTTCCGAATGCGTTCTGAGCATTTGGAGTGTACATTGTACTCAACAACGGTCTTCAGGTAATGTTAGTCCCTTTTTAAGCATGAAGTTTTAACTTCAGAAATTATTTCTTTACGTTCAACAAACATAAATAACCCCCAAAATAACTTTTCCTTTAAACATAGTATCGGAGATGTAGGAATAATATATTTATTGACCAATGTACACTGAAGTACTAGAAAAAGTGGTACAGACGAGCTTATGCAAAATACATCCCCTATGCGCGTACTCGGTTGCGTCCGCCAGTGCGTATATAAAGCGATAGACATCCTTACCAGTTGTCAGAGCTGTTTTCGGCAGGAGAATGACAAGTAATAACGATTTAAGCGATTTTCAACGCGGTGTCATAGTTGGCGCTCGTGAGATGGGCCATAGTATTTCGGAGGTAGAAACGAAGTTCGGATTTTAACGGACGAACATTGCAAGGGTGTACCGTGACTACAAGAATTCCAGAAAAACCTCTAACCTACGAAACCAGTGTGGCCGAAAAAAGACATTGGGTGAACGTGACCACCGTCGGCTGTCAAGAACCGTACCGGTTGATGGTGGGTCCGTAATGGCATGGGGTGTGTTTAGCTGGGCTTCACTGGGACCTCTGGTACGTCTGCAAACGTCTGTGACCGGCCAACGTAATGTGCGCATCCTTTCTGACGAGATACACCCGTTCATGTCCTGCATTCAAGCTGATGGGTTGGGCCTGTTCCAACAGGACAATGCACCTCCACACAAGTGTCGGGACGCCACATTATGGTTTGAGGAGCATTCATCTGAGTTTAGGGTGCTGCCATTCCCACCCAAGTTCCCAGATCTGAACGTGATAGAACACATTTAGGATTCCATGCAACGCGCTATTGAACACAGGAATCCAAGACCTCGGAATACACCCGAATTGTGGACCGCTCTGCAGGAAGTATGGTGTGCATTGCTTACAGCATATTTCCAGAAGCTAGTGGAGTCCATGCCCCGTCGTATTTCTGCAGTCCTCCGCTCCCGTGGGGGACCTACCAAGTATTAGACTGGTGTACCAGTTTTTCTGGCACTTCACTGTATATCCCTCGTATTTTCCGTTATTATTCACTCGATGGTTTTCGACTGCATAGTTTAGGAACCTTTATTAGTAAAAACGTGAGTGTCAAAAATGCAAGTTAATTTTCATTTTTTAAAATGTGTCCAAGAATTTTAAAAGTCACATGTGCTGCATCATTTCCCACCAAAGTCTTAATTAACGATCACGTAGAATAACACTTCAAGTATTGTAACGTCATTAAATGGCCTTTTTTCCCATCACATACGAGCTTATTAAGTTTGTCCTGTTACTGTAAGAGACATGAAGCTCTTATGTTAACTATTACTCATTTATTCCCAGTCCCAGGTTTCTTTATCGAATTCGTACTACCGACATGCTGTATAGTAAGCTTTAATAAATTTCTAAACGCCTCTTTTTTCCTAGCATTTTCTTTCTTACTATTTATCTAACGGATTCAATTATCTCCGCACATAACGATCACATTCTTTCTTACGAATGCCTTCGGTAAAAATGTATTATCGGTGAAATTCTCAAAGGGCATCCTGAAAGTAATACCTCGTCCCACGTAAGATTTTTATTCGTAGCAACAAAAATGTGAAACTTGGTGACAAAATACTTGGACATATTATTAATAATTCTAGCCTATTAAAAGTATTATTCGCCACCCCGGTGGCGCAGTGGTTCTAAGCGATGGCCTCTGATCATTCGTCCAAAAGGGGTCCGGGTTCGAATCCCGGTGAGGTATGGATGTTGTGTTTGTCTTACGGCACTGGCTCTCTCCCTTCCCTGGAGCCAGTGACCCTAAATTAGGGACGGGCGACTGCTTATAGCCCATTGAGTTGCTCACGGTGGTCGTTAAACCTCCAAACAATAAAAAAAAAAAAAAAAAGTATTATTCATCACTTTCTATACATTTCCGCCATATTTGAACCCATTGGTAAACTCCATTTTGGAAAAATTCCTAATGCTGTCGTTTCACCCATGAGTTCACAACCAGTTTAACGTCTGTCTAGTTTAACATCCAGTCCAAACGTTGAGTATTTGAAAGGGGAAACAGGAAAAAATCTGAGGGAGCCAAATCCGGACCGTAGGGGGGTTGAGGCATCACCGTCCACCCCATTTTGGCGATAGCCTGTGAAGTCTTCATTGAGATATGGGGACGTGCGTTATCATGGTGTAATTCAACACTATGAAGTGCAATGTCACGTCTTTTCCTTTTGACAGCTTCTTTCAGATTCCTCAATGTCTGCACATAGTGGGCGCTGTTTATTGATGCAACTCATGAATGGTGACACAACGATTAGCTGTGATGAGGTCTTTCAGTCTTTGCCTTTTGGCATCTGTCACTGCAGTTGCGGGTCTCCCACGCCGTTGTTTGTCCGACACTGAACTTTGACCCTCTCGAAACCTCTTCATCCATCTTTGGACATTACTGATATCGATTGTAGCAGCTCCAGACACCACCAGGAGTCTTCTGTGGATTTCTGGAGCTTCACATCCCTCTTTTTTCCAGAATATAAATAACGACTCGCTGCTTTTCTTTGCCATTCATCATCTTTATTTCCGATGCTGAAAACAATGTCCCCACATTGGTAACATATCATGGTACACACATGTCAGCGCAGTTTAGTTAAAATCCCTTCGAAATTTCAAAGTTATTGAGCAGGAGGCATTTCTTTCAGGATGTCCTTAGAACATCGGAATGCCAAAACATTATGACCACCTGCCTAATATGATGTTGGTCCTCCACGTGCCACCAAAATAGCTCCTACCCGGATATACACCAAAGAGCCAAAACATTATGACCACCTGACGAATATGATGTTGTTCCTCCACGTGCCAACAAAACAGCTCTTACCCGGATATACACCGAAGAGCCAAAACATTATGACCACCTGCCTAATATGATGTTGGTCCCCCACGTGCCACAAAATAAGCTCCTACCCGGATATACACCAAAGAGCCAAAACATTATGACCACATGATAAATATGATGTTGGTCTTCCACGTGCCATCGAAACCGCTCTTACCCGGATACACACCGAAGAGCCGAAACATTATAACCACCTGACGAATATGATGTTGGTCCTCCACGTGCCAACAAAACAGCTCTTACCCGGATATACACCGAAGAGCCAAAACATTATGATTACCTGCCTAATATGATGTTGGTCCTCCCGTGCCATCAAAACAGCTCTTACTCGGATATACACCGAAGAGCCAAAACATTATGACACCCTGCCTAATATGATGTTGTTCCTCAACGTGCCAACAAAACAGATCTTACCCGGATATACACCGAAAAGCCAAAACATTATGACCACCTGCCTAATATGATGTTGGTCCTCGCGTGCCGCCAAAACAGATATTATCCAGAGAGGCATAGACACTACAAGATTTCTAAAGGTGACTTGTGGTATCAAGATTCCTAAGGTTACTTGTGTATCATGTTTTGATACTCGCGTGCTCATTGGCGGTGCATTCAACAGTGAACTGAGCTTAGCATGGGCACCTGGGACGGCCTACAGTTTCGGAGCCCCGTTTTTCGCAGGGTTCAATATACTGTGTACTGTGACACATTACTCCCGTCACCGACATTTAAATTACCGGCGGCGTGTTGCACTGTAGTACTTCGCTCGGATCATATGGGATGTCCTTCGCCACCTCCAGCATCGATAAGCCGCAGTCGGCTCACATTTTGCCTGGTGGTTCGTGGTTTTCTCCCTCCTCGAACCACTTATTGAAGTTACTAACTATGACAGACGGTGAGTATCCACCTGCTCTTGCCGTCTCCGAAATATTCCGACCCAGTTGTGTTGATGTTACAATTTGGCCTATGTCAAACTCGCTTAGATCAGCTACCTTTCGAATCTGAAGAACAATAATAACACTGATTAGCATAGCTCAGAATCCGGTGTTATTTTTACCCGTTCATGACCTTTACACACGTCGTCGTTTAAATTCAGTGTCATCGAATTCCATAAAGACTCACTCGTCGTAATCTTTCGGATCTGCGGTTTACATCTACCTAATAACGTGTTTCGTCATCGTTTACCTTCAGTGACATCGAATTCCATAAAGACTCACTCGTCGTAATCTTTCGGATCTGCGGTTTACATCTACCTAATAACGTGTTTCGTCGTCGTTTACCTTCAGTGACATCGAATTCCATAAAGACTCACTCGTCATAATCTTTCGGATCTGCGGTTTACATCTACCTAATAACGTGTTTCGTCGTCGTTTACCTTCAGTGACATCGAATTCCATAAAGACTCACTCGTCGTAATCTTTCGGATCTGCGGTTTACATCTACCTAATAACGTGTTTCGTCGTCGTTTACCTTCAGTGACATCGAATTCCATAAAGACTCACTCGTCGTAATCTTTCGGATCTGCGGTTTACATCTACCTAATAACGTGTTTCGTCGTCGTTTACCTTCAGTGACATCGAATTCCATAAAGACTCACTCGTCATAATCTTTCGGATCTGCGGTTTACATCTACCTAATAACGTGTTTCGTCGTCGTTTACCTTCAGTGACATCGAATTCCATAAAGACTCACTCGTCGTAATCTTTCGGATCTGCGGTTTACATCTACCTAATAACGTGTTTCGTCGTCGTTTACCTTCAGTGACATCGAATTCCATAAAGACTCACTCGTCATAATCTTTCGGATCTGCGGTTTACATCTACCTAATAACGTGTTTCGTCGTCGTTTACCTTCAGTGACATCGAATTCCATAAAGACTCACTCGTCGTAATCTTTCGGATCTGCGGTTTACATCTACCTAATAACGTGTTTCGTCGTCGTTTACCTTCAGTGACATCGAATTCCATAAAGACTCACTCGTCGTAATCTTTCGGATCTGCGGTTTACATCTACCTAATAACGTGTTTCGTCGTCGTTTACCTTCAGTGACATCGAATTCCATAAAGACTCACTCGTCGTAATCTTTCGGATCTGCGGTTTACATCTACCTAATAACGTGTTTCGTCGTCGTTTACCTTCAGTGACATCGAATTCCATAAAGACTCACTCGTCGTAATCTTTCGGATCTGCGGTTTACATCTACCTAATAACGTGTTTCGTCGTCGTTTACCTTCAGTGACATCGAATTCCATAAAGACTCACTCGTCATAATCTTTCGGATCTGCGGTTTACATCTACCTAATAACGTGTTTCGTCGTCGTTTACCTTCAGTGACATCGAATTCCATAAAGACTCACTCGTCATAATCTTTCGGATCTGCGGTTTACATCTACCTAATAACGTGTTTCGTCGTCGTTTACCTTCAGTGACATCGAATTCCATAAAGACTCACTCGTCATAATCTTTCGGATCTGCGGTTTACATCTACCTAATAACGTGTTTCGTCGTCGTTTACCTTCAGTGACATCGAATTCCATAAAGACTCACTCGTCGTAATCTTTCGGATCTGCGGTTTACATCTACCTAATAACGTGTTTCGTCGTCGTTTACCTTCAGTGACATCGAATTCCATAAAGACTCACTCGTCGTAATCTTTCGGATCTGCGGTTTACATCTACCTAATAACGTGTTTCGTCGTCGTTTACCTTCAGTGACATCGAATTCCATAAAGACTCACTCGTCATAATCTTTCGGATCTGCGGTTTACATCTACCTAATAACGTGTTTCGTCGTCGTTTACCTTCAGTGACATCGAATTCCATAAAGACTCACTCGTCATAATCTTTCGGATCTGCGGTTTACATCTACCTAATAACGTGTTTCGTCGTCGTTTACCTTCAGTGACATCGAATTCCATAAAGACTCACTCGTCATAATCTTTCGGATCTGCGGTTTACATCTACCTAGTAACGTGTTTCGTCGTCGTTTACCTTCAGTGACATCGAATTCCATAAAGACTCACTCGTCGTAATCTTTCGGATCTGCGGTTTACATCTACCTAATAACGTGTTTCGTCGTCGTTTACCTTCAGTGACATCGAATTCCATAAAGACTCACTGGTCGTAATCTTTCGGATCTGCGGTTTACATCTACCTAATAACGTGTTTCGTCGTCGTTTACCTTCAGTCGCACGATTTCCATAAAGACGCACTGGTCATAATCTTTTGGATCTGAGGTTTACATTTACCTAATAATGTGTTTATTAACGTTTTTTCCTCACAACAGCTGCCAGACGCTTTGGTGAGGACTCAGTGTAGGGTTGAAAACACGGAGTTTGTATTGCTACCCACGAAGTGAGTATTGACTTTACTAGACTAACGACAGTTATCGGTGGAAGTTGACGAGCTCCAACAGATCTACAGAATTCGTCTCACAAACCTGTAATGGAGTTGAGGTCTGGAGATCGAGGGGGCCATTGAATGCTTTTGGAGCCAATTGGTCTCCATTCAGCAAGTATTCAGGGTGGCGTAATTTTGTTGAATGATGGCGTCATGGTGCTTGAAGAGAATCATTACGAACGGGTGTAAATGGTTAGAGAAAATGTTATTCTCATAACATGTGCAAGTGGTAACGAACTCGAGGGGTACTAGAACCCCTGTAAATGCACCCCAAACTATTTCACCGTCTCCAACTGCCTGTGTGACCACAACTTGGCAAGCTGGTTCCATCGCTTCGTGTGGTTTATGTCACAACTGCACCTTGCCATCGGCGAGATAAAGTAAAAACTGTGATTCCTCGGACCAGATGACGTTTTACCAGTCCTCCGCATTCCAGTTGCGAAAGGCCCTTGCAAGCTAAAGTGCCTTGAATTCATGAAGACTACAAGATGTAGAAATTGACTTCCACTATTTTTTCCATATTACAACGGATAGCTTTTGGGTATACATAAGCTAGTGGACGTTTGCAGTGACACATCTCTCGTTAGTTGCAAGTTTTGCTGCATTAAATGCAGTCTTGGTGTAGACTTGCACCACTCTGATGTGGAAATCCCAACAGTTTAGCAGTTATGGTAATTGAACCAGAGGCGTTCTTTGCAGTAGCAATCGCCAGGGTGTAACTCACGTCATTTCCTCTAGCCCTATTACTTGTCCTGGATAAGGTTCCAATGAGTAGAGACCTGCTGCGTACACTAAAGAGCCAAAACATTATGATTATCACGTCTTTATGCACATCGAAGCAACTGCACGTAAACGACGAAGCGTGTGAAGGTCAAGAAACGATGTAAGTTATTTACATATAACTTACATCGTATCAGGTGTTATACCTGATACTGAGCTTTGTTAATCAGTGTGATTCTTGTTCTTCAGGTTGAAAAGGAAGCGGACTCAAGCGAATTTGGGAAAATTGTGATGCCCAGACGACCGGGTCAGAGAATTTCCGAGACTGCAAAGCTTGTAGAGTGCTCACGGATAGCCGTGGTTAGTACCTCTAAAAAGTGATCTGTAAACTAGGACCCACGGGTACGGTGTGGGACGCAGCGGCTCATCAAAGCTAAAGGTGAGCGAAAGCTGTCCCATACGGTACGACCCAAGACAAAGAATAATGTGGTGCAACTCGTCGGGGATTTGGACACTGGTTATCGGAGCAATGTGGGAAAATTGTAAGGTAGATCGAAAACCTGGTGAAAATGAGGCTGCCAGTGCCCATACTAAGCTCGGTTCACCGTAGAAAGGCTGGACCTTGAATCATTGGAAGCAGGTTTTCATCGAACCTAGACCTTAACTCATTGGAACCAGGTCGTGCGGTCAAGTGAATCTTCGAGCATCGAAACTGAACCTTGAATCATTGGAAAAAGGTCGTCCGGTCCAATAAATCTTCGAGCATCAAAACTGGACCTTGACTCATTGGACGCAGGTCGTCCGTTCCAATGAACCTTCGAGCGTCAAAACTGAACTTTGAATGATTGGAAGATAGTCGTGCGGTCCAATGAATCTTCGAGCATCAAAACTGGACCTTGAATCATTGGAAGCAGGTCGTCCGTTCCAATGAATCTTTGAGCATCAAAACTGGACCTTAACTCATTAGAAGCAGGTCGTTTGGTCCAATGCATCTTGTTTCCTGTTGCACCACGTGGGCGGTCGAGTATAGGTGCGTTATTTACGTTGGGAAGTGTAAGCACCGGGATGACCCGTGTGACGAAGATTACGTGCGGTCAGCGATCGTGCGCCAAGCGACCGTGTGGAAAATCGTGCGCGAAGCGCCCTGTTATATTCCATCGTGGACGAAGCGACCCTACTAATCGAATAATTTTACTTATATATATACAAATCGTAGTCAAATTATTTACATCTAATTAATTAATTATTTACATCAAGTTTTTTATACTAAATACAAGTTTTTAATATCATTTTATATATTATATATATATATATTTCGTTGTCAAATTATTTACACCTAATTAATTAAGTACTTCCATCTTCTGAATTTTGATAGCTTAATGCTTTCAGGTGTTTTTTAAGGTCTCTAGAATTTCCAAATTCCGCCATAATATTACGAATGCGTTCTTCTACTTGTATACACATTTTCTTCCTTTTTGGACCAAGTTCTCTTAATTCTTTTAATTGTTGTTTGTGCATCACACGTCAAATTTGGAAATTTAAAGACCTTAAAAAATGCCTGAAAGCATTAAGCTATCTTACCAAGTTGGACTAAGGACAAAATCTACAAAATTCAGAAGATGTAAGTACTTAATTAATTAGATGTAAATAATTTGACTACGTTTTGTGTATATATATCATTTTCATCATCATTGTCAACCATTATCAATCCACTGCTGGACGAAGATCTCCCCAAGTTTCCTCCACAACGGTCTGTCTTGTGCCAGTCTCCTCCATGTCACTCCTGCATATTTTCGAATTTCATCCACCCATCTCCCATGTAGTCTTCTTCTGGGTCTTTTCCTGTCCCTTGGAATCCAATCTAAAATTTCGGCTGTCCATCGATGGTCTGTCCTTCGGGCAGTATGTCCAGCCCATTGTCATTTCAGGGATTTAACCCTGATCATGATGTCTTCCACTCTTGTCATTTTTCGGATCCACAAGTTCCTCTACTTATCTCTCCTGGTTACACCAAGCATGTACCTCTCCATGCTTCTTTGAGTTGTCTGCAGCCTTTGTATGTCTCTTTTAGTTAAGGTCCACGTCTCTGCACCATACGTAAGCACTGGAAGGATGCATTGATCAAACACTTTTTCTTTTATGACATAATTGCATATTGTTCTTGAAAATTATGCTCTTTCTTCCAAAAGCTCTCCAGGCAAGTTTGGTACGCCGATTAATTTCTTCATCAATGTGAGCCTCACTTGATATCTGCTGTCCAAGATAAACGTACGTGTCTGTTATCTCCAGCTTTTCTCCATCAATCGATAAATCTTCATTTCTTGTAAAAGCATTGAACATCACTTTTGTCTTCTGAAAGTTCATTTTTAATCCCACTTCTTTACTCTTGTCAGCAAGTTTCTGGATCATATTCTGCAGTTCTGATGGGGTAGTTGCAAAAATGACTACGTCATCAGCAAAACGAAGGTGAGTTAGATAATCTCCATTAATCTTTATCCCCTTGTTTTCCCAGCTCAGTGACTGAAAGGCACCCTCCAATGTAGCATTAAAGAGCTTCGGAGATATGGTGTCACCTTGTCTCACTCCCTTTCCTACTTTTATGTGTGTTGTATTATCAAACAGCCGAAACTTTGCACTTGCATTTTCATAGATGTTATTAATAATATTAATGTATGCATCTTCAATACCACAGGTTTTCAGAGTCATTGTAACTGCTGTTGGTTTCACCGAATCAAAGGCTTTTTCATAATCGACAAAAGCCATGCACAATGGAAGTTCATATTCCCTCGATCTTTCAATTAGTTCTCTCAGTACGTGGATAGGATCTATTGTGCTGTAGCCACTCCTGAATCAAGCTTGTTTTCTCGGTTGAGCCATGTCCAGTGTTACCTTCAAGCGGTGTGAAAGAACTTCAGTGAAAACTTTATAAACGACTGATAGGTCTGTAGTTCCTGAAATCTTCAATGTCATCTTTTTTATGTAGCAGGATCATTGTAGCGTTGTTCCAATCCTCAGGAATCTTCTTTTCATTAAGGCATCGAGTGAAAATTTGAGCGAGTACTGTTTCGATTTCTCCACTTGCTTCTTGTATGATTTCTACAGTAATTCCATCTTCTAATGGAGCTTTTCTCCGCTTCATGTTCTTGATTGCATGAGCAACTTCTGCTGGGAGGACTGGAAGAACTCTGGTACTGGTGCCTTTCATGATGTCTGGAGTACATGTATCATCCCTTTCATATAATTTGGAGAAGAAATCCTTCACCCTTGTCAAAATTTCGCCTCTATTTCTTGTTACAGAACCATCTTCTTTTCTCAGTGCCATAATCTGTTGTCTTCCCTTACTGAGATGTTCCTTTGCTATCTTTAGGCTTTGGTTGTTTTCAATTGCTTTCCTCACTAGTTCACAGTTGAATTTCCTTACGTCTTCAGTGATACTTTTTCTTACTGTCTTGCATAGCTCTATATATTCCACTTTGGAAGTCACATCTTCTTTAGTTGTCCTCATCTCTCTTCTTTTTTGCATCAACATTTTGGTTTTTCCTGATAATTTGTTCACATGCAACTTGATGTTCGTTCGACCCAGCTAATTTTGTTGCGGTTTCCATAAGAGCTTTGGTTACTTTTCTGTTAACTTCAGAAATATCAACTTCTTCCGTTGTTAGGCCTTCTAAAACAGAGAATCTGTTCTTTAGTTCCAACATGAAAGTACTATGGTGTTTTTTAAGGTTGGTTATGTGAATATATTTTGTTTGTCTTATGAGCTTGCAACGTTCGAGTTTAGTGTTGAGGTGCATCTTACATCTCACCAATCTATGGTCACTACCTGTGTTGAACTTGTTTAGAACGCTGTAGTCTTCTATGACGAATTTTTGTTACACATAATAAAATCAATTTCACTTGTCGTCCCATATGGATGTCTCCATGTCCATTTCCTGTGTGCCTTTTTCTTGAAAAAGGAGTTCAAGATGAAAAACCTTTCTGCCTCTGCAAACTCTACAAGAGTATTTCCACGCTGGTTTCTGTGGCCGTGACCGAATTTACCTACTGAAGTTTCATTCTGTTGCCGTTGCACTATTTTCGCATTGATATCTCCCATAATTATCTTCAAGTGCTGCTTACCTTTATTATTTAGATGACGAATTTCCTCATAAAAATATTCAATTTCTTCTTCAGGATGACTTGTGGTGGGTGCATAGGTTTGAATAATCTGAGCCTTGTATCTTCTCGAGAGTTGGATAACAAGTCGTGCCGCTCTGTCAGAGGAACTTTCAACTTCTACAACTTTATCCTTCAGAGTCTTGTTTATTATAAATCCAACACTACTAGTTCTGCCAGTATGTCTCACGATAGTAGAAGAGATGTCCACTTTTCAGTTCAATGAGATCTTCTCCTTTTCTCCTTACCTCACTTAGCCCGATGATGTCCCACTTGATCCTTTGTAGTTCCGCTTCCAATTCAAGAAGCCTTGAATCAGAAGATAGGGAGCGTCCATTATTCGTAGCCAAGGTCAGCATCAGATGGCAGCCTAGTCCGGTCCTCCTGGGATTCTTAGCACCCTCTGCCTTCATGTCGCACTGGCCGCTGCCTTGACCAGGTACATTCCCGCTGCCGGAGACTGAGGGCCAAGATTTAAGTTGTGGTGTCATTTTGGAGGAGTTTGGTCATAACTCACCACGCTGGCCAAGCGGATTGGTGAGTGTGGGATAGCATTTCCTCTAATCCCGATGGTATAGTTATACCGCTATTGGTGGTCGTCAGAGCCCCGTTAGTGGGAACAGGATGCACCACGAGAAGGCGGGGTTGGCATTTGTCAAGGAGAGGCTGTGATGTTACGCATCACCTGACCTTACATCCCTTACATTATATATATATATATATATATAATGATATTAAAAACTTGTGTTTAGTATAAAAAACTTGATGTAAATAATTAGATGTAAGTAATTTAACTACGATTTGTGTATATATATATATATATAAGTAAAACGATTCGATTAACAGGGTTGCTTCGCGCACGATTTCCAGAGGGTCGCTTTGCGCACGACACCGTGACGAAAACAAACAGGTGGAGGAAGTGTAATTTTTTGAGCAATGTTTTGCTAAGAAATCCTGGTTTCATTCATTCATATGTCTACCACCCACCTAAATGCCACTGGAGACCAGATACATCCTTTCATGGCAACGGTATTTCCCTATTTCTGCAGAATATCTGTCTTATTTCCCAAGAATAATTCACTTTGCCACACTTCCCGGACGGTTTGACAATGGGACGAGAATGTTGCAGGCCCGAAACTACCAGAAACACTGCCGGGCTGCACATTTCATTGAGACTAATCCAATCGAGCAGCTATGGTTAGTGTTGGAACACCAAATCCGATATGCGGTGGCTCCTCTACGTAACTCAGAAGAGTCAAAGAATCTGCTGGTAACATATTGGTACCAGATACCACAAGACACCAATAGAAATCTTGTAGCGTCCATGCTTTTCCGGGAGATCTGTTTTAGCGGCGAGTGGACAGCCAACATCAGATGATGTCATTATGTTTTGGATATTCGGTATATAATATAGGCATTGTCATGAATGGAATACGGGATTACACCATACAACACAAAGTTTAAAGACGTGAATCTGTTTTTTGGTGTAAATATGACAAGGATGGTAAGTCAGATAATAATATCCAAAAACTTGAAAATTGCGTCGTTCTGGCGCGGGAGTCGAACCCGCGTCTCCCGCATAGCGCCTGGGTATGCTAACCACTACACCACCCAGAACGACCAAGTTTCAAATTTCCAATTAATTTGAATAAACCATCAAATGAATCAAGCACAAATAATCGCTCTTTACACTTTTATAACTGTGGTACAGAGGCAGCATGTCCAGGGCGTAACTGGAAGATCCTGGGTTCGATACCCGGTGGCGGCCGATGAGACTTTTTCCGTGACTCACTTATAAACGTGGAAAGAGCGATGACTTCTGTTTGATGTGTATTGATGTGTATTAATTATTGCTGCTTTCTATCTTTGGTGATTACCCAGCATTGTGCGGGGTTACGAGACGCAAACTGCCATGTGGGTTGGCAGTTAGTCGTATGATAGTCTGAAGATTTCGAGGCCGCTGTGGAGCAGTGGCAGCATGTCCGGCGCGTAACTGGAATACCATGGGTTCGATTCCCGGTGGCAACCGATGATAATTTGTTCGTGACTTACTGATAAACGGGAAAAGAGCGACGACTTCTGTTTGATGTTCCTAATAAACGTCAATAGTGTGATTAATTAATCATCATATGAATCGCTAGTCGAAGCAACCAGCATTCATGTTCAGCGGATATGGAGGTTAAGAATTCTATTCCATGACTGCCCGGAGGAGCAGATAAATCATGAATGGATTGCGTGATTACACCATACAACACACATTTTGCCGCTGTCAATACGTTTTTTGGTGTACGTATGGTGAGTAAGTACGATAATATCCGAAAACTTGAACATTTTCGTCGTCCTGGAGAGGGAATCGAAACCGCGTCTTCCGGATGGCGCCCGAGTATGCTAGTCTAGTATTCAAGTTTAAGATATTATCTGACTTAATTTCCGTGGCATATTTACACCAGAAAACGGGTTCAGATCTTCAAAATTTGTATCGGCATTATCATTTAAAATGATGAACAACACACACTGAAGAGCAATTGAATTAGAGACAGCTGGCGTTATGCAAATGTGGGGCTGTAGGCGGCCCTGTAAACGGAAACGACATGACGTATGCAGCGATCCGACAATATAAGGAGTGATTCGACGGGAATCAGTAAGACTCGGACGCAATATGGGTAAGACGAAGAATCTAAGTGCATTTGATCGTGGGAAAATTTTTGGGGCCCGACGAATGGGTCACTCCATTTCGGAAGTCGAGCACGCACTGGGATTTTCAAGAGCCACTGTGTCACGGGTGCATCGTGAGCACATCGAATCCAGTAAAATCATCCTTGCAAGGGCCAACTGCCGTGGACAACAGCGTGTGGATGAGCGGGGTCTTCGTCGTCTAGCTCGCATTGTAACAGCGAATAGACGGGTCACAGTGCAAGAAATCACTCAGCAATTTAACGCTGGTGTATAAAAACGTGTAAGCAGCCACACCATCCAGAACCATCTCCTCGCTATGGGGTACAGAAGCCATCGTCCCATGAGGGTACCGCTGCTGACCGCACAACACAGGGTGCAAAGATTAGCATGGGCGCGGAAACATCGCCACTGGACCATAGACATATAGAAAAATGTTGCCTGGACTGATGAGTCGAGATTCACGTTGGTACATGAGGATGGCAGGATACGAGTACGGCGCAAACCACATGAAGCGATGGATCCTTCTTGCCAGCAGGGTACTCTTCAAGCTGGTGGAGGTGGCATTCTCGTCTGGGGACTGTTTACGTCGACTGAAATGGGACCCCTGGTACGTGTCACATCGTCCCTCACAGGTCAACGTTACCGAAATATCCTGGTCGACCATTTGCTTCCGTTTGTGCGTCTTCAACATCACACTGGGTACCTCATCCGGCAACAAGACAGTGCACCGTGCCATCGCTCCCGAATCGCATTCGAATGGTTGGACGAACACTCCGCCGACGTGACCTTGCTTTCTTGGGCAGCTAGGTCACCTGACCCCAATCCCATCGAGCAGATCTGGGATGCCATCGAGAGAGATGTTCGAAGCTCTGACTCCTCCATCAGAACTTCGTGAACTGTGGGAGCTTGTTCAGGGGTCGAGGATCCGTATGGAGCTTGTTCAGGGGTCGAGGATCCGTTCCCAACGCTTCCGGTGTCTTGTCGAGTCCATGTCGAGACGAATCGCCGCCGTCATTAGGGCGAAAGGTGGTGCTACACGCTACACATACAATTATCTCTAATTCAATTGCTCCTTAGCGTATGTTTCATTAACATAGCATTCACTTAAACATATGGCGAACAGATTTCTTGTAACCAAATGATTGCAAGAAGTGAACAATGACGTAGTTCTGAGGAAGCTGGGTTAAGTTTCAATGAGAAATTATGGTTGACAAAAATTTAGAAGTACAGTGAATTCTTATTCGTTTCGCCGAAGTTCCAAAGAAACTGCATAAGCTCTTAAAAAATAAGGTGTCAGTTAGATCTCTTTCGGGACTTACTGGGGTGTTCATTGACTGCTGTTAAGAGGTTTCGCTATTTGGTAGTTATCTTTGTCAGGAAGTGTCCGTTAATGAAGGTTTTACAGTGATTTCATTTATAAATGTTGCTTCTTTATATTAAAATGAAAAAAGAGGTATTGCCAGATTTAGAGTCCCACATCACTAAAGGTGATACTTCTGTTTTCTGTATTGTTATCGGGATGTGTGTAATAATTTTCCCATTCAGCATATAAACCGTTGCATAATTCTTTATTTGCTGCTTAACAACCACCGCGAGCAATATTATCACAAATTGTTAAAAAGTGACTCCTGGAAAAAAAGGTTGAAACGTGACGCCGCTATTAACTTTTTCGTCTTCAAATATTTAACAAGAAAGATAACACCGAATTTTCGGGTGTAATAAGCACGTCTTTTGAATCCGTTCTGACGCAAATTAAATTTATCAAAGCTATTCAAAGTCAATGGAACCGGTATGGAAAATAATAGATCTGACGAAAGAAAGAAGATTTTCAATCGGGTTTTTAATCCCTCAGATATTGCTGTAAACGGAATCGTGAGCTTCTGCCTTATGGTTGCAGACTTGTGCGTTAAGAAAAACATGAATTTATATGATAAACATTTCACACCGGAAACGCTCTCCAACATAGAAATAATTTTTCAAATCGGACTCTTAGAAACAGAGATATCGACAAAAATAAGATGTGACTTTACGTCCCCTCGTGGGAAAATCATGCATTATTTTAGAAAGAAAGTATTCTCAAAAGTTTTTTTTTCATATGAGCGGTATCTGTCCAAGAAAATAAAATTTAGTCGAGTTTTCAGGAGCCCAGATTTTACTACAAATACATCAGAAGCAGAAATTAACACTTAGCAGCTTGGTGGCCATACCATTCTTTACCAAACATTAGAAATTATGTGAAAAATATTTTCCATCAGGTCTTCTATGCTATATAGGAAGACGTTTTCAAATCGGAGTTTTAGAAGCAGAAATAACGCAGAAAACGCAATTTACCTTTGTGCCCCCTAGCGGAAAGTCTATGATTTACTTAAAAATTTTGAATTTATAGGAAAAACATTTCGCACTGAAAACACCATCCAACGAAGAAGGAATTTTTCAAATCGGTCTCCTAAAAGTAGACATATTGACAAAAGTAAGATATACATCTACACCCCTGGCGTAGAAACAATGCATTATTTCAAGAAGAAAATGTTGCTAAAACGTTTGTCGACATAAGCAGTATCGGTCAACAAACGACTTTTTTTAATCGAGATTTTGGAAGCTCATATTTTGCTGCAAATACATCAGAAGCGGAAATTAAGACTTACGCCACCTGGTGGCCAAATCATTCTTTACAAAAATTATAAATCATGTGCAAAGGATTTCCCATCAAGAGCTGTATCCGATGCAGAAATAATTTTTCAAATAGGAGATTTAGAAGCAGAGATGTAGGGGGAAAGCAATTTACCATTACGCCCCTAGCGGAAAGTCTATGAATTACTTTAAAATTTTGAAATTATATGAAAAACGTGTCACACGGAAAACACTATCCAACAAAGAAAGAATTTTTCAAATCGAACTCCTAGAAGTAGAGATATTGACAAAAATAGGATATACATCTACGCCCCGTGGGGGAGAAACCATGCATTATTTTAAGTAAATGTTTCTATAAGGTTTGTCTTCATGAGTACCATCGGTCTACAAACGACGTTTTTTTCAATCGAGAATTTAAAACCTCATATTTTGCTGCAAGTAAATCAGAAGCGGAAATTAAGGTTTACGCCCCTGGCGGCCAAACTATTTTTTACAAAGATTAGAAATTATGTGCTAACGATTTCCCACCAGAAGCTGTATCCGGTTCAGAAAGAATTTTTCAAATCGAAGACTTAGAAGCAGAGATATAGAGGGAAACCCAATTTACCTCTACGCCCCCTAGCGGAAAGTCTATGAATTACTTGAAAATTTTGAAATTATATGAAAAACGTGTTACACAGAAAAGCTATTCAACAAAGAAGGACATTTTCAAATCGGACTCCTAGAAGTAGAGATATTAACAAAAACAAAATGTACATCTACGCCCCTGGCGGAGAAACTGTGAAATATTTTAAGAAGAAAATATTCTAAAAAGGTTTATCGATGTGAGTGGCATCATTCCGTCAAATAAGTTTTTCAATCGATATTTTAGAAGCTCAGATTTTATGGCAAATACATCAGAAGCAAAAATTAGCACTTGCGCCTCCTGATGGCTAAAGTATTATTTACCAAAAATTTGAAATTATATGCAAAAAATTTTCCATCACGGGGTACATCCGCTGAAGCAAAAACTTTTCAAATCGGAGTTTTAGAAGAAGAGTTTTCAGGAAAACTGTAATTTACTTTTACGCCCCCTAGCGGAAAATTTATGCGTAATTTGAATACGTAACTATATCTAAAATAGTCTTCGACATAAATGAAATCGAAAGATAAAAGAATTTTTTCAATCGGATGTTTAGAAGCAAATATGTGAAATAAAACGTATTTTTGAATTCGACATCATCTGCATTTACGCCCTCTAGCGGCGAAATTAAACATCGTAAAAAAAAACGAAATGAAGGATCCTTATTCGCATATTTCAAGTTCAAGCTTCCCAATGTAAAAATAATTTTTCAAATCGAACTAATAGAGATAGAGTGGGTACAGGTGAACGGACGGACGGACAAACCGGTAACATAAGCACGATCTTTTTTTACAAAAGACGTGCTAAAAAGATCTGCGAGCTAGGCGCTTTGCGAGCGATTCTGAACTGACGGAGGCAAAGAAGTGTTGGCTTCAGGAGAAAAACAAAATTATTTTCGCAGCTCGTATCCGACAACTCTATAATCGGGGCAACAAGTGTGTCCAAGTCAGGACAAACTACTTGAAAAAATAAAAGTGCGTTTTTGAGCAAATATTTACCGGCCTTAGAATTTAACGAAAGTCCTACATAGTTGCATCTTAACTTTGGCATGTACTTTTGTTATTATTGTTGTTGAGAGGTTTAACAAAAATTATTTATTTGACCTGGTGGTACAGTACACATACAGGAAAAACAGACATACTTATACAGTATTGTCAAGCAGACATAGGCAATTTATTCATTTTACATCAACAATCTACATAGCGAACATGGTATACAGTATGCTAAATGATCAAGTAACATAGAGAGACCCAGTGCTGATCAGGTAACACATAAATATAGCGAACATGGTATACAGTATGCCAAATGATCAAGTAATACAGAAAGAGCCTATGCTAATCAAGTAACATACAGACATAGCGAACATTGTATACAGTATGCCAAATGATCAAGTAACAGAGAGAGAGCCAGTGCTGATCAAGTAACACGTAGACATAGCTAACATTGTATACAATATGCCAAATGATCAAGTAACGCAGAGACTGCTAGTGCTGATCAAGTAACACATAGACATAGCTAACATTGTATTCAGTATGCCAAATGATCAAGTAACACAGCGAGAGCCAGTACTGATCAAGTAACACATAGACATAGCGAACATTGTATACAGTATGCCAAATGATCAAGTAACGCAGAGAGAGCCACTGCTGATCAAGTAACACATAAACATAGCTAACATTGTATACAATATGCCAAATGATCAAGTAACACAGAGAGTGCCAGTGCTGATCAAGTAACACATAGACATAGCTAACATTGTATGCAGTATGCCAAATGATCAGGTAACGCAGAGAGAGCCACTGCTGATCAAGTAACACATAAACATAGCTAACATTGTATACAATATGCCAAATGATCAAATAACACAGAGAGTGCCAGTGCTGATCAAGTAACACATAGACATAGCGAACATTGTATACAGTATGCCAAATGATCAAGTAACACATAAACATAGCTAACATTGTATACAATATGCCAAATGATCAAGTAACACAGAGAGAGCCAGTACTGATCAAGTGACACATAGACATAGCGAAGATTGTGTACAGTATGCCAAACATTGTATATAATATGCCGAATGATCAAGTAACTCAGAAGTAGCCTGTGCTGATCCAACAACACATAGACATAGCGAACATTGTATACAGTATGCCAAATGATCAAGTAATACGGAGAGTGCCAGTGCTGATCAAATAACACATAGACATAGCGAACGTTGTATACAGTATGCCAAATGATCAAGTAATACATAGAGTGCTAGTGCTGATCAAGTAAGACATGGACATATCGAACATTGTATACGGTATGCCAAATGATCAAGTAACACAGATAGAGCCAGTGTTGATCAAGTAACACATAGATATAGCGAACATGGTATACAGTATACCAAATGATCAAGTAACTCAGAGAGAGCTTGTGCTAATCCAACAACACATATACATAGCGAACATTGTATACAGTATGCCAAATGATCAAGTAGCACATAGATATAGCGAACATTGTGTGTAGTATGCCAAATGATCAAGTAATACGGAGAGTGCTAGTGCTGATCAAGTAACACATAGACATATCGAACATTGTACACAGTATGCCAAATGATCAAGTAACAGAGATAGAACCGGTGCTGATCAAGTAACACATAGATATAGCGAACATGGTATACAGTATACCAAATGATCAAGTAACACATAGAGGTATCGAACATTGCATACAATATGCCAAATGATCAAGTAACTCAGAGAGAGCCAGTGCTGATCAAGTAACACACTGACATAGCGAACATTGTATAGTATGCCAAATGATCAAGTAACTCCAGAGATAGCCACTGCTGATCAAGTAAACACTGAGAGCCAGTGCTGAAAGAGTAACACACTGAGACCCAGTGCTGATAATGTAACACCCTGAGAGCCAGTGCTGAAAATGTAACACACTGAGAGCCAGTGCTGAAAATGTAACACACTGAGAGCCAGTGCTGAAAATGTAACACACTGAGAGCCAGTGCTGATCAAGTAACACACTGAGAGCCACCGCCGAAAGAAAAACACAAATATCCAGGCCTTACTCGGGATTCGAATCCCGACCCCTCCCTGTGTGAAAGAGCAGAAGCCATCGCTTAGACCTATACGTCACCGGCGCGCATGGTTTTAATATTTAAAAAAATTTCTCAAAATCTGTTCACTCGGCTTAATTTTCTTTACATTTTCCATCAAATGCAAAATTTTTCTGGTCGTTTAAAACAGTTTTAGCACCTTTTAGAAACATTCAGATGTTTCACGCGTGGGAGATTTTAAACTTTTTTTAAAGACGTGACAAAGAATTGGATGACTTATTTGTTTGCAAAAAGGTTTCATGCAGAACTTTACAAGAATTTAAATCATTTATTCGTCCAATATATGCTGAAGACAGACGACTTTCCTTCAGACAAGACGACTTTCGGAAGTTGAGACGGAAAACTGCTTTTCCTTGACTCGAAAATAAAGTGCTCGAGATCGACAACAAAAAGAAAAAGCAATTAATGAGAAGCAATCATTCAGAAACACATCATATTACTCCAAATGGCGAATTCTTCGAAAGAAAGTCTAATTGTCTGTTCAGGACAAACAGCGGAAAGTAATGGACTTCTTAATAAATAAATACAAAGAATAGTTTACGAATCCTGAATTAGTTTTGGGGGAAAAGTAACTGATATATCCAAGAATGGAGAACCTGTCTCGCTTAAACGGGAGGATTTCAGGACTTCAGAGGAAGCTTATGAACCGCATGCATAGAAGTCAAGGAAAATGCAAATTGTCAACGTCGAAATCAAACGAATTGTCCTATAACTTAATCAGTTGAAAGAAAAACATCTCGAAAGTTCAAAAATGAAAATCAGGAATGCATTAGATCACATGACGCTAATGGAATGGAAATGTGCTGGTAATTAGCTCAGAAGTGAATGAATGGTGGAACCCTACTATTGATACAAATAGAAATTTCAAGAAAAGCGCCAACAATGGGGTGTGTGCTTAGATAGCAATCAATGGAGGATCTTCGAGAGTGAGAATTTTAGGGACATTGGAAATCAAAGTAAACGAATGTTAAAGAAAATAAATTCATTAAAGAAAACAAAAAAAAAAGGTAAACAGGAACATGAACCAATGCTAAAGAAAGATTAGGCTGCCCTGCTGGCGAAGTGGTCTAAACCCCAGCTCCTGACTCCTGCCCATTTCGTCCTAGAGGACCCGGACTCAAGTCCAGGATAAGAGTCTCCTGGAAAACAGGCAAATTGCATTAAAACCCTTTAACGACCATAATGCACGAAACGCCCGTACGAGTAAACGGCCATAGCCGCCCGAAACGCCTGTCTAGAGTGAGTCAGATTTCATAGCTAACATTGTATTTAAATTCTTTGTCCTCTGTTCTTCAAATTTTCTCGACCTATGAGAGATCAGTTGGAGTCACTCTCAGTCATTACTGTTGTTATTAAACAAACAAGAAAGTTGACACCGAATTTTCGGGTCTAATAAGCACGTCTTTTGATTCCGTTCTGACGCAAATTAAATTTACCAAAGCTATTCAAAATCAATGGAACCGGTATGGAAAACACTAGATCCGATGAAAGAAAGAAGATTTTCAATCGGATTTTTAATCCTTCAGATATTCCTGTAAACGGAATCGTGAGCTTACGAACTCTTAGAAACAGAGATATCGACAAAAATAACATGTGACTTTACGTCCCCGGATGGGAAAACCATGCATTATTTTAGTTAGAAAGTATTCTCAAAATATTTATCCGTATAAGCGGTATCGCTCCAAAAAAAAAAAAAACTAATCAAGTTTTCAAGAGGCCAGGTTTTGCAACAAATACTTCACAAGCAGAAATGAACACTTATAACCCCTGGTGGCCAAACCACTCTTTACCAAACATTTTAAATTATGTGAAAAATATTTTCCATCAGGTCTTGTATGCGATACAGGAAGAACTTTCCAAATCAGAGCTTTAGGAGCAGAAATAACGCACAAAACGCAATTTACCTTTGTGCCCCCTAGCGGAAAGTCTATGATAACTTGAAAAATTTGAATTTATAGGAAAAACATTTCGCATCGGAACCACTATATAACAAAGAAGAAATTTTTCAAATCGTACTCTTAGAAGTTGATATATTGACAAAAATAAGATATACATCTGCGCTCCCTGGCGTAGAAACCATGAACTATTTTAAGAAGAAAATGTTTCTAAAAGGTTTGTCGACATGACTAGAATCGGTCAACAAACGACGTTTTTTTCAATCCAGAATTTAAAAGCTCATATTTTGTTGCAAATACAACGAAGCAGAAATTAAGATTTACGCCCACTCGTGGCCAAACTATTTCTTTTTCAAAAAATTAGAAATTATGTGCAAACGATTTCCCATCACGAGCTGTATCCGGTGCAGAAAGAATTTTTCAAATCGGAGATTTAGGAGCAGAGATATAGAGGGAAACGCAATTTACCGCTACGCCCCCTAGCGGAAAGTCTATAAATTACTTGAAAATTTTGAAATTATAGGAAAAACATGTCACACGGAAAACACTATCCAACAAAGGAGTTTTTCAAATTTGACTCCTAGAAGTAGAGATATTGACAAAAATAAGATGTACATCTACATCCCTGGCGGAGAAACTGAGTAATATTTTAAGAAGAAAATATCCAGAAAAGTTTTATCGATGTGAGGGGCATCAGTCCACGAAAGATTTTTTCAATCGATATTTTAGAAGCTCCGATTTTATGGCAAATACATCAGAAGCAAAAATTAATACTTACGCCCCCTGGTGGCCAAAGTATTCTTTACCAAAAATTTGAAATTATATGCAAAAGATTGTCCATCAGAAGATGTATCCGCTGAAGAAAAAAATTTTCAAATCGGAATTTTAGAAAAAGAGTTATTGGGAAAAATGCATTTTATTTTTACGCCCCCTAGCGGAAAATCTATGAGTAATTTGAAAAATTAACTATATCTAAAATACTCTTCGACTAAATGGAATCGAAAGATAAAATAGTTTTTTAATCGGATGTTTAGAAGCAAATATGTGGAATAAAACGTATTTTTGAATTCGACATCAACTGCATTTACGCTCTCTAGCGGCGAAATTGTACATCGTAAAAAAAAAAACGAAATAAAGGATCCATATTTCAAGCTTACGAATGCAAAAAGAATGTTTCAAATCGGACTAATAGTTGCAGAGATATCGTGGGTACAGACGGACGGACGGACAAACCGATAACAGAAGCACGATCGATCTTTTTACAAAAGACGTGCTAAAAATTGAAACAAGAAACAGTTTCGGGCGTTATGGTATTTAGAGTGATACAAGATTTTTGGGACACGGTCGTTAAAGGGTTAAGCCTTTGGTGTAGAAGGTGTGATCAAAAAGTAAGTACGCCTGACAAAAAATTTGTCACCCTTAACAGAAAAGACAGTAGGAAGTTACCGGTTGGACAGAGGGCGCCATGATAGCAGTGTTGGGAGATAAATAGCACTGACGCAGTCTACAGGATCAGTTCTATCTCGTGCAGTGGTGAAGAGCAACGTGTGTGTTGAATTTAGTCTGCAATCAGCTCGTAAGACAGAAATTAGTGAGTGACAAAAAGTAGCCATCGTGTTTGGCCGTTCCCGCGGACACCAAATGAATGAAGTCGTCATATTTGTCGGTGTGTCGAAGCGCACTATGAAACGGGTCTACAATCAGTGAAGTAGTTCGAAATCAACTGAAACTCGGCGACGTAACTGTGGCCGGAAAACGATTCTCACCAACAGGGATTGCCGCCATGTTTCACGCCTAGTAACTGCAAATCGGTTTCAAACCAGGGATAGTTGCTCCAAACAGTCAATGAAAGTCCATTCCAGCCAATTTCCGAAAGATTATTGTGATGGACTGGATATCTGGACCAGAGTATTACGGAAGTGGCCTCTTTTAACAGCAAGTCACAAAGTCACACGTTATCAATGGGCTCAAACTTTAATGTGGAGGATTGGAAACAAGTAATTTGGTGTGATGATTCTCGTTTTCGTTTGTACTCCAATGATGGCTGGAGACGAGTGCATTGTAGGCCCAATGGAGCCTTTAATCCTGATTGTATCGAAGGTGTTCAAGCAGGATGGCATTCTGTGATGTTTTGGGGGATGGATTTCTTACCACGAAACCAGCCCTCTCGTTGCAGTGACGGTGAATTTGAACCAGCATACGTACCCCCGCATCCTGAATGACGAAGTGTAGCCCTTTGCCCTACATCTCCTAGAGCAGCATTACATTACCACTCCTGTCTTACAAGACGACAACTACCGAGTGCACAGGGCTAACTATGTCACAATGGTACGCCGAACAATCAGCAACACTGTCTCGCTAAATCCTCGGATTTAAATCCTATTGAACATCTGTGGGATCATTTGGAGCAGAAGGTGGAACGCCGGAATAGACACCCACGTACCCTGGCGAAACGTGGTGACCAATTGATGCACAGGTGACTGCAAGTGGATGTTCAATACATCCACCACCTCGTGGAGTCCCTAACACACCGGATTCAAGGCAAGAGGCGCTGTCACCCGTTATTAAGTAAGTTCTGAAAGGGGTGATTAATTTTTTGTCCGGTGTGCTTCTCAGTATTGTATTTATTTTAAAAAGTACGAGAATTACAGATTTGAAAGTAAATCCGAAGCCACGCCCTGTCCTGTTTCCACAGCTCGTAGCATTTTTTAAAGTCACCTTCTGAAACAGCAAACTTTGCCGCATTCTGTTGTATCTCCTTAATATCTTGAAATCTTTCTCCTTTCAAGTGTTGTTTGATTTTTGGGAAAGACGGAAAAGTAGCAGGAAGATTCCTTCCTGCACCTCTCCGTCCTGAAGATTACTTCCTGAACTGTGAGTTTCCTGATAGATGGATTGGCAGAGATGGTCCCATTCCTAGACCACCCCAGTCCCCGGATTCTTCTTCTGATGCTATGTCAAAGACATGGTTTACCGGGAAAAATTAAGCAGGCTTCAGGAGCTCAAACTACCCATTACCTAAGAGTAGATGTACTGCTTTCAAATCTGCTGATGCAATATTCCCAAGTCATAGCCCCCTTGAAGTAAACAGTGGTGGAGAGTCTCTTGCACAACTCGCTATTTGAGCATTTGGTGTACTAACTTTCTGAGCATTAGATGTACCGTAATTTTTGTCGTACAATATCTGGGGAATACGGTGGATGTCGGACCTGTGCAATGCGGTATTTAGCAAGAAACCTCTACACAAGGAGGGATGCATGGGCAGGCGCGTTGTCATGGTGCAGTTGCGACTCACGCGCAAAACAGGCCTTTTGCGATGAACTGTGTCTCTGAAACGTCGCAAAACTTGACAGCGGTATCACGTATGGGTTGTGCGGCCTGATAGATCGTATTCATGCTGCACAATTTCCTCATGATTGATAAAAAACATAACGCATCGTCTTGATATTGCTGCGGCTGTATCGTATTTTTTTGAGGGGGGGATGTGTCTGGAAGAGTTTGGGGGTCTTCCACTGTGAAGAGTGACCTTAGGTTCGGGGTCATCATTAGTTATTATACTTTTTAAGAGGTTTTCGTCGTAACAATCAGCTGAACCAAACGAATGTTGAAGTCCTTAGATAACTCACGAATTCGGCGATTTTCCCGCAAATCCGTGCTCACAAGTAAGCCATTGCTTTCGGTATATACAGGGCGATTCATAAAGAAGTATACAGTTTCCAGAAGCTGTTAAATAGTAACAGTTGAAGACACGGACCACAACTGGAAACCAGATGTACTCATAAAGTTTGTGTCCCGCTAATGAGGGAAGGGACGTAGGCGACAGCGCGCGTGTCACGTGACTAGTCAGTCAAAATGGCGGCGTCTGCAGTGTAGAAGAAGCCGCCCCGGTGGCGCAGTGGTCTAAGCGATGGCCTCTGATCATTCGTCCGAATGGGGTCCGGGTTCGAATCCCGGTGAGGCATGGATGTTGTGTTTGTCTTACGGCACTAGCTCTCTCCCTTCCCTGGAACCAGTGACCCTAAATTAGGGATGGGCGACTGCTTATAGCCCATTTAGTTGCTCACGGTGGTCGTTAAACCTCCAATAATAAAAAAAAAGTGTAGAAGGCGTTTTGTGTTCTTGAATTTAGCAAAAACGGAATCTGTAACTGTTGTTCAACGGCATTTTCGATTACGATTCGGAAAAGAACTTCCAACCAGAAAATCTATCTACGATTGGCATAAGAAATTTGAAACTACGGGCTGTTTGTGCAAACTTAAAAGTCCTGGATGACCGCGTGTATTGGAAGAAGTCGTCGATTGTGTTTCTCCCCGCCATTCAACGAAGCCCGGGAAAATCAACGCGGAGGAAGCGTCGTGAAGTGCAGATTTCACAGCCCACTGTCTGGAGAATTTTGAGAAAGAAGCTGAAAATGATTCCATACAAGATGATCACTGAAATCACAGCCACAATCAGTGCACTTGATTCGCGTTTGGGCAGAAGTGGATTACCGGCTCGATGTGTGTCGTGTGAGTAACTGTGCACACATAGAACATCTGTGACTGTCTCTAAAAAAACTTGATACTTCTTTATGATTCACATTGTGTAATATATGACTAGAAACTTGTGGTGTTGAGATAAAATAAAAATACCAACGTTTAGCACAATGAAAGGGTTATTATACATGGACTACTGATTCGCAAAGCGTTTGGCGCAGCTTCATTAAGACGAATGGGGCGTGAACGTTCAAATCATTGCGACATAATCAGAGTTTTGACGGTCACGGTTTTTGGTGAGTTGTTTCCAAGCGCTTGAAAGAAATGGAGTCGGCGTCATGTCGTTTTTTTTTTTTTGTTTTTTTTTTGATTGGAGGTTTAATGACCACCGTGAGCAACTCAATGGGCTATAAGCAGTCGCCCGTCCCTAATTTAGGGTCACTGGTTCCTGGGAAGGGAGAGAGCCAGTGCCGTAAGACAAACACAACATCCATGCCTCAACGGGATTCGAACCCGGACCCCGTTCGGACGAGTGATCAGAGGCCATCGCTTAGACCACTGCGCCACCGAGGGCGGCCGTCATGTCGTTGACGTCGACTCATGTCTCGACATGTTCGAACATGACGGCTCCTTTTGTTCGAACTAGTGACCCTAAATTAGGGACGGGAACTGGCCATATCCTATTAAGTTGCTCATGGTGGTAGTTAAACTCCCAATAAAAAGAGTGAAGTGTTTTTTGCTTGAATTTTCCCAAGAAATCGTTCTCTTTATTTTCTGAAGAATATATCGGAGTACATCGTTGCAAGTAAGATTATCCTGACGCCCCTGTGTTGCAGTGGTCTAAGCGGTGCCCTCTGATCATTCGTCTGAACGGGGTCCGGGTTCGAATCCCGGTGAGGCATGGATGTTGTGTTTGTCTTACGGCACTGGCTCTCTCCCTTCCCTGGAACCAGTGACCCTAAATTAGGGACGGGCGACTGCGTATAGCCCATTGAGTTGCTCACGGTGGTCGTTAAACCTCCAAAAAAAAAAAAAAAAAAAAAAAAAAGGGGGGGGGGGTCCCGGTTCGAATCTCGGTGAGGCATGGATGTTGTGTTTGTCTTACGGCACTGGCTCTCTCCCTTCCCTGGAACCAGTGACCCTAAATTAGGGACGGGCGACTGCGTATAGCCCATTGAGTTGCTCACGGTGGTCGTTAAACCTCCAAAAAAAAAAAAAAAAAAAAAAAAAAAAGGGGGGGTCCCGGTTCGAATCTCGGTGAGGCATGGATGTTGTGTTTGTCTTACGGCACTGGCTCTCTCCCTTCCCTGGAACCAGTGACCCTAAATTAGGGACGGGCGACTGCGTATAGCCCATTGAGTTGCTCACGGTGGTCGTTAAACCTCCAAAAAAAAAAAAAAAAAAAAAAAAAAAAAAAGGGGGGGGTCCCGGTTCGAATCTCGGTGAGGCATGGATGTTGTGTTTGTCTTACGGCACTGGGTCTCTCCCTTCCCTGGAACCAGTTACCCTAAATTAGGGACGGGCGACTGCGTATAGCCCATTGAGTTGCTCACGGTGGTCGTTAAACCTCCAAAAAAAAAAAAAAAAAAAAAAAAAAAAAGGGGGGGGTCCCGGTTCGAATCTCGGTGAGGCATGGATGTTGTGTTTGTCTTACGGCACTGGCTCTCTCCCTTCCCTGGAACCAGTGACCCTAAATTAGGGACGGGCGACTGCGTATAGCCCATTGAGTTGCTCACGGTGGTCGTTAAACCTCCAAAAAAAAAAAAAAAAAAAAAAAAAGGGGGGGGGGGTCCCGGTTCGAATCTCGGTGAGGCATGGATGTTGTGTTTGTCTTACGGCACTGGGTCTCTCCCTTCCCTGGAACCAGTTAACCCTAAATTAGGGACGGGCGACTGCGTATAGCCCATTGAGTTGCTCACGGTGGTCGTTAAACCTCCAAAAAAAAAAAAAAAAAAAAAAAAAAAGGGGGGTCCCGGTTCGAATCTCGGTGAGGCATGGATGTTGTGTTTGTCTTATGACACTGGCTCTCTCCCTTCCCTGGAACCAGTGACCCTAAATTAGGGACGGGCGACTGCTTATAGCCCATTGAGTTGCTCACGGTGGTCGTTAAACCTCCAATAAAAACAAAACAAAAAAAAATAAATAAAAGGGGTCCGGGTTCGAATCTCGGTGAGGCATGGATGTTGTGTTTGTTTTATGACACTGGCTCTCTCCGTTCCCTGGAAGCAGTGACCCTAAATTAGGAACGGGCGACTGCTTATAGCCCATTGAGTTGCTCACGGTGGTCGTTAAACCTCCAAAAAAAAAAAAAAAAGAAGAAAAAGGGGTCCGGGTTCGAATCTCGGTGAGGCATGGATGTTGTGTTTGTTTTATGACACTAGCTCTCTCCGTTCCCTCGAAGCAGTGACCCTAAATTAGGGACGGGCGATTGCTTATAGCCCATTGAGTTGCTTACGGTGGTCGTTAAACCTCCAATAAAATAATAAAACAAGTTAGTAAAATTATGCAATGCATTGATTATGATACGCTTTCCAACATACCAGAAATCATTACCTAAGTTGTGAGGATAATGGCTGAGGAGTAAATCTCGCTCCTGTGCCCTGACCTTTGACCCCATTTCGATGATATTAAACAGAATTGGTTCAGCATACCTCCTCCGGAACAACATACCAAAGTTTTGTTGCAATAGAAGCATTTTGAGTCAAGTTACGAGGATAATAATGGCTGTGGAATAAATCTTGCTTCTGTGACCTTTGACCCCATTTTGACGATATTTAACAGAAGCAGTTCAGTTTATCTCCGGAATCCGGGTACTGCCCCCCCCGGTAATCAATAAGGGCGTCTTCCTCCCCCTTTGTACTTCGCTTCCGTGTCAGTTTCCTATCGGGCACTCCAGCCCAAATCTCCTAACTTTCTACTTCTAAGGGTTGTTTAAAACCTGGGGTCAGACATTCCCTTTCTAAAATCCTCTACATTTGATCATTTATCTCCGGAACAACATACTAACGTTTTGTCGCAATCGAAGCATTTTACGGAAGTTGTTACGCATAAAGGCAATGGAATGAATCCCGCTCCTATGTCCTGGCCTTTTACCCCATTTCCCCTATTTTTAATATGGTTTGTCCCCAGGAGGTCTCCTACGATATACTAAGCTTTCATCGAAATCGAACCATTTTTACACGAGTTATTGTGCGGACGGACAGACGGACAATGCTGGAGCATATACGATTCTTCAACCAACGGCTGCAAAGCGTAAAAAAAATTATCCATGTGATTGAACGAGATCTGTGTGGGTGTGTGAGGATGAATATGCAAATGAGAGTCCAGTAAAGTTTTAAAAAAAAACAAAGCACTTAAAAATGTTTTTTTTTTTGTCCGTCTCCTACGAACTATTGATGTATCTGCTACCTGTGTCACAACATGTACGCTTATGACTTCTTTGTTTTCTGAGGAACATTGGATTTGTTATTCCAAACTTCAACTTCATGTAAATAAAAAAAGTGGACACCACGTCACGCAAACTGAAAATTTACAACTCGAAAAAAGTTTTGTTTTGCTAATATTTGCAATACAAGGGGAGCAAGACTTTTCTTAGGGAAACTCTATTATACTTAACACTCAAGTCAAGCGTAGTAATTACTGATCAAAATATAAAAAGAAAGGAAGTTTTTCCGTAAAAACAAAAAAAAAAAAAAAAAAAAAGTAATAAACTGACAGAGCGCCGAGTTAATCATGAAAGTTGGTCAAACGGAAATCGGAAAAGTGATTTGCAAGTTGGAAGTTCGTCAGCATTTTTTTCTATTATTATTTTAATTTCATTTGCAAGCGCTATTTAGCAAACATCAACGAAGCAAATGCGTCCTCAAAGACAAATCTGATGTAAAATTGAAAAAGAAAATTCCGTTTGCAATATTTCGACAATAGTGGGAAAGAACCCTTCTAAACATACATACTTTTTTTCGTGTTTTGCAATCGATCCACTGATATAGGTGCCACTCCGTTAAATGCGGTACTTCCGTATAGCCCATTCCAAATTTTTCGATATTTCGCTCCCCCTACGATTTTTAGACACCTATACTTCTCCTCTTTTACCTTTTCCATCACCCAACTCCTTTTCATACATATCATTAAGCTGCTCTCAGATATTCAGAGGTTAGCTCCTCACCGAACTTACTGTTGGTGTATTAAACGTCTTCCTTTACAGCCATCGCGGCAAAAAGCCCGAGCTTAATTAACGTTCATCATACGCTGCACATCCTCACGCAGACATTCCTGAATCTGGTCTTCTCATGATTTCTTTGGCCTTTCTTTCCTCCCACTTGGGCTAAATAAATTCTCTTAGAAGGGAAACTATGGGACCTCCGGACGACAATCGTCACGGAGCGTTCTGTGGTGGGTAAGCATGACTCCAAAGTAACAGATGTGAAGTACAGTATTTCACAATCGCCCATAACTCCCTAGAACAAGGATGGCGAATTTTATGCGACTAGTGTGCCACTTATAGTTTGGTTTAATGCTTTCAAGTGTCGAGTGCGCCACCTCTTGTTTGCGTTTTTCTTTTATTAACATTAATGTAAAACTTGTTGCTGAATGCTACTAGCCAATGCATTTATGTTCAGTTCATAACGCATTTTTACTACAAATTCCACAAGGAAATCTAACAAAAATATCTAACCTTGCTTTTGACGTCACATCAGTGATTTAATCAAGAAATATTGAAAAAGACATCAGCTTTGTCCAAATACAGGGTGTCCCACAAAGGACTCCCTGATTTTAAAATGAAATAACTCGAAAACTGAGATCGATAGAAGAATAAAACAAGTGGTGTGTTTATTTTGAAAAGCCGTAAAAATCTGATACAGAAGTTTCAAAATTACTTACAAATGTTGCCGCCAGGTGGCGCTGTACGCTTTAGTCGCAGTAAGGCGTCCGAGAAATAGTCTATAAACTGTCCTTTGGAAGCAATCGCTGCAATCACATGACAATCGATTCAAAATGTGCACCTTTCGCAGCACAGAGATGGCGCAAATGAAGAATGAAATTTTCAGTCACCCTCTGTAGTGCGTCAACAAAAATGGTCGCACATGCCTCATCGATCAACTCTTCAAGCTCGTCCAGTGTTGCAGAATTGTTCGGGAAAAGAGTGTCCTTCAATGTGCCCCACAAAAAGTAGTCGCAGGGGGTAAGATCGGGTGAGTATGGCGGCTAATCCGTGCCTGTTGCAGTAAATGTGGAATAGTTCAAAGCAATGACTCTATTCCCGAAGTATTCCTCAGGAAAGGCAAAAACCGTTGGCGTACGGTGTGATCGGGCCCCATCTTGCATAAACCACGAGGTCCCTGATATTCGAGTACCAGAAAAACACGTTGCTTCACGGAATACATGACTTCATCCACTTCCTTCAGTACGTTAACCACCTTTCACGTTTCGACAGCGAAACTGTCCGAAACCTGATCGCTCTGAGCTTCACAGACTGACCGCACTGCGACTACAGCGTACAGCGCCACCTTTCGGCAACATTTGTAAGTAATTTTGAAACTTCTGTATCAGATTTTTACGGCTTTTCAAATAAACATACCACTTGTTTTATTCTTCTATCGATCTCAGTTTCAGAGTTATTTCATTTTAAAATCAGGGAGTCCTTTGTGGGACACCCTGTAAGATTTAATATGACCTGTAACATTTTCACTCATTTTCGTTATTCTATCTTTAAGAGAGTTCTTTCTGACTGGCAAAAAATTTTCCAAGCAACAAAATTGTGAATGCCAGGTCAGAGAGTTCCTTCTGACTGGCATTCACAATTTGTTGCTTTAAAAAAAATTTCAATATTGTTTCAGACCTGGCTAAGAAATCCGCCTTCAAAAAATCACCATCACAAAGTGGCTTGTGCAATACAGCGAAATATACGGAAGAGCAATTGAATTAGAGATACCTGTCTAGTAACATGTAGCACCACCTTTCGCCCTGATGACGGCGGCGATTCGTCTCGGCATGGACTCGACAAGACACCGGAAGCGTTGGGAAGCCATACGGATCCACGACCCCTGAACAAGCTCCCACAGTTCACGAAGATTTGATGGAGGGGGTCATCTCTCTCGATGGCATCACAGATGTGTTCGATGGGATTTAGGTCAAATGACCTAGCTGACCAAGGAAGCGAGGTCACGTCGGTGTGGTGTTCATCCAACCATTCGGATACAATTCGGGGACTGCATTGTCTTGTTGCATGGTGAGGTCCCCAGTGGAATGTTGAAGACGCACAAACGGGAACAAAGGGTAGTCTAGGATATCCCAGTAACGTTCACCTGTGAGGGACGATGTGACACGTACAAGGGGTCCCATTTCAGTCGACGTAAACAGTCTCCTGACGAGAATGCCACCCCCACCAGCTTGAAGAGTACCCTGCTGGCAAGAAGGATCCATCGCTTCATGTGGTTTGCGCCGTACTCGTATACTGCCATCCGCATGTACCAACGTGAATCTCGACTCATCAGTCCAGGCAACATTTTCCCACATGACTAGGGTCCAGTGGCGATGTTCCCGCGCCTATGCTAATCTTTGCATCCTGTGCTGTGCGGTCAGCAGCGGTACCCTCGTGGGACGATGGCTTCTGTATCCCATAGATAGGAGATGGTTCTGGATGGTGTGGCTGCTTACACGTTTTTGTGCACCAGCGTTAAATTGCCGAAGGATTCCTTGCACTGTGGCCCGTCTATCCGCTGTTACAATGCGAGCTAACCGACGATGACCCCGCTCATCCACACGCTGTTGTCCACGGCAGTTGGCCCTCGCAGGGATAGTTTTACCGGATTCGATGTACCCACAGTGCACCCGTGACACAGTGGCTCGTGAAAATCCCAGTGCCGGCACGACCTCCGAGATGGAGTGACCCATTCATCGGCCCCGACAATTTGCCCAGGATCAAATGCGCTTGGGTCCTTCGTCTCACCCATACTGCGTCCGACTCTTACTGATTCCCGTAGCATTACTCCTTGTATTGTCGAATCGCTGCATACGTCATGTCGTTTCCGTTTACAGGGCCGCTCACAGCGCCATATTTGCATAACGCCAGCTGTCTTTAATTCAAATGCTCTTCAGTGTAGATGAAAACTAGCCGCAGTGATATTATTCCTTGGCCTGAAAGAAGATACGGAACAATTTGATTGTTTTTTTATTTGTTTCACTTTTTGTGACATGTACTCCCTTCTTTCTTCATTTGGCATGAAGCAAATATTTTCATGATTTTTCTTAAAATGACGCTATACATTGAATTTGCGGAACACTAGTGTTTCCGTACAGAGGCAACAGAAAGTTTAATTGTTTTCTCAATGACTCTGATGTCTACTGTTCTTAATATACTCAGCTGCTGTCTTTGTGTCTTTGTTAAGTTTACATTTTTTTTTTTTTTTTGCACCGAAAACATGTTTCTATTGTCCGGATACAAAAACACCAGCAAAGGAACAATTACAGTACACAAGAGAAATAAGCAGCAGCTACAAACAAACTCAACCTTCTTTAACAAACTGAAGCTCTGGACTGGCGTCGCAGTGTTGCCAAGTTATAAATGTGAAATCTCTCCATTCATTGTGAAAGGTTACTTTCAGGAAATCGCTGTTTCACGCACGTCTTCCTATCATATTAGTTTCCCATCCCTCCTGCAAAGGTAAGGGAGAAGCAGGAAGCAGGAGAGATGCGGGCTTGACCTGAAGCAGGTGTGGATGTCTCATGGTGAAAGACCGTAGGAGCGGAATGATGAAATAATTGTGTTCATGTGATGCTTAACTTTTGGGAGTTAATATGCATAAGGCGACTAAATAGGTGAGGTTGATTTATTTACTATCCCTTTGGAGGACATTTCTTGGCTAGATTAATTTTCTTGACAAAGCTCAGTTATTTGCAAGAAAACACTATAAACATACTGTTGAAAATCTCTCTCTAAAAAAACTAAATGTTTATTTAATGTTAATGTTTTCATATTGGTGTGCCACCCAAATCGTTTTTGTGTGCCATCCAGTGGCACGCGTGCCATAGGTTCGCCAAACCTGTCCTGGAACATGGCTTATAAAAGTGGGACGCCCGCCTGTAATGTAAAGTGTCAAACAACATGTAAATGTGGGTGTGATGGGATTGGGTGATACTGCGCTTGCCTGGAAGGTGTTTTGCGATGTGTACGTCAGTGACTGTTAAACGTGAGTAGTGTGAGACAGCGCACGGGCCTGTTCGTACGCATACAAATATAGTGTTGTGCGTTTTAAGAAAATAACTTGTAATCCTCATGCTGTAGTACAGATACTGGTGAACGAGGTGACGCAGAAATACCAAGCGGACTACACGGCTCCAATGTATTGGGTTGTCGGAAAAGTCATGACGTATTTTAGCCATGTTTTGCAAAGGTCATTTACTGATAGAAAGAACAAACAGCAATAAATGATATAATGCCAGTTTTGTTCGATAACATTTTGCCATCTGTCAGTGAGCTGCAGAATGCCTCGTTCATAGAAGGACCTGCCTTTCGTGGCGAAAAACTGTACAAGGTGCTGATTTACAGCCTCATCTGAATTGAACGTTATACCACGCAAGGACTGTTGAAGAGAGCGAACAAGTGGAAATCTGACGGCGCAAGGTCAGGCGAGTATACTGGGTGTGGCAACACATCGCACCCAAGCTCCAATAATTTTTGGCGGCTGATCAAACTTGTGTGTGGTCTCGCGTTGCCGTGATTGGGCACAACACCTTTACGATGAACGAGCTCTGGACATTTCTGGATTTCGTTAAAACTGTCCAACTGCCGACAGTACACATTCGAATTGATTGTTTGGTTCCGTGGTAGGAGCTCGAAAAACACGACACCTTTAAAATCCCACCACACTGAGACCAGAACCTTCCGCTGATGAATGTGTGCTTTGGATGTCGTTTGAGGCGAAGCAGCACGTCGGGACCAAGACCGTTTGGGCAGCACATTTTTGTACACAATCCACTTTTCGTCGCCATACTTCAGAAAACGATCGTTTTCCTCACGTTTAATGAGCATATCGCAGATGTTTATACACGCCGTCAATTGAGCTTCTTTGAGTTCATGAGGAACCCACACGTCGAGCTTGCTTACGTATCCCAGCTTCTTCAGGTGGTCGTGAACGCTTGAATGATGTATGTGCAATGTGTCTTCAATCTCTAGTGTCGTGTAACGAGGGTTTGACTTGCTCAATGTCTTTATTTGGTCGTCATCATCCTCGGTGGGCCTCCCGGACCGAGGAGCATCGTTGACGTCAAAATCACTAGCACGGAATTTTGCGAACCACCGTTGGCACTGACGTTCTTGTAGAGCTTTATCACCGCAACTTTTTACAAGCTTGACGCGCGTTCTTCCCTTTACGGAAGTAAAACAGTACAATATTGCAAAAATGCACAGTTTGGTCTTCCATCTTCAACTTAATGTCAAATCTCCGCAGATCAACCAAATCGCTCACTATTCGTTTTAGACTGCAGCTAGAACTAGCACCTGTCAAATGCCATAGCGACAACAGAGCTGCGCATGCCTCTAGTACTTTCAAAACCGCCCAACTGCCATCGGGTACCAAAATACGTCATGAATTTTCCGACAACCCAAAACATCGACAGGCGAATTGCAAGGCAGTTGTATAGCGTTTTGGAACATGTCATTGGAGGCGCTGACATGTTTATAGGACAGACATTGTGGCGTGATAGTGATGAAACGTCGGACTCGTTATCTGAACATAGTGATACACCGGGTACTCCAGCACACAACGTGCCATGCAGTTCGAGTTCCTAAGAACCAATAATCCCCAAAGTGAAACGGAAAAGCATCACGACAGTTTTCCAGACAAACCATGTAGAGTGTCTATGACAATGTGAAGGTCCCAAAGAAAACCGTTGCAGGAACTGCCCGTAAATACAAGATATCACCAGAAAAAGTGCGGCATATAGTAACGGCTGTTGTGAGTGGTGGTACGATGGAACACAAAACTGTTCGCCTTCGCCAGCATATGTACACCAAATTCCAAGGTGCGCGTAACATGGGACTCTAAATTCACTACTGGCATTTAAAGACGTTGGCAAAGGAAGCAGCTAACTCAATGAGTATCCCCAATTTTAAAGCCAGCACGTATTTCCTGTACAAATTCAAACGCCGTATAACGAAGTAAATTTCTCCGTCATTTTTATCCGCGCCAGGATTCGAACCTGGGTCCCCTCATTCTGGAATTAGTTGCTCTACCAATTAAGCTACGCGGAAGTTTTATTCTGATTCCTATCTGCCTTTATGTCGTGTGCGTCCTTTTGGATGGTACGTTACATCTCCTGGTACGTTACATCTGCTATAAAATCTCATCCTGCAAGATCACGAGGTTTGTTGCCATGCGGGATGTTACCCTTGACACGGCCGTAAGGAACTGCGCATAGGGGTTTGTACGAAATGTTACGGACTACACTACTTCCAATGCAATTAATGATTTCTTAGATGACGAGCCTTGAAAATTCTATGTACATCAGCCATTGTAGCACCTTCAAAATTATTAAACTGCATTGCTATGAGGTTATATTTACTTGGTAAACCCCTAATTAGTGCATCGATAAATTCTTGGTCATCAATTACTGCCCCTAATATTCGTGCAGTTTTTCAGCTCTTAATAAATAATCCTGCCAATTTTCATTCGCTCCCATTGAAATTCTAGAAACATTATTTCTGGCTTCTACCATCCTGCGTTTTGAATCACCTTCACAACGCGTATGTAGGGATTGCCAAATTTGTTTACTAGTTTGACAAGTAAAAACTAAAGTAACTTGTGTGTCTGACCTAGAACATGTTATAATTCCTTTTGCCTGAGCGTCTCTCTTTTTTCCATATGGCCCTTTCAGCTACGTAATTTGGGGGATTTTCAATTAAAACACTGTGTAAGTCTTTACTTTCCAGAATACATAACATTATGTATTTGCATGATGTAAAATTTTTTCCATCAAATTTTGGAAGTTGTGTGTTGTCCATCATCTTAAGGTGAATTTATTTTTATAGTGTTAAATTAACGCCTCTTGTGTTTTCCACTCCGCGAAAAAATTGTGAAACCCTTGCTGTTGTTTTTACTTGGCAGAAAAATTATGCTCTTACCTTTTCAGTAAGTTATCCTTGGTTGCCTAACACCACCAGCAGCACTGATTTTTAAAGACTCAGAGTCGAAAATAAACATGGCGGAATTGAGCTCCTCTTCGAAGAACAAGGTGAAAATGGCGCAGGCTTCACGCTACGCACACTGTTTCCTCAGTGAATAGTCTAAAAATCAGTCTAATCCTTTCTGATGGGTTGTTTGATTGCGCAGTGGTATGCTGGTGGGATGGTTCAGTTGATTAAATTGTATTATTTCATATTTTTGCTGTGATATAACCAAAGCACATTAGAAAACACAACAATTTTATTAACGACATAACATGAAACATGGTGAGCTCTTCGCTTCACAATTCGCAACCTCTCTCTACGGAGGCAAATCCCAGAGTGACACTGTTACGTCATGCACAGAGAGTTTGCAGTGCGGTGCGCATCTGGCGCCATCTGTTAATTAAAAATGTATGTAAAAAAATTGAGAATTACAAAAAATGTACAACAATATGTAGTTTGCTCGAAGGAACCCTGTTGTCGTTTTTGGAAATAATGTCTTTTAGAAATCTTGCAGTTGAAGTAGAAAAATATCACGTTAGTCGGTGCGCCCTTTTGTCGAGCGTCCCTTTGTCGCATCGCCTATTTTTTGCATCGCCCATTTGACGTTCGCCGTTTTGTCGAGCGTCCCTTTGTCGTATCGCCTATTTGTTGCATCGTCCATTTGACGTTCGCCCTTTTGTCGCTTTGCCATTTTGTCGTGCGTCCTTTTGTCGTATCGCCTATTTGTTGCATCGTCAATTTGACGTTCGCCCTTTTGTCTCTTTGCCATTTTGTCGTGCGCTCTTTTGTCGTATCGCCTATTTGTTGCATCGTCAATTTGATGTTCGCCCTTTTGTCGCTTTGCCATTTTGTCGTGCGTCCTTTTGTCGTATCGCATATTTGTTGCATCGTCCGTTTGACGTTCGCCCTTTTGTCGCTTTGCCATTTTGTCTTGCGTCCTTTTGTCGTATCGCCCATTTGTTGCATCGCCCATTTGACGTTCGCCATTCTGTCGTACGTCCTTTTGTCGTATCGCCTATTTGTTGCATCGTCCATTTGACGTTCGCCCTTTTGACGCTTTGCCATTTTGTCGTATCGCGTGTTTGTTGCATCGTCCATTTGACGTTCGCCCTTTTGTCGCTTTGCCATTTTGTCGTATCGCCTATTTGTTGCATCGTCCATTTGACGTTCGCCCTTTTGTCGCTTTGCCATTTTGTCGTATCGCCTATTTGTTGCATCGTCCATTTGACGTTCTCGCTTTTGTCGCTTTGCCATTTTGTCGTGCGTCCTTTTGTCGTATCGCCTATTAGTTGCATCGTCCATTTGACGTTCGCCCTTTTCTCGCTTTGCCATTTTGTCGTGCGTCCTTTTGTCGTATTGCCTATTTGCTGCATCGTCCATTTGACGTTCGCCCTTTTGTCGCTTTGCCATTTTGCCGTGTGTCCTTTTGTCGTATCACCTATTTGTTGCATCGTCCATTTGACGTTCGCCCTTTTGTAGCTTTGCCATTTTGTCGTGCGTCCCCTTGTCATATCGCCTATTTGTTGCATCGTCATTTGACGTTCTCCCTTTTGTCGCTTTGCCATTTTGTCGTGCGTCCTTTTGTCGTATTGCCATTTTGTCGTATTGCCATTTTGTCGTATCGCCTATTTGTTGCATCGTCCATTTGACGTTCTCCCTTTTGTCGCTTTGCCATTTTGTCGTGCGTCCTTTTGTCGTATCGCCTATTTGTTGCATCGTCCATTTGACGTACGCGCTTTTCTCGCTTTGCCATTTTGTCGTGCGTCCTTTTGTCATATCTCCCATTTGTTGCATCACCCATTTGACGTACGCTCTTATGACGTGATACGCTCTATGAAAGCTTCAAATTCTGTGGGCGCAGTGTGTACATGAAAGGCTTTTAAAATGAGAAGTTTCATGGCTAACAAGAATAAGTTTATCTCCTGAAAACAGAAAATCATTATTGCTTCCATTACAGCTGCTGGGAACAGAAGCGTTTTATTTCACAAATACTTTTGCATATTTTGTCTCCTGTTAATGGACGCGCAAGTCCCTGTCTGTGTGTTCTTTTAACAAGTCCTCAGAGTGTTCGAATTTTAAATGCTAAAGTTACGAAACGTCTTCAGCTCGCATGTAAAAATAAATCTGTTCTGTTAATCAACATAAATTACGTAATGATTTCCTTTCTAACACACAAATTCCTGAACATTAGGGACTAAGCTTTAGGTTTTTAATGACTACAGAAAAACCTATTTACACCCGAAGGTTTAGAGCATTGTGACTATAAAAATTAGGAAAACTTCAATCGATTTTCTTTCGCTTTGTTTTCTCTAAGGAACTAGATCTCCTTCTCGGAATACTAACGCGAAACTCATCTTCTATGTCTGCGTGAGTAGTTCAAAAATTGTCCATTTTTCCAAAAATTCGCGTTTTCTCGCGATCGCTCTTAACGAGCACCTTTAAACAGGAAAGAAACAAACTCAGATCGGCATAAGTGGCAGAGTTCCTAATGCAAGTGGTAATTTTATCCGCCATTACGCTTGTTAACGTCAGGACAAATTATCCTCACACTTGGAATTTTATTTCCTTCGGGAAATCTCGATAAAGAAACTACGCTGGTGTGCATTAGTCGAAGAAAAAAAAATGGAAAAGAAAAAGTAAATCCCTCATTTGAAAACTATCTATCCCATTGTTTCTACACGTACTCGCTCCCAAATGGACGCTTGTTCGGAAATAAAGTTTTAGAAGCGTAGGAAGAAGTAAATTTGCTAGTATCTTAATGAGCATAATTACGCTAACAGCAATTACAATTGCCAAACTTTGCATAAGCGCAATTCATTTATCGAACACAGCGATTGTCGGATATATTTATTTTCTGGATTATTAACTTTTGTCAGTTTACATCGATGCATTCATTTTTTTTTAATTTCCTTTTCAGCATCCCCCCATGCTGATAGCATTACTAAGACTTATGTTGTTACAAAATATTAATGCCGCCCCGGTGGCGCAGTGGTCTAAACGATGACCTCTGATTATTCGTCCGAAAGGGGTCCGGGTTCGGATCCCGGTGAGGCATGGGTGTTGTGTTTGTCTTACGGCACTGGCTCTCTCCCTTCCCTGGAACCAGTGACCCTAAATTAGGGACGGGCGACTGCTTACAGCCCATTGAGTTGCTCACGGTGGTCGTTAAACCTTCAATCAAAAAAAAAGAAATCAAAATATTAAAAAAATATATTGTAAAATATAGGACACAAGCACCGACTATAGGGGAGAAGGTCAATCTTGCCCCTCCAATAACTTTACTATAGGGGTAGTACTCACGCAATAATTTTTTGCCGTGTTTAACAAAATATGTATTTTTTTGTGCGTATGTCGTTTCAAAATGCGTTAGTTGAGATATTTTTACCGAGAAAAAATGCTTTCTCATGCTCTTGAGGTTATTGTACACCGTGATAACTACAAAAAATGCATTTATTTCGCTTATAGAATTGTATTATTCTTTATAAGATGCATTAACCTCGAACTTATGAAATCATTTCCCTGAAAATAACAACAAAATAAGTAAAAACTCTTTCTTTTTCTCATATTTAGCGTTGCTGATTTCATAAACTCAGTTGTCAGCCTCGTATTGTGTTTGACATGTTCCCGTGATATGTGGTAAATGTTTAAGACAATTAATTACCAAAAAGCAAAACTAATAAATACAACTATAGAAACGTTTAATCTCTAGCGCCTTTACCTATTTTTGGCTTCTTGTTCTTTCTTTGAGAAATTGCGCTGATTTCTCATATTTTTTGTAAATGTTTGGAAATAAAATCTCTCTGGATATTTTTATCAATCACAAGCTGACTTTATATTTTTTTAAATAATAATATTCAGTAAAATAATATTTGTTCATTTGCTGATGAGCAATTATTAGGTGCTTGAATTAATTCCCGCTGTTTTTTACCACACAAGAACCTGTATGTTGCCACAAAACGGTACAGGATAGTCTATTCAAAGTAGTGTTCGTTGACAGCAACGACCCTTTCCCACCTTTGGGGCAACAAATGGATTCCGCGGTAGAAAAATGCAGGTTCTTTCTAGGCGAACCATTCATCGAGCCATTTTTGGATATCCGCGACAGAAAGGAAGTGCTGCTCTGACAGGCCATATTGTAGGGACCGGAACAAATGCAAGTCCGAGGGTGCAATGTCCGGAGAATAAGGCGAGTGGGGTGAGAAGTCCCAGCCAAGTGCCTCCAAGAGTTCCTTCACGGATTTGGCGACATGAGGTCTAGTGTTGTCGTGAAGAAGAAAAACCTTGTCATGTGGGATCCAGTTTCCGAGATTCTGTATCATTCCCATTGCCTTTAAACGTTTGCTAACCATTGACTCATAGACCCGTAGTGTTTCAGACAACTCGTAGAGCGTCTGACATGAATCCGCGTCCAATAAGACTTCCAATGCGCCATCTTCGAACTTTTTCGTTTGCCCAGGGCGCTCTTTGTCCTTCACGTCATATTCGTTGGCTTTGAAGCGTCGGAACCACTCTCTGCATGTTGTTTCCGATAGGGCATGTTCCCCTGCACTAGCAAACGATGACTTTCCGCTGCAGATTTCTTGAGATGAAAGCAGAAGAGTAATGCTTCCCACAAATGCTCCTTTCTTGGTACGAAAGTCGACATCGTGCATGTGATACAAACTCGTGTTCTCCGATCACGTGTCACACACTGCTTCGCCCAGAATACGGACGGTACATGCGTGCGCAAGGAAGGTCACGTGTGTCCCAGGTCACAGGGCACCACTGCTGCGCTCTATTGGGCAACAGTGGAAATTAATTCAAGCACTTAATACAATTGTATTTTAAAATATACGTCGAAGCTCGTAGTTTATCTTCTTGCCCACCCCCTTTTTTCCTCCTGACCGTGGGTGAGACGTGCCCCCTCCATTGTCTGATCTCTTCACGCCATGCACTCCCCAATAATTTGGGGACGTTGGCCCCCCTGATAAAGGATACAACAATCTTAAGAGTCTTTTAGAAAAGAAATGTAAAATTGCAACAGAAATCCTTGACAAGTGATATGAGAAAAGTGTAAGATATAACAGACTTAATTGTGCAATAAAAATACATTGAGAAACCTCTCTAATACCACTTTGATCCCTCTCGCGACGGATAATGGCAACAACGCGACGGTGAATGAATTCCAAGAGCTCTTTGTAGTACTGTGGAGACAGTGCCCACACCATGCTTCATGTACAGCGTCCCATGAGTGACATCCTAAGATATGAGTGGACGTGTATCATCCTAAGATATGAGTGGGCGTGTGTCATCCTAAGATATGAGTGGGCGTGTATCAATCCTAAGATATGAGTAGGCGGACACACAAAGATATGAGTGGGCGTGTTCAACAGCATCCCAAATGTGCTTAATGGAGTTTAAATCCGGAAAACGAGGGGGATACGTCAGGATGTCAAACTTTGGGGAATATTATTCCAGCTATAGTTGGGAGAGTGGGCGTGTGCCGTGGTGCACTGTGGTACTCGATTGGACGAGCCGCGGACTACAAATCTGATTATTATTCAAACGGCACAGCCGCGGACTACATAAGATATGAGTGACATCCTAAGATACGAGTGGACATCCTAAGATATGAGTGGGACATCCTAAGATATGAGTGGGACATCCTAAGATATGAGTGACATCCTAAGATATGAGTGGTCGTGTATCGTCCTAAAATATGTGTGGCAACCTAAGATATGAGTGCGCATGTATCATCCTAAGATATGAGTGCCATCCTAAGATATGAGTGGACGTGTATCATCCTAAGATATATCAGTGGGCGTGTATCATCCTAAGATATGAGTGGGCGGACATCCAAAAATATGAGTGGGCGGACATCCAAAAATATGAGTGGGCGTGTTCAACAGCATCCCAAATGTGCTTAATGGAGTTTAAATCCGGGAAACCAGGGGATACGTCACGATGTCAAACTTTGGGGATATTATTCCAGCCATGGTCGGGAGAGTGGGCGCGTGCCGTGGTGCACTGTGGTACTCGATTGGATGAGCCGCGGACTACAAATCTGATTATTATTTAAACTACACAGCCGCGGACTTCATAAGATGTGAGTGACATCCTAAGATATGAGTGGACATCCTAAGGTATGAGTGGCATCCTTAGATATGAGTGGGCGTGTATCATCCTAAGATATGAGTTCCTCCACGACTTCCGAGATGGAATGACCCATTCGTCGGGCCCCGACAATTTGCCCACGATCAAATGCGCTTAGATCCTTAGTCTTACTCATACTGCGTCAGACTCTTACGGATTCCCGTCGCATCACTCCTTACATTGTCGGATCGCTGCATACGTCTTGTCGTTTCCGTTTACAGGGCCGCCAACAGCGCCACATTTGCATAACGCCAGCTGCCTCTAATTCAATTGCTCTTCAGTGTATATATACACTGAAGTGCCAGAAAAACTGGTACAGACGAGCTTATACAAAATACCTAGAAACGTCACCTATGCGCGTACTCGGATTCTTCCGCCAGTGCGCGTATAAAGGGATAGACGTCAGAGCTATTTTTGGCATGAGAATGACAAATAATAACGATTTAAGAGATTTTCAACGCTGTGTCATAGTTGGCGCTCGTGAGATGGGCCATAGTATTTCGTGGGTAGAAACGAAGTTCGGATTTTCACGGACAACCATTGCAAGGGTGTACCGTGACTACAAGAATTCCGGCAAAACCTCCAACCTACGATACCAGTGTGCCCGTAAAATGACATTGGGTGAACATGACTATCGTCGGCTGTCAAGAATCGTTTCACGCGATACTCTCGCAGGTATCATCGGAATTCAATGCTGGACCCTCAACAAGCACCAGCATCTGGACTGTGCAACGTACCCTGCTCGATAAGGTCTTTGGGAGCCGCCTCCCAACTCGAGTCCCCTTGATGGATGCACGACACAGAGCTATCCGCCTCGCTTGGGCACGGCAACACCGCCACTGGACACTTGATGACTGGAAACAAGTAGCCTGGTCTGACGAATCGCATTTCCAACTGTGTCGGGCAAATGGAACGCGCAAACTCCATAAAGTAATGGATGGCGCTAACACATAAAGTGTGTGGCAAAAATCCCATTAAGCCATGGATCCCTCTTGTCCACAGGGAATTGTACCGGCTGGTGGGGGTTCCGTAATGGCATGGGGTGTATTTAGCTGGACTTCACTGGGACCACTGGTACGTCTGCAAAGTCTGTGACCGGCCATCGCTATGTGCGCATCCTTTCTGACGAGGTAAACCCGTTCATGTCCTGCATTCATGCTGATGTGTTGGGCTTGTTTCAACAGGACAATGCACCTCCACACAGTGTCGGACGCCACATTATGGTTAGAGGAGGAATCATTGGAGTTTGGGATGTTGCCATTCCCACTCAAGTCGTCAGATGTGAACGTGATAGAACACATTTGGGATTCCATGCAACGCGCTATCGAACATAGGAATCCGAGACCTCGGAACACACCCGAATTGTGGAAAGCTCTGCAGAAAGTATGGTCTGCATTGCCTACAACATATTTCCAGAAGCTAGTGGAGTCCATGCCCCGTCGTATTTCTGCAGGCCTGCGCTCCCGTGGGGGACCTACCAAGTATTAGACTGGTGTACCAGTTTTTATGGCACTTCAGTGTGTATATATATATATATATATATATATATATAGAAGCAACAAATGAGAGATGCATTTTACGTGTGTAGTGAGTACATCTCTTGAAATTTTTGTGAAAAGATTTTTAATGTAAGTGATGTTTGCTTAGACACACGTGTTTTGCACTCCGAATAAAAATAGATTAGTGGTGACATAACATTGCTAGTCTCCCTTTTAATGGAGTCAATCGAAAAAATTAGGCTAAGAGTTACTGTGTTCAAAACTACACTCACTATTTGAAACAAACGGAAGAGCTTCTTCTAAGCAGATCTTTTCACTTACAGAAATTATCACGCTCTCTTGAAGGGAAAAAGACATTCCTTTTAAGTAAATAAGCAAGGAAGAAAAGAACAATAGAGATCTCACAACTTTGTGCTGTTAAGCAGAATAACACAACATACCTTTAGTTTCCTTGAAGAAAGCACAAGCTCATTTTTAAGCAGTCTTTATTTATAAAACGCAATGTCGCATTGTTGGGTAATTTCGACTAATTCGAGGAGCCACTTTTCCGGTGTGAAGTGCATGAAACTAAAGCTGAAAAAAGAGCTTAATTTATTCCTTGTCGGCTGCATTCAGTTATTAACTTGTTTTCGTTTCTTGTCTGCTTTGTTTCAGAGAACTTCTCTAAGATGTTATTCCCTGCAGAACGTGAACGCCATATGCTGCATATCAAGCGAGGTTTCTGTATCCACAAGATCTAAAGTGTTGTAGGGTTTATCTCAGCTTGCTGTCTGCCTTATTTCAAAAGATATTAAAAAACATTGTTGCCGCAAGTAGGAGAGGGCAAACGAGATACTTCTAGTAAATTCCTGACAGCGCAAATTTCGCATCGCCTGGAAATTTCTAATTGGATTATTTTCATTTCAGTGGACCTGACATGCGTCAGAATGTACAGTTTCCTCTCCCCTCAACTTCCACGCTTACATGTGAAAATTATTCCATTCCTCATAGCCTGTGGTATGCTAAGAGTCGTTTTTGGCACTTTTGTCAAGCATTTTGCTCCGGAAAAAAATTACTACAAAGACCGTTTATTTTAACTTATGAATTTTTAAAAACATTCGGCACAGTGGTTCTTTCGGTAAAATGAATATTAAATCAGGCTAGGATAAACCGAATGGGTTTACTCTTTTCAAAAAATGAATATTTGAAACACATGTGAATTATGATTTACAAAAGTGGGCAAAAAGTTCATTGCGTTTATAGCTACGCATAACTTTAAGTCTCTATTCCAATTAGAAATGCACAATAGAGTCCATTGGGTACCGGACAAACGTAGAACCCACGAGCCTGATGACATGGATTTGGCACAGAGCCATATTGCGTTATCAGGCGAGTAGAGGCTGGAGGTTGATAAACTGTAAAAAATAAGTAGTGTGAATTCACGCAAAATTTCTGAAAATCACGTGCAGCAAAGTTGCCGGAAGGTATCCGTATTTTTCAGAAATTTCTGTTCTTAAAAAGGACCGTTTATTTTAACCTCCGTATTTTTACAGATGTTTTCTAGTCAGAAATTACGCTCATTTCAGAAAAGTCCATTTCAGGTTTTCCCTAGTCAGAAATTACGTTCATTTCAGAAAAGTCCATTTGAGATTTTTCCTAGTCAGAAATTACGTTCATTTCAGAAATGTCCATTTCAGATTTTCCCTAGTCAGGAATTACGTTCATTTCAGAAAAGTCTATTTGAGATTTTGCCTAGTCGGAAATTTCGTTCATTTCAGAAAAGTCCATTTCAGGTTTTCCCTAATCAGAAATTACGTTCATTTCAAAAAGTTCATTTCAGGTTTTCCCTAGTCATAAATTACGTTCATTTCAGAAAAGTCCATTTCATGTTTTCCCTAGTCGGAAATTATTTTCACTTCAGAAAAGTCCATTTCAGGTTTTCCCTTGTCATAAATTACGTTCACTTCAGAAAAGTCGATTTCAGGTTTTCCCTAGTCAGAAACTACGTTCATTTCAGAAAAGTCGATTTCAGGTTTTCCCTAGTCAGAAATTACGTTCAATTCAGAAAATTCCATTTCAGGTTTTCCCTAGTCAGAAATTACGTTCATTTCAGAAAAGTCCATTTCATGTTTTTCCTTGTCAGAAATTACGTACATTTCAGAAACGTCTATTTCAGGTTTCCCCTAGTCATAAATTACATTCACTTCAGAAAAGTCCATTTCAGGCTTTCCATAGTCAGAAATTTCGTTCATTTCAGAAAAGTCCATTTGAGATTGTCCCTAGTCAGAAATTTCGCTCATTTCAGAAAAGTTCATTTCAGGTTTTTTCCGTATTTAACCTTTTCAGGCCTTTCCTCAGATATTCCTTCCACTCGGGTCAAGATCAAACCTCCGACGTTTGAGCCGGCTCAACATGTAACTCACGCCTTTAACCACTGAGCTACAAACGCTTTGCAATGCGCTCCACGTACATCATAAAACGAATTTCGCGATGATGAAATTTTGTTTTTTTGTCATTAAATGCGAGTGAATTAGTCATTTTATTTTCTGTTGGAGTTTATATGTTTTCTGAAAAGATTTGTGTTTTTTGTTTCTTTAGGAGAACTTTTCACAAATTAATCATTTTTCATCCTGATTTTTCGAAGAAACAAAATGCTTTGCAACTTTATTTTTTTTAAGTGACAATGACTTTCAGTTATCTTTAAAAAAGGTGAAATTTATTTTTATAGTATAATTTCACACACACACAGAAAAAAACTAATATAAAATATACTATTCATAGATACGATAGCTTTTGTCTTAAGTTGTCCAAAGACTGAAAAAAGATATCGTATAATCATATGTACAATAAATATCCGGTTTCTTACAGTAATACAATATATAATAAGTAGCTGGTGCACCAAATAGGGGAAGGGAGAAGAAATATCCTGTTCCACAATAGGTGCCTGTGAATTTCCTGTGAATTTCAGAATTTGTCCATGAGATATGCTATCCACAATATCCGACCTCGCTACGGAACTTTAAAATTTGACAGACTATTCAAATTTAAAAGTTAATCAAACCTCAAGTACTCTCACAAATCTCCTATTATTGACAATTTCTCATCATATGGATACCAAAAAAGTGAGAACGGAGATTTTCCGTTAATATACGAAAGGAACTGCGAAAAGGTTTCCAAAAATTCAGAATTTTTCGTTAGCATATCTTTCAAACAGTAATTTACTGTCAATATAAAAAAGAATATGCGGACAGGTTTCTGAAAGTTTCTTTTTTATTTCCGTACTACAAAAATTCCGTGAAATTCGGGTTCCTTTCCATCATTTCACGGAAAAGGTTCTATCAAAAATATGCTTCGTTAATTCACGAACGAAATGACGGGAATTTTCCTGTGAATTTCAAAATTTGTTTTACAGTGCAGACGAGCCATTGTGGTGCTTCCTCTGCTATTATTGGAAAATAGGATTAAAAAAGTATGAGACAGAATTTATGCAGTTGAAGACGAAAAACAAAGAGAAGGCAGTAGTCCTGCATGGAAATGGTTCCGATGTATAAATACTAGACACTAGTTTCGAAGGCAAATCGAGATCGGGACGACCACTAACAGTGACAGTCTGATCAAAGCTAAGAATCTTATGAGGTGAGAAGGGGCTGAAGGTTGATAGACGTGCAGTTCTGGAGCTCACACTCCATTATTGTAAACCAGGGTTAAACGAGGCAGCAGAGAGACTGGAATTTATGATGTTGAAAGCGAGGAAAGAGAGGACAGCAGCATAGACAGGAATTTATGATGTTGAAGGCGAGGAAAGAGAAAACAGCAGCAGAGACTGAAATTTATGATGTTGAAGGCGAGGAAAGAGAAGACAGCAGCATAGACAGGAATTTATGATGTTGAAGGCGAGGAAAGAGAGGACAGCAGCATAGACAGGAATTTATGATGTTGAAGGCGAAGAAAGAGAAGACAGCAGCATAGACAGGAATTTATGATGTTGAAGGCGAGGAATGGGAGGACAGCAGCATAGACAGGAATTTATGATGTTGAAGGCTAGGAAAGAGAGGACAGCAGCAGAGATAGGAATTTATGATGTTGAAGGCGAGGAAAGAGAAGACAGCAGCATAGACAGGAATTTATGATGTTGAAGGCGAGGAAAGAGAAAACAGCAGCAGAGACAGAAATTTATGATGTTGAAGGCGAGGAAAGAGAAAACAGCAGCATAGACAGGAATTCATGATGTTGAAGGCGAAGAAAGAGAAGACAACAGCATAGACAGGAATTTATGATGTTGAAGACGAGGAATAGGAGGATTGCAGCATAGACAGGAATTTATGATGTTGAAGGCGAGGAAAGAGAGGACAGCAGCACTGAATGAAAATGGTCCCGTTGTACCAAATCTAAGGACACCAGTCTGGAAGGTAAACCAAGATCAGGACGACCACCAGCAGTGACACCCTGGTCAAACCTAAGAATCTTATGAGGTTGCAAGGGGCTTGAGGTTGATAGACGTGTAGTTCTGGTGCTGCTCACACCCCATTATTAGAAGCTTGACGAAGCAGCATGACAGACAAGAATGCATGCAGTTAAACGCGAGGAAAGAGAAGACACCAGCACTGTAGGAAAATGGTACCGGTGCTTCCATAATAGGAACACTAAAGTGGGAGATAAACCGAGATCAGGACGACCACCAACAGTGATACCCTGACCAAAGCTAAGAATCATATGAGGTGAGATGGGTCTGGAGTTTGATACATATGCCGTTCTTGTGTTCCTACTCCATTACTGGAAAATAAGGATAAACGAGACAGTAACAGAGAGAGGGATTTATGCAGTTGAAGGCAAGAAGACAGAATTTATTCATCACATAAAGTACCATGGGCATCATCAGCGCTCTGCAAACGTATTAACAATTTATACACTGCTGGCCACCCGAAATGCATCATCAAGAAGGACACGAGATAGCAAAGCCAGATTTACTGGACACATAACAACAGATACAAAGATGAAACGATTGAGCTTACAGGCCCGTGCGACTTGCTGAACACGCAGACATCAATAGTTCGAGTGGCCCCCATTGCTGGCAATAACGGCTGCTACACGCCGCGGCATCGAACGAAAGAAGCTTTGGATGTGGGCTTGGGGTATGTCGGTCCAGGCTGCTTCCACACGTTGCCACAGTTCATCAGGCATAGCCGCGGGTGGTGCTTGCCGGTCCACTCAATTGCCGATCAGCGACCACACGTGTTCGATGGGCAACATATCGGGAGAACAGGCGGGCCACGGCAGCAGTCACATCTGGTGGGGCGTGAAGAATTGTTGCACGATGCGTGCCACGTGCGGGCACGCATTGTCCTGTTGAAACATATCCGCTGGCAGGTCCTGCAGGTAAGGGAGGACTACAGGCTCCAAAACGTCGTAGATGTAGCGGTGGCGTTGGGTGTACCGGCGATGCGTACCAGAGCAATGCAGGTGTCATATCCATTTGCGCCCCAAACCATAATGCCGGCCATTGGACCGGTATGGCGATGCATAATGCAGGCGTCATACAGTCTCTCGCCGCGGTGCCGCCACACGCGGAACCGACCATCATAGTGTTGCAGGCAGAAGCGGGATTCGTCAGAGAAGACAATGTCGTGCCATTCCGTAGACCAGGTGTGGCGTTCAACGGCCCACTGCTACCGCACTCGCCGGTGGTGTAACCTCAAGGGTAATCGGAGCAATGGGCGCCGTGTGACAAGTCCCCGGTCCTCCAGACGAAGTTTAACCGTACGTGTTGACACAGGTTGTTGCGCAACACACCCTAATTCCGGCGCTAACGTTCGTGATGTGGCGGTGTGAGCCGTCAATGCCCGCCGCACAACATGCCTGTCCTCTCGTTCATTGGTGTGCGGTGTGCCGCGGCTGCGGCAAACGCTCAAGGCGGTCCTACCGTCCCTCCTGCACCCACCGAATCCATACTCGTCTCACTGTGGCTGGATGTCGTCCCACACGGGTGCCGATGTCTCGGTACGATAAACCGCTGTCGCGATAAGCCACTATTCGTCATCTGTCGAACTCCGAAACGTGCTGGAATGAGTGCCGTATTCTGCGACGAGGCATCAGGAAGCTTCTCACGCACATGTCCGGCAGCACAATACACTTCCACTACTTACAACCCGTCTTCTGTACACCCTTCTTGTAGTTCTTCTCGGTGGCCTGCCGGACGCACATGATTTGCATATGCCCTGCGATGCTAATCGTTTGCATATCCTCTCGCGGGCGACGCATGCTGCGAATTTCAGGCCACTCTGATGCTTCCTTCTTGTTATAGCACTTTGGGTCGCCAGCAGTGTATATCCCCATATCGTTTGATGTCAGGTAATGGGAAGAAGAAAGGTTTTGGAGAGCAGCGTGCAACTCATCAAAGTTGGAGAAGTCGTGTCCACGTAAGTGATTGTCGATGGAAATGAACAAGTCATAGTATGAAAGATATACACAGTCGACCCATGTTATTGTGACCACCAGCTAATATCCAGAGTTACCGCCATGTGCAGCTCGGACAGCAGCTAGACGGGTTAAGAGTGAATCAATAAGGTGCTGGAAGGTGTTCACAGGTATGTGGAGCCATGCTGACTGCAATGCATCTGACAGCTGATGGAGGATCCATAGAGCAAAAAACACGATCGAGCTGGTCCCACAGATGCTCAATTGAGTTTATGTCTGGGGAATTAGGTGGTCAGGGATGTACTTTGAAGTCTTTGCCATGCTCTTTCAACCACTCTCGGACATTTCTAGCACTGTGATACCTCGCATTGTCGTGCTGGAAGATCCCATCCACTCCAGGGAAGAAAATCAACATATATGAGTGTACGTGGTTTTCAAGGATGGATTCATAACGAATTCGGTCCATAGTGCCTTCCCCAGGTACGAGTCGACCAATGTAATGCCACTAAAACATTCCCCAGACCATAACGCTGCCCATACCAGCTTGTGCTCTTATAACAATGGCTGAAGAGTGTTTGTACTCCGATGTTTCTCGCCTCATTCGCCAATGTCCATCCGTTCGATGAAGCAGAAAACGTGACTCATCGGAGAAGGCAATCCTTTACCAATCAGCAGAGGTACAATTCTTATACTGCCGTGCAAATGTAAGCTTTTTCAGCGGATGGACCTTTGTTAGCATAGGTGCAGTGACCATCCGTCTGCATCGGAGAACCATACTGTCGTTTCAGACACAGTTCCGGGAGACTCCTAGTTCATTCGGCCAGTGAGTTGCTCACCTGAAACATGTCGATCAGCACTCACGCCCCTTCGAAGCCGACGTTCACCTCTCACATTAATGGCACGTGGTACTCCGCTATTTCCACGTCGCTTATTTTCAATGGTGCCATTTCTTCAATCACGATACACTTTAACCACAGCAACATTCAAACAGTTCACAAACTGCGCTGTTTCAGAAATACTGTCACCCTTGAACCTTAAGAAGATAACAATCGTTTTTTGCAAATCTGATAAATCGCTCCTTTTATCCATGACAGGAACGGGTGATATGTTTTCAGATTACCTACAGCACAACGTAGATACCCTCCAAGCAATCTCAGCCTTCCTTTATTGGCTACGCGCTGTTGTCGTGAAAAGTAGGAAGAGGTCACAATAATGTGACTCGACTGTGTATATCTGGTGATTAAGCTGGATGACATAAAAGCTCCCACTGAAGTTCTTTGATGGTGTTTCTGTTAAATGAGGCGGAGTGGGTGCGATGGTTACCTTAAACGAGCAGAGCTCCCTTTCCCTAAATCAATGCTGCTTCCTTCTTTTTAAGGTCGTAATCCCCATGTTTCAGTTGTTAACAGTACAATACAGCAGTGATCGTTTGGCCGCGTTGCAAGAGTTCATAATGAACAACTTTACGTAACATCCACCATACACACAGCATAACTTTACGTGGATGCAGAGATGACGTAGGTGTATGAGGAATTGAGTACCGATATCTAGAACGTCTTGGGGTGCTGTATTGGACCCGCTTCCCATCGTATGTGAGTACCGTATCCAAAAATGGTTCCTTGTCATAGCGAGACAGCAATTCAAGACAGGCTGAGACAGGTTGCTGTTTGTTCACTGCAAACAATTCGTGGGGGACTCACTACGATAATTTGAATGCCTTACCTATTGCACGCAGATGTCTTCGAACGGTTTCATCACCAACACCAAATGAAGTCATCGCTCTTTCCACGTTTATAAGTGAGTCACGGTAAAATTCTCATTGGCCGCCACCGGAAATCGAAACCAGGGTCTTCCAATTATGAGCCGAATATGCTTCGACTGCACCATCACAGCTGCCTCGAATTCCTCCAGACACACACACGCACACTAACTGCCAAGCCAATTTGGCAGGTTGCTTCTTGGAGTCCCGCACAATGCTGAGGATTCCCCAAAGATGGTAAGCAGCAACTGAACAAATAATTAGAAGGCGAATGAATAATTAATAGAGACATTTAACGTGAACCAGGAACATCAAGCAGAAGTTATCGCTTCTGTTTGATGTGAGTCACGGAAAAATTCTCATTGACCGCCACAGGGAATCGAACCCAGGGTCTTCCAGTTACCTGCTGGATATGCGTCAACTACACCTTTGCATATGTGAGTCTGGTGGAATTCGAGGCCGCTGTGTTGCAGTGGAAGCTTATCTGGCGCGTAACTGGAAGACCCTGGGTTCGATTCCTGGTGGCGACCAATGAGAATTTTTCCGTGACTCACTTATATACGTGGAAAGAGCTATGACTGCTGTTTGTTGTTCCTAGTCCACGTCAAATGTCTGTATTAACACCAAATGACTGGACTAGTTCTGGCATGTTCGGCTACTGTCCAGCTTAATAGCACTTTTCACGGCTTCTTTGTCAAAGATGACAGAACGACCATTCTCGGACTTGTCTTGAGGGATTCATCTCCACCTGAGAACTTTCGAAACCAATTCAGAGCTGTGCAGTCCTTCATAGCATCTGCCCCGAATACTAAGCAAATGTAACGAGTTGCTTCCGAATCAGATGAACCGAGTTTAAACCTACATATAATCTCCACTGAAGCCACAGTTGTAATCGCAAGTCTTTCCATTACAAACTGCCAATAATCTGATTAAGACAACTGCTCGTCAATATTGGGATTTCAGCTAACGATATAACGCGGGCGGAATACCATTTCTCCGGAAATTCAAACACTACAAAGTATTTCTTTCGCACCCTCAAAAACGGCAAATACTTTTATCGTCAGTTGATAATTAGATATTTATCAATGTGTAAGGTTTCAACGAATTGGACTCATTAAATTAAATTTAAAAATTCTAGTGACCCTGAAAGTTGAAGCTAAACGAACACGAAATCGATAAATCTGCACACCGGATCTTCGTACAGTTCTACGTAGACGTTACCTAGGCAGAGTATTTGTAATCTACATGGTCACGTGCTTAGCTACATGATCTACGCAAATATTTAAGACAACTGCTAGTCAGTATTCATCAGTATTGTTGATTACAATAGCGAAAAACAAAGGATTTTTCGGAGTTCGATAGAGGGCTTTTTGTGCGTGATCGTCTGGCTTGCCTATTTAAGACTGCTGCTCGTCAGTATTCGTCGATCACAATGGCACAAACAAAAGATCTTTCCAAGTTCGATAAAGGGCATATTGTGGGTGTCCGTCTGGCTGTACGATTTAAGATTGCTTGCTCGTCAATAATCGTCACTTTCATCCTTGGGAATACAGTAATTGCGAAGAAAATATGTAAAGAAGTTTCACCATTGGAAACATAAGGCAAAGATTTTAGGTGGAACCACTTTAAACAAGATCTATCAACACATGTTTGTTCAAGCATCTGGCAACAAAGTTATGATATGGCAGAAATATCGAAGGAGGTATTCGTTTGCTTTAAAAATATGAAATTTGTCATATATGATGCTGTTATACAATTTGATGATTGTGTTCAACATTGTTTGAAAGTACTAGCAAAATTGAACATTGAAAATCCACTATTTTTCATATTGAAGGGTTACACACATTTATATAACATTCGAATCCATGACTGGAAACGGCATGCAACCCATACTGCAAACAAAGGTAGAAAACATTTGTGAGCCGTCAGGATGAAAACAATTACTCCTTTGCATAGTAAAGAAGGTGAAATTCATAAATCTAGGGCACTTTAACGATTAATTTTGATTTAAAAAGTAGGATTTGTGCTTAAACGTTATTTTTAACTTTTCCTCGAAATGCATTTTTTTTTTGTATTTTGCCTTCATGCAAGGCATCATTAGGCAAAAATTATGCATTAAATGCCTTGAAACTTAAAGTAAAATATTGCAAGAGAATATAAAGGGAACATATTATTTCCATGATTGTACATCCATTAGTTGCTGTTTTTTTATTTTTATAGTATGAATTATTAATTGCTATAAATTTTGAATGATTTTCTTTTCGACAGAACTTTAACTTTTAGAGCTTTATAAATAATTACGCTATGATAATGAGAAAAGTCCATTCTCTACAGTATGTTATCGTCATCATAATAAAATTTACAAAATGAAAATATACAGCCGAGTCACATTATTGTGGCCACCTCCTACTTTTGATGTCAACAGCACGCAGCCAATGAAAAAAGGCACGTGTCGTGAGCTGGCGTCTAGGGTATATAAGGTGTGCTGTAGACATTATGGAAACATGGGCCACGGATGGCCTAGTGGTCAGCGTTCGTGACAGCGTGGGGTCAGACACTCTCTTCCTAAAATCCTCTACATATGATATGATCTGGAAACATATAGAAGCCGCGGGTGGCCTAGTGGGCAACGTTCGTGATTGCCACGGAACGGGCCTCAGGTTCGATCCCAGGCAGGTACGAACGCTCGATCCACTAAATATCCGCCGTGCGTCGGATGGGTACGTTAAGCCGTTGCACCCCGGGTACTGGCCCTCCGGTAATAAATAAGGGCGTCTTCCTACTCCTTTCTACCTCGCTTCCGTGTGACTTTCCTATCGGGCGCTCTAGCCCAAATCTCTTAGTTTCCTATTTCTAAGGGTTGTTTAAGACCTGGGGTCAGACACTCCCTTCCTAAAATCCTCTACATACGATCATGATCTGTAAACATATCCCTAGTTGCTGTCATGGATAAAAGAAGATATTTATCAGATTTGCAAAAAGGGATGATTATCGGCTTTCGGGAGAAAGATGGCAGTACTTCTGAAACAGCGCAGTTTGTGAACTGTTCTCGTGCTGCTGTGATTAAAATGTATCGTGATTGGAGAAATGGCACCATTGCGAATAAGCGACGTGAAAACTGCGGAGCACCACGTGCCATTGATGTAAGAGGTGAACGTCGGCTTCGTAGGTGCGAGAGGTACAATCGACACTCTATACATTGGAGCAACTCACTGGCCAGCGAACCCTACAGTTCAGCGAACCCTGCTGCGTATGCGGCTGCGATGCAGACGGATGGTCACTGCACCTATGCTGAAGAAGGTGCATCAGCAGAAAAGGCTTTCATTTGCAGGGTATTATCGGAACTGGACCTTCGCTGATTGGCAAAAGATCGCCTTCTCCGTCGAGTCACGTTTTCTGCGTCATCGAACGGATGGAAGTTAGCGTAAAAAGCGAGAACTATTGGAGAACAGGCACTTTTCAACCACTGCTGGAAGAACACAAGCTAGTGGGGCTATCGTTATGGTCTGCGGAATGTTTTCGTTGCATACTCGGAGTCCGCTTATACCTGTGGAAGGCATTATGGACCGAATTCGTTATGAATCCATTCTTGCAGACCACGTACACCGATACATGCCGATTGTCTTTCCTTGGGCGAATGGGATCTTCCAGTTCGACAATGCTACCTGGCAACAGCAAGAAATGCATGTCCGAGAGCGGTTGGAAGAACCCGATAAAGACTTCAAAGTACTTTCCTGGCATCCTAATTCACCAGACCTAAACCCAACTCAGCATCTGCGGGATCACCTCAATCGTGTTGTTCGCTCTCTATGGATCCTCCCAAACGCACTCTCCAGCAGCTGTGAGATGCACTGTAGTCAGCATGGCTCCACATACCTGTGAACACCTTTCAGCAGCAGGTTATTGATTCACTCTCGACCCGTCAAGCTGATGTCGGCGCTGGATATTAGCTGGAGGTCCGAATAATGTGACACGACCGTGTATATTTATTTGTTTTTGAGTTATGTTCCGCGGAAGTGTTAATGTTTTGCTATTTTTGCCTATTTTTCAAACTAAAAATTAAAATTAAAATTCAGAAACTTTTGTTTTTATGTTATTCCATATTTTCAGTCATATTCCATTATAAAATGCAGAAAAGAAAACAATCAATTAATTTCAGAAAGTCCTCTCGGAATGTGTACAAATACCTAAACATGGCATTGAAGAAATACTTTTATTTCGGTGGTCAATATGTGTAAAAACATTTAAACGCTGTTGTTCTATAGACCGTATGCGTATGACGTCACAGCAAGGTAAACCATCCTAGCAGACGTGATCAACTGGTGTACAAACACTGCTTGGATTTGCGTTGTGGAGCGTTAAGGAAAATGGTGTTATGGGCTATTTCCGGCTGCTGTAACCAATGTGGGAGAGATAATGATGTGTCCTATTATAGATTATCATCTGCGTTAACAAAGTGGGATCAGAATTATACAAAAAAATATTCAGAAGCGCCAAAATTTGTGTTTTTTTTTTGTTTTTTTTTTTTTGATTGAAGGTTTAACGACCACCGTGAGCAACTCAATGGGCTATAAGCAGTCGCCCGTCCCTAATTTAGGGTCACTGGTTCCAGGGAAGGGAGAGAGCCAGTGCCGTAAGACAAACACAACATCCATGCCTCACCGGGATTCGAACCCGTACCCCTTGCGGACGAATGATCAGAGGCGATCGCTTAGACCACTGCGCCACCGGGGCGGCAAAATTTGTGGTTATCACATATCAGCAGAGTTGACATTGATGGCCGGAAACGAAGGAACATTAGAGTTTGCAGTTTACATTTTGTATCAGGTATCTTCATAAATTTGCTGATGCGTTATGTAGAAGATCTTTACGACGATCTTCAGACTGGAATTAACCTTTCTTTATGAATGACTTGCACGATTTCATTTGCTCGGGAGTGAAGGCCTTAGTGCAAAAAACGAAATAATTAACAATATCGCCGTGTTCTATTCGTGGCAAGACCTCGATATTGTTCAGGAAAAATGAGCATCGAATTACATATGGGTCACCACAATTACCCAATAACTTTAATATATCAGAATAAAGCTATTTTTGATCGCCTGATAACCCACTTACGGAACCCATGTAATGCATCTTTGATCTCACTTGTACCACCAGTTGTTCTACAAGAAGGCATCAAACTAAAAAGTGACGCGAACTGCGGATTCGTGACGTTACTGCATACGGTCTATAGAGGTGAAAGTGTTTTCTCATTTGCTCTGAATTTTTTCTGGGAAAAATCAGATTTGAATTTTCTCTTCGTGTCGGGAAGTAGTGGCGTAACTACCACCCCCGCAGCCCCAGCAGTTGCGTGGGGAGGTGAAGGAAACCAAGGGGTCGTACCCCAGCTTCCAGTTATAGTTTTTTGAAAAAAATCGAACAAGCACAAGTACAAACAAAAAGTAATTAATCTAAAGGTTCGTATTTTCTTTTAAAGTACATTTAACTTTGGCTAAAAAAATGTCAAGTTTCACCTTTAAAGAACTCGATATCCTACAGATTGAAGCCATCGGTCCTTTGGCTGCGAGTTGTAATACGATCGCCTTCCAATCTCTTTCTCTCTGCGTTGCTGAGGGAAAGCGCGAGGCCACATGGAGATTCCTAATAGAGGATGTGAAGAAACAGTCAGCCAGTTACCTAGGATTACGTACATGCCCCCCACCAACGTTTATTCGCAGCAGCTTTGGGCTGCGAAAAGGACCTCAGGTTCGATCCAGGCAGGTACGAACGCTCGATCCACTAAATATCCGCCGTGCGTCGGATGGGCACGTTAAGCCGTCGGACCCCGGGTACTGGCCCCCCCGGTAATAAATAAGTGCGTCTTCCTCCCTCTTTCTACTTCGCTTCCGTGTCACTTTCCTATCGGGCACTCTAGACCAAATCTCCTATATATGTTTCTTCGCGTTTCTAAGGGTTGTTTAAGACCTTGGGTCAGACACTCCTTTTCTAAAATCCTCTACATATGATGGTGCTGATGATTCCCAGCAGCAGCAGCAGATTTGCCATGTGCAGGAGGGGGATTTCTTCAAGTGATTTATTTTAGTTTTGTACAAAGCAATTACATGTATTGTTAAACCTATTACGTAAAAAGTTAAACCTATTATGCCCTAGGTACCAGGATAACTTTTCCAGCCACTCTTCCGGACTTCCTGAAGCCCCCTCCCATTCACATCACACACACACACCGCGAAAATCGCATCGTCCCTCGTGCTTGAAATCCTGGGAAAATTACTGCGCTTACGTGCGCTGAAGCAAATCTGGCGTTGTTGTGATAGTTAATCCACTGTCGGGAAGGATCCAAAACACGTGATCAACTCACTCGAGAATTCAGTATCATCTTTCTTGTTTTAAAAACCTAATGGAAAAGAGAAACTAATGAACACAAAAACAAAGTACCGGGGTAAAAAAAAATAGCTGTTAGGTATATATGTTTCTTCGCGTTTGGTAGTTAACACTTTAGAAAAGAAGCCACTACGATATCCGATACTTGTCATCGCCTTCGCATTTTGTGGTAACAAACAAAATAACAATAACACAAGCTGCTTTTCTTCCAAACGAGCATTGTTCGAAACAAAAGCAATCACAAAATTCTCCCTCTGGCGGTATTCTGACTCTTGCTACATCCCAAAAGACCAGTTCGTTACAGAACCCTAACAGCGAGCACTGTTGTGGAACTATTTTGTTTCATTTAAGTAGAAACTATCAAGCTGTTTTGTTTTGAGCAAATCTCAGGCCAACAAGGCGAAAGGGAAAAGCGCGGGATTTCATTAAGTGATGGCAGAATGGAAAAGAAAGATTGCCGGAACGCTTTTTCTTCTCAAATGATTACGTTCGTCTACGAAACTGCAAAGTATGAAAATGGGACAATATCTCGTTCCGAAATGGTTTTGGACAAGCATCTAATCTTAATTCTGTGTTCTCCGGGCTCTCCTCTGGGGACATCTTAGGAAAGGATGCGACCGGAGTCGACTAGCATGATATGTGGCAAGATATGTGTTCGCCTCCGAATGAAACCCAACTGATAAATGTAAAACATTACTTCTGGCAAAACAACGGCAATCTGGGGCGTGCTCATGAAACAATATATGGAGCATCTTACAGCTTTCCTTTATGAGGTTTTGCCAGGAAACAATTGCAAGCCATTCGTCGAAGATTTAACGGCATTTCTGAAAGATTTTTATTACAAAAGTTTCAGACATCTGGAAGATTTCTTTTATGAATATTTCGCAAGACACAATCTGTCCCACGAAAATCAAGCAAGGCCACGCAGTTATGCAACTATTCCGTTCTCTTGAGAAACAAAAGAGGTATATGTTTGTTGAAAAGTTAACTTTCGCCTCTGTTCGATAATATTTCATATCAAGAATTTGGAAAGGGCGTATTACTAACCTGAAATTTAAATTATAGTAATATATGTATATTTACAATTCCAACAATATATAAAATTAATCAAAACTTTGTATTTGTAACGAATCCTTGTACTGATATGTTTAACTAATAACTTGTGAAATTATACTTTTTACGCTGTTATAATGGCAACGGTCACGACCCATGCGACGTATGATGACTTTTACCCATAATGCATCGTTGCACAACTACTGTATATAAAGGAGTACTACATTGCCTCTGTTCCACCTGGCCGCGGGTGGCCGAGTGGGTAACGTTCGTGACTGCCACGGGAAGGGCCTCAGGGTCGATCTCAGGCAGGTACAAACGCTCGATCCACTAAACACCCGCCGTGCGTCGTATGGGCACGTTAAGCCGTCGGACCCCGGGGTACTGGCTCCTCGGTAATAAATAAGGGCGTCTTCTTCCCCCTTTCTACTTCGCTTCCGTGTCACTTTCCTATCAGGCGCTCCTAGTTTTCTATTTCTAAGGGTTGTTTAAGACCTGCGGTCAGACACTGCCTTCCTAAAATCCTCTACGTATGATCATGATCCTCTGTTCCACCTGATGATGGGGTAAATGTTACCCCGAAAGTGCTAGTGGGGTAATTTAACTGTAAATATCTTTTGTATTTTATTAAATATCGTACATAGACGGTGCGTTTCTCATTTCATTTAATCCTTCGCTTAATCTAGAACAGAGTTAGAGAACCTTTTCATGTTGGATAGCCGCATTAAGTTAATTGTAATCTAACAAGGCCACATTCTAGAAATTTCAATTAGATATACCTCAAAATGTACATCATAAAAATCATACTATATACTAACTTCAAAAAATGAAAAAAGGATTGTTATTTCTAAATATCAAGATGGAAACACATGGAATTATTCATATTGGCATAAATCAAGGTGTTCTTTCCATGTAACATAGCCAAAGGAATTTGATCGTCCTAGAACGGGAATCAAACCTACATCCCCCGATTTGCGCTCGAGTACGCTAACCGTTACACAATCCAGAACAATGAAATCTAAAACAGTGAGGTATTTAATCTGAAACGCCAGACTTTGATTTCACCGCACCAGTCGAAACAAATATGATCAAATTTTAAAATTTCTGTGGTTATGTTACATCGATAGAACAGCTTGATTTATAATAATAATAATTTTCATTTATTTATGCTGTTGCATGACAATATTAATTACAATAAATTATGCATACAAATGCTATTAATTGAACAGCAAAGGGTACAAGAGAAAAAGCCTCTTAAGAGTCCTGACGAGCCCTTCCTTACCTCAAATTGTAACACAAGCGAGTTTGGGCTTAGTAGACGAATCCAATTCAGAATAATAAATTTAAAAATGACTTTATGTTTTTAGTAATTAATTAGTATTAGTGTTTAGATATAATTAAGGAAAGTATCTTTTAGATTTTAACTCAGTAAGTGCTTCTTAAATGTTTTTTTAAGAGATTTTGGTTATTGATATTTGTTAAGTGTACAGGTAATGAATTCCAATCATCCGATCCAGAGTAATTCAAGCTTTGTTTTAATAGCTGGGTATGTTGGGCGAAGCGGTAATCTATTTCTTGTTTGGTAGTTATGTCTGCTGCAGTTAATTACAATTAAGTCTACATGTAGATTAATCTTGAGTCTTTGAAACATAATTTTACCTAGGTTGTAATGGAAAAGTTGATCTATTGTTAAGATTCGGAATTCATTAGGATGAACTGGTGGGTGTAAATATGGATGTGTGTGTGTTGTCATAGCAGTACTTCTTTACGTCCATATTAATTATTCTATGTGTTTCCATCTTGATATTTACTCATTTGTTCGTTATGCTGAGACACGTTTGTTTCGACTGGTGTAGCGAAATCAAAGTGACGTTTCAGATTAAATATCTCAGTTGTTTGGATTTCACTGTTCTGCGTGGTGTAAAGGTTAGCATACTCGAGGGCAAATCGGGAGATGCTGGTTCGATTCACGTTCCAGGACTATCAAATTTCTGTGGTTACCTTACATGGAAAGAATCGCTTGATTTATGCCTATGTTAATTCTAAAGTTAACTAACCTTTTAATGACTTTGTTGTGACTGCTTTTAGTTGGAAAGCGTTTGAATATTTGATTGCAACATGGAGTTCCGCACGTTTAGCTTATCATCTAGATGGGTATCTGTCATTCGTGACCTTAAGGGCGTCGTGATTTAGATTATCAGGAAGAATGTAGATTCTTAGCAGTAAGTGGTTGAAAAGCAGGAAAGCATTTTTTTCGTGCATGTTGCTGAAGGCGTTGGTATTCTATTGCATTTTTTTCCATATTTCAACTGGATCTTTCTTAGCGTCAAATAAGGAATTTAAAATGGCATCTACCGAGAGCTCAATCAATTCCATCTGCAGTTCTTTAGGAGCCATAGAACGAAATAATGAGCGTAGTAGGTGTCAAAATAGCACTTATGACGTAGAAATGTTTGAATGGTGGTATGTAAATTGCGAACTACAGTGTGTAAATTGCGAACTAAAATCAGACCGGCATTAAAACTCTTAATGTAAATTACGAACCAAGACCCATGACCGCTATATGTAAATTCCGAACCAACGTCTATGCCAAGTTCCGCCTTAAGCTAGATGTCTCTCACTCAAGCTTCAGTAAGACATGTCCTAGACTTATTAGGGAACTTGAACAAAGGAGAAGCTGGGTCAACTATGGTTGACAGATGGTAGTACCCGCAGAGGTACGTAGCTCTTGGCTTAGAGCTTTTTGGTCTTTTGACCAAGGTGTTTCTGATGACCCTGGCCCGGGGACATCACCACCTAGTACTGTGGACCATGTAAATAACTGTTTTGTGTGCGTAATGTGATTCTGTGTTGGATATTTGTGAGAGGGCTGCATGAGACCCTCAAACATTCAATGTGAATGTACTAATTTTCTTAGATACTAAATAAAGGACTTTTATCCCAAAAATTCGCATTGGCGGACTATCGCCCGGCCACGAGATGAGATAAATTATTGAAAATTTGTTTGCCCCGATCGCCCATAGCACGTCACACACACGGGCTATGATCGAAGAGTGTAAGGTACTGGTCCGGGGATGAGGGGGCAGATCCCCACATGTCCCTGGACCGAATCTGTCCGAGTGAAAGGCTGTGGTTTCCGGTGACTGACGGGCTAGCTGTCGCAGCGCCGTCTGGAATCTGAACAATTCCAAACTCATGAAAGAGTTCCACATTTACCTGTCAAGTCTGCAATTAGACGGTACAGCTAAAGCCATCAGCTTAGGTTCTCTGAACATCTGCTGGAATTACCTAAGCTGGTTCGTCTGTTTTGGTTGCTTTGCTTCAGATGGGTCTGGTACGATTCGTCCAAAGACGATTGGTCCAATGCCGATTCGTCCAATGGACAATTGATCCAAAGGTACGATTCGTAAATTGCCGATTCGTCCAATGGACGATTGGTCCAATTTCGTCCTATCTGTCCGAAGTGCTACTCGTGCTATAAAAGTCTCATCTGTTCTGATTCTATCTCAGATGTTATACGAAAGTACCGGTTGTCCAAAGAATGTAAAATAATGTTACATTTCATGCGTTATATTGTGGTTACAGATTTCCTTTTTTTTCTTTTCTTTTGGAATCGCGTTTTCTTGTTATACTGTCCTTGCTGCTGTATGAAGTTACTGATGTACGAGCCGTTCTGTCAACTTCAATGTTTCTCTTTTGCATGAAAAAATATAAAATACTAGTGTTCCCTTTTTTATGTTTGCAGAATGCAGTGGGGTTTTCCGCCAACTACCCAATGGAAACAAGTGGTCGGGGTTTGGACAGTGGCCTTTTCAACAGTTTTTATTCCAGCGATGTCATATCCATAACGTTTACATATTAAATCAAGTTGATAATATTGCACTTTCACTTAAGCACGAAATATTAATTCATAGGCCTGCGGCCTTGGTACCTTGCAAAGACCTCAGAAATGATAAGATGAATGCCTTTTATAAAGTTTTATAAAATGTTTACAAATACCAAATATCTAGGTTGTAACTTAAAATCTTCTAAAAATGCCCGCGGCCTAGGTGGTTTGCAAACAGCTGAGAAATGCTCCATTGAGTGCCTTTTACCAGGTTTATGTAAAATGTTTACAATTACCAAATATACGGAAATGATCTTTCTAAAGGATATAAAGAGGAGAAGAATTTAAATTATTATTCCTTTCTGGAAAATAAAAAGGGTTACCGTTGGTAAGATGACACCATTGGACGAATCGGCGTTGGACCAATCGTACCATTGGACGAATCGGCATTGGACCAATCGTACCATTGGACGAATCGGCGTTGGACCAATCGTACCATTGGACGAATCGGCATTGGACGAATCAGTATTGGACCAATCGTCGTTGGACGAATCGTCCGGGACCGGCTTTAGATATATCGTTTGTTGTTCCACAAGTTTTACTATGGAAGTGACGATCTCGATCTCTGAAAAAGGAAAAGATTTGTTAATCGTAGAAGCCGACACTTACTGCAAAATAAACATATTTTCGTGAATACAATAAAATTAAGTACAAATGTACATATACTAAATATGGAACATCAGAGAAAAAAATTAATATGTGTCCTGCGCAAGGATGACAAACTAGTTTTGTTGTTTACGTGAATACAATGAATTAAGTACAAATGTAAATATACTAAATATGGAACATCTCAGAGAAAATACATTATTTTAATCATTATTTTTTCATACTGGTATAATGAATAAAATTCTCCGGCTGGACGTGTAGTGCAGGAAAGCTTACGTTAAGTCACGTTAGGGTTATTGAAAGGTTACTTGACGTAGCTAAAGTGTGCTTAATCTTCAAAGTGCTAGAGTTTGTTTAGGTAACACACGCACGTGCAATAAATTCCAAGAATATGGAATTTATTTTTACTCAGCGTTCCTCATTATCTTGAATATCAGTAATATAACTTCGGTTTTAGTACATTAGTACCTTGAAGGCTCCTTATTAGAGCGGTCAACACAATATACCCTGAACTTAACGCAAACACTCAATGAAATAGACTTAACGGCCAGACAGAGGTCTGACAATAAAATGAACTAAGAAAACATACTCTTGACTACCAACTTTTCAAGACTTTACAGTCTTGAAAAGTTGGTTCGCAATTTAACCTTTTATTGGGGAGCTCCTGGTATTACTCAAATACACACTCCAAAATAACACAACTACTGATAGCCCGAACTTTCGTACTATCGTAGAAAAGCAGGTAAATCGCATATCAATAATCAGGAAGAACCAATCACATATAAAACGAAGCTCTTTGGTATACTTGAGCGCGCTTATATATACTGCATACCACCACGTCATGACTTACACTCGTTGCCACATATAATTCAGCGGTTGAAATAGCATCTCGTTATGTGAGAAGATAATTTGCATAGGAAAATAAAATAACAAGAGATAGTAAAATCAAAAAGAAACTGAATCTAGAGTATACGTTACACTGGTTTATTTTTTGGTATCGTCAGAATGGGCGCAGAAAAGTTAGTTCGCAATTTACACATCAGGTCTAGAAAAGTTGGTTCGCAATTTACGGTCTTGAAAAGTTGGTTCGCAATTTACACAAAGGGGCCTTGGCTCTTAGTTCGCAATCTACATATAGGGGTTGAGAGAGGTCCGATTTTAGTGTGCAATTTACACACTCTAGTTTGAATTGTGGCCGTCAGTCGGCGGCACGATTTCTTTGAATCTGATTTCACGTTTGGTATTCTAATAACGGTCATTTTCAGAATAAAATATTAAAATAAAAGTAATAAAACACGAAAAAGCGTGATAATACACTGCTGGCCACCCAAAATGCAACACCAAGAAGGAAGCATCCGATTGGCCTGAAATTCGCAGGATGCGTCGCCCGCAAGAGGACATGCAAACGATTAGCATTGTAGGGCATATGCAAATAATGTGCGCCCGGCACGCCACCGAGAAGCACTATAAGAAGGGTGCACGGAAGGCGGGGTGTAAGTAGTGGAAGTGTGTTGTGCTGCCGGACCTGTGCGTGGGAAGCTTCCTGATGCCTCGTTGCAGAATACGACAGTCATTCCAGCACGTTTCGGGGTTCGACAGAGAAAGAATAGTGGCTTATCGCGACAGCGCTTTATCGTACCGAGACATCGGCGCCCGTGTGGGACGACATCCAGCCACAGTGAGGCGAGTAGGGATTCGGTGGGTACAGGAGTGACGGACAGACCAACGTGAGCGATTGCCGCAGCCGCGGCACACCACCGAACGAGAGGACCGGCATGTTGTGCGGTCGGGGTTGACGGTTCGCAGCGCCACATCACGAACGTTAGCGCAGGAATTAGGGGATGGTGCGCAACAACCTGTGTCAGCACGTACCGTTCGACGTCGTCTGCAGGAGGGGGGATTTGTCGCACGGCGCCCATTGCTCCGACTACCATTGACGTTACACCACCAGAGAGTGCGGCGGCAGTGGGTCGTTTTCATTGGACGACATTATCTTATTATTGGACGACATTGTCTTATCGACGGAAGACATTGTCTTATTCATTGGACGACATTGTCTTTTCCGACGAATCCCGCATCTGCCTGCAATATCACGAAGGTCCGTTCCGCGTGTGGCAGCACCGCGGCGAGACTGTATGACGCCTGCATTATGCATCGCCATACCGGTCCGTCGCCTGGTTTGGGACGCAATTGGATATGACACTCGCACCCCTTTGGTACGAATCGCCGGTACACTCAACAGCCACTGCTACATCTCCGACGATTTGGAGCCTGTAGTCCTCCCTTACATGCTGGACTTTCCAGCGACCACGTTTCAACAGGACAATGTGCGCCCGCACGTGGCATGCATCGTGCAACAATACTTCACGGCCCACCATGTACCACTTCTGCTGTGGCTCGCCTGCTCTTCCAATATGTCGCCCATCGAACACGTCTGGTCGCTGATCGGCAACCGAGTGGCCCAGCAAGCACCACCCGTGATGAAGTGTGGCAACGTGTTAAAGCAGCCTGGACCGACATACCCTAAGCCCCATCCAGAGCCTCTTTTGTTCGATGCCGCGGCGTGTAGCGGCCGTTATTGCCAACCATGGGGGCGACACGAACTATTGATGTCTGCGTGTTCCGCAAGTCGCACGGGCCTGTAAGCTCAATCGCTTCATCTTTGTATCTGTTATTATGTGTCCAGTAAATCTGGCTTTGCTATCTCGTGTCCTTCTTGGTGTTGCATTTTGGGTGGCCAGCAGTGTAACAATAAAAGGATTTCTTCTGCGAAATTTGGATTTACTAAAAAGGCCGCACTTAACGGCCTAGAAGACCGCATGTTCCGCAACCCTGATCTAGGAAGTTCCAAATGCGGTTAGACTCATTTCCAAACGAGTTCAATAATGATGATAACAAACGTTTGGGTGTGCTATGCAAGTTTTTTGAATCCTTTCCCACACGAAAAAGGACAGCCTACAACCCGCTTTTAAAGAAAACATCGGGACCGACGGAAACCATCGCTACATCCGGGTGCTCGCTGAATCAGTGATAGAAACGGGTCACGGGTCAATGGGTCGACAATTACTTGCGGATCAAACGGGTTGGGTCAAGGTGATTTTAACCGGATATCGAACCGGTTTGATTTTCGTTTTAGTTTTGAGAGCAAAAATTATAGTTCAAAGAAAAATGTATTCAGTGGAATTTTGTGCTCGATAGTGTTGCCATCGGGGTGAACTGTCTCTTTCTTAAAGGGAAGAAGATTCCCACCGACCGACAATACGGCACAAAAGCTACACTCACCAACACCATATCGTAAAACGATACTTACTTTGCGTTTGTTTGCAGGCAGGACTTTACAGAGGAAAGGGCGAAATCCGTCCCATTGAAGAACTCAATGCCGACCCATGTCTAAAAGGGTGGGTAGAAAACGTGTTGGCCACTTGTTTCTACGTCACCGCGCTAGCCTGCTCCCCGAGCTTCGTTTGTCAACTTCCCTACAGGTCCAAATTTTCACCTATTATGGTTTTCCACGCTCGCGCCTTTTCTTTGGTTTATACACTGAGTGGCGACTTTATAAAGACCACCCCCTCAGTTTTCCGTTGGGCTACCTTTTCCTTTTAATACTGCGTCGATTCTTCGTGGCAAGGACTCCACGAGATGTTGAGAGGTGGTTTGTGGAATCTGAGACCATGCTTGATGAATAGCACTTTCCAGGAGTTTGAGATTACAGTGTTGTGGATCCAACTGTCTGATAGCTCGTTCAACTTCATCCCACAAATTCTCAATGGGGCTGAGATCTGGAGATTGTGGTGGCCACCTAGGCAAAGTAAACTCACCGGCATAACCAATCCTGTACAATACGAGCACAATGGCAGGACGCACTATCTTGTTGAAAGCAGCCATCGCCATTGAGATAAACCATCCACATGCCAGGATGCACTTGGTCCGCAACGATGTTTAGATATGATGCGCCAGTCAGACACAAATTAAAGGGCACAAAGCATGCCAGGAAAACATTCCCCAAACCATAACGTTGCCTCCACCAGCTTGAAGGGTTGTATTTGGGGTCCATGCTTTCGTGCTGTTTCCGCCAAATTCTCACTCGGCCACCGGCATGGTGCAAATAAAAACGTGGTTCATCGAACCACATAATTTGTTTGCAATTATCGACTGTCCAATCCTTGTGCTCCTGTGCAAAGTGGAGACGTTTTCTATTGCTAACTGCAGACAGCAAAGGTTTTCGAACAGGCCTTCGGCTGCCATAAGCCATCCGATGCAGTGTACGGCGAACAGTGCGTGCAGAGATCATTTGAGGGGATCCTTGATTAAGATGGTCTGTAATTTGCTGCAGTGTTGCCCTTCTGTTGTCTATTACCAGTCTGGACACTCTCCGTTCTGCCCGAGAAGTCATTAGTCGATGACGACCACACGTTGCACGTAGAGACCCAGTTTTTTTAGCTGACAGTCCAGTCTCTAAACACTTTAACAACAGCTGCTCTGGAACATTTCACTAATGCGGCGGTTTCGGTGATACTCGCTCCATGGCTCCGAGCTCTTACAAGAATCCCACGTTGAAAGTCTGTCAAATCGCATTTTTTACCCATCCTGTCACCCAAAAATCACTTCTACTACTGTCGCAAGAACTAAGCTTTTCCTTTTTATACTAGCCTCGCCCTCTGGCGACAACAACGTGCAGCCATAGCTCATTTGCTTAAAACTGTCAGGTGATCATAATAAAGTGGCCACCCACTGTATAAATACGTAATGTAATGAACCTATTATTATTATTCTATTATTTTATAATTAAACAGAAATCGACTAGTGCATTTATTAAGAATTTATGCACTTTAATTCACAGTAAAAAAAAACACTTTTCTATTACTATTAAAGTAAATAGTTCTACTCATACCTGCAATGTGATACTTGCGTCTGCTTAGTTGCACACAGGCGACTGATCCGTGGCGAAATCGTTGACATTGCGTCTCATTTCTTTATCAACGGACTTGAGTGTCTTCCTCTTTGATGTTTTAATTTCAGTCAACGTCGAGAAGCCCAGTTCACACAAATACAGTATGTACACTATCTACCAACAAGTAATTAAACACCCCTGCAATCGACGATATCTGCGGTCCTGATACACGTCACGGCAGCCGCCGTTAAATATCGTGTGGGAAACAACAACGCAACCAGTCGCATGCAAGATGCCACGCAGTTCGGAGCTCTCTGATTTCGAGAAAGGTGTAATCGTCGGGTATCATAGAAATGGCCGATCCATACGTGACATATCCAGCGAGTTGAAGTACCCAAACTCGACAGTGGTCCTACGTGATTGGCAAGTGGAAGATGATAGGTGACTGTCGGGATGTGCCCCGAACCGGCAGACCCACGAAACTGGGAGTTAGAGACCGACGGGTGCTGGCCAGAGAAATTCGGAAGAACCGCACCAAATCGATGGGTCACATCCGCGAGGAGTTTCAACAGGCATCCCAGAGTGTTCTTTCGATGAATACCATTCGTAAGGAAGTCCATATGCTCGGTTATCATGGACATGCTGCCGCCCACAAGTCTTTGATCACCAAGTCCAATATCGCTGTTCTGCTAGCGTGGTGTAAAGAACGTCGACAGTGGACCGTTGAACAGTGGAAACAGGTTCCCTGGAGAGACGAATCAAAGTTCACCTTCTACCGTTTGGATGGCAGGGTCTGGGTTTGGCATCTGCCTGAAGAACGCCTCCTGCCGGAATGTATTGTGCCAACTCTGAAGTCCGGCGGCGGTGGAATTATGCTATGAAGGAATTTCTCCTGGTATGGCACGGGACCCTTTCTCGCAATTGCTGGAAAACTCAACGCCGAGACCTAGTGCACCATTTTGGATGACCACGCGCTTCCTACGTTGTGGCAGTTTTACGGGGTGGACCCATGTTACTTTCAGGATGACAATGCCACCTGTCATGTTGCGAGGTCCACCCTGGCTTGGTATGGTGACAATGGGGTTAATCGAATGGACTGGCCTGCGCAGAGCCCGGACCTTAATCCTATCGAGAACTCCTCTGGGACGAGTTGATGCGTCGACTTCAGGGGTGCCCCCACCGTCCGAAATCGGTGAAAGAACTGACCTATCTTCTCCAAGCCGAGTGGAAGAAAATACCGCTAGCCGTAGTACAACGCCTGGTTTAGAGTATGCCCCGGAGGGTCGCAGCTGTAATCGCCGCTCGTGGAGGCTCCACCAACTGTTGAAAGTGAATAAACTTCGTTTTCCTTTGCTATCATAGGTGCTCAATTACTTGTTGGTAGATAGCGTAGTTGAAAAAGGCAATAACACATTAACAGCCATCAGCGTATTCACTCCTTATTTTCAAATAAAATGTGTCTAAAGACACTTCGAGAAGCTTTAATTTCAATATTATGTGTGCTTTTAAATCTGCGAGTTCGTCTTGTATATTAATCGGAAGAGATTTTGAATTCGCAACCAATGGATCACGATCGCAGTCGAAATCTGAAACACACTCTCTAAAATACTTCTTGAACTTCTGCTGCAAGATTTCTAAATGTTCATTAATTAAGTCCATCACCACTTTATTAGCGTCAGCAAGTGGCCACACAGTCGGGAACATTTCAAACGACCCATTAGTTTAATAATAATAGAAAATAGCAAGACTGACTAGCAATCACAATTTTCGAACTACTTCAGAGCACAGCTGTGATAGAACTGAAACAATTGTAAGACGGTAGACCTATACTCTTTAAAGAGAAGGAGAGACACATCATCATCATCATCATCATTATGGTCAACCATTATCAATCCACTGCTGGGCGAAGATCTCCCCAAGTTTCCTCCACAACGGTCTGTCTTGTGCCAGTCTCCTCCATGTCACTCCCACATACTTTCGAATTTTATCCACCATTCTCACATGTGGTCTTCTTCTGGGTCTTTTCCTGTCCCATGGAATCCAATCTAAAATTTCGGCTGTCCATCCATGGTCTGTCCTTCTGGCAGTATGTCCAGCCCATTGCCGTTTCAGGGATTTAACTCTGATCATGATGTCTTCCACTCTTGTCATTTTTCGGATCCACGAGTTCCTCTTCTTATCTCTCCTGGTTACACCAAGCATGCACCTCTCCATGCTTTTTTGAGTTGTCTGCAGCCTTTGTATGTCTCTTTTAGTTAAGGTCCACGTCTCTGCACCATACGTAAGCACTGGAAGGATGCATTGATCAAACACTTTTCTTTTAAGACATAATGGCATCTTTTGAAAATTATGCTGTTTCTTCCAAAAGCTCTCCAGGCAAGTTTTGTACGCCGATTAATTTCTTCATCAATGTGACCCTCACTTGATATCTGCTCTCCAAGATAAACGTACGTGTCTGTTATCTCCAGTTTTTCTCCATCAATCGATAAATCTTCATTTCTTGTAAAAGCATTGAACATCACTTTTGTCTTCTGAAAGTTCATTTTAATCCCACTTCTTTACTCTTGTCAGCAAGTTCCTTTATCATGCTCTGCAACCCTGGTGGGGTAGTTGCAGAAATGACTATGTCATCAGCAAAACGAAGGTGGGTTAGATAATCTCCATTAATCTTTATCCCGTTGTTTTCCCTGCTCAGCGACTGAAAGACACCCTCCAATGTAGCATTAAAGAGATTCGGAGATATGGTGTCACCTTGTCTCACTCCCTTTCCAATTTTTACGTGTGTTGCATTTTCAAACAGCTGAATCTTTGCACTTGCATTTTCACAGATGTTATTAATAATATTAATGTATGCATCTTCAATACTGCAGGATTTCAGAGCCATTGTAACTGCTGATGGTTTCACCGAATCAAAGGCTTTTTCATAATCGATAAAAGCCATGCACAGTGGAAGTTCATATTCCCTCACTGTTTCAATTAGTTCTCTCAGTACGTGGATATGATCTATTGTGCTGTAGCCACTCCTGAATCCAGCTTGTTCTCTCGGTTGAGCCATGTCCAGTGTTACCTTCAAGTGGTGTGAAAGAACTATAATGAATATAGCTTTTACTACTAAGCTAATTATAATGAATTCAGCTTCTTCTAAGCTAATGCTTCTTCTAATGTTCGTTGTTTGTTAATTATATCATGAATAAACTTTCCTGCTAGTAGTGTAGTAATAATAATGAACACGCTTATAACTGGTAGTAATGTTGTAGTAGTAATGAAGATGAATAAAGTCTTATGCTGGTGGTTACTAATAACACTAAATGGAATAAACCTAACAGCCAGACAGAGGTCTGACAGTACTATGAACTGAGAAAGACGTACTTACTTAAAACTCTTTTATTAGATAAACTCTTGAATCATCCAACACACACACACACACTAATCGTATCACAATAATGAAGAAAAAACCTAATCACATAGAACGAAGCTCTCCCTACGCACATCAACAAAAAGCTCTCCTCCACATAAACAAACGCTCGTTTCATGTATCGTTGAACGCGCCTATTTATACTGGCTACCACCACGTCATGACTTACACTCATTGCCAGATCTCATTCAGCGGGTGAAATAACATCTCGTTCAGTAAGAAGATAATTTACATAGGAAAATAAAATAACCAGAGATAGTAAAATCAAAAGGAAAGTGAATCGAGAGTATACGTTACAGAACTTTAGTGAAGATTTTATAAACCACTGAGAGGAGGCTGATAGGTCTGAAGTTCCTGAGATCCTCAATGTCACCTTTCTTATGTAGCAAGATCATTGTAGCGTTGTTCCAATCCTCAGTAATCTTCCTTTCATTAAGGCATCGAGTGAAAATTTGGGTGAGTACTGTTTCGATTTCTCCACTTGCTTCTTGTATGATGTCTAGAGTAATTCCATCTTCTCCTGGAGCTTTCCCCTGCTTCATGTTCTTGATTGCATGTGCAACTTCTGCTAGGAGAACTGGAAGAACTCTGGTACTGGTACCTTTCATGATGTATGGAGTACATGTATCATCAGTTTCATATAATTTGGAGTAGAAATCTTTCACACTTGTCAAAATTTCGCCTCTATTTCTTGTTACTGAACCATCTTCTTTTCTCAGTGCCATAATCTGTTTTCTTCTCCCTTACTGAGATGTCCCTTTGCTATCTTTAGGCTTTGGTTGTTTTCAATTGCTTTCCTCACTAGCTCACAGTTGAATTTCCTTACGTCTTCAGTGATACTTTTTCGTACTGTCTTGCATAGCTCTATATATTCCACTTTGGAAATCCCATCTTCTTTAGTTGTCCTAATCTCTCTTCTTTTTTGCATCAACATTTTGGTTTTTCCTGATAATTTGTTCACATGCAACTTGTTCTTAGATCCAGCTAATTTTGCTGCTGTTTCCATAAGAGCTTTGGTTACTTTTCTGTTAACTTCCGAAATATCCACTTCTTCCGATGTTAGGCCTTCTAAAGCAGAGAATCTGTTCTTCAGTTTCAACTTGAAGGTATTATGGTGTTTTTTAAGGTTGGTTATGTCAATACATTTTTGTTTGTCTTATAAACTTGCCACGTTCGAGTTTAGTAATGAGGTGCATCTTACATCTCACCAATCTATGGTCACTACCTGTGTTGAACTTGTTCAGCACACTGCAGTCTTGGATGACCAATGTTTTGTTACACATAATAAAATCAATTTCACTTGTCGTCCCATTTAGATGTCTCCATGTCCATTTCCTGTGTGGCTTTTTTCTTGAAAAAGGAGTTCAAGATGAAAAACCCTTTCTGCCTCTGCAAACTCTACGAGAGTATTTCCACGCTGGTTTCTGTTGCCGTGACCGAATTTACCTACTGACGTTTCATTCTGTTGCCGTTGCCCTATTTTTGCATTGAAATCTCCCATAATTATCTTCAAGTGCTGCTTATCTTTATTATTTAGATGACGAATTTCCTCATAAAATTCTTCAATTTCTTCTTTAGGATGACTTGTGGTGGGTGCATATGTTTGAATAATCTGAGCCTGGTATCTTCTCGAGAGTTGGATAACGAGTCGTGCAGCTCTGTACTCCTGTCAGCATGTTTGAGTACTCTTGTCAGCATGTTTGAGTACTCTTGTCAGCATGTTTGAGTACGGTAGACCTATACTCTTCAAAGAAAAAGGAGAGACACATATACCGACTTATTTAAAATAAAGTCTAACAACTTTATTACTTGTTAGAGTTATTAAAATAAGTCTAACAAGTAATAAAGTTGAAGAAGCACTAACCAACAGGGACAAATATCAAAATAACGTAATAAAATAATAAAAGACTGGGAAAGTTTTGCTAATCCCCACACTATTAAGGTAAAGCGTACTCAAAACATGCGTCCAAGGGTAACAAAGAAGTCGCATGGCACAGCGGCAGAGGCCAAAAACAGAAATATATCAATAAGCAAAACTACGATATAGCAACTGTGAGTAAATAATTTGCATTTAATTTCTTAGAATACATATACATTCGCGGCAAGTAATAAAGAATAAACAATCATCGTCTTATTTAATCAGTGAATCGGCAGATATTGAAATACAAGCATATGAAACTAGGATAAAATTAAAAAATAAAACTCAAATATTAAATTTCTTACAATAGGATAATAGGTAACAGTTCGCGGCACAACTTTCACCTTGTGGGAGCACACCGGTTGTGGAACACTGCACTACTGCACGCTGTATGAGTTTCGTCGAGGTAGTACCACCGAAAGTGGTGCAAGATGCCAGTTGGACGTCGGATGGCTTTAAACAAGTGTGTTGGTCCGACGAGTCGAAATTTTTACTTCACTCCATAGATGGCCTTGCACGTACTTGGTGCAAACAACATGAATAACTCGATCCATCCTGCATGAGCTCCGGAGTGCAAGTAGATGGAAGTTGTTGTATGTTGTGGCGCATGTTTAACTGGCAGAAACTTGGACATCTAATTCATGGGAAACAACGTGTGACTGGTGCTTACTATCGTGAATTGCTTACTGGCTCTGTACATCCATCAATGTTGCACTTTTTCCCGAATGGCAATGGTGTCTTCCAAGATGACAATGCACGGAGCAACAGGTCCACTTCCGCCAAATAGAGGGAACACCGATGGAGTTCTACGTTGTCCCCCCCCCTCATTCTTGCGGAGATTTTACTTCCAGATTTAGAAGAAGTTATGATTCCTTTGGCACCAATTAAACCCTTGCTGTATTTACGATACGTAGATGATGTTTTAATATTTTGGCCCTCAACTCTGGATGATCTCAGTACCTTTGCCACGTTAATGTCCTCTAAATTCCACTCTATTAAGTTTACACTTGAGTTGGGAAGAAAATTTATCTCTCCCATATTTGGACGTCTTGTTGCGTTGAGACTTTGTTACTAACTCTATTTCTGATAACTCTTTTCAACCGCTTTGTCAAAAGTTATCTTCCTTACATTTTTCGCTGCGACGAATGATATCGCATTCATCGGACATTACGCTATGCAACTTGGAGTTGACAAATATTAAGAAGTTGGCCAGTGACTATGCATACCCAGCTTTTACTGTAGATACACTACTACGACGAATTTATTTAAACTCTGTTTTATCCTTAACTAGAGATCACCAATCCATCAAATATGTCATATCCGTTCCTTTTATAACTGGAGTTACAAATCCCTTGAAAGGTATTTGTAAAAATTATAACATCGGATTCGGGATCAAGACTCAGTAATTATAAAACAAGACAGAGACAGGGTTGAACTGGACAATCAACATGGCATTTATGCCATATCACTGAAGGCTTCGCTGGAAGAAGGGAAGAGCATGATGTATGTGGGTTCGATCTCTCGTTCCTTGAAATGTAGAGCTTTGGAACACAAATATAACATTAAATCCTCTTCAACTGCTACAGCTCTCTCCAGGTCCTATTTAGAGGGTACGCATACTCCTATTTGGGAGGCAGCAATTATACTGAATACCTCTAGACATCGTTCTTCTATACTTTTCACAGAAAGTTTACTGATTTGTAAGTACAGTCATTTATGCTGCAATGATGACCCCAAGGACGTATATTCTATATTAACTTTCCTTTTAAGTTTCTTTCCCTATGCACATCTTGAGTTTATTCTCAGTTATACTTCACACTTAACGTGATATCTTTTCTCTCAAACGAATACTGTTGGCAACATAATTGAGGTTGAATGAACGTGACTTGTGGAGCGTTGTGTTGGAGAGCGATTAATGTGGAACGTAGCTTTGTTGGTGTGTGGTGTGTTTAATGTTGATACCGATTTGTTATGTGAAGTGCTACATCGGGAAATAAAGCATCTTTTCCGTAAGTTTGACTTGTGCTTTATAAATGTTTCGTCTGGCGGTTAACGTTTAATTTAGGAACTATTTCATCGTATGGTTACGTTTTTTTAAAATAACGTATAGCAGTACGACAAGACTTCTACGTTATACACTCCTTGTACTATACTCCTCGCTTGGAAACAGTTAATGGACCGGGAAAAACACCCTGAGTCTCCAGAAATCTAGTTTGACCAATTATTTCCGCACATGCATTAAACACCTCATTGGACATACGTCACCTGTGACACGATTACCATGTGTATATACATTTAACACCTTGTCGCATGTGTTTGGCATTCTGTTACATCTGAGGATAAGTTTATTCTAAACTCGAAGGGTCTAATGTGTATATATTTTAACTTATATATATGTTTTTAGTATTCAATTTTAAATCGTGCATAAGACGGTATTATGTTTTAAATTTAGATCATTTTTAACACTAAAATATCATATCTGATCTGATCTGATGCGCAGGAATGGTTTGAGAAACATAACTCATACTTCCAGCATAGCGTTTGGCCTCCGAACTCTCCCGATCTGAATCCCATAGATCAATTATTGGACACTATGGAACAGCGTATCAGTCGTCTGGATACACCAATCACCACCATACCTGCATATATACACACAGCACGACTGAATATCATAATTCAGTGATCACTCAGTGTGTGTTGAATCGATGCCACGTCGGACAAATGCTGTACTGAGGGCGAAAGGAGGACCTACGAAGTATTAGGTAGGTGATCATAATTCAGTGATCATTCAGTGTATGTTGAAACGTAGCTACGTCGGATAGCTGCTGTACTGAGGGCGAAAGGAGGACCTAGGAAGTATTAGGCAGGAGGCCATCATTCAGTGATCACTCTGTGTATGTTGAATCGATGCCAGGTCGGATAGCTTCTGTAGTGAGGGCAAAAGGAAGGCCTACGAAGTATTACGTAGGTGATCATAATTCAGTGATCACTCTGTGTATGTTGAATCGATTTGAATCGATGTCACATCCGAGAGCTGCTATACTTAGGGCAAAAGGAGGACCTACAAAGTATTAGGCAGGAGGATCACTCTGATTACTCTGTGTATGTTGAATCGATGCCACGTCGGACAGCTGCTGTACTGAGGGCGAAAGGAGGACCTACAAAGTATTAGGTAGGTGATCATAATTCAGTTTTCACTATGTGTTTGTTGAATCGGTGCCACGTCGGGTAGCTTCTGTACTGAGGGCGATAGAAGAAAGTACGAAGTATTAGGCAGTTGGTCATAATTCAGTGATCACTCAGTGTATGTTGAAACGTAGCCACGTCAGATAGCTGCTGTACTGAGGGCGAAAGGAGGACCTACGAAGTATTAGGCAGGAGGTCATGATTCAGTGATCACTCTGTGTATGTTGAAACGTAGCCACGTCAGATAGCTACTGTACTGAGGGGAAAAGGAGGACCTACAAAGTATTAGGTAGGTTATCATAATTCAGTTTTCACTCTGTGTATGTTGAATCGGTGCCACGTCGGATAGCTTCTGTACTGAAGGCGATAGAAGAAAATACGAAGTATTAAGCAGTTGGTCATAATTCAGTGATCACTCAGTGTATGTTGAAAGATAGCCACGTCAGACAGCTGCTGTACTGAGGGCGAAAGGAGGATCTACGGAGTATTAGGCACGAGGTCATGATTCAGTGATCACTCTGTGTATGTTGAATCGCTGCAGGAGGGCCTACGAAGTATTAGGAAGGTGAGCATAATTCAGTGATCACTCTGTGTATGTTGAATCAATTTGAATTGATGTTACATCCAATAGCTGCTATACTGAGGGCAAAAGGAGGACCTACGAAGTGTTCGGTAGGTGATCATAATTCAGTTTTCACCCTGTGTATGTTGAATCGGTGCCACGTTGGGTAGCTTCTGCACTGAGGACGATAGAAGAAAGTACGAAGTATTAGGCAGTTGGTCGTAATTCAGTGATCACTCAGTGTGTGTTGAATCGATGCCACGTCGGACAGCTGCTGTACTGAGGGCGAAAGGAGGACCTAGGAAGTATTAGGCAGGAGGTCATGATTCAGTGATCACCCTGTGTATGTTGAATCGATGCCACGTCGGATAGCTTCTGTAGTGAAAGAGAAAGGATGGCCTACGAAGTATTAGGTATGTTATCATAATTCAATGATCACTCTGTGTATGTTGAATCGATTTGAATCGATATCACATCCGATAGCTGCTGTACTGAGGGCGAAAGGAGGACCTACGAAGTGTCAGGTATGTGGTCATAATTAAGTGATCACTCAGTGTGTGTTTAATCGATGCCACGTCCGATGGCTGCTGTACCGACGGCGAAAAAAGGAGCTGCGAAATATTAGGTAGGTGATCATAATTCAGTGATTACTCTGTGTATATTTCCGTTGGCTCTGAGCAAGCTATAAACACTTAGCTTTTACTCCTACACACTTAACTTTAGCTATGTCCCGTTATGTAAGAAAATATTTAACTGGTAGAAAAAAATTCACATGAGAACACAGAAACTCAAGACGAAACTTAAAAGTTATGGGTCACAAAATCCAGCTGGCGAATTTAGAGCTACAGTAAATAGTTTAATATAGATTTTGACTTTTTTATCACACTATGGATGTTCATTAGCGCTCGTGACGGGTATTTTTCATAAATTTCTTAATGTCATTTACTCATTTTGTTTGCATTTCTTCGGAGAGAGGAACAACACTGTTATTAATGACTAACTATAGCTTAGGTAAAAATCCGCTTTTTTTCTCACGAGAAAGAAAAGCAAATACAAGTCTTCGAAATATTGCGCAGAAGTTTGTCGCAGTTGCAACAAAAAAGCTTCTGGCAATTTCCGAGAAAAAAAGGGAGAGAAGGATAAAAAAGAAAACGATGCGAACGCGAGAGAGCAAGATGAGAGAGAAGACTAACTTAGCTTCGACATTTTTCTCCTTTTCTTTCTCATCCGTAGCATCGCCAGCATGATCAAATTATACTAAATTAATGATCTCCACAGAACATGTATTTTAGGGCTGGCGGGTCTCTGGCATAATTCGTCAGATAAGTCTTAACGTCTCTGAAAGATTTCGTAACATAATTAAGCTTCAAAGGCGAGCTGGAGCTGCCAAGAGATTTAAGGAGCTCTCCTTCTTCTTCTTCTTTTTTTTTCGTGTGGTATTTTATTCCGTTATCAACGCAGGTGAAGAGCTTGTTGTTGCTGAAGGTGCAGATTTCCTTGTTATCCAGTACAATCACAAAGGCGTTTAAAGAGCAGATGCTATCAGTAAGGGCTTCAGAACACAGAGTAATTCATAAGCGAAGAAAAAAAGATGCTTAAGAAGAGAGAAAGATTTGAGGGTTAAAGTAACGACTAGGTGACAAGAACAAGTTGAGGTAAAATCGCTTGAGAAACAAAACTTTTCTACCACAATTTTTTACCCCCTTCTTTTTGAAGATCTTTTAGAGTCTAGCACTTAAACACCGGTATGAACAAACATTAGTACCACAGGGTTTAATCTAAATATTCCAGCACAATATTTTAACGATTTTAGCATTCTTGACTTTACAATGAAAAAGCAAATAAACCTTTTAGTAATAACGAAAATATTTTTAAAAATCACTCAGTCTCATGATCACGAATCACGAATGAAATACGGGATTATACCATATAATACATACACTATCTACCAACAAGTAATTGGTATTCACCTTCAATAGTTGATGGAGCCTCCACGAGCGGCGATTACAGCTGCGACCCTCTGGGGCATACTTTCAACTAGACGTTGTACGACGGCTAGCGGTATTTTCTTCCACTCGGCTTGGCCAGTTCCTTCACCGATTTGGGACGGTGGGGGCACCCCTTAAGTCGACGCGCCAACACGTCCCAGAGGTGCTCGATAGGGTTAAGGTCCGGGCTCTGCGCAGGCCAGTCCATTCGATTAACCCCATTGTCACCATACCAAGCCAGGGTGGACCTCGCAACATGACAGGTGGCATTGTCATCCTGAAAGTAACATGGGTCCACCCCGTAAAACTACCACAACGTAGGAAGCGCATGGTCATCCAAAATGGTGCAGTAGGTCTCGGCGTTGAGTTTACTAGGAATTGCGACCAAGAATCCCGTGCCATACAAGGAGAAACACCCCCATAGCATAATTCCATAGCCGCCGAACTTCACAGTTGGCACAATACATTCCGGCAGGAGGCGTTTTCCAGGCAGACGCCAAACCCAGACCCTGCCATCCGAACGGTAGAGGGTGAACCTTGATTCGTCGCTCCAGAAATCCTGTTTCCTCTGTTCAATGGTCCACTGTCTACGTTCTTTGCACCACGTTAGCCGAGCAGCGCTATTGGACTTGGTGATCAAAGCCTTGTGGGCAGCGGCACGTCCATGATAACTGAACAGATGGGTTTCCTTACGGTTGGTATTCATCGAAAGAACACTACCGGTTTCCCTTTGAAACTCCTAGCGGATGTGGCCCATCGATTTGGTGCGGTTCTTCCGAATTTCTCTGGCCAGCACCCGTCTGTCTGTAACTCCCAGTTTTGTGGGTCTGCCGGTTCGGGCACATTCCGACAGTCACCTCTCATCATCCACTTGCCAATTACGTCGGCCACTATCGATTTTGGGTACTTCAACTCGCTGGATATGTCACGTATGGATCGGCCATTTCTATGATACCCGACGACTACACCTTTCTCGAAATCAGAGAGCTCCGAAATGCGTGGCATCTTGCATGCGGCTGGTTGCGTTGTTGTTTTTCACACAATATTTAACGGCTGTGGTCGTGACGTGTATTAGGGCCGCAGATATCGTCGATTGCTGGGGTGTCCAGTTACTTTTTGGAAGATATAGCATACCCGGGCGCAATCTGGGAGTCGTGAATTCGATTCCCACTAAAGGACAACGAAATTTTCAAGTTTTCGAATATTATCTGACTTACCATCCTTGTCATATTGACACCGAAAAACGGATTGTCATCTTCAAAATTTATGTGGTGTAATTCCGTATTCCATTCATGATGTTATACAGTATATCTGCTCCTCCGGAAAATCACGGGATCGGATTCTTAACATCCAAATTCGCTAAACATGAATACCGGTTACTTCTACTAGCGAATCATGTGATGCTTATATTAAATTTAATCGGAAACTTCAGACTTAGTCGTTCTGGGTGGTGTAGTGTTTATCATACAAGGGCGCTATCTGGGAGAAGTGCGTTCCATTCCCGCTCTAGGCCGAAGAAAATTTCAAGTTTTCGGATATTATCTGACCTTCCATCCTTGTTAATACAGACACTTAACGTGGACCAGGGACATCAAACAAAGATCTTCGCTCTTTCCACGTTTATAAATGAGTCACGGAAAAATTCTGATTGACCGCCACCGGGAGTCAAACCCAGGGTTTTCCAGTTACGCGCCGGATATGCTTCCGCTACACCACAGCGGCCTCGAATTCCTCCAGATTCACAACTGCCAAGCCAATTTGGCAGGTTGCTTCTTAGAGCCCCGCACATTGCTAAGGATTCACCGAAGAAGGTAAGCAGCAACTGTAGCGGAAGCATATCCGGCGCGTAACTGGAATACCCTGGGTTCGACTCCCGGTGGCGGCCAATGAGAATTTTTCCGTGACTCACTTATAAACGTGGAAAGAGCGAAGATCTTTGTTTGATACCATCCTTGTCATATTTACACCTAAAAACGTATTGATATCTTCAAAATTACTTAGCTTATTAAATCATATCAAACTAGTGGCTTTTTGGGGCAAAAGCCCAGATCAAGTTAGAAGTATTTCTCACAGTTTGAGCTAGTGGTAATACAATTGCGTCATTTTTATGCTTTATGTATTCTGTTGATAGAATATAGAGAATGTGTAAATATATAATCAACAAAACGCAGCTCCAGGTTGTGTCCTGCTACTTCATGTTCAGTCGCCTCTGCTTCAGTTTTGTATCCTTGGGCGAAAGGAGTGTTAGACGGTATGTCTGCCAGGGCTGTCAATATCGATTGCTTAAATTCTTTATCGATTGCTTAATTTCTTTACTTTCATTACGACCAATAACTACGCTATATTGACAAAAGTCACCGGACACCTAGAAGAGAAACACAAAATAGCATTTATTGACATATATTAGTACAGTGTCTGTCCACCTTTCACCTTAATGCATGCACTGACCCTTCGAGACATGATTTCGACAAGGTTTTGGATTGGAACACAGCGATAGGTATGCCCTTCCATTCGGTACAGAATGCTGCCGCTAACTGTTGCTTAGTAGAAGGCCTCGGTTCCAAACTTCTTATGAGGCGCTCTAATTCGTCGCATAGTTGCTCTATAGGATTCAGATCAGGGCTCTGTGCTGGCCAGTCCACACACGACACGGATCTATCGTCAAACCACGCCGTAACAGCCCTTGCTTTAATGCTTGGTGCATTATCCTGCTGGTACCAATAGCGCTCGATTTCGTATTATTCTCACAGAGTTGGTACGGCATAATTGTCCAGAATATCAAGGTAGACGTGATGGTTAACAGGTTTGACCACGATAACCAATGGGCTGGGACCATACCACGAAAAACACCCCTACACGAGTACACTGCCAACTCCAAACTTGACCGTAGGAACAGTGTAATGTGGTAAATAGCGTTTCCACGGTTGCCGCCATTCCCACACATGGCCATCAGACTGATGGATCGTGTATCTGGATTCAGCAATCCATAGGACCCGTTTCTATTGAACTACAGTCCAAGATAAAAAAAATTACACGATGCTGAACGACGAGTAACATTCCGAGTTGAGATGAAACGCTTATGAACTGCCGCATGACCACAGTAACCCATGGAATGAAGTTCTCTGCGAATAGTACGTGTACATACCCTGGTTCCAGCATTTTTACTCACCTTTACACTGAGGTCTTGTTCAGTACTCTGTCAATTAGCTGTAACGAATATCCTGAGGCTTCGAAGTTCTCTATCACTGATTTACTTAGGTCAGCCAGTACATTTTGCTCTTTCAGGCACGCCCTGCGTCTTTCACTTTTTCAGTACATCAAAATAAGTTGACTTGGCTATGTTTAAACGCTTCTCGTTTTCTCTAATGGAGAACCCACAAACATAACACCCAACAATCTTTCCTTTCTCAAAGTTAGTTCTCTCCCGCCGCGACATTTGCACTCAACCTCAAAGTGCGATATGATCGCGGTGAGCTTCCGGCGTGGTTTTATACCGTTTGCAGCTGTACCGCGCTTCTGAACAACGCAGCGGATCAATTTATTTGCTTTTGAAAGAGTGTCCATTGACTTTTGCCAATATAGTGTGTATCGGTAGCTGCTGACGAATCTATAAGGTACAATTTTCACCAGTGAATGGTAATAAATCCGAGATGTACCGGTCAACCTGTCCCAGAATTTTAAAGCGCCAAGGACCATTGCCTCGAATCTTTTTTGTGGCCCAGGGGGAGGTGAATGACAGTGCGCTATCATATTTCCGGGTGTATTGACAAAGTTAGGACTGTTCAGAAGTAAGTCTTATAGTTGCGTATTTATCAGTAGCTCTGGTAGGGGAATAAGGCCCTTATGACAAAAGGAATTAAGTAAAGGTTTTCGGGGAGATAGTTTGCCCGCCCCGGTGGCGCAGCGGTTAAAGCGCTGGCTTATGATTATTCATTCGTGAAGGGTCCCGGTTCGAATCCCGGTGAGGCATGGATATTGTGTTTGTCTTGGTTGCGATAAGATTTCTGCTAACACAGCAGACAGGCGGGTATCAATTGGGGAGCAATCCAACTGTTGATATATTACAAGACAGCATATATCAACAGTCGCAGGGCTCCCCAATGGGTTCCTCCCTGTCTGCTGTGTTAGTAGAATTCTTATTGCAACATACTGAAAATCAGGTTATTAACTTAATCCCCCTCCGCCCTTTACTTTATTTGAGGTACGTTGACGGCATCCTGGTTGCATGGCCTCACAGCCGGCATGATTTACGCTTTTTCGCCAACGAACTTTCATCCATGTTCCCAAATGTCAATGTCACGATAGAATATGAAGTTGATATTTTTTTACCATTTTTAGATATTCTTATATATAAGGATTCTAGCCTTAATTGTCTTACTACTAGTGTTTATAGAAAACCATGTCATACCACTGTTATTATTCCTTTTCACTCATCACATCTGAAACAGCACAAGTTGTCAGCCTTGTTCTTCCTATTCAGAAGAATTCCTATTCAGAAGTCAACCCTGAATTTTTGCAGCAGAAAGTTTATTACATTTTTAGGTTAGCACAGAAACACGAATACCCTAAACTTTTGATTTATCAAATATACAGCAAAGTTAAACATGTTTTATCAACTACTCTGTTAAGGGACCCTAATCGTAGTACCATATACACTGCTGGCCACTCAAATTGCAACACCAAGAAGGACACGAAATAGCAAAGCCAGATTTACTGGACACATAACAACAGATACAAAGATGAAACGATTGAACTTACTGGCCCGTGCGACTTGCGGAACACGCAGACATCAATAGTTCGTGTGGCCCCCATAGCTGGCAATAACTGCTGCTACACGCCGCGGCATCTAACGAAAGAGGCTTTGGATGTGGGCTTGGGGTATGTCTGTCCAGGCTGCTTCCATACGTTGCCACATTTCATCAGGCGTAGCCGCGGTTGCTGCTTGCCCTGGCCACGGCAGCAGTGACAACTGGTGGGCCGTGAAGAATTGTTGCACGATGCGTGCCACGTGCGGGCGCGCATTGTCCTGTTGAAACGTGGCCGCTGGCAGGTCCTGCATGAAAGGGAGGACTACAGGCTCCAAAACCTCGGAGATGTAGCGGTGGTTGTTGAGTGTACCGGCGATGCGTAACAGAGGGGTGCGGGTGTCATATCCAAGTGCGCCCCAAATTATAACTCCAGGCGACGGACCGGTATGCCGATGCATAATGTAGGCGTCATACAGTCTCTTTCCGCGGTGCCACCACACGCGGATCAGACCATCGTGGTCTTCCAGGAAGAAGCGGGGTTTGTCGGAGAAGACAATGTCGTGCCATTCCGTAGTAAAGGTGTGGCGTACAACGGCCTACTGCCGCCACACTCGCCGGTGGTGTATCGTCAATGGTAATCGGAGAAATGGGCGCCGTACGACAAGTCTCTGCTCCTGGAGAAGACGTCGAACGGTACGTGCTGACACAGATTGTTAAGAAAATGAGCTATGGCTGCACGCTGTTGCCGCCAGAGGACGAAGCTAGTATAAAAAAAGAAAGCGTAGTGCTTGCGACAGTAGTAGAAGTGATTTTTTGGTGACGATTTGACGGACTTTCAACTTGGGATGATTGTAGGAGCTCGGAGCTATGGAGTGAGTATCACCGAAACCGCCGCATTCATGAAATGTTCCAGAGCAGCTGTTGGTAAAGTGTATAAAGGCTGGACTGTCAGCCAAAAAAACTGGGTCTCTAAGTGCAACGTGTGGTCGTCATCGACTAACGACTGCTCGGGCGGAACGGAGAGTGACCAGACTGGTAACAGGCAACAGAGGGGCAACATTGCAGCAAATTACAGGCCATCTTAATCAAGGTTCCCCTCAAATGATCTCTGCACGCAATGTTCGCCGTACACGGCATCGGATGGGATATGGCAGCCGAAGGTCTGTTCGAACACCTTTGCTGTCTGCAGTTAACAAGAGAAAACATCTCCAGTTCGCACAGGAGCGGACATGCAAGAAATGATGTGGTCCGATGAAACACGTTTTCAGTTGCACCATGCCGATGGCCGAGTGAGAATTTGACGGAAACAGCACGAAAGCATTGAACCCAAATGCATTGCTACAACCCTCCAAGCTGGTGGATGCAATGTTATGCTTTGAGGTATGTTTTTCTGGCATGCTTTGGGCCCTTTAGTTTGTGTTGATCAAAGTTTGACTGGCACACATCTAAACATCGTTGCGGACCAAGTGAATCCTGCCATGTGGATAGTTTATCCCAATGGCGATGGATACTTTTAACAAGATAATGTGTCCTGTCATAGTGCTCGTACTGTACAGGATTGGTTTCAGGAACATGCTAGGGATTTACTTTGCTTAGGTGGCCCCCACAATCTCCAGATCTCAACCCCATTGAAAATTTGTGGGATGAAGTTGAACGAGCCCTCAGAAAGCTGGATCCACTACCCTGCGATCTCACATTCCTGTAAAGTGCTATTCATCAAGCAAGGTCTCAGATTCCACAAACCGCCTATCAACATCTCATGGAGTCCATGCAACGAAGAATCGACGCAGTATTAAAGTCAAAAGGTGGCCCAACGAAGTACTGAGGGGGTGGTCATAATAAAGTGGCTACTAGTGTGTACGAACTTCCCCACTCACAGCGCACCTACCTGCGCAGCCGTTCTTTGCACTTATACACATTTCTGGTAGTGTCCGATTGCTTTTGATAATACAATATATGTGACGTAATACAGAGGTGGCGCACTTTTCAAGACGGCAAGTAACAGTGATACGCATTTGCCGGTGTAGCATAATTGGGGTAGCATTCAGTTCCGGAGCAGAAGGATAGGGGTTTATGAACTTCACCGGCAAAATTGGGTTTTCACACGAGCCCTGATCCCAACCACTTGGAACACTTTGGGAAGAATTCGAAGGACATCTGCAAGACAGATCGAAACGCTCGATGTGTGTGACCGACCTATTTATAGTGACCTATTTATGTGTGTGACCGACCTATTTATATATTTATATTTACCTATTTAGTCCTTTTGTGAAAGAATCGAAGGAAATTCCAGCAAAAAAGCCGTCCCAAGATAGTGAAGACTGAGATACCAGCAAAGAATGGATCAACTCAATATTAATTCCTTTCCGATTATAGGGAGTTTTCAGATAGGCAAGTGTCCTGTGCAAAGTGGATAGGCAAGTGTACTATGCAAAGTGGATAGGCAAGTGTACTATGCAAAGTGGATAGGCAAGTGTACTATGCAAGTTTTGGATAGGCAAGTGTCCTATGCAAGTTTTTGTATAGGCAAGTGTCCTATGCAAGTTTGTGTATAAGCAAGTGTCCTATGCAAAGTGTCCGTAGCAGCGTGCTGAAATTTCGTGGTAAACCTCCCCAACGGAGTGGAGGCTGTGATAGCAGCAAAGAGTGGACCAACTGGATATTAATTCCTTTCCTATTATAGGGAGTTTGTGAATTGGCAAGCGTGCTATGCAAAGTGTTAGAAGCAACGTTCTGAAATCTAATGTAAAACCTTCCAAACACAGTGAAGGCTGAGATAGCAGCAAAGACTGGATGAACTCGATATTAATTCCTTTCCTATTTTCCCTTTTCTACTGCCGGACAATTGCTAAGGACGGATGACAATAGCAACGATAGCAACCATAAAATATAAGGCAGGAAAATGTGGAAATTAGCATAAGTGCGGGATACAGTAAGGCGTGTTGTGCGTATGCAAATTTTGGATTGCCGAACTTGTTCGTGACGTCATAGCGCTGATAAGAGATATAAAGGATTTGACGCATATTGACCGTTGTTGTTCAAACGCAAAGTTGAAAGGGAAAGAATCAATTAACGAACTTGCAATTTTCCGTATGTCTTCCCGACATCACCTAGATGATTTTACGCGTGGCCGTATTATTGGCAAGATTGAAGAAGGGCGAAAAATAACATATGTTGCCAGAGAGTTCGACGACAGCCACAGTGTTGTTTCAAGGCTTTGGAAATCATTTCAAACAAATGGAGAGTGTAGCAAACGTCACGAGGGAGGTCGTGTTCGCAGTACGACACCTGCAGAAGATCGGTACATAGTGCTATCAAGAAAAAGACACCGGCGCCGCACAGCTAGTGAGGTAGCAAATCAGTTTATGGCTGCTACTGGCAAGCGGATCTCCCGAAAAACTGTCGCCAGACGTTTGCATGAAGGAGGACTATACGCCCGCCGTCCTGTTGTGTGCATCCCATTGTCCAGATGTCATCGTACCGCCCGTTTGCAACAGTGCCATCGACATTGCAATTGGACTGATAACGACTGGTCTGCTGTCCTCTTTTCAGATGAGAGTAGATACAGTCTATCGTCTGATTGTCGACGACAACTGATCAGGTGTTGTAGTGGTACTGCACATTGCCCAGCAAACATACAGGAAAGGGACCGATATCCGACATGTAGTGACATGGTATGGGCTGGCATCATGATCAATGGCCGTACGTCCCTCTATGTGTTTCCAACTGGGACTATGACTGGCCAACGATACATTAATGATGTTCTGCTACCTCATGTTCGCATGTTCCGTGGTGCTGTTGGTGATAGATTCATTTTCATGGACGACAACGTAGCATGTCATCGAACAGTCGCTGTCCAGGAGTGTTATGAGAGCGAGGATATTCAATGCCTCGTATGGCCAGCACGTTCTCCAGATCTGAATCCCATTATAAATGTGTGGGATGCTTTGGGGAGGAGTCTTGCTGGTCGCCAATGCCCTCCAATAAACAAGAACACCCTTATCCATGCACTGACAGAGGAATGGGATAAATTACCCCAACAGCTGCTTGATAATGTTGTGCAAAGCATGACACGACGTGTTTAATCTTGCATCGCCCTCCATGGTGGCCATATCCCGTATTGACATCTCACGCCGGAATGCCTGCGGACGGTAATTGCATTTTTTTCACGTTTACGTATTCTGCACAAAATGGCCTGTTTGTCCCTTGAACACGTTCCAAAGCCTTCTGGATTTCAGAGCACAATAAATTGTCTTTCTTGTAATGTCCTGGCATTCTGATATTATTTTATTTCACTTGGCATCCAACCACACTTACTTTTTTATGCGCTATAGAGCCGTTTATGATCAGTCCTTAGCAACTGTGGAGCAGTGTAGGATGTTTGTGGATAGGCAAGTGTTATATGCAAAGTGTCCACAGCAACGTGATAAAACATAGTGGAAATATTTCTAACAGAGTAGAGGCGGAGATAGCAGCAAAGAATGTACCCACTCTATATTTATTCCTTTCCTGTTACAGGAAGTTCGTGGATAGGCAAGTGTTCAATGCAAAGTGTCCGCAGCAATGTGATAAAACATAGTGGAATTATTTCCCAACAGAGTGGAGGCTGAGAGAGCAGCAAAAGGTGGACTAACTCGATATTAATTCAATTTTATATCACACGGAGTTTGTGGATAGGCAAGTTTCCTTTGCAAAGTGTCCTCAGCACCGTAACAAAATCTAGTGGAAAGCTTTCCTAGCGTAATTGAAGCTATAATAGCAAAAAAGCGTGGACCATCTTTCCTATTACCAGGAGTTTGGGGGTAGGCAAGTGGTCTGTTACTTTCGATCAGAAGATGTATGTTTAAATTTTGATAAAACTGTAGTCTTCCAAATAAGTTACATAACTCGTAAAGGTTTGAACGACACGACTTTATTTAATGTTTCGAAAAAAATAAAACAAAGACAATTTGTATCAAACAAAAACCTTTCTAATCTATCTTAACGCATTACTTCTATTTTTTATTTAGTGCTACAGAGTAAAGACGTAAGGTACATATATTTTTCTCTTGTTCCAGTCCAGTGCTTTTTTTTAACATTTACCCTGACGGGGCATATGCTCCCAGGAATTAAGGGTCGATTTGTGATCCCAGATATTCTTTCTGACATCGCTTTCTTCGTCTGGTCTACCAATCCAGTAATCACTTTAAGCTGCTTTCAAGTTCATCTTCTTTCGATTTCTTTTTCTCTACAAGGTAGCAAAGGGATAAGCATAGATAGAAAGAGAGAAGGAGATGAGATAGAGCTACACACACACACACACACGAGTACATAAAAGAGAGAGAGAGAGGAGGGGTGGGGTGGGGGGTGAACATGGGATCAGAAAGAAAATTTACTTTTCTCTCTTGCTCGCCGAGAATGTTCTACATCAGCAAAGTTGAAACAGATGAGGCTATACTTCGGAGAGCGCAGAGGAGAATCCTTCCTTCCCTAAGCGCTACTTTTTTTTTTTCTTTCTAAATATATTATCGCCTCCCATTCCCTGTAGATTCAGATTTTTACATTTCATATGGGAAGTACATATGATGTTCTTTTGTTTTATCTTCATCAAGGACGAATATCGAGGTAGAAATGTGATGTTGGATTATATTTCCTTGTCTTTTCTGAAATTATTTAGAAGTAATTAGTTTTCTTTCGGAGATAGAATAAAATTTTGATAACAGTAGCAAATGTAATTTCTGAGGAACGTGAGAGTTTTGGTAAAAGGAAATATGAACGTTCTGATAAATAAGGAAAGTTTTTAAAGGCATCACATGCTTTCACGTTTTCATTCATTTTTCAAATTACTTTAAAAAATGGTAAAACGTGGACGTCACTCGTGTGCGTAAAGTATTTGTTCAAGTACTTGCTGATGTACAAAAATATGAGAATACTGATTAACTTGCATTATCGCTTTCCGCTGACCTAGTAGAGTAACATCTTATAAGCGTCACTGGATTATTTCTTTTCAGAGTGGTTTCTTTAAATATTTTTTACCTTAAGGTGGACGTCTAGTGATTTTGCTTCCTATATGTGCAAACTTCTATACACATTTTCTTCACAATGAATGCGTTCCCAAGGATGCAAATTTGAACATCGATTAAAATAACTTCATATTATAACTTGGAATACTTAATATTTTTAACACGTAACCATAATTATATTAAAAATCAATAACTTTTCCTTTGGTGGTGTTGAGACCAGAAAAAAGATGGCGTGACTTGTACATTGATGACGTCAGTAGACAAACAAATGTTGGATTGCTTAATTATGGTTATGTTTTAGAAAATATTAAGTATTCCAAGTTATAATAGGAAGTTAGTCTAATCGATGTTAAAATTTCCATCCTTGGGAACGCATTAATTGGGAAGAAAATGCGTGCAGAAGTTTGCTCGTTGGAAGTATAGGAAACAAAATCACTAGACGTCTACCTTAACGCAACACAATTTCTCCGAACAAGCGTGTAAAAGTTGGCTGCCTTACAGTTGGTCAAACTGTAGTCAAAAAAGGAATACAAAGCAAGCTCCGACACGTGCAGGGAGTTAGATATGTATTCAGATTTAAACAGGCGACCGTGACATGATGTTCGCATTTTTCTACTTTAAATGTCATGATGTTCGTATTTTTCTACTTTAAATGTCATGATGTTCATATCTTTCTACATTAATTGTCAAAGCGACAGTGAGACGATGGTCGTATTTTTCTACTTTAAATGTCATGATGTTCATATCTTTCTACATTAATTGTCAACGCGACAGTGATATGATGTTGGCATCTTTCTACTTTAAATGTCATGATGTTCGTCACTTTCTACATTAATTGTCAAGGCGACAGTGACACGATATTCGTATTTTTCTACTTTAAATGTCATAATGTTGGTATCTTTCTACTTTAAATGTCATGATGTTGGTGTCTTTCTCCTTTAAATGTCATGATGTTCGTATCTTTCTATATTAATTGTCAACGCAAAAGTGATATGATGTTCGTATCTTTCTACTTTAAATGTCATGATATTCGTCTCTTTCTACATTAATTGTCAAGGCGACAGTGATATGATGTTCGTATCTTTCTACTTTAAATGTCATGATGTTCGTATCTTTCTACAATAATTGTCAAGACGACAGTGACACGATGTTCGTATTTTTCTACTTTAAATATCATAATGTTGGTATCTTTCTACTTTAAATGTCATGATGTTGGTATCTTTCTCCTTTAAATGTCATGATGTTCGTATCTTTCTACATTAATTGTCAACGCGACAGTGCTATGATGTTGGTATCTTTCTACTTTAAATGTTATGATGCTCGTGTCTTTCTACAGTAATTGTGAAGGCGACAGTGATACGATGTTCGTATTTTTCTACTTTAAATGTCATAATGTTCGTATCATTCTACATTAATTGTCAAGGCGACAGTGACACGATGTTCGCATTTTTCTACTTTAAATGTCATCATATTCGTATCTTTCTACATAACGTTTAAAGGATTGGCCCTTACAAATTATGCCTTGGGCCTGAGAATAAAGGTCTACAAGTTAGCGCTTGTTATCAGTGACAGATTTAAACCTAAGAAAGGAGAGAGAAAAGATTTTTTTTATTGATTGGAAGTTTTGTTTTGTACCTGGTGGTACAGACATGACAAACAGGCAGACATAAACATGATACAGATATTTTACAGCAACAAGTACAAATCATACATGACTTTTAGCATGCCAAATGATCAATGTACACAGATATAGCCAGTGTAATCATGTAACACATTGTGAACAAGTATACATGAAACATAGATTTGACAGTATGCTAAATGGCCAATGAACACAGATAATCAGTGTTGGACAAGAAACACACTGAGAGCAAGAACCGAAAGACAAACACAGACATCCATGCCTCACCTAGATTCGAACCCGGTCCCAACTACGTTTGAGTCACTTCAAAGCAAAAACAGTCTCACTGGTTGGTTTGTTGGTTGGTTGTTTGATTTTTATGGCGCAAGGGCCATGGTTGGCCAAAGAGCGCCAGAAACAAGACAAACAAATAGTATTAAAAGTGTGGTATAAAGCTTAAAATCTGACTGATCATGTAAAACTGAAAAATGAGAACGATGGAAGGGCTAAAAAAGATAATGGAACAAACAGTAAGGCTAGCACTGGACCATTGCGGGCAGCCAGAACTGCCAGCAATGGCCCAGTACTATGTTTCTGCTGCCCAACCGTCAATAAAATGTTCGGGTACATCAAACAAAGATCTTCGCTCTTTCCACGTTTATAAGTGAGTCACGGAAAAATTCTCATTGGCCTACAACGGGAGTCGAACCCAGGGTCTTCCAGTTACGTGCCTGATATACTTCCGCTACACAACAGCGACCTCGAGTTCCTGCAGATTCACACACCCTAACTGCCAAGCCAAGTTGGCAGGTTGCTTCTTGGATCCGCGCACAATGCTGGGGATTCACCAAAAATGGTAAGCAGCTACTGAAGAAATAATTAGAAGGCGAATGAATAATTATTAAAGACATTTATCGTGGACCTAGAACATCAAACAAAGATCTTCGCTCTTTCCACGTTCATAAGGGAGTCACGGAAAAATTCTCATTGGCCGCCACCGGGAGTCGAACCCAGGGTCTTCCAGTTACGCGCCCGATATGCTTTCGTTACACAACAGCGGCCTCGAGTTCCTCCAGATCCACACACGCTAATTGCCAAGCTAATTTGGCAGGTTGCTTCTTGGAGCCCCGCACAATGCTGGCGATTCACCAAAGATGGTAAGCAGCAACTGAAGAAATAATTAGAAGCGAAAGCATATCCGGCGCGTAACTGGAAGACCCTGGGTTCGACTCCAGGTGGCGGCCAATGAGAATTTTTCCGTGACTCCCTTATAAACGTGGAAAGAGCGAAGATCTTTGTTTGATGTTCCTGGTCCACGTTAAATGTCTTTATTAATTATTCATTCGCCTTCTAATTATTTCTTCAGTTGCTGCTTACCATCTTTGGTGAATCCCCAGCATTGTGCTGGTCTCCAAGAGGCAACCTGTCAAATTGGCTTGGCAGTTAGCGTGTGTGAATCTGGAGGAACTCGAGGCCCCTGTGGTGTAGCGGAAGCATATCCGGCGTGTAACTGGAAGACCCTGGGTTCGACTCCTGGTGGCGGCCAATGAGAATTTTTCCGTGACTCACTTATAAACGTGGAAAGAGCAAAGATCTTTGTTTGATGTTCTAGGTCCACGTTAAATGTCTTTATTAATTAAAACGTCCGGGTGACCAACAGAAGGGCCAGATGTTCTGGCCGGCAGCTGGCCAACAGTTTCCAACCTATTAGTTATCATATGCTACAACAGGCCAACAATGACAGGCAGTAGCTGCCACAAGTGCCCCTGCAAGTACGTGCCATAAATGATGGCTAGCCTAATGTGGTCCGCTTGTTTTCCGGCAGTGGCAGCCGGCAATCACGTGACGTAACTGATGACTTGACGAATCTTTTTTTTTTTTTTTTTTGAATGGAGGTTTAACGACCACCGTGAGCAACTCAGTGGGCTATAAGCAGTCGCCCGTCCCTAATTTAGGGTCACTGGTTCCAGGGAAAGGAGAGAGCCAGTGCCGTAAGACAAACACAACATCCATGCCTGACCGGGATTCGAACCCGGACTCCTTACGGACGAATGATCAGAGGCCAACGCCTTAGACCACTGCGCCACCGGAGCGGCTGACGAATCTTGTCCGCCAATTCCCCAGAAGTAGGGCAAAACCCTCCAAATACGTAGGGTCAGTTAATAAATAAATACATCGCTCTTCCCACGTTCCAGAAACACGCAGCAACCGAAAAATTGTTTTTCAACCGCCACAGTGGAATTGAACCACGGAACTCTCGATGTCCAGCAGAGCGCGTTAACTCTACACCACGGTGGCCAACAATCTACGGTGCTATGTGTATTTTTTAAGTCAGCTGCTGACATCATAAATCCGTAAGATGGGCTCAGCTACTGAGACATCTCCATCTGGTGGGCATTAACGGCACTGGCTATATATATATTAGTAGTTAAATCCAATTAATCCTTGGATCTCGCCCTTTGGATTTAACTGCTATAATATATATATAGCCAGTGCCGTTAATGCGCACCAGATGGAGACGTCTCAGTAGCTGAGCCCATCTTACGGATTTATGATGTCAGAAGCTGACTTAAAAAATACACATAGCACCGTAGATTGTTGGCCACGGTGGTGTAAAGTTAACGCGCTCGGCTAAACATCGAGAGTTCCGTGATTCAATTCCACGGCTGCGGCTGAAAAACAATTTTTCGGTTGCTATGTGTTTCTGGAACGTGGGAAGAGCGATTATATATATTTTCCCCAGTAGTGGCCATAAAAAAAAATAAATAAATAACGGACAACCGCAGTTCCAAAATCTACAACTACTTTTTCTTTTCTCCTTACGAAACTTCTGAATTATAGCACTGCGCTGGGGAAATTTTCTCAACAGGTCCTGAAAAATGCCTCATTAGATCCAATTGGAACCGAGCAAATGGCTCTCTGACGGGGAAAGCGAGTGCTCTACCAACTGGACTGATTTGGCACGCGCGATTAGGGCTTGAAGCTAACTCTCTTTTCTGCGGATTGTGTAACTAATAGTTCTCTATTTAATTTTAGAATATTGCGAGGTACTTTTCATAAATGTCAGTTTTATATAATTCATAAATTTATTTTTTCAACGTACGACTGTTTTGTTTTTTTTACCTTAATGGAACCTCACTTTTTCAACGAGTGTACCAACTTAAAGGCGCTTTCCAAAATTTCGAACTGTCCTTGTCGTCTTGAAAGGCGATTGTTGAATTAATATATTTACCCGTTCATGTCACATTCTGTTACATTTTTAATATTGTATCTTTCCTTTCCGTTGTCCGAAGCTACATTTGTTTTAAAGACGAAATATATTTTATTTTACTTCTCGTTATTTTTAGAAGTGAATTCCTCCAGTCTTATATATTCAACCCATGGATCAGTATATTATATCCACATAGCTTTCCTTTTTTTTTTTAAATAATTGATAAATTTTGTACGCGTATAATCCTCCCCCCCCCCCAAACATAACGCCTTTCTAATGCTTTTGCAGGACTTTTGTTTCAAGCAGTTTAGTGAATGTTAAAACGAAAGATTACACAGAAATTATTTCTTGTTATTCATGGGAATGGAGTGGGTGTTATTTGCCTCTCTATACATGCTCTTCTTCTTAACATCCTCTAAAATAACACGATGACGATAGCGTCGTCTTCAACTAACTGGTACCACGACAGAAACATCACGTGTTGCTTCTGCGCATGCGCAGTTTTGTTGCTTCCACGTGGTGCTGGGGTTTCATCGGTTGCCAGCTAAGCTACGGGCCACTAGTGGCACTGGCTTGGTGGCCCGCAATTCACGGCGATGCTGCAGGGCCATCAATGCCTCGCCAACTGATGGCGCTGCCACCAACGGACCGCTACCGGGCAATGAGCGGCAGATTTCAGCCAGAAGTGACCCATCACTGCCAGCTGGTGGCCAGAAGTTTCCCAACACTTGTGTTTTTGCTGGGTTGTTTCTTTACAATGGCATGATGTTCGTGTCGAGGGGGTTTTCAACATAATTTATTTGAGAAAACAGGCTGTTACATCAATATTGTTCGCGCCTATCAAAAGCATAAAAATACACATGACATTTATAATGATATTTACACATGAAAGAGGGTATAGCTACCCAGATTAAAATAATAAAAACACGAATGCAGGCAAGCATTCTATGAGTATCGTAATGGTACAGGAATCTGGGGTCAAGTGCAACCCCATAATACGTGAATTACAACTAGAGAAACACAGGAAGCATACTTAGCATATGAGAGCAAATAACAAAATGATTTCGGGAGAGTGTGCTAGAACAGAGAATGTAAGGAAATACAGCGATGTATGTAATAAACAAAAACAATAAACAAAGCACAAGATACAACATCGCAAAGTTGGTGACACATCAAGAACTTTGATCATAAAATACAGGGATGCTAACGGAGATAATATCGTCACAGAACACGACTCACCTAATAAAACATATTGACATACTACAGGATAAAAAAATATGTTCTTGAGCAAAATCACATATAATATGCAATGTAAGAAAAAAGGAAATTTGTACAACATGTTGCCACACAAATAAAGTTAAGTAACAGTACACACAATGTTACTCGACATTGGCGAGGGAAAAAAAACTGAAGAAAACAGTATAGACACAATACACACTAGGTACGGTGAGTAAAAAAACAAAACATTAGAGAACAGTGAATACAACCTGGCGGAAACAAAAATCAAAAGCTTGATGAGTAAACGTCTCGTGAACAGTATACCACCTTTAAAAAGTCATGTTGTTTTCAACATATTGAAAGAAAGAAAAGGATGACGCAGTTCTACACTCTGTTCTGAGAACGACTCAGAGTGGTTAATATCGTTAAAGTGCACATGTAACACAAATATCACTCAGAGAAGCTATGCAAATGAAATCTACAAGAGAGTTGCAGACCCTAGGTTATGAAAGAGGTACAATGTCAACATGCTGATACAGAGAACAAGAAAAAAATACACTGGAAAATTTTACAGCACATTTGCAAAGTGATACGATAATAACGTGATCGCCTATAACACGGATAAAAAACTATAATAACTATGTATAAGTACGTACAAACAATTACGATATTTACAGAAAACAGCAGCCAAGTAGCATTAATCATAAATGGGGTCACAATAGGAAAAAGAAACACGTACTGTGGTGCGAAACTCAACTATGTACAAAACAATACAATGTTAACATTTTACCATAACTATGCGTACGTAGGTTGCCACAGTGTGGCTACTCAGAAAAAAATTAAAACACAGAGCACTCTCGGCACAGTGAAACAAATATCGAACGAAAGACACACTGGACTTAGTGCACCAAACACAAAAAAACACACACACAACATATACTCAAAAGGCGAGACGGACAGAATTCCCATCCATCGTAAACCATCCTGAGTGCTCGGCCCAGGTGGTGTGAAATGTTGTGAGAGAATTGGACGATAGGGCTGTGTTATATTCAAGTCGAAGGCGTGCAACTATTCGGCCTCGAAAGCAAGATAGCAAACGACTTCCGGCCTGCAGAATTGATAGTGGCTGCGATGCAGAACGCTGTGATTGATGAAACATATGAATGACATGTTTGACAAGTACAAATAGAAAACAGCAAGTATCTGGTAGACGTGTGGGCGGATGCTTCGTTAATAGAAGCCACGGATATGCTTGGAATGGAAGATCTTGAGAAACGATGAGACCAGCCAGGCGGAAAGCAGAATTCAGAAGCGGTAGCAGGATAGGGCAGTGGCAATAGGTGTGGTAAACATCACCGACATTACCACAGAAAGAGCAGAGTGGAGAAGAGACCAGCGAAATACGAAAAAGAAGATGGGGAACAGCGAGACGACGGTGAAGGAAACGCCAGTGAAGATTGCGCTCGAGCGGAGAGGAGAGATGAGAGGAGGAAGCTGACCAGACCGTCATGGAAAGCGAGGGAGAGAAGTCAGAGACAGGTTGTGGAAGATCCGAAGGTGAACGGAGAAAGCGATAGAGGGAGGCAGTGGCGAAGGAAAGGACGGGCGCGACAGTGTCAAAGAAAGGAAGAAAGAACGGAATAGGAAGACTGGGTCCAGAGACAACACGGAGTCCGTTGGCAGTAACCAAAGCAGGGTATATAGAGAGGAGGGAAGTGCGAAGTAGGGCATACTCCTCCTCGAGAGAAGGAGTAGGAGTAGGAAAAAGGGAAGTAATGGGTTTCCAAGTGAGGTTAGCAGTAATCCGGGCGTTGACTGTTAACATGCCAGAACGAACCCAGAGTGGGAGGAGAAAGAAAGGTTGGTTAGGAGGGTGGATCGACAAGGAGATCAAGAGTGGTGGCAGGAGGAGCCCGGGTTAGAGGAAGAGACCGGAAAAACGTAAGAGCTTCAGGATAGTAGACGGAATGTTAGAGGAAGGAAGGGTGTAAAAATCCATCCGGAGGAAAAGAACAAAAGTGAAGGACGGATCATGGACAGAAAGGAGAGCATCAAAAGAAATCACAAGAGAAGGTAAGCAGACGAAGAAAAGTGGTAATACGGTACGCTCTATAGTATTGATGAATATCAATGAGCCGGATGCCACCATGCGACTCAGGAAGATACAATGTCTGGGCCGCCGACCAATGCTTGGACTGCCAGATGACGGAAGTGAACTGACTATTGATGTCAGTAAGACGAGAGGCCAAGAAAACTGTTGAATTCCAGGAATATGTACATAGTGAGAGCAGGTAACGCACTAGCAATTCCTCATCATGACTTGAGCCATGTACCAGAGAACAAGCAAACTGAAAGAGAGCTCTTATTATCTGCCACAGGATTAAATCTAAGAAAGGAGAGAGGCAATGTTTGACACACTTGTTTCTGTCCAGTGGCATGATGTCTGTGTCAGGGGTGCTCTTTTCTCTCCGTCATCCTTTGGGTAATGGGCCTGATAATAAAGAACTACATGGGAGCGCTTGTTATCCGTGACAGGTTAAAATCTAAGAAAGAAGAAAGAGAGAGACGTTATTTGATTATCTTCTTTCAACCCAGTGGAATGATTTCCGTGTCTGGAGGGGGACCAGCAATCACCGATCATGGCGGAGAAGAGAATAAAGTGCTAGAAAGGAGCGTTCATTACAATAAACAGGTTCAAAAGGAGAGAGAATATGTTTGAGTCCCTTATTTTTACATAGCAGCCTAATGTGCGCGTAAGGGGAATAGCTCTTTTTAACACGTCTTTTGTAAAAAAAGATCGCGCTTATGTTATCGGCTTGTCCGTCTGTCTGTAGACGCGATATCTTTGCAACTATTAGTCCGATTTGAAACATTCCTTTTGCATTGGGAAGCTTGAAATATGAGAATGATGATCCTTTATTTCGTTTTTTTTTACGATGTACAATTTTGCCGCTAGAGGGCGTAAATGCAGGTGATGTCGAATTCAAAAATACATTTTATTCCACATATTTGCTTCTAAACATCCAATTGAGCAAATTCTTTTATCTTTCGATTTCATTTATGTCGAAGAGCATTTGAGATAAAGTTACTTTTTCAAATTACGCATAGATTCTCCGCTACGGGGCATAAAATTAAATTACGATTTCTACGATATCTCTTCTTTTAAAACGTCGATTTGAAAAATGGTTTCTTTAGCGGATACAGCTCCTGATGGAAAAATATTTTGCACATAATTTTTTTTTTTTTTTTTTTTTTTGATTGGAGGTTTAACGACCACCGTGAGCAACTCAATGGGCTGTAAGCAGTCGCCCGTCCCTAATTTAGGGTCACTGCTTCCAGGGAAGGGAGAGAGCCAGTGCCGTAAGACAAACACAACATCCATGCCTGACCGGGATTCGAACCCGGACCCCTTACGGACGAATGATCAGAGGCCAACGCCTTAGACCACTGCGCCACCGGGGCAGCGCACATAATTTCAAATGTTTGGTAAAGAATACTTTAGCCACCAGAGGGCGTACGTTTTAATTTTTGCTTCTGATGTATTTGCCATAAATTCTGAGCTTCTAAAATCTCGATTGAAAAACTTATTTCGTGTACCGATGCCATTCACATCAATAAACGTTTTCGGGATATTTTCTTCTTAAAATATTGCATGGTTTCTCCGCCAGGGCACGTAGATGTTTATTGTATTTTTGTCAATATCTCCACTTCTAAGATTCCGATTTGAAAAATTCCTTCTTCGTTGGATAGTACTTTTAGTTTGATATGTTTTTCATATAATTTAAAAATTTTCAGGTAATTCACAGACTTTACGCTAGGGGGCGTAAAGATAAATTGCGTTTCCCCTTATATATCTGCTTCTAAATCTTAGATTTGAAAACTTCTTTCTGCACCGAATACAGCTCCTGATGAGAAAACCGTTGCACATAATTTCTAATTTTGGTAAAAAAATGGTTCAGCCACCAGAGGGCGTAAGCCTTATTCCCGCTTCTGATGTATTTGCAGCAAAATCATCATCATCATCATTGTCAACCATTATCAATCCACTGCTGGACGAAGGTCTCCCCAAGTTTCCTCCACAACGGTCTGTCTTGCGCCAGTCTCCTCCATGTCACTCCCGCATATTTACGAATTTCATCCACCCATCTCCCATGTGGTCTTTTTCTGGGTCTTTTCCTGTCCCTTGGAATTTAATCTAAAATTTCGGCTGTCCATCTATGGTCTGTCCTTCTGGCAGTATGTCCAGCCCATTGCCATTTCAGGGATTTAACTCTGATCATGATGTCTTCCACTCACGTCATTTTTCGGATCCACGAGTTCCTCTTCTTATCTCTCCTGGTTATACCAAGCATGCACCTCTCCATGCTACTTTGAGTTGTCTGCAGCCTTTGTATGTCTCTTTTAGTTAAGGTCCACGTCTCTGCAGCATACGTAAGCACTGGAAGGATGCATTGATCAAACACTTTTCTTTTAAGACATAATGGCATATTGCTCTTGAAAATTATGCTGTTTCTTCCAAAAGCTCTCCAGGCAAGTTTTGTACGCCGATTAATTTCTTCATCAATGTGACCCTCACTTGATATCTGCTGTCCAAGATAAACATACGTATCTGTTATCTCCAGTTTTTCCCCATCAATCGCTAAATCTTCATTTCTTGTAAAAGCATTGAACATCACTTTTGTCTTCTGAAAGTTCATTTTTAATCCCACTTCTTTACTCTTGTCAGCAAGTTCCTGGATCATACTCTGCAGCTCTGATGGGGTAGTTGCAAAAATGACTACGTCATCAGCAAAACGAAGGTGGGTTAGATAATCTCCATTAATCTTTATCCCTTTGTTTTCCCAGTTCAGTGATTGAAAGACATTTTCCAATGTGGCATTAAAGAGCTTCGGAGATATGGTGTCACCTTGTCTCACTCCCTTTCCAATTTTTACGTGTGTTGTATTTTCAAACAGCCGAATCTTTGCACTTGCATTTTCATAGATGTTATTAATAATATTAATGTATGCATCTTCAATACCGCAGGATTTCAGAGCCGTGGTAACTGCTGATGGTTTCACCGAATCAAAGGCTTTTTCATAATCGATAAAAGCCATGCACAATGGAAGTTCATATTCCCTCGCTCTTTCAATTAGTTCTCTTAGTACATGGATATGATCTATTGTGCTGTAGCCACTCCTGAATCCAGCTTGTTCTCTCGGTTGAGCCATGTCCAGTGTTACCTTCAAGCAGTGTGAAAGAACTTTAGTGAAGATTTTATAAACCACTGATAGGAGGCTGATAGGTCTGTAGTTCCTGAGATCCTCAATGTCACCTTTTTTATGTAGCAGGATCATTGTAGCATTGTTCCAATCCTCAGGAATCTTCCTTCATTAAGGCATCGAGTGAAAATTTGGGCGAGTACTGTTTGAATTTCTCCACTTGCTTCTTGTATGATGTCTACAGTAATTTCATCTTCTCCTGGAGCTTTACCCCGCTTCATGTTCTTGATCGCATGAGCAACTTCTGCTGGGAGGACTGGAAGAACTCTGGTACCTTTCATGATGTCTGGGGTACATGTATCATCCCTTTCATATAATTTGGAGTAGAAATCTTTCACTCTTGTCAAAATTTCGCCTCTATTTCTTGTTATAGAACCATCTTCTTTTCTCAGAGCCATAATCTGTTTTCTTCCCTTACTGAGAAGTCCCTTTGCTATCTTTAGGCTTTGGTTGTTTTCAATTGCTTTCCTCACTAGCTCACAGTTGAATTTCCTTACGTCTTCAGTGATACTTTTTCGTGCTGTCTTGCCTAGCTCTATATATTCCACTTTGGAAGTCACATCTTCTTTAGTTGTCCTCATCTCTCTTCTTTTTTGCATCAACATTTTGGTTTTTCCTGATAATTTGTTTACATGCAACTTGTTCTTAGACCCAGCTAATTTTGTTGCTGTTTCCATAAGAGCTTTGGTTACTTTTCTGTTAACTTCCGAAATATCCACTTCTTCCGATGTTAGGCCTTCTAAAGCAGAGAATCTGTTCTTCAGTTCCAACTTGAAAGTATTATGGTGTTTTTAAGGTTGGTTATGTCAATACATTTTGTTTGTCTTATGAGCTTGCCACGTTCCAGTTTAGTGTTGAGGTGCATCTTACATCTCACCAATCTATGGTCACTACCTGTGTTGAACTTGTTTAGCACACTGCAGTCTTCGATGACGAATTTTTTGTTACACATAATAAAATCAATTTCACTTGTCGTCCCAATTGGATGTCTCCATGTCCATTTCCTGTGTGGCTTTTTCTTGAAAAAGGAATTCAAGATGAAAAATCCTTCTGCCTCTGCAAACTCAACGAGAGTATTTCCACGCTGGTTTCTGTTGCCGTGACCGAATTTACCTACTGAAGTTTCATTCTGTTGCCGGTGCCCTATTTTTGCATTGAAATCTCCCATAATTATCTTCAAGTGCTGCTTACCTTTATTATTTAGATGACGAATTTCCTCATAAAATTCTTCAATTTCTGATTCAGGATGACTTGTGGTGGGTGCATAAGTTTGAATAATCTGAGCCTGGTATCTTCTCGATAGTTGGATAACGAGTCGTGCAGCTCTGTCAGAGGAACTTTCAACTTCTACCACTTTATCCTTCAGTTTCTTGTTTATTATAAATCCAACACCACTAGTTCTGCCAGTATCTGTCCCACGATAATAGAAGAGATGTCCACTTTTCAGTTCAATGAGATCTTCTCCTTTTCTCCTTACCTCACTTAGCCCGACGATGTCCCACTTGATCCTTTGTAGTTCCTCTTCCAATTCAAGAAGCCTTGAATCAGAAGATAGGGAGCGTCCGTTGTAGGTAGCCAAGATCAGCATCAAATGGCAGCCTAGTCCGGTCCTCCGGGGATTCTTAGCACCCTCTGCCTTCATGTCGCACTGGCCGCTGCCTTGACCAGGTACATTCCAGCTGCCGGAGTCTGAGGGCCAAGATTTAAGTTGTAGAGTCATTTTGGAGGTGTTTGGCCATAACTCACCACGCTGGCCAAGCGGGTTGGTGAGTGTGGGATAGCATTTCCTCTGATCCCGATGGTATAGTTATACCGCTATTTGCGGTCGTCAGAGCCCCTTTAGTGGGAACAGGATGCACCACGAGAAGGCGGGGTTGACATTTGTCAAGGAGAGGCTGTGATGTTACGCATCACCTGACCTTACATCCCAGCAAGAGCGGTATAACTATACCATCACCTGACCTTACATGCAGCAAAATATAAGCTTCTAAATTCTCGATTAAAAAAAAGTCGTTTGCAGACCGATACTTTTCACGTCGATAAACCTTTTAGGAACATTTTCTTCTTAAAATAATGCATGGTTTCTACGCCAAGAGGGGTAGATTTATATTTTATTTTTATCAATATCTCTACTTCTAGGAGTCCGATTTGAAAAATGTCTTCTTTGTTGGATAGTGCTTCCGATACAAAATGCGTTTTATATAAATTCCAAATTTTTAAGTAAATCATAGACTTTCCGCTAGGAGGCAAGAAGGTAAGATACGTTTCCTGCGTTATTTCTGCTTCTAAAACTAAACTCCGATTTGAAAAATTATTCCTGTATCGCATACAAGACCTGATGGAAAATATGTTTCGCATAATTTCTAATTTTTAGTAAATAATGGTCTGGCCACCAGGTAGAATAAGTGTTAATTTTTGCATTTTAGGCATTTGCGGCCAATTCTGAGCTCCTGAAATCTTGATTGAAGTCTCTTTCGTGAACCTATACTGCTCAAATCGAAAAACCATTTGAAAATACATTCTTCTTAAAGTAATGGATCTTTTTCCCGCCAGGGAGCGTAGATTCATATCTTATTTTTGTCGATATTTCTGTTTCTAAGAGTCCGATATGAAAAATTCTTTCTGTGTTGGAGAGCGTTTCCGGTGCGAAATGTTTCTCATATTTTTCTTAATGGACAAGTCTGCAACCAGAGGGCGTAAGCTCACGATTCTGTTTACGGCAATATCTGTAGGATTAAAAACCCGATTGAAAGACTTCTTTCTTCCGTCAGATACTATTGTTTTCCATGCCGGTTCCATTGACTTTGAATAGCTTTGATAAATTTAATTTGCGTCAGAACGGATTCAAAAGACGTGCTTATTTACACCCGAAAATTCGGTGTCATCTTTCTTGTTCATCTTGCATTGGATCACGGAGTAGAGAAGGACTAGAAGCGAACTCTTATTAGCAATGACAGGAATAAATCTAAGAAAGGCGAGGGAAAAGGTTTGCCTCACTTGTTTCTATCTAGTGCATTGATTTACAACATGTTTCAGGAGGCGATCTCCTCTCCGCATCATGCCTTGACGCGTGTGGTAGAGAACAAAGAACTGTAGCATTTGTACCTCGGACTTTTTCACGACGACACATGCAAACTTGTATATCTTTGGTAAATATGTCTTGACGCTCGCGGGGATTACTCTACTTACTAATGTTCATTTTGCTTTATAGTTTAGATGTTTCAAGTCAGCATCAGTATTCGATATTTCATCTATGACTACCTAATAACTTAATATCATCATTCTTTCTTGATATCGGAGACTACAGTCTTGTGACGATTATACACTGAGTGGCCACTTTATTATGACAACCTGACAGTTTTAGGCAAATGAGCTATTCCTGCACGCTGCTGCCGCCAGAGGGCGAGGCTAGTATAAAAAGGAAAAGCTTAGTGCTTGCGACAGTAGTAGAAGTGATTTTTGGGTCACGAGATGGTCAAAAATGCGATTTGACGGACTTGCAACGTGGGAGCTCGGAGTCATGGATCGAGCATCACCAAAACCGCCGCATTCGTGAAATGTTTCAGAACAGCTGTTTTTAAAGTGTTTAAAGACTGGACTGTCAGTCAAAAAACTGGGTCTCTACGTGCAACGTGTGGTCGTCATCGACTAGTGACTGCTCAGGCGGAACGAAGAGTGTCCAGACTGGTAACAGACAATAGAAGGGCAACAGTGCAGCAAATTACAGACCATCTTAGTCAAGGATCCCCTCAAATGATCTCTGCACGCACTGTTCGCCGTACACTGCATCGGATGGGATATGGCAGCCGAAGGCCTGTTCGAACAGCTTTGCTGTCTGCAGTTTACAAGAGAAAACGTCTCTAGTTCGCACAGGAGCACAGGGAATGGGGAGTTGATAATTGGAAACAAATTGTGTGGTCCGATGAATCACGTTTTCAGTTGCACCATGCCGATGGCCGAGTAACTATTTGGCGGAAACAGCACGAAAGCATGGACTCCATTGCTACAACCCTTCAAGCCGGTGTAGATAACGTTATGGTTTGAAGAATGTTTTCCTGGCATGCTTTGTGCCCTTCAATTCGTGTCTGACTGACACATCATATCTAAACATCATTGCGGACCAAGTGCATCCTGTCATGTGGATGGTTTATCCCAATGGCGATGGCCACTTTCAACAAGATAATGCGTCTTGCCATAGTGCTCGTATTGTACAGGATTGGTTTCAGGAACATGCCGATGAGTTTACTTTGCTTAGGTGGCCCCACAATCTCCAGATCTCAACCCCCATTGAGAATTTGTGGAATGAAGTTGAACGAGCCATCAGAAAGCTGAATCCACAACCCTGCAATCTCAAACTCCTGGAAAGTACTATTCATCAAGCATGGTCCCAGATCCAACAAACCACCTATTTACATCTCCTGGAGTCCATGCCACGAAGAATCGACGCAGTATTAAAGGCAAAATGTAGCCCAACGAAGTACTGAGCGGGTGGCTATAATAAAGTGGCCACTTAGTGTACACAGGGATACTAGGAAAGTCCTTGATCAGGCCAATATCTCACGAATTATGGCAGTTAGCGATTTACTCATTGTGTAGTTGTATTGGAAACCCTCTATTTCGCACACAATAACACCACGAAGGATTCAATCGCTCCCTTTTTTTGGGTGGGGGTGAGGGGGGAGGGAGGGGAGTTGGCTATCGCGCCCTTTTTGTAAATAAGGCAAAAAAGTCAGTTACAAACTTGTTCAGCGAGGTAAAAATAGTTCAAAAATATTTTCGTCCCATAACAAAAGATGGAAGGGGACACTCCAAATGCGAAAAAAGCGGAAAGGTACCCGAGTCGCTGTATCCGAAACATATTGGCATGGGATATAAATGTCGTGTTTTCTGCTCCGTCGTCAGAATACAAAAATGATATGCGTGGTCGATATGCCAACACTCCGGGAAGTCCAAAGCTTTGCTACGTACGCAAGTCAACTAATGTGCATACAGTTTTCCTATTGCATGAATGTTTGGCCATTTTATGCTGTTTCTCCTTGTCTCAGTGTATTTGTTACTGATTTGAACTTCAAAGTCTTTTGTTACGGAACAAAAAACGTTTATGTACTGTTTTTGGATCGCTGAATAAGTTTGTAATTGACTTTTTTGCCCTATCTGCAAAGGAAAGCGAAGTAGCCTTCTCAACCTCCAACCCAAAAAGGGGGCGAGGGGATCACTCGTGGTGTTATTGTGTACGACATAGGGGTTTCCTATACAGCTGCATAAGAAGTAAATCGCTAACTGCCATAGTTCGTGAGATTTTGGTCTTATCAAAGACTTTCCTTGTAACCCTGTATATTAAAATAATACAACATTTGTCACAATTATTTTTGTTTTAATTCTAAAATTCCGGAGTTACTCAAATTCCATTCATCCTTTTATTCAATTCAGCTACGAAACTGAAAATAACGGATGCCTACCATTCTTGACGCCCTGGCTACTCGCTCAAATGTATATCCAGCAACTATAATGCATCGGAAGCCTTTCGCTGTTTTCGTAACTCAAAATGTTAAGTCCAATCCACCTTGGCAACAAAAACTCAGCACCTTTTACAGCTGCGTATATGGTGTGAAGACAGTTTGGAAAAAGAACTTGATTTCCTTAAGCGTGTTGCAATACAGCGAGGATACAACCCTTCCATTATAGACAAGGCTCTAACAAAATTCCAGAGCCCGAAGACTAACTCCACGTTGACTCCTGTGAGGCGCCCATTGCGAGAGAATTTTACCGTTATTCCATTTCCCCGTGACATTGTTTTCAAAATTTCAAAATTTTTCAAAACCTTTAATTTTAAAGTGATTCTTAAACCCATAAACAAATAAACGTTTTGGGAACAAAGTACTATATTGAAGACGAAAACTCTTTGTGACGCTTCCTATATTGGACAGTCCCGTGTAGAGCCTTGCGTTTTCGATTGAAGGAGAAAAAATACCTACATTCGAAACTGTGACCTAAAGAAGTCATCGATGACCAAACACTGTTACGAAAAGGACCATAAATTTCTCTTTGAAGAAGCAAAACTAATCGACAAGCCAGATTCAACCAATAAATTTCACATTTGGAAGCTTTCCATATACACTATATTGACAAAGTTCACCGGCCACCTAAAAGGGAAACACAATATAGCATTTATTGACATACATTAGTAAGGTGTCAGTCCACCTTTGGCCTTAATACACGTACTGACCCTTCGAGACATGCTTTCGACAAGGTTTCGGAACACAGCGATAGGTATGCGCTTCCATTCAGTACATGATGCTGTCGCTAACTGTTGCTTAGTAATAGGCCTTGGTTCCAAACTTCTTATGCGGCGCTCTAATTCATCTCATAGGTGCTCTATAGGATTAAAATCAAGGCTCTGTGCTGTCCAGTCCACACAAGATACTGAATAGTTGTCAAACCACGACGTAACAGTCCTTGCTTTATGGCTCGGTGCAATATCCTGCTGGTACCAACAGGGCTCAGCTCCACAGTATTGCCACAAAGTTGGTATGGCATAATTGTCTAGAATATCGAAGTAGACTTGCTGGTTAACAGGTTTGACCACGATAACCAATGGGCCGGGACCATACCATGAAAAACAGCCCCACACGAGTACACTTCCAATTCCAAACTTGACCGTAGGAACAGTACACTGTGGTAAATAGCGTGCCGCTATACCTAATAACGGACAACAGACAAATGGATAATGTATCAGGAATCATCAGTATATAATACCAGATTCCATTGATTTACGGTCAAGGATAAATTTTCTTTACCCCATGCTAAACGACGAATAGCCTTCCGAGTGGAGATGAAAGGCTTATGAGCAGCCGCACGAGCCATGGAATGAAGTTCATGCGAATGGTACGTGTACATACCGAGATTCCAGCATTGTTTTTCATCTGTACACTGAGGTCTTATGCAGTACGCCGTCGATTAGCTGTAACTGCTCTGTTGAGGCTTCGGCATCCTCTATCACTGATTTTCCTTGGTCTTTCTGTTTTGCTGCTTCAGGCAAACCATATGTTTTTTCCACTTATTCAGTACATCCAAAACAGTTGATTTGGGTATGTTTAAACGCCTCTCCGTTTCGTTTTGGGCAACCCACTACTATAACACACAACAATATTTCCTTTCTCAAAGTCAATTCTCTCCTGCCGCAGCATTTTCACTCAACCTCACAGTGCAATATGATCGCGGTCAGCTGCAGGCTTGTTTCTTTACCGTTTGCAGCTGTACCTTGCATTTTAACAACGCAGCGGATCCGTTAATTTGCTTTTGAAAGGGTGCCAGGTGATTTTTTAAGTATAGTGTATATCAGAATTCTTCTCCGCTTTTTAAAGACATGGCATCCACACCATTTGTATCAAGTGCGTGGGAGCAACTAACCAAAATCCATGACTGTGTTCACCGTTTATGATATCCTTTAAGCACCCCGGACAAAAAATTGCGGAATGCTGTCATCCGGAGGAACAGTTGGAAACTGGTCAGGCAGAGAAAAATGCGTTTATATAATGGAATGGAAAGTATTGTATGTTACTTGTTACTTTTTCAGCCTTGTAAGACGTGTATGCCTAATCAGCTTTATTGTTGCTTACAGGTAGTAACCATGGGAAGAAAAGGGGACGTAACAAAGTGGCAAAAGGGATCTATCGTATTTGGTTGTGATCATGGTTATTCGCTGAGGGAAGTGGCTGAGTTCGTTGGAGTGTCCAAGTTCACAGTCAGTAGCGTGCATTTAGCGTGGAAGGAGTCAACCAGAGACAATTCCCGTCGGAGCAGCTGCGGCAGAAAAACCATCATGAGCAACCGTGATCGTCGACGTCTGAGACGTTTATCAACCGCACAACGGTCCCAAATCCAACAGGAATTGCTGCAAGAGTACAATGCGGGACTCAGTCAGCCGGTTTCCGAACTAACGCTTCGACATGAACCGCATGGTGTAGGAATATTCAGTCGTGTAGCTAAGGAACGCCCCAAGCTGTCTGCCATACACAAGAAAAAGCGGCTGGAATGGGCGAGGGAATACCGACCCTGGACCACAGAACAGTGGCGACGCATCATCTGGTCGGACGAATCCAGGTTCTGCCCGTATTCCAATGATGGTCGATCCAGAGTCATGCGGAAGGCCGGAGAAGCCTTCAACGCAGACTGTGTGCAAAGGGCTGTACAAAAGTGGGGTGGAAGTGTAATGTTTAGGGGTGTATATCCAGTGCTGGGGTGGGTCCCTTAGTTCACGTGTATAATGGCATGAAAGCGATGGACTACGTGACACTGTTGGTTAACGAGATGTTACTATATGTCCAGTTCCTCCAAGATGCCGCCATTCCAGATTTACGTTATCAAGACGACAACTGCACTGTCTACCGAGCTGCCATTGTGCAGGATTGGTTTGCAGAACATGAGGTCGACGTCCCACATCTCACCTGGGCTGCCAATTCGCGTGATCTCAATGTTATAGAGAAAATTTGGGACATGCTCGAACGGGACGTTAAGAAGAGACAACAACGCCCTGCCAATTTGACAGCTCTGCGGGACCAGTTGTTCTCGGGGTTAGGCAAACTGGACGTTAATGTCATCCGCTCCCATATTGACAGCATGCCAAAGAAAATCAAGGCTGTGCTTCGAGCTCGTGGTGATGTAACCCCATATTAGCCAATAGAATGAGCATTCCGTAATTTTTTGTCCGGTGTGCTTACAATTTGAATATTTACATGACATTCGTCCTAATGAAACTAGGCCAATTCTCAGCGAATCTATAGTCAACTTGAAAAAATAAGTATTTTTCACAAACGTTATATTAACTTAAGACATATACACTGCTGGACAATTGCAAAGGACGGATCATAAACGGCTATATAGCGCAAAAAAAGTAAGTGTGGTTGCATGCCAAGTGAGATAAAATAATGTCAGAATGACAGGACATTACAAGAAAGACAATTTATTGTGCTCTGAAATCCAGAAGGCCTTGAAACGTGTTCAAGGGACAAACAAGCCATTTTGTGCAGAATACCTAAACGTGAAAAAATGCAATTACCGTCCGCAGGCGTTCCGGCGTAAGATGCCAATACGGGATATGGCCACCATGGAGGGCGATGCAAGATTCTACACGTCGTGTCATGCTTTGCACAACATTATCAAGCAGCTGATGGGGTAATTTATCCCATTACTCTGTCAGTGCACGGATGAGGGTGTCCTTGTTTATTGGAGGGCATTGGCGACCAGCAAGACTCCTCCCCAAAGCATCCCACACATTTTCAATGGGATTCAGATCTAGAGAACGTGCTGGCCATACGAGGCGTTGAATATCTTCGCTCTCAAGACACTCCTGGACAGCGACTGTTCGATGACATGTTGCGTTGTCGTCCATGAAAATGAATCTATCACCGACAGCACCACGGAACATGTGAACATGAGGTAGCAGAACATCATTAATGTATCGTTGGCCAGTCATAGTCCCAGTTGGAAGCACATAGACGGACGTACGGCCATTGATCGTGATGCCAGTCCATACCATGACACTACATGTCGGATATCGGTCCCTTTCCTGTATGTTTGCTGGACAATATGCAGTACCACTATCATGCCAGATCAGTTGTCGTCGACAATCAGACGATAGACTGTATCTACTCTCATCTGAAAAAGAGGACAGCAGACCAGTCGTTATCAGTTTAATTGCGATGTTGATGGCACCATTGCAAACGGGCGGTACGGTGACGTCTGGACAATGGGATGCACACAACAGGACGGCGGCCGTATAGTCCTCCTTTATGCAAAGATCTGGCGACAGTTTTTCGGGAGATCTGCTTGCCAGTAGCAAGCCATCAACTGATTTGCTACCTCACTAGCTGTGCTGCGCCGGGGCTGACACTATGTATCGATCTTCTGCAGGTGTCGTTCTGCAAACACGACCACCCCCCGTGACGTTTGCTACACTCTCATTTTGTTTGAAATGATTTCCAAAGCCTTGAAACAACACTGTGGCTGACGTCGAACTCCCTGGTAACATCTGTTATTTTTCGCCCTTCTTCAATCTTGCCAACAATAAGGCCACGCGTAAAATCATCTAGGTGATGTCGAGAAGACATACTGAAAATTGCAAGTTCGTCAATTGATTCTTTCCCTTTCAACTTTGCGTTTGAACAACAACGGTCAATACGAGTCAAATCCTTTATATCTCTTATCAGCGCTATGACGTCACGAACAAGTTCGGCAATCCAAAATTTGCATACGCACAACACGTCTTACTGTATCCCGCACTTATGCTAATTTCCACATTTTCCTGCCTTCCATTTTATGGTTGCTATCGTTGCTATTGTCATCCGTCCTTAGCAGTTGTCCGGCAGTGTATATCATAATTCTTTGCTTGACATTGCATTGCGCTCACATGTAGGGAAACCTGACTGAAAAGACATTCAAATATTTGCATAATAATTCTCATTGGCGTTAATTACGACTAAGGCGCACATTCTTTTGTTCAGATTAATCCATTCATGCGAATAAATGACGAATATCAATAATTTACCTCTTAAAATATTTTCTTAAACAGCAGTGGTAAGGAAGGTTCATATCTACAAAACCTAATTGTTTAATGCATTCTTAGTCATTCTGCAGTTACACGTATGTTCAAATATACCCATTGTTTAATGCTTGTTGGAAAATGGTCTTCTAAATAACAAATAATCCTCGGTAACTTAAATAGCAAAGATCATTTGGAAGGGAAATTTCTACACCGAATAATTTGATCCATTAAAGAGCATTCCGTCTGGGGGCCAACTTCTCCTTCTTAATCCCCTACTGATCTTCGTTAATTGATGGGAAATTGCAGGCTTCAACTGAAATCTCTCCGCCCGAAATCCCTCTCTTATCAAAATAAAGATGTAAGTGCTTTTGCACGGACAGAAACAATTCCTGTGATTTAAACAGCATTAAACAGTGATTCTTATCGCAATCAAGGTTTCAGTTTTAAAGATAATTTCAAGTCTGTGTTCGTTAGATCGATTAACTAATAACCACATTGCCTCCACTGGGAGTCGTCTAAATGGTAAAGTTAGCACCTGCAATAATGGAGCAACAAATGATTTTACGCAATCCTTCAAATCTAATTTAAATTTAAAGCCGCAATCAGCTTTCATTACCGTGCGTTTCCCGTATAAAGGTATTCAAGGCAACAGAATTTATTTATCGAACGGCATTGTGGGTGCCTGCTGCTTGGAAAACAGTTGAAGCTTCTTTGTAAACATTTTTAATTAAAAATATTGCTTCCAAATCTCCAATATTCTTCACAAAAACTGATCTATCTCTTAAACCTTCAACCAGAAAGAAGTAATAAACATAGTGACAGAAATATGGCCTGACATTTGCTCGAACAAATATATTCGCTGTCTAAGAAGTGGGACGAACGTGGCTGGAACAAGTGCACCTGAGCATCAGAAAGCGTTGCTTTCCCTTAGCTTTGTTATTGAAAGTGGTCATTCAGGAATATATTCGCTGTCTGAGAAGTGGGTCGAACGTGGCAGGAACGAGTGAACCTGCGCATCAGAAGCGTTGCTTTCCCCTTAGCTTTATTATTCAAAGTGGCCATTTAGGAATATATTCGCTGTCTAAGAAGTGAGACGAACGCGGCTGGATCGAGCGAACCTGAGCATCAGAAGCGTTGCTTTCCCCTTAGCTTTATTATTCAAAGTGGTGATTTAGGAATATATTCGCTATCTAAGATGTGAGACGAACGCGGCTGGAACGAGTGAACCTGCGCATCAGAAAGTGTTGCTTTCCCCTTAGCTTTGTTATTCAAAGTGGTCATTTGGAAATATATTCGTTGTCTAAGAAGCGGGCCGAAAATGGATGGAACAAGTGAACCTGCGCATCAGAAAGCGTTGCTTTCCAAATGTTATATCATCATCATCATCATCATCATTGTCAACCATTATCAATCCACTGCTGGACGAAGGTCTCCCCAAGTTTCCTCCACAACGGTCTGTCTTGTGCCAGTCTCCTCCATGTCACCCCTGCATACTTTCGAATTTCATCCACCCATCTCCCATGTGGTCTTCTTCTGGGTCTTTTCCTGTCCCTTGGAATCCAATCTAAAATTTCGGCTGTCCATCGATGATCTGTCCTTCTGGCAGTATGTCCAGCCCATTGCCATTTCAGGGATTTAACTTTGATCATGATGTTTTCCACTCTTGTCATTTTTCGGATCCACGAGTTCCTCTTCTTATCTCTCCTTGTTACACCAAGTATTCACCTCTCCATGCTGTTTTGAGTTGACTGCAGCCTTTGTATGTCTCTTTTAGTTAAGGTCCACGTCTCTGCAATATACGTAAGCACTGGAAGGATGCATTGATCAAACACTTTTCTTTTAAGACATAATGGCATATTGCTCTTGAAAATTATGCTGTTTCTTCCAAAAGCTCTCCAGGCAAGTTTTGTACGCCGATTAATTTCTTCATCAATGTGACCCTCACTTGCTATCTGCTGTCCAAGATAAACGTACGTGTCTGTTATCTCCAGCTTTTCTCCATCAATCGATAAATCTTCATTTCTTGTAAAAGCATTGAACATCACTTTTGTCTTCCGAAAGTTCATTTTTAATCCCACTTCTTTACTCTTGTCAGCAAGTTCCTGGATCATACTCTGCAGCTCTGATGGGCTAGTTGCAAAAATGACTACGTCATCAGCAAAACGAAGGTGGGTTAGATAATCTCCATTAATCTTTATCCCCTTGTTTTCCCAGCTCAGTGACTGAAAAACACCCTCCAATGTGGCATTAAAGAGCTTCGGAGATATGGTGTCACCTTGTCTCACTCGCTTTCCAATTTTTATGTGTGTTGTATTTTCAAACAGCCTAATCTTGGCACTTGCATTTTCATAGATGTTATTAATAATATTAATGTATGCATCTTCAATACCGCAGGTTTTCAGAGCCATTGTAACTGCTGATGGTTTCACCGAATCAAAGGCTTTTTCATAATCGATAAAAGCCATGCACAATGGAAGTTCATATTCCCTCGCTCTTTCAATTAGTTCTCTCAGCACATGGATATGATCTATTGTGCTGTAGCCACTCCTGAATCCAGCTTGTTCTCTCGGTTGAGCCATGTCCAGTGTTACCTTCAAGCGGTGTGAAAGAACTTTAGTGAAGATTTTATAAACTACTGATAGGAGGCTGATAGGTCTGTAGTTTCCGAGATCCTCAATGTCACCTTTCTTATGTAGCAGGATCATTGTAGCGGTGTTCCAATCCTCAGGAATCTTTCCTTCATTAAGGCATCGAGTGAAAATTTGGGCGAGTACTGTTTCGATTTCTCCACTTGCTTCTTGTATGATGTCTACAGTAATTCCATCTTCTCCTGGAGCTTTTCCCCGCTTCATGTTCTTGATTGCATGTGCAACTTCTGCTGGAAGGACTGGAGGAACTCTGGTACTGGTATCTTTCATGATGTCAAATGTTATATATATATATATATATATATATATATATATATATATATATATATATATATATATGTCATTTTGGTTCCAATTTTGCAACGACGTGAGGAAGCACGTAGAGGCAGACAGTTTCATCGAGAGAATCTTGTTCAGCAACGAAGCCACGTTCCACTTGCCTGTTAAAGTTAAAATGACGTAATTTCTCCGAGGTTCTCCAAATGTAAATGTTTTCTGTGTCATGTCATGCTATAAGGATTATGTCCCATTTTTCTTTGCAGAGGCAGCCATCATCGGTAGAATCTTGCATGAAATGTTTCAGCTGTGGCTAATGACACAACTTCAAGATGACAGTGCTAACTTCATTCTCCAAGAAGATGGAGCTTCGCCCCACTTTCAAAAGATGTCCGTGTCTATCTCAATGAGAAGTTAGAGGGTCGTAACAAAAGTTCTGCACACTACCCATTTTTGAGAAAAGTATGAAGTAATGGAGAAAACTTACCTTATTGCCCTTCAATGTATTCCTCTCCGCTGCTACTGACAGCTTGTCAGCGGTGAGGTAAGTCCTGGTTGCCCCGTAGCACGCCATCTTTGTTCAGCTGTCGTATTACTCGGTTCACGTCCAATGATAATTCGTCTGGCGATTAGTAGCAGATGCGACGGAACCGATTTTTTAATTTTAGGAAAAGTTCAAATTCGGGTGGTTTGAGATCAGGGCTGTATGGTGGGTAGGATAAAGTTTCCCAGCCATATTTCGACAAAAGTCCGCGTACCGACGCTGTATCATGACACGATGCGTTGTCATGATTCAAGATAGCTCCAGCTTCCAACAAGATTTTGACGAATTTTCGTTATTAACTTTGTCCTCAAAAAGAAATTGTGCTTCAATCAAGAGTTGATTCCCCACAAACTCCTTACAAGGCAGCGTGGATCTGTGTTGGAGTTTCTCCCCCAGAGTTTCTATTTTTATGTACGAGCTCTGGTCTAATGTCTTGACTCGACCTGAGGAGCTGCACTCTTCTATTTACAAACTCTCTAGCATCCACACACCAAATGATAGCACATCGTTCTGACACAGCTGCGTTGCGGAGATTCTGACCTTGAGATGACGCTATCATATTCCCAATTGCGTCATCCGCTTCAGTTTTAGATTTATGTGTGCAGAACGTTTGTTATGACGTTCGTACAAAACACGTGGATTAGCCGTGCAGCTGCCGACGACCGACTTTGTCTTGCCTGGCCACTGCGATCACCGGATTTAACACCGTGTGATTTCTTCCTCTGGGGATACGATAAGAACCAGGTGTTTGTGCCTCCCCTTGCTCCAATATTTAACTCTTTAACAACCAATACCCTAAAATCTATTATCGCTCTAAATGCCATAAAGCTCAAAACTGTCCGTTGTTTTACTTCTTTGTTTAGTAAAGACAACGGTAACTGAGGGTGACTTCTGCTAATCCCTCATAGGTCTTGTAGGCTTAAAGAACAGGTAAGGGTAGAAAATCTGACTCACTTTGACAGGCGTTTCGGACGGCTATGGTCGTTTGTATGTACGGGCGTTTTAGGCGTTGAGGTCTTTAAAGGGTTAATGGAATTGACATTACCACGTCTATCACTCAGGTGGACCTGGCAACGCTAGTGAGAGTGTGGGTCAAATTAGATTACAGGACAGATATTTGCCATGTCACGGAAGGTGGACACACGCAGCATTTCTAAAATCTGTAAAAAAAACTAGAACACATTTCTCTTTCCATTACCGCTGACTATGTTACCCTATCCGTTACGACCTAGTGGTACACTAAAATCCCGGACACAATTATGACTCAACCTCTATTTGCTACACCAATAAATTTTAAACAGGTATGTACTTCTAACCACCGTAGTTGGTTAAGTCGCTCTGCACAGTGTGGAAGGCGGTTGTTCCTGACGGGGGTTCGAATCCCGGTCCCGCCGGCCATCTAGTCTGACGTTTTTCCGGGGTTTTCCGCAGACTCCCCGTGTTTGGGGACGTGAATGCGTGGATGGTTCCCTCTCAAGTCGGGCGCCGACGCACTTTGTCCTTAAACACCCGTCCTTTGACCCTATTACGATGATGTTCAATGGAATTGGTTCAGTATACCTCCGGAAGAACTTACTAAAGTTTTGTCGCAATAGAAGCATTTTTAGGCAAGTTATAAGGATAATAGCTGTCGAATAAATCTCGTTCCTGTGTCCAGACCTTTGACCCCATTTCGATGATATTCAACAGAACCGGTTCAGTGTACCTCCGGAACAGCATACTAAGGTTTTGTCGCAATTGAAGCATTTTTAGTGAAGTTATGAGGATAATTGCTGTCGAATAAATCTGGCTCCTGTGTCCAGACGTTTGACCCTATTTCGATGACATTCAGTAGAACCGGTTCAGCATACCTCCGGAACAGCATACTAAAGTGTTGTCGCAATAGAAGAATTTTTAGTCAAGTTATGAGGATAAAGGCTGTAGAATAAATCTCGCTGCTGTGTCCTGACCTTTGACCGCATTTCGATGATATTCAATAGAACCGGTTCAGTATACCTCCGGAACAGCATACTAAAGTGTTGTCGCAATAGAAGCATCTTTACGTAAGTTTTCATGCATAAGGGCAATGAAATTAATCCGACTCCTATGTTTTGACCTTTGACCCCATTTCGTACATTTTTAATAGGATTTATTGCCAGGTGGCCCCTTACCACATACTAAAATGTAATCGAAATCGAACTAGTTTTACGCTAGTTATGACTCATAATGGCAATGGAAAGGCTCCCGCTCGTATTTCCTGACCTTTGACCCCATTTCGACCATTTTCAATGGCGTTCATTGCCAGGTGGTGCCTACCACATAAAAAAATTTCATCGAGATCGATCCATTTTTACACAAGTTATGAGGCATAAGTGCAATGGAATGGACCCATTTCCTATGTCCTGATCTTTAACCCCATTTCGCCCATTTTTATTAGGGTTCATCCCCAGGTGGTTCCTACCACATACTAAAATTTCATTAAAATCGAGCTATTTTTACGCGCGGACGGACAGACAGACGGACAAAGCTGGAGCATATACGCTCCTTCAACCTACGGTTGGAAAGCCTAATAAAAAGACGATTGTAATCTGATGTCTCATGGCACCAGACACTTACGGGAATCTTACCACGGTTATTGACGATGAGGAACTTGTAGTTTCCCTATATATTTTAATAAGAACCCGTTTGGAGTTTAAAATCAAAACCCGGAGAGCAGAACGAGATTTGATATTATAAATATAACAACATAAACACGTGTAATAGTCATTACGTGGCTCCAACGTTTACGTAAGATATTTGTGAGTCGAAAGTATTGCAATACTTGGATCACTTTATATTTTCATACGTACCTTCACGACAAAAGCTGACTAGCATTCATAAGTACACTGAAGAGCAATTGAATTAGAGACAGCTGGCGTTATGCAAATATGGCGCTGTGGGCGGTCCTGTAAACGGAAACGACATGACGTATGCAGCGATCCGACAATATAAGGAGTGATGCGACGGGAAACAGTAAGAGTCGGACGCAGTATAGGTAAGACGAAGGATCTAAGCGCATTTGATCGTGGGAAAATTGTCGAGGCCCGAAGAATGGGTCACTCCATCTCGGAAGTCGTGAAGGCACTGGGAATTTCACGAGCCACCGTGTCACGGGTGCACCGTGAGTACATCGAATACGGTAAAACCATCCCTGCAAGGGCCAACCGCCGTGGACAACAGCGTGTGGATGAGCGGGGTCATCGTCGGCTAGCTCGCATTGTAAGAGCGGATAGACGGGTCACAGTGCAAGAAATCACTCGGCAATTTAACGCTGGTGCACAAAAACGTGTAAGCAGCCACACCTTCCAGAACCATCTCCTCGCTATGGGGTACAGAAGCCATCGTCCCACCAGGGTATCGCTGCTGACCGCACGTCACAGGATGCAAAGATTAGCATGGGCGCGGGAACATCGCCACTGGACCCTAGACATGTGGGAAAATGTTGCCTGCACTGATGAGTCGAGATTCACGTTGGTACATGCGGATGGCAGGATACGGGTAGGGCGCAAACCACAAGACGCGATGGATCCTTCTTGCCAGCAGGGTACTCTTCAAGCTGGTGGGGGTGGCGTTATCGTTTGGGGACTGTTTGCGTGGACTGAAATGGCACCCCTGGTATGTGTGACAGCGTCCCTCACAGGTAAACATTACCGGGATATCCTGGACGACCATTTGCTCCCGTTTGTGCGTCTTCAACATCCCACTGGGGAACTCATCCAGCAGCAAGACAATGCAGCTCCCGAATTGTATCCGAATGGATGGATGAACACTCCACCGACGTGACCTCTCTTTCTTGGCCAGCTAGGTCACCTTACCGTAATCCCATCGAGCACATCTGGGATACCATCGAGAGAGATGTCCCTCCCCCCCTCCATCAAATCTTCGTGAATTGTGGGAGCTTGTTCAGTGGTCGTGGATCCGTATGGCTTCCCAACGCTTCCGGTGTCTTGTCGAGTCCATCCCGAGAGGAATCGCCGCAGTCTTCAGGGCGAAAGGTGGTGCTACACGTTACTAGACAGATATCTCTAATTCAATTGCTTTTTAGTGCCATCGTGTTCTACTGTCTTTAGCCATCTGTCTGCCAGTTCTTCGATTCCGCGGTGGTAGCAGTTCTTGTCCTTCGAGGCGAAGAACTCCTTCAACCCAGCTGTCAATTCTTCCTGTTTGTTCTGCGAATAAAATGGGCCATGGACCAGAACAAGTAATAATCCGAAGGTGCTAGGTGCGGTCTACACGCTGGGTGTGGCACCATTTCGATGCCCCTTCGTTCCTGGAGTCTTGCCCGGGTCGATCGCGTGGTATGAGTCCGAGCGTTGTCCTGCTGTAAGAGAACGCGGTTTCTGTTCATCAGTGCCGAGTATTTCTCCTCCAAAACGACATACATCCGCTCAAGGTGTTCAGAGTAGAGATTGGCTTTGATGGTTCGACCGTCAGGAACAAATTCGTAATCGATTATCAGTTCGAAATTCCACGAGAACGGCCTACCTAACCTTTGTTGATCGTCGAGGTTTCTGTCACCGAAGCGAAATTTCTTGAACCATCTGGTTGCGGTGCTCTGGTTCACGAAACCGTCCCCTTTCGCATGAGAAATGTTTCGTGTTGCTTGAGCAGCGTTACGCCCGAGTTGAAACTCGTAAAGCAACCGTTCCCTAATTAGCCAGTTGTGGCTGTTAATCCTTTAGGCTTCCCAACCACAGGCGGAACGAGGACATGCAATGCTGTTCACAGCAACGATTACAATTTTATATCACTTTCGACTGATTGCAGTGCGCGACTTGAACTAGCTTAAACACGTGACATACAAGCAGCAGCACGTGCGTTTATGTAAGTATTGCAAAACTTTCAACTCATCCTAATACAATAGGCAAACATATAAAGTCATAGTCTTTGTTTGTCTCTAGTTCAGAGCCTGTGGGGACCGAAGATCCACGTTGATAGCAGTTCAGCATATACACTATTATTGCATACATCAGCATCACTTGTCACAATTTCAGTTGACTCTTTGATCTCAGTTCCCTTGAAAGTTGTGAATCGGAACATCAGTTTTCTTTCATTCCACAGGGAAATTGCTGCGCATTAAGGTACACTATCTACCAACAAGTAATTGGACACCCCTGCAATCGAAGATATCTGCGGTCCTGATACACGTCACGGCCGCCGCCGTTAAATATCGTGTGGGAAACAACAACGCATCCAGTCGCATGCAAGATGCCACGCAGTTCGGAGCTCTCTGATTTCGAGAAAGGTGTAATCGTCGGGTATCACAGAAATGGCCGATCCATACGTGACATATCCAGCAAGTTGATGTACCCAAAAACGACAGTGGCATACATGATTGGCAAGTGGAAGATGAGAGAGGACTGTCGGAATGTGCCCCGACCTGGCAGACCCACAAAACTGGGAATTAGAGACCGACGGGTGCTGGCCAGATAAATTCGAAAGAACCGCACCAAATCGATGGGCCACATCCTCAAGGACTTTCAACAGGCATCCGGGAGTGTTCTTTTGATGAATACCATCCGTAAAGAAGCCCATCTGCTCGGTTATCGTGGTCGTTCTACCGCTCACAAGCCTTTGATCACCAAGTCCAATAGCGTTGCTCGGCTAACGTGGTGCAAAGAACTTCGACAGTGGACCGTTGAACAGTGGAAACAGGTTCTCTGGAGCGACGAATCAAGGTTCACCCTCTACCGTTCGGATGGCAGGATCTAGGTTTGGCGTCTGCCTGGAGAACGCCTCCTACCGGAATGTATTGTGCCAACTGTGAAGTTCCGTGGCGGTGGAATTATGCTATGGGTGTGTTTCTCCTTGTATGGCACGGGACCCTTGGTCGCAATTCCTGGTAGACTCAAAGCCGAGACCTACTGCACCATTTTGGATGACCACGCGCTTTCTACGTTGTGGCAGTTTTACGGGGTGGACCCATGTTACTTTCAGGATGACAATGCCACCTCTCATGTTGCGAGGTCCACCACGGCTTGGTATGGTAACACTGGGGTTAATCGACTGGACTGGCTTCCGCAGAGCCCGGACCTTAACCCTATCGAGCACCTCTGGGACGAATTGGAGCATCGGCTTAAGGGGTGCTCCCACCGTCCGAAATCAGTGAAGGAACTAACCTGTCTTATCCAAGCCGAGTGGGGAAAAATGCCGCTAGCCGTCGTACAACGCCTGGTTGAGAGTATGCCCCAGAGGGTCGCAGCTCTAATTGCCGCTCGTGGAGGCTCCACCAATTTCCTTTGCTATCACAGGTGTCCAATTACTTGTTGGTAGATAGTGCACAAGGGATTGACTTGTGTCTTGCATCTCCTTTTGGAGACTGCTCTCCTAAGCTGCTGGTTTGTTCCATCATTGTATAATGTTTCTCATTGAAATGTCTGCTCAACATTGAATTTTTCCTGATGTGACCTTACATCAGCTCTCAATGTTACAAAAGCATTCCCATGTAAATACGGATCCTTCTATCACAAAAAGAGGTAATTTCTTACCTCCATTTATACAATATAAATGAAGACGAGTAAATATCTCATTTTTATTTCTGATTTACGGGTAAGATACGTTTATGTTTTACGCAGTATCTTTGAACTAATAAAGCTATCTTGAACCAGTTGGTAGCGCGCTTTCCTAGCGTGCTAGTAATACCGGGATCGATTGCTACCAAAAGCAAAAGGAAATGATACTTCACTTCGTGCATAGTACAAAGCGAGAAAGATGACACCGAATTTTTGGGTGTAATAAGCACGTCTTTTGAATCCGTTCTGACGCAAATTAAATTTATGAAAGCTATTCAAAGTTAATAGAACAGGTAAGAAAAACAATACTGTTTGACGGAAGAAAGAAGTTTTTCATTCGGGTTTTTAATCCTGCAGATATTGCTGTAAACAGAATCGTGAGCTTACGCCCTGTGGTTGGAGACTTGTGCGTTAAGAAATTTATATGAGAGGAAAGGAAGAATTTTTCTTTGCTCTCATATAAAGAATTTTTCAAATCGCACTCTTCGAAACGGAGATATAGAAAAATATAACATGTGTATCTAAGCCCCCTGGCGGGAAAACCATGCATTATTTTAGGAAGAAAGTATTCTCAAAAGGTTTTTTTGATGTGAGCGGTATCGGTCCAAGAAAAAAAATGTTTAATCTAATTTTCAGTCGTCCAGATTTGTTTGCAAATACATCAGAAGCAGAAATTAACACTTATGCCCCATGGTGGACAAAACATTTTTTGCCAAAAATTAGAATTATGTGCAAAAGATTTCCGATAAGGAGGTGTATCCGCTACAGAAGGAATTTTTGAAATCTAAGTTACAGAAACAGTAATAACGCAGAAAACGCAATTTAGCATTGTGCCCCCTAGCAGAAAGTCTATGATTTACTTGAAAATTTTGGATTTACATGAAACACATTTCTCATTGCAAACACTATCCAACAAAGAAGGAGTTTTTCAAATCGCACGCCTAGAACTAGAGATATTGATAAAAATATATTATATGTCTAAGCCCCCTGGCGTAGAAACCATACAGTATTTTAAGAAAAAAATATTCCTAAAAGGTTTGTCGACGTGAGTAGTATCGACAAAGAATATCTAACTGATAAGAAGGTAAGGCTCAGCGAGACGTAACTAGCGCCACTATATTATGCGGCAAAGAATTACTGCCCAGAAGCCAACATTACAGGCTGATGCCGCAGGATGCCGAGCAGACTGAGTTAGACTGAGCATGCGTGTTTGTGTTCAAAGAATATAAACGCTTGTTTGTGTTGGCGTTTTGTTCAAAGGTTTTGTTGTTCTCATCTAGATCTGCGTTTATATTACAGCCATGAAATACACCCACTCCATTCCGATGAATAACAATTCATGGAATGGAGTGGATGAATAACAAGAACAAATTTGAAACCGTTTGAAACAAATTTGAAACCGTTTGAAACAAATATCCTGGAAAACCATTAAAACAACGTTTGCTGAAAAAAAGCTATCGTTACGTTGAAAAAATTAATTTATCAATTATATGAAACTGACTTTTATGAAAAATACCTCGTAATATTGTAAAATGAAAGAGGGAAGCATTCGATTACACAATGCATACCAAACAGACAGCTTTAAGCATACATTCAATCGTGGCGAGTTAGTCCGGTCGGTAGAGAGCTCAGCTATCACGCCAGCGGCCCAGGTTCGAACCTACTCAGATACGAACGGATGTTTTTCCGATCTGTTGAGAAAATTTCTCCAGCGCAGTGCTTTTAATTTACAAACTTCGGAAGGGTAGAAAAAAAATTGTAGCTTTGGGAAACTGCGGTTGTCTTTGCTTTTTTTATTATTATTATTATGGCTGCTACTGGGAAACCAGCCTCAGCATTTTTGACATTTAAGGTATATTGTAAATATGAAATTCATGCCAAGCAACCTGGTATTACTACGGTGCTTAAAGTGAGAATAAAACTGCTAAAATTTCCTTAAAATAATATTAAATGCTAATGTATATATTTGTTTCACCAAAAGAAGGGACAGGAGGGATACTCAGAAAAGAACAACAAAAAAATTCTTTAGTAGACCCAATGAGACCGAAGGAAACAGTCGCAGATCAAAGCTTAGCTTCCTTTCCGTGAAATAGGCTTCCCGTCCCGTGTCTCCTACGCTTTTTGCGCCTGAATGTTAACTTTCCCGCAGAGCATCTGCTGCCGCATTACATGGTGGCGCTGCTGTCGCCTGTTTTACATTATCTCTACGAGAGTTGAGCTTCTTCACGCGAAGCGTTTATATTCTTTGGTATCGATGCACGAACGAAAAATTTTCATTCGAAATTTCAGAACCTCAGATTTTGCTGCAAATACATCAGAAGAGGAAATTAAATTTTACGCCCCCTGGTGGCCAAACCGTTTCTTACCATAATTAGAAATTGTATGCAAAGGATTTCCCATCAAGAGCCGTATCCGGTACAGAAATAAATTTTCAAATCGGAGTTTTAGAATCAGATATATCGGGGAAACGTTATTTACCATTATGCCCCCTAGTGGAAAGTCTATGAATTACTTGAAAATTTTGAAATTATATGCAAAGCATGTAATACCAGAAACTCTATCCAATAAAGAAAGAATTTTTCAAATCGGACCATTAGAAGCAGATATATTGGCAAAAATGAGATATATATTTACTCCCCTGGCCGAAAAACAATGCAATATTTTAAATAGAAAATATTCCAAAAAGTTTTATCGACGTGAGTGGCATCTGCCCACGAAGCTCAGATTTCATGGTAAATACGTCAGAAGCAAAAATTAACACTTAAGGTCAGAAACGCCTGATTAATTTATAACATTCCATAAAAATTCGCTAATGTAGTTTTTCTTACCTTCAATATATCGTATTCTACGGTATCTTACATAAAAAAATATATTACGTTCAGCAACGTCAGTCGCACTAAATTTTCCTTACAATATCTCTTGCTACCCTGATTCTTTCGAGCAGTGTGTTTTGTATCATTGCCATAGTGATTCCAAACCTTTTCACGGTTTCATTGCAGAAATATTCCGCTAAGCTGCTTGTAAAACGACTCTGAAAGGAAGAAAGAACAAATACAGATTGTTACAGGAAGCGTTTTTGAAATCCGGGAAAAATACGATGATCCTGAATCTCGAAAACATTGAAAAAATGTCGGCACGATAAAAATACAAAACACGCAGCTTTTACCCCGCAGCTGAGATGATTTTATTTCTGCTTATTCAATGGAAAGCGAATATGCCATAAGCGTTCCAAAAATAAATTTACGCTTCAAATCTGCAAACTCTGCGAAGTCAGTGTGATGCATGGAAAGCAGCTTCAGTTTTCTTCAGAATTACTTCAGGAAAGGTTTCCAATTTTTCCTTTTGAAGCAAACCTTATCTATAGCGTATACAGGGTGCAGAAATGGAAACTGGTCAGCAGGTCAACGGGTCGACAATTTCTTGCGGTCCAAACGGGTCAACGGGTCGGCAGTTTCTTGCGGTCCAAACGGGTCAACGGGTCGGCAGTTTCTTCCGGGTCAAACGGGTCGAGAATTTCTTGCGGGACAAAAGGGACAACGGGTCGACAATTTCTTGCGGACCAAAAGGCTCAACTGGTCGGCAATTCTTAGCGGGTCAAACGGGACGGCAATTTCATGCGGGTCAAAAGAGTCAACGGGTCAACAATTTCCACGAGTCAAACGGGTCAGCAATTTCTTCCGGGTCAAAAGGGTCAACGGGTCGGCAATTTATTGCTGGTCAAAAGGGTCAACGGGTCGACAATTTTTTACGTGTCAAACGGGTCGGCAATTTCTTGCTGGTCAAAAGAGTCAACGGATCGACAATTTCTTGCGAGTCAAAAGGGTCAACGGGCTGATAATTTTTTACGGGTCGGCAATTTCTTGCTGGTCAAAAGGGGCAACGGGTCAATAATTTTTTATGGGTTAAACGGGTCGGCAATTTCTTGCGGGTGAAAAGGTTCAACGGGTCGACAATTTTTTACGGGTCGGCAGTTTCTTACTGGGTCAAACGGGTCGGCAATTTCTTGCGGGTGAAAAGGGTCAACGGGTCGACATTTTTTTACGGGTCAAACGGATCTGCAATTTATTACGGGTCAAAAGGGTCAACGGGTCGAAAATTTTTTACGGGTCAAACGGGTCGGCAATTTATTGCTGGTCAAAAGGGTCAACGGGTCGATAATTTATCGCGGGTCAAAAGGGTCAACGGGTCGACAATTTTTTACGGGTCAAACGGGTCGGCAATTTATTGCGGGTGAAAATGGTCAACGGGTCAACAATTTCTTGCAGGTCAAACGGATCGGGAATTTCTTGCGGATCAAACGGGTCAACGGGTCGACAATTATTTACGGATTAAACGGGTCGGCAATTTCTTGCGGGTGATACGTGTCGACAATTTTTTACGTGTCAAACGGGTCGACAATTTCTTGCGGGTCAAAAGCGTCAACGGGTCGACAATTTTTTAAGGGTCAAACGAATGCACGATTTCTTGCGGCTCGAACGGGTCGGGACAAGGTGTTCCTGACACGATTTTGATCCCGTTTTATTTCCGTTTTAGTTAGGAAAATAGGAAAAGTATATCAAAGAAAATTGTGCACTGTAGAATTTTGTGCTCGATATTGGTGCTCGCGATATCAAAAGTGATTTGTCATGCAAAAATATGGCCGTCTCTTTCTTAAAGCAAAGAAGATTTCCACCATCCGACCATAAGACGTCGATGTTAACCACACACCCACACCGTATCGTAAAACGATAATTCCTTTTCGTTTGTTTTTTGTACGACTATCTGGAGTAAGGTAATGGTAAACGCCTCTTTCCCTGCTTCTCTGGTGATTCACTGTCTCACACCCCGCGTGTCACATTGTAACTCTGAGACTTAATTTTCTGAGCGCATCTTCTCGGAGGTTTTCGTTTGACATGCTAACATCCCGTTCCTATTGCATATCATGTCGGAATTAATGCCTGATTTCCTAATATGGATAAATTTATTATTAAAGAAACTGAAAAATATGAAGGGCTTATTAGGGGAAATGATGAAATCAACATCCGCATTATGGAAACTTTCAACCCATCACAAGCTTGCGAAACTTGGTGTTAAATAAACAAATGCATCGCCCTTTTCACATTCCAGAAACACATAGCAACCGAAAAATTGTTATTCGGTGAACGCCGGGGAATTGAAACCACGGATCTCTCGATGTCTAGCCGAGCGCGTTAGCCTTACACCACGGTGGCCAACAATCCACGGTGCTATGTGTGTTTTTAAGTCAGCTTCTGACATTATAAATCCGTAAGATGAGCTCAGCTACTGAGACGTCTCCATCTGGGTGGGCATTAACGACACTGGCTATATATTAATTATAGCAGTTAAATCCAAAGGGCGAGATCCAAAGTGAAAATCCTCAAAATACGTGGCGTCTGTAAATAAACAAATACATCGCTCTTTCCACGTTCTAGAAACACATAGCAAATAAAAAAATTTTTTTTCGGTCACCGCCGGAGAATTGAATCCACGGATCTCTCGATATGATATCAGAAGCTGACTTAAAAATATACATAGCACCGTGGATTGTTGGCCACCGAATTTTAAGGCTAACGCGTTCGTCTAGATATCGAGGGATCCATGGATTCAACTCCCCGGCGGTGACCGAATAACAATTTTTCGGTTGCTATGTGTTTCTAGAACGTTGAAAGAGCGATGTATTTGTTTATTTACTGACGCCACGTATTTGGAGGATTTTCACTTTGAAACTTTGTGTTGCTGTGAAATATATTTTGAAGCCTTGAGATGTTACCAAGAAAACAGCAAAATCTGAAATTAACCATTTAGCCGGGTGGAACGAATTAACTCGGGGATAGGAAAATTTGGTTTCAATCAGCTCGAACGAATATATTCGCTATCTAAAAAGTGTGTCGAACGCGTCTCAAATGAGTGAACTTGCTCGTCAGAGAGCGATGTTTTCTCCTTAGCTTCTCAAAGTGGTCATTTAGGGGGATGATTGACACTAATCCTTTCTAACTAATTATCTGCTAAAAGGGCTGTAACAATGTCGAATAACCTAAGAAAAGAAAGAGAGAAGACGTTAGAGACACTTGTTTCGACCCAGTAGGACGTTGTCCCTGTCATGGGAACAAGTGCATCTGACAGCTGCTGGGGGATGCGTGGTGGAGGATCCATAGAGCGATCAACGCGATCGAGGTAGTTCCACAGATGTTCAGTTGGGTTTAAGTCTGGGGAATTAGGTGGCCAGGGAAGTACTTTGAAGTCTTCATCGTGCTCTTTCAACCACTCTCAGACATTTCCAGCTGTGTGACACGTCGCATTGTCGTGATGGAAGATCTCATCTGCCCCAGGGAAGACCATCAGCATGAATGGGTGTACGTGGTCTACAAGAATAGATTCATCACGAATTCAGTCCATAGTGCCTTCCACAGGTATGAGTGAACCTAGAGAAAGCCACAAAAACATTCCCCAGACCATAACGCTGCACCCACCAGCTTGTGTTCTTCCAGCAATGGTTGAAGAGTGTTTGTTCTCCGATGTTTCTCGCCTTATACGCGAACGTCCATCCGTTCGATGAAGCAGAAAACGATACTCATCAGAGAAGGAAATCTTTTGCCAATCAGCGGAGGTCCAATTTCAATACTGCAGTGCAAATATAAGCCTTTTCTGCCGATGCACCTTCGTTAGGATAGGTGCAGTGTACATCCGTCTGCCTAGGAGCCACATACGCAGCAGGGTTAAATAAACTATCGTTTTAGACACACTTCCGGTAGCCCCTGGTTCATTCAGCCAGTGAATTTCTCCACTGTACCGTATCGATATGCCCTCACGCACCTTCGAAGCCGACGTTCACCTCTCACATCAATGGCACGTGTTGCTCCGCAGTTTGCATGTCGCTTATTCGTAATGGTGCCATTTCTCCCATCACGATACACTTTAACCACAGCAGCACGCCAACAGTTCTCAAACTGCGCTGTTTGAAAAATACTGCCACCCTTGACCCAAAAGCCGATAATTATCCCTTTTAGAAAATATGATAAATCGCTCCTTTTTTCCATGACAACAGCGATTGTAATGTTCTGCAGAATGCCTACACCACATCTTATATGCCCTCCAAGCATACTCACGACACATGCCTTCATTCATTGTCTACGTTCTGTTGACGTCAAAAGAAGGTGATCACAATAATGTGTCTCGACTGTGTATGATCATGCATAGTTATAAATTGAGTTTCGAATTTATAGTTCATATCAGATTTGTTAGGCTCAGTTACGGATCCGGGGCAGGTCCAACTATATAACGTTCGCTGAGGGGCCTATAATATTTGGCAAAACTTGGGCAACTTCTTAAGCTGCCGATTCTTAAGAAAAGAAGAAATAACATCAAACCCTTAGGTGGCGAAGCTGAGCCACCCCGAGGGCGCTGTGGGAGAAGCCCCGGCTTATGACCATTCGTCCATGAAGGGTCAAGGTTCGAATCCCGGTGAAACGCAAATGTTGGGTTTGTTTGACGGCATTGGTTATCTCCCCTCCCTGGAGTCAGTGGCCCTAAATTACGGACGGGCGAATGCTTGGGTCCCATTCAGTTGCTCACTGTGGACGTTAAACCCCCAATAAAAAAATAAATAAATAAAATAGCGAAGCTGATGGGAGTGTAAAAAATATTCGATATATGGGTACATCATTATAACCTGACAGAAAAGGAAAGGCTTATTTTTGGCATATTACATTATGTCAGGATAAAATTAGTCAATCATAAATTATTCGGTTGTCGGAAAAGTCATGACGTATTTTAGCCATGTTTTTCAAAGGTCATTTATTGATAGAAAGAACAAAGATCAATCAATGATATAATGCCCGTTTTGTTCGATAACCTTTTGCCATCTTTCAGTGAGCTGCAGAATGTCTCGTTCATAGAAGGACCTGTCTTTCGTGGCGAAAAGCTATACAAGGTGCTGATTTACAGCCTCATCTGAATTGAACGTTATACCACGCAAGGACTGTTGAAGAGGGAGAAACAAGTGGAAGTCTGACGGCGCAAGGTCGGACGAGTATATTGGGTGTGGCAACACATTCAACCCAAGCTCCAATAATTTTTGGGCGAGCAATCAAACTTGTGTGTGGTCTCGCGTTGTCGTGATGAAACACAACACCTATACGATGAACGAGCCCTGGACGTTTCAGGATGATGGATTCGTTCAAACTGTCCAATTGCCGACAGTACACATTCGAGTTGATTGTTTTGTTCCGTGGTAGGAGCTCGAAAAACACACCTTTAAAATCCCACCATACTGAGACCAGAACCTTCTGCTGATGAATGTCTGCTTTGGATATCGTTTGAGGCGAAGCATCACGTCTGGACCAAGACCGCGCAGCACGTTGTTGTACACAATCCACTTTTCGTCACCAGTTATCAGTAGCTTCAAAAAAGGATCGTTTTCCTGACGTTTAATGAGCATATCGCAGATGTTTATCCGCGCCGTCAATTGAGCTTCTTTGAGTTCATGAGGAACCCACATATCGAGCTTTCTTACGTATCCCAGCTTCTTCAGGTGGTCGCGGACGCTTGAATGATGGATGTGCAATGTGTCTGTAATCTCTCGTGTCGTGTAACGTGGGTTTGACATGATCAATGCCTTGATTTCGTCGTCATCCACCTCGGCTGGCCTTTCGGACCGAGGAGCATCGTTGAAGTCAAAATCCCCAGCACGGAATTTTGCGAACCACCGCTGGCACTGACGTTCTTGTAGAGCATTATCACGGTACAATTTACGCAACTTTTTACAAGCTTGACGCGCGTTCTGCCCTTTACGGAAGTAAAACAGTAAAATATGACGAAAATGCACAGATTGGTCTTCCATCTTCAACTTGATGTCACATCTCCGCAAATCAAACAAATCGCTCACTATTCCTTTTAGATTGCAGCTAGAACTGGCACCTGTCGAATGTCATAGCAATAACAGAGCTGCGCATGCCTCTAGTACTTCCGAAACCGCCCAACCGCCATCGGGTGCCAAAATACGTCAGGACTTTCCCGACAACCCAATATTTATCAATTAAATGAAAACCGAACCGGTGGCTCAGTGGTTTACGCACTGGTTTCTGACCATTCGTCCCGAAATAGGTGAGGCATGGATGATGTGTTTGTCTTATGGTACGTGCTCCCTCCCATCATTGGAACCAATGACCCTTAATTAGGAAAAGCAACTGCTTATAGCCCATCGAGTTGCTCAGCGTGGTCGTGATACACAAAAAAAAAAAAAAAAAAAAAAAAAAAAAAAAAAAAAAACGATTTCTGATGCGCTGGTTTACACGTTCCGGATATATTCAGCCCACTTCTTAGACAGCGAGTACATTCGTTCCTGCTGATTCCAGTCCATTTCTTAACCCCGAGTTAATTTGTTCATTCCAGTTAAAGGGTTGAGTTTAAAATCCTTGAAAAACACATTATTCTCTGCCGCCAGGAACCGTTTTATTAGTGCAGAAAAACAGACGCCACGAACAGATGGGAGAATCTCCTAATCTCTCTATTCTAAAAAAAAAAACAATTTATTGCCGTTGCAGACGCTGTTTTAGAAATTTCGCGACAATCGCGCTATCCTAGCTCGCAGCGCAAAACGTATTAAACACAAATATATGACATTTACTTCGTTTGTAGATAACTGTTCGGAGAATATGCTGAAAAAACCCGTTTTTCGAATCTGGCGATACTTCAAGAGTTTTTTGTATTTCAAAGTTAAGGTAAACAAAAAAGTGCTATCAGTTCTCGTTCCGGACACACTAACAGCAACAGAACCACGAAACTTTGAAGTTATGTAGAATCGTTGCCAAATTTTTGCATCTTGTCGCCCTGTTTTTGAATTTCTATTTAGTTTACGAGAAATTAAATTTTTAAAGTTCACAAAATTTATTTCGTGATCGGATCCATTTTAAAAAGCGGATATATGGCTAACTATAAATCACAACGCATTGCAAGTTTTACAGCATAAACTCAGAACTATCATTCTTTTTTTACCACTAAAGTTTTTAAGAAAAAGTCTTTTTCTGATTTTTAAGCATTTTTTAAAGCCACAAAGAAAAGAAACTAAGCGGCTTACTCTGCCTTCAGCTTAATCACACCGGAAAGTTCTGGTCCCGTGACCTGATGCCATGGTGACTCAGCTGTTTTTAGCACTTTCTTCTCATTGGGTGAAAGAACAGGCTACAATCAAACTGGTAATGACGCAATTCTTAATGACATAGCGACGCTTTTAAAGTTCTGCGTTTTCCGCCGGCATACGTGAATACCTATGTAAATATACGCGTTCGCCGCGTATATACTGTATAAAGCAAAGAGGGAAGTGCGAGTGTGTTTCTCCGCAAATTGTTCGACCACTTCTAAATGACCTAGAAATCTGAAAATTGGCATGCTGGTAGTTCTAAAAGTCCGGATATCTGCAAATGCACAAAAACTAAAAAAAAAAAAAAAAAAAAAAAAAACCCCAGCACTTTGAAACATTGTCTGCTTGAATTTTTCTGCCACTTGTACACCTAGAAAAAACCCTAAAAACCAAAAAATTAAAAATTGTGGCTTAAAACAATAAATTGTTTTAAAATGCCGATATATTTAAAGATCATTTTGTCGGAATCACTGAAATGCTTTGAAAATTTTAAATTTTAATTTAAAATTAAGGGGCGTCGATTTTAAATCAAAATTTAGATTGGTTCCGTTTTAAGTCAAACCGTATGTATTGACGTCACGACGCTGTTCTAAATCGTGAAACAGTTACAAATTTTAAATTACTTTTCTTTCCATTATTTACTTTTCCTTTTCTTTAATTTTATGTTCAAAAAAGGATTTTATAGATTCGCCGTTCGAAGAACGGGCATGATTGCTAGTTGCTGTAAAAACATTCCTCAGTTAGTTGTTTCCAGACCATTTCATAACACAACCACAGCTTTCTTGCACCACTGAGCTTACGATGTAAAAAAACTTCTATGATTTTTTTGTGATTCCTTTCGTAAGTTTACGAAGTATATTCCCGATTAAACTTTTGCCATAAAATCCCGGAAGGAAACTTTATTTTCACGGAATTTTCGTGTATCAGGGAAATTCTGAATTTTCAGAGTCCTTTCGGCCTTTCCTTTCGTATATCGACGGAAAATTGCCGTGAGAAGCGTTAACGGAAAGTTCTGAATTTTCAGAAACCTTTCCGCAATTTCTTTCGGACATTAACGGAAAATTCTGAATTTTCAAAAACCTTTCCGCAATTTCTTCCGTACATTAACGGCAAATTCTGAATTTTCAGAAACCTTTCCGCAATTCCTTTAGTATATTAACGGAAAAAACTGAATTTAAAGAAACCTTTTCGCAATCTCTTACATTAACGGAAAATTCTGAATTTTCAGAAACCTTTCCGCAATTTCTTTCGTACATTAACGGAAAATTCTGTATTTCCAGAAACCTTTCCGCAATTCCTTTTGTACATTAACGGAAAATTCAGAATTTTCAGAAACCTTTCCGAAATTCCTTTAGTATATTAACGGAAAATTCTGAATTTTCAAAAACCTTTCCGCTATTTCTTTCGTACATTAACGGGAAATTTCTGTCCTCACTTTTTTAATATCAAAATGATGGAACATTTCTGGTAATAGGACAGGTTCCCGGAAATATACTTGAGGTTTGATTAAATATTAAATTTCAGCTATCTGTCGGAGGAGCTGATTTCGAAGAACTGTAGCAAGATCGCATATTGCACTGAGAAAAAAAGTTTGTTTGAAACAACAAAATAGTTTGTTGAGCTGTTTTGTGGATTTATTTTGTTGCTTTAGCCAGACTCCATCGGAGTTGTTTTGTTGGCAACACAAAATTATTTCCTTGGCTATATTTTATTAATTCAATTATATTGAGGTGGAATCGAACTTACGCCAAAGATCACGTGATTACCAGCTGCTCCATACGGGCACTACCAGACTACCAATGACCAGAAAAATCTCGTTTTGTGCTTAAGATTTCGTTTTGAATTATGGCTGACTGCGAATTTTTATTTGCGATCTGTTCCTGACCGAAAATAAAAATTTGCACATGAGGGGATGATAAGAGTTGTAATTTATGTGTAGAGCTTGATTTCATGTATAGGCTATATATAGAGGGTGTTTCAAAATTCGTGCGACAACCACAGATTGCATGGTGATAGTACCCTGGAGCATATAGAGCGTTAAGAAAAATATTACAATTTTTTTATGTCTAACCAAAAATGTCAATAATTTGTTTCATCCAAAAGCTAAGGAAAGCATTTAAAAAGAAATCGGATTTATAAACATGTTACACACGCATCAAAATAGTGTCAATACATTGTTATGTGTCAAGTACAAATCGTCCGTGAACATTCCACTAGGTAATGAACTGACCTTGAAATGCTGAATTCGCAGATAAGAATTTCTTCGTAAGAACAGGTATATCCGAGTGGTCTGCACGTCTAGTTCAGAAGGTCTCAGGTTAGCATCCGCTGGGAGAGAGACTTTTCCCTGGCTCTAAAGAAATTTCCTCGTGAGGTAACACCGTCCAAATTCACTTAAACACCACTAGAAAATAAATATGGCGGGGGTATGGTGAACATCCCAGAAATAGAAAATGAAGGACACACAATGTCGAAGGGCACCGCCTAAAATTACTGCACCGGCGAAGTGTTGCCATCAGAAAAAAAGCTTAGGAACCAAATGCCCCCGCAACATAGCTCTAAATTTTGTTGGAGCAAGAAATTACTGTGTCATATGTTTGGTTGCAGCAACAAAACATTTTATCACGCGTTAACAATACATATTGTTGGATCAAACAAATTCCCAAAAATCGACCTAGGCATTCTGTTAAATGAAACAAAAGGTTTTGTCATGTTAACAATAAATCTTGTAGAATCAACAATAACTTTCCGCAAAATACTTTTGCACATTCAACAAACATTTTTGTTGACTGCATATCGACAATTTTTTTGGTTGATTCAACAATTTTTTTGCTGAATTAAAAAAAACGTTTTTGTCAGTGTGTGGATAGCATATCACATGAAATTTTTCTTACTGTAAAATCGGATATTTCTTCCCCTCCCCCGCTTTGTACAGCAGCTATTGTACATTGCGCTATCGTAAAAATCCTAGTGCTTGAACTATTGTACACTTGTTTGTAGCATGTCTATGGATCAGTCTGTGAACCCCTTAAGACAAAAGCTGTTATACACTGGCGTGCAAAAATAAAGGACGATGCGGTTTTTCGAATGTAACATCGTGCAGAAGTGCTCCACATCGACTCAAATCATACCATAAGATCCCCAAGATGTAAGAATATGGGACAAGTGAGCAACACCGTCCAAACAAGGAATCCAAAGGATACAAAGGCACTTTATTGAAAAGGTAGTTTCGAGCACAACTGGACAGAAGACAGAAACGACCATGTGACAGGCGGCTGCCAAGAAAAATCCAGTCTTTAGTACGGGATATGATCACCCCTGGATTCGTTGCAGGATTTACAACGTCTGTCCATGTTGAGGACGAGGTTGTCAAGGAGCTGTTGAGGCACTGCGGCCCATTCCTCTTGTAGCGCCAATCGCAGCTGCGGAATCGTTGCTGGCGGCTGTTGACGTGCTGCCAGGCGTCTTACGAGAAGGTCCCACACGTGTTCCATTGGATTTTAGGTCCGACGACCTTGCGGGCCAATCCATGTGTTGAATATCTTCCCTCTCCAACAGCTCTGCGACAGCCACTGTACGATGCGCTGTAGCGTTGACGTCCATGAAGAGTAACTCAGGACCAACAGCACCTCTAAACAGACGCCCGTGAGGCAGGAGAACATCGGTACAATAGCGGACACCAGTGACTGAACCTCCTTGGAAGATGTGGAGGTCAGTATGACTACCAAACATGATACCGCCCCAAACGAGAACTCCGCCACCTTCAAACCTGTCCCTTTTGATGATGTTGGACGTGTGATTGCGTGTTCCCTGCTCTCTCCAGATGTGTATACGTCCAGAATCGCTCGTCTGACTAAATTGGCTCTCATCCGTAAAGTGAACTCGACCCCATTGCTGATGTGTCAAGTTCTTGTGTTCCTGGCACCACAGAAACCACCGTCTCCGATGAGCAGGCGTTAATGGCACACATCGTACTGGTCGTCGTGCAAATAGACCACCTTTGTGCAGCCTCCTAGCCACGGTAAAACGCGATAACGGACGTCCAGTTGTCTGTTGCATGTGCCTTACGATTTCTCCCGCTGTCTGCCGTCTGTCTCTTCTCGCCTGTAGGACAATATACCGGTCGTCCACCGCCGTGGTTGCTCGTGGACGACCACTGCTGAACTCTCGGACAGCTGTTCCTGTCTTTTGAAATGCTCTCCTAGCTCGTGAAACGATGCTGTGAGCGATCCCGAACTCCTCGGCCACACTAGTCACACTTCGACTTCCTTCCAACTTCCCAATGACGCGACCTCGGGTAAAGTCATCCAGATGTCGTCTACTGGATTGCCTGTTGTCCATATCACACGGTGGCAGCAACTCGACGTTGTTCAAACCGCTGTACACCGTGCAATAGCTTTCACCGAATTGCTGAGCGTACACCGCCCGTATGCTTTATACCCATCCGACACCCCCCGCCTACGTCATGCTGCATATATGCGCATGCCGTACCGTACCGGACCCTAGTCTATCTTCTGAGTGGTCTTTCGGTCCGTTCTGCCTGCTCGTTCCGTTGTTATGCTAAAATCTCCTCTTCGTCCTTAATTTTTGCACACCAGTGTATACATCAAGAGTTTATTTTATTTTTAGTTTTATGAAATAATACTATAAAGGCAGTATATTTCACGTTTTCTTAAAGATAATTGAAAGTTGTTGTCAGTTTAGTAAACTCTCAAGTTCCAAAGCATTCTGTTGCTTCGAAAAATCATGATAAAATAAATCCGTAATTTGTACACTGAGAAAAACGTTTTGTTAATTCAGCAAAAAAAATGCTGAATCAATAAAACAACTTTGTCGATATGCAGTCAACAAAAATGTGTGTTGAATTTACCAACGTATTTTGCTGAAATTTATGGTTGATTCAAAAAAATATTTATTGTTATCATGACAAAACGTTTTGTTCATTTAACAAAATGCCTAGGTCGACTTTTGGAAATTTGTTTGATCCAAAAATACGTATTGTTATCGTGATAAAGCATGTAGTTGAATTAACAGAATATAGCCAAAGAAAAATTTTGTGTTGCCAACAAAACAATTCCGATGCAGTTTGGCTAAATCAACAAAATAAATCGACAAAACATCTCAACAAATTATTTTGTTGTTTTAAACAAACTTTTTTTTTCTCAGTGATAAGTTTTCTACAGAAAAAGTACAGTCTTTACAAACCTTATTAAAAAATAATAAGCTTCAACAGAAAGTAAATTGCCATAGTTCAGTCAACTTAATACAGTATAACAAAACAAAACAAGTATACGCTCAATTCTGATTGAGCCGTGAGTTTGGAACATAGGACTAAAACTTGAAGATCGGGGAGTTGAAATGAGCTACTCGAGTACGGTTTCAAAGCTTTTATTTAATTTGTTATAGCCAGCACAGGTCTATGATATGAAAATTAGCTTACATAATTTTTATAAATAATGCTGCATACATTGCAAGCACAAAGCAGAGTTCGAGATAGGCCGGGTACGGGTTCGATCGGTGTGCTGGATTTTTGTTTGGAGACGGCTACTTTCAAGCGTTCTTGATACTCTTTAGTTCTTTGGGCTGCAGTCTTCTTGGGCTTCTTACATTTGTCCTCACTTGCTCTTGCCTCTGGTTTTGGTTTTCTCTTATTTTGCTTGCGTTCATTGTGCGAATTCCGCGGCATTGTCGAAAATGTTAACCCGTTCACACGAAAACGATTTGTTAAAATTTTAGTTTAAACCACTGGCATATGTTCTTTATACACTGAGTGTCCACTTTATTATGACCACCCCCTCCGTACCTCGTTGGGCCACCTTTTGCCTTTAATACTGCGTCGATTCTTCGTGCCATGGACTCCACGAGATGTTGATACGTGGTTTGTGGAATCTGAGACCATGCTTGATGAATAGCACTTTCCAGGAGTGTGAGATTGCACGGTTGTGGATCCAGCTGTCTGATGGCTCGTTCAACTTCGTCCCACAAATTTTCAATGGGGTTGAGATCTGGAGATTGTGGGGGCCACCTAAGCAAATTAAACTCACCGGCATGTTCCTGAAACCAATCCTGTACAATACGAGCACTATGGGTGGACGCATTATCTTGTTGAAAATAGCCCTTGTCATTGGGGTAAACCATCCACATGACAGGATGCACTTGGTCCGCAACGATGTTTAGATATGATGTGCCAGTCAGACGTTGATTAACACGAATTAAAGGGCCCAAAGCATGCCAGGAAAACATTCCCCAAACCATAACGTTGCCTCCACCAGCTTAAAGGGTTGTAGCAATGCATTTGGGGTCTATGCTTTCGTGCTGTTTCCGCCAAATTCTCACTCGGCCATCGGCATGGTGCAACTGAAAACGTGATACATCTGACCACATAATTGTTTTCCAATTATCGACTGTTCAATTCTTGTGCTCCTGTGCGAACTGGAGACGTTTTCTCTTGTTAACTGCAGACAGCAAAGGTGTTCAAACAGGCCTTCTGCTGCCATATCCCATCCGATGCAGTGTACGGCGAACAGTGCGTGCAGGGATTATTTGAGGGGATCCTTGATTAAGATGGTCTGTAATTTGCTGCACTGTTGCCTTTCTGTTGTGTGCTTCCAGTCTCGACACTCTCCGTTCTTCCCGAGCAGTTACTAGTCGAAGACGACCACACGTTGCACGTAGAGACTCAGTTTTTTGGCTGACAGTCCAGTCTTTAATTACTTTAACAACAGCTGATCTGGAACATTTCACGAATGCGGCGGTTTCGGTGATACTCGCTCCATTGCTCCGAGCTCGTATAATCATCCCACGTTGAAAGTCCGTTAAATCGCATTTTTTACCCACCTCGTCACCCAAAAATCGCTTCTACTACTGTCGCAAGCACTAAGCTTTCTTTTTTTTGTACTAGCCTCGCCCTCTGGCGGCAACAGCGTGCAGTCGTAGCTCATTTGCTTAAAACTGTCAGGTGGTCATAATAAAATGGCCACTCAGTGTATATATGAAAAGATCTCGTCGAGAGCTTTAAAACCAAACCACGCACAGTTGTGCTGCGCTCACGGTTATCCAAATAGACTGAGTCAAACTCGGCTTTTTTTTTTTTTTTTTTGATTGGAGGTTTAACGACCACCGTGAACAACTCAATGGGTTATAAGCAGTCGCCCGTCCTTAATTTAGGGTCACTGGTTCCAGGGAAGGGGAAAGAGCCAGTGCCGTAAGACAAACACAACATCCATGCCTCACCGTGATTCGAACCCGGACCCCGTTCGGACGAATGATCAGAGGTCATCGCTTAGACCACTGCGCCACCGGGGCGGCAAACTCGGCTTCAACTTAGAAATATTGCATCATCTCCCACGCGCACAGGGAATGAGAGGGGCGTCGCGCGCACAATGTATTGCGCAGTACGATAATTGGATTCCATGCAGTTTACGAATATGCTAACATAATGAGTGTGCCGCACGTATTTTTAACGCTGTAATTATTTCAATTGGGACCTGTTTTTGTTACAGGTGGTCGGCCGTAAGTCGCCCAATACTATCCTCGGAGTTAGACCTAGTCCTATGTCACAAATCATCATTGTGGACTTAATATCCTACCTTATGTGTGTGCGGTCTACCCATGGGGTCTGTAGCTCAGTTGTAGCGCATGTTATTCCCATAGTAAAGGTAGCTGGTTCGAAACCCGCTGTGAGCGAAGTGAGGGAATTCGTAAATCAGCTGTAAAATGAAATTTTCGGAAAAGCACGGAACGGGTTTTTCTGAAATAAACGGAATTACTAACTATGGAAATGTTCTGTTAAAATACTGAATTTAGAAATAACGGAAACTTTTTAAAATGGAAATTTCGTTCAAGGACGGGCACTTAATCAAATCTTGCAGCACGTAATTTTCAGGAATCTTCCTGGAATTCACACTAAAAAAATCTACTTAAAAATAAGAACCTGACCCTACTCGTCTTTTTTTAAGTACAATCGTATCGCAAACGAGTACGTGACATGCTCAAATATAAGTAACCATATGTGCTTACAAATAACTGCGTCAATAAATATAAATATAATCTCTTACTACTTCATTTTAGATATTATAGATTCCAAGGGAAAGTTGTTTAATAAATTTGCAAAGTGACACACATAAATAATTAGTACAACAAAGTCACTGATCACAAGTAATTTATTTAATTATGCATAAAGTATCCTTTTTACATTAACTGTGTATGTTTCAATCTCATATCGCTTCATCACCATATTTGTCATGAAATTGTGCTGTCCATTTGCGAAGCATGTGACACGAGTATATCTATTATTCCAGATGTGCCATCGTATAATATACTTCCAGTTGATTCTATGAATAAGTGAGTATGTATGGAGTAAAACCTATTCCAAATATGAAACCGAACCGCGGACGGCTTAGTGGTTAGCGATTCAGCCTACTGATGGAGGGACCCCAGGTTCAAACCCAGACTACGAGTGTGAATTTCTAACCATCCAGGTTAAAGTTCCTAATTCCTCTCTGCCTTCTATGTGCAAAATCATAGTCTTGTACGGTGGCGCCATTTAGTGTGCTCTCTCTCACTTACAAACTATCCTGTCAGAATCGCTAGATTCCATCTAAATTCCTTCAGTTTCTGTTTCCTGCCCGAAAGGGAACAGAAACTGAATTACGTTAGAGCACATATATTTGAAATATATGGATTTTTTTTTGTACATAGATATTTGAAATATATGTACTCAAAAGTGAGTGCGTAAATTTCTAATTACAAATACCAGATGTACTCACAATTGATTCCCTGTACGTATTCAAAAATGAGTACGTGTCTTTTCCAAAATTGAGACACAAGTACTTGGATCTAATAAAAGCATAGAATACTCAAAAATGAGTACATTTCGCCTTTAAGTACCAATTTTTGACAGGGCACACCACTTATTTTCTAGAGTGTACAAGAGCTCAACTTAAGACGTATATGATATTATTTTATATATCATCATCATCATCATCATTGTCAACCATTATCAATCCACTGCTGGACGAAGGTCTCCCCAAGTTTCCTTCACAACGGTCTGTCTTGTGCCAGTCTCCTCCATGTCACTCCCGCATATTTACGAATTTCATCCACCCATCTCCCATGTGGTCTTTTTCTGGGTCTTTTCCTGTCCCTTGGAATCCAATCTAAAATTTCGGCTGTCCATCTATAGTCTGTCCTTCTGGCACTATGTCCAGCCCATTGCCATTTCAGGGATTTAACTCTGATCATGATGTCTTCCACTCTCGTCATTTTTCGGATCCACGAGTTCCTCTTCTTATCTCTCCTGGTTATACCAAGCATGCACCTCTCCATGCTGCTTTGAGTTGTCTGCAGCCTTTGTATGTCTCTTTTAGTTAAGGTCCACGTCTCTGCACCATACGTAAGCACTGGAAGGATGCATTGATCAAACACTTTTCTTTTAAGACATAATGGCATATTGCTCTTGAAAATTATGCTGTTTCTTCCAAAAGCTCTCCAGGCAAGTTTTGTACGCCGATTAATTTCTTCATCAATGTGACCCTCACTTGATATCTGCTGTCCAAGATAAACATACGTATCTGTTATCTCCAGTTTTTCTCCATCAATCGATAAATCTTCATTTCTTGTAAAAGCATTGAACATCACTTTTGTCTTCTGAAAGTTCATTTTTAATCCCACTTCTTTACTCTTGTCAGCAAGTTCCTGGATCATACTCTGCAGCTCTGATGGGGTAGTTGCAAAAATGACTACGTCATCAGCAAAACGAAGGTGGGTTAGATAATCTCCATTAATCTTTATCCCTTTGTTTTCCCAGTTCAGTGATTGAAAGACATTTTCCAATGTGGCATTAAAGAGCTTCGGAGATATGGTGTCACCTTGTCTCACTCCCTTTCCAATTTTTATGTGTGTTGTATTTTCAAACAGCCGAATCTTTGCACTTGCATTTTCATAGATGTTATTAATAATATTAATGTATGCATCTTCAATACCGCAGGATTTCAGAGCCGTGGTAACTGCTGATGGTTTCACCGAATCAAAGGCTTTTTCATAATCGATAAAAGCCATGCACAATGGAAGTTCATATTCCCTCGCTCTTTCAATTAGTTCTCTCAGTACGTGGATATGATCTATTGTGCTGTAGCCACTCCTGAATCCAGCTTGTTCTCTCGGTTGAGCCATGTCCAGTGTTACCTTCAAGCGGTGTGAAAGAACTTTAGTGAAGGTTTTATAAACCACTGATAGGAGGCTGATAGGTCTGTAGTTCCTGAGATCCTCAATGTCACCTTTTTTATGTAGCAGGATCATTGTAGCATTGTTCCAATCCTCAGGAATCTTCCCTTCATTAAGGCATCGAGTGAAAATTTGGGCGAGTACTGTTTCAATTTCTCCACTTGCTTCTTGTATGATGTCTATAGTAATTCCATCTTCTCCTGGAGCTTTCCCCCGCTTCATGTTCTTGATTGCATGAGCAACTTCTGCTGGGAGGACTGGAAGAACTCTGGTACCTTTCATGATGTCTGGAGTACATGTATCATCCCTTTCATATAGTTTGGAGTAGAAATCTTTCACTCTTGTCAAAATTTCGCCTCTATTTCTTGTTATAGAACCATCTTCTTTTCTCAGAGCCATAATCTGTTTTCTTCCCTTACTGAGATGTCCCTTTGCTATCTTTAGGCTTTGGTTGTTTTCAATTGCTTTCCTCACTAGCTCACAGTTGAATTTCCTTACGTCTTCAGTGATACTTTTTCGTGCTGTCTTGCATAGCTCTATATATTCCACTTTGGAAGTCACATCTTCTTTAGTTGTCCTCATCTCTCTTCTTTTTGCATCAACATTTTGGTTTTTCCTGATAATTTGTTTACATGCAACTTGTTCTTAGACCCAGCTAATTTTGTTGCTGTTTCCATAAGAGCTTTGGTTACTTTTCTGTTAACTTCAGAAATATCCACTTCTTCCAATGTTAGGCCTTCTAAAGCAGAGAATCTGTTCTTCAGTTCCAACTTGAAAGTATTATGGTGTTTTTTAAGGTTGGTTATGTCAATACATTTTGTTTGTCTTATGAGCTTGCCACGTTCCAGTTTAGTGTTGAGGTGCATCTTACATCTCACCAATCTATGGTCACTACCTGTGCTGAACTTGTTTAGCACACTGCAGTCTTCGATGACGAATTTTTTGTTACACATAATAAAATCAATTTCACTTGTCGTCCCAATTGGATGTCTCCATGTCCATTTCCTGTGTGGCTTTTTCTTGAAAAAGGAATTCAAGATGAAAAATCCTTCTGCCTCTGCAAACTCAACGAGAGTATTTCCACGCTGGTTTCTGTTGCCGTGACCGAATTTACCTACTGAAGTTTCATTCTGTTGCTGTTGCCCTATTTTTGCATTGAAATCTCCCATAATTATCTTCAAGTGCTGCTTATTTTTATTATTTAGATGACGAATTTCCTCATAAAATTCTTCAATTTCTTCTTCAGGATGACTTGTGGTGGGTGCATAAGTTTGAATAATCTGAGCCTGGTATCTTCTCGATAGTTGGATAACGAGTCGTGCAGCTCTGTCAGAGGAACTTTCAACTTCTACCACTTTATCCTTCAGTTTCTTGTTTATTATAAATCCAACACCACTAGTTCTGCCAGTATCTGTCCCACGATAATAGAAGAGATGTCCACTTTTCAGTTCAATGAGATCTTCTCCTTTTCTCCTTACCTCACTCAGCCCGACGATGTCCCACTTGATCCTTTGTAGTTCCTCTTCCAATTCAAGAAGCCTTGAACCAGAAGATAGGGAGCGTCCGTTGTAGGTAGCCAAGGTCAGCATCAAATGGCAGCCTAGTCCGGTCCTCCGGGGATTCTTAGCACCCTCTGCCTTCATGTCGCACTGGCCGCTGCCTTGGCCAGGTACATTCCAGCTGCCGGAGACTGAGGGCCAAGATTTAAGTTGTAGAGTCATTTTGGAGGTGTTTGGCCATAACTCACATACTGAGCCGCAAATGTGGACCGCAAAAATCAGTCTGCACTATTCTTTACTATTATAACTACAGAATACGCTTTTTTAGTACGTCTTTTGTAAAACAAGTTAGTAAAATCATGCAATCCATTGATTATGATACGCTTTCCAACATAACAGAAATTATTACTCAAGTTATGAAGATAATGGCTGTGGAATAAATCTCGCTCCTGTGTCCTGACCTTTGACCCCATTTCGATGATATTCCACAGAAGCGGTTCAGTACACCTCAAGAATAACATACTAAAGTTTTGTCGCAATAGAAGCAGTTTTACGAAAGTTATGAGAATAATGGCTGTGCAATAAATCTTGCTTTTGTGCAATGACCTTTGACCCCATTTCGTTGATATTCAACAAAACCGGTTCACTATACCTCCGGAACAACATGATAACGTTTTGTCGCAATCGAAACATTTTTTGGTAAGTTATGATGCACAAGGGCATGAAATGGATCCCCCTCCAGTGTCCTGACCTTTGACCCCATTTCGCCCATTTTCAATAGGGTTCGTCCCCAGTGGCTCCCTACCACATACTAAAATTTCATCGAAATCGAACCATATTTGCGCATGTTATGACGCATAAAGGCAATGAAATGGATCCCGCTTTTTATGTCCTGACCTTTGACCCCATTCCACCCATTTTCAATAGGTTTCGATCCCAGGTGGTTCCTTACCACATACCAAAATGTAATCCTAATCGAACCATTTTTACGCAAGTTATGACGCATAAAGGCAAGGGAATAAATCCCGCTCTTATGCCCTGCCTGACCTTTGACACCAATTTGCTAATTTTTATAGGGTTTGTGCCCAGGTAGTTCCCTACCACATACTGAAATTTCATCGAAATCGAACCATATTTACGCATGTTATGACGCATAAGGGCAATGAAATGGATCCCGCTCTTATGGCGTGACCTTTGACCCCACTTCACCCATTTCCAATAGGGTTCGTCCCCTGGTGGTTCCCTACCACATACTAACATTTCATCGAAATTGAACCATATTTACGCAAGATATGACGCATAAGGGCAATTGAATGGATCCTGCTCTTATGGCGTGACCTTTGACCCCACTTCACCCATTTTCAATAGGGTTCGTCTCCTGGTGGTCCCCTACCCCATACTAAAATTTCATCGAAATCGAACCATTTTTACGTGAGTTATCGTGCCGACAGACAGAAGGACGGACAGACGGACGGAAAAAGCTGGATCATATACGCTTCTTCAACCTACGGTTGGAAAGCGTAAAAAAGATCTTGCTTATGCTATCGGTTTGTCCGTCCGTCCGTCCGTCCGTCTGTAGGCACAATATCTCTGCAACTATTAGTCCGATTTGAAAAATTCTGTTATCATTCCGAAGCTTGAAATTTTCGAATGGTTATAATTTATTTCGTTTTTTTTACGATGAACAATTTCGCCGCTAAGGGCGTAAATGCAGATAATGTCGAATTTAAAAATACGTTTTTTTCCACATATTTGCGTCTAAACATCCAATTTAAAAAATGCTTTTATCTTTCGATTTCATTTATGTCGAAGAATATTTTAGGTACAGCTACTTTTTTAAATTACGCGCAGATTTTCCGCTAGGTGGTGTAAAAGTAAATTACGTTTCCCCCAATATCTCTTCTTCTAAAACTTCGATTTGAAAAATGCTTTCTTTAGCGGATACAGCTCCTGACGGAAAATCTTTTGCGTATTATTTCTAATTTTTGATAAGGAATACTTTGGCCACCAGGAGGCGTAAGCGTTACTTTTTGCTACTGATGTATTTGCCATAAAATATGAGCTTCTAAAATCCCGATTGAAAAAATTATTTCGTGCACTAATGCCACTCACATCAATAAACCTTTTAGGAATATGTTCTTCTTAAAATATTGCATGGTTTCTCCGCCTGGGGGCGTAGATGTATATCGTATTTTTGGGAATATTTCTATTTCTAAGAGTCCCATTTGAAAAATTCAATATTTGTTGGATAGTGTTTTTAGTGTGACATGTTTTTCATATAATTTAAAATGTTCAGGTAATTCATAGACTCTCCGCTAGGGGGCGTAAAAGTAAAGAGCGTTTCCCCTTATATATCTGCTTCTAAATCTCCGATTTGAAAATTTCTTTCTGCACCGGACACAGCGCCTGATGGGAAATCTTTTGCACATAATTTCTAATTTAAAAAAATGGTTTGGCCACCAGGGGGCGTAAGTCTTAATTTCCGCTTCTGATGTATTTGCAACAAAATCTGAGATCCTAAAATCTCGATAATTTTTTTTTTTTTTTTTTGTGGATCGATACTGCTCACATCGATAAACCTGCTAGGAACATTTTCTTCTTAAAATAATGCATGGTTTCTACGCCAGGGGGCATAGATGCATTTCTTATTTTTTTCAATATCTCTACTTCTAGGAGTCCGATTTGAAAAATTCCCTCTTTGTTCGATAGTGTTTCCGATGCGAAATGTGCTTCATATAAATTCAAAATCTTCAAGTAAATCATAGACTTTCCGCTAGGGGGCTGAAAGGTAAATTGCGTTTTCTGCGTTATTTCTGCTCCTAAAACGCCGATTTGAAAAATTCTTCCTGTATCGCATGCAACACCTGATGAAAAATCGTTTTCATATAATTACTAATGTTTAGTAAAGAATCGTTTGGCCACCAGGGGCATAAGTGTTTATTTCTGCCTATGTTTTTGCAGCAAAATCTGAGCTCCTGAAAACTTTACTGAAAACATTTTTTCGTGAACCTATACTGCTCAAATCAAAAACCCTTTTGAGAATATGTTCTTCTTAAAGTAATGCATGTTTTTCCCACCAGGGAGCGTATATTCATATCTTATTTTTGTCGATTTCTCTGTTTCTAAGAGTCCGATTTGAAAAATTCTTCCTGTATCGCATACAAGGTTTGATGGAAAATAGTTTTCACATAATTTCTAATGTTTTGTAAAGAATGGTTTGGCCACCAGGGGGCATAAGTGTTAATTTCTACTTCTGATGTATTTGTAGCAAAATCTGTGCTCCTGAAGACTTGACTAAATTATTTTTTCTTGAAGCGATACCGCTCATATGGAAAAATCTTTTGAGAATACTTTATTCCTAAAATATTGCATAGTTTTCCCACCAGGGGACGTAAAGTCACATCTTATTTTTGTCGATATCTCTGTTTTTAAGAGTCCGATTTGAAAATTTATTTCAGTGTTGGAGTGCGTTTCCGGTGCGAAATGTTTCTCATATGAATTAATGTTTTTCTTAACGCACAAGTCAGCAACCAGAGGGCGTAAGCTCACGATTTTGTTTAGAGCAATATCTGTGGGATTAAAAACCCGATTGAAAAAGAAACTTCTTTCTTCTGTCAGATACTATTGTTTTCCATACCGGTTCCATTGACTTTGAAGGCGCTGGCCTCTGATCATTCGTCCGTAAGGGGTCCGGGTTCGAATCCCGGTCAGGCATGGATGTTGTGTTTGTCTTATGGTACTGGCTCTCTCCCTTCCCTAGAACCAGTGACCCTAAATTAGGGACGGGCGACTGCTTATAGCCCATTGAGTTGCTCACGGTGGTCGTTAAACTTCCAACCAAAAAAAAAAAAAAATTGACTTTGAATAGCTTTGATAAATTTAACTTACGTCACAACGGATTCAAAAGGTGTGCTTATTACACCCGAAAATTCGGTGTCATTTTTCTTGGGGTTTTTTTTTGTTTTTTTTTATGTCGCGCGAATATTGGTTGACGTACATTCTAATATTTTATACGATACAACGGCGGAGAAAATATATGTTTCATAACAAAGTGTGCTGCCTAACATAACAACCGACGCAGCACGAGTCAATGGTTTACGAACAGCAGGCATGGAATCAATAGAGATAAAGCAGTTCTCCTATCGATATTTATCTAGAGTCCCTAAATCTGCTGATGAAGTGATCGACTTGTCCTTGGCTGACTTCCAATTGCAACGGTAAATGGTATATTCCGAAGACTGCATATTTCCTCCTGTGAGCAGTCTCTACTTGAAAGGATTTACATTCGGAATAGGTAGATTTCCCGCATTACTGTTTATAGGCGCCGCAATTACCCTAAAGACCTCGTCCATGAGAGTTGTATGCGTGTTGCAAGAGATTTTAACTAGCTGTTTTGCCATTCATCTAAACGGGGAGTACTTTTCCTGCAGCTGCCGAATAAAATATCGGTTGCATCAAGGGAAATAAAACGGCAGGAAAAAGGATTTTTTTCCCTGGGAAAATTGCAGGATGAAATGCAAGGTTTGTATTTAGTGCACGGAATCCAGATCAATTTTTCGAAGGCAGAGCTGTTAAAAATTAGTTTGGAAGAAGTTCCTTAAAACATTCGAAATGCTCGGTCATGACAGTAATTTGTAGAAAATTAAAGGCTTTACGTTTTTCCAGTTGATTATTATCATTTGTAATGTAAGCAATGCGAAATTTGAGTAACAGTGCTGCCTGTAGGTACACTGTAAATTTTTTAAAATTCGCGACCTACTTTTCGTGACACCTTTCCTGAATTAACGAAGTATACACTATATTGAAAAAAGTCATTGGACACCCCTTCAAAACCAAATAAACTAATCAGCTGCGTTGCTAAGATGTGCGGTACAGCTGCAGACGGTATAAAAATAAGCCTGCCGCTAAAATTTAATCCTAAATAAGATGTGCGGTACAGCTGCAGACGGTATAAAAATAAGCCTGCGGCTAAAATTTAATCCTAAATAAGATGTGCGGTACAGCTGCAGACGGTATAAAAATAAGCCTGCAGCTAAAACTTAATCATAAATAAATGTGCGGTACAGCTGTAGACGGTATAAAAATAAGCCTGGTGCTAAAATTAAATCATAAATAAGATGTGCAGTACAGCTGCAGACGGTATAAAAATAAGCCTGCAGCTAAAACTTAATCATAAATAAGATGTGCGGTACGGCTGCAGACGGTATGAAAATAAACCTGCAGCTAAAATTTAATCATAAATAAGATGTGCGGTACAGCTGCAGACGGTATAAAAATAAGCCTGCAGCTAAAATTTAATCATAAATAAGATGTACGGCAAAGCTGCAGACGGTATAAAAATAAGCCTGGTGCTAAAATTTAATCATAAATAAGATGTGCGGTACAGCTGCAGACGGTATAAAAATAAGCCTGCAGCTAAAATTTAATCATAAATAAGATGTGCGGAACATCTGCAGACGGTATAAAAATAAGCCTGCAGCTAAAATTTAATCATAAATAAGATGTGCGGTACAGCTGCAGACAGTATAAAAATAAACCTGCAGCTAAAATTTAATCATAAATAAGATGTGAGGCACAGCTGCAGACGGTATAAAAATAAGCCTGCAGCTAAAATTTAATCATAAATAAGATGTGCGGCAAAGCTGCAGACGGTATAAAAATAAGCCTGGTGCTAAAATTTAATCATAAATAAGATGTGCGGTACAGCTGCAGAAGGTATAAAAATAAGCCTGCAGCTAAAATTTAATCATAAATAAGATGTGCCGCAAAGCTGCAGACGGTATAAAAATAAGCCTGGTGCTAAAATTTAATCATAAATAAGATGTGCGGTACAGCTGCAGACGGTATAAAAATAAGCCTGCAGCTAAAATTTAATCATAAATAAGATGTGCGGCAAAGCTGCAGACGGTATAAAAATAAGCCTGGTGCTAAAATTTAATCATAAATAAGATGTGCGGTACAGCTGCAGACGGTATAAAAATAAGCCTGCAGCTAAAATTTAATCCTAAATAAGATGTGCGGCAAAGCTGCAGACGGTATAAAAATAAGCCTGGTGCTAAAATTTAATCATAAATAAGATGTGCGGTACAGCTGCAGACGGTATAAAAATAAGCCTGCAGCTAAAATTTAATCATAAATAAGATGTGCGGTACAGCTGCAGACGGTATAAAAATAAGCTTGCAGCTAAAATTTAATCATAAATAAGATGTGCGGCAAAGCTGCAGACGGTATAAAAATAAGCCTGGTGCTAAAATTTAATCATAAATAAGATGTGCGGTACAGCTGCAGACGGTATAAAAATAAGCCTGTAGCTAAAATTTAATCATAAATAAGATGTGCGGTACAGCTGCAGACAGTATAAAAATAAACCTGCAGCTAAAATTTAATCATAAATAAGATGTGCGGTACAGCTGCAGACGGTATAAAAATAAGCCTGCAGCTAAAATTTAATCATAAATAAGATGTGCGGTACAGCTGCAGACGGTATAAAAATAAGCTTGCAGCTAAAATTTAATCATAAATAAGATGTGCGGCAAAGCTGCAGACGGTATAAAAATAAGCCTGGTGCTAAAATTTAATCATAAAAAAGATGTGCGGTACAGCAGCAGACGGTATAAAAATAAGCCTGCAGCTAAAATTTAATCATAAATAAGATGTGCGGCAAAGCTGCAGACGGTATAAAAATAAGCCTGGTGCTAAAATTTAATCATAAAAAAGATGTGCGGTACAGCAGCAGACGGTATAAAAATAAGCCTGCAGCTAAAATTTAATCATAAATAAGATGTGCGACAAAGCTGCAGACGGTATAAAAATAAGCCTGGTGCTAAAATTTAATCATAAATAAGATGTGCGGTACAGCTGCAGACGGTATAAAAATAAGCCTGGTGCTAAAATTTAATCATAAATAAGATGTGCGGTACAGCTGTAGACGGTATAAAAATAAGCCTGGTGCTAAAATTTAATCATAAATAAGATGTGCGGTACAGCTGCAGACGGTATAAAAATAAGTCTGGTGCTAAAATTTAATCATAAATAAGATGTGCGGTACAGCTGCAGACGGTATAAAAATAAGCTTGCAGCTGACCGCGATCATATCGCACTGTGAGGTTGAGTGAAAATGTCGTAGAACTGACTTTGAGAAAGTAAAGATTGTTGGGTATTATATTAGTGGGCTGTCCATAAGAGAAACCGAGAGGCGTTTAAACATACCCAAGTAAACTGTTTTGGAAGTACTGAATAAGTGGAAGGCACATGGCGTTCCTGAAACAGCAAAACGTACCGGCTGACCAAAGAAAATCATGTGATAGAAAACGTTGAAGCCTCAGGAGAGTCGTTACAGCTAATCGACGGAGAACTGAACAAGACCTCAGAGTACAGGTGAGTAGAAATGCTGGAACCTCGGTATGTACACATACCATTTGGAGACAACTTCATTCCATGGGTGTTCGTGAGGCTGCTCATAAGCGTTTGATCTCCACTTGGAAGGCTACTCGTCCTTTAGCATGGTGTAAATAAGATTTATCTTGGACCGTAGATCAATGGAAACCGGTCCTATGGACTGACGAATCCAGATACACCATCTATCAGTCTGATGGCCGTGTGTGGGTATGGCAGCAGCTGGAGGAACGCTATTCACCACGGGGTACTGTTCTTACGGTCAAGTTTGGAGCTGGCAGTGTACTCGTGTGGGGGTGTTTTTCGTGGTATGGTCCCCGTCCATTCGTTATCGTGTTACGTAGGTGTTCTGTCGTGTGTCGTTTTTTTTTCATTTTCTTCGCACTGCGGAAGTAATTTCATAAAATGGAATAAAAATTGCAGAGAAATTTCGTAAAAAGGAATCAGCCTTATTTTCTCTCTTTTCTAAAAGAGAGTAACTACCGCCGCCTCTGCTCTTACTGTTTTAGAAATTTTGCGACACTCTTGTTTTCCTAGCTCGCAGCGCAAAACGTATTTCACATAAAAAATATTAAATTTACATCGTTTGTAGAGAATTGTTTGGAAAACACGCTGAAATAAACCGTTTCTCGATTCTAGTGATACCTTAAGAGCTATTGTATTTCAAAGTTAAGGTAAGCGAAAAAGTGCTATCAGGTCGCGTTCCGGACATACTAAGAGCAACAAAACCACGAAGCTCTGTAGGCATGTAGTGCCATGACCGAATTTTTGCACCTCATTGCCTTTTTTTTTAATTTTGGTTTAGTTTACGAGAAATTAAATTTCTAAATTTCACAAAATTCTCTATTTTCGCGATGCGATCCATTAAAGAAAACGGATATATGGCAAATTATAAATCATAACGTATTGCAATTTTTTCAGCATAAACTTTCAACTATCGTCTCTTTTTCACAAAAAAAAAATTATGAAAAAGTCATTTTCCGATTTTTAAGCATTTTCTAAAGACGCAAAGGAAAGAAACGAACGGCTTGTCTGTTTTCACGATAACCACAAAGGAACGTTCTGGTCCCGTGACCTGCTGCCATGGTGACGCAGAGAATTTGTTATGTATATGTTTTGTTGGTAAAGCCATCTCAGTTGTTTAAGGTGGACGTCAAGTAATTTTGCTTCGTATACTTCCAATGGAAAAACTTCTGTGTACATTTTCTTCACAATTAATGCGTTCCCAAAGATGAAAATTTGAACATCGATTAAAATAGCTTCATTTTATAACTTGTAATACTTAATATTTATTAAAACATAACCATAATTATGCAATCCAACATTTGTTTGTCTACTGACGTCATCAAAGAACAGGTCGTGCCATCTTTTTTCTGGACAAATAATGCGTTCCCAAGGATGAAAATTTGAACATCGATTAAAATAGCTTCATTTTATAACTTGCAATACTTAATTTTTTTAAACACAACCAAATTTATATAATCCAACATTTATTTGTCTACTGACGTCATCAAAGTACAGGTCGCGCCATCTTTTTCTGGTTCCAACACCACCAAAGGAAAAAAATATTGATTGTTTACAAAATTATGGTTTATTGATTGTTTACAAAATTATGGTTATGTTTTAGAAAATATTAAGTATTCCAAGTTATAATATGAAGTTATTTTAATCGATGTTCAAATTTTTATCCTTGGGAACACAGTAATTGTGAAGGAAATGTGTACAAAAGTTTTTCCATTGGAAGTATAGGAAGCAAAATTACTTGACGTCCACCTTAACGGTTTAGCATAACAGTTTACTGTTTACGGAAAATTTTTTGGACCGCTTTTGTTTTCCATAGTGGTAAATTTAGTAAGTGCTATAAGTTCAAAAGACAAAAGTCCGACCTTCCAAAATTAACGACAGTAAAAAAAACTCTGAAATTTAGGAATAACAAGCCTTATTTGCTTTGACATGCAATAAAAATTGAAATTTATATGAATTTTCCAGTTTTTATTTCATGTAATATACTTGGAGATCGGGCTGTAGGGCCCGAGCGCTAGCCACTGGAGAACGAGCGTAGCGAGCCTAGAGGCGTAGCCCCTAGTATTTCATAAAAAAGGAATCAGCGGTATTTTATCTCTCTATTCTAAAAAAATAAGTAATTGCCGCTACTGCCGCCGCTATTTTAGAAATTTCGCAACACTGACGTTTTCCCAGTTTGCAGCGCAAAAAGTATTGAACATAAAAGTATGAAATTTACATCGTTCTTAGAGAATCGATTGGAGAGTACCCTAAAATAAAGCGTTCTCGATTCTGGCGTTTCTTCAAGAGCTATTGTATTTCAAATTTAAGGTAAGCAAAATAGTGGTATCAGTTCGCGATCCGGACACGCTAACAACAACAGAACCACGAAACTTTGTAGGCTGTAGAGCCGTACCCGAATTTCTGCACCTGTTCGCCCGTTTTTTTAATTTAGATTTTGTTTACGAGAAATTATTTTTTTTTAAATTTCACAAAATTCTCTATTTCGCGATGGTATCTATTTTAAAAAACGGATATATGGCAAACTCTGAATCAAACCGGATTGCAATTTTTACAGCATAAATTCATAATTTTAATCTAAAAAAATCATTTTCTGATTTTTAGGTATTTTTTAAAGTCGCAGAGGAAATGAACGAACTGTTTCCTCTGTCTTCGACGGCAACCACACTCCAAAGCTCAGGTCCTATGATGTGCTGCCGTGGTGACGTAGCTATTTTTAGCACTCTCTTCTCATTGGGTGAAAGGACAGGCTGCAATCAAACTGGTAACGACGCAATGCTTTATGACGTTGCGACGCTTTTGAAAATGGTGGCTATGGAACATTTCTCGGCTTGAAATTTTCGCAAAATGTTCCACCACTTCCACATGACCTGGAGATTTGAAAATTGTTATGTTGGTAGGTCTTAAGGTCGGAAAACCTAGAAGGGTCCGTAAATAAAAAGAAATCAAAATGGCGGCTGTTTTGGAAAATTCTCTGCTTGAATTTTTCGCGAATTGTTCGACCACTTCCCAATAACCTTGTGATCTGAAAATTGGCGTGCTGATAGACCTTAAGGTCCGAATACCTAAAAAAGTCTAAACACCAAAAAATTCAAAAGGAAGGCTTATCTGTACTGTTAAAAATACTAATAGGTTTAAAGATAATTATGCCAGAAACGTTGAAATGCTGTAAAAATTCCATGAAACCTTGATTCAAAATTAAGGGGCGCCAAACTCAGACCCGTTTTACGTCAAACCGTATATAGTGACGTCACGAACCTCTTCTAAATCGTGAAACAGTTACGGATCTTAAATTACTTTTCTTTCCCTTAATTACTTTTTCTTTCTTTAATTTTATGTTCAAAAAATTATAGATTCACCGTTTGGAGAACGGACATAATTGCTAGTTTCATAAAAAGGAACAAGTAAAATTGTAAGAAATTAATTAGAAGCGTAGTTTTGATTCACTCTCATGGAAATTTAACAAGTTAGTAAAATCAGGCAATGAATTGATTCCAACATACCAGAAATCATTACTGAAGTTACAAATTTTGAAGATGGCAATCACATTTTATGTAGCACGGATGTTAAGCCAGATAATATCCGAAAACTTGAAAATTTCATCGTACTGGAGCTGGACTCGAACCCGCGTCTCCCAGATAGCGCCTGGGCATGCTAACCACTACACCGCCCAGAACGACCAAGTCTCAAGTTTCCAATTAATTGGAATATAACCATCACAGGATTCGCTAGTCAAAGCAACCGGCATTCATGTTTAGGGAATCGGGAGGTTTAGAATCCTATCCGGTGATTGTCCAGAGGAGCAGGTCAGTCACGAAAAAAATGCGGGAGAACACCATTTAATAAAATATTTGGAGATGGCAATCCGATATTTGGTGTAAATGTAGCACAGATGGTAAGCCAGATAATATCCGTCCTGAAGTGGGACTCCAACCTGTGTCTCCCAGATAGCGCCCATTTGTATTAAATGGTGTAATCCCGCATTTCTTTCATGATTACTCAAGTTATTACTCAAGTTATGAGGATAATGGCTGTGGAATAAATCTTGCTCCTGTACGATGACCTTTGACCCAATTTCGATGATATTAAACAGAACCGGTTTAGTATACCCCGGGAATAACATACTAAAAGTTTGTCGCAATAGAAGCATTTTTAGTCAAGTTATGAGGATAATGGCTGCGGAATAAGTCTCGCTCCTGTGCCCTGACCTTCGAACCCATTTCGATAATATTCAACAGAACCGGTTCAGTATATCTCCCAAACAACCTACTAAAGTTTTGTTGCAATCAAAGCATTTTTACGCACGTTATGACGCATAAGCGCAATGGAAAGGATCCCGCTCCTATGCCCTGACCTTTGACCCATTTCACCCATTTTCAACAGGATTTGTCCCGAGGTAGTCTCCTAACACATACTAACCTTTCATCAAAATCGAGCCGTTTTTACCCAAGTTGTGACACATAAGATCAATGGAATGGATCCCATTCCTATGTCCTGACCTTTAACCCAACTTCACCCATTTTCAATAGGGTTTGTCCCGAGGTGGTCCCTACCACATACTAAAATGACATCGAAATCGAACCATTTTTACGCAAGGTATCGTGAGGACGGGCGGACGGACAAAGCTGGTACATATACGCTTCTTCAACCTACGGTTGGAAAGCGTAAAAAAGAATTATTGGCTCTATCGAATTTTTTCTTTGGAGTACAAGATGACAGATGATGAAACTGAAAGAAAACGTGGCTTCAATAGAGAACGACAACGGCGATGGCGTGCAAACCAATCTTCTAATATACAATTCGTGTTATTAAAAATTTCAGTCACAGCTATTTCATACGTGCATGGCAGGGACTATGAGCTAGTAAATTTAATAAGCCCCTCCAGTAACTGTGACTTATTACAGAAGTGAAGCACATAACAAGACGGTGAAGTTGCAGCGATAAAGGTCCTCAGTGTAGATTAATTAGAGAAAGCATCGGGCTCCGGACCAGAATGTCGCGAGTTCAAGCTACACCACCTGGTAATTTGTATTTCGTTAAATTGGCACACGAATCTCTGTTCGGGTGCCAATTTGCCAATTTAATCTCTTGTCCGTTGGGTTCTTCGAAAAATGTGTGATGTTCCTTCTACACATCTTATGGAATTAGTCAGAATTCCTTTTTCTACAGTCGTGGTTGGACGGCTGACCCGGAAGCCTCTGATTCCGTTCCAGCCCTTTCACAAGAGGGGGGGGATATACACTGATGAGCCATTCCATTATGATCACCCCAGCCTAGAGAAACAAGTTATCAAAATCATGCAATGCATTGATTATGATAACCTTTCCAACATACCAGAAATTATTACTCAAGTTATGAGGATAATGGCTGTGGAATAAATATCGCCTCTGTGTCCTGACCTTTGACCCCATTTCGATGATATTCAACAGACCCGGTTCACTATACCTCCGAAATAACATGATAACGTTTTGTCGCAATCGAAACATTTTTAGGTAGGTTATGATGCACAAGGGCAATGGAATGGATCCCACTCCAGTGTCCTGACTTTTGACCCCATTTCGCCCATTTTTAATAGGGTTTGTTCCCAGGTGGTTCCCTACCACATACTAAAATTTCATCGAAATCGAACCATATTTACGCATGTTATGACGCATAAAGGTAATGGAATGGATCCCGCTTTTATGCCCTGACCTTTGACCCCATTTCGCCCATTTTTAACAGGATTCGTCCCCAGGTGAAAATTTCATCGAAACATACTAAAATTTCATCGAAATCGATCCATATTTACGCATGTTATGACGCATAAAGGTAATGGAATGGGTTCCGCTTTTATGCCCTGACCTTTGACCTCATTTCGCCCATTTTCAACATGGTGTGTCCCCAGGTGGTCCCCTACCACATACTAAAATTTCGTCGAAATCGAACCATTTTCACGTGAGTTATCGAGCGGACAGACGGACGGACAAAGCTGGAGCATATACGCTTCTTTAACCAACGGTTGGAAAGCGTATAAAAGCGCGCTCGGAGAACGAGCCATGTAGCAGGTGAACTTAACAGAGAAGTACATAAACAGTCCGAGGACCGGCTTTCGGTTAGTAGAGTGTTCGGAGTCAGAATGGGATAAGCTGCCGATTTATCGGAGCTTGGTAAAGGAGAATTTGTGATGGTACGGCGGCTCGGAACTACGATCTAGGAAACGGCGTAGTTCCGAGGCGTCGTGCCGGTTCTGTCAGCTTCTGATATCAGAAATCCGTAAGAAGTGTTCAGCTACTGAGACGTCTCCATCTGGAGGTCATTAATGACACTTGCTATAAATTAATTTTAAATCCAAAATGATAATCCTCCAAATACGTCAGTGATTAAACGAAGACATCGCTCTTTCCACATTTTAGCAGCATATATACAGCCGTGGTGTAAGGCTAACCCGCTCGGCTGGTTATCGAGTGATCTGGCATTCGGATCCCCAGCGGTGACCGAATATCAATTTTTCGGTTGCTATGTGTTGCTAAAATCTGGAAAGAGCGATGTCTTTGTTTATTCAGGATAGTGCGCTTACCACACTCTCATAATCTTCAATGAGTGTTTCGAGGGACATGGTGGTGACGTTTTGTTAATGCCCTGACCTCCACATTCACCTGATCTAAGCCCATTCGAACATTTAGGGTTCGACTTGGAAAAGCTGGTTCGCGTTAAATCACCTCCACCCCGAAATATACGGGAACTGGAGGACCTGCTGTTGACATTCTGTTAGCATGTACTTCAGGATGATTATTGCCACTTCGTCGAAACAATGGCTCACCGAGGGGCTGCTGTTTTGAGGGCCAAAAGGTGATCTACAACACGTTAGGTAGGGGGTCATAATGTAATGTCTCATCGGTGTATGTGAGACACTACAGAGGTAAAACACATGTCAAAACGTCCTATTTACAACAATAAATCTCGTCAGTGGAGCTTAATTGGCAAAGCATTAAGCTCCGGAGTAGAAGAATGCTGGTTCGAGTCGCGGCCGCGGCAAATTTGTGTTTCGCTACATGACCTGGTAATCGCTATCGATGGCTTCTGACTATTCCTGTGAGACTATCCAGGGGCCGATCTCTTTTTAATACACTGGTGTGCAAAAATTAAGGACGAGACGGTTTTACGAATGTAGCGTCGTGCAGAAGTGCTCCACATCGACTCAAATCATACCATAAGATCCCTAAGATGTAAGAATATGGGACAAGTGAGCAAAACCGTCCAAACAAGAAATCCAAAGGATACAAAGGCACTTTATTGAAAAGGTAGCTTCGAGCACAACTGGACACAAGACAGAAACGTCCATGTGACAGGCGGCTGACAAGAAAAATCCAGTCTTTAGTAGGGGATATGAACACCCGTGACTGCGTTGCAGGATTTACAACGTCTGTCCATGCTGAGGACTAGGTTGTCAAGGAGCTGTTGAGGCATCGCGGCCCATTCCTCTTGTAGCGCCAATCGCAGCTGCGGAATCTTTGCTGGCGGCTGGTGACGTGCTGCCAAGCGTCTCCCGAGAAGGTCCCATACGTGTTTGATTGGATTTAGGTCCGGCGACCTTGCGGGCTAATCCATGCGTTGAATATCTTCACTGTCCAACAGCTCTGCGACAGCCACTGTACGATGAGGTGTAGCGTTGTCGTCCATGAAGAGGAACTCAGGACTCACAGCACCTCTAAACAGACGCACGTGAGGCAGGAAAACCTTGGTACCTATTAATATCTCGTGGAGTCCATGCCACGAAAATTCGGCGCAATATTAAAGGCAAAAGGTTGCCCAACCAACGACGTACTGAGGAGGTGGTCATAATAAAGTGGCCACTCAGTGTATACTGCTCTGTGAACTTCACGTGCGCCACCGTTTGGTCTCCAGGCGCGCTTATTTCTCTACGCTGTTGTTGGTCATAATGGAATTGCTCGTCAGTGTATAAACTATGTATGAATGAATATATTATCATGTATGAATGCGTGATCATCTTCATATTTAGCGGAACATAGCCTAAAGTAGAATTTTTGTATTCCTTATAACTACAGAGGCACAGTGCAAAATGATACGTCAAGCACCTAATGTTTTCCAAAAACAAACTGCCAAAAATTAAAAACAAAAAACGAAAGTAAAATACATTTCTCAGTTTTAGCCTCATTGTGATCCGAGACTAATGTATAAGAAGCGTATCCCATCCGAAAGCTAAGTGTTTGAACAGTTGGCGTCTGAAAGCTTCACCCCCTATCGATTTTTGTGCATCTTGCTCTCTCAAATAATCGATTTATGGAAGTAATTCTTTTATCGATGTTTTCGGTAAAAGTAGCATTGGTGTCATCAATCACAGCAATAAATGTACAGCATGACTGCTGTTTTTAAACCGACGCTATAATTTCATTCCGAATGTTGCGATTCCGTGTCAGAACCAAATTTTTAAACGAGTTATGTCTAGACAGCGCAACTGTTAATTATACACCACCAGAAACTTTGCCATTTGTTGAAAATTTGGGAAGAAAAGAAAAACATTTCAGGGTCTATTCTTAGCATTTTTTCTAAGTAAACTTTGCCAACTTTACGAAAGTAGAACTGCCATGAATTATAATTTTTCTCAAATTTTAGTTAAGATACAGTAGACATAATTTTTATGCGTGTCCTTGAGGCATGCTGAATTATTGAGTTATTTGAAGCAGTATAATACAGTATATTGGTTTATTAAATGGAAACTTTTTATCTGAGTGGGTCCGTAGGTTTAAAGAGAACAAATTCGCAATGTATTTTTGGTATTCAGTACAATCAACATATAGAATATATTGATACAATGCACGCATGAAGAAAGTTGCCTCCTTATTAAAACATTTTTAATAACGTTTCTATATTGTTTCATTTCAACCTGTGGAATTCTTTTACGGTACTTAATATAGCATTTCATACGATAAAAGTGATTTATGCTCGTCCCCTTAAACGGCGATTGTGCTCGTCTCCTTAATGAAAACCATGTGGCAATTTTCCGGGTTGCTGAAAGATGTGTGGCAATCTTCCGGTGGGGCAATTTACCGCCAAACGGTTTGCACTAATTCAATTTTTTTGTTTTTTCAAGTTCCGTTGACCATGTTATGCCGACCGATGTCGACTAATCGTTATATCGACCGGTCGTTACTGTCGACCAATCGTTATGCCGATCAACGTGCTGTTGACCAATCGTTACTGTCGACTAATTATTTATGTAGACCGATCGTTATGTCGACTAATCATTTCTATCGACCAATCGTTATGTCGACTAATCATTTCTGTCGACCAATCGTTATGTCGACTAATCATTTTTGTCGATCAATCGTTATGTCGACTTGTCATTTCTGTCGACCAATCGTTATGTCGAGAAATAATTTCTGTCGACCAATCGTTATGTCGACTAATTTTTCTATCAACCAATCTTTATGTCGACTAATTATTTCTGTCGACCAATCGTTATGTCGACTAATCATTTCTGTCGACCAATCGTTATGTCGACTAATTATTTCTGTCGACCAATCGTTATGTCGACTAATAATTTCTATTGACCAATCGCTATGTCGACTAATTTTTCTGTTGACCAATCGTTATGTCGACTAATCATTTCTGTGACCAATCGTTAGGTCGACTGATCATTTCTTTCGACCAATCTTTATGTCGACCAACCGTTTGTCGACCAATTGTTACATACCAGGTGTATCAGGAATGAACCATTGGCACATCGAGTACCTCGCGACGTTATAACGGAAGAGCTTAAAGGCCATCGATCTCAAATAAGAACGTCTCCTCCGTCGACTGGCAAAAGGCAATCGTCGCGCAATCGTGCTGCTTTTGATCACACAAATGAACGGTGGGCACCCAGGTACGGCATCTGACACGCGACAACCAACACCCGGAGGCGCTTGTCGGTCAAGTACAGGTCGGCGATTGCACGGTGCATGTCTGGGGGATGTTTTCGTGGTACGGTCTGGAACAGTTCGTACCACTGGATTGGTCCGATGAACGCCAAAGGCTACCCGTCCATCTTCGCTAACCACATGCATCCCTTTATGTTGGACGTTTATCCTGGTGGTGTTGGTGTCTACCAACAGGACAATGCACCCCATCATGTCGCTAATGGGGTGCATGACTGGTTCCAGGAATACGACAGCGATGTCTCCGTTCTCCATTGGCCGGCAAAATCGCCGGACCTCAATCTCCTAGAGCACTTGTGGTAATATTAGGATCGACAGGTTCGACGAGCCGACACACAAGCACGTCATCTTCCGGAACTCCATGCTATGATGCAATTCGAATTTGATAGTTTTCGGCGGAGGGTTCTGGAAAAGTGTCTAATTGTCTGAGTAGGAATCGTACAAAACTAATTCTACTAGAAAACTTTGAGATTTTATGTCAACTTCTGCAAGTTGCACTTTGCCGGATATTACCTATTGGTAAAAATGTTTGACACGCTCACATCATTTTAGCTCTCTCTGTATTTATTTGAGATTAAACATGACATATGAGAAACATTTAAGAATAAAACGGATAAATTATTTTGAGCTGTTTTTCAAAAAAATTAGGGCTTCTTTCTGATTCTAAAAATGTTCGTTTTAATGTAGACTTCAAAGATTTCACCGCAAAATTGCAGCAATTTGTAAGCACTACGGTTCGCGAAGGTCTTTCAAGATGCTTTCAATCCGAAACTTATGTTTATTTGTTGTTTTGTTAATAAAGAAACGGGCAATATCGGTTGGCTTTTGTCATCACACAAGCCTTCTTTCAGCTGTTACAAAAGATTAGAAAGAGAGAACATAGTGATAATAACACATCGCTGTAAGTTTACCCAAAACACTCATTTTAGATTTTTAAAAGCGGGTGCACTAAAAAGAAATCTTCGGTTAAGTAAATTTGCTTTGTGAACATTCTTTCTGAAAAATAAGGAAAGTAAAATGTCTTTTTTTACATGAATCTTTAATTAATTTTTCTTAAGCTATGTTTTATTTTTATGAAGAAAGATTTGCTTTAAGGCGCTCTAACTTAAACATTACCATTGGTAAATAAGAATTCCGAATTAAACGCTTCCGTGATGACTACAGTTACACCACATTTCATGTTTGAGGTACGATTCTTCTTCAAACACACCTGCCACCACTGTTTATTTTATTATTTTCATAGAATAACCTTAGAAGTGAGAAAGTCAATAAATTATTTTCTTATTTACTGTGTGATGGAGATGCAAGAGGCAGAGCGACAAGTTGCAGCGATAATACGAAGTCGGTGCAATTCAGTTGGGAAATAGGTGGTTCAGAAACGAAGAGATGCATGTTCGAATCCCGCCACCGGAAAAAAACGGCTTATTTACACATTGGCTCCCGAACATAAAAATTTAATCAGCTGCCCGTGATGTTCGAGAATAATCTGTGGCACTTTTTCTACACACCTTTCGCATACAGCACAACACGTTTCAGATATGTATCAATAATCTTACAATCTCTCATTTTCATTACACTTTCAGAGATGTCTTACAATTACGTTTCAGCAACATGTAATTTGAAACATAACTCTTTATACACTATCTACCAACAAGTAATTGGACACCCCTGCAATCGACGATATCGGCGGTCCTGATGCACGTCACGGCCGCCGCCGTTAAATATCATGTGGGAAACAACAACTCGACCAGTCACATGCAAGATGCCACGCAGTTCGGAGCTCTCTGATTTCTAGAAAGGTGTAATCGTCGGGTATCACAGAAATGGCCGATCCATACGTGACATATCCAGCTAGTTGAAGTATCCAAAATCGACAGTGACCTACGTGGAAGATGAGAGGTGACTGGCAAAATGGGCCTCGACCCGGCAGACACACAAAACTGGGAGTTAGAGACCGACGGATGCTGGCCAGAGAAATTCAAAAGAACCGCACCAAATTGATGGGCGACATCCGCGAGGATATTCAACAGGCATCCGGGAGTGTTCTTTCGATGAATACCATCCGTAAGGAAGCCCATCTGCTCGGTTATCATGGACGTGCTGCCGTCCACAAGCCTTTGATCACCAAGTCCAATAGCGCTGCTCGGCTAACGTGGTGCAAAGAACAGTGGCAACAGGTTCTCTGGAGCGACGAATCAAGGTTCACCCTCCACCGTACGGATGGCAGGGTCTGGGTTTGGCGTCTGCTGGGAGAACGCCTCCTGCCGGAATGTATTGTGCCAACTGTGAAGTTCGGCGGCGGTGGAATTATGCTATGGAATTGTTTCCCCTGGTATGGCACGGGACCCTTGGTCGCAATTCCTGGTAGACTCAACGCCGACACCTACTGCACCAATTTGGATGACCATGCGTTTCCTACGTTGTGGCAGTTTTACGGGGTGGACCCATGTTACTTTCAGGATGACAATGCCACCTGTCATGTTGCGAGGTCCACCATGGCTTGGTATGGTGACAACGAGGTTAATCGGATGGACTGGCCTGCGCAGAGCCCGGACCTAAACCCTATCGAGCACCTCTGGGACGAGTTGGAGCTTCGACGCAAGGGGTGCCCTCACCGTCCGAAATTGGTGAAGGAACTTACCTGTCTTCTCCAAGCCGAGTGGGAGAAAATACCGCTAGCCGTCGTACAACACCTGGTTGAGAGTATGCCCCCGAGGATCGCAGCTGTAATCGCCTCTCGTGTAGGCTCCACGAACTATTGAAGGTGAATAAACTTCATTTTCCTTTGCATGCTATCACAGGTGTCCAATTACTTGTTGGTAGATAGTGTACATTACAGTTACGTTAAAAATAGCATTGACCGATACTTACTGTTTAATATTTTCAATTAAACATAATTGCTACCTTGATCCTACATTCCGGAGTTATTTAATAATTTTGGTTTGGCAACGGCGTGGACGCGCATGCGCATTTATGCCATTTACCCGAAGCTCTCTCGTAGTCCGTTTTCGTTGCATCGAAAACTTTTTCTTGGGAATTTCTTAACAACTGTCGGAAAAGATGCATGTCATCAAAAATTCAGTTTTAAAACTTAAGTTAACTGGATTTCGCGGTTCATGTTTGATTCTCAACACCTGAGCAATCGATTTCGGAGAATGATTCGATTTGAATGTAAGATATTTGCAAGTTTGCTGATGCGCATGCACGAACTCTTTCTTCCCTCGAAAAAGAAAGATATCCCTGAGAGATCTCAATAACACAACTGCAGTTTTCGTCCGTGAGAAAAATCGCAGCTGCAGTCAGACCTGAAGCACAAAAACTTTACTCGGAGCTCAAGAAAGTGTCGCATTTGCAGACATCATGTAACAGTTCTGGCAAGCGCCCATTTTACCATATCTTAAACGGCAGTTTACACAAACCTGATTAAAATATTTGTTTTAATTTATGAATTTGCTGATATATTTTTTTGAGGTTGAGTCGAAAGTTTTGCAATATTTGGATCACTTTATGTTTTCATACGTACTTTTACGACGAAAGCTAACTAGCATTCAAAGTATAGGCCATCATGTTGCACCGTCTTTAGCCATCTGTCTGCCAGTTCTTCGATTCTACAGAGGGTGAGTCGAAGGTTTTGCAATATTTGGATCACTTTATGTCTTCATACGTACCTTTACGACGAAAATTGACTAGCATTCAAAGTATAGGCCATCGTGTTGCACCGTCTTTAGCCATATCTATCTGCCAGTTCTTCGATTCTACAGAGGGTGAGTCGAAAGTTTTGCAATATTTGGATCACTTTATGTCTTCATACGTACCTTTACGACGAAAGCTGACTAGCATTCAAAGTATAGGCCATCGTGTTGCACCGTCTTTAGCCATCTGTCTGCCAGTTCTTCGATTCTACAGAGGGTGAGTCGAAAGTTTTGCAATATTCGGATCACTTTGTCTTCATACGTACCTTTTCGACGAAAGCTGAGTAGCATTCAAAGTATAGGCCATCGTGTTGCACCGTCTTTAGCCATCTGTCTGCCAGTTCTTCGATTCCACAGAGGGTGAGTCGAAAGTTTTGCAATATGTGGATCGCTTTATGTCTTCATGCATACCTTTACGACGAAAGTTGACTAGCATTCAAAGTATAGGCCATCGTGTTGCACCATCTTTACCCACCTGTCTGCCAGTTCTTCGATTCCGCTGCGGTACCAGTTCTTGTTCTTCGGGGCGAAGAACTCCTTCACCCCAGTTATCACCTCCTTCTGGTTGTTGAAGTCCCGCTCGTGAAGGAAAAGGGACATTAAACAGAACAAGTATTAATCCGCCGGTGCAAAGTCTGGATTATATGTTGGACGGGGCATCAGTTTGATGTCCTCAAGTTCCTGGAGTTTTGCCCGGGTCGTTCGCGAGGTATGAGGCCGAGCGTTGTCTTGCTGTAGGAGAGCGCGCCTTTTGTTCACCAGTACCGGGTACTTCTCTTTCAAAATCGCATACTATACTATGCAAATTAATTGGATCAAATTAAAAAATCACTCTTTTTTCCAAAACTATGCCTTTATATCATTCTATGTCTTGATATACACTGATAAATACCTGTATAAGTATGAAGTATGTCCTCCTTTAGCAGAAATGACCTCTTGAATTCGTTTTGGCACTGACTCTACTAATTGAGTGCACGTATTTTTGACTTCATAATCGTGGAACTACACTTTTATAGCATTCGTTATCATGCGTTCTTTGGTTGTACAGTCCATTTTACCTGAACGTCTCTTCAAAATATTCCACATGGGATTTAAGTCTAGTGAATTTCCAGGCCAATCAAGCAAATGAATTTGATTTTCCAGCTTGACCAAATTCGAATTGTGACATGGGGCCAAGTCATGTTGAAATGTCCCGTCAAAAGTTTACAAGAATGGAACAATCCTACGTTGTAATGTTTCTACGTACTTGGCTGAATTCGTCATATCTTGAACTGGAACTAAGCTTCCAGTGCCATTTGATGTGAAAAAACCCAAAACATCTGTTTCGGAGGGTGTTTTACAGTTTGTTTGACATGATCAGGTCTTAAGGATTCACAGTTGCTTCATCTAACGACATTTGCTTGGTAACATTGCACAAATAAATGAGTTTCATCACTGAAAAATCCCTTTTTCCAGTCGTCAGCAGTCCATGATTTGTATGTCTTGTCCCATGCTAAACGTTTTATCTTCATTTTCGCATTAAAATATTGTATTTTCGTTGGTCTTCTTACCTTCCGGCCAACTTCCAGAAGCCTACGGCGTACAGTTGAATCACAAACATCACAACCACTAGAAAATAAATCTCTTTGAAGGTCCGTGCTTGTTTTTTTTATTCATTTTACTATTTCTGATCAGAGATTTATCGGTTCGTGGAGTTGTTTTTCGTTTTCTTCCACATTTACCTCTCCTTTTTGGAGATGATGATTCAGATGCATTGTATCACGTAAGCAGTCTTGATACACTTGATTTGCCTACACCAACTGCAGAACCGATGTCTCTCACTGCCATAGAAGTGTGATCATTCAGAGCAATTATTTTTGGACGCTTCCTTGGAAAAATATCCATTTTTCAATACACGAAAGCAACACGTACTCACAGAAAGCAAAAACTAACATCCACCTGTCACACACGAAAGCTCACAACTGAAGCTCATATGCCTATTTCCCGTTTGAAACCGGTCAAACCACATTCTTACTATCAAGTTCTAACAGTTACACCACCTCACAGGTGATAAAACCGGTTTACGTGGGTTTCCGACATCAAATGACGATCACATTACAATTCTGAGAATAAAATAGCTTGTCCGAATTAATTTGCACGGTATAGTACATCCGCTCCAGCGGTTCAGAGTAGGGGTTGGCGTTGATGGTCCGACCGTCTGGAACATATTTGTAACGGATTATCCCCTCGAAATTCAACGAGACGAAGAGCTCGAAGCGCCCACGTCTGACAACACGTTCAGGATTCTGGCCCGGGTTCAACCACTGCCGTTGTTTGTTAGGATTACGGAAATAGACCCATGTTTCATCGCTCGTAACACTTCTCTTGATAAAAAAAGAACATCGCACAGGGTTTTCGATGAGTTTCTTGCACACTTCCTCTCGGAGGTTAGCTTCAGCTGGCGTCAGTTCGTGAGGAACAATGCTGCAGCTTCTGTAGACCTTGCCGAGGTCCTGAATGTGGCGAACCACGGTGGTCTGTGATATGCCCAGCTCTCCTGATAATCTCCGAGTACTGGTTGTCGGATTTGGCTCTACCGTCAGGCGCACGGCCTACAAATCCACGGTTCGCCGTCTACCTGACTTTGGCTGATCGTCAACGTTTCTCTCACGTGAGCGAAATTTTTCTAATCTGTTTGTGGCACTAGCATCTCGCGACAGCGATATCCACATGTATCGAGTTATATCATTGTCAGCAATAAAACCGGCACCCATCAATTGGCGACCGGCACTGAAACGGCACTTACTGTTTACAGCGGAACGCTAGAACAGCTCCGCGAGCAATCTACTGTTTTCGATCTGGCAAAGCTCAGTAAATATTACTAGCGTCTCGCGACAGCGATATCCACATGTATCGAGTTATCTGATTGTCAGCAATAAAACCGGCACCCACCAATTGGCGACCGGCACTGAAACGGCACTTGCTGTTTACAGCGGAACGCTAGAACAGCTCCGCGAACAATCTACTGTTTTCGATCTGGCAAAGCTCAGTAAATATTACTAGCGTCTCGCGACAGCGATATCCACATGTATCGAGTTATCTCATTGGCAGCAATAAAACTGGCACCCACCAATTGGCGACCGGTACTGAAACAGCACTTGTAGTTCGTGTACGTCGTCGAAGTCGTGACACAGGTTGTTTACATCTTAGTTAACATTAGTTTCTTCATTGGCGGCTGTCGGTACAAATCGAACAATTTAACCTGTTTGCAGTATACATCCAAATATAAAAATGGTTATTCTTCCACAAACTGGCGCATTCCTCATTTCTCACAGCTAAGACAGCGGAACGCTAGAACAGCTTCATGAGCAATCTACTGTTTTCGATCTGGCAATGCATCTGTTGTTGTTTACATTCGAATGCAAACATTATGGGTGGTTATCTTTGCATTCCGTTCTTATTTTTTATTCATCATGATGACTAACGTTGGTTTCATGAAAAAAAAAAATATATTTCGTGTACTAAATGAAAACTATAACTGAGATGATGAAAAAGAACTAAAAAAAATGAACGATCTTACCGCTATATAAGTTGGGAGACAGATAAAAAATTATACTTTCGTATTTACAGTAAGTATTTTAATTCGTACTGAGAAATACACAGTGCGTCAAAGAATTTTTAAGAGTGGCGCTAGATTTCAGCCAACGGTGGCGCTAGATTTCAGCCAACGGTGGCGCCACCAGTGTAATCGCGAATGCGATATAAACCGTGACCATCTGCTTGCTTTCTGCCAAAAGTATTGCGCAGTTGTTAAAGTAACTCAAACGAAACGGCCGTTCATTAGAGAAGTAAAATTTTTTTCATGTTGAATTATTAAGATGGAACAAAGGGCTGTTATTAAATTTAACGCAAAACTTGGTAAAAAATGCCTCGGAAACGTACCAAATGATGAAACAAATGTTTTCCTGTGGCATAAACGTTTTTGGAACGGAAGAGAGACGCTAGAAGATGATAAGCATACCGGAAGACCAAGTTCATCTAGGACACCTGAGATTATTGAAAAAGTGCGTGATTTCGTGGCAAACAATCGATATGCGTCACTAAGAATGATGGAAGAGTCTTTAAACATCAACAAAGAAACGATTCGAACCATCCTGCATGAAGATTTGGGCAAAACAGAAGTCTGTGCTAAATTTGTTTCACACACGTTAACCAATGAACAAAAATCAAGGAGAAGAGCACATTACAGAGACATCATTTCAGCAGCTGAAAATGATCCAAACTTCTTAAAATCGATTGTTATTGGTGATGAAAAATGGTGTTTTCAATATGATCCTAAAACAAAGCGACAAAGTGCGGAATGGAAGTCAAAAAACTCGCCAGAAGCCAAAAAAAAACAAAAAACAAGAAAAGTTCCATCGAAAATCTAAACAATGCCCATTACATTCTTCGATAGTAAGGGTATTTATCCACAAAGAATTTGTTCCAAGTGGACAAACAATTACTGGTGAGTTTTATTTAAAAGTTTTGAGGCATTTGATGGGCAGAATTTGTCGCATTCGTCCAGAATATCGAGATCAAAACAGTTGATGTTTGTTGCACGATAATGCACCCAGTCACACCTCACTTCTTGTTCCTAGATTTTTGGCGAAAAATAACGGCTGTGTGTTGAATCATCCACCGTATTCGCCTGATTTAGCACTCTGCGACTTTTCTTTGTTCCCAAAAATTAAAATGACGTTAAATGGGTGTTTTTTTTTATGATATTTCGACCATACAAACAGCTTCGACGCGTGCTTTGGAGGCAATTCCGTAAAGTGAACTGGAACAGGCATTCGAATTATTATTAAATCGCTGTAACAAGTGTGTTGAAGCCGGAGGGACTTATTTTGGATAACAAACCGAAACAAATTATAATTTCTTATTTCTATTTCATTTTACAGACCCAGTCTTAAAAATTCTTTGACGCACTGTGTATATAGAAAAAGGCAATTAAAGAAGAAAAGCAGCTATATTTATTGCTATTCGTGATTAATTATTATTTCAAGGGTGGGTTGCGAACCATATCTTTCACACCATGATATGCATGTTTTTCTATCTCGTACGGCATCATTAACGAGACTATACAAATTCCATTGAGGCATTATAAAATGCAACAGACCACTTCAATGACAACTTCAGGGAATTTTAATACTATCGAAAGGTAATATGGGCCGCCCCGGTGGCGCAGTGGTCTAAGGCGCTGGCCTCTGATCATTCGTCCGTAAGGGGTCCGGGTTCGAATCCCGGTGAGGCATGGATGTTGTGTTTGTCTTACGGCACTGGCTCTCTCCCTTCCCTGGAACCAGTGACCCTAAATTAGGGACGGGCGACTGCTTATAGCCCATTGAGTTGCTCACGGTGGTCGTTAAACCTCCAATCAAAAAAAAAAAAAAAAAGAAGGGTAATATGGACGGACAACTTAATATTTACTGAGCGTTGCCAGATCGAAAACAGTAGATTGCTCGTGGAGCTGTTCTAGCGTTCCGCTGTGAACAACAAGTGCCGTTTAAGTGCCGGTCGCCAATTGGTGGGTGCCGGTTTTATTGCTGCCAATGAGATAACTCGATACATGTGGATATCGCTGTCGCGAGACGCTAGTTGTTTGTGGTTCTGTGATGCACGTAACCTTTCCCTTTCGCATGACAAATGTTTCGTGTTTCTTAAGGAGCGTTATGGCCGAGTTCTTTTTTTTTTTTTTTTTTTTTATTGGAGGTTTAACGACCACCGTGAGCAACGCAATGGGCTATAAGCAGTCGCCCGTCCCTAATGTAGGGTCACTGGCTCCAGGGAAGGGAAAGAGCCACTGCCGTAAGACAAACACAACATCCATGCCTGACCGGGATTCGAATCCGGAACCGTTACGGACGAATGATCAGAGGCCAGCGCCTTAGACCACTGCGCCACCGGGGCGGCATGGCCGAGTTCAAACTCGCAAAGCAAAATTTCCTTATTTCAGCCGGTTGCGGCTGTTCACCTTTTATGCGTCCCAACCACAGACATAATTTTTTTTTTTTTTTTTTTTTTGATTGGAGGTTTAACGACCACCGTGAGCAACTCTTTAGCTGTCCCTAATTTAGTTTAAATACGTGACATACCTGCTGCAGCACATGTATTTATGCAAATATTGCAAAACCTTTGACTCACCATCTGTATTCTAAAAACAAGTTAGTAAAATCAGGCAATGCATTGATTATGATACGCTTTCCAACATACCAGAAATCATTACTCCAATTATTACTCAACTTATGAGGATAATAGCTGTAGAATAAATCTCGCTCCTATGACCTGACTTTTGACCCCGTTTCGATGATATTCAACCGAACCGGTAAAGTATACTTCCGTAAAAATATAAAGTTTTGTGTCAATCGAAGCATTTGTTATAAGTTATAACGCACAAGGGCGATGGAATGGATTCCGTTCCTATGTCCTGACCTTTGATCCCATTTCGTCTATTTTCAGTACGGTTTGCCCCCAAGTGGTCACCTACCACATACTAAAATTTCATCGAAATCGAACTGTTTTTACGCAAGTTATGACGCAAAGGCCAATGGAATGCATTACTCTCCTATGTCCTGACCTTTGACCCCACTTCACCCATTTTCATTAGGTTTCGTCAGCAAGTGGTCCCCTACGACATACCGAAATCTCATCGAAATCGAACCATATTTACGCAAGTTATGATGCATAAGGGCAATGGAATGCATCCCGCTCCTGTGTCCTGAGCTTTGACCTCGCTTCGTCTATTCTCAATAGGGTTCGTCCCCAGTGGTCCCCTACCACATACTAAAATTTTATTGAAATCGAACAATATTTACGCAAGTTATGGTGCGGAGAGACGGACAAAGCTGGAGAATATCCGCTTCTTCACCTTACGGTTAGAAAGCTGCAAATCGGAAATATCACTTCTTCGATGTACGGATGACAAAGAAAATTGTCGCCTGTTAGAAATTTATGTGAGCTGTGCTGCACTTAGTTTATTGCTCTTTATCTAAGGGATATAATGCCTGCTAGTAAATCACCTTTGAAAATAAAACAGCCGCCACGGTGGCACAGTGGTCTAAGGCGCTGGCCTCTGATCATTCGTCCGTAAGGGGTCCGGGTTCGAATCCCGGTCAGGCATGGATGTTGTGTTTGTCTTACGGCACTGGCTCTCTCCCTTCCCTGGAACCAGTGACCCTAAATTAGGGACGGGAGACTGCTTATAGCCCATTGAGTTGCTCACGGTGGTCGTTAAACCTCCAATTAAAAAAAATAAAAAATAAAATAAAACTGCTGGTTTTGTAGTGTCTTTCACTAGGTAGTCTCCCCAAACAGTGTGATTATCAGTGTCCACGGCATCCTTGAGTGCTTCCATAGGGTTCAAATCCGGGGAACATGGGTGCCAGTGGATGGTTACAAATTCACATGGGTACCACAGATATATCAATGTATGAAGAAATATTTTCCATAATGCATGGGGAAATTCACCGAATATTCATGCAAAGAAACTGAAAATTCTTGTAGCACTTACTGGTCATCCATGTAACACTTCACGGAAATCTTGGAAAGTGGAACAAGCAAATTCAGTTTACTTTGCTTGTATATTCATACTAGGCTAACAGTAACCGATAACTCGGCTACAGTTGGCAAATTTTGAGCAAAGCTATTGCAAAATCTAAGCTCATTGAGGCGTCTATTTTAACAAATTCTAAAAAAAAAAAAAAGGACACGTAAAATTTATGATTTCCAGAACAAAAGTACGAAACATTGTAAAAAAAAAATGCCTAAAATTTATCATGAACTGCTTTCCTTCGCGCCCTCGCGTTGGTTGTGATCAGGTTGCATGTAAACAAAGCGGAAAGACGCGCTTAGATCGGGAATAACGTTTTTCATTTTGTATCGCGAACGACAGACACACAGACATACACAAACTTAATTTTATTATTATAGATTAAGCAAGTGTTGAGCTAACAAACGGAGTCTTTCCATTTCTTCGTTTTCAAATTTTTAGCACGTCTTTTGTAAAAAAAGATCGTGCTTCTGTTATCTGTTTGTCCGTCCGTCCGTCCGTCTGTACCCACGGTATCTCTTCAACTATTAGTCCGATTTGAAAAATTTTTTTTGCATTGGGAAGCTTGAAATATGCAAATGATGATCCTTTATTTCATTTCTGTTTTACGATGTACAATTTCGCCGGTAGAGGGCGTAAATGCAGATGATGTCGAATTCAAAAATACGTTTTATTCCACATATTTGCTTCTGAACATCCGATTGGAAAACAATTTTTAGATTTCGATTCCATTTATATCGAAGAGTATTTTAGATATAGTTACTTTTTCAAATTACGCACAGATTCTCCGCTAGGGGGCGTAAGTGTAAATTACATTTTCCCCGATAACTCTTCTTCTAAAATTCCGATTTGAAAATGTTTTTCTTAAGCGGATACATCTCCTGATGGAAAATCTTTTGCATGTAATTTCAAATTTTTGGTAAAGAATACTTTGGCCACCAGAGGGCGTAAGTTTTAATTTTTGCTTCTGATGTATTTGCCATAAAATCTGAGCTTCTATAATATCGAATGAAAAATGATTTCGTGGACTGATGCCACTCACATCGATCAATTTTTTTGGAATATTTTTTCCTAAAATATTCCGCAGTTTCTCCGCCAAGGGGCGTAAATGTACATCTTATTTTTGTGAATATCTCTACTTCCAGGAATCCGATTTGAAAAATTCCTTCTTTGTTGGATAGTGTTTTCCCGTGTGACATGTTTTTCATATAATTTCAAATTTTTCAAGATATTCATAGAGTTTTCGCTAGGAGGCGTATCGGTAAATTGTGTTTCCCCCTATATCTCTGCTTCTTAATTGCCGATTTGAAACATTCTTTCTTCACCGGATACAGCTCCTGGTGGAAACTCGTTTCGCACATAACTTCTAATTTTGGTCAAAAATAATGGTTTGTCCACCAGGGGACGTAAGCCTTAATTTCCGCTTCTGATGTATTTGCAGGAAAATATGAGCTTCTAAGTTCTCGATTGAAAAAAACATCGTTTGTTGACCGATACTAGTCATGTCGACAAACCTTTTAGAAACATTTTCTTCCTAAAATAGTGCATGGTTTCTACGCAAGGGGGCGTAGATGTATATCTTATTTTTGTCAATATGTCTACTTTTAGGAGTCCGATTTGAAAAAGTCCTTCTTTGTTGGATAGTGTTTCCGATGCGCAATGCTTTTCATATAAATTCAAAATTTACAAGTAAATCATAGACTTTCCGCTAGGGGGCACAAAGGTAAATTGCGTTTTCTGCGTTTTTTCTGCTTCTAAAACTTTGATTTGAAAAATTCTTCCTGTATCGCATACAAGACCTGATGGAAAATATTTTTCACATAATTTCTAATGTTTGGTAAAGAATGGTTTAGCCACCAGGGGTCATCTGTGTTAATTTCTGCTTCTGAAGTATTTGTTGCAAAATCTGGGCTCCTGAAAACTCGACAAATTTTTTTTCTTGGACCGATACCGCTTATATGGATAAATCTTTTGAGAATATTTTCTTCCTAAAATAATGCATGGTTTTCCAACCAGGGGACGTAAAGTTACATCTTATTTTGTCGATATCTCTGGTTCTAAGAGTTTGCAGCAATATCTGAGGGATTAAAAAGCCGATTGAAAATCTTCTTTCTTTTGTCAGATCTATTGTTTTCCATACCGGTTCCATTGACTTTGAATAGCTTTGATAAATTTAATTTGCGTCAGAACGGATTCAAAAGACGTGCTTATTACACCCGAAAATTCGGTGTTATCTTTCTTGTTGTAAATTAATGTTAGTAAGCCGACTTTAGTGAAACGATTCAAGTGAAAGCCATCTAGTTTTAATTGAAATTTTTCAATGGCACGGAGTTTCAGGAATCGGAAGGCTTCAAAACTTGACCATGATGTCCAATCGCATGCCAAAAGTCACGGTAATCGGATGTGGCATGTCGTAGCTATGCCCGAGCAACTAATTGTCCCGAGTCTCGTATAAAGAGGGGATTTTTTTAATTATTATTAAAATTGGCCAGTTTTCAATTGTCATTATTTTTATACGACACGACCAATCACCATGATAACAACCTTATGTCACTCACCATGTTCATCCATTTCTCTGTGGCAAGCGTCACCGTGAGCGGCTGAAGATCTTTGGAGGAGATAGGTAACAAACGACCCAGGAAAACCCCCTAAAAATGCAGGTTTTTGGACGGTTATTCCTCAGTGACACGGAATTTCCGGTCGGAAGGCATCAAAACCTGACCATGGGGTATGTCCAATCGCATGCAAAAAGTCACGGTGATCTGATGTGTCATCTCGTATCTATGCCCGAACAACTAATTGTCTCGAGCCTCGTAAAGATAGCTCCGTTTAGCCTCGCTTCGCTCAATGAGTGTTGACCGAGTGATGCCCCGTCATTGAGGCTTTCCGGGGAGGCGCATTGTCCTGTTGAAACAGACGATCGGCTGCAGGATGCGTGAAGACCATGAAAGCATGTAGGCGAACAGCCAGCACGTGATGGTAACGGGCAGTTGTTAAGGGCATCTCGAGACGCACTAAGGGACCTAATGTGTCCTATGAAAAGGCTTCCGCAAACCATCGCAGAGCAACCACCAACTTGAACAGAATTGATCCAGCACGACGGAGCCATGGCCTCATGTGTTAAACGCACTTTCCGTCAGATCGGTATAACTCAAAACGGGATTCATCTGACCACACGACGCGGAACACCCTGCAGATGTCCAGTTTTGATGTTCCCGGCAAAAGACGAGAGGTAATGTCCGACGACGAGCAGTCAATAACGGCACACGAATAGGGCGTCGGCTCCCGTAGCCCACGCTATGCAGAGTGCGTCATCCGTTCTCTCGCTGCTTTGGACTTCCTATAATTAACCTGGATGTAATTTAGGCTGCCTTTTCCATGCGGTCCGTCTTTATGACCCTGGATAGCAGAAAAACGGCGGTTATCAATGGTGTGTTTTTGGCCGCCTCTTGCTCTCTGGACGCTTGTACACCCGTCGATGATATATCAGCGGTACACCCTTGATAAGGTTGCCCTCGGGAACTTGCGTTTCTTACCACTTGGGCGATTGAAGGGCCCATCTGTCTTGCGCAGACGATGAGTCAACGATCAACGTCGCTCAGATCACTACGTTAACCCGTGCTCCTCGATTGCGATACACTATTTGGTATCCCTGTTGTCCGTCTATTTATCCCCTGCGTTAGATTTGAGGTATGTTCCACTCTGCGAGAGGGGTGCCTGTGTCAACTGCCCATCATCCCTATCTCTAATGTTTTGTGTATATTGCTGATGTACAAAGACTGTTCCATAACAAGTTAGTAAAATCATGCATTGCATTGAATATGATACGCTTTCCAACATATTCGTTACTCAAGTTATTATTTAAGTTATGAGGATAATGGCTCTGGAATAAATCTCGCCCCTGACCTTTGACCCCATTTTGATGATACACTGGTGTGCAAAAATTAAGGACGAACAGGAGAAATTATATTAACAGCGAAACGAGCAGGCAAAACGGACCAAAAGACCACTCAGGAAATAGACTAGGGTTCAATTCGATAGGGCATGCGCATATATGCAACATGATGTAACAGGGGGGAGAGTTTCGGAAGGGTATAAAGCACACGGGTGGTGTACGCTCAGGAATTCGGTGAAAGATGTTGCATGGTTTACATCGATTTGAAAGACGTCGAGTTGCTGCCACCGTATGATATGGCTAACAGACCATCAAGTAGACGACATCTGGATGACTTTACCCGACGTCGCGTCATTGGGAAGTTGGAAGAAGGTCGAAGTGTGACTAGTGTGGCCGAGGAGTTCGGGATCACTCACAGCATCGTTTCACGAGGTTGGAGAGCATTTCAAACGACAGGGAACAGCTGTCCGAGAGTTTAGCAGTGGTTTTCCACGAGCAACCACGGCGGCAGACGACCGGTATATTGTCCTACAGGCGAGAAGAGACAGACGGCAGACAGGGAGAGAAATCTCAAGCCACATGCAACAGACAACTGGACGTCCGTTATCGCCTTTTACCGTGGCCATGAGGCTGCACAAAAGTGGTCTATTTCCACGGCAACCAGTACGGTATGTGACATTAATGCCTGCTCATCGAAGACGGCGGTTTCTGTGGTGCCAGGAACACAAGAACTGGACATATCAGCAATGGGGTCGAGTTTTCTTCACCGATGAGAGCTGATTTAGTCTGACGAGCGATTCTGGACGTATACTCATCTGGCAAGAGCTGGGAACACGCAATCACACCTCCAACATCATGGAAAGGGACCGGTTTGGAGGTGGCGGAGTTCTTGTTTGGGGAGGTATCATGCTTGGTAGCCGTACTGACCTGCACATCTTCCAAGGAGCTTCAGTCACTGGTGTCCGCTATTGTTCCGAGGTTCTCCTGACTTCCGTGCTTCTCTTTCAGAAGTGCTGTGGGTCCTGAGTTTCTTTTCATGGATGACAACGCTGCACCTCATCGTACAGTGGCGGCCGCAGAGCTGTTGGAGAGTGAAGATATTGAACGCATGGATTGTCCCGCAAGGTCCCCGGACCTAAATCCAATCGAACACGTTAGGGACCTTCTCGGAGGACTCTTGGCAGCACGTCACCAGCCGCCAACAACGATTCCGCAGCTACGATTAGCGCTGGAAGAGGAATGGGCCGCGATGCCTCAACAGCTCCTTGACAACCTCGTCCTCAGCATGGACAGACATTGTAAATCCTGCAACGCAGTCAGAGGTGATCATATGCCCTACTAAAGACTGGATTTTTCTTGGCAGCTGCCTGTCACATGGACGTTTCTGTCTTGTGTCCAGTTGTGCTCGAAGCTACCTTTTCAATAAAGTGCCTTTGTATCCTTTGGATTTCTTGTTTGGATGGTTTTGCTCACTTGTCCCATATTCTTACATCTTGGGGATCTTATGGTATGATTTGAGTCGATGTGGAGCACTTCTGCACAACGTTATATCCGAAAAACCGTCTCGTTCTTAACTTTTGCAAACCAGTGTATTAAACAGAACCGGTTCAGTTCATCAGCGGAACAACATGATGAAATGTCGTTGCAATCGAAGCATTTTTACGTAAGTTATGACGCATAAGGGAGGTGAAATGAATCCACTCCTATTCCTTACCTTTGACTCCATTTCGTCTGTTTTTAATAGGCGTTTTTCCCAGGTTGTTCCCTACCACATACTAAAATTTCATCGAAATCGAACCATTTTTACGCGAGTTATCGTGCGGAAGGGCAGAGAGACAGACGGCCAAGCTGGAGCATATACGCTTCTTCATCCTACGGTTGGAAAGCATAAAAAAATGAGAGTAAGTTTTTTGGAGTTGGCAACAGTGTGAAGGGGTAAAATAACCACGCAGAAGACTAACTGAATTAACGAAGTATCTATGGCAACACTTTTTAGTGGTGGCAGACGATTCGGATTTTGTTATTGCGCTGTTGTTTAAGGTACGTCTGCATTTCGCCACACAGCTATGGAGGTGCGTGATTCATAGTTAAGAAGTGATTTCCTTGTGTGATGAAGTTTTGCTATCGTTTAGGCGCCAGAAACAGTTGATTTAATGAAAAAAAGGTAAATGTTTGGGTGAATGAACGATTTTTAGATGGCACCATGATTTCAAAAAATGGCATTTGCCCGCAGAACTCGACCCTACGCCTGGTCGACCTGAAAGTTTTGTTGCGGAGCGTATTGCTAACACTATTTGGGCAATCCTGCAAGAAAATCGAGGAATGACGTGTGAAGACATAGCGGCGTCAACTAATGTTTCAAAAACGTTGTCAATCCGCATTCTACGCGAATTATATACTGTTGCATCGTGTGTGTTCCAGATGGGAACCTCATCACCTGACGAGAGAACAATTGTTAGCCAGAGTTCAGGTGCATCATGAGTGGAAACGAATGATTGCAAAGGATCCAAACTTTCTAAGAACAGTAATAACTGCCGATGAAACATGGGTCCACTATTTCGATCCCCTCACGATCTGGGAACACACAGGGTATCCTCCTCCGATAAAAGTCCGCCAAACCAAATCAGCTGGGAAGGTCATTATGACAAATTTTCTTTGATCATAAAGGTGTAATCTACCAACATGCCGTTCCTCCACAAATTACTGTCAATGCCGAGTATTACATTTCAGCGTTGAAGCGTCTGCACTGTTACATATCGATTAAATCACCGGAACTGATGGGCAAGTGTACCCTTCACCATGACAACGCCCGTCCACATTTGGCTGCTTACAGTTTCTTACAAAATGCAGTATTGAAATCATGCTACAGGTTGCTTGCAGTCCGGATCTCGACCCATGCGATTTCTGGTTGTTTCCAACAACGTAGGAGAAGTTCCGTGGCGCAACAACACAGACGCTGACATTATTGATGCTGTACAGGGGTTGCAAAAGCAGCTACCACAAAATCCTTTCGCCACATTCTTCGAAAAGTGGACTGACGATGGGGCCGTTGCATGTCATCCGAGGGAAGACACTTTGAGGAAAAATAACATATATTTTGCGGCACCTGTATTTCTTCATTCTGTGTGATATTAATCTCAGATTGTTTATGGAAAGGCCGCTGTAACAGATTTTCATTTTCAACTCTTATCGAAAATGCACATTTTTTAGTTAAATCTAACGTAAATAATGGACGAAACATTTCCGTTTCTCCTTTTTTACACTTTCCAACCGTAGGTTGAAGAAGTGTATATGCTCCAGCTATGTCTGTCTGTGTGTCCGTCTACACGATAACTCGCCTAAAAACAGTTCGATTTCGATGAAATTTCAGTATGTGGTAGGGGACCACCTGTGGACAAACACTATTGAAAATGGTCGAAATGGGTTCAAAGGTCAGGACATAGGAGCGGGATCCATTCCATTTCCCTTATGCGTCATAACTTACGTAAAAAATGCTTCGATTGCGACAAAACGTTATCATGTTGTTCCGGATGTATATACTGAACAGCTTCTGTTGAATATAATCGAAATGGAGCCAAAGGTAAGGACACAGGAGCGAGATTTTTTCCGCAGCTATTATCCTCTAAACTTGCCATAAAAATGCTTCTTTTGCGACGAACCTTTAGTATGTTGTTCCGGAGATATACGGAACCGGTTCTGTTGAATATCATCGAAATGGGGTCAAAGGTCAAGACACAGGAGCGATATTTATTCCATTGCCATTATCGTCATAACTTGAGTAATGATTTCTGGTATGTTGGAAAGCGTATCATAATCAATGTATTGCATGATTTTACTAACTTGTTTTTTAATTATTGACACATCGTACATGACACTCTCTTCATTCCTTATTAGCAAACGTCTTGTACAAAGAAAATAATTTTCAAATTTCTGATTATGGCAAAGAGAAACGTTTTCAACAATCAAAGTTCCTTGGAAGCTAGATAATAATAGTTTAGCGGAACTGCGTTTCCTGTCTAATAAAGTCAATTATTTTACTGAATAATGGTGCCTCATTAAAACTCCCGTATTGTTTCTCGTGGTACGAAAAACGTCAGGAGAATTAAGGTCAATTACTCGGCATAGAGTCTTTGGTTATTAAGGCGGTGAAGTGCTTATATTTTGTTTGTATAAATAAACAAAGGAAGCAATATTTAAGGCCGTTACGTTTTAATTTCCGTGCGTTCGTGATTATTAAACAAATACAGAAGATAAATACTTGTCGTCTGAACACCTTTCCCGAGTATTAAAAAATTAAATGCGTGATTGTGTTAGTCGTGAGGGTTCAGCGTTTACCTTAAAGCCACAGAGGACTCGAACAATGTAAATTTACCTAGGGATACGAAGTCAGATATAATGATGAAACCCTGCTTTCTCTCTGTGCAATGTTTATGTAGCTAAATAATTATCATTGCTAGAAGCATCAGCAAACAGCGTCGTACAATGAATCCATTAAATTCTCACAGCTGAGTAATTATCCTTCTACTGTAAGGCTGCAGATCTAGGCGAGGAATCCGTATTACGCTGTTAACAAGAAAATCCATTCTCACCTTGGCGAGATATTCGGTTCATATTTCATTATTGGATGAGGATATGGGGGATGTATTATTCCTGCGTGACAGTCCCGCGCCATTATTCCGGTTAAACGAATCCTCCAACGCGTGCAAGGAGGTAAGAGATATCCTCTGGCTGTTCCAGATTTCCAAATATGGCGATCGATAGCCGAAGAAAATCCCTTGAAAATCAGAATAATACTTCCTTTCTTCTCCGCAGGTCTCATATTTCTCATTAGAGGATTTTTTTCAGTAGCGTAGATGCTATATTACTTGGGCCTAAAATTTCTGGTCATACCCGCTTGAGTGAAAGGAGCTCAGATAACGATGCGTTTCTTCATAATTAACTGATATTCGAGCGAAAAATCTTTCAACTTCGAAGTTATGCCTGACGTTGTGTGTGTGTTGTAACGGTGCTGACTAGAATTTTAATGCTGTTGCGTACGTCGCAATACGCAAAGGTAACCACCAGTTTTTGGTTGTATTAGGTGTACAACTCAATTTTAGGCCCCTAACCGCAAGCGATCGTAGAACGTCGGCAAATGCAAATAGCTGTGTGCGATAATGGCTGTTCGCAGCGCCATTCAACAGCTTTGCAGGCAACCGTAACCGTTCACAACTGTAGTGACAGAAAGGACGAAAGTTGACGGTGAAAGCAATATCGTTCGAGGCACTGCCTCCTGTTTGCGTTTCACCTGAACAAAAGTGCCCATCAAATGATCTAGGCTGCTTTGGGTGAGGCTTCTGTGTCCTACAGAAGTGGTTCCAGCGGTTTAAGCAGGAAAATGTCGATCTCCGTAATGCAGAACGTCCGGGACAGCCACAGAAAGTTGACGATGAGGAACTGGACCAACTGTTGGACGCGGATCCCTGTCGCACACAGTCAGAGCTCACCCAGGAATTCGGCAAGCCATTGCAAAGTGATTGCACAAGCTTGGACGGATTCACAAAGAGGGCCGTTGGGTGCCCCACCAACTCCCAGCTGTGAACAAGTCTAGGCGCTACGATGTTCATGTGTCCTTGCTCTCCAGATTCAAGAAGAAGGATTTCCTCCACAAGATTTTGACCTGTGATGTGAAATGGATGATCTACGACAATCCTAAGCGGCGCAAATCGTGAGTTTTTCCAGGTCAGCCTACCACCAGTACCGCCAAACCAAACATCCATGCCAGGAATAGTGGCGAAAAACTGTACAAGGTGCTGATTTACAGCCTAATCTGAATTGAACGTTCTATCACGCAAGGACTGTTGAAGAGACCGAAACAAGTGGAAGTCTGACGCCGCAAGGTTAGGCGAGTATGCTGGGTGTGGCAACACATCCCACCCAAGTTCCAATAATTTTTGGCGGGTGATCAAACTTATGTGTGGTCTCGCGTTGTCGTGATGGAACACAACACCTTTACGATGAACGAGCTCTGGACGTTTCTGGATGATGGATTCGTTCAAACTGTCCAATTGCCGACAGTACACATTCGGATTGATTGTTTGGTTTCCTATTAGGAGTTTGAAAAACACGACACCTTTAAAATCCCACCACACTGAGACCAGAACCTTTCGCTGATGAATGTCTACTTTGGATGTCGTTTGAGGCGAAGCAGCACGTCGGGACCAAGACCGTTTGCGCAACACATTGTTGTACACAATCCACTTTTCGTCACCAGTTATCAGTCGCTTCAAAAAAAGATCGTTTTCCACACGTTTAATGTGCATATCACAGATGTTTGTTTATACGCGCCGTCAATTGAGCTTCTTTGAGTTCATGAGGAACCCACATATCAAGCTAGCTTACCTATCCCATTTTCTTCAGGTGGTCGTGAATGCTTGAATGATGGATGTGAAATGTGTCTGCAATCTCTCGTGTCGTGTAACGTGGGTTTGACTCGATCAGTGCCTTGATTTGGACGTCATCAACGTCGGTGGGCTTCCCGGACCGAGGAGCATTGTTGAGGTCAAAATCACCCGCATGGAATTTTGCGAACCACCGCTGGCACAAAAGTTCTTGTAGAGCATTATCACCGTACACTTTACGCAACTTTTCACAAGCTTGACGCGCGTTGTTCCTTTTACAGAAGTAAAACAGTAAAATATGGCGAAAGTGTACAATTTGATCTTCCATCTTCAACTTGATGTCAAATATCCGCAAATCAACTAAATCGGTCACTATTCCTTTTAGACTGCAGCAAGAACTAGCACCTGTCGAGTGCCATAGCGATAACAGAGCTACAACCCAATGCAAAACACTGAACAAAGAATTTGTTTTGCTTTTACTACAGGCCGCAAATGTGTTTGTGCGATATACTCTGCACGTCCTGGATGCATACTCATTAATTTTGGAACTGTCTTGAAGTTTTTGTACTTTTTGAAATACAAAGGAATCTACAGTTTGAAGTCATTTTTTGATAATGTTCTGTCCAACCATTTTTTATGAAATTAGTAAAACGTAAAGAGTTACGTACCCGTATATTAAACAGGACACACTACCACCAGCATCAGTACCACGCTCTGATTTAAAAAAAATTCATGCCTCGGAGAAAGATTTTAAAGTAAATATTTTTCTTGAATTAAGGTTGAGAGGAAATGCTCATGTTAATACACTGCTGGACAATTGCTAAGGACGGATCAAAAACGGCTATATAGCGCATAAAAAAGTAAGTGTGGTTGGATGCCAAGTGAAATAAAATAATGTCAGAATGCCAGGACATTACAAGAAAGACAATTTATTGTGCTCTGAAATCCAGAAGGCTTTGGAACGTGTTCAAGGGACAAAAAGGCCATTTTGTGTAGAATACGTAAACGTGAAAAAAATGCAATTACCGTCCGCAGGCGTTTCGGCGTAAGATGTCAATACGGGATATGGCCACCATGGAGGGCGATGCAAGATTCCACACGTCGTGTCATGCTTTCCACAATATTATCAAGCAGCTGTTGGGGTAATTTATCCCATTCCTCTGTCAGTGCACGGATGAGGGTGTCCTTGTTTATTGGAGGGCATTGGCGACCAGCAAGACTCCTCCCCAAAGCATCCCACACATTTTCAATGGGATTCAGATCTGAAGAACGTGCTGGCCATACGAGGCGTTGAATATCCTCGCTCTCAAGACACTCCTGGACAGCGACTGTTCGATGGCATGTTGTGTTGTCGTCCATGAAAATGAATCAATCACCTACAGCACCACGGAACATGCGAACATGAGGTAGCAGAACATCATTAATGTATCGTTGGCCAGTCATAGTCCCAGTTCGAAGCACATAGAGGGACGTACGGCCATTGATCATGATGCCAGCCCATACCATGACACTACATGTCGGATATAGGTCCCTTTCCTGTGTGTTTGCGGGACAATATGCAGTACCACTATCATGCCAGATCAGTTGTCGTCGACAATCAGACGATAGACTGTATCTACTCTCATCTGAGAAGAGCACAGCAGACCAGTCGTTATCAGTCCAATTGCAATGTTGATGGCACCATTGCAAACGGGCGGTACGGTGACGTCTGGACAATGGAATGCACACAACAGGACGGCGGGCGTATAGTCCTCCTTCATGCAAACGTCTGGCAACAGTTTTTCGGGAGATCCGCTTGCCAGTAGCAGCCATAAACTGATTTGCTACCTCACTAGCTGTGCTGCGCCGGTGTCTTTTTGTTGATAGCACTATGTACCGATCTTCTGCATGTGTCGTACTGCGAACACGACCTCCCCCGTGACGTTTGCTACACTCTCTATTTATTTGAAATGATTTCCAAAGCCTTGAAACAACACTGTGGCTGACGTCGAACTCCCTGGCAACATCTGTTATTTTTCGCCCTTCTTCAATCTTGCCAATAATACGGCCACGCGTAAAATCATCTAGGTGATGTTGGGAAGACATACTGAAAATTGCAAGTTCGTCAATTGATTCTTTCCCTTTCAACTTTCCCGTTTGAACAACAAAGGTCAATACGCGTCATATCCTTTATATCTCTTATCAGCGCGATGACGTCACGAACAAGTTCGGCAATCCAAAATTTGCATACGCACAACGCGTCTTATTGTATCCCGCACTTATGCTAATTTCCACATCTTCCTGCCTTCCATTTTATGTTTGCTATCGTTGCTATTGTCATCCGTCCTTAGCAATTGTCCGGCAGTGTATGATTAACTTGCACATTTCCCCTCAAAATTTCATATTAGTGTGATTCCAACACGCAGACAATACCTTACTCTCTTTAACTCCTTTCCTTCAAGCCAGCAATCTTGTCTTGCACTCATCTTTTCCAAAGTAGTCGTCAGCATCCTCCTGCTCCCTGATTGCCCTAGGGCAGTATTAAAAGCGCTGGTATAGCTTTAGGCTTGTTGGAATACCCTACTTAAGAAAACAAACAAACAGAAGACCAATTACTAATGACCTCAGTGAATTTCTATTCACCATCTTCATTCTGCCCTGGTCATACTGACTTCAAAAAGAGACTTAAACTGAGGATTTGGACGAATGGAGAACAACTGAGTTGTCATGGCCCTGCAGATGCTATGTTGATAGCATTGCTACATAGAAGGAAAACCGCATTTTCTAGTGGAAATACGTACGGCTACTCGACAAAAAACACGGAAATTATTGTTCCTTGACAAATTGCAGATTATATTTTTAAGTTTGAAAATTAAAATATGGCGCATCTTCAACTGGGAGGGCGGCAGGTTGGACAAGACAATTTTCAGGGTGGGCTACAGCCCACCCTTGCGCTCCCTTGGCAATGTCCTTGCCCTTAACCCTTCGATACAGTACCATTAGAAATTTAAGCTAAATTTCGCGTGATTTTGTATCTTCCCATGCCGTTTTAAGGCTGATAACTGGTGAATAGATAATGACATCGATGACCGCAGACCCGCATTCCGTAGCTGATAGTCAGATATAACGGACTTACGTAATGAAACGAAATAAAGTGGATTTAAAATTTATTTACTTTTTAGGAAAAACAAATCGGTGACGAAAATTTAGAAGTGCCGCGAAAATCCAGGGAAAATTACTATAAGAACCGACGAAAGTTGAAGAAACAGCTAGAGGAGAATGAGAGGAATCCGAAAAGGCCCTCTAAGACATCCGCCACCCCAAGGCTCATGGGAATGTAAGGAGTGACAAAAATCGGCGCGCCAGGATCAGACATGGAAACGGGTCACGGGTCAATGGTTCAACGGGTCGGTTCAAGGTGTTCCAGATCCGATTTTGACCAGGTTTCATTCCTGCTTTATTTTTGAAAAGAGAAAATTTTATTCCAAAGAAAAATGCGCGTTGTGGAATTCTGTAGTCGATACTGGTGCCCACGGAGTGAATAATGATTTGCCATGCAAAATTATTGTCGTCTCTTTCTTAAAGCAACGAAGATTTTCACCGACCGACGTCAAACACACCGGCACCGCATCGTAAAACGATACTTCCTTCGCGTTCTTTTACAGTGCGATTGTCCAGTGCAAGGTACAGGCAAACGCCATTCGCCTGATTCTCAGCTGATTCACTCTCTCTCTCTCTCTGAGAAGTTCACTGCATGACTAAGAGTGACTTTTCACATCGCATCTTTTACATTGAACATTCAGAGGTTTTCGTTTGATATGCTAACATCCCACTCCCATGACATGTCATGTCGAAATTAACTCCTTATTTGTTAATATGGATGGATTTAATATTAAGGAGGTTGTGAAAGGCGTCGAGGCCAACAAATACGTGCTTGTTGAAAACCTCAAGGGGAAGAGTGAATGCTGGAAATTGTTTCGTCTCATTAAGGAAACGGTGAATAATTCTGCATTGTTTGGTTTTGCTTGCTGTTCAAAATGTGGAAAGTGTATAATGACAAAGAAAGTTGTCGACGGTGTAATAAAAGATTATGGAAGCAAAAATGTAACAGACCATATGAAAGTATGCGCACTTCCATCAAAGCGCGGAAAGAGTGAACAATGTAAATACATATTAAAAAATACATTTGTGTAATCGTAAAAAAACGATTCCCATTTGTAATATACTCTATGGTCACGGTCATAGTCAGCCATTACTTCTGGATTACGCAAAATAGTGGCTCTAAAAACGACACTAAAACTTAGCAAGTAAACACATTTTATTATTAAAAAAAATTCAGTTATTAAATGGCATGCAGTTAATGGGATGAATATACACTGACGGGAAAAAAATCCCAGCACCAAGAAAGGGTTGTGTTAGATAAACGACAGTTGGTAGGCGGTGAGAGTACATCTGTAAGATGACGTCTATGCAAATTTCGCGCTCGGCGCATACGCGTGGCGCTAGTAGCGCCCCTCGGAACATGCAAAGCAGGTTTGCTGTAAATACGCGCTGTAACGTTCGTGAGCGTTAGTTATCATTGAGATTCGACTTACTGTGTTGATGTTAGTCAAGAATGCCTTTAAGATGACGAAGAAGCCATTATCAACAGCTCACGGAGTTTGAACGAGGTCGTGTAATAGGGCTACGAGAAGGTGGATTTTCGTTCCGCAATATTGCAGAACGATTTGGCAGGAATGTAGCCACTGTGCATTATTGTTGGCAGCGGTGGTCAAGGGAAGGTACTGCCTCAAGAAGACCAGGTTCCGGCCGGCCACGTGGCACTACTGAGACGAAAGACCGCCGTGTACGGCGTATGGCCGTGGCGCATCGTACCGCGTCTGCGGCAGCAATTCGAGGTGTAGTTGCCACCACAGTGACACAACGAACTGTTACAAATCGGTTACTTGACGGACAGCTCCGAGCCAGACGCCCTGTAGCGTGCATTCTTCTTACTTCAAACCACTGCCGTTTGCGACGTCAGTGGTGTCAAGCTAGAGCTCATTGGAGGACGGAGTGGAGATCTGTTGTGTTTTCTGATGAAAGCCGGTTCTGCCTGGGTGCCAGTGATGGCCGTTTGCGACGTCAGTGGTGTCAAGCTAGAGCTCATTGGAGGACGGAGTGGAGATCTGCTGTGTTTTCTGATGAAAGCCGGTTCTGCCTGGGTGCCAGTGATGGCCGTGTGTTGGTTAGAAGGAGGCCAAGTGAGCACCTGCAACTAACCTGTTTGCGGCCAAGACACACTGGACCTACACCTGGAGTTATGGTCTGGGGAGAAATTTCCTACGACAGCTGGAGCACTCTCGTGGTTATCCCACGCACCCTGACGGCACAGTTGTACGTCGGGCTGGATGATTAAACCTGTTGTGCTGCCATTCATGAACAGCATTCCAGGGGTGTTTTCCAACAGGATAACGCTCGTCCGCATACCGCTGTTGTAACTCAACATGCTCTACAGAATGTCGACATGTTGCCGTGGCCTGCTAGATCACCAGATCTTTCACCAATCGAGCACGTGTGGGACATTCATTGGACGACAACTCCAGCGTCAACCCCAACCAGCATTAACCGTCCCTGTATTGACCGACCAAGTGCAACAGGCATGGAACTCCATTACACAAACTGACATCCAGCACCTGTACGACACAATGCATGAACGTTTGCGTGCTTGCATTCAACATTCTGGCGGTTACACCGGTTAATAATGTACCAGCATTTCACATTTAAAATGACTCTTCTCGCGCTTACATTAAGCTGTGATCTTGAAAACCTTAATCGATTAAATATGTTACCTATACAAATGTATTGCCGCATTTCATTCCTCTACAACTATTTTTTCGCCGCCCCGGTGGCGCAGTGGTCTAAGGCGCTGGCCTCTGATCATTTGTCCGTAAGGGGTCCGGGTTCGAATCCCGGTCGGGCATGGATGTTGTGTTTGTCTTACGGCACTGGCTCTCTCCCTTCCCTGGAACCAGTGACCCTAAATTAGGGACGGGCGACTGCTTATAGCCCATTGAGTTGCTCACGGTGGTCTTTAAACCTCCAATCCAATCCCAATCCCAAACCTCCAATCAAAAAAAAAAAAAAAAAAAAAAAAAAAACTATTTTTTCGTGGTGTTGGGATTTTTTCCCGTCAGTGTACATATATGTAAATTGATTTTCGAATTTATAGTTCAAAGAAGATTTGTCCGGGTCAGTTACGGGTCCATGTCCGAATTTTTTTACTTGTTTCCAACCCTGGGCATGATAGATTTCACCTGAGTTCGACTCTAGAGCCACAGCCTTCCGCTTCAACTTCACTATTTGAGCCTGAACTGCAAGGGCAGGTAGAGATTGATGTCATCGGTCCAAAATTTCAAATTTTAACACCGAGTATTGAATACCAATGTACATATGCAGTCTTTACAACCTCGCTCGGTAATGAACGTATTATGTCTGAAACCTTCACATTGCCGTCCCGGTGGCGCAGTTGTCTAAGCGATAGCTTCTAATCATTCGTTCGTGAAGAGTCCGGGTTCGAATCTCGGTGAGGCATGGATGTTGCGTTTGTCTTACCCCTGGGGCCCTCTCCCTTCACTGGAACCCGTGGCCCCAAATTAGGGACAGGCGACTGCTTATAGTCCATTGACTTGCTCACTGTGGTCGTTAAACCTCCAAACAACAACAAAAATCCTTTACACTGTCGATACGTTCTGAATGTAGACAGCCGCCACGGCGGCGCAGTGGTTTAAGCGATGGCCTCTGATCATTCGTCAGAACGGGTTATGGGTTCGAATCCCAGTGAGGCATGGATGTTGTGTTTGTCTTACGGCACTGTCTCTCTCTCTTACCTGGAACCAGTGATCCTAAATTAGGGACGGCTGATTGCGTATAGCCCATTGAGTTGCTCAAAGTGGTCGTTAAACCTCCAATTAAAAAAAAAAACCATCGAAAAAAAAAATCCGTAGACAAGAGCAAAAGCAATAAGTAGAAGAGCAAATTAGGCCCGAGACAAGGCAACTAAGGAGTTTGAAAATTTGTTTCTGATGAATGATTTTTTCAGAAGCAATTTTAGCAATAATTACTGACCCTTCTACTTCTACTAATATTAACTTATATTCAACATATGTTCCTATGAATTGTTTATAGTACCAGTTGCTTTTTAAGTAAATAAATTAAAACATTTCTTTCGGTTTACTTCTTAAACATTTTGTATCTGAAAAATATCAAAGGGGCACAGAATCAACTGTACCACAACCTACAACGTAGGACTACGTCAACTGTCCTCCGCTGAATACTTTAAGAACGTAGAACTAGTGAGATAGGGCCATAAAATATAGACAGTATCAACTGTACGACAACCTACAATGTAAAGCTACGACAACTGTCCTTCGCTGAATGCTTTAAAGACGTAGAACTAGTGAGATAACGCCATGAAATATTGACAGTAGCAACTGTGCCGCAACCTACAACGTAGGGCTACGCCAACTGTCTTTTGCTGCATACTTTAAGGACGTAGAACAAGTGAGGTATAGTCCAGTGAAATAGTGACGGTAGCAACTGTGCCGCAACCTACAACGTAGGGCTACGACAACTGTCCTACGCTGAATACTTTAAGGACGTAGAACTAGTGAGATATTGCCATGAAATATTGACAGTAGCAAATGTGCCGCAACCTACAACGTAGGGCTACACCAACTGTCTTTCGCTGAATACATTAAGGACGTAGAACTAGTGAGATAGTACCATAAAATAGTGACAGTAGCAACTGTGCCTCAACCTACAACGTAACGTAGGGCTATGCCAACTGTCTTTCGCTGCATACTTTAATACTTTAAGGACGTAGAACTAGTGAGATAGTGCCATGAAATATTGACAGTAGCAAATGTGCCGCAACCTACAACGTAGGGCTACACCAACTGTCTTTCTTTTTTTTTTTTTTTTTTTTTTTTGATTGGAGGTTTAACGACCACCGTGAGCAACTCAATGGGCTATAAGCAGTCGCCCGTCCCTAATTTAGGGTCACTGGTTCCAGGGAAGGGAGAGAGCCAGTGCCGTAAGACAAACACAACATCCATGCCTGATCGGGATTCGAACCCGGACCCCTTACGGACGAATGATCAGAGGCCAGCGCCTTAGACCACTGCGCCACCGGGGCGGCCAACTGTCTTTCGCTGAATACATTAAGGACGTAGAACTAGTGAGATAGTACCATAAAATAGTGACAGTAGCAACTGTGCCTCAACCTACAACGTAGGGCTACGCCAACTGTCTTTCGCTGAACACTTTAAGGACGTTGAACTAGTGAGATAGTGCCATGAAATATGTACAGTGGCAACTGTGCCGCAACCTACAACGTGAGGCTATGCCAAACGTCTTTCGCTGCATAATTTAAGGACGTAGAACTAGTGAGATAGTTCCATGAAATAGTGATAGTAGCAACTGTGCCGCAACCTACAACGTAGGGCTACGACAAACTGTCCTTCGCTGAATATTTTAAGGACGTAGAACTAGTGAGATAGTGCCATGAAATAGTGACAGTAGCAACTGTGCCGCAACCTATAACGTAGAACTACGTTAACTGTCCTTCGCCGAATACTTTAAGGACGTAGAACTAGTGAGATAGTACCATGAAATATTGACAGTAGCAACTGTGCCGCAACCTACAACGTAGGGCTACAACAAACTGTCCTCCGCTGAATATTTTAAGGACGTAGAACTAGTGAGATAGTGCCATGAAATAGTGACAGTAGCAATCTGTGCCGCAACCTATAACGTAGAGCTACGTTAACTGTCCTTCGCTGAATACTTTAAGGACGTAGAACTAGTGAGATAGTACCATGAAATAGTGACAGTAGCAACTGTGCCGCAACCTATGACGTAGTGCTACGTCAACTGTCCTTCGCTTTAATATTTTAAGGACGTAGAACTAGTGAGATAGTTCCATGAAATAGTGACAGTAGCAACTGTGCCGCAACCTACAACGTAGGGCTACGACATCTGTCTTTCGCTGAATAAATTAAGGACGTAGAACTAGTGAGATAGTGCCATGAAATATTGACAGTAGCAACTGTGCCGTAACCTACAATGTAGGGCTACGACAACTGACCTTCGCTGAATATTTTAAGGACGTAGAATTAGTGAGATAGTACCATGAAATAGTGACAGTAGCAACTGTGCCGCAACCTATGACGTAATGCTACGTCAACTGTCCTTCGCTTTAATATTTTAAGGACGTAGAACTAGTGAGATAGTTCCATGAAATAGTGACAGTAGCAACTGTGCCGCAACCTACAACGTAGGGCTACGTTAACTGTCTTTCGCTGCATACTTTAAGGACGTAGAACTAGTTAAATAGTCCAGTAAAATAGTGACAGTAGTAACTGTGCCGCAACCTATAACGTAGAGCTACGTTAACTGTCCTTCGCCGAATACTTTAAGGGCGTAGAACTAGTGAGATAGTGCCATGAAATTGTAACAGTAGCAACTGTGCTGCAACCTACAACGTAGGGCTACGCCAACTGTCTTTCGCTGAATATTTTAAGGACGTAGAACTAGTGAGTTAGTGCCTTGATATAGTAACAGTTGACATAGTTCTACGTTGTAGGATGGCGCGCAATTGCTGCAGCGTAGTTAGTTTTTGAAAACGTCATTCGCCGAAATGGCGTCTATACAGAAGAAGGATAATTGTGTTCTCCAGTTTCATAAAATTAAATCTGCAATTTCAGGGCATCGGAAGTTTAGGCGTGAGTATGAAAGAGCTCCGCCGGATGTGAAGAGCATTAGGAACTGGTATGAAAAGTTTAAACAAAACGGGCAGTGTCGGTGACCGTGCAGGAAGTAGAAGACCTTCCATTAGTGAGGAAATTGTAGACTCTATGGGTGATGCATTCGCCCGAAGCCCGATAAAATTAATTCGTCATGCCTCTAATGAACATGGAATACCTATGAAGACAGTGCACCGCATTATAAGATAGCGGCTTCGTTTTTTTTATTTGCATACAAATTGAAAATTGTTCAAGCTTTGGAACCTAATGATGGGTTCAGACGTGTAACATTCGATATGGATATTCTTCAACGAATAGATGAAGATAACGATTACCTGAAGCGGATTTGTTTTTCAGACAAATAAAATTTTCATTCCTCAGGTAAAGTGAACGCGCATAATTCCCGTATCTGGGGTTTAGAGAACCCACATGTGGTTTCGGAGAAACAGAGGGATTCCCCTAAAATCAATGTTTGGTGAGGACTAACGCACAATAAAGTAATTGGATAGTTCTCTATTATTGAGTCCACCAATACATCGGGTATTTATCTCGACATGATGCAGACATCGTAGCACCTCCATTGGAAGAGCTGCAACCATGGGTAAAGTTCCAACAGGACGGTGCGCCCACGCACTGGGGTAAACCTGTCCGTCAATTCTTAGATGACAAATTCCTAACAGATGGATAGGCAGAGATGATCCTATATCTTGTCCCCCAAGATCCCCAGACATTACGCCCCCTGGCATTACGCCCCCAGATGTTACGCACTGACGTTACGCCCCCGACATTACACCCGCTGACATTACGTCCCCTGACTTCTTTTTATGGGGCTACATTAAGGATCAAGTTTATGCAACACCAGTTGCACGTGTTAACACTTTGAAGGGAAGAATAACTCAAGCATTTATGACCATCACAGATGACATGTTGCAGCAGACATTGAAAGAGATAGAGTGCCAGCTGGAAGTCCTACGTGTAACAAAAGGAGCCTACGTTGAGGAATACTGATGGCCCAGAAAAACAATGGATTTCAGGAAAGTGAGAGAACTAATTGAAAGAGCAATGGAATATGAACTTCCATTATGCATGGCTTTTATCGATTATGAAAAGGCATTTGATTCGGTGAAACCATGAGCCGTTACAATGGCTTTGAAATCCTGCGGTATTGAAGATGCATACATTAATATTATTCATAACATCTATGAAAATGCAAGTGCAAGGATACGGCTTTTTGAGAATACAGCACCCATAAAGTTTGGAAAGGGAGTGAGACAACGTGACATTATATCTCCCAAACTCTTTAATACCACTTGGAAAATATCTTTCAATTACTGAACCGGGATAACAAAGGGATAAAGATTAATGGAGATTATTATAACTCCCCTTCGTTTTGCTGATGACGTAGTCATCTTTGCAACTACCCCATCAGAGCTACAGAGTATGATCCAGGAACTTGCTGACAAGAGTAAAGAAGTGGGATTAAAAATGAACTTTTAGAAGACAAAAGTGATGTGCAATGTTTTTACAAGAAATGAAGATTTATCGATTGCAGGAGAAAAGCTGGAGATAATAGACGCCTACGTTTATCTTGAACAGCAGATAGCAAGTGAGGGTCACATTTATGAAGAAATTAATCGGCATATATTACTTGCCTGGAGAGTTGTTGGAAGAAACAGCATAATTTTCAAGAGCAATATGCCATTATGTCTTAAAAGAAAAGTGCTTGATCAATGCATCCTTCCAGTGCTTACGTATGGTGCAGAGACGTGGACCTTAACTAAAAGAGACATACAAAGGCTGCAGATAACTCAAAGAAGCATGGAGAGGTGCATGCTTGGTGTAACCAGGAGAGATAAGAAGAGGAACTCGTGTATCAGAAAAATGACAAGAGACATCATGATCAGAGCAAAATCCCTGAAATGGCAATGGGCTGGATATATTGCCTGAAGGACAGACCATCGTTGGACAACTGAAATTTTAGACTGAACTCCAAATGACAGGAAAAGACCCTGAAGAAGACCACGTAGGAGATGGGTGGATGATATTCGAAAGTATGCGGGAGTGACATGGAGGAGACTGGCACAAGAGAAACCGTTGTGGAAGAAACTTGGGGAGACCTTCGTCCAGCAGTGGATTGATAATGGTTGACAATGATGATGATGGGGATATTGAAATTTCGTATGTATCAAACAAGCGTGGTTAATTTCATACGATTTATCATAATCAGGGAAAGATTTCAGACACAACCTGTAGCATAAAGCAGAGCACTTCACTTTCTCTTAAAGACAACTGAAATTCATTGTCTGTTTAATAAGATCTCAAGTTATTTAGTTACTTCGAAAAATCAATGTATAAAACTTGCTTGGAGAGCTTTTGGAAGAAACAGCATCATTTTCAAAAGCAATATACCATTATGTCTTAAAATAAAAGTGTTTGATCAATGCATCCTTCCAGTGCTTACGTAAAGTGCAGAGACGTGGACCTTAACTAAAAGAGACATACGAAAACTGCAGACAACTCGAAGAAGCATGGTGAGGTGCATGCTTGGTGTAACCAGGAGAGATAAGAAGAGGACATCGTGGATCAGAAAAATGACAAGAATGGAAGACCTCATGAACAGAGTAAAATCCCTGAAATGGCAATGGCTGGATATAAAAATCATGATGAAAAAAATACGTAATTTGTATTAACGTAATTTGTATTACTCCAGTAAAAAAAATATATTACAAAACTATTCCGAAATGTAATAAACTGCAACATAAAATAAAATTGCGAATTCACCCGCATTAATAACAAAAAATATCCAAAAAGTTAATAGCCTTTCGTCATCACGCAACTAAAATTCTACATAGAAGGTAAGTAACAATTACAGGTAATCATCGCTCAGGGATAACACACGGTTTTTGTTGACCCAACCCAGACGACCTGGGTTTAATCCCAGAGAGAGAAAGCAATCGGCTGAAAATTTCGGAAAATTCAATTTCACGAAATATTTGTACAAATACTGGAAAAACCCGAAACGGACTGATCTCAAATAAACAGAAATACCGACTGCGGAAAATCTATCAAAACACGGAAGTCAGAAGAGACGGCAACTTTTAAAAATCAAAATTCCATTAAAAGACGGATGCATACCGGCAACTTTCCTGCACGTTATTGCGAGGAATTCTGGGTGAATCAACACCACTTATTTCTTTCAGTGTACAAGGAATATTTCACTCCAGCACTTACAGAAGACTACACTGTATTATCAAAAGTATTCGGACATTATCAACTACTTGCATAAGTGCACAGAACGGTTGCGAAGGAAAGTGAGCTGCGAGTTTGGAGGTACGTACACTATATTGGCTAAAGTCATAGGACACCTTGAAGAAAAACAGAACATAGGGTTTATTGACATACATTAGTACGGTGTCGGTCCATCTTTGGCCTTAATGCATGCACTAACATGTTTTGGAAAAGATTTTGGGAACACAGCGATAGGTATGCGCTTCCATTCGTTACATAATGCTGCCTCGAACTGTTGCTTAATAATAGGCCTTGGTACCAAACTTCTTACGCGACGCTCTAATTCATCCCATAGGTGCTCTATGGGATTACGATCAGGGCTCTGTACTGGCCAGTCCACACACGATAGGGAATTATCGTCAAATCACATATGACTCGGTGCATTATCCTGCTGGTACCAACAAGGCTCGTTTCCATAGTATTGCCGCAGAGTTGGTAAGGCATAATTGTCCAGAATATCGAGGTAAACGTACTGGTTAACAGGATTGTCCGGGATAATCAATAAGCCGGGACCAAAGCCCGAAAAACACACCCTCACGAGTACACTGCCAGCTCCAAACTTGACCGTAGGGACAGTCATCATCATCATCATCATCAACCGTTATCAATCCACTGCTGGACGAAGGTCTCCCCAAGTTTCCTCCACAACGGTCTCTCTTGTGCCAGTCTCCTCCATGTCACTCCCGCATGCTTTCGAATTTCATCCACCCATCTCCCATGTGGTCTTCTTCTGGGTCTTTTCCTGTCCATTGGAATCCAATCTAAAATTTCGGCTGTCCATCGATGGGCTGTTCTTCTGGCAGTATGGCTGGGCATACTGCCAGAAGGACAGCCATTTCAGGAATTTAACTCTGATCATGATGTGTTCCACTCTTGTCATTTTTCGGATCCACGAGTTGCAGGAACAGTGCACTGTGGTAAATAGCGTTCCCCTGCTGCCGCCATACCCACACACGGCCATCAGACTGATGGATCGTGTATCTGGATTCATCAGTCCATTTGTCCCGTTTCCATTCATTTACGGTCCACGATATATACGATATATATTCTTTACACCATGCTAAACGACGAGTAGCATTCCAAGTGGAGATGAAAGGCTTTTGAGCAGCCGCACGACCACGGTAACCAATAGAATTAAGTTCTCTGCGAATGGTTAGTGCGCATAGCAAGGTTCCTGCATTTTTACTCACCTATACACTGAGGTATTTTGCAGATCTCCATTGATTAGCTGTAACGACTCTCCTGAGGCTTTGACATCCTCTATCACTGATTTTTCTTTGGTCTGCCGGTATGTTTTGCTGCTTCAGGAACGCCATGTGTCTTCCACTTATTCAGTACATCCAAAACAGTTCACTTGGGTATATTTAAAAGCCTCTCGGTTTCTCTTATGGACAACCCACTAATAAAACACCAAAGAATCTTTCCTTTCTCAAAGTGAGTTCTCTCCCGACGCTACATTTTCACTCAACCTCACAGTGCGATATGATCGCGGTCAGCTTCAGGCTTGTGTTTACACCGCTTGCAGCTGTACCGTGTATCTTAAAAACGCAGCGGATCCGTTCATTCGCTTTTGAAACACACCGGACAACAAATTAGTCACCCTTGGCTGAACTCACCTAATAAGTGATGACGGCGTCTCTTGCCTTCATAAAATTACCAATCCGATGTGGTAGAGACTCCACGAGGTTGTGGATGTATTGAACATCGATTTGCAGTCACTCGTGGGTCAGTTGGTTCCAAAGTTCCAACAAAGTACGTGTTTGTCTATACCGGCGTTTCACCTTCTGTTCCAAATGATCCCACATATTTTCGATAGGATTTAAATCTGGGGATTTGGGGGCCAATCGAGGTGAGACAGTATTGCTGATTGTTCGTCGTGGCACTCAGACACAGTTTTAGCTCTGTGCACACGTCAGTTGTCTTCATGGAAGACAGAGGTTGCAATGTGATCCTGCTCCTGGAGATGTAGGTCAAAGGTCAGCACTTGGTCATTCATAAAGCGGAGGTACGCATGCTGGTTCAAATTCATCGTGCCGCCCCGGTGGCGCAGTGGTCTAAGGCGCTGGCCTCTGATCATTCGTCCTTAAGGGGTCCGGGTTCGAATCCCGGTCAGGCATGGATGTTGTGTTTGTCTTACGGCACTGGCTCTCTCCCTTCCATGGAACCAGTGACCCTAAATTAGGGACGGGCGACCGCTTATAGCCCATTGAGGTGCTCACGGTGGTCGTTAAACCTCCAATCAAAAAAAAAAAAAAAAAAAAAAAAAAATTCATCGTCACAGCAATGACGGGGCCCATTTCCTGGCACGAAAAACATCCCCAAAACATTGATTGAAGAACCCCTCCAGCTTGAACAACACCTTCGACACAATCAGGATTAAAGGCTGCATTGGGCCTGCGATGTACTCGTCGCCTCCCAATATCGCAGTACACAAAAAAATGAGACTCATCCGACCAAATTTCTGGTTTCCAGTCCTTCACAGTAACGTTTTGGTGACTGTGAGCCCATTGACAACTTTCGACTTTGTGACTTGCCGTTAAAGGAGAACTCTTCCGTGGTACTCTGCTCCAGATGTCCATTGCATGCAGCTCTTGTTGCAATGTCCTTTCGGAAATTGATTGAAGTTGACTCTAATTAACTGCTTGGAGCAATCGTTGCCTGGTTTGAAACAAATTTGCAGTTACTAGGCGTGAAACAAGACTGCTGTCGCTGTTGGTGAGGTTTTCTTTCCAGCCACAGTTACGTGGCTGATTCTCAGTTGACTGCGAGCTACACCACTGTTTGTAGACCCGCTGGACAGTACGCTTCGACACACCAACAAATTGGATGATTTCATTCAATTAGTCGCAGTCGGCACGGCCAAACACTCTGGCTCCTTTTTGCCCTGAGTGACATCTGTCTTGCGACCCACATTGCAGACAACATTCAACACACACGTTGCTCTTCACAACTGCGCGATACAGAAATGATCCTGTAGACCACGTGACTGCTATTTATCTCTCAACTATGCTATTACGACACTCTCTGTGCAACCTGTAACATCCGACTGTCACTGGAAAAGCAATTGAATTAGAGACAGCTGGCGTTATGCAAATGAGACGCTATGGGCGGCCCTGTAAACGGAAACGACATGACGTATGCAGCGATCCGACAATATAAGGAGTGATGCGACGGCAATCAGTAAGAGTCAGAAGCAGTATGGGTATGACGCATGATCTAAGCGCATTTGAACGTGGGCAAATTGTCGGGGCCCGACGAATGGGTCACTCCATCTCCTAAGTCGTGCAGACACTGGGAGTTTCAGGAGCCACTGTGCCACGGGTGCACCGTGGGTGCATCGAATCTGGTAAAACCATCCCTGCGAGGGCCTACTGCCGTGCACAGCAGCGTGCGGATGAGCGGCGTCATCGTCGGCTAGCTCGCATTGTAAAAGCTGATAGACGGGCCACAGTGCAAGAAATCACTCTGCAATTTAACGCTGGTGCACAAAAACGTGTAAGCAGCCAGAACTATCTCCTCACTATGAGGTACAGAAGCTATCGTCCCACGAGGGTACCGTTGCTGACCGCACATCACAGGCTGCAAAGATTAGCATGGGCGCGGGAACATCGTCACTGGACCCTAGACATGTGGGAAAATGTTGCCTGGACTGATGAGTCGAGATTCACGTTGGTACATGCGGATGGCAGGATACGAGTACGGCGCAAACCACATGAAGCGATGGATCCTTCTTGCCAGTAGGTTACTCTTCACGCTGGTGGGGGGGGCATTCTCGTTTGGGAGCTGTTTCGGGGAATGAAATGTGACCCCTGGAACGTGGGACATCGTCCCTCACAGGTCAATGTCACTGGGATATGCTGGACGACCATTTGCTCCCGTTTGTGCGTCTTCAACATCCCACTAGGGACCTTATCCAGCAACAAGACAATGCAGCTCCCGAATTGTATCCGAATGGTTGGATGAACACTCCACCGACGTGACCTCGCTTCCTTGGCCAGCTAGGTCACCTGACCTAGCTGGCCAAGGAAGCGAGGTCACGGAGAAGGAGCACATCTGGGATGCCTTCGAGAGAGAGGTTCGAGGCTCTGGCCTTCTCCATCAAATCTTCGTGAACTGTGGGAGCTTGTTCAGAGGTAGTGGATCCATATGGCTTCCCAATGCTTCCGGTGTCTTGTCGAGTCCATGCCGAGACGAATCGCCGCCGTCATCAGGGTGAAAGGTGGTGCTACATGTTACTAGACAGGTATCTCTAATTCAATTGGTCTTCAGTGTATGTTAGGGGTGATTAAATGTTTGCCCGGTGTGCTTATGTAATCTGTTGCCAGTAACTTAGAAGTGAATGTACCGCGTGTACGTGAACTTTCTGAATTGAAGAGTCGGCTGGACAATGGATGTCAATTCAGTGACGTTTCCATACCAAGTATTGCGACTAAACTAAACATAAAATAAAATTGACTGTGAGTCATGTCGTGAACAGATGGAAGTAAGACTGCGCAACTATAACAAAAAAAAAAATAAAACGTTTAGGAAAGCCACACAAACTGACGGAACGTGCCAGAAGATCCATGGTAAGAAATTATAAAATTCCGTTTCTCCCTTAGTACCATAGCTACTCTTAACGAGTTGCACTGTGTGGGTTATTACGGTAGAGCAACGTCTCACGAGCCGCCATTTGTAGTGGTGTGTCTCCCGTCGTTCTCGGACTGTGGGCGACTAGATAACTGCTTTTTAAGGTGATGAGTCACGCTTTTCACTCATTCATACTTATATGCGTGTTTGGATTAGGCGACAACCAAAGGAACGACTTTTGTCGGACTGTGTTCTTCCCACTATTAGAGGTATGCAAAAGTTTCCGCCGTTTTAAGGAGAAAGGAGACAGTAACAATCAAGAAACCAGTACACGTTTATTCAACGAAATATTGGCCGTTAACATCAATCATCTTTAGCCATTTTTAGACAACAAATGGATGTCCGTGTGTGACAGAAGGACTCGGATTTTGATCTGAAGAACGCAGTGACGAAATTTCCCATCTCTGGAACTGTGATGAACCGCTTCTGTGCTAGGGCATGTTGCATAGAGCGAAACAGATGGAAGTCTGAGGTTGCAATGTCCAGGGAGTAAGAAGGGTGCGGTACAACCTCTTAGTGTAACTATTAAAGGGTTGATTTCATAGTGGCACCGATATGTGGTTTGACATTATCGTGTAAACGGATGACTGGGCGGCGTCCATTACCTGTCCATGGGCTCTTTTGCTCGATTGCGGCGTTCAGTTTCATCAACTGATCGCTATATCGTTGAGCAGTGATTGTTTCGGCCGGTTTCAACAGTTCGAAGTACAGCCCTCCATGCATATCCCACTACACACACAACAACATCTTTTTCCCGTGGATATCCTGTTTTGCAGTGTATGTTGATGGCTGGCTTGCGTCGACCTAGGATCGCTTGTGTACAAGGTTGTCGCAGTAGACCCATTTTTCAACCCCTGGTACAACCTTCCACAAGAAATCTTTCCCTTGAAACCTCTTCAGCAACGACATGCAGATGCCTAATTGTTGACCAATATCACGCCTCGTTAAAGTACGCTGAACTCTCTTACCGATGTTCTGGATCTTCCCCAAGGCCTGTAGACGCTGTTTCACCGTCGATTGAGCCACTTTCAAACGTTCCGCCTGTTGCGTGGTCGATTGTGTGTCATCCTCTTGCAACAGCGATTCCAGCTCCTCGTCTGCGAGTTCCTGATGTCTACCTGCATGTGGCTTGTCTCCCAAGCTTAGATCACCTTTCTTAAACCTGGCAAACCATTCTCGGTATGTAAGCTCACCCATAACCGTTTTGCGATACACCTGACATATTGAACCGTATGGTTCACTCGCACTTTTCCCTACATTAAACATTTACAACAAACAGTGCCGCAAATGAACTTTATCGACAGCCATGCTTGGCTTCATCAACTGACAGCGCGGGTCGGCTGCCGCTTAGACCCCTTCAGCACCCACTAGCGGGGCGGCGGAAACTATTCCATAACCCTAATATTAAGTTCGGCGGAGGCTCCATCATGGTATGGAGTTGTTTTTTGTTAATGGGACTTAAGCTTGGCGAAGACTCCATCATGTTAAGCTCGGCAGAAACTCCATCATGGTATGGAGTTATTTTTCGTTGATAGGACTTAAGCTCGGCGGAGACTCCATCATGTCAAGCTCGGCGGAGACTCCATCATGTCAAGCTCGGCGGAGACTCCATCATGGTATGGAGTTGTTTTTCGTTGATGGGACTTAAGATAGGCGGAGACTCAATCATGTTAAGCTCGGCGGAGACTCAATAATGTTAAGCTCGGTGGAGACTCAATCATGTTAAGCTCGGCGGAGACTCCATCATGGTATGGAGTTGTTTTTCGTTGATGGGACTTAAGCTCGGCGGAGACTCCATCATGGTATTGAGTTGTTTTTCGTGGATGGGACTCGCCCCCGTTGGTTATTATACCACAAACCATGACCTTTGCAGTGCCCTTCGACGTTCTGGATAATACTGTCCTACCAAGAATGAGGCAGTAATGTGGAAATGACCGTTGTCTCTTCCAAAGCGATCGAGCTATCTGCCAAACTGCACGGCGTGTGCTAGACTGGTATCTTGAAAATGAGGTGGAATCGTTATACTGCTCTGCTCAGAGTCCTGATCTTAATCCCATCGAGCAAGTCTGGGATGAACGGGAGTGACCGATCCGAAATCGACCACAACGACCATCTATCCTCCACCCCCCCCCTGGCAGCAGCTTTGCAGGACGAATGGGAAGTCATTCGTGTGGAGACCTAATCAAATTTGATTGTTAGTATGCCTGGATGTGTTCCCACTGTTATGCAAATAAAATGTAGACCGACTAACTATTAAAAATCCTCCAAATACGTGGCGTCAGTAAATAAATGAATACATCGGTCTTTCCACCTTCCAGAAACACATAGCAACCAAAAAACTGTTTTCAGCCGCCGCCGTGGAATTACTCCACGGAACTCTCGATATCTAGCCGAGCGCGTTAACTTTACACCATGGTGGCCAACAATCCACGGTGCCATGTGTATTTTTTAAGTCAGCTTCTGACATTATAAATCCGTAAGATGGGCTCAGCTACTGAGACGTCTCCATCTGGTGGGCATTAATGGCACTGGCTATATATATTATAGCAGTTAAATCCAAAGGGCGAGATCCAAGGTGAAAATCCTCCAAATACATGGCGTCAGTAAATAAATAAATACACCGCTCTTTCCACGTTCCTGAAACACATAGCAACCGAAAAATTGTTTTCAGCCGCCGCCGTGGAATTGAACCACGGAACTCTCGATATCTAGCCTAGCGCATTAACTTTACGCCACGGTGGCCAACAATCTAGATATCGAGAGTTCCGTGGTTGAATTCCACGGCGGCGGCGGCGGCGGCTGAAAAGAATTTTTCGGTTGCTATGTGTTTCTGAAACGTGGAAAGAGCAATGTATTTATTTATTGACTAACTATTAATTGGGATAATAAAAGCATTGTTACAAAACATTGTGGTGTCCGAATACTTTTGATACGCAGTGTATTTTTTTCAGTTATTCTACGTTTTGAGCACAGAGTCCTCGTAAATGCACTCCGGGTGGAGATGTTTTCGTGCTTTTCGAGCATTCAGGAATAAAAAATATAGCACATATCTTTATTCTTGTTATCAATCAATGTCAGACTCGCTCTCGAAAAAAAAACTGCTTGTGTATTGCTGTTTTAACAACGTTCATGTATCTGATAAAATGTTTGTAATCACTCAAGAGTTTCACTTTCGGGTAAATATCAACGGTCGGCAGGACTTAATTGCCGTAGAATACATGCATTTGTAGTTATTCAAACACAAGTCTCTTAGAGAAATGGCGTTCACTGCGCAACGTGACCTCATGTAAATTTTATTTGCGTGACCTCGAACAACATCACGTCCGTCTCGATGCAAGTTACGACGGGAAAAAATATCACGTGTTTTTCCATCTCTCGTCACGTAGTTGCCACACTTTTAGAAAACTGGCAACTCCGTTGGTAAAATTCACCTCAGAATGTCGCGTCGCTGTAGAGGTCGATATTTCTACTTAATACAATATAACGCAGCAACAGCGAAAAAGAAAATTGTGGAGAACGTGAAGGTTTCTGTAGCAAAAGATGTTTCAAATTTAATTTCCAAGACGTGGAATGTAAAGATAATCAAGAAATACTTAAGAGAAACCCATTACAGTAGATTAGAGATCTACGATTAATATGCGATTACAGGACGACTTCTGATCATTTATTTTTGGCTATCCCTTGGAATGTACCTTAAATTTTTCATAAAAAATCAGAATTGTTTAAACTAAGAAAAATATTCTTTCGAAACAAACCCACTATTTTTTTCATTGAAAAATAAATTTTAAAGAAGAAACAAAATACACTTCTCTAGATAAATTCAATTTTTTTAATTGTTCACATAATATAAGGACATTTTAAAATGCCAGTTATGGAATTAGTAAGTTATCTTGTTTCAATGAGAAAAATAACAAAAAATGTTAATATATTCATAAGTAATCGCAATTATTTAAACCAATAAAAACATGTTTTAAAGCATGTCCACTAGTTTTTTTCACGGAAAAATAGATTCCTAAAATGGCCTAGTGACGACCACGGCGAAGCCTCAGGTTCGATACCAGGCGGGTACGAACGCTCGAACCACTAAATATCCACCGTGCTTCAGATGGGCACCTTAAGCCGTCGGACCCCGAGTATTGGCCTCCCGGTAATAGATAAGGGCTTCTTCCTTCTCCTTTCTACCTCGCTTCCGTGTCACTTTCCTATTAGGCACTTTAGCCCAAATATCCTAGCTTCCTATTTCTAAGGATTGTTTAAGCCGTAGGGTCAGACACTCCCTTCCTAAAATCCTCTACATCTGATCTGATTCTTAAAATGGTGCATAGTTTTCCCACCAGGGAGTGTAGATGTATATCTTATTTTTGTCGATATCTCTGCTTCTAAGACCCCGATTTGAAAAAAGTCTTTCTTTGTTGGAAAGATTTTCCGGTGCGAAATATTTCTGATATAATTTCGAATTTTTCTTAACGCACAGGTCTACCAGTAGAGGGCGTAAGTTCACTTTTCCGTTTAGAGCAATGTCTACGGGACTAAAATCCCGATTGAAAAAAATATTTTTTGGTCAAATACTACTAGTTATGAAAACACTTTGTACACATTTTCTGCCCAAAATAATGCACATTTTCGCCGCTAGGAGGCGCCAATGTTTAATTTGTTTTTCTTAATATCTCTGCTTCTAAATGTGCAATATAAAAATGCTATTAATATCGGATACCATTTACCTTGTGGAACACTTTAGGTTATTATTAGAGGAGTTTTGTAGTTTACAGTTCAGTCCCTAGGTGGTGTCTATCGCGAGGTGGTGTTTTTAAAATACGTTTAACCCCGAAAAATTATGTTTTTTAATTGTTTACAAAATATAGAAATATTTTAAAATACAAGTGCACCAAATCCGATAATCAGTAAGTTCTCTTCCTTCAATAAAACACACACACGCACACACACACACACACACACACACACACACACACACACACACACTGTGACGTGCCAGCCCTGCAGGACGCACACGACATAAAGGCAGATAGCAGCGAGAACAAACGTCTGTGTAGCTCGGTTGGTAGAGCGACTTGTTCCGGAATAAGTGGACTCGGGTTCGATCCCCGGCGTGGACCAAAAATGACGGAGGAATTTACTTCGTTATAATGGCGCCCGAACTTACCGTATGACCCTGCCGTTCAAGATCTCGCCATGGTGTGATGTTCCTTCCACACCGCGAGATAGGAAAAATAAGAGATTCCCTTCTCCAGCGCTTCGAAAAATAAATGTGTGTGACGTTGCATTCCACACACCAGATTGACTGGGAGTTCTCAAGTGCACGTTCTACAGCGGATCGCTGCCTGCAACGATTCATGGTCACGGCTGACCCGTGGGTCATGCCCCGGCCCTCTTTCGAGGGGGGGGGATGTCACGTGCCTGCCCTGCGCGCACACGACATAAAGGCAGATAGCAGCGAGAACGAACGTCTGCGTAGCTCAGTTGGTAGAGCGACTTGTTCCGGAATAAGTGGACTCGGGTTTGATCCCCGGCGTGGACCGAAAATGACGGAGAAATTTACTTCGTTATAACACACACACACGCACAGATAATTACAAGAAAAATGTCTATTCTGAAACATTCTTTCTGTTTTTAGTTTCTACGATGACCTTCGGTACCTCATCGTTTGTATTCCTCAGAAAGCTGCATCGTACCTTCCTGACTCGTCATCTGTTAGAGTGGTCTCTAAATTTGGCCCTAGTACATTTCCGTAGGTTGATGAATAAATATTGGGGGGGGGCGGCAGGAAAGTAATGTCGTCTTTTGGGGACATACGTTTGATGAGCAGTTGACAGGTGTTTATGTATGATAATCGTAAAGTAAGTGTATGTACAAGTGAATGAGCTATTCGCCTTTAACTTATGTAGGTGTTTATGCCTTCCAGATTTGCAGAACAAAATGAGTGACACAAAACCCGAGGAGAGCCATGTTCGTCGTTGCATGCTGTATGAATTTCACAAAGGGAACAATGCAACCGTGGCCACCGATCACATTTGCGCTGTTTATCCGAACGCGTTAAATGTCTGCAAGTGGTTCGCCCAATTCTAAGTCGGGCAATTTTGACCTCTCTGATGACCCTCGTGCAGGAATGTCTATGGAGCTGGACAATGACCTGCTACGTGCAGCCGTTGAGAAAGATCCTCGTCAAACCATTGACAAATTATCCCAACATCTTGATGCATGATGGTCTGCTGTTCAAGAGCATCTGCAACAGATACAGGGAAGGTCTATTGACAAGGAGTTTGAGTCCCACACCAACTTTCACCTAAAATCAAAGCCTAGCCTTCCACCAAGTGCAACTCTTTGCTGAGCCGACAGGAAAAGGATCAATTTCTTCATCGAATTGTCCACTGGAGATGAAAAGTGGGTTCCCTACGTGAACAACAAAAGCACAAACCAGTGGCCTTCTCCAGCTCAGACACCCGTTCCTATGCCAAAACTAGGCCTACACCCGAAAAAGGTTTTGCTCTGTGTTTGGTGGACTATCGCTGTCATAGGTGGACTACCGCTGTCATATCTTGCAAACGGACAGACGGTAACGGCAGATTTGTTGCCAAAGATGTGTGTGGTCTCGCATTGTCATGGTCAATGTGAATTCTTTTCGGATTCTTGTTCGGTCTCTTCCTCCTTATGGCTTCTCCAGAGATAGCGTTTACTTCTGGACAGGCGTACTTTACGCATCATAAACAAAATTACCTCCTATAAAAAAATCAGGACGTATTTTTCCTGCTCTGAAAGTGATTCGTCCTGATTTTAAAAATCGACCTCTAGGGTTATTTTTTCGATAATTATTATCATCCTGTTTATGAAAGTTCTGCAGCGTTAGCTCAGATTGTATTCTTTTTTTTTTTTTTTTTTTTTTTTTTTTTTTTTTTTTTTTTGATTGGAGGTTTAACGACCACCGTGAGCAACTCAATGGGCTATAAGCAGTCGCCTGTCCCTAATTTAGGGTCACTGGTTCCAGGGAAGGGAGAGAGCCAGTGCCGTAAGACAAACACAACATCCATGCCTCACCGGGATTCGAACCCGGACCCCTTCGGACGAATGATCAGAGGCCAACGCCTTAGACCACTGCGCCACCGGGGCGGCCAGATTGTATTCACTAATCCGCCGACCACAACACCTTGTGAAAGAGGTCTTCCTACTCAAAACCGCATTATGAATGAGAAGCGAAACCGAATTAATAACATTCATCTTGCAAGATTTAGCGAGAATTCCAAAAATAGGATCCCCTTTCTTAATAAACGATGGAGAAATCTTTAGTACATGGATAAGTGACTTCTTCTAGCAAATGAACAGACCTCCACTTGACAAAGTAGACTGTAATTTTTACTAAAAATATGAGAGACTAAGGTCATTCTAAATTACATCTTGTAGCAATAATAAATTGCATGCGTAGATGAATTGTACGTACATATATCACAGAATTTTCATCTTTTTCGCAGAGGTAAGGAAGCATGTTTTTAACCTTAGCAACTATTAATCTATTTTAAATCTTGCTATTGAAGTAATTAAAATAACTGCATACCAGATTGTTTTTATTGCAATGCGTATATTTTTAATACATTTTAAAAAACAGTTTTTAGAAATGACAACTTTTATGGCAGTCGTTTGCAAACTGGGGTTGCTACCTCCAGAAATCACAAAATACTTCTTATAAAGAAGTATTTTTACTTCTTGTCTGAAAACTTACCGCGACGCCTGGGTTTCTGTAAACTTCTTGAATGTTTCAACGTACCGCTAGCGGGTCACGGTATGGCCACATTCCAGAAAATCAAGGAGAATGATACCTCTGTCATCCCAAAAAACAGTTACAGTTACTTTCTGTGCTGATCGCTGGCTCTTGCACTTCTTAGGCCTTGTTGAAGAGGTGTGACGTCATTCCATGGATTGATTCTTCGTTTCTGGAACATAAAGATACGCCCAGGTTTCCTCCCCTGTCGCCAGACCAAAAAACAAAGAGTCTTCATTGGCTTCAAACGCTTTTGGCGGAACAGAGCAGACTTCCACCCTTCTCTCCTTCAATTCTGCAATGAAGAAGAATTTTTACTATAGAAGAAGAGTTACTCTACCAACATGTGCAATTTTATCGACCTCTATGAGTTCATAAAAAAGTTATACCCATTTTTGTATTACTTTCGTTACAACTATCGTATTTACCTGCATTGAAGAAGAAGTGTTACTATATAGGAAGAGTTACTCTACGAACATGTGCAATTTGAACGACCTCTCTCAGTTAGTTAATAAAAAAGTTATGCCCGCTTTTGCATTACTTTCGGTTCAACTCTCGTTCTTACCTACAATGAAGACGAAGGGTTACTATAGAGGAAGGGTTACTGTACCAACATGTGCAATTTGAACGACCTCTCTCAGTTAATAAAAAAGTTACACCCACTTTTGCATTACTTTCAGTACAACCCTCGTATTTACCTGCAATGAAGAAGAAGGGTTACAATAGAGAAAGAGTTACTCTACCAACATGTTCAATTTGAACGACCTCTCTCAGTTAATGCAAAAGTTATGCCCACTTTTGCATTACTTTCCGTACAACTCTCGTATTTACCTGCAATGAAAAAGAAAGGTTACTATAGAGGAAGAGTTACTCTACCAACATGTGCACTTTGAACGACCTCTGTCAGCTAATAAAAAAGTTACACCCACTTTTGCATTACTTTCAGTACAACCCTCGTATTTATCTGCAATAAAGAAGAAGGGTTACTATAGAGAAAGAGTTACTCTACCAACATGTGCAATTTGAACGACCTATGTCAGTTCATAAAAAAGTTATGCCCACTTTTGAATTACTTTCGGTTCAACTCTCGTACTTACCTACAATGAAGAAGAAGGGTTACCATAGAGGAAGAGTTACTTTACCAACATGTGCAATTTGAACGACCTCTGTCAGTTCATAAAAAATTTATGCCCACTTTTGCATTACTTTCGGTTCAACTCTCGTACTTACCTACAATGAAGAAGAAGGGTTACCATAGAGGAAGAGTTACTCTACCAACATGTGCAATTTAAGCGACCTATCTCAGCTAATAAAAAAGTTACACCGCCTTTTGCATTACTTTCAGTACAACCCTCGTATTTACCTGCAATGAAGAAGAAGGGTTACAATAGACAAAGAGTTACTCTACCAACATGTTCAATTTGAACGACCTCTCTCAGTTAATGCAAAAGTTATGCCCACTTTTGCATTACTTTCGGTACAACTCTCGTATTTAACTGCAATGAAAAAGAAAGGTTACTATAGAGGAAGAGTTACTCTACCAACATGTGCACTTTGAACGACCTCTGTCAGGTACAACCCTAGTATTTACCTGTATTGAAGAAGGGTTACTATAGAGGAAGAGTTACTCTACCAACATGTGCAATTTGAACGACCTCTGTCAGTTAATAAAAAAGTTATGCCAACGTTTGCATTACTTTTGATACAACCCTTGTATTTACCTGCAATCAAGAAGAAAGGTTACTACAGAGGAAGAGTTACTGTACCAACATGTGCAATTTGAACGACCTCTGTTAGTTAATAGAAACATTATACCCACTTTTGCATTACTTTTGCTACAACCCTCGTATTTACCTGCAATGAAGAAGAAGGGTTACTATAAAGATATGGTTACTCTACTAACATGTGCAGTTTGAACGATCTCTGTCAGCTAATAAAAAAGTTACACCCACTTTTGCATTACTTTCAGTACAACCCTCGTATTTACCTGCAATGAAGAAGAAGGGTTACTATAGAGAAAGAGTTACTCTACCAACATGTGCAATTTGAACGACCTCTGTCAGTTCATAAAAAAGTTATGCCCACTTTTGAATTACTTTCGGTACAACCCTTGTATTTATCTGCAATGAAGAAGAATGGTTACTATAGAGGAAGAGTTAGACTACCAACATATACAATTTGAAGTACCTCTATCAGTTCATAACAAGTTATGTCCACTTTTGCATTACTTTCGGTACAACCCTTGTATTTATCTGCAATGAAGAAGATGGATTGCCATAGAGGAAGAGTTACTTTACCAAGATGTGCAATTTGAACTACCTCTGTCAGTTAGTAAAAATGTTATGCCCACTTTTGCATTACTTTCTGTACAACCATCGTGTTACAGCAATTTTTAAATTAACTTTCCAAAAAACACAATGGTTTTACCTACGCGGTAGGTGGCATGCCAAACAAAGAAACAAATCCCTTCCACAGCGATTTTTAAGACATGCCATGTATTATTCGCGGCAGAAAATGTTCCTTATGTGTATATTTCGCTGTTTGTAGCTTCGGCAGGGTGGAGAAGATGAGAACGGAAGAAGAAGAAGAAGCAAGAGATATGGGCGCGGAGGAAACATCGGTAGTCGGATGAATGATATTCCGGTTTCCTCAGAGGGAGAAGGGCATACATAGATCATGCAATGCGATCCTCCCAGAACACTTGTTTCTCGCCCAATCAATCAGACTGGCCCCATGCTCTGAGCCACAAAACACGAACGTCTTATCAACGTCTTCCTTGTGCCTCTTCTATGATTTAATCGTGTGTGAGCTGCCGCAATTTCCCTTGCCTTCAAGTATCGCACAGGGATGGTTCCTGGATGCATCCATTTACTTTACGAGTTTATCGAGGTGGTATTTTTAGCATATGTACGTATCGAACAATGCATAAATGTAGGAAGCTTCCTACAACAAGTAAAAGGTTCTTTAGGTAACGATATGACTTCAATGGTTGCTTACCTCTATTTCCTACGAAAGTAGATATCGAGTCTTAGAATACTTCCATTTAAAACGCAGGACATTTTATTAAAATTTTTGCATTACTTATGTTGCTTTGGTGATCCCCCTTAAATGCCATTAGCGGGCGCGATGTTTGCACAATAGTTCTTTGCGTGTGTCACCTCGTCGCCCACATAAAATCGACGCTCAAAATTATCCGCGTACAAAATACTTGCCTGCCACCCTCGTGGCGCAGTGGTCTAAGCGGTAGTTTATGACCATCGTTCCGGGTTCCAATCCAGTGAGGCATGGATGTTGTGTTTGTCTTAGGACACTGATTCTCTTCCTTCCCTGGAACCAGTGGTCCTAAATTATTGCGGGCGCCCCGTGAGTTGCCAACGACGGTCGTTAAACTCTCCATGAAAAAGAGAGAGAAGATAAAAACTTTTGACCGCGACATACCGTCGCGGTCAAATCTTTGTCTACTTCAATTTGTCGCCTGTAATTTTTCAGTCTACCTACGTTCGTCGCGCAAAGGTTTTGCTGATGCCTTAGTTCGGTTAAAGCAAATTATTTGCCAACTTTAATTCGTCTCTTGAAAAATTCTCGCCTGGGTAATACGACGCCGATAACTGTTTGGCCAAAAGCTTCCTCCTCTGGGACACGTTCTTGGCCTACCTCAACCTGTCTCAAAAAATTCAAAATCCCTTGCTAAAATAATCCATCTACGGAGGACATTCACGCATTTTTAAAACGATTTTCCAACAATATAATTAATGTTTAAAATAAAGGGATTCCTTTCTTAAATGTTCTACCTGATGGCCTCTCTGGGCTATGAATCTACATCTACATTTCCAAGATAACAGGGTTCATTTCTTAAAATTGGTAGTCGTATTTTATACCACACCTCTTCCACTGCTTTCCATAGCCCAGAAGGTTGCACAATGGTTTTGACCAATAAGAATGATTCTTGCTCATTGCTTTCTCAGAGTCCGATTGAAATCAGAAACAAGAAATCTTTGGATTTCAATCCGAATCGTGAAATAAATCAAGAGAAACAGAATAAATGAAAGCAATAGTTGATTTTAATTCATTTGAGAGAGAAAAATGGAAGATTGGAACAGCGAAAAAAATAACTGCCTTCGCTAGCAACTGTTCATTGCTATTCTTAATGCGCATGCTCCATCTGCAGCCAATCAGCTGTGTGACAGAGACCTGTTTCTGAAGTTTAATCATGACGACATGCAGTCATTGTAGTTCTGGCGGCTTTGCAACATCAAAGATGTATGCAACCTACAGGGTGTTGGAAGGATCGCTAGGGGGATGCAATTAACATACGACAGCTACCACACAAAATTGGTCCCGGCGATTTTAATGTTTCTGTCAAACGAAGATATACTTTTCAACTGCTTTTAAACAAGTTCTTAGTAAACGGAATATTGCACGCTTTCGGAATGGTTTTGTAACTGTGTCATTCTGCCTATCAGGGTGCTTCTGTCAAGACCGAATTTAAGGCGATGAGTGGAGGTTTTGTCGTGCTAATTGAGATTTACTGATATACAATCATCTTTGCTGTCTTAAGCACGAATAACAAGACGTAACCAACTTCAACACAAAATAAACCAAGCCGAATCATCGCAAGCCGTGAAAACACCTTTACTTACGAAAATCAAAACTTGCCTAAAAGGTTAAAATGATTAAACCAATGTGCGAGATCTTTCGGGTCTGTCTCTACAGTCCCATCCTCAAGCACAACGAGAAACTCACACGGGGCACGCTGGCTTATATACACACATCTGTGCATCAGCGAGATACAACGCATGCGCCGCACTAAAAGGTTAAGTATGCTTTACACAGAAAGTAACAAATGAAAATATGCACAAATGCATGAAAAGAAATAATCCGAATGTCAGTAAGTAATCAAAACATCTTTGCAGTGGAAGAGGGATTCTCCAGCAGGAACCTCCAAGGAGCAGGTATGATTTGCGGGGCTTCTTCATTACAGCATTGTTCGGCAAAATCAAAAGTACACAAACTCTCCAAAAAGAGCACTACAGTTTTAGTTGAAACTCCTCCAAATACGTGGCGTCAGTAAATAAATAAATACATCGCTCTATCCACGTTCCAGAAACACATAGCAACCGAAAAATTGTTTTCAGCCGCCGCAGTGGAATTGAACCATGGATCTCTCGATATCTAGCCGAGCGCGTTACATTTACACCACGGTGGCCAACAATCCACGGTGCTATTTGTATTTTTAAAGTCAGCTTCTGACATCATAAATCCGTAAGATGGGCTCAGCTACTGAGACGTCTCCATCTGGTGGGCATTAACAATGGAACTGGCTATATATATTATGGCAATTAAATTCAAAGGACGTTGTGTTTATTTATTCACTGACGCCACGTATTTGGAGGATTTTCACCTTGCATCTCGCCCTTTGGATTTAATTGCTATAATATATATAGCCAGTGCCGTTGTTAATGCCCACCAGATGGAGACGTCTCAGTAGCTGAGCCCATCTTACGGATTTAGGATGTCAGAAGCCGACTTAAAAATACAAATAGCATCGGGGATTGTTGGCCACCGTGGTGTAAATGTAACGCGCTCGGCTAGATATTTAGAGATCCTTGGTTCGATTCCACGGCGGCGGCTGAAAACAAATTTTGGTTGCTATGTGTTTCTGGAACGTGGATAGAGCGATGTATTTATTTATTTACAGTTTTAGTTCTTGCCGAGTACAGTAATTTAACATCATTCCATAGTGGTAAAGAATCGCCTTTGTTGACTGTTCGCGCTAAGGCTGTTACGGATGAATGGGTGCGAACATTGTATTTATGTTCGGATATTCTCACCTCGAGTGACCGACAAGTTCATCCGATGCAGGCTGTCATAGGGAGAGAGTCATCAAGAGATTGTATTGGCACAAAATATACACCATATTTTTGCATGATAAATAAAATGTTCGCCCCCATTCATCCGAAAAGGCCTTAGCCCGAACAGTCAACAAAGGCGATTATTTACCACTATGGAATGATGTTAAATTATTGTGCTCGGCGAGAACTAAAACTGCAGTGCTCTTTTTGGAGAGTTTGTATATTTTTGATTTTGCCGAACAATGCTGTATACTGAAGAAACCCCACAAAACATACCTGCTCCTTGGAGGTTCCTGCTCGAGAATCCCTCTTCTACTGTAAATATGTTTTGATTACTAACTTACTGACATTCGGATTATTTCTTTTCATGCATTTGTACATATTTTCATTTGCTACTTTCTGTGTAAAGCATAATTGACCTTTTAGTACGGCGCATGCGTTGTATCTTGCTGATGTACAGAGGTGTGTATATAAGCCAGCGTGCTCCGTGTGAGTTTCTCGTGAGCCGCGGATGGCTTAGTGGTTAGCGAGTCAGACTACCAATTCAAGGACCTCAGGTTCGAACCTGGGCTGATCGTTCAGAGATTTTGTGATTTACTAACAATCGCTGAATATCCGCCGTGCATCGGACGAGCACGTAAAGTGACTGCCCCCAGGCTGAACCGATTGGTTAAATGGGTATCCTTTCCTATGCCCCCCTGAAATTCTCTCACCCCTCTATGTGCAACATCGTACTCGCACGGTGGCGCCATCTACTGTACTCTAATCTCACTACAAACTGTTCTGTCAAAGTCGCTAGACTTGCTCTCATTCCTTCCGTTTCTGTGTCCTGCCCAAAAGGCGATCTCGCTGTAGGTGGCTGGGACCTAAGCTCTACTCACTGTGGACGGAAGTCCTACAAGAAAATGACAAATACTGTGGTGAGTATCTCGTTGTGCTTGAGGATGGGTCTGTAGAGACAGACCCGAAAGATCTCGCACTTTGTTTTAACCTTTTAAACAAGTTTTAATTTTCGTAAGTATAGGTGTTTTCACGACTTGCGATGATTTATTTTGTGTTGAAATTGGTTACGTCTTGTTCTTCGTGCTTAAGACAGAAAAGATGATTGTATATCAATAAACCGAATTTAAGGCACAATATTTTTTTCTTAGTGAAAAATGTCTATAGATAGCCGTATGAGTCGAGGCCCACTGCTGAAAAAAGTCTCGACTTATAGGCCTAGGAACTATGTACTTGCCTTAAATTAAAATACGAAATCGTTAGCCGCGCAGAGAGTATTTCTTCTTAAGGTTGATCTCTTGTCAGGCAAAGATATCTTATTTAATATTTAAGGAGAGAAGAAACTTCGGATGCAAGATTCAAAAGGAACTAATCTAGAATCAGCATCCCTCGCAATTGTTTACTGACAACAAATTCAAGAGATTTACATGAGAAGTTCTTTTAATTTCTGAAGCACGTCCATAATCGCTCATCCAAAAAAGAATTACATTTAAATTATTAATTCAGACATCTCTAAAAATGTTGTTGAAGGGTTTTTCGCTTTGACGTACAAAGAAAGGAGCACGTGGACCCCCAAGCGTAATGCACACACAGGAACGAATTCCGTTATTTCAAGTTTTTGTCCGCTGAGTGACACTATTTAATTATTTTTTCACTTGAACAAGATGAGAAAGAACAGATATGTAGAAAATGCAAAGGTCCGTACAAGTCACGGAAGAATAATAAATATGCTTTGTGTTTATTCTGATGCAAATTGGTTTCCCGTTAATATTTCCCATTCTTCGTTTTAGCAATTCGCAAGAGAACATCTCAGATTGCAAGCACACATGGTAAATATCAAACATCTTTGAGAGAAAGATGCCTGTCTGAAATACATAGCTGGAAAGTATTCATTTTTCTTCACCCTACCTTTGTTTCCAAAATATGCTATGATAAGAAACAGATGTTTGCAGCACCTGGGAAAGTCCTCAATTGAATTTCGTTTTCGTTACACAGACTCATGAAAACACGTGTATTATTATCTAAGAAACTCAAATTACGTATCATTATATCCATGTACAATAACTTACTGTGTACGCTTACACACAAAACAGGTGGCTAGAAAAGCTGTTCGGTTTGAGATACATTCATTCATTTTATTTATCAAACGTCTGGTTTTTTTTTTATTGGAGGTTTAACGACCACCGTGAGCAACTCAATGGGCTAGAATCAGTAGCCCGTCCTTAATTAAGGGCCACTCGTACCAAGGAAGTGAGACAGCTAGTGCCTTAAGACAAATAACAGTTAGTAACGTCATGCAATGCATTGACTATGATACGCTTTCCAACATACCAGAAATCATTACTCAACTTATTACTCAAGTTATGAGGATCATGGCTATGGAATCAATCTTGCTCCTGTGCCTTGACCTTTGGCCCCTTTTCGATTATATTAAACATCATTGGTTCAGTATATTTAAGGAAGGACACACTAAAGTTTTGTCGCAATAGAAGCATTTTTAGTCAAGTTATGAGGACAATGGCTGTGGAATAAATCTATCTCCTGTGCCCTGAGCTTTGATCCAACTTCGATGTTATTAAACATAATTAGTTCAGTATACCTCCGAAAGAACATACTAAAGTTTTGTCGCAATAGAAGCCTTTTTAGTCAAGTTATGAGGACATAGGCTGTGGAATAAATCTCGCTCATTTGCCCTGACCTTTCAACCACATTTCAAAGTTATTAGGCAGAATTGGTTCAGTATAACTGCGGAAAAATATACTAAAGTTTTGTCGCAATAGAAGCATTTTTAGTCAAGTTATGAGGATAATGGCTGTGGAATAAATCTCGCTCCTGTGTTCTGACCTTTGACCCCATTCCAATGATATTCAACAGAACCGGTTCAGTGTACTTCGGGAACAACATGGAGCAAGATTTAACAACACGCAATTGAAGCATGTTTACATAAGTTACGGCGCATTAGAGCAATGGAATGGATACCGCTCCTATGTCCTGACCTTTGACCCCATTTCGCCCATTTTCAAAAGGGTTCATTCCAATCTGGTCTCCTACCGCATACTAAAATGTCATCGAAATGGAACCATTTTTACGCAAGTTATCGTGTGGACGGGCGGACGTTCGGACAGACAGACAGACGGACAAAGCGGGAACATATACGCTTCTTCAACCTGCGGTTGGAAGGCGTAAACAACATCCATGCATCACCGAGATTCGAAAACGGACGCATCGGAAACGAATGATCAGAAGCCATCGCTTAGACTAGTGTGCCACCGCGGGAGCATATCAAATGTCTTGAGCTTTTTTACGCTTTCCAACCGTAGGTTGAAGAAGCGTATATGCTCCAGCTTTTTCTGTCCGTCTGTCCGCACGATAACTGGCGTAAGAATGGTTCCATTTCGATGAAATTTAATACGTGGTAGGGGACCATCTGGGGACGAACCCTATTGAAAATGGGACAAATGGGGTAAAAGGTCACGACGTAGGAGCGGGATCCATTCCATTGCACTAATGCGTCATAACTTGCTTACATATGGTTCGATTTCAATAAAATTGTACTATGTGGTAGGGGACCGCCTGGGGATGAAACCTATTAAAAATGGGCGAATTGGGGTCAAAGGTCAGGACATAAGATCGGGATGCATTCCATTGCCCTTATGCGTCATAACGTGCGTAAAAATGGTTCGATTTTGATGAAATTTCAGTATGTGGTAGGGGACCACCTGGGGACAAACCCTATTGAAAATGGGCGAAATTGGGTAGAAGGTCAGGACATAGGATTGCTGTCCATTCCATCGCCCTTATTCCATATTATTAAGATTGACGTCAAGTAATTTTTCTTCTTATCCTTCAAATGGAAAAACTTTTGTACACATTTCCTTCACAATTAATGTGTTCCCAAGGATGAAAATTTGAACATCGATTAAAATAAATTCCTATTATAACTTGCAATACTTAATATTTTCTAAAACATAACTATAATTATATTAAAAATCAATAACTTTTCCTTTGGTGGTGTTGAAACCAGAAAAAGAATGACGCGACCTGTACTTTGATGACGTCAGTAGACAAACAAATGTCGGATTGCATACTTATGGTTATGTTTTAGAAAATATTAGGTATTCCAAGTTATAAAAGGAAGCTATTTTAATCAATGCTCAAATTTTCATCCTTGTGAACGCATAAATTGTCCAGAAAAAACCGGCGCTACCTGTATTATCATGACGTCAGTAGAGAAAAAAATGTTGGATTGCATAATTATTGTTATGTTTAAGAAAATATTAAGTATTGCAAGTTATAAAATGAAGCTATTTTAATTGATGTTCAAATTTTCATCCTTAGAAACACTTTAATTGGAAAGAAAATGTGTACAGAAATTTTTCCATTCGAAGTACAGGAAGCAAATTATTTGTAAATTTAATTTTGAAAACGGCTCTAAGGATTTTGATGAAAGTCGTTAACCTACCGTTTTCTGGTACTAGAAATCGATTTAGCTTGATCTCGACTTTGGGAAAATGCGTTCAGTAGGTTAAATAACCCCACCGAATTAACAAGTTTTTAGTATCATGGCGTCATTCCATTAATGTTATCCATGCTTAGAAATCTTATGTCGTCATACTCTCGCAATTCAGATGTTGACGCGCATTTATGCCATCTCTCTCATTACGCCACGCGTTGTGTGTGGATCCTATTAAAGTTTTATGACGTCGCACTCTTGCGGCGAGCAGATGGTCGCCATTCCCATCTGCCTCATTACGTCACGCGTTGTGTGTGGATCCTATTAAAGTTTTATGACAGCACACTCTTGCGAGCAGATGGTCGCGATTCCCATCTGCCTCATTACGTCACGCGTTGTGTGCGTATGTTCGTCCGCACGATAATGCGTAAAAATCGTTCGATTTCGATGAAATTTTAGTATGTAGTAGGGGAATACCTGGGAAAGAACCCTATTGAAAGTGAACGAAATTGGATCAAAGGTCAGGACATAGGAGCGGGATCTATTCCACTGCTCTTATGCATCATAACTAACGTAAAAAAGGTTCGATTTCGATTAAATTTTAGTATGTATTAGGGGACTACCTGGAGACAAATCCTATTGAAAATGGCCGAAATGGGGTCAAAGGTCAGGACATAGAAGCAGAATCACTTCCATTGCCATTATGCGTCATAACTTACGTACAAATGTTTCAATTTGGATTAAATGTTTGTATGTTGTAAGGACCTGCCTGGGAACGAATCCTATTGTAAAATGGGCGAAATGGGGTCAAAGGTTGGGACACAGGAACGGGATCTGTTCCATAGCCCTTATGCATCATAACTGACGTAAAGTTCCTTCCATTGCGACAAAACTTTATCATGTTATTTCGGAGGTTTACTGAACAGTTCTGTTGAATATAATCGAAATGGGATCAAAGGTCAGGGCACAGGAGCGAGATTTATTCCACAGCCATTATCCTCGCAACTTGAGTGATGATTTCTGGTATGTCGGAAAGCGTATCATAATCAATGCATTGCATGATTTTACTAACTTGTTTCAAAAATTTCATGAAGTGCACGAGCTATTTTCAGCGATTTTTTTCGTGAATTAACGATACATATTCCTGATTAAATATTTTCGAGAAATGCCCGAAAAAATCTGAATTTCCCAGATTTTCATACTTTACAAAAATTTTGAATTTTCAGAAACCAATCCTTGGATTACTTAATTTATAGTTCGGACAGGTAGACGAATTAGCTGGATCATTTTTACGCTTTTTCAACCCCAGGTTGAAGAAGCGTATATGCTCCAGCTTTGTTCGTCTGCCTGTCCGAACTATAACTAGCAAAAAAAAAAAATGGTTCGATTTCGATGAAATTTTAGTATGTGGTAGGGAACGACCTGGGGACGAACCCTATTGAAAATGGGAGAAATGGGGTCATAGGTCAGGACATAGGAGCGGGATCCATTCCATCGCCCTTATACGTCTAACTTACGTAAAAATTCTTCAAATGCGACAAAACTTTATTATGTTGTTCCAGAGGTGCACTGAACCGGTTCTATTGAATATCATGGAAATGGGGTCAAAGGTCAGGACACAGGAGCGAGATTTATTCCACATCAATTTTCCACATAATTTGACTAAAAGTGCTTCGATTGCGACGAAACTTTAGTTCTTTTTTTCCGTATGTATGCTGAACCGGTTCTTTTGAATATCGTCGAAATGTGGTCAAAGGTCAGGGCACTGGAGCAAGATTTATTCCAAAGCAATTATCCTCATAACTTGACTAAAAATGCTTCTACTGCAACAAAAATGTAGTATGTTATTTCGGTGGTATACTGAACCGGTTCTATTGAATATCACGGAAATGGGGTCAAAAGTCAGGACATGGGAGTGAGATTTATTCCTCATCCATTGTCCTCATAACTTGACTAAAAAGGCTTCGATTGCGACGAAACTTTAGGTTTTTTTTCCGAATGTATACTGAACCGGTTCTGTTGAATACCGTCGAAATGGGGTCAAAGGTCAGGGCACATGAGCGAGGTTTATTCCATAGCCATTATCCACATAACTTGACTAAAAATGCTTTGATTGCGACGAAACGTTAGTTCTTTTTTTCCGTATGTATGCTGAACCGGTTATTTTGAATACCGTCGAAATGGGGTCAAAGGTCAGGGCACATGAGCGAGGTTTATTCCACAGCCATTATCCTCATAACTTGAGTATGGATTTCTGGCATGTTGGAAAGCTCATCATAATCAATGCATCTGCATGGTTTTACTAACTTGTTCAGATGTGTTAACGGGAATTTCTGAATTTTCAAAACACTTTGCGCAATTTACTTTTTATATTGACGGTCAATTGCCGTTTCTAAGATGTGTTAACTGAAAATTCTGTATTTTCATGCACCTTTGCGCAGTTCCTTTCATATATTAACGGAAAATCTTCGTTCTCACATTTTCTTAATCCATTTTACCAAAACTATCTAAGAATAAGAGAGACTGGCAAAAATAATTGAGGTTTGTCTAAGGTGATTCCACCTAAAATTTCTGCCTTATGTTTCCAATGGTAAAACTTCTTCACATAGTTTCTTCGCAATTAATGTATTCCCAAGGATGAAAATTGGCACATCGATAAAACTAATAGCGTGGGATACTTAATACTTGCTAAAACATAACCATAATTTTATTAAAAATCAATTATTTTTCTTTTAGTAATGTTCAGGCCTGTTGATAGATGGCGCGACCTGTACATTGATGACGTCAGTAGACAAACAAATGTTGGATTGCTTAATTATGGTTATGTTTCAGCAAGCATTAGGTATCCCAAGCTGTAACTTAAAGTTAGATTTATCGATGTGCAAATTTTCATCCTTGGGAATACATTAATTGATAAAAAATATGTAAAGAAATTTTACCATTGGAAACATAAGGCAGAGATTTTATAAGTGGAACCACCTTAAATGTTAAATTTCCGTAATCTGTCAAAAAATCTGAATTTTAGCACGTCTTTTGTAAAAAAAGATCGTGCTTATGTCACCGGTTTGTCCGTCCGTCCGTCCGTCTGTACTCACGATATCTCTGCAATTATTAGTCCGTTTCGAAAAATTATTTTTGCATTGGGAAGCGTGAAATATGTGAATGATGATTCTTTATTTCGTTTATTTTTACGATGTACAATTTCACCACTAGAGGGCGTCAATGCAGTTAATGTCGAATTCAAAAATACGTTTTATTTCACATATTTACTTCTAAACATCCGATTGAAAAATTATTTTATCTTTCGATTCCATTTATGTCGAAGAGTATTTTAGATATAGTTACTTTTTCAAATTACGCATTTCCGCTAGGGTGCGTAAAAGTAAATTACGTTTTTCCCGATAAGTCTTCTTCTAAAACTCCGATTTGAAAACCTTTTTCTTCAGCGGATACACCTCCTGATGGAAAATCTTTTGCATATAATTTCAAATTTTTGGTAAAGAATACTTTAGCCACCAGGGGCTGTAAGTGTTAATTTTTGCTTCTGATGTATTTGCCATAAAATCTGAGCTTCTAAAATATCGATTGAAAAAATTATTTCGTGGACTGATGCCACTCACATCGATAAACCATTTCGGAATATTTTCTTTTTAAAATATTACACAGTTTCTCCGCCAGAAGGCGTATATCTATATCTTATTTTTGTCAATATCTCTACTTCTCGAAGTCCGATTTCAAAAATTCCTTCTTTGTTGAATAGTATTTTCTGTGTGACACGTTTTTCATATAATTTCAAAAATTTTCAAGTAATTCATAGACTTTCCGCTAGGGGGCGTAGAGGTAAATTGCGTTTCCCCCTATATCTCTGCTTCTAAACCTCCGATTTGAAAAATTCTTTCTACACCGGATACAGCTCCTCATGGGAAATCCTTTGCAGATAATTTCTAATGTTTGTAAAAAAATCTTTACCCACCATGGGGCGTAAATCCTAATTTCCGCTTCTGATGTATTTGCAGCAAAATGAGCCTCTAAATTCTCGATTGAAAAAAATGTCGTTTGTAGATCATGTTGACAAACTTTTTGGAAACGTTTTCTTAAAATAGGGCATGGTTTCTACGCCAGGGGGCGTAGATGTATATCTTATTTGTGTCAATATATCTACTTCTAAGAGTCCGATTTGAAAAATTCCCTCTTTGTTAGATAGTGTTTCCAGTGTTGCATGTTTTACACATAATTTCAAAATTTTCAAGTAATCCATAGACTTTCCGCTAGGGAGCGTAAAGATAAATTGTTTTCCTTCTTATATCATCATCATCATCATTGTCAACCATTATCAATCCACTGCTGGACGAAGGTCTCCCCAAGTTTCCTCCACAACGGTCTGTCTTGTGCCAGTCTCCTCCATGTCACCCCTGCATACTTTCGAATTTCATCCACCCATCTCCCATGTGGTCTTCTTCTGGGTCTTTTCCTGTCCCTTGGAATCCAATCTAAAATTTCGGCTGTCCATCGATGATCTGTCCTTCTGGCAGTATGTCCAGCCCATTGCCATTTCAGGGATTTGACTCTGATCATGATGTCTTCCACTCTTGTCATTTTTCGGATCCACGAGTTCCTCTTCTTATCTCTCCTGGTTACACCAAGTATGCACCTCTCCATGCTGCTTTGAGTTGTCTGCAGCCTTTGTATGTCTCTTTATATATATATGCTTCTTTGAGTTGTCTGCAGCCTTTGTATGTCTCTTTTATATATCTGCTTCTAAATCTCCGATTTGAAAATTTATTTCTGCACCGGATACAGCTCTCGATGGAAAATCCTTTGCACATAATTTTTAATTCTTGTAAAAAATATTTTGGCCACCAGGTGGCGTAAGCCTTAATTTCCGCTTCTGAGGTATTTGCAGCAAAATATGGGCTTCTAAAATCTCGGTTGAAAAAAAGTCGTTTGTTGACCGATACTACTAATGTCTACAAACTTTTTAGGAACATTTTCTTCTTGAAATAATGCATGGTTTCTACGCCAGGGGGCGTAGATGTATATCTTATTTTTGTCAATATCTCTACTCTAGGGGTCCGATTCAAAAATTCCTTCTTTGTTGATAGTGTTTACGATGCGAAATGTTTTTCCTATAAATTCAAAATTTCAAGTAAATCATAGAATTTCCGCTAGGGGCACAAAGGTAAATTGCGTTTTCTCCGTTATTTCTGCTTCTAAAACTCCGATTTAAAAACGACTTCCTGTATCGCATACAAGACCTGATAGAAAATATTTTTTCACATAATTTCTAATGTTTGGTAAATAATGGATTGGCCACAAGGAGGGTATAAATGTTAATTTCTGCTTCTGATGTATTTGTTGCAAAATCGGGGTTCCTGAAAACTCGAATAATTTTTTTCTTGGACTGATACCGCTCATATGTAAAAACTTTTTGAGAATATTTTCTTCCTAACATAATGCATGGTTTTCCCACCAGGAGACGTAAAGTCATGTTTTATTTATTGTAGATATCTTTTTTCAAAAGTCCAATTCGAAAAATTCTTTCTGAGCGTTTCCTGTGCGAAATGTTTCTCGTATAAATTCATGTTTTCCTTAACGCACAAGTCTGCAACCAGAGGGCGTAAGCTCATGATTCCGTTAACATAAACATCAATATCTGAGGGATTAAAACCACGATTGAAAAACTTCTTTCTTCTGTCAGATACTATTGTTTTCCATACCGGTTCCATTGACTTTGAATAGCTTTGATAAATTTAATTTGCGTCAGAACGGATTCAAAAGATGAGCTTATTACACCCGAAAATTCGGTGTCATCTTTTTTGTTAAGTTCTGTAGCGAAATAGGATATTGTGGATAGGACATCCCATGCAATTTGGTTGTTGTGACACTGCATATTTCTTCTCCTCTTTTCCATTTTCTGCACTACCTGTTACATATTGTATTACGGTAAGAAACCAGGCCCTTAAATTAATGTACAGATGATTTGTACGATGCCTATGTATCAGTCTGTGGAGTTCTTAAGACAAAAGCTATTATAGCTATCAAGCGAAAACGTTTTACTCAGAACTTTTATGAAACAATATTACAAAACAGTACATTTCAACTTTTTTTAAAGATAATTGAAAGTTATTGCCAGTTGAAAAAAGTGGGTGTGAAGTTCCAAAGCATTCTGTTGTTTTCAAAAATAGCGATGAAAATAAAATGTTATAAGTTCTTCTACAGAACGAATAAAATTATTACGAACGTGTTTAAAAAACATAAGCTCCAACAGAAAACAAAAAGACTGAATCGTTCGCAATAATGGGGGAAATATTCATCATCGCGCAATTAGTTTTATCTTGAAAGTGAGGGCGATACTGAAGACATTCTGGTTAAGACCCGCAATTTCTAAACGAAACATCCTCAGTTCGATCCCCACTATAGGCGTGAAAGGTTTCAGGGCTGAAGATTCAGTATCTGCGAATTTTCTGTATCAATGCGGAAAAACTTGGAACGGATTTTCTTTTTAATAAACGGAATTACTGACTACGGAAAATCTCTGAAAATACGGGTTAAAAAAACGGGAACTTTTAAAAACTGAAATTTCGTTAAAATTCAGACACCTACTGGCAAATTTGCAGCACGTTATTTACAGAAATTTTCCGTGAATTCACACCACTTATTTCTTAGTGTTTAGCCCTTCGTAGTAACGCCCCTCCCCATCGAGGAATGAAATTCTTTGTCTCCAGAGTTTAAGATATTTTAGTAAAGAATCGCCGAATATTTATCGTCGTTGAAGAGTTCTCTGTCCGTACGTAGCACAAAAACATTGAGACTTTTCAGATCGTTGCACAATGTAACAGTGATGTTTCAGAAACCTTACGGCTACGTCAAAATGTCCTGAAACGTCACTTAACTTTGAAATATAACCGATACGTTACAGTGAAAGGTCTTTGTAACTTCAACATACCAACTTCATGTTACTGTTACGTATTTGAAAGATGTTTGTAACTTCGTTACATTACTGTTACGTATTTGAAATATATTTGTGACATCATCATATTACTGTTACGTGGTTCCTACGTTGAACATTGTACTTTTATAAAACTTTATAAAATTACAATAAAAATTATTACCGTCGACAGTTCTTTCAAAAGCAACATAGTCGTATTACGAGTTGTTTGCGTTTTCACAGGTTCAACGCAGTCCCCTGTCCATTGGGAACAGTGGCGGCGTTTATAAATTGATAACAAAAGAAAAAGAAATCGGTCCCAAATGAGGGTGTCGAATTTCTATTATACGTGTGGAGTAGACTATATTTCAGCGAAAAAAAGAAAGAAAAGAAAATTCGTCATTTCTCTAAATACCTACCAATATGAGATTTCTCAGCTTCAAGTAAAAAAAAACCATGATGGTGCAGTATACTAATACAACACAGCCACCTACTTAGATTTTATAAAATGCTTTTCAGAAATTAAAAATTATAATAATCAAAACAATTACTTACTTTCAGATGATCTTGAATCACAAAAAAAAAAATGGTTGAAATATTAAATCAACTAACTAACTCGAGTACGATAGTATCAACAAAGAATTTACCAGTAGCACGTGGAAGTACGATTACGATAGTGCTTCGGTGAAATGGCATAAATGCGCATGCGTATCCACGCCGTTGCCAAACCAAAAATCTTAAACATAGCCATAATGTAACATCAAGGTAGCAATTATGTACAATGGAAACTATAAAACAGTAGCATCGGTGAATGCTATTTTTAACGTAACCGTAATGTACAAAGAGTTATGTTCCAAAATAGATGTTGCTTTAACGTAATTGTAAGATATCTCTGAGAAAGTAACGAAAATCAGAGATTGTAACATTATTGATACATTTCTGAAACGTTTTGTGATGTATAGGATCTAACTTTGATGTCATATTTGGATGTGACTCCGTAACCGCAAAATGTGTGAACATTTTTTTGTTATAAAATGTCTGTTAACTTCATGATTGTGTCTTTTTTAATGCCAAATGTTTATTCGTGTTTACCTTTTTTATCCCTGCGAATGTTTTCAGGACTTGAATTTTTGACATCAGTGTATATGAATTTCAAATTTTTTGCGTCAAATTTGGCGGCTACATAATGAACTCAAATTTTGAATTTTCGCAATCCTTAAAATTAATTTCATCAGGTCTGACAACGTTTATATTAAAAAAAGCAGCCTTTTACAAACTAATAACAAGAAACTGTACACCGACTGTACGTAAAATAGTATAACTATACGAATTTCTTGGTGTAGAATAGAAATCAAAGTTTCTAAGCTTTCGCAAATCAACCAGATGGCTTTTTCGAGGAACGTAGACATTCAAACACATCCATCGATCAATGGGAAAAATAAGACAATTTAAATCAGTGTTTCTCAAAGTGTGGTCCGCGGGAAATTTCAGATGAAAAATTAATGACGAATGTGAGAATACCTCCTCTTAAATTTTGAGTTCATGCTCGACACGAATAGCCATAACTATCAGATAGAGCCATTAAACATCTTCCGTTCCCGACGACTCACAACTGTGAGTTTAGATTTTCGAATTTAGTTTAAATTAAGAACAAGAAAAGAAATAGATTAGATGTGGAAGCTCTCAAACTTTCGGTAATCCAACCGGATACAGATAGCTTGGTAAAAGATCGCAAGCAGCAGTATCCCTTTCACAGATTCTATGATTATTATTGTAGTTATTAATTTTGTTAATAATTACTGAATCTTTATACGGGACTTTCAGAAATGTATTAAAATCACAAGAGAAAATCGAAGTAATGCACACTGAAGTGAAAGAAAAACTGTTTCGTCCACCAGTCTTACCTGGTTGGTCCCCCACGAGAGAGCAGGGCTGCAGAAATACGACGGGGCATGGACTCCACTAGCTCCTGGAAATATGCTGTAGGCAATGCACACCATACTTCCTGCAGAGCGTTCCGCAATTCGGGTGTATTCCGAGGTCCCGGATTCCTGTGTTCGATAGCGCGTTGCATGGCATTCCAAATGTGTTCTATCACATTTGGGATGCCATGCACGAAAAAACACCCCAAACACGGGTACACTGCCAGCTCCAAACTTGACCGTAAGATCAGTACACTGTGGTAAATAGCGGCTACCGCCATACCCACACATGGCCATCAGACTGATGGATCGTGTATCGGATATCATCAGTCCATAGGACCCGTTTCCATTGATCTACGGTCCACGATAAATGTTCTTTATACCGTGCTAAATGACGAGTAGCATTCCGAGTGGAGATGAAAGACTTATGAGCAGCCGCACGACTGCGGTAACCCATGGAATGAAGTTCTCTGCGATTGGTACGAATACATACCGACGTGCCAGCATTTTTCCTCGCCTGTACACCGAGGTCTTGTACAGTACTCCGTCGATTAGCTGTAACGACTCTCTTGAGGCTTCGACGTCCTCTATCACTGATTTTCTTTGGTCTACCGGTACGTTTTGCTGCTTCAGGCACGCCATGTGTCTTCCACTTATTCAGTACTTCCAAAACAGTTGACCTGGGTATGTTTAAACGCCTCTCGATTTCTCTTATGGACAACCCACGAATATAACACCCAACAATGTTGGGTGTTATATTTTCACTCAACCTCATGCGATATGATCGCGGTCAGCTGCAGGCTTGTTTTCATACCGTTTGCAGTTGTACTGCGTGCGTTAACAACGCAGGGAATCCGTCCATTTGCTTTCGAAGGAGTGTCCAGTGAATTTTGTCAATATAGTGTATGTCTAAAAAATAGTTGTTCTAAATCTTATATATGTATTCTTTACTGTACCTCGAAATCTTATATTTAGTAGAGATCTTTCCATTTTGCTTTGTGTCTTTTGCAATTTGTCTAAGATGTTTTTCTTGATAGGCCAGGTTTCAGCGCTATATGTAATGATGGGTATTATACATTGATTGAAAAGTTTTACTGTGTTTTCCGGTTTTGTTTATTTTATTACATACAATCTTCTTTAACTTCCCCAAAACTGTCCACCCCATTTTCATCCTTCTGGCAATTTCTCCCGCAATTCCCTATTTGTCTGTGTTCTTAGATTTTTACGAACTGGAAATAATAAATGCGAACTTTTATTTCTGTATCATCATCATCATCATTGTCAACCATTATCAATCCACTGCTGGACGAAGGTCTCCCCAAGTTTCCTCCACAACGGTCTGTCTTGTGCCAGTCTCCTCCATGTCACCCCTGCATACTTTCGAATTTCATCCACCCATCTCCCATGTGGTCTTCTTCTGGGCCTTTTCCTGTCCCTTGGAATCCAATCTAAAATTTCGGCTGTCCATCGATGATCTGTCCTTCTGGCAGTATGTCCAGCCCATTGCCATTTCAGGGATTTTACTCTGATCATGATGTCTTCCACTCTTGTCATTTTTTGGATCCACGAGTTCCTCTTCTTATCTCTCCTGGTTACACCAAGCATGCACCTCTCCATGCTGCTTTGAGTTGTCTGCAGCCTTTGTATGTCTCTTTTAGTTAAGGTCCACGTCTCTGCACCATACGTAAGCACTGGAAGGATGCATTGATCAAACACTTTTCTTTTAAGACATAATGGCATATTGCTCTTGAAAATTATGCTGTTTCTTCCAAAAGCTCTCCAGGCAAGTTTTGTACGCCGATTAATTTCTTCATCAATGTGACCCTCACTTGATATCTGCTGTCCAAGATAAACGTACGTGTCTGTTATCTCCAGCTTTTCTCCATCAATCGATAAATCTTCATTTCTTGTAAAAGCATTGAACATCACTTTTGTCTTCTGAAAGTTCATTTTTAATCCCACTTCTTTACTCTTGTCAGCAAGTTCCTGGATCATACTCTGCAGCTCTGATGGGGTAGTTGCAAAAATGACTACGTCATCAGCAAAACGAAGGTGGGTTAGATAATCTCCATTAATCTTTATCCCTTTGTTTTCCCAGTTCAGTAATTGAAAGACATTTTCCAATGTGGCAATAAAGAGCTTCGGAGATATATTGTCACCTTGTCTCATTCCCTTTCCAATTTTTACGTGTGTTGTATTTTCAAACAGCCTAATCTTTGCACTTGCATTTTCATAGATGTTATTAATAATATTAATGTATGCATCTTCAATACCGTAGGTTTTCAGAGCCATATATGAAGATAAAATATCAAGAAAATCAGAACAGAGAAATTTTCTGCAGATATTCTGAGCAGAGTTGTTTATTAGTATTTTTTTTCTAAAAGAGTAAATTATTCTGGAAACCGGGAGTAAGAATTTATGTAGAGCATTGGTCCTCCTTTGCGCAGAAATCACGAAAGCAAAGGCTTTCATTTCAGGAGAAATCCAAACCTTACCAATAAAGGAGGAAAGATAGTACTCTGTTTAGTAGCACTCAATCTGTACTGCATAATATCGAAATTTTTCATAGTCAGATGTAAATATCTCCTATTTCAGAAGAAATTAAGGCCATACGATGCATTTGATATAAAAAAAAAAAAGTAGTCTGGACTTTTCGGCGAGCACGCGTTCTTGAGAAAGCAATTTTTCACCCTCAAAAGATTTTGATCTATCCTAGGAAACAAAGTTCCACGAGATAAGATAGGCGAAAAGAGGAACGTGAGCAGTTTTAGAAATCAGAAAGCGATGAAAGTGGAATCGATTCGGCCTACTTTCGACTTACGAAGAGTTTTCAAGAGACGGGAGATCTGCTGTTAAGGAGATAGTTTTGCTGTTTCTGAAAAAGCTGCAAGTGAAAGGAAAGGATCGGGAGGGAATAAGTCTAGAAGGGAAACTGGCACTTCAGTGCACAAGTTACACCAGTAGACTTTCATCATGGAATTCTGTTCATGATACATTGGGGTCTTGTTAATTGAAACATTGGATGCTAGCTTAAGAGAGCTAGAACCTTTGTGGAGAGGAAGAGTTGGTTTTTCAGAAGGACTTTGTGAAACAAGCACCGGTACTCGACCAGAAAGTTTGAAGTTTGGTTTTGTTGTTTATTATGAAACTCGGGAAAATATCTTTTTTTTTCTCTGATTCGTATGCAGTAGCAAATGGAAAAAGAGAAGTAAATGAATTGAAAAAGACATACAAAAAGCTACAACAAATATACACGAATTCACTCAAAAACTATCTTTCACAGAGCAGAATTATGTGATAGATACAGAGGGTATTCAGAAAGTATTGGGTTGTTGCATAAGTTCATGCTGTTTTATTTCACGAGTGTTTCCCAGGTCGGTAGTGACTGTGCAGATTGTCAGTTGTATATCAAAATGTAGCCAGTAATATCGTGTATCTGAATTATATTGCGTTGTGTGATTGTGGGTAACCTTTTTAGCACGTCTTTTGTAAAAAAAGATCGTGCTTATGTTATCGGTTTGTCCGTCCGTCTGTACCCACGATATCTCTGCAACTATTAGTCCGATTTGAAAAATTATTTTTGCATTGGGAAGCTTGAAATATGCGAATGATAATCCTTCATTTCGTTTTTTTTACGATGTACAGTTTTACCGCTAGAGGGCGTAAATGCAGATGATGTCGAATTCAAAAATACGTTTTATTCCACATATTTGCTTCTAAATATCTGATTGAAAAAAATATTTTATCTTTCGATTCCATTTATGTCGAAGATTATTTTAGATATAGTTACTTTTTCAAATTACTCATAGATATTCCGCTAGGGGGAGTAAAAGTAAATTAAATTTTTCCCGATAACTCTTCTTCTAAAACTCCGCTTTGAAAATTTTTTCTTGTCCTGATGGAAAATCTTTTGCATATAATTTCAAATGCTTGGTAAAAAATACTTTGGCCACCAGGAGGCGTAAGTGTTAATTTTTGCTTCTGATGTATTTGCCATAAAATCTAAGCTTTTAAAATATCGATTGAAAAAATTCTTTCGTGGACTGCCACTCACATCGATAAACCTTTTTGGAATATTTTTTCCTGAAATATTCCAGTTTCTCCTCCAGTAGGCGTAAATGTACATCTTATTTTTGTCAATATCTCTACTTCTAGCAGTCCGATTTGAAAATCTCCTTCTTTGTTAGATATTATTTTCCGTGTGACATGTTTTTCATATAATTTTAAAATTTTCAAGTAATTCATTGACTTTCCGCTAGGGGGTGTAGTGGTGAATTGCGTTTCCTCCCATATCTGTGCTTCTAAATCTCCGATTTGAAAAATTCTTTCTGCACCGCATACAGCTCCTGAATGGAAGTCGTTTGCACATAATTTTTGATTTTTGTAAATAGTTTGGTCACCAGGTGGCGTAAATCGTAATTTCCGCTTCTGATGTATTTGCAGTAAAATATGAGCTTCTAAATTCTCGATTGAAAAAAGGCTTTTGTTGACCGATACAATTCCTTCTTTGTTGGATAGTGTTTCCAGTGTGACAGTTGGTTCATATAATTTCAAAATTTTCAAGTAATTCATAGACTTTCCGCTAGGGTCGTAAATGTAAATTGCGTTTCCCCCTATATCTGTGCTTCTAAATATCCGATTTGAAAAATTCTTTCTGCACCGCATACAGCTCCTGATGGGAAATCGTTTGCACATAATTTCTAATTTTAGTAAAAAATGGTTTAGTCACCAGGTGGCGTAAGTTTTAATTTCCACTTCTGATGTATTTGCAGCAAAACATAAGCTTCTAAAATCTCGATTGAAAAAAAGTCGTTTGTTGACCGATACTACTCATGTCAACAAACCTTTTAGAAACATTTTCTTTTAAAATAGTGCATGGTTTATTCGCCAGGGGCCGTAGATGTTTATTTTATTTTTGTCAATATATCTTCTAAGAGTCCGATTTGAAAAATTCCTTCTTTGTTGGATAGTGTTTCCGATGCGAAATGTTTTTATATAAATTCAAAATTTACAAGTAAATCATAGACTTTCCGCTAGGGGGCACAAATGTAAATTGCGTTTTCTGCGTTATTTCTGCTCCTAAAGCTCCGATTTGAAAAATTCTTCCTGTATCGCATATAAGATCTGGTGGAAAATAGTTTTCACATAATTTCTAATGTTTGGTAAATAATGGTTTGGCTACCAAGGGTCATAAGTGTTAATTCCAGCTTCTGATGTATTTGTAGCAAAATCTGGGCTCCTGAAGAATCGACTAATTTTTTTTCTTGGACCGATACCGATTATATTGATAAACTTTTTGAGAATACTTTCTTCCTAAAATAATGCAAGGTTTTTCCAACCAGGGTACGTAAAGTCACATCTTATTTTTGTCGATATCTCTGTTTTTAAGAGTTCGTAAGCTCACGATTCCGTTTACAGCAATATCTGAGGGATTAAAAATTCGATTGAAAATCTTCTTTCTTTCGTCAGATCTATTGTTTTCCATACCGGTTCCATTGACTTTGAATAGCTTTGAAAAATTTAATTTGCGTCAGAACGGATTCAAAAGACGTGCTTATTACACCCGAAAATTCGGTGTCATCTTTCTTGTTTTTTTTTTTTTTTTTTTTTTTTTTTTTTTTTGTGGTTTTCGGGTACAAAAGTATGAATTTCAAGTAGAGAAGAATCAACATTTCCGACATCTGCTCTCCTACGAGTTTAACAAGAGATCCACAGCCGCCGAAGCCACTCGACAAAATTGGGCTGTGTATGGGGAACATGCTTATGCTGTGAGGACCGCCCGCAAATGGTTTAAGCGGTTCCAAAGTGGCACTTTTGACCTCAACGACTCTCCGCAATCTGGTCGTCCATCTCACTTTGATGAGGATCGTTTGAACCATGTCATCCAATTAGATCCGCGTCAAACCACACGCGAATTGGCTACTGAGATACTCTGTGATCAGGATACCGTGGTACGATACCTGGACCGCTTGGGAAAAGTCCAGATATTGGGGTATTGGGCGCATCACATTCTTACCGAAGACAACAAGAATCAGCGTGTTGCAGTATGTGGTTTCTTGCTCGCCCGCTATCGCGAATGTTCTCAGCAACAAAAACCCTTTTTGTCACGAATTGTAACTGGAGATGAAAAGTGGTACCTATACGTGAATTTCAGGCATAGGAGGGAATGGTTAAGCTCAAACAAGACGCCAAACGTCCAAAATATGACCTTCATCCCATGAAGATCATATTGTGTGTCTGGTAGGACATGGAAGGCACTATTCACTGGGAAATGCTCCCGAGAATTCGGACTATCAACGTTGCATTCTGTCGTGAGCAACTCCGCCGTGTAGAGAGAGCAATTCAGCAGAAACGGCCCCATCGGCGCCATGGTGTCCTTCTCCAACATAATAACGCACGCTTTCACAGTCCAAACATGAACAAAAGGGCCATTCAGGACATGAAATGGGAGATCCTTCCACATCCGGCCTATTCCCCAGTTCTCGTCCCTTTAGACTATCACCTGTTCCGATCTCCATCAAATGCACTCCGTGGCAGAACGTTCAACAATGATGTTGATCTCCAGAATTTCCTTAATGATTTTTTAGCAGCAAAACCTGCACGTTTTTTCAACAATGGAATTGCAGACCTATCCACATGATAGGACACCATCGTAAACAGGAGGAGGGAAACATAGTTGATTGATTCCGTTTTCTGATGTAACACATTCCTGTAGTGCGATAAAAAAAGAAGCATGAAGTTATTCATCAAGCAATAATGTCTCCATCAGTGGCGTACCTGAGCCCCCTCCCCCTCTCCGCAAAAAATATTTTTGAGGCCCTTTCGCGAAAATCTATTAGCTTTCAATTACTGAAATATTTAAAATCCATATTATTAACTAGGCTTTACGGAGTTTTAAAACTCGAACCCGGACCTTTCTCGGACGAATGGCCAAACGCCAGAGCTTAGACCACCGCGCCACCGGGGCGGCTTTATTATTTTATCATCATCATCATCATCATCATTGTCAACCATTATCAATCCACTGCTGGACGAAGGTCTTCCCAAGTTTCCTCCACAACGGTCTGTCTTGTGCCAGTCTCCTCCATGTCACTCCCGCATACTTTCGAATTTCATCCACCCATCTCGCATGTGGTCTTCTTCTGGGTTTTTTCCTGCCCTTGGAATCCAATCTAAAATTTCGCCTGTCCATCGATGGTCTGTCCTTTTGGCAGTATGTCCAGCCCATTGCCATTTCAGGGATTTAACTCTGATCATGATGTCTTCCACTCTTGTCATTTTTCTGATCCACGAGTTCCTCTTTTTATCTCTCCTGGTTACACCAAGCATGCACCTCTCCATGCCGCTTTGAGTTGTCTGCAGCCTTTGTATGTCTCTTTTAGTTAAGGTCCACGTCTCTGCACCATACGTAAGCACTGGAAGGATGCATTGATCAAACACTTTTCTTTTAAGACATATAGTTATATTGCTCTTGAAAATTATGCTGTTTCTTCCAAAAGCTCTCCAAGCAAGTTTTGTACACCGATTAATTTCTTTATCAATGTGACCCTCACTTGATATCTGCTGTCCAAGATAAACGTACGTGTCTGTTATCTCCAGCTTTTCTCCATCAATCGATAAATCTTCATTTCTTGTAAAAGCATTGAACATCCCTTTTGTCTTATGAAAGTTCATTTTTAATCCCACTTCTTTACTCTTGTCAGCAAGTTCCTGGATCATACTCTGCAGCTCTGATAGGGTAGTTGCAAAAATGACTACGTCATCAGCAAAACGAAGTTGAGTTAGATAATCTCCATTATTCTTTATCCCCTTGTCTTCCCAGCTCAGCGACTGAAAGAAACCCTCCAATGTAGCATTAAAGAGCTTCGGAGATATGGTGTCACCTTGTCTCACTCCCTTTCCTACTTTTATGTGTGCTGTATTCTCAAACAGCAGAATCTTTGCACTTGCATTTTCATTGATGTTATTAATAATATTAATGTACGCATCTTCAATACCGCAGGATTTCAGAGCCGTGGTAACTGCTGATGGTTTCACCGAATCAAAGGCTTTTTCATAATCGATAAAAGCCATGCACAATGGAAGTTCATATTCACTCGCTCTTTCAATTAGTTCTCTCAGTACGTGGATATGATTTATTGTGCTGTAGCCACTCCTGAATCCAGCTTGTTCTCTCGGTTGAGCCATGTCCAGTGTTACCTTTAAGCGGTGTAAAAGAACTTAGTGAAGATTTAATAAACCACTGATAGGAGGCTGATAGGTCTGTAGTTCCTGAGATTCTCAATGTCACCTTTTTTATGTAGCAGGATCATTGTAGCGTTGTTCCAATCCTCAAGTATCTTCCCTTCATTAAGGCATCGAGTGAAAATTTGGGCGAGTACTGTTTCGATTTCTCCACTTGCTTCTTGTATGATGTCTACAGTAATTCCATCTTCTCCTGGAGCTTTTCCCCGCTGCGTGTTCTTGATTGCATGTGCAACTTCTGCTGGAAGGACTGGAAGAACTCTGGTACCTTTCATGATGTCTGGAGTACATGTATCTACCCTTTCATATAATTTGAAGTAGAAATCTTTCACTCTTGTCAAAATTTTGCCTCTATTTCTTGTTACAGAACCATCTTCTTTTCTCAGTGCCATAATCTGTTTTCTTCCCTTACTGAGATGTTCCTTTGCTATCTTCAGGCTTTGGTTGTTTTCAATTGCTTTCCTTACTAGTTCACAGTTGAATTTCCTTACGTCTTCGGTGATACTTCTTCGTACTGTCTTGCATAGCTCTATATATTCCACTTTGGAAGTCCCATCTTCTTTAGTTGTCCTCATCCCTCTTCTTTTTTGCATCAACATTTTGGTTTTTCCTGATAATTTGTTCACATGCAACTTGTTCTTAGACCCAGCTAATTTTGTTTCTGTTTCCATAAGAGCTTTGGTTACTTTTCTGTTAACTTCAGAAATATCCACTTCTTCCGATGTTAGGCCTTCTAAAGCAGAGAATCTGTTCTTCAGTTCCAACTTGAAGGTATTATGGTGTTTTTTAAGGTTGGTTATGTCAATACATTTTATTTGTCTTATGAGCTTGCCACGTTCAAGTTTGGTGTTGAGATGCATCTTACATCTCATCAATCTATGGTCACTACCTGTGTTGAACTTGTTTAGCACACTGCAGTCTTCTATGATGAATTTTTTGTTACACATAACACAATCAATTTCACTTGTCGTTCCATTTGGATGTCTCCATGTCCATTTCCTGTGTGGTTTTTCTTGAAAAGTGAGTTCAAGATGAAAAACCCTTCTGTCTCTGCAAACTCAACGAGAGTATTTGCACGCTGGTTTCTGTTGCCGTGACCGAATTTACCTACTGAAGTTTCATTCTGTTGCCGTGACCGAATTTACCTACTGAAGTTTCATTCTGTTGCCGTGACCTAATTTATCTACTGAAGTTTCATTCTGTTGCCGTGACCGAATTTACCTACTGAAGTTTCATTCTGTTGCCGTGACCGAATTTACCTACTGAAGTTTAATTCTGTTGCCGTTGCCCTATTTTTGCATTGAAATCTCCCATAATGATCTTCAAATGCTGCTTACCTTTATTATTTAGATGACAAATTTCCTCATAATTCTTTTCAATTTTTTCTTCAGGACGACTTGTGGTGGGTACATAAATTTGAATAATCTGAACCTGGTATCTTCTCGAGAGTTGGATAACAAGTTGTGCAACTCTGTCAGAGGAACTTTCAACTTCTACATCTTTATCCTTCAGTTTCGGTTTATTATAAATCCAACACCACTAGTTCTGCCACGATAGTAGAAGAGATGTCCACTTTTCAGTTCAATGAGATCTTCTCCTTTTCTCCTTACCTCACTTAGCCCGATGATGTCCCACTTGATCCTTTGTAGTTCGTCTTCCAATTCAAGAAGCCTTGAATCAGAAGATAGGGAGGGTCCATTATACGTAGTCAAGGTCTGCATCTGATGGCAGCTTAGTCCGGTCCTCCTGGAATTTTTAGAACCCTCTGCCTTCATGTCGCACTGGCCGCTGCCTTGGCCAGGCACATTCCAGCTGCCGGAGACTGAGGGCCAAGATTTAAGTTGTGGAGTCATTTTGGAGGGGTTTGGCCATAACTCACCACGCTGACCAAGCGGGTTGGTGAGTGTGGGATAGCATTTCCTCTAATCCCGATGGTATAGTTATACCGCTATTAGCGGTCGTTTATTATTTATTATTTACTCTTGAATATATAAAAAACTGCTTCTAGGGAAGGAAGAGAGCCGCTGCCATAAGTCAAACACGACATCCATGCCTCATCGGGACTCGAACCCGGAACTTTCTCGGACGAATGGCCATACGCCAGCGCTTAGACCACCGCGCCACCGGGGCGGCTTTATTGTTTACTCTTGAGTATATAAAAAACTGCTTCCAGCGAAGGAAGATAGCCAGTGTCGTTAGTCAAACACAACATCCATGCCTCATCGGGACTCGAACCCGGACCTTTCTCGGACGAATGGCCATACACCAGCGCTTAGACCACCGCGCCACCGGGGCGGCTTTATTGTTTACTCTTGAGTATATAAAAAACTGCTTACACTGCGAAGGAAGATAGCCAGTGTCGTTAGTCAAACACAACATCCATGCCTCATCGGGACTCGAACCCGGACCTTTCTCGGACGAATGGCCATACGCCAGCGCTTAGACCACCGCACCACCGGGGCGGCTTTATTGTTTACTCTTGAGTATATAAAAAACTGCTTCCACCGAAGGAAGATAGCCAGTGTCGTTAGTCAAACACAACATCCATGCCTCATCGGGACTCGAACCCGGACCTTTCTCGGACGAATGGCCATACGCCAGCGCTTAGACCACCGCGCCACCGGGGCGGCTTTATTGTTTACTCTTGAGTATATAAAAAACTGCTTCCAGCGAAGGAAGATAACCAGTGTCGTTAGTCAAACACAACATCCATGCCTCATCGGGACTCGAACCCGGACCTTTCTCGGACGAATGGCCATACGCCAGCGCTTAGACCACCGCGCCACCGGGGCGGCTTTATTGTTTACTCTTGAGTATATAAAAACTGCTTCCAGCGAAGGAAGATAACCAGTGTCGTTAGTCAAACACAACATCCATGCCTCATCGGGACTCGAACCCGGACCTTTCTCGGACGAATGGCCATACGCCAGCGCTTAGACCACCGCGCCACCGGGGCGGCTTTATTGTTTACTCTTGAGTATATAAAAAACTGCTTCCAGCGAAGGAAGATAGCCAGTGTCGTTAGTCAAACACAACATCCATGCCTCATCGGGACTCGAACCCGGACCTTTCTCGGACGAATGGCCATACGCCAGCGTCCGAGAAAGGTCCGTACAGGAATGTGTTACATCAGAAAACGGAATATATATAAAACACACAAATTTTTGGTATCAAAAATTTTGAAGATGACAATCCAGTTTTTTTTTTTGGTGTAAATATGACAAGGATGGTAAGTCAGATAATATCCGAAAACTTGATATTTTCTCCTCCTGGAGACGCGGGTTCGATTCCCGCTCCAGGACAAGGAAATTTTAAAGTTTTCGGATATTATCTGACTTATCATCCTTGTCATATTTACACTAAGAAAGGAACTATCATCTTCAAAATTTGCCATGTACGGTGTAATCCCGTAATCCAGTGATGATAGTATCACAATGTGTTGCACATTCTAGAAGTCTTTTCTTTCAACTCTATTGTAAAAAGAAATGAGAGAGTTATCTCATTTTTTCGTTACCAAATAACACCTTTTAGCTCATTACATTCTGAAGGATGCATAGTTATGTGCAAACAACTGTAATATGTAACGCCTTATCCTCATTGATATAAAAATTTCATTTATTCAACTGATATTTCATTCAGATTCTCGTTTATAACATGTACAGCAACTATTGCTATGGTTGTGAAAAGATGCCACAAGTCTCTACAATAGCTGTCTTCCCGTCGCTCAGTGTTTTGTGAACTAAAGCGAAAATGATTTCTTGAAGATGTTACTCCTTTACTAATAAAAAATTGCTTTTCTTTAAAATACTTCATTCGAAGCAACGAAAAAAAATCGCCGGCTATCTCTTTAACCAGTTTCATATTTATTGCCCGCAAAAATTTTGAAAAATCCTTCTACTGGAACTAGAGGCCCTCTTAGCCATGAGTCCCCCCCCACGCGCACTGCGGGGGTTGGAGGAGCTATCAGTACGCCCATGGGCTCCATATTTATATACAAGCCCAGTGGCAAGGTATCAAACTGAAAGAAAACAAGAACAAAGCTCATAATTTTTACTTCACACATTTTATTTTTATACATATTCTCCCTCACGCTCGATACAAATAAAGTCAAACCCCGATTTACCGAACTTCAGGGGATCACCAATCTTATACGTAAAATCGCGGAATTCGTTAAATCGAGGAAGCCTTTCGAATGAAACATTCAAATTAAGCTACTGTTCATAACAGAGCAGCTAAATTCTCTTTCTTTCAGTGAAATGTAAATTATGTATAGTACTTTTAATTACGAAGTTATTATCAAAATTGTTATAATACGCACACATTTACTTTGCATATTAAATACATAATTCGTAGATATTAGACTTCAATATTTAGCATCAAAATTTAAGCGTACTTTGAGTTGCGAGAAAAATAGGATACTTGATAATTTCCCCTGAGCATTTAGCTTCTTAAATTATGATTTCAGTGTCCTAAACTGCATGAAATAGAAAATCAGTTAGTACTAATTAACTTGTAAAAACAGAATATGTGTTGATTACCGTTTTACACTGTAGAAAAGAATTGCTTTAGAGAAGATTGCTTGTGTTTTTTACGCTTTCCAACCGTAGGTTGAAGAAGCGTATATGCTCCAGCTTTGTCCGTCTGTCCGCACGATAACTCGCGTGTAAATGGTTCGATTTCGATGACATTTTAGTATGTGGTAGGGGACAACTAAGGGACGAACCATATTGAAAATGAGCGAAATGGGGTCAAAGGTGAAGTCATAGGAGCGGGATCCATTCCATCGCACTTATGCGTCATAACGTATGTAACAAGTTAGTAAAATCATGCAACACGTTGATTATAATACGCTTTCCAACATACCAGAAATCGTTACTCAAGTTTTTACTCACTTGCTGTGAAATAAATCTGACTCCTGTGCCCTGACCCTTGACCCCATTTCGATGATATTAAACAGAATTGGTTCAGTATACCCCAGGAAAGATATAGATACTACTGGTTTATGTCTTGGTGATATCCGAGTATGCAGACTGCTGTATGCTGATGACACTGTCCTGTTGGCAGAAAGCAAAAGTGAGTTGCAGAGTATGTTTTTCCGGATGTACGAAGGTTGCATGAAATTCAAAGTGAGTATAAATAAGGGAAAAACTAAAGCTATGGTTTTTGAGAGAGAAACTGGTGGTACTGAATGTAATGCAAGTCTACATGGCACAGTGATTGACCAGGTGAATGAGTTTGTGTGTTTAGGAAGCATGTTTGACGGAGATAACAAATTGGATGATAATATTAGTAGGAGAGTGAATTCTTCATTGAAAGTCATGGCTGCTTTGGTAGGTTTACACTGGAATGATGGGTTCTCAAGAGAGTCCCGCATGGCTGTGTAATGAAGTGCAATAGTTCCTACTCTAATGTATTACAGTGAAACCTGGGTACTACAGAAGAAATATAAGAGTCGTGGTGCCCTCTTCTGAATAAGTGATCTTTGTAGTGATTTCTTCTGTGTGCCTCACATTGTACCTGCATATTCAATGTTTTTATTTCGTCATATATATTCTGCTCATTCGTTCGTCATATTGTTACTTTACATCCTGTATATATTTCGCTGTTCATTCTGTACATATACATATTCCTTGGTAATTTGTATGCTCCGTTTCGGAGCCGTCCTACGAGCTCATTATTTACTGTCTGCATCTTACATATTTCAGTCATGCACGTTTTGTACACATCTGTATATAGTACACATTTCAATTGCATCATTATGTTCTGCGTCATTTGTATTTATGTTTTCATTTCTTTGTATGTATATCTCAATTGCTGCACATAGTTCGTTCCCTGTTCTTATATGGCTTCACGCACATCTTTATATACTTCGCCTAAATTGTACATTTATTCACTCTCACCTATATCGTTTCCATTATCACACCCTGCACTGTTGCATTTATGTTGTATCGTCGCTAATCTATCTCACTAGCAGTGTATTATATATACACCTCTCAAACTGTAACTTACGCATTCGCTGTAGATATACACCTCTCATACTGTAACTTACGCATTCGCTGTAGATATACACCTCTCATACTGTAAATAGCGCACTTCTTGAATACATACTAGGGTAATTATGTTTTGTAGTCCGCTCATCTATTTCACTTGCATTGTATATACCCCTTGCATAATGTGAATTGCACACACTTTGTATATATCTGACTACTGTTATTATGCTTTCAGTCATTGTAAAGGCACATGTCGCTTACTGCCTTCATTCCTCGTAACTTTCGCTCAGAATAAAACATTTTGGAAGTTTGTGTGCTGGAGAAATGCGTTATTTGAGGGGAGTTTGCGGCAAGACACGTTCTGATTGTGTGAGAAATGAAGATGGGTTGCAGTTGTGTAATGTAAAGCAAAATGTTGTTAGCAAGGTGGAGACAAATATGCTTCGTTGTTTTGGCCACATTGAAAGAATGAGTGATGAGATGCTAACCAAGAAAATATTTTTATCCCAAGTGGCAGGAAGGAAAGACAGAGGAAGGCCAAGGAATTCATGGGAGAATCAGATTCAGGAGTGTCTACATGAGAAAAGGATTATGAGTATAAAATATAGAAGATCTTGCGTACGGCGTGTGACGGATATCAGTGAAGCCAAAGTTGTATGTCAAGATCGCTGTAAATGGAGAAGTTTCATACGGCAACAGTAAGTAAAAATATCTGGTAGTATAATGAATAAAGTTTTACTGCTGGTTGTGTGGTAATTATAATGAATAAAGTTTTACTGCTGGTTGTGTGGTAATTATAATGAATAAAGTTTTATGCCTGGACTTAATGGAGACACTTAATGAAAGAGACCTAAAGGCCAGACAGAGGTCTCACAATAATATGAACTGAGAAAAATGTACTCACTTTAAAACCTTTTATTTGGAAAACTCCTGGTATCATCCAACACACATTCTACTAAATCACACTACTACTGAATATCCGAACCTTCGTAGAATCGCATCACAATAATGAAGAAGAACCTAATCACACAAAACGAAGCTCCCGGTACATAAAACGAAGCTCCTCGCACATAAAACAAAGGTCTCTTGGTATAGTTGAACGCGCCTATATATACTGAATACCACCACGTCATGACTTACACTCATTGCCACATATCATTCAGCGGGAGAAATAACATCTCGTTAAGTGAGAAGATAATTTGCATAGGGAAATAAAATAACAAGAGATAGTAAAATCAAAAGGAAACTGAATCTAGAGTATACGTTACAGTAGTTTGTACTTCTTTTTGGAGCTAACCTCTGAATCTCAGAGAACAGCTTAGTGATATGCATGTATGTATGTATTGAAACTGTCGCCTTTCATTTGCAAAAAATAACATCTGTTTTGCACATGTTTTCAAACACATCTGCGAGAGTCAAACATTCCCTCCGCAGTAATGTTAAGGCTATTGCACTAAATTTTGATGATGTTGCTACAGTCCACATGTTTGAATTAAGTAACTTGTACTTTTAATTTCACTTTTTGCCGTCTTTTTTATAACATACCAAGCTTTAGAATATGTTTCACAGCAGCACCAATTTTCAGAGGTTTATGATGGCTTAAAAGTTTCCGAAATGTGGATGTTGTTTTCATCACTGCCGCTCAGAAGGGAAGAACACTCTTCCTTCTGAGGACGTTGTCCTTCGTATTGCATGGCAAATCTTTTTTCTGTCCGCGGGCACCAGTATTGAGCACAAAATTCCACACTACGCATTTTTTTTAGAAAACAATTTTGTTTTGCTCTTAAAAAGTAAAACGGAAATAAAGCAGGGTCGAAATAGGGTCAGGAACCCCTTGACCCGACCCGTTTTACCCGCTAGAAAGTGTCGACCCGTGGCCCGCTTCCACCTCCGCTTGAAGCATGTTGTACACTAGTCGAGCTCTATGACGGCCGCAGCATACCGCATAAAATTAGGTCTTAGAGTCACGTCTTCACACTGAAGAGCAAAAGAATTAGAGATGCCTGTCTAGTACGTGTAGCACCACCTTTCGCCCTGATGACGGCGGCGATTCGTCTCGGCATGGACTCGACAAGACACCGGAAGCGTTGGGAAGCCATACGGATCTACGACCCCTGAACAAGCTCCCACAGTTCACGAAGATTTGATGAAGGGGGTCATCTCTCTCGATGGCATCCTAGATGTGCTGAGGGCCGGTGACCTAGCTGGCCAAGGAAGCGAGGTCACGTAGGTCGAGTGTTCATCCAACCATTCGGGTACAATTCGAGAGCTGCATTATCTTGTTGCAGGATGAGGACCCCAGTGGGATGTTGAAGACGCAAAAACGGGAGCAAATGGTCATCTAGGACATCCCGGTAACGTTGACCTGTGAGGGACGATGTCACACTCCTTTTTCAGTCCACGTAAACAGTCTCCAGACGAGAATGCCACCCCCATCAGCTTGAAGAGTATTCTGCTGATCCATCGCTTCATGTGGTTTGAGCCGTACTCGTATCCTGGTATCCGCATGTACCAACGTGAATCTCGATTCATCAGTCCAGACAACATTTTCCCACATGTCTAGGGTCCAGTGGCGATGTTCCCGCGCTCATGCTAATATTTGCACCCTGTGATGTGCGGTCAGCAGCGGTACCCTCGTGGGACGATGGCTTCAGTACCCCATAGCGAGGAGATGGTTCTTGATGGTGTGGCTGCTTATACGTTTTTGTACACCAGCGTTTCATTGCCGAGTTATTTCTCGCATTGTGGCCCGTCTATCCGCTGTTACAATGCAATCTAGACGACGATGACCCCGCTCATCCACGCGCTGTTGTCCACGGCAGTTGGCCCTTGCAGGGATGGTTTTACCGGATTCCATGTACTCACGGTGCAGCCGTGACACAGTGGCTCGTGAAAATCCCAGTGCCTGCACGACTTCCGAGATGGAGTGACCCATTCGTCGGGCCCCGACAATTTGCCCACGATCAAATGCGCTTAGATCCTTCGTCTCACCCATACTGCGTCCGACTGTTACTGATTCTCGTCGCATCACTCCTTATATTGTTGAATCGCTGCATAAGTCTTGTGGTTTCCGTTTACAGGGCCGCCCACAGCGCCAGATTTGCATAAAGCCAGCTGTCTCTAATTCAATTGCTCTTGAGTGTATATCTCTGGGCATTCAGACTGCTGTTTCGGATAACGTACAGTACTTACGTATACCGACATTTATACCTTCTCACACCATCAATCCATACCTGCCGTAATGTGATGTGTCCTGCACAAAGCTGGTTTAATTCGTGTTAGACTCGTCGATTGTCAGACTTCAGACTGAACCTCGACTCGTCGGAGAAGAGAACTTGTCTCAATTCGTCGTGTCCCGAACAACGATGGTCTTCAGCCTAGTCAGTCTGTATCGGACATATGGCGTTGTGCTGTTAAAAGGACACACAGCACCGGACTTCGTGCATAAAAGCCACCTTGCTTAAGGAGAATGAGGATGCTCTGAGGGGGACAACCTGCGTCTCGTTGACACGAGAACCTCTTGCTGGAACTGAGTAGCATTTTCCCGCCTGTTCCGTAGGGCTGTTAACTATAGAAAACGGTGGTCCCTTGCTGTAGGTCCTATTTGACGGCCTTGTATTTGCTTTTTTAGAACATGAATCGTGTCCTATGACATACACGCGTCAAGGCGACAAATCTGCAGCGATACATTCCGTCGGTGTAGTTTATTTGAGAGAGCAACTTACTCCGGAGTGAGGGGGCACGTTTTTGATCCCGTCACGGACAAACTTGTGATTTCACAATCCACAGTAGGGAAATGACATTTCACAATACTTTACTGGATTCTGCTACCTTCCGCTGTATCTGACCTGCAGCCACCCAATAGTTCTCTACACTGTTGATTCCCGTATATCGTGGTGTTGAGACATCGTTCGAACAAAGTCTTCAAAAACCAAAGTTACGATAAACGCTACAGAATGGGGGAGTTTCCTTGAAAACCTTCTTTTCATCAGATCTGTTATTAGTCCATTCTAACGTGATAGACATTAATTTGAAAAACGATATGCATGATTCGGCTCTCTACGTCATACTGAATTTCATAAGGTTGCAAACGTCCCACGCTCCCCTGATTAATTTGAGCACTATACATTGCCTCTCAAGACTGATGATATTGTCCTCCTCCGAAGAACTAACACGTTCGTTCTTATCTCTCGTATTCGACTATGTACTGCACTTGAAACTACAGGGTGTGCCATATAAAAGAGGCCCAGGTATAATGTACAACAAACCTGCGTTTACAAGATTTGCTGAAAGTGCTGTCCTCCGCTATCAAGAGACAGCTGCATGCAAACGATCCTGTTGTTCGTAACGCGCCACAACTCCTCGGCAGTAATTTGGGGTATGGCATCCGTCATGTTTAATTTTAATTCATCAAGGGTGTGCGGATAATGCGTACACTTTCCCTTTCAATGCTCCCCACAGATAAAAATCACAGAACTCAAAGAACTCACTTAAAACCTTGTATGTGTTATTTCTGAAATACTGTTCCACAATAAAAAATCCGCAGTTCCGTACATAAAACCACTTCCGTTGCCTTTGTTATCTCTCCACTTACACTTATGACGCCGCACCTACATTGCTCTGGCTGTGACTAACCACTCTGGAGAATTCCTTTGCATTTGTACACGCAAAAACCTGTTAGAAGAGGAACAAAGCGGTTTTAACTGGAAACTCGCCAAACAACTTCAACCAGTCTGATCATATGTAGAGGATTTTTAAGAAAGAAGTGTCTCACCACAGGTCTTAAACAACCCTTAGAAATAGGAAGCTAGAAGATTTGAGCTAGAGTGCCCGATAGGAAAGTGACACGGAAGCGAAGTAGAAAGCGGGAGGAACACGCGCTTATTTATTACCGGGGGCCAGTACTCGGGGTCCGACGTTTTAACGTGCCCATCCGACGCCCGGCGGATATTTAGTGGATCGAGCGTTCGTACCTGCCTGGGATTTTAAACCGTGGCAGTCACGAATGTTGCTCACTAACAACAACACAGGTATACAGGTTCAAGTATGAATAACAACAGTACAATGAGAAGTAGTACGTAGTATTACAGTTACATGTATGAACAGCAAACCTTTTGCAGTACCTTAATACTTAAAGTAGGTGTTCATAGGACTTGCCCTCCGAAGCGATACACGCTTCGCATCGTCGACGAATGGGCCGTCGTACACTTTCAAAGATGCCAGGCCTGTCACGGATCCGTGCAGCTGCTTTAATGACTCTCGCGACGAGGCCTTCGTCGGTCGTCACAATGGTTTCTTAAACAAGGTTCTTCAAGTAGCTTCCTCTAGCTGTCGTCCGTTGCGTTTGCTACCCCAAGTTCCAATGTAAGAAAGACTTGTGTTTGTATACCTGACCTGCCCTTAAAGTTTGTCTAAATACTTTTGATTATCCCTGTATAATGCTGACAACGCACCTGAAGAACTTCAGATTAAATTAATTGACTTTCAGGGTGATTCTTTTCTAAAAGAAAAAATCAACAGCTGCAATCTAACAGAGTTTTACCAGTTAGTTTCAAAGGACAAGTACGTAAACATAACCTAGCTGCACTGGTCGTGTGTATGTTCGGAACAACATAGTCATAGTCGTTTTCGAGTTTTTGGATATTATCTGACTTACCATCCTTGTCCCATTTACGCCAAAAATCGGATTGTCATCTTCAAAATTTGTATTATATGGCGTAATCCCGTATTTCTTTCATGATTGATCTGCTTCTCCGGGCAAACACGGGATAAGATTCTTAACCTCCAGATTCGGAAAACATGAATGCCGGTTGCTTCGACTAGCGAATCCTGTGATGGTTAAATTCAAATTGATCGGAAACTTGAAACTTGGTCGGTATGGGTGGTGTAGTGGTTAGCATACCCGGGCGTTTTCTAGGAGACGCGAGTTCGAGTCTCGCTCCAGGACGATGAAATTTTCAAGTTTTCGGATATCATCTGACTTACCATCCTTGTCACATTTACGTCAAAAATCGGATTTTCATCTTAAAAATTTGTATTATATCTCGTAATCCCGTATTTCTTTCATGTAAACAGTTGTTTTAAAGAATGAACCAAGTAAAATGTCTTTAAGTGACAGTCACTTGTGTTCACTTTTAAGAGTAGCATATTCAAAGGAAATTATTCCAAATATCGATAAGTTAGTGACACAAGCCCAAGTTTCTGTTCAGACCATGTCATACTTTCTGTACGGTGTTATTTGCACAACGCAGAGGTGGTTCGAATGGGGTCTGGTTCATTTGCCCGACGTATACCTCACCGAAAGGTCACTTGACCGAAAATCACTTCACCGAAAAGATTGTTTCACCGAAAGATCACTTGATCGAAACGTTCATTTCACCGAAGACTCCCTTGATCGAAAGGTATACTTCACCGATAGGTCACTTGGTCGAAATGTTCATTTCACCGAAAGGTCCTTTACCTAAAAGTTAATTTCATAAAAAGGTTATTTCACCGAAGAGTCAGTTTATCGAAAACTTTGGATTCCATTAAAGGATAACATTATTAACTTCATTTTTTTATATAAACCTTATGAGCATGCGCACTCACGATTAAGCTTTTTTGGAAAGATCTAACCAGGGGCCTAGGCTCTGAAATTGGTTCTTTTTGACTGAAAAAATTTGCAAAATTATTAACTTGACTTCTTATGATTATGAAGTGGGGTGATTAAAATTTCATAAAACGGCCTTAAAATTAATTCTTCGTGTCTGAGTAAATATATGAAATTATTAACTTTGCTTTTTATATAACTCATATGAATATGAGCACTGTAGCTTAAAAATTTCTAAAAAGGCTCAAATCTAGGCCCAAGGACTTAGAATTAACATTTTGGGTCTGGCTAAAAATTCAACATTAATAGATTGACTTGCTGTGTGAACGTTATCAATATGAACAAGGAGGATCAAAATTTTCTAAAAATTCCCAGATCTAGTCCTTAAAATTAATGAAAACATTTTTGATCTAGGCATTAAAATAAATGTTTTAGGCTTCAGCAAAAGCGCAACATACTTTACTTTAAATTTTACATAACTCTTATGAATGGGTTATAATCTGTTAAAATGGCCTGTATCCAGACCTACGGTCAAAAAATTAATGTTTTGTTGTTGAGTAAAAATGGAACATTATTTCCTTGATTTGCTGTGTAATCCCTATGAATATGAGTTTGGAGGATTAAAATTTGATAAAAAAGGCCCACATCTAGGCCTTATAATTAATGGTATATTTTGAAAAACCTACTCATGGAGAGGTGTTTCATAGAAAGTAAAAGTATTTTTTATACAATCCTTTAATGTTCAGGTGGCCAGTTGTTCAAAAACTCGCACCACTCTTCAACAGATCTCTAACAACAAAATTCTAAGTTTTCGATAAACTGATCATTCGGCGAAATGATATCTCGATGTAATGAACTTTTAGGCAAAGTAATCATTCGGTGAAATGAACTTTTCGATCTAATGACCTTTCCATGAAAGGAAATTTTAGGTGAAGAAACCTTTCGGTGAAATGAACTTTTTGGTCAAGTGACATTTCTCTGAAATGTACCTTTCGATCAAGTGATTTTCGGTCAAGTGATCTTTCTACCAAATGAACGATGCCGGTTCTAATGTTTTGTCTGAATGTAGTATCTCACAGCGTCGAAATCCCCCTCTTGGACGTGATACGACGAATTACCCGAAACATCTGCAGCTGTTAATTCTTTTCGTGAATAATGAATACGGAAACATGTCTCAGTAAATTTGATTACAATAACATTGCTGTTGATATTTTATGTGGAACTTTGCTCAGTTCTGAGACAATTAGATTGCCTTCGAAATGTCCTTCAAATACATAAACTCCTCCAATGTACAAACACAGGTCTCCCTATCTTGACATAATAGAATCCCAAGTAATATAACAGCATCGCTCTGTGCGAATAGCGAGGCTGCTGTAAAATGGAAAACGTTCGAACTTGCAACTTATAGTCAAACAGCAACCACGGTCTTCCAATAAATCGCTCCTAACTCCGTTATTCCTTCCCAATTCCATCACACACTGCATTATGTGACGTCGGTAAACCTCTGAAATGACAGAGTCTGTATGTAATACTAAGGAATATTGATTCAGAACTCTGTTGTGACAATAAGTATAGGCTGTGTTGTGAACGCAGATTCTATGCGTGCGTTAACACTTGATAACCAGAAGCGTGAAGCAGGGCGACATGTCAGAGTAAAATGAGCATCTGCTAGCGCATGCGCATTTAGCTTCCAATGAACAATCGGCTTAACAGTGCGACTCTGTTAATTAACTGATGCGAATTAATGCACCTTTATATCTTCTATGTACAGAAAACAAAGTTAGAAAATGCGAAAGTTTCCGCCCGCAAATCGTTCGAGATCTGAAAATCGGTTTGCTGATAGCTCTTAACGTCCAGATACCTAGAAAAGTTCGAAAAAAATGGCGGCTTTTGAATACTGCCTGCTTGAATTGTTTCGCGAACGAATCGACTACTTCTGAATGACCTAGAGATGGAAAATTGACATGCTGATATCTCGTAAGGTCCAGATACCTAGAAAAGCCGGAAAACTAAACTCAAAAATCAAAATCGCGGCTATGAAATGTTGTCTGCTTGAATTTTTATGCCACCTCTACACCAAAAAACGCCTGAAATCCAAAACGTGAAAAGTGTGGCTTAGTTTTACTCTTCAAAATTCTGATAGGCTATAAGGTCCACTGATAGGTTTAAAGGTTCAGATACCAAGAAAAGTCCGAAAACAAAAACAAAGTAACAAAAGAAAAGTTACGGCTTTGGAATAGAGTCTGCCTAAATTTTCCTACCATTTCTACACATAGAAAAGTCTGAAAACCAAAACATTCAAAACGGTGGCTTAGTTTACTGTTAAAAGTGCTGATAGATCTTAAGGTCCGGATACCTAGAAAACTACGATATAAAACCAAAACGGCGACTTGGCCGCGGGTGGCCTAGTGGTAAACGTTCGTGACTGCCACGGATAATACCTCGGGTTTGATCCCACGCAGGCACGAACCCCCGAACCACTAAATATCCGCCGTGCGTCGGATGTGCACGTTAAGCCGTTAGACACCGGGTACTGGCCCCGGTCTTAAAAAACTATACATCTAAGAAAGCGGCGGCTATGGAACAGTGTCTGCTTGAATTCTTCTATAATTTTTACACTTAGAAAAGCCTGAAAACCCAGATAAATTCAAATAGGAGGCTTTGGAATATTGTCTGCTTGAATTTTTCTACCACTTCGACACCTAGAAAAGTCTGAGAAATAAAGTATTCAAAAGAGTGGCTGAGGTTTGCTGCTGATAGATTTGATGATAATTATACCAGAAACGTTAAAAAGCTATTGACATTCCATGGAATTTTGATTTAAAATTGAGGGTGTCAAAGACTGCAAGCGTTTTAACTCAAACCGTATGCCCTAACTTCACAACCCTGTTCTAAATCGTAAAACAGTTACGGCTCTTATATTATTTTTCTTTCCTTTACGCACTTTTTCCTTTCTTTTCAGAAAATGATTTTATTGATTCACCATTCGAGATCGGGCTTGTCTGCTAGTATTAGTGTATAAAACTGTCCCATCAAAGTAGAAGATATTTTCATAAAAACTAAAAGTAACTATACATCTAAACTTTTATTAATGAAATAGTAAGAGAAATACGCAAACTATTTCCAAAATAAATAGAAGAAAATAGCCCAGTTTTAGATTTGTATTTCGATTTTAGTTTTTCTCGTCAAACCAGGCAATTCCATTCACATAGCTGCTTTTGCTGTACTTGTTTTTAATTTCCAAGTTTCTGTTCGACGAAATAAAGTTAGATTTCAAAAAATATTTACAGCATTAAGCAAATGTACATTGTTTTTAGCACGTCTTTTGTAATAAAAGATCGTGCTTATGTTATCGGTTTATCCGTCCGCTCGTCCGCCTGTAGACACGATATCTCTGCAACTGTTAGTCCGATTTGAAAAATTCTTTTTGCTTTGGGAAGCTTGAAATATGCGAATGATGATCCTTCTTTTCGTTTTGTTTTACGATGCACAATTTCGTCGCTAGGGGGCGTAAATGCAGATAATGCCGAATTCAAAAATATATTGTATTCCACATATTTGCTTCTAAACATCCGATTGAAAAAATTGTTTTATCTTTCGATTACAGTTATGTCGAAGAGTATTTTAGGCATAGTTACTTTTTCAAATAACTCAAAAGATTTTCCGCTAGGGAGCGTAAAATTAAATTACGTTTTCCCCGATACATCTTCTTCTAAAACTCCGATTTGAAAAAATGTTTTCTTTATCGGATTCAGCTCCAGTTGGAAAATCTTTTGCATATAATTTCTAATTGTTGGTAAAGAATGCTTTGGACACCAGGGGACGTAAGCTTTAATTTTTGCTGCTAATGTATTTGTCATAAAATCTGAGTTTATAAAATATCGATTAAAAAATTTTTTTCGTGGTCCGATGCCAATTACGTCGATAAACCTTTTCGGAATACTTTCTTCTTAAAATATTCCATGGTTTCTCCGCCAGGGGGCGTAGCTGTTTATCTTATTTTTGTCAATATCTCTGCTTCTAATGATTCGTTCTAAAAAATTATTTCTTTATTAGATAGAGTTTCCAGTGTGACATGTGTTTCATATAATTTCAAAATTTGCAAGTAATTCATAGACTTTCCGCTAGGGGGCGTAAAGGTAAATTGCGTTTCCCTTTATATCTTTGCTCCTAAATCTCCGATTTGAAAACCTCTTTCTGCACCGGATACAGCTCCTGATGGGAAGCTCTTTGCACATAAGTTCTAATATTTGTAACAAATAGTTTGGCCACTAGGGGTCGTAAGTCTTAATTTCCGCTTCTAATGGATTTGCTGCAAAATATGAGCTTCTAAAATCTCGATTCCAAAAAATACGTATTTTGTGGACCGATACTACTCATGTCGACAAACCTTTTAGGAACAATTTCTTCTTAAAATAATGCATGGTTTCTATGCCAGGGGGCGTAGATGTATATCTTATTTTTGTCAATATCTCTACTTCTTGAAGTCCAATTTGAAACATTTCTTCTTTGTTGCATAGTGTTTCCGATGCGAAATGTTTTTCTTATACATAGACTTTCCGCTGGGGGCGCAAAGGTAAATTGCGTTTTCTGCGTCATTTCTGTTTCCAAAACTCCGATTGTAAAATTATTCCTGTATCGCATACAACATATGATAGAAAATATTTTTCATATAATTTCTAATATTTGGTAAAGAATGGTTTGGCCTGCAGGGATCATAAGTGTTAATTTCTTCTTCTGATGTATTTGTAGCAAAATCTGGGTTCCTGAAAACTAGACTAATTTTTTTTCTTGGACCGATACCGCTTATATGGATAAACCTTTTGAGAATACTTTCTTCCTAAAATAATGGGTTTTCCCACCAATGGAAGCGTTAAGTCACATCTTATTTTTGTCGATATATCTGTGTTTCTAAGAGTCCGATTTGAAAAATTATTACTGTGTTGGAGAGCGTTTCCGGTGTGAAATGTTTCTCATATAAATTCATATTTTTCTTAACGCACAAGTCTGCAACTAGAGGGCGCAAGCTCACGATTCGGATTACAGCAATATCTGAGGAATTAAAAACCCGATTGAAAAACTTCTTTCTTTCTTTACATACTGTTGCTTTCCATACCAGTTCCATTGACTTTGAATAGCTTTGATAAATTTAATTTAACGTCAGAACGGATTCACAAGACGTGCTAATTACACCCGAAAATTCGGTGCCATCTTTCTTGTTTATTATTAGTTATACCGATTTGATTTTGGCATTCTAAACCATGTTAATGATAAACCTGTACTTCATAAAATGGAGCAGGTGAAATAAAACAATACATCTTTCATAGGCATTCCTTTTGTGTGATTATCGATTATTAATTTAACATTCACTATATTAACTCTGGAAAAAGCAACCTATATGTAACCTTAGACGTAATTTAGCATTGTAGGTACATGCAACACAAAGTAGTTTGCCACTGCCATCGAAGCAGTGTCCCCTCACTCCGGAGTAGGTTGTTCTCCCAACTGAGCTACGCGGAAAGAATGTCTCTATGCAAATCTGTCGTCTTGACACATGTGTTCACCTCTGTAGTACGTCACACATTGAGTAAAAAATAATGAGTAAAAGACGCGATCTGGCGGACTTTGAACGTGGAATAATAATGGGAGCTCAAAGTATTGACGTGAGCATTAGCGAGACTACTGCACTTGTGAAATGTTCGACAGCAGCAGTTGTTGAAGTTTACAGAAAGGGAATCACCAGTGAAAAAACCGGGTCAGAGTGAAAGGCGTTGGGTCGTCAACGGGCACTGGATGCTGGAGTTGAAGCGGATAGAAAGCAGACTTGTTCAGTGCAAGAGACGGGCAACACTTCGTCATATTACAGACTAGCTTGTTTTACCCGTCTTTGACGGGCTAGTGATAGTATAAATTAAGACAGGTAAATCAAGGTTTATACAACTTTGTAGTACATCTTCCCGGAACAGAATATTAGGATACAAAAATGTATTTGAATTATTTAGTAGTTGTCACGTCCAATGTAAATAATTCAAAAAGTTTGAAAGCAGAAGGCTTATGCAATGAAATTGATTGAGATGGAATGTACCTTATTCTTGTAGAGAGAGGCTCAGGATAAACAATATTAACAGTCCTTCCATTCGGAGCAAAGATGCAAAGATTTTTCCCATTTCCGACTCTGGAACAACCAACGTACAGTTGACCATGGGAAAAGCATGGACTTTGTAGATCCAGTCTAAAGATGTTTAGAGACTGTCCTTGTGTCTTATTAAAGCTCATGGTGAAACTCAAACGAATCGGGATTTGAAGACGTTTAAATTGAAACAGAACATCAGATGGGATGATCGGGATCCTTGGAATCAAAACGTTTTTGCCTGATGCATGTCCAGTCATTATAGTAGCTTCAAAAGCATTCTTCATTAGTTACTTGACAAATAATCTCGTGCCGTTGCAAAGTGAAGGCGGATCCAAATTTCCCAGAAGCTAAATAGGTGCACCAATCTTCAACTCTAAAATATGTGAAAGTACTCCAGGTGGCTCCAAAGAGTTAAGAAACTCAGTTGGGTAGTTGACTGCATCGTCTGTATTCTCTATATTTACCGCTATCTTTACATGCAACCTGATCACACCCAGCGCGAAAATAAGTAGTTCACGATAAATTTCAACCATTTCTTTTTTAGAATAACGTTAAAACAACGTTCTATTTTCTAGCTCACAAAATCGTCCAAATATGAAGACCTTCTGACGTATGATACTTTTGGATTAATAACGTAGATTGAAATTCTACATTCTATTTTCTTGTTTTTTTCTTCTCCGCCTCCAAGGTCATAATACAATGGGCAAACAACGCTTACAAAAAAGGGCGTAATAAATGTATTTACGAATGAAAATAGTAGTAACGGAATTCTAAAAACGAAACGCCTAAAATTTATGGTGAACTACTTTTCTGCACGCCTTAACGTTCGGTGTGATCAGGTTGATGTCAACAAAGCGGAAAGATACACTCAGATCGGGTAAAAACGCGTTACATTAAATAATTAAAAATCAAATTCAAACTAAAAAAAAAGAATCGTTTCGAGGTGCACCAGAAGATGTCTACAGGTACCTTTCTAACAAATTTCGTCGCTCTAGGTCGCCTAATTCCATGTGAAATCCGACCGACTGACACACACACAGTCTGTTTTATATATAGAGAGAAGAGATAATCTGATACAGCGATCAAATCCGATAGCCTCTCGTTCGCCTCACATTACATAGTATGGGCTACAGAAAGAGATGGTCTCTCCGAAAGCCATTGCTATCTGCAGCGAAGAAGAAACTCCTCCAGTTCACTCAGGAATACAAGAATCGCATAGCACATGAGGGTAAAATGGTAATGCGGTTTGACGAATCATGTTCTCAACTACTCCATCCAGATGGAAGGGTGATCATATGGAGACAGCAGCACTGAAGCATGGGCACATCTTTCCTCGCTAATGCTCTTCAAACTGGCGAAGGCAAAGTTGTGGTCTATGGCATGTGTTTGTGGGAGTGATTGGGTCCTTTAATTCGTATAGAGCAACGTCTTACCGCCGAACGTTATTAGGTGTGCAACTTAATTCTCGGCTACAGGCACGACACGTTGACAGCAAATTATATCAAATCGAATACGTACCTAATCAGGGAAATAATCCCCGTCGTGTTGGATACATTTGAGCCATCGGTCAGGGAGCTGCCGGATGCCACTGCGGAAAACAAGAGGGCTGTTTCGAGTTGATAAAGTCATCAATACTTGTGTGGACCTCCTTGACAGAACTGAAGTGCGTATCACTCAGGTGATGTTACAGGGAGCGAAAGAGGTGATAATCCGACTGGGTGGAGTCCGGAGAATACGCCGGGTGGGACAAAATCTCCAATCCCAGGTCGGTGAGCGTGTTTAAAGTCGTTTTCGCGGTGTGAGGACGCGCGTTATCCTGAAGCAACAGGACCGACCTTCTGCCCTTGTCGGTGTATGACCTTTTCGCCTCCATTGCGTAACCCACACGAATGAGTTGCTTACAACAACGCTCAGAATTGACCGTTTCACCAGGTTTGAGCAACTCATAGTGTACCACACCGCACTGATCCCTCCATATGCACAGCAACAACTTGGATATTCGGTTTGGCGGTACTGGTGGAAGGCTGACCTGGATAAACCAACGATTTGAGCAGCTTAGGATTATCGTAGGGGATCCACTTCTCATCACGTATCAAAATCTAGTGGACTAAATCCTTCTTTTTCAATCTGGAGAGCAAGGACACAGCAACATCGTAGCGCCTAGACTTGTTCGCAGTTGTGAGTTGGTGGGGCACCCAACGGCCCTCTTTGTGAATCCTTCCAAGCTTGTGCAGGCGCTTTGCAATAGCTTGCCGTGTTACTCCGAGTTCCTGGGCGAGCTCTGGCTCTGTGCGACAGGGATTCGCGTCCAAAAGTTGCTCCAGTTCCTCATCGTCAACTTTCTGTGGCTGTCCCGGACGTTCTGCATGACGGAGATCGAAATTTCCCTATTTACAGCCGCCTCACCCAAGGAAGCACAGATCATTTGATGTTCTTCCGCGGTACTTTTTCAGCTGAAACGCGAACAGGAGGTAATGCTTCAAATGTTGCTTCTCAAACGACATTGCTTTCACCGTCAACTATCATCCCTTCTGTCACTACAGATGTGAGCGGTTACGGTTGCCTGGAAAGCTGTTGGATGGCGCTGCAATCATCCATTATCGCACACAGCTATTTGGATTTGCCGACGTTCTATGATTGCTTTCGGTTAGAGGGCGAGAATTAAGTTGCACACCTAATATTTCAATGTAGTTGCCAACCAAGTCCACCCAGGTATGTTGATGATTTATCCCAATGAAGATGGATACTTTGAGCAGGATAATATTCCATGTCATAAGGCTTACAGTGTACGCGAATGTTTCGAAGAGCATCACTGAAACTTTTCCACTCTACATTGGCCGCCTGAATCACCGGATCTCAATCCAATGGAGTATTTATGGGATGGAGTAGAAAGGGGCATCAGACAGCTTAATCCACTACCATCAGATCTTCAAGAGCAGGAGGGTGCAAGGCATAGCATTTGGGCTAGCTGCTTAGCGACATTTAATAGAGTCCATACGAATTCAAGCTGTATTAAGGAAAAAAGGTGGACCAAAAACGCACTTATCAGGTGGTCATAATAATTCCGGGATTCAATGTATTTAGCCAGGTTTGAAAACAGAAATATTCGTTTAAGGTTATTGGCTGAATTGAGGTACTTGAAGAATCCCTATGGCGCAGCAGTATAAACGATGGCTTTTGACCATTTCTCTGTGATTAGTTCGGGCTGGAATCCCGGGAATCATGGATGCTATGTCCGTCTTAGAGGCTCTCTCACTTCCCTGGAACCAGTAACCCTAAATTTTGGACGAGCGATTGCTTTTAGCCCATCGAGTTGCTCAAGATGGTCGTTAAACTATCAAATAAAAAATATCATACGTCTGCAGTGTAAAATTTAGGTCTAACCCTTTAACCGGATGGTACGAATTCACTCGGGGTAAGCCAGATCTGATGAAATCAGCTAGAACGAATGTATTCCCTGTCTGAGAAGCAAGCGAAACGTGGCTGTGACGAGTGAACCTGAGTAGCAGGTATTCCTACTTTCTCCTTAGCTTTGTAGTTCAAAATGGTTGCTTAGAGGAATTACAGTCACTACTGATTAATTGCTAAAGGGTCTATAGCAATGGCGGCGAACCTAAGGAAGGTGAGAGATGCTAGGATCATTTATTTCTACGCAGTGATTTAACCCGCCTTATAACCTTGGAAAGTGAGGCAGAAAATAACAAGGTAGATGACACCGAATTTTCGGGTTTCGTCTTTTTAATCTGTTCTGACGCGAGTTAAATTCATCAAAACTATTAATAGTCAGTGTTTGCCGTTATAAAAAAAGCAACCGGATTTCTGCAATCGATGAAACAGCCAGAAATAGAAGCAGTTACTCACTTCAACCAGCGGCTAAAAAGTATGTTACGGGGATTAACAAATGGCGCACAGAAAGTATCTCTTAGCAGAAGAATGTAGAGGAGACAAACAAATTTTCAAATCGAACAGTCAAAAAAAGAAATATAGAAAGAAACATGATATATCTGTACGTTTTCTAGCAGAAGAATTTTGCGTAGTGGAATAGTTGAAAATAGGCGAAAAATATTCTTCATGAAAAAAGCAATGCCAAGAAAAAGGGATTTTTTAATTGCTTTCCTGAAAGCAGAGATAGTGGAAAAAATTGGTATTGACCTTTACAGCATCTAGCGGGAAATTGGCCATTATTTAGAGAGAATAATGCACCACATCTCTGTTGTAGTAGAAAATGGCACACAGTAAATAAAAAAAAGAAATTGAATATAGTTTTTAGAAGCGGAGTTACAACTGCAAGCAGACATACACAAACGCCACCTAGCGACAGAACTGTGAATCAGAAAACTCTTCAAATACTAACCTAAAGTGTTCTACAAAGTAAAATGCGCCTCCCCGGTGGCGCAGTGGTATAAGCGATGGCCTCTGATCATCCGTCCGAAAGGGGTCCGGGTTCGAATCCCGGTGAGGCATGGAAGTTGCGTTTGTCTTACGGCACTGGCTCTCTCCCTTCCCTGGAACCAGTGACCCTAAATTAGGGACGGCCGACTCCTTATAGCCCATTGAGGTGCTCACGCTGGTCGTTAAACCTCCAATAAAAAAATAATAAAAAAAAGAAGTAAAATGCATCCGGTGTTCAAATTATTTTTCAAAGCGCACATCTATATGTTAAGAAACAACAGATTAAACATTGACGCCTCTAGCGGCGCAATTTTGCACTACTTTGGGAAGAAGATACGCACAAAGCTTTGTTTCTACATTTCATAGTATCTAATCGGAAAATAATATTTTATACCATGTTTTTAGTCCCACAGCTATTGGTGGAAGCGGAAACGTGACCTTACACCCTCTAGTAACAAACTTGTGTGGTAAGAAAAAATTAAATTATATGAGAAATATTTCGCAGTGGAAACGATCTCCAGTAAAGAAATAATTTTCAAATCGGACTCTTACAAGTACAGATATCGACCAAAATAAGATACACATCCACGCCCCCTGGAGGAAAAACTATACGCTGTTTTAAGGAGGAAGCATTCTTAAAAGGTTTTTCGAGGTGAGCGGTGTCCTACTACGAAAGATATTTTCTGTCGAGTTTTCAGCATCTTAGAATTTGCTGCAAATACGTCAGAAGCAGAGATAAACACTTACGCCGCCTAGTGGGGAAATCATTCTGTATCAAAGATTACAAATTATCACCAAAACATTTCCAATCAGCAGCTGTATCCAATGCAGGAATAATTTTTCAAATCGGATTTTTAGAAGCAGAGATATCGGGAAACGCAATTTACCTTTATGCCCCCTATCCGAAAATATTTACATTGCTTGAGAAAGATACTACCTAAAATAGTCTTCGATATAAATGGCATCGAAAGGAAAAATAGTGTTTTCGACCTGATACTGAGAAGCAAATGTATAAAATAGAATGTATTTTGAGTTCGATATCATTTGCATTTACGCCCTTTAGCGGCGAGGTTGTGCATCGAAAAAAAAAAACGGAATGCAAGAATCATCATTCTCTCATTTCAAGCTTCCCAATGCTGAAAAAGAATAAAGAATTTTCCAAATCGGACTAATATTTGTAGATATATGGTGTCTACACACGGACGGACAGACAGAGTGATAACATAAGAACGATATTTTTTATGTTTACAAAAGACGTGCCAGAAATAATATGTGTGCTGCTGTTGATGTAATTTTAATCCATATTTATAATAGATGAACAAGAAAATGTGGTGAGAGCAAAAAATCAAAGGGAAGCACTTTTTAGTTTAAGTGAGACTAAAGCCACTGCAGAACAGAAGAGAATGCATTACGTGACAACAGATAGTTTAAGTAAGATGAAGTCAAAGGAAATTGAAGATGAAGTTACAGGAAATTAAAGATGAAATGGCAGGAAACTAATGCCCAGGGAAGTGAAGAAGGAATTTGCAAATGAAATGACGTATACAAGAGTGAGTGGAAAAGGAAACCTTTTCAAGAGAGTCTACATGATATAACGAAGTAAATTGCTCCGTCATTTCTGTTAACGCCAGGATTCGAACCCGGATCCCCTCATTCCGGAATAAGTCACTCTACCAATTGAGCTACGCGGACGTTTATTCTGATTCCTATCTGCCTTTATGTCGTGTGCTTCCTGCTGGCAGGTACGTCACAATGAACGTGAGACAAATAAGGTTGTAGGGAATTTCTGACCGCCCGATAAATAACAAAATGGCCGGCTACTATTAAAACTCTTGAATTAATTTGGAGAATTTCTGAAAGGTGGGAATCTCGCCTACAAAATACTACTCATGATCACTGATCAGATTGTATATTCCACAGAAAATTGCAGGAATGAATTTGAGCCTTTGGTAAGAGAAACAAGAAATTTTAATGTTATAGAACAGAATACATTTCAGGATTTCTTTTTCTGGAAAGAGATAAATGTTGTTCTACATTGACCTTTAAATTGTAACGTAGATTTGGGATGTACGTAATCCAATTTGCATTTTAAATACGCAGGATTCCATAAGTTAAGAAAAAAAAACCCCAGAACAATCGCGATAATTCAAAAAAATAAACAGGAAATTTGTTAACAACGTGTATCATATTGCGAAAGACCCTAAATCATTTCGTAGCGGACGCGATAAAAATAACCATATACACAACCAGCTGAAACACGAAAGATGACACCGAAATTTCGGTTGTTATGAGCACGTCTTTTGAGTCCTTCTTGACGAGGAAAAAATATCGAAGTGAATGGAACCAGTTAGAAAATCATAAATCATATTTCTTCAATCGATAAAACAAACCGGTTAGGAAAAACACCAAACATGCACTGAAGTGCCAGAAAAACTGGTACACCAGTCTAATACTTGGTAGCTGCCCCAAAGGGGCATGGACTCCACTAGCTTCTGAAAAGATGCTGTAGGCAATGCACACCATACTTTCTGTAGAGCGTTCCACAATTCGGATGTATTCCGAGGTCTCGGATTCCTGTGTTCGACAGCGCGTTGCATGAAATCCCAAATGTGTTTTATCACGTTCAGATCTGGGAATTTGGGTGGGAATGGCAACACCCCAAACTCAGATGAATGCTGCTCTAACCATAATGGGGCGTCACGACACTTGTGTGGTGGTTCATTGTCCTGTTGGAACAAGCCCAACCCATCAGCATGAATACAGGACATGCACGGGTGTACCTCGTCAGAAAGGAAGCGCACATAGCGTTGGCCGGTCACAGACGTTTGTAGACGTGCTAGAAGTCCAGCTAAACACACCCCATACCATTACAGACCCCCAACGAGCCGGTAAAGTTCCCTATTGACAGGCGGGATTCATGTCTTCATGGGGTTTGTGCCACACACGAATCCTTCCATCTGCCCGATACAGTTGGAAACGCGATCCGTCATACCAGCCTACTTGTTTCCAGTCATCAAGTGTCCAGTGGCGGTGTTGCCGTGCCCAAGCGAGGCGCATAGCTCTGTGTCGTGCACCGATCAAGGGGACTGGAGTTGGGCGTCTGCTCCCAAAGCCCATATCGTGCACGTTGCACAGTCCGGACGCTGATGCTTGTTGAGGCTCTAGCATTGAATTCCGATGCTACCAGCGTGAGTGTCGCGTGGAGCCGCGGATGGCTTAGTGGTTAGTGTTTCAGACTATCGATGCTGGGTCCCCAGGTTCAAGCCTGGGCTGATCTTTCAGAGATGGTGTGATTTACTAACTATCGCTGAATATCCGCCGTGCATCGGACGAGCACGTTAAGTGACGGCCCATAGGCTGGACCCACTGGTTAAATGGGTATCCTTTCCTATACCCCACCTGAAATTCTCTCACCCCTCTATGTGCAATATCGTACTTGTACGGTGGCGCCATTTACTGTACTCTAATCTCACTACAAACTGTTCTGTCAAAGGCGCTAGACTTGCTCTCATTCCTTCCGTTTCTGTGTCCTGCCCAAAAGGCGATCTCGCTGTAGGTGGCTGGGACCTGAACTCTAATATCTGTGAACGGAAGTCCTACAAGAAAATGACGCTGACCCCCCCCCCGTGTGAGTGTCGCGTGAAAGGATTCTTGACAGCCGACGATGACCACGTTCACCCAATGTCTTCTTACGGCCACACTGGTATCGTAGGTTGGAGGTTTTGCCGGAATTCTTGTAGTCACGGTGCACCCTTGCAATGGTCGTCCATGAAAATCCGAACTTCGTTTCAACCTCCGAAATACTATGGCCCATCTCACGAGCGCCAATTATGACACCGCGTTGAAAATCGCCTAAATCGTTATTACTTGTCATTCTCATGCCGAAAACAGCTCTGACAACTGGCAAGGATGTCGTGTATTTCTACTTACTCCCAACCACTGCTAAAAGTTACGGAAATTAGCAAATGGTGCACAAACAGTTTCTCATACCAGAAAGAATAACAAAGACAAAGAGATTCCCAAATCGAACAGTTAAAATAAAAATATAGAAGAAAACATGATATACACCAATGAGCCCTTACATTATGACCACCTACCTAATAAGCTGCTGCCACTCGACAAGGCATCAATTCGAAGAGTTATCAATAAGTATCTTGGGGTATCTGGTACAATAATGTCGACAGCAGGTCCTTCAATTCTCGTACATTTCGGTGTTGTGCTGATACAGTGCCAACCCTTTTTTCCAAGTCGAAGCACAAATGTTCTTTTGGGTTGATGTCAAGTGAATTGGGAGGCCACCTCATTAACATCGTCAAGGATTGGTTCACCTGCATGGCAGTCGAACCAATCCTTGACGATTCTTGTAGAGTGGCATGGAGCATTATCATTTTGGTAAAGGACATCAATCAGAGTTGTATAAAAATAAAATGTACCTGCGTACGTAACCATTAAAACAGAAAACTTGCTGCTAGCCCGCGAATTACGATAACAATAGAAAATGTAATTTAAAGAAAAATTAATATAACAATAAATAATTATTAGAACATTACAGATTCCAAAGAGGGCAAAAGTACATTACGGCAGAATGCGTAGAAATGTGTGTAAAATGGACCTTAAGGCTAAAAGTTTAAAATATTGAACTATGAACCTCAGAAAAACTAGATACTAATTAAAAAAAGTTTATATATCAAGAAAAACCGTTCTGTTAATGAACCTTCAAAAATTATAAATAGCATTTTCAACAAGTTAATTAAACAACTTAGTAAAATCATGCAATGCATTGATTATGATACACTTCCCAACATACTAGAAATCATCACTCAAGTTACTACTCAAGTTATGAGGAAAATGGCTGTGGAATAAATCTCACCCCTGTGCCCTGACCTTTGATCCCATTTTGATTATATTCAACAGAACTGGTTCAGTATACCTCCGAAATAACATGATAAAGTTTTGTCGCAATCGCAGCAATTTTTCGTAAGTTATGATGCATAAGGGCTATGGAATAGATCCCGCTTCTGTGTCCTAACTTTTGACCCCATTTCGCCTATTTTCAATAGGATACGTCCCCAGGAAGGTTCTTACAACATACTAACATTTCATCCAAATCGAAACATTTATACGTAAGTTATGACGCATAATGGCGATGGAAGTGATTCCGCTCCATATTTCGCCCATTTTCAATAGGATTCGTCCCCAGGAACTTTCGTACAACATACTAACATTTCATCCAAATCGAAACATTTCTACGCAAGTTATGATGCATAATGGCGATGGAAGTGATTCCGCTCCGATGTCCTGACCTAGGACCCTCATTTCGCCAATTTTCGAAAAGGGTTTGTCCCCAGGTTAACCCCTACCACACAACTAAAATTTAATCCAAATCGAACCTTCTTTACGTTATTTATGACGCATAAGAGCAGTGGAATGGATCCCGCTCTTATGTCCTGAACTTTGACACCATTTCGTTCACTTTCAATAGGTTTCCTTCCCAGGTGATCCCCTACCACTTACTAAAATTTCTTCGAAATCGAACGATATTTACGCGAGTTATCGTGTGGACGAACATACGCACACAATGCGTGACGTGATGAGGCAGATAGGAATCGCGACCATCTGCTCGCAAGAGTGTGACGTCATAAAGCTTTAATAGGATCCACACACAACGCGTGGCGTAATGAGACAGACGGCGTGACCGCGTGCCAACATCCAATATGACGACACCATGACACTACACTAAAAACGTGGAAATTCAGGGGTGGTTGTTTAACCCACTAAACGAATTTTCCTAAAGTCGAGATCAAGCTAAATCGATTTCTAGTACTAGAAAACGGTAGGTTAACGACTTTCATCGAAATCCTTAGAGCCGTTTTCCAAGTAAAATTTACATACATACAAGGATGAAAATTTTAGCATAGATTAAAATAGCTTCATTTTATAACTTGGAATGCATAATATTTTCTGAAACATAACCATAATTATGCAATCCAACATTTGTTTGTCGACTGACGTCATCAAAGTACAGGTCGCGCCATCCTTTTTCTGGTTTCAACACCACCAAAGGAAAAGTTATTGATTTTTAATATAATTATGGTTATGTTTTAGAAAATATTAAGTATTCGAAAATGTAATATGACGTTATTTTAATCTATGATCAAATTTTCATCCTTGGGAACAAATTAATTGTGAAGGAAATGTGTACGAAAGTTTCTCCATTGGAAGTATAGAAAGCAAAATTACTTGACGTCCACCTCAATAATATGGGATAAGGGTTTGACCCCATTTCGTCCGTTTTTTAATAGGGGTCGTCCCCAGGTGGTCCCCTACCACATACTGAAATTTCATCGAAATCGAACCTTTTTTACGCACGTTATGACGCATAAGCGCATTGGAATTCATCCCTCTCTTATGTCCTGACCTTTGACCCAAATTCACCCATTTTTAATTAGGTTCGTCCCCAGGCGGTCCCCTATTACATAGTAAAATTTCATTGAAATCGAACCATATTTACGCAAGTTATGACGCATATGTTCTATGGAATGGATCCCGCTCCTAAGTCGTGACCTTTGACCCCATTTGTCCCATTTTCATAAGGGTTCGTCCCCAGGTGTTCCCTACCACATACTAAAATTTCTTCGGCTGAAGCATATACGCTTCTTCAACCTAAGTTTGGAAAGCGTAAAAAACAGTAGACGTATGAAATACAAAAGGAAAGGATTTTAATTTTATAACTGGTAACAGCAAGATAATCCTGGCAATAAAATTTAATACATTTCTGTGTAAACGGGACTTTTGTTACAGTTCCTATATATTGAGAATAGGCCTTGATGAAATCAAGATGCCAGAAACGTCTGTAAAAACAAATGAACTCACTATCGGAAGATGTGAAAAATATTTGAACATTCTCACGTTCAGACAGAATTAAATATATTAATCTGAGTAAAGCCTTGAGTAAGTGTTTTAATTGCTGTAAATAACATTTAATTTCTTTTAATCTACAAGCCAAAACTATCTGCTAATAATTTGGAAACTATCCACGTACGGCGTACGCGTGTACGTCTATATATGACGTACCTGCCAGCAGGACGCACACGACATAAAGGCAGATAGGAATCAGAATAATCGTCTGCGTAGCTCAGCTGGTAGAGCGACTTGTTCCGGAATAAGCGGCCTCGGGTTCGAATCCCGGCGTAGACCAAAAATGACGGAGAAATTTTATTCATTATAATGGCGCCCGAACTATGTGGATGACCCGGCCGTTCAAAATCTCGCATTGGTATGATGTTATTTCCACACCGCGAGACAGGAAAAATCAGAGAATCCCTTCTCCAGCGCTTCGAAAAATAAAAATGTGTGATGTTGCATTCCACACAGCAGATTGACTGGGAGTTCTCAAGTGCACGTTCTATAGTGGATGGCTGCCTGCAACGATTCATGGTCACGGCTGACCCGTGGGCCATGCCCCCGGCCCTCTTTGGGGGGGGGGGGGAGATGTGACGTACCTGCCAGCAGGACGCACACAACATAAAGGCAGATAGGAATCAGAATAATCGTCTGCGTAGCTCAGTTGGTAGAGCGACTTGTTCCGGAATAAGCGGCCTCGGGTTCGAATCCCGGCGTAGACCAAAAATGACGGAGAAATTTACTTCGTTATATATATTCTACGACTCTGTACATCATCAGTAGGGAACACAGTTGCCATGAATGGGTGAACTTAGTCTGCAGAGAAGTTGATACCTGACAACTGGCAAGAATTGAGATATTGGGATAATGAGGCATAAAGTGTCTCAAGAAAATATCGCCCTCAGCATGCCGCCGCCTGTTTCCGCCCAACAGTGCATCCGGGTACCATGGCTTCCGTTGGTAATCAGCGTATCAGCACTCGGCCGTCTACGTCATGCAGCACGATTCTTGATTCGTCAGACCAGGCAACTTTCTTCAAATCATCCCCGGTGCAATCTTGATGAACATGGGCTCATTACATGCGTTGTTGGCGATGACGTGCAGTGAGCATGGGGTCTTCGGCTGCGCAGGCCCATGCGCAGAAGGCTGCGATGAAGTGTGTGCTGTGACACATTGCCCTGATTACCACTGTAGTTTCTGCTTTTGATTTGTCGCACTGTGGCCCTGTGGGCAACGTGAACAATGCGCCACAGTCTACACTGCTCTCTTGCATCAATAATCCCGGGACAACACACGTCTGGACGGCGGTTCGTCGTTTGTCAATTTGTGCACCACGTTTAATACGAACTCACTACAGCGGCACGTGAAGAACCCACAAGACGCGCCGCTTCCGAGATCGCAGTTCCGAGGCGCCTTGTCATCACAATTTGTCCTTCATCAAACTCAGGTAAATCGGTTGCTATTCCCATTCCGACTCCGAACAATCTACTAACCGAAAGCCAGACCTCGGGTTGTATATATGCTACTCTGTGAATTTCACCTGAGACACCGTTCCGTCTCCAAGCGCGCTCATTTCTCGAGACTCGGTGTGTTCATCAGGGAATGGTTCATTGGTGCAAGTCCACGCTCTCTACCGAAATAATTTTACGTAATGGGAACGTTGAAAATGTGCGAAAATTATTTTTCATAGCGGAAACTGTGCTAAGGAAAAATGACTTTTCAAATACTACTCCCCGAAGCAGAGACAGCGAGGAAAAGGTTATGATCTTTATTTCTCCTAGCGGAAAAACTGTGCATTATACACTGAGTGTCCACTTTATTATGACCACCTGACAGCTTTGAGCAAATGAGCTATGGCTGCACGCTGTTACCGCCAGAGGGCGTGGCTAGTAAAAAAAAGGTAAAGGCTAGGGCTTGCGACAGTATTAGAAGGAATTTTTTTGTGACGAGATGGGTAAAAAATGCGATTTGACGGACTTTCAACGTGTGATGATTGTAGGAGCTCGGAGCCATGGAGCGAGTATCACCGAAACCGCCGCGTTCGTGAAATGTTCCAGAGCAGATGTTGTTAAAGTGTTTAAATACTGGACTGTCAGCCAAAAAACTGGGTCTCTACGTGCAACGTGTGGTCATCATCGACTAGTGACTGCTCGGGTGGAACGGAGAGCGTCCAGACTGGTAACATACAACAGAAGGGCAACAGTGCAGCAAATTACAGACCATCTTAATCAAGTATCTCCTCAAATGAGATCTGCACGCACTGTTCGCCGTACACTGCATCGGATGGGATATGGCAGCCCAAAGCCTGTTCGAACACCTTTGCTGTCTGCAGTTAACAGGGGAAAACGTCTCCAGTTCCCACAGGAGCACAAGGATTGGACAGTCGATAATTGGAAACAAATTATGTGGTCCGATGAATCACGTTTTCAGTTGCACCATGCCGATGGCCACGTGATAATTTGCGGAAACAGCACGAAAGCATGGACCCCAAATGCATTGCTACAACCCTTCAAGCTGGTGGAGGCAATGCTATGGTTTGGGGAATGTTTTCCTGGCATGCTTTGGGTCCTTTAATTCGTGCTGATCAACGTCCAACTGGCACATCATATCTAAACATCGTTGCGGACCAAGTGCATCCTGTCATGTGGATAGTTTATCCCAATGGCGATGGCCACTTTCAATAAGATAATACGTCCTGCCATAGTGCTCGTATGGTACAGGATTGGTTTCAGGAACATGCCGGTGAGTTTAATTTGCTTAGGTGGCCCCACAATCTCCAGATCTCAACCCCATTGAGAAATTGTGGGATGAAGTTGAACGAGCCATCAGACCGCTGGATCCACAACCCTGCAATCTCACATTCCTGGAAAGTGCTATTGATAAAGCACGGTCTCAGACTCCACAAACCACCTATCAGCATCTCGTGGAGTCCATGCCACGAAGAATCGACGCAGTATTAAAGGCAAAAGGTGGCCCAATGAAGTACTGAGGGGGTGGTCATAATAAAGTGGCCACTCAGTGTATAAAGAATATAACGTTCCCGAACTTTATTGCAGCTAATGGCATACAGAAAAAAAAATTTCTCAAAGGGTTTTTGAAAGGGGTGATACAACTGCAGCCCAAAGTACACGAACACCACCTAGCGGCAAAAGTGTGACCTACGAAGAACTCAAGTACAGACCTAAAGAGTTCCTCAAGATAAATATTATCCGGTGCTGAAATTTTTTTTTAATCGGACATTTAGAAGGAGAAATATCGAGAAAAATAGATCGAACATTTGCACCCCTTAGCGGCGAAATTCTGCATTATTTTGAGAAAGATTTAAAACAAAAATCTTTCCATAATGTGACCAAGAAAGAATTTTTTTAATCGGGTCCTGCAGATAATGCTGAAATCCGAAACGTGAACTTATGCCCTCTAGCGGCACACATGTGCGTTAAAGAAAATTTGAAATTATATGAAGAACATTTCGCACAGGAAACGCTCTGCAATAAGGAAATATTTTTTTAAGTGAGACTCTCAGAAACGGTGATATCAACTAATATAAGGTATGCATCTACACCGCCTGACGAAAAAACTATGCTGTATTTAAAACAGAAGGTATGCAACAAAGATTTTCTGAGGTGAGCAGTAATGGTCCACGAAATATTTTTTTCACTCGAATTTTTAGAAGCTCAGATTTTGCTGCAAATACATCAGAAATAAACGCTTATTCCCCTGGTTGCCAAATTATTGTCTATCAAATATTGGAAATTACCTGTGGAACATTTCCCACCAGGTGCTGTATTTTCTTTTTTTTTTTTTTTTACGCTTTCCAACCGTAGGTTGAAGAAGCGTATATGCTCCAGCTTTGTCCGTCCGTCTGTCCGTTCGCACCATAACTCACGTGAAAATGGTTCGATTTCGATGACATTTTAGTATGTGGTAGGGGACCACCTGGGAACGAACCCTGTTGAAAATAAGCGAAACATGGTCAAGGGTCACGACATAGGAGCTGGATCCATTCCATTGCCTTTATGCGTCATAACTTGCGTGAATATGGTTCGAATTAGATGAAATTCTAGTATGTTGTAGGGTACCACCTGGGGACAAACCCTATTGAAAATGGGTGAAATAGGGTCAAAGGTGAGGACATAGGAGCTGAATCCACTCCATTGACTTTATGCGTCATAACTTGCGTAAAAAATGTTCGATTTCGATGAAATTCTAGTATATGGTAGGGAACCACCTAGGGACAAACCCTATTAAAAATGGGTGAGATAGGGTCAAAGAAAGGTCAGGACATAGCAGCGGGATCCATTCCATTGGCTTTATGCATCATAACTTGCGTAAAAATGGTTCGATTTCGATGACGTTTTAGTATGTGGTAAGGAACCACCTGGAAACGAACCCTATTGAAAATGGGCGAATTGGGGTCAAAGGTCAGGACATAAAAGGGGGATCCATTTCATTGCCTTTATGCGTCATAACATGCGTGAATATGGTTCGATTTCCATGAAAAATTAGTATTTGGTAGGGAACCACTCGGCACGAACCCTATTGAAAATGGGCGAAATATTGTCAAAGTTCAGGCAGGGCATAAGAGCGGGATTTATTCCATTGCCCTTATGTGTCATAACTTGCGTAAAAATGGTTCGATTTCGATGAAATTTTAGTATGGAGTAGGGAGCCACTGGCGACGAACCCTAATGAAAATGGGCGAACTGGGGTCAAAGGTCAGGACACTGGAGTGGGATCCATTAAATTGCCCTTGTTCATCATAACTTACCTAAAAATGCTTCTATTGCAACAAAACTTTATCATGTTGTTCCGGAGGTATAGCGAACCGGTTTTGTTGAATATCAACGAAATGGGGTCAAAGTTCATTGCACAAAAGCAAGATTTATTCCACAGCCATTATTCTCATAACTTGGGTAAAACCGCTTCTATTGTGACAAAACTTAAGTATGTTATTTCTGAGGTATAGTGAACTGGTTCTGTTGAATATAATCGAAATAGGGTCAAACGTCAGGACACAGGAGCGAGATTTATTGCATAGCCATTATCCACATAACTTGAGTAATAATTTCTGGTATGTTGGAAAGCGTATCATAATCAATGCATTGCATGATGAAACTAACTTGTTTTGTTAGAGGTTTAACGCCCACGTGAGCAACTCAATGGGCTATAAGCAGTCGTTTGTCCTTAATTTAGGGTCACTGGGTTCAGAAAAGGGATAGAGCCAGTGTCGTATGACAAACACAACATCCATGCCTCACCGGGATTCGAACCTGGATCCCTTTCGGACGAATGATCAGAGGCCATCGCTTAGACCACTGCGCCACATGGGCGGCATGTTGCGTTTGGTTTGGAGGTTCAAAGACCAGCATGAGCAACACGATGGACTATAAGATGTCGCTCGTTCCTAATTTAGGGACGGTACTTCCGAGGAAAGGAGAGATCCAGGGCAGTATCACAAACACAACATCCGTACCTCACCGGGATTTAAACCCGGACTCATTTCAGACGAATGATCAGAGGCCATCGCTTAGACCACTGCGCCACCTGGGCGGGGGAGCTGTATGCAACGCAGAAAGAATTTTTCCAATCGAACATTTAAAAGCAGACATTCCGCAGAAATCGCATTTGAACTTTACGCACCATAGCGGAAAATAAATGCAATACCATAAAAGGAAGCTGTATAAAGACACTATCCCATTAAATACTTATTTTTTCCGTCGAGTTTTCAGAAGCTTAGGTTTTGCTGCAAATACATCAGAAACGGAAAAAAAAATTACCTCCTGTTGGCCGAATTATGCTCTATCAAAAATTAGAAGTTATCTGTAGAACATTTCCCACCTGGAGCTGCATTCGACGCAGAAAGAATTTTTCAAATATGACTTTTAGAAACAGAGACATCGGGGGAATCGCTATTTAACTTTATGCACCCTAGCGGAAAATCAATGCATTACCTGTGTCCAAAATAGTCTTCGTTATAAATTATAAATGGCATCGGGAGGAAGGAATAATTATTCCAGTCGGATATTTAGAATCAAATAAATGGAAGAAAATGTATCTTGAATTCGATAGTACCACCATCTTCGCTCTTAGCAAGGATACTCAATCTCACGTTTGAAGCTTCTCAATGCAAAAACATTTTTTTTCAATTTGGACTAAGAGTTGCAGAAATAAGGTGTCCGCAGCTCCTGTGGCGCTATGGGCTAACAGATCGTTTGTGACCATTCGTTCGAGAAGGGTCCGGGTTCGAATCCCGTGAGGCATGGATGTTGTTTTTGACTTACGGCACTGGCTTTCTCCCATCTCCGGAACCAATGGCCCCTAGATTAGGAACAGGAGACTGTTTATAGCCCATCGAGTTGCTCACGGTGGTCGTTAAGCCCCCAACAAAAGAAAAGAGAAAACTTATCATTCTTTCAAGATGGCTCCAGGTTCGAATCTCGGTGAGGTTTGGATGTTGTTTTTGTGATACTGCCCTGGATCTCTCCTTTCCTCGGAAGTACCGTCATTAAATTAGGAACGAGCGACATCTTATAGTCCATCGTGTTGCTCATGCTGGTCGTTGAACCTCCAAACAAAACGCAACATGCCGCCCATGTGGCGCAGTGGTCTAAGCGATGGCCTCTGATCATTCGTCCGAGATGAGTCCGGGTTTGAATCCCGGTGAGGTATGGATGTTGTGTTTGTCCTACGGCACTGGCTTTCCCTTCCCTGGAATCAGTGTTCCTAAATTAGGAACGGGCGACTTATTATAGTCCATGGTGTTTCTCATGTTGGTCGTTGAACCTCCAAACCAAACACAACATGCCACCCCGGTGGCGCAGTGGTCTAAGCGATGGCCTCTGATCATTCGTCCGAAATGAGTCCGGGTTTGAATCCCGGTGAGGTATGGATGTTGTGTTTGTCTTACGGCACTGGCTCTCCCTTCCCTGGAACCAGTGTTCCTAAATTAGGGACGGGCGACTTATTATAGTCCATGGTGTTTCTCATGTTGGTCGTTGAACCTCCAAACCAAACACAACATGCCGCCCCGGTGGCGCAGTGGTCTAAGCGATGGTTTCTGATCATTCGTCCGAAAGGGGTCGGGGTTCGAATCCCGGTGAGGCATGGATGTTTTATTTGTCTTAAGACAATGGCTCTCTCTCTCTCTCTCTCTTCCCTGGAACCAGTGACCCTAAATTAGGGACGGTCGACTGTTTATAGCCCACTGAGTTGCTCACGGTGGTCGTTAAACCTCCAATTAAAAAAAAAAAAAAAACAACTTCAGCGTTCTGGCGGTCCAGGATTTCGGAGAGATTATTTCACGGGTTTGAAAGAGGTCCAGTCGATGCCGTACTGCTAAATGTGTGATGCGTACAAGCTGTTTTTGGCAATCCAAAAACGTAGGAGTTATGCATTATATAAAATATAGTTTAGAGATTAAGCAATTACATTTCTATGTATAAAGTAAGTCTTAAAATGTTGAAAAGGAAAGTGGAACGGAGCTAATGACATTGAATCAATAACTATGATGGATGTTGTTGGCAGTGAGACGTCGGTTTCGAAACCTTTAAATGAAATCATAAAAAATGACAAGCCGCAGAGTAATGAGAAAAATGTCAATGAAATGTGTCAAAATAGATAAAATGCGTTCGAAATGTTCGAAATTAAAAGGACTGGAAAACGTAAGTTTCTTTCCACCTTTCTGCGCTAAAAGTTGGGAAACACATTTCAAACTTCTAGAAACCGATGATGTATGTCTTTGAAAAGAACCGGGGAAAATAAAGGTAGAAGGAAAGTAAATTAACTGTGGATGAAGATGAAAAGAAAGTGAGATCGTACAGCAAGCGAGGAGGCGTTCCAGTAATTGGCTTGAGAGAGAAAAATATATGAATGAATCCTTGCAATTTTCATCAAGCGCAGGCCTTTTGGAGTATAAACAGAGCAACGAAAACAAATAAATAGTGTACTTTAGGAATACATGCTTAGTAGCACTCGTTTAATACGAAATGAATATGCAATGATGTCACATACCGAATCAGCAAAAAATTATCATAAAGAATAGTCTCGACACAAATCATAAAATATTAAGGACGCAGCTGGATCCGACTGAAAAATCCTTCCAATGCTTGATATGTAGAATGTCGTTACATTAATCTTTTAACCCACTGGAAGAAATTAATTCGAAGATACCGCCGTATAGACTGGTGAACTGAACGCAATACAATAAAGTTCACCATGGAGCTTGAAAAAGACGGGAGGTTGAACTGTCTTGACGTCGCGCTCAGAAGAAATAGAACTTCCAGCTTCGATTTTAACGTTTATTATAAACCGACCGCAGTACCGAACTTTAACCCTCCCTATTTGCACTGTCCAAAAGAGTACAAACGTTCCGCATTCAGAGCGTGGTTCTATAGAACGTACAACGTTTGCAAACCCGTCTACCTAAATAATAAAGAAATTGATAATATTTATAGCAAGGTCTAAAGGCTGGATATAAGAAGGATGACATTGACAGAGTAAATAGGAGTGTGAGAAATCGTATAATATCGGCAATAGCAAAATCGCCTGTTAGGAAAATGAGATACGTAGGATCCATCACATATATCACAGGATTTACATACTGGTTTAAGAATTTATTACGCAAATACAACATATTAATAGCAATAAAGACCCCGACCCCGTTATCACATATACACTATCTACCAACAAGTAATTAAACACCCCTGCAATCGACGATATCTGCGGTCCTGATACACGTCATGGCCGCTGCCGTTAAATATCGTGTGGGAAACAACAACGCAACCAGTCGCATGCAAGATGCCACGCAGTTCGGAGTTCTCTGATTTCGAGAAAGGTGTAATCGTCGGGTATCACAGAAATGGCCGATCCATACGTGACATATCAAGCGAGTTGAAGTACCCAAAATCGACAGTGGCCTACGTGATTGGCAAGTGAAAGATGAGAGGTGACTGTCGGAATGTGCCCCGACCCGGCCGACCCACAAAACTGGGAGATAGAGACGGACGGGTGCTGGGCAGAGAAATTTGGAAGAACCGCACCAAATCGATGGGCCACATCCGCGAGGAGTTTCAACAGGCATCCGGGATTGTTCTTTCGATGAACACCTTCCGCAAAGAAACCCATCTGCTCGGTTATCATGGGCGTGCTGCCACCCACAAGCCTTTGATCACCAGGTCCAATAGGGCTGCTCGGCTGACGTGGTGCTAAGAACGTCGACAGTGGACCGTTGAACAATGGAAACAGGTTCTCTGGAGCGACGAATCAGGGTTTACCCTCTACCGTTCGGATGGCAGAGTCTGGGTTTGGCGTCTGCCTGGAGAACGCCTCCTGCCGGAATATATTGTGCCAACTGTGAAGTTCGGCGGCGGTGGAATTATGCTATAGGGGTGTTTCTCTTGGTATGGCACGGGACCCTTGGTCGCAATTCCTGGTAGACTCAACGCCGAGACCTACTGCACCATTTTGGATGACCATGCGCTTCCTACGTTGCGGCAGTTTTACGGGGTGGACCCATGTTACTTTCTGGATGACAATGCCACCTGTCATGTTGCGAGGTCCGCCATGGCTTGGTATGGTGACAATGGGGTTAATCGAATGGACTGACCTGCGCCGAACCCGGACCTTAACCCTATCGAGCACCTCTGGGACGAGTTGGGGCGTTGACTTAAGGGGTGCCTCCACTGTCCGAAATCGGTGAAGGAACTGACCTGTCTTTTCCAAGCCGAGTTGAAGAAAATATCTCTAGCCGTCGTACAACGCCTAGTTGAGAGTATGTCCCGGAGGATCACAGCTGTAATCACCGCTCGTGGAGGCTCCACCAACTATTGAAGGTGAAGAAACTTCGTTTTCCTTTGATATCACAGGTGTCCAATTACTTGTTGGTAGATAGTGTAATATCAAGATGCAAAGAGAGACAGTGTGAGAAAGAAAAGAGGGGTGTGTACGCTATACCGTTGATATATGCTGACAACACGGAAAAGATATATATCGGAAAGACAAAGCGATCCGTGGATGCTAGATGTAAAGAAGACGTACGAAGTGTGAACCAGGACACGCATGATACAGCCCTCACCAGAGAAGTCATGCATTGCTCGACAGCTCCTGTATGGAATAATAGAAGAATTGCCTCTTACACGAATTTCAAAGAGACTGCCATCAAGGATACAGTGGAAATCCTGTCCAACAAAGTGGCATGCAATGATATAGTCTCTACGGAACTACCAATGGTTTGGCATGCGTTATTAAAAGATGGAAACACATCGCGGCGTACTGAATAATTACGTGAAAAAATTCATGTAATATTCTCGTGATGTCATCCGCGTTATTTTCAAAAATCATCTTTGTTCTTTACATGATCCAATTCTCTGCATTTTTGTGTCTACTATTTCCTTGAGAAAGCCTCCCAGTAGAGTGCGAAAGCTTGGCGAATACACAGTGCGTCAAATAATTTTTAAGACTGTGTCTGTAAAATGAAATAGAAACAAGAAATCAAAATTTGTTTTGGTTTGTCATTCAAAATAAGTCCCTCCGGCTTCAATACACTTGTTACAGCGATTTAATGATGATTCGAATGCCTGTTCCAGTTCACTTTCCGGAATTGCCTTCAAAGCACGCGACGAAGCTGTTTGTATGGTCGAAATATCATCAAAATAACACCCTTTTAAAGTCATTTTAAGTTTTGGGAACAAAAAAGTCGCAGGGTGCTAAATCAGGCAAATACGGTGGATGATTCAACGTACAGACGTTATTTTTTGCCAAAAGCTACGAACAAGAAGTGAGGTGTGACTGGCTGCATTATCGTGCAACAAACACCAACTGTTTTCATCTCAATATTCTGGACGAATGCGACGAATTCTGCCCATCAAGCGCCTCAAAAGATTTAATAAAACTCGCCAGTAATTGTTTGTCCACTTGGAACAAATTCTTTGTGGATAATACCCTTTCTATTGAAGAATGTAATGAGCATTGTTTTGATTTTCGATGGAACTTTTCTTTTTTTTTTTTGGCTTGTGGCGAGTTTTTTTACTTCTATTCCGCACTTTGTCGCTTTGTTTTGGGATCATATTGAAAACACCATGTTTCATCACCAGTAACAATCGATTTTAAGAAGTTTGGATCATTTTCAGCGGCTGAAATGATGTCTCTGCAATGTGCACTTCTCCTTGATTTTTGTTCATTGGTTAACGTGTGTGGAACAAATTTAGCACAGACTTTTTTGTTCTGTCCAAATCTTCATGCAGAATGGTTCGAATCGTTCCTTTGTTGATGTTTAAACACTCTCCCATCATTCTTAGTGACGCACATCGATTGTTTGCCACGAAATCATGCACTTTTTCAATAATCTCAGGTGTCCTAGATGAACTTGGTCTTCCGGTATGCTTATCATCTTCTAGCGTCGCTCTTCCTTCCAGAAAACGTCTGTTCCACAGGAAAACATTTGATCTACTTAAACAAAACTCACCGTAAACTTGTTTTATCATTTGGTACGTTTCCGAGGCACTTTTACCAAGTTTTGCGTGAATTTTAATAACAGCCCTTTGTTCCATCTTAATAATTCAACATGAAAAAATTTACTTCTCTAATGAACGGCCGTTTCGTTTGAGTCACTGTAACAACTGCGCAGTACTTTTGGCAGAAAGCAAGCAGATGCTCACGGTTTATAAAGCATTCGCGATTACACTGGTGGCGCCACCGTACGCTGAAATCTAGCGCCAGTCTTAAAGATTCTTTGACGCACTGTGTATTTGTTCTGGCTACACCACGAAAATAAACGGATTTCATACGCTACATGCGTTTCATTACTGTTCATTTTTATTCAACCGCGGTTCTGAAATATGTAGATTACGCAATACCCACTTTTCATTCCCAGTCACTATTCGTTTGATAAATCCAGTATCGTGTAGATTTATGAGCAGTTCCTTGCATAGCCGGACACGTTGTTCAGCTTGAGCTATGATGAGCTCGTGAGGCACTTGACGGCGTCGTCTCTAAACCTTTCCAGTCTTGTGCAAGAGATGGTAGATTTGGAAACTCCTACTTCTTCCTATAATTTGCGAGTGCTTGTTCCCTGATTGTCTTCCACTGCCGCTTGAAGGACGTACTAACCAAAAGCAGAGGTCTAACCCGAACCTTCTTTTCTTTTCAAGCTCAAGTAACCAGCCGCAAATGTCTTCAAACATTTCTGCGCTGTTCGAGTCGTTGCGAAGCCATGGCCTTCAACTTCATTAATTTCTCAGACTGTGACAGCAACCATTCATGTTTCCAGCAATGTCGCAATAGAACTAATATTTCGAAATTTGTAGCAACTGAAATTTACGGTGATACAAGTTCAAAGCATGGTTCACGACATGTTATGCGCGCCTTGTCTGATTCCCCGCAGTAAGTGCTTTCCCTCGCCTGCAGCACAGAACTGCCCCGCCGAAAATATTTACGTCTTAGAACTTCGGATGCAGAAACACCGTTTTTCTTTGGATACCCAGATAATGATTCTTACGCTTTCCAACCGTAGGTTGAAGTAGCGTATATGCTCCAGCATTGTCCGTCTATCTGTCCGTCCGTCTGCACGATAACTCGCGTAAAAATGGTTCACTTTTGATGAAATTTTAGTATGTGGTAGGAGAAGACCTGGGAAGGAACCCTATTGAAATTGGACAAAATGAGGTCAAAGGACAGGATATATGATGGGATCCAATCCATCGCCCTTATGCGTCATAACTTTTGTAAAAATGCTTCGACTGAGACAAATCTTCATCAAGCTGTTTCAAAGATGTACTGAACCGGTTCCGTTGAATACCATCGAAATAGGGTCAAAGGTCAGGGCACAGGAGCGAAATTTATTCCTCAGCCATTATCCTCATTGACTAAAAATACTTCGATTGCGACAAAACTTTACTATGTTATTCCGGAGGTATACTGAACTAATTCTGTTTAATATAATCGAAATGGGGTCAAAGGTCAGGACATACATGAAGTGGGATCCATTCCATCGCCCTTATGCGTCATAACTTACGTAAAAATGCTTCGATTACGACAAAACTTTATCATGTTGTTCCGGAGGTATACTGAACCGGTTCAGTTGAATATCATCGAAATGGGATCAAAGGTCAGGGCACAGGAGTGAGATTTAATCCACAGCCATTATCTTCATAACTTGACTAAAAATGCTTCTATTGCGACAAAACTTTAGTATGTTATTCCAACCCTATACTGAACTAATTCTGATTAATATAGTCGAAATCGGGTCCAAGGTCAGGGCAAAGAAGTAAAATGTATTCCATAGCCATTATCCTGATACCTTGGAGAAATAACTTGAGTAATGATTTCTGGTATGTTGGAAAGCGTATCATAATATGTGCATTTCATAATTTTACTAACTTGTCTGTATGTAGAATTTTTACATAGTGGAATTTTTGCATCAGTATTGTTGGTATGTTGTTCCGGAGGTATAGACAGTGGAATTTTTACTACAATATTTTTGGGGGAAGAACTGCGTCTTGTGTGTGTGTGTGTGTGTGTGTGTTTCTACTTTCCATGATCTTTGGAATATTTTGGTATGTTGTTCCGGTGTGTGTGCGTGTGTGAGTGTTTCTACTTTCCATGAGCTTTGGAAATAAGATTTTGGTAAATTTTCATTGCATTTTCATTTCTTTCTTAATTCATGTTTGGAATAATTCCAAAAATACAGACTCGAAGCTCCACACAAATAGCGTACAAACACTACCTGTTAAATTGACGATGAGCTTATAAAATGAATGTATTTTCCTCAAAAAATAAGTCGGTATAAGATATGCAGCAGTACAAGTTGAACACTTCTGTTAATTCGTTTAAAAATACGTAACAAAACACTGCAAATTGAAATAAAACTTTCTGGTAGGAAAACTGTATCGGAATTCGTGGTCCTTTTCTTGAAGCATTTGCTCATTTCTTTCGTTTGAAGACAAAACTGGTGTTAATTATTTATCTACAGTGTACTTTAACAATTCATTTGCTATTTTTCTCAACCAAGAAAAATTTATGCTCAGTGTAATTGCTAAGATTCCTTGTGTAATGTAATTATTATTGTGGCGGCATTTTCTTTCACTACTGCATACATATGTTTAATCTTCAAGAGGTTTTACTTTTTTTCTCGTTCTCCAAGCTCAGTTCCTAAAAATGCGCAACCCACGAAAGAAATTTGCTTCATGCGTGCTACCTTAATTACAGCAAAACATACCAGTCGAAATATCGTAATAAATATTGGAAATTCTTGCCTTGAAATTCAACGCTAAGCCCGCACATTTAATTATTTTTTCATTTGCTTTTAACCAAAGCCTTTTGTAATCAACAACTTAATTAATCACACTGTTTTTTACAAATTTCATCATTTTGGGGCACTCAAACAGAAAAATACGGGAAGTTTAATAAAATTAATGCTTATGCTAATTCCTGGATGGTTTATTTTGCATAAATTTTCTTTCTTTAACGTGACAGATTGGAAGAAACCTGCATTATTGACATTGAGAATAAGTATCTTAACAACACGAAAAAGTGAAAAACTCACTCCTTGCATTAAATTACGATTGAAGCGAGAAAAATCTGTGACAAGCGTTTCACCAGAAAATTGAAAAGTTAATAAACATATCAAGTAAAAAATGGGGAGAAATACACTCTCTCTCCAAACGTATCCTGACAATTGCGCACCCAGAAATTCCCTGTAATAACAAAGAAAATAATAGCGAGTTGGTCTACTTTTTGCTGCTATCAAAGCCTCCACTTTGCTGTTATCAAAGTCTCCACTTTGCTGCGAAGGCTCTCCACTAGATTATGATGCGTTGCTACGGACACTCTATATAGGACACTTTCCCACCCACACACTTCCTGTAATAGGAAAGGAGTTACACTGAGTGGCCACTGTATTATGACCACCTGACAGTTTTAAGAAAATGAGCTATGGCTGCACGCTGTTTCCGCCAGAGGGCGAGGCTAGTATAAAAAGGGAAAGCTTAGTGCTTGCGACAATAGTAGTAGTGATTTTTGTGTGACGAGATGGGTAGAAAATGAGATTTGACGGACTTTCACAGTGGGATGATTGTAGGAGCTCGAAGCCATGGAGCGAATATCACCGAAACCGCCGCATTCGTGAAATGTTCCAGAGCAGCTGTTGTTAAAGTGTTTAAAGACTGGACTGTCAGCCAAAAAACTGGGTCTCTACGTGCAGCGTGTGGTCGTCATCGACTAGTGACTGCTCGGGCGGAACGGAGAGTGTCCAGACTGGTAACAGACAACAGAAGGGCAACAGTGCAGCAAATTACAGACCATCTTAATCAAGGATCCCCTTGATTAAGATCTCTGCATGCACTTTTCGCCGTACACTGCATCGGATGGGATATGGAAGCCGAAGGCCTGTTCGAACACCTTTGCTGTCTGCAGTTAACAAGAGAAAACGTCTCCAGTTTCCACAGAAGCACAAAGATTGGGCAGTCGATAATTGGAAACAAATTATGTGGCCCGACGAATCACCTTTTCAGTTGCACCGTGCTGATTTCGAATGAGAATTTGGCGGAAACAGCACGAAAGCATGGACCCCAAATGCATTGCTACAACCCTCCAGTTGGTGGAGGCAACGTTATGCTTTAGGGAATGTTTTCCTGACATGCTTTGGGCCCTTTAATTCGTGTTGATCTACGTCTGACTGGCACATCATATCTAAACATCGTTGCGGACCAAGTGCATCCTGTCATGTGGATGGTTTTTCCCAATGGCGATGCCTACTTTCAACAAGATAATGCGTCCTGCCATAGTTCTCGTATTGCACAGGATTGGTTTCAGGAACATTCCGGTGAGTTTATTTTGCTTAAGTGTCCCCCACAATCTCCAGATCGCAACCCCTTTGAGAATTTGTGGGATGAAGTTGAACGAGCTATCAGACTGCTGGATTCACAACCCTGCAATCTCACACTCCTGGAAAGTGCTATTCATCAAGCATGGTCTCAGATTCCACAAACCACCTATCAACATCTCGTGGAGTCCATGCCACGAAGAATCGACGCAGTAGTAAAGGCAAAAGGTGGCCCAACGAAGTACTGAGGGGGTGATCATAATAAAGTGGCCACTCAGTGTATATAGAGTTGGTCCGCTCTATGCTGCTGTCACAACTACCGGTCTCTTTAGAAAGCTTCACTAGAATCTGTTTCGTTGCTGCGGGCACTTTGCATAGGACACTTGCTTATCCACAAACTCCCCGTAATAGAGAACAAGTTAGTAAAATCATGCAATGCATTGATTATGATACGCTTTTCAACATACCAGAAATCATTACTCAAGTTATTACTCAAGTTATGAGGATAATGGCTATGGAATAAATCTCGCTCCTGTGCCCTGACCTTTGACCCCATTTCGATGATATTAAACAGAATTCGTGCAGTATACCTCCGGAACAACACACTAAAGGATTGTCTCAACAGAAGCGTTTTTAGGCAAGTCATGAATATAGTGGCTGTGGAATAAATCTCTCTCCTGTGCCCTGACCTTTGACTCCATTTTGATAATATTTAAGAGAACGGGTTCAGTATACCTCTGGAACAACATGAGAACGTTGTGTCGTAATCGAAGCATTTTTACGTAAGTTATGACGCATGAGGGCAATGGAATGGATCCCTCTCCGGTGTGCTGACCTTTGGCCCCATTTCTCCCATTTTCAATAAGGGTCGTCCCCAGTTGGCTCCCTACCACATAGTAAAATTTCATCGAAATCGAACCATTTTTACGGGAGTTATCTAGCGGACGGACAGACAGACGGACAAAGCTGGCGCACATACGCTTCTTTAACCTATGGTTGGAAAGCGTAAATGAACTAATATCGAGGTGATTCACGTTTTACTGCTATCATAGCCTCCATGCTGCTGCGAAGGCTTTACATTAGATTTTGGTACGTTGCTGAGGACACTTTGCCTAGGACACTTCCCTACCCACGAACTTCCTGTAATAAGAAGGCAATAATATCGAGTTTGTCCATTCTTTGCTGCTTTCACAGCCTCCGGACTCTTTAGAAAGTTCACTAGGACTTGGTTCGTTGCTGAGAACACTTTGTGTATGACCATTCTGTAATCATAATCTCTTTGTATTTGAAAATGAAGTAATATCGAGGTGGTCCATTTACTTTTTGCTCCTATCACAGCCTCCACTCTGCAGCGAAGACTTTTCATTAGATTTTAGTACGTTGCGGAGGACACTTTGCATAGGACGCTTGCGTATGCACCAACTCCCCGTAATAGAAAATGAATTAACATCGTGGTGGTCCACTTTTTGCTGCTAGCACAGCCTCCACTCTACTGCGAAGGCTTTCCACTGGTTTTTGTTATGTTTCTGAGGACATTTTGTATAGGACACTTGCATTTCCATAAACGTGCAGTAATAGAAACTGGATTACAATCGAGGTGTTCCACGTTTTACTTCTAGCACAGCCTCCATTTTGTGAACAGCCCATGAAGTCTGCTGCTGTTTCTGTGGTTTGCTTCCTTGGCGCAATAGCCGATTATGATTCCTTTTTTAACGTCCGTCAAATCACTATCTCTGGCCATTGTGCTCACGTGACGCACTATGGCTCATCTGTCCTGTCCGGCTGCTTATACCTCCGTGTGGTCGAGCTTGTCACGTGCAGTCTGTGACGCACCTGGGCTGCTACACTGTCAGTCCGGGGTACGGAGGAAGGTCATATTATTTGGATACGACTGTGTTTTATTGAGTAACCAGGAAATTAACTATTGTTTGGTCACTTCATGAGACACTATTCAAACATTGGATCTCAACTGTGATGATTTTGACTACTTCCAGTCTGCCAGCATGCCGTTCCTCCACACATTACTGTCAATCCTGAGTATTACATTTCAATCTTAGAGCGCCTGCGACGACATATATCGACTAAGCAACCGGAAGTGGTGGACACCCTACACCACGATAACGCCCGTCCACATGTGGCGGCTTGTGTTCAACACTTTCTTGCGAAATGCAGTATTGAAATCATGTCACAGCCTGCTTACAATCCTGATCTCGCTCAGTGCTATTTCTGTTTGTTTCCAACAATGAAGCAGAAGTTCCGTGGTGAAACATTCAACACAGATGCTGACGTTATTCAAGCTGTAGAGGACAGAGCTGACGTTATTCAAGCTGTAGAGGACAGAGCTGACGTTATTCAAGCTGTAGGTCCCAGGAATGAAGCAGAGCTCGGGTCCCAATCGGGCTCGGGCTCTTAGAGAGAGGGAGTGCGAGATAATTGTTTTATATATAAATGTGATTTTATATGATTTAGCAAATGAGACACTTTATAGTTGTTAAAGAGAATTCTTCGGCAACTGGTTCTATTAGGGAGGCGGGCATTCGAGATGGCTATTTATTCCGGGCTTGGGTAGAAATGCCGTAAGCCGCGCATTAGTGTGTTTCTGCAGAGAAGGAAAATCTTTTTCAAGAAATATAGATATTAGATAGATGAGAGCTGGCCGACTATAATTTACCCCCTACCTCCACACAGTAGCTTCCTGCTAACTACACTGACGGAAAAAAAATCCCAACACCACGAAAAAATAGTTGTACAGGAATGAAATGGCGGCAATACATTTGTATAGGTAACATATTTAATCGATTAAGGTTTCAAGATCACACCTTATTGTAAGCGCGCGAAGAGCCATTTTAAATGTGAAATGCTGGTACATTAATAACCGGTTTAAGCGCCAGAATGTTGAATGCAAGCACGCAAACGTTCATGCATTGTGTCGTACAGGTGCTGGATGTCAGTTTGTGGGATGGAGTTCCATGCCTGTTGCACTTGGTCGGTCAATACAGAGACGGTTATTGCTGGTTCGGGGTGACGCTGGAGTTGTCGTCCAATGATGTCCCATACGTGCTCGATTGGTGAAAGATCTGGTGATCTAGCAGGCCACGGCAACATGTCGACACTCTGTAGAGCATGTTGGGTTACAACAGCGGACTGCGGGCGAGCGTTATCCTGTTTGAAAACACCCCTTGGAATGCTGTTCATGAATGGCAGCACAACAGGTTGAATCACCAGACCGACGTACAACTGTGCCGTCAGGGTGCGTGGGATAACCACGAGAGTGCCCCTACTGTCATAGGAAATTGTTCCCCAGACCATAACTCCTGGTGTAGGTCCAGAGTGTCTTGGCCGCAGACAGGTTGGTTGCAGGCGCTCACCTGGCCTCCTTCTAACCAACACACGGCCATCAGTGGCACCCAGGCAGAACCGGCTTTCATCAGAAATCACAACAGATCTCCACTCCGTCCTCCAATGAGCTCTAGCTTGACACCACTGACGTCGCAAACGGCAGTGGTTTGGAGTAAGTGGAATGCACACTACAGGGCGTCTGGCTCTGAGCTGTCCTTCAACTAACCGATTTGTAACAGTTCGTTGTGTCACCGTGGTGGCAACTGCAGCTCGAATTGCTGCCGCATACGCAGTACGATGCGCCACGGCCATACGCCGTACAGCGGTCTTCCCTCTCAGTAGTGCCACGTGGCAGGCCGGAACCCGGTCTTCTTTAGGCAGTACCTTCCCTTGACCACCGCTGCCAACAATCATGCACAGTGGTTACATTCCTGCCAAGTTGTTCTGCAATATTGCCGAAAGAAAATCCACCTTCTCGTAGCCCTATTACACGACCTCGTTCAAACTCCGTGAGCTGTTGATAATGGCTTCTTCGTCTTCTTAAAGGCATTCTTGACTAACATCAACACACTACGTCGAATCTCAACTATAACTAACGCTGACGAACGTTACAGCGCGTATTTACAGCAAACCGGCTTTGCATGTTCCGAGGGACACTACTAGCGCCACACGTATGCGCCGAGCGCGAAATTTGCGTAGACGTCATCTTACAGATGTACTCTCACCGCCTACCAACTGTCGTTTATCTAACACAACCCCTTCTTGGTGTTGGAATTTTTTTCCGTCAGTGTATATTTGGCATCGTACATATTGCAGCACATATTAGCATTATTTGAGCAACATACAGTTTGGACATCCGGCCAACCGAAGCAGTTCAGTTGAAAAAGAACGCTTAAAGAAAATATTACAGTTACACTATAAAAATAGATAGAGGTCACTTCCCCACTCCCTTTTTGAGAATGACATTCGTGTTGCCCCGGTGGGGCGATGGCTTCTCATCATTCGTCCGAAAGGAGTCCGGATTCGAATCCCGGTGAGGCATGGATATGGTGTATGTCTTACGGCACTGGCTCTCTACATTCCCTGGAACTAGTGGTCCTAAATTAGGGAAGGGCGACTGCTTATAGCCCATTGAGTTGCTCACGGTGGTCGTTGAACCTCCAATCGAAAAAAAAAAAAAATACATTAGTTAATTGCAGGAGGAGGAGAGAATGGAAGTGTGGAAAAGGAGATGTTTTTTATTAATGGTTAAACAGGTTAGCCAGTTTTCGGGCTTGTTCTGGCACGAAAACTGGCTAACCTGGCTCTGTCTTGCAATATGAAATTCGGGCTCGGGTTAGCTCCGGCTGATTTGCCACGGGCTCGGGCTGATACACTGAAGAGCAATTAAATTAGAGATACCTTTCTAGTAACGTGTGGCACCACCTTTCGCCCTGATGACGGCGGCGATTCGTCTCGGCATGGACTCGACAAGACACTGGAAGCGTTGGGAAGCCATACGGATCCACGACACCTGAACAAGCTCCCACAGTTCACGAAGATTTGATGGAGGGTCAGAGACTCGAACATCTCTCTGGATGGCATCCCAGATGTGCTCGATGGGATTGAGGTCTGGTGACCTAGCTGGCCAAGAAAGCGAGGTCACGCCGGTGTAGTGTTTATCCAACCATTCGGATACAATTCGGAGCGATGGCGTCTTGTTGCAGGATGAGGTTCCGAGTGGAATGTTGAAGACGCACAAACGGGAGCAAATGGTCTTCCAGGATATCCCGGTAACGTTGACCTGTGAGGGACGATATCACACGTACCAGGGGTCTCATTTCAGTTCACGTAAACAGTCCCCAGACGAGAATACCACCCCCACCAGCTTGAAGAGTACCCTGCTGGCAAGAAGGATCCATCGCTTCATGTGGTTAGCGCACTACTCGTATCCTGCCATCCGCATGTACCAACGTGAATCTCGACTCATCAGTCCAGGCAACATTTTTCCAAATATCTAGGGTCCAGTGGCGATGTTGCCGCGCCCATGCTAATCTTTGCATCCTGTGATGTACGGTCTGCAGCTGTACCGCCGTGGGACGATGGCTTCTGTACCCCATAGCGAGGAGATGGTTCAGGACGGTGTGGCTGCTTACACGTTTTTGTGCACCAGCGTTAAATTGCTGAGAGATTTCTTGCACTGCGGCCCGTCTATCCGCTGTTACAATGCGAGCTAGCCGACGATAACCCCGCTCATCCACACGCTGATGTCCACGGCAGTTGGCTCTTGCAGGGACGGTTTTTCCGGATTCGATGTACTCATGGGGCCCCCGTGACACAGTGGCTCGTGAGTGTCCCATTCGTCGGGCCCTGACAATTTGCCCACGTTCAAAAGCGCTTAGATCCTTCGTCTTACCCATACTGACTCCGACTCTTACAGATTCCCGTTGCATCACTCCGTATATTGTCAGATCGCTGCATACGTCATGTCATTTCCATTTACAGGGCCACCCAGAGCGCCACATTTGCATACCGCCAGCTGTCTCTAATTCATTTGCTCTTCAGTGTATGACACGGGCTCGGGCTTCGAAAATTGAGCTCGAACTCAGCTCTGGTACATGGGTTGCTAAAGCAGCTTCCGTAAAATACCCTAGCCACATGCTTCGAAACGATAGGACCTATGCATATCATCCGAGGGAAAATACTTTGAGGAAGAATCTCCAATAATAATCTGCGAGAGCCTTCCTCCTCCGTGTCACTTTTTAAGTCGTCATAGCAACAACCGAGAAACAAATGTTTCTGGCAGTCCCGGTGGCACAATGGTCTAATCGATGGCTTCTGATAGTTCATCCGAGAGTTGTCCGGATTCGAATAGGGTGAGGCATGGATATTGTGTATGTCTTACGGCACTGGCTCTCTACCTTCCCTGGAACCAGTGGACCTAGATTAGGGACGGCCGTCTGCTTATAGCCCATTGAGTTGATCACGGTGGTCGTTAAACCTCCAATCAAAAAGAAAAAAAAATGTTTGTGACGTCACACTTAGCGTTTTCGTGTAGGTGACGTCACACCTAACGCGTATACCACTTTTTTTTTGTTCTCATAGCAACAAAGAACACAGCTGCTGGTGTGATGTCATCTAATGCAAATTGTTCTCACATGACGTCAGAGATGCTTTACGTCACATGGTCAAATCTACGGATACGAAAACTTTTTTTTTCTTTTTTTTTTTTTGGTTGGTGGTTTAACGACCACCATGAGCGTTAAACCTCCAACCCAGTGGGCTATAAACAGTCGTCCGTCCCTAATTTAGGGTGACTGGTTTCAGGGACGGGAGAGAGCCAGTGCCGTAAGGCAAACACAACATCCATGCCTCATGGGTTTCGAACTAGGATCCCTTTCGGACGAATGTTCAGAGGCCATCGCTTAGGCCACTGCGATGAACGGCTACGAAAAACTTTACATCAGGAATTTTGGTTTACTACCTGAACCGGTATTTATCCATGTGTATGTGGCAACTTTATTTTCAAGAGCAATATGCCATTATGTCTTAAAAGAAAAGTGTTTGATCAATGCATCCTTCCAGTGCTTACGTATGGTGCAGAGACGTTGTCCTTAACTAAAAGAGACATACAAGTGCTGCAGACAACTGAAAGCAGTATTGAGAGATGCATGGTTGGTGCAAACAGGACAGAAAAGAAGAGAAACTCATGGATCAGAAAAATGACAAGAGTGGAAGACATCATGATCAGAGTAAAATCCCTGAAATGGCAATGGGCTGGACATACTGCCAGGACAGATCATCGATGGACAGCTGAAATTTTAGATTGGATTCCAAGGGTCAGGAAAAGACCCAGAAGAAGACCACATGGGAGATGGGTGGATGAAATTCGAAAGTATGCAGGAGTGACATGGAGGAGACTGGCACAAGACAGACCGTTGTGGAGGAAACTTGGGGAGACCTTCGTCTAGCAGTGGATTGATAATGGTTGACAATGATGATGATGATGATGTGGCAACGTCAAGATAAAAACAGTTCAAGGAAAAGAACTGTGGAAATTGATACAGAGTTCACAGTCAGTGTATACGAAAAATGTGTACAAGGAAGTGTTTACGAAATAGGGACTAAAGGTTTTACAAAACACATAACAAACAGACAGCCCGTCGTATCAAATTCCGTAACCGACTGCTCGAGAAATTTTTAGAAAGCTGTGAACCATAGTCGCTATCTATTGACGTGGAACTCAAAAACTCAATAAATAAATGTCAATAATTTCTGTATCATTAATTTTATTCTCCCCCGTGATTAATGACGGGCGTTCTTCTATAGTAACATATATTTTTTGCTGTACCTATATTTCTTCATTTTGTGTGATTTTACTGGGTTTTCATGGAACGGCCGTTGTGCATAATAAATAGAGAATCTAAAGGAAGGTTAAATTACCCGCCCCGGTGGCGCAGTGGTCTAAGCGATGGCCTCAGATCATTCGTTCGAACGGGGTCCGGGTTCGAATCCCGGTGAGGCATGGATGTTGTGTTTTGTCTTACGGCAATGGCTCTCTCCCTTCCCTGGAACCAGTGACCCTAAATTAAGGACAGGCGATTGATTTTTTTTTTATTGTATATTTAACGACCACCGTGAGCAACTCTCAATGGGCTATAAGCAGTCGACCGTCCCTAATTTAGGGTCACTGGTTCCAGGGAAGGGAGAGAGCCAGTGCCGTAAGACAAACACAACATCCATGCCTTACCGGGATTCGAATCCGGACCCCTTACGGACGAATGATCGGAAGCCAGCGCCTTAGACCTTTGCGCCACCGGGGCGGCGGGACGGGCAATTGCTTATAGCCCATTGAATTGCTCACGGTGGTCGTTAAACCTTCAATCAAAAAAAAAAAAAAAAAAGGTTAAATTAAAGATATACGCCACAAATGGTTCACGATATTTTGCACTTACGATTGCCCTTGAAGCGAGCGCGGGCGTGCAATTTAATTTTCATACTGGTCGCGACACAGTCGTTAATGCAAATCGTTACCATTAATCCTAAACGACCTCCTCTACGTCGATGAGCTTAGCCAAGAAGCAAATGAAGGTTCTGCTTTTACCATAATTGTTTTATTTTCAATAAATGCTTTCATTCTTCACAAACTGCTTCTCTTTCAAATTACTGCATGCTCATCAACTCCTGTGATCAAAAATTCAGTTCGGTGGACAGCAAATAAACTGTTTTCGTAATGAACAAAAACCGTTTTGTTTTCGCAAAATATTTTTATTCGTCATCAGAAGTAAAAGCAAAATAACACAATTCCGTGGTTTTGTAATAACCAGGAGTTACATTTGGCTGACGCAATTAAACAACACTTTCGTTTGCTCGCAACATTTTCCCGATAAAATAAAAATGCTGAACGTGGAATTTGATCTTCCTTTTCTGGAGATATTGCAACGTTGCGAGTGCATTTCTATCTGGCCAATGCAGGTAAAATAAACGTTCATTAAGCTGGACTGAGATATTTAATCGTTATTAATACAGTCATTATGCGAAGGGAAAATGCAGTGTCGGCACTGAGGCTTAGCCTTTTCAAGTTGATGACTTTGCTTAATGATTTCCCGCAGTTAATCTTGTTTATTTTCATCATTTGGGTTGAGTTCAGCAAAAAAAAAAAAAAAAAAAAAAAAGTCAACCGCTTATGACCCATTAAATGTCCCGATGCATTTCTGAATCGCAAACTCAGACATAAAGCCCTGATTTTCAGACATATGCGTCATGAAATTTCCACTCGGAAAGCAAGCCTTCCCCATGAGAACGCCATAAAAACAACGCCGCTTAACAAGCGGAAGAGTGTATACATAATGACAGTTCTAAAGTACCCAGAGTACAAAATTTTTGTTAATTTAAAGATTTAATCTCTAACATCAATGAAAGGTTTACCAACTTTCATTTATTTATACGTTATATGTTTTGAAACATTTCTTTCAGTTTTGTGCTATTTATGAAGCGGAAAACGCAACCTGTACAAAAAATTACGAAAACGTGACTCCATAAAATTCTAGGGTGGCTTGAACATACTTTTTCACAGAAATTAAGTCAAAAATGCATACCAGCCTTTTCCATAAGAAACCTTACAATAAAGGAATAGCATTGGCTTAGTATGTTTTAGCAAGAAAATGATATTTTTTTATCATTAAACGATTTGTAATCTTTTTACGTTTGTAGATATTATATTACACAAATTCTAAAACAATTAATGATGAAATGATGATTTTTATATCTCATTTCATAGATAGATATTTTTTAAAAAACATTTTGTCACAAAATTCGAAAAAATATTTTGATTTTATTTACAGATAGAAAAAATCTAATTATATCCGGAAGAGCCTTATTAATAAAAAACTTCCGTAGTTAGGTGTGACTAATCATTTATTTATTTACTAGTCGAGCTTTCGCACCTCAATGGAAGGCTTTTTCAAGGCTTCATACAATTGTTAAGAATGAAAAATCACTCCGTTCACGTGTGAAAGCTCGATTAGTAAATAAATAAATAATTAGTCACACCTAACTACGTAAGTCTATTATTGATTGATACGGGAATAGCAATTGAATTAGAGATACCTGTCTAGTAAAGTCGCACACCTTTCGCCCTGATGTCGGCGGCGATTCGTCTCGGCATGGACTCGACAAGACACCGGAAGCGTTGGGAAGTCATGCGGATCCACGTCCCCTGAACAAGCTCCCACAGTCACGAAGATTTGATGGAGGGGTGTCAGAGCCGCGAACATATCTCTCGATGGCATCCCAGATGTGCTCGATGGGATTAAGGTCAGGTGACCTAGCTGGCCAAGGAAGGTGGAGTGTTCATCCAACCATTCGGATACAATTCCGGAGCGATGGCACGGTGCATTGTCTTCTTGCAGGATGAGGGCCCCAATGGGATGTTCAAGACGCGCAAACGGGAGCAAATGGTCGTCCAGGATGTCCCGGTAACGTTGACCTGTGAGGACGATGTCACACGTACCAGGGGTCCCATTTCAGTCCACGTAAACAGTCTCCAGACGAGAATGCCACCCCACCAGCTTGAAGAGTACCCTGATGGCTAGAAGGATCCATCACTTCATGTGGTTTGCACCGTACTCGTATCTTGCCATTCACATGTACCAACGTGAATCTCGACTCATCAGTCCAGGCAACATTTTCCAACATGTCTAGAGTCCAGTGGCGATGTTCCCGCGCCAATGCTAATCTTTGGACCCTGTGATGAACGGTCAACAGCGGTACCCTCGTGGGACGATGGCTTCTGTACCCCATGGTTTTGGATGGTGTGGCTGCTTACACGTTTTTGTGCACCAGCGTTAAATTGCCGAGTGATTTCTTGCACTGTGGCCCGTCTATCTGCTGTTACAATGCGAGCTAACAGACGATGACCCGACCCATCCACACGCTGTTGTCCACGACAGTTGTCCCTTGCAGGAATGGTTTTACCGGATTCGATGTATTCACGGTGCACCCGTGACAGTGTCTCGTGAAAATCCCAGTGCCTGCACGACTTCCAAGATGGAGTGACCCATTCGTCGGGCACCGACAATTTACCTACGATCAAGTGCGCTTAGATCCTTCGTCTTACCCATACTGCGTCCGACTGTTACTGATTCTCGTCGCATCACTCCTTATATTGTCGGATCGCTGCATACGTCATGTCGTTTCCGTTTACAGGGCCACCCACAGCGCCAACGCCAGCTGTCTCTAATTCAATTGCTCTTCAGTGTATAATATTTTATTACACGTATTTATTCATTGAAGTGAGGGAATTTAATTTGTTTGTTTTTCTTATTTTAAAACGAAAAGTTTTAAAAAATACATATTTTTATTTACGTAACACAAAACAAACTTTTATCGAAAAAATTTAACAATGAAATTATATACGTACATATTTTTAATTTTTATCAAACGTTACTTTATTTTATCATAGATGTATTGCGCTGATACGTAAGTTCATGCAGTTTTTTTCACCGCACTACAGGAATGTATTACCTCAGAAGGGAAAACGGGATTAATCAATTATGTATCCCCCCCATTGTGAAATGATACGAAAAACATTTCCCATAGGGAACATGCGATAGAAAAATTCTTCTTCTATCGCCTACAGCTCCTGATGGGAAATGTGTTTTGTATGATTTCCAATATTTGCTGAAAATGGTTTAGCCACCAGTCGGCGTAAATATTAATTTCTGCTTCTGATGTATTTGGGGCATAATTTGAGCTCGTGAAAGCTTGACTGAAGAAATTATTTCCTTAACGGATACCGCTCACAACAAAAAACGTTTTAAGCATACTTTCTTTTTAAAATGATGCATGTTTTTCTTCCCAGCGGGCGTAATTGCATGTCTTATATTTGTCGATATATCTCTTTCTGAGCGTCCGATTTGAAACATTCTTCTTTTGTTGGAGAGCGTTTCTGCCGCAAAGTGTTTCTTATATACACTAGCGGAAAGTAAAAAAATAACACCAAGAGGCAGACGTCTGATACCAACGAAATTTATACAGCATAATAACGGAATACAGAGGATAACGTGATCAAAACATTACTACAAAATACAGCTGTATTTGCTGGTGAATTGAAAAATAACATTTCCATGTAACATGGTTAGTACGAGGTTGAACCGCCATGAACTGCATCACACTGTGCAATTCTGGCATGGAGTCTGTCGTACAGATGTCGGATGTAAGTTTGGGGTATTGAGTTCCAAGCATCCTCAACCTGGACGTGTAAATCGGGGATGGTCGTGGCTGGCCGTGGAGACCGGATAAGTCGTTATCCCATAAAATACCACACGTGCTCAATGGGGGACAAATTCGGTAAACGTGCAGGCCATGGAAGTTGTCTCACACCCTGAAGTGCATGTTGCGTTGCACGTGCCGTGTGTGGGCGTGCGTTATCTTGCTGGAAAACACCACGATGGACCGACCTTACAAATGGCACAACAACGGCTGAATGGTGTTGTTGATGTAGGAGGTGATGTTTAACGTACCCGGTACAAACACTAGTTCTGTACGGGAGTAACAGCTGATCGCTCCCCACACCAGGAGACCAGGTGTACGCCCTGTGTGTCGCTGGCAGATGCAGGATGGGTGGAGACGCTCCCCTGTGCGTCTGCGAACACGCATACGGCCATTGGAAGCGCCCAAGCAGAATCTGCTCTCATCGCTGAACACGACAGATCGCCATTGCGTTCGCCAGTGCAGACGTTGGCGACACCACTGCAGCCGTTCCTGACGGTGGGCTGGAATCAGAAATACACATGCCAGAGACACACGTACACGTAGTCCTGCATCCAGTAGACGGTTGCGGATTGTTCGCAAAGTCACCTCAGGAGCAACGGCGGCTCGGATTTGCGTCACAGTGGATGTTCTGCTTGACAACGCCGCTCTTCTTATGCGTCGATCGGTCCGCTCATCAGTCCGTCTGTGACTCCCGGTTCCACGTCTTCTGGTGTGGGAATGTTCCTCGGACCATCTACGCCACCATCGCACCACCACCGATACTTCCCGTCAAATTCGCTCCGCAACACGACAATACGACCACCCGGCCTACCGGAGTCCGACTAGACGACCTCGCTCAAAGTCCGATAATTGCTGAAATCGTACACGTCTTCCATGTCCAGGAATTACAGCTTCTTAAGGGTCTTCGCACGTGTCCGTACGCCGACGACTGATTACATTCACTTCGCCGTACTCCTTAAATACCACCGACGATATTTTTCATATATATGCCGTGTTGTGGCGTAAGCGTTCACCGGTTGGTCCCGAAATTAACATCAGACTTATGTAAACTCGACCCCATTAACATATGTAAATTTCATGATCGTCCGCCAATTCCTTCTTGGTGTTCTTTTTTCAGTTTCCGGCAGTGTAATTTCAAGTTATTTTTAACGCACAAGTATGCAACCAGAGGGCGTAAGTTCATATTTCTGTTTACAGCAGTATTTACGGGATTAAAATTCGACTGAAAAACTTCTTCCTTCGGTAGATACTACTGTTTTCCATACCGGTTCCATTGACTTTGAATAGCTTCGGTAAATGTAATTGGGCCGCCCGGGTGCTGCAGTGTTCTAAGAGATGGCTACTGATTATTCGCCCTTTATGGGCTACGGGTTCGAACCCCGGTGACGCATGGAGGCTGTGTTTGTTTTACGGCGCTGGCTCTCTCTCTTCCCTGGAACCAGTAGCCCTAAATTAGGGACGGGAGACTGCTTATAGCCCATTGAGTTGCCCACGGTGGTCGTTAAACTTCCAATAAAAAAAAATCATTCGTGTCAGAACAGATTCAAAAGACGTCTTCATCGCACCCAAAAATTCGGTGTCATCTTTCTTGTTTTACTTTTCAGTGTGCTCTCAGATTATTGCTTTCAGCACTAAAGTTTGCTTGTTAGCTACACTTACATCAGCCCACGTGCTTCATTTAATACCTTTATGGGCCATGGATGTGATATACAGGGGATTCATAAAGAAGTATACAGTTTCCAGATGCTGTAAAACAGTAACAGTTGAAGACACGGACCACAACTACAAACCGTTAGGTAGATGTACGCATAAAGTTTGTGTCCCGCTACTGAGGGAAGTGACGAAGGCAATAGCGCGCGTGTCATGTGACAAGTCAGTCCTAAATGGCAGCGTCTGCAGTGGAAAAATCGTTTTTTGTTCTTGAATTGAGCAAAACGGAATCTGTAACTGTTGTGCAACGGCATTTTCGATCAGGATTCGGAAAAGAACCTCCAACCATACAATCTATCTAGGATTGGCGTAAAAAATTTGAAACTATTGGCTGTTTGTGCAAACTTAAAAGTCTTGGACGACCACGTGTGTCGGAAGAAGTCGTCGATAGTGTTTGCACCGCCACTCAACGAAGCCCGGGAAAATCAACGCGGAGGGTGAGTCGTGAAGTGCAGATTTCACAGCCCACTGTCTGGAGAATTTTGAGAAAGAAGCTGAAAATGATTCCATACAAAGTGAAGTATCACTGCACTATCTTACCTCGCGTTTGGGGGGGAAAATGGATTACCGGTTCTATGTGTGTCGTGTGACTAAGGGTGCACACATAGATCATCTGTGACTGTCTCTAAAAAAACTTGAAACATTCCCCTACAATTATGTTACAGGTAACATAAGCTATCTTACACTGTTCTTGTTTTATAGTGCGTTGAAACTGTATACTTGTTTTTGAATCACCCTGGGCAAATCCACTACTCAAAAGGATTTTCCGGATACTTTTGATTATGTAGTGCATCTCGTGTAGTGATATAATTTGCTGTTTTCACCAAACACAATTGAATATGAAAGAGAAGAGCTTAACTTGTTTTTCGTTTTGAAACAATGAATGAACGGCGGAGTGTATTGACTGATCCTAAAATCGAGGAATCGAATCACGTGCAAGGGTACACTTTGATATGTTATTGCCTCTTTTCAGTTGTTTGTATTTCGCTTTATTGTCTTGCTCGCTCAAAATGAATTCCCCATGTAGTTTACAAAGCAATAAACCAATAACATTAAATCTCCGAAACAACAACAACAACCTTTGCATTCCAACTGATTCTAATAAAAGATAAAGGTTTCTCAAATAAACTGAAAATACCCACAGGAGAAGACGCACATACATTACCATTATGAAGTAGATTTTTTCTGAGTATTTTTCTCTTGCGAGCATCTATATTAAAAAGCCATTCACTCATAAAGGCAATACCGAATGTTTTCATTAAGTATGACACATACATCTAATGTAACCTTCCTTTTGAGTCTGCGTTCTTATGTAAATTTAGTTTCTACTCGTTAAATGTTTTCTGACTTAAAGTCACATTATTTTCCCCTACCAGTTTTTTTTTTAGTTTGGCATCACTGACAGTGAGTCAGAGGTCAATATAACATATTGACTCAGTGTGCAGAGCGGCTAACTATCTGTTACGTTTAGAACAGTTTGAAATAATGACTTCTGAAGGGACTTTGTGATAACGATTTCTCGAGCGGAGAACGAAGTTGTGTATTTTTGAGATAGCGACTTAGCTGATAGCATTGCATATTGATAGATGCCTTTCATACCGGGATGTGGTTTAAATGGAAGAACAAATGCGCAGGTTAATTCGTTCCACTCGCGGTCAGCCCAGTTCTTAGAGCGCAAATATATTCGTTCGAGCTGATTTCAGCCCATTTTGCTAACCCCGATTTAATTCGTTCCAGCGGGTTAAAGGGTTAAACAAGTTAGTAAAATCATGCAATGCATTGATTATGATACGCTTTCCAACATACCAGAAATCATTACTCAAGCTACACTCACGGCCGCCGCCGTTAAATATCGTGTGGGAAACAACAACGCAACCAGTCGCATGCAAGATGCCACGCCGTTCGGAGCTCTCTGATTTCTGAAAAGGTGTAATCGTCGGGTATCACAGAAATGGCCGATCCATACGTGACATATCCGGCGAGTTGAAGTACCCAAAATCGACAGTGGCCTACGTGATTGGCAAATAGAAGAAGAGAGGTGACTGTCGGAATGTGCCTCGACCAGGCAGACCCACAAAACTGGGAGTTAGAGACAGACGGGTGCTGGCCAGACAAATTCGGAAGAACCGCACCAAATCTATGGGCCACATCCGCGAGGAGTTTTAACAGGCATCCGGGAGTGTTCTTTTGATGAATACTATCCGTAAGGAAGCCCATCTGCTCGGTTATCATGGACGTGCTGCCGCCCACAAGCCTTTGATCACCAAGTCCATTAGCGCTGCTCGGCTAACGTGGTGCAAAGACCATCGACAGTGGACCGTTGAACAGTGGAAACAGGTTCTCTGGAGCGACGAATAAAGGTTCACCATCTACCGTTCGTATGGCAGGGTCTGGGTTTGGCGTCTGCCTGGAGAACGCTTCCTGCCGGAATGTATTGTGCCAACTGTGAAGTTCGGCGGCGGTGGAATTATGCTATGGGCGTGTTTCTCCTGGTATGGCACGGGACCCTTGGTCGCAATTCCTGGTAGACTCAACGCCGAGACCTACTGCACTATTTTGGATGACCATGCGCTTCCTATGTTGTGGCAGTTTTACGGGGTGGACCCATGTTACTTTCAGGATGACAATGCCACCTATCATGTTGCGAGGTCCACCATCGTTTGGTATGGTGACAATGGGGTTAATTGAATGGACTGGTCTGCGCAGAGCCCGGACGTTAACCCTATCGAGCACCTCTGGGACGAGTTGGAGCGTCGACTTAAGGGGTGCCCCCACCGTCCGAAACCGGTGAAGGAACTGACCTGTCTTCTCCAAGCCGAGTGGAAGAAAATACCGCTAGCCGTCGTACAACGCCTGGTTGAGAGTATGCCCTGGAGGGTCGCAGCTGTAATCGCCGCTCGTGGAGGCCCCACCAACTATTGAAGGTGAATAAACTTCGTTTTCCTTTGCTATCACAGGTGTCCAATTACTTGTTGGTAGGTAGTGTATTACTCACGTTATGAGGATAATGGCTGTAGAATAAATCTCGCTCCTGTGCCGTGACCTTTAACCCAATATGTGATTTTCAATATAACTGCCTAAGTATACTTCCGGAACAACATGATAAAGTTTTTTTGCAACGAACCATTTTTTTACGCTTTCTAACCGTAGGTTGAAGAAGCGTATAAGCTTCAGCTTTTTCCGTCCGTCTGTCCGTCCGTCTGTCTTTCGGCACGATAACTCACGTAAAAATTGTTCGATTTCGATGAAATTTTAGTATGCGGTAGGGGACTACCAGTGGACGAACACTATTGAAAATGGGTGAAGTGGGGTCAAAAGTCACGCCATAAGATCAGGATTCATTCAATAGCCTTTATGCGTCATAACTTGCGTAAATATGGTTCGATTTCGATGAAATTTTAGTATGTGGTAGGGAACCACCTGCGCACGAACTCTATTGAAAATGGGCGAAATGGGGTCAAAGGTCAGGCAGGACATAAGAGCGGGATTTGTTCCATTGCCCTTATGCGTCATAACTTGCGTAAAAATGGTTCGATTTCGATGGAATTTTAGTATGTGGTAGGGAGCCACTGGGGACGAACCCTATTGAAAATGGGCGAAATGGGGTCAAAGGTCAGGACACTGCAGTGGGATCCATTCCATTGCCCTTGTGCATCATAACTTACCAAAAAATGTTTCGATTGCGACAAAACGTTATCATGTTATTCCGGAGGTATAGTGAACCGGTTGTGTTGAATATCAACGAAATGGGGTCAAAGGTCATTGCACAAAAGCAAGATTTATTCCACAGCCATTATTCTCATAACTTGCGTAAAACTGCTTCTATTGCGACAAAACTTTAGTATGTTATTCTTGAGGTGTACTGAACCGCTTCTGTGGAATATCATCGAAATGGGGTCAAAGGTCAGGACACAGGAGCGAGATTTATTCCGCAGCCATTATCCTCATGACTTCAGTAACAATTTCTGGTATGTTGGAAACCGGTTCATAATCAATGCATTGCATGATTTTACTAACTTGTTTCTTAAGTTATGACGCATAAGGGCAATGGAATGGATCCCGCTCCTATGTCCTGACCTTTGACATCATTTCATCTATTTCCAATAGGGTTCGTCCCTAGTAGTCCCCTACCGCTTACTAAAATTTCATCGAAATCGAACCATTTTTACGCGAGTTATCATGCGGATGGACAGACAGACGCACAGAGCTGGAGCATATACGCTTCTTCAACCTACCGTTGGAAAGCGTGAAAAATGTGTGATCGTTGTTCCAGACATTGTCTGGAATAAACGAAAAGGTTCATTATTCGTTAAAAAAAAAGAAGGAAAGGAAAATATTTTAAGAGGAAGGTAATTCGACGTACGACAGAGATAAAGCACGTGTCAAGACGACAAATCTGCAGAGATTCATTCCGTCCGTGTAGCTTAGTCGGTTACAGGAACCCACTCGGGAGCGAGGAGAAGCGAGTTCGATCTCTATCACTGACAAATTTGTGTTTTCACAAGTTTCCTACCTGCCGGTTTTTTACGCTTTCCAGCCGTAGGTTAAAGAAGCGTATATTCTCCAGCTTTTAGTCCGCCCGATAACTTGCGTAAAAATAGTTCGATTTTGATATAATTTCAGTATATGATAGGGAACCACCTGGAGACGAACCCTGTTGAAAGTGGACGAAATTGAGTCAAAGATCATGACATAGGAGCGGGATCAATTCTATTGCCCTTATGCGTCATAACTTGCGTAAAAATAGTTCGATTTCGATGAAATTTTAGTATGTGGTAGGAGACCACGTAGGGACAATTACCCCATTAAAAATGGGGAAATGGATTCCAAGGTCAGGAAATGGGATCGGGATCCATTCCGTCGTCCTTATGCGTCATAATTTACGTGAAAATGCTTCGACTGAGACAAAACTTTATCATGTTGCTCCGGAAGTATACTTAACTGGTTCTGTTGAATATCATCGAAATGGGGTGAAAGGTCAGGTAATGGGAGCGAGATTTATTCTACAGCCATATTCCTCATAACCTGAGTAATAACTTGAGTAATGATTTCTTGTATGTTGGAAAGCGTATCATCATCAATGTATTGCATGATATTACTAACTTGCTTTTCATTTGCATGAAGACTCACTGGTCATAATATTTTAGTTCTTTGTTTGTTACATTAAAATATTTTAATTTATGTTTTATTTCATTAGTATATGCTCACTCACGTAGATTTGCCATTGTACTTAGGCTTGCTTGCCATTAAGAATCTACTAATTTTGTGAGAATTTCCTCGCAAAAATTAGTATGCTTTCATTGCGTTATATTCAAAAACAGAAGGCATTAGTTGTTGTGCATCGACCGATTCGTGAGTTTCCTCAAAGAGAAAAGAAAAAAAATATGTTACACGCACATCGAATTCCTGAGATGCATATTTATCTTCAGAATTTTGACGGCTCATAATTTTTATTAGCGGATTCCTGTTTTCGCCGAAGTTCATCGTACCTGCATGTTATTTGCGAATTACTGGGAAATATTGCCAGATATGCGGTGGAAATCAATTTCTCGGATTCCGATCTTTGCAAAAAAGAATCGTAAAGAAAAAAAAATAAATATGCAGTTTGCATTTTGGCTCCCCGGAGGATCATAAATATTCTCTGAATTTGTCCGATTTATCATGTAACGTGCATCTTTTATATCTTGAATAAGGAATGTTCTGGGATCCCCGGAATTTTTAACTGCGAATGCTGCCGAATTTGCTTCAAAATTATTGCACAAATACGTGACAGTAGAATATGTGGAATTAAATCGATTTATCTCTCGCAATCTTGAGGCATACGTGTTTCAGTCAAGTGATGCAACATGTGTTCACAAATGAAAATATCCACGTATGAACACTCGTGAAGAAGGAATTGTTCTACCTTTTGAGGACACACAGGATATTTGCAAAACGTTTTATAATATCAGATATAATGAACTGTGTAATGAAATTATTTTATTTATCGATCTTGCTGTTACATATTAAAATTAATAATTCTGAATGGTTAAGCATTAACATAAAAATAACAGCAGGAAGATCAATGAAAAGGCCTCGAGGAGACCTGACCAGCCTTGATCTCCCTAGGTTTAAGTCAAGACAAGAACATTCATATAACAACAACAGAGTCAAACAAGAAAGATGACACCGAATTTTCGGGTGTAATAAGCACGTCTTTTGAATCCGTTCTGACGCAAATTAAATTTATCAAAGCTATTCAAAATAAATGGAACTGGTATAGAAAACAGTAGATCTGACTAAAGAAAGAAGATTTTCAATCGGGTTTTTAATTCCTCAGATATTGCTGTAAACGGAATCGTGAGCTTACGAACTCTTAGAAACAGAGATATCGACAACAATAAGATGTAACTTTACGTCCCCTGATGGGAAAACCATGCATTCTTTTGGGAAGAAAGTATTCTCAAAAGGTTGATCCGTATAAGCGGTATCAGTCCAAGAAAAAAAAATTAGTCGATTCTTCAGGACCCCAGATTTTGCTACAAATACATCAGAAGTAGAAATTAACACTTATGACCCCTGGTGTCCAAACCATTCTTTTTACCAAACATTAGAAATTATGTGAAAAATGTCTTCCATCAGGTTTTGCATGCGATACAGGAAGAAGTTTTCAAATTGGAGCTTTAGGAGCAGAAATAACGCAGAAAACACAATTTACCTTTGTGCTACCTAGCGGAAAGTCTATATTTTACTTGTGAATTTTGAATTTATAGGAAAAACATTTCCCATCAGAAACACTATCCAACAAATAAGGAATTTTTCAAATCGGACTCTTACAAGTAGAGGTATTGACAAAAATAAGATATACATATACGACCCCTGGCGTAGAAACCATGCATTATTTCAAGAAGAAAATGTTCCTAAAAAGTTTTTCGAAATAAGTAGTATCAGTCAACAAATGATTTTTTTTCAATCGAAATTTTAGAAGCTCATATTTTGCTGCAAATACAGAGAATGCGGAAATTAGGACTTACGCCATCTGGTGGCCAAACCATTTTTAAAAAAATTAGAAATTATGTGCAAACGATTTCCCACTAGGAGCTGTATGCGGTGCAGAAAGAAATTTTCAAATGGAAGATTTAGTAGCAGAGATATATGGGGTAACGCAATTTACATTTACTCTCCCAAGCGGAAAGTCTATGAATTACTTGAACATTTTAAAATTATATGAACCACATGTCACACTAGAAACACTATTCAACAAAGAAGGAATTTTTCAAATCGAACACCTAGATGTAGAGATATTGACAAAAATAAGGTACACATCTATGGCCCCTGGCGTAGAAACAATGCACTATTTTAAGAAGAAAATGTTTCTAAAAGGTTTGTTGACATGAGTAGTATCGGTCAACAAACGACGTTTCTTTCAATCGAGAATTTAGGAGCTCATATTTTGCTGCAAAAACATCAGAAGCGGAAATTAAGATTTACGCTCCCTGGTGGCCAAACAATTTTTTTACAAAAATTAAAAATTATGTGCAAACGATTTCCCATTAGGAGCTGCATGCGGTGCAGAAGAAATTTTCAAATCTGAGATTTAGAAGCAGAGATATAGGGGGAAACGCAAATTTACCGCTGCACCCCCTAGCGGAAAGTCTATGAATTACTTAAAAATTTTGAAATTATATGAAAAACATGTCACACGGAAAACACTATCCATCAAAGAAGAAATTTTTTCAAATCGGACTTCTAGACGTAGAGATATTGACGAACATAAGATATATATCTCCGCCCCTGGCGGAGAAACTGTGGAATATTTTAAGAAGAAGATATTCCGAAAAGGTTTATCGATGTGAGTGGCATCAGTCAAGGAAATAATTTTTTCAATCGTTATTTTAGAAGCTCAGATTTTATGATAAATATATGAGAAGTCAAATTAACACTTACGTCCCCTGGTGGCCAAAGTATTATTTACCAAAAACTTGAAATCATGTGCAAAAGATTTTTCATCACGAGATGTATCCGCTGAAGAAAAATGTTTTCAAATCGGAGTTTTAGAAGTAGAGTTATCGGGAAAAATGTAATTTACTGTTACGCCCCCTAGCGGAAAATCTATGCTTAATTTAAAAAAGTAAATATATCTAAAATACTCGTCAACATAAATGGAATCGAAAGATAGAAAAACTTTTTCAATCGGATGTTTAGAAGCAAATATGTGGAATAAAACGTATTTTTGAATTCGACGTCATCTGCATTGACGTCCTCTAGCGGCGAAATTGTACATCGTAAAAAAACGAAATAAAGGATCATTGTTTCCGTATTTCAAGCTTCCCAATGCAAAAGATTTTTTCAAATCGGACAAATAGTTGCAGAGATATCGTGGGTACAAGCGGACGGACAAACCGATAACATAAGCACGATCTTTTTTTACAAAAGACGTGCTAAAAAAGGAAACAAATATCAAATTAAACATCTAATTATAATATTGAATTAACAGGATATCAAGGGGAAATGATGTTCAAGTAATTTAAAACATGAGTTGTCCCCCTTTCCTACGCAATCATCATTGCAGAGATCCCCCGTCCCTTGGTCACTGAATCTTCACCTGGTAAGTCCCTCACATTCCCCCTCTGTCCAATAATCCCTGTCAATCAACCTCCTATCTTGTACCAATAAATGGATATGAGTTGTTAAGAAGGAAGTACTGTTTTAATTTCTTTTTTAAACAAATTGGAGTTATTAATAGATATTAATTCTGCAGACAAAGAATTCCCAAACTCCGGACCAGAACAATCTAGGCTTTGTTTAGTAGTTTGTGTTCTAGGCGTAGATAGTCTAAACAAAGCTTGGTTACGATTATTATAACTGTACGTAGCAGTATAATTTCATTAAGCTCCTGTCCAAGGATCAATTTAATTCGTTTGTGCAAAATTTTGCCTAAATTAAAGTGAAACAGTTGCTGAATTGTTAGAATATTATATTTGTTCGAGTTGGCTCTGAAATATCTGAACGCATTTTACCCTAGTAAGTTGTCACCATTTAAATTATGCTTAAAATCTATTAATCGAATGTATTTATTTCGAAGAATTTGTAATTGATTAATATTAATTAGTGTTTCTTGATCCCAGATAGCAAGCAGTAATTGAAGTGTCGATGAATTAATGTATAATATAATAATTTTAATGTTTTAATAGATATAGATTTGTTAGTACATGACTAATTACTCCTATTTTTCTGCATATGTTTTCGATAAAATGTTTATATGCAGATTCCATTTTAAATCATTGTGAAAAACAATACCCAGATAAGTAACATTATTAACTAACTCTGTATGATTATTTTGAAGGGAAAAGTTAAAATTAATAGTTTGATTAGGTTTTTGTCTGGAAAAAAGTAAGGCTTTAGATTTATTGTAATTAATTACTAATTCATTTGAATAAAAAGGCTTCTGGAGAGATCCATGGTCTGGGTATCCAACAATTAAATGAAAAGTAACACCTGGATCTGTGACGTACCTGCCAGCAGGACGCACACGACATAAAGGCAGATAGGAATCAGAACAAATGTCTGCGTAGCTCAGTTGGTAGAGCGACTTGTTCCGGAATAAGCGGCTTCGGGTTCGAATCCCGGCGTAGACCAAAAATGACGGAGAAATTTACTTCGTTATAATGGCGCCCGAACTATCCGGATGACCCGGCCGTTCAAAATCTCGCATTGGTGAGATGTTATTTCCACACCGCGAGACAGGAAAAATCAGAGAATTCCTTCTCCAGCGCTTCGAAAAATAAAAATGTGTGATGTTGCATTCCACACAACAGATTGACTGGGAGTTCTCAAGTGCATGTTCTACAGTGGATGGCTGCCTGCAACGATTCATGGTCACGGTTGACCCGTGGGTCATGCCCCCTGCCCTCTTTCGGGGGGGGGGAGATGTGACGTACGTGCCAGCAGGACGCACACGACATAAAGGCAGATAGGAATCAGAACAAATGTCTGCGTAGCTCAGTTGGTAGAGCGACTTGTTCCGGAATAAGCGGCCTCGGGTTCGAATCCCGGCGTAGACCAAAAATGACGGAGAAATTTACTTCGTTATAGATCAGCAAATACAGCAAGAGTGGAAAAAAAAGAGAACATAGTAAAAGCGAACAGCTTCAATTTCCAATGGGCTAAACATATGGCCAGAGTTGGAAAACATAATTTTATTTTTTTTAGAGGGTTAACGACAAAAATGAAAAACTTTGAAGATGACAATCCGATTTTGGTGTAAATGTGACAAGAATGGTAAGTCAGATAATATCCCAAAATTTGAAAAATTTCATTGTCCTGAGTGGTGTAGTGGTTAGCATACACCGGCGCTATCTGAGAGACGCGGGTTCAAGTCCCGCTCCAGGACGATGAAATTTTCAAGTTTTCGGATATTATCTGACTTACCATCCTTGTCACATTTACACAAAAAATCGGATTGTCATCTTCAAAATGTGTATTATATGTGGCGTAACTCGTATTTATTTCGTGATTTATCTGCTCCTCCGGGTAATCACGGGATAGGATTCTTAACCTCCAGATTCCCTAAACATGAATGCCGGTTGCTTCGACTAGCGAATCCTGTGATGGGTTTACTCAAATTAATTGTAAACTTGAGACTTAGTCGTTCTGAGTGGTGTAGTGATTAGCATACCCGGGCGCTATCTGGGAGACGCGGATTCGAGTTCCGCTCCGGAACGATGAAATTTTCAAGTTTTCGGATGTTATCTGACTTACCATGGTTGTCACATTTACACCAAAAAATTGGATTGCCGTCTTCAAAATTTTTATTATATGGCGTAACCCGTATTTGTTTCGTGGTGAGGAACTTTTTTTGGTTAGAAGTATGTAATGGATTTTAAGGATCTGAAAAAACAGAAAAAAATATATTCGTATGCTAATAATTTCAAAAAAATTGGCTAAAAGAACAGAAGTATTCTTAAAAACAGAAAAAATATTTTTATATGCTAATAATTTCCAAAATATTTGCAAAAAGCATTTTTTTTATATGCTAATAATTTCAGAAATATTTGCTAAAAACACAAAAATATTTGCAAAAAACAATTTTTTTTATATGCTAAAAAAATTGTAATAATTTCAGAAATATTTGCTAAAAACACAAAAATATTTGCAAAAAACAATTTTTTTATATGCTAATAATTTCAGAAATATTTGCTAAAAACACAAAAATATTTGCAAAAAACAATTTTTTTATATGCTAAAAAATTGTAATAATTTCAGAAATATTTGCTAAAAACACAAAAATATTTGCAAAAAACAATTTTTTTATATGCTAATAATTTCAGAAATATTTGCTAAAAACACAAAAATATTTGCAAAAAACAATTTTTTATATGCTAATAATTTCAGAAATATTTGCTAAAAACACAAAAATATTTGCAAAAAACAATTTTTTTATATGCTAAAAAAAATTGTAATAATTTCAGAAATATTTGCTAAAAACACAAAAATATTTGCAAAAAACAATTTTTTTATATGCTAATAATTTCAGAAATATTTGCTAAAAACACAAAAATATTTGCAAAAAACAATTTTTTTATATGCTAATAATTTCAGAAATATTTGCTAAAAACACAAAAATATTTGCAAAAAACAATTTTTTTATATGCTAAAAAAATTGTAATAATTTCAGAAATGTGTGTGCTAAAAACACAAAAATATTTGCAAAAAACAGAAGAAAACATTTGCTAAAAATCAGAAACTATACAGGGTGATTCAAAAAGGGCTTTACAGTTTTGAAAGCGTATAGATTTTTAATAGAAAATATATCAAAACTCAGGAAAACGTTTTTAAGTTGGTACATTCGTTGTGAGCGAAGTTCGCTTAAGGTAAATAAAACGAATCGTTACGCTGAAAACATAAATTTATGATTTATATGAAACGGACATATCTGAAAAATAACTCGCAATATTGTAAAATTAAAAACAGAACACTTTGTTTCACGTCGCGCCGGAAAGAGACTCATCGTTGTTGCATGTTCGGTGCTACGTAGATCCACCGGGCGTTTTTCCGGACCTGTTGAAGAAATTTCCCCCGCGCCGTGATATCATGTAGATAAGTTTCGTTGGAAAAATAAGAATAGTTGTGCCTATGGGGAACTGTGATTATCTTCATTTTTTCCTGTCTTTTTATGGCTACTACTGAAAAATTGGTGGACTTGATTCGGTAAGCCATCTGTTACGTCACGTGATTGCCGGCTGCCACTGCGGGGACATCGGTGTACCACATTGGGCAAGTCATCATTTATGTCATGTGCTTGCAGGGCCGTTGTAACAGCCACTTCCAGTAATGGACAACTGATGGCCCTGTTCTGGCACATTTGGGGTGTCAACTGTTGGCCTGCTGCTGGCCCATGTGGGGACCGCCGGGACATTTTATTGAATCTTGGGCAGCGACAACACTGCTGGCTGCCAGTGCTGGGTTAAGTGGGCCCATGCAGACCGTGTTTACTGGGTAGTACAGGAAAGTGCATTCACCCAACGGTTTTCGTAATTTTGGGAGCACAGGATTGTCGAGATGATAATTATAGGCCGCAGAGTTAAGATGCCCGGGCACTGGAACTTCAAGACCTAGCACAAACTAATGATAATCAGCCCACGAGTTCACCAATCCCTATTGAAAATGGGTGAAATAAGGTCAAAGGTCAGGACATAGGAGCATGATCCATTTCATTGCCTTTATGCGTCCTAACTTGCGTAAATATGGTTCGATTTCGATGAAATTTTAGTATGTCGTAGGGAACCGCCTGGGCACGAACCCTATTGAAAATGGGTGAAATGGGGTCAAAGGTCAGGCAGGACATAAGAGCGGGATTTATTCCAATGCCCTTATGCGTCATAACGTGCGTAAAAATAGTTTGATTTCGATGAAATTTTAGTATGTGGTAAGGAACCACATGGGGACGAACCCTATTGAAAATGGGCGAAATGGGGTCAACGGTCAGGCAGGACATAAAAGCTGGATCCATTCCATTGCCCTTATGCGTAATAACATGCGTAAATATGGTTCGATTTCGATGACATTTTAGTATGTGGTAGGGAACCACCTGGGCCCGAACCCTATTGAAAATAGACGAAATTGCGTCAAAGATCAGGACACTGGAGTGGGATCCATTCCATTGCCCTTGTGCATCACAACTTACCTAAAATGCTTGGATTGCGACAAAACGTTATCAGGTTGTTCCGGAGGTATAGTGAACCGGTTCTGTTGAATATCTACGAAATGGAGTCAAAGGTCATTGCACAAAAGCCAGATTTATTCCACAGCCATTATTCTCATAACTTGCGTAAAACTGCTTCTATTGCATCAAATCTTTATCATGTTGTTCCGGAGGTATAGTGAACCGGTTCTGTTGAATATCATCGAAATGGGGTCAAAGGTCACGACACAGGAGCGACATTTATTCTACAGCCATTATCCACATAACTCGAGTAATCATTCTGGTATGTTGGAAAGCGTATCATAATCAATGCATTCCATGATTTTACTAACTTTTTTAATTTGCTGGTGAGTGGTACAACCGATTTTGTCTGACCAGCAGTTTCACAACGTAGCGGTCGACCTGTATCACTTTAGGTAGTCTACTAGGTGGCGATAGCGGTGTTATTGTTCCCAGGCTTTTCCACTTCACGATAACATCACTTATAGTTGATCTGGAGAGAAGCAGCAGTGCAGAAATTTTCCAAACACGTTTGACATTAAATGGAATCCTGTGGCCGTGTCACGTTGGAAGTCAACGAAGTCTGCTGTGCAGCTCACTCTACTGCTTGTCTATATTATTCGTCAGCAAACGTGCATCTCTTTATATCTGTATGGCATACAGAGGATGTACATACATTCTTAGAACGATTTTCCCTCAATATAATTAATGTTTAAAATATTTTTTTCTTTCGTAAATGTTCAGTCTAAAATGTTATGTCTAATAGCCCTTTCTCTACACCATTTCCAAGATAACAAGGCATTTCTTGAAACTGATAATCATATTTTATTACACTCCTTTTTCACTGCTTTCCATAGTCCAATCATTGCTTTAGGTCTGCATTTAGAAAGCGCGCTTTTCTTAGATTTGCTTTCTTAGATGTTCTTACTTAGATGTTCTTTCTGATAGCTCTTTCTCTGGACTATGAACCTACAACTAGATTTCCAAGATAACAGGCCATTTCTTAAAACTGCTAGTGGTATTTTATTCCACTCCTCTTCCACTGCTTTCCAGAGTCCAATCATTGTTTTAGGTATGCGTTTAGAAAGCGCTCCTTTCTTAGATGCCCTTCCTTAAATGTTCTGTCTGATAGCCCTTTCTGTGGACTGTGAACCTACATCTAGATTTCCAAGATAACAGGACATTTCTTATATTTGGTAGTGGTATTTTATTCCACTCCTCTTCCACTGCTTTCCATAGTTCAATCATTGTTTTAGGGTCTAAGTTTAGAAAGCGCTCCTTTCTTAGATGTTCTTTTAAATGTTCTGTCTGATAGCAATTTCTCTGGACTATGAACCTACATTTAGATTTCCCAAATAACAAGGCATTTCTTAAAATTGGTAGTGGTATTTTATTCCACTCCTCTTCTACTGCTTTCCATAGTCCAATCATTGTTTTAGGTCTGCGTTTAGAAAGCGCTCCTTTCTTAGATGTTCTGCCTGATAGCCCTTTCTCTGGACTATGAACCTACATCTAGATTTCCAAGATAACAGGGCATTTCTTAAAATTGGTAGTGGTATTTTATTCCACTCCTCTTCCACTGCTTTCCATAGTTCAATCATTGTTTTAGGTATACGTTTAGAAAGCGCTCCTTTCTTAGATATTCTTTCCCAAATGTTCTGTCTGATAGCCCTTTCTCTGGACTATGAACCTACATCTAGATTTCCAAGATAACAGGGCATTTCTTAAAATTGGTAGTGGTATTTTATTCCACTCCTATTCCGCTGCTTTCCATAGTCCAATCATTGTTTTAGGTCTGCGTTTAAAAAGCGCTCGTTTTAGCAGTCCTAAAGCACAATAGTTCTTTAGCGACACATCAAGGGACCTTGAAGGAATATGAGCATAAGGTATAGACGTTATACCAGCCTCTTTAAACCAGAACATTTTAGCAATATCTTTATACCAGCTCTCCTTAGCAGTCCGAAGACAAAATAGTCCATCGGCGACACATCAAGGGACCTTGAAAGAATATGAACATAAGTTACAGATTTTATACCAGTCTCTTTATAAACTTTATACCAGCTCTTATTAGCAGTCCGAAGGAACAATAGTCCATCGGCGACACATCAAGGGACCTTCGAGAAATATGATCATAAGGTATAGACTTTATACCAGTTTCCTTATACAAGCTCTTTTTAGCAGTCCGAAATTACAACAGTCGATCGGCGACACATCAACTAACCTTGAAAGAATATGAGCATAAGGTATAGACTTTATACCAGTCTCTTTATACCAGTTCGTTTAAGCAGTCCGAAAGCACAATAGTTGATCGGTGACACATCAAAGGACCTTGGAGCACTATGAGCATCAGGTATAGACTTTATACCAGTCTCTTTATAGACTTTATACCAGTCTCTTTATAGATTTTATACCGGTCTCTTTATAGACTTTATACCAGTCTCTTTATAGACTTTATACCACTCTCTTTATACCAGCTCTTCTTAGCAGTCCGAAGGCACAATAGTTCATTGGCGACATATCAAGGGACCTTGGACGAATGTGAGCATAAGGTATTGACTTCATACCAGTCTCTTCATACCAGCTCTTCTTAGCAGTCCGAAGGCACAATAGTCTATCGGCGACACATCAAGTGACCTAGATGGAATGTGATCATAAGGTATAGACTTTATACCTGTCTCTTTATACCAGATATTCTTAGAAGTCCGAAGGCACAATAGTTCATCGGCGACACATCAAGGGACCTAGAAGGAATATGAGCAAAAGATATAGACTTTATACCACTTTGATTGTTTTTTAAGAAATAGAGTGGTAGATTTGAATGTGCGACTGGTACCCTTATCCTAAGGTTCTACTCTTTGAAGGCTCTGTGGATAAAGGAATGGCATTTCCTCTTTAAAAATAGGAGTTAAAACCCTTTTTATAGTAATAAGTAAAATTAATTTTATCATTCTTTTGAACTTCTCATAACTTTTATTTTACATTGTACGAGAAACCAGCAATAATCATTAATCCTTTACTGAAACTTTATTTGGATTCTTGGTACCAAGTTTGTAAATATTTTTCTGCTGTTTTTGCGATAGTAAATCGACCTTTTGGGTTACAGTCGTTTAGGTAGACTCATGCTTCATCAATAATCACTATAAATTTCCATCTGTCTTAGGCTAAGTGATTTTTATAGAAAAGTCTGCACCGTGTTCTACGTACAGGAAATCCCTAGGCAAAATGAGGTGGACATTACGTTTCTTTTTTTTTTTTTCCGGATTCAAATCTTTGCTTAATATCTTGTTTACAGTTGATACAGAGATATTTAACGACTTAGCGATTGCTCTTTAAGTCGGTGGCTTTTGATTTAAGACCAGAGATATTTTTTTATTTTAAAATAGTGGTCTAAATACGTACCTCCTTCGGTTATTCGTTTGGTGTTCTTTCTCCTGTGAAAAGCAATGCTTGACAGATTTTTCCCCTATCCTAATATATAATTTGCTAGAGTCCACCTCTGTGCCACTTTTTAAGTCGTCATAGGAACAACCGAGAAACAAATGTTTGTGAAGTCACGCTTAGATTTTCGTGTTTTCATCTAGGTGACGTCATCCCCTACACGCGCAGTCCACGCGTATACTACTTTGTTTTGTTGTCATAACAACAAAGAGCACAGCTGTTGGTGTGACGTCATCTAATCTAAGTCATTCTCACATGACGTCAGAGATGCGTTACGTCACACGGACAACTCTAGCGATACGAAAATGTTTTTGGTTGGAGGTTTAACGACCACCGTTAGCAACTCAGTGGGCTATAAGCAGTCGCCCGTCCCTAATTTGGGGTCACTGGTTCCAGGGAAGGGAGAGAGGCATTGCAGTAAGACAAACACAACATCCATGCCTCACCGGAATTTGAACCCGCACCCTTTCGGACAAATGATCTTAGACCACTGCGCCACCGGGGCGGCTACGAAAAACTACTTTACATCAGGAATTTTGGTTCACTACCTGAACCGCTGTTTAACCATCTGTATGTGGCAACGTCAAGAGTACGACGATCTGATGATGTCAAGATAAAAACAGTTCACGGAAAAGAACAGAGGAAATCGATACAGGGTTCACAGTCAGTGTATACAAAAAATGTTGTGTACAAGGAAGTGTTGACAAAATAGGGACTAAAGGTTTTACAAAACACATAACAAACAGACAGCCCGTCGTATAAAATTTCATAGCCACCTGCCCGGCAAATTTTCAGAAAGCTGTGAACCAACGTTACCATCTATTGACGTGGAACTCAAGAACTCAATAAATAAATGTCAATTATTTCTGTATTATAAATTTCATTTTCCCCGTCATTATTGACGGGCTTTCATCTAGTTATTAATAATATTGCTAATTTTTCACTTAGAAATGCTAATTCCACGATTTTCACAGCACTTTTTTTTTTTTTTTTTGATTGGAGGTTTAACGACCACCGTGAGCAACTCAATGGGCTATAAGCAGTCTCGCGTCCCTAATTTAGGGCCACTGGTTCCAGGAAAGGGAAAGAACCAGTGCCGTAAGACAAACACAACATCCATACTTCACCGGGACTCGAACCCGGACCCCTTTCGGACGAATGATCAAAGGCCATCGCTTAGACCACTGCGCCACCGGGGTGGCTTTCACAGCATTACAGAATACGAATATTTCTTTTTGTAAAGAGCAGAAACGTAATTTTATGTCCACGACTTGTTTACGTGCTCCTTATTCTTATCTGCCAAAACATCTGCCGCAGTTAAATAACGTCTGTTAGGACGATATCGAACTGCGGCGGATGTTTGTTCCGTGCTCGCTGTTGCCAGTTTCAATTCTTTGAACTTCTATTGTTTTGTTGTAATTTTTTATCAAACACTTTCTAAAGATTTGTGAATATCCTCTGTATGTCTGTGATGCGTTGGTTCAAAATACTACTCAAAAGGGGGTTTCCGAAAAATCTTGATAATGTAACATAAATACACAATTGGGGTAGACCAGGAACATCAAATAGAAGTCATCGCTTTTTCCACGTTTATAAGTGAGTCACGGAAATATTCTCATCGGCCACCACCGGGAATGGAACCCAGGGTCTTCCTGTTTTGCGCCGGATATTCTTCAATTACACCTCAGCAGCCTCGAAATTCTCCAGACTCACAAAAGACAAACTGCCAAACCACATGGCAGGGTTGCTTCTTTACAGCTCCGCACAATGCTGGCTGGCGATGAGAAATTTTTCCGTGACTCACTTATAAACGTGGAAAGAGCGATTACTTCTATTTGATGTAACATGAATTGCTTACAAACGGCATGGCCCATGTAACATAAATTGCTTACAAGCGGCGTCTCACATGTAACATAAACTGCTTACAAGCGGCGTGGCACATGTAACATAAATTGCTTACAGGCGGCGTGGCACATGTAACATAAATTGCTTACAAGTGGCGTGGCCCATGTAACATAAATTGCTTACAAGCGGCGTGGCACATATAACATAAATTGCTTACAAGCGGCTTGGCCCATGTAACATAAATTGCTTACAGGCGGCGTGGCACATGTAACATAAATTTCTTAGAAGCGGCGTGGCACATGCAACATAAATTGCGTGCAGGCGGCGTGGCACATGTAACATAAATTGCTTACAAGCGGCGTGGTACATGTAACATAAATTGCTTACAAGCGGCGTGGCACATGTAACATAAATTGCTTACAAGCGGCGTGGCATATGTAACATAAATTGCTTAAAAGCGGCGTGGCACATGTATCATAAATTGCTTACAAGCGGTGTGGCACATGTAACATTAATTTCTTACAAGCGGCGGGGCACATGTAACATAAATTGCTTACAAGCGGCGGGGCACATGTAACATAAATTGCTTACAAGCGACGTGGCACATGCAACATAAATTGCTTACAAGCGGCGTGGCACATGTAACATAAATTGCTTACAAGCGGCGTGGCCCATGTAACATAAATTGCTTACAAGCGGCGTGGCACATGTAACATAAATTGCTTAAAAGCGGCGTGGCACATATAACATAAATTGCTTACAAGCGGCGTGGCACATGTAACATAAATTGCTTACAATCGGCGTAGCACGTGTAACATAAATTGCTTACAAGCGGCGTGGCACATGTAACATAAATTGCTTACAAGCGGCGTGGCACATGTAACATAAATTGCTTAAAAGCGGCGTGGCACATGTATCATAAATTGCTTACAAGCGGTGTGGCACATGTAACATTAATTTCTTACAAGCGGCGTGGCACATGCAACATAAATTGCTTACAAGCGGCGTGGCACATGTAACATAAATTGCTTACAAGCGGCGTGGCACATGTAACATAAATTGCTTACAAGCGGCGTGGCACATGTAACATAAATTGCTTAAAAGCGGCGTGGCACATATAACATAAATTGCTTACAAGCGGCGTGGCACATGTAACATAAATTGCTTACAATCGGCGTAGCACGCGTAACATAAATTGCTTACAAGCGGCGTGGTACATATAACATAAATTGCTTAAAAGCGGCGTGGCACATGTATCATATATTGCTTACAAGCGGTGTGGCACATGTAACATTAATTTCTTACAAGCGGCGTGGCACATGTAACATATATTGCTTACAAGCGGCGTGGCCCATGTAACATAAATTGCTTACAAGCGGCGTGGCACATGTAACATAAATTGCTTAAAAGCGGCGTGGCACATATAACATAAATTGCTTACAAGCGGCGTGGCACATGTAACATAAATTGCTTGCAATCGGCGTAGCACGTGTAACATAAATTGCTTACAAGCGGCGTGGCACATGTAACATAAATTGCTTACAAGCGGCGTGGCACATGTAACATAAATTGCTTACAAGCGGCGTGGCACATGCAACATAAATTGCGTACAGGTGGCGTGGCACATGTAACATAAATTGCTTATAAGCGGAGTGGCACATGTAACATAATTTGCTTACAAGCGGCGTGGCACATATAACATAAATTGCTTGCAAGCGGCGTGGCACATGTAACATAAATTGCTTACAAGTGGTGTGGCACATGTAACATAAATTGCTTATAAACGGCGTGGCACATGTAACATAAATTGCTTACAAACGGCGTGGCACATGTAACATAAATTGCTTAAAAGCGGCGTGGCACATGTAACATAAATTGCTTACAAGCGGCGTGGCACATGTAACATAAATTGCTTGCAAACGGCGTGGCACATGTAACATAAATTGCTTACAAACGGCGTGTCACATGTAACATAAATTGCTTACAAACGGCGTAGCACGTGTAACATAAATTGCTTACAAGCGGTGTGGCACATGTAACATAAATTGCTTATAAGCGGCGTGGCACATGTAACATAAATTGTTTATAAACGGCGTGGCACATGTAACATAAATTGCTTACAAACGGCGTGCCACATGGAACATAAATTGCTTACACGCGGCGTGACTCAAAGCGCTTTACTAGTGTTCGTTGGTAGGCAATGTATTTCCAGTTAGGCTACCATCCCCGATGGCCGAGGCGTCAGAGGCGTTGCTTTCTGACTAGTCGTCCGAGTTCATGTCTGTGAAGATACATGGATGCGTTTTCCTTACGGCGATGAATCCCCTCTTCTGTGTAAGCAGCATTCCCAAATTAGAGACGAGTGAGTGCTCATTGCCCGTTGAGTTGCTTATATTAGGTGTATGCAAACGTTCTACCCGTTTTTGTAATAGATGCAAATTCCGATCGGAGTAGTTAGGTCACAGATGACGCTGCGATGCCGAATTTTCAGCCAGTAAAGCGTGGAGCATATAGAGGCACTAGGTTTGTCCGAGTAAGTCATTCGTGAAGGAAATCACGGACGGTGCAACATGGCATGAGGTAAGGAGCACATTAGACATTGTTTACTGTACGGGTTCGATAAAAGCAGTTCTTATCCGCGGCTTGCCGCAACATCTGTGAAATGTATGGGGAGGACGTAATTGATGAAAGCACATGTCGCCGTTGGTTTCAGAAATTCCAGGAAGAGACAGAAGATGTAAAGGTCAACCACGTCCTGGACGTCCATCCGTTGTTTCTGACCAGAATGTGGACCAATCCATAACAAATGACCCTCATCCAACCGTTCGGGAATTAGCGGAAACGTCAGTACACAGAACAACAGTCGAAAGACGGATGCATGCTCTTGGGTTCATCACAAAGTTCGGCAACAGGGTTACGCACCAGCTTTCTGGATAGCAACGAGAGGAAATAATCCGTTTCAGTGTTTCTTTGCTTTGTCGTCACAGAAATGAACCATTTTTGGGACGAATAGTAACGGGTGATGAGAAATGGGTACTGTACCGTAATGTAAAGCGTCGACGGACTGTGTGCCAAGGTGCGGAGCCTGATCCATGGACCTCAAAAGGAGGACTGCATCCTAAAAATATTTTGTTGAGTGTTTGGTGGGATGTCCAGGGAATAATCCACTGGGAGGTGCTGGCACCTAACCGAACGATAAATGCTGACCTCTGCTGCCAACGGTTGGACAGATTGCGAGAACAACGGACATCGCAGCGGCCAGTACTCGTCAATAGCAAAGGCGTGATCCTTCCTCATGATAACGCCAGACTTCATGCTGCTTTAATCACTCGGCAAAAATTACTGGACTTTTGTTCGGAAGTATTACATCATCCGGCGTATTTCCGTGACCTGTCATCTACGGACTACCGCCTTTTTCAAACGTTACAGAACGCCAAACCTTCCATGACGTGGACGATGTGAAAACGGAATGACATGGGTTTTTGGACTCTTAAAACAGAGTTTTTTCGGTGTGGGATTCACCTATTCATAGATAGCAAGGGGTCGCACAGAATGATGACAATTTTGTGAAATCCTAGGTACGTTATTTGTTGTGGACTCGTCCTTTTTTGTAGCAAACCGGTTAGAACTTATTGACACACCCAATTGTATTCGTTACATCCCTTGCCTTCCGTAACAAAACCGATGTAATTTTCGTAGAGTTTCCAGAAATGTAACGTTCATCCGTGGACGTATTGTTAAATATCCCCTCTCAACGAATTGAACCGTTTCTGGCATTTGCACTTTTAAACGCCAGTATTCTCCATAATTGCGATCTTTTAACCCGAAGGAATAAAGTTGGCTGTAGCAAGGACATGCGGCTGTAAAAAGCTCGTCCTTCCAAATTATGTGAGCCCATTTGGAAGTCTCTCGAGTAGATACTTTGTGCTGCACCAGAAAGCAAAAGAAAATCTATTAATTTTTAAAGCACGTTCCTCATAACTATATATTTGCATATATCGACGGCAGGTACTCTCACAGTAGATTGTAGGCAGCCATGAGCACGACCAGACAGTCGCCATCCGTGACAGATAAAAGGTAATAAATTATGTGTGCGGCATGTTATTCTGTACGTGTTCAAGGAACGAGTGAATTTTAACTTGCCTTCCATGGATCATACCAAATCCGAAAGGAATCCTTTTTCCAGAAGATATTACTTTGTCTGGTTTCAAAACTCCTTTGAAGGATATTGATCAGAGCCTCTAGCCGGGTGGTTGGGTGGTCAGAGGTGCATGCTTCTGGCTAGTCGTCCGAGATGTGTCCGTGTAGGAGTGACGGATGAGGCATGTATGGTATGTCTCCTACGGCGTCAATTACCTCACTTCCCCGGCACCCGTAACCACAAATCAGGGACGGAGATTTCTTACAGTTATTAGATTTGTTGATGGTTGTTGTGAAACCAACGTATAAAAAAATCGAGACAGTACAATGGTATTGTGGCCATGGTATTCATGCTATGCGTCTTTCTCATTCCAAGATATTTGTGGGTGTGAAATAAAACGAATGATTCGAAAGCATGCATTTATTTAAGTACAACCCATTGCGTTTATTAGCGTCCCTCACGGCCACACTCCGGTACATACTAAGTGGAATTAAGACATGACATAAAAAAAATAAGGATTACTATTTCATGTCATTTAGCGGTAGTTAGGTAGCAGGATTTATGAAGTCATAAATTATATACAGTGTACCTTGGATAATTCGAAGCTGAAGGGACCACAAAAATAATTCAAATTATCGACAAATTCGAGTTAGGCAAGTTTGAATATGGGCACATTCAAATACTGTAAAAAAAACAACATATTTATTCATAACATAGAAAACAAAGTATAGCGCGGTAAATTAAAAAAAATGTAAAAAAAACGGGACATTTTGGCCTGCTCATTGAAATTTATGTTATGGGTAAGGGTAAATTCCTAAAGTTTATCGAGTGAATGAAATAGAGAGTCACTTACATTCTGCTGTCCTTCAACAAATTTCCTTAACTGTTGGAGGTGAACAAAGGCCTCTACTGAATTTGGAATGCGCTCTTCAGAAAATTCTGGCCGTTCCAGTTCTTCATCTGAAGGTACACAGCAGGTCTTCTTATTCATAACATCAGCCAAGATCTCATCATCTGTGAGCTCACCACAAACAGCTAAATTGTCATCAACGCTCACAAAAGCCTCATACGGTACATCACGGCCTACGTCTTCTCAGTCTCCACAGTGGATATAATCTCCTCGCCACCAATACCTTGATGTAGTTGAGACTCATCATCGGGGAGCTGGGAGCCAGCTTTTCCGAAGCAATCGGCAATGGTTTCAGGTTTAACTTGTTGCTTCATCCAGAACTTGGAACTTCATACCATTTTTAAAAGGTAATTGTTGAAAATACGAGAAAACAAAAATGGGTTTTTCTTCGAATTAAACAAAAAAAAAGTTCGAATTAAAGGTTTTTTTAAACATTATTTACAGTATACAGAAAGTTCAAGGGACTAAATGAAAAATTCGAATTAACCAAGAATTCGAATTAAAAACGTTCGAATTAAAGGTTTTTTTAAACATTATTTACAGTATATAGAAAATTCAAGGCACTCAATGAAAAATTCGAATTAACTAGGAATTCGAATTAAAAACCTTCGAATTAGACAAGTTACACTGTATAATGAATGTTGTTTTCCTAAAACCAATGAAAGGAGTTATGCGAGTCCCAAAAGAACAGGGTTACAAATTTTAAAGATGACAATCCGATTTTTGTCGTAAATGTGACAAGGATCGTAAGTCAGATAAAATCCGAAAACTTTCGTCCTCCTGGAGCGGGATTCGAACCCGCGTCTTCCAGATAGCACCCAGGTATGCTAACCACTACCCCACCCAGAACGACCAAGTTTCAAGTTTCTGATCAATTTGAATAAAACCATGACATTTACGCCAAAAATCGAATTGTGATCTTCAAAATTTGTATTATATGGCGTAATCCCGTATGTCTTTCTTTATTTATCTGCTTCTCCGGGCATTCACGGGATAGGATTCTTAACCTCCAGATTCGCTAAACATGAATGCCGGTTGCTTCGACTAGCGAATCCTGTAATGGTTATTTTCAAATTGATCGGAAACTTGAAACTTGGTCGTTCTGGGAGGTGTAGTGGTTAGCATACCCCGGCGGTATATGGGTGATGCGGTTTTGAGTCCCGCTCCAGGACGATGAAAATTTTCAAGTTTTCAGATTTTATCTGACTTACGATCCTTGTCCAATTTACGCCAAAAATCGGATTGTCATCTTCAAAAATTGTATTATATGGCGTAATCCCGTATGTCTCTCATGAGAACAGGGTAATTCAGAAAGAATCATCCTATTTCGAAAATTTATATTTCGAAAAATTAACAATACAGAATGATAAGTAATACATCAATGTAAAGGGAAAATGTCTAAGTTATTTTGTTTTTTTTTACAAATGTTCGCTATGACCTTTACACGTATAATGTCAACGCGATATGAAAATTCCTGCCAAACACGTTCTTATGTGTCGTTGGTAACTGTTTCTAAAGCTGCAAAAATGCGTTGTTTAATTCCGTTCGTGTTCGATGCATGCATGCGGATTTTCGGAGCCCCATATGCAAACGTTATAACGATTCACTTTGCTACTTAAATGGAAAGTGGCCTTGTCATTGAAGACGAGTCGGGTGCAAAACTCGTTCACCTCCATATCCTCTTGCATGTAAAAGCCGGAGGTTCATTCGTTGTAACTCATCACAAGGCTTCAGTGCTTGCAAGTTATGCAATTTCTATAGCTTGTAACATAATTTTTTCCTCAACACACACCAAACAGTAGGCTGAGGAATCTCCAATTCTCGACCCGCGTGAATGGTCGATTTCTTCGGGCTGTGTAGAAAAGTCTCTTTCACTCTTTCAACATACTCTGCAGATACGCCTCGTTGCACTGGCCTTTCTCCTTTACAAAGACATCCAGTGTCCTCGAACAGATGATATCACCTGCGAATACTCTGATCCCTCTGTGGATTAATTTGGTACTTTCTACGAAATTCACGCTGATAACCGACTGACATCGTGCAAACGAGAGCCCACAAAAAGCTTTCTGCTGGCTAGACGCCACTTTCACTTCTTCGCCAAAAGAGTTTCATAAAAGACCCAATAGCGCCATCTGTTGTGCATAATCTAAAACTTAGACATTCTCCCTTTACATTGATGTATTATTTATCATTCTGTATTGTAAAATATAGGTTCACATAAGGTATTTACCTAAGGTACTTCAGACTTCTTTGCAACATAGATATAATGTGAGATACATAGTTTCTTTTTCCGAAAGTTACGCTTTATAATTCAAAACCACTCTAAAATAATCGATATTCATAATTAACGTTTGTATTTTTGCTCTTAATGTTCATGTAGCTTGTAGCTTCTGCTCCATTTTGTCATGTGGTTGTAGATTCAGAAAAGGTTGAAGATTCTCTGCTCTGGAGAAAAAAAGCTCATAACGTAAATGTCTTTATGTACTTCTACTTTATTTAAAAAAAACATAACCATACGAAGAAATAGTTCCTAAATAAAACCTTAACGGCCAGACGAAACATGTAACAGAAGTCAAACTTACGGAAATCATGTTTTATTTCTCCTGCACAGATATACATGAAGCACTTCACATTACAAATCGGTATCAACACTCCTCATTAAACGCTCCACAAGCAACTGTTTTATCGTAGTTTATATCTCTGGTTCTTATCTAATAACAAGCATACTTCACGTTCATTCCACCTCAATTATGTTGCCAACAGTATTCGTTTGAGAGAAAAGATATCACGTTAAGTGTGAAGTATAACTGAGAACAAACTCAAGATTTACATAGGGAAATAATCTAAAAAGGAAAGTTAATTTAAAATATACGTCACAACTGATTGACCTTAGTAGTAAAAGTAATGCAGAGCAGAGAGACGTAGTGCTTCTCGTAGGAATACCTCCCACAGATGAGGTTTGAACCTGACTACATTCTCCTGTTAAAAATGTAAAGGCTTTTCCCTCTTCTACTTGTAAGGATAAACGAGGTAGATCTCGATCCCCAAACATGTAATCAAATACTTTGAATTTCCTCATCTCTGTTGTAGCAACGAATGACTTCAGAAGCTGGTCTTGGGTTCGTGTAACTGAAAAGTCTGTTCATGCAAACATTTATTTCCCCCTTCTACACTTAATTATAAACAAGGTAGCTATCGTGCCCTGAATGTGTTAACAAATACTTCGAACTTCTTCATTTTTGTTGCAGCAAGGGATAGCCCCAGAAGCTGGCATTTGTTTTGTTTCGTAAACTCTATTCATGTAAATATTTCTTGAAAAAGAAAAAAAAACAACATGTGTTTTAGTCACTAAACCGACGTAGCGAAAACGGAATTTGATTTCAACCTTTTTAGAAACAACCCATCCCATTTCAGGATCTCATCTGACAGTCAGTCTTGTATGTTTCATCTGAAATTAATCAATGCAATAAGTAGGGGATGAGACCTTTCGTTTCATTTTGCTAAATTCCATTCACTTCAGTTTACTACTTTAAAAAAATAAATACCAATTTCTATTGACAAACGGCGATTACTAAACACTAAATTCTATTCACTAATGTTAACAACTACATACTAATTTTTAATTTTTCTGTTAACAACTAAATAATAATTTTTAATTTTGCTGTTAACAACTAAATACTCATTTCTGTTAACCACGGATGGTAACTAAATTCTAAATACTATCTCTATTTTTTTTCCGTTCGGAGGTTTAATGACCACCGTAATTCTAAGCTTTACTCTCTACAGTTGCTAAAAACAACTAAATAGTCAATGTTATTCACTACTAGTGGCTAAAAGTTATAAATACTAACCTATACTTCGAGTGTTTACGAGTGCTAATCTCTTATGTTTGTATGCATTCTGTATATCTAGAAACGGTATGGACCCTTTCTCGACCATTGCGCCCAACGGACCGTTACATTCAAACAAACACAGAATCCTGAGTAGCCAGGACAGCATGAGAAGGATTTTCTACCCACCATGTTCATTGAAATTGCACGGCTGCCGAGGGATTAGCGGAAGTCACTCTCAGTCGTCATTGTTAAAAAAACGGTATGAAACCTTCCTCGACCATAGCGTCCAACACGCCGTTACATTCAAACAGACACAAGATCCTGAGTCGCCCGAACATCATGAGAAGGATTTTCTACCGAAGATGTTCATTGAAATTGCACGGCTGCCTAGGGATTAGCAGAAGTCCCTCTCAGTCGTCATTGTTAAAAAACGGTATGAAACCTTCCTCGACCATAGCGTCCAACACGCCGTTACATTCAAACAGACACAAGATCCTGAGTCGCCCGAACATCATGAGAAGGATTTTCTACCGAAGATGTTCATTGAAATTGCATGGCTGCCGAGGGATTAGCAGAAGTCCCTCTCAGTCGTCATTGTTAAAAAAAACGGTATGAAACCTTCCTCGACCATAGCGTTCAACACGCCGTTACATTCAAACAGACACAAGATCCTGAGTCGCCCGAACAGCATGAGAAGGATTTTCTACCCAAGATGTTCATTGAAATTGCACGGCTGCCGAGGGATTAGCAGAAGTCCCTCTCAGTCGTCATTGTTAAAAAAAACGGTATGAAACCTTCCTCGACCATAGCGTTCAACACGCCGTTACATTCAAACAGACACAAGATCCTGAGTCGCCCGAACATCATGAGAAGGATTTTCTACCGAAGATGTTCATTGAAATTGCATGGCTGCCGAGGGATTAGCAGAAGTCACTCTCAGTCGTCATTGTTGTCGTTAAACAAACAGGTGAGTTGGTTTGTCCCGGGAGCTATATCATTCAGCCTTCTGCATCGCTCAGTAGATCTCTTGCTTTGTTGACACGTGCTTCGTTTGGCTGTGGTATTTTGTATTGTCCCAAAAGAGCAGTACATTAGGCGAAATTTATATTGCTCAATCAAATAAACAGATTCAAAGCATACATTTTACAAGAAAGAATAAGAAAAGGATAAAGTAAACAAGATTTCCCAGGTGTTACCACTCCCTCCTATCTGCCTAAGGCTCTCATTAGAAGGATTCACTGCTTGCTCAAAGGAAACGTCCGGAAGTCAGTGTATGTCGAGGCTAGAGATCGGAAGTTTCGATTGTTGATCCAGCACTAATTCTTTTTTTGTTACTGCAAAGGAATTATATTCGGAAACGAACAGCAAACATTTTCGGGCGTTATGGTATACTGAGAGGCAAAACATTTTACGATCGCGGTCGTTAAAGAGTTAAAATTAATGTAACTTTTTACCTGTGCCATCATCAATTAGTTTTTAACGTAGAACTACGTCATTCTCCGCGCTCAGAAGGCGGTAACATCGAAGAACGGATGCAAAGAAAACATGTCACAATTTGAACGCTTAAATCTTCGAAACTAATAATTGTAGAGTAATAAATAATACATAATTAGATAGTTAATAGAGTCCCAGTTATAACAAAACAAGTTTCAACCCACCACTGCTTAACTCTTCGATACAGTAGCGTTAGCAATTTAAACTAAATTTCGCGTGATTTCGTTTCGCCTCACGCCGTATTAAGGTTGATAACTAGTGAATAGGTAATGATAACGATGACATTAGCCCTGCATTTCGCAACTAACAGTCAGAACTAACGGACGTATGTGATTCATCGAAATAAAGTGGATTTACAATTTATTTATTTTTTTAGATAAAGAAATATTTGGTGACGAACATTTAGAAATGCCGCGAAAATCAGGGGGAAATTACTATAAGAACCGAAGAAAGTTGGAGAAACAGCTGGAGAAAAACGAGAGGAATCCGAAAAGGCCCGCTAAGTCATCAAATGAAAGGCCACTGGAATGTATGGAGCGTGTCACATGATTTCGACTTTAAGGCCACAACTTTTCACTTCAACTGTACAAATTGAGTCTAAACAGCAAGAAGATATGAAGATTTATGTCATCGATCCAAACTTTCAGATTTTCCCACTGAGCATGGAATATAAAATGTACATCGCCAGTCTTCCCAACTTCGCTGGATTATGAATGCATTGCGTCAGAAACCTTTGCACAGAGATATATTATATATAAACCTTTGCACAGAGATATATTGCGTCAGAAACCTTTGCACAGAGATATAACCTTTGCACAGAGATATATTGCGTCAGAAACCTTTGCACAGAGATATATTATATATAAACCTTTGCACAGAGATATATTGCGTCAGAAACCTTTGCACAGAGATATAACCTTTGCACAGAGATATATTGCGTCAGAAACCTTTGCACAGAGATATATTATATATAAACCTTTGCACAGAGATATATTGCGTCAGAAACCTTTGCACCTTTGCACAGAGATATATTGCGTCAGAAACCTTTGCACAGAGATATATTATATATAAACCTTTGCACAGAGATATATTATATATAAACCTTTGCACAAAGATATATTGCGTCAGAAACCTTTGCACAGAGATATATTATATATAAACCTTTGCACAGAGATATATTATATATAAACCTTTGCACAGAGATATATTATATATAAACCTTTGCACAGAGATATATTGCGTCAGAAACCTTTGCACAGAGATATAACCTTTGCACAGAGATATATTGCGTCAGAAACCTTTGCACAGAGATATATTATATATAAACCTTTGCACAGTGATATATTGCGTCAGAAACCTTTGCACAGAGATATATTGCGTCAGAAACCTTTGCCCAGAGATATATTATATATAAACCTTCGCACAGAGTTATATTGCGTCAGAAACCTTTGCACAGAGATATAACCTTTGCACAGAGATATATTGCGTCAGAAACCTTTGCACAGAGATATAACCTTTGCACAGAGATATATTGCGTCAGAAACCTTTGCACAGAGATATATTATATATAAACCTTTGCACAGAGATATATTATATATAAACCTTTGCACAGAGATATATTGCGTCAGAAACCTTTGCACAGAGATATATTATATATAAACCTTTGCACAGAGATATATTATATATAAACCTTTGCACAGAGATATATTGCGTCAGAAACCTTTGCACAGAGATATAACCTTTGCACAGAGATATATTGCGTCAGAAACCTTTGCACAGAGATATATTATATATAAACCTTTGCACAGAGATATATTGCATCAGAAACTTTTGCACAGAGATATAACCTTTGCACAGAGATATATTGCGTCAGAAACCTTTGCACAGAGATATAACCTTTGCACAGAATGCCGATGCATTCTGAATCTAGACAAGAACAAGAAGAAGAAGAAGAGTACATTAGGCCCGAGACGTATCGCCAAATTTATAACAAGAAAACTAAGGAGGCAAAGAACTTGTTTCTGTAGAACGATTTTTTCAGAAACAATTTTAGCAATAACTACTGACAATGATGATTCTACGCCTTTTACTTCTACTGACATTAACTTCATCATCATCATCATTGTCAACCATTATCAATCCACTGCTGGACGAAGGTCTCAACAAGTTTCTTTCACAACAGGCTGTCTTGCGCCAGTCTCCTCCATGTCACTCCCGCATACTTTCCAATTTCATCTACCCATCCCCATACGGTCTTCTTCTGAGTCTTTTCCTGTCCCTTGGAATCCAGTCTAAATATTCGCCTGTCCATCGATGATCTGTCCTTCTGGCAATACGTCCAGCCCATTGCTATTTCAGGGATTTTACTTTGATCGTGATGTCTTCCACTCTTGTAATTTTTCTGATCCACGAGTTCCTCTTCTTATCTCTCCTGGTTACACCAAGCATGCACCTCTCCATGCTGCTTTGAGTTGCCTGCAGCCTTTGTATATCTCCTTTAGTTAAGGTCTACGTTTCTGCACCATACGTAAGCACTGGAAGGATGCATGGATCAAACACTTTTCTTTTAAGACATAATGGCATATTGAACTTGAAAATTATACTGTTTCTTCCAAAAACTCTCCAGGCAAGTTTTATACGCCTGGAGAGTTTTGTAATCGGCAAAAGTTACTATGAATTGTATATAGTATAAGTTGCTTTCAAATAAATAAAGTAAAATATTTCTTTCGTTTTATTTCTTAAAAAAATGTGTACCTCAAAAAATCTAAGTGTCACTAGTGCCGCAAATTACAACATAAGGCTGTCCTTTGTTGAATTTTTAAGTACTTACAACTAGAGAGATAGTCCCAAGAAATAGTAATAGTTGATGAAGTTCTACGTTGTAGGCTGCGGTTTAGTTGCTACTGTGCTCCTTTGTTTTCACGCTTTCCAATCGTAGGTTGACGAAGCGTATATGCTGCAGCTTTGTCTGTCTGCCTGTCCGTCAGTCCGTCTTCCGTACGCTCGATAATTCGCGTAAAAATGGTTCGATTTCGATGACATTTTAGTATCTTATAAGGAACTACCTGGGTATGAAGCCTATTGAAAATGGACGAAATGGAGTCAAAGGTCAGACCATAGGAGCGGGATCCATTCCATTGCCCTTATGCGTCATAACGTACGTAAAAATGCTTCTATTGCGACAAAACTTTACTGTGCTGTTCCGGGGGTACACTGAATTGGTTCTGTTGAACATCATTGAAATGGGAACAAAGGTCAGGACACTTAAGCGAGATTTATTTCACAGCCATTATCCTCATAACTTGAGTAAAAATGCTTCTATTGCGACAAAACTTTAGTATGTTGTTGCGGAGGTATACTGAACCAATTATGTTTAATATAATCGAAATGAGGTCAAAGGTCAGGACACATGAGCGAAATTTATTCTTTGGCCATTATTCTCATAACTTGACTAAAAATGTTTCTACTGCGACAAAACTTTAATATGTTGTTTCGGAGGTATACTGAACCAATTGTGTTTAATATAATCGAAATAAAGTCAAAGGTCAGGACACATGAGTGAGATTTATTCTTGGGCCATTATCCTCGTAACTTGACTAAAAATGCTTCTATTGCGACAAAACTTTAATATGCTGTTTCGGAGGTATACTGAACCGATTCTGCTTAATATCATCGAAATATGGTGAAAGGTCAGGACACATGAGCGAGATTTATTCTTGGGCCATTATCCTCATAACTTTACTAAAAATTCTTCTATTGCGACAAAACTTTAGTATGTTGTTCCGGAGGTATATTGAACCAATTCTGTTGAATATCATCGGAATAGGGTCAAAGGTTAGGACACATGAGCGAGATTTATTCCACGGGCATTATCCTCATAACTTGAGTAATGATTTCTGGTATTTTGGAAATCGTATCATAATCCATTTATCACATGATTTTACTAACTTGTTTTTTTTTTTCCTGTAGTGTGTATCATGTTCTTTAAAGGCGTACTGTTAGCATGCAGTATAATTTCCAAGAAAAAAGTGTTTCAATTATATTTTTTGTGCTTTATTTTATTTCCAGGATTAGCATATGCCGGAGATTCAAATCGCAAAGAGCAGAGAGGTCCGACTTTCAGAACTGAACCGGCTGCCCGAGTGGAGTTTTCGAACAGCAGCGGCACAGAAATCCGCTGCAGTGTTGACGGGCATCCGACTCCGAAACTTACGTGGCAAACAAGAGATGGCAACCCGGCAACCGACGTCCCGGGACTCAGATATCTGCGACAAGATGGGACACTGGTCTTCCCGCCATTCTCTCGCTCTGATTATAGACAGGAAGTTCACGATACAGTTTATCAATGTGTCGCCTCCAACACCGTCGGCACTGTAGTCAGTCGTGAGATCCATGTCAGAGGAGGTAAGGAAGAGTTCTACGTTTGTATTGATTTTTAAGAAAACGCAATTTTTTAGTGATCTCACGAAACATTTTTTACTCTAAAGAACATAAGTGTTGATTAAAAAGGAACGGAAGTGAATTTATGCCTTCTATTAGAGAGGGTGTTTGAAATGCAATACCTCCATATTTATGTACAAGTAGAGTGGTAAAGTACAAAATTGAAACAAAACGACAAATCTCCAAAATTTCTACTTTAATTCACATGTTTTAGTTTTTTACATAGTCTCTCTCTCACGCTCAGTACAGATACGCCAACGTTTAACAAGTTTTGACGTAGGACTAGGTCTAACTCCGCGTATAGTATGGAGCGACTTATGGCTAACCGTCTGTGAAAAAAATACGTCCCAATTATATATTTTTTTTTAATTTTTCTTTGCCACACTACACCATTCAATACACAATGAATTCACAAATACAACTTCAGTGCCAAAAAAAAAAAAAAAAAAAAAAACATGCAAATGCAAATATTATACAGTAATATTATACATATATTGAAAAGTATAAATGAAGTAATGGGAACTACAAAAACACGTATGATAACATGAATAAATTTGGTTTTTTTTTTAGTTAAAGTAAATTGAAGCACCACTACAGGTTCTTAAACAAATCAGTGCGGTGCACTATGATTGTGGCAAGAGAACCAGGGAAAAAGGCTAACAGTAGCCTGACGGGCCCCTAGTCCCCCCCCCCAAAGAACCTAAATAGCCAAGCCAAAGAACAATTTAACCATTATGCAGTAAATTAAAGTAATAATGCGTGATATATAACCAAACGTTAATCATTATAAAAAAGCCTTTGATTCGGTGAAACCATCAGCAGTTACAATGGCTCTGAAATCCTGCGGTATTGAAGATGCATATATTAATATTATAAATAACATCTATGAAAATGCAAGTGCAAAGATTAGGCTGTTTGAAAATACAACACACATAAAAATTGGAAAAGGAGTGAGACAAGGTGACACCATATCTCCGAAGCTCTTTAATGCCACATTGGAAAATGTCTTTCAATCACTGAACTGGGGAAACAAAGGGATAAAGATTAATGGAGATTATCTAACCCACCTTCGTTTTGCTGATGACATAGTCATTTTTACAACTACCCCATCAGAGCTACAGATTATGATCCAGGAACTTGCTGACAAGAGTAAAAAAGTGGGATTAAAAATGAACTTTCAGAAGACAAAAGTGATGTTCAATGCTTTTACAAGAAATGAAGATTTATCGATTGATGGAGAAAAGCTGGAGATAACAGACACATACGTTTATCTTGGACAGCAGATATCAAGTGAGGGTCACATTGGTGACGAAATTAATCGGCGTACAAAACTTGCCTGGAGAGCTTTTGGAAGAAACAGCATAAATTTCAAGAGCAATATGCCATTATGTCTTAAAAGAAAAGTGTTTGATCAATGCATCCTTCCAGTGCTTACGTATGGTACAGAGACGTGGACCTTAGCTAAAAGAGACATACAAAGGCTGCAGACAACTCAAAGGTGCATGGAGAGGTGCATGCTTGTTGTAACCAGGAGAGATAAGAAGAGGACCACGTGGATCCGAAAAATGACAAGAGTGAAAGACATCATGATCAGAGTTAAATCCCTGAAATGGCAATGGGCTGGACATACTGCCAGAAGAACAGACCATCTATGGACAGCCGAAATTTTAGATTGGATTCCAAGGGACAGGAAAAGGCGCAGAAGAAGACCACATGGAAGATGGGTGGATGAAATTCCAAAGTATGCGGGAGTGACATGGAAGAGACTGGCACAAGACAGACCGTTGTGGAGGAAACTTGGGGAGACCTTTGTCCAGCAGTGGATTGATAATGGTTGACAATGATGATGATGATGATGATGAAATCAACTATTAATTTTGAAGGTCTTTAGTTGTTTTTGAATACCAAAAAGTGTGTAATCTTCTTGAATCAAAGTGGCAACCCATTCCAGGACCTAGGGCAGGTCAAGTTAATGTTATTAAATAATAAATTAGTACGCGCTCTAGGTATTAAAAAACTATTATGTCCACGAGCGTCATGATAATGGGAACGAAAATGCAAGGTGATTAGATCTGAATATTTCTTAGCATATATACGTTCATGCATAAACAGTAATATTCGTCGAAAACTGTATAATTTATCAAATGACATTATCTGATAACTGAGAAAAAGAGAATGTACTTGTAAAGACGGATTCACCAAATGTAAAAATGTTTTTTTGTAAAACATAAATTCTATTAATATTCCCAATAGTTGTGCGACCCCAAGCCAAGAGACAAATCATTACAGCGTTAAAAATAGGTGCCGCACACTAATGGTGTTAGAATATTCGTTAACTACGTGGAGCGCAATTTGCGTCCTGAGAAATATTGTATCATCTCCTCCACGCTCCCCGTGCGCGGCGAAGATGATGCAATATTTCTGGGTGTGAGCCGCGTTTGACTCAGTTTGTCTCGGCAACCGTGAGCGCAACACGACTGTGCGTGGTATCGTTTTAAAGCTCTCGACGAGATCTATTCAAATATACTAAGAACATTTTGCAGTGGTTTGAACTGAGCATTTAAAAAGTTGTTTTCTTGCGAACCGGTGAACACTTTTGAAAATATCGCGGTTTATCTGGATAACAGTGAGTGCCAAACGACTGTGCGTGGTATACTTGTAAAGCTTTCGATAAGATCCAGTGGCGCCCATATCAGTACTCTTAGGGGGGGGGTAAGAAAAATCCTTACCTCCTTCAAGGCTGTCGAACATTTTAGTAAATGTACAAGATACTAAAATACAACAAAAATAATTGATACAATCAATCGTTAATATCTTATTGTTTTTAAAAATGCTTTAAAAATAAAAAAGGTCTCTTGTGTTTTAGTGTTTTAAATTCATCAAAACTTTGGCTATACCAACGGCTAGGGAGGGGCTGGAGCTCCCCTGCTTCCCTTTATGGGCGCCCTTGATAAGATCTATTCAAATGCATATATAACATATCGCAGTGACTTAAACTAAAATTTGTAAACATCGCCAATAGACCCTAGACATGTGGAAAAATGTTGCCTAGACTGATGAGTCAAGATTCACGTTGGTACATGCGGATGGCAGGATACGAGTAGCGCGCTAACCACATGAAGCGATGGATCCTTCTTGCCAGCAGGGTACTCTTCAAGCTGGTGGGGGTGGCATTCTCGTCTGAGGACTGTTTACGTGGACTGAAATGGGACCCTTGGTACGTGTGACATCGTCCCTCATAGGTCAACGTTACCGGGATATCCTGGACGACCATTTGCTTTCGTTTGTGCGTCTTCAACATCCCACTAGGGACTTCATCTTGCAACAAGATTATTCAGCTCCCGAATTCTATCCGAATGGTTGGATGAACACTCCACCGACGTGACCTCGCTTCCTTGGCCTGCAAGGTCACCTGGGCTTAATCCCATCGAGCACATCTGGGATGCCGCGGAATGCACAGAATGAAGGCAAGCAAAAGTGAAGAAAATTGAAACGTGAGGTATAAGCAAGTTATGAAAAACGTAAGAAGACTGCAGTCCAACGAACTAGGGAGTGTCGAGAAAGCCTGAAAGCAGCTTGAATTATATCCACCAAATGTTTCAGATGCCTTCCTACAACTGGCCAGAAAGAGACACGGCAACATAACAATTATTATGTTGGGCGATTTGAACTTCGACATCAAAGACAGAGCAATGGATTGCGACAAAACTTTATCATGTTGTTCTACGAGTCCCTTAAGAACACTCAAGGCCAGTGCCAAGGTGAACGTTTTGTTGTCCAGCGTCACACGTCCAGAAGACCTAGTGTCATGGCGTGGGGTGCAGTTGACTACGATGCCAGATCACATTTGGTGTTAATTACATGCACTTACGTTAATGAGATCCTGAATCGGTGGCCCTACCTTTTCTGAACGCTTACTCCGGTGCGATTTTCCAACAGGACAAAGCTCGTCAGCATACTGCTGCTGCCTTATAGTGTCTGTGCTGTGAGAGCTTGACGTCAAGGCACTGACACTCTGCCATGGCCAGCCGCATCGCCCAACCTTATCGCTGATTGAAAATGTGTGGGACGGGTTATACACACACCACCCCTACCACACAATCAGCAGGAATGGCGTAAGAAGATTCACGCTGCATGAGATGGCTTACTTCAAGACACCATTAGGAACCTGAACAAGCCGCCCCGGTGGCGCAGTGGTCTAAGGCGCTGGCCTCTGATCATTCGTCCGTAAGGGGTCCGGGTTCGAATCCCGGTGAGGCATGGATGTTGTGTTTGTCTTACGGCACTGGCTCTCTCCCTTCCCTGGAACCAGTGACCCTAAATTAGGGACGGGCGACTGCTTATAGCCCGTTGAGTTGCTCACGGTGGTCGTTAAACCTCCAATCAAAAAAAAAAAAAAAAAAAAAATAAAAGAACCTGTACAACTCCATGCCGAGACGTCTGGCATGCTGTGTGAGCAAACATGGCGTCCCGACGCCATACTGAGAGACACTACTTATTGGCGTGTAGCTCAATAAATATTGTCCATATCAGTATCAATGTTTAATCATTTATTCTTCCTGGTAACCTTTACCTTCCTCCCGAATAGCATTGCAATCCGACACGTCCTTCTGGATGCAACTATTTTTTTGACGATTAGTGTATTTAGAAATGCTAATTTCATGACCTTTAAAGCGTTTTTTAATTACAGAACAGGAATATTTTTCTTCGTAAAGAGCACCTACTCATGGCTCATTTACGTCCGCCATTTTCTTAATAGACGATATTTAACGGCAGCAGATGTTTCTTTCGTGTTCATCTAACACGCCGTTGCCAATTTCGATTCATTGAACTTCTTTAATTTTCTGTAGTTTCTTATCAAAAACGTTCTAAAAATGTGTGAGCCATTTTGACCAGCTTCTGTATATTATAAAAACTTGGATTTTGTTTGTTACTACAGTATTGCAACTCAACCTGGATGTTATAATAAAATGCCTGGTTAAAATGTTCAATTAAAACATTCAACGTTCAACTGATTTTTTTATGTTCTTCCGTGAAGATAAATCAACTGATAGGTTCCAAAATAAACTATAACCTCATAAAGTACACTGAAGTGCAATTGAATTAGAAGTACCTGCCTAGTAACGTGTAGCACCACCTTTCGCCCTGATGTCGGCGGCGATTCGTCTCGGCATGGACTCGACAAGACACCGCAAGCGTCGAGAAGCCACACGGATTAACGAACCCTGAACAAGCTCCCATAGTTCACGAAGATTTGATAGAGGGAGTTCATCGAACATCTCTCTCGATGTCATCCCAGATGTGCTCGATGGGATTTAGGTCAGGTGACCTAGTTGGCCAAAGAAGCGAGGTCACGTCGGTGGAGTGTTCATCCAACCATTCGGATACAATTCGGGATCGGTGGCACGGTGCATTGTCTTGTTGCAAGATGAGGTCCCCAGTGGAATGTTGAAGACGCACAAACGGGAGCAAATGGTCGTCCAGGATATCCCCGTAACGTTGACCTGTGAGGGACGATGTCACACGTACCAGAGGTTCCATTTCAGTCTACGTAATCAGTCCCCAGACGAGAATGCCACCCCCGCCAGCTTGAAGAGTACCCTGCTGGCAAGAAAGATCCATCGCTTCATCTGGTTTGCGACGTACTCATATCCTACCATCCGCATGTACCAACGTGAACCTTGACTCATCAGTCCAGGCAACATTTTTCCACATGTCTAGGGTCCAGTGGCAAAGTTCCCGCGCCCATGCTAATCTTTGCACTCTGTGAAGTGCGGTCAGCAGCGGTACCCTCGTGAGACGATGGTTTCTGTACCCCATAGCGAGTAGATGGTTCTGGATGGTGTGGGTGCTTACAGGTTTTTGTGCACCAGCGTTAAATTGCCGAGTGATTTCTTGCACTGTGGCCGGTCTATCCGCTGTTACAATGCGAGCTAGCCGACGATGACACCGCTCATCCTCACGCTGTTGTCCACGGCAGTAGGCCCTTGCAGGGATGGTTTTACCGGATTCGATGTACTCACGGTGCACCCGTGACACAGTGGCTCGTGAAAATCCCAGTGCCTGCACGACTTCCGAGATGGAGTGACCCATTCGTCATGCCCCGACAATTTACCCACGATCAAATGAGCTTGGATCATTCGTCATACCCATACTGCGTCCGAATCTTACTGTTTCTCGTCGCATCACTCTTTATATTGTCGGGTCGATGCATACGTCATGTCGTTTCCGTTTACAGGGCCGCCCATAGCGCCACAATTGCATAACGCCAGCTGTCTCTAATTCAATTGCTGTTCAGTGTATATAGCTCAACTGGAACCCTACAGCTTGTAACTTCTAGGAGCAAGAATTAATCTACATCTTTAAGGTTTAGCAAGTATCTTAACCTTTTAACGGCCATAACGTCCGAAACGCCCTTACACCGAAACTACCACGACCGCACGAAACGTCCGTCGAGAGTGAAAAGGGTTTCCCATCCCCACCTCTCCTTTGCAATTACGCAATCTGTACGGGTTTCGCAGAAGTAACATTCAGTCACCATTGTTGTCTCTAAGGAAATAAGTAAAGCAGGCGTTGGTACAAAGTAGGCATTGGCAAGATCGCAGGAACCTGGTCGTTAAAGAATTAATCTCCGTTCATGTGACCAAACACTGTAATCTTTTGCAAAGTTTTAATACTAGAGTTCTACCGAAAGTAATGCAAAAGTGGGCATACATTTTTTATTAACTGACAGAGGTCGTTCAAACTGCACATGTTGGTAGAGTAACTCTTCCTCTATAGTAACCCTTCTTCTTAATTGCAGGTAAATACAAGGGTTGTACCGAAAGTAATGCAAAAGTGGGCATAACTTTTTATTAACTGACAGAGGTCGTTCAAATTGCACATGTTGGTAGAGTAACTCGTCCTCTGTAGTAACCCTTCTTAATTGTAGGTACATACTAGGGTTGTACTGAAAGTAATGCAAAAGTGGGCATACATTTTTTATTAACTGACAGAGGTCGTTCAAACTGCACATGTTGGTAGAGTAACTCTTCCTCTATAGTAACCCTTCTTCTTAATTGCAGGTAAATACAAGGGTTGTACCGAAAGTAATGCAAAAGTGGGCATAACTTTTTTATTAACTGACAGAGGTCGTTCAAATTGCACATGTTGGTAGAGTAACTCTTCCTCTGTAGTAACCCTTCTTAATTGTAGGTACATACTAGGGTTGTACCGAAAGTAATGCAAAAGTGGGCATAACGTTTTTATTAACTAACAGAGGTCGTTCAAATTGCACATGTTGGTACAGTAACTCTTCCTCTGTAGTAACCTTTCTTCTTGATTGCAGGTAAATACAAGGGTTGTATCAAAAGTAATGCAAACGTGGGCATAACTTTTTTATTAACTGACAGAGGTCGTTCAAATTGCACATGTTGGTAGAGTAACTCTTCCTCTATAGTAACCCTTCTTCTTCATTGCAGGTAAATTCAAGGGTTGTACCGAAAGTAATGCAAAAGTGGGCATAACTTTTTATTAACTGACAGAGGTCGTTCAAATTGCACATGTTGGTAGAGTAACCATTTCTCTATAGTAACCCTTCTTCTTCATTGCAGGTAAATACGAGGGTTGTACCGAAAGTAATGCAAAAGTGGGCATAACGTTTTTATTAACTGACAGAGGTCGTACAAATTGCACATGTTGGTAGAGTAACTCTTCCTCTATAGTAACCCTTCTTCTTCATTGCAGGTAAATTCAAGGGTTGTATCGAAAGTAATGCAAACGTGGGCATAACTTTTTATTAACTGACAGAGATCGTTCAAACTGCACATGTTGGTAGAGTAACCATTTCTTTATAGTAACCCTTATTCTTCATTGCAGGTAAATACGAGGGTTGTACCGAAAGTAATGCAAAAGTGGGCATAACTCTTTTATTAACTGACAGAGGTCGTTCAAATTGCACATGTTGGTAGAGTAACTCGTCCTCTGTAGTAACCCTTTTTAATTGTAGGTACATACTAGGGTTGTACCGAAAGTAATGCAAAAGTGGGCATAAAGTTTTTATTAACTGACAGAGGTCGTACAAATTGCACATGTTGGTAGAGTAACTCTTCCTCTATAGTAACCCTTCTTCTTCATTGCAGGTAAATTCAAGGGTTGTACCGAAAGTAATGCAAACGTGGGCATAACTTTTTATTAACTGACAGAGTTCGTTCAAACTGCACATGTTGGTAGAGTAACCATTTCTTTATAGTAACCCTTCTTCTTCATTGCAGGTAAATACGAGGGTTGTACCGAAAGTAATGCAAAAGTGGGCATAACTTTTTATTAACTGACAGAGGTCGTTCAAATTGCACATGTTGGTAGAGTAACTCGTCCTCTGTAGTAACCCTTTTTAATTGTAGGTACATACTAGGGTTGTACCGAAAGTAATGCAAAAGTGGGCATAAAGTTTTTATTAACTGACAGAGGTCGTACAAATTGCACATGTTGGTAGAGTAACTCTTCCTCTATAGTAACCCTTCTTCTTCATTGCAGGTAAATACGAGGGTTGTACCGAAAGTAATGCAAAAGTGGGCATAACTTTTTATTAACTGACAGAGGTCGTTCAAACTGCACATGTTGGTAGAGTAACTCTTCCTCTATAGTAACCCTTCTTCTTCATTGCAGGTAAATACGAGGGTTGTACCGAAAGTAATGCAAAAGTGGGCATAACTGTTTTATTAACTGACAGAGGTCGTTCAAATTGCACATGTTGGTAGAGTAACTCTTCCTCTGTAGTAACCCTTCTTTTCATTGTAGGTAAATACTAGGGTTGTACCGAAAGTAATGCAAAAGTGGGCATAACTTTTTTATTAACTGACAGAGGTCGTTCAAATTGCACATGTTGGTAGAGTAACTCTTCCTCTATAGTAACCCTTCTTCTTCATTGCAGGTAAATACGAGGGTTGTACCGAAAGTAATGCAAAAGTGGGCATAACTTTTTTATTAACTGACAGAGGTCGTTCAAATTGCACATGTTGGTAGAGTAACTCGTCCTCTGTAGTAACCCTTTTTAATTGTAGGTACATACTAGGGTTGTACCGAAAGTAATGCAAAAGTTGGCATAACTTTTTATTAACTGACAGAGGTCGTTCAAATGGCACATGTTGGTAGAGTAACTCTTCCTCTATAGTAACCCTTCTTCTTCATTGCAGGTAAATACGAGGGTTGTACCGAAAGTAATGCAAAAGTGGGCATAACTTTTTTATTAACTGACAGAGGTCGTTCAAATGGCACATGTTGGTAGAGTAACTCTTCCTCTATAGTAACCCTTCTTCTTCATTGCAGGTAAATACGAGGGTTGTACCGAAAGTAATGCAAAAGTTGGCATAACTTTTTTATTAACTGACAGAGGTCGTTCAAATTGCACATGTTGGTAGAGTAACTCGTCCTCTGTAGTAACCCTTTTTAATTGTAGGTACATACTAGGGTTGTACCGAAAGTAATGCAAAAGTTGGCATAACTTTTTTATTAACTGACAGAGGTCGTTCAAATTGCACATGTTGGTAGAGTAATTCTTCCTCTACAGTAACCCTTCTTCTTCATTGCAGGTAAATACGAGGGTTGTACCGAAAGTAATGCAAAAGTGGGCATAACTTTTTTATTAACTGACAGAGGTCGTTCAAATGGCACATGTTGGTAGAGTAACTCTTCCTCTATAGTAACCCTTCTTCTTCATTGCAGGTAAATACGAGGGTTGTACCGAAAGTAATGCAAAAGTTGGCATAACTTTTTTATTAACTGACAGAGGTCGTACAAACTGCACATGTTGGTAGAGTAATTCTTCCTCTACAGTAACCCTTCTTCTTCATTGCAGGTAAATACGAGGGTTGTACCGAAAGTAATGCAAAAGTGGGCATAACTTTTTTATTAACTGACAGAGGTCGTTCAAATGGCACATGTTGGTAGAGTAACTCTTCCTCTATAGTAACCCTTCTTCTTCATTGCAGGTAAATACGAGGGTTGTACCGAAAGTAATGCAAAAGTGGGCATAACTTTTTTATTAACTGACAGAGGTCGTTCAAATTGCACATGTTGGTAGATTAAGTCTTCCTCTGTAGTAACCCTTTTTAATTGTAGGTACATACTAGGGTTGTACCGAAAGTAATGCAAAAGTGGGCATAAAGTTTTTATTAACTGACAGAGGTCGTACAAACTGCACATGTTGGTAGAGTAATTCTTCCTCTACAGTAACCCTTCTTCTTCATTGCAGGTAAATACGAGGGTTGTACCGAAAGTAATGCAAAAGTGGGCATAACTTTTTTATTAACTGACAGAGGTCGTTCAAATTGCACATGTTGAAAGATTAAGTCTTCCTCTATAGTAACCCTTTTTAATTGTAAGTACATACTAGGGTTGTACCGAAAGTAATGCAAAAGTGGGCATAAAGTTTTTATTAACTGACAGAGGTCGTACAAACTGCACATGTTGGTAGAGTAATTCTTCCTCTACAGTAACCCTTCTTCTTCATTGCAGGTAAATACCAGGGTTGTACCGAAAGTAATGCAAAAGTGGGCATAACTCTTTTATTAACTGACAGAGGTCGTTCAAATTGCACATGTTGGTAGAGTAACTCGTCCTCTGTAGTAACCCTTTTTAATTGTAGGTACATACTAGGGTTGTACCGAAAGTAATGCAAAAGTGGGCATAACGTTTTTATTAACTGACAGAGGTCGTTCAAATTGCGCATGTTGGAAGATTAAGTCTTCCTCTATAGTAACCCTTTTTAATTGTAAGTACATACTAGGGTTGTACCGAAAGTAATGCAAAAGTGGTCATAACTTTTTTATTAACTGACAGAGGTCGTTCAAATTGCACATGTTGGTAGATTAAGTCTTCCTCTGTAGTAACCCTTTTTAATTGTAGGTACATACTAGGGTTGTACCGAAAGTAATGCAAAAGTGGGCATAAAGTTTTTATTAACTGACAGAGGTCGTACAAACTGCACATGTTGGTAGAGTAATTCTTCCTCTACAGTAACCCTTCTTCTTCATTGCAGGTAAATACGAGGGTTGTACCGAAAGTAATGCAAAAGTGGGCATAACTTTTTTATTAACTGACAGAGGTCGTTCAAATTGCACATGTTGGAAGATTAAGTCTTCCTCTATAGTAACCCTTTTTAATTGTAAGTACATACTAGGGTTGTACCGAAAGTAATGCAAAAGTGGGCATAAAGTTTTTATTAACTGACAGAGGTCGTACAAACTGCACATGTTGGTAGAGTAATTCTTCCTCTACAGTAACCCTTCTTCTTCATTGCAGGTAAATACCAGGGTTGTACCGAAAGTAATGCAAAAGTGGGCATAACTCTTTTATTAACTGACAGAGGTCGTTCAAATTGCACATGTTGGTAGAGTAACTCTTCCTCTGTAGTAACCCTTTTTAATTGTAGGTACATACTAGGGTTGTACCGAAAGTAATGCAAAAGTGGGCATAACGTTTTTATTAACTGACAGAGGTCGTACAAACTGCACATGTTGGTAGAGTAATTCTTCCTCTACAGTAACCCTTCTTCTTCATTGCAGGTAAATACGAGGGTTGTACCGAAAGTAATGCAAAAGTGGGCATAACTTTTTTATTAACTGACAGAGGTCGTTCAAATTGCACATGTTGGAAGATTAAGTCTTCCTCTATAGTAACCCTTTTTAATTGTAAGTACATACTAGGGTTGTACCGAAAGTAATGCAAAAGTGGGCATAAAGTTTTTATTAACTGACAGAGGTCGTTCAAACTGCACATGTTGGTAGAGTAATTCTTCCTCTACAGTAACCCTTCTTCTTCATTGCAGGTAAATACCAGGGTTGTACCGAAAGTAATGCAAAAGTGGGCATAACTCTTTTATTAACTGACAGAGGTCGTTCAAATTGCACATGTTGGTAGAGTAACTCGTCCTCTGTAGTAACCCTTTTTAATTGTAGGTACATACTAGGGTTGTACCGAAAGTAATGCAAAAGTGGGCATAACTTTTTTATTAACTGACAGAGGTCGTTCAAATTGCACATGTTGGAAGATTAAGTCTTCCTCTATAGTAACCCTTTTTAATTGTAAGTACATACTAGGGTTGTACCGAAAGTAATGCAAAAGTGGGCATAAAGTTTTTATTAACTGACAGAGGTCGTTCAAACTGCACATGTTGGTAGAGTAATTCTTCCTCTACAGTAACCCTTCTTCTTCATTGCAGGTAAATACCAGGGTTGTACCGAAAGTAATGCAAAAGTGGGCATAACTTTTTTATTAACTGACAGAGGTCGTTCAAACTGCACATGTTGGTAGAGTAACTCTTCCTCTGTAGTAACCCTTCTTCTTCATTGCAGGTAAATACGAGGGTTGTACCGAAAGTAATGCAAAAGTGGGCATAACTTTTTTATTAACTGACAGAGGTCGTTCAAATTGCACATGTTGGTAGAGTAACTCTTCCTCTGTAGTAACCCTTTTTAATTGTAGGTAAATACTAGGGTTGTACCGAAAGTAATGCAAAAGTGGGCATAACTTTTTTATTAACTGACAGAGGTCGTTCAAATGGCACATGTTGGTAGAGTAACTCTTCCTCTATAGTAACCCTTCTTCTTCATTGCAGGTAAATACGAGGGTTGTACCGAAAGTAATGCAAAAGTTGGCATAACTTTTTTATTAACTGACAGAGGTCGTTCAAATTGCACATGTTGGTAGAGTAACTCTTCCTCTGTAGTAACCCTTCTTCTTCATTGCAGGTAAATACGAGGGTTGTACCGAAAGTAATGCAAAAGTGGGCATAACTTTTTTATTAACTGACAGAGGTCGTTCAAATGGCACATGTTGGTAGAGTAACTCTTCCTCTATAGTAACCCTTCTTCTTCATTGCAGGTAAATACGAGGGTTGTACCGAAAGTAATGCAAAAGTGGGCATAACTTTTTTATTAACTGACAGAGGTCGTTCAAATTGCACATGTTGGTAGATTAACTCTTCCTCTGTAGTAACCCTTCTTCTTAATTGTAGGTACATACTAGGGTTGTACCGAAAGTAATGCAAAAGTGGGCATAAAGTTTTTATTAACTGACAGAGGTCGTTCAAATGGCACATGTTGGTAGAGTAACTCTTCCTCTATAGTAACCCTTCTTCTTCATTGCAGGTAAATACGAGGGTTGTACCGAAAGTAATGCAAAAGTGGGCATAACTTTTTTATTAACTGACAGAGGTCGTTCAAATTGCACATGTTGGTAGATTAACTCTTCCTCTATAGTAACCCTTTTTAATTGTAGGTAAATACGAGGGTTGTACCGAAAGTAATGCAAAAGTGGGCATAAAGTTTTTATTAACTGACAGAGGTCGTTCAAATTGCACATGTTGGTAGAGTAACTCTTCCTCTACAGTAACCCTTCTTCTTCATTGCAGGTAAATACGAGGGTTGTACCGAAAGTAATGCAAAAGTGGGCATAACTCTTTTATTAACTGACAGAGGTCGTTCAAATTGCACATGTTGGTAGAGTAACTCTTCCTCTGTAGTAACCCTTCTTCTTAATTGTAGGTAAATACTAGGGTTGTACCGAAAGTAATGCAAAAGTGGGCATAACGTTTTTATTAACTGACAGAGGTCGTTCAAATTGCACATGTTGGTAGAGTAACTCTTCCTCTATAGTAACCCTTTCTTAATTGTAGGTAAATACGAGGGTTGTACCGAAAGTAATGCAAAAGTGGGCATAACTTTTTTATTAACTGACAGAGGTCGTTCAAATTGCACATGTTGGTAGATTAACTCTTCCTCTGTAGTAACCCTTTTTAATTGTAGGTACATACTAGGGTTGTACCGAAAGTAATGCAAAAGTGGGCATAAAGTTTTTATTAACTGACAGAGGTCGTACAAACTGCACATGTTGGTAGAGTAATTCTTCCTCTACAGTAACCCTTCTTCTTCATTGCAGGTAAATACGAGGGTTGTACCGAAAGTAATGCAAAAGTGGGCATAACTTTTTTATTAACTGACAGAGGTCGTTCAAATTGCACATGTTGGAAGATTAACTCTTCCTCTATAGTAACCCTTTTTAATTGTAGGTACATACTAGGGTTGTACCGAAAGTAATGCAAAAGTGGGCATAAAGTTTTTATTAACTGACAGAGGTCGTACAAACTGCACATGTTGGTAGAGTAATTCTTCCTCTACAGTAACCCTTCTTCTTCATTGCAGGTAAATACCAGGGTTGTACCGAAAGTAATGCAAAAGTGGGCATAACTCTTTTATTAACTGACAGAGGTCGTTCAAATTGCACATGTTGGTAGAGTAACTCGTCCTCTGTAGTAACCCTTTTTAATTGTAGGTACATACTAGGTTGTACCGAAAGTAATGCAAAAGTGGGCATAACTTTTTTATTAACTGACAGAGGTCGTTCAAATTGCACATGTTGGTAGAGTAACTCTTCCTCTACAGTAACCCTTCTTCTTCATTGCAGGTAAATACGAGGGTTGTACCGAAAGTAATGCAAAAGTGGGCATAACTTTTTTATTAACTGACAGAGGTCGTTCAAATTGCACATGTTGGTAGAGTAACTCTTCCTCTATAGTAACCCTTCTTCATTGTAGGTAAATACGAGGGTTGTACCGAAAGTAATGCAAAAGTGGGCATAACTTTTTTATTAACTGACAGAGGTCGTTCAAATTGCACATGTTGCTAGACTAACTCTTCCTCTGTAGTAACCCATCTTCGTTGTAGGTAAATACGAGGGTTGTACCGAAAGTAATGCAAAAGTAGGCATAACTTTTTATTAACTGAAAGAGGTCGTTCAAATTGCACATGTTGCTAGACTAACTCTTCCTCTGTAGTAACCCTTCTTCTTCATTGCAGGTAAATACGAGGGTTGTACCGAAAGTAATGCAAAAGTGGGCATAACTTTTTTATTAACTGACAGAGGTCGTTCAAATTGCACATGTTGGTAGATTAACTCTTCCTCTGTAGTAACCCTTTTTAATTGTAGGTAAATACTAGGGTTGTACCGAAAGTAATGCAAAAGTGGGCATAAAGTTTTTATTAACTGACAGAGGTCGTACAAACTGCACATGTTGGTAGAGTAATTCTTCCTCTACAGTAACCCTTCTTCTTCATTGCAGGTAAATACGAGGGTTGTACCGAAAGTAATGCAAAAGTGGGCATAACTTTTTTATTAACTGACAGAGGTCGTTCAAATTGCACATGTTGGTAGATTAAGTCTTCCTCTATAGTAACCCTTTTTAATTGTAAGTACATACTAGGGTTGTACCGAAAGTAATGCAAAAGTGGGCATAAAGTTTTTATTAACTGACAGAGGTCGTACAAACTGCACATGTTGGTAGAGTAATTCTTCCTCTACAGTAACCCTTCTTCTTCATTGCAGGTAAATACCAGGGTTGTACCGAAAGTAATGCAAAAGTGGGCATAACTCTTTTATTAACTGACAGAGGTCGTTCAAATTGCACATGTTGGTAGAGTAACTCGTCCTCTGTAGTAACCCTTTTTAATTGTAGGTACATACTAGGGTTGTACCGAAAGTAATGCAAAAGTGGGCATAACTTTTTATTAACTGACAGAGGTCGTTCAAATTGCACATGTTGGAAGATTAAGTCTTCCTCTATAGTAACCCTTCTTCTTCATTGTAGGTAAATACGAGGGTTGTACCGAAAGTAATGCAAAAGTGGGCATAACTCTTTTATTAACTGACAGAGGTCGTTCAAATTGCACATGTTGGTAGAGTAACTCTTCCTCTGTAGTAACCCTTCTTCTTCATTGTAGGTAAATACGAGGGTTGTACCGAAAGTAATGCAAAAGTGGGCATAACTTTTTATTAACTGACAGAGGTCGTTCAAATTGCACATGTTGGTAGAGTAACTCTTCCTCTATAGTAACCCTTCTTCTTCATTGTAGGTAAATACGAGGGTTGTACCGAAAGTAATGCAAAAGTGGGCATAACTTTTTTATTAACTGACAGAGGTCGTTCAAATTGCACATGTTGGTAGATTAAGTCTTCCTCTGTAGTAACCCTTTTTAATTGTAGGTACATACTAGGGTTGTACCGAAAGTAATGCAAAAGTGGGCATAAAGTTTTTATTAACTGACAGAGGTCGTACAAATTGCACATGTTGGTAGAGTAATTCTTCCTCTACAGTAACCCTTCTTCTTCATTGCAGGTAAATACGAGGGTTGTACCGAAAGTAATGCAAAAGTGGGCATAACTTTTTTATTAACTGACAGAGGTCGTTCAAATTGCACATGTTGGAAGATTAACTCTTCCTCTATAGTAACCCTTTTTAATTGTAAGTACATACTAGGGTTGTACCGAAAGTAATGCAAAAGTGGGCATAAAGTTTTTATTAACTGACAGAGGTCGTTCAAATTGCACATGTTGGTAGAGTAATTCTTCCTCTACAGTAACCCTTCTTCTTCATTGTAGGTAAATACAAGGGTTGTACCGAAAGTAATGCAAAAGTGGGCATAACTTTTTATTAACTGACAGAGGTCGTTCAAATTGCACATGTTGGTAGAGTAACTCTTCCTCTGTAGTAACCCTTTTTTCATTGTAGGTAAATACTAGGGTTGTACCGAAAGTAATGCAAAAGTGGGCATAACGTTTTTATTAACTGACAGAGGTCGTTCAAATTGCACATGTTGGAAGATTAAGTCTTCCTCTATAGTAACCCTTTTTAATTGTAAGTACATACTAGGGTTGTACCGAAAGTAATGCAAAAGTGGGCATAACTTTTTTATTAACTGACAGAGGTCGTTCAAATTGCACATGTTGGTAGAGTAAGTCTTCCTCTGTAGTAACCCTTCTTCTTCATTGTAGGTAAATACTAGGGTTGTACCGAAAGTAATGCAAAAGTGGGCATAACTCTTTTATTAACTGACAGAGGTCGTTCAAATTGCACATGTTGGTAGAGTAACTCTTCCTCTGTAGTAACCTTTCTTCTTGATTGCAGGTAAATACAAGGGTTGTACCGAAAGTAATGCAAAAGTGGGCATAACTTTTTTATTAACTGACAGAGGTCGTTCAAATTGCACATGTTGGTAGAGTAACTCTTCCTCTATAGTAACCCTTCTTAATTGTAGGTAAATACTAGGGTTGTACCGAAAGTAATGCAAAAGTGGGCATAACTTTTTATTAACTGACAGAGGTCGTTCAAATTGCACATGTTGGTAGAGTAATTCTTCCTCTACAGTAACCCTTCTTCTTCATTGCAGGTAAATACGAGGGTTGTACCGAAAGTAATGCAAAAGTGGGCATAACTTTTTTATTAACTGACAGAGGTCGTACAAATTGCACATGTTGGTAGAGTAACTCTTCCTCTATAGTAACCCTTCTTCTTCATTGCAGGTAAATACGAGGGTTGTACCGAAAGTAATGCAAAAGTTGGCATAACTTTTTATTAACTGACAGAGGTCGTTCAAATTGCACATGTTGGTAGAGTAACTCTTCCTCTATAGTAACCCTTCTTCTTCATTGCAGGTAAATACGAGGGTTGTACCGAAAGTAATGCAAAAGTGGGCATAACTTTTTATTAACTGACAGAGGTCGTTCAAATTGCACATGTTGGTAGAGTAACTCTTCCTCTATAGTAACCCTTCTTCTTCATTGCAGGTAAATACGAGGGTTGTACCGAAAGTAATGCAAAAGTGGGCATAACTTTTTTATTAACTGACAGAGGTCGTTCAAATTGCACATGTTGGTAGAGTAACTCTTCCTCTGTAGTAACCCTTTTTAATTGTAGGTACATACTAGGGTTGTACCGAAAGTAATGCAAAAGTGGGCATAACGTTTTTATTAACTGACAGAGGTCGTTCAAATTGCACATGTTGGTAGAGTAACTCTTCCTCTATAGTAACCCTTCTTCTTCATTGCAGGTAAATACGAGGGTTGTACCGAAAGTAATGCAAAAGTGGGCATAACTTTTTTATTAACTGACAGAGGTCGTTCAAATTGCACATGTTGGTAGATTAAGTCTTCCTCTGTAGTAACCCTTCTTCTTAATTGTAGGTAAATACTAGGGTTGTACCGAAAGTAATGCAAAAGTGGGCATAAAGTTTTTATTAACTGACAGAGGTCGTTCAAATTGCACATGTTGGTAGAGTAACTCTTCCTCTACAGTAACCCTTCTTCTTCATTGCAGGTAAATACGAGGGTTGTACCGAAAGTAATGCAAAAGTGGGCATAACTTTTTTATTAACTGACAGAGGTCGTTCAAATTGCACATGTTGGTAGATTAACTCTTCCTCTATAGTAACCCTTTTTAATTGTAGGTACATACTAGGGTTGTACCGAAAGTAATGCAAAAGTGGGCATAAAGTTTTTATTAACTGACAGAGGTCGTTCAAATTGCACATGTTGGTAGAGTAACTCTTCCTCTACAGTAACCCTTCTTCTTCATTGCAGGTAAATACGAGGGTTGTACCGAAAGTAATGCAAAAGTGGGCATAACTTTTTTATTAACTGACAGAGGTCGTTCAAATTGCACATGTTGGTAGATTAACTCTTCCTCTATAGTAACCCTTTTTAATTGTAGGTACATACTAGGGTTGTACCGAAAGTAATGCAAAAGTGGGCATAAAGTTTTTATTAACTGACAGAGGTCGTTCAAATTGCACATGTTGGTAGAGTAACTCTTCCTCTGTAGTAACCCTTTCTTCATTGTAGGTAAATACGAGGGTTGTACCGAAAGTAATGCAAAAGTGGGCATAACTTTTTTATTAACTGACAGAGGTCGTTCAAATTGCACATGTTGGTAGAGTAACTCGTCCTCTGTAGTAACCCTTTTTAATTGTAGGTACATACTAGGGTTGTACCGAAAGTAATGCAAAAGTGGGCATAACTTTTTATTAACTGACAGAGGTCGTTCAAATTGCACATGTTGGTAGAGTAACTCTTCCTCTATAGTAACCCTTCTTCTTCATTGTAGGTAAATACGAGGGTTGTACCGAAAGTAATGCAAAAGTGGGCATAACTTTTTTATTAACTGACAGAGGTCGTTCAAATTGCACATGTTGGTAGAGTAACTCTTCCTCTATAGTAACCCTTCTTCTTCATTGCAGGTAAATACGAGGGTTGTACCGAAAGTAATGCAAAAGTGGGCATAACTTTTTTATTAACTGACAGAGGTCGTTCAAATTGCACATGTTGGTAGAGTAACTCTTCCTCTGTAGTAACCCTTCTTCTTCATTGCAGGTAAATACGAGGGTTGTACCGAAAGTAATGCAAAAGTTGGCATAACTTTTTTATTAACTGACAGAGGTCGTTCAAATGGCACATGTTGGTAGAGTAACTCTTCCTCTATAGTAACCCTTCTTCTTCATTGCAGGTAAATACGAGGGTTGTACCGAAAGTAATGCAAAAGTGGGCATAACTTTTTTATTAACTGACAGAGGTCGTTCAAATTGCACATGTTGGTAGAGTAACTCTTCCTCTGTAGTAACCCTTCTTCTTCATTGCAGGTAAATACGAGGGTTGTACCGAAAGTAATGCAAAAGTGGGCATAACTTTTTTATTAACTGACAGAGGTCGTTCAAATTGCACATGTTGGTAGAGTAACTCGTCCTCTGTAGTAACCCTTTTTAATTGTAGGTACATACTAGGGTTGTACCGAAAGTAATGCAAAAGTGGGCATAAACTTTTTATTAACTGACAGAGGTCGTTCAAATTGCACATGTTGGTAGAGTAACTCTTCCTCTATAGTAACCCTTCTTCTTCATTGCAGGTAAATACGAGGGTTGTACCGAAAGTAATGCAAAAGTGGGCATAACTTTTTTATTAACTGACAGAGGTCGTTCAAATTGCACATGTTGGTAGAGTAACTCTTCCTCTATAGTAACCCTTCTTCTTCATTGCAGGTAAATACGAGGGTTGTACCGAAAGTAATGCAAAAGTGGGCATAACTTTTTTATTAACTGACAGAGGTCGTTCAAATTGCACATGTTGGTAGAGTAACTCTTCCTCTGTAGTAACCCTTCTTCTTAATTGTAGGTAAATACGAGGGTTGTACCGAAAGTAATGCAAAAGTGGGCATAACTTTTTTATTAACTGACAGAGGTCGTTCAAATTGCACATGTTGGTAGAGTAACTCTTCCTCTATAGTAACCCTTTTTAATTGTAGGTAAATACTAGGGTTGTACCGAAAGTAATGCAAAAGTGGGCATAACTTTTTTATTAACTGACAGAGGTCGTTCAAATTGCACATGTTGGTAGAGTAATTCTTCCTCTACAGTAACCCTTCTTCTTCATTGCAGGTAAATACGAGGGTTGTACCGAAAGTAATGCAAAAGTGGGCATAAAGTTTTTATTAACTGACAGAGGTCGTTCAAATGGCACATGTTGGTAGAGTAACTCTTCCTCTATAGTAACCCTTCTTCTTCATTGCAGGTAAATACGAGGGTTGTACCGAAAGTAATGCAAAAGTGGGCATAACTTTTTTATTAACTGACAGAGGTCGTTCAAATTGCACATGTTGGTAGATTAACTCGTCCTCTGTAGTAACCCTTTTTAATTGTAGGTACATACTAGGGTTGTACCGAAAGTAATGCAAAAGTTGGCATAAAGTTTTTATTAACTGACAGAGGTCGTACAAACTGCACATGTTGGTAGAGTAATTCTTCCTCTACAGTAACCCTTCTTCTTCATTGCAGGTAAATACGAGGGTTGTACCGAAAGTAATGCAAAAGTGGGCATAACTTTTTTATTAACTGACAGAGGTCGTTCAAATTGCACATGTTGGTAGAGTAACTCTTCCTCTATAGTAACCCTTCTTCTTCATTGCAGGTAAATACGAGGGTTGTACCGAAAGTAATGCAAAAGTTGGCATAACTTTTTTATTAACTGACAGAGGTCGTTCAAACTGCACATGTTGGTAGAGTAATTCTTCCTCTACAGTAACCCTTCTTCTTCATTGCAGGTAAATACGAGGGTTGTACCGAAAGTAATGCAAAAGTGGGCATAACTTTTTTATTAACTGACAGAGGTCGTTCAAATTGCACATGTTGGTAGAGTAACTCTTCCTCTATAGTAACCCTTCTTCTTCATTGCAGGTAAATACGAGGGTTGTACCGAAAGTAATGCAAAAGTGGGCATAACTTTTTTATTAACTGACAGAGGTCGTTCAAATTGCACATGTTGGTAGATTAAGTCTTCCTCTGTAGTAACCCTTTTTAATTGTAGGTACATACTAGGGTTGTACCGAAAGTAATGCAAAAGTGGGCATAAAGTTTTTATTAACTGACAGAGGTCGTACAAACTGCACATGTTGGTAGAGTAATTCTTCCTCTACAGTAACCCTTCTTCTTCATTGCAGGTAAATACGAGGGTTGTACCGAAAGTAATGCAAAAGTGGGCATAACTTTTTTATTAACTGACAGAGGTCGTTCAAATTGCACATGTTGAAAGATTAAGTCTTCCTCTATAGTAACCCTTTTTAATTGTAAGTACATACTAGGGTTGTACCGAAAGTAATGCAAAAGTGGGCATAAAGTTTTTATTAACTGACAGAGGTCGTACAAACTGCACATGTTGGTAGAGTAATTCTTCCTCTACAGTAACCCTTCTTCTTCATTGCAGGTAAATACCAGGGTTGTACCGAAAGTAATGCAAAAGTGGGCATAACTCTTTTATTAACTGACAGAGGTCGTTCAAATTGCACATGTTGGTAGAGATTAACTCTTCCTCTGTAGTAACCCTTTTTAATTGTAGGTACATACTAGGGTTGTACCGAAAGTAATGCAAAAGTGGGCATAAAGTTTTTATTAACTGACAGAGGTCGTTCAAATTGCACATGTTGGTAGAGTAACTCTTCCTCTATAGTAACCCTTCTTCTTCATTGTAGGTAAATACGAGGGTTGTACCGAAAGTAATGCAAAAGTGGGCATAACTTTTTTATTAACTGACAGAGGTCGTTCAAATTGCACATGTTGGTAGAGTAACTCTTCCTCTGTAGTAACCCTTTTTAATTGTAGGTACATACTAGGGTTGTACCGAAAGTAATGCAAAAGTGGGCATAACTTTTTTATTAACTGACAGAGGTCGTTCAAACTGCACATGTTGGTAGAGTAATTCTTCCTCTACAGTAACCCTTCTTCTTCATTGCAGGTAAATACGAGGGTTGTACCGAAAGTAATGCAAAAGTGGGCATAACTTTTTTATTAACTGACAGAGGTCGTTCAAATTGCACATGTTGGTAGAGTAACTCTTCCTCTATAGTAACCCTTCTTCTTCATTGCAGGTAAATACGAGGGTTGTACCGAAAGTAATGCAAAAGTGGGCATAACTTTTTTATTAACTGACAGAGGTCGTTCAAATTGCACATGTTGGTAGATTAACTCTTCCTCTGTAGTAACCCTTTTTAATTGTAGGTACATACTAGGGTTGTACCGAAAGTAATGCAAAAGTGGGCATAAAGTTTTTATTAACTGACAGAGGTCGTACAAACTGCACATGTTGGTAGAGTAATTCTTCCTCTACAGTAACCCTTCTTCTTCATTGCAGGTAAATACGAGGGTTGTACCGAAAGTAATGCAAAAGTGGGCATAACTTTTTTATTAACTGACAGAGGTCGTTCAAATTGCACATGTTGGTAGATTAACTCTTCCTCTGTAGTAACCCTTTTTAATTGTAGGTACATACTAGGGTTGTACCGAAAGTAATGCAAAAGTGGGCATAAAGTTTTTATTAACTGACAGAGGTCGTACAAACTGCACATGTTGGTAGAGTAATTCTTCCTCTACAGTAACCCTTCTTCTTCATTGCAGGTAAATACGAGGGTTGTACCGAAAGTAATGCAAAAGTGGGCATAACTCTTTTATTAACTGACAGAGGTCGTTCAAATTGCACATGTTGGTAGAGTAACTCGTCCTCTGTAGTAACCCTTTTTAATTGTAGGTACATACTAGGGTTGTACCGAAAGTAATGCAAAAGTGGGCATAACTTTTTTATTAACTGACAGAGGTCGTTCAAATTGCACATGTTGGAAGATTAACTCTTCCTCTATAGTAACCCTTTTTAATTGTAGGTAAATACTAGGGTTGTACCGAAAGTAATGCAAAAGTGGGCATAACTTTTTTATTAACTGACAGAGGTCGTTCAAATTGCACATGTTGGTAGAGTAACTCTTCCTCTGTAGTAACCCTTTTTAATTGTAGGTACATACTAGGGTTGTACCGAAAGTAATGCAAAAGTGGGCATAAAGTTTTTATTAACTGACAGAGGTCGTACAAACTGCACATGTTGGTAGAGTAATTCTTCCTCTACAGTAACCCTTCTTCTTCATTGCAGGTAAATACGAGGGTTGTACCGAAAGTAATGCAAAAGTGGGCATAACTCTTTTATTAACTGACAGAGGTCGTTCAAATGGCACATGTTGGTAGAGTAACTCTTCCTCTATAGTAACCCTTCTTCTTCATTGCAGGTAAATACGAGGGTTGTACCGAAAGTAATGCAAAAGTGGGCATAACTTTTTTATTAACTGACAGAGGTCGTTCAAATTGCACATGTTGGTAGATTAAGTCTTCCTCTGTAGTAACCCTTTTTAATTGTAGGTACATACTAGGGTTGTACCGAAAGTAATGCAAAAGTGGGCATAAAGTTTTTATTAACTGACAGAGGTCGTACAAACTGCACATGTTGGTAGAGTAATTCTTCCTCTACAGTAACCCTTCTTCTTCATTGCAGGTAAATACGAGGGTTGTACCGAAAGTAATGCAAAAGTGGGCATAACTTTTTTATTAACTGACAGAGGTCGTTCAAATTGCACATGTTGAAAGATTAAGTCTTCCTCTATAGTAACCCTTTTTAATTGTAAGTACATACTAGGGTTGTACCGAAAGTAATGCAAAAGTGGGCATAAAGTTTTTATTAACTGACAGAGGTCGTACAAACTGCACATGTTGGTAGAGTAATTCTTCCTCTACAGTAACCCTTCTTCTTCATTGCAGGTAAATACCAGGGTTGTACCGAAAGTAATGCAAAAGTGGGCATAACTCTTTTATTAACTGACAGAGGTCGTTCAAATTGCACATGTTGGTAGAGTAACTCGTCCTCTGTAGTAACCCTTTTTAATTGTAGGTACATACTAGGGTTGTACCGAAAGTAATGCAAAAGTGGGCATAACGTTTTTATTAACTGACAGAGGTCGTTCAAATTGCACATGTTGGAAGATTAAGTCTTCCTCTATAGTAACCCTTTTTAATTGTAAGTACATACTAGGGTTGTACCGAAAGTAATGCAAAAGTGGGCATAACTTTTTTATTAACTGACAGAGGTCGTTCAAATTGCACATGTTGGTAGATTAAGTCTTCCTCTGTAGTAACCCTTTTTAATTGTAGGTACATACTAGGGTTGTACCGAAAGTAATGCAAAAGTGGGCATAAAGTTTTTATTAACTGACAGAGGTCGTTCAAACTGCACATGTTGGTAGAGTAATTCTTCCTCTACAGTAACCCTTCTTCTTCATTGCAGGTAAATACGAGGGTTGTACCGAAAGTAATGCAAAAGTGGGCATAACTTTTTTATTAACTGACAGAGGTCGTTCAAATTGCACATGTTGGAAGATTAACTCTTCCTCTATAGTAACCCTTTTTAATTGTAGGTACATACTAGGGTTGTACCGAAAGTAATGCAAAAGTGGGCATAAAGTTTTTATTAACTGACAGAGGTCGTACAAACTGCACATGTTGGTAGAGTAATTCTTCCTCTACAGTAACCCTTCTTCTTCATTGCAGGTAAATACGAGGGTTGTACCGAAAGTAATGCAAAAGTGGGCATAACTTTTTTATTAACTGACAGAGGTCGTTCAAATTGCACATGTTGGAAGATTAAGTCTTCCTCTATAGTAACCCTTTTTAATTGTAAGTACATACTAGGGTTGTACCGAAAGTAATGCAAAAGTGGGCATAAAGTTTTTATTAACTGACAGAGGTCGTTCAAACTGCACATGTTGGTAGAGTAATTCTTCCTCTACAGTAACCCTTCTTCTTCATTGCAGGTAAATACGAGGGTTGTACCGAAAGTAATGCAAAAGTGGGCATAACTCTTTTATTAACTGACAGAGGTCGTTCAAATTGCACATGTTGGTAGAGTAACTCGTCCTCTGTAGTAACCCTTTTTAATTGTAGGTACATACTAGGGTTGTACCGAAAGTAATGCAAAAGTGGGCATAACTTTTTTATTAACTGACAGAGGTCGTTCAAATTGCACATGTTGGAAGATTAAGTCTTCCTCTATAGTAACCCTTTTTAATTGTAGGTACATACTAGGGTTGTACCGAAAGTAATGCAAAAGTGGGCATAAAGTTTTTATTAACTGACAGAGGTCGTTCAAACTGCACATGTTGGTAGAGTAATTCTTCCTCTACAGTAACCCTTCTTCTTCATTGCAGGTAAATACGAGGGTTGTACCGAAAGTAATGCAAAAGTGGGCATAACTCTTTTATTAACTGACAGAGGTCGTTCAAATTGCACATGTTGGTAGAGTAACTCGTCCTCTGTAGTAACCCTTTTTAATTGTAGGTACATACTACGGTTGTACCGAAAGTAATGCAAAAGTGGGCATAAGGTTTTTATTAACTGACAGAGGTCGTACAAATTGCACATGTTGGTAGAGTAATTCTTCCTCTACAGTAACCCTTCTTCTTCATTGCAGGTAAATACGAGGGTTGTACCGAAAGTAATGCAAAAGTTGGCATAACTTTTTTATTAACTGACAGAGGTCGTTCAAACTGCACATGTTGGTAGAGTAATTCTTCCTCTACAGTAACCCTTCTTCTTCATTGCAGGTAAATACGAGGGTTGTACCGAAAGTAATGCAAAAGTGGGCATAACTCTTTTATTAACTGACAGAGGTCGTTCAAATTGCACATGTTGGTAGAGTAACTCGTCCTCTGTAGTAACCCTTTTTAATTGTAGGTACATACTTGGGTTGTACCGAAAGTAATGCAAAAGTGGGCATAAAGTTTTTATTAACTGACAGAGGTCGTACAAACTGCACATGTTGGTAGAGTAATTCTTCCTCTACAGTAACCCTTCTTCTTCATTGCAGGTAAATACCAGGGTTGTACCGAAAGTAATGCAAAAGTGGGCATAACTTTTTTATTAACTGACAGAGGTCGTTCAAACTGCACATGTTGGTAGAGTAACTCTTCCTCTACAGTAACCCTTCTTCTTCATTGCAGGTAAATACGAGGGTTGTACCGAAAGTAATGCAAAAGTGGGCATAACTTTTTTATTAACTGACAGAGGTCGTTCAAATTGCACATGTTGGTAGAGTAACTCGTCCTCTGTAGTAACCCTTTTTAATTGTAGGTACATACTAGGGTTGTACCGAAAGTAATGCAAAAGTGGGCATAAAGTTTTTATTAACTGACAGAGGTCGTTCAAATTGCACATGTTGGTAGAGTAACTCTTCCTCTACAGTAACCCTTCTTCTTCATTGCAGGTAAATACGAGGGTTGTACCGAAAGTAATGCAAAAGTTGGCATAACTTTTTTATTAACTGACAGAGGTCGTTCAAATTGCACATGTTGGTAGAGTAACTCTTCCTCTATAGTAACCCTTCTTCTTCATTGCAGGTAAATACGAGGGTTGTACCGAAAGTAATGCAAAAGTGGGCATAACTTTTTTATTAACTGACAGAGGTCGTTCAAATGGCACATGTTGGTAGAGTAACTCTTCCTCTATAGTAACCCTTCTTCTTCATTGCAGGTAAATACGAGGGTTGTACCGAAAGTAATGCAAAAGTGGGCATAACTTTTTTATTAACTGACAGAGGTCGTTCAAATTGCACATGTTGGTAGATTAAGTCTTCCTCTGTAGTAACCCTTTTTAATTGTAGGTACATACTAGGGTTGTACCGAAAGTAATGCAAAAGTGGGCATAAAGTTTTTATTAACTGACAGAGGTCGTACAAACTGCACATGTTGGTAGAGTAATTCTTCCTCTACAGTAACCCTTCTTCTTCATTGCAGGTAAATACGAGGGTTGTACCGAAAGTAATGCAAAAGTGGGCATAACTTTTTTATTAACTGACAGAGGTCGTTCAAATTGCACATGTTGAAAGATTAAGTCTTCCTCTATAGTAACCCTTTTTAATTGTAAGTACATACTAGGGTTGTACCGAAAGTAATGCAAAAGTGGGCATAAAGTTTTTATTAACTGACAGAGGTCGTACAAACTGCACATGTTGGTAGAGTAATTCTTCCTCTACAGTAACCCTTCTTCTTCATTGCAGGTAAATACCAGGGTTGTACCGAAAGTAATGCAAAAGTGGGCATAACTCTTTTATTAACTGACAGAGGTCGTTCAAATTGCACATGTTGGTAGAGTAACTCGTCCTCTGTAGTAACCCTTTTTAATTGTAGGTACATACTAGGGTTGTACCGAAAGTAATGCAAAAGTGGGCATAACGTTTTTATTAACTGACAGAGGTCGTTCAAATTGCGCATGTTGGAAGATTAAGTCTTCCTCTATAGTAACCCTTTTTAATTGTAAGTACATACTAGGGTTGTACCGAAAGTAATGCAAAAGTGGGCATAACTTTTTTATTAACTGACAGAGGTCGTTCAAATTGCACATGTTGGTAGATTAAGTCTTCCTCTGTAGTAACCCTTTTTAATTGTAGGTACATACTAGGGTTGTACCGAAAGTAATGCAAAAGTGGGCATAAAGTTTTTATTAACTGACAGAGGTCGTACAAACTGCACATGTTGGTAGAGTAATTCTTCCTCTACAGTAACCCTTCTTCTTCATTGCAGGTAAATACGAGGGTTGTACCGAAAGTAATGCAAAAGTGGGCATAACTTTTTTATTAACTGACAGAGGTCGTTCAAATTGCACATGTTGGAAGATTAAGTCTTCCTCTATAGTAACCCTTTTTAATTGTAAGTACATACTAGGGTTGTACCGAAAGTAATGCAAAAGTGGGCATAAAGTTTTTATTAACTGACAGAGGTCGTTCAAACTGCACATGTTGGTAGAGTAATTCTTCCTCTACAGTAACCCTTCTTCTTCATTGCAGGTAAATACGAGGGTTGTACCGAAAGTAATGCAAAAGTGGGCATAACTCTTTTATTAACTGACAGAGGTCGTTCAAATTGCACATGTTGGTAGAGTAACTCGTCCTCTGTAGTAACCCTTTTTAATTGTAGGTACATACTAGGGTTGTACCGAAAGTAATGCAAAAGTGGGCATAACTTTTTTATTAACTGACAGAGGTCGTTCAAATTGCACATGTTGGAAGATTAAGTCTTCCTCTATAGTAACCCTTTTTAATTGTAAGTACATACTAGGGTTGTACCGAAAGTAATGCAAAAGTGGGCATAAAGTTTTTATTAACTGACAGAGGTCGTACAAACTGCACATGTTGGTAGAGTAATTCTTCCTCTACAGTAACCCTTCTTCTTCATTGCAGGTAAATACGAGGGTTGTACCGAAAGTAATGCAAAAGTGGGCATAACTCTTTTATTAACTGACAGAGGTCGTTCAAATTGCACATGTTGATAGAGTAACTCGTCCTCTGTAGTAACCCTTTTTAATTGTAGGTACATACTAGGGTTGTACCGAAAGTAATGCAAAAGTGGGCATAACGTTTTTATTAACTGACAGAGGTCGTACAAACTGCACATGTTGGTAGAGTAATTCTTCCTCTACAGTAACCCTTCTTCTTCATTGCAGGTAAATACGAGGGTTGTACCGAAAGTAATGCAAAAGTGGGCATAACTTTTTATTAACTGACAGAGGTCGTTCAAATTGCACATGTTGGTAGAGTAACTCTTCCTCTATAGTAACCCTTCTTCTTCATTGCAGGTAAATACGAGGGTTGTACCGAAAGTAATGCAAAAGTTGGCATAACTTTTTTATTAACTGACAGAGGTCGTTCAAATTGCACATGTTGGTAGAGTAACTCTTCCTCTACAGTAACCCTTCTTCTTCATTGCAGGTAAATACGAGGGTTGTACCGAAAGTAATGCAAAAGTGGGCATAACTTTTTTATTAACTGACAGAGGTCGTTCAAATGGCACATGTTGGTAGAGTAACTCTTCCTCTATAGTAACCCTTCTTCTTCATTGCAGGTAAATACGAGGGTTGTACCGAAAGTAATGCAAAAGTGGGCATAACTTTTTTATTAACTGACAGAGGTCGTTCAAATTGCACATGTTGGTAGATTAAGTCTTCCTCTGTAGTAACCCTTTTTAATTGTAGGTACATACTAGGGTTGTACCGAAAGTAATGCAAAAGTGGGCATAAAGTTTTTATTAACTGACAGAGGTCGTACAAACTGCACATGTTGGTAGAGTAATTCTTCCTCTACAGTAACCCTTCTTCTTCATTGCAGGTAAATACGAGGGTTGTACCGAAAGTAATGCAAAAGTGGGCATAACTTTTTTATTAACTGACAGAGGTCGTTCAAATTGCACATGTTGGTAGATTAAGTCTTCCTCTATAGTAACCCTTTTTAATTGTAAGTACATACTAGGGTTGTACCGAAAGTAATGCAAAAGTGGGCATAAAGTTTTTATTAACTGACAGAGGTCGTACAAACTGCACATGTTGGTAGAGTAATTCTTCCTCTACAGTAACCCTTCTTCTTCATTGCAGGTAAATACCAGGGTTGTACCGAAAGTAATGCAAAAGTGGGCATAACTCTTTTATTAACTGACAGAGGTCGTTCAAATTGCACATGTTGGTAGAGTAACTCGTCCTCTGTAGTAACCCTTTTTAATTGTAGGTACATACTAGGGTTGTACCGAAAGTAATGCAAAAGTGGGCATAACGTTTTTATTAACTGACAGAGGTCGTTCAAATTGCACATGTTGGAAGATTAAGTCTTCCTCTATAGTAACCCTTTTTAATTGTAAGTACATACTAGGGTTGTACCGAAAGTAATGCAAAAGTGGGCATAACTTTTTTATTAACTGACAGAGGTCGTTCAAATTGCACATGTTGGTAGATTAACTCTTCCTCTGTAGTAACCCTTTTTAATTGTAGGTACATACTAGGGTTGTACCGAAAGTAATGCAAAAGTGGGCATAAAGTTTTTATTAACTGACAGAGGTCGTACAAATTGCACATGTTGGTAGAGTAACTCTTCCTCTACAGTAACCCTTCTTCTTCATTGCAGGTAAATACGAGGGTTGTACCGAAAGTAATGCAAAAGTGGGCATAACTTTTTTATTAACTGACAGAGGTCGTTCAAATTGCACATGTTGGTAGAGTAACTCTTCCTCTATAGTAACCCTTCTTCTTCATTGTAGGTAAATACTAGGGTTGTACCGAAAGTAATGCAAAAGTGGGCATAACTTTTTTATTAACTGACAGAGGTCGTTCAAATTGCACATGTTGGTAGATTAACTCTTCCTCTGTAGTAACCCTTTTTAATTGTAGGTACATACTAGGGTTGTACCGAAAGTAATGCAAAAGTGGGCATAAAGTTTTTATTAACTGACAGAGGTCGTACAAACTGCACATGTTGGTAGAGTAATTCTTCCTCTACAGTAACCCTTCTTCTTCATTGCAGGTAAATACGAGGGTTGTACCGAAAGTAATGCAAAAGTGGGCATAACTTTTTTATTAACTGACAGAGGTCGTTCAAATTGCACATGTTGGTAGATTAACTCTTCCTCTATAGTAACCCTTTTTAATTGTAAGTACATACTAGGGTTGTACCGAAAGTAATGCAAAAGTGGGCATAAAGTTTTTATTAACTGACAGAGGTCGTTCAAATTGCACATGTTGGTAGAGTAACTCTTCCTCTACAGTAACCCTTCTTCTTCATTGCAGGTAAATACGAGGGTTGTACCGAAAGTAATGCAAAAGTGGGCATAACTCTTTTATTAACTGACAGAGGTCGTTCAAATTGCACATGTTGGTAGAGTAACTCTTCCTCTGTAGTAACCCTTTTTAATTGTAGGTACATACTAGGGTTGTACCGAAAGTAATGCAAAAGTGGGCATAACTTTTTTATTAACTGACAGAGGTCGTTCAAATTGCACATGTTGGTAGATTAACTCTTCCTCTATAGTAACCCTTTTTAATTGTAGGTACATACTAGGGTTGTACCGAAAGTAATGCAAAAGTGGGCATAAAGTTTTTATTAACTGACAGAGGTCGTTCAAACTGCACATGTTGGTAGAGTAACTCTTCCTCTACAGTAACCCTTCTTCTTCATTGCAGGTAAATACGAGGGTTGTACCGAAAGTAATGCAAAAGTGGGCATAACTTTTTTATTAACTGACAGAGGTCGTTCAAATTGCACATGTTGGTAGAGTAACTCGTCCTCTGTAGTAACCCTTTTTAATTGTAGGTACATACTAGGGTTGTACCGAAAGTAATGCAAAAGTGGGCATAACTTTTTTATTAACTGACAGAGGTCGTACAAACTGCACATGTTGGTAGAGTAATTCTTCCTCTACAGTAACCCTTCTTCTTCATTGCAGGTAAATACGAGGGTTGTACCGAAAGTAATGCAAAAGTGGGCATAACTTTTTTATTAACTGACAGAGGTCGTTCAAATGGCACATGTTGGTAGAGTAACTCTTCCTCTATAGTAACCCTTCTTCTTCATTGCAGGTAAATACGAGGGTTGTACCGAAAGTAATGCAAAAGTTGGCATAACTTTTTTATTAACTGACAGAGGTCGTTCAAATTGCACATGTTGGTAGAGTAATTCTTCCTCTACAGTAACCCTTCTTCTTCATTGCAGGTAAATACGAGGGTTGTACCGAAAGTAATGCAAAAGTGGGCATAACTTTTTTATTAACTGACAGAGGTCGTTCAAATGGCACATGTTGGTAGAGTAACTCTTCCTCTATAGTAACCCTTCTTCTTCATTGCAGGTAAATACGAGGGTTGTACCGAAAGTAATGCAAAAGTGGGCATAACTTTTTTATTAACTGACAGAGGTCGTTCAAATTGCACATGTTGGTAGATTAAGTCTTCCTCTGTAGTAACCCTTTTTAATTGTAGGTACATACTAGGGTTGTACCGAAAGTAATGCAAAAGTGGGCATAAAGTTTTTATTAACTGACAGAGGTCGTACAAACTGCACATGTTGGTAGAGTAATTCTTCCTCTACAGTAACCCTTCTTCTTCATTGCAGGTAAATACGAGGGTTGTACCGAAAGTAATGCAAAAGTGGGCATAACTTTTTTATTAACTGACAGAGGTCGTTCAAATTGCACATGTTGGAAGATTAAGTCTTCCTCTATAGTAACCCTTTTTAATTGTAAGTACATACTAGGGTTGTACCGAAAGTAATGCAAAAGTGGGCATAAAGTTTTTATTAACTGACAGAGGTCGTACAAACTGCACATGTTGGTAGAGTAATTCTTCCTCTACAGTAACCCTTCTTCTTCATTGCAGGTAAATACCAGGGTTGTACCGAAAGTAATGCAAAAGTGGGCATAACTCTTTTATTAACTGACAGAGGTCGTTCAAATTGCACATGTTGGTAGAGTAACTCGTCCTCTGTAGTAACCCTTTTTAATTGTAGGTACATACTAGGGTTGTACCGAAAGTAATGCAAAAGTGGGCATAACGTTTTTATTAACTGACAGAGGTCGTTCAAATTGCACATGTTGGAAGATTAAGTCTTCCTCTATAGTAACCCTTTTTAATTGTAAGTACATACTAGGGTTGTACCGAAAGTAATGCAAAAGTGGGCATAACTTTTTATTAACTGACAGAGGTCGTTCAAATTGCACATGTTGGTAGATTAAGTCTTCCTCTGTAGTAACCCTTTTTAATTGTAGGTACATACTAGGGTTGTACCGAAAGTAATGCAAAAGTGGGCATAAAGTTTTTATTAACTGACAGAGGTCGTTCAAACTGCACATGTTGGTAGAGTAATTCTTCCTCTACAGTAACCCTTCTTCTTCATTGCAGGTAAATACGAGGGTTGTACCGAAAGTAATGCAAAAGTGGGCATAACTTTTTTATTAACTGACAGAGGTCGTTCAAATTGCACATGTTGGAAGATTAAGTCTTCCTCTATAGTAACCCTTTTTAATTGTAAGTACATACTAGGGTTGTACCGAAAGTAATGCAAAAGTGGGCATAAAGTTTTTATTAACTGACAGAGGTCGTTCAAACTGCACATGTTGGTAGAGTAATTCTTCCTCTACAGTAACCCTTCTTCTTCATTGCAGGTAAATACCAGGGTTGTACCGAAAGTAATGCAAAAGTGGGCATAACTCTTTTATTAACTGACAGAGGTCGTTCAAATTGCACATGTTGGTAGAGTAACTCGTCCTCTGTAGTAACCCTTTTTAATTGTAGGTACATACTAGGGTTGTACCGAAAGTAATGCAAAAGTGGGCATAACTTTTTTATTAACTGACAGAGGTCGTTCAAATTGCACATGTTGGAAGATTAAGTCTTCCTCTATAGTAACCCTTTTTAATTGTAGGTAAATACTAGGGTTGTACCGAAAGTAATGCAAAAGTGGGCATAAAGTTTTTATTAACTGACAGAGGTCGTTCAAACTGCACATGTTGGTAGAGTAATTCTTCCTCTACAGTAACCCTTCTTCTTCATTGCAGGTAAATACCAGGGTTGTACCGAAAGTAATGCAAAAGTGGGCATAACTCTTTTATTAACTGACAGAGGTCGTTCAAATTGCACATGTTGGTAGAGTAACTCGTCCTCTGTAGTAACCCTTTTTAATTGTAGGTACATACTAGGGTTGTACCGAAAGTAATGCAAAAGTGGGCATAAAGTTTTTATTAACTGACAGAGGTCGTTCAAACTGCACATGTTGGTAGAGTAATTCTTCCTCTACAGTAACCCTTCTTCTTCATTGCAGGTAAATACGAGGGTTGTACCGAAAGTAATGCAAAAGTGGGCATAAAGTTTTTATTAACTGACAGAGGTCGTTCAAACTGCACATGTTGGTAGAGTAATTCTTCCTCTACAGTAACCCTTCTTCTTCATTGCAGGTAAATACCAGGGTTGTACCGAAAGTAATGCAAAAGTGGGCATAACTCTTTTATTAACTGACAGAGGTCGTTCAAATTGCACATGTTGGTAGAGTAACTCTTCCTCTGTAGTAACCCTTCTTCTTCATTGCAGGTAAATACGAGGGTTGTACCGAAAGTAATGCAAAAGTGGGCATAACTTTTTTATTAACTGACAGAGGTCGTTCAAATTGCACATGTTGGTAGAGTTAACTCTTCCTCTGTAGTAACCCTTTTTAATTGTAGGTACATACTAGGGTTGTACCGAAAGTAATGCAAAAGTGGGCATAAAGTTTTTATTAACTGACAGAGGTCGTTCAAATTGCACATGTTGGTAGAGTAATTCTTCCTCTACAGTAACCCTTCTTCTTCATTGCAGGTAAATACGAGGGTTGTACCGAAAGTAATGCAAAAGTTGGCATAACTTTTTTATTAACTGACAGAGGTCGTTCAAATTGCACATGTTGGTAGAGTAATTCTTCCTCTACAGTAACCCTTCTTCTTCATTGCAGGTAAATACGAGGGTTGTACCGAAAGTAATGCAAAAGTGGGCATAACTTTTTTATTAACTGACAGAGGTCGTTCAAATGGCACATGTTGGTAGAGTAACTCTTCCTCTATAGTAACCCTTCTTCTTCATTGCAGGTAAATACGAGGGTTGTACCGAAAGTAATGCAAAAGTGGGCATAACTTTTTTATTAACTGACAGAGGTCGTTCAAATTGCACATGTTGGTAGAGTAAGTCTTCCTCTGTAGTAACCCTTTTTAATTGTAGGTAAATACTAGGGTTGTACCGAAAGTAATGCAAAAGTGGGCATAAAGTTTTTATTAACTGACAGAGGTCGTTCAAACTGCACATGTTGGTAGAGTAATTCTTCCTCTACAGTAACCCTTCTTCTTCATTGCAGGTAAATACGAGGGTTGTACCGAAAGTAATGCAAAAGTGGGCATAACTTTTTTATTAACTGACAGAGGTCGTTCAAATTGCACATGTTGGTAGAGTAACTCTTCCTCTGTAGTAACCCTTTTTAATTGTAGGTACATACTAGGGTTGTACCGAAAGTAATGCAAAAGTGGGCATAACGTTTTTATTAACTGACAGAGGTCGTACAAACTGCACATGTTGGTAGAGTAACTCTTCCTCTGTAGTAACCCTTCTTTCATTGTAGGTAAATACTAGGGTTGTACCGAAAGTAATGCAAAAGTGGGCATAACGTTTTTATTAACTGACAGAGGTCGTTCAAATTGCACATGTTGGTAGAGTAACTCGTCCTCTGTAGTAACCCTTTTTAATTGTAGGTACATACTAGGGTTGTACCGAAAGTAATGCAAAAAGTGGGCATAACATTTTTATTAACTGACAGAGGTCGTTCAAATGGCACATGTTGGTAGAGTAACTCTTCCTCTATAGTAACCCTTCTTCTTTATTGCAGGTAAATAATAGATTTCAAGCAGAAGCAACGTGCCGTCATTGAGTTCTTGACTAAGGAAGGGTGCAGGCTGTCTGACATCCATAGCCGGCTGCAGAATGTTTACGGAGATGACACTATTGACAAGAGCAATGAGCACGGATGGATTGAGAAATTTAAATTTGGGGAAACAAGCATTGAAGACAAACCACGCAGTGGGAGACCATCATCACTGACACGAATCATCAGCAAGTGGATGAATTGATTTGCGCCGAGAGACGAGTCACAATCAGTGAGCTTGTTACACAACTGGACTGTGGTCATAATGACATACAGAAGATGGCGGAGGACGCAGGGTAGCGGAAAGTGTGTTCAAATAGGGGACCTCGGCAGTTGACACCCGATTTGAAGGAGAAAAGGGTGGAAGTCTGTGATATGTGCTGGAAGAGTTTGAAGCTAATGAAGACACGTTTTGTTTCGATCTAATGAGAGTGGATGAAACCTGGGAGTACCTTTACGATCCGGAAACGAAGAATCAATCCATGGAATGACGTCACACCTCTTCCCCAAGGCCTAAGAAGTTCAAGAGCCAGCGATCAACACAGAAAGTAACGGTGACTGTTTTGTGGGATGACAGGGGTGTCATTCTCCTTGATTTTTTGGAACGTGGTCGTGCCGTGACCAGCGAGCGGTACATTGAAGCACTCAAGAAGCTTAGGGAAGCCATAAGGAGAAAGAAACCGAAGAAGAATCTGAAAAGGGTCCACATTCACCATGACAATGCGAGACCACACACATCTTTGTCAACAAATCAGGCGGTTACATATAGAATATAGAATGGATTCTATATTCTCTATGTAACCGCCTGATGAAGCCGTCCGTTGACGGAGAAAGCTTGCGGAGTGAAATTTGTGTGATTTCTTACTTTAGACACCAATAAATCGGATCATTATATATATAATTAGTTTTCTGGTGTTGGCGTCCCACAAGTTATATACGCATACGGCTATCGGAGACTCCCAAGCAGAATCTGCTTTCATCGCTGAACACGACAGATCGCCATTGCGTTCTCCCGTGCAGACGTTGGCGACACCACTGCAGCCGTTCCTGACGGTGGGCTGGAGTCAGAATTACACATGCCAGGGGCACGCGTGCACGTAGTCCTGCATCCAGTAGACAGTTGCGGATTGTTCACACAGTCTCCAAAGGTGCAACGGCAGCTCGGATTTGCGTCGCAGTGGATGTTCTGATTGACAACGCCGCTCTTCTTATGCGTCGATCGGTCCGCCCATCAGTCCGTCTGTGACTCCCGGTTCCACGTCTTCTCGGGTGGGAATGTTCCTCGGGCCATCTACGCCACCATCGTACCACCACCGATACTTCCCGTCCAATTCGCTCCGCAATACGACGATACGACCACCCGGCCTCGCGGAGTCCGACTAGACGACCTCGCTCAAAGTCCGATAACTGCTGAAATCGTACACGTCTTCCATGTCGAGGCATTGCAGCTTCTTCAGGGTATTCTCACGTGTCCGTACGCCCACGACTGATTACATGCTCTTCGCCGTACTCCTTAAATATCACCGACGATAATTTGCATATTATGCCGTGCTGTGGCGTAAGCGCTCACAAGTTAGTCCCGAAATTAACATCACACCTACATAAACTCGACCCCATTAACATATGTAAATTTCATGACGGTCCGCCAATTCCTTCTTGATGTTCTTTTTTCGCTTTCCGGCAGTGTAGCTTGTGGTGTAGACTATGTTGAGTAGTACCTTTGTATAGAGAAAGACTTACTCTACCAACATGAGCAATTTGAACAACCTCTGTCAGTTAATAAACAAGTTATGCCATCTTTTGCATTACTTTCTTTATAACCCTCGTATGCTACATTTGAGAGATGGATTTATAATGAAGCATTGTTTCCAAAGAAATAGTCCACTGCCTATAACATCCCAAATAAACTATCTCGTTGATGCAGGGGGCTTTCAAATATGCGTGAATGAAATTCAGGAAGAAATAGTAATTCAAGCTCTCTCTCACCGTGGATGTTTCAAATTTTTCTACAGCTGTCACGTAATTCTCAAGAGCTTTGCATTCTATATTTGTTTGTACGCTTAGTTTGAAAACGCAAGTCTATATCAAATTACTCCTGCTGATTATTCTAAGACACGCACGGACAAGCAGAACATTCGTACACACACACGTATAATTTTCCTTTCATTTTTGTGGTAAGGAAAACTGTCTTTGAAAATATCTTCCACTGAGATCTTTAACTAAACTACATTTAAATTAATCACTAGGTAAATATTTCATGCAACGCTATTTCTCTACCCATAAAAACTCCTCCATTTTTTTTATATCGTGACATGTAATTTCCTTAAAGTTCGTTTTTTCCTCACAAAAAGTTGTTTTTAAGCAAATATTTAGTAGTCCTTTTTTCGTCTTGCCCTAAAAAGGAGAAAAATCATGAGCTAACGGTGGTTCTCATCGAAAGCTTGAGCAGGTGGCAGAAAGGGAAAGGTTTTTCATACCAGCATGCTTCTAGAGTAGTGCGTTTTTCTTTGTGCTGTGTTTTATGGATATTACATATATCCGATATCCGGCTGTTGCCATTTTCCGGTAGAGAAGATGCGTGGACTCTGAAGCAGAGTAAAAACAAACGCAATTGAATCATTAATTGTACATTTTTCTCTTTCCTCTCTGCCACGAAGATAAAATGGTGATTTGAGAATTGCGTGCATTCTAGAAACAACCTGAGAGTTACGGATCCAGGGAAAATGTGATTTCATAAACATTGCATACATCTATGTCAATAAACCCACTAGATATTTTTTTTTTTACATTTCTCTGTTTTTCTTTAATAAATTTCCAAAACGATATTTTATCTGCGTGCGAAAAAAATGTCTCGTTCTTCATGTAACATGTATATATATATATATATATATATATTTCTTTTTGAGCACAACGACGCTCTGTGAGAAACAAAACGGAAGAATTCTTAAAACAACTCTATTATACGCTCAATGGATTTCGATTTAACTCGAATTCATCTCGTTGCTGTATGATTCAGATTGGGTGAACACATCATTTTTCTGGGAGTTATCAATGCTTTTGTTTATGTGAAATGCAATTTAAATCAGCAAAATGTGATGTGATTTGAAAAGAGTTTTCCATTCGACAAAAAATAATACTGCTAGTAACGAATTAAAACAAAGATAAATCTTCGAGTGAAATCTTATGGCGTACGCTATTGAAGTGCGAACATCTATTTTTTTCCTCACTCTACCACGAATCTATTCAATGGATTCCCAGCACTTCGTGAGGCTAAACTCGAAATAATTTGGTGCAGTCTCCAATAGTTTAACGGCTACTGATACACAGTGGTTATAAAAAATAACTTTTTATAACCACTGATACACAGTGGTTATAACTAACTTTTTATAACCACTGATACACAGTGGTTATAAAAAGTTATACACAGTGGTATAGCGATTTCGAAGGGAAAACGTGGCGATATGCAAATTTTGCAACTACAGTCGAACCCGCAAAATGGAATATCCATCTTAAAAGAATAAAATTCCTGTGTCCCAAACCGTAACCTTTGTGCATAATGATAAAACGCTCCGGTTAATAGAATAAGAACATTGGATTAATCCCAGTTATTGGCATATATTTTTGCACTTACAAAGGAGAAAAACTGTTTCTTCATTCAAGGCATTGTGACGTGCCTGCCCCGCAGGACGCACACGACATAAAGGCAGATAGCAGCGAGAACAAACATCTGCGTAGCTCAGTTAGTAGAGCGACGCTTTCCGGAATAAGTGGACTTGGGTTCGATCCCCGGCGTGGACCGAAAATGACGGAGAAATTTACTTTGTTATAATGGCGCCCGAACTTACCGGATGACCCGGCCGTTGAAGATCTCGCAATGCTGTGATGTTCTTTCCACACCGCGAGATAGGAAAAGTGAGAGAATCCCTTCTCCAGCGCTTCGAAAAGTAAATATGGGCGACGTTGCATTCCATACACCAGATTGACTGGGAGTTCTCAAGTGCACGTTCTTCACCGGATGGCAGCCTGCAAAGATTCATGGTCATGGGTGACCCGTGGGCCATGCTCCCGGCCCTTCTTCGGGGGAGATGTGACAATCCTGCCCCGCAGGACGCACACGACATAACAGCAGATAGCAGCAAGAACGAACGTCTGCGTAGCTCAGTTGGTAGAGCTACATGTTCCGGAATAAATGGACTCGGGTTCGATTCCCGGCGTGGACCAAACATGACGGAGAAATTTACTTCGTTATAATGACGCCCGAACTTCCCGGATGACCCGGCCGTTAAAGATCTTTCAATGGTGTGATGTTCTTTCCACACCGCGAGATAGGAAAAGTAAGAGAATCCGTTCTCCAGCGCTTCGAAAAGTAAATATGGGCGACGTTGCATTCCACACACCAGATTGACTGGGAGTTCTCAAGTGCACGTTCTTCACCGGATGGCAGCCTGCAAAGATTCATGGTCACGGCTGACCCGTGGGTCACGCCCCCAGCGCTCTTTCTCGGGAGGAGGGAGATGTGACTTGCCTGCCCCGCAGGATGCACACGACATAAATGCAGATAGCAGCAAGAACAAACGCCTGCGTAGCTCAGTTTGTAGAGCGACTTGTTCCGGAATAAGTGGACTTGGGTTAGATCCCCGGCGTGGACAAAAAAATGACGGAGAAATTTACTTCGTTGTAGCATAGAATTCGTGTTGCTGTTTTTCACAGACAGAAACACACGTACAATTTGTGGTGGGCTACCAACGGGCCCCTCCCGTTTGTAAACATTGGTCAGGTTAAAGTGGTTATAACGAAGTAAATTTCTCCGTCATTTTTGTCCACGCCGGGGCTCGAACCCGGGTCCCCTCATTCCGCAATAAGTAACTCTACCAAATGAGCTACGCGGACGTTCGTATCGCTTCTATCTGCCTTTATATCGTGTGCGTCCTCCTGGGCAGGTACGTCACATCTCCCCCCAAAGAGGGTCGGGGGCATGGCCCACGGGTCAGCCGTGACCATGAATCGTTGCAGGCTGCCATCCGCTGTAGAACGTACTTGAGAACTCCCAGTCAATCTAGTGTGTGGAATGCAACGGGAGCCACATATATTTTTCGAAGCGCTGGAGAAGGGATTCTCTGATTTTTCGTCTCTCGCGGGGTGGAAAGAACATCACACCATTGCGAGATCTTGAACGGCCGGGTCATCCGGAAAGTTCGGGCGCCATTATAACGAAGTAAATTTCTCCGTCATTTTTGTCCACGCCAGGGCTCAAACTCGTGTCCCCTCATTCCGGAATGAGTGACTCTACCAATTGAGCTACGCGGACGGTCGTAATCGCAGCTATCTGCCTTTATATCGTGTGCGTCCTGCTGCGCAGGCACGTCACGTGGTCATATCTCCCAGACTTGAGGTTGACCTTATCTCACCCTACTCTCAAAAAGTAGTAAAAAAGATCTTTGCCTGTTTGAATTTTAATGATAATGCTCCTGAAGCTGGTGACATTATTAAGCAAATATCAATACTTACTGCGCTTCACATGATGAATAAATCACAGAATGCACTTTCAAGAGAAAGCTTAAGAAATTGCTTTCTTAGGTGTAAATTTTAGGTAGATGCTACTGTTGAAGAAGTGAATTTACCTCTCCTCCATCCAGCAGCTGAAGGTATGATGATTTTTCTAATTTCTGTCCGCGTAGCTAAGTTGGGAGAGTAACTTAGGAGACACGGACAAACTTGTGTATTCACATCCTAACTAATAATGGGAATAATCTCACTTGGCCCAGATGGCAGTGGTGAAACGGCGTGGCATGGACGCAATGAGACCCCTGGAATGTTGCCCGACGCACACGTGCCAATTCGGACTGCAGCAGAGCATGGAAGTCGCGGAGAAGACGTGGCTGTGGGACGGCACGTCGAACCTTATCGATCCCAATAGTTCCACAGGTGATATATGTGATTGAGGTTGGACGATTTCACCGGCCAAGGAAGAACGGGGACATAGCTGTTGGGTTTCTGGAACCAGACACGCAGACGAACACCCCCTTAGCCACGTATCTGGGCGCATTGACCTTCTGGTAGACAGCATCACCACCAGGGTAAACGTTCAACATGAACGGGTGCATGTGGTCATTGAGGATTGACTGGCAGCAATTTACGTTCAGGGACCCATCCAGTGGTACCAGCGATCCGAAGCCACACCAGGAAAACATGCCCCAGACATGTACACTGTCGGCCTGTACTTGACCGACAAGCATGTCCGGGTGTTTGTTCTCGTTTGTGTGACGTCATATCCGCCACCTCCCGTCACTTCTCTGGAGTAGAAATCTCGATTCGTCGGAGAAGGAAACCTTTTCCCACTCTTCCAGTGCCAAAGGATAGTAGTCCCATGCGAACTGCAGGCGTCATTGCCGTAGGACCACGGTTGACATGGACGCCTTGACGCAGCGTCGACTCCAGAGACCCATGCGTAACAGGGTTCTCTCTTCTATTATCGGGAACACGTACCTGGGTGCCTTAGCGTTCATTTGCGTGGTCAATTGTTGCACGGTTGCGCGTCGATTGCCCTTTACCAGTCGATGAAAGCAAAGTTAACAACTGGGGTCGACGGCTTTTGGGGCTCTACAGTTATGGTGTGCCAGCAATCCATTCTTGGTACACCTTTATTACAGTACCTCGCGAACAACGCACGCAATCTGCTGTTTCTGAAATGCTTCTAGCCTTGGCGCTCCAGCCGATGATCATTTCTTTTTAAACGTCCGTCAAGTCACTACCTATGCCCATTGTGCTCACGTCGCGCATTATGGCTCATCTCTCCTGGCCGGCCGCTTATATCTCCGTGTGGTCGACCTTGTCACATGCACGCTGTGTCACGCATGGGCGGGCACATCTTGATTCCGGGGATGGTCATATTATTCTCATACGACTGAGGATACACACACATACATATACACTGCCGGACAATTGCTAAGGACGGATGACAATAGCAACGATAGCAAACATAAAATGGAAGGCAGGAAAATGTGGAAATTAGCATAAGTGCGAGATACAGTAAGACGTGTTGTACGTATGCAAATTTTGGATTGACGAACTTGTTCGTGACGTCATAGCGCTGATAAGAGATATAAAGGATTTGACGCGTATGGACCGTTGTTGTTGTTTTTTTTTTTTTTTTTTGGTTGGAGGTTTAACGACCACCGTGAGCAACTCATTGGGCTATAAGCAGTCGCCAGTCCCTAATTTAGGGTCACTGGTTCTAGGGAAGGGAGAGAGCCAGTGCCGTAAGACAAACACAACATCCATGCCTGACCGGGATTCTAACCCGGACCCCTTACGGACGAATGATCAGAGGCCAGCGCCTTAGACCACTGCGCCACCGGGGCGGCCCGTTGTTGTTCAAACGCAAAGTTGAAAGGGAAAGAATTAATTGACGAACTTGCAATTTTCAGTATGTCTTCCCGACATCACCTAGATGATTTTACGCGTGGCCGTATTATTGGCAAGATTGAAGAAGGGCGAAAAATAACAGATGTTACCATGGAGTTCGACGTCAGCCACAGTGTTGTTTCAAGGCTTTGGAAATCATTTCAAACAAATGGAGAGTGTAGCAAACGTCACGGGGGAGGTCGTGTTCGCAGTACGACACCTGCAGAAGATCGGTACACAGTGCTATCAACAAAAAGACACCGGCGCAGCACAGCTAGTGAGGTAGCAAATCAGTTTATGGCTGCTACTGGCAAGCAGATCTCCCAAAATACGGTCGCCAGACGTTTGCATGAAGGAGGACTATACGCCCGCCGTCCTGTTGTGTGCATCCCATTGTCCAGACGTCACCGTACCTGCCCGTTTGCATTGGCGCCATCAACATCGCAATTGGGCTGATAACGACTGGTCTGCTGTCCTCTTCTCAGATGAGAGTAGATACAGTCTATCGTCTGATTGTCGACGACAACTGATCTGGCGTGATAGTGGTACTGCATATTGTCCAGCAAACATACAGGAAAGGGACCGATATCCGACATGTAGTGTCATGGTACGGGCTGGCATCATGATCAATGGCCGTACGTCCCTCTATGTGCTTCCAACTGGGACTATGACTGGCCAACGATACATTAATGATGTTCTGCTACCTCATGTTCGCATGTTCCGTGGTGCTGTCGGTGATAGATTCATTTTCATGGACGACAACGCAACATGTCATCGAACAGTCGCTGTCCAGGAGTGTCTTGAGAGCGAGGATATTCAACCCCTCGTATGGCCAGCACGTTCTCCAGATCTTAATCCCATTCAAAATGTGTGGGATGCTTTGGGGAGGAGTCTTGCTGGTCGCCAATGCCCTCCAATAAACAAGGACACCCTCATCCGTGCACTGACAGAGGAATGGGATAAATTACCCCAACAGCTGCTTGATAATGTTGTGCAAAGCATGACAGGACGAGTGGAATCTTGCATCGCCCTCCATGGTGGCCATATCCCGTATTGACATCTTACGCCGGAATGCCTGCGGACGGTAATTGCATTTTTTTCACGTTTACGTATTCTGCACAAAATGGCCTGTTTGTCCCTTGAACCCGTTCCAAAGCCTTCTGGATTTCAGAGCACAATAAATTGTCTTTCTTGTAATGTCCTGGCATTCTGACATTATTTTATTTCACTTGGCATCCAACCACACTTACTTTTTTATGCGCTGTATAGCCGTTTATGATCCGTCCTTAGCAATTGTCCAGCAGCGTACTAATGAATCTCTTATGGATGCCTTTTCACCCACTGGACACATTGCTAGAAGAACTGACCACAGTTAGAGAACTGAAATCTTGCACTGGATAACAAGGAATATGAGGAATTAAATTCTCCATCATTTTTATGGCAGAGGCGGGATTTGAAACCGCAACTCTCGGCTCCGGAGCTCCCACTGCTATCCACTATACCACACATGGCATGTGCTTCAGGTGCTATCTGCCTTTATTTCATGTGCGTCCTATGGGATTAGGCACAGCACATCCACCCCGCAAAATAGGGTACGGGCAGGGCCGACGGCTCAGCCGGGACCATGCGTCGCTCATGGCAGTCATCTGATGAAGAAGGTGCATTTGAGAAATCCCAGACAATTTGTTTCTCGATTGGAGGTTTAACGACCACCGCGAGCAACTCAATGGGCTAGAAGCAGTCGCCCGTCCTTAATTTAGGTTCACTGACTCCAGGTAAGGGAGGGAGCCAGTGGCGTAAAACAAACACAGCATCCATGCCTCACCGGGATTAGAACGCGGACTCTTCTCGAACGAATGATCATAAGCCAGCGCTTAGACCACTGCGCCACCGGGTTGGCACAGAAAATTTGATGCGTGGAACGTGATTTATTTTTCCGAAGCACTGAAGAAGAAATTTTTATTTTTCCTGTCTCGCCGTGTGGAAAGAACATCACACCACAACGAGAAACATAACAGCCGGGTCATCCTGGAAGTTCGGACGCACATATCACGACGTGAATTTCTGCATCATGTTTTTGACAGGGACGTGATTCGAACCCGCAACTCTCTGTTCAGGAGCTCCGGGTGACATCCGCTATACTGCACCAGCATGTGCTCCCACTGCTGTCTACCTTTATCTCGTGTGCGTCCTGCGAAGCATTTACGTCACTACACTACACTGGCATGTTTTCGGTCCAGTTACCCAAAAGAATATCAAATGTTACACTGCTGGCCACCCAAAATGCAACACCAAGAAGGACTCGAGATAGCATAGCCATATTTGCTGGACACATAACAACAGATACAAAGATGAAACGATTGAGCTTACAGGCCCGTGCGACTTGCGGAACACGCAGACATCAATAGTTCGTGTGGCCCCCATGGCTGGCAATAATGGCCGCTACACGCCACGGCTTCGAACGAAAGAGGCTTTGGATGTGGGTTTGGGGTATGTTGGTCCAGGTTGCTTCCACACGTTGCCACAGTTCATCAGGCATAGCCGCGGGTGGTGCTTGCCGAGCCACTCGGTTGTCGATCAGCGACCAGACGTGTTCGATGTGCAACATATCGGGAGAAAAGGTAGGCCACGGCAGCAGTGACACCTGGTGGGCCGTGAAGAATTGTTGCACGATGCGTGCCTCATGCGGCCGAGCATTGCCCTGTTGTAACGTGGCCTCTGGCAGGTCCTGCAGGTAAGGGAGGACAACAGGCTCCAAAACGTCGGGTATGTAGCGGTGGCAGTTGAGTTATAACGAATAAGTTTTTCCTTCATTTTTGGTCTACGCCGGGACTCGAACCCGGATCCCCTCATTCCGGAATAAGTCACTCTACCAATTCAGCTACGCGGACGTTTTATTTTGACTCCTATCTGCCTTTATGTCGTGTGCGTCCTTCTGGCAGGTACGTCACATCTCCTGGTACGTTACAGAGTGTACCGGCGATGAGTACCAGAGAGAGACGCGGTTGTCATATACAATTGCGCCCGAAACCATAACGCCAGGTGACGGACCGGATTGGCGATGCATAATGCAGGCGTCATACAATCTCTCGCCGTGGTGCCGCCACACGCGGATCCGGCCTCGTGGTGTTGCTGGCAGAGGCTGGATTCGTCGGAGAAGACAATGTCGTGCCGTAGTCCAGGTGCGGCGTTCAACGGCCCACTGTCGCCGAACTCGCCGGTGGTGTAACTTCAATGGTAATCGGAGCAATGGGCGCCGTGCGACAAGTCCCCGATCCTGCAAACAACGTCGAACGGTACGTGCTGACACAGGTTGTTACGCAACACACCCTAATTCCTGCGCTAACGTTCGTGATGTGGCGGTGCGAGCCTTCAATGCCCGCCGGTCTTTTCGTTCGGTGTATAACGAAGTAAATTTCTTCGTCATTTTTGGTCTACGCCGGGATTCGAACCCGAGTCCGCTTATTCCGGAACAAGTCTCTCTACCAATTGAGCTACGCAGACGTTCATTGTGATTGCTATCTGCCTTTATGTCGTGTGCAGGTACGTCACAGGTGGTGTGCTGCGGCTGCGCCGATCACTCACGTCGGTCCGTCCGTCCCTCCTGCACCCACAGAATCCATACTCGCCTCACTGTGGCTGGATGTCGTCCCACACGGGCGCCGATGTCACGGTACGATAAACCGCTGTCGCGATAAGCCTCTATTCGTCCTGTATCGAACTCCGAAACGTGCTGCAATGACTGCCGTATTCTGCGACGAGTCATCAGGAAGCTTCCGACGCACAGGTCCGGCAGCACAACACACTTCCACTACTTACACCACGCCTTCTGTGCATCTTTCTTATAGTGTTTCTTGGTATCGTTCCGGGCGCAGATGATTTGCATATGCCCTGCAATGCTAATCGTTTGAATGTCCTTTCGCTTGCGACGCATGCTGCGAATTTCAGCCCAATCAGATGCTTCCTTCTTGGTGTTGCATTTTGGGTGGCCAGCAGTGTAGATGGACGTACGTGGGATTCGAAAGCAGGTATGAGTGCCATGGAATAAACTGCTGGATGAAGGTCTGCAATAGTATATTAACACTAATTGATGATGATCATAATGATTTCTACCTTTCAATATCGCTACACAAAGAAAAATTAATAATTTTCTCCGGATTAAAGGTTTTCACTCTCAGCACTTTAGATGTTTTGCTACGCTCTTCCTATTTATTTGCTTATTAACAGGAATTCAAAAGTTCATTGAATGATTGTAATTAATAAGTAAAGTGATAATACGTAATCATCATAGTTATCGTAAAGAATATTATTATCCTACACTTTCACAGATTAATGAGTCTTAACTGAATCAATCAAGCTTTGATCCATGTCTCTGTATCGCACTTTAACTACGTCTTCAATAACTTATTTCTAAACACTGTTTACGGCGATTAAGAGAACATGGTGTAGGTGGAGAATTAATGACTCCGTATTCATTTATTTGAGGAAACTTGAGTCACGGTTTAAAATGATTTCGTTTCAAATGAGAGCCTGAACTTTCGTTACGTGTACTTCATAGGAACGTGATTTAGAAGTCACATTATCGAGTCGCACGTAAAACTAATTTTCCTCCAAAACCGTACGCGGGCTTCAAACTATACTCCCATTTCGTTGATTTAACCGATGCGTTGCCTGTATCTGAAAACTTATCAGGAGTAAAACATGGCAATGTTAAGATTCATAGTTTATTTTTGCATCGTATGCTTCTCAGCCTATTTTTTCATCTTTTTGCGTAACTGCGCAAAGGAGGTCTTCTATTGAAATAGAAACATTTATTCAACACAAGGTTGGACTTTATTTAGCCCGAATTGCAGCACGCATGCGGAGGGTATCTACATCTAAAGCTTACTACGCATTGCAAGATGGCTACATGTGAGTCTTTCTGTAGCCCACAGAATTTGGAACCGATTTCATGACACGCATTCAGCTTCTTGAATGTATGGTGGAGAAAGCTCTAGGGCTAAAACTTCCGTGGATGACTTATGCATATCACCGATTCACTGCACGAAAAAACAGGGTTGCTGCCATTCCACAGCTCATATCTGGCTTCGTTCCGGTGATATCTGCTTCCACGCTACATAGAAGGCTTCGCGAAGGATTTCTTTATGCTAGCCGACCAGCAACACTGGTATCTGCTTCCTTGCTGCGTAGGAGGCATCAAAACGGAGGTCTTTGAGCTAGGGGTACCGAGAACGATGTACCACGCTATGTAGGAGCCATCGTGAAGGATGTCTTTATGCTAGGCAACCAGAAAATGTGGTATTTACTTCCACGCTGCGTAGAAGGCTTCGCGAAGGTCTTTAAGCTAGACGACCAGGAACGGTGGCATCTACTTCCACGAAGAGATCTCTCTGCTATGCGATCAAGAATGGTGGTATCTGCTTCCACGCTGCGTGGGAGGCATCGCAAAGGAGGTCTTTATATTAGGCGACCAGGAACGGTGGCATCTACTTCCACGCTACGTTGGACACTTCGCAAAAGAGGTCTTTATGCTAGGTGACCAGGAACGGTGGCATCTACTTCCACGCTACGTTGGACACTTCGCAAAGGAGGTCTTTATATTAGGCAACCAGGAACGGTGGCATCTACTTCCACGCTACGTTGGACACTTCGCAAAAGAGGTCTTTATGCTAGGTGACCAGGAACGGTGGCATCTACTTCCACGCTACGTTGGACGTTTCGCAAAGAAGGTCTTTATACTAGGTGACCAGGAACGGTGGTATCTTATTCAATGATGCGCAAGAGGCTTCGCTGAAGAGGTCTTTCTGCTAGGCGATCAAGAATGGTGGTATCTGCTTCCACGCTGCGTGGGAGGCATCGCAAAGGATGTCTTTATATTAGGCGACCAGGAACGGTGATATTACAAGTCGGGACACATGCCTGTGTTATCCCTAAACAAAAGGAGCGAGATTTATTCCACAGCCATTGTCCTCATAACTTGACTAACAATGCTTCCATTGCAACAAAACTTTAGTATGTTGTTCCGGAGGTATATTGAACCAATTCTGTTTAACATCATCGAAATGGGGTCAAACTTCCAGGCACAGGAGGGAGATTTCTTCCACAGCCATTATCCTCATAACTTGAGTAATGATTTCTGGTATGTTGGAAAGCGTATCATAATCAATGCATTGCATGATTTTACTAACTTGTGAGAAGATACCAGGTTCAGATTATTCAAACTTATGCACCCACCACAAGTCATCCTGAAGAAGAAATTGAAGAATTTTATGAGGAAATTCGTCATCTAAATAATAAAGGTAAGCAGCACTTGAAGATAATTATGGGAGATTTCAATGCAAAAATAGGGCACCGGCAACAGAATGAAACTTCAGTAGGTAAATTCGGTCACGGCAACAGAAACCAGCGTGGAAATACTCTCGTTGAGTTTGCAGAGGCAGAAGGATTTTTCATCTTGAATTCCTTTTTCAAGAAAAAGCCACACAGGAAATGGACATGGAGACATCCAATTGGGACGACAAGTGAAATTGATTTTATTATGTGTAACAAAAAATTCGTCATCGAAGACTGCAGTGTGCTAAACAAGTTCAACACAGGTAGTGACCATAGATTGGTGAGATGTAAGATGCACCTCAACACTAAACTGGAACGTGGCAAGCTCATAAGACAAACAAAATGTATTGACATAACCAACCTTAAAAAACACCATAATACTTTCAAGTTGGAACTGAAGAACAGATTCTCTGCTTTAGAAGGCCTAACATCGGAAGAAGTGGATATTTCTGAAGTTAACAGAAAAGTAACCAAAGCTCTTATGGAAACAGCAACAAAATTAGCTGGGTCTAAGAACAAGTTGCATGTAAACAAATTATCAGGAAAAACCAAAATGTTGATGCAAAAAAGAAAGAGATGAGGACAACTAAAGAAGATGTGACTTCCAAAGTGGAATATATAGAGCTATGCAAGACATTAAGAAAAAGTATCACTGAAGACGTAAGAAAATTCAACTGTGAACTAGTAAGGAAAGCAATTGAAAACAACCAAAGCCTAAAGATAGCAAAGGGACATCTCAGTAAGGAAGAAAACAGATTATGGCTCTGAGAAAAGAAGATGGTTCTATAACAAGAAATAGAGGCGAAATTTTGACAAAAGTGAAAGATTTCTACTCCAAACTATATGAAAGGGATGATACATGTACTCCAGACATCATGAAAGGTACCGGAGTTCTTCCAGTCCTCCCAGCAGAAGTTGCTCATGCAATCAAGAACATGAAGCGGGGAAAGCTCCAGGAGAAGATGGAATTACTATAGACATCATACAAGAAGCAAGTGGAGAAATTGAAACAGTACTCGCCCAAATTTTCACTCGATGCCTTAATGAAGGGAAGATTCCTGAGGATTGGAACAATGCTACAATGATCCTGCTACATAAAAAAGGTGACATTGAGGATCTCAGGAACTACAGACCTATCAGCCTCCTATCAGTGGTTTATAAAATCTTCACTAAAGTTCTTTCACACCGATTGAAGGTAACACTGGACATGGCTCAACCGAGAGAACAAGCTGGATTCAGGAGTGGCTACAGCACAATAGATCATATCCACGTACTGAGAGAACTAATTGAAAGAGCGAGGGAATATGAACTTCCATTGTGCATGGCTTTTATCGATTATGAAAAAGCCTTTGATTCGGTGAAACCATCAGCAGTTACCACGGCTCTGAAATCCTGCGGTATTGAAGATGCATACATTAATATTATTAATAACATCTATGAAAATGCAAGTGCAAAGATTCGGCTGTTTGAAAATACAACACACATAAAAATTGGAAGGGAGAAATTGAGACAAGGTGACACCATATCTCCGAAGCTCTTTAATGCCACATTGGAAAATGTCTTTCACTCACTGAACTGGGAAAACAAAGGGATAAAGATTAATGGAGATTATCTAACCCACCTTCGTTTTGCTGATGACGTAGTCATTTTTGCAACTACCCCATCAGAGCTGCAGAGTATGATCCAGGAACTTGCTGACAAGAGTAAAGAAGTGGGATTAAAAATGAACTTTCAGAAGACAAAAGTGATGTTCAATGCTTTTACAAGAAATGAAGATTTATCGATTGATGGAGAAAAACTGGAGATAACAGATACGTATGTTTATCTTGGACAGCAGATATCAAGTGAGGGTCACATTGATGAAGAAATTAATCGGCGTACAAAACTTGCCTGGAGAGCTTTTGGAAGAAACAGCATAATTTTCAAGAGCAATATGCCGTTATGTCTTAAAAGAAAAAGTGTTTGATCAATGCATCCTTCCAGTGCTTACGTATGGTGCAGAGACGTGGACCTTAACTAAAAGAGACATACAAAGACTGCAGACAACTCAAAGAAGCATGGAGAGGTGCATGCTTGGTATAACCAGGAGAGATAAGAAGAGGAACTCGTGGATCCGAAAAATGACGAGAGTGGAAGACATCATGATCAGAGTTAAATCCCTGAAATGGCAATGGGCTGGACATACTGCCAGAAGGACAGACCATAGATGGACAACCGAAATTTTAGATTGGATTCCAAGGGACAGGAAAAGACCCAGAAAAAGACCACATGGGAGATGGGTGGATGAAATTCGTAAATATGCGGGAGTGACATGGAGGAGACTGGCACAAGACAGACCGTTGTGGAGGAAACTTGGGAGACCTTCGTCCAGCAGTGGATTGATAATGGTTGACAATGATGATGATGATGATAATCCGAGTATAATATCGTGTATAATACATTGCGCCATGGAGGCCCAATTCTTAAAGTTTTCGAAGGGACAATTCAAGGCAAGAAACGAAAAGCCCCGCCGACGAATAGTTTTGTGGCACATTTAATCCAAGACACTAATACTAGGACATACACTAAGGAGCAATTGAATTAGAGATAGCTGGAATTATGCAAATGTGGCGCTGTGGGCGGCCCTGTAAACGGAAACGACATGACGTATGGAACGATCCGACAATATAAGGAGTGATGCGACGGGAATAAGTAGGAGTTGGACGCAGTCTGGGTAAGACGAAAGATCTAAGCGCATTTGATCGTGGGCAAATTGTCGGGGCCCGACGAATAGGGCCCTATATCTCGGAAGTCGTGCAGGCACTGGGATTGTCACCATACACTGTGACACGGGTGCATCGTGAGTACATAGAATCCGGTAAAACCATCCCTGGAAGGGCCAACTGTCGTGGACAACAGCGTGTGGATGAGCGGGGTCATCGTCAGCTAGCTCGTATCGTAAAAGCGGATAGACGAGCCACAGTGCAAGAAATCACTCGGCAATCAAACGCTGGTGCACAAAAACGTGTAAGCAGCCACTCCATCTCCTCGCTATGGGGTACAGTAGCCATCGTTCCACGAGGATACCGCTGCTGACCGCACATCACAGGGTGCAAAGATAACCACGGGCGCGGGATCATCGCCACTGGACCCTAGACATGTGGAAAAATGTTGCCTGGACTGATGAGTCAAGATACACGTTGGAACATGCGGTTTGCATGATACGAGTACGGTGCAAACCACATGAAGCGATGGATCCTTCTTGCCAACAGGGTACTCTTCAAGCTGGTGGGGGTGGCATTCTCGCCCGGGGACTGTTTATGTGGACTGAAATGGGACACCTGGTAAGTGTGACATCGTCCCTCACAGGTGAACGTTACCGGGATATCATGGACGACCATTTGCTCCCATTTTTGCGTCTTCAACATCCCACTGGGGACCTCTTCCTGCAACAAGACAATGCAGCTCCGGAATTGTATCCGAATGGTTGGATGAACACTCCACCGACGTGACCTCGCTTCCTTGGCCAGCTAGGTCACCTGACCCCAGCACATCTGGGATGCCATCGAGAGAAATGACCCCCTCCACTAAATGCTCGTGAACTGTGGGAGCTTGTTGAGGGGTCCTGGATCCGTATGGCTTCCCAACGCTTCCCGTGTCTTGTCGAGTCCTTGCCGAGACGAATCGCCGCCGTCATCATGGCGAAAGGTGGTACTACACGTTACTAGACAGGTATCTCTAATTCAATTGCTCTTCAGTGTACTATGAGTTGAAGAGAACGGCGGAGAATAGAGAGGAATGAATAGTCAGCGTACATCTACTGAACAGCCAGTACCTGGACTGAGTAACCAAGAAGAAGAAGATAATCCCAAAAAACGATATAGTTTCATGAAAAGACATGAGTCATTAAAACGAGCACCTTTTTAGTACGTCTTTTGTAAAAAAAGGTATTTTACAGGTTTGTTCGTCGGTTCTCTTGTCGACACCATATATTAGTCTGATCTGAAAAATTATTTTTGCATTCAAAAGCTTGAGACGTGAGAATGATGATCCCTGCAATCCGGTTTATTTTACGGTGCACATTTTCGCAACTTGAGAGCGTAAATTCAATTGATGTCGAACTCAAATTACATTTTGTTCCATATATTTGCTTCTAAGTATCCGATTGAAAAAAATTATTTTAGTTTTTGATATCATTAATGTCGAAGATTATTTTTGGTACAGTCACTTTTCAAGTTACGCATAAATTTCCCGCTAGGGGGAGTAAAAGCAAATTGCGGTTTTCCCGGGGTCACTGCTTCTAAAACTCCAATTCAAAAAATTATTTTATAATTGGAAAGGATACACCTCCCGATGGGAAATGTTTTCCACATAATCTCTTATTTTTGTGAAGAATCGTTTGGCCGCCAGGGGCGCAAGTGTTAATTTATGCGTTTGATTTATTTGTAGCAAAATGTGAGCTTGTGAAAACTCTATTGAAAAAATTATTTCCTGGACCGATACCGCTAACATCGGAAGACATTTTGAGAATACTTTGTTCTTAAAATCATTCGCAGTTTTACCGCCAGTGGGTGTAGATATACCGGGTGATCCAAAAGTCTTGCACATTTTGAAAACGTAATAACTCGCGGAGTTTTGAGAGTAGGGCAACGCGGTTTGTGTAGAAATGATTAGAATGACATCGGGTTTTTTATGAAATCACATACATTTTTACTCATTTCACATACATTTTTCATCGCCAGATGGTGCCATAGGCAAGCTGGTCTGAGATACTGGGTATAAAAGCAGCAGCTGGGAAGCAACCACAAGTCAGGCCGAGTGGGCAACGTTCGTGACTGCCACGGAAAAGACCTCAGGTTCGATCCCAGGCAGGTACACGCTCGATCCACCAAAATATCCGCTGTGTGTCGGATGGGCACGTTAAGCCGTCGGATCCCGGGTACTAGCCCCCAGGTAATAAATAAGAACGTCTTCCTCCCCCTTTCTACTTTGCTTCTGTGTCACTTTCCTATCGGGCACTCTAGCCTTAATCTCCTAGCTTCCTATTTCTAAGGGTTGTTTAAGACCTGGGGTCAGACACTCCCTTCCTAAAAATTCTCTACATATGATCATGATCAACCACAAGTCACAGCGGTCAGTGCCAGTATGCTGTCATTACCGGACAAAGCGCTTTTGGTGAAATTGCTCTATTGCAACGCTGAATGTGTGAGTGCTGCGTTGAGAGCCTACCGGTCACTGAAAGGTGATCGCAGTGGAAGGACCGATGGAAAATGCTGCGCTGCGGCGAATGGTAAAAATATTCGAGGAAACGGGATCTTTGGCAGCACGCCCACGAAGCAGTAGACCACGAACATGTGTTCCTGATGTAGAGACGATCACGCAGGAAACGGATGTGATTGGAATGTCATCCGCACATGGCAACTCCAGTGCTCGCCATGCTTCACGGCAAACAGGCATTCCATACGGGACTGTATGGCGAACACTACGATGGATTCAGCACATATACCCGTATAAACTGCAACGATATCACGAACTGCAAGCTGGAGATTACGTGCAGCGTCAGGACTTCGCAGCGTGATTTTTTTCGACAAATGGATGCCGATGAGAACTGGCTGATGAACGTTTTATGCGATGATGAGGCACCCTTTTCCTTAAACCGAGCGGTAAACACGCACAACTGCCGTATCTGAGCCATGGACCCTCCTCGAGAAGTCGTTGAAGCGCCACTTTATCAGCCGAAAGTAACAGTGTGGTGTGGATTCACGGCTTCCTTCATTATCGGTCCCCCTTTTTTTTTTTTTTGAAGAGGTCCGCGGCACCTCCTTCGAAACCGTTTCAGTGACAGGTGCATGTTATGCGAGCATTTTACGAACGTACGTTATCCCTAGCTTGCAAGATCGGGATACAGTGAATCTGTGCACATTTATACAGGATGGATCACCACCCCACATTGCTCGTTCCATTAAGCAGCTGCTGCAAGAGACGTTTGGCGCAAATCGTGTGTTGAACCGACACTTTCCGAAGGCCTGGCCTCCTCGGTCACCAGACCTGACACCTTACGATTTCTGGCTCTGGGGTTACCTAATATCACAAGTGTACAGATGTCGCCCCACTTCATTGGCCGTGCTGAAAGATGCCATTCGACGCCATGTGGCAGTTATACCACCGGACATACTTTTCAATGCCGTCCATGGTGTTTTCTTTCGTCTGCAGACAGTGCTGGAACAGGACGGCCATCACATTGAACAGCTGGTACAATGAGGTGTCTAACCTAGTACAATCAGTTGTCTATTCCTCTCGACACTTCCAACCTGTAGTTGCTGCGCCATCTGGCGATGAAAAATATAAGTAAAATGAGTAAAAATCTATTTGATTTAATAAAAAAACCCGATGTCGTTCTGATCATTTGCAAGACTTTTGTATCACCCGGAATAACTTAATTTTGTCGATATCTCTTTTTCTAAGAGTCTGACTTCAAAAACTCAAGGTTGTACAGTATTTCTGGTGCAAAATGTTTCTCGTATAATTTCAAATTTTTCTTAACGCACAAGACTGCCACCAGAGGGCGTAAATGCAAATTTACGTTCAAAGCAATATCAGCGGAACTAAAAACCCAACTGAAAATCGTTCTTCCAGATTCAATTAATCATGAAAACTCTGTGCGTGTATTTTCTTCCGAAAGATTTCGCTGCTAATTGGTGAAAATATTTAATCAGTTTTTCTCAATATCTCTACTTCTACATGTGCGATTGGAAAATTTCTTTCAACACCGGATGCCATTTACCTTGTAGAACACCTTAGGTTAGTACTTAGCGAGATTTAAAGTTCACAGTTTTGTCAGTAGGTGGTGTTTGTGTATTTCAGTTTGCAGCTGTATCTCTATTTCTAAAAACCCCATGGAGAAATTTCTTCTTTACACTATGCCATTCGCTACTAGAGAGTGGTGGAGCATTATCTTCTTTCAATAATTTTCAGATTTTCTGCTAGGAGGCCTAAATTCGAAAAGTTTGTTTCTATGTATGCGGAGATATACACTGAAGAGCAATTGAATTAGAGACAGCTGGCGTTATGCAAATGTGGCGCTGTGGGTGGCCCTGTAAACGGAAACGACATGACGTATGCAGCGATCCGACAATATAAGGAGTGATGCGACGGGAATCAGTATGAGTCGGACGCAGTATGGGTAAGGCGAAGGATCTAAGCGCATTTGATCGTGGGCAAATTGTCGAGGCCCGACGAATGGGTCACTCCATCTCGGAAGTCGTGCAGGCACTGGAATTTTCACGAGCCACTGTGTCACGGGTGCACGGTGAGTACATCGAATCTGGTAAAACCGTCCCTGCAAGGGCCAACTGCCGTGGACAATAGCTTGTGGATGAGCTGGGTCATCGTCGGCTAGCAAGCATTGTAACAGCGGATAGACGGACCACAGTGCAAGAAATCACTCGGCAATTAAACGCTGGTGCACAAAAACGTGTAAACAGCCACACCATCTCCTCGCTATGGGGTACAGTAGCCATCATCCCACGAGGGTACCGCTGCTGACCGCACATCGCAGGATGCAAAGATTAGCATGGGCGCAGAAACAACGCTACTGGACCCTAGACATGTGGGAAAATGTGGCCTGGACTGATGAGTCGAGATTCACATTGCTACATGCGGATGGCAGGGTACGAGTACGGCGCAAACCACATGAAGCGATGGATCCTTCTTGCCAGCAGGGTACTCTTCAAGCTGGGGGGAGTGTTTACGTGGACTGAAATGGAACCCCTGGTACGTGTGACATCGTCCCTCACAGTTAAACGTTACCGGGGTATCCTAGATGACCATTTGCTCCCGTTTGTGCGTCTTCAACATCCCACAGGGGACCTCATGCTGCAACAAGACAATGCAGCTCCCGAATTGTATCCGAATGGTTGGATGAACACTCCACCGACGTGACCTCGCTTCCTTGGCCAGCTAGGTCACCTGACCTCAATCCCATCGGGCACGTCTGGGATGCGATCGAGAGAGATGATCTCCCTCCACCAAATCTTCGTGAACTGTGGGAGCTTGTTTAGGGGTCGTGGATCCGTATGGCTTCCCAACGCTTCCGATGTCTTGTCGAGTCCATGCCGAGACGAAATGCCGTCGTCGTAAGGGCAAAAGGCGGTGCTACACGTTACTAGACAGGTATCTCTAATTCAATTGCTCTTCACTGTATATGAAAAGTTCTTTTACCTTTGCATAGCTTTCTTCCCATGAAGAATATTTTTCGCGTATTTTCAGCTATTCCATTATGCAAAATAATTGTACATAAAATCCAGATGGACCTATTAATTAATATGCTGAAATTTAACTATGATGCACGATTGCACCGGAATAATACCTCCAGCTACCTAGTAATGGGAATAACCACCCTTGGCCCGAATGACATCGGCGAGACGGTGTGTCATGGACCCAATGAGGCCTTCGAAGGGCACGCGTGCCCAGAGCACGGAGGTCCCGGATATGACGTGGTTGTGTTTCGGAACGTCAAACCTGTCGATCTAAATAATCCCACAAGTGGTCCATGGGATTGAGGACGGGGGATTATGCCGGCTAAACGAGAACTGAGACATCGCTTTCATGTTCCAAGAACCAGAGACGCATCCCTTTAGGAAAACGACAGGGCGCATTGTGCTATTGGTAGACCTGATCTTCACCAGTGTAAATGTCCAGCATGAAGGGATGCATGTGGTTAGCGAGCATATAGAGGTAGCCATTGGCGTTTATGGTCCCATCCTGTGGCACCAGCGGTCCAGGTCCCTCACTCCGGAGTAGGTCGCTCTCCCAACTGAGCTACGCGGACATGCGTTCTCACCTCTATCTGCCTTTATCTCATGTTCGTCCTGCGGGGTTGGCACATCACCCCTCCCCCTGAAAGAGGGCCGGGGCATGGCCCACAGGTCAGCTGGGACCATGCATCGTTGTAGGCAGTCATCGCATGAAGAACGTGTATTTGATGTGTGGAACGTAACATCACACTGATTTACTTTTTCGAAGCACTGAAGAAGGGATTGTCATTTTTCCTGTCTCGCCGTGTGGAAAAAACATCACACCATTACGTGGAACTTAACAGCCAGGTCATCCTGGAAGTTCGGGCGCCAATATAACCTACAAGTTTGTCCGCGCCGGACATCGAATCCCCTCACTCCGGAGTAAGCCGCTCTCCCAACCGAGCTACGCTAAAATGTGCTCTCACTGCTATGTGACTTTATCTCATGTGCGTCCAGCAGTGTAGGCACGTCACACCATGGAAACAACCCACAGACATGCGCACTGCCACCGCCGGCCTGTACTTTACCGGCAAGCGTGTCCGGGTGTTGGTTCTTGTGTGTCTGATGCCGTATCCGCCAACGCCTGTCAATTCTGTGAGGCAGAAACTTCGATTCGTCGGAGAAGGCAGGCAACCTTATTCCACTCTTCCACTGTACAGTAACAATAGCAAAATGATAACTGCAGATGTCGTTGGAGATGGACCTGGGTTAACACAGGCGCCTTGACACGTCGTCCACTTCGGAGACCTTTGCGTAACAGGGTTCGGTCTACAGTGTTTGGAGACACGTACCTGAGTGCTCCAGCGTCATTTTCGTATTAAGTTGCTGCACTGATGCGCGTCGATTGCATTTAATCAGTCGACGGAGGCGACGTTCTCCTCTGGTGTTAATGGTCTTTGGGACTCCACAGTTATGACGTCAGGAGGTACTCGGTATGCCAGCGGTCCATTCGTGGCACACCCTTACTACAGAACCCCGCGAACAGGCCACGAAGCCTGCTGTTTCTGTGAAGCTTTCACCCTTGGCGCGGTAGCCGATGATCATTCCTTTCTGAACGTCCGGAAAATCACTACTTCTGCCCATTGTGCTCGCGTGACGCACTATGGCTCATCTGTCCTGTCCGGCCGCTTATATCTCCGTGTGGTTGACCCTGTTACGTGCATTCGTTTACTCGCCTCGGTGGGTACACTGGGATTCCGAGAGTGGTCATATTATTCTGATATTACTGTGTATATACTTTTTGTTTCTAAACTTTTCAATTTTTTATTTAACTTACTAAAATTTTGAATATCTAGATGGCCTCTTTCTTGGCTAATATGTCCTCTTTTTCGTGATCAATAAGTGTAAATTGTCCTCTTTTTTACACTTTCCAACCTTAGGTTGAAGAAGCGTATATGCTCCAGCTTTGTCCGTCTTCCTGTCTGTCTCTCCGTCCGCACGATAACTCGCGTAAAAACGGTTCGATTTCGATTAAATTTTAGTATGTGGTAGGAGACCAGCTGGGGACGAATCCTGTTCAAAATGGACGAAATGGGGTCAAAGGTCAGGACATCGGAGCTGGATGCATTCAATCGCCCTTATGCGGGATAACTTGCCTAAAAATGGTTCGATATCGACGAAAGTTTAGTATGTGGTAGGGGACTACCTGGGGACGAACCCTATTGAAAATTGACGAAATGGGATCAACGGTTAGGACACACGAGCGGGATCCATTCCATTTCCTTATGCGTCATACCTTGCGTAAAAATCGTTCGAAATCAATGCAATTTTAGTATGTGGTAGGAGACTACGTAGGAATGAATCATATTGAAAATGGAAGAAACGGGGTCAAAGGTCAGGGCATAGGAGCGGGACCTATTCCATCGCCCTTATGCGTTATAACTTACGTAAAAATGCTTCGATTGAAACAAAACTTTATCATGTTTTTCCGGAATTATACTTAACCGGTCCTGTTGAATATCATCGAAATGGCGTCAAAGGTCAGTGCATAGGAACGAGATTTATTTCACGGCCATTATCCTAATAATTTGAGTAATAATTTCTGGTATGTTGGAAAGGGTATATTCAATGCATTACATGATTTTACTAACTTGTTTATGAAGGAACTTATGGTTACCTATGAAATAACGTTTAATTTAAATTTTATGCTATGGGAACAACTTCAAGAGGTGATGCTCGACATATCCACTGCTGAAAAAACCGTACGTTTCCCTAAATGACTAACTACACACGCCACATGAAATATTACCTGTCAGCAACTCAGAACCTCATTCGCATTCTGAAGCCGTTAAATGCGAAAAGTCTGGAAAAGGGGGAAGGGGGGCACACAGCCGGACACAGACAAAAATTTCGCAGAAAAAAATTACTTTTACTGGAAGTGAAAGGTTTCGTGTTGGAAATTACGTAAGGACCTTTGACAAATTACGAGTGTTTTCAGACCTTCGACTAACAGCATATGAGCTTATACTGTGTTGTTGGCATTTTAAAGATAAAATATTCTGATGCAGAGAGAAGGAAAATAATTACTGGTAGACATGTAAACATATGGACATCCGAGTACCTAACTGCGTTTTTCCGGATTTGTTTCAAGGCACGGCGTTGGAAATCACGTTAATAAAACTGAGAAAGACAAGAAAAAAGGACTTATGAGGATGTATGGTTTTTAATAAAAATATGATACAGGGCGTCTGAAAAAAACCTGTGCACTAACACTTAAAATGCCGAACTGGTACAGGAGGTGTTGGAAAGGGGCCCCACTGGCATGGAGACATGTCTGCACACGCGTCTGCATGTTGGTGAATATCTTTCTCAGGGTGTGTGGTGTGATTTATTGGATGTGGGTGGTCATTGCAGCCTTTATCTCTTGAGATCTATGCGGTTTACCTGCGCATACCTTCCCCTTTAGTGATCCCCACAGAAGAAGGTCAAGTGGGTCTAAGCGATGACCTCTGATCATTCGTCCGAAAGGGGTTCGGGTTCAAATTCCTGTGAGGCATGGATGTTGTGTTTGTCTTACGGCACTGGCTCTCTCCCATCCCAGGAAACAGTTACCCCAAATTAGGTACGGGTGACTGCTTATAGCCCATTCAGTTGCTCACGGTGGTCGTTAAACCTACAATAAAAAAATGGTCAAGCGGTGCCAGATCTGGTGACTGGGTAGGTCCCAGTTCCCGGCGGATCATGCGATTTCCGAAGAATTCCTCCCTGTATGGATGCTCCAGTGGTATGAACAGTTGCACTGTCTTTCTGGAACCATCCTTCGTTGATTTTCCTTCCGGTAATTTAGGATAAGAATGATTGGATAATCTAGGCACGGTACCGTTCTGAACTGATGGTTTCAATGAAGAAAATGGGCCCAATATTGCGCGTATGAGTCATGGCAAATCAAACACCGACCTTCTTGTTGTGGAATACCACGAATGTAAGGAAGTGCGTTAAATCCCCACGAAATTAAAACACTTCATGAAACTCGTGGGAATTTTCAGTACTCCACAGGCGAAGGGTTTTGGCTGTTGATGTAACCTGACAAGTGGAACCATGCCTCATCTGTAGAGAAAGTCTCGTCTAGAAGGTCCTCTCCTTCTTCAGACAGGAACTTTTGGAACCACCTGCAGTACCGAACACGGGTCACGTGGTCGGTTTCTTTCAGCTAATGCACGATAGACACTTTGTGCGGGTCGTACTTCTGCCGTGGTTTGTACTCTTTGGCACATTAGTTTGTTGTGACGGCCAACTCACGGACTTGTGTGCCCTCCTCTGTATCCTATCCTGGATATCCTGTACGGTTTCGTCTGCCGTGGATGGCCGTCCTGGGCAGGGGTAACCATAACACTGCCAGTTTCCCGAAACTCCAATATGACCCGACGTATCGCATTACGGTGGGATACTTCAGCACTACGAAATTTCCTAGCGAACTGTTTTCCCACTTCTTCCATGTACTTGTCGTCACGGGGAAACACATGCTCCACCTAAATCTCTCTTTTCAACCGTAAACACCATTGTTCTTGTGCAGAGACGAGTGATCAGACGACGCATCTGCCTCCGTCGACCAAGCGCTCGGGAACGACCTTCGCTCGAAACGAGGCTTCGGGTTGGGGCGACATGAAAGTCACCAGACACAGGGCACTTCCACGGGGCTACTCACTTCTACTGCAATTCCATTCAAAATTCCTTAGCTCTCTATACGAGACTCGAGACAAGTCGTTGTTCTGGTATAGGTACGAGATGACACATCCGATCACCGTGTTTTTTTTTCATGCAATTGGACATCGTCCATGATCAGGTTTCGAGGCCTTCCGATTTTCGAATTTCCGTTTCATTGGGCTGCATTTTTAGGGGTTTTCCCGGGTTTTGAGAAGGGGTTGTTTGTTACCTATTTCCTCCAAAGATCATCAGCCGATCGCGGTGACACTTCTCACAAAAAAAGGGAAGGACATGGTGAGTGACATGCGGTTGGTATCATGGTGAATGGTCGTGTCGTATAAAAATAATGACCATAAAAACAGGCCAATTTTATTTAAAAAAATCCGCTCTCTATACGAGACTCCGGATAATTAGTTGTTCGGGTATAGCTACAACATGACACATCCCAGTACCGTGATGTTTGGCATGCGATTAGACATTGTCTTTGGTCAGGTTTTGATGCCTTCCGATTCCCGAAATTCAGTGTCATTGAGAACTTCAAGTAAAACTAGATGGTCTTTTACTTGAATCGTTTCACGAAAGTCGGCTCATAAACATTAATTAAAAAAAAAAAACATTTGAATTGAAAAACGAAGAAATGGAAAGACTCCGTCTGTTAGCTCAACACCTGCTTAATCTATAATAATAAAAAAGAAGTTGGCGTATATGTGTGTCTCTGTCTTTCGCGATACAAAATGAAAAAGGTTTGTTCCCGATCTGAGTGTGTCTTTTCGTTTTGTTTACATGCAACCTCATCACAACCAACGTGAAAGCGCGAATGAAAGTAGTTCATGATACATTTTAGGCGTTTCTTTTTCAGAATGTTTCGTACTTTTGTTCTGGAAGTCATAAATTTTACGCGTTTGTTTTTAGAATTTGTTATAATAGACGTCTTAATGAGCTTTGATTTTCCAATAGCTTCGCTCAAAATTTGCCAACTGTACACGAGTTATCGGTTACCATTGGCGGCTTGAACTAGTTACTATGCTAGGACAAGCCACCAACTTTAGCTGTTAACTCCAGTACAGTTGGCAAATTTCGAGCGAAGCTATTGCAAAATCCAAGCTCATTAAGGCGTCTATTTATAACAAATTCTAAAACATTAATACGTAAAATGTATGACTTCCAGAACAAAAGTACGAAACATTATAAAAATGAAATGCCTAAAATTTATCATGAACTACTTTTCTCCACGCCTTCACGTTGGCTGTGATCAGGTTGCACGTAAACAAAGCGAAAGGACACAATCAAATTGGGAACAACGTTTTTCATTTTGTATCGCGAAAGCCAGACACAGACACACACACACATATACACCAACTTCATTTTATTATTACACTGGTCAACACACTTTTTCTGGCATAAGGTATTCCAACGGTATTAAGATGATTTTGGGGTGCTGATTCCAAATCTGGCATTAGTTTTTATCTATCACATCAGGTTTTTGAGATATCAAATATTGCATTTTTAATAAAAACAGCAAATTTATGCTCATATACGAATAGCTAAACACGCATACATACAAGAATAAGATAAGATACAATATACAATAATAATGAAACAAACATTTAATGAGCCGTTGCACAAAGTTGTAAGAGTGACTGCATATCAATGTGAGTGAATGCATATCACCATGTAAGAATTGAATTGTAAGAAAAATATGTACAAAAAGGTTAATAACAATAGTGATGTTACATCTGCATAAACGACCTCTTCTTTGACGATCTCCGATGTACAGCTTGTGGAATGTCTCTCATCAAGGACCAGCAGTAATCTGTCATCATGTTTGAGTAACATTCTTCCTTGGTAACATTCTTCCATAACTTTAAAGTTTTGATGGAAGCGTTCACCTTGCTCTTTGCTCAAGTGACCCATGTTCTCTGGAAACTGGGGCAAGTGACTATGTAAGTAGTGAACCTTGATGCTCATTCTACATCCAAGTGCTTGGAAACTCAAGAGCCGCTCCTCCACAATCTCTCGATAGTTATCCGCTTTCCTGTTCCCAAGGAAATTTCGCACCACCTCAGAGAATGCATTCCAAGCTCTAGCCTATGCCGCAGTCATTGTTGTAACAAAGTGTGGATCCCTGATGAGTGTTTTTATTTGAGGGCCATCAAATATTCCTGCCTTTTTCTTCTCGGCACTGGGACTTGAAAAGGTAGAACATATATAGCTGAAGCAGTCTGCAGTGTGATCAAGAGCTTTGACAAATTGCTTCATTAACCCAAGTTTCATGTGCAGTGGGGGGATATTCAATTTTATTCCTATCAACCAGAGGCTCATTCTTAACGTTCTTGTCACCAAGCGTCAAACTGATTCTTGGTGGCCAGTTCTTTTTAACCCAGTGTTCTAATGTAGCCCTATTGTCCCAGTAGCACAGGAAACAAGGGTATTTGGTGTGACCTCCTTGCTGACCCATCAGAAAATTAACCATTTTCAAATCAACACAAATTACCCATCCATGAACATGGTATTCCAATCTATCCAGAACAATCTTGATGTTGGCATACCCTTCTTTCATTTTTACAGAGTGTCCTATTGGGATTGAACCATATATATTTCTGTTGTGAAGTAACACACATTTCAAACTCCTTTTACTACTGTCAATAAAGAGTCTCCATTCACTTGAATCATATGCGGGCAGTCGCATATTGAGAAGAAGCCCTTCAACATCATTACAATAAACAAGTTGACCATCTGAATGAAAGCACTTTCGCAGTGCTGCTTCTCTGTTACGATAAATGGAAACAGTAGTGCCAGGTCTGAGTAGTCCTTTCTCTTGCAGTCTGGAAGCCAACAATTCAGCAGACTGCTTTGGCAAATACAAATCTCTTACAAGATCATTCAATTCAGGCTGACCAAACAAAGAACTTTTATCACAATCTGCATCAGATGGCTTATATTCGATCTGAGCATCATCATCATCATCATCAATAGAAGGAGGTAAACTGAGGGATTCAACATCATTCTCTGGTAGGTCAGTAAATACCGGCATAGGTATTTCCTGACAGTGCTCAACTGGTCGTCTGGCAGATGGGATATCTGGGTATTGTAAGTGTTGTTTGTTTTTCTTATTGAAATCTTTTACATTGAAAAGGCAGAAGTAGCAGTTATCCAAATGGTTTGTAGGTTCTCTCCAAATCATTGGCACACCAAACTTCAGCTTAGCATTCTTTCCTTTAGACCATGATCGCAAAGTTTCAACACAGGTCTTACACACTTTGTGAGGAGCCTAATTTTTGTCTTGGTCTCCAAGTCGTACTTTAAAGTAGACAAGATAAACCTTCTTGACAAAGGTATTGATGTTGCGCCTTTGATCCTGCAAAGTGAAGCTGCCACAGATGTAGCAGAAGATATCTGGGTCATTACCGCATTTCCTTCTTTCGGATGTTGTAGTCATTGTTAGATCACGACCTGCAGAAGCAAAAGATTAAATAAATGTGGATATCTACATTATCAGGAAAAACCAAAATGTTGATGCAAAAAAGAAGAGAGATGAGGACAACTAAAGAAGATGTGACTTCCAAAGTGGAATATATAGAGCTATGCAAGACAGTAAGAAAAAGTATCACTGAAGACGTAAGAAAATTCAACTGTGAACTAGTAAGGAAAGCAATTGAAAACAACCAAAGCCTAAAGATAGCAAAGGGACATCTCAGTAAGGGAAGAAAACAGATTATGGCTCTGAGAAAAGAAGATGGTTCTATAACAAGAAATAGAGGCGAAATTTTGACAAAAGTGAAAGATTTCTACTCCAAACTATATGAAAGGGATGATACATGTACTCCAGACATCATGAAAGGTACCGGAGTTCTTCCAGTCCTCCCAGCAGAAGTTGCTCATGCAATCAAGAACATGAAGCGGGGGAAAGCTCCAGGAGAAGATGGAATTACTATAGACATCATACAAGAAGCAAGTGGAGAAATTGAAACAGTACTCGCCCAAATTTTCACTCGATGCCTTAATGAAGGGAAGATTCCTGAGGATTGGAACAATGCTACAATGATCCTGCTACATAAAAAAGGTGACATTGAGGATCTCAGGAACTACAGACCTATCAGCCTCCTATCAGTGGTTTATAAAATCTTCACTAAAGTTCTTTCACACCGCTTGAAGGTAACACTGGACATGGCTCAACCGAGAGAACAAGCTGGATTCAGGAGTGGCTACAGCACAATAGATCATATCCACGTACTGAGAGAACTAATTGAAAGAGCGAGGGAATATGAACTTCCATTGTGCATGGCTTTTATCGATTATGAAAAAGCCTTTGATTCGGTGAAACCATCAGCAGTTACCACGGCTCTGAAATCCTGCGGTATTGAAGATGCATACATTAATATTATTAATAACATCTATGAAAATGCAAGTGCAAAGATTCGGCTGTTTGAAAATACAACACACATAAAAATTGGAAAGGGAGTGAGACAAGGTGACACCATATCTCCGAAGCTCTTTAATGCCACATTGGAAAATGTCTTTCAATCACTGAACTGGGAAAACAAAGGGATAAAGATTAATGGAGATTATCTAACCCACCTTCGTTTTGCTGATGACGTAGTCATTTTTGCAACTACCCCATCAGAGCTGCAGAGTATGATCCAGGAACTTGCTGACAAGAGTAAAGAAGTGGGATTAAAAATGAACTTTCAGAAGACAAAAGTGATGTTCAATGCTTTTACAAGAAATGAAGATTTATCGATTGATGGAGAAAAACTGGAGATAACAGATACGTATGTTTATCTTGGACAGCAGATATCAAGTGAGGGTCACATTGATGAAGAAATTAATCGGCGTACAAAACTTGCCTGGAGAGCTTTTGGAAGAAACAGCATAATTTTCAAGAGCAATATGCCGTTATGTCTTAAAAGAAAAGTGTTTGATCAATGCATCCTTCCAGTGCTTACGTATGGTGCAGAGACGTGGACCTTAACTAAAAGAGACATACAAAGACTGCAGACAACTCAAAGAAGCATGGAGAGGTGCATGCTTGGTATAACCAGGAGAGATAAGAAGAGGAACTCGTGGATCCGAAAAATGACGAGAGTGGAAGACATCATGATCAGAGTTAAATCCCTGAAATGGCAATGGGCTGGACATACTGCCAGAAGGACAGACCATAGATGGACAACCGAAATTTTAGATTGGATTCCAAGGGACAGGAAAAGACCCAGAAAAAGACCACATGGGAGATGGGTGGATGAAATTCGTAAATATGCGGGAGTGACATGGAGGAGACTGGCACAAGACAGACCGTTGTGGAGGAAACTTGGGGAGACCTTCGTCCAGCAGTGGATTGATAATGGTTGACAATGATGATGATGATGATGATCTACATAAAATGATATTATAAACACACTATCCTAAAAATACCACCATATTTTAACACTAAAGCAGTCACTGACTCGCAACAACTCGCAGTCATAAGTGACAAAGAGTTAACTTTGGGTAAAATCAATGAAAATGGGGTATGCCGATAGCATAAAAATGAGATGTGATAGAGCAAATCTGAGATCAGATTTGGAATCAGCACCATGAAATTACTCTAAAACAGCTGCAAAAGTCCAGGCCAGAAATATTTTTTTGGTTGACCAGTGTGTTAGATTAAGCAAGTGTTGAGCTAACAGACGGAGTCTTTTCATTTCTTCGTTTTTCAACTCAAATGTTTTTGGTACATTAATGTTGATGAGCCGACTTTCGTGAAACGGTTCAAGTAAAAGGCCATATAGTTTTAACAGAAGTTCCTCAATGACACTGAATTTCGGTAATCGGAAGGCCTTAAAACCTGACCATGAACGATGTCCAATCGCATGCAAAAAATCACGGTGATCAGATGTGTCATCTCGTACCTATGCCCGAACAACTAATTGTCTCGAGTCTCGTAAAGAGATCTTTATTAAGACTACGGAATACATAATCTGGGAAAAGACAAGAAAAGTACTGTACAAACATGAGCAATGATCTAAATAATACATAATACACGACGTGAGCAGTCAATAAATGAGTTATGATGAAATACAGTATGCAGAGTCATGCTATACGTCATGCTGTAAAACTGGAGAAAGTCATTGAAAAGTATGAAATACCTGGAGAGAAACCGGACTAGGAGTTTGAAATAGTTCGACGATTCTGGCACACTTCGCGTGCTTAAACCAGCGCTGATCGGCTTGAAGATCGGCGTCATAAGAGGTAAGGATATGGAAGATCACGATCAGCCCGTCGACGCCGCCGTTTACGACGACGTGGAGAGGTAGAAAGAACTGTAGAGGAAGGCGTAGGAAGAGTTGACGGAGCTTCGGGTAGCACAGGCTGTGATGTAGCAGAAACATCGGGCGATGAGGTGGGAACGATGGCTGTAGTCAGTGGAAGAACGGCAAAAGATGGAGCAGTAGACGATAACACTGATGAAGGCAGAGCTGCACACGGAAGGCTGGAGGACACAAGTTCAAGAGGCAAAGCAACAGACATAGCAAGTGGAGAGCTGGCGCAGACGGCCGATGAAGTAAAGCAAGGTGAAGAGATGGCAGAAACTTCGGGGCTTTGAAGATCAGGTGCAGTAACAAACACTGGAGAGGCAGGCGGAGTAGAGGCAGCTGTAGAAGAAGAAATCGGGGAGATGGAGATGCAGGGCGTTTGATGGAAAAATCTTGAGGGAAGCAGCACTGGAGGGAGGTGAGCACTGTGGTGAACTGGTGGCAGAGGAGTTGACATCCAAAACAGTCGATGGAAGAATGTGAGAAGGTGAGACTGGCTGAGAAGTAGTAAAGGTGGATGCGCCACTAAGAGTCACTGGAACAGAAGGGCTACCAGACGGGAGTGAACGGCGATCGGAATCTTGAAAGGGGCAAAAAGTACTATGGTGATGAGATAATTTACAATGGAAACAATGCAAAGCAGTGAATACATTAACGGTGCGAAGATGGCGACTACAGACTACTTTGAAAGTGGTCGAACAAGAAGCAATGGAATGTTCATTCGGAAAAATGACGAGAGCTTTACGACGGAAACTTAAGTACGGACGATATCCTTGATCGTAGAAAGCAGCTGACAATGTGCGTATAGGGCCGATAACAGAACCAAAGTGAGAACAGAAATCTTGTAGAATATCGTTGGAAACCTCAGGAGGCACTGGAGATAAGCTGAAAGATGTAGGACATTGCGCCAGAGGAACGGCATACAAATCCTGTGCGCCAACGAAAATCGGTGAAGAAAGAACCCACTCAACCTGAGCATGAGTGGAAATACAAACAAGTACGAAATGGGGTTTCCGAGCAAGATATGTGTTGGTAACAGGTGGAACAAAAAGATGGAGAGCGGAAACATGAGCTGAAAGTTTGGTATTCAGTAGAGCAGTACATTTAACACATAGAGCTAAGGAAGCTAGGAAAGGCCGCCCCGGTGGCGCAGTGGTCTAAGCGATGGCCTCTGATCATTCGTCCGAAAGGGGTCCGGGTTCGAATCCCGGTGAGGCATGGATGTTGTGCTTGTCTTACGGCACTGGCTCTCTCCCGTTCCTGGAACCAGAGACCCTAAATTAGGGACGCGCGACTGCTTATAGCCCATTGAGTTGCTCACAGTGGTCGTTAAACCTCCAATCAAAAAAAAAAAAAAAAAAAGCTAGGAAAGATTGACCTTGCGGGGAGGACTCAGGAATATGAGCTGTGAAGACGGGACCGTCACGTGAAATATAATGATCCTGGGAGAATGGTAGAACACCTGAGTGAATGGTGAATAGTTCTTCAGGAGGCGTCAATGATGGTGGATGGTCAGTAGAGAGAGAGCACAAGCCATTGGGAGAAACGATGACGTCGCAAGAAGAAGGGAACTGCGATGAATGAAACACATGCAATGACGTCACAAGAAGAAGGGGACTGCGACGAATGGAACACATGCAATGACGTCAGTCAAGGACCACTAACGGAAAATAACGAAGTACGGGAAGGTGGCTGAAGAACGAATAGCTAGAGCACTAAGGCAGCGTATAGAAACGCTGTTGAAAGCAGGAATGAGTCAAGCCAAGCCATGATGTTGTTCGGAGGAAAGCATGGTAGGGTTAGATTGAAAACTTCAGAGTCAAATATGAGCAAAAATGAACTCACAGGGCACGATGAATAGCTGGAACGACGGAGACAATCTTCATAAACACAAAGAACTCATTAATTCGAGGTAGGTCAATCCCTTTCCATCAGCATGAGGGAGAAATGAAGGAGCTCGGCACTAGCGTGACTGGGTGCAGAGCAAACAGCGTCTCGCTTGCAACGAGGGTTAGATTGAAAACTTGAAATAAGTCATATATGGACTAAAGTGAACTCACAGGACAGAACGAATCGCTCGAACGATGGAGACAATCTTCATAAACAAAAAGACCTCACTCACACGAGGTAGGTCAATCCCTTTCCATCAGCATGAGGGAGAAATTGAGGAGCACTAAATGGGCGTGACCGAACGTAAAGAGAACTCCGCTCAATTACTGCAATTCGTGCATTCAGTGACCATTCAATATTCAGACATTCTGTATATACACAGAAGAGCCAATGACCACCTTCCAAATGTGACATTGGTCTTCAACCTGTCGCAAAACAGCTGTGACCCGGCGATACATGGACTTTACAAGATTTCAAAAGATGTCTTGTGGTATCTGGTACCAAAACATTAGCAGCAAATGTATATTCTAATATAACTTTCATTTTTAGTTCCTTTTCCTATGTAAATTTGAGGTTGTTCTTTTTTTGCAATTTCCAAACTTAACGTGATATCTTCTCTCTCACATGAATCAGGATGGCAACACTTTTGAAATCAGAGAGTGTGACATTTGAATGTGATAAGAACGATAGATAAAAAGGACGATAAAGCAGTTGCTTAATGTGTGTGTGTGTGTGTGTGTGTGTGTGTGTGTGTGTGTGGAGATGTTCGATCTTTGTTAAACTACGTAGAATATACGTGGTGTAATACTAGCAGTGCTATATTGTGGATGACATCATTCGTTGCTAGACCAATAAGAGATAACGTAAGTTTAGCTTCTGTATACACTGAAGAGCAATTTAATTAGAAATACCTGTCTAGTAACGTGTGGCACCACCTTTCGCCCTAAAGATAGTGGCGATTCGTCTCGGCATGGACCCGAAAAGACACCGGACGAGTTGGGAAGCCATACGGATCCACGACTCCTGAACAAGCCCCCAAAGTTCACGAAGATTTGATGGAGGGGGTCATCTCTTTCGGTGACATCCCAGATGTGCTCGATGGGATTGAGGTCAGGTGAGCTAGCTGGCCAAGGAAGCGAGGTCACGTCGGTGGAGTGTTCATCCAACCATTCGGATACAATTCGGGAGCTGCATTGTCTTGTTGCAGGATGAGGTCCCCAGTGGGATGTTGAAGACGCACAAATGAGAGCAAATGGTCGTCCCGGATATCCCGGTAATGTTGACCTGTGAGGGACGATGTCACACGTACCAGGGGTCCCATTTCAGTCCACGTAAACAGTGCCCAGACGAGAATGCCACCCCTACGAGCTTAAAGTGCCCAGACGAGAATGCCACCCCTACGAGCTTGAAGTGCCCAGACGAGAATGCCACCCCTGCTGGGAAGAAGGATCCATCGCTTCATGTGGTTTGCGCCGTATTCGTATACTTCCATGCGCATGTACCAAACTGAATCTTAACTTATCAGTCCAGGCATCATTTTTCCACATGTCTATGGTCCAGTGGCGATGTTCCCGTGCCCATGCTAATCTTTGCACCCTGTGATGTGCGGTCAGCAGCAGTACCCTCGTGGGACGATGGCTTCTGTACCCCATAGCAAGGAGATGGTTCTGGATGGTGTGGCTGCTTACACGTTTTTGTGCACCAGCGTTAAATTGCCGAGTGGTTTCTTGCACTGTGGCTCATCTATCCACTGTTACAATGCGAGCTAGCCAACGATGACCCCTCTCATCCGAACGCTGTTGTTCACGGCAGTTGGCCCTTGCAGGGATGGTTTTACCGTATTCGATGTACTCACGGTGCATCCGCCACCCAGTGGCTCATTAAAATCCCAGTGCCTGTACGACTTCCGAGAGGGAGTGACCCACCCGTCGGGCCCCGACAATTTGCCTACGATCAAATGCGCTTAGATCCTTCGTCGTACCCATACTGCGTCTGAAACTTACTGATTCCCGTATATATTGTCGGATATCTGCATATGTCATGTCGTTTCCGTTTGCAGGGCCGCCCACAGCGCCACATTTGCACAACGTCAGCTGTCTATAATTCAATTGCACTTCAGTGTATGTTTCGTCTGGCCGTAAAACCTTAAATTAGAGCTATTTCGTGCATCTATTGCATCGTATTCTCATTTAGTTCAAAATTTCCTTAGTCATGGTTTTAGACATAGCGTAACCCCGATTTCGCACACGAAAAAGGCTTACGTTATAGAAGGCACTGCTAGAGGGTTATGATGACATTGCCATGCAAAGATGTACCGGGTTTGAAATGCTGTTTAGGTAGGTGGTAGACTTCATAGGTTCCTCCAGATCGGCGACCTGACTCATAGTTTTCCAGCAGAATGTTTCCCAAAGCATTACATCTCCTTCACCCGTTTGTTTTCCTCCGAAGATTCATCGAAGTGTTCCAGGTAAACGATGCATACGTACCTAGTCGTCCTGCAGGAAACGAGATTCATCGGACCAGATTGATTTCTTCCAATCATTCAACGTCCAGTTTTGATGGTCACGTGCCCGCTGTGGGCGCTTTCCGTTGTGAACCGAAGCTAGCATGGGAGTTCGGAGCGGTCTGTTGCCACATAGCCTCATTTTCAACAGGGTTCGATGTACTGTGCCTTGTAATTCATTACTCACATTACAAGCATTCAAATTACTGGCGAGTTGTGGCCATTCTGTTTGTTCTTACTATACGGGATAACCTTCGTTCACCTGTAGCATCGATGAGCAGAGGTCATGTGTTGCTAAATCGTGGAAAGAGCGATGTATTTGTTTATTTACTGGCGCCACGCATTTCGAGGATTTTCACTTTGGATCTCGCCCTTTGGATTTAACTGCTACAATAAGTATATAGCCAGTGCCGTTAATGCCTACCAGATGGAGACGTCTCAGTAGCTGAGCCCATCTTATGGATTTATGACGTCACAAACTGGCGCAGTGGATCGTCAGTGAAAAAACAAAGACATCGCTCTTTCCACGAGCCCATCTTTTGGATTTATGATGTCACACATAGGGCAGTGGATTGTTGGCCACCGTTGTGTAAGGCTAACGCGCTCGGCTAGATATCGAGAGATCTGGGATTACGATCTCCAGCGGTAACCAAATAACATTTTTTCGGTTGCTGTGTGTTGCTGAACGTGGATAGAGCGATGTCTTTGTTTATTCACTGACGCCACGTATTTGGAGGATTTTCTCTAAGAAATATACTGATTAACAGAGATCAGTATGAGGTATTATCCAACACGTTTCATGACTTTCACCAGCGCTATCGGTTACCTGCAGTTACTACATTTTTCATAAAGACCTGCTGGTCGTAATGTTTTGGCTCCTCAATGTACATTATATAGACAAAAGTATTCGTTTATTTATTTAGAAGTGAAGCCATTATCGTGAACAACTCAAAGTGCACTTGTGTGCAAAAATTAAAGACGAAGAGGAGAAATTAGCATAACAGCGGACCGAAAGACAACTCAGGAGATAGAATAGGGTGCGGTATGGTAGGGCATGCGAATATATGCAGCATGACGTAGGGGAGGGAAGGGGGAGTGTCGGAAGGGTATAAAGCACACGGGCGGTGTACGCTCAGCAATTCGGTGGGCCGCGGGTGGCCTAGTGGGCATCGTTCGTGACTGCTATGGAAAGGGCCTCAGGTTCGATCCCAGGCAGGTATAGGAACGCTCGATCCCCTTAATATCCGCCGTGCGTCGGATGAACACGTTAAGCCGTCGGACCCCGGGTACTGGCCCCCGGTAATAAATAAGGGCGTCTTCCTCCCCCTTTCTACTTCGCTTCCGTGTCACTTTCCTATCGGGCGCTCTAGCCCAAATCTCCTAGTTTCCTGTTTCTAAGGGCTGTTTAAGACCTGGGGTCAGACACTCCCTTCCTAAAACATCCTCTACATATGATCATGATCATGCTTAGCAATTCGTTGAAAGCTATTGCACAGTGTACATCGGTCTGAACGACGTCCAGCTGCTGTCACCGTGTGATATGGCCAACAGGCAATCCAGTAGATGACATCTGGATGACTTTACCCGAGGTCGAGTCATTGGGAAGTTGGAAGAAGGTCGAAGTGTGACTAGTGTGGGCGAGGATTTGGGGTTCGCTCGCAGCAACTTTTTACGAGCTTGGAGAGCATTTCAAACGACAGGAACAGCTGTCCGAGAGTTTAGCAGTGGTCGTCCACGAGCAACCACGGCGGCGGACGACCGGTATATTGTCCTACAGGAGAATATAAGACAGCGGAAGAAATCTCAAGGCACATGCAACAGACAACTGGACGTCCGTTATGGCTTTTTATCGTAGCCAAGAGGCTGCACTAAGGTGGTCTATTTGCACGACGACCAGTACGGTACGGGGTGTGCCATTAACGCCTGCTCAACGGAGATGGTGGTTTCTGTGGTGCCAGGAACGCAAGAACTGGACACATCAGCAATGGGGTCAAGTTCTTTTTACGGAGGAGAGCCGATTTAGTCTGACGAGCGTTTCTGGACGTATACACATCTGGAGAGAGCGGGGAACACGCAATCACACCTCTAACATCATCGAAAGGGACCAGTTTGGAGGTGGTCGAGTTCTCGTTTGGGGCGGTATCATGCTTGGTAACCGTACTGACCTCCACATCTTCCAAGGAAGTTTAGTCACTGGTGTCCGCTATTGTACCGAGGTTCTCCTGCCTCACGTGCGTCTGTTTAGAGGTGCTGTGGGTCCTGAGTTCTTCTTAATGGACGACAACGCTACACCTCATCGTACAGTGGCTGTCGCAGAACTGTTGGAGAGTGAAGATATTCAACGCATGGATTTGCCGGCAAGGTCCCCGGACCTAAATTCAATCGAACACATTTGGGACCTTCTCGGGAGACGCTTGGCAGCACGTCACCAGCAGCCAGCAACGATTCCGCAGCTGCGATTGACGCTACAAGAGGAATGGGCCGCGATGCCTCAACAGATCTTTGACAACCTCGTGCTCAGCATGGACAGACGTTGCAAATCCTGCAACGTAGTCAGGGGTGATCATATCCCCTACTAAAGTCTGGATTTTTCTTAGCAGCCGCCTATCACATGGGCGTTTCTGTCTTCTGTCCATTTGTGCTCGAAGTTACCTTTTCAAAAAAGTGCCTGTGTATCCTTTAGATTCCTTGTTTGGACAGATTTGCTCACTTGTCCCATATTCGTACATCGTGGGGATCTTATGATATGATTTGAGTCGATGTGGAGCACTTCTGCACGACGTTGCATTTGAAAAACTGTCTCGTCCTTAATTTGTGCTCACCAGTGTACTATAAGTAAAACAGTAATTTTATGGCGGGAAAAAAAGGAAAATTCGCGGGGTGGGCGCGTGGTAAATATCGAAATTTTGCGAAATACCGTAAAATTCGCGCCACGAAAAAAATTGGTAGCCTAGCTATAAGCAATCGCCCGTTTCTATTTTAATGCCACTAGATGCAGGGCAGAAAGACAGAACATACCGTAAGGTAAACACAACATCCTCACTGTGATTCAAACTCGAACCCACTTCGGACAAATGGTCAGGAGCTAGACCTTAGACCACAGCGCCACCGGGGAGGCAAACGTATACCTACACATGTGCAAATAAATGTATATTTTCAGAACCAAAAGCGCAGTTCTGTTTAGTGCCGAATTCACTATATTGACAAAAGAAATCATCGGACACCTAGAAGACAATCCCAACAAAGCCTCTATTGACATATATTAGTACGGTGTTGGTCCACCTTTGGCCTTAATATATGCACTGATCCTTTCAGACATGCTTTCGGCATGGTTTTGGAACACTATGCGCTTCCAGTCAGTACATAATGCTGCCACTAACTGTTGCTTAGTAGCAGGCCTTGGTTTCAAACTTCTTATACGGCGCTCTAATTCATCCCATAGGGGCTCTATGGGATTAAGATAAGAGCTTTATGCTGCCCAGTCTACACACGATAAGGAATTATCCTCAAACCATGCCGTAACATTCCTTACTTTATGGCTCGGTACATTATCTTGTTGGTACCAACAAAGCTCAGTTCCATAGTATTGCCACAGAGTTGGTAGGGCATAATTGTCCAGAATATCGAGGTAGACGTGCTGGTTAACAGGTTTGTCCACGAAAACCAATGCCCCACGACTATACCACGAAAACACCCCCACACGAGTCAACTTTCAGCTCCAAACTTGACCTTACGAACAGTACACTGTGGTAAATAGGGTTCTCCCGGCTGCCGTCATACCCACACACGGCCATCAGACTGATGGATCCTGCATCTGGATTCATCAGTCCATAGGACCCGTTTCCATTGATCTACGGTCCACGATAAATGTTCTTTACACCAGGCTAAACGTCGAGTAGAATTTCGAGTTGAGATGAAATGCTTATGAGCAGCCAAACGACCACGGAAACCCATGGAATGAAGTTTTCTACAAATGGTACGTGTACACGCCGATGTTCCAGCATTTTACTCACCTGTACAGTGAGGTCTCCCCCGATTAGCTGTTCCAACTCTACAGAAGCTTCGATGTCCTCTATCACTGATTTTCTTTGGTTTGCCGGTACGTTTTGCTGCTTCAGGCGTGCCATGTGTCTTCCACTTATTCAGTACATCCAAAACAGTTGACTTGGGTATTTTTAAACGCCTCTCGTTTTCTCTTATGGACAACCCACTAATATAACACCCATAAATCTTTCTTTCTCCAAGTCACTTCTCTCCCCAAGCGACGTTTTTACTCAACCTCACAGTGCGATATGATCGCGTTCAGCTGCATGCTTGTTTTATGATGATGGCCCAAGTGTTTTGAATTACCCTGCAAAGTTTGGCACAAGAGTTTTGAATTAACCTGTAAAGTATGGCACAAGAGGTTTGAATTACCCTGCAAAGTTTGGCCCAAGAGTTTTGAATTACCCTGTAAAGTTTGACACAAGAGTTTTGAATTACTCTGTAAAGTTTGGCACAAGAGTTTTGAATTACCCTGTAAAGTTTGGCACAAGAGTTTTGAATTACATTGTAAAGTTTGGCCCAAGAGTTTTGAATTACCCTGTAAAGTATGGCACAAGAGTTTTGAATTACCCTGCAAAGTTTTGCCCAAGAATTTTGAATTACCCTGTAAAGTTTGGCACAAGAGTTTTGTATCACCCTGTATACGAGTATAAAGCAAAGTGGGGAAAACGAAAATATGCGAGTGTTTCCGTCCGCAAATTGTTCGACCATTTCGAAATGACCTAGAGATCAGAAAATTGGTATATTGACAGGTCTAAACGTCCCTATAGTTAGAAAAGTCCGAAAACCAAAATAATCAAACTGGCGTCTTTGAAATATTGCTTAAATTTTTCGCGAATTGTTCGACCACTTTTAAATGGCCTACAGATCTGAAAAATGGGATCCTAATAGACCTTAACCTCTGAATACCTACAAAAGTCCGAAAACTAAAAAATAAAAATGTCAGCTTTGAAACATTGTCTGCTTGGACCTTTTGCGAATTGTTGGATCACTTTTAAATGACCTAGAGATCAGAAAAATGGGATACTGACAGGCCTTAATCTCTGAATACATAAATAAAGTCTGAAAACTGAAAAATCAAAATGGCGGCTTTGACACATTGTGTGCTTGAACTTTTTGCGAATTGTTCGACAACTTCTAAATGGCCTAGACATCTGAGAATTGGCATGCTGATAGGTATTAAGAATGGTATACTTAGAAAAGTCAGAAAACGGTAAAATTCAAAATGACTGTTTTGATACATTGTCTGCATGATTTTTTTCGCGAATCGTTCGACCACTTCTAAATGACATAGGTCTCTGATAATTGGCCTACTGATAGATCCTAAAGTTCATATACTTAGAAAAGTCCGAAAACAGAAAAAAAAATACTGCGGCTTTAGAACATTGTCTGCTTGAATATTTCCGCGAATCGTTAAACCACTTTTAGGTAACTTAGAGATCTGAAAATTGGCATGCTGACGGGCCTTAAGATCTGGGCACCTAGGAAAGCCCGAAAACCAAGAAAACCAAAATAGCGGCTTTAGCATATCGTTTGCGTGAATTTGTTTACCACTTACACACTTAGAAAAGCCTGAAACCAAAGAAATTCAAAAGGATGGCTTAGCTTAACTGCTCAAAATGCTGATAGCTTTAAGGTGGTTCCACACAAAATATCCGGTGGCACTTTAATCTTCGGCCCTCATTGTCTGCTTTAGCTGACGAGCCGCTAGAATGCCGGGAGAAACGTTTCGCGATAGGTGGCGCTGCAGCTGCTTTGGTGTTTTTTCTCCTTTGCTGCGTGCATTACGTAATCGGTGTGTGTGTGTGTTGTGCGGGAGGAGTGCTAGGTACGCGAAATATGCGGCGGGGGTCTTTTTAAAAGGAAAGGGGTTTATTTTACAATATGGCTGGCCCTCAAAAGGACCTTTATGGAATGTGAGTGGTTCAGGTGTTGTTAAATATTTATAACGACGGAAAAGAAGTGTTTCCTCCTCATTGAGAACGTGTCTATCTAGTACGAATATTTAAGTGGAAAACATTACGTACTAGGGAAGAACTGTTTGATGATAGCAATCATCACCTCAAAGCAGTGTTCAGAGGAAAGACGACAATTTCGTCGGAATAAATATTCCGGAATGTGGTTTACCAAGTGGTCTTTGTGAATTACATTAGATAGTGTGCGTTTGAGGGTCCGCCAATTGCTCTCAACACCTTGCGTATGCTCCCCAGTAGTCGGATCGACGAAATTGCGCGAGTGGTTTACTGACAGATGTTAGAAACCACAGGATCTGAGATTGCGGTACGCAGCCCACTGATCCGTCATTACAGTACTTCCAGCTTGAACACGTTTCTGGATGAGCGGCAGCAATGTGTGAGAAGAGTGGTTATTCTGCGGGTAGATCTCAACCCTGAATCGTTTCGAATCCCGTTCAAAGATGCCAAGGATCCAGGTGCCCTCAACGAGACGACCATGATTATACTTCCGTTTCCCAAACTTTGTTTTATCCACTTCTACGATTACACCAGGGCCCCCAAGCTGTCCTTCGTCTTGTTCGTAGGCTACCATAAACTGTGCGACTAGTTCTTTGCAAGACTGAAACTAGTCACTGACTGTCGCAGAAGATGTGGAAACCCCACCCTGGGAAGATTCCTCAATCGCATCTTCGTAGGACAATCTTTATGGCGAAACAATATAAAAGAGTCATCACCTGGTAAATTTATATCAAATACGTGGAGATTATGAAAATGGACGATGTCATCGCTCTGTCCACGATGACATCGTCCATTTTCATTATCTCTACGTATTTGATATATATTTACCATTTCTATCGCCCTTTGAATTTATCAGGTGGCATGCAGAATGCAGAATTTGTCATTTTCATGTAGGACTTCCGTCCACAGGGAGTAGAGTTTAGGTCCCAGCCACCTACAGCGAGATCGCCTTTTGGGCAGGACACAGAAACGGAAGGAATGAGAGCAAGTCTAGCGACTTTGACAGAACAGTTTGTAGTGAGATTAGAGTACAGTAGATGGCGCCACCGTACAAGTACAATATTGCACATAGATGGGTGAGAGAATTTCAGGGGGGACATAGGAAAGCATACCCATTTTACCAGTGGGTCCAGCCTGGGGGCCGTCACTTTACGTGCTCGTCCGATGCACGGCGGATATTCAGCGATTGTTAGTAAATCACACCATCTCTGAAAGATCAGCCCAGGCTTGAACCTGGGGACCCAGCATCGATAGTCTGAAACAATAACCACTAAGCCATCCACGGCTCCTATCAGGTGGCATTAAATAGCTGTTCCGTTAAATGCCACCAGATGACGACATCTCAGTTGCTGAGACCATCAATACGGATTCGTGTAGTCAGATGCTGACTGATAAACCACGCGTGGCGCTCAGAATTGTTGACGCCGTAGCGTAAATGCGAGCGCACTCGACTAGTTATCAAGAGATCTGGGGTTCGATCCCAGCGGTGTTGGAACACAATTTTTCAGTCGCTATGCGTTGTTTATGAAGTAACGTGGACGGAGCGATGACATCGTCCATTTTCATAGTCATCACCTTGTCAAGAGGAATACAAGCAGCTTCAAACCGCGCCCAAGTAAACTGGAACGCTGCTCACTTTTCCCTGTAACGTGATTCTTACTACACCTGAATTGTCTTAAACGATGACGCATATCCACTCGCAAACTCATTCGATGACTTGCGGAACATCTTCGTTCGGTTGGAAACAATCCTTTCCGCTCACACCATGCAATACACGTTTCTTCATCCTTCCCAACTTCGTCGAAGAAACGCCTCCAGTTCTACATGGCTACTGCCAAAAAAGCATAAGCCACGTATCGCTTAGAAAACACAAGCCACGTATCACTTAGAACAGGGTGACAAGAAGTATACGGGATTCCCGGCTCACGCACTCAGCAAACAGCGATTACGTAACACACAGCGCGGGAGTAAAACGCCGACGCAGCTGCAGCGCCACCTATCGCGAAACGTTTCTCCCGGCATTCCATTGGGGCGAAAGCTGAAGCAGACGACGGGGGCCGAGGTCTGAAGTGTAGCCAAATATCCGTCTTGTTTCCAATGGTAAAACGTCTTTACATATTTTCTTCGTAATTAATGTATTCCCACGGATGAATATTTGCACATCGATAAAACTAACTTAAAGTTATAGCATGAGATACTTAATACTTGCTAAAACTTAACAATGGCTAAGCAATCCAACATTTGTTGTCTATTGATGTCATCAATGCACAGGTTGCGCCATCTATTAACAGGTCTGAACATTACTCAAAGAAAAATGATTGTTTTTTAATATAATTATGGTTATGTTTTAGCAAGTTTTACGTTTCCCATGCCATAATTTTCATCTTTGAGAATACATTAATTGCAAAGAAAATATGTAAAGAAATTTTACCATTGGAAACATAAGGTAGAGATTGTAGGTGAAACCACCTTTAGTATAAATATGACGGAAACGTTGAAATGCTGTAAAAATTCCATTAAATTTTGATTTAAAATTAACGGGCGCCAAAGCCTGCTAACGGTTTTCGTAAAACCGTACGCACTGACGTCACGAACCTGTTCTAAATCGTAAAACAGTTACAGATCTCAAATTACTTTTATTTCCATAAATTGATTTTCCCTTTCTTTAATATTATGTTCAAAAAGGTTTTAATAGATTCATCGTTCGGAGAACAGGCATGACTGCTAATAGATTTTATAATTACGGTATTGTTTGCTTAGAAAATTTGCCATCGGTGTATATATACTAGTTTTATTTAAAAGCCTAAGCTCTGTGTAGACAGAAGACCCTGAAACACATTGCTTCGTAAGTGGACTTTCAATGGGATTTCCGTCGAAGGCGCTTGTAGGAATGTTTTAGCGATAAAACTTCTTCCATATGTAATGTACGGTGAGCGAAGCAGTGAAAGAAACAAACCGTTTCCTTCCAGAATATCGAACAATCATTCCTTCTTCTTTGTTCTGTGTCATAGCACTGCACATCGACCAAACGCGGTCGAAATGTTTACAGCGAAAACCGAACATCATTCTTTTGTGAAAGGAGGACAGACTACCTCGCGGGTAGTCAGTCACTAGGCAATTTTTCAACGTCGCGGAAACACTCTGCAGAATGAGCTTGCAATTTTCGATGGACTTCGCGGAGAATGTTAGTACTCTATTTCTCGTAAGAAATCTCTTCAGAGTTGAGCTCTTGGAAACACGTCTAATGACTCTAATTTTGAACTGCAATGCTCAAATTATTTTCATCGAAGCAACTGATGTGGGAACAAATCATAAAAAAAAAAAGGAATAAGTAATCCAATTTACGTCTTTTGTTCACTAGAATGTAAATGGAACATTCTTTGCGAAATGTCTTATTACTTGAAACACCGTAATCGGTATTTTGAAAGTTTTTAAATATCCTCGTGCATTATTTTGAGAATAAACTTTTAAAGCTTGTGAAGTGTCGATAATACGTTTATTTCGTGAAAACATTCTGAAAATTCCCGAATTAAAAATTCTCCAACCGGCACATAAAATCTCAATGGAGCCGCTTCGAAAACTTCACTCAATTCAGTAACAGCCGTTTCAAGAAGGCCTCACATTTTTACGAATGAATTAATCAATTTTCGTAGGGCCGAAAGGAGATCTTGCAGCGTGAAACTGTCACACGTTTCTACAGATGACATTTCTGAACGCTCTTGAATCGAGATTTGTAAATTTGCATAAAGTTGAATCAAATGTTTCTTCGAGAGAAACTCAACGCGTCCGAGGCTACTTTTAGCATTCTTTCAATACCTAATTCAGTATATATAAATACAGTATAACGTAATACATTATATGCAGCTTATAAATACCTTTTTAAGGGGGTTTAACGACCACTGTGAGCAACTCAATGAGTTATAAGCAGTCGCCAAACCCAAGTTTAGGGTCACTGGTTCCAGAGAAGGGAGAGAGCCAGGGCCGAAAGACAAACAAAACGTCTATGTCTCACCGAGATTCGAACCCGTATCCCCATTTCGGGCAAATGGTCAGAAGCTAGCGGTTAGACCAATGTGCCACCGGTGGCGGTGGGGCGGGATACAATTCGCAGGTCAAAGCATGCACTTAAAATTCTTTTTTTTTTTTTTTTTTTTTTTTTTGATTGGAGGTTTAACGAGCGCCGTGAGCAACTCAATGGGCTATAAGCAGTCACCCGTCCCTAATTTAGGGTCACTGGTTCCAGGGAAGGGAGAGAGCCAGTGCCGTAAGACAAACACAACATCCATGCCTCACCGGGATTCGAACCCGGACCCCTTTCGGACGAATGATCAGAGGCCAACGCCTTAGACCACTGCGCCACCGGGGCGGCATTCTGTTTTCGGACATAAGTGAAAATTAAAAAATAGCACTTATAGGATTCTATAGGATAGTATCACTTACAGGATTGTATAAGTTCTTAAAGTGTTTTTTGTATTCTTCCACATTTCCGGGCCGCGAGTGACCTAGTGGGAAACGTTCGTGACTGCCAAGGAAAGGACCTCAGGTTCGATCCCAGGCAGGTACGAACACCCGATCCACTAAATATCCGCCGTGCGTTGGATGGGCACGTTAAGCCGTCGGACCCCGGGTACTGACCCCCCCCCCGGTAATGAATAAGGGCGTCTTCCATCACTTTTCTACTTCGCTTCCGTGTCACTTTACTATCGGGCACTCTAGCCAAAATCTTCTAGCTTCCTATTTCTAAGGGTTGTTTAAGACCTGGGGTCAGACACTCCCTTCCTAAAATCCTCTACATATGATCTGATCTGATCTTCCACATTTCCATTTCCTTTAGTGACGTTTGAATAAATGGACAAGAAAGCAACGGAAAGCCTGTCGTTGCAGTTCAATTGGGAGTACACTTGCTGAGTAGTAGGAAAATGTGGTTTCGGATTCCACTGTTGGAAAAATGAAAGATTTTGCTCTTTGTAGACAGTTTTTAACACTTTTTTGTACAGTGACAAATCTAGAGATACTAGATTTTCTCATATCAGCAGCGCAAGCAATCTCTCAAAAAGACACACACGAGCACTCATCAATAACAATAATTTTTGCTCTTGAAGAGCATATAGCGAACAAATCAAATTAGCTCACGGGGAGCACGAAATCTACATGTTCCTGCCACAGACTCTAGAACTACCTGTAAAATCAACTGAAATAAAACCAGTCAGTCTTTTTTTCTGCTGCTGAGTTTGGAGGACAGCCCATGGAATATAAAACCTGTATGAGCCCAGCAAAAAAAGTCTTGCTGGGCCAGCACTGAGCCCCATCCGACTTCCAGTAGGGCCAGCACTGAACCAGCATAATGTTGTAGTTGCATGTACCGTCAACAAAATATTCCGGCGGGCACCAGATCAGCAGCTGGCCAACAGTTGGCATCCCATTAGTTTTCATATGCCAGAACAGGGCTATCAGTTATCAATCACAGGCTGTGGCTGCCACAAGCGGTCCTTAAGAGGCCCTGAAAATACGTGCCATAAATTAAGACTAGCCTAATGTGGTCTGTCAGTGTGCCGGCTGTGGTGGCCGGCAATCACGTTACGTAACTAATGACTTGCCGAATCTTGTCCGTCAATTTCCCAGGAGTTGTAAAAAAAAAATAATCATACATCAAAGAGAAGTCATCGCTCTTTCCACGTTTTTATAAGTGAGTCACAGAAAAATTCTCATCAGCCGCAACGGGGAATCGAACCCAGGATCTTCCAGTCACTTGCCCGGGTATGCTTCCACTACACCATAGCGGCCTCGATATTCTCCAGACTCAGAAATGACAAACTGCCAAACCACATGGCAGGGTCTCTTCTTTGGAGTCCCGCACAATGCTGGGGATTCACCAATGATGAATAGCAGCAACCGAACAAATAACTAGAAAGTGAATGAATGATAAATATACAGTTGACGTGGACACACGTTATATAAGTGAGTCACGGGAAAATTCTGCCATAAATGATGGCTAGCCTAATGTGGTCTCTCAGAACTGTTCCGTGACTCACTTATAAAAGCGTGGAAAGCGCGATGACTTTTATTTGATGTTCTTGGTCCACGTCAACTGCGTATTTATCATTCATTCGCCTTCTAGTTATTTGTTCAGTTGCTGCTGTTCATCTATGGTGAATCCCCAGCATTGTGCGGGGCTCCAAAGAAGCGACCCTGCCATGTGGTTTGGCAGTTTGTCGTTTGTAAATCTGGAGAATTTCGGGGCAGGTATGGTGCAGTGGAAGAATATCCGGCGCGTAACTGGCAGACAGTGGGTTCGATTCCCGGTGGCGGCCGAGGAGAATTTTTCCGTAACTCACTGATAAAAACGTAGAAAGAGCGATGATTTCTACACTATCTACCAAACTGTAATTGGACACCCCTGCAATCGACGATATCTGCGGTTCTGATACACGACACGGCCGCCGCCGTTAAATATCGTGTGGGAAACAACAACGCAACCAGTCGCATGCAAGATGGCACGCAGTTCGGAGCTCTCTGATTTCGAGAAAGGTGTAATCGTCGGGTATCACAGAAATGGCCGATGACATATCCAGCGAGTTGAAGTACCCAAAATCGACAGTGGCCTACGTGATTGGCAAGTGGAAGATGAGAGGTGACTGTCGGAATGTGCCCCGACCCTGGCAGACCCACAAAACTGGGAGTTAGAGACCGACGGGTGCTGGCCAGAGAAATTCAGAAGAACCGCACCAAATCGATGGGCCACATCCGCGAGGATTTTCAACAGGCATCCGGGTGTGTTCTTTCGATGAATACCATTCGTAAGGAAACCGATCTGCTCGTTTATCATGGACGTGCTGCCACCCACAAGCCTTTGATCACCAAGTCCAATAGCGCTGCTTGGCTAACGTGGTGCAAAGAACGTCGACAGTGGACCGCTGAACAGTGGAAACAGGTTCTCTGGAGCGACGAATCAAGGTTCACTGTCTACCGTTTAGATGGCAGGGTCTGGGTTTGGAGTCTGCCTGAAGAACGCCTCCTGCCGGAATGTATTGTGCCAACTGTGAAGTTCGGCGGCGGTGGAATTATGCTATGGGAGTGTTTCTCCTGGTATGGCACGGGACCTTTGGTCGCAATTCCTGGTTGACTCAACGCCGAGACCTATTGCACAATTTCGGATGACCATGCGCTTTCTACGTTGTGACAGTTTTACGGGGTGGACCCATGTTACTTTCAGGATGACAATGCCACGTGTCATTTTGCGATGTCCACCATGGCTTGGTATGGTGACAATGGGGTTAATCGAATGGACTGGTTTGCGCAGAGCCCGGATCTTAACCCTATCGACCACCTCTGGGACGAGTTGGGGCGTCGACTTAAAGGGTAACCCCCACCGTCCGAAATCGATAAAGGACGCTCGGGGAGGCTCCACTAACTATTGAAGGTGAATAAACTTCGTTTGCCTTTGCTATCACAGGTGTCCTATTACTTGTTGGTGGATAGTGTATTTGATGTTCCTGGTCCACGTCAACTGTGTATTTGTCACCAAAGGTACACACAACTGCTCTTTTTCCCCAACGAAACTCCTATATGATGTCACGGCGAGAAAGAAATTTCCTCAATATGTCGGCAAATCACCCTATGGATCTGATTGGCATCAAACCAAGGATTGCTGGTTTGCGAAACGGATGCTATAACCACTACACTAGGTTACCACACGTGACCATCCGCTTGGGGTGAGCCTCTCTCCTGCGCGATGTAATTTTTCTTCTCTTTTTAATTTCGTAATATTGCGAGTTTATTTTCGTAAATGTAAATTTCATATTATTAATAAATTTATTTTTTTCAACTTAACGATTTTTTTAAATTTATTTTAAGGGAATTTCAAAAACTTTACCAACTTCAAGACGTTTTCAAATCAAAACCTTTTATGCTGTCCTTGTGATCTTGAAAGGTGATTGTTTAATTAATCTATTTACATATTCATGTCACATTCTGTTACTTGTTTAACGTTGGATCTTTTTTTTTTTTTTTTTTTTTTTTTAATTGGAGGTTTAACGACCACCGTGAGCAACTCAATGGGCTATAAGCAGTCGCCCGTACCTAATTTAGGGTCACTGGCTCCAGCGAATGAAGAGAGCCAGTGCCGTAAGACAAACACAGCATCCAGGCCTCACTGGGATTCGAACCCGGACCACGTTCGGACGAATGATCAGAGGCCATCGCTTTTTTTTCCCACGGTCCGAAGCTACATTTGTTGTAAATAGGAAGGGTATTTTATTTTACTTCCGGTTATTTTTAGCAGAGATTTCCTCGAATCTTGCGCATTCAACGCACAGATGAGTACATTATATTCACATAGCGTTGCTTTTTTTGTGTGAAATACTAGCACAACAATTGTTTAATATATTTACGGGACTTCTGCTTGAAGCGGTTTAGTGTATGAAGATTATACAGGAATTATTTCTTGTTACTCATGGGAATGGAGTGAGTGTGTTTTATGCCTTTTTGTATTCTCGATTCTTCGTGTGTTAATGCAGAAGGTTTGCTACAAAATGTGTTTCTGTAAATACATGAGATTAATTGACTATTTCTTACAGTTCATTGATTGTTAATATAATATTCCTCCGACTGTAATCTTTGTCGACGCGGTATTTCATTAGGAAATTATTCAGTCTCTCTGTATATGGCTTTATTTTTCCAACATCCACCAAAGCAACACGATGGCGAGGGCGTCGTCTTCAAACGTGTTGCTTCGGCGCATGCGCAGTCCAGCTGCTTCCACATCCTGTTGGGGCTGCTTCAGTTGCCTGCGACGGGCCGCTAATGGCACTTGCCTGGATGGAGGCCCGTAGTTCACGGCGATACTGTAGGCCCAACTGTAGGCGCTGCCACCAACGGATCGCTACCACCGTACCGTGAGTGGCAGATTTCAGCCAACAGTGACCCTTCGCTGCCAGCTGGTGGCCAGGAATTTCCTAACACTTGTATTTTTGCTCGGAGGCCACAGCTATCAATGATTTTTTTTTTGATTGGAGGTTTAACGACCACCGTGAGCAATTCAATGGGCTATAAGCAGTCGCCCGTCCCTAATTTAGGGTCACTGGTTCCAGGGAAGGGAGAGATCCAGTGCCGTAAGACAAACACAAAATTCATGCCTTACCGGGATATCGAACCCGGAGCCCTTACGGACGAATTATCAGAGGCCAACGCCTTAGACCACTGCGCCACCGGGGCGGCAGTGTGTGAATTAATACCAGCCTATATTTTTCCGGAATTCATTGGCCGCCCCGGTGGCGCAGTTGTCTAAGCCGCTGACCTCTGATCATTCGTCCGTAAGGGGTCCGGGTTCGAATCCCGGTGAGGCATGGATGTTGTGTTTGTCTTACGGCACTGGCTCTCTACCTTCCCTGGAACCAGTGACCCTAAATTAGGGACGGCGACTGCTTATAGCCCATTGAGTTGCTCACGGTGGTCGTTAATCCTCCAATCAAAAAAAAAAAAAATTCACTCACTACTGTAAATTCAAGAAGTCAAGTCAGGCTATTGCAAATGGATGCCGTTTGTTGACCTTCGCTCTGGTGTAAATTTCTCATTGGTGTGTACTAAGAAATATATATCTCACCTAAATCAAATGGAATACAGTTCGGAATTGCTCAATGGTGAATATCTGTAGGAATATCGCACTAGCTGGCTTATGAATAGAAGTGAGGGGACAGACTGTGTGATTTTATGTGTGGTACTGATACTACAACTGTATACTGTTCCTGTGGGTCAAGCTAATACAAAGGGATATGTGCATATTGTGTGCAAACAGAACTGTGCTTCACATATATATAGATTAGAACAGTGTCACAAAAGTGCTGGGTTTGTACAGAGCATTGCTGTACAGGATCTACAGGATAATATGTCAAGGTAAAAGACTTGTATTTATTATGGACTGTGTTTATGAAAAATTGTCATTGAGAACTTATGATATGTGATAACATTACATGTCTATTGGTTATGGATGATATACAGTGTAATGGATATCATCATCATCATTGTCAACCATTATTAATCCACTGCTGGACGAAGGTCTCCCCAAGTTTTCTCCACAACGGTCTGTCTTGTGCCAGTCTCCACCATGTCACCCCTGCATACTTTCGAATTTCATCCACCCATCTCCCATGTGGTCTTCTTCTGGGTCTTTACCTGTCCCTTGGAATCCAATCTAAAATTTCGGCTGTCCATCGATGATCTGTCCTTCTGGCAGTATGTCCAGCCCATTGCCATTTCAGGGATTTAACTCTGATCATGATGTCTTCCACTCTTGTCATTTTTCGGATCCACGAGTTCCTCTTCTTATCTCTCCTGGTTACACCAAGTATGCACTTCTCCATGCTTCTTTGAGTTGTCTGCAGCCTTTGTATGTCTCTTTTAGTTAAGGTCCACGTCTCTGCACCATACGTAAGCACTGGAAGGATGCATTGATCAAACACTTTTCTTTTAAGACATAATGGCATATTGCTCTTGAAAATTATGCTGTTTCTTCCAAAAGCTCTCCAGGCAAGTTTTGTACGCCGATTAATTTCTTCATCAATGTGACCCTCACTTGATATCTGCTGTCCAAGATAAACGTACGTGTCTGTTATCTCCAGCTTTTCTCCATCAATCGATAAATCTTCATTTCTTGTAAAAGCATTGAACATCACTTTTGTCTTCTGAAAGTTCATTTTTAATCCCACTTCTTTACTCTTGTCAGCAAGTTCCTGGATCATACTCTGCAGCTCTGATGGGCTAGTTGCAAAAATGACTACGTCATCAGCAAAACGAAGGTGTGTTAGATAATCTCCATTAATCTTTATCCCCTTGTTTTCCCAGCTCAGTGACTGAAAAACACCCTCCAATGTGGCATTAAAGAGCTTCGGAGATACTGTTTACTAAATATCTATATGACAAGGAGTCATTTATTGGTTGAATATGGCTTGGAGGTGTTATTGATGAGAAATTTTTGAAACATGTGAATTCTTCTGTTTCCTGGTAGTATTATATATCTTCGCTTACCTAACTTGAATTATAATATATTGTTCATTGAAATAGGGAGAGGAAAAATATGCCTTCAACAAGTAAATGTGATGTGCGTGCCTCTGAGATTCTTGAGTCCCAGCATATGACTCCAGAGCATTTAAAATGTTCTGAATGTGATAGTAAATATCATCCTCAATGTCTTGGTGTACCAAAAATAATTTTTTAGACTTATGTCTAATGCTAAGAAAAAGGAATATAAATGTTTCAAATGTATAAACAAGCAAGTTCAAGCATCTGATAACAATGACAAGGAAGATGAAAGTCGACAGAAGGGTGGAGATCAGATTTTACAGTTTTCTGGACCTCAGTCTGATAATAGGGAAATAGAAAGAAATATTGACCATGTAGTTATTAATATGGCTCTTATAAAAATAAATAAAAAACTAGATATCACACCAGAAATAAAAAAAGAAATAAAAGACTTGAGATGTGCTATGGAATTTTTAAGTACTAAGTATGATGACTTGATTAAAAAAAAATACTGAGCTAGAAAATAAAAATGAAATTTTGAGTTCAAAAATTGAAAAAGTTGAGAGTGTAAACTGTGAGCTTCATGACAAAATTATTAATATAATACAAAATCAAAATCAGTTAAATCAATATAATAGAAGTAGAAATATTGAAATACGTGGATTGGATTTGGAGCCCAAAACTACTGAAGGAAAACTTCTTATTAGCACAAAAATTGGAAATTCAGGATTATAAACCTTCAGATGTTGAGGTTGTTCATGAGATAATGTCAAAACAGGAGGGAAAAAATTGCCGAAAATAGTTCAGTTTACAACAAGGATAAATCGTGACAAGTGGCTTATGGAAAGGAAAAAAATATTATTACAAATTCAGCGATTGGAGTGTCTCATAGTTCTTCCAGGATCTACATCAATGAATACATATCACCATTACTAGAGAACTATTCTGGAGGGTAAAAAAAATTGCAGTTGAACATTACTTTATATATGTTTGGTTATCACATGGGAAAATTTTCATTAAGGAAACCGACTCGGACAGAGTTCATGTTATTTCAACTTATGAAGATGTCTTGAAACTAATTAACAATATTACTCACCAACTAATTCTTATTTGTGGTAACCTAGAAGCAGGAAAAGGAATACACATACTTACACTGAAATGGATTCCTTAAATACATGCTTTCAAAATTTTTCACATAGTGGATTAAAACTGATTTATGTTAATGTTAGAAGTTTGATAAATTCACATTGTTGGAAATCTTAATTAAATCATTAAATTTAAATATAGATATTGTTTTGTGTTACTGAGACTTGGTTTCCATCTAAACAATATCAAATATATTTAAATATAGCCACCCCCAAACCCTATCAAATAGATTTGATAGGGTTGGGGGGGTTAGTTACCTTAAAAATAATTATGGTCTTTTCTCAGAAATACAGGAATGCACTTATATCAATCATGATATGGAAATATTAACTATTGAAAATGATATTTATATCATTACTGTCTGTTACAGACCACCTAGTGGAAAATCTCCAGTTTTTTGACAATTTTGACTATCTTGAATACACAACATTATCAAATAAACAAGTCATAATTATGGGGGATCTTAAAATTGATCTTGCTTCAATAAATACAAATACTCAAAGATTATTAACACTTATAACTACTTATAGATTTAAGAATTATATAGACTCGCCTACTAGACTGAATGACATCTCCAGTTCTATTTTAGATTTATGCATACCTAACATTGATACTAATTATATATATATGCTGGTGTTTTAAATTATGATATAAGTGATCATTTATCTACTCATTTAATTCATAATGAAAATCAATATATTTCTAAACTAAAGTAAAATATGAAATCAGAGATCTGAGTGAAGATAGTATTGGTAAATTTTATGAATTAATTCAAAAAATAAATTGGGATAGTATAACAATACATGATTCTCCAGAAAAATTATAAAGTATATTTCTTGATCAATTTACAACAGTATATAATGAATGTTTTCCAATAAAATATGTAACACAGCCCAAAAGGGCAAGAAAACCTTGGAATAATAAAATAATATTGAGAAAAATTCATAACAAAAATAAATTCTTTAAAAAAATTCTTTTAACTCCACAACCAACTGATTTATTGAATTTAAAAAAATAGAAATTTGCTTACTAAAGAAATTAATTATAAAAAAAATTGTACTATAACAATCTATTCAATACACAATCGACTGAAATTATTTGGAATGAATTCAATTACTATTTCATAAATGCCCTTAAAGAAATAAAAAATAAAATAAAAATTAATAATAAAAAAAATCGGAAAATACTTAACACAAATTTTTTTAATGTTTTTTGTTGGTATTTTGAATATTTCACAACAGCAGAAGTTGAGGCATGCAAAAGAAATATTAAATCAACGTCTGTTGAACCAGATGACACATGTGTACATCCAAGGGCTATTAAAAGGGTTTCTAAAATAATTTCTAAACCTCTCAGTCATATATTTAATGTGATTATTAAATTTGCCAAAATACCTGATAAATTAAAAATAACAAAAATAACTCCAAAACATAAGACTTGGTCCAGAGATAATATAAATAATTATAGACCAATTTCAAACTTATCTTTTTTTGCTAAGGTTTTGGAAAAACTATTATATACAAGCTTAGGAAACTTTTTTTGAGTAATATCATGTTATCAATAAAAATCAGTATGCGTTTCTAAAGGAAAAATCAACAGAAATAGCCACTTTAACATTTCAGAATTTCATATTAAATAATAGAAAAATGGGATTAGTAACCATTGTAATATTCCTGGACCTTACAAAGGCATTTGATAGGTCGATCATGGAATACTTTTGGATGAGCTCTATTATAATGGGTTAGAAGTCAATATTACAATTTATTAGAGGACTACTTACGTAACAGGAAACAATATGAGCAGATTAGTAAAATGAAATAGCACAAGTTACTTAATGAAATAGGAGTAGCGCAGGGTTCAGTCATGGGACTATTACCTTTTTTAATTTGCACTGCAGGCTACCCAAAATGCAACACCAAGAAGGACACGAGATAGCAAAGCCAGATTTACTGGACACATAACAACAGATACAAAGATGAAACGATTCAGCTTACAGGCCCGTCCGACTTGAGGAACACGCAGACATCAATAGTTCGTGTGGCCCCCATGACTGGCATTAACGGCCGCTACACGCCGCGGCATTGAACGAAAGAGGCTTTGGATGTGGGCTTGGGGTATATCGGTCCAGGCTGCTTCCACACGTTGCCACAGTTCATCAAGCGTAGCCGCGAGTGGTTCTTGCTGGGCCACTCAGTTGCCGATCAGCGTCCAGACGTGTTCGATTGGCGACACCTGGCGGGCCGTAAGGAATTGTTGCACGATACGTGCCACGTGCGGGCGCGCATTTTCCTGTTGAAACGTGGCCGCTGGCAGGTCCTGCAGGTAAGGGAGGACTACAGGCTCCAAAACGTCGGAGATGTAGCGGTGGCTGTTGAGTGTATCGGCGATGCGTACCAGAGGGTTGCGGGTGTCATATCCAATTGCACCACAAACCATAACGACAGGCGACAGACCGGTATGGCGATTCATAATGCAGGCGTCATACAGTCCTTCACCGAGGTGCCGCCACACGCGGATCCGACCATCGTGGTATTGCAGGCAGAAGCGGGATTCGTTGGAGAAGACAATGTCGTGCCATTCCGCAGTCCAGGTGCGGCGTTCAACGGCCCACTGCCGCCGCACTCGCCGGTGGTGTAACGTCAATGGTGATCGAAGCAATGGGCGGCGTGCGACAATTTCCCGCTGCTGCAGACGACGTCGAACGTACGTGCTGACACAGGTTGTTGCGCAACACACCCTAATTCCTGCGCTAACGTTCGTGATGTGGTGGTGTGAGCCATCAATGCCCGTCGCACAACATGCCGGTCCTCTCGTTCGGTGGTGTGCCGCGGCTGCTGCAATCGCTCACATCGGTCCGTCCGTCCCTACTGCACCCACCGAATCCATACTCGCCTCACTGTGGCTGGATGTCGTCCCACACGGGCGCCGATGTCTCAGTACGATAAACCACTGTCGCGATAAGCCACTATTCGTCCTCTGTCGAACTCCAAAAGGTGCTGGAATGACTGCCGTATTCTGTGACGAGGCATCAGGAAGCTTCCCACGAACAGGCCCGGCAGCACAACACACATCCACTACTTACACCCTTCCTTCTGTGCACCCTTCGTATATTGCTTCTCGCTGGCGTGCCGTGCGCACATGATTTGCATATGCTCTGCAATGCTAATCGTTTGCATGTCCTCTTGCGGGCGACGCTGGCTGCGAATTTCAGGCCAATCGGATGCTTCCTTCTTGGTGTTGCATTTTGGGTGGCCAGCAGTGTACATTAATGAAATACTTGAGCCCAAACTCAAGCATTCCGCACATGATTTTTTCCAAGATAATATTTGAACAGGATTCAGCTCCATGTCATGTTGCCGTTGTGTGCAAAAATTGGTCTCAACATAATCAAATTCTACTGCTGGAATGGCTTGGGAATAGCCTAGACCTTAACCCCATCGAAAGTCTATGGAGCCGATTAAAGAAACTTGTTAGTCAGAAGCAACCCAACAATAAAACCCATTTAATAGAAGCAATAAATCAGTCTTGGTTTCACATTATAACAGCTGCAGAACTAAAAAACTAAGTTAACTCCATAGGAAGGTGTTTTAAGGCCGTAATTAACGCTAAAGGTTACCCAACTAAGTGTTAACTGACATGGTGAGAATTTTTGTGTATCTCATTTTTCTATGTGTTTCACTTTTCTTCTTTATAACTGCTGTTCTAATACAACATCCTCCATAAAAGTTAACGCTAAAGGTTACCCAACTAAGTGTTAACTTACATGGTGAGAATTTTTGTGTATCTCATTTTTCTATGTGTTTCACTTTTCTTCTTCATAACTGCTGTTCTAATACAACATCCTCCATAAAAGTTATTTCATTACGTTCTTGATGAAATTAGCTTTCCATCGATATTTAATTGTATGGTATTATTGCAAAAAAAAGTGGTGTTATGAGCCTTCGAACCGCAAAAATACACTATTTCCAAAAGGTTTCCACAATTTTGGCCACTACTGTAATTCCCTTTCCCCCACATACTTTTTGAAGCTGTAAGAATGCGTGTATTAGAAACGGTGTAATTGAATTTTGATAACCATGCAGCTTCACGTCTGCCATAAGTGGCAGGCAAAACTGCTTGTGTTTGAAACTATTGTAAATGTAGTTATTTTTTCGACTAAACTTTATATCGCCGAATACAACAATTCTCTGTATTCCATATATTTTTAAAACCGTAAGACGATTTGAAATTTTGATCACTATGGTGTTTCAAGTCTGCCGTTTAATTTAGGCGGCAGGGAAAACTGCCTTTCTTTGAAATTATCGTACATATAGTTAGTTCTCGACTAGACCTTATACGCAGAACCAGTGGCGGACGGGCCAGGGTGTCAGCTTGCCCGATGGCAAGTGGGCCCCTGATGAAATGGGCCTCCTTAAACATTAGATAATATGAGCAAATCATTGCTGTATGTTCTAGTGAATGTGAAAGACGTTCTACTGAGACGAATTTCTAAATCACTTCACGGTGAAAATCCTCCAAATAAATAAATACATCGCTCCCTCCACGTTCCAGAATCACATAGCAACCGAAAAATTGTTTTCAGCCACCGCCGTGGAATTGAACCACATATCTCTCGAATCTAGCCAAGCGCGTTACACTTACGCCCCGGTGGCCAACAATCCAACAATCCACGATGCTATGTGTATTTTTAAGTCAGCTACTGACATCATAAATCCTTAAGATAGGCTCAGCTATTGAGACGTCTCAATCTGGTGGGCATTAACAATTTTTCGGTTGCTATGTGATTCTGGAACGTGGAGGGAGCGATGTATTTATTTATTTATTTATTTACTGACGCCACGTATTTGGAGGATTTTCATCTTGGATCTCACCCTTTGAATTTAATTGTTATAATATATATAGCCAGTGCCGTTGTTAGTGCCCACCAGATGGAGACGTCTCAGTAGCTGAGCTCATCTTACGGATTTATGATGTCAGAAGCTGACTTAAAAATACACATAGCCCCGTGGATTGTTGGCCACCGTGGTGTAAATGTAACGCGCTCGGCTATATTCGAGAGATCCGTGGTTCGATTCCACGGAGGCTGCTGAAAACAATTTTTCGGTTGCTATGTGATTCTGGAACGTGGAGGGAGCGATGTATTTATTTATTTATTTACCGACGCCACGTATTTGGAGGATTTTCATCTTGGATCTCGCCGTTTGGATTTAATTGCAATAATATATATAGCCCGTGCCGTTGTCAATGCCCACCAGATGGAGACGTCTCAGTAGCTGAGCCCATCTTACGGATTTATGATGTCAGAAGCTGACTTAAAAATACACATGACACCGTGGATTGTTGGCCACCGAGGTGTAAATGTAACGCGCTCGGTTAGATTTGAGAGATCCGTTGTTCGATTTCACGTCGGCGCCTGAAAACAATTTTTCGGTTGCTATGTGATTCTAGAACGTGGAGGTAGCGATGTATTTATTTATTTATTTATTTAAAATTACTTCAGTTAGGTCTTCTGTTTAAATCACAGCAATAACCTCATTATTATTCTTAATAATTGTTGGGCCGACTCTAACCCAGTTTTGTCCTCCAAAACACTCTTCTCGATCGTGGCTCCTTCGAGGTCACCATAGTGGATACGAATAGCAAGGAGCGGACGAGAACAGTAGAAATATCTCAAGAGTGCAGCCCCGGTGGCGCAGTGTTCTAAGCGATGGCCTCTGATCGTTCGTCCGAACGGGGTCCGGGTTCAAATCCCGGTGAGGCATGGATGTTGTGTTTGTCTTACGGCACTGGCTCTCTCCCTTCCCTGGAACCAGTGACCCTAAATAAGGGACGGGCGACTGTTTATAGCCCATTGAGTTGCTCACGGTGGTCGTTAAACCTCCAATAAAAAAAAATCTCAAGATTTGAACATATTCTTCGTATCAGTTAACGTCAGCCATAGATTACTAAAACTGAAAATTGATATATTAAAAACACACAAAATGTTAATGACCTTTTAGTAGCTTGAAAATACACAGTGTGGCAAAGAATTTTTAAAACTGGGTCTGTAAACTGAAATAGAAACAAGAAATTATAATTTGTTTTGGTTTGTTATTCAAAATACGTCCCTCCGGCGTCAATACACTTGTTACAGCGATTTAATAATGATTCGAATGCCTGTTCCAGTTCATTTTGCGGAATTGCCTCCAAAGCACGCGTCGAAGCTGTTTGTATGGTCGAAATATCATCAAAATAACACCCTTTTAACGTCATTTTAAGTTTTGGGAATAAAGAAAAGTCGCAGAGTGCTAAATGAGGCGAATACGGTGGAGGATTCAACACACAGAAGCTATTTTTCGCCAAAAATCTACGAACAACAAGTGAGGTGTGACTGCAACAAGCACCAACTGTTTTCATTCCGATATTCTGGACGAATGCGACGAATTCTGCCCATCGAACGCCTCAAAACATTTAAATAAAACTCACCAGTAATTGTTTGTCCACTTGGAACAAATTCTTTGTGGATAATACCCTTACTATCGAAGAATGTAATGAGCATTGTTTTGATTTTCGATAAAACTTTTCTTGTTTTTTTGGCTTGTGGCGAGTTTTTTGACTTCCATTACACACTTTGTCAGTTTCTTTTAGGATCAGATTGAAAACACCATGTTTCATCACCAGTAAAGTTTGATTTTAAGAAGTTTGGATCACTTTCAGCGGCTGAAATTATATCTCTGCAATGTGCACTTCTCCTTGATTTTTATTCATTGGTTAACGTGAGTGGAACAAATTTAGCACAGACTTTTTTGCCCAAATCTTCATGCAGGATGGTTCGAATCGTTCCTTTGTTGATGTTTAAAGACTCTTCCATCATTCTTAGTGACGCACATCTATTGTTTGCCGCAAAATCACGCACTTTTTCAATAATCTCAGGTGTCTTAGATAAACTTGGTCTTCCTGTATGCTTATCATCTTCTAGCGTATCTGTTCCGTCCAAAAAATGTTTGTGCCACAGGAAAACATTTGATCTACTTAAACAAAACTCACCGTAAACTTGTTTTATCATTTGGTACGTTTCCGAGGCACTTTTACCAAGTTTTGCGTTAAATTTAATAACAACCCTTTGTTCCATCTTAATAATTCAACATGAAAAAATTTTACTTCTCTAATGAACCGCCGTTTTGTTAGTGTTTCTTTAACAACTGCGCAGTTCTTTTGGCAGAAAGCAAGCAGATGGTCACGGTTCATAACGCATTCGCGATTACACTGGTGGGGCCACCGTAGGCTGAAATCTAGCGCCAGTCTTAAAAATTCTTTGACGCACTGTGTATAATAGAAGTTCCAATATTATTACTGTATGCAATGATATTGAAGCGTCACTATATTGTACATTTTATTGCTAGCAATATGCACAATGTATGAACACTAATTATTAAGAAATATAAATTTATTTCCTATAAATTTTAATTGTACCTTTTTTCCACATGTGTGTTTTAAAAATTGTATTTATTTATTATAAAAATTCAATGTTGGCCTTATGGTTGCGGGTGGGCCCCGTTTTGTCTCCTAGGAACCAATATTTTTACACGCAGACAGACACGTCGCAGAACACAATATTTTTCTCTTCATGTATTTTTGGAATTCTAAAAATTATGTAATAGAAATGGTGTAATTGAATTTTGATCGTCTGTTCTTTAATATAAGCGGCAGGAAAAACTGTCTTTCTTTGACACTACCGTAACCTTAGTTACTCTGTCGAGTAGACTTTATGTCGCAGAATACAATACTTCCCTCTCCTCAACATATTTTTAAAACTCTAAACGTATTAGAAACAGTGTAATTGAATTTTGATCACTATGGCGCTTCACGTCTGGCGTTCAATATAAGCGGCAGGGAAAGGTGTGCCCAGGAAATCCATGTAAGTGAAGACGCTTCAAAAGATTACAAGTGTTGTTGAGGCTACTGTTGATCTTAAATGCAGCACACGTACCCCATGCAGAGAATCTTTCCTCTTTTCTTATTCTCTGTGGAACTGACTTCATGGCATGTTGCGAAACTTTGGTACGCTCACGCAGAGAGGAAGATCAAGCGTTGAAAAGTCTAGAATCACGAAAACAGATCCTCTGCGTCAAACCATGAAAATCTCCCTTCCCGTAGCCTGGAGATTTATTCCGATTTCGTGCCTCCAGGACTCCGAATTCGAGGTTCTTCATCTCCTCCTTTCCCTTCCCTCCCTTCATTCGTTTCTCTCAAGTGGTTGCACGTCATGCAGTCCTCTCAGTCGTTGAGAAAACGTCCTAGCTTCAACCAGAGGCACTTCGTACGTACTCTTTCAAAATAAACAACTAAAAATAAAAAAGGAAATACGGACACAGGAAGAACACCTCGTGGTCATCATAAATATATTAACCACTGCTATACTCAGGGATAGAAGAAAAACATAAACAAAAAAACCCCATCAGGTTGATACTTGACGCCGTTCATTTGCTGAATCGAGAGCACTTCAAGCCAAAAACTTGACTGGAATTTTTTTATTGGATGGAAATATTTAAATAGCAATCGAAGTGTGGAAATGCGTATTAATAAAGAAAATAATACTTGTTGATAATTTTTAATTATACCCCTGAGGGATTTAGTTAGGAAAGAAAATTTCAATTAATTTCTGGAATTATTTTTATGAGCACAAATCCCATGGAAACACGAACTCAAATTCTTTCATTGCGAAAACTCAAGTTTGTCCGTGACGTTGAACCCTCACTCCGGAGTAAGTTGCTCTCCCAACTAAGCTACACGGACGGAATGTTTCGCTGCAGAGTTGACACGCGCTTTAACCTCTACGTCACATCATCTCCGTATTAATTTCTTTTTCTTTTTGAAGCTAAGAACGATTTATCATTCGTTCTAGACGACGTGTGGAACAAACATCACACATTTCTCGAAGTCCCTAACGGCCAGTACATGATTTACGTACGGGTGACTATGTGAAATCACAAGTGTGTCTCCTCATTTCGGAATAAGCTGCTTTCCCAACTAAGCTACACGAACCGAATGTATAGCTGCAAATTTGTCGTCTTGACATTTGCTTTACAACTCTGTAGTATGTCACATCATCTCCCTCGTAATTCATTTTTCTTAATTTTTCTTTTTGAAGCGGAGAACAATTCTTCATTAATTCTAGACGATGTGTGGAACAAACATCACACATTTTTCGAAGAACCCAACGGCCACTACATTCCTTTTTACGCTTGGGCGCCAATGTGAAAACACAGATTTGTCCGTGATAGAAATCGAACCCCTCCTCCTAACTCCGGAGTGAGCTGCTCTCCCAGCTAAGCTACACGGACGGAATATATCGCTGTAGATTTGTCGTCTTGACACATGCTTTACCTCTGTACACTGTTGAAAATTTCAGTTCAACGTTGTTCCACAATATCGCGCAGCACATGACACTTACACCATGATCTGGTGTGATTTTCACAATTGCACCATAAAATGGTGCATGAACAACAAGGATAAAACCTTGCACCACATTTTGGGGCAGTGAAAGAAACGACGCATGCGTCTTCGTCATCAAGTCATCCGAAGGTGGCAGATGTTGTGTCGTGCCGCCAAGTCGGTTTTGTCGTCACAGTGAGGGTGAGTTTGGAAAATTTTAAAGAAGTGTTCACTCAAGTTAATAAGGTAAGTGATGAAAATAATTTTTGTAGTACGTATATATCTGGTGTTCCTGACATAATTATTTTCACGATGAACTTTCTGATGTTATATATGTGCACAGCCACGTGTAGAACAATGCAAGTTTAGTTTTCTGAGGAGGTTGTTCACATGAAAGTAGCTTCTAATGTAGTATAACAAGCTCAAATTGCGGCATTAATTGGCCCAGTGCATTGATCTTGAAATCGAGACTAAGCTCAAATTGCGGCACTAATTGGCCCAGTGCATTGATCTTGAAATTGAGACTAAGCTCAAATTGCGGCACTAATTGGCCCAGTGCATTGATCTTGAAATTGAGACTAATCTCAAATTGCGGAACTAATTGGCCCAGTGCATTGATCTTGAAATTAAGACTAATCTCAAATTGCGGCACTAATTGGCCCAGTGCATTGATCTTGAAATTGAGACTAAGCTTAAATTGCGGCACTAATTGGCCCAGTGCATTGATCTTGAAATTGAGACAAATTGCGGCAATAATTGGCCCAGTGCATTGATCTTGAAATTGAGACTAAGCTCAAATTGCGGCAATAATTGGCCCAGTGCATTGATCTTGAAATTGAGACTAATCTCAAATTGCGGCACTAATTGGCCCAGTGCATTGATCTTGAAATTGAGACTAATCTCAAATTGCGGAACTAATTGGCCCAGTGCATTGATCTTGAAATTGAGACTAATCTCAAATTGCGGAACTAATTGGCCCAGTGCATTGATCTTGAAATTGAGACTAAGCTCAAATTGCGGCAATAATTGGCCCAGTGCATTGATCTTGAATTTGAGACTATATGCGCTAACATAAGCAATGAAGATTAAAATCTTCCGAACACGCGAAAAACAAAAAAAAAGAAAAAAAAAGAAATATTTTATTCGTAAATTGATGAAGTAAACACAAACTTTTTCGAACTGTACACAGAAATCTGTTTTCAAAATATTTTATCCATAAAAGCAGTGATGTAAAAACTCTGCGCTTAATTTTCGTGATATGTTGCACCAATAAGTAGAACTACACCAGCTGCACCACATTTTAGGAAAGCTACACCAACAAGTGGCGCAACCTTGCACCATATTATGGAATAAGATTTCACTACAAAATGGTGCTTCTTTGCGTTTGATGGTGTAAGATTGCACTACAAAATGGTGCGTCTTTACGTTTGATGGTGTAAGATTGTACTACAAAATGGTGCATCTTTACGTCTGATGGTGTTAGATTGCACCATTTTATGGTGCAACCTTACCCAATAAAGTGATGTAAGGTTCCACCGTAATTGTTGGGTTAGGTTTGCACCCCGTAATGGTACATCTTTTCTTAGAAAGTGGTGCAGTTGGTGCAACCCATCCCCAAATTTTTAACAGTGTAGTACATCATGTTATTAGCAACTTTTATGGCTAAATTAATTACATTCAGGTGTTATTTTTGTGAAGAAACATCTTGGAAAAAGTGAACTAAATTATTCTCTTCATAAGTTTTTTTATTCCGGTATCTTTTTACTTTGTGCGAGCGTATATTGGAAAATATAGCACAAGAGATGTCCTTAACCTTTTCACATTAGACTTTGTGACGTACTACAGAAATGAATCACGTTTCAAGACTACAAACTGAAGCGATACATTCCGCCATAAAATAAGGTTGCCGTCTTAGGCACGATTAGAATAACTAAAAGTTAAAAGAACTGATGCTCCTGTACACACCAAATGTGGTGAAAGTGATATGAATGACAGGTTAAAACAAACATGAGATCTTTCAATCCCTCTTGGGATCAACCTCAGATGTGCTCTCAAATTAGTGATTCCGACCCTTAAATAACAGAAGGGGTAAGTGCCATGAATCAAAATGTGTGATCGTGCATAAGACGGCAACCTTATTTTATGACTAACTGAGCACGAACTTTTCATCTATTTTAATACATTCCGTCGGTGTAGTTTAGTCGGTTAGAACAACTTGCTCCTGTGCGACAAGGGGCGATTTCGATTCTGGTCACAAACAAATTTGCGTATTTCACATTGTCTCCCGATTGCTGAAAAGGGATCTACTGGTCGTTGGGCTCTTCCCAAAATGTGTGACGTTTGTTCCACACACAGTCTGGAATTAATGAACACTCTTTCTTCCCTTTATCAATAATCTTTAACTCTATTTGTTCCTCAGGTAAATATCCCAGTTCTTTAAGAATCACAAAATTAACTCCTACTTTTGATCCTGGCTCCCGAAATGATCCTAATAATTACCGACCAATCGCCAAGATTTCAATTTTTGCAAAAGTCTTGGAAAGTTTGTTATACAGGAGAAAAATTTCGTACTTTTTTAAAATATAATGTTATAAATGGAAATCATTTGGATTCCACCTAATAAATCTACTGAATCTGCGCTCTTATATTTGCAAACTGTTACTCAAAAAAATATTTTTTAACTTGGAGAAATACGTTTTGTTATTTTTTTGGACTTATCTGAAGCCTTTGTCAATCATGATTTCCTATTAGCTAAATCATATAATTTGGGGATCAGAAATGCTTCTTAAACACTTCTAAAATAATATCTGGTAGACAGTTGAAGGCTTGAACAATCCACACTTTGCACACATACAAACAAAGCCTTTTGCGGAAAATCTTCTTCAGTGTAGTGCAGGGGATTCTGTGTTCAGACGAAGCTCGGGGTGTTGATTTCGATGAACTGCACGCGAAAACTGTCCGTATTGCATCAACAGTTTCTTTACTAACACCCGGTATCCCTCCGCCGGTTTTCGGTCATCAACACTTTCTATCACCTTAAACTTGGCATACTGTTATGTTTTTATGATCTAGTCCATACTCTCTTCGGAAATTACGCTGAACTGTTTTCGGTGATTTAGTCTCGTAGTATCACAGAACACCTTTTCCTTCAAAAACGTCTTTTTGGCTTATTTCAATAGAACCGCCACGTACAGTAGTGGCCAAAATTGTGGAAACCTTTTAGAAAAAGTGTATTTTTGAGGCTTCGTGGCTCATAATCCCCTTTTTTTTTTGGAGTAATACCATAAAATTATATATCAATGGAAATATAATTTCCTCAAGAATGTAATAATCCAAAACCTTTTATGACGGATTTTTATTAGAACAGCAGTTACAAAGAAGAAAAGTGAAACGCATAGAAAAAATGAGATATACAAAATTTTTCACCATGTTAGTTAATACTTAGTTGGGTAGCCTTTAGCGTTAATTACTATACTGTGCAAATTAATTGGGACAAAATAAAAAATCACTCTTTTTTCCAAAACTATGACTTTATATAATTCTATGCCTTGTTATACACTGATAAATACCTGTATTAGTATGAAGTATGTCCTCCTTTAGCAGAAATGACCTCTTGAACTCGTTTTGGCATTCACTCCACTAATTGAGTGCACATATTCTTGACTTCATAAACCACACTTTTATAGCATTCGTTATCATGCGTTCTTTGGGTGTACAGTCCATTTTACCTAAACGTCTCTTCAAAATATTCCACAAATTTTCTATGGGATTTAAGTCTGGTGAACTTCCAGACCAGTCAAGCAAATGAATTTGATTTTCCAGCATCAAATTCTTGACCAATTTCGAATTGTGACATGGGGCCAAGTCATGTTGAAATGTCCCGTCAAAATTTTGCAAGAATCGAACAATCCTACGTTGTAATATTTCTACGTACTTGGCTGAATTCATCATACCTTGAACAGGAACTAAGCTTCCAGTGCCATTTGATGTAAAAAACCCAAAACATCTGTTTCGGAGGGTGTTTTACAGTTTGTTTGACATTCTCAGGTCTTAAGGGTTCACAGTTGCTTCGTCTAACGATATTTGCTTGGTAACCCGGCACAAATAAATAAGTTTCCTCATGAAAAGTACCTTTTTCCAGTCGTCAGCAGTCCATGATTTATAGTTTTTTGCCCATGCTAAACGATTTATATTCATTTTCGCATTCAAATATTGTTTTTTCGTTGGTCTTCTTGCCTTCCGGCCAACTTTTAGAAGCCTACGGCGTACAGTTGAATCACTAACATCACAACCGCTAGCGAATAAATCTCTTTCAATGTCGGTGCTTGTTTCTTTTTGGATTCATTTTACTATTTCTGATTAGATATTTATCGGTTCGTGGAGTTTTTTTCTTCGTTTTCTTCCACATTTACCTCTCCTTTTTGGAGACGATGATCCAGATGCATTGTATCCCGTAAACAGTTTTGATACACTTGATTTGCCTACACTAACTGCAGAAGCGATATCTCTCACTGTCATAGAAGTGTGATCCCTCAGAGCAATTATTTTTGCACGCTTCCTTGGGGAAATATCCATTTTTCAATACACGAAAGCAACACTTACTCACAGAGAGCAAAAACTAACATCCACCTGTCACACACGAAAGCTCACAACTGAAGCTGAAGTGCCTATTTCCTGTTTAAAACCGGTCAAACCACATTCTTACTATCAAGTTCTAACAGTCACACCACCTCACAGCTGATAAAACCGTTTTACGTGGGTTCCCGACATCAACTGGCGATCACATTACAATTCTGAGAATAAAATAGCGTGTCCCAGTTAATTTGCACGGTATAGTATTTCATTTGGTGTCCCTTGTTGTCTGTATCTCGTTTTCCTATTAAACCCATGACATGTCCGTATTTCACTGGTTTTCTACATATTGAACGCATTCTGAATGCCGGGTTGCGTGATAAAATGATCACCCTGTACATATTTAAAATGCAAGTAAAAACATTTTAAACGAGAGAGTTATGAAGCTTGTGGCACATTTTGTTGCATTCTCAGATGATATGAAGGAGAAACACAGACTTCAATTAACACAAAACATAGCGTTAATACACATAAACATAATCATGTAAAGATACCGCTGAATGTTTGTCGAAGACATTTCCTCTTACTTTGATGATGGTCATGGAGAAATGGGTGTAAATCCATTTGGTCCTAAATTGACACTGATTGCCTGTTTCTACCCATTATAGAATTTGTCGAAATAATTGGTTCTTCTTCAGTGGGAGAATCTTTTAAACTAGTTGATCACGGAATGACAAGGCCTTATGCATCACTTCGTGAATAATGATGAACCTGTAACACGAATAACTAACTCTCCGAAGGGGTCTCATCAATTATTTTCTCTCTCCGGAATGAGACTGTTGCTGCACTTGAACGAGTAAAAGCAGACATCTCTTCATAATTGCTTCTTTTATTTTGGTAGGTTACTCGGCAAAATATCCCCCGAATAGTAATTATTTATACCAGGAGAACGATACTTCATGAATTAACAATCTTCCTTCCTCATTTTTTTTTGCTTTAAATGAGCTAGCAATCCATGCTTCATGAAGACTGCAAAGTGAAAACTAAAATAATCTTCGGCGTTTAGAATATCAAATACCGAGCACGGGGGTAATACTTTCCATGTCATTTCCCCAATTAATTGAGAATGGCTGAATATCCTGTTTGAAGCAATTCGCTACGAAATGAGGAATTCTTTTACACTAACAGACAGCATCTCTCGATATGAACTCATCTAAAATATCTTTCAAAAATTACAGTTAGTGCGGTATTATTTTTCAGATCATAAATTCAACACTTTGTACATTAAGTATTATAGAAATTCTGAAGAAAATATGCTTCACAAAAATAATGTTCCAACCTGAAACTAATTACCTCGGCATAAGCGTTTAAAATGGGCTAAAATCACATCTAACGAATATATTCGCTGTCTGAGAAGTGTGGCGAACGCGGCTGGAGCGAGTGAACCTCCACATCAGAAAGCGTTGCTTTCCCCTAGATTTGTTATTCAAAGTAGCCATTTAGGAATATATTTGCGTGTAAGAAGTGGGCCGAACACGGCTGGAACGAGTGAATCTCCACATCAGAAAGCGTTGCATTCCCTTTAGCTTTGTAATTCAATGTGGTCATTTAGGAATATATTTGCTGCCTAAGAAGTGGGTCGAACGAGGCTGGAATGAGTGAACCTCCACATCAGAAAGCGTTGCTTTCCCCTTAGCTTTGTTATTCAAAGTGGTCATTTAGGAACATATTTGCTGTCTAAGAAGTGGGGCGAACGCGGCTGGAACGTGTGAATCTCCACATCAGAAAGCGTTGCATTCCCTTTAGCTTTGTAATTCAATGTGGTCATTTAGGAATATATTCGCTGCCTAAGAAGTGGGTCGAACGAGGCTGGAACGAGTGAACCTCCACATCAGAAAGCGTTGCTTTCCCTTAGCTTTGTTATTCAAAGTGGTCATTTAGGAACATATTTGATGTCTAAGAAGTGGGGCGAACGCGGCTGGAGCGTGTGAATCTCCACATCAGAAAGCGTTGCATTCCCTTTAGCTTTGTAATTCAATGTGGTCATTTAGGAATATATTCGCTGCCTAAGAAGTGGGTCGAACGAGGCTGGAACGAGTGAACCTCCACATCAGAAAGCGTTGCTTTCCCCTTAGCTTTGTTATTCAAAGTGGTCATTTAGGAACATATTTGCTGTCTAAGAAGTGGGGCGAACGCGGCTGGAGCGTGTTAATCTCCACATCAGAAAGCGTTGCATTCCCTTTAGCTTTGTAATTCAATGTGGTCATTTAGGAATATATTCGCTGCCTAAGAAGTGGGTCGAACGAGGCTGGAACGAGTGAACCTCCACATCAGAAAGCGTTGCTTTCCCCTTAGCTTTGTTATTCAAAGTGGTCATTTAGGAACATATTTGCTATCTAAGAAGTTGGGCGAACACGGCTGGAGCGTGTGAATCTCCACATCAGAAAGCGTTGCATTCCCTTTAGCTTTGTAATTCAATGTGGTCATTTAGGAATATATTCGCTGCCTAAGAAGTGGGTCGAACGAGGCTGGAATGAGTGAACCTCCACATCAGAAAGCGTTGCTTTCCCCTTAGCTTTGTTATTCAAAGTGGTCATTTAGGAACATATTTGATGTCTAAGAAGTGGGGCGAACGCGGCTGGAGCGTGTGAATCTCCACATCAGAAAGCGTTGCATTCCCTTTAGCTTTGTAATTCAATGTGGTCATTTAGGAATATATTCGCTGCCTAAGAAGTGAGTCGAACGAGGCTGGAACGAGTGAACCTCCACATCAGAAAGCGTTGCTTTCCCTTAGCTTTGTTATTCAAAGTGGTCATTTAGGAACATATTTGCTGTCTAAGAAGTGGGGCGAACGCGGCTGGAGCGTGTTAATCTCCACATCAGAAAGCGTTGCATTCCCTTTAGCTTTGTAATTCAATGTGGTCATTTAGGAATATATTCGCTGCCTAAGAAGTGGGTCGAACGAGGCTGGAACGAGTGAACCTCCACATCAGAAAGCGTTGCTTTCCCCTTAGCTTTGTTATTCAAAGTGGTCATTTAGGAACATATTTGCTGTCTAAGAAGTGGGGCGAACGCGGCTGGAGCGTGTGAATCTCCACATCAGAAAGCGTTGCATTCCCTTTAGCTTTGTAATTCAATGTGGTCATTTAGGAATATATTCGCTGCCTAAGAAGTGGGTCGAACGAGGCTGGAACGAGTGAACCTCCACATCAGAAAGCGTTGCTTTCCCCTTAGCTTTGTTATTCAAAGTGGTCATTTAGGAATATATTTGCTGTCTAAGAAGTGGGGCGAACGCTACTGGAACGAGTGAACCTCCACATCAGAAAGCGTTGTTTTCCACTTACGTTTGTTATTCTAAGTGGTCATTAGGAATATATTTGCTGTCTAAGAAATGGGGGGGAACGTGGCTGGAACGAGTGAACCTCCACATCAGAAAGCGTTGCTTTCCCCTTAGCTTTGTTATTCAAAGTGGTCATTTAGGAATGTATTTGCTGACTAAGAAGTGGGGCGAACGCGGCTGGAACGAGTGAACCTCCACATCAGAAAGCGTTGCTTTCCCTTAGCTTTGTTATTCAAAGTGGTCATTTAGGAATGTATTTGCTGTCTAAGAAGTGGGGGGAACGTGGCTGGAACGAGTGAACCTCCACATTAGAAATTAGAAAGTGTTGGTTTCCCTTTAACTTTGTAATTCTAAGTGGTCTTCTAGGAGAAAGGTTGACATTTATCATTTCACACTGATAACCTGTTAAAAGAGCTATAATCACAATGGCACAAAACTGACAAAGATATATATATATATATATATATATATAGAGAGAGAGAGAGAGAGAGAGAGAGAGAGAGAGAGAGAGAGAGAGTGAGATATATATATATATATATAGAGAGAGAGAGAGAGTATCGCACTTCCAGGTCTAACGTAATTCACATAACCACATATCCAACACCACGAGCAACTATTATCTCGTCATTTTTATCTATCGTTCTTATCTCATTCATTAGTACGTCACGTTCTCACAGACCTCAAGTGTTGCTAACAGTTTTCGTTTGAGGGAAAAGATGCGACATTAAGTTTGGAAGCATAAGCAAAAAAAACTCAAATTTTACATAGGGAAAGAAACTAAAAATGAAAGTTAATTCAGAATGTACCTCACAGGGGATAGGAATTGTTTGTCCTATCTTTTGTTGAACACTGGCGCCTTATTAAAACTTCTCTATGGGAAACACGGAACACTTGGGGCACCATATAGTTCAGGCCCACCGGTCTCTAAAATGGTTAACTCTTTAACCAGCTGGAACGAATTATCTCCTGAAAAGCATTTAAAATGGGAGGAAATCAGCTCAAACCAATATATTCGCTGTCTAAGAATTGGGCCGAACGCGACTGGAACGAATGAACCTGCGCATCAGAAGGCATTTTCTTCCTCTCAGCTTTGTGTTCAAAGTGGCCATTTATTAGGATGATTGGCACTAATCCTTTGTGAGTGCTATACAATGGCGTAGGACCTTAGAAATGACAAAGAAGATGTTTGAGTTACTTGTTTCTACCTATAGGATCGTGACGTCCTTGTCAGGGGTGTGTGGCATTTTCTCATTATGCCTTGCGTCATGCAGTAGAGACTTGTATCGTGCTACAGACGTAGTTCACATGTTAAGACAGTAAATAGCAGTGTGAAGCGTTTGTCGGTGTTGCTTGATAGGGAAAGTATTCAGCTCCTGAGTAGAAGGATGTGGTTTAGAAACGACACCGGGAAATTTGGATTTCACATAGTCGTCCGAACGCAAAATTTATCTACTGGCTTTCACGTTTTGTTTTTTTTTAAATGTGAGATATTCCTTTCACACATCATCTGGAATTAAATGAGTATTCCTTCCACACATCGTATGAAATTAATTATTATTCCTTCCACACATCGTATGAAATTAATTATTATTCCTTCCACACATCGTATGAAATTAATTATTATTCCTTCCACACATCGTTTGGAATTAATGAGTATTCCTTCCACACATCGTATGGAATTAATGAGTATTCCTTCCCACATCGTATGGAATTAATGAGTATTCCTTCCACACATCATCTGGAATTAATGAGTATTCCTTCCCACACATCATCTGGAATTAATGAGTATTCCTTCCACACATCGTCTGAAATTAATTAGTATTCCTTCCAGACATCGTATGGAATTATTGAGTAATCCTTCCACACATCGTATGGAATTAATGAGTATTCCTTCCACACATCGTATGGAATTAATGAGTATTCCTTCCACACATCGTATGGAATTAATGGGTATTCCTTCCACACATCGTCTGAAATTAATTAGTATTCCTTCCAGACATCGTATGGAATTAATGAGTATTCCTTCCACACATCGTTTGGAATTAATGAGTATTCCTTCCACACATCGTATGGAATTAATTAGTATTCCTTCCACACATCGTATGGAATTAATGAGTATTCCTTCCACACATCGTCTGAAATTAATGAGTATTCCTTCCACACATCGTCTGAAATTAATGAGTATTCCTTCCACACATCGTATGGAATTAATGAGTATTCATTCCGCACATCGTCTGAAATTAATTAGTATTCCTTCCACACATCGGATGGAATTAACGAGTATCCCTTCCACACATCATCTGAAATTAATGAGTGTTCTTTCCCCACATCGTCTGGAATTAATGACTATTCCTTCTTCCACAATGAGCTACTTCAAGCAAGGTTCGACGGCTGACCTGGAAACCAGCGATTCCGTCTCAGCTCCTTCTCAAGGGGTGGATACATGTGACGAAATATAGAAGTGACATACAAGTCATGACGGAAAGTAGCAGTGAAAAACATTTGTCTGTGTGGGTCAATTGGAAAAGCATTCTGCTCCGGAGCAGAAAGATTTTGATTCGATTGTGCCACAACCAAATTTGTGCTACACAGAATAGGAGGCAAAGTTCAGATCAGATCAGATCATATGTAGACGATTTTAAGGAAGGGAGTGTCTGAACCTAGGTCTTAAACAACCCTTAGAAATTGGAAGCTAGGAGATTTGTGATAAGGTGTCCGATACGAAAGTGACACGGATGCGAGGTAGAAAGAGGGAGGAATACAACCTTATATTTTACCGGGGGACATTGTCCTGGGTCCAAGGCCCGAGGACTTAACGTTCCCAAGGAGGCAGGTTTTATCACTTCTGATAGGTTTATCGTCAGTGCTTCTGGAATTAGAGGGTTAAAGGAATTGTTTCGCCATAGCTTTTGTAAAGCCTGGCCACTATGAGAAATTTTTTCTTCTGCGATTGAAGAAAATCTTGAGCACCTGGTACTTACGTTCTTTATAGGGTTAATACGGCAATCATAATAGCCTGAAATTTCCAGTTTACTAATAGGTTATCCCATAAGTAATGTCGTTTTTGCAAGTGTGAAGAAAACAAACAAATTCGTACCTGGAGTGGATCTTTTAACCATTATAACAACTGCCCCCGGCACTGACAATATTCTCCCATAGTTCAACAAGTTTTTGAATCCCAGACTTGTAGAATTCCATGGGTTTCGATCCAAGAAAGTCAGACAGGGTTCAACGCACCTGCTCGACATTTCGCAGTGCTTCCTCAGCAAGATGGTGTTGAAAACTTCGAAACATATGGTCATCGGTTAGCGCTAGGTCAGGGGAACCTGCTGGATGGGGAAGCTTTTCCCATCCGAACTCCTGCAACATGGCACTAGTCATTTTGGCAGTGTTTGGTTTTGCGTTGTCCTGGAGGATAACCACTTCTTTGCGATTAAATGGTACTGGACCTTTGTCCTGCAAGGCAGTGCGTAGACGCTATCGGTGGCAGAAGCTCGTAATGGAGTATGCTTTGTATATCCCACCAAACAGACACCAAAAACTTTCCCGGGAAACTTCCCGGTTTAGCCACTGTTACAGGCGCATTCCTTTTAGGAAGCCACAGACGTTTGCCCTTAATGTTGTGGTAAAGTATCCTTGTTTCATCTCCCGTAACCATTCTGTGCTAAAACGGCTCCCTCTTTTCCCGCGAAATCAAGGAAGTGCGAATGTCAGCATGATGTTGCAGATTTTGAGCTGTGAGCTAATCAAGTACCCATTTATCCAGTTTTGACACATAACCAAGGTCCTGTTGACGCCTGTAAACAGTTGAATGGGTTGAATGGACGATTGTGGCTAACTCCTCGACTGTTGCCCTGTGGATTTCCCTCAACCGCAGTTCTCAGCACATCAGTACCCAGCTCAACAGGTCGTCCTGTTCATATCCGTGAGACTGCTGTTCCCCATTCGGAATTTCTGTAGTCATCGTTGACACTTTCTGACAACCAGGGTACCCTGACCATATACGTTATAGATGTTTCGTGTCGCTACAGTCGCTGTATGTCCCTGGTTTACCTCATACAGCATAATGTGCCTGACGTGTTCTTCAGACACCACCATTTCCTATGCAGTTTAACGGCTCAACGGATGCACGTACAACCCTTTGTTCTCTGTCTCAAATGACACGAAGGGTTTACCGCGCGATACGTCTTATTACGATCGTGGTCTACTTCATAGTCTGGTCGCTAGAGGAAGCAGTTCTGTTGGGCATGCGGAAAAAGATATTACTTATGGGATGACCTGATATTAAAAATTGAAAGTTACATCGCCTATAAGCAGGAATAGAAAATCTTCAGGTTTTCTGCTTTGATGTGATGTAACATTTTGAATAGTCAACTAGGCAATATGATTTGCCATATTAACAATCCTGTAGTGGTCCCATGTATTTGAGTAAATTATTCTTTTTATTATTTCATATTTGAAATCGTGGTGATTTATTACATTACGAGGAAGAATCGGATTGCTTCAACTTGCAAAAATATGAGGTTGTTATTATTATTCTGCTTAGAAATGCCTGGCACTAGTAGAAATTACATGACCATTCATCCCAGTGGGCCTGCGCTCAAGCCCCGGATGAGGCATGGGTGGCGCGCCCAGTAGTGCCTAACTTCAATTTTTTGTGCCACATTCTTTTTCGTACCTACGTCCTCTTCGTGTCTTACGTCCTTTTTCGTACCAATCCTTCTTGGGACTATGTGACGTACCTGCCAGCAGGACGCACACGACATAAAAGCACATATCAATCAGAATGAACGTCTGCGTAGCTCAGTTGGTAGAGCGACTTGTTCCGGAATAAGCGGACTCGGGTTCGAATCTCGGCGTAGACCAAAAATGACGGAGAAATTTACTTCGTTATAACTACGAGCACACTGCTCTCCACACGACCGGCAATCTCCCGGAGAGAATCCATTGCAGTCTCTCATGCCGATAAAGCCAAGAGTTGGTTTGTCCCGGAGCTATATCATTCAGCCTTCTGACATCGCTCAGTTGAAATTTTGTATGGGACTTTGTTAGCACGTTCTGTGTTAGCGACCACCGTGTGCAACTCAATGGGCTATAAGTAGTCACCCGTCCCTAATTTAGGGCCACTGACTTCAGGGAAGGGAGGGGTCAACGCCATAAGACAAACACAACACCTATGCTCAAGGGATTCGAACTCGGACCCATCTCGGATGAATGTTCAGAAACCACGACACTGAAGACATTAACATACCTTGCGCACCAAGCAGCATGAGCTAGAACTGCGTGCTGTATTTCAAATATGTTTCATTAAGGTCCACGAACCCAGGCCCCTGATCCCTTCCAAAAGCAGTCTACGGTCTAAGTTTGAGCGCCACGAGATATTATACCAAATGTGGTGGTTCTAAATTGAAAACTGTTGATTTTACGAAAGATTTGTATGGGGGTACCTTGACCCCGGGCCTCAACCCCATCCAAAAACCGTCTATTGACAAAAAGTGCCATGAGATAGTATACCAAATTTGGTGATTCTGAATTGAAAACTGCATATTTTACGAAAGTTTTGTATGGGGACCTCTTGACCCCGGGCTCCGACCCCTTCCAAGAACCGTCTAGGTCTAAGTTAGAGTGCCGCCCCGGTGGCGCAGTGGTCTAAGCGATGGCCTCTGATCATTCGTCCGAAAAGGGTCCGGGTTCGAATCCCGGTGAGGCATGGCTGTTGTGTTTGTCTTACGACACTGGCTCTTTCCCTTCCCTGGAACCAGTGACCCTAAATTAGGGACGGGCGACTGCTTATAGCCCATTGAGTTGCTCACGGTGGTCGTTAAACCTCCAATAAAAAAAACAATAAGTTAGAGAACCATGCTGACATTTTCTGGACCCTGTCGACATTATGACCGTGTCTACATTTTGACCGTCGATATTATGATCGTGTCGACATTTTGACTGTTGACATTATGATCGAGTCGACGTTTCGAACTGTCGATATTTTGACCGTCGACATTATGACCGCCACCGCACAAGTTGCGTTCGACGCGATAAAAAGTTGGCGAGGTATAGTCTTGAAAAACGGTAGCTTAATCACTGTGCTGTGCCGTAACGTCATAGACTCCAAAGGCCTAATACTGTGATGTAAAGAGACACCACTGAGTCGAAGTCCTGAGCTTCAGGGATCAACAGAGCTCATTTTTCAGCTTAATATTTCTTTCACTTGGTTTCTGAGTCATTCATTTGGTTTCCGGATCAATAACTCGGTTTCTGAATAATGCATTCCGTTTCCGAATACTATGTCCTCTTAACAAATAAAGTTTTTGGTTTATGACTAAAGTATTCTGTTTCCGAATAAATTATTTGGTTTATGCCTAAAGTATTCGGTTTCCGAATAAAGTATTCAATTTCCGAGTAACGTATTCGATTTATGAATATTTTTTGCCAATGACTAATTTTGCACAGGCTTGGTTTACACGTGCAACGGTCTAATAAAAATCCCAACAGTTACGCAGTCGCGGTAATTGAATAAACAACCTACCTGCACTTATTGTCTGGCCCCACGGTCAAGCTAGTGTCCTGAAAACACAAGGCCATGCCATTAGAGAGATGAGTTCCCTCCGTTTGTGACGTCACTCTCAAGTTACACGGACTGATGCGTCTTTATTGAAGGTTTAACGACCACTGCGAGGAACTCAATGAACTATAAGTAAGTAACGAAAGACTTCGGGCCAAATGGTATAATGAAGAATCCGAGGCAGTCGTATGCACCATTGAATAGTTAAAAACTTGCATTTGAAAAATTATATTTATTTACAAGTTAAAATCAGTTACACCGGCAAGCACTTTAGAGGCTACTTTAGCCTCATCATCGGGCCCAATTGCGCGAAAGGATGGTTTACAAGCATTTAAATACAATCATGGAATAACAAATGATGTTGCCAAACTGGAAATGCCATATTACAAATATATATATCTAAATTAAACTCACGTGTCTGGAGATCCAACAGGTGAAGCATTTAGTTGGTTCGACAGCAATAATCCAAGGGCGAGGTATAATTACAGGCAAATCGTCATTGCAACACCTGGAAGCAAACCGTGTAATACACAAACTTTCAGCAAGCAACAAAGAATGTTTATCAGGTACAGAGTCAATCAGTGTGGTACGACTCCAGTCTGTGTAATATTGACCGTGCGCCACTGTACGGGCTAAGGTAGAAGAGGTAGAACGAGCTGCATATTTGTGCTCTGCCACCCGTACATGCACTGAACGTAGGGTAGAGCCTATAAAAGAGGTGTTTTCAGAATCCGGTGGAGAAACGAGTGGGATGTTATAAACACCGGATCTATGTAGTTGGTGAATCTTGTCACGTTCCTTGCGCAGCAAATTGAATAAATTGAAGGCGCGTATTCCAAAAGAAATATGGAACCTAGCGCAGGCATTCCCAAGGATGTTCACAATGGTCGGGTTGTAGTCAATCGTACCCACATATCGTACAGTTTGAGACACCCGTTCCAATGCTGTGAATTCAAGACGATTCATCCTTCTGTCCAAGCGGGATATGTTGTCGTGAGAGTAGCCAAACGTTTAAGCCACTTTTCAAAATCCTCTGAAATTCTGCTCGTTGTAAATCTACGGAGGACATACATCTGGCTTTCTTAATGAACTGCAAATCACTACAGGTCATTCCCAAATTTCTTAAACTCCCTTGTCGACCTCGCTCACGACGAGATTTCATGGTGCTTACTATTGCGGAAGCCATGCGCCTTCATGTGAAAATTAAGGCTAAACGTGTATACTTGGATTACCTAAATCGCAGGATTTATCTACCATACCAATTTTTTGTAAATTGGTCAAACTCTATCACGTTCGGGAGATAAATGATTCTGATCAGTAGTATGATTGCCTCGGCCATACAACGCTTTCAGGCTATCCATATTCGCAAACTTCTTCTATTGATCTCGGCTAACGAAGTTCCTTGATACTATTCAAGTACGTCGAAACCTAAATCCTCAACCTCTTCTACTTCACTTCCGTTTATCAACCTGAGCTCTACTCCTTTGACTCAACCACAGATTAAGGCCTTGTCTCATGGATATAAATTTGCTTTGCCGATGTGTTCTAGAGCATATATTAACACTGTTATCCAGGTTGAACGAGTAGTTAATGCCTTGGCCGGAAACTCATCGTGATCCTGTTAGACATTATATCGCCAAGGTGTTGGCTAGACCTGATTCTCAACCCTTCAGGTCTCATTCCTCACAATCTGCTCGTTCAGAATTTTCATACCTGCGCTATGAGAGAAGTCAGCTTAAAGCAACTGCCCGTAATACTACTCTACCTGTTATCAGTGCTGATAAATCCCAGTAAATAGTAATACTGGATTCAAGTGACTATAACGCTAAAATGTATGCAGCTATCCAAAAGATTCCTCATAAGGTAGTCTCTCAAGACCCGACTAAGGCTTTGATCTCGGCCATTTCCAGACTACAAAGTCAGGGTTGTTTACCCCAGGTAATCTCTGCAAACTTACATCCGCTCCCTGGGCCCAGTATCGCAACTGCATTTGGTAAAATCAAGTTACATAAACCAGGTTATCCAGTTCTTCTTCTGGTCTCAAGTGCAAATAGCCCATCTCGGGCCCTTAGGTCAGCTCTGGCGAAGTTTTTGGCTCCCCTGACTAGTTCTTCCCCATATACTATCAGAAGTTCCACCCAAGCTCTGGATATCATTCGAGAATTTTCTTTTCAAAGTAAATTTCATATGGCTTCATTGGATGTGGAGTCTTTATTTCCAAATGTGTCCATCCCTACAGGTCATAGCATTATCGAGAGGACATTTTCCACTTATCTTGGCCTTTTCCTCTCTCAAAGTGGAGGCCATAATGTCAGCTTTACAGCTGATGGGCTCACGCTTTTTTTCAAATTTAATAATGTCATCTACCAGCAACAGGGGGAACACCTATGGGCCCCCCCTCGCTGTCTCCTGTTGTTTCAGAGTTTCTCTTACAGGAGTTAGAAAATACCGCTCTTTCAGTTTTTCCTTTCAAACCCCTTCTGTATATCCGTTATGTAGATGACATTCTGGAGTTTTGGTACTTATCTGTTGAACAACTTCATACCTTTACAGGTTTTTTATCCTCACAGTATCGTACGATTAAATTAACCATTGAGTTGGAGCAACAAGGCTCCCTAACATTTTTAAACTTCTTTCTTTCACATAGTTCTACAGGTTTACAATATTCCGTGTACAGGAAGCCTTTTGCGTGTCCTGTACTTATCCCACGTGCGTCTTCACACCCATGGAGCCATAAGCTAGCTGCGTTTAGATTTCTATTCAAACATTCCTATTCCTATTCTTCGAACCCCTCTTTACAACGAGCAGAATTTCAGAGGATTTTGACAGTTGCTTCCACGTTTGGCTACTATCACGACGACATATCCCACCTGGACAGAAGGATTAATAGTCTTTAATTCACAGCATTGCAACGGGAGTCGCAAACAGTACGATATGTTGGTACGATTCACCACAACCCGACTATTGTCAACATCCTTGGGAATGCCTGCGCTAGGTTCCACATTTCGTTTTGGAATACGCACCTTCAATTTATTCAATTTGCTGCGCAAGGAACGTGACAAGATTCACCAACTACATAGATCCGGTGTTTATAACATCCCACTCGTTTCTCCACCGGATTCTGAAGACACTTCCTATATAGGCTCTACCCTACGTTCAGTGCACGTACGGGTGGCAGAGCAGAAATATGCAGCTCGTGTTGGTTCTACCTCTTCTGCCTTAGCCCGTACAGTGGCGCACGGTCAATATTACACAGACTGTAGTCGTACCACACTGATTGACTCTGCACCTGATAAACATTCTTTGTTGCTTGCTGAAAGTTTGTGTATTACACGGTTTGCTTCCAGGTGTTGCAATGACGATTTGCCTGTAATTATACCTCGCCCTTGGATTCTGCTGTTGAACCAGCTAAACGCTTCACCTGTTGGACCTCCAGATACGTGAGTTTAATTTAGATATAATTATTTATAATATGGCATTTCCAGTTTGGCAACACCATTTGTTATTCCATGATTCTATTTAAATGCTTGTAACCATCCTTTCGCGTAATTGAGCCGGATGATGGGGCTAAAGTAACTTCGAAAGTGCTTGCCAGTGTAGCTGATTCTAATTTGTAAATAAATATCATTTTTTAAATGAAAGTTTTTAACTATTCAATCGTGCATACGGCAGCCTCGGATTCTTCGTTACGGCTATACGTAGTCAGCCGTCCTTAATTTAGGGATACTTCATGCCTGACCGGTATTCGAACCCTGAACCTTCTCTGACGAACCGTCATGAGCCATCTCTAAGCAAACTGTGCCACCGTGTGGCACACGAACTGAAACGTCTGTGTCGTATTTCACGTCAGATACAACAGCGTTGGAAACCAATCGCAAGCCTTGGTTTCCACGTGATGTCACTAATAGAGTGAACTCATCTCTCCATTGTCATGGCCTTCTACTTTCTAGACCGCCTTTATCAAACTCAATAACATCGCTGCCTTTACCCCAATTACGTCCACATGATGGCTCAATGGTATAAGCGATGGCTTCTGATCATTCCTCCGAAAGGGTTCTGGATTAAAATCCCGGTGATGTATTGATGTTGTGTTTGTCTTAACAGCACTGGCTCTCTCCCTTCGCTGGAACCAGTGACCACAAATTAGGGACGGGCAACTGCTTATATCCCGTTGAGTTGTTCACGATGGTCGTTAAATCATCAATTAAAAAAACGAAAAAATACCCCTGTGGCTTCTGATTAGGAACAAGCGGCCAATTTTTCACTCCCGCATTTTCAAAATTCTGTGAGATAAATTCAAACATTCGCAACTAGGGGGCGCTAGTGTACAGCTGAAGAGGTCGGTTTCATTGCAATTCGCTAATCTCCTTGGTTATTTTTATTGGTCTGTTTGTGGGTTTTACGACCACCCTGAGCAATTCTATAGGCTGTAAGCAATATCCCGTCCCTAATTTAGGGCCACTGACACCTTGGAATGGAGACAGCCAGAGCTGTCAGAAAAACACAGCATCCGTGCTTCACGGAACTCGAACCTGGACCCACCTCGGACGAATGATCAGAAGCCATCGTCCAAATTTTGCAAGATCTTTTATTTTCGCCAAAATTGGTGGCAGAACAAATTACTAATGTCTACTCAAACATTTTAGGAACACCCTGTACGTTAATTCACGATATGCTTTATCTTCAAACTGTTGTTTCGTCTAGCAATCATTTGTTCTTTAATAATTTACGTGAATTACTAAGCTGTATTTGAACGTCAAAAGGGATTCACGAAACTAGTCTACTTGAAAGCTACTTGGTTGTTCTATAACAAATATCATCTTAGAAAGTACAATATCAGAAAATTTGACATATAGATTTTATGATGGGGAATGCATTGTTCAATTGAACTCTTCCATCTGTAATAATCGATGTACCATTGGTTGTGAATTTAAAGAATTCATGCTTTGCTTTAGAGTAACGAACTATGAGTTCATTAACCTATTTCAATTTCCAATTACGACAACTCTGACCAAAACCATTTCAGACAGATATCAATAGATCCCTGATAGTTTTGTAAGGGTTATTTCGATTAGACTTCAGATGCCGTAGTTTACAAGACTAATTATTCTACGTTATTAATTTAGTAAATCAGTACATTCTCGGAGAAACTTTATTGGAATCTAAAAGCAATTGTTTGAATTCCTCAATGAAATTCAATTATTCTTTAGCTTCTCCAAAGTGTGAAATAATGTAATAACAAATTCAGGAATTTTACCTTTCGGGAAAGTTCTTTTGAACTTGAGAAAGTGCTTCTTGATGCATTGCATCTTTTCCGACAGAATGTCAATCCCAAGAAAAAAATTCGATGAAATTAAAATGAGTAACGGAAGCAGTAAAAACCATTAAAGAACTCTGTTTTCTGAATGCAATGCTCTCGCATGAAGCGACGAACAAATAGTTAATTTTATTGTCACTCAAAAATATGTTTTACTAAAATATCATCGAACATTATTTCATGACGTTTTACACGGTCGAGTCACATTATTGTGACCACCATATAATATCCAGAGTAACTTCCATGTGCAGCGCGGACAGCAGCTAGACGGGATGGGAGTGTCTCGGGTATCGTTCACTTGATCGAAAGATCATTTGACCAAAAATCACTTTGCCGAAAATCACTTGATCGAAAGGTACATTTCACCGAAGGGTCACTTGACCTAAAAGTTCATTTCACCGAAAGGTCACTTCACCTAAATGTTCGTTTCATCGAAAGGACATTTGAAAGTTCATTTCACCGAAAGATTACTTTACCTAAAAGTTCATTATATCGATTGTATAAAAAATGCACTTTTAATTTCTATGAAACACCTCTCCATGAGTAGGTTTTTCGAAATATAACATTAGTTTTAAGGCCTAGATCTGGGCCCTTTTATCGAATTGTGTTTGAGCAAAAGCGCAACACTATTAACATGGCTTGGTATGTAAAGATTATGAATATAAGAAATGAAAATTCGCTAAAAAGGCCTAAACGGAGGAATAGGTCCCTAAAGTTGATTCTTTTTGTCTGAATAAATGTGCAACATTATTAACTTGACTTTTTATGTAAACCCTATATAAACATGAGCACGCACGATTAAAGTTTGCTAAAAAGGCCTAAGCCGAGGCATAGGAAATTCAAATTAATTATTTTTGTCTTAAAACTAAATCTTTGCGTTCTTTGTGACGCGGCGAAACAAAAAGTGCAATTTGTATATACGATGCCCTAAAGTTTCGGTGCGGTTTGTCTTCCAAACTGGCACCATGCTTCGATAGATCCTGTAATGAAATCCAAAGTTTTAAATTAAGTGACCTTTCGGTGAAATGACCTTTCGATGAAATGAACTTTTAGGTGAAGAGACTATTCGGTGAAATGAACTTTTCGATCAAGTGACCCTTCGGTGAAATGACCTTTCGATGAAATGAACATTTAGGTAAAGAGACCATTCGGTGAAATGAACTTTTCGATCAAGTGACCCTTCGGTGAAATGACCTTTCGATGAAATCAACTTTTAGGTAAAGAGACCTTTCGGTGAAATCAACTTTTCGATCAAGTGACAATTCGGTGAAATGACCTTTCGATGAAATGAACTTTTAGGTGAAGAGACCATTCGGTGAAATGAACTTTTCGATCAAGTGACCCTTCGGTGAAATGATCTTTCGATGAAATTAACTTTTAGGTAAAGAGACATTACTGTGAAATGTACCTTTCGACGAAGTGACCCTTCGGTGAAATGAACGTTTCGATCAAGTAATCTTTCGGTGAACCAATCTTTTCGGTGAAGTGATTTTCGGTCAAGTGACCCTTCGGTGAAGTAAACGTCGGGCAAATGAACCAGACCAGAGTGCCTCCATAACGCGCTGTTGAATGTTCACAGGTATGTGGATCCATGCTGACTGCAGTGCATCCTACAGTTGCGTGTTGGAGGATCCATTCAGCGAACAACACGATCGAGGTGGTCCCACAGAGGCTCAATTGAGTTTTAAGTATGGAGAATTAGGGGGCCAGGTAAGTACTTTGGCGTCTTAATCGTTCTCTTCCAAACACTCTCGGACATATCTAACTGTGTGATACGTCGCATTGTCGTGCTGGAAGATCCCATCCTCCCCAGAGAAGACATTCAGCATGTGTGGGTATACGTGGTCTGCACGGATGGATTCATAACGAATTTGGTGCATAGTGCCTTCTACAGGTATAAGTGGGCGTAGAGAGTGGCACGAAAATATTCCCCAGACCGTAACGCTGCCCCCGCCGGCTTGTGTTCTTCCAGCAGTGGTTGTTCTCCGATCTTTTTCGGCTTATATGCCAACGTCCATCCGTTCGATGAAGCAGAAAACATGAATCATCGGAGAAAGCAATCCTTTGCAAATCAGCGGAGGTCCGATTCCGATACTTCCATGCAAATTAAAGCCTTTTCTGCCGATGCACATTCGTTAGCATAGGAGCAATGACCATCCGTCTGCATCGGAGTCCCATACGCAGCAGGGTTCTCTGAGCTGTCGTTTTAGACACACTTCCGGTAGGCCAGTGAGTTGCTCCAATGTGGCGTGTCGATCGGCCCTCGCGCACCTTCGAAGCCGACGTTCACCTCTCACATCAATGGCAAGTGGTGCTCCGCTGTTTCGACGTCGCTTATTAGCAATGGTTCCATTTCTCCAATCGCGATACTACACCTTAACCACAGCAGCACGCGAACAGTTCACAAACTGCGCTGTTTCAGAAATATTGCCACCCTTGGCCTGAAAGCCGATAATCATCCCTTCTTGCAAATCTGATAAATCGCTCCTTTTATCCGTGACTGCAACGTGTGATGTGTTTTTAGAATGCCTACAGCACACCTTATGTACACTCCAAGCCAGCTCACGACACGTTCTTTATTTAATTGGCTACGTGCTGTTGGCCTCAAATGTAGGAGGTGGTTACAATAATGTGACTCAACTGTGTAAATAAAGGTAATAAAAATTCATTGCAATGTGCGAAAATTACGAGAATATCATGCTAAATGTGATAAAAGCCATTACAAAAATGCATTTTTTTGATACTATGAAGACGGTGCGTGGTGGCGAATGTTTGCTTCCTCTCGTCCTCCCCAATGGGGAGATTACCTGCTATTGGCAAGTGCTATAAAATTATGATAACACACTGGGATGGAACCTGTAGATATCCTTGACGAAAATTGCCAACCCCCTCACTAACATACTTGGAACCTTCCATCCGCAGCTTGTGTGCCATTTTCTTAACAGACGGTATTTAACTGCAGCAGATGTTTCTTTCGTATTCATCTAACACGCTGTTGCCACTTTCAATTCTCTTATTTTCTGTAATTTCTTATCAAAAACGTAACCTTCTATCCACAGCTTGTTTACGTGCGCCATTTTCTTAACAGACGATATTGAAAAAGCTCGATAGTCTCCGCTGCCCTCAGGCATCAGTGAGCTGCCGACGACCCACGGCTAGACGACGGTTCGTCGTTTGGCCATATGTGCACCACATTTGATACGTACTCACTACAGCGGCACGTGAACAACCCTCAAGCCGTGCCGTTTCCAAGATCGTAGGCCCGATGCGTCGCGCCATCACAGTCTGTCCTATATCAAACTCCGACAAATCGGCAGCTTTTCCCATTCTGTCTCTAAACTCCCTACTAACCGGAAGCCTGCCTACGGGTTGTATATATTCAGCTCTGTAAACTTCACCTGCGCCACCGTTCGCTCTCCAGTCGCGCTGAGAAGTTCATTTCCCTAAGTTGGGATGGTCGTAATGAAATGGTTGATCGGTGTGTATTCGACAATTTTTCAGTAGAATGTTTCAGCTCCCAAAATTTAGCCAAGCACTTTAGAAACACCTTATAGTTCTAGTAGGAAATACACTATCTACCAACAAGTAATTGGACACCCCTGCAATCGACGATATCTGCGGTCCTGAAACACGTCACGGCCGCCGCTGTTAAATATCGAGTGAAAAACAACAACGCAACCAATCGCATGCAAGATGCCACGCAGTTCGGAGCTCTCTGATTTCGAGAAAGGTGTAATCGTCGGGCATCACAGAAATGGCCGATCCATATGTGACATATCTAGCGAGTTGAATTACCCAAAATCGACAGTGATCTACGTGATTGGCAAGTGGAAGATGAGAGGTGACTGTCGGAATGTGCCCCGACCCGGCAGACCCACAAAACGGGGAGTTAGAGACCGACGAGTGCTGGCCAGAGAAATGCGGAAGAACCGTACCAAATTGATGGGCCACATCCGCGAGGAGTTTCAACAGGCATCCAGGAGTGTTCTTTCGATGAATACCTTCCGTAAGGAAACCCATCTGTATCATGGACGTGCTGCCGCCCACAAGCCTTTGATCACCAAGTCCAATAGTGCTGCTCGGCTAACGTGGTGCAAAGAACGTCGACAGTGGACCGTTGAACAGTGGAAAAAGGTTCTCTGGTGCGATGAATCAAGGTTCACCCTCTACCGTTCGGATGGCAGGGACTGGGTTTATCGTCTGGCTGGAGAACGCCTCCTACCGGAATGTATTGTGCCAACTGTGAAGTTCGGCGGCGGTGGAATTATGCTATGGGGGTGTTTCTCCTGGTATGGCACGAGACCGTTGGTCGCAATTCCTGGTAGACTCAACGCCGTGATCTACTGCACCATTTTGGATGACCATGCGCTTCCTACGTTGTGGCAGGTTTACGGGGTGGACCCATGTTACTTTCAGGATGACAATGCCACCTGTCATGTTGCGAGGTCCACTGTGGCTTGGTATGGTGACAATGGGGTTAATCGAATGGACTGGCCTGCGCAGACCCCGGACCTTAACCCTATCGAGCACTTCTGGGACGAGTTGGAGCGCCGACTTAAGTGGTGCCCCCACCGTCCGAAATCGGTGAACAAACGACCTGTCTTCTGCAAGCCGAGTGGAAGAAAATACCGCTAGCCGTCGTACAAAGCCTAGTTGAGAGTATGCCCCGGAGGGTCGCAGCTGTGATCGCCGCTCGTGGAGGCTCCACCAACTATTGAAGGTGAATAAACTTCGTTTTCCTTTGCTATCACAGGTGTCCAATTACTTGTTGGTAGATAGTGTATATGGGAAATAAAGTTTTCAAGAAATAAATTTTAGAAAGCTGCGAAAACTCATCTATGCACTGTATGATTATTTTAGAATACATTACTGTTTTCGCGAGGTTCACAAAATATTAAAACTAAAAATTGTGAAAGATTTTTAGCTTGTTCAAGTTGGGTCTTATGCTTTCCTCCATAACGTACTGTTCGCTAGTGTTCTTTGTCGACTTTCACTTTATCCTTCCTTCAAAGCCGCTCATCGATCGACGTTCTTACTGGGTAATATGTAGTTTGACAACGTCCTATTCTTTTCTTGCTGTTATTGTTGTATTTTCTTTCACTTCGCTGTATTTAAAGTTTTACTTCACGACAGTCTACGTTTTGATTTCATTCAGTGCACAACAGAACTTTTAGAAAAGAATGAAAAAATAAGGAAATATTCACTCATGTTCATAGCAAATAGAACACCAGAATGGCGACGAGTTATACGACTTTCGATTTTTACACAATATGCTAATCAGGCAATATCGCCGAAATTATTAACACTTCGGCGACATAGATGCATTCCTACCGCGTCTGCGCAAACTACACTTCTGGCAACCCAAAATGCAGCACCAAGAAGGAAGCATCCGATTGGCCTGAAATTCGCAGCATGCGTCACCCGCGAGAGGACATGCAAACGATTAGCATTTCACGGCATATGCAAATCGTGTGCGCCCGGCACGCCACCGAGAAGCACTATAAGAAGGTTGCTCAGAAGGCAGGGTGTAAGTACTAGAAGCGTGTTGTGCTGCCATAACAGAGCGTGGAAAGCTTCCTGATACCCGGTCGCAGAATACGGCAGTCATTCCAGCACGTTTCTGAGTTCGACAAAGGACGAATAGTGGCTTATCGCGACAGCGGTTTACCGTACCGAGACATCGGCGCACGTGTGGGACGACATCCAGCCACAGTGAGGCGAGTATCGATTCAGTGGGTGCAGGAAAAACAGACGAACCGACGAGCGATTGCCGCAGCCACAGCACACCACCGAACGAGAGGACCGGCATGTTGTGCAGCGGGCATTGACGGCTCGAGCCGCCACATCACGAACGTTAGCGCAGAAATTAGGGTGTGTTGCGAAACAACCTGTGTCAGCACGTACCGTTCGACGTCGTCTGCAGGAGCGGGGACTTGTCACACGGCGCCCATTGCTCTGATTTCCATTGATGTTACACCAACGGCGAGTGCGGAAGCAGTGGGCCGTTAAACGCCGCACCTGGTCTACGGAATGGCACGTTATTGTCTTCTCCGATAAATCTCGCTTTTGCCTGCAATACCACGATGGTTGGATCCTCGTGTGGCGGCACCGCGGCGAGAGACTGTATGACGCCTGCATTATGCATCGCCATACCGGTCCGTCGCCTAGCGTTATGGTTTGGGGCGCAATTGGATATGACACCCGCACCCCTCTGGTACGCATCGCCGGTACACTCAACAGCCACCGCTACATCTCCGACGTTTTGGAGCGTGTAGTCCTCCCTTACCTGAAGGACCGTCCAGCGGCCACGTTTCAAAGAGACAATGCCCGCCCACACGTGGCACGCATCGTGCAACGATTCTTCACGGCCCACTAGGTGTCACTGCTGCCGTGGCCCGCCTGTTCTCCCGATATGTCGCCCATCGAACACGTCTGGTCACTAATCGGCAACCGAGGGGCCCGGCAAGCACCACCCGTGGCTACGCCTGATGAACTGTGGCAACGTGTGGAAGCAGCGTGGACCGACATACCCCAAGCCCACATCCAAAGCCTCCTTTTTTCGATGCCGCGGCGTGTAGCGGCCGTTATTGCCAGCCATGGGAGCCACACGAACTATTGATGTCTGCGTGTTCCGCAAGTCGCACGGGCCTGTAAGCTCAATCGTTTCATCTTTGTATCTGTTGTTATGTATCTAGTAAATCTGGCTTTGCTATCTCGTGTCCTTCTTGGTTTTGCATTTTGGGTAGCCAGCAGTGTAGTTCACGCAACTTCACATACCAGAATCCGCTTTTCTGTTAGATACGTCACGTGGTTCGGTCCGCATGTCAGTGCTAGGTCAGCCGTAAAAAAAAACGGTCGGTTCCCGAAGGAGAACGTGCATCGTAACAAACCGGAAACCGGCAGTTTTTTCTCTTATAACCACCGCGTGGCTTCGTCAGCTGTGATAGGCAAACTAGATCGCGAAACGTCACAAACCGGAAACCGGCCGTTTTCCGGTTATAAGCACCGCGTGGCTTGGTCGGTATGTTAGTGCTAGGTCACCTGTGATAGGCATACCAGATCGCGCAACGTTACAAACCAGTGTTGCAAACGTTGAAAGTTACAAATCAGTGTTACAAACGTTGAAAGTTACAAACCAGTGTTACAAATGCTTTGAACTTTGCAAACGTTCAAACCATGCCGACTGCTTTCTAACGTTGCGCGATCTGGTTTGTGACGTTGCGCGTAGAAACAGGCCATTTTTCTGTTATAAGCACCGTGTGCTTTGGGCGGTATGTCAGTGCTCGGTCACCAATGTTAGGCAAACCAGATCGTTTATCGTCACAAACCGGAAACCGGACCTTTTTCTGTTATAATCACCGCGTGGCTTAGTCGGCATGTGAATGCTTAGTCAGTTGTGATAAGCAAACCAGATCGCGCAACTTCACAGACCAGAAACTGGCCATTTTTCTGTAATAAGCACCGCGTGACTTAATCGGCATGTCAGTGCTTCGTCAGCAGTGATAGGCAAACTAGGTTGCGCAACATCACACCCCGGGAACCAACCGTTTTTTGATTATAAGCACCACGTGGCTTGCTCGGCATGTCAGTGCTAGGTCAACTGTTCTAGGCCAACCAGATCGCGCAACGTCACAAATCGTAAACCGGCAGCTTTTCTGTTTTAAGCGCCGCGTGACTCGGTCGACACACGTCATAACAATACTATAAGGCGAGTGGCTATGCGTTTTGCAAAAAGTTCGTACAAGAAAATCAAGGCCTTTCTACACTGCTGGCCACCCAAAATGCATCACCAAAAAGGACACGAGATAGCAAAGCCAGATTTACTGGACACATAACAACAGATACAAAGATGAAACGATTGAGCTTACAGGCCCATGCGACTTGTGGAACACGCAGACATCAATAGTGCGTGTGGCCCCCATGGCTGGCAATAACGGTCGCTACACGGCGCGGCTTCGAACGAAAGAATCTTTGGATGTCGGCTTAGGGTATGCCGGTCCAGGCTGCTTCCACACGTTGTCACAGTTCATCAGGCGTAGCCGCGGGTGCTGCTTGCCAAGCCACTCGGTTGCCGATCAGGGACCAGACGTGTTGGACGGGCGACATATCGGGAGAACAGGCGGGCCACGGCGGCAGTGACACCTAGTGGGCCGTGAAGAATCATTGCACGATGCGTGCCACGTGCTGTCACGCATTGTCCTGTTAAAACGTGGCCGCTGGAAGGTCCTTCAGGTAAGGGAGGACTACAGGTCCCAAAACGTCGGAGATGTAGCGGTGGCTGTTGAGTGTACCGGCGATGCGTACGAGAGGAGTGCGGGTGTCATATCCTATTGAGCTCTAAACCATAACGCTAGGCGACGGACCGGTATGGCGATGCATAATGCAGGCGTCATACAGTCTCTCGCCGCGGTGCCGCTACACGCGGATCCGACCATCGTGGTGTTGCAGGCAGAAGTTGGATTCGTCGGAGAAAACAATGTCGTGCCATTTCGTGGTCCAGGTGCGGCGTTCAACGGCCCACTGCCATCGCACTCGCCAGTGATGTAATGTCAGTGGTTATCGGAACAATGGGCGCCGTGCGACAAGTCCCGGCTCCTGCAGACGATGTCGAACGGTGCGTGCTGAAACAGGTTGTTTCGCAACACACCCTAATTCCTGCGCTAACGTTCGTGATGTGGCGGTTCGAGCCGTCAATGCCCGCTGCACAACATGCCGGTCCTCTCGTTCGGTGGTGTGCTGCGGCTGCGACAATCACTCACGTCGGTCCGTCCGTCCGTCCCTCCTGCACCCACCGAATCCATACTCGCCTCAGTGTCTCTGGATGTCGTCTCACACGGGTGCCGATATCTCGGTGCGATAAACCGCTTTCACGAAAAGCCCTATTCGTCCTCTGTCGAACTCCGAAACGTGCTGGAGAGACTGCCGTATTCTGCGACGGGGTATCAGGAAGCTTTCCACGCACAGGTCCAGCAGCACAACACACTTCTACTAGTTACACCCCGCCTTCTGTGCACACTTCTGATAGTGCTTCTCGGTGGCGTGCCGGCCGCACATGATTTGCATATGCCCTGCAATGCTAATCGTTTCCATGTCCTCTCGCGGGCGACGCATGCTGCGAATTTCAGGCCAATCGGATGCTTCCTTCTTGGTGTTGCATTTTGGGTGGACAGCAACGTACAATAAAGCAAGTGGAGAAATTGAAACAGTACTCGCCCAAGTATTCACTCGATGCCTAAATAAAGGGAAGAATCCTGAGGATTGGAACAAAGCTACAATGATCATGCTACATAGAAAATGGGACATTGAGGATCTCGGGAACTACAGCCCTATCAACCCCCTATCAGTGGTTTATAAAATCTTCACAAAAGTTCTTTCACACCGCTTGAAGGTGACACTGGACATGGCTCAACAGAGAGAACAAACTGTATTCAGGGGTGTCTACAGCACTATAGATCATATCCACGTACTGAGAGAACTAATTGGAAAAGCAACTGAATATGAAATCCCGTTATGCATGGCTTTTATCGATTGCGAAAAGACCTTTGTTTCGGTGAAACCATCAGCAGTTACAATGGCTTTGAAATCCTGCGGTTTTGAAGATGCATAAATTAATATTATTAATAACATCTATGAAAATGCAAGTGCAAAGATTCGTCTATTTGAGAATAGAGCACCCATAAAAATTGGAAAGTGAGTGAGACATGGTGACACTATTTCTCCGAAACTCCTTAATGCCACATTGCAAAATGTCCTTCAATCACTGAACTGGGAAAACAAAGGGATAAAGCTTAATGAAAATTATCTAACCCACCTTCGTTTTGCTGATGAAATAGTCATTTTTGCAACTACCCCATCAGAGTTGCAGAGTATGATCCAGGAACTTTCTGACAAGAGTAAAGATGTGGGATTAAAAATGAACTTTCAGAAGAAAAAATAATGGAGAATGTTTTTACAAGGAATGAGGATTTATCGATTGATAGGGAAAAGCTGAAGATAACCGATACCTACATTTATGTTTGACAGCAGATATCAAGTGAAGGTCACATTGATGAAGAAATTAATTGGCGTACAAAACTTGCCTGAAGAATTTGGGAAGAAACAGTTTAATTTTCAAAAGCAATGTGCCATTATGTCTTAAAACAAAAGCGTTTGATCCATGCATACTTCCAGTGCTTACGTATGGTGCAGAGACGTAGACCTTAACTAAAGGAGACATGCAAAGGCTGCAGCCAGCTCAAAGTAGCATAGAGAAGTGCGTGTTTGGTGTGAACAGGAGAGATAAGAAAAATAACAAGAGTGAAAGACATCATGATCACAATAAAAATCCCTCAAATAGCAGTGGGCTGGACATATTGCCAGAAGGACAGACCATCGATGGACAGCCGAAATTTTAGACTGGATTCCAAGGGACAGAAGAAGACCCAGAAGAAGACCACATGGGAGATGGGTGGATGAAATTCGAAAGTATGCGGGACTAACATGGAGGAGACTGGCACCAGACAAACTGTTGTGGAAGAAACGTGGGAAGACCTTCGTCCAGCAGTGGATTGAATATGGTTGACAGTGATGATGATGATGATGATGATACACGTAATATATACACTGGCGGAAAGTGAAAAAAGAACAGCAAGAAGGAATTGGCGGACGATCATGAAATTTACATATGTTAATGGGGTCGAGTTTACGTAGGTATGATGCTAATTTCGGGACCAACCGGTGATCGTTTACGCCACAGCACGGTATAATATGCAAATTATCGTCGGTGGTATTTCAAAAGTACGGCAAAGTGAATGTAATCAGTCATCGGCGTACGGACTCGTGAGAAGACCCTGAAGGAGCTGCAATGTCTAGACATGGAAGACGTGTAGGATTTCAGCAGTTATCGGACTTTGAGCGAGGTCGTCTAGTCGGACTCCGCGAGGCCGGGTGGTCGTATCGTCGTATTGCGGAGCGAATTGGACAGGAAGTATCGGTGGTAATACGATGGTGGCGTTGATGGTCCGAGGAACATTTTAACACGAGAAGACGTGGAACCGGGAGTCACAGACGGACTGATGAGCTTACCGATCGACGCATAAAAAGAGCGGCGTTGTCAAGCAGAAAATCCACTGCGACGCAAATCTGAGCTGCCGTTGCACCTGAGATGACTGTGCGAACAACCCGCAACCGTCTACTGGAAGCAGGACTACGTGCACGTGTGCCTCTGGCATGTGTACCTCTGACTCCAGCCCACCGTCAGGAACGGTTGCAGTGGTGTCGCCAACGTCTGCACTGGAGTACGCTATGGCGATCTGTCGTGTTCAGCGACGAAAGCAGATTCTGCTTGGGAGCCTCCGATGACCGTATGCGTGTTCGCAGACGCAAAGGGGAGCGTCTCCACCCTTCTTGCATCCGCCAGCGACACACAGGGCGTACACCTGGTCTCCTGGTGTGGGGTGCGATCAGCTATCACTCCCGTACACAACTAGTGTTTGTACCGGGTACGTTAAACAGCACCTCCTACATCAACAACATCATTCAGCCCGTTGTTGAGCCATTTGTAAGGTCGGTCCATCGTGGTGTTTTCCAGCAAGATAACGCACGCCCACACACGGCACGTGCAACGCAACATGCATTTCAGGGTGTGAGACAACTTCCATGGCCTGCACGTTCACCGGATTTGTCCCCCATTGAGCACGTGTGGGATTTTATGTGACAACGACTTATCCGGTCTTCACGGCCAGCCACGACCATCCCCGATTTACGCGTCCAGGTTGAGGATGCTTGGAACTCAATACCCTACACTTACATCCAACATCTGTACGACAGACTCCGTGCCAGAATTGCACAGTGTGACGCAGTTCATGGCGGTTCAACCTCGTACTAACCATGTTACATGGAAATGTTATTTTTCAGTTTACCAGCAAATACAGCTGTATTTTGCCATAATGTTTTGATCACGTTATCCTCTGTATTTAGTTATTATGCTGTATAAATTTCGTTGGTATCAGACGTCTCCTTCTTGGTGTTCTTTTTTCACTTTCCGCCAGTGTATATTCATCCCAATAACTGCTTGTTATTTAATAACTGAAATCCTTCTTCAATAATGAAATTTGGTTTTTTGCTAAATTTTAGTTCCATATTTAGTGCCACTATTTTGCGTAATACAGAAGTAATGGCTGACTAAGACCGTGGCCATGGAGTACATTATAAATAGGAATCATTATTTACCATTACACAAATGTATTTTTTTAAATGTATTTAAATTGTTCACTCTTTCCGCGCGTTTATGGAGGTGCGCATACTTTAATATGTTCCGTTAGATTTTCGGTTCCATAATCTCTTTTTACACCGTTGATACCTTTTTCTGTAATTATACACCTTCAACATTTTGAACAACAAGCAAGACCAAACAGAGAATTATTCACCGGTTTCTTAATGAGACGAAATAATTTCCAGCATTTACTCCTCCCTTTTGTGGGTATCAACAAGCACGTATTTGTTCGCCTCGACGCCTATCTCAACCTCTTTAATATTAAATACATCCATTTTAACAAATAAGGAGTTAATTTCGACATGACATGTTATGGGAACAGGATGTTAGCACATCGATCAAAAACCTCTGAATTCTCAACGTTAAAAATGCGATGTGAAAAGTAACTCTTACTCATACAGTGTACTTTGCACGGAGAGAGGGAATCAGCTGAGAAGCAGGCGAATGGCGTTTGCCTGTATCTTGCCTTGGACAACCGCACTGTAAAAGAACGCGAAGTAAGTATATTTTTACGATATGGTGTCAGTGTGTCTGCCGTCGGTCGGTAAAAATCTTCGCTGATTTAAGAAAGAGACGACAATATTTTTGCATGGCAAAAATCATTATTCACTCCGTGGGCACCACTACAGAATTCCACAACGCGCATTTTTCTTTGGAATACAGTGTAACTTGTCTAATTCGAACGTTTTTAATTCGAATTCTTGATTAATTCGAATTTTTCATTTGGTTTCTTGAATTTCTATATAAATAATGTTTAAAAAAGCACTTTAATTCGAACTTTTTTTTTAATTCGAAGAAAACTCCATTTTCGTATTTTCAACACCTTTTAAAATGGGTTCGTACTGTTCTGGATGAAGCAACAAGTTAAACCTGAAACTATAGCCAACGGCTTCGGAAAAGCAGGCTCCCAGCACTCCGATGATGAGTCTCAACTACATCAAGGTAATGGTGGCGAGGAGATCATACCCACTGTGGAATACTGGGAAAATGTAGGTCGTGATGTACCGTATGAGGTTTTTTTGAGCATTGATGACAATTTAGCTGTTTGTGGTGAGCTCATAAATGATGAGATCTTCGCTGATGTTATGAATAAGAAGACCTGCTGTGTATCTTCAGATGAAGAACTGGAACTGCCAGAATTTCCTGAAGAGCGCGTTCCAAATTCAGTAGAGGCCTTGGTTCACCTCCAACAGTTAAGGAAGTTTGTTGAAGGACAGCAGAATGTAAGTGACTCTCTATTTCATTCACTCGAGAAACTTGAGGAATTTACACTTACCCATAACGTGAATTGAAAGAAGCAGGCCAAAATTTCACGTTTTGTTTTACAAAAAATTTATAAATTTACTGTACTGTACTTTTTTTGTATGTTATGAATAAATATGTTGTTTTTTACATTACTTGAATGTGCCCATATTCAAACTTGCCCAATTCGAATTTGTCGATAATTCGAATTATTTTTGTGGTCTCTTCAGCTTCGAATTATTTAAGTTACCTTGTATATTGTTCTCCTTTCAAAAATAAAACGGGAATAAAACCAGTTCAGAATCTGGTTCGTAACACCTTGACCCGACCCGTTGAACCCGCCAAAGATTGTCTACCCGTTTACCCGTGACCCGTTTCCATCTCTGGTACGTCATCACTGTAGAACGTCACAAAATACTTAATATTTGTATACTCTTTTAGTATGCATATGTTTCCCCAAGAGCTTCTTGTAGTCTTTTCTTTTCAAAGGGCAAACACGGTTTCATTTTCGATTTCTCCGTTGCACCGTGGAAACGAATCAACATCCTTTTATAGTTTCCTCCTTCTCCGAGATCGGCGCGGTGCGTGTTATTTCGCCCATTCTTGAGAATCATTTAATCCAAACATTAGCAAACACAAAGAGTGGGGAGAATGGAAGAAATTGAAAACGTCACACCACAGAGAAGAAGGAAAAGAATATGTCCTGTAGAAAACGTGTTTAGCGAGTATCAGAATTATGCATAATGCATAAGGTTTTGGAAATAAAGGAGCGGAACGAATACGGATGTAAAAAGAAGAATAACTGAAAAAGACGAAGAACTTAAAGTTGCAAATCTAGAACGCTCCATTGTGAGAAAATAAATGAGTTGCCGCGTGTTGGAGAAGTTTCCTGGACGAGTGTTGATTTTTCCTTTTCTGCGAATACTGCGTCTTTCTTTCTCAAAGCACAGGAACTTGCTCTCCTTTGTTAACTGAGGAGGGATATCATCTCGCTGTATTTAAAGCGCGCAGAATTGAATTTTGAGCCGAGTCATTTTTTCCCTCACGTCATCTGGAGAGTGTAGCTTAATCCTTCCGACATGTGTCTCCGTAACGGAGAGCTCTTTTGCCCGATTGCGGTGGTATAGCCATGAATTTACGACTGGTTCCAAAGCAAAAATGGTGGCCTTCTTATTTCTTGATACAGAAGAATAAATCTGAAATGCTTTGTTACTTTCTTTGCAACGAAGTGCCCTTTTGGTGTCGAGGTTATTTGTGTACAACTAGTGATAAAAAAGTATCGAGCGTTAAATCAGATCTCCGATGAACACAACAGTGACATGGCGATGTAATTCTATTTGTCGAAGTTTAAGGTGGACGTCAAGTAATTTTGCTTCCAATACTTCCAATGCAAAAACTTCTGTACCCATTTTCTTCACAATTAATGCGTCTCCAAGGATAAAAATTTAAACATCGGTTAAAATAGCTTCATTTTATAACTTGGAATACTTAATATTTTCTAAAACATAACCATAATTACGCAATCCAACATTTGTTTGTCTACTGATGTCATCAAATTACAGGTCGCGCCATCCTTTTTCTGTACAATTAATGCGTTCCCAAGGAAGAAAATTTAAACAACGATTAAAATAGCTTCATTTTATAACTTGGAATACGTAATATTTTCTAAAACATAACCATAATTACGCAATCCAATATTTGTTTGTCTTCTGACGTCATCAAAGTACAGGTCGCGCCATCTTTTTTCTGGACAATTAATGCGTTCCCAAGGATGAAAATTTTAACATCGATTAAAATAGCTTCATTTTATAACTTGGAATACGTAACATTTTCTAAAACATAGCCAAAATTCCGCAATCCAACATTTGTTTGTCTACTGACGTCATCAAAGTACAGGTCGCGCCATCTTTATTCTGGTTTCAACACCGCCAAAGGAAAAGTTATTGATTTTTAATATAATTATGTTTCTGTTTTGGATCATATTAAGTATTCTAAGTTATAATATGAAGTTATTTTAATCGACGTTCAAATTTTCATCCTTGGGAGCACACTAATTGTGAAGGAAATATGTACAAATGTTTTCCATTAGAAGTATAGGAAGCAATATTACTTTACGTTCACTTTAATAGACATTTTGTTGTATGCGCTCTAGTACTTTGCTACATGTCCTAAGATTATTAGATGGCTTCAGAACTTTTTTTAAAGAATGAATGACGTAAATGTCCAAACAGCGGTAGCTTTATATTTAATTAGCCGCGCAAATCAAGGAATTGCTTTCTAGACTTTAGCTGTCGCTTGAACAAATAGTATTTTATATGGCAACAAAGTTATGTTTATATTTTATGACTACAAAACTTGTGATATTGAGGTAAAATAAAATTGAAACGTTTATTCACAATTAAATACAGTCGGACTTCCGTGTATCGAAATCGATGGCTACACAAAAACATTCGATATATAGAAACTTTGATATATATACGGGAACGATCTTGTGACGTGAATACGTCTTTAAAAACGGTTTTTAATAAAACTTGACCTAATTTCTTACGATTGATGAAATGCTTATAGTTTCTGAATTACAACAAACAGCTAAAATCTAATTACTGGCATAAAAAGAGAAAATATCAAAGATTTCTAAAATAACAACTTCAAGGTAATGCGCATGCGCGGTTAGAGCCGTTATTTGGGGGACGAATAGGTTGAGTCAAGCGCCTTGAAATCAGTATATCTCCAGATCGCCTAGAGGTAGGATCGTGATATTCGTCTCAAAGGTTTCGGCTGGATGAGATCTATCTAAAAGCCAATAATTGATAAACTTTTAATAAGTACTTTATAAGTGATAAACGAAAAAATATTTGTGAGAAAATCAGAATGTCTAAATATTTGAAGCAAAAGTCCGACTCAAAATACTACAAACGTATAACGGAAAACAGAAGAACTCAAAAGGAATTAAATAAGCCCAGAAAGATGTAGGGCTTATAGACATAAAAAGAAAGCCGAAGCAGCGCAACATGTGGAGCCACAACCAAGCACTTTTACAGGTACTACATGTGAACCAATGAACTACATGGCCGTGAGTAATACATGGATGGAGGATTCCAGTCCCATACATTTTCCCGTTTTGAAATTGGAAGACGAAAATAAGTAGGGTAATAGACCAACACACACCATCCACTTACAGACGTCCTATTTCGCCCACAAAACGAACTGCGGGCGGAGTTACCATTTTCAGAAACATCAATAGTCTAACAGATTGCCAACCCTTAAGTGTGTCAATCAACAACAGATTGAGAATTGAAGATGACTGTGTGAGTGGCATGAGTCTAGTTGTTGCGACAGTGTTTTCTCAAACTCGCTCCATACTTGGTTCGGGTTTACATTCATTCCAACGTTTCACAAGTATCACTAAAGGTCTTCATGTCCCGGATGCTATGCGATTACTCTGAAAGCATCAAGCAAATCCTACCAAGTATGGTACCGGATACCCGAGTGCCTATCATTCTTACTGGTAACTTGAACATTGATGTGTAACAAAACGCCAACTTACTCGAGTTCATGAAATACACTTTTTAACTTATATACACGCCGGCCACCAAAATTACAACACCAAGATAGAAGCATCCGATTGGCCTGAAATTTGCGGCATGCGTCGCCCGCGAGAGTACATGGAAATGATTAGCATTGCAGGGCATACACAAATCATGTGCGCCAGGCACGCCACCTAGAAGCACTATTAGAAAGGTGCACAGAAGGCGGGGTGTAAGTAGTTGAAGTGTGTTGTGCTGCCGGACCCGTGCGTGGCAAGCTTCCTGACGCCTCTTCGCAGAATACGACAGTCATTCCAGCACGTTTCGGAGTTCGACAGAGGACGAATAGTAGCTTACCGCGACAGCGGTTTATCTTACCGGGACATCGGCGCCCGTGTGGGACGACATCCAGCCACAGTGAGGCAAGTATGGATTCGGTGGGGGCAGGAGAGACGGACGATCCGACTTGAGCTATTACCACAGCCGCGGCACATCACCGAACGAGAGGACAGTCATGTTGTGCGGCGATCATTGGCGGCTTGCATCGCCACATCACGAACATTAGCGCAGGAATTAGGGTGTGTTACACAGCAACTTGTGTCAGCACGTAAAGTTCGACGTCGTCTGAAGGACCGGGGACATGTCGCACGGCACCCTTTTCTCCGATTACCATTGACGTTACACCACCGGCGATTGCGGAAGCAGTGGGCTGTTGAACGCCGCACATGGACTACGGAATGGTACGACATTGTCTTCTCCGACGAATCCCGCTTCTGCCTGCAACACTACGATGGTCGGATCCGCGTGTGGCGGCACCGCGGCGGGAGACTGTGTGAAGCCTTCATTATGCATCGCTATACCGGTCCGTCGCCTGTCGCTATGGTTTAGGGCGCAATTGGATATGACACCCGCAACCCTCTGGTACGCATAACCGGTACACTCAACAGCCACCACTACATCTTCGACGTTTTGGAGCCTGTAGTCCTCCCTCATGTGCAGGACCTGCCAGCGGCCACGTTTCAACAGGACGAGCCCGAACGTGGCACGCATCGTGCAACCATTCTTCACAGCCCACCAGATGTCACTGTTGCCGTGGCCCGCTGGTTCTCCCGAAATGTCATCAGGCCACCTATCTGCCTGATGACGGCGGTGATTCGTCTCGGCATGGACTAGACAAGACACCGGAAGCGTTGTGAAGCATTACGTATTTACGACCAGTAAACAAGCTCCCACAGTTTACGAAAATTTGATGGAGGGGTGGGAGGACATTTCTCTCGATGGCATCCCAGATGTGCTCGATGGGATTTAGGTCAGGTGACCTAGCTGGCCAAGGAAGCGAGGTCACATCGGTTGAGTGTGCATCTAACCATTCGGATACAGTTCGGGGGCTGCATTGTCTTGTTGCAGGATGAGGTCCCCAGTGAAATGTTGAAGACTCACAAACGGGAAAAAATGGTCGTCCAGGATATCCCGGTAACGTTGACCTGTGAGGGACGATGTCATACGTACCAGGGGTTCCATTTCAGTCCACGTAAACACTCCCTAGACGAGAATGCCATCCCAACCAGCTTGAAGAGTACGCTGCTAGCAAGAAGGGTCCATCGCTTCATGTGGTTTGCGCCGTACTCGTATCCTGCCATGCGCATGTACCAACGTGAATCTCGACTCATCAGTCCAGGCAACATTTTCCCACATGTCTAGGCTCCAGTGGCGATGTTCCAGCGCCCATGCTAATCTTTGCACACTGCGATGTGCGGTCAGCAGGGGTACCCTCGTGTGACGATGGTTTCTGTACCCCATAGCGAGGAGATGGTTCTGGATGGTGTGGCTGCTTACACGTTCTTGTGCACCAGCGTTAAATTGCCGAGTGATTTCTTGCACTGTGGTCCGTCTATCCGCTGTTACAATGCGAGCTAACAGACGATGAACTCTCTATTCCACACGCTGTTGTCCACGGCAGTTGGCCTTTACAGGGATGGCTTTACCGGATTTGATGTACTCACGGTGCACCAGTGACACAGTGGCTCGTGAAAATTCCAGTGCCTGCACGACTTCCGAGATGGAGTGCCCCATTCATCGGGCCCCGACAATTTGCTCACGATCAAATGCATTTAGGTCCTTCGTCTTAACCATACTGCGTCCGACTCTTACTGATTCCCGTCGCATCACTCTTTATATTATATGATGGCTGCATACGTCATGTCGTTTCCGTTTACAGGGACGCCCACATCGCCACATTTGCATAACGCCAGCTGTCTCTAATTCAATTGCTCTTCAGTGTATAATTGTATGTATTTGAAGTTTCTTTAATGTGGCCTTGTTAGATTACAGATAACGTAATGCGGCCATCCAAGATGCAAAGATTCCCCAACTCTGGGTTATAATTATATTTCACTAGCTAAATACCCGTTCTTTGAACATGATGATATTAAAAATATTTTTATAATACAGGTTTTCATACCTTACCATAGTATAATTTGTACCATAAATTAATATACGGATAATACAGTTGATCGGTTTGTTCTATAACTTTATAACTTCAAGCCTACACGAAACAAATCAAAATATGTCGTTACTCTTCACTTTCATCGTAAAAATATTAATAGACAACAGAACAAAATAATAAAACAAAACAAAACAAAATACGTTGTTACTTTCAGTATAAAAGTAAAAAAGAACCTTACTTATAAACAACAATTTCATAAAAAATTTCGTTCAAAACTGCACATTTGAAAGCGAGCAAGTCAGAGGTTTTTGGAAGCGTGAGCAAAAATTCTGTTGCCATCGCTAATACGAGTATCTCTAAGGGGAATTTTTTTTTTTTCAAATTTCAATTATTAGGTGTGCATAGCATTGGTCATTTTTCTTGTAGGACTTCCGTCCACAGTGTTTAGAGTTTAGGTCCCAGCCACCTACAGCAAGATCGCCTTTTGGGCAGGACACACAAGCGGAAGGAATGAGAGCAAGTATTGATAGAACAGTTTGTAGTGAGATTAGAGTACAGTAGATGGCGCCACCGTACAAGTACGATGTTGCACACAGAGGTGTGAGAGAATTTCAGGGTGGGAATAGGAAAGGATACCCATTTAACCAGTGGGTCCAACCTGGGGGCCGTCACTTACCGTGCTCGTCCGATGCACGGCGGATATTCAGCGATTGTTAGTAAATCACACCATCTCTGAAAGATCAGCCCAGGTTCGAACCTGAGGACCTTGCATCGATAGTCTGAATCGCTAACCACTAAACCATCCGCGGCTCGTATCAGGTGTGCAACTCAATTCCGCGTGAGATAATGGCTGATTGCAGCGCCATCCAACAGCTTTCCAGGCAACTGTAACCGCCCACAGCTGTAGTGACAGAAGGGACGAAAGTTGACGGTGAATGCAAAGTCGTTCGAGAAACAACATTTGAGGCACTGCCTCCTGTTCGCGTTTCAGCTGACGAAATGTGTAGAGGAAGCCCAGCAAATGAGCTGCGCTGCTTTGGGTGACGCTGCTGTGTCCTACTGTACGTGTAAACAGTGGTTCCAGCTGTTTAAGCAGGGAAATTTAGATCTCCGTGATGCAGAACGTCCGGAACAGCCACAGAAAGTGGACGATGAGGAACTGGAACAACTGTTGGACGCGAAGCCTTGTCGCACACAATCAAAACTCGTCCAGGAACTCGGAGTAACACGGCAAGCCATTGCAAAGCGCCTGCACAAGCTTGGACGGATTCACATGGCGGACCATTGGGTGCCCCACCAACTCACAGATGTGAACAAGTCTAGGCGCTACGATGTTGCTGTGTACTTGCTCTCCAGATTCAAGAAAAAGGATTTCCCTCACAAGAATTCGACCTGTGACGAGAAGTGGATCCTCTACGATAATCCTAAGTGACGCAAATCGTGGGTTTATCCCGGTCAGCTTACCAACAGTACCGCCAAATCGAATATCCATGCCAGGAAGCTGTTGCTGTGCATATGGTGGGATTAGCGCGGTGTTATACACTATGAGTTGCTTATTGTCAGCAACTCATTCGTGCGAGTGACGCACTTGAGGCGAAGAGGCCATACACCGGTAAGGGCAGATGTTCGGTCCTCTTGCTTCAATATAACGCGCTTCCTCACACCGTTAAAACGACTTTAAACACGATCACCGATCTGGGATGGAAGATTTTGTCCCACCCGGCGTATTCTTCAGACTTCGCCCCGTCGGATTATCACCTCTTTCGCTCCCTGCAACACCATCTGAGTGATACTCACTTCACTTCTGTCGAGGAGGTCCACACAAGTATGTATGACTTTATCAACTCGAAGCAGCCCTCGTTTTTCCAAAGAGACATTTGGCAGCTCCCTGAGCGATGGCTCAAATGTATCCAACACGATGGGGATTATTTCCCTGATTAAGTACGTAATAATTTGCTATAAACATGTTGTGCCTGTGGCCGAAAATTAAGTTGCACACCTAATACTATGAAAATCTACCCGCATATTTATATTTATTGCAGTCTCCTTACCATTTATATGACGTCACCGTTGCTTTGGTGAAAACGAATGTTGGTAACTTGATTTTGACTGAAAAAGCATTGACATTCGATATGTCAAACGTTAATATAAATGTTGAAGTACAAAGCATATTGTTATATAGCGCTTTTTACATGATATTTTTTTTGTTAAATAAATTTAAAACAAATCAAAAAACCGTGACATTCGGTATGTCAAACGATAATAAATGTTCAAATGCAAAACATAATATGATATAGTGCTTTTTACCTGATTTTTAAGGTTTTTTGTTAAATAAATTCAGAACAAATAAATTTAGAACAAAATACACACTATCTACCAACACGTAATTGGACACCCCTGCAATCGACGATATCTACGGTCCTGATACAGGTCACGGCCACCGCCGTTAAATATCGTGTGGGAAACAACAACGCAACCAGTCACATACAAGATGCCGAGCAGTTCGGAGCTCTCTGATTTCGAGAAAGGTGTAATCGTCGGGTATCACAGAAATGGCCGATCCATACGTGACATATCCAGCAAGTACCCAAAATCGACAGTGGCCTACGTGATTGGCAAGTGGAAGATGAAAGGTGACTGTCTGAATGTGCCTCGACCCGGCAGACCCACAAAACTGGGAGTTAGAGACCGACGGGTGCTGGCCAGAGTAATTCGGAAAAACCGCACCAAATTGATGGGCCACTTCCGCGAGGAGTTTCAACAGGAAGCCATTGATCACCAAGTCCAATAGCGCTGCTCGGCTAACGTGGCGCAAAGAACGTCGACAGTGGACCGTTGAACAGTGGAAAAAGGTTCTCTGGAGCGACGAATCAAGGTTCATCCTCTACCGTTCGCATGGCAGGGTCTGGGTTTGGCGTCTGCCTGGAGAACGCCTCTTCCTGCAGGAATGTATTGTGCCAACTGTGAAGTTCGGCGGCGGTGGAATTATGCTATGGAGGTGTTTCTCCTGGTATGGAATGGGACCCTTGGTCGCAATTCCTGGTAGACTCAACGCCGAGACCTACTGCACCATTTTGGATGACCATGCGCTTCCTACGTTGTGGTAGTTTTACAGGGTGGACCCATGTTACTTTCAGGATGACAATGCCACCTGTCATGTTGCGAGGTCCACCATGCCTTGGTATGGTGACAATGGGGTTAATCGAATGGACTGGCCTGCGCATAGCCTGGACGTTAACCCTATCGAGCACCTCTGGTGCGAGTTTGAGCGTCGACTTAAGGGGTGCCCCCACCGTCCAAAATCGGTGAAGAAACTGACCTGTCTTCTCCAAGCCGAGTGGAAGAAAATACCGCTAGCCGTCGTACAACGCCTGGTTGAGAGTATGCCCCGGAGGGTCGCAGATGTAATCGCCGCTCGTGGAGGCTCCACCAACTATTGAAGGTGAATAAACTTCGTTTTCCTTTGCTATTACAGGTGTCCAATTACTTGTTGGTAGATAGTGTATATTGAGAAGGTCAATACAAGTCATTCAAAACTTAGGGCGGTGCTTCAGTTGCTGGGCAACAATGGCTCGATCATTGCAAAACGTCCTAGCGTTATCAAAGCTGGTTTATTTAAAAATTTCATTTTCCATTTTGACTGACTTAAAGTTATCGTAGGATAATGTTCTTTCTTAGTGGACCTCTGTTTTGTAAAAGGAACATTCCTGCCAAATATGAATGTTCTAAGTTCAGTAGTTTCTGATATTCGATGAGTCAGTGAGGGGTTTCAGTTTTATACGTACAGATGATAAGCCCAATAACACGATATTATAGTTTCAAACAAAAGAGTTTCCGTGGTTTAGATTTGTACTGCTGCTTGGGAATTTCAGAGCTTGAGTGAGGACATTTTCAGTTTGCCAAACCCTTGATTCACTAAACACGACTGGATCTGGGTGACAATTTCTCCCATTTAATTTTCTTAATTGTCGATCCTACCATAAACGTTAAATCCCAATTTTACTGTTATACCGATAATTTTAATTTTAATGCTTTGAGTACTTGTTTGAAACAGACTTTCCAAGTGGTCTGGAGTATCTATTTAGGAACTCTTTGCGCTAAATGGACAAAGCCTAATGATCGCGGAGGCTTCTGACATCCTTTTGCTTAATATGTTGAAGAGCGGGTAAATATCACGAAGAATTTCTCTCTCAGTAGATAAAACGTGCTCATCATCCGAAACCCGTGGCGGAAGGACGCAATACCAAATTGCACCGTTTGTCATTCCTGCTTCATCCGTTGGTCATCGAGAGATAACAGCTAATAACATGTTTTCGTCATTTTCCATAAAGATGAAGTGGCGCTGGGCCTTGTGCTTTGCTATGACAAATAAATACCCCATCTCCAATGTTTATTGCCAAATGCAATTTGGGCCGGAGACGTGGAATACCTTAGAGAAGCATAACACATGAATGTCGCAAGTATTTCAACAATGATACTTTTCGGATTACATACACGAGCTCACACAAGGCCCGCATCATTTCATTGCTAAAGGAATATGGCGATGCAGTATGAGAAATAGAGCTATTGCTAAAGTCAACATAATTACATTCAGAATGTCGGCGTTAATACCTTAGGTACATTTTTGGAGATGGGTTATTCTACTTCCTTGCAATTCATTCGAGACAAATATTTGATTCATGATTATTTTCGTCTCTGGATATCAAAAATACTGGAATAAGTTATTGATATGGAAAAAAGTAAATTACTTTTTTTACATATTTGGAAGATGTGAATTCGTTTATTGGTGTCAAGAAGATATGGATGTTAAGTCAGATAAAATCCGAAAACTTGAAAATGTCAGTACTAGTGAAAATCTCGTGCTATATGCAATACATTAAAAAAACATTCACCGTCTTTACACGATAATTTAATTTTAAAACATGATATATTTTTTTTATTGGAGGTTTAACGACCACCGTGAGTAACTCAATGGGCTATAAGCAGTCGCCCGTCCCTAATTTAGGGTCACTGGTTCCAGGGAAGGGAGAGAGCAAGTGCTGTAAGACAAACACAACATCCATGCCTCACTGGGATTCGAACCCGGAGCCCGTTCGGACGAATGATCAAGGGCCGTCGCTTAGACTACTGCGCCACCGGGGCGGCATGATATATTTTAAAAGATGAGAGATTTTTTTTTGTTGTTGATTGGAGGTTTAACGACCACCGTGATCAACTCAATGGGCTATAAGCAGTCGCCCGTCCCTAATTTAGGGTCACTGGTTCCAGGGAAGGGAGAGAGCCAGTGCCGTAAGACAAACACAACATCCATGCCTCACCGGGATTCGAACCCGGACCGCGTTCGGACGAATGATCAATGGCCATCGCTTAGACCACTGCGCCACCGGGGCGGCATGATATATTTTAAAAGATGAGAGATGTTTTTTTGTTGTTGATTGGAGGTTTAACGACCACCGTGAGCAACTCAATGGGCTATAAGCAGTCGCCCGTCCCTAATTTAGGGTCACTGGTTCCAGGGAAGGGAGAGAGCAAGTGCTGTAAGACAAACACAACATCCATGCCTCACTGGGATTCGAACCCGGAGCCCGTTCGGACGAATGATCAAGGGCCGTCGCTTAGACTACTGCGCCACCGGGGCGGCATGATATATTTTAAAAGATGAGAGATTAATTTTTTTTTTTTTTGTTGTTGATTGGAGGTTTAACGACCACCGTGATCAACTCAATGGGCTATAAGCAGTCGCCCGTCCCTAATTTAGGGTCACTGGTTCCAGGGAAGGGAGAGAGCCAGTGCCGTAAGACAAACACAACATCCATGCCTCACCGGGATTCGAACCCGGACCGCGTTCGGACGAATGATCAATGGCCATCGCTTAGACCACTGCGCCACCGGGGCGGCATGATATATTTTAAAAGATGAGAGATTTTAAAAGATGATAGAATATCTATTATCTTTTAAAATTAAATTACGTGTAAAGACGGTGTATGTTTTTTTCAATGTCTTCAAAATGTCGTTTAGGAGCGGGAATCGAACCCGCATCTCCCGGGTTCGATTTCCATATTTGCACCAATAAATAGATTCACATCTTTAAAATTTGTATTGCTAGAAAAACTAATCCGTCTTCAACACGATTATAAGTTTAAAACTTTAATTTAAACATAGGTGTTAAAAACACACATAGTTAAAATTCACAAGCACTTTCAAGACTGTCGTAGTCTCTTCATTAGTTGTGAGAGTAAACGTTGTGACAACTGGTTAAATACATGTGGGAGATGTAGTAGGTCGCAACAGACATGCGCAAAAAAGCAGGGTCAGGAACATCTAGGATTAAGTTGTTTTTAAACAGTTAGACTTAATTAGAGTCAGTATTGTGTAATACATTCTGTAACAACAGTTTTCATGGGGTGGGCAGAACATAAGGGAGATCTTCATTACAGCAGAGTCTCAGATTGGCAATTATGTGTAAAGTCTCTGTGAGGAGAGTTGCACTTTTTGATTTCGGGGTGGTAAGAGTGGTGACTTCGCCCCACATCGGTTGAATGGCATCCATGAGGAGTAAGCGTGACATCGCTGTGGTAGATGACTTAGTTTTAATATTGCACTTATGTTCTTTCAAACGGGTTTTTAAATTGCGATTCGTCGAGCCTATATAAACGCAGTCGTCGTGTCCGGATTCGGTCGCTCTGAGAGAAATAGAGTAAACCCCATGACAGTCCAACAGCCAAGTTAACTTTCTGTCATTTTTTACGCTTTCCAACTATAGGTTGAAGAAGCGAAATTGCTCCAGCTTTTCCCGTCCGTCCGTCTTTCGGCACGATAACTCCCGTAAAAATGGATCAATTTCGATGAAATTTTAGTATGTGGTAGGGGACCACCTTGGAACGAACCCTATTGAAAATGGGACAAATGGCGTTAAAGGTCACGACATAGGAGCGGGATCCATTTCATTGTCCTTATGCTTCATAGCTTGCGTAAATACGGTTCGATTTCAATGAAATTGTAGTATGTGGTAGGGGACCGACTGGGGACGAACTCTATTGAAAATGGGTGAAGTAGGATCAAAGGTCAGGACATAGGATCGGGATTCATTCCATCACCCTAATCCCATACTATTAAGGTGGACGTCAAGTAATTTTGCTTCCTATACTTCCAATAGAAAAACTTTTGTACACATTTCTTTTACAATTAGTGTCTTCCCAAGGATGGACATTTCAACATGGATTAAAATATCTTCATATTATAACTTGGAATACTTACCATTTTCTAAAACATGACCATAATTACAGTATATTAAAGGAGACGTGAATTGGAGAAGCACTCAACCGCGTTAATTAGTTTTTTGAAATTATTAAATTGTTCTAACAAAAAGGATATTAGTATGCTTTACCATGCAGTATGCTTTACCACATCCCATAATACCGAAAAATAATACGCAAAATTTAAAAAATCACGAAAAGAAATATAGATTTTCTATGTAATAAAATGCGTTGCTCAATAATCTCTACCACGCAAGAAACAAAATACAACTGTTGCAATTTTTAAGAGTACAGACATAGGTTAATTCCGAGCAATTTCCCTAAAACACGTTAAAAGCAAATAAAACTATCTTCCATAAGAATAAGTTTAAAATAACCGGCACAGTGCAATACTGATAAAAGTCACTCACTTCTTTATATCGATTTTCTTAATACTAAGAGAAATTATTTCCTTTAAAGCAAATTAAAGAACTCGTCCGAGTGATAAATAATAAGTCTTCTATAATGTTTTTATAAATAATGTGAGAGGGCATAATCCGTTTAAAAATTTAAGAAGACCAGCATGATTATGGTTAATATATAATGACGATAATTATTTCTCTTTTTATGGATGGCATTCCGGAACTGAATAGTATATATTATTTGTTGTCGTGTTGTTTTCAACTTGCTAAGCAGTTAGAAAGGATTAAAAAAACCGTTCATATCAATAAGAACCTTACAAATTGCTAAAAGAAATCTTCAAGCCCTGTGTGTATAAAAAATGTTTACCCAATTAGTTCTCATTATTTCTTTTCGATCACGCATTCCTACTTACGAAAAACTGGTTATGATTTCTTTATTCTAAAATCTTATAGAAGTTTTGCTTTCGAGCTAGAGAATATTTTAATTACCTGCTTTGTGCAATTGCGGTTTTATACAGCTATGTTCTGAAAATAGCTCCTCACAAAATAAAATACGTCGTGTAATTAATAACCTTGTACTTTTTGAATTCCCTCAAATCGTAAAGTTCTAGAAGAAAATTGGGTCTGTATTTGGATTATATCTCGTCTCTTTTGAACAAGGGTACATATATCCGTCCGCCTGTGGACACTACACAGTCGTATGAGAATAATATGACAACCTACCTAATAATGTGAATAACCACACTTAGCCCGGACGACAGCGGTGAAACGGCGTGGCATGGACGCACTGAGGCCCGAGAACGTTGCCAGAGACAAACGTGCCTATTCGGACCGCATCAGAAAACGGATGACCCGGAGACGAGGTGGTTTTGTGTCGGCAGGTCAAACTTGTCGATCCATATAGTCCCACAAGTATTCTACGGGATTGCGGTTCGGTGATTTCCCAGGCCAAGGGAGAATGGAGACATCGCTGTCGTCTTCCTGGAACCATTACATGCCCCGCACGGGGATAACTGGTTTTCCAGTTATTTGGGGAGCGGCGCCCCCACGGCCCGAGCTGACCTTGTGACTGGTCAACATCTGATGTCATGCCACCGCTTTGCTGTTGGTGTTTGCAGGGACGGCTGTTCATCCAGCTGTTGGGGAGTCGCGGCCCCACGATCCCGAGCTGGTCTTGTGTCTCGCTTTTTTGTTTTTATTTATTTTCTCCACTGGCTAGTTGCCCGTGTTGTATACTTTACCTAATCGCTACCACGTTATGCACTAACACCCCGGTCTTGTGGTTTTGTTACCCTCCACCACTAACTGTATTATATTAACCGCTCAGTTCGTAGGTTGCTGAAATTCCGTTTAGGTTCCCTTCCAGGATTTGTCTTCCTTGGATTTCTTTTTTTCCTTTTAGCTGGTTTGGGTGCTAGACCTACCTGCATGTTTGCCGCGTGCGGAGACCCGTGAGGCGGAAATGGGATGTCTGGCGGCTGAGGTCGCAGGAGACCGGATAAGTGCCTCCTGTGTACCAACACTCCTCTTCGACCCCGGCTTCGCTGTAAACGGGAGGCTAGAGACTAACCCACCTCTAGTCAGAAGTCTTGTACCAAGTTGTGTACACGGCTTTAGCGGCTTTTTTGTCGTATAGCACGGCAGGGTGAGCCCGGGGGCTGTGGGATCATGCCAAAGGCGTTGGCATGACGGTACCCGGAGGCCGAAGTGTCCGCCGAGTGCGTGTGATCACAGCCAACGGACTATATCTGCAACGTATAAGCTCCAGAACTGTGTCCAGCGTCATTTTCTTGGCTTGCAGACCTCCAGTTCTCCCTTGTAGGGCTCGGTGGTGGGTGGAGTAGTCTGCAGACGAATCTTCCTCCTTTTTTTCCATGGGTAAAAAGAACAAAAACTCCAAATTTAAGTCACCTGACAAAATGATAGTTGACAACGACTGTCCTTCGTCTTCTCAACCTACCAAGTCTCATACCCTTAAACGGTCTTTAGACCTTGACCTGGACCAAGAATGTGGAACCTCTTCTTCGGCAGCTGTACCAGTCGCTCCGAAGCGTCGTCTCCCCTCGATTGCTGTGACTACGCATGCTACTCACTTGCTTGTAGAATCCATCGATCCGCATGAGAGACTGTCCACCAGATCTCCCTTTTTCATTTCTAAAGCTTTGGACTCTGCGGTTGGCCCCTTGAAGTCTGTGAGGAAGCTTCGCTCTGGGGACCTGCTTGTCCAAACTTGCAGTGTTTCTCAGAGTAACACTTTTCTGAACCTCACTAGTCTTCAAGGCATTCCTGTAAAAGTGACACCTCACCCGTTTCTTAACACCTCTCGGGGTGTTATTTCGGAGTTTGATCTCTTGCCATGCAGTGAAGACGAATTCGTGACTGAACTTGCTGATCAAGGTGTTATTGCTGCACGTCGTATGATGTTCCGGCGTGATGGTTCCATGATTAAGTCAAAAAATGTCATCTTGACTTTTAACTCCCCGAAAGTTCCGACCGAAATCAAGGCTGGCTACTTGGTCTGTGGAGTTCGCCCGTACATTCCCAGTCCTCTGCGCTGTTTCAGGTGCCAGAGGTACGGGCATTCACAACGTTTCTGTAAGAGTTCCGCTCGTTGCGCAAATTGTGGCTCCAGTGAACATGACGGGGAAGGTTGCACTTCTGCGGCCTGCTGTGTTAACTGCGGTGAGGCCCATGCAGCTTACTCCCGCAACTGTATGAAATGGAAGGACGAGATGGCGATCCAGCGCCTCAAGACCCTGGAAGGCCTCTCGTACCCTGCTGCCAAGGCCAAGTTGGGTATACCCACCACCCGACAGCGTTCTTTTGCCGCAGTAGTTCAGTCTCTGCCACAACCCGTGCAGCCCTTTGTTCCGCGCCCTGTAGCTCTCGCCGCCCTTGCCAAGCGATCTACAGCTGACCAAGCGACACAGGTGTTTTTCCCCGAGCTCGAGATTTTTCGAATACCTGATTCTGGGCCTTCTCTTTTGCTGCCGACCGTCTCTTCCAGCTTCCAGCCGAAAGCCTGCACGTGCGGAAGACCCGGCCCTCAATCCGCAAAGGTGTGCAGTGTCCATCCAACTGTCTCGGCCTCAGCGAGGTCCCCACCCTCAACCAACATTATAGAGGAACATAGGGGAGGAGAGTGACAGTTCGTCCCCAGCCTCAAACAACATTGCAGAGGAACATGGGGGGAAGAGAGTGACAGTTCGTCCCCGCCCTCCGCCAGCATTGCAGAGGAGTGTGGGGGGAGGAGAGTGACTCATCCTTTGTGTAGTTGTGTTTAAAGAAAAAAAAATTATAATTATAATAGTAAATTAATAAATTTTTATATAAACCTAATTAACTACCTTGTCTTCACAGCTTTCATCATACTCTTTTTCAACTTTTACCAAGATTGTCTGCTCTTAATCATTTTCCACGTTTTTAAAAATCTGTGGCTGATAGTTCTTTGTCTGGCGCTCTTTGGCCAAACCTGGCCCTTGCGCCAATAAAATCCAACAACCAACCAACCAACCAACCAACCATTACATGCACCCCCTTAGCGACGTGGCACTGCGCAGTTCCTGGAACCAGTCCCGCACCCCCTTAGCGACGTCGTACCGTGCAGTTCCTGGAACCAGTCACACACCCCCTTAGCGACGTTGCACCGCGCAGTTCCTGGAACCAGTCGCGCAGTTCCTGGAACCAGTCACGCACCCCTTAGCGACGTGGCACCGCGCAGTTCCTGGAACCAGTCACGCACCCCCTTAGCGACGTGGCACCGCGCAGTTCCTGGAACCAGTCACGCACCTCCTTAGCGACGTGGCACCGCGCAGTTTCCTGTTGGTAGACACCATCACCAGCAGGGTAAATGTCCAACATGAAGGGAAGCATGTGGGCAGCGAGGATGGACAGGGCGTTCAGAGAGCCGTCCAGTTGTACCAGCGGTCGTAGGACATACATACCTGGAAAACATCCCCCAGACATGCACACTGACACTATTGACATGTACTTGACCGACAAGATTGTTTGGGTGTTCGTTCTCGTGTGTCTAATGCCGTATCCGCCACCGCCCGTCACTTCTGTGGAGTACGAACCTGGATTCGTCGGAGAATGCAACTTTTTCCCACTCTTCCACTGTGCAATGACGGTAGTCCCATGCGAACTACGGGCATCGTTGACGATGAACCTGTATTAACATGAGTGCCTTGACGCAGAGTCGACTCCGGACACCCACACGTAACAAAGTTCGCTCTACTGTTATCGGGGTACACGTACCTGGGTACCCCAGCTTTCATTTACATAGTCAGTTGCTGCACTGTCGCGCGTCGATTGCGTTTTAGCAGTCTACGGAGGCGACGTTCGCCTCTGGGGTCGATGGCCTTTGGAACGGCTTCACAGTTATGACCTCGGGAGGTACCAAGTGTTCCAGCGGTCCATTCGTGTCACACCCTTACTACAGAACCTCGCGAACAGCCCACGAAGTCTGCTGTTTCTGAGATGCTACCACCCTTGGCGCGGTAGCCAATGATTATTTCTTTTTGGAACTGCTCGCGTGACGCACTATGGCTCATCTGTCCTGGCCGGTCGCTTATATCTCCGTGTAGTCGTTCTTGTCACGTGCACTCTGTGATGTAACTGGGCTGGTACACTATGCTTCCGGGAGTGGTCATATTATTCTGATACAACCGTGTGTGTCTCTGTACCTATTATTAAGTTGTTGCAGACAATTATTGATAGAAACTTCAAGCACCCAAGATAAGGAGCAAAATGAACTTTAGAAGTAACACAATTTTGCCAACGTGCTACAAGTTTCTTCAAGTCGTCGTAAAAAAAAAATGTCGAACTTCGGGATGCGACATACTCCTGGGAAGGACTTTCAACTGGTGGTTGGTTGGTAAACAATTTACCCTTCAGGAATGTGACCAGATGGTTGAAGAAATAGTAGTCCGTAGTGAACAGAATAGATGAATATAGAGGATGAGGAAAGGGGGAGCTTGTAGGGTGATTCGAAGTACCCGAACTCTGATTTCAAAAATTTATTCCATGAATATAGTATTTTACAACTTATTTCAAATACTTTTACATTGAAACTTGCACCGATGAGTCTTTACATTATAACCACCCATAGCTAAGAGAAATGAGCGCGCATGTGAAGTTCACAGAGCAGTATATATACAACCCGAGGACCGGCTTTCGGTTAGTAGAGAGTTCGGAATCAGAATGGGAAAAGCTGCCGATTTGTCGGAGTTTTATAAAGGACAAAATTGTAAGGCACGGTCCCTCGGAACTACGATCTCGAAGACGACGCCGCTTGTTGGTTGTTCACGTGTTACAGTGGTGATTACGTATCATAAGTGGAACACAAATGCCCAAATGACGAACCGTCCTCTATCCGTGCGTCGTCCGCAGCACATTGATGCTAGAGGGGAGCGGAGACTGTCAAGCATTGCTCTCCGCGAGAAATGGTTATCAGAGAAATGTGTCACAGCACACAGTTCATCGCAGCCTTTTGCGCATGGGTCTGCGTAGTCGAAGACCTATCCGGGTCCCCATGTTCCCTGCACGTCATCGCCAACAGCGTGTGAAATGGGCCCAATATCATCGAGATTATACTGTGGATGCTTGGAACAAAGTGGCCTGGTCAGACCAATCAAGATTCCTGATAGACGGGCAAGCGTCGATACGCCGATTATCAAAGGAGGCTATGGCACCTGGATGAACTGTTGGGCGGATATATGCCAGCGGCGGCAGTGTTGTGCTGTGAGCGATCTTTTCTTAGAACACTTTAGGCCCGATTATCCCAATAGCAATATCCCTGACAGCTGTCAGGGATCTGGACATCCATGCGAGCCAAGTTCACTCATTCCAGACAACTGTGTTCCCTGCTGGTGATGGCCATTACCAACAGGATAATGCGCCACTGCCAGAATCGTCAAGGCGTGGTTCGAGGAACATGCTGGTGACTTTCTGTTAATGGTCCTGGTCTCCAAATTCACCTGCCATGAACCCAATCGAGCATTCGTGGTTGGACTTAGAATAGCGGGTTTGCGCTAAATCAATACCACCCCGAAATACACGGAAAATGGAGGACATGCTGTTGACATTATGGTGCCAGATACCCCGGGACTCCTATCGCCACCGCATCAAATCGATGCATCGCTGAGTGTCCGCTATTTTGCAGGCTAAAGGGAGTCCTACAGCTTATTAGAAAAGTGGCCATAATGTAATGGCTTCTCGATGTATGTCTGCCTGTGTATATCAATCCATCTGTCAACCAAGTCCAATAAATAATTTGATTTTTAAACCCCGAGCAATACTAAAAAAACAAACCGAGATGAGCTCCTACGTCACTCCACGGTAGAAGGACTGATTACGTGCGGGAAGCGACCGTGCGCCAAGCGACCCTGTGGAAAATCGTGCACGAAGCGACCCTGTTATATTCCATCGTGGACGAAGCGACCCTGCTAATCGAATAATTTTACTTATATATATATATATATATGCCTCTCCTTGACAAATGTCAACCCCGCCTTCTCGTGGTGCATCCTGTTCCCACTAAAGGGGCTCTGACGACCGCCAATAGCGGTATAACTATACCATCGGGATTAGAGGAAATGCTATCCCACACTCAACAACCCGCTTGGCCAGCGTGGTGAGTTATGGCCAAACCCCTCCAAAATGATTCCACAACTTAAATCTTGGCCCTCAGTCTCCGCCAGCTGGAATTTACCTGGCCAAGGCAGCGGCCAGTGCGACATGAAGGCAGAGGGTGCTAAGAATCCCCGGAGGACCGGACTAGGCTGCCATCTGATGCTGACCTTGGCTACGTACAATGGACGCTCCCTATCTTCTGATTCAAGGCTTCTTGAATTGGAAGAAGAACTACAAAGGATTAAGTGGGACATCGTGGGGCTACTTGAGGTAAGGAGAAAAGGAGAAGATCTCATTGAACTGAAAAGTGGACATCTCTTCTACTATCGTGGGACAGATACTGGCAGAACTAGTTGTGTTGGATTTATAATAAACAAGAAACTGAAAAATAAAGTTGTAAAAGTTGAAACTTCCTCTGACAGAGCTGCACGACTCGTTATCCACGACTCGAGAAGATACCAGGCTCAGATTATTCATACGAATGCAACCACCACAAGTCATTCTGAAGAAGAAATTGAAGAATTTTATGAGGAAATTCGTCATCTAAATAATAAAGGTAAGCAGCGTTTGAAGATAATTATGGGAGATTTCAATGCAAAAATAGGGCAACGGCAACAGAATGAAACTTCAGTAGGTAAATTCGGTCACGGCAACAGAAACCAGCGTGGAAATACTCTCGTAGAGTTTGCAGAGACAGAAGGGTTTTTCATCTTGAACTCCTTTTTCAAGAAAAAGCCACACAGGAAATGGACATGGAGACATCCAAATGGACAACAAGTGAAATTGATTTTATTATGTGTAACAAAAAATTCGTCATAGAAAACTGCAGTGTGCTAAACAAGTTTAACACAGGTAGTGACCATAGATTGGTGAGATGTAAGATGCACCTCAACACTAAACTTGAACGTGGCAAGCTCATAAGACAAACAAAATCTATTGACATAACGAACCTTAAAAAACACCATAATACCTCCAAGTTGGAACTGAAGAACAGATTCTCTGCTTTAGAAGGCCTAACATCGGAAGAAGTGGATATTTCTGAAGTTAACAGAAAAGTAACCAAAGCTGTAATGGAAACAGCAACAAAATTACCTGGGTCTAAGAACCAGTTGCATGTGAACAAATTATCAGGAAAAACCAAAATGTTGATGCAAAAAAGAAGAGAGATGAGTACAACTAAAGAAGATGTGACTTCCAAAGTGGAATATATAGAGCTATGCAAGCCAGTACGATAAAGTATCACTGAAGACGTAAGGAAATTCAACTGTGAACTAGTGAGGAAAGCAATTGAAAACAACGAAAGCCTAAAGATAGCAAAGGGACATCTCAGTAAGGGAAGAAAACAGATTCTATTACTGAGAAAGGAAGATGGTTTTATAACAAGAAATAGAGGTGAAATTTTGACAAGAGTGAAAGATTTCTACTCCAAATTATATGAAAGGGATGATACATGTACTCCAGACATCATGAAAGGTACCAGTACCAGAGTTCTCCCAGTCCTCCCAGCAGAATTTGCACATGCAATCAAGAACATGAAGTGGAGGAAAGCTCCAGGAGAAGATGGAATTATTGTACACATCATACAAGAAGCAAGTGGAGAAATTGAAACAGTACTCGCCCAAATTTTCACTCGGTGCCTGAATGAGGGGAAGATTCCTGAAGACTGGAACACCGCTACAATGATCCTGCTACATAAAAAGGTGACATTGAGGATCTCAGGAACTACAGACCTATCAACCTCCTATCAGTGGTTTATAAAATCTTCTGTAAAGTTCTTTCACACCGTTTGAAGCTAACACTGGACATGATTCAACCGAGAGAACAAGCTGGGTTCAGGAGTGGCTGCAGCACAATAGATCAAATCCACGTACTGAGAGAACTAATTCAAAGAGCGAGGGTATATGAACTTCCATTGTGCATGGCTTTTATCGATTATGAAAAAGCATTTGATCCGGTGAAACCATCAGCAGTTACAATGCCTCTGAAATCCTGCGGTATTGAAGATGCATACATTAATATTATTAATAACATCTATGAAAATGCAAGTGCAAAGATTCGGCTGTTTAAAAATTCAACACACATAAAAATTGAAAAGGGAGTGAGAGAAGGTGACACCATATCTCCAAAGCTCTTTAATGCCACATTGGACGGTGTCTTTCAGTCGCTGAGCTGGGAAAACAAGAGGATAAAGATTAATGGAGATTATCTAACCCACCTTCATTTTGCTGATGACGTAGTAATATTTGCAACTACCCCATCAGAGCTGCAGAGTATGATCCAGGAACTTGCTGACAAGAGTAAAGAAGTGGGATTAAAAATGAACTTTCAGAAGACAAAAGTGATGTTTAATGCTTTTACAAGAAATGAATATTTATCGATTGATGGAGAAAAGCTGGAGATAACAGGCACGTACGTTTATCTTGGACAGCAGATATCAAGTGAGGGTCACATTGATGAAGAAATTAATCGGCGTACAAAACTTGCCTTGAGAGCTTTTGGAAGAAACAGCATAATTTTCAACAGCAATATGCCAATTATGTCTTAAAAGAAAAGTGTTTGATCAATGCATCCTTCCAGTGCTTACGTATAGTGCAGAGACGTGGACCTTAACTAAAAGAGACATACAAAGGCTGCAGACAACTCAAAGCAGCATGGAGAGGTGCATACTTGGTGTAACCAGGAGAGATAAGAATAGGAACTCGTGGATCCGATAAATGACAAGAGTGGAAGACATCATGATCAGAGTTATATACCTTACATGGCAATGGGCTAGACATACTGCCAGAAGGACAGACCATCGATGCACAGCCGAAATTTTAGATTGGATTCGAAGAGACAGGAAAAGACCCAGAAGAAGACCACATGGGAGATGGGTGGATGAAATTCTAAAGTGTGCAGGAGTGACATGGAGGAGACTGGCACAAGACAGACCGTTGTGGAGGAAACTTGGGGAGACCTTCGTCCAGCAGTGGATTGATGATGGTTGACAATGATGATGATGATGACGATATATACAAATCGTAGTCAAATTAATTATCTACATCTAATTAATTAATTACTTACATCAAGTTTTTTATACTAAATACACGTTTTTAGTATCATTTAACATAGTATATATATATATATATATATACACATCGTAGTCAAATTATTTACACCTAATTAATTAAGTACATACATCTTCCGAATTTTGATGCTTTCGGGCATTTTTTAAGTACTTACATCTTCTGAATTCTGATAGCTTAATGCTTTCAGGTATTTTTTAAGGTATTTAGAATTTCCAAATTCCGCCATGATATTACGAATGCGTTTTTCTACTTGTATACACATTTTCTTCCTGTTTGGACCAAGTTCTCTTAAATCTTTTAATTGTTGTTTGTGCATCACACGTCAAATTTGGAAATTTAAAGACCTTAAAAAATTCCTGAAAGAATTAAGCTATCTTACCAAGTTGGACTAAGGACAAAAGCTGCAAAATTCAGAAGATGTAAGTACTTAATTTTTTAGATGTAAATAAATTGACTACGATTTGTATATATATATATATAATGATATTAAAAACGTGTGTTTAGTATAAAACAGTTGATGTAAGTAATTAATTAATTAGATGTAAGTAATTTGACTACGATTTTTGTGTGTATATATATATCATCATCATCATCATCATTGTCAACTATTATCAATCCACTGCTGGACGAAGGTCTCCCCAAGTTTCCTCCACAACGGTCTGTCTTGTGCTAGTCTCCTCCGTGTCACCCCTGCATACTTTCGAATTTCATCCACCCATCTCCCATGTGGTCTTCTTCTGGGTCTTTTCCTGTCCCTTGGAATCCAATCTAAAATTTCGGCTGTCCATCGATGATCTGTCCTTCTGGCAGTATGTCCAGCCCATTGCCATTTAAGGTATATAACTCTGATCATGATGTCTTCCACTCTTGTCATTTATCGGATCCACGAGTTCCTCTTCTTATCTCTCCTGGTTACACCAAGTATGCACCTATCCATGCTGCTTTGAGTTGTCTGCAGCCTTTGTATGTCTCTTTTAGTTAAGGTCCACGTCTCTGCACCATACGTAAGCACTGGAAGGATGCATTGATCAAACACTTTTCTTTTAAGACATAGTGGCATATTGCTCTTGAAAATTATGCTGTTTCTTCCAAAAGCTCTCCAGGCAAGTTTTGTACGCCGATTAATTTCTTCATCAATGTGACCCTCACTTGATATCGGCTGTCCAAGATAAACGTACGTGTCCGTTATCTCCAGCTTTTCTCCATCAAGCGATAAATCTTTATTTCTTGTAAAAGCATTGAACATCACTTTTGTCTTCTGAAAGTTCATTTCTAATCCCACTTCTTTACTCTTGTCAGCAAGTTCCTGGATCATACTCTGCAGCTCTGATGGGGTAGTTGCAAAAATGACTACGTCATCAGCAAAACGAAGGTGGGTTAGATAATCTCCATTAATCTTTATCCCCTTGTTTTCCCAGCTCAGCGACTGAAAAACACCCTCCAATAAGGCATTAAAGAGCTTCGGAGATATGGTGTCACCTTGTGTTACTCCCTTTCCAATTTTTACGTGTGTTGTATTTTCAAACAGCCTAATCTTTGCACTTGCATTTTCATAGATGTTATTAATAATATTAATGTATGCATCTTCAATACCGCAGGTTTTCAGAGCCATTGTAATTGTTGATGGTTTCACCGAATCAAAGGCTTTTTCATAATCGATAAAAGAAATGCACAATGGAAGTTCATATTCCCTCGCTCTTTCAATTAGTTCTCTCAGCACGTGGATATGATCTATTGTGCTGTAGCCACTCCTGAATCCAGCTTGTTCTCTCGGTTGAGCCATGTCCAGTGTTACCTTCAAGCGGTGTGAAAGAACTTTAGTGAAGATTTTATAAACTACTGATAGGAGGCTTATAGGTCTGTAGTTTCCGAGATCCTCAATGTCACCTTTCTTATGTAGCAGGATCATTGTAGCGGTGTTCCAATCCTCAGGAATCTTTCCTTTATTAAGGCATCGAGTGAAAATTTGGTCGAGTACTGTTTCGATTTCTCCACTTGCTTCTTTTATGATGTCTGCAGTAATTCCATCTTCTCCTGGAGCTTTTCCCCTCTTCATGTTCTTGATTGCATGTGCAACTTCTGCTGGAAGGACTGGAGGAACTCTGGTACTGGTATCTTTCATGATGTCTGGAGTGCAAGTATCATCCCTTTCATATAATTTGGAGTAGAAATCTTTCACTCTTGTCAAAATTTCGCCTCTATTTCTTGTTACAGAACCTTCTTCTTTTCTCAGTGCCATAATCTGTTTTCTTCCCTTACTGAGATGTCCCTTTGCTATCTTTAGGCTTTCGTTGTTTTCAATTGCTTTCCTCACTAGTTCGCAGTTGAATTTTCTTACGTCTTCAGTGATACTTTTTCTTACTGTCTTGCATAGCTCTATATATTCCACTTTGGAAGTCACATCTTCTTTAGTTGTCCTCGTCTCTCTTCTTTTTTGCATCAACATTTTGGTTTTTCCTGATAATTTATTTACATGCAACTTGTTCTTAGACCCAGCTAATTTTGTTGCTGTTTCCATAAGAGCTTTGGTTATTTTTCTGTTAACTTCAGAGATGTCCACTTCTTCCGATGTTAGGCCTTCTAAAGCAGAGAACCTGTTCTTCAGTTCTAACTTGAAGGTATTATGGTGTTTTTTAAGGTTGGTTATGTCAATAGATTTTGTTTGTCTTATGAGCTTGCCACGTTCAAGTTTAGTGTTGAGGTGCATCTTACATCTCACCAATCTACGGTCACTACCTGTGTTGAACTTGTTTAGCACACTGCAGTTTTCTATGACGAATTTTTTGTTACACATAATAAAATCAATTTCACTTGTCGTCCCATTTGGATGTCTCCATGTCCATTTCCTGTGTGGCTTTTTCTTGAAGAAGGAGTTCAAGATGAAAAACCCTTCTGCGTCTGCAAACTCAACGAGAGTATTTCCACGCTGGTTTCTGTTGCCTTGACCGAATTTACCTACTGAAGTTTCATTCTGTTGCCGTTGCCCTATTTTTGCATTGAAATCTCCCATAATTATCTTCAAACGCTGCTTACCTTTATTATTTAGATGACAAATTTCCTCATAAAATTCTTCAATTTCTTCTTCAGGATGACTTGTGGTGGGTGCATAAGTTTGAATAATCTGAGCCTGGTATCTTTTTGAGAGTTGGATAACAAGTCGTGAAGCTCTGTCAGAGGAACTTTCAACTTCTACAACTTTATCCTTCAGTTTCTTGTTTATTATAAATCCAACACCACTAGTTCTGCCAGTATCTGTCCCACGATAGTAGAAGAGATGTCCACTTTTCAGTTCGATGAGATCTTCTCCTTTTCTTCTTACCTCACTTAGCCCCACGATGTCCCACTTGATCCTTTGTAGTTCCTCTTCCAATTCAAGAAGCCTTGAATCAGAAGATAGGGAGCGTCCATTGTACGTAGCCAAGGTCAGCATCAGATGGGAGACTAGTCCGGTCCTCCGGGGATTCTTAGCACCCTCTGCCTTTATGTCTAGTCCGGTCCTCCGGGGATTCTTAGCACCCTAGTCCGGTCTTCCGGGGATTCTTAGCACCCTCTGCCTGCATTCACCTGGCCTTACATCCCTATAAGGCAGAGGGTGCTAAGAATCCCCGGAGGACCGGACTAGGCTGCCATCTGATGCTGACCTTGGCTACTTACAATGGACGCTCCCTATCTTCTGATTCAAGGCTTCTTGAATTGGAAGAGGAATTACAAAGGATCAATTGGGACATCGTGGGGCTAAGTGAGGTAAGGAGAAAAGGAGAAGATCTCATCGAACTGAAAAGTGGACATTTCTTCTACTATCGAGGGACAGATACTGGCAGAACTAGTGGTGTTGGATTTATAATAAACAAGAAACTGAAGGATAAAGTTGTAGAAGTTGAAAGTTCCTCTGACAGAGCTGCACGACTTGTTATCCAACTCTCGAAAAGATACCAGGCTCAGATTATTCAAACTTATGCACCCAATACAAGTCATCCTGAAGAAGAAATTGAAGAATTTTATGAGGAAATTTGTCATCTAAATACTAAAAGTAAGCAGCACTTGAAAATAATTATGGGAGATTTCAATGCAAAAATAGGGCAACGGCAACAGAATGAAACTTCAGTAGGTAAATTCGGTCAAGGCAACAAAAACCAGCGTGGAAATACTCTCGTTGAGTTTGCAGAGGCAGAAGGGTTTTTCATCTTGAACTCCTTCTTCAAGAAAAAGCCACACAGGAAATGGACATGGAGACATCCAAATGGGACGACATGTGAAATTGATTTTATTATGTGTAACAAAAAATTCGTCATAGAAGACTGCAGTGTGCTAAACAAGTTCAACACAGGTAGTGACCATAGATTGGTGAGATGTAAGATGCACCTCAACACTAAACTTGAACGTGGCAAGCTCATAAGACAAACAAAATCTATTGACATAACCAACCTTAAAAAACACCATAATACCTTCAAGTTAGAACTGAAGAACAGGTTCTCTGCTTTAGAAGGCCTAACATCGGAAGAAGTGGACATCTCTGAAGTTAACAGAAAAATAACCAAAGCTCTTATGGAAACAGCAACAAAATTAGCTGGGTCTAAGAACAAGTTGCATGTGAACAAATTATCAGGAAAAACCAAAATGTTGATGCAAAAGAAGAGAGATGAGGACAACTAAAGAAGATGTGACTTCCAAAGTGGAATATATAGAGCTATGCAAGACAGTAAGAAAAAGTATCACTGAAGACGTAAGGTAATTCAACTGTGAACTAGTGAGGAAAGCAATTGAAAACAACCAAAGCCTAAAGATAGCAAAGGGACGTCTCAGTAAGGGAAGAAAACAGATTATGGCACTGAGAAAAGAAGATGGTTCTGTAACATGAAATAGAGGCGAAATGTTGACAAGAGTGAAAGATTTCTACTCCAAATTATATGAAAGGGATGATATATGCACTCCAAACATCATGAAAGATACCAGTACCAGAGTTCCTCCAGTCCTTCCAGCAGAAGTTGCACATGCAATCAAGAACATGAAGAGGGGAAAAGCTCCAGGAGAAGATGGAATTACTGCAGACATCATAAAAGAAGCAAGTGGAGAAATCGAAACAGTACTCGCCCAAATTTTCACTCGATGCCTTAATGAAGGAAAGATTCCTGAGGATTGGAACACCGCTACAATGATCCTGCTACATAAGAAAGGTGACATTGAGGATCTCGGAAACTACAGACCTATAAGCCTCCTATCAGTAGTTTATAAAATCTTCACTAAAGTTCTTTCACACCGCTTGAAGGTAACACTGGACATGGCTCAACCGAGAGAACAAGCTGGATTCAGGAGTGGCTACAGCACAATAGGTCATATCCACGTGCTGAGAGAACTAATTGAAAGAGCGAGGGAATATGAACTTCCATTGTGCATGGCTTTTATCGATTATGAAAAAGCCTTTGATTCGGTGAAACCATCAGCAGTTACAATGGCTCTGAAAACCTGCGGTATTGAAGATGCATACATTAATATTATTAATAACATCTATGAAAATGCAAGTGCAAAGATTAGGCTGTTTGAAAATACAACACACGTAAAAATTGGAAAGGGAGTGAGACAAGGTGACACCATATCTCCGAAGCTCTTTAATGCCACATTGGAGGGTGTTTTTCAGTCGCTGAGCTGGGAAAACAAGGGGATAAAGATTAATGGAGATTATCTAACCCACCTTCGTTTTGCTGATGACGTAGTCATTTTTGCAACTACCCCATCAGAGCTGCAGAGTATGATCCAGGAACTTGCTGACAAGAGTAAAGAAGTGGGATTAAAAATGAACTTTCAGAAGACAAAAGTGATGTTTAATGCTTTTACAAGAAATGAATATTTATCGATTGATGGAGAAAAGCTGGAGATAACAGGCACGTACGTTTATCTTGGACAGCAGATATCAAGTGAGGGTCACATTGATGAAGAAATTAATCGGCGTACAAAACTTGCCTTGAGAGCTTTTGGAAGAAACAGCATAATTTTCAACAGCAATATGCCAATTATGTCTTAAAAGAAAAGTGTTTGATCAATGCATCCTTCCAGTGCTTACGTATAGTGCAGAGACGTGGACCTTAACTAAAAGAGACATACAAAGGCTGCAGACAACTCAAAGCAGCATGGAGAGGTGCATACTTGGTGTAACCAGGAGAGATAAGAATAGGAACTCGTGGATCCGATAAATGACAAGAGTGGAAGACATCATGATCAGAGTTATATACCTTACATGGCAATGGGCTAGACATACTGCCAGAAGGACAGACCATCGATGCACAGCCGAAATTTTAGATTGGATTCGAAGAGACAGGAAAAGACCCAGAAGAAGACCACATGGGAGATGGGTGGATGAAATTCTAAAGTGTGCAGGAGTGACATGGAGGAGACTGGCACAAGACAGACCGTTGTGGAGGAAACTTGGGGAGACCTTCGTCCAGCAGTGGATTGATGATGGTTGACAATGATGATGATGATGACGATATATACAAATCGTAGTCAAATTAATTATCTACATCTAATTAATTAATTACTTACATCAAGTTTTTTATACTAAATACACGTTTTTAGTATCATTTAACATAGTATATATATATATATATATACACATCGTAGTCAAATTATTTACACCTAATTAATTAAGTACATACATCTTCCGAATTTTGATGCTTTCGGGCATTTTTTAAGTACTTACATCTTCTGAATTCTGATAGCTTAATGCTTTCAGGTATTTTTTAAGGTATTTAGAATTTCCAAATTCCGCCATGATATTACGAATGCGTTTTTCTACTTGTATACACATTTTCTTCCTGTTTGGACCAAGTTCTCTTAAATCTTTTAATTGTTGTTTGTGCATCACACGTCAAATTTGGAAATTTAAAGACCTTAAAAAATTCCTGAAAGAATTAAGCTATCTTACCAAGTTGGACTAAGGACAAAAGCTGCAAAATTCAGAAGATGTAAGTACTTAATTTTTTAGATGTAAATAAATTGACTACGATTTGTATATATATATATATAATGATATTAAAAACGTGTGTTTAGTATAAAACAGTTGATGTAAGTAATTAATTAATTAGATGTAAGTAATTTGACTACGATTTTTGTGTGTATATATATATCATCATCATCATCATCATTGTCAACTATTATCAATCCACTGCTGGACGAAGGTCTCCCCAAGTTTCCTCCACAACGGTCTGTCTTGTGCTAGTCTCCTCCGTGTCACCCCTGCATACTTTCGAATTTCATCCACCCATCTCCCATGTGGTCTTCTTCTGGGTCTTTTCCTGTCCCTTGGAATCCAATCTAAAATTTCGGCTGTCCATCGATGATCTGTCCTTCTGGCAGTATGTCCAGCCCATTGCCATTTAAGGTATATAACTCTGATCATGATGTCTTCCACTCTTGTCATTTATCGGATCCACGAGTTCCTCTTCTTATCTCTCCTGGTTACACCAAGTATGCACCTATCCATGCTGCTTTGAGTTGTCTGCAGCCTTTGTATGTCTCTTTTAGTTAAGGTCCACGTCTCTGCACCATACGTAAGCACTGGAAGGATGCATTGATCAAACACTTTTCTTTTAAGACATAGTGGCATATTGCTCTTGAAAATTATGCTGTTTCTTCCAAAAGCTCTCCAGGCAAGTTTTGTACGCCGATTAATTTCTTCATCAATGTGACCCTCACTTGATATCGGCTGTCCAAGATAAACGTACGTGTCCGTTATCTCCAGCTTTTCTCCATCAAGCGATAAATCTTTATTTCTTGTAAAAGCATTGAACATCACTTTTGTCTTCTGAAAGTTCATTTCTAATCCCACTTCTTTACTCTTGTCAGCAAGTTCCTGGATCATACTCTGCAGCTCTGATGGGGTAGTTGCAAAAATGACTACGTCATCAGCAAAACGAAGGTGGGTTAGATAATCTCCATTAATCTTTATCCCCTTGTTTTCCCAGCTCAGCGACTGAAAAACACCCTCCAATAAGGCATTAAAGAGCTTCGGAGATATGGTGTCACCTTGTGTTACTCCTTTCCAATTTTTACGTGTGTTGTATTTTCAAACAGCCTAATCTTTGCACTTGCATTTTCATAGATGTTATTAATAATATTAATGTATGCATCTTCAATACCGCAGGTTTTCAGAGCCATTGTAATTGTTGATGGTTTCACCGAATCAAAGGCTTTTTCATAATCGATAAAAGAAATGCACAATGGAAGTTCATATTCCCTCGCTCTTTCAATTAGTTCTCTCAGCACGTGGATATGATCTATTGTGCTGTAGCCACTCCTGAATCCAGCTTGTTCTCTCGGTTGAGCCATGTCCAGTGTTACCTTCAAGCGGTGTGAAAGAACTTTAGTGAAGATTTTATAAACTACTGATAGGAGGCTTATAGGTCTGTAGTTTCCGAGATCCTCAATGTCACCTTTCTTATGTAGCAGGATCATTGTAGCGGTGTTCCAATCCTCAGGAATCTTTCCTTTATTAAGGCATCGAGTGAAAATTTGGGCGAGTACTGTTTCGATTTCTCCACTTGCTTCTTTTATGATGTCTGCAGTAATTCCATCTTCTCCTGGAGCTTTTCCCCTCTTCATGTTCTTGATTGCATGTGCAACTTCTGCTGGAAGGACTGGAGGAACTCTCGTACTGGTATCTTTCATGATGTCTGGAGTGCATGTATCATCCCTTTCATATAATTTGGAGTAGAAATCTTTCACTCTTGTCAAAATTTCGCCTCTATTTCTTGTTACAGAACCTTCTTCTTTTCTCAGTGCCATAATCTGTTTTCTTCCCTTACTGAGATGTCCCTTTGCTATCTTTAGGCTTTCGTTGTTTTCAATTGCTTTCCTCACTAGTTCGCAGTTGAATTTTCTTACGTCTTCAGTGATACTTTTTCTTACTGTCTTGCATAGCTCTATATATTCCACTTTGAAAGTCACATCTTCTTTAGTTGTCCTCGTCTCTCTTCTTTTTTGCATCAACATTTTGGTTTTTCCTGATAATTTATTTACATGCAACTTGTTCTTAGACCCAGCTAATTTTGTTGCTGTTTCCATAAGAGCTTTGGTTATTTTTCTGTTAACTTCAGAGATGTCCACTTCTTCCGATGTTAGGCCTTCTAAAGCAGAGAACCTGTTCTTCAGTTCTAACTTGAAGGTATTATGGTGTTTTTTAAGGTTGGTTATGTCAATAGATTTTGTTTGTCTTATGAGCTTGCCACGTTCAAGTTTAGTGTTGAGGTGCATCTTACATCTCACCAATCTACGGTCACTACCTGTGTTGAACTTGTTTAGCACACTGCAGTTTTCTATGACGAATTTTTTGTTACACATAATAAAATCAATTTCACTTGTCGTCCCATTTGGATGTCTCCATGTCCATTTCCTGTGTGGCTTTTTCTTGAAGAAGGAGTTCAAGATGAAAAACCCTTCTGCGTCTGCAAACTCAACGAGAGTATTTCCACGCTGGTTTCTGTTGCCTTGACCGAATTTACCTACTGAAGTTTCATTCTGTTGCCGTTGCCCTATTTTTGCATTGAAATCTCCCATAATTATCTTCAAACGCTGCTTACCTTTATTATTTAGATGACAAATTTCCTCATAAAATTCTTCAATTTCTTCTTCAGGATGACTTGTGGTGGGTGCATAAGTTTGAATAATCTGAGCCTGGTATCTTTTTGAGAGTTGGATAACAAGTCGTGAAGCTCTGTCAGAGGAACTTTCAACTTCTACAACTTTATCCTTCAGTTTCTTGTTTATTATAAATCCAACACCACTAGTTCTGCCAGTATCTGTCCCACGATAGTAGAAGAGATGTCCACTTTTCAGTTCGATGAGATCTTCTCCTTTTCTTCTTACCTCACTTAGCCCCACGATGTCCCACTTGATCCTTTGTAGTTCCTCTTCCAATTCAAGAAGCCTTGAATCAGAAGATAGGGAGCGTCCATTGTACGTAGCCAAGGTCAGCATCAGATGGGAGACTAGTCCGGTCCTCCGGGGATTCTTAGCACCCTCTGCCTTTATGTCTAGTCCGGTCCTCCGGGGATTCTTAGCACCCTAGTCCGGTCCTCCGGGGATTCTTAGCACCCTCTGCCTGCATTCACCTGACCTTACATCCCTATAAGGCAGAGGGTGCTAAGAATCCCCGGAGGACGTGACTAGGCTGCCATCTGATGCTGACCTTGGCTACTTACAATGGACGCTCCCTATCTTCTGATTCAAGGCTTCTTAAATTGGAAGAGGAATTACAAAGGATCAAGTGGGACATCGTGGGGCTAAGTGAGGTAAGGAGAAAAGGAGAAGATCTCATCGAACTGAAAAGTGGACATTTCTTCTACTATCGAGGGACAGATACTGGCAGAACTAGTGGTGTTGGATTTATAATAAACAAGAAACTGAAGGATAAAGTTGTAGAAGTTGAAAGTTCCTCTGACAGAGCTGCACGACTTGTTATCCAACTCTCGAAAAGATACCAGGCTCAGATTATTCAAACTTATGCACCCAATACAAGTCATCCTGAAGAAGAAATTGAAGAATTTTATGAGGAAATTTGTCATCTAAATAATAAAAGTAAGCAGCACTTGAAAATAATTATGGGAGATTTCAATGCAAAAATAGGGCAACGGCAACAGAATGAAACTTCAGTAGGTAAATTCGGTCAAGGCAACAAAAACCAGCGTGGAAATACTCTCGTTGAGTTTGCAGAGGCAGAAGGGTTTTTCATCTTGAACACCTTCTTCAAGAAAAAGCCACACAGGAAATGGACATGGAGACATCCAAATGGGACGACATGTGAAATTGATTTTATTATGTGTAACAAAAAATTCGTCATAGAAGACTGCAGTGTGCTAAACAAGTTCAACACAGGTAGTGACCATAGATTGGTGAGATGTAAGATGCACCTCAACACTAAACTTGAACGTGGCAAACTCATAAGACAAACAAAATCTATTGACATAACCAACCTTAAAAACACCATAATACCTTCAAGTTAGAACTGAAGAACAGGTTCTCTGCTTTAGAAGGCCTAACATCGGAAGAAGTGGACATCTCTGAAGTTAACAGAAAAATAACCAAAGCTCTTATGGAAACAGCAACAAAATTAGCTGGGTCTAAGAACAAGTTGCATGTGAACAAATTATCAGGAAAAACCAAAATGTTGATGCAAAAAAGAAGAGAGATGAGGACAACTAAAGAAGATGTGACTTAAAAGTGGAATATATAGAGCTATGCAAGACAGTAAGAAAAAGTATCACTGAAGACGTAAGGTAATTCAACTGTGAACTAGTGAGGAAAGCAATTGAAAACAACCAAAGCCTAAAGATAGCAAAGGGACGTCTCAGTAAGGGAAGAAAACAGATTATGGCACTGAGAAAAGTAGATGGTTCTGTAACATGAAATAGAGGCGAAATTTTGACAAGAGTGAAAGATTTCTACTCCAAATTATATGAAAGGGATGATATATGCACTCCAAACATCATGAAAGATACCAGTACCAGAGTTCCTCCAGTCCTTCCAGCAGAAGTTGCACATGCAATCAAGAACATGAAACGAGGAAAAGCTCCAGGAGAAGATGGAATTACTGCAGACATCATAAAAGAAGCAAGTGGAGAAATCGAAACAGTACTCGCCCAAATTTTCACTCGATGCCTTAATGAAGGAAAGATTCCTGAGGATTGGAACACCGCTACAATGATCCTGCTACATAAGAAAGGTGACATTGAGGATCTCGGAAACTACAGACCTATAAGCCTCCTATCAGTAGTTTATAAAATCTTCACTAAAGTTCTTTCACACCGCTTGAAGGTAACACTGGACATGGCTCAACCGAGAGAACAAGCTGGATTCAGGAGTGGCTACAGCACAATAGATCATATCCACGTGCTGAGAGAACTAATTGAAAGAGCGAGGGAATATGAACTTCCATTGTGCATGGCTTTTATCGATTATGAAAAAGCCTTTGATTCGGTGAAACCATCAGCAGTTACAATGGCTCTGAAAACCTGCGGTATTGAAGATGCATACATTAATATTATTAATAACATCTATGAAAATGCAAGTGCAAAGATTAGGCTGTTTGAAAATACAACACACGTAAAAATTGGAAAGGGAGTGAGACAAGGTGACACCATATCTCCGAAGCTCTTTAATGCCACATTGGAGGGTGTTTTTCAGTCGCTGAGCTGGGAAAACAAGGGGATAAAGATTAATGGAGATTATCTAACCCACCTTCGTTTTGCTGATGACATAGTCATTTTTGCAACTACCCCATCAGAGCTACAGAGTATGATCCAGGAACTTGCTGACAAGAGTAAAGAAGTGGCATTAAAAATGAACTTTCAGAAGACAAAAGTGATGTTCAATGCTTTTACAAGAAATGAAGATTTATCGATTGATGGAGAAAAGCTGGACATAACAGACACGTACGTTTATCTTGGACAGCTGCTATCAAGTAAGGGTCACATTGGTGAAGAAATTAATCGGCGTACAAAACTTGCCTGGAGAGCCTTTGGAAGAAACAGCATAATTTTCAAGAGCAATATGCCATTATGTCTTAAAAGAAAAGTGTTTGATCAATGCATCCTTCCAGTGCTTACATATGGTGCAGAGACGTGGACCTTAGCTAAAAGAGACATACAAAGGCTGCAGACAACTCAAAGGTGCATGGAGAGGTGCATGCTTGGTGTAACCAGGAGAGATAAGAAGAGGAACTCGTGGATCCGAAAAATGACAAGAGTGGAAGACATCATGATCAGAGTTAAATCCCTGAAATGGCAATGGGCTGGACATACTGCCAGAAGAACAGACCATCGATGGACAGCCGAAATTTTAGATTGGATTCCAAGGGACAGGAAAAGACCCAGAAGAAGACCACATGGAAGATGGGTGGATGAAATTCGAAAGTATGCGGGAGTGACATGGAGGAGACTGGCACAAGACAGACCGTTGTGGAGGAAATTTGGGGAGACCTTCGTCCAGCAGTGGATTGATAATGGTTGACAATGATGATGACGATGATGATATAATGATATTAAAAACGTGTGTTTAGTATAAAAGAGTTGATGTAAGTAATTAATTAATTAGATGTAAGTAATTTGACTACGATTTTTGTGTGTATATATCATCATCATCATCATTGTCCTGATGGAATAGTTATACCGCTATTGGCGGTCGTCAGAGCCCCTTTAGTGGATACCTGCCACCGAATAATCTGCACGTTCTTTTAAAGGAAAAGGAAAATGTCATAAACCCATGCGACTATTACATTTCCAAATATTGAAACGCATTATTTTGTCTGTGACTGTTTTATCATACGAATTCGTAGAGTTTGTGCAGTCTGAAGACCGCGACTAAAGAAATTTATATTAATCAAAGCCTGGATGATTGACTGTTAGACATTAATTTCCGACTAGTGTTCTGGTGTGCACTGTAAGAACAAACCGAATGACTCAGCGACATTAATTGATTCACAAAATGGAGCTCGGAAATGTTATAACCATTTTGCAAAGAATTTCTCAGAGAACAGGTGCTACATACAATAAGAAAATATTGATATAAGACACCGGATCGGTTTTTTTTCTCAAACTGACAAGAACTGGGCAAAGGAAGTAATAAAACGTAAAATCCTACACGCACGCACAAACACACACACACACAAATTCTGAGGACAATTTCCTCTAGTATACTTCTATCATGCACGCACATTTCTGATCAGTTTCATTCCGATTCATTAATTTGAATAAGCTATCACGAACAACTTCCATAGCATGCAAGTGCATCTTTGCACAGAAAATATCAGGTGAAATTCCAGTTTCTGCCGCCCAGGTAGCACACAGGTCTTAAAGGTGCCTTCAGATTCATATTCCGAATAATTCTTGTTTGTGTCCAAGATGAGGCATAGTTGATGTACACTGAAGAGCAATTGAATTAGAAATACCTGTCTAGTAACGTGTAACACCAACTTTCGCCCTGATGACGGCGGCGATTCGTCTCGGCATGGACTCGACAAGACACCGGAAGCGTTGGGAAGCCATACGGATCCACGACCCCTGAACAAGCTCCCACAGTTCACGAAGATTTGATGGAGGGGGTCAGAGAATCGTATATCCTAGATATGCTCGATGGGGTGACCTAGCTAGCCAAAAAAGCGAGGTCACGTCGGTGGAGTGTTTATCCAACCATTCGGATACAATTCGGGAGCTGCATTGTCTTGTTGCAGGATGAGGTCCCCAGTGAGATGTGAAGACGCACAAACGGGAGCAAATGGTCTTCCAGGATATCCCAGTAACGTTGACCTGTGAGGGACGATGTCACACGTACCAAGGGGTCCCATTTCAGTCCACGTAAACCGTCCCCAGACGAGAATGCCACCACCACCAGCTTGAAGAGTACTCTGCTGGCAAGAAGGATCCCTCGCTTCATGTGGTTTGCGCCGTACTCGTATCCTGCCATCCACATGTACCAACGTGAATCTCGACTCATCAGTCCAGACAACATTTTCCCACATGTCTAGGGTCCAGTGGCGATGTTCCCGCGCCCATGCTAATCTTTGCACCCTGTGATGTGCGGTCAGCAGCGGTACCCTCGTGGGACGATGGCTTCTGTACCCCATAGCGAGGAGATGGTTCTGGATGGTGCGGCTGCTTACACGTTAGTGTGCACCAGCGTTAAATTGCCGAGTGATTTCTTGCACTGTGGCCCGTCTATCCGCTGTTACAATGCGAGCTAGCTGACAATGACCCCGCTCATACACACGCTGTTGTCCACGGCGGTTGGCACTTGCAGGGATGATTTTACCGGATTCGATGTACACACGGTGCACCAGTGACACAGTGGGTCGTGAAAATCCCAGTGCCTGCACGACTTCCGAGACGGAGTGACCCATTCTTCGGGCCCCGACAATTTGCCCACTATCAAATGCGCTTAGATACTTCGTCTTACCCATACTACGTCCGACTCTTACTGATTCCCGTTGTATAACTCATTATAGTGTCGGATCGCTGCATAAGTCATGTCGTTTCCGTTTACAGGACCGCCCACAGCGTCACATTTGCATAACGCCAGCTGTCTCTGATTCGATTGCTCTTCAGTGTATTTATCTTATGGCACTAGCTCTGTTCCTGCCGTGGAACCACTGGCATACGCACAGTCGTATCAGAATAATATGACCACCTATTTAAAAAAATTGGAATAACATCCCTTTGCCTGGATGACCGCAGCGAAATGGCGTGGCATGGGCGCAATGAATCCTAGGAAGATTCCCCGAGGAACATGTGCCCATTCCGACGTGCAGCGGAGCACGAATGTCTGGAAATGACGTGGTTGTAGGTTGGCAGGTCGAACCTATCACTCCAAATAGTCCCACAAGTGCTCTATGGAGTTGAGGTCTGGCGATTTCGCCGACCAAGGGAGAACGGAGACATCACTCTGGTGTTTCTGGAATCAGTCACGCACTCCGTTAGCGACTCGGCACGGAGCATTGTTCTGTTGGTGGAGACCATTACCACCAGGGTTAATATCCAACATGAAGGAATGCATCTGGTTAGTGGGGAAAGATAGGTAGCCATTGGCGTTCAGGGACCCATCCAGTATTACCAGGGGTCCCATGTCATACCAGGAAAGCATCCCCCCAGACAGGCACACTACAGCCGCTGGCTTGCACGTGACTGATAAGCATGTCCGGCTGTCAGTTGTTGTGTGTCTGCCGCCGTATCCTCTACTGCCCGTCACTTTTGTTGAGTAGAAACCTCGATTCATCGGAGAAGGCAACCTTTTTCCACTCTTCCATTGTCCAATACCGGTATTCCCATACGAACTACCGGCGTCGTTGACGATGGGCCTTGGTTAATATGGGCGGCTTGACGCAGCGACGACTCCTGATACCAATGCATAACACGTTTCGCTCTACTGTTATCGTGGTTCCGTACCCGAGTGCTCCAGCGTTCATTTGCCTGGTCAATTGTTGCACTGTTGCGCCTCGATTGTCCTTTACTAGTCAGCGGAGGCGACATTTTTACTCCGGGACCGATACTCTTTGGGGATCCACAGTTATGACGTCGGGAGGTACTCGGTGTACCAGCGGTTCATTCGTGACACACCCTTACTACAGAACCTCGCGAATAGCCCACGAGGTCTGCTGTTTCTGAGATGTTTTCATTCTTGGCACGGTAGCAGATGATCATTCCTTTTTGACACGTAATGCACTATGGCTCATCTGTCCTGGTTGGCTGCGTATATCTCCATGTGGTCTACCTTATCACGTGCACTCTGTGACGCGCATTGGGGGTACACTGTGACTGCGTGGGTTGTAATATTATTCTGATACGACAGTTTAATTTGAGATGGACAATTCATTATATTGGGTTGGTTTGAATGCAATGTCCGGCACGAACAAGCAGTAGAGACAGGCCCCCCACCACAGCGGAATCAAACTACCCACAGGTATTGCGGGTATTACGTCATAGTTACTATAAATAACTAGAACGTGTGTGAAGAACTAGGTTCCGGCATGGTTTGTTTGGACGTAACGTGGCTTGCAAAAGAAACATGCAGACGCCGGATTCGAGAATCGTTTTCCTGTATGAATTTAAACTGGGTCCATTCTGCAGGAATTGCAGCTCGAGATGTTAACAAAACGTTTATGGAGAATACAGCCAACGAACTAACCATTCGGCGGTGGTTTGCGTGAACTTTCGGAGCGGAGATACCGACTTGCAAAACGAAGGACGTGATCACCGACCTTTTGCTGTTTCTGACGATGTTCTGTTACGTGTGGTTGAAGCTGACCACCGAAAAACGCGTCGAGAGATAGCGGCAGAGGTAGGTGTCCACCACACGATAGTTGTTCGGCGTCTGCCTGCGCTGTGTAACGTCAAAAAGCTGGACATGTGGCTGCCGCATGGGTTGACAACTGCCAACAAGACTAGGCGTTTGGCAGTCTGCACGTCGCTGCTTGTCAGGAATAAACAGGATCCTCTACTGCATCGAATCGTCACCTGCGACGAGAAGGGGGTCTTTCATGATAATCGCAAACGATCTCCACATTGGTTAAGCAAGTCACTGCCTGAGCGGGATGCATTACATTGCCCTTATGCGTCATAACGTGCGTAAATATGGTTCGATTTCGATGAAATTTTAGTATGTCGTAGGGGACCACTGGGGACGAACGCTATTGAAAATGGGCAAAATGGGGTCAAAGGTCAGGACCTAGGATCGGGATCCATTCCATCGCCCTTGTGCGTTATAACTTACGTAAAAATGCTTCGATTTCGATGAAATTTTAGTGTGTCGTAGGGGACCACTGGGGACGAACCCTATTGAAAATGGGTGAAGTGTCAGGACATAGGAGCAGGATGCATTCCATTGAAATTAAGCGTCACAACTTGCGTAAATATGGTTCGATTTCGATGAAATTTTAGTATGTCGTAGGGGACCACTGGGGACGAACCCTATTGAAAAAGGGTGAAGTGTCAGGACATAGGAGCAGGATGCATTCCATTGAAATTATGCGTCACAACTTGCGTAAATATGGTTCGATTTCGATGAACTTTTAGTATGTCGTAGGGGACCACTGGGGACGAACCCTATTGAAAATGGGTGAAGTGTCAGGACATAGGAGCTGGATGCATTCCATTGAAATTATGCGTCACAACTTGCGTAAATATGGTTCGATTTCGATGAACTTTTAGTATGTCATAGGGGACCACTGGGGACGAACCCTATTGAAAATGGGTGAAGTGTCAGGACATAGGAGCTGGATGCATTCCATTGAAATTATGCGTCATAACTTGCGTAAATATGGTTCGATTTCGATGAAATTTTAGTATGTCGTCGGGGACCACTGGGGACGAACCCTATTGAAAATGGGTGAAGTGTCAGGACATAGGAGCAGGATGCATTCCATTGAAATTATGCGTCACAACTTGCGTAAATATGGTTCGATTTCGATGAACTTTTAGTATGTCGTAGGGGACCACTGGGGACGAACCCTATTGAAAATGGGTGAAGTGTCAGGACATAGGAGCAGGATGCATTCCATTGAAATTATGCGTCACAACTTGCGTAAATATGGTTCGATTTCGATGAACTTTTAGTATGTCGTAGGGGACCACTGGGGACGAACCCTATTGAAAATGGGTGAAGTGTCAGGACATAGGAGCTGGATGCATTCCATTGAAATTATGCGTCACAACTTGCGTAAATATGGTTCGATTTCGATGAACTTTTAGTATGTCGTAGGGGACCACTGGGGACGAACCCTATTGAAAATGGGTTAAGTGTCTGGACATAGGAGCTGAATGCATTCCATTGAAATTATGCGTCATAACTTGCGTAAATATGGTTCGATTTCGATGAAATTTTAGTATGTCATAGTGGACCTCTGGAGACGAACGCTATTGAAAATGGGCAAAATGGGATCAAAGGTCAGGACCTAGGATCGGGATCCATTCCATCGCCCTTGTGCGTTATAACTTACGTAAAAATGCTTCGATTGAGATACATCGTAATCATGTTGTTCCGGAAGTATACTTTGCTGGTTCTGTTGAATATCATCGAAATGGGGTCAAAGGTTAGGTTATAGGAGCGATAATTATTATCCAGCCATTATCCTCATAACTTGAGTAATAACTTTGGTAATGATACCTGGTATGTTGAAAAGCGTATCATAACCAATGCATTGCATGATTTTACCAACTTGTTATTTTTTTATGCTAGTCGACATAATTTCATATGGTTCATGATTCGTTAAAACACGTTTTCCTGTCATTTGAATAGTTTTACCAATTTGTTGGGTTTATTTCTACAGATATAATTCGAGGGTAGCTCTAAGAACGTTGTCTGACTGTGTATGTGTATGTGCATGTATAACCACTCACTCTTTTATTGTAGCAGTACAAAAGAAATAAAGCTCTGATTTGTTCGCTTGCTTACTGTTTTTTTTTTTTGTATTTTATTTTAACTTCTTATTTGAAAGCAGTAAAACAACTGTGTGGCAATAATAACTCAATCCTTGAAGCTCCTTTCTTAAAAGCCGAGGGGAAATATTGCTTAATCCAAGGCTAGCAATTCTTTTCGTAGAATTAAAACCATAAAAATAGTAGTCGCGTTTATAAGAAATAAAAAAAAAAAAAAAAAAAAAAAAAAAAGGAAAGGGTACCCATTACAAACCCATCGATCTGCTGTCTTCTCTGTGGAACTTCAAGAACGGTACTGTTCCGTAATTGAGAATGTTCCCATTATACGACCAAGGAAATTACTTCAAAAGCGCAGAAAAACGCAAAGAACAAGGAGGAAAAAAGGAACTCCGAGCAATTAAATGTCTTAGTAATTGCACGCTGCGCCATTATTTCACAAACTACAATAATCCTGGCACAGTTGGGGGTGTTTTGGCATTGTTTTAATGAAATAAAATGATTGCAGTTGAGATTACTACAAGCGGGATTCAAAGCCGAAAAAAAAACAGAATAAAGACATTAGTTTATGTTATTTTTCGCATACAATAGCCAAAAATTTCCGCGCAAGAAAACCTTTTATGTAACAAGAATTAGAATTTCGGAATGGATAAAATATGCATGCTGTTTTTTCCCCTTCGTCCTATTGCCTCAATGGAAAAAAAAAGCCATTTTGTTTCGTGTTCAATATTTAACATAATGACCGGAGATTTTAACACTACGCAATAAAGAAAAAAAATCACTATTATTTCGCTTCTTTTCATTCTAAGAAGGAAAACATCTAACAGAAATACAAAAAAAGTGTTCTTTAAATACAGGGGACACAAAAAAATATATGAAAAAACATTGAGAACTTTAAATATGTATCTAAATGGGGGAATTACTGGAAACAAAAGGATATGTGTTCTTATTTTGAAGAGGATTTGTGTTCTGTTATTATCATTTAAAAGATCTTTATTTGCTCCATTGGGATTGCAAACTGGAATTTGTAAAGAATCCATCTTTTAATGGACACATTAGATGAAAACTGAAGAATATAGATATATAAAAGCACTTTTAAAACGTGTCGTTTTTTTATAAACACTAGGGAATATCTGAAACAGTGAAGATTTCCAGAATTTCATTTTTACATTTACTTCCTTTTTCCTCGCAGAAAATGTACATTTAGTACAATTTTGGTGTTTCAAAACGAAATGAAGCGTACTTCAATTACATTCAAACAATGATTTCATGAAGGAGACTGAAGTTAAGTATGTCAGTGAAATGAATTCAACAAGATGGGACTTTAAGTTTTAGATGCTAATGTAACATACGCGGGGAAGTGATTGAATACGTCACATACCGTTATGGGATAGCTGATACATACATGTCTGGTTCATTTGCCCGAAGTTTACTTCACCGAAGGGTCACTTGACCGAAAATCACTTCACCGAAAGATCATTTTTGGAAAGGTACATTTCACCGAAAGGTCACTTAATCGAAAAGTTTATTTCCTCGAAAGGTCTCTTTACCTAAAAGTTCATTTCATCGAAAGATCATTTCACCGAAGGGTCACTTGACCGAAAATCACTTCACCGAAAAGACTGGTTCACCGAAAGATCACTTTATCGAAAGGTACATTTCACCGAAAGGTCACTTAATCGAAAAGTTTATTTCCCCGAAAGGTCTCTTTACCTAAAAGTTCATTTCATCGAAAGATCATTTCACCGAAGGGTCACTTGACCGAAAATCACTTCACCGAAAAGACTGGTTCACCGAAAGATCACTTCATCGAAAGGTACATTTCATCGAAGGGTCACTTAATCGAAAAGTTTATTTCCCCGAAAGGTACATTTCATCGAAGGGTCACTTAATCGAAAAGTTTATTTCCCCGAAAGGTACATTTCACCGAAAGGTCACTTAATCGAAAAGTTTATTTCCCCGAAAAGTCTCTTTACCTAAAAGTTCATTTCATCGAAAGATCATTTCACCGAAGGGTCACTTGACCGAAAATCACCTCACCGAAAAGACTGGTTCACTGAAAGATCACTTTATCGAAAGGTACATTTCATCGAAAGGTCACTTAATCGAAAAGTTTATTTCCCCGAAAGGTCTCTTTACCTAAAAGTTCATTTAATCGAAAGGTCATTTCACCGAAGGGTCAGTTTATCGAAAACTTTAGATTTCAATACAGGATCTGTTGAAGCATGGTGCAAGTTCGGCAGACAGGCCACCGAAACGTTAGGGGATTATACTTTTGATTTCTCCGTGCCGCAGAGAACGCAAAGATTTAGTTTTAAGACCAAACTTTTTTTTTTTTTTAGGACAATAAAATTTGCTAAAAAGAACTCGGCTTAGGTCTTTTTAGCATGTTCATAAGGTTTTTATGAAAGTCATGTTCAATGCTCATGTTCATAAGGTTTACGTAAAAAGTAAAATTAGTAATGTTGCACATTTTTTCAGGCAAAAAAAAAATCAATTTTAGGGCCCTAGGTCTCGGCTTAGGCCTTTGTAGCAAATTTTAAACGTGCGTGCTCATGCTCATTAGGTTTACATAAAAAGTTACTTTACATTTTATGTAATGTTTATGAATATGAGTAGGGTTAAAATCTGTTAAAATAGCCTGTATCTAGGCCTACGGTCAAAAAATTAATTCTTTGTACTTGAGTAAAAGTGGAACATTATTTACTTGATTTACTATGTAACCCTTATGAATATGAGTTCGGAGGATTAAAATTTGACAAAAAGACACATGGGGGAAGTGTTTCATAGAAATTAAAAATGCATTTTGTTTGCAATCCGATAATGTTTAGGTGACCAGTTTTTCAAATACCCGCACCACACTCCAACAGATCTCTAACTACAAAATTCTAAGTTTTCGGTAAGCTGACATTCAGTGAAATGATCTTTCGATATAATGAACTTTTAGGTAAAATAATCCTTCGGTGAAATGAACTTTTGGTCACGTGACCTTTGGGTGAAATGAACTTTTCGTTCAAGTGACCCTTCGGTGAAATGTACTTTTCGATCAAGAGATTTTCGGCCAAGTGACCTTTCGATCAAGTGAACGATACCCGATACATACATACATACATACATACATACATACATACATACATACATACATATGACTAAGCTGATATTTGATATTCTGAGGTTAGCTCCTCACAGAAAGAACTTACTTTTGTTGTATCAAATGTCTCCATTTACAGCGATCTCGGCACACAGCTCGAGCTTCACTAACATCCATCTCATGCCATACACAACGTGTTTGTACTTCATACTTATTATATTTTTTCTAATGCAGACCCAAACAACACACAACGTTTCAGATATGTATCAATAATGCCACAATCTCTCATTTTCGTTACACTTTCAGAGATATCTTACAATTACGTTTCAGCAAAATCTATTTTTGGAACATAACTCTTTGTACATTACGGTTATGTTAAAAATCGCATTCACCGATACTACTGTTTTATAGTTTCCATTGTACATAATTGCTACCTTGATGTTACATTCTGGCGTTATTTAAGATTTTTGGTTTAGCAACGGCGTGGATGTGCATGCTCATTTATGCCATTCCATCGGAGCACTCTTGTAGTCGTATTTCCACCAGCTACTGGGAAATTCTTTGGTGATACTGTCGTTCTCGAATTAGCTAGTTAGTTGATTTAATATTTCATCCTTTTTTTTGTGATTCAAGATCATCTGAAAGTAAGTAATTGTTTTGATTATTATAATATTTAAATACTAAAAAGCAGTTTATAAAATTTAAGTAGATGGCTGTGTTGTTGTTTTAGTATACTATACCAGCATATTTTTATTTTACTTGAAGCTGAGAAATGTTCATATTGGTAGGTATTTAGAGAAATGACGAATTTGATTTTCCTTCTTTTTTTCGCTGAAATACAGTCTATTCCACATGTACAATAGAAATTCGACATCCTCATTTGGGACCGATTTTTATTTCTTTTTGTTTTCAATACTGCCGGCCACAAAAATTGCAACACCAAGAAGGACACGAGATAGCAAAGCTAGATTTACTGGACACATAATAACAGATACAAAGATGAAACGATTGAGATTACAGGCCCGTGCGACTTGCGGAACACGCAGACATCAATAGATCGTGTGGCCCTCATGGCTGGCAATAATGGCCGCTACACGCCGCGGCATCGAACGAAAGAGGCTTTGGGTGTGATCTTGAGGTATGTCGGTCCAGACTGCTTCTACACGTCGCCACAGTTCATCAGGCGTATCCGCGGGTGGTGCTTGCCGGGCCACTCGGTGGCCGATCAGCGACCAGACGTGTTCGATGGGCGACATATCGGGATAACAGGCGGGCGACGGCAGCAGTGACACCTGGTGGGCCGTGTAGAATTGTTGCACGATGTGTGCCACCTGCGGGCGCGCATTGTCCTGTTGAAACGTGGCCGCTGGCAGGTCCTGCATGTAAGGGAGGAATACAGGCTCCAAAACGTCGGAGATGTAGCGGTGGCTATTGAGTGTACCAGCGATGCGTACCAGAGGGGTGCGGGGGACATATCCAGTTGTGCCACAAACCATAACTCCGGGTGAAAGACCGGTATGGTGATGCATAATGCAGGCGTCATACAGTCTTTCGCCGCGGTGCCGCCTCACGCGGATCCAACCATCGTGGTGTTGCAGGCAGAAGTGGGATTCGTCGGAGAAGACAATGTTGTGCCATTCCATAGTCCAAGAGCGGCCTTCAACGGCCCACTGCCGCCGCACTCGCCGGTGGTGTAACGTCAATGGTAATCGGAGCCATGGGCGCCGTGCGATAGTTCCCAGCTCTTGCAGACGACGTCGAACGGTACGTGCTGACACAGATTGTTGCGACACACACCCTTATTTCTGCGCTAACGTTCGTGATGTGGCGGTGCGAGCCGTCAATGTCCGCAGCAAAACATGCCGGTCCTCTCGTTTGGTGGTGCGGCACGGCTGCGGCAATCGCTCACGTTCGTCCGTCCGTCTCTCCTGCGCCCACCGAATCAATACTCGCCTCACTGTGGCTGGATGTCGTTCCACACGGGCGCCGATGTCTCGGTACGATAAACCGCTGTCGCGATAAGCCACTATTCGTCCTCTGTTGCACTTCGAAACGTGATGGAATGAATGACTGCCGTATTCTACGACGAGGCATCAGGAAGCTTCCTATGCACAGGTCCGGCAGCACAACACACTTCCACTACTTACACCACGCCTTCTGTGCACCCTTCTTATAGTGCTTTTTGGTGGCGTGCCGGGTGCACAGGATTTGCATATGCCCTGCAATGCTAATCGTTTGCATGTCCTCTCGCGGGCGACGCATGCTGCGAATTTCCGGCCAATCGGATGCTTCCTTCTTGGTGTTGCAGTTTGTGTGGCCAGCAGTGTATAAACGCCGCCACTGTGCCCAATGGACCGCGGACTGCGTTGAACTTGTGAAAATTTAAACTACTCGTAGTACGACTGTTATTGCTTTTGAAACAGCTGTCGCGTGTAATATCTTTCATTGTGATTTTACAAAGTTTATTAAAACTATAATGTTCAACGTAGTAAATACGTAATAGCAATATGATGATGTCACAACTATCTTCCAAATACGTAACATTAATGTAACGAACTTACAAATATCTGTCAAATACGTAGCAGTAACATGAAGTCGGTATTTTGAATTTACAAAGACTATTCACTTTAACGTGTTGGTTATATTTCAAAGTTATGTAACGTTTGAGGACATTTTGACGTAACCATAAGGTTTCTGAAACATTACTGTTACATTGCGCAACGTAACTGAAGAGTCTCAATGTTTCAGTGCTACTTACGTCTAACATATGCGAAATATTCTGTGCTGTGTGGGGACATTCCTGAATCTGATCCACCCATGCTTTCTTTGGCTATCATTTACCTTTCCTTCCTGCCACTTGGGTTAAATAAATTTTCTTAGTAAGCATCTTATCACTAAACATTGCCAAACCACCTAAGAATCTTAGCCTCTACGTTACAAATAACATGTTGCCTCACATTATGCATCTGTAATACATCTTAACTCCTCATATTACCAGAGCGTATCTACCCACAAACCCCTCGTAAGTAACGCATCTCCCCAGCATACAAACGGCTGCTATGACTGTTCTGTAGTTCGCAGGTTTCACTGCCATTCATAAGAGTAGGAACAATTGCACTTTCATACACAGCCATTCGGGACTTTCTTGAGAACCCATCATACCTGTGAAATCCTCTGAATTTCAACAGAGTTCACTCGCCTACTAATTTCGCCATTTGTTATCTCTGTAGAAAATGCTGCCCAATTATGGGATAGCTAATAATGGCAGATATTAATTTGTAAAGGGCCATCAGGGAGCAGCACAATCCAGCTTACTGATAGTATAACATTGCAGAAGCCAGATATCGTAGGCGCATGTCCAGCTCAGATTACAAATTGCGACATTGCTCGTGGAGTGTACGACCGAAGAACAGCGTGCTGTTGTACGGTTTCACTAGGCAAAAGGACCCCCTGAAAGTGATATTCATAAGAAGTGTTTCCTATTAATTGTGATAAATGTTTGTGGCTTTAATCAGTACACAACGGGGTCGATAAATTTTCTCAAGGACGCTGAAAAGTTGCTGATGGAGACCGACCAAGAAGTCCTGTTTAGATTACGACAAAAGCAACACTGTTGAAGTTGGAAGAAATGATACGAGCCGTTAGGCTAGTAACGATAGGCAGTGTAGCAACTGTAACAGGGCGTTGTTATCATGGTTCAGCCTACAACAAAGTTTATGATAGTTTGAATTTTCGGAAGTGGTTGTTGCCCAGAGAACTGAATCAGAAACACAAGATGAACCGTACGGGCTGTCCTTGCAACAATTTCTCTCTCTCTCTCTCTCTCTCTCTCTCTCTCTCTCTCTCTCTCTCTCTCTCTATATATATATATATATATATATATCATCATCATTGTCAACCATTATCAATCCACTGCTGGACGAAGGTCTCCCCAAGTTTCCTCCACAACGGTCTGTCTTGTGCCAGTCTCCTCCATGTCACCCCAGCATACTTTCCGAATTTCATCCACCCATCTCCCATGTGGTCTTCTTCTGGGTCTTTTCCTGTCCCTTGGAATCCAATCTAAAATTTCGGCTGTCCATCGATGATCTGTCCTTCTGGCAATATGTCCAGCCCATTGCCATTTCAGGGATTTAACTCTGATCATGATGTCTTCCACTCTTGTCATTTTTCGGATCCACGAGTTCCTCTTCTTATCTCTCCTGGTTACACCAAGCATGCACCTCTCCATGCTGCTTTGAGTTGTCTGCAGCCTTTGTATGTCTCTTTTAGTTAAGGTCCACGTCTCTGCACCATACGTAAGCACTGGAAGGATGCATTGATCAAACACTTTTCTTTTAAGACATAATGGCATATTGCTCTTGAAAATTATGCTGTTTCTTCCAAAAGCTCTCCAGGCAAGTTTTGTACGCCGATTAATTTCTTCATCAATGTGACCCTCACTTGATATCTGCTGTCCAAGATAAACGTACGTGTCTGTTATCTCCAGCTTTTCTCCATCAATCGATAAATCTTCATTTCTTGTAAAAGCATTGAACATCACTTTTGTCTTCTGAAAGTTCATTTTTAATCCCACTTCTTTACTCTTGTCAGCAAGTTCCTGGATCATACTCTGCAGCTCTGATGGGGTAGTTGCAAAAATGACTACGTCATCAGCAAAACGAAGGTGGGTTAGATAATCTCCATTAATCTTTATCCCCTTGTTTTCCCAGCTCAGCGACTGAAAAACACCCTCCAATGTGGCATTAAAGAGCTTCGGAGATATGGTGTCACCTTGTCTCACTCCCTTTCCAATTTTTACGTGTGTTGTATTTTCAAACAGCCTAATCTTTGCACTTGCATTTTCATAGATGTTAGTAATAATATTAATGTATGCATCTTCAATACCGCAGGTTTTCAGAGCCATTGTAACTGCTGATGGTTTCACCGAATCAAAGGCTTTCTCATGATCGATAAAAGCCATGCACAATGGAAGTTCATATTCCCTCGCTCTTTCAATTAGTTCTCTCAGCACGTGGATATGATCTATTGTGCTGTAGCCACTCCTGAATCCAGCTTGTTCTCTCGGTTGAGCCATGTCCAGTGTTACCTTCAAGCGGTGTGAAAGAACTTTAGTGAAGATTTTATAAACTACTGATAGGAGGCTGATAGGTCTGTAGTTTCCGAGATCCTCAATGTCAGCTTTCTTATGTAGCAGGATCATTGTAGCGGTGTTCCAATCCTCAGGAATCTTTCCTTCATTAAGGCATCGAGTGAAAATTTGGGCGAGTACTGTTTCGATTTCTCCATTTGCTTCTTGTATGATGTCTACAGTAATTCCATCTTCTCCTGGAGCTTTTCCTCGCTTCATGTTCTTGATTGCATGTGCAACTTCTGCTGGAAGGACTGGAGGAACTCTGGTACTGGTATCTTTCATGATGTCTGGAGTGCATGTATCATCCCTTTCATATAATTTGGAGTAGAAATCTTTCACTCTTGTCAAAATTTCGCCTCTATTTCTTGTTACAGAACCATCTTCTTTTCTCAGTGCCATAATCTGTTTTCTTCCCTTACTGAGATGTCCCTTTGCTATCTTTAGGCTTTGGTTGTTTTCAATTGCTTTCCTCACTAGTTCACAGTTGAATTTCCTTACGTCTTCAGTGATTCTTTTTCTTACTGTCTTGCATAGCTCTATATATTCCACTTTGGAAGTCACATCTTCTTTAGTTGTCCTCATCTCTCTTCTTTTTTGCATCAACATTTTGGTTTTCCTGATAATTTGTTCACATGCAACTTGTTCTTAGACCCAGCTAATTTTGTTGCTGTTTCCATAAGAGCTTTGGTTATTTTTCTGTTAACTTCAGAGATGTCCACTTCTTCCGATGTTAGGCCTTCTAAAGCAGAGAACCTGTTCTTCAGTTCTAACTTGAAGATATTATGGTGTTTTTTAAGGTTGGTTATGTCAATAGATTTGTTTGTCTTATGAGCTTGCCACGTTCAAGTTTAGTGTTGAGGGGCATCTTACATCTCACCAATCTATGGTCACTACCTGTGTTGAACTTGTTTAGCACACTGCAGTCTTCTATGACGAATTTTTTGTTACACATAATAAAATCAATTTCACTTGCCGTCCCATTTGGATGTCTCCATGTCCATTTCCTGTGTGGCTTTTTCTTGAAGAAGGAGTTCAAGATGAAAAACCCTTCTGCCTCTGCAAACTCAACGAGAGCATTTCCACGCTGGTTTCTGTTGCCATGACCGAATTTACCTACTGAAGTTTCATTCTGTTGCCGTTGCCCTATTTTTGCATTGAAATCTCCCATAATTATTTTCAAGTGCTGCTTAACTTTATTATTTAGATGACAAATTTCCTCATAAAATTCTTCAATTTCTTCTTCAGGATGACTTGTGGTGGGTGCATAAGTTTGAATAATCTGAGCCTGGTATCTTTTCGAGAGTTGGATAACAAGTCGTACAGCTTTGTCAGAGGAACTTTCAACTTCTACAACTTTATCCTTGAGTTTCTTGTTTATTATAAATCCAACACCACTAGTTCTGCCAGTATCTGTCCCACGATAGTAGAAGAGATGTCCACTTTTCAGTTCGATGAGATCTTCTCCTTTTCTCCTTACCTCACTTAGCCCCACGATGTCCCACTTGATCCTTTGTAGTTCCTCTTCCAATTCAAGAAGCTTTGAATCAGAAGATAGGGAGCGTCCATTGTAAGTAGCCAAGGTCAGCATCAAATGGCAGCCTAGTCCGGTCCTCGGGGATTCTTAGCACCCTCTGCCTTCATGTCGCACTGGCCGCTGCCTTGGCCAGGTACATTCCAGCTGCCGGAGACTGAGGGCCAAGATTTAAGTTGTGGAATCATTTTGGAGGGGTTTGGCCATAACTCACCACGCTGGCCAAGCGGGTTGGTGAGTGTGGGATAGAATTTCCTCTAATCCCGATGGTATAGTTATACCGCTATGGGCGGTCGTCAGAGCCACTTTAGTGGGAACAGGATGCACCACTAGAAGGCGGGGTTGACATTTGTCAAGGAGAGGCTGTGATGTTACGCATCACCTGACCTTACATCCCATATATATATATATATATATATATATTCATGTGATGGAGAATATATGATTAATGCGATTGTTAGTGGAACGAATCATGGATGCATCCCTACCAATCCGAATCAAAGCGTACTTCAATGCAATGGAAACACCGCTCTTAACTTTCAAATAAGAAATTCCAAATGTCCTCCCAGTAGGGAAAGTTATGATTACAGAGTTTTGGGATTAGAAAGGAGTGCTATTAGACCATTTCCAGAGGCGAAGTGAGAGAGAATGTGAATGCTGCATCGTACTGTGAAATTCTGTTGACGCTTCGGGACGCGATTCGAAAAAAAAAGTCCAACTCCACTGACTAGAGGAATACTGCTCCAATATGACAATGACAGACCATACAGGGCTTGAGTTACCCTGCTGAAAATAGAACAACTAGGCTGATAACTTTTTGGACATCCGCCTTACAGCCGCGACTTACTAACGTTTCGTGGGTGAGGAAGAGATTGAAGGTGAAGTGCGAATGCTGCTGAGACAGCAGATCCAAGATTTTTATGCTGCACATTTCGACGCACTGATAAAACGACGGGATAAGTGTATCAATATTGGTCGAAATTAGGTTGAGAGATAAGGAAATGTAAAATTAATAATAAATATTGCTGAGGCAGCAGACCCAAGACTTCTATGCTACACGTTTCGACGCACTGATAAAGGGTATCAGTATTGGTAGAAATTAGTTGAGAAATAAGGGTAAATGTAAAGAGGTAATAATAAATATGGTTGAGACATCAGACCCAAGGCTTGTATGCTGCGGGTTTCGAAGCACTGATAAAGCGATGGGATAAGTACATCAATATTGGTAGAAATTATGTTGTGAAATAAAAGGAAATGTAAAGGTAATAATAAATGTATTTTCAAGTTCATATCTCACTTAGTATTTTTAAATAACTGCTTGTGAATTATTTACTGACTTCTTCACGTATTATTACGAACACTTGTCTGCTACAGCATTGCACAAAACTTGACCGTGAAACCAGTCTCAATTCCATGTGTCCTGAAATCAAATGGTTGCGCATATCGTACACAAAATATCTGAAAGCATAGAACTATGTGACGATATCGTATACAGAATATATGAAAGCATAGAACTACATGACGATATCGTACACAGAAGATCAGAAAGTATAGAACTACGTTGCGATCACAGAGTATCAGAAAGCATAGAACTACGTGATGATATCGTATGCAGAATATTTAATATCATAGAACTACCTGACGATATCGTATACAGAATATGTGAAAGCATAGAACTAAGTGATAATATCGTATGCAGAATATCTGAAAGCATAGAACTACCTGACGATATCGTATATCAGAATATCTGAAAGCATAGAACAACTCAATGACATCGCAGAATATCTGAAAGCATAGAACTACGTGACGATATCGTATACAGAAGATCAGAAAGCACAGAACTACACGACGATATCGTATACAGAATATCAGAAAGTATAGAACTATATGACGATACACACAGAATATCTGAAAGCATAGTAGAACAACGTGACGATATCGCATACAGAATATAATGACTAAATGCTAATATCAGAAAAAAGTGGTTCATTACATTTTGATCAGTTCATGTGTTTTATTTAATTTTTATTTTGTCTTTTTAAAATTTTTATGCGAGAAATTGCTAACATTATAAGTGCAATGTATTTGAGGGTTCTTCCTTATTAAGTGTCTTCGGTTTTAATTATAATTTTTTTTATTGTTTTTGAGAAAAACTGGAAAAGGAAAGTAAAAATATTTAATCAATATCGTCCACGTGTTTTGAACAAAAAAAAGATAAGTTTCTCGGCGGAGCGATTGTTGTTTAAGTTACAAAAATAATCTCTGAGAAACGTGTGGTTTGAGATCCATATATGCTAGGTCGAAATGAAGCTAATCTTTGTGTAGGTAGTTTTTGTATCCTTCACACAAGCGTCTCGTTCTCTTTCAAACCTTCAAATTAACTTTATTAGTATCGTTGAGGAATGGGGCTCATCGCACAAATATTAGAGGAAGACGGTCACGTATTTTAATAAAAAGAAGAAAGTCAAGTATTGAATGATCAGCAACTTTCCATAATTACCCAGTATTTTCCAGAATATTCATCGACAGAGCAGAAGCAATAGGTAATTTCAATTTTGTTTTCATCTTCATTAATATCAGGTATTTTTATTTTTTACGTAATTACTGGATAATATCTGATGTTCGCAATCACGCTGTGTAACAAATTAAAAAACAATTTTAATTCCTTTTTCAAAACCATACTATTTAGTAGATGCACGTCTATTGCATGTATAAGAAACATTTTGCAGCAGAAATTAATGACAAAACGCATAATGAACTACATGTATATATATCCGTTTTATCTTTTCTCATATTAGAACTTTATAAATCAGTTCTGTTCAATTGGATTTAAAATATCCAAAAACAAAAATTGCATACACTGTGGTCTGGAAAAGAAACACAGACAAAGTGACAGATGCCGTCAGCCTGAAATTTTCAAAATAAAATACCTTATTTTTCGGCTTATAAGTCGAAAGTGAAGTGCTAAATTTCTTAATTTCCTTTTCTTCGGTCACAGGCAAGTCGATCCTGAGTATAAGAAAAGGCTATAACAAATAAAGTTAGTATTCGGAAGTTGATATGGAGTATAAGTGAAATGGGTTAAATTTCTCAATTTCCTTATTTTCATTTATAACTCGATCCTTAGTATGAGACGAAGTCAGAACAAATACAATTAGTATTCAGAAGTTTACATGAAGCCGAAGTCGAAAGGGTTAAGTTTCTCAATTTCCTTATCTTCTTACATAGATAAGTCGATCCTGAGTATAAGATGAGGCTAGAACAAATATAGTTAGTGTATAGGAGTCAATATGGGGTATACGTAGAATGGGTTAAATTTCTCAATTTCCTTACCCTCATTCACAGACAAGTCGATCCTGAATATAAGACGAGGAGGGAACAAATACAGTTTATCTTCCGAAGTTGATATAGAGTATAAGTCCAAAGGGTTAAACTTCCCAATTTTCTTATCTTCATTCATAGATAAGTCGACCCTGAGTATAAGACGAGGCTAGAACAAATACAGTTAGTGTTCAGAAGATGATATGGAGTGTTGGTGAATTGGGATTCAAAAATCAAATACGCTATAGAGGAGCGGACAAAGAATGTTTATGAATTGGATTTAAAAATACAACGGACCATAGGATTGCGGGTAAAGAGTGCTTGTGAATGGGATTCAAAAAATCCCACAAGCCTGAGGAGGGCGGATAAAGAGTGCCTGTGAATTGGGTTCCAAAAATTAAACAGGCCTTTGGAGAGCGAATAAAGAGTGTTGGTGAATTGGGATTCAAAAATCAAATATGCCTTAGGAGAGCGGATAAAGAGTGTTTATGAAGTGGGAATAAAAATCCAACCTATCTTAGCAGGGCGGGTAAAGAGTGTTTGTGAATGGTATTCAAAAAATCAAACAGGTTTTAATAGAGCAGATAAAGAGTGTTAGTGAACTGGAATTCTTAAAATCAAACAGGCCTTAGGAGGGCACATAAAGAGTGTTTGCAAATTTCGATTAAAAAGAAATCAAACAAGACTCCGGAGGGCGGATAAAGAGTGTTGGGGAATTGGGATTCAAAAATCAAATATGCTTTAGGGGAGCAGATAAAGAGTGTTTATAAACTGGGATTAAAAATCCAACATGCCTTAGGAGGGCGGATAATGTGTATTTGTGAATGGTATTAAAAAAATTCAAGTAAATTTTAGGAGGACGGAGAAAGAGTGTTAGTTAATTGGAATTCAAAAAATCAAACAGGTCTTAGGAGGGCGGATAGAAAGTGTTTGTAAATTGGGAATTAAAAGAAATCAAACAAAAATTAAAAAATCAATCAGGCCTTGGGAGTGGATAAAGAGTGCTTGTGAATTGGGTTTCAAAAATCAAACAGGCCTTAGGGAAGCGGGTAAAGAGTGTTTGTGAGTGGTATTAAAAATATCAAACAGGATTTTGTCTGGCGGATAAAGAGTGTTAGTGAGCTGGAATTCAAAAATCAAACACGCCTTAGGAGAGCGGATAAAGGGTGTTGGCGAATTGGGATTCAAAAAAACAAATGTGCCTTCTGGGATCTGATAAAGAGTGTTTGGGAATTGGGATTCAAAATCCAACAGACCTTAGAACGGCGGGTAAAGTGTGTTTGTGAATGGGATTCGAAAAAATTAAACATTCCTTAAGGGGGCGAATAAAGAGTGTTTGTGAACTGGAATTCAAAAACTCAAACAGGCCTTTGGAGAGGGGATAAAGATTGTTTGTGCATTGGGATTAAAAAGTAATCAAACAGGTCTTAGCAGGTCGATAAATTATGTTGGTGAATTGGGATATTAAAAATCAAACAGGGCTTGTGGTGGATAAAGAGTATTTGGGATTCAAAAATCAAACAGGCGTTAGGAGGGCGGATAAAGAGAGCTGGTTAATTGGGATTCAAAAGTCAAATATGCCTTAAAGGAGCGGATAAACGGCGCTTATGAATTCGAATTAGACCTGAGGAAGGCGGGTGAAGAGTATTTGTGAATAGGATTCTAAAAAATCAGACCTTAAAAGGGCGGATGATGAGTGTTGGGGCAAAAAGAAACAGGTCTTAGGAGGGCGGATTTTTTTATCTATCAGAGATTGTACAAGGGCAATCCAAAAAGTAAGTTCGCTCTGCGCAAACATTCGCTTCAGTGTCACGCATGCTTACAGATGTGTTGCCTTATCCATTAACCACGTTCTGACGTCATTTTGTGAGGTTGTGCTTACGTTAAACTTCTGTACTGTGCATTAATAATATTGAAGGTAATAAAACGGCCTTCCAGTACGAAGTCCTCTCTCTGATAAGGTTTCGAAGTGCGAGGTGCGCAGTGGTCTAAGCGATGGCCTCAGATCATTCGTCTGAACGGGGTCCAGGTTTGAATCCCGGTGAGGCATGGATGTTTTGTTTGTCTTACGGCACTGGCTATCTCCTTCCCAAGAACCAGTGACCCTAAATTAGGGACGGGCGACTGCTTATAGCCCATTGAGTTGCTCACGGTGGTCGTTAAACCTCCAATCAAAAAAAAAGCGGGTCGCAGAATATTTGGTGGAGACAGTGAATGAAAACACGAGTAAGAACCGACGCTTCACGATTTCTGATGTTTCTGAACATTTCCCTGAAGTTTCGAAATCATTACACAAAGGGCTTCATTGCAGTAGAGCGTGTGCACAATTGGTGCCAAAGAGGTTGACGGAAGAGCACAAAACGAGCTCATGGAATCTGCTTTGGAATTTCTGGGGCTGTACGCTAAGGAATGCATAATGATGTTTCAAGCCGTATAGTGACGGAAGATGAGACTTGGGTCACTCACATCACACCTGAATCGAAACACCAGCTTTTGCTATGGAAACAGATGGACTCGGATACGGCCAAAAATTTTAAACAGACGATGGCAACGAGGAAGGTCATGGCCACTGTCTTTTTGAACAAGGAATTAATTTTGTTGGTGAAATATATCTCTAAAGGCTATAATGAATAAAACGTCTTCTAAGCTTCTTCGAATGGTTGTTGTTTTGTTAATTATAACATGAATAAACTTTCCTGCTAGTAGTGTAGTAATAATAATAAACAAGCTTTTAACTGCTAGTAAGGTTGTAGTAGTAATTAAGATGAATAAAGTCTTATGCTGGTTGTTAATAATAACAACTAATGAAATAAACCTAACAGCCAGACAGAGGTCTGACAAAACTATGAACTGAGAAAAACGTACTTACTAGAACAACTTTTTATTTAGGGAAAACTTCTAGTAGTATTCAACATACATTTCACGGGTCACACAGCTACTCAATAAAACGTAGCTCCTTGCACATGAACGAAGCTCTAATCACATAAACGAAGATCTCTTTACACACATAAAACAAAGCTCTCCCTACGCACATCAACAAAAAGCTCTCTCCATATAAACAAAAGCTCTCCTAGGTATCGTTGAACGCGCCTATTTATATTGGCTACCACCACGTCATGACTTACACTCATTGCCAGATCTCATTCAGCGGGAGAAATAACATCTCGTTCAGTAAGAAGATAATTTTCATAGAAAAATAAAATAACCAGAGATAGCAAAATCAAAAGGAAAGTGAATCTAGAGTATACGTTACAAGGCACGAGAGAGTAAACGCGGCTGTTTATTGAGCGACACTGAGGAAGTTTTTCCTCGTGCTATTGAAAAGAAAACGGCGCGGCATATTGGGCAAGGGAGGTTTTCTTCTCCGTGATAACGTAAGGCCTTGTTATACGAATGTGACTCAAAACCTGGACACCAAATTTGAATGGGAGCAGCTCGACTACCCTCCCTCTTAGCCCCCAGTGACTATCATTTGTTCCTCCTCTTGAACCGTTTTCTTTCCGTCCAGAGATTTGATGACGACGATGAGCTGAAGACGACGGTTAAGCGGTGGCTCAAAACTCAGGTGGCAAACCCCTATGAGAGGGTATCCAGAAACTTGTGCCACGATATGACAAATGTCTTAACATCCACGGGGAATATGTTGAAAAGTAGATTAAGGTATGTAAAACCCAGGAAACCGACTTCTATGATGATGGTATCCAGAAACTATGTGCCAAGATATGACGAATGTTTTAACATCCACGGGGAATATGTTGAAAAGTAGATTAAGGTATGTAGAACCCAGGAAACCGACTTCTATGAAGAGGGTATCCAGAAACTTGTGCCACGATATGACAAATTTCTTAACATCCACGAGGAATATGTTGAAAAGTAGATTAAGGTATGTAGAACCCAGGAAACCGACTTCTATGAAGAGGGTATCCAGAAACTTGTGCCACGATATGACAAATGTCTTAACATCCACGAGGAATATGTTGAAAAGTAGATTAAGGTATGTAGAACCCAGGAAACCGACTTCTATGAAGAGGGTATTCAGAAACTTGTGCCACGATATGAAGAATGTTTTAACATCCACGGGGAATATGTTGAAAATAGATTAGGTATGTGAGACCCAGGGGGCAGACTTCTATGAGGAGGGTATCCAGAAACTTGTGCCACGATATGACAAATGTCTTAACATCCACGGGGAATATGTTGAAAAGTATATTAAGGTATGTGGAACCCAGGAGGCAGACTTCTATGATTAGGGTATCCAGAAACTTGTGCCACGGTAGGACAAATTCCTTAACATGCACGGGGAATATGTTGAAAAGTCGATTAAGGTATGTAGAACGCAGCGGGAAGATTTCAATCAGGAGGGGATTCCGAAACGTGTGCCACGATATGACAAATGCCTTAACATCAATGGTGAATATGTTTACAAGTAGATTAGGGTATATAGAACCCAGGGGGCAGAATTATATGAGGAGGGTATGCAGAAATGTGTGCGACGATATGACAAATGCCTTAACATCCACAGGGAATATGTTGAAAAGAAGATTAAGGCATGGAAAACCCAGGGAGCAGAATTCTATGAAGAGGGTATCTCGAAACGTGTGCCACGATATGACACATGGCAAATGCATTAACATCCACGCGGAATATGTTGAAAAATCAGAGTAAGGTATGTAGAACACAGGGGTCAGAATTTTATGAGGAGGGTATGCAGAAATGTGTGCGACGATATGACAAATGCCCTAACATCTACACGGAATATATTGAAAAGTAGATTAATGTATGTAAAACCCAGGAGGCAAACTTCTATGAGGAGAGAACCCCGAGACTTGTACTACGATATGACAATAGCCTTAACATCCATGGAGAATATGTCGAAAAGTAGATTAAGGTATGTAGAACCCAAGGGGGCAGAATTCTATGAGGAGGGTGTGCGAAAACATCCACGCATTCACGCAAAATATGCTGAAATGTAGATTAAGGTCTGTAGAATGCATCGCAAATTTAAAATCAGTTATAAGTTTTTTCGTTTTAACTTCAGACGGTACATACTTTTCTGGATGGCCCTGGTACAATCTATGAGTCCAAAATTAAATTTTTACTTTATCCAAATTTGCTTAGGACTAGATCAAAGTAAGTCAGGACTAGTGATTTGTTTTCATTCCAGTTAGTCTCTGACTAAAGGAGCAAAAAAAAATTATGAATCCTATTTTGTTGAATGGATTTATGCTTACGCTTAAGGATTAACTCAATCTCTCTTTTACTTGTAGATTTAGCTTTACTTTGATACACGGATTAAACCACTTCGTTTGTAATAGCAGAAATCTTAACATGGAAGTGAAGAAAATGAAGAAGTGTAGACTTTAAGAAAATGTCCAAAATTATTAGGTAGTGCTTATGACATGCCAAATCCACGTTTATTCCATAATCCAGCACTTCAGCACGTCAGATCGTCGACACAAATCATTCCGTTCTCAACAACCAGACGGATACGCTTTATGTATCATATGAAACCATGTATTTAAAACATTGCTCGTATGGCATTGCTCTCAACTCTGAATAGAATATGCTCATCGAGTACATATAGAAATCCCTCTACTTTCTCCACATTGAATATCGTTCGAACATCTTCTCTTACGTTGCTCTAACATTGTGCTCATCTCAGAATTTTCAATACGTATTATCTACGTTTGTTCGCACTTTGGCCCACTGCCAGGCTGCAAACCTTTATAAGCTCGTCGGGAAAATCATTATGGCATTAAATCAGAAAACATTTAATGAAGAAAAACCAAATTTACAGTAGAACATGATAACTTAAAAGGAAGATTAAATGAAAGGTATACGTTACAAGATGCACAGCGTAATATGGCCACATTGGCATTTTCGGAATAAATTAAAGAGCGTCATGGTCATTGCAGCTCCCTTATTCAGTTAACCTGCAAAAGAAAAACCCCGCGATTTCATTCTTCAGTTAACGCATCAGAAATATTGTCAATGTTTTTCTGATTTGACGACGGAGAGTCAGAACTTTTATTTCCTCTTCGCTTTGTTAACTTCGGAGCGCCACAACATTCATGATCTCTTTGCAAAGTTAAGAGGAGCTAAGAATCTAAAATTCTCCGCGACTTCTTCACCGAGTTAATTTAAAAGCATTCCCTGAGTTAATTTCGGGGCATCACAGCCTTCTCCATCCATCATTGAGTCACCTTCGCACAGTCGTAGCTTTTTCTACCAAAATGCTGAGTTAACTTCGGAGCATCACAGCCTTCTCCATCCATCATTGAGTCACCTTCGCATAGTCGTAGCCTTTTCTACCAAAATGCTGAGTTCACTTCGGGGCGCCGCTCCGGTGGCGCAGTGGCCTAAGGCACTGGCCTCTGATCATTCGTCCGTAAGGGGTCCGGGTTCGAATTCCGGTCAGGCATGGATGTTGTGTTTGTCTTACGGCACTGGCTGTCCCTTCCCTGGAACCAGTTGCCCTAAATTAGGGACGGGCGACTTCTTATGAGCAACTCAATGGGCTTATAGCCCATTGAGTTGCTCATGGTGGTCGTTAAACCTTCAATAAAAAAATAATAACTTCGGGGCATCACAGCCTTCTCCATCCATCATAGTGTCACCTTCGCACAGTCGTACGTTTTTCTACCAAAATGCTGAGTTAAATTCGGGGCATCACAGCTTTCTCCATCCATCATTGAGTCACCTTCGCACAGTCGTAGGCTTTTCTACCAAAATGCTGAGTTAACTTTGGGGCATCACAGCCTTCTTCACCCATCATTGAGTCACTTTCGCATAGTCTTAGCCTTTTCTACCAAAATACTGAGTTAACGTCGAGGCATTACAGCCTTTTCGATCCATCATTGAGTCACTTTCGAATAGTCGTAGCCTTTTCTACCAAAATGCTGAGTTAACGTCGGGGCATCACAGCCTTCTCCATCCATCATTGAGTCACCCTTGCATAGTCGTAGCCATTTCTACCAAAATGCTGTGTTAACTTTGGGGCATCACAGCCTTCTCCATCCATCATTGAGTGAACTTCGCACAGTCTTAGCCTTTTCTACCAAAATGCTGAGTTAACTTCGGGGCATCACAGCCTTCTTCACCCATCATTGAGTCACTTTCGCATAGTCTTAGCCTTTTCTACCAAAATACTGAGTTAACGTCGAGGCATTACAGCCTTTTCGATCCATCATTGAGTCACTTTCGAATAGTCGTAGCCTTTTCCACCAAAATGCTGAGTTAAATTCGGGGCATCACAGCTTTCTCCATCCATCATAGAGTCACCTTCGCACAGTCGTACGCTTTTCTACCAAAATGCTGAGTTAAATTCGGGGCATCACAGCCTTCTCCATCCATCATTGAGTCACCCTTGCATAGTCGTAGCCATTTCTACCAAAATGCTGAGTTAACTTCGGGGCATCACAGCTTTTTCCATCCATCATTGAGTCACCTTCGCATAGTCGTAGCCTTTTCTACCAAAATGCTGAGTTAACTTCGGGGCATCACAGCCTTCTCCATTCATCATTGAGTCACTTTCGCATAGTCATAGCCTGTTTTACCAAAATACTGAGTTAACGTCGGGGCATTACAGCCTTTTCCATCCATCATTGAGTCACTTTCGCACAGTCGTAGCCTTTTCTACCAAAATGCTGAGTTAACTACGGGGCATCACAGCCTTCTTCATCTGTCATTGAGTCTACTTCGCATAGTCGTAGCTTTTTCTACCAAAATGCTGAGTTAACACTGAAAGCCCAGAACCTTTGCGACATCTTTGATAAGTTAACTTAAAAGGGAAAATACCTTAGCGACCCCTTTGCTGAGTTAACTTAAAATGGAAAAACCCTTCGCTACCTCTTTGCTGAATTAACTTAAAAGGGTCAAGAAATCCTTCGCGACCTTTTTACTACGTTAACGTAAAAGGCAAAAACACTTCGGGATCTTTTTGGTGAATTACTTTAAAATGGAAAGACCCTTCGCAACCTCTTTGCTCAGTTAACTTCGGACTCTTCGTTATCTCTTTCCTCAGTTATTTTCAGAGCTTCATAGGCTTGCTACACATGGTGATTGTAAACTTCATCAATAAAACAAGAGGGGTCATTGTACACATAAATACGAACAATATTTGCAATGGAACCTAGGGCCGCATTCTACTGAAAAGAAAAGAGTCAAGTTACAAATCCACGTTGAGGCTTCAACAGTGAAAACAAAGAGACATACCTAATTTATGAGTTGTACAATTCCAATCGCATCAGAGAAACACACAAAGGTGCTGCTCAAACTGGCGTCCAAGGGCGTCGTTGCGCAGTCCACACCGGCGAATAAAGGACTGTCGCACCCTCTCGTAGACTCCCGATGTGATGTTGATCTTGTCTGCAGCAACAGCGTTTTGCGCAACGATATCTTACAGAGAGTGTACAGGTGTCTCGTACACCAATGTTTTCATGTGCCCCCAGAAGATGTCCAGTGGATTAAGGTCCGGAGAGCGTGGAGACCAAGCCACAAATCCAACGAGATCTTCCAGAGAGTGTACAGGTGTCTCGTACACCAATGTTTTCATGTGCCCCCAGAAGATGTCCAGTGGATCAAGGTCCGGAGAGCGTGGAGGCCAAGCCACAAATCCAACGAGATCTTCCAGAGAGTGTACAGGTGTCTCGTACACCAATGTTTTCATGTGCCCCCAGAAGATGTCCAGTGGATTAAGGTCCGGAGAGCGTGGAGGCCAAGCCACAAATCCAACGAGATCTTCCAGAGAATGTACAGGTGTCTCGTACACCAATGTTTTCATGTGCCCACAGAAGATGTCCAGTGGGTTAAGGACCGGAGAGCGTGGAGGCCAAGCCACAAATCCATCGAGATCTTCCAGAGAGTGTACAGGTGTCTCGTACACCAATGTTTTCATGTGCCCCCAGAAGATGTCCAGTGGATTAAGGTCCGGAGAGCGTGGAGGCCAAGCCACAAATCCAACGAGATCTTCCAGAGAGTGTACAGGTGTCTCGTACACCAATGTTTTCATGTGCCCACAGAAGATGTCCAGTGGGTTAAGGTCCGGAGAGCGTAGAGGCCAAGCCACAAATCCACAGCGTCCAATCAACCTCCCGGGATATGTCGCATTTAGGAAGTATCGGACCTCCGTGGCAAAGTCTTCTGGGGCCCTATCATGCATAAACCACATGTCCCTCCGTGTGGTGAGTGAAACATCCTGAAACAGACCGGGAAGCACTTGCTCCAGGAACACACGCAACGCTAGGCCGGTCAGACGTATACGTAAATTATCATGTGATGTTCGTACGGCATTATCGCTGAACGGGTTCGGCTGCGTTTTAAAATGTTTGCTCCTCATCGTCTACGCATGTGTTAAACGCACCTGATTTGCATCTTGTGCTTCTCATGCATTGGTTAGAACTCCGTGTGCATGCTGGTCGTTTTTCAGACGTGCTTTTTTCTAGCACTAGGAGGGGAATGCGGCCGTAGGTTCCATTGCGAATATTGTTCTCCTTGATGTGTACTATCACCCTTCTTGTTTTGTTGAAGGAGTTTACAATCACCATGTATATTTGCTCAGTTAACTTCGGAACGTCAGAGTCTTCGAGGCATCTTTGCTGACTTGATTTAGGAGTGTTAATCCTTAGCGATCTCTCTTATGAATTAAATTAAGAGTGTAAACTCTTTCACGATGTTTTGTTTGTTAGCGTATTAGTGTAAACCCTCGCGAAAACTTTGTTGCGTTATCTTCGAAACTTTTGCTATCGCCGTTGTGAATTAACCTCGGAGATTCATAGCCTTCGGTATCTAACTTTGTTGCGTTATCTTCGAAATTTTTGCAAACGCCGTGGTGAATTAACCTCGGAGATTCATAGACTTCGCTATCTAAGTATGTTGCGTTATCTCCGAAACTTTTGCGATCGCTGTCATGAATTAATCTCGGAGATTCATAGCCTTCGGTATCTAACTTTGTTGCGTTATCTTCGAAATTTTTGCAAACGCCGTGGTGAATTAACCTCGGAGATTCATAGACTTCGCTATCTAAGTATGTTGCGTTATCTCCGAAACTTTTGCGATCGCTGTCATGAATTAATCTCGGAGATCCATAGCCTTCGGTATCTAACTTTGTTGCGTTATCTTCGAAATTTTTGCAAACGCCGTGGTGAATTAACCTCGGAGATTCATAGACTTCGCTATCTAAGTATGTTGCGTTATCTCCGAAACTTTTGCGATCGCTGTCATGAATTAATCTCGGAGATTCATAGCCTTCGGTATCTAACTTTGTTGCGTTATCTTCGAAATTTTTGCAAACGCCGTGGTGAATTAACCTCGGAGATTCATAGACTTCGCTATCTAAGTATGTTGCGTTATCTCCGAAACTTTTGCGATCGCTGTCATGAATTAATCTCGGAGATTCATAGCCTTCGGTATCTAACTTTGTTGCGTTATCTTCGAAATTTTTGCAAACGCCGTGGTGAATTAACCTCGGAGATTCATAGACTTCGCTATCTAAGTATGTTGCGTTATCTCCGAAACTTTTGCGATCGCTGTCATGAATTAATCTCGGAGATTCATAGCCTTCGGTATCTAACTTTGTTGCGTTATCTTCGAAATTTTTGCAAACGCTGTGGTGAATTAACCTCGGAGATTCATAGACTTCGCTATCTAAGTATGTTGCGTTATCTCCGAAACTTTTGCGATCGCTGTCATGAATTAATCTCGGAGATCCATAGCCTTCGGTATCTAACTTTGTTGCGTTATCTTCGAAATTTTTGCAAACGCCGTGGTGAATTAACCTCGGAGATTCATAGACTTCGCTATCTAAGTATGTTGCGTTATCTCCGAAACTTTTGCGATCGCTGTCATGAATTAATCTCGGAGATTCATAGCCTTCGGTATCTAACTTTGTTGCGTTATCTTCGAAATTTTTGCAAACGCCGTGGTGAATTAACCTCGGAGATTCATAGACTTCGCTTAATTCACCACGGCGTTTGCAAAAATTTCGAAGACTTCGCTTAATTCACCACGGCGTTTGCAAAAAGTATGTTGCGTTATCTCCGAAACTTTTGCGATCGCTGTCATGAATTAATCTCGGAGATTCATAGCCTTCGGTATCTAACTTTGTTGCGTTATCTTCGAAATTTTTGCAAACGCCGTGGTGAATTAACCTCGGAGATTCATAGACTTCGCTATCTAAGTATGTTGCGTTATCTCCGAAACTTTTGCGATCGCTGTCATGAATTAATCTCGGAGATTCATAGCCTTCGGTATCTAACTTTGTTGCGTTATCTTCGAAATTTTTGCAAACGCCGTGGTGAATTAACCTCGGAGATTCATAGACTTCGCTATCTAAGTATGTTGCGTTATCTCCGAAACTTTTGCGATCGCTGTCATGAATTAATCTCGGGGATTCATAGCCTTCGGTATCTAACTTTGTTGCGTTATCTTCGAAATTTTTGCAAACGCCGTGGTGAATTAACCTCGGAGATTCATAGACTTCGCTATCTAAGTATGTTGCGTTATCTCCGAAACTTTTGCGATCGCTGTCATGAATTAATCTCGGAGATTCATAGCCTTCGGTATCTAACTTTGTTGCGTTATCTTCGAAATTTTTGCAAACGCCGTGGTGAATTAACCTCGGAGATTCATAGACTTCGCTATCTAAGTATGTTGCGTTATCTCCGAAACTTTTGCGATCGCTGTCATGAATTAATCTCGGAGATTCATAGCCTTCGGTATCTAACTTTGTTGCGTTATCTTCGAAATTTTTGCAAACGCCGTGGTGAATTAACCTCGGAGATTCATAGACTTCGCTATCTAAGTATGTTGCGTTATCTCCGAAACTTTTGCGATCGCTGTCATGAATTAATCTCGGGGATTCATAGCCTTCGGTATCTAACTTTGTTGCGTTATCTTCGAAATTTTTGCAAACGCCGTGGTGAATTAACCTCGGAGATTCATAGACTTCGCTATCTAAGTATGTTGCGTTATCTCCGAAACTTTTGCGATCGCTGTCATGAATTAATCTCGGAGATTCATAGCCTTCGGTATCTAACTTTGTTGCGTTATCTTCGAAATTTTTGCAAACGCCGTGGTGAATTAACCTCGGAGATTCATAGACTTCGCTATCTAAGTATGTTGCGTTATCTCCGAAACTTTTGCGATCGCTGTCATGAATTAATCTCGGAGATTCATAGCCTTCGGTATCTAACTTTGTTGCGTTATCTTCGAAATTTTTGCAAACGCCGTGGTGAATTAACCTCGGAGATTCATAGACTTCGCTATCTAAGTATGTTGCGTTATCTCCGAAACTTTTGCGATCGCTGTCATGAATTAATCTCGGAGATTCATAGCCTTCGGTATCTAACTTTGTTGCATTATCTTCGAAATTTTTGCAAACGCCGTGGTGAATTAACCTCGGAGATTCATAGACTTCGCTATCTAAGTATGTTGCGTTATCTCCGAAACTTTTGCGATCGCTGTCATGAATTAATCTCGGGGATTCATAGCCTTCGGTATCTAACTTTGTTGCGTTATCTTCGAAATTTTTGCAAACGCCGTGGTGAATTAACCTCGGAGATTCATAGACTTCGCTATCTAAGTATGTTGCGTTATCTCCGAAACTTTTGCGATCGCTGTCATGAATTAATCTCGGAGATTCATAGCCTTCGGTATCTAACTTTGTTGCGTTATCTTCGAAATTTTTGCAAACGCCGTGGTGAATTAACCTCGGAGATTCATAGACTTCGCTATCTAAGTATGTTGCGTTATCTCCGAAACTTTTGCGATCGCTGTCATGAATTAATCTCGGAGATTCATAGCCTTCGGTATCTAACTTTGTTGCGTTATCTTCGAAATTTTTGCAAACGCCGTGGTGAATTAACCTCGGAGATTCATAGACTTCGCTATCTAAGTATGTTGCGTTATCTCCGAAACTTTTGCGATCGCTGTCATGAATTAATCTCGGAGATTCATAGCCTTCGGTATCTAACTTTGTTGCGTTATCTTCGAAATTTTTGCAAACGCCGTGGTGAATTAACCTCGGAGATTCATAGACTTCGCTATCTAAGTATGTTGCGTTATCTCCGAAACTTTTGCGATCGCTGTCATGAATTAATCTCGGAGATTCATAGCCTTCGGTATCTAACTTTGTTGCGTTATCTTCGAAATTTTTGCAAACGCCGTGGTGAATTAACCTCGGAGATTCATAGACTTCGCTATCTAAGTATGTTGCGTTATCTCCGAAACTTTTGCGATCGCTGTCATGAATTAATCTCGGGGATTCATAGCCTTCGGTATCTAACTTTGTTGCGTTATCTTCGAAATTTTTGCAAACGCCGTGGTGAATTAACCTCGGAGATTCATAGACTTCGCTATCTAAGTATGTTGCGTTATCTCCGAAACTTTTGCGATCGCTGTCATGAATTAATCTCGGAGATTCATAGCCTTCGGTATCTAACTTTGTTGCGTTATCTTCGAAATTTTTGCAAACGCCGTGGTGAATTAACCTCGGAGATTCATAGACTTCGCTATCTAAGTATGTTGCGTTATCTCCGAAACTTTTGCGATCGCTGTCATGAATTAATCTCGGAGATTCATAGCCTTCGGTATCTAACTTTGTTGCGTTATCTTCGAAATTTTTGCAAACGCCGTGGTGAATTAACCTCGGAGATTCATAGACTTCGCTATCTAAGTATGTTGCGTTATCTCCGAAACTTTTGCGATCGCTGTCATGAATTAATCTCGGAGATTCATAGCCTTCGGTATCTAACTTTGTTGCGTTATCTTCGAAATTTTTGCAAACGCCGTGGTGAATTAACCTCGGAGATTCATAGACTTCGCTATCTAAGTATGTTGCGTTATCTCCGAAACTTTTGCGATCGCTGTCATGAATTAATCTCGGAGATTCATAGCCTTCGGTATCTAACTTTGTTGCGTTATCTTCGAAATTTTTTGCAAACGCCGTGGTGAATTAACCTCGGAGATTCATAGACTTCGCTATCTAAGTATGTTGCGTTATCTCCGAAACTTTTGCGATCGCTGTCATGAATTAATCTCGGAGATTCATAGCCTTCGGTATCTAACTTTGTTGCGTTATCTTCGAAATTTTTGCAAACGCCGTGGTGAATTAACCTCGGAGATTCATAGACTTCGCTATCTAAGTATGTTGCGTTATCTCCGAAACTTTTGCGATCGCTGTCATGAATTAATCTCGGAGATTCATAGCCTTCGGTATCTAACTTTGTTGCGTTATCTTCGAAATTTTTGCAAACGCCGTGGTGAATTAACCTCGGAGATTCATAGACTTCGCTATCTAAGTATGTTGCGTTATCTCCGAAACTTTTGCGATCGCTGTCATGAATTAATCTCGGGGATTCATAGCCTTCGGTATCTAACTTTGTTGCGTTATCTTCGAAATTTTTGCAAACGCCGTGGTGAATTAACCTCGGAGATTCATAGACTTCGCTATCTAAGTATGTTGCGTTATCTCCGAAACTTTTGCGATCGCTGTCATGAATTAATCTCGGAGATTCATAGCCTTCGGTATCTAACTTTGTTGCGTTATCTTCGAAATTTTTGCAAACGCCGTGGTGAATTAACCTCGGAGATTCATAGACTTCGCTATCTAAGTATGTTGCGTTATCTCCGAAACTTTTGCGATCGCTGTCATGAATTAATCTCGGAGATTCATAGCCTTCGGTATCTAACTTTGTTGCGTTATCTTCGAAATTTTTGCAAACGCCGTGGTGAATTAACCTCGGAGATTCATAGACTTCGCTATCTAAGTATGTTGCGTTATCTCCGAAACTTTTGCGATCGCTGTCATGAATTAATCTCGGAGATTCATAGCCTTCGGTATCTAACTTTGTTGCGTTATCTTCGAAATTTTTGCAAACGCCGTGGTGAATTAACCTCGGAGATTCATAGACTTCGCTATCTAAGTATGTTGCGTTATCTCCGAAACTTTTGCGATCGCTGTCATGAATTAATCTCGGAGATTCATAGCCTTCGGTATCTAACTTTGTTGCGTTATCTTCGAAATTTTTGCAAACGCCGTGGTGAATTAACCTCGGAGATTCATAGACTTCGCTATCTAAGTATGTTGCGTTATCTCCGAAACTTTTGCGATCGCTGTCATGAATTAATCTCGGAGATTCATAGCCTTCGGTATCTAACTTTGTTGCGTTATCTTCGAAATTTTTGCAAACGCCGTGGTGAATTAACCTCGGAGATTCATAGACTTCGCTATCTAAGTATGTTGCGTTATCTCCGAAACTTTTGCGATCGCTGTCATGAATTAATCTCGGAGATTCATAGCCTTCGGTATCTAACTTTGTTGCGTTATCTTCGAAATTTTTGCAAACGCCGTGGTGAATTAACCTCGGAGATTCATAGACTTCGCTATCTAAGTATGTTGCGTTATCTCCGAAACTTTTGCGATCGCTGTCATGAATTAATCTCGGAGATTCATAGCCTTCGGTATCTAACTTTGTTGCGTTATCTTCGAAATTTTTGCAAACGCCGTGGTGAATTAACCTCGGAGATTCATAGACTTCGCTATCTAAGTATGTTGCGTTATCTCCGAAACTTTTGCGATCGCTGTCATGAATTAATCTCGGAGATTCATAGCCTTCGGTATCTAACTTTGTTGCGTTATCTTCGAAATTTTTGCAAACGCCGTGGTGAATTAACCTCGGAGATTCATAGACTTCGCTATCTAAGTATGTTGCGTTATCTCCGAAACTTTTGCGATCGCTGTCATGAATTAATCTCGGAGATTCATAGCCTTCGGTATCTAACTTTGTTGCGTTATCTTCGAAATTTTTGCAAACGCCGTGGTGAATTAACCTCGGAGATTCATAGACTTCGCTATCTAAGTATGTTGCGTTATCTCCGAAACTTTTGCGATCGCTGTCATGAATTAATCTCGGAGATTCATAGCCTTCGGTATCTAACTTTGTTGCGTTATCTTCGAAATTTTTGCAAACGCCGTGGTGAATTAACCTCGGAGATTCATAGACTTCGCTATCTAAGTATGTTGCGTTATCTCCGAAACTTTTGCGATCGCTGTCATGAATTAATCTCGGAGATTCATAGCCTTCGGTATCTAACTTTGTTGCGTTATCTTCGAAATTTTTGCAAACGCCGTGGTGAATTAACCTCGGAGATTCATAGACTTCGCTATCTAAGTATGTTGCGTTATCTCCGAAACTTTTGCGATCGCTGTCATGAATTAATCTCGGAGATTCATAGCCTTCGGTATCTAACTTTGTTGCGTTATCTTCGAAATTTTTGCAAACGCCGTGGTGAATTAACCTCGGAGATTCATAGACTTCGCTATCTAAGTATGTTGCGTTATCTCCGAAACTTTTGCGATCGCTGTCATGAATTAATCTCGGAGATTCATAGCCTTCGGTATCTAACTTTGTTGCGTTATCTTCGAAATTTTTGCAAACGCCGTGGTGAATTAACCTCGGAGATTCATAGACTTCGCTATCTAAGTATGTTGCGTTATCTCCGAAACTTTTGCGATCGCTGTCATGAATTAATCTCGGAGATTCATAGCCTTCGGTATCTAACTTTGTTGCGTTATCTTCGAAATTTTTGCAAACGCCGTGGTGAATTAACCTCGGAGATTCATAGACTTCGCTATCTAAGTATGTTGCGTTATCTCCGAAACTTTTGCGATCGCTGTCATGAATTAATCTCGGAGATTCATAGCCTTCGGTATCTAACTTTGTTGCGTTATCTTCGAAATTTTTGCAAACGCCGTGGTGAATTAACCTCGGAGATTCATAGACTTCGCTATCTAAGTATGTTGCGTTATCTCCGAAACTTTTGCGATCGCTGTCATGAATTAATCTCGGAGATTCATAGCCTTCGGTATCTAACTTTGTTGCGTTATCTTCGAAATTTTTGCAAACGCCGTGGTGAATTAACCTCGGAGATTCATAGACTTCGCTATCTAAGTATGTTGCGTTATCTCCGAAACTTTTGCGATCGCTGTCATGAATTAATCTCGGAGATTCATAGCCTTCGGTATCTAACTTTGTTGCGTTATCTTCGAAATTTTTGCAAACGCCGTGGTGAATTAACCTCGGAGATTCATAGACTTCGCTATCTAAGTATGTTGCGTTATCTCCGAAACTTTTGCGATCGCTGTCATGAATTAATCTCGGAGATTCATAGCCTTCGGTATCTAACTTTGTTGCGTTATCTTCGAAATTTTTGCAAACGCCGTGGTGAATTAACCTCGGAGATTCATAGACTTCGCTATCTAAGTATGTTGCGTTATCTCCGAAACTTTTGCGATCGCTGTCATGAATTAATCTCGGAGATTCATAGCCTTCGGTATCTAACTTTGTTGCGTTATCTTCGAAATTTTTGCAAACGCCGTGGTGAATTAACCTCGGAGATTCATAGACTTCGCTATCTAAGTATGTTGCGTTATCTCCGAAACTTTTGCGATCGCTGTCATGAATTAATCTCGGAGATTCATAGCCTTCGGTATCTAACTTTGTTGCGTTATCTTCGAAATTTTTGCAAACGCCGTGGTGAATTAACCTCGGAGATTCATAGACTTCGCTATCTAAGTATGTTGCGTTATCTCCGAAACTTTTGCGATCGCTGTCATGAATTAATCTCGGAGATTCATAGCCTTCGGTATCTAACTTTGTTGCGTTATCTTCGAAATTTTTGCAAACGCCGTGGTGAATTAACCTCGGAGATTCATAGACTTCGCTATCTAAGTATGTTGCGTTATCTCCGAAACTTTTGCGATCGCTGTCATGAATTAATCTCGGAGATTCATAGCCTTCGGTATCTAACTTTGTTGCGTTATCTTCGAAATTTTTGCAAACGCCGTGGTGAATTAACCTCGGAGATTCATAGACTTCGCTATCTAAGTATGTTGCGTTATCTCCGAAACTTTTGCGATCGCTGTCATGAATTAATCTCGGAGATTCATAGCCTTCGGTATCTAACTTTGTTGCGTTATCTTCGAAATTTTTGCAAACGCCGTGGTGAATTAACCTCGGAGATTCATAGACTTCGCTATCTAAGTATGTTGCGTTATCTCCGAAACTTTTGCGATCGCTGTCATGAATTAATCTCGGAGATTCATAGCCTTCGGTATCTAACTTTGTTGCGTTATCTTCGAAATTTTTGCAAACGCCGTGGTGAATTAACCTCGGAGATTCATAGACTTCGCTATCTAAGTATGTTGCGTTATCTCCGAAACTTTTGCGATCGCTGTCATGAATTAATCTCGGAGATTCATAGCCTTCGGTATCTAACTTTGTTGCGTTATCTTCGAAATTTTTGCAAACGCCGTGGTGAATTAACCTCGGAGATTCATAGACTTCGCTATCTAAGTATGTTGCGTTATCTCCGAAACTTTTGCGATCGCTGTCATGAATTAATCTCGGAGATTCATAGCCTTCGGTATCTAACTTTGTTGCGTTATCTTCGAAATTTTTGCAAACGCCGTGGTGAATTAACCTCGGAGATTCATAGACTTCGCTATCTAAGTATGTTGCGTTATCTCCGAAACTTTTGCGATCGCTGTCATGAATTAATCTCGGAGATTCATAGCCTTCGGTATCTAACTTTGTTGCGTTATCTTCGAAATTTTTGCAAACGCCGTGGTGAATTAACCTCGGAGATTCATAGACTTCGCTATCTAAGTATGTTGCGTTATCTCCGAAACTTTTGCGATCGCTGTCATGAATTAATCTCGGAGATTCATAGCCTTCGGTATCTAACTTTGTTGCGTTATCTTCGAAATTTTTGCAAACGCCGTGGTGAATTAACCTCGGAGATTCATAGACTTCGCTATCTAAGTATGTTGCGTTATCTCCGAAACTTTTGCGATCGCTGTCATGAATTAATCTCGGAGATTCATAGCCTTCGGTATCTAACTTTGTTGCGTTATCTTCGAAATTTTTTGCAAACGCCGTGGTGAATTAACCTCGGAGATTCATAGACTTCGCTATCTAAGTATGTTGCGTTATCTCCGAAACTTTTGCGATCGCTGTCATGAATTAATCTCGGAGATTCATAGCCTTCGGTATCTAACTTTGTTGCGTTATCTTCGAAATTTTTGCAAACGCCGTGGTGAATTAACCTCGGAGATTCATAGACTTCGCTATCTAAGTATGTTGCGTTATCTCCGAAACTTTTGCGATCGCTGTCATGAATTAATCTCGGAGATTCATAGCCTTCGGTATCTAACTTTGTTGCGTTATCTTCGAAATTTTTGCAAACGCCGTGGTGAATTAACCTCGGAGATTCATAGACTTCGCTATCTAAGTATGTTGCGTTATCTCCGAAACTTTTGCGATCGCTGTCATGAATTAATCTCGGAGATTCATAGCCTTCGGTATCTAACTTTGTTGCGTTATCTTCGAAATTTTTGCAAACGCTGTGGTGAATTAACCTCGGAGATTCATAGACTTCGCTATCTAAGTATGTTGCGTTATCTCCGAAACTTTTGCGATCGCTGTCATGAATTAATCTCGGAGATCCATAGCCTTCGGTATCTAACTTTGTTGCGTTATCTTCGAAATTTTTGCAAACGCCGTGGTGAATTAACCTCGGAGATTCATAGACTTCGCTATCTAAGTATGTTGCGTTATCTCCGAAACTTTTGCGATCGCTGTCATGAATTAATCTCGGAGATTCATAGCCTTCGGTATCTAACTTTGTTGCGTTATCTTCGAAATTTTTGCAAACGCCGTGGTGAATTAACCTCGGAGATTCATAGACTTCGCTATCTAAGTATGTTGCGTTATCTCCAAAACTTTTTGCGATCGCTGTCATGAATTAATCTCGGAGATTCATAGCCTTCGGTATCTAACTTTGTTGCGTTATCTTCGAAATTTTTGCAAACGCCGTGGTGAATTAACCTCGGAGATTCATAGACTTCGCTATCTAAGTATGTTGCGTTATCTCCGAAACTTTTGCGATCGCTGTCATGAATTAATCTCGGAGATCCATAGCCTTCGGTATCTAACTTTGTTGCGTTATCTTCGAAATTTTTGCAAACGCCGTGGTGAATTAACCTCGGAGATTCATAGACTTCGCTATCTAAGTATGTTGCGTTATCTCCGAAACTTTTGCGATCGCTGTCATGAATTAATCTCGGAGATTCATAGCCTTCGGTATCTAACTTTGTTGCGTTATCTTCGAAATTTTTGCAAACGCCGTGGTGAATTAACCTCGGAGATTCATAGACTTCGCTATCTAAGTATGTTGCGTTATCTCCGAAACTTTTGCGATCGCTGTCATGAATTAATCTCGGAGATTCATAGCCTTCGGTATCTAACTTTGTTGCGTTATCTTCGAAATTTTTGCAAACGCCGTGGTGAATTAACCTCGGAGATTCATAGACTTCGCTATCTAAGTATGTTGCGTTATCTCCGAAACTTTTGCGATCGCTGTCATGAATTAATCTCGGAGATTCATAGCCTTCGGTATCTAACTTTGTTGCGTTATCTTCGAAATTTTTGCAAACGCCGTGGTGAATTAACCTCGGAGATTCATAGACTTCGCTATCTAAGTATGTTGCGTTATCTCCGAAACTTTTGCGATCGCTGTCATGAATTAATCTCGGAGATTCATAGCCTTCGGTATCTAACTTTGTTGCGTTATCTTCGAAATTTTTGCAAACGCCGTGGTGAATTAACCTCGGAGATTCATAGACTTCGCTATCTAAGTATGTTGCGTTATCTCCGAAACTTTTGCGATCGCTGTCATGAATTAATCTCGGAGATTCATAGCCTTCGGTATCTAACTTTGTTGCGTTATCTTCGAAATTTTTGCAAACGTCGTGGTGAATTAACCTCGGAGATTCATAGACTTCGCTATCTAAGTATGTTGCGTTATCTCCGAAACTTTTGCGATCGCTGTCATGAATTAATCTCGGAGATCCATAGCCTTCGGTATCTAACTTTGTTGCGTTATCTTCGAAATTTTTGCAAACGCCGTGGTGAATTAACCTCGGAGATTCATAGACTTCGCTATCTAAGTATGTTGCGTTATCTCCGAAACTTTTGCGATCGCTGTCATGAATTAATCTCGGAGATTCATAGCCTTCGGTATCTAACTTTGTTGCGTTATCTTCGAAATTTTTGCAAACGCCGTGGTGATTTAACCTCGGAGATTCATAGACTTCGCTATCTAAGTATGTTGCGTTATCTCCGAAACTTTTGCGATCGCTGTCATGAATTAATCTCGGAGATTCATAGCCTTCGGTATCTAACTTTGTTGCGTTATCTTCGAAATTTTTGCAAACGCCGTGGTGAATTAACCTCGGAGATTCATAGACTTCGCTATCTAAGTATGTTGCGTTATCTCCGAAACTTTTGCGATCGCTGTCATGAATTAATCTCGGAGATTCATAGCCTTCGGTATCTAACTTTGTTGCGTTATCTTCGAAATTTTTGCAAACGCCGTGGTGAATTAACCTCGGAGATTCATAGACTTCGCTATCTAAGTATGTTGCGTTATCTCCGAAACTTTTGCGATCGCTGTCATGAATTAATCTCGGAGATCCATAGCCTTCGGTATCTAACTTTGTTGCGTTATCTTCGAAATTTTTGCAAACGCCGTGGTGAATTAACCTCGGAGATTCATAGACTTCGCTATCTAAGTATGTTGCGTTATCTCCGAAACTTTTGCGATCGCTGTCATGAATTAATCTCGGAGATTCATAGCCTTCGGTATCTAACTTTGTTGCGTTATCTTCGAAATTTTTGCAAACGCCGTGGTGAATTAACCTCGGAGATTCATAGACTTCGCTATCTAAGTATGTTGCGTTATCTCCGAAACTTTTGCGATCGCTGTCATGAATTAATCTCGGAGATTCATAGCCTTCGGTATCTAACTTTGTTGCGTTATCTTCGAAATTTTTGCAAACGCCGTGGTGATTTAACCTCGGAGATTCATAGACTTCGCTATCTAAGTATGTTGCGTTATCTCCGAAACTTTTGCGATCGCTGTCATGAATTAATCTCGGAGATTCATAGCCTTCGGTATCTAACTTTGTTGCGTTATCTTCGAAATTTTTGCAAACGCCGTGGTGAATTAACCTCGGAGATTCATAGACTTCGCTATCTAAGTATGTTGTGTTATCTCCGAAACTTTTGCGATCGCTGTCATGAATGAACCTCGATGATTCATAGCCTTCGCTAATTATCTGCTGAGTTAACTTCAGAGCTACAAAGTCTTTGCTAATTATTTGCTGAGTTAACTTCGGAAATTCAGTAACTTCCTGTCCACTTTGTTGAGCTAATTTTGGACCGTCAGTACGATTCATATCTTTTCAAGTTAATCCTAACAAATTTTCGCAATGTATAACCGAATTTAAAGATTTGGATATTATACCTTTGCAAAGAAAACATCGACAGGGTGATACAAAAGTCGCAGGACACCCTTGTATTTCAGAAACGGGAGGGGAAACAAAATATATCTGAATACCCCAGTAAATAATATGTGCGGGAGCTTATCCTTTAGACTATTTCCAGAACATGGCCGCCATCTTGAAACCGCCATTTAGGATGAAGGTCTAATTTTTCAAATGGTAAGAGGGGTCATGTTACATATCAAACAAGACAGGAATGTTCTCAGAAATCGATTGCTTTAATCAGATTTGACATATGCGTTGTGGTTCACAAGTTATCAAAACAAAAATGTTGAGATAACCATTGTTTGTTGCAGGTAATTGAAGATGGCATTGACGAAAGAGGAGAGGATTGAGGTGATCCTAATGTCTAGAGAACGCAGCTACCGTATCATAGCCGGAGACTTCAACAACCGACACCCAGAAAGACCACCAATTTCACACAGTACTGTCGCCTACCTGATATCCTAATTCTGAAAAACCTGAAATTGGGCATCAGGTGATTTGCATATATCCTTTTTGAATGAAGATGGCAATTTCCCCTGTTATTTTGAACACGATGGGCTCCACCACACCACGAAGCAAATGTTCGTTAATGGCTAGATGTTCAGTTCCCTGGTCATTGGATTTGTCGGCGTGGTCCTGTGGAATGGCCACCCAAATCTCCCGATCTTACACCAGTCGACTTTTATCTGTGGTGTTATCTGAAACACCTGGTTCATGCTGAGAAAATTCGTGACAAACACCACCTTCAGAAACGCATCCTAGAGGCCTGTAACCGCATTTATCCCGATATTCTCGTGAGGGTGCATAACGACTGGATCAAGCTCCTTCAGCTCTGTGTTCAGCAACAGGAACAACACGTTGAACACATCAAAGAGCTCCTCATTACAGGGTACTTTAGAGGTTGTAATTTCAAATATATGTGTTGATAACTTGTAAACCACAACACATATACTATATTGACAGAAGTCACCGGACACCTAGAACAGAAACACAACATAGCATTTATTGATATACATTAGTAAGGAGCCGATCTACATTTGGCCTTAATGCATGCACTGACCCTTCGAAACATGCTGTGGACAAGGTTTTGGAACACAGAGATATAGGTATACGCTTCCATTCAGTACATAATGCTGCCGCTAACAGTTGCTTAGTAGTACGCCTTGGTTCCAAACTTTTTATGAGGAGCTCTAATTCATCCCATAGGTGCTCTATGGGATAGATCAGGCTCTGTGCTAGCCAGTCCACACACGATATGGAATTATCGCCAAAACACGCCGTAATAGTCTTTATTTTATGGCTCGGTGCATTATCCTGCTGGTACCAACAAGGCTCGTTTCCATAGCATTGACACAGGGTTGGTAGGGCATAATTGTTCAGAATATCGAGGTAGACGTGCTGGTTAACAGGTTTCTCCACGATAATCAATGGGCCGGGACCATACCACTAAAAAACAGTTCCACACGAGTACACTGACTGCTCTAAACGTAATCGTAGTAACAGTACATTGTGGTAAATAGCGTTCCTCCGGCTGCCGCCATACCCACACACGGCCATCAGACTGATGGATCGTGTATCTGGATTCATCAGACCATAGGACCCGTTTTCATTGATCAACGGTCCACGATAAATGTTCTGTACACCATGCTAAACGACGAGTAGCATTGCGAGTGAAGATGGAGGATTATTAGCAGCCGCACGACCACGGTAACCCATGGAATGAAGTTATCTGGGAATGTTACGTGTACATACTGAGCTTCCAGCGTTGTTACTCACCTGTACACCGAGGTCTTGTGAAGTACTCCGTCGATTAGCTGTAACGACTCTCTTGATGCTTCGACGTCATCTATTACTGATTTTCTTTATTCTGCAGGTACCTTTTGCAGCTTCAAGCACGCCATGTGTCTTCCACTTATTCAGTACATCCAAACCAGTTGACTTAGATATGTTTAAACGCCTCTCGGTTTCTCTTATGAACAACCGACTAATATAACACCCAACAATCTTTCCTTTCTCAAAGTCAGTTCTCTCCCGCAGCGGCATTTTCAATCAAACTCACAGTGCGATATCATCGCGGTCAACTACAGGCTTGCTTTTATATCGTTTGCAGGTTTTTTCCGCATTTTTAACAACGCAGCGGAACCATTCATTTGCTTTTGAAAGGATGTCCGGTGACGTTTGTCAATATAGTGTATGTCAAAACTGATTACGGCAACCAATTTCTGAGAAAATTCTGGTCTTGTTTGCTATGCAACACGACCCCCATACCATTTGAAAAATTTGGCCTTCATCCAATACGGCGGATTTCAAGATGGCTACCTGAAATACCCTAAAAGATAGGCCCCCTCGCCGATTATTTACTGGGGTATGCAGATATTTCACTTTTCCTTCCGTTTCTGAAATCTAAGGGTGTCCTGCGACTTTTGACCCACCCTGTAGAAACGCAGAATTGTATAGTAGAACTGTATGTAGAACTGTATAGAAAGCTGGATCAACTGAATAGCAACGCACTCCAAAATTTAATTTACTATCGTTCTATACGGAAATTTATATGAAGAAAATAAGTGGTTTTCAAGCAAAAAACAAACGTTTAGCATATAATACAAGCGGAAAGCTTTGATTAAATTACTTTAATAAATAATATTCAGTAGCTGGAAAATCATATTTCTTTTATTTGTTCTGAAATATCGGTTTTTCGTATCCTTATATATATATATATTTACATATTAATATTGTATGGAGGAAATTGCTCAAAACCCTATTTGCAAAAATGTTATTAAATAAAGCTTCAGACTTAAAGAATAGCCGATCTTTTTCCGAAGACATTTTATCAGATCAATATGTCGCTGTCATTTCCTCAAAGATATTCGGTACATTACAGACCCTAGTGATTTCCTAAGATGCAAGCTGTGTAGTGATTTCCAATATGTCCTTTAATGACTTTAGAAGAATAATCGATGAATTAAAATGCGTCCTTTTAATATCATCATCCAGACATTTATCGTGGCAGTAATGAAGTCTATGATTTAGAATGTCCTTAATGGTTCGCGATATGATGAAAATTCAATTTGTTATCGATAACTTATTTTCTCAGTCCGAGACCGACGTTCGATGTAAAACAACTAGGGGATGAAACTTGTAACTTCAGTTTTTCAAACCGTCTTACAACATTTTTAATAAATTGCTCTTACGCTGAAGGCACAGTTTATTACACACACACACACACACACACACACACACACACACACACACACACACACACACACTATGACGTTTTACAGAGGTGGATCACGTGTCAAGCCGACAAATCCGCCGTGGTACATTCCATCTGTTTAGCTTAGTTGGGAGAGCAACTTACTCCGGAGTGAAGGGGTGCGATTTCGATTCCCGTCACGAACAAACTTGTTTTTCACATTGGCGCCCGAATCTAAAAGCAAGAAAGGTGACACCGAATTTTCGGGTGTAATAAGCACGTCTTTTGAATCCGTTCTGACGCAAATTAAATTTATCGAAGCCATTCAAAGTCAATGGAACCGGTATTTAAAACAATAGTATCTGATGGAAGAAAGAAATTTTTCAATCTGGTTTTTAATCCCGCAGATATTGTTGTAAACGGAAGCGTGAGCTTACGCCCTCTGGTTGCAGACTTGTGCATTAAGAAAAAATTGAATCTATATGAGAAACATTTCGCAACAGAAACGCTCTTCAACAAAGAATACAAAATTAAAATCGGACTCTGAATCAGAGAAATGGACAAATAAAAGATGTGGGTCTACGCCCCCCCCTCCGCGTAGAAACCATGCAGAAAAAAGAAGAAAATATTCCAAAGAGGTTTATCAGCGTGAGTGGCATGGGTTCAAGAAAGAATTTATTCAGTCGAGATTTTAGAAGCTCAAATTTTATGGCAACTACATCAGAAGCAATAATTAACAATTACGCCCAATAGTGACCAAAGTATTCTTTACCGAAAATTAGAAATTACATGCAAAATAATTTCCATCAGGAGCTGTATCCTCTGAAGAAAAAAATATTTTCAAATCGGAGTTTTAGAAGAAGAGATATCGGAGAAAAGGTAATTTACTTTTACGCCCCCTAGCGGCGAAATTGTGCATCGTAAAAAAAAAAAAAAAGAAATGAAGGATCATCATTCGCATAGTTCAAGCTTCCTAATGCAAGAAGAATTTTTCAAATCGGATTAATAGTTACAGTGATATGGTGTCTACAGATGGACGGACAAACCGATAACATAAGCACGATCTTTTTTTACAAAAGACGTGCTAAAAATGACTCTAATGGGGTTCTTCATGTGATGTTTGTTTCGCACATCATTTCGAACTAATGAAAAATTTCTTCTTCGTTTAAAAAATAAATAAATTAAGAATGATATGATGTTACTTACTACAGAGGTTAAGCACCTTTCAAGACGACTATTATGCGCTGATACATTCCGTCGGTGTAGTTCAGTCGGTTAGAACAACTGGCTCCGAAGAGAGAGGACGCGCGGATTTTCGTCACCGACAGATACGTGTTTTCACAAAACACACACGCACATCTCATACGTTCTTAAACTTTCCCTAGCCCGTCCTATTAACGTAACCAAAAGAAACTCCCTCCCCGCCTACCCAAGGCGGTGGGAGGGAGGGGCGGTTCTCCTTAAATAGGTCAGTTATTCCACAGTTTCTCCGCCAGGGGTCGTAGATGTATATCTTATTTTCTTCAATATCTCTACTTCTGGGAGTCCGATTTCAAAAATTCCTTCTTTGTTGGATAGTGTTTTCAGTGTGACATGTTTCCCATATAATTTCAAAATTTTCAAGTAATTCATTGACTTTCCGCTAGGAGGCGTAGAGGTAAATTGCGTTTCCCCCTATATATCTGCTTCTAAATCTCCAATTTGAAAACTTCTTTCTGCACCGGATACAGCTCCTGACGGGAAATCGTTTGCACATAATTTCTAATTTTTGTGAAAAAATGGTTTGGCCACCAGGGGGCGTAAATCTTATTTTCCGCTTCTGCTGTATTTGCAGCAAAATATGAGCTTCTAAAATCTCGATTGAAATACGTCGTTTGTAGACCGATAGTAATCATGTCGACGAACCGGTTAGAAACATTTTCTTCTTAAAATAATGCATGGTTTCTACGCCAGGGGTCGTAGATGTATATCTTATTTTTGTCAATATCTCTACTTCTAGGAGTACGATTTGAGAAATTTCTTCTTTGTTGGATAGTGTTTCTAGTGTGACATGTTTTTCACATAATTTGAAAATTTTCAAGTAATTCACAGACTTTCCTCTAGGGACGTAAAGGTTAATTGCTTTCACCCCTATATCTCTGCTTCTAAATCTCTGATGTGAAAAATTCTTTGTGCACCGGATGCAGGTCCTGATGGGAACTCCATTGCACATAATTTCAAATTTTTGTAAATAATGGTTTGGCCACTAGGTGGCGTAAGTCTTAATTTCCGCTTCTGATTTATTTGCAGCAAAATATGAACTTCTAAAATCTTGATTGAAAAAATGTCATTTTTTGACCGATACTACTCATGTCGACAAATCTGTTAGGAACATTTTCTTCTTGAAATAATGCATGGTTTCTACACCAGGAACGTAGATGTATAACTTATTTTTGTCAATATCTCTACTTCTAGGAATTCGATTTGGAAAATTCCTTCTGTGTTGGATAATGCTTCCAATGTGAAATGTTTTTCCTAAAAATTCAAAATTTTCACGCAAATCGTAGACTTTCCCCTAGGAGGCACAAAGGCAAATTGCGTTTTCTGCGTTATTTCTGCTTCTAAAACTCCCATTTGAAAAATTCTTCCTGTATTGCATACATGAACTGGTGAAAAATATTTTTCACATAATTTCTAATGTTTGGTAAAGAATGGTTTGGCCACCAGGGGCCATAAGTGTTAATTTCTGCTTCTGATGTATTTGTCGTAAAATCTGGGCACCTGAAAACTCGACTAAGTTGTCTTTTTCTTGGACCGATATTGCTCATATGGAAAATCCTTTTGTGAATACTTTCTTCCTAAAATAATGCATGGTTTTCCCACCAGGGGACGTAAAGTTACATCTTATTTTTGTCGATATCTCTGTTTCTAAGAGTCCGATTTGAAAAATTCTTTGTGTGCTGTAAAGCGTTTCCGGTGAGAAATGTTTCTCATATATATTCATGTTTTTCTTAACACACAAGTCTGCAACCAGAGGGCGTAAGCTCACGATTCCGTTTACATCGATATCTGAGGGATTAAAAACCCGATTGAAAAACTTCTTTCTTTCGTCAGATACAATTGTTTTTCATACCGGCTCCATTGACTTTGAATAGCTTTGATAAATTTAATTTGCTTCAGAACGGATTTAAAAGAGGTGCTTATTGCACCCGAAAATTCGGTGTCATCTTTCTTGTTATGTTTCTACCAGCACGGGTGCCTGCAGTGAAGAGACACCAACTGAGCTTTTTTATATCTGGCGAATGCTACTAAAAGATTAACGTCATCGCCTATGCTAGCTTACGAGTTCTGCATGAAACATATCTACCATGATTGATGATTTTACGTGACATGACATAAGCGTCAATCAACCTTGATTATATATTAAATTTAAGTTTGAGTTGCTCAGAATTTATCTTGCCCTTAGGAGTGCAACGTTTTATTTTTGTTCATTGGAGATTTAATGACCACCGTGAGCAAATCAGTGGGCTATAAGCATTCGTTCCCCCCTAATTTAGGGTCACTGCTTCCAGGGAAGGGAGGGAGTCAACGCCATAAGACAAACACAACATTGATGCATCACCGGGATTCGAACTCGGACCCATTTCAGACGAATGATCAGAAGCCATCGCTTAGATCACTACGCCAATAGGGGAGCTGTGCTCTGTTCCACTGGACGACTGCTACTGCCTAGACGAAGAGAGTACGTGCTCCGGCTTCACTGGAAATTCCGCAATCTGAATCTTAATGAGTTCACACAGTGTTACTGTAATGGATAAACATGGATCCTCCTTCAGTAATGCATGTTCTCCTTATGTTTCTCGAACCAAAATGGGATGTACGAAACCACCTCGAATGATGTTAGGTATTAAAACTTTATTAATTAGGACTTTACAGACTAAGACACTCATAGAAACTTCTTGATTGAGGGTGCTACTGGCTGGTGAACGAGCCGTGATGTTGAATTAGGTACACAAAAGTCTAGCCATTGTTTTTAGACATCTTATCCGCTTGTGTATGGATTTAATATTAAATTGTAACTCTATTATACACTGAATGGCCAATTTATTATGACTATCCCCCTCAGTTCTGCTTTGGGCCACCTTTTGCCTTTAATACTGCGTCGATTCTTCGTGGCTTGTGGAATCTGAGACCATGCTTGATGAATAGCACTTTCCAGGAATGTGAGATTGCAGGGTTGTGGATCCAGCTGTCTGATGGCCCGTTCAACTTCATTCCACAAATTCTCAATGGGGTTGAGATCTGGAGATTGTGGGGGCCACCTAAGCAAAGTATACTCACCGGCACCTTCCTGAAACAAATCCTGTACAGCACGAGAACTATAGCAAGACGCAATATCTTGTTGAAAGTAGCCATCCCCATTGGGATATACCATCCACATGACAGGATGCACTTGGTCCGCAACGATGTTTAAATATGATGTAACAGTCAGACGATGATCAACACGAATCAAAGGGCCCAAAACACTTCAGGAAAAACATTCCCCAAACCATAACGTTGCCTCCACCAGCTTAAAGGGCTGTAGCAATGCATTTGGGGTCCATGCTTCCATGCTGTTTTCGCCAAATTCTCACTCGGCCATCGGCATGGTGCAACGAAAAACGTGATTCATCGGACTACATAATTTGTTTCCAATTATCGACTGTCCAATCCTTGTGCGAACTGAAGACGTTTTCTTTTGTTAACTGTAGACAGAAAAGGTGTTCGAACAGACCTTCGGCTGCCATATCCCATTCGATGCAGTGTACGGCGAACAGTGCGTGCAGAGATCATTTGAGGGGGATCCTTGATTAAGATGGTCTGTAATTTGCTGCACTGTTGCCCTTCTGTTGTCTGTTACCAGTCTGGACACTCTCCGTTCCGCCCGAGTAGTCACTAGTCGATGACGACCACACGTTGCACGTAGGGACCCAGTTTTTTGGCTGACAGTCCAGTCTTTAAACACTTTAACAACAGCTGCTCTGGAACATTTCACGAATGCGGCGGTTTCGGTGATACTCGCTGCATGGCTCCCAGCTCCTACAATCATCCCACTTTGAAAGTCCGTCTAATCGCATTTTTTTACCCATCTCGTTACCCAAAAATCAAATCTACTACTGTCGCAAAAACTAAGCTTTCAGTTTTTATACTAGCCTCGCCCACTGGCGGCAACAGGATGCAGCCATAGCTTATTTGCATAAAACTGTCCGGTGGTCATAATAAAGTGGCCACTCAGTGTATACTGAACATCTTATTTATAGTTTTGGGCATCTTTGGTCTGCAGTAGTGGGACATCTGATCCCACTAGGTACCTCTGGAGTGGATCCCACATTACGATATGATGTGCTGTTATTGCATTCTATTATAATTTTCGGTATGAAGTTTAAAAATTATCTATCCGAATAGATGACAGATTATGACTTAAAATGTACGCAAATTAGGAGTTCGACTCACCTTAATCTAGGGAGTCGGAACTGTAGATTGTAATAGTGCATCAAACGTAACTGAACGGGAAATTGAAGTTACAAAAAGGAACAAACAAACACATTTCTGAGCCCGACACTGAACAGACATAGTGAACAAACTGACAAATTTCTTCTTTTGTAAAAGTCGTGGGAGCTCAGATCACGTGTGCCATGCCCGCTCTTATCTCTCAATCCAAAATCTGACAAAACTGCTGTGAATTTTGTTTACTCCCTGCGAATACAGCGATACGTATTTCGATTAGTTCTTCAACACTTTAACGTCAGATATGACACCTTTGTAAATGTACATGTTTATTAGACAGAGGAATTCATTATCATCCTTCTTTTTAGCACGTTTTTTTGGCAAAAAACGTACGTGCTTATACATACATTGTGGTATTACTTTTTTCGTCCTACCGTCCGACTGTGGACACCATATCTCCGGAACTATTAGTCCGATTTCGAAAATTCTTTTTCCATCGGAAAGCGTGAAATGTGGGAACGATGATCTTGTCTTTCTGGGGATTTCGCCGCTAGAAGGCGAAATGCACATTCTAAAGAATTCAAAATGCATTTTATTTCATATATTTGCTACTAGTCTACGTACAGTTACCTTTTTCTCTAGGGGGCGCCAAGAGCAATATGCCATTATGTCTTAAAAGAAAAGTGTTTGATCAATGCATATTTTCAGTGCTTACGTATGGTGCAGAGACGTGGACCTTAACTAAAAGAGACATACAAAGGCTGCACACAACTCAAAGCAGCATGTAGAGGTGCATGCTTGGTGTAACCAGGAGAGATAAGAAGAGGAACACGTGGATCCGAAAAATGACAAGAGTGGAAGACATCATGATCAGAGTTAAATCCCTGAAATGGCAATGGGCTGGACATACTGCCAGAAGAACAGACCATCGATGGATAGCCGAAATTTTAGATTGGATTCCAAGGGACAGGAAAAGACCCAGAAGAAGACCACATGGGCGATGGGTGGATGAAATTCGAAAGTATGCGGGAGTGACATGGAGGAGACTGGCACAAGACAGACCGTTGTGGAGGAAACTTGGGGAGACCTTCGTCCAGCAGTGGATTGATAATGGTTGACAATGATGATGATGATGAAATACCTGATTATCGATTTTGTTTCTTGCTTTCGATTTTTTTTATGGCGAATACTATTCTACGTACAGTTACCTTTTTCTCTAGGGGGCGTAAAGGTAAATTGCGATTTCCCCGATATCTCTGCTTCTAAAAGAGTTACTAAACGTTTTCTTTCAGCATCTGATAGTTTTCCTCATGGGAAATGTCCTGCATATAATTTCTGATTTTTGATAAATAATGTTTTGGCAACCAGGAGGCATCAGTTTATTGTTCTGTTCCTGAGGTATTTTCAACAAAATCTGAACTTTTGAAAATTCGATTTTGAAAATTCTTTTGTTGACCAATACAGTTTACCACGACAAACCTTTCGACGAGGCCTTCTGCTTAAAATAATGCATAGTTTTCTACTAGGGGACGTAGATGTATATCTTATTTTTTTCGATATCTCTGCTTCGAAGAGTTCGATTTGAGAAATTCTTTCGTTATTGCAGAGTGTTTTTCGTACGAAATATTTACCTAAAATTTCAATTTTTTTTCTCACCACTATAGGGCGTAAGCTTACGCTTCAGTTCATGGCATATTTGCAGCCATATCTCCGGGAATAATAACCCGAATGAAAAATTATGTTTCGGTAAGTACTACTGCTATGAAAATATTTTGTGTGTATTTCCTTTCCAAAATCTTCTTTCTTTTAACCGTTTTTGTAGCCACTTCTGCCTATAGGCATCTCCCAATTTTTCCATCTATTTCGATCTTGAGCTTGTTGGTGCCAAATAATTCCAATTGTTTTCCTTATATCATCTGACCATCTACTTCCAGGTCTTCCAGCTGATCGCTTATCTTCATATGGCAGCCATTGCCGTATAATTTTTGCCCATCTGCTGTACTGTCTTTCAGCCTTGCAATGTGTCCTGTCCAGTTCTATTTCTTTAGAAATATATTTTCTCCAATATCTAGAAATTTTGTTTTAACTCTTATTTCTTCATTTTTGATTTTATCTTTATAGTTTTTTTTTGGGTTTTGCCTATCATTTCTTTTTTGATTGGTTAGGTTTCTGCTACATATACGTAGTGCAATCAAAAAGTTCCGAGACTAGCTACGTAGCGTGCCAACAGTTGGCAGTACGCGCATGCGCGAAGTTGGCAGTACAGCGTACAGCGGTTGAAGGCAGTGACTTTCACGAGACATTGTGAAAGTCACTGCCTTCAACAGTTGGCAGTACAGCGGTTGAAGGCAGTGACTTTCACGAGACATTGTGCCGAGTGGCGTCGTTCTGTGAACATCGGTAGCTGTGCTACACGATATTTGGTGACCACGCGCAGAACACAGCTGCGATTTCGGTATGGACTGCAAACTAGAGCAGCTAGCGAACATCAAATTCTGTGTCAAACTCAGCAAATCAAGAACCGATTTATGGGATTGTGCACCGTGGGGTTATGCACCGTGAATTCTTCCCCCAGGGACAGACCATCACTGCTTTTTTTACTGCGATGATCTGTCTTAGGGAGGACATTCGCCGCAAACGACCTGAAATGTGGCACAGGGGCGATTTCCTGCTGCATCACGACAATGCAGCAGCTCACAGAGCGTTAGCAACATGCCAGTTTTGCATCCGCAAGAGCATGGCTCCCCTTCCTCACCCGTCTTACTCGCCGGTTTGGCCACCTGCAACTTATTTCTGTTCACGAAGATGAAGCTGAAGCTCAAGGGTTCCCGTTTTGAAACTGTGGACGAGATCCAGCGCGAATCGCAGACGGTGCTTGACACGATTCGTCAACAGGACTTCCAGGGAGGGTTCCAACAGTGGCAAAAACGCTGGCAGCGCTGTATTGCTGCCCAACAAGACTACTTTGAGGGAGATCATAGCCAGATTTAAGTAACGTAAGTACTGTGTTGTATAACAGCCCTAGGCTCGGAACGTTTTGATCGGACACCGTATCATAACAGGCAATAAACATTGGTTTAAGAGTGTTGCTCTGTTCTCAGGCTTTATTTTACTGTTTGAAAATCTCTTCAATTTACCAATCATCTCATTTCTATTCCTTCATTTCTTCCATGACTCCCTGTTTCTTCATTGTTATCAATTTATCTAAGTGTACATACTTATCTACTCTTTCACTTTCTTTATTGTTTACCTTAATATAAATAATGCACAATTTTCACGCTAGGGGACGCTAATATTTAATTATTTTTCTCGATATACACTGGCGGAAAGTGAAAAAGAACACCAAGAAGGAGACGTCTGATACCAACGAAATTTATACAGCATAATAACGGAATACAGAGGATAACGTGATCAAAACATTATGGCAAAATACAGCTGTATTTGCTGGTAAACAGAAAAATAACATTTCCATGTAACGAGGTTGAACCGCCATGAACTGCGTCACACTGTGCAATTCTGGCATGGAGTCTGTCGTACAGATATTGGATGTAAGCTTGGGGTATTGAGTTCCAAGCATCCTCAACCTGGACGCGTTAATCGGGGGTGGTCGTGGCTGGCCGTGGAGACCGGATAAGTCGTTGTCCCATAAAATCCCACACGTGCTCAATGGGGGACAAAGCCGGTGAACGTGCAGGCCATGGAAGTTGTCTCACACCCTGAAGTGCATGTTGCGTTGCACGTGCCGTGTGTGGGGGTGCGTTATCTTGCTGGAAAACATCACGATGGACCGACCTTACAAATGGCACAACAACGGGCTGAATTATGTTGTTGATGTAGGAGGTGCTGTTTAACGTACCCGGTACAAACACTAGTTGTGTACGGGAGTGATAGCTGATCGCTCCCTACACCAGGAGACCAGGTGTAGGCCCTGTATGTCGCTGGCGGATGCAAGACGGGTGGAGACGCTCCCCTGTGCGTCTGCGAAAACGCATACGGCCATCGGAGGCACCCAAGCAGAATCTGCTTTCATCGTTGAACACGACAGTTCGCCATTGCGACACCACTGCAGCCGTTCCTGACGGTTGGCTGGAGTTAGAGGTACACATGCCAGAAGCACACGTGCACGTAGTCCTGCATCCGGTAGACGGTTGCGGATTGTTCGCACAGTCACCTCAGGTGCAACGGCAGCTCGGATTTGCGTCGCAGTGGATGTTCTGCTTGACAACGCCGCTCTTCTCATGCGTCGATCGGTCCGCACAGCAGTCTGTCTGTAACTCCCGGTTCCACGTCTTCTCGTGTGGGAATGTTCCTCGGACCATCTACGCCACCATCGTACCACCACCGATACTTCCCGTCCAATTCGCTCCGCAATACGACGATATGACCACCCGGCCTCGCGAAGTCCGACTAAACGACCTCGCTCAAAGTCTGATAATTGCTGAAATCCTACACGTCTTCCATGTCCAGGCATTGCAGCTTCTTCAGGGTCTTCGCACGTGTCCGTACGCCGACGACTGATTACATTCACTTTGCCGTACTCCTTAAATACCACCGATGTTAATTTGCATATTATGCCGTGCTGTGGCGTAAGCGCTCACTGGTTGGTCCCAAAATTAACATCACACCTACGTAAACGCGACCCCATCAACATATGTAAATTTCATGATCGTCCGCCAATTCCTTCTTAGTGTTCTTTTTTCACTTTCCGCCAGTGTATTTGCCATTAAATTCCCGATAAAAAAGTTCTTTTAACACGGTGTACTATTTATCATGTGGAACACTTTCCTTGTACTTGTGGAGTTCATGTAGTTCACAGTTCTGTCGCTAGGTGGTGTTTGTTTACTTCTACTTGCAGCTGTATCTCCGTTCCTAAAAACCCTACAGAAAAATTTCTTTTTTTTTTCTTTTCTTTTTTTGCTGTATTTCATTCTCGACTCTACAATAAGTATGAGGAACATTACCTTTTAAATAAAGTATTGATTTCGTGCTAGGGGGAGATAAATGGCAATTTATTTTTCCCGATATCTCTGCTTCCAGCATCAATAATTAAAATATTCTTTGTCTTTAGCATCACTTTTTCCACGAAGAATACTTTTCGCATATATTTTCAACTTTTTCGTTCTGCAAAATTCTTCCGCTGCGGTAAATATATAATAATTTCCTCTATATGTAACTGTCTGATTTGAAAATCCCTTCGTCTCTGATACGTTCCTTCTGCAATGAGATACTTTTTGAACATAATTTGTTAATATTCGTAACATGCTTTTCAGCAACTGGTGGGAGAAAGTAGCTGTTTCTATTTCTGAATATTTGATGGATTATAGAAATCCTGCTGATTTTTCTTTCTAATCAGTTCCATTGACTATGAATAACATTCAAACTTTCATTCGTGTCGGTAAGGATTGGAAAGACGTGCTCACTACAACCGAAAATGTGGTGTCAACTCTCTTGTTTAGTAGAAGGTTTGACGAATTTTTGTACGACGTGGTCATTTTCCCTGAGAATTTGGTGTACCCTTTTTGTTTAGTAATAAATTTGCAACCTTTGTCAAAACAAATGCTCATTGCACCTGAGAATTTTATGTCGTAGTTCTTATTTAATTGTCGACGTGGTAATTATCATCGAAAATCCCGTTGCCCTTTCATTTAGTCTAAGGATTGAGACTTTTGTAGAAAGACTTGTGTTATAGAACCTTTAAGTAATTGTCATTAAGCAAAGCGATGCCGAAGGCCGAGCGGAGCTCTCTTTACGAGAACCGAGACAATTAGTTGTTCGGGCATAGGTACGAGATGACACATCCGATCACCGTCATTTTCTGCATGCAATTGAAAATCATCCATGGTCAGGTTTTGAAGCCACCCGATTCCCGAAATTCCGTGTCATTGAGGAATAATCGTCCAAAAACTTGCATTTTTAAGGGGTTTTCAGGATTTTGAGAAGGGGTCGTTTGTTACCTAACTCATCAAAAGATCTTCAGCCGATCGCAGTGACACTTGCCACAGAGAAAGGGAAGGACATGGTAAGAGACATGGAATTGGTAGTGTTGTATAAAAATAATGACCATTAAAACCTGGTCAATTTTAAGAATAATTGAAAGAATCCTCCCTCTGTACGAGACTCGGAACAATTAGTTGCTCGGGCATAACTACAACATCGCACATCCGATCACCGTGATTTTGGACATGCGATTGGACATTGTCCATGGTCAGGTTTTGACGCCTTTGGATTCCAGAAATTCTGTGTCATTGAGGAATTTTAATTCAAACGATTTTTTTAAATTAATGTTAGTGAGCCGACTTTCGTGAAACGATTCAAGTAAAATGGCATCTAGTTTTAATTAAAATTCCTAAATGACACGGAATTTCTGGAATCCAAAGGCGTCAAAACCTGACCATGGACAATGTCTTGATTTGGTCGAAACCTCCCGGTTGGCCTACGAGGAGCATCGTTGAGGTCAAAATCACCAGCACGGAATTTATGCGAACCACCGCTAGCACTGACGTACTAGTAGAGCATTATCACCGTACACTTTACGCTACTTTTCACAAGCTTGACGCGCGTTCTTCCTTTACGGAAGCAAAACAGTAAAATATGACGAAAATGCACATGTTTGTTTTTCCATCTTCAACTTGATGTCAAATCTCCGCAGTCCAAGCAAATCGCTCAGTATTCCATTTAGACTGCAGCTAGAACTGGCACCTGCTCTAATGCCAAATAGCGATAACAGAGCTGCACATGCCTCTAGTACTTCCAAAACCAACCCAACTGCCATCGGGTGCCAAAATACGTCATGACGTTTCCGACAACCCAATATAATAATAAAAGTAAGTTTGTGTATGTGAGTATGTGTGTGTTTCGCGATAGAAGTGAAAAACGTGGAGTGTCTTTTGAGTGTGTCTTTTCACTTTGTTTCATGCAACCTGATCACAACTGCAACCAACGTGAGGGCGTGAAGGAAAGTAGTTCATGATAAATTTTAGGCATTTTTTTTAGAATGTTTCGTACTTTTGTTCTGGAAGTCAAATTTTACGCGTTAGGATTTTAGAATTTATCATAATAGACGCCTTAATGAACTTTGATATCGGTTACCGCTGGCGAGTTGTCATAGTTTATTTTTATTTTTTATTTTTTTATTAATAGATGGTCTGAGATTGTTTAAAGACATTCTTATTATGTGTCAGAATTTCTTATCTTTTTTTCTTGTACAGTGAGTTCACTGCTTTGAGGTAAAGATAAAAACATTTGCTCACAGTCGTCGCTTTCTATCTTGGATGCATTGCTTCATTTCATGAAGATACTTCGTACTATTGATGTAGATTATTTTTATCTGATGAAAAGGGAAATGTCCTAATACAGAATACTCTTTGAAATCTACCGGCACATGCAGCATACCTTCGCTGCGTAAAGCGCTGGCGGGCACCGCATCTCACGTCGCTGACGACCGTCGGTCTTGTAGCCTTAACGGGACCGTTAACAAATTACAACTGTGACAATCACTTAGGTAACAAAGACGGGGGTTCTCTTCAGGGACCATCTACAAATTGAACTGTGACTTAGTACGGCCACACGAAAGCATGTTTCTTAACAAGTAAGTAACCGATTTGCACGCAAGTGTTCTCTTTCTACTGAGGAACGAATTGCGTTCCATCGATCAGTCCGCCGTCTGTCCGTCCGTCCCGAAGAGTAAAAACAAATATCTCCTCTTAGGAACAACCGATTTACACGGAAATTGTTTCTTTCTACTCAGGAACGCCTCACACCTACTAGATACGATAGAAAATTACGTTCTATCTGTCCGCCTTCTGTCTGTCCGTCCGTCCGGAAGAATAAAAGAGCACGTAACCTCTTCGAGAAGCAACAGATTTGCACGGAAATTATTTATTTCTACTCATGGACCTAACAGATACGGTAGAAAACTATGTTCGACCGGCATTTAATTTTTTCCGAATGAACAGACAGACGGCGGACGGATGGAAAGGAATTTTCTATCGTGTTTAATACGTGTGATGCTCCCTGAGAAATAATTTCCAAGTGTAAATCGGTTGTTTCCTGAAGGAGATATTTGTTTTTATTCTTCGGGGAGGACGGACGAACCCAGCGGACGGATGGGGAACGTAGTTCTGTATCGCATCTCATTGGTTATTCGTTACTGAATAGAAAAAGTCCACTTGCGTGTAAATCGGTTACTTACTTATTAAGAGACATGTTTTCGTGTGGCCGTAGTAAGTCACATTCCAATTCTGTAGATGGTCCCATAAGAGAACCCACCACTCTTTGTTTCCTAGGTGATTGTTTCGTTTGCAATTTGTTTATGGTCCCTTGTAGAGCTACGAGAAATTGACAGTCGTCCGCGACGTGAGATGGCAGTTGCAACCCCTCAGCGCTTCACGCCGCGAAGCAAGGCTGCATGTGTTGCGGATTTCAAAGGTGTCTGTATTAGGACATTACCATTAAAAGCACACTCACGGTTTTCTACTTACAAACTCCCTGTGATACGACAGGAATTAATATCGAGTTAATCAAACTTTTGCTGCTATCACAGCCTGCACCCAACTGGTAAGGCTCTCGTCTAGATTTTGGTAAGTTGTGAGAGATGAATCATCTATTGCGACGAAATATGCAGCGATACATTCTATCGGTGTAGTTTAGTCAGAACAACAGGCTCGGAGTAAGGAGGCGCGGTTTCGTATCAATTTTCGGGCGCTAAAGTGAAAACATAAATTTGTCAGTGATGAGATCGAGCTAGTTGTTGTTCCAAACAAAACTACACCGACGGAATGTATCGCTGCAGATGTATCGTCTTGACACGTACTTCTCCTCTGCAGTACGTCACATCACGGTATGTGATTTTGTAGTCATGTAAACTGTCTTAATCTGTAAGCGGTCTTTTTTTGTGAAACTAGCATCTGTCAGTCTATGGTGTATACATTGAACTGTCAAAAAAAGCTGGGAGGGTACTATCATTTCCCTTACACTCCACCGTCGGTAAATGAAGAATTATATACGGATGGAACATAGTTTTCTATCGTATCTGTCAATGAGTAGAAAGAAATAATTTTCGTGCAAATCTGTTGCTTCTCGAAGGGGTTACGTGCTCTTATTCTTCCGGACGGACGGACAGGCAGAAGGCGGACAGATAGAACGTACTTTTCTATCGTATATGGCAGGTGTGAGGTGTTCCTGAGTAGAAAGAAATCATTTCCTTGTAAATCGATTGTTCCTTGGAGGAGATATTTGTTTTTACTCTTCGGGACGGACGGACAGACGGCGGATGGATGGAACGCAATTCTGTATCGCATCTCATCGGTGATTCGTTCCTCAGTAGAAAGAGACGACTTGCGTGCAAATCGGTTACTTACTTGTTAAGAAGCATGCTTTCGTGAGGCCGTAGTAAGACACATTTCAATTTGTAGATGGTCTCTTAACGGTCCCTTTAAGGCTACGAGACCAACGGTCATCTGTGACGTGAGATGCAGTGCTCGCTAGCGCTTTACGCCGCGAAGCTCAGCTTCATGTGACGGTGGATTTCAAAGGTGTCTGTATCAGGACATTACCCTTTCAATCTGATAATCTACGTCAATAGTACAAGGTGAAAATATTCCAAATACGTGGCGACAGTTAATAATAATTATTATTATATTATTATTATTATTATTATTATTATTATTATTATTATTATTATTATTATTGTCAATAGTACAAATTATCTTCATGAAATGAAGTAATGCATCCAGGAAAGAAAGCGGCGACTGTGATCAAAATTTGTTATCTTTACCTGAAATCAGTGAACTCATTGTACAAGAAAAAAGATAAGAAATTCTGACACATAATAAGAATGTATTTAAACAATCTCAGAACATCCATTAAAAAAAACAAAAAACAATAAACTATGACAACCCGCCAGCGGTAATTGATAACTCGTGTGCAGTTGGCAAATTTTGGGCGAAGCTATTACAAAATCTAAGTTCATTAAGGCGTTTATTATGACAAATTCTAAAAACCTAACGCGTAAAATTTGACTTCCAGAACAAAAGTACGAAACATTCTGAAAAAACAAATTCCTAAAATTTATCATGAACTACTTTCCTTCACGCCTTGACTTTGGTTGTGGTCAGGTTACATGTAAACACAGCGAAAAGACACACTCAGATCGGGAAATACGTTTTTCACTTTCTATCGCGAAAGACACCACACACACGCACACACATACATACACAAACTTCCTTTTATTATTATAGATGAAGTACGTGTTGAGCTAACAGACGGAGTCTTTCCATTTCTTCGTTTAAATTCAGACGGCATCTTATCAGGATTTAAGATATTTCAGACGTGGTATGACAGTCGGCGCGCAGGAAATAGGTCACTCCATCTCGGAAATTACCACGAAATTTGGATTCACACGGTTAACAATTTCAAGGGTATGCCTGGGTTACACTTCTGCCACAAATGCAGAGTGCGAGACCAGTGTGGCCGTTGAGAAATCCTGGACGATGGTGGACAATGGCGTTTCGCACGCATCATAGCCTCCGCCCGGTGAGCAGCATTGCCACAAATCAAAGCACAGTTCAATGATGGAGCTAGTAGCACGGGCTTCACGGCCTATGGGGATTCGAAGATGCCCCCCCCCCCCAATATTTTGCCAAATGGGGAACAGAGGGACAGGCTACATTGACGTGGGAAAAATTATTTTTACAAATCAATTGAAACATTGAGAATATTTTTTTAAAAATCAATTAAAAACCTTGAGAATTTCTTATTACTGTACTAAATACAGTAAGCCTACCGGTTTAGTATTCTCCAAACATTTTCTCGCGCGAGAGTGAAGCCGAGGTTCAAGCCAAACGTTCAACCAACTTGAACTAAACAAAACCCACTGGTCACCCCTCTCCCGCAAATCGCAAATGGAATACTTTCAAGTGGATACAGCAGTGGCAGGACTCCAGAATCGCATCCTCCATCAGAAAGCTGTTCAGAAACAGGTTGAGCTGGAGAACGTACTCATCAAAGATGAAAACTTTCAAATTATAGAAAAACACACTGAAATCGACTCTTCGATGTTAGAAGTGGAATTGCGACTTTTCATGCAGAGAATTCAAGATCAGGTTGCCTGCTTGGACGATGTTAGGTAAGCCTTAAGGAAAATGACAAAGAAAGTTAGAAGTCTCTTTGGGAATGTTGAAAAACTTATCCGCATTTTGCTTCTGTCTCCAGCTTTGAACTGTGAAGCAAAGAGGAGCTTCAGTGCTCTGCGAAAACTGAAGTCATACATGAGGTCAACAATGACACAGAAACTGCATAACAACGTAGCGTTGTGCTATGTCCACCCGAACATAATCGATACTGTTGATCTGGACAAAGTGGCAAAGATTTTCATGTCAAACAGGGACGGAAAGAGGAGTGTTTTGGGATGAGTTTGTGATTAAATGAAAACTATAGATCTATTATGTTCCTGCTTCTAAATCAAGGTTGTGTAGAACAAGATTTTATTCTATTAAATATGCCGACATATGAAATGTCATTAAAGTATAGGTGAAAAAATTTACTTTAACTGAATAAATACATTGTTGACACTCACCTTTGAAAGAGTTCGATGTAATGATTTTACACTTAATTACTCGTACAATAGAGCTGATATACATTATGGTTATTGCATCATGAAGTATATAAAGGTAAATTGACAGGGTGGGAAAAGGAAGAGCTCCCAAGTATAAATATGCATTGTTTTATAGTGAGAAAAACAGGAAGGTAAGGGAAGATGTATCTGTAATGCCCCCAAAAATCAGAAGACGGTGAAGTCTATGCTAGTAGTGACATCAGCGTTCTGGCAGGGCAACGTTCCGTGTGTTCTATGGGGCTCCGGAGCCGACAGATAACCCGGGTGCCATTGTTCATCCCACGACACATGGCTGGGCGTTTCGCTTGGGCCCTGGAACACCGCCATCGGACGAAAGATGAGCGGAAAAGTGTGTTCTGGTCCGACGAATCGCGACACTTACAATTTCGGCCAGATGACTGACTCCAGATGTACGGACAACCCGATGAGGCAATGGATACCGCATGCCTATACAAAGACAATGCAAGCATGTGGTGACTCTGTTATGGTGTGGGGTGTTCCCAGCTGGCACGCATTACAACCCCTCATACATCTGCAGACCTCTTTGACCGGTGGAGGCTACGTAACCGGCCTTGGGGATTATTAGCACCCGTTTATGTCATGTGACTACTCCAACGGGTGCGACATCGTTCAGAATGACAATGCGCCCCCGCACACGTACACAGGCAACGGCTTATAGCTTGGGTAATATTTTACGGAGTTTGGCATCCTCACGTGGCCCGCCTTGTTTGACGGATATAAACGCCATCGGTCACATTTGTGGTACTGTCGAGCGTGCAGTCAATGACAGGAATCCTCTACCGGTGAATATTATCGAAATATTACCGAATTGTGGAACGCTCTTCAAGAAGCGCGTGCATTTCTCCACAATACTACCGAAAACCTCTGGAGTCCATGCCTTCCTTTCTTCCCCCACGTAGTGCTCCATGTCCCGAATACCATAGCACCTTTGAAATCGCTTAAATCCTGATAGGCTGTCATCTGAATTCCGAATACCACTACTTGAGCTTGCGGTGATATCTGCATCTCTCTCTATATACACTGAAGTGACAGAAAGTCTGATACACCAGTTTAATACTTGGTAGGTCCCCAACGGGAGCGCAGGACTGCAGAAATACGACGAGGCATGGATCCCACTAGCTTCTGGAAATACGCTGTAGGCAATGCACACCATATTTCCAGCATAATTCGGGTGTATTCCGAGGTCTCGGATTCCTGTGTTCGATAGCGCATTGCATGGCATCCCAAATGTGTTCTATCACGTTCAGATCTGGGGCTTTGGGTGGGAATGGCAACACCCCAAACTTCGATGAATGTTCTTCTAACCATAATGTGACGTCCCGACACTTGTGTGGAGGTGCATTGTCCTGTTGGAACAGGCGCAACCCAACAGCATGAATGCAGGACATGAACGCGTGTATCTCGTCAGAAAGGATACGTCCATACCGTTGGCCGGCCACAGAAGTTTGTAGACGTACCAAGGGTCCCAATGAAGTCCAGCTAAACATATCCCATACCATTACGGACCCCCCACTAGCCGGTACAGTTCTCTGTTGACAGGCGGGAACCATGGCTTCATGGAGTTTGCTCCACACACGAATCCTTCCCCGATACAGTTGGAAACGCGGTCGTCAGACCAGGCTACTTGTTTTCAGTCATCAAGTGTCCAGTGGCGGTGTTGCCGTGCCCAAGCGAGGCGCATAGCTCTGTGTCGTGCACCCATCAAGATGACTCGATTTGGGCGTCGGCTCCCAAAGCCCGTATCGTGCAGGGGACGTTGCATAGTCCGGACGCTGATGCTTGTTGAGGCTCCAGCATTGAATTCCGATGATACCTGCGAGAGTGTTGAACGCCTATCGCGTGAAACCATTCTTATAAGTCGACGACGGTCACGTTCACCCAATGTCTTTTTTACGGCCACACTAGTATCGTAGGTTGGAGGTTTTGCCGGAATTCTTGTAGTCACGGTACACCCTTGCAATGGTCGTCCGTGAAAATCCGAACTTCTTTTCTACCTCCGAAATACTATGGCCCATCTCACGAGCGCCAACTATGACACCGCGTTGAAAATCGCTTAAATCGTTATTACTTGTCATTCTCATGCCGAAAACAGCTCTGACAGCTGCCAAGGATGTATATCGCTTTTTATACGCACTGGCGGTCGCAACAGTGTACGCGCATAGTTGAAGTTGCTATGTATTTTGCATAAGCTCGTCTGTACCAGTTTGTCTGGCCCTTCAGTGCATATATACTAGCTCATAGCCCGTGCCACGCACGGGTGAAAATGCTGTTACTGAAATTTATGTAACACGATTTTCTTTTTATGAAATTGTTCTGCAATGCGAAAAAATTGCAATGAAACACGACATAACACCTACGTAACAGAACAATCGTCGGAGACAGTCATTCGAGCACTTACGTGTTGCCGCAGATGAAGTCGTTTGTCTTACTAAATTTATTTTACTTTCCGGTATATCTCCTTGATTTTACGTATGGTGTGATAGCGGTGAGTTTAATTCCAATTTCGGCCACCAGATAAAAGCAGATGGCGCTGCAAGTACAGAATGACGGCAGAGTGTTAGATGCAGATGTAGTCTATTATATGGGTTTTGTACATCGTTTGCGGACGATACCATTTACCGCATGGGAGTGGTGGCATGTAATGGGAATGGTACCTCCCTTCCCAGATCTTTTTTTTTTTTTTTTGGCACCTCACCTTAATGTCACGCCTTCCAGCTGCGTGGTATTATACCTATATGGGCCATGGACGTGACGTGTGTGGGTAAATCCACTAATCAAAAGAGATGTCTGGATATTTGTAGTTATATAGTTTACATCACCTCAGTATCAGGATATTATTTTTCTCAAACCAAATCCTGCTCTGTTTCACTATAGGAATTCTTAATACATTTGGTGCAAATAATAATTCATATAATTTACACCGCATTCAAATGCCATGTTTATGTAAGGTAAGTTTGTCATAATGAGCGAGCGTTGATAACAGTCGCTGATTAATGATTGTTTGCTAATAGCCCTGACGATTTATAAGCATGTATACATTCCGTCAGCTTATGAATTGAAACGACACTGTATCTCTTTCGCAAACCCCATTTCTCTGCGGTGAAGCCAAACGATTTCGGTGAAATAATTAGTTTCCTATGGACGGATAAATCAGAGACCACAACAGCATGCTTTCCAGTCGTTATTGCACGACTGATCCAGGAAATACCGTCTGTCCATTTCGTATCTAAAATTCGGAATTATAAAGCTAAAACGCTGTGCTAAACTGCTTTGACGCGACTTCGTTTTCAACACTCTAATACTCTGTTAAGCAAAATCAAAGAATTTCGCCTTTTTTTATGCCATGCGTGTTTCCCGACGGTATTAAATCCAAAGTAAACAAGAAAGTTGACACCGAATTTTCGGGTGTAATAAGCACGTCTTTTGAATCCGTTCTGACGCAAATTACATTTATCAAAGCTATTCAAAGTAGATGGAACCGGTACGGAAAACAATAGATCTGACCAAAGAAAGAAGATTTTCAATCGGGTTTTTAATCCCTCAGATTATGCTGTAAACGGAATCGTGAGCTTACGCCCTCTAGTTGTAGACTTGTGCGTTAAGAAAAACATGAATTTATATGAGAAACACTTCGCACCGGAAACGCTCTCCAACACAGAATTTTTCTAATCGGATTCTTAGAAACAGAGATATCGACAAAAATAAGATGTGACTTTACGTCTCCTGGTGGGAAAACCATGCATTATTTTAGGAAGAAAGTATTCTTAAAAGGTTTATCAGTATAAGCGGTATCGGTCGAAGAAAAAAAATTACACGAGTTTTCAGAAGCTCAGATTCTGCAACAAATACTTCAGAAGCAGAAATTAACTCATATGACCCCTGGTGGCTAAACCATTCGTTAACAAACATTAGAAATTATGTGAAAAATATTTTCCATCAGGTCTTGTATGCGATACAGGAGGAACTTTTCAAATCAGAGCTTTAGAAGCAGAAATAACGCACAAAACGCAGTTTACCTTTGTGGCCCATAGCGGAAAGTGTATGATTTACTTGAAAATTTTGAATTTATAGGAAAAACATTTCGCATCGGAAACACTATCCAAGAAAGAAGGGATTATGTCAATTCTTGCTTTTAGAAGTAGAGATATTAACAAAAATAAAATATACATCTACGCCCCCTGGCGTAGAAACCATGCATTTTTCAAGAAGAAACTTTTCCTAAAAGGTTTGTCGACATGAGTAGTATCGGTCAACAAACCATGTTTTTTTCAATCGAGAATTTAAAGGCTCATATTTTGCTGCAAATACAACAGAAGCGGAAATTAAGATTTACGCCCCCTGGTGGTCAAACCATTTTTTTTTACAAAAATTAGAAATTATGTGCAAACGATTTCATATCAGGAGCTGTATCCGGTGCAGAAAGAATTTTTCAAATTGGAGATTTAGAAGCAGAGATATAGGGAGAAACGCAATATACCTTTATGCCCCCTAGCGGAAAGTCTATGAATTACTTGAAAATTTTGAAATTATATGAAAAACATGTCACACGGAAAACACTATCCAACAAAGAAGGAATTTTTCAAATCGGACTCCTAGAAGTAGAGATATTGGCAAAAATAAGATGTGCATCTACGCCCCCTGGCGGAGAAACTGTGGAATATTTTAAGAAGAAAATATTCCGAAAAAGTTTATCGATGTGAGTGGCATCAGTCCACGAAATAATTTTTTTCAATCGATATTTTAGAAGCTCAGATTTTATGGCAAATGCATGAGAAGCAAAGTTTAACACTTACGCCCCCTGGTAGCCAAAGTATTCTTTACCAAAAATTTGAACTTATATGCAAAAGATTTTTTCGTCAGAAGATGTATCCGCTTAAGAAAAAAATTTCAAATCGGAGTTTTAGAAGAAGAGTTATCGGGGAAAATGTAATTTATTTTACGCCCCTAGAGGGAAATCTATGCGTAATTTGAAAAAGTAACTACACTGCCGGACAATTGCTAAGGACGGATGACAATAGCAACGATAGCAACGATAAAATGGAAGGCAGGAAAATGTGGAAACTAGCATAAGTGCGGGATACAGTAAGACGTGCTGTGCGTATGCAAATTTTGGATTGCCGAACTTGTTCGTGACGTCTTAGCGCTGATAAGAGATATAAAGGATTTGACGCGTATTGACCGTTGTTGTTCAAACGCAAAGTTGAAAGGGAAAGAATCAATTGACGAACTTGCAATTTTCAGTATGTCTTCCCGACATCACCTAGAAGATTTTACGCGTGGCCGTATTATTGGCAAGATTGAAGAAGGGCGAAAAATAACACATCTTGCCAGGGAGTTCGACGTCAGCCACAGTGTTGTTTCAAGGCTTTGGAAATCATTTCAAACAAATGGAGAGTGTAGCAAACGTCACGGGGGAGGTCGTGTTCGCAGTACGACACCTGCAGAAGATCGGTACATAGTGCTATCAACAAAAAGACACCGGCGCAGCACAGCTAGTGAGGTAGCAAATCAGTTTATGGCTGCTACTGGCAAGCGGATCTCCCGAAAAACTGTCGCCAGACGTTTGCATGAAGGAGGACTATACGCCCGCCGTCCTGTTGTGTGCATCCCATTGTCCAGACGTCACCGTACCGCCCGTTTGCAATGGTGCCATCAACATCGCAATTGGACTGATAACGACTGATCTGCTGTCCTCTTCTCAGATGAGAGTAGATACAGTCTATCGTCTGATTGTCGACGACAACTCATCTGGCGTGATAGTGGTACTGCATATTGTCCAGCAAACATACAGGAAAGGGACCGATATCCGACATGTAGTGTCATGGTATGGGATGGCATCATGATCAATGGCCGTACATCCCTCTATGTGCTTCCAACTGGGACTATGACTGGCCAACGATACATTAATGCTGCTCTGCTACCTCATGTTCGTATGTTCCGTGGTGTTGTCGGTGATAGATTCATTTTCATGGACGACAACGCAACATGTCATCGAACAGTCGCTGTCCAGGAGTGTCTTGAGAGCGAGGATATTCAACGCCTCATATGGCCAGCACGTTCTCCAGATCTGGATCATATTGAAAATGTCTGGGATTCTTTGGGGAGGAGTCTTGCTGGTCGCCAATGCCCTCCAATAAACAAGGACACCCTCATCCGTGCACTGACAGAGGAATGGGATAAATTACCCCAACAGCTGCTTGATAATGTTGTGCAAAACATGACACGACGTGTGGAATCTTGCATCGCCCTCCATGGTGGCCATATCCCGTATTGACATCTTACGCCGGAACGCCTGCGGACGGTAATTGCATTTTTTTCACGTTTACGTATTCTGTACAAAATGGCCTGTTTGTCCCTTGAACACGTTCCAAAGCCTTCTGGATTTCAGAGCACAATAAATTGTCTTTCTTGTAATGTCCTGGCATTCAGACATTATTTTATTTCACTTGGCATCCAAACACACTTACTTTTTTATGCGCTATATAGCCGTTTATGATCCGTCCTTAGCAATTGTCCAGCAGTGTATATCTAAAATACTCTTTGACATAAATGGAATCGAATGATATAAATTTTTTTTCAATCGGATGTTTAGAAGCAAATAAGTGGAATAAAACGTATTTTTGAATTCGACATCATCTGCATTTACGCCCTGTACCGAGGAAATTGTACATCGTAAAAAAAAAAAAATAAATAAAGGATCATCATTTGCATATTTCAAGCTTCCCAATACAAAAAGAATTTTTCAAATCGGACTAATAGTTGCTGAGATATCGTGGGTACAGACGGACGGACGGACAAACCGATAACAGAAGCACCATCTTTTTTTACAAAAGACGTGCTAAAAAATATCGATATAACGAAAATGGATAACGGCAGTAGTCGCTGCGCACACCTAAATTAATTTTCTCAAATATCCTGGAAACGGTGGTTGGTAGCGAAATTTGGATTCCTCTCGACATCACCAAGGAGTTATCTGCTATTGACGACAACTTTAAAACCCGAAAGAAGACACCGAATTTTCGGGTGTAATGAACACGCCATTCGAATCCATTCTGCCGAGAATTAAATTTATCAAAGCTATACAAAATCAGTGGAACCGGTATCGAAACCATTAGTATCTAACAGAAGAAAGAAGCCTTCCAATCGGGTTTTTAATCCCGCAAATATAGCTGTAAAGGGAATCGTGAATATCCGCCCTGTTGACGCAGACTTGTGCGTTAAGAAAGATTTGAAAATGTATTATATTGACAAAAGTCACCGGACACCTAGAAGAGAAACACAACATAGCATTTATTGACATACATTAGTACGGTGTCGGTCCACCTTTGGCCTTAATGCATGCACTGACCTTTCGAGACTTGCTTTCCATAAAGTTTTGAAATACGCTGGCGGAAAGTGAAAAAAGAACACCAAGAAAGAATTGGCGGACGATCATGAAATTTACATATGTTAATGGGTCGAGTTTACGTAGGTGTGATGTTAATTTCGGGCCAAACCGATGAGCGCTTACGCCACAGCACGGCATAATATGCAAATTATCGTCGGTGGTATTTAAGGAGTACGGCGAAGTGAATGTAATCAGTCGTCGGCGTACGGGCACGTGCGAAGACCCTAAAGAAGCTGCAATGCCTTGACATTGAAGACGTGTACCATTTCAGCAGTTATCGTACTTTGAGCGAGGTCGTCTAGTCGGAATCCGCGAGGCCGGGTGGTCGTATCGTTGTATTGCGGAGCGAATTGGACGGGAAGTGTCGGTGGTGGTACGATGGTGGCGTAGATGGTCCGAGGAACATACCCACACGAGAAGACGTGGAACCGGGAGTCAGAGACGGACTAATGAGCGGACCGATCGACGCATAAGAAGAGCGGAGTTGTCAAGCAGAACATCCACTGCTACGCAAATCAGAGCTGCCTTTGCACCTCAGGTGACTGTGCGAACAATCCGTAACCGTCTACTGGATGCAGGACTACGTGCACGTGTGCTTCTGGCATGTGTAACTCTAACTCCAGCCCATCGTCAGGAAGGGCTGCAGTGGTGTCGCCAACGTCTGCACTGGAGAACGCAATGGCGATCTGTCGTGTTCAGCGATAGAAGCAGATTCTGCTTGGGAGCCGGAGGCTCCCAAGCAATATCACACCCATAATCTGCTACCAGCAGGTCCTGCTTGGGAGCCTCCAGCTCCATTTCATATCACACCCAGCAATCTTTCCATTCCTAAAGTTGGTTCTCCCTTGCCGAGGCATTTTCATTCAACCTCAGAGTGCGATATAATCGCGGTCAGCTGCGGACTTGTTTTTATACCGTTTGTAGTTGTACCGCTTATCTTAAAAACGCAGCGGATCCGTTCATTTGCTTTTTAAAGGGTTGTCCAGGGTGTTTTTTCAATATACACTGTTGTGCAAAAATTAAGGACGAAGAGGAGAAATTAGCATATCAGCGGAACGAGCAGGCAGAACTGACCGAAAGACCACTCAGGAGATAGACTAGGGTCCGGTACGGTAGCGCATGCTCATATATGCAGCATGACAGGAGTGGGAGGGAGTGTCGGAAGGGTATAAAGCACACGGGCGGTGTACGCTCAGCAATTCGGTGAAAGCTATTGCACGGTGTACATCGGTTTGAACGACGTCGAGATTCTGCCACCGTATGATATGGCCAATAGGCAATCGAGTAGGTGACATCTGGATGACTTTACCCGAGGTCGCGTCATTGGGAAGTTGGAAGAAGTTCGAAGTGTGATTAGTGTGACCGAGGAGTTCGGGATCGCTCACAGCATCGTTTCACGAGCTTGGAGAGCATTTCAAACGACAGGAACAGCTGTCCAAAGATTAGCAGTGGTCGTCCACAAGCAACCACGGCGGCGGATGACCAGTATATTGTCCTACAGGCGAGGAGAGACAGACGGCAGACAGCGAGAGAAATCTTAAGGCACCTGCAACAGACAACTGGAAGTCCGTTATCGCGTTTTACCGTGGCCAGGAGGCTCCACAAAGGTGGTCTATTTGCACGACGACCAGTACGGTGTGTGCTATTAACGCCTGCTCATCGGAGACGGCGGTTTCTGTGGTGCCAGGAGCACAAGAACTGCGCACATCAGCAATGGGGTCGAGTTCTCTTTACGGATGAGAGCCGATTTTATCTGATGAGCGATTCCGGACGTATACACATCTGGAGAGAGCAGGAAACACACAATCACACCTCCAACATCATCGAAAGGGACCGGTTTGGAGGTGGCGGAGTTCTCGTTTGGGGCGGCATCATGCTTGGTATCCGTGCTGACATCCACATTATTCCAAGGAGGTTCAGTCACTGGTGTCCGCTATTGTACTGAGGTTCTCCTGCTTCACGTGCGTCTGTTTAGAGGTGCTGTGGGTCCTGAGTTCCTCTTCAGGGACGACAACGCTACACCTCATCGTACAGTGGCTGTCGCAGAGCTGTTGGAGAGTGAAGATTTTCAACGCATGGATTGGCCCGCAAGGTCCCCGGACCTACATCCAATCGAACACGTGTGGGACCTTCTCGGAAGACGTTTGGCACCACGTCACCAGCCGCCAGCAACGATTCCGCAGCTGCGATTGGCGCTACAAGAGGAATGGGCCGCGATGCATAAATTGTCTTTGTATCCTTTGGATTCCTTGTTTGGACGGTTTTGTTCATTTTTCCCATATTCTTACATCTTGAGGATCTTATGGTATGATTTGAGTCCATGTGGAGCACTTCTGCACGACGTTATATTCGAAAAACCGTCTCGTCCTTAATTTTTGCGCGCCAGTGTAGTATATATGAGAAACATTTCGCAGCGTACACGCTCTCGAAAATAGAAATAATTTTTCAAATCGGGCACTTAGAAGCGGAGATATTATAAGATATGCATACACGCCCCCTGGAGGGAAAAACATGCATTATTTTAAGAAGAAGGTATTCTCAAAAGGTTTCTCGATGTGAGCGGTATCGGTCCAGGAAATAATGTTTTCAATCGAGATTTTAGAAGCTAAGATTTTAATGCAAATACATCAGAAGCAGAAATTATCACTTACCTCCTCCTGGTGGCCAAACCATGCTTTACCAAAAATTAGAAAACATATGCAAAAGATTTCCCATCAGGATCTGTATCCGCTGAAGAAAAAAATTTCAAATGGGAGTTTTGGAAGTAGAGATATCGGGGAAACCGAAATTTAATTTTACGCCCCCTAGGCGAAAATCTATGCGTAACTTGAAGAAATTACTATACCTTAAATACTCTTCGAAATCAATGGAACCGAAAGATAAAATAGTTTTTTCAATCGGATGTTTAGAAGCAAATATATGGAATAAAATGTATTTTGAATTCGATATCGTCTGCATTTACGCCCTGTAGCGGCGAAACTGTACATCGAGAAGAAAAAACGAAATGAATTATCATTTGCATATTTCAACCTTCTCAATATGAAAAGAATTTTTCAGATGGAACTGATAGTTGCAGAGATATGGTGTCTACAGGTGGACGGACGGACAGAAGGAACAGACGGACAAACCGATAACATAAGCACAATCGTTTTTTACGTTCTCCAGCTGTAGCTTGGTTAAGTGTATATGCTCCACCTTTGTCTGTCTGTCTGTCTGACCGTACGATAACAAGCGAAAAAATGGTTCGATTTCAATGACATTTTAGTATGAGGTAGGGGACAACCTGGAGAGGTTCCCTATTGAAAATGGACGAAATGGGATAAAAGGCCAGGACATAGGAGCTGGATCCATTCCAACACCCTTACGCGTCACTTGGATGTCATTGAAATGAGGTCAAAGTTCAGGGCACAGGAGCGAGATTTATTCCACAGCCATTATCCTGAGTGAGATTTATTCCACAGCCATTATCCTCGTAACTTGACTAAACATGCTTCTATTGCGACTAAACTTTAGTATGTTGTTCCGTAGGTATACTGAACCAATTGTGTTTAATATCATCGAAATGGGGTCAAAGGTCAGGGCACAGGAGCTAGATTTATTCCACAGCCATTATCCTCATAACTTGACTAAACATGCTTCTATTGCGACTAAACTTTAGTATGTTGTTCCGTAGGTATACGGAACCAATTCTGTTTAATATCGTAAAAATGGGGTCAAAGGTCAGGGCACAGGAGCGAGATTTATTCCACAGCCATTATCCTCGTAACTTGACTAAATATGCTTCTATTGCGAAAAAACTTTAGTATGTTCTTCCGGAGTTATACTGAACCAATTGTGTTTAATATAATCGAAACAAGGTTAAAGGTCAGAGCGCAGGAGCGAGATTTATTCCACAGCCATTATCCTCGTAACTTGACTAAAGATGTTTCTATTGCGAAAAAACTCTAGTATGTTGTTCCGGAAGTATACTGAACCAATTGTGTTTAATATAATCGAAATGAAGTCAAAGGTCAGGACACACGAGCGAGATTTATTCCACAGCCATTATCCTCATAACTTGACTAAACATGCTTCTATTGCGACTAAACTTTAGTATGTTGTTCCGTAGGTATACGGGACCAATTCTCTTTAATATCGTAAAAATGGGGTCAAAGGTCAGGGCACAGGAGCGAGATTTATTCCACAGCCATTATCCTCGTAACTTGACTAAATATGCTTCCATTGCGACGCAACTTTAGTATGTTGTTCCCGTGAAATACTGAATCAATTCTGTTCAATATCGTCGAAATGGGGATAAAGGTCAGGACACAAGAGCGAGATTTTTTCTACAGACATTATCCTCAAAACTTAAGTGATAACTTGAGTAATGATTTCTGGTATGTTGGAAAGCGTATCATAATCAATGCATTGCATGATTTTACTAACTTGTTTACAAAAGACGTGCTAATGCTGTATAGCCGATGGGTTGTAACCTGAAGATATCCTAAACCAGATGTGGGGAACCTTCTCATGTTGGAAAGCCGCATTAAGTTAGCTGTAATTTAACAAGGCCTCATTCAAGAAATTTCAATTAGATATGCTTCGAAATGTACATTATTTTGTAAAAAATCTTACTATATACTACAACAAATGAAAAAGAAAATTCTAAAGTTAACTACCCTTTGAATGACTTTGAGTGCTTTTTATTGGAAATCATTTGAATTTTTCTTTGCAACATGGAGGTCCGCACTTTTAGCTTTTTGCATGCCACATATTTTACGTGTATTTTTTGTATACTTGAAATGCTTACTTCCTACGCATATTTTGCTGAATTGTAGTGCATATTTTGCTGAATTGTAGTGCATATTTTGCTGAATTTTAGTGCTTATTAGCTGATTTCTACTATTCTCATGAATAGTCTATCTGTTCCTTCAGGGTTCAGTAATTTAAAGAGAGCATTTTTCTTAAATTGTGATGAAACTACTTGAAAAGTGATTCATACTCTTTTTGTTTCTTTTGCCTTCATTTTCAGTGATAAAGCAGAGATTTACTCCGCAAGCTTACGATGACTTCCTCATGAAAGGGAACACAGCAGTATTCAAGTGTCACTTGCCAGCCTTTGTCAGGGAATATGTTGTCGTGGATTCTTGGATTAGGAACGACAATTTCGTATTAAAAATCACCGACTCGAAAGGTACTTCTTTTGCAATTTGAATTACTTACTTCGTTGAAAATGTCTGTTGCTTCGATTTATCGCAAGACGATCAGTATTGTGTTCTTACAAACGCCCTTAATTTTGCTGTTTTATGTGTGATTTTTCTAATAATGTTGCGTTTTGTGACCTATACTTCTTATTTAACCGTTCTTTTGAGATCTTGTTATCTAATGTCGATTTTGTTCCATCTCATTAAATATTGTCTGACTTAATACCGCAGAAATCCGTCCGATGAACTACACGTTGGCTATTCTGAGATCAGTTCAAACGGTGACCTACGTAGAAAACTTTCCCTGCCTCGTGGCGCCGAACAGCGTCATATATAGTACTTTGCCCAGGTGCCGACGACGCCGAACGGCGTCGTAGTTGTGGCTTAATATTTCCCTTCCTAAAACATTCGGCACTTGAAGAGAGGTATCGTTTTGTTACTTACCTTTCAATTCTCTCGTTTTGTGGTGAACGGAACGATCAGTAAATATAAGCGAATGAGTGGCAATAAAATAACATTTGCTGCTTAGAGTTCATACATAACAGGGAGGCCTATTGAGGGCGCTAAAGGGATTTCAAGGAAACCCATATTGACTTCAATGCTTAGTTTTATGTAAACAACGGATATATTCAGACAGGCTATCTTCTGTTCCTCTCAACCATAAGTTCCTCGGCGGGCACATTCTGCCGTGGAAATAGCCCAAGTAACAAAATGACATTGACCAACGGTTGGCCCAATGATATTTTTGCGTCGGCAGCGTTGGGCGAAGGTTGAGTTGTTTATCGAAGATTGGCCAGCGGTTTTCCCAACCACACATGACCAACCATTTATCAACAAACCCAGGTAGCAATATTATGTTGGACCAACCGTGGGCTTTCAATGGTCGGCCCAGCGACGAGACGACTCGGCGGCCAACAATTGGATATGTGTTGGTTCAACGGTTGGACCCACATTGGAAAACTTTTGCACTTTTCCAATGTGATCATGTGTTGTTGGACAACCATCGGACTACCATCGGACAACCGTTAAGTGGTCATTTGTTGATAAATGGTTGGTCATGTGTGGTTGGAAAAACCGTTGGCCAATCTTCGATAAACAACGCAACCTTCGCCCAACGCTGCCGACGCAAAAATATCATTGGGCCAACCGTTGGCAAATGTCAGTGTGCTACTGGGGAATGACTACTTAACGGTTGTCCGATGGTTATCCTACAACACATGACCAACCATGGTTGTCCAACAACACATGATCACATTGGAAAACTGTTTTCAACAGTTTTCCAATGTGGGTCCAACCGTTGAACCAACACATATCCAATTGTTGGCCGCCGAGTCGCCGAGTTGCTGGGCCGACCGTTGAAAGCCCACGGTTTGTCCAACATAATATTGCTACATGGGAGATTATCCCGATAATTTGTCACCGATGCAGAAAAGTATTCTTTTATCAGCTGTAGTACGACCAGCAGTGAAAATAAAAGAGAAGGATGCGACGTTCTCTCTCATACTCCGCCTAAACAGATTTTAGTTACACATTGGTATCATGTTCCTGACGTCACGAGAATAAGTGTGTTCACTGGTGTACTAGAACTATAAATTATTATGACAGGTATTGAACATATCGAATTTTTCAATCCCTTTGCGACTGAAGATTTTTACAATTTATTAGTTACCATCTACAGCAGTGGTCTCAAACTGCTGGCTCGCGGGCCGCTTCAGGGTTTTACAGAAGCAGAGCTAGACCGTCCCTTTGGGAGACTGAATTGGCCTGCTCCTCTAGTTTTGTTTGTCAACCTCCCTACAGGATCAAATTTTCCTCTGTTATTGGTTTTGTACGCCCACGTCTTTTCTTGGTTTATAGTATTTGTTTCACGTTGTGTTTTATTTAAGTTGTACACTGCGTGTTGATTTTTATTTCCGATTTTTTAACGAAATGTCGTCATGTGCGGTTGCAACTTGCCGAAATACACATGAAAACACGAAAGGACGGGACATCGTCTGTCACGTCTTCCCACGGAATGATCCCATTATAGCGAAAGAATGGCTGAATAGATGCCAACGATTGGAAACAGTGAACGTGAAATATGCCAGGATCTGCAGTGAACGCTTTCATACAAGTGATTACAAAGATGACATGCAGAATCGACTGCTAGGATTGCCTTTGAGGAAAATATTGAAATCTTCAGCTACTCCCACTATTAATATGCCATCTATTATATCTTCAGCAGAAGAAACTCCGCGAAGCTGTCGACAGGCAAAAAGGAAAGTTCTTCAAGCTGCATTACGACGATTGCGAGAATTGATCCCTAAAAAGATTTGCCTTCCTGCTGAAATCCAAGAGGATAATGATCTTACTGTTTTTGATAAGCAGAAGAAACTCCGCGAATGATCTTATTGCTTTCTTCAGCAGAAGAAACTCCGCGAAGCTGTCTTACTGTTTTCTTCAGCAGAAGAAACTCCGCGAATGATCTTATTGTTTTCTTCAGCAGAAGAAATTCCGCGAAGCTGTAGACAGGCAAAAAGGAAAGTTCTTCAAGCTGCATTAGAGCGATTGCGAAAATTGATCCCTAAAATAATTTGCCTTCCTGCTGAAATACAAGAGGATAATGATCTTACTGTGTTTGATAAGCAGAAGAAACTCCGCGAAACTGTCTTACTGTTTTCTTCAGCAGAAGAAACTCCGCGAATGATCTTATTGTTTTCTTCAGCAGAAGAAACTCCGCGAAGCTGTCGACAGGCAAGAAGGAAAGTTCTTCAAGCTGCATTAGGACGATTGCGAGAATTGATCCCTAAAAAAATTTGCCTTCCTGCTGAAATCCAAGAGGATAATGATCTTACTGTTTTTGAAAAGAAGAAGGAACTCCGCGAAGCTGTCTTACTGTTTTCTTCAGCAGAATAAACTCCACGAATGATCTTATTGCTTTCTTCAGCAGAAGAAACTCCGCGAAGCTGTCTTACTGTTTTCTTCAGCAGAAGAAACTCCTCGAACGATCTTATTGTTTTCTTCAGCAGAAGAAACTCCGTGAAGCTTTAGACAGGCAAAAAGGAAAGTTCTTCAAGCTGCATTAGAACGATTGCGAGAATTGATCCCTAAAAAGATTTGCCTTCCTGCTGAAATCCAAGAGAATAATGATCTTACTGTTTTTGATAAGCAGAAGAAACTCCGCGAAGCTGCCTTACTGTTTTTTTCAGCAAAAGAAACTCCGCGAATGATCTTATTGTTTTCTTCAGCAGAAGAAACTCCGCGAAGCTGTCGACAGGCAAAAAGGAAAGTTCTTCAAGCTGCATTAGGACGATTGCGAGAATTGATCCCTAAAAAGATTTGCCTTCCTGCTGAAATCCAAGAGGATAATGATCTTACTGTTTTTGATAAGCAGAAGAAACTCCGCGAAACTGTCTTACTGTTTTCTTCAGCAGAAGAAACTCCGCGAATGATCTTATTGCTTTCTTAAGCAGAAGAAACTCCGCGAAGCTGTCTTACTGTTTTCTTCAGCAGAAGAAACTCCGCGAATGATCTTATTGTTTTCTTCAGCAGAAGAAACTACGCGAAGCTGTGGACAGGCAAAAGGGAAAGCTCTTCAAGCTGCATTAGGACGATTGCGAGAATTGATCCCTAAAAATATTTGCCTTCCTGCTGAAATCCAAGAGGATAATGATCTTAATGTTTTTAATAAGCAGAAGAAACTCCGCGAAGCTGTCTTACTGTTTTCTTCAGCAGAAGAAACTCCGCGAAGCTGTCTTACTATTTTCTTCAGCAGAAGAAACTCCGCGAATGATCTTATTGTTTTCTTCAGAAGAAGAAACTCCGCGAAGCCGTCGACAGGCAAAAAGAAAAGTTCTTCAAGCTGCATTAGGGCGATTGCGAGAATTGATCCCTAAAAAGATTTGTCTTCCTGCTAAAATCCAAAAGGATAATGATCTTACTGTTTTTGATAAGCACAAGAAACTCCGCGAAGCTGTCTTACTGTTTTCTTCAGCAGAAGAAACTCCACGAATGATCTTATTGCTTTCTTCAGCAGAAGAAACTCCGCGAAGCTGTCTTACTGTTTTCTTCAGCAGAAGAAACTCCGCGAATGATCTTATTGTTTTCTTCAGCAGAAGAAACTCCGCGAAGCTGTAGACAGGCAAAAAGGAAAGTTCTTCAAGCTGCATTAGAGCGATTGCGAAAATTGATCCCTAATAATATTTGCCTTCCTGCTGAAGTACAAGAGGATAATGATCTTACTGTTTTTGATAAGCAGAAGAAACTCCGCGAAACTGTCTTACTGTTTTCTTCAGCAGAAGAAACTCCGCGAATGATCTTATTGTTTTCTTCAGCAGAAGAAACTCGGCGAATCATCTTATTGTTTCCTTCATCAGAAGAAACTCCGCGAAGCTGTCGACAGGCAAGAAGGAAAGTTCTTCAAGCTGCATTAGAACAATTGCGAGAATTGATCCCTAAAAAGATTTGCCTTCCTGCTGAAATCCAAGAGGATAATGATCTTACTGTTTTTGATGAGAACAACAGAGATGTTGAAATAACACATTGCGAAAACTGCTCAAAAATGGAAATTTGTAATGACGTTTTGTTGGAAAAAATTTCCTCCCTCATGTCGAAAATTTAAACAAAGAGAAAAAAAGAAATTTTGGGACTTACGTTCAGCGATCCAAGAGATGGGTGACTTCAAGAAGATTCAAGAGATGGGTGACAATCGTGCGTCACACAACTGGACAACGCTCACCTTGCTTGCTGTATGTTAGGACATGATCTTAAAAATGACGTCTCATATACACCCATTGCGGCAGAACCGGCCTATTCTCTATACTACACCCGTAGCCGTACTCCTTCGAAACTGCCATAAGGCGTCCTCCGTAGTTTGCCTAGATGAAGAGCTAAAAGAGCAGCGCATGCGTGGTTCGATACTCGGTAAACATATATTTTTTCAGACGAAATGAAAAAGCTTGTAGCACCTAGAATTAGTATTTTAAAATGTAAACATGAAATTCCTGTAAGTTCCAAATTGTTGGTGTGTATATTTTAAAAATACGTTGCAGATAATTAGGGTCACTCTCACTGTCCAATATATTGTCATATTTTCCTTTACGAAAAGTCGGTGTGGCAACACTGGGAATCAAATCCACAAAACTTTTCGGCATACGGAATAATTAAGTCGAAATTATATCAAATAACCTGACCTCCCAAAAAAAAAAGAGTGTATGCGTGTGTGTTGGGAGTTGGGGGAGCACCTTCAGCGTCTTGAAATTGGAACCTTCCTGTAAAACTTTTTGATTCGGTAAAATTATATTTCAATAAAGTGCCTTCAGTGAAAGGAAAAATTAGGTAAATTTGGTAAAAATTCGGTAAATTCGGTAAATCAAACTTATTGGGGAAAGCATCTTTCCGTAAAGTAAACTTTTTGGCGAAATCAACAATTGGATTAAACTATCTTCAGGTGAGGTGAACTTTTCCGTGACGTGAAAAAATCCGTAAAACCATTTTTCAATTAAGCGAAATTTTCGGTGTAATGAATAATTTAGTAAAATTATCTTTCGGGGAAGAGAACTACAAGGAAAAATGAAAAATTCGATGAAATAGTCTTTCGGTAAAAGAATCTTTTCTGTGAAATCATCTCAACGTAACACGGAATTTTTGGCTAAATCAACATTTGGGTAAAATGATATTCAGGTAAAGGGAACATTTCCGTTAAGTGACACAGTGGTCTAAGCGATGGCTTCTGATCTCTCGTCCGACATGGGTCCGGTTTCGAATTCCGGTGCTGCATGGATGTTGTGTTTGCCTTTCAGCACTGGCTCTCTCCCAGTGGCCCTAAATTAGGGACGGGCGACTGCTTATAGTACGTTAAGCTGCTCATGGTGGTCGTTAAACGTTCAATCAAAATGAAAAAAAAATTCGTGACCTGTCTTCTCCAAGCCGAGTGGAAGAAAATACCGCTAGCCGTCGTACAACGCCTGGTTGAGAGTATGCCTCGGAGGGTCGCAGCTGTAATCGCCCTCGTGGAGTGCTATCACAGGTGTCCAATTACTTGTTGGTAGATAGTGTATTTCGGTGAGACGAAAAACTCAGTAAAATGATCTTTTGGTAACGCAAACGTTTCGGTAAAATGAACTTTAGTATCAGTTACATTTTCGGTGAGATAAATTATTCTGTAAAATAATATTTCCGTAGGGCGAGCATTTCACCGAAAATGTAGAACGAAAAATTATTTCTGTAACCTTATATATAGGTAAGGTAAACTTTCCGATAGAATGAACAATTCGGTAAAACTGTCTTTTTGGTAAAGTGAACTGTTTCGGTGAAATGAAAAATTATTTCGTAAAATTATCTTTAACCCTTTAACGACCATAACGCCCAAAACGCTTGTACATGCAAACGATCATCGCCGCCCGAAACGATTGTCTAGAGTGAGTCAGATTTCCAGCCCTTACCTGCTTTTCAAATTTGCACGACGTATGAGAGATCAGCAGGTGTCACCTTCAGTCACTAGTGTTGTTACTAAACAAAGAAGTGACCCAACAAGCAATTTTGGGCTTTATGGTATTTAGAGTGATACAGGATATTTGGATCATGGTTATTAAAGGGTTAAGTAAAGTAAACGTTTCTGCAAATTGCGAAATTCAGTAAAAACCATCTTTCGATGAAATGATACTTGGAATAATTGGTCGTCTGGGAAATTAGCGATAATAACGAAGCACACAGCAACACCTGAACAATTCAATAAAATCAATAAATTATAATGTGTCTGGAATCCGTATGTCTTATCATTATTATTAAATTACATTAAATTCTGATCACACGGTTTTTTCAGAATAATATATCCACTCCCGGAATCACAGTGTACCCGCAAAATCACAAAGTTCACGTGACAAGATCGACTACACGGAGATAAAAGCGGCGAGCCAGGACTAATGAGCTATAATGCTCTACGGTAGAACAACGGACAGAGGTAGAGATTAGACGGAAGCTCAAAAAGTTAGTAAAATCATGCAATGTATTGATCACCAAAGGCTTTCCAACATGCCAGAAATCATTACTCAAGTCATGAGGATAACGGCTGTACAATAAGTCTCATTCCTATGACCTGACCATTGACCCTATTTCGATGATATTCAACAGAACCGGTAAAATACACTTCTGGAACAACATGATAAAGTTTTGTCTCAGTCGAAGCATTTTTACGTAAGTTATACCGCATAAGTGTGATGGAATGGATCCCAATACTATGTCTTAACCTTTCATCCTATTTCACCCATTTTCAATAGGGTTAATCCCCAGGTAGTCCCCTACCACATACTGAAATTTCATCGAAATCGAACCATTTTTACGCAAATTATGACGCATAAGGGCAACGGAATGCATCCCACTCCTATGTCCTGACCTTTGACCCCGCGTCGCCCATTTTCAATAGGTTTTGTCCTCAAGGGCTCCCCTACCACTAACTAAAATTTCATTGAAATAGAACCATATTTACTCAAGTTATGACGCATAAGAGAAATGGAATGGACCCCGCTCCTATGTCGTGACCTTTGACCCCAGTTCACCCAATTTCAATAGGGTTTGTTCCCAGGTCATCCCTTATTATATAATAAAATTTCATTGAAATCGAACCATTTTTACGCGAGTTATCGTGCGGACGGACGGACAAAGCTGGAGCATATACGCTTCTTCAACCTACGGTTGGAAAGCGTAAAAGTGGAGAAACATTGCGCCAAGGGTGGAAGCATCTCAGTAACAGCAAACTTTGTGCGATGTTCGCGAGGTGCTGTAGTAAGGGTGTACCAAGATTGGACCGCTGGCACACCGAATACCTCCCGACGTAATAACTGTGGATCCCTAAAGGCCATCCACCCCAGAGGAGAACATCTCCTCCGTCGACTGGTAAAGCACAACAGACGCCCAACTGTTCAGCAATTGAAGACGCAAATGAACGCTGGGGCACCCATGTACGTGTCCCAGATAACACTAGATCGAACGCATGGTTCTCTGGTGTCAACGCTGCGTCATGGTGTTCATGTCAACCCAGGTCCATCATCGGCAACGACGCCTGCAGTTCACATGGGACTACCGTCAATGGACAGTTGAAAAATGGAAAAAGGTTGCCTAGGAATCGTGGTTTCTACTCCACAGACGTGACGGACAGTGGCAGTTACGGGGACAGAAACACGAGAACCAACCCCGGAACCTACTTGTTGGTCAAGTACCGGCCGGCGATGGCAGTGTGCATGCCTCGGAGATGTCCTTCTCGTATGACCTGGGACCGCTGGCACCACTGGATGGCTACCGGAACGCCAATGGCTACCTTTCCGTCCTCTCTAACCACATGCACCCCTTCATGTTGGATGTTTTCCTAGTATGACCTAGGGCCGCTGGTACCACTGGATGGGTCCCTGAACGTCAATGGCTACCTGTCTATCCTCGCTGACCACATGTATCCCTTCATGTTGGATGTTTTCCTGGTATGGCCTAGGGCAACTGGTACCACTGGATGGGTCCCCGAACGTCAATGGCTAACTGTCCATCCTAGCTGACCACATGCATCCCTTCATGTTGGATGTTTTCCTGGTATTACCTGGAACCGCTGGTACAACTGGATGGGTCCCTGAACGCAATGGCTACCTGTCCATCCTCGCTTACCACATGCATCCCTTCATGCTGGATGTTTTCCCAGTATGACCTGGGACGATGGTACCACTGGATGGGTCCCATCTATGAAAATGCAAGTGCAAAGATTCGGCTGTTTAAAAATTCAACACACATAAAAATTGGAAAGGGAGTGAGAGAAGGTGACACCACATTTCTAAAGCTCTTTAATGCAACATTCGAGGGTGTCTTTCAGTCGCTGAGCTGGGAAAACAAGGGGATAAAGATTAATGGAGATTATCTAACCCACCTTCGTTTTGCTGATGACGTAGTAATATTTGCAACTACCCCATCAGAGCTGCAGAGTATGATCCAGGAACTTGTTGACAAAAGTAAAGAAGTGGGATTAAAAATGAACTTTCAGAAGACAAAAGTGATGTTCAATGCTTTTACAAGAAATGAAGATTTATCGATTGATGGAGAAAAGCTGGAGATAACAGACACGTACGTTTATTTTGGACAGCAGATATCAAGTAGAGGGTCACATTGATGAAGAAATTAATCGGCGTACAAAACTTGCCTGGAGAGCTTTTGGAAGAAACAGCATAATTTTCAAGAGCAATATGCCATTATGTCTTAAAAGAAAAGTGCTTGATCAATGCATCCTTCCAGTGCTTACATATGGTGCAGAGACGTGGACCTTAACTAAAAGAGACATACAAAGGCTGCAGTCAACTCAAAGTAGCATGGAGAGGTGCATGCTTGGTGTAACCAGGAGATATAAGAAGAGGAACTCGTGGATCCGAAAACAGACGAGAGTGGAAGACATCATGATCAGAGTTAAATCCCTGAAATGGCAATGGGCTGGACATACTGCCAGAAGGACAGACCATCGATGGACAGCCGAAATTTTAGATTGAATTCCAAGGGACAGGAAAAGACCCAGAAGAAGACCACATGCGAGATGGGCTGATGAAATTCGAAAGTATGCGGGAGTAACATGGAAGAGACTGGCACAAAACAGACCGTTGTGGAAGAAACTTGGGGAGACCTACGTCCAGCAGTGGATTGATAATGGTTGACAATGATGATGATGTATTTGTTAAAGTTCAAAAAATAATTATAGATGTTGTTCAAGTTCATAGTTGCAATGTGACGTTTCCATATTCTGGATAGTTCAACTGAGCTATTGTCCTTACAGCAGCTATCCGCGTAGGCTTCGATATGTAGGCTCTCAGTAATATGTAAGGAGTATATTGACGCAGGGGCTTACAACAACTTGAGGTTATTCCAGTCCGGTTGAACATTACCACAAACTACGTTTCTGGCGAGTGCTGGATTGCTGCGGTTGTTACGAATGTCGCATTTATGCTCCTGCACTTCAAAAGAGCATTTATTTACAAAAAAAAGACAACATACAAACACAAATTTTCACCGGGAAAAAATTGCACAATAACTCACCGGCAACGACAATAACAACACACAATCAATATCGCAATAAACAGAGTACTCTACAGGAAGAAGCAGACGACATCAGAGCAAGTTGAAGAATAACACACGGCAAGATAAAAAGAAAACAGTTGCACAACAAACAATACATACAGGACAGACCACTAATGAAGCAAGGCGGTAAAGAAAAGTCAGCCGAGTTTGTCAAAACTGTCAAGGGAAAAAAAACCTCCTGCAGTCGGGTGCCAATACTGAGCTTTGTAGATCCTACTTAGTTACTAACACGTTCACCATTGGATATGTCTATCAAGGAGATATTGTATACACCCCATTTATACAAATCATCTGTTCTGTCACGGGCTTTTTTGACAAATGAAGAAAAGTTCCTTGATTTAATGCCAAACTGAATATTATACTTTCTGCAAGAGCGTGATAATACCTTAGTTATAATTGGGTACTCTTCTAGTGTATCAACAAAACATTTTGTGGTTTCTTGGTCTTTACTCAAGTATATGGATCTATCATTGAGAATTCTTCGACAGGTTCGGTCAACTATGTATCTAGGGTACTAGATTTCTCCCTATGGTGGCGCCACCAGTGTAGTCACGAATGCGTTATAAACCGTGACCATCTACTTGCTTTCTGCCAAAAGTACTACGCAGTTGTTAAAGTAACGTAAACGAAACGGGCGTTCATTAAAGAAGTAATTTTTTTTTCATATTGAATTATTAAGATTGAACAAAGGGCTGTTATTAAATTTAACGCGAAGCTTGGTAAAAGTGCCTCGGAAACATACCAAATGATGAAACAAGTTTACGGTGAGATTTGTTTAAGTAGATCAAATGTTTTCCTGTGGCACAAACGTTTTTGGACGGAACAGAGACGCTCGAAGATAATAAGCATACCGGACGACCAAGTTATCTAGGACACCTGAGATTACTGAAAATGTGCGTGATTTCGTGGCAAACAATCGATGTGCGTCACTAAGAATGATGGAAGAGTCTTTAAACATCAACAAAGAAACAATTTGAACCATCCTGCATGAAGATTTGGGCAAAACAAAAGTCTGTGCTAGATTTGTTCTACACACGTTAACCAATGAACAAAAATCAAGGAGAAGTGCACATTGCAGAGACATCATTTCAGCCGCTGAAAATAATCCAAATTTCTTAAAATCGAGTTTTACTGGTGATGAAACATGGTATTTTCAATATGATCCTGAATCAAAGTGCGGAATGGAAGCAAAAAAACTCTCCACAAGCCAAAAAAACAAGAAAAGTTCCATCGAAAATCAAAACAATGCTCATTACATTCTTCGATAGTATCCACAAAGAATTTGTTCCTAGTGGAGAAACAATTACTGGTGAGTTTTATCTAAATGTTTTGAGGCGTTTGATGGGCAGAATTCGTTGCATTCGTCCAGAATATTGAGATGAAAATAGTTGGTGTTTGTTGCACGATAATGCACCCAGTCACACCTCACTTCTTGTTCGTACATTTTTGGCGAAAAATAACATCTGTGTGTTGAATCATCCACCGCATTCGCCTGATTTAGCACCCTGCGACTTTTCCTTGTTCCCAAAACTTAAAATGACGTTAAAAGGGTGTTATTTTGATGATATTTCGACCATACAAACAGCTTTGACGTGTGCTTTGGAGGCAATTCCGCAAAGTCAACTGGAACAGGCATTCGAATCATTATTAAATCAGTGTAACAAGTGTATTTAAGCCGGAGGGACTTATTTTGAATAACAAACCAAAACAAATTGTAATTTCTTGTTTCTATTTCATTTTACAGACCCAGTCTTAAAAATTCTTTAAGTCACTTTGTACAATCTATCTCAGATTTGAACAAAGGATATGTAGACGAGTGTGTAAATGCTCTTCTGATTAGGAAGTTAAGGTGGACGTCAAGTAATTTTGCTTCCTATACACTTCCAATGGAAAAACTTATGTACACATTTTCTTCACAATGAATGCGTTCCTAAGGATTACAATTTGAACATCGATTAAAATAGCTTCATTTTATAAATTGGAATAATTTATATTTTCTAAAGCATAACCATGATTATGCAATCCAACATTTGCTTGTCTAGTGACGTCATCAAAGTACAGGTCGCGCCATCTTTTTTCTGGTTTCAACACCACCAAAGGAAAAGTTATGGATTTTTAATATAATTTTGGTTATGTTTTAGAAAATATTAAGTATTCCAAGTTATAATATGAAATTACTTTTATCGATGTTCAAATTTTCATCCTTGGGAACACACTAGTTGTGAAGGAAATGTGTAGAAATGTTTTTCCATTGGAAGTATGGGAAGCAAAATTACTTGACGTCCACATTAATTGCTGATAGCTTTTGTGTTAACGGATGGGAAAAGTTAAATGGAATTAGTCTGTTACTGGCGGTAGGTTTTCGATAAACGGAATAAGACAGATTGTAAGTTTCAGGGTTACGAGAAATTTGGAAATCTAAGAAATGCAACGAGTAGTTGGATTCAGTTTCTATCGTTAGCGCGATAGTGGGGAAAACAGATGAAAGAGCGTCGGCGAACTTAACTAAATCATCTTGTGTGTCAGGCCAAAACACAAGAATGTCGTCGACGTACCTAATGTACCAACTGGGTGCCAGGGGAGATTCATTGAGGACTTTGTTCTCAATGTCTTGAAGCAGAACTTCTGCTAATACTGTTGAAAGTGGAGAACCCATGGGAGAGCCCTCCACTTAATTATAAATTCGGTTATCAAATTAAAAGTATGAACGCTGTTTCACCACACGAAGCAGCTTTCATAATAGCGAAAATTTCAGAGGTAGGTACTTGGGACAGAGCGAGTTTGGCCTTTTCACCTGTACTTAGTAACAGATAAGTCTCTGAAATGCAGTTGAAGTAAAACCTGTGGAACAATGGTTCTACATAATCGGGCTAAAGGTTATGTAGAACTATTGTTTTAAAATAATACTTTACAACTGTTACAAAAAAGTGTTTTGACCTGCAGATAGACCACATCGCGAAATAATGCTACGTTAGTTTCACTTTGTTTTTTGTAATACAACGAAAAATATTCTTTACCTCTTAAGTTACAATCGCAAGAAAACTCACGGGCATCCGATCTAAACAAATAAATGCAAGCATAGTGGATTTGAATAAAACGTGAATTGTTGGAATTTTGAATGGTATAAATCGTAGTGTATTTCACTTGCGCTGAATTGAAATTCTGAATAACGTAAAGAATGCTACGAAACGGAAGCGATACTAAAAGACAGAGTGAAATAAGCAGTCAGGAAAATGCCGTAAAAATAGTTCATGCGGAATATTGTTTCATATGTGACATACATATACACGGGCAACACAATCCGGAAGCGTAAACAAAGGTGTTCTGTCCTTTAGATATTTCCTAAAGGGAATGCATGAACATATTGAAGTAAGGAATAGTCGTACGTTAAACAGACAACAGCAAGAGAGAGCATCTCTTCAAAATGTGAATTAGAAAGATGATAGCAACCCTTCCTCTTGCTGTGAAGCAGCGGTTTTCAAAAATGTTTCTGTCAGGACCCCTTTACGTAAAAAATATTGACCACCCCAAAGCATTTTTATTATGTGAGTTACATATACCAATATTTACGGTGTTAGAAATTGAAACTGAGAAATTTTTGAATTAATTCATTTAAAAATAGCAATGATGAACCCATTATATGTTAACATAAATACTATTAGGTGTGTAACTTAATTCTCGGCCCGTAACTGCAAGCTATCATAGAACGTCGGCAAATGCAAATAACTATGTGCAATAATGGCTGATTGCAGCGCCGCACAACAGCTTTACAGGGCAACCGTAACCGAGATCAGCTGTAGTGACAGAAGGGACGAAAGTTGACGGTGAAAGCAATGTCGTTCGAGAAGCAACATTTGAGGCACTGACTCCTTTTCGCGTTTCAGCTGAAAAAAGTGCAGCGGAAGCCCACCAAATGATCAGTGCTGCTTTGGGTGAGACTGCTGTGTTCTACAGTACGTGTAAGAAGTAGTTCCAAAGGTTTCAAGCAGCAAAATTTCGAACTCCGTGATGCATAACGTCCGGGGCAGCCACAGAAAGTGGACGATGAGGAACTCGAACAATTGTTGGACGCGAGTCCCTGTCGCACACAGTCAGAGCTCGCCCAGGAACTCGGAGTAACACGGCAAGCCATTGCAAAGGGCCTGCACAAGCTTGGACGGATTCACAAGGAGGGCCGTTGGGTGTCCCACCAACTCACAGCTGCGAACAAGTCTAGGCGCTACAATGTTGCTGTGTCCTTGCTCTCCAGATTCAAGAAAAAGATTTCCTCCACAAGATTTCGGCCTGTGATGAGAAGTGGATCCTCTACGATAATCCTAAGCGGCGCAAATCGTTGGTTTATCCACGTCAGCCTACCACCAGTACCGCCAAACCGAATATCCATGCCAGGAAGTTGTTGCTGTGAATATGGTGGCATCAGCGCGGTGTCGTTCACTATGAGTTGCTCAAACCTGGTGAAACGGTCAATGCTGAACGTTGTTGTCAAAACGCATCCGTGTGAGTGACGCAATGGAGGCGAAAATGCCATACACCTGCAAGCGAGGAAGGTCGGTCCTGTTGCTTCAGGAAAACGCTCCTCCTCAGACCGCGAAAATGACTTTAAACACGATCAACGACCTGTGATGGTAGATTTTGTCCCACCCGGCGTATTCACCAGACTTCACCTCTTTCCCTCCCCGCAACACCACCTGAGTGTTAAATACTTCAGTCCTGTCGAGGAGGTCCACAGGAGTATTCATGACTTTATCAACTCGAAACATCCCACTTTTCCCCGCATTGCCATTCGGCAGTTCCCTGACCGATGGTTCAAGTGTATCCAACACGACGAGGATTATTTCCCCATTAGGTAAGCATTCGATTTGCTATAATTTGCTGTCAACGTGTCGTGCCTGTGGCCTAGAATTAAGTTGCACGCCTAATACTTGCTAAAACAAAACCATAATTAAGCAATCCAGCATTTGTCTACTGACGTCTCAACTTAATTAATAGATGGTCGCGCCATCTATTAATTAGGTTGCACACCTAATATAAAGGGGTTGGACAGAATAATGTAAACACCACGCTGTGAGACAAGGCATTTAATTTAGCTGTGTACGTCGCAAACCCAAAGTTATCCACCACTTTTTGGTTGTAATACCTTTGTTTAGAACTTCAAGGTTCTGTTTAAGTGCAAATAAAGTGTCTTGTCGCAAAATTTATTTAAGGGTAACGACGAAATGAACGATCTCACGGACCTCGAAAGAGGCCAAATTCTTGGTAGCCGGCTAGTTGGTGCCTCCGCGACAACAGTCGCCAGGGTAGTGTTGGTACCAAGAGCTACTGTGTTTAGCGCCATGACGGCATACCGTATTCGTGACAAAACCTCATCTGCGAAACAAAAGAGCGGCCGGGTAAACGACCCTGACTGATAGAATCAGGAGATCATTAAAGAATATTGTTACCCGTAATAAGAAGACCATGGCGCCGAAAAGTAGAGCGGAGCCCAATCTGCAATTCCAGACCCAAGTATAAGCGAAAACAGTGCGCAGGGAACTGCATAAGCAAGATATTCAAGGCACAGCTGCTATTGCAAAATCTCTGGTGACCCGGATGAATGCCATAATGGCGACGGCAGTGGTGCCAGGAGCAAACAACGTGTACTGCCGATGCATGGAAGCGTGCAATGTGGTCAGATGAATCCCGATTCCCACTATTCCCACCACAGGACGTGTTTACGTGTGAAAATACTGTATAACAGTGCAGCATTGTGGGGCTTCTGTCATTCTCTGGGAGGTCATATCGTGGTTTTCAGAAAGTCCCCTGATCATCTTGAAAGGACGGATGACTGGCAGGGCGTAAGAAGCTATTTTGGCCAACCAAGTCCATTCAATGGCTTAGGCATTGTTTTCTGCAGGAGATGCCATTTATAAAGATGATAACGCACCAATTAACAGAGCTTGGAGTGTCCAGTCATGGTCTGAGAAACAAGAGGACGATCTTTCACATTTTCCTTGGCCTCCCTAATCACCAGACTTAAACATCATTGAGCCACTGTGGTCTGTGTTGGAAAACATATTAAATTCTCTCCTGCATCCCTCAAGGTCTGGAGCAGTTTCTGCATAAAGAATGGTGTAACATCCCACTAATCACCATCCAGGATTTGTATGCGTCCGTTCCAAAGAGGATTCAGAGGGCTTTAATGCCAAGGGTGGTCTCACAACCTACTCGGTATACAAACCTTTCTTTTCCTAGGACTTAACATTATTCTGTCCTACCCAGGTATATGCCCTACATCTCCCCAACCCCCAAATACATTAGAGAGAAGAAGCTATTGTTTTGCTTTTTTGCAAATCTCTTTAATGTCTGTCATAGAGCTGGATTCCCATATAGTGTTCGGCATTAAATCTATTCCGATACGTTGCTTTATTTGAAGCGTATGAAGAATAATCCTACACTCACTTTGGACAACAGATATCAAACTAGGATCACATTACTGAATAAATCAGTCGCCGTATAAAACTTGGTTGGAAAGCCTTTGAAAGGAACAGATCAATTATTTTTTTTTATGAGCAATACGCCATTATGTCTTAAAAGAAAAGTATTTATTCTATGCATCTTTGAAGTTAATACGTACGGAGCAGAGACATGGACCTTAACTAAAAAAAGAGATAAAGGCTGCAGACTACTGAAAGAGGAATCGAAAGATCCATGTATAGTGTAACCAGGAAAGATAAGAAGAAAAAATCGTAGATCAAGAACGTGACAAGACTGGAAGACACCATGATCGCAGTGAAATCCCTGGCATAGCAATGGGCCGAGGTCCTTTGTGTTAAAACAAAAGATCTTCAATGCATGTATTAATCCCGTATTTACTTATGGAAGTGAAACATGGAGTATCACAGAACGACAATCTGAAAAAATAAGTGTATCGGTAAGAAAGTTAGAGAGAAGAATGTTGGGAATAACAAAAAGATACAAAGTTAGAAATGAACTTATAAGAGAAAGAATAGTAATAATAGATATTTTAAAAAACAATGCAAAGTGGAGATGGGCTGGACATGTTGGAAGACTGATGGACGCGAATAATAACAGAATGACAACCGAGAGATAGAAAGAAACGAAGGGGGTCAGAGAGCAAGATGGAGAGATCAGAAATTTAGAGGAGCTAATTGGTCGACTGAGGCTAAGAATCGAGGAAGTTGGAAAAGACTGGGGGAGGCCAATACCCTTTAGTGGGTGTCAACATTGTCAGAACGGACCACCAGTGGTTAACCAAAGTTTTAGACTGCATGCCAAAAAGACGCAGATGTAGACCACTCGAGAAATGGTTGATGAAAGTCGAAATTATGCCGGAGTGACATGGAGGAGACTGACGCATGACAGACAGTTGTGGAAGGAACTTGGGGAGACTTTTATCCCGCAGTGGATTGATAATTGTTGGCAATGATGACGGTCATGATACATAATATGAAGAAAATCGTGCCTCGCACAGATACGTAGTTGGAAAAGTAGGTGATATTCTGATAAATGTTTCATATAATTGTGGATGTTCTTTTTTACGCTTTCCAACCGTAGGTTGAAGAAGCGTATATGCTCCAGCTTTGTCCGTCCGCCTGTCCGCACTATAACTCACGTGAAAATGGTTCGATTTCGACGAAATTTTAGCATGTGGTAAGGGACCACCTGGGGACAAACCCTATTGAAAATGGGCGAAACAGGGTAAAAGGTCAGAACATAGGAGCGGGATTCATTCCATTGCTCTTATGCGTCATAACTTGCGTATAAATTGTTCGATTTCGATGGAATATTTTTATGTGATAGGCAACCACCTGGGGACGAACCCTATTGAAAATGGGCGATATGTGGTCAAAGGTCAGAACACTGGAGTGGGATCCATTCCATTGCCCTTGTGCATGATAACTTACCTAAAAATGTTTCGATTGCGACAAAACGTTATCATGTTGTTCCGGAGGTATCGTGAACCGGTTCTGTTGAAAATCAGCGAAATGGGGGTCAAAGGTCATTGCACAAAAGCAAGATTTATTTCACAGCCATTATTCTCATAACTTGCGTAAAACTGCTTCTATTGCGACAAAACTTTAGTATGTTATTCTTGAGGTATAGTGAACCGGATCCGTTGAATATCATCGAAATGGGGTCACAAGTCAGGACACAGGAGCGAGATTTATTCCACAGCCATTATCCTCATAACTTGAGTAATGATTTCTGGTATGTTGGAAAGCGTATCATAATCAATGCATTGCATGATTTTACTAACTTGTTTGATATTACACCAAAACTCAGCAGGTGGTAGTTCTGTTTTTTAAAAGTTAGTTCCAATGTGGGATCTTAAATCATATCAATGAACTTTCCGTACTCCGTTACGTTAAAATCCATTGGTCTGTCTTGCACTGCTAATAACACAATAGAAGTACAGGCGGCTCCCGGTGCCGAAGTGGTCTAAGCTATGGCTTCTGATCATTCTCCCAAAAAGGGGTCTGGGTTCGAATCCCGGGGAAGGCATGGATGTTTGTCTTCGTCTTTCGCCACTGCCTCTCAATGTGTTACTTGATCAGCATTGGCTCTCTCTGTATAGCTTGATCATTTAACATAGTGTATATGTTACCGCTAAAGTGCAGAAATCAGTTATTCTACAGATTATCTAGGTAATGTGCAGATTAACTAGGGTGATCCGTTAAAGTGCCGAAAATTGTTTCATTGCTCAAATTACATAGGTAATCTGCAAATTACCTAGATAATCTGCACATTACCTACTAGGCACTCGTTAAAGTGAAAATAAGATCTTTGCTGGAACAACAGCAACGTTTCTATACGCTTAAATTAACATAATGTTATTTATTTATTTTTAGGTATATAAAGAATCAAGTTAATACAATCAAACAATCAACAAATTAGTTGATAGAATCAATCATCAATCAATTAAAAAACTATAATAGGAAGAATCAAACGGTTTAAAATATTATTATAATTAAGGAAATGAATTTGCAAAACATATGATAACATTATGCTTACTTATTAGTGCAATCTAAAGATTGGTGACACTTTGAATTACATAGCAATTGGTTTTTGCAACAAACACACCTATTTGTGGTACATTTAGATTTACATCATACCTTTGAATTATTCGATAATCTCGAGATGATTCTTTCTTCTTGGAAACTTTTATTCGCTTTACATCTTCAATTATGCAGTCATACTTTCGTTTTGTCATTAAAACACTATTATATTTTGAATCTTCGCTAAAGAGGTTTTCGAAGAATCTTTTCTTCATTTTACTCACCAATTCGGCGCTTGCTTGCATACTAGGAGTTAAATTTATCTGCTTTAAAACAAACACGACACACATTCACGCGCTAACAGGCAGAAACGAATTTGTAAACAGAATTAGCTATGCTACTACGCACTGGCAGCCGACGCCAATTATGAGAAATAAAAACAACCGGCGACGACTAGACGCTGGCGAAACCAAACTAAAAGTGGAGGGAGAGGGGGAAGGTGTAGGGAAAGGAAATGAGAGAAACAGGCGAAACCAAAATAAAAGTGGAGGGAGAGGGGGAAGGTGTAGGGAAAGGAAATGAGAAAAACAGGCGAAACCAAACTAAAAGTGGAGGGAGAGGGGGAAGGTGTAGGGAAAGGAAATGAGAGAAACAGGCAGAAACCAAAATAAAAGTGGAGGGAGAGGGGAAGGTGTAGGGAAAGGAAATGAGAAAAACAGGCGAAACCAAACTAAAAGTGGAGGGAGAGGGGGAAGGTGTAGGGAAAGGAAATGAGAGAAACAGGCGAAACCAAACTAAAAGTGGAGGGAGAGGGGGAAGGTGTAGGGAAAGGAAATGAGAGAAACAGGCGAAACCAAAATAAAAGTGGAGGGAGAGGGGGAAGGTGTAGGGAAAGGAAATGAGAGAAACAGGCGAAACCAAAATAAAAGTGGAGGGAGAGGGGAAGGTGTAGGGAAAGGAAATGAGAAAAACAGGCGAAACCAAACTAAAAGTGGCGGGAGAGGGGGAAGGTGTAGGGAAAGGAAATGAGAGAAACAGGCAGAAACCAAAATAAAAGTGGAGGGAGAGGGGAAGGTGTAGGGAAAGGAAATGAGAAAAACAGGCGAAACCAAACTAAAAGTGGAGGGAGAGGGGGAAGGTGTAGGGAAAGGAAATGAGAGAAACAGGCGAAACCAAACTAAAAGTGGAGGGAGAGGGGGAAGGTGTAGGGAAAGGAAATGAGAGAAACAGGCGAAACCAAAATAAAAGTGGAGGGAGAGGGGGAAGGTGTAGGGAAAGGAAATGAGAAAAACAGGCAGAAACCAAACTAAAAGTGGAGGGAGAGGGGAAGGTGTAGGGAAAGGAAATGAGAGAAACAGGCGAAACCAAAATAAAAGTGGAGGGAGAGGGGAAGGTGTAGGGAAAGGAAATGAGAAAAACAGGCGAAACCAAACTAAAAGTGGAGGGAGAGGGGAAGGTGTAGGGAAAGGAAATGAGAGAAACAGGCAGAAACCAAACTAAAAGTGGAGGGAGAGGGGGAAGGTGTAGGGAAAGGAAATGAGAGAAACAGGCGAAACCAAAATAAAAGTGGAGGGAGAGGGGAAGGTGTAGGGAAAGGAAATGAGAAAAACAGGCGAAACCAAACTAAAAGTGGAGGGAGAGGGGGAAGGTGTAGGGAAAGGAAATGAGAGAAACAGGCGAAACCAAAATAAAAGTGGAGGGAAAGGGGAAGGTGTAGGGAAAGGAAATGAGAAAAACAGGCGAAACCAAACTAAAAGTGGAGGGAGAGGGGGAAGGTGTAGGGAAAGGAAATGAGAGAAACAGGCGAAACCAAACTAAAAGTGGAGGAAGAGGGGAAGGTGTAGGGAAAGGAAATGAGAGAAACAGGCAGAAACCAAACTAAAAGTGGAGGAAGAGGGGGAAGGTGTAGGGAAAGGAAATGAGAGAAAAGGCAAAACCAAACTAAAAGTGGAGGGAGAGGGGGAAGGTGTAGGGAAAGGAAATGAGAGAAACAGGCGAAACCAAACTAAAAGTGGAGGGAGAGGGGAAGGTGTAGGGAAAGGAAATGAGAGAAACAGGCAGAAACCAAACTAAAAGTGGAGGGAGAGGGAAGGTGTAGGGAAAGGAAATGAGAGAAACAGGCAGAAACCAAAATAAAAGTGGAGGGAGAGGGGGAAGGTGTAGGGAAAGGAAATGAGAAAAACAGGCAGAAACCAAACTAAAAGTGGAGGGAGAGGGGGAAGGTGTAGGGAAAGGAAATGAGAGAAACAGGCGAAACCAAAATAAAAGTGGAGGGAAAGGGGGAAGGTGTAGGGAAAGGAAATGAGAAAAACAGGCGAAACCAAACTAAAAGTGGAGGGAGAGGGGAAGGTGTAGGGAAAGGAAATGAGAGAAACAGGCAGAAACCAAACTAAAAGTGGAGGGAGAGGGGGAAGGTGTAGGGAAAGGAAATGAGAGAAACAGGCGAAACCAAAATAAAAGTGGAGGGAGAGGGGGAAGGTGTAGGGAAAGGAAATGAGAAAAACAGGCGAAACCAAACTAAAAGTGGAGGGAGAGGGGGAAGGTGTAGGGAAAGGAAATGAGAAAAACAGGCAGAAACCAAACTAAAAGTGGATTGAGAGGGGGAAGGTGTAGGGAAAGGAAATGAGAGAAACAGGCGAAACCAAACTAAAAGTGGAGGGAGAGGGGGAAGGTGTAGGGAAAGGAAATGAGAGAAACAGGCGAAACCAAAATAAAAGTGGAGGGAGAGGGGAAGGTGTAGGGAAAGGAAATGAGAAAAACAGGCGAAACCAAACTAAAAGTGGAGGGAGAGGGGAAGGTGTAGGGAAAGGAAATGAGAGAAACAGGCAGAAACCAAAAAAAAATTGGAGGGAGAGGGGGAAGGTGTAATGAAAGGAAATGAGAAAAACAGGCAGAAACCAAACTAAAAGTGGAGGGAGAGGGGGAAGGTGTAGGGAAAGGAAATGAGAGAAACAGGCGAAACCAAACTAAAAGTGGAGGGAGAGGGGGAAGGTGTAGGGAAAGGAAATGAGAGAAACAGGCGAAACCAAAATAAAAGTGGAGGGAGAGGGGAAGGTGTAGGGAAAGGAAATGAGAGAAACAGGCGAAACCAAAATAAAAGTGGAGGGAGAGGGGGAAGGTGTAGGGAAAGGAAATGAGAAAAACAGGCGAAACCAAACTAAAAGTGGCGGGAGAGGGGGAAGGTGTAGGGAAAGGAAATGAGAGAAACAGGCGAAACCAAAATAAAAGTGGAGGGAGAGGGGGAAGGTGTAGGGAAAGGAAATGAGAAAAACAGGCGAAACCAAACTAAAAGTGGATTGAGAGGGGGAAGGTGTAGGGAAAGGAAATGAGAGAAACAGGCGAAACCAAACTAAAAGTGGAGGGAGAGGGGGAAGGTGTAGGGAAAGGAAATGAGAGAAACAGGCGAAACCAAAATAAAAGTGGAGGGAGAGGGGGAAGGTGTAGGGAAAGGAAATGAGAAAAACAGGCGAAACCAAACTAAAAGTGGAGGGAGAGGGGGAAGGTGTAGGGAAAGGAAATGAGAGAAACAGGCAGAAACCAAAATAAAAGTGGAGGGAGAGGGGGAAGGTGTAGGGAAAGGAAATGAGAAAAACAGGCGAAACCAAACTAAAAGTGGAGGGAGAGGGGAAGGTGTAGGGAAAGGAAATGAGAGAAACAGGCGAAACCAAACTAAAAGTGGAGGGAGAGGGGAAGGTGTAGGGAAAGGAAATGAGAGAAACAGGCGAAACCAAAATAAAAGTGGAGGGAGAGGGGGAAGGTGTAGGGAAAGGAAATGAGAAAAACAGGCGAAACCAAACTAAAAGTGGAGGGAGAGGGGGAAGGTGTAGGGAAAGGAAATGAGAGAAACAGGCGAAACCAAAATAAAAGTGGAGGGAAAGGGGAAGGTGTAGGGAAAGGAAATGAGAAAAACAGGCAGAAACCAAACTAAAAGTGGAGGGAGAGGGGGAAGGTGTAGGGAAAGGAAATGAGAGAAACAGGCGAAACCAAACTAAAAAGTGGAGGAAGAGGGGAAGGTGTAGGGAAAGGAAATGAGAGAAACAGGCGAAACCAAACTAAAAGTGGAGGAAGAGGGGGAAGGTGTAGGGAAAGGAAATGAGAGAAAAAGGCAAAACCAAACTAAAAGTGGAGGGAGAGGGGAAGGTGTAGGGAAAGGAAATGAGAGAAACAGGCGAAACCAAACTAAAAGTGGAGGGAGAGGGGGAAGGTGTAGGGAAAGGAAATGAGAAAAACAGGCGAAACCAAACTAAAAGTGGAGGGAGAGGGGGAAGGTGTAGGGAAAGGAAATGAGAGAAACAGGCGAAACCAAACTAAAAGTGGAGGAAGAGGGGGAAGGTGTAGGGAAAGGAAATGAGAAAAACAGGCGAAACCAAACTAAAAGTGGAGGGAGAGGGGAAAGGTGTAGGGAAAGAAAATGAGAGAAACAAACTTTTGAAATTTAACGATACGGAAGCCGTTAATGTGCACATTACCTAGGTAAAATGCGGAAAACTCTTGATTCCGCACGTTAACGGAGTAAATCAGTTAACCTGCAGATTCGCTAGGTAATGTGCACATTAACGGCTTTCGAGCTTTAGCGGTAACATATATACCATGTTCGCTACGTACATTATTGATGTAAACTGAATATACTGTCCGTGTCTGCATGTCAATCCTGTACAACTATGTCTGTTTATCCTCTGATTGTATCTGTCCCACCAGGTCAAACAAATAATTTGTAGACTTCCAATAAAAGAAATACAAGTACTATGAACAAACTCAATTAATCTCTGAAAATGCACATGCTTCTGCTATCAACTTATACCGTAGAAAGGTTAAGAAAAACCCCAAAATACACAAGAACAAGTTTCATTAGCCGTCAGAGCGATGATGTCATCTACGCCATGAAGCCTCTGGCAAATTTCGTGGTATGTACACTGGTGAAAAAATGAAAATGAAAAAGCTAAATATTGTATCAGTGTTATTATTTTAAGAGTGTTGAATTTGCAGGTCTCCTGAAAGAGACTCGGGAACTCATAGTAGTTTGCGGACCTCACATTGAGAATCGCTTCTCTAAAGAAACTTGAGGATAAAACGAAGAAATATTTCCGACACATCCTAAACTGTTATGTGGAACGATAGTTGCTGGCCAATGAGTGTATAGATGTCAAACCACCCTCACGCAGAATTCGGTAATATTGTAAGGAATTTAAACATTGCACTGAGGTTTTTGTTCGCCAGAAAATAAATTTATAGTCAAGTGTGAAAATCACTGAAATTTTCTTTGCAGTAAATAGAAGAATAACAAATATTATTTCGTATTGGAGTAGCTCTGGAATTCTGTTCAAATGTGCTTTGCTTTCTAAAAATTTTCCTGAATAATGTTTATTCGTAGAGGCCTGTAAGTTCCATTTGAGTTTGAGCCTCCTAGGTTGCTGGGTAGCATCAGGTGTTTGCGTTTGACAGTAACGTTTCGAAATGGGTGCGGGTTCGAGTCCCGATGAGGTATAGGTGGTGTTTTCGTCCGATGGCTTCGGCCCTGGTCTTTGCTTCTAACAATTGGCCCCAAATTAGGAATGGTTCAGAGTTTATAACTCTTTAAGTTGTTCACGTTGGTCGTTAAACCCCATAACATCAACATCAAATGGGGCTTATTCCGTTTTTTTCCTGGCACCACTGTTCTAAATTAGGGGCAGGCGACTGCTTATGACCCACAGAGTTGCACTCGGTGGTCGTTAAATTCCTGAAACAACAATAATATATGGCGCCCATTCTGTTTATATTCTAGAAACATTGCTTCCAGATTCGAGACGTGCGAATTCTTATGTCCCACAAAGTTGCACCCGGTGTTTGTTAAATTCTGAAAGAACAAAAACATAGCGCTGGTTCTTTCTATCCCTTGAAGACGTTGTTTGCTAATTAGGGAATGTTGCAGCTTAGAACCCTCCGAGTTCGACCCGGTTGTCATTAAACCTTGAAAAAAAAATATAGCTTCCACTGCACCACAGCGGCCTCGAAATCCTCCAGAATCACATACCACAAATTGCCAAACCACATGGCAGCGTTCCTTCTTTAGAGCCCCGCACAATGCTGGGGATTCACCAAAGATGAACAGTAGCAACTGAACAAATTCTCATCGGCCCACCGGGTGGGCCGATGAGAATTTTTCCGTGACTCACTTATCTACGTGGAAAGAGCGATGACTTCTATTTGATGTTCCTGGTCCACACCAACTGTGTATTTATTATTCACTCGCCTTCTAGTTATTTGTTCAGTTGCTGCTGTTCATCTGTGGTGAATACCCAGCATTGTGCGGGGCTCCAAAGAAGCAACCTGCCATGTGGTTTGGAAGTTTGTTGATTGCGAGTCTGGAGAATTTCGAGGCCGCTGTGGTGCAGTGGAAGCATGTCCGGCGAGTAACTGGAAGAACCTGAGTTCTTATAAATATAGCACCGGTTCTGTCTATTGCCTGGAACCACTGGTACCAAATTAGAGTCAGGTGACTGCAATGAGCCACAAGGTTGCACTCGGTGATCGTCAAACCCCAGAGCAACAAAATATTGTATATCGCTGGCTCAGTCTATTCCTTGGAGCCATCAGTCGCACATTAGGAACTGCTGACTGCTTGTGAATCATGGAGTTGGACGCGGTGATCGTTAAACCCCAAAATTACAGCATAAGTCGCTGGTTCTGTCTACTAACGGGAGCCACGAGATGGAAATTAAGGATGGGTGACTGCCTGTGAAACATAGAGTTGGAATCGGCGATCGTTAAACCCCGAAATTGCAACATATGTTGCTGGTTCTGTGTACTTCTTGAAGCCACGCGTTGGAAATTAAGGACGGGTGACTGCTTGTGAAACATAGAGTTGCACTCGGTGATCGTTATACCCCGAAATTACAACATATGTCACTGGTTCTGTCTACGTCTTCGAGCCACTAGTTGGAAATTAAGGACGGGTGACTGCTTGTGAAACATAGAGTTTGAATCGGTGATCACTAAACCCCGAAATTACAAGATATGTCGCTGGTTGTTTCTATTTCTTGGAGCCACGAGTTGGAAATTAAGGACGGGTGACTGCTTGTGAAACACAGAGTTGCACTCGGTGATCGTTATACCCCGAAATTACAACATATGTCACTGGTTCTGTCTAGTATTTGGAGCCACGAGTTGGAAATTAAGGACGGGGGACTGCTTGTGAAACACAGAGTTGCACTCGGTGATCGTTATACCCCGAAATTACAACATATGTCACTGGTTCTGTCTAATATTTGGAGCCACGTGTTGGAAATTAAGGACGGGTGACTGCTTGCGAAACATAGAGTTTGAATCGGTGATCGTTAAACCTCGAAATTACAAGAAATATCGCTGGTTCTGACCACTTCTTGGAGCCACGAGTTGGAAATTAAAGACGGGTGACTGCTTTTGAAACAGAGTTGGACTCGGTGATCATTAAACCCCGAAATTACAAGATATATCGCTGGTTATGTCTACTCTTTGGAGCCACCATTTGAAAATTAGGGACAGGTGACAAGTTGATAAGCAGTCATCCGTTCCTAATTTGCAACTGGTGGCTCCAAAGAAAAGAATGAACCAGAGCTGTATGTTGGTGTTCGGATCTGTGTTTTTGTGGCGGCTGGGTTTTATTGTTTGTATGTAATTATTGGGTCTCTATTTTGAGTGGTGATGTGAGTTCGTGTAATGAGACGGAACTTATCTAAAAACCATCATTTTGGGTTTGAGGCAGCCGTCTGGTGTTGAGGTTTTGTTAATGTGATTTGGTTGCTTTTCCTTTTCAGTAGTTATTGACCTTAAAGTTGCACTCGGTGTCGTGAAACCCCGAAATAACAGCATATTGCGCTGGTTCTGCTTATTCCCTGGAACCACTGGTTCCAAATTAAGTGAGGGCGAATGCATATAGCCCTCACAGTTTCTCACAGTAGTCGTTGAATACCACTGCAGCAAAAACTAAGCTTTCTGGGTCCGCGGCTTCCGGGGAACCAGAGATCCCAAATTAAGGACTGTGAAATTTACAAATTTTTCGGTGACTGGGAGCGAGAAACCGCCTCCTCAATGCAGAGCTAGTTGTTCTAATCCACTTAACGAGGTAATACATTGCTACAGATTTGACGTCTTGACAGGTGCTTCACCTCTGTACTACGTCACAGGACAACCGACTTTTTATTACACTCAAAAGTTCCACCGGTATGGTTATTTACATCCCCGAATCCCTTCTCCTAAAAAAAGAAATTCCGTTCAACGCAATACTTTTCAGAAAATCCAGTTTCTTGTTTAAAAATATTTTTAGGTTTTGCACCGTTTTTTGCGCTAAGTAAATACACAGTCGAATCACATTATTGTGACCACTACTACTTTTGACGTTAACAGTGCGTTGCCAATGAAAGAAGGCACGTGTCGTGAGCTGGCTTGGAGGGTATATATGAGGTGTACTGCAGGCATTTTGAAAACTTATCCCTCGTTGCTGTCATGGATAAAAGGGGCGATTTATCAGATTTGCAAAAAGGAATGATTATCGCCTTTCGGGACAATCGTGGCAGTATTTCAAAAACAGCGCAGTTTGTGAACTGTTCGCGTGCTACTGTGGATAAAATGTATCGTGATTGGAGAAATGACACCTTTGGAAATAAGCGACATGGAAACTACGGAGCACCACGTGCTACTGAATTAGAGGTGAACGTCGGCTTCGAAGGTGCGTGAGGGCCAATCGACATGCTACAGGGGAGCAACTCACTGGCCGAATGAACTAGGGGTCTACCGGAACTGTGTCTAAAACGATAGTTTAGCGAACTCTGCTGCGTATGGGGCTCTGATGCAGACGGATGGTCACTGCACTTATGCTAGCGAAGGTGTATCGGCAGAAAAGGCTTATATTTGCACGGCAGTATCGGAATGGGACCTCCGCTGATTGACAAAGGATTGCCTTCTCCGATGAGTCACGTTTCCTATTTCATCGAAAGGATGGACGTTGGCGTATAGGGCGAGAAACATCGGAGAGCCAACACTCTTCAACCATTTCTGGAAGAGCACAAGCTGCTGGGGGCAGCGTTATTGTCTGGGCAATGTTTTCGTGACATTCTCTGTGTCCATTCATACTTGTGGAAAGCGCTATGGACCAAATTCGTTATGAATCCATCCTTACAGACCACGTACACCCATACAGGCTGATTGTCTTCCCTGGGGCGGATGGGATCTTCCTCACGACAATGCGACGTGTCACACAGCTAGAAATGTCCGAGAGTGGTTGGAAGAACACGATGAAGAATTCACATTTCTTCCCAGGTCCCCTAATTTCCCAGACTTAAACCCAATTGAGCATCTGGGGACCACCTCGATCGTGTTGTTTGCCTTATGGATCCTACTCCACGCACCCTCCAGCAGCTGTCAGGTGGAGTGCAGTCACCATGGCACCTATGAAATCCTTCCAGTCACTCCCAGACTGTCTAGCTTCTGTCTGCGCTGCACACGGCGGTTACTCTGGTGGTCAAAATAATGTGACCCAGCAGTGTATAATTAATTGTACAACAAACTATTCAAGCAGTCTTATCAAACGAGTCTCTCTCAAACAACTTAGGCGTTGAATTCAGTGAAAAGCAGTTTTACATGGATGATTTATTTTTGATGAAAAAATATTTAGAAGCATTAGAGTTACACATAAAAAAACTATTTTATCGTTAATTTAACTCTACTTAGGAAGAGCGTTCATGCGTTTTATCATTAATAGTAACCTAAATTTTTCTGCAAAATTGATCCTGGTTGCAGGAAAATTCTTAGAAACTACTGCATTTTTAACATTCGTGTTTTCTTTCTTTAACCGTAGCACTATTTCCGGAAAAGAAAACTTGAAAAAAACTGTAAAAATAAATGGGTTTCTCTCTCTCTCTCTGAATTAAATAAGATAAGAAACGCAGTTAAGGTTCTCGAAATGTCAGTAAAAATAACTTGAAGACTAGAACTTAAGGTATAAAAATGCCTTTCGCTCGTTTCCGCACCGGCATTTTCGAAATTAAAATCACTAAATTAACGCCGAACACCTAGTGAGGAAAACGCAAGGACTTTTTTCCCTTCTTCATAACGAAAAGTTATTTATCTTCCTTAAGGAAAAAAAAAATTAGAAAATTCATCGCTTACGCTTTCATAACTTTTCATTAATGTAATTCTCGCTTTGAATAAACACAGCATTTGGCGCTCAGAAAAAAAAACTTGCGAAAGAAATTCAATTAATGTTAATTTATTCCCGATTTTTTTTTAATATCAAAACCTGAATTTCACTTTTATTGCTTGTGTTAGGAAGGTTTCCAAATGCTCGTAAAGCAAATATCCTAGTCTATGAATATTTTAGGAATCGTAACTAAATAAAAATATCAGAAATGTTATTTTTCCTTAAGGAACAACAAACGGGATATTGAGTTGACCGAAGCGGCTTCCATTTCTAAATAAGAGAAAAAAATACACAAAAATCACTCAAATGGGAAAGTGCTTCGTGGTCGATGAAACAATTCCACGCATCTACCAAGAAACCTAAGTACCTAGTCTAATTCGTCATGCTATTTTTACGGCTACACATGTGTTTAATTTTAAATGACTGCCTACATGAGGAAGTTCTGAAGATGGATGTTAGGGGATGTAATTAAAGGAATCTGTTCGAATGCTTTTGATGCAGATGTAGAAGAATCGTTTAGGGCCTTAACTGTTATCAGAGATGAATGTAATTGAACGTTGAAAATGTTTCCAATCGATTGGAAGGCCGTCTGACCTAAGGCCCAGTAAGAGTGTGCACTTTCAGAAGAGAAAGAGAATAGAGGAGCAACCTCATTAAATATGCCAGGAGCGTAGGAATAGAGGGTCGAAATATATTGAAATAAAAACACGTTATTTTAATTATATGCATTACTTTATCGATTTCGACCTTAATTACGTCTGTGGTTCACAAACCTCTTCTCCCGTCTCTTTCGCCCCTTTTTTTTAATTAATCGGTTTTTGCGCAATCTTCGGTACAAGCATTGCTGCTAGAAGTTATTTTACGAAGAAGTACGATTTATTCTACCGCGTAATGATTCTTCACATGGATAGAAAACAGGCAAGATTTTACGCATGTCACGCCGTTAAAAATTTTGTGGTAGGTTTAGCACCAAAAAACGGTGCTACAAAAGCTGCACCACTTTCTGAGAAAAGGTACACCAGCGTGTGGTGCAAACAAAACCGAACAACATCGTGTTACCTTGCTTGATAATGTGGTGCAGCCTTGTCACATGGCGCAAAGTTGAACCATATTGTTCAGTTTCGTTTGCATCACCAGATGGTTCATCTTTTCTCAGAATTTGTGGCATCTGGTGTAACAAAATTTTTTGGTGCAACCTACAAAAAAAATGTTTTTGCTATATTAATTTTAGAAAAAACCATATTTGTGGTTTACACCATATTTAGATTTTTTTTTCTAAATAAATTTTAGAAAGAAAAAAAAAGTGGGGTTACACTATATTGTTCAGTTTTGTTTGCATCACAAAATGGTGTATCTTTCTCAGAAATTGGGACAACTGGTGTAGCATCACTTTTTGGTGCAAACTACAACAAACAAAAAATTCAAAATTAATTTTAGGAAAAAAAATTATAAATTATTTTTTTTAATATTTTTTTATTTTTTAAATCAATTTTAATTAAAAATCTTAATTTGAAAATTAATTTGAAAAATTAGAAATCTTATTTATAAAAATAAGGTTTCTAAATACACTAACCTGATTTTCTCATAAGGCTAGTGAATTTTTTTTCTATTTTTAGTCAATAAGATTTTAAAATTCACTAACCTTATTTTCTCATTCCCTGTTTTCTTTTTTTAAATTAATTAAAAAAATAATTTAAAAAAAATAATTAAAAAAATATTTAAATTATTTTCTCAAAATTATTTTTTTCTAATTATATTTGTTTTTCAAAATTAATCATTTATAATTTAATTTAGAAAACTTTATCGATTTCCACCTTCATTACGTCTGTGGTTCACAAACCTTTTCTCTTCTCTCTTCAGCTCTATGTTTAATTAATCGGTTTTTGCGTGATCTTGCGTACAAGCATTACTGCTAGAAGTTATTTTACGAAGTACGATTTATTCTACCGCGTAATGATTCTTCACATGGATAGAAAACAGTCAAGATTTTACGCATGTCACGCCGTTAAAAAGTTTGTGGTAGGTTGCACCAAAAAACGGTACTACAAGAGCTGCACCACTTGCTGAGAAAAGATCCACCAGCGTATGGTGCAAACAAAACCGAAAAGCATGGTGCTTCCTTGCACCAGAGTTGGGCAGGAATGCATTACAAAGTAATGGAAGTACGGATTACAATTAACGTGTAATGCATTCCCAGGTAAAGCAGTAACAGGTAATGCATTACAAGATAATCCCAAGTACGGTTTTCACAAGGTAATTGAATTAATTTCTAATGCATTACAATCAAGAGGATATAATTCAATTATTTAATAATGATATCCAAACGCAATTGAATAATTTGGTAATGAAATTACACAATTTGCAAATAATAATTACATACTAATAGTTTATAGAAATGTACGTGTGCCAAAAGCTATCTAGAAAAGTCGGCCATGTAGCATAGCAGACAGAGACCGAAGTGTCGTGTAGAATGTTCTAGAAGCGGTGACAATGGGATAGATCTTTGTAGAATGTTCCAGAATGATGGGAAGTTGGATAGCTTTTATGTAAATTAAGAATATTTCAGAAGGTTCAAGTCCTGTCGTGAAGTATATACAAAGGAGTCAGTCGCTCGCTAGTTCAGTGTTTGTATCGGACAAGTAATGGACAACATCACTTGAGAATTACGGCAAAAATGTCAAGAGTTTGCAAATTTCAGTAATATTCCGCAGGGCACACTTAGTTGCTGAACTGTGCTTGTGGCTATAGTGGGGAAATTATTTTGGACAGTGAAACGTATGTAATGGACGAGAATACTGTACTGGAGATGGACGAAATTGTTTTTTCGGCAACGTATTGTAGCTATCTGTCAACCAGTGGCAGCCACACTGGATCAATAGCTGATATCACAGAAGCTGTGAGTAAGTATCCTAGTTGTATATTAGATGGTCGTTCTTTTGAAATAGTGGAGAATAAATGTAGTGGAGACAAAGTTGTAGCAAAGAATATCAAATGTAACATCGAAGTAAAGGGATCTAGAAGATGTACTTCAAATTTTACAACGCATTTGAAGAGGAAACACAGAGCCGGTTATGTAGAAGAGTACCAAACAACCTTCATAACGTATTAGGTGTGCAACTTAATTCTCGGCCCCTAACCGCAAGCGATCATAGAACGTCGGCAAATGCAAATAACTGTTTGCGATAATGGATGATTGCAGCGCCATCCAACAGCTTTCCAGCCAACCGTAACCGCTCACAGCTGTAGTGACAGAATAGACGAACGTAGACGGTAAAAGCAATGTCGTTGGAGAAACAACATTCGAGGCACTGCCTCCTGTTCGCATTTCAGCTGAAAAAAAGTGCCGCGGAAACCCAGCAAATGATATGTGCTGCTTCGGGTGATGATTCTATGTACTACAGTACGTGTAAGAAGCGGTTCCAACGGTTTAAGAAGGGAAATTTCGATCTCCGTGATTCAGAACGTCTAGGACAGCCACAAAAACTTGAAGATGAGAAACTGGAACAAATGATGGAAGAGAATCCTTATCACACACAGTCAGAGCTCGCCCAGGAACTCGGAGTAACGCGGCAAGCCATTGCAAAACGCCTGCACTAGCTTGGACGGATTCACAAGGAGGGCCGTTGGGTGCCCCACTAACTGACAGCTGCGGACATGTCTAGGCGCTACGACGTTTCTGTGTCCTTGCTCTCCAGATTCAAGCAGAAGGATTTCGTCCACAAGATTTTGACCTGTGATGAGAAGTGGATCTTCTACGGTAATCCTAAACGGCGCAAATCGTGGGTTTATCCAGGTTAGCCTACCACCAGTACCGCCAAACCGAATATCCATGACAGGAAGTTGTTGCTGTGCATACGGTGTGATCAGCGCGGTGTCGTACACTGTGAGTTGCTCAAACCTGGTGAAACGGTCAATGCTGAGCGTTATTGTCAGAAACTGATTCGTGTCAGTGACGCAATGGAGGTGAAAAGGCCATACACCGGCAAGGGCAGAAGGTCGGTCCTGTTGCTTCAGGATGACACGCTTCCTCACACCGCGAAAACGACTTTAAACACTATCACCGACCTGGGATGGGATATTTTGTCTCCAGACTTCGCCCCGTCGGATTATCCCTTCTTTCGCTCCCTGCAACATCACCTGAGTGATACGCACTTCACTTCTGTCGAGGAGGTCCACACAAGTATTGATGACTTTATCAACTTGGAACGGCCCTCTTTTTTCCGCAGTGGCATTCGGCAGCTCCCTGACTGATGGCTCAGACGTATCCAACACGAAGGGGATTATCTCCCTGATTAGGTACGTATTCGATTTGTTTTAATTTGCTGTCAACGTGTCGTGCCTGTAGCCGAGAATTAGGTTGCACACCTAATATAAGGGTGTACTATTTGCTGGTTTATTCAGATTGTATTGTTACCCATAAGTTATTGGTTAATTGCCAAGATATCGTAAGCCATTAACCGTTACGATTATAATGGGTAATTGCTCCCTGTCATTACAATTACCATGTAGCTCTAATGAACAGTTCACCATCACCATGTAATGGTAACGCTAAGTTCTTGTTCCCATTACCATTACGCTGTAATGCATTAGCAAAATTAATTTAATTGCGATTTTGTCCAACTCTGCCTTGCACCATAATACGTTGCAGGCTTGTAACATGGCGCAAAGTTGAACCATATTGTTCAGTTTTGTTTGCATCCCAAAATGGTGTATCTTTTCTCAGAAATTGGGGCATCTGGTGTAACACCACTTTTTAGTGCAACCTACAACACATTTTTGAAAAGTATAAGGTTTTTGCATTGGTGTGTAGGGGAATATACAATACAATGTTACAAAACCTTTCCGAGGTTCACGAGCCTCTTTCTGTGATTTCTTTTGTGAATTGATCAAGCATTTTTCTGATACAGCCTTTTCTGTGAAATGACGGAAATAAACATGAATTTCACGGATTTTTCGTACTCCAGGAAAATTATTTAATGAATTTTCAGAAACTTTTCCGTAATTCATTTTGTATATGAGAGTCATTTCAAAAGTTTTGCATTATTTTTGCACAACCTACTTTTACGAATTTATTTCACAACATACCTTTACAGGCCCTCGAAGTATTCATCATGTTTCTTCATGATAGCGGCTCAATGTTTAGGAAAGTCTTGTATTCCAGTCAGGACAACTCCATGGTTGAAGATTACGATTCCTCGGGTCACCTCATTTGAATCATCCTGAATCGTACTAAATCGCAGTTGGGCAAAATCATAATTGAATTAATCGCAATGCATTACAGCGTAATGGTAATGGGAACAAGAACTTAGCGTTACCATTACATGGTGTAATGCTGAACTGGTAATTAGAATTGCATGGCAATTGTAACGACATGTAGCAGTTACCTATTATAATCGTAATGGTTAATGATTAGCTACATGTTGGTATTTAACCAATAACGTATGGGTAACAATACAACATGACTAAACCAGCAACCAGTACACCCTTACACGTTGTGTAGGTTATTTAACAGTTGTTCCACCTCATGGATTTCAAATGCGTGTATGTAGGTATTGGTGATTGTACGTGTATGACATGAGTAGTTGCCCCGTCTTCGCCGCAAGTAAAGGGATTTGAACGAAATAATACATATGAAGTAAGTACGAATGGGATGTTTATTTCGGTTAGAGATACTCATTTCGTCCATCTCCAGTACAGTATTCTCGTCCATTACATACGTTTCACTGTCCAAAATAATTACCCCACTATATCCACAAGCACATGTTAGCACTATACTCACAATTCAGCACCTCAGAGAGATATTTCCTATCTGAGGTTGAGAGACCTGAACCCTCAGCGCTCTGCGCCTTTTGTCAGGTGAAAAAGAGGAATATTAGATATTTGGGAACAGATTTCCCTGATAGGATAGTACGAAAGAAAAGTATGGAAATATTAGAGGAGAGGGAGTAGACGGTTACCCGTTAAGAAGTGAAGTTGTAAGCTGCCCTACATACTTACCTGTAACAACAAGCCATTTCAAGTGATATTTCTCTCCGCAGAAAAATGCCCGGTACACCTGTGCCACAGAAGAGCACAGGGGGAAAGGAAGGAAAGGACACGGGAAAGGGGAACCTGGAAAAAAAAAACATCACACACAGAACATCTTTCCCAGAGAAAATCGTCTTTGAACACCGGGTAAGACAAAACTGGCTATTTGCTCAGTGTTGCTCGCCAGCCAATGAGAGAAAATATTTTTCCCCATTGGTTTACAGAATTTTTTCACAGGTTTACTTTTGTTGCTTCTTGACAGGCATGTCAGAGTAACCATAGCTGAGGTGGTGTGATCACAAAATTACACCGATCGAGGTTCAAGATACTCGTTTAGAGTATGCAACATTTTGCTCGGCCCTTAAAAGAGCCTTTTTTTTTTATTTTTATTTTTTGTTTTGTTTTGTTTTGTTTTTTAATCAGGGAAAAACAACAACAAATTTTAAAATAAAAGGCAAGACCAACAATACCATGTTTTTTTAGGGGCAGAGATATTTAGTTCAAAAAAGATAAATCTTTTATGCAACATTTTGCTCGGCCCTTAACAGAGCCTTTTTTTTTTTTTTCTCATTTTTAATTTAACTAGGTTTCTTCACATGGGTGAAGTATGTTTTCAAAACAGAGTACGGCTCTTAGAGGAGCCCACCCCTTCTTTGTTTTTTTTTTATTTAACGAGATTAATTCACATGTGTGAAGTAAATTTGCAAATCAGAGTAAGGCCCTTAAAAGAGCCTTTTTTTTTTTTTTTTTTTCTCCTTTTTTATTTAACAAGGTTTCTTCACATGGGTGAAGTATGTTTTCAAAACAGAGTACGGCTCTTAGAGGAGCCCCCCTTCTTTTTTGTTTTTATTTAACGAGATTTATTCACATGTGTGAAGTATATTTGCAAATCAGAGTACGGCCCTTAAAAGAGCCTTTTTTTTTTTTATCAGAAATTCTTCATAGGTGAGAAATACCCTCTAAACCTCAGGGTGCACTGCCTAATATAACAGAAATTTGCGAACTCTTCACATTTTTGCAGTACTTCTTAAGTGTTGTTGTCCATTGCTTATCCGATACGAACACTGGACTAGCGAGCGACTAACTCCTTTATATGTTCTTCACGACAGGACCTGAACCTTGTGAAATATTCTTGAGTTACATAAAGCTCTCCAACTTCCCATCATTCTGGAACATTCTACAAACGTCTAACTCCTTCTTGTCGCTTCTAGAACATTCTACGTGACACTTCGGTCTCTATCTGCTATGTTGCATGGTCGGCTTTTCTAGATATAGCTTTTTGGCACATGCACATTTCTATAAACTATTAGTATGTAATTATTACACTGACGGAAAAAAATCCCAACACCATGAAAAAATAGTTGTAGAGGAATGAAATGGCGGCAATACATTTGTATATGTAACATATTTAATCGATTAAGGTTTCAAGATCGCAGCTTATTGTAAGCGCGAGAAGAGCCATTTTAAATGTGAAATGCTGGTACATTAATAACCGGTGTAACCTCCAGAATGTTGAATGCAAGCACGCAAACGTTCATGCATTGTGTCGTACAGGTGCTGGATGTCAGTTTGTGGGATGGAGTTCCATGCCTGTTGCACTTGGTCGGTCAATACAGGGACGGTTAATGGTGGTTGGGGATGACGCTGGAGTTGTCGTCCAATGATGGACCATACGTGCTTGTTTGGTGAAAGATCTGGTGATCTAGCAGGCCACGGCAACATGTCGACACTCTTTAGAGCATGTTGGGTTACAACAGCGGTAAGCGGGTGGGCGTTATCCTGTTGGAAAACACCCCCTGGAATGCTGTTCATGAAAGCAACACAACAGATTGAATCACCAGACCGACGTACAACTGTGCCGTCAGGGTGCGAGGGATAACCACGAGAGTGCTCCTGCTGTCATAGGAAATTGCACCCCAGACCATAACTCCAGGTGTAGGTCCAGTGTGTCTCGGCCGCAGACAGGTTGGTTGCAGGCGCTCACCTGGCCTCCTTCTAACCAACACACGGCCATCACTGGAACCCAGGCAGAACCGGATTTCATCAGAAAACACAACAGATCTCCACTCCGTCCTCCAATGAGCTCTAGCTTGACACCACTGACGTCGCAAACGGCAGTGGTTTGGAGTAAGTGGAATGCACGCTACAGGGCGTCTGGCTCGGAGCTGTCCTTCAAGTAACCGATTTGTAACAGTTCGTTTTGTCACTGTGGTGGCAACTGCAGCTCAAATTACTGCCGCAGACGCGGTACAATGGCGACGGCCATACGCCATACACGGCGGTCTTCCCTCTCAGTAGTGCCACGTGGCCGGTCGGAACCCGGTATTCTTGAGGCAGTACCTTCCCTTGACCGCCGCTGCCAACAATCATGCACAGTGGCTACATTCCTGCCAAGTCGTTCTGCAATATTGCGGAAAGAAAATCCACCTTCTCGTAGCCCTTATTACACGACCTCGTTCAAACTCCGTGAGCTGTTGATAATGGCTTCTTCGTCTTCTTAAAAGCATTCTTGACTAACATCAACACCCTACGTCGAATCTCAACGATAACTAACGCTGACGAACGTTACAGCGCGTATTTGCAGCAAACCTGTTTTGCATGTTCCAAGGGGCGCTACTAGCGCCACACGTATGGGCCGAGCGCGAAATTTGCATAGACGTCATCTTACAGATGTACTCTCACTGCCTACTAACTGTCGTTTATCTAACACAACCCCTTCTTGGTGTTGGGATTTTTTTCCGTCAGTGTATTTTCAAATTGTGTAATTTCATTACCAAATAATTCCATTGCGTTTGAATGGCATTGTTAAATAATTGAATTACATCCTCTTCATTGTAATGCATTACAGATTAATTCCATTACCTTGTGCAAACCATACTTGGGATTACCTTGTAGTGCCTTACCTGTTGCTGCATTACCTTGTAATGCATTACACGTTAACTGTAGTCTGCACTTTCTGCCCAACTCTGCTGAATCGTATCCCGCGAAGTGGCTTCTTTAATTTTGGGAACAAGTCATAGTGTGGTGGGCTCACGTCAGGACTGTATAGCATATGGGGCAGCAATTCCCATCCATACTGTTCCAGAATATCTCTTACTGTACGGGCAACAGGCTTCCTCGCGTTACCGTGCAAAATTATGATACTAGCTTCTAGCATGTCGAGCTTCCTTTGGCGAATTTGTGGGCGCAAAACATTTTGCAGAAAATTTCCTGTAGTATTCCGCCGTTACTGTATTCCCTTCTGGCGCTCTGCCAGTTGCTAACACTCTAACGTTCTCATAAGCTACACCAATCAGAAATCATAGCTCTTTCCACTTTGATAATTGAGCCTTGGAAAAATTCTCATCGGCCGTCACGGGAGTCGAACCCAGGGTCTTCCAGTAACGCGCTTGACATGTTACCACTGCACTCGAATTCTCTAGACTCACAAGTGAATAACTGCCAAACTACATGGCAGGTTGCTTCAAGGAGACCCGCACAATGCTGGGGATTTACCAAAGACGGAAAGCAGCAACTGAACAAATAACTAGGAGGCGAATGAATAAATAATTCAAACATTCGACGTGGATCAGGAACACCAAACCGAAGTCATCTCTCTTTCCACGTTAATAAGTGAGTCTCGGAAATGTTAACGTGGAAATTAACGTGGGTAGAGCGATGATTTCTGTTTGGTATTCGTCTAGTGTTTGAATTACACTGAAAAGCAGATGAATTAGAGATAGCTGGTGTTATGCAAATGTGGCGCTGTGGGCTTACCTGTAAACGGAAACGACATAACGTATGCAGCAATCCGACAATATAAGGTGTGATGCGACGGGAATCAGTAAGAGTCGGACGCAGTATGGGTAAGACGAAGGATCTAAGCACATTTGATCGTGGGAAAATTGTCGGGGCCCGACGAATGGGTCACTCCATCTCGGAAGTCGAGCAGGCATTGGGATTTTCACGAGCCACTGTGTAACGGGTGCACCGTGAGTACATCGAATCCGGTAAAACCATCCCTGTAAGGGCGAACTGCCGTGGACAAGAGCGTGTGGATGAGCGGGGTCATCGTCGGCTAGCTCGCATTGTAACAGCGGATTGACGAGTAACAGTGCAAGAAATCACTCGGCAATTTAACGCTGGTGCACAAAAACATGTAAGCAGCCACACCATCTAGAACCATCTCCTCGCTATGGGGTACAGAAGCCATCGTCCCACGAGGGTACCGCTGCTGACCACACATCACAGGGTGCAAAGATTAGCATGGGCGCGGGAACATCGCCACTGAATCCTAGATAATTGGAAACATGTTGCCTGGAATGATGAGTCGAGATTCATGTTGGTACATGCGGATGGCAGGATAAGAGTACGGCGCAAACCACATGAAGCGATGGATCCTTCTTGCCAGCATGGTACTCTTCAAGCTGGTGGGGGTGGCATTCTCGTCTGGGGACTGTTTACGTAGACAGAAATGGGACCCCTGGTACATGTGACATCATCCCTCACAGGCCAACGTTACTGGAATATCCTGGACGTCTTCAACATCCCACTGGGGACCTCATCCTGCAACAAGACAATGCAGCTCCTGAATTGTATCCGAATGATTGGATGAGCAGTCCACCGACGTGACCTCGCTTCCTTGGGCAGCTAGGTCACTTGACCTCAATCGCATCGAGCACATCTGGGAAGCAATCGAGAGAGATGTTCGAGGCTCTGACCCCCTTCATCAAATCTTCGTGAACTGTGGGAGCTTGGTCAGGGGTCGTGGATCCGTATGGCTTCCCAACGCTTCTGGTGTCTTGTCGAGTCCATGCCGAGACAAATCGCCGCCGTCCTCAGGGCGAAAGGTGGTGCTACACGTTACTGGACAGGTATTTTTAATTCAATTGCTCTTCAGTGTAATTATCCATTCGCCTCCTAGTTATTTGTTCAGTTGCTGCTTTCCGTCTTTGGTGAATCCCCAGCATTCTGCTGGGGATCCATGAAGCAACCTGCCATGTAGTTTGGCAGTTAATCACATGTGAGTCTAGAGAATTCGAGGCCGCTGTGGTGCAGTGGTAGCATGTCCTGCGCGTAACTGGAAGAAACTAGGTTCGATTCCCGGTGGCGGCCGATGATAATTTTTCAGGGACTCACTTATTAACGTGGAAAAAGCGATGATTTCTGTTTGATGTTCCTGATCCAGGTCGAATGTTTGAATTAATTTACTCATAGGTTATAATTATAATCAGCTTAATCTGTGATTGTTGGCGGTTGAATTTTTTCTAGCGAGCTGATTCTGGATGTTTTCAATGAGTGGACTGTGATTTAAGTTCTGGTTCAAAATCTCGTACCCATGTATTCGTTTATAGCAACAATTATGTCGAAAAATCGCTCGCCTTCTGTCTCATACCGATGAAACAGTTCTTGTGCTATCTCTTTGCGAGCTGCTTGCTGCTCTTCACTCACATGATGCTGAACGCATTGGCAGCCATTTTTCTCTTCCGTCATTTTTCAGTTAGGATTCTGAAAACCGAAGCGGTAGACATGTTTGCTTCATATGGAATCTCTTCACATGTTTTACGTAGATCTTCTTCTGAAATGCTCTGGACGATAACCACAGAAGTGCTTTCCGTTGCATCTTGGGTCGTCTTCAATGCTTTCCCGACATTTGCGGAAACGAGAAGCCACTGTGACGCTGTGCTACTATCCACTACACTCACCCACAAATTTCACGCAGAGCTTTATGAATTTCGGTAGGGGATTTTCCTCGCAAAGTTTCAATTTTAATTCAGGATCGCTACGAATGATCTCACCTGACTCATTTTCTTCCTCAATTTCTAGACAGACTTTTTCGCAATAGGAGCACATTACCCAGCGAACCTGCACACAGTTTTGTATACTGAAGTCTGACTTGCATCATCCTACTTTCGTAGTGTGCAAAACTCTTGCAGTGACCTACGTATTAAAGGTAATTTGCCGTTTCTAAGATGTGAAATTCTGTTCTGACTGTTTTTCTTATCCGCACGACGAAAAATTTCCGGTAATAGGAGCGATTTGCGGGAATACTTGAGTGTTTTTTCTTTGCTTTTTTTATTCGTGGTTTAACGACTACCGTGAGCAACTCAATGGGCTATAAGCAGTCGCCTATCCCTAATTTAGGGTCACTGGTTCCAGGGAAGGGAGAGAGCCAGTGCCGTAAGAAAAACAAAACATCCATGCCTCACCGGGATTCGTATCCAGACCTCTTTCGGACGAATGATCAGAGGCCCCCGCTTAGACAACTGCGCCATCGGAGCGGTAATTGAAGGTTTAACAACCACAGTAAGCAACTCAATGGGCTATAAGCAGTCGCCCGTCCCTAATTTAGGGTCACTGGTTCCAGGAAAGAGAGAGAACCAGTGCCGTAAGAGAAACACAACATCCATGCCTCACCGGGATTCGAACCCAGACCTTTTTCTGACGAATGATCAGAGGCCATTGCTTAGACAACGGCGCCACCGGAGCGGCAATTGAAGGTTTAACAACCACGGTGAGAAACTCAATGGGCTTTAAGCAGTCGCCCGTCAATAATTTAGGGTCACTGGTTCCAGGGAAGGGAGAGAGCCAGTGCCGTAAGACAAACACAACATCCATGCCTCACCGGGATTCGAACTCGGAGCCTTTCGGAAGAATGATCAGAGGCCATCGCTTAGACAGCTGCGCCACCGGAGCGGCAATTGAAGGTTTAACAACCACAGTGAGCTTCAACAATTTTTATTTGGAGCAAACATGGACAGGAAGATACAGATGGCCTGTGCTTAACAGTTACCAAAAGATAAACAAGTAGATGACCTATTTACAATGACGATGAGATATTTACACTATGTGGATGCACTATATACAATGTAAGAAAATTCATAACACTGACAATACTGGACTGAAGGGTTGACTTACTCTATGTACATCATATGTTCTCAATGTGCATCAGCAGAGTGCCATCTCTAATAGGTGAACACCAGTACAAGGTATAACTATAAATTTTACAGTGCAAAAACAAACATGTATATTTTGAGCAATCTTGAAAAAAAAAAAGAAGAAAAGAGCAGAAGGTTTATACTTTTCAGTATCTGAAAGATAAGCGAATAAATGATCTATCCACAATGATGGTGTGAACTCTATACAAATTGAATGCAATATCTCTCTTGTGAAACGCTGTCAAATTACAAAAAGAACTATTACTTAGGCTTAAACAAGTGCCTCAATCACAGTGCTATAGATTAACTTGTAATGAACAACAACATATGTACACAAGATGCAACGGCATAGGGAAGACACTAATAAGGAATTACAATTCCATGGTACAACTGTAAATTTCACAGTACAAAGAGTAAAGTATATTCGTACAAACAGAACTTGCGTTTTACAGAAAATTTATACTTCGGGTACAATACAAATAATGAAAATATGAAACTGACTCTTTGTACAGCAAATATGCAATACAGCGCAGAACATTATCTAATAGACTGATTATTTCCTGTTAGGCACATGTGACATGAGAAAAACCACACTGTGTAACATTAACATATAATTGAAATACTATCAAAGCGTTTGCTCCGCACCATGAGCATAAAACTTAAGACATGTAATCGTGACCCAACATGCGAAATGTGCCAAACATAAATTTTACAGTGCAATTAGGAAAGTACATTAGTATATACAAAACTGAGCATTTGGCATAGCAACTATACTTCATGTACAGTACAAATAACCGAATGATGAACAGTTACCCCCTGCACTACAAAAGTGCTAAACCTTGCAGAACATTGTGTAATCGACTGATCATATCCCTTTATGTACATGTAACATGATCAGAAACCACACTGTGCAAACTCAATAATACAATTTAAACACTATCAAACAGTTGCTTAGCACCGTGAGCAAAAACCATATATTATAAAGCCCGGCAGACATAAGGAAAGTGCCGAAAAAAAAAAAAACTTTAAACTTATTCTAAATGCCTGTTTTTATAACAAGAAACTCACCTACAGGACCTTGTTGGTGAGAAACATGCAAACGTGCAGTAACATTAAGAAGCAATGATGACAAGGGCACCTAAGAACACGATAATCACAAAACTATACTTCAATTAGTCCAAACAATTTCACAGAAGTCAGAACAAAAGTCTAAGGTCTTCTGATGGACCAGACAACCATTGACAAAAAGGTGACCACACTGACATAAAGTGTGGGATTCGATTCGCAGCCTTAGCAACAGTGAAAGCAAGCCTCAAGCGTGAAATCATTCTGTTCCGGAACTGACTGCACATCGTAGCTCCCGCCTGAAAGATGGTAAGCTGTATAGGGGTAGAACGTAGCTGTTGATAGTAGCAAAAAATCACATGTTTTGCTAATATGAATACATAAGCACATGACTCTGATATAGGAATAGGCGGAGTATTTGAACTGAGTAGCGTGCTATAGGCTGAGAAGAAGAGATCATTAGTACTAAGGCACTGTGCAGTAGTGAAGGTCAGATGTAGCAAGGGAAGAAGCACTGTGCAATGTTGATACACATGATCTATATCCGCAATCGTAGAGCAAAACATGCAGTTAGGCGAATCAACAAGCGTCATCCTGAATACTTTGGTAGGAACTGGTAACCGCCGATGAAGAAACAACCATTGGATGTTTCTTTCTGCTGGAATAGATAGTGGCGAATAGACATGGACCACACTTGTGAAAGGGCGACATTCGGAACATCTGGAATCATCAATGGTGTACCATACAGTGGATCAATGAGACAACGGTAAAGAGACGAGACAGAAAAACTGGAGAGAGGAAGTGATGAGCCTCGAACGGAAAGGAAAAAGGGAAGAAGAAGAGAGGCAGAGGGAACAAGAGTTAACCCAGCTTGAGAGGCAAGGTTAGGGAAGAGGGTAATGATTGAAGAACGGAAGGAATCATACAGCGAAAGAGAGGAAGAGGTAGGGGAGATGTGGGGGGACAGATCAGAGAAGGGTTTCCAAGAAAGATCTGGAGAAATTAGATCCTGAACAGATACTATTCCGGCGGAGAGCCAGGAAAGGTCAGTAAAGTAGGGAGCATTAGGGGGATGAAGGATGGAAGAAAAGAAAAGAACAGGGGCTCAGCTAATAGTTCAGTGGTGGAAGCCGGTGGAGCACGGAAGAGGGGTAGAGAACGGAGAAAGGAAAGGACCTCTTTGTAGAAAGGGGAAAGTTTAGAATGAAAAAACGGAGATTGATCCATTAGAAGATACGTGATGAAAGTGACTCTGGGATTCCTAGGCGATATCATGACATCTCTAACGAGCGTAACTGGCGACTCTGGTGCACTTAGTAGCCGCAGGAAAGAAACCACTTTATGTGCTTTATAGTAGGTGCGAACTTCCAGCAGTGAAATACCTCCATCAGTGACTCGACGACAGAGAGTGGAGACCTGGATCCAATGGTACCTGTTCCATATTATCGTTGAGATGATTCGAGTGATTTCATTGAGGTGATAAATGGGCATACGTTCTGCTGACCATGCATATAGGCATGGTGAAAGAATATAAGTTTGAGCTATTCTAGCTCTTGAGAAGTAAGAAGTACAAAACTGGTAACCTCGCCAGAATGCAGCAGTTTGAGTAAGGCGTGTTCTGAGAGCATTCCATGTTTCATTTTGAGCAGAAAGACGGACTCCGAGATGGACCCCAAGGAATTTTTGGGATGAAGCAGTCCATGAGGCGCCCCACGGGGTGTCAGTCCTAGAGGCCCACGCTCCGCTCCATAGGCCTGCACTCTTGGATGTATTAAGTGATGCCGCTGAACATGAAGAATATTGATCGTAAATCTGGAGCAAGATGTCGAATTGAGCGTCTGTCCTTACACAAAAGGTCGCGTCATCGGCATATGCAGAGTATGTCACAGAAAAGTGCCTAGTACTTGCAGTAGGCGGTGGCAGTGCATCTATAAAGGCTCGATCGACAGACCGAAGAAACGGCTCAAAAGCAATGGCAAAGAGCTGCCCAGAAAGTGGGCAACCCTGCCGAATGCCTCGCTGAAAAGGAATAGGTGCAGTCAAGAAGGCGGCCGTCTTGACATGGAAAGCAGCGTCCTGATAAAGGGCAAGAATAGAGGTAACAAAAGCAAAAGGAAAGCCGAAAGCAATAAGAACAGCAGAAAGATGTGAATGTGAGATATTGTCGAAAGCAGCTCTTTGGTCAAGATTAAAAAGGGCAAGTGGTTCAGAGTTAGTACGAGCCAGATGTAGGAGATCTCGAAGGAGATTGAGATTAGAAGTGATGGACCGACCAGGAACCGTGTAGGTTTGGTCGGGAGAAAGAAGAAATGGAAGAACTTGGTTGAGTCGACTGGAAAGGAGTTTAGTGAAGAGTTTATAGTCAATGTTTAGTAGCGAGATAGGACGCCAATTTCCCAAGTCAAGCAGATCGCCTTTCTTGGGAAATAACACCATATGAGCCTCTGTGAAACCCCTCGGAAGAGAAGAGGAAGAAAGAGCAGCATTGAAAGCGGCGAGAAGAAATGGAAGCAACGAAGGGAGAAAAGTACGGTAGAAAAGGAGCGGAAGGCCATCTGGACCTGGGACAGCACGGGAATTTAGAGAGACTAGAATGGTCCGAAGTTCAGTCTGCGAAATAGGTTGTAAAAGGGAATCAGAGAGATTGGAAGGAACTTGGGGAAGAGCAGAGAGTAAAGTAGCAGAAGCAGAAACAGAAGGCTGAGGAGTTTCACTGTATTTGATAGTAAAATATCGACGAACCTGAGAGCAAAGTGCATCCGGATCAGAGGTGATTTCACCATCAGGCCGCCGAAGTAGTCGAAGCTGATGCGACGAGCGGCGTTTTTTTTCTAACGCGGATAGAAACTCAAAGGAGCAGTCCTCTGGTGATAGATGTTGTAAACGGAGACGAAGAATTACCTGACGTGCACGAGGCTCAAGAAGTGCTCTAAGATCCGCTTGGTAAGCTGTATACATGGGATGACTCGCACCAAGCTGTAACAGGATGTTTCGGAGATTTTGCTCTTCCATGGAGCGCTTCGTGCCTTCGGAGAAGGAATGACGTCTAAGAAGATAAATTAGGTAAGATTTTACCTCGAGCCAGTAATTGATGGCACAAGGGGCAGTGGACAGGCCCTCTCGCATATGATCAAGAAGATCTCTGATCTCAGTGCATTTATTCTCATCAGCTAGGAGAGAAGTGTCTAGTGTCCATGACCGAGACCTAACATGCAGATGAGATGAAGAGTTACAGGAGATAGTGATGGCACAATGATCCGATGAAGCTGTAGGAGAGTGCATACAATCCGTTGTAATGGGCAATAACGGAGCAGAAGCGTAAAATCGATCCAGCCTGGCAGAAAGAGAGGAGGATGCAGATGCAGCTCTCCAGGTATGTGAAATGGATGTCGGATGCAATCGTCGGAACACGTCATGTAAATCAAAATCAGACACTAATGATCGCAATTGCTCCACAAGACGTGAACGATGTTCAATCCTCGAAGGAGCGCGATCGAGCTCTGGCTGAAGTGTACAGTTAAAGTCTCCTCCAATGAGCACATGATCTGATGGTAATGCTGACTGAAGTGCAGTGCGGAGCGACGAAAATAACAACGTTAGATGCGTAGATGAACATGGAATATATATGTTGAAAACTAAATATCGTTGTCCATCTAGGACGAAAGTGAGTCGCTGCAATAAATCTCGGCACAGGTTATGAACTTTAACAGAGGAGAGTGCTTGACGAAATCTATTATGTACACCAATCGCTAAACCTCCACGAAGAGAGAGCCTATATGCGTGATGAAATTGATAGTCCCATCTCCTCCAGCGATGGAAGGGTGAAGTGGAGAGACAATTTGTCTCTTGCAAAAGTAGGAGATCTGCTTTGAGGTGGGGGACGTCTTCATACGCTAAAGCATTAGCCAAAGGGGTACACATACCCCTACTATTCAGTGAGACTGTCTTGAACAGAATAGTCTGATGATGGTTGGAGGATGTTGTCGGCTGCGTTCTGTAACTTGGCCAGACGGCTACGGAACTTCTTTGCCCAGTAGGGACCACCCAGATCTCTGCCCGGAACGGTGCGTAAATGAGAATGTATCGCCAACATTTGATTCATGGTGTCAGACAGACAGTGGGAGTAACCTTCCAAAAAATTGCGAGACAGCTTGTCTCTACGGGGACTTATTAGGAACGCATACACCTTCTCTCCAGACACAGGTGTCTGTGGAAGAGAGGATGCCTCTAGAATATGTAAAAAGTTTTCACAGGAGATCGGAATAATTGTTCCATCATCTGTATCAGATTCCATAGAGCCTTCAGACGTGAGCATCTGACTACTAGAAGGATCACGTCCTGCCCTAAGGGTGGTTGTCATTCTAAACTTCTTATTCTGAGCGCGTGAAGTTCTACGTCGCTTCGCCCGTCCACGACTTTGTGCTGTAACCGGAATTGGAACTTCCGGCAATTTAAAAGAAACTGAAGAAACAACCTCAACGGTCGGTGTGGCAGTATGACGAGAATCGTCATCAACCATCTCTATAGGAGACTTGGGATTAACAATTGATGCCTCTTTCGACTGAAGAGATGATGGGGGCGCCAATGCATCACCCGAGGTCGAGGGTTTACCCGTAGACGTCGGTTGACCAACGGCTGTCTCACTACTTCTGGTAGACGTTGGCTGACCAACGGCTGTCTCACTACATCTGGTAGACGTCGGCTGACCAACGGCTGTCTCACTACTTATGGTAGACGTCGGTTGACCAACTGTTGTCTCACTACTTCTGGTAGACGTTGGTTGACCAACGGTTGTCTCGCTACTTTTTGTAGACGTCGATTGACCAACTGCTGCATCACTACTTTTTGAGGTAGTCTGCTGTTGCTGGTCTTTAGCACCAGAAGAGGAAGCCGATTGACGTGACAAAGAGGAAGAAGGTCGTGCTGTTGACTTGGAAAGAGTGTTCGCATTATGAGGGCATAGAGCGCGGGGATGTCCCGTGCCTTTACAATTCGGACAGACGGAGCCAACTGTGATGAATATCTCTCTAATGTGCGTGTAGCAGCGTACACGTAAAGTGGGTGGAATACGCAGCATGTGCTCCTCTGAAGGGAAGACCACACGAACATTGCGGCGAAACCCGAGTAGGTATCTATCTTCTGGCACCTCTGGAAACGAAGAGTAGGTAGTTACACCTCCAATGATCCGGCCATAAGGAAGAAGAGCGGCAATCAAGAGATCATCGGAAACTTCAGGTGGAACTAATGAGAAACTTACAACAACGGAACTCTGTGAAACAGGTTCGGCATGGATGTGACGATCACCAATTGAGATGCCCTTGGTCAGTACATGTAGGGAATGGGCAGGAGTAGAGAAGTAAACAACTACTTTGTAAGGCTTCCTGCCCACATGAGTTATGGCTGATGCAGGAACAATCTCTCGAAGAGCAGCAGTATATGCAGTGAGTTTTGTATTTCTCAGGCTCGGAAACACAACACCATTCTCCATAGTTTGAAGGAATTTCAGTCCAGAAGGGGTATCTTCTTTAAGGACAACCTCAATGACTTCGGCATTATGCGTCATCACATATTGTCCAGGAGAAAAGAAGACTGGGAAGGTCCCGACTTAGATGCGGTTACGTCAGCATATAAGAGGGTAGATGTACGTTGCTTTGGAGATGATTCCGGCATGGAGTGCGAAGCATCCATGGCGTCATCATTAGCTTTCAGAGAGGACATCGTATCACCGCTGGGAGACTTGGAAGAAGAGGCGATATCCGATGGTAAGGCAGCAACAGAAGGCTGCAAGGAGGAGTGGTTTATCGAGATAGACTCGTCATTGGTAGTAGTATTTAGAGAAGCTGTTATCGGGAGATCATCATTTCCGGTAGCAAGGGTTAGGACGTCATTCTCCCCGGATGCCGCCATTTGCAATGGCGAGGAGAAGCTTAGCCCTTAGCCAGCTTGGCCAAGGCAGAAAAATAAGGATAACTAATCAAAATAAGCACTTACCAGCTCGGCAGGAATATAAAAAGAAACACGGGACCTTCACACACAACACACACACGAAATAGAACACTGACAACGAAGAAAAATAACACACACCGACGAAAACTTGAGGAGCACAGAAAAACACTACTAACCCACCGTGAGCAACTCAATGGGCTATAAGCAGTCGCCCGTCCCTAATTTAGGGTCACTGGTTCCAGGAAAAGGAGAGAGTCAGTGCCGTAAGACAAACACAAAATCCACGCCTCACGGGTATCGAACCGGGACCCCTTTCGGACGAATCATCAGACACCATCGCTTAGACCACTGCGCCATCTGGGCTGCATTATTTGGGGTTTGATTAACTTATATTTTAATCATGTGTCGTCGGATTTGAATTTAAAGTTCTGTAGTGAGATCAGTTATTGTGGATAGCATACCGCAGGAAAGTTTGGTGATTGTGGCACAGGATATTCTTTCCATTCGCATAGATTTCGTGCAGCAACTATTGTATAATGCACCAACGTAAGAAATACGGTATACTAAATTTATTGCGTAAGTCATTGTATGATGTGTATGTATGAATCTGTGGAGTCCTTAAGATAAAAGCTGTTTTGTTTCTTTTCTTTTTTGATTGGAGGTTTAGCGACCACCGTGAGCAACTCAATGGGCTATAAGCAGTCGCCCGTCCCTAATTTAAGGCCACTGGTTCCAGGAAAGGAGAGAGCCAGCGCCGTATGACAAACACAACATCCATGCATCACCTTTATTAGAACCTGGACACTTTTCGGACGAATGATCAAACAGAATCGCTTAGACCACTGCGCCATCGCAGGGTCACTGGTTCCAGGAATGGGAGAGAGCCAGTGCCGTAAGAAAAACACAACATCCATGCCTCACCGGCATTCGGACACGGATCCCTCTCGGACGAGTGATCAAAGGCATTCGGGGCAGCCAAACGGTGTTATAGATATTAAGAGTAAATTTTTTATTTAGAAGTTTTGTGAAATAATACCATAAATCAGTATATTTCACCTTCTCCAGAACAAAACTAAACGAGTGAATCCTTCCAAATAATTATACAGGGTGCATAAGAAAGTCCCTTAGCCTGGAATAACTTGCGAACGGAGAGAGGTACAGTTATGCAAGTGAGATAACGGTATAGTAAAGCGACTACGCCCGATTGAATAGAACAAATAGAAGCGCCCCTAGTGGCGGAATGGGGAAGTTAGCCATTGCAAATCTAAAACGAAAAGAGGTAAAGCAAAATTTCAAATTACAAAGTTGTAGAGCATCAAATAATTAGTACAAAACGACATTTGTTTGACACGGATATGATAAATTGTCACCTGAATACCATAAAATGTCCGAGATCGATCTGCGACGATTCAAATCTCCATATTTATATTTCGCAAATACGTTCGCTGTGTGAGAATGGCGAGCTTGGATTTCTGGGGTTACGTAAAAAATCAGGAGTATGCAACAGCGCTTACAAGTCTGCTGGATCTACGTCGTTGTGTTACAGATGCTTGCAATAGTGTGACACCTTTCATGCTGAGGAATGTGCATGCAGAGTTACTTTCGCGAATACCTATGTGTATCGTGGGCAATGGCGAGCTCTTCGAAAATACTCGACATTAACTTTATTTCACTGTGCGCCAGTTTGCCTTTTTTGTTTTTGTTTTGTCTGACGTCATCAAACTGTATTGACATAAGTACGCATTTATGCAATAAATTGTGTGTATTTGCTCATACCTATGCCTGTAGGGCCGCGGGTGGCCTAGTGGGCAACGTTCGTGACAACCACGGAAAGGACCTCAGGTTCGATCCCAGCAGGTAGGAGCGCTCGATCCACTAAATATCCACCGTGCTTCGGATGGGCACGTTAAGCCGTCGGACCCTGGGTACTGCCACCCCCCGGTAATAAATAAGGGCGTCTTCCTCTCCCTTTCTATTTCGCTTCCATGTCACTTTCCTATCAGGCACTCTAGCCCAAATCTCCTAACCTCCTATTTCTAAGGGTTATTTAAGACCTGGTGTCAGACACTCCCTTCCTAAAACCCTCTACATATGATCATTTGATCATACCTATGTCTGTTCCCTTCAAATGTTCGCACAAAAGGTCGCGCATCGATTTCGGGCATTTTTAGGGTATTCAGACGACAATTTATCTTATCCGTATGAAACAAATTTCGTTTTGTACTAATTATTTGATGCTCTACAACTTTGTAATTTGAAATTTTGCTTTACCCCTTTTCGTTTTCGATTTGCAATGGCTAACTTCCGCATCTCGCCACTAGGGGCGCTGCTATTGGATGCATTCGATCGGGCGTAGTCGCTTTACAGTACTGTTATCTCACTTGCGAAACTGTACCTCTCTCCGTTTGCTAATTATTACAGACTAAAGGGACTTTCCTGTGCGCCCTGTATGTTTAAATATGCGAGGGTTCATCCAAAAGTAACGCACCCTATTTTATTTTTTGGCAACAGTTTAATAGATAGACAAAACAAACATATACACAGTGAAAATACGTTTCTTAGCTATCTTGCAACGTGAAAACCAAGACGCTCGAGAAATTTATCCCTGTGTGGTACCAGTTTTAGTATACCTCGTTCATGTTCATAAAAGTCCGTTTCCTGGGCGCGTTATCACCTGAGGACAACCGAGTTGACTTTGTCAGCCGAAGCGAAGCCATGGCCGCCCAGAAATCTTTTTAGGGGACCATACAGATGAAAGTCCGAAGAAGCCAAGTCCGGACTGCAGTGTAGGTGATGGAGCACCCACCTTCCAGTCAAATTGCTCAAATTTTGTCATGATATATGTGCAACATGTGAGCGAACGTTGTCGTGAAACAGTCTGACGTTTGCAGCGTCTCTGTTGTGTCTTCCGTGAGGAAGGGCACGACGTCAACTTTGTCAAGTGTTTGCATGGGTTTTGGCATTCACAATGATCCCCGTTAGACGAAATTCCACCAGGAGAACACCATACATGTCCCAGAACACCAAGATCAGGACCTTCTGGGCAAATTGGGTTAAACTGAATTTTCTTGGTGGAGCAGAGTCGAAGTTTTTCCACACCATATTGACCTTCTTTGTTTCTTGAGTGTAGTGGTACGTCCAGGACTCATCTTTCGTCACGACACCTGCCAGAAATTCACCATCTTTTACTACATAACGCATCAAGTGATCCAAGAATGACGTCATTATATTTCCCTTCTGGTCGTCTGTCAAGTTCTTGGGCACTCTGATCTTACGAGATTGCAGCACAATATCGTACGCCATACCGTACGAAATGTTGAACTTCTGTGCCAATGTGCGCAGATGGATTTGCTGGTGCCTCAGAATTGCCAGTTCAATGCCTCTCACAGCGGCAGGTAATGCCGTGGTTACAGGTAGAACGGAAAGTGGCGCCCTCTGCAAAGAAACTGCACCATCTGGAGATGTTGCTTCGGTTCAGGCAATTGCTACCATACACTTCAATTATTGTGAATTTGCATCGGGGTTTTCGTTTAGCCCACAGAAATCAGATGACGCCGCGTTGCTCTTCAAATGCAGACGAAGCTAACAAACGCGACATCTTTGTGACGTCATTCACACTGTCTTCCACAACTGCGACGCTTGATCCAGCCAAACGGGTCTGTAGCATGATATCCGAACTCGTTGTCTGCCAAAATGCAATCTGCTCATGTAATGAAAAAATGATTGCGGTGCGTAACTTTTCGATCATCCCTAGTATGTGCGGAAATTGTTAGGTGATCGTAATACACTGCGTGACAGAGAAAATGCCACACCATGAAGGAATGGTAAAAAAAGACCAAACTGCGCACACAGATAGCCAAGTAGGTCCTGAACAAACGATTTAATTATCACATACAGACTAGGCTCTAGTGGCCGAATATACAAGATGATCAATAAGAAGTGTGGCCCCAATTTTGGGCGATACAGCGTTGAATCCGACGTAGCAATGAGAGTACGGGGGCTTCGTGGACCATATGGCGTTGATCCCTTCATCTTCATTTTGCTGGGATCGGAGGGTACTCAACTGACGTCCAATCGTGTCCCACAGATGCTCGGTGGCCGAGTGATCGGGGGATCGTGTTGGCCACGAAAGCATCCACACACTGTGTAAAGCATTCACGCAGATCACAGCGGTATCCGGCCGAGCGTTATCCTGTTGACAAACGGCGTTTGGGATGCTCTGCAGATTCGGTAGTACCACGGACCGCAGCACCTCGTCAACATAGCGGCATGCCGTCAGTTTGTCTGTAATGCGTACGAGCGTCTGTTGCCGCTAATAGCACCAAACACCATGATTCCACGTTGCCGGGTCGTCCGTCGTTCCACAATGGCGGAGGTATCCGCTCTTTGGCCACGTCGCCTACAGACTCTCACACGGCGGTCATCCGTGGTGAGACAGAACCGGGATTCGTCGCTGAACACCACACTGTTCTATTCGGCACCCCACGCAGCTCTGGAGCGACAGCACGCGGTGACGACAATGGCTCGCGGTTAAGGGTAGCCTTCGCAACGGACGGCAGGAGAGCGATCCAGGCGCAACCAATCGATGCGCCACTATCCGTGTCGATATCGGAGCATCCAAGACTCCCCGTACACTCTGCAAAATGGCGCCCGTTGTGGCCCGTGAGTACGCTACTACGGCAAGACGCTACTACATGCAACGCTACTACATGTGAGTACGCTACTACATGCAACGATCGGTGCGCTCGGACGTCCGTCTCTTTGCTCCGGTCCCTCTACGTGATGCACAGATTCTTTCTGGGACCACTGTCTCCAAATGCGAGAGGCGATTATAGCATCACGCGTTTCTTCCGCAATACGACGGAAGGATCATCCGGCGGTACGAATTCATACGATGACACCTCTTGTGAACTCATCCGCTTAACGAAATTTCGTACGATGGCGTCTTAACGGCATTGGCATCCTTTGTTTGTTCTCCAGATAAGGTTACAGCAGAACCGCTCATTTCTCGATGCCGTGACGAAATCTCGACTGATGGCCACACGTGCTAGTTGTCCGCTTATATCCCGCACCGCCCGAAAATACAATAATATGCGTAACTTGTACGTGTGCACGCAGTTTGCATAGCGCTGCGTTTACGCCTTCCTTTTGTGGCATTTTCTCTGTCAGGCAGTGTATTTCGCAAACACCCATTACCTTGGCTTTACCAGAGAAATTACACTTTGTTTTCTATATGGATTACAATATCTTTTGTTTGAATTTAAGCTTATTTTCCATCCGTATATTGCAGCGATAAGCAGGAACGTCGCATATCAACAAAAAACTTATTATCAGCAAACTTTTCCTGATGTCGTAACTCCTTTTTCAACATTAGCTGCTCTTCTACGAAAATGTGTTTTACCCTCAATTTAACAGTGCTGTTCGAAGGTTGCTGTCAAGAGTTGGGAGCTATCTAATTCATTTTGGGAACAATAAACAAAGACGAACTTGACACTTTTGCCGGAAACAAATTTAAAAGAAATAAGAGAGTGTTAAGGACGAGCTGTAATATCGAGTTCTTGACTTTCTTGAGACGAAGGTTGAAAACACATTCGACAATGAAAAAACAACCTCTCAGATAAAGATTTCTATACGACGCGAGTTTCCGAATCCATATTAAATTAGGAACCCGTGAGATGAAAATTGTTGCGAAGATATTGAAAAGGTCAACCCTACGACGCGAATGCCATTTTGCAGCGTTGTAGAGAGACGCCAGTGTTAAAGGGAAATATATGGTTTGATATTTCGCGTTTCCAGAAAGCGCTTCTGTGAATTCCTGAAAGAAATCTGCTTACGGTGAATCTGAATGACACGCCATACTAAAGGCAAACCGGCGGGTGGTAAAGACGAAATTCCCACAGCGTGCATTGGGGTTTATAAAAATAGAGAATGTGTTACAAAATCTTCGAAAAAATGAAAGGACTATGTTGAGTTGTCACTTTATTCAATCACACTCGAGAAATAAGTAATCGCGCAAAATGCAATTATTATTGAAGTAATAAACAGTACAACAATTAAATGATGAGGCTGAATTATTTTTTTAAATGGAAACGCAAGAAAACTTACGTGAATACATTTTATTCCAATTCCTCCTGCTTTTTAATACTATCATGTCCAAATGTTTAAGACCACCTGACAATTTATTAAAAATTATTATCTTTAAACAATAAACTAATAACTAGTCAGAGATATTTGAAACAAGTCAGTAAAATCATGCAATGCATTGATTATGATACGCTTTCCAACATACCAGAAATCATTACTCAAGTTATGAGGATAATGGCTGTGGAATAAATCTCGTTCCTGTGCCCTGACCTCTGATCCCATTTCGATGATATTCAACAGAACTGGTTCAGTAAACCTACGAAATAACATGATGACGTTTTGTCACAATCGAAGCATTTTTACGTACGTTATGATGCATAAGGGCTATGGAATAGATCCCGATCCTGTGTCCTAACCTTTGACCCCATTTCGCCCATTTTCAACAGGATTTGTCCTTAGGGAGACTCCTACAACATACAAATATTTCATCCAAATCGAAGCATTTTTACGTAAGTTATGACGCATCATGGCGATGGAAGTGATTCCGCTCCTATGTCCTGACCTTTGACCCCATTTCGCCCATTTTAATAGGGTTTGTTGCCAGGTGGTCCCCTACTACATACTAAAATTTCATCGAAATCGAACCTTTTTGACGTTAGTTATGACGCATAAGAGCAGCGGAATGGATCCCTCTCCTATTTCCTGACCTTCGACCCCATTTCGTTACCTTTCAATAGCGTTCCTTCCCAGGTGTTCCCCTACCACATACGAAAATGTCACAGAAATCGAATGATTTTTACGCGAGTTATCGTGCGGACGGACATACGCACACAACGCGTGACGTAATGATGCAGATGGGAATCGCGACCATCTGCTCCCAAGAGTGTGACGTCATGAAACTTTAATAGGATCCACACACAACGCGTGTCGCAATGAGGCAGATGGCGAGACCGCGCGCCAACATCTAATGGGACGACGTCATGACACCAAAAACGTGGTGATTCGGTGTGGTTATTTAACCCAGTGAACGAAGTTTCCTAAAGTCGAGATCAAGCTAAATCGATTTCTATTACCAGAAAACGATAGGTTAACGACTTTCATCAAAATCTTTAGAGCCGTTTTCAAAATAAAATTTACATACATACAAGAATTGCTCCTTTAATAGTATGGGATAAGGGCGATGGAATGGATCCCGATCCTATGTCCGGACCTTTGACCCCATTTTTTCTGTTTTCAATAGGGTTCGTCCCCAGTCGTCGTCTACCACATACTAAAATTTTATCGAAATCGAACCATTTTCACGCACGTTATGAATCATAAGGGCAATGGAATGCATCCCGCTTTAATGTCCTGAACTTTGACCCCACTTCACCCATTTTCAACAGGGTTTATTCGTAGGTGGTCCCCTACGACCTACTAAACGTTCATGGAAATCGAACCATATTTACGCAAGTTAAGATGCATAAGGTCAATGGAATGGATCCCGCTCCTATGTCGTGACCTTTGACCCCACTTCAACCATTTTCAATAGGGTTCGTCCCCAGGAGGTCCCCTACCACAAACTAAAACTTCATCGAAATCGAACCATTTTAACGTGACTTATCGTGCGGACGGGCAGACGGACAAAGATAGAGCATATACGCTTGTTCAACCTACGGTTGAAAAGCTTAAAAAATTATACCACAGATTAATACTTATAATCTTTAGAACACAAAAAGACCGAAATCAGAACTTTGTGTGGCCACTTTTGTTTTTTATAACGGCCAGTATACGATGTGGAATAATCTGAATGAGGGATATGCAGTAGTCACTTGAAATGTCTTTGCACCATGCGTACTTTATCCCGTCAATCACAGATTGGGGGGTTTAATTGCTGTTTTTCTGCTACCTTGTCTTTTAAAATAGTCCACAAATTTTCGAAGGTGTTAAGGTCGGGACTATTACCGGGCCAATCAATCAAACTTATGTTTTTCCTCTGCAGCTAGTCGAATCTTTGATCTGTGGCATGGAGCACCATCTTGCATAAAGATTGTGCATCTGTGCAATTGCATATGAGTTAACAGCTTCTCACGTGACATTTCGTCATAACAAGAACCAGTCATGGTAATGCCCGTCGACAAAAAGGATATGAAGCAGTACCGAATGCTGAAATAGCACCCTATATCATCCGACTAGGCGGATGTCTCACGGTGCTAACTGTGTATTTTTCATCAAAACGTTTGCGCTTTTGTCGTCGAAAATGTGCTTCACGTGAATCAAATTGACGCACAGTTGATTCATCGGAACAAAAGAACGTGGCTCCAATTTTTAGCAGTCCACGATTGATGACGCTTCACAAATTGTCTCTTCTTTTTCAAACCAGAGGTTAGTCTAGGTTGTGACGTCCCTGCACCGCAGGACGCACATGAGATGAAGGTAGATAGCATTCATCGCACATGTCCGCGTACCTCAGTTGTGAGAGCTACTTACTCCGGAGTGAGGAGACCCAGGTTCGATCCCCGACGCGGAAAATCTTGTACGTTTGGCTCCCGAACTTCCAGGATGACCTGGCTGTTAGGTTTCTCGCAATAATGTGATGTTGCGTTCCACACACCAAATTGTCTGAGATTTCTCAAATGCACGTTCTTCATCGGATGTCTGCCTACAGCGACACATGGTCTCGGCTTACCCGTGGGCCATGCCCCTGGCTCTCTTTCGAGTGGGAGGGAGATGTGACGTGCCTGCACCGCAGGGAACACACGACATAAAGGCAGATAGCAGTGAGAGCACAAGTCCATGTAGCTCCGTTGGGAGTGCGACTTCTTCTGGAGGGAGGGTACCTGGAATCGATACGCGGCGTGGAAAAACCTTGTGCGTTGTAAGGTTTATGTGCAGGATTGTGACTTTAATCCGAAATGTTTGCTAAGACGTCAGAAAACAGTGCTGATACTAATATCAGACCCTTTTGAATGTAGAAAGGCCTTGATTTTTTGGCACGAACTCCTCTAAGAGCGCATAATTACTCGCCTTATGGTACTGTCATCATGTGAGGTTGTTTTCCTAGGACGTCCACTTTTCTTTCAGTCGCAAAATTCACCTGTATCTAGTTATTTCATGATTGTATTATGGATAGCAGTCCTGCTCACAATCACCGCCCTGCTTATGTCACATTCCGATTATCCTTCATGATATAAAGTCCTTTTTTGTGCATTCTGTGTATTTAAAAATGCTTTTTCTCCACTTTTCGCTTTATAGAGAATACGTACAAAACCTCTCAGCATGAAAGCCAGAAGCAAACTGACGCTCCCACGCTCCCCCGAACTCTACTAACAGCTGTCGCTGTAGGATGATGCAACACTGACAGGAATTGGAGTAATACAGACAGTAGCTGACACAATTGGCAGAAATCTCCTAATACCAACAGGTGGTCTTAAACTTTTGCAAATCACTGTACAAGAAGTGGCACGATCAGCCAAGGAAAGAAAGTACTTGCAGAGGTCATCTCTTGGGTGGAGTGAAGAGCTCATGTCACAGTTCTCTGCATGTTTTAAATTTCAAAACTTTTCCTTTTAAAGGCAGCTTTAGTTTATGGAAAAGAAAGTAGTCACACAGTGGCAAACCTGAAGAATAAGGGGGAACTTTGAGTACACGCACACTTTTTTTGTCCAAGAATTTACTGTACACTAACTGTTCTGTGTGCGAGTGGTTTCAGTGAAGAAGGAACGATTGCCCGTTTTTGCCCTGTTTCAGGACTGTTTCAAGACTGTTTCGGGACTGTTTCAAGACTATTTCACTGTTTCATGACTGTTTCAAGACTGTTTCACCGTTTCAGGACTGTTCAAAGACTGTTTCACTGTTTCAGGACTGTTTCAAGACTGTTTCATTGTTTCATGACTGATATACTGTTTCAAGACTATTTCAGTACTGTTTCAAGACTATTTCAGTACTGTTTCAAGACTATTTCACTGTTTCAGGACTGTTTCAAGACTGTTTCATTGTTTCAGGACTGATTTACTGTCTCAGTACTGTTTCAAGACTGATTTACTGTCTCAGTACTGTTTCAAGACTGATTTGCTGTTTCACGACAGTTTCAGGACTGTTTAAAGACTGTTTAAAGACTGTTTCAGGACTGTTTAAAGACTGTTTCAGGACTGTTTCAAGACTGTTTCGAGACTGTATCTGGGCTTTTGCACTGTTTCAGGACTATTCCAAACAAACCTATTCCACAGTCGTTCCAAATTGGACGTGTAAAAATTGCCAGAGACAGTTGTGCTCACGAATGCCTCGTTATGCAGAATACCCTTGCTATTGTAAAAGCACACAAGCATTGTCCTGGTTTGAGACTTCTTCAACAAGGACTGTTACGGCGTGGTTTGGCGATAATTTCGTGTCATTGTGTGGACTGGCCAGCACAAAGCCCTGATCTTTATCTCATAGAGCACCTATGGGATGAATTATAGCACCGCATACGAAGTTTGGAACCAAGACCTACTATTAAGCAACAGTTAGCAGCAGCATTATGTACTGAACGGAAGCGCATACCTATCGCTGTGTTCCAAAACCTTGTCGAAAGCATGTCTTGAAGGGTCAGTGCATGAATTAAGGCCAAAGGTGGACTGACAGCGTACTAATGCATGTCAATAAATGCTATGCTGTGCTTCTGTTCTAGGTCTCCGGTGACTTTTGTCAATATAGTGTATGTTAACATCTGCTCTTCCATCAGTTTAGACTCGCCCTATTCTAGTCGATAAGCGAACACGGGAAACTGAAAATTAGTCAGGCTTTCAGTTGGAAGCATTGACACTATTGGGCAGAGAAAAGGCAGCAGAAGGACGTATTTTTCGGAAAACCGTACAAATTGGTGAATATGTGTCGACAGTTGATTTATGTAAATTATTGCATTTGCAAACCGATCACGTGATAGGTGAAGGAGAGGAAAGCTCAAAACTACTCGGAGTAGCTAAGTCCAGTCGTCCTCACCTGGGCGTTTGGATCATTGATTTGTGGTGATGCAGTCATGTGGCACGTGAGGGAGATGCAAGGCAAATCTACTGGACGTAGTTCGGTCATCCGTACTTGGGCGTTGGAGTCATTAATTTGGTGTGAAGAAATCACATGATAAGTGAGGGAGACGTAAAGATGAAACTACTTGGCGTAGCTACGTCCGGTCGTCCTCTCCTGCGCATGTGGGTCATTAATTTGGGGTGAAGCAATCACCTGATATGTGAGTGAGACGTAAGGACAAAACTACTTTGCGTAGCTACTTCCGGTCCTCCTTACCTGGGCATGTTGGTCATTAATTTGGGGTGAAGCAATAACCTGCTGGGTAAGGGAGACCTAAGGACGAAACTACTTGGCGTAGCTACGTCCGTTCGTCCTCACCTGGGCATGTGGATCATTAATTTGGGGTGAAGAAATCACTTGATGGGTGAGGAAGTAGTAAGGACAAAAATACTTGGCGTAGCTACGTCCGGTCGTTCTCACCTGGGCGTGTGGGTAATTAATTTGGGGTGAGGCAATCACCTGATGGGTGAGGGAGACCTAAGGACGAAACTACTTGGCGTAGCTACGTCCGGTTGTCCTCACCTGGGCATGTGGGCCATTAATTTAGGGTGAAGCAATCACCTGATGGGTGAGGGAGACGTAAGGACGAAACTACTTGGCGTAGCTATGGTCCGGTTGTCCTCACCTGGGCATGTGGGCCATTAATTTGGGGTGAAGCAATCACCTGATGGGTGAGGGAGACGTAAGGATGAAACTACGTCCGGTTGTCCTCACCTGGGCATGTGGGTCATACATTTTGGGTGAAGCAATCTCCTGATGGGTGAGGGAGACGTAAGGACAAAACTACTTGGCGTAGGTACGTCCGGTCGTCCTTACCTGGGCATGTTGGTCATTAATTTGGGGTGAAGCAATAACCTGATGGGTGAGGGAGACCTAAGGACAAAATTACTTGGAGTAGCTACGTCCGGTCTTCCTCACCTGGGCATGTGGATCATTAATTTGGGGTGAGGAAATCTCTTGATGGGTGAGGGAGTAGTAAGGACAAAAATACTTGTCGTAGCTACTTCCGGTCGTTCTCACCTGGGCGTGTGGGTAATTAATTTGGGCTGAAGCAATCACCTGATGGGTGAGGGAGACGTACGGATAAAACTACTTGGCGTAGCTACGTCCAGTCGTCCTTACCTGGGCGTGTGGGTCATTAATTTGGAGTGAAGCAATCACCTGATGGGTGAGGGAGACGCAAGGACCAAACTACTTGGCGTAGCTACGTCCGATCGTCCTTACCTGGGCGTGTGGGTCATTAATTTGGAGTGAAGCAATCACCTGATGGGTGAGGGATACGTAAGGACAAAACTACTTGGCGTAGCTACGTATGGTCGTCCTCACCTGGGGTGTGGGTCACTGATTTTTTTGCGATTGAAAGTTTAACGACCACCGTGAGCAACTCAATGGGCTACATGCAATCGCCCGTCCCTAATGTAGGGACACTGGTTCTAGGGAAGGGATAGAGCCAGTGCCATAAGACAAACACAACATCCATGCCTCACTGGGATTCGAACCCGGACCCTTCTCGGACGAATGATCATAAGCCAGCACTTAGACCACTGCGTTACCGGGGCGGCGATCATTGATTTGGGGTGAAGTAATCATGTGATTAGGTGAGGGAGATACCAGGGCAAAACTACTCGGCGTAACTAAGTTCGATCGTCCTCACCTAGGCATGTGGGTCATTAATTTGGGGTGAAGCCTTCACGTAATATGTGAGGGAGATGCAAGTGCAAAACTACTTGGCGTAGTTACGTTCGGTCGTCCCCACCTGGACGTCTGAGTGACACATTCATTCAGGACTATCCCGGACACATTTGATTAAGTAATGTGGATTCTCAGATTCCCAAATTCTGATATTGTGGCGATTGACTTTACCTGAAACGAGAAAGGTTTCTTCATCTGCAAAAACAGTGTTCTGCAGGAAGTATTATCTGCCTCTAGATGATTTAGTATGTCTAGAGCAAAATTAAAACGGTGTGACTTGTCGTCCAGCTGTAAATCACTTTGTAGGCACATAGGCGGAGTTCTTGGAGCAAGACTCGATGCTGCACGAGGAATTGCCAATTCCTTTGCGGTAGTTCGTATCGATTTAATAGGCCTGCGTGAAAAGGCTTCACGGATGCTTTCGATGTCGCCTTGACTTGTGCTTAGTCTTCTAGATCTTGGCTTATCAAGGAAACTTCTATTTTCGAGAAACATCTTGTGCCAACTGAGATACTATTACGACTTGGATAATTTTTTCCAAATTCCGAACGAAAATTTCTTTGTAATTTGGTAACAGTTTTCGTTTCGGAACACCAACGCTTTCTCTGCTGAAGTAGACATTTTTTCCCAACTAACCGTGCGATTGGACCAGCAGCGCAACCTAGTGACCCATTTGGGAAACTGAAAAAAAACTTTCTTGAGTAAGTTAACAAAATCGGCAAAAATTATGTTCATATCTCGAATAGTTTAATTTAAATAAATTTTAAAAATGTGTCTAGGGCTTTTCAGGCACCCTCTACTACAGATAACGACTACATTTAACATCTGCGTCTATTCAGACTACATCAGAAACCTGGCAGTCTCTTATGGGTTCTGGAAACAAATATGCTGTCCACTTGCGATGACGTCATGAATGTGTTTATAGTCAGTTTTAGGAGGCTTTTGTAGTGCTTATTCAACAGAACAATTTTCCAAAAAGGAGTAAAATATTAGTCTGAGATTAATTCCTAATGGTGGGCAATATTTCCAAGGATTAAATCCCCAAAGCACGCAGAAATATCTTGACTTCAAGGAATGTGGAAAACTTAATCACAAAGAGCTTTGCAATAATCTAAAAGAGAAGTATGCTTTGAGATTAACGAAAATCCTTGGGACTTCCTTAAAGGCACATAATGTAATTACAGCAGTCAACACATTTGAACGAAAACCACTGATACCCTTGTTTCAAACAGTTAATTGGAAAATCCCCATCTCAGGTCCCTTGACGTAAAGAATCGTAAAACTCGGTACTCTTAACCGCATTCATCAATCCGTGAAAGATGCAAAAAGACAGTATTTAACTACAAACAGAGACGGTAGAAGATCCGTTAACACTGAGTTGCTATTTTAATACTACTTAAGTTAGCATAAAAACCGAGAACGTTCAATCTTGCTGAAATGAAAATTCTAAAATACAGTCTATGCACGTAAAATTACTTAAAATAATACAACATACACACTCCACTTAAAATCTTCACTAAAATCCTAAAAATGTATAAGTACAGGTCAGTGGCGGATTCCCAAATAGGCGTACTAGGCTCGCGCTTAGAGCCCCATAGCTTGAGGTGCTCCGAAAATATATAATTGCATTGCTAGTAATGTTTCGGTTTTCAAGGACGGAAATTAATAAATCTTTAAAGCGAGCACTTTATTTGTATTGTGAATTGATATTTTATTTTCTCGTATTAGTAACATATATTTTTAGCACGTCTTTTGTTAAAAAAGATCGTGCTTATGTTACTAGTTTGTCAGTCTGTACCCACGATATATTCTGTATTAGTCCGATTTGAAAAATTCTTTTTGCATTGGGAAGCTTGAAATATGCAAATGATGATCGTTTTTTCTTACGATGTACAATGTCGCCGCTAGAGGGCGTAAATGCAGGTGATGTCGCATTCAAAAATACGTTTTATTCCACACATTTGCTTTTAAACATCCGATTGAAAAAAATATTTTATCTTTCGATTCCATTTATGTCCAAGAGTATTTTAGATATTGTTACTTTTTCAAAGTACGCATAGATTTTCCACTAGGGGGCGTAAAATAAGTTACATTTTTCCCGATAACTCTTCTTCTAAAACTGCAATTTGAAATTTTTTTTCTTCAGCGGATACACCTCCTGATGGAAAATCTTTTGCATAGAATTTCAAATTTTTGGTAAAGAATACTTTGGCCACTAGGGGGCGTAAGCGTTAATTTTTGCTTCTGATGTATTTGCCATAAAATCTGAGCTTCTAAAATAACGATTGAAAAAATTATTTCGTGGACTGATGCCACTCACATCGATAAACCTTTTCAGAACTGTTTTCTTCTTAAAATATTCTATAGTTTTTCCACTAGGGGGCGTATATGTATATCTTATTTTTGTCAATATCTCTACTTCTAGGAGTCCGATTTTAAAAATTCCTTCTTTGTTCGATAGTGTTTCCAGTGTGACATGTTTTTCATATAATTTCAAAATTGTCAAGTAATTCGTAGACTTTCGGCTAGGGCGCGTAAAGGTAAATTGCGTTTTCCCCTATATCTCTGATTCTAAATCTCCGATCTGAAAAATCTTTCTGCACCGAATACAGCTCCTGATGGGAAATCATTTGCACCTAATTTCAAATATTTGTAAAAACTTGTTTGGCCACCAGGTGGCGTAAGTCTTAATTTCCGCTTCTGATGTATTTGCAGCAAAATATGAGCTTCTAAAATCTCGATTGAATAAAAGTCTTTTGTGGACCGATAGTACTCATGTCGACAAACATTTTAGGAACACTTTCTTCTTGAAATAATGCATGGTTTCTACGCCAGGGGCGTAGATGTATATCTTATTTTTGTCAATATCTCTACTTCTAAAAGTTCGATTTGAAAAATTCCTTCTTTGTTGGATAGTACTAGGGGTGTTCAAATTAAAAGGTACGAAACGTCATAAGAACGTAACCATTAACATATTTGCCTATGCCGCTATGGGAGAACGTAGCGACACATCTAGGGATGCGATTGGAGTCACCGGCGTGGATCGGAGCATGCGCGGGCACCCGCATGCGCAAGAGAGAGCAGAGGTTCTTATAAAGAGCGCCTTCCAAGGTCCACTACTTGTTGAATTCCTCCAGCACAGACGAACCATAAATTCCGATGTGTACTGTGAGACACTCCGAAGCCTACGCAGGTCCATCAAGAACAAAAGACCGGGGCTGCTCACGGAGGGTGTGGTTCTGCTCCATGATAACGGGCGTCCACACGTCTCCAGGGTCACACACGCGGAACTGGCCAAGTTCCAGTGGGAGCAACTTGACCATCCGCCCTACAGCCCGGACATGTCGCCCTGCGATTTCCATGTGTTTGGTCCCCTGAAAAAACATCTGAAAGGGAAGCGCTTCCACTCGGACGACGAACTCAAGGACGCTGTGCATGACTGGGTCTTGTCACGGCCACAGGAATTCTGGGAACAAGGAATCCTTCGGCTCGTTAATCAATGGGATCGTTGTGCTACGGCCTATGGTGTATACTTTGAATAAAGTCTTCATTTATACCCACAGTGTCGTTTCGTACCTTTTCATTTGAACACTCCTTGTATTTCCGATTCGAAATGTTTTTACTATAAATTCAAAATTTTCAAATAAATCATAGACTTTCCGCTAGGACGCACAATGGTAAATTGCGTTTTCTGCTCCTAAAACTCCGATTTGAAAAATTCTTCCTGTATCGCATACAAGACCTGATGGAAAATATTTTTCACCTAATTTCCAATATTTGGTAAAGAATGGTTTGGCCATTAGAGGTCATAAGTGTTAATTTCTACTTCTGATGTATATGTATCAAAATCTGGGCTCCTGAAAACTCGACTAAATTTTTTTTTTTAGACCTTAACCGCTCATATGGATAAACCTTTTGTGAATACTTTTTTCCTAAAATAATGCATGGTTTTCCCACCAGGGGACGTAAATTCACATCTTATTTTTGTCGATAACTCTGTTTCTAAGTGTTCGTAAGCTCACCATCCCGTTTACAGCAATATTTGAGGGATTAAAGACCCGATTGAAAAACTTCTTTCTTCCGTCAGATGCTATTATTTTCCATACCGGTTCCATTGACTTTGAATAGCTTTGATAAATTTAATTTGCGTCAGAACGGATTCAAAAGACGTGCTTATTACACCCGAAAATTCGGTGTCATCTTTCTTGTTTTCTTATGTAATTGTGTTAAAAGAAATTTTCATTGTATTGCAACAACATTGTTTTATTACTTTCTCCTCAACTAGTTTACTACTGATAATTACCAAGTATTCTCATTTTTTATTCCTTAAATCGACATAACATAAACTTTTGAAAAAGCAATAAAAGTTTCAATAAGAGGCCCCTGAATCCTTTAGCGCCTAGAGCCCCAAGAGATCTAAAGTTGCCCCTGATACAGGTAAAAGTAAAAGTAAGATCTTTCGAGAGCAATATGCTCTCATCATCAGACAAAATGTGATGTTGTGTCCTGGTATATACCGGGTGATCGAAAAGTCTTGCACATTTTGAAAACGTAATAACTCGCGGAGCTTTGTGAGTAGGGCAACGACGTTTGCGTAGAAATGATCAGAATGACATCGGGTTTTTATGAAATCCCCTAAAGTTTTACTCATTTTACTTAATTTTTCATCGCCAGATGGCGCCATAGGCGAACAGGTCTGGGATAGTGGGTATAAAAGCAGCTGCTGGGAAGCAACCACAAGTCATTACATCCACGGGTACTGGCCCCCTGGTAATAAATAAAGGCGTCTTCCTCCCCCTTTCTACCTCGCTTCCGTGTCACTTTCCTATAGGGCACCCTAACCCAAATTTTCTAGCTTCCTATTTCTAAGGGTTGTTTAAAACCTGAGGTCAGACACTCCCTTCCTAAAATCCTCTACTAGAGATCAACCACAAGTCACGGGCAGCGGGTTGCCTAGTAGGCAATGTTCGTGACTGTCATGGAGAAGACCTCAGGTTCGATCCCACGCAGGTACGAACGCTCGATCCACTAAATATCCGCCGTGCGTCGGATGGGCACGTTAAGCCGTCGGACACCGCGTACTGGCACAAAGGGTACTGGCCACCGGTAATAATAAAGGGCGTCTTCCTCCCCTTTTCTAATTCGCTTCCGTGTCACTTTCCTATCGGGCACTCTAGCCCAAATCTCCTAGCTTCCTATTTCTAAAGGTTGTTTAAGACCTGGGGTCAGAAACTCCCTTCCTAAAATCCTCTACATATGATCATTTGATCAACCACAAGTCACCGAGGTCAGTGTCGGTATGCTGTCATTACCGGACAAAGCGCTCTTGGTGAAATTGTTCTATTGCAACGCTGAATGGGCGAGTGCTGCGTTGAGAGCCTACCGGTCACTGAAAGGTGATCGCATTGGGAAAGGACCGATGGAAAGTGCTACGCTGCGGCGAATGGTGAAAACACGAACACGTGCTGCTGCAGCAGAGACGATTACGCAGGAAATGGATGTAATTGCAATGTCATCCGCACATGGCGACTCCAGTGCTCGCCATGTTTCTCGGCAAACAGGCATGCCATACGGGACTGTATGGTCAACAATACGACGGATTCTGCATAGATACTCGTACAAACTGCAACGGCATCACGAACTGCAAGCTGGCGATAACGTGCAGCGTCAGGAGTTCGCAGCATGGTCGAAAAACGGATGTCAACGAGAAGTGGCTGATGAACGTTTTATGGACTCATGAGGCACACTTTTACCTAAACGGAGCGGTAAACACTCACAACTGAAGCGCCACCTCATCAGCCGAAAGTGACAGTGTGCTGTGGATTCACGGTTTCCTTCATTATCTGTCCTTTTTTTGTTTGAAGAGGTCCGCGGCACCTCCTTTGAAACCGTTTCAGCGACAGGTGCACGTTATGCGAACATGTTACGAACGTACGCTATCCCTAGCTTGCAAGAGCGGGATACAGTGAATCTGTGCGCACATTTATGCAACACGTTCCGTTACGCAACTGCTGCAAGAGACTTTTGGCGCAAATTTCTGACACTTTCCGAAGCCCTGGCCTTCTCGGTCACCAGACCTTACACTCTGCGATTTCTGGCTCTGTGGTTACCTAAAATCATAAGGGTGCATATATCGCTCCACTTCATTGGCCGTGCTGAAAGATGCCATTCGACACCATGTGGCAGTTATACCACCGAACATGATATTTAATGCCGTCGAGGGTGTTTTCTCTCGTCTGCAGGCAGTGCTGGAACAGGACGGCCATCACATTGAACACCTGTTACAATGAGGTATCTAACGGGGTACAATCAGGTGTCTATTTTTCTCGACACTTCCAACCTGTGGTTGTTGCACCATCTGTCGATGAAAAATGTAAGCAAAATGAGTACAAATTTATATGATTTTATAAAAAACCCGATGTTTTTCTGATCATTTCTACGCAAGCCGCGTTGCCCTGCTCTCAAATCTCCGCGAGTTACTACGTCTTCAAAATGTGCATGGCTTTTGATGAATCATCCGGTATACTCAGAAGCAAACGCAAGTTGACCGAAAACGACAATCAGGAGCTTGCTCCTCCCACATGTCCACCATTTCACCTCCCCACAGAGTCTCAAAGTAAGCCGGGAGTTAAGTAACAGAAAATGGTGCATAGGAAAACTCGCCATTAGTGAGGTAACGACACTGTTCACATGGTTGGGAATAAATCTCTCCATGGCTGTAGAACTTCAAATGGGTGCGTGTCATTATACGTAACCATGCGAAGTATAATGACACGTACCCATGCAAAGTTCCGCAGCCTTTGTACTTAAGTTAGACTAACTTACTTAAGTTTTGTTTACTGAAGTTAGTTTTGACTCCATTTTTAGAAACAAAAATTAATGCTTTTACTTCACACGAAACACGCACGCACACTCACTAAGCCGCTAGGGGACACAGTAGTCTAAGCACTGGCTTTTGACCATTCGCCTAAGATGGGACCGGGTTCGAATCCCGGTGGGGCATGGATGTTGTGTTTGTCTAACGACAGTGGATTTTCCTAGAGTCAGAGGCACTAGATTAAGAACGGGCTACTGCTAGCCCATTGATTTCTCACGGTGGTCGTTAAGCCTCAGATATGCACGCGCACTCGCACACACACCGATGGGGACTCGTACCTTAGCAATCAGAAAGAACACACGTAACGAGAACTGATGTACGACGGTCATAACAAAAGTGCTGCACAGGTTAATATAAATCGGATGTGGATGATGCAATCGGAAAAATGATTGCGTCTTGTAAAGGTCAGACTCTCAGCAACGCAGTGGTGTCAAAACGACGCGCTATCAATTGCTGTGTGGACGTGGGAGAGTTTGCAGCTCCTCAGGTCGATTCACTGCGTTAGACCAGCGCTCGTGCGTGAAAATAGAAAATCTGCGGGAGAAAACTCCGACACAGATCCAGACTCCCTTGCGAGAAGTTTGTGGCGAAGGAACTTTTGATCGAAGCAAAATTTCTCGCTGGGAATCGCGCTTTAGGGAAGGCCGAAGCAGCATCGAAGACGATCACCGCTCAGGCCGACTTTAAACGGCGACATCTGTCACCATTGTTGCAATGTTTCTCGAAGAGAATCGCCGCTTGACAGTCGAGGAGATTGCTCATCAGGCAAATTTGTCCTCCATGTATGTTCACCGGATTTTCGCCGACTCACTAGGAAAAAGAAAAACCGCCGCGCGCTGGATTTCCTATCAACTCAAACCCCAGCAGAACGCAATAAGAGTGAATATCGCACAAAATCACCTCCACAGTTTCGAAACGGAGGGAGACACCTGTTTGAATAGAATTGTCGCAACTGATTAGACTTGGATCCGTTATTTTAAGCTGGAACTGAAGTCGCGATCAGCGAAATGCAGGAATCCAAGTTCCCCACGCCCCCTCAAAGTGTCGTCGGCAACAATCCAAAGTGAAGCAAATGACGATTTTTTTGTACGATACCCAGGGTGTTGTGGTCTATGATCAAGTGCCGGTAGGATAAAATGTCAACGCACAATATTATCGTGACAAAATTGACTAAATTTTCAAGTTTTCAGAAACTATCTGACTTACTACCATCCTTATCATATTTACACCAAAAATCATATTGTCATCTTAAAAATGTGCATTGTATGGTGCAATCCCGTATTCCATTCATGATTTATCTGCTCCTCCGGGCAATTACGGAATAAGATTCTTAACCACCAGATTCGATAAAAATGAATGCCGGTTGCTTCGACTAGCGAATCCTGTGATGGTTTTATTCAAATTAATCGGAAACTTGAGACTTGGTCGTTCTCGGTGGTATAGTTGTTAGCATACCCGGGCGCTAACTGGGAGACGCGGGTTCGGATCCCGCTCCAGAATGACGAAATTTTCAAGTTTTTGGATACTATCTGACTTACCATCCTTATCATATTTACACCAAAAAACGGATTGTCATCTTCAAAATTGGTATTATCGTGACATTCTGCAGACAAAGTTGAGACCGAAAATTTGTCAAAAATTGCCTCAATTTGTTGGAGGTGGGAGCCATCTTGCTGCATGACAATGCATCGTGTCATACTGCTCCGTCGGTATGGGAACTTTTGTCGAAATATGGCAGGGAAACTTTATTCCACCCACCATACAGCCCTGACCTTAGTCCACCCGATTTCGATCTTTTCCCAAAGTTAAAAAATCAGCTCCGTGGCATCCGCTATGAATCGCTGAACGAACTGTCATTGGACGTGACCTAAGTAAAACGACAGTAAACAAAGATGGCGTACTACGGGGCATCCAGGACCTATCTCACCGCTGGCAAGCTGTCATTGGACGTGACACGAGTAATACCACAACTGAACAAAAATGGCGTACTGCGGGACATCCAGGACCTACCTCACCACTGGCAAGCTGTCATTGCACGTGACCCGAGTAATACGACAGCTAAACAAAGATGGCGTACTACAGGACATCCAGGACCTACCACACCGCTGGCAAGCTGTCATTGGACGTGACCCGATTAATACGACAGGTGAACAAAGATGGCGCACTACGGGACATCCAGGACCTACCTCACCACTGGAAAGCTGTCATTGGACGTGACCCGATTAACACGACATGTGAACAAAGATGGCGTACTACGGGGCATCCAGGACCTACCTCACCACTGGAAAGCTGTCATTGGACGTGACACGATTAATACGACAGGTGAACAAAGATGGCGTACTACGGGGCATCCAGGACCTACCTCACCACTGGAAAACTGTCATTGGACGTGACCCGATTCATACGACAGGTGAACAAAGATGGCGTACTACGGGACATCCAGGACCTACCTCACCACTGGAAAGCTGTCATTGGACGTGACCCGATTAATACGACAGGTGAACAAAGATGTCGTACTACGGGGCATCCAGGACCTACCTCACCACTGGAAAGCTGTCATTGGACGTGACCCGATTAATACGACAGGTGAACAAAGATGTCGTACTACGGGGCATCCAGGACCTACCACACCGCTGGCAGGCTGTCATTGGACGTGACCCGATTAATACGACAGGTGAACAAAGACGGCGAACTACGGGGCATTCAGGACCTACAACACCGCTGGCAAGCTGTCATTGGACGTGACCCGATTAATACGATAAGCGAACAAAGATGGCGTACTACGGGGCATCCAGGACCTACCACACCGCTGGCAAGCTGTCATTGGACGTGACCCGATTAATACGACAGGTGAACAAAGATGGCGTACTACGGGGCATCCAGGACCTACCTCACCATTGGAAAGCTGTCATTGGACGTGACCCGATTAATACGACAGGTGAACAAAGATGGCGTACTACGGGGCATCCAGGACCTACCTCACCACTGGAAAGCTGTCATTGGACGTGACCCGATTAATACGACAGGTGAACAAAGATGGCGTACTACGGGGCATCCAGGACCTACCTCACCACTCGAAAGCTTTTATTTGGACGTGACCCGATTAATACGACAGGTGAACAAAGATGGCGTACTACGGGGCATCCAGGACCTACCTCACCATTGGAAAGCTGTCATTGGACGTGACCCGATTAATACGACAGGTGAACAAAGATGGCGTACTACGGGGCATCCAGGACCTACCTCACCACTGGAAAGCTGTCATTGGACGTGACCCGATTAACACGACATGTGAACAAAGATGGCGTACTACGGGGCATCCAGGACCTACCTCACCATTGGAAAGCTGTCATTGGACGTGACCCGATTAATACGACAGGTGAACAAAGATGGCGTACTACGGGGCATCCAGGACCTACCTCACCACTGGAAAGCTGTCATTGGACGTGACCCGATTAATGCGACAGGTGAACAAAGATGGCGTACTACGGGGCATCCAGGACCTACCTCACCACTGGAAAGCTGTCATTGGACGTGACCCGATTAATACGATAAGCGAACAAAGATGGCGTACTACGGGGCATCCAGGACCTACCTCACCATTGGAAAGCTGTCATTGGACGTGCCCCGATTAATACGACAGGTGAACAAAGATGGCGTACTACGGGGCATCCAGGACCTACCTCACCACTGGAAAGCTGTCATTGGACGTGACCCGATTAATACGACAGGTGAACAAAGATGGCGTACTACGGGGCATCCAGGACCTACCTCACCACTGGAAAGCTGTCATTGGACGTGACCCGATTAATACGACAGGTGAACAAAGATGGCGTACTACGGGGCATCCAGGACCTACCTCACCATTGGAAAGCTGTCATTGGACGTGACCCGATTAATGCGACAGGTGAACAAAGATGGCGTACTACGGGGCATCCAGGACCTACCTCACCACTGGAAAGCTGTCATTGGACGTGACCCGATTAATACGATAAGCGAACAAAGTTGGCGTACTACGGGGCATCCAGGACCTACCACACCGCTGGCAAGCTGTCATTGGACGTGACCCGATTAATACGACAGGTGAACAAAGATGGCGTACTACGGGGCATCCAGGACCTACCTCACCATTGGAAAGCTGTCATTGGACGTGACCCGATTAATACGACAGGTGAACAAAGATGGCGTACTACGGGGCATCCAGGACCTACCTCACCACTGGAAAGCTGTCATTGGACGTGACCCGATTAATACGACAGGTGAACAAAGATGGCGTACTACGGGGCATCCAGGACCTACCTCACCACTGGAAAGCTGTCATTGGACGTGACCCGATTAATACGACAGGTTAACAAAGATGGCGTACTACGGGGCATCCAGGACCTACCTCACCATTGGAAAGCTGTCATTGGACGTGACCCGATTAATACGACAGGTGAACAAAGATGGCGTACTACGGGGCATCCAGGACCTACCTCACCACTGGAAAGCTGTCATTGGACGTGACCCGATTAACACGACATGTGAACAAAGATGGCGTACTACGGGGCATCCAGGACCTACCTCACCATTGGAAAGCTGTCATTGGACGTGACCCGATTAATACGACAGGTGAACAAAGATGGCGTACTACGGGGCATCCAGGACCTACCTCACCACTGGAAAGCTTTCATTGGACGTGACCCGATTAATGCGACAGGTGAACAAAGATGGCGTACTACGGGGCATCCAGGACCTACCTCACCACTGGAAAGCTGTCATTGGACGTGACCCGATTAATACGACAGGTGAACAAAGATGGCGTACTACGGGGCATCCAGGACCTACCTCACCATTGGAAAGCTGTCATTGGACGTGACCCGATTAATACGACAGGTGAACAAAGATGGCGTACTACGGGGCATCCAGGACCTACCTCACCACTGGAAAGCTGTCATTGAACGTGACCCGAGTAATACGACAGCTGAACAAAGATGGCGTACTACGGTACATCCAGGATCTACCTCACCGCTGGCAAGCCGTCATTAGCAACGTAGGGGAGTACACTGAACAGCAATAATGTAAGTTTTCTCCGTTACTTCACACTTTTCTCAAAAACGGACAGTGTGTAGAACTTTTATTAGGAACCGCGTATTAATACTTTCATTAACTTAGCAATGGTATGAACGATTCCTCGAGTATAAGATACAAAAGAACCACCAAAGAACAAGAAAGGTGACACCGAATTTTCGGTTGCAATACGAGCACGCCTTTTGAATCCTTTTTGACGAGAATAAAATTTCTTAAAGTTGTTCATAGTCAACGAAACCGGTTAAAAAATTCAGTTGAATTTCTACAAACGTTAAAAAATTCATAATTGTGTAAAAACAGCTATTGACTTCTACCAGGGTCTAAAACGTATGTTACGAAAATTAGGAAATGGTGCAAAAAAGGTTTCTCATAGCAGAAGAAAGATATCAAAGACAAGGAGGCTCTCAAATCAAACAGTTAAAAGAAGAAATGTAGATGGAAACATGATATAACTGTACTGCCCCTAGCGGAAGAATGTTGCATAATGGAAAAATTGAAAGTATGCAAAATACATTCTACATAGCAAAAGGTACGATAAGAAAAAAATTCTAATACAACTTCCGGAAGCAAAGAAAGCGAGAAAACGTTTTTGACCTTTACACCTCCTAGCAGGAGAGGTGTGCATTATTAAAACGGATGACATTCTCCATTTATATTGTAGCGAACGGAAGAAAATAGAATTTTTAGAAACAGAGATACAACTGCAAATCAAAATACACTATCACCACCTACCAACTAACCTCAAGTACAAGTGAAAAGTGTTCCAGAAGGTAAATGGCATCCAGCGTTAAAAGAAATTTTCAATTCGGACATTTAGAAGCAGTGATATCCAGATCAACAAGTTCAATATTCGCGACACGTAGAGGGAAATTGTGTATTGTTTTGGAAAGGAAATATACACAACATATTTTCATAATTAGTAGTAGCTGACGGAAACAGAATTTTATCAATGGTGTTTTTAGTTCCGCAAATGTTGTTGGAAACATTCCGAAAATGGGTACGGGATCTTATTTCCTGTAGTGGCACACTTGTGCGCTAAGAAATTTCTCAAATTATCTGAGAAACATTTCGGTCCGGAAAAGCTCGCCGATAAACATGGATTTTTTTCAGATCGGCCGCTTAGAAGCATTGATATCGACAAAAGTAAAATAGTAACAGAACTGTTGATATTGTAAGAACTGCTGATAGTAACAGAATTGTTGAAGGTATTCTTAGGTTTTCCGAGAACCGAGCGGTATCGATTGCAAAAATTCTCTTGTGCACCGAGCGGTATCGGTCCTCGAAAGAATGTTTCCAATCGAGTTTTCAGTAGTGCAGATCTTTCTGGAAATTCAGAAAAAATAGAAATAAAAACTTACATCCCCTCGTAGCCAAACCATTCTCTACCAAAAACAGGAAATTATTTCTAGAACATTTCCAGCTTCCTTTTAAGTAACGCATTTATTTTCCGCTTAGGAGCGCAAATACAAATTGAGATTTCCCCGGTATCTCTGCTTCTAAAAGTCCCATTTCGAAAATTATTTCTACATTGCATACAGCTCTTGGTAAAGCGTGTCCTACATACACTGATGTGCAAAAATTAAGGACAAGACGGTTTTTCGAATGTAACGTCGTGCAGAAGTGCTCCACATCAACACAAATCATACCATAAGATCCCCAAGATATAAGAATATGGGACAAGTGAGCAAAACCGTCCAAACAAGGAATCCAAAGGATACAAAGACACTTTATTGAAAAGGTAGCTTTGAGCACAACTGGACAGAAGACATACACATCCATGTGACAGGCGGCTGCCAAAGAAAATCCAGTCATTAGTAGGCAATATGATCCCCCCTGACTGCGTTGCAAGATTTACAACGTCTGTCCATGCTGAGGACGAGGTTGTCAAGGAGCTGTTGAGGCATCACGTCCCATTCCTCTTGTAGCACACATCGCAACTGCGGAATCGTTGATGGCGGCTGATGACGTGCTGCCAAGCGTCTCCCGAGGAGTTTCCATACGTGTTCGATTGGATTTAGGTCAGGGGACCTTGCGGGTTAATCCATGCGTTGAATATCTTCACTCTCCAACAACTCTGCGACAGCCACTGTACGATGAGGTGTAGCGTTGTCGTCCATGAAGAGGAACTCATGACCTACAGCCCCTCCAAACAGACGCACGTGAGGCAGGAGAACCTCGGTACAATAGCGAACACCAGTGACTGAACCTCCTTGGAAGATTTGGAGGCCAGTACGGCTACCAAGCATGATACCGCCCCAAACGAGAGCTACGCCACCTCCGAACCGATACCTTTCGATGATGTTGGAGGTGTGATTGCGTGTTCCCTGCTCTCTCTAGATGTGTATACGTCCAGAATCACTTGTCAGACTAAATCGGCTCTCATCCGTAAAGAGAACTCGACCCCATTGCGGATGTGTCCAGTTCTTGTGTCCCTGGCACCACAGAAACTGCCGTCTCCGATGAGCAGGTATTAATGGCACACAGCGTACTGGTCGTCGTGCAAATAGACCACATTTGTGCAGCCTCCTGGCCACGGTAAAACGCGATAACGGACGTCCAGTTGTCTGTTGCATGTGGTTTGCGATTTCTCCCGCTGTCTGCCGTCTGTCTCTTCTCGCCTGTAGGATAATATACCGGTCGTCCGCCGCCGTGGTTGCTCGTGGACGACCACTGCTAAACTCTCAGACAACTGTTCCTGTCGTTTGAAATGCTCTCCGAGCTCGTGAAACGATGCTGTCAGCGATCCCGAACCACTCGGCCACACTAGTCACACTTCGACTTTCTTCCAACTTCCCAATGACGCGACCTCGTGTCAAGTCATCCGGACGTCGTCTACTGGATTGTCTGTTGGCCATATCACACGGTGGTAGCAACTCGACGTCATGCAAACCAATGTACACTGTGCAATAACTTTCACCGAATTGCTGAGCGTACACCGCCAGTGTGTCTTATACCCTTCCGACCTCCCCCCTTCCTACGTCGTGTTGCATATATGCTCATGCCTACTGTACCGAACCCTAGTCTACCTCCTGAGTGGTCTTTCGGTCCGTTCTGCCTGCTCGTTCCGCTGTTATGCTAATTTCTCCTCTTCGTCCTTAATTTTTGCACACCAGTGTATAATTTCTAATTTTTGATAGACAATAGTTTGGCCACCAAGATGTGTAAACCTTTATTGCTGTTATTGATGAATTTGCAGCAAAGTCTGACAATCTTAGAACGCGACTGAAAATGTTCTTTCGTGAACCGATACTACTCACCTCGGAAAACCTTTTGAGAACAATTAGTGCTTAAAATAGTACATACAAACCAAGATAATAATAAACATTTCTAAGCTTTCACACATCAACCCAACGACTCATTCGAGGAAGATAGACATAAACAGAAATCTAAAAAATAGAAGGCTTCAACAAATTGAACCCAGTGACCTGGACTTGACAATAAAGAAACACGTTCCGCATGTGGTTCCGTGCTGCGGAATAATAAATAGCTATCTTCCGTTCTCGAATTAGAAGAGCCTTTACCGTCTCCTTCGAAGACCATTCTAGACAACACGAATTTATAAGCGTCATCGAGTTGGCAACAGATGCAGGATAAACTTTGAACCAGATACATAGCTTTATCCAAAACGCCAAAATCAAGCGTTCCGATCTTAATATGCCGTAGGAGCTCAACTCCCAACAGGTATCTTACGTACTCAAGAACGCACTCAAGAAGATGAACTTCAGTGTCGGCATAATGTCGCCTGCATCTTTATATACTTAAGAGAAATACTGACGAACACCTTCTTTCCGGCGAGGCAGATGTTTATGTGTTTTCCTTACAAAATCTGGACCGCTCCAGATGATACTACATTGGAATGACCAAGCGTTCATTTAAAATCAGAATCTACGAGCATGAAAGAGACGCTACTCCAATGTGGGATGATAGAAAGCAATCAGCTACCTACTCCACCTGTAAATCCACAGCCATTCGAGAAGTCGTGGAGATCTTTACCATCAGTGAGGCTGGCAATGATATCGTTTCGCTAGAGTTGCCACGAATTTGGAACCAGCTCTTTAAATAATGCCTTTTCCTTCCAAGATATCGCGTGTCCAAACAACATGACGCCTCGTATTTTTGAGTGAAAATTACATCGTATCTTTTGGTTTTTCGTGAGTCAAGTCACCACCTAGAAACTTATTGAAGCGCTCAATTTTTCAGATAGCAGTTTCTGTGTACCTTCCTTGAAAAATACTATGTGGTTAATGTACAAAACCTTGGAAACATTTATGTATACTTACGCAGATCAGATTACTATTATACACTGTACAAAAATTTCTGAAATTCACGAGCCACTTTCCATCATTTCTTTCGTGAATTACGAAGCATATTTATGATACAACCGTTTCCGTGAAATGACGGAAAGAAACCTGAATTTCACGGATTTTTCGTACCACTTGAAAATTCTGAATTTTCAGGAACCTTTCCGCAGTTTTCTTTCTTATATTGACGATAAAGAACCGTTTTAGAGATGTTAACCGAAAATTCTGAGTTTTCAGGAACCTTTTTCAGCACTTTTGGAATATTAACGAAAGAAATCCGTTCTCACTTTTTCCGTATTTGTATTATGAGAACTTGCCGGCAACAGGAGGGATTTATGAGAATACTCCAGATGTGATTAACTTTTGAATTTCAATCATCTGTCGAATTTTTTAGTTCTGTAGCGAGATCAGATATTGTGGATAGCATATCGCATTAATTTTGTTTATTGTGGCACAAAATATTTTTTATGCTCTCCCCTATTCTGTGCACCAGCTATTTAATACACTGGTGTTCAAAATTAAGAGAATCTGCACATTTTGTCGAATTTCTGAAAAACTAATGAACAAATTTTAATGAAATTTTGTATCGATACAGAGCTATATAAGGCACAATATTATACTATACAACAGTCATGGTACGCACACATGATCTTCAGTAAGGAATGTCCAAAATCCATTCCATCAGCTCAGGAATGTCCAAAATCCACGTTGCAAGATCGAACATAAAATGACTCTAATATGGGGTATGGTCCGCTTTCACAGTCATGCAGCTCTCACAGCGTGACGTCATACTGGAAACGAGGCAGTTGATGAGTCTCTGTGGCAGTCGGTACCACTCCTGCAGAAACGCAGTTTTTAGCTCCTGGATGGTTCTCGGATGAGGATGGCGAGCTGTAATTGCCATCCCAAGAGCGTCCCACACATGTTCGATAGGGTCTAGGTCTGATGATCTGGCTGGTTAATCCATCCGGCGAATATCCTCACTTCCAAGATAATCATTGACCAGGTGAGCCCTATGTGGGCGAGCGTTGTCGTCCATAAAAAGATACCGAGGGACAACTGCGCCCCTGAAAATTCGAACATAGGGCTGTACGATCTCATCCCTATACCTCTCAGCAGTAAGGGAGTCCATGTGAAACACATGGAGAGGTGTGTGGTCGTCCAACATGATGCCTGCTCAGACCATGACACCTCCGCTGCCATAGCGGTCCCTTTCTCGGATGTAGGAGGAAAGGTATCGGGTCTCAGGTTCTCTCCAGATGAAGGTACGTCGAGAATCAGTGTCCAGGCTGAATCGCGACTCGTCTGTGAAGAGAACGTTACCCCACTGAAGTCTGCTCCAAGGCGGATGTTGTCTGCACCATGATAAACGCGCTCTCTTGTGTGCTGAGGTAAGCGGGACGCAAACAGCGGGTCTTTTGGCAGAAATCCCTCTCTCATGAAGCCTTCGGGAAAGAGTAACCCTTGAAACTCAGGTTCCAGTGGAGGCCTGCAGCTCACGAGATAGCTGTGCAGCTATAGCAGTCCTGTGTCGCCTCGCTGAAAGTGCCAAATAACGATCTTCATTGGCCGTCGTGGTTCTTGGACGACCTTGCCCAGGTCTTCTCGATATGGATCCGGTGTCCGTAAACTGTTTCCACAAATTACAGACGACACTGGGCGTTACATTGAGCTCTGTAGCAACCTGCACTTGCGATTGCCCTGCCTCCAATCTACCGACGGTTCTCCACCTCATTCCGTCATCAATACGTTCGTGGCAGCTCATTTTACATGATTGCTTACGAAATTGAACCAACTCCTGCAAGAAACACAACGAATGTTGCCGAGGAGTAGGAGCGAACTTATCGCGGAAAAAACCACGTGTGCTTTTGATGCCCTCCGCTGTCACAGCTCCGCCCACACGCACGTGTACGCTGACGTATTCGACACTGAAAATTTGCATTCTTATTCGGCCGCCTAATTTGTACCTTTGGTTCCGTACTTTTTGTGAAAATCGACAAAATGTGCAAATTCTCGTAATTTTGAACACCAGTGTATATATATATATATTGTTACTGTAAGAATGCTGGTACTTAACTTATTGTACAGATACATATAGGATGCCTATGTATCAGTCTGTGGGCAACTTAAAACAAAAGCTATTATAGCTACCGAACAACCTTATGTGTAAGAGTTTTTTTCGTGTGTGTGATAAATACTAAAAAAAAAAATACATTTAACTTTTTCTTTTTTTCTTTTTTGGATTGGAAGTTTAACGACCACCGTGAACAACTCAGTGGGCTACAAACAGTCGTCCGTCCCTAACTTAGGGCTACTGTTTCCAGGGAAGGGAGAGAGCCAGCGCCATAAGACAAACACAGCATCCATGCCTCACCGGGATTCGAACCCAGACCCATCTCGGACGATTGATCAGAAGCCATCAATTAGACCACTGAGCCACCGGGGCAGCTAACCTTTTTTAAAAGGTAACTGAAAGTCATAGTTTAAAAACAATCAAATTGCAATGGATTTTGTTGCTTTGAAAAATCAGGATGAAAAACGCTTAATTTTTGAAAAGCCATCCTACAGAAGAAAAAGAATGATTACAAACCTATTCTGAAAAATAATAAACTCCAACAGAAAATAAAATGACTAAATCACTGATATCAATGACAAAAAAAAATATTGTCGCGCAATTTGTTTTACGATGTACGTGATTCGATTTCCGAGTGTGTGTGGCTCCGTAGTTAAAGGCGTGCCTTATCTGCTGTACCAGTCCAAGCGGCACGGTTTCTGGAGTGGAAGGATTATCTCGGGAAAGGGCTGAAAAACGCAAGGTCGTCGGTCGGTTTCGCGAAATTTCAATTTAAATAAGGAAAAATCTGAAATGGATTTTTCTGAATTAAGCGGAATTTCTGGCTACGGAGAATTTGCGAAAATATGAAAATTAAAATAAACGGGCACTTTTAAAAATGTAAATTTCTGAAAAACGCGGATGCGTACCGGTAACTTTGCTGCACGTTATTTTCAGAAATTTTACGTGAATTCACACCACTTATTTTTTACAGTGTAGTTTTACTAGGTATTTTATGCCCAGTCTGTGCGAATTATTTTTTTTTTCAAAATTGCAGCATTTGTATCCAGCCATAATTTCACTGATATTTTATGCCCAGTTTGTGTGAATTTTTTTTTTAAATTGCAGCTCTTTTTTTAGCCATAATTTCACTGATATTTTATGCTCCGTTTGTGTGAAGTTTTTTTTTTCGAAATTGCAGCATTTGTTTCCAGCCATAATTTCACTGACTTTTTATGACCAGTTTGTGTGAAGTTTTTTTTTTCCAAAATTGCAGCATTTGTTGTTTCCAGCCATAATTTCACTTTATGCCCAGTTTGTGTGAAGTGTTTTTTTTATTTCAAAATTGCAGCATTTGTTTCCCGCCATAATTTCACTGGTATTTTATGCTCAGTTTGTGTGAAGTTTTGTTTTTTTCAAAATTGCAGCATTTGTTTCCAGCCATAATTTCACTGATATTTTATGCCCAGTTTGTGTGAAGTTTTTTTTTTTTTCCAAAATTGCAGCATTTGTTGTTTCCAGCCATAATTTCACTTTATGCCCAGTTTGTGTGTAGTGTTTTTTTTTTTTTTTTTCAAAATTGCAGCATTTGTTTCCCGCCATAATTTCACTGATATTCTATGCCCAATTTGTGGGAAGTTTTTTTTTTTTCAAAATTGCAGCATTTGTTTCCAACCATAATTTCACTGATATTTTATGCCCAGTTTGTGTGGGTTTTTTTTCCAAAATTGCAGCATTTGTTGTTTCCAGCCATAATTTCACTTTATGCCCAATTTGTGTGAAGTGTTTTTTTTTCAAAATTGCAGCATTGGTTTCCCGCCATAATTTCACTGGTATTTTATGCCCAGTTTGTGTGAAGTTTTTCCTCTTTTTTGTCCAAAATTGCAGCATTTGTTTCCCGCCGTAATTTCACTGGTATTTTATGCCCAGTTTGTGTGAAGTTTGTTTTTTTCAAAATTGCAGCATTTGTTTCCAGCCATAATTTCACTGGTATTTTATGCCCAGTTTGTGTGAAGTTTTTTCTCTTTTTTTCCAAAATTGCAGCATTTGTTTCCCCGCCGTAATTTCATTGGTATTTTATGCCCAGTTTGTGTGAAGTGTTTTCTCTTTTTTTCCAAAATTACAGCATTTGTTTCCAGCCATAATTTCACTGGTATTTTATGCCCAGTTTGTGTGAAGTTTTTTTCTTTTTTTTTCCAAAATTGCAGCATTTGTTTCCAGCCATAATTTCACTTTATGCCCAGTTTGTGTGAAGTGTTTTTTTTTTTTTCAAAATTTTTTGCAGCCATAATTTCACATGTTTTTTTTTTTTTGTCGAAAACAGAACTGTAGAAATACGGAATCGCAAGTAGAGGAAATGGTTTGCCCAAACATTTTAGAAACACCCTCTATTCCTCTATTATGTTTTGAAACAACTTTTTGTGTAAAAGAAAATGTGCTAATGCTGTTAGAAAATACGTAACAACACGTTCTGGTTGGTTTGGCCGTTTCATCCGGGTGTTGGAACCCCGGTGAAAATGCGCAACAGCCGGTTTTGAAGAGACGCGCGATTAATCTATCATATTTCTTTAAAAAAATCAACCCGCGTCAGATAGATGCTTATCCTTTCGATCCACTTGCCCGCTCCATAATAACCATATATTATATAATTTCCTCTGGGAAGAAAAGAATATAAATCGTCTTTTAAGGAACTTATCCATAATGCATAAGCCAAGACTGTCAGTCAAGTTTACATTTCCCAACTAGAGATGCCAAGAAGTGATCTAAATTTCTGGAAGCTTTATGCATACCGTTTTTGTTTCATTTTTGTAGTTCTTTCCGTCGTGGATTATTCTGGACTCCTAGCTCGTTTGCACCCCAAACCACCCATCATTGCTGAATTATGTTGCCGTTATTTTACACTTCGTGCAAGCAACTAAGTATTTCTTCTCCTAAAGCGGATGATCGAAATGATTTGCTAAGTCTTCTGTGAAATCGGAAGCGTCCATCTTAGCTCCGAAAGTTAAATGTCGGGCGATTTTTGAGATGCCGCACTTTGCGACGAATGATGATGGATACATTTCGCGCGTTTGCCGTTCTTCTTTCCTTCTTCTTATGTATATATCTTTCACGCATGCGATCGCTTGTCTTGAATATATAAATATTTAATAAGGGAAAACTCAGAAACAGAAGCCGATAATAAAAAGCTTATAAAACGGGTGGTAATTTCGCGTAAAAGATTTACGCGAGCAAATTGCTTGGAAGTCTTCCAGGAAGAACAGATCAGAAGTTTCTTTTTCTTCGGTAAACGGGATTGTCTAACGGTAGACCGAAATAAAACGCTCAACGGTTTTTAAGTGGTTGGAGGCATGAAAGTACAGAAGATGTGTAATTACAGGTTAAAAAAAAACAAGCCTTGCAAATGATCTTAAAGCAACTTCAGGTAATTTTGCTAACACGTGATTTTTTTTTTATCTTCCGGATTAGCATGAACTTTTACTTCAAAAACTACGCTTTGAGAACCCAGTTCCTTCTCGAAATGAAACTTTTTCGGTTTCAATTAAATGGAGTTGACCTTAATAGGTATTTTTTCGAAAAGCGGCATTGATTTTGTTTGCCTATTAAAGGGAAACTGTGTCAACCCTTTACAAATACAGGGTGATCCATTTAAACCAGTACCCTGAAAAAATCTTACATTCTTTCAAGGGATCGCGCAAGGAACTTCTTCTTTCTTTCAATAGAAGCAGCAACTCCTGGAGAATGTAAACCGCCACCGTGAAGAAGATTGTTAACCGTAACTGTAACTCAGCTCGTGATTTGTTTGTTGTTGCGTTGTCATTCACTTGCGTGCATACGGAAACATGCAGCACTCTGTTCCAGAGCGTGTTTTTTTTAGTGAAATCGTATTCGGTAACCAATTCTGTCATCAAAACGCAACGAGCATTTCGAAGAGAGTTTGGAGTTCGAAAAGTGCCAAGCAAGTCAACAATTCTGTCGATGCCAAAAGAACTGGAGCAAACGGGTTCTCTTCTCAGCGCTAGCGGTAGACATCCCCCTCCGATGCCCCAAACGCGTGTGGACTATGTTCGGCAACGTTTGCTTCAATCTCCGACGAAATCGTTGCGCAGATTAAGCCTACAGACAGGATATTCATACGGAACTTGTCAAAGGGCAGCAAAAAAAGCGAATATTCGACCATTTAAAGTGCACGTAATCCATCAGCTGCAGGAACCAAACAAGTGAAAGAAAATAAGTTGCTGCACATGGTTTCAAAATTTCCTTAATTTGCGATCTGATATTCTCTCCATCATATGGTTTACGGAAGAAGCCTGGTTTCATTTGTCAGGCTACGTCAATTCGCAAAACAGCAGATACTGGGCTGCCGAAAACCCACACGTTATGTCCGATGCATTCATAAAAGGTTGTGTATGTCTACGAAAATTATTACCCCATTTGTTTCTCCGAGACTGTCAACACTAATGTTTATTGCCGCATATTCAATGAATTTGTGGATCAACTTGATGACATTGAATTGACAGAGGGCTACTTTCAGCAGGATGGCGCTACGTGTCACACATCGAAAGTCTCAATGGAACTCATAGCCAGCTTCTTTGATGACAGATTAATTTCAAAAAACATATGGCCTCCCCGATCTCCGGACTTAACTTCTCCTGACTTTTTTATGGGGCTACTTAAAGGATAGAGTTTACAAAACCCATCCAAAAAACATTGGATGCCTTGCGTGAAGCAATCACGACTGAAATTGGCAATGTTACTGCTCGTACTCTACATGAGACATCACTGAATATGGTGCGGCGTGTTCAACTGTGTTTACAAGAAAATGGAGGACAATTCCAACATTTGCTTTGATAAAATGATTCTCCAATATTACATGTATAATTCTCAACTTACTGTATGATTTTGTTGTTATTTATAAAAAAGTTATAAGTAAATCACATGGTACTGGTTTAAATGTATCACCCTGTACAACCAAATACTCTTCACAAATATACGATGGAGTCACAATAATATGACTACCAGCTAATATCCAGAGTAACCGATCTGTGCAGCGCGGACAGCAGATAGACAGGCCGGGAGTGACTGGAAGGTGTTCACAGGTATGTGGAGCCGTGCTGACTGCAGTGCATCTGACAGCTGCTGGAGGGTGCGTGGTGGAAGATCCATAGAGCGAACAACACGATCGAGGTGGTCCCACAGATGCTCAATTGGGTTTACGTCAGGGGAATTAGGGGGACAGGGAAGCACTTTGAAATCTTCATCGTGCTCTTCTAACTATTCTCGAAGATTTCTAGCTGGGTGACACGTCGCATTGTCGTGCTGAAAAATCCCATCCGCCCCAGGGAATGCATTCAGCATGTATGGGTATATGTGGTCTGCAAGGATGGATTCATAACGAATTCGATCCATAGTTTCTTCCACAGGTATGAGTGGACCCAGGGAATGCCACGGAAATATTTCCCAGACCATAATGCTGTACCCACCAGCTTGTGTTCTGCCAGAAATTGTTGAAGAGTGTTTGTTCTCCGTTGTTTCTCGCCTTATACGCCAACGTCCATCCGTTCGATGAAGCAGAAAACATGACTCATCGGAGATGGCAATCCTTTACCAATCAGTGGAGGTCCAATTCCGATACTGCCGTGCAAATGTAAGCCTTTCCTGTCGAAGCATCTTTGTTAGCATGGGTGCAATGACCATTCGCCTGCATCGGAGCCCCATACGCAGCAGGGTTCCTTCAACTGTCGTTTTAGACACACTTTCGGTAGTCCCATAATTCATTAGGCTGGTGAGTTGCTCCACTGTAGCGTGTCGATCGGCCGTCACTCACCTTCGAAGCCGACTTTCACCTCTCACATCAATGGCAAGTAGTGTTCCGCAGATTCCACATCGCTTATTCCCAATGCTGCCATTTCTCCAGTCACGATACACTTTAACCACAGTAGCAATCGAATAGTCCACAAACTGCGCTATTCCAGAAATACTACTACCTTTGGCCCGAAATCCGATGATCATCCCTTTTTGTAGATCTGATATATTGCTCCTTTTATCTATGACTTCAACGAGTGATATGTTTTCAGAATGCGTACATCACTCGTTATATACCCTCCAAGCCAGGTCACGACACGTGCCTTCTTTCGTTGTCTACTCGCTGTTGACGTGAAAAGTAGGAAGTGTTCAAAATAATGTGACTGGACTGTGTATAACGAGTCCGTGCAGGACTCGGGTGGTCATTAAAGATGAGCAGAGGCTTCTTTTGTAAGGCCCGGATCCAGACACGTTACATCATTATTCATGAATGGTCCGGTCCGTGTTTGAACATTTATGCACATTTTCCCTAAGTGAATAAGGAAAACATAAAGCACATTGTTTTACTCCTATTACTACTTTCATCGTCTGATAAGAATGTTAAATGTAGCTGTTTTTAACTAATTTGTGGGTGCTCACTTCAAATCTGACCTTAAAAATAGCCACAACATCACGGTTTTTTGTTATGGGGCATTACATATGTACTATGTTTCCACATTAGCGCTTGTAGGCATGTAAAAGGACAGTAGACCTTTTTATTGTCATATTTCTCTACCGGACATTTTCTGGGTGGCAACACTGATTTTTTCACTAGTAGAGAATGTGTAACCGCAACCGAACCGCCATTGATGTTTTTTACATTGAAGGAGAAACACGTACTGCATGTTTACGAGCAAAAGTTGCTGAAATGGAGAAAAAGGATCGTCGCTGATGTATTAATGATCCGGATAAGTTTTCCTATATGTGCGGACATTACATTGAAGTGCAATTGAATTAGAGATACCTGTCTAGTAATGTGTAGCACCACCTTTCGCCCTGATGACGGCGGCGATTTGTCCCGGCATGGACTCGACATGACACCGGAAGCTTTGGGAAGCCGTATGGATCCACGACCTCTGAACAAGCTCCCACAGTTCACGAATATTTGATGGAGGGAGGTCAGAGCCTCGAACATCTCTCTCGATGGCATCCCAGATGTGTTCGATGGAAATGAGGTCAGGTGACCAAGCCGGAAAAAGGAAACGACGTCACGTCGTTGAAGTTTTCATTCAACCATTCGGATACAATTCGGGAGCTGCATTGTCTTGTTGTAGGATGAGATCCCCAGTGGGATGTTCAAGACGCACAAACGGGAGCAAATGGTCGTCCAGGATATCCCGGTAACGTTGACCTGTCAGGGACGATGTCACACGTACCAAAGATCCCATTTCAGTCCACGTAAACAGTCCCCAGACGAGAATGCCACCCCCACCAGCTTGAATAGTGCCCTGCTGGCAAGAAGGATCCATCGCTTCATGTGGTTAGCTCCGTACTCGTATCCTGCCATCCGCATGTACCAACGTGAATCTCGACTCATCAGTCCAGGCAACATTTTTCCGCATGTCTAGGATCCAGTGGCGATGTTCGCGAGCCCATGCTAATCTGTGCACCCTGTGATGTGCCGTCAGCAGCGGTACCCTCGTGGGATGATGGCTTCTGTAACCCATAGCGAGGAGATGGTTCTGGATATTGTGCTGCTTACACGATTTGTGCACCAACGTTAAATTGCCGAATGATTTCTTACACTGTGGCCCCTCTATCCGCTGTTATAATGCGAGCTAGCCGACGATGACTCCGCTCATCCACACGCTGTTGTCCACGGCAGTTGGCCCTTGCAAGGATAGTTTTACCGGATTTGATGTGCTCACGGTTGACCCGTGAAAGTGTGGTTCGTGAAAATCCCACTGCCTTCATGACTTTCGAGATGGAGTGACCCATTCGTCAGGCTCTGACAATTTGCCCACGATCAAATGCGCTTAGATCCTTCGTCTTACCCATACTGCGTCCGACTCTTACTGATTCCCGTCGCATCACTCCTTATATTGTCGGATCGCTGCATACGTCACGTCGGTTCCGTTTACAGGGCCGCCCACAGCGCCACATTTGCATAACGCCAGCTGTCTCTAATTCAATTCCTCTTCAGTGTATATTATAAAATCGCAGTGTCGTCCATTGACAAAGACTGTGAGGAAAGCCTACTATTTGTGTTTTGGATGTTATTGCGGAGATCAAAATAAATTGTGGGCTGCACATGTCTGCTGCATTTCCTGATTTGCTGGCCTGAATGAATGGTTGAAAGGTTAGCTAAAACCCATGCTTTTCGCAGTTCCGATGATTAGTGTGAGCCAACTGATCGCGTAAAAGATTGTTATTTTTGTTTAACCAAAGTGAGTGGCTTTTCAAAGAAGGATAAAAGTAAAATACAGTATCCAAATTTGCCATCAGCCTTAAGGCTTGATCCTCATGGGGAAGATCTTACATACATACATATCACTACGCTGTTCTCTGAGATTCAGAGGTTAGCTCCAAAAAGAAATACAAACTTCCAGATATTTTTACTTATTGTTGTCGTATCAAACTTCGCCATTTACAGCGATTTTGACATACAACTCGTGCTTCACTGATATCCATTACACGTACGAAAACCGCCACTGAACTGTGAAGAGATAGATTCAAATTCATCCATGGACGGACATGAAGATCCGGATCATACATACACTCCTAAACACTTAGACAAGCCCCAGTTAATTGAGGAACTGTATGATCTCGTTCGAGGCCTACATCTATCCAAACAACAAGCTGACCTTTAGGTTCCCGGATGCAAGAGTGGGACCTGCTACACGTGTGTCTGCTTTCAGAAATAGAAATTTGGGTCTTTTTATGAAATTCAGGATGGTATGTGTTTTGTTCAGATATTACGAAGCTAATGACAGAATTAGGAATATCTCACAATCCTACGGAATAGCATCAATTTATCGATTCATCCAAGGTTAGGCTAAAATCTGTCCTTTTGTTCAACGGTGACCAGAAGCCTTCCCTTGCAGTAACACATATTGTAGGAATGAATGAGATGTGCGAAAGCATGGACGAAATTCTCACTGCAATGAAATATGACCTGTTTAGGTTGTCAACATGCGGTGATCTGAAAGTGATATCACTCTTGCCCGAGCTTCAAAGTGGTTATATCAAATTTTGTTCTTTTCTTTGTTATGGACAGTAGGGCCACAGCAGATGACTGCGAACGGACAGACTGAAGACTGTGAAGGGATAGACTTTCATTCTTGGAGAGTAACGTTCGTCACAAGCTCCTACTTAACTCTTCTGATGTGCTGCTTCCACCACATCATATCAAACTGGTGCTGACGAAAAATTTTGCAAGAGCTACGGACAAATCTGGCCCAGGCTTCTTGCACTTAAAGCAAACATTTCTACAATTAAGTGATGCATAACTCAAAGAAAGCATCTTCATTGATCTTCCGGTACTGAAATTACTGCGATATTCTGTTTTTACCGAAAAAGCTAAACAGCACGGATCTCGCCGCATGGCAGTCTTTCACATCTGTGGTCAAGGGATTTCCGGGTAACCACAAAGAGGGCAACTAAAAACAGTTGATTCACAACCTTCTCAAGAACTATAAAAAAAACCTTGGCTGCCGCATGTCCTTAAAAATACATTTCCTCCATTCGCACCTGGACTTCTTTCCTGACACCCTAGGGGTAGTCAACGACGAACAAAGTGAAAGGTTCCACCAACATATCCGAACGATGGTAGATAATTATCAAGGCAGGTGGGATCCCTCAATGATGAGTGATTACTGCTGATTTTTGCAGGAGGAGGACAACCCGACTCATAAGTGAAAACAATGAACTACTTGTACGGGGATACGAGCATGTGTGTATGCATTTACATTTGTGCTAATATTGTTTACTCTATTTCTATTTCCTTTTGCTGTATCATATGCAGGGATATATTAATATGGTATTTATACTTTGTAACACTAATTGTATAGCTAAAAAGACGTATAAATGCTATGATACATTGCAATGCGAAGATGTAATACATTACAATGTGAAGCTGTAATGTGTACATCTTGCATTGTATATATGTATCTGGTGTGACGTACCTGCCAGCAGGACGCACACGACATAAAGGCAGATATGAATCAGAATAAAACGTCTGCGTAGCTCAGTTGGTAGAGCTGCTTGTTCCGGAATAAGCGTACTCGGGTTCGAATCCCGGCGTAGACCAAAAATGACGGAGAAATTTACTTCGTTATAATGGCGCCCGAACTACCCGGATGACCCGACCGTTCAAAATCTTGCATTGGTGTGATGTTATTTCCACACCGCGAGATAGGAAAAATCAGAGAATCCCTTCTCCAGTACTTCGAAAAATAAAATGTGTGTGACGTTGTATTCCACACACCAGATTGACGGGCAGTTCTCAAGTGCACGTTCTTCAGTGGTTGTCTGCCTGCAACGATTCGTGGTCACGGCTGATCCATGGGCCATACCCCCGGCCCTCTTTCGGGGGGGGGCGGAGATGTGACGTACCTGCCAGCAGGACGCACACGACATAAAGGCAGATATGAATCAGAATAAAACGTCTGCGTAGCTCAGTTGGTAGAGCTGCTTGTTCCGGAATAAGCGTACTCGGGTTCGAATCCCGGCGTAGACCAAAAATGACGGAGAAATTTACTTCGTTATACTGGAAATAAGCAAATGTTTATACACGAAAACATTGTACGTTGTGGAGAGTTTTTACAGTCATATTTGAAATCAGCACCTCGAAATTAGTTCAAAACACCTTATTTCACATATGTTAAGAAACAAATTTAATAATGTAGACTTGTGCTATGACTATACTGTGCAAATTAATTGGAACAAAGTAAAAAATCACTTTTTTCCAAAACCTATGCCTTTATATCATTCCATGCCTTGATATGCACTGATAAATACCTGTATTAGTATGAAGTATGTCCTTCTTTAGCAGAAATGACCTCTTGAATTTGTTTTGGCATTGACTCTACTAATTGAGTGCACATATTTTTGACTTCATAATCGTGGAACCACATTTTTATAGCATTCGTTATGATGCGTTCTTTGGCTGTACACTCCATTTTACCTAAACGTCTTTTCAAATATTCCACAAGTTTTCTATGGGATTTAGGTCTGGTGAATTTCTAGGCCAATCAAGCAAATGAATTTGATTTTCCAGCATGAAATTCTTGACCAATTTCGAATTGTGGCATGGGGCCAAGTCATGTTGAAATGTCCCATCAAAAGTTTGCAAGAATGGAACAATCCTACGTTGTAATATTTCTACGCACTTGGCTGAATTCATCATACCTTGAACAGGAACTAAGCTTCCAGTGCCATTTGATGAGAAAATCACCAAATATATCTGTTTCAGAGGGGTTTTACAGTTTGTTTGACATACTCAGGTCTTAAGTGTTCACAGTTGCTTCCTCTAACGAGATTTGCTTGGTAACCCCGCACGAATAAATGAGTTTCATCACTGAAAATTATCTTTTTCCAGGCGTCAGCAGTCCATGATTTATATTTTTTGGCCCATGCTAAACGTTTTATCTTCATTTTCGCATTCAAATATTGTTTTTTCGTTGGTCTTCTTGCCTTCCGGCCAACTTCCAGAAGCCTACGGCGTACAGTTGAATCACTAACATCACAACCACTAGCCAATAAATCGCTTTGAAGGTCGGTGCTTGTTTTTTTTTTTGTTTTTTTTTTTTTTTTGATTCATTTTATTATTTCTGATTAGATATTTATCAGTTCGTGGAGTTGTTTTTCTTTTTCTTCCACATTTACCTCTCGTTTTTGGAGACGATTATCCAGATGCATTGTATCGCGTAAGCAATCTTGATACACTTAATTTGCCTACACCAAATGCAGAAACGATATCCCTCACTGTCATAAAAGTGTGATCCTTCAGAGCAATTGTTTTTGCACGTTTCCTTGGGGAAATATCCAATTTTCAATACACGAAGGCAACACGTACTCACAGAGAGCAAAAACTAGCATCCACTTGTCACACACGAGAGCTCACAACTGAAGCTGAAGTTCCTATTTCCCGTTTAAAACCGGTCAAACCACATTCTTACTATCAAGTTCTAACAGTCACACCACCTCACAGCTGATAAAAACCGGTTTACGTATGTTTTCGACATCAACTGGCAATCACATTACAATTCTGAGAATAAAATAGCTTGTCGCAATTAATTTGCACGGTATAGTATTATGGGCATCGTAGGTAAAAATAAGTCCATCATTTTGTTTGCCAAGAGTGTCACTTTGATTCCTTTACCTTGGCTCACCTTCATATTTTCAGCTAATGACCGAAAATTCCCACTTTTCATATTATAGATAACAGAACTTTAAATGTCAGTCGTCAGAAAACTTTATACTATCCGTTTTCACCGAATGCAAGAAGGAATTTGTATCTGTTACTTTAAACACTCACAGCCGTTTTTGAGTTACCAAGCAAGCACTATCATGCTTTTTCAGAGTTGCTTAAATCATACATATGCTCTATATTGCATCTCGCTGTTGTCTGCGCTTCTTACACGCCTGAATCACTTGCACTTTGAGCCGTATGTACCTCTACAATCATCTTCAAGTGGCAAAAGGCTGGACTTATTGCTGGAAGAACTGATAACCGTTGTACAGCTGAAATACACTGCCGGACAATGGCTAAGGACGGATGACAATAGCAACGATAGCAACCATAAAATGGAAGGCAGAAGAATGTGGAAATTAGCATAAGTGCAGGATACAGTAAGACGTGTTGTGCGTATGCAAAATTTTGGATTGCCGTACTTGTTCGTGACGTCATAGCGCTGATAAGAGATATAAAGGATTTGACGCGTATTGACCGTTGTTGTTCAAACGTAAAATTGAAAAAGGAAAGAATCAATTGAAGAACTTGCAATTTTCAGTATGTCTTCCCGACATCACCTAGATGATTTTACGCGTGGCCGTATTTTTGGCAAGATTGAAGATGGGGCGAAAAATAACAGATGTTGCCAGGGAGTTCGACGTGAGCCACAGTGTTGTTTCAAGGCTTTGGAAATCATTTCAAACAAATGGAGAGTGTAGCAAACGTCACGGGAGGTCGTGTTCGCAGTACGACACCTGCAGAAGATCGGTACATAGTGCTATCAACAAAAAGACACCGGCGCAGCACAGCTAGTGAGGTAGAAAATCAGTTTATGGCTGCTACTGGGAAGCGGATCTCCCGAAAAACTGTCGCCAGACGTTAGCATGAAGGAGGGCTATACGCCCACCTATACGCCTACCGTCTTGTTGTGCGCATCCCATTGTCCAGACGTCACCATAACGCCCGTTTGCAATGGTGCCATCAACATCGCAATTGGACTGAAAACGACTGGTCTGCTGTCCTCTTCTCAGATGAGAGTAGATACAGTCTATCGTCTGATTGTCGACGACAACTGATCTGGCGTGATAGTGGTACTGGATATTGTCCAGCAAACATACAGGAAAGGGACCGATATCCGACATGTAGTATCATGGTATGGGCTGGCATCATGATCAATGGCCGTACGTCCCTCTATGTGCTTCCAACTGGGACTATGACTAGCCAACGATACATTAATGATGTTCTGCTACCTCATGTTCGCATGTTCCGTGGTGCTGTCGGTGATAGATTCATTTTCATGGACGACAACGCAACATGTCATCGAACAGTCGCTGTCCAGGAGTGTCTTGAGAGCGAGGATATTCAACGCCTCGTATGGCCAGCACGTTCTCTAGATCTGAATCCCATTGAAAATGTGTGGGATGCTTTTGTGAGGAGTCTTGCTGGTCGCCAATGCCCTCCAATAAACAAGGACACCCTCATCCGTGCACTGACAGAGAAATAAGATAAATTACCCCAACAGCTGCTTGATAATGTTGTGCAAAGCATGACACGACGTGTGGAATCTTGCATCGCCCTCCATGGTGGCCATATCCCGTATTGACATATTACGCCGTAACGCCTGCTGACGGTAATTGCATTTTTTTCACGTTTACGTATTCTGCACAAAATGGCCTGTTTGTCCCTTGAACACGTTCCAAAGCCTTCTGGATTTCAGAGCACAATTAATTGTCTTTCTTGTAATGTCCTGGCATTCTGACATTATTTTATTTCACTTGGCATCCAACCGCACTTACTTTTTTATGCGCTATATAGCCGTTTATGATCCGTCCATAGCAATTGTCCACCAATGTACTACACTGGATACCAAACGACAGAAAAACACCCAAAAGAAAACCACGTTTGAGATCTTTAGATGAACTTTAAAAGCATGTGCTGGAGTGAGTTAGAGGGAACAGGATCAAGATCGAAGTCGTCGAAAAGGCTTGGTAAGACTTTCGTCCAGCAATGGGTAAATACACTCATCGTCAAAAAAGTAGTTGCACCCAGAATGACGTGTCGGATTTCAATGCTATTCGGGAGGAAGCTAAAGGTTACCTGGAACAATAAATGATTAAACATTGAGCTGATATGAGCAATATCTATAGCGCTACACTTCAATAAGTAGGACAAAGTCTGGCGTCGGGCCGCCATGTTTGCTTACACAGCATGCGATTCGTCTCGGCATGGAGTTGAACAGGTTTCTAATTGTGCCTTGCGATAAGCCATGCCACGCGGCTTGAAATATCACACGCACTTCCTTTAGATTGTAAGGTAGGGGTGGAGTGTGAATAGCACGTCCAATAGCATGCCACACAATTTCAATCGGCTATAGATCTCGCCATGCGGCTGGCCATGGCAGAGTAAGTATGCGGACGAGCATTTTCCTGTTGGAAAATCGCACCGGAGTGCGCGTTCAGAAAAGGTAGGGGCTACTGGTTGTAGGACCTCATTAATGTGTAATGTTGGGCAGTCAAAGTTCTCTATATAAGTCAAGAAATGGCGATTTTCATACCACCTCCCCTTCTTGAACTTTTGTGGCTAGTTACCCTAAACTGGTATGTACCGGCGTGAAAATTCAGACAAACATAAGGACTCGTTTGCGTTGTTACACACCTGAAAAACTGCCACACATTCAAAGTGTTCATCGGAGGAACAGCGATTTGTGCTGGCCCCTTAATGAAAAACGTGGGGGATAGGGTGGTGGGCTGCCGAAAACCGCCACACAGTTTTCCTGTGTGGTGCTTTTTCGGCAACCCCTCCACACAAGATAAATAATTAAAGTAAGTCCCCTCATGCATTTTTTTCCACTCCAACATTTCGTGAGTACGAAGATCAAACAGTGAGTCAAATCGACTTATTATGATGCCCGTGATGATAATCAAAACGCCCATCTCGGACTTTATTTTCTCGGGTCTTTTTTCCTGGACTTTCTTTTCCGCGTTTTTCAACAGTCTCGGACTTTTTTTATTTAGATTGACTCATGTTAGGAGTCCAGGCGGGCAACCCCCCGTTTTATCGCAATGTTAAAGAAAACAATAGTGTTTCCGGGTGTGTTCAACAGTTGCTGGCTTTATTTACTTCCGTGTATTTTTCTCCAAGTGTCAAATTTGTGATATTCTTTTACAAGTATTTAGCTGTTAAGTCTTTATGGTAATGTTCGAAGGATGTTCTCAGGCAGTCGTTCTTTGTATTGAAGAGCTTGTTCAGAAAACATTAAGTGTTTTGGCATGGTAAGCAATTGCATCCCACACCATGACACCAGGTCTTCTGGACGTGTGACGCTCGACAACAAACCGTTCATTTTGGCGCTGACCACGGTGCCTCCACATACGGATTCGTTGGTCATCTCCAAGACAAAAGCGGGACTCGTCGCTGAAGATCACCCGATTCCATTCTGAGTGGCTCCATGACGGTCTAACACGACACCATTGCTGTCTTTGGTGACGATGCAATGGTATTAAGAGCAGTCGTCGTAACGTTCTGCGTGTGTGTAGTCCTACGTCGTGCAGCCGCCTGCAAAAGGTGCTGCCACTAATCGGACGATGCATACCACTGCTCGCTGAATATTCGCAATCGTGGCTGTTGTGCAACTCCGAGAATGTCGGACAACCCTTCGGTCCTTTCTCTCTCTCTCTCTCTCTCTCTCTCTCTCTCTCTCTCTCTCTCTCTCTCTCTCTCTCTCTCTCTCTCTCTCTCTCTCCGTGGTTCGTCTAGGTCTCTCAGACCATTCCTGTCGCTGATGCGTACCTTGTTCTATCCACTGCCGTTTACAGTTTTCTATGGTGGTATCCGGACGACCGGTATGGAGCACAATACGGCGATAAGACCATTCCGATTTCCAGAGGACGATGATGTGACCCCTTTGTAAATCCTCCAACTGCTTGAATTGGTTTCGAACTTTTCTCCGAGGCATACGTACCTTGCAAAGTATGCAACTAACACAACAGTACGAGTCAGAATGGCAAGCACGCGCAACGGGACGACCTTATATAGCCGGGCAGGCCCAGCGCTACGATCCCTCATTGCTTACGTCGCATGCGCTGCCGAGCGTGATACATGAATCATTTGCATTCCTCACGATGTTAAATCTACCCACCAAGTTTCATTCCTATCGGTTGCTTCGTTCTTGGTGAAACTATTTTTTGAGGATGAGTGTAATTGCTGCTTCTGCTGCAGCTTATGATGATTAAACATTTTGTGGTAGGTTGCAGAAAGAAGTGGTACTGCACTAGCTGCACCACTTTCTGAGAAAAGACACACCATTGTTGAAAATAAAACCAACATCATGGTGCATTCTTTCACCATAATGTGGTGCATCGGTGTACCATAAGGAGATGCAATGTTTTATCATGTTCTGGAGTTTTGTTTGCACAAAGCATTCGTGTATCTTTTCTCAGAAAGTGGTGCAGCTGGTGTGGTACCACTTGTTGAAGCAGCCTAGGAAACATTTTTAACAGTGTAGGTAAAATTACCCCGTTGAGCTGTAATTAGGCTTTTCTGCTTGTAACAGGTTTTGATTGAATCGCAGGCGTTTTACTGCCCTGGAATTTCGACTGTTTCCAGATGAATTAATATATAGGCTATTAAGCAAATAAAAGAAGCCAATGTTTTTTCAAATCATGTTTGAAAAGAGTAAATAAATTGATGAACTGCAGACATTGCATAGTTATATTTTCATTTTAATATAGAAAAACAACGCATTTATTTAAAACTTAAAATCTACTGTCGTTTTGTTTTGGTCCAACTTCATCAGGATTATGGTGTGTCGAATTCTTGCTTGTAACTACGTTGTTAGTTTCATGTGCCACATGTCACATCACTGTTATCGGTTTTAATTAATGTTTTCCAAGCGCTCGGTCGATATGGTGATGGAGATAAATCACTCACTAGGGAAATGCAGTTTAGAAAAATGCGAAATGTTACTAAAAAGTCAAGATCAGACTCGGATCTAGGTCCATCCAATAATTTTGCGTCATCGAACCAAAATTAGTGGTTATTTCAATAACAGTGCTGGTCTATGGAATATTTTTTAAGCTTACACATTTAATATATGACGGATGTTACTTCAACCTGAATTTAGGTGCTATTCGGGTCGACTTTTGTACGACAGGATGCAAAGAGATGGAGAGAGAGAGAGAGAGAGCCAGAGAGAGAGACAGAGGGAGATAGGGACAGAGAGGGCGGGAGAGAAGGAGAGAGAGAAGAGGTATTACTAGGGAGGATCAAAAAGTAACGAATAAAGAGGGAGAGGGGGATAAAGAGCGGGAGAGAGACAGAGGGAGAGGGAGATATGGACACAGAGGGCGGGAGAGCAGGAGAGAGGGAGAGAGAAAAGAGATATTACTAGGGAGGATCGAAAAGTAACGAATAAAGAGGGAGAGGGAAAGAAAGAGCGGGAGAGAGAAGGAGAGAGAGGGAAAATATGGGGAGAAAGAGAGAGAGAGAGGAGTTAGGGAGAGAAAGAGGTAGAGAGCGATGAAGAGAGAAAGAGGAAGATAGGGAGAAAAAGATGAAGAGAGACAGGGAGGTAGGGAGAGAGAGATGAAGAGAGAGAGAGGGCGACAGGGAGAGACAGATGACGAGCGAAAGGGAGAGAGATGGAAGGAGAGAGAGCGGGGCGAGAGAGAGAGAGAGATGGAAGGAGAGAGAGCGGGGCGAGAGAGAGAGAGAGAAGAGGTATTACTAGGGAGGACCGAAACATAACGAACAGAGAGAAAGAGAGCGAGGGAGAGACAGCGCGAGAGAGAGAGACAGATGGAGAGAGAGAGAGAGGGAGATAGAGACAGAGAGGGAGGGAGAGCAGGAGAGAGTGAGAGAGAGAGAAGAGATATTACTAGGGGTGATCGAAAAGTAACGAATAAAGAGGGAGAGGGAGAGAAAGAGCGGGAGAGAGCGATGAAGAGAGAAAGAGGAAGATAGGGAGAGAGAGATGAAGAGAGAGAGGGCGATAGGGAGAGACAAATGAAGAGCGAAAGGGAGAGAGAGGGAAGGAGAGAGAGCGGGGCGAGAGAGAGAGAGAGAGAAGAGGTATTACTAGGGAGGACCGAAACATAACGAACAGAAAGAAAGAGAGAGAGGAAGTGCGAGAGAAGAAGTATTACTAGGGAGGATCGGAAAGTAACGCACAGATAGCGAGAGAGAGATTAAGAGAGAGAGAGAGAGAGAGTAAGAGAGAAGAGGCATTACTTGAAATGATCGAAAAATAACTCACAGTATTCTTTTCTCTTAGCACGTTGCAAGTAGTAGGTTGCAGCTTGGCAGCCAACGAATTTTAATATCACGTTACAGACCGGTTTGGCTGGATCAGGTGTCGCCGCGGTGGAAGACGGTGTGAACAACGGCACAAAGATGCCGCGTTTGTCAGTGTCATCTATGAATGAAGAGCAATGCGGTGTAGTCCGATTTTTGTGGGTCAAACGGAAAACTTCGACTGACGTTCACAAAGAAATGGTCAAATTGTATGGTGGTGATTGCCTCGACCGCAGGAACATTTCCAGATTTTGCAGTTTCTGTGCAGAGGGCCGTGGCAAACTTACCGATGAGCTACGTTCCGGTCGACCTGTAACCGCGTCATCATCTGCCACTGTGAGAGGCATTGAACAGGCAATTTCGAGTGACCGGCGGATCCATCTGCGCACATTGGCGCAGACGTTCAACATTTCGTAAGGTATAGCGTACGATATTGTGCATGACAAGTTGCAATCTCACAAAGTAAGTGCGTGATGGGTGCCCTAGAACTTGACTGACAATCAGAAGGGACGGAGAATGATGTCATCCTTTAACCACTCAAGGCGTTACGGAAAAAGACCTGAATTTCTGGCAGGTGTAGTTAGGGGCGATGAGTCCTGGGATTACCACAGCACTCCCAAAACAAAGAAGGCCAGTATGGTGTGGAAACACTCCGACTCTCCCTCACAAAAATAATTCAGAGTAACCCAATCTGCAGAAAATGTCCTGAGGACGGTGTTCTGTGATATGCATGGAGTTCTCCTGGTGGAGTTTCATCCAACGGGGACCACTGTAAATGCCAAAACATAGGTTAACACATTGACAAAGTTGAGTCGTACCCTTCGTGACAAAAGACCCAAGGTAGACACTGCAAATGCCAGACTAGTCCATGACAACGCTCGCCCACATTTTGCACAGCGCGTTCGTGATAAAGTTCGCAATTTGGCAGGAAGGTGCTCCGGCACCCACAGTATTGTCTGGTTCTGGCTCCTTCAGACTTTCATCTGTTTAGTCCGTTAAAAAGCCACCTGGGCGGCCGATGCTTCGATTTGGCTGACGAACTCAAATCGGTTGTCAGCAGGTGGTTATATCCCCAGAAAGATCGACTGTTATGAACAAGGTATACTAGAACTGGTACCACGCTGGGATAAATGCCTCGAACGTTTCGGTTCTTATTCTAAAAGGTAGGTAAGAAATGCCGTTTCACTGTGTATATGTTTTGTTCTGCCTATCTATTAAACTGTTGCCAAATAAACTGATGTATCGCTGGCTGTTCCCTCAATTTGTATCACGCGAGATCGCGGAATTGAACTCAATGACGCCCCGAACCATGACCCACGGCGGAATTGTGGTCTCGCGTGATGAATGGAATGAGGGATTACACCATACAATACGAATTTCTGAAGTTGACAATCCGTTTTTTGGTGTAAATATGACAAGGATGGTAAGTTAGATAATATCCGAAAACTGGAAAATTTCGTCATACTGGAGCGGGAATCGAACCCATGTCTCCCAGATAGCGCCCGGGTATGTTAACCACTACACCACCCAGAACGACTAAGTCTCTCAAGTTTTCGATTAATTTGAATATAACCATCACAGGATTTGCTAGTCGGAACAACCGGAAAAACTTGTGACTTGGTCGTTCTGGGTACTGTGGTGGTTAGCATACCTCGAACGCTATCTGGGGGACGAAATTTTCAGGTTTTCGGATATTATCTGAATTACATCTTGTCATATTTACACCAAAAACAAACTCATCTTCAAATTTTATATTGTATGGTGCAATCCCGTACTCCATTCGTGATTTATCTGCTCTTACGTCCAATCATGGGATAGGATTCTGAACCTCCAGATTCGCTGAACATGAATGCCGGTTGCTTCGACTAGCGAATCCTGTGATGGTTATATTCAAATTAATCGGAAACTTCAAACTTATTCGTTCTGGGTGGTGTAGTGGTTAGCATACCCGGGCGCTATCTGGGAGTTGCGGGTTCGATTCCACTCCAGGAACGACGAAATTTTCAAGTTTCGGATATTACGTAACTTACCATCCTTGTCATATTTACACCGAAAAACGGACTACCATCTTCAAAATGTGTCTGGTCTCGCATACGAGAAGTATAGCAGGCTATTCCTCAGAGTGATATCAAATAGCTCTTATATCAAGGTGCCATTCATCACGACATCTTCGAACACTAATGCGAGCATCATGGTGAATTTAGATGGCCCGAACTCATCAGGAAACACTACCTGTTGCCGATCAGCGTGGTTGTTTTTTGTGTCGAAGACCTTGTTGTAACCTGAGACGTCTGTGGTTGAGTCTGAATGGAGTGCGTAGCAATGGGCTGGCAGAGACCATCCTCTGTTAAGCAGGCGACGTTGAACTGTGATGAAGAATAAAGCTTGATCTGTGACACTGCTCTACTGCTGCACTAACACTGTGCATGTCTCTGTGTGATTGGTCATTTCCATGCTGTAGAGATGTGTGTAGCCCCCGGCAGTTGTGCGATTTTGGGGTCAATTCCCTAGATTTCTGTGCTCCCGAGCCTAATCTGTCCACTGGCGCCACATTCGCATCAGTGTACTGGGTTTCATTTCGTACGAGTGGAAATGTCTCGGCAGTGAAATCCAGCTTCTTTCCTCCCAACAATCGAATTATGTAAGCCCGTCAGGCGTTTACATAACTCGACCCTTTTTCCCCGATAGGGCATAGTGAGACACAAGATAAGCCTTTTCATCTCAATGTGGGCTCTTCACTGTTTGCAATATCAGATCATACGTCGAGGATGTTAGGAAGGAGTGTCTCATCCCAGGTCTTAAACAACCGTTAGAAATAAGAAGCTGGCAGATTTGGGCTATAGTGACCAATAGGAAAGTCACGCGGATGCGAGGTAGAAAGGGGGAGGAAGAAGCTCTTATTTATTACTTAGGGGGACAGTGCCCAGAGGCCGACGACTTTTTTGCCCATCCGACGCATGGCGGATATTTAGTGATTGAGCGTTCGGATCAAACCCGAGGTCTTCTCCGTGGCAGTCACGAACGTTGACCACTAGGCCATCTGCGGCCCCTGATTGCAATATCTCGTATGAGCTAGCTTTTTATACCCAAGACCGGAGATTTCAGAAGACGCTGGGCATGCTCATTTTCGCTGACATTTTTATCATTTGCATGTCGCAAGCTGTTGTACATAACCTGTACGTTTCAAGTTAATATCGCCACCCCGGTGGCGCAGTGGTCTAAGCGGTGGCTTCTGATCATTCGTTCGAGATGTGTCCGGGTTAGAATCCCGGTGAGGCATGGATGTTGTGTTTGTCTTACGGCTCTGTCTCTCTCCCTTCTCTGGAACCAATAGCCCTAAATTAAGGATGGGAGACTGCTTTATAGCCGACTGAGTTGCTCACGGTGGTCGTTGAAACCCTAATGAAGAAACGAAAAGGTAATATCAGCATTTTTGCATGGTGTTGAAATTTTCACAAGCAGTAGTGTATTATGTTAATTCCGAAGCTTTTCGTACGCGAGTTTGCACACTTTTTAGTACCGTCTTCACCCATGAGGTTAAATCTGATTTCAACTGAACGGTTTGTGGATGAAAATTCAGTACCCGGAAACAACTTACTGGACGTGTTTACAGATACTGAATTATTAATTTCATGTAGGTTATCAAATGACAGCTTCAGATTTACAAATGCATTTATATCGTCGTTGCCATGATTCAGATAAATTTAAATCGCCGTTACCGTGGTTATCAAAGGTCTATAATTACAGATCTAAAAGAGAGATTCACGCTGTTGGAAGACATCCGCTGAGCATTGCTTTCTTAATAATCAGCACTCAATAACAGCGCCATGGGTAACACAGAAACGACAATACTGTTACACTTATTAAATTACTTAATTAAATCATTGACATTTTCTGTGGCTGTCCCTAAATTATCTGTCGGAAGCACATGCGAGCAAGTGATCTGCATGTACGACAAACTTCTCCAGAACCTCACACAAGTGCTAACACAATGCAATACATATATGTATGGTAAATAATAGAGCTGCATGTGTTATGTCTGATATGGTTCAGTATTATGCTATTAAATTTATAAATAATCCAATTTTTTTTTATTGGAGGTTTAACGAGAACGTGAGCAACTCAATGGGCTATAAGCAGACGCCCATCCCTAATTTAGGGTCACTGGTTCCAGGGAAGGGAGATAGCCAGTGCCATGGGACAAACACATGTCTCGCAGGGATTCGAACCCGGTCCCCTTTCGGACGAATGATCAGAGGACATCGCTTAGACAACTGCGCTACCGGAGCGGCAATTGAAGGTTTAACAACCACAGTGGGCAACTCAATGGGCTATAAGCAGTCGCCCGTCCGTAATTTAGTGTCACTGGTTCCAGGGAAGGGGGAGAGCCAGTGCCGCAAGACAAACACAACATCCATGCCTCACCGGGATTCGAACCCGGACCCTTTTCGGACGAATGATTAGAGGCCATCGCTTAGAACACATACAGATTCTAGAAGGTTTAAGAGATCTGGGATTCTGATCCCCAGCGGTGACAGAATAAAAAAATTTCGGTTGGTGTGTGTTGCTAAAACGTGGAAAGAGCGATGTCTTTGTTTATTCACTGACCGTATTTGGAGGATTTCCACTTTAGACTTGAAAGATCTCATTTGTATCATTAACGTGTTTATAGGTTTTAACATGCAGTTTGAAAATTTTGAAGATGACAATCCGTTTTTTGGTGTAAATATGACAAGGCTGGTAATCCAGATAATCTCAGAAAACTTGAAAATTTCGTCTTCCTTGAGTGGGAATCGAATCCGCGTCTCCCACATACCGCCCGGGTTTGTTAACCACGACACCACCCAGGACGACCAAGTCTCAAGTTTACGATTAATTTGAATATAATCATCACAGAATTCGTTGCAAGTGGCATTCATGTATAGCAAATCTAGAGGTTAAGAGTCCTATTCCGTGTTATATATACATGTATATATATGGATCCGGGTTAGAATCCCGGTGAGGCATGGATGTTGTGTTTGTCTTACGGCTCTGGCTCCCTCCCTTCCCTGGAACCAATGACAATACTGTTAGACTTATTAAATTACTATATATATATATATATATATTCTATTAAGAGACTGAAGCAAATACATTTTTAATTGTTTATGTCATATAACCTTCACAAAGCGTTTCTTTAATTAATTATTGTCGTTGTTTTATTCTCGTTTTTGTGTTGTCAGAAGTTGTGGAGTAGGCGGTTTTTATAATCCAGTTTTTTTTTCAAGAATCTGTCCTTTAAAAAAATTAATATTTCCTTTTTTATTGCAATGTTAAGAGTTTGTAATACTTTTGTATTGCTATTCAGGTTTTAATTCTCTCTCAGGCGGGCTTGGTAATTTGTTATTGCTGAACATTATTTCTGATTTATTATGTCACTCTTACAACTTGAGTTTTCTATAATCTTCTTCTTTCCGTTTATTAGTGACAGATGAAGAGCATAGGTCGGGCCAGGAAAGTTATGGATGCAAGCTAAATTGTTAACTAAAGCTTGGTCATACAACTCTGCGGAGGTCATGACATGTATATATATTTTTTTAAATATATATTTTTAAAAAAAATTTTTGGTGGGCTTATTACTTGCATCTATGACTTTGCAGAAACCCATTTCCAAATAGGTATTTGTGGAAGTGAGAAAATGCAGAGTTTTTGCTGGTCCTTGATAAAGCCAAGGCTCAGTATTCTCGACACTTTCTACTTTCAGTTGTTTTATTTTTTTCTCTTTTTACTCACACCGGTCAATACATAACCTTTTCTATGTTGTACTTGGTATGAGTCAAAAAATTTATTTGCTTCAGTCTCTTAATAGAATGTGAATTCTGAATTTTCATAACTGCTGCTTTGCGCGTTTTGATCTTCAGGTTATTTTGCATCTTTCGTTTTAAATTCTAAAGTTTTTCTTATGTTTTCGGCTTTGCTCTTCAGTATATATATATATCATCATCATCATCATTGTCAACCATTATCAATCCACTGCTGGACGAAGGTCTCCCCAAGTTTCCTCCACAACGGTCTGTCTTGTGCCAGTCTCCTCCATGTCACCCCTGCATACTTTCGAATTTCATCCACCCATCTCCCATGTGGTCTTCTTCTGGGTCTTTTCCTGTCCCTTGGAATCCAATCTAAAATTTCGGCTGTCCATCGATGATCTGTCCTTCTGGCAGTATGTCCAGCCCATTGCCATTTCAGGGATTTAACTCTGATCATGATGTCTTCCACTCTTGTCATTTTTCGGATCCACGAGTTCCTCTTCTTATCTCTCCTGGTTACACGAAGCATGCACCTCTCCATGCTTCTTTGAGTTGTCTGCAGTCTTTGTATATCTCTTTTAGTTAAGGTCCACGTCTCTGCACCATACGTAAGCACTGGAAGGATGCACTGATCAAACACTTTTCTTTTAAGACATAATGGCATATTGCTCTTGAAAATTATGCTGTTTCTTCCAAAAGCTCTCCAGGCAAGTTTTGTACGCCGATTAATTTCTTCATCAATGTGACCCTCACTTGATATCTGCTGTCCAAGATAAACGTACGTGTCTGTTATCTCCAGCTTTTCTCCATCAATCAATAAATCTTCATTTCTTGTAAAAGCATTGAACATCACTTTTGTCTTCTGAAAGTTCATTTTTAATCCCACTTCTTTACTCTTGTCAGCAAGTTCCTGGATCATACTCTGCAGCTCTGATGGGGTAGTTGCAAAAATGACTACGTCATCAGCAAAACGAAGGTGGGTTAGATAATCTCCATTAATCTTTATCCCTTTGTTTTCCCAGCTCAGCGACTGAAAAACACCCTCCAATGTGGCATTAAAGAGCTTCGGAGATATGGTGTCACCTTGTCTCACTCCCTTTCCAATTTTTATGTGTGTTGTATTTTCAAACAGCCTAATCTTTGCACTTGCATTTTCATAGATGTTATTAATAATATTAATGTATGCATCTTCAATACCGCAGGTTTTCAGAGCCATTGTAACTGCTGATGGTTTCACCGAATCAAAGGCTTTTTCATAATCTATAAAAGCCATGCACAATGGAAGTTCATATTCCCTCGCTCTTTCAATTAGTTCTCTCAGTACGTGGATATGATCTATTGTGCTGTAGCCACTCCTGAATCCAGCTTGTTCTCTCGGTTGAGCCATGTCCAGTGTTACCTTCAAGCGGTGTGAAAGAACTTTAGTGAAGATTTTATAAACTACTGATAGGAGGCTGATAGGTCTGTAGTTTCCGAGATCCTCAATGTCACCTTTCTTATGTAGCAGGATCATTGTAGCGGTGTTCCAATCCTCAGGAATCTTTCCTTCATTAAGGCATCGAGTGAAAATTTGGGCGAGTACTGTTTCAATTTCTCCACTTGCTTCTTGTATGATGTCTACAGTAATTCCATCTTCTCCTGGAGCTTTTCCCCGCTTCATGTTCTTGATTGCATGTGCAACTTCTGCTGGAAGGACTGGAGGAACTCTGGTACTGGTATCTTTCATGATGTCTGGAGTGCATGTATCATCCCTTTCATATAATTTGGAGTAGAAATCTTTCACTCTTGTCAAAATTTCGCCTCTATTCCTTGTTACAGAACCATCTTCTTTTCTCAGTGCCATAATCTGTTTTCTTCCCTTACTGAGATGTCCCTTTGCTATCTTTAGGCTTTGGTTGTTTTCAATTGCTTTCCTCACTAGTTCACAGTTGAATTTTCTTACGTCTTCAGTGATACTTTTTCTTACTGTCTTGCATAGCTCTATATATTGCACTTTGGAAGTCACATCATCTTTAGTTGTCCTCATCTCTCTTCTTTTTGCATCAACATTTTCGTTTTTCCTGATAATTTGTTTACATGCAACTTGTTCTTAGACCCAGCTAATTTTGTTGCTGTTTCCATAAGAGCTTTGGTTACTTTTCTGTTAACTTTAGAGATGTCCACTTCTTCCGATGTTAGGCCTTCTAAAGCAGAGAACCTGTTCTTCAGTTCCAACTTGAAGGTATTATGGTGTTTTTTAAGGTTGGTTATGTCAATAGATTTTGTTTGTCTTATGAGCTTGCCACGTTCAAGTTTGGTGTTGAGGTGCATCTTACATCTCACCAATCTATGGTCACTACCTGTGTTGAACTTGTTTAGCACACTGCAGTCTTCTATGACGAATTTTTTGTTACACATAATAAAATCAATTTCACTTGTCGTCCCATTTGGATGTCTCCATGTCCATTTCCTGTGTGGCTTTTTCTTGAAGAAGGAGTTCAAGATGAAAAACCCTTCTGCCTCTGCAAACTCAACGAGAGTATTTCCACGCTGGTTTCTGTTGCCGTGACCGAATTTACCTACTGAAGTTTCATTCTGTTGCCGTTGCCCTATTTTTGCATTGAAATCTCCCATAATTATTTTCAAGTGCTGCTTACCTTTATTATTTAGATGACAAATTTCCTCATAAAATTCTTCAATTTCTTATATATATATATATATAAACACTGAGTGGCAACTTTATTATGACCTCCTGACAGTTTTAAGCAAATGAGCTATGACTACACGCTGTTGCCGCCAGAGGGCGAGCTTAGTATAAAAAGGGAAAGCTTAGTGCTTGCGACAGTTGTAGAAGTGATTTTGGGTGACGAGATGGGTAAGAAATGCGCTTTGACAGACTTTCAACGTGCGATGATTGTAGGAGCTCGGAGCCATGGAGCGAGTATCACCGAAACCGCCGCATTCGTGAAATGTTTCAGAGCAGCTTTTGTTAAAGTGTTTAAAGACTGGACCGTCAGCCAAAAAACTGGGTCTCTATGTGCAACGTGTGGTCGTCATCGACTAGTAACTGCTCGGGCGGAACGGAGAGTGTCCAGACTGGTAACAGACAGCAGAAGAGGGGCAACAGTGCAGCAAATTACAGACCATCTGAATCAAGGATCCCCTCAAATGATCTCTGCACGCACTGTTCGCCGCACAGTGAGTTGGATGGGATATGGCAGCCTGTTCGAACACATTTGCTGTTTGCAGTTAACAAGAGAAAATATCTCCAGTTCGCACAGGAGCACAAGAATTGGAAAGTCGATAATTGAAAACAAATTATGTGGTCCGATGATTCACGTTTTCAGTTGCGCCATGCCGATGGCCAGGTGAGAATTTGGGGATACAGCACGAAAGCATGGACCCAAAATGCATTGCTACAACCCTTCAACCTGGTGAAGGCAACGTTATGGTTTGGGGAAGGTTTTACTGGCATTCTTTGGGACCTTTTATTCGTGTTGATCAACGTCTGACTGGCAAATCATATCTAAACATTGTTGCGGACTAAGTACATCCTGTCATGTGGACGGTTTATCCCAATGGCGATGACTACTTTCAACAAGATAATGCGTCCTACCTAAGTGCTCATATCGTACAGGATTGGTTTCAGGAACATGCCGGTGAGTTTACTTTGCTTAGGTGGCACCCACAATCTTCAGATCTCAACCCCATTGAGAATTTGTGGGATGAAATTGAACGAGCCATCAGACAGCTGGATCCAGAACCCTGCAATATCACACTCCTTGAAAGTGCTATTCATGAAGCATGGTCTCAGATTGCACAAACCACCTATCAACATCTCGTGGAGTCCATGCCACGAAGAATCGACGCAGTATTAAAGGTAATAGGTGGCCCGACGAAGTACTGAGGGGGTGGTCATAATAAAGTGACCACTCAGTGTATATATATATATATATATCATCATCATCATCATCATCATCTTTGTCAACCATTATCAATACCCTGCTGGACGAAGGTCTCACCAAGTTTCCTCCACAACGGTCTGTCTTGTGCCAGTCTCCTCCATGTCACCCCTGCATACTTTCGAATTTCATCCACCCATCTCCCATGTGGTCTTCTTCTGGGTCTTTTCCTGTCCCTTGGAATCCAATCTAAAATTTCGGCTGTCCATCTATGGTCTGTCCTTCTGGCAGTATGTCCAGCCCATTGCCATTTCAGGGATTTAACTCTGATCATGATGTCTTCCACTCTCGTCATTTTTCGGATCCACAAGTTCCTCTTCTTATCTCTCCTGGTTATACCAAGCATGCACCTCTCCATGCTTCTTTGAGTTGTCTGCAGCCTTTGTATGTCTCTTTTAGTAAAGGTCCACGTCTCTGCACCATACGTAAGCACTGGAAGGATGCATTGATCAAACACTTTTCTTTTAAGACATAATGGCATATTGCTCTTGAAAATTATGCTGTTTCTTCCAAAATCTCTCCAGGCAAGTTGTACGCCGATTAATTTCTTCATCAATGTGACCCTCACTTGATATCTGCTGTACAAGATAAACATACGTTTCTGTTATCTCCAGTTTTTCTCCATCAATCGATAAATCTTCATTTCTTGTAAAAGCATTGAACATCACTTTTGTCTTCTGAAAGTTCATTTTTAATCCCACTTCTTTACTCTTGTCATCAAGTTCCTGGATCACACTCTGCAGCTCTGATCGGGTAGTTGCAAAAATGACTACGTCATCAGCAAAACGAAGGTGGGTTAGATAATCTCCATTAATCTTTATCCCTTTGTTTTCCCAGTTCAGTGATTGAAAGACATTTTCCAATGTGGCATTAAAGAGCTTCGGAGATATGGTGTCACCTTGTCTCACTCCCTTTCCAATTTTTATGTCTGTTGTATTTTCAAACAGCCGAATCTTTGCACTTGCATTTTCATAGATGTTATTAATAATATTAATGTATGCATCTTCAATACCGCAGGATTTCAGAGCCGTGGTAACTGCTGATGGTTTCACCGAATCAAAGGCTTTTTCATAATCGATAAAAGCCATGCACAATGGAAGTTCATATTCCCTCGCTCTTTCAGTTAGTTCTCTCAGTACGTGGATATGATCTATTGTGCTGCAGCCACTCCTGAATCCAGCTTGTTCTCTCGGTTGAGCCATGTCCAGTGTTACCTTCAAGCGGTGTGAAAGAACTTCAGTGAAGATTTTATAAACCACTGATAGGAGGCTGATAGGTCTGTAGTTCCTGAGATCCTCAATGTCACCTTTTTTATGTAGCAGGATCATTGTAGCATTGTTCCAATCCTCAGGAATCTTCCCTTCATTAAGGCATCGATGGAAAATTCGGGCGAGTACTGTTTCAATTTCTCCACTTGCTTCTTGTATGATGTCTATAGTAATTCCATCTTCTCCTGGAGCTTTCCCCCGCTTCATGTTCTTGATTGCATGAGCAACTTCTGATGGGAGGACTGGAGGAACTCTGGTACTGGTATCTTTCATGATGTCTGGAGTGCATGTATCATCCCTTTCATATAATTTGGAGTAGAAATCTTTCACTCTTGTCAAAATTTCGCCTCTATTCCTTGTTACAGAACCATCTTCTTTTCTCAGTGCCATAATCTGTTTTCTTCCCTTACTGAGATGTCCCTTTGCTATCTTTAGGCTTTGGTTGTTTTCAATTGCTTTCCTCACTAGTTCACAGTTGAATTTTCTTACGTCTTCAGTGATACTTTTTCTTACTGTCTTGCATAGCTCTATATATTCCACTTTGGAAGTCACATCATCTTTAGTTGTCCTCATCTCTCTTCTTTTTTGCATCAACATTTTCGTTTTTCCTGATAATTTGTTTACATGCAACTTGTTCTTAGACCCAGCTAATTTTGTTGCTGTTTCCATAAGAGCTTTGGTTACTTTTCTGTTAACTTCAGAGATGTCCACTTCTTCCGATGTTAGGCCTTCTAAAGCAGAGAACCTGTTCTTCAGTTCCAACTTGAAGGTATTATGGTGTTTTTTAAGGTTGGTTATGTCAATAGATTTTGTTTGTCTTATGAGCTTGCCACGTTCAAGTTTGGTGTTGAGGTGCATCTTACATCTCACCAATCTATGGTCACTACCTGTGTTGAACTTGTTTAGCACACTGCAGTCTTCTATGACGAATTTTTTGTTACACATAATAAAATCAATTTCACTTGTCGTCCCATTTGGATGTCTCCATGTCCATTTCCTGTGTGGCTTTTTCTTGAAGAAGGAGTTCAAGATGAAAAACCCTTCTGCCTCTGCAAACTCAATGAGAGTATTTCCACGCTGGTTTCTGTTGCCGTGACCGAATTTACCTACTGAAGTTTCATTCTGTTGCCGTTGCCCTATTTTTGCATTGAAATCTCCCATAATTATTTTCAAGTGCTGCTTACCTTTATTATTTAGATGACAAATTTCCTCATAAAATTCTTCAATTTCTTATATATATATATATATAAACACTGAGTGGCAACTTTATTATGACCTCCTGACAGTTTTAAGCAAATGAGCTATGACTACACGCTGTTGCCGCCAGAGGGCGAGCTTAGTATAAAAAGGGAAAGCTTAGTGCTTGCGACAGTTGTAGAAGTGATTTTTGGGTGACGAGATGGGTAAGAAATGCGCTTTGACAGACTTTCAACGTGCGATGATTGTAGGAGCTCGGAGCCATGGAGCGAGTATAACCGAAACCGCCGCATTCGTGAAATGTTTCAGAGCAGCTTTTGTTAAAGTGTTTAAAGACTGGACCGTCAGCCAAAAAACTGGGTCTCTATGTGCAACGTGTGGTCGTCATCGACTAGTAACTGCTCGGGCGGAACGGAGAGTGTCCAGACTGGTAACAGACAGCAGAAGAGGGGCAACAGTGCAGCAAATTACAGACCATCTGAATCAAGGATCCCCTCAAATGATCTCTGCACGCACTGTTCGCCGCACAGTGAGTTGGATGGGATATGGCAGCCTGTTCGAACACATTTGCTGTTTGCAGTTAACAAGAGAAAATATCTCCAGTTCGCACAGGAGCACAAGAATTGGAAAGTCGATAATTGAAAACAAATTATGTGGTCCGATGATTCACGTTTTCAGTTGCGCCATGCCGATGGCCAGGTGAGAATTTGGGGATACAGCACGAAAGCATGGACCCAAAATGCATTGCTACAACCCTTCAACCTGGTGAAGGCAACGTTATGGTTTGGGGAAGGTTTTACTGGCATTCTTTGGGACCTTTTATTCGTGTTGATCAACGTCTGACTGGCAAATCATATCTAAACATTGTTGCGGACTAAGTACATCCTGTCATGTGGACGGTTTATCCCAATGGCGATGACTACTTTCAACAAGATAATGCGTCCTACCTAAGTGCTCATATCGTACAGGATTGGTTTCAGGAACATGCCGGTGAGTTTACTTTGCTTAGGTGGCACCCACAATCTTCAGATCTCAACCCCATTGAGAATTTGTGGGATGAAATTGAACGAGCCATCAGACAGCTGGATCCAGAACCCTGCAATATCACACTCCTTGAAAGTGCTATTCATGAAGCATGGTCTCAGATTGCACAAACCACCTATCAACATCTCGTGGAGTCCATGCCACGAAGAATCGACGCAGTATTAAAGGTAATAGGTGGCCCGACGAAGTACTGAGGGGGTGGTCATAATAAAGTGACCACTCAGTGTATATATATATATATATATATCATCATCATCATCATCATCATTGTCAACCATTATCAATCCACTGCTGGACGAAGGTCTCACCAAGTTTCCTCCACAACGGTCTGTCTTGTGCCAGTCTCCTCCATGTCTCTCCTGCATACTTACGAATTTCATCCACCCATCTCCCATGTGGTCTTCTTCTGGGTCTTTTCCTGTCCCTTGGAATCCAATCTAAAATTTCGGCTGTCCATCTATGGTCTGTCCTTCTGGCAGTATGTCCAGCCCATTGCCATTTCAGGGATTTAACTCTGATGATGATGTCTTCCACTCTCGTCATTTTTCGGATCCACAAGTTCCTCTTCTTATCTCTCCTGGTTATACCAAGCATGCACCTCTCCATGCTTCTTTGAGTTGTCTGCAGCCTTTGTATGTCTCTTTTAGTTAAGGTCCACGTCTCTGCACCATACGTAAGCACTGGAAGGATGCATTGATCAAACACTTTTCTTTTAAGACATAATGGCATATTGCTCTTGAAAATTATGCTGTTTCTTCCAAAATCTCTCCAGGCAAGTTGTACGCCGATTAATTTCTTCATCAATGTGACCCTCACTTGATATCTGCTGTCCAAGATAAACATACGTATCTGTTATCTCCAGTTTTTCTCCATCAATCGATAAATCTTCATTTCTTGTAAAAGCATTGAACATCACTTTTGTCTTCTGAAAGTTCATTTTTAATCCCACTTCTTTACTCTTGTCATCAAGTTCCTGGATCACACTCTGCAGCTCTGATCGGGTAGTTGCAAAAATGACTACGTCATCAGCAAAACGAAGGTGGGTTAGATAATCTCCATTAATCTTTATCCCTTTGTTTTCCCAGTTCAGTGATTGAAAGACATTTTCCAATGTGGCATTAAAGAGCTTCGGAGATATGGTGTCACCTTGTCTCACTCCCTTTCCAATTTTTATGTCTGTTGTATTTTCAAACAGCCGAATCTTTGCACTTGCATTTTCATAGATGTTATTAATAATATTAATGTATGCATCTTCAATACCGCAGGATTTCAGAGCCGTGGTAACTGCTGATGGTTTCACAGAATCAAAGGCTTTTTCATAATCGATAAAAGCCATGCACAATGGAAGTTCATATTCCCTCGCTCTTTCAGTTAGTTCTCTCAGTACGTGGATATGATCTATTGTGCTGCAGCCACTCCTGAATCCAGCTTGTTCTCTCGGTTGAGCCATGTCCAGTGTTACCTTCAAGCGGTGTGAAAGAACTTTAGTGAAGATTTTATAAACCACTGATAGGAGGCTGATAGGTCTGTAGTTCCTGAGATCCTCAATGTCACCTTTTTTATGTAGCAGGATCATTGTAGCATTGTTCCAATCCTCAGGAATCTTCCCTTCATTAAGGCATCGATGGAAAATTTGGGCGAGTACTGTTTCAATTTCTCCACTTGCTTCTTGTATGATGTCTATAGTAATTCCATCTTCTCCTGGAGCTTTCCTCCGCTTCATGTTCTTGATTGCATGAGCAACTTCTGCTGGGAGGACTGGAAGAACTCTGGTACCTTTCATGATGTCTGGAGTACATGTATCATCCCTTTCATATAATTTGGAGTAGAAATCTTTCACTCTTGTCAACATTTCGCCTCTGTTTCTTGTTATAGAACCATCTTCTTTTCTCAGAGCCATAATCTGTTTTCTTCCCTTACTGAGATGTCCCTTTGCTATCTTTAGGCTTTGGTTGTTTTCAATTGCTTTCATCACTAGTTCACAGTTGAATTTTCTTACGTCTTCAGTGATACTTTTTCTTACTGTCTTGCATAGCTCTATATATTCCACTTTGGAAGTCACATCTTCTTTAGTTGTCCTCATCTCTCTTCTTTTTGCATCAACATTTTCGTTTTTCCTGATAATTTGTTCACATGCAACTTGTTCTTAGACCCAGCTAATTTTGTTGCTGTTTCCATAAGAGCTTTGGTTACTTTTCTGTTAACTTCTGAAATATCCACTTCTTCCGATGTTAGGCCTTCTAAGGAAGAGAACCTGTTCTTCAATTCCAACTTGAAGGTATTATGGTGTTTTTTAAGGTTGGTTATGTCAATAGATTTTGTTTGTCTTATGAGCTTGCCACGTTCAAGTTTAGTGTTGAGGTGCATCTTACATCTCACCAATCTATGGTCACTACCTGTGTTGAACTTGTTCAGCACACTGCAGTCTTCGATGACGAATTTTTTGTTACACATAATAAAATCAATTTCACTTGTCGTCCCAATTGGATGTCTCCATATCCATTTCCTGTGTGGCTTTTTCTTGAAAAAGGAGTTCAAGATGAAAAATCCTTCTGCCTCTGCAAACTCAACGAGAGTATTTCCACGCTGGTTTCTGTTGCCGTGACCGAATTTACCTACTGAAGTTTCATTCTGTTGCCGGTGCCCTATTTTTGCATTGAAATCTCCCATAATTATCTTCAAGTGCTGCTTACCTTTATTATTTAGATGACGAATTTCCTCATAAAATTCTTCAATTTCTTCTTCAGGATGACTTGTGGTGGGTGCATAAGTTTGAATAATCTGAGCCTGGTATCTTTTCGAGAGTTGGATAACGAGTCGTGCAGCTCTGTCAGAGGAACTTTCAACTTCTACCACTTTATCCTTCAGTTTCTTGTTTATTATAAATCCAACACCACTAGTTCTGCCAGTATCTGCCCCACGATAATAGAAGAGATGTCCACTTTTCAGTTCAATGAGATCTTCTCCTTTTCTCCTTACCTCACTTAGCCCGACGATGTCCCACTTGATCCTTTGTAGTTCCTCTTCCAATTCAAGAAGCCTTGAATCAGAAGATAGGGAGCGTCCGTTGTAGGTAGCCAAGGTCAGCATCAAATGGCAGCCTAGTCCGGTCCTCCGGGGATTCTTAGCACCCTCTGCCTTCATGTCGCACTGGCCGCTGCCTTGGCCAGGTACATTCCAGCTGCAGGAGACTGAGGGCCAAGATTTAAGTTGTAGAGTCATTTTGGAGGTGTTTGGCCATAACTCACCACGCTGGCCAAGCGGGTTGGTGAGTGTGGGATAGCATTTCCTCTGATCCCGATGGTATAGTTATACCGCTATTGGCGGTCGTCAGAGCCCCTTTAGTGGGAACAGGATGCACCACGAGAAGGCGGGGTTGACATTTGTCAAGGAGAGGCTGTGATGTTACGCATCACCTGACCTTACATCCCTGTATATATATATATCATCATCATCATCATCATCATTGTCAACCATTATCAATCCACTGCTGGACGAAGGTCTCCCGAAGTTTCCTCCACATCGGTCTGTCTTGTGCCAGTCTCCTCCATGTCACCCCTGCATACTTTCGAATTTCGTCCACCCATCTCCCATGTGGTCTTCTTCTGGGTCTTTTCCTGTCCCTTGGAATCCAATCTAAAATTTCGGCTGTCCATCGATGATCTGTCCTTCTGGCAGTAGGACAGATCATCGATATATATATATATATATATATAACACGGTTAGCATACCCGGGCGCTATCTGTGAGATGCGGGTTCGATTTCCGCTCCAGCACGTGGATATTTTCGAAGTTTCGAATATTATCTGACTTACCATCCTTGTCATATTTACACCAAAACCGGATTGTCATCTTCAAAATTTGTATTGTACGGTGCCCGTATTCATTAATGATACAGTTTTAATATTATTATTTTTTTAATAATTGAGACCTTATTTATCTGTGTTTATTTCAATCGTGCAAAAAGAAAGCTAATACGAGTCTTGTTACTAGAGTGTTTACTGGCACGAAGTTCGTATCATTTGCAGACTAGAGAGCCGACTGGATCTGGATTCGAACACCCGTCAGAATCAACAGCCTCCCATACACTGTACAGCGACTTAACCTACTGCGCTATGCCGGTGGTTTGTGCATATCGTACCACGAAAATAAACGGATTTGCTATACTACAAGCGTTCCTTAAGTATTAACGATCTGATGTATTTAAAACCACATAAAGGATAATGATTTCTAGTATTTACTAAGAGTTCCAAAATATACTGTATACTCTCGAATCACTCTACTTTCGACATATATCCACCTATTCACATGGCAGTCTGACGAATAGGCTCTGGTGTATCATTATGTCGAATAGGGTACTAGGGTACTATATCAATGAAGATTAATATGAAAATGTCTAAGAGGTGTTTTGTAAGAATATTAAGGCATATTTGCGTTCATTATTACTTTCACTATGCCACTCTTACTAACCGAAAATTTAAAATGTAAGATACACTGTATTGACAAAAGTCACCGAACACCTAGAGGAGAAACACAACATAGCATTTATTGACATACATTAGTATGGTGTCGGACCACTTTTGGCGTTAATGAATACACTGACCCTTCGCGACATGCTTTCGACAAGGTTTTGGAAGACAGCGATAGGTATGCGCTTCCATTTAGTACATAATGCTGCCGCTAACTGTTTCTTAGTAGGAGGCCTTGGTTCCAAACTTCTTATGCGACCCTCTAATTCATCCCATAGGTGCTGTATGGAATTAAGATCAGGGTTCTGTGCTCTCCAGTCCACACACCATACGGAATTATCGTCATACCACGTCGTAACAGTTCTTGCTTTATGACTCGGTGCATTATCCTGCTGGTACCAACAAAGCTTGATTCCATTGTCCTGCCACACAGATGGTAGGTCATAATTGTCCAGAGTATCGAGGTAGACGTGCTGGTTAGCAGGTTTGTCCACGACAAACCAATGGGCCTGGTCCATACCACGAAAAACCCACCCCAACGAGTACACTGTCAGCTCCAAAAGACTGATGTATGGTGTACCTGGATTCGTCACTCCATAGGACCCGCATCCATTGATCTACGTTCCACAATAAATGTTCTTATTCCATGCTAAACCACCAATAGCATTCCGAGTGGAAATGAAAAGCTTATGAGCAGCCGCACGACCACGGTAACCCATGAAATGAAGTTCTCTGCGAATGGTACATGTACATACCGAGGTTCTAGCATTTTTCTCACCTGTAGACTGAGGTCTTGCGCAGTACTCCGTCGATTAGCTGTAACGACTCTCCTGAGGCTTCGACGTCCTCTGTCACTGATTTTCTTTGGTCTGCCGGTACGTTTTGCTGCTTCATGCACGTCATGTGTCTTTCACTTTTTAGTACATCTAAAACAGTTGACTTGGGCATGTTTAAACCTCTCTCGGTTTCTCATACGGGCAACCCACTAATATAACATCCAGCAATCTTTCCTTTCTCAAAATCAGTTCTACGACATTTTCACTCAACCTCACAGTGTTATATGAACGCGGTCAGCTGCATGCCTGTTTTTATACCGTTTGCAAATGTACCGCCCGTCTTAACAACGTAGCGGATCCGTTCATTTGCTTTTGAAGGGGTGTTCGGTGACTTTTTTCTATATAGTGTATAACAGTTATATAAATGTAAAAATGAAATATGTTTGCAAAAATTTAGCAGCCCGATCCCCTCAAGAACGGCACAATAAAATTCCTGAGCTGAAAAATTTAGAGAAACTCTAAAATAAGTTATTTACTCGCGGAAGATTTTTTACCCGACGCTTCTTTCGCTTAATTAAAATCTTCAAAACAGAGTCCACATAATGACAGCATTTCCATTATTGGTAAATTTAACGCATTGTAGCAGACTTCATTTCACAGATAATGGACAATCACGACCTTTCCATTTCGTTTCCTGTATCCACCAAAACGTCAGGTAATATGATAACATCTGAAATGAAATACAGAATAATTGGCTATTCTAAAACTCTTGGCATCAAACTTTAAGCGAGATTTCTCTTAGATGGACGATTTGGAATGAGTCCTTTTGCTTCATTCTCGTTTTAAGAAATGCAATCAAATTTTCAAATTGGACATGAGAGGTTTCTCGCACTTTCTGAGATTCCGAACTCTAGCTAGATTAAGTATTTAATTGAAAATCTGTGAATCATTTAAAAGCATCGTAGCTCGGTAGAGAGGAAAAGTCGAAAAGTATACTGTGTCAGAAGTTACTTACAAGGTGAGCCAAAATTCGCAGGACGCCCTTGTATTTCACAAACGGGAGAGAAAACGATATGTCTGAATCATCGAGTTTATATTAAGTGGAGACACCACTCCTATCCACGCAGCACTGGCCGCCATACGTCACCGTCCGTACTGTAAGTGACGTCACATCAGGGCACGACGCAGCCGCAGACGAGAAGCTGCTTTGAAACCAATGGAACAAAAGCATTTAGGCGTATAGACAGATAAAGTGAGGAATTCAATAATCTTTATCTATACACAAGCTTAATGTTTTATCAACTGTATAATTTAGTTAGTTTTTGCCTGTATGTGACGTCACGCCAACGATTAGCTGTGATCTATAGCGGCAGAGTCAGTGGTGTCCTCATCTAATACAAGTTTGATGGTCTGAATACTCCAGCAAAGAATCAGTAAGGGGTCTATCTTTTAGGCTGTTTCTGGAACATGGCCGCCATCTTCAAATCCGCCGTATTTTATCAAGGTCAAGGGGGTCATGTTGCATATCAAACAAGCCCACAATTTTCTCAGAAATTGATGGCTAAAATCACATATGACATACACTGAAGTGCCAATAAAACTGGCTCAGACGAGCTTATGCAAAATACATAGCAACTCCACCTATGCGCGTACTCGGTTGCGTCCGCCAATGCGTACATAAAGCGATAGACATCCTTGCCAGCTGTCAGAGCTGTTTTCGGCATGAGCATGACAAGCAATAACGATTTAAGCGATTTTCAACGCGATATCATAGTTGGCGCTCGTGAGAGGGGCCATAGTATTTCGGAGGTAGAAATGAAGTTCGGATTTTCACGGACGACTATTGCAAGTGTGTGCCGTGACTACAATAATTCCAACAAAACCTCCAACGTACGATACCAGTGTGGCCGTAGAAAGACATTGGGTGAACGTGATCATCGTCGACTGTCCAGAATCGTTTCACGCGATAGGCGTGCAACACTCTCGCAGGTATAATCGGGATTCAATGCTGGAGCCTCAACAAGCATCAGCGTCCGGACTGTGTAACGTACCCTGCACGATATGGGCTTTGGGAGCAGACGCCCAACTCGAGTCCCTTTCATGGGTGCATGACAAAGAGCTATGCGCCTCGCCACTGGGCACTTGATGGCTGGAAACAAGTAGCCTGGTCTGACGAGTCGCGTTTCCAACTGTATCGGGCAGATGGATGAATTCATGTGTGGCGCAAACTCCATGAAGCCATGCATCCCGCCTGTCAAAAGGGAACTGTACCGGCTGGTGGGCGGACCGTAATGGTATGAAGTGTGTTTAGCTGGACTTCACTGGGACCTCTGGTACGTCTAAAAACGTCTGTGACCGGCCAACGCTATGTGCGCATCTTTTCTGACTAGATACACCCGTTCATGTCCTGCATTCATGCTGATGGGTTGGGCCGGTTCCAACAGTACAATGCACCTCCACACAAGTGTCGAGACGCCATATTATCATCTGAGTTTGGAGTGTTGCCATTCCTACCCAAATACCCAGATCTGAACGAGATAGAACACATTTGGGATGTCATGCAACGTGTTATCGTACACAGGAATTCGAGATCTCGGAATACACCCGAATTGTGGAACGCTCTGCAGGACGTATGGTGTGCATTGCCTATAGCATATTTCCAGAAGCTAGTGGAGTCCATGCCCGTCGTATTTCTGCAGTCTTGAGCTCCCGTTGGGAACCTACCGAGTATTAGTCTGGTGTACCAGTTTATCTGGCACTTGAGTGTATGTGTTGCGGTGCACAAGTAATCAATACAGAAATTTAAAATAACCTTTGTTTGTTGTAACTGAAAGTGTGATAGGCGAAAGAGGTGAGTAATGAGGTGATCCTAATGTCTGGGGAACTCAGCAGCCTGTATCATAGCGCACACTTCAACAACCGACACCCAGAAAGACCACCAATTTTACACAGCACTGTCGCATACCTGATATCCAAATTCTGAGAAACTTTGAGTGTGGAAGACAAGTCACGTAGTGGTGGGGCGAAAACTTCTTCCAACGAGGAAACCTCGTCCACAACGTAGCAGAAGATGTCTCGCAGCAGAATGTGGAATCAGCTATTGCACGGATTCTTCACACCGCTCATAATCATCCGTTTAAGGTCCAGATGCAACTATCAGAAGATGATCCTGGTATACATGCCAAGTTCTGAACCTGAGCTTTAGACCAGCATCATCGGGATCCTTCTATCGCACAGGGCATTTTGTTCAGTGATGAGGCCAATTCTTATGACAGTAGTGACGTTAACTGTCAGAACCACAGGTAATGGAGTGATAGGAACCCTCACGGAACATTTGCGTTCAACGTCGATGGTAACTTAAAGGTTCTGCTGCGGTGTGGAATACGGGACAGCCGTGTAATACACTGGCGTGCAAAAATGAAGGAGGAGACGGTTTTTCGAATGTAACGTCGTGAAGAAGTGCTCCACATCGACTCAAATTATACCATAAGATCCCCAAGATGTAAGAATACGAGACAAGTGAGCAAAACCGTCCAAACAAGGAATCCAAAGGATACAAAGGCACTTTATTGAAAAGGTAGCTTCGAGCAAAACTGAACAGAAGACAGAAACGTCCATGTGACAGGCGGCTGCTAAGAAAAATCAGGTCTTTAGTAAGGGATATGATCCCCCCTGACTGCGTTGCAGGATTTACAACGTCTGTCCATGCTGAGGACGAGGTTGTCAAAGAGCTGTTGAGGCATCGCGGCCCATTCCTCTTGTAGCGCCTATCGCAGCTGCGAAATCGTTGCTGGCGGCTGGTGACGTGCTACCAAGCGTCTCCCGTGAAGGCCCCACACGTGTTCGATTGGATTTAGGTCTTGGGACCTTCCATGCGTTGAATATCTTCACTCTCCAACAGATCTGCGACAGCCACTGTACGATGAGGTATAGCGTTGTCGTCCATGAAGAGGAACTCAGGACCCACAGCACCTCTAAACAGACACACGTGATGCAGGAGAACCTCTGTACAATAGCGGACAACAGTGACTGAACCTCCTTGAAAGATGGGGATGACTTCCATATATGTTTAAGAAAAATTGAAATCTACTGCTTCATACTACACTCCTACAAGAAGATAACGTTCGTTCTCCCAGAGCGTGGCTGTTAAAACAATATCTTCAAGAGGAGACCATTCTTTGTATGGATTTGTAATCCATGTCTCCCGAAATTAATCTGATCGGAATTTAGTGAACATCTAGGAAGATGCGCAGGCAGCCCCTCTCCGCATCCTTGGAGGGACTTAAAGAATCTTTCCACAAGCATTCGTCTTTGCTGCCTTTTGAGTTCCTAGATACAATCATCAACAACATGAAACATCGCTGCAAGGCCTGTATTGGTGTGACAGGTGACTCAATAGGAAGTTTCGAGGTAATTCGGCCATCCTTGACACCTTATGTTTCAACTTGTCATGTTTATGGTCATTTTAATCAAAATGAAATTATTCCAACCAAATGTTTCAGAACCTTTAACGTATGACATGATACAGGTTTTCACCAAATTTCATAGCATTTCTTCATGTATTTTTTGAGTTATCACGATTATTTTTTTCTTTAATCTATGTAAATCATTGTGCTTAAAATTTTGCACATTTGAACTGGAAGCCTCTGTGTCAGAATGGCCTAATCTTTAGCTTCAATATTCGTCGATATGGGTTCGGGTTCGAATCCCAATGAGACACGGATGTTGTGTTTGTTTTAACGCATTACCTCACTCTATCCTCACTGGAACCAATGGCGCTGAATTAGGGGCGGGGCCGCCCCGGTGGCACAGTGGTCTAAGGCGTTGGCTTCTGATCATTCGTTCGTAAGGGGTCCGGGTTCGAATCCCGGTCACGCATGGATGTTGTGTTTGTCTTACAGCACTGGCTCTCTCCCTTCCCTGGAACCAGTGACCCAAAATTAGGGACGGGCGACTGCTTATAGCCCATTGAGTTGCTCACGGTGTTCGTTAAACCTCCAATCAAAAAAAAAAAAAAAAAAATTAGGGGCGGGCTACTGCTTATAACACATCGAGTTGCTCATGGTAGTCGTTAAACCCCCAATAAAAACAAATTTCGCGAAAAGTGCTCAGAACCCATATACAGCGGTTGGAGAGAATGATGTGAACACCACGATCAGAGACGTGACTTTTAATGCAGCTGTGCACGTCGCAATACGCAAAGGTATCCAGCACGCTTTGGTTCTGATAGCATTGTTTAGAACCTCAAGGTCCTGTTTCTATGCATTTACAGTGTCTTATCGCTAAATTTCTTTCAGGATGACTACGAAATAAACGTCCTCATGGACTTCAAAAGAGGGCTAATCATTGTTAGTCAGGTAGTCGACAGGGTAGTGGGGTTATCGAGAGTTACTACGTTTAGCGTCATGATCGCATACCGTGTGTTCGTGGTACAACCTTGTATGCCAAACTCAAGGGTAGCCGGAAAACGATCCTGAAAAATAGAGACCGAAGAGCCTTACAGATAATTGTTGCCCGTAGTAAAGGACCACGGCCTTGAAAAAAAGTCTGAGCTTATTCTGCATCTCCAGACCCCACTGTCAACAACAAGTTAGTAAAATCATACAACGCATTGATTATAATACGCTTTCCAACATACCAGAAATCATTACTCAAGTTATGAGAATAATGGCTGTGGTATAAATCTTGCTCCGGTGTCCTGACCTTTGACCCCATTTCGATGATATTCAACAGAGCCGGTACAGCATACATCAGAAATAACATGCTAACGTTTTGTCGCAATAGAAGCATTTTTACGTACGTTATGAGAATAATGGCTGTGGAATAAATCTTGCTTCTGTGCCATGATCTTTGATTCCATTTCGTCAATATTCAGCAGAACGGGTTCACTATACCTCCGGAACAACATGATAAAGTTTTGTCCCAATGGAAGCATTTTTACGTAAGTTATGGAGCATAAAGGCAATGGAATGGATCCCGCTCCTGTGTCCTGACCTTTGACCACATTTCGCCCGTTTTTAACAGGGTTCGTTCCCAGGTGGTCCTTTACCACACACTAAAATTTCATCGAAATCGATCTTTACGCAAGTTATGACGTACAAGGGCAATGGAATGAATCCCACTCCTACGTCCTGGCCTTTGACACCATTTCGCCCATTTTCAATAGGATTTGTCCCCAGGTGGTCCCCTACCACATAGTAAAATTTCATCGAAATCGAACCATTTTTACGCGAGTTACCGTGCGGACGGGCAAAGTTAGAGCCTTTACGCTTCTTCAATCTATGGTTGGAAAGCATAAAAAACGGTGTGCAGAAAACTGCATAAACAAGGTATTCATGGCAGAGCTGCTATTGCAAAACCTCTGGTGACCAGGGTAAATGCACGATGGCGAAGGCGATGGTACCAGGAATGAGGACTGCCTATGCATGGAAGTGCGTAATGTGGCCGAATGAATACACATTCACACTATTTTCCACCGCTGGACTTGTTTACGTGTGGGGAACACCATCAGAGGTGTACAACCTGCACTGTCTGTTCCCAACATTGCAGCATGTTGGTCGTTCTGTCATGCTGGTCTGGGCGGTCATATCGTAGTTTTCAGAAGGTACCCTGATCACCTTGAAAGGACGGATCACTGGCAGGGTGTATAAAATCATTTTGGCCGACCAAGTCCATCCAATGGTTCAGGCATTATTTCCTGCAGGAGATGCTCTCTATCAAGATGGCAAGACCCTTATTTACAGAGATTGTAATGTCCAATCATCGTTTGAGGGATGTCCTCTATCAAGATGGTAATGCCCCAATATACAGAGATCGGAAAGTCCAATCATGGTTTGAGGGATGTCCTCTATCAAGATGGTAACACCCCAATTTACAGAGATCAGGATATCCAATCATGGCTTGAGGGATGCCCTCTATCAAGTGGTAACACACCTTTTTACCGAGATCGGAATGTCCAATCATGGTTTGAGGGATGTCCTCTATCAAGTGGTAACACCCCTTTTTACAGAGATCGGAATGTCCAATCATCGCTTGAGGGATGTGCTTTATCAAAATGGTAACACCCCAATTTACAGAGATCGGGATGTCCAATCATGGTTTGAGGGATGTCCTCTATCAAGATGGTAACGCCACAATTTACAGAGATTGGAATCTCCAATCATGGTTTGAGGGATGTCCTCTATCAAGATGGTAACACCCCAATTTACAGAGATCGGAACGTCGAATCATGGTTTGAGGGATGTCCTCTATCAAGATGGTAACACTCCAATTTACAGAGATTGTAATGTCCAATCATCGTTTGAGGGATGTCCTCTATCAAGTGGTAACACCCCTTTTTACAGAGATCGGAATGTCCAGTCATGGTTTGAGGGATGCCCTCTATCAAGATGGTAACACCCCAATTTACAAAGATCGGAATGTTCAATCATGGTTTGAGGGATGTCCTCTATCAAGATGGTAACACCCCAATTTACAGAGATTGTAATGTCCAATCATCGTTTGAGGGATGTCCCCTCTCAAGATGGTAACGTCCCAATTTACAGAGATTGGAAAGTCCAATCATGGTTTGAGGTTTGTCCTCTATCAAGATGGTAACACCCCAATTTACAAAGATCGGAATGTCCAATCATGGTTTGAGGGATGTCCTCTATCAAAATGGTAACACCCCAATTTACAGAGATCGGAATGTCCAATCATGGCTGGAGGGATGTCCTCTATCAAAATGGTAACACCCCAATTTACCGAGATCGGAATGTCCAATCATCGCTTGAGGGATGTGCTCTATCAAAATGGTAACACCCCAATTTACAGAGATCGGGATGTCCAATCATGGTTTCAGGGATGTCCTCTATCAAGATGGTAACACCTCAATTTACAAAGATTTTAATGTTCAATCATCGTTTGAGGGATGTCCTCTTTCAAGTGGTAACACCCCTTTTTACAGAGATCGGAATGTCCAATCATCGCTTGAGGGATGTGCTTTATCAAAATGGTAACACCCCAATTTACAGAGATCGGGATGTCCAATCATGGTTTGAGGGATGTCCTCTATCAAGATGGTAACGCCACAATTTACAGTGATTGGAATCTCCAATCATGGTTTGAGGGATGTCCTCTATCAAGATGGTAACACCCCAATTTACAGAGATCGGAACGTCGAATCATGGTTTGAGGGATGTCCTCTATCAAGATGGTAACACTCCAATTTACAGAGATTGTAATGTCCAATCATCGTTTGAGGGATGTCCTCTATCAAGTGGTAACACCCCTTTTACAGAGATCGGAATGTCCAGTCATGGTTTGAGGGATGTCCTCTATCAAGATGGTAACACCCCAATTTACAAAGATCGGAATGTTCAATCATGGTTTGAGGGATGTCCTCTATCAAAATGGTAACACCCCAATTTACCGAGATCGGAATGTCCAATCATGGCTTGAGGGATGTGCTCTATCAAAATGGTAACACCCCGATTTACAGAGATCGGGATGTCCAATCATGGTTTGAGGGATGTCCTCTATCAAGATGGTAACACCCCGATTTACAGAGATCGGAATGTTCAATCATGGTTTGAGGGATGTCCTCTATCAAGATGGTAACACTCCGATTTACAAAGATCGGAATGTCCAATCATGGTTTGAGGAATGCCCTCTATCAAGATGGTAACACCCCGATTTACAGAGATCGGAATGTCCAATCATGGTTTGAAGAACACGAAGATGAACTTTCACACCTTCCTTGGTCTGTCCAATCATGATTTGAAGAACACGAGGATGAACTTTCACATCTTTCTTGGTCTCTCCAATCACCAGACGTGAACATCATCGAGCCACTGTGTCGTGTGTTGGAAAACATAGTAAGATCCCGTTACCCTCCTCCCGCATTTCTCAAGGACCTGGCGCAGTTTCGGCATGAAGAATGGTGTAACATCCCACTAACCACCATCCAGGTTTTGTATGCGTCCATTCAAAGGAGGATTCAGGAGGTTTTGAATGTCAAAGGTGGTCCCACACTCTACTAGGTACGTAAAACCTTCTGTTCCTAGGTGTTCGCATTATTCTGTCCGACCCTTGCATGTCTTTGCAGGTTTTTTGCTAAATTGTACCCGGACGATTCACAATCATTACCGTTTTCAAACAGTTGATGAAAACGTGTATAAATGCATAAATGTAGTAATTTGATCTTCGAAATACAGCCCATCGTGCTCTATGGCAATACACCATGGTGGTGCCATGTATCTTCCTGCCCAAAATACCTTTGGATTCTCGGCGAAAAAGTGTTGGTCCCAAAATTAAACATCGTGGATATTTTGGAAGTGTTCCCCACGAAGAAAATGTACTATGGGAAGGAATAAGTAGTAGTACAAATATGCCAGATCAGGACAAAAAACAAGGTAGGGTATTAGCTCAAATCCCTTTAAAAACAGTTATTTAAAGAAATAACCGTAACAGCTCACGGATCGTGCATTTTTGGTTCATAGCTTTTGAGAACAGAAATTTCATCAAAAAATCGCGGCTGCGTGTGCTCCTATTTATACAAACGAGCCAATACTGTTTTCTCCAACTAGGAACGTATCGGTTTTTCAACTGGATGATACTGGTTCTCCAACTAGACGATACTGGTTTTCCGGTCATACGTTGTTAGAGGCGAGTTCGACCCGGCTCAAGCACGTGCGTTTAAACCCTGGCACTACCCGGGGGTTAAAGGCCGAGCCTTCCGATATTGGACAATCGGGCAGACTCGTGACGTGTCATTTTGTATTATTTTGTCTTTTTATTGTAATTTATTAAATTGTGAAAATTTAATAAGGGAAGGAGATATTGAAAATATTTAGTAGGCCCAAATATTAACTAAACTTTGGCAATCTTTTAAGAATAGAATCTTTTGTTTTTATCGGGTGTTTAACGATCACCATGAGCAACTTAATGGGCTATTTACAGTTGTCAATTTCTGATTTATGGCCACTTATTCCAGGAAAGGGAGAGGGCCAATGCTATAATACAAACACAGCTTCCATGCCTCACCGGGATTCGAACCCGTATCCGATTCGAACGAATGCTAGAAGCCATCGCTCAGACCACTGCGCCACCGAGGCGACTTATAATTTTGAAAGAGGGGAAAAATAAGACTATGTGCGTTCAAAATCTCCCTTTCTCTGAACTAGCAAGCGGAAACACAACAAAAATCGATCCTTATACCGCTTAAGGATAGGAAAAGGAATTCATGTAGTCTCACTTTCCCGTTCAAAAACGTACGCAAACGCACACCACCCAGCTGCAAACACCCTCGTCTCCCACTTCACCCAACACACGCACCCTCTTGGGGTAGAATCTCTTTGTTGTCAAGAAGCCCCAAAGTGTTTTTACCATCTTAATACCTACAAATGGTAAAAACACGGTGAGTGCCTCTCCTCGCCTCTGTGATTAAACAGACCAAAACAGTTAAACAGACCAGGAAATCGGAAACACTTCTTTCTTTCTTTACGATTGAGATAAAAAAATGAGTTGACTTGGCTCGGCCCGGCTGTGTAAGTGTCTAGGAAAAAGTCCAGCACGGCCGGTAAGTGTTTGGGGAAAAGCATGGCCGTAAGTCTCTGGAGAAAGGTTCAACACGGCCGATAAATGTCTGGCCGCAAGTATGCCGATAAAAGCATGGCCGCAAGTATCTGGCAAAAAGTCCTGCACAGCTATACGTGTCTGAAAAAAGTCCAGCACGGTAGTCCAGCACAGAAGATCAGAGTCTGGATAAAAATCCGGCACGGTCGATAAGTGTATGGAAAAAAGTCCAGCGCGGCGGTAAGTGTCTGAAAAAAAGTCCAGCACGGCCGTAAGTGTCTTTGGAAAAGTCCAGCATGGCCGATAAGTATTTGGGGAAAAGCATGGCCGATAAGTGTCTGGGCGGAAAAGTCCTGCGCGGCTGATAAGAGTTTGAGAAAAAGCATGGCCGCAAGTATCTGACAAAAAGTCCTGCACAGCTATACGTGTCTGAAAAAAGTCCAGCACGGTATATAAGGGTCTCGATAAAAGTCCAGCACAGAAGATCGGAGTCCGGATAAAAATCCAGCACGGTCGATAAGTGTCTGGAAAAAAGTCCAGACTGGCAGTAAGTGTCTGAAAAAAAGTCCAGCACGGCCGTAAGTGTCTTTGGAAAGACCAGCATGGCCGATAAGTATTTGGGAAAAAGCATGACCGTAAGTATCTGGGAAAAAGTCCTGCACGGCTATATGTGTCTGGAAAACGTCCAGCACGGAAAATAAGAGACTGGATAAATGTCAAGCACGGCCGATAAGTGTCTGAGGAAAAGTCCAGCCTGGCGGTAAGTGTTTGGAAAAAAGTCCAGTAGGGTCGTAAGTGTCTGTGAAAAAGTTCAGTACAGCCGATAAGTGTTTGGTAAAACGTCCTTGACAGATAGACAAGCAGGAGAGCGTTTTTAGACATCTATGCATTGTTCTTATCTGCATAACGCATGCGCAACGGGTGTTTGTCGGGCTGAGGACGGCTCTTAAAAATGGCAATGACTTTTGAATCACTTTAATAAACTTCTACATTCAGCAGTTTCTTCTGAAAATTAGTAAGAGACAGACACGGTCATTTTATCAAAGTACGCAAAATTCCGGTTGATGTGAGTAAGATTGAACTAACGGTGGCGCAGGGCTTTAACCCTTTAACGACCATGACCCCAAAATCTTGTATTAATCGTAAATACCATAACGCCCGAAACTGTCTGATGTTTCACTTCTTTGTTTAATAACAACAATTGTGCCTGAGGGTGACTCCTGCGGATCCTTTATAGATCGAGAAAATTTGAAGACACCCACATAGACAGGCGTTTCGAGCGGCTATGGACGTTTGTATGTACGGGCGTCTTGGGCGTTATGGTCGTTAAAGGGTTAAGCGATGGCTTATGATAATTCGTCTGAAAGGGGTCCAGGTTTAAATCCCAATGAGGCATGGATATTGTGTTTTTCTTACGGCCCAAAGCTCTCTCCCTTCCCTGGAACCAGTGACCCTAAATTAGGGACGGGCGACTGCTTCTAGCCCATTGAGTAGCTCACGGTGGTCGTTAAACCTCCAATAAAAAAAATTTAAAATGAACTAACTTTTTCTGTGGCAACCTATCTTATTAGTACTTATAAGATGATCAAACTTTTATAAGATGATATTTGAATAAGCAGACTAACGTGATATTTCTCGTATCCTGTTTGTTCGTAAAGTTTCGAAAGTAGAAAGCTTTGTGAAATATTGCGCGAGGTGTTGTATATTCTTGCGAGAAAATTGTGCAAGTGTTTGTCCACTTTAAAAGGGCACTTTCGAAAATTCTACACAGCTTTCCAAGGCATTATTGGAAAATCGATCTCGGATGATTCAATAAAAGAAACAAAGCCTTACTTTGTTTAAAAGAGAGCAGGAAAAGAAAGAAACGGGGAACGGACATTACATTACAGGAAATTAAATTCTTGTACGTTATCTAAGATCTCAATGCTTAAGTTCGTTCTATTGATTTTCTCAACACTTAGATTATGAAATTTTTGTTTCCACCCCTTTCTGCAATGCAGACATTGCACCGTGTTTCAATCTTGAATCAAAAAATATTGCAAACACTAAGAAAGAAAGAAAGAAGAAACTGCAGCCGAAGTACGTGATTACTTTTTCCTTTGCGAAACTTTTAGTTCAAATTTTAAATATATCTTTGTTAGTTTTTAATAACTTTTGATGCTGTGCTTTCTCTGAACTGTTATTTGCTACAGGAAGACGCAAGAAGATAAATGGCAGTTTCTCATTCCGTGCATTTCTCTTTTTTAATATCCGTAGAAAGCATTAGAAGTGTAATAAATGCTACAGCCTGTACAGGAGTCTATATACGTTGTGCTTTCAAAGTTTCGAAATATTTCGAACGACAGATATGTTGAAATGAAGAGTAATCTCTTTGAAATCACAGTAGTGTGTTCTCCTTCTAACAACAGAAAATAACATAGGGGGACAGTAGCAGAATTCCGACGGTATCATTTTTCGATATTATGCATTGTGGCGTAAAAGTAGTCTTGGACTACTTTACGCTAACTTAAAATATCACCATACTAATAAATTGTTCCTAAATGAAACAAACCTTAACGGCCAGACAAAACATATAACCAGAAGTCAACTTACGGAAACAGTCCTTTATTCGGAATGGAATCACAACACTCTCCACACATTTATCTCAACACTGTTCAATTCTCTCGTACAGCACTTTCTTAACAACGCTCATCATAATCGCTCACAATAATAGCTCTCAATAATCGCTCTTATCAACACGCCTCAATAATCGCTCTCAATAATATCAACACCTCTCTCATACAACAGATCAGTCGTCGCTTTTTATCTCTTGTTCTTATCTTATTACATGCATACGTCACGTGCATTCAACCTCAATTGTGTTGCTAAACGTATTCGTTTGAAGGAAAAGATATTTCGTTAAGCGTGAAGAATACTGAGAATAAACTCAAGAATTACATAGGGAAAGAAACTAAAAATGGAAAGTTAATCTAGAATATACGTCGCAGCATCCAATGTGCACACATCTTTGCAAAATCCATAAGAAATTAAATTTGTTCTTACTGAAATGCCTTTGGCTTTCAATATACACTGAGTGGCTAAATTATTATTACCATTAGACCATTTTTTACAAAGTAGCTACCACGCGAGAATGATGCTGACGCAAGATTGCGACGGTCCAAACTGCGCTACTACTGTACTATCATACGATTAATGATTTTGAACTATTGTACGTATGCAGACCCATGGAGAATTTTGCATTTACCCACGATGATTCAAAATCGTGTTTGAGATTCAAAAAAAAAAAAAAAAAATCTAACGACATCAAACAAAAAATTGAACAAAAAATAAGTCTCTTGTTGTCTAGGATTCTAGCTATCTCACATTTCAAATAATAAAATCGATGTTTAAAATGAAACCATTAGAAAAATCTACAGTTCGTAAGGATCAACACTTCGTACAGTCTATCAATAAAAGACGTGAGTTCCTATGTTGCAAGCAAAGAACTTTAGTGTCAGCAGATGGCGTTGCGAAACGTGAGCTCTACGCTCCACGAGACAGACAGAGATAGAAATCTCGTGTTCCTTGTTACTGAATTTTAAAAACAGAAGATTGAATATCTTTGTGCGATAAGGAACTGTTCTTTTTTTATCGTGCCTAATGAAGGAGCTATCAAGTGTCTGTTTGGTAGCGGCCCTGGACGATTCGTCCAACGACGATTGGTCCAATGCCGATTCGTCCAAAGAGACGATTGGTCCAATGCCGATTGCTCCAATGTTCGATTGGTCCAATGTCTGATTCGTCCAATGCCGATTTGTCCAATGGTACGATTGGTCCAATGCCGATTCGTCCAATGGTACGACTGGTCCAACGTCGATTCGTCCAATGGTATCATCTTACCAACGGTAAACTTTTTTTATTTTCCACAAAGGAATAATAATTTAAATTATTCTCCTCTTTATATCCTTTTGAAAGATAGTTTCCGTATGTTTAGTAACTGTAAACATTTTACATAAACCTGGTAAAAGGCACTGAATGGAGCATTTCTCAGCTGTTTGCAAAGCACCTAGGCCGCTGGCATTTTTTGAAGATTTTAATTTACAATCTAGATATTTGCTATTTGTAAATATGTTATAAAACCTAACAAAAGGCACTCATCCTATCATTTCTCAGGTCTTTGTCTTTACGAGGCACCTAGGCCCCGGGCCTTTTTAGAAGATCTTAAGTTTCAACCTAGATATTTGTTATTTGTAAACATTTTATAAAACCTAATGAAAGGCACTCATCGTATCATTTCTCAGGTCTTTACAAGGCACCTAGGCATCGGACCTTTTTAAAAGATTTTAAGTCACAACCTAGATATTTGGTATTTGTAAACATTTTATAAAACCTTATAAAAGGCACTCAACGAATCATTTCTCAGCTATCTACCAGGCACCTAGGTCGCGGGCCTTTTTAGAAGATTTTAAGTTACAACCTAGATATTGGTAAACATTTTATAAAACTTTATAAAAGGCAATCATCGTATCATTTCTGAAGTCTTTGCAAGGCACCTAGGCCGCGGGCCATTTTAGAAGATTTTAAGTTACAACCTACATATTTGGTATTTGTAAACATTTTATAAAATTTTATAAAAGGCACTCATCGTATCATTTCTGAGGTCTTTGCTAGGCACCTAGGCCGCGGGCCTATGAATAAATATTTCGTGCTTAAATGAAAGCTCAATATTATTAACTTGATTTGATATGTAAACGTTATGAATCTGACATCGGTAGAATTAAACTGTTAAAAAAGCCTAGGCTTAGGGCCTATGCATTAATATTTCGTGTTTAAGTAAAAGCGCAATATTATTAACTTGATTTAATATGTAAACGTTATGAATATCACATCGCTGGAGTAAAAACTGTTGAAAATGCCACTGTCCAAACCCCGACCAGTTGTTTACGTTGGGCAGTTGGCGGAAAACACCAGTGCATTATACAAACAGAAACGGAACACTAGTATTTTATATTATTTCATGTAAAAGAGAAACATTGAAGTTGATAGAACGGCTCGTACATCAGTAACTTCATACGGCAGCAAAGGACAGTATAAGAAGAAAACACGATTCAAAAAAAAAATAAAGAAAATAAATCTATAACCACAATATTACGCGTGAAATGTAACATTATTTTACATTAATTGGACTACCGGTACTTTCGTATAACATTTGAGATAGAATATGAACAGATGAGAATTTTATAGCACGAGTGGCACTTTGGACAGATAGGACGGATTGGGCCCAATCGTCCATTGGACGAATCGGCATTGGACCAATCGTACCTTTGGACTAATTGTCCATTGGACGAATCGGCATTGGACCAATCGACATTGAACCAATCGGCATTGGACCAATCGGCATTGAACCAATCGGCATTGGACCAATCGTCGTTGGACGAATCGTACCAGACCCGTTTGTTAGCACGTATTTTGTACAAACAGATCGTGCTTATGTTATCAGTTTGTCCGTCCATCTACAGACACCATATCTCTCTAACTATTAGTCCGATTTGAAAAATTATTTTTGCATTGGGAAGCTTAAAATGTGCGAATGCTGATCCTTTATTTCGTTTTTTGTTTTTTTACGATGTATGATTTTGCCGCTAGAGGGCGTAAACGCAGATGATGTCGAATTCAAAATACATTTTATTCCATATAATTGCTTCTAAGCATCCGATTGAATTTTTTTTTATCTCTGGATTCCATTTATTTCGAAGAATATATTAGGTATAGTTACTTTTTCTAATTAAGCATAGAGTTTCCGCTACGGGTCATAAAAGTAAACTACGTTTTCCTCGATATATCTTCTTCTAAAACTCCTATTTGAATTTTTTTCAGCGGATACAGCTCTTGATGGAAACTCTTTTGCATATAATATCTCATTTTTGGTAAAGAATGCTTTGGACACCAGGGGGCGTAAGCGTTAATTCTTGTTTCTGATATATTTGCCATAAAATCTGAGCTTCTTAAACCTCAATTGAATTTTTTTTTTTTTGTGGACCGATACTACTCACGTCGAGAAACCTTTTCGGAATGTTTCTTCTTAAAATATTGCAAAGTTTCTCCTTCAGGGGTCGTAGATGTATATCTTATTTTTGTCAATATCTATACTTTTAGGAGTCCGATTTGAAAAGTTTTTTCTTTGCTGGATAGTGTTTCGAATGCGAAATGTTTTTCATATAAATTCAAAATTTTCAAGTAAATCATAGACTTTCCGCTGGGGGGGCGCACAGGTAAATTTCTTTATCTGCGATATTTCTGCTTCTAAAACTCCGATTTGAAAAATTCTTGCTGTGTCGCATACAGCTCCTGATGGGAAATGTTTTTCATATAATTCCTAATATTTGGTAAAGAATGGTTTGTACCATCAGGGAGGCATAAGTGTTAATTTCTGTTTTTGGTGTATTTGCAACAAAATCTGAGCTCCTGAAATCTCGACTGAACTTTTTTTTTCTTGGATCGATACCTCCAATATCGAAAATCCTATTGAGAATACTTTCATCTTAAAACAATGCATGGTTTTCCCGCTGGGGGGGGGGTAGATGCATGCCTTATATTTGTCCATATCTCTGCTTCGAAGAGTCCGATTTAAAAAATATTTCTTTGTTGGAGAGCGTTTCCGCTGCGAAATGTTTCTCATATAAATTCACATTTTTCTTAGCTCATAAGTCTGCAACCAGATGACGTAAGTTCACGATTCCGCTTATAGCAATATCTGCGGGTTTAAAAACCGGATTGGAAACCTTCTTTCTTCGGTCAGATACTATTGCTTTCCATACCGGTTCTATTGACTTTGAATAGCTTTGATAAATTTAATTCTCATCCGAACGGATTCAAAACACGTGCTCATTACACCCGAAAATTCGGTGTCGTCTTTCTTGTAGTTTGTGTACTTTAAAATGGTTCATACGTTTTTCATGTTTATCTCAGTAAATATTCTTAGTTATATTTTCTTTTACCGTTTATACACGATGAAGATTTGGAATCTAAATATTCAAATCCGAAAAAGATCTTAAAACCACCTGAAACTAGATAAATATCTTTATTTGATTATTCACACACTAGTAGATCTTTCAAAACGCCAAGCGTTTCATCTTCAGGTATTACGTGAACAACAAAGATTAGAAACATGTTTCTAATGTCTCTACAAAGATTAGAAACATGTTTCTAATCAGAACATGTTTCAAACAAGATTAGAAACATGTTTCTAATCAGAACATGTTTCTAACAAGATTAGAAACATGTTTCTAATGTCTCAACAAAGATTAGAAACATGTTTCTAACAAGATTAAAACATGTTTCTAATGCCTCAACAAAGATTAGGAACATGTTTCTAATCAGAACATGTTTCTAACAAGATTAGAAACATGTTTCTAATGTCTCAACAAAGATTAGAAACATGTTTCTAATCAGAACATGTTTCTAATGTCTCAACAAAGATTAGAAACATGTTTCTAATCAGAACATGTTTCTAACGAGATTAGAAACATGTTTCCAATGCCTCAACAAAGATTAGAAACATGTTTCTAATGACTCAACAAAGATTCGAAACATGTTTCTAATGCCTCAACAATAATTAGAAACTGGTTTCTAATCAGAACATGTTTCTCATGTCTCAACAAAGATTAGAAACATGTTTCTAATCAGAACATGTTTCTAACAAGATTAGAAACATGTTTCTAATGTCTCAACAAAGATTAGAAACATTCTAATGCCTCAACAAAGATGAGAAACATGTTTCTAATGTCTCAACAAAGATTAGAAGCATGTTTCTAATCAGAATATGTTTCTAACAAGATTAGAAACATGTTTCTAATGCCTCAACAAAGATTAGAAATATGTTTCTAATGCCTCAACAAAGATGAGAAACATGTTTCTAATGCCTCAACAAAGATTAGAAATATGTTTCTAATGCCTCAACAAAGATGAGAAACATGTTTCTAATGTATCAACAAAGATTAGAAACATGTTTCTAATCAGAATATGTTTCTAACAAGATTAGAAACATGTTTCTAATGCCTCAACAAAGACTAGAAACATGTTTCTAATGCCTCAACAAAGATGAGAAACATGTTTCTAATGCCTCAACAAAGATGAGAAACATGTTTCTAATGTCTCAACAAAGATTAGAAACATGTTTCTAATCAGAACATGTATCTAACAAGTTTAGAAACATGTTTCTAATGGCTCAACAAAGATTAGAAACATGTTTCTAATGCCTCAACAAAGATTAGAAACATGTTTCTAATGCCTCAACAAAGATTAGAAACATGTTTCTAATGCCTCAACAAAGATTAGAAACATGTTTCTAATGCCTCAACAAAGATTAGAAACATGTTTCTAATGCCTCAACAAAGATTAGAAACATGTTTCTAATGCCTCAACAAAGATTAGAAACATGTTTCTAATGCCGCAACAAAGATTAGAAACATGTTTCTAATCAGAACATGCTTTAACAAGATTAGAAACATCCGTCGATTAGCTGTAACGGCTCTTTTGAGGCTTCGACGTCCTATATCACTGATGTTCTTTTGTCTGCCGGTAGGTTTTGCTGCTTCAGGCACGCCATGTGTCTTCCACTTATTCAGTACATCCAAAACAGTTGACTTGGGTATGTTTAAACACCTCGCGGTTTCTCTTATGGACAACCCACTAATATAACACCCAAGAATCTTTCCTTTCCCAAAGTCAGTTCTGCGACATTTTTACTCAACCTTACAGTGCGATATGATCGCGGTCAGCTACAAGCTTGTTTTATACCGTTTGCAGCTGTACCGTGCATCTCAACAACGCAGCGGATCTATTCATTTGCTTTTGAATGGGTGTCCGGTGACTTTTGTCAATATAGTGTACTTTTTCTAATTCTTCAGACCGACCCAGCTAAAAAAATTTTAATCTTATTTAGGTGTGATAGATAAATCAAAGAAATCATTTTCCCAAGAGATTCTGGGAATTTTGAGGGTACTATGTAATAATTAATTTCAGGGTGCTTTAAAGAAACCTATTTAGAAAGCATTTCCCGTAAATTGCAGATCTGTTTTCCATGACTGCGTTTCTGTTCCACAGAAGAGGTGAAGCGAATTCTCACATAAGACGCATGAGACCGTTATTTCGACACAGGCTGTTTGACATAATAAGCCTGCATTGTGTCTTTAGAACTAAGTCAATAAAGCAGGACAATAAAGCTTGCTCTTCGCGCTTTCAGGATAGCCAACACGCTTCAAAAGCCAATCAATGACCCACTTCTAGATAATAGCCCTTGTTAATGTACTCCATATTAAGTTTCCCTAAAACCTTGAATCCCGCATCTGTTAGCATATGGCATCGGTCTGTGAAGGCAAGAAGATACATTAAATGCCAAATATCATTATCTTCATGGAATATTTAGTAGTATACTTCACACGCATTTTTCTTTGCAAGGTGTAAGTTACCCTGGGGCAATTATCCTGTCCTGCCGCAAAGGTTTTACATGGATTAATTGAACTCACTAACGGGAAAGAATTGGGATGTTGCAATAGCAATCCCCATCTACGGAAGATCCCCAAACCCGGGCAAACACGAAATTCCTATTTCCACTCCCATTTCTCCTGGTAACCCAATTTAAAATCAAATCCACGCTGGAAAAATTGTTCGCCAACACGAAACAGTGGTACCAACTGGTCCTTTATTGAAATAAACAAGGAGAAAGATTTCTCTACAATTATACAGTGAACTATTATTTGAATAAAAATTCTCCAATAACAAAGACCAAATGATAAATATTTACAATCACTAATATCACAACAATCAAACAACGAAGAGTGCACAGCAATCAAAAAATTATTATGAGCTCCAAATAATACGTGGTAAAATTATAATACGAAATGAAAATGGACAAGAGAAAAACAATAAAAAATAAACAATCAAGCACGCTAAATTCACTGAAAAATTATGATTGACATATATAAAGAGGTTGTCCAAAATAATGGAAACACCTCGCTGATAACAGTGACTTTGGTATGCGCTGCTTTTTGAGCAAAAAGAACGTGTAGCTACAATTTTTTTAAATGTTGCTTATAGTCTCAAGGGTCTGTGTGATTGCATTATAAATCGGTGTTTGCGTAATTTTGTTCCAGGTGAAGGCACAATGAAAGACCTGTCGGAGTTCCAAAAAGGGCAGATTGTAGGAGCCCGTCTGGTTGGTGCGACGGTACCCACAGTGGCACAGGTATTGGAGGTATCGAGAGGTACCGTGTCTAATATATATGTACAGGGTAGGATACAGGGTATTCTTTCTAGCATGTATTAAGTTGGTGGTTATAATGTTATACGGAGTATCTGTTTCGAAATTCATTAAGAGGGTGAAAAATGCAGAAGTTAGGCGCCACTCCGGTGGCGCTGTGGTCTCATCGCATGCTTTTGACCATTCGTCCTAGTGAGTCCGGGTTCGAATCCCATTTAGACATGGATATTGTGTTTTTCTTGTGGCAGTTGGTCTCCCTCTTTCTTGGAGCCAGTGGCCCTAACTTAGGACTGGGCACTGCTTATAGTCCATCGAATTGCTCATGGTGGTGTCGTTAAACCCCAAACGAAAAAAAAAAAGACACAACTTTGACGAATTCCACAAAGAAGAAGAATTTCGTCTGTCCTCCGAAGAGGACAATGAGTTGTTAACATTTAGTAGATACGTTCAAACCTCCTGCTAATTTATTCAGAGCTCCCGAAATTGGACGAATTGTTAACAAGGTAGGTCTTGGTTATTCTCCAAAGAGACTAAGAATTTGGTGGTCCGTAATATTGATGTCCATGACTAAACCTGCAATTTTTTTACAGAGCTACCTACCATAGTTTGAACAATTGCGCAAAGAAGAATATCGGTTGTGCTAGGAAGTTCGGGACGTTTATTAGGAAAGTTCATGAGAGACTAAATCTATTTATTTATTCAGAGCTTCCAACCTTTTAATTAATTCAGAGCTTCCAACCTTTTATTTATTCTGAGCTTCCGAAGTTTAGAAGTTTTGCCATGACTTCCGTACGCAGTCATAACCCTGGAGCTTTGCTCTTGAAAAACCAAACAATTTGGCTGCAATAGTTACAGACACTCGTGCTGAACGGGCTCCCACAATTTTGTCCTCTTTGGCAGTCTGGCAGGTCCCCCATTTCCCCGAGCGCTTATACAAACTGCTGCTGAACACAACTTGTACTACACATGTAGCCACGATCTTATATTAAGAGCTTGGAGTTAAATGCGGCCTAATCCCAGGCTATATTCCATCATATTACAAATACCAATCACAACCTATTCTCGAAAACCACAATCACATCATGTATTGGGACCAGCCTATCATCACAGACAAGACCGCTGACCACAATCTACCTGAAGTTGAAATTCCAGACAAAAAACTGAGAGAGGCAAAACTATCATCACAGATAAGACCTTTGACCAAAATCGACCTGACATCATAATTGTAGACAAAAAACTGAGAGTGACAAAACTATCATCACAGATAAGACCATTGACCACAATGGACCTGATATCATAATTGTAGACAAAAAACAGAGAGGGACAAAACTATTATCTCCGATAAGACCATTGATCACAATCGACCTGACATTGTAATTGAAGACAAAAACTGAGAGAGGCAAAACTATCATCACAGCTCGACCCAACATTGTAATTGACCACAGTCGACCCAACATTGTAATTGTAGACCAAAAACTGAGAGAAGCAAAACTATCATCACAGACAAAAAAACTGAGAGAGGCAAAACTATCATTATTGACCATAATCGACCTAACCCTATAATTGTAGATGAAGAACTGAGAGACATAGACGAAAACTGAATGGAAATTGTAATCGTAGACAAAAAATTGAAAGAGGCGAAATTATGATCACAGACAAAAAACTGAGTGAGACAAAACTATCATTATTGAAAACAATCGACCAGACACCATAATTGTAGACGAAAAACAGAGAGACAAAATTATTATCACAAATAAGACCACTGACCACAATCGACCTGGCATCGTAGTTGTAGACAAAAAACTGAGAGAGGCAAAACTATCTTCACAGATATGACCATTGACCACAATCGACATGACATTGTAATTGTAGACAAAACCCTGAAGAAAACGCGACTGATAATTGCAGCAGTTACACTTACAAAAGCCTCCAAGAAACAATGTCTGAGAAAATATCGAAACTTGATAACCTGTGACTGGAAATTCAAGGGATCTTGAAATGAAGATTGTCAAAGAACGAGCTAGTTGTCATTTCGGCAACCGCAGTGGTACCAAATAACTTTCTGATAGATCTCAAGGAATTAGAATTGCCACAGAAACTGCTTCACCCAATACAAAGGGCAGTCATTCTACAAACGTGCCATATCACTAGAAAATTCCTGTGTTTTCAGGTTTGAGATGAGTACTTCCGCCTTTTTCTCACCCGGCCTGGCCGAGAGTGTAGACATGAGAAATAATTATACAGCAAGAATTATAATAATAATAGGAGCGATAATAATAAAAATAAATTCAAGAATAATTAGTAATTTCCAGAAAAGATATTTATAAATGAAAGCTCTGTTCAATAGGGGACCAAGGGACCGTGCGGTATAATCAAGCTCCGATTGCTTCAAGACACAGTCGGGGAAATTTTCTGCTTGATACCACGCCGCCGTGTTTCCGAATGTATAGCCCAGAATGACATCCATACATCTTACCAACGCAGGCTGTATTATGCTGTAGAGTATTCTCGCTTATCCTATTCATTTTATCCCTTAAAGTCACGTCTACTTGTCCACATGCGGGGTTAGTTTTGTCTTATTTCGGGCATTTCTTCATTTGTAACTTTTTTATGCCGAGATTTGTACACTCAGTAGACAAAACATAAGAGATAGCGGTGATGGGCAGTTCACATGGGGATCCCCTGAGCAGAATGGAACAGACCCAAACCGCATGACGGCGATAAACGGTGTGACAGCAGGGCTTAGAAACAGTGCATCGCAAAAGGCGAACATGGGTAAATGATGATCTGAGGGACCTTGATCGTGAACTCATTGTCGGCACAAGACATGTGGGTCATTCTATTGCTTAACTGGTATGAACCCTAGCGTTCCCGAGGGCAACCGTATTAAGGGCGTTCGGCGAGTATACCATAGACGGACGTACCAGCGTCCAGAGCGCAATCGGTGTTCAATCACACGGCATTGACGTAGACTATCCAGGTTCATGAAGACCAACCGATTTGCAAAGGCTACGCAAATCACGTCAAAGTTTAATGTCGGAGACTCAAGTACCTTGAACGAGTGAACGGGACGATGCGCTCTGCTTACCCTGGGCTACGGGAGCCGAAGTTCTTCACGTGTGCCACAGTTCACGTCTCGTCACCGGACATGACACCTCGTCTAGTGCCGGGAATATAAAAACTGCACCTCTGCAAGATGATGCCGCGTCGTGTGGTTAGATGAATCTCATCTTTAGTTGTACCGAGCTGACGGAAGGGTGCGGATGTGCAGTCGGCAGATGAGGCCACAGCACCGTTGTGCCTAATTGGCTCTGTTTAAGGCGCTTGTGTCTCTGTTTAAGGCGTTTGTGTCTCTGTTTAAGGTGCATACGTCTCTGTTTAAGGCGTTTGTGTCTCTGTTTAAGGCGCTTGTGTCTCTGCTTAAGATGCTTGTGTCTCTGTTTAGGGCGCTTGTGTCTCTGTTTAAGGCGCTTGTGTCTCTGTTTAAGGTGCTTGTGTCTCTGTTTAGGGCACTTGTGTCTCTGTTTAAGGCGCTTGTGTCTCTGCTCAAGATACTTGTGTCTCTGTTTAAGGTGCTTATGTCTCTGTTTAGGGCGCTTGTGTCTCTGTTTAGGGCGCTTGTGTCTCTGTTTAAGGGGCTTGTGTCTCTGTTTAAAGCGCTTGTGTTTCTGTTTAAGGCGCTGTTTGCTCAAGGAGCTTGTGTCTCTATTTAAGGCGCTTGTGTCTCTTCTGAAGGGACTCATAAGGTCCTTTAGTGAGTTTGAAGGAGTCCACTGCTACGCGCTACCAGCATATGTGTTGGGTGATCGCCCACACGCTTTCATGGCCTTCGAGAATCATGCAGTCGGTGGTCTGTTCCAGTAGGACAGTACCCGTTCCATCGGGCTGCAACTTACCAGACATGTCCCGAGAAACATTCATCTGAGGTCGGAAACATCCAGTGTCACCGCGAGGTCCCCGTATGTGAACCCTGTTGAACATCTCTGGAATGCCGTGGAAGGGATCATGAAATCAATGGATTCTGGACAGAAGTCTCAGGTAGTTTTGTGGACAATATTGCAACAGGCATGGATCTCTTGGATGAGGGTTTCCAGAGAACTTCCTCTAGAAACCCTCTGATATCTGGTGGAGCAAATCCTTCTCGTGTATAGGTTGTTATTCGCGCTAGAGGAGGACTAGCACACTCTTTGTTTCGTACCTCTAATGTTTCTACAAATTGAGTTTATATTTTATTTTCAGAATGGATCCAAAAGACGTGATCATCCTATGGGATGATTCACTCGGGACTGAATACTTATTATGTCAAATATATGAGATGGGGAATATACAATAAACATGAAACCCAAACGGAGCGGTTCTTTATACCATTACGAAGCAGTCGACATGCATTACCTGTGAACCAAATGTCTCCCCGGCAGCTGGGTGGGAGATTCCTCGGGACTGAAAACTTATAATGTGGAATATATGACATAGGGAATATACGATGAGCGTGAAACCCGAACGGAGCGGTTCTTTATACCCTAATGAAGCAGTCGACATGCATTACCTGTGAACAAAATGTCTTCCTGGCAGCTGGGTGGGTGAATCCTAAGGACTGAAAACTTATTAAGTGAAATATATATGATATAGGTAATATACGATGAGCGTGAAACCCGAACGGAGCGGTTCTTTATACCCGGACGAAGCAGTCGAAATGCATTACCTGTGAACAAAATGTCTCCCTGGCAGCTGGGTAGGTGATTCATTTGGGGTTGAACACTTATTATGAAGAATATCATCATCATCAACCATTATCAATCCACTGCTGGACGAAGGTCTCCCCAAGTTTCTTCCACAATGGTCTGTCTTGTGCCAGTCTCCTTCATATTACTCCCGCATACTTCCGAATTTCATCCACCCATCTCCCATGTGGTCTTCTTCTGTGTCTTTTCCTGTCCCTTGTAATCCAATCTAAAATTTCGGCTGTCCATCGATGGTCTGTCCTTCTGGCAGTATGTCCAGCCCATTGCCATTTCAGGTATTTAACTCTGATCATGATGTCTTCCACTCTTGTCATTTTTCGGATGCACGAGTTCCTCTTCTTATCTCTCCTGGGGACACCAAGCATGAACCTCTCCATGCTACTTTGATTTGTCTGCAGTCTTTGTATGTCTCTTTTAGTTAAGGTCCACGTCCCTGCACCATACGTAAGAAGTGGAAGGATGCATTGATCAAACACTTCTTTTAAAACATAATGACATATTGCTCTTGAAAATTATGTTGTTTCTTCCAAAAGCTCTCCAGGCAAGTTTTGTACGCCGCTTAATTTCTTCATCAATGTGACCATCACGTGATATCTGCTTTCCAAGATAAACGTACGTGTCTGTTATCTCCAGCTTTTCTCCATCAATCGATAAATCTTCATTTCTTGTAAAAGCATTGAACATCACTTTTGTCTTCTGAAAGTTCATTTTTAATCCCACTTCTTTACTCTCGTCAGCAAGTTCCCGGATCATACTCTGCAGCTCTGATGGGGTAGTTGCAAAAACGACTACATCATCAGCAAAACGAAGGTTGGTTAGATAATCTCCATTAATCTTTATCCCTTTGTTTTCCCAGTTCAGTGATTGAAAGACATTTTTCAATGTGGCATTAAAGAGCTTCGGAGATATGGTGTCACCTTGTCTCACACCCTTTCCAATTTTTATGTGTGTTGTATTTTCAAACAGCCGAATATTTGCACTTGCATTTTCATAGATTTTATTAATAATACACTGCCGGACAATTGCTAAGGACGGATGACAATAGCAACGATAGCAACCATAAAATGGAAGGCAGGAAAATGTGGAAATTACCATAAGTGCGGGATACAGTACGACGTGTTGTGCGTATGCAAATTTTGGATTGCCGAACTTGTTCGTGACGTCATAGCGCTGATAAGAGATATAAAGGATTTGACGCGTATTGACCGTTGTTGTTCAAACGCAAAGTTGAAAGGGAAAGAATCAATTGACGAACTTGAAATTTTCAGTATGTCTTCCCGACATCACCTAGATGATTTTACGCGTGGCAGTATTATTGGCAAGATTGAAGAAGGGCGAAAAATAACAGATGTTGCCAGGAAGTTCGACGTCAGCCACAGTGTTGTTTCAAGTCTTTGGAAATCATTTCAAACAAATGGAGAGTGTAGAAAACGTCACGGGGGAGGTCGTGTTCGCAGTACGACACCTGCAGAAGATCGGTACATAGTGCTATCAACAAAAAGACACCGGCGCAGCACAGCTAGTGAGGTAGCAAATCAGTTTATGGCTGCTACTGGCAAGCAGATCTCCCGAAAAACTGTCGCCAGACGTTTGCATGAAGGAGGACTATACGCCCGCCGTCCTGTTGTGTGCATCCCATTGTCCAGACGTCACCGTACCGCCCGTTTGAAATGGTGCCATCAACATCGCAATTGGACTGGTAACGACTGGTCTGCTGTCCTCTTCTCAGATGAGAGTAGATACAGTCTATCGTCTGATTGTCGACCACAACTGATCTGGCGTGATAGTGGTACTGCATATTGTCCAGCAAACATACAGGAAAGGGACCGATATCCGACATGTAGTGTCATGGTATGGGATGGCATCATGATCAATGGCCGTACGTCCCTCTATGTGCTTCCAACTGGGACTATGACTGGCCAACGATACATTAATGATGTTCTGCTACCTCATGTTCGCATGTTCCGTGGTGCTGTCGGTGATAGATTCATTTTCATGGACGACAACGCTACATATCATCGAACAGGCGATGTCCAGGAGCGTCTTGAGAGCAAGGATATTCAACGCCTCGTATGGCCAGCACGTTCTCCAGATCTGAATCTCATTGAAAATGTGTGGGATGCTTTGGGGAGGAGTCTTGCTGGTCGCCAATGCCCTCCAATAAATAAGGACACCCTCATCCGTGCACTGACAGAGGAATGGGATAAATTACCCCAACAGCTGCTTGATAATGTTGTGCAAAGCATGACACGACGTGTGGAATCTTGCATCGCCCTCCATGGTGGCCATATCCCGTATTGACATCTTACGCCGGAACGCCTGCGGACGGTAATTGCATTTATTTCACGTTTACGTATTCTGCACAAAATGGCCTGTTTGTCCCTTGAACACGTTCCAAAGCCTTCTGGATTTCAGAGCACAATAAATTGTCTTTCTTGTAATGTCCTGGCATTCTGACATTATTTTATTTCACTTGGCATCCAACCACAGTTACTTTTTTATGCGCTATAGAGCCGTTTATGATCCGTCCTTAGCAATTGTCCAGCAGTGTATTAATGTACGCATCTTCAATACCGCACGATTTCAGAGCCATTGTAACTGCTGATGGGTTTCACCGAATCAAAGGCTTTTTCGTAATCGATAAAAGACATGCACAATGGAAGTAGTATATGACATGGGAAATACATGTATAAGATGAGCGTGGAAATCCGGCTCTTTATTCCCTGACGAAGCAGTCGACATGCATTACGAGTAAATGAAATGTATACTCGGCAGTTGTATAGCGACACACTGATGCGTCATCGGTCTAGTAGTGGTGGAGTAACAGCGTGTCTCCGCAGAGAGTTTAACCGAGGAGTTCGAATAAAAATGGTGTAATCAATTGAAGACCGGGTGTTCATTGTGCGTCTGTACTGTCTAATCGGTTCCTTCAAAAAAGGCCAGAAGGAGTTTCTGAAGAAATTTGGTGGGCGTAAACCACTCACCAGAGCCACAATTTCGAAGGTGAAGAGAATGGGGACCTTGGTGGAACCGCATACGGGCGGACGACCCCAGATGGCGGAGGACACAATACAGTATGTGAAGCAGCGGTTATTGCCCCCACGAAAATCTGTTTGGCGGCTATCCCAAGAAATTGGACCATCATTTTCGACAGGTCAAAGACCAGCCAAACAGGCGAATATTAAGCGGTACCGTATCACGGCTGTCAACGAGTTACAGCCACCGGATCTTGCAAAGCGATTGGCATATTAGTAGAAACAAAAAATTCGTGCTCGATGATAACAGACATCAGAAAACAGGCTGCCAAAGCTTGATGAATATCACGATCAGAAGCACCAAGGTCTCGGTTACTAAAAGACGACATTTATTTACAATTCAAAAGATGTACACCACATCAAGAAGTTAAAAATCAGGGAAAAGATCTTTCGGGACTTCTAAAGCACCCATCTTCAGGTAGAGTGACACAGAATGAATGGCTCACATGCACATTTATATACACTGCTGGACAATTGCTAAGGACGGATCATAAACGGCTATATAGCGCATAAAAAGTAAGTGTGGTTGGATGCCAAGTGAAATAAAATAATGTCAGAATGCCAGGACATTACAAGACAGACAATTCATTGTGCTCTGAAATCCAGAAGGCCGTGTTCAAGGGACAAACAGGCCATTTTGTTCAGAATACGTATACCTGAAAAAAATGCAATTACCGTCCGCAGGCGTTCAATACGGGATATGGCCACCATGGAGGGCGATGCAAGATTCCACACGTCGTGTCATGCTTTGCACAACATTATCAAGCAGCTGTTGTGGTAATTTGTCCCATTCCTCTGTCAGTGCTCGGATGAGGGTGTCGTTGTTTATTGGAGGGCATTGCCGACCAGCAAGACTCCTCCCCAAAGCATCCCACACATTTTCAATGAGATTCAGATTTGGAGAACGTGTTGGCCATACGAGGCGTTGAATATCCTCGCTCTCAAGACACTCCTGGACAGCGACTGTTGGATGACATGTTGCGTTGTTGTCCATGAAAATGAATCTATCACCGACAGCACCACGGAACATGCGAACATGAGGTAGCAGAACATCATTAATGTATCGTTGGCCAGTCATAGTCCCAGTTGGAAGCACATAGAGGGACGTATGGCCATTGATCATGATGCCAGCCCATACCATGACACTACATGTCGGATATCGGTCCCTTTCCTGTATGTTTGCTGGACAATATGCAGTACCACTATCACGCCAGATCAGTTGTCGTCGACAATCAGACGATAGACTGTATCTACTCTCATCTGAGAAAAGGACAGCAGACCAGTCGTTATCAGTCCAGTTGCGATGTTGATGGCACCATTGCAAACGGGCGGTACGGGACGTCTGGACAATGGGATGCACACAACAGGACGGCGAGGGCGTATAGTCCTCCTTCATGCAAACGTCTGGCGACAGTTTTTCGGGAGATCCGCTTGCCAGTAGCAGCCATAAACTGATTTGCTACATCACTAGCTGTGCTGCGCCGGTGTCATTTTGTTAATAGCACTATGTACCGATCTTCTGCAGGTGTCGTACTGCGAACACGACCTCCCCCCGTGACGTTTGCTACACTCTCCATTTGTTTGAAATGATTTCCAAAGCCTTGAAACAACACTGTGGCTGACGTCCAACTCCCTGGCAACATGTGTTATTTTTCGCCCTTCTTCAATCTTGCCAATAATACGGCCACGCGTAAAATCATCTAAATGATGTCGGGAAGACATACTGAAAATTGCAAGTTCTTCAATTGATTCTTTCCCTTTCAACTTTGCGTTTGAACAACAACGGTCAATACGCGTCAAATCCTTTATATCTCTTATCAGCGATATGACGTCACGAACAAGTTCGGCAATCCAAAATTTGCATACGCACAACACGTCTTACTGTATCCCGCACTTATGCTAATTTCCACATTTTCCTGCCTTCCATTTTATGGTTGCTATCGTTGCCATTGTCATCCGTCCTTAGCAATTGTCCGGAAGTGTATAAGTGGAAAGTAGACCATCATGCCCTGCTAGGGAGGTAGTAACGTGTGGCCAACGGATAATCTGTAATAATGTATAAAAAATAATAATTGAACAAAATGAAACTTTAGTGTTTTATACAACATTAGTGATGTGGTCGAACTCGTTCATTAAGTTCAGCCAGGGTTGGGGGACGAGCACAGGGGGCTTATCATTACAGCAGATTGAGGCGAATTTGTAAATACATAAGCTTTCTGCAAATAATAAGGCATATTTGTTTGGAACTGTCGCAATAATTGTTGTTTGTACCCAATTAGGGTTATATTCACCTTCAAGAACAGTCCTACTTAAAGCAGTTGGCAGTAATCCTCGGCGTACAGTGTGTTGGTGTTCTGCCATTCTCACCCCTAAATTACGGAGGGTAGAACCGATATTACATGAATCTGTAAGATCTGGTACGTTTGAGGAAAGCGGTACGTTGTACACACCGCATTTCTTATGCAGAGGTATTCGATCACGATCTCTGCACACAGGTTTAAAGTTATTGAGTGTATGAACGCCAAAATCAAGGTCGTACTTTGGACATATATTCTTAAGCATGTTTTCAAGAAGAGGAAGAAAACCAATAGCACCAATAAACTTAGGAGTGAAAATAAAACTTTGCAAAGAAGTGAAAGTCAAACGATTATAATCCTGTACCAGTTTAAATACGGTCGTAGCTGAATAGCCGAACATTTGTGCAATCTGAACAATTTTAATTAAGTTCTTTGTGCCGTAGTTGATTAGAGGAAGAGTGTAAAAACGAGCGTCTTACCAAGAAACGTAAAGCAGCAAGCTTATGAGACGAAGGGTGTGCTGAATCAAATGGGTTGCCAAATTTCTCGCCGAAAACCCCGACTGGACATACTATACCGTGCAAATTAATTGGGACAAGATATTTTATTCTCAGAATTGTAATGTGATCGCCAGTTGATGTCGGAAACCCACGTAAACCGGTTTTATCAGCTGTGAGGTGGTGTGACTGTTAGAACTTGATAGTAAGAATGTGGTTTGACCGGTTTTAAACAGGAAATAGACGCTTCAGTTATGAGCTTTCGTGTGTGACAGGTGGATGTTATTTTTTGCTCTCTGTGAGTACGTGTTGCTTTCGTGTATTGAAAAATGGATATTTGCTCAAGGAAGCGTGCACAAATAATTGCTCTGAAGGATCACACTTCTATGAGAGTGAGAGATATCGCTTCTGCAGCTGGTGTAGGCAAATCAAGTGCATCAAGACTGCTTACGCGATACAATATATCTGGATCATCGATTCCAAAAAAGAGAGGTAAATGTGGAAGGAAACGAAAAACTACTGAACGAACCGATAAATATCTAATCAGAAATAGTAAAATGAATCCAAAAAAAAAAAAAACCCATCCTTCAAAGAGATTTATTGGCTAGCGGTTGTGATGTTAGTGTATCAACTGTACGCCGTTGGCTTCTGGAAGTTGGCAGGAAGGCAAGAAGACCAACGTAGAAACAATATTTGAATGCGAAAATGAAGGTAAAAAGTTTAGCATGGGCCAAAAAATATAAATCATGGACTGCTGACGACCGGAAAAAGGCTATTTTCAGTGATGAAACTCATTTATTTGTGCAGGATTACCAAGCAGATGTAGTTAGACGAAGCAACTGTCAACACTAAAGACCTGAGCATGTCAAACAAACTATAAAACGCCCTCTTAAACAGATTATTTGAGGGTTTTTTCACATCAAATGGCACTGGAAGCTTAGTTCCTGTTCAAGGTATGATGAATTCAGCCAAGTACGTAGAATTATTACAACGTAGGATTGTTCCATTCTTGCAAACCTTTGACGGGACATTTCAACATGACTTGGCCCCATGTCACAATTCGAAATTGGTCAAGAATTTCATGCTGGAAAATCAAATTCATTTGCTTGATTGGCCTGGAAATTCACCAGACATAAATCCCATGTGGAATATTTTGAAGAGACGTTTAAGTAAAATGGACTGTACAACCAAAGAACGCATGATAACGAATGCTATAAAAGTGTGGCTCCACGATTATGAAGTCCAAAATATGTGCACTCAATTAGTGGAGTCAATGCCAAAACGAATTCAAGAGGTCATTTCTGCTAAAGGAGGACATACTTCATACTAATACAGGTATTTATCGATGTATATGAAGGCCTAGAATGATTTAAAGGCATAGTTTTGGAAAAAAGAGTGATTTTTTACTTTGTCCCAATTAATTTGCACAGGATAGTAACATGGTTTACTGACGAAGCATGGTTCCATTTATCCATCTATGTAAACTCGCAAAATACACAGGTGTGTGTGTGTGCCAGGTATAATCCCCACGCCGTCCATGTAGATCCAGTGAAAATCGGTGTCTGCTGTGCGGTGTCCCGGGGCCGTATCGTTGGGTAAATCTTTTTTAAAGATGGAGTGACTACCGACTGATACTTGGAAATCTTTAATGAGTTTGTGAACCAGCTGGATGATGAACTTGCAGATGGTTACTTTCAACAGGACGGTGCAACGTGCCACGTCTCCAATACGTGCACGACAGAAATTTGCACCTTTTTCCAGGACAGGATTATCTTCAAAGACCTGTGGCCACGTAGGTCTCCCGTCCTGACAACCCAGATTACCTTCTCTGGGGGCTCTTTTAAAGCAAGGTTTTTGCCAACAAGCCAAATACGATTGAGGAACTGAAAGACAACATCACACGTGAAATTTCTGCCATCGACATTGCGTAGCAATGTCGCACATTCGCCGATATGGAGCATCGAGTGAATATGTGCCTGGACACTGGCGGTGGGCAGTTCCAGCGTCTTCTATGAGACCTCCTATTTTGTCATGGATCAAGGTATGCTTTACATTAATTTCATTGAAATGTGCCTTTGCAATCATGAGTTAATTAAAATAAATGTTCAGTTTTGAGTAAATCACCCTGCATCAGAGAATTCGATTTAATTATTCTTTTTAATGGTGATTACTGTGTCTTTTTTTATTTTGAAATACACTACTTCGGTGTTCACTCTCATATCGAAATTTTATTTGCAGTGCGGTCGCATACGGTTCTGAAAACTGGACAGCTTCTTATTCACGATACGACAGAGCGAGACAACTTTCTGAGTTACAAGTGTCAAACTCGGCACCGGCTAACGGGAGAAATGGTCAAGAGCGTAAATGCAGCCAAGGCTTCAGTCTCAGGTATGAATTAAGGTATTTTAGTTTGCTTCAAGTGCATGAAACTAAAGGCCAAGTTGATTTTAAATATTCTGCGATGAAGTACCACAAAGATGGCAGTATCGTCATTCACGCAAGGAACGCTTATAACGAAGTAAATCCGTTTATTTTCCTGGTGTAAATTTGTATAAAGATTCGCCAAGCTTTCACACTCCACTGGGAGACTTTCTCAAAGCAATGTAAACATAAAATGCAGGAATTCTCTGCATTTTATGTTTACAGTGTCTTGAGAAAGCCTCCCAGTGGAGTGTGAAAGCTTGGCAAATATTTATACAAATTTACACCAGGAAAATCATCATCATCATCATCATCATTGTCAACCATTATCAATCCACTGCTGGACGAAGGTCTCCCCAAGTTTCCTCCACAACGGTCTGTCTTGTGCCGGTCTGTCTTGTACACTCACCAACCCGCTTGGCCAGCGTGGTGAGTTATGGCCAAACCCCTCCAAAATGACTCCACACCAGGAAAATAAACGGATTTATTTTGCTATAACCGTTCCTTGCGTGCATTATAAGAAGGTAACTTATTTGGTTTGTCTGAATGGCGTAGTAAACGAATGGAATTCAGATTGTGTTAAATTTTTCTTGAATAATCTACAAATCTTAGTTAACGTTTAAAAAGTTAAGTTGTGAGCTGAAACTGGGTTGAGTGAATAAAAATATGCATAAATAATAATACGAAATGTTTGAAGTACGTACCGCGATTTGTCGTTATTGTAAACAGTTCCAACACAGCGACTATTAATCATATTAACAAATCTTAATACACGTTACAGAGTAAGTTTATCAAGTGCTATTGTCGGACACCGTGATATTTTACCGAACTATTCTGCATCCCATCAGATGATTTTGCTAGATTTCTAATGGTCATTTACGATGTTCTGCTGCAGGTTAAAGTGTTCTATCAGCCACGGTTGCGCAGTGGTCTAAGCGATGGCCTCTGATCATTCATCAGAAAGGGGTCCGGGTTCGAATCCCGGTGAGGCATGGATGTTGTGTTTGTTTTACGGCACTGGCTCTCTCCCTTCCCTGGAACCAGTGACCCTAAAATAGGGACCGGCGACTGCTTATAGCTCATTGAGTTGCTTACGGTAGTCGTTAAACCTCCAATAAAAAAAATGGGTTCTACCGGTTTCATTGCGGGTATAAGGTAACTTTTTACTGAATTTTGCAAGTCAACCGGAACTTCGCAAGTCTAATTCTACAGGCTACTCACTTCCTCAGCTAAGGTAATTTATCACTGAATTTCGCAAGTCTCGGATTTCGAAGAATTTTCAAGTCTAAGGTAACTTTATTACTGAATTTCGCAATATTTTTTAAGTATCCTGAATTTCGAATTTTATCCTGAATTTCAAGTATCCTGAAATAATTTTATTTCACGTATCCTGGAAGAATTTTTAAGTAACCTGATTTTGAATTTTATCCTGAATTTCGCAAGAATTTTCAAGCAAGTCTAAGGTAATGTTATCACTGAGTTTCGCAAGTCGACCTGAATTTTGCAAGTCTAACTCTACAGGCTGCTCACTTCCTTAGCTTTTACGGAAGGTTGACCAGTTCTGCTGCAAGGTACGACGCCATATCTGCAACTTGTACTATGAGCTGCAAGGTTCAGAAGTTTCTATTGCAGGTTGCTCTACCGTAGTGAGAAGTTCTGCCGGAAGTTTCAAATTCAGTTCTGTAATTTTTTTACTCTAGGCTGTGTGGTTCAGAAATCTTTACAGTTCCGGTTACCTGGACGCAGTAAGGAACCTTTCTGCAAGTTACGAATCCCTTTTCGGAATATCTACTGATATCTTCGACGTTCTGAAATTTCCACTGCCTGTTACTCCGCTGTATTGCGTGAAAACGCTTATTTGTCCGTGACGAAGATCCTAGTCGCGCCATCTTACTCCGGAGTAAGTTGCTCTCCCAACTAATCCGCACGACGGTAATGTACCACTGCAGAATTTTCGTCATGACACACGCTTTACCTCTGTTGTACTTCACAAAGGAGAAATTCTGCTACAAGTGTCGAATGCAGTTCCGCATTTTCCACAGTAGGTTCCGTAGTTCTGAAATCTTTACGTCCGGTTACCGAACATTGTTAGAAACATTATTGGAAGTTACGAAGGCGTTTCCACAAATTCTATTGTGGTCTGTGAAGTTATGTGAAGTTTTTACTACCAGTTAACCACTCGTAATAAGCAGTCATACTGCAAGTTAGGGAATCATTTCAGAAACTTCTACCGTGTTCTGATGGCTTCTGAAGTTTTTGCTGGCCGTTATCTAGTCGTAATGAGAAGTCTATAAATGCTTCTGAAGTTCTTCTTGCCGCTGAACTGGTCGTAATGAGCCATCTTCTGCAAGTTTGAAGTATTTTCTGAAACCTTTTCAGCAGGCTGTGAGGATCGAAGATTCTACTGCCTGTTACCTGGTCGCAAAAAGCAGTTCTACTGCAATTTCCGTAATGTCTACGGTCAGCTGAGGGTCCTGATTTTTCAATTGTAGATCATCAAGTCGTAATGAGTTTCGCTTAACATAACTGCCTTATATGAGTTACATTCGTAATACTGTTTCTACTGAAATGTAAAGTTGGAACACACTACGGTATTATTAATTTCACTAACTCCAATTCACCATCATACCATTGTTTACATTACTGTTTTTACTTTGCTTAAATTATGCCCGTCTCTGATGTAGTGGCAAGCCGATGGATTTGGCAAGGGAAGATAAAGAAGCAACATCAGCTTGGTGCAACACCAAACAGAAGTCATCGCTCTTTCCACGTTTATAAGTGAGTCACGGAAAAATTTTCATTGGCCACCACCGGGAATTGAACCCAGGGTCTTCCAGTTACCCAAACAGCACAAAGCGTTTCAGATATGTATCAGTAATATTGCAATCTCTCATTTTATTACACTTTCAGAGATATCTTGCAATTACGTTTCAGCAACATCTATTTTGGAACATAATTCTTTGTGCATTACGGTTACGTTAAAAATAGCATTCACCGATACTACTGTTTTATAGCTTCCATTGTACATATTTGCTACCTTGATGTTACATTCCGGTGAGATTTAAGATTTTTGATTTGGCAACGGCGTGGATGCGCATGCGCATTTCTGCCATTTTATCGTAGCACTCTCGTAGTCGTTTCATGTCTTACTGGGATATTCTTAGGTGATGATGTCGTAGCTGTGTTTAGGAGAAGTGGCCACAAATTTATTTTAAGGGACCGTGTATAAATTGCATATTTGACCGCTTCGTGGCCACGACCCCGAGAGGTTGGTTATTTGAGTCATATAAAATTTCCGTAATTTCGTATTTGCTTAATTGCGATTATTAATGTAATTCTTCATAAAAAATGTTTGTGCTCTACAATTCAACAAAAGCTTTTAGGGTTTACAAACTGCAAGTCTGAAAATTGTCTGAGGGCATGTGCTGACTCAAGAAAACTGTCAAGGGAGGGGGGAGTAATACCAAAAGTGTAAAATATAAATAATTTCTGGCCCGATCGGGAGACTTTAGCTTTTACGACATACAAGTCAATAAATTATCTGAGGACATGTGCTGCCTCAGGAAACCTATTGGAGGTGGGGGGGGATACACCAAAAGTATGAAATATAAAGAAGTTTAGGTCCGATCGGGAGATTTCGACACATTATCTGAGGGCTTGTGCCTACTCTGCAAACCTGTCGGGGGTAACACCATAAGTATAAAATACAAAGAATTACTGGTCCGATCGGGAGAATTTCAGCAATTACATCCTACATTTAAAAAAACTCTCTGAGGTCATGTGCTGGCCCAGAAAACCTCTCTGGGGAGGGGAGGGGAGGGGTACCTAAAATAAAAAAACAAAGTATTTCTGGTTGTAAATACTGAAAATCTCCCGATCCGACGAGAAATTCTTTGTATTCTACACTTTTGGTATAACCCCCAACTCAGCCCACCGACAGGTCTCCTGTATAGGCGCCTTCAGATAATTTGTTGAGTTGTACCTTGTAAATGCTGAAAATCTCCCGACGGGACCAGAAATTATTTTTATTTCATATTTTAGATTTTAAGAACCGCCCCCCCCCCCGCCGATAAGTTTCCTGGGTTTGCACATACCCGCAGAGAATTTGCTTGGCTGCAATTTATAAACCTTGAAAAATATCGTAAATAAGGAAATGACGGAAATGTAATGTGTGCCAGATAATTAATCTCGCCAGACGTAGCCACGGAGCTGTCCAAAGCGCAAGTTTTATACGGCCCCTTAAAATTTCGTAATGTGTTAATGCAGAACACTTTTATGGCACTGAAATTCCAATGTGTCTGGTTGTCTGTGAGGCCACTTCTCCTGTGGCCACTTCTCCGTACCCAGAGTTAGCTAGTTAGTGTTCACTGGTGTCCGTCCTTAGGTTTTGCACGCCAGTGTACGTTTTTTGGTTTTGAATCAGAAAAAAAAGTTTCAATAAAAGCAGTTGTCAATTTGTAAAGGTAGAAAAAAAATAATGTTAATGCATTGAGAAATTTAAAAAGTACGCAAGTTTTGAAAAAAAAATTGAGTAAGATATGCATTAAAAGGTACATTTCGTTAATTAATCATGAAGAAATTTAAGTGATCCTACAGAAAAATAAAATGATCTATGGAAAAAATAATGCATTTATATTAAATAACGTATTCGCAAAGCACTGGCCTTCTCGTTACTTCCTACATAATGCTGTAAGCGCGAGGCATTCCATGGCGGAGTGGGATAATGCATCTGCCTAGAAACCCGCTGGACAGGGGTTCGAACCTGGCGTGATCAAAGATTTGTATTTCCTTGGAAAGAAAATTTCCCTAGCATCGTGACATCGCACCGTAACATTTACTGATGGGGAAAAACAAAATGGGGCGCAAAAGATATCGGTGAGACCATGTGCGGAGATAAAAAAATTGGCGAACAAAACCTGCTCGGTAGGACCACGTGGCGCACAAAATGTTACGGTTGAACACAAAGAGAAAATGGCGGACAAAAAATGATCGGGAAGATGACGTGGAAAAAAAATGGCTGCGACTGACATCATGATTGACCAGGAATCAACCACATGCGTCCTTGGTAAAAAAATTGGCGAACAATTCCTGCTCGTTAGGACCACGTGGCGCACAAAATGTTACGGTTGAACGCAAAGAGAAAATGGCGGACAAAAGATGGTCGGGAAGATCACGTGGAAAAAAATGGCTGCGACTGACATCATGATTGACCAGGAATCGACCACATGCGTCCTTGGTAAAAAAATTGGCGAACAATTCCTGCTCGTTAGGACCACGTGGCGCACAAAATGTTACGGTTGAACGCAAAGAGAAAATGGCGGACAAAAGATGGTCGGAAAGATCACGTGGAAAAAAATGGCTGCGACTGACATCATGATTGACCAGGAATCGACCACATGCGTCCTTGGTAAAAAAAATTGGCGAACAATTCCTGCTCGTTAGGACCACGTGGCGCACAAAATGTTACGGTTGAACGCAAAGAGAAAATGGCGGACAAAAGATGGTCGGAAAGATCACGTGGAAAAAAATGGCTGCGACTGACATCATGATTGACCAGGAATCGACCACATGCGTCCTTGGTAAAAAAAATTGGCGAACAATTCCTGCTCGTTAGGACCACGTGGCGCACAAAATCTTATGGTTGAACGCAAAGAGAAAATGAGGGACAAAAGATGGTCGGAAAGATCACGTGGAAAAAAAATGGCTGCGACTGACATCATGATTGACCAGGAATAGACCACATGCGTCCTTGGTAAAAAAAAAAAAAAGGCGAACAAACTCGGTAGAACCACGTGGCGCACAAAATGCTATGGTTCAACACAAAGAGAAAATGGCGGACAAAAGATGGTCGGGTTGATCACGTGGGAAAAAAATGCCTGCGACTGACATCATGATTAACCAGGCATCGACCACATGCGTCCTTGAGGCAGGCAGCACATGGACGGCTTCCTTTTTACAGAAACCTTCTATTATCACGTCACAAATATTTTTCAAATAGGTAACACTAACATGAAGTTGGTATGCTGAAGTTACAAAGACCTTTCACTGTAACGTATCAGTTATGTTTCAAAGTACTGTAACGTTTGCGGGCATTTTGACGTAACCGTAAGTTTTCTGAAACATTATTGTTACATTGAGTAACGTATCTGATAAGTCTCAATGTTTCAGTGCTACGTATTTGTAACATATATGAAGTATTCTGTGCTGTGTGGGTACGCGCCGGACATGCTACCACTGCACCACAGCGACGTCGAATTCTCCAGAATCACATACGATTAATTGCCAAACCCGCCAGGTGGTTTGGGAGTTAATCGTATGTGAGTCTGGAGTATTCGAGGCCACTGTGGTGCAGTGGTAGCATGTCCGGCGCGTAACTGGAAGACCCTGGATTCAATTCCCGGTGGCAGCCGATGAGAAATTTTCCGTAACTCACTTACAAACGTCGAAAGAGAGATGGCTTCTGTTGGATGTTCCTAGGTTGTAGCAATTTCCCCTTTTCTGCCCGTGGTGGGACTCGAATCCCAGTTTTCCTTCTCTAGAGTCGGATTTTATCTTAACTGAAATACGCCGGCAAGACTCATTTCTGCAACTTGTATATGTGACGTGATATGTGACTTCAGTATATGCGACGTGCTACAATGTTAACTGATGCGTCATCTTTATAGCACGTCACATACTCTGAAGTGCAAGAAAAATTGGTACACAAGTCTAATACTTGGTATGTCCCCCACGGGAGCGCAGGACTGCAGAAATACGTCGGGGCATGGACTCCACAAGGTTCTGGAAATATGCTGTAGGCAATGCACACCATACTACCTGCAGAAGGTTCCGCAAATCGGGTGTATTCCAAGGTCTCGGATTCCTGTGTACGATAGCGCGCTGCATAGCATCCCAAATGTGCTCTATCACGTTCAAATCTGGGGACTTGGGTGGGAATGGCAACACCCCAAACTCAGATGAATGCTCCTCTAACCATGATGTGGCGTCCCGACACTTGCGCGGAGGTGCATTGTCCTGTTGGAACAGGCCCAAACCATCAGCATGAATGCAGGACATGGACGGGTGTACCTAGTCAGAAAGAATGCGCACATAGCGTTGGCCATAGTCACAAACGTTTGTAGACGCACCAGGGGTCCAAGAGAAGTCCAGTTAAACACAATCCATACCATTACGGACCCCCCACCAGCCGGTACATTTCCCTGATGACAGGTGGGATCCATGGCTTCATGGAGTTTGAGCCACACACGAATCCTTCCATCTGCCTCATACAATTGGAAACGTGACTCGTCAGACCAGGCTACTTGTTTCCAGTCATCAAGAGTCCAGTGGTAGTGTTCCCGTGCCCAAGCGAGGCGCATAGCCCTGTGTCGTGCACCTATCAAGGGGAATCGAGTTGGGCGTCGGCTCCCAAAGCCCATATCGTGCAGGGTACTTTGCACAGTCCAGACGCTGATGCTTGTTGAGGCTCCAGCATTGAATTCCGATCATACCTGCGAGAGTGTTGAACGCCTATCGCGTGAAACGATTCTTGACAGCCGACGATGGTTACGTTCACCCAATGACTTTTCACTGCCACACTGGTATCGTAGGTTGGAGGTTTTGCCCGAATTCTTGTAGTCACGGTACACATTTGCATTGATCGTCCGTGAAAATCCGAACTTCGTTTCTACCTTCGAAATACTACGGCCCATCTCACAAGCGCCAACTGTGACACGATTTAAGCGTTGAAAATCCAACTGTGCCAACTGTGACACGATTTAAGCGTTGAAAATCCAACTGTGCCAACTGTGACACGATTTAAGCGTTGAAAAGTAATAACGATTTAGGTGTTGAAAATCGCTTAAATCGTTATTACTTGTCATTCTTATGCCGAAAACAGCTCTGACAGCTGGCAAGGATGTCTATCGCTTTATATACGCACTGGCGAATGCAACCGAGCAGGCGCATTGGTGCCGTTGCTATGTATTTTGCATAAGCTCGTTTGTACTAATTTTTCTGGTACTTCAGTGTTTATACTGAAGTGCCATAACTCATGGGATAGCAGTATGCAGATTTTTAACTTAATCTGCAAAAATGTATAAAGGCTTGGACGCACGCCACGAGTTTTATCAGTTGCGAGGTGTAAGCTCGTGAGTCAGGCTGAACAACTGCAATAGGATTATGTCAAGCCGACGTGAATTTTTGGGAGTTTGACCGAGACGAGGTAGTAGGAGCCAGACGGATGGGACATTCCATCTCCGAAGTTATACAAATATTAAGCATTCCTCGATGCACGACGTCACGTATGCACCGAGAATACCACATGGGAGGTATTCCCAACCAGCGTGAAGAGCGCAGATGCCGACCACAGGGACTGAATCACCGTTACCAGTGGCGTCTGACCAGGATTGTCCATGCTAACAGACAAGTGACACTGGCTCAAATAACATAACATCCACATTCAGTGCAGGGAGTAAAAGATGCATATTAATCAGCTCAGTGCAGCTTTATTAGCGCTCATGGAGAGCAGAAGACCCTGCAGAGTGCCTTTGTTATCACCAGGATATGGGACAGAGCTCCTCACTTCTTCTCGTGAACACAGTAATTGGTCCATGGAAGACTGGCAACATGTGGTGTGGTTTGAACAGCCACGGTGCCAGTTGTTACGAGCTGATGATAGGGTTCGGGAGTGGCGCATACCCATTGAGGCTATGGACCTAAACTCTCAACAAGGCATTGTGTAAGCTGGCTGTGGTTCTATACATGTGTAGGGTGTCTTTGCGTGACACCGTTTGGGTCATTTTGTCCTCGTAAACACGTCATTAACCGGTAATCGCTTTGTTGCTCTACTGGGTGACCATTTGCACCCTTTCATGTACCCCAACAACGATGGTATTTTCCAGCCGGACAATGCAGCATATCATCGCGCCCAAGTTGTCCGAAATTGGTTCAAGCAGCATTCTGGATATTTCTAACGGATGGTGTGTTCACCACGTTCACCCAACATGAACCCAATAAAGCACTCATGAGACGTGATCAAAAGGTCCATTCGCACCCAAAACCTTGCACTTACAAATACCAGGGAACTGTGGGTGGCTGTTCAGAGAACATGGATCAACATCTCTCCGAAAGTCTTCCGGCCACTTGTGGAATCGATGCCACGTCGAGTTTCTGTGATTCGCCGGGTTACAAGAGGTTCTGAACGATACTACATATGTATCCCATTACCTTTGGCACTCCAGTGTATCCCTGCTTTAGATATGCGGGAACGCGAAATTGCAGGTTCCGGGTCTGCTGACAAACTATCTTTGAAGAAGCTCATTGAATAAAAATAACTTCTTATTAATTCCAGACGAAAGGTTTCAGAATCATCCCGCCTTTTCTTCGGTACTCAGGACCAGTAGATTCATTTTTGCTTTCGGGTACTTATACAGCGAACTCACTTTTTTGCCCGTGATGGAATTCCAACCCACGTTTTCGATCCCGGAGTCGGGTATTGTCTCAACTGAACTACTGCGAAAAGGCTTATCTTAGCAACTTGCCCTTTGACTCTACTGTTACAGAGATTTTATACAGAGTTTTAGGATTTCATATAAAATCTCAACCTTTTTCTATCTCGTGCTCCCATTCCTATGTTTCCCTAAAGCGTCAGAGAAATTTCTCAGAGTCAGTTCCCCATTAAACACGGATGCACGGCTATTTGCTAAGACAACTAAGTGTCTGAACTTATTATATGCACATTGTTTGTTGAATGGAGATTAACTCTATCGCGCCTCTTTTGATGCTTTTCAGGTTTCAAATTCAATGCGGCCGACGAATGCACTAGCCCTCACATTTTACTTTGAGGCTTAAGATTTACCAAAAGCGGTGTGGTTCTTTTTCACAGGGAATTTTTGAATATGCTTAAGGTCATTTTTGGTATAATTTTTGGATATGCTTAAGGGCATTCTGTGCTATATTTCCTAACTCCCCCGCTTTCGATCATCTCTTGCGCTGTCGTGAAATCCCCTGACCTCCCGGTCCACCTAAGACCTTCCCGGCCTTGCCTGGAGCAATTACTTCGTCGTACTTTTCGTGACCGCTCGCTACCTAAACCTAGAGATCACAGTCTTCTCGCCTCCTATTCCTCTGTCTCCCGAAAATTCCCTTAAACATATCAGAAAATTCTCCCTGAGAAAGAACCACACCGCTTTTGGTAAATCTTAAGCCTCAAAGTAAAATGTGAGGGCTAGTGCATTAGTCGGCCGCATTGAAATTGAAACCTGAAAAGCATCAAAAGAGGCGCGATAGAGTTAGTCTCCATTCAACATACAATGCGCGTATACTAAATTCAGACACATTGTCGTCTTAGCAAATAACTGTGCATCCGGTGTTTAATGGGGAACTGACAGAGAAATTTCTCTCACGCTTTGGGAAACAAAGAAATGAGAGCACGAGATGGAAAAAGGTTGCATTTTGAGATTTTATATGAAATCCTAAAACCCTGTATAAAATCTCTGTAACGCTACTTTAGTAGTCACAAGCTAATATAACATACGGGTCTTAATGTAGCTTCGAGCTCCAAAAGCTTAGCACCTGTCGCACTTTCTCACTGGACGAAATCTTTGTCACGTATTTTCCCGTTTTTTTTTCTAATCTCGAGCACGTTTACACCGGCGAAACTTTTCAGCACTACATTTTTGCAGATTAAAGTGCGCCGTACATTAAATTCAAGAGCATTTTCCACGAAACGTGCTTAATTTAGCTTCCATAATCTGCAAATATTTTAAGTAAAGTCGGGTTTATCCTGCGTTAATTCTGCTCGGCTATCTGAGGCAGGCAAATAATTCCGTGTTTAGTATATCCTACCTCGCCCAGCTCTAATTTTGTCATCCTTGGATGACGTTTTCATTACGATGATCGATAATTACGCACCGTGTACGTGGTCGATAGTAAAATAGCTACTTAATGAATATTGATTACCTCAGAAGCTGAGATTTTTAACCCGATCACGTGCGCGAGAATGTGGGAATATGACAGGCAAAGATGACTGTATAGCATGATAGCTGGGAGGTGCTTGGAGTGCTCTTGACGGAACTAATCCTTTAATAATAGGTCGATTAAAACAACTTACTTCGGCATAATGTTTTAATAATTGATATTCTAATTATTTAGTCGTGTGAAGCTCCGTTTTGTCGGGTGAAATATAAAGAGCAACTTCCGCGGATATACCTGAGTCTGATATCTTCATATGAAAGATAATCCTCATTACAAAGGCTTTCAAAAATCAGTTAATGTCAAAAATCATTTGTTTCATTTTACTATAGGGTTCAATAAATCATCTTAGTGCGCATGCACATAATGACATTTTCATTTTGTGATATTCAAATTTCTTTGCATCGTTTATTGGAGCAATCAACTGTTTACGGATTTCGAAGATTTTAAGCTCTGGAGATACGTCTACGCTAAGAAAAGGCGATTAGGACATTCTGTCTATTCACCCTGATGTATCCTATACGCCACGAATGGCTTTCGCAAATCCTTCGTCAAGAATGTGTTCTGTCATAACTAGATCTTTTAGAATAGTAACTTAAGAGGGCACTTTTTGTCATCTGTGAAATAAGTTCAGCCAAGCATTGTAACTCTGTATTACATTTATTTTTTTCATTTTTAGTGGAAGGTTCAATGACCACCTTGACAACTCGATGGGCTGTATACAGTAAATTGATGGATTGTTAGCAGCAAATCTATAGATTGCAGGAAGCAATTCATTGAGCTGTAGCAATTCAATGCGCTGTAAGCAGCAACTCAATTCGTTGTAAGCAGCAACTCGATGGAATGTAAGCATCCACTCAATTTGCTGCAGAGGGCAACTCGATTGGATGTAAGCGGAAACTGGATGCGCTGTAAGCAGCAAATTGATAGGCTGTATATAGAAAATCCATGGGCTGTAAGTAGAAACTCGATGCGCTGTAGCAGAAACTCGGTGAGCTGTAAGTAGTAACACGATGGGCTGTAAGCACTAACACGATGGGCTGTAAGCAACAAATCGATGCTCTGTAAGCAGCAGCCGATGGGATGTAAGCAGCAACTCAATGCGCTGTAAGCAGCCACTCAATAAGGTATAAGCAGCAACTCGATGGCCTGTAAGTAGCAACTCGAAGGGCTGCTAGCAGCGATGAGCTGTAAGTAGCAAATCAATGGGCTGCATACAGTAAATTGGTGGATTATTAGCAGCAAATCTATGGGATGCAGGAAGCAATTCGTTGAGCTGTAGCAACTCAATGCGCTGTAAGCAGCAACACGATGAATTGCAAGCAACAACTCGGTGAGCTGTAAGCAGCAACTCGATGGGCTGTAAGCAGAAACTCAATGCCCTGTAAGCAACTCGATGGGATGTAAGCAGCAACGCAATGGGATGTAAGCAGCAACTCAATGCGTTGTAAGCAGCAACTCAATGAGATATAAGCAACAACTCAATGGTCTGTAAGTAGCAACTCGAAGGGCTGTAAGCAGTAAATTGATGGATTGTTAGCAGCAAATTTATATGATGTAGCAAAGCAATGCGCTGTAAGCAGCAACTCGATGGGCTGTAGGTAGCAACTCAATTTTCTGTAAGCCGCAATTGGATGGAATGTAAGCAGAAACTCGATGCGCTGTAGCAGCAAATCTGTGGGATGTAAGCAGAAACTCGATGGGCTGTAAGCAGCAAATCGATGCGCTGTAAGCATCAAGTCAATGTGCTGTACGCAGCATCTCGATGGAATGTAAGCAGCAGCTTGGTGGGATGTTATCAGCAACTCGATTGGCAGTAAGTAGCAACTTGATGGGATGTAAGCACAAACTCGATGTGCTGTAAGCAGCAAATCGATGCGCTGTAGCAGCATTCGGTGAGCTGGGGGCAGCAACTCGATGGCCTCTCAGCAACGGTTCGAAGGTCTCTAAGCAGCAACTCGGTAGGCCAGCAACTGGTTGGTCTGTAAGCAGTCACTTGTCCCTAAATTAGGGGCACTGGCCCCAGAAACGGGAGAGAGCCCTATAAGACAAACACAACATCCCTGCTTCTCGGTATTCGAACCCGGGTCCATCTTGATATTGGTTAGAAGCCAGTGTTTAGACCACTGCGCTACCGGTGCGTCTTGTTCCTCCTCGTTTCGACCGACCGTCCCGATGGGCAATGCAGCGGTTTCTCGGTAGCATGCGATATTCAGGTACAAAGAAAGGGTTCGCGATTCTGGAAATGCGGTTGACACAACTAATCTTTTAGTAATAGGTTGTTCAAATCAACTTTCATAATGTTTTAGTATCAGGTGAAAAATTAAGAGCAACTTACGCGGATGTACATAAATCTGATAACTTCATGTGAAAGATAAACATCATTGTGAATACATTGCAATGGTTTTCAAAACCAAATTAACGCCAAATATCATTTGTTTCGTTTTACTGTAGTACATTCTGCAGGAACCGATAAATCAGTCTCTCGAGCTGTTGTGGTATGCTGAAGTGCTGCCATATTTTCAGACCTTCCTCTGCGATATCTTCCAACAGGATTATGCCCAACCACATGTGACACGGAATGTCTTTCAGCTCCTGCTGAATGTCCGACATATGCCACGTCTTCCTTGGTTATAACGTCGCCTGATTTGTCGTCCATTGGGCAAGTTTAGGATATAGTCACTCGAAGCGTGGCCTTTCATGATCAGCTGCCAATTACCCAAGACAAAGTTTGAGTAAGAAACAAGACAGGATTGAATGGTTTTCCGAAGTGAGACATCCAGAACCTCTTCCAGTCTACGTCACATGGAGGGCGAGTCGTTTTTGCCGATCGTGATGGGTACGCAAGATACGGAGTATTGTGTGTTCCCCACAGTTCAGTAGTTTTCGAGATTAGTAAAAAATATCTGAATCTGTTGTTAATAAAAATATCAGTTATTAGTAAAACATCAGTTATTATTAGTAAAAATATCAGTTATTAGTAAAAAATATCTGAATCTGTTGTTAATAAAAATATCAGTTATTAGTAAAACATCAGTTATTATTAGTAAAAATATCAGTTATTAGTAAAAAATATCTGAATCTGTTGTTAATAAAAATATCAGTTATTAGTAAAACATCAGTTATTATTAGTAAAAATATCAGTTATTAGTAAAAAATATCTGAATCTGTTGTTAATATAAATATCAGTTATTAGTAAAACATCAGTTATTATTAGTAAAAATATCAGTTTAAAATATCAGTTATTAGTAAAATATCAGTTGTTATTATTAGTAAAAATATCAGTTATTAGTAAAACATCAGTTATTATTAGTAAAAATATCAGTTAAAAATATCAGTTATTAGTAAAATATCAGTTATTATTAGTAAAAATATCAGTTATTAGTAAAACATCAGTTATTAGTAAAAATATCGGTTATTAGTAAAATATCAGCTATTATTAGTAAAAATATCAGTTAAAAATATCAGTTATTAGTAAAATATCAGTTATTATTAGTAAAAATATCAGTTATTAGTAAAATATCAGTTATTATTAGTAAAAATATCAGTTGTTAGTAAAAATATCAGAATCAGAATATTAGTAAAAAATATCAGAATCAGTTCAGTAGTTTTCGAGATTAGTAAAAAATGTTCCCTATATTATCGTGAACTTCTTTCTTTCACTTTGGGTGTGATCAAGTTGTATGTAAACAAAGCGGAACGATACACGGGAAATCGAGAACTACTTGAAAGAGATTTGATTCGGTAGCACAGCCAAAAATAATAAAATATAAAAGAAATAGCCTATGTACACCGGAAAAAAAAATAAGCTTCCCAAAGGGAGAAATAATTATCCAAACCGGTTCAGTAGTTTTCGAGATTACCTAAAACACACAAAGTTTTCCTCTTTATATATTATTAGTATTAGTACATATAAACGAAATAGCCCATGTCCACCAGAAAGAAGTAACCTTTCCAAAGGTGAAAGATTTACTGTATTATCCGAATCGGTTCAGTAGTTTTCGGGTGTAGTAAAAAAAATTTCGTATATTATCGTGAACTACTTTCTTTCACGTTGAGTGTGATGAGGTTGTATGTAAATAAAGCGGAACGATACACGGGAAATCGGGAACTACTTGAAAGAGATTTGATTCGGTAGTTCGCGTTCCGGACACACTAACAGCAACAGAACCACGAGAACTTTGTAGACATGTAGGGCCGTGGCCGAATTGTTCCCCCCCCCCTTTTTTTTTTGAATTTCGATTCAGTTTACGAAAAATTAAATGTTTAAATTTCACAAAATTCTTTATTTAGCGATGGAATCCATTTTAAAAAACGGATATGTCGCAAAGTATAAATCATAATGCATTGCAATTTTTACAGCAGCACCTCACTACTATGATCCGTCTTTTACAAAGAAAATTTTTAAGAAAAAGTCATTTTCTGATTTTTAAGCATTTTTTGAAAACGCAAAGGAAAAGAACGTGCGGCTTACTCTGTCTTCAGCGTTAATCACACAGGAACGTTTTGGTTCCGTGACCTGCTGCCATGGTGACGCAGCTATTTTAATCACTCACTTTTCATTGGGTGAAAGGACGGGCTACAATCAAACTGGTAATAACGCAATGCTTAATGACGTAGCGACCCTTTTAAAGTTTGGGATTTTCCCCCGATATACGTGAATACCTATATAAATGTAGGCTTTCGCCTCGTATATAAAAAGCAAAGAGGGAAAATGCGAGTGTGTTCGTCTGCGAATTGTTCGACCATTTCTAAATGACCGAGAGATCTGAAAATTGGCATGCTGATAGGTCTTAAGGTCCGTATAACTAGAAAAGTACGAAAAATCAAAATGGCGGCTTTGAAATATTGTCTGCTTGAAATGTTTGCTAATTGTTAGACCACTTTTAAATAACCTAGAGATCTAAAAATTGGCACGGTGGTAGGTCTCAAAGTCCGAATACCTGCAAATGCACGAAAAAAAAAAACAAAAAAAAACAGGGATTTAAAATATTGTCTGCTTGAATTTTTCTAACACTTCTACACCTAGAAAAAGTCTGAAAACCAAAAAATTCAAAAGGGTGGCTTAGCTTCACTGTTTCAAAGTGCTGATAGGTTTAAAGATCACACTGTTCAACAATGAAAATTTTACAAGTATGGAAATGGTTTTTCTTTATAGATTTTTGCGCGCTGAACACGAAAATAACAGTAAAAATCCTCTCTTCGCTACGGTTCCGAATTAATTTGACCATTCATATTTTGTGTGTATTACATATGTATATGTGAAACACAAATGCTCAATTTTCTCGGAAATTTGAGCTAGGAGAGTATTTTAACTGGGAGTTTCATGTTCAGCGACCAAAAATGTATAAAAGGCAGCTAACTTCGTTCTTGTAAAAAAAAAAAAAGTTAAAATTTGTTGGACAGTGTAATTTCGTCAGAATCACTGAAATGCTTTGAAAATTTCAAATTTTGATTTAAAATTAAGAAGCGCCGAAGCCTGCTCCATTTTATGTCAAACCGTATGCATTGACGTCACGACGCTGTTCTAAATCGTAAAACAGTTACGGATTTTAACTTACGTATCTTTCCCTTAACTACTTTTCCCTTTCTTTAATTTTATGTTAAAAACATTATTTTATAGATTCACCGTTCGGAGAACGGGCATGATTGCTAGTGACAAGAAAAACGATGTCACAGCGTTTTCAATCGTGCGTGGCACTGGTTACGCAGTAGTGTTGTTTTTATTTGGTTAAAATCCACATTTCTGATCCACAATAAAAACTATAAGGATAGATTGGTCAAATATCTTCCTTTTAAGACATAATCGTCAGATAATTTGTTTTCGAAATTTTGATTAATTCTAGATAGTGTATGGAATGGGCATTACACATTTTGTGGACCATTGGTTAATTCCAGACGATGTATGAAAGGTGCATTATACAATTTTTTCAAACCTTTGATTGATTCCACACAATGTGTGAAAAAATCATCACACTTTTTCTTTTCGATCTTGTCATTAACTTTAGACGATGTGTGCAACAAGCATAACATTATTTTTTTCGCTTTCCAACCGTAGGTTGAAAAACCGTATATCCTCCAGCTTTGTCCGTCTGTCTGTCCGTCCGTCTGTCCGCACGATAACTCGCGTAAACATGGTTCGATTTCGATGAAATTTTAGTATGTGGTAGGGGACCACCTTGGGATGTATCCTGTTGAAAATGGGTGAAATGGGGTTAAAGGTCAGGACATAAGAGCGGGATCCATTCCATTGCCCTATGCGTCATAACTTACCTAAAAATGCTTCGATTGCGATAAACGTTTATCATGTTGTTCCGGAGGTATACTGAACCGCTTCTGTTGAATATCATCGAAATAGGGTCAAAAGTCAAGACATAGGAGTGAGATTTATTCCACAGCCATTATTTTCATAACTTGATTAAAAAGGATTCTATTGCGACAAAATTTTAGTATGTTGTTCCGGAGGTATACTGAACCAATTCTGTTTAATATAATCAAAATGGGGTCGAAGGTCAGGACACAGGAGTGAGATTTATTCCACAGACATGATACTCATAATTTGAGTAATGATACCTGGAATGTTGGAAAGCGTATCATAATCAGTGCATTGCATGAAATGTACTAACTTCCTCAAGTCTTTGATTAATTCCGATCGATGTGTGAGAGATTCATCACACATCTTCTTTTCGATCTTGTGAATAATTTCAGACTATGTATTCAACAAGCATAACACTTTTTTCGAACCTTTGATTAATTCCACTCAATGTGTGATATAATCATCACACATGTTTTCAAAACTTTCATTAATTTCAGACGATGTGTGGAAGAATCACTACATATTTTTTCAAACTTTTGATTAATTCCAGATGATCTGCGGAAGAATCATCACACATTTTCTCATTTATCTTGTGACTGATTTTAGACAATGTGTGGAACAAGCATAAAACACTTTTTTCGAACCTTTGACTAATTCCAGTCGATGCGTAAAGGAATGGTCACACCCGTTTTTTTTGTTTTTTTTTTTTGAAACTTTGATTGATTCCAGACGATTTCTGGAAGAAGCGCTAGACATGTGTTTTTGAATTTGAATCTTTGTGCTTTTGAATTTGAGTCTTTGTGTTTCCGAATATGAATCTTTGGTTAATTCCAGACGATTTGTGGAAGAATCATAACACATTTGTTTTTTAAAATTTGAATAATTCCAAACGGTGTGCAGAAGAATCATATATTATTTTTGAAACTTTGATTAATTCCAAACGATGTGCGGAAGAATATTACCCACATGTTTTCTGACTTGTGATTAACTCCAGACGATATATGAAAGAAGCATAACATACACTGAAGTTCCAGAAAAACTGGTACACCAGTCTAATACTTGCTAGGTCCCCCACGGGAGCGCACGACTACAGAAATACGACGGAGCATGGACTCCACAAGCTTCTGGAAATATGCTGTTGGCAATGCACACCATACTTCCTGCAGAGCGTTCCACAATTAGAGTGTATTCCGAGGTCTCCGATTCCTGTGTTCGATAGCGCATCGCATGGCATCCCAAATGTGTTCTATCACGTTCAGATCTGAGGACTTGGGTAGGAATGGCAACACCCCAAATTCAGATTAATGCTCTTCTAACCATAACGTGGCGTCCCGACATTTGTGTGGAGGTGCATTGTCCTGTTGGAACAGGCGCAACCCATCAGCATGAATGCAGGATATGAACGGGTGTACCTCGTCAGAAAGGATGCGCACATAGCGTTGGCCGATCAAAGACCTTTGTAGACGTACCAGAGGTCTCAGTGAAGTCCAGCTAAACATCCCCCATACCATTGCGGATCACCCACCAGCCGGTACAGTTCCTTGTTGACAGGCGGGATCCATGGCTTCATGGGGTTTGCACCTCACGCGAATCCTTCCATCTCCCAATGCAGTTGGAAACGCAACTCGTCAGACCAGGCTACCGGTTTCCAGTCATCACGTGTCCAGTGGTGGTAGCTCTGTGTCGTGCAGCCATCAAGGGGACTCGAGTTGGGCGTCGGCTTCCAAAGCCCAATATCGTGCAGGGCACGTTGCACCGTCCGGACGCTGATGCTTGTTGAGGCTCCAGCAGTGAATTCCGATTATACCTGCGAGAGTGTTGCACGCCTATCGCGTGAAACGATTCTTGACAGCCGACGATGGTCACTTTCACCCAAATGTCTTTTTACGGCCACACTGGTATCGTAGGTTAAAGGTTTTGTCGGAATTCTGGTAGTCACGGTACACGCTTGCAATGGTCGTCCGTGAAAATCCGAACTTCGTTTCTACTTCCGAATTACTATGGCCCATCTCACGAGCGCCAACTATGACACCGGGTTGAAAATTGCTTAAATCGTTATTACTTGTCATTCTCATGCCGAAAACCGATCTGACAGCTGGCAAGGATGTCTCTAGGTTTATGTACACACTGTCGGATGCAAACGAGTACGCGCATAGGTGACGTTGCTATGTATTTTTGCATAAGCTCGTCTGTACCTGTTTTTCAGTGTATGTTTTCAAACCTTTGATTAATTGCAGTTGATGTGTGAAAGAAGCATAGCACACATATTTTCGAGCCTCTACCTAATTCCAGACGAGATGGACAAGAAGCACCACACATTTTTTTTTTGAACCATTGATTCATTTCAGGTGATGTGTGGAAGAATGGTCAAACCTTTCTTTTTTTGAAACTTTGATTAATTTCAGAAAATGTGGGGAATGAGCGTCTAAATTTTTTCTAACCTTTCAATAACTCCAGACGATGTGTGAAAGAATCATCACACATGTTTTTTCAAGCCTCAGAGGCCAGGAGATTCATTTTAACTTCGAGTGCAAATACAACAAAAGAAACCTTTCTCCCGTTGATCGAATTCAAACCCATGCCTTCCCAACACGAGACTGTAGTTCTACCGATTAAACTACACCAGCAAGTCTTTTCGCTGCTACCTGCCGTTTTAACTTGCGTAGCCTCATTGGTACGTCACACGGTCATTATTGAAATTTTCCATAATTAAGATGACTCTTATGTGACTAAGACCGTGGGGCACCTTCAACACGTAATCGGGGGAATGAAAACTGAATAAACCACTAATCAGCCAATTATTGTATATTCCACTAATTACGCCCAGTAAAATTTTTTTGCTACTATTTGCCGTTTTGACTTGTGTAACCCCTTTGGTACGGCACACGGTCATTATTCAAATTTTCCGTAATTAAGATGACTCTTATGTGACTAAGGCTGTTGGGCGCCTTCAACACATAATTGGGGAATGAAAACTAAATAAACCACTAATAAGCCAATTATTGTAACTTCCACTAATTGCGCGCAGTTACATTTCTTTCGCTGCTATTTGCCGTTTTGACTTATGTAACCTCATTGGTACGTCACACGGCCATTATTGAAATTTTCCGTAATTAAGATGACCCTGATGTGACTAAGACCGTTGGGTGCGTTCAACAGGATATCGGGGGAAGGAAAACTGAATAAACCACTAATCAGCCAATTATTGTAACGTCCACTAATTACGCGCAGTTACATTTCTTTCGCTGCTATTTGCCGTTTTGACTTGCGTTACCTCATTGGTACGTCACGGTTATTATTCAAATTTTCCGTAATTAAGATGACTCTGATGTGACTAAGACCGCTGGGCGCCTTCAACACGTAACCGGGGAATGCAAACCGAATAAACCACTAATCAGCCAATTATTGTAACTTCCACTAATTACGCGCAGTTACATTTCATATATACTTTGAAAACCATGAGAGAAGTGAAAGAGAAAACGCGTTGTATTCCCTTGCGGAAAGCTGTCACAATTTCAATCAATATGAAACAACATGTTCCATGCAACCACGTCTACCTCGTGAATACTAATTTCTAATTTTTGCATTCTGGGAAAGCATTATGTCCAACAAATGAGCACGTACATCTGTTCCGTCCTTCATTCAGAACAAAATTTGCATACACTTTTCTACAACACCTCAACCCCTGCATCACGAAAACAATCTTTTCTTGCAGAGATATGTCTGCACTACTGAAGAACATTAACCACTCGACGACATGCATCAACGTTTTCAGTTTCCTTTATCGTTTTAAACTACGGTTTTTGGTTTACTTAATGAGGTCATATTTGAGGAGAGGTTTGTAAGAACGGTTTTCGCGGGATTGCTAAAATTCTTAACATTGAAATATGCTTTACTCTTTGCGTTCTGGTTTGTTTGGTGCGCATCAGGAACAACCAGACACTCGCGAGACACAATCTGCGAAAAAAGTTGTTGTACACCGAAATGGGAGAGATGACTTTATTTTACATGGTGCATATTAAAGCTCTAAGTTTCCCTAATTTTTTTGCAATTTGCATTTAGCAAGCGACAGTACTGGAGGAAAAACGAAGTGGGTTTTTTGTTTACTTTTATTTTGCGTTCTAGGTGTTCACTTTTAGAATTGGGTGGAGAAAAGTTTCCTACACCAAAGGAAATCTTCCATTTTGATAAATACTGCCCGATCATTAATACCGGAACAAAGTATGATATAATGCCAGGGTGATTCACAAAAATCCTCACCGTTTTCTGATAGTTCATGAAAACGTGCATAAATGTAAAAACGTAAAGGTTTAATCTTCAAAATTGAGTCCATCGTGTTCAACGGTCAGACACCATCATGCTGGCATGTCTTGAATCTACCTTCGTAAAAATTCCTTCTGTTTCGCGGAGAAAAAATCTTGGACCAAGTTCAATATAATGGATGTTTTAGAAGTATTTGCCACGTAGAAAATGTGCTATGAACCGGAATAAGTGGTTGTCCTAAGGCGCAAGTTACGGACTACAGAGAGTGAGTCAAAGGTTTTGCAATATTTGGATCACTTTATGTCTTCATACGTACCTTTACAACGAAGCCTGACTAGCATTCAAAGAATAGGTCATAATTGAATACAAGCTTGAATATTTCTTCCACACTATTGTTAAGAATATCACCAGTCGTTCAGGTATATAGTGTGGAAGAAATATTCTTCCCACAATAGGTGAAAAATACATCATGATAATAATGATTTTCCACATCATGATTTTTCACGTGTAGTAATGAAAATAATTATTTCTCGCGTCATCAATTTTCACATGCTACGGGAAGAATATTTGTTCCACACCTGAATATTTCTTCCATACTATTTTCTAAGCATATCACCAGCCGTTCAGGTACATAGTGTAGAAAAAATATTCTTCCCGTAACACGTGGAAAATACGTCATGAAAATAATGATTTTACACGTCATTACAATTATTCACGTACTATGGGAAGAATATTTCTTCCACACACGTCATGAAAATAATGATTTTCCACATGCAATAATGAAAACAATGATATCCCACGTTATAATTTTCCACGTGCTATGGGAAGAATATTTCTTCAACACCTGAATATTTCTTCCACACTATTGTTAAGAATATCACCTATCGTTCAGGTATATAGTGTCCAAGAAATATTCTTCACACAACACGTGAAAAATACGTCATGATAGTAATGATTTTGCACGTCATCATTCTCCATGTGTTATGGGAATAATATTTCTTCCACACTATATACCTGAATGACTAGTGATATGCTTAACAACGCTAGATGGCTGCACAGTTTGATTGATTAACCCTTTCACTACCACAACGGCCTGGATGCCCGGCCATTCAGACGACCACAAGCGCCCAGGTCGCCCGATAATTCGACTAAAATTTCGTAGCCCCTCTTCGTGTTCTTTGAATTTGCACGGCGTCTGGCGGATTGGTAGAAGTTACCCTCAGTCGTCTTTGTTGTCGCTAAGCAAAGAAGTGAACCAAGAGTTTGTTTGTCCCTGGGCAATATCATTCAACATTCTGACATGGCTCAGTGCAACTGTTATTCTGCTGACACGTGCTTCGTAAAAACAATTTATGTATGTAGAAACGTGCTTCGTAAAAATAATTTGTATATGTAGACACGTGCTACGTAAAAGTAATTTATATACTGCAGCATGCAGATACGTGCTTAGTAAAAATAATTTATATAAAAACATTGTAGGACTGCATACACTGGAAAAATTATTTGAAACATTTTTCTGGACACCTAAGAATGTATGTAAGAAATACATTTTTTAATTACCTTTTTCTAGACACCTAAGGGTTGTTGGAACAAATAAATTTCGCATTTTTCTGGACACCTAAGAGTTCGTGGAACAAATAAATTCACAAATTACGTTTTTCCGGACACCTAAGGGTTGTTGGAACAAATACATTTACAAATGACATTTTTCAGGACACCTAAAGGTTCGTGAAACAAATAAATTTACAAATTACATCTTTCGGGACACCTAAGAATGTGTGTAACAAATACATTTTTTAATTACCTTTTACTATCACCTAAGGGTTGTTGGAACAAATAAATTTACAAATTACATTTTTCTGGACACCAAAGTTCGTAGACGGAAATACGGCCCTAGTAGCACACAGCTTTGCAATTTAACGTAGGCCCAACACTGAGCCACCGTCTTTTAGTAATAGAAGCCGTTGGCACAGTGTTGGGCCAACGTTAAATTGTCTGGAGGTCCTAATTCAAACCGACTACACACAAAATATGCGCACATATATTCTGTAGATATTACAGCAAGAAAAAAAGAAAACAAAATTCGGGCGTCATAAAATGTCTTTGTACTACGAGAAAAAAACAGCTCATTTAGCAGAATTTTTTTTATTTTCAGCCTCAAAACAGCATAAAATACTAATATTCAATTAAAAAAAACTGCAGTATCATCCTTTGTCCTAAAAGCAGAGTTTACGAGATAAAATTTGGCGTAAAAATTATTTCATATTTGCTCAATCAAAATAAACAGATTGAAATTATATTTTTTACACGAAAGAACTAGAGAAAAGGGGAAAAGTGAAGAAGATTTTCCAGCTGTTACCCCTCCCATCCGTCTTAGGGTCTCAGTAGAAGAATGCACAGTTTACCGCAGGGAAACCTCCAACGGTCAACGCATAGCAAGCCTAGAGAACAGAAGCTTCGAGTGGTTACCCAGCACTAATCCTTCTTTTGTTAGCTTGACAAAGGGAAGGGGAATGAAATTCGAAAACAAGCAGTAGGCACTTTCGGTCGCTGTGGTATTCTGAGTGACAAAACATTATAATATCGGGGTACCGAAAGGGTTAAAAATGCGGTTGAAGGATATTCCGATGCTCTTAATACTCAGATACTTTGGACTTCTGCGTTCTGGGTAGTGTAACGGTTAGTATGCTCAAACATTAATCTGGAGATGCAGGTTCGATTCCCGTAAAAAGGGAGATAAAAATTTCAAGTTTTCTGAATGATTGATATTACGTGCTGTGAACAGTAAAAATACAGCCAATTCAGAGATGCCTGATTGCTGTGTTGATTATCATGACGTATTTTCCACGTTTTATGGGAAGAATATTTCTTCCACACTATATATTCCCAGCTCCTTTGATAGCTGGCTAGTGCTTGTGCAAAGATTTGACTCTACGGCTTGGCGAACAGCTTTAGAATTCACTGATCAAAGTCTTCCGTTACGTGCTTTGTCTTCAAAGCTGCAGCCCCCATTTTAAAATCGCATGAACACCGAGATTCAATATGATCAAATGATCATATGTAGAGGATTTTAGGAAGGGAGTGTCTGACCCCAGGTCTTAAACAACCCTTAGAAATAGAAAGCTAGGAGATTTGGGCTAGAGTGCCCGATAGCAAAGTGACACTGAAGCGAAGTAGAAAGGGGGAGGAAAACGCCCTTATTTATTACCGGGGGGCCAGTACCCGGGATCCGACGGCTTAACATGCCCATCCGACGCACAGCGGATATTTAGTGGATCGAGCGTTCGTATCTGCTGTGATCAAACCTGAGGTCCTTCCCGTGGCAGTCAGGAACGTTGCCCACTAGGCCACCCGCGGCCCCCGAGACACAATAAAAAAAAATAATAACCCATGATATGATAGAAAAATTACGCATGCGCACCGAGTCCTCCTGATGCAGATATATCTATGATATAAAATAACGCATGCACCGTCATTCTGACAGAGGATGACTCTTGAATACTTAATAAATTTTGTATCACCCTAATATAGACGTACATATTTAGAACATGTAAAAGAGTATTTAGCATTAAAATCCCTTCACATGTGAAAGAAATATTTAGTTGCGAAAGATTTCGTGTTTCACCTTCACGATAATTAATACTGCAAACAAACATCGCTGAATTGCCTGTAATTACTGATTCACACATAATATCAATCGCATGAGATAACTTGGAAACTTCATTACCCTCGAGGGCGAATCGAACCTGCACCTCTCACTTACTGTTCAAGCATGTTATCCCTTACACCACTGAGGGCAACAAAGTCCCAAACATCTGAGTGTTAAGCAGAAGCGTATCTTGGGTCCGAGACCAGAACAATCTCCCCTTCCTCCACAATACTGTTTTTTTTTTTAAATTGCGAAGTTTATTTTTTTATTATTAAGTAATAGAAGTAACATTTGTTCTAAATTTTAGGTACATGCTATTGCTAAAATGATACCATATAATTATGAGGATTAGGATTTGAACACTTATTTGTACACGAACTCCATTCTTCTTACCTTCTGTGCGTACTTGAGTGTTACGTTTTCACCAAAATGTTTTTTCCGAGTACTTTTTCATATTTAAAAATAATGTTTTTCTCTATTAACAAACCAGCCGAGTTCCTCGAATGTGCATGTCCTTGTGTGGTCTAAGATATATCTTGATTCTTCTTAATACGGGAAACCTTCAGCTGCAGTTGTTGATGAAGAGTTTAATATTGATCTGCTAATTTGTATACCTCAATAAACACTATGTCCAATTTATTCAACTTTATGTAACACGTAATGTCTCTTACTGATTTGTTTTTGTATTCATCAAGGGAATTAAACACCTTCAGTTCATTTTTTAATCGAGCTGTATCCAGAGACTGACTTAAGACTAGTGGGGTCCTGAGCACAAACAACTTGGAGGCCCCCATCCCCGGGTATGAATCGTACTCTTAATAAATTAACAATGGTACCTCCGTATTAAGGCATCACCCGTGGTGCTTCGTGCAATTATTCTAGAATTGCGCGTATAACTGTATAAAGCACAAGAAGTGCTGCCTTAATACATATCTACTTTAATAAATGCAAGAAACAATAAATGTTCAAAAATCGTAAATTAGAAGTAAACATTTTATCCCCATTTTTCAAATGAATATATAGAACCGAATTTTTTGAGGCAACATATCGATGCATATGTGCGCTCCCTGAAAATTAACTGGTACACGCCGCCGTCACCGTTTTTGCCGCCCATAATGATAAAAATTAAATGTTAGTGCTTAAATTGGGGCCCTCAGTTCATGGGGGCCGGAGGCCCTTGCGTAAATCAGCCTCTGGCTGTACCAATGTTTGAAGCATAGAGTTCTTTAAGCTCTGATAGCAGATGTTCAGGGAAGCTTTCACAAAATTTATCAGAACAGTTCGAATCCAACAAAGCCACGAATTTAAGATATAATATCACTGATTTTAATTCATTGCCACTTCACACAAAGGGAAACAACTCTCGCCAAACACGCGCTGGGAGGACGGAGGGACTTCGTTTTTTTCAGCGAACCCTTTGCACCAAGCAATGGTCCATACACTCATTCATGTTGTCATGGAAACTCCAGCAGGCGATAGTATGAAAGCTCTTCGCATCAGAACAGTGAAGGCTCTCGCAGACCTACTGCGTTCGCCAGACTAATTCTCATAATACGTAGAAAGAAGCGAATCCTCTCGTGTTTTTTTTTCGCACCGAAAGCATGTCGGTATATTAAAACCGTTGATAAATGACTTTTATTAGGGTATACTTGATTGACTTTTATTTGTGCATTCATTCTATGGGTTTTGTAGCTAGCCTCGAAAATACGCCATTGGTTTTAAGAGCATCGGAACATTCTCCGACCGCATTCTTAATCCAAGCGAACTGTGCTGCCATCTAGTGTTGTTAATCAAATCTCCAGTCGCTCAGGTCGGTCTGTTTCGTCCCTTCTGCACCCACCGAGTCCATACTCGCCTCACTGTGGCTGGATGTCGTCCCACACGGGCGCCGATGTCTCGGTACGATAAGCCAGTATTCATCCTCTGTCGAACCCCCGCACGGGGATAACTGGTTTTCCAGTTATTTGGGGAGCGGCGCCCCCACGGCCCGAGCTGACCTTGTGACTGGTCAACATCTGATGTCATGCCACCGCTTGTTTTTTGTTTCGGTACTGTTGGAGTTTGCAGGGACGGCTGTTCATCCAGCTGTTGGGGAGTTGCGGCCCCACGATCCCTAGCTGGTCTTGTGTCTCGCTTTTTCGTTTTTATTTATTTTCTCCACTGGCTAGTTGCCCGTGTTGTATTCTCTACCTAATCGCTACCACGTTATGTACTAACACCCCGGTCTTGTGGTTTTGTTACCCTCCACCACTAACTGTTTTATATTAACCGCTCAGTTCGTAGGTTGCTGAGATTCCGTTTAGGTTCCCTTCCAGGATTTGTCTTCTTTGGCTTTCTTTTTTCCTTTTAGCTGGTTTGGGTGCTAGACCTACCTGCATGTTTGCCGCGTGCGGAGACCCGTGAGGCGGAAATGGGATGTCTGGCGGCTGAGGTCGCAGGAGACCGGAGCAGTGCCTCCTGTGTACCAACACTCCTCTTCGACCCCGGTTTCGCTGTAAACGGGAGGCTAGAGACTAACCCACGTCTAGTCAGAAGTCTTGTACCAAGTTATGTACAGGGCTTTAGCGGCTTTTTTGTCGTATAGCAAGGCAGGGTAAGCCCGGGGGCTGTGGGATCATGCCAAAGGCGTTGGCATGACGGTACCCGGAGGCCGAAGTGTCCGCCGAGTGCGTGTGATCACAGCCAACGGACTATATCTGCAACGTATAAGCTCCAGAACTGTGTCCAGCGTCATTTTCTTGGCTTGCGGACCTCCAGTTCTCCCTTGTAGGGCTCGGTGGTGGGTGGAGTAGTCTGCAGACGAATCTTCCTTCTTTTTTTCGATGGGTAAAACCAAAAACAAAAACTCCAAATTTAAGTCACCTGAGAAAATGATAGTTCCCAACGACTCTCCTTCGTCTTCTCAACCTACCAAGTCCCATAACCTTAAACGATCTTTAGACCATGACCTGGACCAAGAATGTGGAACCTCTTCTTCTGCAGCTGTACCAGTCGCTCCGAAGCGTCGTCTTCCCTCGATTGCTGTGACTACGCATGCTACACACTTAGTTGTAGAATCCATCGATCCGAATGAGAGACTGTCCACCAGATCTCCCTTTTTCATTTCTAAAGCTTTGGACGCTGCGGTTGGCCCCTTGAAGTGTGTGAGGAAGCTTCGCTCTGGGGATCTGCTTGTCCAAACTTGCAGTGTTTCTCAGAGTAACACTCTTATGCACCTCACTAGACTAGTCATCAAGGCATTCCTGTCAAAGTGGCACCTAACCCGTTTCTTAACACCTCTCGGGGTGTTATTTCGGAGTTTGATCTCTTGCCATGCAGTGAGGACGAATTGGTGACTGAACTTGCAGATCAGGGTGTTATTGCTGCACGTCGTATGATGTTCCGGCGCGATGGTTCTTTGATTAAGTCTAAAAATGTAATCTTGACTTTTAACTCCCCGAAAGTTCCGACCGAAATCAAGGCTGGCTACTTGGTCTGTGGAGTTCGCCCGTACATTCCCAGTCCTCTGCGCTGTTTCAGGTGCCAGAGGTACGGGCATTCACAACGTTTCTGTAAGAGTTCCGCTCGTTGCGCAAATTGTGGCTCCAGTGAACATGACGGGGAAGGTTGCACTTCTGCGGCCTGCTGTGTTAACTGTGGTGAGGCCCATGCAGCTTACTCCCGCAACTGTATGAAATGGAAGGACGAGATGGCGATCCAGCGCCTCAAGACCCTGGAAGGCCTCTCGTACCCTGCTGCCAAGGCCAAGTTGGGTATACCCACCAACCGACAGCGTACTTTTCCCGCAGTAGTTCAGTCTCGGCCACAACCCGTGCAGCCCTTTGTTCCGCGCCCTGTAGCTCTCGCCGCACTTGCCAAGCGATCTACAGCTGAACAAGCGACACAGGTGGATTTCCCCGAGCTCCAGCTTTTTCGAATAGCTGAGTCTGCGCCTTCTCTTTTGAAGACGACCGACTCTTCCAGTTCCCAGAAGAAAGCCTGCACGTGCGGAAGACCCGGCCCTCAATCCGCAAAGGTGTGCAATGTCCATCCAACTGTCGCGGTCCACCTGACCAACATTGCAACTGTCTCGGCCTCAGCGAGGTCCCCACCCTCAACCAACATTATAGAGGAACATAGGGGGAGGAGAGTGACAGTTCGTCCCCAGCTTCAACCAACATTGCAGAGGAACATGGGGGGAGGAGAGTGACAGTTCGTCCCCGCCCTCGGCCAGCATTGCAGAGGAGCGTGGGGGGGGGGAGAGGAGAGTGACAGTTCGTCCCCCTCCTGGTGACTCATCCTTTGTGTAGTTGTGTTCGATTTCGTGATGTGTTTTGTCTTTCTCATTCCTCAGTTTTACTTAGTCGGCTTGTTTCTCACCATTGTGCCATGTTTTTCACACTGTTTGTTTCATTGTATTTTTTGGCCCTTCCTTCGTACTCATGGTTCGGTTTTACTTGGTCAGCCAGATTTGGGGTTTTATGCCCCGTTTTTTAATTCTGTCTGTTTGCCTTGTGTCTGGCGCTCTTTGGCCAACCATGGCCCTTGCGCCAATAAAATCTACTAACCAACCTGTGTCGAACTCCGAAACGTGCTGGAATGGCTGCCGTATTCTGCGACGAGGCATCAGGAAGCTTCCCACGCACAAGTCCGGCAGCACATCACACTTCCACTACTTACACCTTGCCTTCTGTGCACCCTTCTTATAGTGCTTCTCGGTGATGTGCAGGACGCATATGATTTGCATATACCCTGCAATGCTAATGGTTTGCATGTCCTCTCGCGGGCGACGCATGCTGCGAATTTCCGGCCAATCGGATACTTCCTTCTTGGTGTTGCATTTTGGGGGGCCAGCAGTTTATAATCAAACTGCTACAGCGCCGGCAGTATGACATTATGCGTTACCCGCCTGATATATTGGGTGTGTGCAAAAGTTCTACCCGTTTTCATAATAGTTGGAAATTTCGGCTGTATTAGTTACGTCACAGTGACGCTGCGATGCGGAATGTTCGGCCAATAAAGCGTGGAGCAGTAGAGCATTTAGAGACACTAGGTTTGTTCGAGTAAGTCAATCGTAACGAAAATCATGGACCGTGTAACATGGCATGAGATAAGGAGCACATTTGACATTGTTTATTGTACGAGTTCGATAAAGGCAGTACTGCAGCCGCGGCTTGTCGCAACATCTGTCATGTGTATGGGGAGGATGCAGTTGATGGTAGCACATGTCGGCATTGGTTTCGGAAATTCCGGGACGGAAACAGGAGCTGTAAAGCTCAACCACATTCTGGTCGTCCATCCGTGGATTCTGACGAGGATGTGGACCAAGCCATAACAAAAAGACCCACATCCAACCGTAGTCGGAACGTAGACCAACGGTCGAAAGACGGATGCATGCGCTTGGGTTCATCAGCAAGTTCGATAACTGGATTCTGCACCAGCTTTCTGGAAAGCAACGGGAGGAACGAATCCGTACCCGTGTTTCTTTGCTTTCTCGTCACAAAAACGGACCGTTTTTGGGAGGAATTTTAAGCGGGTGATGAGGAAAAAGGTACTGTATCGTAATGTAAAGCGTCGACGGACTGTGTACGAAGGTACGGAGCCCGCTCCATCGACCTCAAATGTAAGACTGCATCCCATAAAGGCTTTGTTGAGTGTTTGGTGGGATGGCCAGGGAATAATCTACTGGGAGGTTTTGCCACCTAACCGAACGATAAATGCTGACCTCTACTGCCACAACAGTTAGAACATCGAAGCAGGCAGCACTCGTCAATCGCAAAGGCGTGATCCTTCATCATGAAAACGCCAGACTTCATGCTGATGTAATTACTCAGGAAAAATTACAGGAGTTTGCTTTGGAAGTGTTACCTCACCCAGCGTATTCCCCTGATCTGGCACACGGACTACCACATTTTTCGATCGTTACAGAACGATCCCAAACCTCAATGATGTGGACGATGTGAAAAACGTATTACAAGACTTTTTTTTACTCTAAACCACAGGAGCTTTTCCGGCGTGGGATTCACTTACTCATAGACAGATGGCAATTATGTTGAATCCTAAGTCCGTTATTTGTTGTGTTCTCCTCATTTCTTTTTAGCCTACAAAAACGGGTAGAACTTGTGCACACACCTATTGGGTGTGTGCAATAACGCCTTCCCGAAGTACTACAATAACGTTGGTGGAGCATGCCGGGACTTAGAGTAGTGGAAACCTATCTGTATTGGCCACCAGAAGTTTTCTCAAAAGGGTGACTTGCCTTCCTCCGTTCTTCGAAGCTGAATATGCGAATGCTCTTTTGGTATTTCGTTGAATTTGCTTAATAAACGTCTGTTTCACCGGAACTCTTGCTTTACGTGAAGATAATTGATTTTTAACTAATCCTTCCGTATTGTTACCAGGCTCTCCTAATAGTTAATTATATACTTTACATTTATCATGTAACTAAGCACTTAATGACTTTAACAGCCAAATAAGCAATAACTCTTACAGATGATGTTCAAGCATTTTTAGAACGCTTTTCCAGCAATACAATTAATTTTGAAGAAGACAACCCGTTTTTTGATGTAAATATGGCATGGATGGCAAGGCAGATATTATCCGAAAGCTTAAAAATTTCGTCGTCCTGGAACGAGAATCGAACCCGTGTCTCCCAGATAGCGTCCGCGTATGCTCACCACTACACCACCCAGAACGAACAAGTCTCAAGTTTCCGATTATTTTGAATACAATCATCACAGGATTCGCTAATCGAAGCCACCGGCATTCATGTTTAGCGAATCTGGAGGTTAAGAATCCTCATTCCGCAATTGCCCGGATGAGCAGATAAATCATGAATGGAAAACGAGATTACACCGTACAATACAAATTTTGAAGATGTATTCCATACAAATTTGTATTGTATGGTGTAATGCCATATTCCATTCATGATTTATCTGCTCCTCCTGGCAATCACAGGATAGGATTCTTAACCTCCAGGTTCACTAAACATGAATGCCGGTTGCTTCGACTAGCGAATCCTGTGATGATTATATTCAAAAGAATCGAAACTTGAAATTTGGTCGTCCTGGGTGGTGTAGTGGTTAGCATATCCGGGCGCTGCTTGGGAGACGCGGGTTCGATTCCCGCTCCAGGATGTTGAAATTTCAAGTTTTCGGATATTATGTGACTTACAATCCTTGTCATATTTACACCAAAAGACAGATTGTCATCTTCAAAATTTGTATTGTATGCTGCAATCCCGTATTCCATTCGTGAATACAAGTAATGTTTCGAATAAACTTATTTCTTTCTTACATGTTCTGTCTCATAACTCTTTCTCTGGACTACGACCCTCCTTTTTCGATTTCCAACACGGCATTTCTTAAAATTGGTAGTGGTATTTTATTCCACTCTTCTTCCACTGCTTTCCATAGTCCACTCATTGTTTTAGGTCTGCGTTTAGAAAGCGCTCATTTCTTAGATGTTCTTTCTTAAATATTCTGTCCGATAACCCTTTCTCTGGACTACACTGGCGGAAAAAAATCCCAACACCACGAAAAAATAGTTGCAGAGGAAAGAAATGGCGGCAATACATTTGTATAGGTAACATATTTAATCGATTAAGGTTTCAAGACCACAGCTTATTGTAAGCGCGAGAAGAGCCATTTTAAATGTGAAATGCTGGTACATTAATAACCGGTGTAACCGCCAGAATGTTAAATGCAAGCACGCATACGTTCATGCATTGTGTCGTACAGGTGCTGGATGTCAGTTTGTGGGATGGAGTTCCATGCCTGTTGCACTTGGTCGGTCGATACAGGGACGGTTAATGCTGGTTGGGGGTGACGCTGGAGTTGTAGTCCAATGATGTCCCATACGTGCTCGATTGGTGAAAGATCTGGTGATCTAGCAGGCCACGGCAACATGTCGACACTCTGTAGAGCATGTTGCGTTACAACAGCGGTATGCGGGCGAGCGTTATCCTGTTGGAAGACACCCCCTGGAATGCTGTTCATGAATGGCAGCACAACAGGTTGAATCACCAGACCGACGTACAGCTCTGCCATCAGGGTGCGTGGGATAACCACGAGAGTGCTCCTGCTGTCATAGGAAATTGCTCCCCAGACCACAACTCCAGGTGTAGGTCCAGTGTGTCTCGGCCGCAGACAGGTTGGTTGCAGGCGCTCACCTGGCCTCCTTCTAACCAACACACGGCCATCACTGGCACCCAGGCAGAACCTGCTTTCATCAGAAAACACAACAGATCTCCACTCCGTCCTCCAATGAGCTCCAGCTTGACACCACTGACGTCGCAAACGGCAGTGGTGTGGAGTAAGTGGAATGCACGCTACAGGGCGTCTGGCTCGGAGCTGTCCTTCAAGTAACCGATTTGTAACAGTTCGTTGTGTCACTGGGGTGGCAACTGCAACTCGAATTGCTGCTGCAGACGCGGTACGATGCGCCACGGCCATACGCTGTACACAGCGGTCTTCCCTCTCAGTAGTGCCACGTGGCCGGCCGGAACCTGGTCTTCTTGAGGCAGTACCTTCCCTGGACCACCGCTGCCAACAATCATGCACAGTGGCTACAATCCTGCCAAGTCGTTCTGCAATATTGCGGAAAGAAATTCCATCTTCTCGTAGCCCTATTACACGACCTCGTTCAAACTCCCTGAGCTGTTGATAATGGCTTCTTCGTCTTCTTAAATGCATTCTTGACTAACATCAACACACTACGTCGAATCTCAACGATAACTAAAGCTCACGAACGTTACAGCGCGTATTTACAGCAAACCTGCTTTGCATGTTCTGAGGGGCGCTACTACCGAGCGCAAAATTTGCATAAACGTCATCTTACAGATGTACTCTCACGGCCTAAGAACTGTCGTTTATCTAAAACAACCACTTCTTGGTGTTGGGATTTTTTTCCGTCAGAGTATGAAATTACATCTAGATTTCCAAGATAAGAGGACATTTCTTAAAATTGGTAGTGATATTTTATTCCACTCCTCTTCCACTGCTTTCCAAAGTCCAATCATTGTTTCAGGTTTGCGTTTAGAAAGCGCTCCTTTTGTAGATGTTCTTTCCTAGATGTTCTTTCTTATATGTTTTTTCTTAGACGTTCTTTCTTAAATGTTCTGTCTGATAGCCCTTTCTCTGGACTATGAACCTACATCTAGATTTTCAAGATAACAGGGCATTTCTTAAAACTGGTAGTGGTATTTTATTCCACTCCTCTTCCACTGCTTTCCATAGTCCAATCATTGTTTTAGTTCTGCGTTTAGAAAGCGCTCCTTTTGTAGATGTTCTGTCTGATAGCCCTTTCTCTGGACTATGAACCTACATCTAGATTTCCAAGATAACAGGGCATTTCTTAAAACTGGTAGTGGTATTTTATTCCACTCCTCTTCCACTGCTTTCCACAGTTCAACCATTGTTTTAGGTCTGCCTTTAAAAAGCGCTCCTTTCTTAGATGTTATGTCTGATAGCCCTTTCTCTGGACTATGAACCTACATCTATATTTCTAAGATAACAGGGCATTTCTTAAAACTGGTAGTGGTATTTTAATCCACTCCTCTTCCACTGCTTTCCATATTCCAATCATTGTTTTAGGTTTGCGTTTAGAAAGCGCTCCTTTTGTAGATGTTCTTTCTTAAATGTTCTGTCTGATAGCCCTTTCTCTGGACTATGAACCTACATCTAGACTTCCAAAATAACAGGACATTTCTTAAAATTGGTAGTGGTATTTTATTCCACTCCTCTTCCACTGCTTTCCACAGTTCAACCATTGTTTTAGGTCTGCCTTTAAAAAGCGCTCCTTTCTTAGATGTTATGTCTGATAGCCCTTTCTCTGGACTATGAACCTACATCTATATTTGTAAGATAACAGGGCATTTCTTAAAACTGGTAGTGGTATTTTAATCCACTCCTCTTCCACTGCTTTCCATATTCCAATCATTGTTTTAGGTTTGCGTTTAGAAAGCGCTCCTTTTGTAGATGTTCTTTCTTAAATGTTCTGTCTGATAGCCCTTTCTCTGGACTATGAACCTACATCTAGACTTCCAAAATAACAGGACATTTCTTAAAATTGGTAGTGGTATTTTATTCCACTCCTCTTCCACTGCTTTCCATATTCCAATCATTGTTTTAGGTTTGCGTTTAGAAAGCGCTCCTTTCTTAGCCGTTCTTTCTTAGATGTTCTTTCTTAAATGTTCTGTCTGATAGCCCTTTCTCTGGAATATGAACCTACATCCAGATTTCCAAGATAACAGGACATTTCTTAAAATTGGTAGTGGTACTTTATTACACTCCTCTTCCACTGCTTTCCATAGTCCACTCATTGTTTTAGGTCTGCGTTTAGAAAGCGCTCATTTCTTAGATGTTCTTTCTTAAATATTCTGTCCGATAACCCTTTCTCTTGACTACACTGGCGGAAAAAAATCCCAACACCACGAAAAAATAGTTGCAGAGGAAAGAAATGGCGGCAATACATTTGTATAGGTAACATATTTAATCGATTAAGGTTTCAAGACCACAGCTTATTGTAAGCGCGAGAAGAGCCATTTTAAATGTGAAATGCTGGTAGATTAATAACCGGTGTAACCGCCAAAATGTTAAATGCAAGCACGCAAACGTTCATGCATTGTGTCGTACAGGTGCTGGATGTCAGTTTGTGCGATGGAGTTCCATGCCTGTTGCACTTGGTCGGTCGATACAGGGACGGTTAATGCTGGTTGGGGGTGACGCTGGAGTTGTAGTCCAATGATGTCCCATACGTGCTCGATTGGTGAAAGATCTGGTGATCTAGCAGGCCACGGCAACATGTCGACACTCTGTAGAGCATGTTGGGTTACAACAGCGGTATGCGGGCGAGCGTTATCCTGTTGGAAGACACCCCCTGGAATGCTGTTCATGAATGGCAGCACAACAGGTTGAATCACCAGACCGACGTACAGCTCTGCCATCAGGGTGCGTGGGATAACCACGAGAGTGCTCCTGCTGTCATAGGAAATTGCTCCCCAGACCACAACTCCAGGTGTAGGTCCAGTGTGTCTCGGCCGCAGACAGGTTGTTTGCAGGCGCTCACCTGGCCTCCTTCTAACCAACACACGGCCATCCCTGGCACCCAGGCAGAACCGGCTTTCATCAGAAAACACAACAGATCTCCACTCCGTCCTCCAATGAGCTCCAGCTTGACACCACTGACGTCGCAAACGGCAGTGGTGTGGAGTAAGTGGAATGCACGCTACAGGGCGTCTGGCTCGGAGCTGTCCTTGAAGTAACCGATTTGTAACAGTTCGTTGTGTCACTGGGGTGGCAACTGCAACTCGAATTGCTGCTGCAGACGCGGTACGATGCGCCACGGCCATACGCCGTACACAGCGGTCTTCCCTCTCAGTAGTGCCACGTGGCCGGCCGGAACCTGGTCTTCTTGAGGCAGTACCTTCCCTTGACCACCGCTGCCAACAATCATGCACAGTGGCTACAATCCTGCCAAGTCGTTCTGCAATATTGCGGAAAGAAATTCCATCTTCTCGTAGCCCTATTACACGACCTCGTTCAAACTCCGTGAGCTGTAGATAATGGCTTCTTCGTCTTCTTAAATGCATTCTTGACTAACATCAACACACTACGTCGAATCTCAACGATAACTAAAGCTCACGAACGTTACAGCGCGTATTTACACAAACCTGCTCTGCATGTTCTGAGGGGCGCTACTAGCGCCACACGTATGCGCCGAGCGCGAAATTTGCATAAACGTCATCTTACAGATGTACTCTCACGACCTAAGAACTGTCGTTTATCTAACACAACCACTTCTTGGTGTTGGGATTTTTTTCCGTCAGAGTATGAAATTACATCTAGATTTCCAAGATAAGAGGACATTTCTTAAAATTGGTAGTGATATTTTATTCCACTCCTCTTCCACTGCTTTCCAAAGTCCAATCATTGTTTCAGGTTTGCGTTTAGAAAGCGCTCCTTTCTTCGATGTTCTTTCCTAGATGTTCTTTCTTATATGTTTTTCTTAGACGTTCTTTCTTAAATGTTCTGTCTGATAGCCCTTTCTCTGGACTATGAACCTACATCTAGATTTTCAAGATAACAGGGCATTTCTTAAAACTGGTAGTGGTATTTTATTCCACTCCTCTTCCACTGCTTTCCACAGTTCAACCACTGTTTTAGGTCTGCCTTTAAAAAGCGCTCCTTTCTTAGATGTTCTGTCTGATAGCCCTTTCTCTGGACTATGAACCTACATCTAGATTTCCAAGATAACAGGGCATTTCTTAAAACTGGTAGTGGTATTTTATTCCACTCCTCTTCCACTGCTTTCCATAGTTCAGCCATTGTTTAAGTCTGCCTTTAAAAAGCGCTCCTTTCTTAGATGTTCTGTCTGATAGCCCTTTCTCTGGACTATGAACCTACATCTAGATTTCCAAGATAACAGGGCATTTCTTAAAACTGGTAGTGGTATTTTATTCCACTCCTCTTCCACTGCTTTCCATAGTCCAATCATTGTTTTAGTTCTGCGTTTAGAAAGCGCTCCTTTTGTAGATGTTCTTTCTTAAATGTCCTGTCTGATAGCCCTTTCTCTGGACTATGAACCTACATCTAGACTTCCAAAATAACAGGACATTTCTTAAAATTGGTAGTGGTATTTTATTCCACTCCTCTTCTAGTGCTTTCCATATTCCAATCATTGTTTTAGGTTTGCGTTTAGAAAGCGCTCCTTTCTTAGCCGTTCTTTCTTAGATGTTCTTTCTTAAATGTTCTGTCTGATAGCCCTTTCTCTGGAATATGAACCTACATCCAGATTTCCAAGATAACAGGACATTTCTTAAAATTGGTAGTGGTACTTTATTACACTCCTCTTCCACTGTTTTCCATAGTCCAATCATTGTTTTAGGTCTGCGTTTAGAAAGCGCTCCTTTCTTAGATGTTCTGTCTAATAGCCCTTTCTCTGGACTATGAACCTACATCTTGACTTCCAAGATAACAGGGCATTTCTTAAAATTCGTAGTGGTATTTAATTCCACTCCTCTTCCACTGCTTTCCATAGTCCAATCATTGTTTTAGGTTTGCGTTTAGAAAGCTCTCCTTTCTTAGATGTTCTTCCTTAGATGTTCTATTTGATAGCCCTTTCTCTGGACTATGAACCTACATCTAGATTTCCAAGATAGCATGGCATTTCTGAAAATTGGTAGTAGTATTTTATTCCACTCCTCTTCCACTGCTTTCCATAATCGAATCATTGTTTTACGTCTGGGCCTAAAATGCGCTATTTCTAGTTGTCCGAAGGAACAATAGTGCATTGGTGACATATCAGGGGACTTTGAAGGAATGTGAGCAAAAGCTATAGACTTGACACCCGTCTCACTTTTATTTTCTTAAGAAATAGGTTTGTATGTATGAATGGTAGTCTTATCCTGATGAAGTTCTACTCTTCGAAAGTTCTGTGGATAAAGGAATGGTATTTGCTCTTTAAATACATTAGTAAAAACATAATTTTGGTAACACGTTTAAAATTAATTTTAACATTTTTTTTAACTTTTCTTAACTTTAATTTTCCGTTGTAGGGAAAACCAGCACCAATCACTAATCTTTTAATGAAACTTTCTTTGGATTTTTGAAAGCAAGACTATAACTCCTTTTCTGCTCTTTTACGACAGCAAATCGACCGCTGTTTTTCGTTGCAGTCATTTAGGTAGATCCATGCTTCATCAATAGCACAATAAATTTCTATTTGTCTCCTGCCAAGTGATTTTCTTAAAGAAGTCTACACCGTGTTCTGCGCTCAGCCCCGTACTTAGGCAAAATCGGTGAGCATTTTTTTTTTCACATTTAGATCTTTGTCTAACTACCTTTTTAACTACTTAGAGATTGCTCTTTAATTCGGTGGATTTTCCTTTAAGACCAGAGATTTTGCTTTTGAAATAGTTGCAAAAGTTCGTACCTTCTTTGAATATTTATTTGGTGTTGTTTTTCTTGAGAAAAACCATGCCTGACGATCTTCTCCTATATTAATAATATAAACACACAGTTCCATCTGTCTCTCTGAAACGCTTGACGTCACAAATAAGTCAGTATTGTTGCGTCATCACTTATTGATAAATTCATGTGTGCTATCGCGATGTCAAAATGATTGCTTGCTATTTAATAGCACGCGATCACACTGAGATGTCAAGGTGACCGCGTGCTAATTTAAAAACATTGGACTATCAATGACTCGAGTTCTCTTTATCCGATCTACAAAATTCGAATTGAATTCTTAATATTACTGCAAGTTGCGTTTGTACATTAATTTACTTTAGCACCATTCGGATATCAATTTGTACTCATTAATTGCTTTTTACTTTTTTAATTTAACTAACTACCCGAATTTAGAGCTGATTATAGTACACATTTTGCAAAATATCGATCTACCTAAACGCTCTAACCTACAATAAAAACTGAAATCTTGAGATGTCGAAGTGAGCAAGATTGCATCTAAAAGCAGATGTCGCCCCAATAGCACATTGTCGAGAATTTAGATAGTTACGATTTGTAACACCAGATGTCGCATTATTTTATAGAAAAAGGTTCGGTATAAAGTTTCAAACCAACCGTCGAACAGGACAGTCGAAAACAAGCCTTGAACGGAATAACAAGTGTGCCGAAGAAAATGTTATTTAACTCGGAAAATCAAAGTGAAAGGTATTAAAATAAGTTTACACGAAAACAACTTTCTGAGTATCATCATCATCATTGTCGACCATTATCAATCCGCTGCTGGACGAAGGTCTCCCCAAGTTTCCTCCACAACGGTCTGTCTTGTGCCAGTCTCCTCCATGTCACTCCCGCATACTTTCGAATTTCATCCACCCATCTCACACGTGGTCTTTATCTGGGTCTTTTCCTGTCCCTTGGAATCCAATCTAAAATTTCGGCTGTCCATCGATGGTCTGGACAGTATGTCCAGCTCATTTCCATTTCAGGGATTTAACTCTGATCATGATGTCTTCCACTCTTGTCATTTTTCGGATCCACGAGTTCCTCTTCTTATCTCTCTTGGTTACACCAAGCATGCACCTCTCCATGCTACTTTGAGTTGTCTTCAGCCTTTGTATGTCTCTTTTAGTTAAGGTCCACGTCTCTGCACCATACGTAAGAAGTGGAAGGATGCATTGATCAAACACTTCTTTTAAAACATAATGGCATATTGCTCTTGAAAATTATGCTGTTTCTTCCAAAAGTTCTCCAGGCAAGTTTTGTACGCCGATTAATTTCTTCATCAATGTGACCCTCACTTGATATCTGCTGTCCAAGATAAACGTACGTGTCTGTTATCTTCAGCTTTTTTCCATCAATCGATAAATCTTCATTTCTTGTAAAAGCATTGAACATCACTTTTGTCTTCTGAAAATTCATTTTTAATCAAACTTCTTTACTCTTGTCAGTAAGTTCCTGGATCATACTCTGCAGCTCTGATGGGGTAGTTGCAAAATTGACTATGTCATTGGCAAAACGAAGTATAGTGTTGATATATTTCTGAGTATAGAGTTGATTATATTACACTTTTTGCAAAATGTGGATCTATCCAGACGCTATAATATACAGTTGCTAAACTACAACAAACAATTTACACATAATGTTATTTTTATCTCGAGGAATTTTGAAAAACGGAAATAAACAGCGTATAATTTTTAGATCTAACGCGAATTAGATCTTACTATATAAGTTTTTACAATATTTCCTTACAGAAAACTGGCGCCTATTTGATTTGTTTTCAGTCTGCTTCAATTAAAACTTTCACTCCGTCATGGGATCGGCAACATCCCTATATATTAATATTTATTTAAAGTTTAAAAACAACCGTCCTAAGACGGGCTAAACGCTAGTTATTAATAATATTACTTAATTTGCATTTAGAAATGCTAATTCTTTGATTTTTAACAGCGTTTTTTAATTACAGAATACGAATATTCCTCTTCGTAAAGAGTTATCATATAATCTTCTATCCATAGCTTGTTTATTATTATTATTATTATTATTATTGGAAGTTTAACGACCACCGTGAGCAATTCAATGGGCTATAAGCAGTCGCCGTCCCTAATTTAGGGACTTAGGGCCACTATCTCCAGGGAAGGGAGAGAGCTAGTGCCGTAAGACAAACACAACATCTTCTTAACAGACGATATTTAACTGCAGTTGATGTTTCTTTCGTGTTCATCTAACACGCTGTTGCCACTTTCAATTCTCTTATTTTCTGTAATTTCTTATCAAAAACATAACCTTCTATCCACAGCTTGTTTACGTGCGCCATTTTCTTAGCAGACGATATTTAACTGCAGCAGATGTTTCTTTCGTGTTCATCTAACACGCTGTTGCCACTTTCTATTCTCTTATTTTCTGTAATTTCTTATCAAAAACATAACCTTCTATCCACAGCTTGTTTACGTGCGCCATTTTCTTAGCAGACGATATTTAACTGCAGCAGATGTTTCTTTCGTGTTCATCTGACACGCTGTTGCCACTTTCAATTCTCTTATTTTCTGTAATTTCTTATCAAAAACATAACCTTCTATCCACAGCTTGTTTACGTGCGCCATTTTCTTAGCAGACGATATTTAACTGCAGCAGATGTTTCTTTCGTGTTCATCTAACACGCTGTTGCCACTTTCTATTCTCTTATTATCTGTAATTTCTTATCAAAAACGTAACCTTCTATCCACAGCTTGTTTACGTGCGCCATTTTCTTAGCAGACGATATTTAACTGCAGCAGATGTTTCTTTCGTGTTCATCTAACGCGCTGTTGCCACTTTCTATTCTCTTATTTTCTGTAATTTCTTATCAAAAACATAACCTTCTATCCACAGCTTGTTTACGTGCGCCATTTTCTTAGCAGACGATATTTAACTGCAGCAGATGTTTCTTTCGTGTTCATCTAACACGCTGTTGCCACTTTCTATTCTCTTATTATCTGTAATTTCTTATTAAAAACATAACCTTCTATCCACAGCTTGTTCACAACGTGCGCCATTTTCTTAGCAGACGATATTTAACTGCAGCAGATGTTTCTTTCGTGTTCATCTAACACGCTGTTGCCACTTTCAATTCTCTTATTTTCTGTAATTTCTTATCAAAAACATAACCTTCTATCCACAGCTTGTTTACGTGCGCCATTTTCTTAGCAGACGATATTTAACTGCAGCAGATGTTTCTTTCGTGTTCATCTAACACGCTGTTGCCACTTTCAATTTCCTTATTATCTGTAATTTCTTATCAAAAACATAACCTTCTATCCACAGCTTGTTTACGTGCGCCATTTTCTTAGCAGACGATATTTAACTGCAGCAGATGTTTCTTTCGTGTTCATCTGACACGCTGTTGCCACTTTCAATTCTCTTATTTTCTGTAATTTCTTATCAAAAACATAACCTTCTATCCACAGCTTGTTTACGTGCGCCATTTTCTTAGCAGACGATATTTAACTGCAGCAGATGTTTCTTTCGTGTTCATCTAACACGCTGTTGCCACTTTCAATTTCCTTATTATCTGTAATTTCTTATCAAAAAGCGTAACCTTCTATCCACAGCTTGTTTACGTGCGCCATTTTCTTAGCAGACGATATTTAACTGCAGCAGATGTTTCTTTCGTGTTCATCTAACGCGCTGTTGCCACTTTCTATTCTCTTATTTTCTGTAATTTCTTATCAAAAACATAACCTTCTATCCACAGCTTGTTTACGTGCGCCATTTTCTTAGCAGACGATATTTAACTGCAGCAGATGTTTCTTTCGTGTTCATCTAACACGCTGTTGCCACTTTCTATTCTCTTGTTATCTGTAATTTCTTATTAAAAACATAACCTTCTATCCACAGCTTGTTTACGTGCGCCATTTTCTTAGCAGACGATATTTAACTGCAGCAGATGTTTCTTTCGTGTTCATCTAACACGCTGTTGCCACTTTCAATTCTCTTATTTTCTGTAATTTCTTATCAAAAACATAACCTTCTATCCACAGCTTGTTTACGTGCGCCATTTTCTTAGCAGACGATATTTAACTGCAGCAGATGTTTCTTTCGTGTTCATCTAACACGCTGTTGCCACTTTCAATTCTCTTGTTATCTGTAATTTCTTATCAAAAACATAACCTTCTATCCACAACTTGTTTACGTGCGCCATTTTCTTAGCAGACGATATTTAACTGCAGCAGATGTTTCTTTCGTGTTCATCTAACACGCTGTTGCCACTTTCAATTCTCTTATTTTCCGTAATTTCTTATCAAAAGCATAACCTTCTATCCACAGCTTGTTTATGTGCCCCATTTTCTTAGCAGACGATATTTAACTGCAGCAGATGTTTCTTTCGTGTTCATCTAACACGCTGTTGCCACTTTCAATTCTCTTGTTTTCCGTAATTTCTTATCAAAAACATAACCTTCTATCCACAGCTTGTTTACGTGCGCCATTTTCTTAGCAGATGATATTTAACTGCAGCAGATGTTTCTTTCGTGTTCATCTAACACGCTGTTGCCACTTTCAATTTTCTTATTTTCCGTAATTTCTTATCAAAAGCATAACCTTCTATCCACAGCTTGTTTATGTGCCCCATTTTCTTAGCAGACGATATTTAACTGCAGCAGATGTTTCTTTCGTGTTCATCTAACACGCTGTTGCCACTTTCAATTTCCTTGTTTTCCGTAATTTCTTATCAAAAACATAACCTTCTATCCACAGCTTGTTTACGTGCGCCATTTTCTTAGCAGACGATATTTAACTGCAGCAGATGTTTCTTTCATATTCATCTAACACGCTGTTGCCACTTTCTATTCTCTTATTATCTGTAATTTCTTATCAAAAACATAACAGCCTTCTATCCACAGCTTGTTTACGTGCGCCATTTTCTTAGCAGACGATATATTTAACTGCAGCAGATGTTTTTTCATTGTTCATCTAACACGCTGTTGCCAGTTCAATTTTTCTTGTTTTCCGTAATTTCTTATCAAAAGCATAACCTTCTATCCACAGCTTGTTTACGTGCGCCATTTTCTTAGCAGACGATATATAACTGCAGCAGATGTTTCTTTCGTGTTCATCTAACACGCTGTTGCCACTTTCAATTTCCTTATTATCTGTAATTTCTTATCAAAAACATAACCTTCTATCACACAGCTTCTTTACGTGCGCCATTTTCTTGTGAGCGACATTTAACTGCAGCAGATGTTTCTTTCATATTCATGTAACACGGTGTTGCCATTTTCAGTTGTTCGAACTTTGTTTATTTCCCGTGATTTCTTTTTCAAAAACGTTCTGAAAATGTGTGTGCATCTTTTGTATAAAAAGTGCCAAAAACTTTCAGCTCTGAAAATAATAAGCATCTTGCTTATTCATTTCTTGTTTATATATAAATAACTATTTCAAATTTTATCTGTAAAAATACTCTTCCTCGAATATCATAATAAGTTACCCTTACCACAAAAACATTATCATTGTGTTTGCCATACTTATTTGACCAGAATTTTAGCCTTAATAATTAGAACTCGACAAGCATAGAAGACCAATTTGATGTTTTTTTGGGGGAAGGATGATAGCAGAAAATCATCGCATTCAAAATATAAAATCCATCGTAATCTTCCTTCCTCGTATAACAAAGACAAACTCCTAGCATTAAGGAGACAACAAAGAGAAGAACAGATACAAAAAGTAACGGAAGCACAAAGAGAGGCTTCCAATTACAGAAAATCCCTCGTATGTTTTCAATCTCTTTCTTAGATGTTTTATATCTCAGATGCTTTAGCTCGACGTATTGATTAAAAAATATTTCTTGAGTTTGAAATGAAACTTTTCTGACGACGAGAATTTCTTTTTCCAAACGTTTTCGCTAAAGGAAGCGGGGCTGAAAATCAAAACACCTGGAAAAGAAACTACATACTAAGTTTAAAATTTGATGTGTTGAATATATTTATGTTCAACAAAATAGATATGTAACAGAGAAGTACAGGGTGTCCATAAAGTCTTCCCCACATTACAAAAATTAATACACTGTCGAGTCATATTATTGTGACCACCACTTAATATCCAGAGTAACCGCCGTGTGCAGCGCGGACAGCAGCTAAGTGGGCTGGGAGTGACTCAATAAAGTGCTGGAAGGTGTTCACAAGTATGTGGAGCCATGCTGACTGCAGTGCATCTGAAAACTGCTGGAGAGTGCGTCGTGGAGGATCCATAGAACGAACAACACGATGGAGGTCGTCCCACAAATGCTCAATTGGGTGTACGTCTGGGGAATTGGGGGGCCAGGGAAGTACTTTGAAGTCCGCTCTGGGACTTTTCTAGCTGTATGACACGTTGCATTGTCGTGCTGGAAGATCCCATCGCCCTAGGGAAGACAATCAGTATGTATGGGTGTATGTGGTTTGCAAGAATGAATTCGTAACAAATTCGGTCTATTGTGGATTCGTAGCATTTGCGTGGACCCAGAGAATGCCACAAAATCATTTCCTAGACCATAACGCTTCCCCCACGAACTTGTGTTCTACCAGCAGTAGTTGGATTGTGTTTGTTCTCCGATGTTTCTCCCCTTATACGCCAACGCCCATCCGTTCGATGAAGCAGAAAACGTGACTCATCGGAGAACGCAATCCTCTGCTAATCAACGGAGAGCCAATTTCGATACTGCAGTGCAAATGTAAGCCTTTGCTGCCGATGCGCCTTCGTTTCAGAAATACTACTACCCTTGGCCCGAAAGCCGATAATCATCCCTTTTTGCAAATCTGATAAATCGCTCCTTTTATCCATGACAGCACCGAGTTACATGTTTTCAGATCAAATGAGCATATGTAGAGGATTTTAGGAAGGGAGTGTCTGACCATAGGTCTTAAACAACCCTTAGAAATAGGAAGCTAGGAGATTTGGGCTAGAGTGCCCGATAGGAAAGTGACACGGAAGCGAAGTGGAAAGGGGAGGAAGTTGCTCTTATATATTACCGGAGGGCCAGTGCCCGGAGTCCGACGGCTTAACGTGCCCATCCGAAGCACGGCGGATATTTAGTGGATCGAGCGTTTGCACCTGCCTGGGATCAAACCTGAGTTCCTTTCCGCGGCAGTCACGAACGTTGCCCACTATGCCACCCGCTGCCCACATGTTTTCAGAATGTCTGCAGCACGCCTTATATACCCTCCAAGACAGCTCACGACACGTGCCTCCTTTCATTGGATACGCGCTGTTGACGTTAAAAGTAGGAGGTGGTCACAATATTGTGACTCGAATGGGTACAAAAAACAGTGTCACAGGAACACGACAATGATGACGCACAAGTAAATTTTTTTCCAGTGTCAGTACACCTCCTCATGGGCGTCATTTGTGGCCCGGAGGACATCTAAGCGGTATTCGATTTCACGCCATATTTTGTTTAACATCTCAGCAGAGGCAGTACTAATGACGTCTGTTATTTTGCTCTACAATGTCTCGAAATAGGGAACATTGCTAGAGTAAACTTGATCTTTCATATAGCCGCTACCCAAGAAAAAGTCTAGAGAAGTTATGTCGGAGAGTCGAGCTGGCCATGTCGTACACCGATGCGGCCAATCCATCTGTCCGGAAATGTGGCATTCAAGAACTAACGAATCATTATTGACCATTGTGGTGGGGCACCGTCTTGTTGGAAAATAACCGAAGGTTGGAGGGCATACAACTGGGGTTCTACAAAACTCTCCAGCATGTCTAGGTGGACGTTACATGTTACTGTGAGCTCTGTAAAAAAAGACGGGTCCGATGATTTTCTCATGCATCATGCCGCACCATATGTTCAATTTCGGGTTATCCCTCTGTTGTTCGGTGACATAATGGGGGTTTCCTTAACCCCAGATTCGCACATTGTGCCTATTTATTGTACTAGAAACGTGAAATGTGGCTTAATCTGAGAAATGGACACGGTAATCACTCTCATGAGCTCTGAGCTGCAACATGCATGTGCAACACGGCGAAGCCCGTCATCAGGCTGAAGAGCCTGAACGATCTGTATCTTATAAACATACACATAAAGACGTTTGTGTAAAATTTTGTGAGCCGTGACATAGGGAATTCCAGTTTCCAGTTAAGCATGACGAATAGATTTCCTGGGGATTTGCAGAAATGTCTGCTGAACAGCTATAGATTTCGTTTGTGTAACCAGTTGTCGTCCCGTTCGGCGGAGATCGCCTACACTACCAGTCGCTTTAAACTTTTTACACCAAGCTTCTGTGCTTTTTTGGTCCAATGGTGTTTTTCTGTACTCTTTTCTGAAATGAAGTTGAACTCGTCGTGCGTGTTGTGGTTCCATGAAAATTTGTCTCATGGAACCACAACACGCACGACGCTTTTCCTTGTATGGAAGCAATTATCGATGAAATGTTCCAATTATTCAGTAGTAGTGGTCACCTAAAGAACATAAAAAGAAAAATTCTTTATGGGTGCTGCTATATTATGTTGCCAACCCTTTTATTTTAACTTACATAGATATTTTAATATTAATTTTTTGTAATGTGGGAAAGTCTTTATGGAACCCTGTACTCTGATTTTTCGTATAACATCATAAATTTATGAAGATTTTCATAACGACTGCATGATTAAAAGGCAATTAATTTCAATTTTTCAATATTATCATCATCAAAAACCATTGGCAATCCACTGCTGGATGAAAGTCTGCCCCAGGAATTTCCCACAACCTTCTGTTTGGAGCCATTCTTTTCCAAGGCACTCCGATATGCTTGCGAACTTGATTGAGTGATTGGAGGTTTAACGACCACTGTGAACAACACAATGGACTACAAGCAGTCGCCTTTACCAAATTTAGGGCCACTTGTTCCGGGGAAGGGAAAGAGCCAGTGTCGCAAGACAAATACAACATCTATACCTCACCGGGATTCGAACGCGGACCCACCTCGGACGAATGATCAGAAGCCATCAATTTGACCACTGCGCCACCGGGGAGGTCTTCCGAACTTCTCCACACATCTTACACGTGGTTTTCTCATGATTCTTTGTATCCAGATTAATATTTCATTTGTCCAACTATAATCAGTTCTCCAGCAATGTATCCAGCCAAAACCGTCTCTAATAGAAAACTTGAAAACTGAGCTGTGACGTCAGAGCCAGCAGGCTGAGCGCCACTCTTGAACGTCGATCGAGTTTCTCGTTGTCTCGGTTGAGAAATACATTTTATTATCAAAATTACTCGGACACTACCAATGTATTTGCATAAATGCATAGTACGATGCGAAGAAAGTTGCGCTATGAGTGGGGAGGTACGTATAGTGTAGTATAGTAATTTCTTATAAAATCCTGTACCGCCAATTGACTTCACAGGGATTAAAAGAACCAATTACATGCGTGAAAAAAAGCCCCGCTAATCCAAATACACATATTAATACAATCTCTCAAAAGAAGAATGCTAAACAAAAAAAAAGTGTTCAATAATATAAAACTAAACTCCACATATCACACCAATAATTGAACATCAACATTTTCCAACTCTCAAATCATTATATATATATATATACATATATATTTAAATAATTAATAACAAATGCTATAAATTAAGCTAAAAGTCAAACCCAAAATATTATATAATCGATGATATTATAAAATCAATAATAAATTAAAATCAAACTTATGTACACCATTGTATCCAATCTCATGTAGACCATTGAATTACTAAACCATATAAAGTAATCCATGTCACTAAAAATTACAACGTAATTCACTAAAAATAACAACAGAATTCAATAAAATTGCAATATAATTCACTAAAAATTACAACAAAATTCAATAAAATTGCAACATAATTCACTAAAAATTACAACATAATTCACTAAAAATTACAACATAACTCACCCAAAAATTACAACATAATAAGTTGAAAATTACAACATAATTCACTAAAATTACAACATAATTCAATAAAAAATTATAACATAATTCAATAAAAATTACAGCATAATTCACTAAAATTACAACATAATTCACTAAAAATTACAAAATAATTCACTAAAAATTACAACATAATTCACTAAAAAATACAACATAACTCAGTAAAAATACAACATATTTCACTAAAAATTGCAACATAATTCACTAAAAACTACAACATAATTCACTGAAATTACGGCATAATGTAATAATAATTACAACTTAATTCACTAAAATTACAGCAGAATTCACTAATAATTACAACATAATTCACTAAAATTGCAATATAATTCACTAAAAATTACAACAGAATTCACTAAAAATTACCACAAAATTCTCTAAAATTGCAACAGAATTCAATAAAAATTACAACATAATAAGCTGAAAATTACATATTTCACTAAAATTACAACATAATTCACTAAAAGTTACAACATAATTCACTAAAATTGCAACATAATTCACTGAAAATTACAACAAAATTCACTAAAAATTACAAACTAATTCACTAAAATTACAACATAAATCACTAAGAATAATACAACATAATTCACTAAAAATTACAACATAATTCAAAAATTATATAAAGTTGCGATGTTCTGTTATTATATAAAGTTGCGATGATCGGTGACTTTAAAGCGGGTGTACCACGTGGATGTGAACTTCCCGAGTCAAGGGTGGGCAGGTCATAGGATGTCCTTTGAGTAACGTTTCCATACGGAGCGTTGCAACTAAACTAAGCATACCACAATTGACTGTAAGTAATGTGTTGAGAAGCAGGGCGGTAAACTAGAGCAAAAAGAAGAAGTTCAGGAAAACTATTTGAATGTGACAGAAGAGCCATGGTAAGAAACGTTAAGAAATACCGTTCTTTCTCTGCCATTTCTACCGCTGCTGAAGTAGGAATGCTTATAATGGCTCGGTTTGTACCATGACTATTCACAGAGTGTTGCACAGTGTGGGTTATTATGGTAAAGCAGCGGCAGACAAGCCGCACATCACTGCCGTGAATGCGAAGCGCCGTATGGAGTGGTGTAGCTCCCGTCGTTCCTAGACTGTGGGAGACTGGAAAGCTGTTCCTTGGAGTGATGAGTCACGCTTTTCACTCTTCCAGTCTGATGGGCGAGTATAGATTTGGCGACAGCCAGGTGAACGATTTTCGTCGGACTGTGTTCTTCCAACTGTTAAGTTCGGCGGAGGCTCCGCCATGGTATGGAGTTATTTTTCATGGACTGGACTCGTCCCGTTGTTTATTATACCACAAAGCATAAACTCTAAAGGGTATCTTGACGTTCTGGAGAACTCTGCCCTACCAACATTGTGGCATAATTGACCGCTGTCTCTTCCAACACGATCGATCTCCATACCACACTGCACAGCGTGTGCACAACCGGTTTCTAAAAAGTGAGGTAGAACTGTTAGACAGGTGTTCTATGGGATTAAGGTCATAGTACATATGGGCAACATGTCGGTTGTCCTTTTTTAAATAAATTTGCAAATGTCCCCCATATGTACTATTCGACGATGTTAACATTGCACACGTTTCTGCAGGCAAGCTGGCATGCGTCCAGAATTTCACACATCAATATCTCAGCGAACTATACCTCTAAAGAAGTGATTCTCAAACTTTGGTCCCATATGGACCACTTTAAGCATTTTATTACTTATCACGGACCACCAAGCGCGGCGGGGCGGCAGGGGTAACTTCCGGTAACTTCCCTAGGAGAAACTTCAAATTGAAAAATATTGTCTGAAACAAACGTTTCCAACCCTGATTAATAATAATAGGACCTACCGTACATCCTCATCGGCCAGGAAGTGATGACTCACCCCCCCCCCCATGATACAAGGAAAGACCCCAAAAAATATCCCCCTGATACAAGGAAAGACCCCAAAAAGTATCCCCCATGATACAAGGAAAGACCCAAAAAAGTATCCCCCATGATACAAGGAACTACCCCAAAAAGTATCCCCCATGATACAAGAAAAGACCATAAAAAAGTATCCCCCATGATACAAGGAATTACCCCAAAAAAGTATCCCCCATGATACAAGGAAATACCCCAAAAAGTATCCCCCATGATACAAGGAAAGACCCCAAAAAGTATCCCCTATGATACAAGGAAAGACCTCAAAAAGTATACCCCATGCTACAAGGAAAAGCCCCAAAAAGTATCCCCATGTTACAAGAAAAGACCCCAAAAAGTATCCTCCATGATATAAGGAAAGACCCCAAAAAGTATACCCCCTGATACAAGGAAAGACCCCAAAAAGTATCCCCCATGCTACAAGGAAAAGCCCCAAAAAGTATCCCCCATGTTACAAGAAAAGACCCATAAAGTATCCCCCATGATACAAGGAAAGACCCCAAAAAGTATCCCCTATGATGCAAGGAAAGACCTCAAAAAGTATCCCCCATGCTACACGGAAAAGCCCCCAAAAGTATCCCCCATGATACAAGGAAAGACCCCAAAAAGTACCCCCTATGATACAAGGAAAGACCCCAAAAAAGTATCAACCATGATACAAGGAAAGAATCGAAAAAAGTATCCCCCATGATACAAGGAAAGACCCCAAAAAGTATCCCCCATGATACAAGGAAAAGCCCCAAAAAGTAGCCCCCATGTTACAAGGAAAGACCCCAAAAAGTATCCCCCATGATACAAGGAAAGACCCAAAAAAGTATCCCCTATGATACAAGGAAAGACCCCAAAAAAGTATCCCCCATGATACAAGGAAAGACCCCAAAAAAATATCCCCCATGATACAAAGAAAGACCCCATAAAAAGTATCCCCCATGCTACAAGGAAAACCCACAAAGGTATCCCCCATGTTACAAGGAAAGACCCCAAAAAGTATCCCCCATGATACAAGGAAAGACCCCAAAGAAGTATCCCCCATGATACAAGGAAAGACCCCAAAAAAAGTATCCCCCATGATACAAGGAAAGACCTTAAAAAGTATCCCCCATGATACAAGGAACTACCCCAAAAAGTATCCCCCATGATACAAGGAAAGACCCCAAAAAGTATCCCCCGTGATACAAGGAAAGACCCAAAAAAGTATCACCCATGATACAAGGAAAGACCCCAAAAAGTGTCCCCCATGATACAAGGAAAGACCCCAAAAAGTATCCCCTATGATACAAGGAAAGACCTCAAAAAGTATACCCCATGCTACAAGGAAAAGCCCCAAAAAGTCTCCCCATGTTACAAGGAAAGACCCCAAAAAGTATCCTCCATGATATAAGGAAAGACCCCAAAAAGTATCCCCCATGATACAAGGAAAGACCCCAAAAAGTATCCCCCATGCTACAAGGAAAAGCCCCAAAAAGTATCCCCCATGTTACAAGGAAAGACCCCAAACGTATCCCCCATGATACAAGGAAAGACCCCAAAAAGTATCCCCTATGATACAAGGAAAGACCTCAAAAAGTATCCCCCATGCTACAAGGAAAAGCCCCAAAAAGAATCCCTCATGTTACAAGGAAAGACCCCAAAAAGTATCCCCCATGATACAAGGAAAGACCCCAAAAAGTATCCCCTATGATACAAGGAAATACCTCAAAAAGTATCCCCCATGCTGCAAGGAAAAGCCCCAAAAAGTACCCCATGTTACCATGAAAGACCCCAAAGAGTATCCCCCATGATACAAGGAAAGACACCAAAAAGTATCGCCCATGATACAGGGAAAGACCCAAAAAAAGTATCCCCCTGATTTATGTGATTTATAGGCGGGTTTATAGATATAATCTCCGGCTCGATTTCCCCCTCCTTGAAATATGTTTTTTAATAAGTTTTAGCTTCTTTTGGTAAATTTTCAGCTTTTTTCAGCAAATTTTCAGCTTTTTTCAGCAAATTTTCAGCTGTTTTTTATTTGAAACTAATACCGTTCCCGAACAGGGTCTGTAAGCAGTTGCCACCGGCCTTAGGCAGAAAATAGCCAAAAATTCCGACCAGGTGCTTAAAATAGCGGTCAGTTGGCAACCCTATCTGAAACAAAGTAATTTTTGGAGTACCTATATTTGATAAAGGAAGAAAAAAAGAGTTTGGTGAGTTATGATTTTATCTTTTCAGTTGTATAACGAAAAAGAGATAATTCGCTTAGTTACATAATTGTACACAATTCAAGTCACTTTTCGCTATGTGTGGATCTCCAAATTACGTGCCAACCGCACGAATCGGCAAAAGTCGACACTTCAACAGTAAGAACCTGATAATTTATCAATGCATACAATTGTGGGACTTGTAGTGTATTGAGAATTAGCACTGAGATTTAAAGCATTGAATACAGCGACATTGCCACGAATATTTTAAACGTCTGTTGGATTCCTGTGAGTAATACGTGTGCGAACTCTCTCAAGAGGAAAGAATTTATTGCCTAGACCGAAACGAAACTTTTGTTTCGTTATCTCGAAACCACGGCACAAATTGTTTGTCGTCATCCTCTGGCTGGAGCAATCAAACGTAAGCTTGATGAATGAGGAAATTCTTTTGACATTTTGAGCACTCTGCTTGTTTCCGAAGAACTTATGTTTCTCAAGTGCATTAGGGATATATTTTCGAACAATGGATGAAGGGAGGGATGGCTTCGTGTTTCATCAACTTTGGGCTGAGCTACTGGAAATGCCGAATGCTCTTTGTGATGTGATTTCCTCTTCCCCGATCTTTTTTCCACTCTCGCCTTTCTACACATCGCAGACACGTTCGTCAGAGTCATGCTCTAACATGATCTATAAAACTCTTCGGCTTGAAGTATTCTTTTTTTTTCGAGTGTCTTCTGTGGTAAATGGAAAGGAACACACTATCTAAATATACCACCCACAACAATAAATTTTCTGAGAATGATATTTTTCAAAATATCCTCTTGACGGCAAACCATATGAGTGCCACAGCCAGAGGCACACCTAGCTTTCGAATAGATTTCAGTTTCTCGAAGCAAAAGGATTTTGCGTAAGTTGGAATTTGCAGCTTTAAAACATTCTCCGCCGCTCTTCATATTAGAGAGAGCTTTCTAAATCGCAGCGTTTCAATTCCAGTGGAGATGCACGACATGACAAGTTCCATTTGTTTTATGAATAGCTATTTCATTATCGCTCACCGAAAATGGAAGTTCAACATACAGAGGATGCTCACACATTATTGTAACGATTTTTCAGCAATATAGTTGAAATTTGAAATAAAATTATTTTTTTCTTAAATGATCCAAAATGTTCCTTTTCTTAGGATTATGAAGCCACATGTAGATTTCCATGATAACAGGGCATTTCTTAAAATTGGTAGTGGTATTTTATTCCACTCCTCTTCCACTGCTTTCCATAGTCCAATCATTGTTTTAGGTCTGCGTTTAGAAAGCGTTCCTTTCTTAGATGTTCTGTCTGATGGCCCTTTCTCTATACTATGAACCTACATCCATATTTCCAAGATAAGAGGGAATTTCTTAAAATTGGTAGTGGTATTTTATTCCACTCCTCTTCCACTGTTTTACATACTCCAATCATTGTTTTAGGTCTGCGTTTAGAAAGCGCTCCTTTCTTAGATGTTCTTTTTTAGATGTTCTGTTTGATAGTCCTTTTTTTTTTTTGGACTATGAACCCACATCTAGATTTCCAAGACAACAGGGCATTTCTCAACATTGGTAGTGGTATTTTATTCAACTCCTCTTCCACTGCTTTCCATAGTTCATTCATTGTTTCAGGTCTGCGTTTAGAAAGCGCTCCTTTCTTCGATGTTCTTTCTTAGTTGTTTTTCTTTAGATGTTTTTCCTTAGATGTTGTATCTGACAGTCCTTTCTCTGGATTGTGAACCTACATCTAGATTTCCAAGATAACAGGACATTTCCTAAAATTGGTAGTGCTATTTTATTCCACACCTCTTCCACTGCTTTCCATAGTCCAATCATTGTTTTAAATCTGCGTTTAGGGAGTGCTGCTTTCTTAGATGTTCTGTCTGATAGTCCTTTCTCTGGACTATGAACCTACATCTAGATTTCCAAGATAACAGGGCATTTCCTAAAATTGGTAGTGCTATTTTATTCCACACCTCTTCTACTGCTTTCCATAGTCCAATCATTGTTTTAAGTCTGCGTTTAGAGAGGGCTCCTTTCTTAGATGTTCTGTCTGATAGTCCTTTCTCTGGACTAAGAACCTACATTTAGATTTCCAAAATAACAGGGCATTTCTTAAAATTAGTAGCGGCATTTTATTTCACTTTTCTTCTACTGTTTTCTGTAGTCCAACCATTGTTTTAGGTTTGCGTTTAGAAAGCGCTTCTTTCTTGGATGTTCTTCCTTAGGTGTTGCATCTGACAGTCCTTTCTCTGGATTGTGAACCTACATCTAGATTTCCAAGATAACAGGACATTTCCTAAAATTGGTAGTGCTATTTTATTCCACACCTCTTCCACTGCTTTCCATAGTCCAATCATTGTTTTAAATCTGCGTTTAGGGAGTGCTGCTTTCTTAGATGTTCTGTCTGATAGTCCTTTCTCTGGACTATGAACCTACATCTAGATTTCCAAGATAACAGGGCATTTCCTAAAATTGGTAGTGCTATTTTATTCCACACCTCTTCTACTGCTTTCCATAGTCCAATCATTGTTTTAAGTCTGCGTTTAGAGAGGGCTCCTTTCTTAGATGTTCTGTCTGATAGTCCTTTCTCTGGACTAAGAACCTACATTTAGATTTCCAAAATAACAGGGCATTTCTTAAAATTAGTAGCGGCATTTTATTTCACTTTTCTTCTACTGTTTTCTGTAGTCCAACCATTGTTTTAGGTTTGCGTTTAGAAAGCGCTTCTTTCTTGGATGTTCTTCCTTAGGTGTTGCATCTGACAGTCCTTTCTCTGGATTGTGAACCTACATCTAGATTTCCAAGATAACAGGACATTTCCTAAAATTGGTAGTGCTATTTTATTCCACACCTCTTCCACTGCTTTTCATAGTCCAATCATTGTTTTAAATCTGCGTTTAGGGAGGGCTGCTTTCTTAGATGTTCTGTCTGATAGTCCTTTCTCTGGACTATGAACCTACATCTAGATTTCCAAGATAACAGGGCATTTCTTAACATTGGTAGTGGTATTTTATTCCACTCCTCTTCCACACTTTTCCATTGCCCAATAATTGTTTCAGGTCTTCGTCTACAAAGCGCTCTTTTTTTAGCAGTCCCAAGGCACAATAGTCCATAAGTGACACATCACTAGGCTTTGAAAGAATATGGGCAAAAGGAATATATTTGATACCCGCCTCTTTTTTTCATTTCTCCATGAAAAAGAGTGGTAGATTTGGGTATATTACTGATAGCCTTATCCTGATGGAGTTCTACTCTTTGAAGGCTCTATGGATAAAGGAATGGTATTTCCTAATTAAATATTGGAGTTAAAATATTATTTTGGTAATAATGTATAATTGATTTTAACATTATTTTCAACTTTTCTTAACATTAATTTCCGATTGTACTCGAAACCAGTGATAATTATGTACCATTTACTGAAACTTTCTTTAGATTCTTGGATCCATGTTTGTAAGTATTTTTGTGCTCTTTTGCGATAGTAAATCGACCCATTTTAGATAGAGTCGTTTACAATGCTTCACCAATGGTCACTATAAATTTCCATCTGCATCCAGCTAAGGGATTTTCACAAAGAAGTCTACACCGTGTTCTCCTCTCAGCCTCCTGGTTAGGAAAAAGGCATTAAACATTACGTTTTTTGTATTTTGTCTGAGATTAAAATATTTGTTTATTACCTTGTTTTCAGTTCATACAGCGAGTTTATATTTAGAAAATTTATATTTAGGTTATTTACATTTATAAATGCCAGTTCCATGACTTTAATAGCGTTTTTAATCTCAGAATACGAATATTCCTTTTCGTAAAGAGCAAAAATATAACCTTCTACCCACAGCTCGTTTACGCATGCCATTTTCTTAGCAGATGGTATTTAACAGCCCCAGATATTTTTTTCGTGTTCATCTAGCAAGCTGGGGCCTGTTTCAATTGTTTGAGCTTGTTTTGTTTTCTGAAATTTCTCATCAAAAACGTTCTAAAAATGTACGAACTTCCTCTGTATTATTGCTTGAAGTAGTTTATCAAGTGTGTAAAATATTTTTCTTTGTTTGCTTAAAGATCAACTGTATGACGAAATTCAATGTTGGTGAATAAATTATAAACAAAGAACTACTGATTCACAGTTAACAGTGAAATCAAAGATGATTCCACTATTAACAATGAAATCATGGATGATTCCACAGTTAACATTGAAATCAAGAACTTGACTGAACATCCACAGTTAACAGTGAAATCAAGGACTGGAATGAACTACCACAGTTAACACTGAAATCAAGGAATGGGCTCAACTTCCGCAGTTAACAGTGAAATCAATGACTGGATTCAACTTCCACAGTTAACAGTAAAATCAAGGACTGGGCTCAACTTCCACAGTTAACAGTAAAATCAAGGACTGGACTGAACTTCCTCAGTTACGAGTGAAATTAAGGACTGGAATGAACTACCACAGTTAACAGTAAAATCAAGGACTGGGTTTAACTACCGCAATTAACAGTGAAATCAAGGACTGGACTGAACTACCACAGTTAACAGTGAAATCAAGGACTGGACTGAACTGCCATAGTTCACAGTTAAATCAAGGACTAGGCTTAATTTCCACATTTGATAGTGAAATCAATTACTCGACTGAACTGTCACAGTTAACAGTTAAATAAGGCCTAGTCTCAACTTCCTCAGTTAACAGTGAAATCATGGACTGGACTGAACTGCCACAGCTAATAGTGAAATCAAGGACTGGACTCAACTTCCAAAGTTAACGGTAAAATCAATAACTGAACTAAACTGCCACATTAAACAGTGAAATCAAGGACCGGACTCAAATTTCACAGTTAACAGTTGAATCAAGGACTGGACTGAACTTCCACAGTTAACAACATTATCATCACTGAAAGTGCTGGACAAAAGAGCCGCCTTGTGCGCATTTTGTCCACCACACTCTCAGAATCACGAAATTTGGTAGTTAGACTTAATATTGTTGGCTTGTTGATGACTGAAGGCAGACGTTTTTCTCGCAATAAATACGTCGTCGAAAAAGTTACCAATAATTTTAGAGCTTTGTCGCTGAGACTTGGATGTTCTTTTTCCATAATAATCCAAAACTCAGTCAGAGATTTGGATCTGAATATCGATACCAGACTGGCACCAAAAAGATGTTCAACAAAGCTTTCATTTTTCTGGTGCGATAGTCTGCAGGAGTTCAGATCTTCTGTGAAGAGATTAGCGATCCAAGCATTCTTTATCCTTCCGCAACACGTGTTCAAACAAAATTAGATCTAGCTTTCTTCTTACTTTGACTCCATTTCAACTCAAAAGAAAAATAAATAAATTCACTCGTGTCTCGCGGACGGGAAGAAAGACCTCGCTGTCAGGCGGTGGGGAAACACTGCTGTAGAGAAACGAAAACGTTTTCTCAGAAATGATTAATCACGCACAACTAACTGGGCGTATGCCGGATGTATCTAGCTGTGGATTATTCTAGGTGCAATTCCGCTACCCGACGGTGTTGTGCCAGTTGAGAAGTTTGGTGAAGGAGGCGTCATATTCTGGGGGTTTGTTTTAATGATTTGGGATGAGTTCCTCAGCTCCAATGCCCGAGAGTCTTAACGATACTATTAAATGTCTGAAATTATAATCTTGTGCGTTACACTGAAGAGCAATTAAATTAGAGTTACCTGTCTAGTAACGTGTAGCACCACCTTTCGCCCTGATGACGGCGGCGATTCGTCTCGGCATGGACTCGACAAGACACCAGAAGCTTTGGGAAGCCATACGGATCCACGACCCCTGAATAAGCTCCCACATTTCACGAAGATTTGATACACGGAGGTTAGATCCTCGAACATCTCTCTCGATGGCATCCCAGATGTGCTGGATGGGATTGAGGTCTGGTGACCTAGCTGGCCAAGGAAGCGAGCTCACATCGGTGGAGTGTTCATCCAACCATTCAGATACAATTCGGGAGCGATAGTACGGTGCATTGGCTTGTTGCAATATGAGGTCCCCAGTGGGATGTTGAAGACGCACAAACGGGAGCAAATGGTCGTCTAGGATATCCCGGTAAAGTTGACCTGTGAAGAACGATGTCACACGTACCGGGGGTCCCATTTCAGTCCACGTAAACAGTCCCCAGACGAGAATGCCACCCCCACCAACTTGGAGAGTACCCTGCTGGAAAGAAGGATCCATCCTTTCATGTGGTTTGCGCCGTACTCGTATCCTGCCATCCGCATGTACAAACGTGAATCTCGACTCATCAGTCCAGGCAACATTTTCCCACATGTCTAGGTCCAGTGGCGATGTGCCCGCGCCCATGCTAATCTTTCCACCCTGTGATGTGTGGTCAGCAGCGGTACCCACGTGGGACGAAGGCTACTGTACCCCATAGCGAGGAGATGTTCCTGGATAGTGTGGCTGCTTACACGTTTTTGTGCACCAGCGTTAAATTTCCGAGTGATTTTTTGCACTGTGGCTCGTCTATCCGCTGTTACAATGCCAGCTAGCCGACGATGACCCCGCTCATCCACACGCTGTTGACCACGGCAGTTGGCCCTTGCAGGGATGGTTTCATCAGATTCGATGTACTCACTGTGCACCAGTGACAGTGGCTCGTGAAAATCCCAGTGCCTGCGTGACTTCCGAGATGGAGTGACCCATTTGTCGGGCCCCGACAATTTGCCCACGATCAAATGCGCTTAGTTCCTTCGTCTTACCCATACTGCGTCCGACTCTTACTGATTCCCGTCGCATCACTCCTTATATTGTCGGATCGCTGCATACGTCGTGTCGTTTCCTTTTACAGGGCCGTCCACAGCGTCACATTTGCATAACGCCAGCTGTCTCTAATTCAATTGCTCTTCAGTGTATACTCGTGTATGTCTTTGAATTTTTATGAAGCATTTTTTTATGCTTTACTGCATTTCTTATTAAATGCTTTAAGATTTATACGTTTCAGCTAAGACTTCTTTAGTCACGGCACAATGCTAAACTTTTTTCCATATTAAATAGTTTAAATAATCAAAATCCCTTCCTTTCTGCTGAAGCATTAGTAGTGAATTTATGCAGTAACTTATTCTTTTTCCAAGTCATGCTATTATTACACAAGCACAAAAAGGAACTTGAGCATCTGGAACGGAAAATAGCTTTCGCGCTTTTCACTCATAAGTGTTCATCTAGACATGTACCTTTCTGAAAAGAGGTGTTCCCATTTGTGAGATTACTACTCAAGCATTCCGTCTAAACCGAAGACGTTCCATTTCACAGATGAAAGCGAGTATCACACAGAATTACAGCCCTGAATGTCTATTTCAGGAAAAAATTTCGTGTTTTCTGATTACTTTTCCCCGTCTTAAATGAAATGCGTTTCGTAGGAGGCATATTACTCTAATGCAAAATCTTCTTCTTTGGTTATATGCATACGTAGTTGATTTTTACAAAGTCAAACATGTACGTGCATTATTCAAAACGTAAGAGCGAAAACATATCATCCTTTTGCTTGATCCCTAAGTTGGCATTTAAAATTTTACAAATATACACTGCTGGACAATTGCTAAGGACGGATCATAAACGGCTATATAGCGCATAAAAAGTAAGTGTGGTTGGATGCCAAGTGAAATAAAATAATGTCAGAATGCCAGGACATTACAAGAAAGACAATTTATTGTGCTCTGAAATCCAGAAGGCTTTGGAACGTGTTCAAGGGACAAACAGGCCATTTTGTGCAGGATACGTAAACGTGAAAAAAATGCAATTACCCTCCGCAGGCGTTCCGGCGTAAGAAGTCAATACGGGATATGGCCACCATGGAGGGCGATGCAAGATTCCACACGTCGTGTCATGCTTTGCACAACATTATTAAGCAGCTGTTGGGGTAATTTATACCATTCCTCTGTCAGTGCACGGATGAGGGTGTCCTTGTTTGTTGGAGGGCATTGGCGACCAACAAGACTCCTCCCCAAAGCATCCCACACATTTTCAATGGGATTCAGATCTGGAGAACGTACTGCCCATACGAGGCGTTGAATATCCTCGCTCTCAAGACACTCCTGGACAGCGACTGCTCGATGACATGTTGCGTTGTCGTCCATGAAAATGAATCTATCACCGACAGCACCACGGAACATGCAAACATGTCGTAGCAGAACAACATTAATGTATCGTTGGCCAGTCAAAGTCCCAGTTGGAAGCACATAGAAGGACGTACGGTTAGTGATCATGATGCCAGCCCATACCATGACACTACATGTCGGATATCGGTCCCTTTCCTGTCTGTTAGCTGGACAACATGCAGTACTACTATCATGCCAGATCAGTTGTTGTCGACAATCAGACGATAGACTGTATCTACTCTCATCTGAGAAAGAGGACAGCAGACCAGTCGTTATCAGTTGACTTGCGATGTTGATGGCACCATTGCAAACGGGCGGTACGGTGACGACTGGACAATGGGATGCACACAACAGGACGGCGGGCGTATAGTCCTCCTACATACAAACGTCTTGCGACAGTTTTTCGGGAGATCCGCTTGCCAGTAGCAGCCATAAACTGATTTTCTACCTCACTAGCTGTGCTGCGCCGGTGTCTTTTTGTTGATAGCACTATGTACCGATCTTCTGCAGGTGTCGTACTGCAAACACGACCTTCTCCGTGACGTTTGCTACACTCTCCATTTGTTTGAAATGATTTCAAAGCCTTGAAACAACACTGTGGCTGACGTCGAACTCCCTGGCAACATCTGTTATTTTTCCGCCCTTCTTCAATCTTGCCAATAATACGGCCACGCGTAAAATCATCTAGGTGATGTCGGGAAGACATACTGAAAATTGCAAGTTCGTCAATTGATTCTTTCCGTTTCAACTTTGCGTTTGAACAACAACGGTCAATACGCGTCAAATCCTTTATATCTCTTATCAGCGCTATGACGTCACGAACAAGTTCGGCAATCCAAAATTTGCATACGTACAACACGTCTTACTGTATCCCGCACTTATGCTAATTTCCACATTTTCCTGCCTTCCATTTTATGGTTGCTATCGTTGCTATTGTCATCCATCCTTAGCAATTGTCCGGCAGTGTAATATACCTAATCTGTCGTTATGTCCATTCGAAATGCGTTGCTGAAAACAATCAAACAACATTGCAATAGAGACCACACAGAGACAGATATTGGGTGTGTGTGCAAAACTTCTATCCGTTTTTCTAACAGAAATTGCGATCGGAGTAGTTACGTCACAGATGACGCTGCGACGCCAAATTTTCGACCAATAAAGTGTGAAGCAGCAGAGCATATAGAGGCATTAGGTTTGTCCGAGTAAGTCATTCGAACCGGAAATCACGGACGGTGTAACATGGCATGCGATAAGGAGCGCATTATACATTGTTTACTGTATTATTTCGATAAAGGCAGTACTGCAACGGCGGCTTGCCGCAACATCTGTCAAGTGTATATGGAGGATGCAGTTGATTATAACACATGTCGCATCTGGTTTCGGAAATTCCGGGACGGAGAGAGAAGCTCTGAAGATTAGCCATGTCCTGGACGTCTATTCGTGGTTTCTGACAAGGATGTGGCCCTGATCCAAACGTTCAGGAATTAGCGGAAACGTTGCCAGTACATAGAACAACAGTCGAAAGGCGAATGCATGCGCTTGGCTTCCTCACCAAGCTTGATAGCTGGATTCCGCACCAGCTTTCTGCAAAGCAACGAGAGGAGAGAATCCGTACCTGTGTTTCTTTGCTTTCTCGTTACAGAAATGGACCGTTTTGGGGACGAATTGTAACGGGTGATGAGAAATGGGTACTGTACCGTAATGTAAAGCGTCGACGGACAGTCTGCCAAGGTGAGGAGCCTGCTCTATCTACCTCAAAAGGAGGACTGCATCCCAAAAAGGTTTTGTTGAGTGTTTGGTGGTATGTCCAGGGAATAATCCACTGGGAGGTGTTGGCACTCAACCGAACGATAAATGCTCACCTCCACTGCCAAAAGTTGAACAGATTGCGAGAACAACTTACATCGAAGCGGCCAGCATTCGTCAATCGCAAAGGCGTGATCCTTCATCATGATAACGCCAGACCTGATGCTGCTTTAATCACTCTGCAAAAATTACTGGACTTTGGTTGGGAAGTGTTACCTGACCCGGCGTATTTCCCTGACCTGGCACCTACGTACTACCACATTTTTTTATTGTTACGGAACGCCTTCGCTCTCCGAAACTCCGATGACGTGGACAATATGAAAACGTCATAACGTGACTTTTTACGCTTTCCAACCGTAGGTTGAAGAAACGTATTTGCTCCAGCTTTGTTCGTCCATCTGTCCGTACGATAACTCGCGTAAAAGTGGTTCGATTTCAAAGAAATTTTAGTATGTGGTAGGGGATTACCTGGGAACGAACCCTATTGAAAATGGACGAAATGGGGTCATAGGTCACGGCATCGGAGCGGGATCCATTCCATTGCCCTTATGCATCATAACTTGCGTAAATATGGTTCGATGTTGATGACATTTTAGTATATTGTAGGAGACCACCTGGGAATGAATCCTATTGAAAATGGATGAAGTGGGGTCAAAGGACGGGACATAGGAGCGGGATGCATTCCATTGCCCTTAAGCGTCATAACGTGCGTAAAAATGGTTCAAATTCAATGAAATTTTAGTATGAGGTAGGGGACCACCTGGGGACGAACCCAATTGAAAATGGACGAAATGGGGTCAAAGGTCACGGCATAGGATCGGGATCCATTCCTACGCCCTCATCCCATACTATTAAAGAAGCAATGCTTGTTTGTATGTAAATTTTATTTTGAAAACCGCTCTAAGGATTTTCATGAAAGTCATTAGCCTACCATTTTCTGGTACTAGAAATCGATTAAACTTGATCTCGACTTTACGAAAATTCGTTTAGTGCGTTAAATAACCACCCTGAATTACCACGTTTTTAGTGCCATGGCGTTGTCCAATTAATGTTACCCATGCTTAAAAAACTTATGACGTCACAATCTCGGGATTGAGATGTTGGTGCGCGGTCACGCCATGTGTCTCATTATGTCACGCGTTGGGTGTGGATCATATTAAAGTTTTATGACGTCACCCTCTTTCGAGCAGATGGGCGCGATTCCCATCTGCCTCATTACGTCACGCGTTGTGTGCGTATGCCCGTCCGCACGATAACTCGCGTAAAAATCGTTCGATTTCGATGAACTTTTAGTATGTGGAAGGTGAACACCAGGGAAGGAACCCTATTGAAAGTGAACGAAATGGGGTCAAAGGTCAGGACAAAGGAACGGGATCTATTCCACTGATCTTATGCGTCATAACTAACGTAAAAAAGGTCCGATTTCGATGAAATTTTAGTATGTGATAGGGGACCACCTGGCAACAAACCCTATAGGGAATGGGGTCAAAGGTCAGGACATTGGAGCGGAAACATTTCCATCGCCATTATGCGTCATAACGTACGTAAAAATTCTTCGATTTTGGATAAAATGTTAGTATGTTGTAGGGGCCTGCCGGGGGACGAATCCTATTGAAACGGGCGAAATGGGGTCAAAGGTTAGGACACAGGAGCGCGATCTTTTTTATAGCCCTTATGCATAATAACTTACGTAAAAATGCTTCCATTGCGACAAAACTTTATCATGTTATTTCAGAGGTATACTGAACTGTTTCTGTTGAATATCATCGAAATGGGGTCAAAGGTCAGAACACAGGATCGATATATATTCCACAGCCATTATCCTCATAACTTGAGTAATGATTTCTGGTATGTTAGAAAGCGTATTATAATCAATGCATTGCATGATTTTACTAACTTGTTTTACTATAAAACACAGGAGTCTTTCCGGCGTGGGATTCACCTACTCATAGACAGAAGCCAAGAGGTCATACAGAATGATGGAACTTATGTGAAATCCTGGGTACGTTATTTGTTATGTTCTGCTCCTTTCCTTGTAGCCTAGAAGAACGGGTAGAGCTTATGCCCACAGTCAACACATGTTGAATTGGTATCTAAAACATCAGTATCAACCAATCGGAGCATCAAACATGAGTATAAAAACACTAGTGTCCAAACGTTATGCTTAATAAGTAAAACATAAGTAGTAAATAGTTTAAAGCGATAGAACTGCGGACATTGGTATATACGAGAGGAAGTCAGAAAGAAACTCTCTATTGGAGAACTTTAAAAGTATTGTATGTATTGAAAATGATTTTATATAGACGTGTAACTTGACATGCTCTGTTTTAGTTGGGTGCAATTTGAAGCTCTAGAGTCATTGCGTTCTTGAACTACACAGATTCAAAATGGTTACTGTATTGATTGAATGGACAAAGGAAGAATTCTGAGGATTTCTTCCTTTGTCCATTCAATCATTCGTTTCTTGTGGGTAAAAGGGACGCCGCCTATTGAAATTCATCGTGAACTCTAATCTGTGTACTGCCCGAACGGAATGACATGCAGCAGGTGCGAACGTAAAGTCGTGATTTCAGTGATGGTAGAGTGACTATGATGAACCAAGAACCGGATGTCCTTCCACATCAGCATTCAACCAGTACAGTACCCAGTTTGAATCAGTGTAATTCAGGAACGTAATGTTTCTGGAGCTTCAAACTGCAGCCACCGAAAGCAGAACATATCAAGTTACACGTCGGCAAAAAACATTTTCAATATATGCAGTACTTTTAACGTTCTTCAATAGGGAAAGTTACTTTTTGACTTCCTCTGGTACATAGTCGCACGCTTAAACCAATCGTAGTGCACGTTCAAATAAAGTCCGCTGACGTTCGATATGCAAATATCCAGCATTTCCATAACAACAGCTTACCCTACCTACAACAGTGTCTTCTTTCATTTTCATGCAATCACCGTGAGAAGAGTTGTCATTGGTGATCAAGTACGTAATATGGAACAAAGACTCCAGGTCGACCGTTTTTTGCAAGGTAGAATAATCAAAAGGCTTGAATCAGGACGGTCACAGACATCGGTCTCCAGAGCACTAAATGTGCCACAAAGTATCATCTTCAGGCTTATTTTTGTTTGTTTTTGTTTGGAGGGTTAACGACCATCGTGAGCAACTCAATGGGCTATAAGCAGTCGCCCGTTCCTAATTTAGGGCCACTTGTTCCAAGGAAGGGAGAAAGCTAGTGCCGTCAGACAAACACAACGGCCGTGCCTCATCGGGATTCGAAACAGAACCCATCTCTGACGAATGATCACCAGCCATCGCTTGGACCGCTGCGTCAGCGGGGCGGCTTTCAGTCTTTGGAGAAGGTTCCAAGACACAGGAGAGATTAGACGCCAACCAGTACGAGGTCGTCCTAGAGTCACAACCCCTCAGCTGGACCGGTATCTTGAATTAACTGCACGACGTCATAGGACGATGTCTGCCAAGCAACTATCTGCAGATCTTGCGTCCGCCTCAGGACAAAGAATTTAAGAATAAGATGTTTAGAGGAGGCTCAGGGCAACTGGTCTCTATGCCAGACTTCCAGTACTTTGTGTCCCGCCCACCCCTGCGAAGAGGCGGACCCGTTTAAACTGGAGTCGATAACATCAAAACTGCACACGGAATCAGTGGAGCAATGTGGTTTTCACTGATGAGTCCAGATTAAATTTACAGAGTGATTCTCGTCGAACCGCTCTTTGGAGAGAACAGGGAACCTGTCAGAATCCCAATACCATCAGGGGATGGGACCAATTTGGTGGCAGTGGAGCAATGTGGTCTTCAATGATGAGACCAGATTCAGTTTACAGACTGATTCTCGTCGAACCACTCCCTGGAGAAAACGGGGAAGCCGTTACAATCCAATAACATCATGGAAAGGGGCCGATTTGGTGGCAGTGGAATCATACCATAGGCACGCGTCATTTTGAATGGGTTCACAGAGCTCCACATCTACGACATAGGTAAGACGAGGAGATACTGGAACCTCATGTGAGACTTTTCCGAGGTGCGGTGGGTCCAGAGCCAGTATTCATGGACGATAATGCACTCCGTCGCACAGATAATATGGTAAATGACTTTTCCCAAAGTGAAGATATCAAACATATGGTGTGACCAGCAAGGTCACCGGATATGAATCCGATATCGATTCATATCCGGTGACCTTGCTGGTCACACATGGGATGCATAAGGGAGGTAAATTACATCTCATTAGCCTTCACTAAGGACTATTCCAAAGCTCCGAACTGCTCGTCGTCAGGAGTGGGACTTGTTGCCCACAGAAGTCTTGGGCACCTGATAATCAGCATGAGTAGCCGATACGAGGCTTGCTTGGCTACAAGGGGTCACCACATCCCTTATTAACCATAGTGCACCAGCCATTTCTCAATTTTATGTGCTCAACACGAAAATCACTACGTTGTTGATTTTTGTAAACTTGCGTAAGTAATGCATTAAACTTTGTTTTATAAATTGTTTTGTCTGCTGTTGTACTTGCAATATGTTATTACCCAAGCGTACCCAAATTCGTGCTTTTGCAAGATTGGTTCTTGAAATATTCACTAGTATATTTGTTATGTTTCCTTTTTGGACATGAATGTATATCACACAAGCAGAAAATAGTGATGGACGATTCGTTCACAGCAAATGACTCCTCACCTTGAATGATGAATGGCTCGCGCTCACCGCTGTGAAGGATTATTCAATACGCCATTACTGCGACACACACTAAAAAACATAGGAAATGCGGTGTAGTAATGGACCATTCGTGAACCATTCTTTCACAGGGAATGGCTCTTCACCGTGAATGCTGAATGGTTAGCTTTCACCTTTGTGAATGATCATTCAGTCCGCCATTACTGCGACACACACTGAAGAACATAGAAAATATGGTGTAGTAATGGACTATTCGTGAACGATTCGTTCACAACGAATGACTCTTCGCCGTGAATGGTGAATGTAATGGTCTGCTCTCACCCCTGTGACTGATCGTTCAATCCGCCATTACTACGACGCACATTGAACGGCATCAAGTTTAACTTTCTTTCCCTTGCATGATTTTGCAAACGAATACCCAACAAGAAAAGTAATTTTGCGAATTAATAAGCGTCAACCGTTATGTGAATGAACAGTAAACTAGGAAAAAGTGACAAACTTAAGAATGGGAATGATGCATTAACGACATTCATTTGAATCGGGCGCCGGCGTCGTTCACTCGTGACAAATGAATCTTCGAGAACGGGGACAAGCTCGCACTCTTTTGGGCAGTTCAGCGAAAAGTGTTCCAGACGTGAAAGCAGTTAGGTCGTATACACGTGATCTCTTCAGCTAATTAGTTATTCAGTGAGCGTAGTAACAACCTGGAAATTGGGTGATCATTCGTTTGAATGATCCATCGTGATTGACTCTTTTGCGTGAATGACAAATGAACTCAGCAGAAGGAATGATTTATATCATCACTAGTAAGCACGAGATCCTTGAAACGAATGATTTACTCAGTGAGCGTAGTGACAACCTCAAAATTGAATGATCATTCGTTAATGACTCTTTTGGGTGAATGATGAATGAACTTTCAAAAAGAAATTATTTATGATATCACTAATAAACACAAGATCCCTGCAACGAATGATTTACTCAGTGAGCGTTGTGACAACCTGGAAATTGAACGATCATTCAGTAATGACTGTTTTACGTAAATGATTAATGGACACCCCAGAAGGAATGATTTATGCCATTACTAGTAAACAAGAGATTCCTGCAACGAATGATTTATTCAGTGAGCGTAGTGACAACCGCGAAATTGAATGATCATTCGTTAATGACACTTTTGCGTGAATGATGAATGAACTTCCAAGAATGAATGATTTATGCCAACACTAATTAACACAAGATTCCTGCAACGAATGATTTACTCAGTGAGCGTAGTGACAACCTCGAAATTGAACGATCATTCGTTAATGACTCTTTTGCGTGAATGATGAATGAACTTCCAAGAAGGAATGATTTAGGCTATCACTAGTGAACAAGAGATTCCTGCAAGAAATGATTTACTCAGCGTGCGTAGTGACAACCTGGAAATTTAATGATCATTCGTTAATGACACTTTTGCGTGAATGATGGATTAACTCGCCAAAAGGAATGATTTATGCCATTACTAGTAAACACGAGATTCCTGCAACGAATGATTTATTCAGTGAGCGTAGTGACAACCGCGAAATTGAATCGTTAATGACACTTTTGCGTGAATGATGAATGAACTTCCAAAAATGAATGATTTATGCCAACACTAATTAACACAAGATTCCTGCAACGAATGATTTACTCAGCATCTGATTTGACAACCTGGAAATTGGATGATCATTCGTTAATGACTCTTTTGCTTGAATGATGAATGAACTTAAAAGAAGTAGAATGATTTTTATTTATGCCATCACTAGCAAACACGAGATCCCTGCAACAAATGATTTACTCAGTGAGCGTAGTGACAACCTCGAAATTGAACGATCATTCGTTAATGACTCTTTTGCGTGAATGATGAATGAACTTCCAAGAAGGAATGATTTAGGCTATCACTAGTGAACAAGAGATTCCTGCAACGAATGATTTCCTCAGCGAGCGTAGCGACAACCTGGAAATTTAATGATCATTCGTTAATGACTCTTTTGCGTGAATGATGAATGAACTTCCAAGAAGGAATGATTTAGGCTATCACTAGTGAACAAGAGATTCCTGCAACGAATGATTTCCTCAGCGAGCGTAGTGACAACCTGGAAATTTAATGATCATTCGTTAATGATACTTTTGCGTGAATGATGGATGAACTCCCCAGAAGGAATGATTTGTGCCTTCACTAATTAAGACAAGATTCCTGCAACGAATAATTTACTCAACGAGTGTTGTGACAACCTTGAAATGGAATGCTCATTCGTTAATGACATTTTTTTGCGTGAATGAATCGTCATTCTTTTGTGATTATCATTAGTGAATGACTGTTTTGCGTGAATGATGAATGAACTCCCAGAAACGAAGGATTTATGCCATCAGTAGTAAACACGATATACCTGCTACGAATGATTGACCAGACGTCAATATTTTCTAGGGACAGTCCTCAATTTCAATGCCTCGTTCTCAATTCCGCAAAAACTGATTGAGGACGTCAAATATCTTCAATTTCTTACTTCTGGTCCTGATTTTTTTAAATTTCTGAAAAAGAATTGAAATAGAAAACAATATGCTAAACAAAAGTCCTAAAACTCAATTGACTCTACCAAATGCAACCGAATTTAACATCAATTACTTATTTTTTTTGCCAGAAAACAGACATGTGAAAGTATGGAGCTATTTTCTGAAGCGGATGAATTTTTCCTTAAAATAAGTTAAAATCAGGAAATAAAAATGGAAGACATGCCGAAGCATCGAAAAATGTCCTCTCGATAATCTTGGTGTTGATTCGTTCCGGTTTTAACTAAAATATTTATAGAATGGGGAATAAATCTTATTTTTTTCAGCATCCCCTTTCTGGCAATTAAATAAGTAATTCATGCTAAATTTGGTAGATTGCATTGACAGTTCTACAACTTTTGTTCAGTAAATTGTTTCTCATTAAACTGTCTCTTCAAGTGAAGTTATAAGATTTGGAATATTCGTTTTCATAGAAACCACATACAGGTATTCCATGATTTCTGTCCGCTCAATGAACAGTAACTTTCTGGCTTCCGATTTTGTTTTCTTGTAGAGAATCGCAATGAAATAGCAGTACAAAAATCAAAATATAGCCTTGTTTGCATATGCTCCCCCTATGAGTAACATGTAAAACTTATCAGAAGTAATATTCTGCATGATAGTACATGTATTTTATTGCTGCTTTATACTTATTTTATATGAAAATCATCCTTCAGATTCATCGTATCTTTTCCCAAGAAACTGGACAATTATGGTACAGTTCATAATATACTTTGCTAATCTTCGGCTTTACCATAATGTGTGAGATGTTGTCCTCAATCGCACCCTCATTTAAAAATTTAAGTGTCCTTCAATTATGTTTTGAAATTGAGGGAAACATGTCATTATGTCTTTAATTACGTTCCCAAAAATCTAGTCACCTTAAGGTAAATATCCGTCTTTTAACGAAATGTGCTTTTTTAAAAATTACCCTTTTTTTTTAGCTTCTATATTTTCACAGATTTCCCGCAGTCCATAATTCTGTTTAGTGCAGAAAAGTCTATTTCAAGGTTTTCACTATTTATACAGGAATTTCGCAATTTGGGAGATGCTGAATTTTTCAGCCCTTATGCTAGACATCCCTCCCTTGCTAGTGTTGGGCTGGAACTCAGATTGATTGTGTTCGGCCTATACAAACCGCGTGTCTTAATCGATGAGTTTGAAATTCTTAGCAGTTGTATTCACGTTTAAGGTAAAACCGAATTCCCTATTATATATTTCTTTTGTTATTATTATAAATCCGAGTAATTTAGTCATTTTATTATCTGTTGGAGCTTATTATTTTTTTGAATACGTTCGAAATAATTTTATTCTTTCTGTAGGCGGACTTATCACAAATTAAGCATTTTTAACGGGATTTTTCGAAGCAATAGATAACTTAAGAACATGCTTTTTGTTTAACTGACAATAACTTTCAATTATCTGTATGAAACGGGGAAATGTACTGTTTCATAGTATTATTTCACAAAATTTCTAAATATAAAATTTACTGTTGGTACCTGCAATGGCTTTTGTCTTAAACATTCCACAGAGTGATACATAGACATCGTACTATCACGTGTACAATAATTTGAATACACGGTTTCTTACGGTTACACAATATAAAATAGTTGGTACACAAAACGGAGGAAAGGAGAAGAAATATCCTGTGCCGTAATAACCAAAATTCATGCAACGTGCTATGCACAACATCCGATCTCGATAAATAATTTCAAAATCAGTTCATTTGACAGACGATTGAAATTTGACAGTTAATCAAACCTCAAGTATTCCACGAATCTCTCTGATTACCAGAATGTTTTCGTCATATCGATAGGCAAAAACTTAGAACGGAGATTTCCGTAATATGCGAAAGGAATTGCGGAAAGATTTATGAAATTTCATAATTTTCCGTTAGCACATCTTAAAAACAGCAATTTACTGTGAATGTAAGGAAGAAAAGACGAAAACCTTTCTGATACTTCTGAATTTTCGTCTAGCACTTCTTACAAACTGCAATTTGCTGTCAATGCAAGAAAGGAATTGTGGTAAGGTTTTTGAATTTTCCGTTAACAGCAATTTCCTATGAATGTCTAAAAACTTCAGTCTACTATGAATGTAAGACAGGAATTGTGGAAAGGTTTCCGAAAATTCCAAATTTTCCGCTGACACCTCTTATAAACGGCAATTTGCTGTCAATATAAGAAAGGAACTGCGGAAAGTTTTCTGAAAATACAGAATTTTCCGATAACTCCTCTTCAAAACAGCAATTTAATATTAATCTGAGAAAGGAATTACGGAAAGGTTTCTTAAAATTCTGAATTTTCCGTTAACATCTCTTCAAAACAGCAATTTACTGTGAATGTAAGAAAGGAATACCTGAAATTTTTTCTGAAAATTCTGAACTTTCCGTTACCACCTCTTAAAAACAGAAATTTGCCGTTAATGTAAGAAAGAAATTGCGGAGCGTTTTCTGAAAATTCAGGATTTTTTCTTAACACATCTTAAAAACGACAGCTTAGCGTGAATGTGAGAAAGAAACTGTGGAGAGGTTTCTGAAAAATTCATAATTTTCGGTTAACACTTAACAAGAATTTACTATGAATACAAGGAATTGTGGAAAGTTTTCTGAAAATTCTGAATTTTCCGTTAACACCTCTTAAAAACAGCAATTCAGAGAAAGGAATTGCGGAACGTTTTCCGAAAATTCAGGATTTTCCGTTACCACCTCTTGAAAATAGCAATTTGACGTTAATGTAGGAAAGGAATTGCGAAACGTTTTCTGAAAATTCAGGATTTTCCGTTAACACATCTTAAAACGGCAGTTTAGCGTGAATGTGAGAAAGAAGTTGTGGAAAGTTTTCTGAAAGTTAAGAATTTTCGTGGCGTATGAAAAATCCGTGAAATTCGTATTTCTTTCCGTCATTTCACTGAAAAGGTTGTATCAGAGACATCCTTCGTTAATTCAGGAAAGCAATAACGGAAAGTGGATGGTGAATTTCAGAATTTTTTTACGGTGCATGTGCAGTTCAGTACATGATTTTGATTTGTAAGAATAATCTGTTTGGTAACTTTTAACTTATTTTTTGCTTGGAATGTAAATCAAGCAGCGTCCTAAACTTTTCCTGTAAATTCACAAAAGACCTGAGCGCAGTGTACCACTTAGCAGAAACAAGTTCTGTTCACCAAGGATCAGTGTGATGAATTTCCGAGATATAAAGTTGTACTCTGTTGAAATAGATTATACAATAGGAATTTTCCATGGCAGTGGTGGTATAGGCCATACATGATGGTGTTACCGCATATGTGTGAATATTTTAATCCTTAAAAGAAGGAGGAAGAGTTTAAAATCGTTAGTGTCTTTTCAAAAATTAGATTCCTGACACCGTTTCACGCTAGCAAAGAGATAAAAGCTTATTTGGGAAATATTGGATATTGTTCGAAGAAGGAAACATTTAATGATTTAAAATAACATCGAAGTGAGCGGCAGCTGCTTCAACAGATAACAGAATCTTGTCTGGAGTTCATTAGGAATTTCAAAGATTGCTTCCAAGAACAACAAGAAGAAGAAAATTTTATTAGAAATCTTTATATCCCATTATTTACTCTTCTTCCCAGCAGAAAATGCTGTTGATAATAGTTCATTCGACGTGGAAGACTTGAATTTTAAATTCCATTATCAGAAACAAATACATTTCATTTGGTAAAAAAGATGTAGTTCACATTGGAACGGACGTCAACATTTGACTTTATACACGAATGAGCCATTATGACCAAACCTAGCCTAGTGAAATGAGCGCGACTGGGGACAGAACGGTGGCGCAAGTGAAGATCACAGAGCACTATGTACACTGAAGAGCAATTGAATTTGATACAGCTGGCGTTATGCATATGTGACGCTGTGGGCGGCTCTGTAAACGGAAACGACATGACGTATGCAGCGATCCGACAATATAAGGATTGATGCGACGGGAATCGGTAAGAGTCGGACGCATTATGGGTAAGACGAAGTATCTAAGCGCATTTGATCGTGGGCAAATTGTCGGGGCACGAATAATGGGTCACTCCATCTCAGAAGTCGTGCAGGCCCTGGGATCGTCACAAGCCACTGTGTCATAGGTGCACCGTGAGTACATCGAATCCAGTAAAACCATCTCTGCAAGGGCCAACTGCCGTAGACAACAGCGTGTGAATGAGCGGGGTCATCGTCGGCTAGCTCGCACTGTAACAGCGGATAGACGGGCCACAGTGCAAGAAATCACTCGGCAATTTCATCCAGAAATATCTCCTCGCTATGAGGTTTAGAAGCCATCGCCCTACGTGGGTACCGCTGCTGACCACACATCACAGGGTGCAAATATTAGCACGGGCGTGGGAACATCGCTACTGGACCATATACATGTGGAAAAATGTTGCCTGGACTGATGAGTCGAATAAATGCGGATGGCAGGATACGAGTACGGCGCAAACCACATGAAGCGATGGATCCTTCTTGCCAGCAGGGTACTCTTCAAGCTGGTGGGGGTGGCATTCTCGTCTGGAGACTGTTTACGTGGACTGATATGGGACCCCTGGTACATGTCACATCGTCCCTCACAGGTCAACGTTACCGGGATGTCCTGGACGACCATTTGCTCCCGTTTGTGCATCTTCAACATCCCACTCGGGACATCATCCTGCAACAAGACAATGCACCGTGCCATCACTCTCGAATTGTATTCGAATGGTTGGATGAGCACTCCACCGACGTGACCTCGCTTCCTTGGCCAGCTAGGTCACCTGACCTCAATCCCATCGAGCACATCTGGGATGCCATCGAGAGATATATTCGAGGTTCTGACTCCCCTCCATCAAATATTCCTGAACTGTGGGAGCTTGTTGAGGGGTTGTGGATCCGTATGACTTCCCAACGCTTCCGGTGTCTTGTCGAGTCCATGCCGAGACTAATCACCGGCGACATCAGGGCGAAAGGTGGTACTACACGTTACTAGACAGGTATCTCTAATTCAATTGCTCTTCAGTGTATATGAACCATGCAATTTGCTCTTTTATTGGTGATATGTTCAATTACGTAACATGTCGCGATTGAATGAGCCAATGATTAAACTCAAATAAATGGTCTGGGCCACAAAATAGCCCATTATTAGCAATCAAGGCCTTCGCATATAAGTCAAACACAAGGTTATGCAATAAGTGGAAGTACACTTCACGCAGCAAAATATAAGAACGTTTAAGTAAAAGATTGAAACAAATGTACAAAACTTTGTATTGATGAATACAACAAGGTCTTCGTGGAATTTATTTCTGCAAAACTCACACCCGCAATACAGAATTTTAAAAGTTGTGGAAAATGAACATCTGGTTAATCTTGAGTTTCTGTATAATTTCCGTTTTAACTATGTAAGGCACTACAGAATGAAGCACATGCGAAATAGGTGCAGCGTTAAATACCGTCGGTGTAGTTTCATTGCGAAGTAATTCGGCTCTGAAGCAGAAGGATGCGATTTCTATATCCGCCACCGAAACAATTGTGTTTTGACATTGGCCCCCGATTGTGAAAAAGGTTCTTCGAAACGTATGTGATGTTCTTTCCACATATCGTCTGGAATTAATGAAAAATTGCCTCTTAGTTTCAAAATTAATTATTTGACCTTTCTTCCACATATAGCCTGAAATTAAGCGACTTTCTTTTACATTGAGCTCCTTAAAGCGTTGTTTTTCGGCTGACCAGGAAACTAATGATTCCGTCGCTGCCCTGTCACAGAGGTGGGGGGGGGGGCAAACCAGGGGAAGTCAGAAAGTATCTTTCCGAACATCATATACACGTATTAATACAGACTTTTAACGTGGACCAGGAATATCAAGCAAAGATCCTCGCTCTTTCCACGTTTATAAGTGAGTAACGGAAAAATTCTCATTGGCCGCCACCGGGAGTCGAACCCAGGGTCTTCCATTTACGCGCCGGATATGCTTCCGCTACACCACAGCGGCCTCGAATTCCTCCACACTCACACACTAACTGCCAAGCCAATTTTGGCAGGTTGCTTCTTGGAGCCCCGCACAATGCTGGGGATATTGAAGAAATAATTAGAAGGCGAATGAATAATTAATACAGACATTTAACGGGGAACAGGAATATCAAGCAAAGATGCTCACTCTTTCCACGTTTATAAGTGAGTAACGGAGAAATTATCATTGGCCGCCACCAGGAGTCGAACCTAGAGTCTTCCAGTTACGCTCCGGATATGCTTCCGTTACACCACAGCGGCCTCGAATTCCTCCAGACTCACACACGCTAACTGCCAAGCCAATTTGGTAGGTTGCTTGTTGGAGCCCCGCACAATACTGGGGATTCACCAAAGATGGTAAGCAGCAACTGAAGAAATAATTAGAAGGCGAATGAATAATTAATACAGACATTTAACGTGGAACAGGAATATCAAGCAAAGATCCTCACTCTTTCCACGTTTATAAGTGAGTAACGGAAAAATTCTCATTGGCCGCCACCGGGAGTCGTTCCCAGGATCTTCCAGTTACGTAATTGGAAGACCCAGGGTTCGACTTCCGGTGGTGGCGGCCAATGAGAATTTTTCCGTTACTCACCTATAAATGTGGAAAGAGCGAGGATCTTTGCTTGATATATACATGTATTTTGTACTTAATAGTACGAAAAAACTATGTACATCTCTGAGATATGGTCATCAGTACACTACTTCCCAACGTAGTCAGTTTGTCTGTTGACATACACTATACTGACAAAAGTCACCGGAAACCCCTTCAAAAGCAAACGAACGGATCCGCTGCGTTGTTAACAAACACAGTACAGCTGCAAACGGTATAAAAGCAAGCATGCAGCAGACCGCGATCACATCGTACTGTGAGGCTGAAAGAAAGTGTCGCGGTGGGAGAGAACTGACTTTGAGAAAGGAAAGATTGTTGGGTGTTATATTAGTGGGTTGTCCATAAGAGAAACCAAGAAGTGTTTAAACGTACTAAAGTCAACTGTTTTGAATGTACTGAATAAGTGGAAGACACATGGCGTGCCTGAAGGAGCAAAACGTACCGGCAGACCACAGAAAATCAGTAATAGCGAACGTCGAAGCCTCAGGAGAGTCATTACAGCAAGTCGACGGCGTACTGCACAAGACTTCAGTGTACAGGTGAGTAACAATGCTGGAACCTCGGTATGTACTCTTACTATTCGCAGAAAACTTCATTCCATTGCTTACCGTGGTCGTGTGGCTGTTTTTAAGCCTTCCATCTCCACTCGGAATGCTATTCGTTTAGCATGGTGTAAAGAACAGTAATCGTGGGCAATAGATCAATGGATACGGGTCCCATGGACTGATAAAACCCGATACACGATCCATCAGTGTGATGGCCGTGTGTGGGTATGCCGGCAGATGGAAGATCGCTATTTTGTACTGTTTCTACGGTCACGTTTGGCGCTGGCAGTGTACTCATGTGGGAGTATTTTTCGTGGTATGGTCCCGGCCCTTTGGTTATCGTGGACAAACCTGTTAACCAGCACGTCTACCTCTCCGGATAATTATGACCTATCAAATCTGTGGTAATACTATGAAATCGAGTCTTGTTGGTACTAGCAGGGCAAGTTGGTTTGACAATAATTCCGTATCGTGTGTGAACTGGCCAGCACAGAGCCCTGATCTTAATCCCATACAGCACCTAAGTCATAAATTAGAGCGCCGCATAAGAAGTTTGGAACCAAGGCCTACTACTAAGCAACAGTTAGCGGCAGCCTTATGTACTCAATGGAATCACATACCTATCGCTGTGTTCCAAAACCCTGTCGAAAGCATGTCTCGAAGAGTCAGAGCATGCATTAAGGACAAAGGAGCACCGACACCGTACTAATGTATGTCAATAAATGCTATACTGTGTTTCTCTTCTAGGTGTCCGGGGGCTTTTTTCAACATAATGTACTGGTCAAGCCCGAAGATACAAGCTTAGATACCTTGTCTGTAAAAGTTTGACGGTTCTCCAAACAGCAATTGTTTCACTTCACTCTGCGCATCGTTTCCCACGAAGGTGCTGCTTCAATCATGGAAAGAGGTGAAAATCCGACGGAGCCAGAGGTTGTATGCCGGGTGTTGCCGAATTTCCAATTCCCAGCATACCAACCGAGTCACCGTGTAACGTGCTGTATGCGGACGAGCGTTGTCATGCAGCAAAACCACGCATTGGGATGACATTTCAGGCCTTTTCCGTCGAACAGCACTCTTCAGTCTAATCTGGGTAGCTTGATAATTAGCAGCAGTGATTCTTGTCGTGGAAGGTGTGAAATCCATCAGAAGGACACCATGCATGTAACAAAACACGGTCGCCATGATCTACCAACTGCTGGTGGGTGTTTTGAATTCTTTGGCTACGCGGGACCCTGGATGCTTCCACACCATGGATTGGGCCTTTCACTCAAAAATGTGAGGGAATAACTATGTTTCATCTCCGGGGATGATATGCCGTAGGAAGTTATCACCATGTCAATTAAACCGAAGAGAAGGAGGGAAGAACACATGCGAGGATTCCTGTGTTTCTCTTTCAGTTGTACGCTAAAGAGCAATTGAATTAGAGACAGCTAGCGTTATGCAAATATGGCGCTGTGGGCGGCCCTGTAAACGTAAACGACATGACGTATGCAGCCATCCGACAATATAAGGAGTGATGCAACGGGAATCAATAAGAGTCGAACGCAGTATGGCTAAGTCGAAGGATCTAAGCGCATTTGATCGAGGGCAAATTATCGGGGCCCGACGAATGGGTCACTCCATCACGGAAGTCATGCAGGCACTGGAATTTTCACGAGTCACTGTGTCACGAGTAAACCGTGAGTACATCGAATCCGGTAAAACCATCCCTGCAAAGGCCAACTGCCGTGGACAACAGCGTGTTGATGAGCGGGGTCATCGTCGGCTAGCTCGCATTGTAGCAGCGGATAGACGGGCCACAGTGCAAGAAATCACTCGGCAATTTTATCCAGAACCATCTCCTCGCTATGGGGTTTAGAAGCCGTCGTCCCACGAGGGTACCGCTGCTGACGGCACATCACAGGGTGCAAATATTAACACGGGCGCGGGAACATCGCCCCTGGACCCTAGACACGTGGAAAAATGTTGCCTGGACTGATGAGTCGAGATATACGTTCGTACATGCGGATGGCAGGATACGAGTACAGCGAAACCACATGAAACGATGGATCCTTCTTGCCAGCAGGGTACTTTTCAAGCTGGTGGGGGTGGCATTCTCGTCTGGGGACTGTTTACGTGGACTGAAATGGGACCCCTGGTACTTGTGACATCGTCCCTCACAGGTCAACGTTACCAGGATGTCCTGGACGACAATTTTCTCTCGTTTGTGCGTCTTCAACATTCTATTGGAGACCTCATCCTGCAACAAGAAAATGCACCGTGCCATCGCTCCCGAATTGTATCCAAATGGTTGGATGAACACTCCACCGACGTGACCTCGCTTCCTTGGCCAGCTAGGTCACCTGACCTCAATCCCATCAAGCACATCTGGGATACCATCAATAAGAGATGTTAGAGGCTCTGACCCCCTCCATCAAATCTTCGTGAACTGTGGGAGCTTGTTCAGGGGTTGTGGATCCGTATGGTTTCCCAACGCTTCCAGTGTCATGTCGAGTCCATGCCGAGACGAATCGCCGCCGTCATCAGGACGAAAGGTGGTGCTACACGTTACTATACAGGCATTTCTAATTCAATTGCTCTTCAGTGTATAAGAACCCACCTACTGCACACTTTTCGACAGCACAAACGTTCATGAACAATGTCAGATATGGTGCATAGGAAAGATGGAGTTTTTTGTCTAGGAGGTGCACATAAGCTCTCTACAATTATTACCCTTTTGTACAATTATTACCCGTTTGTACTAAAGCAACGGGCTAGCAATGTTACCCTAGTTCTAACCCCCAAATAACGGCCTTTCCCAACAGCGGTCACTTTTTTCTCGGTCCGAGTAGTGGCTATTATTCGGAGGTTTCACTGTATATCTGTTTTCTCCAAGGAATTTTTATTCACCTTGCTCTATTTCGTTACAATAATTTCTTAAGTATATCTCTACATACACAGTCGAGTTACATTACAGTGATCACCTCCTACTTTCGAAGGAGGGTATATAATGTGATGTAGGCATTCTGAAAACATATCACTCATTGCTGTCATGGATAAAAGGAGCGTTGTATCAGATTTGCAAAAAGGGATGACCATCGGCTTTCGGACCAACGGTGGCAGTATTTCTGAAAAAGCGCAGTTTGTGAACTGTTTGCCTGCTGCTGTGGTTAAAGTGCATCGTGATTGGATAAATGGAAGTGCAAATTACAGAGCACCACGTGCCGTCAATGTGATAGACGAACGTCGGCTTCGAATGTGGGCGAGGGCCGGTAGACACTGTATAGCTGAGAAACTCACTTTCCGAATGAACCAGAGGTTACCGGAAGTGTGTCTAAATCGACAGTTCAGCAACCCTTTTGCGTATAGGGCTCCGATGCAGACGGATGGTCACTGCACCTATGCTAACGAAAGTGCATCGGCAGAAAAGGCCTATATTTTCAAGGTAGTATCGGAATTGGACCGCCGCCAATTGGCAAAGGATTGCCTTCTCTGATGAGTCACGTTTTTTGCTTCATCTAACGGATGGACGTTGGAGTATAAGGCGGGAAACATCGTGGAACAAACACTCTTCAACCAAGGCTGGAATAACACAAGCTGGTATGGCCAGCATTATGGTCAGGGTAATGTTTTCGTGGCATTCCCTGAGTGCGCTCATACCTGCAGAAGGAACTATGGGCCGAATTCGTTATGAATCCATCCTTGCAGACCACGTACACCCATACATGCTGATTGTCTTCCTTGGGGTGGATGGGATCTTCCAGCACGACAATACGACGTGTCACACATCTAGAAAAGTCTGAGAGTGGATGGAAGAGCACGTTGAAGACTTCAAAGTAATTCCCTAGCACCTTAATTCTCCAGACATAAAACAAATTGAGCATCACTGGGACCAACTCGATCGTGTTGTTCGCTCTATGGGTCCTCCACCCTTGAGCCGCTGTCAGATGCACTGCAGTCAACAATCCTGTCAACACCTTCCAGAACCTTACTGAGTGACTCCCAGCCCGTCTAGCTGCGGTACGTGCAGCACACGGCGGTTAATTTCGATATTAACTGGTGGTCAAAATAATGTGACTTGACGGTGTATAATTCTCAAGGGCGTTAAAAATATTATTACCTTCAAAATTTCCTGCTGAAGCCTTAGATCATGCAGCGAAGCAGACAGAAAATGGCTTGATGGCAAATATAATTGATTCATAAACTTTAGGACTCTCCGGTCTTTGCAAACCGTGAAACTAGCTTTTCGGAGAAATTCTGCAAACAATCAATTTACTTCACATAGTGTAATAATAGTTGCGTAAAGCGGCATTCACCATACAATTAATGCATGGTTTGCTGCCTGAAATGTTTTGACACTCTCCATAATACTCTAATGAATGTTTCATAGAGGCAAGGAGAGGGAGTCTGTCACGTCAATAGGCGAACGCGCGGCCATTTCTTGATTAATGGAAACCTGAACCACTCAGTCGTATAATCTGTAGGTGTTAATTAATTGGAGGCAATTAATCACGACGTTATCTATAGCAGAACGCGATCAAACGTTGCCTTCCCAATTTCACCGACGAATGAGCCTGTGATGATGAAATTTTTAAGCGCTCACACCGCGGATTAAGAATCAATTAACTGAAGCACGGAGGAATAATTAGGTCTCCAAATTAACTAAAGTTTTGCAAATATGTATGAAGAACGTTTCGGGGTCTTATTTTTCTGCTTCACTGACGAACTTGAACTTTTCAGCGGCGTTTCAAATACCTGGCAAAAATTGCTGAGTATCTGGGATAACCTTTTTGGGGTAAATAATACGTCTAGCGAAGCAAGAAAGAAGGAGCTTGTGGTAATTAATATTTCCAAGTAGAATGTTTCACACCTGGAGAGGTTCGAAAATTTCTTCTTATTCTACACTATGGCTTTGTTCCAGGCATGCGATAACTGCTCTCAAAACCGAAGCCCACCAAACTAGCTTAAAAGTACTTGCGTTGAAATGATTCACCCTCAAGTAAGCAATGAATATGCGAATACTTAATCCACTTTTATGTAATGTTTTATTTTACTTTTCGTATAACCGTGTGACGTATACGATCTAATTTAACATTCCATTTTGGTTCTTCTACACACATCTCTTTTGAATTATGAACTTTTAGGCAGATGTACCTAAACGTCACTTAGTGACATGTTACAGAGTTAAAGCGCGCATCAAGAGGACCAATTTTCAGCTGTTCATTCTCTCGGTGTAGTTTTTTCGGTTAGAAAAACTGGATCCGGAGCACAGAGGCGCATTTCCATCTCGGTCACCGCCAAATTTTTGTTTTCACATTGGCGGCCGATGGTGAAAAATGTACAGGTGTTGGACCGAATAATGTGAATACCTAGGAAAAGAAGGTATTTACGTACCTAATAGGGTTTGTGACCATCTTTGGCATTCAAAATCGCCTGAATCCTCCATGGAATGGAGGCGTACATATTCTGGATGGTGGTTAGTGGGATCTTACATCATTCTTCATAAGGAAATTGCTCCAAGTCCTTTAGAGATGTTGGAGGAGGATAACGGGATCTTACAGCACTCTTCATACGGAAATTGCTCCAGGCCCTTTTGAAATGTTGGAGGAGGATAACGGGATCTTACACCATTCTTCATACGGAAATTGCTCCAGGTCCTTTGGAGATGTTGGAGGAGAATAACGGATCTTACACCATACTTCACACGGAAATTGCTCCAGGTCCTTTGGAGATGTTGGAGGAGGATAACGGGATCTTACACCATACTTCATACGGAAATTGCTCCAGGTCCTTTGGAGATGTTGGAGGAGGATAACGGGATCTTACACCATTCTTCATACGGAAATTGCTCCAGGTCCTTTGGTGATGTTGGAGGAGAATAACGGGATCTTACACCATTCTTCATACGGAAATTGCTCCAGGTCCTTTGGTGATGTTGGAGGAGAATAACGGGATCTTACACCATACTTCATACGGAAATTGCTCCAGGTCCTTTGGAGATGTTGGAGGAGAATAACGGGATCTTACACCATACTTCATACGGAAATTGCTCCAGGTCCTTTGGAGATGTTGGAGGAGAATAACGGGATCTTACACCATACTTCATACGGAAATTGCTCCAGGTCCTTTGGAGATGTTGGAGGAGAATAACGGAATCTTACACCATACTTCACACGGAAATTGCTCCAGGTCCTTTGGAGATGTTGGAGGAGAATAACGGGATCTTACACCATACTTCATACGGAAATTGCTCCAGGTCCTTTGGAGATGTTGGAGGAGAATAACGGGATCTTACACCATACTTCATACGGAAATTGCTCCAGGTCCTTTGGAGAAGTTGGAGGAGAATAACGGGATCTTACACCATACTTCATACGGAAATTGCTCCAGGTCCTTTGGAGATGTTGGAGGAGGATAACGGGATCTTACACCATTCTTCATACGGAAATTGCTCCAGGTCCTTTGGTGATGTTGGAGGAGAATAACGGGATCTTACACCATTCTTCATACGGAAATTGCTCCAGGTCCTTTGGAGATGTTGGAGGAGGATAACGGGATATTACCCTGTTTCGAACACAGACCACAGTGGGTATCTCCATGATGTTTAAGTCTGGTGATCAGGAAAGCCAAGGAAGATGTGAAAGTTCCTCATGTTCCTTAGGCCAGCGGTCGCCAACCTTTCGGACCTCACGGACCACTAAATTCATAATTTTAAATCCCGCGGACCACTAATATGATTTTTTTAAAAGATAAATACATTTGTAAAATAATGATCAGAGAACTTTCCATTTTATTAATATGAAATGCACCATTTATATAAAATGGTAAAGATTTTGTTATGATTAAATAAGCATTTATAATTTTTAAACAAAATTATAAATGCTTATTTAATCATAACAAAATCTTTAAAAGTTGTTTAATTGTAACAAAATTATTAAAGTTAGTTTAATTATTACAAAATAATTGAAGCTTATTTAAGTATTACACATTTTCTTTGTGATATTTGTTCCTGCTTGTTTGAAAGAAGTTTATGGATTTTTAGCTCCGATGACGTTACTGCAAGACGGAGAGCCGTATTTATTTCAAGCCGAGACCGGTACCGAGTTTTAATTGCTGTGACAGATGAAAATGTCTATTCGCACAAATATGTTGTTGAGAATTGAATCAAAATTTCCATTGCTTTTTCACTCAGCAATGGGTATTCACTTTTTATGTAGAGCCAAAAATGAGGTCTTGATAAGGATCACTGGAATTTAGCTTTGAGACTGTCATCTCATGATCGATCGATGAGGCTTTCATTTTCATTCATGCTTAAATTGCTATCTTTAATGTTTGCTGCAAATAAATCTATTATCGACATATTGCCATGTCTGGAATCTTCTTTCTTTGGGTAATAACGACCAAAATATTCTGTGAGTGATTGTAAGTGTTGTTGTACAATGGTTGCCACCTGCCGGTTGACATCCTTCTCTCTCATATATTCATCAAAATTTGAAAACATTTGCAGATCTTCTTTAGCCAAACGCGTTTGCCACAGTGATATTTTCTTTTAAAAAGCATCCATTTTACCTCGTATTGTTAACACGTTCTTAAGTTGTCCTTGCAAAGATATGTTTAGTTCATTTAACAGCGAAAAAATATCTGCCAAGCTTGGCTACCTACTCATCGTCGGAAATGAGTTCTTGAAATTTCGGATTATTTTGCTGCTGGAAAAATAATTTGACTTCTTCGCGCAGGGCGAACCGTCGGGTTAGTATTTTGCCCCTCGACAGCCATCTCACCTCAGCGTGAAGAAGAAAGGTGAGTATACTGGGAACCCATTTCTTCACAAAGTGCCTCAAATATTCGAGAATTGATCGCTTTCTGTCGAATTTCATTTATAATCTTAATAACATCTGATAATACTTCGTGTAGTTCTGAGGACATATTTTTCTCCGCAAGTTGCTCACGATGTATAATGCAGTGTGTAGACAAAATGTCTGGGTGACCAACATTTTTCACCTTTGCAACAATTCCTAAAAGATGTCCAGTCATGTTTGCGGCACGGTCTGTATATGTCCCAACACATTTTCTTCATTCAATTCCGTGTTCCACGAAATAACTATTAAGTGCTTTAAAAATCTCAGCGCTAGGTGTTCTACCAGGCAAGTTGAGCGAACAAAGTAGTTCTTCTTGTAACTCTCCTTCACGCTCAACCCTCACAAAATAAAGGAGAAGTGTCTTGTTACTTACGTCCGTTGATTCGTCAAGTCGAATTGAATAAAATGGTGAATTTTTCACCATTTTTATAACCTGATTTTCAATATCTTCAGCCATGTCTTCAATTCTGCGCTTGACAGTGTTAGCGGACAAAAGAATTACTTTCAGTTTCTGGACAGCTTGCTTTCCCAAAACCTCTTCACAGGCTTGTAACATGCAAGGCTTAATTAATTCTTTTCCAATCGTATACGGCTTTTTATTTTTCGCAATCAGAAGTGCTATCAGATAAGAAGCCTTTAATAAGGACTTATCTTCAACAGCCATTTTTGTTAAAGCAATTACTTGCTTTTGCATATTTTCACGCATTCTTTGAAAATATTCAAGTGGTTTCTTAGCTAAATCCGGGTGTTTTGATTGCAAGTGTCTTTCGAGTTTCGAAGGTTTCATGGCATCATTGGATAAACTCTCAGAACACACAACACAAAGCGGTCGTGAATGCAGCTCACTACTAGGTTCTAGAATAAATCCAAATTTCAAGTAGTTCGAATCATATTTTCTTGATACTTTGAGTGTTTTCTTCTCTCCGCCTCCAGTTCGAATGTTCTTCCTAATGGTGACTCACGAAGACTGTGGAGGATCTGAATCATTGAACACCTCACGGTTAAGTGAAGTACACATATTACTATTGTTATTATCATCATTAGTTACATTATCTTTTATATAACACTGGTTTGCAAAAATTAAGGACGAAGAGGAGAAATTAGCAGAACGAGCAGGCAGAACGGACCGAAAAACCACTCAGGAGATAGACTAGGGTCCGGTACGGTAGGGCGTGCGCATATATGCAGCATGACGTAAGGGAGGGGGAGCGGTGGAAGGGTATAATGCACACGGGCCGTGTACGCTCAGCAATTCAGTGAAAGCTATTGCACGGTGTACACCAGTTTGAACGACGTCGAATTGCTGCCACCGTGTGATATGGCTAACAGGCAATCCAGTAGAGGACATGGGAACTTGGAAGAAGGTCGAAGTGTGACTAGTGTGGCCGAGGAGTTAGGGATCGCTCACAGCATCGTTTCACGAGGTTGGAGAGTATTTCAAGCGAAAGGAACAGCTGTCCGAGAGTTCAGCAGTGGTCGTCCACCAGGAACTGCAGCGGCAGACGACCGGTATATTGTCCTACAGGCGAGAAGAGACAGACGGCAGACAGTAAGAAAAATCACAAGGCACATGCAACAGACAACTGGACGTTTGTTGTCGCGTTTTACCATGGCCAGGAGGCTGCACAAAGGTGGTCTATTTACACAACGACCAGTACGCTGTGTGCCATTAACGCCTGCTCATCGGAGACGGCGGTTTCTCTGGTGCCAGGAACACAAGAACTGGACACATCAGCAATGGGGTCGAGTTCTTCTTACGGATAAGAGCCGAGTTTGTCTTACGAGCGATTCTGGACGTATACACATCTGGAGATCGCAGGGAACATGCAATCACACTTCCAACATCATCTAAAAGGACAGGTTTGGAGGTGGTGGAGTTCTCATTAGGGGCGGTGTCATGCTTGGTAGCCGTACTGACCTCTACATATTCCAAGTAGGTTCAGTCACTGGTGTCCGCTATTGTACCGAGGTTCTCCTGCCTCACGTGCGTCTGCTTAGAGGTGCTGTGGGTCCTGAGTTCCTCTTCATGGACGAAAACGCTACACCTCGTCGTACAGTGGCTGTCGCATAGCTGTTGGAGAGTGAAGATATTCAACGCATGGATTGTCCCGCAAGGTCCCCGGACCTAAATCCAATCGAACCTTTTCGGGAGACGCTTGGCAACACGTCACCAGCCGCCAGCAAGGATTCCGCAGCTGCGATTAGCGCTACAAGAAGAATGGGCCGCGATGCCTCAACAGCTCCTTGAGAACCTCGTCCTCAGCATGGACAGACGTTGTAAATCCTGCAACGCAGTCAGGGGTGATCATATCCCCTACTAAAGACTGGATTTTTCTTGGCAGCCGCTTGTCGCATGGACGTTTCTGTCTTCTGTCCAGTTGTGCTCGAAGCTACGTTTTCAATAAAGTGCCTTTGTATCCTTTGGATTCCTTGTTCGGACGGTTTTGCTGACTTGTCCCATATTCTTACATCTTGGGGATCTTATGGTGTGATTTGAGTCGATGTGGAGCACTTCTGCACGACGTTACATTCGAAAAACCGTCTCGTCCTTAATTTATGCGCTTCAGTGTACTAAAGAAATGCAAAATATTCCTTAGCTTTTTTCACTCATTATGGGTTTATTGCATTCGAATCTGAAACCAAACAAGAAATGATAGTTATTAAAGTCAAACTATTTGATGCCATTAAATACAACAGTTAAAGAAAATACTCAGTTACATACAGTACAGAAATAAAATAAAACAATTGGATGAGAATCGGTATTCGCGGAGCGGGTTGAATGTTGGAAACTGAAAGAAATGAAGCTCTCGCGTACCGTATTTCACGAGCCCTGTACTAGAGTCTAGTACATTTCGTGAATTTAGTGCAATATAAAAGCGAAAATTGTCATTCAGATTTCAGAATATAAGGATTTCTTAGAATATTATTTTTGTTTTATTATTAATAAAACATAAAAAATTCAAATAATGTAACAATGTCTAGATTTTTCTGCGGACCACCGGTTGGCGACCGTTGTCTTCCATGATTGGTCATTCCGAGCTCTATGAATTGGGGCGTTATCATCTCGATAGATGGCATCCCAATGCCTGAGCTATTGGATGGATTTGGTCGGCCAAAATGGCTTCATACGACCTACCAGTCACCTGTCCGTTCAAGGTGATCAGGAGACCTGTGGAAAACCACGATATGACCTCCCAGAACATGACATAACCACCATCATGCTTCACTATTGGGAGCAGACTGTCTGGGTTGTCCGCTTCTGACTGTGTTCTCCACACGTAAACACGTCCTGCAGTGGGGTATAGTGTGAGTGTGAATACATCTGACCACATTCCACGCTTCCAGTCCACGTTGTATGCTCCTGACGCCACTGCCGTTGCCTTTGTGCATTCACCCCGGTCACCAGAAGCTTTGCAATAGCAGCTTTGCCATGAATACCTTGTTTACGCAGTTCCCTGCACACTTTTTTCGTTAATGCTGGGGGTCTGGAGATACAGATTGAGCTACAGCACTAATTTTTGGTGCCGTGGTCTTTTTATTACGAGTAGCAATCGTGTTTTACGCTTTCCAACCGTAGGTTGAAGAAGCGTATATGCTCCAACTTTTCCGTCCGCTTGTCGGCACGGAAACTCGCGTAAAAATGTTTCAATTTCGATGAAAGTTTAGTATGTGCTAGGGGACTACCTGGGAACAAACCCTACTGAAAATGGAACAAATGCGGTCAAAGGTCACGACATAGGAACTGGATACATTCCATTGCCCTTTTGCTTCATAACTTGCGTAAATATGGTTTGATTTCAATGAAAATTTAGTATGTGGTAGGGGACCGCCTGGGAACGAACCCTATTCAAAATGGGTGAAGTGGGGGTCAAATGTCAGGACATAGGAGCGGGATGCATTCCATTGCCTTATGCGTCATAACGTACGTACAAATGGTTCGATTTTGATGAAATTTTTGTAGGAGACCACATGGGGAGCAACCCTGTTAAAAATGGGACAAATGGGATCAAAGCTCGGGACATAGGATCGGGATCCATTCCATCGCCCTTGTGCGTTATAACTTACGTAAAAAGGCATTGATTGCGACAAAACTTTATCATGTGGTTCCGGAAGTATACTGTAACGGTTCTGTTGAATATAATCGAAATGGGGTCAAAGGTCAGGGCACAGGAGCGAGATTTGTTCTACAGTTAGTATCCTCAAAACTTGAGTAATGATTTCCGGTATGTTGGAAAGCGTATCATAATCAATTCATTGCATGATTTTACTAACTTGTTAATGCTCTCCTTTCTCTATCAGTAAGGGTCGTTTTTCGGCCACTCTTGTGTTTCGCAGGCGAAGTTTTGTCACGAAAACGGTATGCTGTCAAGATGCTAGACATAGTAGCTCTCGATACCCCCTCTAGAGATGAGCTCGGGTACCGGCTCAGAATTCATTAACTCCCGAAATACCCGAGCCCGATCCCGGGTTCGGAATTACACGTCTTGAAGTTCATTACTGTCATTAATTCAACACGTGTAATTCCGAGCCCGGTTGAATTACACGTGTTGAATTTCATTGTGGATTTGTTACCATGGTGGAAGGATTTTCAATTTCCTAAGCTAGCTGCCATTGCAAGACAAATTTTGCTTAGCAAGACTTGCATTATGCATTGTCCAAAGCTATGGCCTAAGCAAGGATTAGTTTAAGGAGGTCTGGTATCGAAAAACTGAGAAAAAAATCACATTCCCATTTTTTTTTTATTTTATTAAAAATCAAGAATCTTATCTTTAAAATGATGTATTAATTTCCAAAATTGTGTAGTTATAAGTATTTTTATTTATTTTTTAAAATTTCCTCACTCTCGCGATTTTTGGGGTGACGTTGGTTTTTAGTACAGCAGGAAAAAGGAAAATCAAGTTGAAGCGCTGACGCATTAGATGCAATTCTCTCTCTCTCATTTTTCAAGATGAACTTGATCTGGAAACTGCGCACACATATGATAATATTGTGATTACTATGCTATTAAGCGCAAAGCTTTGTTAAGGTCACAAAATACAGAATAATCTGGTCTGGAATGCTTTTACGTTCTTTTTTTTTTATTTTGGAAATTTCCCTACATGCTTTTTTTTATATTCCACTACATCACTCTAAACTACCTTTACCAATTAGCATATATATAAATTATATTGCAAAGATTAGTTTTCTAGAGTCGAAATTTCAAACACTTGCAACTGTCTGTACAGCGTTGTACGTTTTATAATGCAATTTATTCAAAGTAAAAGTAAATTTAGAAATCAAAAAGAAATAACGAATGGATTTTTTTGTTTCTAAACGATTTTCTTTTCTTCAGCTTTTACCAAGATTACTAATTTCCTTGATACGGTCAAAGGGCACGTTGATTATTTACTTATTTTCAAATCCACATTTTAGAACATTTGGCTTTATGCGTAGTATTTCTAAAAACATGTTAATATTGTGAATTGGAGAAACTGAACTAAACTTTTTAAACTAATGATTTTTAAACTGATCCTTGCTTGGGTCATATCTTTGGCCAGTGTATAATGCATAAATGCAAAGGCCTAGATCCGGGCCGGGCCCTGGATCTAGGCCTTTGAACCCGGGCTCCTAAAATTGAGCCCAAACTCATTTCTAACCCCTACTACCCAGGCGACAGTTTTCACGGAGGTACCAACTTGCCTGCCTCCAACAATTAGTCATCTTTGGAAGTCCGTGAGGTCGCTCACTTCGTCCTCACCCTGAAAGAATCTTTGCAACAAGACTCTTTAAATGCACTTAAACAGGACCTTAAAGTTCTAAACAAAGCTATTGAAACAAAAAGTCGTGGATACCTTTGCGTATTTCGTTGTACACAACTGCATTAAAAGTCACGTCTCTGAGCGTGGTGTTCACATTATTCTGCCCAAATCTTGTATCGACTGGCCGTTGGGTTCTTCGAAAAATGTGTGATGTTTTTTCCACAGATCGTCTGGATTTAATGAAAATTTCTTCTTCGTTTCAAAAGAACAAGTAGGAGGGAGACGATGAGATGTACTACAGAGTTGAAGCGCGTGTCAAGACCACAAACCTTCAGCGATATAATCTGTAGGTGTAGTTCAGTTGGTTACAACAACTGGCTCCGGAGCTAGAAAGCGCGGTTTAAATCCTTGTCACCGACAAACTTATGTTTTTACAACTGATACAGCGTACATGCGAAATACGTGGTCACGTGCGTCACCACGTGATCTAGGTAACTGTTTAAAACTGATGTGCGTCAGTAACGTTGACCCATAGCCCTCGTAATAACATGAATATAATGTTCATCTACCACTGCAACAGAATAAAATGTTAGAGCGTTTTTGGAAAAAAAAAAAAAGAGATTAATTTCTTCTACCCGCTGGTTTCTGCTGTTACTGACACACAGGTAACATTTATTTTCTGTCTTAAGTAACATAACGTGCAAAGCTTATTTATTTATATACACATTCTTTTAATCACTGAACTTTGAAAACAAAGGTATAAAGATTAATGGAGATCATCTAACTCACCTTCGTTTTGCTGATGACGTAGTCATTTTTGCAACTACCCCATCACAGCTGAAGAGTATGATCCAGGAACTTGCTGACAAGAGTAAAGAAGTAGGATTAAAAATGAACTTTCAGAAGACAACAGTGATGTACAATCACTCCTTTTACAAGAAATGAAGATTTATCGATTGATGGAGAAAAGCTGGAGATAACAGACAGGTACGTTTATCTTGGACAGCACATATCAAGTGAGGGTCACATTGATGAAGAAATTAATCGGCGTACAAAACTTGCCTGGAGAACTTTTGGAAGAAACAGCATAATTTTCAAGAGCAATATGCCATTATGTCTTAAAAGAAAAGTGTTTGATCAATGCATCCTTCCAGTGCTTACATATGGTGCAGAGACGTGGATCTTAACTAACTAAAAGAGACGTACAAAGGCTGCAGACAACTCAAAGCAGCATGGAGAGGTGCATGATTGGTGTAACCAGGAGAGATAAGAAGAGGAACTCGTGGATCCGAAAAATGACAAGAGTGAAAGACATCATGATCAGAGTAAAATCCCTGAAATGGCAATGGGCTGGACATACTGCCAGGAGGACAGGCCATCGATGGACAGCCGAAATTTTAGTTTGGATTCCAAAGGACAGGAAAAGACCCAGAAGAAGAACACGTGCGAGATGGGTGGATGCAATTCGAAAGTATGCGGGAGTAACATGGAGGAGACTGGCACAAGACAGACCGTTGTGGAAGAAATTTGGAGAGACCTTCGTCCAGCAGTGGATTGATAATGTTTGACAATGATGATGATGATGACATTGAAAAAATAATTTTTTATGCATATGTTTTGTTGGTAAAACTATCTCAGTTGCTTAACGGTTTAGCGATGGTCTTTGATCATTCGTCAAAAAGGGGACCGAGTTCGAATCCCGGTGAGGCATCGATGTTGTGTTTTGTCTTACGGCACTGGCTCCCTCCTTTCCCTGGAATCAGTGACCCTAAATTAGGGACGGGCGACTGCTTATAGCCCATTGAGTTGCTCACGGTGGTCGTTAAACCTCCAATAAACAAATAAAGACGTATACATCTTACAGAAATGTTTCTTGCATCGCTATTGTTTTCCTTAGTGGTAGATTTGCTAAGTGCTATAAGTGCAAACGACAAAAGTCCGCCTTTCCAAAAAATAACGACAGTAAGAAAAACTCAGGACATATGTTCAGGTCAATTAAAGAAATGCAAAAGTTACCTTTAAGTCTTCTTCCTTGAGTAATGCATGAATAAGGAACACACTGACACCGCACACCGGTAACGTTAACATTACGGGTATATTCCAGAACCAAATATACGAACGCCGTAACGTTTGGAATGGCGGCGGAACAGTCCTTCAATAAAAGTAGAAGGAAATTGACAAACGTTCCGCGAAAATGCAACAGGGAGTTCACCAGGAGCGAAACAAAAATTGTAAACAAGCTGCCATCTTGGTATCGATGCAGACATCCAATATGCCATCAAAAACATTAAAATATTCCCATTTCGTGCACATTTCATTTATTTTGTGCGGCGAATTACAAAGTTCCCATCAGCTGGAATTTTAAGCGAAAACTTCGCAAATACTTTGTCAGTTTCGTTTAAGCATTGGCATTTCCTTCATGTTGTGTTAAACTTTCAAAGTAATTTGTGAAGTAAATATTAGCACATTTTATTAATATTGCAACACAACCTTCGAAGTTTCCATCAGCGCACATTTTATGAAAGTCTCCCACTTCTCCGATTGAACCCATCAGCACATTACTAATAGCTGAGACGCGCATGCACAGTAGTTGGGACTCAGTTGGTCACATGACCTAAGTGACATCCTTTCGTTTCAGGGCCTCTTCTTTCCAGTGGGATGTGTGTTGATCACAATGGGAAAAAATAACCCACTTTATTTGTCCAAGTGGCGTAACTCTGGGACGACGGCAATGGGTCTGGTTCGGTATATTCGTCTTCTGAGAAGGCTTGTACGAAGAAACAAGATTTACTTTGTGCAGAAATTGACCGAAGCACTCTATGAAATCTGTTCCAGACCCATATCTCAGCGTAGGGAGTTAAAAAGGATAGGTATTGGCAATCGCATGCGTATACGGTAACCACTGATTTCTGTAAAGAACCAGAAAGGTCGACTACTTTAGTATTCCGCACATCACTGCAGACAAACTTTCAGACAAAAGTAGAAATAAGTGGTTTCCGTATACCCGTGGGACTTCCAATACAGATAATCTTCCATTTTTGAGAAATCTGGGTAGGTAGCAGCCTTTATTGAATGCTTCGCTCAATTACTGCACACAGCAAGTTTTGTTTCTTCGTACAAGCCTTCTCTGACGACGGCGATCTCGTTCCTGACAGATTGTTGTTGCGCCACAGTTGCGCCTCGTAGACAAGAAAAATGGGTTAGTTTTGCACTGGTTAAAACCCCGGAATATTTCACCCTTTAAGAAACCAGTCTGTTTTCAAAATCGTCGTTCCAGCCAGACAGGCACCCACAAGAAACCCTTCATCGAACACCGAAAGATCGTTTCTTTTTTCCATTGTGATCAACACTACTGACGATTACTGGAGAGCTGCAATCTTGAATAGTTGTCTACATCCATCACGTGGTGAAGCTCGTGACAACGTATTTTGCACATGCGCTGCTGCGTAAGTGACGTTTACTTTCATCTGTATAAAGGTTATTAATTCAGTGGCCTGTGGGTGTATTTTATTATTGAAGTTTTAACCACCGTCATGAGCAAATCGAAGGGATATGAGTAGTCGCCCGTCCCTAATTTAGGGCCACTGGTTCCAGGGAAGGGAGAGAATTAAGGGCCGTAAGGCAAACACAGCATCCATGGTTCACCTGACTCGAACCCGGATCCTTCTCGGATAATTGGTCATAATACAGCGCTAAGACCACTGTGCCACCGGGGCGGCGTGTGTATTTATGTCGATCAAAATTTGGTATGGAGCCTGCGTAAAAGTTGACTGATATCAAGAAATGATGAAAATGGGAAACATTGCTTTCAATAAACGGAAGGAAAGTATCATTTGGAACTGTTTTTTTCACACGTGTGTTGGAAACGGAAAATGACACTCGCACATAAAGAGAGGGAAAGAAAGAAAGAGACAGAGAGACAGACAGAGGGAGACACAGAGATAGGCAGACTGACAGAGCAAGAGAGGTATACACAGAGAGAGATACAGAGAGATACAGAGAGAGAGATAGCGACAAAGAGGGATAAAGAGGGGGACATAGAGAGAGGGGCAACGAGAAGAGACAGAGAGAGATAGAGAGGCAGGCAGAGAGACAGGCATGGAGACAGAGAGAGACAGAGAGATAGAGAGGCAAAAAGAGACAGGCACAGGGAGAGAGAGAACGAAAAACAGACAGAGACAGGCAAAGAGAAAGAGAGACAAGAGAGAGAGAGAGAGAGGCAGAGAGGGCGAGAAAAGAAAGAGTGGCAGAGAGAGAGACAGAGAGAGTGACAGAGAGAGATAAAGAGAGGAACATAGAGAGACAGGGAGAAGAGACAGGCACAGACACTGAGAGAAAGAAAGACAAACAGACAGAGACAGAGAGAAAAGAGAGAGACAGAGAAGATAAAACCGAGAGAAAGAAATGAGAGAGAGGCAGAGAGAGATAGAGAGAGTGACAGAGACAGATAAAGAGAGGAACAGAGAGAGAGACAGGGAGAAGAGACAGAGACAGATAAAGAGAGGAACAGAGAGAGAGACAGGGAGAAGAGACAGAGAGAGATAGAGAGGCAGGCAGAGAGACAGGCATGGAGACAGAGAGAGACAGAGAGATAGAGAGGCAAAAAGAGACAGGCACAGGGAGAGAGAGAACGAAAAATAGACAGAGACAGGCAAAGAGAAAGAGAGATAAGAGAGAGAGAGAGAGAGAGAGAGAGAGAGAGAGAGAGAGGCAGAGAGGGCGAGAAAAGAAAGAGTGGCAGAGAGAGAGAGAGAGAGAGGCAGAGAGGGCGAGAAAAGAAAGAGTGGCAGAGAGAGAGACAGAGAGAGTGACAGAGAGAGATAAAGAGAGGAACATAGAGAGACAGGGAGAAGAGACAGGCACAGACACTGAGAGAAAGAAAGACAAACAGACAGAGACAGAGAGAAAAGAGAGAGACAGAGATAAAACCGAGAGAAAGAAATGAGAGAGAGGCAGAGAGAGATAGAGAGAGTGACAGAGACAGATAAAGAGAGGAACAGAGAGAGAGACAGGGAGAAGAGACAGAGAGAGATAGAGAAAGAAAGACAGACAGACAGAGAAAAACCGGCACAGAGACTGAGAGAAAGAAAGACAGAGAGAGACTTTTGTAAGGAGTTCGTAAAACTATGTAGTTTCCTAATTTCTTTTGTACATTTTATCAGACTCAGTTTCACAATTCTCACGACAAACGCTATTTATTTTATTTCGCCTTTGAGAATGATAACACAGGATAAATAAATACATTCGTATACGTTTAAAACATCAAGATAATATCTGAGGAACAAAATAAAATAAAATAAAAAAAATGTTTCGCTTTTCCACAAGTAATTGGATGTTTGAATGCTTCCTTTTCCACTGCAGTTCTTTTCCTTCAAAGATCAAAACAATTATTTTAAATAATGAACAGATAAACAAAACGCACTTCAAAACAAATGCGAAATTTGAAGTTTTCAAAACATTTCGCAATGTATGTTTTCCAAACATTCTTAAAGTTGTAACTTTGATATTTACAAATCTTGGAAAAACAATTTCTTCAGCTCATGTATTTTATCATCTCAACTCAGAAATGTCACATTTGTCTTCTTTGATATTGCCTGAAAATAAAAACTTTGCATTTAAATGCTTTTGTTAATTTTATTGTAACTGTAGTACATTAAATGAAGTTTAAAGACTGGTTTCGTACAATAACACCACCATATGGTAGCGATAATTTCCCTTCTGTCAATCTATATATTAATTCTATAAGGTTTGTTACTGTAACACCAGTTGTGAGAGAACGGCTAAACGTAAAGATATTGTTGAGGTGTCAAAATGAAAGTCTTACCATGTAGATGTGCCAGTTGAAGAGAAAAATGAGATTGGGCAACTGTTCGGGCGTTGTGGGGCGGCAAAGTTCCCATGTAAAGTCAATGGAAGAAGCGTGCGGTTGACTCACGCCCTGTTGAAGGCAAAAGTACGGAGGAACTCAGATAGTCCAAAGTCCGAAGTGTCTCTTTTCAGCAAACTGTTGTGCAAAACAACGCTAGCAGGAATTTGCTTGAAAGTTCTTATCGGAACAGCGAAGAATCTCGAAGACCTGATTGCGTTGTGCCATTGGACTGTGTGATGTATATATACAATTTAACATTCATTCGACCCAGTTTATTCATGTAGGTAAGACGTTTCCCATTATGTAAAGATGTAAATAAACGTTTCATATAAGTTTATTCTTTTCAAAAAAAAAAAAAAAAAAACTTTTCGTCGATTCCGACGGGTTTTGTCTACCGGGTTCGAATCCCGGTGAGGCATGGATGTTGTGTTTGTCTCACGGTACTGGTTCTCTACCTTCCCTGAAACCAGTGACCCTAAATTAGGGACAGGCGACTGCTTATAGCCCAAGCATTGGCTTATGATCATTCGTTCGTGAAGGGTCCGGGTTCGAATACCGGTGAGGCATGGATGTTGTGTTTGTCTTACGGCACTGGTTCTCTACCTTCCCTGAAACCAGTGACCCTAAATTAGGGACAGGCGACTGCTTATAGCCCAAGCATTGGCTTATGATCATTCGTTCGTGAAGGGTCCGGGTTCGAATACCGGTGAGGCATGGATGTTGTGTTTGTCTTACGGCACTGGATCTCTCCCTTCCCTGGAACCAGTGACCCTAAATTAGGGAGGGGCGACTGCTTATAGCCCATTGAGTTGCTCACGGTTGTCGTTAAATCTTCAGTCCCCCCCAAAAAAAGAGATATCACGAACCTGCACTATTGTCTTTACTGAATTGGTTGAATGCATTTGTCAATCAAATAAAGTTTACATTAATTGTTTCATATCAGTTTATTATTAAAAAAAACTTACTGTCGATTCTGACGGGTTTCGTCTAATTTAATATGTAATTTTGCAAGATGAATATTTTTTTATATTTCAGAATCAATGTCAGAAGCAGTACAGGGTCAATACAAACTTCGATAATAATATTGAACAAGAAGTATGACACCGAATTTTCGGTTGTAATGAGCACGTCTTTTGAATCCGTCCTGACGCGAATTAGACTTTTCAGAGCAGTTCAAAAATCAGTGGAACCGGTTAAGAAAACGATCAACCGGTTTCTACAATCGAGAAAACATCCACAAATAGGAACATCTTCTTAGTTCCACTAGCTGTTAAAGAATAATGTTACGAAAATGAACAAATGGCGCACAAAAGATTTATCATAGCACAAGGAAGATATCAGAGACAAAGAGATTTTCAAATCGAACAGTTCGAAGAAGAAAATAATATAAAAGGAAACATCAATAAAGTCCACGTATGCTAGGGGAAGAATTTCGCATAATGGCAAAATTGAAAATAGGTGAAAAAGGAAAAATATTCTTCATGGAAAATGCTAAGCTAAGGCACTTTTTCAAATACGTCTCCCGGAAGCACCTTTTGTTCTGGAAGTCGTAAATTTAACGCGTTCATTTTTTTTATTTGTCATAATAGACTCCTAATGAGCTTAGATTTTGCAATAGATTTGCTCAAAATTTGCCAACTGTATCCGAGTTATCCGTTTGTCCTAGTATGTTGTATACAGTATAAGCTTATATCACTGTACGTATGAGAATCTTTTTCAGTTATATGCGCACTTATATTTCAGTACTAATTTGCGCTTTTTCTTTGATCTTTTGATATATTGTAATAATTCTTTACCTTTAATTGTCTCTTGAAACGAACATGCCTTTCGGTAATTCACCGTAATTAAGAAGCTTTCGACTAACGCGGAAATCTTCGAAACGAATTAACCGCGTAAATCAAGGAATTACTCTATTATGTTTTATAAGGGTTGTCCGAAAGTAGTACCATTTTTCTTTTTGACAAAACATAATGGAGATAAATGTATCTCTGCGACAATATTTTGCTTGATAGCTGCGTGGACATTATTTCTCCTTGTGCCATCTTTTCAAATATTTTTAGGACGTCTTTAGAAGATAAATACTTTCTTAAAGTATCACCATGTCTGTCCGTCTGTCTTTCTACACCTAATCTCCAAACAACCATGATAAGAACTAAACCAAACGTCTACGTATGCTTCTTCCGCAAGAGTTATTCGATTCGTACCGATGTTATCATCATCATCATTCTCAACCATTATCTATCCACTGCTGGACGAAGGTCTCCCCAAGTTTCTTCCACAACGGTCTGTCTTGTGCCGTTCTCCTCCATGTTACTCCCGCATACTTTCGAATTTCATCCACCCATCTCCTATGTGGTCTTCTTCTGGGTCTTTTCCTGTCCCTTGGATTCCAATCTAAAATTTCGACTGTCCATCGATGGTCTGTTCTTCTGGCAGTATGTCCAGCCCATTGCCATTTCAGGGATTTAACTCTGATCATGATGTCTCCCACTCTTGTCATTTCTCGGATCCACGAGTTCCTTTTCTTATCTCTCCGGGTTACACCAAGCATGCACCTCTCCATGCTGCTTTGAGTTGTCTGCAGCCTTTGTATGTCTCTTTTAGTTAAGGTCTACGTCTCTGCACCATACGTAAGCACTGGAAGGATGCATTGATCAAACACTTTTCTTTTAAGACATATTGCTCTTGAAAATGATGCTGTTTCTTCCAAAAGCTCTCCAGGGAAGTTTTATACGCCGATAAATTTCTTCATCAATGTGACCCTCACTTGATATCTGCTGTCCAAGATAAAGGTACGTGTCTGTTATCTCCAGCTTTTCTCCATCAATCGATAAATCTTCATTTCTTGTAAAAGCATTGAACATCACTTTTGTCTTCTGAACGTTCATTTTTAATCCCACTTCTTTACTCTCGTCAGCAAGTTCCTGGATCATACTGTGCAGCTCTGATGGGGTAGTTGCAAAAATGACAACGTCATCAGCAAAACGAAGATGAGTTAGATAATCTCCATTAATCTTTATAACTTTGTTTTTCCAGTTCAGTGATTGAAAGACATTTTCCAATGTGGCATTAAAGAGCTTCGGAGATATGGTGTCACCTTGTCTCACTCCCTTTCCAACTTTTATGTGTGCTGTATTCTCAAACAGCCGAATCTTTGCAATTGCATTTTCATAGATGTTATTAATAATATTAATGTATGCATCTTCAATACCGCAGGATTTCAGAGCCATTGCAACTGCTGATGGTTTCACCGAATCAAAGGCTTTTTCATAATCGATAAAAGCCATGCACAATGGAAGTTCATATTCCCTCGCTCTTTCAATTAGTTCTCTCAGTACGTGGATATGATCTATTGTGCTGTAGCCACTCCTGAATCCAGCTTGTTCTCTCGGTTGAGCCATGTCCAGTGTTACCTTCAAGCGGTGTGAAAGAACTTTAGTGAAGATTTTATAAACCACTGATAGGAGGCTGATAGGTCTGTAGTTCCTGAGATCCTCAATGTCACCATTTTCACATTCATTTTTGAATTGTGTATTTCGTTTCATGAAAATATTCTAGATTGTTGATGTGTGTGAATCGGGGTCATTTGTTATTCAAAATAAGCGATATAAAGACTCTTTCTTTGCATACTCCCATTCGTCTTTCTATTGTAGGTGTCTCACAAATCTTATTTTCTGTGTCATCGAGTGTAACGTGAATTTCCGTAAAGTTATTCTTTTCTGAAAACAGAGGAAACATATGTTTTCTCTCAACAGAGAAAATGCTCATACCTTATCCCTTCTTCTGTGCTGCAAGGTACAGTTTTGCATTTCCAGCAGTCAGCATACCTGGCAGGATTTCTTCGGGCCCTGTGTTAAAAGCTTTTTATTTTGCATTGGTGAATTTTGTTCGCGGTCGAAAAACTTCCGCTGCCTATAGCAGTGTTCTTACCGTACATCTCTTCTTCTCTAACCAAGGATTTTTTCGAGTTCCGCGTGGAATACTTTTCTATTCAATATTCCTCCAGAATGCTAAAAGATTTTCCTCTATTTCTTAAGCATTCGTCCATTGGGTGCTCTGAAAAAAAAAGGTTTCCTTTTCTGCTTTTTTTTTCCTATGTCCGTTGCGAAAGTTTAAGACATGGGTTGTACTGCTTTTTTCTTTAAAAAAGCGCTGCTCGGAATACAAATGTAAATTTCAATTCCAACGTTATTGCTTTTACTCCTTGTTTTCGTTTTTATTAATATGAGAAAGAGCGGAGAAAAATGTAAAGATAAATAAAAATATATACAACAAGTTCCAAAACGCGCTTAAGAGAAGTAAAACGTGAAAGGTAATGAAACATCTACACTGAAGATGAAGTAAATTTCTCCGTCATTTTTGTCTAAGCACGGTATCGAACCCGAGTCCCCCTCATTCCGGAATAAGCCGCTCTCCCAACTGAGCTACGCGGACGTATGCTCTCGCTGCTATCTGCTTTTATCTCCTGTGCGTCCTGTGGTGCGGGCACATCACATCTCCCCTCCCTCCAGAAAGAGGGCCGGGGTCATGTCCCATGGGTCAGCCGGGACCACGTGTCGCTGTAGGCAGTCATCCGCTGAAGAACGTACGTTAGAGAAATCCCAGTCAATCTGGTGTGTGGAACGTAACATATCACACATTTATTTTCCGAAGCGCTGAAAAAAGGGATTCTCTTATTTTTCCTGTCTCGAAGTGTGGAAAGAACATCACACCATTGCGAGAACGTTAACGGCCAGGACATTCTTGAAGTTCGGGCGCCAATATAACGAAGTAAATTTCTCCGTCATTTTTGTCCACTCCGGGATAAGTCGCTCTTCCAACTGAGCTACGCGGACGTATGCTCTTGCTGCCATCTGCCTTTATCTCATGTGCGTCCTGTGGGGCAGGTACGTCACATCTACCACACCTCCCCCAAACGAGGGCCGGGGGCATGGTCCACTGGTCAGCCGGGACCACGTGTCGCTATATGCAGTCATCCGCTGAAGAACGTACGTTAGAGAAATCCCAGTCAATTTGCTGTGTGGAACGTAACATCACGCACGTTTATTTTTCAAAGCGCTGAAAAAAGGGATTATCTTTTTTCCCTGCCTCGCGGTGTGAAAAGAACATCACACCATTGCGAGATCGTTAACGGCCAGGACATTCTTGAAGTTCGGGCGCCAATATAACGAAGTAAATTTCTCCGTCATTTTTGTCCACGCCGGGGATCCTCACTCCGGAGTAAGTCGCTGTCCCAACTCAGCTACGCGGACCTATGCTCTCGCTGCTATCTGCCTTTATCTCATGTGCGCCCTGCGGTGTAGGCACCGTCACAAGTGTCAAAAGGTATTGGATAACTATGTACAAATTCTCAACTGGCGCTGCCGTCGTGTAAAGGCTTCGACGCATGCCACGATCTTTTTCAGTTGCTAGCTGTAATCTCGAGAGTCAGGTTGAACAACCACCAGTAGGATAAGCTGACGTGAATTATCTGCGAGGAATTGCAGTGGGAGCCAGACGAATGGGTAATTCAATATCCGAAGTTTTGCGAACATTCAACATTCCTTGATCCATGGTGTCCCGTATGAACCGAAATTACCACATGGAAGGCATTACCACCCAACGTCGACAGCGCAGAGGTGGACCAGGGATGCTGAATGACCGTATCCAGCTGCGTATGACCAGGATTGTTCCTGCTGACAGACAAGCGACACTGGCTCAAATAACATCAACATTCAATGCAGAAGGTACCAGAGACATACCATTCACGTCCGTGTAGCTCAGCGTCCATGGGGTATGGGAGCAGATGTCCCACCACATTGCCTTTGTTAACACCAAGACATCGGACGCAGCGCCTCGCCTGGGCTCGTGAACTTGGTAATTGAACTCTGGAAGATTAACAACATGAGGTGTGGTCCGATGAATAATGCTACCAGTTGTTACCATCTGATGGTAGGGTTCTGTTGTGGCGCAGAATCCATGAGGCCATGGACTCAAGCTGTGAACAAGGTACTGTGCAAGCTGGTGGTGGTTCCATACATGTCTTTACCTGGCACGGTTTGGGTACTCTGGACTTAGTAAGCACGTCATTAACCGATAATCGCTGTGTTGCTTTGCTGGATGACCATGTGCAATTCTTCAAGGAGTTCATGTACCCCAATTACGATGGTATTTTCCAGGAGGACAATGCACCATGTCATCAGGCCCAAGTTGTCCAAAATGAGTTCGAGGATCCTTCTGGACAATTCCGATGGATGGTGTAGCTACAACGTTCGCCCGATAAGAACCTAAGGGAGCATTTATACAAAGTGGTGGAAAGGTCCATTCGCACCAGACATCCTGCCTGCACCTACAAATGCCAGGGAACTGTGGGCGGCTGTTCAGACTTCATGGATCAACATCTCTCCAGAAGTCTTCCGGCCACTTGTGGAATCGATGCTACGTCGAGTTTCTTCAATTCGTCAGGCTAAAGGAGATCATACACGATACTAGATACATATCCCATGACTTTTGGCACTTCAATGTATAATATGATATATATATATATATATATATATTCTTCCGATGTTAGGCTCTGCTTTAGAAGGCCTAACATCGGAAGAAGTGGATATTTCGGAAGTTAACAGAAAAGTAACCAAAGCTCTAATGGAAACAGCAACAAAATTAGCTGGGTCTAAGAACAAGTTGCATGTGAACAAATTATCAGGAAAAACCAAAATGTTGATGCAAAAAAGAAGAGAGATGAGGACAACTAAAAAAGATGTAACTTCCAAAGTGGAATATATAGAGCTATGCAAGACAACACGAAAAAGTATCACTGAAGACGTAAGGAAATTCAACTGTGAGCTAGTGAGGAAAGCAATTGAAAACAACCAAAGCCTTAAGATAGCAAAGGGACATCTCAGTAAGGGAAGAAAACAGATTATGGCTCTGAGAAAAGAAGATGGTTCTATAACAAGAAATAGAGGCGAAATTTTGACAAGAGTGAAAGATTTCTACTCCAAATTATATGAAAGGGATGATACATGTTCTCCAGACATCATGAAAGGTACCAGAGTTATTCCAGTCCTCCCAGCAGAAGTTGCTCATGCAATCAAGAACATGAAGCGGGGGAAAGCTCCAGGAGAAGATGGAATTACTATAGACATCATACAAGAAGCAAGTGGAGAAATTGAAACAGTACTCGCCCAAATTTTCACTCGATGCCTTAATGAAGGGAAGATTCCTGAGGATTGGAACAATGCTACAATGATCCTGCTACATAAGAAAGGTGACATTGAGGATCTCGGAAACTACAGACCTATCAGCCTCCTATCAGTGGTTTATAAAATCTTCACTAAAGTTCTTTCACACCGCTTGAAGGTAACACTTTACATGGCTCAACCGAGAGAACAAGCTGGATTCAGGAGTGGCTACAGCACAATAGATCATATCCACGTACTGAGAGAACTAATTGAAAGAGCGAGGGAATATGAACTTCCATTGTGCATGGCTTTTATCGATTATGAAAAAGCCTTTGATTCGGTGAAACCATCAGCAGTTACCACGGCTCTGAAATCCTGCGGTATTGAAGATGCATACATTAATATTATTAATAACATCTATGAAAATGCAAGTGCAAAGATTCGGTTGTTTGAAAATACAACACACATAAAAATTGGAAAGGGAGTGAGACAAGGTGACACCATATCTCCAAAGCTCTTTAATGCCACATTGGAAAATGTCTTTCAATCACTGAACTGGGAAAACAAAGGAATAAAGATTAATGGAGATTATCTAACTCACCTTCGTTTTGCTGATGACGTAGTCATTTTTGCAACTACCCCATCAGAGCTGTAGAGTATGATCCAGGAACTTGCTGACAAGAGTAAAGAAGTGGGATTAAAAATGAACTTTCAGAAGACAAAAGTGATGTTCAATGCTTTTACAAGAAATGAAGATTTATCGATTGATGGAGAAAAACTGGAGATAACAGATACGTATGTTTATCTTGGACAGCAGATATCAAGTGAGGGTCACATTGATGAAGAAATTAATCGGCGTACAAAACTTGCCTGGAGAGCTTTTGGAAGAAACAGCATAATTTTCAAGAGCAATATGCCATTATGTCTTAAAAGAAAAGTGTTTGATCAATGCATCCTTCCAGTGCTTACGTATGGTGCAGAGACGTGGACCTTAACTAAAAGAGACATACAAAGGCTGCAGACAACTCAAAGCAGCTCGGAGAGGTGCATGCTTGGTATAACCAGGAGAGATAAGAAGAGGAACTCGTGGATCCGAAAAATGACGAGAGTGGAAGACATCATGATCAGAGTTAAATCCCTGAAATGGCAATGGGCTGGACATACTGCCAGAAGGACAGACCATAGATGGACAGCCGAAATTTTAGATTGGATTCCAAGGGACAGGAAAAGACCCAGAAAAAGACCACATGGGAGATGGGTGGATGAAATTCGTAAATATGCGGGAGTGACATGGAGGAGACTGGCACAAGACAGACCGTTGTGGAGGAAACTTGGGGAGACCTTCGTCCAGCAGTGGATTGATAATGGTTGACAATGATGATGATGATGATATACTGGGATGTAAGGTCAGGTGATGCGTAACATCAAAGCCTCTTCTTGACAAATGTCAACCCCGCCTTCTCGTGGTGCATCCTGTTCCCACTAAAGGGGCCCTGACGACCGCCAATAGCGGTATAACTATACCATCGGGATTAGAGGAAATGATATCCCACACTCACCAACCCGCTTGGCCAGCGTGGTGAGTTATGGCCAAACCCCTTCAAAATGATTCCACAACTTAAATCTTGGCCCTCAGTCTCCGGCAGCTGGAATGTACCTGGCCAAGGCAACGGTCAGTGCGACATGAAGGCAGAGGGTGCTAAGAATCCCCGGAAGACCGGACTAGGCTGCCATCTGATGCTGACCTTGGCTACGTATAATGGACGCTCCCTATCTTCTGATTCAAGGCTTCTTGAATTGGAAGAGGAACTACAAAGGATCAAGTGGGACATTGTCGGGCTAAGTGAGGTAAGGAGAAAAGAAGAAGATGTATAACGAAGTACATTTCTCCGTCATTTTTGGCCTACGCCGGGATTCGAACCCGAGTACGCTTATTCCGGAACAAGCCGCTCTACCAACTGAGCTACGCAGACATTTGATCTGAATCCTATCTGCCTTTATGTCATGTGCGTCCTGCTGGCAGGTACGTCACATCTCCCCCCCCCGAAAGAGGGCCGGGGGCATGAATCGTTGCAGGCAGACAACCACTGAAGAACGTGCACTTGAGAACTCCCCGTCAATCTGGTGTGTGGAATGCAACGTCACACACATTTATTCTTCGAAGCACTGGAGAAGGGATTCTATGATTTTTCCTATCTCGCGGTGTGGAAATAACATCACACCAATGCGAGATTTTGAACGGTCGGGTCATCCGGGTAGTTCGGGCGCCATTATAACGAAGTAGCTTTATTTGCTTTCCGCTAAGCTAACTAATATGAATGATGCTCTACCTACCAGCTAGCTAATGATATACTTGTACTAAGTTTCAAAATAGTGAATTCAAAAGGGTGTTGTTACTAGTTAATTACGAACGTAAATAAAGTCTTAACGCTGGTTATTTATGGTAAGAAACTAATGTTATAAACCTAACAGCCAGACAGAGGTCTGACAAAAACTATGAATTGAGAAAGACTAACTTACGGTAACTTCTTTATTATAAGACTCTTGGTCAACTAAAGCACACACACAACTTGTTTTACAATAATGAAGAATCTCTCCTCAAAAGAACACAATCTCTCCTCGTATTACAAACGCTCTCCGTAAACAACAACGCTCTCTCATAACAACAACAAAAGCTCTCCTCATAACAACACAAAAGCTCTCGCTAAATCTCGATGAACGCGCCTTTATACTAGCTACCACCACGTCATGACTTACACTCATTGCCAGATCTCATTCAGCGGGTGAAATAATATTTCGTTCAGTAAGAAGATAATTTACATAGTAAAATAAAATAACCAGAGATAGTAAAATCAAAAGGAAAGTGAATATAGAGTATACGTTACAGATGTCATTGAACTGAAAAGTGGACATCTATTCTACTATCGTGGGACAGATACTGGCAGAACTAGTGGTGTTGGATTTACAATAAACAACAAACTGAAGGATAAAGTTGTAGAAGTTGAAAGTTCCTTTGACAGAGCTGCACGACTCGTTATCCAACTATCGAGAAGATACCAGGCTCAGATTATTCAAACTTATGCACCCACCACAAGTCATCCTGAAGAAGAAATTGAAGAATTTTATGAGGAAATTCGTCATTTAATAATAAAGGTAAGCAGCACTTAAAGATAATTATGGGAGATTTCAATGCAAAAATAGGGCAACGGCAACAGAATGAAACTTCGGTAGGTAAATTCGGTCACCGCAACAGAAACCAGCGTGCAAATATTCTCGTAGAGTTTACAGAGGCAGAAGGGTTTTTCATCTTGAACTCCTTCTTCAAGAAAAAGCCACACAGGAAATGGTCATGAAGACATCCAAATGGGAGGACAAGTGAAATTGATTTTATTATGTGTAACAAAAAATTCGTCATAGAAGACTGCAGTGTGCTAAACAAGTTCAACACAGGTAGTGACCATAGATTGGTGAGATGTAAGATGCAGCTCAACACTAAACTTGAACGTGGCAAGCTCATAAGACAAACAAAATGTATTGACATAACCAACCTTAAAAAACACCATAATACCTTCAAGTTGGAACTGAAGAACAGATTCTCTGCTTTAGAAGGCCTAACATCGGAAGAAGTGGACATCTCTGAAGTTAACAGAAAAGTAACCAAAGCTCTTATGGAAACAGCAACAAAATTAGCTGGGTCTAAGAACAAGTTGCATGTGAAAAAATTATCAGGAAAAACCAAAATGTTGATGCAAACAAGAAGAGAGATGAGGACAACTAAAGAAGATGTGACTTCCAAAGTGGAATATATAGAGCTATGCAAGACAGTACGAAAAATTATCACTGAAGACGTAAGGAAATTCAACTGTGAACTAGTGAGGAAAGCAATTGAAAACAACCAAAGCCTAAAGATAGCAAAGGGACATCTCAGTAAGGGAAGAAAACAGATTATGGCACTGAGAAAAGAAGATGGTTCTGTAACACGAAATAGAGGCGAAAGTTTGACAAGAGTGAAAGATTTCTACTCCAAATTATATGAAAGGGATGATACATGTACTCCAGACATCATGAAAGGTACCAGTACCAGAGTTATTCCAGTCCTCCCAGCAGAAGTTGCACATGCAATCAAGAACATGAAGCCGGAAAAAGCTCCAGGAGAAGATGGAATTACTGTAGACATCATACAAGAAGCAAGTGGAGAATTCGAAACAGTACTCGCCCAAATTTTCACTCTATGCCTTAATGAAGGGAAGAATCCTGAGGATTGGAACAACGCTACAATGATCTTGCTACATAAAATAGGTGACATTGAGGATCTCGGGAACTACAGACCCATCAGCCTCCTATCAGGGGTTTATAAAATCTTTACTAAAGTTCTTTCACACCGCTTGAAGGTGACACTGGACATGGCTCAACCGAGAGAACAAGCTGGATTCAGGAGTGGCTACAGCACAATAGATCATATCCACGTACTGAGATAATAATTGAAAGAGTGAGGGAATATGAACTTCCATTATGCATGGCTTTTATCGATTATGAAAAAGCCTTTGATTCGGTGAAACCATCAGCAGTTACAATGGCTCTGAAATCCTGCGGTATTCACGATGCATACATTAATATTATTATTAACATCTATGAAAATGCAAGTGCAAAGATTCGGCTGTTTGAAAATAAAACACACATAAAAATTCGAAAGGGAGTGAGGCAAGGTGACACCATATCTCCAAAGCTCTTCAATGCCACATTGGAGGGTGTCTTTCAGTCGCTGAAGTGGGAAAACAAGGGGATAAAGATTAATGGAGATTATCTAACCCACCTTCGTTTTGCTGATGACTTAGTCATTTTTGCAACTACACCATCAGAGCTGCAGAGTATGATCCAGGAACTTGCTGACAAGAGTAAAGAAGTAGGATTAAAAATGAACTTTCAGAAGACAAAAGTGATGTTCAATGCTTTTACACGAAATGAAGATTTATCGATTGATGGAGAAAAGCTGGAGATAACAGATACGTATGTTTATCTTGGACAGCAGATATCAAGTGAAGGTCACATTGATGAAGAAATTAATCGGCGTATGAAACTTGCCTGGAGAGCTTTTGTAAAAAACCGTATTATTTTCAAGAGCAATATGCCATTATGTCTTGAAAGAAAAGTGTTTGATCAATGCATCCTTCCAGTGCTTACATATGGTGCAGAGACGTGGACCTTAACTAAAAGAGACATACAAAGGCTGCAGACAACTCAAAGAGGCATGGAGAGGTGTATGCTTGGTGTAACCAGGAGAGATAAGAAGAACAACTCGTGAAACCAAAAAATGACAAGAGTAGAAGACATCATGATCAGAGTAAAATCCCTGAAATGGCAATGGGCTGGACATACTGCTAGAAGGACAGACAATCTATGGACAGCCGAAATTTTAGATTGCATTCCAAGGGACAGGAAAAGACCCAGAAGAAGACCACATAGGAGATGGGTGGATGAAATTCGAAAGTATGCGGGAGTAACATGGAGGAGAACGGCACAAGACAGACCGTTGTGGAAGAAACTTGGGGAGACCTTCGTCCAGCAGTGAATTGATTATTGTTGACAATGATGATGATATATATATCATCATTATTGTATAAGCTTTAGATAACATGAAGCCATCAGGAGTTTTGATACTTTTGAAATTAGGCGGTATGTAGAATATTCATGCACCACATTTCAAAATATTCGAGCACCATAATGTTTTGCGGTAAATGGCTTTATTATCGCAGATAATAATTAGTCGATCCAACTTTTCCTTCTATAAGTTATCACGTCGAGGCATACTATCAGCTAATTTCCGGTAATTCTTGACAGGAATGACTGGTTAGTCGTTCTGCAAAGCAGCTGGCAGAGTAGAGAGCGAAGATGGTCTTTGTTGTCGAATCGTATCCGTCGCTCCAATTACTTCTAGATGAGAGTCCTGCTTCAATTCATTCCAGATTCCTTCCATGGGATTAAGAGCAAGACTCTAAGCAAGCAGCCTAAAAATTCCACCTTTTTTTTACGAAATCAGTCCTGCACACGCTTTGCAGTGTAGAAAGGAGCTTGATCGTATTGGACGACACCGTGGCAATTTTTATATTACTGCCATATACTGTTGGTACTGGAGAATTATCCGAAACGTCGAGGTACACTTCAGAGCTCATGCTTTGTGGTATAATAGCCAACGGGACGAATCCCATCCATCACTGCATACCATGATGGTGCCTCAGCCAAACATAACAGTTGGAAAAACACATTACGATGGAAATCATTCCCCGGGCTATCGCCAAATCGAAACAAGCTCATGAGATTGGAAAAGTGAAAAGCGTGACTCATTACTCCAAAGAACAGCTTTCCAGTCGCCCACAATCCAGTACCAACGGAAAGATACATGTACTTAGAGTGCTACTTTTCCAAAATAAAAAATCAACGCTGCCAAAGTTTTGTACTAGTTTTGTACACCCAAAAGAAAATTTTGTACACCACCGGAAGTGGTACTTTTCGGCTCTCTAAAAGTGGCACTCCAAGTACATGCTGTAGTGCTACTTTTTCAAAATCGAAAATAAATACTACAAAAGTTTTGTACTAGTTTTGTACACCCAAAAGAAAATTTTGTACACCACCGGAAGTGGTACTTTTCGGCTGTCTAAAAGTGGCACTCCAAGTACATGCTGGAGTGCCACTTTTTCAAAATCGAAAATAATTACTGCCAAATTTTTTTCCTAGTTTTGTACAGTTTTGTACACCCAAAAGGAAATTTTGTACACCACCAGAAGTGGTACTTTTTACTCACCTTTGTGGCTCTCTGGCATGTACTTGGAGTGCTACTTTTCCAAAATCGAAAATAAACACTGCCAGAGTGCTGTTCTAGTTTTGTACACCCGAAAGAAAATTTTGTACACCACTGGAAGTGATAATTTTTCACTCTCCTTTGCGGCCCCTCGAAGTTTCCTCGAGCATGTACTTGGGGTACCACTTTTAGAGAGCCGAAAAGTACCACTTCTGGTGGTGTACAAAATTTTCTTTTGGGTGTACAAATCTGTACGAAACTTTGCCAGTGTTGATTTTTTATTTTGGAAAAGTGGCACTCGAAATACATGTATCTCTAACGGAAGACACAGCCTACAAACGCCGCTTCGCATTTACTGTACTGATATATCCCACACAGCACTGAAGCATTGAGACTTTTCAGATACGTTGCGCAATGTAACAGTAATGTTTCAGAAACCTTGCGGTTACGTCAAAATGTCCTCAAACGTTACATAACTTTGAAACATAACCGATACGTTACAGTGAAAGGTTTTGTAACTTCAACATGCCAACTTCATGTTACTGTTACGTATTTGAAAGTTATTTGTAACTTCAACATACCAACTTCATGTTACTGAACTGTTACGTATTTGAAAAATATTTGTAACTTCGTTAGATTACTGTTACATGTTTGAAAGATATTTGTGACATCATCATATTACTGTTACGTATTTACTACGTTGAACATTATAGTTTTAATACACTTTGTAAAATCACAATACAAAATATTACACTCGACAGCTGCTTCAAAAGCAACAACAGTCGTATTACGAGTTGTTTACATTTTCACAAGTTCAACGCAGTCAGCTGTCCATTGGGAACAATGGCGGCGTTTATATATTGATAACAAAAGAAATAAAACCCGGTCCCAAATGAGGGTGTCGGATTTCTATTATACATGTGGAATAGACTATAATATTTCAGCGAAAAAGAGAAATAAAATCAAATTCGTCATTTCTCTAAATATCTACCAATATTAAAATTTCAGCTTCAAGTGAAAAAAACCGGATTGTATTGTATACTAATACAACACGGCCATCCACTTAGATTTTATAAAATGCTTTTTAGAATTCAAAAATTATAGTAATCAAAACAATTATTTAATTTGAGATTGATCTCGAATCACAAAAAAAAAAAAAAAAAAAAAAAAAAAATAAGAAAGATAACACCGAATTTCCGGGTGTAATAAGCACGTCTTTTGAATCCGTTATGGCGCAAATTAAATTTATCAAAGCTAATCAACGTCAATGGAACCGGCATAGGAAAACAATACATCTGACGGAAGAAAGAAATTTTTCAATCGGGTATTTAATACCTCAGATATTGCTGTAAACGGAATCGTGAGCTTCGAACGCTAAGAAACAGACATATCGACAAAAATAAGATGTGACTTTACGTACCCTGGTGGGAAACCATGCATTATTTTAGGAAGAAAGTATTCTCAAAAGGTTTTTCCATATGAGCGGTATTGGTATAAGAAAAAAAAATTTTTTCGAGTTTTCAGGAGCACAGATTTTGCTACAAATACATCAGAAGCAGAAATTAACTCTTACGCCTCCTTTAGCAAACATTAGAAATTATGTGAAAAATATTTTCCATCAGGTCTTGTATGCGATTCAGGAAGAATTTTTCAAATCAGAGTTTTAGAAGCAGAAATAACGCAGAAAACGCAATTTACCTTTCTGCCCCTAGCGAAAACTCTATGATTTACTTGAAAATTTTGAATTTATAGAAAAAATATTTCGCATCGGGAACACAACGCAACAAAGAAGGAATTTTTCAAATCGGACTCCTAGAAGTAGAGATATTGACAAAAAATAAGATATGTATATATACGCCCCCTGGCGTAGAAACCATGCATTATTTTAGGAAGAAAATGTTTCTAAAAAGTTTGTCGACATGACTAGTATCGACCTACAAACGACGTTTTTTTCAATCGAGAATTGAGAAGCTAATATTTTGCTGCAAATACATCAGAAGCGGATATTTGCATCAGAAGCGGATAATAATATTTACGCCTCCTGGTGGCCAAACCATTTTTTTTACAAATATCAGAAATTATGTGCGAACGATTTCCCACCAGGAACTGTATCTGGTGCAGAAAGAATTTTTCAAATCGGAGATTTAGGAGCAGAGATATAGGGGGAAACGCAATTTACCCTTACGCCCCCTAGAGGAAAGTCTATGAATAACTTGAACGTTTTGAAATTATGTGACATGTCACACTAAAAATACTATCCAACAAAGACGGAATTTTTAAAATCGGACTCCTAGAAGTAGAGATATTAACAAACATAAGATATACATCTACGCACCCTAGCGGAGAAACTGTGGAATATTTTAAGAAAAAAATATTCCGGAAAGGTTTATCGATGTGAGTGGCATTAGTCCACGAAAGAAGTTTTTCAATCGATATTTTAGAAGCTCAGATTTTATGGCAAATACATCAGAAGCAAAAATTAACACTTACGCCCCCTGGTGGCAAAAGTATTCTTTACCAAAAATTTGAAATTATATGTAAACGATTTTTCATCAGGAGGTGTATCCGCTGAAGAAAAAAAAATTCAAATCGGAATTTTAGAAGAAGAGTTATCGGGAAAAATGTATTTTACTTTAAGCCCCCTAGCGAAAAATATATGCGTAATTTGAAAAAGTAACTATATCTAAAATAGTCTTCTACATAAATGGAATCGAAAGATAAAAGAAGTTTTTCAATCTGATGTTTAGAAGCAAATGTGCGGAATAAAACGTATTTTTGAATTCGACATCATCTGCATTAGCGCTCTCTAGCGGCGAAATTGTACATCGTTAAAAAAAACGAAATGAAGGATCATCATTCGCATATTTCAATCTTCCCAAGGCAAAAAGAATTTTTCAAATCGGAATAACAGTTACAGAGATATGATGGGTACAGACGGACGGACGGACAAATCGGTAACAAACTTTTTTTACGAAATACGTGCTAAGAAGGATGAAATATTAAATCAACTAATTCGAGTACGACAGTATCACAAAAGAATATCGCAGAAGTACGAGGAAATACGACTACGAGAGTGATTCGGTTAAACGGCATAAATGCGCATGCGCATCCACCAAACCAAAAATCTTAAATATCGCCGGAATGTAGCATCAAAGTAGCAATTATGTACAATGGAAACTATAAAACATTAGTATCGGTGAATGCTACTTTTAACGGTATTTTACAAAGAGTTATGTTCCAAAATAGATGTTGCTGAAACGTAATTGTAAGATACCAGTTAAGGTGTAACGCAAATGAGAGATTGTAACATTCATGATACATATCAGAAACGTTTCGTGCTGTATGGGTGAATACGAGAGCTAAGTAGAAAGCAACGCTTCCTGATGCTCAGGTTCCCTCGCTCCAGCTTCGTTCAATCCAGTTCTTAGACAGCGAACATATTCGTTCGAGCTGATTTCAGATCATTTTGCAAGTCCCAAGTTAATTCATTCCAACTTTTTTAAACGGTCAGTGTATCTGAAAATGATGCCTAAGGTTTCCTGCCCTTCCCAAACAAAAATGTTCACACAGTAGCCGAGTTTTACGAGAGAAACGGCAAAACAATTAGTTCTTCCCCTCTCATCCCAGCAGTACCGACCATAAGCCTGTCATTAATGACTAGCTTTCCCTTCTAGTCCTTTATTCTCTATTCCACGACCCAAGGTACGGTGTGATAGTGCTAGTCCCCCTAACACGGACATCGTGCCACTCGGTAGAAAGAAGTGACTCAAATACACTGGCGGAAAGGGAAAAAAACGCCAAGAAGGAGACGTCTGATACCAACGAAATTTATACGGCATAATAACGGAATACAGAGGATAACGTGATCAAAACATTATGGCAAAATACAGCTGTATTTGCTGGGAAACTGAAAAATAATATCTCCATGTAACATGGTTAGTACGAGGTTGAACCGCCATGAACTGCGTCACACTGTAAAATTTTGGCATGGAGTCTGTCGTACAGATGTTGGATGTAAGTTTGGCGTATTGAGTTCCAAGCATCCTCAACCTGGCCGCGTAAATCGGGGATGGTCGTGGCTGGCCGTGGAGACCGGATAAGTCTTTGTCCCACAAAATCACACACGTGCTGAATGGGGGACAAATCCGGTGAACGTGCAGGCCATGGAAGTTGTCTCACACCCTGAAGTGCATGTTGCGTTGCACGTGCCGTGTGTGGGCGTGCGTTATCTTGCTGGAAAACACCACGATGGACCAACCTTACAAATGGTACAACAACGGCCTGAATGATGTTGTTGACGCAGGAGGTGCTGTTTAACGTACCCGGTACAAAAACTAGTTGTAAACGGGAGTGATAGCTGATCGCTCCCCACACCAGGAGACCAGGTGTAGGCCCTGTGTATCGCTGGCGGATGCAAGAAGGGTGGAGACGCTCCCCCTGTGCGTCTGCGAACACGCATACGGCCGTCGGAGGCTCCCATGCAGAATCTGTTTTCATCGCTGAACACGACAGATTCCCATTGCGTTCTCGAGTGCAGACGTTGGCGATACCACTGCAGCCGTTCCTGACGGTGGGCTGGAGTCAGAGGTACACGTGCTCGTAGTCCTGCATCCAGTAGACGGTAGCGGATTGTTCGCACAGTCACCTCAGGTGCAACGGCAGCTCGGATTTGCGTCGCAGTGGATGTTCTGCTTGACAACGCCGCTCTTCTTATGCGTCGATCGGTCCGCTCATGAGTCCGTCTGTGCTCCCGGTTCCACGTCCTCTCGTGTGGGAATGTTCCTCGGACCATTTACGCTACCATCGTACCACCACCGATACTTTCCGTTCAATTCGCTCCGCAATACGACCACCCGGCCTCGCGGAGTCCGACTAGACGGCCTCGCTCAAAGTCCGATAACTGCTGAAATCATACACGCCTTTCATGTCCAGGCATTGCAGCTTCTTCAGGGTCTTCGCACGTGTCCGTACGCCGACGACTGATTACATTCACTTTGCCGTACTCGTTAAATACCACCGACGATAATTTGCACATTCTGCCGTGCTGTGGCGTAAGCGCTCACCGGTTGGTCCCGAAATTAACATCACTCCTACGTAAACTCGCCCCCATCAACATATGTAAATTTCATGATCGTCCGCCAATTCCTTCTTGGTGTTCTTTTTTCACTTTCCTCCAGTGTATATCTTTCCTTTCTTAGATTCGTCAATGTTATAGCACTTTTAGCTGGTAATTAATTTAGTAAAGATTAGGATCAATCATATCCTTAAGCGAACACTTCGAATAACAAATGCGAAGTCTAAAGCAGCGCTATCTGTGTTGCAGGTTCACACGTTCTAGCCGCTTTCGGTCCGTTTTTCAGACAAAGGACATATTTGTTCGAGCTGACTTCAGGCAATTTTGATAAACCCGAGTTAATTCGGCCGCTTAAAGGGTTAATTTTTTTTGAAACACCAGAGTACTGCACTTTCTTAAAAATCCCCCTTTATTTTAAGTACGATGTGCCTGTCCACCAGAAATCCCTTTGCAAAGAATGTTTCTTAATCTTGATCAACTGGCATCAAAGTTCATCTAATAAAAGATATTTGCAGCGTTAGGGAAAAACTATTTTTCTTTAAAAGAAATATATCTCCCGTGTTTAGGCAAGACGATGGCATTACCCGAAATTGAAACGTTCCTTGTACGAAGATTCCGTATTGAAAAAGGGATCAGAATCAGGGATAAGAACACTTTTTCATGCTTGGATGAAACTCTTCCAGGCAGTATTGCTTTGTTTGCTTTGCATTTTCTATGGAGAAGGCACAAGTTCCTAAAAGTTTCTTTCCTGTTTTCTTTTTTTCAAATATCGAGAGACTCCTGATCAAATGAGGCGTAAGCGCGAACTATTATTTCTCTAGGGTGAAGGAAGTGATAAAAGAAAGGGGATAAAAGCAGGTAACACGTGCTTTTAGCCTCGTCCTCAACAGTTTCCTCGGGGAAGAAAGCAAGAAGAAAGAATGGAGCGAACGCGTTACAGATTAAATTTAGAGAATGAAGAGACCTGAAATGCGTCTGAATTTTGAAATCCTTCCGGGACAGCTGCGCATTTGGGATTGAGCGCTCCGATCGAAGTCCATAAATCACCATGATGTGGAAGTTATTTCATTTGTTGCTATAATAAATCGAGAAATAAATGTACTGATGGGTACCTGTTAGTCAACAAGAAATAAGATTTTGACATAATGCCGTGAGAAATAAATGGAGTAACAAAATGTTTTCTCAAGACGCCGAGGAAATGTTTCTTTTTTTATTCATTTTACAGGATATTGCAGATTCTATAATAAAGACGTATATACTTCCTGTGGGGCTACTGCTTCTAAAGATAAGCACGGAAAAGAAGCAAGAACGCAGAGGTGTAAAAAATAGCAGGATTATAATAATAACTAAGTTAAAGAAAACAGACGCCACTTGATCCTCTGCCAAATTTTTTTTACAATAAATTATTTCCTAATTGAATTTGGATTGCTTTGCAGTATCAAAAAATCAACCTGGACTTGTTTAAGGATTCAAGCTGCGTAAGTACCAAGTTTAATTCGTGTTTAATAATTTCATATCTTACAGTTTCTCAGCAAGGAAATTCGGTATTCAACTCAACATTGTTTTTTGAACGACTTTCGTGAAAAAGATCGTGTTACTGGTATTTACTTCGGACACCATAACTCGGCGACTGTTAGTCTTATTCGAAAACTTCTTTTGGCATTGGGAAGCGTGAAATGTGAGAAAGATCATCCTTTTGCAGCTAGAGGGCGTAAATGCAGATGATGTCGAATTTAAAATACATTTTATTCCATACACACTGGCGGAACGTGAAAAAAGAACACCAAGAAGGAGACGTCTGATACCACCGAAATTTATACAGCTTAATAACGGAACACAGAGGATAACGTGATCAAAACATTATGGCAAAATACAGCTGTATTTGCTGGGAAACTGAAAAATAACATTTCCATGTAACATGGTTATTACGAGGTTGAACCGCCATGAACTGCGTCACACTCTGTAATTCTGGCATGGAGTCTGTCGTACAGATGTTGGATGTAAGTTTGGGGTATTTAGTTCCAAGCATACTCAACCTGGACGCGTAAATCAGGGATGGTCGTGGCTGGCCGTGGAGATCGGATAAGTCGCTGTCACATAAAATCCCACACGTGCTCAATGGGGGACAAATCCGGTGAACGTGCAGGCCATGGAAGTTGTCTCACACCCTGAAGTGCATGTTGCGTTGCACGTGCCGTGTGTGGGCGTGCGTTATCTTGCTGGAAAACACCACGATGGACCGACCTTACAAATGGCACAACAACGGGCTGAATGATGTTGCTGATGTAGATGGGGTTGTTTAACGTACCCGGTACAAACACTAGTTGTGTACGGGAGTGATAGCTGATCGCTACCCACACCAGGAGACCAAGTGTAGGCCCTTGTCGGATGCAAGAAGGGTGGAGACGCTCCCCTGTGCGTCTGCGAACACGCATACGGCCATCGGAGGCTCCCATGCAGAATCTGCTTTCACCGCTGAACACAACAGATCGCCATTACGTTCTCCACTGCAAACGTTGGCGACACCACTGCAGCCGTTCCTGACGGTGGGCTGGAGTCAGAGGTACACATGCCAGAGGCACACGTGCACGTAGTCCTGCATCCAGTAGACTGTTGCGGATTGTTCGTACAGTCACCTCAGGTGCAACGGCAGCTCGGATTTACGTCGAAGTGGATATTTTGCTTGACAACGCGGCTCTTTTTATGCGTCGATCGGTCCGCTCATCAGTCCGTCTGTGACTCCGTGTTCCACGTCTTCTGGTGTGGGAATATTCCTCGGACGATCTACGGCCACCATGGTACGACCACCGATACTTCCCGTCCATTTCGCTCCGCAATACGACGATACGACCACCCGTCCTCGCGGAGTCCGACTAGACGACCTCGCTCAAAGTACGATAACTGCTGAAATCGTACACGTCTTCCATGTCCAGGCATAGCAGTTTCTTCAGAGTCTTCGAACGTGTCCGTACGCCGACGACTGATTACATTCACTTCGCCGTACTCCTTTAATACCACCGACGATAATTTGCGTATTATGCCGTGCTGTGGCGTAAGCGCTCAGCGGTTGGTCCTGAAATTAACATCACACCTACGTAATCTCGCCCCCATTAAAATATGAAAATTTCATGATCGTCCGCCAATTCCTTCTTGGTGTTCTTTTTTCACTTTCCGGCAGTGTATTTGCTCCTAAATATCCGATTGAAAAATTATTTTACCTGCGGATTCCATTTATATCAAAGGCTATTTTAGGTACAGTCACTTTTTCAAGTTGCATATAGATTTTCCGCTAGGGGGCGTATATGTAAATTACGTTTTTCCCCGAGACCTCTGCTTCTAAAATTCCGATTTGAAAAATTCTTCCTGCACCGGATACAACTCCTGCTGGAAAATGTTTTGATTGTCATTTCAAATTTTTTATTAAAAATGGTTTGTCCACCAGGGGGAGTAAGGTTTAATTTCTGCTTTTGATGCATTTGCAGCAAAATCTGAGTGTAAGAACTTGAATAAAATCTTCTGTCGTGGACCGATACCACTCATAGCGATAAACCTTTCGAGAATATTCTATTCTTAAAATAGTGCGCAGTTTCTCCGCCAGGAGGCGTAGATATGTATCCGATTTTTGTCAATGTCTATGCTACTAAGACTCCAATTTGAAAAATTATTTCTTTGTTGGAGAGCGTTTCCAGTGTGAAATATCTCTCACATAATTTCAAAATTTTCAAGTAATGCATAGGCTTTCCACTAGGGGACGTAAAGGTAAATTGCGTTTCCCCCGGTATCTCTGCTTCTAAAACTCCGATTTGAATTATTCTTTCTGCATCGGATACAACTCCTATTGGGAAATGTTTTGCATATATTTCTTATTCCTGCTTCCGATGTAAGTTTGCAGCACAATGTGAGCTTTTGTAAACTCGATTGAAAAAATCCTTTCGTGGACCAATACCGTTCATCTCGAAAACCTATTGAGAATACTTTCTCTTTAAAGAAATGCATAGTTTTCCCGCCAGGAGGCGTAGACACATATCCTGTTTTTGTTTATATTCCTGCTTCTAAGACCCCGATTTAAAAAAAACCCAAACTATTTGTTGGAGTACGTTTCCGGTGAGAAATGTTTTTCACATAATTTCGAATTTTTCTTAAAACACATGTCTGCCAACAAACGCGCGTAAGTTAAAATTTCCGTTCACGGCAATATCTGTGGGAATAAAAACCCGATTGAAAAACTTCTTCTTCGGTCAAATGCTACTAACTATGCAAAATCTGTGTGTGTATTTTCTTCCCAAAATAATGCACAATTTCGCCTCTAGATAGCGCAAATTCTTAACCTCTTTTTCTCAATATCTATTTTTCTACATGTGCAGTTTAAAAAATTATTTCAACACCTGGTGCCATTTATGTACCTTGTAGGACATTTTTAATTAGCATATGAGGAGTTGTTTAATTCACACTGCAGGCGCTAGGGGTTGTTTTTGTATTTCAGTTCGCAACTGTATCGCCACTTTAAAAACACTATTAAGAAATTTCTTCTTTACTGTATGCCATTCGCTACAATAGAGATGTGGAACATTATCCTATTTAAATAATGCATATATTCCTCGCTATGGGGCGTAAAGGTCGAAATGTTTTTCTTTCGCCTATTTTCAGCTCTTCCACTGTGCAAAATTCTTCCGCTAGAAAAAGTAGATTTATATCATGTTTCCTTTTACATATATATATATTTTTTCTTTTAACTGTCCGATTAAAAAATCCATTTGTCTCTGACATTTCCTTATATTGTGAGAAACTTTCTGTTCGCCATTTGTTAATCTTCGTAACATAATTTTCAGCCGCTGTTGTAAGTAATTAGTTGTTTCTATTTCTCGATGTCTTATCACTTGTAGAAACCCGGTTGACTTTTTTTCAAACCGTTTCCATTGAACATCAAACTGAAGTCATTCCTCTTTCCACGTTTACAAGTGAGTCAACAAAAAATGCTCATCGGCCGCCACCGGGAATCGAACCTAGGGTATTCCAGTTACGCGCCGGACATGCTACCACTGCACCACAGCTGCCTCGAATTCTCCAGACTCACATTCCGTGACTCACTTATAAACGTGGAAAAAACGATGACTTCAGTTTGATGTTTTTAGTCCACACCAATTGTGTGTATTAATTATTCATTCGCCTCTTAGTTGTTTGTTCAGTTGCTGCTTTCCATCTTTTTTTTTCATCAGAAGCAACTTGCCATGTGGTTTGGCAGTTAGTCGTATGTGAGTCTGGAGAATTCGAGGCCGCTGTGGCGTAGTAGGTCGCATGTCTGACGCGTAACTGGGGCAAATTTAGATACTGCTCTTAATAAATATTTAAATTATATTTATAGAGACCTCTAGTTCTCAGAGATCCTCACACCCGTTAACATACGAAAGGAATTGCGGAAAGGTTTCTGAAAATTCAAAATTTTCCATTATCACCTCTTCAAAACGGCAATTTAGCGTCACTATAAGAAAGGAATTGAGGAAAGGTTTCTAAAAATTCAGAATTTTCCGGTGACACCTCTTGAAAATGTTAATTTAGCGTTAACTAAGAAGGGCATTGCGGAAAGTTTCTGAAAATTAATAATTTCCGGTTAACACCTCTTGAAAACGGAAATTTAGCGTCAACATAAGAAAGGAATTCCGGAAAGGTTTCTGAATATTCAGAATTTTCCGGTATCACCTCTTAAAAACGGCAATTTGGCGTCATTATTATAGAAAGGAATTGCGGAAGGGTTTCCGAACATTCAGAATTTTCCGGTAACACCTCTTGAAAACTACCATTTAGCGTCAACTAAGAAAGGCATTGCGGAAAATTAATAATTTCCCGTTAACACCTCTTGAAAAAGGAAATTTAGTGTCAACATAAGAAAGGAATTCCGGAAAGGTTTCTGATAATTCAGAATTTTCCAGTATCACCTCTTGAAAACGGCAATTTGGCGTCACTATAAGAAAGGAATTGCGGAAGGGTTTCTGAAAATTCAGATATTTCCGGTAACACCTCTTGAAAACGTTAATTTAGCGTCAATATAAGAAAGGAATGGCGGAAAGGTTTCTGAAAATTCAGAATCTTCCGTTAACACCTCTTGGAAACGGTAATTTAGCGTCACTGTAAGGAAGGGATTGCGGAAAGGTTTCTGAAAATTCAGAATTTTCCGGTAACACCTCTTGAAAACGGGAATTTGGCGTCACTATAAGAAAGGAATTGCGGAAGGGTTTCTGAAAATTCAGAATTTTCCGGTAACACCTCTTGAAAACGTTAATTTAGCGTCAATATAAGAAAGGAATTGCGGAAAGGTTTCTGAAAATTCAGAATCTGCTGTTAACACCTCTTGAAAACGATAATTTAGCGTCAATATAAGGAAGGAATTGCGAAAAGGTTTCTGAAAATTCAGAATTTTCCGGTAACACCTCTTGAAAACGGGAATTTGTCGTCACTATAAGAAGGAATTGCGGAAAGGTTTCTGAAAATTCAGAATTTTCCGTTAACACCTCTTGAAAACGTTTATTTAGCGTCAATATAAGAAAGGAATTTCGAAAGGTTTCTGAAAATTCAGAATTTTCCGGTAACACCTCTTGAAAACGGGAATTTGTCGTCACTATAAGAAGGGAATTGCGGAAAGGTTTCTGAAAATTCAGAGTTTTCCGTTAACACCTCTTGAAAACGTTAATTTAGCGTCAGTATAAGAAAGGAATTTCGGAAAGGTTTCTGAAAATTCAGAATATTTGGTTAACATCTTTGAAAACGGTAATTTACCATCAATATAAAATAAGAAACTGAGCGAAATTTTCTAAAACATTTTGAATTTTTCTGACGTACGGAAAATCCGTGAAATTCAGAGTTTTTTTTCGGCATTTCACGGAAAAAGTTGTATCAGAAACATCCTCCCTTAATTGACGAAAGAAATCGTGGAAAGTGGTTCATGAATTTCACAAAATGTTTCACAGTGTATGTGAAAGGTAATCGGACACGTTTCCAGGTGGCGCTCAGAAGAAATTTTACCCTCTTTGTACATGCTGTGGTATTAAAAACCCGTAACAGATATCACTTGAAAGATCAAAGCATTACCAAAGTTTGAAATGAAAGCTTCTAAAGTTTGAAATGAAAGCATTACCAAAGTTTGAAATGAAAGTGGTTCGCTGACATTTTGGAAAATTACGTGCGCAAGAAATAGCGCAAATGTTAGTTCCTCAACTCAAAATTCCACGAGATATGTTGTTCTTTAAGAATATCAGCATTGGATGTATGTCTGATACAGATGTTGCTTGCGCCAGACGATAAAAAAATACATTTAAGAATTGCAATCATGAGATGAATAAACAGTTTCTTGTTGTTTTTTTTTATTAAAGAAAGCAGATCTTGGTTCTCATTGTTATATCTTTAATTCCCAAAATTTTAGCGCTTTGAGGATCCCTGTCTAATTAACTGACAGGATTGAAACCGATGTAAACTTAGAGGTTTGATGTAAAAAACATATGGTACTTAACGCAAATTGCAAGGCGGACATGAGTGCTAACATTAAAAATTGCCTACTATAATTAAACATTTCTGTTTATTCGCATTCTCGATTTCTAACAATCTTCCTACACTTAAGAGAGCTTCGTCGTCGTGTGTTTCTCAAAAAAAAAAAAAAAAAAAAATGTTGAGAGAGGGAAGAACAGGAGCAATACGCTTACTAAGATTAAAAGTTTGGAAAATGGCTGCAAATTATCTTCTTTCCTGTGATGATCATTAACAAACCTATAGCCCGTCCTATATCGGTCGGTTTTAAGCTTTAAATAAATCTTAATATATAGGGAATGTTGCCCGTCCTATGACTTAGTGAAAATTTTAATTGAAGTAGATTTAAATCAAATCAAATAGATGCCGGATTTCTGTAAGGAGATATAGTAAAAGCTTATATAGTAAGAACTCATTCATGTTTGAACTAAAAGCTATTTTATTTATTTCCGTTTTTCAAAAAACCTGGCGATAAATAACTTTCTGTGTAAAATATTTGCTGTTTAACAATTGCAGGTTAGAGCGTTTAGATAGATCGATATTTTTCAAATTGTGTAATATAATCAGCACTAAACTCGGAATATTGTTTTTGTAAAGTTACCTTAATTAATTTTACTTTGATTTTTCGCGTTAAATCACCTTTTCTCTGGCACGATTACTCCCTTTCACTGCTTGTTTTGGACTGTTCTATTCAACAGTTAGTTTGAAACTTCATATCGAAGCTTTTTCTACAAAATAATGCGCCATCTGGTGTTACAAATCGGAACTATCGAAATTCTCGAGAATGCGGTACTGGGGAGACGTCTACTTGTAGATGCAATCTTGCTCACTTTGACATCTCAAGATTTCAGATTTTATTGTAGATTACGGCGTTCACATAGATCCATATTTTGCAAAATGCATTATATAATCAGCACTCAACTCGGAAAGTTGGTCAAATCAAATAAGTGAAAAATAACTAAATCGTAAAAATTAATAGTCGAATTGTAGTAAATTAAATTAATGTACAAATGCAACGCGCCGTGTTATTAAGAATTCAATTTGAATTTTGTAGATCGGATAAATAGAACTCGAGTCACATTGATAATCCAATGTTTTTAGGTTTGCATGCGATCACCTTGACATCGCAATGTAATCGCATACAAACTCATCTTGCAGTGATATTAAGAATTCAATTCGAATTTTGTGGATCGGAAAAGTAGATTCCGAGTCACTGATAATCCAATGTTTTTAAATTAGCACGCAATCATCTTGACATCTAAAAGTGATCTCGTGCTACTATATAGCAGGTAATCACTTTGACATCTCGAGAGCTCACACGAATTGAACGATACGTGATGGCGCAACAATGCAGACGTTGCTGTGACACCAAGCGTTCCAAAACAGAGAGAGCGTGAGAGAGAGAGAGAGGGGGAGAGAGAGAGATAGAGAGAGGGAGAGAGAGAGAGAGAGGGGGGGGGGAGAGAGAGATAGAGAGAGGGAGAGAGAGAGAGAGAGAGGGAGATCTGGGTGTTTATATGTATCATTCCCAGATATTTGCGAAATACACTTGACAATAATGTGTATCCTACCAAAAACGGACTATTCAATGAGATCTTTGCAATCAAATAAAGCTTTTCAATAGAAACATAGTCTGACGTCCAGTGGTGGCAGAAATTTGAAAAATGCAAAAGTAGAAAATCAACAAAAAATATTCTTCAAAGAAAACGCATTGCTATCAAAAATATTTTTTTTTTTTTTTTTGGAAAACCTTTCCTTGGAGCAGGGAGAGATAGAACAAAATTTGAACTATTTGAAGAAGATAATATTCCTACTCTTCACCGTAACGAATAGTATACAAAAAACAATTTATTTAACAGAATTTTCAGATCCAAAAATACAGTTACAAACAGAAGTACACACTAACACCACTTAGTTAGACAAGCAAGAAATACAAACATTTCATGCAAAATGAAAATATGAACGGTGTGCGGTATCAAAGGAATTTTTCAAATCGGACTTTTAAAACCAGGGATATCGAGAAAAACAAATTAAACATTTGTACCCATAGTGGGAAAAATTATTTTGGCAGAGAAGGGCGTAAAATATTTTTGTATTAGTAGTATCTGCCCGAAAATGGATATTTTTTTTAATCGAGCTTTTAAATGCATAGACATTATTGCAAATATAACGTAAACGCGAATGTGACATTTTATATCCTTTAGTTGCGAAATTGTGTGTTCAGAAATGTTTGAAATTAGATGCAAACCATTTCGCATGTCATACGCTGTCAGTCAAAGAGAAAAATTTTCACCACGCACCGATCTCCGAGGCACAGAATTCGCTTCAATCCGAACAACTAATCAAGAAAAAAAAAATGTTTTCCATTTGTCTAGAACGTCCTTCAGTATGTTTTAAATCGCTCCGTTCTAGTGCCGGATTCAGCTAATTACTCACTCGGTAGTGAATCAGGATTTAGAAAATCTCCTATTGGTTCTCTACTCTCTAAAAAGTTCAAGGAAATTTTTTTTGATTTCCATGAAACTCAATTGCTACAATTCAATGGCCATGTCATCCAGTGGTTTCAAATCGGGGCAGTGGGGGGGGGGGGTCCAATCACACATTCACACACTACATACACTGATGTCCAAAATTAAGGTCACAAACACATATTTTACAATAATTCAAAATAGCAGCCAGTGAAATGTTTAAAATTGCTGTCATACATGCTGTGGGGAACGGCGAATCTAATAATGTAAGGGGCCGCTGGTGGCCTAGTGGGGAACGTTCGTGACTGCAACGGAAAGGACCTCAGGTACGAACGCTCGATACACTAAATATTCGCCGTGACTCGAATGGGCACGTTAAGCCGTCGGACCCCGGGTACTGGTCCCCTCGGTAATGAATATGGGCGTCTTCCTCCCGCTTTCTACTTCGCTTCCGTATCACTTTCCTATCGGACACTCTAGCCCAAATCTCCTAGCTTCAATATTTCTAAGGGTTGTTTAAAACCTGGAGTCAGACACCCCCTTCCAAAAATCATCTACATATGATCACGATCATGAATATAATGATAGTAGCTTAGTGGTCAGAGTTCGTGACTGCCAAGGAAAAGACCTCGGGTTCGATCCTGGGCAGGTACGAACGTTCGAACCACTAAATACCCGCCGTGCGTCGGGCGGGCACGTTAAGCCGTCGGATCCCGGGTACTGGTCCCCGGTAATAAACAAGGGCGTCTTCCTACCCCTTTCTACTTCGCTTCCGTGTCACTTTCCTATCGGGCATTTTAGCCTAAATTTCCCAGCTTCAAATTTCTAAGGGTTGTTTAAGACCTGGAGTCAGACACACCCTTCCTAAAATCCTCTACATATGATCATGATCATGAATCTAATGTAAGTGGCTTAGTGGTCAGCGTTCGTGACTTCCAATAAGAAGATCACGGGTTCGATCCTGGGCAGGTACGAACGTTCGAAGCACTAAATACCCGCCGTGCGCAGGATGGGCACGTTAAGCCGTCGGACCCCGGGTACTGTCGCCCGGTAATAAACAAGGGCCTCGTTCTCCCCCTTTCTACTACGCTTCCGTGTCACTTTCCTACCGGGCATTTTACCCTAAATTTCCTAGCTTCCTATTTCTAAGGGTTGTTTAAGACCTGGAGTCAGACACTCCCTTCCTAAAATCCTCTACAGATGATTATGATCATAAATCTAATGCAAGTGGCTTAGTGGTCAGCGTTCGTGACTGTCAAGGAGAAGACCTCGGGTTCGATCCTGGGCAGGTACAAAAGTTCGAACCATTAAATACCCAGGGTCTTCTAGTTACGCGCCGGACATGCTATCACTGCGCCAAAGCGTCTTCGAATTCTCCAGACTCACATGTAATTAACTGCCAAACTACATGATAGGTTGCTTCCGGCCATGTAGTTTGCAAGTTATTTGAAGCCGCTGTGGTGCAGTGGTAGTATGTCCGGCGCGTAACTGGAAGACCCTGGGTTCGATTCCCGGTGGCGGCCGATGAGAATCTTTCCGGGACACACTTATTAACGCGGAAAGAGCGATGATCTCTGTTTGATGTTTTATACTGTTGATTATGGTGTTTAGGAGCTCAGTAGGTATCAAAGACATTGTTTCGGCAAATTTTGTTTAGTTATTCTCTGTTCTATGAACCAAGACATGACGGGGAAGGGCTGTTCACCCTGACATGAGCATCATGTCACTAGGTAGGAAAGAGTGACTCAAAGGTCTTCTCTATCCTTTTTTAGGTTTAAAACTGTTACTTGTAATAAGCGCTCCTTTTAGTGCTTTATTCTCTGCTCAATGACCTAAGGCATGATGGTGATTGGCCAGTCCCCCTGACACGGAAATCACGTCTCTGGCTGGAAGCAAGCGACTCACACATCTCTTTCCTTTAACTGTTAAAGCTCTCTTAGATGGCAATCAGCCAGAAAGGATTAGTGGAAATCATCTAAATGAACGTTTTGAATAACAAAGCTAAGTGGAAAGCAACGCTTTCTAAAGTACAGATTTACTCGTTCCATCCGCATTCGACACACGTCTGAAGGTCGTCACACACTACGTCGGAACGAAATGCTTTGGAACGAAAACGAACTTTTGCATCGGAGCACGTCAGAAGTTTCGCTACACACCAGGTCAGAAACACACAAGTGGAATCGGAAACATTCATCTGTAAGACTTCGACCGCGCTAGAAGTAATATTTCACATAATGTAATTACAAGTATCTTATTATCCTTTTAACTTTGCTGATATAATTATACATTGTTTACGCTTTCCAACCGTAGGTTGAAGAAGCGTATATGCTTCAGCTTTGTCTGTCTGTCTGCACGTCCGCACGATAACTCGCGTACAAATGGTTCGATTTCGATGAAATTTCAGTATGTGGTAGGAGACCACCTGGGAACGAACCTTATTGAAAATGGACGAAATGCGGTCAAATGTCAGTACATAAGAGCGGGATCCATTCCATTTCACTTATGCTTCATAATTTGAGTAAAAATGGTTCAATTTCGATGACATTTTAGTGTGTTTTATAGGACTACATGAGAAAGAACCCTATTCAAAATAGGCGAAATGGGGTCAAAGGTCAAGACATAGGAGTTGGATCTATTCCATTGCCCTTATGCGTCATAACGTGCGTAAAATTGGCTTGATTTCGATGAAATTTTAGTATGTGGTAGGAGACCACCTGACAACGAACGCTATTGAAAATGGACGAAATGGGGTCAAAGGTCAGGACATAGGAGATGGATCCGTTCCATTGCCCTTATGCCTCATAACTTGCGTACAAGCCGTTCGATTTCCATAAAATCTTAGTATATGGTAGAGGGCCACATGGGAAAGAACCCTATTGAAAATAAACGAAATAGGGTCAAAGGTCAAGGCCTAGGAGCTGGATCCATTCCATTGCCCTTATGCGTCATAACTTGCGTAAAAATGGTTCGATTTCGATGAAATTTTAGTATGTGCTAGGAGACCACCTCACAATGAACCCAGTTGAAAACAGAATAAATGGAGTCAAAGGTCAGGACATAGGAGAGGGATCAATTCCATTGCCCTTATGCATCATAACTTAGGTAAAAATGCTTTGATTATGACAAACCTTTATCATGTTGTTCCGGAAGTATACTGAACCGGTTCTGTTAAATATCATCGAAATGGGGTCAAAGGTCAGCACACAGGTGCGAGATTCATTCCACAGCCATTATCCCCATAACTTGAGTAATGATTTCTGGTATGTTGGAAAGCGTATCATAATCAATGCATTGCATGATTTTACCAATTTGCTTATTTATCAAACAAACAGATCTGAGCAACAAACCGCTAGTAAAATTTCCTTCGATGAAACGATGGAAACTTGTGTCATCTTGGAGAACTAGAAAGCCTAAAACTACTTTGTGATGGCTTCTTAGTTTAGGCGGTAATGCTCTTTTTTAAATCAAATACACTGCTGGCCGCCTAAAATGCAACACAAAGGAGGAAGCATCCGATTGGTCTGAAATTCGCAGCATGCGTCACCCGTGAGAGGGCATGTAAACGATATGCTTTGCAGGGCATATGCAAATCATGTGTGCCCAGCACGCCACCAAGAAGCACTATAAGAAGGGTGCACAGAAGGCTGGGTGTAAGTAGTGGAAGGGTGTTGTGCTGCCGGACCTGTGCGTGAGAAGCTACCTGATGCCTCGTCGCAGAATACGGCAGTCATTCCAGCCCGTTTCGGAGTTCGACAGAGGGCGAATTGTGGCTTATCACGACAGCAGTTTATCGTACCGAGACATCGGCGCTATTGTGGGTAGACATCCAGCCACGGCGAGGCGAGTATGTATTCGGTGCATGCTAGAGGGACGGACGGACCGACGTAAGCGATTGCCGCAGCCGCGACACAGCACCGAACGAGAGGACTGGCATGTTGTGCGGCGGGCATTAACGGCTCGCACCGCCACATCACGAACGTTAACGCAGGAATTAGGGTGTGTTGCGCAACAACCTGTGTCAGTACGTACCGTTCGACGTCGTCTGCAGGGGCGGAGACTTGTCGCACGGCGCCCATTGCTCCGATTACCATTGACGTTACACCACCGACGAGTGCGGCGGCAGTGGACCGTTGAACGACGCACCTGGGTTACGGAATGGCACGATATTGTCTTCTCCGACGAATCCCGCTTCTGACTGCAATACCACGATGGTCGAATCTGCGTGTGGCGGCACCGCGCCGAGAGACTGTATGACGCCTGTATTATGCATCGCCATACCGGTCCGTCGCCTCACGTTATGTTTTGGGGCGCAATTGGATATGACATCCGTACCCCTCTGGTGAGCATCGCCGGTACACTCAACAGCCACCGCTACATCTCCGACGTTTTGGAGCCTGTAGTCCTCCTTTACCTGCAGGACCTGCCAGCCGCCACGTTTCAACAGGACACTGCGCGCCCGCACGTGGCACGCATCGTGCAACAATTCTTCACGGCCCACCAGGTGTCACTGCTGCCGTGGTAAGCCTGTTCTCCCGATATGTCGCCCATCGAACACGTCTGGTCGCTGATCGGCAACCGAGTGACCCGGCAAGCACCACCCGCTGATACGCCTGATGAACTGTTGCAATGTGTGGAAGCAGCCTGGACCGACATACCCCAAGCCCACATCCAAAGCCTCTTTCGTTCGATGCCGCGGCGTGTAGCGGCCGTTATTCCCAGCCATGGGGGCCACACGAACTATTGATGTCTGCATGTTCCGCAAGTCGTACGGGCATGTAAGCTCAATCGTTTCATCTTTGTATCTGTTGTTATGTGTCCAGCAAATCTGGCTTTTCTATCTCGTGTCCTTCTTGGTGTTGCATTTTGGGTGGCCAGAAGTGTATAATAATAAAAGGAAGTTTGTGTATGTGTCTGTCTTTTGCGATACAAAATAAAAAACGTGGTTGTCGTTCCGAGTGTGTCTTTCCGCTTTTGTTACATGCTACCTGATCACAACCAGCGTGAAGGCGTGAAAGAAAGTAGTTCACGATAAATTTTAGGCATTTCGTCTTTGGAATGTTTCGCAATTTTGTTCTGGAAGTCATAAATAGTTTTACGCGTTCGTGTTTTAGAATTTGTTATAATAGACACTTTAATAAGCTTACATTTTGCAATAGCTTGTCTCAAAATTTACCAATTGTACCCGACTTATGGTTGCAGTTGACGGCTTGTATTGGTATCAAAAGCGGAGGCAGGTGTTCTTGACTTAATGCATACGCAAATACTTCGAAACAAAATCGCTTCGAAAGAATTATTCTCAAAGAGCGACATCCAAAATTCCGATTGCGATTGTTCGTTTCTGCAGCAAGAATTGGGATGCGTTACTGGCGTAATGTGTAGGTTTGCATTGGAAGTAATGGTTACCAATTTTTTTTTCAGCGACTCTCTTCTGACCTTTCGTTACCGTTCTGGATTAATGTGTGATACCGAACACGTCCATTTGAGCTGATTTCATCACAGCTTGCTAACCACAAGGCAGTTAATTCCATCCGGTTAAAGGGTCAGTATAAGTTTTACTCTTTACTAACATTTTGTCAGAATCGCATTTTGCTTCAAAATTCGGGCTTAATAATCTCCGGAATTCCTTGACATAACTACTTTTACAGCTTTCTTTCAAAATGTTTTATTAAAGATTGAAGTACGTATGCGAAACAGTGATTGAAACCAACTCTGTCAATCCTGTCATTCCCTCTTCTCAAATGAAAACATAAACTTTCTCCTGACTTCGGTGAAAACAAACCCCTGCTCATGAATATCAATTCTTTCCCACTTTTGCGATGCAGCTGCTGATTGGAGTGGGAAATTTTATTGGAAAATAGGAGACACGTAAGTCAAGGGGAAAACGTTTAAAATCTCGGGTGGTTTCACTTTTAAGCAATGTGGACGAAAATTTGTTTACAGTTCTCCTGAAGAACTGAAAAAACTAAAGAAAAAAGTAGTAGCAGACGATGAAAAAGAAGCGGAACATGTGCTAGGAGTATTTTTTTATTTTTCTTTGTCCTTCAAAGCCTTTTATGCGTTTGGAAATGGCAACAGTTATCGATCTTTCAATAAACTGCAGCTGCCCATGAATTCGTTATTACCCAAGTGCGGGCTTTTACCTGGAGCGATAAGAGCGGAAAAGAAAGAAAAAGAACTGCCATTTTATTGAATTTTGAAGGGTTTATAGGAAGGATAAATAATAAAAAGGGGAGAAACTGTTACATTATGAATCTCCTGTGTCACGGTGTAAAAAGCAAAGGCGCACGTGATCTAGACAGTTGCCAGAAGAAACAACTAAGTAATTTCTATTGTTCCTGATGAAACGCAGCTGTTCTGTACCAAGATTTTACATGACAAGCAATATGGGAGTTATCAGAAAATAAGGTCACTATAGGTCTTCGGTAAATAGCCTAATACAAAGCAAAATTTTAGGAAGCAAACTTGATGATGCCGATAATATGTGTTTCTGCGTAATTCCAAGCTGAATCTTCGCATCCTTCGTTGCGTTTATTTAGTTTTCTTCCATTTGGTTTAATAAGCGTGTCTTCGACTTTGGTTACAACCATAAAACAAGAAATACGGCAACGTATTTTAAGAAATTTGGCATTATCTCGGGATGGAAATACCCTAAAATGCATTCATGTCCAAAAATTCATAATCACTTACATTCTCATTGCATACTTTTAGTCCAACAAGACGTGGATGAAAATACAGGGTGATGCAAAAGTCCCCGAACTCTGAATTCAAATATTTCTACCACGAATATAGTGACGTATAACTCTTTTTATGTACACTACTAAGTAGAGACAGGAATAAAAAATTATTTTACAAGGACAAAAAGAACAAAGAAAACCTCAAAAACCAAACAGGCATGAGTAAAAAAAATAAAGAAATGGCTAACCTGAATGTAAAACGTGTTGAGAATGCCGAGCATTGGCTTTATCAAGGACCAGCAAAACTCTGCATTTTCTCATTTCCGCAAAGACCTGGTTGGAAATGGGTTTCTGCAAAGCCATAGATGCGAGTTTAAATACCACTAAAATTTATAATTAACATAACTGCCCTCAAGAGTGCATGGATAATAATTTAGCTAAAAGTTTTCTGCATGCATCTATAACTTTCCTGTCCCAACCCATACTCGTCATCTGCCACAAAAAACAGAGAAACGATTTCAAAACATTCACAAGTTGTGAGAAGGTTTGAACAAATCAACATAATTAATCAGCAAAAAACTCGTGGTTGAGCAACCAAACTGCTTCAAACATGAATCAAAGTACTAGAAGTACTACAAATTCATTTTCTTGTGTTAAAAAAAACATTTTCAAAAAATGCCATAAGATTAAAAAAATAAAATAAAAGAATAAATACGTATTTCAATATAGACTTAAAAGAAAATATAATTTTTGTACTGTTATATGGACACGGACAGTCATACTTACAGGTAATGAAAACCACTTTGCTGGAATTATTCACCATTCTATTGAAGACACAGATCAGATCAGATCAGATCATTTGTAGAGGATTTTAGGAAGGGAGTGCCTGACCCCAGGTCTTAAACAATCCTTAGAAATAGAAAGCTAGGAGATTTGGGCTAGAGTGTCCGATAGGAAAGTGACACGGAAGCGAGGTAGAAAGGGGAAGGAAGACGCTGTTATTTTTTACCAGGGGGCCAGTACCCGGGGTCCGACGGCTTAACGTGCCCATCCGACGCATGGCTGGTATTTAGTGGTTCGAACGTTCGTACCTGCCCAGGATCGAACCTGAGGCTATCTCCATGGCAGCCACGAACGCTGACCACTAGGCCACCCGGCGGCAATTGAAGACACAAATTAACCAGACGACACATGCTGGCGGGACACTCTTTTCAGCGTGTTGGCTGGTATGTCCATCACAGCTGTAATGATGTCGTTCCGCATGTCCTGTACCGTCTTAGAATTGTTGTGGTAAACTGCGTTTTTCAGTAGCCCCACAAATAAAAGCCTGCAGGACACAAGTCTGGTGAGGGAGGCGGCCAAAGTTTCTTTGATATTAATCGATCGTGGAAGAACTCACGGAGCATCTGCATTGTGTCTTTTGATGTGTGGCACGTTGCTCCATCTTGTTGAAACCAACAGTAACGTTCGTGTTCTTCCAGCATCGCTACAAATTGATGGATGATGTCTGCATGCACAGCGGAATTTACAGTTGTGTCGAAAAAAAAATGGAACTACAATTCGCCGTCTGGACATAGCGCACCTCTCTCCAACATTTCTGACAGTGAAGTCCAACCTCATGCAATGCGTGTGGAACCTCCGCAGCTCATATGCGAGTATTTTGCTTATTGACATATCAATTCAAATGAAACCACGCCTTGTCACTGGAAAAAAGTGTTGTTAAACTGGTTAGTCACATTGTTGCGCGTGAAACTCTTAAACCATTGGCGGAAGACAAAGCGCTTTTTCTAGTCCAAAGGACGTAACACTTGCACTACTCGAATTCTATACGGCCATAGCTTTAGATGTTTAGTAGCCCTCTGGCAGGCTGAATACGGTGTCCCTAACACTTGAGACAGCCACCTAAGTGACTTCCGGGAAGAACGCTGCAGGGAAACATGAATTTTCTCCAGAAACGTGGTCGTCACCACGGACGGCCGGTCACTTTTAGGCTCATACTGAACACTGCCTGTTTCGGGATACTGGTTCACAAGGTCATACAGAGTTGTTTTCTCTGGCATAGGAGCATAAGGAAACTTCTTTCGAAAGAGCTGGATGCAACGTTCGTCAGATTTTTCCGCAAAATATGCTTCTAACAAAGCGACTCTCTGTTCTTGCGTGAGACTCATGGCTGACTGAACGTTCCTGCATTGACAGCACCTGCGTAAGCGTAGTGTCACGTGGTGCTATCACGTGGCGCAGCTCGTTCCCCAAGGTCACACACAACAGCCACAAGCAGCAATACACGGGTATCTTTTATGGTTTTACACCAAATGCGTTTTAAATTGCAGAGTTCGGGGACTTTTTGGGTCACCCTGTGCTTTAATAAGTAGTAAGGAAGGAGTAGTAGCTGGCTTTAGAAAAAAGTTTTAGTAAAATAGATCATATACAAACAATAAGTGTTCTTATTGAAAAATGCAACAAATACAACATCTGGCACTTATAGGCTTCTAAAAGGCATTTGATAGTACACTGAAGAGCAATTGAATTAGTGATACATGTCTAGTAACGTGTAGCACCACCTTTCGCCATAACGAAGGCGGCGATTCGTCTCGGTATGGACTTGACAAGACACCGGAAGCGTTGGGAAGCAATACGGATCCACGACCCCTGAACAAGCTCCCACAGTTCACGAAGATTTCATGGAGCGGGGTCAGAGCCTAGAATATCTCTCTCGATGGAATACCAGATGTGCTCGATGGGATTGAGGTCAGGTGAGCTAGCTGGCCAAGGAAACGAGGTCACGTCGGTGGAATTTTCATCAAACCATTCGGATACATTTCGGGAGCTTGTTGCAGGATGAGGTCCCCAGTGGGATGTTGAAGACGCACAAACGGGTGCAAATGGTCGTTCAGGATATTCTGTTAACGTTGACCTGTGAGGGACGATGTCCCACGTACCAGGGGTCCCATTTCAGTCCACGTAAACAGTCCCCAGATGAGAATGCCACTCCCACCAGCTTGAAGAGTACCCTGCTGGCAAGAAGGATCCATCGCTTCATGTGGTTTGCGCCGTACTCGTATCCTGCCATCCGCATGTCCCAACGTGAATCTCGACTCATCAGTCCGGGCAACATTTTTCCACGTGGTCTAGGGTCCAGTGGAGATGTTCCCGCGCCCGTGCTAATACTTGCACCTGTGATGTGCGGTCAGCAACCGTACCCTCGTAGGACGATGGCTTCTGTACCCCGTAGCGAGGAGATGGTTCTGGATGGTGTTGCTGCTTACACGTTTTTTGTGCCCCAGCGTTAAATTGTTGAGTGATTTCCTGCACTGTGGTACGTCTGTCCGCAGTTACAATGCGAGCTAGCCGACGATAACCCTGCTCATTCACACGCTGTTGTCCACTGCAGTTGGCCCTTGCAGGGAGGGTTTTACCGGATACGATGTACTCACGGTGCACCCGTGACAATGTGGCTCGTGAAAATCCCAGTGCCAGCACCACTTCCGAGATGAAATGACCCATTCGTCGGGCCCCGACAATTTTCCCACGATCAAATGCGCTTAGATCCTTCGTCTTACCCATCTGCGTCCGAATCTTACTGATTCCCGTCGCATCACTCCTTATATTGTCGGATCGCTGCATACGTCATGTCGTTTCCGTTTACAGGGCCGCCCACAGCGCCACATTTGCATAACGCCAGCTGCCTCTAATTCAATTGCTCCTCAGTGTATAAAAAGCGAATCAATAATAGACGCGCTGGAAAATTAAGGCATTGAACAACCTTATATCTCTGATCAATTATCATATGTAGAGACTTTTAAGAAGGGAGTGTCTGTCCTCAGGTCTTAAATAACCCTTAGAAACAGGAAGCTAGGAGATTTGGGTTAGAGTGCCTGATAGGAAAGTGACACAGTAGCAAGGTAGAAAGGGGGAGGAAGACGCCCTTATTTATTACCGGGGAGTCAGGACCCGGTGTCCGACGGCTTAACCTCCCCAGAACAACCTTATATAAACTTACCAAGTGTATCTACCAGAATGCAACATCTAATATTATCATAAATGAAAAAAGTGAAAAGTTTAAAATAAATAGAGAAATAAGACAATGAGATAATATCTCGCCAAAGTTATTTTCATTAACTCTGGAACACACAGTAAATTAAATTCGTTAGGAAAGGGGATTATTGTAAATGGAGCAAAGTTGAACAATTTAAGATTTGCAGACGACACAGTTCCCTCTACATAAGATAAAAAAGAATTAAAAGAAATGTTGGAAGAACTAACAGATTTAGAAAAAAATTGGATTAGAAATCAATATTGATAAAACAAAAATAATGCCAAACCAACTTATTAATAGTGAAACACAAGAAAATAATTAGAATATATGATAAAGAAATAGGAAGAGTACATATACATAAGATAACTAATTACCATAAAGAAAGAGAAAACTATAGAAGAATTTGACAGAAGAATAACAAGTTAGTAAAATCCTGCTAGCATTGATTACGATGCGTTTTTCAAAATACCAGAAATCATTACTCAAGTTATGAGGATATTGGTTGTGGAATAAATCTCGCTCCTGTGTCCTGACCTTTGACCCCATTTCGATGATATTAGGCAGAACTGGTTCAGTATACCTCCCGAAAAACATGCTAAAGTTTTGTCGCAATAGAAGCATTTTTAGTCAAGTTATGAGGATAATGGCTGTGGAATAAATCTCGCTCCTGTGTCCTGACCTTTGACCCCATTTCGATGTTATTAAACAGAACCGGCTCAGTATACCTCCCGAAAAACATACTAAAGTTTTGTCGCAATAGAAGCATGCTTACTCAAGCTATGAGGATAATGGCTGTGGAATAAATATCGCATCTGTGTCCTGGATTTTGACCCATTTCAATGATATTCAACAGAACTGGTTCAGTATACCACCGGAACAACATACTAAAGTTTTGTCGCAACGGTTGCATTTTTACTCAAGTTATGAGGAAAATTGCTGTGGAATAAATCTCGCTTCTGTGTCGTGACCTTTGACCCCAATTCGATTATATTCAACAGAACCGGTCAGTGCATCTCCGGAACAACATTATAAAGTTTTGTTTCAATCGAAGCCTTTTTACGTAAGTTATGACGCATAATGGCAATGGAATGGATCCCGCTCCCGTGTCCTAACCTTTGACACCATTTCGCCCATTTTCAACGGGGTTCGTCCCCAAGTGATTCCCTACCACATACTAACATTTTCATCGAAATCATATCATTTTTACGCACGTTGTGACGCATAAAGGCAATGGAATTGATTCCACTCCTATGTCCTGACCTTCGACCCCATTTCACCCATTTTCAATAGAGCTTGTTCCCAGATGGTCCGCTACCATGTGCATACTAATATTTCATCGAAATGGAATCGAACCGGTCAGCAGCGGTACCTTCGTGGGACGATTGCTTCTGTACCCCATAGCGAGGAGATGGTTCTGGATGGTGTGGTTGCTTACACGCTTTTGAGCACCAGCGTTAAATTGCCGAGTGATTTCTTGCACTGTGGCCCGTCTATCCGCTGTTACAATGCGAGCTAGCGGACGATGACCCCGCTCATCCACACGCTGTTGTCCACGGCAGTTGGCCCTTGCTGGGATGCTTTTACCGAATTCGATGTACTCACGGTGCACCCGTGACACAATGGCTCGTGAAAATCCCAGTGCCAGCACGACTTCCGAGATGGAGTGACCCATTCGCCGGGCCCCGACAATTTGCCCACGATTAAATGCGCTTAGATCCTTCGTCTTACCCATACTGCGTGCGAATCTTACCGATTCCCGTCGCATCACTCCTTATATTGTCGGATCACTGCATACGTCATGTCGTTTCCGTTTACAGGGCCGCCAACAGCCCCATATTTGCGTAACGCCAGCTGTCTAATTCAATTGCTATTCATGTAAATATCTGATTAAAAAAAAATCCAGGCCAAATTTGAATCTCTCTCGTATATTCCAGACTACAAAAATATCAATCAGATAAATCAAATTTACGCTTTTGCCAAGTTTTTGAAATAATTATGTCCACTTTGATTTTCGCCTTCGTGAAATTCGGCGAGGAGCTTCCTGAGCTCAAATTATTCCCGACAGGAATTAGATCCTTGTGAACTAACGAGGAACTATAAACTACTTTACGATCAGCCGCGATATCCCCAACTAATTACCAGGGAATCGGCTCGAATTTAAAGTGTTCGCCTTTACATAATTCACAAGTTTAGGAGAGCATATTGTGGGCGGTTTCTTGTAGCACGGCTTTCCGGTTCAATGAAGTAGTGCACCGACTTGCATCCGGGCATCAGTGCTTAATATGGATATTGCGACATTGCGGCGGAAACCGTCAAAACATATGCATGTTCAAAACTTGAATTTCAACTAGAATAAAATGTGCCCAAAAGATTGTTATTAGAGACAGTCAGATATGTAGTAATCATAATTCGAATAATAAATCACTTGCCTACGAATTTCACATTTAACTTGTTCACTCTGTCAAATATGCTTCTTAAATCATTTACAGGGAAAATTGTACGCATATTGACCAGGTAAATGACTTTATATATTCAGGAAGCATATTTGACACAGAGAACAAATTAGATGGTGAAATCAATTGGTGAGTGATTCGTCTTTGTGGGGGTTCCGTAGGTTAATATGGGCACAAAAATCGTTTTTTGTATTATTGAATATTTCCATTGCATGAATCATTGGCTTTAATTTGACACCTCATTTGAACTTATCTTACTGATAGAACAAAGTTATGGCCATAAATGTAAGTACATGTCAGGCGGATTTTCGCGCGTTGCCCTCATTTGCTATTTGATCTCACGCTATAATGTTTTTTTTAACACTTTCCAACAGTATGCTCCAGCTTTGTCCGTCAGTCTGTCGGCACGATAACCCGCGTAAAAATGGTTCGATTTCGATGAAATTTTAGTATGTGATAGGAGACCATCCGGGGACGAACCCTGTTGAAAACGGACAAAATGGGGTCAAAGGTCACAGCATAGGAGCGAGATCCATTCCATTGACCTTATGCGTCATAACTTGCGTAAATATAGCTCTATGTCGATTACAATTTAGCATATTGTAGGGGACCACCTTGGAATGAACCCTATTGAAAATGGGTGAAGTGGGAACAAAGGTCAGGACATAGGAGCGGGAAGCATTCCATTGCCTTTATGCGTCATAACGTGCGTAAAAATGGTTCAATTTCGATGAAACATTATTATGTGGTAGGGGACCACCTGGGGACGATCTTATGACGTCACAATCTCGCGCCTGATATGTTGGCCCGCGGTAACGCCATCTGTCTCATTACGTCACGCGTTGTGTGTGCATCCTATGAAAGTTTTATGACGTCACACTCTTGCGAGCAGATGGTCGCGATTCCCATCTGCCTCATTACGTCACGCTTTGTGTGCGTATGTTCATCCGCACGATAACTCGCGTAAAAATCGTTCGATTTCGATGAACTTTTAGTATGTGAAAGGGGATCACCTGGGAAGGAACCCTATTGAACATAATCTAAATGGGGTCAAAGGTTAGTACATAGGAGCGGGATCCATTCCACTGCTCGTATGCGTCATTACTAAAGTAAAAGAGGTTTGATTTCGATTAAATTTTAGTATATGATAGGGGACCACCTGGGGACAACCCCTATTGAAAATGGGCGAAATGGAGGTCAAAGGTCAGGACATAGGAGCGGAATCACTTCCATCGCCATTATGCGTCATAACGTACGTAAATAGTCTTCGATCTGGATGAAATGTTAGTATGTTGTAGGTGCATGCCTATTAAATCTGCGAAATGGGGTCAACGAATCCTATTGAAAATGGGCGAAATGGGGTCAAAGGTTAGGACACAGGAGCGGAATCTATTCCATAGCCCTTATGCATCATAACATACGTAAAAAAGCTTCCATTCCGACAAAGCTTTATCATGTTATTTCGGAGGTATACTGAACCGGTTGTGTGAATATAATCGAAATGGGATCAAAGTTCAGGGCACAAGACCGAGATTTATTCCACAGCCATTATCCTCATAACTTGAGTAATGATTTGTGGTATGTTGGAAAGCGTATCATAGTCAATGCATTGCAGGATTTTACTAACTTGTTTTTTATAGTATTACATATTCCACAGTTCTGAGGACAGACGTTTCTTGTTTCAAGTTGGCAATCCTCCTGCAATTGAATAAAAGCATGTGCTTAGGGGCAACAGCTGATAGATTTCATTAGTGACAGTCACACGAATTGCAATTTCTTTACTGTTGTGTTGGTGTAGACTGAGGTTATTTGGAGTTATAACAAAGTAAATTTCTCCGTCATTTTTATCCACGCCGGAGCTCGAACCCAGGTCCCCTCATTCCGGAATAAGTCACTCTACCAATTGAGCTACGCGGACGTTCGTAATCGCTGCTATCTGCCTTAATGTCCTGTGCGTCCTGCAGGGCAGGTACGTCACATCCCCCTCCCCGAAAGAGGGCCGGGGGCAGGGCCCACAGGTCAGCCGTGACCATTAATCGTTGCAGGCAGCCATCCTCTGTAGAACGTGCACTTGAGAACTCCCAGTCAATCTGGTGTGTGGAATGCAACGTCACACACATATATTTTTCGAAGCGCTGGAGAAAGGATTCTCTGATTTTTCCTAACTCGCGGTGTGGAAAGAACAACACACCATTGCGAGATCTTGAACGGCCGGGTGATCCGGAAAGTTCGGGCTACATTATAACGAAGTAAATTTCTCCGTCATTTTTGTCCACGCCGGGGCTCGAACCCGGGTCCCCTCATTCCGGAATAAGTCGCTCTACCAATTGAGCTAGGCGGACGTTCGTTATCGCGTCTATCTGTCTTTATGTCGTGTGCGTCCTGCTGGGCAGGCCCGTCACATCTCACCCCTCCCCCGAAAGAGGGCCGGGGCCTTGGCCTACGGGTCAGCCGTGACCGTGAATCGTCGCAGGCAGCCATCCGCTGCAGAACGTATTTGAGAACTCCCAGTCAATCTAGTGTGTGGAATGCAACATCGCACATTTTTATTTTTCGAAGCGCTGAAGGTGTGGAAAGAACATCACACCATTGCGAGATTTTGAACGGCCGGGTCATCCGGAAAAATTGGGCGCCATTATAACAAAGTAAATTTCTCTGTCATTTTTGTTCACGCCGGGACTCGAACCGGGGTCCTCTCATTCCGGAATAAGTAGCTCTACCATTTGAGCTACGCGGACGTTTGTTATCGCTGCTATCTGCCTTTATGTCGTGCGCGTCCTGCAGGGCAGGCAGGTCACAGAGTGTATGATGCCATCTTAAACTTTAATAAAGGGAATATATCTAGATGCATGGTTTTGCAACAGCTTGTGATCATTGTCAGCAAGAATATACGGCATCAGGTCTGGCGGAGCTCGATAGTCTGCGGGTGAGAAGTAGTGAGCGTATACAAAAAGCTAGACAACAGCGTGGAAGTGCCAAGCGGATGCTTGGAAAGGCGTTCCACGAAGAAGAGGAACCAGCCTCCTATGGTGCTGGAATGCACTGAATCTACTGTTGTGTGATAAGTGTTAGCTCAATAAACTTCAAATACATATTTCCGAGAGTTGTATATTTGATGATTAATGACCCGTTATCTCAGAACCTATAAAAGATACAGTTTTGAAATGTGTACCACAGGTTTGTCTCTTGTATCTACAGACTTTAACACAAGATTTTTGTAATGTGATGTTTTGGTATCCTTTTATACATTTTTATGTTTCATTTTTATAACGTTTTTAGTGGTTCCTGAAAGAGAAATCATACAATGACAACCAGAATTAATTTTAAGACAGGCTTGTGTTAAAGTGTGTAGCAGTATGTAGAGAACACCCCTGAAAATTTCAGCTACGTCTTTCCAGTGGTTCCTGAGATAACGGGTCTTCAATATGTTACAATTAAACTGGCCGAAATACAACCTACCGAACCCCCTTAAAAGTCATATCTGTCTTAGGAGGATTTCACAGGAATGATGGTTTCTCAAAGAAGTCATGAATGGCGGTATATGAAAGTGTAAATGTTCCAACTCTGATGTAAGGTAGAGTAGTAACAATTATACAGGGTGATTGTAAACTCCTTCAAAAAAGCAAGAAGGGTGATAGTACACATCAAGACGAACAATATTTGCAATGGAACCTACGGCCGCATTATACTCCTAGTGCTAGAAAAAAGTGCGTCCGAAAAACGTCCAGCAGGCGCATGGAGTTCCAACCAGTGCATGAGAAGCACAAGATGCAAATCAGGTGTGCTGAACACGTGCGTAGACGATGAGGAGGAAACATTTAAAATCTCTGCCGAACCCGTTCAGCGATATTACATGAGAATTGACGTATAGGTCAAATCGGCGCTGCGTACCGTGTGTTCCTGGAACAAGTGCTTTCAGGTCAGTTGCAAGATGTTCCGCTCATTACACGAATAATCATGTAGTTTATGCATGGTGGGGCTCCAGCACACTTTGCCGCCCAGTTCCGGTACTTCCTAAATGCGACATATCCGTGGCCGTGGATTGGATGCGGTGGACTTGTGGCTTGGCCCCCACGCTCCCCGGATCTTAATCCACTGGACTTATTCTTCTGGGGACACATGAAAACTTAATACTTAATACAGACATTTCACGTGGACCAGGAACGCCAAACAGAAGGCTTCGCTCTTTCCACGTTTATAAGTGAGTCACGGAAAAATTCTCATTGGCCGCCACCGGGAATCGAACCCAGGCTCTTCCAGTTACGCACCGGACATGCTTCCAATGCACCACAGCGGCCTCGCATTCCTCCAGACTCACATACACTAACTGCTAAGCCAATTGGCAGATTGCTTCTTGGAGCCTCGCACAAAGCTGGGGATTCGCCAAAGATGGTAAGCAGCAACTGAACAAATAATGAAAACATTGGTGTACGAGACACCTGTTGACTCCCTGAAAGATCTCGTCGCACGAAGCGCTGTTGCTGCGTAAAAGATCAACAGAACACCGAGAGTCTACGTGAGGGTGCGACAGTCTTTCATTCGCCGGTGTGGGCTGTGCAACGACTTCCTTCGACGCCATTTGAGCAGCTCCTTGTAGTCTTTCTCTGATGCGACTTGAATTGTGCAACTCATAAATTAGGTATGTATCTTTATTTTCAGTGTTGAAGGCACAACGTGAATATGTAACTTTACTCTTTTCTGGCACTAGGGGTGGAATGCATCCCTAAGTTCCATGGCAAATATTGTTCGTCTTGATGTAAACTATCACCTCTCTTGTTTTGTTGAAGGTGTTTACAATCACCCTGTATAAGTAATACATTCTTCAACCAATATGTAAGGCCTGGAGTGTATGTTATGGATCCTGCGTACCTCATTGTCGTACTAGTTGACTTGATTATCGCAGACACTCTACCATTTCTTACATTTCTATGTATTTCGTCTGTCATTTTTCTGACTCGTATATCCAGCCTTTAGACCGTTGCTGTAAAAATTCTCAATTTCCTTGTTATTTAGGAAGTCGGGTTTGCATACCTTATACGCTGTATAGAACCATGCTCTAAACTCAGAGAGTTTGTACTCTTTTTATAACAGATACCTCATGACATTTTACCTGTCATATTACAAACTGGCTTCAAACAAGGCCGTCTAGAAAATACAAGGCCATGACTAGAGGTGAGCGTACCAGTGATTTACTGTCAGTGACTTTAAACGATGACGAAATTACCGTTTACTGGAGACGTGACTTATCTGTCACTCTCTTACTTATAACAGTCACAAAATCCCCGTTTGTGTGAGACATAAAAAGAGAGGGGTATCATTGCGCCGAAGCTGAATACTAAATGGAAGTGAAACAGTAAATACGGGGTTGTCCAAAATAATGGAAACACCTTGAAACAATAGGTGTTACGCACCAAATATGGTGTGGGAGCTCCCTTGGCATTTAATCTTGCTTGAATTCTCCTTGGAATGGACGCATACAAGTCCTGGATGGTGGTATGTTGTACCATTCTTCCTGCAGAAACTGCTCCAATACCTTGAGAGACGCCGGAGGAGGCTAATAGGATCGCACTCTGTTTTCCAACGCAGACCACAGGGGCTCAATGATGTTTAAGTCTGGTGATTGTGCAGTCCAGGGAAGGTGTGCAACTTCATCCTCATGTTCCTCAAACCATGATTGAACAGTTCGACTTCTGTGAATCATCATCTTGAAAGGTGCAATCCCCTGACGGGAATAATGTCTGCGCCATTGAATGCACATGGGCGGCCAAAAGGGTGACATAATCACCGCTAGAGATCCGTCCGTGTAAGGTGATAATGGGACATGCTGCAAACCACGAGATCATGGCCCAAACCATTAAAGAACCACCCTCACTCTTCACTGTAGGAAGGAGACAGTCTGGGTTGTAGGCATCTGCGGGGGTTCTCCATACGCAAACCCGTCCTATGATGGGGATAACTGAGAAACTTAATTCATCGGAAACAAGACATGTCTCCATTGATCCGCAGTCCACGTTTTATGTTCCTGGCACCACTGTAGTCTCCGTTTCATATTCCCCTGTGACACCATGGATTTTGCAATTGCAGCTCTGCCGTAAATATTCTGCTTATGCAAATCCCTTCGCACCGTATGGGTTGACACTGGGTTTTGGAGATGTGCATTAAACTCAGCAGTCACTTTTCTCGCCGTGGTCTTCCTCCTTGCGGTCACAATCCTCGGTAATGTCCCCCTGTCTCTCGCAGTGAGTTTGGTTTTCCTTCCACAGTTGTGTCTCGCAGATGATGTTGTGTGCCGTGAACATTGTTTGCTGTCATGACCTTCAACACGGTACCTCTTGATACCCCCAATACCTGTGCCACTGTTGTTACTCATTGTTAGGTCACTCATTGTGCCTTCACCTGGAAAGAAATTATGCAAACACCGATTTACAATGCAATCACACAAACCCTTGAGACTATCAGGAAAACGTTTTTACAAAACAAATTGTAGCTCCATGTTCGTTTTACTCAAAAAGCAGCACATACCAAAGTCACTGTTTTCAGCGAGGTGTTTCCATTTTCTTGGAAAACCCCAGTAAATAAAACATGTTTCGTTTCCCTGTTCGGCAAAACTGGACTCGCTGTTTTACTGCCCTTTGTCCTCACCCCACTATTTACCCCAACGGAATTAGGGCGATAATGATTTCGCTAACTCCTCTTTGTAGGTAGCTCTCAGGGTAAAAGCCGCCAAAGACACGCACGTTTGAATGACGCGTTTGGGCGTCACGTCAGCAAGTGGGGGAGTTTTGTGCATGAGGCGGCATGTAGCGCGGAGTGAAGCTCTTCATAATCTGCCCGAGATCCTCTTCACTCCACGCTACATGCCGCCTCTGGCACAAAACTCCCCCATTTTCTGGCATGACACTCAAACGTGTGCATCTGTGGCCTCCTTTAAAAAGCGATGGTCACCAAAGTCAAAACGGTGCCACTTAAACAGTGATTTTTTGAAATGTCACTTTGAGTCACGGGTCGTAACGGTGTCTCTGATTTTTCAATAGCCGTGGCAATAGTTATATGATTTCGGCTCCATCTAAAGCCATGACATTAGAGAAATGATTTCCCTTTTTAAGTGACGTCACTCGGAAACCAAGGCTTCAGATTGGTTTCTAAAGCTATTTCAGACGAGCAACGGCGATCAGTTCTTCTAGTAATACGTCCAGTCCATTGTCACTTGACAATTTTTATTTTGGTAAAGATATCACCAACTTTTCTCATTTTCTTGTTGCATGGGTTTCTTTTCCTAATTATCTAACAGCCAACATCCATTCTCTTTTCTCACCGCTACATGAAGTTCTCCCTAAGTCTCTTCCATACTTCTTTCTGTGTGTAGAGCAATTCTCTTCTCTATCAATCTTGTGTGCTTTCCATTTCCCACCTAACTGGCACGTGGTCTTTCTTCGCTGCGTCTTTTCTGCCCTTTGGAATCCAGTCTAGATTTTAGTTGTACAACCGTGATCAGTTCCAGCACCATGTCCAGCCCATTTCCATCTGACGGTCTTTACTTTGATAATGTGCAATAGTGTAATTGTAGCCTACATAGTTTTAATAATAACTCTAATAGAATGGGAATGCTAATTGTGTGAATTTTAATGTCATGTAATTACTTAGAAACTTTTAATGGTTAAATCTTAATGTGAATATGTAAATATTTAAGAACCCTGCTGTTTAAAGAATGCTTGAAAAGTGTGATCGGGAAAAACTTTTTAAGAATACATTTTTTGGTTGTTTTTTTCGGAGCCAGCAAGTCTCCAGAAATAATTAGTATATCGGCTAACTTCCCTGAGAACGATAACTCACCGGACGTAGTCGTGTTCCGGAATACGACAATAGAAGATTGCTTTCTTTAAGGGCATTTCAAGAGGAAATAGCTTTCTTCCGTTCTTAAATATACTTCGGACGTGAGGTCAGGATAGAGAAAAATGTTTAGAAGTAGTTGTGGAAGACAATAGGAGAAAGGGGTTTCAGTTAGTAGAAGAATATGATTTTTTTTTAGATCTGACTGATATAGCGGAAGCAGAGAAAGGTAGTTTTTGAGGAAGTAGTTGTTTTGGGAAAAGGGGGCGAAATCACGTACGGAAGGTCATATAGGCAGTAGGCAGTAACGGATGGGCTTGAAGACAGTCGAAAACTCAAATATAATCGCAGGTGACCCGGATTTCATGAATTAAACAATTCCATGGAAATAAAGGATTTTATCTCACACACCAAATCGCTTTCATTCTTTGATATATTTTTTTCCCTTGTGATATCTACGATGTTTAATTTGAACCCTGCAACGTCTGATTAAAACATCTCACACAGCACAGAATATTTCGTATATGTGACAATTACGTAGCACTGAAACATTGACGCCTTTCAGATACGTTGCGCAATGTAACAGTTATGTTTCAGAAACCTTACGGTTACATCAAAACGTCCTCAAACGTTACATAACTTTGAAACATAACCGATACGTTACAGTGAAAGGTCTTTGTAACTTCAACATACCAACTTCATGTTACTGTTACGTATTTGAAAGGTATTTGTAACTTTGTTGCATTACGTATTTACTACGTTGAACAATATAGTTTTAATAAACTTTGTAAAATCACAATACAATATATTACACTCGACAGCTGTTTCAAAAGCAACAACAGTCGTATTACGAGTTGTTTACGTTTTCACAGGTTCAACGTAGTCCGCTGTCCATTGGGAACAGTGGCGGCGTTTATACGTATATTGATAACATTATACATGTGGAATAGACTATATTTCAGCTGAAAAAAGAAGGAAAATCAAATTCGTCATATCTCTAAATACCTACCAATATGAAATTTCTCAGCTTCAAGTAAAAAACAACATGCTGGTACAGTATATTAATACGACAACACAGCTATCTACTTAGATTTTATGAAATGTTTTTTAGAATTTAAAAATTATAATAATCAAAACAATTATTTACTTTCATATGATCTTGAATCACAGAAAAAAAGGATTAAATATCAAATCAACTAACTAGCTAATTCGAGAACGACAATATCACCAAAGAATTTCCCAGTAGCACATGGAAATACGACTACGAGAGTGTTTCGGTGAAATGGCATAAATACGCATGCGCATCCACCAAACCAAAAATCTTAAATACCGCCGGAATGTAACACCAAGGTAGCAATTATGTACAATGAAGATATAAAACAGTTTTATCGGTGAATGCTATTTTTATCGGTGAATGCTATTTTTAAAGTTGTACAAAGAGTTATGTTCCAAAATAAGTGTTGCTGAAACGTAATTGTAAGATATCTCTGAAGGTGTAACGAAAATCAGAGATTGTAACATTATTGATACATATTTGAAACGTTTTGTGCTGTATAGGATGCGTCTGTAAAAGAGGAGAGAGTTAAATCAGCACGGTGCCGCCCCAGTGGCGCAGTGGTCTAAGGCGCTGGCCTCTGATCATTCGTCCGTAAGGGGTCCGGGTTCGAATTCCGGTCTGGCATGGATGTTGTGTTTGTCTTACGGCACTGGCTCTCTCCCTTCCCTGGAACCAGTGACCCTAAATTAGGGACAGGCGACTGCTTATAGCCCATTGAGTTGCTCACGGTGGTCGTTAAACCTCCAATCAAAAAAAAAAAAAAAATAAATAAATCAGCACGGCAAATGATATCTTTGATAATGATATATCTTGCTTTTTCCGACCCAAGAGTTCCTCTTAATGTTTCCTGGTCACAGCAAGATTGCACCTATTCATGCTTCTTTCCGTAATGTCTCTTCTTTTTAGCTAGTCCGTGTTTCCGATCCCAAAAGTTAGATTTCGAAGGAACATTGATTAAACATTTTAATTATTCACATATGACGAGTGACAAATTCTGTATTTTTTTTTCAGTGGCATGCCAAAGATATCATCAAAATTATCCTTAATTTCCAATTTACTGTTCAAAAGGATATGCCAAAAGACAAGTTAGTGCGATGAAGTGCAACAGTATTGTTTACAAACATTTTCAAGGTTTATGATGCATCCTGAGAGAGTAATAGTTATTTAACAGTGCTTTTTTCTGGAAAAAGTGGCTCCAAAACTGTTAAATATTCAGTTCATGCACTGTAAAACTGGGTGACAGACCTAATAAAAAGTGAAAAAGAAACCTTTTTTTAAACACTGGTTTTTAAGGTGGACGTCAAGTAATTTTGCTTCCCATACTTAAAATGGAAAAACTTCTGTACACATTTTCTTCACAATTGATGCGTTCCCAAGGATTAAAATTTGAACATCGATTAACATAGCTTCATTTTATAACTTGGAATACTTAATATTTTCTAAAACATAACCATAATTATGCAATCCAAAATTTGCTTGTCTACTGACCGTCATCAAAGTACAGGTCGCGCCATCTTTTTTCTGGACAATTATTGCGTTCCCAAGGATTAAAATTTGAACATCGATTAACATAGCTTCATTTTATAACTTGGAATACTTAATATTTTCTAAAACATAACCATAATTATGCAATCCAAAATTTGCTTGTCTACTGACGTCATCAAAGTACAGGTCGCGCCATCTTTTTTCTGGACAATTATTGCGTTCCCAAGGATGAACATTTGAACATCGATTAACATAGCTTCATTTTATAACTTGGAATACTTAATATTTTCTAAAACATAACCATAATTATGCAATCCAAAATTTGCTTGTCTACTGACGTCATCAAAGTACAGGTCGCGCCATCTTTTTTCTGGACAATTATTGCGTTCCCAAGGATGAACATTTGAACATCGATTAACATAGCTTCATTTTATAACTTGGAATACTTAATATTTTCTAAAACATAACCATAATTATGCAATCTAACATTTGTTAGTCTGCTGACCTCATCAAAGTTCAGGTCGCGCCATCTTTTTTCTGGACAATTATTGCGTTCCCAAGGATGAACATTTGAACATCGATTAACATAGCTTCATTTTATAACTTGGAATACTTAATATTTTCTAAAACATAACCATAATTATGCAATCTAACATTTGTTAGTCTGCTGACCTCATCAAAGTTCAGGTCGCGCCATCTTTTTTCTGGACAATTATTGCGTTCCCAAGGATGAACATTTGAACATCGATTAATATAGCTTCATTTTATAACTTGGAATACTTAATATTTTCTAAAACATAACCATAATTATGCAATCCAAAATTTGCTTGTCTACTGACGTCATCAAAGTTCAGGTCTCGCCATCTTTTTTCTGGACAATTATTGCGTTCCCAAGGATGAACATTAGAACATCGATTAACATAGCTTCATTTTATAACTTGAAATACTTAATATTTTCTAAAACATAACCATAATTATGCAATCCAAAATTTGCTTGTCTACTGACGTCATCAAAGTACAGGTCGCGCCATCTTTTTTCTGCACAATTAATGCGTTCCCAAGGATGAAAATTAGAACATCGATTAACATAGCTTCATTTTATAACTTGGAATACTTAATATTTTCTAAAACATAACCATAATTATGCAATCCAAAATTTGTTTGTCTACTGACGTCATCAAAGTACAGGTCGCGCCATCTTTTTTCTGCACAAATAATGCGTTCCCAAGGATGAAAATTAGAACATCGATTAACATAGCTTCATTTTATAACTTGGAATACTTAATATTTTCTAAAACATAACCATAATTATGCAATCTAACATTTGTTAGTCTGCTGACCTCATCAAAGTTCAAGTCACGCCATCTTTTTTCTGGACAATTATTGCGTTCCCAAGGATGAACATTTGAACATCGATTAACATATCTTCATTTTATAACTTGGAATACTTAATATTTTCTAAAACACAACCATAATTATGCAATCCAAAATTTGCTTGTCTACTGACGTCATCAAAGTACAAGTCGCGCCATCTTTTTTCTGGACAATTAATGCGTTCCCAAGGATGAAAATTAGAACATCGATTAACATAGCTTCATTTTGTAACTTGGAATACTTAATACTTTCTAAAACATAACCATAAGTATGCAATCCAACATTTGTTTGTCTACTGACGTCATCAAAGTACAGGTCTCGCGCACTTTTTCTGGTTTCAACACCACCAAAGGAAAGGTTATTGATTTTTAATATAATTATGGTTATGTTTTAGAACATATTAAGCATTCCAAGTTATAAAATGAAGCTAGTTTAATCGATGTTGAAATTTTCATCCTTGGGAACGCATTAATTGTGAAGAAAATGTGTACAAAACTTTTTCCATTGGAAGTATAGGAAGCAAAATTACTTGGCGTCCGCCTTAAGCCTCACTATTGTTTCACGATGTGAAATGCAAATAAATCGATGAAGAAAGAAATATTTATCATAATACATGGGAAATCGATAGAATATTCAAAGCAAACAGAATATAAACTCTGAATATACTTGTACCAGTTACTGGTCATAGATGTAACACCTGAGAAAACTTGAAAATTGCATTGCCCTGGAGCAGGAATTGAACCAGCATCTCCCAATTTCCGTTTCGAGAATGCTGAATATTCAATAGATTTCCCTTGTGTTATGATTAATATTTCTTCCTTCGTCGATTTATCTGTGGTTCAGTTGAATTACGACCTACATCAGTTTCTGGATGGGAGATGGGTCAAAACTCTGTGAGGAAGCATGGATGCTTCGATTAGCGAAAATCAGAAGATGCTCAGATTCCTAAGCTAAGTTTGCTTAGTGTCAGTTGCTTGGAAATTCACTGTCCTGGGTGGTGTAACGAGTAGCATACTCTAACGGAAATCGGGTGATGCAGGTTCGATTCCAGCGCCAGGGTGTTGCAAATTTTAAGTTTTGCTGAGCGGTGTTACACGGATGACCAGAAAGTGGTACAAGCAAATTCAGAATTTAAGTTATGTTTGCTTTGAAACGCAAAACCATAATTTACATTTTCATGTTAAATTATTTTATAAAATTACTCCTCCGTGGCAGTTTTATAATGTTGGAAATACACCGTGTCCGATGTGAATAGGGCAGTCCTCAAGTAATGCGTCATATTCCACCAAACTCGAGGACATTGAACGACGCAAGAGCGCGCGTGCGCGAGATGACGTTGGCAGGATTCTTGGTCCCTCACAACGAGATATTCAGTATGTTGTGTGGATGTAGCGAAGAGTAATGGTCATTAACTTTGTGTTATGCGTCTTCCATTAAAGAACAAACGTTTTTTGTTTATTCTTTGTGTAATCCTTCAACGAATGCTCCTTTGTTTTTCTTTCTATTCGGGATTTTTTTGCTGACCTACGCTATTGAAGATCTGCATTATACCAACATGAACTATATACAATATATTGACAAAAGTCACCGGACACCCCTTTCAAAGCAAATGAACGGATCCGCTGCGTTGTTAAGATGTGCGGTACAGCTGCAAACGGTATCAAAACAAGCTTGTATCTGACCGCGATCATACCGCACTGTGAAGTCGAATGAAACTGTCGCGGCGGGAGAGAACCGACTTTGAGAAATGAAAGATTGTTGGGTGTTACATTAGTGGGTTGTCCATAAGAGAAACCGAGATTCGTTTAAACATACCCAAGTCAACTGTTTTGGATGTACAGAATAAGTGGAAGACACGTGTGTGCCTGAAGCAGCAAAACGTACCTGCAGACCAGAGAAAATCAGTGATAGAGGACGTCGAAGCCTCAGGAGAGTCGTTGCAGCTAATCAACAGAGTACTGCACAAGACCTCAGTGTACAGGTGAGAAAAAATGCTGCAACCTCGGTATGTACACGTACCATTAGCAGAAAACTTCATGCCATGAGTTACCGTGGTCGTGCGGCCGTTCATAAGCCTTTCATCTCCACTCGGAATGATACTCGTCGTTTAGCATAGTGAAAAGAACATAAATCGTTAACCGTAGATCAATGGAAACCGGTCCAATGGACTGATGAATCCAGATACACGCCATGTGTGGCAACACATGGCGTGTATCTGGATTCATCAGTAACCGGGTGAGCACTATTTACCACAGTGTACTGTTCTTACGGTCAAGTTTGGAGCGGGCAGTGTACTCGTGTAGGAGTGTTTTTCGTAGTTTGGTACCGGCCCATTTGTTATCGTGGACAAACGTGCTACGCAGCACGTCTTCCTCGAAATTCTGGACAATTATACCTTACCAACTCTGTGACAATACAATGGAACCAAGCCTTGTTGGTACGAGCATGAAAATGCACTTAGCCACAAAGCAAGGACTGTTACTGCGTGGTTTGACGATAATTCTGTATCGTGTGTGGACTGGCCAGCACATAGCTCTGATTTTAATTCCATAGAACACATATGAGATGAGTTAGAGCGTCGCATAAGACGTTTGAAACCAAGGCCTACTACTAAGCAACAATTAGCGGAAGCATTATTTACTGAAGGAAGAGCATACCTATCTCTGTGTTCCAAAACCTTGTCGAAAACATGTCTCGAAGGGTCAGTGCATGCATTAAGGCCAGAGGTGAACCGACACCGTACTAATGTATGTCAATAAATGCTATGATGTGTTTCTCTTCTAGATGTCAAGTGACTTTTGTCAATATAGTGTATATTCTCAAAAGTATTCGAAGACTGTCGTGGTGCTCGATATCGTATTCGTCGCTGCAGTTCATCCCAGAGGTGTTCCATGGGTAAAGATCAGGACTCGGAGCAGGCCAGTCTTATGCTTCTCCTTCACTTTCAAGAAACCAATCTTGCAAACGCCGTGCAGTGTGACAGAGAGCTCAATCGTGCTGTAAGAGACAACGATCACTTCCATAATATTGCCACATTGTTGGTAAGGCAGGATTATCCAGAACTTCAGAGTTCACTTCAGATTACATGGTGTGTGGTACAACATACAGCGGGCCGAGTCGCATCCACGAAAAACAACTGCATACCATAATGTGGCCTCCGCCAAACTTAGCAGTCGGAAAAACACAGCCCGACGAAAATCGTTCGGGGTGGGGGTGGTGGGGGGGGTTGTTGCCAAATCCAAACACGCCCTTCAGATTGGAAGAATGGAAACCGTGACTCATCTCTCCATAGAAGAACTTTCCAGGTGCACAAAGCCCAGGAACGAAAGGAGACACACCAGTGGCGCACAGTCCAGGAATGACGGGAGACGCACCAGTAACGCCCAGTCCAGGAACGATGGGAGACACACTAGTGACGCCCAGTCCAGGAACGTTGGGAGACACACCAGTGACGCCCAGTCCAGAAACGTCGAGAGACACACCAGTGACGCACAGTCCAGGAACGACGGGAGACACACCAGTGGCGTACAGTCCAGCAACGACGGGAGACACACCACTCCAAACAGCGCTTAGTATTCACGGTAGTGATGTGTTGCTTGTGTGCCGCTGGTCTACCACACTGTGCAACTCTCTGCGGATAGTTACGATACTTAATGAGCCATTACACGCATTTCCTACTTCGGCAGGGATGTAAACAGCAGAAGAAGAACGGTATTTCTTAACATTTCTTACCATGTCTCTTCTGCCACGTCCTTTCATTTTGTGCGGTCTTTCTGAACGTTTTTTCCCCGTATTTGCGCCGTCTTACTTCCAAATCTTCACCAAATCACTTACAGTCGATTTTGGTATGTTTAGTTTAGCTGCATTGCTCCGTATGGAAATGTTACTCAAATAACATCCTATGAACAGCCCATGTTGGAACTCGGAATGTTCACGTCCACGCGGCATATCCGCTTCAAAGTTACTGATAACACGACAGAACATCTCAGCTTCATATCGCACCTCCCTGCACACAGTGCAACTTCCTGCGCACCCGTTCTCTGCATTTATTCAAATATTTGGCAGTGTCCGAATTCTTTTGATAATATAGTTTATCATACATAGTAAATGACTAGGACAAGCCGCCAACGGTAGCTGATAACTCTGGCACAGTTGGCAAATTTTGAGCGTAGCTATTGCAAAATCCAAGCTCATTAAGACGTCTATTATAACAAATTCTAAAAACAGAACGCCTAAAATGTATGGCTTCCAGAACATAATTTCGAAACATTCTAAAACGAAAATGCCTAAATTTTATCATGAACTACTTTCCTTCGCGCCTTCACGTTAGTTGTGATCACGCTGCATGTAAACAAAGCGGAAAGACACACTCAGATTGAGAACAACGTTTCACATTATGTATTGCGCTAGACAGACACACGCACATACACAAACTTCCTTTTATTATTATAGATTAAGCAAGTGTTGAGCTAACAGACGGAGATTTTTTAAATTAATGACAGTCCTACATATGTCAAGCCGAGAGAGAATTCATAATATCATTGAAAAATTCAATTATTAGTGACATGGCGTTCGTATCATGGCGATTGGTCGTGTCCTGTAGGAATAATGACCATTAAAAAACTGAACAATTTTAATTGAAATTCCTCAATGACAGGGAATTTCGGGAATCGGAAAGGTGTCCAAACCTGATCATGGACGATATCCAATCGCATGCTAAAAATCACGGTGATCGGATGTGTCATGTCGTAGCTATGCCGAAATAACTAATTGTCCCGAGTCTCGTATAGAGAGCGGATTTTTTCAATTATTATTAAAACTGGTCAGTTTTTTAGTGGTCATTATTTTTATACGACACGACGAATCACCATGATACCAACCCCATGTCACTCACCTTGTCCTTCCCATTTTCTGTGGCAAGTAACCTCGCGATCGGATAAAGATTTTTTGAGGACATAGGTAAAAAACGAACCCTTCTCAAAACCCGGAAAAACCCCTAAAAATGCCCGTTTTTGGATGCTAATTCCGCAATGACACGGAATTTCGGGAATCGGAAGGCGTCAAAACCTGACACCATGAACGATGTCTAGTCGCATCCAAAAAATCACAGAGATCGGATGTGTCATCTCGTACCTATGCCCGAACAATTAATTGTCTCAAGTCTCGTAAAGAGAGCTCCGCTCAATAAAATTAAAATTTCCGTTAAGGTTACCCTCAAATGAGAGTTCCCTACGCCCCATACGATTACATTACTCTGGAGAACACAAGAAAACCGTGTTTTGAACATAAAATACAGTTCAAATTTTGACGTAGGATTAGTCTAACTCCGGGGATAGTATGGATCGTCTTACTGATCACTGCCTTGACAAACATAGGTCCGAATTAAAATCGTTATAAGGTTAAAAATACGTGCAGCACACTAATCATGTTAGCACATTCGTAAAGAGCATGGAGTCCAATTCGTGTGCTGCGCAATTCACCGTGCGCGTCACACTCCTCTCGCTCCCTGTGGGCGAGGGAGATGACGCAATATTTCTGGGTGTGCCGCCGTGTTTGAATCAGTCTATCTCGGCAACCGTGAGTGCAATACGACTGTGTGTGGTATCGTTTTAAAGCTCTCGACGAGATCTATTCAAATATACCAAGAACATTTTTTTGTTGGAGGTTTAACGACCACCGTGAGCAACTCAGTGGGATATAAGCAGTCGCCCGTCCCTAATTTAGGGTCAATGGTTCCAGGAAAGGGAGAGATCCAGTGCCGTAAGACAAACACAACATCCATGCCTCACCGGGATTCGAACCCGGACCCCTTTCGGACGAATGATCAGAGGCCATCGGTCGCCGCCTTGGTGGCGACCACTGCGCCACCGGGGCGGCACCAAGAACATTCCGCAGTGGTTTGAACTGAACATTTAAAAAATTGTTTTCTCGTGAACCGGTGAACATTTTTGACAAAATCGCGGTTTTCCTGGACAACCGTGACTGCAAAACGGCTGTGCGTGTTATCGTTTTAAATCTCCCGACGTTATCTATTCAAACATATGAAGAACATATCGCAGTGGTTTAAACTAAAATAAAAAAAATTGCTTTCGTGTGAACGGGTTAACATTTTCGACAATGCCGCGCAATTCGCAGAATAAACGCAAACAAGAGTGGAGAAAATCAGAACGAGAGGAAAAAGCATGTGATGAGGAATGTACGAAGCGCAAGAAGACTGCAGACCAATGAACTAGAGAGTATAGAGAACGCCTGAATGCAGCCACAGCTAAACAAATATCCAAAACACCATTCGAACCCGTAGCCAGCCCATCTCGAATTCTGGTTTGTGTTCGCAATGTATCCAGCATTATTTGTGAAAATTGTGCAAGCTACTTTTCATATCACAGACCCGTGTTGGATATAACAAATTAAAAAAACCCTTTGAAACCATACTCGACTAGCTCATTTCAACTCTACAATCTGCAAGTCGTAGTCCTACGTTCCAAACTGACAGCTCAATCAGAGCTGAGCCTACCTGTTTTTTTTTTTTTTTTTTTGCGATCTTTTAGATTAAAGAGAACACTGACAAATCGTGTTCCCGAAGGAGCCACGATCGCACGAATTTTTTAGTAGAAAACGGGATTAGCAGAAGCCCAGCAATTGTTATGTGTATAATGAGATTAAAAGAGAGCACTTAGATGGGGTTATTAATATCAAATATATCTGAAAAAATCCAATTTCACATTCGCTAGATCTAACAATGATTTTCAAAGTTCGTTTCAGCTGTTAATATTGTTTTATATTTTTTTCTCCTTGAAGTTCTTTCTATTCTCTAAAACAATGAACCAAGTCTCTTTCGCTGCACCGAAACCAGATAGATAATTTCTGGTTTTCACCATATTTCCTTTCGCAGCTTTTGAGCAATTATTTACATCTAGCAATTTTGGAACTGCTTTACACATCAACGTTATCACTGGAAAGAAGTCTTTCCTTAATAGGGCCCATAAGACTCTCAAAGGACCCATTTGGGCAGATTTGCGAGTCATCTATCTCTTGTTACACTTAACTCTTGCATTTTTCTCCCTCATGTGTTAAAGTTATTAGCGTACTTAAAAAACTACATGAGGCAGTAACAATGTTCTTTTATATTTAAATATATATTACAAGTTATGGTTTTTTGCGTTATTTTATTTAAATAATGATTCTAAAACTTGAAATGAAAACGTTGTGTTAACAAAATTGTCTCAATGCCGTTCCTTTGTGTTTTGCCAGAACGAAAGTCTTAAATATTAAAAACATCTAGATAATTCCGCGATTCAAAGATATCAGAAGATTAACAGCTGAAGTCCCCAAACAGAGATAGTTTCAAAAACACTCTCTGCAAAAAAATAAAAAAATAAAAAAACAGCCTGAGAAATTCCAATGAAACTAAGCACCCTGAAAATAAAGGGAAAAAACTAAGCACCCTGGAAATAAAGGGAAAAAAAACAAAGCACCCTGAGAAATTTTAATGAAACTAAGCACCCTGAAAAAAAAGCACCATAAGAAATTACAATGAAACTAAGCATCCTGAAAAAAAAAAGCACCCTGAGAAATTCTAATGAAATTAAGCATCCTGAAAAAAAAAAAGCAGGCTGAGAAATTACTGTGAAACTAAGTACCCTGAAAAAAAAACAAAGCACCCTGAGAAATTACAATGAAATTAAGTACTTTAAAAAAAACCACCCTGAGAAATTCTAATGAAACTAAGCACCCTGAAAAAAATAAAATAAAAAAAGCAAGCTGAGAAGTTACTATGAAACTTAATACACAGAAAAAAAAAAAACACCCTGAGAAATTACAATGAAATTAAGTACTTTAAAAAAAAACACCCTGAGAAATTCTAATGAAACTAAGCACCCTGAAAAAAATAAAATAAAAAAAGCAAGCTGAGAAATTACTATGAAACTAAGTACCCTGAAAAACAAAAGCACCCTGAGAAATTACTATGAAACTAAGGACCCTGAAAAAAAAAGCACCCTGAGAAATTACAGTGAAACTAAGCACCCTGAAAACAAAAAACACCCTGTGAAATTCTAATGAAACTAAGCACCGTGAAAAAAATAAAATAAAATAAAACAGCCTGAGAAATTACTGAAAAAAAAGCATCTTGAAAAATTGCAATTAAACTTAGCATCTTGAAAAATAAAAGAAGCACCCTGAGAAATAACAGGGAAACTAAGCACTCTGAGAAGTTCTAATGAAATTAAGCACCCTGAGAAGTTCTAATGAAACTAAGCACCCTGAAAAAAATAAAATAAAATAAAGCAGTCTGTGAAATTACTATGAAACTAAGCACCCTGAAAAAAAAACACCTCGAGAAATTATAATGAAACCAAGCACCCTGAAAAAAAATGCAGCCTGAGAAATTACAATGAAACTAATTACCTTAAAAAAAAAGCACCCTGAAAAAAATAAAATAAAATAAAGCAGCCTGAAAAATTTCAATGAAACTTAGCACCCTAAAAAATAAAAAAAACACCCTGAGAAATTACAGTGAAACTAAGCACCCTGAAGAAAAAGCATCCTGAGAAGTTCTAATGAAACTAAGCACCCTGAAAAAAATAAAATAAAATAAAGCAGCCTGAGAAATTACTATGAAACTAAGCACCCTGAAAAAAAAAACCCGAGAAATTATAATGAAACCAAGCACCCTGAAAAAATGCAGCCTGAGAAATTATAATGAAACTAAGCTCATTGAAAAAAATGAAGCACTCTGAGAAATTAGAATGAAACTTCCTATGCAAGTACCTGAGTGTCGAGTATGGAAATGTTTGGAAAGTAACTACCAATTATTAAATAGTGACCCGCCAGAGCTCATGGGTCCCATGCATCGAGAAGCGCATGAGACCCGCACCTCGTTTTTGTAATAGATGAACAATTGCGATCGGAGTTGTTACGTCACAGACGACGCTGAGATGCCGAATTTACGGCCAATAAAGCGTGAAGCAGTAGAGCATATAGAGGCTCTAGGTTTGTTCGAGTAAGTCATTCGTAACGGAAATCACGGGTGGTGTATCACTGCATGCGATTAAGAGCACATTGGGCATTGTTTACTGTACGACTTGCCACAGCATCTCTAATATGTAGGGAGGGTGCAGTAGCCTGAGAAATGGCGCTGTTAAGGTCAACCACGGACGTCACATGCGTGATTTCTCACTAGGATGTGAACCAAGCCATAACAAATTCTGTTTCAGTAAAACTCTGTATGCAAGTACCTCAGGGTCGAATATTAAAATGTTTAAATATTAACTACCAATGACTAAATAGTTACCAGTCACAGCGCATGGGACCAGCGCATCGAGAAGGGTATATCAAGAGTAAAGTTGGCATGCAGGAACAATTGTGATAGCGAAATAAGGTTGCATTTACCTACATGGACGGAGAGGATGGCTCTTCATTTCATCCGTTCACAATACGAGCAGTTGATCGAGTTTGAGAGAGGATGAATAATTAGACTGAGAGAGGTTGGTCATGTCGCCACTCATTTGGGTCGGACAGACGCGGTAATCGGACGATGTTGACGCCAATGGGTCGAGGAGGGCACAACCAGCGGTACGCGGGCAGTGGACGGCCGAGGGAAACGACAGAGAGCGATGATCGAGCGATTGTGAAATCCTCACGAAAAGAACCGAATTCGTCGCTATCAACCATTCGTGGTCTTGCTGCGTCGTCTACAGGTGCGGAAGTGGTCATCTGGACAGTCGCCAGGTGACTTGCGGCCCGTGGACTACTCTCAGGGAGAACTTTCCGCGGTCTACTACTGACGAGAAAGCATCCCCGGTACCGCTTGCAGTGGTGTTGGATTTGATCGACGAGGGAGTGTCCAGTGGCATCGTATTGCCTTCGGGGATGAATCGCGGTTTGCAGTTATCGTCGATGATCAACTCACAGGTGTCTGGAGAAGAGCGGGTCACCGCACGGATGGTGCCTTTCCCGTGGAACGTCACACGGCGCACACACCTGGAGTGAGTGTCTGGAGAGTCATTTCCTACGATAGACGAACACCTTTGGTAGTCCTCCGTACCACCCTCACGGGTCAATACTGTCCGTCGAGGACATCCTACAACCTGTTGTGTTGCCATTCTTGTCACTCCATCACCAAGCAATTTTTGAACAGGATAATATCCTGCCACACTCGGAACGGCTCTCTCAGGCCTACCTACGTATTTTCGACACTTTTTCATAAACAACCGGATCACCTGACCTCTTACTAGTTGAACATGAGCAATTGGGGAGAGACAATATATGTCTTTTCACAATTGCTCAAACGTCGAGAAAGTTCATTTCTATGTTTACAGCGCATGTACACTGTGACGTGCCTGCACCGCCGGACGCACATGAGATAAAGGCAGATAGCAGCGAGAGCATACGTCCGCGTAGCTCAGTTGTGAGAGCGACTTATTCCGGAATGAGGGGACCCGGGTTCGATGCCCGGCATGGAGGAAAATGGTGGAGAAATTCACTTCGTTATGACGCCTAGATGTTGCTCTAGTTACAGATGCATGACGGTCCCTTACTTGTACGTATATGGTCTTGTTCACTGCACATTGGGATGCCCTTTGGCTTGATAATGGGTCTTGTGACGACTCGAATGCTCTTGCCTGCTTTTTAACTTTGCTTTTATCTGTACATACTGGTTTAAGGTGTAAATAAGCATTTTATACTTCTTAGGCTTGCGTGTATTAGATGGAAGTGTTTTACATCGTACCGAGACAGCTTTATTTAAGATTAATAGTTGAAAATGTTTGGAACCCGGCATGTCGGCGAAGTGGCCTGAAGTTTGGACCCCATCCGGCAATAATAACAAGGAACGTACAACAATTATGTAATAAATAGTAAAACTGCACTAGTAATCTTTTTCTTTGTGTAGGAATAGATAAATACTATGCTAAGGAGAAATGGTTATGAGATCTCTCTACAATATCCGGACGGCTGAAAACGATTCTACATTGGAATGACCAAGCGTTCCTTAAAAATCAGAGTCAACGAGCATAAAAGTGACAAAAAATACGGTAAAGCAACCACGGCCCTATAAGTCAAATTCAAGTCCGCTATTCCTATGTGAGATGATATAAACAAATTTGCTACTTATTCTACCCATGTACAGCCATTCGGGAAACCTTGGAAATCATTATCAACAGCGACACTTGCAATGTTAGCGTCTCACTCGAGTTGCCAACTCTACAAGAAACGTTTTGTACTTACCAGGATACCGCATCCTCAACGAACGTGATACCTTATAACGAAGTAAATTTCTCCGTCATTTTTGTCCACGCCGGGTATCGAACCCGGGTCCCCTCATTCCGGAATAAGTCGCACTCCTAACTGATCTACACGGACGTATGCTCTCGCTGCTATCTGCCTTTATCTCATGAGCATCCTGCGGTTCAGGAAAGTCACAACCTCGTATCTTTAAATGAATATAACGTTGTACCTATTTATCGTCAAGTCAAGTAACCGCGTTCAAATTGTTAATGCGTGCTATTATTCAGTTTGCAGTTTCTGTCTAACTTCCTCGAAAAAGCCGTCTGGTTGATATCTGAAAGCTTGGACAACGTCTGGTTGATATCCGAAAGCTTGGAAAACGTCTGGTTGATGTGCGAAAGCTTGGAAAACGTCTGGTTGATGTGCGAAAGCTTGGAAAACGTCTGGTTGATGTGCGAAAGCTTGGAAAACGTCTGGTTGATATGCGAAAGCTTGGAAAACGTCTGGTTGATATCCGAAATCTTCGAAAACGTCTGGTTGATATCCGAAAGTTTAGAAAACGTCTGGTTGATATCCGAAAGCTTGGAAAACGTATGGTTGATATCCGAAAGCTTGGAAAACGTCTGGTTGGTATCCGAAAGCTTGGAAAACGGTATGGTTGATATCCGAAAGCTTGAAAAACGTCTGGTTGATATCCGAAAGCTTGGAAAACGGCTGGTTGATATCCGAAAGCTTGGAAAACGTCTGGTTGATATCCGAAAGCTTAGAAAACGTCTGGTTGATATCCGAAAGCTTGGAAAACGTCTGGTTGATATCCGAAAGCTTAGAAAAACGTCTCGTTGATATCCGATTGCTTGGAAAACGGCTCGTTGATATCCGAAAGCTTGGAAAACGTCTGGTTGATATCCGAAAGCTTGAAAAACGTCTGGTTGATATCCGAAAGCTTGGAAAACGTCTGGTTGATATCCGAAAGCTTGGAAAACGTCTGGTTGATATCCGAAAGCTTGGAAAACGTCTGGTTGATATCCGATTGCTTGGAAAACGTCTGGTTGATATCCGAAAGCTTGGAAAACGTCTGGTTGATATCCGAAAGCTTGGAAAACGTCTGGTTGATATGTGCGAAAGCTTGGAAAACGTCTGGTTGATATCCGAAAGCTTGGAAAACGTCTGGTTGATATCCGATTGCTTGGAAAACGTCTGGTTGATATCCGATTGCTTGGAAAACGTCTCGTTGATATCCGAAAGCTTGGAAAACGTCTGGTTGATATCCGAAAGCTTGGAAAACGTCTGGTTGATGTGCGAAAGCTTGGAAAACGTCTGGTTGATATCCGAAAGCTTAGAAAACGTCTGGTTGATATCCGATTGCTTGGAAAACGTCTGGTTGATATCCGATTGCTTGGAAAACGTCTCGTTGATATCCGAAAGCTTGGAAAACGTCTGGTTGATATCCGAAAGCTTGGAAAACGTCTGGTTGATGTGCGAAAGCTTGGAAAACGTCTGGTTGATGTGCGAAAGCTTGGAAAACGTCTGGTTGATATCCGATTGCTTGGAAAACGTCTGGTTGATATCCGATTGCTTGGAAAACGGCTCGTTGATATCCGAAAGCTTGGAAAACGTCTGGTTGATATCCGAAAGCTTGGAAAACGTCTGGTTGATATGCGAAAGCTTGGAAAACGTCTGGTTGATATCCGAAAGCTTAGAAAACGTCTGGTTGATATCCGATTGCTTGGAAAACGTCTCGTTGATATCCGAAAGCTTGAAAAACGTCTCGTTGATATCCGATTGCTTGGAAAACGGCTCGTTGATATCCGAAAGCTTGGAAAACGTCTGGTTGATATCCGAAAGCTTGGAAAACGTCTGGTTGATGTGCGAAAGCTTGGAAAACGTCTGGTTGATATCCGAAAGCTTAGAAAACGTCTGGTTGATATCCGATTGCTTGGAAAACGTCTCGTTGTTATCCGAAAGCTTGGAAAACGTCTGGTTGATATCCGAAAGCTTGGAAAACGTCTGGTTGATATCCGAAAGCTTGGAAAACGTCTGGTTGATATCCGAAAGCTTAGAAAACGTCTGGTTGATGTGCGAAAGCTTGGAAAACGTCTGGTTGATGTGCGAAAGCTTGGAAAACGTCTGGTTTATATCCGAAAGCTTGGAAAACGTCTGGTTGATGTGCGAAAGCTTGGAAAACGTCTGGTTGATGTGCGAAAGCTTGGAAAACGTCTGGTTGATGTGCGAAAGCTTGGAAAACGTCTGGTTGATATGCGAAAGCTTCGAAAACGTCTGGTTGATATCCGAAAGCTTGGAAAACGTCTGGTTGATATCCGAAATCTTGGAAAACGTCTGGTTGATATACGAAAGTTTAGAAAACGTCTGGTTGATATCCGAAAGCTTGGAAAACGTATGGTTGATATCCGAAAGCTTGGAAAACGTCTGGTTGGTATCCGAAAGCTTGGAAAACGTCTGGTTGATATCCGAAAGCTTGGAAAACGTCTGGTTGATATCCGAAAGCTTAGAAAACGTCTGGTTGATATCCGATTGCTTGGAAAACGTCTCGTTGATATCCGAAAGCTTGGAAAACGTCTGGTTGATATCCGAAAGCTTGGAAAACGTCTGGTTGATGTGCGAAAGCTTGGAAAACGTCTGGTTGATATCCGAAAGCTTGGAAAACGTCTGGTTGTTATCCGAAAGCTTGGAAAACGTATGGTTGATATCCGAAAGCTTGGAAAACGTCTGGTTGATATCCGAAAGCTTGGAAAACGTCTGGTTGATATCCGAAATCTTGGAAAACGTCTGGTTGATATACGAAAGTTTAGAAAACGTCTGGTTGATATCCGAAAGCTTGGAAAACGTATGGTTGATATCCGAAAGCTTGGAAAACGTCTGGTTGGTATCCGAAAGCTTGGAAAACGTATGGTTGATATCCGAAAGCTTGGAAAACGTCTGGTTGATATCCGAAAGCTTAGAAAACGTCTGGTTGATATCCGATTGCTTGGAAAACGTCTCGTTGATATCCGAAAGCTTGGAAAACGTCTGGTTGATGTGCGAAAGCTTGGAAAACGTCTGGTTGATATCCGAAATCTTGGAAAACGTCTGGTTGATATCCGAAATCTTGGAAAACGTCTCGTTGATATCCGAAAGCTTGGAAAACGTCTGGTTGATATCCGAAAGCTTGGAAAACGTCTGGTTGATGTGCGAAAGCTTGGAAAACGTCTGGTTGATATCCGAAAGCTTGGAAAACGTCTGGTTGTTATCCGAAAGCTTGGAAAACGTATGGTTGATATCCGAAAGCTTGGAAAACGTCTGGTTTATATCCGAAAGCTTGGAAAACGTCCGGTTGATATCCGAAAGCTTGGAAAACGTCCGGTTGATATCCGAAAGCTTGGAAAACGTATGGTTGATGTGCGAAAGCTCGTATTACTATTGTTTAATAGTTTTACTATTTATTACCATCCGGCATTTCATCTCGACTGGATGATTCCTTCTGGGTGCTTCGCTTTCTTTTTTTTTTTTTTTTTTTTTTGCAAAGATTGTTTTTCTTAAACAAATTCGTAAAGTTCTGGTAAAACAAACAAATTCGTAAAGTTCTGGTAAAACAAACAAATTCTTATTTCAGTACTAAAAGAACCAGTGCAGATCATCAGTTTATAAGAATTTTGCATATTTCATAATCTCCCACCACTTCGTATTTTCCGATTCTTAATCTTGACCCGATTTTGAAGGCAAGCAGGTGTTATCGCTTCCCAGAAATCGGCAATTCACTTGCAAATTTCAGTATAGCATAATCTCGTTTTTGCTGATTTATTGCAGTCTTTAAAATCACCGGTGATAAAATTCTTTCTTGTAGTTCGAAGATTTATTCAAAATGATTTATTGACAGCCATTCAGAGAGTTGATACATTTTTAGCGGTATTTGAATAATGCCTAGCGTGGAATATTTTATGCGATTCCCTTTGATTTTGTGCGCTATGCTAACACGATAGGAGCCCATTACTCCATTCAAAGAACATCATCGTTCTTGTGTAGCAGGGAATTTGTTCGCAGATTGTCACGGTAGTTTTATTCACCTTATGTTTGCTGTTTCCAAAGACCGACTTCTAGGATATACACTGAATGAAAAAATTACACTCTTTGCTAAAAAAGAAAATAAAACAAGAAAGATGACACCGAACTTTCCGGGGTAATGAGCACGTCTTTTGAATCCGTTCTGAGGCGAATTAAATTTATCAAAACTATTCAAAATCAATGGAACCGGTATGGAAAACAGTAATATCTGACCGAAAAAAAAAATTTAATCGGATTTTTAATCCCGCAGATATTCCTGTAAACGGAAAGGTCGGCTTACGCCCTCTGGTGGCAGACTTGTGTGTTCAGAAAAAAATGAATTTATATGAGAAACATTTCGCAGCGGAAAGGATCTCCCACAAAGAAATCATTTTTTAAATCGGGCTCTTAGAAGCAGAAGTTTCGACAAATATAAGATATGCATCTAGCCCCCCACCCCACCCCCTCGTGGAAAAAACGCACTATTTTAAAAATAAAGTATTTTCAAAAGGTGTATCGATATGAGCGGTATCGGTCCATGAAAGAATTCCTTCAATCGAGTTTTCAGGAGCTCAGGTTTGACTGCAAATACATCAGACGCAGAAATTAATTCTTACGCCCCCTGGTGGCCAAACCATTCTTTATCAAATGTTAGAAATTACATGCTGCGGATTTCCTATCAGAAGCTGTATCCGGTGCAGAAAAAATGTTTTCAAATCGCAGTTTTAAAAGCAGAGGTGTTGAGGAAAACGCATTTTACCTTTACGCCCCCTAGCGGAAAGTCACTTTAAAATTTTAAGCTTATATGAGAAACATTTTACACCGGATACACTATCTAACAAAGAAGGGATTTTTCAAATCCGACTTTTAGAGGCAGAGATATTGACAGGAATAAGATAGATATCTACACCCCCTTGTGGAGAAACCATGCATTATTTTAAGATGGAAATATTCTCAAATGTTTATCGACAGGTGTGGTATCGGTCCAGGAAAGAAGTTTTTCAATCGGGCTTTTAGAAGCTGATATTTTGCTGCAAATACTTATAAATTTAACGCTTACGCCCCCTGGTGGTCAAACCATATTTTATAAAACAAACAGAAATTACAATAAAGAAAAAAATTCCCACCAGGAGCTGTATCTGGCGCTGGAAGAATTTTTCAAATCGGAGTTTCAGAAACAGACATGATCAAATGATCATATGTAGAGGATTTTAGGAAGGGAGTGTCTGACCCCAGGTCTTAAACAACCCTTAGAAATAGGAAGCTCGGAGATTTGGGCTAGAGCGCCCGATAGGAAAGTGACACGGAAGCGAAGTAGAAAGAGAGAGGAAGACGCCCTTATTTATTACCGGAGGTACATTACCCGGGGTCCGACGGCTTAACGTGCCCATCCGACGCATGGCGGATATTCAATGGATCGAGCGTTCGTACTTGCCTAGGATCGAGCGTTCGTACCTACGTGGGATCGAGCGTTCGTACCTGCCTGGGATCGAGCGTTCGTACCTGCTTTGATCAAACCTGAGGTCCTTTCCGTGGCAGTCACGAACGTTGCTTACTAGACATTGACAAAAACAAGATATATATCTACGCCCCCTGGCGGAGAAAATATACATTATTTTAAGAGGAAAATATTCCGGAACAGTTTGCCTACGTTATAGTAGTATCGGTCTACGAAATAATTTTTTTCAATCGAGATTTCGAAGCTCAGATTTTGCTGCAAATACATTAAAACAAGAAATCAACGCTTACGCCCCCTGGTGGCCAAACCTTTTTATACCAAAATCGGCAGCTTTTCTAATTCTGACTCCGAACACTATACTAACGGAAAGCCAGTCTTCTGGTTGTACATACATAAACTGCGCTGTGAAATTATCAGTGAAAATGCGCGTGTGGTTCGGAGTAGCTTCCTCTGAACTCTCTCGTCTTGGGTATGAAGATGCGGCTCAAACGAGATGTTGCAATCTCTGAAGAGCCAACATTGTGGCGAAAGAGTATTTCTTGTGTCTCAGTATGCCCGTCGTCGAAGAAGGTTGCATTATGAACACTTGACGGACATTCAGCGAGGAAGGATCGTTGGGAGGAGAGAATCTGGATTTTCCTACCGCTGAATTGTTCTCGTACGGAACGAAACCCCAGTACAGTGATAGGAACGTGGCTCGGACTCACAGAAATGCGGGAAATAAACCGTAAAACCACAAGGCTGCACGAATACACAGACACCTCACCGCATGGCAGTGACCGATCGCACACTGACATCCTCAGTAGTATTCACAGTATCAAAGATTACTCCAGAAAATTCAACTTCGTCTGCCTAGCAAGTAGTCCATTGCTGTGCATTTTTTTAAAGCTCGAACCACAGATGCCTCAGTCTGCAATGGGGTCTCAAACACAGACACTGGCGAGCTGACTGGCAACAGGTCGTGTTTTCCGACGAGTCGCGATTCAATCTGATGCGCCATGATGGTCGCATACGTGTTCGAAGATATCGTGCAGAACGTCACCTTGCAGCGTCATACTGCTCCAACGCCAAGCGTCATGGTTTGGGGAAACATTGGGTTCAATTCGCGATCTTGCCTGATGCGAATTGGGGGAACCCTAGACATCCAGCGATATATAAAGGATGTTTACGAAGAGAAGCAGCGGTGATACCCTTCCTCTTTCACAGTTGTCCTAGTGGTATATTCCAGCAGGACAATGCTCGGCCACATATGGCCCGGAATGTCCAAGGCCTCTTCCATTCAATGCGAATATCGCTTCTTCCCTGGCCTGCACGTTCACCGGATATGTCTCCAATCGAACATGTCTGGAACATGGTAGCTAAGAGACTGAACCGTCAAGCGCCTCCTCCAGTCAGTATAAATGAACTCTGGTCTCACATAGAAGCAGCCTGGCAGGCTATTTCCCAGAATGATATAAAAAATATCTTCAATACAATTCCACGCGCTGTAGAAGCTGTTATTTTTGGCTCGAGGTGGCTTTACACGTGTGACATGCCTGTCACCGCAGGACGCACATGAGATAAAGGCAGATAGCAATGAGAGCACTTGTTCGTGTAGCTCAGTTCGGAGAGAGACTTACTCTGAAGGAGAGGGGACTTTCAATGCCCTGCGCGGACAAACTTGTACGTAATATTGGCGCCCGAACGTCCAGGATGACCCGGCTGTTATATTTCTCGCAATGAAGTGATGTTCTTTCCACCCGGCGAGACAGGAAAAATGATAATCCCTTCTTCAGTGCTTCGAAAAATAAATCAGTGTGATGTTATGTTCCACACACCAAATTGTCTGGGATTTCTCAAAAGCACGTTCTTCATGGGATGACTACCTACAGCGACACATGGTCCCGTGGGCCATGCCCCTTCCCTCTTTCGGGGCGGGGGGATGCTACATACCTGCACCGCAGGACGCACATGAGATAAATACAGAAAGCAGTGAAAGCACATGTCCGTGTAGCTTAGTTGGGAGAGCGACTTACTCCGGAGTGAGGGGATCTGGTTTCGATAGCCGGCGCGGACAAACTTGTACGTTGTACACCATACTGAGTTATGAAGCGAAAAAATCATGCATTACCCTACAAATGTATCCAATAATCTCCTATAACCTAAGGAATCTGTGATAGAAATGTCATTTGAATAGCGCCATTGTTTCTTGGTGTGTTTTTTTAACTAACAGTAGTGTAGTGCGTAGATGAATCAAAAAGCAAGTTGTATTACCACTGTGTCGGCAATTTGCCACAATGGAAAATTTATTACTATTAAATACTTCTGGAATTTTCATGGTAAATTAAAATACGCCTAGAAAATTAACAACTTTGAGGTCGGATTTCCTATCCCTTATAGGCATTCCATGCTTAAAGTTGCGGACACATTACGCGTTGTGTTTCACCTAAATCGTAGCGGGTATTCCGCTTAAACTTAGGTGCCGCAAAAGTTAAGTTAAGATTAGCACACAGCATGCTACTAGAACGTAAATACTCTTACATATTATGCACAACATAAAAAGTGAAAAAAAACTGCAGATATAGAATTTCAGACAAAAGGTCAACGTTTAAAAAAATGTTTATTCTAAATAAATACTGCTTAAAACTAACACATGCTTTCGGTGGAAGTGATAAATTTATTTAAACCATTTTCTAAAGAGTTATTACTTTTAAAGTTATTACTGTCCTAACTTCTAGCAAACTTTCAGTTACAATACAAATTTTGAAAATGACAATCCGATTTTTGGCGTAAATGTGACAAGGATGGCAAGTCAGATAATATCCGAAAACTTGAAAATTTTCATCTTCCTGGAGCGGGACTCGAACCCGCGTCTCCCAGAAAACGCCCGGGTATGCTAACCACTACACCACCCAGAACGACCAACTTTCAAGTTTCCGATGAATTTGTATATAACCATCACAGGATTCGCTAGTCGAAGTAACCGGCATTCATGTTTAGCGAATCAAGTTTTCGGATACTATCTGACTTGCCATCCTTGTCACATTTACGCCAAAAATCGGATTGTCATTTTTAAAATTTGTATTAAATTTCGTAATCCCGTATTTCTTTCATGGTTTCACTTACAATTTTATCATGGTGTACTTATTGAGAAATTTCCCAATTAAGATGGGAAGGGATATGATACCTCGCATAGAACAGCAGTACAGGGAAACTGACAGTGAAAATTCATCTTACAATTGGTCGTCGACGTCTCGAAGGTCTTCCAGAGTGGGTTGCTTTTGGAAGACCTTCGAGACGTCGACGATTTATCTTCCAGAAGGGATCGCTTCTGGAAGACCTTCGAGACTTTGCGTCCTGCGGTGCAAACTGACAGTGAAAATTCATCTTACAAAAGGTCGTCGACGTCTCGAAGGTCTTCCAGAATGGGTCGCTTCTGGAAAACCTTCAAGACGTCGACGATTTGTCTTCCAGAATGGGTCGCTTCTTGAAAACCTTCAAGACGTAGACGATTTGTCTTCCAGAATGGGTCGCTTCTGGAAGACCTTCGAGACGTTGCGTCCAGCGGTGCAAACTGGCAGTGAAAATTCATCTTACAAAAGGTCGTCGACGTCTCAAAGGCTTTCCAGAATGGGTCGCTTCTGGAAGACCTTCGAGTCGTCGAAGATTTGTCTTCCAGAATGGGTCGTTTCTAGAAGACCTTCGAGACGTTACGTCCTGCGGTGCAAACTGACAGTGAAAATTCATCTTACAAAAGGTCGTCGACGTCTCGAAGGTCTTCCAGAATGGGTCGTTTCCACGTTACTTTCGAGGAAATCCCCACATTACTTCCCGAACAGTCTTTCCCTCCACATTCTTCTCCTTGTCCTCGCAGTCCCAAAAACTCTACGAAAGAAAAAAACCTCTCTTTTTCTCTGTCTTTCTCCTCCCGCTTCCTCCTTTTTTTTTCCTTTCTAAACCAATTCCTTTATATTTCCTTATTTCTCAGTTTCGTTTCTGCAAAAGGAGAGGGGGTTAAATTTGTGGGTGTTACCGATAATTTTGATTGGGAGTTACCCAGTTCCCCAGGCCCGCGATTGGCTAGCAAACTTTCTATGGCATTCCAAAGGGTTAGAATGGGTAGCCATCTGGAATTTTGGGAATTTAAACGGCCTGTCACTCGTAACAGCAGAAAAGAGACCAACCTACTCGTTTGTTTGAATCTAGTGCGGACGCTGGGTGAAAGGGAAAGTATCACTACATTGTTGTTTCGCTGTTTTGTAAAAGAGTCGAAGATTCTTCCCTGTCCAAGTAATCTCTGGTCGATAGGCAACGTTTGTTCGTGTCACGTACACGGTTTCCTGTGTTTTTGTTGTTGTGTTCCTTGGCGCTCAAGAAATAAAAGGATGTTATATGAGAGTACTAATTGAAAGAGCGAAGGAATATGAACCTCCATTATGCATGGCTTTTATCGATTATGAAAAGGCCTTTGTTTCAGTGAAACCATCAGCAGTTGCAATGGCGTTGAAATTCTGCAGTATTGAAGATGCATACATTAATATTATTAATAACATCTATGAAAATGCAAGTGCAAAGATTCGGCTGTTTGAAAATACAACACACATAAAAATTGGAAAGGGAGTTAGACAAGGTGACACCATATCTCCGAAGCTCTTTAATGCCACATTGGAAAAATGTCTTTCAATCACTGAACTGGGAAAACAAAGGGATAAAGGTTATTGGAGATTATCCAACTCACCTTCGTTTTGCTGATGACGTAGTCATATTTGCAACTACACCATTAGAGCTGCAGAGTATGATCCAGGAACTTGCTGACAAGAGTAAACAGGTGGGATTAAAAATGAACTTTCAGAAGACAAAAAGTGATGTACAATGCTTTTACAAGAAATGAAGATTTATCGATTGATGGAGAAAAGCTGGAGATAACAGATACATACGTTTATCTTGGACAGCAGATATCAAGTGAGGGTCACATTGATGAAGAAATTAATCGGGGTATAAAACTTGCCTGGAGAGCTTTTGGAAGAAACAGCACAATTTTCAAGAGCAATATGCTATTATTTCTTACAAGAAAAGTGTTTGATCAATGCACCCTTCCAGTGCTTACGTATGGTGCAGAGACGTGGTCCTTAACTAAAAGAGACATACATAGGCTGCAGACAACTCAAAGTAGTATGGAGAGGTACATGCTTTGTGTAACCAGGAGAGATAAGAAGAGGAACTCGTGGATCAGAACAATGACAAGAGTGGAAGACATCATGGTCAGAGTTAGATCCCTGAAATGGCAATGGGCTGGACATACTGCCAGAAGGACAGACCATCGATGGACAGCCGAAATTTTAGATTGGATTCCAAGGGACAGGAAAAGACCCAGAAGAAGACCACATGGGAGATGGGTGGATGAAATTCGAAAGTATGCGGGAGTAACTTGGAGGAGACTGGCACAAGACAGACCGTTGTTGAAGAAAATTGGAGAGACCTTCGTCCAGCAGTGGATTGATAATGGTTGACGATGATGATGATGATGATGATGATGATGATGATATGGGGATGACAGCTGCGCGCTTTAACGAGTAACTAACCGGGTCTTGGGGGGGGTTTTAGCGAAAGAAAAAGAAAGTGTTTCAATATTTCTACTCCGGGACCTAATGCAAAAATAACAATAATAATAATAATAATAATAATAATAATAATAATAACAAAATTGAGAGAGCTTAAATTTAGTCTCTTAAATTGTCTTTCCTACCAATGAAAAAATGGAAAACAGATTGTTTAAATTAAATTATGAATTCTGTGGAGCGGGATCTTTAAGGAAATCGGGAGTTGGGACATTAAATATTTAAATTGCCGGTTACTTAGGAATTGTGATGAATATTTAAATTACTTGTTAATGGGAAATCGTGAGATTTCGTGGTAAAAGTTGCACTTAGCGCCATCTGGAGTGGGATTGCAATCAGTCCGTGTGTGCTTGGGATCGAAGTAGACAGTACGTCATAGCTGCCGATGGGAGGGGTTTTAGTTCAATCACTGTGTAAGGCGTGTGCAAGAGGCAGTTCGTAATGGCACATCAACTGGATTCTTACTCCAAATTGGAAGTGTGATGAGCCATTCGACTGACACCCATCGTGGTGTTGAACTGACACCCATCGTGAAATCTTTGCCGTATACGGTGAAAATCCCAGGTCTCACCCAGCCACTTTAAAATGGTGCCAACGATTTGAAAAGTGTCGCACAAATTTGACGGACGAATACGCAAGGACAGACCATCAATACTCCGGAGAATGTTGCAGCCGTTGACAGCATGATACGGGATACCAGGCGTATCAAAATCAAGGAAATTCTCAGTACGTTAGACATTTCGTACGGGACTATGCATTCCATCACTCACGATCAGCTTCACGAAAGCCACACAGCACGGAAAACAAAGGAATTGCTGCAGAAACTGTGATGTGTGGCAACGTCCACCATACAGCTCAGACTTATCCTCGTGCGACTGCTATTTGCTCGGTAAAATGAAACAGGAGCTTAGTGGACAACGATCCCAAACCGATGAGGTTGGGAAAACCACGGTCCTTAACTGGTTGCACCAAACATGAGGAGACTTTTTCTGTACACGTACGGAAAGTTAATCATACGTACCGATAAATGTTTACAGTCCTTAAGTGGCTATGTCGAAAAATGAATAACTGTTGCACCTTTAAACCAACATGCGCCCCCTAAGTATATCTCTGCTTTTAACAGTGTAACTAACTTTTTGATCTGCCCTCGTTACTGACTTTTAGAAACATATTGATACGAAAATTGGGTCTAAATTAATTACTATTAAAATGGGGGACGGACTTGATAGGCGTGGTTAAATATGTTGATGATTAAATTAAATATTTGGCCTATTGCAAATTAATTGGAAAACTAACTCATTTTTTAATTGGGGAAGTCGTGTAATTCTCTTTGTCTGGGTGGGAACAAAGGAATTAAGGACATCGCCGCTGATGGTCTGCTTAGCAACAGAGGGCCACCCAGTCGGCAACAGAGGGGCACACAGACTCTCATAAATACGACTTCAACTGTGCCATTAGTGACAAAAACCTGTAGGGAACCCTGAAAGCTACGATTATGAGGGGCGAGAGTCAGTCCCGGAACCATTCTTGCAGAGGCAACGGCGCTCCGTGCGAAAGGCATGCGAGAAATCTCAAGTTTCGACTGAAAAGAAACAGATGAAGTCACGTGACAGAAGATATCCAAAAAGTGGCAGAAGAAGAGACAGTTAGTTATCTCTGAAAGCTGCGTAGGACAGACGGAGAAGCGCGCAAGGAGTTGTCTCGGTACGCTGTTGTCAGTTGCACTGAGAAATTGCTACGAGGAGAATACGCGATATGGCTCTACGCAGCGTTCAGACGTAGTGAGCCTGCTATGTGAGAAACCTGACGTCCGACGCTTACCTAAGATTCGCCACGGTACCTCGAGCGCAGCGGTAAGCCGCCGAATACGATGAAAAAGAGGAGAGCTTAACAATAATTGGGCGGCTGGGTAAACACACCAAATATGCCAAATGTAGAATGTCAACTAAAAAGCATTAGTGAAACCCTACTAGCGAACCAGCCTTCCTAAAACGCCGTCTCCATCCCACGAGTGGAAGTCACTGACCTTTCCGAAGCCGTACGTAAACGTTTCTTCCTTGCTGCCGATGAAGTTTCTTGACGGAGTTCAAAAGACAGCTGCGCCACCCTGTCCATTCTACAGCCCCTAGTCTGCTGTGCGAAGAGGAGTCCGCGCTGGGTGTTGTGTTCCCCCTCCCACGAGCGGTTGGGGAAGAGCGGATAAATTCTATCTCTGCGGCATCGAAAGAAAGAGTGGAAAAATCAACAAATTAGTGAAGACCCTCTTAAATCTAACAGATGTGTGGTGCCAACGGAGCCTCATAATAATCTGAATGGTGATTTCTGTAACCTGGATTATGCAACAAGCAGTCAACTATACGTGAGTACAGTTTTTTCTGTCTATTGTTATCCTGTCACTGAGCGGAGGAACTGAGAACATTAAATGAACCCTGACTCTAAATTTGAACTTTGATACGCCCTTTTGAGGCGGAAGTCTGATTTCTGAATCCCGAAGTAGAAGATATTTGCTCCGAATAGGGATCAAAACATGTGTTTGTATCACCGTGGGCAATGCCCCGGGATAGAGTTTCCTTCTACAAATAAAGGTGTTTAATTGTTAATCTTACTCTATTAGTTCTAAAGGCTCTGGTGTTGTAGATAATTCCTTGTATTAAATTCCTGTGTTTCAGCAAGCATCACGTTCTTGCTCATTTATACCAGCTCCCGAATTACAAGAACCTATAAATCTCGTTCGTATCAATTATTGGTAGCTCGGCATGGTACCGTATCCATAGGTGCCAGCGACGGTATCAATTGCTGGCAAGCGGTGAATACATAACCCGGCTCGACCCTGTACCGCATCAATTGGTGGTCGACGGTGGGATAATGACCAATGAGACCGCAACAATTGGTAGAGCGGCCGAGTTCGCATCAATATTAAACCTGCATCTGTGTCCCTTTGGGTTTAATAGCTAATGTCAAGTATGCAATATTTCACGAACACTCTAAAATTTGGTACCGCATTACCAAAGTTTAATTGTAGCATCAAGTGTGTCCTTTTTTCGGAGACAATCTAAACTTAGGACTCATGTTATGGAAATTTAATAGTTAAACTAGTAAATAATTCTATCATTCAGGAACGCTCTACCATATTACCCAAATTTAATCTCACATTGTTTTCAGAAATACCCCAAAGCACGTTGTGGATGTTTAATTGTGAACATCTCAAGTGGCTGTGTTTTAGAAACACACTAAATCTTCATGTACATCACTCAGGTTTAACAGCTTTGTAACGTACCAGGAGATGTAACGTACCTGCCCAAAGAACGCACACGACATAAAGGCAGATAGGAATCAGAATAAAACGTCCGCGTAGCTCAATTGGTAGAGTGACTTATTCCGGAATGAGGGGATCCGGGTTCGAACCCCGGCGCGGATTAAAATGACAGAGAAATTTACTTCATTATAATGGCGCCCGAACTATCCGGATGACCCGCCCGTTCAAAATCTCGCATTGGTGTGATGTTATTTCCACACCGCGAGATAGAAAAAATAAGAGAATCCCTTCTCCAGCACTTCGAAAAAAATAAAAATAAAAATAAGGGGGAGATGATGTAACGTACCAGGAGATGTGACGTACCTGCCAGAAGGACGCACACGACATAAAGGCAGATAGGAATCAGAATAAAACGTCCGCGTAGCTCAATTGGTAGAGCAACTTATTCCGGAATGAGGGGATCCGGGTTCGAATCCTGGCGTGGACAGAAATGACGGAAAAATTTACTTCATTATAGCTTTTGTTGTTAAGCATGCTAAATTTCACGAACACTTTAATTTCATTCTCTCTGTTAGAAACACACCAAGTCATCTTGGGAACGTTTTTTTTAATTGTATGTTTAAATAATTATTTACTTATAGGTCCCAGGTAACACATAGAACTTGAATTCATACATTGGTCGTGGTTAACACATGCATCTCGAATTCAGAGAAATACAGTATCGTGCAGGGTACGAATATTATGCAATACATTGAAATCATCAAAGTACAAATCGAACATCTGATGCAGTGTGCCAGAGTTGCAAATAACAAAGAGTTAGTTAGTTAGTTAGTTGATTTTAGTGGCGCAAGGGCCAGGTTTGGCCAAAGAGCGCCAGACACAGAACTATCAGTTAGTTAGTTAGGTAAATAACAAAGAGAGCCACTGCTAAAACACAAACACAAACATCCATGCCTTACCCGGGATTCGAACCCAGACCCCTCCGTTGGGCGAAGGATCAGAAGCAATCGATTAGACCACTGCGGATGTTAATGTTTAAGTGTTAACGTTCTAAGCGCCTATGTTTTAGAAACACGCTAAATCACCATGTACATTACTCAGGTTTAACAGCTTTTGTTAAGCATGCTACCTCGCAAGAACACTTTAATCGCATACTGTCTTTTAGAAATTCCACAAGTCATCTTATGGATGTTTCAGTGTTAACATTCAAAGTGGCATATACACTAAATCTCCATGTGCATCACTCAGGTCTAACAGCTTTCGTTAAGCATGCTATCTTTCACTCACGAACACTTTAATCTCATTCTGTCTTTTAAAAATACCCAGTCAAGTTGTGGATGTTTCAGCGTTAACGTTCCAAGCTCCTATGTTTTAGAAACACGTTAAATCTCCTTGTACATCACTCAGGTTTAACAGCTTTCGTTAAGCATGCTACCTTTCACGAACACTTTAATCGCATACTGTCTTTTAAAAATATCCCAAGTCATGTTGTGGATGTTAAAGTGTTAACGTTCCAAGTGGCTGAGTTTTAGAAACAAACTAAATCTCCATGTACATCAATTAGGTTTAATAGCTTGTTGCCCTCATGCTACCTTTCACGAACATTTTCCCCAACAAGTAAAACAGGTTGGGGAAAATGTTGTTAACAGCTTTTGTTAAGCATGCTACCTTCCACGAACATTTTAATCGAATACTGTGTTTTAGCAATACCCCAAGTCATCTTGTGAATGTTTAAGTGATAACACGTTCCAAGGGTCTATATTTTAGAAACACGCTAAATCTCCATGTACATCACTCAGGTTTACCAGCTTTTGCTAAGCATTCTACATTTCACGAACACTTTAATCGCAAACTATCCTTTAGAAATGCCACAAGTCATGTTGCGGATGTTTAACCATGTTAACGACCCAAGTGGCTGTGTTTTAAAAACAAATTAAATCTCCATATACATAGCTCAGGTTTTATATCTTTTGTCAGAGCATGCTACCTTTTACGAACACTTTAATCGCATAACTGTCCTTATAGCAATGCCCCAAATCATCTTGTGAATGTTTAAGTGTTAACGATCAAAGCGCCTATGTTTTAGAAACACGGTAAATTTTCAAGGTACATCAATCAGGTTTAACCGCTTTTGTTAAGCATGCTACCTTTCACGAACACTTTAATCGCATACTGTCCTTTAGCAATGCCCCAAATCATCTTGTGAATGTTTAAGTGTTAACGATCAAAGCGCCTATGTTTTAGAAACACTAAATTTTCAAGGTACATCAATCAGGTTTAACCGCTTTTGTTAAGCATGCTACCTTTCACGAACACTTTAATCGCATACTGTCCTTTAGCAATGCCCCAAATCATCTTGTGAATGTTTAAGTGTTAACGATCAAAGCGCCTATGTTTTAGAAACACGGTAAATTTTCAAGGTACATCAATCAGGTTTAACAGCTTTTGTTAAGCATGCTACCTTTCACGAACACTTTAATCGCATACTGTCCTTTAGCAATGCCCCAAATCATCTTGTGAATGTTTAAGTGTTAACGATCAAAGCGCCTATGTTTTAGAAACACGGTAAATTTTCCAGGTACATCAATCAGGTTTAACCGCTTGTTGTTAAGCATGCTACCTTTCACGAACACTTTAATCGCATACTGTCCTTTAGCAATGCCCCAAATCATCTTGTGAATGTTTAAGTGTTAACGATCAAAGCGCCTATGTTTTAGAAACACGGTAAATTTTCAAGGTACATCAATCAGGTTTAACCGCTTTTGTTAAGCATGCTACCTTTCACGAACACTTTAATCGCATAACTGTCCTTTAGAAATGCCCCAAATCATCTTGTGAATGTTTAAGTGTTAACGATCAAAGCGCCTATGTTTTAGAACCACACGGTAAATTTTCAAGGTACATCAATCAGGTTTAACCGCTTTTGTTAAGCATGCTATCTTTCACTCACGAACACTTTAATCGCATACTGTCCTTTAGAAATGCCCCAAATCATCTTGTGAATGTTTAAGTGTTAACGATCAAAGCGCCTATGTTTTAGAAACACGGTAAATTTTCAAGGTACATCAATCAGGTTTAACCGCTTTTGTTAAGCATGCTACCTTTCACGAACACTTTAATCGCATACTGTCCTTTAGCAATGCCCCAAATCATCTTGTGAATGTTTAAGTGTTAACGATCAAAGCGCCTATGTTTTAGAAACACGGTAAATTTTCAAGGTACATCAATCAGGTTTAACCGCTTTTGTTAAGCATGCTACCTTTCACGAACACTTTAATCGCATACTGTCCTTTAGCAATGCCCCAAATCATCTTGTGAATGTTTAAGTGTTAACGATCAAAGCGCCTATGTTTTAGAAACACGGTAAATTTTCAAGGTACATCAATCAGGTTTAACCGCTTTTGTTAAGCATGCTACCTTTCACGAACACTTTAATCGCATAACTGTCCTTTAGCAATGCCCCAAATCATCTTGTGAATGTTTAAGTGTTAACGATCAAAGCGCCTATGTTTTAGAAACACGGTAAATTTTCAAGGTACATCAATCAGGTTTAACCGCTTTTGTTAAGCATGCTACCTTTCACGAACACTTTAATCGCATACTGTCCTTTAGCAATGCCCCAAATCATCTTGTGAATGTTTAAGTGTTAACGATCAAAGCGCCTATGTTTTAGAAACACGGTAAATTTTCAAGGTACATCAATCAGGTTTAACCGCTTTTGTTAAGCATGCTACCTTTCACGAACACTTTAATCGCATACTGTCCTTTAGCAATGCCCCAAATCATCTTGTGAATGTTTAAGTGTTAACACGATCAAAGCGCCTATGTTTTAGAAACACGGTAAATTTTCAAGGTACATCAATCAGGTTTAACCGCTTTTGTTAAGCATGCTACCTTTCACGAACACTTTAATCGCATACTGTCCTTTAGCAATGCCCCAAATCATCTTGTGAATGTTTAAGTGTTAACGATCAAAGCGCCTATGTTTTAGAAACACGGTAAATTTTCAAGGTACATCAACTCAGGTTTAACCGCTTTTGTTAAGCATGCTACCTTTCACGAACACTTTAATCGCATACTGTCCTTTAGCAATGCCCCAAATCATCTTGTGAATGTTTAAGTGTTAACGATCAAAGCGCCTATGTTTTAGAAACACGGTAAATTTTCAAGGTACATCAATCAGGTTTAACCGCTTTTGTTAAGCATGCTACCTTTCACGAACACTTTAATCGCATACTGTCCTTTAGCAATGCCCCAAATCATCTTGTGAATGTTTAAGTGTTAACGATCAAAGCGCCTATGTTTTAGAAACACGGTAAATTTCCATGTACATCATCAATCAGGTTTAACCGCTTTTGTTAAGCATGCTGCATGCTACCTTCCACGAACGCTTTAATTGCAAATTACTATTTTAGGAACACCACAAAATATGTTATGGACGTTTAAGCGTTAACGACCCAAGTCGCCTGTGTCTTAGAAACACTAAATCTCCAGTTGCATCACTCAGGTTTTATAGCATTTGTCAGAGATGCTACCTTTCACGAACACTTTAATCGTATACTGTCTTTTAGAAATACCCCAAGTGATGTTATGGATGTTAAAGTGTTACCTTTCCAAGTGGTTGTGTTTTAGAAACACACTAAATGTCCACTCAGGTTTAATAGCTTTTGTCAGAGATGATACCTTTCACGAACTCTTAAATCGCATACATTCTTTTAGAAATATTCTAAGTCATGTTGTGATTGTTAAAGTGTTAACGTTCCAAGTGGCTGTGCTTTAGAAACACACTAAATGTCCATGTAGATCACTCAGGTTTAATAACTTTTGTCCAGTATGCTACATTTCACGAAGATTTTCTCCAACAAGTTCATTAAAGGAAATGTTTCAGCTGTTTCTTATGTTTCCAATTGACCACGATAGCGAGAAAATAGACGTATCAATCGATAAAATATTTGTTAAAATACCTTTTTACAGTTCTTCACAAAGTCAAGCATTCCGATCAATTTCTTATTATGTGCACGGCGTATGTTAAAAACATTATATTTCGATTCCTTTTGAATTGCGCCAAAATTTTATTTTTCGAATTGAACTCAAAGTATTTGAGTACTAGGAACTCTTTCTCAGATGTATTACAAATAATTCAAGGAGCTATCGAGTAACATTTCAAATTCAAATTAAATGCACCCCTCCTGTCTGTGTCTTGTTTACAGAAGCAGTAGACATGGAATCGAAAAATTAACGAAATGCAACAAAATGTGTTCACAGGAATCCTGAAATTTTCGACGCGTACACTCTTAAAGTACTTTGCAAATAGAACTGGAAACGCATCCTCTCGTCTGAACAAACTGAAAGAGACGTTTCTTTCATCTAGAATATCTCCTGTTGCAAAGGTACATTTCAGAGCGAAAAAGGTATTACGAGAAAACATGAAATGACTAATTGAAAACCTTTACAAAATTCTTGCGAAAGCATTCGTGAAAATGATTTGTAAAATAAACTATAACCTGTAAGGCCTGATGTAAATGAGAATGAATTTGTCTTACGAGCTAAGCAGATTTGTTGAACATATTTTGAAGATTATACCGTATTAAAGTTTTGTCTCCGACAATAAAACTGTTCTTTAAAGTAATAATTAGCAGTCACATGAGAATTCATATAAGCTAATATTTCATTTTACTTACTAGTTAATAGGAATGTTTCAATTAGAACATTTAGAAAAGCGTCAGTATTTGAAAATCTATTATTCTGTGTGCAACATACACTGGTGAGCAAGAATTAAAGACGAAGAGGAGAAATTAGCATTACAGCGAAACGAACAGGCAGAACGGACCGAAAGACCACTCAGGAGATAGACTAAGGTCCGGTACGGTAGGGCATGCGCAAATATGCAGCATGACGTAGAGGGGGGTAGTGTCGGAAGGGTATAAAGCACACGGGCGGTGTACGCTCAGCAATTCGGTGAAAGATATTGCACGGTGTACATCGGTTTGAACGACGTCAGGCAATCCAGTAGACGACATCTGGATGACTTTACCCGAGGTCGCGTCATTGGGAAGTTGGAAGAAGGTCGAAGTGTGACTAGTGTGGCCGAGGAGTTCGGGATCACTCACAGCATTGTTTCACGACCTTGGAGAGCATTTCAAACGACAGGAAACAGCTGTCCGAGAGTTTAGCAGCGGTCATTCACGAGCAACAAACAGCGGCGGAGGACCGGTATATTGTCCTACAGGCTAGAAGAGACAGACGGAAACAGCGGGAGAAATCGCAATGCACATGCAACAGACAACTGGACGTCCGTTATCGTGTTTTACCGTGACCAGGAGGCTGCACAAAGGTGGTCTATTTGCACGACGACCAGTACGGTGTGTGCCATTAACGCCTACTCATCGGAGACGGCGGTTTCTGTGGTGCCAGGAACACAAGAACTGGACACATCAGCAATGGGGTCGAGTTCTCTTTGCGGATGAGAGCCGATTTAGTCTGTCGAGCGATTCTGGACGTATACACATCTGGAGAGAGCAAGGAACACGCAATCACACCTCCAACATCATCGAAAATGACCGGTTTGGAGGTGGCGGAGTTCTCGTTTGTAGGCGGTATCATGCTTGGTAGCCATATTGACCTCCACATCTTCCAAGGAGTTTCAGTCATCGGTGTCCGCTATTGTACCGAGGTTCTCCTGCTTCACGTGCGTCTGTTTAGAGGTGCTGTGTGTCCTGAGTTCCTCTTCATGGACGACAACGCTACACCTCATCGTACAGTGGCTGTCGCAGAGCTGGTGGAGAGTGAAGATATTCAACGCATGGATTGGCCGGCAATTTCCCCGGACATAAATACAATCGAACACGTGTGGGACTTTCTCGGGAGACGCTTGGCAGCACGTCACCAGCCGCCAGCAAGGATTCCGCTGCTGCGATTGGCGCTACAAGAGGAATGGGCCGCGATGCCTCAACAGCTCGTTGACAACCTCGTCCTCAGCATGGACAGACGTTGTAAATCCTGCAACGCAGTCAGGGGTGATCATATCAACTACTAAAGACTGGATTTTTCTTGGCAGTCGCCTGTCGCATGGACGTTTCTGTCTTCTGTTCAGTTGTGCTCGAAGCTACCTTTTCAAATAAAGTGCCTTTGTATCCGTTGGATTCATTGTTTGGACAGGTATGCTCACTTGTCCCATATTCTTACATCTTGGGGATCTTATGGTATGATCTGAGTCGATGTGGAGCACTTCTGCACGACGTTACATTCGAAAAAGCATCTCGTCCTTAATTTTTGCACGCCAGTGTATAATATGGTATTCGAAATTATTTCACAATATACAAATATTCGTGCTCTCATCCTTCCAGTAGGACGGTTTCAGTGTATATGTTACCGTCAATGTCTGAAATTAGGCATTGAGCAGAATGCCTAGGAAATCTGTAGAATGCCGAAAATGAGACGTCAAAGTATTGATGCGTTCTGGCCGAACGGTTAGAGATTTCACCGCTTGACATCGATTTTTACGTCAATAAATTCGAGCGGTTATTCTTCAAAATTTTACATTCTTCTGATTAACCAATTATATTACTTCAATATCGGGAAAATTATGTTCAGACGCATTAAGAATAATTTACACGCCGACATCGTACAAATTATACCCCAGATACACACACATGACACACGCACTAAATCGCGTATTCGACCTATTCATCCGAAACCTGAGACTATGAAGCAAAGTATAAATTACATTGGCCCACATTACTGGAACTTATTAGCGACGGAACTAACTTGTTTAAATAATTTAACCTTTTTAAAAGAAAACTAAAAAAACTTCATAATGAATTGCAGCTTCTCAAATTAATTGTTACAGTTGATGGAAACTATGACTAATACTATGATTTGTATATCGTGATGTAAATTGTTTTTTCAATGGTTTTATTTGTAATGTTAATGTTTATTATCTTTTCATATATCATTACCCTTTTTATACGCTTTCCAACCTTAGGTTGAAGAAGCGTATATGCTCCAGCTTTTTCCGTCCGTCCGTCTGACGGTCTGTTTGTGTGTCTTGTCCGCACGATAACTGGCGTAAAAATGGTTCGATTTCGATGAAATTTTAGTATGTGGTAAGGGACCACCTGGGGACGAACCCTATTGAAAATGGGACAAATGGGGTCAAAAGTCACAACATAGGAGCGTGTTCCATTCCATTGCCCTTATGCGTCATAACTTGCGTAAATATGGTTCGATTTCAATGAAATATTTAGTATGAGGTAGGGGACCGTCTGAGAACGAAACTTATTGAAAATGGGTGAAGTGGGGTCAAAGGTCAGGGCATAGGAGCGTGATGCACTCCATTGCCCTTATGCGTCATAACGTGCGTAAAACATGGTTCGATTTCGATGAAATTTTAGTATGTCGTTGGGAACCACCTGGGAAGGAACTCTATTGAAAATGGAACAAATGGGTTCAAAGGTCAGGACATAGGATCGGGATCCAATTCTATCGTCCTTATCCCATACTATTAAGGTGGACGTCAAGTAATCTTGCTTCCTATACTTCCAATGGAAAATCTTTTGTACACATTTCCTTTACAAACAGTGTGTTCCCAAGGATGAAAATTTGAACATCGATTAAAATAACTTCATACTATTACTTGGAATACTTAACACTTTCTAAAACATAAGCATAATTATATTAAAAAACAATAACGTTTCCTTTGGTGGTGTTGAAACCAGAAAAAAGATGGCGCGACCTGTATTTTGATGACGTCAGTAGACAAACAAGTGTTAGATTGCATAATTATGGTTATGATTTAGAAAATATTAAGTATTCCAAGTTATAAAATGAAGCTATTTTAATCGATTTTCATATTTTCATCCTTTGGAACGCATTAGTTGTGAAGAACAATGTGTACAGAAGTTTTTCCATTGGAAGCATAGGAAGCAAAATTACTAGTCGTCCGCCTTAAAGGAGCAATTCTTGTATCTATGTAAATTTTGTTTTGAAAATGGCTCTAAGGATTTTGATGAAAGTCGTTAACCTACCGTTTTCTGGTACTAGAAATCGATTTAGCTTTAACTCGACTTTGGGAAAATTCGTTTAGTGGGTTGAATAACCACCCCGAATTACCACGTTTTAGTGTCATGGCGTCGTCCTATTAAGGTTTCCCATGCTTAGAAATCTTATAACGTCACACTCTCGCATTTGAGATGTTGGCGCGCGGGTCAGGCCATCTGTCTCATTACGTAACGCGTTGTGTGTGGATCCTATTAAATCTTTAAGACGTCACACTATCGTGACCATCTGCCTCATTACGTCTCGCGTTGTGTGATTGTTACGCTTTACTTCTATGTTCTTCTTGAAAAAAAGTAAGTTGTGCCAGCTGCTTGGAGTTGATGCGTAGTACAGTATAAGCAGCGTAACGCTGATGTGTTTTTCCCTTCAAAAGGTAAACTGTTAATACAGCATTTTTTTCTGTTACGGTTTTGAATAATCACTTGATGAATGGCCGGTCGACCCCCTACGAAACGTGGACGTTTCAACTTCAAAGAGAATAATAAATAAAATACAGCACTGTTGGAACAAGAACAAGCGGAAGAAGTAAATATGGAACAGCTTGGACATTCAAGAGCCGAAGGTTTCCGATCACATTCCAGTCTCGAAACATATGACCTTCCATTGGAAGAAGATCAGCCTACAAAAAGACCATTCCGAGCAGCTAAGGCGAGGAGCATGGAAATAATGTCCGACGTTATTATAATTAACCATGAATCTGTATCGCAAGAAAACCTCGAACAAATGCGGCGGATAAATAGACAGGGAATCGCAGCTGAATCATCCGAAGAACGTAACCAGCGCTTGGAAGAACTACGAAGCCGTTCATCACGGTGAATCGCAACTGAAACCGCGGATGAACGTGTTCAGTGACTGGAACCCTTGGGACAACGTGCAACTGAACGACGTAGCATTACAATACTTGGAAATAACATATCAAAAAACAAACAAATTGCCCTCTTCCCCCCTCTTTAACCGAGCGATGCTCGGTGTTTCCTGATATTACGTTATAACTAAAGCCCGGAAGTTGAGGCAAAATGCCTTAAAATGCTTTTTTTGCCTTTTCGGCTCATATTTGAAGAAAATGCCTTTTTATGTTTTTAATGTCCTTTTTTTTGCCTATACTCAACAAATGCACGATTAAAAAATGATTTCTTCTTAAGAATGCGATAAAATCAAAGTTTTGATAACAATCTAGCATGCAGTACGCAGTGTTTCCGGGTAAACACGTAATTTTTTTTAAGTTATTCATTTCTTTTAAAAACTCTTTTTTAGGGTATTGGTGTACAAACCATAAGGTAGGTGGCATTTTTTCTAAAACGAAATCACAGTATGCAGACATCTGAAAGTAAATACGAGTATAATCAGTACATTCAAAACGAGGTGCTCCAATTTAAGCAGCGGTGGCAGACGCATGCGCAGAGGCTGCGATGGTCGGCATCTCATTTTATGTTTTGCTCTCCCTAGAATCCTAGATGATAGTTTCTGCGCATGGCGGAAGTAGCCGAATCCATTCAGATAACAATATAACCAATCAAGCTAGAATGAAAGCCAAGAATGCACGTACACACATAAGACCTTGAACGTAAGTGCAAAACAAGGGAGGAAGATTCTGTTAGTTCGCTACCCTTAATAGATCTCGCCTTGCGTCCAAGTGAAACAATAATGCCGAAAACTGCTTCTTCAACCAGTGCTAAATTAAGTCGGTATGTTCAAGAGTATGGAAATGATACCTTGTCCACTGATGGAATGGTGTCGTTTTGTAAAATATGCGATACGAAACTGAATTACGAAAAGAAATTATTCATTTCACAACATTTGGCAACAGCTAAACATAAAGCTTCTGTTATTCGGAAGATTGGTGAAACAGAAAAGACATGTTTGATTTCGTCATTCGCTTCTACTTCGAGCAAGCAGTCACAGTTTGCAAGTGATTTGTGTCATGCTTTTATAGATGCTGGAATACCTTTGTGCAAACTGGAAAATAATTAACTGAAGAATTTTTTGGAGAAATATGCAAAAGAAAATATTCCGTGCGAAGCAACTTTGCGGAAAATATACTTAGATTTCTGCTACGTCGGTATAATGAAAGAAATACGAGATGTCGGGGATAAAAATATCTGGATCAGTATCGATGAGACAACAGACGCCACGGGAAGGTATGTGGCAAATGTTGTTATAGGTACAATGGAGCCTGCTCAGTAATCAACTATGTACTTACTTACATCAGAACAACTCCCAAAAACAAATAGTAGCACGATTTCTCAGCTTTTTGCCTCTTCATTAGCTCCTCTTTAGCCTGGTGGAATAAAGTATGAAAATGTACTATTGATTTTAACAGACGCGGCTCCTTATATGAAAAAGGCTGCCCACAGCCTGAAAGTTCTCTTTCTAAAAATGCTTCATTTAACTTGTTTGGTTCATGCTCTCCACAGAGTAGCGGAGGAAGTACGTGGGTTATTTCCGGATATTGATACGTTAGTGAGTCATGTGAAGAAAATTTTCCTTAAAGCTCCTCATCAAGTTCACTTATTCAAAGAGATGGAACCAAATTTTGCTTTACCGCCTAAACCGATTTTGACAAGATGGGTAAAATGGATATCCGCCGCTGTATATTAGGCAAATAATTTGAACAAGATTGCTGAAATTGTTAACAGTTTTCAAGAGGACAAATCCTGCACAATACGCAATGCTCAACAGATACTAGCTAAAGATTCCATTCGTAACGATTTAACTTTTATTCAAGCACACTTTTCACAGTTGCCCGATATGATTACTTTGCTGGAAAAAAGGAATGAAACGTTAGTGAATGCCTTGAAAATATTAAATGATGTATAGTTAGTACAATTAAATGTATTCCCAGGAGAAAGTGTCAAATCGTGAGTGAAAAATGTCAACGAGTTCTTTCAGCAAATAATGGCTTGGAGAAAATCAAAGTCATCGCTGAAATACTCCAAGGTGAAATTTCAACTTCTATTGAAATGGATCCTACAACTGCCACATGTTTCAAATACGCTCTATAACGAAGTAATTTCTCCGTCATTTCTGTCCACGCCAGGATTCGAACCCGGATCCCCACATTCCGGAATAAGTCACTCTACCAATTGAGCTACGCGGACGTTTTATTCTGATTCCTATCTGCCTGTATGTCGTGTGCGTCCTTCTGGCAGGTACGTCACATCTCCTGGTACGTTACAGCTCCCATTACCTCCGTAGAAGTTGAAAGATCATTTTCGCTTCTAAAACATATCCTAAGTGACAGAAGGCAGAGTTTCACACACGTTCGAACATTAAAACAAAACACCTAGTACTTATGTGTAACCGCAAAAATAAGTAAGTGATAATATGATAAATGATTTTGCCAATTCAGCTTAACACCTGGGTATAATTCAGAATTTTTCGACTACTTCTATAAATGGCTATTTTTGATGCTTATTTTGACGCTTTATTTCGCTTATTTGCCTGCCTATTTTTAGCATTTTTACTGCCTCAACTTCCGTGCTTTAGTTATAACTTACGTAAAAATGCTTCGATTGAGACAAAACTTTATCATGTTGTTCCGGAATTTTACTTTACCGGTTCTTGTGAATATCATCGAAATAGGGTCAAAGGTCAGGTCATAGAAGCGAGATTTATTCTACAGCCATTATCCTCATAACTTGAGTAATGATTTCTGGTATGTTGGACAGCGTATCAAAATCAATGCATTGCATGATTTTACTAACTTGTTTTTTATTGTTACTACGAAACTTTGTTTTTTAACTACAACTACCGATCTCAATGTAAAACTAGCCTAGGGAGCATGGGACCTTGTCAGGCCTGGATGGCCTTTTTCTTCTGATTCCTTGCTATACAGTGTTTTAAATAGATATTTATGTAACACTAGTTCTTAGCTCAGCAAAATAAATGAATTTTTTTTTTTTTGATTGGAGGTTTAACGACTACCGTGAGCAACTCAATGGGCTATAAGCAGTCGCCCGTCCCTAATTTAGGGTAACTGGTTCCAGGGAAGGGAGAGAACCAGTGCCGTAAGACAAACACGACATCCATGCATCACCGGGATTCGAACCCGGACTCCTTTCGGACGAATGATCAGAGGCCATCGCTTAGACCACTGCGCCACCGGGGCGGCAATTGAAGGTTTAACAACCACAGTGAGCAACTCAATGTGCTATAAGCAGTCGCCCGTCCCTAATTTAGGGACACTGGTTCTAGGGAAGGGAGAGAGCCAGTGCCGTAAGACAAACACAACATCCATGCCTCACCGGGATTCGAACCAGGACCCCGTTCGGACGAATGATCAGAGGCCATCGCTTAGACCACTGCGCCACGAGAGCGGCAAATAATAAATAAATGAATTGAATTGAATTGAAAAATAAAAGGATTGGGTAGGTTTTCGCGCGAAGACTGCTGTAATGGGGAGTGCACGTACTTAAACTTACTTTTACTATTACAAGAGCATCCACGAATCAACTGCCAGGATTGCCGGCACACAAATACACTTTAATTTAGGCAGTCATATTTATATATGACTGCCTATGCAGTGTGCTAAACAAGTTCAACACAGGTAGTGACCATAGATTGGTGAGATGTAAGATGCACCTCAACACTAAACTTGAACGTGGCAAGCTCATAAGACAAACAAAATCTATTGACATAACCAACCTTAAAAAACACCATAATACCTTCAAGTTGGAACTGAAGAACAGGTTCTCTGCTTTAGAAGGCCTAACATCGGAAGAAGTGGACATCTCTGAAGTTAACAGAAAAGTAACCAAAGCTCTTATGGAAACAGCAACAAAATTAGCTGGGTCTAAGAACAAGTTGCATGTAAATAAATTATCAGGAAAAACGAAAATGTTGATGCAAAAAAGAAGAGAGATGAGGACAACTAAAGAAGATGTGACTTCCAAAGTGGAATATATAGAGCTATGCAAGACAGTAAGAAAAAGTATCACTGAAGACGTAAGAAAATTCAACTGTGAACTAGTGAGGAAAGCAATTGAAAACAACCAAAGCCTAAAGATAGCAAAGGGACATCTCAGTAAGGGAAGAAAACAGATTATGGCACTGAGAAAAGAAGATGGTTCTGTAACAAGAAATAGAGGCGAAATTTTGACAAGAGTGAAAGATTTCTACTCCAAATTATATGAAAGGGATGATATATGCACTCCAGACATCATGAAAGATACCAGTACCAGAGTTCCTCCAGTCCTTCCAGCAGAAGTTGCACATGCAATCAAGAACATGAAGCGGGGAAAAGCTCCAGGAGAAGATGGAATTACTGTAGACATCATACAAGAAGCAAGGGGAGAAATCGAAACAGTACTCCCCAAATTTTCACTCGATGCCTTAATGAAGGAAAGATTCCTGAGGATTGGAACACCGCTACAATGATCCTGCTACATAAGAAAGGTGACATTGAGGATCTCGGAAACTACAGACCTATCAGCCTCCTATCAGTAGTTTATAAAATCTTCACTAAAGTTCTTTCACACCGCTTGAAGGTAACACTGGACATGGCTCAACCCAGAGAACAAGCTGGATTCAGGAGTGGCTACAGCACAATAGATCATATCCACGTGCTGAGAGAACTAATTGAAAGAGCGAGGGAATATGAACTTCCATTGTGCATGGCTTTTATCGATTATGAAAAAGCCTTTGATTCGGTGAAACCATCAGCAGTTACAATGGCTCTGAAAACCTGCGGTATTGAAGATGCATACATTAATATTATTAATAACATCTATGAAAATGCAAGTGCAAAGATTAGGCTGTTTGAAAATACAACACACATAAAAATTGGAAAGGGAGTGAGACAAGGTGACACCATATCTCCGAAGCTCTTTAATGCCACATTGGAGGGTGTTTTTCAGTCGCTGAGCTGGGAAAACAAGGGGATAAAGATTAATGGAGATTATCTAACCCACCTTCGTTTTGCTGATGACGTAGTCATTTTCGCAACTACCCCATCAGAGCTGCAGAGTATGATCCAGGAACTTGCTGACAAGAGTAAAGAAGTGGGATTAAAAATGAACTTTCAGAAGACAAAAGTGATGTTCAATGCTTTTACAAGAAATGAAGATTTATCGATTGATGGAGAAAAGCTGGAGATAACAGACACGTACATTTATCTTGGACAGCAGATATCAAGTGAGGGTCACATTGATGAAGAAATTAATCGGCGTACAAAACTTGCCTGGAGAGCTTTTGGAAGAAACAGCATAATTTTCAAGAGCAATATGCCATTATGTCTTAAAAGAAAAGTGTTTGATCAATGCATCCTTCCAGTGCTTACGTATGGTGCAGAGACGTGGACCTTAACTAAAAGAGACATACAAAGGCTGCAGACAACTCAAAGAAGCATGGAGAGGTGCATACTTGGTGTAACCAGGAGAGATAAGAAGAGGAACTCGTGGATCCGAAAAATGACAAGAGTGGAAGACATCATAATCAGAGTTAAATCCCTGAAATGGCAATGGGCTGGACATACTGCCAGAAGGACAGATCATCGATGGACAGCCGAAATTTTAGATTGGATTCCAAGGGACAGGAAAAGACCCAGAAGAAGACCACATGGGAGATGGGTGGATGAAATTCGAAAGTATGCAGGGGTGACATGGAGGAGACTGGCACAAGACAGACCGTTGTGGAGGAAACTTGGGGAGACCTTCGTCCAGCAGTGGATTGATAATGGTTGACGATGATGATGATGATGATGATGATGATTTATATATGCTGATGAATCACGCCGAATCATGGCTATTAACAAGTCACTACGACCAAACCTGGCAAATTTTTAATAGATTGCACTGTTCTTCGAGCGATTTCGAGACAATCACTCAAACGTCTTGTTTCGGGTCTATTGAATATCTGTTTCTATCATGGTAGAACAAAGTTCCTCGCGACAAATAAGCTGCGCCTTGAAATCAAAGAAATGTTACTTACTAGTCTTCTTCTGATAATAATCCAAAATACCTTCGTGCCGGCTAGTTTAATAGCTGACACCACATACTTGATATCAAATGGAATAGGAAATGTCTTTATGCCCTCTTAAAATACACGCACATGCACTTTCACTGCTCCTGCTGTTGAAACGTGGGAGTTTCACTGAAGAACCCCGTGTGATGTTCTCCTCGAAAGGAACGAAGCGTCGGTCAACGTCGGCGCGACCCGATACTCACCGAATCAGTGAACTTTCAGATGCAACGAGGAACGATTTTTGACTCCTGGTTACTTGAAGCTCAGTTATAACATGGGCATTACGAAATCGTTTGTACTTGTTAACTCGCCACTTCTTGCAATGTTAGACCAAGGTTTGCCCTCCGCCACTTTTCCTGTTTTTGTATCAGGCAAACTTCTTCTGATCCGCTCTTTTATCGGAGCCAAGCGTGCGTCTACTTGTTCTCTCGTGAATCGGGAACAACTTCTTATTTCTTTCTTCTGTTGATTTCAGCTCGGTAGAGCCCCCTCCCTCCCTCATGCACACTAGGACACGCAAATATTAGGAGCACTCAAAAAATGCGTTCGTCGGTTTCTCAGTATTACACTTACACGACAATTTCTTGCCCCAAACTGCAACCTCTCTCATAAATCTATCCTGCTAATGGCGTTCCCGACCAAAACCCCATGAAGATTAAGAAAGCTTCCGAACTGGTCTGTGACGTCAGAGCTAGTGGGCCGACCGATTCGAGCCTCGAGCGAAGTACCCAAGTGTTTACGCAGAGAAATAATTTCTCGAGTGCGATACTAGACAGTTTGCGCACTTAGCAATAAACTGACCGTTTTTTACGCTTTCCAACCGTGGTTGAAGAAGCGTATAACCGATATAGTCACGTACCTTTCGAGCTCTGTATTTGTGCCCAGTTTTTGGAAGTATAAAGTAAGTGTTTGTTCCTATTTTTGTGTTCCTCTTCAAGAGGAAGATCTGTACATTCTTTTAGCTCAGCTCCCAAGTCGGTGAGTTGCATATTTTGTTTGCATTCAGCGTTTTATTATTTTCGATCAAGCTGATCGATCCTTAAGTTAATCCTCGCCATTTTCAATGGCAGGCACTGAGAAGGGTGATTTCCACGCCCACATCAGTGATGCTCATTCAACCTCCTCCTGCTCCTCACTCTCAGGAGATCAATTAGCATTTATGCACGTCAGAGACGTCATACGCATGCAAGATGTGACGCACGACACCTCTGCAAAAGCTCAAGCTGATATCCCTGTCCAAGAGAGTGACGTCACCTTGACGTACGTCCCTGGTTCATTTGCCGAAGCTATGGATGTGACCGATTGCACGGTTGCGTTGCCTTCAACTGGCTCAACTCAGTTTACCAAGCCGCTACCAGCAATCAGCACTGTGTCGCATCCTTCCGCTGCGAACTCTACGTCTCTCACTTACTCACAAGTGACCTCCGGAGCGAGAGTTCCTTCCAAGTTTATTGCTCCCGTTTTTCCTGACTCTTACGTCAGTGTTGAGGGTAGTTCTGCCACCATCGATATCCCAGAGGATTCCCCAGCCGGGAAACAAGGTTTCTCCACAATGGATTTCGGTGTCTGTTTTGATGCATTACCAGACACGAAACTCAAGGAATATAGTATTGCCCTAAAGAAGATGCTTCCTACAGGAGCTTATATCACTCATATGGCTCGAAAGCCACGGGCCGTATTAGTGTATTTTGCCCGTAAAGAGCACGCAGACCTTGTGATGACTGCTGGCTTATCCATCAAAGATGTGCACCTTCTGGCTGAACCTGTGTCGCAGCGACCTATCCAGGTCCCTTTCCACCCAGTCCCGCCTGAAGTCTCAGATGTCGCTCTATGCACTTTATTCACCAAATTTGGCCGAGTGGTTGGACCTATAACGACCCTGTCGGCGGCGCCCAGACATCCCGATGACAAATCCATTGCAGGGTTTCGTCGAAGTGCCCGTGTCATATTTCCGTCGGACGATCATCTGCTTGCGTGCCCGAAGATCCTAACCGTACGCTGTGGCCAGCAACGTCGGAGAATCGACGTCATTACCTCTTTGCACTGCACGCTTTGCCATGGCGAAAACCATCTTCGCGTGCACTGCCCACATCAAGTTCCACCGACTCCGACTGGCGCTCCTACAGGTACTGTTCCTACCTCGAAGCGTACTACACCATCTCACACCATCAATGTGGTAAGAAACCACACTGAGGACGAACCCTATTGAAAATGGGCGAAATGGGGTCAAAGGTCAGGCAGGGCATAAGAGCTGGATATATTCCATTGCCTTTATGCATCATAACTTGCGTAAAAATGGTTCGATTTCGATCAAATTTTAGTATGTGGTAAGGAACAACCTAGGGACGAACCCTATTCAAAATGGGCGGAATGGGGTCAAAGGTCAGGACATAAAAGTGGGATCCATTCCATTGCCTTTATGCGTCATAACTTGCGTAAAAATGGTTAGATTTCGATGAAGTTTTAGTATGTGGTAGGGAGCCACTGGGGACGAACCCTATTGAAAATGGGCGAAATGGGGGCAAAGGTCAGGACACTGGAGTGGAATCCATTCCATTGCCCTTGTGCATTAAAACTTACCTAAAATGCTTGGATTGCGACAAAACATTATAATGTTGTTCCGGAGGTATAGTGAACCGGTTCTGTTGAATATCAACGAAATGGGGTCAAAGGTCATTCAACAAAAGCCAGATTTATTCCACAGCCATTATTCTCATAACTTGCGTAAAACTGCTTCTATTGCAACAAAACTTTATCATGTTGTTCCGGAGGTATAGTGAACCGGTTCTGTTGAATATCATTGAAATGGGGTCAAAGGTCAATACACAGGAGCAAGATTTATTTCACAGCCATTATCCATATAACTTGAGTAATAATTTCTGGTATGTTGGAAAGCGTATCATAATCAATGCATTGCATGATTTTACTAACTTGCTTTCTCTGTATTTTTTATCCTTAGATAACATCAAAAGGTTAGATCCTTAGCTTTCATTTATTTTCTGTTTCCTGCAATGATATCTGTGAATCGAGGGATTCCAAAATTTTGCTCTTGTGCTAGGAAACGATTTCATGTACGGATCTTAAAAAATAAATATTTCAGGAAATTTTTCCTTTAGTTTTCAATTTGGCAAAAGGAGAAAAAAAGTTTTTTCACGCACAACGTGAAAAACCCAGCATTTTACGTTAAGCATTTTTCCAACTACGATCTTTCTAAGTGCCTTAATGGCAAATTGGTAAGACTGTATGAACATAATCATTTCACATAAAACTTTTAGAAATTCCCTTCGCGTTCGATTTATCAAAATTAAAGGAAAAAAGAAAAGACTTTTCCGTAATTACCTAACAAACGCGAAAGCAAAATTTCCGATTTAGTGAATATATTTACTGAAAATACGGTAAGATGTGTATTCAAATCTTGCAACTATTTCTAGAAGGTAAAAATAAAATTATAAATTAAAATCATTTAGGGAAAAGTTCTTTGTCAAATGAACACGGAATATATTAATTCCGAACTTTCGGATGCATTTGTTGGACATTCCAATAAACTTTTTTGGGGGAACTAGCTTTATCAGCGCATCACGTAGTACTGTACATTTTGTGCGAATTCTTATTTTAATTAGGACACTGATACACAGCAATTTTATGAAGAAAAATGACATTTGCTTTACGGAAATGAAATGTTGATTAATAAATAACGTAATTATTTATTGGAAGTTTCTTTGTCTGGTTAACCTTAGTACTTGACGCGTTGATAATGTCTGTACATATTTATTTTTCAATTTGAACACAACTAACTACAAATTTTGTAAAGAAATATACCATTTACTTTATGAAAATGAAATGTTGAATGGTAATATCGTTATTTAAACGACAGTAAATAATGAGCTCATAATCTGATGGCTAGCCTTTAAATTTCACCCCGTGAATAAAAAAAACCAAAAAAAAACCGACTTCCAATTCACTAAATTATAGTTGTATTTACAGCGAAAGAAAAAATGCTGGCATGAGAACAATTAGCCTTAACTAGCCTTTAAATTCACAGTGGTTTCAAAATTCTTCATTGGTACAGAAGAAATCAGTCTTCTTCAAAAGCTTTCTCCTTCAGGAAAGCTGAAAACAATGGATGTGCTTTGTAATTACATCTATATACACTGAAAAGCAATTGAATTAGAGACAGCTGGCGTTATGCAAATGTGGCGCTGTGGGCGGCCCTGTAAACGGAAACGACATGACGTATGCAGCGATCCGACAATATTAGGAATGATGCGACGGGAATCAGAAAAAGTCGGGCGCATTATGGGGAAGACGACGGATCTAAGCGCATTTGATCGTGGGCAAATTGTCGGGGCCCGACGAATGGGTCACTCCATCTCGGAAGTCGTACAGGCACTGGGATTTTCACGAGCCACTGTGTCACGGGTGCACCGTGAGTACATCGAATCCGGTAAAACCATCCCTGCAAAGGCCAACTGCCGTGGACAACAGCGTGTGGATGAGCGGGGTCATCGTCGGCTAGCTCGCATTGTACAGCGGATAGACTGGCCACATTGCAAGAAATCACACGGCAATTTAACGCTGGTACACAAAAACGTGTAAGCAGCCACACCATGCAGAACCATCTCCTCGCTATGGGGTACAGAAGCCATCGTCCCACGAGGGTACCGCTGGTGACCGCACATCACAGGGTGCAAATATTAGCATGGCCGCGGAAAATCGTCACTGGACCCTAGACATGTGGAAAAATGTTGCCTGGATTGATGAGTCGAGATTCACATTGGTACATGCGGATGGCAGGATACGAGTACGGCGCAAACCACATGAAGCGATGGAACCTTATTGCCAGCAGAGTACTCTTCAAGCTGGTGGGGGTGGCATTCTCGTCTGGGGACTGTTTACGTGGACTGAAATAGGACCCCTGGTACGTGTGACATCGTCCCTCACAGGTCAACGTTAACGGGATATCCTGGACGACCATTTGCTCCCGTTTGTGCGTCTTCAACATCCCACTGGTGACCTCATCCTGCAAGAAGACAATGCTCCGTGCCATTGCTCCTAAATTGTATCCGAATGGTTGGATGAATACTCCACCGACGTGACCTCGCTTCCTTGGACAGCTAGGCCACCTGACCTCAATCCCATCGAGCACATCTGGGATGCCATCGAGAGAAATGTTCGAGGCTCTGACCCCCTCCATCAAATCTTCGTGAACTGTGGGAGCTTGTTCAGGGTTCGTGGATCCGTATGACTTCCCAACGCTTCCGGTGTCTTGTCGAGTCCAGGGCGAGGTGAATCGCCGCCGCCATCAGGACGATAGGTGGTGCTACATGTTACTAGACAGGTATCTCTAATTGAATTGCTCTTCAGTGTAAAGGCACTGAATATTTTCCAGGCATGTTGTATAAAAATGCTTACTCACGTGCACCACTACCGAAAGTTCAATACTGATCAATGCCGCATGAACGCGAAGCTAATATAGGCATTACCTTTACGTTTGTCATTTGTCCTCTCTCTGGAGAGAGGGATTGCCATGGCCCTCTGACCGTGACGTCACACCCCTTCGTAGTTCGCGCACTGGGGCTTATTCTCGAGGGTTATTTGTCCCGACCCTCCTGTATAGTCTATAACCCCGACACATCAGCTGAATTACGACGACTGTTTTCGTTGCCTTCGGGATTCCACACGCAGTAGCAAAACATTTTGGGTGGTTCCTGCTTCGCTTTGGAACTTCTCTTTTCTTTGTTCAAAACCCAATCAGAAACAAAGCATTAATTAATCAAATCATTAATCGGTCTGATCAGCCACGCCCATTATATTAAAAAAAATAATGAGGCAAAAGTCGTAACAGTATGAAAGGCTTAATATTTCACATATTTCCTAGGCGTTCAATGCAATGTCAAAAAGGCAAATCGGCAAAGTATAAAATACTCCCGCCACTGACCTTTTTTTTTTTTCACGTGGCAAGACACGTGACTTTCAATGCTGGCAAAATTGAATCTAAATTGAAGCTGGAAATACGAAGGGGCTATCAAAAAGTTCGTACAATCACCAAGAAATGAACAAGCTAGAAAAAAACTTTTTATTCAGGTACTTGGTCCTCCTCTACATAGCACCACCCAGTGCCACACATTTCTCCCACCTTTGCTTGACCTCCTTTATTCCCTCAGCGTAGAACAACTCAGATTGTGCCTGAAACCACTGGTCTACCTCAGAAATGACCTCATCAGTGTCATCAAATCGCCTTCCACATAGTGGACGTTTCATCTCGGGGAACAAGAAACAGTTACTTGGTGCCATATCAGAAGAATATGGCGGATGACGCAATATATTGTATTTAAGACGACTCACAGTGAAGATGCTTTTGACTGTTGAATGAGCTGGTGCGTTTTCGTGCCACAAATGGACCCTTTTTGTGATCATTCCGCTTCTTTTGCTTTTAATTTGCTCACTTAAATTGATCAGTAGGTTGCAATAATAGTCAGAGGTAATAGTTTGACCCTTCTGAAGGTTGTCTGTTTAAATAATACCTCTTTTACACCAGAAAACTGAGAGCATCACTTTGATGGCAGACTTTTTGCAGTTTTGCCTTTTTCGGGGGTGTTGAATAGGGAAGCTTGCTCATTTCTCTGGTTTCTGGATCATAGAGGTATAACCAACACTCATCCATAGTAATCAAAGGGTCAACAAAATCTTCAGAATTCGCACTACAAAGATCCAACATTTTTTGCGCGGGTTATGCCCGAGCTTCTTTTTGGAATGGGGTGAAAAGTCTAGGTACCCATCGCGCTGAGACCTTGGACATGTTCAATTGGTCATGTATGATTGTCCACACTGATCCATAGCTTAGATGAACTTCTTCACAAAGCATTTCAATGGTTGTGCGCCTATCTTCAAGGATTAATTTCTCCACTTTGGTCACAACTGTCTGGTCATCTGTCAAAGATGGCCGTCCGGAACTTGGTTCGTCACAAATCGTCATATAACCACTTTGAAAATTTATTTTCCACTTTGCTACAGTCCCGTATGCTGGACACTTATTTCGATATACATTTAACATTTCTTGATGATTTTTTTTCCGACTTTCCTTGGAGATGAAGGAACTTGATCACACTGCGAAATTCCACTTTCTCCATGATCATGGACTTTTCGATTCCTGAAAAAAGAAACGAGTTTGCTAAATATTATTTATGTTGTACAGTATACTGAATGTATATGTAACAAAGCAAAACAAAAATGGTTTCCGTAGCTTTAATAATTTTGGGTGATTGCACGAACTTTTTGATATCCCCTCGTACAGACCAAAAACATGAAAATGGACTCTGACAAAAAAAATTCCTCTTGCATCTTTAGGGGCCACTGTCCGACTTCCTATTGCTGACATCGATAAGGGACTCCGGCAATCTGTTGGCAAGTATTATGTGTGTGACAGAAAACTGGTTTTTACCGACTTGGAACTACTCGAGGAATTTGAACCAACTTTATGCTAGATCACAGTTCACTATATATCCAAAGGACTTACTCAGAGTTGAAGATGCTCCCGACCACGAAATTCCTCTTAGATCATCTGCCATCGCTCAGTCCACAGGAAGTGAGGTTATGTGCAAGATCATAACCTCACTTCCTGTAGACTGATTGGCTCTTGTGTGAAAAATACAATTAAATGTAATTCAAAATGATATTCTAGACTTCCTTGTTGCAACAAGTAGATCAGTGCTAGTCTTTTGCTCTTGTTCTTTCAGTAAGAAAGTCCTATACTTTACTTTGTATTTCTTCCTTGATTTTCATATAGGCCTTTTCATTATTCTAATTTCAAAATTTGCCTAAATAGTCCTTGTCGGTTTATACAGTATAATGCCTAGGATTTATATAAAATGCTTAGGAAAAGTATATACAATATTATAATAACATAAATATTTCATGCTTTGCCTAAAAACGTCACGCGTTCTGTAGATTTCCTACACATTCTGTACAGTGCCTGATTTTCATACATTTTCGGGAACATACACTACATTGACAAAAGTCACCGGACACCTAGAAGAGAAACACAGCATTTCATTTTTTGACATACATTAGTACGATGTCGGTCCTACTTCTGCCTTAATGCATGCACCTTCGAGACATGCTTTCGACAAGGTTTTGGAACACAGCGATATGTATGCTCTTCCATTCAGTACATAATGCTGCCGCTAATTGTTGCTTAATAGTAGGCCTTGGTTCCAAACTTCTTATGCAGCGCTCTACTTCATCCCATAGGTGCCCTATGGGATTAAGGTCAGGGCTCTGTGCTGGCCAGTTCAGACACGATACGGAATTATCTTCAAACCACGCAGTAACAGTCCTTGCTATATGGCTAGGTGCATTATCTTGATGGTACTAACAAGACTCGGTTCCATAGTATTGCCACAGACTTGGTAGGGCATAATTGTCCAGAATATCGAGGTAGGCGTGCTGGTTAATAGGTTTCTCCAGGATAACCAATGCGCCCGGAATATACCACGAAACACACACCCACACGAGTACACCGCCAGCTTTAAACTTGACCGTAGGAACAGTACACTGTGGTAAATAACGGTCACCCGGCTACCTCCATACCCACACACGACCATCAGGCCGATGGATGGTGTATCTGGATTCATCAGTCCATGGGACCTGTTTCCGTTGATCTACGGTCCAAGATAAGTGTTCTTTACACCATGCTAAACGACGAGTATCATTCCGAGTGGGGATGAAAGGCTTATGAGCAGCCGCACGACCACGGTAACCCATGGAATGAAGTTCTCTGCGAATGGTACGCGTACATACTGAAGTTCCAGCATTGTTACTCACCTATACACTGAGGTCTTGTGCAGTACTCCGCCGATCAGCTGTAACGACTCTCCTGAGGCTTCGACGTCCTCTATCACTGATTTTCTTTGGTCTGCCGGTACGATTTGCTGCTTTAGGCACGCCATGTGATTTCCACGTATTCAGTACATTGAGAAGATTTGACTCGGATATGTTTATACGCCTCTCAGTTTGTCTTATGGACAATCAATTAATATAACACCCAACAATTTTTCCTTTCTCAAAGTCAGTTCTCTCCCGCCTCGATATTTTCACTCAACCACACAGTGCGATATGGTCACGGTGCAGGGTTGTTTGTATATCGTTTGCATCTGTGCCGCGCTTCTTAACAACGCAGCGGATCCGTTCATGTGCTTCTGAAGGGTTGCACGGTGACTTTTGTCAATGTAGTGTATATAACAATGGGAAACAGAAATCAGTAGCCAGGGTAGAAGGTGAAACCACGTTCAATTATTCTATATAACTTTGGATTGCTGAATTACATATTAGATGGAACAAATAGATAGTTATTTTTTTCTGAAGACTGTTAAAGGCTTTCGGGGAGGAGTTTTAACTTTTCAGTTTTTAAAGTTAACAAAATGTATGCATCTTACCATGGCGGCGTATGGGTGCACCCTTCCACTAGTCGAGAGAGAGAGCGGTAGTTGAAGAGCGGCATCTAACGTTGTATGTATGTTATGATATTCTCACGCCCAAACTACGAAGTGTAGATCCTATGTACGTATATAAGATTATTCACAGTCGAGTCGTTACTTTTTAAAGGAACACAATAGATACCACATTTACTTTCGTTTTGTTTTTTTGTTTTTTTTATTGGAGGTTTAACGACCACCGTGAGCAACTCAATGGGCTATAAGCAGTCGCCCGTCCCTAATTTAGGCTCACTGGTTCCAGGGAAGGGAGAGAGCCAGTGCCGTAAGACAAACACAACATCCATGCCTCACCGGGATTCGAACCCGGACCCCTTACGAACGAATGATCAGAGGCCATCGCTTAGACCACTGCGCCACCGGGGCGGCTTACTTTTGTTGGTCACCGAGTATCTGTTCTTTCTTATCTTGGTAAAAAGGTTGGTTGTAATCTCGCCGAAGTTAGGGTCATATTTACGACAGGTGTTTCGTCATACACGATCGAGTCACATTAATGTGACCACCAGCTAATATCCAGAGTAACCACCGTGTGCAGCCCGGACAGCAGCTAGACGGGTTGGAAGTGACTCAATAAGGTGCTGGAAGGTGTTCACAGGTATATGCAGCCATTCTGACTGCAATGCATCTGACAGCTGCGTGGTGGAGGATCCATAGAGCGAACAGTGGGATCGAGGTGGTCCCACAGATGCTCAATTTGTTTTAGGTCTGGTAAATCAGGGTGATAGGGAAGTATTTTGAAGTCTTCATTGTGCTCTGCCAACCACTCTCGGACATTTCTAGCAGTGTGACACGTTGCATTGTCGTACTGGAAGATCCCATCCGCCACAAGGAAGACAATCAGCATGCATGGGTGTACGTGGTCTGCAAGAATAGATTGATAACGAATTCGGTCCACAGTGCCTTTCACAGGTATAAGTGGACCCAGGGAATGCCATGAAAACATTTCTCAGAGCATAACGCTGCCCCCAGCAGCTTGTATTCCTCCAGAAATGGTTCAAGAGTGTTTGCTCTCTTCAATCCTTTGCCAATCAGCGGAGGTCCAATCCCGATTCTGCCGTAAGTCTTTTCTGCCAATGCACCTTCGTTAGCATAGGTGTAGTGACCATCCGACTGCATCGGAGCCCCATGCGCAGCAGAGTCCGCTGAACTGTCGTTTTAGACACACTACCGGTAGCCCCCAGGTTCATTCGTCTAGTGAGTTTCTCCACTGTAGTGTGTCAATCGGCCATCACGCACCCTTCGAAGCCGAAGTTCACCTCTCACATCAATGGCACGTGGTGCTCCGCAGTTTCCACGTCGCTTATTCGCAATGGCGCCACTTCTCCAATCACGATACACGTTAACCACAGCAGCACGCCAACAGTTCACAAACTGCGCTGTTTCAGAAATACTGCCATCCTTGGCCCTAAAGCCGATAATCACCCCGTTTTGCAAATCTGATTGATCACTCCTTTCATCCATGACAGCAACGAGTGATATGTTTTCAGAATGGCTATAGCACACTTTATGTACCCTTTAAGACAGCTCACGACATGTGCCTTCTTTTATTGGCTACACGCAGTTGACGTCAAAAGCAGGAGGTGGTCGCAATAATGTGACTCAACTGTATATTTGAGTTATTGAAAGAATGTAGATAATGGTGGCAATAAATGTAACCTCGCGAGTCTCTCGAGACATGGTAGAGCAGTTCAAACGCCGAAAATTCTTGTTAAGGTTGTAAATACAGTTCGGGGGTAACCAATGCATGATGGCAGTTGTTGACATTTTTTTAGTTCCAAAATGTGTCCCTTAACAGATGAAGAGTGAGTATATGCCCGAAGAACCAGGTGGCTTAAAGTTGCTAATTTATGTTTCGTTGGATGTGCTAATCTCATTTGGATGGCTGCAGTGTGGAAGGCTTTTGGTAAACTGAATACTCAAGATCACACGAGGTTACGTTAAGTTTAAAGTATTATATCTTTTATCCGTACAAAGTGTTTCATCTTATACAAGTTTTTAGAAATCGTGCTGCTAAAGCTTTTTATCATGGATATGATATTAAAACCTTCCCCTATTTAACGACCACCCTTCAGAATGACCGTTTTTTTAGAAGAACTAGCAGTGGTCGCCAAGAGAGGTTTCGCTGTACTTTGTTGCCTTAAGCCTATGTCTATTTTGACTTTTGAACGACCGTTGTTTTGAAGAAGTAGCAGTGGTCGCGTTAGAGAAGTTTCACTGTATATTATTCAGATTTAGACGAAGCTAAGAAACAACCTTGGCAACGATGAAATGTGATGTAGGTACGAATATCCATCAAGCTAAAATCTGACTTGAAGATCGAAACAAAAGCTGAATTAATTGTGTTTCTGGAAGGGAACGTCAACCTTTGGTCTAGGATGTTCACAGGCTACGTCCCATCGTGTTATACATCATTTGAAAGCTCTCGTCAATAGACGCCACTTCAAATTTCGCTACGATGCACAGTTTTCATAATCAAAAATGCATTTTTCTAACGGCTGCTATTACATTTAGCGTCAGGTTCTCGTAATTTATGCAGATTGAAATGAGATATTGTTGCGCTTATGTAAAACGTGGTGAAATAATGTTCGGTGAAAGTTTAGTAAAATATACTGTTGAATAACTATGAAATGGGATGTAAGGTCAGGTGATGCGTAACATCACAGCCTCTCCTTGACAAATGTCAACCCCGCCTTCTCGTGGTGCATCCTGTTCCCACTAAAGGGGCTCTGACGACCGCCCATAGCGGTATAACTATACCATCGGGATTAGAGGAAATTCTATCCCACACTCACCAACCCGCTTGGCCAGCGTGGTGAGTTATGGCCAAACCCCTCCAAAATGATTCCACAACTTAAATCTTGGCCCTCAGTCTCCGGCAGCTGGAATGTACCTGGCCAAGGCAGCGGCCAGTGCGACATGAAGGCAGAGGGTGCTAAGAATCCCCGGAGGACCGGACTAGGCTGCCATCTGATGCTGACCTTGGCTACGTACAATGGACGCTCCCTATCTTCTGATTCAAGGCTTCTTGAATTGGAAGAGGAACTACAAAGGATCAACTGGGACATCGTGGGGCTAAGTGAGGTAAGGAGAAAAGGAGAAGATCTCATCGAACTGAAAAGTGGACATCTCTTCTACTATCGTGGGACAGATACTGGCAGAACTAGTGGTGTTGGATTTATAATAAACAAGAAACTGAAGGATAAAGTTGTAGAAGTTGAAAGTTCCTCTGACAGAGCTGCACGACTTGTTATCCAACTCTCGAAAAGATACCAGGCTCAGATTATTCAAACTTATGCACCCACCACAAGTCATCCTGAAGAAGAAATCGAAGAATTTTATGAGGAAATTTGTCATCTAAATAATAAAGGTAAGCAGCACTTGAAAATAATTATGGGAGATTTCAATGCAAAAATAGGGCAACGGCAACAGAATGAAACTTCAGTAGGTAAATTCGGTCACGGCAACAGAAACCAGCGTGGAAATACTCTCGTTGAGTTTGCAGAGGCAGAAGGGTTTTTCATCTTGAACTCCTTCTTCAAGAAAAAGCCACACAGGAAATGGACATGGAGACATCCAAATGGGACGACAAGTGAAATTGATTTTATTATGTGTAACAAAAAATTCGTCATAGAAGACTGCAGTGTGCTAAACAAGTTCAACACAGGTAGTGACCATAGATTGGTGAGATGTAAGATGCACCTCAACACTAAACTTGAACGTGGCAAGCTCATAAGACAAACAAAATCTATTGACATAACCAACCTTAAAAAACACCATAATACCTTCAAGTTGGAACTGAAGAACAGGTTCTCTGCTTTAGAAGGCCTAACATCAGAAGAAGTGGACATCTCTGAAGTAAACAGAAAAGTAACCAAAGCTCTTATGGAAACAGCAACAAAATTAGCTGGGTCTAAGAACAAGTTGCATGTAAACAAATTATCAGGAAAAACGAAAATGTTGTTGCAAAAAAGAAGAGAGATGAGGACAACTAAAGAAGATGTGACTTCCAAAGTGGAATATATAGAGCTATGCAAGACAGTAAGAAAAAGTATCACTGAAGACGTAAGAAAATTCAACTGTGAACTAGTGAGGAAAGCAATTGAAAACAACCAAAGCCTAAAGATAGCAAAGGGACATCTCAGTAAGGGAAGAAAACAGATTATGGCACTGAGAAAAGAAGATGGTTCTGTAACAAGAAATAGAGGCGAAATTTTGACAAGAGTGAAAGATTTCTACTCCAAATTATATGAAAGGGATGATACATGCACTCCAGACATCATGAAAGATACCAGTACCAGAGTTCCTCCAGTCCTTCCAGCAGAAGTTGCACATGCAATCAAGAACATGAAGCGGGGAAAAGCTCCAGGAGAAGATGGAATTACTGTAGACATCATACAAGAAGCAAGTGGAGAAATCGAAACAGTACTCGCCCAAATTTTCACTCGATGCCTTAATGAAGGAAAGATTCCTGAGGATTGGAACACCGCTACAATGATTCTGCTACATAAGAAAGGTGACATTGAGGATCTCGGAAACTACAGACCTATCAGCCTCCTATCAGTAGTTTATAAAATCTTCACTAAAGTTCTTTCACACCGCTTGAAGGTAACACTGGACATGGCTCAACCGAGAGAACAAGCTGGATTCAGGAGTGGCTACAGCACAATAGATCATATCCACGTGCTGAGAGAACTAATTGAAAGAGCGAGGGAATATGAACTTCCATTGTGCATGGCTTTTATCGATTATGAAAAAGCCTTTGATTCGGTGAAACCATCAGCAGTTACAATGGCTCTGAAAACCTGCGGTATTGAAGATGCATACATTAATATTATTAATAACATCTATGAAAATGCAAGTGCAAAGATTCGGCTGTTTGAAAATACAACACACGTAAAAATTGGAAAGGGAGTGAGACAAGGTGACACCATATCTCCGAAGCTCTTTAATGCCACATTGGAGGGTGTTTTTCAGTCGCTGAGCTGGGAAAACAAGGGGATAAAGATTAATGGAGATTATCTAACCCACCTTCGTTTTGCTGATGATGTAGTCATTTTTGCAACTACCCCATCACAGCTGCAGAGTATGATCCAGGAACTTGCTGACAAGAGTAAAGAAGTGGGATTAAAAATGAACTTTCAGAAGACAAAAGTGATGTTCAATGCTTTTACAAGAAATGAAGATTTATCGATTGATGGAGAAAAGCTGGAGATAACAGACACGTACGTTTATCTTGGACAGCAGATATCAAGTGAGGGTCACATTGGTGAAGAAATTAATCGGCGTACAAAACTTGCCTGGAGAGCTTTTGGAAGAAACAGCATAATTTTCAAGAGCAATATGCCATTATGTCTTAAAAGAAAAGTGTTTGATCAATGCATCCTTCCAGTGCTTACATATGGTGCAGAGACGTGGACCTTAACTAAAAGAGACATACAAAGGCTGCAGACAACTCAAAGAAGCATGGAGAGGTGCATACTTGGTGTAACCAGGAGAGATAAGAAGAGGAACTCGTGGATCCGAAAAATGACAAGAGTGGAAGACATCATGATCAGAGTTAAATCCCTGAAATGGCAATGGGCTGGACATACTGCCAGAAGGACAGATCATCGATGGACAGCCGAAATTTTAGATTGGATTCCAAGGGACAGGAAAAGACCCAGAAGAAGACCACATGGGAGATGGGTGGATGAAATTCGAAAGTATGCAGGGGTGACATGGAGGAGACTGGCACAAGACAGACCGTTGTGGAGGAAACTTGGGGAGACCTTCGTCCAGCAGTGGATTGATAATGGTTGACAATGATGATGATGATGAACTATGAAATTAACTATTGTGGCGTCACTTCAAGAAACACCATTCTAAAATTAGATTTCAGCAATGGGTTTACTACTGCCGTTACCCATTTTTTGTTATATCGAAATATTTTACTTCGGATTTACTTTACTACGTTCGCGAAAGACGCATATCATCAGAAGTCCTAATTTGTTGTAGTGCGTTGTAAAGAAACAGAGCATCATAACGGAATTTGAGATGGTCTCTATTGACGAGGGTTTTGAAATGATGTGTGGGGAATGAACCTGTAGATATCCTGAACATAAAGTTACTGATCTCCTCAATAAAACACTTAGGATTCAAAATTCTTGATCACAAAAACTACACTCTTGTGACAATTATACGTATTAAGAGAATTTCGTCCCCCTTTCTACCTTCCGTGTGACTTCCCTATCGGGCACTCTAGCCCAAATCTCCTAGAATACAAAGTGGTTTGTCACTAATATTAACTTTTCCAAGTCGACTATGGTTTCGCTGGGTAATATTTACTTTTCCAAGTCGACTATGGTTTCCTCGCATTATCAGGACGAATGGCACGTAAATATTCAAATTGTATATGATGTCATAAACGGTGTTTATAGTCCGGAATCAGTCAAACATACAAACTCCATTGATCCTCATATTCAATTCAGCTACAAAACTGAAAATAATGGATGCTTACCATTCCTTAATGTTCTGGTTACTCGCTCAAATTGATATCTCGCAACCACAATTTATCGGAAACCTTTTGCTGTTTTCTCACCTGTACATGCCAAGTCCAATCACCCTTGGCAACAAAAACCCAGCGCTTTTTACAGTTGCGTATATCGCACTATACATATATGTTCAGATAAAGACAGTTTGGATAACTTTATTTCAATAACTTTATTAGATAACTTTATTACAGTAACTTTATTAGATAACTTTATTTCAATAACTTTATTAGATAACCTTATTTCAATAACTTTATTTCAATAACTTTATTAGATAACTTTATTTCAATAACTTTATTAGATAACTTTCTTTCAATAACTTTATCAGATAACTTTATTACAGTAACTTTATTAGATAACTTTATTTCAATGTTACACGGCGCTAGCAGTGTTCCTGCCGAGTCTGCCGGTAACGGTGCTTGAGACCTGAAGTACAATTTAGTTGGCCACGGCACCAGGTGAGAATCTCAGGTGCACTGCTGCACTCAAAGATTCACACCAGAACATAAAAAATGAAAAGTTGAAGAATGACCCGAAGCATAAGGCTTGGGTGAATCCACCTTGTGAACAAAATAACAACAACAAATAAAAAATAAAATAATCTAAAAAAAATGATACTTTGGGATCAGAGTTGTGATGAGGTTCACCCGCAATCACCAATTCGTGACTGAGTGTAGTGGTCCGGATCTTACTCCGGTACATTCAATCCCCAACCAGCCAGTACAACACTCACTTTCGCAAATAACACATGATTCTCAAATACACAACACAACATTTAATAACGTTCTGCGAGATTTAAACAGATCCGGCGCTCTCTAGGCGCATAGACAATTGCCCCTCATATGTGGGCAGCATACGGTGTCACACTTTACTGTCGGATAACGCAGCCGACTGAGTCTTAACCGGACTATCTGAACAAGAGATACTACTCGTTTACACACTAAATAGAGCTGCAGGTGATATTCATATACAATTGCTTAGAGAATGAAAAAATTATATGCAAACGATCACATTAAAAATACTCGCGACACAAAATACACAAGCACGTTAATTTGCGGTATAAGATTATAGGTGCGAAATACTGCCAAAGTTAATTAACTAAATCTAATAAGCATGCACATGCAGAACCCTGCCCCGCTGACGTTGGTCCTGAACCAAAGTTAAAAGAAACTGTCCCGCCCAGCGGAATTTGTGGCCACACCCTCTCCCTTATTCATGTAAAAAAGTAATCAGGAAATGGACCCTGTAAGAAATTGAAATCTGTATGTGCAGGTATTTCCTCTGAGGTTCAGTCACTCAGCATTACTGCATCTATGTCCATGCAGCTTTGGGTGTCGGGATGGCACAAGTTCGCAGATGTGCGAAGAAAGAAAAAGGAAATATTCATCTACTTACAGTTACGTGACTTTGCTGTGCAAATCCGTTGTGCATCACATAATATCACACGACACAAAAAAAAAACACACACACAGACACTTGCACCATGTGGCAGCACCGATGATTCAACACTTCACTTTGACGCTTGATGTAAATGAAGCACACAATTAAAAATGGTAATATCACGCCGCACTTTGTTGCAATGATTAGAGTGCACACTGATCTATTCTCGTGACGATTTGAAGGTGGGCGTTAAGCAAAATAGGCCCTCTCACATCTGATGTTGCGGTTTCCAAGATTAATTTTCTCGGCCGAGCGAAATCAGACGTGCTTTTACCTTAAGCGTATATCGGCAACTCAACATTTCACCTGTATATTTGTTAGGTATCGAAGCCACCGCTCTTACGCTCATATTTTTCTTTCGACATGTTTTTATCCCGTCGCACTTACACGTAGTGGCTTCGCTGCTTACGCGACCACACACACGCACACATGGGGCCTCGCTTCACCCCGTAAGACAAGCGCATCTCTTCACTTCCTCCACAGTAGGGGATGAATGGGGGTGACGATTCCACACTGCAGTGGTTGGCATCCGAACCCGACTTTGCTTGGCTTCGCTTCTCATTGGAATGACCACTGTCCACTCGCAGACTTCTTAATTCCCCTGTAACTTGGCTTTCATTAGGCCAAACAGTCGCTGAGTTCCATTACGCTCCAGCCTAGAAATTTCTGCTTTATCCTGCGGATTTAGGCATTCTGCTGTCTTTATGGCAAACTGGCATCTCCAGCTGCCTCGAGTTGTCTCCATTTCTTACCAAATGCGGGGAGGTTTGCTGCTTCATTTTTCCCAATTCATTTTTTGCAGATCCAAGGCATCCAGCCTTTCACATCGGAGAGCGCACAGACAACTCAACTTTCTTCCTTATTTTCATGCCAAGTGCGAACTCTTATTTTTCTGCACGGACCACACAGAGAGCAATTGTTCTCGAAAATGCCCCAAACAATCGACGAATTTACGATTATTCGCTAAACCTTTCGTCCCCTATCTTCATTCATTCCTACTCAAGTGGCTCATTCGATACGTATTCCTCTTTCCCTTTCCGTGTTGCATTGGCTGCCCGTCAGCTGCGCCCTGATATTTATGACCTAACAGAGCTATTCTGAGACCACCCAGCCAGAGAGAGAATTCTTCGCCTCTTTTCTTTCCAAACCCCCAGATAAAACTTTATCTGCTGTTTACACTTTTAAACTCCAATCAAGCCTCGAACAATTAATACTTAATTAATTTCACACATCAACCACGCCCATTAATTACTAAATTAATGGCGGGGGTGGGTCGTAACATCGGCCCCTCCTCAAGAAATCTAGAAGTCCTCTTCTGGGCCTATCGCTTTGCTCTTATCAATTTCCAGAGCAACCATTGAGTGCTACCTTTTCCCACAGGTAGAAATAATTCAAAATGGCAAAAATATTGCGTTTCTTGCCTTCAAGAGCATTGGAGCGACTTCCCAATTATCCCGCAATTTTGTTAATTAATTTAGAGAACATCCGAAAGAAAAAACAACGTAAATGAGAAATAAATAAAAAAACTGAACTGTAAAAGAACATGTGAGCCTGCCGAACTGTGATTCCTAGCTGCCTCATACAATACGCGACATGGCGGACAAATTTTAAAGTTTTCTTCAGGTTTTAGGATGGGGGGGTGTCCACTGTAACATCAATAACTTTATTAGATAACCTTATTTCAATAACTTTATTTCAATAACTTTATTTCAATAACTTTATTACAATAACTTCATTAGATAACTTTGTTTCAATAACTTTATTTCAATAACTTTATTAGATAACTTTGGTTCAATAACTTTATTAGATAACTTTATTTCAATAACTTTATTAGATAACCTTATTTCAATAACTTTATTTCAATAACTTTATTTCAATAACTTTATTACAATAACTTTATTAGATAACTTTATTTCAATAACTTTATTAGATAACTTTTTTTCAATAACTTTTTTAGATAACTTTATTACAATAACTTCATTAGATAACTTTGTTTCAATAACTTTATTTCAATAACTTTATTAGATAACTTTGGTTCAATAACTGTATCAGATAACTTTATTTCAATAACTTTATTAGATAACTTTATTACAATAACTTTATTAGATAACTTTATTACAATAACTTTATTACAATAACTTTATTAGATAACTTTATTACAATAACTTTATTAGATAACTTTATTACAATAACTTTATTACAATAACTTTATTAGATAACTTTCTTTCAAAAACTTTATTAGATAACTTTATTTCAATGACTTTATTAGATAACTTTATTTCAATGACTTTATTAGATAACTTTATTACAATAACTTTATTAGATAACTTAATTTCAATAACTTTATTAGATAACTTTATTTCAATAACTTTATTAGATAACTTTATTTCTATAACTTTATTAGATAACTTTATTTCTATAACTTTATTAGATAACTTTATTTCAATAACTTTATTAGATAACTTTATTACAGTAAATTTATTAGATAACTTTATTTCAATAACTTTATTAGATAGCCTTATTTCAATAACTTTATTACAATAACTTTATTAGATGACTTTATTTCAATAACTTTATTAGATAACTTTTTTCAATAACTTTATTACATTAACTTCATTAGATAACTTTATTTCATTAACTTTATTACATAAATTTGTTTCAACAACTTTATTTCAATAACTTTATTAGATAACCTTATTTCAATAACTTTATTTCAATAACTTTATTTCAATAACTTTATTACAATAACTTTATTAGATAACTTTATTTCACTAACTTTATTAGATAACTTTGTTTCAATAACTTTATTTCAATAACTTTATTAGATAACTTTGGTTCAATAACTTTATTAGATAACTTTATTTCAATAACTTTATTAGATAACTTTATTACAATAACTTTATTAGATAACTTTATTACAATAACTTTATTAGATAACTTTATTACAATAACTTTATTACAATAACTTTATTACAATAACTATTACAATAACTTTATTAGATAACTTTATTACAATAACTTTATTAGATAACTTTATTTCAATAACTTTATTAGATAACTTTATTTCAATGACTTTATTAGATAACTTTATTTCAATGACTTTATTTCAATAACTTTATTAGATAACTTTATTACAATAACTTTATTACGATAACTTTATTACAATAACTTTATTAGATAACTTAATTTCAATAACTTTATTTCAATAACTTTATTAGATAACTTTATTTCTATAACTTTATAGATAACTTTATTAGATAACTTTATTTCAATAACTTTATTAGATAACTTTATTAGAGTAAATTTATTAAATAACTTTATTTCAATAACTTTATTAGATAACCTTATTTCAATAACTTTATTTCAATAACTTTAGTAGAGAACTTTATTTCAATAACTTTATTAGATAACTTTATTTCAATAACTTTATTACAATAACTTTATCAGATAACTTTATTTCAATAACTTTATTAGATAACTTTGTTTCAATAACTTTATTAGATAACTTTATTTCAATAACTTTATTAGATAACTTTATTATCTTAAACGTGTTGCAGTGCAACGAGGATACAGCCCACCTTTCATTATAGACCAGGCTGCAACAAAATTCCGGAAACCAAAGCCTATCTCCACGTTAACTCCTGTGATGTGCCCATTGCTAGAAAAATTTGTCATTATTTTATTTTCCCGTGGCATTGTTTACAAAATTTCAAAAAACCTGTAATATTAAAGTAATTTTAAATATATAAACAGAATGTACTTTTTAGGATCAAAGGACTATGTTGAAGACAAAAACTTGTGGGAAATTTATCAAATTCCATGTGAATGTGGCGCTTCCTGTATTGGACAGACTTGCATTTTCGATTGAAGGAGAACAAAACCTACATTTGGAACTGTGACCTCAAGATGTCATCGATGGCTAAACACTGTTACGAAAAGAACCATAAATGTCTCTTTGAGGAAGCAAAACTAATTGACAAGCCAGATTCAATCACTAAACTTGATATTTTGGGAGCTTTCCATATACTGTATATCAGAAGACTTCTGACAGAAGTCTTCGCAACTTGTTAATGGCATGGCATCCACACCATTTCTATCAAACGCGTGGGATCATCTAACCAAAACCCGTGACTGTAAACACCGTTTATGATATTATATAAAATTTGAAGATTTACGTGCCATTCGTCCTGATGAAGCTAGTTCAATACCCAGCGAAACCATGGGCGACTTGAAAAATAAATATATTCGTGACAAACCACGTTGTATTCTCTTAGTACTTACGATTCAACTTTCTTTCTATTTTGAGATCAGATTTTAGCTTGAGCATCTGCAGATGGATTTTCATAGCTACATGACATTTCATAGATGTGAATGTCATTTCTTACGTTCGTCAAAAACTGAATAATATGTAATAATATTATTATACAATTATATTTTTATTTTTTTATAATATTTTATAATAAATAATAAGAAATCCGTAACCAAGCCTCCAAAATGTTCCACATAATACTGAAATTCGGAATATCTCGCTTCATTTCACATTTGGATCTTTCAAAAAGAGAAATCATCATTATCTTTCAGATATTCGTCTTCCTTGTGTTACTTCTTTTGTTTAATGAATTGAATTCCCCGCTTTCGTCGCTGAAATTTCCGAGCAAAATAGATGTATTTATTTCCAGTGTGAAATTGATGCTTTGGCACCGTGCCAAGATCTTCTCCCTCACTCTGCGTGCACCTGCCTTGCCACACTCTTAAAGTTATGATAGGCGTTTTTTCTACAACCGAAGTTCGGGCGTTTCCGCTTTCATTGTCCCATCAATTATTACTTCTGTACAATGGAAGGACAAAAAGGGCGCATAGGCATTTTTGGAATGCTGATAACACGAGAGAAAGAAATAGGGCTGCTGAACAATTTATATCGCATCTGACAAGATATAAAGTGATATAAGGTAATACAATTCTTTCTACTGTTCTTGCAAAAAAGAAACAACTTTCCCTGAACTTTTCCCTTGATTATCCATTACATAAACATTTCAGATAAATCAACATACAAACCGGATTGGTTATTGTATGCTTAAAGTACCATAATTTTCTTAAAACACGCTAACATAGAGAATGACAAGAAAGTTATGCAGCAGGAATGTTTTACAAATAAAAGATAAATCGATTTCTTTACAAAGTGGAGTAATTTGATGGTTTTTACCTTCGTAGAAATAGTTTTTTTTAATTCAGCAGCAGGTGACATATGAGACTCCTGAAATGTAAAATTGCAAAGTATTTTCAAGATTGTCATTCTTTCGGGAAGATAAATACAAAATAACCTGTTCTTTCCCCTTTAATTCTTTGGTTGTCAGACTTGTCAGGAATGTCATTTAGAAACGTGTTTCTGATACAAAATTTTATGCCTTCTCCATGTTTCGACTTCGAAAATTTTGAATTGCACGAATACGTACGGTAAACTTTAAATCCAGATTTCATTATTTTCGCCTAAAAATTCATAAATGAAACTATTTGAGAAGTGGATTTCTTCCCTTTTTTTCCGAAAACCATAACGAACTGCTAGCAGCATTGTTACATAACTTACAAGGGGACATTACAGCTGACCACCAACCGATTTGGGTGATTTTTTTTAATTAAAGTAGAGGCGAAATGAGGAAATATATGTCCCAGCATTTGGTCTAATGCGTCGTATTTTCGGACTAAAAAGATTATAACGATCTGTTGCGCATCATCGCACCGTAGAAGCTTAAAACAGTAAGCAAGCGGTACACCATTTTGCGGTTACGCGTAAAGTTAGCAAAAATACAGTTGCGTCTCTATATAACGAAGTCCCATTGTTCCACTTAAAAACTTCTTTATAAAGAAAATTCGTTAAACAAGTTAGTAAAATCATGCAATGCTTTGATAATAATACGCTTTCCAACATACCAGAAATCATTACTCAAGTTATGAGGATAATGGCTGTGGAATAAATCTCAATCCTGTGCCCTGAACTTTGATCCCATTTCGATGATATTCAATAGAACCAGTTCAGTATAACTCCACCATAACATGATAACGTTTTGTCGCAATCGAAGCATTTTTACGTAAGTTATGATGCATAAGGGCTATGGAATAGATCCCGCTCCTGTGTCCTACCTTTTGACCCCATTTCGCCCATTTTTCAACAGGATTCGTCCCCAGGCAGGCCCCTACAACATACTAACATTTCATCCAAATCGAAGCAGTTTTACGTAAGTTACGACGCATAATGGCGATGGAAGTGATTTTGCTCCTATGTCCTGACCTTTGACCCCATTTCGTTCACTTTCGACAGGGTTCCTTCTCAGGTGTTCCCCTACCACATACTAAAATTTCATTGAAATGCAACGATGTTTACGCGAATGATCGTGCGAACGGGCATACGCACACAACGCGTGACGTAATGAGGCAGATCGGAATCGCGACCATCTGCTCGCAAGAGTGTGACGTTATAAAACTTTAATAGGATCCACACACAACGCGTGACGTAATGAGATAGATACCGTGACCGCGCGCGCCGACATCTCAATCGCGAGATTGTGACACCATACGATTTCTAATCATGCGTAACATTAATGGGACGACGCCATGACACTAAAAACGTGGTAATTCGAGGCGGTTATTTAACGCACTAAACTAAATCGATTTCTAGTACCAGAAAACGGTAGGTTAACGACTTTCATCAAAATCCCTAGAGCCGTTTTCAAAATAAAATTTACATACATACAAGAATTGCTCCTTTAATAGTATGGGATAAAGGCGATAGAATGAATCTCGATCCTATGTCCTGACCTTTGTCCCCATTTCGTCCATTTTCAATAGGATTCGTCCCCAGGTTGTCCCCTACCACATACTAAAGTTTCATCGAAATCGAACCATTTGTACGCGAGTTATCAGACAGACGCACCGACAAAGTTGGAGCATATACGCTTCTTCAACCTACGGTTGGAAAGCGTAAATAAAAATTAATATAAATTTTAAAAACGAGATAAAATACACCGAGGAACCATTACATCATGACAACCCCGAGCCCTGGTCAAAGCGATGGCTTCTGATCATTCCTCCGAAAGAGGACTGAGTTCGAATCCCAGTAAGGCATGGATGTTGTGTTTGTCTTACGGCACTGGTCGATTAAAAATGAACTGAATGTATTTTGTTCTCTTGATGCATACAAAACAAATCAGTAAGAGACATTACTTGTTACATAAAGTTAAATAATTGGACATAGTGTTTATTGAGGTGTACAAATTAGCAGATCAGTATTAAAGTGTTCATCAACAACTGCAACTGCCGAAATAAGTTTTTCCGTATTAAAAAGAATCAAGATATATCTTAGAGCCACACAAGAACATGTACATTCGAGCAACTTCGCTGGTTTTTTAATAGAGAAAAACATTAATTTTAAATATGAAAAAGCAGTCGAAAGATACCTTTTTGTGAAAACGTGACCCTCAAGTTCCCACAAAAGGAAAGAAGAATGAAGGTCATGTAAAAATAAGGGTTCAAATCTTAACCCCCATAATTATTTGGTACCATGTTAGCAATAGCATGTACCTAAAATTTATTAAAAAAATGTAACTTCTATTTTTTAACAATTAAGAAATAAAGTTCGCAATTTTTAAAATAACATAGGGACTGAGGGAGTAGGGTAAGATAGCTAGGGTCTCGGACCCAAGATACGCTACTGGATATGAGACAATAACAAATTGTGAAGAAAAGTAAACTGTAATTGCGTAATAAATATCCATACAGGCCTATTCATCAAAGCGAAATGCTTTCCTAAGCATGTGAACTGGCTTGCAGCTTCGTTGTACCTGCCAAGATTAGTAAGCAGTTACAAAGTATATTTACCAATTATTTAGAAAGTAATGAATTGCGAAGACAGTAAATTTCGAAATATCCACGCAAGTCTATTCACCAAAGCGAAATGGTTTTTCTAAGCACGTGCTACCTCGCTGTATCTACCAAGATTAATTGTCGGCGTCGACTTTGATTCCTGACATGCGCAAATCCGAGATAACGAAGATTGCAACTGCGCATCAAAATGGCGCCCCCCGTTTCAGACGTATTGTGTGAAAAACGTATGGAAAGTGACAGAGCTTTCATGACGACAACAAGTGGAATAAATCTTGACGTAGACATTCCGAAATTCGTAGCGTTATATAATCCGCAAATGCTCCGATGATGTGCAGGCAAATTTTAAAAGACATGTAAGTTCTGCAAACGAACGAAACCGAGAATGTGTCCGAGAAAGCAGTGTTGATGGGCAAATCCATGGCTGAAGCCATCATTAACGTGTTGTAGAACTTGGAAATGGTGCGTAGGGAGGAGCAGCTCTTAAGTGAGGAACCTTTACCACAAACACCGGAAATATCTTCTGGCAAGTGTGGTGTGCCTGTCCCGCAGGACGCACACGACCAAACGCCCGATAGCAGCGAGAACGAACGTCTGCGTAGCTCAGGTGGTAGAGCAACTTGTTCCGGAATAAGAGGACTCGGGTTCGATTCCCGGCGTGGACCAAAATGACGGAGAAATTTACTTGGTTATACAAGTCAATATCACACGTCATGAAAGAAGACCATTTCTCTTCCACTTCTTCGATTCCGGAAAGTGTGGACGAATGTGAACTCGAGGGCAAAAATAAAATAAGTTAGTAAAATCATACAATGCATTGATTATGATACGCTTTGCAACATTATAGAAATCATTATTCAAGTTATGAGAATAATGGCTCTGGAATAAATCTCGCTCCTGTGTCCTGACCTTTGACCTGTTTCGATGCTATTCAAGAGGACCAGTTCAGTATACCTCCGAAACAACATGATAAAGTTCTGTCGTAGTCGAAACATTTTTACGTACATTATGATGCATACGGGCGATGGAATGGATCCCCTCCTATGTCCTGATCTTTGACCCCATTTCGTCCATTTTCAATAGGGTTTGTCCCCAGGTGGTCCCCTACCACATACTAAAATTTCATCGAAATCAAACCATTTTTACGCAAGTTATGGTGCGGACAGACGGACAAAGCTGGAGCATATACGCTTCTTTAACCTACGGTTGGAAAGCGTAACGAAAAGGCTAAATTTCATTCGACAAGAAAATTAAAATCGTACAGCTTGCTAACAGCTTCCAAAGTAGAATTTAATTTTTTTATATTAACGAGGATGTACTGCATTACAACGGAAGGTAGACCTGAAAAAATGGGAACAAGAAACTAAACGGAGAAGCGAATAACACGGAAAATATGGCATGATCAACAAATGGATCTTCGATCGATTTCGTGAGGCTATGGAGAAAACGCAGTCGGTAACTACCCGCATGGTACAACAATGGGCTTCTGCTTAAATAGTTCAATATCAATTGGACAATTTTCGTTTTACAGCATCACAATGATGGGTTGAAAAATTCAAATTGGTTCATTGCATTCGTCAGCGAAAAGGGACATGTTACAACCAGTCATAACATGCATTGAATTTTGTCAACTGTTATTGCCGAAGCAGAGAAGTTCCAAAAACTTCTTTCGCGACTGATCAATGACTTCCTATTGATTACGTCAATAATACTGATCAAACATGATGCCAGTATAGAAACGATGAGCACAGGATACTTTCTGTGCGTGGAGAAAAAACAACAGAGGTATTCTTGGGATATTAGCTCATAGCCCGTGCCATGCACGGTTGAAAAGCCGTGACTGGAATTTTTATATTATAACACGAATCGTAAAAGACATATACATAAAAGTTATATAATAAGATACATCTGTAATATGTGTGGCTTGTGCTTCTTCAAAAGTTGCATAGGTTTTATGAAGATTGGTTTGCATACCATAATTTTTATGAAATAAAATAACGCTGATTCCTTTTGATGAATTTATTTTTATGAAATAAAGTAACGCTGATTCCTTTTGATGAATTCATTTTTATGTAAAAAAACCGCTGATTTATTTTGATGAATTCATTTTTTTGAAATAAAGTAACGCTGATTCCTTTTGATGAATTCCTTTTTATGAAATAAAATAACGCTGATTCCTTTTGATGAATTCCTTTTTATGAAATAAAATAACGCTGATTCCTTTTCATGAATTCCTTTTTATGAAATAAAGTAACGCAGATTCCTTTTGATGAATTCTTTTTATGAAATAAAGTAATGCAGATTCCTTTTGATGAATTCCTTTTTATGAAATAAAGTAACGCAGATTCCTTTTCATGAATTCCTTTTTATGAAATAAAGTAACGCAGATTCCTTTTGATGAATTCCTTTTTATGAAATAAAATAACGCTGATTCCTTTGATTAATTCCTTTTTATGAAATAAAGTAACGCTGATTCCTTTTGATGAATTAATTTTCGTGACATAAACTAACGCTGATTCCTTTTGATGAATTCCTTTTTATGAAATAAAATAACGCTGATTCCTTTTGATGAAATAAAATAACGCCAATTCCTTTTAATGAATTTCTATTTATGAAAAAATAACGCTGATTACTTTATAAGATCCATTTTATGTAAAAAATAACGCTGATTCCTTTTGATGAATTCCTTTTTATGAAATAAAATAACGCTTATTCCTTTTTATGAAATTACTCTGCAATGCGAAGAAAAGGAAATAAAACACAACATAACAACAACGTAACAGAACAAACGTAGCAAAAAGTTGTTCTTGCACGGTTGTATAGCCACAGGTGAAGTTGTTTCTCTTACAAACTTTGTTTTATTTTTCAGTATTTCTCCTTGATTTTACGTATCGTGCGATGGTGGGAAGCTTAGTTCCGATTTCGGTCACCGGATAAAAGCAGATGGCCCTGCAAGTATTGAATGACGTTAGAGCATTAGAAACAGACGTACCCTACTAAATAAGTTTTGTTTTAACAAAGTAACACATAGTTACACAGCGCAGTATGCATTGAGTGCTTCTAGAACATTGCTTCCAAACGTTTCCTATGTATGCAAGAGTCTCGAGGACAATTTGGAACTAGTTTGCCCAAGATTGTGGAAGGACTAACGGCGGAATGTGGAAACGTATTCGTAACGTCGTCCAAATTAGGGATATTAACAAAAGAGCATTTCAGCAGTTCGTGAAGAACATTATCCGACCATTTTGAGAAGAAGAGAAGTTTCTATTGATCTTGAATTCATGGGGAAATCAAACAGATCCAGCATAATTTAACAGTGTCTTCACAAAGGACGACAGCACCTGTTTTTCTATAGTTGAAATCATACCACCACATTGTACCCCATACTGTTGACCTTGTGATGGTGACAGTATGGGGCACAATGTCAAGTGAAAGCTTTTATTTAAAAAGTTACAAAACTCTGTTGAACTTTTAAAAGGAAACAGGCATTTAAACAAGCAAGAAGATGCCCCGAAGATCCATTCATTGATACATCATCAACTTTCTGCTCCGATTTTCAATAATATGTTACAGTACGCTTGATTTGCGGTGTAGTTATTACATAAGATGAATCGAAAGTTTTGCCATATTTGCATAAACGCATGTGCTGCTGCGGGTATGCCACGTGTTTGAACCTGTTCAAGTCGCGCACTGCAGTCAATCGAAAGGGATATCAAGTGGTAGTCGTTGCTGTGAACAGCACTGCATGCCGTCGTTCTCGCTGTGGTTGGGGCGCTTAAGAGATGAACAGCCACAAACGGCTGATTAGGGAATGCCGCCCCGGTGGCGCAGTGGTCTAAGGCGCTGGCCTCTGATCATTCGTCCGTAAGGGGTCTGGGCTCGAATCCCGGTCAGGCATGGATGTTGTGTTTGTCTTACGACACTGGCTCTCTCCCTTCCCTGGAACCAGTGACCCTAAATTAGGGACGGGCGACTGCTTATAGCCCATTGAGTTGCTCACGGTGGTCGTTAAACCTCTAATAAAAAAAAAAAAAAAAAAAAAATTAGGGAACTTTTGCTTTACGAGTTTGAACTCGTCCGTAACGCTGCTCAAGCATTACGAAACATTTGTCATGCGAAAGAGGAAGGTTCCGTGGACCATTTTTCGAGTAAATTCTAATGAAGGCAGTATTAAAATTATTTAAATATAAAAAAATAATTTAAAAACTATAATGGATATTAGGTAAAATAGGGAAAACATCTGATATTTCCGGATATTCTTGATATTCGCGAAATTAGAGAAAAAAACCCTAAAATTCAGGGAAATTCGCGCCCCGAAACAATTACTATATTACCTCTCCCTGTCGGGTATCAGCGAACCACTACTAGGTCTTATTCGCAGTAGTGGGTAAAAGTTAAAAAGGTCAAAATTCCATACTAATCAATTCACTTTCTAATTTTCGCCTAGTGGTGTCAACAATGAATTTGGATTCCCTAACTAAGGGTCTCCAAGCTCAGGGTCGACAAATGCATCGCGTTGTGTTTCATATGAATCAGCATGGGGTTTCCATGCTCATTCATATGCCGCAAAGAAGTTAAAATAAAAAGTCGCATGAATAAAAATAATGAAATCACAAATTTAACTCTAATGAGATTTGTAGAAATGATCTGAGTGACACGTAAATAAAAAAAATTAACTGTTTATTTCTTCTTAAAATATGGTCTTAAAGCTAGGTACAATGTACCGGTGAGGTTGCTTGCTTTAGCTAAACAATTCAGTTTTAATTTCGAACGGATATAATGCACTTAATATTATACAACTGACTTTAAACTTTAGTTACTGGTTTAAACTAGGAGCGGTACGCCAGAGGAAAAAATTGTTAATGCACTTTGTGAGAGACTTTCGGGTAACTGGTCCTGCATAGCACATGCAAAGCTATGAGGCATGAATCAGAAATGCGTAAGACAAATGTCATCATACCCTCTTTTCCTTGAGAAGCCCCGATCGCAAATCTGGGTTGCCGGCTGGTCCGTTCTCTTCTTGGTTGGCGGTGAACCTCATCGACTATGCTCTAAAATATTTGTTACTTCATTTCTCTATTTTGGAAACATCTCTCCTCCGAAACCGCTGAGACCTCTCTTCTGCTCAGACTGCAATTCTCTAGTGTTTCCTCTGTTAAGTTATTTTTGAAACTCTCTGTAGTCGACTCTCCTCTCAGTCTTCATTCCGTTTTTAATTCTCTTTTTCCCGTGTCCGGCGTCCATCTTGGGGCGTGACGGCCCGGCCGTCCGAATCGCGTCGGGTTATGTCATTGGCCCTCACAGATAGCCCTGCTACGCGATTCGCTGGCTATCCGTTCAGTTCGGGTCACTTTCCCAAAATTTATGTCTTCTTTCAGCTGTCAACTTGTCTTCGCACCTTTTTGGTTAATTGACCTCGCCTAGCTACTTAGAAGCGAAGATTGTCACGTAGGTATTTCCGGCTACGTGACTTATCTCAGATTTTGTCGCTACTTTGGACAATGCAGAGACCCTTGCAATAGTAGCTGGAGAAAAGGGGTGACGCCCCCAAGAGGATTTATTGCGCTCCTGCCATTCTCTTCGTTTCTTTGAGTTTCGTGGAGAAAAATAACTGTGAATGTCTTCCTTTCTCTTCCTTCCCATCTGGGATTTTCATCAGGTTTCCGTGAGAAAAAAAAAATATAATTTTCCCCTTTTCGTTATGCTTGAGTGCAATTAGGACTGACCCAATTATCAACCTAAACTTTCGGGTAGCCTGGCTCAGCTTCAATGGAAAGTAATTTTTATCATTGATATTCTATTTTGGCAATTTAAATATTTATTTCCTACCGCCTTAGAGTAAAAAAAAAAATAATAATAAATGATCAAAATTATACGGATGTAATTTAAATGTTACGGGGATATAGAAAATTCCGCGGTAACAACTAGCCTAATGATGATCTTAACAAATATTCATTATTTGGTTCATTTCGCCATTTTTTAAAATGCAATCAAGAAAATTGATGATATGCACTGAAAGTAGACCCCAAATTAATCTGTTTACAAATATTTACCAGAACTGTATAAACTGTGATATCTGTTCCAATTGCTTTTTTATATGCTTTTCGCGTGACGATGTTCCTAGTCGATCTCGAATAAATATCGTCTTTTGCTAATATATTCGTGCAATTATTTGCTAGTTTTGGTGAACGATTAATGCTGAACGAATAATCGTGTCATACCAAGCAACAATAGACAGCGAGTCTCACAAATCATGATTTAATGCCACTTCAGTAATAAAAACGTCCTTTCGAGGTTTTGGGTAATAGCTTCGCTCAAACCACCGAGTGTCGAAACAACTAAACAAAAATACAACAAACAGGAGAAATAAAAAGTGACTGCGTTAATACGTTTGCCGCATTTCCATTGTCGAACAGAAAACCACTGTCAAAACAAAGTCGCTGTAACTATGGAGACAGTGACTAATTAGCTGCTGTACAACCACAATGAATACAGAGTGAACCCGAACAGAGACGAATGGTTCTTGAGCATTGAAGTGGGCAACACAATAACGCTCACCTACAATTCTCAAAAGTTACGCAATGTGAAAGGAAACCATATCATCAGACCGCACTCACTAAGGGGAATTAATGCGGATCTACTTGCCTCCATGTAAATATACTTCCGGGGACAATAGCTTGAGCTGCCAACATGACAAATTTACTTAATTCCAGTTATGATAGCTGAAAGAAGAATAAAAGATTGCAGAGGAGCAAAGTTAAAAGGCATAACATTAGTACGTGTCTTGGTTGTCAGTGAAAGTGTCTATTTTCATATATCGCTCAGCTCTCCATCTTGCATTTACATATGTAACATTCTTTTACGTCGCATGAGAAGAATGCTTCTCAAAATTATTCATTTATCTTGGAAGAGCTTTCGCTGAAGGGTAATAGATTTTTCTTTGTAGCAGTTTCCAGGTAATCATATATCTTGAAAATCAATGACTTTTTCGTTTGACGTGTGCTGAATATGGCGTTAAACTTCCGAAAGAAAATAATGTCAAGAGGTTTTAGATGGAAAATTAAAAACTCTAATTAAGAGGGTTCCACAGAATAATAAGTAGCTCAAAGATAAAATGAGTTACGTCACAGAATTTTCCATTGCTGTATCCACATTCATCTTTAAAAAGTTTGAATTTCCAGAAAAAAAATAGAATTTCATTATTTTTGCCATAAATTCAACAAGCATGGGATATATCCTAATAAGACCATGAGTAGGAAAACAATTCGGATGAATAACATTCGAAAAAAAGGAAAAATGTTTATAAAATTGGAATCCAACGCTTACTGAAGAGCAAATTATTTGCTTCTTGAGTACTTCCCTCTCTGACTTACAAAAAAGAGACCTGAAGTTTGACCAAAGAAATGGCTAATATGTTTGTAATACATAAAGAAAACCGTAGAGAAGGATGCTAGTATTACAGTGAGAGAGAGAGAGAGAGAGAGAGAGAGATAGATAGAAAGAAAGAAAGAAAGAAAGAAATAGAAATAGAAATAGCGAGAGAAGGAGAGAGATAGAAAGAAAGAAAGAAAGAAATAGAAATAGAAATAGCGAGAGAAGGAGAGAGATAAAAAGAAAGAGAGAGATAGAGATACAGAGAGAGGGAGACACAAATAGAAAGAGAGAGGGGGAGAGAAAATGAGGGAGATAGAGATAGAGAGAGGGAGGGGGAGAGAAAGTGAGGGATATAGAGATAGAGAGAGGGAAGCACATATATATATATATATATATATATATACTAAAGAGCAAAACTGAAGACTAAGGAAAAAAATTTTAGAATTTAAAATGAAGGGTGCAAAATAACCTGAAAATCAAAACGCGCAACGCAGCAGTTTTGAAAATTCAGAATTCACATTCTATAAAGAAGATACCTAAGCAAAAAAATACATATATAATTTTGACTCACACCTAGTACAACATAGAAAAGGTTATGTATCTACCTGTGTGATCAAAAGGAAAAAAGATAAAAAAATAAAATAAAACAACTGAATGTAGAAGGTGTCGAGAATACTGAGCCTTGGCTTTATCAAGGACCAGCAAAAACTCTGCATTTTCTCACTTCCACAAAGACCTAGTTGGAAATGGGTTTCTGCAAGGCCATAGATGCAAGTAACATTCCCACCTAAAATAGTTTAAAAAATATATATATAAGTCATGTCCTCCTTAGAGTTGCATGACCTAGCACTAGTTAACAATTTCGCTTGCATCCATTAACCTTCCTGGCCTGACCCATACTCTTCATCTGTTACTATTAAACAGAGAGAAGAAGATTAAAGAGAACTCAAGCTGTGAGAGTGACATAATAATTAGAAATGATTTTCAGCCATAACGAAATTCCAAGTTCGTTTGAGAGAGAATTTAAACCTGAAAATCAATGCAAAAGAAATCCAAATTTTACATTGCAATTAAAAAAGGAAATGTTAATTTATAACGAACAGATTTTTGAAAGAAAACTTGAGTCTAAAACCCCTACTCTACAACTTATGACAACACGAAAACGAGAATAAGTTAAAGATAATAATTAACTAAAGAAAACTTTGTGAAAGTTATATACCTTAAACAGTTAGTTGCAATATGTACAAAGTATTTCAGCAGTGCTTTAAGTGCATAATTAATTAGTTATTAAGAACTTAACTACTTTGAAAAAACAGCGCATAGACAGCGCATAGAAAAGGAACAAGCTAAGCCATCTTCTGTTCCTAGGTACCCCAAAAGACGCTCAAAGTTACAAAGAAAAGAAAGAGTTAAAACCCGCAAAAATGTTAACAGACAAACCAATGCCTAAAAGTTGAAAAGCTAAAAAACGACAGAGAAAAGGTACATGAAGTACAAACATTGAACTTATAAAACCTGGAACCCAAAAACAAGGAAGAGAGCTTACCTCTTGTGTTACAAAAACTTTTCTCCTCACAAGAGAAGAACATGGCTGACCTCTTCTGCCACTTCCTAGACGCTGGGGGCAGTGAGGGTGGGGCTGATGGCCTCCTCATACAGCAAGAAACCAACGCGCGGAGATTTTAACCAGAGAAAAAAATATATAAACATAAGACTGTGGATCTGTATGATCAGAAAGAGCAGAATTAACTCTCCAGAATACATGAGAAATATTATAAAATACACGAGCAGTTTATTTAATAATCTTTGCATGTATTAAATCACCTTAGTGAGCTTCTATAGATTAATCAGAATCTTATTAATTTTAATGTTGGTTTTACTATTTTTAGTATAGCTATCCTAGTGATGAATAACTAGTTTTCTTTTTTATTTGTTTTTATTTTCTTTTATAAACGGATTTTTAAGCTTTTTTTGTGATTTTGTTTATATTATTTAATTTTTTGTTTTAATAGGACCGTCATATCCATAGCACTAAGGTTCCTTTAGGTAGTTAATAGGCATCCTCTAGCCAACTTCCTTACGGCTTTGATTGGTCAGAATCATATTATTAACTGTGTAGAAAATTAAAGCAGATCTGCCAACCTTACTCTATTATTCAGAATAATTTTTCTTAAAGTTCTTTTGATGAAAGAAGAAGGAATTTCGTTCTCTAGAAAACTTTCTAATAGTATATTAATGTGGTAATTGAAGTCCAAATTGTTGCTGCAAATTCTTGAAATTCTTAGGACCTGAGAAATTAGTACATTCTCAATTACTTTGGTTGAAATGTTATTATTCCAGTGTAGATATTTAATTACTTTGAAAGGAAAATTAACTCTTTTATCATAGAGGCTAATAGATGGGTTACCTCTGTTGAGCTTAATGCTTAAGTCTAGGAACTCAAGTTCCTGATTACTGTGGTTGGTTTTACATAAGTTAAGAGAGCTAGGATAGATATTATCAAAATCACTCTCTATAACTTCTGAATTATTGATACACAGCAGATCATCAATATATCTAAAAGTGTAAAGGTAGTTATCTGAGCAGGTGGGGTGATTTTTAATGAATTTATATTCCTTAAAGAACAGGAATAGATTAGCGATATGCGTGGACGTTGATGTTCCCATTGGAATACCGTTCACTTGCTTATAGAGAGTATTATTATATAAGATATGGTTATTTATTATGCAGCAATTGAGATAAGAGTTCCAAGTTCCTACATCAACAAATTGGTTATGTTTAAATTCTGCATACAGCTCTTTAAAGGTAGTGATTATATCTGATAGAGGCAGATTAGTATATAGGTTTTCAAAATCATAACTATTAATATCTAGGGGACAAACTTTGAGTATAGTAGAAATTACTTCTGCATTATTATTAATTATCCAAAAATCTCTGTACATCAAGTTAGAACAGTTTCTAATGTGTTTCAAAACCTTCTTTAAGACATCTTCAAAAGCAAGATCTATTTTCTTTTTATGACTCCTTACTCCACTAGCTATGAACCTGAACTTCACAGGATCCTTATGAAACTTAACCGTTGCAAAAAGAAATGGAAATTCAGGCTCATATCTTCTAGTTTGTGGAATTTTAAGTTTCTTGAAGAATGCCTTAAACCGATTTTCTAACTGCTTGGTGGAATAACTTACGGGCTCGTATGTTACTCTATTATTGAGTTCCATAGTTAACAATTCAAAATAGAACTTCTTACAGATAATTGCAAAATTATTGCTAGCTTTATCCGTAGTGGTAAAAATAAATTGGTCTTGCAGTTTGGAGAGGGACCTTTAGCTTCTCCAGAGAAAAAGAGATTTCTGTCGAAACAAAAGTCCAGACCTGCCAACTCACCGGTGAAGCTATTGATTATATTATATTTCCATTCTGCGAAGGCCTCAATAGGCTGATTGTACGTTAAACTGGTTTTTACGATGTATTTATTTACATCTTGAGTGAAGCTCTCAAGAATCCTTTCTTTGGAAATTGTGAAGGAAGGTCTGAATTTAGAGCCATACTCTAATAAATTCCTAAGCTTTTCATTTTCAACAAAACTCAAGTTTCCGGTGATAATATGGTTGTAATTCTTATCATAGTGAACTGTTTCTTTATGTTCATCACAAGAACAAGTAGTAATTACAGGAATGTAGCTCGAAGAGTTAAGTTTGTAGTTTTTAACTATTGACCCTAAGGTCTTAACATATTTAAAACTTACAATAGACTGGTGCCTGTAGATGGGAAAAAAATTGCATTATTGTAGAACAGCTTCCTTACATTGAGATTATCGTAGGCTTTATTTAGGAACCTGATGGTAACAAAATTACTGGAAAATTCTTTAAGAGAAATTTTATCTTTAAGAATATGTTTAAGAATGTCCAGAACCAAAGCAAAAACATGCTTATCAACATGGTCAGCAGTTTCATTCCAGAATTTGAAAAAACATTTAAGGACAGAGTGCTTGAAGGACTTGAGAATTTTGTAAGTATTTTTAACAAAATTAGTGCCAGTTTTAAAGCCTTCCAGAGTTTTTAGCAAGTTAGCAAAATCAACTTTGCTTGATGTGCGAAATAACCTCTGTCCTCTATTACCTCTAGAGCAGCTCTTATTATTAACAAGAAAGAAGAGTTCACGAATTGAAAATTTATGCTGATTATGCTTATTGTCAGATAGAGTGGAATTAAGGCCATAGGGATAAAGAGACTGATGCTGCAAAATTTCAAGGGATTCAGTTTCTAGCCGAGCATAGAGGTCAGGGATAATATGTAGTACCTCTATTTTCACTTTGTCAAAACCATGAGTATGGAAATGCTCTAATTCAAAGGTAGAGTACTGGTTGGCGTTTGTGGAGGGGTTCACTCCTGAATTAGAGAACTTGTTTACTAGAGACCTGTGACCATTAATCCTAAGATGAAGAGGATTTTTACTTTGGCCAATATAGCTAAGGTTGCAGACAGTACAGGTGAGCTTATAGATGGTATTGTAGGCTTTGCAAAACTTGTTGGAGCAATTATCCTCAACATAAGAATAGAGGTTAGGATCTGCAGATTTACATGTCAAACAACGTTTGTCATTTCATAACTTTAGATTACCTTTGCCAGCGAGTTCATACACTATGGGAAAGGGTGCTAGCCTAACCGAGCGGGAGGACTTAAAATATCTGAGCTGACCTCCAATCCTTTCATCGTCCTTAGAACTCCACTTGGGCCAAAACATACAAATTCTGAGCATACCAACTAGGAAAAGCTTTTTAGAAATAAGCAGTCCAAGAAAAGATCAAACTCGAGTATAAACTACACTCCAAAAAGCTGCATCCAAAACATACTAAAAAGAAAAATTAGAAAAAGAAAAAAACCTTAAGTAAAAAAAATAGTAATAAAAAAATATAAAAAAAATAATAATAAAACATTTCAACTAGAATTTGCGCATGAGCTGCTAAATAATAAATTGAAATTAGTTACTAAAGAGCAAAACTGAAGACTAAGGAAAAAGTTTTAGAATTTAAAATGAAGGGTGCAAAATAACCTGAAAATCAAAACGCGCAACGCAGCAGTTTTGAAAATTCAGAATTCACATTCTATAAAGAAGATACCTAAGCAAAAAAATACATATATAATTTTGACTCACACCTAGTACAACATAGAAAAGGTTATGTATCTACCTGTGTGATCAAAAGGAAAAAAGATAAAAAAATAAAATAAAACAACTGAATGTAGAAGGTGTCGAGAATACTGAGCCTTGGCTTTATCAAGGACCAGCAAAAACTCTGCATTTTCTCACTTCCACAAAGACCTAGTTGGAAATGGGTTTCTGCAAGGCCATAGATGCAAGTAACATTCCCACCTAAAATAGTTTAAAAAATATATATATAAGTCATGTCCTCCTTAGAGTTGCATGACCTAGCACTAGTTAACAATTTCGCTTGCATCCATTAACCTTCCTGGCCTGACCCATACTCTTCATCTGTTACTATTAAACAGAGAGAAGAAGATTAAAGAGAACTCAAGCTGTGAGAGTGACATAATAATTAGAAATGATTTTCAGCCATAACGAAATTCCAAGTTCGTTTGAGAGAGAATTTAAACCTGAAAATCAATGCAAAAGAAATCCAAATTTTACATTGCAATTAAAAAAGGAAATGTTAATTTATAACGAACAGATTTTTGAAAGAAAACTTGAGTCTAAAACCCCCTACTCTACAACTTATGACAACACGAAAACGAGAATAAGTTAAAGATAATAATTAACTAAAGAAAACTTTGTGAAAGTTATATACCTTAAACAGTTAGTTGCAATATGTACAAAGTATTTCAGCAGTGCTTTAAGTGCATAATTAATTAGTTATTAAGAACTTAACTACTTTGAAAAAACAGCGCATAGACAGCGCATAGAAAAGGAACAAGCTAAGCCATCTTCTGTTCCTAGGTACCCCAAAAGACGCTCAAAGTTACAAAGAAAAGAAAGAGTTAAAACCCGCAAAAATGTTAACAGACAAACCAATGCCTAAAAGTTGAAAAGCTAAAAAACGACAGAGAAAAGGTACATGAAGTACAAACATTGAACTTATAAAACCTGGAACCCAAAAACAAGGAAGAGAGCTTACCTCTTGTGTTACAAAAACTTTTCTCCTCACAAGAGAAGAACATGGCTGACCTCTTCTGCCACTTCCTAGACGCTGGGGGGCAGTGAGGGTGGGGCTGATGGCCTCCTCATACAGCAAGAAACCAACGCGCGGAGATTTTAACCAGAGAAAAAAATATATAAACATAAGACTGTGGATCTGTATGATCAGAAAGAGCAGAATTAACTCTCCAGAATACATGAGAAATATTATAAAATACACGAGCAGTTTATTTAATAATCTTTGCATGTATTAAATCACCTTAGTGAGCTTCTATAGATTAATCAGAATCTTATTAATTTTAATGTTGGTTTTACTATTTTTAGTATAGCTATCCTAGTGATGAATAACTAGTTTTCTTTTTTATTTGTTTTTATTTTCTTTTATAAACGGATTTTTAAGCTTTTTTTGTGATTTTGTTTATATTATTTAATTTTTTGTTTTAATAGGACCGTCATATCCATAGCACTAAGGTTCCTTTAGGTAGTTAATAGGCATCCTCTAGCCAACTTCCTTACGGCTTTGATTGGTCAGAATCATATTATTAACTGTGTAGAAAATTAAAGCAGATCTGCCAACCTTACTCTATTATTCAGAATAATTTTTCTTAAAGTTCTTTTGATGAAAGAAGAAGGAATTTCGTTCTCTAGAAAACTTTCTAATAGTATATTAATGTGGTAATTGAAGTCCAAATTGTTGCTGCAAATTCTTGAAATTCTTAGGACCTGAGAAATTAGTACATTCTCAATTACTTTGGTTGAAATGTTATTATTCCAGTGTAGATATTTAATTACTTTGAAAGGAAAATTAACTCTTTTATCATAGAGGCTAATAGATGGGTTACCTCTGTTGAGCTTAATGCTTAAGTCTAGGAACTCAAGTTCCTGATTACTGTGGTTGGTTTTACATAAGTTAAGAGAGCTAGGATAGATATCAAAATCACTCTCTATAACTTCTGAATTATTGATACACAGCAGATCATCAATATATCTAAAAGTGTAAAGGTAGTTATCTGAGCAGGTGGGGTGATTTTTAATGAATTTATATTCCTTAAAGAACAGGAATAGATTAGCGATATGCGTGGACGTTGATGTTCCCATTGGAATACCGTTCACTTGCTTATAGAGAGTATTATTATATAAGATATGGTTATTTATTATGCAGCAATTGAGATAAGAGTTCCAAGTTCCTACATCAACAAATTGGTTATGTTTAAATTCTGCATACAGCTCTTTAAAGGTAGTGATTATATCTGATAGAGGCAGATTAGTATATAGGTTTTCAAAATCATAACTATTAATATCTAGGGGACAAACTTTGAGTATAGTAGAAATTACTTCTGCATTATTATTAATTATCCAAAAATCTCTGTACATCAAGTTAGAACAGTTTCTAATGTGTTTCAAAACCTTCTTTAAGACATCTTCAAAAGCAAGATCTATTTTCTTTTTATGACTCCTTACTCCACTAGCTATGAACCTGAACTTCACAGGATCCTTATGAAACTTAACCGTTGCAAAAAGAAATGGAAATTCAGGCTCATATCTTCTAGTTTGTGGAATTTTAAGTTTCTTGAAGAATGCCTTAAACCGATTTTCTAACTGCTTGGTGGAATAACTTACGGGCTCGTATGTTACTCTATTATTGAGTTCCATAGTTAACAATTCAAAATAGAACTTCTTACAGATAATTGCAAAATTATTGCTAGCTTTATCCGTAGTGGTAAAAATAAATTGGTCTTGCAGTTTGGAGAGGGACCTTTTAGCTTCTCCAGAGAAAAGAGATTTCTGTCGAAACAAAAGTCCAGACCTGCCAACTCACCGGTGAAGCTATTGATTATATTATATTTCCATTCTGCGAAGGCCTCAATAGGCTGATTGTACGTTAAACTGGTTTTTACGATGTATTTATTTACATCTTGAGTGAAGCTCTCAAGAATCCTTTCTTTGGAAATTGTGAAGGAAGGTCTGAATTTAGAGCCATACTCTAATAAATTCCTAAGCTTTTCATTTTCAACAAAACTCAAGTTTCCGGTGATAATATGGTTGTAATTCTTATCATAGTGAACTGTTTCTTTATGTTCATCACAAGAACAAGTAGTAATTACAGGAATGTAGCTCGAAGAGTTAAGTTTGTAGTTTTTAACTATTGACCCTAAGGTCTTAACATATTTAAAACTTACAATAGACTGGTGCCTGTGGATGGGAAAAAATTGCATTATTGTAGAACAGCTTCCTTACATTGAGATTATCGTAGGCTTTATTTAGGAACCTGATGGTAACAAAATTACTGGAAAATTCTTTAAGAGAAATTTTATCTTTAAGAATATGTTTAAGAATGTCCAGAACCAAAGCAAAAACATGCTTATCAACATGGTCAGCAGTTTCATTCCAGAATTTGAAAAAACATTTAAGGACAGAGTGCTTGAAGGACTTGAGAATTTTGTAAGTATTTTTAACAAAATTAGTGCCAGTTTTAAAGCCTTCCAGAGTTTTTAGCAAGTTAGCAAAATCAACTTTGCTTGATGTGCGAAATAACCTCTGTCCTCTATTACCTCTAGAGCAGCTCTTATTATTAACAAGAAAGAAGAGTTCACGAATTGAAAATTTATGCTGATTATGCTTATTGTCAGATAGAGTGGAATTAAGGCCATAGGGATAAAGAGACTGATGCTGCAAAATTTCAAGGGATTCAGTTTCTAGCCGAGCATAGAGGTCAGGGATAATATGTAGTACCTCTATTTTCACTTTGTCAAAACCATGAGTATGGAAATGCTCTAATTCAAAGGTAGAGTACTGGTTGGCGTTTGTGGAGGGGTTCACTCCTGAATTAGAGAACTTGTTTACTAGAGACCTGTGACCATTAATCCTAAGATGAAGAGGATTTTTACTTTGGCCAATATAGCTAAGGTTGCAGACAGTACAGGTGAGCTTATAGATGGTATTGTAGGCTTTGCAAAACTTGTTGGAGCAATTATCCTCAACATAAGAATAGAGGTTAGGATCTGCAGATTTACATGTCAAACAACGTTTGTCATTTCATAACTTTAGATTACCTTTGCCAGCGAGTTCATACACTATGGGAAAGGGTGCTAGCCTAACCGAGCGGGAGGACTTAAAATATCTGAGCTGACCTCCAATCCTTTCATCGTCCTTAGAACTCCACTTGGGCCAAAACATACAAATTCTGAGCATACCAACTAGGAAAAACTTTTTAGAAATAAGCAGTCCAAGAAAAGACCAAACTCGAGTATAAACTACACTCCAAAAAGCTGCATCCAAAACATACTAAAAAGAAAAATTAGAAAAAGAAAAAAAACCTTAAGTAAAAAAAATAGTAATAAAAAAATATAAAAAAAATAATAATAAAACATTTCAACTAGAATTTGCGCATGAGCTGCTAAATAATAAATTGAAATTAGTTACTAAAGAGCAAAACTGAAGACTAAGGAAAAAATTTTAGAATTTAAAATGAAGGGTGCAAAATAACCTGAAAATCAAAACGCGCAACGCAGCAGTTTTGAAAATTCAGAATTCACATTCTATAAAGAAGATACCTAAGCAAAAAAATACATATATAATTTTGACTCACACCTAGTACAACATAGAAAAGGTTATGTATCTACCTGTGTGATCAAAAGGAAAAAAGATAAAAAAATAAAATAAAACAACTGAATGTAGAAGGTGTCGAGAATACTGAGCCTTGGCTTTATCAAGGACCAGCAAAAACTTTGCATTTTCTCACTTCCACAAAGACCTAGTTGGAAATGGGTTTCTGCAAGGCCATAGATGCAAGTAACATTCCCACCTAAAATAGTTTAAAAAATATATATATAAGTCATGTCCTCCTTAGAGTTGCATGACCTAGCACTAGTTAACAATTTCGCTTGCATCCATTCACCTTCCTGGCCCGACCCATACTCTTCATCTGTTACTATTAAACAGAGAGAAGAAGATTAAAGAGAACTCAAGCTGTGAGAGTGACATAATAATTAGAAATGATTTTCAGCCATAACGAAATTCCAAGTTCGTTTGAGAGAGAATTTAAACCTGAAAAACAATGCAAAAGAAATCCAAATTTTACATTGCAATTAAAAAAGGAAATGTTAATTTATAACGAACAGATTTTTGAAAGAAAACTTGAGTCTAAAACCCCCTACTCTACAACTTATGACAACACGAAAACGAGAATAAGTTAAAGATAATAATTAACTAAAGAAAACTTTGTGAAAGTTATATACCTTAAACAGTTAGTTGCAATATGTACAAAGTATTTCAGCAGTGCTTCAAGTGCATAATTAATTAGTTATTAAGAACTTAACTACTTTGAAAAAACAGCGCATAGACAGCGCATAGAAAAGGAACAAGCTAAGCCATCTTCTGTTCCTAGGTACCCCAAAAGACGCTCAAAGTTACAAAGAAAAGAAAGAGTTAAAACCCGCAAAAATGTTAACAGACAAACCAATGCCTAAAAGTTGAAAAGCTAAAAAACGACAGAGAAAAGGTACATGAAGTACAAACATTGAACTTATAAAACCTAGAACCCAAAAACAAGGAAGAGAGCTTACCTCTTGTGTTACAAAAACTTTTCTCCTCACAAGAGAAGAACATGGCTGACCTCTTCTGCCACTCCCTAGACGCTGGGGGCAGTGAGGGTGGGGCTGATGGCCTCCTCATACAGCAAGAAACCAACGCGCGGAGATTTTAACCAGAGAAAAAAAAAATATATAAACATAAGACTGTGGATCTGTATGATCAGAAAGAGCAGAATTAACTCTCCAGAATACATGAGAAATATTATAAAATACACGAGCAGTTTATTTAATAATCTTTGCATGTATTAAATCACCTTAGTGAGCTTCTATAGATTAATCAGAATCTTATTAATTTTAATGTTGGTTTTACTATTTTTAGTATAGCTATCCTAGTGATGAATAACTAGTTTTCTTTTTTATTTGTTTTTATTTTCTTTTATAAACGGATTTTTAAGCTTTTTTTGTGATTTTGTTTATATTATTTAATTTTTTGTTTTAATAGGACCGTCATATCCATAGCACTAAGGTTCCTTTAGGTAGTTAATAGGCATCCTCTAGCCAACTTCCTTACGGCTTTGATTGGTCAGAATCATATTATTAACTGTGTAGAAAATTAAAGCAGATCTGCCAACCTTACTCTATTATTCAGAATAATTTTTCTTAAAGTTCTTTTGATGAAAGAAGAAGGAATTTCGTTCTCTAGAAAACTTTCTAATAGTATATTAATGTGGTAATTGAAGTCCAAATTGTTGCTGCAAATTCTTGAAATTCTTAGGACCTGAGAAATTAGTACATTCTCAATTACTTTGGTTGAAATGTTATTATTCCAGTGTAGATATTTAATTACTTTGAAAGGAAAATTAACTCTTTTATCATAGAGGCTAATAGATGGGTTACCTCTGTTGAGCTTAATGCTTAAGTCTAGGAACTCAAGTTCCTGATTACTGTGGTTGGTTTTACATAAGTTAAGAGAGCTAGGATAGATATTATCAAAATCACTCTCTATAACTTCTGAATTATTGATACACAGCAGATCATCAATATATCTAAAAGTGTAAAGGTGGTTATCTGAGCAGGTGGGGTGATTTTTAATGAATTTATATTCCTTAAAGAACAGGAATAGATTAGCGATATGCGTGGACGTTGATGTTCCCATTGGAATACCGTTCACTTGCTTATAGAGAGTATTATTATATAAGATATGGTTATTTATTATGCAGCAATTGAGATAAGAGTTCCAAGTTCCTACATCAACAAATTGGTTATGTTTAAATTCTGCATACAGCTCTTTAAAGGTAGTGATTATATCTGATAGAGGCAGATTAGTATATAGGTTTTCAAAATCATAACTATTAATATCTAGGGGACAAACTTTGAGTATAGTAGAAATTACTTCTGCATTATTATTAATTATCCAAAAATCTCTGTACATCAAGTTAGAACAGTTTCTAATGTGTTTCAAAACCTTCTTTAAGACATCTTCAAAAGCAAGATCTATTTTCTTTTTATGACTCCTTACTCCACTAGCTATGAACCTAAACTTCACAGGATCCTTATGAAACTTAACCGTTGCAAAAAGAAATGGAAATTCAGGCTCATATCTTCTAGTTTGTGGAATTTTAAGTTTCTTGAAGAATGCCTTAAACCGATTTTCTAACTGCTTGGTGGAATAACTTACGGGCTCGTATGTTACTCTATTATTGAGTTCCATAGTTAACAATTCAAAATAGAACTTCTTACAGATAATTGCAAAATTATTGCTAGCTTTATCCGTAGTGGTAAAAATAAATTGGTCTTGCAGTTTGGAGAGTGACCTTTTAGCTTCTCCAGAGAAAAAGAGATTTCTGTCGAAACAAAAGTCCAGACCTGCCAACTCACCGGTGAAGCTATTGATTATATTATATTTCCATTCTGCGAAGGCCTCAATAGGCTGATTGTACGTTAAACTGGTTTTTACGATGTATTTATTTACATCTTGAGTGAAGCTCTCAAGAATCCTTTCTTTGGAAATTGTGAAGGAAGGTCTGAATTTAGAGCCATACTCTAATAAATTCCTAAGCTTTTCATTTTCAACAAAACTCAAGTTTCCGGTGATAATATGGTTGTAATTCTTATCATAGTGAACTGTTTCTTTATGTTCATCACAAGAACAAGTAGTAATTACAGGAATGTAGCTCGAAGAGTTAAGTTTGTAGTTTTTAACTATTGACCCTAAGGTCTTAACATATTTAAAACTTACAATAGACTGGTGCCTGTGGATGGGAAAAAAATTGCATTATTGTAGAACAGCTTCCTTACATTGAGATTATCGTAGGCTTTATTTAGGAACCTGATGGTAACAAAATTACTGGAAAATTCTTTAAGAGAAATTTTATCTTTAAGAATATGTTTAAGAATGTCCAGAACCAAAGCAAAAACATGCTTATCAACATGGTCAGCAGTTTCATTCCAGAATTTGAAAACATTTAAGGACAGAGTGCTTGAAGGACTTGAGAATTTTGTAAGTATTTTTAACAAAATTAGTGCCAGTTTTAAAGCCTTCCAGAGTTTTTAGCAAGTTAGCAAAATCAACTTTGCTTGATGTGCGAAATAACCTCTGTCCTCTATTACCTCTAGAGCAGCTCTTATTATTAACAAGAAAGAAGAGTTCACGAATTGAAAATTTATGCTGATTATGCTTATTGTCAGATAGAGTGGAATTAAGGCCATAGGGATAAAGAGACTGATGCTGCAAAATTTCAAGGGATTCAGTTTCTAGCCGAGCATAGAGGTCAGGGATAATATGTAGTACCTCTATTTTCACTTTGTCAAAACCATGAGTATGGAAATGCTCTAATTCAAAGGTAGAGTACTGGTTGGCGTTTGTGGAGGGGTTCACTCCTGAATTAGAGAACTTGTTTACTAGAGACCTGTGACCATTAATCCTAAGATGAAGAGGATTTTTACTTTGGCCAATATAGCTAAGGTTGCAGACAGTACAGGTGAGCTTATAGATGGTATTGTAGGCTTTGCAAAACTTGTTGGATCAATTATCCTCAACATAAGAATAGAGGTTAGGATCTGCAGATTTACATGTCAAACAACGTTTGTCATTTCATAACTTTAGATTACCTTTGCCAGCGAGTTCATACACTATGGGAAAGGGTGCTAGCCTAACTGAGCGGGAGGACTTAAAATATCTGAGCTGACCTCCAATCCTTTCATCGTCCTTAGAACTCCACTTGGGCCAAAACATACAAATTCTGAGCATACCAACTAGGAAAAACTTTTAGAAATAAGCAGTCCAAGAAAAGACCAAACTCGAGTATAAACTACACTCCAAAAAGCTGCATCCAAAACATACTAAAAAGAAAAATTAGAAAAAGAAAAAAAACCTTAAGTAAAAAAAATAGTAATAAAAAAATATAAAAAAAATAATAAAACATTTCAACTAGAATTTGCGCATGAGCTGCTAAATAATAAATTGAAATTAGTTACTAAAGAGCAAAACTGAAGACTAAGGAAAAAATTTTAGAATTTAAAATGAAGGGTGCAAAATAACCTGAAAATCAAAACGCGCAACGCAGCAGTTTTGAAAATTCAGAATTCACATTCTATAAAGAAGATACCTAAGCAAAAAAATACATATATAATTTTGACTCACACCTAGTACAACATAGAAAAGGTTATGTATCTACCTGTGTGATCAAAAGGAAAAAAGATAAAAAAATAAAATAAAACAACTGAATGTAGAAGGTGTCGAGAATACTGAGCCTTGGCTTTATCAAGGACCAGCAAAAACTCTGCATTTTCTCACTTCCACAAAGACCTAGTTGGAAATGGGTTTCTGCAAGGCCATAGATGCAAGTAACATTCCCACCTAAAATAGTTTAAAAAATATATATATAAGTCATGTTCTCCTTAGAGTTGCATGACCTAGCACTAGTTAACAATTTCGCTTGCATCCATTAACCTTCCTGGCCCGACCCATACTCTTCATCTGTTACTATTAAACAGAGAGAAGAAGATTAAAGAGAACTCAAGCTGTGAGAGTGACATAATAATTAGAAATGATTTTCAGCCATAACGAAATTCCAAGTTCGTTTGAGAGAGAATTTAAACCTGAAAAACAATGCAAAAGAAATCCAAATTTTACATTGCAATTAAAAAAGGAAATGTTAATTTATAACGAACAGATTTTTGAAAGAAAACTTGAGTCTAAAACCCCTACTCTACAACTTATGACAACACGAAAACGAGAATAAGTTAAAGATAATAATTAACTAAAGAAAACTTTGTGAAAGTTATATACCTTAAACAGTTAGTTGCAATATGTACAAAGTATTTCAGCAGTGCTTTAAGTGCATAATTAATTAGTTATTAAGAACTTAACTACTTTGAAAAAACAGCGCATAGACAGCGCATAGAAAAGGAACAAGCTAAGCCATCTTCTGTTCCTAGGTACCCCAAAAGACGCTCAAAGTTACAAAGAAAAGAAAGAGTTAAAACCCGCAAAAATGTTAACAGACAAACCAATGCCTAAAAGTTGAAAAGCTAAAAAACGACAGAGAAAAGGTACATGAAGTACAAACATTGAACTTATAAAACCTAGAACCCAAAAACAAGGAAGAGAGCTTACCTCTTGTGTTACAAAAACTTTTCTCCTCACAAGAGAAGAACATGGCTGACCTCTTCTGCCACTCCCTAGACGCTGGGGGGCAGTGAGGGTGGGGCTGATGGCCTCCTCATACAGCAAGAAACCAACGCGCGGAGATTTTAACCAGAGAAAAAAATATATAAACATAAGACTGTGGATCTGTATGATCAGAAAGAGCAGAATTAACTCTCCAGAATACATGAGAAATATTATAAAATACACGAGCAGTTTATTTAATAATCTTTGCATGTATTAAATCACCTTAGTGAGCTTCTATAGATTAATCAGAATCTTATTAATTTTAATGTTGGTTTTACTATTTTTAGTATAGCTATCCTAGTGATGAATAACTAGTTTTCTTTTTTTATTTGTTTTTATTTTCTTTTATAAACGGATTTTTAAGCTTTTTCTGTGATTTTGTTTATATTATTTAATTTTTTGTTTTAATAGGACCGTCATATCCATAGCACTAAGGTTCCTTTAGGTAGTTAATAGGCATCCTCTAGCCAACTTCCTTACGGCTTTGATTGGTCAGAATCATATTATTAACTGTGTAGAAAATTAAAGCAGATCTGCCAACCTTACTCTATTATTCAGAATAATTTTTCTTAAAGTTCTTTTGATGAAAGAAGAAGGAATTTCGTTCTCTAGAAAACTTTCTAATAGTATATTAATGTGGTAATTGAAGTCCAAATTGTTGCTGCAAATTCTTGAAATTCTTAGGACCTGAGAAATTAGTACATTCTCAATTACTTTGGTTGAAATGTTATTATTCCAGTGTAGATATTTAATTACTTTGAAAGGAAAATTAACTCTTTTATCATAGAGGCTAATAGATGGGTTACCTCTGTTGAGCTTAATGCTTAAGTCTAGGAACTCAAGTTCCTGATTACTGTGGTTGGTTTTACATAAGTTAAGAGAGCTAGGATAGATATTATCAAAATCACTCTCTATAACTTCTGAATTATTGATACACAGCAGATCATCAATATATCTAAAAGTGTAAAGGTAGTTATCTGAGCAGGTGGGGTGATTTTTAATGAATTTATATTCCTTAAAGAACAGGAATAGATTAGCGATATGCGTGGACGTTGATGTTCCCATTGGAATACCGTTCACTTGCTTATAGAGAGTATTATTATATAAGATATGGTTATTTATTATGCAGCAATTGAGATAAGAGTTCCAAGTTCCTACATCAACAAATTGGTTATGTTTAAATTCTGCATACAGCTCTTTAAAGGTAGTGATTATATCTGATAGAGGCAGATTAGTATATAGGTTTTCAAAATCATAACTATTAATATCTAGGGGACAAACTTTGAGTATAGTAGAAATTACTTCTGCATTATTATTAATTATCCAAAAATCTCTGTACATCAAGTTAGAACAGTTTCTAATGTGTTTCAAAACCTTCTTTAAGACATCTTCAAAAGCAAGATCTATTTTCTTTTTATGACTCCTTACTCCACTAGCTATGAACCTGAACTTCACAGGATCCTTATGAAACTTAACCGTTGCAAAAGAAATGGAAATTCAGGCTCATATCTTCTAGTTTGTGGAATTTTAAGTTTCTTGAAGAATGCCTTAAACCGATTTTCTAACTGCTTGGTGGAATAACTTACGGGCTCGTATGTTACTCTATTATTGAGTTCCATAGTTAACAATTCAAAATAGAACTTCTTACAGATAATTGCAAAATTATTGCTAGCTTTATCCGTAGTGGTAAAAATAAATTGGTCTTGCAGTTTGGAGAGGGACCTTTTAGCTTCTCCAGAGAAAAAGAGATTTCTGTCGAAACAAAAGTCCAGACCTGCCAACTCACCGGTGAAGCTATTGATTATATTATATTTCCATTCTGCGAAGGCCTCAATAGGCTGATTGTACGTTAAACTGGTTTTTACGATGTATTTATTTACATCTTGAGTGAAGCTCTCAAGAATCCTTTCTTTGGAAATTGTGAAGGAAGGTCTGAATTTAGAGCCATACTCTAATAAATTCCTAGGCTTTTCATTTTCAACAAAACTCAAGTTTCCGGTGATAATATGGTTGTAATTCTTATCATAGTGAACTGTTTCTTTATGTTCATCACAAGAACAAGTAGTAATTACAGGAATGTAGCTCGAAGAGTTAAGTTTGTAGTTTTTAACTATTGACCCTAAGGTCTTAACATATTTAAAACTTACAATAGACTGGTGCCTGTGGATGGGAAAAAAAATTGCATTATTGTAGAACAGCTTCCTTACATTGAGATTATCGTAGGCTTTATTTAGGAACCTGATGGTAACAAAATTACTGGAAAATTCTTTAAGAGAAATTTTATCTTTAAGAATATGTTTAAGAATGTCCAGAACCAAAGCAAAAACATGCTTATCAACATGGTCAGCAGTTTCATTCCAGAATTTGAAAAAACATTTAAGGACAGAGTGCTTGAAGGACTTGAGAATTTTGTAAGTATTTTTAACAAAATTAGTGCCAGTTTTAAAGCCTTCCAGAGTTTTTAGCAAGTTAGCAAAATCAACTTTGCTTGATGTGCGAAATAACCTCTGTCCTCTATTACCTCTAGAGCAGCTCTTATTATTAACAAGAAAGAAGAGTTCACGAATTGAAAATTTATGCTGATTATGCTTATTGTCAGATAGAGTGGAATTAAGGCCATAGGGATAAAGAGACTGATGCTGCAAAATTTCAAGGGATTCAGTTTCTAGCCGAGCATAGAGGTCAGGGATAATATGTAGTACCTCTATTTTCACTTTGTCAAAACCATGAGTATGGAAATGCTCTAATTCAAAGGTAGAGTACTGGTTGGCGTTTGTGGAGGGGTTCACTCCTGAATTAGAGAACTTGTTTACTAGAGACCTGTGACCATTAATCCTAAGATGAAGAGGATTTTTACTTTGGCCAATATAGCTAAGGTTGCAGACAGTACAGGTGAGCTTATAGATGGTATTGTAGGCTTTGCAAAACTTGTTGGATCAATTATCCTCAACATAAGAATAGAGGTTAGGATCTGCAGATTTACATGTCAAACAACGTTTGTCATTTCATAACTTTAGATTACCTTTGCCAGCGAGTTCATACACTATGGGAAAGGGTGCTAGCCTAACCGAGCGGGAGGACTTAAAATATCTGAGCTGACCTCCAATCCTTTCATCGTCCTTAGAACTCCACTTGGGCCAAAACATACAAATTCTGAGCATACCAACTAGGAAAAACTTTTAGAAATAAGCAGTCCAAGAAAAGACCAAACTCGAGTATAAACTACACTCCAAAAAGCTGCATCCAAAACATACTAAAAAGAAAAATTAGAAAAAGAAAAAAAACCTTAAGTAAAAAAAATAGTAATAAAAAAATATAAAAAAAATAATAATAAAACATTTCAACTAGAATTTGCGCATGAGCTGCTAAATAATAAATTGAAATTAGTTACTAAAGAGCAAAACTGAAGACTAAGGAAAAAATTTTAGAATTTAAAATGAAGGGTGCAAAATAACCTGAAAATCAAAACGCGCAACGCAGCAGTTTTGAAAATTCAGAATTCACATTCTATAAAGAAGATACCTAAGCAAAAAAATACATATATAATTTTGACTCACACCTAGTACAACATAGAAAAGGTTATGTATCTACCTGTGTGATCAAAAGGAAAAAAAGATAAAAAAATAAAATAAAACAACTGAATGTAGAAGGTGTCGAGAATACTGAGCCTTGGCTTTATCAAGGACCAGCAAAAACTCTGCATTTTCTCACTTCCACAAAGACCTAGTTGGAAATGGGTTTCTGCAAGGCCATAGATGCAAGTAACAATACCCTACATACCAAGTGTCCAAATTAAGAGGGAATGGCCACGTTTCCCATTTCTAGAACAGGATACATGAACGGATTCGATCTGTGTTTTTTAACATATTTCTTCCCATGTACCTCGTCTCATGATCTAATTTTTATCTTAAGTACCACCAATACCTAAACTTCCATAGGCTATCTGTCCAGTATAATTTTTAAACTCAATTCATTTTTTAAATTCTTTCCCACCCTCCTATTCAAGCGCCTACGCGTACAACTGGGCAATACCTCATCTGCCACCTGTTTAAAAACGCGGGATTACATCAAGGATCCATGTAACAGATAATATTTTACATACAAAGTGTCAAAATTAAGATTGGATATCCACATTATCTATTTCTAGAACAGGACAAATGATTGGGTTCGATCAAGGACCCGTGTCATAGATAATATCTTACATACCAAGTTCCAAAATTAAGATTGGATATCCACATTGCACAGTACTGGAACAGGACAAATCATTCCCGTGTTACGGATAGTATTGAAAGACCAAGTGTCAAAATTACAAGGGATAGCTAATTACCCCTTACTAGGTAAAACGAATCGATCAGATCAGGTTCCCATGTCGTAGATACTATCTATTTACCAAGGGTCAAACTTAAGAACGGATATCCACTTTGCCCCTTACTGGAACCGGACATATGAATGAATTACAACAAGGACACGTGTCAAAGTATTTCACATACCAATTGTGAAAATTTAAATAGGATGGCCAACTTGCGCATTACTGAAACAGGACAAATAAAAGTATTAGGGCAAGGGCACGTGAGAGAGGTATTCTACAAACCAAAAAGTGAAAATTCGGAAGAAGTGGCAATCTTGTTCATTACAAAAATAGGACAAACTATTTGGGTCGATTAGATCTAGGATAGCGTATCACGATAGAGGAGTTGGGTAGAATAATGCGAACACCACGCTCAGAAACGTTACTCTTCATGCAGCTGCGTACGTCGCAATATTCAAAGGTATCCACCAATTTTTGGTTGTAATTGCTTCATTCAGAACTTCAAGGTCCTGTTTAAGTGCAATTAAAGTGTCTTGTTGTCAAATTGCTTTCAGGAGACGACGAAATGAGCGACCTCACAGACTTCGAAAGGGCGCTAATTGTTGGTAGCCGGATAGTTCGTGCTTTCGTGACAACAGTCGCCAGGGTAGTAGTGGGGGTATGGACAACTACTGTGTCTATCGTCATAATAGCATACCGTGTCTGTGGCAAAACGTCGTCTGCGAAACCCAACAGCGGCCGAAAAACGAACCTGACTAATAAAGACAGGAGAGCATTAAAGAGGATTGTTGCCATTAATAATAAGACCACGACCCCGAAAATTATTGCTGAGCTCAATCTTTATCTGCAGACCACAGTATCAACAAAACCACCGCGCAGGGAATTGGATAAACAAGGTATTCACGGCAGAGGTATCATTGCAAGAAGTTTAGTGACGCGTGTTAATGCACAATGGCGACAGCATTGGTGCGACGAGTTCAGTGACTCGCGTGAATGCACAATGGCGACAGCAGTGGTGCGACGAGTTTAGTCACGCGTGTGAATGCACAATGGCGACAGCAGTGGTGCGACGAGTTTAGTGACGCGTGTGAATGCACGATGGCGACAGCAGTGGTGCGACGAGTTTAGTGACTCGTGTGAATGCACAATGGCGACAGCAGTGGGGCGACGAGTTTAGTGACGCGTGTGAATGCACAATGGCGACAGCATTGGTGCGACGAGTTTAGTGACGCGTGTGAATGCACAATGGCGACAGCAGTGGTGCGACGAGTTCAGTGACGCGCGTGAATGCACAATGGCGACAGCAGTGGTGCGACGAGTTCAGTGACGCGCGTGAATGCACAATGGCGACAGCAGTGGTGCGACGAGTTTAGTCACGCGTGTGAATGCACAATGGCGACAGCAGTGGTGCGACGAGTTTAGTGACGCGTGTGAATGCACAATGGCGACAGCAGTGGTGCGACGAGTTTAGTGACGCGTGTGAATGCACAATGGCGACAGCAGTGGTGCGACGAGTTTAGTAACGAGTGTGAATGCACAATGGCAACAGCAGTGGTGTGACGAGTTTAGTGACGCGTGTGAATGCATGATGGCGACAGCAGTGGTGCGACGTGTTTAGTGACGCGTGTGAATGCACGATGGCGACAGCAGTGGTGCGACGAGTTTAGTGACGCGTGTGAATGCACAATGGCGACAGCAGTGGTGCGACGAGTTTAGTGACGCGTGTGAATGCACAATGGCGACAGCAGTGGTGCGACGAGTTTAGTCACGCGTGTGAATGCACAATGGCGACAGCAGTAGTGCGACGAGTTTAGTGACGCGTGTGAATGCACGATGGCGACAGCAGTGCTGCGACGAGTTTAGTGACGCGTGTGAATGCACCATGGCGACAGCAGTGGTGCGACGAGTTTAGTGACGCGTGTGAATGCACGATGGCGACAGCAGTGGTGCGACGAGTTTAGTGACGCGTGTGAATGCACAATGGCGACAGCAGTGGTGCGACGAGTTTAGTGACGCGTGTGAATGCACGATGGCGACAGCAGTGGTGCAACGAGTTTAGTGACGCGTGTGAATGCACGATGGCGACAGCAGTGGTGCGACGAGTTTAGTGACGCGTGTGAATGCACAATGGCGACAGCAGTGGTGCGACGAGTTTCTTGACGCGTGTGAATGCACAATGGCGACAGCATTGGTGCGACGAGTTTAGTGACGCGTGTGAATGCACAATGGCGACAGCAGTGGTGCGACGAGTTTAGTCACGCGTGTGAATGCACAATGGTGACAGCAGTAGTGCGACGAGTTTAGTGACGCGTGTGAATGCACGATGGCTACAGCAGTGCTGCGACGAGTTTAGTGACGCGTGTGAATGCACAATGGCGACAGCAGTGGTGCGACGAGTTTAGTGACGCGTGTGAATGCACGATGGCGACAGCAGTGGTGCGACGAGTTTAGTGACGCGTGTGAATGCACAATGGCGACAGCAGTGCTGCGACGAGTTTAGTGACGCGTGTGAATGCACAATGGCGACAGCAGTGGTGCGACGAGTTCAGTGACGCGTGTGAATGCACGATGGTGACAGCAGTGGTGCGACGAGTTTAGTGACGCGTGTGAATGCACGATGGTGACAGCAGTGGTGCGACGAGTTTAGTGACGCGTGTGAATGCACAATGGCGACAGCAGTGGTGCGACGAGTTTAGTGACGCGCGTGAATGCACAATGGCGACAGCAGTGGTGCGATGAGTTTAGTGACGCGTGTGAACGCACAATGGTGACAGCACTGGTGCGACGAGTTTAGTGACCCGTCTGAAGGCACAGTGGTGCGACGAGTTTAGTGACGCGTGTGAATGCACAATGGCAACAGCAGTGGTGCGACGAGTTTAGTGACGCGTGTGAATGCACAATGGCGACAGCAGTGGTGCGACGAGTTTAGTGACGCGTGTGAATGCACGATGGCGACAGCAGTGGTGCGACGAGTTTAGTGACGCGTGTGAATGCACGATGGCGACAGCAGTGGTGCGACGAGTTTAGTGACGCGTGTGAATGCACGATGGCGACAGCAGTGGTGCGATGAGTATAGTGACGCGTGTGAATGAACAATGGTGACAGCAGTGGTGCGTCGAGTTTAGTGACGCGCGTGAATGCACAATGGCGACAGCAGTGGTGCGACGAGTTTAGTGACGCGTGTGAATGCACAATGGCGACAGCAGTGGTGCGACGAGTTTAGTGACGCGTGTGAATGCACGATGGCGACAGCAGTGGTGCGACGAGTTTAGTGACGCGTGTGAATGCACGATGGCGACAGCAGTGGTGCGACGAGTTTAGTGACGTGTGTGAATGCACGATGGCGACAGCAGGGGTGCGACGAGTTTAGTGAAGCGTGTGAATGCACAATGGCGACAGGAGTGGTGCGACGAGTTTAGTGACGCGTGTGAATGCACAATGGCGACAGCAGTGGTGCGAGAAGTACACTATATAGAATGGGGATGCATGAAAGGGTGTAATGTGGTCTGATGAATCCTGATTCACACTATTTCCCAAAGCCGGACGTGTTTACGTGTGGAAAACACCGACAGAAGCGAAAAACCCAGACTGTCTGCTCCCAACAGTACATCATGGTGGTGGTTCTGTCATGCTCTGTGTGGTCATATCGTGGTTTTCAGAAGGTCCCCTGATAACCTTGATAGAACAGATGACTAGCAGGGCGTATGAAACCATTTTGGCGGACCAAGTCCATCCAATGGCTCAGGCATTGTTTCCTGGAGGGGATGCCATCTATCAAAATGATAACTCCCCAATTCACAGAGCTCGGAATGCCCAATCATGGTCTGATGAACATAAGGACGAACTTTCATACCTTTTTTTGCCCTCCCCAGTCACCGGACGTAAATATCATCGGGCCACTGTAATCTGTGTTGGGAGCCACTGGTGGCCTAGTGGTCAGCTTTCGTGACTGCCATGGAGATAGCCTCAGGTTCGATCCTGGGCATGTGCGAACGTTCGAACCACTAAACACCCGCCGTCCGTCGGATGGGCACGTTAAGCCATAGGACCCCGGGTACTGTCCCACCGGTAATAAATAAGGGCGTCTTCCTCCCGTTTTCTACCTCGCTTCCGTGTCACTTTCCTATCGGGCACTCAAGCCCAAATCTCCTAGCTTCGTATTTCTAAAGGTTGTTTACGACCTGGGGTCAGACACTCTCTTCCTAAAATCCTCTACATATGATCTGATTTGATCTGTGTTGGAAAACAGAGTGAAATCCCGTTATCCTCCTCCTGCGTCTCTCAAGGATCTGAAGCAGTTTCTGCATGAAGAATGGTGTAACATTCCCCTAACCACAGTCTAGGATTTGCACGCGTCCGTTCAAAGGTGGATTCAGGCGGTTTTAAATTTCAAAGGTGGTCCCACATCCAACTAGGTATGTAAAACCTTCTTTTCCTAGGTGTTCGCACTAATCTGTCCAACCCCCAAATCTCCCATTATATGCAATGCCCATTAATAGAGCAGCACAAATAAATGCATCAGGTCAAGGACAGTGTTGCAGATATTTTTCTACACTGCTGGCCACGCAAAATGCAACACCAAGAAGGACACGATTTAGCAAAGCCAGATTTACTGGACACATAACAACAGATACAAAGATGAAACGATTGAGCTTACAGGCCCGTTAGACTTGCGGAACACGCAGACATCAATAGTTCGTGTGGCCCCCAGGGCTGGCAATAACGGACGAAACACGCAGCGGCATCGAACGAAGAAGGCTTTGGATGTGGGCTTGAGATATGTCGGTCCAGGCTGCTTCCACACGTTGCCACAGTTCATCCTGGGTGGTGCTTGCCGGGCCACTCGGTTGCCGATCAGCGACCAGACGTGTTCGATGGGCGACATATCGGAAGAACAGGCGGGCCAAGGCAGCAGTGACACCTGGTGGGCCGTGAAGAATTGTTGCACAATGCGTTCCACGTGCGGGCCCGCATTGTCCTGTTGAAACGTGGTCGCTGGCAGGTCCTGCTGGTAACGGAGGACTACAGGCTCCCAAACGTCGGAGATGTAGCGGTGGCTGTTGAGTGTGCCGGCGATACGTACCAGAGGGGTGCGGGTGTCATATCCAATTGCGCCCCAAACCATGACGCCAGGCGACGGACCGGTATGGCGATGCATATTACAGCCGTCATACAGTCTCTCGCCGCGGTGCCGCCACACGCGTATCCGACCATCGTGGTGTTGCAGGCAGAAGCGGGATTCGCCGAAGAAGACGATGTCATGCCATTCCGTAGTCCAGGTGCGACGTTCAACGGCCCACTGCCGCCGCACTCGCCGGTGTTGTAACGTCAATGGTAATCGGAGCAATGGGCGCCGTGCGACAAGTCCCCGCTCTTGCAGACGACGTCGAAAGGTAAGTGCTCTCACATGTTGCTGCGCAACACACCCTAATTTCTGCGCTAACGTTCGTGATGTGGCGGTGCGAGCAGACAGTTCGTGCCGCACAACATGCCGGTCCTCTTGTTCGGCAGTGTGCCGCGGATTAGGCAATCACTCACGTCGGTGCGTCCGTCCTTCCTGCACCCACCGAATCCATACTCGCCTCACTGTGTCTGGCTGTTGTTCCACACGGGCGCCGAAGTCTCGATACGATAAACCGCTGTCGCGATAAGCCACTATTCGTCCTCTGTCGAACTCCGAAACGTGCTGGAATGACTGCCGTATTCTGCCACGAGGCATCAGGAAGATTTCCACGCACAGGTCCGGCAGCACAACACCCTTCCACTACTTACACCTCGCCTTCTGTGTACCCTTCTTATAGTACTTCGGCGTGCCGGGCGCACATGATTTGCATATGCCCTGCAATGCTAATCGTTTGCATGTCCTCTTTCGGGCGACGCGTGCTGCGACTTTCAGGCCAATTTAATGCTTCCTTCTTGGTGTTGCATTTTGCGTGGCCAGCAATGTATATACAGGGTGCATAGGAAAGTGCCTTTAGCCTGGAATAACTTGCGAACGGAGAGAGGTAGTGAGATAACGGTATAGTAAAGTGACTACGCCCTCTCGAATGCAACCGATAGCAGCGCCCTAGTGGCTAAATGCGGAAGTTAGCCATTGCAAATCAAAAACCAAAAGAGATAGAGCAAACTTTGCAATTACAAAGTTGTAGAGTATCAATTAATTAGTACAAAACGACATTTGTTTTACACCAATACGATAAATTGTTGCCTGAATGTCCTAAAATGTCCGAAATCGATGTGCGACGATTCGAATCTGCATATTCACATTTCCCAAATGTAGTCGTATGCAAATGCAGATTGTGACGTTGTACCGTACCTACGATATAAAAACCAGTAGCAGGATGTACCCTGATCAGAAGTTTAGGTTTACGTACGCTGTGTGAGAATGGCGAGCTTGGACTTCTGGGGTTACGTTAAAAATCAGGTGTATGCAACAGAGCCTACAAATCTGCTGGATCTACGTCGTCGTTTTACAGATGTTTGCAATAGTGTGACACCTTCCATGCTGAGGAATGTGCATGCGGAGTTACTTTCACGAATACAAATGTGTATCGTGGGCCATGGCGAACTCTTCGAACATACTCGACATTAACTTTTTATCACTGTGCGCCAGTTTGCCTGTTTTGTTTTTTGTTTTGTCTGACGTCATCAAACTGTATTGACATAAGTACGCATTTATGCAATAAATTGTGTGTATTTGCTCATACCTATGCCTGTTCCCTTCAAACGTTCACACAAAAGGTCGCGCATCGATTTCGGACATTTTAGGGTATTCAGGCGACAATTTATCTAGTTATCTTATCCGTGTGGAACAAATGTCGTTTTGTACTAATTAATTGATGCTCTACAACTTTGTAATTCGAAATTTTGCTCTATCTCTTTTCGTTTGTCGTTTGCAATGGCTAACTTCCGCATTTCGCCACTAGGGGCGCTGCTATTCTTTGCATTCGATCGGGCGTAGTAGCTTTACTATACAGTTATCTCACTTTCACAACTGTACATCTCTTCGTTTGCAAGTTATTCCAGGCTAAAAGGACTTTCCTGTGCACCCTGTATATCAGCATTTTAAAATGAAGATTTGCTATTCACATTCCCAGTCACTACAACAACACAAATGAACGGATTAGATTAAGGATAAGTGCCACAGATAATACTCATTACATCAAGAAATCAAAATTATGTCTTGGGGATATCCGTGTGTGCAGATTGCTGTACGCTGATGACACTGTCCTGTAGGCAGAGAGCAAAATTGAGTTGCAGAGTATGTCTTGAATGCACGAAGTTTTCAAGAATTATGATTTTGTTATGGTTTTTCAGAGGGGAACTGGTGGTATTGAATGTAATATAAGTCCAAATGGCACAATGATTGACTAGGTGAATGAGTTTGTGTATTCATATTTGACAGAGCGAACAAATTGGATGGTAAGATTAGTAGGCGAGTGAATTCTTCATTGGAAGTCATGGCTGCTTTTTGAGGTTTTCACAGGAATGATGCGTTTTCAAAAGAATCCCGCATGGCTGTGTATGAAAGTGTAATTGTTCTTACTCTGATGTGTGGCAGTGAAACTTGGGTACTACAAAAGAAGCATAGGAGTCGATTGTGTGCTGGAGAAGTGCGCTACTTGTGGCAAGACATGTTCTGATTGTGTGAGGAATGAAGATGTGTTGCAGTTGTGTGATGTGAAGCAAAATGTTGTTAGCAAGGTGGAGGCCAATATGCTTTGGTGGTTTTGCCATGTTGAAAGAATGAGTGATGAGATGCTTACTAAGAAAATCTTTTTAGCCCAAGTGGCAGGAAGGAAAGGCAGAGGAAGGCTAAGAAAGTCGTGGGAGGATCAGTTTCAGGAGTGTCTCCATGAGAGAAAGATTATGAGTATGAAGTATAGAAGATCTTGTGTACGGCGTGTGATGGATGTCAGTGAAACCCAAGTTATACACTATCTACCAACAAGTAATTGGACACCCCTGCAATCGACGATATCTGCGGTCCTGATACACGTCACGGCCGCTGCCGTTAAATATCGTGTGGGAAACAACGACGCAACCAGTCGCATGCAGGATGCCACGGAGTTCGGAGCTCTCTGATTTCGAGAAAGGTGTAATCGTCGGGTATCACAATAATGGCGGATCCACACGTGACATATCCAGCGAGCTGAAGTACCCAAAATCGACAGTGGCCTACGGGATTGGCAAGTGGAAGATGAGATGTGACTGTAGGAATGTGCCCCGACCCGGCAGACCCACAAAACTGGGAGTTAGAGACCGACGGGTGCTGGCCAGAGAAATTCGGAAGAACCGCACCAAATCGATGGGCCACATCCGCGAGACGTTTCAACAGGCATCCGGAAGTGTTCTTTCGATGAATACTATCCGTTAGGAAGCCCATCTGCTCGGTTATCATGGACGTGCTGCTGCCCACAAGCCTTTGATCACCATGTCCAAGAGCGCTGCTCGGCTAACATGGTGCAAAAAACGTCGACAGTGGACCGTTGAATAGTGGCAACATGTTCTCTGGAGCGACCAATCAAGGTTCACCTTCTACCGTTCGGATGTTCGGGTCTTCGTTCGGCGTCTGCCTGGAGAACGCCTCCTGCCGGAATGTATTGTGCCAACTGTGAAGTTCAGCGGCGGTGGAATTATGCTATGGGGGTGTTTCTTCTGGTATGGCACGGGACCTTTGGTCGCAATTCCTGGTAGACTCAACGCCGAGACCATGGATGACCATGCGCTTCCTACGTTGTGGCAGTTTTACGGGTTGGACTTATGTTACTTTCAGAATGACAATTCCACCTGTCATGTAGCGAGGTCCACCATGGCTTTGTATGGTGACAACGGGGTTAATCGAATGAACTGGCCTGTGGAGAGCCCGGACTTTAACCCTATCGAGCACCTCTGGGACGAGTTGGAACGTCGACTTAAGTGGTGCCCCCACCGTCCGAAATCGGTGAAGGAACTGACCTGTCGTCTCCAAGCCGAGTGGAAGAAAATACCGCTAGCTCTCGTACGACGCCTGGTTGACAGTATGCCCCAGAGGGTCGCAGCTGTAATCGCCGCTCGTGGAGGCTCCACCAACTATTGAAGGTGAATAAACTTCGTTTTCTTTTGCTATCACAGGTGTCCAATTACTTGTTGGGCCGCCCCGGTGGCGCAGTGGTCTAAGCGATGGCCTCTGGTCATTCGTCCGGAAGGGGTCCGGGTTCGAATCCCAGTGAGGCAAGGATGTTGTGTTTGTCTTACGGCACTGGCTCTCTCCCTTCCCTGGAACCAGTGACCCTAAATTAGGGACGGGCGACTGCTTACAGCCCATTGAGTTGCTCACGGTGGTCGTTAAAATTCCAATAAAAAAAATAAAAATTACTTGTTGGTAGATAGTGTATCTGTAAAACATTAACAAAACCTCCTCACTACAATGGTGAAAAAGACCTCAATTTTATCCAGAAACCGAGGGAGAACTAGACGAATCACATAATGAAAGTTGTCGATGGTTATATCTGTAGAGTGTGTGGAAAATCCATTGAAAATATAGAACACATTTCAGACGGCTATTCGGTTTTGCTTTAAAACAATACATTATTAGGAACGACCAGATAGCCAAGATCTTACATCAAGTTCTTGGCGTCAAACATGACTTTATCCAAGGCTATGCTCAACTTTAGTACATGACATAATTTTGATTCTTGAAAATCAAAATTATGTCATTGACAGGAACAAACTTACTGTATCATCACAGACAAGACCATTGACCACAATAGAACCGACATTGTAATTGTACACAAAAAAAAAAAAATGAGAGAGGCAAACTATCATCACAGATAAGACCATTTACCACAATTGACCTGACATAGTAATTGTTGACAAAAATCTCTGAGATAGGCAAAACTGATAGAGGTAGCGGTTTCATTTTGAGGAAGCATCCAAGGAGCAGTATCTGATAAAATCTCGAAATATGAGAACCTATGAATGCAAATTCAAAGGATCTGGAAACAAAGCACAATACAGATCATACCAGCTGTCATTTCGGCAGCCGTTGTGATTTTCTGAAAAAGCTCCAGGAATTAGGACTGCCACAGAAACTGCTTCACCCCATCCAAAAGGCAGTCATTTTACAAACCTACGACATCACCATACAATTCCGGATCTTTCATGCTGGAGATGAATATCACCGCATTTTGCTCTCCTACCCTTTCCGAAAAAATAGACAACAATAAAAAAATAGGGTTATAATGTCAGCAACAATAGTCATAATACTGGCGCACTTGTTACTGTCTTTACTCTGTTTGTGCGAGGACTGGCACTCAAAGGAGGGTCCAGAGTCCTCATACAGACAGAATTCACGAACAGGAACAGTGAAGTGGCCAAGATCCTGCATCAGAAATTGGCAAAAAAGGAACCGCCTCATTACAACTGAGCCTGTCTGATATTACTAGTATGAGCCAACAAAGCTTCTAGAGAACAACAGCACAAGATGTACTGGGACAAATTAATCAGAACAGATAAATACCATCACCCATTATCGGCCCGATATCGTCCTTGTATACAAGGAGACGAAATCTACATACCTCATTGGCATAGCCATGCCCAACATGTGCAATATCGAGAAGACGCACGGAGAGAAGCTGTCAAAATATAACGATCTGCTATACGAAGTCAAGGGAATGTGGCATATGGAGTACGTCATCACCGTCCCCATGGTAATATCAGAAACCGGAATTGTGCCTAAGACCATTCACAGCTCTATACCGACACTAGACCTTCAACCTAACGAAGAAAGCAGCTAGCCTGAGTACTTGTAGGATAGTAAGGAAGTTTCCAAGATAATTAAGAGAAAGAAATACAACTTTTAACCTAACACCTACATGGAACTGCAGAAGGCAGCTAGCCTGAGTACTTGAAGGATAGTAAGGATGATCCAGGACAACTGAAAGAAAGAAATACAACTTTCAACCTAACACCTACATGGAACTGCAGAAAGCAGCTACCTGAATACTTGTAGGATAGTAAGGAAGTTCCAAGATAATTGAGAGAAAGAAATACAACTTTCAGCCTAACACCTACATGGAACTGCAGAAGGCAGCTAGCCTGAGTACTTGTAGGATAGTAAGGAAGATCCAGGACAATTGACAGAAAGAAATACAACTTTCAATTTAACACCTACATGGAACTGCAGAAAGCAGCTAGCCTGAATACTTGTAGGATAGTAAGGAAGTTCCAAGATAATTGAGAGAAAGAAATACAACTTTCAGCCTAACCCCTACATGGAACTGCAGAAGGCAGCTAGCCTGAGTACTTGTAGGATAGTAAGGAAGATCCAGGACAATTGACAGAAAGAAATACAACTTTCAACCTAATACCTACATGGAACTGCAGAAAGCAGCTAGCCTGAATACTTGTAGGATAATAAGGAAGTTCCAAGATAATTGAGAGAAAGAAATACAACTTTTCAGCCTAACACCTACATGGAACTGCAGAAGGCAGCTAGCCTGAGTACTTGTAGGATAGTAAGGAAGATCCAGGACAATTGACAGAAAGAAATACAACTTTCAACCTAACACCTACATGGAACTGCAGAAAGCAGCTAGCCTGAATACTTGTAGGATAGTAAGGAAGTTCCAAGATAATTGAGAGAAAGAAATACAACTTTCAGCCTAACACCTACATGGAACTGCAGAAGGCAGCTAGCCTGAGTACTTGTAGGATAGTAAGGAAGATCCAGGACAATTGACAGAAAGAAATACAACTTTCAACCAAACACCTACATGGAACTGCAGAAAGCAGCTAGCCTGAATACATGTAGGATAGTAAGGAAGTTCCAAGATAATTGAGAGAAAGAAATACAACTTTCAGCCTAACACCTACATGGAACTGCAGAAGGCAGCTAGCCTGAGTACTTGTAGGATAGTAAGGAGGTTCCACGACAATTGACAGAAATAAATACAACTTTCAACCTAACACCTACATGGAACTGCAGAAAGCAGCTAGCCTGAATACATGTAGGATAGTAAGGAAGTTCCAAGATAATTGAGAGAAAGAAATACAACTTTTAACCTAACACCTACATGGAATTGCAGAAGGCAGCTAGCCTGAGTACTTGTAGGATAGTAAGGAAGTTCCAGGACAATTGACAGAAAGAAATACAACTTTTAACCTAACACCTACATGGAACTGCAGAAGGCAGCTAGCCTGAGTACTTGTAGGATAGTAAGGGAGTTCCAGGACAATTGAGAGATAGAAATACAACTTTCAGCCTAACACCTACAAGAAACTGCAGAAGGCAGCTAGCCTGAGTACTTTTAGGATAGTAAGGAAGTTCCAGGACAATTGACAGAAAGAAATACAACTTTCCAGACTTGGTACGTCGTCCTGGAAGGAAGAAAAATCCTCAGGAAGCAGAGCAATCATCTTTTTTTTTTTTTTTTTTGTGATAACAATATAGATAATAATAAAACGAAGTTCAAGAATGATTAAGATATTTCCAGAAAAATGTTAGTAAAATGATGCAATGCATGGATTATGATACTCTTTCCAACATACCAGGAATCATTACTCAAGTTACGAGAATAATGGCTGTGGAATAAATCTCGCTCCTGTGCCCTGACCTTTGACTCCATTTCGATGATATTAAACAGAATTGGTTCAGTATACCTACGGAACAACATACTAAAGTTTTGTCGTAATCGAAGCATTCTTACTCAAGTTAGGAGGATAATGGTTGTGGAATAAATCTCGCTACTGTGTCCTGACCTTTGACCCCATTTGGATGATGTTCAGTAGAACCGGTTTAGTATACCTCCAGAACAACATAATAAGATATAGTTTTGTAGCAATTGAAGCATTTTTACGTACGTGATGACACATAAGGGCAATGGAATGGATCCTGCTCCTATGTCCTGACCTTTGACCCCCATTTCGCCAGTCCCCAGGTGGTTCCCTACCACATGCTAAATTTCATCGAAATCGAACCATTGTTACGCGAGTTATCGTGCGGACGGACGGACAGACAGACGGACAAAAATGGAGCATCTATGCTTCTTCAACCTACGGTTGGAAAGCGTAAACAGTTTTTAAACAAGTTAGTAAAATCATGCAATGCAATGATTATGATACGCTTTCCAACATACTATAAACCATTACTTAAGTTATTACTCAAGTTATGAGGGTAATGGCTGTGGAATAAATCTCGCTTTTATGCCGTGACCTTTGACCCCATTTCTATGACATGCTACAGAACCGGTTCAGTATAACTGCGGAATAGCATGCTAAAGGTTTGTTGCAGCAGAAGCATTTTTACGTAAGTTATTAGAGTAATGGCTGCGGAATAAATCTTGCTTCTGAGCCATGACCTTTGACCCCATTTCATTGATAATCTACAGAACCGGCTACCTCCCGAACAACATGATAAAGTTTTGTTGCAATCGAAGCATTTTTTCGTAAGTTATGCGGCATAAGGACAGTGGAATGGATCCCGCTCCTATGTCCTGACCTTTGAACCCATTTCACCCATTTTCAAAATAATTTGTTCCCTGGTTGTACCTTACCACATACTATAGTTTCATCAAAATCGAACCATTTTTACGCAAGTTATGACGCACAAGGGCATTGGAATGGATCCCACTCCTGCGTCTGACCTTTGATCTCATTTCGCCCATTTTCAATAGGGTTCGTCCCCAGATTAGTCAGTACCACATAGTAAAATGTCATGGAAATTGAACCTTTTTTTACGCAAGTTATGACGCACAAGGGCAAGGGAATGGAACCCGCTCTTCTGTCCTGCTTGACCTTTGACTCCCTTTTGCCCATTTTCGATAGGTTTGGCACCAGGTGGTTCCCTACCACACACTAAAATTTCGTCGAAATCGAACCATGTTTACGCGAGTTATCATTCGGACGGACAAAGCTGGAGCATATACGCTTCTTCAACCTACGGTTGGAAAGGGTAAAAAAGGAGGCCCCTGTTTAGCAAGGCCTATTGCAAATATAAAATAATTGGAAACAAATCATAGCACAAATCGTACCCGTTTAGGTCTTCTCTATTAGCAAAATTTTGTCAACGGCTGTGCTTACGAGAAAGTGCTGTAATACCGACATCGTAAAACATGTGACAGCTGCTGTATGGGGATATTAGTGGTTAAACAATGAGGATAAAAATCATTTCACAGTAGGATTTTATAACGCGTTAGGGCAGTGCTGTATAATTCCCGTGACGTCGCTTGCAAAAGACTTGTAGTTCTTTTCTTCAATTCTGTACACCCCGTACAACTTCTGTAACCATTTAATCACAATTTATGATTCGGACATAGTAACTGTATTGATAATTTTCCAGCTCACAATATAGAAGGCATCGTCAGAGTTTTGGGGCATTTGGGGAACGACCTAGTTCTCCCCATAAAAGGGGAAAACACGACTTTGGGATCGTAAATGCTACGAGGAAGCAAAGGTACGTATTTGTTCTAAAACATAATTTTCGTCTCCTTACACCATAAAAGAAAATTTATGGGCATTCTCGGGCCATTAGGTGACGATTTATCATGGGTAACAGATGGGCTAATGTGATCGCCTTCTTCTTTTATAGCGCTGTAAAGACCGGCCTATTGATTCATAACCGTACTTTCGGCCACAACTAACGGTTTTTAGTTAATTAAAATGAATATCTCGCTAGGTATTACTTATGCTGCTCCTGCATGTGTAGCTAAATATAATGTAAACTGAAAAATCAATGTGGCAACATCCACGCTCAGTAATTTTAGTCGGAAAGAAGCCTATGTAACCAAACACACACACACAAACACGCGCGCCCATGGCATCGCATGATTCTTCATTATATTTAATAACTCCTTGATGCTGGTTTCAAGAATTAAAACCTCAGACGCAACTTAGTGTTAATAACTGTGTCCAACCCATCAGAAAGATTCTTGTGAAGAAAGTGAACTTTTGAAACTCTTAAATATTGCGTGACGTGAGAAATATGTTTTTCGAGGTTTCTGGGGAATTTTACGACCGGCGCTTTAATACATGACACGTATGTAATTAATTTTAATGGTACATTAAACTAGTCATAAGCGCCTGTTTGTATCGTTATACGATATTTCGCTTGGAAATCTGTCCCGTACATTTAAACAGATCTCCCAGCCTCATTTCCGAGGAAAGTGGAAATGGATTAATAAAATTATATTCGAAAGCATTTTGCCCAGAAAAGAGAGAACTACTTAAGCATGCCTTCCGTAGGAAAAGCCCGAGGCAATGCATACATCTCTGAAAAACATCCTAATTTCAAAATTTAATATTTGATTAAATTAATACTACCGTATTTTTCGTTATATACAGTGGAGTCGCATTATTGTGACCTCCTCTTACTTTTGATTTCAACAGCGCGTAGTCAATGAAAGAAGGCACTTTTCGTGAGCTATCTTGGAGTGGTGTGCGATTGGCATTCTGAAAACCTGGGCCGCGGGTGGCCTAGTGGGCAACGTTTGTGACTGTCACGGGAAGGGACTCAGGTTCGATCCCAGGCAGGTACGATCGCTCGATCCACTAAATACCCGCCGTACGTCGGATGGACACGTTAAGCCGTCGGACCCCGGGTACTGCCCCCCCGTAATAAACAAGGGCGCCCCCCTCTCCTTTCTACTTCGCTTCCGTGTCACTTTCCTATCGGGCCGCTCTAGCCCAAATCTCCAAGTTTTCTATTTCTAAGGGTTGTTTAAGACCTGGGGTCAGACACTCCCTTCCTAAAATCCTCTACATATGATCATGATCTGAAAACCTGGGGCCGCGGGTGGCCGAGTGGGCAACGTTCGTGACTGTCACGGGAAGGGACTCAGGTTCGATCCACTAAATACCCGCCGTGCGTCGGATTGGCACGTTAAGTCGTCGGACCTGGGGCACTGGCCCCCCGGTAATAAATAAGGGCGTCTTGCTCCCCCTTTCTACCTCGCTACCGTGTCACTTTCCTATTGGGCACTCTAGCTCAAATCTCCTAGCTTCCTATTTCTAAGGGTTGTTTAAGACCTGGGGTCAGACACTCCCCCTTCCTAAAAATCCTCTACATATGATCATGATCTGAAAACCTATCAATCGTTGCTGTCATTGAAAAAAGAAGCGAATTATCAGATTTGTATAAAAGGGAGGATTATTGGCTTTCGGGCCAAGGGTGGCAATATTTCTGAAGCAGCGCAGTTTATGAACTGTTCGCGTGCTGCTTTGGTTAAAGTGTATCGTGATTGGAGAAATGGCACCAATGCGACGTAGGAACTGAGGAGCACCACGTGCCATTGATGTGAGAGGTACCGTCGGATTCGAAGGTGCGTGAGGGCCGTCCGACACGCTACAGTGGAGCAACTCACTGGCCGAATGAACTAGGGGGCTACCGGAAGTGTATCTAAAACGACAGTTCAGTGAACCCCGCTGCGTATGTGGTTCCGATGCAGACGAATGGTCACTGCATCTATGCTAACGAAGGTGCATCGGCAGAAAAGGCTTATATTTGCACGGCAGTATTAGAATCGGACCTCCGTTGATTGGCTAAGGATTGCCTTCTCCGATGAGTCACGTTTTCTGCTTCATCGAACGGATGGACGTTGGCGTATAAATCAGGAAACATCGGAGAACAACAGGCTTCAATCATTATTGGTAGAACATAAGCTGATGGGGGCAGCGTTAAGGTCTGGGGAGTGCGTTTGTGGCATTCTCTAAATCCACTCATACCTGTGGAAGGTACTATGGACCGAATTCGTTATGAATCCATCCTTGCAGACCACGCATATTCATACATACTGATTGTCTTCCCTGGGGTGGATGGGATCTTCCAACACTATAATGCGACGTGTCACACAGCTAGAAATGTCCGAGAGTGGTTGGAAGAGCACGATGAAGACTTCAAAGAACTTCCCTGGCCCCCGAATTCCTCAGACTTAAACCCAATTGAGCATCTGTGGGACCACCTCAATCGTGTTCTTCGCTCTATGGATCCTCAACCACGCACCCTCCAGCAGCTGTTAGATGCAAGGCAGTCAGGTCTAAGCGATGGCCTCTTATCATTCGTCCAAACGGGGTCCGGGTTCGAATCCCGGTGAGGCATGGATCTCTCCCTTCCCTGGAACCAGTGACCCTAAATTAGGGACGGGCGAGTGCTTATAGCCCATTGGGTTGCTCACGGTGGTCGTTACACCTACAATAAAAAGAAAACAAAAAAAAACTGCTGTCAGCATGGCTTCACATACCTGTGAAAACCTTCCAGCACCTTATTAAGTCACTCCCTGTCGATCTAGCTGCTGTCCGCACTGCACGTGACGCTTATTCTGGATATTAGCTGGTGGTCACAATAATATGACTCGACCGTGTATAAACTGCAGATGATCTGTTAGAAAAGTTATAAACTTAGGTTTTGCGGATTATACTTTGCCTTTAAAAGAAGCTTTAGCGGCACTGATTTTTTAAACGAAATAAATGGCTTCAACATCTTGTAAGACTAAAAACTATATAAGATATTCACACTGACCTTAGTCAAACATTATTTATACTACTAAGTTCAAAAAGTTCCGGAACTTTTTGAATGTTTGACAAATTTCAGTGAATTACATCATTCCCCCTGAACAAGCGAAGAGTATCATGTGACCGACCAGCCAGAACCGGTTTGATCCAGATCCAACACGTACAGCGTATGTGCATAGCTCGTGATTACAGGCATTCGATGCCCTCCGTAGCGAGGACAACGATGTTGAATTTTGAACAGCATTCAAGTGTAAAACTTTGTGTTCCTCTCGGAACATCTGTTGCTGAGACTTTGATTAAATCAGCGTACGGTGAGAGTGAAACGAGTCGAACTAGAGTTTATGAGTGGCATCGACGATTCAAAAACGGGCAACAGAGTATCGAGGATGACGAAAGGTCAGGACGACCTTAGACCATTCCTGACCGCTCCAAAGGAAGGGTCTTGTTACCAGTTTTCTCCGATTGCAAGGGGGCCATACACAAGGAATTCCTTCAACATGGTCGTATAGTCACCAAAGAAGAGTACATGAAACGTCTCCGAGAATCAGTCCTGAAACGTCTCCGAGAATCAGTGAGACGCAGGCGACCCGATCTTTGGAAGACCAACTCGTGGGTGCTCCATCACGATAATGCGCCGGCTCACAGATCCCTCTTGGTGTCCGATTACCTGCCCGAACATCACATTCTCTCTCTCTAACAACCAGCTTATTCCCCTGATATCGCTCTGTGTGACGTTTTTCTTTTACCCCGGATGAAGAATTTGCTTAAAAGGTGACGCTTCTCAAGTTCCGAAGAAGTGCAACGAGCTGCGATGGGGACACTGGAGGATGTGGGAAAAGAAGGCTTGCAATCTGCATTTAAATCTTTGTATGAGCGCTGGCAAAAATGCATAGTTGCACAAGGTAACTACTTCGAAGGAAACACCGCATAAACAAGTATTATCTGTACTCATTCTTTTTTAATATAAAAAGTTCCGGAACTTTTTGAACGTAGTAATACAACTGCCGTTCCATAGAAACTGAGAGTAAAATCACACAAAATGAAAAAACATAGTTACAGCAAAAGATAAGTTATTATTTCTCAAACTATCTTCCCTCGGATGATACACAGTGTGTCAAAGAATTTTTAAGACTGGCGCTAGATTTCAGCCTACGGTGGCGCCACCAGTGTAACCGCGAATGCGTTATAAACCGTGACCATCTGTTTGCTTTCTGCCAAAAGTATTGCGCAGTTGTTACAGTAACTCAAACGAAACGGCCGTTCATTAGAGAAGTAAAATATTTTTCATGTTGAATTATTAAGATGAAACAAATTGCTGTTATTAAATTTAACGCAAAACTTGGTAAAAGTGCTTCGGGAACGTACCAAATGACGAAACAAGTTTACGGTGAGTTTTGTTTAAGTACATCAAATGTTTTCCTGTGGCACAAACGTTTTTTGGACGGAAGAGATACGCTAGAAGATGATAAGCATACCGGAAGACTAAGTTCATCTAAGACACCTGAGATTAGGGAAAAAGTGCGTGATTTCATGGCAAACAATCGATGTGCGTCACTAAGAATTATGGAAGAGTCTTTAAACATCAACAAAGAAACGATTCGAACCATCCTGCATGAAGATTTGGGCAAAACAAAAGTCTGGGCTAAATTTGTACCACACACGTTAACCAATGAACAAAAAACAAGGAGAAGTGCACATTGCAGAGACATCATTTCAGCCGCTGAAAATGATCCAAACTTCGTAAAATCGATTGTTACTGGTGATGAAACATGGTGTTTCCAATACGATCCCAAAACAAAGCGACAAAGTGCGGAATGGAAGTAAAAAAACTCATCACAAGCCAAAAAAACAAGAAAAGTTCCATCGACAATCAAAACAATGCTCATTACATTCTTTGATAGTAAGGGTATTATCCACAAAGAATTTGTTCCAAGTGGACAAACAATTACTGGTGAGTTTTATTTAAATGTTTTGAGGCATTTGATGGGCAGAATTCGTCGCATTCGTCCAGAATATCGGAATGAAAACAGTTGGTGTTTGTTGCACGATAATGCACCCAGTCACACCTCACTTCTTGTTCGTAGATTTTTGGCGAAAAATAACGTCTTTGTGTTGAATCATCCACCGTATTCTCCTGATTTAGCACCCTGCTGCTTTTCTTTATTCCCAAAACATAAAATAATGTTAAAAGGGTGTTATTTTGATGATATTTCGACCATACAAACAGCTTCGACGTGTGCTTTGGATGCAATTCCGCAAAGTGAACTGGAACAGACATTCGAATCATTATTAAATCGCTGTAACAAGTGTATTGAAGCCGGAGGGACATATTTTAAAAAACAAACCAAAACAAATTATAATATCTTGTTTCTATTTCATTTTACAGACCCAGTCTTAAAAATTCTTTGCCACACTGTGTATACAAAGGTCACATCGTTCAGTCTACTTTTCAAAGCATGTGTCGAAGGCATTTTGTGGAAGCTGTTTTAGCAACAACTCTTTCGTACAGCTTGAATAACATTAGCATCTGTGTTGAATGTTTCGCCACGGAAGTTCTCTTCATTGTTGAAAACAACCAGAAATCGCATGGGCCGAAGTCAGGACAGTAGGCAGGCTACGGCATGATTTCAATACTGCATTTCGTAAGAAATTGTTGAACACAAGCAGCCACATACGGGCGGGCGTTATCATGGTGTATGTGGTCCACTTGCCCAGCAGTTATGGTCGTTTAATCGATGTTTGTCGACGCCGACGCTTCAGTACTGAAAAGTAATACTCAGCATTGACAGTAATTTGTGGAGGAACGGCATGCTGGAAAACTATACCTTTATGACAAAAACAAAAAATTCATCATCACGTTCCCAGCTGATCTGGTTTGTCGGATTTGTTTGAAAGGAGGCAAGCAATCCTCTCTCACCGCTGTCTGGTCTGCCACCCTTTCTCCTCGTTAAGCTCCTCTTGAAATAAACACTCACTGGCTTTTTCTCCACCGCCGTCTTCCCGTTCCATCCATCCTCCACCGCATGACCATTCTTGACTCACCTCTTTGCCCCTTCTGTGCTCAAGAAGCTGATGTCTCTCACGTTTATCTACATTGTGTCATCCTCCTTCCACTACTCCATCTTGCATTTTCCATTGCTCAACGTTCAGCCACAACTGATCTTCCTTTCGATGCCTATAAGACACCCTTCCTGCAGGTCTCTCCGACAGTCAAGCTTCCGCCCATCTGCTCACATATTTTCATCCTGGTAAAACACGTCATCTACGTATTTCATTAGCGCTGCCGAGATATATCATCTCCTTATACCATCCACCAAGATTCTGTGGAACTACTGTGCCACTTTCGGGAGCGTCTCCTCTCAAGACTTCGTCTAGAGAACCTTGTGGCCGTTGCCCAACAGAGAGAACAACATTTCCGTTCCACCTGGTCTCCGGCCGCTTCCTGGTTCGCCGGCATACCAGCGACGTTGCAACTGACTGTCGGTGATTTATAACCTCGTTGCTCCTGTCTCTGTTGAACTTCGGTTCAACGTCCATGCTCACCATTGGTTTTCGGAATCAAACTTCAACATAAAGCTTATATCTTCTAACAAATGTGAATATAATATGCACTATACTGTACAAATGTATATAGTCTTACTTGTTTTCTCTTTGATTATCATTTTTTCTACCAGTGCTAAGACATCGTAATTCCGTTTGCCTTAGGTTTCACATTGTCTATTTTGTCATCTACAGTTTTCCTTTTGTACAGTGCTTCATTATAATATTCTCGTTCTGTTATTTGTCAGCACTATAATATACTTATGCTTCGAGACGAAATGTTTCGACAATCTCTGTTATTGTTCTTGTGGAAAATGCCTGCACCTCTAACCACGAGGCTCCTTTGTGAATCAATACATCGTGCTGTATATAATGTACAAAGAATTTTAGAGATTGTTTATTTTACCGTACAATTTATGTATCAGGACGCCCATGTTCGCCTACTGAACCCAACCTTGTTACAAAAATTGTGTTGAACTGAAGAAGCTAATATGCTCCAGCTTTTTCCGTCCGCACGATAACTCGCATAAAAAGGGTTCGATGTCAATGAAATTTTAGTACGTGGAGGGGGACCACCTGGAAACGAACCGTATTGAAAATGGACAAAATGGGGTTAAAGGTGACGACATACGAGCGGGATTCATTCCATTGACCTTATGCGTCATAACTTACGTTAAAATGGTTCGATTTCGATGAAATTATAGTACGTGGTAAGGGATCACCTGGGGACAAATGCAATTAAAAAACGGGCGAAATGAGGTGAAAGGTTAGGACACAGGAGCGGGATCCATTCCATTCCCCTTATGCGTCATAACTTGCGTAAAACTGCTTCTACTGCGACAAAACTTCAGTATGTTCTCCGGAGGTATACTGAACCGGTTCTGTTGAATATAATCAAAATGGGGTCAAAGGTCAGGGCATAGGAGCCATATTTGTTCCACAGCCATTATTACTCATAAGTTGACTAAATTTTTTTCTATTGCGACAAAACTTTAGTATGCTGTTCCGGAGGTATACGGAAAGAATTCTGTGGAATATCATCGAAATGGGGTCAAAGGTCATGATACATGAGCGATATTTATTCCATATAACTTGAGTAATGATTTCTAGTAAGTTGGAAAGCGTATCATAATAAATGCAATGCATGATTATACTAACTTGTTGAAATATTAGTAAACGCCGCTATGTCTTCACACGTCATTCGCCGAACTTCTTGCAGGTTTGCCCAAACAGTGTTAAAAACACGCTCCGTAACAACACTTTCAGGTCGACAAGGCTTAGGGGCGAGTTCTGCCGACAAACTACTTGTTTTGAAATCATGTTGCCATATAAAAATGATTGACTAACCCAAACCTTTATCTTTGTAAGAATTTTTCACGCTTTTCAACAGTATCGTTAAAGATGCGTATATGCTCCAACTTCGTCCGTCTGTCGGTCTGTCTGTCCGTGCGCCCAATAACTCGCGTAAAAATGCTTCGATTTCGATAAAATTTTAGTACGTGGTAGGGGACAACCAGAGACGAACCCTATTAAAAATGGGTGAAATTGGGTCAAAGGTCAGAACATAGGAGCTGTATCCATTCCACCGCCCTTATGCGCCATAACTTACGTAAAAATGCTTCGATGGCGACAGAACTTTATCTCGTTGTTCCGGAGGTATACTGAACCGGTTCTGTTGAATATCATCGAAATGGGGTCAAAGGTCAGGGAACAAGAGCTTGATTTATTGCACACCATTATCCTCATAACTTCAATAAAAATCCTGCTATTGCGAAAAAACTTTGGTATTTTCTTCCGGAGGTATACTGAACCAATTCTGTTTAATATCATCGAAATAGGAACAAAGATCAATATTCAAATGGTTCAAAGGTGCGATTTATTCCACAGCCATAATTTGAGTAATGATTTCTAGTATATTGGAAAGCATATCATCATCCGTGCATTTCATGATTTTTTACGCTTTCCAACCGCAGGTTGAAGAAGCGTGTATGTTCCAGTTTTGTCCATCTGTCTGTCCGCCCGTCCATACGATAACTCACGAACAATTAATTCGATCTCGATGAAAATTTATTATGCGGTTGGGGACAACCTGAGCACGAAACCTGTTGAAAATGAGCGAAATGGGGTCAAAGGTCAGGACATAGGAGCGGGATCCATTCCATCGCACTTATGGGTCATAACGTGCGCAAAAGTGGTTTGATTTCGATCAAAATGTAGCATGTGGTAAGAGACAACCTGGGGAAGAACCTTATTGAAAATGGGCGAAATGGGTTAAAACGTCAGGACATAGGAGCAAGATTTATTCCACAGCCATTATCCTCATAACTTGACTAAAATTGCTTCTATTGCGACAAACCTTCAGTATGTTGTTCCTGAGGTATACTTAACGAATTGTGTTTGATATAATCGAAATCGGGTCGAAGGTCAAGCCAGAGGAGCGAGATTTATTCCACCGCCATTATCCTCATAACTTGAGTAATAACTTCAGTAATGATTTCTGGTACGTTGGAATATGTATTTATTATATTCAATGCATTGAATGATTTTACTAACTTGTACTAACTTGTTTTCGTTTTCTAACCCTAGCTTGAAGAAGCGTATATGCTCCAGCGTTGTCCGTCTGTCTGTACACACGACAACTCGCGTAAAAAGGGTTCGATTTTGATGAAAGTTTAGTATATGGTAGCGGACAACTTTGGGACGAACCCTGTTGAAAATGTGCGAAATGTGATCAAAATTCAGGACACAGGGGCGGGATCCATTCCATCACCCTTATGCGTCATAACGTACGTAAAAATGCTTCGATTGCAACAAAACTTTAGTATGTTGTTCCGGAGGTATACTGAACCAATTCTATTTAATATTATCGAAACGGGGTCAAAGGTCAGGGCAGAGAAGCGAGATTTATTCTACAGCCATTATCCTCATAACTTTAATATTAACTTGAGTAATGATTTCTGGTACGTTGCGTGATTTTACTAACTTGCTAATTAAATCAACTGTTTCTGAAGATGTTTCACCCAAACGATAGCAAAATTTTACCTTACAAGGCATTTCACTTCGTAACTTTGAATCACTCATCACCATAGCTGTATGGCTAAATACAGCCGTATCTTAAGCTACTGCGAAATAACGAAACAAGAACCATCTGCTACGGCTAATAACTGTTGCAATAGGTACTGCTTTAATTTAGTCAGTCGTCTGCGTGTTTATTTTTACGTTTTGCACTATTCCCAACTCACAAAGAAATTACTCTCAGTTTTTATGGAACGGCCTTTGAATGTAATGAAACAATGTACCTGGTCTGCAATGATGTTTAAGTAGTTGGTAGAGGTTATAGCTCACTGCACATGAATGACTTGACTGAGGATTTCCCAGCAGAACATTGCCCAAAGCGATACACTTCCTCCATTGGCACGAAAGGATGTACTTGGTCAGCAATAATATTTAAGTAGGTGATAGACGTCATATTTCCCTGCACATAAATTACTGGACCCATGATTTCAAAGCAGAATATTGCCCAAACACTTGTTCTTCATCCACTGGCATGAAACAATGTACCTGGTCTGCAATGATGTTTAAGTAGTTCGTAGATGTTACAGTTAGTTTACTGCTCATGAATAACTTGACTCAGGATTTCCCAGCAGAACATTGCCCAAAGCATTCCACTTCCTCCATTAGCATGAAAGGATGTACCTGGTCTGCAATAATATTTAAGTAAGCGGTAGACGTCATATTTCCCTGCACATAAATTACTGGACACAGGATTTCCCAGCCGAACATTGCCCAAAGACTTGTTCTTCATGAACTGGCATGAAACAATGTACCTGGTCTGCAATGATGTTTAAGTAGTTGGTAGATGTTATAGTTAGTTTACTGCTCATGAATAACTTGACTCAGGATTTCCCAGCAGAACATTGCCCAAAGCATTACACTTCCTCCATTGGCTTGAAAGGTTGTACCTGGTCTGCAATAATATTTAAGTAGGTGGTAGACGTCATATTTCCCTGCACATAAATTACTGGACACAGGATTTCCCAGCCGAACATTGCCCAAAGACTTGTTCTTCATGAACTGGCATGAAACAATGTACCTGGTCTGCAATGATGTTTAAGTAGTTGGTAGATGTTATAGTTAGTTTACTGCTCATGAATAACTTGACTCAGGATTTCCCAGCAGAACATTGCCCAAAGCATTCCACTTCCTCCATTAGCATGAAAGGATGTACCTGGTCTGCAATAATATTTAAGTAAGCGGTAGACGCCATATTTCCCTGCACATAAATTACTGGACACAGGATTTCCCAGCAGAACATTGCCCAAAGACTTGTTCTTCATGAACTGGCATGAAACAATGTACCTGGTCTGCAATGATGTTTAAGTAGTTGGTAGATGTTATAGTTAGTTTACTGCTCATGAATAACTTGACTCAGGATTTCTCAGCAGAACATTGCCCAAAGCATTACACTTCCTCCATTGGCTTGAAAGGTTGTACCTGGTCTGCAATAATATTTAAGTAGGTGGTAGACGTCATATTTCCCTGCACATAAATTACTGGACACAGGATTTCCCAGCAGAACATTGCCCAAAGACTTGTTCTTCATGAACTCGCATGAAACAATGTACCGGGTCTGCAATGATGTTTAAGTAGTTCGTAGATGTTACAGTTAGTTTACTGCTCATGAATAACGTTACTCAGGATTTCCCAGCAGAACATTGCCCAAAGCATTCCACTTCCTCCATTAGCATGAAAGGATGTACCTGGTCTGCAATAATATTTAAGTAGGTGGTAGACGTCATATTTTCCTACACATAAATTACTGGACCAAGGATTTCCTAGCAGAACATTGCCCAAAGACTTGTTCTTCATCCACTGGCATGAAACAATGTACCTGGTCTGCAATGATGTTTAAGTAGTTGGTAGAGGTTATAGCTCACTGCACATGAATGACTTGACTGAGGATTTCCCAGCAGAACATTGCCCAAAGCATTCCACTTCCTCCATTAGCATGAAAGGATGTACCTGGTCTGCAATAATATTTAAGTAGGTGGTAGACGTCATATTTTCCTGCACATAAATTACTGGACCAAGGATTTCCTAGCAGAACATTGCCCAAAGACTTGTTCTTCATCCACTGGCATGAAACAATGTACCTGGTCTGCAATGATGTTTAAGTAGTTGGTAGAGGTTATAGCTCACTGCACATGAATGACTTGACTGAGGATTTCCCAGCAGAACATTGCCCAAAGCAAGCCACTTCCTCCATTAGCATGAAAGGATGTACCTGGTCTGCAATAATATTTAAGTAGGTGGTAGACGTCATATTTTCCTGCACATAAATTACTGGACCAAGGATTTCCTAGCAGAACATTGCCCAAAGACTTGTTCTTCATCCACTGGCATGAAACAATGTACCTGGTCTGCAATGATGTTTAAGTAGTTGGTAGAGGTTATAGCTCACTGCACATGAATGACATGACTGAGGATTTCCCAGCAGAACATTGCCCAAAGCATTCCACTTCCTCCATTAGCATGAAAGGATGTACCTGGTCTGCAATAATATTTAAGTAGGTGGTAGACGTCATATTTTCCTGCACATAAATTACTGGACCAAGGATTTCCTAGCAGAACATTGCCCAAAGACTTGTTCTTCATCCACTGGCATGAAACAATGTACCTGGTCTGCAATGATGTTTAAGTAGTTGGTAGAGGTTATAGCTCACTGCACATGAATGATTTGACTGAGGATTTCCCAGCAGAACATTGCCCAAAGCATTCCACTTCCTCCATTAGCATGAAAGGATGTACCTGGTCTGCAATAATATTTAAGTAGGTGGTAGACGTCATATTTTCCTGCACATAAATTACTGGACCAAGGATTTCCTAGCAGAACATTGCCCAAAGACTTGTTCTTCATCCACTGGCATGAAACAATGTACCTGGTCTGCAATGATGTTTAAGTAGTTGGTAGAGGTTATAGCTCACTGCACATGAATGATTTGACTGAGGATTTCCCAGCAGAACATTGCCCAAAGCATTCCACTTCCTCCATCAGCATGAAAGGATGTACCTGGTCTGCAATAATATTTAAGTAGGTGGTAGACGTCATATTTTCCTGCACATAAATTACTGGACCAAGGAGTTCCTAGCAGAACATTGCCCAAAGACTTGTTCTTCATCCACTGGCATGAAACAATGTACCTGGTCTGCAATGATGTTTAAGTAGTTGGTAGAGGTTGCAGTTAGTTTACTGCTCATGAATAACATGACTCAGGATTTCCCAGCAGAACATTGCCCAAAGCATTCCACTTCCTCCATTAGCATGAAAGGATGTACCTGGTCTGCAATAATATTTAAGTAGGTGGTAGACGTCATATTTTCCTGCACATAAGTTACTGGACCAAGGATTTCCTAGCAGAACATTGCCCAAAGACTTGTTCTTCATCCACTGGCATGAAACAATGTACCTGGTCTGCAATGATGTTTAAGTAGTTGGTAGATGTTACAGTTAGTTTACTGCTCATGAATAACTTGACTCAGGATTTCCCAGCAGAACATTGCCCAAAGCATTCCACTTCCTCCATTAGCATGAAAGGATGTACCTGGTCTGCAATAATATTTAAGTAGGTGGTAGACGTCATATTTTCCTGCACATAAATTACTGGACCAAGGAGTTCCTAGCAGAACATTGCCCAAAGACTTGTTCTTCATCCACTGGCATGAAACAATGTACCTGGTCTGCAATGATGTTTAAGTAGTTGGTAGAGGTTATAGCTCACTGCACATGAATGACTTGACTGAGGATTTCCCAGCAGAACATTGCCCAAAGCATTCCACTTCCTCCATTAGCATGAAAGGATGTACCTGGTCTGCAATAATATTTAAGTAGGTGGTAGACGTCATATTTTCCTGCACATAAATTACTGGACCAAGGAGTTCCTAGCAGAACATTGCCCAAAGACTTGTTCTTCATCCACTGGCATGAAACAATGTACCTGGTCTGCAATGATGTTTAAGTAGTTGGTAGATGTTATAGTTAGCTCAATGCACATGAATGACTTGACTGAGGATTTCCCAGCAGAACATTGCCCAAAGCATTCCACTTCCTCCATTAGCATGAAAGGATGTACCTGGTCTGCAATAATATTTAAGTAGGTGGTAGACGTCATATTTTCCTGCACATAAATTACTGGACCAAGGATTTCCTAGCAGAACATTGCCCAAAGACTTGTTCTTCATCCACTGGCATGAAACAATGTACCTGGTCTGCAATGATGTTTAAGTAGTTGGTAGAGGTTAGTAGCTCACTGCACATGAATGACTTGACTGAGGATTTCCCAGCAGAACATTGCCCAAAGCATTCCACTTCCTCCATTAGCATGAAAGGATGTACCTGGTCTGCAATAATATTTAAGTAGGTGGTAGACGTCATATTTTCCTGCACATAAATTACTGGACCAAGGATTTCCTAGCAGAACATTGCCCAAAGACTTGTTCTTCATCCACTGGCATGAAACAATGTACCTGGTCTGCAATGATGTTTAAGTAGTTGGTAGAGGTTATAGCTCACTGCACATGAATGACTTGACTGAGGATTTCCCAGCAGAACATTGCCCAAAGCATTCCACTTCCTCCATTAGCATGAAAGGATGTACCTGGTCTGCAATAATATTTAAGTAGGTGGTAGACGTCATATTTTCCTGCACATAAATTACTGGACCAAGGATTTCCTAGCAGAACATTGCCCAAAGACTTGTTCTTCATCCACTGGCATGAAACAATGTACCTGGTCTGCAATGATGTTTAAGTAGTTGGTAGAGGTTATAGCTCACTGCACATGAATGACTTGACTGAGGATTTCCCAGCAGAACATTGCCCAAAGCATTCCACTTCCTCCATTAGCATGAAAGGATGTACCTGGTCTGCAATAATATTTAAGTAGGTGGTAGACGTCATATTTTCCTGCACATAAATTACTGGACCAAGGATTTCCTAGCAGAACATTGCCCAAAGACTTGTTCTTCATCCACTGGCATGAAACAATGTACCTGGTCTGCAATGATGTTTAAGTAGTTGGTAGAGGTTATAGCTCACTGCACATGAATGATTTGACTGAGGATTTCCCAGCAGAACATTGCCCAAAGCATTCCACTTCCTCCATTAGCATGAAAGGATGTACCTGGTCTGCAATAATATTTAAGTAGGTGGTAGACGTCATATTTTCCTGCACATAAATTACTGGACCAAGGATTTCCTAGCAGAACATTGCCCAAAGACTTGTTCTTCATCCACTGGCATGAAACAATGTACCTGGTCTGCAATGATGTTTAAGTAGTTGGTAGAGGTTATAGCTCACTGCACATGAATGATTTGACTGAGGATTTCCCAGCAGAACATTGCCCAAAGCATTCCACTTCCTCCATTAGCATGAAAGGATGTACCTGGTCTGCAATAATATTTAAGTAGGTGGTAGACGTCATATTTTCCTGCACATAAATTACTGGACCAAGGAGTTCCTAGCAGAACATTGCCCAAAGACTTGTTCTTCATCCACTGGCATGAAACAATGTACCTGGTCTGCAATGATGTTTAAGTAGTTGGTAGAGGTTACAGTTAGTTTACTGCTCATGAATAACATGACTCAGGATTTCCCAGCAGAACATTGCCCAAAGCATTCCACTTCCTCCATTAGCATGAAAGGATGTACCTGGTCTGCAATAATATTTAAGTAGGTGGTAGACGTCATATTTTCCTGCACATAAGTTACTGGACCAAGGATTTCCTAGCAGAACATTGCCCAAAGACTTGTTCTTCATCCACTGGCATGAAACAATGTACCTGGTCTGCAATGATGTTTAAGTAGTTGGTAGATGTTACAGTTAGTTTACTGCTCATGAATAACTTGACTCAGGATTTCCCAGCAGAACATTGCCCAAAGCATTCCACTTCCTCCATTAGCATGAAAGGATGTACCTGGTCTGCAATAATATTTAAGTAGGTGGTAGACGTCATATTTTCCTGCACATAAATTACTGGACCAAGGAGTTCCTAGCAGAACATTGCCCAAAGACTTGTTCTTCATCCACTGGCATGAAACAATGTACCTGGTCTGCAATGATGTTTAAGTAGTTGGTAGAGGTTACAGTTAGTTTACTGCACATGAATGACTTGACTGAGGATTTCCCAGCAGAACATTGCCCAAAGCATTCCACTTCCTCCATTAGCATGAAAGGATGTACCTGGTCTGCAATAATATTTAAGTAGGTGGTAGACGTCATATTTTCCTGCACATAAATTACTGGACCAAGGAGTTCCTAGCAGAACATTGCCCAAAGACTTGTTCTTCATCCACTGGCATGAAACAATGTACCTGGTCTGCAATGATGTTTAAGTAGTTGGTAGATGTTACAGTTAGTTTACTGCTCATGAATGACTTGACTGAGGATTTCCCAGCAGAACATTGCCCAAAGCATTCCACTTCCTCCATTAGCATGAAAGGATGTACCTGGTCTGCAATAATATTTAAGTAGGTGGTAGACGTCATATTTTCCTGCACATAAATTACTGGACCAAGGATTTCCTAGCAGAACATTGCCCAAAGACTTGTTCTTCATCCACTGGCATGAAACAATGTACCTGGTCTGCAATGATGTTTAAGTAGTTGGTAGAGGTTATAGCTCACTGCACATGAATGACTTGACTGAGGATTTCCCAGCAGAACATTGCCCAAAGCATTCCACTTCCTCCATTAGCATGAAAGGATGTACCTGGTCTGCAATAATATTTAAGTAGGTGGTAGACGTCATATTTTCCTGCACATAAATTACTGGACCAAGGAGTTCCTAGCAGAACATTGCCCAAAGACTTGTTCTTCATCCACTGGCATGAAACAATGTACCTGGTCTGCAATGATGTTTAAGTAGTTGGTAGAGGTTATAGCTCACTGCACATGAATGACTTGACTCAAGATTTCCGAGCAGAACATTGCTCAAAGCATTACACTTTTTCTCCACTGGCATGAAAATATGTACTGGGTCTGCAATGATATTTAAGTAGGTGGTAGACGTCATATTTCCCTGCACATAAATTACTGGATCCAGGATTTCTCAGTAGAACATTACTCAAAGCATTACACTTCCCCCACTGGCATAAAAGGATGTACCTGGTATACAGTGATGTTTATGTATGTGGTAGACGTCAGAGTTTCCTTCATGTGAATGACTGGAGACAGGGTTTTCCAACAGACCATTGCCCAAATCATTTCACTTCGTCTACCATCTTGTTTTCCTCCCATGGTGCATACTGGTTTCACCACTTCGCCGGGTAAAGGGCACGCGCGTAACTGTCCGCCCTAAATGGTGCATGATGAAACGATATTCATCATGCCAAACGACCTTCTTCCAGTCATTGAACGACCCTCTTCCAGTCATCGTTCCAGAAAATCAATTAGAATTACACCCGTTCATCTCAAAAACATGTATTTCTTTTCTGATCGCTGGCTCTTAAACCTCTTAGGCCGTAGTGAAGAGGTGTGACCCCATTCCATGAATTGATTCTTAGTTTCCGTATCGTAAAGATACGCCCACGTTTCATCCCCTGTCACCAAATCGAAAACAAACGTGTCTTCATTGGCTTCAAATGCTTCCAGGAGATTCGAGCCCACTTCCAAACTTCTCTCATTCAAATCGGGTCGGGTGTTAAGTTCCGAAGAACCCACTTTGCCCACACTTTCCGGTGCCCTAAGTTTTCCACCATCTACTTTATGGCATTTTGACCACTATCCTGTTGTGCAACAAGCTCACGGATTGTGACTGGGCTCTCCGCGCGAACCAATTCATCCACTCGCTGACGATATGTGTCAGCTGTCGCAGATGATGGTCGCCGCCCCGGTGGCGCAGTGGTCTAAGCGATGGCCTCTGATCATTTGTCCGAACGGGGTCCGGGTTCGAATCCCGGTGAGGCATGGATTTTGTGTTTGTCTTACGGCACTGGCTCTCTCCCTTCCCTGGAACCAGTGACCCTAAATTAGGGACGGGCGACTGCTTATAGCCCATTGAGTTGCTCACGGTGGTCGTTAAACCTCCAATCAAAAAAAAAAAAAAAAAAAAGATGATGGTCTCCCACTGCGTGGTTTGTCTTCAGTGCTGGTTTTCCTATCTATAAACTCCTGCATACATCTGTGCATATTGCTCTTGTCAATGGTGTCATCTCTATAAACATTCTGTAGCCTTCTGTGGATGTCTGACAGCCTGCACCCTCCCTTCGTCAAGAACTCAATGACAGCACGTTGCTTCTGCTTAAAATCCATTATTTACCTGCAATTAAGAATAAGTTATGCCTACTTTTGCAATACTTCCGGTACAACCCTCATATAATCTTTTAGCTCTTCTGCGTATAGATAAGCATTTTCTGATAACGAGGAACAGTGCACCAATTAAGTACTAAATAGTATCACTGTACTGGTGATCCGATTTATTGGCGTAGGAAGTAGACACATTAGGGTTTCCAAGCTTTCGCACATCAACCAGATGGCTTTTTCAAGGAAGTTAGACAGAAGCTGCAAATGAAAAATAGAACGCATTAACAATTTGAATGCGGAAACTTGACTTGACAACAATAGATGAGACGTTATATTCATTTAAAATAATGACGCATCACGTTGGTTGTACGCGCGGTATCCTGGTAGGCAGAAGGCTTTACTTGAAGAATTAGTTCCAAATTCGTGGCAACTCGAGTGACACGCAATCATTGCAAGTATCGCTGTTGGTAATGATCTCTAAGGTTTCCCGAATGGCTGTACCTTTAGCAGTAGAGTAGGTAGCTAATTTGTTTATATCGTCCCATATAGGAGTAGCGGACTTGAATTTCACTTCTCTGGATAGTGCCGTGGCAACTTTACCGTATTTCGTGTCTCTTTTATGTTCGTTGTCTCTATTCAAAAAGCCAGGATCAGACATTCTAATCTTCCTGTGCCGCAGACACGTTATTTAGGCTCAATTCCATCCATACCAAATGTGTCTTACAAACTCAAAAATGCCCTGAAGAACATGAACTGCAGCGTAGGCATAAGGTCTCCTGCATCTTTGTATACTATGCTAAAGGGAAATAGTGAAAAACCAGCTCTCTCCTGCGAAGGTGTTTATGCGATACCCCCTACAGCACCCGGACGGATCTAAACGATCATACATTGGAATGACCAAGCGTTCGTTTGGAGTCACAGTCAACGAACATAAAACAGACACGAAATACGGTAAAGTTGCCACGGAGAAGTAAAATTAAAATCTACTACTCCTATGTGGGACGATATAAAGAAATTAGCTGCCTACTCTACCCCTGAAGGTACAGCCATTCGGGAAAGCTTAGAGATCATTACCAACTGCGATACTTGCAATGATTGCGTGTCACTCGAGTTGCCATGAATTTTGAACCAATTCTTCAAGTAAAGCCTTCTACCTAACAGGATACCGCGCGTGCAACCAACGTGATGCGTCACATTTTTAAATGAATATAACCTCGTGTCTATTGTTGTCAAGTCAAGTTTCCGCGTTCAAATTGTTAATGCGTTCTATTTTTCAGTAGCAGCTTCTGTCTAACTTCCTTGAAAAAGTCATCTGGTCGATGTGCGAAAGCTTGGAAACGCTAATGTGTCTACTTCCTACGCCAATAAATCGGATCACTAGTACAGTGTTACTATTTAGTACTTAGCATTTTCTGTTTAATTCCTGACATTGTTTTTCCCATTTTCTAACATACATGTATTTGGAATATTCCGAGTGAATGTTCTTGCTTATAAAAACATGTAATATTAGATCCCGGTGATTTAATCCAATTCGTTCAAAACTAAAAAGAAATGAAATATCGACAGAGTAAACAAGTGCAATTTAGCTTCAGATTTATTTTAGCAATTTAACTCGCATATTCGTAAACACATAAGCTCTCTTAACTACAAACCTCATTACTTGCAGAAATATTTAACATCTGTAACGCATATACTATTCGATTTTTATCTTTTGATACCGGAATTCTAAATGACTTTCGCAAACAGCCGTTAAATTTAATCATTCAGTTAATGACTTCGTAAATCCCGTCTGCATGCTCCACCTCTGGTTGTTTCTTTTATTTTTTTTTTATGTTTTTTTTTTCCACTTCGAAAATATTTACTGCAAGAATTTCAGAAAGTGCCTCAAATATCTGAGAACGCTCTCTCTTTTTTTTTTTTCTCTCTCTTTACAGACCCTCAAATGTCGACGTTGCCGAGTGTGAAGTTTTACGAAACGCTGGTGAGAGCCGAAGAAGATGGCGTCGCTCAATTGCCCTGCGTAGCCGAAGGCAATCCACCTCCAACTTACAGGTAACGAACGGGCACCATAAAATTGATTTATGGTAATCATAAAGTGGTGAAAGTCCCGACAGAAAAAAAAAAGCAAATTGAGAAAAAAAAGTTATCGAATTAGCATATGAGCAATCAATTTGTCCTTTCCCTGGGCGCTCAGAACAGTTCATTAAAAGATCTGTTCAATAGCATTTCGTTTTCTGTCAAGAAAACTCTTAAGGGAATACGTAGGCCCTTTAGCAACTCTACTTTGAGTAAAACTGGAGAATTATCGTAGTTTAATACTTCACTGGCTTGTTGAAACTGCTAACGAGAAAGCCCATTTTTCTGTGAATATTTGGTATGATATTGATTTCTAATGAAAACGTTAAAGGTACGACGCAGGAATTTTTCTCCCTGGTTTAAGTGGAAAACACACAAAATCGTTACGTATGTTGTTTACCAATACTGTCGCTCTGATTAAAACTAAAGTTTTCCTAGCAAAGTAATCTCATGGAGCATTGATGTGTGTATTTTCGTCCCCTTTCATGTCATGGGAAGCTTTACACAAAATCGCGTTATCCTCATTGTGATCGGCGACTCAAACGACTAAACAACCGTATAATTTTTTGTTTTGGATTGGGGGTTTAAAAATTATTTATTTGACCTAGTTGACAGATTTATCAACAGGGCTTAGTGGTCAACGTTCGTGACTGCCACGGAGAAACCTCAAGTTCCATCCCAGGCTACCAGGTATGAACGCTCGAACCACTAAATATCCGCTGTGCGTCGGATGGGCAAGTTAAGCCGTCGGGCCTCGGGTTCTGGCCCCCGGGAATAAATAAGGGCGTCTTCCATCCCCTTTCTATCTCGCTTCCGTGTGACTTTCCTATCGGGCACTCTAGTCCAAACCTCATAGTTCCCTATGAGGGTTGTATAAGACCTGGGGTCAGACACTCCCTTCCTAAAATACTCTACATAGTCTCGAATTATTTAAACTCATCAGCCCCTTTATAACGAAGTAAATTTCTCCGTCATTTTTATCCGCGCCAGGATTCGAACCCGGATCCCCTCATTCCGGAACAAGTCACTCTACCAATTGAGCTACGCGGACGTTTTATTCTGATTCCTATCTGCCTTTATGTCGTGTGCGTCCTTCTGGCAGGTACGTCACATCTCCTGGTACGTTACACCTTCTTTTAGAATTGAGCTGATGTTCGTGTTTATGTTGAACTTTCAACCTTTAATGATGTAATGCAACAGTGGACACCGGACAAGAAGCATGATTGATTGCAAACTAGAGGGATGAAGCGGGAGTAAGGTGAGCGCAATATGTGTTCCTCTGTATACCTCATTGTTGATTTTTATGTCTCACTGGATATAACTTACATGAGCTTGCAACATTTAAATGTAAATTAATTGTACATGTGGAAATATTCTTAGGTTCAGATATAAATATTCCATTATCATTGAAGTCAACTTGTCTTTTCTTAGCACATATACTACAACGAGTGTAAAATTACTCTAGAAGACTTTGTCCTCTAATATACATTGCCTATCTGTATTTTATTATTCAAATATATGTATGTATAGACTGAACTTCTACTAAAATACTCTACATATGATCTGATCTGATTCATTGACATATACAGGCAGACACATACAGTATAAACATTTTGTGTTACGACGTCAGCATTGTACAAAGTAAACATTGAATACAGTATGCCGGGTGAACAAGGAACACAGCGAATAAACCCCTGAAAGACAGACACAAACATCCATGACTTACCCGAGATTCGAAACCACAGCCTTCCGTCGGGCGAAAGCTCAGAAGCCATTGCTTAGACCACGGCGCAGCCGGGGAGGAAATTTTTTTTTGTTTAAGCATTTAACGACCTCCTTGAGAAACTCGATGGGCTATAAACAGCGGTACACCCCCAATTTAGGGCTACTGGTAGAGGGAAGGGAGAGAGCCAGTGCCGAAAGACACAGTTCTGGATCCAGCTGTCTGATGCCTCGTTCAACTTCATCCCACAAATTCTCAATGGGGTTGAGATGTGGAGATTGTGGGGACCACCTAAGCAAAGTAAACATACCGGCATGTTCCTGAAACCAACCCTGTACAATACGAGCACTATGGCAGTACGCATTATCTTGTTGACAGTAGCCATCGCCATTGGAGTAAACCATCCACATGACACGATGCACTTGGTCTGCAACGATGTTTAAATATGATGTGCCAATAAGACGTTGATCAGCACAAATCAAAGGGCCCAAAGCATGCAGGGAAAACATTTCCCAAACCATAACGTGGCCACCACCAGCTTGAAGGGTTGTAGAAATGCATTTGGGGTTCATGCTTTCGTGCTGTTTCCGCCAAATTCTCACTCGGCCATCGGCATGGTGCAACTGAAGACGTGATTAATCGGACCACATAATTTGTTTCCAATTATTTACTGTTCGATCCTTGTGCTGCTGTGTGAACTGGAAACGTTTTCTCTTGTTAACTGCAGACAGCAAAGGTGTTCGAACAGGCCTTCGGCTGCCATATCCCATCCGATGCAGTGTACGGCGAACAGTGCGTGTAGAGATCATTTGAGCGGATCCTTGATTAAGATGGTCTGTAATTTGCTGCACTGTTGCCCTTCTGTTGTCTGTTACCAGTCTGGACACTCTCCGTTCCTCCCGAGCAGTCACTAGTTGATGACGACCACACGTTGCACGTACAGACCCAGTAATTTGGCTGACATTCCAGTCTTTAAACATTTTAACAACAGATGCTCTGGAACATTTCACGAATGCGGCGGTTTCGGTGATACTCGCTCCATGACTCCGAGCTCCTACAATCATCCCACGTTGAAAGTCAGTCAAATCGCATTTTGTTACCCATCTCGTCTCCTAAAAATCACTTCTACTATTGTCGCAAGCACTAAGCTTTCCCTTTTCATACTGACCTTGCCCTCTGGCGGCAACAGCGTGCAGCCATAGCTCATTTGCTTAAACCTGTCAGGTGGTCATAATAAATTGGCCCATCAGTGTATAAAGCGAACGACGTCCTTGCCAGCTGTCAGAGCTGTTTTCGGCATGAGAATGACAAGTAACAACGATTTCAGCGATTTTCAACGCGGTGTTATACTTGGCGCTCGTGAGATGGGCCATAGTATTTCGGAGGAAGAAACGAAGTTCGGATGTATACGGACGACCATTGCAAGTGAGTACAAGAATTCCGGCAAAACCTCCAACCTACGATACCAGTGTGACCGTAAAAAGACATTGGGTGAACGTGACCAACGTCGGCTGTCAAGAATCGTTTCATGCAATACTGTCGCAGATATCATTGGAATTGAATGCTAGAGCCTCAACAAGCATCAGCGTTCGGACTGTGCAACGTACCCTACACGATATGGGCTTTGGGAGCCGACGCCCAACTCGAGTCCCCTTGATGGGTGCACGACACAGAGCTATGCGCCTCGCTTGGGCACGGCAACACCGTCACTGGACACTTGATGACTGGAAACAAGTAGCCTGGTCTGACGAGTCGCGTTTTCAATTGTATCGGGCCGATAGAAGGATTCGTGTGTGGCGCAAACTCCAGGAAGCCATGTATCCCGCCTGTCAACAGGGAACTGTACCGGCTGGTAGGCGGTCTGTAATGGTATGGGGTGTGTTTAGCTGTACTTTATTGGGACCCCAGGTACGTCTACAAAAGTCTGTGACCGGCCACCGCTATGTGCGCATCCTTTCTGCCGAGGTAAAACCGGTTATGTCTTGCATTCATGCTGATGGGTCGGGCCTGTTCCAACAGCACAATGCACCTCCACACAATTGTCGGCACGCCACATTATGGTTAGAGGAGCATTCTTCTGAGTTTGGGGTGTTGCCATCCCACCCAAGTCTCTAGATCTGAACGTGATAGACCACATTTAGGATGCTATGCATCGCGCTATCGAACACAGGAATCCGAGACCTCGGAATGCACTCGAATTGTGGAACGCACTGCAGGAAGTATGGTGTGTATTGCCTACAGCATATTTCCAGAAGCTAGTGGAGTTCCTGCCCTGTAGTATTTCTGCAGTCCTGCGCTCCCATGGTGGACCTATGAAGTATTAGACTTGTGTACCAGTTTTTCTGGCACTTCAGTGTATATGTAGTGAGAGAAGTCACATACAGCACTTATATGGTAAGAGACAAACGTTGGACAGTTTTTCTTTTGGTTATTGCATCATTACTCACTCTGTATTTGTAAAGTTCGAATATACACTCATCGCCCATAAAACAGTTTCATCCAGAAGGAAGCAACCGATAGGGATGAAACTTATGTTTGACATCGTGAGACATGCAAATGTTTCAAGTATTACGCTCGGCCGCGCGTGTGACGTGAGCAAGGACGGGTCGTAGCGCTATGCCCGATCGGCTATATAATGTTATCCCGCTGCGCGTGCTTACCACTCTAACTCATGCTGTTGTGTTGCTTGCAATCTTTGCAAGTGAAGTATGCCTCAGAGGAAAGTTCGGAAGCAATTCGAGTAGTTAGAGGAGTTCGAGAGCGGCCGCATCGTCGTGCTCCGGGAAGCTGGATGGTCTTATCGCCGTATTGCGCAATACCGGACGTGCGGATGCCACCATATCACTCTGTTGGCGGACGTAAATAGAACAAGGCACGCAGCAGCGACAGGAAGGGTCTCGGAGACCTTGACCAACCACGTAGAGAGAGGACCGACGGGTTGTCCGACATGCGCAGATTGACCCAGCAGCCACGATTGTTGAAATTCAGCGAGCAGTGGTGCTCTCCATGCATCGTCCGATTCACACCAACACCAGTTAAAGATGGTTGCACACCGTTACGACGACTACCCTTAATATCATTGCATCGTCGCCAAAGACTGCAATGGTGTCGTACCAGATTGATATGGAGTCAAACAGAATGTCAATGGGTGATCTTCTGTGATGAGTCCCGCTTTTGTCTTGGAGGAGACGACCACCGAATCCGTGTGTGTAGGCACCGCGGTCAGCGCCAAGATGAATGGTTTGTTGTCCAGGGTTACACGTCCAGAAGGACTGGCGTTATGGTGTTGGATGCAATTGCCTACGATGCCAGATTAGCTTTGGTGTTCATTACAGGCAAGTTAATAGCCCAACGTTACGTTTATGAGGTCCTTTAACCGTGGCCATACCTCTTCTGAACGCTCACACCGGTGAGATTTTCCAACAGGACAACGCTCGTCCGCATACTGCTGCTGGTTCGAGAGCTTGCTTTAAAGGTACGATTACTCTACCCTTCCCAGCCGCATCTCCAGACCTATCAATGACTGAAAATGTGTGGGATGCTATTGGACGAGCTTTCCACTCTCCATCCCTACCACACAATCTGCAGGAACTGCGTGAGAAGATTCAAGCTGCATGGAATGGTTTATCGCAGGACACCATTAGGAACTTGTACAACTCCATGCCGAGACGTCTGGCATGCTGTGTGAGCAAACATGGCGGCCCATCGCCATTCTTGGAGACCCAACTTATTGGTGTGTAGCTCAATAATTATTGCATACACCAGTCTCAATGATTAATCATTTATTGTTACTGGTAACCTTTAGCTTCCTCTCGAATAGCATTGCAATCCGACACGTCCTTATGAGTGCTGTAACGTATACTCTAGATTCAGTTTCTTTTTGATTTTACTATCTTTTGTTATTTTATTTTCCTATGCAAATTATCTTCTCACTTAACGAGATATTGTTTCTCCCGCTGAATTATATGTGCCAACGAGTGTAAGTCATGACGTGGTGGTATGCAGTATATATAGGCGCGCTCAAGTATACCGGAGAGGTTCGTTTTTATACATGAAAGGTTCTTTCTAATTATTGTTATGCGATTCTACGAAAGTTCGGTCTAACAGTAGTTGTGTTATTTTGGATTGCGTATTCGAGTAATACCAGGAGCTCCCAATAAAAGGTTAAAAGTGAGTACGTTTTCTTAGTTCATTTTAATGTCAGACCTCTGTCTGGCCGTTAAGTCTATTTCATTGAGTGTTTACGTTAAGTTCAGGGGATATTGTGTTTACCGCTCTAATAAGGAGCCTTCAAGGTACTAATGTACTAAAACAGAAGTTATATTACTTATATTCAAGATAATGAGGAACGCTGAGTAAGAATAATTCCATATTCTTAGAATTTATTGCACATGAGTGTCTTACCTAAACAAACTCTAGCACTTTGATGATTAAGCACACTTTAGCTACGTCAAGTAACTTTTCAATAACCCTAACGTAACTTAACGTAAGCTTCCCTGCTCTACACGTCCAGCCGGAGAACGCTATTCATTATAGTGCAAGCATGTTTTCGACGTTGACTGTATTTTCATTTGAAATCATGCGTGTCATTTTGAATAACCATGTATTTCATAGTGGCAAAAGGCTTTTATTTTTTACAGAACATCTTAGATCTGTGTATTGGGTCACCACGCCGAGAAAATAAAACGGGAACGAATAATTACCATTCATCTCTATATTGATAAGCTCCAAACATAAAATCCACTGATATCATGTAAAATAAGCTTTGAGGAAACTCGTGCACTTCAAAACCCGGATAATACTTACTGCACTTGTAACAAATGAAATGGAAAAAGTTTAAGTGCGATACATACAAATCGGAGAAAAGGATAAAACATTTGGCAATATATTGATAGATCCAGAGCGAGGCAAGCTCTTTATGTCGACATTAAAGGTAATAATTCCGCGCTTCACATTAAAAGCTGATCGAAATCATGGATGATTGTTTGCGGGAGATTTTTTTTTTTCGTTTTCTCCTTGGACTGAAATATTCTACGCTTGTCATCGTACGACATTTTCATTCGGAAACAATGCTATTTGTCTAATAATAATAGGCTTTATCATCCGTGGCTCTTCGTGATATTCAAAATGTCGCTTACATCGATTTGACTTCTCGGTGAGTGTCGTTTAGAATAACAAGAAAGGGCATTAACGTTTTAGCTGAGAACCCATCGATTCGTGCCGGGCATTATTACAGATACATGACAGATGCGAGGTAAGAGCACGAACGACAGAAAGATAAGCGGGAGTTTTCTTTTCTTCCACTTTTTATAAGAAAAACATCGCACGACAGACGAAAAGAATAATAACAGCCTGGCTAACGTGTTTTGAAAGTCAAATGACGTATAAAATATGCGAAAGTTTCCTTTTTCTGGCGGGTTGTCCGTGTCAACTTGTACGGTGAAATCAATCTTTCCTTCTCCGTGTACGAGAAGCACTTCTGCCTCGTATGTTATGAAATGATCTGTCATACAGACTTTATGTGGAATGGTACGACGGTGTTTGCTCTTTTTTTTTTATTGCATGTCAAAACATCAGAATGGAACAATTTTTCATAATTATTTTCCCTTTCATTTGGTAAGAAATGTTGGAATCCCGCTTTTTTTCTGTTTTTCTTGGGAAATCTTTTTGTAGGATCGGTGAAATGTTTCCATCCGCATTTTTCAACAAATTTTCCAGCTTGCTGAACTGCTCTCTGATTGTTTTTCTATATTTAGTATCAAAGCAATAAAAGCTCATTGAAGCGTGATAGAAAAACAAATAAGATTTGACTTTAGTTTGTCCACGGAACGCTAAAGTTTCAGCAATGACGTTTCAAGATTTCTTTTATAAAACATCCCTCAGCTTTGAATGCAAGTTATTTTTCTCAGATTCTCATTTTCAAACTAAAGAAGATTCCATGCGCCCAATATTTATATATATATATATACTCTATATCTCTCTATATATATACACTGGCGGAAAGTGAAAAAAGAACACCAAGAGGGAATTGGCGGACGATAATGAAATTTACATATATTAATTAATGTGGTCGAGTTTACGTTGGTGTGATGTTAATTTCGGGACCAACCGGTGAGCGCTTACGCCACAGCACGGCATAATATGCAAATTATCGTCGGTGGTATTTAAGGAGTACGGCGAAGTGAATGTAATCAATCGTCGGCGTACGGACACGTGCGAAGAACCTGAAGAAGCTGCATAGCATGGACATGGAAGACGTGTACAATTTCAGCAGTTATCGGACTTTGAGCGAGGCCGGGTGGTCGTATCGTCGTATTGCCGAGCGAATTGGAGGGAAAGTATCGGTGGTGGTACGGTGGTGGCGTAGATGGTCCGAGGAACATTACCGCACGAGACGACGTGGAACCGGGAGTCACAGACGGACAGATGAGCGGACCGATCGACGCATAAGAAGAGCGACATTGTCAAGCAGAACATTCACTGCGACGCAAATCCGAGCTGCCGTTGCACCTGAGGCGACTGTGCGAACAATCCGCAACCGTCTACTGGATGCAGGACTACGTGCACGTGCGCCTCTGGCATGTGTACATCTGACTCCAGCAAACCGTCACGAACGGCTGCAGTGGTATCGCCAACGTCTGCACTTGAGAACGCAATGGCGACCTGTCGTGTTCACCGATGAAAGCAGATTCTGCTTGGGAGCCTCCGATGGCCGTATGCGTGTTCGCCGACGTACAGGGGAGCGTTTCCACCCTTCTTGCATCCGCCAGCGACACACAGGGCCTACACCTGGTCTCCTGGTGTGGGGAGCGATCAGCTATCACTCCCGTACACAACTAGTGTTCGTATTAAACAGCACCTCCTACATCAACAACATCATTCAGCCCGTTGTTGTGCCATTTGTAAGGTCGGTCCATCATGGTGTTTTCCAGCAAGATAACGCACGCCCACACACGGCATGGGCAACGCAACATGCACTTCAGGGTGTGAGACAACTTCCATGGCCTGCACGTTTACCGGATTTGTCCCCCATGGAGCACGTGTGGGATTTTATGGGACAACGACTTATCCGGTCCCCACGGCCAGCCACGACCATCCCCGATTTACGCGTTCAGTTTGAGGATACTTGAACTCAATACCCTAAATTTTCATCCAACATCTGTACGACAGTACGACAGACTCCATGCCAGAATTAGAGTGTGACGCAGTTCATGGCGGTTCAACCTCGTACTAACCATGTTACATGGAAATGTTATTTTTCAGTTTACCAGCAAATACAGCTGTATTTTGCCATAATGTTTTGATCACGTTATCCTCTGTATTCCGTTATTATGCTGTATAAATTTTGTTGGTATCAGGCGTCTTCTTGGTGTTCTTTTTTTACTTTCCACCAGTGTATATATATATCTCCATCATCATTGTCAACCATTATCAATCCACTGTGGATGAAGGTATTCCCTGCCGCCTCAGGGACGCAGTGGTATATGCGTTGGTTTTGTATCATTCGTGCGATAGGGGTATGGGTTCGAATCCAGTGGGGCATGGATGTTGTGTTTGTCTTACGGCACTGGCTCTCTCCCATAGCTGGAACCAGTGGCCCTAAATTAAGGACAGGCGACGTCTTTAAGCCCACTGCGTTGCTCACGGTTGTCGTTAAACCACCTACAAAAAAAAAAAAAAAAAAAAGAAAAGATCTCCCTCAAGTTTCTTCCACAACTGTCTGCCTTGAGCCTGTCTCCTCTATTAAACTCCGGCATGCATTCAAAGTTTATCCATCCATCTCCAACGGGGTTTTCTTCTGGGTCTTTTTCTGTCCCTCGGGATCCAATCTAAAATTTCGGTTGTCCATCGGTGGTCCGTTCTTCAGGCACCAGCCCATTGCCATCTCAGTGATTTCATTCTGGTCATGATGTCGTCCACTCCTGTCATATTCCTTATGCACAAGTTCCTCTTCTTATCTTTCCTGGTTACACCAAGCATGCATCTCTCCAGGCTACTTTGAGTTGCCTGCAGTCGTTGTATGGTTTTTTAAGCTTAGGTCCACGTCTCTGCACCATACGTAAGTACTGGGAGGATGCATTGATCAAAATCTTTTCTTTTAAGACATAATGGCATGTTGCTCTTAAAAATTGTACTGTTTCTTCCAAAAGCTCTCCATCCAAATTTTGTACGCCGATTAATTTCTTCATCAATGTGATCCTCACTTGGTATCTGCTGTCCAAGGTAAATGTAGGTATCGGTTATCTCCAGCTTTTCCCCATCAATCGAAAAATCTTCATTTCTTGTAAAAGCATTGTACATCACTTTTGTCTTCTGAAAGTTCATTTTTAATCCCACTTCTTTACTCTTGTCAGCAAGTTTCTGTATCATACTCTGCAGCTCTGAAAGGGTAGTTGCAAAAATGACTACGCCATAAGGCAAAATGAATGGGGGTTAAATAATCTCCATTAATCTTTATCCTTTTGTTTTCCCAGCTTAATGATTGAAAGACACATTGAAATATTGCAATAAAATGTTTATATGTATATATACTGGGTGCGCCATATAAAAGAGGCCCCGTGGCCAGACGTTGTAAGGTGGGTTAAAGTTGTTTGGCGGGTTTGCAGTTGTAAGGTGGGTTAAAGTTGTTTGGCGGGTTTACCGCTTTGTTCCACTTCTAACCGGTTTCTGTGTATACAGCTGCAAAGGAATTCCCCGGAGTGGTTAGTCACATTCAGGGTAGTGTAGGTACGCGATCATAAGTGTAAGTGAAGAAAGAACAAAGGCAACGGAAATGGTTTTAGGTACGGAACAGCGGATTTTTATTGTGGAACAGTGTTTCAGAAAGAACTTATACAAGGTTTTAAATGAGTTCTTTACAGAAAAATTTCCACATTGTGCTGCACCAGCGAAATCAGTGGTGCAGAAGATAATGCGGAAATTTCGTGAAACCGGCACGGTGTGCAACAGGAAAACAAACAAACCCAAAACAATTCGTTCTGAAGACAATATCAAGGATGTGTGCACAAGGATGTTACAAAGCCCTCGGAAGTCGATTCGCCGATTATTGTCTGCAACGGGAATATCTACCACGTCATTCCGACGCGTACTTAAGGTAGATTTGCATTTTCGGCAGTACAAAGTTATAAGAACTTAAAACTCCTGGTTATGCAAAACGGATGCAATATTGCAAGTGGTTTCAGGAGACCATTGTCACCGGTGAAGTGGACCCAACACTTTATTACATGACAGATGAAGCATGGTTTCATCTGTCCGAGTATGTTAATGCTCAAAACAGCAGGATTTGGACCGACACGAATCCCAGACGGACAATGGAGACTCCTCTGTACGACCAAAAGATAGGCGTTTGGTGTGGTGTGTCTGCGAAGAGGATAGTCGGCGCATTCCTTTTCACTGACACCATCAACTCGGAGCGCTGTGTTCAGCAACTGTTCAACCCATTTGTTGCCTCACTTACAGAAACAGGGCGAACGTATGCTTTCTTTCAGCAGGATGGTGCAACGGCGCACGTGCCGTGCATGAAGTGTTTGGGGGAGGACATTACTGTATCGAAGGCACTACGGCCACTTAGATCACCCGATCTCTCCACCTGTGATTTTAATCTGTGGGGAGCATTGAAAGGGAAAGTGCACTCAACTAATCCGCACACCCTTGATGAATTAAAAGTTAATATTACGCCCAGATTACTGCTGAGTTGTGGCACGTTACGAACAACATATTCCGTCGTGTGCAGCTGTGCACTTTCAGCAATTCTTGTAAACGCAGGTAAATTACTCCTGTTTTCTGTCATTTCAACTATTCTTTACCATGAATAGTAACATTGCCTGACTGCTGTTGTTCATTATACTCGTGTCTCCTTTGTATGGCACACCCTGTATATATATACATATATCATCATCATCATCATTGTCTATCATTACCAATCCACTTCTGGATGAAGGTCTCCTCCAGTTTCCTCCACAGCGGTCTGTCTTGAGCGAGTCTCCGCCATGTCACTCTCGCACGCTTTCGAATTTCACCAATACATCCCCCATGTGGTCTCCTTTTGCTATTGATACCATCGTAGCTGCCTAGCTCATTGGTCTTTGTCATGTGAGGTTTACGGGCGTTTGTTCGGCCATGATACCCATGTGCACGGGTCTCTCTTCGAAGTATCTCGGTAGAGACAATAACATCTAAATAGACAAAGTCATCGCTCTTCTCACATTTTTCTTTAATTAACACACAGCAACCGAAATATTGTATTTCGACACCGCTTAGATTGAACTCCATATCTCTCGGTAACTAGCCGAGTGCGTTCGCCTTATGCTACGGTGACAACAATGCACGGCGCTATGTGTGTTTATCTTTCATTATCTGGCTTCACAATTCAGTAGGGATGAACTCAACAACTGAGATGTTCCAATCTGTCGCGGCACAAGCTACACTGCCGGACAATTGCTAAGGACGGATGACAATAGCAACGATAGCAACCATAAAATGGAAGGCAGGAAAATGTGGAAATTAGCGTAAGTGCGGGATACAGTAAGACGTGTTGTGCGTATGCAAATTTTGGATTGCCGAACTTGTTCGTGACGTCATAGCGCTGATAAGAGATATAGAGGATTTGACGCGTATTGACCGTTGTTGTTCAAACGCAAAGTTGAAAGGGAAAGAATCAATTGACGTCCTTGCAATTTTTAGTATGCCTTCCCGACATCACCTAGATGATTTTACGCGTGGCCGTATTATTGGCAAGATTGAAGAAGGACGAAAAAATAACAGATGTTTCCAGGGAGTTCGACGTCAGCCACAGTGTTGCTTCAAGGCTTTGGAAATCATTTCAAACAAATGGAGAGTGTAGCAAACGTCACGGGGGAGGTCGTGTTCGCAGTACGACACCTGCAGAAGATCGGTACATAGTGCTATCAACAAAAAGACACCGGCGCAGCACAGCTAGTGAGGTAGCAAATCAGTTTGTGGCTGCTACTGGCAAGCGGATCTCCCGAAAAACTGTCGCCAGACGTTTGCATGAAGGAGAACTATACGCCCGCAGTCCTGTTGTGTGCATCCCATTGTCCAGACGTCACCGTACCGCCCGTTTGCAATGGTACCATCAACATCGCAATTGTACTGATGACGACTGGTCTGCTGTCTTCTTCTCAGATGACAGTAGATACAGTCTATCGTCTGATTGTCGACGACAACTGATCTGGCGTGATAGTGGTACTGCATATTGTCCAGCAAACATACAGGAAAGGGACCGATATCCGACATGTAATGTCATGGTATGGGCTGGCATCATGATCAATGGTCGTACGTCCCTCTATGTGCTTCCAACTGGGACTATGACTGGCCAACGATACATTAATGATGTTCTGCTACCTCATGTTCGCATGTTCCGTGGTGCTGTCGGTGATAGATTCATTTTTATGGACGACAACGCTACATGTCATCGAACAGTCGCTCTCCAGGAGTGTCTTGAGAGCGAGGATATTCAACGCCTCGTATGGCCAGCACGTTCTCCAGATCTGAATCCCATTGAAAATGTGTGGGATGCTTTGGGGAGGAGTCTTGCTGGTCGCCAATGCCCTCCAATAAACAAGGACACCCTCATCCGTGCACTGACAGAGGAATGGGATAAATGACCCCAACAGCTGCTTGATAATGTTGTGCAAAGCATGACACGACGTGTGGAATCTTGCATCGCCCTCCATGGTGGCCATATCCCGTATTGACATCTTACGCCGGAACGCCTGCGGACAGTAATTGCATTTTTTTCACGTTTACGTAATCTGCACAAAATGGCCTGTTTGTCCCTTGAACACGTTCCAAAGACTTCTGGATATCAGAGCATAATAAATTGTCTTTCTTGTAATGTCCTGGCATTCTGACATTATTTTATTTCACTTGGCATCTAACCACACTTACCTTTTTATGCGCTATATAGCCGTTCATGATCCGTCCTTAGCAATTGTCCAGCAGTGTATTTAAATTTAGCTAACGAATCCAAGGGGCGAGAGAAATGGTGAAAATCTTCGGAATACGTGAAGACAATGTAAATAGACAAAGTCATCGCTCTTTCCGAGTTTTTCTTTAACTAATAAACAGCACTTTAGCGTAAGGCGAACGCACTCAGCTAGTTATCCAGAGATCTGGGATTCGATCTAAGCGGTGTCGAAATACAATTTTTCGTCCAACAGAGGTCATCACTCTTTCCACGTTTATAAGTGAGTCACAAAAAATAATTATTGGCCGCCAACGGGAATCGAACCCAGGCTCTTCCAGTTACGCACCGGATATTTTTCCACTGCACCACAGCTGCCTCGAATTCCTCCGGACTCACACACACTAACTGCCAAGCCAAGGTTTGAAGTTTGAAGTCCAGGTCAACTGTCTGTATTAATTATTCATTCGCCTCCTAGATATTTGTTCAGTTGCTGCTTACCATCTTTGGTGAATCCCCAGCATTGTGCGGGGCTTCAAGATGCAAACTGCCAAACTGGCTTGGCAGTTAGTATATGTGAGTCTGGAGGAATTCCAGGCCGCTGTGGTGCAGTGGAAGCATATCTGGCGCGTACCTGGAAGACCCTGGGTTGGCCCCATGTCACAATTCGAAATTGGTCAAGAATTTCACGCTGGAAAATCAAATTAATTTGCTTGATTGGCCTGGAAATTTACCAGACTTAAATCCCATGTGGAATATTTTGAGGAGAAGTTTAGGTAAAATGGACTGTACAACCAAAGAACGCATGATAACGAATGCTATAAAATTGTGGTTCCACGATTATGAAGTCAAAAATATGTTCACTCAATTAGTGGAGTCAATGCCAAAATGAATTCAAGATGTTATTTCTGCTAAAGGAGGACATACTTCATGCTAATACAGGTATTTATCAGTGTGTATCAATTCATAGAATGATATAAAGGCATAGTTTTGGAAAAAAGAGTGATTTTTTTTTATTTTGTCCCAAATACGTAATTTGCACAGTATAGTAAAATTCATAATTTTCTGTTAACAATTCTTATAAGCGGCAAATGACTGTCATTACGAAGTCAGATCGAAATGTTCCGAGACTAGGCCGAAATACAACAAGGTACTTACGTTACTTAAGTCTGGCTATGATCTCCCTCAAAGTAGTCTCCTTGGGCAGCGAGAAACCGCTGCCAGCGTTTTTGCCACTGTTGGAACGCTCCCTGGAAGGCCTGTTCGGGAATCGCGTCAAGCACGGTCTGCGATTCGCGCTGGATCTCGTCTGCGGTTTCAAAAACGGCGACCCTTGATCTTCAGCTTCCGTTTTTGGAACAGAACAAAGTCGCAGGGAGCCAAATCCTGCGAGTAAAGCGGATGAGGAAGGGTAGTCATGCTGTTACTGGCGTGTTCCTAACGCTCCGTGAGCTGTTACATTGTCGCGATGCAGCAGGCAATCACCCCTGTGGCGCAGGGGGTGACATTTCGAGTCGTTTGCGGGGAATATCCTCCATAAGACGCATAGAACATCGCAGTAAGAAAGGGCGGTGACGGTTTGGCTCTGGGGTATGAATTCACGGTGCACAACCCCAATAATATGCTTTTGGTTGCGCTCCGGACCTTTCGGGCCTTCTTCGGTCGTGGAGATCCCTGGCTTTTCCACAGCGACGACTGTTGCTTGGTCCCCGGGTCGTAATTGTATACCCAAGTCTCGTCCCCAGTGATGACCAGCGGAAAAAACATTGGTTCATTCACCACCTGCTGACGAACGTCTTGACAGAGTTCGTCACGGAGCGCCTTTTGTTCCGGGTGCAGAATCTGTTTGGCACAAACTTTGCAGCAATGCGGTGCGTGTTCACAACCGACGTCGAATTTCTCGCAATGTTCCTTATGACACATTGACGATGGTAGCAATGTCTTGAATGGCTCTCCGACGATTCTCACGCAGAAGTTCCCCATTTGTGTCCACATTTTCTGGGGTTCTACTCGTGGACCGTTGCCCTGACCTGTCGTCGTCTTCCACTGCCGTTGTGCCCCTCTTGAAGCGCGAGTGCCACTCAAAACACTTCGAACGACTTATTGCTTCATTGCTATAATAAGCCTGCCGCAACATTTCATGCTGCGTCTCCGTTCCCAATTTGCCGAGTTTGACGCAGAATTTGATGTTCGCTCGCTGCTCTAGTTTGAAGTCCATACCGAAATCGCAGCTGTGTTCTGCACGTGGTCACCAAATATCGTGTAGCACAGCTCCCGATGTTCACAGAACGAAGCCACTCGGCACAGTGACTCATGAAGGTCACTGCCCTCGACCACTGCTCCCGCATCCGCGTGCTGCCATCTGTTGGCACACTAAATACCTAGTCTCGGAACTTTTTTTATCTCACTACGTACAGTAGCGAACAAAAGGATTTGGCGAAACACGTTTTCGACCATAATTTTTTTTCTGCTGTACCAAATCGGGTCATTTTGGGATATGATATGTGTTGATTCGTGGGTCACAATGCCGCGTTGTTTGTATTTCGCTCAGAGCGAATTTGTCGTTCAAAATGAGTCATATTCAAGAGTCGCCAATTATTACCCATTTGTTTGCTGCATGTATTAATGCTTTTCTTGCGATTTTTGTGTGTTTTGTGATGTGTAGTGTGGTAATAAGTCAATCTTAGGTTTTCAGAAATGGGTAAAAAGGCGGATATACCTGTTTGAGCTCGTTAGGCAGCCGTGAACATGATGGAATCCGGAATGCGCATCACCGACATTCCGAGGGCCTTGAAGATCCGACACCAGTCCATTTCAGCTATCCTGCAACGTTATAAGAAGACTGGGACCATCAAGAACAGTCCGCGATGTGGTAGGCCTCGTTCCACTACGTTGCGTCAGGATAGACGCCATCCTTCGTCGATCTCGTGCTGATCCCACCTTGACTGCTGTGGACATCGCCACCGAATTCCGCGACGACCTGAACGTCAGCCGAATGACCATCTAACGCCGTCTCATTGCTAGTGGATTGAATGGAAGACGCCCCGCCAAGAAACCACGCGCCGCAGTCAAGAATCGACGAGCAAAATCGCGTTCGCGCGCCGTCATCAACACTGGAACACAGCGGACTGGAGTAAGGTGCTTTTCACCGACGAGACCAGGTTCAACTTGTTCGGAAGCGATGGCATCCGATACGTACGACGTCCATGTGACCAGAGATTCAACCCCCCAGTTCATTCAGCCAACTGTCAAGCACGGAGGAGGATCGCTCATGGTTTACCGCGCCTTCTCTCGCAATGGAATGGGCCCCATCATCAAGATTGAAGGAATAATGACCGGCCAGAGCTACACGAACATGCTCATCAACGATGTCTTCCCATGGGCAAACCAGAACATACCACCGGGATGAATCATGCAGCAAGACATCGACCCGAAGCACACCTCCACAGTAGCGAAGGCAGCCTTCCAGCAGCAACAGGTCACACTTCTATACTGCCCAAGCCAATCTCCAGACCTCAGCCCCATCGAGCACATATGGGAGGAGTTGGAGAGACGATGTGCGAAGAAAACCTGCCGGAATAAGGCCCAGAAGTTCGACCAGCTGTCTGCAGAATGGGCGCGAATTCCGCAGATCACCGTCGAGAAGCTAGTGGACTCGATGCCGGCCCGTTGTGTAGTTTTTATTAAGTCTCGTGGTTATCCCATTAAGTATTAGTTATTGTTTTGTCGTTTTCTTGTACTTGTTTTCTGTTATCGTTGCATTAAATGAATGCGATGCACACGAACTTTGTTGGTCAATTTGTATGATCTTTGCGATTAAGCTCGGTACCTGATCTGTGTTAAGGTTTCCGATCCATCTGCATATGGGTCATGTTTACTACTGAATAGCACATATCATATTCCAAAATGACCCGATTTGGTCCAACAGAAAAAAAATTATGGTCGAAAAAGTGTTTCGCCAAACACTTTTGTTCGCTACCGTATAAGAAAGGAATTGTGGAAAGATTTCTGAAAACTCATAAGTTTCCTGAAGTGAGAAAAATCCATGAAATTTAGTTTGTTTTCTCTCATTTTACGGAAAATGTTGTATTAGAAATATGCTTCGTTGATTTACAAAAGGAATGACAGAAAATGGATCGTGATTTCCAGATTTTTTTACAGTCTTAAGCCCTTTTGTATCTAGTAGATAAATATCGGGAAGAAAACGACCACCCGACTGTTTTCTGTTTTAGCAAAGTTACCTCTTTTCCGCATGTAAGCCATTAACAGCAATACATTTTCTATTTCTTAATATTTTGATGCAAACATTGATTTCCTCTCGCCCTAAAGCACATTTTTCATCGTAAGCATAGCCTAATTTGCGATGTTTGCTTGTTTTAACTACTCAAGTTAGGAGTCATTACTTCAGAATTGATTGCCAACTCCTCCCTCAGAAGCGAATAGGTAAACAGCTTTGAAGTCCTTAATTTAATTTTTGGAAACTCTTATTTACTTTATTCAATGATTTTCTCGTAATTATTTTGAATCGTTAGTTTCCTTAAAATAAGTACCGTGAAATTTACGTGAATCGTATATTTCTTTTCTACGCAAGTAAATATTTATCTACAGCGCAGAAATTCCGTGCATTCATTAATGACCCTGTTTCTCTAGAAGAGAAAAGTAGCTTTGCCTTCCTTTTAAGGTGTTTTCTGATTTATTCAGTACAGTAATAAACAAGCGACACGCTCGCAGAAAGAAAAGGTACGGAAGTGTATGAAACTAAATATCCCCTCAAACAGATGTGTACTACAAAAAAAAGGAAGTTTATCAAATAAACGTAATAAGATAAAGCGCTTTTTTAACTCTTTAACTGGTTGGGTGAATTAACATGGGATAGGAAAATAGATCTTATATACTGCTGTCTAAGAAATAGGCCCATCCTAATGGCGCAGTGGTCTAAGATCTGGCTTATGACATTAGTCTGTGAAGATGTCCGAGTTCGAATCCCGGTTAGGCATGGGTTTTGTGTTTGTCATACGGCATTGGCTCTCTCCAGAACCGGTCACCCTAAACTAGGGACGGGCGAGTGCTTATAGCCCATTGAGTTGCTCACAGTGGTCGTAGCTGAATGCTACTCTTTCTGATACCGTGGTTCACTCGTTCCATCCGCTTTTGGCCGATTTCTTTTAAGGCTTAATGTGGACGTCAAGTAATTTTGCTCCCTTTACTTCCAATTGAAAAACTTCTGTACACATTTTCTTCACGATTCATGCGTTCCCAAGGATGAAAATTTGAACATCGATTAAAATAGCCTCATTTTATGACTTGGAATCCTTAATATTTTGTAAAACATAACCACAATTATGCAATCCAACATTTGTTTGTCTATGACGTCATCAAAGTACTGGTCACGCCATCTTTTTATCTGGTTTCAACACCACCAAAGGAAAAGTTATTGATTTTTAATATAATTATGGTTATGTTTCAGAAAATATTAAGTATTCCAAGTTATAATATGAAGTTATTTTAATCGATGTTCAAATTTTCATCTTTGGGAACACAATAATTGTGAAGGAAATGTGTACAAAGGTTTTTCCATTGGAAGTAAAGGAAGCAAAATTACTTGACGTCCACCTTAAGCCTCACTATTGTTTCACGATGTGAAATGCAAATAAATCAATGAAGAAAGAAATATTCCTCATAACACATGGGAAATCGATTGAATATTCAGCATACTCGAAACGGAAATCGGGAGATGCTGGTTCAATTCCTGCTCCAGGGTAATGAAATTTTCAAATTTTCTCAGGTGTTACATCTATGACCAGTAACTGGTACAAGTATATTCAGAATTTATATTCTGTTTGCTTTGAATATTCTATCGATTTCCCATGTATTATGATAAATATTTCTTTCTTTATCGATTTATTTACATTTTACATCGTGAAACAATAGTGAGGCTTAAGGTGGACGTCAAGTAATTTTGCTTCCTATACTTCCAATGGAAAAATTTTGTACACATTTCCTTCACAATTAGTGTGTTCCCAAGAATGAAAATTTGAACATCGATTAAAATAACTTCATATTATAACTTGGAATACTTAATATTTTTTGAACCATAACCATAATTATATTAAAAATCAATAACTTTTTCCTTGGTGGTGTTAAAACCAGAAAAAAGATGGCGTGACCTGTACTTTGATGACGTCATAGACAAACAAATGTGGGATTGCATAATTGTTGTTATGTTTTAGAAAATATGAAGTATTCCAAGTCATAAAATGAGGCTATTTTAACCTATGTTCATATTTTCACCCTTGGGAACGCATGAATTGTGAAAAAAATGTGTACAGAAGTTTTTCCATTGGAAGTATAGGAAGCAAAATTACTTGATGTCCACATTAAGCCTTCAAAAAAAAATGGGCCAAAAGCGGATGTAACGAGTGAACCACGGTATCAGAAAGAGTAGCATTCAGCTTTGGCTTAGTTATCCAAAGTGGCGATTTAGGATTGAACTTTGCGTTTTTTGACTGATTACATTGGTCTACATAACATGAACAAATGTAGCTGTTTTTAACCACAAAATGTTTGTGTGCTGATTTTATATATGACCTTAAAAATGGCCTCAACTTCACGTTTTTTGTTACGGAGCAATAAATATGTACTATTGTTCGACATCACCCTTTGTAGGCTTGTAAAAGGACATTAGATTTTTTATTTTCATATTTCGCCACCGAACATGTTATGGGTGGCAACACTGACGTTTTCGCAGGTAGAGAATATGTACCCGCAACCGAACCGCCCACAGAGAATGGAGAGACAGAGCGTGCACAAGCCAGAGTTATGGAAATTGGTGGGCGGGGAAAAAGAACGATAGCAGAGCACCGTCGGCACTTTATGGAACTAAACCCCACGTGCTCTCTGACGTAACGTCCCTACTGTAACGCTCATAATTCGAAATTGGTTACTTTGCTTGTTATTACTACCGTTACCACTGTGTGATTCTGTGATTATAACAACGCTTTTCGTTATTTCGTAGAAGTTATTTTCGGCGGATAATTATTTCATCTTTTATATGTCGGAAATCTTTGTCTATTTTTTAACTGTTAAAAATCGATATAAGTAAAATTTATATCAGAGTAGAGCCCTTACTGTATTTTGTTTTTCGTAATTCCATTTGATCCTTCGGGCAGATGTTTGATTCGTGATACAATTATGTCAGTTTGTTACTTTTTATTTGCCATTGCTTTGATATTTTTCCGTTGTTTATTTTCAAATTCCGGCAGTAGTATGTTGCGTTGACGAAGGTCTGCATTTTGAGAACGAAAGCTGCTACAGATTTATTAGTTTCTTTTAAGTCAGAGTTAGTACTTTATTTCTCAGTATAATTCCCGACTGCAAAGTGCTGTTCTTACGATTAAGAATATACGCCTAATTCCGTTACACCTACCGCAAAATTCCTCGGTCAATCACGCTACAGTGAACCTAACCAACTCGGGAAGTAAGGAAAATGGCGGCTCTCGCAGGGAAGGAAAGTCGAGAGAGACATTTGTAAACAAGTGGGAGGAGCGTAGTTGTGACGTCACTTTTAGTTCTCATTAACAGGCCGTGGAGCCGCCAACGTCTATGTGAGTTTAACATTATGCTGTTGCCATCGGACAAAGTGAAGAATTTCCTTTTCGATCTTCTAGAGTGCACACTCTGTACCTCTCTTCTCTGTGGAACCGCCACTCCTGGTTTTTACATTGAAGGAGAATCACGTACTGCACGTTTATGAGCAAACGCTGGCGGAATGGATACAAGCGATCGCCGTGGATGCATTCATGTTCCGGATAAGTTTTGCTATGTGTACGGACAGTATATTATAAAATCGTAGAGCCATCCATTGACAAAGACTGTGATCAAAGCCTACTATTTGCATTTTGGAGGACATGTTGGAGATCAAAATAGATCGTGGGCTCCACATATCTGCTGCTTTTCCTGCTTTGTTGGCCTGAGTGAATGGTTGAAAGGTACGTGGAAATCCATGATTTTCGCAGTTCCGATAATTTGGCGTGAGCCAACTGATCACGTGGAAGTTTGTTATTTTTGTTTAACCAAAATGAGTGGCTTTTCAAAAAAGGATAAAAGCAAACTACAGTATCCAAATTTGCCATCAGTCTTAAGGCCTGTTCCGCATGGTGCAGATCTTCCTATACCAAAACCTCCATTGAACGGTGAAAAGAAATTCATTCAATGAAGATATGGACGCAAATGAAGATCCGGATCCTACATACATTTCTAAGCACTTAGACAAGCCCCACTTGATTGAGCAAAATGAGTTGAATGATCTCGTTCGAGAGCTACATCTTTCCAAACAACAAGCTGAACTTTTACGTTCCCGACTGCAAGAGTGGAACCTGCTAGCCAAGAGTACAGGTGTGTTTGTGTTCAGAAATAGAAATGTGGGTCTATGTTCTTTCTATGAAATGCAGGATGATATATGTTTTTGTTCAGATATTTCTGGGCTAATCGACATAATTAGGAATTTCTCACAATCGTACGGAATTTCGTTCATTTATCGACTCGGACAAAGTTAGTTTAAAAGCTGTCTTTTTGTCCAAAGGAAACCAGAAGCCTTCCATTCCAGTAACACATGCTGTAGGATTGAATGAGACGTAAGAAAGCATGGACAACATTATCCTGCAATACAATGGAACCAGTTTAGGGGGACACTATGCGGTAATCTGAAAGTGATATCCCTTTTGTTTGGGCTTCAAATTGGCGTCACCAAATTTTTTTGTTTCCTTTGTATGTGGGACAGTATGACCACAGCACAACACTACGAACGGATAGGTTTGTCTTCAACGAGATATTTTCATTCCTGGTGATAGTAACGTCCGCCAAAGATCCGTAGTTAATCCCTCTGATGTGCTGTTTCTACCATTTCATATCAAACTGGGCTGGTAAAATCTACGGACAACTATTAAACTGGGGCTTTGTAAAGGCTATGGACAACTCTGGCCCAGGCTTCTTGCACGTAAAACAAACATTTCCACAATTAAGTGATGTGAAACTCAAAGAAGGCATCTTCGTTAATCCTCAGATACGGAAACTACTGCGAGATTCTGTTTTTTCGTAAAAGCTAAATAGCACGGAACTCGCCGCAGAGCAGTCTTTCACATCTGTAGACAGGGCAACTACAAACAGCTAATTCACAACCCTCTTAGGAACTATAAAAACCTTGGGTGCCCAATGCCCTTAAAAATATATTTCCTCCGTTTTCATCTGGACTTCGTTCCTGACAACATAGAATCAGTCTGCGATGAACAAGGTGAAAAGTTCCACCAAGATATCTGAACAATGGAGAAAAGGTATCAAGGCAGGTGGGATTCCTCAATGATGAATGATTACTGCTGGTTTTTGCAGGACGACAACACGACACATAAGATAAAAAAATTAACTACTTGTACGGGTATAAGAGTATGTGTGTATGCATTTACATTTTTGTTAATATTGTATACCCTACTTCTTTTTTCTTTTGCTGTCTCATATACAGTTATATACATATGAATATGGTATTTATACTTTGTAACACTAATTCTATAGCTAACAAAACACATAAATGCTGTAATACATTACAATGCGAAACTGATGCTTTACAATGTAAAGCTGTAATGTGTACATCTTGGATTATATATACATATCTGAAAATATAGCAAATATTAATAAACACAAAAAACTGTACGTAATAGAAAATGTTACAGTAGTATATGAATTTAGCACCCGAAATTAGTTAGAAACACTTTATTAACTAATTCACTTCAGGAACAATTTGGTCAGACACATCGACCGCTTAAAGGGTTAAAGATAATGTCTTTGGGAATAGTTTGCCAATAATGTACAAGGATTGAAATTATTACACCCATAACGAATGAGCCAAAAATCGACGGGAAAAAAGAATATGTGATGTATAATAGAAGATTTAATTTTAAAGATAGTACATATGATCGATAAGCTACGAGATTGGATCACGCGGCACCTGTTACTATCTTACATGTTAACAAGAGCGGTTTAAGAGACATCAGTACCTACCTTTGCGTGACCACATCATGTTGACAAGAGAGGATCACAAGACACCAGTTTCTACTTCTGTGACAAACCCGTGCTGACAAGAAGGGTCCACGACACACTAGTCACGAACTGGTGTGATCACACAATCAGTAACTTGTGTGACTCCACCATGTTGACAAGGCAGGATCACGAGACACCAGTACGTACCTTGTATGAGCACACCAGGTTGACAAGACCAGATCACCAGACACCATAAATTACCTTGTGTGTCCACACTATGTTGACAAGACAAAATCACGAGACACCAGTCATTACCTTGAGCGTCCACGCCATGTTGACAAGACACGATTGCTAAACACCAGTATGTATCTTTCAGTGACCACACATGCTGTCAAGAGAGGATCACGAGACATCAGTCACTACTTGTGACCACATCATGTTGACAAGAAGGGATCACATCACACCTGTCACTGACTTGACTGACTTCTCCATGCTGACAAGGCAGGATCACGAGACACCAGTACCTAACTTGTGTGCCCACACCATGTTGATAAGACAGGATCACGAGACATTAGTACCTACACTGTGTGATCACACAATCTTGCTTTACTACTCCATGTTGACAAGGCAGGACCGCCAGGCACCAGTACCTACCTCGTCTGACCACACCATGTTGACAAGATAGGATCACTAGACACCAGTCATTACCTTGTGTTCCCACACCATATTGACAAGAGATGATCACGAGACACCTTTTCCTGCCTTTGCAAGACTACACCATGTTGACGAGAGATAATAATGACACAGAAGTGTCTCCTTGTCTGACCACAGCATGTTGACAAGAAAAGATCACGACACACTAGTCACTACCTTGTGTGATCACAGCATCAGTATCTTATGGGACAGCTCCATGTTACAAGGCAGGATCACGTGACCCCAGTACCTACCTTGAGTGACCACACGATGTTAACAAGACATGATCACGAGACACCAGTACCTACTTTTGCATGACCACACCATGTGGCCAAGAGAGAATGACGAGACACAAGACTCTACTTATGTGACCACACCATGTTGACAAGAAGGGAACACGGGACATCCGTCACTATTTTGTGTAACCATACTATTCTGAGCAATACATTGAAAGACATGGCGCAGCATGTAGTCATACAGGTCTCTAATGGTGTCCTGGTGTATCTGGAACAGATCAATATTTATTGTTTCCCATAATTTAGCTACATTTCAATGAGGGCGAGGAGAGGCTTGCAAGTAGCGCTCAATGAGTTCTCATAAATGCTCGGGTAAAGTTAGGGGTGTGTGTCACAGTATTACCTTCGTGAAGAAGGACCTCCTATATACCACTCAGAAAAGGTGACAACAAGGGCTGTAAAACGTTACCCTCCCACCTCGGGACTACTGTGCGTATCATGGGTGATCAGCTATAGTACCTAATGGCATTCTATACGAGGATTTCCGTTGTGCTTTCCACTGACAACGAGGGGATCCTCCCTGTGGCAACTTCGTCAGCAGCCAGAAACTCGACGATCATCGGCAATGAGCAAGAATCTGTATTCCTCACTGAACATGACTTGGCGCTTTTCGTGTTACAGAGCAGCTCTACTACATCACTACCGTTCATCTTCTGTCGGCAATAGGCTACCGTCAACTGTAATCCAGAAATGTCTTCCAGAAACAAAGAACTGACTCCTCCAATCTTCGGTACACCGCAGAGTTGTTAAGTGGATGTCCATGGTTACTGCAGCAAGAGGAATACTTTATGCAGCCGATTGCGGCTTTGCAACTGCCTTGCGTCGAATGCGAATTCAAAAATTCTTCCTGTTCCGCATACATCTCCTGATGAAAAATGTTTTTCATATAACTTGCAATATTTGGTAAAGAATGCTTTGGCCACCAGGGGGTATACGCGTTAATTTTTGCTTCTGGTGTATTTGCAGCAAAATCTGAGCTCCTGAAAACTGACCAAAAAATTTCTTTCGTGGGTCGATACTGCTCACATCGAAACAAATTTCAGAATACTTTCTTCCTAAAATAATGCATGCTTTTCCCGCCATATCCTGTATTTGTCGATATCTCTGCTTCTATGAGTCCGATCTCAAAAATACTTTCTTTGTTGGAGAATGTTTCGGCTGCGAAATGTTTCTCATATAAGTTCAAATTTTTCTTAACGCACAAGTCTGCAACCAGAGGGCGTCAGTTTACGATTCCGTTCACACCAATATGTGTGAGATTAAAAACTGGATTGAAAAACTTCTTTCTTCGTTCTACTCCTTTCCATACCGGTTTCAGTGGCTTTTGATAGCTTTAATAAATTTAATTCTCGTCAGAACGGATTCAAAAGTCGCGTTCATTACACCCGAAAATTCGGTGTCATCTTTCTAGTTTTTGTCATCTTTACGCATATTTCTCTTCCTTAAGTGCAAAGGCATAAGGAAAAGAAATAGCTTGTTTACGTGCATCTATCTATAGCTTGTTTACATGCATCTATCTATAGCTTGTTTACATGCATCTATCTATAGCTTGTTTACATGCATCATTTTCTTAGCAGATGATGTTTAACTGCAGCAGATGTTTCTTTCGTTTTCATCTAACACGCTGTTGCCGGTTTCAATTCTTTGAAATTATTTTATTTTCTGTAATTTTTTTTATCAAAAACGTTCTGTAAATGTGTAAGCATCATCTGTATTCAAAGAAAAACCTGTACGGAAAATGATCCACGTGGCACAGGCTACTAGGAAAAATGAGTTTTAGGATAAAATTTTTAAAGTAATGATATGGAATGGCATATATTTTGAATTCGATTGAATCTACATTAACGCCCCTAGGGGCGAAGGTATGCATCAGTAAGGTGTGTCGCATAAATATAGAGACAGTCGACTTTGCGCCGTGAACGCAATGCGAATATAGGTAGGAAGCTAAAGTGGTACCTAATTAGACATAACCCTACAACAAACGTTTCGATCCGTCGAGATGACCGGATTGTGTGAAAAGAACACCACAAAGTAAAAAAGTGTAATTTTATGTGTCTTATAAATATAAAGACAACTATGTAAAGTAGCCACATGCAAATGAGATGTACAAATTAGCATGTTGTACGCACGCGCATGAGCTGTAATTCGGTCTAGCCTACAAAAGACAGCGGACCTGCCATTAGACATTCATTTGCCGAAATGCCACGCAACAGTCAACTTTCTGGTGAGGAGGTGCAGAAGATTTGGAGACTGAGAGCAAATGGATTGCCTGTAGCAAAATTTGTAAAGCCATGGGGAGGAGTAGGGCAGTCATTTATAAGACTTTATCGAAACGAGGTGCGTTAACTGCCAGAAAACGGCCTGGAAGGCCTCAAATAACAACCAAACGAGTTGATCGTGCCATCATGCGTTTAGTTTCATCCCAAAGGTTATCACTACGTCAAGTTTCTCTGACTGTTGGTGTCACCGTCTCAAAGACGGACACAGTTCATCGACGAATCAAGGAAAGTCGCAACATTGTGCTCCGTAAAATGCGCCGTCTGCCACACCTCACGCGGCGCCACAAGGAAGCTAGATTGTTATGGGCAAGCAGCCACATGCACTGGATGGACAAGTGGATCACAACTATTTTCTCCGATGAGACGAAGTTCAACTTGGACGGCCCTGACGGTTGTAACTGCTATTGGCATGATTTAAGACGCGAGCCACGCACCTTCTTCAGCAGACAGAAATAAGGGGGATCTGTGTTGGTCTGGGGAGCTTTTACATTCAATGGGACAACGGATATCGCTTTTCTGCAAGGCAGGCAAAACTCCGAAACGTATCAGGATATACTCAGTAGCCACCTTTTACGGATTACCGAAACTCTAGCCGGTGTTGATTATTTGTTCCCGCAAAGACAATGCCTCTATCCATCGGTCTGCAACAACGAAAAGATGGTTTAACACTCAACACGTGACCGTAATAGATTGGCCAGCACTCAATCCAGATCTGAACCCCATCGAGAACCTCTGGGGTATCTTCGCTCGTGATGTGTATGCGAATGGACAGCAGTTCTCAACTGTGACGGCATTGAAAGAGCAGATTGAACGAAGCTGGTACGCACTCCGTCCGGAACACTTACATCACTTGGTGGACAGCATGCCCAATCGGGTTTTCAGTGTTATTCGGAACAACGGCTCTACTATTCGTACCAGATGTGCTCATAACTAGTAAGTCTTTATATTTTTGAGACAGCGTATTTCTGTTTTTCTCTTGTACTTGGCGTTGGAATTGTTATGTTTTCGTCAAACTATTGTGCAGCTGCATGTGATATGCTATTAATGCTATAAATATGAGGTGTACGTTTCGGCTCGTTGTTGTTTCTTTTATATTCGAGAATTTGTTCTGTCTCTTTATTTATGCGACGCACTATAAAAGACCAAAACACAGAGAGCATCGACATCCGATTTTTGGTCCCCAATGGAAAAAGAAATTATAAAATAAACTTTCAGGAGCGGAGATGTTGGGAGTGTAAATTTGCGCCCCCTAGCGGGAAAACGGAATAATTTGTAGGAAAAATGGTCATGGTAAACGCTATGTATAATAAAAAAAAAAAATTTTAATCGGAGTTTTCGGTGCACTCGTATGGGATAAAATACACTGGCGTGCAAAAATTAAGGACAAGACGGTTTTTCGAATGTAACGTCGTAAAGAAGTGCTCCACATCGACTCAAATCATACCATAAGATCCTCAAGATGTTAGAACATGGTAAAAGTGAGGACCACCGTCCAAACAAGGAATCCAAGAGATACAAAGGCACTTTATTGATAAGGTAACTTCGAGCACAACTGGACAGAAGACAGAAACGTCCATGTGACAGGCGACTTCCAAGAATAATCCAGTTTTGGGTAGGGGATATGATCACCCCTGAATGCGTTGCAGGATTTACAACGTCTGTCCATGCTGAGGACGAGGTTGTCAAGGAGCTGTTGAGGCATCGCGGCCCATTCCTCTTGTAGCGCCAATAGCATCTGCGGAATCGTTGCTGGCGGTTGGTGACGTGCTGAGAAGCGTCTGCCGTGAAGGTCCCACACGTGTTCGATAGGATATAGGTCCGGGGACTTTGCGGGCCAATCCATGCGTTGAATATCTTTACTCCCCAACAGCTCTGCGATAGCCACTGTACGATGAGGTGTAGCGTTGTCGTCCATGAAGAGGAACTCAGTACACACAGCACGTCTAAACAGACGCACGTAGGGCAGGAGAGTCTCGGTACAATTGCAGACACAAGTGACTGAACCACCTTGGAAGATGTGGAGATCAGTACGGCTACCAAGCATGACACCGCCTAAAACGAGAACTCCACCTCCTCCAAACCGGTCCCTTTCGATTATGTTGGAGGTGTGATTGCGTATTCCCTGTTCTCTCCATAGTGTGTATACAACCAGAATCGCTCGTCAGACTAAATTGCCTCTCACCCGTAAAGAAAACTCGACCCCAGTGCTGATGTGTCCAGTTCTTGTGTTCCAGCACCACACAAACCTCCGTCCCCGATGAGAAGGCCTTAATGGCACACACCGTACTGGTCGTCGTGCGAATAGACCAACCACCATTGTGTAGCTTCCTGGCCACGGTAAAACGCGATAACGGGCGTCCAGTTGTGTGCTGCATGTGCCTTGCGATTTCTCCCGCTCTCTATTGTCTGTCTCGTCTCGCCTGTAGGACATTATACCGGTCGCCCGCCGCCGTCGTTGCTCGTGGACGACCACTGCTAAACTCTCGGACAGCTGTTCCTGTCGTTTGAAATGCTCTCCAAGCTCGTGAAACGATGCTGTGAGCGATCCCGAACTCCTCGGCCACACTCGTCACACTTCGAACTTCTTCCAACTTCCTAATGACGCGACCTCGGGTAAAGTCATCCAGATGTTGTCTACTGCATTGCCTGTTGGCCATATCACACGGTGGCAGCAACTCGAAGTCATTCAAACCGATGTACACCGCGCAATAGTTTTCACCGAACTGCTGAGCGTACACCGCCCGTGTGTTATATACCCTTTCGACCCCCCTACGTCTTGCTGCATAAACGCGCATGCCCTACCGTACTGGATCCTAGTCTGTCTTCTGAGTGATCTTTCGGTCCGTTCTGGCTGCTCGTTCCGCTGATATTCTAATTTCTCCTCTTCGTCCTTAATTTTTGCACACCAGTGTACATTTTGATTTCGATAGAATCTACATTTACGCCCCCTTGCGGCTAGGTTATGCGTCAGAAAAGAATCAATAAAAAGAGTTATGATACTCCCAATGCAGACTTTCCATTACAAAAAGAATTTTTCAAATTGAATTAATCGATGCAAAGATAGGCTGTCGAGACGGACTGACGGACTTAATGATGCTCTTAACAAGTACTTCTTTTACGAAATTCTTGGTGAAAATGTCTCTCCGTGGATTGTTGTTAGCTTATCGTAATGTTGCTTAGAATATAAATGCAGGTTTAAAACTTGACGTAGGAAACACTTTATTTGACCCTGCGTTGCACCTTGAACATCGATGAGGATTTAAGACAAAGCTGTGACTTTTTTTATACATAATAAATTCCGCCGTCGTTTTTTTTTTACTTTTTACAGTCTTAGGGAGGCATCTTATTTAGATCCTAGTCTCGCTTTATTCTGCTAAGAATTGGGATCTGACATCACAGCAGCATTTCTGAAATGGCATTTGGCTGTGTCAAATGGCGCATCTAAAGGATATAAGATCAAGAAGATAAAGCACTTGTCAAAATCCAACGAAAGCTAAACGAGTAATATATTCTCACTTCGATGAAAAAACGCTTTCACACTTTTAGGTAAAATTAGCTTTTGGGAGATTATAGAAAGAAAAAAAAAAAATGTTTTCCAACCTTACAAGTTTTGAGTGCCGTTCTTAAATGTTTAGGGATTTCTTTTTTCTCAAAAGCAAAGGAGATTATAAAACTTCGCCTTAAAGATTTCAAAACAGAATTTATGGGCTTTTATCGCAGAATAAAATCGACACAAAAGTAAAATAAAATGTAGAATGATAGTGCTGTAAATATTTAAACAATGCCTCTGTTTTGTTTTGGTTTTTTTGCAACCATATGGCATTGAAATGTCCTGTAGATGCTTTTATTTCTTCTCTTTTTATTGCTTTCACAAATTTTTATAAATGCTTTCTCATCTAAAAGTTTCCACTGCTCAACATTTCCAGACATTTTAACTGAAATTATTTCTGACAAAATAAGCTAAAAAGCAACTTGCGGGGACTAGAGTACATAAGCTAAACAAAAAGTTGTAAGTCTGTCCTTCCTGTTCCTAACATAAGCATTTAATCATCCATATCTACACGCTCTTCTTAAGCATGCCCTTCATTCTACCTAGCACCTTTCTTCCAATGGCTAATCCAGCTCTTGGAAACATAAAAATTGAATCATCAGTGTCTACCTGCTCTTTTTCAAAATTAGTTCTCCATTGTACCTAATACATTTGTTCCGGTGCATAACCCAACTCCACATAACATAAACATTTAATCAGCTATGTCTCTCTCTACATGCTCTTTGTCAAAATATTCTATATTTCAGGAATCCTCCACTGCCAATAAACCTCCACCGGCGAATATTACGGAATTCTGAGACGCTCTTCAGAAAGCATGGCGCACACTCCCTCCACAGTACTACAGAGAACTCGTAGAGTTCATGTACCGTCGTGTTGCGACTGTTATCCGATCGCGAGGACGACCAACGCGGAATTAGAAAAGTATGGCAGTTTTTTGGCACTTCAGTGTACGCAACAATCGTCTTTCCGTTAGGTGATAAAATCCTTCTATCGATACTCTAACGTTTCGCTTTTTTCTACATCTAACGGCAGTTTTATTCCCTAATCGTTTTATCAGGATGACAATGGTTTGTTGATAATTATTCGTTTTATCAGGATGACAGTAGTTTGTTAATAATTATTCGTTTTATCTCAATGACAGTAGTCTGTTAAGAATTATTCGTTTTATCAGGATCACAGTGGTTTGTTAATAATAATTTATTTTATCGGGGTGACAGTAGTTTGTTAATAATTATTCGTTTTATCAGGATGATAGTAGTTTGTTAATAATTATTCGTTTTATCAGAATGACAGTAGTTTGTTAAGAATTATTCGTTTTATCTCAATGACAGAAGTTTGTTATTAATTATTCATTTTATCAGGATGACAGTAGTTTGTTAATAATTATACGAATAATTATAATTATTCGTTTTATCAGGATGAGTTTGTTAATAATTATTCGTTTTATCAGGATGAGTTTGTTAATAATTATTCGTTTTATCAGGATGACAGTAGTTTGTTAATAATTATTGGTTTAATCAGGATGACAGTAGTTTGTTCATAATTATTCCATGACAGTAGTTCGTTAATAATTATTCGTTTTATCAGGATGACAGTAGTTTGTTAATAATTATTCGTTTCATTTGGACAGTTGTAGTTTTATTATTCGTTTCATTAGGATGGTAATAGTTTTATTATTTGCCGTTCGTTTCATAAGGACAGTAGTTGTTTTATAAATGATTAATGATTGTGACGGTACTTGCAGAATAAATTCAATGGTCAGGTAAAATGCTGTGTCATGCACGATTAAAACGAAGTCTGAAGATGACACATGTACTTCGGAAAATTACATTTAATCACACTTAACTATATAAAAAGATTAAAATTATAGTTAAGTGTGATTAAATGTAAGTTTCCAAAGTACATATGTCATCTTCAGACTTCGTTTTAATCGCGCATGGCACAGCGTTTTACCTGATCCTTGAGTTTTTTAATTCTCTGGTTGGTTTATTTGGACTGTAGTAGTGTTGTTATTCAGCATTCATTTTATTTGGACAGTAATGGTTTTATTATTCACACTATACATTTCTACGGACAGCAATAGATATATTATCCTCTACTTATTTTATTAGCAAAGCAGGTATTTCATTATTTAACATTCGTTTTATTAGGACGGTTGTGGTTTTATTGTTCGTTATTCGATTTATTAAGGCGGTAGTGGTTTTATTATTCGCTGTTCTTTTTGTTAGGGCAGTATTGGTTTTATATTTCACTAATCATTTTATTAAAACAGCAGTAGTTTCATTATTCGCTATCTTTTCATTAAGTCAGTGGTAGTTTCATTAATTGCTATTTGTTTTACTAGAACAGTAGTAGTTTTATTACCTAACATTCATGCTATTACACTGGCGGAATAAAATTAAGGACGAGACGGTTTTTCGAATATAACGTCGTGCAGAAATGCTCCACATTGACTCAAATCATACCATAAGATCCCCAAGATGTAAGAATATGGGACAATTGAGCAAAATCGTCCAAACAAGGAATCCAAAGGATACAAAGCCACTTTATTGAAAAGGTAGCTTCGAGCACAACTGGACAGAAGACAGAAACGTCCATGTGCCAGGCGGCTGCCAAGAAACTTTCAGTTTTTAGTAGGGGATATGATCACCCCTGACTGCGTTGCAGTACACCCCATGCTGAGGACGAGGTTGTCAAGGAGCTGTTGAAGCATCGCGGCCCATTCCTCTTGTAGCGCGAATCGCAGCTGCGGAATCATTGCTGGCGGCTGGTGACGTGCTGCCAAGCGTCTTACGAAAAGGTCCCACACGTGTTCGATTGGATTTAGGTCGAGTGACCTTGTAGGCCAATCCATGCGTTGAATATCTTCTCGCTACAACAGCTCTGCGACAGCCACTGTACGATGAGGTGTAGCGTTGTCGTCCATGAAGAGGAACTCAGGACCCACAACACATCCAAACAGATGCACGTGTGGCAGGAGAACCTCGGTACAATAGCGGACACCAGTGACTGAACCTCCTTGGGAGATGTGGAGGTCAGTACGGCTAAAAAACATAATACCGCCCCAAACGAGAACTCCGCCACCTCCAAACCGGTCCCTTTCGATGATGTTGGAGGTGTGATTGCGTGTTCCCTGCTCTCTCCAGATTTGTATACGTCCAGAATCGCTCGTCAGACTAAATCGGCTCTCATCCGGAAAGAGAACTCGACCCCATTGCTGATGTGTCCAGTTCTTGTGTTCCTGGCACCAGAGAAACCGCCTTCTCCGATGAGCAGGCGTTAATAGCACACACCGTACTGGTCGTCGTGCAAATAGATCATCTTTGTGCAGCCTCCTGGCCACGGTAAAACGAGATAACGGACGTCAAGTTGACTGTTGCATTGGCCTTGCGATTTCTCCCGCTGTCGGCCGCCTGTCTCTTCTCGCCTGTAGGGCAATATACCGGTCGTTCGCCGCCGTGTGTGCTGTTAGACGACCACTGCTAAACTTTCGGACAGCTGTTCCTGTCGTTTGAAATGCTCTCCAAGCTCGTGAAACGATGCTGTGAGCAATCCCGAACTTCTCAGTCACACTTCGACCTTCCTCCAACTTTCCAATGATGCGACCTCGGGTACAGTCATCCAGATGTCGTCCACTGGATTGCCTGTTGGCCATATCACACGGTGGCAGCAACTCGACGTCGTTCAAACCGATGTACACCGTGCAATAGCTTTCACTGAATTGCTAAGCGTACACCGCCCGTGTGCTATATACCCTCCCGACACTCCCCCTATGTCATGCTGCATATATGCGCATGCCGTAACGTACCGGACCCTAGTCCATCTCTTGAGTGGTCTTTTGGTCAGTTCTGCCTGCTCGTTCCGCTGTTATGCTAATTTCTTCTCTTCGTCCTTAATTTTTGCACACCAGTGTAGAATAGTAGTAAAGTAATTATTAGTTATTTGTCTCATTAGAACAATAGTTGTTTTATTGATCGCGGTTCATTACTTTAGGAAAGCAGTAGTTTGATCATTCTTACCGAAAAACTGTTATTTTTTTATTATCAGGGAATGTATTTATGGGCTACATAATAATATTTAACTTACATTTCCTTCAAACGCTGGGAATTAAAGCCATGAAGCGCTAAAGTGCCAGTATTACGGAATGGGAAATTACCAGTATCATAGTTTGAGATTTAAGAGTTCCTGCACGTATTGCTTCCTCAAACACGGAAGAATGTCCCATTTCCAAGGTATCCGAAATGTAATCATTATCGCCACTGTAGTTTGCAGAAAGGTACAAATTAGCAAGCACGCTTCGCATACAGCGCATCCTTTGGAATAGTATGTGTCCCGGCAATTTCACGCTATACGTGAATTCCGGCAGTTACTCTTCCACTTTTCATCAGCATTCTGGATAACTGTTCTTTCCTAAAAGGAAATCGCATGACGAATGTTTCCCATGATACCCAGTGCTTAATAGTTTCGTGACTTAGCTACGTTTAGCCTTTCATGTCATTTATGAATCGGCGGTTTTTGGCTTATTTGTGAATACGTGAAATTCTGCTGTTGACTCACATACACTTTATTTAATAATGGTCATTTGGGAAACAACTGAGTCTAAAAAATAATAATGTATTTTGGAGCTATCACAGGTCTTTGCCTAATTATTTTATTGGCACCCGAAAAAGCTTTTGTGTTTGCATACTTATTATATATTAGCTCATAAGCCGTGCCATACACATGTGAAAAAGCTGTGACTGAAATTTTTATAACATGAATCGTAAAACGCATATACACTGAAGATCCAGAAAATCTGGTACCCCAGACTAATACTTGGTAGGTCCCCCAAGGGAGCCCAGGACTGCAGAAATACGACGGAGCATCGACTCCACTAGCTTCTGGAAATATACTGTAGGCAATGCACACCATACTTCCTGCAATGCGGTCCAAAATTCGGGTGTTTTCCGAGGTCTCGCATTCCTGTGTTCGATAGCGCGTTGCATGGCATCCCAAATGGGTTCTATCACGTTTAGATCTGGGGACTTGGGTGGGAATGGCAACACCCCAAACTATGATGAATGCTCCTCTAACCATAAAATGGCGTCCCGACACTTGTGTGGAGGTGCATTGTCCTGTTGGAACAGGCCCAACCCATCAGCATGAATGCAGGACATGAACGGGTGTACTTCATCAAAAAGGATGCGCACATAGCGTTAGCCGTCCACAGGCGCTGGTAGACGTACCAGGGGTCGTGGTGAAGTCCAGCTGAACACATCCCATACCCTTACGGACCCCCCCCACCAGCCGGTACAGTTCCCTTTTGCCAGGCGGGATCCATGGCTTCATGGGGTTTGAGCCAAGCACGAATCCTTCCATCTGCCCGATACAGTTGGAAATGCGACTCGTCAGATCAGGCTACTTGTTTCCAGTCATCAAGTGTCCAGAGGAAGGCCGCCCCGGTGGCGCAGTGGTCTAAGGCGCTGGCCTCTGATCATTCGTCCGAAAGGGGTCCGGGTTCGAATCCCGGTGTGGCATGGATGTTGTGTTTGTCTTACGGCACTGGCTCTCTCCCTTCCCTGGAACCAGTGACCCTAAATTAGGGACGGGCGACTGCTTATAGCCCATTGAGTTGCTCACGGTGGTCGTTAAACCTCCAATCAAAAAAAAAGTGTCCAGAGGCGGTGTTGCCGTGCCAGAGCGAAGCTCATAGCTCTGTGTCGTGCACCCATCAAGGGGATTCGCGTTGGGCGTCGGCTCCCAAAGCCCATATCGTGCAGGGTACTTTGTACAGTCCGGAAGCTGATGCTTGTTGAGGCTCCAGCATTGAATTCCGACGATACCTGCGAGAGTGTCGCGTGAAACGATTCTTGGCAGCCGACGATGGTCACGTTCACCCAATGTCTTTTACGGTAACACTGGTATCGTAGTTTGGAGGTTTTGCCGGAAATCCTGTAGTCACGGTACACAATTGCAATGGTCGTCCGTGAAAATCCGAACATCGTTTCCACCTCCGAAATACTATGGCCCATCTCACGAGCGCCAACTATGACTCACCCATTGTACGGAATGACTAATCCATTATACGGAATGACTCACCCATTGTACGGATTGACTCACCCATTGTACGGAATGACTCACCCATTGTACGGAATGACTCATCCATTGTGCGGAATGACTCATCCATTGTGCGGAATGACTCATCCAGTGTACGGATTGACTCACCCATTGTACGAAATGACTCACCCATTGTACGGAATGACTCACACATTGTACGGAATGACTCGCCCATTGTACGGAATAACTCATCCATTGTACGGAATGACTCACCCATTGTACGGAATGACTCACCCATTGTACGAAATGACTCACCCATTGTACGAAATGACTCACCCATTGCACGGAATGACTCACTTATTGCACGGCATGACTCACCCATTGTACGGAATGACTCACCCATTGTGCGGAATGACTCACCCATTGTACGGAATGACTCGCTCATTGTACGGATTGACTCACCGATTGTACGGAATGACTCATCCATTGTATAACGTCACAAGCAATCCGTTTGCTTCCCTTCACCCTTAGGAAAGAATTAGGGGGACACAGTTGATGAATGTTTGCTTGTACGCACCTGAAACCAAACCAAATTTTTATTGTACGGAAGTGCCACGTCCGGATGTAACACGACACCCTAATACTGCCACACTTTCCTTTCAAGAAATGTATGATTATTAAATTTTCGGCAATGTAGACATGTACATTGCGCTATTATTGATATTCAGACAGTTAGATTTCTACAACGGGCGTTCCATAGAATGTGAGTAAAATCCCACAAAATTAAGAAATATAGGTACAGCAAAATACATGTCATTCTTTCTCAAAAAATCTTCCTTCCAATGATATGCATGGGTCTTATCGTCCAGTCCACTTTTCAAATGGGGCGAAAGTATTTTGTGGCAGCTGCTTTAGCGAACCCTGTACAGCTTCAGTAACGTCAGCATCTGTGTTGAATGTTGCGCCACGGAACTTGTCCTTCATTGTTGGAGACAAACATAAATAGCACGGAACAAGTTCGGGACTGTAAGCAGGCTGTGGCATGATTTCAACACTGGATTTCGTAAGAAACCGTTGAACACAAGCAGCCACGTGTGGACGGGCGTTTTCATGATGTAGAGTACACGTACTCATCAGTTCTGATGGATAAATAGATTTGTGTCGTCGATGACGCTTCAAGACTTAAATGTAACACTCAGCATTGACAGTAATTTGTGATGTAACGGCATGCCAGTAGACTACACATTGATGATCAAAGAAAATTATCATCATCACCTTCCCAGCTGATTCGGTTTGGCGGACGTTTTACGGAGGAGGCGAGCCTGTTTGTTTCCAGACACTCGTTGCGCGCTTCGTGAGTGGGACGAAATAATGGACCCACGTTTCATCGGCAGTTATTATTGTGTTTAGAAAGTATGGATCCTTTTCAATCATTTGTTTCCACTTATGACACACCTGAACTCTGGCTAACAACTGTTCTCTTGTCAGGTGATGAGGTATCCATATCAGTAATTTTTCCACTAAAATACGAAATTCCCGACGTTTTTGAAATAATAGTTAACGCCACTTTTTCTTAATACGGCATTCGTCGATCTCCTTGAAGAATTGCCGGAACAGTGTTAACAATACACTCCGTACCAACACTTTCAGGTCAACCAGGTCTAGGAGCGAGTTTTGCCAACAAACGCCCCTTTTTTGAAATCATGGTGCCATCTAAAATCGTTGACTCACCCAAACATTTATCTTTGTAGGCTTTTTTCATCAAATCAACTGTTTCTGAAGCCTATTTACCGAAACAATAGTAAATTTTATCGCACAACGCATTTCACTCCTAAACTCTGAATCACTCACCTCCATAGCTGTATGGCGAAACGCAGACGTACCTTAAGCAACTGAGGAATAACGAAACCGGAATCGTATACCACGGCAAAAAACTGTTGCCATAGATACTCCCGTAATTCAGTTAGTCGTCTGCGTGGTGCCATCTAAAAACGTTACTCTCAGTTTTTATGGAACGGCTTTTATAAAAATATCAAACAAAGATCTTCGCTCTTTCCACGTTTATAAGTGAGTCACGGAAAAATTCTCATTGGCCGCCACCGGGAGTCGAACACAGGGTCTTCCAGTTACGCGCCGGATATGCTTCCGCTACACCACAGCGGCCTCGAATTCCTCCAGACTCGCACACGCTAACTGCCAAGCCAAGTTGGCAGGTTGCTTCTCGGAGCCCCGCACAATGCTGGGGATTCACCAAAGATGGTAATCAGCAACTGAACAAATAATTAGGCGAATGAATGATTGATACAGACATTTAATGTGGACCAGGAACATCAAACAAAGATCTTCACTCTTTCCACGTTTATAAGTGAGTCACGGAAAAATTGTCATTGGCTGCCACCGGGAGTCAAAACTAGGGTCTTCCAGATGAATCCCCAGCATTGTGCGGGACTCCAAGAAGCAACCTGCCAACTTGGCGTGGCAGTTAGTGTGTGTGAGTCTGGAGGAATTCGAGGCCGCTGTGGTGTAGCGGAAGCATATCCGGCGCGTAACTGGAAGACCCTGGATTCGACTCCCGGTGGCGGCCAATACTTATAAACGTGGAAAGAGCGAAGATTTTTGTTTGATATTCTAGGCCCACGTTAAATGTCTGTATTTTTTATTCATTCGCCTTCTAATTATTTCTTCCGTTGCTGCTTACCATCTTTGGTGAATCTCCAGCATTGTGCGGGGCTCCAAGAAGCAACCTGCCAAATTGGCTTCGCTGTTAGCGTGTGTGAGTCTGTAGGAATTCGAGGCCGCTGTGGTGTAGCGGAAGCATATCCGGCGCGTAACTGGAAGACCCTGGGTTCGACTCCCGGTGGCGGCCAATGAGAGTTTTTCCGTGACTCACTTATAAACGTGGAAAGAGCGAAGATCTTTGTTTGATGTTCCTGGTCCACGTTAAATGTCTGTATTACTTTTATAAAAATAATCTTTCTTTGCAGAAAGTTTTATCTATATGCTGAAACCTTAGGCCTGATTAGATGTCTAGATATTTTTGGCACGGTATTGTAGGTGAAAGTTAATTCTGACATTCCCTTGATATAAATTTGAAAAAAAAAATACTGGACTTTGGGTTAATTATATATTATTGCGAATTAGAAAAACAGCGTGCTTTTCAGCTTTCAACTGTCACACTAAAAAGATTCTCTTCTGCATTCCTTAATTTTACTAAGTGCAGGCAAGTCTTAATTCTGATTTAGCTGTACAGTTGTAGCTCGAGAAGTGTGCAATATAAAAGTTTCCGTAAAAGGTTCAACTAGGTGAAAGTTAATTTCGGCATTTTTACTCACCAAATACAAAAAAAAAAAAGTAAGATACTAAATAATTTACTTTCAAGGCTTAGAAATACGTGTTGTTTAATTATTATAAGGAGAAAGCACTTTTGTGGAAGGTGGCTGTTTATTTACCATAAGAAACAGAACTTTCAATAAAAAGTGAAAATTTCAAGCGCAATTATTCTTCCCAAAGAATAATTGATTAACTAGTTCAAAAGGAAAAGTTTTAACCACTTTGGTGAGGATTTTTTACCTTGTTTAAAAGAACGGCATTTTTTTGTGAGTTTTTGCAAATGGTTTGAGCTTGAAAAGAACCCACTGCGGGCCTTTTATTTAGAGAGTATTTAATGCTAAGATGACGCAGACTTCAATTAGGAACTAAGAGGTTACATGTGTAAATAGTGTACACAAGAAGCTAAAATATTATGAACAGATCGTTTTCAGGCAAAACGAAGCAATTGCAAGTAAACAAACGTACGTGTGAAGAACATTAAACGGTAAAAACACCTCATACTGGAAAATCCGTAGGTGATGCCTAGTTTATTGTAAATAGAATTAAAATAAAATTGAGAAAATTCAACATTAACTCATAAAACACTTTCATCGAAAAAAATTAAAACAAGACATTATCATATACACCGATTAGAATTTACTTTATGGCACTTACCTAACAAGCTGTACGACACCATTTAGCCGCCACTCGACGAGGCACCAATTCCATGAGGTGGCGATAGATATCCTCTATCGCCACCTCATGGAACCATAATATCAACAACAGGTCTTCCACTTCCTTTACATTTCAGAGTGGAGGTGATTTAGCGCAAACCCACTTTTCCTCGTCCAACCACAAATGTTCGATTGAGAGTTCATGCTAGGTGAATTTGGAATCCAGGGCATTAAAACAAAGTCACAAGCATGTTCCTCGAACCATTCCTTGATGATCCTGGCAGAGTGGAATGGCGCATTAATCTGTTGGTAATAGCCATCACCAGCAGGGAACACAGTTGCCATGAATGGGTGAACTTGATTCGCAACGATGTTCAGATACCTGACAGCTGTCAAGGATTGTGCTATTGGGATAATGGGGCATACAATGTTCCAAGAAAATATCGCCCACATATTAACACACCCACCACCAGCATCTTTCCGCCCAACAGTACATCCGGGTGCCACAGCCTTCTTTGATAATAATATGCGTATCCGCGCTCGGCCGTTTACGTGATGGACCAGGAATCTTGATTCGTCAGACCAGGCCACTTTCTTCCAATCATCCACGGTCGAATCTCGATAAACTTGGGCCCATTTCATGCGTTGTTGGCGATGACATGCAGTGAGCATGGGGACCTGGCTGTGTGTTTGACTACGCAGGCCCATGCGCAGAAGGCTGCGATGAACTGTGCGCTGTGATGCATTGCGCTGATCAACACTGTTGTAGCTGCGGGAAATTTGTCGCATGGCCATGGGGACGCTGTCAACAATGGACGACAGTCTCTGCTCCTCTCTGGCATCAAACATCTGCAGACGATACACGTCTGGACAAAGGTTCGTCATTTGGCCATCATTGCACCCCACTTTGGTTACGTACTTACTACAGCGGCACGAGACGACCGACAAACAGCGCAGTTTCCGAGATCGTAGTTCCGAGGCAGCCTGCTGTCACAATTTGTCCTTTATCAAAATGGGAAAATCTGCCAATGAATGGGCACCTTTCCTCATTGAGACTCCGAACACTCTACTAACCGAAAGCCGGTCCTCGAGTTGTATACACACTATATTTACAAAAGTTACCTGACACCTAGAAGTGAAACGCAACATAGCATTTATTGACATACATTAGTACGGTGTCGGTCCACATTTGGACTTACTGCATGCACTGACCCTTTGAGACACGCTTTCGACAAGGTTTGGAACACAGCCATAGGTATGCGCTTCCATTCAGTACATAATGCGGTCGCTAACTGTTGCTTCGTGGTAGGCCTTGGTTCCAAATTTCTTATGCGGAGCTCTAATTTATCCCATAGGTGCTCTATGGGATTAAGTTCAGGTCTCTGTGCTGGCCAGTCCACACACGATACGCAATTATCGTCAAACCACGCCGTAACTGTCCTTGCGTTATGGCTCGGTGCATTATCCTGATGGTACCAACAAGGCTCGGTTCCATAGTATTGCCATAGAGTTGGTAGGGCATAATTGTCCAGAATATCGAGGTAGACGTGCTGGTTAAGATGTTTGTACACAATAACCAATGGGCCAGGACCATACCACGAAAAACACACCCAAACGAGTACACTGCCAGCTTCAATTTTGACCGTAGGAACAGTGCACTGTTGTAAATCGCGTTCCCCCGGCTCCTGCCCTACCCACACACGGCCATCAGACGGATGGATCGTGTATCAGGATTCATTAGTCCATAGGACCCGTTTCCATTGATCTTCGGTCCACGATAAATGTTCTTTGCACCATGCTAAACGACGAGTAGCATTCCTAGTGGAGATGAAAGGCTTATGAGCAGCCGCACGACCACAGTAGCCCATGAAATTAAGTTCTCTGCTAATGGTACGTGTACATACAGAGGTTCCAGCAATTTAAAGGTCTTGTGCAGTTCTCCGTCGATTAGCTGTAACGACTCTCCTGAGACTTGGACACCCTATCTCACTGATTGTCTTTGGTCTGCCGGTACGTTTTGCTTTTTCAGACACGCCATGTGTCTGCCGGTAAGTTTTGCTTTTTCAGACACGCCATGTGTCTGCCACTTATTCAGTACATCCAAAACAGTTGACTTGGGTATGTTTAAACGCCTCTCGGTTCCTCTTATGTACAACCCTCTAATATAACACCTAACCATCTTTCCTTTCTCAAAGTCAGTTCTGCGACATTTTCACTCAACGTCACAGTGCGATATGATCGAGGTCAGCTGAGGGATTGTTTTTATACCGTTTGCAGCTGTACCGTGCATTTTTACATTTCAGCGGATCCGTCCGTTCATTTGCTTTCGAAGGGGTCTACGGTGAAGTTTGTAAATTTAGTGTATGTATACTGTTCTGTGAACGTCACCTGCTCCACCGTTTGGTCTCCAGGCGCGCTAATTTATCTACGCTGTAAAGGTGTAGTTGATTAGATTACGTGGTGACGCAAGTGACCAAGTATTTTGCATATGCACTGCGCAAATGACATTTACTTACATCTGCATATAGGTTTCTAATTCACTGGGAGATTGTGTGTAATATTTCAATATGTTTTCGGTTTTATCTTCAAACACAAAGAAGTGTTTTAATCGCAAATTTTAGAAACCCTTGTGTTTTAATCGTAAGTGGTGTGATCTTCTGTAGGAGTCGTCGTTGGGTAAAACAACATGACTTTAGAAAAAAATATTTTTCTTTTTTTCATTAATGTATTTGAAACGGACATTTAGCAAATCATTATAGCGGAAATTTCACTTGGCGGTTTACGGAAAAGGTAAATCAACATCAGTTGTAGAAAGCTTTTTCTTTTAGCTGTCTAACTGCCAATAACACCCTCATCTGATAAACTTCGTTAATAAGCATATGCAAAATATCTTTTATCGCACTTGTGTTCAGGGAAGCAGCACGAAATCGAGTATTAAGTCACTTTCGTTTGACCTTCAATTATTTTCCATTCGTTAGCAAAAGTTATTCAAGTGAAAAGAATTTTGATTTACACACATCCTTGAAATGAGGGTAACTTTCGACAGCTGCGGCCATCGATTAGAGTAATTTAATGAACCCTCTGGCAACTCAGCTTACTGCGACCTCATTTTTGTCTCAGTAAGGAACGAACTCTGTGCGTTCAATATCTATTGTACTTTAACAACCCGTTTTCTAAAACGTCAGGTTTTCTAAATTGAGGTATTTCTTCCTACACCCACTTTAGAAATCATGTTAGTTATCGTTCAATAAATTCTCCACCGAATGCATAAAACTGAAGCTAAATTTGATTAGAAATGAAAAAAATATTGGCAAAAGTATTCTAACTGCTACATCGTTCTAAGTAACTATACGACATACGAAGTGTGCCAACTTAATTCCCGAGATGCACCTGTAAAAATATTGTATGCATGCCTGTGTACTAGCGTCTACTGTCACCTTCGAAGTAGTCCTCTTCCACATAATAATCAGGAAAGCAGTACACATTTATTCAACGAAATATTTATTCACATTTATTCTTCGAAGTAGTCCTCTTACAGGAATAATCAGGAAAGCAGCACATTTATTCACATTTATTCTTCGAAGTAGTCCTCTTCAGGAATATACAGTAAAGCAGTACATTTATTCTTCTAAGTAGTCCTCTTCAGGAATAATCAGGAAAGCAGCACATTTATTCACATTTATTCTTCGAAGTAGTCCTCTTCAGGAATAATCAGGAAAGCAGCACATTTATTCACATTTATTCTTCGAAGTAGTCCTCTTCAGGAATAATCAGTAAAGCAGTACATTTATTCACATTTATTCTTCGAAGTAGTCCTCTTCTGGAATAATCAGGAAAGCAGCACATTTATTCTTCGAAGTAGTCCTCTTCAGGAATAATCAGGAAAGCAGCACATTTATTCACATTTATTCTTCGAAGTAGTCCTCTTCAGGAATAATCAGGAAAGCAGCACATTTATTCACATTTATTCTTCGAAGTAGTCCTCTTCAGGAATAATCAGTAAAGCAGTACATTTATTCACATTTATTCTTTCGAAGTAGTCCTCTTCTGGAATAATTCAGGAAAGCAGCACATTTATTCACATTTATTCTTCGAAGTAGTCCTCTTCAGGAATAATCAGGAAAGCAGCACATTTATTCACATTTATTCTTCGAAGTAGTCCTCTTCAGGAATAATCAGGAAAGCAGTACATTTATTCACATTTCTTCTTCGAAGTAGTCCTCTTCAGGAATAATTAGGAAAGCAGCACATTTATTCACATTTATTCTTCGAAGTAGTCCTCTTCAGGAATAATTAGGAAAGCAGCACATTTATTCACATTTATTCTTCGAAGTAGTCCTCTTCAGGAATAATTTGGAAAGCAGTACATTTATTCACATTTCTTCTTCGAAGTAGTCCTCTTCAGGAATAATTAGGAAAGCAGCACATTTATTCACATTTATTCTTCGAAGTAGTCCTCTTCAGGAATAATTAGGAAAGCAGCACATTTATTCACATTTATTCTTCGAAGTAGTCCTCTTCAGGAATAATCAGGAAAGCAGTATATTTATTCACATTTATTCTTCGACGTAGTCCTCTTCAGGAATAATCAGGAAAGCAGTACATTTATTCACATTTATTCTTCGAAGTAGTCCTCTTCAGGAATAATCAGTAAAGCAGTACATTTATTCACATTTATTCTTCGAAGTAGTCCTCTTCAGGAATAATCAGGAAAGCAGTACATTTATTCACATTTATTCTTCGAAGTAGTCCTCTTCAGGAATAATCAGGTAAAGCAGTATATTTATTCACATTTATTCTTCGAAGTAGTCTTCTTCAGGAATAATCAGGAAAGCAGTACATTTATTCACATTTATTCTTCGAAGTAGTCTTCTTCAGGAATAATCAGGAAAGCAGTACATTTATTCACATTTATTCTTCGAAGTAGTCCTCTTCAGGAATAATCAGGAAAGCAGTACATTTATTCACATTTATTCTTCGACGTAGTCCTCTTCAGGAATAATCAGGAAAGCAGTACATTTATTCACATTTATTCTTCGACGTAGTCCTCTTCAGGAATAATCAGGAAAGCGAGATATTTATTCACATTTATTCTTCGACGTAGTCCTCTTCAGGAATAATCAGGAAAGCAGTACATTTATTCACATTTATTCTTCGAAGTAGTCCTCTTCAGGAATAATCAGGAAAGCAGTACATTTATTCACATTTATTCTTCGACGTAATCCTCTTCAGGAATAATCAGGAAAGCAGTACATTTATTCACATTTATTCTTCGAAGTAGTCCTCTTCAGGAATAATCAGGAAAGCAGTACATTTATTCACATTTATTCTTCGAAGTAGTCCTCTTCAGGAATAATCAGTAAAGCGAGTATATTTATTCACATTTATTCTTCGAAGTAGTCCTCTTCAGGAATAATCAGGAAAGCAGTACATTTATTCACATTTATTCTTCGAAGTAGTCCTCTTCACGAATAATCAGTAAAGCAGTATATTTATTCACATTTATTCTTCGAAGTAGTCCTCTTCAGGAATAATCAGGAAAGCAGCACATGTATTCACATTTATTCTTTGAAGTAGTCCTCTTCAGGAATAATCAGGAAAGCAGCACATTTATTCGCATTTATTCTTCGAAGTAGTCCTCTTCAGGAATAATCAGGAAAGCAGTATATTTATTCACATTTATTCTTCGAAGTAGTCCTCTTCAGGAATAATCTGAGGAAAGCAGTATATTTATTCACATTTATTCTTCGAAGTAGTCCTCTTCAGGAATAATTAGGAAAGCAGCACATTTATTCACATTTATTCTTCGAAGTAGTCCTTTTCAGGAATAATCAGGAAAGCAGCATATTTAATCTTCGAAGTAGTCCTCTTCAGGAATAGTCAGGAAAGCAGCACATTTATTCACATTTCTTCTTCGAAGTAGTCCTCTTCAGGAATAATCAGTAAAGCAGTACATTTATTCACATTTATTCTTCGAAGTAGTCCTCTTCAGGAATAATCGGGAAAGCAGTACATTTATTCACATTTATTCTTCGAAGTAGTCCTCTTCAGGAATAATCAGTAAAGCAGTATATTTATTCACATTTATTCTTCGAAGTAGTCTTCTTCAGGAATAATCAGGAAAGCAGTACATTTATTCACATTTATTCTTCGAAGTAGTCTTCTTCAGGAATAATCAGGAAAGCAGTACATTTATTCACATTTATTCTTCGAAGTAGTCCTCTTCAGGAATAATCAGGAAAGCAGTACATTTATTCACATTTATTCTTCGACGTAGTCCTCTTCAGGAATAATCAGGAAAGCAGTACATTTATTCACATTTATTCTTCGACGTAGTCCTCTTCAGGAATAATCAGGAAAGCAGTACATTTATTCTTCGACGTAGTCCTCTTCAGGAATAATCAGGAAAGCAGTACATTTATTCACATTTATTCTTCGACGTACTCCTCTTCAGGAATAATCAGGAAAGCAGTACATTTATTCACATTTATTCCTCGACGTAGTCCTCTTCAGGAATAATCAGGAAAGCAGTACATTTATTCACATTTATTCTTCCACGTAGTCCTCTTCAGGAATAATCAGGAAAGCAGTACATTTATTCACATTTATTCTTCGACGTAATCCTCTTCAGGAATAATCAGGAAAGCAGTACATTTATTCACATTTATTCTTCGAAGTAGTCCTCTTCAGGAATAATCAGGAAAGCAGTACATTTATTCACATTTATTCTTCGAAGTATTCCTCTTCAGGAATAATCAGTAAAGCGAGTATATTTATTCACATTTATTCTTCGAAGTAGTCCTCTTCAGGAATAATCAGGAAAGCAGTACATTTATTCACATTTATTCTTCGAAGTAGTCCTCTTCACGAATAATCAGTAAAGCAGTATATTTATTCACATTTATTCTTAGAAGTAGTCCTCTTCAGGAATAATCAGGAAAGCAGCACATGTATTCACATTTATTCTTTGAAGTAGTCCTCTTCAGGAATAATCAGGAAAGCAGTACATTTATTCACATTTATTCTTCGAAGTAGTCCTCTTCAGGAATAATCAGGAAAGCAGTATATTTATTCACATTTATTCTTCGAAGTAGTCCTCTTCAGGAATAATCAGGAAAGCCGCACATTTATTCACATTTATTCTTCGAAGTAGTCCTCTTCAGGAATAATCAGGAAAGCAGTATATTTATTCACATTTATTCTTCGAAGTAGTCCTCTTCTGGAATAATGAGGAAAGCAGTATATTTATTCGCATTTATTCTTCGAAGTAGTCCTCTTCAGGAATAATTAGGAAAGCAGCACATTTATTCACATTTATTCTTCGAAGTAGTCCTTTTCAGGAATAATCAGAAAAGCAGTACATTTATTCACATTTATTTTTCGAAGTAGTCCTCTTCAGGAATAATCTGTAAAGCAGTACATTTATTCACATTTATTCTTCGAAGTAGTCCTCTTTAGGAATAATCGGGAAAGCAGTACATTTATTCACATTTATTCTTCGAAGTAGTCCTCTTCAGGAATAATCAGGAAAGCAGTACATTTATTCACATTTATTCTTCGAAGTAGTCCTCTTCAGGAATAATCAGGAAAGCAGTACATTTATTCACATTTATTCTTCGAAGTAGTCCTCTTCAGGAATAATGAGGAAAGCAGTATATTTATTCACATTTATTCTTCGAAGTAGTCCTCTTCAGGAATAATGAGGAAAGCAGTACATTTATTCACATTTATTCTTCGAAGTAGTCCTCTTCAAGAATAATGAGGAAAGCAGCACATTTATTCTTCGAAGTAATCCTCTTCAGGAATAATCAGGAAAGCAGCACATTTATTCTTCGAAGTAGTCCTCTTCAGGAATAATCTGTAAAGCAGTACATTTATTCACATTTATTCTTCGAAGTTGTCCTCTTCAGGAATAATCAGTAAAGCAGTACATTTCTCCACATTTATTCTTCGAAGTAGTCCTCTTCAGGAATAATCAGGAAAGCAGCACATTTATTCACATTTATTCTTCGAAGTAGTCCTCTTCAGGAATAATCAGGAAAGCAGTACATTTATTCACATTTATTTTTCGAAGTAGTCCTCTTCAGGAATAATGAGGAAAGCAGTATATTTATTCACATTTATTCTTCGAAGTAGTCCTCTTCAGGAATAATCAGGAAAGCAGCATATTTAATCTTCGAAGTAGTCCTCTTCAGGAATAGTCAGGAAAGCAGAACATTTATTCACATTTATTCTTCGAAGTAGTCCTCTTCAGGAATAATCAGGAAAGCAGTACATTTATTCACATTTATTCTTCGAAGTAGTCCTCTTCAGGAATAATGAGGAAAGCAGTATATTTATTCACATTTATTCTTCGAAGTATTCCTCTTCAGGAATAATCAGGAAAGCACCATATTTAATCTTCGAAGTAGTCCTCTTCAGGAATAGTCAGGAAAGCAGAACATTTATTCACATTTATTCCTCGAAGTAGTCCTCTTCAGGAATAATCAGGAAAGCAGCACATTTATTTACATTTATTCTTCGAAGTAGTCCTCTTCAGGAATAATCAGGAAAGCAGCATATTTAATCTTCGAAGTAGTCCTCTTCAGGAATAGTCCGGAAAGCAGAACATTTATTCACATTTATTCTTCGAAGTAGTCCTCTTCAGGAATAATCAGAAAAGCAGTACACATTTATTCAACGAAATATTGGCCGTTAGCATCAATGACCTTTCGCCATTTTTCAGGCAACAAATGAGTGCCTCTAACCGCTGTTGGGCTAGGACATATTGCATAAAGCGAAACAGACATATGTCTTAGGGTTCAATGCCAGGGGAGTAACCCGGGAACGGTAAAACCTCCCAGTGTAACTGTTCAAGGGTTGATTTCGTGGTCACACCGGCATGTGATCTGCCATTATCCTGTAACAGAATAACTGGGCAGCGTCCTTTACCTGTCCATTGGCGTTTTTGCTTAATTGTGGTGTTCAGTTTCATCAACTGATAGCTACACTATCTACCAACAAGTAATTAGACACCCCTGCAATCGACGATATCTGCGGTCCTGATACACGTCACGGCAGCCGCCGGTAAATATCGTGTGGGAAAAAATTCCGCAACCAGTCGCATGCAAGATGCCACGCAGTTCGGAGCTCTCTGATTTTGAGGAAGGTGTAATCGTTGGGTGTCACAGAAATGGCCGATCCATATGTGACATATCCAGCGAGTTGAAGTACTCAAATTCGACAGTGGCCTACGTGATTGGCAAGTGAAAGATGAGAGGTGACTGTCGGAATGTGCCCCGACCAGGCAGACCCACAAAACTGGGTGTTAAAGACCGACGAGTGCTGGCCAGAGAAATTCGGAAGAACCGCACCAAATCAATGAGCCACATCCGTGAGGAGTTTCAACAGGCATCCGGGAGTGTTCGTTCGATGAATACCATCCGTAAGGAAGCCCATCTGTTCGGTTATCATGGACAAGCCTTTGATCACCAAGTCCAATAGCGCTGCTCAGCTAACGTGGTGCAAAGAACTTCGACAGTGGACCGTTGAACAGCGGAAACAGGTTCTTTGGAGCGACGAATCAAGGTTCATCCTCTACCGTTCGGATGGCAAGGATTGGGTTTGGCGTCTGCCTGGAAAACGCCTCCTGCCGGAATGTATTGTGCCAACTGTAAAGTTCGGCGGCGGTGGAATTATGCTATAGGGCTGTATCTTCTGGTATGGCACGGGACCCTTGGTCGCAATTCCTGGTAGACTCAACGCCGAGATCTACTGCACCATTTTGGATGACCATGCGCTTCCTACGTTGCGGCAGTTTTACGGGGTGGACCGATGTTACTTTCAGGATGACAATGCCACCTGTCATGTTGCGAGATCCACCATGGCTTCGTAGGGTGGCAATGGGGTTTATCGAATGGACTGGCCTGCGCAGAGCCCGGACCTTAACCCTATCGAGCACCTCTGGGACGAGTTTGAGCGTCGACTTAAGGGGTGCCCCCACCGTCCGAAATCGGTGAAGGAACTGAGCTGTCTTCTCCAAGCCGAGTGGAAGAAAATACCACTAGCCGTCGTACAACGCCTGGTTGAGACTATGCCCCGGAGGGTCGCAGCTGTAATCGCCGCTCGTGGAGGCTCCACCAACTATTAAAGGTGAATAAACTTCGTTTTCCTTTGCTATCACAGGTGTCCAATTACTTGTTGGTAGAGAGTGTATATCGTTGTGCAGTAATTGTTTCTCCCGGCTTCAAGAGTTCCAAGTACAGCACTTCATGGATATTCCACCACACACACAACAGCACCTTTTTCCCGTGGATATCTTGTTTTGCAGTGGATGTTAATGACTGTCTTAGGTCGATCCAGGGTCGCTTGCGTACGGGGTTGTCGCAATACACCCATTTTTCATCTCCGGTGACAAACTTCCACAAGAAAGTCATCCCTTGGAACATTTTCAGCAAAGACATGCAGATGCCCAATCGTTGAACAATATTACTCTTTGTTAAGATATGTAGAACCCATTTACCATTCTTCTGCATCTTCCCCAAGGCCTGTAGACGCCGTAAAATCACCTTTCTTAAACCTGGCAAACCATTATCGATACGTCCGCTCACCTATAACCGTTTCGCCATGCACCTGACATATTAAACCGTATGCTTCACTCGCACTTTTCCTTAAATTAAACATGAATAACCAACAGTGCCGTAAATAAACTTTTTCGACCACCATGCTTGGCTTCATGTACGAACTGACAGCACGGGTCGCAGGCCGGTTAGACCCCTACAGCGCCCTATAGTCAGGGCGGCAGAAACATTTGCATGCCCTTAATAATTAGACGCTGTTGCCATTACAGGAAGCATACCTGGAACTCTGTTTCTGGAATACTCTTGAGTTCCTTTATCACCTTCGAAGTAATCCAGACACAATAGTCACGATATTCCGCCCGCTTCGCCACACGGACGACACCACGCGGCAGCTCTGTGAATTAAATTCTCACACCTCTTATGAGTCAAATAGAAGATGACGCAGCGATAAGTCTGCAAACGTAGTTCAATTGGGAGAAGAGCCGCTCGGGAGTATGAAGATGTGGGTTCGAGTCCCACTGTCGACCAAAAAAAAAAAAGGTTATATTGGCGCCGGGACGAGAATGGATATCGTGGACATGAGTATTGGAAAACAATATTTTGTGATGGTTCTTTGGCACGTCGTACGTAAATAAAACTATTTCTGAAATGAACAGTCGCTGAGTGTTCCTGTCTTTTTACGGGAAACCTGATAAGCGATTCCGTGCTTCTGCCCTTCTCAAGTGGGAGAGATGATGTGACGTATGGATGAAGTGGACATTGAAGCAACGATGAGCCACCCGGTGTAGCTAATTGGTACAAGGGAGCATCGAAATGTAACGCACAGCAATTTTCGTTTTCTTTGCAGGTTGCATTTTGGCAGACAATGAGTTTGAATATCACGCTTATTCATATTTGCTCTTTCATATTTGGTGTCATTATCATGTATCGCCGTGGTGGAAGACAGTGTGAATGACGTCACAAAGATGTCGCGTTTGTTAGCGTATTCTACGAATACAGAGGAACGCGGCGTGGTGCGATTTCTGTGGGCTAAACGGAAAACTCCGATGGAAATTCACAAAGCAATAGTATATGGTGATGATTGACTCGACCGTAGTAACATCTCCAGATGGTGCAGTTTCTTTGCAGAGGGCAGTGGTAATCTTAACGATTCACCACGTTACGGTCGACCTGTAACCGCGCCATCACCTGCCACTGTGAGAGGCATTGAGCAGGCAATTCTGAGTGACCGGACGGATCCATCTGCGCACATTGGCCCAGAAGTTCACCATTTCGCACGGTATAGCGTACCATATTGTGCATGACAAATTACAATTTCGCAAGTTCAGTGCACGATTGGGGTCCAAGATCTTGACAAACGAGCAGAAGGGACAGAGAATGATGCCATCCTTGGACCCCGTGATGCCTTATAGAGAAGAAGGACATGAAATGAACTCAAAATGTGCATTAGTTCCTTGAAAAGATACGTGTGTGGCCAATGTTTTGATTTGGCTGACGAAGTCAAATTGGTTGGCCGCAGTGAGCTATACGCCCAGAAAACGGACTTTCATGAACAAGGTATACGAATACTGGTACAACGCTTGGATAAATGTGTCGAGCGCCTCGATTCTGATGTACAAAAATAGCTAAGAAATGTAGTTTCACTTTTCATAGGTTTTATTTTTCCTATTTTTAATAAATAAAAGACGTGAGATACTTTTTGATCCACCTTCGTAGAAAAAATGTTGCCGGAGGAAAGTATGTTGGGATCAGATCCCACTCTCAGCAAAAGAAAAACTATGTTATTTGTAAACTGCTTTTTAGCACTTTAACGGCCAGGTTACTGAAATCTTGAGTCGCTCATGATATCATAACACAAGAAACAGTCTGTTGCTCATTTACAGAATTCTCTCCAGCCCTTTAGAAGTCAGCAAAAGAAGAAATAGTGCGTGTTCGCCAGACGAGACTTCCTATTAGTAGTCTTAAGTGAATCAACCTTCACAAGTTTCACAGGAGCATCATTGCATTTTTTCAGGTATCATAGAATTCAGGCGATGTAATAAAAGCAAACAGTACTGCCTCGGGAGATACCAACGCCTGCTTTACTTAGTAATTTGGCAAAAACAATGGTGACTGAGGGTGACTTTTGCAAATCTCGTAGAGGCTGCGTAAATTCAAATAATATCGCCCTGAGAGATACCAACACCTGCTTTACTTAGTTCTTTGGTAACAACAAAGGTGACTGAGGGTGACTTTTGCTAATCCCGTTGAGACCGGGTATATCCAAATAATATCACCAACGCCTGCTTTAATTATTTGTTTGGTAACAACAATAGTGAGTGAGGGTTACTTTTGCTAATCCCCTTTGAGGTTGGGTATATTCAAATAATATCGCCCCGGGAGATACCAACGCCTGCTTTACTTAGTTATCTGGCAACAACAATGGTGACTGAGGATGACTTTTGCTAAACCCGTAGAGGCTGGGTGTATTCAAATAATATCGAACCGGGAGATACCAACGCCTGCTTTACTTAGTTATTTGGCAACAACAATAGTGACTGAGGATGACTTTTGCAAATCTCGTAGAGATTGCGTAAATTCAAATAATATCGCCCCGAGAGATACCTACGCCGGGTTTTACTTAGTTGTGTGGCAACAACAATGGTGACTGAGGACGACTTTTGCAAATCTCGTAGAGATTGCGTAAATTCAAATAATATCGCCCCGAGAGATACCTACGCCGGGTTTTACTTAGTTGTTTGGCAACAACAATGGTGACTGAGGATGACTTTTGCAAATCTCGTAGAGATTGCGTAAATTCAAATAATATCGCCCCGAGAGATACCTACGCCGGGTTTTACTTAGTTGTGTGGCAACAACAATGGTGACTGAGGACGACTTTTGCAAATCTCGTAGAGATTGCGTAAATTCAAATAATATCGCAACGAGAGATACCTACGCCGGGTTTTACTTAGTTGTTTCGCAACAACAATGGTGACTGAGGGTGACTTTTGCTAAACCCGTAGAGGCTGGGTGTATTCAAATAATATCGAACCGGGAGATACCAACGCCTGCTTTACTTAGTTATTTGGCAACAACAATGGTGACTGAGGATGACTTTTGCAAATCTCGTAGAGACTGCGTAAATTCAAATAATATCGCCCCGAGAGATACCAACGCCTGCTTTACTTAATTCTTTGGTATAAACAAAGGTGACTGAGGGTGACTTTTGCTAATCCCGTTGTGGCCGGGTATATCCAAATAATATCACCCCTGTAAATACCAACGCCTGCTTTAATTATTTGTTTGGTAACAACAATAGTGAGTGAGGGTTACTTTTGCTAATCCCCTTTGAGGTTGGGTGTATTCAAATAATATCGCCCCGGGAGATACCAGCGCCTGCTTTACTTAGTTCTTTGGCAACAACAATGGTGACTGAGGATGACTTTTGCAAATCTCGTAGAGACTGCGTAAATTCAAATAATATCGCCCCGAGAGATACCTACGCCGGCTTTACTTAGTTGTTTGGCAACAAGAATGGTGACTGAGGGTGACTTTTGCTAAACCCGTAGAGGCTGGGTGTATTCAAATAATATCGAACCTGGAGATACCTACGCCGGCTTTACTTAGTTGTTTGGAAACAACAATGGTGACTAAGGGCGACTTTTCCTAATCCCGTACAGACTGTGTAAATTCAAATAATATCATCTCAGGAGACACCAACGTCTGCTTTACTTTTTTGTTTCGACACCACAATTGTGACTGAGGGTGACTTCTGCCAATCTCTTAGAGGCCGTATAAATTCAAAGGACAGGCTGTGGTAGGAAATTCGGCTCATTCTACAGGGCCGTTTTTGGGCAGTCGTTATATTTGATTGTACGGAAGTTTCGGGTGTTACAGTCGTTAAACGTATACAACAAACTATTGCCCGGCACACGGAAGAGTGGAATTGCCGCATCGGTTCCACTGTTCGTCGGAGATCCGTGTGCTGATCAGACAGGCATGCGCGGGTCTCTGGCGCCATGTGGGAAACGTGACTCATCAGTGAAGACAACACGACGCCACTGGAACTTATCGCACGTTAATCGGGCAAATCACAAACGTAACAGCTGCCAGCAATGCTCGCTTGTCCGTGGTAGTCGGCGGAGTGGCCTCATCGATTGTAGTTCCCGTGCCGGAAGTCGTCTGGCAACGGTTCGGATGGCCACTTCTGTCCCTTTAGGCGAAGCAACATATTTTCGAATGGTTGGAGCGACGAATTCAGTTCTATTCGTGCATCTCTCACAATCGCTCGATCTTCGCGCTCTGTTGTTATCCTCGGCCGTCCACTGCTACCCGCGTAACGCTGGCTGGCGCCTTCCTATATCCACTGTCGCCAACATCGTCCGATTGTCTCGTTGCTCTGACTCAACTGCCTGGCGATGCGGCGACTTGACCAACGGCATTTCTCATCGAATTATACGTCCTCTATCAAATTCGCTGAGCTGCTCGTATTGTGCGCGTATCTGACATTGAGGCGTTCTCACACTCCCTGGAGGTTAATGCAACCACAGTCAGCTGTCACATATAAAATAAATTGTCCCTGCGTGCGAGCTTTGCTCTTGATATACCCTTTTTTTATGTGCGGTTCCCATGCGCTACCGCGGCCCAATATTTAGTCACTGGTTGCTGTTTTCAATCATCTGTATATTGTTTTCAATCATTAGCACGTCTTTTGTAAAAAAAGATCGTGCTTATGTTATCAGTTTGTCCGTCAGTCCGTCCGTCCGCCTGTACTCACGGTATCTCTGCAACTATTAGTCCGATTTGAAAAATTCTTTTTGCATTGGCAAGCTTGAAATATGAGAATGACGTTCCTTTATTTTGTTTTGTTTTTTACGATGTACAATTTCGCCGCTAGAGGGCGTAAACGCAGATGATGTCGAATTCAAAAATACGTTTTATTCCACATATTTGCTTCTAAACATCAGATTGAAAAAATTATTTTATCTTTCGATTTCATTTATGTCGAAGAGTATTTTAGATATAGTTACATTTTCAAATTACGCATAGATTTCCCTCTCGGGGGCGTAAAATTAAATTACATTTTCCCCGATAACTCTTCTTCTAAAACTTCGACTTGAATTTTTTTTTCTTCAGCGGATACACCTCCTGATAGAATATGTTTTGCATATAATTTCTAATTTTTGGTAAAGCATACTTTGGCCACCAGGGGGCGTAAGATTTAATTTTTGCTTCTGATGTATTTGCCATAAAATCTGAGCTTCTAAAATATCGATCGAAAAAATCTTTCGTGGACTGCCAGTCGCATCGATAAAAATTTTCGGAAAATTTTCTTCTCAAAATATTTCACAGTTTCTCCGCCAGGGGCGTAGGTGTATATCTTATTTTTGTGAATATCTCTACTTCTAAGAGTGCGTTTTGAAAAATTCCTTCTTTGTTGGACAGTGTTTTCCGTGTGACATGTTTTTCATATAATTTCAAAATTTTCAAGTTATTCATAGACTTTCTGCTAGGGGGCGTAAAGGTAAATTGCGTTTTCCTCTATATCTGTGCTTCTAAATTTCCGATTTGAAAAAAAATTTCTGTACTGGATACAGCTCCTGATCGGAAATCTTTTCCACATAATTTCTAATTTTTGTAAAAAATGGTTTGGCCACCAGGTGGCGTAAGGCTTAATTTCCGCTTCTGATGTAGTTGCAGCAAAACATGAGCTTCTAAAATCTCGATTGCAAAAAAGTCGTTTGTTGACCGATACTACTTATGTCGACAGACCTTTTAGGAACATTTTCTTCTTGAAATATTGCAAGGTTTCTACTCCAGGGTTCGTAGATGTATATCTTATTTTTGTCAATATCTCTATTTCTAAGAGTTCGATTTGAAAAGTTCCTTCTATGTTGGATAATGTTTCCGATGCGAAATGTTTTTCCACTAAATTCAAAATTTTCAAGTAAATCATAGACTTTCCGCTAGGCGGCATATTGGTAAATTGTGTTTTCTGCGTTATTTCGGCTCCTAAATCTCTGATTTGAAAAATTCTTCCTCTATCGCATACAAGAGCTGATGGAAAATATTTTTCACATAATTTGTAATGTTTGGTAAAGGATCGTTTGGCAACCAGGGGGCATAAGTGTTAATTTCTGCTTCTGATGTATTTGTAGCAAAATCTGGGCTCCTAAAAACTCGACTAATTTTTTTTTTCCTTGGACCAATACCGCTCATTTGGAAAATCCTTTTGAGAATACTTTCTTACTGAAATAATGAATGTTTTTTTTTTTTTTTTTTTTTTTTTTTTGATTGGAGGTTTAACGACCACCGTGAGCAACTCAATGGGCTATAAGCAGTCGCCCGTCCCTAATTTAGGGTCACTGGTTCCAGGGAAGGGAGAGAGCCAGTGCCGTAAGACAAATACAACATCCATGCCTGACCGGGATTCGAACCCGGACCCCTTACGGACGAATGATCAGAGGCCAACGCCTTAGACCACTGCGCCACCGGGGCGGCGAATGGTTTTCCCACCAGGGGACGTAAAGTCACATCTTTTTTTATCGATATCTCTGTTTCTAAGAGTTCGTAAGCTCAAGATTCCGTTTACAGCAATATCTGAGGGATTAAAAACCCGATTGAAAATCTTCTTTCTTCCGTCAGATACTATTGTTTTCCATACCGGTTTCATTGACTTTGAATAGCTTTGATAAATTTAATTTGCATCAGAACGGATTCAAAAGACGTGCTTATTATACCCGAACATTTGGTGTCATCTTTCTTGTTTGTATATTATTTTCAATCAGTTTGAATGCGGAGTTTCATCAAGATCAAACGATTTTCTCAGGGTACTTCGTTTTTTCGTCAAACCCTGTATAACGTTAAGATTGAAACGCAAAAAGAGAACGAACTCAAAATTTGCATAGGGAAAGAAAACTAAAAAAAAAGAATCTTAAGTTAGAAAATACGTCATGCACTGAGCAGGATTTGACGTACTAATGCAATTTTTGGTGAGACGACGGCATTTATATTTTAAGAAGCAGTTATGAAATACCATTCGGGCTGGAGTTTCGTTAATCTGCAGATGGAATGTGAATTTCTTGCTAAAAATCTTCGTATTTGACGGTTAATGATCGGTTTAAAAATTCTTTACATCGCTAACATTCAAAAAGTTTAATTCAACTGAAACGAAATATTAAACCGCACACGGCATCTGTGAAAATTAATTTCTAGCAAAATATTCACTGCATCTTCGGAAGAGTTTCGCAAGCACGAAATTTCGGACACTCTTTCACTATCACGCAAACTTCCACAAATCCGTGTTTGTTGCAAACTTAAACGATGTAAATGATAAAGCGGCTGTTTCCAGTGCTCGGAATTATCAAAGCCAATCGTTTTAAAACAGCACTTCTTTTCGCCAAAAATCTGTTAAATTCTCCCTTTCTCGCTCTCTCTACGAAGCGAGATTTCTGTTTCGGAGAAAAGGTAAAGAACGAGTTGACTCTGATAAGCTATTAAGGACGGAGGCTTCCTCCTTTGAAAGATCACGCATACTTTGAATTCCGTAACCTGAACTACAAAACGAATTGTTGAATAGCTACCAGGGAACCCCCCTTCTGTCTTTATCTCTCATTCCCTCTATCCTACCCTTTCCTCTCTCCCAAGAAGCGAATTTTGCTTAAAGATATATCCACTGTTCAACGACTCCTGCACGGCAACGTATTGTACAAAACCTTCAAGCAGTCCGTGGCCGTCAGAAGAGTAATGATGATAGATGCGAGATGGGCTTTCACAGTATTTGTCTTGCTCGTAGATGCTCGTTCACAAAATGCCATGCCCCCTTGCCGAAAAAGCAATGAAACATGGCCCATTAAATTTAGCTGTCGACCTTAAAGCCTATACAGAGGATGGATGTTTACTAGCGAAGTTCGGCTTTAGGGAGGATGCTATCTATCAAAGAAGACAACAGCCTAGTATGGTTTTCCAGTCGCGACGTCTTCTTCTTTTGAACGCATCATACTTTATGGGTTTTCACATAACAAGGTCTGTAGACGGCGACGGAAGGAAAAAAGTTACCCCCACCGATCATCTTTATCTTAAGTGGCTAAAGCAAATCTCACTTCAGTATTTAAAGATGTACTTGGAAGTTGAAAATATCCTCGAAAAAAATTCAGGTTCTTTTTTTAATATAATATTTTTAAAGAGTGATGAATTATCTAAAAGCCAGGAAAATCCTACTTGTTTGAAGTGAAACTCTTTTATAACAAACAAAAATTGTCTTCAAGGTGTAACAAATGCGGAAGTATTTATAAGAGCAACGGTGTATTAATACAGACACGCTTGCTATTTAAACAAATTTGCGTTCAATCTAGGATTTCGATTGAAAATGGATCTATGGATCTCGAACGTGAAATAAATCTGTTGGATGTTGGGTTCTTCGAAAAATGTGTTATGTTTTTTTCACAAAACTCGTCTTCAAATAATGAAAGGTTCGTGCTTCGCTCCAAAAAAAAGGAAAAAAACAAGAAAGATGACACCGAATTTTCGGATGTAATAAGCACGTCTTTTGAATCCGTTCTGACGCAAATTAAATTTATCAAAGCCATTCAAAGTCAATGGAACCGGTATGGAAAACAATAGTATCTGACGGAAGAAAAAGTTTTTTAATCGGGTCTTTAATCCCGCAGATATTGCTGTAAACGGAATCGTGAGCTTACGCCCTCTGTTGCAGACTTGTGCGTCAAGAAAAACATGAATTTATATGAAAAACATTTTACACCGGAAAACTCTCTCCAACACAGAAACAATTTTTCAAATCGGACTCTTAAAAACAAAGATATCGACGAAAAAAATGTGACTTTACGTTCCCTGGTGGGAAAACCATGCATTATTTTAGGAAGAAAGTATTCTCAAAGGTTTTCCCATATGAGCGGTATCGGTCGAAGAAAAAGAAAATTTAGTCGAGTTTTCAGGAGCCCAGATTTTGCTACAAATACATCAGAAGCAGAAATTAACACTTATGCCTCTGGTGGCCAAACCATTCTTTACCAAACAAAAGAAAATATGTGAAAAATATTGTCCATCAGGTCTTGTATGCGATACAGGAAGATGTTTTTAAATCGGAGTTTTAGAAACAGAAATAACGCAGAAAAAGCAATTTACTTTTGTGGCCCCTACCGAAAAGTCAATGATTTCTTTGAAAATTTTGAATTTATAGCGAAATATTTTGCATCGGAAACACTATCCAACAAAGAAGGAATTTTTCGAATCGGACTCCTAGAAGTAGAGATATTGACAAAAATAAGATATATATCTACGCCCCATGGCGTAGAAACCATGCATCATTTCACGAAGAAAATGTTCCTAAAAGGTTTGTCGACATGAGTAGTATCGGTCAACAAACAGCTTTTTTTGTAATCAAGAATTTAGAAGTTCATATTTTGCGGCAAATACATCAGAAGCGGAAATTAAGATTTACGCCCCGTGGTGGCCAAACCATTTTTTTTTACAAAAATTAGAAATCATGTGCAAACGTTTTCCCATCAGGAGCTGTATCCGGTGCAGAAAGAATTTTTCAAATCAGAGATTTAGCAGCAGAGATATAGGGGGAAACGCAATTTACCTTTGCGCTCCCTAGCGGAAAATCTATGAATTACTTGAAAATTTTGAAAATATATGAAAAACATGGCACACTGAAAACACTATCCATCAAAGAAAGTATTTTTCAAATCGGACTCCTAGAAGTAGAGATATGGACAAAAATAAAATATACGTCTACGCCCCCTGGCGGAGAATCTGTGGAATATTTTAAGAAGAAAATATTCCGAAAAGGTTTATTCATGTGAGTGGCATCAGTCGACGAAATAATTTTTTCAATCGATATTTTAGAAGCTCAGATTTTATGGCAAATACATCAGAAGCAAAAATTAACACTTACGCCCCTGGTGGCCAAAGTATGCTTTACCAAAAATTTGGAACTATATGCAAAAGATTTTCCATGAGGAGGTGTATCCGCTTAAGAAAAATGTTTTCAAATCGGAGTTTTAGAAGAAGAATTATCACGAAAAATGTAATTTAATTTTACGCCCCTAGCGGACAATCTATGCGTAATTTGAAAAAAGTAACTATATCTAAAATACTCTTTGAGGTAAATGGAATAGAAAGATAGAAGACTTTTTTCAATCGATTGTTTAGAAGCAAACATGTGGAATAAAACGTATTTTTGAATTGAACATCATCTGCATTTACGCACTCTAGCGGCGAAATTGCACATCGCAAAAAAAAAAAAAGAAAAAAAAAGAAATGTAGGATCATCTTTCGTATATCTGAAGCTTCCGAATGAAAAACGAATTTTTCAAATCGGACTAATAGTTGCAGAGATATCGTGGGTACCGGCGGACGGACGGAAGGACGTACAAACCTGTAACATATGCACGATCTTTTTTTACAAAAGACGTGCTAAAAATGAGGGATGGCGTGAAAGAGGTTAAGCATGTGTTTTAGGTTACGCACAGCTCAAGACGACAAATCTGCAGCAATACATTCCTCAGGTGTAGCTTACTCATGTAGAGCAACTCACTACGGAGCGAGGAGACGCGCTTTCGAAATCCGTCACCGACAAGTTTCTTTTCACATTGGCACCCGAACGTAAAAATTGATCTGCTTGCCAATGGGTTATTAATTCAAACACTGGACGTGGACCAGGAACACCAAACGAAAATCATAGCTCTTTCCACGGTAATCACATGTGAGTCTGGTGAATTCGAGACTCACATGTGTCCGGAGCGTAACTGGAAGACCTGGGTTCGATTCCCGGTGGCGACCGATGACAATTTTTCTAAGACTCACTTATCAACGTGGAAAGAGTGATGATTTCTATTTGGTGTTCCTGATACACTTCGAGTGTTTGAATTAATTATCCATTCGCCTCCTAGTTATTTTTGTTCAGTAGCTGCTTTCCATCTTTGGTAAATCCCCAGCGTTGTGCGGGGCGAAATGAAGCAACCTGCCATGTAGTTTGGAAGTTAATCACACTCGAGTCTGGAGAATTCGAGGCCGGTGTGATGCAGTGGTAGCATGTCCGGCGTGTAACTGGAAGACCTGGGTTCGATTCCCGGTGGCGGCAGATGAGAATTTTTCCGAGACTCACATATAAATGTGGAAAAAGTGATAAATTCGGTTAGCCGTTGGGTTCCTCGATAAATGTGTGATGTTCGTTCCACAAATCGTGTGAAATTAATGAAAGGTTCGTCCTCCACCGAAAAATTCCTGTTTTCACATTGGCATCCGAACGTAAAGTGGATCTACGTGCCGTTGGATTATTCCAAAAATGTGTGATGTTCGTTTCACACATCTTGTGGAATTAATAAAAGGTTCCTTCTTCACCGACAAATTCCTGTTTTAACATTGGCACCCAAACGCAAAAATGTATCTTCTTGACGTTGGGTTCTTACAAAAATGTGTGATGTTCATTCAACAGATCGTGTAGAATTAATAAAAAGTTCCTTCTTAACCGACAAATTCCTGTGTTCACATTGGCACCCGAACGTAAAAATGGAACTACTTGCCGTTGGGTTCTTCCAAAAATGTGTGATGTTCATTCCACAGATCGTGTGGAATTAATGAAAGGTTCGTTCTTCACCGACATGTTCATGCTTTCACTTTGGCACCCGAACGTACAAATGTATCTACTTGCCTTTGGGTTCTTTCAAAAATGTGTGATGTTCGTTCCACGCATCGTGTGGAATTAATGAAAGGTTCCTTCTTCACCGACAAATTCCTGTTTTCAAATTGACACCCGAACGTACAAATGGGTCTACTTGCCGATGGGTTCTTCCAAAAATGTGTGATGTTCATTCCAGAAATCGTGTGGAATTAATGAAAGGTTCCTTCAAATTCCTGTTTTCACATTGGCACCCGAACGTAAAAATGGATCTATTTGCCGTTGGGTTCTTCCACAAATAAGCGATGTTCATTCCACAGATCGTGTAGAATTAATGAAAGGTTGCTTCTTCACCGACAAATTCATGTTTTCACTTTGGCACCTGAAGGTAAAAAATGGATTTGCCTTTGGGTTCTTTCAAAAATGTGTGATGTTCGTTCCACGCATCGTGTGGAATTAATGAAAGGTTCCTTCTTCAACGACAAATTCCTGTTTTCACATTGACACCCGAACGTACAAATGGGTCTACTTGCCGATGGGTTCTTCCAAAAATGTGTGATGTTCATTCCAGAAATCGTGTGGAATTAATGAAAGGTTCCTTCTTCACCGACAAATTCCTGTTTTCAAATTGACACCCGAACGTACAAATGGGTCTACTTGCCGATGGGTTCTTCCAAAAATGTGTGATGTTCATTCCAGAAATCGTGTGGAATTAATGAAAGGTTCCTTCAAATTAATGTTTTCACATTGGCACCCGAACGTAAAAATGGATCTACTTGCCGTTGGGTTCTTCCACAAATAAGCGATGTTCATTCCACAGATCGTGTGGAATTAATGAAAGGTTGCTTCTTCACCGACAAATTCATGTTTTCACTTTGGCACCTGAACGAAAAAAATGGATTTGCTTTTGGGTTCTTTCAAAAATGTGTGATGTTGGTTCCACGCATCGTGTGGAATTAATGAAAGGTTCCTTCTTCAACGACAAATTCCTGTTTTCACATTGACACCCGAACGTACAAATGGGTCTACTTGCCGATGGGTTCTTCCAAAAATGTGTGATGTTCATTCCAGAAATCGTGTGGAATTAATGAAAGGTTCCTTCAAATTCCTGTTTTCACATTGGCACCCGAACGTAAAAATGGATCTATTTGCCGTTGGGTTCTTCCACAAATAAGCGATGTTCATTCCACAGATCATGTGGAATTAATGAAAGGTTGCTTCTTCACCGACAAATTCATGTTTTCACTTTGGCACCTGAACGTAAAAAATGGATTTGCCATTGGGCTCTTTCAAAAATGTGTGATGTTCGTTCCACGCATCGTGTGGAATTAATGAAAGGTTCCTGCTTCGCTTCAAAAAAAAAAAAAAGAGATTAACGGGAGATTATGTGACGTACTACAGAGGTGAAGCACGTGTAATGACGAAGAAATCTGCAGCGATATATTCCGTCGGTGCAGCTTAGTTGGTTAGAGAAACTCACTCCGGAGTGTGAAGAGCCGATTTCGATTTTGTCACCGAAAAATTCTTGTTTTTACAGGGGGCAGGGGAAAACTATTTAGGTGGAAAAGATTTAGTTCAAAATTGCGACACTAGGGGCACAATGGCGCTAGAAACGCAAGAAAAGGGCAGTTTCTTGCATGTGTAGCGCCATTGCAATTTTCCGAATTTACGTATTGCCAATACGTAAATTCTGAATTTACTGCGTATTGACAGCACAGAAGTTTCAGGAAAGACATCTGTTCAGCATTCAGACAATCAGAACAGATGACGTGCTGCAAAACAAGAACGGCATGCGGCACGGTTAGTCGCAGGATGTACCGATAGATGTTGGTCTGATACTCGTTTTGTGTTGGTCTTCCCGTCTGATACTCGTTTTCCGATCTAACCGAGTGCGTTCCTTCGTGATAAAATTTGTCTTCAAGGTATCCCGAAAGCCAGAAATCATAAGCAATTACAGCGGTAAGCGAGGTGACCTGGACTGCGGAAACTCTCGAGAAATATTATGCTTTCGTTGCCATTTGTACGACTCAGCGATTCCTTCACCTGCTGACCACCATGTGGACATCGTCTTGCACAAATATTAGGTTGGTGTATAAATGCATGCCTTTTTATTTCACGAGTGTTTCCCAGGTCAGTAGTGATGGTGCAGATGGCCAGTTGTATATCAAAATGTAGCTAGTAATATCGTGAATCTAAATAATATTGCGCTGTGTGATTGTGGCTAATGGTTTCTTAGTTTTAAGGTGGGGAAGTATGGATATAGTTGGGTCCCCGTCAAACCACACATGAATTGGCCACTGAGATGGGCTATGATCACGCCATAGTGGTGCAACACCTGGAACGTATGGGAAATTTCTAGAAATTAGGGTCTTGGGTGCCTCACACTCACACCGAGGCCAACAAAAATCAGCGTGTTGCCATGCTCGCCTGTTATCGCAAGTGTTCTCATCAACATAAACGTTCCTGTCACGTGTTGTTACTGGAGATGAAAAGTGGTGCCTGTACGTGAATTTTAGGCATCGGAGCTAATGTTTAAGCCCAAACAAAGCGCCCCACCACGTTCAAGACATGACCTTCATTCTGCGAAGACCATGCTGTGTGTGTGGTGGAACATAGAAGATATTATTCTCTGGGAAGTGCAGTCGCGGAATCGGACCATGAACGCTTCACTCTAATGTGGGCAACTCCGCCGTTGGGAGGGAGCATTTCAGCGGAAGCGGCCACATCATCGCCATTGTGTCTTTCTCCAACATAATAGTGCACGCCCTCACAATACAAACATGACCAAAATGGCCATTCAGGAAATGAAATATAAGATAATTCCACATCCGGCCTACTCCCCAAATGTCGCCCCTTCAGACTATCACCTGGTGCGATCTCAGTTGAGTGCCCTCCGCGGCAGAATGTTCAACAATGATGTTGATCTCTAGAATTTCCTTGATGATTTCTTCGCAGCAAAACCTGCACGTTTGTTCAAGAATGCCATTGCAGACTTATGAAGACGTTGAGACATCATCGTAAACAATGGGGAGGGGGATAATACATAGTTGATTGATTTCGTTTTCCCTTCTGATGTAGTACATTCCTGTAGTGCAGTGAAAAAACCGGCATGAACTTATGAATCAACCCGATGCATCAGTGTCAAACGAACATAGCCCTTTCATTTTCTGGGATTTCAGCAGTGACGCATCTTCTGTGTATCACAGGAAATCTCTTGTGATACCCTTCACATTGAGCGAATTTTGTCCTGAAAAGTTTGCACTCTAAATGACGAGTAAATTCACGAACGTGTCTGTTCTTTTTTTGCATCTGCAGCGCAACTCTTCCCCTAGCGGCGGAGTTTTAAACTACTCTGCTTTTCTGCTTATAAGTGAATATAAGTGGAACCAGTTAAATTTCTCAATGTCCTTATCTTCATTCCTAGATAAGTCGATCCTGAGTATAAGACGAGGCTAGAACAAATACAGTTAGTGTTCAGAAGTTGATATGGAGTATAAGTGGAATGGGTTAAATTTCTCAATTTCCCTATATTTATTCAGAGATAAGTCGATCCTGAGTATAAGACCAGGTTAGAACAAATACAGTTAGTGTTCAGAAGTTGATATGGAGTATAAGTGGAATGGGTTAAATTTCTCAATTTCCCTCTCTTTATTCAAAGATAAGTCAATCCCGAGTATAATACCAGGTTAGAACAAATACAGTTAGTGTTCAGAAGTTGGTATGGAGGATAAGTGGAATGGGTTAAATTTCTCAATTTCCTTATTTTCATTCATGGATAAGTCGATCCTGAGTATAAGAAAAGGTGAGAACATATAAAGCTAGTGTTCAGAAGTTGATATAGAGTATAAGTGGAATGGGTTAAATTTCTGGATTTCCTTATCTTTATTCAGAGATAAGTCGATCCTGAGTATAAGACCAGGTTAAAACAAATAAAGTTAGTGTTCAGAATTTTATATGGAGTATAAGTGGAATGGGTTAAATTTCGCAATTTCCTTGTCTTTATTCAGATATAAATCGATCCTGAGAACAGATACAGTTAGTGTTCAGAAGTTGATATGGAGTATAAGTGGAATGGGTTACATTTTTCAATTTCCTTATTTTTATTCAGAGATAAGTCGATCCTGAGTATAAGACGAGGTTAGAACAAACAAAGATAGTGTCCAGAAGTTGATATGGAGTATAAGTGTAATGGGTTAAATTTCTCGATTTCCTTATCTTTTTTAAGAGATAAGTCGATCCTGATATAAGACGGGGCGGAAAACATAGTCAGTGTTCCGAAATTCTGTAACTATATTTTTAATATTTCAGTAAGCATTAAAAAAAGAAAAAGGTGAAATAATTTCTGTATTTTTTGGGGGGTGAATGGAGATTTAATTTCGTAAGCTTATTTTTTTGACGCAACCATATGCTTCAGTCCGACCGACCAGTACAAGAAGCCGCAGCGAAGGGTTTTTTTTTATAAAAAACGAAATTCTGTGTTTTTTATCTTTCAGTAAATACGGAAGCTGTTCACACATTTTTGAAACGAATTGAAACTGACAACAGCTTGTTACATGAACATGAAATAGACATTTGTTGCAGTTAAATATTACAACAAATTTATATTTCATGTCGCACTTAAACGTGCTGTTATGTTTTTGCTCTTTACGAGAATAGATATTATTGTTCTGTAATTAACAAATACTATGAAAATCATGGAAGTGGCCTTTCTAAATGTATAATAAGCAATATTATTAATAATAGAAGGAAAAATCATCAAACATTGCTTTTAACAAGGAAAGGGACACAAACGAATATCCAAAGAAGGTACTTAGTTTTACGACTACTTCAAAAGTAAGATCAGTAGTGTTAAAAGATAATGCACCGAAACAAAGAGCAATCGCTAAGTCGTTAAAAATCCCTGTATTAACTGTAAACAAGGTAAAAACAAATAATTAAATCTAAACAAGAAATAAGAAATATAATGTTTATCGCCTTTTGTTTAAGCACGTGGCTGAGCGCAGAACACGCAGTAGATTGCTTTATGAAAATCTCTGAGCCGGAGAAGATGGAAATTTATTGTGATTATTGATGAAGCATGGATCTACCTAAACGATTGCAATAAAAAAAACTGATTTACTATCGCAAAAGAGCAGAAAAAGGCTTACGAACTTCGTTCCAAGAATCTAGAGAAAGTTTTTTTAAAGGATTCATGATTATTGTTGGATGATCGTACAAAGGGCAAATAAAGTTGAAAAGAATGTTAAAATAAAACCTACATATTACCAAAATAATGTTTTAACTTCTATATTTAAAGGAGAAATGCCACTCTTTTATCCGCAGCGCCTTCAAAGAGTGGTACTCCATCAGGATAAAGCTATACGTTATATATCCAAACCTATCACTCTATTTCTTTAAAAAATGAAAGAAATGACGGGTATGAAATCTATATACGTATTTTGCTCATATTCCTTCAACCCTGATGTGTCACCAATAGACTATTGTGCCTTCGGACAACTAAAAAGACTGGTATCAAGTGTATACCTATTGCTCATATTCCTTCAAAGCCCCCTGATATGTTACCATTGGACTATTGTGATTTTGGACTGCTAAAACGACTGGTAAAAAAAGACTGGTATCAAGTCTATGCCTTTTGCTCATAATCCTTCAAAGTCCCCTGGTGTGTCAGAAATGGACTATTGTGCCTTCGGACTGCAAAAACGACTGGTAAAAAAGACTGCTAACAAGTCTATACTTTTTACTCATAATCCTTCAAAGTCAACTGATGTGTCACTAATGGACTATTGTACCTTCGGGCTGTTAATAAGACTGGTATCAAGTATATACCTGTTGCTCCTATTCCTTCAAAGTCCACTGATGTGTCACCAATGGACTATTGTACCTTCGGGCTGTTAAAAAGACTGGTATCAAGTCTATACCTTTTGCTCCTATTCCTTCAAAGTCCCACTGATGTGTCAATAATGGACTATAATGCCTTCTAACTGCTAAAAGGACTGGTATCAAGTGTATACCTTTTGCTCATATTCCTTCAAAGTCCCCTGAAGTGTCACCAATGGACTATTGTGCCTTCGGGCTGTTAAAAAGACTGGTAAAAAAAGACTGGTATCAAGTCTATATCTATTGCTCCTATTCCTTCAAAGTCCCACCGATGTGCCACCAATGGACTATTGTGCCTTCGGACTGGAAAAAAGATTGATAACAAGTCTATACATTTTGCTCATAATCTTTTAAAGTCCCTGATGTGTAACCAATGGACTATTGTGCCTTCGGACTGCTAAAAAGACTGGTAAAAAGACTGGTATCAAGTCTATACCTTTTGCTCATATTCCTTCAAAATTCCCTGATGTATCACCAATGAACTGTTGTGCCTTTGGACTGCTAAAACGATTGGTAAAAAAAAACTGGTATCAAGTCTATACTTTTTGCTGATAATCCTTCAAAGTCCCCTGATGTGTCACCAATGGACTATTGTGCCTTCGGACTGCAAAAAGACTGGTAAAAACCTGGTATGAAGTCTATACCTTTTGCTCATATTCCTTTAAAGTCCCACTGATATGTCACCAATGGACTATAATGCCTTCTAACTGCTAAAAGGACTGGTATCAAGTGTATACCTTTTGCTCATATTCCTTCAAAGTCCCCTGAAGTGTCACCAATGGACTATTGTGCCTTCGGGCTGTTAAAAAGACTGGTAAAAAAGACTGGTATCAAGTCTATACCTATTGCTCCTATTCCTTCAAAGTCCCACCGATGTGCCACCAATGGACTATTGTGCCTTCGGACTGGAAAAAAGATTGATAACAAGTCTATACATTTTGCTCATAATCTTTTAAAGTCCCTGATGTGTAACCAATGGACTATTGTGCCTTAGGACTGCTAAAAAGACTGGTGAAAAAGACTGGTATCAAGTCTATACCTTTTGCTCATATTCCTTCAAAGTTCCCTGATGTATCACCAATGAACTGTTGTGCCTTTGGACTGCTAAAACGATTGGTAAAAAAAACTGGTATCAAGTCTATACTTTTTGCTCATAATCCTTCAAAGTCCCCTGATGTGTCACCAATGGACTATTGTGCCTTCGGACTGCAAAAAGACTGGTAAAAAACCTGGTATCAAGTCTATACCTTTTGCTCATATTCCTTTAAAGTCCCACTGATATGTCACCAATGGACTATAATGCCTTCTAACTGCTAAAAAGACTGGTCTCAAGTGCACATCTTTTGCTCACATTCCTTCAAAGTCCTCTGATGTGTTAACAATTGACTATTGTGCCTTCGGACTGCTAAAACGACTGGTAAAAAAATACTGGTGTCAAGTCTATTCCTTTTGCTCGCATTCCTTCAAAGTCCCCTAATATGTCACCAATGGACTATTGTGCCTTCGGACTGCAAAAAAGACTGGTAACAAGTCTATACCTTTTGCTCATAATCCTTCAAAGTCCCCTGATGTGTCAGCAATGGACTGTTGTTCCTTCGGGCTGTTAAAACGACTGATAAAGAAAGACTGGTATCAAGAATATACCTTTTGCTCATATTCCTTCAAAGTCCCCATGATGTGTCACCAATGAACTATTGTGCCTTCGGACTGCAAAAAAAGACTGGTAACAAGTCTATACCTTTTGCTAATAATCCTTCAAAGTCCCCTGATGTGTCACCAATGGACTATTGTACCTTCGTGCTGTTAAAACGACTGATAAAGAAAGACTGGTATCAAGAATATACCTTTTGCTCATATTCCTTCAAAGTCCCCTGATGTGTCACCAATGAACTATTGTGCCTTCGGACTGCAAAAAGACTGGTAACAAGTCTATACCTTTTGCTAATAATCCTTCAAAGTCCCCTGATGTGTCACCAATGGACTATTGTGCCTTCGGACTGCAAAAAAGACTGGTAAAAAAAAACCTGGTATCAAGTCTATACCTTTTGCTCATATTCCTTCAAAGTCCCCTGATGTGTCACCAATAAACTATTGTGCCTTCCGACTGCAAAAAAAAGACTGGTAACAAGTCTATACCTTTTGCTAATAATCCTTCAAAGTCCCCTGATGTGTCACCAATGGACTATTGTACCTTCGTGCTGTTAAAACGACTGATAAAGAAAGACTGGTATCAAGAATATACCTTTCGCTCATATTCCTTCAAAGTCCCCTGATGTGTCACCAATGAACTATTGTGCCTTCGGACTGCAAAAAAAGACTGGTAACAGGTCTATACCTTTTGCTAATAATCTTTCAAAGTCCCCTGATGTGTCACCAATGGACTATTGTGCCTTCGTGCTGTTAAAACGACTGATAAAGAAAGACTGGTATCAAGAATATACCTTTTGCTCACATTTCATTAAAGTCTCAAGTGTGTCGCCAATGGATTATTGTGCCTTCAGACTGCTAAAAAGGCTGATAAAAAAGACTGGTATAAAGTTTATACCCTTTAAAGTACCATGATGTGTCACCAATGGACTTTAATGCCTTCGGACTGCTAAAAAGAGCGCTATGAAGTTGGCGCACCCTAGGCCTTCTCTAGCTGCTGATCATTACTAGTCTTAAAGCGAGGCGTCGCACAATTTCTACTAGACAGTCACTAGCAAATCAGCTGCGTGGAAGCGACATGTTTCAGTGGTGTAATTGCAAATCGAAGGAAGTGAAGTGCACGCGTTGTACTTCTGGCGCTATTGCAAAATTAGAAGAGAATACCGCCCACGGGACTTTGTAGGGATCGCGAGGTGGGTGCAATTTATGTACACGGTCGAGTCACATTATTGTGACCACCAGCTAATATCCAGAGTAACCGCCGTGTGCAGCGCGGACAGCAGCTAGACGGGCTGGGAGTGACTCAATAAGGTAGCGGAAGGTAACAACTGGTATGTGGAGCCATGCTGACTGCAGTGCATCTGACGGCTGCTGAAGGGTGCGTGGTCGAGGATCCATAGAGCGAACAACACGATTGAGGTGGTCCTGTAGATGCTCAATTGGGTGTAAGTCTGGGGAGTTAGGGGGCCGCTCTCGGACTGACAAGTCGCGTTGTAGTTCCGGAAGATCACATCCGCCCCAGGGAAAACCATCAGCATTTATGGGTGTACGTGGTCTGCAAGGATAGATTCATAACGAAATCGATCCATAGTTCCAACCACAGGTATGAGTGGACCAAGAGAATGCCACAAAAACATTCCCCAGACAATATCGCTGTCTCCACCAGCTTGTATTTTTTCAGCAGTGGTTGAAAGGTGTTTGATCCCCGATGTTTCCCGCCTTTAACGCCAATGTCCATCCGTTTGATGAAGCAGAACACGTGATTCATCGGAGAAGGCAATACTTTGCCAATCAGCGGAGGTCCAATTCCGATACTGCCGTGCAAATGTAAGCTTTTTCTGCCGGTGCACTTTCCTTAGCATAGGTGCGGTGACCATCCGTCGGTATTGGTTCCCCATACGCAGCAGGGTCCGCTAACATGTCGTTTTAGACACGCTTCCGGTAGCCCCCTGGTTAATTCGGCCAGTTAGTTTCTCCACTGTAATGTTTCAATCGGCCCTGACGCACCTTCGAAGCCCACGTTCACCTCTCGCATCAATGGCACGTGGTGCTCCGCAGTTTTCACGTTGCTTATTCGCAGAGGTACCATTTCTCCAATCACGATACACTTTAACCACAACAGCACGAGAACAGTTTTTGCAAATCTGAAAAATCGCTCCTTTTATCCATGAGAGCAACGAGTGATATATTTTCGGAATCCCAACAGCACCCCTTATATACTCTCCAAGCCATTTCACGACACGTGCCTTCTTTAATTGGCTACGCGCTGTAGACGTCAAAAGTAGTAGGTGTTCACAATAATGTGACTGGACTGTGTATTATTATTTTTATATACTGAAGATGCTACTCCAAATCGGGTACGGTGATTTCCGTGTTGGTTCTATGGAGCGAAAAAATCCTTTTAGTTGCTTTAACCATTTAACAACCAGGATTTTAAAATATTTTGTCCCTCAGAATACCATAACGCCCGAAAATGTCTGCTGCTCGTTTCCGGATTTTATGTCACCTCCCTTCTGCAATAACAAAAGAAGGATTAGTGCTGCGCCAACACACGAAACTTCCGATCTATCGGCTCGAATTACCCTGAACTTCGGGTGTTGTAACTTATTGAAAACGTGTTCACTTGATCCCTTTCTAGTTTTTTTCTAAAAAATATGCTCTTAATTTAATTATTTGGATTGAGCAAATGAAATAATTTTTGCGAAAAATTTACCCCCATAAACTCCCCTTTTGGGCCAACGCAAAAAATCGGAGACAAACGAAGCATGTGTCAACAAAGTAAGAATTTATTGAGCGATATCAGATGGCTGAATGACATAGCCCCGAAACAAACCAACACCGGGTTCACTTCTTTGTTTAGTGACAATAATGAAACTGAGAGTGACTTCTGCTAATCCATGAGACGCAGTGCAAATTCATAGAACATAAGTGCTAGGAAATCTTACTCATTCTACCCGGGCGACTCGGGTGCTTCCAGATTTTTTTATTGGAGATTTAACGACCACCGTGAGCAACTCAATGTGTTATAAGCAGTCGCCCGTACCTAGTAAGGTCTCTGGTTCCAAGGAAGGCTAGATGTTTGCATGTAACGGCGCGTTGGACGCTATGGCCGCGAAAACGTTAAAAGAATTTGTTGATAAACGGAATATTACATTTGGTATGGTTTCGGAATGGTTTGTTATGACCGTAATACACTGGCGGAAAGGGAAAAAAGAACACCAAGAAGGAATTGGCGGACGATCATGAAATTTACATATGTTAATGGGGTCGAGTTCACGTAGGTGTGATGTTAATTTCGGGACCAACCGGTGAGCGCTTACGGCACAGCACGGCATAATATGCCAATTATCGTCGGTGGTATTTAAGGAGTACGGCGAAGTGAATGTAATCAATCGTCGGCGTACGGACACGTGCGAAGGCCCTGAAGAATTTGCAATTCCTGGACATGGAAGACGTGTGCGATTTCAACAGTTATCAAACTTTGAGCCAGGTCGTCTAGTCGGACTCCGTGAGGGCGGATGGTCGTATCGTCGTATTGCGGAACGCATTGGACGGGAAGTATCGGTTGTGGTACGATGGTGGCATAGATGTTCCAAGGAACATTCCCACACGAGAAGACGTGCAACCGGGAGTCACAGACGGACTAATGAGCGGATCGATCGACGCATAAGAAGAGCGGCATTGCCAAGCAGAACTTTCACTGTAACGCAAATCCGAGCTGCCGTTGCACCTGAGGTGACTGTGCGAACAATCCGCAACTGTCTACTGGATGCGCGACTAGGTACACGTGTGCATCTGGCAAGTGTACCTCTGACTCCAGCCCCCGTCAGGAATGGCTGCAGTGGTGTCGCCAACGTCTGCACTGGAGAACGCAATGGCGATCTGTCGTGTTCAGCGATGAAAGCAGATTCTGCTTGGGAGCCTCCGATGGCCGTATGCGTGTTCGCACACTCACAGGCGAGCGTCTCCACCCTTCTTGCATCCTGCAGCGACAAAAAGGGCCTACAACTGGTCTCCTGGTGTGGGGAGCGATCAGCTATCACTCCAGTACACAACGAGTGTTTGTACCGGGTACATTAAACAGCACCTCCTACATCAACAACATAATTCAGCCCGTTGTTGTGCCATTTGTAAGGTCAGTCCATCGTGGTGTTTTCCAGCAAGATAACGCACGCCCACACACGGCACGTGCAACGCAACATGCACTTCAGTGTGTGACACAACTTCCATGGCCTGCACGTTTACCGGATTTGTCCCCCATTGAGCACGTGTATAATTTTATGCTACAACAACTTATCCGGTCTGCACGGCCAGCCACGAACATCCCCGATTTACGCGTCCAGGTTGAGGATGCTTGGAACTCAATACCCCAAACTTACATCCAACATCTGTACGGCAGACTCCATGCCAGAATTGCGCATTGTGACGCAGTTCATAGCGGTTCAACCTCGTACTAACCATGTTACATGGAAATGTTATTTTTCAGTTTACCAACAAATACAGCTGTATTTTGCCATAATGTTTTGATCACGTTATCCTCTGTATTCCGTTATTATGCTGTATAAATTTCGTTGGTATCAGACGTCTCCTTCTTGGTGTTCTTTTTTCACTTTTCGCAAGTGTATTTTGTTTTGGCTGCCCTATTACGACCGAATTTAAGGCATAATATTATTTTCTTTCTGAATGAGAAATCTCAGTGGGTACCCAATAGATACACTCTACCAACAGGTAATTGGTCTCCCCTGCAATCGACGATATCTGCGGTCCTGATTCTCGTCATGGCCGCCGCCGTTAAATATCATGTGGGAAACGACAACGCAACCAGTCGCATGCAAGATGCCACGCAGTTCGGAGCTCTCTGATTTCGAGAAAGGTGTAATCGTCGGGTATCACAGAAATGGCCGATCCATACGTGACATATCCAGCGAGTTGAAGTACCCAAAATTGACAGTGGCCTACGTGATTGGCAAGTGGAAGATGAGAGGTGATTGTCGGAATGTGCCCCGACCTGGCAGAGCCACAAAACTGGGAGTTAGAGAATGACGGGTGCTGGCCGGAGATATTCGGAAGAACTGTACCAAATCGATGGGCCACATCCGCGAGCAGTTTCAACAGGCATCCGGGAGTGTTCTTTCGACGAATACCATCCATAAGGAAGCCCATCTGCTCGGTTATCATGGACGTGCTGCCGCCCACAAGCCTTTGATCACCAAGTCCAATAGCGCTGCCCGGCTGACGTGGTGCAAAGAACGTTGACAGTGGACCGTTGAACAGTGTAAACAGGTTCTCTGGAGCGACGAATCAAGATTCACCTTCTACCGTTCGGATGGCAGGGTCTGGGTTTGGCGTCTGCCTGGAGAACGCCTCCTGCCAGAATGTAATGTGCCAACTGTGAAGTTCGGAGGCTGTGTAATTATGCTGTGGGGATGTTTCTCCTGGTATGGCACGGGACCCTTAGTCGCAATTCCTGGTAGACTCAACGCCGAGACCTACTGCACCATTTTGGATGACCATGCACTTCCTACGTTGTGGCAGTGTTACCGGGTGGACCTATGTTTGTTTCAGGTTTACAATGCCACTTTTCATGTTGTGAGGTCCACCATGGCTTGATATGGTGACAGTGGGATTAATCGAATGGACTGGCCTGCGCAGAGCTTAGACCTTAACCCTATCGAGCACCTCCGTGACGAGGGTGAGCGTCGACTTAAGGCGTGCCCCCACCGCCCGAAATCGGTGAAGGAACGGACCTCTCTTCTCCAAGCCGAGTGGAAGAAAATACCGCTAGCCGTCGTACAACGCCTGGTTGAGAGTATGCCCAGGAGGGTCGCAGCTGTAATCGCCGCTCGTGGAGGCTCCACCATTTATTGAAGGTGAATAAACTTCCTTTTCCTTTGCTATCACAGGTGTCCAATTACTTGTTGGTAGATAGTGTATATCGATGTGGCGTATAAGTCAAGGCCTGGACTGTTTAAGAAAAAACTTTCGGTACAACGCACGTACCATATTTTGTCGTGATGTCTCCATTTTTTGCTTTTCGGCTACCAAGAATAGGAATACTTATTTCGTAACCAGCCGGTATATACCACGAATTTTCGACAGATCTTCACAAAACATGGAGATAACTTTTTCATTTTCTGAACTAATATTTATCTGCTTTCTGGAGTTTCAATGCTATTTATTTTTTTAAGCGTCCCTGATCTCTGTACACAATTTTTTGTTCAGCATCTCCTTTTTCTTCCTCCATGTCAGAAGATCGTTATTCCTTTTCACGCTACTTGCTTTGTGCTTGTCAAATTTCCTAATGTTCTTAATTCCGTCTGCACTTTTCTTTCGCCTTAAAAAAAAGTGCCTTTCTTCTTTTGATTTGAATTGGCGTTTGCTGGTTAATTTTCTAAGAGTTTTAGGGTTTGTTCAACACTGCAGATTTAACTATATCGCCAGTTCAGTTCTTTTTTTCATTGCCTTAATTATGTCTCTTAGGAGAGTAAGCATGAATTTGTGGAGATAAAAATACAGCACGCCAAAGAAAAAGGTAGAAGAATAATTTCCCCAAAGAAGTCAAAATCCCTGGAAAATTGAAAAACGGAAGAACAAGAGAGTACACTTGTAATACACTTGTAATTGGTACACATATTTTATGAAGTTTGAGAGAAACTATTTCCTTAACAATTTTTTTTATTTCCTGTGCCTTTCTGCTTTATTTCATCTTAGACATGATCCAGAAATCAATCACGTCTTCCCCAAAAAATATGAGATAAATTTTCTCGTACAAATGATAAGAACGTTTTACCTTTCTGCTTCTATTTTGCTTTTGCTTATAATTAATCTAAATAGTTTGGCGTAATTGTAAACTTCGCTAGCAGCTTAAGAACATTATAGTTCAGGTAAAAATTAATATTTGATATAGAAGCGCAGATGTATAAAAAACTGGAGCATACACTTCATTGGACTGTTACGGCGTCGTTTGACGATAATTCCGTATCGTGTGAGGACTGGCCCGCACCCAGCCCTGATCTTAATCCCAAGAGCACCTATGGGATAAATTAGTGCGCCGCATAAGAGTTTTTAACCAAGAACTGCTACTAAGCAACAGTTAGCGACAGCATTATGTACCGAATGGAAGCGCTTACCTATGGCTGTGTTCCAAAACTTTGTTGAAAGCCTGTCTGGAAGGGTCAGTGAATGCATTCAGGCCAAAGTTGGAGCGACACAGAATGATTTTTGTGTTTCTCTTCTAGGTGTCCGGTGACTTTTGTCAATATAGTGTTTGTCATAGCGATAATCCTGTTACGGCTATATCCTGCACAACATTAACTCGTCAACTTGCAATATAGTTCCTGAAATCTGGGGGCATTGCCATCGAACATCAAAGGCATGTGTTTTAACATAGAATGGAATAGTACTCCGTGAACAATCAATTTTCCATTATGTTGCTCTGAGAAGTAATGGATATCCTTCAAGAAATATGGAGACGTCCCATCCTATTAGAACAGTTGATCAGACTCCAAGTCCAATGAATATCATTTGCGGACATCCTTCAAGTAATGTGCGGGTGGGCTAACTTGTTGGAAGGGCGTATCAGGTTATATGTCAAAGATCAAAATTGGACATTCTTCAAGTAATGTGCGGGTGGGCTAACTTGTTGGAAGGGCGTATCAGGTTACATGTCAAAGATCAAAATTGGACATTCTTCAAGTAATGTGCGGGTGGGCTAACTTGTTGGAAGGGCGTATCAGGTTACATGTCAAAGATCAAAATTGGACATCCTTCAAGTAATGTGCGGGTGGGCTAACTTGTTGGAAGGGCGTATCAGGTTACATGTCAAAGATCAAAATTGGACATTCTTCAAGTAATGTGCGGGTGGGCTAACTTGTTGGAAGGGCGTATCAGGTTACATGTCAAAGATCAAAATTGGACATCCTTCAAGTAATGTGCGGGTGGGCTAACTTGTTGGAAGGGCGTATCAGGTTACATGTCAAAGATCAAAATTGGACATTCTTCAAGTAATGTGCGGGTGGGCTAACTTGTTGGAAGGGCGTATCAGGTTACATGTCAAAGATCAAAATTGGACATTCTTCAATAAACGTGGAGTTGCGCCATCTTGTTGGTGCAGCCTATCGCGCTCTATGCAAATGAATCATTGTGGACATCCTTTAAGAAATATGAGGTGCCCCCTTGTTGGTATAGATTATCAGGCTCCACGAAAGCGCCCAGTTGCTGATATCTCTCAAGCAAGTGGGGGTGCGCCATTTTCCATCAACAGCCTATCAGGATCCATGTCAAAGACCAACTGCGGGCATCCTTCAAGATATCTGCGGGTGCGCTATATTATTAGTACCGACTATCAGGCTCCATGTAAAAACCCAGTTGAGGGCACCTTCAAGAAATTGTTGGGTGCGCCATTTTGTTTATGCAGCCGCCTCACTCCATGTCAAATATCAATTGCGGACATTCTCCAAGAAATGAAGAAATGTGGAAGTGCTCCATCTTGATGGTACAGAATATTAGGTTCTATGTAAGCTCCAAATTGCTGACATTCTTCAAGCATTTGAGGAAGGATGCACCATCTAGCATGAACGGCCTATCAGGCTCCATGTCAAAGTCCAAGTGCGGACATCATTAAAAGAAATCTAAGGGTGCGCCATTTTGTTGGTATAGCCTATCACGTTCCATGTGAACGTCCAGTTGCGGACATCCTTCAAGTAATGTGGGGGTGTTGCAATTTTTTTGGAGCAGCTAATCACTTTCCATGCCAAAGATCGATTATGGAAGCCTTTCAAGAAAAGAAGAAATGTGTGGTGTGCGCCTACTAACAAGATGGCCAATCCTTGTTAGTACAGCGTATCAGACTCAATGTAAAAGTCATGTTGTAGACATCCTTCAAGAACCGCGGGGTGCCCTATATTGTTGGAACTGCCTATCATCTCTATGCCAAAGACCAATTGCAAACACACTTCAAAGAGTGTGTCATCTTGTTTGTACAGTCTATGAGGTTCCATGTCAATGCCCATGCGTGTGGCCATCCCCGAAGAAATGCGTGGGGATCCCGATCTTGTTGGAACAGACTATCAGGCTCCATGTCAAAGAACAATTGAGTACATTATGCGAGAAATAAATAAATACATCGCCCTTTCCACGTTCCAGAAACACACAGCAACCGAAAAATTGTTTTACAGCCGCCGCTGTGGAATTGTACCACAGAATTCTCGATAACTAGCTGAGCGCGTTACATTTACACCACGGCGGTCAACAATCCACAGTGCTATTTGTATTTTTTTAGTCAGCTTCTGACATCATAAATCTGTAAGATGGGCTCAGCTACTGAGACGTCTCCCTCTGGTGGGCATTAACGGCACTGGCTATATACTTATTATAGCAGTTAAATCCAAAGGGCGAGATCCAAGGTGAAAATCCTCCAAATACGTGGCGACAGTAAATAAATAAATACATCGCTCTTTCCACGTTCCAGAAACACACAGCAACCGAAAAATTGTTTTTCAGCCGCCGCTGTGGAATTGAACCACAGAACTCTCGATAACTAGCCGAGTGCGTTACTTTTACACCACGGTGGCCAACAAAAGGGTGCGCCATCTTTTTGGTACAGCCTATCAGGCTCCATATCAAAGACCAATCGTAGAAACAGGAACTTTCCCAACATATAAATAATCCTTGTGAAAGTTGATTCCGCAAATAAAATCTGATTTTTGCAGTTGTGTAGTGAAAGTTACTGACCCCGGGAGGATGAATAATCCCCCCTTGGAAAACAACAACAGAGACAATTGAGAAGGTGGAATCAGGAAGTGCATTGTGTTTCACTGAGCAACTATCTGAGAAAAGTTTCTTCTATTTCTATATTGAATATATTCTATGATTTTCTTCAAAGAAAATTTGATTTCATATCGTAATACGCTTGACAGCGTTAACGTTAACGAAGATTACACAGCGAAAGGAAAGGCGGGTGTTATGTATGAGTGTCTGGCAGAATCAACGAGCGCAGAAACTCCAGATCACGTTGGAAGATAGCAAATTAAAAACAAAGGATGGATACTAATTGACACTCCGATACCTGAGCTGTATTCTGCTCTCTCCTTTCGAGATGTGTCGGGTTTCTAGACCTCGGAGAGAAACTGTTGTTTAATATTTGTCTAATGCTGGTAGCTCTTTTTGTTCCTACGAACCGGTAGCTATATACTAGGGAAGCGGCTCCACACAGTCCCTTTGAATTTTCCATAATTGTCGTAAAAAAACTGGTGCGCATTAGTTTGAAAGGAAATTTTTACATGCGAAAATTTCACTGAGTTACCAAAGAAAAAAAACACAAAAAACAGATAGTCTCAGCTCCCATGAAACCGTCAGTTTGGAACACACGACTACGACTTTCAGATCGAAAAGTTGAAATGAGCTAGTAGAGTATGGTTTCAAAGCGGTTTTTTAATATGTTATACCCGACACAAGTCTATGATAACTTGTTGGAAAGGCATATTTGTAGCACGTCTTTTGTAAAAAACGATCGTGCTTATGTTCTGGGTTTGTCCGTCCGTCTATACTCACGATATCTCTGCAAATATTAGTCTGATTTGAAAAACTGTTTTTGCATTGGGAAGCTTGAAATATGCGAATGATGATCCTTTATTTCGTTTTTTTTTTTACGATGTGCAATTTCGCCGCAAGAGGGCGTAAATGCAGATGATGTCGAATTCAAAAATACGTCTTAATCCACATATTTGCTTCTAAACATCCGATTGAAAAAACTTTTTTATCGTTCGATTCCACTTATCTCGAAGAAAATTTTAGATATAATTATTTTTTAAAATTAGGCATAGATTTTTCGCTAGGGGGCGTAAAAGTAAATTGCATTTTTCCCGATAACTCTTCTTCTAAAACTCCGATTTGAAAACCATTTTCTTCAGCGGATACACCTCCTGATGGAAAATTTTTGCATATAATTTCTCATTTTTGGTAAAGCATACTTTGGCCACCAGGGGCGTAAGTGTTACTTTTGCTTCTGATATATTTTCCATAAAATATGAGCTTCTAAAATATCGATTAAAAAAATTCTTTCGTGGACTAATGCCAGTCACATCGATAAACGATTTCGGAATATTTTCTTCTTAAAATATTCCACACTTTCTCCGCCAGGGGGCGTAGATGTATATCTTATTTTCGTCAATAATTCAACTTCTAGAAGTCCGATTTGAAAAAATTCTTCTTTGTTGTATAGTGTTTTCAGTGTGACATGTTTTTCATATAATTTCAAAAATTTTCAAGTAATTCATTGACTTTCCGCTAGGGGACGTAATGATAAATGGCTTTCCCCCTATATCTCTGCTTCTAAACCTCCGATTTGAAAAATTATTTCTGCACCGGATACAGGTCCTGATGGGAAATCGTTTGCACATAATTTATAATTACACATATAAGGAAGATAGCTGTCTAAGCACGAAGACTTTAGATCAAACCAATTGCAACACTCAGATGAAGATAAGACGTATCACCGGTATCAAAAGTATACACAGTTAAAAATCATGACGTCACGAATAACTCATTCCATTGAGGTTTAAAAGGTTTAATGTTAAAAAACTTGCGAGATCTTTCGATTTTTCGAACCTACGACTTATAGTGCCTGATGATGAACCTATAAGTCGTAGGTTCGAAAGATCTCGCAAGTTTTTAACAATAAACATTTTAAACCTCAATGGAATGAGTTATTCGTGTCGTCATAATTTTTAACTGTGTATACTTTTGATACCGGTGATACGTCTTATCTTCGTCTGAGTGTTGCAATTGATTTGATCTAAAGTGTTCGTGCTTAGTCAGCTATCTTCCTTATTTGTGTATCAATTAGCACGATGTGTCTTCATCATATCTAATTTCTAATTTTTGTGAAAAAATTGTTTGGACACCAGGGGGCGTAAATCTTAATTTCCGCTTCTGATGCATTTGCAGCCAAATATGAGCTTCTAAAATCTCGATTGAAAGAAAACGTTTGTAGACCGATAGTACTCATGTCGACAAACCGTTTAGAAACATTTTCTTCTTAAACAATGTGAATGGTTTCTACGCCAGGGGGCGTAGATGTATATCTTATTTTTGTCAATATCTCTACTTCTAGGAGTATTATTTGAAAAATTCCTTCTTTGTTGGATAGTGTTTTTGATGTGCAATGTTTTCCCTATAAATTCAAAATTTTCAAGTAATTTATAGACTTTCCGCTAGGGGTCGTAAAGGTAAATTACTTTCCCCTTTATTTTCTGCTTCTAAATCTCCGATTTGAAAAATTATTTCTGCACCGGATGCAGCTCTTGATCGGAACTCCTTTCCACATAATTTCAAATTTTTGTAAAAAATGGTTTAGCCACCAGTTGGCGTAAGTCTTAATTACCGCTTCTGATGTATTTGCAGCAAAATATGAACTTCTAAAATCTTGATTGAAAAAAGTAATTTGCTGACCGATACTACTCATGTCAACAACATATTACGTACATTTTCTTCTTAAAATAATGCATGGTTTCTACGCCAGGGGGCGTATATTTATGTCTTATTTTTGTCAATATCTCTACTTCTAGGAGTCCGATTTCGGAAATTCCTTCTTTGTTGGATAGTGTTTTCGATGCGAAATGTAATTCCTAAAATTCAAAATTTTCACCTAAATCACAGACATTCCTCTAGGGTGCACAAAGGCAAATAGCGTTTCTGCGTTATTTCTGCTTCTAAAACTCCGATTTGAAAAATTCCTCCTGCATTGCATACAAGACCTGGGGGAAAATATTTTTCACATAATTTCTAATGTTTGGTAAAGAATGGGTTGGCCACCAGGGGGCATAAGTGTTAATTTCTGCTTCTGATGTATTTATAGCAAAATGTGGTCTCTTGAAAACTCGACTAAGTTTTTTCTTTCTTGGACCGATACCGCTCATATGGAAAAACCTTTTGAGAATACTTTCTTCCTAAAATAATGCATGGTTTTCTCACTAGGGGGCGTAAAGTCACATCTTATTTTTAGTCATATATCTGTTTGTAAGAGTCGGATTTGAAAAATTCTTTCTGTGTTGAGAGCGTTTCCGGTGCGAAATGTTTCTTATATAAATTCATGTTTTTCTTAACACACAAGTCTGCAACCAGAGAGTATAAGCTCATGATTTCATTTACAGCGATATCTGAGGGATTAAAAACCCGATTGAAAAACTTCTTTCTTCCGTCAGATACAATTGTTTTCTATACCGGTTCCATTCACTTTGAATAGCTTTGATAAATTTAATTTGCGTCAGAACGGATTCAAAAGACGTGCTTATTACACCCGAAAGTTCAGTGTCATCTTTCCAGTTTTTTTTTTTTTTTTTTTTTGGATTTGAGGTTTAACGACCACTGTGAGCAACTCAATGGGCCATAAGCAGTCGCTCATCCCTAATTTAGAGTCACTGGTTCCAGGAAAGGGAGAGAGCCAGTGCCGTAAGACAAACACAACACCCATGCCTCACCAGGATTCGAACCTGGACTATTTTCGGACGAACGGTCAGAAGTCATCGCATAGACCACTGCACCACCGGTGGTGGCTACATATATTTTCCAAATAATGCTAGATACATTGCGAACACAACGTAGATCAATACAGGAATTACTCAACATGGTACTCTGTCGTCTTGGGCTTCTTACATTCCTCATCACTTGCCCTTGCCACTGGGTTTGATTTTCTCCACTTTTGCTTGCATTTATTCTGCGAATTCCGCGGCATTGTCGAAAATGTTAACCCGTTCACACGAAAACAGTTTTTTAAGACTTTAAACCACTTCCCTATATATTTTAATAGATATCGTCGAGAGCTTTAAAGCGATACCAAGCACAGTTGTTTTGAACTCACGGTTATCCAGATAAACCGCGCTATTGTCAAAAGTGTTCACCGGTTCACAGAAAAGCAATGTTTAAAACGTCCAGTTCAAATCACTGCGAAATGTTCTTCATGATATTTCAATAGATCTCGTCGAGAGATTTAAAACCATACCACGGACTGTTGCGTTGTGCTCACGGTTACCGAGATAGAATGAGTCAATTGCGGCGGCACCCTCAGAATAATTGCATCATCTCCCCCGCGCACAGGGAGCGAGGGTAGCGTCGCGCGCACAATGTATTGCGCAGTACGCGAATTGGACTCCATGCTCTTTACGAATATGCTAACACGATTAGTGTGCGGCACGTATTTTCAACGCTATAGTGATTTCAATTGGGACCTATTTCTGTCACAGAAGGTCTGAGGTAAGTCGCCTCAAACTATCCACGGAGTTTGACGACGCCTACGTCAAAAAACGCGGAAAGGTGCTACCGTTTCCATTACGTGCCACCACACCCATGCGCTAAATGTTATCGTCCGCAAACGACGTATATACACTATCTACCAACAAGTAATTAGGCACATGTGATAGCAAAGAAAAACGAAGTTTATTCACATTCAATAGTTGGTGGAGCTTCCAGGAGCGGCGATAACTGCTGCGACTCTCCGGGGCATACTCTCAACCAGGCGTTGTACGACGGCTGGCGGTATTTTCTTCCACTCGGCTTGGAGAACACAAGTCAGTTCTTTCATCGACTTCGGACGGTGGGGGCACCCCTTAAGTCGACGCTCCAAGTCGTCCCAGAGGTGCTCGATAGGGTTAAGGTCCGGGCTTTCATTCGATTAACCCCACTGTCACTATACCAAGCCATGGTGGACCTCACAACATGACAGGTGGCATTGTAATCCTGAAAGTAACATAGGTCCACCCCGTAAAACTGCCACAACGTAGGAAGCGCATGGTCATCCAAAATGGTGCAGTAGGTCTCGGCGTTGAGTCTACCAGGAATTGCGACCAAGGGTCCCGTGCCATACCAGGAGAAAGATCCCCATAGCATAATTACACCGCCGCCGAACTTCACAGTTGGCACAATACATTCCGGCAGGAGGCGTTCTCCAGGCAGACGCCAAACCCAGACCCTGCCATCCAAACGGTAGAGGGTGAACCTTGATTCGTCGCTCCAGAGAACCTGTTTCCACTGTTTAACAGTCCACTGTCGACGTTCTTTGCAACACGTTAGCCGAGCAGTGCTATTGGACTTGGTGATCAAAGGCTTGTGGGCGGCAGCACGTCCATGATAACCGAGCAGATGGTCATCCTTACGGATAGTATTCATTGAAAGAACACTCCCGGATGCCTGTTGAAACTCCTCGCGGATGTGGCCCTTCGATTTGGTGCGGTTCTTCTGAATTTATCTGGCCAGCACCCGTCGGTCTCTAACTCCCAGTTTTGTGTGTCTATCAGGTTGGGCCACATTCCGACAGTCACCTCTCATCTTCCACTTGCTGATCACGTAGGCCACTGTCGATTTTGGGTACTTCAACTCGTTGGATATGTCACGTATGGATCGGCCATTTCTGTGATACCCGAAAGTTACACCTTTCTCGAAATCAGAGAGCTCCGAACTGCATGGCATCTTGCATGCGACTGGTTGCGTTGTTGTTCCCCACACGATATTTAACGGTGGCGGACGTGACGTGTATCAGGACCGCAGATATCGTCGATTGCCGGGGTGTCCAATTACTTGTTGGTAGATAGTGTATATAGAGAGCAAGCTCAAGGGCCGCGGGTGGCCTAGTGGTCAACGTTCGTGACTGCCACGGATAGGACCTCGGGTTCAATCCCAGGCGGGTACGAACCACTAAATATCCGCCGATCGTCGGATGGGCACGTTAAGCCGTCGGGCCCTGGGTACTGGCCGCCTGTTAATAAGTAAAGGCGTCTTCGTCCCCTTTTCTACCTCGCGTCCGTGTCGATTTCCTATTGGGCACTCTAGCCCAAATCTCCTGGCTGCCGATTTCTAAGGGCTGTTTAAGACCTGGGTTCAGACACTCCCTTCCTAAAATCCTCAACATATGATCTATGATCTGATCCGCAGTTTCAATTGGCCGCGGATGGCCTATTGGTTTGACTACTGACGGAGAGTCCCCAAGTTCAAGCCTGGGCTGATCTTCCAGTGGTGGTGTGATTTGCTAACACCACTGAATACCGGACGAGCACGTTAAATGATGGCCCCAGGGTAAGAACACCCCGGTTACATATAAAGATGTGTTGCTAAGCCCCCTTAATTTCTCTCACCCCTCTATGAGCAAAATCGTACTTGTGCAGTGGCGCCATCTACTGTGCTTTCTCTCACTTACAAACTATTCTGTCAAAGTCACTGGACTTTATCTCGTTTCTGCCCAATAGGCATCTGCTGCATGTGGTTTTGGGTATAAACCTTCTCTGTGGACGGAAGTCCTACATGAAATTGCCAAGTTGAGTCAGTGACGGTGCGCTGTGTCGCGGCCTGACTGTCTGATGGAAAACAGTACTCAGTTCCTCATGCTCAAGTAGTACCAGTCACAGTTCAGATGGCCGCCCCGGTGGCGCAGTGGTCTAAGGCGTTGGCCACTGATCATTCGTCCGTAAGGGGTCCGGGTTCGAATCCCGGTCAGGCATGGATGTTGTGTTTGTCTTACGGCACTGGCTCTCTCCCTTCCCTGGAACCAGTGACCCTAAATTAGGGACGGGCGACTGCTTATAGCCCATTGAGTTGCTCACGGTGGTCGTTAAACCTCCAATCAAACAAACAAACAAACAAACAGTTCAGATGACAGATTATGAGGATTTAAGAGTTTTCGAACGTGGTATGATGGTCGGTGCTCTTGTGATGGATAACTTCATCTCGGAAATTACCACGAATTTTGGATTTCCACGGTCAACAATTTCAAGGTTGTACCTGGACTACACAAACTCAGGGAAGAAATCCCGAGTGCAAGAATGGTGTGGCCGCAGAACACAGGCATCTGTTACGCATCGTAACATCTGTCCGGCGCGCAACATTGCCGTAATCCAATGCTGGCGTTTGTAGTAGCACCAGTGTTCTGACAGTGCAATGTTCCCATTGTTCTATGGGATTCCGAAAACGACGGACCAACCGGTTGTCATTGCTGATCCAATGACACAAGATTGTGGTCTTGCTTGGGCTTTGCGTCATAGCTAGTATACGCCAATGACTGGAAACTTTTGGATGAAAGGGAAGCTCTTAATTTCTTTGCATGTTATTCTACTTTAATCACTTTTTCCTACTACAGCAAGGACTCTAACAGGTTATCAAAGTTGCAAAATAATCATTAATCGTGTAAGGATTCTCCACGCATACTGGATATGGACTTGCACAACTTACCCCGTACAACCTTCATTGCTTCAAAGTCACCTTATTCCGTTAATTCCGGGAATTTTAGCATGTCTTTTGCAAACAAGTTTATAAAATCATTAGTCATCAGATCGCATTTTCGTGCCAAAAAATGGACTTAGTCAATATCGGCCGTCTCAGCACGGGATAATTATCTTTAATGAGAAGTTTAAAACTACACTGAAGTGCCAGAAAAACTTGTACAGACGAGCTTATGCAAAATACATAGCAACGTCACCTATGCGAGTACTCGGTTGCGTCAGCCAGTGCGTATATAAAGCGATAGACATCCTTGCCAGCTGTCAGAGCTGCTTTCGGCATGAGAATGACAAGTAATAACGATTTAAGCGATTTTCAACGCGGTGTCAAAGTTGACGCCCGTAAGATGTGCCATAATATTTTGGAGGTAGAAACGAAGTTCGGATTTTCAAGGACGACCATTGCAAGGGTGTACCGTGACTACAAGAATTCCTGCAAAACCTCCAAACTACGATACTAGTGTGGCCGTGAAAAGACATTGGGTGAACGTGACCATCGTCGGCTGTCAAGAATCGTTTCACGCAATAGGCGTGCAACAATCTCGCAGGTATCATCGGAATTCAATGCTGGAGCCTCAACAAGCATCAGCGTCCAGACTGTGCAACGTACCCAGCACGAAATGGGCTTTGGGAGCCGACGCCCAACTCGAGTCCCCTTGATGGGTGGCCACACCGCCAATGGACACTTGATGACTGGAAACAAGTAGCGTGGTCTGACGATTCGCGTTTCCAGCTGTATCGGGCAGACGGAAGGATTCGTGTGTGACGCAAACCCCATGAAGCCATGGATCCCGGCTGTCAACAAGGAACTGTACCGGGCTGGTGTGGGGTCCGTAAAAGTATGGGGTGTGTTTAGCTGGAATTCACTGGGACCCCTGGTACATCTACAAACGTCTGTGACCGGCCAACGCTATGGGCGCATCCTTTCTGACGAGGTACACCCGTTCATGTCCTGCATTCATGCTGATGGGTGGGGCCTGTTCCAACAGGACAACACAAGTGTCGGGACGCCACATTATGGTTAGAAGAACATTCATCTGAGTTTGGCGTGTTGCCATTCCTACCCAAGTCCCCAGATGTGAACGTGATAGAACACATTTGGGATGCCATGGAACGCGCTATCGAACACAGGAATCCGAGACTTCGGAATGCACCCGCATTGTGGAACGCTGTGCAGGAAGTATGGTGTGCATTGCCTACAGCATATTTCCAGAAGCTAGTGGAGTCCATGCCTCTTCGTATTTCTGCAGTCCTGCGCTCCCGTGGGGGACCTACCAAGTATTAGACTGGTGTACCAGTTTTTCTGGCACTTCAGTGCACTTTGCATTTTAAACCAACATTAAAATCCCCACAAGAACTTTCCGGACCCCACGGGCCCCTTCATCAGGTGGTATGTACACTGAAAGAAAAAGTCTTCTTTTTTAAACTTAAAAAAAAAACTTTAAAAAGTTGAAAGTTTTAAAAGTTGTTTTTTTTTTTTTGCTTTTTATTGCGGCAAAACTTTAGTATGAAGATTCTAAAGTTTTGTCGCAGCAAAAAGTTATTATTTTTTATTTTTTTCCAGTGTACATACCGCGTAACGAAGGAACCCGTGGGGTCCTGAAACTTCTTGTGCGGGTTTTAACGTTGATTTTAAATGTAAAGTACTTTTAAACTTCTCATTAAAGAAAATTATACCGTGCTAAGACGGCTGATACTGACTAAGTGTAGCAAAATCATGCATTAATTATGATACGCTCTCCAACATACCAGAAATCACGCACAGACCAAGTCTCCTTCCTATCCTGACTATTGATTCTTTCAGTACACCTCTGGAACAATATACTAAAGTTTTGTCGCAGTAGAACCCCTTTTACTCAGGTTATTACTCAGATTACGAAGATAATGGTTGTGGAATAAATCTCTCTCATGTGCCCTGACCTTTGACCCGATTTGGATAATATTAAACAGAATTGGTTCAGTATTCAACCGGAGCAACATACTAAAGTTTTGTCGCAATAAAATCATTTTTAGTCAAGTTATGAAGATAATGGCTGTGGAATAAATATCTCTCCTGTGCCCCGACCTTTGATCTCATTTAGATGACATTCAACAGAACCGGTTCCGTATACTTCCGGAACAACGTGCTAAAGTTTTGTCGCAATCGAATTATTTTTATGCAAGTTATGGTGCATTAGGGCGATGGAATGGATCCGTCTTCTGTGTCCTGACCTTTGACCCGATTTCGCCCATTTTCAACGGGGTTCGTCCCCAGTTTATCCCGTAGCACATACTAAAATTTCACCGAAATCGAGCCATTTTTACCCGAGTCATCTTGTGGACAAACAGACAGACAGACAGACGGGCAAAGCCGGAAAATATAGGCTTCTTTAGTCTACGGTCGGAAAGCGTAAAAAAACCGTGCTTATTTTATCGATTTGTCCGTTCGATTAGTCCGATTTGAAGAATTCTTTTTGGATTAGAAAGCTTGAAACATCTGAATGCTGATCCTTCATTTCGTTTCTTTTTTAGGATGTACAATTTTGTCGATAGAGGGCGTAAATGCAGATGATACCGAATTCAAAATACATTTAATTCCATATAGTTTCTTCTAAACATACGATTGAAAAAATTCTTACGCGTTTCAATTCCATTTATATCTAAGAGTATTTTAGGTATAGTTCCTTTTTCAACTTACGCATAGATTTTCCGCTAAAAAGAAATGCGTCTTTCCCGATATCTCAACTGCGATTTGAAAATATATTTTTTTTTATGCTGATACAGTTCCTGATGGGAAATATTTTGCATATAATTTCTAAATTTTGGTAAAGATTCATTTGGTCAAAGATGGGAAATCTTTTGCATATAATTTCTAATCTGTGGTAAAGAATGGTTTGGAAAAGCAAGTGTTAATTTCTGCTCCTGATGTGTTTGTCAGAAAATTTGAGCTTGTCAAATCTCGATTGAAAAACTTAATTCGATGACCGATGCAACTCACGTCGATACACCCTTTCGGAATATTTTCATCGTAAAATATTGCATGGTTTCTCCGCCAGGGGCGTAGATGTACATCTCGTTTTTGTCAATATATCTGCTTCTAATGGCCCAATTCGAAAAATTCCTTCTTAATTGGATACAGTTTCAGGTGCGACATGTGTTTCAAGTAATTTCAAAATTTTCAAGTAATTCATAGACTTTCCGCTGGGAGACCAAAAGATAAATTGCGTTTCCCTAATATCTCTGCTTCCAAAACACCGATTTGAAAAATGCTTTCTGCACTGGATACCGCCCCGATGGGAAATCTTTTGCATATAATTTCTAATTTTTGGTAAAGAATAGTTTGGCCGCCAGGTGGCGTAAGTATTTATCGTCTGTGGACTGATACTACTCACGTCGATAAACCTTTTCGGAATATTTTCTTCTAAAAATAACGCATTGTTTTTTCGCCAGGGGCGTACATGTATATGTTATTTTTGTCGATATCTCTACTTCTAAGAGTCCGATTTGAAAAATTATTTCTTTGTTGGATAGAGTTTCCGGTGCGAAATGTTTCTCATATAATTTCAAAATGTTCAAGTAACTCGTAGACTTTTCGCTAGGGGAATTATGACAAATAGCTTTTTTCCCGATATTTCTGCTTCTTCTTTTTTTTTTTTTTTTTTTTTTTTTTTTTTTGATTGGAGGTTTAACGACCACCGTGAGCAACTCAATGGGCTATAAGCAGTCGCCCGTCCCTAATTTAGGGTCACTGGTTCCAGGGAAGGGAGAGAGCCAGTGCCGTAAGACAAACACAACATCCATGCCTGCCCGGGATTCGAACCCGGACCCCTTCCGGACGAATGATCAGAGGCCAACGCCTTAGACCACTGCGCCACCGGGGCGGCTTTCTGCTTCTAAAGCTCCGATTTGAAAAATTATCTCTGTATCGCGTACAGTTCCTGACGGGAAATGTTTTTCATATATTTTCTAATATTTGGTAAAGAATGGTTTGCCCACCAGGTGGTGTAAGTGTTGATTTCTATTTCTGATGTATTTGCAGAAAAATCTGAGCTCCTGGAAACTCGACTGAAATGTTTTTTCCTAGAACGGTACCGTTCACATCGATAAACATTTTCATAATATTTTCTTCTTAAAATAATGCATGTATTTCCTGCCAGAGGCATAGATGCATATATTATATTATCGATATCTGTGCTTCTAAGATTCCGATCTGAAAAATTATTTCTTTGTTGGAGAGCGTTTCCTCTGCCAAATGTTTCTCATATAATTTCAAATTTTTCTTAACGCACAAGTCTGCAACCTAGGTCCTTCGTTCACGATTCCGTTTACTGTAATAACGGGATTAAAAACCCGATTGAAAAACACCTTTCATCGGTCAGGTGCTGCTGTTTTCCATACCGGGTGCATTGACTTTGAATAGCTTTGATAAATTTAATTTCGCTTCAGAATGGATTCAAAAGACGTGCTCATCGGCCTCGAAATTCGGTGTCATCTTTCTTGTTGTTTGTCTGCTTTGTTTTGATGGTTTTTTTTGACCGCCGTGAGAACTCGTACTACATTCGGCTGTCCCTGATTCAAGGCCTTTGCTCCCAAGAAAGAGAGAAAGCTAGTGTTGTAAGACAAACACATCTCTTGCCATATCCGGCACTCTATCCCGGTTCCATTTCGAAAGAAAGATCAGAAGCCAACACCCAGATCGCCCCGTCATTTTGTAAACACTAACCTGTTCCGCAAAATAAGTAGCATTAAGCCGGCGGTTAAAAAAATCATTCAAATTGTGTACGGTTATATTGTTTTTTTGTGAGTACGTAGCTTTTCAAATAAAGCTACAATTTAAATTTGATAAACACAAAAAGCAATTCGAACAAAAACTTCTTCAAGATGAAAGAAATTGCATCTCGTAGAAAATGACACATTATTCCATAAGAGCATCTTTAACTTTTCCATGTGGTGCGTCAATAATAATTTCGGTCATGCGTGTCTTCGACAGAGAGAGCTATTTTTTTACTAAGAGAGGACTGACGAGAAATAAGAGGGTGGGAATATAAACGGGGATCATCTATCCTGGTGGCACGAAGGGTTAAGAAATCAAAAGGGTAGGAATCGAAACTTGGATCATCAGCCCCAGTGGCACGAAGAGTTGGGAATTCAAAGGGTGGAATCGAAATGGGATCATCTGCTTCCGATGGTACGAAGAATTGATAAATCAAAGGGCGGGAATCGAACTCGGAGCATCTGCTCAAGTGGCACCAAGAGTGGAGAATTCAAAGGGGTGGAATCGAAATGGGATCATCTACTCCGGTCGCACGCAGAGTTGAGAAATAAAAGAGGTGGAAACCGAAACTGAGATCATCTGCCCGGAGACACGAAGAGCTGAAAATTCAAATGTGTGGGAATCGAAGCAGGGATCATCTACTCCGGTGTCACGAAGGAATTGATAAATCAAAGGATGGGAATCGAACTGAGAGCATCGGCCCCGGTGCAGTGGTACCAAGAGCTAAGAATTCAAATGTGTGGGAATCGAAGCAGGAATTATCTTCCTCGGTGGTACGAAGAATTGATAAATCAAAGGATGGGAATCGAACTGAGAGCATCGGCCCCGGTGCGGTGGTACCAAGAGCTAAGAATTCAAATGTGTGGGAATCGAAGCAGGAATTATCTTCCTCGGTGGTACGAAGAGTTCAGAATTTAAAGGGGTGGTAATTGAAACAAGGATCATGTAATCCGGTGGCACGAAGAGTAGAAAATGCAAGGGTCGAAACTGGGATCATCTTCCCCTGTGGCACCAAGAGTTCAGAAATCAAAGGCGTGGGAATCGAAACAGGGGTCACCTGCCCAGGTAGCACGAATAGTTGAAGATTTAAGCGGGTGGGAATCGAAACATGAAGGATATACCCCGGTGGCACGAAGAGTTGAGAAATTAAAGGGTTGGGAATCGAAACAGGGATCATCTGCCCCGGGGGCACGAAAAGTTCAGAAATCAAATGTATGGGAATCGAAAAAGGCATCATCCACTTTGGTGGCACGAAGAGTTGAGAAATCAAAGGGATGGGAATCGAAACTGGGTTTTTGTAAATAACTCCTAGGACGCCCTGGTGGCGCAGTGGTCTAAACGACGGCTTATGACTATTCGTCCGTGAAGGGTCCGTGTTAGAATCCCGTTGAGGCATAAATGCTTTGTTTGTCTTACGGCACTGTCTCTCTCCCTTCTTTGAAACCAATAAACCAATAATCCTAAATTATGGGCGGAGACAGCTTATAGCCCATTTAGTGTGGCCCACGTTGATCATTAATCCCATAACAAAAATGCATAGTATGACCGAGAGAGAATAGCAATACATTGAGCTCTGGGATTCTTTATAAGATGTCACAGAGAAGAACTGAGAACAAAAACTAGAAAGATGGAATTTATTTTTCTTTCCAGCTTAAGCAGATAGTTCTGCTGCAGAGGAAATGTATATGCTTACTCTCAGATTTTAGCAGCAGATTGTTATTGCTTTAGTTTCAATTCTTTGCAGGTAATGTTCAGTTTTTCTTCGTATTTTCTCACTAGATAGCATTTTATATAATTTCAGATTTTAACTCTAAATACTGCCGTCGGGATAACGATAAGATTTTTTTTATTTTTGCTTTGTAGATTATGCTGCATATGTATTGCCAAAACTTTCTTTAAAATTTCAGAGCTGGGTTATGTTATAACTCTTAATTCTAGAATTTTTGCCCTGAAAAGTGATGTTTTCTTTTTCATATTTTTGTTGTACATTAAGCATCAAAGGAAATGCTTTCACATTTGCAATTCTTTAAACTTTTATGACACAAAGGCATTTAAAAAAGAGCTTTAAAAGCAAATTCGAAATCTGTAACATGATGTAAATTGAGTTTTTCTTCAAAATGTAAGCGTTTTTCCTTTGAGGAGCATCTCCAGGGCTTATACGTCCGAAAAGCTGATATTACATTAAGTTGTACTGAGCCGTGTGTAATACGTCTTTCTTTTAGTTGCTTCATGAAAAAGAATAAAAAAAACAAATTTGAAAAACGTTACGTGGATCCTTTTTTCAGCGTATTGTCTAGTGATTATGTTCTAGAAAAAGAATGACGTTACACGTTTTCTGAGTTGATCACGGGCATCCGAAATCCAAGTAAGCAGCTCTCAGCATCACCTGCTGTATCAACAGCATATTTCCCTCTTCTTCTTCCCCCCCCCCCCCTTTCAGGAAAAAAAAATGTAAGTCAGAAAAAATGAAACGCCAAGACAGGGAAAGTTTTCTTCTTCAATTTTTAAGCCTGCAACTGCTGACTGTCACCTGGATAACTCTACTGACAATGCGGTTTTAATAGAAAATTTTACATCGCATTTGCCGCGGATATCAGCCTTAAAATGGATTCAAGAAACTTCACTGAATCTTTGTCCTTTTTCTTTAGGCAAATTAGATTCTTATAAAAGCCTTCCTCCTTTATGTTTCTTTTATCCTTGCTGACGGCATTAGGAAACACCAGATGTTGCCAGTTATTTCCATAAATTTACGGTAAATGCTTGTCATTAAACAAATATCTTGCTTCGAGAGGATTTGTTTAAATGTTTTACAAAAGAAACACGCCTTTTTCGATGAGAAAAATCGCTAATCGCTTCAAAGATCATCGCAAAACACGGAAAGAAGAGCGGATACATCAGGAACTCTCTGAAATGTTTGATCCTGCTCTTAAAACCTGGGTTTTCAAACTTTTGAAAGAAGAGTTAAAACGTGATGCGAAGAAGTCCACGCTTCCTTAGTTCTGTGAAGCGTTATACCTCCCGGTATCATTCAAACGACAGAATTTAACAGGCATCAGAGTTTCATGCAGAAAATGTACTCAACGTCGGAGTATGCTTAATATAAAAATTTTCTGCATTTGTCGGTCACCTTTTTCCTTCGATACTTATCTATCATGACAGATTAATCCTTTTTTAATGCAACGAAGTGAAATGTAAATTATCTTCTCACTTTAATGGTAAGGCCCCGCGACACATGAATTTAAAGTAATCGTTTAAAATGTCTTTTATTATCATGAAACGTTAAACTGTACTTTCTTCGAAAGTATGTGCTAAAAAAAGTTTTATCCCAACCACATTCTCTAAAGACATTCTGTTAAAATCATAACAGTTTCTAAAGGAAAGAACCCGTGTTCTGTGAGATGCAAGTTAAAGTTGAGCTAAACTCTATCAGGTATGATGAACGCCACAATCCTGTGTTCTCTAAAAACCATACAACAGGTTTACCAGAACGCGCTTTCTTCAGAATATAAGAAATAAACTAAAGAAATTCAAAATTAGAAATTTTTAGACCATTCAGGATTACTACGGCACGGACAAGCCTCTTCCAGAATAAGTTAGGTACGATCTAGAAAAAGGTTCTTTCAAATAACCTTTGATATAATGGCGGTTTAAAAATACGATAGCATTAAACAAAATTGGGATATATACTTAACAGAATCTTTTCAAATAAACTTGTATTTATACATGCTCCAGGAAAGCTCTTTGAGAGTTTTACAAGCACGACTTTTGAAGAAATACATAAAATACCAATTCCTTCATAGAGTAATTAAAATACTGAACTTCCTAAATGGCGCAAAACCTTTGGAACGCTGACTTTATGAAGCGCACAGACTCAGAAGACCTTTTCAAGAAACAAAAACACACTGTCTAAAGAAAACGTTTTGAAATTAACCGGGAAATCACAAAAGGTTAAGTAAGTTACCAATTTCACTACGACTTTTCAAGAATATATATGGTCTTCTTAAAATCCGTATGAATCCATGGAAATCTGTATACTGCCCCAGTGGCGTACTGGTCTAAGCAATGGTTCTGATCATTCGTACGAGTTGAATCCGGGTTCGAAACCCGGTGAGGCATGGATATCCTATATATCTTACAGCACTGGATCTCTCCCTTCCCTGGAACCATTGGCCCTAAATTAGGGACAGGAAACTGCTTATAGCCATTGAGTTGCTCACGGTGGTCGTCAAACTTTCAATCGAGAAAAAAATTGCGTAAATTCCCTGAAGTCTTCAGGAATCCCTTCAGATATTTATCAACCCAATCACGTGTTTATGAATCCATTCAGAACTTTATCGATCCATTCAAATCTTAATGAAGCCATTCGGAACTTTATCAATCGACTCAAATCTTTACGAATCTATTCAGAACTTTATCAGTTAACTCAAATCTTTATGAACCCACTCAGGACTTTATCAGTCTACCCAAACATCTATGAACGCATTCAGAACTTTTTCAATCCACTCAAATCGTTGTAAATCCATTATCTTCACGAATCCATTTAAATATTTATGAATCCATTATTGGCCGCCTCGGTGGCGCAGTGGTCTAAGCGATGGCCTCTGATCATTCATCCGAAAGAGGTCCGCGTTCGAATTCGAATCCCGGTGAGGCATGGATGTCGTGTTTGTCTTACGGCACTGGCTCTTTCCCTTCCCTGGAACCAGTGACCCTAAATTAGGGACGGGACGACTGCTTATACCCCATTGAGTTGCTCACGGTGGTCGTTAAACCTCCAATCAAAAAAAAAAAAAAAAAAAAGAATCCATTATTTTTACGAATCTATTTAAATATTTATAAATCAACTTACACTTTCATAACGTTATCCATATTTTTATAAATTCATTGATATCTTTTTGAAATCATTCAGATCTTCACGGATACTTTTAAATATTTATGAATCCATTTAGACGCCTTGATGGTCAAATGCTCTAAGCCGAGTACGCGCAAACTACGGCACGCCAGTGTGTCCAGTCCAGCCCGCCAGTGTGTCCAGTCCAGCCCGCCAGTGTGTTAATTCCGGCACGCCAGAGTGTTCAGTCCGGCCAGCGGGATTAAAACTGATGCTTTTCTTAGGCATAGCACATCATTTAATCGGGAAAATTCCGTGTTCTATTCTGAAATGTTCTCCATTAATTTCTGTGTACAGTTTCAAGATAGGATCTGTTTCACCATTTAGAAGTGCACGTTTCCAATTTGCTTACGACACGTACTGCAACTCTTCGTTATTTAATAAACCACGTTGAATGAGAAGTCCACTGAACGGATGCGGGAGTTGGGACACCGACATCGCGACCGACTGACAGCGGTAAAGATATATGCACGATTAAATATGTTTCCTTCCTAAGATTTATTGCTGAGCCGGGCCAACTTTTCGAGGTGAGTGATCTTAAAAACTGAAATTACTGATGAGCATCTGTCTTTTCTCTTGAAAATCACCTCCTCACAGTTGAATCCAGATTATGAAAAAATGCTGGAAGCTCAATCACAGTTTTCTTCTCTCTTGAGAATCACCTACTGACAGTTGAAACCAAATTATAAAAAAATGCTGAAAGCTCAATCACAGTTTTCTTATCTCTTGAGAATTACCTCCTCACAGTTGAACCCAGGTTACGAAAATATGCAGAAAGCTCGATTACACTTTTCTTCGCTCTTGACAATCACCTCCTCACATTTGAACCCAGATAATGGAAAATTCGGGAAGTTCAATCACAGTTTTCTTCTCTCTTGAGAATCATCTCCTCACATTTGAACCCAGATAATGACAAATTCTGGAAGCTCAATCACAGTTTTCTTCTCTCTAGAGAATCACCTCCTCAGTTAAACCCAGATTATGAAAAAATGTTGGAAGCTTAATGACAGTTTTTCTCTCTCTTGAGAATCACCACCTCACTGTAGAACCCAGATTATGAAAAAATGCTGAAAGCTCAATCACAGTTTTCTTCTCTCTTGAGAATCATCTCCTCACAGTTGAACCCAGATAATGACAAATTCTGGAAGCTCAATCACAGTTTTCTTATCTCTAGAGAATCACCTCCTCACAGTTAAACCCAGATTATGAAAAAATGTTGGAAGCTTTAATGACAGTTTTCTTCTCTCTTGAGAATCACCACCTCACTGTAGAACCCAGATTATGAAAAAATGCTGAAAGCTCAATCACAGTTTTCTTTCTCTTGATAATCACCTCCTCACATTTGTACCCAGATAATGGAAAATTCGGGAAGTTCAATCACAGTTTTCTTCACACTTGAGAATCATCTCTTCACAGTTGAACCCAGATTATGGAAAAATGCTGGAAGCTCTAACACAGTTTTCTTCTCTCTGGAGAATCACCTCCTCAGTTAAACCCAGATTATGAAAAAATGCTGGAAGCTCAATAACAGTTTCACTGATCTCACACCCTATCATATAGTGACATTCTCAATACATTTGATCTTCTTCATGTCAGTCTATTATGTGTGTGTCACATTTTTAATTGAATTTCGAGGAAAAAGTAATCCAAATAGCCTTTGTCCTGCCAAAACTTTTTGTTTTTTTCATTTGGCCCTCATTTGTCTAAGCGCTGGCAATAGACCATCGTACGAAATTGGTTCAAGTTCGAGTCTCGGTGAAGTATGGATGTTTTGTTTGTCTTGAGCGCACAGTTTCCTTTGAACAGTTGATCCTAAATTAATGAAAGGCGACTGCGTACAGTCCTTGGGACCATCCCTGTGGTCTTCAACCCCCACTACCGCGAAAAACAATCCGTTCAGATCTTGATGAATGCATCTAGATCATTAGGAATCCGTTTATACGCAGTCTAGTCACATCATGGTGACAACCTCCTACTTTTGATATCAACAGCGCGTGTTGTGAGCCGGCTTGGAGGGTACATAAAGTGTGTTGTAGGCAATCACGGAACATATCACTTGTTGCTGTCATTGATAAAAGGAGTGATTTATTAGATTTGCAAAAAGGGATGATTATCGGCTTTCTGGCCAAGGTTGGCAGGATTTCTGAAACAGAGCAGTTTGTGAACTGTTCGCGTGCTGCTGAGGTTAAAAGTGTATGGTGATTGGAGAAATGGCACCGTTTCGAATAAGCGACGTTAAAACTGAGGAGAACGAAGTGTTATTGATGCGAGTGGTGAACGTTAGCTGCGAAGGTGCGCGAGGGCTAATCGATACGCTAGAGTTGAGCAACTCGCTGGCGGAATGAACCAGGGGGCTACCGGAAGTTTGTCTAAAACGACAGTTCAACGAACCGTGCTGGGTACGGGGTTCCGATTCAGACGGATGGTCGCTGCACCTATGCTAACAAAGGTGCATCGACAGAAAAGGCTTTCATTTGCACGGCAGTATCGGAATTGGACGTTCGTTGAATGACAAAGGGTTGCCTTCTCCGATGAGTCATGCTTCCTGCTTCGTCGAACGAATGGACGTTGACGTATAAGGGGAGAAATATCGGAGAACAAATACTCTTCAACCTTTGCTGGAAGAACACAAGTTAGTGGGGGCAGCGGTATGGTCTGGGTAATGTTTTCGTGGCATTCCCTGAGTCCCCTCACACAAGTGGAAGGCAGTACGGATCGAATTCGTTTTGTATCCTTCCTTGCAGACCAGATACACCCATACACGCGGAAAACCTTCCCGGGACGCATGGGATATTCCACAACGATAATGTGAAGTGTCACACAGCTAGAAATATGCTAGAGTGGTTGCAAGAGCACGATGAAGACTTCAAAGTACTTCCCTGCCCCCGAATTCCCCAAACTTAAACCCAACTGTGCATTTTTGGGACCACCTCGATCGTGTTGTTCGCTCTATGGATCCTCCACCCCGCCCCATCCGGCGGCTGTCTGATGCACTGCAGTCAGCATGGCTCAATACACCTGTGAAAACCTTCCAGCACCTCATTGAGCCAATCCCAGCCCGTCTAGCAGCTGTCCGTGCTGCACACGGCTCTTACTCTGGATATAAGCTGGTGCTCACAATAATGTTACTCGATCGCCTACATACACGGAGACATCCATTCCGACAGATGCCAGAGGGTTTCCGAAGGATATGCCTGCCGTACCTGTCGCAGCCTTGTCCAGAAGTTCGACGTGTGTCCAGAATTCGAAGTTCTGATGTTCTGCTCTACGGCATTCTAGAGAATTTTAACGGAATACAAATCAGTGGACCTTGGAGGCCACTAAATGGTTACAAACGCAGCCGAGTATTTCTCGAGGCATGTCGGCCCTATGTGGCGGCGTATTGCCCTTATGAAACAGATCATCGGCTGCAGGATGTCGGAAGGCCACGAAAGCTTGTGAGTGGTTAACATGCCCATGCTAGTAGCTAGTAGCGATTACGTACCTCCTCTGACACACTAAGGGAACTATTGTGCACCATTAGAACGCTCCCTAGAACATCATAAAGCCACCACTGCTTTAAGTAAAGGCTACCTGGCGCGACGAGACCATGTCCTCATGCGTTCGATGCTACACACGCACCCTCCCGTTAGCTCGGTACAGCTGAAAACGGGATTCATCTGACCACATGACGCGGCTTCACACCGCAGAAGCCCAATTTTTACTTTCAGGAAACAGGCGAGGCGTAACTTACGATGAGCAGCAGCAGCCAACAATGGCACACGAGTGAGACGTGACCTCCCGTAAAGAAGGCTATGCAGCGTGAGGAGTTCCGTTTTTTCGCTGACGCTGTTTGTGCTTCCGACACTTAACTTAGATGTGATTTGGTTGTTGCGGTCGGTATATGTAAGCGTGGATAGCCTACGTCGACACCGGCCACGAAAGACGTGTTTTCGGCCATCGGTTGCTTTCTGGGTGCTGGCACGTTTGTCGCGGGTATACTCGCGGTACACCTTTTCCACGTTTGCTCTAGCTTACACTAGCATTCTTACCACGTGCGCGATAGAGTGACTCATCTGTTCCACGCCGACAATGCGTACACGATGAAAGTTGCTCAGAGCACCACGTTCGCGGTACATTTTACGCATATTCAACGATTGCGATATGCTGCTGAGTAACACTGCTCTCGACCTATTTATCGCCTGCGTTTGGTTTGGGTCTGTTCCACTCTGCACTCCGGATGTCCTAATGTTTTATCTACTGAGTGGGATCTCTAATGTTTTTCCTACTCAGTGCATCTGGAATCAAAAAGCCCAGCTGTCCGTCTGTTTATCTTCTGCGTTCGGGTTTGGTCTGTTCCACTTTGTGTGGGTGCTGCTCATGTCAACTGCCCATCCACACTATCCCTAATGTTTAGTCTACTGAGTGCATCTGGATCTAAACGCCCTGATGTCCGTCTGTTTATCTTTTGCGTTCGGTTTTGGTCTGTCCCGCTTTGTGTGGGAAATGTCCATGTTAACTCACCATCCTCTTATCTGTAATGTTTTATCGACTGAGTGTATCTGGATCTAAACGCCCAGCTGTCCATCTATTTATCATCTGCGTTCGGTTTGGGTCTGTGCCACTCTGTTCGGTGGATGCCCATATCAACTGCCTATACCACCTTATCTCTAAATGTTTTGTCTACTGAGTGTATCTGGATCTAAACGCCCAGCTGTCGATCTATTTATGGCATTTGCGTTCGGTTTGGGTCTGTTCCACTTTGTTTGGTGGATGCCCATATCAACTGCCCATCCACCTTATCTCTAATGTTTTGTCTACTAAGTGTGTCTGGATCTAATGTCTCAGCTGTCCCTCTATTTATGGCCTTTGTTTGGTTTAGGTTTGTTCCACTCTGTGAGGAGAGATGCCCATGTCAAGTGCACATCCTCCTTATCTCTAATGTTTTGTCTACTAAGTGTATCTCGATCTAAAATCCCACTGGTGTCCCTCTATTTATGGCCTGTGTTTGGTTTGGGGTGTTCCAATCTGCGCGGGAGATGCCCATGTCAACTGCCCATCCACCCTACCTCTAACGTTTTGTCAACTGAGTGTATATGGATTTAAAATCCCAGCTGTCCATCTATTTATCGCTTGTGTTCGGTTCGGGTCTGCGCGGGTAATGCCCATGTCAACTGCCCATCCTCCCTATCTCTAATGTATTGTCTACTGAGTGCATCTGGACCTTAAAGCCCAGCTGTCCATCTGTTTATCGGCACCTGTACGGTTTGGTTCTGTTCCACTCTGCGCGGGAGATGTCCATGTAGACTGCCCATCCCCCCAACCTCTAAAGTTTTGTCTACTGAATGTAGCTGGATCTACAATCCCAGCTGAGCGTCTATGTATCGCATGTGTTTGGTTTGGGTCTGTTCCACTACGCGAGGGGGAAGCCCATGTCAACTGCCCATCTACCCTTCCTCTGACGTTTTGTCTACTGAATGCATCTGGATCTACAAAGCCCAGCTGTTTGTCTTTTTATCACCTGCTTTCGGTTTGGGTCTGTTCCACTCTGCGTGGGGTATGCCCGTATCGACTGCCCTTCCCCCATCTCTAATATCTGGTCTACTGAGTGTATCTGCATCTAAAACCCAGCTGTGCGTCTATTTATCACCTTCATTCGGTTTCGGTCTGTTCAACTCTGTGCGCGTGAAGCCCACTTCAACCGCCCATTTCCCCTGTCTCTAATGTTTTGTCTACTGAGTGTATTTGGGTCTAAATGCTTACCTGTCTCTATATTTATCGCCTGCGTTTGGTTTGGGTCTGTTCCACTCTGCGCAGGGGATGTTCATTTCAGCTTCTCATCACCCCGATCTCTAATGTTTTGTATATTGAGTGTGTATATATTTGTGTGTGTGTGTGTGTTACACATTTTGAAATGCTGAGATTGTGAAAACTCGAGTTTGTCCACGACGAGTAGCGAATCTATCTCCCCTCACTCCGGAGTAAGTCTCTCTCCCAACTGAGCTACGCGGACGAAATTTCTCGCTGCTGATTTGTCGTCTTGACTCATATTTCCACCTCTGTAGTACGTCACCAGGTGTCTGAGTGCAAATTTGGGTGTGATTGAGGTGATTGTTTGGAGGTTTAAATAAATTACTGTTGAAGAGTATGGTACTTTCAGGAATGGTGAGGACAACTGGGAGTCATTAGAACAATTGCGAAATTTCCCACCACTCCGGTTTATATTCATAAGCCAACGAGAGGAATTTCGTAATATGCAAAACACCATTTGGCTTTATTTGGACCAAAATATCTACTTTTAAAATATTTTAATTTCTAATGTTTGGGAAGTCTTTATACTAAGTTTTGTTAAGTCCCCGTTCATCATTAGCGCCACAAATGGATATAACCTCATCGTCATAAAAATAGTTGCACCCAGAAGGAAGCAACCGATGGAAATGAAACTTAGTGGGTAGGTTTGACATCGTGAGACATGCAAATGATTATGGTATCACGCTCGGCAGCGCATGTGACGCAAGCAAGGAGGGAGTCGTAGAGGTTTGATTGACCGGCTATATAAGGTTGTGCCGTTGCTCATGCTTGCCATTCTGACTCGTGGTGTTGTGTTGCTTGCATCCTTTGCAAGTGAAGCATGCATCGGAGAAAAGTGAGGAAGCAATTCGTGCAATTGGAGGAGTTCCAGAGGGGCCACATCGTCGGACACCGGGAAGCGGGATGGTCTTATCGCCGTAATGAAAACCATACCGGTCGGAAATCACCATAGCAGGCTGTTGGCGTCAGTAGATAGAACAGGGCACACAGCAGCATCAGGAAAGGTCTGAGAGTCCTAGACAAACCACTGAGAAAGTGGATGAACTGGTCGTCCGACATGCGCAGAGTGACTCAACAGCCACGACTGTAGATATTCAGCATTAGTGCTCTCTATGCACCGTCCGATTAGTGGCAACACTAAAAGCAGACGGTTGTATGACGTAGGACTACACGCACGCAGACCGTTACAACGACTGCCCTTAACACCGTTGCATCGTCGCCAAAGACTGCAATGGTGTTGTGCCAGACGCTCATAGAGACTCTCAGAATAGCTGCGTGTGATCTTAGGGGGTGAGTCCCGCTTTTGTATTGGAGTAGATCACAAAAAAATTCGTGTGTGGAGAAACCGTGGTCAGCACCAATATGAACGGTTTGTTGTCGAACGTCACACGTCCAGAAGACCTGGGGTCACGCTGTGGGGTGCAATCGTGGGCCTACAATGCCACATCACCTATGGTGTTTGTTGCAGGCACTTTGACAGCCCAACGTTACGTACATGAGGTCCTGCAAACCAGTGGCCCTACCTTTTCTGAACACTCACTCCGGTGCGATTTTTCAACAGGATAACGCCCGTTCTCATACTGCTACTGTCTCTAGGGCATCCCTTCACTCTGCCATGGGCAGCCGCATCGCCAGATATATCGCCGATTGAACATGTGTGGGATGCTATTGGACGCGCTATCTACAGTCCACTCCTACCGCCCAATCTGCAGGAACTGCGTGAGAAGATTAAAGCTGCGTGGGATAGCTTATCACAAGACTACCATTAGGAAATCTGTACAACTCCATGCAGAGACGTCTGGCATGCTGTGTAGGCAAACATGGCGGCCCGACGCCGTACTGAGAGACACAACTCATTGGCGTGTAGCTCAATAAATATTGCCTATATCAATCTCAATGTTTAATCAGTTATTTTTCTTGATAACCTTTACCTCCCTCCCGAATAGCATTGCAGACCGACACGTCCTTCTGGATGTAACTATTTTTTTGACGATGAGGTTAGATGAGGATAGTTCGGTGGTAGTCATTTGTAACTATCCCCATCTTTTCTTTTTTATCAGATATAGAAAACATTTCTTCAGTGAGACTCTTAGAAGTAGCGATTACGTATCTACAGGTGAAAATCCTCCAAATACGTGGCGACAGTATATAAATAAATACATCGCTCTTTCCACGTTCCAGAAACACACAGAAACCGAAAAATTGTTTTTCGGTTGCTCTGTGTTTCTGGAACGTGGAAAGCGCGATGTATTTATTTATATACTGTCGCCACGTATTTGGGGGATTTTCACCTTGGATCTCGCCCTTTGGATTTAAGTGCTATAATATAGATATAGCCAGTGCCGTTAATGCCCACCAGATGGAGACGTCTCAGTAGCTGAGCCCATCTTACGGATTTATGATGTCAGAAGCTGACTTAAAAATACACATAGCACCGTGGATTGTTGGCCACCGTGGTGTAAATGTAACGCACTCTGCTAGATATCGAGAGTTCTGTGTTTCAATTCCACAGCGGCGGCTGAAAAACAAGTTTTCGGTTGCTGTGTGTTTCTGGAACGTGGAAAGAGAGATGTATTTATTCATTTACGTATCTACAGACTGATAGAGATATTTGTTGATTATATTTATGTGGTTCTGTCTATAGAAACGATTTCTGTAGCAACGATATCTCATTATTATCAACATTAACTATTCTCAATCTACTGCTGGAAAATTGAATAGGTTTGATGCATAAGTTAATGCCGTATTTTTCACCGCACTACAGAAATGTGTATTACATCAGAAAGGGAAAACGGAATCAATCAACTATGTATTCCCCACCATTGTTCACGATGGTATCCCAAAGTCTGGATACGTCTCTAATGCCACTCTTGAAAAAACGTGTTGTTTTTGCTGCGAACAGACCATTAAGGAAATTCTGGAGATTAACATCATTGTTGAACGTTCTGCCACGGAGTGCATTCGACAGAGATCGGAACAGGGGATAGTCTTAAGGGGAGACATCTGGGGAATAGGCCGGATGTGGAAGGATCTACCATTTCATGTTATGAATGGCCATTTTGGTCATATTTGCACAGGGAGGTCGTGCGTTGTCATGTTGAGAAGGACACCATGACTCCGATGTGGCCGTTGCCGTTTCTGCTGAATTGCTCCCTCCACACTCCGGAGTGGCTTAATATAGAGTGCAGCGTTGATGGTCCGATTCCTCGGCAGCATTTTTCAGTGAATAATACCTTCCATGTCCTACCAAACACACAACATGATCTTCGCAAGATGAAGGTCATGTTTTGGACGTGGTGTGGGCGTCTTGTTTGGGCTTAACCATTCCCTCCGATGCCTGAAATGCACGTACAAGCACCACTTTTCCTCTGCAGTAAAAATACATGACAGAACGAGTTTGTGTTGCTGAGAATATTCGCGAAAACGGGCGAGCAAGGAACTACATATGGCAACACTCTGACTCCTGTTGTCCTCGGTGAGAGTGTGAGGCACCCAAGACCCCAATTTCTGGACCTTTCCCATACGTTCCAGGTGTCGAACCACTGTGGTCTGATCCCAGTCCATCTCAGTGGTCAATTCGCGTATAGTTTGAGCGGATCCAAGGGAATGAGATTTTTCAAACGATCCCCATCAAAGTGAGATGGACGACCTGAGCGTGCATAGTCGTTGAGGTTAAAATTGCCAACTCGAGACCACTTAAACCACTTGCGGGCTGTCCTCGGAGCAATAGCATCCTCCCCATACACAGCACAAATTTGTCGAGTAGCCTCGGCGTCTGTGGATCCCTTGTTAAACTCGTAGAGGAGCAGATGTCGGAAATGTTCAATCCTCTCTACTTGACATCCCATACTTCCTGACACAAAATCCGAAAAACCATTAGCCTCCATCACGCAACACATAATGATTTAGATACAAGATATTACTGGCTATATGTTGATATATTGTGTCGTTTCATAATAATTGACCGATTCCGACAAGACGAATTTTGCATAGCCGGTTACAAGAGGTAGGAGGAACTACCAAACGCCCATGCAAATTGAATCGGTTCAGTCCACGTGTATAAAACAGCATTTCAGACAGATCTCAGCAGTTGGGGACGTGATGGAGCAACCCGACGTGAGATCAGTGATTTTGCACGAATTCAAACTTGTCCGGAATGCGTCCGAAACGGTTGGAAATGTCAATAGAGCGTGGGTTGTCGGAATGATGAGTGACAGAACTCTCCGTTGACTATTTTCCAAGTTCCATGCCGGTGATGTTGCCATCAACCATAAGCCAAGAGCCGATCGTACGGTTCCGTGTGACACTGTACATTTAAGGCGGAATGTGGAAAAAAACCAACGTCCACAGTACATGAGCTCAGTGCCTAACTTATCATCAGCGACAGTTTCCAGAGCTATGGGCATGGTTAAAAACTGGATACCTGGGTTCTACACGAACTCACCGAACAGCAGCAGAAACGGCGTCTGGAAACATGCATTGCCCTCCAAAAATGTGAGGCTAGTGCTCCCTTTGTGCATCGGATCCTTACAGTTGATGAAAAATGGGTGCTTTAGGACAAGAGGAAGCAAACGATAAAGGGGAACCACCCAAGCACAAGTCCAAACCCGAGTTGCACCTACAGAAGGTTCTGATCTCTGTGTGGTGGACTGCAAAGACTGTGGTTCATTATGAGTTTTTGCCGCGAGGTCAAACAATCACAACGGACCTTTGCCTCCGTCAGCTGAACGAATGTCACCAGAAATTATGCAGCAAACAACCATCTCTCGCCAATCGTTTGGGTCCTATACTGCTTTAGGATGGCGCACGACAGCATGTGTCTATTGGAAGCATGCAAAAAAACAACTCCTTGGGTACGAGGTACTCTCTCACCCTGTTAATTCACCTGACTTGGCCCCCTCAGACTTTCACATGCTTCGCCATTTGGATCACTTCTTGAGGGTCAAACGGTTCGCTAACAAGGATGCTGTGATTTCCGCCGTTAGCGATTCTTCTGACCACTGTGAAGCTGTTATAGTTTCCGCCACCGTGTCATTTTTGCACTGAAAACACGTTGGGCACAGTGCATTGCTGCCGAGGGCAGATATCTTTCGGAATAAAAATGCATTTCGTCGTCAGTTACTGCTGTTTGTTTCTTTGTGTCCGAATCAGCCAATAATTATGAAATGACCCAATATAAAAAACTGGTCATCTGCACCATCCCTACTGACCTAGGAAACACTCGTAAGGTAAAATGGCATGAACTTATACATCAACCCAATATTTCGGAGTTTAACAACTACCATGAGCAACTTGATGGTTTAAAAGCAGTCGCATGTCCTTAATTTAAATCCAGTGATTCCAGGGAAATTAGAGAGGCAGTGCCATAAGTAAAGCTCATCATCCATGCTTCACCCGCGACTCGAACACAGAAACATTTATGACGAACGGTCAGAAGCAAGTGGTTAGACCACTGCGACACTGGAACTCCATGGAACTTCCTTTGAGTCTCTTTCCTAACCAGAGTTGCCAGACACTGTTTCCTGGACGTTTTTCAGGAAACAGTGTCTGACACCTCTGGCTGATGATTAGTGGTGCAAAAATGCAGACATTCTTAGACAGCATGTTGCTGAATCAGTAGATGATGAGTACTGTTTCTGAATCAGTAGATGATGAGCAAGTTCTTGGATCAGTAGATTATGAGTAATGCAAGAATTCAGACATTCTTAGATATCATGTTTCTGAATCAGTAGATTATGTGTACTGTTTCTGAATCAGTAGATGATGAGTACTGTTTTTGAATCAGTAGATGATGAGTACTGTCTCCGAATCAGTAGATGATGAGTACTGTTTCTGAATCAGTAGATGATGAATACTGTCTCTGAATCAGTAGATGATGAGTACTGCCTCTGAATCAGTAGATGATGAGTACTGTTTCTGAATCAGTAGATGATGAGTACTGTTTCTGAATCAGTAGATGATGAGTACTGTTTCTGAATCAGTAGATGATGCGCATGTTCTTGGAACAGTAGATGATGCGCATGTTCTTGGAACAGTAGATGATACGCATGTTCTTGGAACAGTAGACGATGAGTACTGCAAGAATGCAGACATTCTTAGATAGCATGTCAGGAAGCATAGTGTGCACTGTCTCCACAGTACTACAGAGAGCTCGTGGAGTCCATGTCAAGAATCCTCCACCGGTGAATATTACGGAATTGTGGGACGCTCTTCAGGAAGCATGGTGTGCACTGTCTCCACAGGACTACAGAGAGCTCGTGGAGTCCATGCCAGGAATCCTCCACCGGTGAATATTACGGAATTAGGGATGCTCTTCAGAAAGCATAGTGTGCACTGTCCCCACAGTACTACAAGAGAGCTCGTGGAGTCCATGTCAGGAATCCTCCACTGGCTAACATTACGGCATTGTGGGTCTCTCTTCAGGAAGCATGATGTGCACTGTCTTCACAGTCCTACGGAGATCTCGTGTAGTTTATGTCCCATCGTGTTGCTACGGTTATCCGATCGCAAGAAGGACCAACGCGTCATTAGGCAGGGAGGTATCCCAGTTTTTTCGACACTTCAGTGTATATTCAAACTTTTTGAATAAATAAGTAACTGCTAATGACTGGAGAAAAGAATCAGCATAAGAGGTAAGAGTCAAAGGGATGTGACCGAAACCAGTGTCAAACACACTTACCTGCAAAGTGGTAAAAAGAGTAGGCTTCTGGCCATTCATCCGTGATTGGTTCGACTTCGCATCCATGGTAATGAATGACTGTTGTGCTCAAAGAGGTTAGAATAAGATATCTGGGGATACCCTTGTTAATGTACCAGTGTCACTTTACGTGAACTCTATAACGGCGAGCGACGGCCGTCAACGTGTGGGAAAGCTGATGGTTTTCTAGGCTATTGTAATGCAATTTGTGTTGGCAGAATCGCCTCTTTTCGTCGCAAATGTTTCAAATTTCACACCGTAATTTGTTGCCGATGTGTAAGAAAACCCTGAATGTATATAAGTTTTAATTATTTTGAGACTCATTTTTATTTTAAACTGAAATACACGAACATTAGTGCGAATTCTAAACCAAACATAAGCCGCTGCGGTGGAACAGTGGTCGAAGCGATGGCCTCTGATCATTCGTCCGAAAGTGGTCCGGGTTGGAATCCCGGTGAAGCATGGATGTTGTGTTTGTCTTACGACACTGGCTCTCTTCCTTCCCTGGAACCAGTGACTCTAAATTAGGAAGGGGCCACTGCTTACAGCCCATTGAGTTGCTCACGGTGGTCGTTAAACATCCAATGGCCGCCCCGATGGCGCAGTGGTCTAAGGCGTTGGCCTCTGATCATTCGTCCGTAAGGGGTCCGGGTTCGAATCCCGGTCAGGCATGGATGTTGTGTTTGTCTTACGCCACTGGCTCTCTCCCTTCCCTGGAACCAGTGACCCTAAATTAGGGACGGGCGACTGCTTATAGCCCATTGAGTTGCTCACGGTGGTCGTTAAACCTCCAATAAAAAAAAACATCCAATGAAAAAAAAACCCATTAAAATTGAAAACTTCACTCGTATAAGAAGTTCATTCTTTCCGGTTTGATATTAACACGATTTCTGCAAACCAAAACCATGCAATTACAAAATATACACAATTGAGATTACGTAGGGATCATGTAAACAAAGTCAAATTCCCACACACTGCGGCTTCACGGTTAAGAGACCCGGGGCATCTCCAGAAGTATTATTCTAACGCCCTTGGTTGTGCTTGACTTACGGCACTGCCTCTCTTTCTTCCCTGAAACGTGTGTTCCCAAATTAGGAACGGCCGTGTGCTTATAGGGCTTACTAAGATGTTATTCATAGGGATCAGACATTAGCAGATCTGAGAAAACAAATCGAGTTCAAAATAAAATACCTTTCTTAGGAAAACGTATGTTTAATGCAAGCTTTCTCTTCGTCCGAAATTACTGATTCTGCATTTTACTTGTTATTATCTTAATTATTTATGCTATGTATCAAACAACAAGACGTGAAGCAGTAAACGCGAAAGGAATCCTTGATCTTTTCATTCTTGCAGCCTGTCTCTCCAACTAGTTTGCCTAAAATCTTTTAGAAGACATTCCGTTTATTATGTCATGCAACAGTTTTGTTTAAACTTTTATTCCGGAGTAAGCGTAGAAGAAATATATACAAAATTCATTTCATTCCTACGTGCTCCTCCCCTACTGAATATTTTAGTGTTTTGTTTTCGTGAGAGTCCCTTTTCGTCCTATATTGCTCTCACATCCTCGTTTATTTAAAAACAAAATATTCAAGTAGAGGACTGGATTTTAATTAATATCAAATGTGCTTTTAGCCGCTGTGTAGCAGAAATAGAATTCCTTAACAAAAATGTTACAAATATTTACGGAAGGATTTGACTCGTCGGACTATGTAATTTATTTTCTGAGCAAGGCAAAATTACTGTATAGGCGGAAAATGATTAAAAGTAAAGAAATTGCCTTTGAAATTTTCTAAATTAAAACGAGGAAATCGTTGATACCGAGAGTTTGTTAAAATTTGAAAAGAATCATTCGTCCTTGGAAGGGAAACCTTTCGAATTTGGTTCTGTAGTAATGGAATATTTTAAGACATGTTTTACGTTCTGTAAACAAATGTTTCCGGTTCAGATGTTATCTTCAACGCAGGACGATTCAGTTAATATTTTTTTTAAGTCTTTTGTAAGAAAACACTCAACATCATTCAGCTCAACATCATTCTAAGTCTTTTGTAGAAAACGTCTCAACATCATTTAGTAGGAATCTAAAACTCGGCTCAGAAGAGTAAAATCGTTCTTTTATTTACTTTACCTTTTGATAAAACATTGAGATTTTTAACAACGAAGTACACCGATGATCCATTATATTATGACCACCCCCAACCTAGAGAAATAAGCGCGCCTGGAGACCGAACGGTGGTACAGGTGAAGTTCACAGAGCAGAACTTGGCTCCAATTTTCAGCAGTCCACGATTGAAGATGCTTCGCAAACTGGAGTATCTTCTTTCTCATGACAGATGTTAGTCTAGGTTCATGTGCAGACGTTAATCCAAAATCTTTGTTAAGACACCGGGAAACATTGTTGATACTAATATCAGACCCTTTTGAATGTAGAAAGGCCTTGATTTTCTTGAACGCACTCCTCGGAGAACGCATAACTATTCGCCTTATGGTATTGCCATCACGTGAGGTTGTTTTCCTTGGACGTCCACTTCTCTTTCGGTTACTAAATTCACCTGGATAGTTAATGATCGCGTTATGAATAGCAGTCTTACTGACATTCACCTTTCTGCTTATATCACGTTCGGAGTGTTCTTTATGGTATAAAGTCACTATTTGGGCCCTCTGAGTTACACTTAAAGACGCTTTTTCGCCCATGTTGTGCTATATAGAAAATACTACGTACAAAACCTCTCAGCATGAAAACCAGAAGCACACTGACTCTCCCACACTTCTTTGAACTCTATCAACAGCTGCCGCAGTAGGATGATGCACCACCGAGAGAAAGCTTAATAATACAAACAGTAGCTGGCGCAATCGGCAGAAATCTCCTAATACTAACAGGTGGTCTTAAACTTTTGCAAATGACAGTATAAGCAGGCGTCACGCTGCACAGTTGGCGCATTGGTCTGACCACTGGCTAATGACCATTCGTTCAATATGGGTCCCGGATCATATCCCTGTATGGCATGGATATTGTACTTTCCTTACGGTACTGGCTCTTTCTCTTTCCTGGAACCAGTGACCCTAAATCAGGGACGGGAGCCCATTGAGTCGTTCACGATGGTCGTTAAACCTCCAATCAATTAATCAATCGAAGCAGTAGGTTCGGTCTTAATTTAGAGGCACTGGCTCCAGGAAAGGGAGACAGCCAATCCGGGAAGACAAAAACGACATCCATGGCTCACCGGGATTCGAACTCGAACCCATCTTGGATGAATGATGAGAAGTCCGCTCTTAGAGCACTATTATACTGTGCAAATTAATTGGGACAAATTAAAAAATCACTTTTTGTTCCAAAACTATGCATTTATATCATTCTATGCCGTGATATACACTGATAAATACCTGCATTAGTATGAAGTACATCCTCGTTTAGCAAAAATGACCTCTTGAATTTGTTTTGGCATTGACTCCACTAATTGAGTGCACATATTTTTGACTTCATAATCGTGGAACCACACTTTTATAGCATTCGTTATCATGCGTTCTTTGGTTGCACAGTCCATTTTACCTAAACGTCTCTTCAAAACATTCCACAAGTTTTCTATGGGATTTAAGTCTGGTGAATTTCCAGGCCAATCAAGCAGCATGAACATCTTGACCAATTTCGAATTGTGACATGGGGCCAAGTCATGTTGAAAAATCACGTCAAAAGTTTGCAAGAATAGAACAATCCTACGTTGTAATATTTCTACGTACTTGGCTAAATTCATCATACCTTGAACAGGAACTAAGCTTCCAGTGCCATTTGATGTGAAAAAACCCCAAAACATCTGCTTCAGAGGAGGTTTTACAGTTTGTTTGGCATGCTCAGATCTTAAGGGTTCACAGTTGCTTCGTCTAACGACATTTGCTTGGTAACTCTGCACAAATAAATGAGTTTCATCACTGAAAATTGCCTTTTTCCAGTCGTCAGCAGTCCATAATTTATATTTTTTGGCCCATGCTAAAGGTTTTATCTTCATTTTCGCATTCAAATATTGTTTTTTCGTTGGTCTTCTTGCCTTCCGGCCAACTTCCGGAAGCCTACATGTCGGTGCTTGTTTTTTTTTTTTTTTGTTTTTTTATTCATTTTACTATTTCTGATTAGATATTTATCGGTTCGTGCAGTTGTTTTTCGTTTCCTTCCACATTTACCTCTCCTTTTTGGAGACGATGATCCAGATACATTGTATGGCGTAAGCACTCTTGATACACTTGATTTGCCTACACCAACTGCAGAAGCGATATCTCCCACTGTCATAGAAGTGTGATCCTTCAGATCAATTATTTTTGCACGCTTCCTTGGGGAAATATCCATTTTTCAATACACGAAAGCAACACGTACTCACAGAGAGCAAAAAACAAACATCCACCTGTCACACACGAAGGCTCACAACTGAAGCTGAAGTGCCTATTTCCTGTTTAAAACCGGTCAAACCACATTCTTACTATCAAGTTCTAACAGTCACACCACCTCACAGCTGATAAAACCGGTTTACGTGGGTTTCCGACATCAACCGGCGATCACATTACAATTCTGAGAATAAAATCGCTAGTCCCAATTAATTTGCAAGGTTTAGTATGTCATCGTGGAAGCCTAACGGAGTGGCTCACAGTGTTTGGTCAATAAACAACAAAATTTGCACAAGCACGCGCCGAAGATTTAAACCGTATTATCCCAAACTATTTTGAGCAGCTCATTTCACCCCCCCCCCCCTTACGCTTGTTTTCAAAAAGTAGATTAAATCTTCTTTGTGATGTTATTCTCACGTCTGCGAAATATCAATTTCTTTAAACAGGAAGACTCTTCAACATCTCTGAGCCACGCTTTTGATTAAAGTTTCGTCTTGTAGAATGCTATTTCAGAAGGTAATGGTATCTTGATTGTGCTCCACACACACTGAAGCTAGGAAATTTCATCATGAATTGATTTTTATTATTTTTTAAACAACAGATGGCGCACGTATTCAGATTTTGCATTGTGTAGTTTTCGGAATCCGATATGAGAAGCTTTAGTAGATTTATCAGACAATCGCCCAATTTTGATAGCCTTATGGCAAAATATTTAATTTCTGAAGACGTTTTAAAATTTATCATTATAAAGAGCATTATTTTCATACACTGATTTCGTAGTTTCGACACTGCTGCTGATATCCGTATGAACATCATAAGAGACGCGATCAGTTTAGAAAATTTTATGTTTTCAAACGCCCCTCTTGAATTTGCATTGTATAGTCAGATTTTGCATTGTATAGTTTTCGGAATCCGTTATGAGAAGCTTTAGTAGATTTATCAGACAATCGCCCAATTTTGATAGCCTTACGGCAAAATATTTAACTTCTGAAGACGTTTCAAAATTTATCATTATAAAGAGCATTATTTTCATACACTGATTTCGTAGTTTCGACACTGCTGCTGATATCCGTATGAACATCATAAGAGACGCGATCAGTTTAGAAAATTTTATGTTTTCAAACGCCCCTCTTGAATTTGCATTGTATAGTCAGATTTTGCATTGTATAGTTTTCGGAATCCGTTATGAGAAGCTTTAGTAGATTTATCAGACAATCGCCCAATTTTGATAGCCTTACGGCAAAATATTTAACTTCTGAAGACGTTTTAAAATTTATCATTATAAAGAGCATTATTTTCGTACACTGATTTCGTAGTTTCGACACTGCTGCTGATATCCGTATGAACATCATAAGAGACGCGATCAGATTAGAAAATTTTATGTTTTCAAACGCCCCTCTTGAAAAATCTTTTCCGGCTCTCTCGCGGTCGCGAGTCGTCCTCATTAAATAGTCAAGGAGCTAGCTGTTTACCACCTACGTAAGATAGGGCGGATTTTATTTGATCTCTGGTGTGAATGAAATGAGTTTGAACTCGCTGGAGCAAGATGGAATTTCGGAAACCTTTGGGGAGTTACTCCAATGTATCGCGCCTCAAGCGATCACAGCTACAGCGAGTTATTTGACTTGATACCAATCTCACTTATCCAGAGAGAAAGGAAATGTGAGTTTAAGCGAGCGACCCTCTTTCCTTTCATTCGTATGAAAACACTTAAAGTAGATGTACCGGCGACAAGCTATCATCCGTTAGCTAATCCGCATTCAACGTGTTTGCGCACTCGATGAATTCCCCCATTCCTCTTTTCTGCGCTTCCAGCCGACTTTAACATTTCTGCAATAATTTAATTAATATGTATAGAATCTACTATACCATTCTTTACCAGTCGAGCCTTTGGGCGCCCGTTTGTGATTCGAGTCCCTTGTTTCAAGGATAGACGACAAATAGCTACAGCCTCAAACTGTCAAAGCTAATTAAATGAAACGTTGGAGACTTGGTGAAAACCGGATAAGATATTAAGGCTTTGGTCTTCATATATTTGCGAAATATCGGTTAACAACATGATAAGAAAATATTGAAAGATGTTACACACGTTGATTCAAAAGTCCCGATCTATTTTCAAGAAAAACAACTTGAATGATTGCAAAAAATAAATAAAATGCATGATTAAAATAAATAAATCCATCGGTCTTTCCACGTTAAGCAACGCACCAGCAACCGAATAATTGTTATTCGGTCGCCGTCGGGGAATCGAATCCCGAATCTCTCGATATCTAGCCGAGCGCGTTAACCTTACACCACAGCGGCCAACAATTCACGGTGCTATGTGTGTTTTTCTTTTTCAGTCAGCATCTGACATCATAAATCCGTAAGATGGGCTCAGCTACTGAGACGTCTCCATCTGGTGGGCATTAACGGCACTGGCTATAAATAATTATAGCAATAATCCAAAGAGCGAGATCCAAGGTGAAAATCATCTAAATACGTTGCGTCAGTTGAGTAAATACACTGGCGGAAAGTGAAAAAAGAACACCAAGAAGTAGACGTCTGATACCAACGAAATTTATACAACATAATAACGGAATACAGAGGATAACGTGATCAAAACATTATGACAAAATACAGCTGCATTTGCTGGTAAACTGAAAAATAACAATTCCATGCAACATGGTTAGTACGAGGTTGAACCGCTATGAACTGCGTCACACTGTGCAATTTTGCCATAGAGTCGGTGATACAGATGTTGGATGTAAGTTTGGGGTATTGAGTTCCAAGCATCCTCAACCTGGACGCGTAAATCGGGGATGGTCGTGGCTGGCGTGGAGACCGCATAAGTCGTTGTTCCATAAAATCCCACACGTGCTCAATGGGGGACAAATCCGGTGAACGTGCAGGCCATAGAAGTTGTCTCACACCCTGAAGGGTATCTTGCGTTGCACGTGCCGTGTGTGGGTGTGCGTTATCTTGATGGAAAACATCACGATGGACCGACCTTACAATTGGCACAACAACGGGCTGAATAATGTTGTTGATGTAGTAGGTGCTGTTTAACGTACCCGGTACAAACACTAGTTATGTACGGAAGTGATAGCAGATCGCTCCCCACACCAGAAGACCAGGTGTAGGCCCTGTGTTTCGCTGGCGGATGCAAGAAGTGTGGAGACGCTCGCCTGGGCGTCTGCGAACACGCATACGGCCATCGGAGGCTCCCAAGCAGAATCTGCTTTCATCGCTGAACACGACAGATCGCCATTGCGTCCTCCAGTGCACACGTTGGCGACTCCACTGCAGCCGTTCCTGACGGTGGGCTGGAGTAAGAGGTACACATGCCAGAGGCACACATGCACGTAATCCTGCATCCAGTATAAGGTTGCAGATTGTTCGCACAGTCACTTCAGGTGCAACGGCGGCTCGGATTTACGTCGCAGTGGATGTTCTGCTTTACAACGCCGCTCTTCTTATGCGTCGATCGGTCCGCTCATCAGTCCATCTGTGATTCCCGGTTCCACGTCTTCTCGTGTAGGAATGTTCCTCGAACCATCTACGCCACCATCGTACCACCACCGACACTTCCTGTCCATTTCGCTCCGCAATACGACGATACGACCACCCGGCCTCGCGAAGTCCGACTAGACGACCTCGCTCAAAATCCGATAACTGCTGAAATCCTACACGTCTTCCATGTCCAGGCATTGCAGCTTCTTCAGGGTCTTCGCACATGTCCGTACGCCGACGACTGATTACATTCACTTCGCTGTACTCCTTAAATACCACCGACGATAATTTGCATATTATGCCGTGCTGTGGCATAAGCGCTCACCCTTTGGTCCCGAAATTAAAATCATACCTACGTAAACTCGACCCCATTAACATATGTAAATTGCATGATCGTCCGCCAATTCCTTCTTGGTGTTCTTTTTTCACTTTCCACCAGTGTAAATAAAATGCATGATTAGAATAAATAAATCCATCGGTATTTCCATGTTAAGCAACGCAGAGCAACCGAAAAATTGTTATTCCGTGTAAGGCTAACGCGCTAGGCTGGATATCGATAGATTCGGGATTCGATTCCCCGACGGCGGCCGAATAACAATTTTCCGTTGCTGTGCGTTGCTTAACGTGGAAAGAGCGATGGATTTATTTATTCAACTGACGCCACGTATTTAGATGATTTTCATGCATGATTAGAATGTAGAATCAGTTGTGACGTATATTCTAATTTAACTTTCATTTTTAGTTCGTTTTCCTCCGTAGATTTGAGTTTGTTCTCTTTTGCACTTTCCAAACATAACGTGATATCTTCTCTCTGACATGAATGAGGTTGGCAATGCTTTTTAGGTCAGAGAGAGTGACATATGAATGTGATAAGAACGATAGATAAAAAGGATGATGCAGCAGTTGTTTAGTGTGTGTGTGTGTGTGTGTGTGTGTGTGTGTGTGTGCAGATGTTCGATCTGCGTGAAAGCTAGATTATACGATAAATAGTTAAGGTATTATATGTGGCCATTAGTTTTACTGATGACGTAGTCATTTTTACAATTACCCCATCAGAGCTGCAGAGTATGATCTAGGAACTTGCTGACAAGAGTAAAGAAGTGGGATTAAAAATGAACTTTAAGAAGACAAAAGTGATATACAATGCTTTTACAAGAAATGAAGATTTCTCGATTGAAAGAGAAAAGCTGGAGATAACAGATGCGTACGTTTATCTTAGACAGCAGATATCAAGTGAGGGTCATACTGATGAAGAAATTAATCGGCATATAAAACTTGCCTGGAGAGCTTTTGGAAGAAGCAGCATAATTTTCAAGAGCAATATGCCATTATGTCTTAAAAGAAAAGTGTTTAATCAATGCATCCTTCCAGTGCTTACGTATGGCGCAGGGACGTGGACTTTGAGCTCTACGAGACCCGCCATCTTGTATTGCTGCCTACTCTTGTTAACCAACGGGCAAGAGTATTTCACAAATTGCTCGGGCAAATTTGCACATTTTGGAACACCGTTTGTGGCGAACGCAAGATATATGATAAATAAAGAGTTCCCTGGTTTCAAATTTTCATTTTGGACTCTTTAATTATTTTTTATTAATTAATAAAACTATGGAAGACGCCTTGGTACGACTTTCGCTGCAGATAAAAAATTGAAGGGAAAGGTCAATAAAAATTCTGAAACCAGGGAACTCTTTATTTATCATATATCTTGCGTTAGCCACAAACGGTGTTCCAAAATGTGCAAAATTGCAGGCGCAATTTATGAAATGCGCTTGCCCGTTGGTTAACAACACGAAAAGCAGCAATACAAGATGGCGGGTCTCGTAGAGCCTTAACTAAAAGATACATACAAAGGCTGCTGACAACTCAAAGTAGTATGGAGAGGTGCATGTTTGGTTTAACCAGGAGAGATAAGAAGAGGAACTCGTGTATCAGAAAAATGACAAGAGTGGAAGACATCATGATCAACGTAAAATCCCTGAAATAGCAATTCGCTGGACATACTGCCAGAAGAAGAAATCACCGATGGACAGTCGAAAGTTTAGATTGGATTCCAAGGGACAGGAAAAGTCCCAGAAGAAGACCACATGGGAGATGTGTGGATGAAATTCCAAAGTATGCGGGAGTAACATCTGAGGAGACTGGCAAAAGACAGATTGTTGTGGAAGAGGCTTGGAGAGACCTTCTTCCAGCAATGGATTGATAATGGTTGACAGTGATGATGATGATGTGGCCATATTGTGGATTTCTTGAATCATTGCTAGACTAATAAAAGGTTATCGTAAGTCTGGCTTCTGTATATGTTTCTTCTGGTCGTAAAACCTTAATCTCGTACAGCTATTGCATTGTATTCTCATTTAGTTCAACATTTCCTTAGTAATGGTTTTAGACATAGCGTAACCCCAATCTCGCACACGAAAATGGGTTACGTTACACAGTGTAATTTAAGATGACCCCTTGCATATAGAGGCACAACTGCCATTGCTGCACAGTTGATCTAAAAATCTGTTCCAAAAGATCAAATGTAATGTGTAACGTACCAGGAGATGTGACGTACCTGCCAGAAGGACGCACACGACATAAAGGCAGATAGGAATCAGAATAAAACGTCCGCTTAGCTCAATTGGTAGAGTGACTTATTCCGGAATGAGGGGATCCGGGTTCGAATCCTGGCGTGGACAGAAAAGACGGAGAAATTTACTTCGTTATAAATGGTTAAACACGGGAAAAATTGTAATCATGTAGGTTATAACTTCTCATAAAAACACACTTATGCAATACTAATATGTATTTTGTCTGAGAGAAACACCAAAATAATTATATACACTGATGTTCAAAATTAAGAGAATTTGCACATTTTGTCGAATTTCTGTAAACCTAATGGACACATTTTAATGAAATTTGGTATGGATGCGCAGTTATATAAGAGAAAAGAATTATGCCATACAACTATTATTGTACGCACTCATGATCGTCAGTAATGCTCATCAGAGCAGGAATGTCCAAACTCAACGTTGCAAAATCGAACATAAAATGACTCTAATATGGGGTATGATTCCCTCTCACAGTCATATAGCTCGTTCAGCGCGACGTCATACTGGAAACGAGGCAGTTGATGAGTCCCTGTGGCAGTCGGTCCCACTCCTGCAGCAACGCAGTTTTGATCTCCTGGGTGGTTGTCGGAAGGGGATGGCGAGCTGCAATTGCCCTTCCAAGAGCGTCCCAGACATGTTCGATAGGGTTTAGGTCTGTCGATCTGGCTGGCCAATATATCCGGCGAATATCCTCACTTTCCAGATAATCGTTGACCAGGTGAACCCTATGTGTACGAGCGTTGTCGTCCATAAAAAAGGAATCGAGGGCCAACTGCGCCCCTGAAAAGTAGAACATGGGACTGTAAAATCGCATCCCTATACCTCTCTGCAGTCAGGGAGTCTCTGTCAAGCATATGGAGAGGTGTGTGGTCGTTCAACATGATGCCTGCCCAGACCATGACACCTCCGCTGCCATAGCGTCCCCTTTCTCGGATGTTGGAAGAAAGGTATCGGGTCCCAGGTCCTCTCCAGATGAAGGTACGTCGAGAATCAGTGTCCAGGCTGAATCGCGACTTGTCTGTGAAGAGAACGTTACCCCACTGAAGTCTGGTCCAAGGTTGATGTTGTCTGCACAAACGCGCTCTCTTGTGTACTGAAGTGAGCGGCACGCAAACAGCGGGTCTTATGGCAAAAATCCCTCACTCACGAAACCTTCGGGAAAGAGTAACCCTTGAAACTCGGGTTCCAGTGGCGGCATGCAGCTCACGAGATAGCTGTGCAGGTGGTGCAATCCTACGGCCCCTCACTGAAAGTGCCAAATAAAGATCTTCATTGGCCATCGTGGCTCTTGGACGACCTTGTCCAGGCCTTCTCGATATGGATCCGGTGTCCGTAAACTGTTTCCACAAATTGCAGACGACAGTGGGCTTTACGTTGAGCTCTGTAGCCACTTGCGATTGCCCTACCTCCAATCTACCGACTATTCGCCACCTCATTCCGTCATAAATACGTTCGTGGCAACTCATTCAAGAAACACAACGAATATCGTCGAGGAGTACGAGCGAAGTAATCGCGGAAAAAGCCACGTGTGCTTTTCATGCCTTCCGCTGTCACAGCTCCGCCCACACGCACGTGTACGCTCACGTATTCGACACTGGAAATTTGCATTCTTATTCGGCGGCATAATTTGTACCTTTGGTTCCGTACTTTTTGTGAAAATGTGCAAATTCTCTTAATTTTGAACACCAGTGTATATTCACCAAGAGTGTCCAACACAAGAACAGCACATTTTAAAGTGTGACATTCCTCTGGGGTCTTCTGTGAAATAATTCATATCTTCATGTTTTATGTAGTAATTACCATGCTTTTAGCATGACATTTATATTTATGTTATCTTGCACTTAATCCATGTATTATAATTTTTTTTAAACTTTCAAAAACGCCGCCCCGGTGGCGCCGTGGTCTAAGGCGCTGGCCTCTGATCATTCGTCCGTAAGGGGTCCGGGTTCGAATCCCGTTCAGGCATGGATGTTGTGTTTGTCTTACGGCACTGGGTCTCTCCCTTCCCTGGAACCAGTGACCCTAAATTAGGGACGGGCGACTGCTTATAGCCCATTGAGTTGCTCACGGTGGTCGTTAAACCTCCAATAAAAAAAAAAAAAAAAAAAAACTTTCAAAAACAAGTTCCTCACATATCATTCGCACTCACGTATATGAAAATTTATGCTTTGCGAACAGTGTATTAAAACGAGAAGTTTCTGTAAGGACCCAAACAAGGTCGTACGTCCCCATATTACTGCTATACAAATATCTGGTTGAAGTTAAACACACTATTAAAAGTACTTAAAATCTATATAAATACGGATTCCTTGAACGAAATACCAGAATCCTTCCAGGTTATATATATCCGTCATAAGTGTATTAAAGCAATAAGTTGCAATGCCAATGACCCATATATGTTTACAGAATTATGAAAGACCCTAATAGTAAAAGAAGCAGAGAAAAAGACAAATTTCTATAAAAAAAAAAAAAAAAAAAAAAGAAGGAGCATCAGTCAAAGTGTAGATGGCGACACAGTTTCGAGCATTTGATAACACGAAAGATTACACGACCGGAACTTCCCCTTGCCAGTCAGGAAGCCCCTTGCAATTATCATTCTGGCACATGCCTTTTTTTGTTGGCAGTTGTGAAAGTGCAACAAGGTCTGAGAATGAACACGGTATGTCCGAAAGTCTTACGGATATGTGACCTGGTTGGGATTCAGTTAATTCATTCAAAGACTTCGTGTATGCATAAGCGTTACGTACTTTTAATAGTGTACTTCAAACACATGTGAGAATATGCCATACTATTTGGAGATACGATTTGGACTGAGTTTGTGACGGACGTTTCATGGACTTATTGCTTTAATACACTCTTGACGGATATATGACCTGAAGGGATATTGGTGATTCATTCAAGGAATTCGTATGTATATAGATTTTAAGTACTTTTAATAGTGTGTTTAACTTTTTATTTTATTGGAGGTTTAACTACCACCGTGAGCAACTCAATGGGCTATAAGCAGCCGCCCATCCCTAATTTAGGGTCACTGGTTACAGGGAAGGTGTTGAACTTCAACCACATTGAGTTTATGACTTTACAGGAACTTCTTGTTTTAATACACTCTTAGCAAGGCATACATTTTCATATGTCTGAATATGAATGATATGTGAGGAAATTATTTTTGAAAGAATAAATTGTTTTAAAATAATACATGGATTAAATGCAAGACAACATAAAAATAAATCTAATTTTAAAAGCATGATAATTACTACATAAAACATGAAGAGTTTAAAGAGAGAATACACTAGAGAATTGTCACACTTAAAAATGTCTTTTTGAGACTCTTGGTGAATCTAATAATAATTATTACTATTATATTGTTTTAGCTGTTACATCATACCATATATTAAATTGTTATTTACATTTAAGTGTAACAAAAAAATTATTATAACAGCAAGAGAAATTAGGGAAAAGGTCATTATATGACCTGATTAAAGCCTTCATCTCCCTATGTAATAGATCCAAGTCATATGCAAATTGTCAAAGAGTGAGGGTAATTAGTAGGCAGGTCATGCAGTAGATCAACAGTTGTTAGTAGATATTAAGAGAAATTAGGAAGGGATTGAAAAGTTATATAGTAATTTGAGTTATTTTTGTATATTGTAAATTAAGCAAGTATGTTTTTAGTCATTTTTTAAACAAGTTTTTATTCATAATGTGTTATAGTTCTTCAGGTCAAAGATTCCAGAAAGTTGGTCCTTGATAGTTGATACTTTGTTTCATTTGTTGTGTTCTGGGCAAGCATGGCTTTATATGAAATCTGTTTCTAGTTTCATTATTATGAATATCAACATTTGTATCTGATATCTATATTGATATTCTGTTTAATCCTTTTAAATATATTTAATCCCAAAGTAAAATTGATATAATTGTTTTATATTTAAAATGTTATGTTTATTAACATCTACTCGCATGTAAATATAATAATTTAGATAAGGTATATTATTAGTATTTAGTTTAAGGTATAATAATCTAATAACTTTATTTTTGAGTACTTGGGGTTCCTTGATGTTAGTTTGTGTTGCTTGTCCCCAACAGGGTTGCCAATAGTTAAAGTGTGTATGCACAAGAATTTAGTATAACAATTTAAATGTTTTATAAGTAACATTATTAAATACTCGGCTAACTGTTCCTGTGTTTCTAAAGATTTGATTAATAGTTGCATAATTCATTTAAATATACATAATTCATTTGATCTTTCTCTCAGACAAAATATACGGTATACTGACAAAACCCACCAGACACCAAGAAGAGAAACAACATAGCATTTATTGACATATGTTTTGCTGATGACGTGGTCATTTTTGCAACTACCTCATCAGAGCTGCAGAGTATGATCCAGGAACTTGCTGACAAGAGTAAAGAAGTGGGATTAAAAATGAACTTTCAGAAGACAAAATGCTTTTACAAGAAATGAAGATTTATCGAATGATGGAGAACAGCTGGAGGTAACAGACACGTACGTTTATCTTGGACAGTAGATATCAAGTGAGGGTCACATTCATGAAGAAATTTATCGGCGTACAAAACTTTCCTGGAGAGCTTTTGGAAGAAACAGCATAATTTTCAAGAGCAATATGCCATTATGTCTTAAAAGAAAAGTGTTTGATGAATGCATCCTTCCAGTGCTTACGTATGGTGCAGAGACGTGGATCTTAACTAAAAGAGACATACAAAGGCTGCAGACAACTCAAAGCAGCATGGAGAGGTGCATGTTTGGTGCAACCAGGAGAGATAAAAAGAGGAACTCGTAGATACGAAAAATGACAAGAGTGGAAGACATCATGATCAGAGTCAAATCCCTGAAATGGCAATGGGCTGGATATACTGCCAGAAGGACAGACCATCGACGGACTGCCGAAATTTTAGATTGGATTCCAAGGGACAGGAAAAGACCCAGAAGAAGGCCACATGGGAGATGGGTGGATGAAATTCGAAAGTATGCGGGAGTGACATGGATCAGACTGGCACCAGACAGACCGTTGTGGAGGAAATTTGGGGAGACCTTCGTCCAACAGGGGATTAATAATGGTTGAAAATGATGATTAGTACGATGTCGATCCACCTTTGCCCTTAATGCATGCACTTACCCTACGAGGCATGCTTTGGACAAGGTTTTAGATCACAGCGATAGGTATACGCTTCCATTCAGTACATAATGCTGTCGCTAACTGTTGCTTAGTAGAAGGGCTTGGTTCCAAACTTCTTATGCGGAGCTCTAATTATTCCCATAGGTACTCTATGAGAATAAGATCAGCGCTCTGTGCTGGCCAGTCCACACACGATACGGAATTATCGTCAAACTACGCAGTAACAGTCTTTGCTTTATGACTCGGTACATTATCCTGCTGGTACCAACAAGGCTCGGTTTCGTAGTATTGCCACATAGTTGGTAGGGTATAATTGTCCAGAATATCGCGGTAGACGTGCTGTTTAACAGGTTTGCCCACGATAACCAATGGGCCGGGACCATACCACGAAAAACGCCCCTACACGGGTACACTGCCAGCTCCAAACTTGACAGTAGGAATAGTAAACTGTGGTAAATAGCGTTCCCCGGCTACCGCCATACGCACACGCGGCCATCAGACTGATGGATCGCGTATCTGGATTCATTATCCCATAGGACTTATGAATCCAGATACGCGATCCATTCAGTGTTCTACGGTCCACAGTAAATGTTCTTTACACCATGCTAAACGACGAGTAGCATTCCGAATGGAGATGAAATGCTTATGAGCAGCCGAACGACCACGGTAAACAATGAAATGAAGTTCCTTGCGAATGGTACATGTACATACCGAGTTTTCAGCATTTTTACTCACCTGTACACTGATGTCTTTTGAAGTACTCCGTCGATTAGCTTGAACGACTCTCCTGAGGCTTCGACGTCCTCTATCACTGATTTTCCTTGGTCTGTCGGCACGCCATGTGTTTTCCACTTATTTAGTACATCCAAAACAGTTGACTTAGGTGAGTTTAAACGCCTCTCGGTTTCTCTTATGGACAAGACACTAATACGTAAGCAGCCGCACGACCACGGTTACCCATGGAATGGATTTCTCTGTGAATGGTACGTGTACATACAGAGGTTCAGGCATTTTTACTCAACTGTACACTGAGGTCGTGTGCAGTACTCCGTCGATTAGCTGTAACGACTCTCTTGAGGCTTCGACCTTCTCTATCACTGATTTTCTTTGGTCTGCCGGTACGTTTTGCTACTTCAAGCACGCCATGTATCTTCCACTTATTCAGTACCTCCAAACCGTTGACTTGGGTATGTTTACACGCCTCTCGGTTTACCTCACTGACAACCCACTAGTATAACACCCAAAAATATTTCCTTTCTCAAAGTCAGTTCTCTCCCGCCGCGACATGTTCACTCAACTTCACAGTGCGATATGATCACGGTCAGCTACAAGCTTGCTTTTATACCGCTTGCAGCTATACCGCGCATCTTAACAACGCAGCGGATCCGTTCCTTTGCTTTTGAAGTGGTGTCAGGTGACTTTTTTCAATATAGTGTACATTTTTTACGTTGAACAATGTAAACAGAAAAAGATGTACGTTTACTCACTAGGTAAATCTAGATTAATGACAACATTCATGTCAATATTTCCCAAATTGGAGGAGCTATAATATTAGAAAAAGAAAACAAAAGCATTATTTTTAGGATGGCCGTGCTATGCGTGCGAACTGTCCTGTACATCGCGGAGGAGGGAAATTGAAAAATGTAAGACAAACATTAGACGGATTTACATCTATAGGACGCAGCACTTTTCTAATTTGTGAGTATTCAGGTACACAATCACGGCAATTAACATATTCGATGAAGCGGTAAAACGTATGACATGCTCTATCGTACTTCTCTCAGTTCGATCCAAACAGAATCTGTCACGTCCCTTTAAATCATGATTAATTTATTAACTATTTGAGAAAGGTACGAAGAGTGGTTTTTCACAGTTACCTGGTCGGGGTAGTGAGATATTGATATTTGAGAGTGACGAGAGCGTAGTTTAGAAACGCTAAATCTATAAATCGACTGTTTCTGCCTTTGAAGTTGCCTTTTAAAGCAGAGACTTAGTGAATTCTCTTTCTTTCTCTCTCTGTCTCTTTCTCTCTCTCTCTCTCTCTCTCTCTCTCTCTCTCTCTCTCTCTCCCTCCCTCCTTGAGCTCCCTTGCAGAGTTCTCTCCCTCGATGACGTTGAGCACTCGATCGCGCACTCCCGATCACATGAGGTACTCTCTCGCTAGAGTGTGAACTGAGCCATGTACGACGCATTCTCACTTCTCCCTCTTGGGGCTGGGGAATCGGGTCTCTTGTTCTTTTACTTTATTGTTCTCAGAAAAGGACGAGAACAGAGCTATCGTCAACGTTTGTTGTCTGGTGGCCTTCCCTGGATATAAGGAAGTGGGAAACAATCGTAAGGACAAACATACGTTGACTCACTACTTCCAAGTTACGGTTCTGAGTTGTTTTTTTTTTTGTTGTTTCATTGACTGTCTACCGCTGTTTGTCAGACGTTTTTCAAGATGTTTATACACTGAGTGGTCACTTTATTATGACCACCCTCTCACGACTTCGTTGGACCACTTTTTGCCTTTCATACTGTGTCGATTCTTCGTGGCATGGACTCCACGAGATGTTGATAGGTGGTTTGTGGAATCTAAGACGCATGCTTGATGAATAGCACTTTCCAGGAGTGTGAGATTGCAGGGTTGTGGATCCAACTGTCTGATGGTTCGTTCAACTTCATCCCACAAATTCTCAATGGGGTTTAGATCTGGAGATTGTGGGGGCCACCTAAGCAAAGTAAAAAAACTCACCGGCATGTTCCTGAAACCAATCCTGTACAATATGAGCACTATGGCAGGACGCATTATCTTTCTGAAAGTAGCCATCACCATTGGGATAAACCATCCACATGACAGGATGCACGTGGTCCGCAACGGTGTTTAGATATGATGTACCAGTCAGACGTTGATCAACATGAGTTAAAGGGCCCAAAGCATGCCAGGGCCGCCCCGGTGGCGCAGTGGTCTAAGGCGTTGTCCTCTGATCATTCGTCCGAAAGGGGTCCGGGTTCGAATCCCGGTGAGGCATGGATGTTGTGTTTGTCTTACGGCACTGGCTCCCTCCCTTCCCTGGAACCAGTGACCCTAAATTAGGGGCGGGCGACTTCTTATAGCCCATTGAGTTGCTCACGGTGGTCGTTAAACCTCCAATCAAAAAAAAAAAAAAAAAAGCATGCCAGGAAAACATTCACCAAACCATAACGTTGCCTTCACCAGCTCGAAGGCTTGTAGCAATGCATTTTGGAGTCCATGCTTTCGTGCTGTTTCTGCCAAATTCTCACTCTGCCATCGGCATGGTGCAACTGAAAACGTGATTCATCGGACCACATAATTTGTTTCCAACTATCGACTGTCCAATCCTTTTGCCCCTGTGCGAACTGGAGACGTTTTATCTTGTTAACTGCAGACTGTAAAGGTGTTCGAACAGGCCTTCGGCTGCCATATCCTATCCGATGCAGTGTACGGTGAACAGTGCGTGCAGAGATCATTTGAAGGGATAAGATGGTCTGTAATTTGCTGCCCTGTTACTCTTCTGTCACCAGTTACCAGTCTGCCCTTTTTATACTTGCCTCGCCCTCTGGCGGCAACAGCGTGCAGCCACAGCTCATTTGCTTAAAACTGTCAGGTGGTCATAATAAAGTGGCCACTCAGTGTATAATACCCAATAATGTTTCCTTTCTCAAAGTCAGTTCTCTCTGGCCGCGACATTTTCACCCAACCTCACAGTGCGATATGATCGCGGTCAGCTGCAGGCTTGTTTTCATACAGTTTGCATCTGTACGGAGCATCTTAACAACGCAGCGGATCTGTTCATTTGCTTTTGAAGGAGTGTCTGGTGACTTTTGTCAATACAGTGTATGTTTTTCGTGTCAGGACATACCAAAGGTATAGTGTATACACCCGGCTTTTCTTTTTCACAATTTGATATCATAGCTTGATATCAGCTGACTACACCACAAAAATAAACGCATTTAATACGTTATGTTTTTCATGATCATTCAAGTCTGGTGTGTTCAAAATAAAGTTACATAAAATATAGTTTATAAAACAAAGCGCAGCAAGGAAGGAAATATAGACAAGCCATAGCGTCAAATATGATCAGTGGAGTGCTTGAAAATGCATGCAAAGCGGGAATAGTTCCACCCCGGTTGTGCAGCGGTCTAAGCGCTTGCTTATGACCAGTCGTCTGAGAAGGGTCCGAGTTCGAATACCGTGAGACATAGATGCTGTGTTCGTCTTATGGAACTGGCTTTCTCCTTTCCCTGGAACCAGTGTCGCGAAATTAGTAACGAGCGAATGCTTATATCCCATTCAGTTACTCTTGGTGGTCGTTAAACTTTCAATCAAAAAAAAAAAAAAAAAAAAAAAAAGGATTAGTAAGTTAAAGTGTAATTTATCTTGAATTTAGTATTTTTCTTTCTTATTAAATGGTTAGCAACTGTGATTCATTATCCCAGCAAAAACACAAGTGCTGGGAAACTGCTGGCCACCAGCTGGCAGTGATGGGTCACTGCTGGCTGAAATCTGCCGCTCACGGCCCGGTAGTGGTCCGTTGGTGGCAGCGCTATCAGTTGGCGAGCCATTGATGGCCCTGCAGCATCGCCGTGAATTGTGGGCCTCCAAGCAAGTGCCACTAGTGGCCCGTTGCTAGCAACCAATGCAACCCCCAACAGCAGGTGGAAGCATCGGAACTGCGCATGCGCAGAAGCAACACTTGCTGTGTCTCTCATGGTACCAGTTAGTTGAAGACGACGCTATCGCCATAGTGTTATTTTAGTGGATGTTAAAAAAAAATCCATATGTGCATGGAGAGGCGAATTAATTTCCTAATGAAATTTTACGTCGACGAAGATATCAGATTAAGCCGTGAAATACTAGATTACAGCCATGAAATACACCCACTCCATTCCCATGAATAACAATTCATGGAATGGAGTGGATGAATAACAAGAAAAACTTTGAAACCGCTTGAAACACATATCCTGGAAAACCATTAAAATAGCGTTTGTTGGGGAAAAAAAAGAATTATACGCGTACAAAATTTATTAACTATTTGAAAGAAAAAAAGCAACGCTATGTGGTGTACTCATCCATGGGTTGAATATACAAGACTGGGAGGAATTCGCTTCTAAAAATAACGAGAAGTAAAATAAAATATATGTTACTCTTTAAAACAAATGTAGCTTCGGACAACGGAAAGGAAAGACACAACGTTAAAAATGTAACAGAATGTGACATGAACCCGGGTAAATATATATTTATTCAACAATCTCTTTTCAAGACTGCAAGGACAGCACAAAACTTTGGAAAGCGACTCTAAGTATGTACACGCCTTAAAAATGAGTGAAGTTCCCTTAAGGTAAAAGAAAAAACTATCGTTACGTTGAAAAAATTAATTTATCAATTATATGAAACTGACTTTTATGAAAAATAACTCTCAATATTGTAAAATCAAAGAGGGAAGCTTTCGATTACAAATTGCATAGCAAACAGATAGCTTCCAGCACATGTCCGAGCGTAGTGAATTAGTCCGGTCGGTAGCGAGCGCGGTTTCCACGCAAACGGCAAACGGGCATTTTTCCTGTCTGTTGAGAAAATTTCCCCAGCGCAGTGCGTTAATTCACAAGCTTTGTAAGGGTAGAAAAAAATTGTAGCTTTGTGAAACTGCGGTTACATTTTTTTATTATTATGGCTACTACTGGGAAATTGGCGGACAAGATTCGGCAAGCCACCAGTTACGTCACGTGGTTGCTGGCTGCCACTAACGGCACACTAGCGGACCACATTTGGCTAGCCATCATTTTGGCACGTGCTTGCAGGGCCACTGAAGGGCCACTTGTGGCAGCTACTGCCTGTAATGGACCACTGATGGCCCTGTTGTGGCATACGACAACTGATGGGGTGCCAACTGTTGGCCTGAACTTCTGGCCCTTCTGTGGACCGTTCGGACATTTTATTGACGGTTCGGCAGCGGCAACATAGTGCTGGGCCAGCAAAGACTGTTTTTGCTGGGATGTAATTTTTCTATTCCTTTTTAAAAAGGTGAAATTTATTTAGGCCCCCAGGTGGCGCAGTGGTTTAAGCGATGGCTTCTGATCATTCGTCCGAAAGGGGTCCGGGTTCGAATCCCGGTGAGTCATGGATGTTTTTTTTGCCTTAGGGCACTGGCTCTCTCCCTTCCCTGGAACCAGTGTCCCTAAATTAGGGACGGGCGACTGCTTATAGCCCGTCGAGTAGCTCACGGCGGTTTTTAAACCCCCAACCAAAAAAAAAAAGTTAGTTAGCATTGTTAGTTCCGTTGGTAGTGAATTCCAGTAATGAGGACCAGCGTAGTTTTAAAATGAATCTGTTGAATATCGGTTTTAGTTCGTGTGTCGTGTGTCTGTGGAATTATTTTTATTATATCAGCGTGCATATTATTTTGGACATTGTACGCACGTTTCTGAAGAATGAAGCGTAGAGTTCTACACATTTCTTTGGGATACGCCTTGATCCCTACTGAATCTGCGTGTGGAGGATTAAAGATTTTTACCGTAATATTTGTATGTATGTACGACGCTCTGAGCAGAAGCTGCGGCAGGCCTAACGACGACGTTAATCTTTGCTCGGCTGCCATTTTGCTGGCGGAAGAGTACAACACAAAGGGGGAACGTTCTTGCCAGGCTCCGTTGAATTGCTTCCTGTACGTTTGTCAGTCTTTGCCGATGTCGCTGGTCTCCAGTCACGTTCTTAATCACGTTCCAGGAAAGGGACAGAACCAGCGTGGTAAGATAAACACAGCATCGATGTCTCACCGGGATTCGAACCCGGACCCATTTCTTAGGAATCCTCAAAAGCCAACACTTAGACAACAGCGCCAACAAGGAAGCAAAATATATTTTCATCTGATGTTCGATTGGCAAACGGTTTTCCCTGTAGAAAGATGTCCATGTGATTGAGGATGAAGTGGTCCGTAGGGAAGAGCTCAGATGAATAAGGTGGTTGCGTAAGATTTCGTACCTCCACTGGTGCTGTTTCTGGATGGTGTGGCATTAAGCCAGAGATCTCAATTTACGAGGGTTGTACCGAAAGTCAACTTTTATAGTAACTGAAAGAGTTCGTTGAAATTGCACATGTTGGTAGAGTAACTCTTTCTCTATACAAAGGTACTACTCAACATAGTCTTCATCCCAAGCGATGCATTTGCGCCATCGTTGAACCCAACTCTCGAATCCTCTTTGAAAACATTCAGGTGTGGACTGTTGTACCAACTTCTTCTCAGCCACTTTCACCTCATCTGCGTGACCAAATCGTTGTCCCCGGAGACTGTCCTTCATTGGACCGAACATGTGGAAGTCGGAGGGTGCCAGATCTGGGCTGTACGGTGGAGAGAGGGCCACCGACCAGCCTAATTTGCTGATCGACTGATCTGTTGGCAAGGATGTGTGTGGCCTCGCATTGTTCAGGCTGAATGTGGATACTTTTCGGATTATTGTCCGGTCTCTTCCTCCTTATGTCCGGTCTCTTCCTCCTTCCACGTTCCAGAAACTCAAGGAGAATGACACCCCTGTCATCCCAAAAAACTGTCACCATGACTTTATGTGCTGACATCTGGATCTTGAACTTCTTAGGCCTTGGTGAAGAGGTGTGACGTCATTTCATGGATTGATTCCTTGTTTCCGGATCGTAAATATACATCCACGATCCATCCCCTGTCACCAGTTCGGAGACAAAACTTGTCTTCATTGAATTAAAACCCTTCCAGCAGATCAGAGCATAGTTCCATCTTTCTCTCCTTCAAATCGGGTGTGAACCTCCGAGGTACACCACTTTGCACACACTTTCCAATAGTCTTCCATCTTCTGTATTGCATTGTGACCAAAGTCCAGTTGTGCAACAAGCTCAAGGACTGTGACTTGTATTTCCGCGCGAACCAATTCATCCACTCGCTGATGATTCGCGTCAGTGGTCGCAGATGATGGTCTCCGAATGCGTGGTTTGTCTTCAATGCTGGATTCCGGTTCTTTAAACTTCTTCATCCATCTGTGCACATTGCCCTTGTCAATGGTGTCATTTCTTCAACATTTTGTAGCCTTCTGTAGATGTCGGACAGCCTGCACCCTTCCTTGGTCAAGTACTCAGTGACACCACATTGCTTCTGCTTGGAATCCATTATTTACCTGCAATGAAGACGGAAGGTTACTATTGAAGAAGAGTTACTCTACAAACATGTACAATTTGAACGACTTCTGTCAGTTAATAAAAACGTTATGCCCACTTTTGCATTACTTTCGATACAACCCTTGTAAATGTATCGACTCACGGCAGTTTTCCATGCATAATAGAAAGATCGTGACAATATCGGGCTAGAGTGATGGTTTGACCTGGAGGTAAGAAATAGGAATGGATCATCCCAGTTATGGGCAACTAAACCCTGACCTGTGTCTTGTTTAGATCGAATACCTGCCTCTGGGTGTTTCTGGCATCCACGCGATCCAGCCATTACGCCGAACATCGGCGATTGTCATGCAAAATCTTTTTCTCATCACATGTAACTGGGGCGTCTCAGAATACCGTTCGTTTAGTTACATATAAGCAGAGAAGAGCAGACATCATATCGTCGTGTTTTGTGCTGTTTCGTACTCTCACACGAAACCCAAACACGTAGCCATCTACTTTCCTCTTTTACGTTCACACATACAGGAGTGGACAAAGAAACTGGAACACCTGCGCAAATAGCACCTCACGTGCTACGCCTCTGTATGCGCTATCTGGTGGTCAGCTTGCGTCTATTTTGCAGTCGATCAACGAGAGCAGAGTGTGGAAGATTGCATTGGAAGAGCTGTAGCTCAGCCGGACGTCAAAAAGTGCGATCCACACAACATAATGGGAGAGATATCCGAGTTTTGAAGAAAAGAGATCGTTGGTGCGTGTCTCGCCGGTGCATCTGTGTCCAAGACAGCAAGGTTTTGTGGTGTATCGCGGATCACGGTATCCAGAATTATAATTGCATACCAGCAAGAGGGAAGAACCACATGCAATAGGAGTAACTGTCCAAATCGTCATCATCGATAACTCTTTTTTGTCTCCCCTTGTTCATTTTCGGGGCTCATATAGCGGGACAGGAATAGCAAAGTGACATTGTGTCTGCAAAATGCTGCATAGTTTACTTCAATTCTCTCAGCCAGTTGCCGTATTGTTTAACGTGGATCCGTTTCAGTCAATGCCTCCAAATCGTCATCATCGATAGCTCCTTCTGGCCCACCACGCGAATCTTTTTCGACACTCCTATCGCAAAATCGCCGCCCCGACAGCGCAGTGGTCTAAGCGATGGCTTCTGATCATTCGTTGGAAAGGAGTCCGAGTTTGAATCCCGGTGAGGCATGGATATTGTGTTTACCTTACGACACTGGGTCTCACCCTTCCCTGGAGTCAGTGGCCCTGAATTAGGGACGGATGACTGCCCATTGATTTGTCCACGGTTGTCGTTAAACCTCCAATCAAAAAATTCAAATTTTTTTGCAAGAATGGAACTTAAAAATCGGGCGGTTTTGTCTTACTTTCAGAAACGGTGGCAGCCCCGGTGGCGCAGTGGTCTAAGGCGCTAGCCTCTGATCATTCGTCCGTAAGGGGTCCGGGTTCGAATCCCGGTGAGGCATGGATGTTGTGTTTGTCTTACGGCACTGGATCTCTCCCTTCCCTGGAACCAGTGACCCTAAATTAGGGACGGGCGACTGCTTATAGCCCATTGAGTTGCTCACGGTATTCGTGAAACCTCCAATCAAAAAAAAAAAAAAAAAAAAGAAACGGTGCCTTCCCCAAATACTGTAGTGATGTTGCGAGCTACTTACGATGCACGATGTCCAAGTTTAGAAACGCGTGAGAAGATGACACGGCCGCCCCGGTGGCGTAGTGGTCTAAGGCGTCGGCCTATGATCATTCGTCCGTAAGGGGTCCGGGTTCGAATCCCGGTGAGGCATGGATGTTGTGTTTGTCTTACGGCACTGGCTCTCTCCCTTCCCTGGAACCAGTGACCCTAAATTAGGGACGGGCGACTGCTTATAGCCCATTGAGTTGCTCACGGTGGTCGTGAAACCTCCAATCAAAAAAAAAAAAAAAAGAAACGGTGCCTTCCCCAAATACTGTAGTGATGTTGCGAGCTACTTACGATGCACGATGTCCAAGTTTAGAAACGCGTGAGAAGATGACACGGCCGCCCCGGTGGCGTAGTGGTCTAAGGCGTCGGCCTATGATCATTCGTCCGTAAGGGGTCCGGGTTCGAATCCCGGTGAGGCATGGATGTTGTGTTTGTCTTACGGCACTGGATCTCTCCCTTCCCTGGAACCAGTGACCCTAAATTAGGGACGGGCGACTGCTTATAGCCCATTGAGTTGCTCACGGTGGTCGTTAAACCTCAAAAAAAAAAAAAAAAATAATAATAATAATAATAAAATGACACGAATTTGAATCTGATCCATCTTCATTTTCCAAGTAGCACAACCCCACCCCCTTATAACTGATGCCAAATGACCATTTCTTAGCAGGCAGTAGCCTTGAGGCTTTAAATTCACATAAAAAAAAAAAAAAAAAAAAATCCACATCGCGCGAGGGGTTAAATCCTATATGAACTGCCAGCTTCACGAGGTTGCAAATAGTGTCATTTCATCAATGGCAACCTATTGCCACAACATCGGCAAACCAGTTATTTATGAAATTCAGAAGCTTTAACGGCACCAAAACTCCACTGATTTTTAATACACTCTTTGAGAAAAAAAGGGCAACACCCAGAAGCAATCATTCAATTGCGATGAAAACTGGTATGCGCAATGTACATGCCCACACAGCACAAAACGTTTCAGATAAGTATCAAAAATGTTACAATCTTTTATTTTCGTAACACTTTCAGAGATATCTTGCAATTACGTTTCAGCAACATCTATTTTGAAACATGACTCCATGTGCATTACGGTTACGTTAAAAACAGCATTCACCGATACTTCTGCTTTATACACTGGTGTGAAATAATTAAGGACGAAGAGGAAAAATTTGCATAAAAGCGGAACGAGCAGGCAGAACAGAGCGAAAGACCACTCAGGAGATAGACTAGGGTCCGGTCCGGTACGGTAGGGCATGCCCAAATATGCAGCATGCCGTAGGGGGGGGGAGAGTGTCGAATGTGTATAAAGCACACGAGCGGTGTACGCTCAGCAATTCGGTGAAAGCTATTGCACGGTGTACATCGGTTTGAACGACGTCGTGTTGCTGCGACCGTGTTATATGGCCAACAGGCAATCCAGTACACAACATCTGGATGACTTTACCCGAGGTCGCGTCATTGGAAAGTTGGAAGAAGGTCGAAGTGTGACAAGTGTGGCCGAGAATTTCGGGATTGCTCACAGCATCGTTTCACGAGCTTGGAGAGCACTTCAAACGACAGGAACAGCTGTCCGAGAGTTTAGAAGTGGTCGTCCACGAGCGGCGGACGACCGGTATATTGTCCTACAGGCGAGCCCCGCACGGGGATAACTGGTTTCCCAGTTATTTGGGGAGCGGCGCCCCCACGGCCCGAGCTCACCTTGTGACGGAGTACTTTTCGTTTAGTCTTGAACGTTACCATCACCGAAGGGACAGCTGTTCGTCCAGCTGATGGGGGATGGCGTCCCCACGGCCCGAGCCGATTGTTCTCTTATTGTTTTGCTTTTTTCATCTTTCGTTCATATCTTGACATGTACCCGCCTCAGTTGTAGGCTGCTGAGGTTGTGATGAGGCGCCAGCTCCGGGTTTTGTTCCTCGTTCTCTTCCCTGTCTTTTCTCTTTTATGTTACATTTTCTGTTTTTCCGGAGCTGGTTGGCTTAGACCTACCTGCATGTTTGCCGTGTGCGGTGACCCGTACAGGTGGAAATGAGGATGCTGGAGGCTGAGGTATTTGGGGGCCGGGTTGTAGTGTCTCCAGATGCCAACACTCCTCTTTGCCCTCTGCTTCATCCTAAACGGGAGGCCGGGAGCTAACCCACTCCTGGTCAGGAAGTCTGTGGCCGAGTTGCGTCCGGTCTTCTAGCGGCTTGTCGTTCTGTTCGGCTGGGTGAGTTGGGGGGTAGGGTGGGCATGCCAAAGGGGTGTTCTCCGGGCACGGGAAAGTCTGGGTGCACGCTGAGCGTGTGTCTGCCCTACCAACTTGCTATATCCGCTGACTATCCCTAGAGCCGTGTCCTGCGTCCTCTTGGGCTTGCGGACCTCCGGTTCTCCCTCGTTGGGCTCGGTAGTGGGTGGGGAGGTTGGCGGACGAATCTTTTTCTCCCTCATGGCAACACAAAGTGTTTCCCACGCTGTAAATTTGAAGCGCCGTGTGGAGGACGGGTCGCCCTCCTCCACTAAGAAACTACTAACTACGAATTGCAATGCTCTGTTTCTTCTGATTCATTCAGTTGATCCGGCTCAGTCTCTCAGTTCGAAGAGTCCTTTCTGGATTAATAAGGCTCTTCAGGCTGTTGCGGGCTCTCCAAAGAGTGTTAAGAAGCTCCCGTCAGGGGATCTTCTTGTGGAGACATCTCATCCACGTCACAGTGCCACCCTGCTGGAGACGACCGTTCTGCTGGACATTCCTGTGCAGATCTCACCCCATGGTTACCTCAATTCCTCTCGCGGTGTGGTCAACTCCCGCGACCTGCTCGAATGCAGTGATGAGGAATTGTTGGTTGAACTTGGGGACCAACATGTCACTGGGGTTCGGCGTATCCTTTTCAGGCGGGATGGGAAGTCTATTCCCTCCCGGAACGTCGTCCTGACCTTTGACTCACCTACCCTGCCAACTTCCATCAAGGCGGGGTACTTGCGTCTCGATGTTCGGCCCTACATCCCGAACCCCCTAAGATGTTTCAAGTGCCAGCATTACGGTCACTCCCAGCAGTCTTGCCGTAATGTAGCAAAGTGTGGGCGCTGTGGTTCACCTGAACACTCTTTGGCGGACTGCTCCGCTGAGGTGGATCACTGTGTGAATTGTGAGGGTTCCCACTCTGCGTCTTCTAAGCAGTGTCCCAAGTGGATCGAGGAGCAGGCTATCCAGCGCCTGAAGACCACTGAACATCTGTCCTACCCTGAGGCCAGGCGGCGGATTGCTCCTCTTCCTTCCGGCCGACGCTCCTATGCCTCTGTTGTGGTGCAGAAGGCTACTGTTGCGGTTCAGACTGAGGCGGCCATCCCGGCGCGTTGTCCTTATGATTTTGAGGACATCGTCGCTGCTGGAATGGCAGCACTGCAGTCTCGCCGCATTGCATCCAAGGCGACATCTACATCGTCGCCTAAACCTTCTTCGCCGAAAACATCTCCCAGCACAGGGACCCAGGGCACTGCAAGGAAGAAGCCAGAAAAGGTGAAACCCGGCTCATCATCCCCGAAACAGGGCACGCAAAAACAGCCTCTCAACACAGGGAGTAAACACAGCCCTGTGTTGCCTCCAGACACTGCCGATGGGTTGGAGGTGATGGACGACACTGAGACCTTTTAGTCGTCTGTCTTTTCCTTTCTTTCATTTCGTTTTTCATTCTGGCCACGCTCATTCAGTGGAATTGCCGAGGTTTGCGTTCACGCATTGACGATTTAAAGGGCTTACTGTCTTCGCACACACCTGTGTGCGTGTGTCTCCAGGAGACAAAGCTTCGCATGACGGACACTCCTTCGCTGCGGAGACATTCTTTTTTCCGCAAAGATCACCAGGACGGCGTAATTGCCTGCGGGGGAGTGGCCGTCGTTGTTCCTCATGGTGTCCCTGTCACTGCGGTTGCCCTTCGGACGACTTTGCAGGCGGTGGCAGTGCGACTATCTGTGAACACTCTGCTCACGGTGTGTTCCATCTACATACCACCAACTGAAGCTGTAAGCCTTTCGGATCTGGAAGATTTAGTTGACCAGCTGCCGCCTCCTTTCTTCATCTTAGGAGATTTCAATGCACACAGTCCGTTGTGGGGTTCTGCCACTCGTGACTTCCGGGGCCGTGTTGTTGAGTCCCTTCTCTCCAACACGTCCCTCTGTCTCCACAACACCGGAGCAGTCACTTACTTTCATGAACCCACCCGCTCGTACTCAGCCATTGATCTGTCCTTGAGTTCGCCATCCTTCTATCCTGACTGGTCCTGGAGCGTGTCTGATGATCCCCTTGGCAGTGATCACTTTCCCATCTTTCTCCGTCTAGCAGGTGCCGGGTACCGTCATCCTACTCGCCCTGCTAGATGGGCTATCGATCGCGCCAAGTGGGACTCATTCACGGCTTCAGCGACCATTACTCCAGCCATGGTGACCTCGGGTACGATTGATGATGCTGTTGCGGCGGTTACGGATTGTATTGTGCAAGCGGCAGACTCTACCATCCCTAAGTCTTCGACTAATCTTCCACGTTGTCCGCGACCTTGGTGGAATTCCACTTGCAAGGCAGCTCGTCAGGCCCAACATCGGGCTTGGGGTAGGTTTCGTCGGTACCCCACCGACGCGAACCTACTTGCTTTCAGGAGAGCCAAATCTTACGCGCGTTTGGTACGTCGTCGTAGCCAACGGGAATCTTGGATACGCTACGTATCCGGGATTAACACCACTACCAGCTCTAAGATCGTTTGGGACAGGATCCGCAAGATTCGGGGTAAGTACCCTTCTGGGGAAATTTCCATTCTTGAGAGTGGTGGAGGAACGGTTGCTGACGCTCAGGGTATTGCTGACTGTCTGGGCGCCGCATTTTCTTCGGTGTCCAGCAGCCGCAATTACGCTGCTTCGTTCCGGCAGGTACAGCCGCGGCTTGAACGGTCCAAGGTTTCCTTTGGACCGTTTTCCGCTGCCGATTATAACAGCCCGCTGACTGCCGTCGAACTGAAGATTGCCCTGAATCGGTCCGGCCGAACATCTGTCGGACCGGATAACATCCATTATGACATGCTGAAGCACCTTTCTCCGTCCTCTCTTGACTGTCTGCTGGTCCTGTTTAACAGGATCTGGCACGAGCGTGCCTTTCCCGAATCTTGGCGCTCTGCCATTGTCGTTCCTGTTCTCAAACCTGGTAAGGATCCCGCTAACCCGTTGAACTACCGACCAATTGCTATGACGAGCTGCCTCTGCAAAGTTCTAGAGCGCATCATCAATTTTCGTTTAGTTTTTTATTTGGAATCACGTCACCTTCTTTCACCTCATCAGAGTGGTTTTCGGAAATTCCGATCCACCTCAGATCATCATCTACGCCTTGAGACATCTGTCAGAGAGGCGTTTGTCCGGCGTCAGCACATGGTCTCCGTGTTCTTCGATATGGAGAAAGCTTACGACCGCACCTGGAGATACGGCATTCTCCGTGATCTGCACGAGTGCGGATTGCGGGGAAACCTACCATCTTTCATCGCCGGGTTTCTCCAGGACCGGAGTTTCCGTGTGCGCGTCGGGTCGACCTTCTCTGCGTTCTACCCACAAGAGCAGGGTGTCCCTCAAGGCTCCATTCTTTCTGTGACATTGTTCATCCTTCGTGTAAATCATATTTTCACTCTACTTCCTCCGTCGGTTCGTGGCTCCATGTACGTGGATGATCTACAGATCTCTTGCGCATCTGTCAACATGCGCACTATTGAGCGGCAGCTGCAGACGGCCATTAATAAGATCTCTACCTGGGCCTCCCACAATGGATTTGGCTTCTCGACCCAGAAGACCGTTTGCGTGCATTTTTGCCGCAAACGGGGCCTTCACCCTGACCCCAGCCTCCGTCTGGGGTGTTCTACCATCCCTGTGGTGTCAGAAGTCACGTTCCTTGGGCTAACATTTGACCGGGCACTCACCTTCCGACCTCACATCCAGTCCTTAAAGGTGAAGTGCACGAAGTCATTGAGTATCCTGAAGGTCCTCTCTCGAACATCTTGGGGGGCTGACAGGTGCTCAATGCTTCGCATTTACCATTCTCTGATTCGGTCAAAGTTAGACTTCGGTTGCATAACGTACGGTTCGGCACGTCCTTCCGTGTTGCGGCCTCTGGATCCTGTCCATCACCAGGCTCTGCGGCTATGCACTGGTGCTTTCCGTACCTCTCCCGTGCATAGCCTGTATGTCGAGGCCCATGAACCGCCGTTGTGCATCCGACGTAAGCAGCTGTCTCTTCAATTCTTCACCAAGTTGAAGTCTCTTCCTGATCATCCCCTGCATGGTTCCATTTTCCAACCACAATGTGTCCGCCTATTCTCACACCGGCCTTCCTGTGTTCCGACGTTTGGGATTCGGTTGTCGACCTTGGTGCGCGATGCTGGTCTAGACTTGTCAAGGATTGGTTTGACCCGGTTCTACAATGAACCGCCTTGGCAGCCGGTTCAAGCAACAGCTGACCTTTCCCTTTGTGTGTGGCCAAAGTCTTCCACTCCTGCTCTGGTGTACCGGCAGCTCTTTGCCGAGATACTGTCTCTCTCCCGGATTTCGTGCCTGTATTTACTGACGGGTCGAAATCCGGTGAGGTTGTTGGATCCGCATTCGTGTGTGGCGATGCCTCCCATGCTGAGAGGCTTCCGCCTGAATCTACTGTCTTTTCGGCAGAGATGCGTGCGGTACACCTCGCTTTGTGTCACATACGGTCTAGATCTCATCGTCGCGCTTTGATTTGCTCCGATTCCCAGTCCGTCATCCAAATTTTATCTTCTCCAGAGGACACGGACTCACCTGTCATCCGTGATGTCCGTCGTCTTCTTGGAACTTTGGAGGGTGATGGCTTCCTGGTCCGATTCTGTTGGGTTCCTGGCCATGTTGGGATCCGGGGTAACGAGCTGGCTGATCTCTCTGCGAGGTCTGTTTCCTCCATGGCGCCAGCTCGGCTGCCACTGTCTTTCCGAGATTATCGGCCTTTGATCCGGGACTTTGTTCTGGATGAGTGGCAGTCCCTGTGGTCTCAACAGGGCAGCAATAAACTCTATGCCATCAAACCACAGATCGGACTCTGGAAGTCTAGTTTGCGGAAGAACCGTCGTGAGGAGGTTGTTCTTGCGCGTCTCCGCATTGGGCACTGTCGTTTTACTCACCGCTTTTTGCTGTGTGGCGAGAGTGTCCCGGTGTGTGAGGCGTGCGACTGTCGTCTCACTGTCCTTTATGTTTTGTGTACTTGTGTTCGGTTTTGTGATCATCGTTTTCGTCATTTTCACTCTCATCTGTTGGACGAAGGTGCAGCTACGCTGCAAACCATTATTGGCGAAGCCTGCGACATGAAAGCAGTGTTTTCGTTTTTACAAGATATTGACTTTTTTAAACTTATTTAGCTTTTAACCTGTTCACTATCATATTTCATTTTTACCACATCAGCCTGTTTTTAACCTTGTGTACGTTTTTTATTGATTTTGTTTTGTTTTGATGTCTTTTGTTTGGCGCTCTTTGGCCACCCATGGCCCTTGCGCCATTAAAATCTACTAACCAACCAACCAACCTACAGGCGAGAAGAGACAGACGGCAGACAGCGGGAGAAATCCCAAGGCACATGCAGCAGACAACTGGACGTCCGTTATCGCGTTTTACCGTGGCTAGGCGGCTGCACAAAGGTGATCTATTTGCACGACGACCAGTACGGTGTGTGCCATTAACGCCTGCTCATCGGAGACGGCGGTTTCTGTGGCGCCAGGAACACAAGAACTAGACACATCAGCAATGGGGTAGAGTTCTCTTTACGGATGAGAGCCGATTTAATCTGACGAGCTATTCTGGACGTATACACATCTGGAGAGAGCAGGGAACACTCAATGACACCTCCAACATCATCGAAAGGGCCTGTTTTGGAGATGGTGGAGTTCTCGTTTGGGGCGGTATCATGCTTGGTAGTCGTACTGACCTCCACATCTGCCAAGGAGGTTCAGTCACTGGTGTCCGCTGTTGTACCGAGGTTCTCCTGCCTCACGTGCGTCTGTGTAGAGGTGCTGTGGGTCCTGAGTTCCTCTTCATGGACGACAACGCTACACCTCATCGTACAGTGGCTGTAGCAGAGCTGTTGGAGAGTGAAGATATTCAACGCATGGATTGTCCAGCAAGGTCCCCAAACCTAAATCCAATCGAACACGCGTGGGACCTTTTCGTGAGACGCTTGGCAGCACGTCACCAGCCGCCATCAACAATTCCGCAGCTGCGATTGGCGCTACAAGAGGAAAGGGCCGCGATGCCTCAACAGCTCCTTGACAACCTCGTCCTCAGCATGGACACACGTTGTAAATCCTGCAACGCAGTCAGGGGTGATCATATCCGCTACTAAAGACTGGATTTTTTTGGCAGCCTCCGGTCACATAGACGTTTCTGTCTTCCTTCCAGTTCTGCTCGAAGCTACTTTTTTAATAAAGTGCCTTTGTATCCTTTGGATTCCTTGTTTGGCCGTTTTTGCTCACTTGTCCCATATTCTTACATCTTGGGGATCTTATGGCGTGATTTGAGTCGATGTTGGAGCACTTCTTCAAGACGTCACATTCGAAAAACCGTGTCGTCCTTAATTTCTGCACACCAGTGTAGTTTCTATTGCACATAATTGCTACCTTGATGTTAAATGTGCATGCGCTTTTATGCCATTTCACCGAAGCACTCTCGTAGTCGTATTTCCACGTGCTACTGGTATATTCTTTCGTGATACTGTCGTACTCCAGTTAGCTAGTTAGTTGATTTAATATTTCATCCTTCTCTTTTTGTGATCCAATGCGGTCCTTGAGACCGGACCTGGATTGTTAAGGGTTAATAATTAGCATATTCGGCCTTTAAGTGCTTGCATGCGGAGTTTCATCAGAATCGAACGACTTCGCTGGGGGTTTTCATCTTTTTTTTTTTTTTTTTTTTTTGCGGGCAGTGTATTTATTTTATTTTAAGAAATGTTAAAGCTCCATCAGTAGCGAAACTAAATTACTTTACAAATCTTACGGACAATTCTACTTCAAGGGTCAAGAGGCTAGAATTAAACGGAAAGTTTTGTTTCTTAGGTTATTTAGATATTTTCCTACAGGAGAACGAAATCGAAATTTCCTGCGTGTTTTTTTTTTTTGTTTATTTGTTTGTTTTTCTGCGAAAAATTAATTTTCTTAACGAAATAAAAAAATTCCGTGAATTAAATCATTGATTTTAATGAAATATTAGAGGCTAACAAATTGGGCCGTACGAATAAAATGGCCGAGAAGGTCTCTTTTAACGTTCACGTTATTGGAAACTGAAATTTTAATCCGAACAATATTATGATGAACGTAGCAAGCAACAAATATAATGAAAGCATCTTTATTTAAGCTGCTGTTGAGAAATACAAATCTTTCACTGATGGCCCCGGAAATGCCTCGAGGTCATTAAATGCATCCTCCAATTCCCTTTAGAAACGGGGGTAACAAAGTTCCTACTGGTCTTATCATTAATCAAGGATTTTCCATTCGTTTTTTTTTTTTTTTTTTTTTTTTTGAAAATCTCTCATACTAATCCAGATGCAAGACCGTAGACGAGTAATTCCTCTCTCTCTCTCTCTTTCTCTCTCTCTCTCTCTCTCTCTCTCTCTCTCTCTCTCTCTCTATCCCTCTCTCTCTCTCGTCCAATAGTTCACTATAATTAAAAATACGGAAAAAGATTTAAAAAATTGCACGGGAAATGATATCAACGCTAGATACTGTGTACATGATTAACACAGAATATTCGATGCATAACTTTGAAAAAATATGAGTGGTACACATTGATGTTGAATTAAATCGCTTACTGCATCGAAACTAATAAGCCAAGGCTCACGGCGAACTTCATCACGAGTTCTTAAGCCATCAATGATTCAGCAATAATATGCCATATTTGAAGAGACGTATCATCGTCGTCAAATATTATCAATCCACTGCTGGACGAAGATCTCCCCAAAGTTTCTTCCACAACGATCTGTCTTGTGCCAGTCTCCTCCATGTTACGCCCTCACACTTTCGAATTTCACCCACCCATCTCCCATGTGGTCTTCTGGGTCTTTTCTTGTCCCTTGGAATCCAGTCTAAAATTTCAGCCGTCCATCGATGGTGTGTCCTTCTGGCAATATGTCCAGCCCATTTCCATTTCAGTGATTTTACTCTGATCATGAGGTCTTCTACTCTTGTCATTTTTCGGATCCACGAGTTTCTCTTCTTATCTCTCCTGGTTACACCAAGCATGCACCTCTCCATGCTGCATTGAGTTGTCTGCAGCCTTTGTATGTCTCTTTTAGTTAAGGTCCACGTCTCTGCACCATACGTAAGCACTGGAAGGATGCACTGATCAAGCACTTTTCTTTTAAGACATAATGGCATATTGCTCTTGAAAATTATGCTGTTTCTTCCAAAAGCTCTCCGCGCAAGTTTTGTACGCCGACTAATTTCTTCATCAATGTGACCCTCACTTGATATCTGCTGTCCAAGATAAATGTAGGTATTGGTTATCTCCAGCTTTTCCCCATCCATCGATAAATCTTCATTTTCTGTAAAAGCATTGTACACCGCTTAGGTCTTCTGAAAGTTAATTTTTAATCCCACTTCTTTACTCTTTTCAGCAAGTTCCTGGATCATACTCTGCAGCTCTGATGGGGTAGTTGCAGAAATGACTACGTCATCAGCAAAATGAAGGTGGGTTAGATAATCTCCGTTAATCTTTCCCCCTTTGCCTTCCCAGTTCAATGATTGAAAGACATTTTCCAAAGTGGCATTAAAGAGTTTGGGAGATATAGTGTCTCCTTGTTTCACTTCCTTTCCGATTGAGACAAGGTGACACTATATCTCCCAAACTCTTTAATGCCACGTTGGAAAATGTCTTTCAATCATTCAACTGGGAAAACAAAGGGATAAGTTCTTAAGCCATGAATGATTCAGCAATAATATGCCATATCTGAAGAGACGCATCATCATAATTATCATTGATGATGATGCGTCTCTAATGATGATGTGCAAGAGACGCATATAGCATATTAAATCCGTTTATTTTTGTGGTAAACACAAAGATTCGCCAAGCTTTAGCACTCCACTAGGAGGGTTTTTCAAGGCAACAGTAGACATAAAACTGCAGGGAATTAGAACACGTAAGAAGCAAAGACGATTTTTTGAAAATAGCATGGGTAACATCACGAATAGTGTCCCGTGAGCTTTTATCACGCAATTATACGGCGTGTTTCTATCTTTTAATAACGCATGCCAAAGCATTGGTAGTTCAATAGAGACTATATCATTGCGGGCTAGTTTGCTAGAAAGGATTTGGGCTGTTTCTCTGATGGCAGTTTCTTTAAAGTTCGTGTAAAAAGCAATTCTTCTAATACTATTTTACATACAGGAGCAGCCGATGAATGCATGACTTCTCCTGCGAGGGACGTACTCTGCATGTTGGCACTTCGAACTATTTTTTTTTTTTTCATTTTTTTTCTTTTTTTGAACACTTTCATGTGTTTTTTGCACCTGTAAAGGATGTTCTACGTATAAAGAGAGAAACTTCATTTGAGGTAATCTCCAAAACTACTGAACAGATTTGGTTAAGCCTTTCACCGTTGGGGAAACTTATTTCTTTCCGGGTGGACATAAGCAATTTCGTCTATTTTTTATTTATTATTTTTCTTTTTTGGCTGTATTGCTGAGTCAAATTGCTTTCAAGTAGTTCCCGATCTTCGGTGTATCCTTCCGCTTTGTTTACATACAACCTGATCACACCAAACGTGAAAGAAAGTAGTTGACAATAATATACGGAACGTTTTAAACTAATCTCGAAAACTACTGGACCGATTTGGATAATTCTTTCACCGTTGGGAAGCGTACTTCTTTCCGGTGGACAAAGGCTATTTCGTTTATCTATACTGATGCTAATCTTATATCATCATCATCATCATCATCATTGTCAACCATTATCAATCCACTGCTGGACGAAGGTCTCCCCAAGTTTCCTCCACAACGGTCTGTCTTGTGCCAGTCTCCTCCATGTCACCCCTGCATACTTTCGAATTTCATCCATCCATCTCCCATGTGGTCTTCTTCTGGGTCTTTTTCTGTCCCTTGGAATCCAATCTAAAATTTCGGCTGTCCATCGATGATCTGTCCTTCTGGCAGTATGTCCAGCCCATTGCCATTTCAGGGATTTAACTCTGATCATTATGTCTTCCACTCTTGTCATTTTTCGGATCCACGAGTTCCTCTTTTTATCTCTCCTGGTTACGCCAAGCATGCACCTCTCCATGCCTCTTTGAGTTGTCTGCAGCCTTTGTATGTCTCTTTTAGTTAAGGTCCACGTCTCTGCACCATACGTAAGCACTGGAAGGATGCATTGATCAAACACTTTTCTTTTAAGACATAATGGCATATTGCTCTTGAAAATTATGCTGTTTCTTCCAAAAGCTCTCCAGGCAAGTTTTATACGCCGATTAATTTCTTCATCAATGTGACCCTCACTTGATATCTGCTGTCCAAGATAAACGTACGTGTCTGTTATCTCCAGCTTTTCTCTATCAATCGATAAATCTTCATTTCTTGTAAAAGCATTGAACATCACTTTCGTCTTCTGAAAGTTCATTTTTAATCCCACTTCTTTACTCTTGTCAGTAAGTTCCTGGATCATACTCTGCAGCTCTGATGGGGTAGTTGCAAAAATGACTACGTCATCAGCAAAACGAAGGTGAGTTAGATAATCTCCATTAATCTTTATCCCTTTGTTTTCCCAGTTCAGTGATTGAAAGACATTTTCCAATGTGGCATTAAAGAGCTTCGGAGATATGGTGTCACCTTGTCTCACTCCCTTTCCAATTTTTATGTGTGTTTTATTTTCAAACCGCCGAATCTTTGCACTTGCATTTTCATAGATGTTATTAATAATATTAATGTATGCATCTTCAATACCGCAGGTTTTCAGAGCCATTGTAACTGCTGATGGTTTTACCGAATCAAAGGCTTTTTCATAATCGATAAAAGCCATGCACAATGGAAGTTCATATATAAAATCTTATATATAAAACACAAAACGTCTGTTTGTCTGAAGCAGCAAAAACTCTATAACGGCGAACTGTGGCATCGTGAAATTCACATAGCTTATTAATATAGTAATTTCTAGCTCAACGCTACTATTTTAAGATATCTACGTTGTTCCGTTCGCGAATTATGAATTAATTAACAAGCTAATCAATAAAGTCAGCGTCGTTTGCTACGTCATCGTTATGCTGTTCCAAATCTGAAAGCACGTGACTGCATTCATCGCCGCGGCACGTCCAAAGATGTTTCTATTCTTTGAGAACCGTGCATAAACAAAATGCAAAAACGAACTTTGCGAAATCTTAACGAAACGGGTTGACCTTTTTATCAACACCGTGAATTGGTAATTTGGTAATAAGAGGAGTATCTCAAAATTTCACCGGAATCCCGTCAAAACTTTTTAAAATAGGAATGGAATTTTTAATTCATCGCTAAACAGAAATATATACGCAGAAACGGTTAATAAATTTTTTACGGCTAATTTAAAAAGTGAATTGCCAATTCTGGCGAAATTTGGAGGTCATGTTCCTATTAGCAATTTAAGGTGTCCATCAAAATTTCAGCCAGTTTCATAAAATAGATACGTTTTTGACTTTTTTTTTATCCCAGAGATTCGCCTCTCAAAGACGTCTGAAACACCTGTTCCAAATATGAAAGCACGTGACTGCATTCATCGTCTCGTCACATCCACAGATGTTACTATTGTTTGAGAACTGTGCATAAAAAAATGCAAAAACGTACTTTGCGAAATCTCAACGAAACGAGATGAAATTTTTATCACCACCATGAATTGGTAATAAGAGGAGTCCATCAAAATTTCACCGGAATCTGGTCAAATCTTTTTAAAAAAGGCATGGAATTTTTAATTCATCGGTAAACAGAAATATATACGCAGAAACAAAGATACGTTTTTAACTGTTTTATACCAGAGATTCGCCTCTCAAAGACGCCTGAAACTGAAAGCACGTGATGCATTTGATCGTCGATAACAAATTGTTAACGAATTTTGTTCAGTCAGTGTCCTAATTCTGTGTCTCCGGGACGCGTGTTAAATAATTCTTAACGCTTTTGGTCCGTTTGATTCTACAGATCCCATACATTCTGTACATTTCGTTGCTTTAATTCTGGACAAATATTTGTGACAGCAATGTACGGCCAATGGCTGAAATAATCATATTATGAATAAATAATTTATCACCGAATTTGTGAAATCAGCTTTTTTCTTTCTTGCAAGCATCAATTTCTTTCCCGATTTTTTCAGTGACGTATAAGGTAATATGAAATAAATAAGCCTAAATCCCAGGCCAAGCCGGATAGTAAAGCTAGTAATACATATATAAAGAGAGAAACTTTGTTTGGGTGTTCGAGGTATTCATGAAAACTACTGAACCGATTTGGATAATTCTTTCACCGTTGGCTATTTTGTTTTTTTTCATTATTTTTGGCTGTACTACCGAATCAGATCGCTATCAAGTAGATCCCGATTTACCGTGTATCGCTCTGCTTTGTTCATATACAACATGATCTCACACAACGTGAAAGAAAGTAGTTAACGATTCTTTCACCGTCGGGAAGCTGATTTCTTTCCGGTGTATATATGCTGTGTTTCGTTTATTTTTAGCACGTCTTTTGTAAAACAGGATCGTGCTTCTGTTATCGGTTTGTCGGTCCGTCCGTCCGTATGTACCCACGATATCTCAGCAACTATTAGTCCGATTTGAAAAATTCTTTTTGCATTGGGAAGATTGAAATATGCAAATGAGGATCCTTTATTTCGTTTTTTTTTTTTACGATGTACAATTTCGCCGGTAGAGGGCGTAAATGCAGATGTCGAATTAAAAATACGTTTTATTCCACATATTTGCTTCTAAACATCCGATTTAAAAAAAATTTATATCTTTCGATTTCATTTATGTCTAAGAGTATTTCAGATATAGTTACTTTTTCAAATTACACATAGATTTTCCGCTAGGAGGCGTAAAAGTAAATTACATTTTCCCCGATAACTCTTCTTCTAAAACTCCGATTTGAAAAACTTTTCTTCAGCGGATACATCTCCTGGTGGGAAATCTTTTGCATATAATTTCAAATTTTTGGCAAAAAATACTCTGGCCACCAGGGGGCGTAAGTGTTAATTTTTGCTTCTGATTTATTTGCCATAAAATCGTAGCTTCTGAAATATCGATTAAAAAATTCTTTCGTGGACTGATGCCACTCACATCGATAAACCTTTTCCGAATATGTTCTTCTTAAAATATTCCACATTTTCTCCGCCAGGGGGCGTAGATGTACATCTTATTTTTGTCAATATCTCTACTTCTAGGAGTCCGATTTGAAAAATCCTCATTTGTTGGATAGTGTTTTCCGTGTTACATGTTTTATATAAATTCAAAATTTTCAAGTAATTCATAGACTTTCCGCTAGGGCGCGTAGCGTTAAATTGCGTTTCCCCCTATATCTCTGCTTCTAAATCTCCGATTTGAAAAATTCCTTCTGCACCGGATACAGCTCCTGATGGGAAATCGTTTGCACATAATTTCTAATTTTTGCAAAAAAATAGTTTGGCTACCAGGGGGCGTAAATCTTAATTTCCGCGTCTGTTGTATTTGCAGCAAAATATGTGATTCTAAATTCTCGATTGAAAAAAACGTCGTTTGTTGGCCGATACTACTTATGTCGACATACCTTTTAGGAAAATTTTCTTCTTGAAAAAATGCATGGTTTCTACACCAGGGGGCGTAAATATATATCTTATATTTGTCAATATCTGTACTTCTAAGAGTACGATTTGAAAAAATCCTTCTTTGTTGGATAGTGTTTCCGATGCGAAATGTTTTTCCTATAAATTCTAAATTTTCAACTAAATCATAGACTTTCCGCTAGGGGGCACAAATGTAAATTCCGTTTTCTGCGTTATTTCTGCTCCTAAAGCTCTGATTTGAAAAATTCTTCCTGTATCGCATACAATACCTGATGGAAAATATTTTTTACATAATTACTAATGTTTGGTAAAGAATGGTTTAGCCACCAGGGGTCATATGTGTTAATTTCTGCTTCTGAAGTATTTGTTGTAATATCTGGGCTCCTGAAAACTCGACTAATTTTTTTTTTCTTCGACGGATACCGCTACTACGGATAAACCTTTTGAGAATACTTTCTCCCTAAAATAATGCATGGTTTTCCCACCAGGGGACGTAAAGTCACATCTTATTTTTATCGATATCTCTGTATTTAAGAGTTCGTAAGCTCACGATTCCGTTTAGAGCAATATCTGAGGGATTAAAACCCGATTGAAAATCTTTTTTTTTAGTTCAGATCTATTGCTTTCCATACCGGTTCCATTGACTTTGAATAGCTTTGATAAATCTAATTTGCGATAGAACGGATTCAAAGGACGTGCTCATTACACCCGAAAATTCGGTGTCAACTTTCGTGTTTATTATTATTATTATCTTTGGTTGTACTACAGAATCAGATCGCTTTCATGTAGTTCCCGATTTCCCGTGTAACGTTCCGCTTTGTTTACATACACCCTGATCACACACAACGTGAAAGAAAGTAGTTCGCGATATTATACGGAATTTTTTTCATTAATGGGGAATAATATGGAAACGTTCCATTTACGTACGAACAAATATGAGAGTTCATTTAGGAGGCGGAGATACCCAATTTTCTACTTAGTTGCTACGTGTCGGTAATGGCAAAGTACCTAATCAGGACGGTTTGACTCCAGTACATAGTAAACTGGGAAGCAATGTAAGATCTCTTAATGAATTAGTGGACAAAATTATTCTTACTGTAGAAAATTTGCTTCAAAGAAGTCACAACTGGATGTCTGGACGGGCTATTGTGTCTCCAAGAATGCATCTGTTGATAAACTAAACGATGCTATTTAGCAAAAACTGCCCGGCGAATGTTGAATTTACACATTGATCGATACTGTCGTTAACTTGGAATACACAGTGCATTATGCACCTTAATTTTTTAAGTATTTAAATCCCTAAGGATTTCTACCGCATTGTGTAAAATTGAAATTTGGCATTCCTATAATTTTATTACGGAACCTGAATCCTCCAAACCTGTGCTATGGTACAACATTACAGGTCAAAGCGCTGCGTAATACACTGCTGGACAATTGCTAAGGACGGATCATAAACTGCTATATAGCGCATAAAAAAGTAAGTGTGGTTGGATGCCAAGGGAAATAAAATAATGTCAGAATGCCAGGACATTACAAGAAAGACAATTTATTGTGCTCTGAAATCCAGAAGACTTTGGAACGTGTTCAAGGGACAAACAGGTCATTTTGTGCAGAATACGTAAACGTGAAAAAAATGCAATTACCGTCCGCAGGCGTTCCGGCGTAAAATGTCAATACGGGATATGGCCACCATGGAGGGCGATGCAAGATTCCACACGTCGTGTCATGCTTTGCACAACATTATCAAGCAGCTGTTGGGGTAATTTATCCCATTCCTCTGCCAGTGCACGGATGAGGGTGTCCTTGTTTATTGGAGGGCATTGGCGACCAGCAAGACTCCTCCCCAAAGCATTCCACACATTTTCAATGGAATTCAGATCTGGAGAACGTGCTGGCCATACGAGGCGTTGAATATCCTCGCTCTCAAGACACTCCTGGACAGCCACTGTTCGTTGACATGGTGCGTTGTCGTCCATGAAAATGAATCTATCACCGACAGCACAACGGAACATGCGAACATGAGGTAGCAGAACATCATTAATGTATCGTTGGCCAGTCGTAGTCCCAGTTGGAAGCACATAGAGGGACGTACGGCCATTGATCATGATGCCAGCCCATACCATCACATTACATGTCGGATATCGGTCCCTTTCCTGTATGTTTGCTGGACAATATGCAGTACCACTATCACGCCAGATCAGTTGTCTTCTACAATCAGACGATAGACTGTATCTACTCTCATCTGAGAAGAGGACAGCAGACCAGTCGTTATCAGTCCAATTGCGATGTTGATGGCACCATTGCAAACCGGCAGTACGGTGACGTCTGAACAATGGGATGCACACAACAGGACGGCGGGCGTATAGTCCTCCTTCATGCAATCGTCTGGCGACAGTTTTTCGAGAGATCCGCTTGCCAGTAGCAGCCATAAACTAATTTGCTACCTCACTAGCTGTGCTGCACCGGTGTCTTTTTGTTGATAGCACTATGGGTGTCGTACTGCGAACACGACCTCCCCCGTGACGTTTGCTACACTCTCCATTTGTTTGAAATGATTTCCAAAGCCTTGAAACAACACTGTGGCTGACGTCGAACTCCCTGGCAACATCTGTTATTTTTCCCCTTTTTTCAATCTTGCGAATAATACGGCCACGCGTAAAATCATCTAGGTGATGTCGGGAAGACATACTGAAAATTGCAAGTTCGTCAATTGATTCTTTCCCTTTCAACTTTGCGTTTGAACAACAACGGTCAATACGCGTCAAATCCTTTTTATCTCTTATCAGCGCTATGACGTCACGAACAAGTTCGGCTATCCAAAATTTGCATACGCACAACACGTCTTACTGTATATCGCACTTATGCTAGTTTCCACATTTTCCTGCCTTCCATTTTATGGTTGCTATCGTTGCTATTGTCATCCGTCCTTAGCAATTGTCCGGCAGTGTATTACTGAACCCATTATACTAACTATGCCAGCAGCTGGACAAATGGCACATATACCCAGGATCCCGATGATTCCGAAGGACTAGCCTTATATGTTCAAAAGAGTAGTTTCCTATTAAACTATCCTTCGCTGTAACGATCAATAAATTCCAGGGCCAAACTTACAAACATGTGGGATTGGATTTGCGTCAAGAATGTTTCTCGTACGGACAATTATACGTCGGCTTATCGTGAACCAGCAGTTAAGACAATCAATTTATTTTGATAACGAATGGAAACGAGGCAAATAATGTTGTATATACAGGGCATTATGAATTATTTTCAAAAAATAAAATAAAAATTGCACTTAAATTTAAGTAAAAATTAATTATAATTTTGTTTCACGTGAAAAATTAACTGCCGACCTTTAATCTTTTGGATAATTTCCTCCATCGGTTGCTATGAAATTCATCTGCAGTTCTTATGGATGGATCGGGTTATATATGTTATCATAGCTCAGTTTTTCAGTGATATCATCTACGAGAGCGACGCCGTGAGCACAGATAGTTAATAATATTGCTTATTTAGAAATCTAGTTTCATGATTTTCACAGCGTTTTTTGGTTACGGAATACAAATATTTCTCTTCGCAAAGAGTAAAAGATATATATTACATATTATACAGTAAAGATACATACAGGGGTTGTACAAAATAATGGAAACACCTTGAAGTAATTGGTGTTACGCACCTAATATGGTGTGGGAGCACCCTTGGCATTTAAAACTGCTTCAATCCTCCTTGGAGTGGACGCATACAAGTCCTGAATGGTGGTAAGTGGTATGTTATACCATTCTTCCTGCAGAAACTACTCCAATTCCTTGAAAGACGCAGGTGGAGGATAACGGGATCGCACTCTATTTTCCAACACAGACCACAGGGGCTCAATGATGTTTTTAAGTCCGGTGATTCTGCAGGCCATGTTCCTCATGAGGATGAAGTTGACCTGTAGAATCACCGGACTTAAACAATGATGTTTAAGTCCGGTGATTCTACAGGCCAACTTCATTCTCATGTTCATCAAACCATGATTGAATAGTTCGACTTCTGTGAATCGGGGCATTATCATCTTGAAAGGTGAAATCCCCTGACGGAAACAATGTCTGCGCCATTGAATGCACATGGGCGGCCAAAAGAGTGACATAGTCACCGCTAGTGATCCGTCCGTGTAAGGTGATAATGGGACCTGCTGCAAGCCACGTGATCATGGCCCAAACCATTACGGAACCGCCTCCATGCTTCACTGTAGGAAGGAGACAGTCTGGGTTGTAGGCTTCTGCGGGGGTTCTCCCCACGTAAACCCGTCCTGTGGTGGGGAATAGTGAGAAATTTGATTCATCGGAAAACAAGACTTATTTCCATTGTTCCGCAGTCCACGTTTTATGTTCCTGTCACCACTGTAGTTTTGGTTTCATATTCACCTATGACACCAGGTTTTTGCAATCGCAGATCTGCCGTAAATATTGTGCTTATGCTTCACCCGGTATGGGTCGACACTGGGTTTTGGAGATGTGCATTAAGTTCAACAGTCACTATCTTCGCCGTGGTGTTCCTCTTTGCGGTTACAAACCTCTTTAATATCCTCCTGTCTCTCGCAGTGATTTTAGTTTTCCTTCCTCAGTTGTGTCTCGCAGATGATGATGTGCCGTGAACATTGTATGCTGTCATGACCTTTGACACGATTCCTCTCAATACCCCCAATACCTGTGCCACTATGGTCCACCGACACACCAACCAGACTGGCTCCTACAATATGCGCTCTTTGGAACTCCAACAGGTCACTCATTGTGCCTTCCCCTGGAACGAGAAATTATGCAAACACCGATTTATAATGTAATCGCATATAGCCTTGAGGCCGCCTCGGTGGCGCAGTGGTCTAAGGCGCTGGCCTATGATCATTCGTCCGTAAGGGGCCCGGGTTTGAATCCCGGTCAGGCATGGATGTTGTGTTTGTCTTACGGCACTGGCTCTCTCCCTTCCCTGGAACCAATGACCCTAAATTAGGGACGGGCGACTGCTTATAGCCCATTGAGTTGCTCACGGTGGTCGTTAAACCTCCAATCAAAAAAAAAAAAAAAAAATAGCCTTGAGACTGTAAGTAACTTTTATACAAAAAATAATTTTAGCTACATGTTCGTTTTACTCTAAAAGCCGCACATACCTAAGTCCCTGTTTTCAGCGAGATGTTTCCATTATTTTGAACAATACCTGTATATAGACTATATTTAAATGTAGCAGATGTTTTTTTCGTGTTAATATAACTCTCAGTTCGCAGTGAACTTTTTTTCCCTGTAATTTCTAATTGATGTCCTGAAAAATTTATGAGTATCCTGTGTTGTAAATAAATTGGTTTCTCTTTAGTTTTGGAATTTTTTTTATGACGAAGGTCATTTAGCTCTTCACTCAGCTGATTCAGAGCACTCATCCTAACATCTGAGCATTAGGCTAGCGCACTAAAATTCTTTTAGTGGAGTTTCGGATCATCATGTTGTTATGTTCTTTCGCACTGCGCATGCGCGTATCGCAGAATGTGTTTACCCTTGAAAAGAACTCCAACAGCGACAGCTGTGATGAGAAATGATGAGTAAGGACAAGGCGAGTGTTTGGCCTTCTTCCTGCGAAACGAAGATGGATGCTGTGACGGAGGAAGAAGATGATGATGATGCATTTAGCCGACATCGCATATTCCGGCCGAAATGATGGAAAGGTTCCCTGGGTGGCAAACAATGGCGTCCGGTTTCATCTTGATCAACGTTGCCTGTGTGCAATGATGTTCGAGGAGATGTCAGACGTCAGTGAGGTTTCCTTTTTTTTTTTTCAGCCAAGCTTGCATCTTCTGATTACGTACTTGGTTACAGTATATGGAGAGCGCAGGAGGAGAGCAGAATTTGATTTTCATGATCTCAGTCTCTTGAACAACATAAAAGACGACCGAGCTGCATGGGCTTTATGTAAGAGATAAGAAAAGAATTCTGCGTATTCGGCAGATATACGTAACTTCAGTCCTATAAACGTCTCGGATCTCTCCACAGACTGGGGTTGCACACGGGCAAAACGTTTTCTGTTTTCGAAGTAGTTGTTAAAGGGATCAAATTAAATGTTTACCAAGTTAAACTCATTTTCATTTCATTTATTGCATTTTCGTTTTTACAGACATTGTATTACGTAATCATAAATATATAGCACACATTATATATTTGTAACAACAAATTACAAGAGTGGCTACAGCACAATAGATCATATCCATGTGCTGAGAGAACTAATTGAAAGAGCGAGGGAATATGAACTTCCATTGTGCATGGCTTTTATCGATTATGAAAAAGCCTTTGATTCGGTGAAACCATCAGCAGTTACAATGGCTCTGAAAACCTGCGGTATTGAAGATGCATACATTAATATTATTAATAACATCTATGAAAATGCAAGTGCAAAGATTAGGATGTTTGAAAATACAACACACATAAAAATTGGAAAGGGAGTGAGACAAGGTGACACCATATCTCCGAAGCTCTTTAATGCCACATTGGAGGGTGTTTTTCAGTCACTGAGCTGGGAAAACAAGGGGATAAAGATTAATGGAGATTATCTAACCCACCTTCGTTTTGCTGATGACGTAGTCATTTTTGCAACTAGCCCATCAGAGCTGCAGAGTATGATCCAGGAACTTGCTGACAAGAGTAAAGAAGTGGCATTAAAAAATGAACTTTCAGAAGACAAAAGTGATGTTCAATGCTTTTACAAGAAATGAAGATTTATCGATTGATGGAGAAAAGCTGGAGATAACAGACACGTACGTTTATCTTGGACAGCAGATATCAAGTCAGGGTCACATTGATGAAGAAATTAATCGGCGTACAAAACTTGCCTGGAGAGCTTTTGGAAGAAACAGCATAATTTTCAAGAGCAATATGCCATTATGTCTTAAAAGAAAAGTGTTTGATCAATGCATCCTTCCAGTGCTTACGTATGGTGCAGAGACGTGGACCTTAACTAAAAGAGACATACAAAGGCTGCAGACAACTCAAAGCAGCATGGAGAGGTGCATACTTGGTGTAACCAGGAGAGATAAGAAGAGGAACTCGTGGATCCGAAAAATGACGAGAGTGGAAAACATCATGATCAGAGTTAAATCCCTGAAATGGCAATGGGCTGGACATACTGCCAGAAGGACAGACCATCGATGGACATCCGATATTTTAGATTGGATTCCAAGGGACAGGAAAAGACCCAGAAGAAGACCACATGGGAGATGGGTGGATGAAATTCGAAAGTATGCAGGGGTGACATGGAGGAGACTGGCACAAGACAGACCGTTGTGGAGGAAACTTGGGGAGACCTTCGTTTAGCAGTGGATTGATAATGGTTGACAATGATGATGATGATGATATATTTGTAACAACAGGGAATGAGGAGGGAAAAGTCCTGATAGGCCTGACGTTCCCTCTTCTCTCAAAGCATCAAAATTTTCATGAAAATAAAAAAAAAATAAAAAAAATAAACATAAACAAGTCAAGTCCACACAATATCAAACATAGCTAGGGTGGTACTATAAATTAATAAAGGTAATAATACATTATGAGCTCTTGGTCAGTAAGAAATACCTGAGTTTTCGTTTAAATATATTAATATTATTAAGTGATACAATATAAGAAGGAAATGTATTCCATAATGCAGGACCAGTATAATTAACAAATGATCTAAATCGTTCTGTTAGTGGAAACATAGGGATTAGTGTTGTTTTTTGTCTCGTGGAATAATTTTGACCACGAGTACTTTTTGAAATTAAATCTTGCTAGTAACCATTTTTTATTCTCAAAAACATCAGTTTACCTATACAATAGTATGCAATTGTTGAATAGTTAGTATGTTAAAATCATTTGGACTGAGTCTAGCCTGAAAGACTGTATTTGAAAATTGAGTATATTGTAATTTAAATTGTAATAGTCTCATGAATCTATTTTCTAACGACTGAAGTTTTTTCATATTATATAAGGTAGTCGATCCCCATACAGATATACAGTAGATCAGATGAGACTGAATTAAAGTATAGTATAATTAAATCATTCGTTTTGGGGTTAAATTGACCACTGCACTACTAATAACCCCTGTATTTCTTGAGATCTTCTTAGATAAGTAGTCAACATGTGAATTCGATTTTAAATCATGCTGAATAATGATACCAAGATAATTATGATTTTGAACCACTTCTATAGATGATCCGAGTAATTTAATATTCTGAATTAAGGAAAAAGGGGTTGACGTACTTGAAAAAAAAAACTCTGAACCTATTGCACTGTACTCCAAAGAAAATAATTAATATCAAAATACGTTTGAGATACCAAATGATGATAGATCGAAAAACGAAATTTGCGTCACTAAAATAATAACGGTTCCTTTTGTTTTAGTAATGCCTGTATTTTAAATTGTATGGTTATAACGATTTTACTAAAGATTCACGAAATGTATAACACTAAATTTACGCGACAAGACTGCCAAAATAAATTTTTCTTCTGCAATTATTGTAAACACTTTGTCAAAAAAACTATTGGTTATTATTCGGTTTACCTCGGACCTAGGTTTTGTACAATTTTTCCACGCTATATTGAATATTAGTCCCTGTAGAACATGAAAGTAAAGTCCTTATGTGGGGCTGAGGCATTTTTTTTTTTTTTTTTTTTTTTTTTTTTTTTACGGATTTTTAAAGTTTAGTTTGGACTACTTTTTGCTCCGCGTAGTGCTTTCCATCGCAAGTGATTCGGCATTTTCGTACTACAGGTTTACTTGCGACGTACGATTTGTAGACCATGCCGCTGGGCAAAAGCAAATACATTTTTTCTCATATGCAGATGTCTTTGTTCCATGCTAAAAAATAAAGACAAACTCTTTTACAATTGAAATACACAGCGTCAAACAAAGTACTACTCCAACGTTACATTAAAATGCCAAGAACTGCTCGGAAGCTCTAAAACCTCTTGCACGGAAATGACGAATCACTTGCGATGCAAAGCACTACGTGGAGCAAAAAGTAGCATAAACTTTAAAAATCCGTAAAAAAAAAAAATGTGTCTCAGCCCCACATAAGGACTTCACTTTTATGTTCTACAGGGCATAATATTCCATTCAGCGTAGAAAAAGTTTACAAAACCTTGTTCAGAGGTAAACTGAAATTACCAAGCTATTATTACGTCAACATTTGGAAAATATCATCACTTTTTTTAACGGATTATTATAATAGAACTTTAACACATTAAAAGTTTAGTTTTCATTGTCTTAGCTTAACACCTATAAGTACAAGTATTTACAGGTAACTGCAGGCAGGTGTATATTTATTACTACTGTAATTTTTTGGTCAGAAAAAGAACTTTCGATTTAGTCATGAATTATTAATTTTAATTTCAGTTCCAATATCATAAGAATCAACATAATTATGATTACATTTTTCCCGTTTTAAAAAGTTTTAGCCTTAAGTTTGGTAAATATTATTTTGCTTACAAATGATAAGAGACTAACAAGAAGTCAATATCTGGTTATTGGTTTAAACTTAGATATCATCTAAAATTTAGTGAACATTTAGTATTTTTTGGAGACAAAGTTTTTTTAGTGGTATATAATATAATATAGTAAAATGAAGTAAATATCTAGTCAACACTTTTAAGATGGTCTAAAATTTGATGAACATTTACTATTTTTGGGAAACAAAAGTATTTATTTTGTTGTATGAATATTTTCATTAAATTTGGTAAGCAGTTAAACGCAAGCAGTTGTTAAATACAGACGATGCACACACACCCTTACAACATTTTTGATAAGAAATTAAATAAAATAAAAGACATTCACAGAACTAAAACTGGCAACAGCATATTAGATGAACACCAGAGAAATATCAACAGCAGTTAAATATTCCCTGCCAAAAACATGGCGCACAAGCTGCTGACAGAAGACTACTTTTTGCTGTTTACGAAGAGATATATTCGTGTTCTGCAATTTAAAAATAATGTGAAAATCATGGAATTAGCATTTCTAAATGAAAAACAAGAAAGATGAGGCATTTAGTAGCTAAAGATCGCTTCTGCGATCTTTAGCTACTAAATGCCTGATGAATCTACCCGGAGGTAGTGAAAGCTAGCATCTCTTGATCCCTTTATTTTATATGCCTAATAAACGCAGTTCACTTTTTATCGTCTTTCACATTACTTGAAGGTTTTGAAATTATATGAAAAACATGTCACACTAGTGACACTATCCAAAAAAGAAGGAAGTTTTTAAATCTGACTCCTAAAAGTAGAGATATTGACAAAAATAAGATGTACATCTACGTTCCCTGGCGTAGAAACCCTGCATTATTTTAAGAAGAAAATGTTTCTAAAAGGTTTGTCGACATGAGTAGTATCGGTCCACAAACGACGTTTTTTTCAATCGAGAATTTAGAAGCTTATATTTTGCTGCTAATACATCAGAAGCTGAAATTAAGATTTACGCCCCCTGGTGGCCAAACCATTTTTTTACAAAAATTAGAAATTATGTGCAAACGATTTCCCATCAGGAGCTTTATCCGGTGCAGAAAGAATTTTTCAAGTCGGAGATTTAGAAGCAGATATATATAGGAAAACGCAATTTACCTCTACGCCCCCTAGCGGAAAGTCTATGAATTACTTAAAAATTTTGAAATTATATGAAAAGCATGTCACACTGAAAACAGTATCCAACAAAGAAGAAATTTTTGAAATCGGACTGCTAGAAGTAGGGATATTGACGAAAATAAGATATACATCTACGCCCCCTGGCGGAGAAACTGTGGGATATTTTAAGAAGAAAATATTCCAAAAAGGTTTATCAATGTGAGTGGCATCAGTCCACGAAAAAATGTTCACAATTTATATTTGAGAAGCTCAGATTTTGTGGCAAATACATCAGAAGCAAAAATTAACACTTACGCCAACTGGTGGCCAAAGTATTTTTTACAAAAAATTCGAAACTATATGCAAAAGATTTTCCATCAGGAGGTGTATCCGCTGAAGAAAAAAATTTTCAAATCAGAGTTTTAGAAGAACAATTATCGGGGGAAATGTAATTTATTTTTACGCCCCCTAGCGGAAAGTCTATGCGTAATTTGAAAAAAGTAACTATATCTAAAATACTATTCGACATAAGTGGAATCTAAAGATAAAATAATTTTTTCAATCGGATGTTTAGAAGCAAATATGTGGAATAAAACGTATTTTTGAATTCGACATCTGCATTTACGCCCTCTAGCGTCAAAATTGTATATCGTTAAAAAAACTAAATAAGGGATCATCATTCGCATGTTTCTAGCTTCCCAATGCAAAAAGAATTTTTCAAATCGGACTAATAGTTGCAGAGATATCGTGGGTACAGACGGACGGAATGACAAACCAGTAGCATAAGCACGATCTTTCTTACAAAAGACTTGCTAATAACTAATATAATTACTTACTAGCGTATAGCTCGTTCTAGGACGGTTGTGTTTAAGGTACTCCACTACGTTGTAGGCATTTTTTTTTAATTCAAGAATATTTTTTTTAGGAAGACTAACATACAAAAACACATAAACGTTAAAAAATGATATCTATATAAATTTTCAAGAAATTGGGAAATTTGTGAAATTATTTAATGAAAGATGTCATTTACGGCTCTAAATAAAAAAATTACATATGTATGATGGCATTTTTTGCATAATTATATGCTCATGACTATTATCTATGCAGTGAACTATAAGGTAGGTGACGTTCCTAAACACTGCTGAGATACGCTCATTCCTACATGCATTAGTGTGAATTTTCGACAAATTTCTTCACTATGTTGAATAGCTATAACTTAACTTTAAACTGACAAACAGCAAAGCTTTTAGTTCATTGGATGCATAACATTGTAAGAAAGATGTGTACCAAGTTTCATCAATTTATTAATATACATTTTGCAGTTATCAGGTGTTCCGTAAAGAGTTCGGGACGAGAATTTCCTCCTGTAAAAAACACGATTAACGTTTAAAAGACACGGTTTTGATGGGATGAAAAGTATGTTAATGTTTGCCACCCTCGCAAACATAAATTGCATCACATAATTGCAATCCAATTATTGCCAGATCCGTAAAACCTTGTACAAAGTATTTTCTGCTACAATTTGATGCACAAATAGTTAGACTAACCTAATTATTTCCCAACTTCCAGCATTTCAAGTGTCACTCCCCGTTCGTTTGACACCTGGATTTAGATATTCCGATTACTATAACTCTATATCGATTTATCGTAGACAAGAAACAAAAGTAGTTTTGGAATCTTAAAGAATGGAGCTTTAAAATGAACGTTGCTCTGACGTCAAAATGTGAAATTTGGCCCAAAACGACTTTTTCAACTTGGTGGGATCTTTAAATAAACATTAATATATAGGGGATGTTGCCTGCCCTGGGACGAAGTGAAATTTTTAATTGAAGCAGATTGAAAACAAATCAAATAGACGATGGATTTCTGTAACGAAATGTAGTAGAAACTTATAGTAAGAACTCATTCATGTTAGAACTTAAAATTACATGCTATTTATTTCCGTTTTTCAAAAGACCTCGCGATAAATAAGCATTTTGTGTAAAATATTTGTTGTTTAACAATTGTAGATTAGAGCGTTTAGATAGATAGATATTTTGCAAAATGTGTCATATAATCAGCACTGAAATCGAAAAGTTGTTTTCGTGTAAACTTACCAAAATGTTTTCTTTGATCTTTCGCGTTAAATTACTTTTTCTCCGGCACACTTGTTATTCTCTTCACGGCTTGTTTTAGACTGTTCTATTTGACAGTTAGTTCGAAACTTCATACCGAAGCTTATTCAACAAAAACAAATGCGACATCTGGTGTTACAAGTCGGAACTATCTAAATTCCCCGACAATGTCCTGTTGGGGCGAAAACTGCTTTTATATGCAAATATTGCTCACTTTGCCATCTCAAGATTTCAGTTTTTCACACTTTCCAACCGTAGGTTGAAGAAGCGTATATGCTCCAGCTCTGTCCGTCCGTCCGTTCGCCCGCACGATAACTCACGTGAAAATGGTTCGATTTCGACGAAAATTTAGTATGTGGTAGAGGACCACCTGGGGACGAACATTATTGAAAAAGGGCGAAACAGGATCAAAGGTCAGGACATAGGAGCGGGATCCAATCCATTGCTCTTATGCGTCATAACTTGCGTAAAAATGGTTCGATTTCGATGGAATTTTAGTATGTGATAAGGAACAACTTGGGAACGAACCCTGTTGAAAATGGGCGGAATGGGTTCAAAGGTCAGGACTTAAAACCCGGGATCCATTTCATTGTCTTTATGCGTCATAACAGGCGTAAATATGGTTCGATTTCCATGAAATTTTAGTATGTGGTAGGGAACTACCTGGGCACAAAGCCTATTGAAATTGGGTGAAATGGAGTCAAAGGTCAGGCAGGACATAATTGCGGGATTTGTTCCATTGCCCTTATGCATCATAACTTGCGTAAAAATGGTTCGATTTCGATGAAATTTTAGTATGTGGTAGGGAGCCACTGGGGACGAACCCTATTGAAAATAGGCGAAATTTGGTCAAAGGTCAGGACACTGGAGTGTGATCAATTCCATTGCCCTTGTGCATCATAACTTACTTAAAAATGCTTCGATTGCGACAAAACGTTATCATATTGTTCCTGAGGTATAGTGAACCGGTTCTGTTGAATATCAACGAAAAGGGGTCAAAGGTCATTACACAAAAGCAAGATTTATTCCACAGCCATTGTTCTCATAACTTGCGTAAAACTACTTCTATTGCGACAAAACTTTAGTATGTTATTCTTGAGGTATACTGAACCGGTTCTGTTGAACATCATCGAAATGGGGTCAAAGGTCAGGACACAGGAGCAAGATTTATTTCACAGCCATTATCCTCATAACTTGAGTAATAATTTCTGGTATGTTGGAAAGCGTATCATAATCAATGCATTGCATGATTTTACTAACTTGTTATTGTAGGTTAGAGCGTTTGATAGATCGATATTTTGGAAAATGTTTAATATAATCAGCACTAAACTCGGAAAGTTAGTTAAATTAAAAAAGTAAAAATTAATTAAAGCGTACAGATTAACATTCCAATTGTGCTAAATTAAATTAATATACAAACGCCGTGACATTAAAATTTTAATTCGAATTTTTTAGATCGCGTAAATTGAACTCGAGTCATTGATAATCCAATGTTTTTAAATTAACACGCGATCACCCAGGCGGATCTGGGTATTTTTATTATTAATACAGGAAAAATTGTCAATCATTGCTTTTAACAGGAAAAAGAACACCAAACGAATATCCAAAGAAGATACGTACTTTTACGATTATTTTAAAAGTAAGGTCTCTGGTCTTAAAAGAAAATCTACCGACCCAAAAGACAATCGATAAGTCGCTAAAACTCTATATATCAACTGTAAACCAGGTAATATACAAATATTTAAAACTGATACGAAAAAATATATAATGATCTCCGCCTTTTAACAATCAATGTTATTAAGAATAAAGCGAAAAATCGTCAAAAAATTGCTTTTAACAGGAAAAATGAACACCGATGGAATATCTAAAGAAGGCACGTATTAGGTGCGCAACTTAATTCTCGGCCTCTAACCGCAAGCGTTAATAAAACGTCGGCAAATGCAAAAAGCTGTGTGCGATAATGGCTGATTGCAGCGCCATCCAACACCTTTCCAGGCAACCGTAGCAGCTAGTGACAGAAATGACGAAAGTTGACGGTAAAAGCACTGTCGTTCGAGAAGCAACATTTGAGGCACTGTCTCCTGTTCCCGTTTCAGCTGCAAAAATGTGCCGTGGAAGCTCAGCAAATAATCTGTGATGTTTTGGGTGAGGCTGCTGTGTCCTACAGTACGTGTAAGAAGTGGTTCCACCGGTTTAAGCAGGGGAATATCGATCTCTGTGATGCAGAACTTCCGGGACAGCAACAGAAAGTTGACGATGAGGAACTGGAACAACTGTTGGAAGCGGATCCCTGTCGCACACAGTCAGAGCTCGCACAGGAACTCGGCAAGCCATTGAAAAGCGCCTGCACAAGCTTGGACGGATTCACAAGAAGGGCCGTTGGGTGCCCAATCAACTCACAGCTGCGAACAAGTCTAGGCAATACGATGTTGCTGTGTCCTTGCTCTCCAGATTCAAGAAGAAGGATTTCCTCCACAAGATTTTGACCTGTGAGGAGAAGTGGATCCTCTACGATAATCCTAAGAGTAGCAAATCATGGGTTTATCCAGGTCAGCCTACCACCAGTACCGCCAAACCGAATATCCATGCCAGGAAGATGTTGCTGTATATATGGTGGGATCAGCGCGGTGTCGTACACTATGAGTTGCTCAAACCTGGTAAAACGGTCAATGCTGAGCGTTATTGTCAGCAACTCATTCGTGTGAGTGACGCAATGGAGGCAAAAAGGCCATACACCGGCAAGGGCAGAAGGTCGGTCCTGTTGCTACAGTATAACGCGCGTCCTCACACCGCGAAAACGACTTTAAATACGATCACCGACCTGGGATGGGAGATTTTGTCCCACCCGGCGTATTATTCTCCAGACTTCGCCCCGTCTTATTATCACCTCTTTCGCTCCCTGCAACGTCACCAGAGTGAAATGCACTTCATTTCTGTCGAGGAGGTCCACACAAGTATTGATGACTTTATCAACTCGAAACCCCTCTTTTTTCCGCAGTGGCATTCGGCAGCTCCCTGACCGATGGGTCAAATGATCCAACACGATTGGGATTATTTCCGTGATTAGGTACGTATTCGATTTGCTATAATTTGCTGTCAACTTATCGTGCCTGTGGCCAAGAATTAAGTTGCGCAGCTAATACTTTTGCGACTATTTCAAAAGTAAGGTATCTGGCTTTAAAAGAAAATCCACCGACCTAAGTCTCTAAGTAGTTAAAAATCTCTGTATTAACTGTAAGCAAGGTAATAAGCAAAAATTGGAATGTGACCCCCCACCCCCACCCCACCCCCCACACACACAAAACACCAGAGTTCACCTCCTGTTGTCCAAGCACGTGCTCAGCGCAGAACATAGTGTACACCTTTTTATGGAAATCCCTTGGCTGGAGACTGATGAAGATTTATTGGGACTATTGATGAAACATCGACCTACCTAAACGACTGTAAGAAAACAAAGGTCGGTTTATTATTGCAAAAGAGCAGAAAAATACTAACAAACTTTATTCCAAGAAGCCAAAGAAAGTTTCGGTAAAGGATTCATGATTATTGTTGGTTTCACGTACAATATGACATTAAATTTTAGAAAAGTTGAAAACAATGTACATAATGCCAAAATCGTGTCTTAACTCTTGTACTGCATATTACCAAAGTAATATTTTGACTCCTATGTTTAAAGAGTTAATACAGACATTTGACGCGAATTAGGAACATAAAACAGAAGTCATCGCTCTTTCCACGTTTGTAAGTGAGTCACAAAAAAAATTATCATTGGCCGGCACCGGGAATGGAACCCAGGGTATTCCAGTTACGCGCCGGATATGCTTCCACTGCACCAAAGTGGCCTCGAATTCCTCCAGACTCACACTCACTAACTTCCAAGCCAATTTGGCAGGTTTCTTCTTAGAGCCCCGCACAATGCTGCGGATTTACCAAAGATGGTAAGCAGCAAATAAGAGAGAACTCATATCTGTAATGTCATGGCCTTGTGCTTTCTAGACGGTTTTGGTTGGAGTCTTTCGTGACGTCACACACGACAACGTTGGAAACCAATTAGAAGCCTTGGTTTCCGCGTGACGTCACTAAAAGAGAGAACTCATCTCTGTAATGTCATGGCCTTGTACTTTCTCAAGGAGGTTAGAATAATATTTCTGGAGATGCCCTAGTCTCTTAATCGTGAAGCAGCCAGTTGTGGCAATTTGACGTTGCTTACATAACACCTATGCAATTTCAGCGTGTGTATTTTGGAACTGGGTGACTTTTGCTTGCAGAAACTGTGTTAATACCAAACCAGAAGGGATTGTGCTTCATACGCGAGTAAAGTTTTTAACTTTAGCGTTGTATTTTCTATCGCACTAATGTTCGTGTATTTCATTTTAAAATAACAAGAAAGATGACAACGAATTTTCGGGTGTAATAAGCACGTCTTTTGAATCCGTTCTGGCCGCCCCGGTGGCGCAGTGGTCTAAGCGATGGCCTCTGATCATTCGTCCGAACGGGGTCCGGGTTCGAATCCCGGTGAGGCATGGATGTTGTGTTTGTCTTACGGCACTGGCTCTCTCCCTTCCCTGGAACCAGTGACTCTAAATTAGGGACGGGCGACCGCTTATAGCCCATTGAGTTGCTCACGGTGGTCGTTAAACCTCCAATCAAAAAAAAAAAAAAAAAAAAAAAAAAAGAATCCGTTCTGACGCAAATTAAATTTATCAAAGCTATTCAAAGTCAATGGAACCGGTATGGAAAACAATAGTATCTGACGGAAGAAAGAAGTTTTTCAATCAGGTCTTTAATCCCTCAGATATTGGAGTAAACGGAATCGTGAGCTTGCGAACTCTTAGAAACCGAGTTATCGACAAAAATAAGATGTGACTTTACGTCCGCTGTTGGGAAAACCATGCATAATTTTAGGAAGGAAAGTATTCGCAAAAGGTTTATCCATATGAGCGGTATCGGTCCAAGAAAAAAAATTTAGTCGAGTTTTCAGGAGCCCAGATTTTGCAACAAATACTTCAGAAGCAGCAATTAACTCTTATGACCTCTGGTGGCCCAGCCATTCTTTACAAAACATTAGAAATTATGTAAAAAAATATTTTTCATCAGGTCTTGCATGCGATACAGGAAGAATTTTTCAAATCGGAGTTTAGGAGAAGAAAACGTAATTTACCATTATGCGCCCTAGCTTAAAGTTTATGATTTACGTGAAAATTTTGAATTTACGGGAAAAACTTTTCGCATCGGAAACACTATCCAACAAAGAAGGAATTTTTCAAATCGGACTTTTAGAAGTAGAGACATTGACAAAAATAAGATATACATCTACGCCCCCTGGCGTTGAAACCATGCATTATTTCAAGAAGAAAATGTTCCTAAAATGTTTGTCGACGTGAGTAGCATCGGTCAACAAAAAGCTTTTTTTACAATCGAGGTGTTAGCTCATATTTTGCTGCAAATACATCAGTAGCGGAAATTAAGACTTACGCCACCTGGTGGCCAAGCCATTTTTTTTACAAAAATTAGAAATTATGTGCAAACGATTTCCCATCAGGAGCTGTATTCGGTGCAGAAAGAATTTTTTAAATCGGAGATTTAGAAGCAGAGAAATAGTGGCAAACGCAATTTACCTTTACGCCCACTAGCGGAAAGTCTATGAATTACTTGAAAATTTTGAATTTATAGGAAAAACATGTGACAATAGAAATACTATCCAACAAAGAAAGAATTTTTTTAAATCTGACTCCTAGAAATCGAGATGTTGACAAAAATAAGATATACACTACGCCCCCTGGCGCAGAAACCATGCACTATTTTAAGAAGAAAATGTTTCTAAAAGGTTTATCGACACGAGTAGTATCGGTCTACAAACGACGTTTTTTTCAATCGAAAATTTAGAAGCTTATATTTTGCTACAAATACATTTGAAGCGGAAATTAAGATTAACACCCCCTGATGGCCAATTTTTTTTTTTTTACAAAAATCAGAAATTATATGCAAACGATTTCCCATCAGGAGCTGTATCCGGTGCAGAAATAATTTTTCAAATCGGAGATTTAGAAGGAGAGATATAGGGAGAAACGCAATTTACGTTTACGCCCCCTAGCGGAAAGTCTATGAATTACTTGAAAATTTTGAAATTATATGAAAGACATGTCACCCTGAAAACACTATCCAACAAAGACGGCATTTTTCAAATATAACCTCTAAAAGTAGAGATATTGACAAAAATATGATATACATCTACGCTGCATGGCGTAGAAACCATGCACTATTTTAACCCTTTAACCGGCCGGTCTGCGGGAACAAATTGTCGCCAAAATCACCCGAAGCTTGAACGCGTATTGTCTCCAAATTCCCTTCCTCTTTCGAAAAAACTGGTCCCATTTCGGCGGGATTTCAGTGTTTCCAACATAGCGATTGCTGTCCCCCTTCTCACCTCAGCGGGTGGAGCGCAACCCTGTGACAGGGATTAACGATGCCATCAAGTGTCCTTTATGCTCCGTTCTATGACCCAAGGCGAGAACATTAAGGCCAGTCTCCTCCAACACAATTCTTGCTGAGTCGGTCGGAAGAAAAAAAATTAAAGGAAAGAATTAACATGTAAAGACAGTGATGCCCACTACATTGAAAAAAAAAAAGAAAACAGTTTTACATCCGCATACATTGGATTTAACCAAAGGGGTTGAATCGTATGTAGACGAGAACACACGTTCCCTCAACTTCCGTTATCGAGAACACCCCCTGAATTTTTGAATAAAGTTTTTCACATAACATATTACTCTTTCCTAATTTTTTTAATTTCAAAACTTTGTATGTATAAAATTTCAATATTAATTCAAAATAATTGTGTTCTATATTTTTCTAAAACCAAATATATCGATATGAAGTTACATTTGTTTTCATACCACTGTGTGTTATCAGTGGCGCATACCCGGGCAAAACCCATAAGGTCCGTCCCCTTTCCCCACATTTCCAAAAATTCTTGTCCATTGCTCAGATGAAGGAACAAAAATTACCTTATTCCAACGGATCCAAGAAAACTCGTACACTTTCTCATGCCGCTGAGAAAAGTGCAAACGGCAGAAAACTCGTACACCCTTTTGAAGTAAGGGATATACACAAATTGCGTTTCGGTCCGAGATTTTGACAAAGTGTACGAGTTTTCCTAGCTGAACAAAACGGAATGTACCAGTTTTCCTAGGGATCTCAATGGGTATGTAAGATCAAAATGGCTCAAGGTTTATGTAGAACGTTTCTGACTCCTTTAATCTTGAGTTATGATTTTAATATCTCCCATGTGATAACAAGCAATAAAGGCTAATTAACAGGGGCTCAACGAATCGATATTCAGGTGCTGATCCTTTTAGAAGATTTTAAATTACAACCTTGATATTCCGTATTTCTAAACATTTTATAAAACCTAATAAAAGACACTCAATGGATCACAAGCCACCTAGGCCGCGGGCCCTTTTAGAAGATTTTAAGTTACAACCTAGAAATTTCGTATTTGTAAACATATTATTGAACCTAATGAAAGACACACAAAGGATTATTTCTCACCTATTTACAAGCCACCTAGTCCGCGGGCCTTTTGAATAGATTTTAAGTTGCAACCTGGATATTCCGCATTTGTAAATTAAACAGTGACAAACGGTATTGATTTGGACATGTCTGCTGTAGTATAAATTCCACAAGAGCCGTAGCTCTTAGATTATGCAAACGATGTACGTGTAAAAATATCTCATTCCCTTCGTCACCTTCCCCTTTAATTTTTTTCTTTAGTGAAGGAATGATGTTATTGTACCTTAATGAAAAAGAAACAGTTCCAACCCTTCTTACGAAACCACAGTATACATTTCAGGGAAACTTTTTTTTCTTTTTTTCTTGTAGGGGGGGGATTAATCTCTAGCGGGACTCCGAAGTGTAAGGGGTACCCAGGATTCCCTACCACTCATTACCTATGCTCTTTTTCGGGAAACGATCACACCATATCATATCGGTAAACGGTAAAAATATCCCCCCTGAAAATACCCATGAAAATTTAAAAGCGGTAAAGGCAATGTTCCGGTAGGGCGATTTACCGGCAACCCTGCCACACCTCTTTCAGCAACTTGGAAAATTTCCACAGAAGAAAATTGCCACGTTTTTCATTAAAGGGTCGGGTACAAATTGCTGTTCCTCCGAAGAACACTTTGAATGTGTGACAATTTTTCCAGTGGGGTAGTTTTCTAAATTTCCGAGTTATGTGTGGCAGTTTTCCAAGGTACCTAAAGAGGGGACGGAACTCTTTTGTTTGTCTGAATTTTTATGCGGGTTCATACGTGTTTAGGGCAACTGGCCACAAGAGTTCAAGTGGGGGGGGGGGGGGGCTATAAAGATTGCCGTTTCTGAACCTATATTGAGAACTTAATTGGGAACTCCAAACGAATTTCGAGAAAACCTTCCATGTAAGCCGAGCGAGAATTGTACTTTAATTTGAAGAAATAAATTGCCGAGGATTCGAGGTACCCTTGGTTTGGGAGGGGCTCTACCCCAACTTCCGTAATATTATATTCTTGGCCGCTGGAGTTTGTCAGTGTATCCAGGATGTTCCTCTTGAAGCGTCCGCAAGGTCCGTGCGCTGGGGGGGGGGGGTTACCACAAAATGTTAGAATGGACGTAGAGCTGTAAACATCAGTACCATGTTTTATATAATGATTCTGTACACGACCACGAATTTTCAGGAGGGTGGGGTGAATTCAGCCCCCCCCCTCATGTGTCTAAGAGCTCTTCATGGATAACATCGAGGATACACTGACCGACTCTAGAGGTCCAGAATATAAAATTACGGAAGTTGGGGGTACAGCCCTCCAAACCAAACACCTCGTATCACATTTACAGACTTCACCAACTGACCGGGGCAGCGGGGAAAGGCATACATAGTCTGCCACTAAACACAACATGAAGTATAGAAATTGCGAGCAAATCCCTTACCTTGAACACCTGTTTGCACTCTAAACGGCCCAGAATATAATATTACGGAAGTCGGGGACCCCCCCTCCCAAACTAAGTGTACCTCGGATCCTCGGCAATTTATTTCTTCAAATTAAAGTACAATTCTCGCTTGGCTGGCATGGAACGTATTCTCAAAATTCGTTTGGAGTTCCCAATTCAGTTCTCAAAATAGGCCCAGAAACGGCAATCTTTATAGCCCCCCCCCCCTTGAACTTTTGTAGCCAGTTGTCTTAAACTCGTGTAAGAACCTGCATGGAAATTCAGACAAATAAAAGAGCTTCTTCCCCTCGTTAGGCACCTTGGAAATCTGCCACATATAATTCGGATTTTTTTTTACTGTCACGTATAAATCGGAATATATTTGGAATTTGGAAAACTACCCCATTAGAAAAATTGTCACACATTCAAAGTGCTCTTCGGAGGAACAACTATTTGTGCCCGGCCCCTTAATGAAAAACAGGGCAATTTTCCAAGTTGCTGAAAGATGTGTGGCAGGGTTGCCGGTAAATTGCCACACCGGAACACTGCCACACATCAGTGTTCCTGTGTGGCAGTTTACAGTGAACAGTTTGTTCTGGGGGTATTTCCTTCGGGGTAACTTTTACCGCTTTTAAGTTTTGAGGTATTTTCCCCGGGAATATTTTTTCCAGGGGTATTTTTACCCACATCCTATCATATTATATGGAGAGGTTTTTAGGAAAGGAGTGCCTGACCCCAGTTCTTAAACAACCGTTAGAAATAGGAAGCTAGGAGATTTGGGCTAGAGTGCCCGATAGGAAAGTTACACGGAAGCGAGGTAGAAAGGGGGAGGAAGACACCCTTATTTATTACCGGGGTCCAGTACCCGGAGTCTGATGGCTTAACGTGCACATTGACGCGTCCGTGAAGGGCTCGGGTTTAAATCCCGCCCGGTGAGGCATGAACGTTGCGTTTGTCTTACGGCACTGGGCCACATTCTGATTTCTTATCTATTCAACACTGGCATGAGATCATTCTGATTTCATGCCACTGTTCCCTTCCTGGAATCAGTGGCCTTAAATTTGGAACGGGAGACAGCTTGTAGCCCATCGAGTTGCTCACGGTGGTCGTTAAACCTTCAATCAAAAGAAAGAAAGAAAAGAAAGATCAGAATTGTCGTTCTTTTGTTTTCTTTGTAATTTACACTTTTGGGACAAATGGCATAGTAATAACACAGGAAAAAGAACTGAGGAAGAGTCTCACATCTCTATAATACACTAAATATCTCAATTAAAAGGAACACAAAATTATGAGGGTCGTTATGAGTCACAACTGGGAATGTTTACATGGAGCAGTCAAATGGACGATTATTATACGGTCCCTTTATATATTTGTGTTCAGTTCTCTGGGTGGCCAATCTCCGGTGGCCACTTCTCTTGCACCTATATCATCATTGTCAACCGTTATCATCCACTGTTGGAAGAACGTCTCCCTAACTATCCTCCATAACGATCTGCCTCAAGTCAGTCTTCTCCATGTCCCTCTAGCATGCTTTCGAATTTCATCTATCCATCTCCCATGCGGTATCCTTCTGGGTCTTTTCTAGTCCTGTGGAGTCCAGTCTAAAATTTCAGTTCAGCGTCGGTGGTCCGTTCCTCTGGCAATGTATCCAGCCCATTGCCATTTCAGAGATTTTGCACTGATCAAGCTGTCTTCCACTCATGTCATTTTCTTCATTCTCGAGATCCTCTTCTTTTCTTTCCTGGTTATATTAAGCTTCTTTTCAGTTGTCCGTATTTTTTTTAAGCCTTTATTCGTTAAGGTTCACGTCTCCACTCCATATGTAAGCATTGGAAGGATGCATTAATTAGGCACTTTTCTTTTAAAACCTAATAGCATATTGCTCTTTAAAAATTCACTGTTTCTTCCAAAAGCACGCCGATCAAGTTTTATACGCAGATTAATTTATTCATCAAAGGGACCATCGCTTGATATCTACTATCGAAGGTGAATGTAGGTATCCGTTATCTCCAGCTTCTCCTATCAATCAGTAATTCTTTATTTCTTGTAAAATCATTGTACATCATGAACGGAATACAGGATTATACCATACAATACAAATCTGGAAAATGTGAATTCGTTTTTAGTGTAAATATGGCATGGATGATAAGTCAGATAGTATCCGAAAACTTGAAAATGTCGTCGTCCTGGGCGGGAATCAAATCCGCGCCTCCCGGATAGACTAGGGCGCTATTAGGGTGACGCGGGTTCGATTCATCAGGAAACGCGGGTTCGATTCCGCAGCAGGACGACGAATTTTCAAGTTTTCGGATATTATCTGACTTACCACCCACTTCGTATTTACACCAAAAAAAAAAAAAAAGATTCATATCTTCAAAATTTGCTTTGTACATCAGTTTTTCTTCTGCAAGTTCGTTTTTAATTCCACTTCTTCACTCTTGTCAGCAAGTTATTGGAACATACTCTGCAGTTTTGAAGTGCCAGTTCCAAAAATGACAACGTCTTCAGCAAAACGAAGGTGAATTAAATAATCTCCATTGATCTTTATCTCTTTGTTTTCCCAGTTCAGTGACTGCATGACATTTGCAATGTGGCATTAAAGAGTTTGGGAGATACAAACACCTGATGACTGATATATTGTTTCAAACATCCGATGACTGATATGTTGATATCCATTTACCACTTTTTCTTATTTATTTAAACATATCAAACATTATGATTGTAACAAAAATTCTGCTGAAAAAGCCTAGGGAGCTTTGCACGAGTTTCATGTGTAGCACAATTTTTTTATTGGTAATTGTCATTCGTATACAAAAATGAAATATCAAGCATTTAACGGAAAACGTCGTAAAAAGAGCTTAGAACTTTTGTTTATGCAGGCATCTAAGGATTGATGTACTACTTCTCCTATCCCAATTTTAGAATGTATATTTGAATACACCTCACCTTAAAACTCCAATGTAAAAGCTAAATTTTGTTGAAAAGTCCAAGGCATAGGAATTTTGTAAGCGTTTTAGGTTCAGTCCGTTCTTGCTTCTTAATAACATTTGACTGCAAGTTCACACTTACGAGATATTAATATTGCTGAGTTTCTTCTAACAAGACTGTTGTGAAATTTTCAGAACTGTTCAATTTCCTTGTAACGCTAGGTAAAGTTCTGCCGCTCAGCAGAGGAAATGATCTGACTAGTTTTGTCGATTGCTTAGTTAAAATCAAGATATTTCTTAGTGAAATTAAAAATGACCTCTTGTTTCTAACAGACGTAAGAAAACAACACACATCTGAGTATTATCTTATTTTCAAGACGTGGGCATTTTTTTCTTATTTTCGAGGAGTGCGATTTTTTCTGTGAGCAATATTTCTGTGTGCATTCGTTATTCACATCGGATTAAACATAACAGACACGAGATTGTGCATTAGGAGGCGTAGGCTGTTTTTAAAATAAATGCAAGTGTTTACATGACTGTATTTATGAAAAATGAATCCTGTCTGATCTCGGGTACTGAGAACTGGTCACCGGAGAACTGGCCACCGAAGAACTGGATACCGGAGAACTGGACACATTGCAATTTCAGTGCCATGAAATTGTTCTGCATAAACAAATTTCGTGTGGCTATATTCCCCACTACTTGAGCAACTTCTGTTCATAATTTTTTTTTTTTAATATTTCATTTTCAGTAAGAAATTTAGACATTTCCAAGATTTTCGGAGCTAAGACTAAGCGGAGAACTGGCCACCGGAGAACTGGCCACAAAATTTTTCCGTTGCCACGTCTCCCCGAGATTGGTTATCTGACACACATAAAATGTCCGTAATTTCGTATTTTCTTATTCACGATATTTTTCTATAAACTACTACTAAACAAATTCTCTGCGAGTATGAGCAAACCCAGGAAACTTGTCGGGTGGGGGACTTAAAACCTAAAATATGAAATATGAAGAATTTCTGGTTCGATCAGGAGATTTCCAGCCATTACAAGCTACAAAGTAATCGAATTGTCTGAGGGCATCTGCCGCCTCAGGAAACTAGGGGGGGGGGGCAATACCAAAAGCGTAAAATATCAAGTATTTCTCATTTCTTTTCCGATCGGGAGATCTTCAGCATTTACAAGCTGCAACACGACAAATTTTCTCAGCGCATGTGCACTCTCTGGAAACCTGTCGGCGAGATGGGGTTAATACCGAACGTGTAAAATATGAAAAATTCCTCGTCCGATCAGGAGATTTTTGGCATTTACAAGCTACAACTCGACACATTATTTGAAGGCATGTGTCTACTCCTGTGTATGTGGAGGGGGATGGGTTTAAACCGAAAGTGTAGAATATGAAGAATTTCTCGTCCGATCGGCAGATATTAACTATTTACAAGCTTCAACTCGACTAATTTTCTGTTCTGAGCGCATGTGCCTACGCAGCAAACCCGTCGGGGGGGGGGATTTCAAAAGTGTAAAATATGAAGCATTTCTCGTCCGATCGGCAGATTTTTGGCAATTTACAACTCGACACATTATTTGAGGGTATGTGCCTACTCAGCAAACCTGTGTGTGCGGGTTACCAAAAGTGTAAAATATGAAGAATTTCTCGTCCGATCGGAGATTTTCAGCATTTAGCAGCTACAACTCGAGACATTATCTGAATGCATGTGCCTACTCAGTAGACCTGTCGGGGGGGGGTAGCTTGTAAATGTTGAAAATCTTCGGATCACACGAGAAATTCTTCATGTTTTACAGTTTTTGTATTCCCCCCCCGACAGGTTTCAAGAGTAGGCACATACTCTCAGATAAGATAATACGTCGAGTTGTAACGTTTAAATGCTGAAAATCTCCCGATCGGACGAAAAATTCGTCATATCTTACACTTTTGGTATCAATCACCCCCCCCCCCCCGAAGGGTTTGAAGAGTAGGCACATGTCCTCAGATAATGTGTCGAGTCGTACGTAGCTTGTAAATGCTGAAAATCTCCAGATCGGACGAGAAAGTTTTCATATTTTACAGTTTTGGTATTACCCCCCCCCACGACAGTATGCTGAGTAGGCACATGCCGTCAGAAAATTTGCCGAGTTGTAGCTTATAAATGCTAAAAATCTTCCGATCGGACGAAAAATTTTTTCATATGTTGCACTTTTGGTATTAACCCCCCCCCCCCCCCCGGACATGTTTCCAGAGTAGGCACATACGCTCATATAATGTGTCGAGTTGTAGCTTGTAAATGCTGAAAATCTTCGGATGGGTCGAGAAATGCTTTATATTTTACACTTTTGGACCCCCCCCCCCCGACAAGTTTCCTGAGTCAGCACATGCGCTCAGATAATTTGCAGACTTGTAGTTTGAAAACCCTGAAATCTTCTGTTGAAATGTAGATCATAAACATTTTTTATAAAAAAATTACATTAATTATCGCAATTAAGAAAAGACGAAATTACGGAAACTTTATATGACTCAGATAACCAACCTCTGGGGGTAGTGGGCATAAAGCGGTCAAAAACGCAATTTTTATACGACCCCTTAAAAATTTTGTGGAAAGTTCTCCTGGTGGTCAGTTCTCCGGTGGCCACTTCTCCGGGTGGCCACTTCTCCTACACCCGTCTGATCTCGCTCCTCAAAATATGTAGGTTCAAAAAATCCAACTATGGGCAACTCGATATTAAGCTTTCTGATAAGCATAGCTTGTAATATTATTGAATTCTAAATAACATACAATGAATGATAGTCTGACTGGACTTCTGCAAGGATAGCGCGATTTTTTTCTAGCAAACCATTTTCCATCTCTGTGAATCCGAAATCATATGTGTTCAAAAGAATTAGATCAACTGTCTTCGTACAAAGCATGCTGATTGACAACCAACCAACTATTTCCTCCTGTTAAATTAAAGAAAATCGCTTTTGTGTCTTGTGTGTTTTATGTACTTTTTATTGCTCACACTTATATCTAACTATCTGTTCTCACTAATAGTTCAAATCGTTGCTGTTTTCATTTAAAATAGCAAAGCACTTTTGAAAAATCCTAAAATAAAGTAATTTTTGAAATTTAAATTTTGTTTTCATTACCACCTAATCAGAAATTTCACGTAAAAAATACCATGTCATATTATTTCAATTATTTTTAGGTTGCTGTTGCAAACCGAAAAATCAGTTTCACAGTGGATTTCCTATTTCTTTAAATGAAATTGCGTTAATTAAGTATTTTAAAATTAAAAGATTGTGTTCCCGAAAGTAAAATTTTTTCTTACCAAGTTGATTACAGAGAATTACTGAAATACTCTAAAGTTTTCCTTAAGTTTTAATTGTCGCATAACTATAGTTCAAGCTTCGTGAATTTATCTTTCCAAGACAAATGTAGAAACTGCAATGACATCCAAACGTCTCTCCTTTTAGATTCAGTGCCATTGTCCGAACCCTTTTAACAGGTAATCAATCAGAAAGGATTAGTGTCAACAGTCCCCGTAAACGAGCAGTTTGAATAACAAAGGAAAGGGGGAATGCAATGTTCACTGTTAACCGGTGTTCGAGGTCACTCGGGTGAGCTGGGCAGTGGACAGATTGCGTACCCCGAGTTATTTCGTGCCAGCCGCTATGGGCCACTGAAACGTACCCCGAGTTATTTCGTGCCAGCCGTTATGGGCCACAGAAACGTACCCCGAGTTATTTCGTTCGAGCCGCTTAAAGGGTTAAGAAGAAAATGTTCCTAAAAGTTTTGTCGACATGAGTAGTATCGGTAAACAAAAGAACTTTTTTCAATCGAGAATTTAGAAGCTCACATTTTGCTGCAAATACATCAGAAGCGGAAATTAAGATTTACGCCCCCTGGTGGCCAAACCAGTTTTTTACAAAAATTAGAAATTATGTGCAAACTATTTCCCATCAGGAGCTGTATCCGGTGCAGAAAGAATTTTTTCCAATCTGAGATTTAGAAACAGAGATATAGAGAAAAAAGGAATTTACCGTTACGCCCCCTAGCGGAAAGTCTATGAATTTCTTGAAAATTTTGAAATTATATGAAAAACATGTCACACGGAAAACACTATCCAACAAAGAAGGAATTTTTCAAATCGGACTCCTAGAAGTAGTTATTGACAAAAATATGATATATATCTACGCCCCCTGGCGGAGAAACTGTGAAATATTTTAAAAAGAAAATATTCCAAAAAGGTTTATTGATGTGAGTGACATCAGTCCACGAAAGAATTTTTTCAATCTGTATGTTAGAAGCTCAGATTTTATGGCTAATACATCTGAAGCAAAAATTAACGCTTACGCCCCCTGGTGGCCAAAGTGTTCTTTACCAAAAGTTCGAAATTATATGCAAAAGATTTTCCATCAGGAGATGTATCCGCTGATTTTTTTTTTTTTTTTTTCAAATCAGAGTTTTAGGAGAAGAGTTATCGTGAAAAATGTAATTTCATTTTACGCTCCCTAGCGGAAAATGTATGCGTTATTTAAAAAAGAAACTATATCCAAAGTACTCTTCGACATAAATGGAATCGAAAGATAAAATAAATTTTTCTATCGGATGTTTAGAAGCAAGTATGTGGAATAAAACGTAATTTTGAATTCGACATCATCTACATTTACGCCCTCTAGCGGCAAAATTGTACATCGTAAAAAAAAAACGAAATAAAGGATCATCATTCGCATATTTTGAGCTTCCGAATGCAAAAATAATCTTTCAAATCGGACTAATAGTTGCAGAGATACCGTGGGTACAGACGGACGGACATACCGATAACAGAAGCACGATCTTTTTTTACAAAAGACGTGGTAAAAATGGGAAGGAACTTCAAAATAATTAAGAATTTTATAAATTTAGCATTTTCGCACACATCGGAAGCAAGTTATGATGCGAAATTCGAAACATTTGAGCCCAAAGAAGGCGATTCGGCCAACGCACAATGCATTGCAATAGTATTGGAAACCATCAGCTTGCCCACACTTACGGCTGTCGCTCGCGGTTACAAGCTGCACACGCAAAGTTGTAGTGCTCCATTAACAAGGGCATCTCCCGATATCTTATTCTGACCTCCTTGTGCTTTCTAGACGGTTTTGGTTGGTGTCTTTGGTGACGTCACACACAACGTTGGAAACCAATTGGAAGCCTTGGTTTCCGCGTGACGTCACTAAAATAGGGAACTCATCTCTCTAATGTCATCGACTTTTATTTTCTATACGTCTTGGTCGGTGTCTTGTGTGACGTCACATACGACAGGATTGGTAACCAATCGGAAGCTTTGGTTTCCACGTGACGTCACTAAAAGAGGGAAGTTATCTTTATAAAGCCATGGCCTTGTGTTTTCTCGACGGGTGAAACTCAGCCGATTAAACGGTGAAGTGTCATTGTATGTATTGCTGAAAAATGTCCCTATAAATTTTTTTATCATGCAGGAAAGCAAGTGCTTATTACGACCTAAAACTCAGTGTAATCTTTATAGTTCTATGTTGTTGTCTGCAAATAACAAAGCGAAAATTTTAATCTTACTCTGAATACTAAAATGTCTTAGGTTTGCTGTTCAGAGCTTTATTTGTTTTGTTTCGGCACGCCGTTGCGTTGATATTAAATTTGTGCAACGTATGTAATTACCTTGCAGCTTGTTTCTCCCTGCTTTTAACAAGATATAAAAAGTCACCTTTCGCTGTTTACATTTGACCCTTCCAGCTCTACGTCAATTCATTCTGCTTCAAAAATGTTAAGTTCTGGAACCATCTGCTGCCAGCGTCACATAACCTCACGCGAACTTGCCATCTGGTGACAAAATATCGGATACAGATTTAATTTTTGTTTTCAGCACGTTGCTCTTCTGCAGCGTTCCCTTTTTTATGTCTTCGTCTGGGCCTCCCTTTGTTTTCTTTTTCTTGAGTTTCATAGGTGGAGGTTCCATTACGCTATTGTTGCATGTTTCAACACTATTCACTGTTTCTTTTTTTTTCTTGCCCTTTTGCTTTCGCATTTTTTCTTCTTCTTGGCAAGATACCAGAAACTTCGCTCGGGTCTCCTTAAGAAATTCCATTATCTAAATCTTTATGCCAACTAAACGAGCCATTTAAAGTATTAATGTTATACATATTTTTTACGGTAGCAATTACGTTCGCCCTTTCTCTGTCATTATGTAAATTTTACTTTTCGTCGTCGTGTGGTGACTTTTTCATTTGTTAATATCAGCTGTTATTTTTGCAAGAGAAATGTGAAATAGAAGTAATTATTTCTGTAGACGGGGTCTTTTTTCCGTGTGTGTGCTGCTTCAGAATGTACTAATTACTTATTAAGATAGATTAAGTGCGTCTTCCTTTTTTTGCTCCGTCATACTTCTTCTCTGGTGAGATATTGACTTTTTAAAGGCAGTTATTAATTATGTAAGCCAAATAAGCTCACAGTACGAAGAGCTAAAAGCAAACACCTGTACGAAATCACGCAAGAAAATATCTTACTTCATGGAAACATTTCACGAATATTAAAAAGGTGCAACAGTTTCCTTTTTCTACATTTAGGAAGTATATTTAGTGTTTCATGGGTATCCTTTAATCTATAGAAAGAGAAATAAAGCTTTCAAATATGGTATCACTAAATGAAACATAACATTTAACATGCTTAGCAAAACATTTTAAAATTTTCAGGCTTCATTTAGGAGATACAAAGGCTGTTCCATAAAAACTGAGAGTAATTTATTTCGAGAAGGCAGCAGTGCAAAGGGGAAAAATAGCCACGCAGGCGACTAACGGAATTAAGGAAGTATCTATGGCAACAGTTATTAGTCGTGGCATACGATTCTGGTTTTGTTATTGCGCAGTTGTTTAAGGTACTTCTGCATTTCATCATACAGCAATGGAGGTGAATGATTCAGAGTAAAGAAGTGAAATACGTTGTGATATAAAATTTTGCTATCGTTTGGGTAAAACAGCTCCAGAAACAGTTGATTTAATGAAAGAAGTTTACAAGTATAAATGCTTGGGTGAGTCAACAATTTTTAGATGATTTCAAAAAGGGGCGTTTGTTGGCAAAACTCGCTCTTTGGCCTGGTCGACCACAAAGTGTTGTTGCGGAGCGTATGGTTAATACAGTTTGGGCAATCCTGCAAGAAGTTCGACGAATGACGTGGAAAGTCATAGTGGCGTCAACTATTTCAAAAACGTCAGCCATTCTAGGCGACAAATTACTGCTGCATCGTGGGTGTTCCAGATGGGTACCTCGTCGCCTGACTAGAGAAAAATTGTTAGCCAGAGCTCAGGTGCGTCATGAGTGGAAAAAATGTTTGTAAAGGATCTAAACTTTCTAAACACAGCAATAACTTCCCATGAAACAAGGGCTCACTATTTCGACCCCCTCACGAAGCCCGCAACGAGTTTCTGGAAACACACACGCTCGCTTCCTCCTTCAAAAGTCCACCAAATCAAATCAGCTGGGAAGGATATGATGATAAATAATTTTCTTTGATCGTAAATTTGTAGTCAACGGCATGCTGTTCCTCCACAAATTACAGTCAATGCTGAGTGTTACATTTCAGTCTTGAAGCGTCTGCGATGACACATATCAATTAAGCGACCAGAACTGTGTGTGCAAGTAGACCCTTCCACTATGAAAATACCCGCCCACACGCGGCTGCTTGTGTTCAACATTTTATTACGAAATGCAGTATAGAAATCATTCCACAGCCTGCCTACAGTCCTGACCTCGCCCCGTGCGATTTCTGGTTGTTTCTAACAATGAAGGAGAAATTCCGTGGAGCAACATTGAACACAGATGCTGACGTTATTCAAGCTGTACAAGGGTCGCTAAAGCAGCTTCCACAAAATGCCTTCGCCACGTGCTTTGAAAAGGAAACTGAACAATGGGACCGTTCCATATCATTCGAGGGAAGATAGTTTGAGAAAGAATAACATATATTTTCCTGTATCTATATTTCCTCATTTTGTGTGATTTTACTCTCAGTTCTTATGGAACGGCCGTTGTATAATCTCTAAGTATATCTTTCTTCTCAAATGAGTTTATTGTTTGTTGTCTGTAACAAGCTAGAAAGAAAGATTAGTCTTCAGAGTTATTTGGGAGGGGAGGGGGACAAACTAAAACGTTAAATTTTATACAATGTTGAGTTTGGGGGATTGAAAAATAAACTTCTAACATTCTCAGGTAAAATACTAAGATATTTGACACTTAGAAAAAAATTTTCAGAAAGAAGAACATCCGGCTTTTGAGATTTTAAAGTTTCAGATTGGTCGTGACCTAGAATGTTTCTGTTCCTTGAGACCAGAATGACCTTTCTCTTTTTTATTTTGTCGGGAGGGAGGTATATTGTTCTTCGTAAGCCATGGGGAAAAAATAAATGAAATATATATTCTAGAAAATATTACTCATGACAATAAATTAAGAGATATTGTGACTTACCTGCCAGCAGGACGCACACGACATAAAGGCAGATCGCAATCAGAATGAACGTCTGTGTAGCTCAGTTGGTAGAGCGACTTGTTCCGGAATAAGCGGACTCGGGTTCGAATCCCCGGCGTAGACCAAAAATGACGGAGAAATTTACTTCGTTATAATATCTATAAGGCTTTAAATTTAAAACAATGAGGCAAAATTAGAAATCATAATGAATGCTTCATTTGTAAATTCCATTTGGAAACAACAACTTCAGATTATATTAACTACTCACATCCGCGATCTAAATTTTAAGATTTCATACATTATTCCTAATCGTAAATGGTTACATAAAATACATCTGTCAAAATGACCTGTATTGTAAAAATTGTAATCTCTTGGAGAAAACTGAACACATTTTTGTTGAGTGTGATTTTGCAAAAAACATTTGGATATGGTTATAAAATTACGGTACATAAATCTAAAGGAGAAGTTTGATAATAAACAAATCTTATATCATACTCCTTTAAGATATAGTGATTTAAAAAGTAATGCAATTCATATTATTTAATAACAATACCAAAATATAATCTGTGGAAGAAAAGAAATGTAATGTCATTTTAATCAGAAATACCGAAATCGGGAGTTGATAAAATTTGCAATAAAATGAGATTTTCGAAAAGTTCTAAAATTTGAAAATAGGAAATATGGTATAACTAAAACTTTTAAAAAGTGGATAACATTAAACCCAATAGTTTATAGAAAAGGTAATGATATTCTTTATAAAATATTGGAATAAAATAATATTTAATAAGTCACACATTCAAAGTAGGATCCAGATTCAAATTTTAATTTTTCATGCGTTGGAAACTGTTTCTCTTCGTGTGGCTATATTGTTCTCGTACTTTCAATTTTTTTTTTTTTTGCTTGTTTATTTTCCCTTTCTTCTCATTTTCTATGAATCGCTTCAGTATGAGTCTCTTCATAGTGCTTACTGATGGAGTGATTCTAAATAAATTGTATTGTACTAAACCTGCTTCGGGAGGATTTTCCCTTGCAGCCCCCCCCCGCTCTCCAGCAGAGATCTTTTGAAAGATCTGTATGGAAGATGTGAAAGCAAAAACGAGTGAACTTCGTACAGCCCCGGTGGCGCAGTGGTCTAAGGCACTGGCCTCTGATCATTCGCCCGTAAGGGGTCCGGGTTCAAATCCCGGTGAGGCATGGATGTTGTGTTTGTCTTACGGCACTGGCTCTCTCCCTTCCCTGGAACCAGTGACCCTAAATTAGGGACGGGCGACTGCTTATAGCCCATTGAGTTGCTCACGGTGGTCGTTAAACCTCCAACCAAAAAAAAAAAAAAAAAAGAACTTCGTACAGATGAGATGGTAAGTCAGGGCCTTGCTGTTTAATGCACGATCAAAGAACGAGTTGCTTATATTCTTCTTCTCATTTTGCAAAGTGTTTCTTGGCAACACTTCGTAAATACAGGGTTACGAGGAAAGTCCGTGATCACGCCAATATCTCAAGAAATATGGCAGTTAGCGATTTATTTCTTGTGCAGTTGTATAAGAAATGGTGCATACAGTAACACCACGAAGGAACCCCTCGCCCCTGGTTTGGGGTGTTGAGGGGTCTATCCTAACCTCCGTTGCAGATAGGGCAAAAAAGTCAATTAAAAACTTGTTCAGCGGGGCAAAAATAGTACATAAATATTTTTATCCCATAACATAAGATGGAAGGGGACTCTCCAAATGCGAAAAAAATGGAAGGCTACCTGAGTCGCTGTGTCCGAAGCATATTCGCATGGATTTGAAATGTGCTTTCTGCTCCGTGGTCAGAATACAAAAATGATGTGCGTGGTCGGTATGCCAACACTCCGTCAACCAGTGACGGGAAGTCTAAAGCTTTGCCACGTACGCAAGTCAATTAGATGTGCATAGAGTTTTCCTATTGGATGAGTGTTTCGCCACTTTATGCTAATTATCCTTGACTCAGTGTATTTTTTTACTGTACTAGGGTCTGCGCTACTAGGCTCGCTACGCCCGTTTCCAGAGTAGCGCTCGGGCCCTGCAGCCCGATCTCCAAGTGCATCCCATGAAATAAAAACTGTAAAATTCATATAAATTTCAATTTTTATTGCATGTCTAAGCAAATCAGGCTTGTTATTCCGAAATTTCAGAGGGTTTTTTCACTGTCGTTAATTTTTGGAAGGTCGGACTTTTGTCGTTTGAACTTATGGCACTTACTAAATTTACCAAGAAAAACAAAAGCGGCCTAAAAAGCATTTCCGTAAACCGTTAAGGTGGACGTCAAGTAATTTTGGTTTCCTATACTTCAAATGGTAAAACTTTTGTACACATTTCCTTCACAATTAGTGTGTTCCCAAGGATGAAAACTTGGACATTGATTAAAATAACTTCATATTATGATTTGGAATTTTCGAAAACATAACCATAACTATATAAAAAATCAATAACTTTTCCTTTGGTGGTGTTAGAACCAGAAAAAAGATGGCGCAACCTGTATTTTGAGGACGTCAGTGGACAAATGTCGGATTGCATAATTATGGTTATGTTTAAGAAAATATTAAGTATTCCAAGTTATAAAATGAAGCTATTTTAATCAATGTTAAAATTTTCATACTTGGGATTACATTAATTGTCCAGAAAAAATGGCGCGACAGGTATTTTCATGACGTCAGTAGACAAACACATGTTGAATTGCATAATTATGGTTATGTTTTAGAAGATATTAAGTATTCCAAGTTATAAAATGAAGCTATTTTAATCGATGTTCAAATTTTCAACCTTGGGAACGCATTAATTGTGAAGAAAATGTGTACAGAAGTATTTCCTTTGGAAGTGTAGGAAGGAAAATTACTTGGCGTCCACCTTAAACAACTGAGATAGCTTTACCAACAAAACATATGCATAACAAATTCTCTGTGTCACCATGGCAGCAGGTCACGAGACCAGAACGTTCCTTTGTGGTTATCGTGAAGAGAGACAAGCCGTTAGTTTTTTTCCTTTGCGTCTTTAAAAAATGCTTAAAAATCAGAAAAAGAGTTTTCCTTATTTATTTTTTTTGTAAAAAAGGGACGATAGTTGTAAGTTTATGCTGTAAAAATTGCAGTGCGTTATAGTTTATTGTGTGCCATGTATCCGTTTTTTTAAATGGATCCCATCGCAAAATAGAGAATTTTGTGAAATTTAAAAATCTAATTTCTCGTAAACAAAATCGATTTTCAAAAAAAGGGCGACGAGGTGCAAACATTCACTAATGGCACTACATGCCTACACAGTTTCATGGTTCTGTTGCTGTTAGTGTGTCCGGAACGCCGCCTGATAGCACTTTTTTTGTTTATCTTAACTTAGAAATACAATAGCTTTTGAAGTTTTGCTAAAATCAAGAAACGGTTATCTCTTTCGTTTCTTCCGGATGTTGTGATTTTCTTGGGGTGACATTCCCGGTCCCTTTCCATCTTTTGTTATGGAACAAAAACGTTTATGTACCATTTTTGCCTCGCTGAACAAGTTCGGAGTTGAATTTTTTGCCCTATCTGGAAAGGGGGGCGCAATAGCCTCCTCAACACCCCACAAACGGAGACGAGGGAAACCCTCGTGATGTTATTGTGTGCGCTATAGGAGGTTTCCTATACAACTGCACAAGAAGTAAACCGCTAACTGCCATAGTTCGTGAGATATTGGCCTGATCAAGGACTTTCCTTGTAACCCTGTATACACTGAAGAGCAATTGAATTAGAGATACCTGTCTAGTAACGTGTAGCACCACCTTTCGCTCTTATGACGGCGGAAATTCGTCTCGGCATGGACTCGACAAGAAACCGGAAGCGTTGGGAAGATATACAGATGCACGACCCCTGAACAAGCTCCCACAGATCCCGAAGATAAGATGGAGGGGGTCAGAGCCTCGAACATTTCTCTCGATGGCATCCCAGATGTGCTCGATGAGATTGAGGTCAGGGGTAACCTAGCTGGCCATGGAAGCGAGGTCACGTCGGTGGAGTGTTCATCCAACCATTCGGATACAATTCGGGAGCGATGGCACGGTGAATTGTTTTGTTACAGGATGAGGTACCCAGTGGGATGTTAAAGACGCGCAAATCGTTGTCCAGCATATCACGGTAACGTTGACCTGTGAGGAACGATGTCACACATACCAGGGGTCCCATTTCAGTCCACGTAAACAGTCCCCAGACGAGAATGCCATCCCCACTAGCTTGAAGAGTACCCTGCTGGCAAGAAGGATTCATCGATGCATGTGGTTTGCACCGTACTTTTATCCTGCCATCCGCACGTACCAACGTGAATCTCGACTCGTCAGTCCGGTCAACATTTTCCCACATGTCTAGGGTCCACTGGCTATGTTCCCACGCCCATGCTAATCTCTGCCCCTTGTCATGTGCGGTCAGCAGCGGTACCCTGGTGGGACGATGGCTTCTGTACCCCATAGCGAGGACATGGATCCTGGATGGTATGGCTGCTTACAAGTTTTTGTGCACCAGCGTTAAATTGTCGAGTGATTTCTTTCACTGTGGCCCTCTATCCGCTGTTACAATGCGAGCTAGTCGACGATTACCCCGCTCATCCACACGCTGTTGTCCACGGTAGTTGTTCTTTGCAGGGATGGTCTTACCGCATTCGATGTACTCATGGTGCACCCGTGGCACAGTGGCTCGGGAAAATCCCAGTGCCTGCACGACATCCGAGATGGAGTGACGCATTCGTCGGGCGTCCGACTCTTACTGCTTCCCGTCGCATCACTCCTTATATTGTCGGATCGGTGCATACGTCATGTCTTTTCCGTTTACAGGGCCACCCACAGCGCCACATTTGCATAACGCCAGCTGTCTCTAATTCAATTGCTCTTCTGTGTATGAGAGTGGCGAAACATACAACTCGGTTGCACTATCAACCAGTTTCCGGTAAGTCTCGACAATATGGCTCGCTATTCTTTCTACAAATCTGCTGCCAGGGTGGATTGCAAAAGCGGTCGATTTCAGATCAAATCAGAGGATTTCAGGGAGGGATTGTCTGACTCCAGGTCTTAAACAACCCTTACAAATAGGAAGCTAGGAGATTTGGGCTAGAGTGCCCGATATGAAAGTAGCACGGAAGCGAGGTAGAAAGGGGGAAGAAGACACTCTTATTTTTACCGGGGGGCCATTACTCAGGATCCGACGGCTTAAAGTGCCCATACGACGCACGACGGATATTTAGTGGTTCGAGCGCTCGTACCTGCTGGGTTGAAACCCTAGGTCTCCTCCGTGGCAGGTTCGAACCTCGACCAATAAGCCACCCGTGGCCCTGTGGTCGATTTCGTATCCGTTGCTCCAGTTAATCGCAGAGGTATCCTATGAAGCATCTCTGGGATTTACTAGGGATTAAGTGAATGATGTCCGTAGATTAGAGCACTTCCGCGAAAGCACGGTCAGTCGTGGTTATTACTTTCAAAAAGTGTTTCGAGGGGGGGGACCACGAACCGACGGCAAGGTGTGGCCCGAGAACGGCTGATCGATGCTAGCAGTGAGCGAAGGTTATCCAGTATGGTACGAGCCAACATATGGGATATTTTCGCGCAACTCGTTGTTAATTTGAAAGATGGTAACAGCAGTGATGCATCACAACACGCAGTACGTTGAACCCTGATGAAAATAGTGACTGCGTAGTAGCAGTCAGCTCTCAGAGCCATGCCTATTCTGTAAAAAATAAGTTGCCTGCAGGTGTCCATGTTTTTCAGAAATTTCCGTTTTTTACGCTTTCCAACCGTGGGTTGAAGAAGCGTATATGCTCCAGCTTTGTCCGTCTGTCTGTCCGTACGTACGATAATTCGCGTAAAAATGGTTCGATTTCGATGAACTTTTAGTACGGGGTAGGGGACAAACAGGGGACGAACCCTATTGAAAATGGGCGAAATGGGGTTAAAGTTCAGGATACAGGAGCGGGATCCATTCTATCGGCCTTATGCGCAAAAACTTACGCAAAAATGCTTCTATTGTGACAAAACGTTAGCATGTTGTTCCTCAGGTATGCTGAACCAATTATGTTTAATATCATCGAAATGGGGTCAAAGGTTAGGGCACAGGTGCAAAATTTATTCCGCAGCCATTATTCTCATAAGTTGACTAAACATGCTTCTATTGCGACAAAACTTTAGTATGTTGTTTAGGAAGTATATTGAACCACTTCTGTTGAATATCATTGAAGTGGGGTCAAAGGTCAGGGCACACGAGCGTGATTTATTCCGCTGCCGTTATCCTCATAACTTGACGAAAAATGCTTCTATTGTAACAAAACGTTAGTATGTTGTTCCTGAGGTATGCTGAACTAATTATGTTGAATGTCATCAAAATGGGGTATAAGGTCAGCGCACAGGAGCGAGATTTATTCCGCTGCCATCATCCTCACAACTCAACTAAAATGCTTCTATTGCAACAAAACTCCAATATGTTGTTCCAGAGGTATGCTGAACGAATTCTGTTTAATATCGAAATGGGGTCAAAGGTCAAGGCACAGGTGCAAGATTTATTCCACAGCCATTATCCTCATAACTTGAGAAAAAATGCTTCTATTTCGACAAAACCTTAGTATGTTGTTTCCGAAGTATGCTGAACCAATTCTGTTTAATATCATCGAAATGGTGTCTTAGCTCAGGACACAGGAGCGAGATTTATTCGACTGTCATTATCCTCATGACTTGAGTAGTAACTTGAGTAATGATTTCTGATATGTTGGAAAGAGTATCATAATCAATGCATTGCATGATTTTACTAACTTGTTAAAAGTACCCGTTTATTTCAACTTCCGTATTTTCAGATTTTCCGTAGTCAGAAATTCCGTTTATTTCAGAAAAAAAAATCCATTTCAAGTATTTTCGTATTAAAACTGGCATTCCGCAAAATCGAGGACCCTGCATTTTTTAGCCCTTACATCAGATAATCGTTCCGCTGCTCACAGGCTTATGCTCCCGTCGTTTCGGTTGGTAATGCACGCCTTTAACAACTAAGCCGCGTACATCGTAAAACAAATTGTGCGATAAATAATTTTTTTGTCATTAATGCCAGTGATTTAGTCATTTTGTTTTATGTTGGACCTTATTATTTTTCTGAATAGGTTTGCAATAATTTTTTTAAGCATGACATTACACAAATTAGGCATTTTTCAAAATACCAAAATGTTTTACATCTGGATTTTTTTAAACTGACAATGATTTTCTGTTATACAAATTTTGAAAGTGACAATCCATTTTTTGGTGTTATTATGACAAGGATGGTAAGTTAGATAATCTTCGAAAACTTGAAAATTCTGTCATCCTAGAGCAAGAATCGAATATGCGCCTCCCAGATGGCGCCCGGGTATGCTAACCACTACACTACCCATAGCGACCAAGTCTTCCGCCTAATTTGAATATAACCATCGCAGGATTCGCCTGCCGAAGCAACCGGCATTCATGTTTAGCGAATTTGGAGGTTAAGAATTAATTTTCTAGTATATGGATATTATCTGACTAACCATCCTTGTCATATTTACACGAAAAACAAATTGTCATCTTCCAAATGTGTATTATATGGTGTAATCCCGTAATTTATTTATGATTTATCTGCTCCTCAGTGTAATCACGGGATTGGATTCTTAACCTTTAGATTAGCTAAACATGAATTGCCGGATGCTTCGACTAGCGAATCCTGTGATGGTTATATTCAAATTAATCGGAAATTTGAGAGTTGATCGTTCTGGGTGGTGTAATGGTGTTATAATACCCGGGCGCAATTTGAGAAACGCAGGTTCGATTTCCGTTTCCGAACGACAAAGTTTTCAAGTTTTCGGATGTCATCTGACTTGCCATTCTTGTCATATTTATACTGTGTAATCCCGTATTTCATTCATGATTTTTAGATAACTTTAAAAAAAAGAGGTAAATGTATTTTTTATAGTATTATCTCACAGAAAAAAAAACTCTCGTAAATATGAAACTTACTCTTGATAGCTATAATGGCTTTTGTCTGTATGTGTAAGAAACAAAGGAATGCACGGTAGGAATTTGAAATGAAGAAATGTGGAAAATTCAAATGAAGGAATATAAGAAATGTAAGAAGTACATCGGTGCGATCCGTGGCATTTCATACATTCCTTCATGGATTAGCATTTTGTTACCAGTGGAATGATCTGGAATTTTAAAAAATACAAAGATTTTCAAAAATTCCTTTTTCTGAGGTTTTCAGCTAATTTCTGTAATATTTGTTAGTGCAAGTGGAAGATCATTTCCCTGTGCTTTATTGTGATAAGATGCTTTTCGTAATTTATTTATATTTAAAACACCGGCATGCATCTCTGCTGAAGTAACGGAACTCATTTGCTGTTTCCATCTAAACAAACATGCAAAGCGCAACCACTTCGGCAAGTTTCAACATTTAATTGCTTTGAAACATCGCAACGCCTTTATTACTGAAACGAGACTAGATATAAATTAATCTGATGCAATAGAGAATAACTTCTTGTTTTTGTGTGTGTGTGTGTGTGTGTGTGAAGGACGAAGTATGTTTTCAATGAATTACCTGAATAACGAATTTGTTTCAAGTACCTGGAACAGAAGTACAAAGAAGTAAATGAAATTTTAAAATGTAAATGAGTCAAGAATACATTTTTCCGCATGTAGCTTTACTTCTGCTTCGATTAGATTTACCAAGTAATTATTTCTTTAAGAAGAATTTCCCTTACGGTTAAAATAAATGAGAAAATGATTGTACGTGTTATTTTATCTTCCGACAAAATGTTTAAAACTTCTACATCACTTGAAAATTTGAGAAATACGCTTTGCAAAACTCCATTCATTGAAATTTAGCAGCAAATGTTATCGTATTTGTTTTGAAATGGCTCTAGAATCAGGATTTTCTTCCTTCAGTAATTAAAATTTTCAGCAAAATAAAATTCATTGGGACCTAACGATGTTACTATATCAAGCGTAATTACTTTATTTTTTCAGTAAAGTACCTGAAAATTATTAAATTTTGTTGCATTGCTACAAACACAGGGAAATGGTAATTTTGTTCAATTTATTTTTTAACTTTAATTTCGTTTTCACAAAACTTAATACTTGTGCTCGTTTTGCTATAAAATGAGTATAATTTGATAAACATATTAAATTTCCTGCTTTTGAAAAAAGAATAAAATAACTGCAGTATATTAGAAAGATAGGCTAAATTGTTAACCAAGTAAATTTCTTCCGTCGCTGAAATTGCAGTTTGTTTGTTTACAGGGGAGAATTTTTAACCATGTGAATTTCTTCCGTCGCTAAAATTGCAGTTTATTAGAAAAAACAGGCGGAAAATTGATGAAAAAGTTCATTTCCCCCGTCTCTAAAATTGAAATTTGTTAGAAAGATAGCCGAAAACTGCGAACAAAGTTAATTTCTTCCATTGCTGAAATTGCAGTTTGTTAGAAAGACAGGGGAATATTGTTAACCATGTTAATACCTTCCGTAGTTGAAATTGCAGTTCGTTAGAAAGATAGAGGAACATTAGTAACCAAGTTAATTTCTCCCGTCGCTAAAATTTCAGTTTGTTAGAAAGATAAAGGAAAATTGTTAACCAAATTAATTTCTTCCGTCGCTGAAATTGCAGTTTGTTAGAAAGATAGGAGGAAATCATTGACTAGGTTAATTTCTTCCGTCGTTGAAATTGCAATTTGTTTGAAAGATGGGGGAATACTGTTAACCAAGTTAATTTTTCTGTCGTTGAAATTGCAGTTTGTTTGGAAGATAGGGGCAAATTGTTAACAAAGCTAATTTCTGTCGTCTCTGAAATTGCAGTTTCCTAGAAAACACGGTATTATTCTTTACAAAGTTGATTTCTTCCGTCGCTTTTGTTGCAGTTTGTTAGAAAGATAGGGGGAAATTGTAAACCAAGCTAATTTATCTCGTCGCCGAAATTCCAGCTTGTTAGAAAGACAGGTGAATATTGGTAAACAAATTAATTTCATCTGTAGAAGAAATTGCAGTTTGTTAGATAGACAGCGGAATATTGTTAAGCAATATAATTTATTGCGTCGCTGAAAATAGTTCAATTATCCGTTCGCATGCTTCTAAAGCTTGCATAAACTGTTAATTCATTTAATTTATTTTTGCCGAAAAATGGTAGTGTTTTTGGTTTCGATTTAACATGCCGAGAAAATAATTTGACTTATTTGTGAAGATAATATTATCCCTTTTACCAACTTGTCCGAAAAGAATGAAAAACCCTTAACGTTCTACACTTATCCCCATTTTCACCTCAATAATGTAGAGAGAGGTTTAATCTTCCGCATCGTTTAGAAAACAATACATGCTAATTTGTTAAACGATACAAAAGCCTTTATTTTTAGCCCGAGTTTATACACGGGGAGTCACATTTTTGTGACCACCAGCTAATATCCAGAATAATCGCTGTGTGCAGTGCGGTCTGCAAGTTGACGGTTGGGAGTGACTCAATAAGGTGCTGGAAGATGTTCACAGGTATGTGGAGCCATGCTGACTGCAGTGCATCTGACAGCGGCTTAAGGGTGCGTCGTGGAGGGTCCATAGAGCGAACAATACGATTGAGGTGGTCCCACAGATGATCAATTGGATATACGTCTGAGGAGTTAGGGGGCCAGAAAAATGTTTTTAAGTCTTGATCGTGCTTTTCCAAACACTCTGGGACGTATCTAGCTGTGTGACACGTCGCATTGACGTTTATGTACGCTTCCTTGGGGAAATATCCATTTTTCAATACACGAAAGCAACACGTGCTCACAGAGAGCAAAAACTAACCTCCACCTGTCACACACGAAAGCTCACAACTGAAGCTGAAATGCCTATTTCCTGTTTAAAACCGGTCAAACCACATTCTTACTATCAAGTTCTAACAGTCACATCACCTCACAGCTGATAAAACCGGTTTACGTGGGTTTCCGACATCAACTGGCGATCACATTACAATTCTGAGAATAAAATAGCTTGGTCCAATTAATTTGTACGGTATAGTAATAGCGTTTCTCAAAATCTCAACGTCCTGCTTAAGTGCCTTTGTTGAAGTGTCTTGTTGCAAACATTCTTCCAGGGTGACGACGAAATAAGAGACCTAATGGATTTCGAAAGAGGGCTAATTGTTGGTGGTCGGCTTTTTGGTGCCTCCCTGGCAATAGTCGACAGGCTAGTGGTGGTATCGAGAGCTACCGCGTCTATAATTATGACAGCATACTGTGCTCGTAGGAAAACCTCGTCTGCGAAAAACAAGAGTGGCCGGAAAACGACCTTGACTGATAGAGAAAGCATTAAAGAGGTTTGTTACCCGTAATATAAAGGCCACGACGCCGAAAATTAGCGCGGAGCTCAATTTCCCTGATCACCTTGATAGAACAGATGACTAGCAGGGCGTTTGAAACCATTTTGGTCGATCAAGTTCACTCAATGGCTCAAACATTGTTTCCTGGAGGGGATGCCATCTACCAAAATGATAACACCCCAATTCACAGAGCTCGGAATGTCCAATCATGGTTTGAGGAACATCTGGACGAACTTTCACACCATCTTGGGCCTCCCCAATCACCAGACGTAAACACCATCGAGCCACTGTGGTCTGTGTTGGAAAACAGAGTGTAATCCCGTTATCCTCTTCCTGCATCTTTCAAGGACCTGGAGCAGTTTCTTCATGAATAATGGTGTAGCATCCCACTAACCACCATCCGGGACTTATAAGCGTCCATTACAAGGAGAATGCAGGCGCTTTTGAATATAAAAGGTGGTCTCACACTCTATTAGGTACGTAATACCTTCTTTTCCTTAGTGTTCATATTATTCTGTCCAACCCCTATGTATATTTCTTCTGATTAGTAAAAGAAGGAAATGCGTGTGTATGTGTGTCTATTGTAAAAGTAATCCAATTGTTAAAAATATTTCGTCACAATTGCTTTCCACGTCTATTTATGCAACGTAATGTACACTATATTGACAAAGGTAGCAGGACACCCCTTCAAGAGCAACTGAACGGAACCGCTGCGTTGCTAAGATGCGCGGTACAGCTGCAAACGGTATAAAAACAAGCCTGCAGCTGACCGCGATCACAACGCACAGTGAGGTTGTGTGGAAATGTCGCAAAACTGACTTTGAGAAAGGAAAGATTGTTGGGTGTTATATTAGTGGGTTGTCCACAAGAGAAACCGAGAGGCGTTTAAACATACCCAGGTCAACTGTTTGGGATGTACTTAATAAATGGAAGACACATGGCGTGCCTGAAGCAGCAAAACGTACCGGCAGATCAAAGAAAACCCAGTGATAGAGAACGTCGAAGCCTCAGGATAGTAGTTACAGTTAATCGACGGAGTACTGCACAAAACTTAGTGTACAGGTGAGTAAAAATGCTGGAACCTCGGTATGTACACGTACCATTCGCAGAGAATTTTTTTCATGAGTTACCGTGGTCGTGCGGCTACTCATAAGCCTTTCATCTCCACTCGAAATGCTATTCGTCGTTTAGCGTGGTGTAAAGAACATTTATTATGCACCGTAGATCAGTGGAAAGGTGTCCTATGGACTAATGAATCCAGATACACGATCCTTCAGTCTGATGGCCGTGTGTAGGTATGTCGGTAGCCGGGGGAACGCTATTTACCACAGTGTACTGTTCTTGCGGTCAAGTTTGCAGATGGTAGTGTACTCGTGTAGGGGTGTTTTTCGTGGTATTGTCTCGGCCTATTGGTTATCGTGGACAAAATTGTTAAACAGCACGTGTACCTTGATATTGTGGACAATTATGCCATACGAATTGTGTGGCAATACTATGGAACCGATCATCGTTGGTACCAGCAGGATAATGCGCCGAGACATAAAGCAAATACTGTTACGGCGTGGTTTGACGATAATTCTGAATCGTGTGTGGATTGACCAGAAAAGAGCCCTGATCTTAATCCCATACGACACCTGTGGGTTGAATTAGAACGCCGCATTAGAAGCATGGAACCAAGGCCTACTAATAAGCAGCAGTTAGCGGCAGCATTATGTACTGAATAGAAGCACTGTGTTTCAGAATGTTGTCTCGAAGGGTCAGTGCATGTACTATGGTCAAAGTTGGACAGACACCGTAGTAATGTATGTTAAAAAATGTTATGTTGTGTTTCTTATCTAGGTGTCCGGTGACTTTTGTCAATATAGTGTATGTGTGCAATTACCTTTTTTGTCCACAGTACATTCGAGTCGCCGGTTTAGTAACCAAGAGTAGAACCTTCTGATTTATAATATACTGACGGGAAAAAATCCCAACACCAAGAAGGGGTTGTGTTAGATAAACGACAGTTGGTAGGCGGTGAGAGTACATCTGTAAGATGACGTCTATGCAAATTTCGCGCTGGGCGCATACGTGTGGAGCTAGTAGCACCCCTGGGAACATGAAAAGCAGGTTTGCTGTAAATACGCGCTGTAACGTTCGTGAGCGTTAGTTATCGTGGAGATTCGACGTAGGGTGTTGATGTTAGTCAAGAATGCCTTTAAGAAGACAGACAAAGAAGCCATTATCAACAGCTCACGGAGTTTGAACGAGGTCGTGTAATAGGGCTACGAGAAGGTGGATTTTATTTCCGCAATATTGCAGAACGACTTGGCAGGAATGTAGCCACTGTGCATGATTGTTGGAAGGGGTGGTCAAGGGAAGGTACTGCCTTAAGAAGCCCGGTTTCCGGCCGGCCACGTGGCACTACTGAGAGGGAAGACCGCCGTGTACGGCGTATGGCCGTCGCGCATCGTACCGCGTCTTCGGCAGAAATTTGAGCTGCAGTTGCCACCACAGTGACACAACGAACTGTTACAAATCGGTTACTTCAAGGACAGCTCCGAGCCAGACGCCCTGTAGCGTGCATTCCACTTACTCCAAACCACTGCCGTTTGCGACGTCAGTGATGTCAAGCTAGAGCTCATTGAAGGACGGAGTGGAGATCTGTTGTGTTTTCTGATGAAAGCCGGTTCTGCCTGGGTGCCGGTGATGGCCGTGTGTTGATTAGAAGGAGGCCAGGTGAGCGCCTGCAACCAACCTGTTTGCGGCCGAGACACACTGGACCTACACCTGAAGTTACGGTCTGGGGAGAAATTTCCTATGACTGCAGGAGCACTCTCGTGGTTATCCCACGCACCCTGACGGCACAGTTGTACGTCGGTCTGGTGATTCAACCTGTTGTGCTGCCATTCCTGAACAGCATTCCAGGGGGGGGTTCCAACAGGATAACGCTCGCCCATATACCGCTGTTGTAACCCAACATGCTCTACAGAGTGTCGACATGTTGCCGTGGCCTGCTAGATCACCAGATCTTTCACCAATCGAGCACGTATGGGACATCATTGGACGACAACTCCAGCGTCTTCCCCAACCAGCATCAACCGTCCCTGTATTGACCGACCAAGTGCAACAGGCATGGAACTCCATCCCACAAACTGACATCCAGCACCTGTACGACACAATGCATGAACGTTTGCGTGCTTGCATTCAACATTCTGGCGGTTACAGCGGTTATTAATGTACCAGCATTTCACATTTAAAATGACTCTTCTCGCGCTTACAATAAGCTGTGATCTTGAAACCTTAATCGATTAAATATGTTACCTATACAAATGTATTGCCACCATTTCATTCCTCTACAACTATTTTTTCGTGGTATTGGGATTTTTTTCCGTCAGTGTATAAATGGGGTTGGTAAAATATCAGTAAGCTCTGTCATGTTTGTTGTGTCCCAAAAACAAGAAGTCTTCCGTTGCAATTGGTGATACGGGTAGTTTAGTCAAACGAAACATGTTCCGATTTTTATTATCATAGGTTCTCCAGATCGAAAAAGGATGAATTTAATTTTGTAATGCATTTGCATGCTCATGTCTTCAATTCCAGAGTTGTGGAACGTTTGACAGATTTCTTGTTTTTGTTTTATACTCGCATCCTTTATGTAATTACCGTTCAAAAATGCAATCCATCACGGCGGGTGAAATAATCAGTCAAACATGTCAAGCTCAGGAAGACACTAATCTTCGCAGTCTTGACTTACTGACGCCTCTTCAATCCTAAAGGATTTTTTTACTTTTACGATTCTAGAATAAAGTTCCGAATTCTGAGAGACTTCATCTGCTACACTGACGTATAGAGGACATTCACATATTATTTTTAGAACAACTTTCCAGTAAAAAAAATATTTAAAATAAAATTACTATTTCTTTCTAGGATGTTTTATCTGATAGTTTTTTCTATGGATTATGAACCTACATCTAGGTAACTAATACAGTCGAAATTTGCCGTATTTGCACGACCTTTAAACAGGATGTAGGCATTAAGTGATCTTAAATGAGATGCTTATTTCATAAAAATGATAGGGTAAAAACATATTTCCAATTAAAAACCATTAGATCTTTCAATCTTACGTTAAGGTCATCTTCATATGGAAACACTATTGAAAGATATTTACATGGAACTTCGTTATAAATACTGTCTAAATAAGAATTTAAGTGACGTAAGTACAAGTGTTACGCATAGACAATTCCGCGAAGAACACATGTGCGTGAGTAAACCCAGGGATTTATTATCATCCTAACTACCCCCTTCCCCCAAGAAACTCTCTACAATATATATTAGAAACAATTAAAACATACCTCCATATTTAATTGTTTCGAATATGTATATTGTAGGGAGTTTCTTTGGGGAAGGGGAAGGAGGATGATAAGAAATTCCTGGATTTACTCACGCACATGTGTTGAGCGCAGAATTGTTATGCCTCACATTTGTACAAATATCACTTAATTTCTTATCTGGTCAGTATTTATAAAGAAGTTCCTTGTAAGTACCTTTCAGGATGCCGGGGCTGGCCTAAGGGTCAGCGTTCGTAACTGCCACGGAGAAGACCGCGGTTTCGATCTCAGGCAGGTATGAACGCTCGAACCACTAAATGTCCGCCGTGCGTCAGGTGGGCACATTAAGCCGTCGGACCCAGGGTACTGTCCCCCTCCGGTAATAAATAAGGGCGTCTTCCTCCTCCTTTCTACCTCGCTTCCGTGTCACTTTCCTATCTGGTAATATAGCCCAAATGTCCTAGCTTCCTATTTCTAAGGGTTGTTTAAGACCTGGGGTCAGACACCCCTTCCTAAAATCCTGTACATATGATCTGATCTGATCTAAAATATTTTTCAATGGTGCTTCCATCTCAAGATGACCTTAACGTAAGGTTGAAAGATCTAATGGATTTTAATTGTAAATATGTTTTTAACCTATCATTTTTATGAAATAAACACCTCATTTAAGATCACAACCCGTGTAACGATCGTGCAAATACGGCGAATTTCGGCTATATTAGTTACTTCTAGCACGAAAAAAAAATTTATGCTACAACTAGATTTCCAAGATAACAGGACATTTTCAAAAATTGGTAGTGGTATTTTATTCCACTCCTCTTCCACTGCTTTCCATAGTCCAATCTTTGTTTTAGGTCTGCGTTTAGAAAGCGCTCCTTTCATAGATGTTCTTTCTGAGATGTTCTGTCTGATAGCCCTTTCTCTGGACTACGAACCTACATCTAGGTTTCCAAGATAACAGGGCATTTCTTAAAATTGGTTGTGGTATTTTATTCAACTCTTTTCCCACTACTTTCCATAGTCCACTCATTGTTTTAGCTCTCTGTTTAGAAAGCGTTCCTTTCTTAAATGTTCTTTCTTCAATGTTCTGTCTGATAGCCCTTTCTCTGGACTACGAATCTATATCTTGATTTCCAAGGTAACAGGGCATTTCTTAAAATTGGTAGTAGTATTTTATTCCACTCCTCTTCCACTGCTTTCCATAGTCCAAACTTTGTTTTAGGTCTGCGTTTAGAAAGCGCTCCTTTCTTAGATGTTCTTTCTGAGATGTTCTGTCTGATAGCCCTTTCTCTGGACTACGAACCTACATCTAGGTTTCCAAGATAACAAGGCATTTCTTAAAACTGGTAGTGGTATTTTATTCCACTCCTCTTTCACTGCTTTCCATAGTCCAATCATTGTTTTTGATCTGCGTGTAGAAAGCGCTCCTTTCTTAGATGTTCTGTCTGATAGCCCTTCCTCTGGACTATGAATTCACATTTAGATTTCCAAGGAAGCAGGGCATTTCTTAAAATTGGTAGTGGTATTTTATTCCACTCCTCTTCCACTGCCTTCCATAGTCTAATCATTGTTTAAGGTCTGCGTTTAGAAAGTGCTCCTTTCTTAGATGTTTTTTCTTAAATGTTCTGTCTGATAGCCCTTTCTCTGGAATATGAACGTACATCTAGATTTCCAAGAAAACAGGGCATTTCTTAAAATTGGTAGTGGTGTTTTATTCCACTCCTCTTCCACTGCTTTCCATAGTCCAATCATTGTTTTAGGTCTGCGTTTAAAAAGCGCTCTCTTTTTAGCAGTCACAAAGTATAACAGTCCATTGGTGACACTTCAGTAGATTTTGCAGGAATATTAGAAAAACGTATAGACTTGATATCCGTCTCTATTTTCATTTTTTCAAGAAAGAGACTGCTAGATGTATGACTGATAGCCTTATCCTGATCAAGTTCTACTCTTTGAAGTCGATGTGGATAAAAGAGTTGTATTTCGTCTTTAAATATAGGAGTTAAAACATTATTTTGGTAGTATGTAGAACTGATTTAATGTTCTTTTCAAATTTTCTTAACTTTAATTTCCCATCATGCCCGTTCTCCGAACAGTGAATCTATAAAATCATTTTTTGTACATTAAATTAAAGAAAGGGAAAAGTCATTAAGGGAAAGAAAAGTAATAGGTATTTGTGCTCAGCTAGACGAATGTTTAATGTCCGAAGTGCTGATCCAATGTAGAACATGTCGGTTCCATGTTTACCTGTTGAATCAATGGTATACAATAAGCACCAAGTTTAACCTGTGGTGATACCTTATCTCTATCATTTTTAATTAACGAAAAAGTATTCCTAGTGGTTACACCGAATGAAAGATTGTGCTGATTGCATGCTTTCTTTAGAATAGACACAATAGGAGGGTTAGATGTTCTACATTGGATCAACACTTCGGACATTAATCATTCGTCTGGCTGAGCACAAATATGCACTCCGGTCAAGATCAACTAACACAGCCCTAACAGCAGCTGTTAATCAAGAGGGTTACGTACCTGATTGGAATAACGCAAAACTCTTAAACTCAACTATTAACAAACGGACTGCCTCTTTCACTAAAAGGCTCTATATTATTAAATTTGGCGACTCCTGCTGTAACTCTGACCTCTCGGCCTATGTTCCGAGCCAGAGGAGACGACTGGTTGCCCTCTCCGGTCAACCAGATGTTGAAGAACCTACGTAGTTCCTTTTTTTTTTTTTTTTTTTTTTTTTTTTTTGTAATTTTAAATTTTGTTATCTATTTGTTATCTGGCATCTGCTTGAAGCGAACTGGTGAAATGAATGATGGGTACTTGTACTTTATAATGATTGACTCTGCATTCCTACGACACTTAGCCTGATATTGGGGCCAGGAGAGCCCCGAAAGTTCTTGCTTTTAAATTATTTTAATTTGTAAAAAAATCTGGTTTTACTTTTCAAACTTTTAATGATTTCATTTATCGTACGCAGACAGCATTTTTTTTTTTTTTTTTTTGATTGGAGGTTTAACGACCACCGTGAGCAACTCAATGGGCTATAAGCAGTCGCCCGTCCCTAATTTAGGGTCACTGGTTCCAGGGAAGGGAGAGAGCCAGTGCCGTAAGACAAACACAACATCCATGCCTGGACAGCATTTGTGATACCTATTACCGTGTCGTACGAATATTTTACTTTTGTCTTCAAAGAAAAGTAATTTAAAATCCGTAACTGGTTTACGATTTAGGACAGCGTCGTAACGTCAATGCATGCTGTTTTACGTAAAACGGAGCTGTCTAACTTCCTTGCTTTGGCGTCCCTTAATTTTAAAACGAAATTTGCGATTTTCAAAGCATTTCAGTGTTTCTCACAAAATTATTTTTAAACCTATCATAATTTTGAAACAGTGAAGCTCAGCCAGACTTCTGAATAGTTTGGCTTTCAGGCTTTTTTCTAGGTGTAGAAGTGATAGAAGAATTCAAGCAAATAATGTTTCAAAGCGCTGTTTTTTTAGCACACATTTTGTAAAAAAAAAATCGTGCTTGTGTTACCCGTTTGTTCATCTGTCCGTCTGGCAATCCGTCCGCCAGTACCCACGATATCGCTGCCACTATTAGTCTGATTTGAAAAATTCTTTTTGCTTTGAAGAGCTTGAAATACGCGAATGATGATCTCTCATTTCGTTTTTTATCGCGATGTACAATTTCGCCGCTAGATGGCATAAATGCAGATGTCGAATTCAAAAATACGTTTTATTCCGCATATTTGCTTCTAAACATCCGATTGTAAAAACTATTTTATCTTTCAATTCCATTCATGTCGAAGGGTATGTTAGATACAATTACGTTTTCAAATTACGCACAGATTTTCCGCTAGGGGGCGTAAAAGTAAATTACATTTTATCCGATAACTCTTCTTTTAAAACTTCGATTTGAAAATTTATTCCTTCAGTGATACACCTCTTGATGGAAAATCTTTTGCATATAATTTAAAATTTTTGGAAAAGAATACTTTAGCCACCAGGAGGCGTAAGAGTTAATTTTTTTGCTTCTGATGTATTTGCCATAAAATCTCAGCTTCTAAAATATCGATTCAAAAAACATTTTTCTTGGACTGATGCCACTCACATCGTTAAACCGTTTCGGAATATTTTATTCGTAAAATATTCCACAGTTTCTCCGCCAGGGGCGTAGCCGAATATCTTACTTTTGTCAACATCTCTACTTCTAGAAATCCGATTTGAAAAATTCCTCCTTTGTTGGATAGTGTTTTCAGTGTAACATGTTTTTCATATAATTTCAAAATTTTCAAGTAATTCATAGACTTTCCGCCAGGGGACGTAGAGGTAAATTGCGTTTTCCCTATATCTCTGCTTTTAAGTCTCCCATTTGGAAAATTCTTTCTGCACCGGATACAGCTCCTGATGGGAAATCGTTTGCACATAATTTCAAATTTTTGTAAAAAAAAAATGGTGTGGCCACTAGGGGCCGTAAAACTTAATTTCCGCTTCCGATGTATTTGCAGCAAAATATGAGCTTCTAAATTCTCGATTGAAAAAATCTTCGCTTGTAGACCGATACTACTCATGTCTACAAACCTTTTAGGAAGAGTTTCTTCTTGAAATAATGAATGGTTTCTACGCCAATATCTCTACTTCTAGGAGTCCGATTTGAAAAATTGTTCCTTTGTTGGATAGTGTTTCTAGTGTGACATATTTTTCATATAATTTCAAAATTTTCAAGTAATTCATAGACTTTCCGCTAGGTGGGACAAAGGTAAATTGCGTTGTCTGCGTTATTTCTGCTTCTGAAACTCCGATTTGAAAAATTCTTCCTGTACCGCATATAAGAACTGATGGAAAATATTTTTCTAGGACCGCTACCACTCATATGGAAAAACCTTTTGAGAATACTTTTTTCCTAAAATAATGCATGGTATTCCCACCAGGGGAAGTAAAGCCACATCTTATTTTTGTCTAAATCTCTGTTTCTAAGCGTCCGATTTGAAAATCATTTCTGTGTTGAAGAGCGTTTCCGGGGCGAAATGTTTCTCATATAAATTCATGTTTTTCTTAACGCAGGAGTCTGCAACCAGAGGGCGTAAGCTCACGATTCCGTTTACAGCAATATCTGAGGAATTAAAAACTAGATTGGAAAACTTCTTTCTTCCGTCAGATACTATTGTTTTCCATACCGGTTCCATTGACATTGAATAGCTTTGATAAATTTAATTTGCGTCAGAACGGATTCGAAAGACCTGCTTATTACACCCGAAAATTCGATGTCATCTTTCTTAATTTGTTTTGGTTTTTCGTGCTTTTGCAGGTATCCCGACTATAAGACCTACCAGCATGCCAATTTTCAGATCTCTAGGCCATTGAGAAGTGGTCAAATAATTCGCGAAAATTCCAGAAGACAATGTTCCAAAACCGTCATTTTGATTATTTTCTTTTATTGTTCGCACTTTTCTAGGTATACGGACATTAAGAACTATCAGTATGTCAATTTTCAGATCTCTAGGTCATTTGGAAGTGGCCTAACAATTTTCGGACGAACACGCTGTCATTTTTCACCTTTACTTTTTATATACAAGCCGAAAGCCTATATTTACATAAGAATTCTACGTATTCCGGCGGTAAACGCAGAATTTAAAGGCGTCGCTACGTCATTAAGTATTGCGTCATTACCAGTTTGATTGCAGCCTGTCCTTTTACCCAATGAGAAGGGAGTGCTAAAAATAGCTACGTCACCATGGCAGCTGGTCACATGACCAGAACGTTCCTGTGTGGTTGACGCTGAATGCAGAGTAAGGCTCTCGTTTCTTTCTTTTGCGTCTTTAAAAAATGCTCAAAAATCAGAAAATGAATATTTCTTAAATTGTTTTGTAAAAGAGGGATGATAGTTGTGAGTTTATGCTGTAAACATTACACTGCGTTTTGATTTGTAGTTTACCATATATTCGTTTTTTTTTAATGGATACCATCACGATCGAAATAGAGAATTTTGTGAAATTTAAAAATTTAATTTCTCTTAAACTAAATCGAAATTCAAAACAAGAAAGATGACTCCGAATTTTCGGGTGTAATAAGCATGTTTTTTAATCCTTTCTGACACAAATTAAATTTATCAAAGCTATTCAAAGTCAATGGAACCGGTATGGAAAACAATAGATCTGACGGAAGAAAGAGGTTTTTCAATCGGGTTTTTAATCCCTCAGATATTGCTGTAAACGGAATCGTGAGCTTACAAACTCTTAGAAACAGAGTTATCGACAAAAATAAGATGTGACTTTACGTCCCCTGGTGGGAAAACCATACATTATTTTAGGAAGAAAGTATTCTCAAAATGATTATCCATATAAGCGGTACCGGTCCAAGAAAAAAAATTATTCGAGTGTTCAGGAGCGCAGATTTTGCTACAAATACATCAGAAGCAGAAATTAACACTTATGACCCCTGGTGGCCAAACCATTCTTTACCAAACATTAGAAATTATGTGAAAAATATTTTCCATCAGGTATCGTATGCGATACAGGAAGAATTTTTCAAATCAGAGTTTTAGGAGAACAAAACGCAATTTACATTTGTGCCCCTGGCGGAAAGTCTATGATTTACTTGAAAATTTTGAATTTATAGGAAAAACATTTCGCACCGGGAACACTATCGAACAAAGAAGGAATTTTTCAAATCGGACGTTTAGAAGTAGAGATATTGACAAAAATAAGATATACATCTACGCCCCCTGGCGTAGAAACCATGCATTATTTCAAGAAGAAAATGTTCCTAAAAGGTTTGTCGACATGAATAGTATCGGTCAACAGATGACTTTTTTTTTTTCAATCTAGATTTTAGCTCATATTATGCTGGAAATATACCAGAAGCGGAAATTAAGGCTTACGCCACCTGGTGGCCAAACCATTTTTTACAAAAATTAGAAATTATATGCAAACGATTTTCCGTAAGGAGCTGTATAAGGAGCAGAAATAATTTTTCAAATCGGAGATTTAAAAGCAGAGATATAATGGGAAACGCAATTTACCTTGACGCCCCCTAGCAGAAAGTCTATGAATTACTTGAAAATTTTGAAATTATGTGAAACATATGTCACACTGCAAACACTATCCAACAAAGAAGGAATTTTTCAAATGGGACTCCTAGAAGTATGGATATTGACAAAAATAAGATATACATCTACTCCCCTGGCGGAGAAACTGTAATATTTTAGGAAGAAATTATTCGAAAAACGTTTATCGATGTGAATGGCATCAGTCCACGAGAATTTTTTGCAATCAATAGTTTAGAAGCTCAAATTTTATGGCAAATACATCAGAAGCAAAAATTAACATTTACGCCCCCTGGTGGCCAAAGTATTATTTACCCAAAATTGGAAATTATTTGCAAAAGATTTTTCATCAGGAGGTGTATCCGCTGATGAATTTTTTTTTCAAATCGGAGTTTTAGAAGAAGAGTTATCAGGAAAAATGTAATATACTTTTGCGCCCCCTAGTGGAAAATCTATGCATAATTTGAAAAATAAACTATATCTTAAATACTCTTCTACATAAATGGAATCGAAAGATAAAATAATTTTTCAATCGGATGTTTGAAAGCAAATATGTGGAATGAAACGTAATTTTGAATTCGACATCATCTGCACTTACGCCCTCTAGCGGCGAAATTGTACATCGTAAAAAAACAAACGAAATAAAAGATCATCATTCCCATATTTCAAGCTTCCGAACGCAAAAAAAAAAAAATTCAAATCGGATTGATAGTTGCAGAGATACCGTGGGTACAGACAGACGGACGGACGGACGGACGTACAAACCGATAACATAAGCACGATTTTTTTTTTACAAAAGACTTGCTAAAAGGGGTGCCAAGGCGCAAAATTTCGGCCATGGCGCTACATGTCTACAAGGTTTCGAGGTTCTGTTGCTGTTAATGTGTCCGAAACGCGAACTGAAAATACTGTTTTGCTTACCTTAATTTGAAATACAATAGCTCTTGAAGTATCGCCAAGCCGCCCTCGGTGGCGCAGTGGTCTAAGCGATGGCCTCTGATCATTCGTCCGAAAGGGGTCCGGGTTTGAATCCCGGTGAGGCATGGATGTTGTGCTTGTCTTTCGGCACTGGCTCTCTCCCTTCCCTGGAACCAGTGACCCTAAATTAGGGATGGGCGACTGCTTATAGCCCATTGAATTGCTCACGGTGGTCGTTAAACCTCCAACCAAAAGAAAAAAAAAAAAAAAGTACCGCCAAAATCAAAAAAACGGTTTATTTCAGCGTATTTCTCGAACAATTCTGAACAAACGATGTAAATTTTATATTTTTGTGTTCAATACGTTTTGCGCTGCGAGCTAGAGAAGCGCGAGTGTCCCGAAATTTCTAGAACAGCGGCAGTTACTCTTTCTTTAGAATACAGAGATACGGGAAACCAACAATAATCATGAATCCTTTACTGAAACTTTCTTTGGGTTCTTGGTACTAAGTTTTTAAGTCGTTTTCTGCCCTTTTGAGATAGTTAATTGACTTTTTTAGTTACAGTCGTTTAGGTTGATCCATGCTTCATCAATAGCCACAGTAAATTTCCATCTGCCACGGGCTAAGTGATTTTCATAAGGAAGTCTACACCGTATTCTGCTCTCAGCCACGTACCTAGGCAGCTAACATTATGCATGTGATTCATAAAAGAAGTATAAAGTTTCAATGAACTATAAAACAAGAACAATGTAAGATATGTTATGTTACCTGTAATAGAATTGTAGGGGAATGTTTCAAGTTTTTTTAGAGAAAGTCACAGATGTTCTATGTGTGCACATTCAGTCACATGACACACATCGAGCCGGTAATCCATTTACGCCCAAACGCGAGGTAGGATACCTGGATCAAGTGCAGTGATAGTGGCTGTGATCATCTTGTATGGAATCATTTTCAGCTTCTTTCTCAAAATTCTCCTGACAGTGGGCTGTGAAATCTGCACTTCACGACTCACCCTCCGCGTTGATTTTCCCGGAATGGCGGTGCAAACACTATCGACGATTTCTTCTTATACACGAGGTCGTCCAGGACTTTTAAGTTTGCACAAACAGCCCGTAGTTTGAAATTTTTTTATGCCAATCGTGGATAAATTTTTGGTTGGAGGTTCTTTTCCAAATCGTGATTGAAAATGACGTTGTACAACAATTACAGATGGCGTTTTGCTCAATTCAAGAACACAAAACGCCTCCTCCACTGCAGACGCTGCCATTTTGAATGACTAGTCACGTGACACGCGCGCTATCGCCCACGTCACTTCCCTTAGTAGCGGGACACAAACTTTATGAGTACATCTACCTAACGGTTCGCAGATGTGCTCCGTGTCTTCAACTGTTACTGTTTTACAGCATCTGGAAACTATATACTTCATGAATCACTCTGTATATTTTTTTCAGATTCTAATCTTATGTTTATTAGTTTGTTTACCCAGAGTTTTTAACGACTAAGCTATTTCTCTTTGTGTCTGTAGATTTTGTTTTAAGACCAGGCACTTTACTTTTAAAATAATTCCAAGAGTATCACTTTCTATGGATGTTCGTTGGGTGTTCTTTTTCCTGTTAAAAGCATTCTTGAAGATTATTCCCTCTATTATTAATAATATTGCTTATTGAACATTACGACGAAGTAAATTTCTCCGTCATTGATTTTCGAAAAACGCAACTGTCGGCTCCGGAGCTCCTAGTGACATCCACTATACACAGTGCGTCAAAGAATTTTTAAGACGGGCGCTAGATTTCAGCCTACGGTGGCGCCACCAGTGTAATCGCTTATGCGTTATAAACCGTGACCATCTGCTTGCTTTCTGCCAAAAGTACTGCGCAGTTGTTAAAGTAACTCACACGAAACGGCCGTTCATTAGAGAAGTAAAATGTTTTTAATTTTGAATTTTAAAGGTAAAACAAAGGGCTGTTATTAAATTTAACGCAAAACTTCGTAAAAATGCTTCTGAAACGTACCAAATGATGAAACAAGTTTGCGATGAGTTTTGTTTAAGTAGATCAAATGTTTTCCTGCGGCACAAACGTTTTTTGGACGGAAGAGATACGCTAGAAGATAAGCATACCGGAAGACCAAGTTCATCTAGGACACCTGAGATTATTGAAAAAATATGATTTCGTAGCAAACAATCGATATGCGTCACTAAGAATGATGGAAGAGTCTTTAAACATCAACAAAGAAACGAATCGAACCATCCTGTATGAAGATTTGGACAAAACAAAAGTCTGTGTTAAATTTGTTCCACATACGTTAACCAATGAACAAAAATCAAGGAGAAGTGCACATTGCAGAGACATCATTTCAGCCGCTGAAAATGATCCAAACTTCGTAAAATTGATTGTTACAGGGGATGAAACATGGTGTTTTTAATATGATCCCAAAACAAAGCGACAAAGTGCGGAATGGAAGTCAAAAAACTCACCACAAGCCAAAAAACATGAAAAGTTCCATCGAAAATCAAAACAATGCTCATTACATTCTTCGATAATAAGGGTACTATCCACAAAGAATTTGTTCCAAGTGTACAAAGCATTTACTGGCGAGTTTTATTTAAATGTTTTGAGGCATTTGATGGGCAGAATCCGTCGCATTCGTCCAAAATATCGGGATGAAAACAGTTGGTGTTTGTTGCACGATAATGCACCCAGTCACACCTCACTTCTTGTTCGTAGATTTTTGGCAAAAAATAACGTCTGTGTGTTGAATCGTCCCCCGTATTAGCCTGACTTAGCACCCTGCGACTTTTCTTTATTCCCCAAACTTAAAATGACGTTAAAGGGTGTTATTTTGATGATATTTTGACCATACAAACAGCTTCGACGCGTGCTTTGGAAGCAATTCCGCAAAGTGAACTGGAACAGGCATTCGAATCATTATTAAATCGCTGTAACAAGTGTATTGAAGCCGGAGGGTCTTATTTTGAATAACAACCAAAACAAATTATAATTTCTTGTTTGTATTTCATTTTGCAGACCCAGTCTTAAAAATTCTTTGCCACGCTGTGTACTACACTGGTATGTGTTTTCACTGCTATCTGCGTTTATCTCGTGTGCCTCCTGTGGGACAGGCCATCTCTCCCCCACCCCGAAAGAGGGCCGGGGTCATGGCCCACGGGTCACCCAGGACCATGTGTCGCAGTCATCTAATAAAGAACGTGCGTTTCAGAAATCGCAGACAATTTGGCGAGTGGAACGTAACATCACACTGATTTATTTTCTTTCGAACCAGAGAAGAAGGGATTCTCATTTTTCCTACCTCGCGGCGTGGAAAGAACACACCATTGCGAGAAACCTACCAGTCAAGTCATCCTTAAAATTCGGGTGCCAATATGACGAAATAAATTTCTCCATCATTTTTCCATCATCGGGATACCACCTCGTTGGCGCAGTGGTCTAAGCGATAGCTACTGACCATTCGTCTGCGATGGGTCCGGGACCGAATCCCCGGTCAGGCATGGATGTTGTGTTTATCTTACGGCACTGATTCTCTCTCTTCCTTGCAACCAGTGACTTCTCACGGTGGTCATTAAACCCCCAATTAAAAAAATCAGCGGGATTTGAACCTTCAACTCTCGGCTCCGGAGCTACGAGTTCTATCCACTATATTACACTGACATGTGCTCTCACTGCTATCTGCCTTTATCTTATGTGCGTACTGCGGAGCATGCATGTCACAACATTTAGAAATATTAATTCCATGATTTTTGCAGCGGGTTTCTACTCTTTCCAACCGTCGGTTGAAGAAGCGCGTAGTATCCATTTTTGTCAGTCTGTTTGTCTGTTCTTCTACACGACAACTCGCGTAAAAATAGTTCGATTTCGATGCAATTTTAGTATGTAATAGGAAACCACCTGGGGACGAAACCTATTGAAAATGGGCGAAATGGGGTCAAAGATCAGGACATACACTAGTGTGCTAAAATTAAGGACGAAGAGGAGAAATTAGCATAACAGCGGAACGAGCAGGCAAACGGACCGAAACACCACTCTGGAGACAGACTAAAGACCGGTACGGTAGGGTATGCGCATATATGCAGCATGACGTAGGGGAGGGGAGTGTCGAAAGGGTATAAAGCACACGGTCGGTGTTCGCTCACCAATTCGGTGAAAGCTATTGCACGGTGTACATCGGTTTGAACGACGTCGAGTTGCTGCCACCGTGTGATATGGCCAACAGGCAATCCAGTAGACGACATCTGGATGACTTTACTAGAGGTCGCGTCATTGGGAAGTTGGAAGAAGGTCGAAGTGTGACTAGTGTGGTCGAGGAGTTCAGGATCGCTCACAGTATCGTTTCACGAGCTTGAAGAGCATTTCAAACCACAGGAACAGCTGTCCGAGAGTTTAGCAGTGGTCGTCCACCAGCAACCACGGCGGCGGACGACCGGTATATTGTCCTATAGGCGAAAAGAAACAGACGGCAGACAGCGGGAGAAATCTCAAGGCATATGCAACAGACAACTGGACGTCCGTTATCGCGTTTTACCGTTGCCAGGAGGCTGCACAAAGATGGTCTATTTGCACGACGACCAGTAATGTATGTGCCATTAAAGCCTGCTCTTCGGAGACTGCGGTTTCTGTGGTGCCAGGAACACAAGAACTGGACACATAAGCAATGGGGTCGAGTTCGCTTTACGGAAAAGAGCCGATTTAGTCTGACAAGAGATTCTGGCCGTATACACATCTGGAGAGAGCAGGGGACACGCAATCACACCTCCAACATCGTCGAAAGTGACAGGTTTGGAGGTGGTGGAGTTCTCGTTTGAGGCGGTATCATACTTGGTAGCCGTACTGACCTCCACATCTTCCAAGGAGGTTCAGTCACTGGTGTCCGCTATTGTACCGAGGTTCTCCTGCCTCACGTGCGTCTGTTTAGAAGTGCTGTGGGCTCTGAGTTCCTCTTCATGGACGACAACTCTACACCTCATCATACAGTGGCTGTCGCAGAGCTGTTGGAGAGTGAAGATATTCAACGCATGGATTGGCCCGCAAGGTCCCCGGACCTAAATCCAATCGAACACTAATGGGACCTTCTCGGGAGACGCTTGTCAGCACGTCACGAGCCGCCAGCAACGATCTTGCAGCTGCGATTGGCGCTAAAAGAGGAATGGGCCGCGATGCCTCAACAGCTCCTTGACAATCTCTTCCTCAGCATGGTCAGACGTTGTAAATCCAGCAACGCAGTCAAAGGTGATCATATCCCTACTCAAGACTGGATATTTCCTGAAAGCCGCCTGTCACATGGACGTTTCTGTCTTCTGTCCAGTTGTGCTCGAAGCTACCTTTTCAATAAAGTGCCTTTGTATCCTTTGGATTCCTTGTTTGGACGGTTTTTGCTCACTTGTCCCATATTCTTACATCTTGGGGATCTTATGGTATGATTTGAATCGATGTGGAGCACTTCTGCAGGACGTTACATTCGAAACACCGTCTCGTCTATAATTTTTGCACGCCAGTGTAGTAAAGGGATCCATTAAATCGGCCTTATGCGTCATAACGTGCGTAAAAATGGTTCGAATACGATGAAATGTTAGTATGTGGTAGGGAACAACCTGGGAACGAAATCTATGAATACTGGGTGAAATTGGGTCAAACGTCAGGACATAGGAGCGGTATCCATTGCACTGCCGTTATGCGTCATAACTTGAGTAAAAATGGGTTGATTTCAATGCAATTTTAGTATGTGGTAGGGGAATACCTGGGGACGAATCCTGTTGAAAATGGACACAATGGGGTTAAAGGTCAGGACATAGGAGCAAGATTCATTCCGCTGCCTTATGCGTCATAACTTGTGTAAGAATGGTTCGATTTCGATGAAATGTTAGTACGTGGTAGGACACAACTTGGATACGAACCTTATTGGAAATGGGGTCAAAGATCAGGGCATAGTAAAGGGATGCATTCCATTGCCCTTATGCGTCATAACTTAAGAAAAATGGTTTGATTTCGATGCTATTTTAGTATGTGAAAGGGGACTACCTGGAAAGAAACCCTATTGAAAATGGACGAAATGGGATAAAAGGCCAGGACATAGGAGCGGGATCTATTCCGTTGCCTTTATGCGTCATAATGTGCGTAAAAATGGTTCGATTTCGATGAAATTTTAGTATGTGGTAAGGGACAATTTGGCAGCAAATCCTGTTTAAAATGGGCGAAAGGCGGTCAAAGGTCAAGACATAGGAGCGGGATCCATTCCATTGCCCTTATGCGTGATAACGTACCTAAAAATGCTTCGACTGCAACAAAACTTTATCATGTTGTTCCGGAGGTATAGTGAACCGGTTCTGTTGAATATCATTGAAATGGGGTCAGGGCACAGGAGCTAGATTTATTCCACAGCCATTATCCTCATTACTTGAGTAATAACTTGAGTAGTGGTTTCTGGTATGTTGGAAAGCGAATCATAATCAATGCATTGCATGATTTTACTAACTTGTTTAATTACAGAATGTGAATACTTCTCTTCGTAAAGAGCAAAAACATAACCTTCTATCCAAATCTTGTTTACGTGTGCCATTTTCTTAGCAGACGATATTTAACTGCAGCAGATGTTTCTTTCGTGTTCCTCTAACACACTGTTGCCACTTTCAATTCTCTTATTTTCTGTAATTTCTTATCAAAAACATAACCTTCTATCCACAGATTGTTCACGTGCGCCATTTTCTTAGCAGACGATATTTAACGGCAGCAGATGTTTCTTTCAAATTTTGAAGATGACAATCCGATTTATGATGTAAATGTGACAAGGATGGTAAATCAGATATTATCCGAAAACTTAAAAATGTCTTCGTCCTGGAGCGGGACTCGAACCCTCGTCTCCCAGATAGCGCCCTGGTATGCTAACCACTACACCACCCAGCACGACCAAGTTTCCGATTAATTTTAATATGCCTCATAACTTGCGTATCATTTAACCTCCAGATTCGATAAACATGAATGCCGGTTGCTTCAACTAGCAAATGCTGTGATGGTTGTATTCAAATTAATCGGAGACTTGGTCGTTCTGGGTGGTGTAGTGGTTAGCATACCCGGGCGCTATCTGGGAGACGCGGTTTGGAGTCCCGCTCCGGGACGATGAAATTTTCAAGTTTTCGAATATTATCTGATATACCATCTTTGTCACATTTACACCAAAAATTGGATTGTCATCTTCAAAATTTGTATTATGTGGTGTAATCCCGTATATCTTTCACGATTTTTCTTTTCGTTGTCATCTAACACGATTTTGCCATTTTCAACTCTTTAAACTTCTTCCATTTTCTGCAATTTCTTATTAGATTCGTTCTAAAAATGTGGGATCTTCCTCTGTATTGGTAGAGATAAAGGATAAAAACAGCAAACACATGTTTTTGTATTTTCACTCAGTATAAGAATCTCCGATAAGCTTAATTTCACTTACAGTGTATACTTTCCTGAAAATTATTATAGTAAATGAAAAGGAAATAACGCTGACTGGCTTTAAACAATATCACCTTTTCCTACAACTCGCTGATCCCCCAAAATTCTGAGCATCCTCTCTTCAGCAAATGTTTAAACTAGTTTTTTTTTAGGGAAGCGATGGCTGCTCATGCTTCCATTGTTTGGAGCTTTCTTTTTTCCCTGGGTTGAAATGATGGACTCATTTTCTATTCAACGTCAGTTTTCGGGAAAAGAAATCACCCAGATTATCTAAGCAAGAAAACAACTTCTGTTATTATTCGTTTTCTGTGCTTCTTATAAGTCAGCCAAGAACTCAACACGTTATGTCTGATCTTTGGATTTTTTTCTTGGCATTACCACTGTTTTGAAGAATGCATGTAAATGACACCCTATTGAATTCGGTGAAACTACTAGAAATATTTTTTTTCTAATTGTGAAGAGTGACCAAGATCCAATTGGATTAGACACTATCTACCAACAAGCAATTGGACACCTGTGATAACAAACGAAATCGAAGTTTATTAACCTTCAATAGTTGGTGGAGCCACCACGAGCGACGATTACAGCTGCGACCCTCCGGGGCATACTCTCAACCAGGCGTTGTACGACGGCTAGCGGTATTTTCTTCCACTCGGTTTGGAAAAGATATTTCAGTTCCTTCACCGATTTCGGACTGTGGGGACACCCCTTAAGTCGACGCTACAACTCGTCCCAGAGGTGCTCGATAGGGTTAAAGTCCGGGCTCTCCGCAGGCCAGTCCATTCAATTAACCCCATTGTCACCATACCAAACCATGGTGGACCTCGCAATATGACAGGTGGCATTGTCATCCTGAAAATAGCATTGGTCCACCCGGTAAAACTGCCACAACGTAGGAAGCGCATGGTCATCCAAAATGGTGCAGTAGGTCTCGGCGTTGAGTCTACCAGAAATTGCGACCAAGTGTCCCGTGCCATACCAGGAGAAACACCCCCGTAGCATAATTCCACCGCCGCCGAACTTCACAGTTGGCACAATACATTCCGGCAGGAGGCGTTCTTCAGGCAGACGCCAAACCCAGACCTTGCCATCAGAACGGTAGCGGGTGAACCTTGATTCTTCGCTCCAGAGAACCTGTTTCCACTGTTCAACGGTCCACTGTCAGCGTTCTTTGCAACGTCCATGATAACCGAGCAGATGGGCATTCTTACGGATGGTATTCATCGAACGAACACTCCCGGATGCCTGTTGAAACTCCTCGCGGATGTGGCCCATCAATGTGGTGCGGTTCTTCCTAATTTCTCTGGCCAGCACCCGTCGGTCTCTAACTCCCAGTTTTGTCAGTCACTTCTCATCTTCCACTTGCCAATCACGTAGGCCACTGCCGAATTTGGGTACCTCAACTCGCTGGATATGTCACTTATGGATCAGCCATTTCTGTGATACCCGACGATTACACCTTTCTCGAAACCAGAGAGCTCCGAACTGCGCGGCATCTTGCATGCAACTGGTTGCGTTATTGTTTCCCATGCGATATTTAACGGCGGCGGCCGTGACGTGTATCAGGACAGCAGATATCGTCGATTGCAGGGGTGTCCAATTACTTGTTGCTAGATAGTGTATAACAGGCATGGGGTGTAATATAGGGTTGTCGGAAAAGTCATGACGTATTTTTTCCATGTTTTGCAAAGGTCATTTATTGATAGAAAAAACAAAGATCAATTAATGATATAATGCCGATTTTTCCATCTGTTAGTGCGCTGCAGAATGCCTCGTTCATAGAAGGACCTGTCTTTCGTGGCGAAAATCTGTACAAGGTGCTGATTTACAGCCTCATATGAATTGAACGTTATACCACGCAAGGACTATTGAAGAGAGTGAAACAAGTGGAAGTCTGACTGCGCAAGATCAGGCGAGTATGCTGGGTGTGGCATCACATCCCACCCAATCTCCAATAAATTTTGGCGGGTGATCAAACTTGTGTGTGGTCTCGCGTTGTCGTGATGGAACATGAGCCTTTACGATGAGCGAGCTCTGGACGTGTCTGGATGATAGATTCGTTCAAGCTGTCCAATTGCCGACAGTACACATTCGAATTGATTGTTTGGTTCCGTGGTAGGAGCTCGAAGAACACGACACCTTGAAAATCCCACCACACTGAGACCAGAACCTTCCGCTGATGAATGTCTGCTTTGGATGTCGTTTGAGGCGAAGCAACACGTCCCGACCAAGACCGTTTGCGCAGCACATTGTTGTACACAATCCACTTTTCGTTACCAGTTATCAGTCGCTTCAAAGAAAGATCGTTTTCCTCACGTTTAATGAGCATATCGCAGATGTTTATACGCACCGTCAATTGAGCTTCTTTGAGTTCACGAGGAACCCACACATCGAGCTTGCTTACGTATCTCAGCTTCTTCAAGTGGTCGTGAACGTTTGAATGATGGATTTGCAATGTGTCTGCAATCTCTCGTGTCGTGTAACGTGATTTTGACTCGATCAATGCTTTGATTTGGTCGTCATCAACCTCGGTGGGCCTCCCGGACCAAGGAGCATCGTTGAGGTGAAAATCACCAGCACGGAGTTTTGCGAACCACCACTGGCACTGACGTTCTTGTAGAGTTTCATAACAGTAATATTTTCTTGCAGCACTCGGTGGTGCCGCGAACGCGTTCAAAGCCACACACACTGTTTCAGACATTTCTCTGGAAATAGAATGGTAAATGTTAAAGTGTCTAGCCCAAATCCTGCGTTTTCAATTTTAACTTCAAAATGGTCACACTACAACTCAGAAAGCTGAAAATATTTTGGTGAATCTTTAACTGTGTATTATGTCATTTCTTTGATATACAGGGATTGGACATAATAATGGGATCATCACGCTCGAAGACATGTCATTTTACGCAGCTGCATAAGTCGCAACACCCAAAGGTATCCACCACCTTTTGGTTGAAATAGCTTCGTTTAAAACCCCAAGTTCGTGTTTAAGTACATTTAAAGTGGCGTGTTTGCAAAATTTCTTTCAGGCTGACGACGAAATCAGCGACCTAATGGACTTCGAAAGAGGACTAATTGTTGGTGGACGTCTTGTTGGTGCCCCCGTGACAACAGTCGCCAGGGTAGTAGGGGTATCGAGAGCTACTGTGTCTAGCGTCATGACAGAATACTGTGTTTGTGGCGAAACCTCGTCAGCGACACACAAGAGCGGCCGGAAACCGACCCTGACTCATAGAGACAGGAGAACATGAAACAACCATTGTTACCCGTAATAAGAACACCACGACGCCGAATAGTAGTGCTCAGCTCAATCTGCATTTCCAGACCCCAGTATCAACGAACACCATGAGCTACGAACTGTATAAACAAGATATTCATGGCAGAGCTGCAATTGCAAAATCCCTGGTGCCCCGGGTGGTGCACAAAGGCGACAGCAGTGGTACCACGAGCATGCAACGTAAACTGCCAATGCATGGAAGCGTGTAATATAGCCGGATGAATCTACATTCATAATATTTCCACCGAAGGACGTGTTTACGAGTGGAGAACACCGTCAGAAGCGTGCAACCCAGACTATCTGTTCCAAACTGTGAGGCATGGTGGTGTGTCTGTCATGCTCTGCTCCGTCATTAGCAGATCACCCGTAAAGGACAGATGACTGGCAGGGCGTATTAGACCATTTTGACAGATACAATGGCTCACGCATTGTTTCTTGCAGGAGATGCATCCATCTATCAAGATGGATGCCATCTATCAAGATGGATGCCATCTATCAAGATGGATGCCATCTCCGATTCACAGAGCTCGGAATGTCCAATCATGGCTTGAGGAACATGAGGACGAACTTCCGCACCTTCTTTGGCCTTCCCAATCACCAGAGTCAAACATTATCGAGCCACAGTGATCCGTCTTAGAAGACAGAGTATGATCACGTTATCCTCCTCCTGCATCATTCAAGAACCTGGAGCACCTTCTTCATGAAGAATGATGTTACATCACAGTAACCACTTTCCAGGACTTGTATGCGTGCAGTCGAAGAAGGATTTAGGTGGTTTTGAATGCCAAAGTTTGCTCCACACCCTATTAAGTAGGTAAATTATTTTCCTATGTATTCACATTATTTTGCCCAACTCCTGTATTTTCGTTTGTTGTTTACGCTTCCCAACTAAACGCTGAAGAAGCGTATATGCTCAAGCTTTGTCCGTCCGTCCGCCCGTCTGCACGATAACTCACGTGAAAATAGTTCGATTTCGACGAAAGTTTAGTATGTGGTAGGAGACCACCTGGGGATGAACCCTATTGAAAATGGGCGAAACAGGGTCAAATGTCAGGACATAGCAGTTGGATCCATTCCATTGCCTTTATGCGTCATAACTTGCGTAAACATGGTTCGATTTCGATGAAATTTTAGTATGTGGTAGGGAACCACCTGGGCACAAGCCCTGTTGAAAATGGGCGAAATGAAGTCAAAGGTCAGGACATAAAAGCGGGATCCATTCCATTGCCTTTTTATCATAACATGCGTAAATATGGTTCGATTTGGATGAAATGTTAGTATGTGGTAGGGAACCACCTGGGCACGAACCCAGTTGAAAATGGGCGGAATGGGGTTTAAGGTCAGGACACTGTAGGGGGATCTATTCCATTGCCCTTATGCGTCATACTTTACCTAAAAATGTATCGATTGCGACAAAACGTTATGTTGTTCCGGAGGTATAATGAACCGGTTCTGTTGAATATCAACGAAATGGGGTCAAAGGTCATTGTACAAAAGCAAGATTTATTCCACAGCCATTATTCTCATAACTTGCGTAAAACAGATTCTATTGCAACAAACCTTTAGTATGCTGTTCCTGAGATATACTGAACCGGTTCTGTTGAATATCATCGAAATGGGGTCAAAGTTCAGGACACAAAAGCGAGATTTATTTCACAGCATTATCCACATAACTTGAATAATAATTTCTGGTGTGTTGGAAAGCGTATCATAATCAATGCATTGCATGATTTTACTAACTTGTTGTATTAATGTTGAGTGTATTAAAGCGAATTATCTTATTATATCCGAGTCTTCGGCCAACATTTGTTTCTAGGAACAATGACGTCGAATCTTCAGAATTATAGGAGATGATATGCCGCAGATACTATTTCTGCTGTTCTAAAAAAGAGCTACGGAATACGTAAATCTCTCGTCCTTCAAAGGACAGCTCCAAATTCAGGGCGTTGCCCTGAAGCATTCCTGAATTATAATTTTATTTTTCACTGCGCGGAGATGAAAGAGTTTTCAGAAAAAGAGTTCTGTTCTCTTTCATTTACTTGAGTTTCTCTTTCTCGGATCACAGAGGTGTCAAACCTACCTTGGGAGTTCTGCGCCTCACGGTGCGTAGATCCTAACTCCTGCTGCGTTTCATCTTTCGGTATTTCGAGATTTCTACACAAAGAAAGAAGGGGGAATCCTTGCGAATGATAAATTTCAGCTTTGGATCGAAAACAAAAATTTCCTTTTGATGTCATGGGCGAATAAACTTATTTTTAAGAATCTCAGAACCCGCAGAGAATGTCGCTTCGAATATGCTTGGTGTATCTCTCTCTCTCTCTCTCTCTCTCTCTCTCTCTCTCTCTCTATATATATATATATATATATAGTACCTAAATAAAACAAAAAAAATACTTTATAAATAAATTATTTTAACACAAAAAAAATTAGACAAAAAAGGCTAATACCATGAGAAGCGCCGAAGGCAGCTAAACCTCATGTAGTAGCGTGTATAGAATTTTTTTTTTGAAAATATTACAGAACAAAAATACCAAAAAATTAAAAAAAAGTAACTTGAAAACTAGAAGAGGTTGCTATCATGAGGAGAAGAGCATCAACCTGTGGGAGCGGCCTTTCTAGTACCAACAAAACGACAAGGTAAGCCAAAATTGTCGGTTGGCCATGCTCCCTAGGCCACAAAATCAAATTCTAATTAGCACAAAATTCCAAGAACCAAATTTATAAAACTAAAAAAAGAAATTAAAAGCTTACCAGCAGAACAAAACCCGCCATGAGAAAATGTCAAAGAAAAACTGAACAGAGCACCCACAAGAACCCAAATATATACAATGATAAAAAACGTGGTCACGGTTAATCAACTACCTGGTAAGCCAAAAAATGTGTGAATTGACAAGATGCAAAACTGTGTATGTAGTTAAGATCTTCTGTTATTAGGGACCCACCAAAATGCACTTTGTTACCTATATACTTAAAATTGTTAGGTCCTAGGTTAATAAAGCATGTCAATGTGTAATTTGAATCTCTTGGACACCGAATTATAGTTCAAAATTAAATGGTTGAAATGATGTCTTAAGAAATTTTTAGGAAAATTGTTAGATTGCAATTTAGAAAGAAGATCGTTCAGATTTTTTACAATTAAGAACTGTGTAGAGAAAATTTTAGCTATTTTATGAAAGTGAGAAATGAGTAGATTGCGATGTATAACTTTTGAAATGTTGGATGACCAGTGAGTGTAGTGAATGATATCAAACTCAAAAAAGTTTCTTTTATTAAATAAGTTCCCCACACCTCTTCCCTCCTCGTCCACCTGAACCTCTAAATCGAGGTAACAAACATAAGTAGACAATCTGTTGGTTTTTCTAGGGTAAGGTCGTCAGGAAACAAGTCAGTGGCGCAACGCAAAAAGCCCGGAATGTAAATGACAATGATGTCATCAACATATCTTAAAGCAATATCAGGTAAAGGATGATTGGCAACATATCTATCGTCCAAAAATGTATTTTGGTTCGGTAATATTTTCATTCTATTTATATCATCATCATCAACTATTATCAATCCACTGCTGGACGAAGGTTTTCCCCAAGTTTTCCTCCACAACGGTCTGTCTTGTGCCATTCTCCTCTATGTCAATCCTGCATACTTTCGAAATTTATCCACCCATCTCCCATGTGGTCTTCTTCTGGGTCTTTTCCTGTCCCTTGGAATCCAATCTAAAATTTCGGGTGTCCATCGATGGTCTGTCCAATTCTGGCAGTATGTCAGGGATTTAACTCTGATCATGATGTCTTCGACTCTTGTCATTTTTCGGATCACCGAGTTCCTCTTCTTATCTCTCCTGGTTACACCAAGCATGCACCTCTCCATTCCTCTTTGAGTTATCTGCAGCCTTTGTATGTCTCTTTTAGTTAAGGTCCACGTCTCTGCACCATACGTAAGCACTGGAAGAATGCATTGATCAAACACTTTTCTTTTAAGACATAATGGCATATTGCTCTTGAAAATTATGTTGTTTCTTCAAAAGCTCTCCAGGCAAGTTTTGTACGCCGATTAATTTCTTCATCAATGTGACCCTCACTTGATATCTGCTGTCCAAGGTAAACGTACGTGTCTGTTATCTCCAGCTTTTCTCCATCAATCGATAAATCTTCATTTCTTGAAAAAGCATTGAACATCACTTTTGTCTTCTGAAAGTTCATTTTTAATCCCACTTCTTTACTCTTGTCAGCAAGTTCCTGGATCATACTCTGCAGCTCTGATGGGGTAGTTGCAAATATGACTACGTTATCAGCAAAACAAAGGTGAGTTACATAATCTCCATTAATCTTTATCCCGTTGTTTTCCCTGCTCAGCGACTGAAAGACACCCTCCAATGTAGCATTAAAGAGCTTCGGAGATATGGTGTCACCTTGTCTCAATCCCTTTCCAACTTTTATGTGTGCTATATTCTCAAACAGCCAAATCTTTGCACTTGCATTTTCATAGATGTTATTAATGATATTAATGTATGCATCTTCAATACCGCAGGATTTCAGAGCCATTGTAACTGCTGATGGTTTCACCGAATCAAAGGCTTTTTCATAATCGATAAAAGCCATGCACAATGGAAGTTCATATTCCCTCGCTCTTTCAATTAGTTCTCTCAGTACGTGGATATGATCTATTGTGCTGTAGCCACTCCTGAATCCAGCTTGTTCTCTCGGTTGAGCCATGTCCAGTGTTACCTTCAAGGTGTGTGAAAGAACTTTAGTGAAGATTTTATAAACCACTGATAGGAGGCTGATAGGTCTGTAGTTCCTGAAATCCTCAATGTCACCTTTCTTATGTAGCAGGATCATTGTAGCGGTGTTCCAATCCTCAGGAATCTTTCCTTCATTAAGGCATCGAGTGAAAATTTGGGCGAGTACTGTTTCCATTTCTCCACTTGCTTCTTGTATGATGTCTACAGTAATTCCATCTTCTCCTGGAGCTTTTCCCCGCTTCATGTTCTTGATTGCATGTGCAACTTCTGCTGGAAGGACTGGAAGAACTCTATATATTCCACTTTGGAAGTCACATCTTCCTTAGTTGTCTTCATCTCTCTTCTTTTTTGCATCAACATTTTGGTTTTTCCTGATAATTTTTTCACATGCAACTTGTTCTTAGACCCAGTTAATTTTGCTGCTGTTTCTATAAGAGCTTTTGTTACTTTTCTGTTAACTTCAGAAATATCCACTTCATCCGATGTTAGGCCTTCTAAAGCAGAGAATCTGTTCTTCAATTCCAACTTGAAAGTATTATGGTGTTTTTTAAGGTTGGTTATGTCAATACATTTTGTTTGTCTTATGAGCTTGCCACGTTCAAGTTTAGTGTTGAGATGCATCTTACATCTCGCCAATCTATGGTCACTACCTGTGTTGAACTTGTTTAGCACACTGCAGTCTTCTATGACTAATCTTTTGTTACACATAATAAAATCAATTTCACTTATCGTCCCATTTCGATGTCTCCATGTCCATTTCCTGTGTGGCTTTTTCTTGAAGAAGGAGTTCAAGATGAAAAACCCTTCTGCCTCTGCAAACTCGACGAGAGTATTTCCACGCTGGTTTCTGTTGCCGTGACCGAATTTACCTACTGAAGTTTCATTCTGTTGCCGTTGCCCTATTTTTGCATTGAAATCTCCCATAATTATCTTCAAGTGCTGCTTACCTTTATTATTTAGATGACGAATTTCCTCATAAAATTCTTCAATTTCTTCTTCAGGATGACTTGTGGTGGGTGCATAAGTTTGAATAATCTGAGCCTGGTATCTTTTCGAGAGTTGGATAACAAGCCGTGCAACTCTGTCAGAGGAACTTTCAACTTCTACAACTTTATCCTTTTGTTTCTTGTTTATTATAAATCCAACACCACTAGTTCTGCCAGTATCTGTCCCACGATAGTAGAAGAGATGTCCACTTTTCAGTTCAATGAGATCTTCTCCTTTTCTCCTTCCCTCACTTAGCCCGACGATGTCCGACTTGATCATTTGTAGTTCCTTATCCAATTCAAGAAGCCTTGAATCAGAAGATAGGGAGCGTTCATTATACGTAGCCAAGGTCAGCATCAGATGGCAGCCTAGTCCGGTCCTCCGGGGATTCTTAGCACCCTCTGCCTTCATGTCACACTGGCCGCTGCCTTGACCAGGTACATTCCAGCTGCCGGAGACTGAGGGCCAAGATTTAAGTTGTGGAGTCATTTTGGAGGGGTTTGTCCATAACTCACCACGCTGGCCAAGCGGGTTGGTGAGTGTGGGATAGCATTTCCTCTAATCCCGATGGTATAGTTATACCGCTTTAGGCGGTCGTCAGAGCCCTTTTATTGCGAACAGGATGCACCACGAGAAGTCGGGGTTGCCATTTGTCAAGGAGAGGCTGTGATGTTACGCATCACCTGACCTTACATCCCTATATATATATTTCAAGAGCAATATGCCATTATGTCTTAAAAGAAATGTGCTTGATCAACGCATCCTTCCAGTGCTTACGTATGGTGCAGATACGTGGACCTTAACTAAAGGAGACATACGAAGGCTGCAGACAACTCAAATCAACATGGAGAGGTGCATGCTTGTTGTAACCAGGAGAGATAAGAAGAGGAACTCGCGGATCCGAAAAATGACAAGAGTGGAAGACATCATGATCAGAGTTAAATCCCTGAAATGGTAATGGGCTGGGCATACTGCCAGAAGGACAGACCATCGATGGACAGCCGAAAATTTAGATTGGATTCCAAGGGACAGGAAAAAACCCAGAAGAAGACTCCATGGGAGATGGGTGGATGAAATTCGAAAGTATGCGGGATTGACGTGGAGGAGTCTGGCACAAGACAGACCGCTGTGGAGGAAACTTGGGGAGATTTTCGTCCAGCAGTGGATTGATTGTGGTTGACGATGATGATGATAATATATACACTATCTACCAACAAGTAATTGGACACCCTGCAATCGACAATATCTGCGGTCGTGATACACGTCATTGCCGACGCCGTTAAATATCGTGTGGGACACAACAATCCAACCAGTCGCATGCAAGATGTCACGCAGTTCAGAGCTCTCTGATTTCGAGAAAGGAGTAATCGTCGGGTATCACAGACATGGCCGATCCATACGTGACATATCCAACGAGTTGAAGTACCCAAAATCGACAGTGGCCTACGTGATTGGCAAGTAGAAGATGAGAGTTAGAGACCGACGGATGTTGGCCAGAGAAATTCGGAAGAACCGCACCAAATCGATGGGCCACATCCGCTAGGAGTTTCAACAGGCATCCGGGAGTGTTCTTTCGATGAATATCATCCGCAAGGAAGCCCATCTTCTCGGTTATCATGGACGTGCTGCCGCGCACAAGCCTTTGATCACAGAGTCCAATTAGCGCTGCTCGGCTAACGTGCTGCAAAGAACGTCGACAGTGGACCGTTGAACAATGGAAACAGGTTCTCTGGAGCGACGAATCAAAGTTCACCCTCTACCGTTCGGATGGCAGGGTCTGGATATGGTGTCTTCCTGGAGAACGCCTTCCTGCGGGAATGTATTGTGCCAACTGTGAAGTTCGACGGCGGTGGAATTATGCTATGGAGATGTTTCTCCTGGTATGGCACTGGACCCTTGGTCTCAATTCCTGGTAGACTCAACGCCGAGACCTACTGCACCATTTTGGATGACCATGTGCTTCCTACGTTGTGGCAGTTTTACGGGGTGGACCCACGTTACTTTCAGGATGACAATGCCTCCTCTCATTCTGCGAGGTTCACCATGGCTTGGTGTGGTGACAATGGGGTTAATCTAATGGAATGGCCTGCGCACAGCCCGGATCTTAACCCTATCGAGCATCTGTGGGACTATTTGGAGTGTCGACTTAAAGGGTGACCCCACCGTCCGAAATCGGTGAAGGAACTGACCTGTCTTCTCCAAGCCGAGTGGAAGAAAATACCGCTAGCCGTCGTACAACACCTGGTTGAGAGTATGCGTCGCAGCTGTAATCGCCGCTCGTGGAGGCTCCACCAACTATTTGAAGGCGAATAAACTTCGATTTCCTTTGCTATTACAGGTGTCTAATTACTTGTTGGTCGATAGTGTATAAAGGTGTTCAAATAAGTTTTAAAGCGTTTTTTTGTGTGCCTTATACCGCTAATTTACATATCCGGAATTCCTCCGCGTTGTTGTCATGTGACCATAACTGGTCCAGAGTATAAAATGTGACAGAGACGTTTGCGCAACAGTCAAACGCACTTGCACATCAGTAGGTGAAAGATGGCAAGCTATACTGTATTTATTCGACACTGCATTCATTACGAATTTCATCAGGAAAAAATGTGCTGCAAAAGCATGTGCATCGATCTGTTCTGTTCTGGGGGTGAATATTGATCGAAAAGCACATGTGAGTTTTGGTTTAGACGGTTTAAAGAAGGTGATTTTGATGTTAGCGATCTAGAACGTAGAGGCTCTCCACAGAAAGTTACACGTGAAGAACTGCAAGCAGTGCTAGATGAAGATTCGTCTAAAAAGCAAAAAAAACTAGCTGAACAACTGGGGATAAATCAACAAACCATTTCCAATCGTTTACGCGCAATGTGAAATATTCAGAAGGAAGGAAAATGGGTGCCACATGACCTGAGACAGAGCGACAAGGATGAGCGCGTCATGAAGTGTTTGATTCTTTTGAATAAACAACACAGTCTTTCCTGTGGAAAATCGTTACGGACGATGAAAAGTGGACATGATACGACAATCCCGAACGCAAACAACATTGGGCAGACTCTTGTGGCCGCCCCGGTGACGCAGTGGTCTAAGTGATGGCCTCTGATCATTCGTCCGAACGGGGATCGGGTTCGAATCCCGGTGAGGCATGGATGTTATGTTTGTCTCACGACACTGGATCTCTCCCTTCCCTGGAACCAGTGACCCTAAATTAGGGACGGGCGACTGCTTATAGCCCATTGAGTTACTCACGGTGGTCGTTAAACCTCCAACCAAAAAAAAAAAAAAAAAAAAAAAAAGACTCCCGTGAAGCAACGACTTCAACACTTTTTTTTTTTTTTTTTTTTTTGATTGGAGGTTTAACGACCACCGTGAGCAACTCAATGGGCTATAAGCAGTCGCCCATCCCTAATTTAGGGTCACTGGTTCCAGGGAAGGGAGAGAGCCAGTGCCGTGAGACAAACACAACATCCATGCCTGACCGGGATTCGAACCCGGACCCCTTACGGACGAATGATCAGAGGCCACTGCCTTAGACCACTGCGCCACCGGGGCGGCGACTTCAACACTGAAACGCAATATTCACTAACAGAAAGTTCTGCTGGGATGTCAAGGGTGTGCTGCATTATGAACTATTGGAACAGGGTCAAATACACTGGCGGAAAGTTAAAAAAGAACACCAAGAAGAAGACGTCTGATACCAACGAAATTTATACAGCATAATACCTAAATACAGAGGATAACGTGATCAAAACATTATGGCAAAATACAGCTGTATTTGCTTGTAAACTGAAAAATAACATTTCCATGTTACATGGTTAGTACGAGGTTGAACCGCCATGAACTGCGTCACACTGTGCAATTCTGGCATGGAGTCTGTCGTACAGATATTGGATGTAAGTTTGGGGTATTGAGTTCCAAGCATTCTCAACCTGGACGCGTAAATCAAGGATGGTCGTGGCTGGCCGTGGAGACCGGATAAGTCGTTGTCCCATAAAATCCTACACGTGCTCAATTGGGGAAAAATCCGGTGAAGGTGCAGGCCATCGAAGTTGTCTCACACCCTGAAGTGCGTGTTGCGTTGCACGTGCCGTGTGTTATCTTGCTGGAAAACACCACGATGGACCGACTTTACAAATGGCACAACAACTTGCTGAATGTTGTTGTTGATGTAGGAGGTGCTGTTTAACGTACCTGGTACAAACACTATTTGTGTACGGGAGAGACAGCTGATCGCTCCCCACACCAGGAGACCAGGTGTAGGCCCTGTGTGTCGCTGGCGGATGCAAGAAGGGTGGAGACGCTCCCCTGTGCTTCTGCGAACACGCATACGGACATCGGAGGCTCCCAAGCAGAATCAGCTTTCATCGCTGAACACGACAGATCACATTGCGTTCTCCAGTGCAGACGTTGTCGACACCACTGCAGCCGTTCCTGACGGTGTGCTGGAGTCAGAGGTACACATGCCAGAGGCACACGTGCAAGTAGTCCTGCATCCGGTAGACGGTTGCGGATTGTTCGCACAGTCACCTCAGGTGCAACGGCAGCTCGGATTTGCGTCGCAGTGGATGTTCTGTTGGACAACGCCGCTCTTCTTATGCGTCGATCGGTCCGCTCATCAGTCAGTGTGTGAGTCCCGTTTTCACGTCTTCTCGAGTGGGAATTTTCCTCGGACAATCTACGCCACCATCGTACCACCACCGATACTTCCCGTGCAATTCGCTCCACAATGCGACGATACGAACACCCAGCCTCGCGGAGTCCGACTAGACGACCTCGCTCAAAGTCCGATAACTGCTGAAATCGTACACGTCTTCCATGTCCAGGGCATTGCAGCTTCTTCAGGGTGTTCGCACGTGTCCGTACGCTGGCGTCTGAATTATATTCACTTCACCGTACTTCTTAAATACCACCTACGGTAATTTGCATATTATGCCGTGCTGTGGCGTAAGCGCTCACCGGTTGGTCCCGAAATCAACATCACACCTACGTAAACTCGATCCTATTAACATATGTAAATTTTATGATCGTCCGCCAATTCCTTCTTGGTGTTCTTTTTTCTATTTCCGCCAGTGTAGTTACTAATGATGGCTACAAGCAACAATTGCTGCGATTGAACCAGGAAATCTGAAGAATACATTTATTCACAGGTAAAGGATTGCGCCTCGTGAAATTACTGCATGGTAACGCTAGGCCGCATGTCGCGAAATTGGTCAAGGAAACGTTATTGACGCTTGGCTGGGAAGTTTTGGAGCATCCGGCGTATAATTTTTACATAGCACCTATAGGCTATCATTTGTTCCGATCAATGCCACATGGTTTGTCTGCTGTAGGGTTTCGGACATATGACGATGTGCAAAAAATGGGGTGACGACTTCATTGCGTCACACGACGAAGTATTCTTTATGGCTGGAATCCATCAGCTGCTAGACCGATGGTGGAAGCTGATAGATAAAGATGGCGCATATTTTGATTCGTATAGGTATCGTTGTTTTCTCTCAAATTACATGTTGCATTGTCTTAAAAGGCTTTAAAACTTATTCGTACACCTAATATATATTAAGATACGTGCATATATACTGTATATACACTGCCGAACAATTGCTAAGGACGGATGACAATAGCAACGATAGCAACCATAAAATGGAAGGCAGGAAAATGTGGAAATTAGCATAAGTGCGGGATACAGTAAGACGTGTTGTGCGTATGCAAATTTTGGATTGCCGAACTTGTTCGTGACGTCATAGCGCTGATAAGAGATATAAAGGATTTGGCGCGTATTGACCGTTGTTGTTCAAACGCAAAGTTGAAAGGAAAAGAATCAATTGACGAACTTGCAATTTTCAGTATGTCTTCCCGACATCACCTAGATGATTTTACGCGCAACCGTATTTTTGGCAAGATTGAAGAAGGGCGAAGAATAACACATGTTGCCAGGGAGTTCGTCGTCAGCCACAGTGTTGTTTCAAGGCTTTGGAAATCATTTCAAACAAATGGAGAGTGTAGCAAACGTCACGGGGGAGGTCGTGTTCGCAGTACGACACCTGCAGAAGATCGGTACATAGTGCTATCAAGAAAAAAGACACCGGCGCAGCACAGCTAGTGAGGTAGCAAATCAGTTTATGGCTGCTACTGGCAAGCGGATCTCCCAAAAAACTGTCTCCAGACGTTTGCATGAAGGAGGACTATACGCCCGCCGTCCTGTTGTGTGCATCCCATTGTCCAGATGTCACCGTACCGCCCGTTTGCAATGGTGCCATCAACATCGCAATTGGACTGATAACGACTGGTCTGCTGTCCTCTTCTCAGATGAGAGTACATACAGTCTATCGTCTGATTGTCGACGACAACTGATTTGGCGTGATAGTGGTACTGCATATTGTCCAGCAAACATACAGGAAAGAGACCGATATCCGACATGTAGTGTCATGGTATGGGCTGGCATCATGATCAATGGCCGTACGTCCCTCTATGTGCTTCCAACTGGGACTATGACTGGCCAACGATACATTAATGATGTTCTGCTACCTCATGTTCGCATGTTCCGTGGTGCTGTAGGTGATAGATTCATTTTCATGGACGACAACGCAACATGTCATCGAACAATCGCTGTCCAGGAGTGTCTTGAGAGCGATGATATTCAACGTCTCGTATGGCCAGCACGTTCTCCAGATCTGAATCCCATTGAAAATGTGTAGGATGCTTTGTGGAGGAGTCTTGCTGGTCGTCAATGCCCTCCAATAAACAAGGACACCCTCATATTTGCACTGACAGAGGAATGGGATAAATTACCCCAACAGCTGCTTGATAATGTTTTTCAAAGCATGACACGACGTGTGGAATCTTGCATCGCCCTCCATGGTGGCCATATCCCGTATTGACATCTTACGCCGGAATGCGTGCGGACGGTAATTGCATTTTTTTCACGTTTACGTATTGTGCACAAAATGGTCTGTTTGTCCCTTGAACACGTTCCAAAGCCTTCTGGATTTCAGAGCACAATAAATTGTCTTTCTTGTAATGTCCTGGCATTCTGACATTATTTTATTTCACTTGGCATCCAACCACACTTACTTTTTTATGCGCTATATAGCCGTTTATGATCCGTCCTTAGCAATTGTCCAGCCAAGTGTTTGATGCCAAGTGAAATAAAATAATGTCAGAATGCCAGGGCATTACAAGAAAGACAATTTATTGTGCTCTGAAATCCAGAAGGCTTTAGAACGTAATCGTCGATAACAAATTTTTAACGAATTTTCTTTAGTCAGTGTTACAATGCTGTGTCTCCTGGACGCGTGTTAAATAATTCGTAAAGCTTTTGGTCCGTTTGATTCTAGAGCTGTATGTTGGAATGTCAAGAGCAAAGGATCCAACAAAATTATATAATATCGCCGATGAAGGAGAAACCAAAAATATTGTGTACGGCCGAATGCTGAAATAATCACACTATGAATATATAATTTCTAATGACCGAATTTGTGAAATCGGCTTTTTTCTTTCTTTCAAGCATCAATGTTTTCCCGATTTTTTCAGTGACGTATAAGGAAATATGAAATTAATAAGCCTAAATCCCGGGTAAAACCGGGTAGCAATGCTAGTGAACTTATAAGAGAAAACACGGGAACAATAAATATTATGGAAAGAATAAAAGAATCAAAGTTGAGATGGGCTGGACATGTTGAAAGACTGAAAGATGGACACGATTAATAACAGAATGGCAACCCAGAAATGGAAAGAAACGAAAAGGGAGCCAAACAACAAGATGGATAGATTACCTTCAGAAATTTATAAGTGTTAAATGTTGAAATGAGGCTGAGGATCGAGAAAGTTAGAAAAGACTGTGGGAGGCCTACACCCTGCAGTTGGTTCCAACAGGCTAAGAAGAAAAAGAAGAATTAAAATCTTATTAAAAATCACTAACTTTCCCTTCGGTCGTGTTGAAACCTTATACTAGAGCATGTACACTGAAGTGCCAGAAAAATTGGTACACCAATCTAATACTTGGTAGGTCTCCCACGGGAGCGCAGGACTGCAGCAATACGACGGGGCATAGACTCCATTAGCTTCTAAAAATATGCTGTAGGCAAATCACACCATACTTCCTGCAGAGCGTTCCACAATTCTTGTGTATTCCGAGGTCTCGGATTTCAGTGTTCGATAGCGCGTTGCATGGCAACCAAAATATGTTCAATCACGTTCAGATCTGGGGACTTGGGTGGGAATGGCAGCACCCCAAACTCTGATGAATGCTCCTCGAACCATAATTTGGCGTCCCGACACTTGTGTGTCCTGTTGGAACAGGCCCAACCCATCAGCATGAATGCAGAACATGAACGGGTGTACCTCGTCAGAAAGCGTTGGCCGGTCACAGACGTTTGTAGACGTAGTAGGGGTCCTAGTGAATTCCAACTGAACACACCCCATACCATTACGGACTCCCCACCAGCCGGTACAGTTCCCTGTTGACAGGCGGGATCCATGGCTTCACGGGGTTTGCACCCCACACAAGAATCCTTCCATCTCCCTGATACAGTTGGAAACGCGACTCGTCAAACCAGGCTACTTGTTTCCAGTCATCAAGTGTTCAGTGGCGGTGTTGCCGTGCCCAAGCGAGGCGCATAGCTCTGTGTCTGGTACCCATCAAGAGGACTCTAGTTGCGCGTTGGCTACCGAAGCACATATCGTGCAGGGTACGTTGCACAGTCCGTGATGCTTGTTGAGGCTCCAGCATTGAATTCAGATTATACCTGCGAGAGTGTCGCGTGAAACGATTCTTGACACCCGATGATGGTCACGTTCACCCAATGTCTTTTTACGGCCACACTTGTATCGTAGGTTGGATGTTTTGCCGGAATTCTCGTAGATACGGTACACCCTTGCAATGGTCGTCCGTGAAAATCCGAACTTCGTTTCTACCTCCGAAATACTATGGCCCATCTCACGAGCACCAACTATGACACCGCGTTGAAAATCGCGTAAATTATTATTACTTGTCATTCACATGCCGAAAACAGCTCTGACAGCTGGCAAGGATGACTATTGCTTTATATACGCATTGGAGGACGCAACCGAGTACGCGCATAGGTGACGTTTCTATGTATTTTGCATATGCTCGTCTGTATCAGTTTTTTCTGGCACTTCAGTGTATATTATCTTTATCCACTTTCAAATTTCTTGAATAATGAGTGGTTTACAGCAGTTCTTCGTACTAACAACACTTGGTTGTTTTTCTTTAATTTTCTATACGAAAATAATTTTGGAAAATAAAAATATGGATATTTGTTCTTAAAAAAAAACGAAATGCTAGAAATGCCACAATGAAAGAAATTCCCAGATGACCAGACACTAATATTTAGTGATTAAAAAAATAATCCTTAGCGCAGTAAAAAAAAGTATCATTTTGAGGCATTTCATTCTCACGCGCTCATCACGTGATATGCTTTCCACTCTAGAAACTTGGAGACACTGTCGTGAAAGGTCAAGCCTTTCGGATGAAAAGATATATTTTATTTTAGCTGTTTTCACTCTGTACTTCAACCAAGAGTGTTTGAGTCTCAAATACCGTATCTCTCGCAAAGTAAACAAAAAGGAATAAAATGTATAAAAACAAGTCTGTGTTTTTTCCCCCTAACTTTGCTTTCCTTTTGTAAAAGAATGCATGGCTATCACGTGATCACTGCTTCTGTGCTTATCATGAAAGCAAAGCTTTTTCACTTTACCTCCAGTACAGCTCAGACAATTTTTTCACACTTCAGAATGCTCCCGTTGGTCTTTTTCTTTAACTAATTTTAATATGAATTGGCTGCTTATCTAAGAAATCATTCCCGCAAATGTTAAATTGAAGAGGAGAGTGGAGTTTGTTTATGGAATTCTAGGAATACAAAAAAAACCCTCTTAAATGAGATGTCTGAAGCACGTACTTGGAACAGAATGTATAATCTGTTCACGATGGATGTATTTTCTTGAAAAAATTACGGGAATGTTGAGAGCACGAAACCAAATTTACATCATATTTTAAGTAGGCGTTACGTATTTAATACAGACCCAAAACGTTCATCCGAAAAATACGCAATTTCCTGAAGTTCTCTTTTAAAATATGATGCATTAATTTTGCAGAAAACAACCATTGACGCTGTACTAGATCCTCTTTAAAAGATACCTTCCAAATAATGCGTTGGATTTTTTTATTGGAAAAATTAAGCTTCTTATTCTACATATCAAAACTAATCATACAGATTCCCACGTTAAAAAAATATACTGTGTTTAACAAGGGTTTTCGGGCAGCGGATGGCATAGTGGTCAACTTTCGTGACTGCCACGCAGAAACCTCAGGATCGATCCCAGGCAGGTACGAACCCTCGAACCACTAAATATCAGCTGTGCTTTGGATAGGCACTTTAAGCCGTCCGACCCCGGGGTCCTAACCCCACGGTAATACAGTAATTTGCAAACGTGTAAGACCACTTGTTCGTATTAAGAACTTTTTGCCGATTGCTACAGCTACTGTCTGTATTACTCAACTTCCTGTCGGTGTTGCATCATCCTACAGCGGCAGCTGTTGATAGAGTTGGGGAAAGCGTGAGATTTCTGCCGATTGTGTCAGCTACTGTCGGTATTACTCAACTTCCTGTCGGTGCTGCATCATCCTACAGCGGCAGCAGTTGATAGAGTTGGGGGAAGCGTGAGATTTCTGCCGATTGCGTCAGCTACTGTCTGTATTACTCAACTTCCTGTCGGTGCTGCATCATCATCATACAGCGGCTGCTGTTGATACAGTGCGGAGAAGCGTGAGATTTCTGCCGATTGCGTCAGCTACTGTCTGCATTACTCAACTTCCTGTCGGTGCTGCATCATCCTACAGCGGCAGCTGTTGATAGTTGGCGGGAAGCGTGCGAGTGTCAGTTTGCTTCTGGTTTTCATGCTGATAGGTTTTGTTTGCATCTTCTACATAGCGAACAATTTAGTAAAATCATGCAATGCATTGATTATGATACGCTTTCCAACATACCAGAAATCATTACTCAAGTTATGAGGATAATGGCTGTGGAATAAATCTCGGTCCTGTGCCCTGACCTTTGATCCCATTTCGATTATATTCAACAGAACCGGTTCAGTATACCTCTGAAACAACATGATAAAGTTTTGTCGCAATGGAAGCATTTTTGCGTAAGTTATGATGCATAAGGGCTATGGAATAGACTCCGCTCCTGTGTCCTAACCTTTGACTCCATTTCGCCCATTTTAAATAGAATTCGTCCCCAGGCAGGTCCCTAGAACATACTAACATTTCATCCAATTCGAAAAGTATTTACATAAGTTATGACGCATAATGGCGATGGAAGTGATTCCGCTCCTATGTGCTGACCTTTGACCCCATTTCGCTTATTTTCAATAGGGTTTGTTTCCAGGTAGTCCCCTACCCCATACTAAAATTTCATCGAAGTCGAACCTTTTTTGTGTTAGTTAAGACGTATAAGAGCAGTGGAATGGATCCCGCTCCTACGGCACGACCTTTGACCCCAGTTGTTCCATTTTCGACAGGGTTCGTTCCCAAGTGGTCCCCTGCTACATACTAAAAGTTCATCGAAATCGAACGATTTTTACGCCAGTTATCGTGCGGACAGGCATATGCACACAACGCGTGACGTAATGAGGCAGATGGGAATCGCGACCATCTGCTCGTAAGAGTTTGACGTCATAAATCTTTAATAGGATCCACACACAAAGCGTGACGTAATGAGACAGATGGCGTGACCGCGCGCCAACAACTCAAGAGCGAGATTGTGACGTCATAAGATCGTCCCCAGGTGGCCCCCTACCACATAAAATGTCATCGAAATCGAACCCTTTTTACGCACGTTATGACGCGTAAAGGCAATGGAATGCATTCCGCTCCTATGTCCTGACCTTTGCCCCTACTTAACCCATTTTCAATAACGTTCATTCTCAGGTGGTCCCCTACAATATATTAAAATTTCATCGACATTGACCCATATTTACACAAGTTATGACGCATAAGGACAATGGAAGGGATCCTGCTCTTATGCCGTGACTTTAGATTCAATTTCGTCCATTTTCAATAGAATTCGTCCCTAGGTGGTCCCCTACCACATACTAGAATTTCATCGAAATCGAACCATTTTTACGCGAGATATCGTGCCGACAGACGGACGGACAAAGCTGGAGCATATACGCTTCTTCAACCTACGGTTGTAAAGCGTAAAAAATGGCCAAAACAGCTTTATTAAGTATTACTCAGAGGGCACAAATAGTGACTTTATATCGTGAAGGATACTCCGAGGGTGGCATGTAGAAAGGTGATTGTGAGCAAGAATGCTATTCATAATACGATCATAAAATGTTGAGATATAGGTGAATTCAGCCCAAGGAAAACGGCCCCACTTGATGACAATACCATAAAGCGAAGGGTCATGCGTTCTCCGAGGAGTTTGTGCAACAAAATCAAGGCCTTTTTACATTCAAAAGGGCCTGACATTAGTATCAGTACTGTTTTCCGACGTCTTAGCAAAGATTTTGGATAAAAGTTTTATAAATCTGTACATAAACTTATACTAACGTCTGCCATGAAAAAGAAGAAACTCCAGTTTGCGAAGTCATCAATCGTGGACTGCTGAAAATTGGAGCCAAATTCTTTTTTCCCCAATGAATCAAGTGTGCGTCAGTTTGAGTAACGTGATGCGCATGTTCGATGACCAAAAGGCAAAAGGATTGATGAAAAATGCACCGTGAGACATCCGCCTAGTGAGATGATATGGGGTGCTATGTCAACATCCGGTACTGCTTCATTATCCTTTTTGGTGACAGGCACTACCATGGCTGGTTCTTTTTATGTGCAAATGTGATGTGAGAAGTTTTTATTTATATACAGGTGCACGGATAAAGATCGGTTCCCGATATGAAGGATATTAAGGGCCAAGTTGTTGCCAAAAGAGCAGCTGAAATGCGTAATCTTTATGCAAGACGGTGCTCCATGCCACAGATCAAAGATAGTAAAGTACTACTTGAAGAGGAAACGCATAACTATGTGCTTGACTGGGCCGGTAATACTCCTCACCTTAACCCCAACGAAAATGTGTGGACCATTTTAACCCTTTAACGACCGTGACTCTAAAATCTGCTACCACTCTAAGTACCATAACGCCCAAAACTGTTTGCTGTTTCGCTCCTTTGTTCAGTAAAAACAATGATGACTGACGGTGACACCAGCTGATCCCTCACAGGGCGTGCAAATTTAAAGAACAGGTAAGGGTAGGATATCTGACTCACTCTAGACAGGTGTTTCGGGCGGTAATGGTCGTTCTTATGTACGGGCGTTTTGGGCGTTATGGTCATTAAAGGGGTAAAAACGGCCATCAAATTTCCAAGGTTTGATTGACGCAATAAAGTACGTGTGGTGCAAAGGTATTTCAAGTAACTACTGCAAATCCCTCATTGAGAGTATGCCACATCGTGTTTTCTCCGTTACAGAAAACAAAGGTGGCCACACAAAATACTGATTTCGGTCTTTTTGTGTTCCAAAGAATGTAAGTATTCATCTGTGGTGTCATTTTTAGCACGTCTTTTGGTAAAAAAAGATCGTACTTATGTTATCGATTTGTCCGTCCGTCTGTACCCACGATATCTCTGGAACTATTAGTTCGATTTGAAAAATTTGTTTTTGCATTGGGAAGCTTGAAATACGAGAATGATGATCCTCTATTTCGTTTTTTTTTACGATGTACAATTTCGCCGCTAGAGGGCGTAAAGGCAGATGAAGTCGAATTCAAAAAATACGTTTTATTCAACATGTTTGCTTCTAAACATCCGATTGAAAAAATTCTTTTATCTTTCGATTCCATTTATGTCGAAGAGTATTTTAGATAGAATTACTTTTTAAAATTACGCATAGATTTTCCGCTAGGGGCGTAAAAGTAAATTACGTTTCCCCCGGTAACTGTTCTTCTAAAGCTCCGATTTGAAAACGTTTTTCTCCAGCGGATACACCTCCTGATGGAAAATCTTTTGCATATAATTTCTCATTTTTGGTAATAAATACTTTGGCCACCAGGGGAACAAAAGTGTTAATTTTGGCTTCTGATGTATTTGCCATAAAATCTGAGCTTCTAAAATAACGATTGAAAAAATTCTTTCGTGGACTGATGTCACTCACATCGATAAACCTTTTCGGAAAACTTTCGTCTTAAAATATTCCACAGCTTCTTCGCCAGGGGGCGTAGATGTATATCTTATTTTTGTCAATATCTCGACTTCTAAGAGTCCGATTTGAAAAATTCCTTCTTTGTTGGACAGTGTTTTCAGTGTGACATGTTGTTCATATAATTTCAAAATTTTCAAGTAATTCATAGACTTTCCGTTAAGGGGCGTAATTGCGTTTCCCCCTATATCTCTGCTTCTAAATCTCCGATTTGAAAAATTCTTTCTGCACAGGATACAGCTCCTGATGGGAAATCTTTTGCACATAATTTCTAATTTTTGTAAGAAAGGATTTGGGGACCATTTGTCTCAATTTCCACTTCTGATGTATTTGCAGCAAAATATGAGCTTCTAAAATCTCGATTGAAAAAAAGTCGTTTGTTGACCGATACTACTCATGTCTACAAACCTTTTAGGAACATTTCATTCTTGAAATAATGCCTGGTCTCTACGCCAGGGGGCGTAGATGTATATTTTATTTTTGCCAATATCTCTACTTCTGAGAGTCCGATTTGAAAAATTAATTATTTGTTGGATAGTGTTTCCGATGCGAAATGATTTTCCTATAAATTCAAAATTTTCAAGTAAGTCATAGACTTTCCGCTAAGGAGCACAAAGATAAATTGCTATTTCTGCGTTATTTCTGCTTCTAAAACTCCGATTTGAAAACTTCTTTCTGTATCGCATAGAAGACCTGATGGGAAATATTTTTCACATAATTTCTAATGTTTGCACCAGGGGGCATATCGGCTTCTGGTGTATTTGTAGCATAATTTTTTTTTCTTGGACCGATACCGCTCATATGGAAAAACCTTCTGAAAACACTTTCTTCCTAAAATAATGCATGGTTTTCCCACCAGAGGACGTGAAGTCACATCTTATTTTTGTCGATATCTCTGTTTCTAAGAGAACGATTTATAAAATTGTTTCTGTGTTGGAGAGCGTTTCGGTGCAAAATGTTTCTCATATAAATTCATGTTTTTTTTTAACGAACAAGTCTGCAACCACAGGGCGTAAGCTGATGATTCCGTTTACAGCAATAGCTGAGAGATTAAAAACCCGAATGAAAAACTTTTCTTCAGTCAGATACTATTGTTTTCCATACCGGTTTCATTGACTTTGAATAGCTTTGATAAATTGCGTCAGAACAGATTCAAAAAACGTGCTTATTACACCCAAAAATTCGGTGTCATCTTTCTTGTTTCAAATATCTTTGGCCGCCCCGGTGGCGCAGTGGTCTAAGGCGCTGGCCTCTGATCATTCGTCCGTGAGGGGTCCGGGTTCGAATCCCGGTGAGGCATGGATGTTGTGTTTGTCTTACGGCACTGGCTCTTTCCCTTCCCTGGAACCAGTGACCCTAAATTAGGGACGGGCGACTGCTTATAGCCCATTGAGTTGCTCACGGTGGTCGTTAAACCTCCAATCAAAAAAAAAAAAAAAAAAAAAAAAAATATATCTTTGACTAGTAATTAGTTGTTTCTTTGAAAATCTTAATTCTCAATAAATTGACAGGTGGATTTAAAGTTTTGCAAATGACTGTAAATAAAGGCATCTTCCACCCTCTTTCCACCTCCCTTCTTTGTCACTTTCTTATCGGACACTCTAGCCCAAATTTCCTAGCTTCCTATTACTATCAAATAGAAGTCATCGCTCTTTCTACGTTTATAAGTGAGTCACGTTGCAGCTGTTCATCTTTGGCGAATCCCCAGTATTGTGCTGGACTCCAAAGAAGCAACCTGTGATGTGGTTTGTCATTTGTGAGTCTGGAGAATTTCGAGGCCGCTGTGGGGCAGTGGAAGCATATCCGGCGCATAACTGGATAGCGAGGTGGTAGAGGCGAGAAAGTACACAGAACATGCAGCAATTATAACAAAGGAGCCGCATAGCGCAGCGGTAGAGGCGTGAACTGGGTTCGATTCCCGGTGGCGGCCGATGAGAATTTTTCCGTGACTCACTTATAAACGTGGAAAAAGCGATGACTTCTATTGGATGTTCCTGGTCCACGTCAACTTTGTATTTTTCATTTTTTCCTATTTCTAAGTGTTGTTTAAAACCTCCCTAAAATCCTCTACATACGATCCGATCTGATCTTCGATTCACGAACGTAGCTTCACCCCTGTGTTTCGATATCCGAATGGCTTAGCCAGTTATGTTTCAGCCTGTTATGTTTCAGACTGGGTGATCAATTCATTCTGTGGAGGGTAAAAGAAATCGCTGAGACTACAGCCACAAACACCCCGACATGTTTTGAGCCGACGTTTAAGATCTCACACTAGCTTTCGCATGACATTCGGACGATAATACTGGAAAATTCTCGAGATGGATAGTCGACAACAAGAATTGAACCCGTGACTATCGTGTCCCACACAGAGACGGCGCTGATCCGGTGATTAGAAAAGTTTGTCCTCTTCAACTTTTAGTTCCGCGTTTTTACGTAAGACTAGAATTTGAAAATGACTTTCCAGTTTTAGTCCCACGGACTGAAATGATGTTGCATAGCATTCTTAAGAAACCAAAATTTCATAAAAAAGATATACCGCTGCCCATGGTTGTCAATACTCCGTGGACGTCAACTATTACCCTGACTACTGCAGGTCTTGCCGGTTTTCTTACATTTCTGGAAAACTTTAGTAAGTGCACCACGTGAACAGCTCACAATATTGGCCGTTTCTGTAGAGCGACCACCTTTCAGTTGGTAGCCAACAATCATTCCTTTTTCAAATTCTGTTAAGTCCCATCCTTTTCCCATTTTCACGCGAAACTGCATACCGTTCGCGAGTTCGTGCCATTTTGTACTGAAGAGCAATTGAATTAGAGACACCTTCCGTTATGCAAATGTGGCCCTGTAAACGGAAACGACATGACGTATGCAGCGATCCGACAATATAGGCAGCGATGCGACGGGAATCAGTAAGAGTCAGACGCAGTATGAGTAAGACGAAGGATTTAAGCGCATTTGATAGTGGGCTAATTTTCGGGGGCCTGACGAATGGGTCACTCCATCTCGGAAGTCCTGCATGCACTGGGATTTTCACGAGACACTGTGTACTTGGTGCACCGTGAGTACATCGAATCCGGTAAAACCATCCCTGCAAGGGCCAATTGCCGTGGACAACAGCGTGTGGATGAGCGGCGTCATTGTCGACTAGCTCGCATTGTAACAGCGGATAGACGGGCCACAGTGCAAGAAATCACCAGCCAATTTAACCCTGGTGCTCAAAAACGTGTGAGTAGCCACACCATCCAGAACCATCTCCTCGCTATGGGGTACAGAAACCATCGTCCCACGAGGGTACCGCTGCTGACCGCACATCACATGGTGCAAAGATTAGCATGGGCGTGGAAACATTGCCAGTGGACCCTAGACATGTGTGAAAATGTTGCCTGGATTGATGAGTCGAGATTCACGTTGGTACATGCGGATGACAGGATATGAATACGGCGCAAACCACATGAAGCAATGGATCCTTCTTACCAGAAGGGTACTCTTCAAGCTGGTGTGGGTGGCATTCTCGTCTGGGGACTGTTTACTGGACTGAAATGTGACCCCTGGTACGTGTGATATCGTCCTTCACAGCTCAACGTTACCGGGATATCCTGGACGACCATTTGCTACCATTTGTGGGTCTTCAACACCCCACTGGGGACCTCATCCTGCAACAAGACAATGCACCGGGCCATCGCTCCCGAATTGTATCAGAATGGTGGGATGAACACTCCACCTACGTGACCTCGCTTCCTTGGTCAGCTAGGTCACCTGACCTCAATCCCATCGAGCACATCAGGGATGCCTTTGAGAGAGATGTTCGAGGCTCTGACCCCCTCCATGAAATTTTCAAGAACTGTGGGAGCTTGTTCAGGGGTCGTGGATCCGTATGGCTTTCCAACGTTTCCGGTGTCTTGTCGAGTCCATGCCGAGACGAATCGCCGTCGTCATCAGGGCGAAAGGTGGTGCTACACGTTTCTAGACAGGTATCTCTAATTCAACTGCTCTTCAGTGTAAATATCTTCCGTGATTTAGATATGTTGCTACGTACGCCATCAGGCTGCTGGTAACGATTCCTAATTACATCAGGTGGAGTGGTAAGGTTTAGACTGGACTGTGGGTACAGGGGTTTGGCCAAATAAGGTGAACACCTGGGAAACAAGCCATATACACCGATAGGCCATTATATTATAACCAACCTCAGTCTAGAGAAATGAGTGCGCCTGGAGATCGAACCGTGGCGCATATGAAGTTCACAGAGCAGTATAATTCCAACTCGAGAATCGGCTTCCGGTTAGTCCAGTGTTCTGATTCAGATTGGAAAAACCGCCGATTTATCGCAGTTTGATAAAGGACAAATTGTGATAGCACGGTTCCTCGGAACTACGATCTTGGAAACTTCGCTATTTGTCGGTTGTGTCACGTGACGCTGTAGTGAGTACGTATCAAAAGTGGTACACAGAGGGCCAAACGACGAATCGTCGTTCACAACTCATTGATGCTAGAGGGGAGCGGACACTTTCGTGCCTTGTTGATAGAGACCGCAGGGCCACATTGCAACAAATCACCCGCGGCGGCTACAACAAGGGTGATCAGAAAAATGCGTCACAGCACACAGTTCATCACAAACTTTTGCGCGTGGATCTGCGCAGCTGAAAATCCAGCCGTGTCCCTATGCTCACTGAACGTCATCGCCAACAATGTATGACGTTCACCTAAGATAATAGAGATTGGACCGTGGATGATTGGAAGAAAGAGTCCTGGTCTGACAAATTAAGATTCCTATGGCATCACGTAGACGATCTAGCGCGGATAGGCCGATTACCAAAGGAGGTTATGACACCTGGATGCACTGTTGGGAGGAAACAGTCCGGCGTTGCGGTGTTATTCTGTGGACGATGTTTCCTTGGACATTTTATTTCCCATTTTCCCAATAGCACAATCCCTGACAGCTGCCAGTTTTGTGAACATCGTTGCAGACCAAGTTTACCCATTCATGGCAACTGTGTTCCCTGCTGGTGGTGGCCATTACCAACAGGATAATGTGCCAACGCCAGAATTTTCAAGTAGAGGTTCGAGGAACATGCTGGGGACTTTCTGTTAATGCCCTGTACTCCAAATAAGGTGCCTAAACATCGTTGCGGGCCAAGTTCACCCATTCATGGCAACAGTGTTCCCTGCTGGTGATGGCCATTACCAACAGGATAATGCGCCACTGCCAGAATCTTCAAGTAGCGGTTCGAGAAACATGCTGGGGACTTTCTGTTAATGCCCTGGCCTCCAAATTCATCTGGCATGAACCCAATCTAACATTTGTGGTTCGACCTGGAAAAGCGGTGTAGTGTTAAATCACCGCAATCCTGAAATATATGGGAACTGGAGATCCTGCTGTTGAAATTATGGTACCAGATACCCCAGGATACCTATCGCTACCTCATCGAATTGATGCCTCGACGATTGGCAGCTGTTTTTTTGACCACCAGCTAGGTGGTCATAATGTATTGGCTCATCAGTGTATCTTTATTAATAAAGCCTTGCACCACCATTTACATTTAATACAGCAGGTCCTCCAGTTTCTGTACATTTCGGCGTGGTGGTGATTTAGCGCAAACACGCATTTCCAAGCCGAACCACAAATGTTTGATTGGGTTCATGCCAGGTAAATTTGGAGGCCAGGGCATTAACAGAAAGTCACCAGCATGTTCCTCGAACCACTCCTTGACGATTCTGGCAGTGGCGCATTATCCTGTTGGTAATGGCCACCACCAGCAGGGAATACAGTTGCCATGAATGGGTGAACTTGATCCGCAACGATGTTCAGACACCTTATTTGGAGGCCAGGGCATTAACAGAAAGTCACCAGCATGTTCCTCGAAACACTCCTTGACGATTCTGGCAGTGGCGCATTGTCCTGTTGGTTATGGCCACCACCAGCAGGGAACACAGTTGCCATGAATGGGTAAACTTGGTCCGCAACGATGATCAAACACCTTATTTGGAGACCAAGGCATTAACAGAAAGTCACCAGCATGTCCCTAGAACCACTCCTTGACGATTCTGGCAGTGGCGCATTATCCTGTTGATAATCGTCATCACCAGCAGGGAACACAGTTGCCATGAATGGGTGAACTTGGTCCGCAATGATGTTCAGACAGCTGTCAGGGATTGTGCTGTTGGGAAAAAGGAGCCTAAAGTTTCCCAAGAAAACATCGCGAGCAGCATAACACCGCAGCCGCCGGCCTGTTTCCGCCCAACACAAGCATCCAGGAGCCATATCCTACGTTTTAATTGGCGTATCTGCGCTCGAATGTCTTCCCAATCATTTTTCCCAATCATCCACGGTCCGATCTCAATGATCTTGGGCCCATTCCATGCGGTGATGACGATCAGTGGGAATGGGGACCCGGCTGGGTCTTCGGCTACGCAGGCCCATGCGCAGAAGGCTGCGATGAACGGTATGCTGTGGTATCTTGCGCTGATCACCACTGTTGTAGCTGTGGATGATTTGCCACACTGAGGACATGCAGTCGCTGTAAATAATGAGCTATTGTCTCCGCTCCACTCTGGCATCGATGAGCCGCGGACGACAAACTGCCCCACGACTGTCCGTCGTTTGGCCATTTGGGCACCACTTTAGATAAGTACTCACTACAGCGGTACGTCAACAACCCACAAGCCGCGCCGTTTCCGAGATCGTAGTTCCGAGGCGCCGTACAATCACAATTTGTTCTTTATCAAACTGCAATAAATCAGCAGCTTTTCCCATTCTGATTTCGAACACTATACTAACCGAAAGCCGGTCCCCAGGTTGTATGTATGCTGCTCTGTAATCTTTACCTGCGCCACCGTTTGGTCTTCAGGCGCGGTCATTTATCTAGGCTGGGGGTTTTCATATAGGAATAACTCATCGGTGTGTGTGAGTGATATGTTTTCTGTGGTGGGCGAGTAAAAATAGTGCAAATATTTCAAATACGTGGAGATAGTGTAAATATACGATGTCATTGCTCTGTCCACGTTATTTTGTAAACAACGAATAGCAACTGAAAAATTGCTTAGCCGACACCGCTGGGATCGAACCTCAAATATTTCGATAACTAGTCGAGTGCGTTCGCTTTACGCTACGGTGCTAACAATTCACAGCGCTATTCGTGATTTATCAGTCAGCATCTGACTATACAAATCCATATTGATGGATTTGTGTAGTCACATGCTGCACAAATCCAACTGTTCCTAAGTGATAATATCTATCTGTGTGTGTGTGTGTGTGACAAGAAGGAATGTATTCGTTAATAAATACAATGTATGAGTGAGATGTGTCTTCAGTGGTAGTGGAATAGGAGACGTGGAACTTTTCCTAACTAAGAATGTGTGTGTGTGTGTGTGTGTGTGTGTGTGTGTGTGTGTGTGTGTGTGTGTGTGTGTGTGTGTGTCGTTTAGTTATAGTTTTGACAAAGCCGATGTATGGGTAACGAAATTCAAAACGAACATTAGCAAATGCATATTTAAGCACTTAAGCTCAGCTATTTAAACTGAATTATCGAAAAAGCATGAGTGTTAAATATATAGATATTGATTATTCTACAGAGAAAACACATTACATGAGGTAGTACACATTGTGTATACGAGTAAAACAAATGGAAGCCAAGGATTACAGCTAGAAAATGGCAGGCGTTAGAAGAACAACTCAACAATCTTGGACATAAGAGGAGAAAATAAAAAAAGACCCTGTTCATGGTTTTCCCATTTCCTAAGAAAAGAAAGATACAAAAAAGAAGCTACTTCTTCCTCCATTAGTTTGACTTTTTTTGCGATATATGATAACGCATTTATCTTTTAATTTCTAGTAAAAAGCAGTCCATCTTCGCCCAACTGGGATATAAGTAATGTTTTAGCATTAGCTAACATTTTGACTCGAAGCATAACGACCGCGAGAAGCACTTTTTAATGACCTTAAAATAATGCAAAAAAAGGCATTACTAACGTTATTCCTAAGTGATGAAATAATATCCAATTTGGACTGCAACATATCAGAAACATTTCGGAACTTGTTCAAAAAGCATGCGAAAAAACATGAAAATGTATGCTAGTCTTTCTACTTTTGTTGGCACACAAACCTTACAGCCAAAATTGAAAAAGTGTTTCCTAATATTGAAGGTGCCAGTGGAAAACCTTCCTGACTAATTAAGGTTTACTCCACAGGAGCATGGAGACTTAGCGAATGAGAGCTAATTGAGCGAATATAAAACATGGCTTTAATATACAAAAAGCCAAATAAAATCAAGATAAAATAAAGTTTCATAATATCATGAGCATTAATTTGATCCTTATGGAACAAACAGAGGACAATCGCACGTTTTGGAACGATCTTCCATCAATATCAATTTCGTTTAAAGTAAAGTTATTTGTTTCTTAAATGTTCTTTCTCAGAACTATGAACCTACATCTAGATTTCCATGAAAACAAGGCATTTCTTAAAATTAATAGTGGTATTCTATTCCAATCATTTTCCACTGCTTTCCATAGTCCAACCATTGTTTCAAGTCAGCGTTTGTAAAGCGATCCTTTCTTAGATGTTCTTTCTGAAATGTTCTGTCTGATACTCCTTTCTCTGGAATATGAACCTACATCTAGATTACCAAGACATCAGGACATTTCTTAAAATTGGTAGTGGTCTTTTATTGCAGTCCTCTTCCACTGCTTTCCATAATAGAATCATTGTTTTAGGTCTGCGTTTAAAAAACACTCTTTTGTTAGACGTTGTTTCTTAAATCATCTACCTGATAGCTCTTTCTCTTCTTCCACTCCTCTTCCACTGCTTTCCATAGTCCAATCATTGATGTTCTTTCTTAAATATTCTGTCTGATAGCCCTTTCTCTAGACCATGAACCTACTTATAGATTTCCAAGATAACAGGGCATTTCTTAAAATTTGTAGTGGTATTTTATTCCACTGCTTTCCATAGTCCAATCATTGATGTTTTTTCTTAAATGTTCTGTCTGATAGCCCTTTCTCTGGATATGAACCTACATCTAAATTTCCAAGATAACAGGGCATTTCTTAAAATTGGTAGTGGTATTTTATTCCACTCCTCTTCCACTGCTTTACATAGTCCAATCATTGTTTAAGGTCCTCAGTTCGAAAGCGCTCCTTTATTAGATGTTCTTTCTTAAATGTTCCTTCTTAGATGTTCTTTCTTAAATGTTCTGTCTGATAGCCCTTTCCCTGGATTATGAACCTACATTTAGATTTCCAAGATAACAGGATATTTTTTAAAATTGGTAGTGGTATTTTATTCCACTCCTGTTCCACTGCTTTCCATAGTTCATGCATGGTTTGGATATGAACCTACATCTAGATTTCCAAGATAATAGGGCATTTCTTAAAATTGGTAGTGGTATTTTATTCCACTCCTCTTCCACTGCTTTACATAGTCCAATCATTGTTTAAGGTCTGCGTTTAGAAAGCGCTCCTTTCTTAGATGTTCTGTCTGATAGCCCTTTCTCTGGATTATGAACCTCCATCTAGATTTCCAAGATAACAGGGCATTTCTTAAAATTGGTAGTGGATATTTTATTCCACTCCTCTTCCACTGCTTTACATAGTCCAATCATTGTTTAAGGTCTGCAGTTCGAAAGCGCTCCTTGCCGCCCCGGTGGCGCAGTGGTCTAAGCGATGGCCTCTGATCATTCGTTCGAAAGGGGTCCGGGGTAACTTTCTGTTAATGCCCTGGCCTCCAAATAAAGTGTCTGAACATCGTTGCGGACCAAGTTCTCCCATTCATGGCAACTGTGTTCTCTGCTGGTGATGGCCATTACCAACAGGATAATGCGCCACTGCCAGAATCGTCAAGTAGTGGTTCGAGAAACATGCTGGTAACTTTCTGTTAATGCCCTGGCCTCCAAATAAGGTGTCTGAACATCGTTGCCGACCAAGTTTACCCATTCGTGGCAACTGTGTTCCCTGCTGGTGATGGCCAATGCCAACTGGATAATGTGCCACTACCAGAATCGTCAAGCAGTGGTTCAAAGAACATACTGGTGACTTTCTGTTAACTCCCTGGTCTTCAAATAAACCCAACGGAACATGTGCGGTTCGACTTGGAAAAGCAGTTTCGCTCTAAATCACCACCACCCCGCAATGTACGGGAACTGGAGGACCTGCTGTTGGCATTATGGTACCGTATACCCCATGATAGATATCCGCCACCTCATTGAATTAATGCCTCGCCGAGTGGACGATGGTAATAATTTATTGGCTCATCGCTGTATCTCTCTCCTTTTATGGGATTTTCATGAAGTCTACACCGTGTTCTGACTAAGCCACGGGCCTATGCTAAAGGCGGAGAACATTATGCTTTTTTCCCATCAGCCATCGGAAAGTGCAACTTTCCCCCTGTTATGTGAGGTTCCGTATCCGACGGACTCCCCGGTGACATTACTATACAAACGATACAAGGCTGTGCACCTCGCCTGTGCTCGGGAATACTGCAATTGGATGCAAGATGACTGAAAACGTGTAGCCTGGCCCGACGAATATCGGTACAATTGTTTCGGGCAGATGGCTGACTCCTGCTGTGGCGACTACCAAACGAGTCAATGGATCCCCCATGCTCTGAAGGGACAGTGCATTCCGGCTGCGGCTCTGTTATGGTGTGAGATGTTTTCAGCTGGAGTTCATTAGGACCTCTCATACGTCTGTAGACAGTAATAGGAAGATGATTCGTTCAATATATAGATGAATCCAGACTTTAGCCGTAGTTGCACGATGACACAATAAAACTTGGGGATAAGTTGAAACTTTAATGAGATGAAAACACATGCACATTAGTTAAAATACCATTCCACCTTTCAAGGCTGATGCAGCCTCATCTTCAGATGGAAGAAACTCCGTCGTAGAACACATATGGACACATATATATGTTGCCACTCAAAGAGACACGAAGTTAATAGTAAAACATTAGATCATGACCCCTAAGTACGAAGGTGTACGGAAATAAAGTCTGAGGTCGGTAGACTTGTGAGTGACGACAGTTATTGACATATCATTTAGCAAAAGTTTCCATGCTTGATGAACGAAAGCAGGTAGGTCCTCATTACAACAGATATTTAAAAAATTATAAATGTACAAACTCTTAGTGTATAGTAGAGAGGCCTTAGTGGGAGGGCAAGCAAGGATGGTTGTCTCGTTCCAGGAACGGGAGTGTGACTCCTTATTAACAATGCGAGACAAGGCGGTAGACCGTGAACCAACTTTAACGTTATACATATGTTCAGAAAGTCTTGTTTTACGCCTCTTTGATGTTGATCCAATGCAAACCAAGTTCCTAGTTTCTTCCTCCATGGCTTTGTATTGAACAGAATATACATTATGTCTGTCAGCAAACTCTACTGAGTCACGGTGATTTTTAACCATAGCCAGAATATGAATATTTCTCGTTTTAATGCCAAAATCCAAATGGTGCCGCCGGCATATGTTTTCAAAATGTTAACACATCCAGGAATTAACTACATAGAACCCACAAACTTAAGCTGATTACATTCAGCAGTCAAAGTCGTGAGGGTCTTCCTTTGGAACTACCGTAGAGTGCGAGCAGCATGGTACCTCGAATAGCCGTATGCAAGAGCTGTTTCGTAAATCTTATCTAATTCGCAAGAACAACTATGCCTAACAGAAGGGGAGAAAAAATCTCTGTTAACTAGAAAGTTGATGGAAGCAAGTTTAATAATGAAGGGAGGTGGCTGAAGAACCTGGAATCAAATTAGAGTAAGAAGAAGGTTTCCTGTAAACTGAATAACGGATAGAATTAGAAGTAGGATTTCTTTGCAACATAAAATCTAAGAACGGTAAGGGAAAATCATCTTCCACTTCAACCGTGAACTGGTGCAGACATGCACAACATCTCCCAGACATGCACACTGTTAACCCTAAAACAGCCAAGAGCACGGGATTCTAAATACTGAAGAATGAGTTCTGCCAGCTGTCGTATTCTTGGAACCAGTCACGCATGACCTTAGCAACGTCGCACAGTACATGATCCTGTTGGTAGACACCATCACCACCAGGGTAAACCTCCAACATGAAGGGATGCATGTGGTCAGCGAGGATGGACAGGTAGAAATTGGCATTCAGGGACCCATCCAGTGGTACCAGATGTCCCAGGACATACTAGGAAAACATCCAACATGAAGAGATGCATGTGGTCAGCGAGGATGTACAGGTAGCCATTGCCATTCAGGGACACATCCAGTGGTACCAGCGGTCCTAGGTCATAGGTCATACTAGGAAAACATCGAACATGAAGGGATGCATGTGGTTAGGAAGGATGGACAGTTAGCCATTGACGTTCAGGGACCCATCCAGTGGTACCAGTCGTCCCAGGCCATACTAGGAAAACCTCCAACATGAAGGGGATGCATGTAGTAAGCTAGAATGGACAGGTAGCCATTGACGTTCAGGGACCCATCCAGTGGTACCAGCGGCCCCAGGTCATACCAGGAAATCATCCAACCTGAAGGGATGAATGGATGTAGCTAGGATGGGAAGGTAGCCATTGGCGTTCCGAGACCCGTCCAGGGGTGCCAGCGGTCCCAGGTCATACCAGGAAAACATCTCCCAGACATGCACACTGCCACCTGTGGCCTGTACGTGACAGACAAGCATGTCCGCATGTTGGTTGTCGTGTGTCTAACGCTGTGTCCGCCACTGCCCGTCACGTTTGTGGAGTAGAAGCTTCGATCCATTGGAGAAGGAAATCTTTTTCCACTGTCCATTGACGGTAGTCCCATGAGAACTTCAGGCGTCGGTTTGGATTAACCTGGGTTAACATGGGCAGCTTGGCGCATCGTATACTGGAGACCCATGCGTAACAGGTTTCGCTCTACTGCAAGCGGGGGCAGGTATCTGGGTGCTCCTGCATTCATCTGCGTGGTGAATCGCTGCAATGTTGCGCGTCAACTGCCCTTTATCAGTCGACGGAGGCTAGGTTCTCCTCTCGGATCAATGGCGTTTGGGGCTCCATAGATATGAAGTCCGTCGGTGTAGGGGCGGTCCATTATTGGTACACCCTTACTGCAGCCCGTCGCGAACAGCCCACGAAATATGCTGCTCCCACCCTCAGCTCTGTAACCGATGATCATTTCTCTTTGAGCGTCCGTCAAATCGTTACCTCTTCCCGTTGTGCTCACGTAAACGCACTATGGCTCATCTGTCCTGGCCGGCCGTTTATATCTCCGTGTGGTCGACCTTGTCACTGCAATCTGTGACGCGCCTGGGCGGGTACACTGTGACTCTGGTGGGGGTCATATTCATACCACTGATACCACTGTGTGTACTCTTGAATCCAGCTTGGTTAAGCCACATTAAGATTTTCCTACAAGCGACTCAATGAAGCTCTTGTAAACAACAGATTGGTAGTATAGTTGTAAGAGCGAACGTGCCGTCATGTGACTTAGCGCCGCCTCCCACTTAAGAATCTGAGGCGTCACGCGCTATATGGGCTCTCACAACAACAGAGAGGTGTTTATGCTTCCCAGAAACACTTTCTCTCTCTCACTCTGTTCGAGCGAACAAACGAAACCTTCCCCACTTTATTATGTAAATCTGTGAACCGGGAAGACGGAGTGACAACAGCTGATCATACAGAAATATATTCACCTTCAGATATAGTAATTAGAAGAGGACTCTTGGTTAAAATACATACACACATTTATTTCAACATCAATTAGAATTTTGCTGGCGGTGGATTACTCGCTCTTGAATATTGGACCTCACTAGGACTGGACCTGGCAAGGATCGTGGAACGCGGAAGCTAAGATGGTCGAATTCTGAAGAAATATCGCTCCGCGTTGAAGTCCTAACTTAGAGTCTCCTTGACCTTAGGTAGACCTATATCTTGTCGACGCTTAAGGAATAGTCTTCTAGCTATCCTTCCCTAACCGATGTTTTAGTAGACTGTACTAAGTCCGTATTTCCGTAGTGTAATATCCACTACCCAAACCGGAATCCCTGACACGGGCTTGATTCCCTTGCAGCGGCGACTTATCTCTTCTAGGATAGATGCTCGCTAACTTCCCGTGAACTTCGAGAGTTCTCAATCCTGGAAACTCCCGTGCCCATCGCATAATAAAATGAAACGCGTCGCGTCTCCTTTTCTCTGCAAATTGCTCCCTCCGATTTTCGAACTCAGACTGAAAAACAGCTCCTCTCCGAGTGACCTGCTTGCCTCCCCCTTCGCTCTCCCTCCTGCCTTCGCTCTGCACCTGTCCTCCCAAGGACGATGGCGCTGACCTTGACCTCACGCTGACCGGTTCATGTTGCTCGCTCCTCTGGTCACGTAAGTCACATCTGGCGCCCTTCACCTGCCTAACCCATAGGCGTTGGCTGGGTATCTGGCTACTGGACCTTTAATTCTACCTTACGCGTTTTCGTTTCTCCCAAGGCCATCCATTAGCGAGTGCCTCCTTTTGAGAAAGTAATCCTAACGCCGGAGTATATCCGCATAGTAATATAATACACATTGTTATATTGATACCAAGCCGCCCCGGTGGCGCAGTGGTCTAAGGCGCTGGCCTCTGATAATTCGTCCGTAAGGGGTCCGGGTTCGAATCCCGGTGAGGCATGGATGTTGTGTTTGTCTTACGGCACTGGCTCTCTCCCTTCCCTGGAACCAGTGACCCTAAATTAGGGACGGGCGACTGCTTATAGCCCATTGAGTTGCTCACGGTGGTCGTTAAACCTCAAAAAAAAAAAAAAAAAAAAAAAAAAAAAAAAATATTGATACCAAAGAGTATGTCTGCATTTCAGACTTGTAGGCGCCAGGTTGATAGGAACAATATACTGTGAAAGTCGCGGTGTCCTTGACGATACTCTCAGTTCGTCGAAAAACAGGCCTCTCTCTTCTAAGGCATGCGAACCTGAAGTCCTTTGTTATACTTCTCGACTTCCAACAAAATGAAGAATGTTTGCGAACTTTCCGTCGCCCTTTTGGGAACTTGCGATGCTTCTTTCGTTAGGAAAAAGCCACATAATGTTCATCATTAAAATAAATTTACATCGTTAATGTGTCCGCTCTTACAATAGGTATTGAGATGTTTGTTGTCCCCTCTTTTCTATGCTTTTTTAACAGTAGGTTAAAGAAGCGTATATGCTCCAGCTTTGTCTGTCTGACCGTCAGTCCGCACGATAACTCGCGTAAAAATGGTTCGATTTCGATCAAATTTGAGTATGTGGTAGGGAGGGGAGCACCTGGGGATGAACTTTTTTCAAAATGGACGAAATTGGATCAAAGGTCAAGACATGAGATAAATTGCGACCTCCTTTCGCCCGCAAAGCAACGTCCATTCGGCGAGGCATCGATTCGATGAGGTGGCGATTGGTATCCTGGGTGTTCGTTGTCAGTCTTATGCGTCATAAAATATTTCCATTGCGACAAAAATTTAGCATGTTGTTCCGACAGTATACTGAACCAATTCTGTTTAATTTCATCGAAACGGGGTCAAAGGTCAGGGCACAAGAGCGAGATTTATTCCATAGCCATTATCCTCATAACTAGACTAAAAATACTTCTACTGCGTCAAATCTTTAGTATGTTGTTCCGGAAATATACTGAACTGGTTCGGTTTAATATCATCGAAATGGGGTCAAAGGTCACGGCACAGGAGCGAGATTTATTTTACAGCCATTATTCTCACAACTTAAGTAACACTGTTTCTATGCGACAAAACTTTAGTATGTTGTTCCGGAGGTATACTGAACCAATTCTGTTTAATATCATCAAAATGGGGTCAAAGTTCAGGGCAAAGAAGCGAGATTTATTCCACAGCCATAATCCTCATAACTTGACGAAAAATGCTTCTATTGCGACAAAACTTTAGTATGTTGTTCCCGAGGTACACTGAACCAATTTTGTTTAATATCATCGAAACGGGGTCAAAGGTCCAGTCACAGGAGCGAGATTTATTCCACAACCATTATCCTCATAACTTGAGTAATGATTTCTGGTATGTTGTAAAGCGTATCACAATCAATGTATTGCATGATTTTACTGACTTGTTGTAATAAGATCGGTGGAGCATTCTTCCACCTATCGGAGAGCTTTCCTTCGATGAGGCATCTGTTGGGCTAGTGTAGTACTTATTTCTCCATTGGCTTCTTGAACAATGTGATATAGATATATATTAATTCTTTTCGAATTAGTTTTGACATTTAGATATTCTAAACGAACGTCTATTTCTTAAACGCTACGCTGAAGTAATTCAGGTTATTACCTTATTTTATATTTGCATTCTCGCTTTACAAGAATTATCCTTTTTACTTTCTAAATTCTCTCTTTTATCCCTTGAGCGAGTTTGACAAAGATATTTATTAATGCTGCTTCGCTAGATAACTCAAGCGAAATTTAATCCCAACGCATACAAACAGAGAGAAATCAATACGCCCATATGTCTGAAAACCGTGAACTCATATCAAAAATAAACAACCCTCTTTCTTCCAAGCTTTCTTTTCTGTCAAATTTCCATTATGCCTGTATTTTTTTCTGCCCTTTTTTCCCCTCCACCTTTCTGCAGCTTTAGCCAGTGTGTTCAGTTTTACATGCACGAACGAAGATGCAAGTAATGTCGACGCGTAAAAGGTGGTATTAAAATTTAATGGCTATGTAGGAAGCGTTAAACTTCGTGAAAGAAAAGCGAAGTTTAGAAAGTTCTCGAAAACTTCTTCGCCTCCTTTTATGTTAGTGCTTTTTTATGATGGTTCTGGGATAATTTTTGCGCGGAAGTAAAATATAAATTATCTCAGAATCGATTCTTTCGGGGGCCTTTATGCTTTATCGAAAGAAAATTGCGACTCTGCGTGTTGTTGATGAAATGATGAATCCAATTATGCATGAGGACAGCAGATGGTAGGGGTAAAATATTTTAAAGGGAAGGGGTTGCCTTTCATCAAATTCAGAATAACAAATTCATGAGAGTAACTGAGTTAATCTAAATTGATAAAGCTAACATGTGAAGTATCGAATTAATGGCAGGATACAGACGTATGTGAATTGGGTTTTTTGGTTCGAATATGCAAAGCACAATCTTTTCACGAAACGAAGCGCATATCTTCTGCACTCTTGATTTATACATTCATTTTAACACCGACGAGCCAAGATATTATGACCAACCCATAGTTATGCAAATCGAAGCAACAAATGACGGCACATGCAAATGTCATGAGACAGTATAAATAACATCTGATAGTGAGCTCTCTTAATCAGTGTTATCCTTCAGATGGGAAAGACAGCGGGTTTAGAGTTTGACAAAAGCCAAATGTAATAGTCAGATGACAGGGTCAGAGCATTTTCGAAACGGCAAGTCCTGTGTGGTGCGCAAGGACAGCCGTATCTAGTATCTTCAAAAAGTATTGGGTATATACACTGACGGAAAAAAATCCCAACACCACGAAAAAATAGTTGTAGAGGAATGAAATGGCGGCAATACATTTGTATAGGTAACATATTTAATCAATTAAGGTTTCAAGATCACAGCTTATTGTAAGCGCGAGACCACATGCTTTGCGGGAAAAATACCTTGAAAGTCGAAAAACCATTTGCGAATTGCTGCTTCAAAGGCAAAAAAGAAAGAGTTTTTTGCATCGTATTATTACTGCCGACGAGAAATGGATATGGTACGATAACCCTAAACGGCAGAAAGCATGGGTGAAGCCAGGTGAACCAGGTCCTTCAATGCCAAAATGCAATATCCGTGGTTCAAAGGTAATGCTGTGTATCTGGTGGGACCAGAAGGGTGTGACCCACAATGAACTGCTGAAACCGTCAGAAACTATTACTGGTGATCGGTATCGAACCCAATTAATGCGTTTAAAACGAGCTCTCACGCAAAAATCGCCGGAATGGGAGAATAGACACAACAAAGTCATCTTACAGCATGACAACGCAAGACCACATATTTCTCGACCTTTGAAAAAGTAGTTAGAAGGACCCCACTGGGAAGTTCTACCCCACCCGCCATATTTGCCAGATATTGTTCCATCGGATTACCATTTGTTCCGGTCGATGCAGTCAGCACTTTCTGGAGAACAGTTTAGTTCCTTATGAAGACATCAAAAATTGGCTGGACAACTGGATCTCTTCCAATGAATCGGAATTTTTCCTTCGAGGCATACGTTCACTGCCCGAAAAATGGAGTAAATTTGTAGCATCAGAGGGAACATATTTCGATTAATATTAAACTATTGTTTCTGTTCTCCAACAACGTGTTCTGTTCACCTCAAATCCCTCAAAACTTATTTATATACCCAATACAATAATAAAAGATGCAGTCTATGCACGACAAAAAATAATGACCACCTCGGAGCTATCACTCAATGTTTATTAAAACTGAATGATTAAGTTAAACACAGAGAAAGTGGGCTAGACACAAACACATACACTATATTGACAAAAGTCACCGGACACCTAGAATAGAAACACAATATAGCATTTATTGACATATATTAGTACTGTGTCAGTCCACCTTTGGCCTTAATGCCTGCACTGACCCTTCGAGACATGCTTTTGACAAGGTTTTGGAACACAGCGATAGGTATGCGATTCCATTCAGTACATAATACTGCGGCTGACTGTTGCTTAGTTGTAGGCCCTTGGTTCCAAACTTCTTATGCCGCCCCGGTGGCGCAGTGGTCTAAGGCGTTGGTCTCTGATCATTCGTCCGTAAGGGGTCCGGGCTCGTATCCCGTTGAGGTATGGATGTTGTGTTTGTCTTACGGCATTGGCTCTCTCCCTTCCCTGGAACCAGTGACCCTAAATTAGAGACGGGCGACTGCTTATAGCCCATTGAGTTGCTCACGGTGGTCGTTAAACCTCAAATCAAAAAAAAAAAAAAAAAAAAAAACTTCTTATGCGGCGCTGTAATTCATCCCATAAGTGCTCTATGGGATCAATATCAGAACTCTGTGCTGACCAGTCCACACACGATACGGAATTATCGTCAAACCACGCCGTTGCTTTATGGCTCGGTGCATTATCCTGCTGGTACCAACAAAGCTCTCCTCTATAGTATTGTCACAGAGTTGGACGGGCATAAATTGTCTAGAATATTGAGGTAGACGTGCTGGTTAACAGGTTTGTTTACGATAACCAATGGGCCGGGACTATACCGCGAAAACCACCTCCACACGAGTACGATGCCAGCTCCAAACTTGACCGTAGGAACAGTACACTGCGGTAAATAGCGTTTCCCCGGCTGCCGCCATGCCCACACACGGCCATAGACTGATGGATCGTGTGTATCTGGATTCATCAGTCCACAAGCCCTGTTTACATTCATCAACGGTCCACGATAAATGTTCTTTACACCATGCTAAACGACGCGTAACATTCCGAGTGGAGATGAAAGTCTTATAAGCAACAGCACGACCACGGTAACCCTATGGAAAGAAGTTATCTCCGAATGGTACGTGTACATTCCGAGGTTCTAGCATTTTTACTCGCCTGTACATTGAGATTTTGTGCAGTACTTTCTCGATGAGCTGTAACGACTCTCCTGAGGCTTCGACGTTCTCTATCACTGATTTTCTTCAGTCTGCCGGTACGTTTTGCTAATTTAAGCACGCCATGTGTTTTCCACTTATTCAGTACATCCAAAACAGTTGACTTGTGTATGTTTAAACGCCTCTCGATTTCTCTTATGGACAACATACTACACTGGCGTGCAAAAATTAAGTACGAGACGGTTTTTCGAATGCAATGTCGAGCAGAAGTGCTCCACATCGACTCAAATCATACCATAAGATCCCCAAGATGTAAGAATATGGGACAAGTAGGCAAAACCGTCCAGACAAGGAACCCAAAGGATACAAAGCACTTTAATGAAAATATAGCTTCGAGCACAACTGGGCAGAAGACAGAAACGTCCATGTGACAGGCGGCTGCCAAGAAAAATCCAGTCTTTATTAGGGGATATGATCACCCCTGACTGCGTTGCAGGATTTACAACGTCTGTCCATGCTGAGGACGAGGTTGTCAAGGAGCTGTTGAGGCATCGCGGCACATTCCTCTTGCAGCGCCAATCGCATCTGCGGAATCGTTGCTGGCGGCTGGTGACTTGCTGCGAAGCGTCTCCCGAAAAGGTCCCTCACGTGTTCGATTGGATTTAGGTCCGGGGACCTTGCGGGCCAATCCATGCGTTGAATATCTTCACTTTCCAGCAGCTCTGTGATAGCCACTGTACGATGAGGTGTAGGGTTGTCGTCCATGAAGAGGAACTCAGGGCACACAGTACCTCTAAACAGACGCACGTGCGGCAGGAGAACATTAGTACAATAGCGGACACCAGTGACTGAACCTCCTTGGAAGATGTGGAGGTCAGTACGCCTACCAAGCATCATACCGCCCCACATGAGAACTCCGCCACCTCCAAACCGATCCCTTTTGATGATGTTGGAGATGTGATTGCGTATTCCTTGCTCTCTCCAGATGTGTATACGTCCAGAATCGCTCGTCAGACTAAATCGGTTCTCATCCGTAAAGAGAACTCGACCGCATTGCTGATGTGTCCAGTTCTTTTGTTCCTGGCACCACAGAAACCGCCGTTTCCGATGAGCAGACGTTAATGGCCCACAACGTAATGGTCATCGTGCAAATAGACCACCTTTCGGCAGGCTTTTGGCCACGGTAAAACACGATAACGGACTTCCAGTTGTCTGTTGCATGTGCCTTGCGATTTCTCCCACTGTCTGCCGTCTGTCTCTTCTCGCCTGTAGGACAATAAACCGGTCATCCGCCCCCGTGGTTGCTCGTGGACGACCACTGCTAAACTTTCGGACAGCCGTTCCTGTCGTTTGAAATGCTCTGCAAGCTCGAGAAACGATGCTGTGAGCGATCCCGAACTCCTCGGCCACATTAGTCACACTTCGACCTTCTTCCAACTTCCCAATGACGCGACCTCGGGTAAAGTCATCCAGATGTCGTCTACTGGATTGCCTGTTGACCATATCACAGGGTGGCAGCAACTCGACGTCGTTCAAACCGATGTACACCGTGCAATAGCTTTCACCTAATTGCTGAGCTCACACCGCCCGTGAGCTTTTATACACTTCCGACACTCCCCCCTCACGTGTTATGCTGCATATATGAGCATGCCCTACCGTACCGGACCGTAGTCTATCTCCTGATTGGTCTTTCCTTCCGTTCTACCTGCTCGTTCCGCTGTTACGCTAATTTCTGCTCTTCTTCCTTAATTTTTGCCCACCAGTGAAATATAACACCCAACAGTTTTTCCTTTTTCAAAGTCGGTTCCCTCCTGTCGCTACATTTTCACTCAACCCCACAATGCGACATGATTCCGGGCAGCTGTACCGTGCATCTTAACAGCGCAGTGGATCTGTTCATTCGCCTTTGAAGGGGTGTTCGGTTACCTTTGTCAATATAGTGTATTAGTAGTGAAAGAGCCCTGATCCATCTTTTGTTAATCCAAAAGGGAGGGGAATGAAATTTGAAAAAGTGCGGCAGACATTTTCTAGCGTTAAGGCATTCCGTGCAACAATACATTTTAGGATCGTTCTCATTAAAATATTAAGAGATTACATGAATGCGATCTGCGAGGAGAGAAGGGGAGAGATATATTATGATGTTGCTTTACTCATTAAGTTGTACAGGGGTTGGAGAGAATAGCATGAACACCTACGAAAAGGTTTTACGATCTTAGTAGAGTGTTTGACCATCTTTAGGTATTCTAAACATCCCGAATCCTCCTTGGAAGGAGCACAATAATTTATGAGCACAATAAATCCTCATTAAACATCCCGAATCCTCCTTGGAATGAGTACAATAAATTATGAGCACAATAAATCCTCATTAAACATCCCGAGTCATCATTAAACATCCCGAATCCTCATTAAACATCCCAAATCCTCATTAAACATCCCAAATCCTTATTAAACATCCCGAATCATCCTTGGAATGAGCACAATAAATCCTCATTAAACATCCCGAATCTTCCTTGGAATGAGCACAATAAATTATGAGCACAATAAATCCATGTTAAACATCCCGAATCCTCCTTGGAATGAGCACAATAAATTATGAGCACAATAAATCCATTAAACATCCCGAATCCTCCTTGGAATGATGCACAATCCCGAATCCTCATTAAACATCCCGAATCCTCCTTGGAATGAGCACAATAAAACCTCATTAAAAATTCCGAATCATCATTAAACATCCCGAATCCTCCTTGGAATGAGCACAATAAATTATGAGCACAATAAATCCTCATTAAACATCCCAAATCCTCCTTGGAAGGAGCGCAATAAATCCTCTTTAAAAATCCCGAATCATCATTAAACATCCCGAATCCTCCTTGGAAGGAGCGCAATAAAACCTCATTAAACATCCCGAATCATCATTAAACATCCCGAATCCTTCTTGGAATGATGAATCTCGAATATTCATTACACATCCCGAATCCTCATTAAACATCCTGAATCCTCCTTGGAATGATGTATCTCGAATCCTCATTACACATCCCGAATCCTCATTACACATCCCGAATCCTCATTACACATTCCGAATTTTCATTAAACATCCCGAATCCTCCTTAGAATGAGCACAATAAATCCTCATTAAACATCTCGAATCATCATTAAACATCCCGAATTCTCCTTGGAATGATGAATCTCGAATCCTCATTACACATCCCGAATCCTCATTACACATCCCGAATACTCATTAAACATTCCGAATCCTCCTTGGAATGATGAATCCCGAATCTTCCTTGGAATGGGCTCTTACAATTCAAAACATCCCGAATCCTCCTTGGAATGGGCGCATACAATTCCTGGATGGTGGTAAGTGGGATGTTAGTCATTCTTCATGCAGAAACTGCTACACGTCCTTCAGAGAAGAAGGATAACGGGATCTTACTATGTTTTTCAACACCGACCACAGTGGCTCGATGATGTTTAAATCTGGTGATTGGGGAGGCCAAGAAAGGTGCGAAAGTTCGTCCTCATGTTTCTCAAATCATGATTGGACGTTCTGAGCTCTGTGAATTGGGGCGTTATAATTTTGATAGATGGCATCACCTGTAGGAAAGAATATCTGAGCCAGTGGATGGACTTTGTCGGCCGAAATGGTCTCATATACGCCCTGCCACTCATCCGTCATTTCAAAGTGACAGGGGACCTATGGAGAACTACGAATGACCAGCATGCTACACTGTTAGGAGCAGACACTTTGAATTGTACATTTATACCGATGTCCTCCACACGTAAGCAGACCCTGCTATGGAAAATACTGCGGATGTGGATTTCCTTCGACCACATTACATGCTTCCATGAATCAGCAGCCCACGTTGTATGCTCCTGGCATCATTACCATCTCCTTTGTGCATTCACCCGGACCGCCAGAGGTTTTGAAACAGTAGCTCGGCCATGAATATCTTGTTTATGATGTCCCGTGCGGACTGTTTTCGTTGGTACTGGAGATTTAGACTGAGCACCGCACTATTGCTTTGCGCAGTGGTCGGGTAACAATCGTCTTTAATGCTCAGCTGTCTCTATCAGTCAGGGTCATTTTCCGTCTGTGATTTGGGATCTGCATTTTGCCACAAACACGTTATGCTGTTATGACGCTAGACACAGTATCTCTCAGTACGCTCACTACCTTGGCGACTGTTGTCACGGAGGCACCAACTAGCCAGCCACCGACAATTAGCTCTCTTTCGAAGTCCGTTAGGGCGGTCATTTCGTCGTCACCCTGAAAAACGGTTTTGCAGCAAGACACTTTAAACCTTTAACGACCATAACGCCCAAGACGCCCGTACGTGCAAACGGCCATAGCCGCCTGAAACGCCAGATTTCCTACCCTTACTTGTTCAAGTTTTCTCGACCTATGGGGTATCAGCAGGAGTCACTATATTTGTTATTAAACAAAGAAGTGAACCAACAGACAGATTTGGGCGTTATAGTATTTAGAGATAAAAACAAAGAAGTGAAGCAACAGACAGTTTTGCGCTTTATGGCATTTAGAAATAAAAACAAAGAAGTCAATCATTAGACAGTTTTGGGCGTTATGGTATTTAGAGAAAAAAACAAAGAAGTGAAGCAACAGACAGATTTGGGCGTTATGGTATTTAGAGATAAAAACAAAAGTGAAGCAACAGACAGTTTTAGGCGTTATGGTATTTAGAGATAAAAACAATGAATTGAAGCAACAGACAGTTTTGCGCGTTATGGTATTTAGAAATAAGAACAAAGAAGTGAAGCAACAGACAGTTTTGGGCGTTATGGGTATTTAGAGATAAAAACAAAGAAGTGAAGCAACAGACAGTTTTGGGCGTTATGGTATTTAGAGATAAAAACAAAAAAGTGAAGCAACAGACAGTTTTGCGCGTTATGGTATTTAGAAATAAAAACAAAGAAGTGAAGCAACAGATAGTTTTGGACGTTATGGTATTTAGAGATAAAAACAAAGCCGCCCCGGTGGCGCAGTGGTCTAAGCGATGGCCTCTGATCATTCGTCCGAAAGGGGACCGGGTTCGAATCCCGTGAGGCATGGATGTTGTGTTTGTCTTAAGGCGCTAGCTCTCTCCCTTCCCTGGAACCAGTGACCCTAAATTAGGGACGGGCGACTGCTTATAGCCCATTGAGTTGCTTACGGTGGTCGTTAAACCCCCAATAAAAAAAAAGAAGTGAACCAACAGACAGTTTCGGGCGCTATGATATTTCGAGTGATAAACGATTTTTGGGCCATGGTCGTTAAAGGGTTAAATGCACTTAACCAAGCACTTTTCAACCAAAAAATGGTGGATAACTTTGCTAGCACGCAGCTGCATTAAAAATCACGTCTCTGAGCGTGGTGTTGATATCATTCTGTCCAACCCCTGTATAACATCTATGCTGGGTTACACATTAGGAGCAAATCTGCTTTGCATGGACTAGTTCCCCGGATGGTGTCCTGAGGTATCGCTGACCCTGCATCTTTTACATGACATTGTCCGCAATTCATGGGCTTTGCAAGGACGTCTTGCAGAGGCGTTGAGTCGTCTGTGAATGACGTCACATCCTGTTCGTATTCGCGAGTCCTTTCAGGATCGTGCTGACCTTGACACCTAGCATTGAGTGCTAGCTAAGTGTGTGGAAGGAGGTTATCTTGTTGAAACCGGGAATCAATTATATCATGGAGATACGGCAACAAGACGTGCAGCTGCATTTCATAGGCGTGTCCTCGTGCTCTACATTTTTCCACTGTGCGTACGAGCAGTGAACTTCTGTTGAAAGTGGTGATGCCCAAACCCATGGCACCATGCTAATGAGTCGTGGGACGCTCACGGGTGGTGCAATATTAGCCTGTGACCACTTTGTCTCCATGCTCTGAATCAACGATCATTGGCCCTGAGACGGAAGCAAGAGTCATCGCTGAGCACGATTTGGTTCTATCCCTCCAACTGCGCATGTCTGGTATGCCATCACTGCAGACTTGCGCTGCGTTGATTGACAGCTGTCGGAATGGCTGGAGAGAGCGAATATCAGCTTCCACAAATCTGTAATTCACAGTCAGTGTTCGTATGGGGGGGGGGGATTTCCATAGCTGCATTTACACCTCGTTGAATATCCCCCATTATGAATCTTGGAGCTGCTACGGCTTACGGTCGAATGTCGCGATTAATATGTTTGGTAACAATAAATGTGGTTGAGATAGCAGACCCAAGATTTCTATGCTGAAAGTTTCGACGCACTGATAAAGCGACGGGATAAGTGCATTAATATTGGTGGAAATTATGTTGAGAAATAAAGGGACATGTAAAAGTAATAATAAATGGTTTTCAAGTTCATTTCTCAGCATGTTTAAATACTATACGGTGCAAATTAATTGGGACAAGCTATTTTATTCTCAGAATTGTAATGTGATCGCCAATTGATGTCGGAAACCCACGTAAACCGGTTTTATCAGCTGTGAGATGGTGTGACTGTTAGAACTTGATAGTAAAAATGTGGTTTGACCGGTTTTAAACAGGAAATAGGCATTTCAGCTTCAGTTGTGAACTTTCGTGTGTGACAGGTGGATGTTAGTTTTTGCTCTCTGTGAGCACGTGTTGCTTTCGTGTATTGAAAAATGGATATTTCCCCAAGGAAGCGTACATAAATAATTGCTCTGATGGATCACACTTCTATGACAGTGAGAGATATCGCTTCTGTAATTGGTGTAGGCAAATCAAGTGTATCAAGACTGCTTAGGCGATACAATTCATCTGGATCATCGTCTCCAAAAAGGAGAGGTAAATGTGGAAGAAAACGAAAAACAACTCCACGAACCGATAAATATATAATCAGAAATAGTAAAATGAATCCAAAAAAAAAAACAAGCACCGACCTTCAAAGTGATTTATTGGCTAGTGGTTGTGATTTTAGTGATTCAACTGTACGCCGTAGGCTTCTGGAAGTTGGCCGAAAGGCAAGAAGACCAACGAAAAAACAATATTTGAATGCGAAAATGAAGATAAAACGTTTAGCATGGGCCAAAAAATATAAATCATGGACTGCTGACGACTGGAAGAAGGTAATTTTCAGTGATGAAACTCATTTATTTATGCAGGGTTACCAAGCAAATGTCGTTAGACGAAGCAACTTAAGACTTGAGCATGTTAAACAAACTGTAAAACACCCTCTTGAAACACATGTTTTGGGGTTTTTTCACATCAAATGGCACTGGAAGCTTAGGTCCTGTTCAATGTATGATGAATTCAGCCAAGTACGTAGGAATATTACAACGTAGGATTGCTCCATTCTTGCTAACTTTTGACGGGACATTTCAACATGACTTGGCCCTATGTCACAATTCGAAATTGGTCAAGAATTTCATGCTGGAAAATCAAATTTATTTGCTTGATTGGCGTGGAAATTCACCAGACGTAAATCCCATGTGGAATATTTTGAAGAGACGTTTAGGTAAAATGGACTGTACAACCAAAGAACGCATGATAACGAATGCTATAAAAGTGTGGATCCACGATTATGAAGTCAAAATTATGTGCACTCAATTAGTGGAGTCAATGCCAAAACGAATTCAAGAGGTCATTTCTGCTAAAGGAGGACATACTTCATACTAGTACAGGTATTTATCAGTGTATATCAAGGCATAGAATGATATAAAGGCATAGTTTTGGAAAAAAGAGTGATTTTTTTACTTTGTCCCAATTAATTTGCATGGTATAGTAACTTGTGTAAAGTTGCAGGGAGTCTCACCCTTTACTTTACCCAAGTTTTTATTAATAACATCGTGAATAATTACAGTTACAGAATGCTATTTAGTATAAGAACGTAACTACCTTCATACACGGGAAGCAGAACCATATCATAAGAGATGTTGAAAGTGTCCTGCCTGTGTATCGAGATAGGCTTCAACACCAAACTCCATGTTTCGGAAAGTTCGCGCCAGTTGTGACGTAATCATTGCGATGCCTCGCAGATGTTCTTGAATGCCTCAAGGGTTTTTGGCTCGTTTCGAAACACCCCTGATTTGAAATAGCCCCAAAGAAAGGAATCAGGGGGTATTAGGTCAGGAGATCGAGATGGCCACATTCCTTCAGAAATGTGACATCCTCGATTTCAGCCATACTCATATGTGATGCATGGTAAGTTGCCCCATCTTGTTGGAAACAACCAGTGGTCAGCTGTTTAGGGTGCAGTTGGTTACCGAATGCCTACCAATTTTTCACGTAGACTGCTGTTGTGACCGTATTCTAAAAGGTGGTGGTCCTGATGGTCCGCCGACGTCACAGTGCGCACTACACGCCAATATGTTGTGCCAGAAGTCGTTTCTCGATAAATGCGTGTGGATTTGTCGCTGCCCGAATACTCGTGTTTTGTGCATTTATGTATTTCGATAAGTGAATCCACGTTTTAAAGCTCAATTCGTGTATGAGTCAATATAAACAACACTTGCCGTTTTTTACACGATATTATAAAAGTCGATGATGGTGACTACAAAACTTTAATCAAAAGGTTGAAATACATTAGTACTTTCGGGTCTACTATAGACCCATCTTCAGATTTGAAATAATCGAACTCTGAGATTACATATGGTTATATATCAAGAACAATGCCAGATTACAGCTTAAAACTTGAGAAGCAAAACACATATGGGACGTAGTCAATCACAAAGCCTGTGCACGAGAGTCAACGTTTTGTGGGAGGGGGCACTGTTTGTTCAAATATTTAAGAACTTTGGCTCTTGTTGCAATGATGATTTACCTAATTACATTCCGGGTTTTTTTTTTTTGTTTTTGTTTTATTGGAGGTTTAACGACCACAGTGAGCAACTCAATGGGCTATAAGCTGTCGCCCGTCCCTAATTTAGGGTCACTGGTTCCTGGGAAGGGAAAGAGCCAGTGCCGTTAGACAAACACAACATCAATGCCTCACCGGGATTCGAACCCGGACCCCTTTCGGACGAATGATCAGAAGCCATCGCTTAGACCACTGCGCCACCGGGGCGGCGCAGGGGGTTTGGAAGAACCTTATTTTGAACAAACAGTAATCCCTCCCACAAGACGTTGACTCTCGTGCACAGGCTTTGACTAAGTTACATATGTGTTTTGCTTCTTAAGTTTTAAGTTGTAATCTGGCATTGTTCTTGATATAACCATATGTAATCCCAGAGTTCGATTACTTCAAATCTGAAGATGTGTCTGTAGTAGACCCGAAAGTACTAATGTATTTCAACCTTTTGATTAAAGTTTTATAGTCACCATCGACTTTTATAATATCGTGTAAAAACGGCAAGTGTTGTTTATATAGTGAATCCACGCTTCGTCGGAAAAAAGAGGTGTGGTGTATTCCAAGATATCCGGTCCTTCCGCAACAAATGCCTGAAACCACTGACAATACATCATCCTTTTCTCTTGGTCTGGCACTTTGAGTTCGTGAACAGCAGACAAATGATACGGATACATTTTAGCCTTGTTCGCTACTCCATGATGAGTGCTCCGTGGCCTAACGGTTTCCTGTGCAAGTCTACGCAACAATTTCCAAAGTGAAACAAGACATCTGTGCTGGGCGTCCTACTGTTTCTGATATTTCGAGAGTAGCCTGTCCATGAAAATCATGTAATGTTTCATGGGTCTTCAGTTTCTTAACCAGTTGCACAATACACGGTTTACTTGGGGCTGTCCGACATCCTAATTTCCTAAGAGATTCACACTGACACTTTTTTTCTACACTCTTCCAATTAATGGAAACAAGAAACACACGCTCGGATATTGTTAACAGGAAGGACGTCGTTAACGCATACGATCCCTCTCGTGGCAAACAAACAACTGAACTAACTCCGGGGAATCCCGAACCTGGCATATGTCACATCCAACGTCACAACGAGTGCGCCAACAGGCACATCTGCGTGGCAGTGACAGCGGTTACGCCGGAGCAAGATGCGTGAAATTTCGGAAATATAGAGTCTCGTGTTTAAGTCTATCTCGATGCACAGGACAGACACTTTCAACATCTCTTATGATTGGGTTCTGTTTTCCATGGATATGTATGTTCTTACCAAATATCGTTCAATTACTGTAATTACTCACGATATTGTTAGCAAAACGCGTAAAGCATCGAGTGGGATACCGTGTATTTGTGATATACACAGTGCGTCAAAGGTTTAAGACTGGGTCTGTAAAATGAAATAGAAATAAGAAATTATAACTTGTTTTGGTTTGTTATTCAAAATCAGTCCCTCCGGCTTCAATACACTTGTTACAGCGATTTAATAATAATTCGAATGCCTGTTCCAGTTCACTTTGCGGAATTGCCTCCAAAGCACGCGTATGGTCAAAATGTCATAAAAAAGAACACACCCATTTAATGTCATTTTAAGTTTTGGGAACAAGGAAAAGTCGCAGGGTGCTAAATCAGGTTAATACGGTGGATGATTCAACAGACAGACGCTATTTTTTGCCAAAAAGCTACGATCAAGAAGTGAGGTGTGACTGGGTGCATTATCGTGCAACAAACACCAACTGTTTTCATCTCGATGTTCTGGACGAATGCGAAAAATTCTGCCCATCAAACGCCTCAAAACATTTAAATAAAACTCGCCAGTAATTGTTTGTCCACTTGGAACAAATTCTTTGTGGATAATACCCTTACTATCGAAGAATGTAATGGACATTGTCTTGATTTTCGATGGAACTTTTCTTGTTTTTTTGGCTTGTGGCGAGTTTTTTTACTTCCATTCCGCACTTTGTTTTAGGATCATATTGAAAACACCATCTTTCATCACCAGTAACAATCGATTTTAAGAAGTTTGGATCATTTTCTGCGGCTGAAATGATGTCTCTGCAATGTGCACTTCTCTTTGATTTTTGTTCATGGGTTAACCTGTGTGGAACAAATTTAGCACATACTTTTGTTTTGCCCAAATCTTCATGCAGGATGGTTCGAATCGTTTCTTTGTTGATGTTTAAAGACTCTTCCATCATTCTTAGTGATGCACATGGATTGTTTGCCACGAAATCACGCACTTTTTCAATAATCTCAGGTGTCCTAGATGAACTTGGTCTTCCAGTATGCTTATCATCTTCTAGCGTATCTCTTCCGTCCAAAATACGTTTGTGCCACAGGAAAACGTTTGATCTACTTAGACAAAACTCACCGTAAACTTGTTCCATCATTTGGTACGTTTCCGAGGCACTTTTACCAAGTTTTGCGTTAAATTTAATAACAGCCCTTTGTTCCATCTTAATAATTCAACATGAAAAACATTTTACTTCTCTAATGAACGGCCGTTTCGTTTGAGTTACTTTAACAGTTGCGCAGAACTTATAGCAGAAAGCAAACAGAGATGCAGCTCAGACAGACATGCAGCTCATTGCATGAGCTTGCATGACTGTCGGAGGTGATCATACTCCTAATTAAAGTACCACATGTCTTAAGCAAAAGATTTTTATTATTGTTCCATCGAGTGCTGTTCAAAGTAAATTACAAGGTTATGATATTAAAACAGACAAATTATACTGTTTATGATTTTCTTCTACTTGAGTTACATAAGTTATAAACTTCTTCTACTTGAGTTACATAAGTTATAAACTTCTTCTACTTGACTTACATAAGTTATAAACTTCTTCTACTTGAGTTACATAAGTTTTAAACTTCTTCTACTTGAGTTACATAAGTCACGGTTTATAACGCATTCGCGATTACACTGGTGGCGTCACCGTAGGCTGAAATCTAGCGCCAGTCTTAAAAATTCTTTCACGCACTGTGTATTTACTGACTTCTCCTCGTGTGATGTGAAATTCGATGAGCTATGGATTACCGTTGCAGACAAGTCTATAAACATATCATGGGAAATGAAATGACATAATGAAGCTCATCGTGAAATGCGTGTACCTCACAGGGAAATCATCTGATTTACGATGCTTTGTCGGTTTCTGTGATGAAAATAATAAATGCATTTTTGACTGCTCATGATTCGCATACATATCAGAATTCTGTTCTCTGTTTCATTTCCTAATTGCAAAGCAACTTCAATGCGAAACTTCTTTTTCTAGATGGGTGAAAGACATTTCAGGAGCATTAACCCACGTGAAGGAAGACGGGAGAATATGGATAATGCAAGGAACCCTGAATATTCGAAGAGTGATGTTCTCAGATGCTGGGAAATATCAGTGCTTTGTGAGGAACAGTATAGGAGAGAAACGGATTGAGACAACTCTTGTCGTCACAGGTAATGCCTTTTTTAATCTTCTAACCTTAATCTTTGCATTAAAGGCACCCAACCGCGAAATTGCTGCTATTTGGTCCTGCGAGAAGTTTAAATTAATATTAATATTCCTTATGCCCCTATTTGTTTCCTGTTTTATTTCCGTGTAAACCTTCAAATTTATCTTAACCACCAAATCGATATTCCGCTGCAGCTGTATTCCCTAAAAAAATCATAAAACAAATTTATCTGGGTTGGTTCTTGTTAAAAAATAATGCATTCCTGAAATACCATTTAGATGACAAAATACAAAGTAAAAAAAATTCTGAAATTCATGAGCCGCTTTTCGTGATTTTTTTCATGAAGTAACGCAGCATATGCAAATTTTTCCAGTGAAATGACGGGAATTTCCCTGAATTTCACGGAGTTTTCGTACACCAGAAAAATTCTGAATTTTCAGAAACCTTTCCACAATTCCTTTCTTATATTGACGGTAAATTACCGTTTTCAAATGTATTAACGAAAAATTCTGAATTTTCAGAAACCTTTCTGCGAATTCTTTCTTATACTGCCGGTAAATTACCGCTTTCGAGCTGTTATTAACGGCAAATTCTGAATTTTCAGAAACCTTGACTCAAGTGCTTTCTTATATTGACTGTAACTTACCGGTTTCGAGATGTATTAAAGGCAACTCCTGAAATTCCACAAACCTTTCCTCAATTCCTTTCTTGTATTAACGGTAAATTATCTTTTTCAAGATTTATTAACGGAAAATTCAGAATTTTCAGAAACTTTTCTGCAATCCCTATCTTATATTGACGGTAAATTACCGCTTTCGAGATGTTATTAACGGCAAATTCAGAATTTTCAGAAACCTTTACTCAATTCCTTTCTTATATTGACGGTAACTTACCGGTTTCGAGTAGTATTAATGGCAAATTCTGAAATTTCAAAAACCTTTCCTCAATTTCTTTCTTCTATTGACGGTAAATCATCTTTTTCAAGATGTATTAACAGAAAATTCTGAATTTTCTGAAACTTTTCTGCAATTACTTTCATATGTTGACCGTAAATTACCGTTATCAAGATGTATTAACGGAAAATTCTGAATTTTCAGAAACCTTTCTGCAAATTCTTTCTTATATTGACGGAAAATTACTGTTTTCCAGATGTATTAACGACACATTTTGAATTTTCCGAAACCTTTCCTCAATTCCTTTTTTTATATTGACGGAAAATTACCGTTTTCCAGATGTATTAACGAAAAATTCTGACTTTTCAGAAAGCTTTCCTCAATTCCTTCCGTATATTAACGGCAAAACTCCGTTCTCACTTTTTCCGTATCCATATCGCTAAAAATTTCCAGTAATAGGAGAGATTTACAAAAATACTTAGGATTTGATTAACTGTTAAATTTTAATAGTCTGTAGAAGTATTTAATTTTGAAGTTCAGTAGCGAGATCAGATATTGTCGATGGTATATCGCATTAAGTTTAGTTATTGTGGCAGACGATTTCTCCTCTTGCGCATTTTGTACATCAGCTGTTACCATGAGAAACCGGGTACTTACCGTAATGTATTGTACATGTGGTTGGACGATGTCTATATATTAGTCTCTGGAGTTCTTTAACCAAAAACTATATAGGTATCAAGAGTAAATTTTATACAAGGCATCCTGAAACTAATGACTAGTCCCTCATAAGATATTTTTATTGTTGCAGCAAAAATGGGAAACTTGGGGGCAAATTACTTGGACATATTGTTAATAAGGCTAGCTTATTCGAAGTATTGTCCATCACTTTCTATACATTTCCGCGATCTTTGAACCAATTGGTAAAATCCATTTCGGAAAAGATTCCTGAGGCTGTCGCTTCACCCATGAGTTCAAAGTCAGTTTAACATCTGTCACATTGTCAAAACATTCTCCAAGAAGGGTGTTTTCCAAAGGGGCAGGAAAAAGTCTGAGGGAGACAAATCAGGATTGTTGGAAGGGGGGGCATCATCGTCCACCCCATTTTGGCAATAGCCCGTGAAGTCTCCATTGAGTTGTGGGGACTTGCGCTATTATGTTGTAAAACATAATTGCGAAGCGGAATGTCACGTCTTTTCCTACTGATAGCTTCCTTTAGCTTCTTCAATGTCTGCACATACACTGAAGAGCAATTGAATTAGAGATACCTGTCTAGTAACGTGTAGCACCACTTTTCGGCCCAATGACGGCGGCGATTCGTCTCGGCATGGGACTCGACAAGACACCGGAAGCGTTGGGAAGCCATACGGATCCACGATCACTGAACAAGCTCCCACAGTTCAAGAAGATTTGATGGAGGGAGCTCTCGATGGCATCCCAGATGTGCTGCATGGGATTGAGGTCAGGTGACCTAGCTCGCCAAGGAAGCGAGGCCACGTCGGTGGACTGTTCTTCCAACCGTTCGGATACAATTCGGGAGCTGCATTGTCTTGTTGCAGGATGAGGTCCCCAGTGGGATGTTTGAGACGCACAAGCGAGAGCAAATGGTCTTCCAGGATATCCCGGTAACGTTGACCTGTGAGAGACGATGTCACACGTACCAGGGGTCCCATTTCAGTCCACGTAAACAGTCCCCTGATGAGAATGCCACCCCCACTAGCTTGAAGAGTACACTACTGGCAAGAAGGATCCATCGCTTCACGTTGTTTGCCCCGTACTCGTATCCTGCCATCCGCATGTACCAACGTGAAGCTCGACTCATCAGTCCAGGCAACATTTTTCCACATGTCTAGGGTCCAGTGGCAATGTTCCCACACCCATGCTAATCTTTGCACATAGTGATGTGCGGTCAGCAGCGGTACCCTCGTCGGACGATGGCTTCTGTACCCCATAGCGAGGAGATGGTTCAGGATGGTGTGGCTGCTTACACGTTTTTATGCACCAGCGTGAAATTGCCGAGTGATTTCTTGCACTGTGGCCCGTCTATCTGCTGCTACAATGCGGGGTAGCTGACGATGACCCCGCTCATCCACACGCTGTTGGGTACGGCAGTTGGCCCTTGCAGGGATGGTTTTACCGAATTCGATGTACTCACGATGCACCCGTGACACACTGGCTCGTGAAAATCCCAGGATCTGCACGACATCCCAGATGGAGTGACCTATTCGTCGGGCCCCGACAATTTGCCTACGATCAAATGCGCTTAGATCATTCGTTTTACCCACACTACGTCCGACTCTTGTTCATTCCCGTCGCATCACGCTTTATATATCGGATCGCTGCATACGCCATGTCGTTTCCCTTTGCAGGGCCGTCCACAACGCCACATTTGCATAACGCCAGCTGCTTCTAATTCAATTGCTCTTCAGTGTATATCGGCCTAGTCTCGGAAATTTTTGAAAGAACCACGTATTGCAGTGCTACTTTGTTTCGTACAGAAACTACACCGGAAATTGTTTTTGTAAACGCCCTTTTTATCGTTTGTGTTACGTAGCCTCACTGATGTTATTTCAGTGCGTGTGACTTGAGTCGAATACACACAACCTTCATTTCATGTAAGATCCCTAACTTTTTCTAACCAGTGTACACGCCGTGTCCTTCTTTTTTTCGATAGGGTATTTAACGACCACCGTGAGCAATTCAATGGGCTATAAACTGTCGCCTGTCCCTAATTTAGCGTCACTGGTTCCAAGGTAGGGAGAGGGCCAGTGCCGTAAGACAAAAATAACATCCATGCTTCACCAAAATTTAAACCTAGACCCTTCACGGAACAATGGTTATAAGCCAGCGCTTAGAACACTGCGCCACTGGGGTGGTGCTCTGTTTTTATGTTGGGAATCGTTTAACCGGCGTTCCACACAGTCTGAATAGATTATCGTACTACGTGTACGTCGACCTACTCGAACATTAGTGTCGTGATTGAATGCGCCCGTATGGTTACAAGTCTGATTAATTAGCGGTTGTTTTACTAAAAAAATGTAATAGATAAAAGGAATTTCCGAAAAATAGAGACCTACACTAAAGTGCCAAAAAAAAAAAAAACTGCTACAGACGAGCTTATGCACAACACATAGCAACGTCACTTATGCGTGCCCTCTGTTACGACCGCTAGTGCGTATATCAAACAATAGACATCCTTGCCAGCTGTCAGAGCTGTTTTCGGAATTAGAATGACAAGTAATAACGATTTAAGCGATTTTCAACGCGGCGTCAGAGTTGGCGCTCGTGAGATAGGCCATAGTATTCCGGAGGTAGAAACGAAGTTCGGATTTTCACAGACCACCATTCCAAGGGTGTACCGTGACTACAATAATTCCGACAAAACCTCCAACCTACGATACCAGTCTGGCCGTAAAAGGACATTGGGTTAACGTGACCATCGTCGGCTGTCAAGAATCGTTTCACGCGAAAGGCGTGCAACACTTTCGCAGGTATAATGAGAATTCAAGCTAGAGCTTCAACAAGCATCATCGTCCGGACTGTGCAACGTACCCTGCACAATATGGGCTTTGGGAGCCGACGCCCAACTCGAGTCCTCTTGATGGGTGCACGACAGAGAGCTATGCGCCTCACTTGGGCAAGGCAACACCGCCACTGGACAATTGATGACTGAAAATAAATAGCCTGGTCTGACCAGTCGCGTTTCCAACTGTATCGGGCAGATGGAAGGATTCGTGTGTGGCGCAAACCCCATGAAGCCATGGATCCCGCCTCTCAATAGGGAGCTATACTGGGTGGTGAAGATTCCGCAATGGTATGGGGTGTGTTTAGATGGACTTCACTGGGACCCCTGATACGTCTACGAACGTCTGTGACCGGGCAAAGTTATATGCGCATTATTTCTGACGAGGTACACCCGTTCATGTTCTGTATTCATGCTGATGGGTTGGGCCTGTTCCAACACTACAATGCACCTCCACACAAGTGTCGGGACGCCACATTATGGTTTGAGGGACATTCATCTGAGTTTGGGGTGCTACCATTCCCACCGAAGTCCCCAGATATGAACGTGATAGAACACATTTGGGATACCATGCAACGCGCTATCGAATACAAGAATCCGAGACCTCGGGATACACCCGAATTGTGGAACGCTCTGCTGGAAGTATGGTGTGCATTGCGTGGAGTCCATGCCCTGTCGTATTTCTGCAGTGCTGCTCTCCCGTGGGGGACCTACCTAGTATTAGACTGGTGTACCAGTTTTTCTGGCACTTCAGTGTACTTCTTCGCTAAAAGAATTAAAAACAAGAAAGATGACACCAAACTTTCTGTTGTAACGCGCACGTGTTTTACACCCGTTCTAATGTGAATTAAGTTTATCAAAGGTATTCAAAGTAAATGGAACCGGTTAGGAAAACAATCAACCGGTCTCTACAGCCTGTAAAATATCCAGACGTGGAAACATCTACTTAATTTCACCAGCGGATAAATTGTATGTCATGAAAATTAACAAATGACACACAAAAAGATTTAAATAGCACACGGACGATATGAGAAACACATTGGGCCACCTTTTGCCTTTAATACCGCGTCAATTCTTCGTGGCATGGACCACGAGATGTTGATAGGTGGTTTGTGGAATCTGAGACCATGCTTGATGAATAGCACTTTCCAGGAGTGTGAGATTGCGGGGTTGTGGATCCAGCTGCCTGATGGCTCGTTCAACTTCATCCCACATATTCTCAATGGGGTTGATATCTGAAGATTTTGGGGGCCACTTAATCAAAGTAAACTTACCGGAATGTTCCTGAAACCGACCCTGCACAATACGAGCACTATGGCAAGACGAAGTATCTTGTTGAAAGTAGCCATCACCATTGGGATAAACCATCCACATGACAGGATGCACTTGGTCCGCAACTATGTTTAGATATGATGTGCCAGTCAGACGTTGATCAACACAAATTAAAGGGCCCAACGCATGCCAGTAAAACATTAAACAAACCATAACGTTGCCTCCACCAGCTTAAAGGATTGTAGCAATGCATTTGGGGTCCATGCTTTCGTGCTGCTTCCGCCAAATTCTCACTCACCCATCGGCATGGTGCAACAGAAAGCGTGATTCATCGGACCACATAATTTGTTTTCAATTATCGACTGTCCAATCCTTGTGCTCCTGTGCGAACTGGAGACGTTTTCTCTTGTTAACAGCAGACAGCAAAGATGTTCGAACAGGCCTTCGGCTGCCATATCCCATGCGATGCAGTGTACGGCGAACAGTGCGTGCAGAGATCATTTGAGGGGATCCTTGATTAAGATGGTCTGTAATTTGCTGCACTGTTGCCCTTCTGTTGTCTGTTACCAGTCTGGACACTCTCCGTTCCGCCCGAGCAGTCACTAGTGGATGACGTCCGCGTGTTGCACGTAGAGACCCATTTTTTTGGCTGACAGTCCAGTTTTTAAACACTTTAACAACAGCTGCTCTGGAACATTTCACGAAAGCGGCGGTTTCTATGATAATCGCTCCATGGCTCCGAGCTTCAACAATCATCCCATGTTGAAAGTCCGTCAAATCGCATTTTTTACCCATCTCGTCACACAAAAATCACTTCTACTACTGTCGCAAGCACTAAGCTTTCCCTTCTTATACCAGCCTCGCCGTCTGGCGGAAACAGCGTGCAGCCGTAGCTCATTTGCTTAAAACTGTCAGGTGGTCATAATAAAGTGGCCACTTAGTGTATAAGGAAATATAGTATAACTCTGTCTGCAAGCTGAAGAATTTTGCATAATAGCAAAGGTGAAAATAGGCGAAAAATAATATCCATCTAAATATCTATGCTAAGGAAAAAGAATTTTTCTATATCATCTGAAAAATTAGAAGGTTTCGACCCTTAAGCACCTAGCGGGAAATCTTTGCATTATTTAAAGAGGAAAATTCTCCATATTTCTGTTGTAGCTAATGGCGAAAAGTTTTTCAATCGGGTTTTTACTCCCTCACATTTTTCTATAAACGCAACGTGAACTTAAGCCCTCTGGTGGCAAACTAGTGCGATAAGAAAAATTTGAAATTATATGAGAAACATTTCGTTGCGGACATGCTCTCCAGCAAAGAAAGAATTTTTCAAATTGTACTCTTAGAAGCAGAGATATCGAACAAAAATAAGCTATGAATATACCCCCAGGGAGAAAGTCATGCATTATTTTAAGAAGAAACTATTCTCCAAAGGTACACATCCCCTGGTGGCCAAACCAGTCTTTACCAAATATTAGAAATACACTGCTGGCCACCCAAAATGCAACACCAAAAAGGAAGCATCCGATTCGTTTGAAATTTGCAGTCTGCGTCACCCGCGATAGGACTTGCAAACGATTAGCATTGCAGGGCATATACAAATCATGTGCGCCCGACACGCCACCGAGAAGCACTCTAAGAAGGGTGCAAAAAAGGCGTGGTGTAAGTAGTGGATGTGTGTTGTGCTGCTGGACCTGTGCGTGGGAAGCTTCCTGATGCCTCGTCGCGTAATACGGCAGTCATTCCAGCACGTTTCGGAGTTCGACAGAGGTTGGTTGGTTGGTTGGTTGGTTGGTTGGTTGGTTGGTTCATTAATTTTAATGGCGCAAGGGCCAGGTTTGGCCAAAGAGCGCCAGACAAAGAACTATCAGCTACAGATGTTTAAAAGCGGGGAAAAGGATTAAGAGAAAACAGGCTTGGTAAAAGTTGGAAAAGAGGATGATGAAAGCTGTGAAGACACGTTAGTTAATTAGGGTTATATAAAAAATTTATGTATTTAATAATTAACTAATATAATGATCATCAGTAAACACAACTACACAAAGGATGATTCACCAGGAGGGGGACGAACCGTCACTCTCCTCCCCCACACTCCTCTGCAATGCTGGCAGAGGGCGGGGACGAACTGTCACTCTCCTCTGCAATGTTGGTTGAGGCTGGGGACGAACTGTCACTCTCCTCCCCCTATGTTCCTCTAGAATGTTGGTTGAGGGTGGGGACCTCGCTGAGGCCGAGACAGTTGCAATGTTGGTCAGGTGGACCGCGACAGTTGGATGGACACTGCACACCTTTGCGGATTGAGGGCCGGGTCAGCCGCACGTGCAGACTTTCGGCTGGAAACTGGAAGAGACGGTCGGCTGCAAAAGAGAAGGCCCAGAATCAGGTATTCGAAAAATCTGGAGCTCGGGGAAAAACACCTGAGTCGCTTGGTCAGCTGTAGAACGCTTGGCAAGGGCGGCGAGACCTACAGGGAGCGGAACAAAGGGCTGCACGGGTTGTGGCTGAGACTGAACAACTGCGGCAAAAGTACGCTGACTGTTGTTGGGAATACCCAACTTGGCCTTGGCAGCAGGGTACGAGAGGCCTTCCAGGGTCTTGAGGGGCTGGATCGCCATCTCGTCCTTCCATTTCATACAGTTGCGGGAGTAAGCAGCATGGGCCTCACCACAGTTAACACAGCAGGCCGCAGAAGTGCAACCTTCCCCGTCATGTTCACCGGAGCCACAATTAGCTCAACGAGCGGAACTCTTACAGAATTGTTGTGAATGCCCGTACCTCTGGCACCGGAAACAGCGCAGAGGACTGGGAATGTACGGGCGAACTCCACAGACCAAGTAGCCAGCCTTGATTTCGGTCGGAACTTTCGGGGAGTTAAAAGTCAAGATTACATTTTTAGATTTAATCAAAGAGCCATCACGCCGGAACATCATACGACGTGCAGCAATAATACCTTGATCTGCAAGTTCAGTCACCAATTCTTCTTCACTGCATGGCAACAGATCAAACTCAGAAATAACACCCCGAGAGGTGTTAAGAAATGGATGAGGTGCCACTTTGACAGGAATGCCTTGAAGACTAGTGAGGTGCATAAGAGTGTTACTCTGAGAAACACTGCAAGTTTGGACAAGCAGGTCCCCAGAGCGAAGCTTCCTCACAGACTGCAAGGGGCCAACTGCAGCGTCCAAAGCTTTAGAAATGAAAAATGGAGATCTGGTGGACAGTCTCTCATTCGGATCGACGGATTCGACAACTAAGTGCGTAGCATACGTATTCACAGCAATCGAGGGAAGACGACGCTTCGGAGCGACTGGTACAGCTGCCGAAGAAGAGGTTCCACATTCTTGGTCCAGGTCATGGTCTAAAGATCGTTTAAGGGTATGAGACTTGGTAGGTTGAGAAGACGAAGGAGAGTCGTTGTCAACTATCATATTCACAGGTGTCCTAAATTTGGAGTTTTGTTTCTTGTTTCTACCCATGGAAAAAAGAAGGAAGATTCGTCTGCAAACTACTCCACCCACCACCGAGCCCTACAAGGGAGAACTGGAGGTCCGCAAGCCAAGAAAACGACGCTAGACACAGTTCTGGAGCTTATACGTTGCAGATATAGTCCGTTGGCTGTGATCGCACGCACTCGGCGGACACTTCGGCCTCCTGGTACCGTCATGCCAACGCCTTTGGCATGATCCCACAGCCCCCGGGCTCACCCTGCCGTGCCATACGACAAAAAAGCCGCTAAAGCCCGGTACACAACTTGGTACAAGACTTCTGACTAGAGGTGGGTTAGTCTCTAGCCTCCCGTTTACAGCGAAGCCGGGGTCGAAGAGGAGTGTTGGTACACAGGAGGCACTTAACCGGTCTCCTGCGACCTCAGCCGCCAGACATCCCATTTCCGCCTCACGGGTCTCCGCACGCGGCAAACATGCAGGTAGGTCTAGAACCCAAACCAGCTAAAAGGAAAAAAAGAAATCCAAAGAAGACAAATCCTGGCAGGGAACCTAAACGGAATCTCAGCAACCTACGAACTGAGCGGGTAATATAAATAAGTTAGTGGTGGAGGGTAACAAAACCACAAGACCGGGGTGTTAGTACATAACGTGGTAGCGATTAGGTAGAGAACACAACACGGGCAACTAGCCAGTGGAGAAAATAAATAAAAACGAAAAAGCGAGACACAAGACCAGCTCGGGATCGTGGGGCCGCGACTCCCCAACAGCTGGATGAACAGCCGTCCCTGCAAACACCAACAGCACCAAAATAAGAAAAAAACAAGCTGTAGCATGACATCAGATGTTGACCAGTCACAAGGTCAGCTCGGGCCGTGGGGGCGCCGCTCCCCAAATAACTGGAAAACCAGTTATCCCCGTGCGGGGGTTCGACAGAGGACGAATGGTGGCTTATCGCAACAGCGGTTTATCGTACCGAAACATCGGCGCACGTGTGGGACGACATCCCGCCATAGTGAGGCGAGTATGGATTCGGTGGGTGCAGGAGGGACGGACGAGGCGGCGTGAGTGATTGCAGCAGCTGCGGCACACCACCGAACGAGAGGACCGGCATGTTGTACGGCGGATATTGACAGCTCGCACCGCCACATCACGAACGTTGGCGCAGGAATTAGGATGTGTTGCGCAACAACATGTGTCGGCACGTACCGTTCGACGTCGTCTGCAGTAGCGGGGACTTGTCGTACTGCGCCCATTGCTCCGATTACCATTGACGTCACACCGCCGGCGAGTGAGGCGGCAATAGGCCGTTCAACGCCGCACCTGAACTACGGAATGGCACGACATTGTCTTCTCCGACGAATTCCACTTCTGCCTGCAACGCCACGATGGTCAGATCCGCGTGTGGCGGCACCGCTGCGGGAGACTGTATGACGCATGCATTACGAATCGCCATACTGGTCCGTCGCCTGACGTTATGGATTGGGGTACAATTGGATATGTCACAAATACCCCTCTGGTACGCATCGCAGGTACACCCAACAGCCACCGCTACATCTCCGACGTTTTGGAGCCTGTAGTCCTCCCCTACCTGCAGGAACTGCCAGCGGCAACGTTTAAACAGGACAACGCGAGCCCGCACGTGGCACGCATCGCGAAACGATTTTTCGCGGCCCCCTAGCTGTCACTGCTGCCGTGGCCCGCCTGTTTTCCCGATATGTCGCCCATCGAAGACGTCCGGTCGCTGATCGTCAACCGAGTGACCCGGCAAGCATCACCCGCGGCTACGCCTGATGAACTCTGGCAACGTGTGGAAGCAGCCTGGACCGACATACCCCAAGCCTACATCCAAAGCCTCTTTCGTTCGATGCCACGGCGTGTAGCGGCCGTTATTGCCAGCCATAGGGGCCACACGAACTATTGATGCCTGCGTTTTCCGCAAGTCGCACGGGCCTGTAAGCTCAATCGTTTCACCTTTGAATCTATTGTTATGTGTCCAGTAAATCTTGCTTTGCTATCTCGTGTCCTTCTTGGTGTTGCATTTTGGGTGGCCAGCAGCGTATATGCAAAACATTTACCATCAGGAGATGTATGCAATACAGAAATAATTTTTTTTAATTGGAGTTTTAGAAGCAGAGATATAATGGAAAACGCGATTTATGTATAGAACCCCTAGCAAAAAGTCTGAATTACTAGAAAATTTTGAAATTATTTGAAAAACATTTCGCATCGTAAACTCTATCAGACAAAGAAGTAATTTTTCAAATCGGATTCTTAGAACCAGAGCTGTTAAAGAAAATAAGATATATGTCCACGCCAGCTGGCGGAGAAACCATGCGGTATTTTAAGAAGAAAATATTCCGAAAACGTTTATCGACGTGAGTGGTATCGGTCCACGAAAGAATTTTTACAATCAAAATTTTTAGAAGCTTAGATTTTGCTGCAAATTCATAAGAAGCAGAAATTAATACTTTCGCCCCCTGGAGGCCAAACCGTGTTTTACCAAAAATTAGAAAAATATGTGCAAAAAATTTCCCTTCAGTAGTTGTATTCGCTGAAGAAAGAAATTTTCAAATCTGCGTTTTAGAAGCAGAGGTATCGGGTAAAACGCAGTTGAAATTTACGCCCCCTAGCGAAAAATCTAAACGTAACTTGAAAAAGTGACTGTACATTAAATGCTCTTCGATATAAATGGAATCGAATGGTAAAAGAATTTTTTTCAATCGGATGTTTAGAATCAAATATATGGAATAAATTGTACTTTGAATTCCATATCATCTGTATTTACGCCCTCTAGCGGCCGAATTGTGCATCGTAAAAAATAAACGAAATGAAGGATCATCATTAGCACATTTCAAGCTTCCCAATGCAAAAAAGGATGTTTCAAATCGGACTAATAATTGCAGAGATATGTTATCCACAGACGGACGGACAAACCTATAACAATAAGCACGATCTTTTTTTTTTACGAAAGACGTTATAACGCACAAGTTTGTCCACGACGGAGCAAGTTGCTCTCCCAACTCTGCTATACAGACATGTGCTCTCACTGCTATGTGAAGGCGCGTCACATCTCCCCGAAAGAGGGCCGGGGGCGTGGTCTACGGGTCAGCCGGGACCACGTGTTGCTGTACGTAGTCATCTCATGAAGAACACTTGCATTTGAGAAATCGCAGATTATTTGGTGTGTGGAACGTAATATCACACTGATTTATTTTTTTCGAAGCACTGAAGAAGGGATTCTCATTTTTCCTGTTTCGCCGTGTGGAAAGAACATACATCACTGCGAGAAACGTAACTTCCAGGTCATCCTGGAAGTTCGGGCGCCAATAAAACTTACAAGTTTGTCTTCGCCGGGAATCGGACCTGGGTCCCCTCACTTCGGAGTAAGTCGCTCTTCCAACTGAGCTACACGGTCATGTGCTCTCAACGCTATCTGTCTTTATCTCATGTGGGTCCTGTGGTGCAGAAAAACGTGTTAAAAATTTTAAATGTTAAACGCCATGTTCTGATTATTCGCAGCTGTATAGCTGAGAAAAGCGATGGAGTTTGGTTCTATTTTCCCCAGAAGCTAATACTTGGACTATTAATGTAGTTCCTGTCTTCTTATGTAAAATTGGTTTAATCTCATTAAACGTTTTTCAGACAGATCGCTACATTCTTTCCCTCGATGAATTTTTTTGGCTATAATCTAACATCAGTGTATTTTAAGAAAGCCAAAAATTGAATTGCTTTTAATGACAGTTCCTGTTCGCAAAACACATATAAATGGCGCATAATAATTGATACCCGGGGATCTTCTTCTCTGAAGGAGTGACGTAGTTACTAAAATTGGGCATATCTGTGCTGTGCAGAAAGATTTCCAGATGAAATCATACGTGTGACCGAAAGTTTCTCGGTACTCTGAAGTACATTGACATAAGAAATTGAGACAAATGGAAAAAGCCTCCACCGCTAAATGGACCAACGATGTCTGATTCTGACAATGATAACACCGTCGTTAATAACTCCACTGTCACAGATCAACATTTTGCTCCGGATCTTATTACTTCTGCCTTGTTCCTTTCATCACAGAGATGGAGACTTACGTATGTTGCAGAGCACAAAACAAAACCATTTAATCAAATCATAATTGGCAAACACATTTAAATTTATTTATAGTGAAAGCATTGATATTTACACTTTTCGAATAAAAGAATGTGCAGTGAAAATATACACACACGGTGCAGCATGAAAGCAACAGGGCCATACATTTCCAATACCTTTGTATCATCATCAGTGAAATACGGGATTACACCATATAACACAAATTTTGAAGATGGCAATCCGTTTTTTCTGGTGTAAATATGACAAGGATGGTAAGTCAGATAATATCCGAAAACTTTAAACTTTCGTCGTCCTTGAGCGAGAATCGAATCTGGGTCTCCCAGATAGTGCACGGGTATGCTACCCACTACACCATTCAGAACGACAAAGTTTCAAGTTATTAATTCAAACACACGACGTGGATCAGAAACACCAAACAGAAGTCATCGCTCTTCGCACGTACTTAAGTGAGTCACTGAGTTATTTACCTCCTAGTTATTTGTTCAGTTGCTGCTTTCCATCTTTGCTGAATCCACAGAATAGTGCTGGGCTCCATGAAGCAATCTATCATGTGGTTTGGCAGTTTATCTCATATGAGTCTGAAGAATTAGAGGCCGCTCTGGTGCAATGGTAGCATGTCCAGCGCGTAACTGGAAGACCCTGGGTTCCATTCCCGGTGGCGGCAGATGAGAAGTTTTCTCTGACTCACTTAATTACGTGCTAAATCTTCTGTTGGGTGTTTGAAGTCTCAAGTTTCCGATTAATTTGAATATAGCCATCCTAGCATACGCTAGTCGAAGCAACCGGCATTCATTGTTTAGCGAATCTGGAGGTTAAGAATCCTATCCCGTGATTGCCCGGAGGAGCAGATAAATCATGAATGGAATACGGGATTACACCATGCAATACAAATTTTGAAGATGGTAATCCGTTTTTTGGTGTAAATATCACAAGGATAATAAGTAAGATAATATCCGAAAACTTGAAAATTTCATCGTAGATTCCCCCTTCAGGGAGGCGAAATTTTCAAGTTTTGGGATATTATATGACTTACCGCCTTTGTATCATTTTACTACACTGAAGTGCCAGAAAAACTGGTACACCAGTCTAATGCTCGGTAGGTCACCCAAGGGAGCGCAGGACTGCAGAAATACGACTAGGCATGGATTCCACTAGCTTCTGAAAATATGCTGTAGGCAATGTACACCATACTTCCTGCAGAGCGTTCCACAATTCGGGTGTATTCCGAGGTCTCGGATTCCTGTGTTCGATTGCGCGTTGCATGGCATCCCAAATGCGTTCTATCACGTTCAGATCTGGAGACTTGGGTGGGAATGGCAACATCCCAAACTCAGATAAACATTCCTCTAACCATAATGTAGCGTCCCGACACTTGTGTGGAAGTGCATTGTCCTGTTGGAACAGGCCCAACTCATCAGCATGAAATACAGGACATGAACGGGTGTACCTTGTCAGAAAGGATGCGCACATAGCGTTGGCCGGTCACAGACGTCTGTAGACATACCAGGGCACCCAGTGAAATGCAGCTAAACACACCCCATACCATTACGGACCCCTCATCAGCCGGGACAGTTCCCGGGTGACGGGCGGGATTCATGGGGTTTGCGCTACACACAAATCCTTCCATCTGCCCGCTGCAATGGGAAACGCTACTCGTCAGACCAGGCTACTTGTTTTCAGTCATCAAGTGTCCAGTGGCGGTGCTCAAGCGAGGTGCATCTGTGTCGTGCACCCATCAAGGCGACTTGAATTGGGCGTCGGCTCCCAAAGCCCATATCGTGCAGGGTGCGTTGCACATTCCGTACGCTGATGCTTGTTGAGGCTCCAGCATTGAAATCCAATGATACCTGCAAGATCGATTCTTGACAGCCGACGATGGTCACGTTCACCCAATGTATTTTTACGGCCACACTGTTATCATAGGTTGGAGGTTTTGCCGGAATTCTTGTAGTCCCTTGCAATGGTCGTTCGTGAAAATCCGAACTTCATTTCTACCTCCCAAATACTATGACCCATCTCACGATCACCAACTATGACACTGCGTTTAAAATCGCTTGAATCGTTATTACTTGTCATTCTCATGCCGAATACAGCTCTGACAGTAGGCAAGGATGTCAATCGCTTTATATACGCACTGGCGGACGCAACCGAGTACGCGTATAAGTGGCGTTGCTATGTATTTTACATAAGCTCGTCTGTAGAAGTTTTTCTGGCACTTCAGGGGATAGGTTTGTAGGATTTCTTATCCTACACTTTAAAAATACGTATCTTGATTTTTTGCATAGCAGGACCATTATTGTTCTTAAAGGCATGAAATATGCGACTCTGCATAAATTCTGTTAGGAGCTTGAGTTTTCACAGACATTTTGCCGTGAGTCTGCGTACACCATATATCTCCTCATCTGCTACAACTACTGGTAGATGGCTGCGTAGTTCATTTGCAACAGATTCTGCTTGCCCATTTTACCATGTCGTCTCCAGGACGAGTGAGCAAAAGTGCTCGAACTCCCACCACTGTCGCCACAAGCTGTACGATACCTACTCCTCCCTTGTGGCTGAGTGGTCTGAAGTGCTACCTCTGAACTATTCGTCTGAGTTTGGTAGTCTCTCAAGTCCAGGTTGAGGCATGTGTGGAGTGTTTGCCTGCTGGTAACGTCTCTGCTCCTTCCCTGGAACAAGTAGCGATGACGTTGCGACAGGTCAGAGCTTATAGCTGTACGGGTTAGTCATACGGTACGAGTCAAACCCCCTCCCTTCATATTCACCGGCTTCGCTCTTCTGCTACCTGCGATGTCGCCTGCTCTTCTTATGCCTCACTAGGATTGATCTTTGTTTACATTCTCTGCTTCGTTTTCTTCATTTTCTTGAGTTACGCCCACTGCGAATGTCCTTTACTTTTCTTATGGCCACTGCCAAGGGCCTTACTCGCTCCTCTTCTTAAGCTTGTTGCGACGGATGGGCCCTACTTGCCGCTTACAGTTTTTTTTTATTGGAGGTTTAACGACCACCGTGAGCAACTCAATGGGTTATAAGCAGTCGCCCGTCCCTAATTCAGGGTTACTGGTTCCCGGGAAGGGAGAGAGCCAGTGCCGTAAGACAAACACAACATCCATGCCTCACTGGGATTCGAACCTGGACCCCTTTCGGACGAATGATCAGAGGCCATCGCTTAGACCACTGCGCCACCAGGGCGGCCTTTTTTGTTGTTTGGAGGTTTAACGACCACCGTAAGCAACTCAATGAGCTATAAGCAGTCTGCCGTCCCCAATTTAGGGTTACTGGTTCCAGGGAAGGGAGAGAGCCAGTGCCGTAAGACAAACAAAACACCCATGTCTCACCGGTATTTGAACCCGGCCCCCTTTTGGACGAATGATCAGAAGTCATCGCTTAAACCACTGCACCACCATGGCGGCTTTACTGTCTTTACTCCCACTGCGAACACCACCTCCTCGCACCCCCTACTCTTCTTGCGTCCAATGTGAATGTCCCTCATTCTCCTGTCATCTTGATACGTCCATTATGAATACCCAATACCGATCCTGCAGTCCACTCTCGATCACTGCGAATGTCTAGTACTTGCACCGTCATCTTGAAACATCCACTCCGAATGTTCCCTTTTTTCCTGTCATAATCATACGGCCATGACGAATACCCCTATTTGTCCCGCAGTCTTCTTACGCCCACTGCGAATGTGTCCTATTCTCACCGTCATTTCCAACTCCACTGCGAATGTTCCTTTCTCTCCTGTCATCTTCTTACACCCACTGCGAATGCCCACAATACTTCCACTGGGAAAATCTCCTAATTCATACTTTCCCTTGGAAAATCTCCTAAGCGCAATGGTCTAAGCGATGGCCTATGATCATTCGTCCTAAAGGGGCCCGGATTCGAATTCCGGTGAGGCATGGATGTTGTCTTTGTCTTACGGCAATGGCTGTCTCCCTTTCGTACAACCAGTGACTATAAATTAGGGACGGGCGACTGCTTATAGCCCATTGAGTTGCTCACGGTGTTCGTTAAACCTCCAATCCAAAAAAAAAATCTGATAATAGCCGTGTACTATGTTTGCGTTCACTGCGAGTACCTTACAGACGCCCCGTACTCTTCTTCGCTCATTAAGAATGTCCCTTAATCGTCCCGCACTCGTCTAACTCCCACTGCGAAAGTTCCTTACTCTTCTTACACACGCTACAAATGTTAGGGGTGGAACTATCCCTGCCAGCCCCAATTTTTCGGCCCACCCAGCAGCCTTTTGGTAAAGACAAATGTTTAAAGAAGGTCAAGATTTCTTAGCCCAAGAGAATCGAATAACAACGAGAACTTTTTCTCGAAACCAACATTCTAACTTAATTATCATTTTGAACTTACACAACACGGAGGTAATATGAGCATATATCTTCAAGCTTCGAAGTGTTACCACTTGGTTGCATTACCATATAGTCTTTCTCTTGTTGACCTTTCTGCAAGTTTTCGCGCACTACAATATACTTTAGGCCATTATCTTTTTAACCAACTCTAATAAAAAGCAATGGCCTGATTATATTTTCTTTCGCTGTTTAACGACGACGATAATCAACTGCGTGGGTATGTTTTTTTTTCGCGATTCTAATTAAGAGTCACTGGTTCCAGGAAAAGGTCGGAGCCAGAGTCATCTGACAAATACAGAACCCATGCCTAAGGCTGGATTCGAACACTACCCACCTCAGACTTATGGTCAGAAGCCAGCACCTCAGCCCACTAGGCCACAGGCCCAGAACTCATGCCTCAGACTGGACTCGAACACTGCAAATCTCGTGCGTATGCTCAGAAGCTATCGAGAAAAACCATTCGGCCACCTGGGCCGAAACCTATGACTGAGGACACACTTGAAACCTGCCCATTTCGGGCGTATGGTCAGAGGCTAGCGAAAAAGACCATTCGGCCACCGGGCCGGGACACATATCTCAGGTTGGATTTGAACCCAACCCAATTTGGGCGTATGATCAGAAGCCAGCGTGAAAGACCATACGGCAACTAGGTAGGAACCCATAGATAGACTCGAAACCTGTCCATCTTGGAAGTATGGTCAGAAGAAGTGCGAAAGACCATTCAGCCAGCGGGCAGGAACCCATACCTCAAGTTAGACTCTAACCCGGCCCATCTGGTACATATAGTCAGAAGCCACCGCGAAGACCATTCAGACACAGGGCCGGAACCCATGTGTCCGGATGGACTCGAAACCTGCCCATCTCGGACATATGGTCAGAAGCCAGAGCCACAGAAACCTTGCTCACCGAACGAAACCCATGTCTTACGCTGGTAGGTGGACGCAAACCCTGCCCATCTCGGACATACTTATGCTGAGAAGAAAGCTACTCAGACCACTAGGCAGGCACAACGTTTTTCTTAGTCTACGTCAAATGGCAGCAATATTTCAGTTTGGCGGCAAGATTTCAATGGTGTCACTAGTTCATATAAATTAATTCACATCTGTAACGTACACTTCGATTAATTTAGTCCCCCAGTTTAGAAGTTCTAATAAACGCATAGAAATTTTCGTGCGCCATTTTTTTAATTATGAAGCGTTTTCTTCATTTGCCTTTTTTTGCTCTTTTTCTGCATTTAATTGTGATCGCCATCGCAATTTTGCACAGCGCACTTCGCTTTCAGTTATTTTCTTTTCCGAAGTCTCATTACGCGTCTTATTTTGGGTTATGCAACACCTTTAACTAATTGCATCGGATCGTAATCTGGTGAAATGATCAGCTTCGAAGGAAAGCAGAACCGATAGTAAAAAAAACGGCATGAGAAATAATATTTATTTTAGATCCTTAATTAAGATTACGAGCCAAACTCCAATCAGCTAATGCAGAAAATAAAAGTATAAGTCTCCTGTTCTCAATAAATTACTGGGAAAACCTTGTAAGTCTTCTCATTACATTAAATAAAGAGAGAAGGTATCTGGAAAATGTTTGTCGCCTTAATACAGACCCACATGGTGTACAAAATTTCATCCCGAAGAAAGAAATGCGAAAATTAATGAAAAAGGATTCCATGCATGTTTGCCTCTCTCTAACTATAGTGGTTGTTTTTTTATCAGCTATGTCTTTTTCAAACTTCTTATCTCATCCATTTCTTTTTCGTACCCCTTTTTTTTTCTTGGATATCAATCGATAAGCAAAAGTCAAGTCAATATATTTGTTCCATTTAACCATTTAATGTTAAGCGGCTGCGTCCTGACATTTGTTAGAAAAAAATCTGATAGTATCAGAAACCGTGTCGTGTAAATCTTCATTGACATTATCTGGGAACCAGTCATAAATGTTAACATAAAAGCACTGATTAAAACATAAAACAGCACACTTAAGTCTGTCTTTGAATGAGTGTAAGAGAAATTCTATCCTATATCTGCAATGAAAATTCTTTCGTACACATTTCCTCGAAGACTATTACACTGAAGAGCAATTGAATTAGAGACAGCTGGCGTTATGCAAATGTGGCGCTGTGGGCGGCCCTGTAAACGGAAACGACATGACGTATGCAGCGATCCGACAATATAAGGAGTGATGCGACGGGAATCAGTAAAAGTCGGACTCCCGACGAATGGGTAACTCCCTCTCGGAAGTCGTGCAGGCACTGGGATTTTCACGAACCACTGTGTCACGGGTGCACCGTGAGTACATCGAATCCAGTAAAACCATCCCTGCAAGGGCCAACTGCCGTGGACAACAGCATGTGGATGAGCGGGGTCATCGTCTGCTAGCTCGCATTGCAACAGCGGATAGACAGGCCTCAGTGCAAGAAATCACCCGGCAATTTAACGCTGGTGCACAAAAACGTGTAAGCAGCCACACCATCCAGAACCATCTCCTCGCTATGGGGTACAGACGCCGTCGTCCCACGAGGGCCCCGCTGCTGACAGCGCATCACAGGGTGCAAAGATTATAATAGGCGCGGGAACATCGCCACTGGACCATAGACACGTGGAAACATGTTGCTTGGATTGATAAGCCGAGATTCACGTTGGTACATGCGGATGGCAGGATAGGAGTACGGCGCAAACCACATGAAGCGACGGATCCTTCTTGCCAGCAGCGTACTGTTCAAACTGGTGGGGGTGGCATTCTCGTCTGGAAATTGTTTACGTGGACTGAAATGAAGCCCCTGGTATGTGTGACATTGTCCCTCACAGGTCAACGTTACCGGGATATCCTGGACGACCATTTGCTCCCGTTTGTGCGTCTTCAACATCCCACTGGGCACCTCATCCTGCAACAAGAGAATGTTGCTCCCGAGTTGTATCCGAATGGTTATACGAACACTCCACCCACGTGATCCCTCTTCGTTGGCCAGCTAGGTCACCTGACCTCATTCCCATCGATCACATCTGTGATGCCATCGAGAGAGATGTCCCCCCGCTCCTCCATCAAATCTTTGGGAACTGAGGGTGCTTGTTCAGGAGGAGACGAATCGCCGCCGCCGTCCTCAGGGAGAAAGGTGGTGCTACACGTTACTAGATAGGTATCTCTAATTCAATTGCTCTTCATTGTATAGCCCATTAAGCTGCTCACGGTGATCGTTAAACCTCCAATAAAAAAAATAGAACTCATCGTTCACAAATGGTCCATCACTACAGCAGATGTAGACTCATCGTTTACGAATGTCCATCACTAAAGTAGATATGCATCGCGAATAAAAGTTGCTTATTTGATCTACACTCTAATGTAATAATTTCAGGATGGAAGTGCACATACCTGCCACTGAATTAGAAACCTTTGTTCAGTACCTGATGGGCCGAAGTATTCAATGAAGGATATTCCCCACCAATATCTCAGTGAACTATAAGGAGGGAAATGTAGAGGATTGGTATTGAAAATTGCATGCCTATATGGAAGTCATTGATCTCTCCGAAGAACCGGAACGTTCGTCTACAATGGTGTCAAGAATACCGACAGTGGACACTTGAAGAATGGAAAGAAAAAGTCATGTGGTCCGACGATTCCCGGTACTCGTCTTGCCTTGCAAGCACAACGTAAGGTTCTGGAGGCAATGCCATAGTGTGGGGGCAAGATCTGTTAGAAAAGAATGGGTCAACTGTTGATACTCTCCAAGGGGTATCTTAATGTTGTTGCCGATCCTGCAATGTTGACTCTATCCCTCAGGTGACGGCTCTTTCATGGACGACAATGCTGCTGTCGATAGCCCACAATGTGTTCAGTGAGCATGACATCGTCCTCCACCCAAAGCCAGTATCTGAACCACGTTGAAAATGTATGGGACATGTTAGAAAATCAGATCAAGGAGCAAAGTTCTCTTCCTTTAAATTTTAGCCAGTTAAAGTATTGCCTGGTACATTGTAGGCGTAGATGCAACACTTTGTGGGCTCTACACCGATAATCATACGTGGTGTTATTCGAGCTTGCCGCCCCGGTGGCGCAGTGGTCTAAGCGATGGCCTCTGATCATTCGTCCGAAAGGGGTCCGGGTTCGAATCCCGGTGAGGCATGGATGTTGTGTTTGTCTTACGGCACTGGCTCTCTCCCTTTCCTGGAACCAGTGACCCTAAATTAGGGACGGGCGACTGCTTATAGCCCATTGAGTTGCTCACGGAAGTCGTTAAACCTCCAATAAAAAAAAATCAAGCTAAAGGAAGTCCAACCCGGCGTTGAATAAAAGTTTCTTATTAAGTGACCAGTGTGTTTATACCAAGACGTTGATTGGCTGTGAAATACCAGTGGTTTCATTTGATAAGTGGGTTTTAATGTTTGCCCAAGTGGTATTCCCATAAGGATTTTAACGGTTCTCTGGTGATTTTTTTTTTCCGCAGACTGCCCGTGGTTGGGGACGCGAATGCGTAGATGGTTCCCTATCCCTTTAAGCCGCCGATATAGCTGAACAAAATAGTTCCCAAAATGTCCTTAAACAGAATTGTTCGCATAGCGGCCGGGTTTGACAAAAGCTCGAGTGAAACAATTATTTGGTCCCTCTAATCTCAGCAATACTGACCATAAACCCCTCAAAAGTGACATGGACATCATGCCGCTGGGTAGAAGGTCTTTTATCAGAAAGTCTCTTCTACTACTTTATTTTCTCTGTAGAAAGTCCATTCTAGTCCCTTATTCTCTGCTTTGACTCAGGGCATGATAGAGAATTGCAATCTCCTTGACATGGATATCATTGTACTGGGGAAGAAGGAGACACTCAAACAACTTTTCTGTCATTTCTTGGGTTCGTCGCCGTTATTATAGCTCTTTTCGCAGCTACTCAGTCAAGAAAGATTAATGTCAATTATCCCCTAAGTGAATAACAAAACTAAGGGGAAAGCGACGCTTTCTGTTAGGCAGGTTCACTCGTTCCTGCCGCATTTAGCCTGTTTCTGAGACAGCGAATATATTCGTTGCAGCTGATTATAGCTCGTTTTGCTAACCCGGAGTTAATTCGTTCCAGCCTGTTAAAGGGTTAAGAAGGCGGGTCCGGACGCACTTTGTCCTTGATTCCCCGTACTGCGAAACGGGAACCCAACGCTTTTATTTCCCAGGATTGTCGTCACTTTCTGTGTGATGACCCATGCTTCCTACCAACCTTCGGGTTGAGAAACCCAGGAGGAAGAGTTGATTTCAGCGCAATGCGCCTATGTTTCTCCTAAGTGTGTATACACAGAGGCAGTTCCATTAAAATGGAGAGTAATTTTTTTTGAGTTGGTAACCGTGAGAAAGGGAAAAATAGCCACTCAAACGACTAACTGAATTAAGGAAGTAACTATGGCAACAGTTATTAGCCGTAGTAGACGATTCTGGTTTTGTTATTGGGAAGTTGTTTAACGTGTGTCTGCATTTCGTCATGCAGCTATGGAGGTGAGTGATTCAGACTTACGAAGAGAAATGCCTTGTGCGATAAAATGTTACCATCATTTGCGTAAAACGGTTCCAGAAACAGTTGATTTAAGGAAAAATGATTAAAAATACACTGGCGGAAAGTGAATAAAGAACACCATAAAGGAATTCGCGGACGATCATAAAATTTACATATATTAATGGACTCAAGTTTACGTAGATGTGATGTTAATTTCGTGACCAACCGGTAAGCGCTTACGCCACAGCACGGCATAATATGCAAATTATCGTCGATGGTGTTTAAGTAGTACGGAGAAGTTAATGTAACCAGTCGTCGGCGTACGGACATGTGCGAAGACCCTGAAGAAGCTGCAATGCCTGGATATGGAAGACGTGTACGATTTCAGCAGTTATCGGACTTTGAGCGAGGTCGTCAAGTCGGACTCCGCAAGGACGGGTGGTCGTATCGTAGTATTGCGGAACGAATTGGACGGGAAAGTATCGGTGGTGGCGTAGATGGTCCGAGGAACATTCCCACACGAGAAGACGTGGAACCGGGAGTCACATATGGACTGATGAGCGGAACGATCGACGCCTAAGAAGAGCGGCGTTGTCAAGCAGAACATCCACTGAGACGCAAATCCGAGCTGCCGTTGCACCTGAGGTGACTGAGCGAACAATCAGCAACCGTTTCCTGGATGCAGGACTACTTGCACGTGTGCCTCTGGCATGTGTACCTCTGACTCCAGCCCACCGTCAGAAACTGCTGCAGTGGTGTCGACAACGTCTGCACTGGAGAACGCAATGGCGATCTGTCGTGTTCAGCGATGAAAGCAGATTCTGCTCGGGAGCCTCCGATGGCCGTATGCGTGTTCACAGACGCAACGGGGAGCGTCTCCACCCTTCTTGCATCCGCCAGCGACACACAGGGCCTACACCTGGTCTCCTGGTATGGGGAGCGATCAGCTATCACTCCCGTACACAACTAGTGTTTGTACCGGGTACGTTAAACAGCACCTCCTACATCAGCATCATCATTCAGGCCGTTGTTGTGCCATTTGTAAGGTCGGTCCATCGTGCTGTTTTCCAGCAAGATAACGCACGCCCACACACTGCACGTACTACGCAACATGAACTTCAGGGTGTGAGACAACTTCCATGGCCTGCACGTTCACCGCATTTGTCCCCCATTAAGCACGTGTGGGATTTTATGGGACATCGACTTATCCGGTCTCCACGGCCAGCTACGACCATCCCCGATTTACGCGTCCAGGTTGAGGATGCTTGGAACTCAATACCCCAAACTTACATCCAACATCTGTACGACAGACTCCATGCCAGAATTGCACAGTGTGACGCAGTTCATGGCGGTTCAACCTCGTACTAACCATGTTACATGGAAATGTCATTTTTCAGTTTACCAGCAAATACAGCTGTATTTTGCCATAATGTTTTGATCACGTTATCATCTGTATTCCGTTATTATGCTGTATAAATTTCGCTGGTATCAGACGTCTCCTTCTTGGTGTTCTTTTTGCACTTTCCGCCTGTGCATGAATGTTTGGATGAGTCAACGATTTTGAAATGACACCATGAATTCAAAACAAAGGGCGTTTGTCGGCAGAACTCAGTTCTAGGCCTGGTCGATCTCAAAGTGTTGTTACGGGACGTATTGTTAAACACTGTTTGAGAAATCCTGTTAGAAAATCGACGAATGACATGTGAAGATATAGCGGCGTCAACTGATATTTCAGAAACGTCGGCATTCTGCGCGACACATTCTGCTGCATCGTGTGTGTTCCAGATGGGTATTTCATCACTTGAAGAGAGAACAATTGTTAGCCAGAGTTCAGGTATATCATGAGTGGAAACAAGTGATTGCAAGGGATCCAAACTTTCTGAACACAAAAATAACTGCCGATGAAACATGGGTCCACTATTTCGACCACCTCACGAAGCGCGCAACGAGTGTCTGGAAACACACCGGCTCGCCTCCTCCAAAAAATGTCTGCCAAACCAAATCAGCTGGGAATGTGATGATGATAATTTTCTATAATCATAAAGGTGTAGTGTACCAGCATGCCATTCCGCCACACATTACTGTCAATACTGAGTATTACGTTTCAGTCTTGCAGCGTCTGCGACTACACATAGCAATTAAGTGACCAGAACTGGTGGACAAGTGGACCTGACACCATGAAAATGCCCGCTCACACGTGGGTGCTTGTGTTCAACAGTTTCTTACGAAATGCTGTATTGAAATCATGTCACATCCTGACTACAATCCTGACCTCGCCCCGTGCGATTTCTAACAAGAAGGAGAAGTTCTGTGGCGCAAAATTCAACACAGATGTTGAAGTTATTCAAGCTGTATAGGGGTCGCTATAGCAGCTTCCACAAAATGCTTTCGCTAAGGTTATTCCTATTTTTTAAAAAAGAAGATAGGGAATCTACCTGTAATTACAGACCGATATCTTTGTTACCCGTTTTGAGTAATATTTTTGAAAGTCTATTCACAGCAGAATGTTTGATTTTTTACACACCCATGGTATGCTGTCTTTGGAACAGTTCGGTTTCCAAAGAAACAGATCTACTGAAATGGCTGTTGCTAAGTTGTCAAACTTCATTTCCGAAGCACTAGATGACAGTTTTTATACTATTTGTGTTTTTATTGATTTCCAAAAAGCTTTCGACACGGTAAATCACGACATTCTGTTGCATAAATTACCCAAATACGGTTTTCGTGGCAAAATTCTTTCCCTCTTAATGAGCTACCTCTCTCATCGCAAACAGTATGTCACTGTAAATAAAATAAACTCCGATCTACTTAATATTTCATGTGGAGTGCCTCAAGGTTCGGTATTGGGACCGTTACTGTTCCTGTTATATATTTATGACCTTCCTCTGTGCCTGCAATTAACTCATGCTTTGCTATACGCTGATGACACTGTCATTTTTCAAAAATGTCATGATTTGCATAAGTTACAGATAATGATCAGTAATGATCTATCAAATTTATCTCATTGGTTATGCTCTAACAAATAATCACTTAATATTCTAAAAACCAACGCCGTATATTTCCGAAACGTTCATAAAATAGAGGACATAAATAACTTTCCAGTCAGGATTAATGATCTCCCCCTTAAAATTGTGGACAAAGTTCAGTATCTTGGTGTTTGGTTTGATGAATTCTTTAACTGGAATACGCATGTTCAGTTTGTTTTAAAAAACGTTTCCTTACAGGTTGGTCTGCTTGGTAAAATTAAGCATCTCTTCCCTATCAATGTCCTAAAAAGCATTTTACTATGCTTTTATTTATACCCATCTCTCCTATTGTCTGGAATCTTGGTATTCAAATATAAGTGCAAACGATAAGTTATGCTTGCTCCAATTACAGAAGAAATCTGTTCACTGTATGCTGAATACAGATTACATGTCTCATTCAAAACCATTATTTCTAAAACTAAGTATTCTAAAAATTCATGAAATTTTTACCTTGAAACTAGGTATCATGTTTTTTAAAATAATGCATCTTAAACTGCCTATTTTTCAATCTGACATCAAATATCTGGATTATTCTATCTTCACCAGATCTGTTGCTAACAACAAATTATGTCAGCCGTGTGTTAGACTTAATTATGGTTTAAATAGCATACTGTATAAAGCCATTATCCTATGGAATAATCTCCCAGAGAGCATCAGATCCCTGGAAAATATCAAAAAGTTTTCCTTGTCTCTGCGAAATTACATTGTAAATCACCTTGAATCTCAACCCTATCATTAAATTGTAGTTCCAAGCATGCTGCTAACAGTGGTGCTTCTGTTATAACCATCTTACTTGCTTTCATATATGCCATATGTTTTATTCTTTTTCTTACATCTGATAGGGGGAATCGCCTTACAACCAATGTGTTCAGATTCCTCCTGGTGTATTGCATTTTCATATAACTGTAAGTTTTAAATGTGTGCAATAAATAATTGTGTTGTATTATTATTGCACATGCTTTGAAAAAGTGGACTGAATGATGGCACCGTTGCATATCATCCGAAGGAAGATACTTTGAGAAAAACTATCATATATTTTGCAGCACCTATATTTCTTCATTTTGTGTGATTTTACTCTGTTTCTACGGAACGGTCGTTGTTTATTAAGGGTTTGCGGTGTCACTGCCATGTTCCTGGACATATCGGCGAAAGACAGAGTTGGTCATCAATATCCAGTGAATGAGTGGAAGCAGCCCCGGTGGCGTAGTGGTCTAAGCGATGGCCTCTGATCACTCGCCCGAAAGGGGTCCGGGTTCGAATCGCGGTGAGGCATGGATGTTGTGTTTCGTCTTATGGCACTGGCTCTCTCCCTTCCCTGAAACCAGTGACCCTAAATTAGGGACCGGTGACTGCTTATAGACCATTGAGTTGCTCACGGTGGTCGTTAAACCTCCAACGAAAAAAAAAATGAGTAGAGAGTAGTGTAGATGTTTCTTGAACATAATGTCGTCCCAAGCTTAAAAAGCTAATGAAGAAGAAAACACATGTTTGAGTAAATTTTAAACGTTCATTTTGGCGTGACTTCAACTTCCGCATCAAATAAAAACCCTCATTTCAATATTGTGTCCAATGAGGAAATCACATATTGATATTAAAGCGGATTTTAAGTATATTTAAACTGCCCCCCCCCCTTCTTTTTTTGAATCGGCTTAATATGTGGACATTTTCCTAACTGAAACACACTTATGTTGCGTTTTCCCTTTTCCACCACAAAAAATTACCGAAAAAAGTATCTCTTCATCTAAAAGCCGCTTAAAAAATTCTTAATTCCATTGTAAATGATAAAAAAATCTGTTTACGCTGTGGTTTCAACCGTTATTCCTGTATTACGTACTCAGTACATTACGAGATATGGCAGCGTTTTCAAGATAAACAAATATTTCTTTTTAACATCAGAATAAAAACACGAGATGCTTTATTAATTTCAGAACCGAAATAAGCAACATTTTTAATTAGTGCCCCAAATAATGAGGTTTCTGAAAAGAAAACCGAAAGAGTTTTAATACATCATTTTTTCATTCATGTATTTAATGAGCTATTGAATATGGCAAGCTTTTCTTATCAGCTGGGATTTAGAAAATATTGACTGCAAACACAACAGCCTTTTTTTTCTTTGTTTAAGTTTCCTTTCATAGGTCCATGCATGTAGAACTGATCCAATATGAGGTCATTTCCTCAAACAAAAGATCTCAAAATGAGGAAAAGTGGACTAATTTTTCCCCGAAGAACAAATAGTCAAATTCCTGTGTTACACTGGTAGACAAAAAAAATAAAAAAATTCACGTTTGGATGTTTTTGTCGGAGCGCAAAATGGTATGTGTCTACTGTTGGGGAAACAAATGTCCGTAGTTGCGAACCAAACACGTGATTGGCGAAAAAGGTTAAAGGCAGAACCTGCGCAACTGAATTTGGTCTTCCTCAACTTAGTGCGTGGACAGCTGCATCGGATCACGTGGTCTTCGAGATAGAGAAGGCCATGGCATTTCATTTATGACGTCACGCATCACAGATCAGATCATATGTAGAGGATTTTAGGAAGGGAATGTCTGACCCCAGGTCTTAAACAACCCTTAGAAATACGAAGCTAGGAGATTTAGGCTAGGGTGCCCGATAGGAAAGTGACACGGAAGCAAAGTAGAAAGGGGGAGGAAGACGCCCTTATTTATAACCGGGGTCCGACGGCTTAACGTGCCCATCCGACGCACGGCGGATATTTAGTGGATCGAGCGTTCGTACCTGCCTGGGATCGAACCTGAGGTTCTTTCTGTGTTAGTCACGACCGTTGCCCACTAGGCCACCCGCGGCCCTTTGGCCCTAAATTATAGACGAGCGAGTACTTATAGCCCGCTGAATTGCTCACGGACCTGCTAAACCCTCAAACAATAAAAATTAGAAGTGACGTCATCATCCAACATTGCAGAGAACAAAGAAAGCTGATGATGTGAGACACGTGGAGTACCGTGCGTCGCGCAACTGGAAAACGCTCACCTTGCCTGTTGTAGGTTAGGACATAAACTTCCAAATGGCGTCTCATATACACCCATTGCTGCAGAACCGGCCTATTCTCTATACTACACCCGTAGCCGTACTCCTTCGAAACTTTCACAAGGCGTCCTCAATGATTTGCCTAGATAAAGAGCAGCGCATGCGTGGTTCGTTACTCGGCAAACGTATATTTTTTCAGACTAAACGAAAATGCTTCTACCACCTAGAATCAGTATTTAAAAATGTAAAAATAAAATTCTTGTAAGTTCCGAATTGTTGGAGTGTACATTTTAAAAATACACAGTGCGTCAAATAATTTTTAAGACTGGCGCTAGATTTCAGCCTACGGTGGCGCCACCAGTGTAATCGCAAAAGCGTTATAAACAGTGACCATCTGCTTGCTTTCTGCCAAAGGTACTGCTCAGTTGTTAAAGTAACTCAAACGAAACGGCCGTTCATTAGAGAAGTAAATTTTTTTCATGTTGAATTATTAAGATGGAACAAAGGGCTGTTATTAAATTTAACGCAAAACTTGGTAAAAGTGCCTCGGAAACGTACCAAATGATAAAACAAGTTTACGGTGAGTTTTGTTTAAGTAGATCAAATGCTTTCCTGTGGCACAGAAGTTTTTTGGACGGAAGAGATACGCTAGAAGATGATAAGCATACCGGAAGGCAAAGTTCATCTAGGACACCTGAGATTATTGAAAAAAAGTGTGATTTCGTGGCAAACAACCGATGCGCGTCACTAAGAATGATGGAAGAGTCTTTAAATATCAACAAAGAAACGATTAGAACCATCCTGCATGAAGATTTGGGCAAAACAAAAGTCTGTGCTAAATTTGTTCCACACACGTTAACCAATGAACAAAAATCAAGGAGAAGTGCACATTGCAGAAACATCATTTCAGCCGCTGAAAATAATACAAACTTCTTAAAATCGATTGCAACAGCTGATGAAACATGGTGTTTTCAATATGATCCTAAAACAAAGCGACAAAGGGCGGAATGGAAGTCAAAAACCTCGCCACAAGCCAAAAAATACAAGAAAAGTTCCATCGAGAATCAAAACAATGTTCATTATATTCTTCGATAGTAAGGGTATTATCCACAAAGAATTTGTTCTAAGTGGACAAAGAATTACTGGTGAGTTTTATTTTAATGTTTTGAGGCGTTTGATGGGCAGAATTCGTATCATTCATCCAGAATATCGGGATGAAAACAGTTGCTGTTTCTTGCACAATAATGCACCCAGTCACACCTCACTTCTTGTACGTAGATGTTTGGCGAAAAATAACGTCTGTGTGTTTAATGATCCACCGTATTCGCCTGATATAGCACCCTGCGACTTTTCTTTATTCCCAAAACTTAAAATGACGTTAAAAGGGTGTTATTTTGATGATATTTCGACCATACAAACAGCTTCGACGCGTGCTTTGGAGGCAATTCCGCAAAGTGAAGAGGAACAGGCATTCGAATCCTTATTAAATCGCTGTAACAAGTGTATTGAAGCCGGAGGGACTTATTTTGAATAACAAACCAAAACAATTTATAATTTCTTGTTTCTATTTCATTTTACAGACCCAGTCTTAAAAATTCTTTGCCACAATGTGTACGTTGCGGATAATTAGGGGCACTCTCACTGTCCAATATATTATCATATTTTCCTTTACGAAAATTCGGTGTGGTAACACGGGGAATCAAAATCGCAAAATTTTCCGCATACGGAAAAATTAAGTCAAAATTATGTCAAATAACCTTACCTCTCAACAAAGGAGTGTGAATTTGTGTGTGTGTGTTGGGCGGGGGGCGTAATTTCAGCGTCTTGAAATAGGAACCATCCGGTAAAAATTAATAATTCGGTAAAATCATATTTCGGTAAAGTGCTTTTTAGTGAAAGGAAAAATTCGGTGAAATGTCTTTCTATAAAACAAACTTATTGGTGAAACCATCTTTCCGTAAAGTAAACTTTTTAGCGAAATTAAAAATTGAGTTAAACTATCTTCAGGTAAAGTGAACTTTTCCGGGAGGTGAAAAAATCCGTAAAATCATTATTCAATTAAGCGAAATTTTCGATATAATGTATAATTTAGTGAAATTATCGTTCGGGGAAGTTATTTTAAAATTGCTTTCTCAAAGAAAATAGCGGTAACGAAATAGATAATACTTTTATCTTGCTCAGTAGTTATTTATTTTGAATCAAAGTAGATTTGAAGGAAACGGTCATGTTAATTTTATATTTCTAGTAACTATTTCTTCGAAATAAATTATAAACAAACTCCATAAAAAACATTCGTAGTTTTCGCGTTTTAGTTTGAAAAACAAATTTTAAATACATACTGACTGGATCTGACGGAAAGTGTGACGTCATAAATGAAGGGTCATGGCGTTCGATCGGACTTAGATGATGTGACGTATACTCTAAATTTACTTTCATTTTTAGTTGCTTTCTCTATACAAACTTGTTCATTCTCTTTCAGTGTTCTCATCCTTAACATTATATTTTCTCTCTCGCGGAATGAGGTTTGAAGCAATACGGAGATAAGAGTGCTTCACGTATGCATGTGACGGATAAGAACTAGAGATATACGCTATAATGACAAAAATCACCGGATACCTAGCATTTATTGACATACATTAGTTCGATGTCGGTACACCTTTGGGCTTAACGCACGCACTGACCCTTATAGACATGCTTTCGACAAGGTTTTGGAACACAGCAATAGGTATAAGATTCCATTCAGTACATAATGCTGCCGCTAACTGTTGCTTAGTAGTAGGTCTTGGTTCCAAACTTCTTATGCGGCGCTCTAATTCATCCCATTGCTCTATGGGATTAAGATCATGGCTCTGTGCTGGCCAGTCCACACACGATACGGAATTATCGTCAAACCAAGTCGTAACAGTCCTTGCTTTTTATGGCTCGGTACATAATCCTCCTGGTACCAACGAGGCTCGGTTTCATAGTATTGCCACAGAGTTGGTAGGTCATATATGTCCAGAATATCGATGTAGAGGTACTAGTAAACAAGTTTGTCCACGGTAACTAATGGGCAGGGATCATACTACCAAAAACACTCCCACACGAGTACACTGCCAGCTCCAAACTTAACCGTAGGAACAGTACACTGTGGTACATAGCGTTCTCCCCGGATGCCGCTATACCCACACACGGCCATCACACTCATGGATCGTGTATCTTGATTCATCAGTCCATAGGACCCGTTGCCATTGATCTACGGTCCACGATAAATGTTCTTTACACCATGCTAAACGAGGAGTAGCATTCCGAGTGGAGATGAAAGGCTTATGCGCAGCCGCACGATCACGGTAACCCATGGAATGATATTCTCTGCGAATGATACGTGTACATTCCTAGGTTCCAGCATTTTTACTCACCTGTACACTGAGATCTCGTGCAGTACTTCGTCGATCAGCTGTAACGACTCTCCTAAGGCTTTGAAGTCTTCTATCACTGATTTTCTTTGGTCTGCCGGTACGTTTTGTTGTTTCATACACTCCATGAGTCTTGCACTTATTCGGTACATCCAAAACAGTTGACTTGGATATGTTTAAATGCCTCTCGGTTTCTTTTATGGACAAGTCACTAATATAACACCCGATAATCTTTCCTTTCTCAAAGTCAGTTCTCTCGCGCCGCAACATTTTCACTCAACCTCACAGTGCGATATGATCGCGGTCAGCTGCAGGTTTGACCGTGTGCAGCTGTACCCTGCGTCTTAACAACGCCGCGGATCCGTTCATTTGCTTTTGAAGGTGTGTCCGTTGACTTTTGTCAGTATAGTGCATATTGTTGAAGCAAAGTGCGATGTGGTGGTGTGATGTTATAATTGTGGAAGCTGCGTTCACTTGAAGTTGTGTCTAGTCGACGTCTGCGTGTCGCAGTGGTGGTGTTATATCTTTAGTGTTAGAGCTTTTATTAATCAAGTTTTGTGTTTATTAACTCACATTAATTAGATTAAGAACAATGAGTTGCAGCTCTGCGTCAGGAATGTGCCATCGGAATTTTGGCGGAATTTAAACGAACTGTAAAGTAGCATTTCTGTTGAAGTTTTCTTGAGTGACCCCTGTTTCGCTTTAAGGGAAGTACTCTGGAAGAAACTTTACGTAGATTTCAGTAAACCATATATACAAGTTCCAAAGAGTAAAGAACGTTACATAGAAAGTCTCATGTAAGGAGCATGAATACCTAGGGTACGTTAGTTTAAACAATCCTTCTCTACTCAACCCCAAACAAGGTTATCATACAGTAGAGCACCAATTATACAAAGGCCATTCCATATAAACTGGAGAGTATTTTTTTGAGTTGGAAACAGGGCAAAGAGAAAACTTAACCACGCAGATGACTACCTGAATTACGGAAGTATCTATGGCAACAGTTATTCGCCGTGGCAGACGATTATGGTTTTGTTATTGCGCAGTTGTTTAAGGTGCATCTACATTTCGTCATACAGATATGGAGGTGAGTGATTTAGAGTTAAGAAGTAAAATGCGTTCTGCGATAAAATGTTGCTATTGTTTGGATAAAATGACTTCGGAAACAGTTGATTTAATGAAATATTCTGAAAAAGATAAATATTCGGGTGAGTCAACGATTCTTAGATGACACTATGTTTTCAAAAAATGGTTGTTACGAAGTGCATTTTTAGCACTATTTGGGAAATTGTGGAATAAGATCGACGAATCACGTGTGGAGGCATAGAAGCTTCAACAAATATTTCAAAAACGTCGGCATTCTGCATTCTACGCGACAAATTACTGCTGCACCGTGTGTGCTCCAGATGGCTATCTCATCACCTGACGAGAAAGCAAATGTTAGCCAGAGTTCAGGTGTATCATGAGTGCAAACAAATTATTGTAAAGGATCCAAACTTTCTAAACACAAGAATAACTGCCGATGAAACATGGGTTCACTATTTCGACTCACTTACTAAGCACTCAACGAGTGTCTGGAATCGCACAAGTTCGCCTCCTCCAAAAGTAATTCGCCAAACCAAATCACCTGGGAAGGCGATGATAAATTTCTTTGATTATAAAGGTGTAGTCTACCAGCATGCTGTTTCTCCACAAGTTACTGTCCATGCTGCCAATTACAATTCAGTCTGGAAGCGTTTGCGACGACAAATATCAATAAACCCTTTAACCGGCTGGAACGAATTAACAAGGAGTTAGAATAATGAGTTGAAAACATGTCTAAGGAACATTTTTGCTGTCTAAGAAGTGGATAGAACGCAACTGGAAGGAGTGAACCTGATAATTAGAAAGTGTTACTTTCGCCTTACCATTGTTATTAAAAGTAATGATTCAGGGTAATGATTGACACTAATCCTTTCTGACTGATTACTTGCTAAAAGGACTATGTCAATGGCGACGAACTAAAGAAAGGAAAGAAAAGATGTTGGAGTCACTTGTTTCTCTGCTTAGTGACACGATGTCTGTGTCATGGGGGACTAGACACTGTCGGCATGATAATATTATAGAAAGAAGCAAGTCCTTTCCCATCATTCCTTAGGTCATAGAGCAGATTAGAGAGGTCTAGAAAAGAGGTTTAGAAATGAGCGCTAGAAAAGAGCGCTAGAAAAAAAGGCCAGAAGAGAGCGCTAGAAAAGTGGTCTAGAAGAGAGCGCTAGAAAAGAGGTCTAGAAGAGAGCGCTAGAAAAGAGGTCTAGAAGAGAGCGCTAGAAAAGAGGTCTAGAAGAGAGCGCTAGAAAAGAGGTCTAGAAGAGAGCGCTAGAAAAGAGGTCTAGAAGAGAGCGCTAGAAACTAGGTCTAGAAGAGAACGCTACAAAAGCGGTCTAAAAGAGAGAGCTTGAAAAGAGGTCTAGAAGAGAGCGCTAGAAAAGTGGTCTAGTAGAGAGCTCTGGAAAAGAGCTGTAGAAGAGAGCGCTAGAAGAGAGGTCTAGAAGAGAGCGCTAGAAGAGAGGTCTAGAAGAGAGCGCTAGAAAAGAGGTCTGGAAGAGAGCGCTAGAAAAAGGTCTAGAAGAGAGCAATAGAAAAGAGGTCTTAAAGAGAGCTCTAGAAAAGAGAACTATAATGGTATATTATATACGAGCGTCAGTAACATGTATATGGTTGGTACTACTGAGATGAGAATGGAAAAGAAATTGTTTTGTCATAGCTTTTATACAAACCGGTCCCTATGTGGACATTTCTGTTTCAGAAACTTAGAAAATTTGGGGCGCCATTTGGTTCAGGTACACCAGCGGCTTAAAAGGTTAAACAAAATGTCAAAAACAGATAAGAGGTGTAGAAGAGAGCGCTATAAAAGAGGTGTAGAAGAGAGCGCTAGAAAAGAGGTGTAGAAGAGAGCGCTAGAAAAGAGGTGTAGAAGAGAGCGCTAGAAAAGAGGTGTAGAAGAGAGCGCTAGAAAAGAGCTCTGGAAGAGAGCGCTAGAAAAGAGGTTTAGAAGAGAGCGCTAGAAAAGAGGTCTAGAAGAGAGCGCTAGAAAAGAGGTCTAGAAGAGAGCGCTAGACAAGAGGTCTAGAAGAGAGCGCTAGAAAAGAGGTCTAGAAGAGAGCGCTAGAAAAGAGGTCTAGAAGAGAGCGCTAGAAAAGAGGTCTAGAAGAGAGCGCTAGAAAAGAGGTCTAGAAGAGAGCGCTACAAAATAGGTCTAGAAGAGAGCGTTAGGAAAGAGGTCTAGAAGAGAGCTCTAGAAAAGAGAACTATAAAGGTATTCTTTATACGAGCACCAGTAACATGTATATGGTCGGTACTACTGAGATGAGAATGGAAAAGAAATTGTTTTGCCATAGCTTTTATTAAACCCGATCGCTATATGGACATTTTTGTTTCGGAAGGTTAGAAAATTTGGGGCAGCATTTGGTTCAGGTACACCCGCCGCTTAAAAGGTTAAGCTACCGGAACTGATGCGCAAATGGATCCTACGCCATGGGAAAGCCGCCCGCATGTGGCTGCTTGTGTTCAACAGTTTCTTACGAAATGCAGTATTGAAATCGTTCCAGAGCCTGCCTACAGTCCTGTCCTCGCTATAAAAGAAGTAGCTTATATCCATCGGAAAGAAGTAAGCTTCCCAACGGTGAAATAAATATCAGGATGGGTTTAGTTTTCGAAATTAGTAAAAAAATATCCGTATGTTATCGTGAACTACTTTCTTTCACGTTGGGTGTGATCACGTTTTATGTAAACAAAGCGGAACGATACATGGGAAATTTGAAGCTACTTGAAAGCGATGTTATTCGGTAGTACAACCAAAAATAGTAAAAAATAATAATAAATAAACGAAATAGCAAATGTCCTCCGAAAAGCTTCCCAGCGGGTGAAAGAATTATCCGAATCGGTTTAGTTTTCGAGATTAGTAAAGAAAATTCTGTATACTACTTTCTTTCACGTTGGGTGTGATCAGGTTGTATATCTACACTCTAGAAAGCTGAAAGCGGAGTGCCGGAAATGCATTATTGTGCATGTTTGCTATTTCGAGTTTTAAGGGCTCAGAATGGCCATTATAAATTGTGATTTTTATAATAAAATTTTCATCAAGTGTGGTGAAATGCCTCCAAAAAAAAAACGCAAACCCATCGGACAAGTTCAGCTGAAAGCAAAGAAAATAAAATTACTTCGAGAGAGTGAGACAACCGAACAACGTGATCGAAGACTTATAGATCAGAAGTAAAGAGCCAGTGAATCTAGGGTGGCAGAGACCTTGGAACAGCGTGAGGCCCGACTTGAGCGTTGTTCATCATGGTAGGATTTTTTTTATAGTGGGATTTACATTGTTACTTGAAAACAAACTTTGTCTATCCCGGGCAACGCCGGGTATCTCCGCTAGTAACATATATATTGCTGTACCTACTGTATATTTTTTTATTTTGTGTGATTTTACTCTCAAATTTTATGTAACCGCCGCTGTATGTTTATGTATTGTGCGTTCTATCATTGCGTTCAATTACTGCAGTCCCCGCCATGTCGGATATGCTGTAACGTTAATTTATTTCAGCTATTCCTCAGATTGTAAGTTTGGTTCGTACGTTTTCATTTTCCAGCTAAACGGAAACATGTCCCATTTTGGACTTTGGAGAGCCACGAGAAACGCAATCCCTCGCACGCCTTCTGTGAAAAAATATCATGCTTAAAGTACCAGCTTGTCTGTCCATCCGCCGATGGGCACCATATATCTGCAACTATTAGTCTGACTTAAAAAGTTATTTTTTGGCTGGAAAGAGCGAAATGGTTGAACGATTATCTTTACTTTCCGTTTTTCCTGAAGCATAACTTAGCAGCGGGAGGGCGTAAATGCAGATGCTGTCGAATTCAAAATATATTTTATTCCATGTAGCAGGCTCTAAATATCCGATTAAGAATAGTCTTTCCACTTGATTCCATTTATAACGAAGACTATTTTGTGTTATGTTTCGTTGTCAAATAATGCATGGATTCTCCGCTAGGAGGCGTAGAGGTAAATTCAGATATCCCCAATACCTCTCCTTGCTTCTTATGTTCCAATTAGAAAAAATATTCTGTGTCGACATAAATGGAATCGAAAGATAAAATAATTTTTTCAATCTGATGTTTAGAAGCAAATATGTGGAATAAAACGTATTTTTGAATTCGACATCATCTGCATTTACGCTCTATAGCGGTGAAATTGTACATCGTAAAAAAATGAAATCAAGGATCATTATTCGTATATTTCAGGCTTTCCAATACAAAAAGAATTTTTCAAATCGGACTAATAGTTGCAGAGATATCGTGGGTACAGGCGGACGGACGGACAAACCGGTAACATAAACACGATCTTTTTTTACAAAAGACGTGCTAATAACAGCTGCAGAACTAAACAACAAAGATGACACCGAATTTTCGGGTGTAATAAGCACGTCTTTTGAATCCGTTCTGACGCAAATTAAATTTATCAAAGCTATTCAAAGTCAGTGGAACCGGTTTTGGGTTCCCATCAGGCGCTGTGTATCCGGTGCAGAAAGAATAATTCAAATTGGAGATTGTAAAATCAGAGATATAGGGAGGAAAGCAATTTACTTTACGCCCCCTAGCGGAAAGTATGAATTACTTGAAATTTTTCAAATTATATGAAAAGCATGTCACACTATAAACACTATTCAACAAAGAAGGAATTTTTCAAATTGAACTCCTAGAAGTAGAGATATTGACGAAAATAAGATATACATCTACTCCCCCTAGCGGAGCAACTGTGTAATATTTTAAGAAGAAAATATTTCGAAAAGGTTTATCGATGGGAGTGGCATCAGTTCACGAAAGAATTTTTTCAATCGATATTTTAGAAGCTCAGATTTTATGGTAAATATAACAGAAGCAAAAAGTAACACTTACGTCTCCTGGTAGCCAAAGTATTCTTTACCAAAAATTTAAATTATATGCAAAAAGTTTTCCATTAGGAGGTGTATCCGCTGAAGAAAAAAATTTCAAATCGGAGTTTTAGAAGAAGAGTTATCGGGAAAAAATGTAATTTACTTTTGCGCCCCCTAGCGAAAAATCTATGCGTAATTTGAAAAAGTAACTATATCTGAAATACTCTTAGACATAAATGGAATCGAAAGATAAAATATTTTTTTCAATCGGGTGTTTAGAAGCAAATATGTGGAATAAAACGTGTTTTTGAATTCGACATCTGCATTTGCGCGCTCTAGCGGCGAAATTGTACATCGTACAAAAAAAAAAAAAAAACCCCGAAATAAAGGATTATCATTCGTATGTTTCAAGCTTCCCAGTGCAAAAAGGATTTTTCAAATCGGGCTAATAGTTGCCGAGATATCATGGGAGCATTCGGACGGACGGACAAACCGATAACGGAAGCACGATCTTTTTTTACACAAGACGTGCTAAAAAGTTGGTTTACTCCACGGGAAGGCGTTGTAAGGCCGTAATTAACGCTAAAAGTTACCCAAATAAGTATCAATTGACATGGTGATAATTTTTGTATATCTCATTTTTTCTATGTGTTTCACTTTTCTTTTTTATAACTGCTATTCTAATACGACATCCTTCATAAAAGTTATTGCATTACCTTCTTGATGAAATTACCTTTTCATTTGGAATATAATTTTATGGTATTACTCCCCCCAAAAAAAAAGTGGTGTTATGAGCTATCAAACATCAAAAATACACTATTTCCATAACGTTTCCACAATTTTGGCCACTACTGTATATATGTCAATGTAACATCGGAGCTCTTTTCACTTTGATCGCGTCTGAAAATAAGCCTAGTCGGCTAGAAAGATCTTGCGTGTTTTATTGTAAACTACATGGTGATCCATTTAAACCAGTACCATGTGATTTACTTATAACTTTTTTATAAATAACAACAAAACCATACAGTAACTTGAGAATTATACATGTGGTATTGGAGAATCATTTTATCAAAGCAAATGTTGGAATTTTCCTCCATTATCTTGTAAACACAGTTGAACACGCTGCACCATATTCATTGATGTCTCATGTAGAGTACGAGCAGCAACATTGCCAATTTCAATCGTGATTGTTTCACGCAATGCATCCAATGCTTTTGGATGGATTTTGTAAACTCTATCCTTTAAGTAGCCCCATAAAAAAGTCAGGGGAAAGTTAAGTCCGGAGATCGGGGAGGCCATATGTTTTTTGAAATTAATCTGTCATCAAAGAAGCTGGTTATGAGTGTTCCATTGAGACTTTCGATGTGTGACTCGTAGCGCCATCCTGCTGAAAGTAGCCCTCTTTCAATTCAATGTCATCAAGTTGTTCCACAAATTCATTGAATATGCGGTAATAAACGTTAGTGTTGACAGTCTCAGAGAAAAAAAATGGGGCCCATAATTTTCGTAGACGAAACCGCACACCAACCTTTTGTGAATGCATCGGTGTTTCACACATTACATGTGGGTTTTCGGCAGCCCAGTATCTGCTGTTTTGCGAATTGACGTAGCCTGACAGTTCAAACCAGGCTTCATCCGTAAACCATGTGATGGAGAGAATATCATATCGCAAATTAAGAACATTTTGAAACCATTTGCAGTAACTTACTCTCTTTCCCTTGTCCGGTTCCTGCACCTGATGGATTACGTGCACTTTAAATGGTCGAATTTTCACTTTTTTGCTGCCCTTTGACAAGTTCTGTATGAATATCTTGTCTGTTGGCTTAATCTGCGCAACGATTTCGTCGGAGATTGAAGCAAACGTTGCTGAACATCGTCCACACGCGTTTGGGGCATCGGAGGGTGATGTCTACTGCTGCCGCTCAGAAGAGAACCGGTTTGCTGCAGTTTTTTTGCCATCGACAGAACTGTTGACTTCCTTGGCACTTTTCAAACTCCAAACTCTCTTCGAAATGCTCGTTTCGTTTTGATGACAGAATTGGTTACCGAATACGATTTCACTAAAAAACACGCTCTGGAACAGAGTACTGCATGTTTCCGAATACACGCAAGTGAATGACAACGCAACAACAAACAAATCACGAGCTCAGTTACAGTTACGGTTAACAATCTTCTTCACGGTGGCGGTTTTCATTCTCCAGGAGTTGCTGCTTCTATTGAAAAAGAAGTTCCTTGCGCGATCCCTTGCAAAAATGCAAGGTTTTTTCAGGGTACTGGTTTAAATGGATCACCCTGTATATTTTAACTATGCGAAGTCCGTAATTAAAGGTTTTTCATCGATCTAAGTTTTAGTAATTTTACGACTTTTTAGTATCGTGTAAGGGGCTGTTTTCTTATCTGCTTTCTACAACATTTATATTTGCACGAAAATTGGACGATTTGATGTGCTGCATGGTTTTTTTTTTTTGGTTTTTTTTTTTTGGCGCTATGACTTCAGTTTCTTTACTTTTTGAACGACTTACGAGGAAATGTTGTTGATGTTTTCCTTAATTGGTTCCATTAACTATGAAAAACTTCGAAGAATTTTATTCGCATCAGAAAGACTCGAAAGTGGTGCTCATTACAACCAAAAATTCGATGTCGTTTTTACTGTTAACTTCCCTTTCTTCATTTCCATTAATCGTTGCCACAGGCAGACCTAGCGAGGAGGACAGATAGATATCTGTCATGAAATGCTTTGAAGAAAATGAATTGGTAAAAAACCGAAATTGGTATTTTGAAAGTAACCCCGAATTAAAATTTGGTTTTAGTTGGGTTTTTGTAAATAACTCCGAGGCCGTTATGGTGGCGCAGTGGTCTAAGAGATGGCTTATGACCATTCGTCCGTGAAGGGTCCGGGTTCGATTGCGGGTGAGGCATGGATGTTGTGTTTGTCTAACTGCACTAGCTCTTTCCCTTGCCTGAAACCAGTGGCCTTAAATAAGGGACGAGCAACTGCTTATAGTCCATTGAGTTGCTCACGGTGGTCGTTAAACACTTAATTAAAAAAAAAAAAAAAAAAAAAACTCCGAATGAGAATTCGTTTCAGCCATTTAAAAAGTTTGGATTTAGGAACGAGTGTGTATTTTAATCTTGTGAGGTTTTCGGAGAAAATTAGAAAAATGGTCTCACTAAATTGTCTAAAAGAAGTGTTAAAATTAAACGACGTAGCAAAATGGCCTTCTTTATACATGTATAATAGTTTTCCAATTGCACGCCGTGAAACCGTAAGGGAAGAAGAAATTGTCCTTTCTTTCATGAGAGGAAATCTTTTACATGTCACCCTCTCACGGATTAGTTTTAGAATAAGGCAGATGGTTCATCCATTCTGAGTTCCAAGATTAATTACTTTAGAACGGAAACTTTTGCATAATCACAGAACTTTTGCATAATGATAATAATTTTCGTTTTGATGACTTTAGTCCGAAGCAATCATCTCTGATCGATATAATGATACGTTGTGAGTAGCGCATGAAATGGTCCTTTCCAATAATTATTCTGCTGGTAATAATATATATGGTTCTGTGATGAAACAAATTTCTTCTGCCCCCCCCCCCAATATTGACTGGAAATTAAACGTCTCGAGTTCCTACCCCCCTACTCGCTATGCTCGCCAATCTCTTTATGTCTCAGATTTTCAAACTCTACCAGAAATAGTTGAAACATAACAGTACAAGAAGAAACTTTATTTTCAATACACCAGACATGAATAATAATGAAACGCATCATCATCATCATCATCATTGTCAACCATTATCAATCCACTGCTGGACGAAGGTCTCCCCAAGTTTCCTCCACAACGGTCTGTCTTGTGCCAGTCTCCTCCATGTCACCCCTGCATACTTTCGAATTTCATCCACCCATCTCCCATGTGGTCTTCTTCTGGGTCTTTTCCTGTCCCTTGGAATCCAATCTAAAATTTCGGCTGTCCATCGATGATCTGTCCTTCTGGCAGTATGTCCAGCCCATTGCCATTTCAGGGATTTAACTCTGATCATGATGTCTTCCACTCTTGTCATTTTTCGGATCCACGAGTTCCTCTTCTTATCTCTCCTGGTTACACCAAGTATGCACCTCTCCATGCTTCTTTGAGTTGTCTGCAGCTTTTGTATGTCTCTTTTAGTTAAGGTCCACGTCTCTGCACCATACGTAAGCACTGGAAGGATGCATTGATCAAACACTTTTCTTTTAAGACATAATGGCATATTGCTCTTGAAAATTATGCTGTTTCTTCCAAAAGCTCTCCAGGCAAGTTTTGTACGCCGATTAATTTCTTCATCAATGTGATCCTCACTTGATATCTGCTGTCCAAGATAAACGTACGTGTCTGTTATCTCCAGCTTTTCTCCATCAATCGATAAATCTTCATTTCTTGTAAAAGCATTGAACATCACTTTTGTCTTCTGAAAGTTCATTTTTAATCCCACTTCTTTACTCTTGTCAGCAAGTTCCTGGATCATACTCTGCAGCTCTGATGGGCTAGTTGCAAAAATGACTACGTCATCAGCAAAACGAAGGTGGGTTAGATAATCTCCATTAATCTTTATCCCCTTGTTTTCCCAGCTCAGTGACTGAAAAACACCCTCCAATGTGGCATTAAAGAGCTTCGGAGATATGGTGTCACCTTGTCTCACTCTCTTTCCAATTTTTATGTGTGTTGTATTTTCAAACAGCCTAATCTTTGCACTTGCATTTTCATAGATGTTATTAATAATATTAATGTATGCATCTTCAATACCGCAGGTTTTCAGAGCCATTGTAACTGCTGATGGTTTCACCGAATCAAAGGCTTTTTCATAATCGATAAAAGCCATGCACAATGGAAGTTCATATTCCCTCGCTCTTTCAATTAGTTCTCTCAGCACATGGATATGATCTATTGTGCTGTAGCCACTCCTGAATCCAGCTTGTTCTCTCGGTTGAGCCATGTCCAGTGTTACCTTCAAGCGGTGTGAAAGAACTTTAGTGAAGATTTTATAAACTACAGATAGGAGGCTGATAGGTCTGTAGTTTCCGAGATCTTCAATGTCACCTTTCTTATGTAGCAGGATCATTGTAGCGGTGTTCCAATCCTCAGGAATCTTTCCTTCATTAAGGCATCGAGTGAAAATTTGGGCGAGTACTGTTTCGATTTCTCCACTTGCTTCTTGTATGATGTCTACAGTAATTCCATCTTCTCCTGGAGCTTTTCCCCGCTTCATGTTCTTGATTGCATGTGCAACTTCTGCTGGAAGGACTGGAGGAACTCTGGTATCTTTCATGATGTCTGGAGTGCATGTATCATCCCTTTCATATAATTTGGAGTAGAAATCTTTCACTCTTGTCAAAATTTCGCCTCTATTTCTTGTTACAGAACCATCTTCTTTTCTCAGTGCCATAATCTGTTTTCTTCCCTTACTGAGATGTCCCTTTGCTATCTTTAGGCTTTGGTTGTTTTCAATTGCTTTCCTCACTAGTTCACAGTTGAATTTTCTTACGTCTTCAGTGATACTTTTTCTTACTGTCTTGCATAGCTCCATATATTCCACTTTGGAAGTCACATCTTCTTTAGTTGTCCTCATCTCTCTTCTTTTTTGCATCAACATTTTCGTTTTTCCTGATAATTTATTTACATGCAACTTGTTCTTCCGTTTATTTTTGTGGTGTAGTCAGCATAAAGACTCGCCAAGCTTTTTCAAGGCAATGGCAGACATAAAATGCAGGGAATTGGAACACGTAAAGAACGAAGATGATTTTTGAAAATAACGTGGGTGACATCACGAGCATATTACATGAATTTTTATCACGTAATTATACGGTGCACAGTGATGTGTTTCCATCTTTTAATAACGCATGCCAAACTATTGGTAGTTCAGTAGAGACTGTATCATTGCATGCCAGTTTCCTACATAGGATTTCCACTGTTTTCCTGATGGCGGTCTCTTTAAAATTCATGTAAGGGGAAATTCTTCTAATATACAGGAGCGGCCGAGCAATGCATGACTTCTCTGGCGAGGGCTGCATTTTGTATGTCCCGGTTCACACTTCTTACGTGTTCTTTACATCTTGTCTCCAAGGATCGCTTTGACATTCAGATATATATCTTTTCCGTGTTGTCAGGATATACCAACGGTATAGAGTACACACCCGCCTTTCCTTTCTCACACTCTATCTCCTTGCAACTTGATAGTATATGTGATAACGAGGTCGGGGACTTCATTAACAAAATCGCCTAGTAGGACGATGAGATACGAAGGATCCGTCACATATATCCCAGGCTTTACATATTGGTTAAATAATTTATTACGCAAATTAATAGCAATGAGGTCTTCGACACCGTTGTCACATATAATATTAAGTTGCATGGAGAGACAGTGTGAGAAAGAAAAGGCGGGTGTGAACGCTATGCCGTTGATATATCCTGACAACACGGAAAAGGTATATATCGGAATGTCAAAGCGAGCCTAGGGCACTAGATGTAAAGAACACGTACGAAAGTGTGTACCAGGACATACAGAATACAGCCCTCGCCAGAGAAGTCAGGCATTCCTCGGCCGCGCCTGTATGGAATAATATTAGAAGAATTGCACCTTACACGAATTTTAAAGAGACTGCTATCAGGTAAATAGTAGTAATCCTATCCAGAAAACTGGCATGCAGTGATATAATATGTACTGAACTACCAATAGTTTGGCATGCAAATTTTGAAGATGACAATCCGATTTTTGGCGTAAATGTGACAAGGATGGTAAGTCAGATAATATCCGAAAACTTGAAAATTTTCATCATCCTGGAGCGGGACTCGAACCCGCGTCTCCCAGAAAACGCCCGAGTATGCTAACCACTGCACCACCCAGAACGACCAAGTGTCAAGTTTCCGATCAATTTGAATATAACCATCACAGGATTCGCTAGTCGAAGCAACCGGCATTCATGTTTAGCTAATCTGGAGGTTAAGAATCTTATCCCGTGTTTGCCCGGAGAAGCAGATAAGAAAATTTTCATCATCCTGGAGCGGGACTCGAACCCGCGTCTCCCAGAAAACGCCCGAGTATGCTAACCACTGCACCACCCAGAACGACCAAGTGTCAAGTTTCCGATCAATTTGAATATAACCATCACAGGATTCGCTAGTCGAAGCAACCGGCATTCATGTTTAGCTAATCTGGAGGTTAAGAATCTTATCCCGTGTTTGCCCGGAGAAGCAGATAAAACATGAAAGAAATACGGGATTACGCCATATAATACAAATTTTGAAGATGACAATCCGATTTTTGGCGTAAATGTGACAAGGATGGTAAGTCAGATAATATCCGAAAACTTGAAAAAAAAATTTTTTTCATCGCCCTGGAGCGGGACTCGAACCCGCGTCTCCCAGAAAACGCCCGAGTATGCTAACCACTACACCATTCAGAACGACCAAGTGTCAAGTTTCCGATCAATTTGAATAAAGATGATAAATGCCGGTGGCTTCGACTAGCGAATCCTGTGATGGTTAATTCAAATTGATCGGAAACTTGACACTTGGTCGTTCTAGGTGGTGTAGTGGTTAGCATACTCGGGCGTTTTCTGGGAGACGCGGGTTCGAGTTCCGCTCCAGGACGATGAAAATTTTCAAGTTTTCGGAAATTATCTGGCTTACCATCCTTGTCACATTTACGCCAAAAATCGGACTGTCATCTTCAAAATTTGTATTATGTGGCGTAATCCCGTTATTTCCTTCATGAGTTTGGCATGCGTTTTTAAAAGATGAAAACATATCGCGGAGCAACATATAATTGCGTGATAAAAATTCGTGTAATATGCTCGGGATGTCCCCAAAGTTATTTTCAAAAATCATCTTTGTTCTTTACGTGTTCCAATTTCATGCATTTTTATGTCTAGCATTGCCTTGAAAAGCCTCCAAGTGGAGTGCGAAAGCTTGGCGAATCTTCATGCTCACTGCACCACAAAAATAAACGGATGTAATACGCTATATGCGTTTCATTAGTTTACAAGAAATAATAATGTTAACCATTTAAAGTACATCTTACACATCCCGTTTCAATTCCTTTTAGCAAGTTTTTTAAAGAAAAGTGCTTGCTTTTGTAGCAATAATATACCAACTCGGTCGTCTTACTGTGTACTCTGTCTCTGCAATTATTACACAGATTTGAAAATATTTTGTTGGAGTAAAAAAATTGAACCGTCATAAGACGACAAATACGTTTCGGTTTTTTCGTTGCGTAATTTGACCTCTTACCTCTGTTATCGAGGAAAGAAAATTGAAAAAATAAGTTTATAAGGTAACATTTGAAAGAAAAGCTATTGGAGAATGGGTAAGAACACTTAGACGGATAAAAGAGATATCGAAGAAAGAACATCCAAGAAAATAGCATGTAAGGAAACACTTGGAAGAAGAACAGCTAGAACTACCAGAAGGAGGATGTTTATATCATCATCATTGTAAACTATTATCAATCCACTGCTGGACGAAGGTCTCTCAAACTTTCCTCCACAACGGTCTGTCTTGTGCCAGTCTCCTCCATATTACTCTCGCATACTTTCGAATTTAATCCACCCATCTCCCATGTGGTCTTCTTCTGGGTCTTTTCCTGCCCCTTGGAATCCAATCTAAAATGTCGACTGTCTATCGATGGTCTGAGTTGTCTGCAGCCTTTCCAGCCCATTGGCATTTCAAGGATTTAACTCTGATCATGATGTCTTCCACTCTTGTCATTTTCGGATTCACAAGTTCCTCTTCTTATCTCTCCTGGTTACACCAAGCATGCACCTCTCCATGCTACTTTGAGTTGTCTGCAACCTTTGTATGCCTCTTTTAGTTAAGGTCCACGTCTCTGCACCAAACGTAAGCACTGGAAGGATGCATTGATCAAACACTTTTCTTTTAAGACATATAATGGCATATTGCTCTTCAAAATTATGCTGTTTCTTCCAAAAGCTCTCCAGGCAAGTTTTGTACGCAGATTAATTTCTTCATCAATGTGACCCTCACTTGATATTTGCTGTCCTGCACTACGAGAAGGCGGGGTTGACATTTGTCATGGAGAGGCTTACGCATCACCTGACCTTACATGCCGGATGTTTATATACGTTGATATATATACATCCTCGCCGCCTCGGTGGCGCAGTGGTCTAAGCGATGGCCTCTAATCATTCGTCCGAACGGGGTCCGGGTTCGAATCCCGGTGAGCATGGATGTTGTGTTTGTCTTACGGCACTGGCTCTCTCCGTTCCCTGGACCCAGTGACCCTAAATTAGGGACGGGCGACTGCTTATAGCCCATTGAGTTGCTCACGGTGGTCGTTAAACCTCCAAAAAATATATATATATATACATCCTCATTCTGAAAGAACATGGGAAACATAGGGATATAAGAATATACTCGTAAGGGCAACCGGAAAGAATGTAGAAGAAAGGAGGTCATAATGAAATACTTCGAAAAAGAACAATCAGAAAGAACAGCGGGAAATGAGGATATAAGGAAACACTTGGAAGAATTACAACTGGAAAGAACACGAAGAAATGCGGTTTTAAGGAAACACGTGAAAGAATTACAACGGGAAATAACATCGAAGAAATGCGGATATAAGGAAACAATTGGAAGCGGAACAACTGGCAAGTGCATCCGAGAAAAGAGGATAAAATGTAATACTTGGAAGAAGAACAACTGGAAATAATATCGAAGAAATGTGGATACAAGGACTTGAAAGAAGAACAACTGGAAAAAGCATCGAAGAAATGTGGATATAAAGAAAAAATTGGAAGAAGAACACCTGGAAAGAACATTGAACAAATGTGAATATAAGGACTTGAAAGAACAACAACTGAAAAGATTATCAAGAAATACAGATATAAGAAAATACTTGGAAGAACAACAGGAAAGAACATCGAAGAAATGCAGATATGAGGAAACGCTTGGAAGAACGACGACTAGAAAGAACATCGAAGAAATACGGATATAGGGAAACACTTGTAAGAAGAACAACTGGCAAGAACATCGGAGAACAAAGAATAAAAGGGAATACTTGAAAGAAGAACCACTTGAATGATCATCGAAGAAATACAGACAGAAGGAAATACTTGGAAGAAAAACAGCTGGAAAGGACATCGAAGAATTGAGGATATAAAGAAGCGCCTGGAAAAACAAAATAAGGATACTTTGATGAATTGAAAGGATATCGACCAAAAAAAAAATACGGTAGAAATTCGGACCGAGCTGGGACTGAAAAAAAACAAAAACAGTGAATAGTTGAAAATGAGAATCGTCGAGACAGAAACCTAAGATAACTGTAGAAGAGAGGAACATATCCATTTCTAAATGCAATAAAACTAGTGTGAAGACCGGAAGTCAAGAAGTAGGAACACAAAGAAAATGATGGGGGACCTAAGGGACAAAATAGTTGAGGATATAAACGAAGTAAAGGCGAAAAGAAAAGGTGCAAAGGACAGAAGGGCAAGAGTGAGAGGGATTGTTGGACCTACAAGCTTTTGCGACAAAAGCTTGCCAAAGGAACAAAGATATTTCGACGAATGTGTCGTTAATTATAATGAACTTCAGTTATACCTCTTGAGATGTTAATAAACTCGTGATCTTATTATATTTTCCATTTCACGCTTTCTTGTGTGTCAAAAATCGTATAAACTACACCTGAGAATTCGATGACGTCCCTCATCACTCAGATGATTTCGATGTACTGTATTTAACAAATATCTGGAACCTTTTAGAGAATAATGGCTTCTAAAATTTAACAAAATCACAATCTGGAAACTAAATCATATGTCCTTTTAATGCATAATGCATTTAGGTGAAAAGAAATAGTATCGATGGTAAGATTACACAAATCATAGTCATTCAGTGAAAGCCACAAGTGAGTAGAAATTAAAGAAACGCAAGGCAGCCTGATTTCAAACAGACATATTGGTCGTCCTATGGGAAAGGAGCAGAAAGCTTCTCGGAAAACTTCACTCTCCGCATAAAAGGTTGAGTATTCAACACTTAACTCTCCGACCACCACGGAACTGGCAAATTAAGAACAGCTTATTAGAAACAAACTTTAACCACACAAAACAAATGGAGAATTTAAGATTTCGAAAACACCTGGCATTTGCAATGCCGCAGTAAACAATCTAATCTGAAGGGCACTTTGTTCCTTAGTATAAATTGTAGTTCGTTATCTTCCCAAGCGTCTTAGTGAGGCTCCAAGCACCGCGGAAAGAGATGTTTGTTGCGTCTCTGTAATATTCGTGATAAAATAACAGAAAAGTTGTCTTCCACTCAATCCCGTCGTTTGGGCTGAACAATAACACTGATTTGAAAAATGATTCGCTTCATGTCATTTAAAATTTTACTTCTTTCAGCAGTTTACGCATTTGAAATACGATATGCAAAGCAATACATGAGTTGGTAGAATATTTTTTTTGAAGGAAAGAAAAATATATTTCAGAATACTGCTCGTACTAGTTCTTTCGAGATCACATGAACATCCATTGCTAAAAGGAGTCTCTCGTCGTTAATATAGGGATACTTGTTCCAGTAAAAGGAAAGAACTAAAGATGCAGGACAAACGCACCACTCATGTTTCATTCTAGATTCGAACCATGTCCCGACTTGGCAGATTATACAGAAGAACGCGACTCAGTACACTCTGCCACGGAAATGTCATGTACTTTTGGAGCTTTAGATTCTTAATTCATGTTTTCCTTCTGACCACCTCATAAAAATATAAGCTCACTGCATAAAATAATGTGCTGACTGCATAAAATTAGGAGCCCACTGCATAAAACCAAGAGCTCACTGCATAAAATTAGGAGCTCACCGCATAAAATTAGGAGCTCACTGCGTAAAATTAGGAGCTCACTGCATAAAATTAGGAGCTCACTGCATAAAATTAGCTCACTGCATAAAATAATGGGCTGACTGCATAAAATTAGGAGCTCACTGCATAAAATTAGGAGCTCACTGCATAAAATTAGGAGCTCACTGCGTAAAATTAGCTCACTGCATAAAATTAGGAGCTCTCTGCTTAAAATCAGGAGCTCACTGCATAAAATCAGGATCGCACTGCGTAAAATCGTGAGCTTCCAGCATAAAATTAGGAGCTCACTGCATAAAATCATGAGATAACTTCATAAGTGGCAAATATTTAAGAACACCCAATATCGATTAGATTCGATGCATTCCCTCTGACGTACCACCTACCTAATAAGCTGTAGGACACAATTTAACCCTCAAAACAGCGGCCAATCGGCAAGGCATCGATTTGATGAGGTGGCGATAGGTATGCTGGGGTATCTGGTACCATAATGTCAATAGCAGGTTCTCCAGTTCCAGCACATTTCGGGGTGGTAATGATTTAGCTCGAACCCGCTTTTCCAAGCGGAACCAAAAATGCTCAGTTGGGTTCATGTCAGGTTAATTTCGAATCCAGGGTATTTAGAGAAAGTCACCAGCATGTTCCTCGAAACACTCCTTGACGATTCTGCTTGTGTGACATGACGCATTATCCTGTTGGTAATTACCATCCCCAGCAGGGAACACAGTTGCTATGAATGGGTGAACTTGATCCGCAATGACGTTTAGATACCTGACAGCTGTCAGGAATTTTGCTATTGGGATAATGGGGCTTAAAGTGTCCCACGAAAGCATCGCACACAGTATAAGATCGCCGCCGCTGGGCTCTGTTCGCACAACAGTAGATCCAGGTGCAACAGCGTCCGTTGATAATCGGCGTATCCGCACTCGGCCGTCTACGTGATGCACCAGGAATCCTGATTCGTCAGGCGAGGCCACTTTCTTCCAATTATCCACGATCCAATCTCGATTATCTTGGGTCTATATCATGTGCCGTTGGTGATGACGTGTAGTGAGCATATGGACCGGACTGGGTCTTCGGCTACGCAGGCACTTGTGCAGAACGCGGCGATGAACTGTGTGCTGTGACACACTGCCCTTATCACCACTGTTGTTGCTGCGGGTGATTTGTCGCAGTGTGGCCCTGCGGTGGGTGTGAACAGTCCGCGACACTATACGCTCTTTTCTGGCATCAATGAGCTGCGGACGGCACACGGATGGACGATATGTGCACCACGTTTGGTGCGTACTCACTACAGCGTCACGTGAACAACCCACAAGCCGCGCCGTTTCCGATGCCGTAATTCCCAGGCGCCGTGCCATTACAATTTGTCCTTTGTCAAACTCCGATAAATCGGCAGCTTTTCGCATTCTAACTCCGTACACTCTACTAACCGAAAGCCGATCCTCGGGCTGTATATATATACTGTTCTGTGAACATCACCTGCGCCACCGTTCGGTCTCTAGGCGAGCTCATTTCTCTAGGCTAGGGATGGTCATAATGTAATAGCTCATTGGTGTATAAATGTAACGTTGAGATGGCTTTAAAACAAACTCACTCTAAAAGATTCAAACGTGAAAGTCACGGATGGCTTAGTGGTTAGTGTTCTTGACTACCAAACGCAAACGAATGGACATCCGTTCGATCCCAGTTGGTGACAAATGCTAAACTTCGTCTGATTGATTGGTTTGATTGGAGGTTTAACGACCACCGTGAGCAACTCAATGGGCTATAAGCAGTCGCCCGTCCCTAATTTAGGGTCACTGGTTCTAGGAAAGGGAGAGAGCCAATGCCGTAAGACAAACACAACATCCATGCCCCACCAGGATTCGAACCCGGAACCCTTACTGACGAATGATCAGAGGCCATCGCTTAGACCACTGCGCCACCGGGGCGGCAAACGTCGTCTGAATATCTGCCGTGTCTCGTACGAGCAGGTTAAGAACACAAACCCTGGGTACTGACCCTTGGTTAATATTTAAAAACGTCTCTTTCTTCCCCCTTCTCTCTGCCCACACTTTTAGGGAATTCACTGGGATATACTTTGACTTTGTGTGACATCAGTCGCTCCTACGATGCTGCATAGTAGCTATGTCTACTGTTCTCTCTCTCTGTCCACCTTCCATCTGATCGTGGGACCCTAGACTCAACCTACTTAGTTCCAGTTCCATCTCCTGCCAAAAAGCCTGTAGAGGCGTAGCTGGCTTGGAGTCTAAACCTTCTCTTTGGATGTAAGTCCCTACAAGGGAATGGGTTGTTGAGGCATGGATTAAGGCGTGCAAAAAGCGTAGATGTTGGCGTTGAAGAGGTCGATACGAACCTTCGAAGACACTTTAGAATTAGGTATTCGTCTAGAGGAAAACGGCCTCCTTGTTTAGAAAATGTCGTGGATGAAGTGGCAGTTGCTATTGCTTACAAGGGAAGCAGGAACCCAGGCAAGGAATGCGTAATTTATCAAGGGTTTCCACAGTACTAACCAACCCGCTCACCGGTCCTTCCCAGTCCTGTTCACTGATTTCGGATTTTTCGATGTCCGGATATTTTAGTATCCAAAACCCAGTTTTTTAGCATTCGAATAGTCGGAACTCCGGATTTCAAACTTCGTTATTCCGATTTCGGATTTTTTTATGTCCGGATATTTTAGTATCCGAAAACCGGTTTTTTTAGCATTCGAATTGTCGGAACTCCGAACTTCGTTATTCCGATTTCAGATTTTTCGATGTCCGGATATTTTAGTATCCAAAAACCGGTTTGTTTAACATTCGAATTGCCGGAACTCCGGATTTCAAACTTCGTTATTCCGATTTCGGATTTTTTATGTCCGGATATTTTAGTATCCGAAAACCGGTTTTTTTAGCATTCGAATTGTCGGAACACCGGATTTCAAACTTCGTTATTCCGATTTCTGATTTTTCGATGTCCGGATATTTTAGTATCCGCAAACCGGTTTCTTTAGCATTCGAATTGTCGGAAATCCGAAATCATTATTCCGATTTCGGATTTTACGATGTCCGGATATTTTAGTATCCGAAAACCGGTTTTTGTAGCATTCGAATAGTTCGAAATCCGGATATCCGGATTTCAAACTTCGTTATTCCGATTTCGGATTTTTCGATGTCCGGATATTTTAGTATCCGAAAACCGGTTTTTTCGCATTCGAATTATCGGAACTCCGGATACCCGGATTGATGATTAAGAAGACGCAAACGAAGTTTTACAAAGAACGAACAAAAGAAATGACAGCTGGTTATTATTGCAAAACCGGCTAAATCAGGTGTCTCCAACTCACTGGCACTTATAGTGTTTGTGAATAATTCACTAGGCCACAGGGGCAGTAAAGAAAGAAAGAAAAAAAAGATTAAAAGAGATAACCGGATTTCGAAATTCGGAATTCATGCGGCAATCCAGATTTCGGATTTATGTTTCGGATATTTTGAAATCCGGATTTCAAAATATCCTGTTTTTGACAGCACTAGTCCTTACTCCTTGAGATTTCTGGCTTTGGGATAACTGAAAGACAGAATTTACAGACACTGCATAAGCTTTCTTTCTTTCTTTCTCTCTTTTTCACCTCTTTTTCTCGCTTCTCTCCCCCTCTCTCACACTCTACTTCCCCACCCCTTCATCTCTACTTTTCTATCACCATATCTTCACCTCTACTCAATCTCGTCCATCTTTCACCCCGATTCTCTACCCCCCCCCCATATCTCTCTCTCTCTCTCTCTCTCAGATCTGTAAACGAATATTAGACGTAAAGTGGCCGATATGTATCACGACATGCTGGCAGCAGCCCTGTCATATATGTACTTTTCGCCCTATGCAGCATGTCATCTCTTCTGATTGCCAGCATTTTTAAACAGATTTGCCCTCAAACGTTTTTGCTCTCAATAAGCACTAAATTCACGCACATCTCTTGTTCATTTGCACCTGCAACGCCATTGTTCCCCTAGCGGGACAATTTTGAACAATTTTTCCCGCTAAATGATTTCTTTGCTTTTCCCTTCAGCTATCTACCAAGCTTCGTCGCGATATCTACATTTCTTCCTTTTCTAGACATGTGAGAATAAGAATGCTTATTCTATAACCTTATATGAACGTTTTGTAAATTTAGGTTGATCTTCTTGGTGAACTGCTCGGGCATCCCATAGTGGTTCAAGAACTTGTGAAAGTGGCTTGGAACAGGAACTTTTTCCAGGCCTCCTTCCAAATCCCCATGCCAATCCTGTTCTCCGGATACAGAGTTCTCGAAGGAGGGAACCTCAAGGTCCCCAACTTCGGGAACCACAAACAAGGCTTCGACATCCCAGCAAAAACTGTCTTGCTGGGCCAGCAATGTCCCAGCACTGTGTTGCCGCTACCGAACCGTCAAAAAAGGTCCGGGAGGCCAACAGAAGGGCCAGCAGTTGTGATATGCCACAACAGCGCCATCAGTTATCCATCACAGGCAGCAGCTGCCACAAGTGGCCCCTCAGCGGCCCTGCAAGCACGTGCCAGAAATGATGGCCAGCCTATTGTGGTCTGCTAGTTTCCCAGCAGTAGCAGCCAGCAATAACGTGATGGCTTGCCGAGTCTTGTCCACCAATTTCCCAGTAGTAGCCATAAAAAAATTAAAAAAAAAAAAAAAATCAAGGATAGCCGTGGTTTCCCAAATCTAAAACTTTTTTCACCTTTACAGACACTACTGAATTACAGCACTACGCTGGGGAAATTTTTTCAACAGACCGGAAAAGCGTCCCTTTGGATCTGGGTGCATACGAACCAAGACTGGCGGATTGGGAGGCGAGCTCTCTACCTACGGGGCTGATTTGCCACGCACGAGCGTGTGCTTGAAGCTGAATCTCTTTCTTGCGGAATGTGTAATCGAATGTTTCTGCCTTTAATTTTACAATATTGCGAGGTATTTTTTATAAATGTCAGTTTCATATAATTCATAAATTTATTTCTTCAACGTAACGATAGTTTTTTTTACCTTAAGGGAACTTCACTTATTTTCAAGGAATGAACCAATTTAAAAGCGTATTCCAAAGTTTTGTGCTGTTCTTATCTTCTTGAAAGGCGATTGTTGAATGAATATATTTAGTCGTTCATATCTAATTCTGTTACATTTTTAACGTTGTATCTTTCCTTTCCGTTGTCCGAAGCTACATTTGTTTTAAAGAGGAAAGATATTTTATTTTACTTCTCGTTATTTTTAGTAGCGAATTCCTCAAGTCTTGTGTATTCAACCTATGAATGAGTACATTATATCCACATAGCGTTGCTTTTTTTGCACTTCTTCTTTCAAATAATTAATAAATTTTGTACGCGTGTAATTTTTCTTTTTTTCCAACAAACGTTTTTAATGTTTTCCCAGGACTGTTGTTTCAAGCGGTTTCAAATTATTTCTTGTTATTCATGGGAATGGAGTGGGTGTATTTCACGGCTGTAATCTAGTATTTCATGGCTTAATCTGATATCTTCGTCGACTTGGCATTTCATTAGGAAAGTAATTAGCCTCTCTACATGTGGCTTTTTCTTCTTAACAACCACTAAAATAACACGATGGCGACAGCGTCGTCTTCAACTAACTGATACCATGAGAAACACAGCACTTGTTCCTTCTGCGCATGCGCAGTCCCTTTGCTTCCAACTGGTGTTGGGGTTTCATCGGTTGCTAACTACGGGCAACTAGTGGCACTTGCTTGGTGGCCCACAATTCACGGCGATGCTGCAGGGCCATCAATAGCTCGCCAACTAATGGCCATCAGTTTCCCAACACTTGCTGGGATCGGTCACCCTCCTTTTCTTCTGATGAGGAATTGTATCCATGGACAATTAGAAAGCTCCAAATGATTCTTCTAACAAAGAGGAACTAGTGTCTCTACCTGAGCATAGCCTTCTAAGGAGTGGAATCCCTTTGTTTAGCTTACTGCATAAACTTGTTCACTTTTTCATTGTCCTTTTTTCTGTTTTATACACAGGCGGATATTTAGTACGTTTTTATTACAGTTTTAAAACTTTATTTTTTGAGATATTCTGGGCTCACACCTAATTTTTCCTTTCACGGGCAAAGAGTTTTGAACTAGCATGTTCTTGACCCACTGCCGTAAATTTTATTTATTTATGTGGGAGGGTTGGGCACGTTCGCTATTGTTTGTGGTATTTTTTTATTCATTTTATTCATTTAATTTTGTAAAGTCCAATCATTAATGTAAATATATTGAGTTGGTGCGAATGAAATGTCTGGCAAAGTACCAGCATACTTGGACGACGAGAACGGAAAAGTAGGACAACTTACCTAGGCAAAATAATCCCCCTCGGCATCGACACATAGTTGCCATCTGCCCTGCAAGGCCATGATCCCGGAACAAAAATCGTTTTCTGGCTGGAATCCGAAGAAGTCATCAAGTGCACGTTAAAACTCGTTGACGGTCGTGAACTGTTTCCCTGAGAGGAAGCAATTCTAGGCTACAAAACCGATGATAGGCTGCCAAAGACAAGTCCGGCGAGTTAGGCAGGATGAAGCAGTGCTTCATAACACAAGGCACTTAGTGTCAGCATCGTTCGTTGTGCGACATGAGGACGGCCGTTGTCCTGGAGCAGAAGAACGCTATGTCTATTGACCAAAGCAGGATGTTTCTTCAAACATTTCCGGTGAATATGGTGTAATTCAGCACAATGACGTTCTATAGTGATGGTTTGGTCTCTTTCCCAGAAACTCCGATGAATTATACCGGCTGTGGACCACCAGACAAGGAGCATCATCTTCTTGGCAAAGAATATCTAACTGATAAGAAGGTAAGGCTCAGCGAGACGTAACTAGCGCCACTATATTATGCAGCAAAGAATTACTACACAGAAGCCAACATTACAGGCTGATGCCGCAGGATGCCGAGCAGACTGAGTTAGACTGAGCATGCGTGTTTGTGTTCAAAGAATGTAAACGCTTGTTTGTGTTGGCGTTTTGTTCAAAGGTTTTGTTGTTCTCATCTAGATCTGCGTTTATATTACAGCCATGAAATACACCCACTCCATTCCGATAATAACAATTCATGGAATGGAGTGGATGAATAACAAGAACAAATTTGAAACCGTTTGAAACAAATATCCTGCAAAACCATTAAAACAACGTTTGCTGAAAAAAAAAGCTATCGTTACGTTGAAAAAATTAATTTATCAATTATATGAAACTGACTTTTATGAAAAATACCTCGTAATATTGTAAAATGAAAGAGGGAAGCATTCGATTACACAATGCATACCAAACAGACAGCTTTAAGCATACACTCAATCGTGGCGAGTTAGTCCGGTCGGTAGAGAGCTCAGCTATCACGCCAGCGGCCCAGGTTCGAACCTACTCAGATACGAACGGATGTTTTTCCGATCTGTTGAGAAAATTTCTCCAGCGCAGTGCGTTTAATTTACAAACTTCGGAAGGGTAGAAAAAAAAATTGTAGCTTTGGGAAACTGCGGTTGTCTTTGCTTTTTTTTTTTTTTTTTTTATTATTATGGCTGCTACTGGGAAACCAGCCTCAGCATTTTTGACATTTAAGGTATATTGAAAATATGAAATTCATGCCAAGCAACCTGGTATTACTACGGTGCTTAAAGTGAGAATAAAACTGCTAAAATTTCCTTAAAATAATATTAATTGCTAATGTATATATTTGTTTCACCAAAAGAAGGGACAGGAGGGATACTCAGAAAAGAACAACAACAAAAAAAAATGCTTTAGTAGACCCAATGAGACCGAAGGAAACAGTCGCAGATCAAAGCTTAGCTTCCTTTCCGTGAAATAGGCTTCCCGTCCCGTGTCTCCTACGGTTTTTGCGCCTGAATGTTAACTTTCCCGCAGAGCATCTGCTGCCGCATTACATGGTGGCGCTGCTGTCGCCTGTTTTACATTATCTCTACGAGAGTTGAGCTTCTTCACGCGAAGCGTTTATATTCTTTGTTCTTGGTGTGCAGACATTCCTTAGCATGCTGTCCAGTACACTGTGCCATGCTTAAGCATTGTACAGATCGTTTCCGATAATCACAAAGAACACACTTCTCGTCGTTGGTGAAGATTGGATGCAGTAGAGGTTCCTGTCCCGGAAAGCAGTTACGTGCAAACTCCCAAATCCCTAGTCTTGTTGGAAGTTGTCAACTAAAGCTGCAACCACATGTCCAGCTTTTTGACCTTACACCCAGACGTCGATGAACTGTCGTGTGGTGGACACCTATCTCTGCCGCTATCTCACGACACGTTTGTAGGGGGTCCGAATCAACCACACGTAACAGGACATCGTGAGGAACAGAAACGGGTTGGTGACCACGTGGTTCATTTTGCAAGCCACGTGACGTCCAAACAAAAACCACGCCTGAACCTTGTTCTTCTCACACGTGCTAGCTATTTGTAGTAACTCTGTGACGTAATATCCGCAAAACCTGTAGGTGGTTCCATTCTGCTGGGGTGGGAGCCTGTCTCCACTTCTCGTTTCCGCAGGACATTTCATTCGCACCAACCCAACATACCTTTCTGTCTTTAAACTGGTCAAGGCAAACGGCAGATATTCACATAAAACAAAGTGGTGTTACTGAGACTTTGTAAATCGAACTTTTTAAATCGAGTGGTGTAAGGCTGTGGAGATCAATATGGGAATTGAAAAGGTTTATGAAAATCGAATCAGCAATGTCGGAAGATGGATGAAGTGTTTTGAAGTAGGTGAAACCCCTCAGTGGAAGACACACAAAACAGCGGAAGGTCTTTAACTGCGGTCGTCGACGTTATAGAATTCATTCGAAGTTATCCACATTTGACCAATGGGATGTTCTGTTATGCACTGTATTGTGGTCATCATAGTGTTATGGAGACAATTATTCATAACCTGGGTTATCGAAAAGTGTGTGCAAAGTGGATTTCGTAACAATTAACCCCCAGAATTATCTGAACGAAGGTGTCTATGTGTGCAGAGAACAGTTGGGGACGTTTAAAGCAAACTAGGACATACATGGGTTATCCAAGATAATGGAAACCCCTCACTGAAAACAGTGACTTTAGTATGTGCTGCTTTTTGAGTTAAACTAACATGTAGCTACAATTTTTTGAAAGGTTTGATTTTAATCTCAAAGGTCTGTGTGATTGCATTGTAAATCGGTGTTTGCATAATTTCGTTCCAGGTGAAGGCACAGTGAGTGACCGGTCGGAGTTCCAAAGAGGGCAGATTGTAAGAGCTCGTCTGATTGGTGAGTCGGTAACCACAGTGGTACAGGTATTGGCGGTATCGATAGGTACCGTGTCGAAGGTCATGACAGCATACAATATTCACGACACAACATCATCTGCGAGACACAACTGCGAAAGGAAAACCAAACTCACTGCGAAAGACAGGAGGATATTTAAGAGAATTGCACCGCTAGGAAGAAGACCGCGGCGACGAAAGTGACTGCTGAGCTTAATGCACATCTCCAAAACCCAGTGTCGACCCATATCGTGCGAAGGAAATTGCATAAGCACAATATTTACGGCAGAGCTGCGATTGCAAAACCCCTGGTCTCACAGGTGAATATGAAAGGGAGACTACAGTGGTGCCAGGAAAATAAAACGTGGGCTGCGGATCAATGGAAACATGTTTTGTTTTCCGCTGAATCACATTTCTCACTATTCCCCACCACAGGACGCGTTTGAGTGTGGAGAACCCCCGCAGAAGCCTACAACCCAGACTATCTCCTTCCTACAGTGAAACATGCGAGCGGTTCGGTAATGGTTTGAGCCATGATCTCGTGGTTTGCAGCGGGTCCCATTATCACCTTACACGGACGGTTCACTAGCTGTGACTATGTCACCCTTTTGGCCGACCATGTGCATTCAATGGCATAGACATTGTTTCCGTCAAGGGATTGCACCTTTCAAGATGATAACGCCCCGATTCACAAAAGTCGAACTGTTCAATCATGGTTTGAGGAACATGAGGATGAAGTTGCACACCTTCCCTGGCCTGCACAATCACCGGACTTAAACATCATCGAGTATCTATGGTCTGTGTTGGAAAACAGAGTGCATTCCCATTATCCTCCTCCGGCGTCTATCAAGGAATTGGAGCAGCTTCTGCAGGAAGAATGGTACAACATACCACTTACCACCATCCAGGACTTGTATGTGCCCATTCCAAGGATGATGCAAGACGTTTTAAAAGCCAACGGTGCTCCCACATCATATTAGGTGCGTAACACCTATTTTTTCAAGGTGTTTTCATTATTATGGACAACCACTGTATTTCTCTCTAGTGCGGTCATTAGAGATGAAACTTGCGCATTCCTCTTTGACTCTTAGACAAGACTACATACTATGCAATGGTGACATAAGGTCACGCCTAAGTTTAAGAACTTCAAAACCAGCTTCAAAAAAAGAAAGTGATGGTGGCAATCTTCTGGTATGTCAAAGGCATAGTTGATTGTATTGAACTAGGTGGCACTGTCAACAGTCCTCGCTACAATGAGACACCAAAGAAGCTCAGGGAAGGTATCCGCTGAAAGAGACGAGTCATGCCTCTTCGTTCTACCCACTTGCACCTTGACGACCCCTGACCTCACACCTCACTTGAATTACCTCGGGGTATTGCTAAAATGCATTAATCACATATCACCCATACAGCCCTGATTTATCACCTTCCGATTTTCACCTGTTCGGTAGCAAGTATCAAAGACTCCGTAGTCAGTGTTCTGCGGATGCACATCCAGTCAAGTAGGCTGGGTAATCGTGGACCAAACAACAATCCCGGATTTTTTTCCTGAACTCGGTAAAATGTTGAATTGAAAGGTGGCGCAAATACTTGGTTTTTGCGGTGAACTATTTTGAGTGGCAGCAAGACCGTCGCTAGCAAGGAGCTCGGCGCCCCTCCTGAAAGGCCAGGAAGTCCCACCCCGGAAAATATACGTTAATGAAAAACCAGTGCTTTCATTTTCAGCAAATTATGAAAATTACTCTTGTGTTTCTCATTACAAGCATACAGACAGATATATTTAGTTATTTAACTACAATTTCATGCCACACCCCAACAAAACAGAATTTAGTCTATACACATCTGGTACTACATCTACAATCATACTAAACAACAAAAGTCCAAGAATACAGTAGTACCTATAAATGTGCAAACAAAATTAATGAACGCAGGCTTTTTATATCATAGAAATCAACGGTTGCACGCAGCACACAATGTAACCAAAGTAACTAAAAACTTGCAGCACTTCAAAAGTATAACTATTACAAAACTTCAAAAGTATAACTATTTCCATACAACTCGAATTTTGCAAATAACATCATATTTACATTGAAGTTCCAGAAAAACTGATACACCGGTCTAATGCCTGGTAGGTCCTCCACGGGAGCGCAGGACTGCGGAAGTACGACGGGGCATGGACTCCACTAGCTTCTGGAAATATGGTGTAGACAATGCACACCATACTTCCTGCAGAGCGTTTCACAATTCGTGTGCATTCCGAGGTCTTGCATTCCTGTGTTCGTTAGCGCGTTGCATGGCATCCCAAATGTGTTCTATCACGTTCAGATCTGGGGACTTGGGTGGGAATGGCAACACCCCAAACTCAGATGAATGCTCCTCTAACCATAATGCGGCGTCCCGACACCTGTGTGGAGATACATTGTGGTGTTGGAACAGGCCCAATCCATCAGCATGAATGCAGGACATGAACGAGTGTACCTCGTCCGAAAGGATGCGCACCTAGCGTTGGCCGGTTGCAGACTTTTATAGACGTACCAGGGATTCCAGTGAAGTCCAGCCAAACACACCCCATACCATTACGGACCCCCAACCCCACCAGCCGGTACAGTTCCCTGTTGACAGGCGGGATTCATGGCTTCATGGGGTATGTGTCACACACAAATCCTTCAATCTGCACGATACATTTGGAAACGCGACTCCTCAGACCAGGCTACTTGTTTCCAGTCACCAAGTGTTCAGTGGCGGTGTTGCCGTGCCCAAGAGAGGAGCATAGCTCTGTATCGTGCACCTATCAAGGGGACTCGAGTTGTGTCTCGGCTACCAAAGCCCATATCGTGCAGGATACGTTGCACAGTCCTGACGCTGATGCTTGTTGAGGCTCCTGCATTGAATTCCGATGATACCTGCGAGAGTGTCGCGGGAAACGATTCTTGACAGCCGACGATGGTCACGCTCAACCAATGTCTTTTTACGGCCACACTGGTATCGTAGGTTGGAGGTTTTGCCGGAATTCTTGTAGTCACAGTACACCCCTACATTGGTCGTCCGTGAAAATCCGAAGTTCGTTTCTTCCTCAGAAATACTATGGGCCATCTCACGAGCGCCAACTATGACACCGCGTTGAAAATCGCTTAAATTGTTATTACTTGTCATTCTCATGCCGAAAACAGCTCTGACAGCTGGCAAGGATGTCTATCGCTTTATATACGCACTGTCGGACGAAACCGAGTACTCGCATAGGTGACGTTGCTATGTATTTTGCATAAGCTCGTCTGTACCAGTTTTTCTGACACTTCAGTGTACATACTAACGAAGTAACATTTAAAAAAAGTTACATACTAAAATAAATTATTAAGTCATACAAACTGATAAAAGAAAGTGCGAACACTCTGTAGCCAATACATCAATAGTCTCACCACAGGGATCATAATCAAAGTAAATAATAACTACAACGCACCAAAGTAACAATATAATCCTTTGGTTTTAAATAAATTGAAGCACTGCAACAGATTCTTTATAACAAATCTTTGCGATGTAATGTGGCAAGGGAACCAGGAGAAAAGGTTAACAAATAGCCTAACGAGCCCTTAATCCCCCAAAAAAGAATCTAAAACGTCAAGGAACGATTTAAATACCAATTTGTGTGTATTTGCACTTCTATTAAAAAGGTAAAACTAAAATGACACCACAAATGTTGAATAATTTAAAAGGATTTATGAGGTGAATCAATAGGAGCAGTTGCCTTAATGATTCATTTTTCTTTCTAAGGAAAAAGAGGGGAAGCCGGAACTTACGTTGCGGAGAAGGTTAACACAATGTTCGTCACTTGGTAAGCAACTAGTGCGTTGCTTACCAAGTGACGAACCTGGTGCGCAACTACTATTTAAAAAAACCTTCAAACTGAAAAGAGGATATGTCCAAAACGAGACGACCAACTGTAAACATTTTTCACAGAATTGTGCAAGGGTAAACGCTAAATTGACTTACCTAAGCAACACTATGCTAGCTCCTATGGACTTATGCAAATGACGACCGTACATCATCGAGATTGCAGTGACGCGACCTTTGATAAGCCTTGTTTTGAGCAGGGTGCAGAATTGAAACTGTGACGTGCCTGCCCCGCAGGACGCACACGACATAAAGGCAGACAGCAGCAAGAACGAAAGTCTGCGTAGCTCAGTTGGCAGAGCGACTTGTTCCGGAATAAGTGGACTCGGCTTCGATCCCCGGCATGGACCAAAAATGACGGAGAAATTTACTTCGTTATAATGGCGCCCGAATGACCCGGCCGTTCTAGATCTCGCAATTGTGTGATGTTCTTTCCACACCGCGAGATAAGAAAAGTAAGAGAATCCCTTCTTAAGCGCTTCGAAAAATAAATGTGTGTGACGTTGCATTCCACACACCAGATTGACTGGGAGTTCTCAAGTGCACGTTCTACAGAGGATGGCTGCCTGCAACAATTCATGGTCACGGCTGACCCGTGGGACATGCCCCCGGCCCTCTTTCGGGGGGAGATGTGACGTGCCTGCCCCGCAGGACGCACAAGACAAAGAGGCAGATAGCAGCGATTTCGAACGTCTGCTTAGCTTAGTTGGTAGAGCGACTTCTTCCGGAATAAAGTGGAATCAGGTTCGATTCCCGGCGTGTAACAAAAATGACGGAGAAATTTACTTCGTTATAAAATTTAAGCCGGGTTGTGAGTGGAAGAATGTCTTGGCACCATCGCTTAGAAGACCCTTTACTTTAACCCTTTAACGACCAAGACTCTAAAATCCAGTATCACTCTAAATACCAAAACGCCCGAAGCTTCTCTGTTGTCTCACTTCTTTGTTTAGTAACAACAATGGTGACTGACCGTGACTCTTGCTGATCCCTCATAGATCGTGCAAATTTAAAGAACCGGTTAAGGTAGGAAATCTGACTCACTCTAGACAGGCGTTTTGGGCGATAAAAGGTTTAAGAGCGATCCGTAGATTGGAAACGGCAATCGCAAGATGTGGAAGCAAGATGTCTCAATGCGCCGTCCCGGTGGCGCAGTGGTCTATGCGATGGCTTCTGTTCATTCGTCCGAGATGGGCCCGGGTTCGAATCCTGGTGAGGCATGGTTGTTGTGTTTGTCTTACGACACTGGCTCTCTCCCTTCCCTGGAACCAGTGGCCCTAAATTAGGGACGAGCGACTGCTTATAGCACACTGAGTTTCTCACAGTGGTCTTTGAATCTCCAAATAAGAAAATGGCTGAATGCGTTGGGGCAAATCAAGTGGTCGTTAAATCCCCAAATAAAAAAATGGCTGAATGCGTTGGGGCAAGTCAAGTGGTCGTTAAATCCCCAAATAAGAAAATGGCTGAATGCGTTGGGGCAAGTCAAGGGGTCTCTAATCCCAGAAGACAGTGTCAGGAAACCGGAATAGTTACCAGAAGGACATGAACAATGACTCCCATGAGCCACAAGTCAAAAACGACCGGTATTTGTCTCGAACAACTCATCGCCGTAAGGAGTCGACACCCAGGTAGTTCTCGCATGAGCTTTCCTCTGCTACGGGAACCGCGATATTAAGGCAAAAAAGTTTACTGGAGACTCAACGAGAGAAGTGTTTATGCAGGAAAACCAACTGTCTGTTTCTCACTCGCCACATTGCACAGAAAGTTTTGTCTGATGAATTGGGCCCGGTGGCGCAGTGGTCCAAGTGTTGGCTTAGGCCTTTCGTCCGTGAAGGGTTCGAGTCCCTGTGAGGCATGGATGTTCCGTTTGTCTTACGGCACTTGCTCTCTCCTACTTTACCTGGAACTAGTGGCTTTATTAGGGACGGACAACTGCATATAACTCATCGATCTGCTCACTCTGGTCGTTAAACTTTCAATAAAAAAAAAATGGGCCTGACAGCATCACCTCCTGATCAATGAGCCTGTGTTCTCCTCAGTGACTAGTCGCGGTACAGCCTAAACGCAGATTCTTGACGTTTGGACATTTGGAGAGAAAACAGGAAGCAGAAATCTTTCTTACCTGTAACACTTACCGAAATTGTAAGTTTTAAGAGAGACAGGAAGCAGAAATCTTACCTGTATCACTAGAAAAATTGCACATTTGGAGAGTGACAAGAAGCAGAAACTTCACCTGTAAGGGAAAATGTACATTTGGTGAGAGATAGGTAGCAGAAATATTACCTATAACACTAGGAAAATTGTACGTTTGGAGAGAGAAAGGAAGCAGAAATCTTACCTGCAACACTAGGGACAAATCTTAACTGTAACACTATTGTACATTTGGAGAGAGACAGGAAGCAGAAACGTCTCCTGTAACACTAGGGAAATGTACATTTGGTGAGAGATAGGTAGCAGAAATATTACCTATAACACAAGGAAAATTGTACGTTTGGAGAGAGAAAGGAAGCAGAAATCTTACCTGCAACACTAGGGATAAATCTTACCTGTAACACTTTTGTACATTTGGAGAGAGACAGAAAGCAGAAACATCTCCTGTAACACTAGGGAAAATGTACATTTGGCGAGAGATAGGTAGCAGAAATATTACCTATAACACTAGGAAAATTGTACGTTTGGAGAGAGAAAGGAAGCAGAAGTCTTACCTGCAACACTAGGGATAAATCTTACCTGTAACACTTTTGTACATTTGGAGAGAGACAGGAAGCAGAAACGTCTCCTGTAACACTAGGGAAAATGTACATTTGGTGAGAGATAGGTAGCAGAAATATTACCTATAACACTAGGAAAATTGTACGTTTGGAGAGAGAAAGGAAGCAGAAATCTTACCTGCAACACTAGGGACAAGTCTTATCTGTAACACTATTGTACATTTGGAGAGAGACAGGAAGCAGAAACGTCTCCTGTAACACTAGGGAAAATGTACATTTGGTGAGAGATAGGTAGCAGAAATATTACCTATAACACAAGGAAAATTGTACGTTTGGAGAGAGAAAGGAAGCAGAAATCTTACCTGCAACACTAGGGATAAATCTTACCTGTAACACTTTTGTACATTTGGAGAGAGACAGAAAGCAGAAACATCTCCTGTAGCACTAGGGAAAATGTACATTTGGCGAGAGATAGGTAGCAGAAATATTACCTATAACACTAGGAAAATTGTACGTTTGGAGAGAGAAAGGAAGCAGAAGTCTTACCTGCAACACTAGGGATAAATCTTACCTGTAACACTTTTGTACATTTGGAGAGAGACAGGAAGCAGAAACGTCTCCTGTAACACTAGGGAAAATGTACATTTGGTGAGAGATAGGTAGCAGAAATATTACCTATAACACTAGGAAAATTGTACGTTTGGAGAGAGAAAGGAAGCAGAAATCTTACCTGCAACACTAGGGACAAATCTTATCTGTAACACTATTGTACATTTAAAGAGAGACAGGAAGAAGAAACTTCACCTGTAACACTAGGGAAAATGTACATTTGGTGAGGGATAGGTAGCAGAAATATTACCTATAACACTAGGAAAATTGTACGTTTGGAGAGAGAAAGGAAGCAGAAATCTTACCTGCAACACTAGGGATAAATCTTACCTGTAACACTTTTGTACATTTGGAGAGAGACAGGAAGCAGAAACGTCTCCTGTAACACTAGGGAAATTGTACATTTGTTGAGAAATAGGTCGGAGAAATCTTAAATGTAACAGTAGGGAAATTGTACACTTCGAGAGAGACAGCAGGCAGAAATCTTACCTGTAAAACTAGGAAAATTATACATTTAGAGAGAGAAAGGAAGCAGAAATCTTACCTTTAACACTAGGGATAAATCTTACCTGTAACACTATTGAACATTTGGAGAGAGACAGGAAGCAGAAACGTCACTTGTAATACTAGGGAAATTGTACATTTGGTGAAAGACAGGAAGCATAAGTCTTATCTGCAACACTAGGGAAATTGTACATTTGCTTAGAGATAGATAGCAGACATCTTACCTGCAAAACTAGGGAAAATGTACATTTGGAGAGAGAAAGAAGGCAGAAATCTTACCTGCAACACTAGGGATAAATCTAACCTGTAACACTGTTGTACATTTGGAGAGACAGGAAGTAGAAACGTCACCCGTAACACTAGGGAAATTATACATCTGGTGAGAGATAGGCAGCAGAAATCTTAACTGTAACACTAAAGAAATTGTACACTTCGAGAGAGACAGGAAGCAGAAATATTACCTGTAACACTAGGGAAATTGTACATTTGGTGAAAGACAGGAAGCAGAAGTCTTACCTGCAACACTAGGGATAAAACTTACCTATTGTACATTTGGAGAAAGACAGGAATCCAAAAATTCACCCGTAACTCAAAGGAAATTCTACATTTGAAGAGAGACAGGAAGCAGACATCTTTCCTGTAACACCAGGGAAATTGACACCTACGGTGGCAGAGCCTCCTAGTTCATCATGTTGGATGAAGCACGCCCCTGTATGTGTTTCCAGTTGTCAGTCTGACACCTGCATAGTGCATAAATGACTTCTAATTGTCCTATGTACGGATTTTTAGGTGTGCTATTCGCCCCAGTTAATTTTTATGGGTATTAACGCACTTCTCCATACAGCTCAGATAGTTGACGAAAACCTAGAGAGTAAAGATGTTCACAGGATAGAATGGCCCGCGAGATCTCTGGACGTGAACCCAACAGAGCATGTCTAGGATTCTCTGGAGCAATTAGATGTCTCCATCGGCCTACCCTTCCCAGAACACTAACGCCTTTGTGAAAAAAATTGCACTTATTACCTCAAACTAGCATTCACAGCTTTGTGAATAGCATGAGGGCTAGTTGTGCGAGCTGCATCGTTGTTCGGGGTAATCACACATTCTACTGGCCCCTCGAAATTCACGCCAATTGCTGTATCGCTTTTGAACCGCCATGCTGTCACGCGCGTGCTTCTTCTTCATGAGGCGATGGCATTCCTTTTTGTTATGTGTTGCTGTGTTAACGATATACTGTACATTATATTGACAAAAGTCACCAGACACCTAGAAGAGAAACATAAGATAGCAGGATAGCATTTATTGACATACATTAGGACGGCGTCGGTCCACCTTTAGCCTTATTGCATGCACTGACTCTTCGAGACATGCTTTCTACAAGGTTTTGGAACACAGCGATAGGTATGCACTTCCATTCAGTACATAATGCTGCCGCTAACTGTTGCTTAGTAGTAGGCCTTGGTTCCAAACTTCTGATGCGGCGCTCTAATTCATCGCATAGGTTCTCTATAGGGTTAAGATAAGGGCTCTGTAATGGCCAGTCCACACACGATAAGGAATTATCGTTAAACCACGCCGTAACAGTCCTATTATTCCCAGTGAGATGCCCAATACTGTACGTCTCCCTCTTATGTTTTCTTATGATAAATTAGAATAAAGCGATTTTGAAACCTTGCTTTATGGCACGGTGCATTATCCTTCTGGTGCCAACAAGGCTCGCTTCCATAGTATTGCACATAGAGTTGGTAGGGCATAATTGTCCATAACATCGAGGTAAACTTTCTGGTTAACAGGTTTGTCCACGATAACCAATGGGTTGGGACCATACCACCAAAAACACCAACACACGAGTACACTGCCAGCTCCAAACTTAACCGTAGGACATTAGATTGTGGTAAATAGCATTCCTCCGGCTGCCGCCATACCCACACATGGTCATCAGACTGATGGATTGTGTATCTGGATTCATCAGTCCATATAAACCGTTTCATTGATCTACGGACAAAGATAAATGCTCTTTACACCATACTAAACGACGAGTAGCTGTCCGAGTGGAGATGAAAGGCTTTTGCGCAGCCGCACGACCTCGGTAACTCATGGATAGAAGTTCTCTGCGAATAGTACGTGTACATACCGAGGTTCCAGCATTGTTACTCACCTGTACTCTGAGGTCTTGTTCACTTCTCCGTCGATTAGCTGTAACGACTCTCCTGAGGCTTCAACGTTCTCTATCACATGATTTTCTTTGGTCAGCCGGTACGTTTTGCTGTTTCAGGAACGCCATGTGTCTTCCACTTATTCAGTACATCCAAGACAGTTGACTTTGATATGTTTAAACGCCTCTTGGTTTCTTTTATGGATAGCCAACTAATATGACACCCAACAATATTACCTTTCTCAAAGTCAGTTCTCTCCTGCCGCGACATTTTCCCTCAACCTCACAGTGCGATATGATCGCGGTCAGCTGCAGGCTTGTTTTTATACTGTTTTCGGCTGTACCGCACATCTTAACAACGAAGCGGATCCGTTCATTTGTTTATAAAGGGTTTTCCGGTGACTTTTATCAATATAGTGTATACCAATTGTCACTACACTCAATTGTTTGGATTTTGCGTTATCATGAATTTGTGTTTTTCACGTTAATTTTGGACAACAGTGTAGTTAATTTCCTACGAAGAAGTGGAAACCTTTTTAGCTAAGTATTATACACATATACCTGTAGGTGTTGAAAAATGGTGCTGAAGGGAGAGATAGCTTTTAACGTCTTCCTTTTCAATGATTAGCGGTCAGTAGGAGTGTATTTACTATGCTTATACGGGATAAAAGGTTTTTTGTAGCGTGAATTTTAGGGTCTTTGGTTTTGAATTGGGAAGGTCTAAGATTTTGGATCTCGAACACAGTAAGGAAAGCTACCTCCGAGCACCAGAGTCAGAAAATTCGCGTTTATAGATGGAGAAAAAAGTGGAACCGAAGACGAGGAGTAGAAAGGGTTGGAGTACGATAACTCTTCGACGGCATTCCGTGGATTCAAGGAGAGAGACTAAAATAATTAGCCAAAGCATTCTTTTTTCCATTCTAGTTGGGAGTTATTTTGCTTCCGGCTATAAAGAACCTGTAACTCATTAATAATGAAGGAAATTCAGAAAATGTGATTTTTTTGTTTATGCATTTCAAGGGTCATTTCCTTTCACCCACTTTCTTCATATTTTTAATTTCAAGTTATTGTTTTTACGTTCTGGAATGGAGATATTATTGGCTAGTGATGAAGATATTAACAAAAGGAAATAAAACATAAAGCGCAGTTCTGATGTCGCAGTGGTCTGGCTTCTGACCATCATCGGGATTTAAACCCGGGTTCGAGATGGACTCGGGTTTGAATCCCGGTGATGCTTGAATGTTGTGTTTGTCTTACGGAATCGGCTCTCTCTACCTTCTGCACGTTTGTTCTGCCGAGATTTTTTTACAGTATCTGTGTGATATCTACCGTCCCGAAGTCTTAATTGCCGCTCGGGACGGCGCAGTGGTCCAATTTTTTCCTCTGACCATTCGAACAAGGTGGGCCCGGGTTCGAATCCGGGTGAGGCATGGATGTTGTTGGTCTTACGGATCTGTCTCTCTCCCTTCCCTAGAACCAGTGGTACTAAATTAGGGACGGGCGATTGCTTATAGTCCACTGAGTTGCTCACGGTGGTCGCTAAAACCTCCATTCAAAAAAAAAAAAAAAGTTAAACAAAGACACACAAAGAAAATTCTGAATAGGTGGGAAATATGCACTGCCGGACAATTGCTAAAGACGGATTACAATAGCAACGATAGCAACCATAAAATGGAAGGCAGGAAAAGGTGGAAATTAGCATAAGTGCGGGATACAGTACGACGTGTTGTGCGTATGCAAATTTTGGATTGCCGAACTTGTTCGTGACGTCAAAGCGCTGATAAGAGATATAAAGGATTTGACGCGTATTGACCGTTGTTGTTCAAACGCAAAGTTGAAAGGGAAAGAATCAATTGACGAACTTGCAATTTTCAGTATGTCTTCCCGACATCACCTAGATGATTTTACGCGTGGCCGTATTTTTGGCAAGATTGAAGAAGGGCGAAAAATAACAGATGTTGCCAGGGAGTTCGTCATCAGCCACAGTGTTGTTTCAAGGCTTTGGAAATCATTTCAAACAAATGGAGAGTGTAGCAAACGTCACGGGGGAGGTCGTGTTCGCAGTACGACACCTGCAGAAGATTGGTACATAGTGCTATCAACAAAAAGACACCGGCGCAGCACAGCTAGTGAGGTAGCAAATCAGTGTATGGCTGCTACTGGCAAGCGGATTTCCCGAAAAACAGTCGCCAGACGTTTGCTTGAAGGAGGACAATACGCCCGCCGTTTTATAGTGTGCATCCCACCTTCCAGACGTCACCGTACCGCCCGTTTGCAATGGTGCCATCAACATCGCAATTGGACTGATAACAACTGGTCTGCTGTCCTCTTCTCAGACGAGAGTAAATACAGTCTATCGTCTGATTGTCGACGACAACTGATCTGGCGTGATAGTGGTACTGCATATTTTCCAGCAAACATACAGGAAAGGGACCGATATCCGACATGTAGTGTCATGGTATGGGCTGGAATCATGATCAATGGCCGTATGTCCCTCTATGTGCTTCCAACTGGGACTATGACTGGCCAACGATACATTAATGATGTTCTGCTACCTCATGTTCGCATGTTCCGTGGTGCTGTCGGTGATAGATTCATTTTCATGGACGACAACGCAACATGTCATCGAACAGTCGCTGTCCAGGAGTGTCTTGAGAGCGAGGATATTCAACGCCTCGTATGGCCAGCATGTTCTCCAGATGTGAATCCCATTGAAAATGTGTGGGATGCTTTGGGGAGGAGTCTTGCTGGTCGCCAATGCCCTCCAATAAACAAGGACACCCTCATCCGTGCACTGACAGAGGAATGGTATAAATTACCCCAACAGCTGCTTGATAATGTTGTGCAAAGCATGACACGACGTGTGGAATCTTGCATCGCCCTCCATGGTGGCCATATCCCGTATTGACATCTTACGCCGGATCGCCTGCGGACGGTAATTGCATTTTTTTCACGTTTACGTATTCTGCACAAAATGGCCTGTTTGTCCCTTGAACACGTTCCAAAGCCTTCTGGATTTCAGAGCACAATAAATTGTCTTTCTTGTAATGTTCTGGCATTCTGACATTATTTTATTTTACTTGGCATCCAACCACAGTTACTTTTTTATGCGCTATATAGCCGTTTATTATCCGTCCTTAGCAATTGTCCAGCAGTGTATAATCTGTAGTTGAGCACAGATTCTCCAAATGGATTTTTGACTACATGGTTCTGGGACAAGTACTACTCTAAGAAGCACCGTTATTTAGTAAATTTCAGCTTAGTTTTTAAAAACCACGTTCACGACAATATAACAGTTAAAAAATAGTTATATGCAAAGTGGCATTACTTTTAGTACACTGTAAAACATTTACTGAAGATTTTACGGTTTTAAACCGTTTTCCAGGGTGCCAACACAAAACCGTAAAATCTACAGTTTTATGCAGTGTTGGAGCAAAGCTATTGCTTTGCTCCAACACTGCATTTAATAAAGAAAACAGCACAGAATTTGGCTGGAGTGAATCACAGTCCAAATAATCACGAAAACACAAAATTTTGGCTGGAACGAATGTGTTGATTGTGTTGGAGCAAAGTTATAGCTTTGCTCGAACACTGCATTTAATGAAGAAAACAGCACAGAATTTGGCTGGAGTGAATCACAGTCCAAATAATCACGAAACACAAAAAATTTGGCTGGAACGAATGTGTTGATTGTGTTAGAGCAAAGTTATAGCTTTGCTCGAACACTGCATTTAATAAAGAAAACAGCACAGAATTTGGATGGAGTGAATCACAGTCCAAATAATCACGAAACACAAAAATTTGGCTGGAACGAATGTGTTGATTGTGTTAGAGCAAAGTTATAGCTTTGCTCGAACACTGCATTTAATAAAGAAAACAGCACAAAATTTGGATGGAGTGAATCACAGTCCAAATAATCACGAAACACAAAAATTTGGCTGGAACGAATGTGTTGATTGTGTTAGAGCAAAGTTATAGCTTTGCTCGAACACTGCATTTAATAAAGAAAACAGCACAGAATTTGGCTGGAGTGAATCACAGTCCAAATAATCACGAAACACAAAAATTTGGCTGGAACGAATGTGTTGATTGTGTTAGAGCAAAGTTATAGCTTTGCTCGAACACTGCATTTAATAAAGAAAACAGCACAGAATTTGGCTGGAGTGAATCACAGTCCAAATAATCACGAAAACACAAATATTTGGCTGGAACGAATGTGTTGATTGTGTTGGAGCAAAGTTATAGCTTTGCTCGAACACTGCATTTAATAAAGAAAACAGCACAGAATTTGGCTGGAGTGAATCACAGTCCAAATAATCACGAAACACAAAAAATTTGGCTGGAACGAATGTGTTGATTGTGTTAGAGCAAAGTTATAGCTTTGCTCGAACACTACATTTAATAAAGAAAACAGCACAGAATTTGGATGGAGTGAATCACAGTCCAAATAATCACGAAACACAAAAATTTGGCTGGAACGAATGTGTTGATAGTGTTAGAGCAAAGTTATAGCTTTGCTCGAACACTACATTTAATAAAGAAAACAGCACGGAATTTGGCTGGAGTGAACCACAGTCCAAATAATCACGAAACACAAAAATTTGGCTGGAACGAATGTGTTGATTGTGTTGGAGCAAAGTTATAGCTTTGCTCGAACACTGCATTTAATAAAGAAAACAGCACAGAATTTGGCTGGAGTGAATCACAGTCCAAATAATCACGAAACACAAAAAATTTGGCTGGAACGAATGTGTTGATTGTGTTAGAGCAAAGTTATAGCTTTGCTCGAACACTGCATTTAATAAAGAAAACAGCACAGAATTTGGATGGAGTGAATCACAGTCCAAATAATCACGAAACACAAAAATTTGGCTGGAACGAATGTGTTGATAGTGTTAGAGCAAAGTTATAGCTTTGCTCGAACACTACATTTAATAAAGAAAACAGCACGGAATTTGGCTGGAGTGAACCACAGTCCAAATAATCACGAAACACAAAAATTTGGCTGGAACGAATGTGTTGATTGTGTTGGAGCAAAGTTATAGCTTTGCTCGAACACTGCATTTAATAAAGAAAACAGCACAGAATTTGGCTGGAGTGAATCACAGTCGAAATAATCACGAAAACACAAAAATTTGGCTGGAACGAATGTGTTGATTGTGTTGGAGCAAAGTTATAGCTTTGCTCGAACACTGCATTTAATAAAGAAAACAGCACAGAATTTGGCTGGAGTGAATCACAGTCCAAATAATCACGAAACACAAAAATTTTGCTGGAACGAATGTGTTGATAGTGTTAGAGCAAAGTTATAACTTTGCTCGAACACTACATTTAATAAAGAAAACAGCACGGAATTTGGCTGGAGTGAACCACAGTCCAAATAATCACGAAACACAAAAATTTGGCTGGAACGAATGTGTTGATTGTGTTAGAGCAAAGTTATAGCTTTGCTCGAACACTGCATTTAATGAAGAAAACAGCACAGAATTTGGCTGGAGTGAATCACAGTCCAAATAATCACGAAACACAAAAATTTGGCTAGAACGAATGTGTTGATAGTGTTAGAGCAAAGTTATAGCTTTGCTCGAACACTGCATTTAATAAAGAAAACAGCACAGAATTTGGCTGGAGTGAATCACAGTCCAAATAATCACGAAACACAAAAATTTGGCTGGAACGAATGTGTTGATAGTGTTAGAGCAAAGTTATAGCTTTGCTCGAACACTACATTTAATAAAGAAAACAGCACGGAATTTGGCTGGAGTGAACCACAGTCCAAATAATCACGAAACACAAAAATTTGGCTGGAACGAATGTGTTGATTGTGTTGGAGCAAAGCTATAGCTTTGCTCTAACACTGCATAATACTGTAGATTTTACGGTTTTCTGTTGGCACCCTGGAAAACGGTTTAAAACCGTAAAATCTACAGTAATTTTTTTACAGTGTACAGCCTTCGTATAAAAGGGAAGTTGAACCCTAACATACTCTCTTGAAGGACAGTTAAAATTTATTTCCCTCAATAAAATCTGTGAGGTTATTTTGTTTTGGAACTGTTATGCCTTGATTTAATTTATTCTTTCTCAAGTTTTTTAATCACTAAAAGAGACGTACGTTTTTCCCATATTTTATCGTATTGTTCTTTTACCTTGCAGCTCCTTTACAGGTGAACCTTTATCCTCAGCAGCAAATCCTAAATATAGGACAAGAGTTGACGTTTAACTGTAACGTCAGTGGATATCCGGTGCATAACGTCGCATGGAAGAAAGATAATCGTCACCTTGTGGCAAATACACGAGTTCAGTTGCTCTCTAGAGATGTCTTGCACATTACATCTGTCCGAAGGGAAGACAAAGGAATGTACCAATGTTTCGCTTACAATGAAATGGATAGTGCACAAGGAACAGCAGAATTAAAGATTGCAGGTAACACTTTACTTTCATTACTGAATTGAGTTTACTATCGCATTTTAATCCCATGCGAATCAATAAAATCTGTTCGTTTTACAACACATTTCTGATAAGCATCCGAAACCATGAGGTGATTTTACTTTTTTTTGTTAATGTCTGTCTGCCTGTTGCTTTTCCTGTCAGTTTTTTGTTGCAAAGAGGAGCATACGGTTTTATGAAAAACGACTTCACTGATGGAGAAATATTCGAAAGGGAATTCATCGAAAAAAGAAATCGAATCCAAATTCATCGCACGAGCTCTTTAACGAAACATTTCTTTTTCAAAAATTACAAAGCGAATTTATCGGAATACAATGGAACCACCGTTATGGTTTTTCCCTTTTATACATACCCAAATCTGCGCTAGTCTCGATGTTTTACTGTTATCTCTATCGCTTCTTCTGTTTGGTTATACGTAATTCATTTATATGCTTTTATAAATTTTGAGTTTCAGATCATCAAAAATGCACGGTTCTTTTATATGTGATATGGTTTGCTACAGATTTGAGAGAACTGAGGTAGCGTTTTACTTCTTCACGCATGAAATAGGTGATGCAACTAAAAGTTTAGTAAATAGCGTTCACAGATATGTTTTTTCATCTGAATTCAAGAAATTCCAAACAAAGAATCAGTGAATATTTTACTCGGAACTAATGCTAAATCGACTAGTGAAAAAACTGCTTTGAAACGAGCGATATTTATAGTTAAATGAGGTGCAAAAATTTAATACAAAAGAAGATCGTATTAGGATTTACCACTTATTCTTCTAAAGGTAAAATGTTTTCTTTAATGTGTTAAAACCATAAAGTTGAGGAGAATTTCTAAACCTAGCTTTTATGATGAAATTCGCAAATAGAGTTAACACAAAAGTGAAAGTAGACATAGGCTTAAAGTAGCAAACAAGTGTTCATGTACGTATGCATAACCATAAAGTTGAGGAGAATTTTTAAACCTAGCTTTTATGATGAAATTCGCAAATAGTTAACACAAAAGTGAAAGTAGACATAGGCTTAAAGTAGCAAACAAGTGTTCATGTACGTATGCATGCCTTACATTATAGAGTAAGACATGTTGTTTTCCCTTTTCCTTTTTCTTTTTGGAATCACCTGTTATAGAGTAAGACATAGTAGTTTTTCCCCTTTCTTTTTGGAAGCATACAGTAAGAAATACGTAGTTTTTTTTCCTTTTTTTTTTTTGGAAGCATACTACTAGAGAGTAAGACATGCGTAGTTGTTTTCCCTTTCGCTTTCTTTTTGGAAGCGTACAGTAAGAAATACGTAGTTTTTTTTCCTTTTTTTTTTTTTTGGAAGCATACTACTAGAGAGTAAGACATGCGTAGTTGTTTTCCCTTTCGCTTTCTTTTTGGAAGCGTACTGTTATATAATAAGACATGCGTAGTTTTCCCTTTCTTCTTCTTTTTGGAAGCCTACTATTACCGAGTAAGACATGCGAAGTTGTTTTCCCTTTCATCTCCTTTTTGGAAGCATACTATTATAGAGTAAGACATACTTAGTCTTCTTCTCTTTCTTTTTCTTTTTGGAAGCATAACATTATAGAGTAAGACATGCGTAGTTTTTTTCTATTTCTATTTCTATTTCTTTTTGGAAGCATACTGTCATAGAGTAAGACATATACAGTCTTGTTCCCTTTCTTGTTATTTTGGTAGCATACTATTATAAAATAAAGCATTCATAGTTTTTTCCCCCTGTCTTTTTCTTTTTTCGAAGGGTACTGTTATAGAGTAAGACATTAGTAGTTGTTTTTCCTTTCTTCTCCTGTTTGGAAGCATACTATTACAGAGTAAAGCATAAGTAGTCTTTTCCCCTTTGTTTTTCTTTTTGGAAGCATAACATTATAGTGTAAGACATGTGTAGTGTTTTTCTCTTTCTATACCTTTTGGGAAGCATACTATTACAAAGTAAGGCATGCTTAGTAGTTTTCCTTTTTTTTTTTTTTTTTTTGGAAATATGCTATTATAGAGTAAGACATATACTTTTTCTTTCTTTTTGAAAGCATACGATTATAGAGTAAAGCATAAGTAGTTTATTTTTATTTTTCTTTTTGGAAGCATAACATTATAGAGTAAGACGGGCAGTTTTTTTATATTTCTATTTCTATTTGAAAGCTTACTGTTATGGAATATGGCATTCGTTGTCCTTTTTCCTTTGTTTTTGGAAGCATACTATCATAGAGTAAGACATATGTAGTCTTGTTCCCTTTCTCTATCTTTTTGGTAGCATACTATTATAGAATAAAACATGCGTAGTCTTTTTCAGTGTATTTTTCTTCTTGGAAGCGTACTATTACATAGTAAGGCATACGTAGATGTATTCCGCTGCCTTTTACTTTTTGGAAGCGAACTATTATAGAGTAAGGCTTAAATAGTTGTTTTCTCTTTCCTTTTCTTTTACGAAGTACACTGTTATAGAGTAAGACATACGTAGTCTCTTTCCCTTTTTTTTTTTGAAGCATACTAGAGTAAGCATGCGTAGTTTTTCCCAATTTTTTTTTCGTAGAGTAAGACACACGATCTTTTGTTCCTCCGTTCAAGACTTCTCAGGCGACGGCGGTCTCGTGTTTGATAGGTTATCGTCGGAATACAAGTACATCTCTCATTTAAGCAATCTAGGTTATTTTTTCACTGAATAAAGGCCCGAGTTGGCCGCCCCGTTGGCGCAGTGGTCTAAGCGATGGCCTCTGATCATTCGTCCGAAAGGGAGTCCGTGTTCGAATCCCGTTGAGGCATGGATGTTGTGTTTGTCTTACGGCACTGGCTCTCTCCCTTCCCTGGAACCAGTAACCCTAAATTAGGGACGGGCGACTGCTTATAGCCCATTGAGTTGCTCATTGTGGTTGTTAAACCTTCAATTGCACTCCGATGGCGCAGTTCTCTAAGCGATACCCTCTGATCATTCGTCCGAAAGGGGTCCGGGTTCGAATCCCGGTGAGGCATGGATGTTGTGTTTGTCTTACGGCACTGACTCTCTCCCTTCCCTGGAACCAGTGACCCTAAATTAGGGACGGGCGACTGCTTAGAGCCCATTGAGTTGCTCACTGTAGTTGTTAAACCTTCAATTGCCGCTCCGGTGGCGCAGTTGTCTAAGCGATGGCCTCTGATTATTCGTCCAAAAGGGGTCAGGGTTGGAATGCTGGTGAAGCATGGATGTTGTGTTTGTCTTACGGCACCGACTCTCTCCCTTCCCTTGGACCAGTGACCCTAAATTAGGGACGGGCGACTGCTTACAGCCCATTGAGTTGCTCACTGTGGTTGTTAAACCTTCAATTGCCGCTCCGGTGGCGCAGTTGTCGAAGCGATGGCCTCTGATCATTCGTCCAAAAGGGGTCCGGGTTCGAATCCCGGTGAGGCGTGGATGTTGTGTTTGTCTTACGGCACTGGCTCTCTCCCTTCCCTTGAACCAGTGGCCCTAAATTAGGGACGGGCGACTGCTTATAGCCCATTGAGTTGCTCACGGTGGTCGTTAAACCTCCAATCAAAAAAAAAAAAAGAAAGACCCGAGTGTTTCACCTTCTGAGAAATCAGTCTGTTTACAAAATCTTTGCTCCAGCTAGACGTGTACCCACATTAAGACTTTTACCGAACTCCGCAAGATATTTTGTTTTTGCCATTGTGATAAATACTACTGACAATTACTAACGAGCAGCATTCTTAAATGGCTGCCTAGATCATGTGGTGAAACACGTGATCACGTATCTCATGACGCTAAAAACTTCTATATCGCCTGTACGGTTATGTGTTAGATCTGTACGCGTGAGTACCGCACCAGTCGAAAATCGTTCTGTTTCCTTACAATTGGATTAAAACGTCAAAGTTCCGTTCAGGTTTTAGGACCAGGGGTTGTAAAAGAAATGCGCGTACGGGGCAGAAGGAAATTTCTAAAAACGAAACAAGAAAGAGCAGCAATCTTAATATTTTAAAAGATATTTTGTAAGTATCGGGCTTTTTAAGGCGTGTCCTTATTTCTACGGCACTTGTAATTTATGGTGTGGACACGGGCGGACCAGTACGACCAAACCATGTCGGGAATATAAATCTTGGAGTTCATTACAAAAGCACGCGAACCGCATCTGTAGCGTCAAGGATTCAGACGCTGGCTCGCAATTATTTGTCTGAGATGGGTGCGGGTATCGAATCCCGGTGATGCATTGTGATTATCTTCCGGCGCTAACTCTCTCCCTTCCCTGGAGCCAGTGGCCCTAAATTAGGGATGGCCGACTACTTATAGCCATTGAGTTGCTCACGGTGGTCGTTAAGGCTGTCTTTGAATGAATGTAAGAGAAATTCTATCGTATATCTGCAATGGAAATTCTTTTGTACACAGTTTCCCAAAGCCTATTACTTTGTAGTGTTTGAAATTTTGAGCACTAATAAAAATGACCCATAGCTAATATATGCCACACTTATTATTTAGAAAACTTTGTAAGATTATTTTTTTTTAATTCTATTTATCTGACTCGAAAGTGTTCACATTTGGCGCTAGATGACGCAGTGAGTCTGCTTACTAGTGTATCTCTCTGGAAAAGATGAATCTCTCATTTCTGTCTGATTTTTTTAATTAATTAGGCCAAATAGAATTAATTGAATGGGGCCAAAGGAGAGATTGAAATTTTGTCTTCCATAAGTCATCTTAAATCCTACTGTGCGTTCAGTTTTTGAAGAGAAAACGTTTATATTAGCAGAAAACCCCTGAATTTGAGCTAAAAGAACTCCACGTACTTACTAAGCGCCACCCCCAAATAACGCCATTGGTTAAAACGCAACAGCGTGTATTTTGTCCTTGGAGCCAACGGGAGACCGCTTCCATTCTGAATATAGGGAGGTCTGCCGTGATTCGCTGACGCCGACTTCTGTGACACTCCCTCAAGACGTAAAGGCCACGCCCATGGAGGGATTTTTTTTTCGCCATCTATCACAGAAGATGAACCCTAAAATTCGTCCAAAAACAGCCTTAAGCCCCCAAAACAAAGTAAAAAAAACACGAGTACTTGCAGGAGAGAGTCTCATAAATTCCCTCATGAAAACCTCCTGGATGAAAAAAGATTCATGAAATAAGCAGTGTAAAATAAATTCAGCCGTGGACAAATTTTAACAATTTAACGATGAAAGAATTATGAAATTACAGTCATGAATGGAATACGGGATTATAATATAAAATAAAAATTTTGAAGATGACAATTCTTTTTTTGGTGTAAACATGACAAGGATGGTAAGTCAAAATGGTAAGTCCAGTCATTATTGAATGTAGAATAACACAATGCTATATTCAGCCGTAAATGAATTTTCAAGTTCCAGGTAATATTTTTTTCTTAAATTTGATTTTAAAAGAAGAAATCACTTGTCATTTCTGTTAACTGTAATAAATATTATGTATTTTATAAAATATATTACATCGTTATTATGGTTTTTTAATACTTTGGATAGCTATATTCTAGCAGCGCCTATTTGTGGATGAAATAACAATACTTCTTAAAGCACGCAATTTAGATTAACCTTTGTTTATGAATCCACAGAGTAGACTTTTAACAATTAACTATTTATACACAATGAATAGAATACGCTTAATTGCAAGACTCGATCATGTTTAGAAAGCGGAGGAAGACTTCTGAGCGATATGAACAAAATATAACACAATCGCAAAGCAGAAGCGCAGCGAACAAATTAACTTGTCTGTTGAGTAATCACAAATGAGGAACTGGCTGAGTTCTTCTTTCGTTCGCGTCGACGAGACAATGGTGACATCACTGCGTGTCTACACTTAGTGGGAAAAAGGATTTCTACTTTGCATGTTTTCCAGCTGCATGCGAATATATCGAGCTGTTTATCGATTAATTTTCCAACAGTTTGCAGATACAATTTCCGGAAAAGTTACTGCAGTTATTTGCAAGAGTGTAAGACCACCTGTGAATTTATTGAACATTAAGATTTTCAAAGAAACAAGTTAGTAAAATCATGCAATGCATTGATTATGATACGCTTTCCAATATACTAGAAATCATTACTCAAGTTATCAGGATAATGGCTGTCGAATAAATATCGCTCCTGTACCCTCACCTTTGACCCCATTTCGATGATATTCAACAGAACCGATTCAGTACATCTCCGGAACAATATGAAGTTTTGTCGCAATCTAAGCATTTTTACCTCAGTTACGACGCATAAGTTCGATGGAATGGATCTCCTGCTATGTCTTGACCTTTGACCCCATTTCGCCCATTTTCAACATAGTTCCTCCAGAAATTGTCCTCTACCACATTCTAAACTTTCATCGAAATCGAACCATTTTTAAGCGAGATATCGTGCGGACATACAGACAGACGGACAAATCTGGAGCATTACCGCTTCTTCAACATACGGGTGGAAAACGTAAACAACTAATTGCTAATCAGGGATATTTCAAAACAAAAGTTAGTAAAATCATGCAATGCATTGATTGTGATACGCTTTCCAACATTCCAGAAATCATTACTCAAGTTATGAGGATAATGACTGTGGAATAAATCTCAATCCTGTGCCCTGACCTTTGATCCCATTTCGATTATATTCAGCAGAACTGGTTCAGTATACCTCCGAAATAACATGATAAAGTTTTGACGCAATCGAAGCTATTTTACGTAAGTTATGATGCATAAGGATGGTGGAATTAATCCCGCTCCTATGTCCTGACCTTTGAACTCATTTAGCCCATTTTTAATAGGATTTGTCCCCAGGTGGTCCCTTACCACATACTAAAAATTCCATCGAACAGGAACCATTTTTGCGCACGTTATTACGCAAATGGGCAACGGAATGGATCCCGCTCTTATGCCGTGACCTTTGATACCATTTCACCCATTTTCAATAGGGTTTGTCCACGGGCGGTCCCCTACCACATACTAAAATTTCATTGAAATTGAACCATATTTACGCAAGTTATGACGCATAAGGGTGGTGGAATTGATCTCGCTCCTATGTCCTGATCTTTGACCCCATTTCACCAATTTTCAATAGGGTCCGTCCCCAGGTGGTCCCCTACCACATACTATAATGCCATCGAAATCGAACCATTTCTACGCGAGTTATCGTGCGGACAGACAGACAGACGGATGGAGGCCGGACGGACAATGCTAGAGCATATACGCTTCTTCAATTTACGGTTGGAAAGCATAAACAAGTTAGTAAAACCATGCAATGTATTGGTTATGATACGCTTTCCAACATACCAGAAATCGTTACTCAAGTCATGATGATAATGGCTGTGGAATAAATATCGGTCCGGTGTTTTGACTTTTGACCCCATTTCGATGATATTCAACAGAACCGGTTCAGTGTACCTCTAGAACAACATGATTAAGTTTTGCCGCAATCGAAGCATTTTTACGTAAGTTTTGACGCCTAAAAGCAATGGAATGGATCCCGCTCCTATGTGCTGATCTTTTACCCCATATCGCTCATTTTCAACAGAATTCGTCCCAAGGTGGTCTCCTACGACTTACAAAAATTTAATCGAAATCGAAACCTTTTTAAGCAAGTTATGATGCATAAGGGCAATGGAATGTATGGCACTCCTATGTCCTGACCTTTGACTCCATTTCGCCCATTTTTAATACAACTCATTCCAAAGTGGTCTCTACCACATACTAAAATTTCATCGAAATCGAACCATTTTTACGCAAGTTATGAACTATATAAGGGCGATGGAATGAATCCCGCTCCTATGTCTTTACCTTTGACCCCATTTGGTCCATTTTCAACAGGGCTTGTCCTCGGGCGGTTCCCTACCACATACTAAAATTGCATTGAAAGTGAACCATATTTACGCAAGTTATGACGCATAAGGGTTGTGGAATTCATCTCGCTCCTATGTCGTGACCTTTGACCCCATTTCGCACATTTTCAATAGGATTCGTCTCCAAGTGGTCACCTACCACATACTAAACTTTCATCGAAATGGAACCATTTTTATGCGTGTTATCGTGCGGACAGACGGACAAAGCTGGAACTTATACGCTTCTTCAACTTACGGTTGGAAAACGTAAAAAAGGACCATTTAATGTCAGTGCCTGTCAGCAAGCAGAATAATGAAGCAGTACCAGATGCTGACATAGCTTCCTATATCATCTGGCTATAGGAGGATGTCTCACGGTGCTAACTGTATACTTTTAATCAAACCTTTCCCTTTAATCGTCGAACTTGTGATTCAAATTGACGCACATTTTTTTTTTTTATTGGAATTTTAACGACCACCGTGAGCAACTCAATGGGCTATAAGCAGTCGTTCGTCCCTAATTTAGGGTCACTGGTTCCATAGAAGGCAGAGAGCCAGTGCCTTAAGGCAAACACAACATCCATGCCTCAGCGGGATTCGAACCCGGAGCCCGTTCGGACGAATGATCAGAGGCCATCGCTTAGACCACTGCGTCACCGGGGCGGCGACGCACATTTCATTAATAGGAAAAAGAACTTGGTTCCAATTTTCAGAAGTCCGCGACTGCTGACGTCACAAAGTGGAGTCTCTTCTTTTTCATGACAGAGATTAGTCTAAGTTTATGTGCAGCTTTATAAGACTTTAATCCAAAATCTCTGTTAAAGCGTTGGGAAACATTTCTGATACTAATACGATATCCTTCAGCGTGATAAACAGGTATGCTCGGTTGCTGTGGTTACTACAGCGACCAACGTTTTCACGTAGGATTACGTACGTCTAACTCCGCGGAGTGTTCGGCGCGGTTTACAGCCCACCGACTCTGACAAAAATAGGTCCCAATTGAAATCATTATAGCGTTAAAAATACGGGCCGCACACAAATCGTGTCAGCATATTCGTAAACTGCAAGGAGTCCGATTCGCGTACTGCACAATATATCGTGAGCGCGACGCTTCCCTCGCTCCCAGTGTGCGGGAGAGGTGCTGGATATTTCTTGGTGTGCCGCCGACTTTGACTCAGTCTGTCTCGGCAGCACAACATGACACTGTGTGGTATCGTTTTAAAGCACTCAACGAGATCGATTCAAATATACGAAGAACGTTTCGCAGTGGTTTGAACTGAATATTTTTAAAATTATTTTGTTGTGATCCGGTGAACACTTTTGAAAACATTGCGGTTTATCTAGACAACCGTTAGTGCAAAACGACTGTGGATCGTATCGTTTCAAAACTCTCGACGAGATCTATTGAAATATACGAAGAACTTTTCGCACTAGTTTTAACTAAGTATTTTAAAAATTGTTTTCTTGTGAGCCGGTGAACAATTTTGAAAATATCGCGGTTTATCTGGACGACCATGAGTGCAAAACGACAGTGCATGGTATCGTTTTAAAACACTGGACGAGATCTATTCAGATATATAAAGATAATGTTGCAGTGGTTTAAACTCAAATTTTCAAAAACTCTTTTCCAGTGAGCGGGTTAACATTTTCTACAATGCCGCGGAATTCGCAGCATGAACGACAGCAAAACCAGAGAAAATTAAAACGAGAGGCGAAAGCAAGTGATGAGGAATGTGAGAAGCCCAAGAATACAGAGAATCACGTTGAGTAATTCGTGTATGGATCTGCCTTGTGTTTGCAATGTATCCTGCATTATTTGTAAAGCTTACGTAACCTATTTTTCATATAATCAATGGCGGAAGGTGAAAAAGAACACCAAGAAGCAGACGTCTGATACCAACGAAATTTATACAGCATAATAACGGAATACAGAGGATACCGTGATCAAAACATTATGGCAAAATACAGCTGTATTTGCTGGTAGACTGAAAAATAACATTTCCATGTAACATGGTTAGTACGAGGTTGAACCACCATGAACTGCGTCACACTGTGCAATTCTGGCATGGAGTCTGTCGTACAGATGTTGGATGTAAGTTTGGGGTATTGAGTTCCAAGCATCCTTTACCTGGACGCGTAAATCGGGGATGGTCGTGGTTGGCCGTGGAGACCGGATAAGTCGTTGTCTCATAAAATCCCAATGGGGGACAAATGCGGTGAACGTGCAGGCCATGGAAGTTGTCTCACACCCTGAAGTGCATGTTGCGTTGCACGGGCCGTGTGTGGGCGTGCGTTATCTTGCTGGAAAACACCACGATGGACCGACCTTACAAAAATGGCTCAACAACGGGGCTGAATGATGCTGTTGATGTAGGAGGTGCTGTTTAACGTACCCAGTACAAACACTAGTTGTGTACGGGAGCGATAGCTGATCTCTCCCCATACCAGGAGACCAGGTGTAGGCCCTGTGTGTCGTTGGCGGATGCAAGAAGGGTGGAGACGCTCCCCTGTGCGTCTGCGAACACGCATACGGCCATCGGAGGCTCCCAAGCAGAATCTGCTTTCATCGCTGAACACGACAGATCGTCATTACGTTCTCCAGTGCAGACGTTGGCGACACCACTGTAGCCGTTCCTGACGGTGGGCTGGAGTCAGAGGTACACATGCAAGAGGCACACGTGCACGTAGTCCTGCATCCAGTAGACGGTTGCGGATTGTTCGCACAGTCACCTCAGATGCAACGGCAGCTCGGATTTGCGTCGCAGTGGATGTTCTGCTTGACAACTTCGCTCTTCTTATGCGTCGATCGGTCCGCTCATCAGTACGTCTGGGACTCCCGGTTCCACGTCTTCTCGTGTGGGAATGTTCCTCGGACCATCTACGCCACCATCGTACCACCACGGATACTTCCCGTCCAATTCGCTCCGCAATGCGACGATACGACCACCCAGCCTCGCGTAGTCCGACTAGACGACCTTGCTCAAAGTCCGATAACTGCTGAAAGCGTACACGTCTTCCATGTCCAGGCATTGCAGCTTCTTCAGGGTCTTCGCACGTGTCCGTACGCCGACGACTGATTACATTCACTTCGCCGTACTCCTTAAATACCACCGACGATAATTTGTATATTATGCCGTGCTGTGGCGTAAGCGCTCACCAGTTGGTCCCGAAATTAACTTCACACCTACGTAAATTCGACCCATTAGCATATGTAAATTTCATGATCGTCCGCCAATTCCTTCTTGGTGTTTTTTTTTCACTTTCCGCCAGTGTATATATATATATATACTGTATATTTTAATTGGAGTTTTAACGGATGGAGGTAGAAATAAGGGAAGAAAACACTCTGCGTTTGCTCAATGCAATCCAAGTGAAGCCAGCGAAGCGCCACTCCTGTGACGTCACGGCACCATCTTAAGACTAACATGAGCAGATTATGCAATAGCTGTTAACGCTATGCGAAGCATGAATTTGGCAATTTGCTTTTAATATTAATACATTTGCTCTTCTTTATTATATTAATCGTTGATATACTGTTATGAAGGATATTATTAGTTGACTTATCAATGTTTATGGCTTTACGGCTACTCCCAGGTATTTAGAATTTAGGAAACATTTCATGTTTCCTAAATTCTAAATACCTGGAAAGCATGCTCTGAAAGATGATGTTTCGAGTTTCTATTAGAATTGTTTCCTCTGTTAGCACAACAAGATGTCATACTGTTCAGTGCCATTCTATCAATCAAAATGGGAAAATGGAAAATTAAGCTGGTCATTTCTAAATTGACATCATATACGCTCTGGACTACTATCTGCTCTTCGGAAAAAGATTATTAAATGTTTCTCCGTTACTTACCTGTGAAAAGTAACTCCAGGAGGTGGTATTCCGGAATTGTTGTGACATCCATAAGTGCAACAACACACCATTTCTAAAGAAAAAAAAACTTCAAATTTCGAAAATCAAACTTGTCACGTACGTAACCCAATGGCTCAAAACGACTATCAGAGTCTTAAGATGGCCGTCACAGCGTCAGCGTCGTCTGCTAAGAAAGCTTCAAGTTTGTGACGTCATACTTTCCCAACTTATTCCTACCTCCATGGTTTAACGGCCACCGTGAGCAACTCAATGGGCTATAAGCAGTCGTCCGTCCCTAATTTAAGGTCACTGGTTCTAGGGAAAGGAGAGAGCCAGAACCGTAAGACATATATGATAGACCAGTGTTGGCTGTAACAAATTAAATAAACGCTTTGAAACCATACTCGGCTGCCCCGGTGGCGCAGTGGTCAAAGCGATGGCCTTTGATCATTTGTCCGAACGGGGTCCGGGTTCGAATCTCGATGAGGCATGGATGTTGTATTTGTCTTACGGCACTAGCTCTCTACCTTCCCTGGAACCAGTGACCTTAAATTTGGGACGGGCGATTGCTTATAGCCCATTGAGTTTCTCACGGTGGTCGTTAAACCTCTAATAAAAAAAATAAAAAAAACATACTCGAGTAGCTCATTTCAACTCTCCGATCTGCAAGTCGTAGTACTACGTTCCAAACTGACAGCTCAATCAGAACTGACTGTACCACTTTTTTTAAAACTCGTACCACGGTTGAAAGCAGTGTTGCACATTTTTTTAAATGTTTTATAATCGATAAGCTGTGCATTGTCGTCTTTATTTTACATATCACAACGTCAGAATTTGAAGCTTCTCTGTTGATTCTTTCTGTGTAAATGGGTGTTATTTGTTAATTTGACACGCTTATTTTGGTTGGAATATTGTTGTGATCTTTTTGGGCCTTTGTGATCTTCAAAATATCTTTGAATGCATCACCATTTTTGTAACAAACTAAAGCATCAGAGTGCGTTATTGTTGAACTGTTCTATTGATGATTTGATAAATGCAGTGCCCTTTTCAGGGATAAACGTTTCTCTCTTATGACATTTCCTGCCCTTGCTTTTCCTAATACACAAAGCAGCTGCTAACAATCTAAATATGATAAATTCAGCGACGGATGGGTTTGTTGTGTCGCGTGACAGAACGCGTCTTCGGGCATGAAAATGATGAATGGTATTAGCTAATCGACTAGCAGTCGCTCAGTAGGAGAGAATGTTAAGCTTGCGTGAAAATATTTCCCTCGATATTTCCTGTCTGCCTTATGCGAATCGAATTTTCTTTGTTAAATCTTTCCACACATCGAAGGCGTGTGCTTCCACGCTAACCGTAAGAGCTTCCTAACACTTATTTTACTCAACAGAACCTTTTCGTAATTCAAGAGAAAATTTGTTTTTAAATGGGAACTCCACTTTTGGTTTATATCATAACAAACAAACTTCTTTTTAACAAAGTCGTCGTTTTATTCAGACGAATATTTGCTTCACGCAACCGAAACCTTTTTTAATTCATATTTTTTTCCCCTCTGTACTCTAATATTATTCACAATAACATCATTATCTCTACCCTCTTCTTGATCCGAGATCCATCCGTGAGATCTCCTTACAAAAGATTAAAGATTCTAAATCATGCACGTTTCAGAAGGAGGGTTTTCGTAAAGTTTTCTAAAGAATTGATTTAGGAGAAGGTGTCTGCTATTGGCTGATATACAGCTGCCTGTAAATGAAGTAAACAACTTCAGTATGCTATAAAAAAAATACGATAGCAAGAAACTTACTTTAAATGTCAACTATAAATGAAGTATGAAAATTCAGTATGCTATTAAAAAATACGATAGGAAAAAACTTACTTTAAATCAAACAAAGATCTTCGCTCTTTCCACGTTTGTAAGTGAGTCACGGGAAAATTCTCATTGGCCGCCACCGGGAGTCGAACCCCGGGTCTTCCAGTTACGCGCCGGATATGCTTCCGCTACACCACAGCGGCCTCGAATTCCTCCGGACTCGCACACGCTAACTGCCAAGCCAATTTGGCAGGTTGCTTCTTGGAGCCCCGCACAATACTGGGAATTCACCAATGATGGTAAGCAGCAACTGAATAAATAATTAGAAGGCGAATGGATAATTAATACAGACATTTAACGTGGACCAGGAACATCAAACAAAGATCTTCACTCTTTCCACGTTTATAAGTGAGTCACGGGAGAATTTTTCCGTGACTCACTTATAAACGTGGAAAGAGCGAAGATCTTTGTTTGATGTTCCTGGTCCGTGTTAAATGTCTGTATTACTTACTTTAAATGTCAACTTTAAGTGAAGTATGCAAATTCAGTATGCTATTAAAAAGTACAATAGGAAAAAACTTACTTTAAATGTCAACTATAAATGAAGTATACATACAACCTCAGTATGCTATTAAAAATATACGAAAAGGAAAAAACTTACTTTAAATGTCAACTATAAATGAAGTATGCAAATTCAGTATGCTATTAAAAATACGATAGGTAAAAAAACTTACTTTAAATGTCAACTATAAACGAAGTATACAGCTTCAGTATGCTATTAAAAATACGTTAGAAAAAAACTTACTTTTAAATGTCAACTATAAATGAACTATACAACTTCAGTATGCTATTAAAAATACGATAGGAAGAAACGTACTTTAAATGTCAACTACAAATGAAGTATGCAACTTCAGTATGCTATTAAAAATATACGATAAGAAAAAACTTACTTTTAATGTCAACTACAAATGAAGTATGCAACTTCAGTATGCTATTAAAAATACGATAGGAAATCATCATCATCATCATCATTGTCAACCATTATCAATCCACTGCTGGACGAAGGTCTCCCCAAGTTTCCTCCACAACGGTCTGCCTTGTGCCAGTCTCCTCCATGTCACTCCCGCATATTTACGAATTTCATCCACCCATCTCCCATGTGGTCTTTTTCTGGGTCTTTTCCTGTCCCTTGGAATCCAATCTAAAATTTCGGCTGTCCATCTATGGTCTGTCCTTCTGACAGTATGTCCAGCCCATTGCCATTTCAGGGATTTAACTCTGATCATGATGTCTTCCACTCTCGTCATTTTTCGGATCCACGAGTACCTCTTCTTATCTCTCCTGGTTATACCAAGCATGCACCTCTCCATGCTTCTTTGAGTTGTCTGCAGCCTTTGTATGTCTCTTTTAGTTAAGGTCCACGTCTCTGCACCATACGTAAGCACTGGAAGGATGCATTGATCAAACACTTTTCTTTTAAGACATAATGGCATATTGCTCTTGAAAATTATGCTGTTTCTTCCAAAAGCTCTCCAGGCAAGTTTTGTTCGCCGATTAATTTCTTCATCAATGTGACCCTCACTTGATATCTGCTGTCCAAGATAAACATACGTATCTGTTATCTCCAGTTTTTCTCCATCAATCGATAAATCTTCATTTCTTGTAAAAGCATTGAACATCACTTTTGTCTTCTGAAAGTTCATTTTTAATCCCACTTCTTTACTCTTGTCAGAAAGTTCCTGGATCATACTCTGCAGCTCTGATGGGGTAGTTGCAAAAATGACTACGTCATCAGCAAAACGAAGGTGGGTTAGATAATCTCCATTAATCTTTATCCCTTTGTTTTCCCAGTTCAGTGATTGAAAGACATTTTCCAATGTGGCATTAAAGAGCTTCGGAGATATGGTGTCACCTTGTCTCACTCCCTTTCCAATTTTTATGTGTGTTGTATTTTCAAACAACCGAATCTTTGCACTTGCATTTTCATAGATGTTATTAATAATATTAATGTATGCATCTTCAATACCGCAGGATTTCAGAGCCGTGGTAACTGCTGATGGTTTCACCGAATCAAAGGCTTTTTCATAATCGATAAAAGCCATGCACAATGGAAGTTCATATTCCCTCGCTCTTTCAATTAGTTCTCTCAGTACGTGGATATGATCTATTGTGCTGTAGCCACTCCTGAATCCAGCTTGTTCTCTCGGTTGAGCCATGTCCAGTGTTACCTTCAAGCGGTGTGAAAGAACTTTAGTGAAGATTTTATAAACCACTGATAGGAGGCTGATAGGTCTGTAGTTCCTGAGATCCCCAATGTCACCTTTTTTATGTAGCAGGATCATTGTAGCATTGTTCCAATCCTCAGGAATCTTTCCCTTCATTAAGGCATCGAGTGAAAATTTGGGCGAGTACTGTTTCAATTTCTCAACTTGCTTCTTGTATGATGTCTATAGTAATTCCATCTTCTCCTGGAGCTTTCCCCCGCTTCATGTTCTTGATCGCATGTGCAACTTCTGCTGGGAGGACTGGAAGAACTCTGGTACCTTTCATGATGTCTGGAGAACATGTATCATCCCTTTCATATAATTTGGAGTAGAAATCTTTCACTCTTGTCAAAATTTCGCCTCTATTTCTTGTTATAGAACCATCTTCTTTTCTCAGAGCCATAATCTGTTTTCTTCCCTTACTGAGATGTCCCTTTGCTATCTTAAGGCTTTGGTTGTTTTCAATTGCTTTCCTCACTAGCTCACAGTTGAATTTCCTTACGTCTTCAGTGATACTTTTTCGTGTTGTCTTGCATAGCTCTATATATTCCACTTTGGAAGTCACATCTTCTTTAGTTGTCCTCATCTCTCTTCTTTTTTGCATCAACATTTTGGTTTTTCCTGATAATTTGTTCACATGCAACTTGTTCTTAGACCCAGCTAATTTTGTTGCTGTTTAAATTAGAGCTTTGGTTACTTTTCTGTTAACTTCCGAAATATCCACTTCTTCCGATGTTAGGCCTTCTAAAGCAGAGAATCTGTTCTTCAGTTCTAACTTGAAAGTATTATGGTGTTTTTTAAGGTTGGTTTTGTCAATACATTTTGTTTGTCTTATGAGCTTGCCACGTTCCAGTTTAGTGTTGAGGTGCATCTTACATCTCACCAATCTATGGTCACTACCTGTGTTGAACTTGTTCAGCACACTGCAGTCTTCGATGACGAATATTTTGTTACACATAATAAAATCAATTTCACTTGTCGTCCCAATTGGATGTCTCCATGTCCATTTCCTGTGTGGCTTTTTCTTGAAAAAGGAGTTCAAGATGAAATATCCTTCTGCCTCTGCAAACTCAACGAGAGTATTTCCACGCTGGTTTCTGTTGCCGTGACCGAATTTACCTACTGAAGTTTCATTCTGTTGCCGTTGCCCTATTTTTGCATTGAAATCTCCCATAATTATCTTCAAGTGCTGCTTACCTTTATTATTTAGATGACGCATTTCCTCATAAAATTCTTCAATTTCTTCTTCAGGATGACTTGTGGTGGGTGCATAAGTTTGAATAATCTGAGCCTGGTATCTTCTCGATAGTTGGATAACGAGTCGTGCAGCTCTGTCAGAGGAACTTTCAACTTCTACCACTTTATCCTTCAGTTTCTTGTTTATTATAAATCCAACACCACTAGTTCTGCCAGTATCTGTTCCACGATAGTAGAAGAGATGTCCACTTTTCAGTTCGATGAGATCTTCTCCTTTTCTCCTTACCTCACTTAGCCCGACGATGTCCCACTTGATCCTTTGTAGTTCCTCTTCCAATTCAAGAAGCCTTGAATCAGAAGATAGGGAGCGTCCGTTATAGGTAGCCAGGGTCAGCATCAAATGGCAGCCTAGTCCGGTCCTCCGGGGATTCTTAGCACCCTCTGCCTTCATGTCGCACTGGCCGCTGCCTTGGCCAGGTACATTCCAGCTGCCGGAGACTGAGGGCCAAGATTTAAGTTGTAGAGTCATTTTGGAGGTGTTTGGCCATAACTCACCACGCTGGCCAAGCGGGTTGGTGAGTGTGGGATAGCATTTCCTCTGATCCCGATGGTATAGTTATACCGCTATTGGCGGTCGTCAGAGCCCCTTTAGTGGGAACAGGATGCACCACGAGAAGGCGGGGTTGACATTTGTCAAGGAGAGGCTGTGATGTTACGCATCACCTGACCTTACATCCCTCACCTGACCTTACATCATAGGAAATACTTACTTTAAATGTCAACTGTAAATGAAGTATACAACTTCAATATGCTATTAAAAAATACGATAAGAAAAAACTTACTTTAAATGTCAAGAGACGTGACAAATTTGTTAAATCGGTTTATAGATGGCGCCGGGAGAAACGTTTCGTGATAGGTGGCGTTGCAGCTTCGTCGGCGTTTTTTGCTCCTTCGCTGCGTGCATTACGTAATCGGTGTGTGTGTTGTGCGGGAAGAGTGCTAGGGACGCGAAATATGTGGCGACTGATATTTTTGAAAAGAAGGGGTTTATTTTGTAATATGGCTTGCTAGGGTTTATTTTGTAACTGTTAAATATTTATAACGACGGAAAAGAAGTGTTTCCTCCTCATTGAGAACGTGTCTATGTAGTACGAATATTTCACTGGAAAACATTACGTACTAGGGAAGAACTGTTTGATGATAGCAATCATCACATTAAAACAGTGTTCAGAAGAAAGACTACAATTTCGTCGGAATAAATGTTCAAGAATGTGGTCTGCCAAGTGGTCTTTGTGAATTCCATTAGATAGTGTGCGTTTGCGGGGCCGCCAATTGCTCTCAACACCTTGCGCATGCGTCCCAGTTGTCGGATCGACGAAATTGGGCGAGTGGTTAACTGACAGATGTTGGGAACCACAGGATGGGAGATTGCGGTACGCAGCCCACTTATCCGTCATTACAGTACTTCCAGCTTGAACATGTTTCTGGATGAGCGGCAGCAATGTGTGAGAAGAGCAGTTATTCTGCGGGCCCATCTCAACCCTGAATCGTTTCGAATCTCATTCAAAAATGCCAAGGATCCAGGTGCCCTCAACGAGACGACCACGATTATACTTCCGCTTCCCAACTTCGCCTCATCCACTTCTACGATGACACCAGGGCCTCCAAGCTAACTTTCGTCTTGTTCGTAAGCTACCATAAACTCTGCGACTAGTTCTCTGCAAGACTGATAATAGTCACTGACTGTCGCACGGGATGTGGAAACCACGTATCGCTTAGAACAGGGCGAACAGAAGTAAGTATACCAGATTCACGGCTCACGCACTCAGCGATTACGTAACACGCACAGCACGGGAGAAAACGCCGACGCAGCTGCAGCGCCACCTATCCCGAAACGTTTCTCCCGGTATTCCATTGGCACGATAGCTGAAGCAGACGACGGAGGCCGAAGTATAAAGTGTAGCCAAAATATTTATTTTATCTTCTGATCTCAGCAGTACCGACCTGTCACGGGTGATAATCTAAGTAATGATGAGGAAGTGATACTCCTCCTTGTGATGTATTACAGAGGTGACTTACATTTCAAGACAGCAAGTAACAGTGACCAGCACTTGTCGGTGTATTTTAACTGGGAAAGCATTCGGCTCCAGGCAAGGAAAATGTGGGTTCGAGTTTCGCCACCGGCAAATTTCTATTTTCACACCCTGACACGGGCATTGTGTCACTAGGTATGAACAAGCGACTGAGACATATCTTTCTTCCTTAGATTCTTCGTCCCAAACCCTTTTACCAGTAATCAGACAGAACGAACTGCTCAATAATCCCCCGAAAGGATCTATTTGAATCATAAAACCAAACAGGATGCCCAGATGAACCTGTTCAAGAGCAATCGGCCCACTTCTTAGACAGCAAATACATACATTGAAGCGGCAAAAGTCATGGCATAAGTAGTGTGCAAAATTTTAACTAGCACTTCCGTCGTATAAAGGCTTCGACGCACCCCACGATTTCTATCAGTTGCGAGGTGTAATCTGATGAGTCACTTTGAACAACCGCCATTAGGATTATGGTAACCCGACGGGAATTATCAGAGTTTGAACGCAGCATGGTAGTAGGAGCCAGACGAATGGAACATTCAGTTTCCGAAGTTCTGCGAACATTCAACATACCTCTTTCCGTGGTATCCCGTGGGTACTGAGAATACCTCATCGAAGGCAATACCACCCACCGTGGACAGCGAAGTGACCGTCCACCTGTGCTTGAATGACCGTGACCAGCGGAGTCTGACCAGGATTGTCCATGCTAACAGACAAGCGACACTGTCTCAAATAACATCCACATTCAATGCAGGAGGTACCAGAGACATATCCATCAGCTCAGTGCTGAATGACCATGACCAGTGGCGTCTAACCAGGATTGCCCATGCTAACAGACAAGCGACACTATCCCAAATAACATCCACATTAAATGCAGGAGGTACCAGAAACATATCCATCAGGTCAGAGCTGAATGACCGTGCGTGACCAGTGGCGTCTGACCAGGATTGTCCATGCTAACAGACAAGAGACACTGGCTCAAATTACATCTACATTAAATGCAGGAGGTACCAGAGACATTTCCATCAGGTCAGTGCTGAATGACCGTGACCAGTGGCGTCTGACCAGGATTGTCCATGCTAACAGACAAGCGACACTGTCCCAAATAACATCCACATTCAATTCAGGAGGTACCAGAGACATATCCATCAGGTCAGTGCTGAATGACCATGACCAGTGGCGTCTAACGAGGATTGTCCATGCTAACAGACAAGCGTCACTGGATCAAATAACATCCACATTCAATGCAGGAGGTACCAGAGACATATCCATCAGGTCAGTGCTGAATGAACGTGACCAGTGGCGTCTAACCAGGATTGTCCATGCTAATAGACAAGCGACACTTTCTCAAATAACATCCACATTAAATGCAGGAGGTACCAGAGACATATCCATCAGGTCAGTGCAGCGTAATTTGGCGTCCATGGGGTATGGGAGCAGAAGACCCGCCAGAGTGCCTTTGTTAACACCACGACATCAGACACAGAGCCTCACCTGGGCTCGTGAACACGGTAATTGGACCATGTAATTTTGGCGTGGTGCAATACGTCACGCTGCTAGTTGTTACGAGCTGATAGTAGGGTTCGGGTGGGGCGCAGACCCCATGAGGCCATGGATCCAAGCACTCAACAAGGAACTGTGCAAGCTGGTTTTGGATCCATACATGAGGGGCCCCGAAGCAAAATTTCATTGCTTGCACTAGGAAATAAATCTCATATTTTGATAAAGCCATTACGTGAAAGATGTCCGTAAAAAATACACAGGATGTAAAACTCACAAATTTGCCTGTGACGGCGACGAATTTGCATCCCTCTGCGCTCCGGAGCTGAATGCTTTACCGATTAAGATACACCGGCGGAATTTATCTCTATAACTTTCCCTTTTTGACATGTGCTTCGCCTCTGTAGTACTTCAAAACGAAAGCTATGTGCTACAACTCTGTAGTACTTCACACTGGGAAAGATACTGTTCGTTTTCCTCCCCGTATTTTTTATCGCACCTTCTCTGGCACTCCACCAGCGTGCCATTTTTACGCTTCCCAACCGTAGGTTTAAGAATCGTAAATTCTCTAGCTTTTTCTGTCTGTCTCTCTGTCTGCACGATAACTCTCGTAAATATTTCGATGAACTTTTAGTATGAGGTAGGGGACAACCTGAGGACGCACCCAATTGAAAATGGGCGAAATGGGATCAAAGGTCAAGACATAGGAGGGAATCCATTCCATCAGTTTTTTACGCCATAACGTACGTAAAAATGCTTCTATTGCGACAAAACTATAGTTTGTTGTTTCGGAGATATACTGAACCAATTATGTTTAAAATCATCGAAATGGGGCAAAGGTCAGGGCACAGAAGCGAGGTTTATTCCACAGCCATTATCCTCATACTTGAGTTGATTTCTGGTATGTTGGAAAGTGTATCATAATCAATGCATTGCATGATTTTACTAACTTTTTTAAATTGAGTTCGAACGCTTTGAAGCGGCGTTCTCAAGTTGAAAACAATATCAACCTTACCAGAAGCTGCCAAACACAACATTTATGCTTCACTGCAATTCGAACCCGGAACCATTTTGGACAAATGGTACGAAAGCAGCGCTTAAACTCCTCCGCAACCGGGACGGCGCTAAAAAATTGGCATAAAAATAAGTGATATCAAATTTTGGAATTTTTTCGTCTTTCAAACAAGTATAAAATGGTAAGTAAAAAGCGTGAACTTTTAAAGCATTTAAGCTTTCTGGAACAAAAAAAGTTAATTTACGTGTTTATCTGTTATTTACGGAAAATTCGTGCCATTGTTTCAATTATCTCAGCAAGAGCTTTTTTTCATGCACATAAAAATTTGCAAACTAGGAAAGGAGAAATCGAATTTTCACATTTAGTGCATATTTAGAGCAATATCTTGTAGAATTCCTTCATGAGTTCTTCAGGAATCAGGTTTTTATCAGCTTAAGTTTTTTTCCTCCGGAATATCTTGTAGACATGGAAAACTTTTTTAACGTTCCGATGGCATGTTGATGTCATGGAGTTGACGCAATATTTTTGTGAAATTGGATCATGTTTACTGCCGCTGTTTTCTGTCCAGGGCTGAAAAAAGTTCGTAACTGAAATCCAATAAATCATGGCTTTTTTTCTTTCAATTTTCGGATGGAATCTTCCGGTGTCTCCTAGTTCTAAAGATAAAAAAATATAAATAAAATCAAGAAGAAGAAAGAAGGAAGGGATTTAAGAATTGTAGCGCACGTTACAACTTTTAAATCCGGTTAAAGGAGAAAATAAAAACAACCTTTTCCTTACGTATCGTAATTTTTCAAAAAAAGGGATAAGAAAAACGTCTGTTATCACATGATAACATGAATTCTAAAAGCTATCTTCTGTGACGTTCTCCGGATGCACGATAAGATATTGTCAGTAGGCCATTTATTTTTTTGCATAAATAGCTAAACATATATAATTTTAAAGGGAAAAAATGGCATTAAAACAAGAAAAAAACCGTGGAGGAACCAAGTAATGCATTGCATCACAAGAGACAAACGATTTTAAGGCAAATTTAAAACGTAATGATCTCATTCTTCTAGAAAAGCGATGTGGCATTGTTCGATGTTCGTTTATACGAATAATTAATATCCTGCGTGTTTGGCCAATTTGCATTTTGCCACAGTTATGCGAAACATTGCTCTTACGACAGTAAATAAAAAAATGCAATGTTACTTTCGTCGTACTTTTCCAAAACCGCAGAGGGAAATTACAGAACTGTAGTATTGAATGTACAAATCATTATATTCACCTAACTAATAACGAGTAGTTGTGAGATTAAAGAAGCAGTAAAGAGAAAGAAAGAAGCATACTTGGGGATGTTGCAAGCTAGAGTTTCCGAGGATGTAACAAGTTTAAAGCAGCAAACCTAGTTCGCCAGAGTAAGGCAAAAGATAGGAAAGAAAATGAGGAAAGGCTTGATTCGGTTTTTTTGGAAAGATAGAAAAACATTCTGGAAGTACGTTAGTCGTAGAAAAGAGAGGGGAGTGGGAGGAGATTGTGAGTTGTGCAAAGTATAAAGTCGGGGAAATGAAATGGAGACCATATGAGTTAAGTGAAAAATGGGGTGAGTACTTTTGTGATTGATTAGATCATGAAAGCAAAGGTGATTCTGAGGCAGAAGTAGATATTGTCATAGTGAGAGGAGGAAGAACTGGTGGAATCTCAAGAGAAGAAGTGTGTAATGCTCTAAAATATCTTTAGAATGGTAAGACTTCGGGAATAGATGCCATTGCTGCTGAGATGCTAAAATATAGAGGTGACTCTGTGATTGACTGGTTAACTGTAATTTCCCAGATATGTTCGGAGTTAGAAATGATTCTTCAGGATTGGAATGATGCTATCATTGTTCCCTTGATCACTGGCTTGCAAAAATTAAGGACGAGACGGTTTTTCGAATGTACTGTCATGCAGAAATGCTCCACATCGACTCAAATCATACCATAAGATCCCCAAGATGTAAGAATATGATACAAGTGAGCAAAACCGTTCAAACAAGGAATCCAAAGGGTACAAAAGGCACATTATTGAAAAGGTAGCTACGAGCACAACTGGACAAAAGACAAAAACGTCCATGTGACAGGCGGCTGCCAAGGATAATCCAGTATTCAGTAAGGGATATGATCACCCCTGACTGCGTTGCAAGATTTACAACGTCTGTCCATGCTGAGGAAGAAGTTGTCAAGGAGCTGTTGAGGCATCACGGCCCATTCCTCTTGTAGCGCCAATCGCAGCTGTGGAATCGGTGCTGGCGGCTGGTGATGTGCTGCCAAGCGTCTCCCGAGAAGGTACCACACGTGTTCGATTGGATTTAGGTCAGGGGACCTTGCGGGCTAATCCATGCGCTGAAAATCTTCACTCTCCAACAGTTCTGCGACAGCCACTGTACGATGAGGTGTAGCGTTGTCGTCCATCAAGAACTCAGGACCCACAGCACCTCTAAACAGACGCACGTGAGGCAGGAGAACTTCGGTACAATAGCAGACACCAGTGACTGAACCTACTTGGAATATGTAGAGGTCAGTACGGCTACCAAGCATGACACCGCCCCAAATGAGAACTCCACCACCTCCAAATCGGTCCCTTTAGATGATGTTGGAAGTGTGATTGCATGTTCCCTGCTATCTCCAGATGTGTATACGTCCAGAATCGCTCGTAAGACTAACTCGGCTCTTATCCGTAAGAACAACTCGACTCAATTGCTGATGTGTCCAGTTCTTGTGTTTCTGGCAACAGAGAAACCGCCGTCTCCGATGAGCAGGCGTTAATGGCACACACCGTACTGGTCGTCGTGCAAATAGACCACCTTTGTGCAGCTTCCTGGCCACGGTAAAACGCGATAACGGACGTCCAGTTGTCTGTTGCATGTGCCTTGCGATATCTCCCGCTGTCTGCCGTCTGTCTCTTCTCGCCTGTAGAAAAATATACCGATCGTCCACCGCCGTGGTTGCTCGTGGACGACCACTGCTAAACTCTCGGAGAGCTGTTCCTGTCGTTTGAAATGCTCTCCAAGCTCGTGGAACGATGCTGTGAGCGATCCCGAACTCCTCGGCCACACTAGTCCTACTTCGAATTTCTTCCAACTTCCCAATGACGCGACCTCGGGTAAAATCATCCGGACGTCGTCTACTGGATTGCCTGTTGGCCATATCTAACGGTGGCAGCAACTCTACGTCGTTCAAATCCATGTAAACCGTGCAATGGCTTTCACCGAATTGCTGACCATGATCATATGTAGAGGATTTTAGGAAGGGAGTGTCTGACCCCAGGTCTTAAACAACTCTTAGAAATAGGAAACTGGGAGATTTGGGCTAGAGCGCCCGATAGGAAAGTGACACGGAAGAACGAGGAAAACGCCCTTATTTATAACCGGGGGGGGGGCGCAGCACCCGTGTCCGATGGCTTAACGTGCCCATCCAAAGCACGGCGAATATTTAGTGGTTCGAGCGTTCGTACCTGCCTGGGATCGAACCTGAGGCCCTTTCCGTGGCAGTCACGAGCGTTGCCCACTCGGCCACCCGCAGCCTCGAATTTCTGACCGTACACCACCCGTGTGCTTTATACCCTCACGTCACCCCCCTCACGTCATGCTGCATATATGCGAATGACGTGGGGGTCTATCACCTGAGTGGTCTCGTTCCGCTGTTATGCTAATTTCTCCTTTTCGTTCTTAATTTTTGCACACCAGTGTATAATAAGAAAAAGGTGACCTAACTGAATGCAAGAACTATTGAGGTATCAGGCTGCTGAGTGTGCCACGAAAAGTGTTTTGAAAGGTCCTTACTGATAAGGTACGATGTGTTTAAGTCAGGGAAAATGTGGCATGTTCAGAGTGGTAAAGTCTGCGCTAATTAAACGTTTGCACTGCGTACAACAATTGAAAAGTATAATATCTGTCCTTTGGTAAAAACGTGTTTGCTGCCTTCATAGATTTAGAGAAAGCTTATGACAAAGTAAATAGGACTCTCCTGCGGAAGGTACTGAATAAATAGGGCATTACTGGGAATCTACTTATTAATGTGAAAGCCATGTACACTGGAAGTACAGCATGTGTATGAATTAATGGTGTTTTATCGAAATGGTTCTCTGTTAGTGCAGGAATTATACAAGGTTGTGTAATGTCACCCTGGTTATTTAATAAATTTATGGATGCATGCATGCATGATGCCAAAATGGTTAATACAGGTTTATGTCTTGCCAATATCCGTTTGTCAGTATTGCCCTATGTTGATGACACAGTCCTGTTGGCAGAGAGCAAAAGTGAGTTGCAGGGTATGCTGTCCCTGGTGTCCGAAGCTCGTAGGAAATTCAAACTTAGTATTAGTAAAGGAAAAACCAATTTTGGTTTTTGAGCGAGGAACTACAATGAAGAGCAATTGAATAAGAGACAGCTGGCGTTGTGCAAATGTGCGGCCCTGGAAACGGAAGCGACAGGACGTATGCAGCGATCCGACAATATAAGGAGTGATGCCACTGGAATCAGTAAGAGTCGGACGCTGTATGGGTAAGACGAATGATCTAAGCGCATTTGATCGTGGGCAAATTTTTTCGAATGGGTCACTTCATTTCGGAAGTCGTGCAGGCACTGGGATTTTCAGGAGCCACTGTGTCACGGGTGCACCGTGAGTACATAGAATCCGGTAAAACCATCCCAGCAAGGGCCAACTGCCGTGGACAACAGAGTGTTGATGAGCGGGGTCATGGTCAGCCGGCTCGCATTTTTTTTTGCTTTTTGAGATTTAACGACCACCGGCTCGCATTGTAACAGCGGATAGATGGGCCACAGTGCAAGAAATCACTCGGCAATTTGACGCTGGTGCACGAAAACGTGTAAGCAGCCACTCCATCCAGAACCATCTCCTCGCTATGGGGTACAGAAGCCATCGTCCCACGAGGGTACCGCTGCTGACCGCACATCACTTGGTTCAAAGATTAGCATGGGCGCGGGAACTTCGCCACTGGACCCTAGACATGGGGAAAAATGTTATCTGGACTGATGAGTCGAGATTCACGTTGGTACATGCGGATTGCAGGATACGAGTACAGCGCAAACCACATGAAGCGATGGATCCTTCTTGTCAGAAGGGTACTCTTCAAGCTGGTGGGGGTGGCATTCTCCTCTGGGGGGCTGTTTACGTGGACTGAACTGTGACCCCTGGTACGTGTGATATCGTCCCTCACAGGTCAACGTTACCGGGATTTTCTGGACGACCATTTGCTCCCGTTTGCGCGTCTTCAAAATCCCACTGGGGACTTCATCCTGCAACAAGACAATACAGCTCCCGAATTGTATCCGAATGGTTGGATGAACTCTCCACCAACGTGACCTCGCTTCCTTGGCCAGCTAGGTCACCTGACCTCAATCCTATCGAGCACATCTGTGATGCCATCGAGAGAGATGTTCGAGGCTCTGCCCCCCCCCTCCATCAAATCTTCGTGAACTGTGGGAGCTTGTTCAGTGGTCGTGGATCTGTATGGCTTCCCAATGCTTCCGGTGTCTTGTCGAGTCCATGCCGAGACGAATCGCCGCTGTCGTCAGGACGAAAGTTGGTGCTATACGGTACTAGACAGGTAACTCTAATTCCATTGTTCTTCAGTGTATGTCCTGTCAGTATATATCGAATCTTTAAAACTCGCCCTTCAACTTCGCTAAATACTGTTTAGATTGTATTAGGTGTACAAATAAGTTTTAAATCGTTTTTTATGTGACGTATACAGCTAATTTACATACCCGACATTCCCCTGCGTAGTTGTCATGTGACCGCAACTGGTCCAGAGTATAAAATGTGACACAGAAGTTTGCCCAACACTCAAACGCACTTGCACATCGGTAGGTGAAAGATGGCAAGCGATACTGCATTTATTCGACACTGAATTCGCTACAAATCTCATCAACGAAATAGTTCTGCAAAAGCATGTGATTCGATCTGTTCTGGGAAAGAATAGTGTGTGGAAGAGCACGTATGAGTTTTGATTTAGACTGTTTAAAGGAGGTGATTTTGATGTTAGCGATCGAGAACGTTGCGGAAGGTTGCACGTGAGGAACTGTAAGCATTGCTGGATGAAGATTCGTCTCAAATGCAAAAAGCACTGGCTGAACAACTGGGAGTAATTCATCAAATCATTTCCAATCGTTTACGCGTGATGGGAAAATTTAGAAGGAAGGAAAATGGGTGTCACATGACCTGAGCCAGAGGAAGGAGGACGTGCGTGTCATGAAGTGTTTGAATCTGTTGAATAAACAACCCAGAAAGTCTTTCCTGTGGAAAATCGTTACGGGTGATGAAAAGTGGATATGGTACGACAATCCCAAACTGAAAAAACATTAGGTAGACTCCGGTGAAGCAACGACTTCGACAGCAAAACGCAATATTCACTTAAAGAAAGTTATTTTGTGCATGTGGTGGGATATTATGAACCATTGGAAAATTGCTGCAGGGAATTTGTCGGAAGCGTCCATTCAGAGGCAAAGGATTGCGTCCTGTGAAATTACTGCATAACAGAGCTGTCGCGAAATCGGTCAAGGAAACGTTATTGATGATTGGCTGGGAAGTTTCGGAGCACCCGACGTATAGTCCCGACGGTAGCCTCTTCAGACTATCATTTGTCCCGATCGATGCAACATGGTTTGTCTGCTGTACGGTTACGGAAATGTGACGAAGTGCAAAAATGGGTTGAGGACTTCATCGCGTCACACGACGAAGTATTCTTCATGGCTGGAATCCGTCATCTTCCCGACCGATGGCGGAAGGTGATAGATAATGACGGTGCATATTTTTTTGTTTTTTTTTATTGGAGGTTTAACGATCACCGCGAGCAACTCAATGGGCTATAAGCAGTCGCCCATCCCTAATTTAGGGTCACTGGTTCCAGGGAAGGGAGAGAGCCAGTGCCGTAAGACAAACACAACACCCATGCCAGACCGGGATTCGAACCCGGACCCCCTTACGGACGAATGATCAGAGGCCAGTGCCTTAGCCCACTGCGCCACTGGGGCGGCGGCGCATATTTTGATTCGTGTATTGTTTTTTTCTCAAATTAAACGTTGCGTTGTCTTAAAATGCTTTAAAACGTATTTGTCCACCTAAATGCCTTTTTTTTCAGAAACTTAAAAACTTTGGGATGACAACACCTAGGTAAATTTCTATGGGGCAGCACTGTAGAAGGTGGAAAAGAGAGAACTGAACTACATCTTTATTTAACGTGTACGTCAAATGATGTGTGAAAAAAAAATGGTCTCATCATAACTCGCTTTCCACTTCAAAAACAATAGTTTGGAAAGCAAAGATTTACCAGGATATCGTACTTAAGCTCTCAGAGTGACAGCACATTTCTCATTAATGGTCCACGAAGCATTGAGAACACCGATTCTGTTGAACTCCCGCCTGAGTAATTCACACCACGATAAGCTGCACTGGCACAAAATAAAAGACTTCCCCGCTCTTCTGCTACTGCGCGTTGTGTGACCTGCAGCCGGATGGGGATTTTAATTCCGATTCAACTCTGTTGTGATACAAACAATTTCTGAGTGAGTTGTTTGTTGGCGGATATCTACCTTATTCGCCGTTATTTTTTCCCCAGAAGTTTTAGTTTCAGCTGTTCTGTAAAAGAACGTTCTCATTCAGCAGGAGATAAGAACATCAGCAAAGATAGAAACACTAATGATTCTAACGCTTAGGCAAGTAAAAATGCAAATCATTGTATTTGATAATTTGCGGTACGATACTAAGACTGATTTTTGTTTTTAATTAATTTACGTGGCATGCCAGAGTGCGCAGTTCGTTTTGTTTACGCTTTCCAACCGTAGGTTGAGGAAGCGTATATGCTCCAGCTTTGTCCGTCCGCACGTTAACTCGCGTAAAAATGGTTCGATTTCACTGAAATTTCAGTATGTGGTAGAGGACCATCTGGGGACGAACCCTGTTGAAAATGGGCGAAATGGGGTCAAAGGTGAGGACATAGGAGCGGGATCCATTCCATTGCCCGTATGCGCCATAACGTGCGTAAAAATGGTTCGATTTCGATGAAATGTAAGTATGTGTTAGGGGACCACCTGGGGACGAACACTGTTGAAAATGGGCGAAATGGGGTCAAAGGTCAAGAAATAGGAGCGGGATCCGTTTCATTGCCCTAATGCGTCATAACTTACATAAAAATGCTTCGATTTCGAAAAAACTTTATCATGTTGTTTCGGAGGCACACTGAACCGATTCTATTGAATATAGTCGAAATGGGATCGAAGGTCAGGGCACAGGAGCGAGATTTATTCCACAGCCATTATCCTCATAACTTGACTAAAAGTGCTTCTATTGCGACAAAACTATAGTATGTTTTTCCGGAGGCAGGTTCTCTTGAATATCATCGAAATGGGGTCAAAGATCAGGGCACAGGAGATATATTTATTTCACAGCCATTATCCTCATAACTTGAGTAATGATTTCTGGTATGTTGGAAAGCGTATAATAATCAATGCATTGCATGATTTTACTAACTTGTTTTACGAGACGTCTGTTTTGTATTATCGTTATTGACAACCATTATCAATTGTCACGTACTACGGAGGAGACGCAAGAGTTTAAACGGCAAGTTGCAGTAATAAGCCAGCGTCGGTGTACTTCAGTGGGAAGAATTGTTGTTGTTGCTGCCTTATCGGTATGATATAAATAAACGGGATATTTATGCATCTACAGTTCTTGCCATTGGTACGCACATAGCGCTGCGTTCCAATGGGCGGACTAGAAACTTCGGAAAATATTGTACGCAGATAAATCATCATCATCATTGTCAACCATTATCAATCCACTGCTGGACGAAGGTCTCCCCAAGTTTCCTCCACAACGGTCTGTCTGGTGCCAGTCTCCTCCATGTCACTCCCGCATACTTTCGAATTTCATCCACCCATCTTCCATGTGGTCTTCTTCTGGGTCTTTTCCTGTCCCTTGGAATCCAATCTAACATTTCGGCTGTCCATCGATGGTCTGTTCTTCTGGCAGTATGTCCAGCCCATTGCCATTTCAGGGATTTAACTCTGATCATGATGTCTTCCACTCTTGTCATTTTTCGGATCAACGAGTTCCTCTTCTTATCTCTTCTGGTTACACCAAGCATGCACCTCTCCATGCTTCTTTGAGTTCTCTGCAGCCTTTGTATGTCTCTTTTAGTTAAGGTCCACGTCTCTGCACCATACGTAAGCACTGGAAGGATGCATTGATCAAATAATTTTCTTTTAAGACATAATGGCATATTGCTCTTGAAAATTATGCTCTTTCTTCCGAAAGCTCTCCACCCAAGTTTTGTACGCCGATTAATTTCTTCATCAATGTGACCTTCACTTGATATCGGCTGTCCAAGATAAACGTACGTGTCTGTTATCTCCAACTTTTCTCTCCATCAATCGATAAATCTTCATTTCTTGTAAAAGCATTGAACATCACTTTTGTCTTCTGAAAGTTCATTTTTATTCCCACTTCTTTACTCTTGTCAGAAAGTTCCTGGATCATACTCTGCAGCTCTGATGGGGCAGTTGCAAAAATGACTACGTCATCAGCAAAACGAAGGTGGGTTAGATAATCTCCATTAACCTTTATCCCTTTGTTTTCCCAGTTCAGTGATTGAAAGACATTTTCCAATGTGGCATTAAAGAGCTTCGGAGATATTGGGTCACCTTGTCTCACTCCCTTTCCAATTTTTATGTGTGTTGTATTTTCAAACAGCCGAGTCTTTGCACTTGCATTTTCATAGATGTTATTAATAATATTAAGATATGCAACTTCAATACCGCAGGATTTCAAAGCAATTGTAACTGCTGATGGTTTCACTGAATCAAAGGCATTTTCATAATCGATAAAAGCCATGCACAATGGAAGTTCATATTTCCTCGCTCTTTCAGTTAGTTCTCTCAGTACGTGGATATGATCTATAGTGCTGTAGCCACTCCTGAATCCAGCTTGTTCTCTCGGTTGAGCCATGTCCAGTGTTACCTTCAAACGGTGTGAAAGAACTTTAGTGAAGATTTTATAAACCACTGATAAGAGGCTAATAGGTCTGTAGTTCCTGAGATCCTCAATGTCACCCGTTTTATGTAGCAGGATCATTGTACCATTGTTCCAATCCTCAGGAATCTTCCCTTCATTAAGGCATCGAGTGAAAATTTGTGCGAGTACTGTTTCGATTTCTCCACTTGCTTCTTGTATGATGTCTACAGTAATTCCATTTTCTTCTGGAGCTTTTCCCCGTTTCATGTTCTTGATTGCATGTGCAACTTCTGCTGGGAGGACTGGAAGAACTCTTGTACTGGTAGCTTTCATTATGTCGGGAGTACATGTATCATCCCTTTCATATAATTTGGAATAGAAATCTTTCACTCTTGTCAAAATTTCGTCTCGATTTCTTGTTACAGAACCATCTTCTTTTCTCAGTGCCATAATCTGTTTTCTTCCCTTACTGAGATGCTCCTTTGCTATCTTTAGGCTTTGGTTGTTTTCAATTGTTTTCCTCACTAGTTCACAGTTGAATTTCCTTACGTTTTCAGTGATACTTTTTCGTACTATCTTGCATAGCTCTATATGTTTCACTTTGGAAGTCACATCTTCTTTAGTTGTCCTCATCTCTCTTCTTTTTTGCATCAACATTTTGGTTTTTCCTGATAATTTGTTCACATGCAACTTGTTCTTAGACCCAGCTAATTTTGTTGCTGTTTCCATAAGAGCTTTGGTTACTTTTCTGTTAACTTCAGAAATATCCACTTCTTCTGATGTTCGGCCTTCTAAAGCAGAGAATCTGTTCTTCAGTTCCAACTTGAAGGTATTATGGTGTTTTTTAAGGTTGGTTATGTCAATACATTTTGTTTGTCTTATGAGCTTGCCACGTTCGAGTTTAGTGTTGAAGTGCATCTTCCATCTCACCAATCTATGGTCAATTACCTGTGTTAAACTTGTTTAGCACACTGCAGTCTTCTATGACGAATTTTTTGTTACACATAATAAAATCAATTTCACTTGTCGTCCCATTTGGATGTCTCCATGTCCATTTCCTGTGTGGCTTTTTCTTGAAAAAGGAGTTCATGATGAAAAATCCTTCTGCCTCTGCAAACTCAACGACAGTATTTCCACGTTGGTTTCTGTTGCCGTGACCGAATTTACCTACTGAAGTTTCATTCTGTTGCCGTTGCCCTATTTTTGCATTGAAATCTCCCATAGTTATCTTCAAATGCTGCTTACCTTTATTATTTAGATGACGAATTTTCTCATAATTTTTTTCAATTTTTTCTTCAGTTGACTTGTATCTTCTCGAGAGTTGGATAACGAGTCGTGCAGCTCTGTCAGAGGAACGTTCAACTTTTACAACTTTATCCTTCAGTTTCTTGTTTATTATAAATCTAACACCACTAGTTCTGCCAGTATCTGTCCCACGATAGTAGAAGAGATGTCCACTTTTCAGTTCAATGAGATCTCCTTTTCTCCTTACCTCACTTAGCCCGACGATGTCCCACTTGATCCTTTGTAGTTCCTCTTCCAATTCAAGAAGCCTTGAATCAGAAGATAGGGAGCGCCCATTATACGTAGCCAAGGTCAACATCAGATGGTAGCCTAGTCCGGTCCTCCGGGTATTCTTAGCACTCTCTGCCTTCATGTCGCATTGGCCGCTGCCTTGGCCAGATACATTCCAGCTGCCGGAGATTGAGGGCCAAGATTTAAGTTGTGGAGTCATTTTGGAGGGGTTTATCCATAACTCACCATGAATTGGAAGAGTAACTACAAAGGATCAAATTTGACGCAGATAAATACTTCATCTTAAATAAGGTTATCTAATAAAAGGATGAAGATGAGATGGCATTCTTGAAGTTATATATTTACCTAGTCTTACCATATGTACTGTTACAAAATATTCGATGCCGCCCCGGTGGCGCAGTGGTCTAAGCGATGGTTTCTGATCATTCGTCAGAATAGGGTCCGGGTTCGAATCTCGAGAGAAATGGATGTTGTGTTTTGTCTTACGGCATTGATTCTCTCCCTACCCTGGAAACATTGGCCCTAAATTAGGGCCGGTCGACTGCTCATAGCCCATTAAGTTGCTCGCAGTGGTCGTTAAACCTCCAATCCAAAAAAAAAAAATATTCAATGAAATAAGAACCGAAATTTAAAGATATTTTAATATACCTGTGATATGACATACGTAGGACAATTGTGAATACATGGGTCTTATCAGTTTTCAAAATGGCATCATTTTGCCTTCACACAGTCTTTGTCTCTGTGGCCACTCATCAATAGCTTTACGCAGGGTCTCCACAGGGAAAGCTGTCAATAGCTTTACGCAGGGTCTCAACAGGGAAAGCTGCTACTGCTTTACGCAGGGTCTCAACAGGGAAAGCTGCTACTGCTTTACGCAGGGTATCCACAGGGAAAGCTGTCAATAGCTTTACGCAGGGTCTCCACAAGAAAAGCTGCTGCTGCTTTACGCAGGGTCTCCACAAGAAAAGCTGCTGCTGCTTTACGCAGGGTCTCCACTGGGAAAGCTGTCAATAGCTTGACGCAGGGCCACCATAGGGAAAGCTGCTACTGCTTTACGCAGGATCTGCGCAGGGAAACCTGTCAATAGCTTTACGCAGGGTCTCCACAGGGAAAGCTGTCAATAGCTTTACGCAGGGTCTCCACAGGGAAGCTTTCAATAGCTTTACGCAGGGTCTCCTCAGGGAACGCTGCTACTGTTTACGCAGAGTCTCCACAAGGAAAGCTGTCAATAGCTTTAAGCAGGATTTCCACAGGGAAAGCTGCTACTGCTTTACGCAAAATGTCCACAGGGAAAGCTGCTACTGCTTTACGCAGGGTCCCCACTGGGAAAGCTGTCAATAGCTTTACGCAGGGTCTCCACAGGGAAAGCTGTCAATAGCTTTACGCAGGGTCTCCACAGGGAACGCTGCTACTGTTTTACGCAGGGTCTCCACAGGGAAAGCTGCTACTGCTTCACGCAGGATCTCCACAGGGAAAGCTGTCAATAGCTTAACGCAGGATCTCCACAGGGAAAGCTGTCAATAGCTTAACGCAGGATCTCCACAGGGAAAGCTGCTACTGCTTTACGCAGGGTCTCCATAGGGAAAGCTGCTACTGCTTCACGCAGGATCTCCACAGGGAAAGCTGTCAATAGCTTAACGCAGGATCTCCACAGGTAAGCTGTTAATAGATTTACGCAGGGTCTCCACAGGGAAAGCTGTTAATAGATTTACGCAGGGTCTCCACAGGGAAAGCTGTTAATAGATTTACGCAGGGTCTCCACAGGGAAAGCTGTTAATAGATTTACGCAGGGTCTCCACAGAGAAAGTTGTCAATGTCTTGGCGCAGGGTGTCCACAGGGAAAGCTGTGTCTCTTTCTGCAGGCCATGTTCTCCAGTGTCGCCCATAACTTGTAGTCCAATAGGTAGAAGTCTGGGCTGTTTGAAGGCCAATGAACTGGAAAAATGAAGTCTGTCAAATTCGCCTGAAACCACTCCGGGGTAGACTTGGCGTTGTGGGCAGGTGTGGAATGCTGCTGAAAGCTCCACTATCGATTTTGGAAGAGGGTGCAACTCACAGTTTTGACCACTGGCTCCAAAACCCTGACCTGTTAGACTTTGGAGGATGTGTTAACTCCTTTCTCACAGAAAGGGAGCTGCGTGGTGTCCTCGTAGGGGAATCTCCACCAAACCATGAGAGAATCAGGATAATGGCCCCTCATGATTTTTGGAGCTTTTTTCCTGTGTTTCTCGTGAGGTTGACGCATACAACTTGTCATTTTGGTGGTTGAAAGCCTCTTTAATAGTGAAAATATTTTAATCAGAGAAAATGATCTGTCTTTGGCGATCGTCTGCATAACGCGGCAGCAAACGTTTCGCTTTTAGCACTCTCTGCTGCTTCAGATGTGGGAGGAGGAAGTGCCCTGTACGCCTCCGCTAAGCTCCTTACCCTTACGTCACTCCGCAATGCACCCTTCCAGTGCTTACATAAAGGTAGCGTGACATCGACATTCTTGAAATGTTCAGTTCACGAGCCATTATTTATTGTTTTCTGACAGGATTTCGTCAAACACGGGATGCCACTGCTTTCATTAGGCTGTCCTCATGGTACGAAGCCGATCCTTTCTGGGGCGGTCAGCGACGGTCTCAAGGAACCTTTTTATCATCCGGTGGATTTTCTTCAACATGTTGAAAATCTTGGAAGCTGATTTTCCAATTGTGCAGCGCTATTACATAAGGTAAATAAAATGCCGACGATGTACGAAAAAAGTATTCGTCTAGTAACCAAATAATTCCTCATAAGTTATATTATCAAGTACTGACTTTAAAACCTTAAAATCTAAAATATATACACACATAAGTACTTTCGGTCCACCGAGTGGACCATCGTTAGATGTACAAAGCGCTAGCAGACATGAATGTATACACTGAGTGGCCACTTTATTATGACCACCCCTCAGTACGTCGTTGGGCCACCTTTTCCCTTTTACACTGCGTCGATTCTTCGTGGCATGGACTCCACGAGATGTTGATAGGTGGTTTGTGGAATCTGAGACTATGCTTGTTGAATAGCACTTTCCAGGAGTGTGATATTGCAGGGTTGTGGATCCAACTGTCTGATGGCTCGTTCAACTTCATCCCACAAATTCTCACTTTGGAGATTGTAGGGGCCACCTAAGCAGGTAAACTCACGGCATGTTCCTGAAACCAATCCTGTACAATACGAGCACTATGGCAGGACGCATTCTCTTGCTGAAAGAAGCCATCGCCATTGGGATAAACCATCCGCATGACAGGATGCACTTGGTTCGCAACGATGTTTAGTTATGATATGCTAGGCAGACGTTGATCAGCACGAACTAAAGGGCCCAAAGCATGCCAAGAAAATATTCTCCAAGCCATAACGCTGCCTCCACCACCTTGAAGGGTTGTAGCAATGCATTTTGTGTCCTGCGTTAGTGCTGTTTCCGCCAAATTCTCACTCGCCCATCGGCATGGTGCAACTGAAAACGTGATTCATCGGACCACATAATTTGTTTCTAATTATCGACTGTCCAATCCTTGTGCTCCTGTGCGAACTGGAGACGTTTTCTCTTGTTAACTGCACACAGCAGATTTGTTCGAACAGGACTTCGGCTGCCATATACCATCCGATGCAGTGTTCGGCGAACAGTACGTGCAGAGATTATTTGAGGGGATCCTTGATTAAGAGGGTCTGTAATTTGCTACACTGTTGCCCTTCTGTTGTCTGTTACCAATCTCGAAACTCTCCGTTCCGCCCGAGCAGTCACTACTCGATGACAACCACACGTTGCACGTAGAGACCCAGTTTTTTGGCTGACAGTCCAGTTTCTAAACACTTTAACAACAGCTGCTCTGGAACATTTCACGAGTGCCGCGGTTTCGGTGATACTCGCTCCATGGCTCCGAGCTCCTACAACCATCCCACGTTGAAAATCCGTCAAATCGAATTTTTTACCCATCTCGTCACCAAAAAAATCACCTCTACTACTGTCGCAAGCACTAAACTTCCCGTTTTTATACTAGCTTCGCCTTCTGGCGGCAACAGCATGCAGCCATAGCTCAATTGCTGAAAGCTGTCAGGTGGTCATAATAAAGTGGTCACTCAGTGTATATATGTATGTGCACAGAGGCTGAGGTGGCGTAGGAGCAAATATGTAAATGAATTAGTAATAGGTATCACAAGTTCCCAACAGAAATGCAAGCATGGGCGGCAGAACCTAATATTTTCTGGGGGTCCAATTTCTCGGAGATTTAAAATAATTAAAAACAAATAAGGAGAGAGAAGAAAAACAACGTAGGGTAGGTTTGCTGAGTATATACTCGTACATATCATCATCATCTATTGTAAATCCACTGCTGGATGAAGGTCTCCCCAAGTACCTTCCACAAGTTTGTCTTGAACCTGTCTCTTCCAATTCAATCCAGTAGACTTTCGTATTTAATATATCTATCTTCCACTTTGGTGTGGTTCTGCGTCATTTCATCCCGCCGTGGTATTATATCTAATATTTCAGTTGCTCACGCACGGGCAATTTCTCTACCAATATGCACAGCAGATTGTCACTTGAACGTCTTCACTTTGGTCATGACGTCATGAACTTTTTTCCTTTCCCTGATCCATGTGTCCCTCCTCTTCCTATCTTTCTTGATTACACCAACCATGCACCTTTCGAGATTTTTCTGAGTTGTCTTGATCTTCTGTGCGTCTTTTTCAGTTGTCTCTGCTCCATATGTAAGAACTGGAAGGATGCATTGATTAAACACTTTTCTTTCAACACATAATGGTAAACTGTTCTTCAAAAATGTGCTGCTGCTTCCAAATGCTCTCGAACTAAGTTTTGTACGCGTATTTACATGGGCGAGTCAAACGTTCGTCCCATTTTGAGCTCCACGTAAGTCGGGCCTCCACACCTGTGGAAAACACGCTCCACCGTCGACTGCATACGGAGATGACGTGGAACACAAGAGGGTAATGACGTGCATTTAGCACCGAGCCATATTGCATAGCAGAGCATGGAGGTCGATAAACGCACTGTTTGAGTACACCCACGCCATTATTGGAAAAAAAATTGTTAAACGCGACAGCAGCAAGACAAATTTGTGCACTTGAAGGCGAGAAAACAGTGGACAGTGCAAGAAAAAATGGTTCGGGCATTTCAATGCTGCGGACATCAGTCTCAAACACAAGTTGAGGTCAAGGAAGTCCATCGATCAACAACACCGACACCATGGAGGAAGCTGTGACAGCGAACCTCGGTACCAATACACGAGAATTAACCGCTGAGGTGGTGTCTTCCAAATCCATTTTTGTTCGTCGCCTACACAAGCTTGTTTTCTCTTCTAGGTGCCATAAAATGATTCCCCATGCATTGACACCCGAGAAGGCGTAACACGGAGTTTCTCTTTGTCGAAGATTGCTGTCAAATCCTTAGCACGATAGGTTTTGGTGTCCTATCGCCAAGGCGATGAAAAGTGTATCATCCTACGAAACGCATATAGCGTATGAAATCCGTTTATTTTCGTGGTGTGGTCAGCACAAATATTCCCCAAGCTTTCGCACTCCACTGGGAGGCTTTTTCAAGGCAATGATAGACACAAAAATGCAGAGAATTGGAACATGTAAAGAACGAAGATGATTTTTGAAAATAACGCGGGGGACATCACGAGCATATTACATGAATTTTTGTCACGTAATTATACAGAGCGCCGTGATGTGTTTCCATCTTTTAATAACGCATGCCAAACCATTGGTAGTTCCGTAGAGACTATATCGTTGCATGCCACTTTGTTGGATAGGATTTCCACTGTTTCCCTGATGGCAGTCTCTTTGAAATTCGTGTAAGGGGCAATTCGTCTAATATTATTTCATACCGGAGCGGCCGAGCAATGCATGACTTCTCCGGCGAAGGCTGTATTCTTCATGCCTTGCTTCACACTTCGTACGTGTTCTTTGCATCTAGTGCCCAAGGATCGCTATGTCATTCCGATATATACCTTTTCTGTCTTGTCAGGATATACCAACGGTATAGCGTACACACCCGCCTTTTTCTTTCTCACACTGTCTATCCTTGCAGCTTGATATTATATGTGATAACGGGTTCGGGGACTTCATTACTATTAATATGCTGTATTTGCGTAATAAATTCTTTAACCAATATGTAAAACCTGGGATATATGTGATGGATCCTGCGTATCTCATTGTCCTACTAGGCGATTTTTCTATTGCTGATATTATACGATTTATCACAGTTTTATGTACTCTGTCTATATCATCCTTCTTATATCCAGCCTTTATACCTTTGCTATAGATATTCTCAAGTTCTTTATTATTCAGATAGTCGGGTTTGCATATGTTGTACGCTCTATGAAACCACGCTCTAAATGCAGAAAGTTTGTACCCCTTTGGGCAGTGCGAATGAGGAGGGACAAGGTTCGGTACTGTCGGTTTATAGTAAACGTTAAAATCGAAGCCGGATGTTCTATTTCTACTGAGCGCGACGTAAAGATAATTCAACGTCCCGTCTTTTTCAAGCTACATGGTGAACTTTATTGTATTGTGTAGGTTGTTTATCTTGCGCATGAAATCATTTAATTCATCTACTCCATGTTGCATATGAATAATTACGAAACGCTATATGCGTTTCGTAATTATTCAACTCTGGTGTATTTAAAAAATAAAGAATCATCCTACGTTATCCTACCGCTGAGCACCAGTGGCTGAGGACACACGAGGAAGCACAGCCAGTGGCACAAAGAGGGAACCGCGAGTGGAAAGTCCTGCTGTGTATTGGGTAAAAGTCTGAGGGTCCCCTAGACTGGGAAATTATGCCGATATTCAGGCTCCTGACGGAATCGCTATGCGAAACAACCGCCGCTACCTAGCACTCATCAATAGAAAGCAGCCGTGGATAATGCCCCCAAACACCCACAGAATTGTTCGCCTGAATATATAGGAATTGGAAGGGGTTACGATTCTACCCCACCTCCCATACAGCTCTGATTTGTTTCGCTTCATGGACTATTTATTTCCTGCGAAGAAGGCACTTCGGTACATTGGTGGATGTGGAATCTTACATCAGATAGTTTCTGTCCTCGAAACCTGCCAAGTGTTACTGCCGTGAGAATGTGGCTCTGGATGGAACCTTGGCAAAGAACTGTATGACAACGGCCTGTACTTTGCAGAATGAGAGGAGCATGCATGGCTATCCTGCACTGTTCCGCCTTTTAGCTGCAAACGGGACGAACTTTTGATTCACCTTCGCGTTTCTTCTCTATGTAGACCTTGCTTGATATACACTGCTGGCCACCCAAAATGCAACATCAAGAAGGGACACGGGATAGCAATGCCAGATTTACTGGACACATAACAACAGATACAAAGATGAAACGATTGAGCGCACAGGCCCGTGCGACTTGCTTAACACGCAGACATCAATAGTTCGTGTGGCTCCCATGGCTGGCAATAACGGCTGCTACACGCCGCGGCATCGAACGAAAGAGGCTTTGGATGTGGGCTTGGGGTGTGCAGGTCCAGGCTGCTTCCACACGTTGCCACAGTTCATCACGGGTGGTGCTTGCCGGGCCACTCGGTTGCCGATCAGCGACCAGACTTGTTCGATGGGCGACATATCGGGAGAACAGGCGGACCACGGCAGCATTGACACTTGGTGGGCAGTGAAGAATTGTTACACGATGCGTGCCACGTGCGGGCGCGCATCGTCCTGTTGAACCGTGGCAGCTGGTTCAACAGGCTAAATATATGCGCATGCCCTACCGTACCGGACCCTACTTTATCTTCAGAGTGGTCTTTCGGTCCGTTCTGCCTGCTCGTTCCTCTGTTATGCTAATTTCTCCTCTTCGTCCTTAATTTTTGCACATCAGTGCAGTTAAGCCCTGTCTAATTTTCCTTCAAATGATGCGGCAGTGCCTTCCTGAAAATGTAGTGAACAACTGATAAGAGGCCGATGGGTCTGACGTTTCTGAGACCATCATGATTAAATTTGTTATGTGGCAGGATTAAAGCATTGTTCCAGTCAACAGGAATATTTCATTCTTTGACGCATTTAGTGAAAATTTGGGAGAGTGTAGTTTGTTTCTCCATTGGCTTCATGTACTATACCCATGGCAATCCCAGCCTCTTCTGGATCTCTTCCCAGTTCTATGTTCGTAATGGCATGGGCAACATGAGCCTGAAGGCCTGGAGGGACTACTGGCAGTAGTTGCACAGGCAGTTCAGAACATGAAATCGGGAAGAACCTCGGGGTGAATATGTGGAAAGGCTCTAGACGATTTCCTTCTTGGTGAGGCCAAGAAGGAAATGGACGGGGACATAGTGCATTGAAGCCTATAAGTTGATCACCACTCGCAATCGAGTGGTGATGGAATGTTTGAGGAAGCAACGTTAGACGCCACGCAGTATTCATGAATGGATTGCCCGTGTGTATGTCGATGGTTCACCTTCATATGCCACAGTGAAAAGATCGGCTACTCCTTTTAAACGTGGAACAGACTTCTTGGAAGACAACCCTCGCAAGGGCCGCTCAGTAGAGGTGACCACAAGTGAAATGTGCGGGGAAGTGGAAGACATAGTGACACTAAACTGGAAAATCCACTTCGTACAGATTTCTGAGGAATAGAAGTTAAGTACCGGCAGTGTATGGACCATTTTCCATGACAGAATAGGAATGTCAAAGATTTGTCCTCGAATGTTGACACCTGAGATGAATAATTTTCGTGTTGAAGAAAGTTCGGTTCAACTTGACCGCATTAACCGCGATTCAGATGACTTCTATTCCTCCATTGATACTGATGTCAAAGATCTGTGCGCGATGGATTCCTCGAATGTTGACACCTGAGATGAATAATTTTCGTGTTGAAGAAAGTCGGGTTCAACTTGACCGCATTAACCGCGATTCAGATGACTTCTATTCCTCCATTGATACTGATGTCAAAGATCTGTGCGCGATGGATTCCTCGAATGTTGACACCTGAGATGAATAATTTTCGTGTTGAAGAAAGTCGGGTTCAACTTGACCGCATTAACCGCGATTCAGATGACTTCTATTCCTCCATTGATACTGATGTCAAAGATCTGTGCGGAATGGATTCTTCGAATGTTGACACCTGAGATGAATGATTATCGTGTTGAAGAAAGTTGGGATCAACTTGACCGCATTAACCGCGATCCAGTTTACTTCTATTCCTCCGCTGTGACTGATGTCAAAGACCTGTGCCAGATGAATTTCTCGAATGTTGACACTCGATATGAAGAATGATGGTGTTGAAGAAAGTCGGGTTCAACTGGACAGCTTTAACCACGATCCAGATGACTTCTAAACTTCTATTGTGACTGATGTCAAAGACCTGTGCAAGATGGATTCCTCGAATGTAGACACCTGAGATGAAGAATGATCGTGTTGAAGAAATTCGGGTTCAACTTGACCGCATTTACCGCGATCCAGATTACTTCTAAAGCTCCATTTTGACTGATGTCAAATACCTGTGCCAGATGGGTTCTTGTAATGTGTACACCTGAGATGAAGAATGATCGTGTTAAAGAAAGTCAGGTTTCAACTTGACCGCATTAACCGCGATCCAGATTACCCATATTCCCCATTGTGGATGATGTCAAAGATCTGTGCGGGATGGATTCCTCGAATGTTGACACCTGAGATTAGGAATGATCGTGTTGGAGAAAGTTGGGATAAACTTAACGGCACTAACAACGATACAGATGACTCTTATTCCTCCATTGTGACTGTTGTCAAAGACCTGAGCCAGATGTATTCTTCAAACGTTGACACCTGAGATGAAGAATGATCGTGTTGAAGAAAGTCGGGTTCAACTTGACCGCATTAACCGCGATCCAGATGACTTCTAATTCCTCCATTGTGACTGATGTCAAAGATCTGTGCGGTATGGATTCCTCGAATGTTGACACCTGAGATGAAGAATGATCGTGTTGAAGAAAGTCGGGTTTCAACTTGACCTCATTAACCTCTATACAGATGGCTCTTAGTCGTCCATTGTGACTGATGTCAAAGATCTGTGCCAGATGGGTTCTTGTAATGTGTACACCTGAGATGAAAAATGATCGTAATGAAGAAAGTGGGGTTCAACTTGATGGTATTAACCGCGATCCAGATGACTTCTATTTCTTTTTTTTCTTTTATTGAAAGTTTAACGACCAGCGTGAGGAGCTTAGGGGGCTAAAGGAAGTTTCGTATCCATAATTTATGGCCACTGGTTCCAGGGAAGGAAGAGAGCCAACGCCGTAAGACAAACACAACGTCTATGCCGCACCAATATCGGACGAATGATTAGAAGCCATTGCTTAGACTATTGCGCCACCGGGGCGGCGACTTCTGTTTCTGCATTGGAGATGAGGCGTGACGTCACCATTTGGACCCTGATACTAAACAAGAAAGCATGTAGTGGAAACGTCATGGATCTCCGCCACCCGAAAAGTTCAAAATACAACCATCTGTAGAGAAGATTATGGCCTCCATTTTTTGGCACTCAGTGGGTTGCTGTTAATTGATTACTCGCCTCATAAAAGGAATCTGAAAAATGCTGTCTTACATATTCATTATATTTTTTAGAAGGAAAATATCATAAACACAAGGTCCACATTTACTTTTGTTATAATACACCTATTGATATAGTGCAAAGTTTTGAGTACCTGGGAATTATTTTAAATTCTGACCTAAGGTGGAATAACCATATATACTGAGTGGGCACTTTATTATGACCACCTGACAGTTTTAAGCAAATGAGCTATGGTTGCACGCTGTTGCCGCCAGAGGGAGAGGCTAGTATAAAAAGGGAAAGCTTAGCGCTTGCAACAGTAGTAGAAGCGATTTTTGGGTGAAGAGATGGGTGAAAAATTCGATTTGACGGACTTCCAACGTGGGATGATTGTAGGAGCTCGGGGCCATGGAGCGAGTATCACCAAAACCGCCGCATGCGTAAAATGTTCCAGAGCAGCTGTTGTTAAAGTGTTTAAAGACTGGACTGTCAACCAAAAAACTGGGTCTCTGCTTGCAACGTGTGGTCGTCATCGACTAGTGACTGCTCGGGCGGAACGAAGAGTGTCCAGACTCCTAACAGACAACAGAAGGGCAACGGTGCAGCAAATTATAGACCATCTTAATCAAGGATCGGATGGGATATGACAGCCGAAGGCCTGTTCGAACACCATTGCTGTCTGCAGTTAACAAGAGAAAGGGCCTCCAGTTCGCATAGGAGCACAAGGATTGGACAGTCGATAATTGGAAACAAATTATGTGGTCCGATGAATCACGTTTTCAGTTGCACCATGCCGATCGCCCAGTGAGAATTTGGCGGAAATAGCACGAAAGCATGGACCCCAAATGCATTGCTACAAACCTTCAAGCTGGTGGAGGCAACGTTATGGTTTGGGGAATGTTTTCCTGGCATGCGTTGGACCCTTTAATGTGTTGATCAACGTCTGACTGGCACATCATATCTAAACATCGTTGCGGACCCAGTGCATCCTGTCATGTGGATGGTTTATCCCAATGGCGATGGCTGCTTTCAACAAGATAATGCGTCCTGCTATAGTGCTCGTATTGTACAGGATTGGTTTTAAGAACATGCCGGTGAGTTTACTTTGCTTAGGTGGCCCTCACAATCTCCAGAGCTCAACCCCATTGATAATTTGTGGAATTTTGTTGAACGAGCAATCGGGCAGCTGGATCCACAACCCTGTAATCTTTCACTCCTGGAAAGTGCTATTCATCAAGCATGGTCTCAGATTCCACAAACTACCTATCAACATCTCGTGGAGTCCATGCCACGAAGAATCGACGCAGTATTAAAGGCAAAAGGTGGCCCAACGAAGTACTAAGGGGGTGGTCATAATAAATTGGCCACTAAGTGTATACATGAGTTGCAAATCGAATCTCTAAAAATATTGATGTTGTAAGCAAAATTGTATCAAGCCTAACTACTAAGACACTTAAACTTTTATACTACACAATCATACAATCACATATTAATTATTGCTTTTCCTCATGGGGATAGACCCCACTGAAACCAGTATCAATAAACTACAAATATTACAGAATAAATACATAAGATTATTAGACTTAAAATCAAATTCTACTTCTGATAGCAACTTCCCACATCACTTCTCATCATATTCATGTCAACCCTAACAATTGTGGAATTTCATCTGTTAAACAATTATTTGATTTCAAAATCGGTAATCTAATGTTCCAAAAAATAAAGCAAGATGTATACACAGATATCATTGAATTGGAGTTTTATATTTACAACTATGAAACGAGATATAGGTCCTTATCAAGACCCATACATCCAAAAACTCTCATGCTGAAACGGAGTTTAAATTATGTTGGTCCTGAATTTCGGAATGCTCTGCCTGTCGAGTTGAATATAATAAATAAGCTAAACTTATTCAAAAATAAACTAAAAAAATACTTAAGTTAAATTAAAAAATCTCACTAATAAAAACAAATTTTCAAAATAGTGTCACTATACTAAAAATCCGAAATTTCTTGGCGTAGAATACAGATGCATAACTTTATCGAGAAAGCCAGAACCAGCTGTTCTAATATTCCTATGCCGCAACTTCGCTACCTGGGCTCTATTCCCTACATATCAAATGTTTCCTATCAACTCATAAACGTGCTTAGGAGGATGAACTTCGGTGTCGGCATAAGATCTCCGGCATCTTTACATACGATGCTTAAGAGAAATATTGACAAAGCCTCCTCTTCTCAATGAGGCAGGTATTTATGCCATTCCACTAAAACATACGGACGGCTCCAGGCGATACCACATCAGAATGACCAAACGCTCGTTTGGAATTAGAATCAGCGAACATAAAAGGGATACAAGAGACGGGAAAATAACAACTGCCCTATCAAGAGAAGTCAATTTCAAGTCCGCCGATCCTATATGGAGTGATGTAAAGAAATTAGCTTCATACTCTACACCCAAATCTACTGCCATTCGTGAAACCTTGAAAATCTTGACCAGCTGCGAGGCTTGCCTCTCTCTAGAGTTGCCACGTATTTGGAATCAATTCTTCAAATAATGACCTCGTATCTTCGAAATCAATTCTTCAAATAATGACCTCGTATCTTCGAAATATCACGTTTGCTCCTATTCATTTATTGTCTAGTCAAGTCACCGCGTTCAAATTGTTGAAACGTTTTATAATGCAATTTGCAGTTGCTGTCTACCTTCCTTGAAAAAGCCATCTGGTTGATGTGCGAAACCTTAAAAAGCTTTATTTGTATTCCACTCCAAGAAATTTAGGATTTTTAGTATAGTTATACTATTTTGAGTATATATACACTATCTACCAACAAGTAATTGGACACCCCTGCAATCCACGATATCTGCAGTCCTGATCCCGTCACAGCCGCCGCCGTTAAATATCGTGTGGGAAACATCAACGCAACCAGTCGCATGCAAGATTCAACGCAGTACGGAGCTCTCTGATTTCGAGAAAGGTGTAATAGTCGGGCATCACAGAAGTGGCCGATCTATAGGCGACATTTCAAGCGAGTTGAAGTTCCCAAAATCGACAGTGGCCTACGTGATTGGCCAGTGGAAGATCAGAGGTAACTGTCGGAATGTGCCCCTACCCGGCAGACCCACAAAACTGGGAGTTAAAGACCGACGGGTGCTGGCCAGAGAAATTTGGAAGAACCGCACCAAATCGATGGGCCACATCCGCGAGGAATTTCAGCAGGCATCCTGGAGTGTTCTTTCGATTAATACCATCCGTAAGGAAACCCATCTGCTCGGTTATCATAGACGTGCTGCTGCCCACAAGCCTTTTATCACCAAGTTCAATAGCGCTGCTCGGCTAACGTGGTGCAAAGAACGTCGACAGTGGACCGTTGAACAGTGGAAACAGGTTCTCTGGAGCAACGAATCAAGGTTCACCCTCTACCGTTCGGATGGCAGGTCTGGGTTTGGTGTCTGTCTGGAGAACGCCTCCCTCCTGCCGGAATGTATTGTGCTAACTGTGAAGTTCGGCGGCAGTGGAATTATGCTATGGGGGTGTTTCTCCTGGTATGGCACGGGACCTTTAATCACAATTCATGGTAGACTCAACGCCGAGACCTACTGCACCATTTTGGATGACCATGCGCTTCCTACGTTGTGGCAGTTTTACGGGGTGGACCCATGTTACTTTCAGGATGATAATGCCACCTGACATGTTGCGAGGTCCACCATGGCTTGGTATGGTGACAATTAGCTTAATCGAATGGACTGGCCTGGGCATAGCCCGGACCTTAACCCTATCGAGTACCTCTGGGAGGATTTGGAGCGTCGATTTAAGGGGTGCCCCCACCGTCCGAAATCGGTGAAGGAACTGATCTGTCTTCTCCAAGCCGAGTGGAAGAAAATACTGTTAGCCGTCGTACAACGCCTGGTTGAGAGTATGCTCCGGAGGGTCGTAGCTGTAATCGCCACTCGTGGAAGCTGCACCAACTATTGAAGGTGAATAAACTTCGTTTTTCTTTGCTATCACATGTGTCCAATTACTTGTTGGTAGATAGTGTAGTTCCTACTTGTTGAAAAAACAAATTATTTATAATGTATCTAAGACTTAACATCACTGCTGTGTTTGATGAACGTGTGCTTGTTTGTCTATATATTTGAGAAATCAGTGATTTTGTCAGGACTCTCTGAGGCCTTTTCCCTGATTCTCCCTGGCTATTTTCTCTATAATACAAAAATATTGATGTGTATTCATAAATCCTACATGTAACAGCAAGAATAGAATTTATTGTTGTTATTATTATTAATTGTCTATTATTTTTATGTCTTTTTTAGACGTGGCTCCTTCTTTGCTGTCTGTCTTTCCCGAGCACACTGCGCATTCCGGTGAGCGAGTTTCCCTGAAGTGCATCTCTACAGGCAATCCAATTCCGCAGGTCATGTGGATGCTTGATGGAAATGTCCTGTCTCCCAATTCAAGAATTACGACGGAGAGCTATGCTACGGATCATGGTCACGTGGTAAGCTATTTGAACATGAGTGAAACAAGAGTGGAAGACAGTGGAGAATACAGGTGCCATATTCGCAACGATGTTGGATCGTCATTCCATGCTGCAAGGCTCAATATCTACGGGCCACCTTTTGTGAGAAAGCTAAACAACGTTACAGCGATATCCGGTGAAGAACTTAGCATAAGGTGTCCTTACGGAGGCTACCCCATAAAGGCTATAAAATGGTTCAAAAGTAAGACGATTTATATTTTCTCTTAAAATATTTTAATGATACGATGTATATACAGTGTAATTAATGCTTATCAAATATTTTCGCGGTCTTGTTGTAACCATTGATATACATACTGTTACAAAGGTAATAATATCGATGATTTTCGGCGTATCGACGATGTACATAATTAGTACTCTCCATGTTGTCATCCACCAGAAATCGTGCAAACTGTACACTCCTGGAATCGAACTGGCATCTCCCGATTTATATTCAAGAGTTCTACCGTTAGCTCACCAAGAACAACAAAGTTTTAAGAAACAGAATTTAAGCACATGTAGCTTACGAATCCGAACAATTTTCAGGACGTGTGATAGACAAAGCAATTTCTGCTTCATCTTAGCGTTCAATGAAGGTCCCTTAAAAAACACGATAAAGCGGAAATTCTTTGATTAGATCATATCTGGAAAACTGATGCTTTCAAACAACAACGGCAAGCAATTTCTACTTCATAGTAGATTTCAACGATCATCACAAATAGAAACAGAACAAAGGGAAAATTCTTTGACTAGCACATATCTGGAAAGCTATTGCTTTCAAACAACAGCAGCAAACAACTTCCGCTTTACCGTAGCGTTCAAACTACGTCATTTACAGAAGCATGGTAAAATCGAAAATGTTTTGACTAGCGTGCATCAGGAAAGTTCTTGCTTTCAAGCAACAGCAAGCAATTTCCGCCCAATCGCAGCGTTCAACAAACGCCACTTACAAAAACTCGTTAAAGCGGGGATTCTTTGACTAGTGCACATCTAGAAAGTTCTTCCTTTCAAACAACAGCAAGCGATTTCCGCTAGTGCACATCTGGAAAATTATCCCTTTCAAACTAGAGCAAGCAATTTCCGCTTCGTCGTAGCGTTCAACGAATGTCACTTACATAAACAGGTTAAAGCAAAAATTCTTTGACTAGAGCACATCTCGAAAGCTATTGGTTTCAAACGACAGCAAACAATTTCTGCCTCATCGTAACGTTCAAAGTGCGTTATTTACAGAAACATGGTAAAATCGGAAATGTTTTGACTAGCGCGCATCTGGAAAGTCTTAACTTTCAAACAACAGCAAGCAATTCCTACTTCATCGCAACGTTCAACGAACATCGCTTAAAAAACATGATGAAGCGGAAATATTTTGACTAGCGCACATCTGGAATGCTGCTGCTTTCAAGCAACAGTAGAAAGCAATTTCTGCTTCATCGTTGCATTCACAGAAACATGGTAAAGCAAACATCTAAAAAGCTAGATACTGATTTCAAACAACAGTAAGAAATTTCCACTTCATCGTAACCTTCAACGAACGTCACTCACAGAAACATGATAAAGCGGAAATTCTTTGAATTGTTCACATCCGGAAAGTTGTTGTTTTCAAACAATAGCAAGATATTACCGCGTCATCGCAAAGTTTTTTTTTTTTTTTGATTGAAGGTCTAACGATCACCGTGAGCAACTCAATGGGCTATAAGCAGTCGCCCGCCCCTAATTTAGGCTCACTGGTTCCAGGGCAGGGAGAGAACCATAGCCGTAAGACAAACACAACATCCATGCCACACCGGGATTCGAACCCGGACCCCTTTCGGACGAATGATCATAGGCCATCGCCTAGACCACTGCGCCATAGGGGCGGCATCATCGCAAAGTTTAACGAACGTCAATTACAAAAATATGAAGCGGAAATTCTTTGACTAATGCACATCTGGGAAATTATGCCTGTTTCTAAACAACTCTTAGCTTCAGTTATTTGCAACTTCGTTGTCCCCGGTGGGTAACAGTAGCATGCCCGAATCGGCGAGATGCCGTTCAAATCCTGCTCCAAGACGATGTAAATTTTAATTCTTGCAAAGGATGGCTACATGGGAAATATTAAACATACACTATCTACCAACATGTAATTAAACACTTGTGATAGCAAAGGAAAACGAAGTTTATTCACCTTAAATAGTTGGTGGAGCTTCCACGAGCGGCGATTACAGCTGCGACCCTCCGGGGTATCCTCTCAACCAGGCGTTGTACGATGGCTAGCAGTATTGTCTTCCACTCGGCTTGGAGAAGACAGGTCAGTTCCTTCACCGATTTCGGACGGTGGGGGCACCCCTTAAGTCGCCGCTCCAACTCGTTCAAGAGGTGCTCGATAGGGTTAAGGTCCGGGCTCTGCAAAGGCCAGTCCATTCGATTAACCTCATTGTCACCATACCAAGCCATGTGGACCTCGCAACTTGACAGGTGGCATTGTCATCCTGAAAGTAACATGGGTCCACACTGTAAAACTGCCACAACGTAGGAAGCGCATGGTCATCCAAAATTGTGCAGTAGGTCTCGGCGTCGAGTCTACCGGGAATTGCGATCAAGGGTCCCGTGCAATACCAGGAGAAACACCCCCATAGCATAATTCCACCGCCGCCGAACTTCACAGTTGGCACAATACATCCCGGCAGAAGGCGTTCTCCAGGCAGACGCCAAATCCAGACCCTGCTATCAGAGCGGTAGAGGGTGAACCTTGATTCGTCGGTCCAGAGAACCTGTTTCCATTGTTCAACGGTCCACTGTCGACGTTCTTTGCACCACGTTAACCGAGCAGCGCTATTGAACTTGGTGATAAAAGGCTTGTGGGCGGCAGCACGTCCATGATAACCGAGCAGATGGGCTTCCTTAGGGATGGTATTCATTGAAAGAACACTCCCGGATGCCTGTTGAAACTCCTCGCGGATGTGGCCCATCGATTTAATGCGGTTCTTCCGACTTTCTCTGGCCAGCACCCGTCGGTCTCTAACTCCCAGTTTTTTTGGGTCTGCCGAGTCGGGGCACATTCCGACAGTCATCTCTCATCTTCCACTTGCTAATCATGTAGGCCACTGTCGATTTTGGGTACTTCAACTCGCTGGATATGTCACGTATGAATCTGCTATTTCTGTGAATCCTGACGATTACACCTTTCTCGAAATCGGACAGCTCCGACCTGCGTGGCATCTTGCATGCGACTGGTTGCGTTGTTGTTTCAGACACGATATTTAACGGTGGCCGCCGTGACGTGTATCAGGACCGCAGATATCGTGGATTGCAGGGGTGTCCAATTACTTGTTGGTAGATAGTGTATTTGGCATCTAAATGCAAAAAAATTATACATGTAAATCTTCCATGTAGTTGCGATAAATAACTTCCTGGAATTCGCTTTCCACACCTCCTAAGTAAAACTTCCTTTCCTTCGAGTGTGTATTGTGTGTATAAATGTGCTTGATAAAGTATTCATTAACTACTGTTTGTAAATGTTATCGTAAAAGTCCATTACTGCTGCTTGAAGTCGTGGACCTGGGATCTCCTGAGGTGATCAATGGCTGATCGCAGGGGAAAATAAATACAGCTTGATGTTGATAAGCACTTTTGTGAGAGGCAAAGAAAGAACAGAGTGTTCTAAGATGGAAAAATGACTCTAGGGATTAAACCGCCTGTTCGTAAAAACAATATAGGAGTTCATCAAAATAATGTAAACACGGGCTTCGACTGGAATGCACGCAATGCTTCGAATGCAAATCACAGTGACTTATTTCTCTAAGCGTGCTTTCTCGAGGACTTCTAGGACACCCTACGTATTTTTCTGTGCGGGATTTCCCGAGGACTTCCGAGACACCAACGTACTTCGCTAAGCATGCTTTCCTTAGGACGTCTGGGACATATTCCGTGTTTTCCTAAACGTGATTACTCGAAGATTTCTGGGACACTTTATATGCATGTCCCTAAGCGTGCTTTCTCGAGTACTTCCGGGATAACCTCCATACTTCTCTAAGTGTGCTTTCTGGAGGGCGTTTGGGTCATCCTACGTATTTCTCTGAGCGTACTTTCTCGAGAACTTCTGGAACAACTTCCGTGTTTTCCTAAACGTGATTACTCGAGAATTTCTATGAAACCCGATGTATTTCTCTAAGTTTTCTCGGAGGAACACCACACGTTTTTCTCTAAGGAAACTTTCCTGAGGATTTTTGTGACAGCCTACGCAATTCTCTAAGCATACTTTCTCGAGGACTGCTGGGAGTCTCTACATATTTCTCTAAGCAGACTTTTCTGAAGACTTTTGTGATAGCCTACGCAATTCTCTACGCGTGATTTCTCGAGGACTTCTGGAACACACTACGTATTTTTCTAAGCAAACTTTCCTGTCAGCCGACGCATTTCTCTAAGCGTGCTTTCTCGCGGACTTCTGTTACACCCTACATACTCTTATTTTTCAAAGCGTGCTTTCCGGAGGATTTCTGGGACACCCAACGTATTTCTCTATGTATGCGTAGTATTTAATCCATCCTCAAACTGATATAGCATAATATGTGAAGAAGTGGGCTGTATTGAGCCATGTTTTACACTCGCAACCTTCATTCCTGTAAGAGATATAATTTATTATCAAATTTGTTTAGTATAACGGCACTGGCCGTTGGTATATGCAAATATTAATCCATGTCAGCCAGCCCTCAATTGCTTACCGGATGTCGGATAGGTTTTAAAAGGAACGATATAATAACGTGATCGATACTGCGACAAACCGCTAACTGCACTTTTTACTTCAGCATAAACGATCACGGAATTAATGTTTATAATGAGGTCCCCAACGTATTAAGCAAATCCCGGTTTTAAATTTGATCCACGAATATTTACCTGAATATATCTTATGTTTGTAACGTGGAGGTATACAGCGGGCTGTGATGCATAGAAGAAAGGATTAACTCTAATTATGGTCTTCGGAGAGTTTCACAGAAATAGAAATTCGTTTATGAAGACGAACCAAGGAAAGGTAAAAACGCAGAGAGAAAACAAGAATTTTATTTATATATTTCAAAACTTCCAACTCTTTCGAAAGTTGCAGTAAATTTTTTCACATGCACTTCTTTCTTTTCCCACATAAAAAGGACCAGTCATGGTAGTTAGTGCCTGACGGCAAAAAGGATAAAGAAGCAGTACCGGAAGGTTACATAGCACTCCATATGACATATCATCTGACTAGGCGGATGTCTCACTGTTTTAACGGTGTATTTTTCATCAAACCTTTTGCCTCTTGGTTGTCGAACATGTGCTTCACGTGATTCCAACTGACAAACAGTTGATTCATCGGAATATATAATTTGGCTCCTATTTGAGGCAACCCATGACGCTTAACAAACTGGAGTCTCTTCTTTTTCATGAGAGAGGTTAGTCAGGGTTTATATGCAGGTTTATTTCAGAAATCCACGATTGATGACGCTTCGCAAACTGGAGTCTCTTCTTTTTCATGAGAGAGGTTAGTCTAGGTTTATATGCAGGTTTATTTCAGCAATCCAAGATTGATGACGTTTCGCAAACTGGAGTCTTTTCTTTTTCATGAAAGAGGTTAGTCAAGGTTTGTTTACATGCAGGTTTATTTCAGCAATCCACGATTAATGATGCTTCGCAAACTGGAGCCTCTTTTTTCATGAGAGAGGTTAGTCTAGAATTATATGCAGGCTTATTTCAGCATTCCACGATTGATGACGCTTCGCATACTGGAGTCTCTCCTTTTTCATGAGAGGTTAGTCTGGGTTTATATGCAGGTTTATTTCAGCAATCCACGATTGATGACGCTTCGCAAACTGGAGTCTCTCCTTTTTCATGAGAGAGGTTATTCTGGGTTTATATGCAGGTTTATTTCAGCAATCCACGATTGATGACGCTTCGCAAACTGGAGTCTCTCCTTCATGAGAGAGGTTAGTCTGGGTTTATGTGCAGGTTTATAAGACTTTAACCCAAAATCTTTGCTAAGACGTCGAGAACAGTGCTGATGCTAATATCAAACCGTTCTGAATGTAGAAAGGTCTTGATTTTCCTGCACGGACTCCTCGGAGAACGCATAACTATTCGCCTTATGGTATTGTCTTCACGTGGGGTTGTTTTCCTTGGACGTTCACTTCACTTTCGGTAGCTAAATTCACCTGGATATTTCATGATCGCATTATGAATAGCAGTTTTGCTGACATTTAACTGTCTGCTTATGTCATGTTCGGAGTATCCTTCATGATATAAAATCACTATTTGTGCCGTCTGAATAACAGTACATTTCCCATTTTTCGCTATACAGAAAATACGTACAAAACCTCTCAGCGTGAAAACCAGAAGCAAACTGACGCTCGCTCACTTTCCCCGATTCTATCAATAGCTGCCTCTGTAGGATAATCCGACAAGAAGTTGAGTGCCGCCCTTGTGGCGCAGTGGTCTAACCGATGGTATCTGATCATTCTCCTAAAAATGGCCCGGGTTCGATTCCCGTGAAACATGGATGTTGTGTTTGTCTTACGGAACTGGCTCTCTCTCTCTTCCCTGGAAGCAGTGGCCCTAAATTAGTGACAGCGACAGCTTATAGCCCATGAGTTGCTCACGGTGGTTGTTAGACCTTCATTAAAAAAAAAAAAACAAGTTGAGTAATACAGACAGTAGCTGATGCAATCGTCAGAAATCTCCTAATACCAGCAGGTTGTCTTAAACTTTTGCTAATGTCAGCACGTTCTTTGCCCAGGTCGAACTCATCTTAATCAAAATTATCAATAATATGATAATATTATTATGATATAATAAAAGCCGCCCCGGTGGCGCAGTGGTCTAAGCGATGGCTTCTGACCATTCGTCCGAGATGGGTCTGGGTTCGAATCCCGGTGATATACGGATGTTGTGTTTGTCTTACGGCACTGCCTTTATCCCTTACCTGTAGTCAGTGGCCCTAAATTAGGGACGCGAGACTGCATATAGACCACTGAGGTGCTCACGGTGGTCGTTAAACCTCCAATAAAAAAATATCAAAATATAAATAATATATAAATAATATCATAATATCGTCTTAATAAGAAGTTAGTAAAATCAGGCAATTCATTGATTATGATACGCTTTCCAACATACTAGAAATTACTCAAGTTATGTGGATAATGGCTGTGGGCTAAATCTGGCTTTTGTGCAATGACGTTTGACCCCATTTCGTTGATATTCAACAGAACCGGTTCACTAACATCCGGAACAACATGATAAAGTTTTGTCGCAATCCAAGCATTTTTAGGTAAGTTATGATGCACAAGGGCAATGGAATGGATCCCACTCCAGTCTCCTGAAATTTGGCCCCATTTCGCCCATTTTCAATAGGGTTCGTCCCCATGTGGTTCCTTACCACATACTAAAATTTGATCGAAATCGAACCATTTTTACGCAAGTTATGACGCATAAGGGAATGGAATAAATCCCGCTCTTATGCCTTGCCTGACCTTTGACCCCATTTCACCCATTTTCAATAGGGTTCGTGCCCACGTGGTTCCCTACCAGATACTAAAATTTAATCGAAATCGAATCATATTTACTCATGTTATGACGCATCAAGGCAATGGAATGGATCCCGCTTTTATGTCCTGACCTTTGACCTCATTTCGTCCATTTTCAATAGGGTTCGTCCCTAGTGGTTGCTTACCACATACTAAAATTTGATCGAAATCGAACCATTTTTACGCAAGTTATGACACATAAAGGCAATGGAATATATCCCGCTTTTATGCATTGCCTGACCTTTGACCCCATTTCACCCATTTTCAATAGGGTTCGTGCCCACGTGGTTCCCTACCAGATACTAAAATTTAATCGAAATCGAATCATATTTACTCATGTTATGACGCATAAAGGCAATGGAATGGATCCCGCTTTTATGTCCTGACCTTTGACCTCATTTCGTCCATTTTCAATAGGGTTCGTCCCTAGTGGTTGCTTACCACATACTAAAATTTGATCGAAATCGAACCATTTTTACGCAAGTTATGACACATAAAGGCAATGGAATATATCCCGCTTTTATGCATTGCCTGACCTTTGACCCTATTTCACCCATTTTCAATAGGACTCGTCCCCATGTGGTTCCTTACCCCATACTATAATTTCATTGAAATCGAACAATTTTAACGCAAGTTATGACGCATAAGAGCAATGGAATGGATCCCGCTCCTATGTCCTGACCTTTGACCCTGCTTCGCCCATTTTCAATAGGGTTCGTCCCCAGTTGGTCTCCTACCACATACTAAAATTTCATTGAAATCGAACCATTTTCCCGTGAGTTATCGTGCAGACGGACGGACGTACAGACGGACGGACAAAGCTGGAGCATATACGCTTCTTCAACCTACGGTTGGAAAGAGTAAAAAATGATATCAAAATGATCAATATTGACCAGTATATGATAGGAAGCGCAATTTACATAGCTGGTTGCTGTTCACGACTTTCTTTCCCTGGAGGAAACAACTGAAGAAAATCAAGTCAATATGCCTAAACGAATTGCTTTCCTTCTGGAGGGAAGAAAGAAATAATGCTCGGCGAAATTTATGTTGTAAATATTTCATTTTGAAAATGGTGATAATTCTCATTTTACAACCTTGCTTTGAAATGCTTTCCATTAAAATGTAGGAAAAAAAAACCTGAATTCTTATATATCTCAATTACTCTTAAATGAAATTGTAGCAACGAATTATCATTTTGGAAGATTCCAGATAGCTTCGTTAAAAGGTATTAATTAATTTCAGTTTCAGGTTAATTAAATTAATTCTCAAATGCAGTCAACTATTTTATCACACCCGAGGAACGTTTTGTTTGAAGAAACTAAATAATCCATGCTAAGAAACACTTCGTACGGATTTTATCTCCTTATAAATAATTTCAAGGTGCCAATTTAATCTTTTATTTCTCTTGTATGTCTCGCTGCCGGGGGAGCTAATTACTCTTTCAGAACATGCTTTAATTTTTTTGCAATTAGCGTTTCTGTATCTGCCGTTTTGGGCAAATAACAGCAACAATTACTCAGCATGACACCAAATTGGCAAATACAGTCGTGTGCGTTTTAGTTGCAAGAAAAAATATAAAATTGTTATTCTTCACTTTATATGGATATTGTTTTTTCAACGAACATTTTTGTTTCATAGATGAAGAAATTACGGTTTTCTGTATGGGTAGCGAGAGAACGAACTCTTTTCACTATATCGACAAACACAGTTTCCCCGGGGGAGGGTTAAAACTTTTCTAGACTTTGATAGAAAGAATGCTGGAATACTATGAAAATCCGTTTTTAAAAAAATATACCCCTTCATCCTTTACCTGACTAGAAGAAATTACATCCGGGCTAGCAAAACTGGGTGGAATCAGCTCCAATGGATATACAGTCAAAGCTCGATTTAACGAACTTCGAGGGACCAACATTCGTGTACGTAAAATCGCGGAATTCGCTAAGTCAAGGAAGCCTTTCGAGTGCAGTATTCAAATTAAGCTAGCGTTCGCAACATAATACGTTAGCAGCTGGAGTCAGCTAGCGTGACCCCCATCTTGTAGACACTTTGTTGAACTGGTGCACATCATGGATGATGCAGTGCGCTGAAACATGGCTCAGGTTCAAAAGCGCGGCAATTTCGTCCACCGTCACGTGGTGATTTCCCATCACAATGCCTTAAACAGCTACAATGGACTCTGGTAGCACAACTCAGTGTACCTGACGCGTTGGAGGTGAACCTGATATAGAACTCACTCCGTTTCGTAACTTCCTAGTCCATTCGTACACTTGCTGGAGTGACATACATGCATCACAATACCGCAACTTCATTCGTACACTTTGCTGGAGTGACATACATGCATCACAATACCGCAACTTCATTCGTACTCTTGCTGGAGTACTATACTGCAATTTCATTCGTACACTTGCTGGAGTAACAGACATGCATCACCATACTGAAATGTCATTCGCACACTTGCTGGAGTGACAGGCATGCATAACCATACTGCAATTTCATTCGTACACTTACTGGAGTACCATACTGCAATTTCATTCGTTCACTTGCTGGAGTGACAGACATGCATCACCATACTGCAATTTCATTCGTACACTTGCTGGAGTGACAGACATGCATCAGCATACTGCAACTTCATTCGTACTCTAGCTGGAGTGACAGACATGCATCACCATACTGCAATTTCATTCGTACACTTGCTGGAGTGACAGACATGCATCACCATACTGCAACTCCATTCGTACAGTTGCTGGAGTGACAGACATGCATCACCATACTGTAACTTCTTTCGTACACTTGCTGGAGTGACAGACATGCATCACAATATCGCAACTTCTTTCGTACACTTGCTGGAGTGACAGACATGCATCACCATACTGCAACTTCATGCGTACCCTTTCTGGAGTGACATACATGCATCACAATATCGCAACTTCATTCGTACACTTGCTGGAGTGACAGACATGCATCACCATACTGTAACGTCTTTCGTACACTTGCTGGAGTGACAGACATGCATCACAATATCGCAACTTCATTCGTACACTTGCTGGAGTGACAGACATGTACCACCATACTGCAACTTCATTCGTACACTTGCTGAAGTGACAGACATGCATCACCATACTGCAACTTCATGCGTACCCTTTCTGGAGTGACATACATGCATCACAATATCGCAACTTCATTCGTACACTTGCTGGAGTGACAGACATGCACCGCCATACTGCAAGTGCATTCGTACACTTGCTGGAGTGACAAACATGCATAATACATTTCCAAACTTCCTTGTCATTATAAAACGAGGCACACAAACAACCTTGACCGCGCCCCTACCCGGGTTACTTCCTTCCAGCAGGTTAAACGATTAATACGAAGCGTAAGACCAGGGCAAAATACATTTTCAAACTTCGTTGGCACTGCACCATGAGTCGCACAAACAATCCTGACCGCACACGTGCCCGGATAAATTCCCTCCAGCAGGTTCAAGTGCTAATAGGAAATGTAAGAACCGTGCAAAATACATTTCCAAACTTCCTTGGCACTGCATTACGAGGCCCACAAACAATCCTGACCGCGCCTGTGCCCGGGTTAATTCTTTCTATCATATTAAAGGGTTAACACGAAGTGTAAGAATAGGGCAAAATACATTTCCAAACTTCCTTGTCATTATACTACGAAGTCCACAAACAACACTGACCGCGCCCCTGCCCGGGTTAATTCCTTTCAGCATGTTAAAAGAATAATACGAAGCGAAAAAACAGGGCAAAATACATTTCCAAACTTCCTGGGCACTACTTTATGAGGCTCAGAGACTGCCCTGACAGCAGCACTGCCCGGGTTACTTCCTTCCAGCAGGTTAAACGATTAATACGAAGCGTAAGACCAGGGCAAAATACATTTTCAAACTTCGTTGGCACTGCACCATGAGTCGCACAAACAATCCTGACCGCACACCTGCCCGGATAAATTCCCTCCAGCAGGTTCAAGTGCTAATAGGAAATGTAAGAACCGTGCAAAGTACATTTCCAAACTTCCTTGGCACTGCATTACGAGGCCCACAAACAATCCTGACCGCGCCTGTGCCCGGGTTAATTCTTTCTATCATATTAAAGGGTTAACACGAAGTGTAAGAATAGGGCAAAATACATTTCCAAACTTCCTTGTCATTATACTACGAAGTCCACAAACAACACTGACCGCGCCCCTGCCCGGGTTAATTCCTTTCAGCATGTTAAAAGAATAATACGAAGCAAAAAAACAGGGCAAAATACATTTCCAAACTTCCTGGGCACTACTTTATGAGGCTCACAGACTGCCCTGACAGCAGCACTGCCCGGGTTAATTTCTCCCATGCGGTTAAAGGGTGAATACGAAGCGTAAAAATAGGGCAAAATTCGTTTCCAAACTTCCTTGGTACAACACTACGGGACCCACAAACAACCCTGACGGCGCCCCAGCCCAGGTTAAATATTTCTATCATATTAAAGGGTTAACACGAAGCGTAAGAATAGGGCAAAATACATTTCCAAACTTCCTTGTCATTATATTACGAAGCACCCAAACAACCCTGACCGCGCCCCTGCCCGGGTTAATTCCTTTCAGCATGTTAAACGAATAATACGAAGCGAAAAAACAGGGCAAAATACATTTCCAAACTTCCTGGGCACTACTTTATGAGGCTCAGAGACTGCCCTGACAGCAGCACTGCCCGGGTTACTTCCTTCCAGCAGGTTAAACGATTAATACGAAGCGTAAGACCAGGGCAAAATACATTTTCAAACTTCGTTGGCACTGCACCATGAGTCGCACAAACAATCCTGACCGCACACCTGCCCGGATAAATTCCCTCCAGCAGGTTCAAGTGCTAATAGGAAATGTAAGAACCGTGCAAAGTACATTTCCAAACTTCCTTGGCACTGCATTACGAGGCCCACAAACAATCCTGACCGCGCCTGTGCCCGGGTTAATTCTTTCTATCATATTAAAGGGTTAACACGAAGTGTAAGAATAGGGCAAAATACATTTCCAAACTTCCTTGTCATTATACTACGAAGTCCACAAACAACACTGACCGCGCCCCTGCCCGGGTTAATTCCTTTCAGCATGTTAAAAGAATAATACGAAGCAAAAAAACAGGGCAAAATACATTTCCAAACTTCCTGGGCACTACTTTATGAGGCTCACAGACTGCCCTGACAGCAGCACTGCCCGGGTTAATTTCTCCCATGCGGTTAAAGGGTGAATACGAAGCGTAAAAATAGGGCAAAATTCGTTTCCAAACTTCCTTGGTACAACACTACGGGACCCACAAACAACCCTGACGGCGCCCCAGCCCAGGTTAAATATTTCTATCATATTAAAGGGTTAACACGAAGCGTAAGAATAGGGCAAAATACATTTCCAAACTTCCTTGTCATTATATTACGAAGCACCCAAACAACCCTGACCGCGCCCCTGCCCGGGTTAATTCCTTTCAGCATGTTAAACGAATAATACGAAGCGAAAAAACAGGGCAAAATACATTTCCAAACTTCCTGGGCACTACTTTATGAGGCTCAGAGACTGCCCTGACAGCAGCACTGCCCGGGTTACTTCCTTCCAGCAGGTTAAACGATTAATACGAAGCGTAAGACCAGGGCAAAATACATTTTCAAACTTCGTTGGCACTGCACCATGAGTCGCACAAACAATCCTGACCGCACACCTGCCCGGATAAATTCCCTCCAGCAGGTTCAAGTGCTAATAGGAAATGTAAGAACCGTGCAAAGTACATTTCCAAACTTCCTTGGCACTGCATTACGAGGCCCACAAACAATCCTGACCGCGCCTGTGCCCGGGTTAATTCTTTCTATCATATTAAAGGGTTAACACGAAGTGTAAGAATAGGGCAAAATACATTTCCAAACTTCCTTGTCATTATACTACGAAGTCCACAAACAACACTGACCGCGCCCCTGCCCGGGTTAATTCCTTTCAGCATGTTAAAAGAATAATACGAAGCAAAAAAACAGGGCAAAATACATTTCCAAACTTCCTGGGCACTACTTTATGAGGCTCACAGACTGCCCTGACAGCAGCACTGCCCGGGTTAATTTCTCCCATGCGGTTAAAGGGTGAATACGAAGCGTAAAAATAGGGCAAAATTCGTTTCCAAACTTCCTTGGTACAACACTACGGGACCCACAAACAACCCTGACGGCGCCCCAGCCCAGGTTAAATATTTCTATCATATTAAAGGGTTAACACGAAGCGTAAGAATAGGGCAAAATACATTTCCAAACTTCCTTGTCATTATATTACGAAGCACCCAAACAACCCTGACCGCGCCCCTGCCCGGGTTAATTCCTTTCAGCATGTTAAACGAATAATACGAAGCGAAAAAACAGGGCAAAATACATTTCCAAACTTCCTGGGCACTACTCTATGAGGCTCACAGACTGCCCTGACAGCCGCACTGCCCGGGTTAATTCCTCCCATGCGGTTAAAGGGTTAACACAAAGCGTAAGAACAGGGCAAAATAAATTTTCAAACTGCTAAAATGATACATTCGAAATATTTGAGTTTGTGTTTAATGCGGAGCATCAATCTTTAGATATTACTACTCTCTCACAATTATTAAAAAAATCACTGCACTGTACGAGAAGTCTTAGATGATGATGATTTTGTTTCATATTTCGGAAAAGAAAAATAATTTTCCTTGGAAGCAGATGTGGCATTTTGATATCTTCACTTTTTTGCTTTGCAATATTTAAAACTTGTTTTAGAAATTTTGTCTGGGATGACTATAATTTTACTGAAATGTTTGGCAATGTGGATAGTAAAAAAAAAATCATATTTCTTCACTCCATTCTCTTTCCGAGATTATAAATTCAAACATGAGGAAGCAAAGTGCATTTTGGAACAGTTGTGTCCAATGTCTAAATTGAGCGTAGCTCTTTCTTTCTCTCTCTTCCCGTTTTTGATCAATGGGGAAAACCTTTCAGATGCCACCGATGTTTACAAGAGAAGAAAACTCTCGTTCCCAGCGTATCTTCGCTGTCCCTTTCCTTACTCTCTTTCCGAAGGATGTTTTTAACCAAATGGAACTTTCATCCCAGTTCAATCTCTTTGCGTCTGCTTGATGCCAGCACCCACTTCTAGCAGACAACCGATTTTCGCATTATCAGGGAAACTTCGGGAAGAGCAACCGACCGTCCAAAGAAGTAATTTTCTCTGCTCTTTCTTTTATTCTCTTTTGGGAGATTTGCAAATCAAGAGAGGATTTTCTTCCCTTCATTGTCCTCTGTCTCACCCTCCCTGCTTTTCGCATTCATCGCCCTTTCTGGGGCAAACTTCTCCTCCCGCACTGCATGTTCCGAAGAGAAAAGGAGTATTTCTAAACTGCATCATGTGTTAGGAAGTTCTCTGAAATTCCCAAGTGTTCCGCTTTCATTGATCTTGTACTTCATGCACCTGTGGGAGGGAAAGCAGTATCAGCAGACTCGGGGCGAAGAAGGCTAAGTGTTGTTTGCATGAAATGGATTTCGATGCTAATTAAATTTTGTTCTTCGAGTGAGAACTAGGTTTGTTTTCAATTCCGGCGGCATTTCCCCCTCCAGTCGCACTGGAAAGTCTGTGTGTGGGTGGGGGGGGGGGTTGCACAATCCATAAATCTAGCGAAAATTTTCTCTCTTCAGACGAGCCAGTTAAGCTTCTTTTGCGCATACGAAATTATTGTGTATCTTTCTGAAAATAATGATAAAATCAAACGAGATATCTCTATACGCGTATAGCTCTCGCCGAATTTGAAATATTCAACATAAAATTGCGCTGTCTTATTAAGTCTCAAAAGATAAGTGCGTGTATAGCGCATCTGAAGGAAAACACTTTTCGATTCAAAGATAGGAATTCAAACATAAATTAAAACTTAAATAAATTGCTATTAACGCACAATTTTTCGTTTCTTTCTACTTTTGTGGTAGGGAAAATACTGCGGCGTTTTCTTAAAGATTGCAATAAGCATTTATAACTGTACTAGCTGAATTCCCGGCGTTGATCGGGAGAATTTGGTGATAAAGTTCAGCATCGAAATTTTATAGTAATCAAATAAAACGACTAATTTTTTACGGCATGAACCGCACTTAATACTATATTTCATTTCTTCACTTAATTTGAATTTTATTCTCTGCAGAGTTTTTAGGCACACAGTATTTTTAGTTCTTCCGTTTGATTTTTGTTGTTTACTTACCTTCGCTCCGACGCTGAATTGCGTTGCAGTTCTTCACTGAAAAGTCACACAAAAAAAAAATCAATTCTTGCACTTATCACAACAAAAAGTATTAAATTCGAATTCAAAATGAAAAAGTTAAAAATGGAACTTTTTACGAAAATTTTGTATGTGAGCCCTTTGACCCCAGCTCCGACTCGTTCCAAAAACCGTCTACGGTCTAAGTTACAGTACCATGAGATGATATACGCGTTAAAAATAAATAAATAAAAAACGGAACCTTTAACGGACATTTTGTATATGGGCCCCTTGACCCCGAGCTCCGACCGCTTCGAAAACCCGTCTACAGTCTAAGTTACAGTACCGTGACACCATATATCAAGTCAAAGTAAACAAGTATGTAAATTCATGCAATTTATTGATTATGACACGCTTTCCAACATACTAGAAATCATTACTCAAGCTAGTACTCAAGTTATGAGGAAAATGGCTGTGGAATAAATCTCACCCCTGTGCCCTGACCTTTGATCCACTTCCATGATATTCAACAAAACTGGTTCAGTATACTTCCGAAATAACATGATAACGTTTTGTCGCAATCGAAGCAATTTTACGTAAGTTATGATGCATAAGGGCTATGGAATAGATCCCGCTTCTGTGTCCTAAACTTTGACCCTATTTCGCCCATTTTCAATAGGATTCGTCCCCAGGCAAGTCCCTACAGCATACTACATTTCATCCAAATCGAAATATTTTTACGTACGTTATGACTCATAATGGGGATGGACGTTATTCCGCTCCTATGTCCTGACCTTTGACCCCCATTTCGACAATTTTCAACAGGGTTTGTCTCCAGGGGGTCCCCTACCACATACTAAACTTAAATCGAAATCGAACCTTTTTACATTAGTTATGACGCATAAGAACAGTGGAATGGATCCCGCTCCTATGTTCTGACCTTTGACTCCATTTCGTTCACTTTCAATAGGGTTCCTTCCCAGGTGTTCCCTTACGACATACTAAAATTTCATCGAAATCGAACGATTTTTACGCGAGTTATCGTTCGGACGAACATACGCACACAACGCGTAACGTAATGAGACAGATGGAAATCGCGACCATCTGCTCGCAAGAGTGTGACGTCATAAAACTTTAATAGGATCCACAAACAACGCGTGACGTAATGAGACAGATGGCGTGACTGCGCGCCAACATCTAATGGGGCGACGCCATGACGCTACACTAAAAACGTGGTAATAAAGGGTGGTTATTTAACCCACTAAACGAATTTCCCTAAAGTCGAGATCAAGCTACATCGACTTCTAGTACCAGAAAACTGTAGGTTAACGACGTTCATCAAAATCCTTAGAGCCGTTTTCAAAATAAAATTTACATACATACAAGAATTGCTCCTTTAAGGTGAACGTCAAGTAGTTTTGCTTCCTGTACTTCGAATGGAAAAATTTCTGTACACATTTTCTTCCCAATTAATGCGTTCCCAAGGATGAAAATTTGAACATCGATTAAAATATTTTCATTTTATAACTTGGAATACTTAATATTTTCTAAAACATCACCATAATTATGCAATCCAACATTTGTTTGTCTACTGACGTCATCAAAGAACAGGTCGCGCCATCCTTTTTCTGGTTTCAACACCACTAAAGGAAAAGTAATTGTTTTTTAATATAATTATGGTTATGTTATAATAAAGTTATTTTAATCTATGTTCAAATTTTAATCTATGGGAACATTAATTGTGAAGGAAATGTGTACAAACGTTTTTCCATTGGAAGTATAGGAAGCAAAATTACTTGACGTCCACCTTAATAATATGGGATAAGGGCAATGGAATGGAACGCAATCCTATGTCCTGACCTTTGACCCCATTTCGTCCATTTTCAATAGGGTTCGTCACCTCGTGGTCCTCTACCACATACTGAAATTTAATCGAAATCGAACCATTTTTATAAACCGTACATTATGACGCATAAGGTCAATGGAATGCATCCCGCTCTTACGTCCTGACCTTGAACCCCACTTCACCCATTTTTAATAGGGTTCATCCCCAGGCGGTTCCCTACCACATAGTAAAATTTCATTGAAATCGAACCATATTTACGGAAGTTATGACGCATAAGGGCAATGGAATTATCCCGCTCCTACGTTGTGACCTTTGACCCCATTTGTCCCATTTTCAATAGGGTTCGTCCCCAGGTGGCCCCCTACCACATAGTAAAATTTCATTGAAATAGAACCATTTTTACGCCAGTTATCGTGGTGACGGACGGACAGACGGACGGACAAAGCTGGAGCATATACGCTTCTTCAGCCTACGATTGGAAAGCGTAAAAAGTTGAACTTTTTACGCTAATCATTCTAACCATCTGAATTCAAACGCTATTAGGCTCCTGAGATCATCTCCACTCCTTTTTACGACAATTTTGTATGGGGGCCCCTTGACCTTTCCAGAAACCGTTTACGGTCTAAGTTAGAGTTCATGAGATCGTATACCAAATTTCGTGATTCTAAATTGAAAACTGTACATTTGTATGGCGGACAAACAAACAAACATTCGACTTTATATATTAGATCATTTAAGGAAAACTATTTTCAATTCAGAGAAATCATAACAAAAATTGAAACATGAATAAATTACTTTTTAACACCCACTTTTCCATTTCTTACATCTTTCATTAATTCTTTAAGGTAGTGAACATAAGTTGGAAGCTCTTTGTTCTCTCTGTTCAAAGGTCATAATGAGCATTTAAAACTGTGACATTTTGAAAAACCAATTTTTGAACACAAAATTAGAAATTCTAACAAAATTTAAAGCATAAGCAAAGTGATATTAACGCATACTTGTTTATTTTTTTCATCAATTCTTTAGGCCAGTGGATATATAGTGATGTAATTCTCTATCCTACGGTTTTAGAGATCATAATAAACATTCAGAACTGTAACGTTTGAAGAAAACGATGCTCAAAACAATGATTGAAACTCCAATAAAAGTTAAAACATAATAAATTCCAATTCACACAAATATTTCCATTTCATTTTCCTTTCATTCACGCTTGTGTAGTTAAAATAGCGAAACAATTTCGTAAAGATCGCAGTAAGCATACAAAACTGTTACTAATGAAGAAAACAATTTTGATTTGAAAGATAGAAATTCTAATGAAAATTGAAGAACAAATAAATTCCTATTATCGCACACATTTCTATTTATTTCATGCTTCATTAGCTCTTTAAGGTAGTGAGCATACGGAGACAGTTCTTTGCCCTCTGTCTTTAAATATCGCAATAAGAATTTAAAATAATAGCATTTGAAGAAACCAATTTTCAACTCAAAGGTAGAAAATTAAAAAAGAATTAAAACGTAGATAAATTCTTATTAATGAAAACTTTTCCATTTTTTTCATCTTTCATTAACTGTTCTGGGTAGTGAGCATCGCGGTCCGTCCTTTGCCCTCTCTCCTTAAATATCACTATAACAATTTAATGCCATAACATTTGAAGAAAACGACTTTCATTTAGGAAATAAAAATGCAAACAAAAATTAAAGCATGAAATAATTGCTGTTAACGAGCACTTTTCCATTGTTTGCCTTTGTCATATTCTGTTATGGTTGTAAATATACTGAAGAATATTTTTGTTCTCTGGGATATAAAAATCGCTATGGGCATTTCATACAATAAAATTTGATGGCGCGCTATATATAACACCCAATCACTTTAACATTAGATCACGTGCTATTGTATGACACGCAATCACGTTAACATCTCGAGAGCACACAGGAATTGATCGGAGTGATCGCAACAGCGCAGACGTTGCTGTGACGTCTAGCGTTCCAGACAGATGTGGCTGCTTATATTATTAATGCTCCTATTTCCGCCACATTGTACCGATCTGAATCCTATCGAACATGATAACTGCGAATCCGAATGGGACTGGACTCTTTATCAAGACAATACTCTATGTCACGAGATATATTTTGTGCATGAATCTCTTGGAGATAAAGTACAGAAGTTTCATATATCTTGGACGTGGAATTCTTCCTACTTGAGTCCAGTCAAGCTACTGTGCGATGCATTGAAGAGAAGCATCCGTACACAGGCGTACAGTGGAGCCCTGGCGGGGTCCTGCAAGGCCACTTTTTTCATAGCCTGACTGTGCCAGTCTACTTTTTACCTAACTATTATTTATCAAATCACCGCCCATCTAAAACATTTTTTTAACACAAGTAATATTAATCGAGTTTTTTCTCTTTCTTCTTCTTCACACGCTCTCTCTCTGTCTCTCTCACTTTCTTTATTTTTTAGCACGTTTTTTTGTAAAAGAAGACGGTGCTTATGCTATCGGTTTGTCCGTCCGTACGTAGACACCATATCTCTGCAACTATTAGTCCGATCAGAATTTTTTTTTTGCATTGGGAAGCTTGAAATATGCAAATGAAGATCCTTCACTTCGGTTTTTAGCTCGTCTTTTGTAAAAAAAGATCGTGCTTATGTTATCGGTTTGTCCGTCCGTCCGTACCCACGATATCTCTGCAACTATTAGTCCGATGGGAAAATAATTCTTTTTGCATTGGGAAGCTTGAAATTCGCGAATGATGATCCTTTATTTCGTTTTTTTCCGATGTACAATTTCGCCGCTAGAGGGCGTAAATGCAGATGATGTCGTATCCAAAAATACGTTTTATTACACATATTTGCTTCTAAACATTCTATTGAAAAAAATATTTTTTCTTTCGACTCCATTTATGTCGAAAAGTATTTTAGACATAGTTACTTTTTCAAATTACGCATAGATTTTCCGCTAGGGAACGCAAAATTAAATTACATTTTCCCCGATAACTCGTCTTCTAAAACTCTGATTTGAAAAATTGTTTCTACAGCGGATACATCTCCTGATGGAAAATCTTTTGCATATAATTTTTGGTAAAGAATACTTTGGCCACCAGGGGGCGTAAGTGTTAATTTTTGCTTCTGATGTATTTGCCATAAAATCTGAGCTTCTAAAGTATCGATTGAAAAAACTCTTTCGTGGACTGATGCCACTCACATCGATAAACCTTTTTGGAATATTTTCTTCCTAAAATATTCCACAATTTCTCCGCCAGGGGGTGTAGATGTATGTCTTATTTTTGTCAATATCTCTACTTTTAGGAATCCGATTTAAAGAATTACTTCTTTTTTGAATAGTGTTTCCAGTGTGACATGTGTTTCATATAATTTCTAAATTTTGAAGTAATTCATAGACTTTCCGCTAGGGGCGTATAAGTAAATTGCGTTTCCCCCTAAATATCTGGTTCTAAATCTCCGATTTGAAAACTTCTTTCTGCACCGGGTACAGCTCCTGATGGGAAATCCTTTGCACATAATTTCTATTTTTTGTAAAAAATGGTTTGGCCACCAGGTGGCGTAAGTCTTCATTTCCGCTTCTGATGTATTCGCAGCAAAATATGAGCTTCTAAAATCTCGATTAAAAAAAGTCGTTTGTTGACCGATACTAGTTATGTCGACAAATATTTTAGGAACATTTTCTTCTTGACATAATGCAGGGTTTTTACGCCATGGGGCGTAGATGTATATCTTATTTTTGTCAATATCTCTACTTCTAAGAGTCCGATTTGAAAAATTCCTTCTTTGTTGGATAGTGTTTCCGATGGGAAATGATTTTTCTCTAAATTCAAAATTACAAATAAATCATATACTTCCCGCTAGGGGACGCAAATGTAAATTGCATTTTCTGCGTTATTTCTGCGCTTAAAACTCCGATTTGAAAATTTCTTCCTGTATCGCATACAAGACCTGATGAAAAATATTTTTCACACAATTTCTAATGTTTGGTAAAGAATGGTTTGGCCACCAGGGGTCATAAGTGTTAATTCCTGCTTCTGATGTATTTGCAGAAAAATCTGAGCTCCTGAGAACTCAACACAATTTTTTTCTCCTGGACCGATACTGCTTACATCGAAGAACCTTCAGAAAATATTTTCTTCCTAAAATAATGCATGGTTTTTCCGCCAGAGGAATTTAGATGCATATCTTATAGTTGTCCATATCTCTGCTTCGAAGAATCTGATTTGAAAAATGATTTCTTTGTTGGAGAACGTTTCCTCTGCGAAATGTTTCTCATATGAATTCATGTTTTTCTTAATGCACAAGTCTGCAACCAGAGGGCGTAAGTTCGCAATTCCGTTTACAGCAACATTAGCGCGGGATTGAAAACCGGATTGAAAAACTTCTTCTGTCAGGTACTATTGTTTTCCATACCGGTTTCATTGATTTTGAATAGCTTTGATAAATTTAATTTGCGGCAGAAAATTAAATTTATCATAGCTATCAAAAGTCAAATTAAAAATATCAAAGCTATTCAAAGTCCAATTAAATGTATCAAAGTTCTTCAAATTAAATTTATCAAAGCTATTCAAAGTCAAATTCAATTTATCAAAGCTATTCAAAGTCAAACACCCGAAAATTCGGTGTCGTTTTTCTTGTTTCATGATGGCTATGTACAGATTTGTAGACCTTTTATTTACCGTAACCACCTCAAGCGCAAAGTCAATTCATTGTTCAGGACAGCAACGCTTTCCGTACATAATTGATGACGAGAATTTTTGAATCAGAATGGACAGTGTGGCTGGGTTATCGCATGAAAATTGTTAGACACGTGACCATAATGTTATACAATATGAATATACAGTGCTGTACAAAAGTATTACAACACCTGAAAAAACCGTGAATTTTTAAGTTTAGCTGTTTGTTTAACAACCTAATTTTCATAGTTATTTAATCAGTTATATGTCATTAGATGCGATATTTAATGGCGATTTCAAAAATGTCTTATTTTTTCCTGTAGCTACTTCTGTTCTTAAGATATGACATAAAATATGGGGTTTGACAAAGACATTGAAATTCACGTTAGCTGGGCATTAGATGTTACAGCCAATCATAGACTTTCTTTTACCTGATTGGCTGCTTCCTAACGCAACCCTACTCCAGCGTTTATAAGGGATGACGCAGTGCTACCAGAGCATTGCAGTGGTCGCCTGTTGCTTTTAAGGTATAATTTGTGTACAATCTCAACTGTGATTAAAACTGCGGATTTGTCCATAGCGGGCAGAGTAAAAATGGTTGTTCAGCGTGAAGAGGGGATATATACTTAAAGGTAAATCGCTGAAAGAGTGGGCTGAAATCAATCTACAGTTATTAGACTACTAAAGAAAGTAAAAGACGCTGGTGAGATATTAAAAACATGTGTCGCAGTGGAAGGCCCAGATCAACTACAGCCAACCAGGACAGATTGCTCAAAACGCTAAGCTTGGCAGACAGCAGAATCAATTCACTTGAACCCTTTCAAATACGGTCTGAAGTGACGATGTTAATGTTTATACATCTATATCAAGTTGGAAACACCTGGAACAGTTAATACACACATAAATCAAGCTGTTGTTCCCATGTAACGTAACCACAGAAATTTGAAAAATTTCAAAATCGAGAAGATGCGGGTTGGATTTCCGTTCCAAGATGATGACATTTTCAAATTTCTATTTTAACTTACATGGGAAGAACATCTTGACTTATATATATAAGTACACCTACTGTTAGGAGGAGGCTGTTTCACTATGAATTACGTCGCTGCAAAGGCAGGCGTAAACCACTGTTAACTGTGAATCAAAGACAGCGTAGACTTCAGTGGGCAAAACAGCATGTCTCATGAACAACCGAGCAAATGGAAAATGCTCTTTTCAGTGATGTATTAGAATTTGGCCTTAATGAGAACTAGAGTAGTGCCTATGTAAGGAGAATCAAGCATGAAGAATTCCATACATGTTGCTTAGTTACTAGGGTTAAGCATCCGGCGAAGGTCAGGGTTTGGAGCTGCATGTGGCGTTGGGAACTTCCATATTATCGATGGTACGGTAAATGCACAGAAATACGTCTCGATATTAGAAAACAAGAAGCTACCATCATCTAGAAGACTTTATGATGGCAGTTTTATTTTCCCAGATGGCAATATTCCCTGTCATCTTGCCAAAGTAGGAAAAAAATGGTTTGAGGAAAAAAATGTTAAGCACCTTGTTTGGCCACCACAGTCACCGGACTTGAACCCGATAAAAAATGTGTGGTTCAAATTGCGAGCTATCAAAAAAGAAGCCAACAACCAAAATTCATCTCATTCCAATTTCAAAATTCCAACCAAAATTCAACTCATTCCAATTTCAAAATTCCAACCAAAATTCAACTCATTCCAATTTCAAAATTCCAACCAAAATTCAACTCATTCCAATTTCAAAATTCCAACCAAAATTCAACTCATTCCAATTTCAAAATTCTAATTTGGAATAGTATTGTTTAACCCAATCTTTTACAAAACCTTATTCACAGTATGCCAGCAAGATGCAAAGCTGTGATTAAGTCTAAAGGCTCGGGCAACAAAATATTAGGTATATTTTATAATTTTGTTTCATTATGTTTCTGTATTTAAATGTTATTTTATTCCTCATGAATTACAAAAACAATGTATTGCTGTAAACCTAAGTATTGGATAAATGATCTCTTTCCTAACCATTTGAACTTGGTAATGACACTGAAGTGCCAGAAAAAATGGTACAGACGAGCTTATGCAAAATACATAGCAACGTCACCTATGCGCGTACTCGGTTGCTTCCGCCAGTGCGTATATAAAGCGATAGACATCCTTGCCAGCTGTCAGAGCTGTTTTCGGCATGAAAATGACAAGTAATAACGATTTAGGCGATTTTCAACGCGGTGTCATAGTTGGCGATCGTGAGATGTGCCATAGTATTTCGGAGGTAGAAACGAAGTTCGGATTTTCACGGACGTCTATTGCAAGGCTGTACCGTGACTACAAGAATTCCGGCAAAACCTCCAACCTACGAAACCAGTGTGGCCGTAAAAAGACATTGGGTGAAAGTGATATACGTCGGTTCTCAAGAATCATTTAACGCGATAGGCGTGCAACACTCTTGCAGGTATCATCGGTATTCAATGCTGGAGCCTCAACAAGCATCAGCGTCCGGACTGTGCAACGTACCCGGCACGATATGGGCTGTGGCAGCCGAAGCCCAACTCGAGCCCCTTTGATGGGTGCACGACCCAGGGCTATGTGCCTCGCATGGGCACGGTAACACCGCCACTAGACACTTGATGACTGGAAACAAGTAGCCTGGTCTGACGAGTCGCCTTTCCAACTGTATCGGGCTGATGGAAGGATTCATGTGTGGTGCAAACCCCATGAAGCCATGGATCCCACCTGTGTACCGGTTGGTAGGGGGTCCGTAATGGTATGGATTGTGTTTAGCTGGACTTCACTGGGACCCTGGTACGTATACAAACGTCTGTGATCGGCCAACGCTATGTGCGCATCCTTTCTGACGAGGTACACCCGTTTATGTCCTGCATTCATGCTGATGGGTCGGGCCTGTTCCAACAGGACAATGCACCTCCACTTAAGTGTCGGTACGCCACATTATGGTTAGAGGAGCATTCATCTGAGTTTGGGGTGTTGCTATTCCCCCCAAGTCCCCAGATCTGAACGTGATAGAACACATGTGGGATGCCATGCAACGCGCTATCGAACACAGGAATCCGAGACCTCGGAATGCACCCGAATTGTGGAACGCTCTGCAGGAAGTATGGTGTGCATTGCCTTCAGCATATTTCCAGAAGCTAGTGGAGTCCATGCCCCGTCGTATTTCTGCAGTCCTGCGCTCCCGTGGAGGACCTACCAAGTATTAGACTGGTGTTCCAGTTTTTCTGGCACTTCAGTGTGATTTTTATAAGATGTTTAGAACAGAAGTAGTTACAGGAAAACTAAGACATTTTTGAAATCTCCATTCAATTTTGCATCTAATGACACACAAATAATGAAATATGTATAAAAATCAGTTAAACTTAAAAATTCACCGTTTTTGCAGGTGATTCAGTACTTTTATACAACATTGTATATAAATCTCGCCACACACAAAATCCAATTAATATCGCTCCAATCTATGTAAAAATCGTAATTGCATCTTTCTTTGCCCAATATGAGTGCTGTTGAGCCATTGTGTGGGAAAAGTTCTTCCCTTTTTAAGCTGCACATAATGCTGGGTCTGAATTCTTGTATGAAACGCGAAATTGGGCACCGCAATGACGTGAACGGCACGAGATCGGTTATGTTCATTTAGTGCTTAGCAGCGTTGCGTGATCAGGAGACATAAGGACACTGCGTTATGAGGTGAGCATAATTTGGAGGTCGATAAAGGTGCATCTCTGGAGTTCGTACGCTATTATTGATAAAAACGATTATACAAAACAGCAGCTCGAGAAATGTGTGCAGTTCACAGGGAGGAATCGTTCGACAGGAGCACTGCACGAAAATGGATGCTGCCTATCATATCTGGAGGACACCAATCTCTAAGAAAAGCTAAGATCAGGAAATCCAGCTACCAAAAAACCTCCGTACCAGTACACGACAAACGGCAGCTGAGCTGGCAGCTTTCCAATGAGCCATGTGCATCAGATATGATAGGCAGCATCCATTTTCGTCATGGATGCTGCCTATCATGTGCATCAGCTTGTTCTTCCCACCAGGCGTCATCAGATGTTTCCCAATGAGTAGAAACTCCAGCAGGTGGAATAACCTGTCGCTCACAGACGAGGATTGCTATCAAATCCACAAGATAATCGGTTTTGGCATCTTATCCCAGATGATGAAAAGTGGATTTTCCTATGGTATTCTGCTACCAGAAACCAGTGGACAAGAAAGCACATCCCGCGATGCAAAGAGGGAGGTTCGAATGGAAAGTCATATTGAGCATTTAATAGAGCACTGAGAACTCGTGCTAAATGCTCAAACTCTGGACGGAAAGCTCTATGCAAAAAACCTGAAACAGCTCTAAGATACTCTGCACCAACACTTCCCAGCTCTTATCGATTAGTAGCGGGCGTTGCCACAGGTGCATAATGTCCCAAGCCACACTACCATAGTGTTCAGCACAAAAATACACGACTTGAAATGGGTTGAAATTTTACAACATCCTCCATAGAGTCCGGACCTCCCATGGGGCAACACTTGCTTCGGCGCATATCCTACAAGGACGGCACTTCATTTCAATGCTGGACGTAAAACCTGGCATCAGAGAGTTTCTGTCGTCGAAGCCTGCCAAATGGTATAGCAGTTGTTCTGCAACATTTGATTGATTGATTGGAGGTTTAACGACCACCGTGAGCAACTCAATGGACTGTAAGCAGTCGCCCGTCCCTATTTTAGGGTCACTGGTTCCAGGGAAAGGAGAGAGCCAATGCCTTAAGACAAACACAACATCCATGCATCACCGGGATTCGAACCGGGACCCCTTTCGTACGAATGATTAGAGGCCATCGCTTAGACCACTGCGCCACCGGGGCAGCCATCAGGATTCCAACACGGACACTTCAAAATACATATAAATAATATTTATAATAATGTATATTATATAAAATATTTATAATACTGTATTTTTGAATCGAAATACACTATATTGACAAAAGTTACCGGACACCTAGAAGAGAAACACAACATAGCATTTACTGACATATATTAGTATGGTGTCGGGCCTCCTTTGGCCTCAATGCATGCACTGACCCTTCGCATGCTGTCGACAAGGTTTTGGAACATAGCGATAGGTATGCGCTTCCATTCAGTACATAATGCTGCCGCAAACTGTTGCTTAGTAGTAGGCCTTGGTTACAAACTTCTTATGTGGCGCTCTAATTCATCGCATAGGTGCTCTAAGGGATTAAGATCAGGGCTCTGTGCTCGCCAGTCCACACACGATACGGAATTATTGTCAAACCACGCAGTAACAGTCCTTGCTTTATGACTCATTATCCTGCTGGTACCATAAGGATCGGTTCCATGGCATTGCTACAAAGTTGGTAGGGCATAATTGCCTAGAATATCGAGGCAGAGGTGCTGGTTAACAGGTTTGTATACGATAACCAATGGGCTGGGACCATACCACGAAAAACACCCCCACACAAATAAACTGCTAGCTCCAAACGTGACCGTAGAAACAGTACACTGTGGTAAGAAGCGTTTCCCCGGCTGCCGCCATACGCTCACACGGCCATCAGGCTAATGGATCCTGTATCTGGATTCATCAGTCCATAGGACCCGTTTCCATTGATCTACGGTCCACGATAAATGTTCTTGACACCATCCTAAACGACGAGTAGCATTTCGAGTGGAGATAGGCCTATGAGCAGCCGCACGACCACTGTAACCCATGGGATGAAGTTTTCTGCGAATGTTGCGTGTACATACCAAGGTTCTAGCATTGCTACTCACCTGTACACAGAGTAGTATTCCGTCGATTAGCTCTAACGACTCTCCTGAGGCTTCGACGTCCTCTATCACTGATTTTGTTTGGTCTGCTGGTACATTTCGCTGCTTCAGGCACGCCATGTGTCTTCTACTTGTTCAGTAAATCCAAAATAGTTGACTTAGTATGTCTAAACGCCTCTCCGTTTCTCTCATTGATAACCCACTAATATAACACCCAAAAGTCTTTCCTTTCTCAAAGTCAGTTCTCTCCCGCCGCGATATTTTCGCCCAAACTCACAGTGCGATGTGATCGCGGTCAGCTTCATAATTGCTTTTATACGGTTTGCGGCTGTACCGCGCATATTAACAACGCAGCGGATCCGTTCATTTGCTTTTGAATGGGTGTCCGGTGACTTTTGTCAATATAGTGTATATTAGTATAAAAAGTGGTGTATTTCGAATTAATTTTTTACGAATGAACATACGCCACCGCTTAGACAACTGCGCGACCTGGGCGACTTTGAAACATTAGCGACGAACAGCAGAAAACAAAGTCTTTTACTTTGCCGACTGTGTTGAGCGTGTATAAGTTTTGAGGCAGAACTACGTCTTTTTCCGCGCTATGTAAGGGATCACAATCACTGATTCAAAGAAAACATGTCACACTTTGAACGCTGATGTCCCCAAAACTAATAATCGTATAGTAATAAATAATACATCATATGATAGTTTATAGACTCCCATTTATGACATAAGAAGTTTCAACTCTCCACCCTTTAACCGTTCGATAGAGTACCGTTAGAAAATTAAGCGAAATTTCGCGTGATTTTGTTTTGCCGCACGTCTTTTCAAGGCTGATAACCAGTGAATATACACTATCTACCAACACAGTAGTTGGACACCTGTGATAACAAAGGAAAACGAAGTTTATTCACCTTCAATAGTTGTTGGAGCCTCCACGAGCGGCGATTACAGCTGCGACCCTCCGGGGCATACTCTCAACCAGGCGTTGTACGACATCTAGCGGTATTTTCTTCCACCCGGCTTGGAGAAGATAGGTCAGTTCCTTCACCTATTTCGGACGGTGGGGGCATCCCTTAAGTCGACGCTCCATCTCGTCCCAGAGGTGCTCGATAGGGTTACGGTCCGGGCTCTGCGCCGGCCAGTCTATTCGATTAACCCCATTGTCACCATACCAATCCATGGTGGACCTCGCAACATGACAGGTGACATTGTCATCCTGAGGGTAACATGGGTCCACCTCGTAAAACTGCCATAACGTAGGAAGAGCATTGTCATCCAAAATGGTGCAGTAGGTCTCGGCGTTGAGTCTACCAGGAATTGCGACCAAGGGTCCTGTGCCATACCAGGAGAAATACCCCCATAGCATAATTCCCCCGCCGCCGAACTTCACAGTTGGCACAATACATTCCTGCAGGAGGTGCTCTCCAGGCAGACGCCAAACCCAGACCCTGCCATCCGAACGGTAGAGGGTGAACCTTGATTCGTCGCTCCAGAGAACCTGTTTCCACTGTTCAACGGTCCACTGTCGACGTTCTTTGCACCACGTTACCCGAGCAGCGCTATTGGACTTGGTGATCAAAGGCTTGTGGGTGGCAGCACGTCCATAATAACCGAGCAGATGGGTTTCCTTACAAATGGTATTAATCAAAAGAACACTCCCGGATGCCTGTTGAAACTCCTCGCGGATGTGGCCCATCGAATTGGTGCGGTTCTTCCGAATTTCTCTGGCCAGCACCCGTCGGTCTCTAACTCCCAGTTTTGCGGTCTGCCGGGTCGGGGAACATTCCGACAGTCACCTTTCATCTTCCACTTGCCAATCACGTAGGCCACTGTCGAGTTTGGGTACTTCAACTCGCTGGATATGTCACGTATGGATCGGTCATTTCTGTGATACCCGACGATTACACCTTTCTCGTAATCAGAGAGCTCCGAACTGCGTGGCATCTTGCATGCGACTGGTTGCGTTGTTGTTTCCCACACGATATTTAACGGCGGCGGCCATGACGTGTATCAGGACCTCAGATATCGTCGATTGCAGGGGTGTTCAATTACCTATTGGTAGATAGTGTATAATGATAGCGGTTACCTTAGCCCCGCATTCTAAGGCTGACGGTTAGGGCTAACGGACGTATGTGATAAACCGGAATAAAGTGGAAGTGAAATTTATTTTTTTAGATAAAAAGAAATGTGGTGATGAAAATTTAGAAATGCCGTAAAAATCCAGGGAAAATTTCTATAAGAACTGAAGAAAGTTGAAGAAACAGCTGGAGAGAACGAAAGGAATCCGAAAGGAATCCTCATCCGAATTGTCACGGAGATTGTAGTGAGCGTCACACGTCCGCGAGCAGGGATACGTTTCACATGAGTTCGAATCTAGAGCCACAACCTTCCACTTCAACTGCACAAATTGTGCCCCAATAGCGAGAACAGATGAAGATTAGTGTCACAGATATAAATTTTCAAAAACACATCGAATTTTCAAAAGTACATTTTATCAAAGTACATCGCCAGTCTTCACAACGTAGCTGGATATTGAATGCATTACGTCTCAAATCTTTGAACTGCTGCCGCATTCTGAATCTAGACGAGAACAGGAGTAAGAACAAGAAGAGTATATTAGGCTTGAGACGTATCGCCAAATTTATAGCAAGGTAACTAAGGAGTTTGAATTTTTTTCCTGAAGAACGATTTCTTCAGAAACAATTTTAGCTATAACTATTAACAACGATGATACACTGCCGGACAATTGCTAAGGACGGATGACAATAGCAACGTGAGCAGCCATGAAATCGAAGGCAGGAAAATGTGGAAATTAGCATAAGTGCGGGATACAGTAAGACGTGTTGTGCGTATGCAAATTTTGGATTGCCGAACTTGTTCGTGACGTCATAGCGCTGATAAGAGATATAAAGGATTTGACGCGTATTGACCGTTGTTGTTCAAACGCAAATTTGAAAGGGAAAGAATCAGTTGACGAACTTGCAATTTTCAGTATGTCTTTCCGACATCACGTAGATAGATTTTACGCGTGGCCGTATTATTGGCAAGATTGAAGAAGGGCGGAAAATAACAGATGTTGCCAGGGAGTTCGACGTGAGCCACAGTGTTGTTTCAAGGCTTTGAAATCATTTCAAACAAATGGAGAGTGTAGCAAACGTCACGGGGGAGGTCGTGTTTGCAGTACGACACCTGCAGAAGATCGGTACATAGTGCTATCAACAAAACGACACCGGCGCAGCACAGCTAGTGAGGTAGTAAATCAGTTTATGGCTGCTACTGGCAAGCGGATCTCCCGAAAAACTGTCGCCAGACGTTTGCATGAAGGAGAACTATACGCCCGCCGTCCTGTTGTGTGCATTCCATTGTCCAGACGTCACCATACCGCCCGTTTGCAATAGTGCCATCAACATCGCAATTGGACTGATTACGACTGGTCTGCTGTCCTCTTCTCAGATGAGAGTAGATACAGTCTATCGTCTGATTGTCGACGACAACTGATCTGGCGTGATAGTGGTGCTGCATATTGTCCAGCAAACATACAGGAAAGGGACCGATATCCGACATGTAGTGTCATGGTATGGGCTGGCATCAGGATCAATGGCCGTACGTCCCTCTATGTGCTTCCAACTGGGACTATGACTGGCCAACGATACATTAATGATGTTCTGCTACCTCATGTTTGCATGTTCCGTGGTACTGTCGGTGATAGATTCATTTTCATGGACGACAACGCAACATTTCATCGAACAGTCGCTGTCCAGGAGTGTCTTGAGAGCGAGGATATTCAACGCCTCGTATGGCCAGCACGTTCTTGAGATCTGAATCCCATTGAAAATGTGCGGGATGCTTTGGGGAGGAGTCTTGCTGGTCGCCAATGCCCTCCAATAAACAAGGTCACCCTCATCCGTGCACTGACAGAGGAATGGGATAAATTACCCCAACAGCTGCTTGATAATGTTTTTCAAAGCATGACACGACGTGTGGAATCTTGCATCGCCCTCCATGGTGGCCATTTCTCGTATTGACATCTTACGCCGGAACGCCTGCGGACGGTAATTGCATTTTTTCACGTTTACGTATTCTGCACAAAATGGCCTGTTTGTCCCTTGAACACGTTCCAAAGCCTTCTGGATTTCAGAGCACAATAAATTGTCTTTCTTGTAATGTCCTGGCATTCTGACATTATTTTATTTCACTTGGCATCCAACCACACCTACTTTTTTATGCGCTATATAGCCGTTTATGATCCGTCCTTTGCAACTGTCCAGCAGTGTATTACGCATTCTACTTCAACTAACATTAATTCATAATCGACATAAGCTATTATAAATTATACAAACATAGTATAAGCTGCTTTTAAGAAAATGAAGTAACATATGTCCTTTATTTTACTTCTTAAACATTTTATATCTGAAAAAAATAAGAGCACAGTAGTAAGGCTACGGCAACCTTCAATGTAGGGATACGTGAGCTGTTCTTCGCTGAAAACTTTAAGGACGTAAAACTAGTGAGATAGACCCATACCATAGCGACAGTTGACAAAGTTCTACCTTGTAGGTAGCGGCACGTTTGATGTTTTGTCCCTCTGATTTTTTTCATCACTAAATATTTTATTTGCAAGCGAAACCAGCGTCTGACTCATCGTTGTAGAACCAGGCAAACTGCTGAGAACTTCAGCAGTTTGCCATCACCGTAACGATCAACGCAATTATCCTTGTATATACACTGAAGAGAAATTGAATTATAGATACCTGTCTAGTAACGTGTAGCACCACCTTTTGCCCTAATGACGGCGACGATTCGTCCCAGCATGGACTCGACAAGACACCGGAAGCCTTGGGAAACCATACGGATCCACGAACCCTGAACAAGCTCCCACAGTTCACGAAGATTTGATAGTGCGGGGTCATCTCTCTCGATGGCATTAAGGTCAGGTGACCTAGCTGGCCGAAGAAGCGAGGTCACGTCGGTGGAGTGTTCATCCAACCATTCGAATACAATTCGGGAGCTGCATTGTCTTGTTGCAGGATGAGGTTCCCAGTGGGATGTTGAAGACGCACAAACGAGAGCAAATGGTCGTCCAGGATATCCCGGCAACGTTGACCTGTGAGGGACGATGTCACACGTACCAGGGGTCCCATTTCAGTGCACGTAAACAGTCCTAAGAGGAGAATGCCACACCCACCAGCTTGAAGAGAACCCTGCTGGCAAGAAGGATCCATCGCTTCATGGGATTTGTGCCGTACTCGTATCCTGCCATCCGCATGTACCAACGTGAATCTCAACTCATCGGCCCAGGCAACTTTTTTCCACATGTCTGTGGTCCAATGGAGATGTTCCCGAGCCCATGCTAATCTTTGCACCTTGTGATGTGCGGTCAGCAGCGGTACCCTCGCGGGACGATGGTTTCTGTACCCCATAGTGAGGAAGATGGTTGTGGATGGTGGGGCTGCTTACATGTTTTTGTGCACCAGCGTTAAATTGCCGAGTGATTTCTTGCACTGTGGCCCGTCCATCCGCTGCTGCAATGCGAGCTAGCTGACGTTGACCCCGCCCATCCACACGCTGTTGTCCACGGTAGTTGGCCCTTGCAGGGATGGTTTTACCGAATTCGATGTACTCACGGTACACCCGTGACACAGTGGCTCGTGCCAATTCCAATTCCTGCACGACTTCTGAGATGGAGTGACCCATTTTTCGGACCCCGATAATTTGCCCACGATGAAATGCGCTTAGATCCTTCGTCTTACCCATACTGTGTCCGGCTCTTACTGATTTCCGTCGCATCACTCCTTATATTGTCGGATCGCTGCATACGTCATGTCGTTTTCGTTTACCTGGCCACCCACAGCGCCACAATTGCATAACGCCAGCTGTCTCTAATTCAATTGCTTTTCAGTGTGAAAGGCTAAGTTGCCGATGACCTGGATAAGTTTTTAAGTCGTCATAGCAACAGCGAAGAAACAAATGTTTGTGACGTCACGATTAGCTTTTCATGTTGTCGTGCAGGTGACGTCATCAGCTGCACGCGCACAGTTCACGCGTTTATCACTTTTGTTGTCATAGCAACAAAGAACACAGCTGCTAGTGTGACGTCATCTCATCCAAATCATACTCACATAACTTCAGAGATACGTTACGTCACACGGTCAACTCTTCAGAAATAGCAAAACTTTGTAAGGAATTTTCGTTCCACTTGACATACTCTTCATATGCATTATTACGCTGTTTACCAGAAAAAAACGAACATTTATATTTCGGTGCTCACACCACGTTATCCGCAACCGTCCCTGTTTAATGTTTTGTTTACAACTTTTTGCTTTCATTCGAAGTTAGTTTCTTTTTTTCGAGTGCACTGGAAGTGGAAGCATGCTGTTCTAGGTTGTAAGGTGTTTTACAAGATTATTATATTTTCATACATTTTCCTCCTAAAAATATTTAATGGCCGTTAATATTCATTACATTTATTAAATACGTACTTTCAACGACGTGGATCACTTTTATTTCAGTAGATGAAGCACCAGTTTCCAGCATGCCTCGACAGTTATGAGATTTATTTGCATACAATTTTATTTTTGTTTCACCACCCAATGCACAAGAATTGTTTGAAAATATAAATCCCATCTTCGGGAAGATTGGGCATACTGAGGATACTGCCCCGGTGGCGCAGTGGTCTCAGAGATGGCCTCTGATCATTCGTCTAAAAGAGGTCCGGGTTCGACTCCGGGTGAGGCAAGGATGTTGTGTTTGTCTTACGGCCCGAGCTCGCTCCCTTTCCCTGGAACCAGTGGCCCTAAATTAGGGACGGGCGACTGCTTATAGCCCAGTGAGTTGACCACGGTGCTCGTTAAACCTCCAATTAAAAAAAAAAAACATACTGAGGATTGTGAACATTGTTTGAATTTGACCCTTCAAGAGATTAACGACACTATGAAAGCTTAACAACGATAAATATAAGCTTCCAATTCTATCAAATAACAATCCTCAAAATCCTGATGTTTATTTCGACAGTGCTGCAGAACGACAAAAAAGCTACAGAAATGGCATGTAGTTTAAATGCAGAGCAAAAAGCAGCGTATGACGGTATTATGTCAGCAACCACTAATGATGATCTTTCTCATAGATGTTTTTTCCCAATGGCCCATAGGGCGCAGGAAAAACTTATTTGCATAACACCCTCGCCAACACTATCCGTGGAGAAGGAAACATAACTTTGCCTGTTGCATCCTTGGCAATCGCTGCTAATCTGTTAGAAGGTGGCAAAATATACCTTAACCAATTTACGTTAGTGCCACCTTAAATGAAACGTCTAAGTCGCATATAAAGATTAATTCCACCGTCGCTGAAATCATTGGATCTGCAAAAGTAATAATTTGGGACGAAGCTACAATAGCCCACGGAACTGTTTTACTTGCAGTTGACCGAATACTGACAGATATTATGAGAAATAAGAAACCTTTCGGTGGCAAAGTCCTTTTACTTGGAGGAGACTTTTAGACAAACTCTCCCGGTTGTCAAATATGGTGACAGAACCAAAATGCTCGAAGCCAGCATTAAATTCAACCACTTATGGGAGAAGTGTGAGACTTTAAGACTCAAAAGTAATGTTCGATCTGTTGATTCATCATTCAGTGAATGGATTTTACGACTTGGTGATGGTGCCCATGAAACAGCTGATTTGCCTACCAGAGAAAATGATAGACACGTATTTTACTATACTGTGCAAATTAATTGGGACAAAGTAAAAAAACACTCTTTTTTCCAAAACTATGCCTTTATAATATTCTATGCCTTGATATACACTGATAAATACCTGTATTAGTATGAAGTATGTCCTCCTTTAGCAGAAACGCCCTCTTGAATTCGTTTTGGCATTGACTCCACTAATTGGGTGCACATATTTTTGACTTCATAATCGTGAAACAACACTTTAATTGCAATCGTTATCATGCGTTCTTTGGTTGTACAGTCCATTTTACCTAAACGTCATTTCCAGGCCAATTAAGCAAATGAATTTGATTTTCCAGCATGAAATTCTTGACCAATTTCGAATTGTGACATAGGGCCAAGTCATGTTGAAATGTCCCATCAAAGATTTGCAAGAATGGAACAATCCTACGTAGTGATATTTCTACGTTCTTGGCTGAATTCATCAAACGTTGAACAGGAACTAAGCTTCCAGTGCCATTTGATGTGAAAAAAACCCAAAATATCTATTTCAGAGGGTGTTTTACAGTTTGTTTGACATGCTAAGGTCTTTAGCGTTCACAGTTGCTTCGTCTAACGACATTTGCTTGGTAACCCTGCACAAATAAATGAGTTTCATCACTGAAAATTACCTTTTTCCTGTCATGAGCTGTCCATGATTTATATTTTTTGGCCCATGCTAAAGAGTTTATCTTCATTTTCGCATTCAAATATTGTTTTTTCGTTGGTCTTCTTGCCTTCCGGCCATTTTCCAGAAGCCTACGGCGTACAGTTGAATCACTAACATCACAACCACTAGCCAGTAAATCTCTTTGAAGGTCGGTGCTTGTTTCTTTTTCTTTTTTCTTTTTTTTTTATTTTACTATTTCTCATTAAATATTTATCGGTTCGTGGAGTTGTTTTTCGTTTTCTTCCACATTTACCTCTCCTTTTTGGAGACGATGATCCAGATGCATGTATCGCGTAAGCACTCTTGATACACTTGATTTGCCTACACCAACTGCAGAAGCGATATCTCTCACTGTCATAGAAGTGTGATCTATCAGATAAATTATTTTTGCACGCTTCCTTGGGGAAATATCCATGTTTCAATACACGAAAGCAACACGTACTCGCAGAGAGAAAAATCTAACATCCACCTGTCACACACGAAAGCTCTCAACTGAAGCTGAAGTGCGTATTTCCTGTTTAAAACCGGTCAAACCACATTCTTACTATCAAGTTCTAACAGTCACACCACCTCACAGCTGATAAAACTGGTTTACGTGGGTTTCAGACATCAACTGGCGATCACATTACAATTCTGAGAATAAAATAGCTTGTACCAATTAATTTTCACGGTATAGTATATGTTGGTATTGTAACCAAAAACATATTTGTCCAGACAGCCATTCTGTGTTCCAAAAACTCTGATGCCGACAAATTGAATGAGAATGTTCATGATCTCTCATCAAGCACATAATTAGGCTCTGATTCAATTGATGTCGATGGCGAAGAAAATACTTACCAGTATTATCATATAGAGTTTTTAAATGAGTAAACTCCATCAGGAATGCCACTTCACAGACTCAAGTTGAAGATTGAAGCTATTATCACGCTTCTAAGAAACCTCAACACACAACGAGGTTCATGCAATGGAACAAGATATTGGTTTATGTAATGCAATTAAAGAACTAAAACCCAATTTGATCATTGTCGAAGTAATCACAGGCTCAGCATGTGGTAAAACTGTTTTTATTCCGCGAATCGACCTCGCACCTACTGATATAAACCTACCATTCACATTAAAACGACGACAATTTCCTGCAAAATTCGCTTTTTCTGCGACCATTAATCAGTCTCAAGGTCAAACACTAAGGAAAGTAGGTATCTACCTTCCTGTACCAGTGTTTTGCCATGGACAACTTTATGTTGCTTTGTCAAGAGATCGACGGTTTGATGATGTTACAGTTAAAGTTGTCCACGGATTAGAACAAGTGAAACTGCTTCCAGATCCCGAAACGATATTTTTCAACGTCGTTAATAAACGCTTGAATAGCAATAAGTGATTTCTAGAACACATTATATTCTTATCTCAACGGGCTATACAGCTAGTCTCTTAATAAATGTCTGTCGTGTGGAATATTCAACATGGATATCTTTCCATGCCTTAATCTCAATTCCGTTATATCCAATATCTTCCTTTACAGTTATTGCGGCTCGCATTTTAAATTAAATTCAACCTTCTCGCATTTTTGAGTTTCTGTGTATTTTTCATATGCTGAGGTGCTTTGCAACTTCAAACGCACTTTTCATTCTAAGATCGTGAAATGAAACTGAATAAATTGAAAAGGTAAGAATAACACGTTTCAAAAATCTTAATCTCACCGCTAATGTTACGGAAATGTTCGTATAAAACTCCGTCTCTTTCGCACACGAATAATTTTTGTTAAGTAAAAGAAAAAAACAATTTATTTCGATTGAATTTTTTTCGAGCATTTTTGCACAAGATGTCCTTTACATTACCGCAGGTTTTAATCTAAAGATTAAAATATTATTTCTAAGCTTCTTACCATAATAACTAAATTAGAGGTTTTAGCTAATTTAATGGATTTTCCCATTGGGAATTGTTTCTCCATACTTTAAGGTAATGCGCCGCTGTGGTTTTAGAATATTTTTTGTATATTTGCATGTTTTTGTAACCATTTTTTTCTGCGTGGAAAGATAACAAAAGATAGGGGCATTAAAGAAACTGTCGGATTACAAATGATCAAATCTGATAGTGAAATGCGGTGGTCAATGAGAAATAAAAAAGTGAATTTATAATTTTGGGTAGGTGGGTAAAAATAAAAATATTTCATCGTAATTTCTATCATCTGGCACGTTACGATACAAGTTTAGAAAAATAACTTTGTTATTAATATTATTAGGTGTGCAACCTAATTCTCGGCCCCTAACCGCAAGCGATCATAGAACGTCGGCAAATGAAAATAGCTGTCTGCGTTAATGGCTGATTGCAGCGCCATCCAACGGCTTTCCAGGCAACCGTAACCGTTCACAGCTGTAGAGACAGAAGGGACGAATGTTGACGGTGAAAGCAATGTCGTTCGAGAAGCAACATTTGAGGCACTGCCTCCTGTTCGCGTTTCAGCTGAAATAAAAAGTGTCCAGCAAATGATCTGTGCTGCTTTGGATGAGGCTGCCATATCCAACAGAACGTGTAAGAAGTGGTTCCAGCGGTTTAAGCAAAGAAATGTCTATCTCCGTGATGCAAAACGTCCGGGAGAGCCACAGAAAGTTGACGATGAGGAACTGGAACAACTATTGGACGCGCATCCCTGTCGCGCAAAGTCAGGGCTCGCCCAGGAACTAGGAGTAACACGGCAAGCCATTGAATAGCGCCTGCACAAGCTTGGACGGAATCACAATGAGGGTCGTTGGGTGCCCCACCAACTCACAGCTGCAAATAAGTCTAGGAGCTAAGATGTTGCTGTGTTCTTGCTCTCCAGATACAAGAAGAAGGATTTCCTCCACAAGATTTTGACCTGTGATGAGAAGTGGATCCTCTACGATAATCCTAAGCGGCGCAAATCGTGGGTATATCCAGCTGGTACCGCCAAACAAAATATCCATGCCAGGAAGTTGTTGCTGTGCATATGGTGGGATCAGCGCGGTGTCGTACACTATGAGTTGCTCAAACTTGGTGAAACGGTCAATTCTGAGGGTTACTGTCAGCAACTCATTCGTGTGAGTGACGCAATGGAGGCGAAAAGACCATACACCGGCAAGGGCAGAAGATCGGCCCTGTTGCTTCAGGATAACGCGCGTCCTCACACCGCGAAAACGACTGTAAACACGATCACCGACTTTGGATGGGAGATTTTGTCCCACCCGGCGTATTCTCCAGACTTCGCCCCGTCGGATTATCACCTCTTTCACTCCCTGCAACATCACCTGAGTGATACGCCCTTCACTTCTGTCGAGGAGGTCCGCACAAGTATTTATCAACTCGAAACAGCCCTCTTTTTTCCGCAGTGGCATTCGGCAAGTCCCTGACCGATGGCTCAAATGTATCCAACACGACGGGGATTATTTCCCTGATTAGGTACGTATTGGATTTGCCATAATTTGCTGCCAACCTGTCGTGCCTGTTCCCGAGAACCAAGTTGCACACCTAATACAAACTGAAAATGCTTTGCATAAAGATACACTCAAGGACCACTGAATTTGAAAATTTTATACAACACCAGAACTATAGCGTCTAATGAAAAAATTTGAAAGAGTATGCAAAAAGTATGTTTTGGAATTTAACACAAAGAAAACCAAAACAAAGTCTCCAAAAAAAAAAAAAAAAAGGAAAACTTGAGGTGATGATGAATGGAGATAATGTAGAGAATGTAAAACTACACAAATACCTCGGTGGTATAATCCAAGAAAATGGAAAATGCGATAGGAAAATAAAGGAAAGAATTAATAAAGAAAAATATCCATTTTGTAACAAGAAAATTGTTTATGAATAAAAATGCAAAGAAAAGGCTCATTTAGTGCTATATTTGGAGTATAACTTCGTATGGGGAGGAACCGTGAACAGTAGTGAAGAAAGAAGCTAAAATGTTGGAGGCATTTGAAATGTGGTTATGGAGAAGAATGGAAAAAGTAAAGTGGATTGAGAAATCACCAATGATGAAGGATTCCAAACAGTTGAAGAACAAAGGGATCTACTAAAGACCATGATTTGGTAGCCTAATGAGTTAAATGAAAGATGGTGTGAATATATCTGTGAGTTATTTGAGCATGAAAGCAAAGGTGATTTTGAGGCAAAAGCAGATGTCACAGTGAGAGATGGAAGTAGAGGAGGGATCTCAAAAGGAGAGGTGTGTAAATCCCTGAAATCTCTTCAGAATGGTAAGGCTCCTGGAGTGAATGGCATAACTACTGAGATGCTAAAATATGGCGCTGATTCTGTAACTGACTGGTTAACTGAAATTCACGAGTTGTGCTGGGAGTTAGGAATGGTCACTCAGGATTGTAGGGATGCTATCATTGTTCCTTTGTATAAGGGAAAGGGTGATTATACTGAATGTAGGAACTTTCGTGGTATCAGTTTGCTGATTGTGCCGGGGAAAGTACTATATCGTGCAAATTAATTGGGACAAAGTAAAAACTCACTCTTTTTTTCCAAAGCTATGCCTTTATATCATTCTTTGCCTTGATATACACTGATAAATACCTGTATTAGTATGAAGTATGTCCTCCTTTAGCAGAAATGACCTCAGGAATTCGTTTTGGCATTGACTCCACTAACTGACTGCACATATGTTTGACTTCATAATCGTGGAACCACACTTTCATAGCATTTGTTATCATGCGATCTTTGGTTGTACAGTCCATTTTACCAAAACGTCTCTTTAAAATATTCCACAAGTTTTCTATGGGATTTAAGTCTGGTGAATTTCCAGTCCAATCGAGCAAATGATTTGATTTTCCAGCATGAAATTCTTGACCAATTTCGAATTGTGACATGGGGCCCAGTCATGTTGAAATGTCCCGTCAAAAGTTTGCAAGAATGGAACAATCCTACGTTGTAATATTTCTACGTACTTGGCTGAATTCATCATACCTTGAACAGGAACTAAGCTTCCAGTGCCATTTGATGTGAAAAAACCCCAAAACATCTGTTTCAGAGGGTGTTTTACAGTTTGTTTGACATGCTCAGGTCTTTAGGGTTCACAGTTCCTTCGTCTAACGACATTTGCTTGGTAACCCTGCACAAATAAATAAGTTTCATCACTGAAAATTACCTTTTCCAGTCGTCAGCAGTCCATGATTTGTACATATTTTTTGGCCCATGCTTTACCATTTATCTTCATTTTCGCATTCAAATTTTGTTTTTTCGTCGGTCTTCTTGCCTTCCGGCTAACTTCCAGAAGTCTACGGTGTACAGATGACACTAACATCGCAACCACTAGCCAATAAATCTCTTTGAAGGCCGGTGTTTTTTTTATTATTCATTTTACTATTTCTGATTAGATATTTATCGGCTCGTGGAGTTGTTTTTCGTTTTCTTCCACATTTACCTCTCCTTTTTGGAGACAATGATTCAGATGCATTGTATCGCGTAAGCAGTCTTGATACACTTGATTTGCCTACACCAACTGCAGAAGCGACATCTCTCACTGTCGAAGAAGTGTGATCCTTAACAGCAATTATTTTTGCTCGCATCCTCGGGGAAATATCCATTTTTCAATACACAAAAGCAACACGTACTCACAGAGAGCAAAAACTAACATCCACCTGTCACACACGAAAGCTCACAACTGAAGCTGAAGTGCCTATTTCCTGTTTAAAACCGATCAAACCACATTCTTACCATCAAGTTCTAACCGTCACACCACCTCACAGCTGATAAAACCGGTTTACGTGGGTTTCCGACATCAGCTGGCGATCACATTGCAATTCTGAGAATAAAACAGCTTGTCCCAATTAATTTGCACGGTATAGTATTTGGAAAGATTGTTATTGATAAGGTACGGGGTCTTACATCAGAGGGGGATGTGTAGAGCGGCTTTATGCCCGGTAAGGGCTGCACTAACCGAATTTTTGCATTACGTTTGATTGGAGAAAGTATCTGTCTGTTGGTAAGAAAGTCTTTGATGCCTTCGTGGACTTAGAGAAAGCTCATTATTGAGTAAATAGGGCTCTTCTATGGAATGTACTGAATAGATATGGTATCACTGGGAATCTACGCAATAGTGTGGAAGACATGTATGCTAGCAGTAGAGCATGTGTACGAGTAAATGGCGTTGCATCGAATTGGTTTTGTATTGGAGCAGGAGTTAGACAGGACTGTGTAATGTCACCCTTTCTGTTTAATATATTTATGGATGCGTGCATGCGTGATGCCAAAGTGGAAAATACTGGCTTATGTCATGGTAATGTCCGTGTGTGTAGGTTGCTATATGCTAATGACACAGTCCTGTTGGCAAAGAACGAAAGCGAGTTGAAGAATATGCTGGCCCGAATGTACGAAGTCTGCATGAATTTCAAACTGAGTATAAATAAGGGAAACCCCAAAGTTATGGTTCTGGAGCGAGTAACTGCTAGTATTGAATGTAGGATAACTCTAAATAGCATCGTTATTGACCAGGTAAACGAGTTTGTATATTTCGGAAGCACGTGTGACAGAGAACAAATTTGATGCTCAGCAAAAACATTCTTGCTGGCCCAGCACTATGTTGCCGCTGCCCAACAGTCAATAAAATGTCCAAGCGGCCCACAGAAGGGCCAGCGGTTCAGGCCAACAGCTGGCCAACAGTTGGCACCCCCATCAGTTCTCATATACCACAACAGGGGCATCAGTTATCCATGAGAGGCAGTAGCTGCCACAAGTGGCCCTTCAGCGGCCCGGCAAGCACGTGCCATAAATGATGGGTATCCTAATGTGGTCCGCTAAGTTTCCCGGCAGCGGCAGCCAGGAATCACGTGACGTAACTGGTGGCTTGCCGGATCTTGTCCGTTAATTTCCCAGTAGTAGCCATAAAATATACCTATATATATATTAAGTATAACCGCAGTTTCCCCAAAGCTACACATTTTTTTCTTCCCCCTTACGAAACTTCTGAATTACATTACTGCGCTGGGGAAATCTTCTCGACAGACGGGAAAAACGACCGTCTGAGTCGAAACGAACCAGGGCTGTCGGAGTGGGAGACGAGCTCTCCACCGACGGAACTGATATACCACACACGAGCGTGTGCTTGAAGCTGAGTCTTTTTCTTGAGGAATGTGTAATCGAATGGTTCTCTTTAAGTTTAAAATATTGCGACGTATTTTTCATTAATGTCAGTTTCATATAATTCATAAATTTGGTTTTTCAACGTAACGAAAGTTTTTTTTTTACCTTACGGGAACTTCACTCATTTTCAAAAAGCGCACCAAATTAAAGGCACTTTCCAACCAAACGCTTTTGTGCTGTCCTTGTCGTCTTAAAAGGCGATTGTTGAATTAATATATTTATCCGGGTTCATGTCACATTCTGTTACATTTTTAACGTTGTATCTTTCCTCTCGGTTGCCCGAAGCTACATTTGTTTTAAAGAAGAAAGCTATTTTATTTTACTTTACGTTATTTTTAGAAGCGAATTCTTCCAGTCTTGTGTATCCAACCCATGGATGAGTACACTATATCCCCATAGCGTTGCTTTTTTTCTTTATTTTTCTTTCCAGTAATTCATAAATTTTGTATGCGTATAATTATTTTTTTTTCCAACAAACGTTTTTTTAAGGTTTTTCCGGGACACTTGTTTTAAGCGGTTTCAAATTATTTCTTGTTATTCATGGGAATGGAGTGGGTGTATTTCATGGATGTACTCTACACTACTGGCCACCCAAAATGCAACACCAAGAAGGACACGAGATAGCAAAGCCAGATTTACTGGACACATAACAACAGATACAAAGATGAAAGGATTGAGCTTACAGGCCCGTGCGACTTGTGGAACACGCAGACATCAATAGTTCGTGTGGCCCCCATGGCTGGCAATAACGGCCGCTACACGCCGCGGCATCGATCGAAAGAGGCTTTGGATGTGGGCTTGGGGTATTTCGGTCCAAGCTGCTTCCACATGTTCTCACAGTTCATCAGGCGTAGCCGAGGGTGGTGCTTGTCGGGACACTCGGTTGCCGATCAGTGAGCAGACGTGTTCCATGGGCGACATATCGCGAGAACAGGCATGCCACGGCAGAAGTGACACCTGGTGGGCCGTGAAGAATTGTTGTACGATGCGTGCCACGCGCGGGCGCGCATTGTTCTGTTGAACCGTCACAGCTGGCAGGTAAGGGAGGACTACAGACTCCAAAACATCGGAGATGTAGCGGTTTCTGTTGAGTGTGTCGGCGATGTGTACCAGAGGGGTGCGGGTGTCATATCCAATTGCGCTCCAAACGATAACGCCAGGCGACGGATCGGCATGCCGAAGCATAATGCAGGCGTCATACAGTCTCTCGCCGCGGTGCCGCCACACGCGGATCCGACCATCGTGGTGTTGCAGGCAGAAGCGGGATTCGTCGGAGAAGACAATGTCGTGCCATTCCGTAGTCCAGGTGCGGCGTTCAAGCGCCCACTGCAGCCGCACTCGCCGGTGATGTAACGTCAATGGTAATCGGAGTAATGGGCGCCGTGCGACAAGTCCCTGTTCCTTCAGACGACGTCGAACGGTACGTGCTGACAGAGGTTGTTGCGCAACACACCCTAATTCCTGCGCTAGCGTTTGTGATGTGGCGGCGCGAGCCGTCAATGCCCGCCGCACAACATGCCAATCCTCTCGTTTGGTGGTGCTCCACGGCTGCGGTAATCGCTCACGTTGGTCCGCCCGTCCCTCCTGTACCCACCGAATCCATACTCGCCTCACTGTGGCTGGATGTTTTCCCACACGGGTGCCGATGTTACTGTTCGACAAACCTCTGTCGCGATAAGCCTCTATTCGTTCTCTGCCGAACTCCAAAACGTGCTGGAATGACTGCCGTATTCTGCGACGAGGCATCAGGAAGCTTCGCACCCAGAGATCCAGCAGCGCAACACACTTCCACTACTTACACCCCGCCTTCTGTGAACCCTTCTTATAGTGCTTCTCGGTGGCGTGCCGGGCGCACATGATTTGCATATGCTCAGCCATGCTAATCGTTTGCATGTCCTCTCACGGGCGACGCATGATGCGAATTTCAGGCCAATCGGATGCTTCCTTGTTGGTGTTGCATTTTGGGTGGCCAGCAGTGTACTTCCTAGGGTGCATGGGAATACATTAATAATGCCTGGGTACTGTTCCATTGTACCAACAAAACGTTTAACTGATTTTTGGTTTTTGGTCAAAGGTGTAGATCTATCATTTGAAATTCTTCGATAGACTCGGTTAATCATGTATTTAGGATATCCATGTTTGGCAACTAAATCAAAAATGAAATCTATTTCAGATTTAAGCAAAGCGTCAGCAGACGAATGCGTAAAAGCTCTTCTGATTAAAAAGTTGATGGTTGATAACTTATGTGCTAATGGATGTGAAGAGTTGAATGGGATTAGACAATTGCTAGCAGTAGGTTTTCGATAAACTGAATAAGTTAGATTAAATGTTTTTGGATTACGGGAAATTCGGAAGTCCAAGAATGGCTGAGAGTAGTTTGATTCAGTTTCTATCGTGAGCCTGATAGACGGAAAGACAAATGAAAGCGCGTCGGCGAACTTAGCTAAATCATCCTGTGTATGAAGCCAAAATACAAGGATGTCATTGACGTAACTGATATACTAGGGGTGTTCAAATGAAAAGGTACGAAACGTCATAAGGACGTAACCGTTAACATATTTGCCTATGCCGCTATGGGAGAACGTAGCGACACATCTAGGGATGCGATTGGAGTCGCCGGCGTGGATCGGAGCATGCGCGGGCGCCCGCATGCGCAAGAGAGAGAGCAGAGGCTCTTATAAAGAGCGCCGTCCAATTGACGCGGCAGTGCGTGTGAGGACAGGATGGCGTTCACATTGCAAAATTCGACGATTGAGGAGCAGCGAGGCGTTATCCGATTTCTGACAGCGGAAGGTGTTAAACCGGCCGCTATTCATCGCGGAGGGTGTGGCTCTGCTCCATGATAACGCGCGTCCACACGTCTCCAGGGTTACACACGCGGAACTGGCCAAGTTCCGGTGGGAGCAGCTTGACCATCCGCCCTACAGCCCGGACATGTCGCCCTGCAATTTCCATGTGTTTGGTCTCCTGAAAAAACATCTGAAAGGGAAGCGCTTTCACTCGGACGACGAACTCAAGGACGCTGTGCAGGACTGGGTCTCGTCACGGCCGCAGGAATTCTGGGAACAAGGAATCCTTCGGCTCGTTAATCAATGGGATCGTTGTGCTACGGCCTATGATGTATACTTTGAATAAAGTCTACATTTATACCCACAGTGTCGTTTCGTACCTTTTCATTTGAACACTCCTTGTACAAACTCGGTGAAAGGGGGAAACACATTGAGAACTTTGTTCCCAATTTAATGAAGCAGAATTTCTGCGGGTACGGCTGAAAGTGGACAACTCATGGGTGAGCCCTCCACTTGCTTGTAGATTCGATAATCAAATGTGAAGTATGAACGCTTCTTAACTAAGCGAAGAGCATTCATAACAGGTGAAATTTCAGATGTAAAGACTTGGAACTCAGCAAGTTTGGCCTCAAGTTTGTACACTGAAGGAAAAAAATCCCAACACCACGAAAAAATAGTTGTTGAGAAATGAAATGGAGGCAATACATTTGTATAGGTAACATATTTAATCGATTAAGGTTTCAAGATCCCATCTTATTGTAAGCGCGAGAAGAGCTATTTTAAATGTGAAATTCTGGTACATTAATAACCGGTGTAACCGCCAGAATGTTGAATGCAAGCACGCAAACGTTCATGCATTGTGTCGTACAGGTGCTGGATGTCAGTTTGTGGGATGGAGTTCCATGCCTGTTGCACTTGGTCGGTCAATACAGGGACGGGTAATGCTGGTTGAGGGTGACGCTGGAGTTGTCGTCCAATGATGTCCCATACGTGCTCGATTGGTGAAAGATCTGTTGATCTAGCAGGCCACGGCAACATGTCGACACTCTGTAGAGCATGTTGGGTTACAACAGTGGTATCCGGGCGAGCGTTATCCTGTTGGAAAACACCCCCTGGAATGCTGTTCATGAATGGCAGTACAACAGGTTGAATCACCAGACCGACGTATAACTGTGCCGTCAGGGTGCGTGGGATAACCACGAGAGTGCTCCTGCTTTCATAGTAAATTGCTCCCCAGACCATAACTCCAAGTGTAGGTCCAGTGTGTCTCGGCCGCAGACTGGTTGGTTGCAGGCGCTCACCTGGCCTCCACCTGACCAACACACGGCCATCACTGGCACCCAGGCAGAAACGGCTTTCATCAGAAAACGCAACAGATCTCCACTCCGTCCTCCAATGAGCTCTAGCTTGACATCACTGGCACCCAGGCAGAACCGGCTTTCATCAGAAAACGCAACAGATCTCCACTCCGTCCTCCAATGAGCTTTAGCTTGACACCACTGACGTCGCAAACGGCAGTGGTTTGCAGTAAGTGGAATGCACGCTACAGGGCGTCTGGCTCGGAGCTGTCCTTCAAGTAACCGATTTGTAACAGTTCGTTGTGTCACTGTGGTGGCCACTGCAGCTCGAATTGCTGCCACAGACGCGGTACGATGCGCCACGGCCATACGCCGTACACGGCGGTTTTCCCTCTCAGTAGTGCCACGTGGCCAACCGGAACACGGTCTTCTTGAGGCAGTACCTTCCCTTGACCACCGCTGCCAACAATCGTGCACAGTGGCTACATTCCTGCCAAGTCGTTCTGCAATATTGCGGAAAGAAAATCCACCTTCTCGTAGCCCTATTACACGACCTCGTTAAAACTCTGTGAGCGGTTGATAATGGCTTCTTCGTCTTCTTAAAGGCATTCTTGACTAACATCTACACCCTACGTGGAATCTCAACGATAAGTAACGCTCACGAATGCTACAGCGCGTATTTACAGCAAACCTGCTTTGCATGTTCCGAGGGGCGCTACTAGCGCCACACGTATGCGCCGAGCGCGAAATTTTCATAGACGTCATCTTACAGATGTACTCTCACCGCCTACCAACTGTCGTTTATCTAACACAACCCCTTCTTGGAGTTGGGATGTTTTTTTCCGTCAGTGTATATGCTGAGTCATAGGTTTCAAGATCGGAAGTTTCAGCTGCTATGAATGCTCTTCGTTTAGTTAAGCAGCGTTCATACTTCAAATTCGATTATCGAATCTACAAGAAAGTGGAGGGCTCACCCATGAGTTGTCCACTTTCAGCCGTACTCGCAGAAATTCTGCTTCATTACATTGGGAACAAAGTTCTCAATGTGTTTTCCCCTTTTCCCCAGTTTGTGTATCAGGTACGTCAACAACATCCTTGTATTTCGGCCTCATAGACAGGATGATTTAGCTAAGTTCGCCAACGCGCTTTCATATGTCTTTCCCTCAATCGGGCTCAGGATAGAAACTGAATCAAACTACTCTCTGTCATTCTTGGACTTCCGAATTTCCGGTAATCCAGAAACATGTAATCTATCTTACTCAGTTTATCGAAAACCTACTGCTATCAATAGTCTAATCCCATTCAACTCTTCACATCCATTACCACATAAGTTATCAGCCATTAACTTTTTAAGCGGCCGATGTGTACTGTGCTTGAACTAAACGGTGCCCAAAACGTTTTCTCTCTCCAAACAGAAATGTTCATATAGCGACCGGGTTTTACGAAAGGTACGGCAAAGTAATTTCGTATCTTTAGCCCCTCTCATCTCAGCAGCAGCGAAAATAAACATATCATAGGTGGTAAGCCCTCCCTTCTAGTCCTATATTTCCTGTTCCATGACCTAAAACATGATAGGGAACGGCTATTCTGGCGGACACGAACATCATACAACTGGGTTAAAAAATGTACTCAAATGTCTTCTCTCTCCTTCTTTAAATTTGTCTCCATTGCCATAACCCTTTACCAACAGTTGATTTGTCAGAAGGGATTGGTGTCAGTCATGAGCCTAAATGACCCGTCTAAATAACAAATCTATGGACAAAAGCCATTTTTTTCGATGCTTTACGCTTGAAGGTAACTCATACGAGAAGCTTTGGGACCACTAAACGTACCTTGAATGAATTCGTTCCAGTTTGCATTCGGCCCACTTCTTAGACAGCGAATATATCCTATTGGAGTTGAGTTCGGCTCATTTTGTTAACCCCGAGTTAATTCGCTCTAGCCGGTTAAACGGTTAATCAGAAGAGTTTTTACGCATTCGTCTGCAGACACTTTACTTAAATCTGAAATAGATTTCCTTTTCATTTTGCCAAACATGGATACCCTAAATACATGAGTAACCGAGTCTATCGAAGAATTTCAAATGACTGATCTACATTTTTGATCAAAAACCAAAAATCAGTAAAACGTGTTTTGTTTGGTACAATGAAACAGTACCCAGACATTACTAATGTATTGACGCGCACTTGTAGGAAGTATGATATTCATTTTGGCATTAGATCCAGAAATCTATTCTCACTCGTTAAAAAAGACAGAGAACAACCTGATATTTTATATAAATGGGGCTTATATAATATTCATTTAATAGATGTTTCCAATGGTGAACACGCAAGTAACTGCGTGGGCTCTACAAGACGTAGCCTTGAGACTCGATTGCAGGAATATAAATACGACATCCGTGCTAACCACAGTAATACAGCACTCGCCAGAAATGTAGCACAAGGAACTGTTCAACCAGACTGCAAAAACATTAAATTGTTACATACCCCCGCATTAATATACTCGTTGCATATAACTGGAAGCTTACACATCGAAGCCTTCTGGGACAGCTGCTGGAACGACGACTCCCCAGTTGACTTACCGAGGATTTGGAAACGACTTATTACAGCTATGAACTTGCATAATAATATTTCTTATCAAACATGTGAACTATGACAAATATATATATTCTGTATATTTTTGCTCCCTGTTTACCATATTCCCACATGGCTCTGGTCTGATTTGTGATTTAGCCATGATTTGATGGCAACACTACGATACTCTTGCGACGCTGCTTCACACTTAGCACGTCATCACACCCAGACGTATATACACTGAAGAGCAATTGAATTAGAGACAGCTGGCGTTATGCAAATGTGGCGCTGTGGGCGGCTCTCTAAACGGAAACGACATGACGTATGCAGCGATCCGACAATATAAGGAGTGATGCGGCGGGAATCAGTAAGAGTAGGATGCAGCATGAGTAAGACGAGGGATCTAAGTGCATTTGATCGTGGGCAAATTGTCAGGGCCCGACGAATGGTTCACTCCATCTCTGAAGTCGTGCACGCACTGGGAGTTTCACGAGCCACTGTGTCACGGGTGTACCGTGAGTACATCGAATCCGGTAAAACCATTCCTGCAAGGGCCAACTGCCGTGGACAACAGCGTGTGGATGAGTGGGGTCATCGTCGGCTAGCTCGCATTGTAACAGCGGATAGACGGGGCCACAGTGCAAGAAATCACTCGGCAATTTAACGCTGGTGCACAAAAACGTGTAATCAGCCACACCATGCACAGCCATCTCCCCGCTATGGGGTACAGAAGCCATCGTCTCACGAGGGTACCGCTGCTGACCGTACATCACAGGGTGCATAGATTAGCATGAGCGCGGGAACATCGCCACTGGAGCCTAGACATCTGGAAAAATGTTTCCTGGACTGATGAGTCGAGATTCACGTTGGTACATGCGGATGGCAGGATACGAGTACGGCGCAAACCACATGAAGCGATGGATCTTTCTGCGCAAGCAGGGTACTCTTCAAGCTGGTGGGGGTGACATTCTCGTCTGGGGACTGTTTACGTGGACTGAAATGGGACCCCTGGTACGTGTGACATCGTTCCACACAGGTCAACGATACCGGGATATCCTGGACGACCATTTGCTCCCGTTTATGCGTCTTCAACATCTCATTGGAGACGTCATCCTGCAAGAAGACAATGCACCGTGCCATCGCTCCCGAATTGTATCCGAATAGTTAGATGAACACTACACCGACGTGACCTCGCTTCCTTGGCCAGCTAGGTTACCTGACCTCAATCCCATCGAGCACATCTGGGATGCCATCGAGAGAGATGTTCGAGGCTCTGACCCCCTTCATCAAATCTTCGTGAACTGTGGGAGCTTGTTCAGGGGTCGTGGATCCGTATGGCTTCCCAACGCTTCCAGTGTCTTGTCGAGTCCATGCCGAGACGAATTGCCGGCGTCATCAGGCGAAATTTGGTGCTACACGTTACTAGATAGGTATCTCTAATTCAATTGCTCTTCGGTGTATGGGAGCACAGTGGCAGCAAGTGCTCTCCTCCATCTGAAGACAGGTGCCACTGTCGTCCCGAAAGTGCTTATGGGTTTTTAATCTTTTTAACTGTGTTAACATCTATCGTCTTTTAAAATTAAATTATCTTGCAACGACGGTGTATGTTTTCAATGTATTGTATATAGCAGGAAACTTTCACTAGTACTAACTTAGCACACATAACGTAACTACTTATTTAAGGACTAAGTTGCAGCGGAAAGAAAATTACGTTATGTTGGCATATGATTTACTGGCTTACTCGATACAATATCAGGGATTTAACATCCAAACAGGGTATAACAGCACGTCTATCATCACTAACATCAATCCTCTTAAACAACCGCTGCATTGCCTTTTTTACGCTTTTCAGCCGTAGGTTGGAGAAGCGTATATGCTCCAGCTTTGTCCGTCTGTCTGCCCGTCCGTCCGCACGATATCTCTCGTAAAAATGGTTCTATTTCGATGAAATTTTAGTATGTTGTAGGGAACATTCTAGGGAGGAACCGTATTGAAAATGGACGAAATGGGGTCAAAGGTCAGAACATAGAAGCGGAATCGTTTCCATCGCCATTATGCGTCATAACTTACGAAAAAAATGCTTCTTTTGCAACAAAACTTTATTATGTTGTTTCGGAGGTACACTGAAACAATTATGTTTAATATCATCGAAATGGCGTCAAAGGTCAGGGCTCAGGAGCAAGATTTTTTTCACAGCCCTTATTCTCATAACTTGACTAAAAAGGCTTCTCTTGCGACAAAACTTCAGAATGTTGTTTCGGAGGTATACTGAACCAATTCTGTTGAATATCATCTAAATGGGATCAAAGGTCAGGTCACAGGAACCAGATTTATTCTATAGCTATTATGTTCATAACTTGAGTAATGATTTCTCGTATGTTGGAAAGCATATCATTATCAATGCATTGCACGATTTTAATAATTTGTTTTCTTTCATCATCTGATTTCTGGGCAGCGTAGCGTCATATCGACACATTACCCTTCCGTCTAATTTTTTACACCGTATCTTCGAGCACAATGCTTGGAAAACATTCAGGCTTTCCAGAAATCACTTTCAGAAAGTGTAGATCCCAATAAGCATGAAAGCTTTTTCTCTTCATTTGGTTTGAAATCTCTCTCCACTGTTTTCCGTTCTTTTGGAATTAAGTTAAGCACCTAAATTCTTTTTAAGCACTGAATTCAAAAAGCTGAAATAATATATAGCTGCCACTGCGAATTTTCGCGATAGCTTGCTAATTATCATTTTAATTGGTTTCATTAGCATATTAATTAACATTGCCTAGTAACTCGGACCTAACATCTCGTGTTATTGTTCTAAATGTCTTAGCGAAAGTGCTGAGAACAGAGAAAAGGCGACATGTTTTTTTCTTAAGGAGTGCGTGTGTAAATCCAAATTCCATTAATCCTAGAAATAACTTGAAACGATGGTCAGAACAGCAGTTGTTTAAAGCAAATAATGAGCAACAAAGAATAGAAAACTGGGAGTAAAGTACCGTATTTTTCGGTTTATAAGTCAATATGGAGTACAGTTGTATCAGAATAATATAACCACTTGCCTAATAATGCGAAAAACCACCCTTGGCCCAGATGACAAAGGCGAGAAGGCGTGACAAAAACGTAATGAAACCCTGGAAGGTTGCTCGAAGCACACGTGACCATTCGGACTTCAGCAGAGCACGGAGGTCCCGGAGATGACGTGCTTGTGGGTCGGCACCTCGAACCCGTTGATCCAAATAGTCCCGCAAATGCTCGATGGAATTGAGATCTGGCGATTTAGCCGGCCAAGGGAGGACAGACACCTCGCTGTCGTGTTCCTGGGACCAGACACTTTCTCCCTGAGCGATGTAGCACGCGCATTTTCCTGTTGGTAGGCACCATCAGGGTAAATCCCTGCATGAACGGATGCATGCGGTCAGCGAGGATGGAGGCGTTCAGGGACGCATCCAGTGGCTCCCGCGGTTTCAGGTCATACCGGGAAAACATCTCCAGACATGCGCACTGCCACCGCCGACCTGTATATTTGACCTACAAACACGTCCAGGTGTGGGTTCACGTGTATCTGACGTCATATCCGCCATCGACCGTCACTTCTGTGGCTCAGAAACATCGATTCCTCGGAGAAGACAACCTTTTCCCACTCTTCCACTATCAAATGACCGTAGTCCCATGCGAATTACAGGCATCGCTGCCGATGGACCTGGGTTAACATTGGCGCCTTTACGAATCGTCGACTACGGAGACCCATGCGTAACGGGTTTCGCCCTACTGTTATCGGGGAGACGTACCTGGGTGCCCAGCGTTCATTTGCGTGGTCAATTACCCTGTACCAGTCTACGGAGGCGCCGTTCTTCTTTGGTGCCGATAGCCTTTGGGGCTTCACAGTTATGACGTCGGGAGGTACTCGTTGTGGAGGAGTTCCATTCGTGGCACACTCTTACTACAGAACCTCGCAAACAGCCTGCGAAGTCTCCTGTTTCTGGGATGCTTCCTTTTTGAACCTCCGTCAAATCACTACCTCTGCACATTGTGCTTACGTTACGCACTATGGCTGATCTGTCCTTGCCGGCTGCTTATATCTTCGTGTGGTCTACCTTGTCACGTGCACTCTGTGACGCTCCTGGGAGAGTACACTGTGATTCCGAGGGGTCACATTATTCTGATACGACCGTGAAAGAGTTAAATCTCCTAATTGCCTTATCTTCATTCATAGATATGTCGGTCCTTACAAGAAAACGGACATGTGGTTGTCGCTGATTCCAAGACCAAAGTGTGTTAGTTAGATAGAGGATCATAAGATGTGTTTTTATCCAAACTTTGAACTGCTATGGACAACAGTGGGAGCCCTTATAGCCTTGTTCGTGAGCAATGTACACTGAGTGGCCACTTTATTATGAACACCTGACAGTTTTAAGCAAATGAGCTATGGCTGCACGCTGTTGCCGCCAGAAGGCAAGGCTAGTATAAAAGGGAAAGCTTAGTGCTTGCGACAGTAGTAAAGTGATTTTTGGGTGACGAGATGGATAACAAATGCGATTTGACGGAGGATGATTGTAGGAGCTCGGAGCCATGGAGCGAGTATCACCGAAATCGCTGCATTCGTGAAAGGTTCCAGAGCAGCTGTTGTTAAAATGTTTAAAGACTGGACTGTCAACCAAAAAACTGGGTCTCTACGTGCAACGTTTGGTCGCTATCGACTGGAGACTGCTCGGGCGGAACGGAAAGTGTCCAGACTGGTAACAGACAACAGAAGGGCAACAGTGCAGCAAATTACAGACCTTCTTAATCAAGGATCCACTCAAATGATCTCTGCACGCACTGTTCGCCGTACACTGCATCGAATGGGATACGGCAGCCGAAGGCCTGTTCGAACACCTTCAGTGTCTGCAGTTAACAAGAGAAAACGTCTCCAGTTCGTACAGGAGCACAAGGATTGGACAGTCGATAATTGGAAACAAATTATGTGGTCCGATGAATCACGTTTTTAGTTGCACCATGCCGATGGCCCAGTGAGAATTTGGCGGAAACAGCACGAAAGCATGGACGCCAAATGCATTGCTACAACCCTTTAAGCTGGTGGAGGCAACGTTATGATCTGGGGAATGTTTCCTGGCATGCTTTGGGCCCTTTAATTCGTGTCTGACTGGCACATCATATCTAAACATCGTTGCTGACCAAGTGCAAAGCGAATGGTTTATCACAATGGTGATGGCTACTTTCAACAAATTTATGCGTCCTGCCACAGTGCTCGTATTGTACAGGATTGGTTTCAGGAACATGTCGGTGAGTTTAGTCTGCTTAGGTGCCCCCCCCCCCCACACACACACAACACACACAATCTCCAGATCTCAACCCCATTGAGAATTTGTGGGATGAAGTTGAACGAGCCATCAGAAAGCTGGATCCACAACCCTGCAATCTCACACTCCTGCAAAGTGCTATTCATCAAGCATGGTCTCAGATTCCACAGACAACCTATCAACATCTCGTGGAGTCCATGCCACGAAGGATTGATGCAGTATTAAAGACAAAAGGTGGCCTAACGAAGTACTGAGGGCGTGGTTATAATGAAATGGGCCGACCCGGTGGCGCAGTGGTCTAAGGCGTTGGTCTCTGATCATGGGTCCGAAGGGGTCGGGGTACGAATCCCGGGGAGGCATGGATTTTGTGTTTGTCTTACGGCACTGGCTCTCTCCCTTCCCTGGAACTAGTGACCCTAAATTAGGGACGGGCGACTGCTTATAGCCCATTGAGTTGTTCACGGTGGTCGTTAAACCTCCAAAAAAAAATAATAATAACGAAGTGGCCACTCAGTGTATTATGTAATGTATGTATATTAAGACTGTTATATTAGAACTTCTTAGAAATGTTTTCAATAAAAATATGGTTAAATTCATAACGAACACTGTGTTGGTGACATCAGACACGGACTTTTGGCACAGAGACCACTTTCTCCGTCTGCAGCGTTTTGTTCACTCTCAATTTTTATTGCCTCGATTTCAAAACCTAATGCGCTTTGCATTTTATAAGTGTGGTTATGTCACAACTCGTCCTGGATACTTCCAAACATCTCTCCAGTATTGTTTTGAATCGGGCCTAATTGAGGAATGTGTTAGAGAAGATTGCGAGGAAACAGCATTCATGAAATATGCTCACTGTGAGAACTACTTTTGTTTGGATCATTCCATAATTAAAGATTTTCATTTTTATGTCTTACATGAAAGGTGAATGCAATGTACACTGAAGTGCCAGAGAAACTGGTACAGACGAGCTTATGGAAAATATTTAGCAACGTCACCTACGCGCGTACTCGGTTGCGTCCACCAGTGTGTATATAAAGCGATAGACATCAGCTGTCAGAGCTGTTTTCGACATGAGAATGATAAGTAATAACGATTCAAGCGATTTTCAACGCGGTGTCATAGTTGGCACTCGTGAGATGGGCCATAGTATTTCGGAGGTAGAAACGAAGTTCGAATTTTCACGGACGATCATTGCAAGGGTGTACCATGACTGCAAGAATTTCGACAAAACTTTCAACCTACGATACAAGTGTGGCCGTAAAAAGACATTAGGTGAACGTGACCATCGTCGACTGTCAAGAATCGTTTCACGCGATAGGCGTGCAACACTCCCGCAGGTATCATCGGAATTCAATGCTAGAGCCTGAACAAGCATCAGCGTCGGGACTGTGCAAAGTACCCTACACGATATAGACCGTGGGAGCCGACCCCCAACTCGAGTTCCCTTGATGGGTGCACGACACAGAGCTATGCGCCTCGCTTGGGAACGGCAACACCACTACTGGACCCTTGATGACTGGAAACAAGTAGCCTGGTCTGACGAGTCGCATTTCCAACTGTATCGGGCAGATGGAAGGATTCGTGTGTCACACAAACTCCATGAGGCCATGAATCCCGCCTGTCAACAGTGAACTCTACCGGCTGGTGAGGGGCCCGTAATGGGTATGTTTAGCTGGACTTCACTGGTATTCCTAGTACATCTACAGAAGTCTGTGACCGGCCAACGCTATGTGAGCATCCTTTCTGACGAGGTACACCCGTTCATGTCCTGCATTCATGCTGGTGAGTTGGGCCTGTTCCATCAGGTCAATGCACTTCCACACAAGTGTCTGAACGCCACATTAAGGTTGAAGGAGCATTCATCTGAGTTTGGGGTGTTGCCAATCCCACCCAAGTCCCCAGATCTGAAAGTGATAGATCACATTTAGGATGCCATGCAACGCGCTATCGAACACAGGAATGCGAGACCTTGGAAAACACCCGAATTGTGGAACGCTCTGCAGGAAGTATGGTGTGCATTGCCTACAGCATATTTCCAGAAGCTAGTGGAGTCCATACCCCGTCGTATTTCTGCAGTTCCGCGCTCCCGTGGGGGATCTACCATGTATTAGACTGGTGTAGCAGTTTTTCTGGCACTTCAATGTATATTGAGAAATGAGTACTAGTTAGTAAACGACATATTCTAAGTACAGGGTGTCCCACTCGCTACCGATTCCGGCATTTCTTTAATAAAATGAACACGAATGAAGGGATTGCAAGGACATAACAACATGCGCTAGAAATGGCCACCATTTGCACCCAGATAGCATTGAACCCGGTGCTGTCCGCCAGACAGTTAGACGCGCCTCTCTGCGACTTTGTTATGTCATTTCGCTGAGCGTGTCTACACAATACGGTTGTTGATAGTGAGTGCTCGTGCTTGTGGCTGTTCGCGTACGTGTGAAAATGTATCGGTATACTCTGGAGGGGCGAGTGTTTATTATCGCAATTATTGGAAAACAGAATCGATAATGTCTTGTTAACAGCATTTCCTCGAGAGGTTTGCAGGCAGACATCCGCCGAGCAAGTCCACCATTTGGGTATTTTCGAAGAAATTGGAAACCAAGGGAACTTTATCAGACAACCATGCAGGAGGTCGTACGCAAATATCCGAGGAAATGATCAATAATGTAAAGGGAGTTATTTCGCCGACTGTAACAGGGAACAGGGTTGTCCAAAAGCACTTGTCAACGTGCTGGGAAAAAAGCGACGCTTTTTTCATCTTCGTGGTCCACGAACTGAAAGAGCCTGATCACGTGACACGAGTGACATACTGTCGATGGTTTTAGACATTTCTTCAGGAAAATCCGGGCATTCTGGACTGCACGTGGTTCTTGGACAAGGCGTAGTTTCACTTGTCAGGATATATCGATTCTCAAAATTCCCGAATTCGGGCCAGTGAAAATCCCCTTTATTCACAGCAAATTGGTGCTTAGTGTGTGATGACCCGGGGCCTCATACACTCCTGGACAATTGCTAAGGACGGATCATAAACGGCTATATAGCGCATAAAAAAGTAAATGTGGTTGGATGCCAAGTGAAATAAAATAATGTCAGAATGCCAGGACATTACAAGAAAGACAATGTATTGTGCTCAGAAATCCAGAATACTTTGGAACGTGTTCAAGGGACAAACAGGCCATTTTGTGCAGAATACGCAAACGTAAAAGAAATACAATTACCATCCGCAGACGTTCCGGCGTAAGATGTCAATACGGGATATGGCCTCCATGGAGGGCGATGCAAGATTCCACACGTCCTGTCATGCTTTGCACAACATTATCAGGCGGCTGTTGGGGTAATTTATCCCATTCCTCTGTCAGTGCACGGATGACGGTGTCCTTGTTTATTGGAGGGCATTGGCGACCAGCAAGACTCCTCCCCAAAGCATCCCACACATTTTCAATGGAATTCAGATCTGGAGAACGTGCTGGCCATACGAGGCGTTGAATATCCTCGCTCTCCAGACACTCCTGGACAGCGACTGTTCGATGACATGTTGCGTTGTCGTCTATGAAAATGAATCTATCACCGACAGCACCACGGAACATGCAAACATGAGGTAGCAGAACATCATTAATGTATCGTTGGCCAGTCATAGTCCCAGTTGGAAGCACATAGAGGGACGTATGGCCATTTATCATGATGCCAGCCCATACCATGACACTACATGTCGGATATCGGTCCCTTTCTTGTATGTTTGCTGGACAATATGCAGTACCACTATCACGCCAGATCAGTTGTCGTCGACAATCAGACGATAGACTGTATCTACTCTCATCTGAGAAGAGGACAGCAGACCAGTCGTTATCAGACCAATGGCGATGTTGATGGCACCATTGCAAACGGGCGGTACGGCGACATCTAGACAATGGGATGCACACAACAGGACGGCGGGCGTATAGTCCTCCTTCATGCAAACGTCTGGCGACAGTTTTACGGGAGATCCGCTTGTCAGTAGCAGGCATAAACTGATTTGCTACCTCACTAGCTGTGCTGCGCCGGTGTCTTTTTGTTGATAGCACTATGTATCGATCTTCTGCAGATGTCGTACTGCGAACACGACCTCCCCCGTGACGTTTGCTACACTCTCCATTTGTTTGAAATGATTTCCAAAGCCTTGAAACAACACTGTGGCTCACGTCGAACTCCCTGGCAACATCCGTTAGTTTTCGCCCCCCTTCACAATCTTGCCAATAATACGGCAACGCGTAAAATCATCTACGTGATGTCGGGAAGACATACTGAAAATTGCAAGTTCGTCAATTGATTCCTTCCCTTTCAACTTTGCGTTTGAACAACAACGGTCAATACGCGTCAAATCCTTTTTATCTCTTATCAGCGCTATGACGTCACGAACAAGTTCGGCAATCCAAAATTTGCATACGCACAACACGTCTTACTGTATCCCGCACTTATGCTAATTTCCACATTTTCCTGCCTTCCATTTTATGGTTGCTATTGTCATCCGTCCTTAGCAATTGTCCGACAGTGTAATTGCCCCTATCTTCTTCGATACAATAATCACAACAGCTACATCTATGGAAACCTTCAATATCTGTTTAAATCAAGTGGACGACGAAGAACTCTCCATTGGATGTTACCAGCATGATGGAGTAACATCACACACCAGTATGGCCGAACTTTAGTCCTTTTTCGGCGACCGCGTCATTTCGAGTGGTCTATGGCCACCACTCTCGCCCGATATGATGCCTCCTGATTAGTGTTCATTGGGTATGTAAAAGGGAGAGTTTACCAAAAGAAACCGCGAACCATAGATCCCTTGAAAGCAAACATCACCGAAGAAATTAAGGCAGTGACGTCAAAAATGATCATATGTAGTGGATTTTAGGAAGGGAGTGTCTGACCCCATGTCTTAAACAACCCTTAGAAATAGGAAGCTAGGAGATTTGTTCTAGAGTATCCGATAGGAAAGTGACACTGCAGCGAGGTAGAAGACGCCCTTATTTACTACGGGGGGCCAGCACCCGGGGTCCGACGGTTTTACGTGCCCATCCGACGTACGGCGGATGTTCAGTGAATCTAGCGTTCGTACCTTCCTGGGATCGAACCTGAGGTCCTTTCCGCGGCATTCACAAACGTTGCCCACTAGGCCACTCGCGTCCGGCAGTAACTGCAAACATACTGGCGTGGACTTTTCACATTACGGTGCGCCGGGTTCAATGCTGTCTGGTCGCAAATGGTGACCACTTCCAGCACATGTTGTGATGTCATCACATTTCGCACGAAATGAGGTAAGTCCATTTCAAATTCCGTTACAATATCTTCATTGGCGTTAATATTATTAAAAAAATGCCGGATTCGGTAGCGAGTAGGGTACCCTGTATTATTTGTGTGTTTCATTTATTAAACTTTCCATTCAGTCCCGAGTAATGCACATGGGGGCATTACTTTTCATTCAACCCTTTCATTTTGTAATAGATATCTTCATAGAAACCACTAACTACCAAACGCATTTGTCGGGGTGTAATTTCTTTACGGATCCATTCCCAAAATATGTACATGCAACTTCACAGAATTCGCATGGTCTACAAAGGTTTTCAGGTTGCTTTCGATTGATTAGGTCGTTGCCGACTTAAATGGATTATCTGGGGCATGGTTTATCGGCGAGTGACTAATCACCACGACGACACTTTGCTTATAATGAATAAAGTTCTCCGCTGGACGTGTAGTCCAGGGAAGCTTACGTTAAGTCACGTTAGGGTTATTGGAAGGTTACTTGACGTAGCTAAAGTGTTCTTAATCTTCAAAGTGCAAGAGTTTGTTTAGGTTAGACACGCACGTGCAATAAGTTCATTGAATATGGAACTTCTTTTTACTAAGCCTTCCTCATTATCTTGAATATCAGTACTATAACTTCGGTTTTAGTACATTAGTACCTTGAAGGCTCCTTATTAGAGCGGTAAACACAATATACCCTGGACATAACGTAGACACTCCATGAAATAAACTTAACGGCCAGATAGAGGTCTGACAATAAAATGAACTAAGAAAACGTACTCACTTTTAACCTTTTATTGGGGAACTCCTGGTATTACTCAAACACACTCCAACAAAACACAACTGCTGATATTCAGAACTTTCGTACTATCGTAGATAACAATAATAATGGAAGAACCTATCACGAATAAAATGAAGCTCCTTGGTATAGTTGAGCGCGCCTATATATACTACATACGACCACGTCATGACTTACACTCGTTGGCACATATAATTCAGCGGGAGAAACAATATCTCGTTAAGTGAGAAGATAATTTGCATAGGACAATAAAATAACAAGAGATAGTAAAATCAAAAGGAAACTGAATCTAGAGTATACGTTACATGCTAAGTATTACTAACACACCGAAACCTTAAAGCATTCTCACCAAACTCATCACGTATCTTTTTTGCAATTTATAACGTAACCCTTTTTGCTATGTGAGGTTTGGGTTACGCTCAGTTTAAAATGTCAGGTGGAAGAAATATTCCCCAAAGTGGTAATGTGATGCACTAGTTGCGCCGGATAGCTAGCTCACTTTAAAGGGCGCATACAGCCTGTTAGGGCCAGACGAAACATAGACGGAAGTAGAATCGCTTACGTGAACTTTTCTTTTATTGCATCAAGAACGGCACCTTCATAAGCAACTTTAGACAACACCACTACGTCGTCCATTTATGAGATCGCACCACTTTATTCAGCGTGATACTAGGACATGAAAAGTGCATGTTAGCAACAGCGAGTCTTCCCCGCACAATACACGCAAACTTTCATGAACTTGGTTTTTTTACGTTTTCCAACCGTAGGTTGAAGAAGAGTATATGCTCCAGCTTTGTCCGTCTGCCCGTCCGCACGATAACTCGCGTAAAAATGGTTCGATTTCGATGAAATTTTAGTATGTGATAAAGAACCACCTGGGCACGAGCCCTATTGAAAATATGCGAAATGGGGTCAAAGGTCAGGCAGGACATAAGAGCGGGATTTATTCCATTGCCCTTATGCGGCATAACGTGCGTAAAAATGGTTCGATTTCGATGAAGATTTAGCATGTGGTAGGGAACCAACTGGGGACGAACCCTATTCAAAATGGGCGAAATGGGATTAAAGGTCAGGACACAGGAGTGGGATCTATTCCAATGCCCTTGTGCATCATAACTTGCCTACAAATGCTTCGATTGCGACAAAACGTTATCATGTTATTCCGGAGGTATAGTGAACCGGTTCTGTTGAATATCAACGAAATGGGGTCAAAGGACATTGCACAAAAGCAAGATTTATTCCTTAGCCATTATTCCCATAAATTGCGTAAAACTGCTTCTATTGCGACAAACCTTTAGTATGCTATTCCTGATGTATACTGAACTGGTTCCGTTGAATATCATCGAAATGGGGTCAAAGGTCAGGACACAGGAGTGAGATTTATTCCACAGCCATTATCCACATAACTTGAGTAATAACTTCTGGTATGTTGGAAAGCGAAACACAATCATTGCATGATTTTACTAATTTTTTTATCGTAAGTTCTTCACTTGTCAACAGGCGCACGTAATTTTTCTCAACTTCTCTGATGTCCAACGGGTTTGAAGAGCAGAATCTGTGAAGTTCAGATAAGAAAATACCTTATGGAGAATAAATAAAAATTTACTTAGAGAAAATACTATAAAACAAGTTAATAAAATCATGCAATGCATTGATTATGATACGCTTTCCAACATACCAGAAATCATTACTCAAACTATGAGGATAATTGCTGTGGAATAAATATCGCTCTTGTGCCCTGACCTTTACCCCATTACGATGATATTAAACAAAATCGATTCAGTATACATTCGGAAATACACAATAAAATTTTGTCACAATCGAAGCATTTTTACGTATGTTATGACGCTTAAAGGCGATGGAATGGGTTCTGCTCCTATGTCTTGACCTGTGAGCCCATTTCGCCCATTTTGAATAGGGTTCGTCCCCAGGTGGTCCCCTACCATGTACTAAAATTTCATCGAGATCGAAAACTTTTTACGCGAGTTATCGTGCGGACGGACGAACTGGTAGACAAACGGACAAAGCTGCAGCATATACGCTTCTTCAACCTACGGTTGGAAAGCGTAAATAAAAAAAGAAGCAGAATATACGTCGCCGTTGAGTTTTGTTTTCACCTTTATGCGAGGAAAACAGCATTTTATTACGAAAATGAACCTTTTTCCGGCTATTTTCAAGAAAAACGAACACACCTGGATCGATCATGTATAGCGCCTTTTATATCGACCTGTGGGGACCGTTTCATTCCGAAAGTGCAAATATAATACACTGCTAGACAATTGCTAAGGACGGATCATAAATGGCTATACAGCCCATAAAAAAGTAAGTGTGGTTGGATGTCAAGTGAAATAAAATAATGTCAGAATGCCAGGACATTACAAGAAAGACAATTTATTGTGCTCTGAAATCCAGAAGGCTTTGGAACGTGTTCAAGGGACAAACAGGCCATTTTGTGCAGAATACGTAAACGTGAAAAAAATGCAATTACCGTCCGCAGGCGTTCCGGCGTAAGATGTCAATACGGGATATGGCCACCATGGAGGGCGATGCAAGATTCCACAAGTCGTGTCATGCTTTGCACAGCTTTATCAAGTAGCTGTTGGGGTAATTTATCCCATTCCTCTGTCAGTGCACGGATGAGGGTGTCCTTGTTTATTGGAGGGCAATGGCGACCAGCAAGACTCCTCCCCAAAGCATCCCACACATTTTCAATGGGATTCAGATCTCGAGAACGTGCTGGTCATACGAGGCGTTGAATATCCTCGCTCTCAAAACACTCCTGGACAGCGAATGTTCGATGACATGTTGCGTTGTCGTCCATGAAAATGAATCTATCACCGACAGCACCACGGAACATGCGAACATGAGGTAGCAGAACATCATTAATGTATCGTTGGACAGTCATAGTCCCAGTTGGAAGCACATAGAGGGACGTACGGCCATTGATCATTATGCCAGCCCATACCATGACACTACATGTCGGATATCGGTCCCTTTCCTGTATGTTTGCTGTACAATATGCAGTACCACTATCACACCAGATCAGTTGTCGTCGACAATCAGACGATAGACTGTGTGATGTCGGGAAGACATACTGAAAATTGCAAGTTCGTCAATTGATTCTTTTCCTTTCAACTTTGCGTTTGAACAATAACTGTCAATACGCGTCAAATCGTTTATATCTCTTATCAGCGCTATGACGTCACGAACAAGTTCGGCAATCCAAAATTTGCATACGCACAACACGTCTTACAGTATCCCGCACTTATGCAAATTTCCACATTTTCCTGCCTTCCATTTTATGGTTGCTATTGTCATCCGTCCTTAGCAATTGTCCGGCAGTGTATCTCTCTTCTCTTCTCTTCTCTCCTCTCCTCTCCTCACGTCTAAGACAGGTTGAGTCTTCCACTGAGCAGATTATTTAAATCTTCTCTGTTCCTTGCTTTCCGAAAATGTTCATCATATGTTCTGCCGCCCGAGATGTTCTTTATTCATTTCAGCCAGGTAAGTCTTTGTTAAGATGTTAGGTAGTCTGTTTGTGTCAATGGGAGCAACTTGACTTAACCATCTCAGTTGCGGTTTTCTAATTTTTTCCAATGTTGTTATTTTATATGACAGTTCCCTTCTGACTGTGCTGTTTGTTTTCTTTTCTGTCCAACTTGTTTTATTTATTTTTCTTGAGCATTTCATTTCAAACGCTTGAGAAAAATAAATAAAGCACGTTATATCACTACTATGTAAAATATCCTTCTTCTACACGGGAAAACCTTTTTACACAGCCCAATATAAGTGTTTGCTAATTGAGCAATGTGAAATGTGTCCTAAGAAATTCGCACGAAAAAAACAACCATTATTCAACCATTTTCGAACCATTTGTTGACACATACAGGTGAAAAACTATCCATCATGTGATGCGTCCTTTAACCCTTTAAGCGGCCGGTGTTCCTGAACCAAATCATGCCCAAATTTTGTAGCATTTCCCAAAAGGAAATGTCCACATAGCGGCCGGTTTTACGAAAGTTACAGCAAAGCAAATCCTTTGCTTATCTCAGAAGTACTAACGATAAGCCTGTCAATCGTGATAAGTGTTCACTTCTAGTTTCAGAGTATTTTTACAACCTACTCCTTAGACTGTTTCGACAATCCGTTAGTTTCTAGTACTTCATTCTCTTTACCATGATCCAATCATGATAGGGAAGAGCTAGTCCCCCTGACATGGACACTACCCAGCAAAAACAGTCTTGCTGGGCCAGAACTGGGCCATTGCTGGCAGCCAGCAATAGCCCGGAACTATGTTGCCGCTGCCGAATCGTCAATAAAATGTCCGGGCGGCCAGCAGAAGGGCCAGAAGTTCAGGCCAACAGTTGGCACCCCATCAGTTGCCATATGCCACAACAGGGCCATCAGTTGTCCATCACAGGCAGTAGCTGCCACAAGTGGCCCTTCAGTGGCCTTGCAAAGCACGTGCCAGAAATGATGGCTAGCCTAATGTGGTCCGCTAGTTTGCCGGTAGTGGCAGCCGGCAACCACGTGACGTAACTGGTGACTTGTCGAATCTTGTCCGCCAATTTCCCAGTAGTAGATATAAAATAAAGACAATCAAGGATAACCGCAGTTTCTCAACGCTACAACTTTTTTTTCTACCTTTACGAAACTTGTGAATTACAGCACTCCGCTGGGAAATTTTCCCAACAGACAGGAAAAACGCACGTTTGGATCTGGGTGCATAGGAGCTGAGCTCTCTACCGACCGAACTAATTTGCTACGCACGAGCGTGTGCTTGAAGCTGTCTGTTTCGTGTGGAATGTGTAATCGAATGATTTCCTCTTTCATTTTACAATAAATATTGCGAGGTATTTTTCATAAAAGTCGGTTTCATATAATTCATAAATTTATTTTTTTCAACGTAACGATAGTTTGTTTTATGTTAAGGGAACTTCACTCATTTTCAAGGTGTATACATACTTAGCGTCGCTTTCCAAAGTTTTGTACTGTCCTTGTCGTCTTGAAAGGAGATTGTTGAATTAATATATATTTACCCGGGTTCATGTCACATCCTGTTACATTTTTAACGTTCTATCTTTCCTTTCCGTTGTCCGAAGCTACATTTTTTTTAAAGAGGAAAGATATTTTATTTTACTTTTCGTTATTTTTTAGAAGTGAATTCCTCCCAGTCTTGTGCATTCAACCCATGGATGAGTACATTATATCCACATAGCGTTTCTTTTTTTTTTTTTTTTTAATGTCTTTCAAATAATTAATAAATTTTGTACGCGTATATATTTTTTTGTCCAACAAACTTTTTTTAATGTTTTTCTAGGACATTTGTTTCAAGCAGTTTCAATTTTTTTCTTGTTATTCACCCACACTATTCCATGAATTGTTATTCATGGAAATGGAGTGGCTGTATTTCATGGCTGTAATCTAGTATTTCTTGGCTTAATCTGATATCTTCGTCAACGTGGAATTTCATTAGGAAATTAATTCGATTCTCTATATATGTTATTTTTCTTAACATCCACTAAAATAACACGATGGCGATAGCGTCATCTTCAACTAAGTGGTACCATGAGAGACACGACAAGTGTTGCTTCTGCGCATGCGCAGTCCCGTTGCTTCCACCTGCTGTTGGGGTTGCATCGGTTGTCAGCAACGGGCCACTAATAGCACTTGCTTGGAGGCTCACAATTCACGTCGATGCTGCAGGGCCATCAATGGCTCGCCAACTGATAGCGCTGCCACCAACGGACCACTACCGGGCCGTGAGTGGCAGATTTCAGCCAGCACCGACCCATCACTGCCAGCTGGTGGCCAGCAGTTTCCCAGCACTTGTGTTTTTGCTGGGTATGGGCAGAAATAAGAGAATCCAGCATCTTTCTTTTCCTTTCCAAGTTCTTCGCAATGTTTTTTAGGTTTTTCATCTGGTAATGAACCAAAAGGATTAGGATCAATAATTTCCCTGAATGACCACGTTGAATAACAAAGCTAAAGAAGAAAGCAGCGCTTAATGATCCGCAGGTTCACTCGTTCCAGCCGCCTTCTGACAATTTATTAGATAGCGAATACATTCGCTAGAGCTTATTTGAGCCTATTTTGCTGACCCCGATTTAATTCGTTCCAGTCGGTTATGGGTTTAAGATATTTTCACGGAAAAGTCACGTTTTAACTCATCTATTCTCTCATTCGGAAGAAAACCCTCACAAGTGTGAAGTGTACCATAAGAAATTAATGTAGCGTTTCAACTGATCAGCTTACTCACTTAAGGGAAACGCAATACTAGAGTCAATTTCCCATAAGAAGTTCTTAGATAGAAGGGATCTTTTAGCACATCCTCACTCACACAGATGAAAACCTAACAAGTGGGAAATGTACCATAAGAGATTCTCACAGTAAGGCAAATTTTCAACCCATTTGCTCACTCACACAAGTGAAAATCATACTAATGTGAAGTGTGTGTTTACCACGTGGTAAACTCGAACTGCAGAACTTTTTAATCACTTAAAAAGTTCAACCGGTCTTTGTGCCATAAGAGGTAAGAATGATCATTGTAAGAATAATCATTGCGAAAGTTTATTCTCTTTCAGTACGAAAAGAAGCATAAAAATAGATTTACTGTCACAGCAAAATTTTATGCATTTGAGAGCAGCATTAAGAAAAGCTGGTTTTACGTATTTCTTTATTTAGATTGGAGATTGTTCTATCCATCACATTAATTAAGTAACTTTAATTGAATTAATTCATTTGCAAGTTTGCTCAGATTGCTCCTCTGCCCTAATAGAGAACAGAGCTGGAAGGTAATTTGGCGTTGGCAGTTTTTCTCCTTCTTTTTCTTCCTTCCAAGGGATACAAAACAGGAGAACCACGTAACTCAAGTATATAGGACACAAGTACACTGCTCGACACAGAAAATATCACAACCATGGCTGAATGCACCAAATGAGGAAAAAAACTTACCACACACGTGTACAAGTACATGGAAAAGAAGAGGTTTAATTTCCAAAGGTTTTCATTCTCAACGGAGACATCTGTTTGCAGTCAGGATAGCTGTGTCTCTGAGAGTAGACATACTGACGCCATTATTTCCTCTTGTGCAATTATAAACCGTCCAGGTTGAACAGGCTCAAGTTGCACACGTTCTGACCTTTGGTACATGCTGGATATTTGAACGGTCCAGGCTACGGGACCCTTAAAAACGGTCAAGGCTGTCCAGGCTCAAGTTGCACACGTTTTAACCTCTGGTACACTGTTAAAAATTTCACAGTTAGATTACGGGCAACGGCCGGCAACTGGGGGCCCGGCCGTTGCCCATAAAACTATGGCTTGGCCCGTTTTGTGAAAGCCCATGAAATTACGGTCTGAACCCTAAATACTAAGCCCATAATCTGAAGAGCAACGCCCATAAAAAAATAAGTTTGACCGTATTGAGCAACGCCATAATTTGAAGGGCATTGCCCATAAAAAAATAAGTTTGACCGTATTGAGCAACGCCATAATTTGAAGGGCATTGCCCATAAAAAAATAAGTTTGACCGTATTGAGCAACGCCATAATTTGAAGGGCATTGCCCATAAAAATAAGTTTGACCGTATTGAGCTATGCCATAATTTGAAGGGCTATACCCGAAAAAATAAGTTTGACCGTATTAACTTAAGCTGTAATTTGAAAGGCAATCCCTGTAAATATGAAGTTTGACCATATTCAGTTAAGCCTCACGGCAAGTAGTCACCGACTTTTACATAAATGCATTTTTTGTGGAAGAGTGTGCAAGTAAATGCATGTTTTTTGTGGAACAGTGTGTGAGTGTGAAATTGTTACTTACATTATAACTGAATCAATTCAGTTCTAAATGTGAGTAATGATATTTTCATATCTTAAAATCAGGTTTATTACAATATGATAAATAATGACACCAGTTACACACAGATTTGTTTAACATTAGGCTTTACGAACTCTGTACACACAGTTGGTTGAACAATACTTACGTTTCTTTTAGACATGTTTTAATTGGAGAATTATTTCTAAAGCACAGTTGGTTGAACAATACTTAGTTTCTTTTAGACATTTTAATTTGCACATACGTACTTATGTAGTATTTGTATGAATGAATACAAAGGGCAGTTATGTAGTAAAGATATGTACAGGCATATTTTTGTATTTATATGTTATATCAATGACAAACAGAACTACAAACTGGCATCCGAGTACATTGCGTCTATAAGGGTATTCAATTCACAATGGTGTCAAAGTTGGTTTTTCATGTAGGTTTTGGCTAGTATTACATTTGACATAGGGTTGAATCATGCTTTTTTTGTTTTCACATTCACTGCCTTGTGTGCTGGTTCATTTTACATTCTACTGAGCACTGTGTTGTCAGTGTTCCCAGAACTTTTACTGTCTTGTTTCCTATCTCTAATTTTTGGATATTTACCTACTTTTCACATGTTTAGTAAAATTATGTCAAAAACTGGAAGTACTGCTTTTGAAAGATCACATTGCTTCCCCATAATTAAGGTATCAGAAATAAAAGAAAAAAATACTTGAATGGAAATGAGAGCTTTTGAACTTGATAGGGCATAATTTCAAATCTCAGACCCCCACCCAAAGAAGAAACACTTGTTTAGACCCTGATTCTAACTGAGTCATTGTAGAACATTAATGCATATCAATATTTCTAAAATATTAAATTTTCCTGTTTGGAATGTTTTAGAAATGACTTCAGTGATTAAACCTGTTCTTTCATTGTTGTGTTGCCACAAGGAAACCATTTGAGAGCACAAAATTTTTTTGGAAAGCTATTAAATAGTTGTATTTATAATATCTTGGCAATACCTGAAGATACTGAAACAATTTTTATTGATGTACAAATCAGGTGTTTAGTGACAAAGGAAAAGAACACGGCAGAATCTTTAAATTTCTCAAAAAACAATTTCATCGTATCATTTTGTACCAATTTTCAGCACTATCATCTTAAAACATGAAATACATGCTTTGCATATTGAACATTTTGAATAGACCTTTAAAATAGGAATTACAAAACGTGTAAAAAAAATTTCATATTTTTTAACTTGAAAAAAAGTGGCTTCTGATTTATCTTAAAATATAAATTTTCCTTGGCATCCAGGTTTTACTACCTGGGTAGGTAAATAATTTATGTATATACCCAGCTGCGCATGTAACATTTCAGATATTTTCCAAGCTCTGCTTAAAGTGACACAGGTGAAAGATTTCACTCGCAGAAATTTAGAATGAAATCAATTTTTTTTACATTTAACTTTAATTACTACATTTGCAAAGCAAAGAAACTGTTCATGATATATTTTCACTGTCATTTTCTTGGCCAGCATTTACCAGATTCAGTAAAAAAAAGAATAACAGTCGAAACTCGTTATAATGAAATTCAAGGGGGACAAAAAAAAATTTGTAGCAACGTATTGTTCTTAAAACATTACAAATTTTTCATTAAAAAGTTAGTATGTACTACAGAAATTTTCATTACGCATAAGATTGCAATGCTGTAAAAGTGAAATAGTGCCCACAGAGACAAGTAAAGGTAATTTTTTTGTAATGGGAAGTTTTTGCTAAAGTAGTAATAATGAAATATATAAGCTTTAATTAATATGTATGTATGAAATTATGTACTGTATATATTTTTACTTATACATATCAGGGTTTGAAAAATACCATGCCTGGGTCGTGTGAATCATTGACCTGGGCAGGTAAATAAATAATCTAGTTGCCAGACTGGGCAATTAAATCTAAAAATGAAGTTCAGAATATAATTTTCTACTACAAGAAAAAAAGACAGTCATCGCATGTCATGTTGCTTTTCACTGCTAATCACTGGAAGTTGTATTATTGTTACGCAGTGCCAAGGACAGAAGAATATCACTTCTTTAATTATATTATGCTTTAGGTCCATAAATTGGAAGCATATGTAATTTTGCTCCAAATGTTTAAAGTCAGCGACTGAATGCATGCCTCTGATGGAACTAGCCTCCTGTGTTTATTGACAAAGGGTTAACACTTCATATTTTAATGTATTTCATATTTTAAACGTGTTTTAAAGATTTTTATTGTAATATGGACCTGTGAGTCTGACACTGTGAAGAGAAGCTGCGATAGGAATAATGCATCGCTCCAGTGAAGATGTGAAGCTTTGATCCGTTAAAAGGAAGGTTTGTTGCTGTGTGGAAATGACGGGTACAAGAGAAAGAGGACTTACGTTATTGGCAGAAGAGCAATAAATGTTGTAGTGATACGCTACAGAAAATAGGTCTACAGCAGCTACCCTTTATTTTGTTGTATCCTGTACGTTGTTGGCAGGAAAAACCGGATAAAACCTCTTCAATTTGTAAAAGATACATATGAGTAAGATAGAAACTCGCGTGCGAACAAGCTATTAACAGAAGAACCAAAAGTGCAGAGACACAGCAAATGTGTTCAAAATAAAACCGAAATTTATAGTTCCCCAGTTTTCTGTACAACATAGAAAAGCATATTAGTACTTTCGGTAAATGTGTATTTCAGCGTCCTAAACTATTTCGTTGGAAAAATTTAACTGTGGGTGAAAAGTTCGATGCACACAATTTTTTAAGCATGCAAAATAATAGGGAAAGGTGAAAAATTATATTATTTTTAGATAAAAAGGAAATAATTTTTCCGAAGTATTAACCTGCGAGTACGATGGTTTGTAGCAGGTGGTGCGGGAGGCTGAAGCGATGCTAACGGCCACCACGTGAAGGTGCTGTGCGACGGAGCGGAGTACGAGTTGGTAGCAAATGCGTGGAAGAATACGACAGCAGTAGGGTATATTTTTCGGAAGAGTGTCGTGTAATCGTGCGCAGAAGTAGTTCAAACCTGTTTTATTCATTTTTGAGAAAGATATGTGCAGAATGTCGTTATTAGTGGTTTCACAGTGTCTCCGAATGGAAAGAAATTAAGGAATGTAAAATAATTTATGTACGACAGAAGTTTTGAGGAAGACGCTTTGGTTCCGGTTGAACCCAAAGTTTTAGTTTTTGGTTTGGAAGATGTGCACAGGTAGGGGATTTCTTCAAGCACTTAATTTGCAGTTCTGCTGTTATTCAGTACATCGTAGCTCACATTTTGTTCCTCGTGACATGGATATTTTTCAAAATAAGCAATTTTCTTCAATTCATATATCGCACTATGGCAGGGAGACAGCTTCTTGTATTGTGGCGGATAATGAAATTTTAAGCCCTGACGAAATCCGAAATGACTGACGATTTTGTACTTCCGCTTTCTCAAAATTACCCTTCAAAAAAACAAAAACTTACAATGCTGCGCAAATTCAACCTCTTTCTTTCTGCGTATGCCTACAAGACTTTTCGATGACTACGTACTGCTAAACCGCTTCCTTCTTAATTCTTCCGCCCGTTACATGCCCTTCTCAACGAAGCTTCCATTCACCGGACTTCACCTTGATGCCGTTGCCGCTCTCTCGTCCTATGCCTACCGCACGTACTCTTCCAAACCATCGCACTCTCAGGTAAATACTTCGGAAAACTTATTTCCTTTTATCTAAAAATACTATATTTTTGCACCTTTTCCCATTATTTTGCATGCTTAAAATATTGTATGTCACACTTTTCCCACACAGTTACATTTTTCCGACGAAATAATTTAGACGCTAAAGTACACATTTACCAAACTTTCTATTTCGGATCAGGGAATCATATGCGAAAGAATGAAAAATTTCACGTCTGCTTTAAAAACAATTACAAAACATGAACAAACTATATTGTGTAGCATATGAGTATAAAATGGTTCGCTCTCTTGGCAAGAAGGTACTTGCTTGGACTTGTAGTCATCCGCACGTGAATTGCACGGCGAAGCGAATCTTCCTTTCAACAAAGCAAATCTTCACATCGTTGCCATAGTGATGTGTTAGGCCTACCACAGCGTCGCACTCACAAGTCAATATTACAAGTTTCCGACAAAATAATTTAGGACGCTAATCTACACATTTACCGAATAATCTGCCAATGATGAAGATTGGAGTGCCATTTCAGGTGGATTCAGTAGTTTTAAAGAGTTTGTAGAAATCAATGAAAATGCATTATCGGGGAATTGAGGGATATTCAAGAAATAGCCAATGAAATTCAGGATGATGATGAAGAGACATAACGAAGAATTAACAAAAGATCCCCAGACTGTCACGAAAGCAGTGTAGAAGCTTTGGAAACACTGTCACTACATACAACTCACCGATACATCTAATTGCCACACATTCCTGTTTAAACAAACTTGTAAAAGCTGTTTTCAATGAGAGGCAACAGCAGAAACAGTCTTCAGTTTTACATAACTTTAAAAAGCCATAAATATAAACAAGGTATGTAATTAAAATTTTGAGATCAAGTAATTTACATTTTTGAGTAATCTAAGCTTTTAAGTGTTAAATTTAACTAAGTAAATTCAATCATTGATATTTTTCTTATTTTGCATGTTATTCTCATGTTAATTACATTTTAAACTTAATTTTGGCTGGAATTACACTAATTTTTACTTATGCTGCGCCCTTATTTATGCGTGCTTTGGTTTGCGCTGACATATATGTGAAATATTACTGTATACATGTGATAATGAGGTGATTATAGATATAATTAAAAAAAATATATTTTTTGGCTCTTCTGGTTTCCAATTAAATTTATGTAATTTATGTGTTGAGTGGTAAAAAGCTGTTTTCAATGAGAGGCATATGGGGTTTGTATATATGCAGATTTCCATTGTTTGCTTCTTCCTGCTGAAAACTAAGCTAGGGGTGCCTATGAGTTAACTGAATATACCATAGTCACAAAATGATTGATAATTATATACTAAGGAATGTGAGTGAAATTGTATTCCTAAAAGCAATCAAAACCATGTAGCAGTCAGGGAGAATCACAAATGTGTTTCCTGAACGAAAATGTAACATTTCATCACATGAAACTTTTTTTCCACCTCTAAATTGAGGCCATTGGTTCTAGGGAAGGAGAAAGCCAAAGCTGTTATGTTATGTAAAAAACAAATTTCTTTTTTAAAGGTTTTAACGGCTAATGTAAGGAACTAAATGGGATATAAGCAGTCCCCGTCCCTAATTTAAGAGTCACTGGTTCCAGGGAAGAGAGAACGCCAGTGCTGTAAGACAAACACAACATCCATGCCATACCGGGATTCAAACCCGGACCCACTTGGACAAACAATCATAAGATGGTGCTTAGACCACTGCACCACCAGGGTGGCAAAACTAATGCCTCATATGGGACTCAAACCATATGTTAAATTGTGACTGCTAGCCAAAAACCTTGATGTACAACCAACTCTGATACCAGTACGGCTTGAACATCCTCTAGACCAATAGTTCTCAAAGTGGGTTACACTAAAATAATAGGGGGGGGGGCATATGCGGATTTGTTAGCAACCATACCGAGTCACATAGTGAACCAATTTTCAAAACAAAATTAATCTGAATTTATGGCTAGTGCTGGTAGGATGTGTGGTGAAGTTTAGCATATTTAGCTGAAATTTCTGAAAAATGAACTAGTGGAACTTCTCATTGAAAACAATCTGTTCTATGTTGAAAAAACAAAACACAAGCAATGACCAAAAAACTTTATGAGAAAACCAAATTACAGGGAACAGCTCTGACCAATTTTCATAACTGAATTCATTATCATCAGAAAATGAGCAAACAATTGGAAACTTGATGGTAAACAGCTAATAATCGTCCATCTCTGCACTCTCCAAACATTTACAAGGCAGTATTTCCCATTCCCACTGAATGAACTAGTTACTCATTCACATACAATGCAGAAATGTGTAATCTTCTATTGCCAAATAAAAAACTTATGAGACATCTTTTAACTCTGGTTGGTTTGAAAAGCATTTGTTCTTTGAAATCACTGACTAGTTTTTGGATTCCAATGGAAAAAGAATTTCCAACATTGTCGAGCACTGCCTTAATTAAGTATTTGTTGCCTTTTACAACTACATATTTATGTGAAACTAGTGTTTTATCCTTAACCACCAAGAAAACTAAATATTGAAATAAGCTGGATGTTGAAGATAACTTGTTTGTACATAAGCAAGAAAACTCAAAATATTGATGAACTTTGCAAGAGTAAATGAGCTCATACATCTTACTGATACTAAACAAATGACTTGACCAGTTTTATTTGATTTTTTTTTTAGCCATTTGTGCAATTTCTGTGACATCAGTGTATGTAATTTTAGCAAATATAAGTGTGTATTTGTATTTTTTATATATTTTACACCCACATAAACACACTGGAATAAATTTTTCATTAAAGAATATGCCTGTACATATCTGTACTCCATAGCTAATCTTTGTATTTATTGGTGCAAATATAATACTTCACAAGTTCTTAAGTACATGAGCAAATGAAAAGGAGTCTTAAAAAAAAAACAAAGTATTGTTCAGCCAGTTTGTGCTTTAGAAATAATTCTGTCTAACTTCAGGAGTTGAACACTATGCCGTAAAAAAAAAAAAGCACAAAACGGTAAGACAATATTTATGCGTGTTATATTGCAAAATGGCATTCATTTCAGACTACAAACATACGAAAACAATGCTGCCCTACGTAATTCCCAAATCAGCATGTACAGATCGAATTTATTCGACATCCTAGACAACGCTAGGTATATACCTGACGATAAAGACTTGCACAGATAGTAAAACATATATGGATGTGAGAGTTATGCCCCTACCCCAGTCAAATGAAATCTTAGCTACTACATAGATTTTCCTGTGTGACAATGCTTCAGCCACCCTCGTTTGGTGGTGAAACTTTTAAAATTATATATATATATATGTACACAGTTCGTGAGCTTACTATCAAACAAAAATGTGTGTAATTGATTTCGTTACTTTTACATATCATAATAAACTTAATTTTAAAAAGTGTCTACTCACATGTTTTCTTTCTTCAACATGCTGGCGTCTTTCCAGTACATGTTCGTGACTTCGTGTTCGTCAGTTAGGGATGGGCGATATTTATCAATATCTCGAAATATCGATATTTTTGTCCGATATTTCGATATATAGTATTGATATCCAAGTTACGATATATCAGAAAATCACTATATCGGTGCGATATTCAATATATCAGCTTATGGCTGATGTGATTTAACTTGTGGAATGAAATCTGTGTTCTTTCCTCTGGCATGTCACGAAAATTATGTTGCTTGAGGACTATCAAACTGCGATCTCATTATCGAGATTCACATGATATTATGTCACCTTCCGATTTCTAGAACTTTACAAGGAAAAATATCTGCTGTGTTGAAAACCTCGATGGTTGAAAATTTTAACTATTAGTTGACAGTAGGCACCCAGAAAAAAAATTTAACGAACGGTTGATAGCAGATTGTTCTTTTGCCTATGAGCATTATGTTTGAAGTAAACTGGCACTTTAACCAAAATTAAATACATACCAATGACACACAATTTGAAGTTAAGCATTTTTTTTTTTGTTAGTGATATATTATGTAGATCTTAACAGCTGGGTAAGGAAATGCAAAACAGCTTTTCGAGAGTTTTCTTGATGTCTTACAAGTCATGTAGTATAAAGTTTGTTGTAATTCAGGCTATGTATATATCAAACGTAATTTTTTTTTATCATCCTTTGATAATTATCTTGTAAATACATAGTGAAACTTCCTGAAGTAATTATATAATCTGGTAAAAATATGAGCATAACAACTTTCGTCTTGATCTGCTGATTTTTCCACACTTACAGCATGTAATTTCCTCTGATTGTCCATTCGTTTTTTTGTTATCTAGGAGAGACAGGCTTTCATACATTAATTAGTAAATATATACTTGATGAATTTGGATTATGATATTTTTTATGTTTTTATTTTTATAATCATATTTTAAGGGAGGACTAATAATCATTAGCATTTTTTAAAATATCTTTCTGGAAAAAATAATTGCTTTCTATGAAAAGGCCATCACAAATTATTCGTACTCTAATTACTGTTTTTAACAAAAATGTCACTTGTAAACATATTATAAGCACTTTAATTTTTTTGCTTATGCCATGGGAACTATTTTTGCTTACACCATAGAAGTAATTATATCTGTATACTCCATTAACATTGTGTTCTGTCTTAAACGATAAAAAAAATAGCAAACATTGTTCACACCTTCTGAAAAATACAAATGTATACAAAATGCTCTAAAAATTATAATAACAAAGTTTTTTTAAAGATTTTTTTCCATAACATTTCCTTGCAAGCTGATATAATGTTGTTAACTTTGACATTTGCATCCCAATAAAAATAGTTATTCTTTCTATAATTCAGTTATTCCCATGTTAATTGATGGTTAAGATTCCAGTCTGCTGGGATTAATAAGTACTTTTGTTTTTGTCATTTATGCCATACTGAAGCTTCAACTTACCTTTCCTCGAAATGTTGGAAATACATATTTCTCATAATCTCACATTGATGAAAAACTCATGAAAACATTCCTTTGCAACTGGGATTTTTGGAAACTTCTTGGCAGAAACCATATCCCTGCTCGTCGAGCAATGCCCACACATGAAACAAGAAAATCACCTTTTGGGTTTTGGAAAGTATATTCAGCATTTCTGCAAATTACAAGCTCACTTCTGTTGCATGATTTTTTTATTTATTTTTGCATCAAAACTTTCTTCTATATATTTTTTTATTTTAGGATCTGAAAAACAATATTTTATGTGTTTTTCATATCACTAAAAATACAGCTTGAGAGCTGCAATCTTGCATAAAGATAGTTTTAAGCTATAAAATGTAATAATAAAGGACAAATAAAATTGCTCCCTTTTAGCAGGAGAAAGCAGCTCTTGAAAAAAAAAAAAATTCAGCTGATGTTTCTAAGAAATTATCTGAGAAAACTGGTAGGATATTTATTCCCCACATTCACTGCCAAGCTTGTGTATTATAATGTCTTAAGAGACACATATGGTTGAGTCATCATTAGACTATGTAAATGCTATCTGTGGAGAGTAGTTACTCAATTATGTTTGCTCATGCTGATGAAACAATCCTGTTGGCAGAGAGCAAAAGTGAGTTGCAGTGTATGTTGTCCCACATGTATGAAGTTTGTATGAATTTCAAACTTAGTATATGAAAGGAAAAACCCAAAGTTATGTTTTTGACAGATGAATTGTTAGTATTAAATCAAACAGATCAGTCTAAATGGCAAAGAGATTGACCAGGTAAATCAATTTACATATTTAGGAAGCATGTTTGACAGAGAAAACAAATTAGGTGGTGAAATTAGTAGGCTAGTAAATTAATCTTTGAAAGTCACAGCTGCTTCAGGAGGATTTTGAATAAATGATGAATGATAGGTTCTCAAAAAGGTCCCTAATAGTTGTGTGTGAAAGAGTACAGTAATTGTTCCTACTCTGATGTGCAGCAGTGAAGGTGGAGTACTGCAGACGAAACATAGGAGTGATTTGCGAGCTGTAGAGATGTGTTACTTATGGGGGTGGGGGCAAGATATGTTTTGATCAAGTGAGGAATGAAGAGGTTTTGTAGATGAGTAGTGTGAAGCAAAATATTGTTTGTAAGGTGGGGACAAATATTCTTGGGTGGTTTGGAGGATGAGTGGTGAGATGATTACTAGGAGAATTTATTCTGCACAAGTGACAGAAAGAAAATGTAGAAGATCAGGGGAGGACCAGATTCAGGAATTCCTGCATGAGAAAAAGAGAATAAATGTGAAGTACAAATGGTCTTGTGTGTGATGGATATCAGTGAAGCTCAAGTTGTGAGCTGAGATCACTGTAAATGCAGATGTTTGATACATCAAGAGTAAATAAAATGTATTTCCATCAGTTTTAAACTTTAATCCAGCAGATAAGCTCTCATCAAGAAACTAACCTATGATCTTAGAGAACAGCTTAGTGATATATATGCATGTAAAGAGAAAATCCCTCATCTACAGCAAGTTAAATATAACTAGAGGTGAGGAATCAGTACTTATTTTTGTGTTGTTTTGGTGTTAATAAGTGAAACATTAAATGCTATATCCCATTTGAGTTCAAAACTGTAAATTTTTTTTAAATCTGCTGACTTCCTTAATTTTAAGGATAGACTCCACCAATGAGCATTTAAAATGTAAAAAAAAAAAAAAAAAAATGATATGATATCGAAGATAGCTCCTCACTTGTTTTAGACTTGATAAAGAATACTTCAGATATTTATTGTGTACAAGTTTTTAATGGAGATGAGAAATCCAAAGAAATGGACTGAGAACTGGAAAAAAATGCTTGAAGTGAAGTGGTGTGTGTGTGTGTGTGTGTGTGTGTGTGTGTGTGTGTGTGTGTGTGTTGATCTCCATGAGCATCTAAAGTTGTTCCCGAATGTGTAGAAGCTTGATTCACCATAAGCAGACACATGTCCCTAATTTAGGGCGAGTGGTTCCAGGAAAGACAAGACAGGAACAACTTCTTTATGTATTTTACCACTTGGTAAGCACATTTTCCATGATTATTTAGATACTGAATAGTTTCCATGACATTTAATGAACATTTCATGACTGAATAGATTTTATTCATGACATTTAATAAATAGATTTCTTGACTGAATAGATTTCATGACATTTAATTGCTAAAACCTGGAAAGAGCGACATCTTTGTTTATTCACTGACGCCACATATTTGGAGGATTTTCACATTTAATGAACAGTGCTTCTTATTTTGAAAATTTGACTGTTTTCTAGCAGTTTCTGAGGAAGAAGTAATCTTTTTGTATGAGAATTTTCCTGATATTGATGCTGAATCAGTTGTAGCAGGTATAAAATCACATACAATTTTTGCAAACTTGATCAAATGTAAAACCGATGGGCGCAATGCAAGGTATGCATATAATCCGAGCATTGTTTCAGCTAATATATTAATATAGTCTTTAATGGTAGTCTAAGAACTCCCTTCCTGCAGCTAGTGTCAAACATTTGGCACAATGTATTGCCTTTTAATCAAACCAAGAACCCATATTTATGAGTACAAATGCAATTTTTACATTGCACATTTATTAGATTTTAGCAGGAAAAGAATTTTGAAAAAAGTAACCTTGTATACTGTAAAGAAACACTAGAGAAATCAAATGAGGAAGAGCACTGCACGTTAAAACTTTTCTGGACAACAGAATTTTGTTAATGCCATTCCGTTTAAGAATAACAGTTTTCACAAAAAAAAAAAAAAAATATGTTCACAGTTTTTATCAAGAGAGAAATAGACATAATGACAAAATGGATAACACTGGGCAAATTAGGCCGAAACCTGTTAACAAGGTTTGTTGTATTTTCAGTTTTTTTTTTTTGTTATTTTTTTACAAAAAAAAAAAATTATATATGTATCTACAGTGTATATGCACACTAACTTTGAAATAATATATTTTCATGTATGTGTGCAAACTTCTTCAAAATTGCATTAAAAAGCTCTAGCCATTTACTTCTCAACAATATTATGACTTTGCAGAACATTCTGCATTAGAAATTGCAATAATATGCTGTGATTACAGGCTAAGGGGGTAATGTTTCAGACAGAAGTAACGCAGTGATTTTGTTTTAGGCATTTTACTCCACTTTTGTACTTAAATAAACATTTCGAATAATGGAAAAACCTTAACATGTGTAGAATAATCAAATCAATGAGACTTATTTACCCAATTGCCTGTGGTTTACTGGTCTTCTATGTAGCAAAACATTTCTGCCACAAATTCCATTTCAAGTGTGTTTTTTTATTCATATATATTCTTTAAAAAGATGTTGAGTGTGCTTAACAGGAAAGTTGACATCTAATTTGTTTACTTTTAAATGATAACCAAAACCTTCAAATATTGTTGGTGACAGTTGATACTATCCACAGCCACAGCCCCCCCCCCCATTAGTGGAAGGGAGTGCAGATGTTATATAAACACAAAAGTGCACAACACTTTTATGATTGCTTTTTGACTAATTTTGTCTCGCTGTATCAACAATCTTGCATAGGTAGCAATGTTAAGTACAGAGAATCATGATAACATGTTTTGTTAAAAAAAACAGTTTCTGCATTTATGTTCTGTAAATTTATGTGACAACTTCCTGCCCTTTGGCCACTTTCATCCCATCTGTGCTCTGCCCCTTCATTAAGAAATACAACAAGGGGCATATATAGATTTTTCTGAGGGCGTGCCAATGAAATGAAAAAAAATTAAATCCACCAGGTCAAAATAAAACAATGAGAATAGAAAAAAATAAAAAAAAATTTGTAACGTAAATTAATGAATTTTTATTAAATTAAGCATTTTTGTTTCCAATGTAAGGCACATTTTAACAATAATAAAACTTATTTAAACACTTTCGGGGGGGGGGGAGTGGGCATAAACATATGCCACCTTACATTACATAAATGTATAAAATATATAATATAAATACGCCCTTACATTACCTTGGCTACTATGTAAACAACCCTGATGTTGGCTTTCCAGCTCAGCATACAAGATATATTTTTAGCGAATTTTTATGAATTATAAAAACGTAAAATATTAATTCCGCTGTCGAAAATATTTATTTACGTAACAAAACAACGTAAAAGGGCAAAATAAAAGCACTAACCCATGGCGTCGGTCTTGTAAAAAAACGTTAAATATCAATTCCGCTATCGGAAATAATTATTTACACAACAAAACGACTGAAATGGCAAAATAAACGCACTACGTTTATTTCCAAGTACAGCGACTGTCTTGTAAAAGGTACGAAGTTAGTAATATACAGTACTTTTCTGAGATATCACTATTTTAATGGTATTAACAAAACTTGATTGCAGCTATATTTTCAAGCTGCAGGATAATTTAGTATTGGCTGAGATTTGTGCGAACAAGCCAACAGCCAATTAGTCCCAAGTTCCCAATAGCCAATACTTAGCACAACATTGGATCGGATTCAGTGATAACCCTGATGCAGTATGCAGTGAATAAACCGAAATATCAGTCTTATTGAGATCAGAAGTATTGAAAAATATCGAAAAATCAATCTGATATATTGATCTTTAAATACAGATATTTTCGATTCAATATATCGGTCTCAGAAATATTAAAAGATATCATCATACTTATGAAAATATCGCCCATCCCTTCGTCTTGGTAAAAAAACGAGCAATCCCCGTAAAATCACGTGACGACTCGCTGACCAATAGCAGAAAGCGACGCATGCCGCATTCCTTTTCTGTCATTATCGTTCATTGGCTAACCCGTGCCTCTTAGCAACGCCCATACAATTACGGATAGGAACCGTTTTCCTACATATCCATTCCCGTTAAAATACGGGCATCGCCTTGAAACTGCAGAAACGAGCCTTGATCGTAAAAATACACGGGCAACAAGACTTTTTTTACGGGAATTTTTAACAGTGTACTAAGTAGGTCTTTGAACAGTCTAGACTACGTGTTCACCTTGCACACCAACTGAATCCGTTCATGATCATCATGTACCCATAGCACAATTCTTCTTCAAGCAGGAGAGTATGCCTCCCTAAAGAGATGTGTTGACAAGAACATTGTTACGACAGCATTCTCGAGATGTTCTCCCAGTTCTCGGAATGTCCTCCCCGCTAAACCTGTGGAAAATCTTTGAGGTGCAGTGGAAAGGTCCCCTCGAGTTTGAAATCCTGTACTCAGGAATACGATTTCATTGCGAACAACAGTACGGCAAAAATTGGTGGAGATACCTATGGAACGCTTTCGTAACGTAGTGGACTGAGTGTCTTGCCGTGTGACAAGTTACTCGCCTTATGAGGGCGAAAGTTGGGCCTACCTGTTACTAGGAAGGAATCCCATTATTTTTTGTAAACTCTGTGTATAGACATCTGATTTATTGTCAGTGTTTCCAAACATAGGAAGCTCTTCGAGGGAAATAATGTGTTGGTAATTAAGAAAGCGTTTAAACGATAGAAAATCAAGTTTACATTACATACCAGAAACTAAAAGAGAAAGTTGATTTTCAGCTATACGTCACACTATGCTGTAAATCAGTGTTTCCGAAACGCCGGTCCGCGAATTTTTTTACCAATCCACGAGTTTTTTTCTACCGATTCGCGAGTTTTCTGTACCGATCAGCGAGTTTTTATTTACCGATCCGCGAGGGGTTTTTTCCGAACCACGAGGTTTTTTGAACCGATCAGCGAATTTTTATCTACCGATCGCGAGTTTTTATCTACCGATCCGCGAGTTATTTTCTACTCATCCGCGAGTTATTTTCTACCCATCCGCGAGTTATTTTCTACCCATCCGCGAGTTATTTTCTACCCAACCGCGAGTTTTTTCTACCGATCAGCGAGTGTTTTTCCACCGATTCGTGAGTTTTTATCTTCCGATCCGCGAGTTTTTGTACCGACCCGCGAGTTTTTTGTACCGATCCGCGAAATTTTTCTACCGATCCGCAAGTTTTTTCTACAAATCCGCGAGTTTTTTCTACCGATCAGCGAGTTTTTTCTTTCTATTCGCGAAATTTTTTGAACCGATCAGCGAGTGTTTTTCTACCGATTCACGAGTTTTTATCGACAGATCCGCGAGTTTTTTTGTACCGACCCGCGAGTTTTTATCTACCGATACGCGAGTTTTTTCTTCCGATCCGCGAGTGTTTTTGTACCGATAAGAAAGTTTCTATCTACCTATCCGCGATTTTTTTGTACCGATCAGCGAGTTTATTTTGTACCGATCAGCGAATTTTTTTACCTATTAGCGAGTTTTTTTACCGATCAGCTGTTTTTTTGTACCGATAGCGAGGTTTTTTTTTACCGATACACGAGGTTTCTTTGTATCGATCAGCGAGTTTTTCTACCGACTCGCGAGTTCTTATCTATTGATCCGCGAGGTTTTTTGTACCGATCAGCGAGTTTTACCGATCCGGGAGGGGTTTTTTTACCGATCCGGGAGTTTTTTGTACCGATTCGCGAGTTTTTTCTACCGATCAGCGAGTTTTTTCTACCGATCAGCGAGTTCTTTTTACCGACCAGCGAGTTTTTTTCTAACCATTCGCGAGGGTTTTTTGTACCGATCAGCGAGTTTTTTCTACCGATCAGCGAGTTTTTTCTACCGATCAGCGAGTTTTTTCTACCGATTCGCGAGGTTTTTTTTGTACCGATCCGCGAGTTTTTGTACCGATCAGCGAGTTTTACCGATCCGTAAGATTTTTCTACCCATCCGGGATTGGTTTTTTTACCGATCCGCGAGTTTTTCTACCGATTTGCGAGTCTTTTTCTGCCGGTCCGGGAGAAACGAGTGAATTTATTTACTTAAATCAGAATGGAGTCAAAGTAAGTGGAAAGCTTGATCTAAATTTTTCTGAACACCTGTCGCGGAAGATTAAAGGAAGCTTGTTGATCTCTAATATCTTCACAGAAAATCTGAACTCCTGCAGCCTAACTCTCCCGGAAAAAGGAAAGCTTTGTTGAACTTCCTTCTCATGCCAGTGCGGTATCGATATTTAGATCCAAATCCCTGCCTCAGTTTTGGGGTATTATAGAGAAGGAATATCCAGGTCTCAGCAACAAAGCTCTAAAATTATTGGTAACTTTTTCGACCACGTATTTGTTGCGAGAAAACCTTTTCGTTTCGGCAATCAAAACAAAGCACAGGAACATAATGGACATTATTAATGCTGTTCTGCACCTTACAGGAAGGACGCTGGAACCACGGCTCGCGAAGCAGCAGCAACAGACGTCGCATTGACCCCCGAAAAAATTATATTAACGATAAGGAGAGTATTGTGCTACATACAATAATCTCCTTACTTACGGTTTGCACTTATTAATTATTAAAGACCATTCACGAATTAAATGATATTAACTGTAAGTAAGTGTCATGGAATAATCTGGTGTACAAATTACGGATGGTACACAGTGATCATTATAATACAGAATATTGCGAGATTAAATGCTCGAAAATAGCCTAATTTTTTTTTCGGCATCGCCGGTCCGCGAAAGTTACCCCAGCATTTTTCCGCGAAATAAACGCAAATGGAAAAAGGTTGGGAACCACTGCTGTAAATTATGATATACAGTCAAACCCCTATTTAACGGACTGCGATTAAACGAATTCCGTGATTTTACGTAGATTTTTTATGGTCCCGATAGAACCACACTGAAATTAATACTTGGCGTTTCCCGATTTAACGAACACATTTCTTCAATTTAGCGAACATTTTTTTAATTTTTGAAACCACAAAACTATGTTAACCAGCATTTTCACTTTAAAAGTTAGCCCAAATGCAATCCCTTGATGATGTTTTCGATGAACAGATCGGACTAAATGCAGCGGAATCTGATAAAGAAGATGAAGCAGAACTGAAAGTTAGCTGCTTTAGTGATGCTGTTAACAGTATAGAATGTGTTAAAAAGTACTTGCTGCCTTTCGATATTAAAGATGATGTTTATCATGAACTTCATAAAATTGAAGATGCAATTTATAAAGCTAAACGTTCAGAAAAAAATAAGCAATTTTCTTTTTTAAAGCGTTTCTTTTCTACAGTGTGAAAAGGTAATCCACAAATATTCTAATTTTAGGAGTTAATTAGTACTAATTGATATTCTGTTTCATGCAGTTTAGATCATTATTTAAGAAGCTAAATGCTCGGGAAAACAATCAACTATCGTATATTTCACACAATTTTAAAGCACGCTTAAGTTTTGATGCTACATATTGAAGTCAAATACCTACGAATTATGTATTTAATATGCAAAGTAAATGTGTGCGTATTATAACATTTTGGATAATAAATTCGTAATTAAAAGTACGATAGATAATTTAAATTTCACTGAAAGAAAGATAACTTAGCTGCTTACGTATTCTGTTATGAACACTAACTTAATTTGAATGTTTTATTCGAAACGTTTCCTCGATTTAGAGAATTCCGCGATTTTACGTACCATACTGTTGGTCCCTTGAAGTTCGTTAAATCGAGGTTTGACTGCATTTTGTTTTATCTACCACACTTCTTTTCATGTTCATAACACACACACTTGCAGAAACAGTGCTACAAACAATACCAAAAATCGAGGAGAATCTCAAATCTAAAGCGTTTGAGCAGATGAATTTTCAAAGACTCTGGTGTCATAAAATATTTCGGCGTTTCTCCTGGGAAGTGTTTTAAAATGCAATCAAGATCTGTATTTTTAACCACTCCTCCGCAATCGTGACTTAAATGCTTGATTATACTCTTGCATTTTCTGTATTTTTAATCAACGATTGATCCACAATGTTGGATGAAATAACAAGGAACTAACTGCAGGTAGCCATCCTGATTTACTAGGAGCATTTGGATGTAATCGATTTCGAGGGGCATGTGGAAAAATAAAATGAAATGCGATAACGCTGGCAACACAATTTGCTTCCGCAGGTAGAATTCATTTAACTTTTAGTATCGGAGTGGCTTCTCCATTAAAACAATAAGAAATTCTGTATGCGACAGATCATTATACCCTGGAGGTATCTGTTTCCACAGGAAATAATCGCTTCGTTTTCCCAACTATTCCGATTAAAATCCCTATTAATTCTGATCGAAAGATCGTAAGACATGTTTGAATCAAAGAAAAATGAGACATACGTCTCGATATTTTGTCAAATATATACCATAAAATATGTCACATACCAAGTTTCCACTTTTGCATTCGCATAGAAATCTTATTTAATCTGAATATCTTCTTATATTCATATTTCATTGAGAATGAGTTCATGTTTCTCAAACGAATGTCTTTTAGGGGACACAGGATATTTAATAAGGAAATATACACTGACTTCCATAAAATAAGAAAAAATCCGGAAAATTAATCGGTGAAATTTCATGAAAATCAGTGAAAAGGTATATTAAGTTGTAAATTATAGGTTAGATAAAAAATAAAACACGAAAAAATTATTTAATATCAGAAAAATGGACTATACAGGATCATGTCGAAATGTAGGATACAGGAACTCATTAGGGAAGTTGTTGTCACCTCTAACAGCAATACAAGCACGACAGCGATGTTCTATGCTCATTATGTTGGTGTCAAATAACACTGTAGGCAATAATGCCTATTGCTCCGTCAAAGCAGTGGCAAGCCACTTTAGGGTATCGGGAGGCAGATTGAGGGTAACAAAATGTCTCCACAGAACTTTCCTAAACATGTTCAATGGGATTTAGGTCCCGAAACTGGGCGGGCGATTCCATACGGAAAACGTTTGCTTCTAGTATTGCTCCATGACGCGCACATTGTGCGGTCTCGCATTATCGTCCTGAAGGAGAAACGTTTCTCCTATTGCACCTGCATAAGGACGTACATATGAATGCAGGATATCATCCGTACATCTCTGTGCAGTCAGGTTAACACGTGGCAGGACATAGAGGTTTGTTCGATAACCTAAACAGATGCAGTATCTAAACACACACATTACCAAAACACAAACAAACACACACACTACCTCCACCATAACGGTCTCTTTCACGGATGTTACTATGATGATAGCGGGTTCCTGGCTCCCTGCAGATCAAACAACGTCGTCTGGAATCACGGTATAAACTGTATCTCGATTCGTCAGTGAAGAATACAGAACTCCATTGACTCTCACTCCAACTAACATGCATGCGTGCCCAACTTAAGGCTCTACGAGACCCGCCATCTTGTATTGCTGCCTTTTCTTGTTAACCAACGGGCAAGCGTATTTCACAAATTGCTCGGGCAATTTTCCACATTTTGGAACACCGTTTGTGTCTAACGCAAGATATATGATAAATAAAGAGTTCCCTGGTTTCAGAATTTTTATTGACCTTTCCCTTCATTTTTTATCTGCAGCGAAAGTCGTACCAAGGCGTCTTCCATAGTTTTATTAATTAATAAAAAATAATTAAAGAGTCCAAAATGAAAATTTGAAACCAGGGAATTTTTTATTTATCATATATCTTGCGTTAGTCACAAACGGTGTTCCAAAATGTGCGAAATTACCCGAGCAATTTGTGAAATACGCTTTCCCGTTGGTTAATAAGAGAAGGCAGCAATACGAGATGGCGGGTCTCGTAGTGCCTTAATCTCTCCCTCCTGTGCCGTGCTGTGAGGGGCACACAAATTGCTGGTCGTGGAGCATACAAACCTTCTTCATGGAGCTGTCTGCGTACAGTTGAAGCTGATATCAACCTTTCAGTACCGGCAGCAAGGTCATGTATTTGTGTTTGTGTGTTTCTGTGTTTGTGTTTTTGTAAGTGTTTCTATGCGTGTGTTTTTGTGTGTTTATGTATGTTTGTGCATGCGTGTGTTTATGTATGTTTGTGAATTAGTGCGTGCATGTGTGTGTGTGTGTGTATTTTCAGGATGAAAGTGTTAAATGTGTCATGTTGCTAAAGTGTGAGATATATCAAAACTACTCCACAGCGGGAAAGATGAATTTTTCATTTTCATTAATGATATATCAAAATACTACATTTCACCTCAGAGAGTCCTGATTATCTTGCAAAATGGATAAGACGAGCTCATGCGCATTTGCTAAACACGTGTGTGTATTTATGCGTACGTGTTTGTATGTGTTTGAGTATGTGTGTTTGAGTGTGTGTGTGTCTTTGTGTGTGTATTTGAGTGTGTTTTTGTGAGTGTTTGTGAATGTGAGTTTGTGTGTTTATTTGTGTTTATGTTTCTGTGTTTGTTTGTATGAGTGTTTCTACGCGTGTTTTTTTGTGTGTTTCTGTGTGTCTGTGTTTGTTTCTGTATGTTTGTGCATGCGTGTGTTTATGTATGTTTGTGAGTTAGTGCATGTGTGTGTGTGTGTGTGTGTGTGTGTGTGTGTGTGTGTGTGTGTGTTTTCAGGATGAAAGTGTTAAATGCATCATGTTGCTAAAGTGTGAGATATATCAAAACTACTCCACAGCGGGAAAGATGAATTTTTCACTTTCATTAATGATATATCAAAATACTACATTACACCTGAGAGAAACCTGATTATCTTGCAAAATGGATAAGACGAGCTCACACGCATTCCTAAACACGTACTTCTAATAAAGCGAATATATCTAAATAATTAAATTTTCTATGACATTAATTTTTCAGCGGGACAGGAAATTTGTGATGAAAAAGATTTCTCTGTCACTGTGAGTAAAGTTTTAGGCGAACTGATAATTTCCCGGGGGAAACCATCTTCATGAATTCTGACGCGCCGAGGGAAGAATCAGGTGATAATTCACAAAGAAAAACAGATAGCGATGAAGGAATTTAGCGCGGAAATATAACTGATCTTTATTCAATTAACTCAATCTTATAATGGCGGCTCAGATAGATGATTTAAAAATAGTTTTACGCTTCTTGCAGAAGACCTGGAAGCTTTCTTACATACTTAGTAAACTGAAACGAGTGTTTGTTCCGCAGATTTTCCAGTCACTTTCTGGAATATATTTACTGTTAAAATATTCCTATTGTATTTTAGTTTGAATGCTTTATATGTTTATGCTTTACATACATTTCACTAAAATGTTCTCTGAGATTCAGAGGCTAACTCCACAATGAAATGAAAACTACAAAATAAATACAAATTTTGAAGATGACAATCCGATTTTTGGCGTAAATGTGACAAGGACGGTAAGTCAGATAATATCCGAAAACTTGAAAATTTTCATCGTCCTGGAGCGGGACTCGAACCCGCGTCTCCCAGAAAACGTCCGGGTATGCTTAACCACTACACCACTCAGAACGACCAAGTTTCAAGTTTACGATTAATTTGAATATAACCATCACAGAATTCGCTAGTCGAAGCAACCGGCATTCATGTTTAGCGAATCTGGAGGTAAAGAATATTATCCCGTGTTTGCCCGGAGAAGCAGATAAATTATGAAAGAAATACGGGATTACGCCATATAATACAAATTTTGAAGATGACAATCCGATTTTTTGGGGTAAATGTGACAAGGATGGTAAGTCAGATAATATCCAAAAACTTGAATATATTTTTTTGAATGCCGGTTGGTTCGACTAGCAAATCCTGTGATGGTTATAATCAAATTGATCGGAAACTTGGTCGTTCTGCGTGGTGTAGTGGTTACCATACCCGGGCCTTTTCTGGGAGACGCGGGTTCGAGTCCCGCTCTAGGACGATGAAAATTTTCAAGTTTTCGGATATTATCTGACTTACCATCCTTGTCACATTTACGCCAAAAATCGGATTGTCATCTTCAAAATTTGTATTATATGGCGTAATCCCGTATTTCTTTCATGATACAAAATAAATTTTTATCTGATTATTTATTACTGTAGCTATATCAAACTCCTCCATTTACAGCGATCTTGACATACAACTCGAGCTTCACTGACATGCATCGCACAACGTACACAAGACATTCTATACTTCATACTCTTTTTCTTACGCAGACACTCCTGAATCTGATCCTCTTGGCCTTTTTCTGGTTTCCTTCCTGCCACTTGGGCTCAAAAATTTTTTTCTCAACACTCATTCTTTCAACATGTCCAAACCACCGAAGCATATTAGTTTCCACCTTGGTAACAGCATTTTGCTTCACATTACACAACTGCAACACATCTTCATTCCTCACACGATCAGAACTTGTCTTGCTACAAGACACACGTAAGTAACGCTTTTTCTCCAGCACACAAACGACTCTTGTGCTTCTTCTGTTGTACCCATGTTTCACTGCCACACATCAGAGTAGGAACAATTACACTTTCATACACAGCCATGCAGGACTCTCTTTGAGAACCCATCATTCCTGTGAAAACCTCCCAAAGCAGCCATTACTTTCATTGAAGTATTCACTCGCCTACTAATTTCACCATCCAATTTGTACTCTATATCAAACATACTTCCTAAATACCCAAACGCAGCAAATCCTGATCCCTTTAACCGGGTAGAGAGAAAAAAATTGGTGTTTTCAAAACGGACTAAAATCAGCTCCAACGAATATATTTCTTCAACATCAAACAAAGATCCTCGCTCTTTCCACGTTTATAAGTGAGTCACGGAAAAATTATCATTGGCCGCCACCGGGAGTCGAACCCAGGGTCTTCCAGTTGCGCGCCAGATATGCTCCCGCTACACAATCCGGTGCGTAACTGGAAGACCCTGGGTTCATATCCGGCGCGCAACTGGAAGACCCTGGGTTCGACTCCCGGTGGCGGCCAATGAGATTTTTTCCGTGACTCACTTATAAACGTGGAAAGAACGAGGATCTATGTTTGATGTTCCTGGTCCACGTTAAATGTCTGTATTGAATATATTCCTTGCCTAAAGAGTAAGTAGAGTGAACCTGCGTATCAAAAAGTGCTACTTTCCGTTTTGGTTTGTTTTTCAAAGTGTTGTTTGAGGCGAGTGTGAATTAAACTGATCCTTTCTGAATGACTACCTGCTAAAAGCAATAATGGAGACGATGCTAAGAAATAGACAACAGTCGTTTAGGACAATTAATTCTACCCATTGGCATGATGTCTGTGTCAGGGGACTAGCCATTCCCGATCATGCCTTTATTCATAGAAGGGAGCACTTACCATATCTAACGGGCTTTATTGTAAGCACTGCTGAAACAAAATGGGGAAAGCAATTGTTTTGATGTAGCTTTCGTACAACCAACACCTATGTGAACGTTGTTTGGGGACTGCAGAATACACTGAAGTGATAAAAGTCATGTGATACGTACCTAGATCGTATAGGACCTCCTCTAGTCCGTCGAAGTGCAACAACTCCACGTGATTCCACAAAAGGCCGGAAGACTTCAGGAGTGATGTTGAGCCATGCCTTCTGAACAGCCGCCCACAGTTCCCTGGTATTTGTAGATACAGGATCTTTGATGCAAATGGACCTTTCCCCGACCTCCCATAAGTGCTCTATTGGGTTCATGTCGGGCGAACGTGGTGGCCACATGACCCGTCCGAACTGTCCAGAATGCTCCTCGCACCACTTTTTGACAGCTTGGGCCCAATAACATGGTGCATTATCCGACTGGAAAATCTCATCTTTGTTGGCGTTCATGAAGGGCTGCAAATGGTTACACAGCAGAGCCACAATGCGATTACCGGCTAATGACGTATTTACGAGGACCAAAGGATCCAAACTGTGCCATGTAAAGATACCCCCACACACTTATGAACCACCACCAGCATGTACAGTGCCTTGTTGACAGCGTTGGTTCATCATTGTGACCACCTCCTACTTGTGACGTCAAGAGCGCGTAGCCAATGAAAAGAGGTACGCGTTGTGAGCTGGCTTAGAGGGTATATAAGGTGTACTTGAAGCACTCTAAAAACATATCACACGTTGCTGTCATGGATAAAAGAAGCGATTTATCAGATTTGCAAAATGGGATGATTATCGGCTTTCGGGCCATGGATGGCAGTATTTCTGAAACGCGCAGTTTGTGAACTGTTGGGGTGATGCTGTGGTTAAAGTGTATTGTGATTGGAGAAATGGCACCATTGCAAATAAGCGACGGGGAAATTGCAGAGCACCACGTGCGATTGATGTCAGACATGAACCCGTGAGAGCTGATCGACACGCTTCAGTGGAGCAAATCATTGGCCGAATGAACCACGGGGCTACCGGAAGTGTGTCTAAAACGACAGTTCATCAAATCCTGCTGCGTGTGGGGTCCCGATGCAGACGGATGGCCACTGCACCTATGCTAACGTAGGTGCGTTGGCAGAAAAGGCTTCAATTTGCACGGCAGTATCTGAATTGGACTTCCGCTGATTGGCAAAGGATTGTCTTCTCCGATGAGTCACGTTTTCTGCTTCATCGAACGGATGGACGTTGGAGTGTAAGGCGAGAAACATCGGAGAACAAACACTATTCCAGCACTGCTGGCGGAACACAAGCTTGTGGGGGCATCGTTATGGTTTGGGGAATGTTTTTGTAGCGTTTTCTGGGTCGACTCGTACCTGTGGAATTCACTATGGACCGAATTCATTATGAATCAAGCCTTGTAGACCACGTACACCCATACATGCTGATTGTCTTCACTGAGGCGGAGCGGTATCTTCCAGAACGACAATGCGACGTGTCACCCAGCTAGAAATCTTCGAGAATGGTTGGAAGAGCACGATGAAGACTTCAAAGCAGTTCCCTAGACCCCTTATTCCCCAGATTTAAACCCAATTGAGCATTTCTGGGACTACCTCGATCGCGTTGTTCACTCTAAGGATCCTCCACCACGCACCCTCCAGCATCTGTCAGATGCACTGCAGTCAGCATGGCTCCACATACCTGTGAACACCTTCCAGCACCTTATTGAGTCACTCCGAGCCCGTCTAGCTGCTGTCCGCGCTGCCCACGGCGGTTACTCTGGATATTAGCTTGTGGTCACAATAATGTGACTCGACCATGTATAACAATAACTCTTCAGGAAAGCATTTAAGTTTTATACACATACTGACCACTGAATTAGAAACTTTTACTCAATACTGAATCGGACCTCCTTTAGGCAGAATAACAGACCATGTAGTTTTTCGTCGATTTCAAAAGGTGTTGGAGTAAATCTATGTGTATAGCATACCAAGCGTTAATCATCAGATAGTCCTGTAACTGGCTTAGATTTGATGAAAGAGTACTTTGCTCCCCAATATGTTTTATCAAACATGTCCCATACATTCTTAATGGGGTTCAGATCTGGGAGTTGTGGTGGCCAGTAAACCTGGTGAACGCCATTGTCATACTTGCAGAACACCTTTTACATGATAGACAGTTCCATTGTTGTTAAATAAAACACATACATGAGACTAAGTCAAAAAACTGAACTCTTTCCCTTCACCAGGCACACTCTAGCAGCTGTCAGATGCACTGCAGTCAGCATGGCTCCACATACCTGTGAACACCTTCCAGCACTTTACAGAGTCACTCTCAGCCCGTCTAGCTGCTGTCCACGCTGCATATGGCGGTTACTCTGGTTATTAGCTGGTGGTCACAATAATATGACTCTTTTTTTTTGTATTGTAGGTTTAACGACCACCGTGAGCAACTCAATGGGCTATAACCAGTCGCCCGTCTCTAATTTAGGGTCACTGGTTCCAGGGAATAGAGAGAGAGAGCCATTGTCGTAAGACAAATACAACATCCATGCCTCACCGGGATTCGAACCCGGACCCCTTTCGGACGAATGATCAGAGGCCATCGCTTAGAAAACTGCGCCACAGGAGCGGCAATTGTAGGTTTAACGACCACCGTGAGCAACTCAATGGGCTATAACCAGTCGCCCGTCCCTAATTTAGGGTCACTGGTTCCAGGGAATAGAGAGAGAGAGAGCCATTGTCGTAAGACAAATACAACATCCATGCCTCACCGGGATTCGAACCCGGACCCCTTTCGGACGAATGATCAGAGGCCATCGCTTAGAAAACTGCGCCACAGGAGCGGCAATTGTAGGTTTAACGACCACCGTGAGCAACTCAATGGGCTATAACCAGTCGCCCGTCCCTAATTTAGGGTCACTGGTTCCAGGGAATAGAGAGAGAGAGAGAGCCATTGTCGTAAGACAAATACAACATCCATGCCTCACCGGGATTCGAACCCGGACCCCTTTCGGACGAATGATCAGAGGCCATCGCTTAGAAAACTGCGCCACAGGAGCGGCAATTGTAGGTTTAACGACCACCGTGAGCAACTCAATGGGCTATAACCAGTCGCCCGTCCCTAATTTAGGGTCACTGGTTCCAGGGAATAGAGAGAGAGAGAGCCATTGTCGTAAGACAAATACAACATCCATGCCTCACCGGGATTCGAACCCGGACCCCTTTCGGACGAATGATCAGAGGCCATCGCTTAGAAAACTGCGCCACAGGAGCGGCAATTGTAGGTTTAACGACCACCGTGAGCAACTCAATGGGCTATAACCAGTCGCCCGTCCCTAATTTAGGGTCACTGGTTCCAGGGAATAGAGAGAGAGAGAGCCATTGTCGTAAGACAAATACAACATCCATGCCTCACCGGGATTCGAACCCGGACCCCTTTCGGACGAATGATCAGAGGCCATCGCTTAGAAACCTGCGCCACAGGAGCGGCAATTGTAGGTTTAACGACCACCGTGAGCAACTCAATGGGCTATAACCAGTCGCCCGTCCCTAATTTAAGGTCACTGGTTCCAGGGATGAGAGAGAGAGAGAGAGAGCCAGTGTCGGAAGACAAAGACAACATTTATGCCTCACCGGGATTCGAACATGGACCCCTTTCGGACGAATGATCAGAGGCCATCGCTTAGAAAACTGCGCCACCGGAGCGGCAATTGAAGGTTTAACAACCACAGTGAGCAACTCAATGGGCTATAAGCAGTCGTCCGTCCCTATTTTAGGGTCACTGGTTCCAGGGAAGGGAGAGAGCCAGTGCGGTAAGACAATCACAACATCCATGCCTCACCGGGATTCAAACCCATACCCCTTTCGGACGAATGATCAGAGGCCATCGCTTAAACCACTGCGCCACCGGGGCGGCAATTGAAGGTTTAACAACCACAGTGAGCAACTCAATGGGCTATAAGCAGTCGCCCGTCCCTAATTTATGGTCACTGGTTCCAGAGAAGGGACAGATCCAGTGCCGTAAGACAAACACAACATCCATGCCTCACCGGGATTCGAACCCAGACCCCTTTCGCTTATACAACTGCGCCACCGGAGCGGCATATTGTGACTCGACCGTGTATATCAAGAAAAGAGAAAATTCCAATCCAATTCAATTAGCGTTCAGAAATATAAAAATTTAAAATTGCGCCTTCCCCATACAAAAACCTTACGAAACCATTTAGAAAGGGCAATTTAAATACATTTTGAAGAGCTATTTACTATTATTATTTAAAGGAAATGTCTTTAATCAATGCATCCTTCCATTTCTTATTTATGAATCAGAGACATGAACCCCAGCTAAAAACGACATTATGGTGCTTCAGGCAACTGAAAGAAATATCACTCTGCATGTGTAGAGAAAAGGCAGGGGAGGAGATATTCCGTCTTAAAAGCAAAATGCTCAACGCGTTTTCGTTTCTTACTAATGGATCGGAGACATGGACCTCAATTAAAAGGACATTCAGACGGTGGGGACAACAGGAAGAAATACGGGGAGGAGCATGATGAGTATCCAGGAAAGACAAGAAGAGAACTCAAGAACATTTTCAGGAGGAATTTATCATTGTGTCTTAGAAGAAAAAGTTTTCAATCAGTGCATTGATCCAGTCCTTATTTATGAATTGGAGCCTCAACTGAAAAATATATCAAAATTCTGTAGACAACTGAAAGGAATATGGATCTGCATGCTGCGTACATGAAGAAAAGACAGCGGTCACAATTATTTTCTTTAATAAAGTCTTTAGGAAAAAGTTATATTTTCCCTGTGGTAACTATGCCTGTTTGCTTGAATTCCTCAGGGATAGAGGAATTCAAGTAAATTTTCAACAGCAATTTGTCAACGCGTCTTAAAAGTGAAGCGTTTAATCAATACATCTTTCCATTTTTTATTTATGGATTTTTTATACCTCAACTAACAAAGATATTCACATGCTGCAGACAGCCGTACGAAGCATGGAGAGGTGCGTGCCAAGTATGATCAGGAAAAGGAACTCGAGTCAATTTTCAAGAGCAACTTACCGATATCTTGTGACGTACTACAGAGAAGAAAGCATGTGTTAAGACGACAAATATGCGGCGAAACATTCTCTCCGCGTAGCTCAGTTGGGAGAGCAACTTACTCCGGAGTGAGGGGACACGGACAAACTTGTGTTTTCACAATGTCTTAAAACCGTGTTTAATCAACGCATCCTTCCGGTTCCTACTTCAGGATGGAAGACATGGACCTCAACTAAGAAAACATTCAGACACTGCAAATGACAGTAAATCGCCGCTTCGGTGACGCAGTGGTCTATGCCATCGCTTCTGATCATTCGTCTGAGATTGGTCCAGGTTCGAATCCAGGTATTGATGGATGTTGTGTTTATCTTACGGAACTGGCTCTCTCCTATCCCTGAAACCAGTGACTCTAAACCAGGGACGGGCGACTGCTCATAGTCCATTGAGGTGCTGACGGTGGTCATTAAAATTCCAATAAAAAAAATTAAATGACAGTAAGAAATACGGAAAGGGGCATGATGAGTAGAACCAAGCAAAAAAGAGAAACTCAAGAACATTTTTCAGCCGCCCCGGTGGTGCAGTGGTCTAAGGCACAGGCCTATGATTATTCGTCTGTAAGGGGTCCGGGTTCGAATCCCAGCGAGGCATGGATGTTGTGTTTGTCTTACGGCATTGGCTCTCTCCCTTCCCTGGAACCAGTGACTCTAAATTAGGGACGGGCGACGGCTTATAGCCCATTGAGTTGCTCACCGTGGTCGTTAAACCTTCAATCAAAAAAAAAAAAAAAAAAAAAAAAAACATTTTTCAAGAGCAATTATCAGTGTGTCTTAAAATAAGAGCGTTTAATAAATGCATCCTTACAGTTAGTACTTATGGTTCAGGTACATGGACAAGAACAAACAATGACATTCGGATATTGCAAGCAACTGAAAGCAATATGGAGAGGGGCATGCTGGGTATACGCAGGAAAGACAGGAAGCGGAACTCATAGATCAGAAAAATGACAAGCGTTGACGACATAGCGATCGAGGTAAAATCCTCAAATGGTTATTGTCTTGACATATTGCTAAAAGCACTTACAACCTTCGGACGTACTTCCCCTCCTCCCTCTGGTGGCGCAGTTGTTTAAGGCGCTGGCTGATGACCATTTGCCCTAGTTGGGTTCGAGTTCGAATCCCCGTAAGGCATGGATGTTTGTGTTGGTCTTTTCGGCACTGGTTCTCAATGTGTTACTTGTCCAACACTGGCTCGCTGTGCACATTGGCCATTTAGTATACTGTAAAAACCGTGTTTGATGTGAACTTGTTCACAATGTGCTTCTTGATCAACACCGGCTATATCTGTGTAAGTTGACCATTTGGCGTGCTGTAAACCATGTATGATATGTATTAGGTGTGCAACTTAATTCTCAGCCCCTAACCGCAAGCGATCATAGAACGTCGGCAAATGAAAATAGCTGTGTGCGATAATGGCTGATTGCAGCGCCATCCAACAGCTTTCCAAGCAACCGTAACTGCTCACAGCTGTAGTGACAGAAGGGATGAAAGTTGACGGCGAAAGCAATGTCGTTCGAGAAGCAACATTTGAGGCACTGCCTCCTGTTTGCATTTCAGCTGAAAAAAAGTGCCCAGCAAATGATCTGTGCTGCTTTGGGTGATGCTGCTGTGTCATACAGTACGTGGAAGAAGTGGTTCCAGCGGTTTATGCAGGGAAATTTCATTCTCCGTGATGCGGAACGTCCGAGACAGCCACAGAAAGTAGACGATGAGGAACAAGAGCAACTGTTGGACGCGGATCCCTGTCGCACCCAGTCAGAGCTAGCCTAGGAACTCGAAGTAACATGGAAAGCCATTGCAAAGCGCCTTGGACGGATTCACAAGGAGGGCCGTTGGGTGCCCCACCAGCAGGCAGCTGCGAACAAGTCTAGGCGCTACGATGTTGCTGTGTCCTTGCTCTCCAGATTAAAGAAGAAGGATTTCCTCCACACGATTTTGACCTGTGATGAGAAGTGGATCCTCTACGATTATCCTAAGCGGCGCAAATCGTGAGTTTATACAGGTCAGCCGACTACCAGTACTGCCAAAAGTAATATGCATGCCAGGCACTTGTTGCTGTGCATATGGTGGGATCAGCGCGGTGTCGTACACCATGAGTTGCTCAAATCTGGTGAAACGGTCAATCCTGAGCGTTATTGTCAGCAGCTCATTCGTGGGAGTGACTCAATGGAGGCGAAAATGCCATACACCGGCAAGGGAAGAAGGTCGGCCCTGTTGCTTCAGGGTGACGCGCGTCCTCACACCGCGAAAACGACTTTAAACAAAATCACCGACATACGATGGGAGATTTTGTCCCATCCGGCGTATTCTCCAGACTTCGCCCGGTCGGATTATCAACTCTTTCGCTCCCTGCAACATCACTTGAGTGATATGCACTTCACTGCTGTCGAGAAAGTCCACGAAAGCATTGATGACTTTATCAACTCGAAACAGACCTCGTTTTTCCGCACTGGCATTCGGCAGGTCTCTGGCCGATGGCTCAAAAGTATCCAACACGACGGGGATTATTTCCCTGATTAGGTACGTATTCGATTTGTTATAATTTGTTGTCAACGTGTCGTGCATGTGACCGAGAATTAAGTAGCACACCTAATAGTTGTTGATGTGAAATAAATCTCCAATAAAAAAACAAAAAAACCTTCGGACAATTTGAATACTTCGTGGCTGGATTCCAAGAGACCAGGAAACACCCAGAAGAAGACTACGAGGGAAATGTTTGTATGAAATTCAGAATCGTGTAAGACTGACATAGAGGAAACTTCTGCAAGACAGAAAATTGTGAAAAGAGGTTTGGGGAGATCTTTTCTTACTGTTTGGAGGTTCAGTGGCCACCGTGAGCAACTCAGTGGGCTGTAAAATGTCACCCGTCCCTAATTTAGGGCAAGTGGTTCCAGGAAGGGAGATAGCCATCGGCGCAAGACAAACCCAACGTCCATGCCTCACCGGACCCATCTCGGAGGGATGATGAGCTGCCATCGCTTAGACCACTGCACTCTCCTGGGAGGCTGAGATATCTTCATCTAGGAGTGGACTGAAAATGGTTCATATGATGATAAAAATTTTAAGGCCACCCCAGTGGCGCAGGGGTCTAAGCTCTGCCTTTTGTCTGAGCAGGGTCCGTGTTCGAATCGCGGTGTGACATGGATGTTGTGTTTGTCTTACTGGCTCTCTCCCATCCTTGGAACCAGTAGCCCTAAATTAGGAATGGACGACTGCTTATAGCCCATTGAGTGCCGCCCCGGTGGCGCAGTGGTCTAAGGCGTTGGCCTCTGATCATTCGTCCGTAAGGGGTCCGGGTTCGAATCCCGGTCAGGCATGGATGTTGTGTTTGTCTTACGGCACTGGCTCTCTCCCTTCCTTGGAACCAGTGACCCTAAATTAGGGACGGGCGACTGCTTATAGCCCATTGAGTTGCTCACGGCGGTGGTTAAACCTCCAATAAAAAAAAAAAAAAAAAAAAAAAAAGATACCCATACACACGTAAGAACCACCACTAGCTTGTACAGTGCCTTGTTGACAACTTTGGTTCACGGCCTCGCAGGGCCTGCGCCACAACACACCCGAACCCTACTATTAGCTCGTAACAACTGTTCGGTCTCCAGACGCGCTCATTTCTCTAGGATGGGGGTGGTCGTCATATAATGCCTCATCGTTGTAACCATTTGTGTTTACTTGATTTGAATAAACGTTGACTCTTAAGTATTTCTCCGGAAATGTTTGAAAATTCTGTGAAAAATCGGAAGTGCAATTTATAAAATTATTTTTCTCTGACTGTGGGATTCGAGCTCGTATATTCCTTCTCAGGGGCAGCTGTTCTCCCCGTTGAACTCCTCTGGTTGGCTTATCGCTGTTCATTGTCCATTTGATTCATGCGTCGTACCATCCCGCACTTGAGAAAGGTGGAGGTCACAAAATAGCTCAGCAGGTTTCGAGGGACAATGGTCAGCAACACTCGGAGAGGATTTCACTGCAGAAATAATTGTTATTATTTTGGTACGTTGTGTGGTAGAATCCCTTTCCGTTTGGACTTCAATATAACCTTTCTCATGCAGACAGTGGGATTCGGAAAAAATAATTATTCTTTCATTGTGTAGGCAGAACTATTATATAGATAACTCATTGGGTTTTTACTTCTTTTCTGATTCACAATCTCGCCGTGTGGAGATGTAAATGTACTTATTTATTCAACCTGATTTTTATTTACGCTTTTCAATCGTAGGTTGACGAAGCGTATATGCTCCAGCTCTGTCCGTCTGTCTGTCCGTACGCACGATAACTGGCGTAAAAATGGTTCGATTTCAATGAAATTTCAGTATGTGGTTGGGGACCTCCTAGGGGCAAACCCTATTGAAAATGGTCGCAGTGGGGTCAAAGGATAGGATATAAGAGCGGAATGCTTTACATTGCCCTTATGCGTCATAACGTGCGTAAATATGGCTCGATTTCAATGAGATTACAGTATGGGGTAGGGGACCACATGGGGACGCACCCTGTTGAAAATCGGCGAAGTGGGGTCAAATGACAGGATATAAGAGCGGGATGCATTCCATTGCTCTTATGCGTCATAGCTTGCGTAAAAATGGTTTGAGTCACTCCGAGCCCGTCTAGCTGCTGTCCGCGCTGCACACGGCGGTTATTCTGGACATTAGCTTGTGGTCACAATAATGTGACTCGACCATGTATAACAATAACTCTTCAGGAAAGCATTTAAGTTTTATACACATACTGACCACTGAATTAGAAACTTTTACTCAATGCTGAATCTGACCTCCTTTAGGCAGAATAACAGCCCATGTAGTTTTTCGTCGATTCCAAAAGGTGTTGGAGTAAATCTACGTGTATAGCATACCAAGCGTTAATCATCAGATAGTCCTGTAACTGGCTTAGATTTGATGCAAGAGTACTTTGCTCCCCAATATGTTTTATCAAACATGTCCCATACATTCTTAATGGGGTTCAGATCTGGGAGTTGTGGTGGCCAGTAAACCTGGTGAACGTCATTGTCATACTTGAAGAACAACTTTTGCATGATAGACAGTTCCATTGTTGTTAAATAAAACAATTACATGAGACTAAGTAAAAAAAACTGAACTCTTTCCCTCCACCAGGCCCCCTCCAGCAGCAGTCAGATGCACTGCAGTCGGCATGGCTCCACGCACCTGTGAACACCTCCCAGCACCTTACTGAGTCATTCCCAGCCCGTCTAGCTGCTGTCCGCGCTGCACATGGCGTTTACTCTGGTTATTGGCTGGTGGTCACAATAATATGACTTTTTTTTTATTGTAGGTTTATCGACCACCGTGAGCAACTCAATGGGCTACAAACAGTCGCCCATCCCTAATTTAGGGTCACTGGTTCCAGGGAAGGGAGAGAGGCAGTGCCGTAAGACAAACACAACATCCATGCTTCACCGGATTCTAACCCAGACTCCTTTCGGACGAATGATCAGAGGCCATGGCTTAGACAACTGCGCCACCGGAGTGGCAATTGAAGGTTTAACAACCACAGTGAGAAACTCAATGGGCTATAAGCAGTCGCCCGTCCCTAATTTAGGGTCACTGAATCCAGGGAAGTGAGAGAGCCAGTCCGTGAGACAAACACAACATCCATGCCTCACCGCGATTCGAACCCGGACCCCGTTCGGACGAATGATCAGAGGCCATTACTTAGACAACTGCACCACCGGAGCGGCAATTGAAGGTTTAACAACCACAGTGAGCAACTCAATGGGCTATAAGCAGTCACCCGTCCCTAATTTATGGTCACTGGTTCCAGAGAAGGGACAGATCCAGTGCCGTAAGACAAACACAACATCCATGCCTCACCGGGATTCGAACCCAGACCCCTTTCGCTTAGACAACTGCGCCACCGGAGCGTCATAATGTGACTCGACCGTGTATATCAAGAAAAGAGAAAATTCCAATCCAATTCAATTAGCGTTCAGAAATATAAAAATTTCAAATTGCGCCTTCCCCATACAAAAACCTTAAGAAACCATTTAGAAAGGGCAATTTAAATACATTTTGAAGAGTTATTTACTATTATATTTTAAAGGAAGTGTCTTTAATCAATGCATCCTTCCATTTCTTATTTATGAATCAGAGACATGAAGCCGCCCCGGTGGCGCAGTGGTCTAAGGCGATGGCCTCTGATCATTCGTCCGAAAGGGGTCCGGGTTCGAATCCCGGTGAGGCATGGATGTTGTGTTTGTCTTACGGCACTGGCTCTCTCCCTTCCCTGGAACCAGTGACCCTAAATTAGGGACGGGCGACTGCTTATAGCCCATTGAGTTGCTCACGGTGGTCGTTAAACCTCCAATCAAAAAAAAAAAAAAAAAAAAAAAAAGAGACATGAACCTCAGCTAAAAACGACATTATGGTGCTTCAGGCAACTGAAAGAAATATCACTCTGCATGTGTAGAGAAAAGGCAGGGGAGGAGATATTCCGTCTTAAAAGCAAAATGCTCAACGCGTTTTCGTTTCTTACTAATGGATCGGAGACATGGACCTCAATTAAAAGGACATTCAGACGGTGGGGACAACAGGAAGAAATACGGGGAGGAGCATGATGAGTATCCAGGAAAGACAAGAAGAGAACTCAAGAACATTTTCAGGAGGAATTTATCATTGTGTCTTAGAAGAAAAGTTTTCAATCAGTGCATTGATCCAGTCCTTATTTATGAATTGGAGCCTCAACTGAAAAATATATCAAAATTCTGTAGACAACTGAAAGGAATATGGATCTGCATGCTGCGTACATGAAGAAAAGACAGCGGTCACAATTATTTTCTTTAATAAAGTCTTTAGGAAAAAGTTATATTTTCCCTGTGGTAACTATGCCTGTTTGCTTGAATTCCTCAGGGATAGAGGAATTCAAGTAAATTTTCAACAGCAATTTGTCAACGCGTCTTAAAAGTGAAGCGTTTAATCAATACATCTTTCCATTTTTTATGTATGGATTTTTTAAACCTCAACTAACAAAGATATTCATATGCTGCAGACAGCCGTACGAAGCATGGAGAGGTGCGTGCCAGGTATGATCAGGAAAAGGAACTCGAGTCAATTTTCAAGAGCAACTTACCGATACCTTGTGACGTACTACAGAGAAGAAAGCATGTGTTAAGACGACAAATATGCGGCGAAACATTCTCTCCGCGTAGCTCAGTTGGGAGAGCGACTTACTCCGGAGTGAGGGGACAAGGACAAACTTGTGTTTTCACATCGGCGCCCGATTGTGGAAAATGGGTCCACTGGCCGTTGGGTTCTTCGAAAAAATGTGTGATGTTTGTTCTACACATTGTTTTGAATTAATGAAAAATTCCTACTTCGCTTCAAAGACAAAAAGAAAAATTAAGAGGGAGACGACGTGACGTACTACAGAGGTGATTCTGTCCGCGTAGCTCAGTTGGGAGAGCAACTTACTCCGGAGTGAGGGGACACGGACAAACTTGTGTTTTCACAATGTCTTAAAACCGTGTTTAATCAACGCATCCTTCCGGTTCCTACTTCAGGATGGAAGACATGGACCTCAACTAAGAAAACATTCAGACACTGCAAATGACAGTATTAAGGATGTTGTGTTTATCTTACGGAACTGGCTCTCTCCCTTCCCTGAAACCAGTGACTCTAAATCAGGGACGGGCGACTGCTTCTAGTCCATTGAGGTGCTGACGGTTGTCATTAAACCTCCAATAAAAAAAAATCAAATGACAGTAAGAAATACGGAAAGGGGCATGATGAGTAGAACCAGGCAAGAAAGAGAAACTCAAGAACATTTTTCAAGAGCAATTATCAGCGTGTCTTAAAATCATCATCATCATCATTGTCAACCATTATCAATCCACTGCTGGACGAAGGTCTCCCCAAGTTTCCTCCACAACGGTCTGTCTTGTGCCAGTCTCCTCCATGTCACTCCCGCATACTTTCGAATTTCATCCACCCATCTTCCATGTGGTCTTCTTCTGGGTCTTTTCCTGTCCCTTGGAATCCAATCTAAAATTTCGGCTGTCCATCGATGGTCTGTTCTTCTGGCAGTATGTCCAGCCCTTTGCCATTTCAGGGATTTAACTCTGATCATGATGTCTTCTACTCTTGTCATTTTTCGGATCCCGTGTTCCTCTTCTTATCTCTCCTGGTTACACCAAGCATGCACCTCTCCATGCTCTTTGAGTAGTCTGCAGCCTTTGTATGTCTCTTTTAGCTAAGGTCCACGTCTCTGCACCATACGTAAGCACTGGAAGGATGCATTGATCAAACACTTTTTTTTAAGACATAATGGCATATTGCTCTTGAAAATTATGCTGTTTCTTCCAAAAGCTCTCCAGGCAAGTTTTGTACGCCGATTAATTTCTTCACCAATGTGACCCTCACTTGATATCTGCTGTCCAAGAAAAACGTACGTGTCTTTTATCTCCAGCTTTTCTCCATCAATCGATAAATCTTCATTTCTTGTAAAAGCATTGAACATCACTTTTGTCTTCTGAAAGTTCATTTTTAATCCCACATCTTTACTCTTGTCAGCAAGTTCCTGCATCATACTCTGTAGCTCTGATGGGGTAGTTGCAAAAATGACTATGTCATCAGCAAAACGAAGGTGGGTTAGATAGTCTCCATTAATCTTTATCCCTTTGTTTTCCCAGTTCAGTGATTGAAAGACATTTTCCAATGTGGCATTAAAGAGCTTCGGAGATATGGTGTCACCTTGTCTCACTCCTATTCCAATTTTTATGTGTGTTGTATTTTCAAATAGCAGAATCTTTGCACTTGCATTTTCATAGATGTTATTAATAATATTAATGTATGCATCTTCAATACCGCATTATTTCAGAGCCATTGCAACTGCTGATGGTTTCACCGAATCAAAGGCTTTTTCATAATCGATAAAAGCCATGCACAATGGAAGTTCATATTCCCTCGCTCTTTCAATTAGTTCTCTCAGTACGTGGATATGATCTATTGTGCTGTAGCCACTCCTGAATCCAGCTTGTTCTCTCGGTTGAGCCATGTTCAGTGTTACCTTCAAGCGGTGTGAAAGAACTTTAGTGAAGATTTTATAAACCACTGATAGGAGGCTGATAGGTCTGTAGTTCCTGAGATCCTCAATGTCACGTTTTTTTATGTAGCAAGATCATTGTAGCGTTGTTCCAATCCTCAGGAATTTTCCCTTCCTTAAGGCATCGTCTTAAAATAAGAGCGTTTAATAAATGCATCCTTACAGTTAGTACTTATGGTTCAGGTACATGGACAAGAACAAACAATGACATTCGGATATTGCAAGCAACTGAAAGCAATATGGAGAGGGGCATGCTGGGTATACGCAGGAAAGACAGGAAGCGGAACTCATAGATCAGAAAAATGACAAGTGTTGACGACATAGCGATCGAGGTAAAATCCTCAAATGGTTATTGTCTTGACATATTGCTAAAAGCACTTACAACCTACGGATGCACTCCCCCCTGGTGGCGCAGTTGTCTAAGGCGCTGGCTGATGACCATTCGCCCCATTTTTGGTCCGGGTTCGAATCCCGGTAAGGTTGGTTTGTGTTGGTCTTTCGGCACTGGCTCTCAATGTGTTACTTGTCCAACACTGGCTCGCTGTGCACATTGGCCATTTAGTATACTGTAAAAACCGTGTTTGATGTGAACTTGTTCACAATGTGCTTCTTGATCAACACCGGCTATATCTGTGTAAGTTGACCATTTGGCGTGCTGTAAACCATGTATGATATGTATTAGGTGTGCAACTTAATTCTCAGCCCCTAACCGCAAGCGATCATAGAACGTCGGCAAATGAAAATAGCTGTGTGCGATAATGGCTGATTGCAGCGCCATCCAACAGCTTTCCAAGCAACCGTAACTGCTCACAGCTGTAGTGACAGAAGGGATGAAAGTTGACGGCGAAAGCAATGTCGTTCGAGAAGCAACATTTGAGGCACTGCCTCCTGTTTGCATTTCAGCTGAAAAAAAGTGCCCAGCAAATGATCTGTGCTGCTTTGGGTGATGCTGCTGTGTCATACAGTACGTGGAAGAAGTGGTTCCAGCGGTTTATGCAGGGAAATTTCATTCTCCGTGATGCGGAACGTCCGAGACAGCCACAGAAAGTAGACGATGAGGAACAAGAGCAAGTGTTGGACGCGGATCCCTGTCGCACCCAGTCAGAGCTAGCCTAGGAACTCGAAGTAACATGGAAAGCCATTGCAAAGCGCCTTGGACGGATTCACAAGGAGGGCCGTTGGGTGCCCCACCAGCAGGCAGCTGCGAACAAGTCTAGGCGCTACGATGTTGCTGTGTCCTTGTTCTCCAGATTAAAGAAGAAGGATTTCCTCCACACGATTTTGACCTGTGATGAGAAGTGGATCCTCTACGATTATCCTAAGCGGCGCAAATCGTGAGTTTATACAGGTCAGCCGACTACCAGTACCGCCAAAAGTAATATGCATGCCAGGCACTTGTTGCTGTGCATATGGTGGGATCAGCGCGGTGTCGTACACCATGAGTTGCTCAAATCTGGTGAAACGGTCAATCCTGAGCGTTATTGTCAGCAGCTCATTCGTGGGAGTGACTCAATGGAGGCGAAAATGCCATACACCGGAAAGGGAAGAAGGTCGGCCCTGTTGCTTCAGGGTGACGCGCGTCCTCACACCGCGAAAACGACTTTAAACAAAATCACCTACATAAGATGGGAGATTTTGTCCCATCCGGCGTATTCTCCAGACTTCGCCCGGTCGGATTATCACCTCTTTCGCTCCCTGCAACATCACTTGAGTGATATGCACTTCACTGCTGTCGAGAAAGTCCACGAAAGCATTGATGACTTTATCAACTCGAAACAGACCTCGTTTTTCCGCACTGGCATTCGGCAGGTCTCTGGCCGATGGCTCAAAAATATCCAACACGACGGGAATTATTTCCCTGATTAGGTACGTATTCGATTTGCTATAATTTGTTGTCAACGTGTCGTGCATGTGACTGAGAATTAAGTAGCACACCTAATAGTTGTTGATGTGAAATATATCTCCAATCAGAAAAAAACAAAACCTTCGGACAATTTGAATACTTCGTGGCTGGATTCCAAGAGACCAGGAAACACCCAAAAGAAGACTACGAGGGAAATGTTTGTATGAAATTCGGAATCGTGTAGGACTGACATAGAGGAGACTTCTGCAAGACAGAAAATTGTGAAAGAGGTTTGGGGAGATCTTTTCTTGCTGTTTGGAGGTTCAGTGGCCACCGTGAGCAACTCAGTGGGCTGTAAAATGTCGCCCGTCCCTAATTTAGCGCAAGTGGTTCCAGGGAAGGGAGATAGCCATCGGCGCAAGACAAACCCAACGTCCATGCCTCACCGGACCCATCTCGGAGGGATGATAAGCTGCCATCTCTTAGACCACTGCACCTCCTGGGAGGCTGAGATATCTTCATCTAGGAGTGGACTGAAAATGGTTCATATGATGATAAAAATTTTAAGGCCACCCCAGTGGCGCAGGGGTCTAAGCCTCTGCCTTTTGTCTGAGCAGGGTCCGGGTTCGAATCGCGGTGTGACATGGATGTTGTGTTTGTCTTACTGGCTCTCTCCCATCCTTGGAACCAGTAGCCCTAAATTAGGAATGGACGACTGCTTATAGCCCATTGAGTGCCGCCCCGGTGGCGCAGTGGTCTAAGGCGTTGGCCTCTGATCATTCGTCCGTAAGGGGTCCGGGTTCGAATCCCGGTCAGGCATGGATGTTGTGTTTGTCTTACGGCACTGGCTCTCTCCCTTCCTTGGAACCAGTGACCCTAAATTAGGGACGGGCGACTGCTTATAGCCCATTGAGTTGCTCACGGTGGTCGTTAAACCTCAAAAAAAAAAAAAAAAAGCCCGTTGAGTTGCTCACGGTGGTCGTTAAACCTCAAAAAAAAAAAAAAAAAAAAAGCCCATTGAGTTGCTCACGGTGGTCGTTAAACCTCAAAAAAAAAAAAAAGCCCATTGAATTGCTCACGGTGGTCGTTAAACCTCAAAAAAAAAAAAAAAAAAAAAGCCCATTGAGTTGCTCACGGTGGTCGTTAAACCTCAAAAAAAAAAAAAAAAAAAAAAAAGTCCATTGAGTTGCTCACGGTGGTCGTTAAACCTCAAAAAAAAAAAAAAAAAAAAAAAAGCCCGTTGAGTTGCTCACGGTGGTCGTTAAACCTACAATCAAAGAAACAAAAAAGACCACTGCACCACCGGAGCTGCCGTACTTGCAATGCGAAAAGGATTTTCGAATAAATGTTGTGTAGGGTTTGTGTATAGCTGACTTACTAAATCATTACATAAATCAAAACTTCACCTACAGTGAAATGTGGGTCACTCAAATAAAATTCAAGAGGTTTTACTTACAGCTAATCCTCTTTATTGCTGTTCACTGCAATACGGTGAGATCAACTAAACACGGGTTAATATCAACAATAATACTTAACTACCAAACACAACACTTTCATTAAGTTACTGTGTCGTTTCATAATTATTCTCCGATTCGAACACAAAGAAAGAAACAGCAGTAACAGACGACGAAATGCATTTTATTACAAACAAATTCTGCCCTCGGCAGCAATACACTGTGCCCAACGTGTTTTCAGTTCAAAACTGCCACGGTGGCAGAAACTGGCATCACAGTGGTTCAAGAAATCACTAACGGGGAAATCATAGCATCCTTATTAGCGAACTGTTTGTCCCTCAAGAAGGTGGTCCAAATGGCGAAACATGTGAAAGTCTGAGGGGCTAAGTCAGGTGAATAAACAGGGCGAGAAAGGACCTCGTACCCCAAGGCGTTGATTTTTCGCATGCTTCCAATAGACACATGCGATCGTGCGCCATCCTAAAGCATTATGGGACCCGAACGATTGCCGAGCGATGGTAGTTTGCTGCATAATTTCTGGTGACATCCGTTCGGCTGACGGCAGCACACGTCTGTTGTGATTGTTTGACCTCGCGGCAAGAACTCATAATGAACCACAGTCTTGGCAGTCCACCACACAGAGATTAGAACCTTCTGTAGGTGCAACATGTGTTTGGGTGGTTCCACTTTATCAAGCCACGGCGCTGTTCGCTTCTTTTTGTCATAAAGCACCCATTTTTCATCAACCGTAAGGATCCGATGCAGAAAAGGAGCAGTAGCCTCACGTTTTTGGAGGGCAATGCATGTTTCCAGACGCAGTATCTGCTGCTGTTCGGTGAGTTCGTGTGGAACCCAGGTATCCAGTTCTTAACCATTGCCCATAGCTGCCAGGTGTATGGAAACTGTCGCTGATGATACAAGTTCGGCACTGAGCTCATGTACCGTGGATGTTGGTTTTATTTCCACTTTCCGCCTTAAATGTATCACACAGAACCGGACGTCCGGCTCCTGGCTTATGGTAGATGGCAACATCACCGGCATGGAACTTGGAAAACACTCTACGGACAGTTCTGTTACTCGTCGTTCCGACACCCCACGCTCTATTGACATTTGTGACCGTTTCGGACACATTCCGGCCAAGTTTGAATTCGTGCAAAATCACTGATCTCACGTCGGGTTACTCCATCACGTCCCCAACTGCCGAGAGAGCTGTCTGAAATGCTGTTTTATACACGTGGACTGAACCAATTTAAATTGCAAGGGCGTTTGGTAGTTCCTCCTACGAGGCGTCCCTTGTAACAGGCTATGCAAATTCACCTTGTCGGCATGGGCCAATAATTATGAAACGACCAAATAGAACACGTAGGTTTCAACAATACTTTAACGGCAATTGAACACTCTCGTATCAAAAAGGAGTATTAACATTCATATTCAAAATCCCCCTGCCGCCCCGGTGGCGCAGTGGTCTAAGGCGTTGGCCTCTGATCATTCGTCCGTAAGGGGTACGGGTTCGAATCCCGGTGAGGCATGGATGTTGTGGTTGTCTTACGGCACTGGCTCTCTCCCTTCCCTGGAACCAGTGACCCTAAATTAGGGACGGGCTACTGCTTATAGCCCATTGAGTTGCTCACGGTGGTCGTTAAACGTCCAATCAAAAAAAAAAAATCCCCCTTCTTACAGCTACTGGGTAGCCATTATATATCTTGTCTTGTTCTCGTCACATACATACGTCACTTACGTACGGACCTCATGGTGTTGCCAACTTCCAGTTATGTGAGACAGGAGGTATCACGTTAAATTTGGAAAGTGCAAAAGAGAACAAACTCAAATGTACATAGTCGCCCCGGTGGCGCAGTGGGCTATGCGATGGCTTCTGATCATTCGTCCGAGATGGGTTTGGGTTCGAATTCCGGTGAGGCATGGATGTTGTGCTTGTCTTACGGCACTGGATCTCTCCCTTCCTTGGAACCAGTGACCCTAAATTAGGGACGGGCGACTGCTTATAGCCCATTGAGTTGCTCAGGGTGGTCGTTAAACCCCCCCCCCCCAAAAAAAAAACAACAAATGAGCATAGGAAAAGGAACTAAAAATGAAAGTTAATATAGAATATACGTCACAGTTGGCTCCATGTTTTCAGTTTTACAGAGCATGTGAATTAAAAAATGTTCGTAATACCTCCTCAAAATACTTCTAGTTTACTGTAGACTTACAAACTTCTTGCCGGGGGGGGAGTCCAAAAATTAGTGCCGCCCAGCTAGCGCAGTGCTTTAAGCGCTGGCTATTCACCATTCAACCAAAATGGGTCCGGGTTCGAATCCCGGTGAGGCATGGATGTTGTGTTTGTCTTAAAACACTAACTCTTTTTCTTCCATTTAACCAGTGGATCTAATTTAGGGACGGGAGACTACTTATAGCCCATCAAGTTGCTCACGGCGGTCGTTAAACATCTGAACAACAACAAAGAAAAGGAGGATTTGTATTGTTCTCCATTGCTCTGTATCAATCCTTCCTAAGCCTTTTAGAACCGCGACCCTATTTTTAGAACGTCTAGTTTTCTCGACCCACGAAGCTCTAATTGACATGAGGTAGAGTTATTTTTTAGTTTAATTCTCTTTAATACTTTTTTTGATATATTTTTAATTTATTGTTGTATATAACTTTACGAATAGCTGATACGTTTTTTTAATTTAGTTATTTAACGCTACTTTTTTTAAAATATAACATTGCATATAATTTTTCAATGTCGGCTCTTCTTCGTCATCTTCCATTATTTTTTTTAGATTGGCAGTTTGGTCGGCTACATTCCTTTCAGATGAAAGGCTTATGAGCAGCCGCACGAACACAGTTACCCATGGAATGAATTTCCTACGAATGGTACATGCACATATCGAGGTTATAGAATTTTTACTCACCTGTACCCTGAGGATTTGTGCAGTACTGTGTCGATTAGCTGTAACGACTCTCCTGAGGCTTCGATTTCCTCTATCACTGATTTTCTTTGGTCTGCCGCTACGTTTTGCTGCTTCAGGCACGCCCTGTGTCTTTCACTTATTCAGTACATCCGAAACAGTTGACTTGGGTATGTTTAACCGCCTCTCGGTTTCTCTTATGGACAACCCACTAATATAACACCCAACAATCTTTCCTTTCTCAAAGTCAGTTCTTTCCCGCAGCGACAGTTTCACTCAACCTCACAGTGAGATATGATCGCGGTCAACTGCAGGCTTGTTTTTATATCGTTTGCAACTGTACCGCTCATCTTAACAACGTAGAGGATCCGTTCGTTTGCTTTTGAAGGAGTGTCCGGTGACGTTTTTCAATATAGTGTATGTCGCCAATTTCTTTTTTATCCGTTTAAGTGATAATACACGATCCCTGTACGCACGCTTCGACATTTTGCATGTGCCCCGTCTTTCTACTGAAAGTCCTTAGTTATACAAATTGCCATAAGCTGTTGCGTCTGATTTTGTTGTCGTAACCATTTGAAGTACTGCTGATTCTTAGGTTTTGGACACTAGTGTTGTACGTAATTCATATTTTTCATATCTTCGTTTTAGCAAAGTAATATGACGGTTTAAAAATGTGCGCCGTATGAGTCCAACAGACAACCAAGCAGCGATAAGCCTGCGGGTGTTGTTTAATTGGAAGAGCAGGTGCTCCGGATTGGGAAGATTTAGGTTCGAATCCCGCTGTCGGGAATAAAAACACTATACCGAGAGTAATGCAAAAATAGGTATAACTTTTTTATTAACTGACAGAGATCGTTCAAATTGCAAATGTTTGTAGAGTAACACTTCCTCTATACAAAGGTACTACTCAATATAATCTCCATCACAAGCGATGCATTTGCGCCATCGTTGAACCCAACTCTCGAATCGTCTTCGAAAAATTCAGGTATAGACTGTTGCACCCACTTTTTCACAGCCACTTTCACCTCGTCTGTATCATCAAATCGTTGTCCCCGGAGACAGTCTTTCATTGGACCGAACAGGTGGAAGTCGGAGGGCACCAGATCTGGGCTGTACGGTGGATGGGGGGGGGACCACCGACCAACCTAATTTGCTGATCGCCTGGTTTGTTGACAGAGATATATGTGGTTTCGCATTGTCATGCTAAATATGGAACCTTTTCAGGTTCTTGTTCGGTCTCTTCCTCCTTCTGGCTTCTTGGGTGTCTCACTGTACAGTTCGCTGGTCACGATAGGGCTACGTTCCAGAATTTCAAGAAGAATGCCATCCCAAAAAAACATGACTTTCTGTGCTGATTGCTGACTCTTGAACTTCTTAGGCCTTGGTGAAGAGGTGTAACGTCATTCCATGGATTAATTCTTTATTTCTGGATCGTAAATTTACGCCCACTTTTCATCCCGTGTCACTAGTTCGGACAAAACCTGTTTTCATTGACTTCAAACGCTTCCATCAGATCGTAGCAGAATTCCACCCTTCTGTCCTTCAAATCGGGTGTCAACCGCCACTTTGCACCCACTTTCCCATACCCTATGTCTTCCACTGTCTTTTGTATGGCATTGTAACCACAGTCCAGTTGTGTAACAAGCTCACGGATTGTGACTCTTCTCTCCGCGCTAATCAATTCATCCACTCGCTGATTGTTTGTTTCAGTGGTCGCAGATGATGGTCTCCCACTGCGTGGTTTGTTTACAATGCTGGTTTCCCCTTCTTTATACTTCTTCATCTATCTGCGCACATTGCTCTTGCCAATGGTGTCATCTCCGTAAACATTCTGTCGATGCCGTTCAGCGTGCAGCCTTCCTTCATCAAGAATTCAATGACGGCACGTTGATTCAGCTTGGAATCCATATTCTGCAATGAAGAAGAAAGGTTACCACACTGAGGAGCAATTGAATTAGAGACAGCTGGCGTTATGCAAATGTGGCGCTGTGGGAAGCCCTCTAAACGGAGACGACATGACGTATGCAGCGATCCGACAATATAAGGAGTGATGCGACGCGAATCAGTAATAATCGGACGCAGTATGGGTAAGACGAAGGATCTAAGCGCATTTGATCGTGGGCAAATTGTCGGGGCCCGGCAAATGGGTCACTCCATCTCGGAAGTCGTGCAGCCACTGTGTCACGGGTGCACCGTGAGTACATCGAATCCGGTAAAACCATCCCTGCAAGGGCCAACTGCCGTGGACAACAGCGTGTGGATGAGCGGGGTCATCGTCGGCTAGCTAGCATTGTAACAGCGGATAGACGGGCCACAGTGCAAGAAATCGCTCGGCAATTTAACGCTGGTGCACAAAACGTGTAATCATCCACACCATCCAGAACCATCTCCTCGCTATGGGGTACAGAAGCCATCGTCTCACGAGGGTACCGCTGCTGACCGCACATCACAGGATGCAAAGATTAGCATGGGCGCGGGAACATCGCCACTGGACCCTAGACATGTGGAAAAATGTTGCCTGGACTGATGAGTCGAGATTCACATTGGTACATGCTGATGGCAGGATACGAGTACGGCGCAAACAACATGAAGTGATGGATCTCGCTTGCCAGCAGGGTACTCTTCAAGCTGGCAGGGGTGGCATTCTCAAATGTGGACTGTTTACGTGGACTGAAATGGGAAACCTGGTATGTGTGACATCGTCCCTCACAGGTCAACGTTGCCGGGATATCCTGGACGACAATTTGCTCGCGTTTGTGTGTCTTCAATATCCCATTGGGTATCTCATCCTGCAACAAGACAATGCACCGTGCCATCGCTCCCGAATTGTATCCGAATGGTTGGATAAACACTCCACCGACGTGGCGTCCCTTGCTTGGCCAGCTAGGTCACCTGACCTCAGTCCCATCGAGCACATCTGGGATGCAATCGAGAGAGATGTTCGAGGCTCTGACCTTCTTCCATCAAATCTTCGTGAACTCTGAGAGCTTGTTCAGGGTCGTGGATCCGTATGGCTTCCCAACGCTTCCGGTGTCTTGTCGAGTCCATGCCGAGACGAATCGCCGCCGTCATCAGGGCGAAAGGTGGTGCAACACGTTACTAGGCAGGTATCTCTAAGTCAATTGCTCTTCAGTGTATAGGGGAAGTGTTACTCCGCCAGAATGTGCAATTTGAACGATCTCTCAGTTAATAAAAAAGCTATGCCCACTTTTGCATTACTTTTGGTACAGCCCTCGTATATTGGCCCTCGAACGAAGAAAGGCTTGCTGGCAATAAGGATTGAAATAAAATTTTGTGTTGGTTATTTTGCGCAGCGTACGTAAATAATACATACGAGTACTTCTGCAGTACCTCTGCAACAAAATGTGTAGTACCTCTGCAACAAAATATTTGTCGAGTGTTGGTCTCGGTTGACCCGAAACCTGGTCAGAGATTTCGTGACCCCAATCTTTCTCAACGGGTGAGAAGATGTGACGTATAAACAAAATGGAAAAGAAAGAAAAGATAAGCCTACCAGAGAAGTTCACTCTGGTAGAACAGCCGGAGTACTGAGATTGGGGGTTCGAACCCCAATGTCGGCGAAAGAAATGTTATATAGTGGTTTTCAAATATATTGAATTATCTGCAAACACAGTGAATTTTTAAGTTTAACTATATTTTTTAACTAAGTTTAACTATATTTTTTATACTAAGTTTAACTATATTTTTTAACTAAGTTTAACTATATTTTTTAACTAACTAATGTTAATTATTACATCGTTTATGTGTCATTAGATACGAAATTTAACGGAAATTTCAAAAATATATTAGTTTTTTTCCTGTAGCTACTTACGTTCTTAAGATACATATAAAAATCGTGACCAAATTGAAATGATTATGAAAAGGATCATTTATCCAATACTTGGGTTTACAGCAATAAATCGGTTTTTTGTTTCATAAGGAATGAAATAACATTTAAGTACAGAAATATAATGAAGAGAAATTATAAAATGTACCTAATATTTTGTTTCACAGCCTTTAGCTTTAATCACAGCTTCGCGATTTAGTAAAATCATGTGAAACAAGTAAGTAAAATCATGCAATGCATTGATTATGATACGCTTTCCAACATACCAGAAATCATTACTAAAGTTATATGACTGTAGAATAAATGTCGCTCCTATGACCTGACCTTTGACCCCATTTCGATTATATTCAACAGAAGCGGTAAAGTATACTTTCGGAACAACATGAAAAAGTTTTGTCTCAATCGAAGCATTTTTACGTAAGTTATAATCATAAGGGCGATGGAATGGATCCCGATCCTATGTCCTGAACTTCGACCCAACTTCACCCATTTTCAAAAGAGTTCATTCCCAGCTGGACCCCTACGACAAACTACAATGTCATCGAAATCGAACCCTATTTACGAAAGTTGTGACGCATGAGGGCAATGAATGGAATGCGTCCCGCTCCTATGTCCTGAACATTAACCCCACTATACATATTTTCAATAGGGTTCGCTCCCAGGTGGTCCCCTACCACATGCTAATATTTCATCGAAATCGAACCATTTTTACGCGAGTTATCGTGCGGACAAATCTGCAGCATGTACGTTTCTTCAACCTACGGTTGGAAAGCGTAAAAAAGCTTTGTAAAAGATTGGGTTAAAGAATGCGATTCCAAATTTGAATTACATCTTCCATGAGTCGAATTTTGGTTGTTGGCTTCTTTTTCGATACTTCATACGATAATTTGAACCACAAATCTTCGGTCAAGTTCAATTCCGGTGACCATTCAAAATATTGAACATGTTTTTAACTCAAACCACTTTTTCACTACTTTGGCACGATGACAGGGAGCATCGTCATCTTGAAAAATGAAATGGACGTCATAAATTCTTCTAAATGATGGTAGTATCTTGTTTTCTAATATCCAGATGTATTTCTGCGCATTTACCGTATCATTGATAATTTGGAGGTTCCCAACCCCATGTGCACACATGCACCTCCAAACCATGGTCTTCACCGAATGCACAACAGTAGTTACTAAGCAACTTGGATGGAATTCTTAATGCCTGAATCTCCTTAAATAAGCGCTAGTCTGATTCCCATTAAGGCAAAATGCTGATTCATCACTTTAAAGAAAATTTTCCCGTTGCTTGGTTGTCAATGAGACATGCTGTTTTACCCACTGAAGTCTACGCTGTCTTTGATTCACAGTTAACAGTGGTTAAAGCTTGCCTTTGAAGCCACGTAGATCATAGTGAAGCAGCCTCCTCCTAACAGTAGATGTACTAACAGTAACAACAGTCGCTTCAGATCAACTTTGAAGCAATTCAGGTTAATTGAGCCTTCTGTCTGCCAAGCTTAGCTTTCTGAGAACTCTGGTTCTGTGTAGTTGTCATTCCGACTAGATGAAACTGTCGATTCCAACGGTTTCATCTAGTTCAGATGAATTGAGCCTTCTGTCCGCCAAGCTTAGCTTTCTGAGAACTCTGTCCCGTGTGGTTGTCATTCCGACTAGATGAAACCGTCGATTCCGACGGTTTCATCTAGTTCAGGTGAATTGAGCCTTCTGTCTGCCAAGCTTAGCTTTCTGAGAACTCTGTCCTGTGTGGTTGTCATTCCGACTAGATGAAAATGTCGATTCCAACGGTTTCATCTAGTTCAGGTGAATTGAGCCTTCTGTCCGCCAAGCTTAGCTTTCTGAGAACTCTGTCCTGTGTGGTGGTTGTCATTCCGACTAGATGAAACCGTAGATTCCAACGGTTTCATCTAGTTCAGGTGAATTGAGCCTTCTGTCCGCCAAGCTTACCTTTCTGAGAACTCTGTGCTGTGTGGTTGTAGTGGATCTGGGCCTTCCACTGTGACGTATATTTTTAGTATCAGCTGTCATTTACTATCTTCAGTAGTCTAATAACTGTAGATTTATGACGGTCCACTCTTTCAGCGATTTGCCTTGAAATATATCCCTCTTCATCCAGAGCAATTATTTTTTACTTTGTCCACTGTGGACAACTACAATGCTCTCGTATAAGGCCACAGTATTTGTCATTTTCTTTGTAGGACTTACGTCCACAGTGAGTAGAGTTTAGGTCCCAACCACCTACAGCGAGATGGCCTTTTGGGCAGAACACAGAAACGGAAGGAATGAGAGAAAGTCTAGCGACTTTGTCAGAACAGTTTGTAGTGAGATTAGAGTACAGTAGATGGCGCCACCGTAAAAGTACGATGTTGTACACACAGAGAGAGGTGAGAGAATTTCAGGGGGGGGAGTAGAATAAAGGATACCCATTTAACCAGCGGGTCCAGCCTGGGGGCCGTCACCTTAACGTGCTCGTCCGATGCACGGCGGATATTCAGCGATTGTTAGTAAATCACACCATCTCTGAAAGATCAGCCCAGGTTCGAACCTGAGGACCCTGCAATGATAGTCTGACTCGCTAACCGCTAAGTCATCCGCGGCTCCAGTGCTCTCGTAGTTCTGTGTCAACCCTAATAAAAGCTGGGGTAGGATTGTAATAGCATTAGGTAGCAGCCAATCAGGTAAAAGAATGTCTATGATTGGCTGTAACAACTGATACGCAGCTAACGTGAATTTCAATGTGTTTGTTAAACCCCATATTTTATGCCATATCTTAAGAACAGAAGCAACTACAGGAAAAACTAATGCATTTTTTTAAAATCTCCATTAAATTTTGCATCTAATAACAACTAATCGAAGAAATAACAATGAAAATTAGTTAGTTTAACAAAGAGTTAAACTTAAGATTCACGGTTTTTGCAGGTAATGTAATACTTCTGCACAACACTGTAAATCGCACTTTCAGTTCTTTATATAATTTTGCTAAAAAATCTGAATCTGGTAAAATACCCAAGAGGCAACGTTCGTAAATATCAAGTATGCAATTTATATACACATCGAATGCATAGCAGAGCACGCTAAAAAAAATAACATAGAACCGATGACTAATTGGATCTCTTTCTCGACGACGTATTCGTAGGATTCGTATTCCCTGCGCAGTCTCACGTGACTTCAGTTTCCAAACTTTTCTCTACCTGAACTTGGATTTTTTTTTTTATTTTCCAAGTGCGTGAGCAGGAACAACTGAATTCCCATAATGTTTGAACAATATTCTTTCGCAATAAGTACTTTTGTGTATTTTACGTAAAATGAATTTGTTTAATTATGTAGGAAAATAATCGGTACTCTTTGAAAGGAACTTACTAACGTTTTAAATAGAAATGGAATCCTGTGAAGGAGAAATTTCTCCCTTTTTGTTTGCACTTGTGTGGCATTTTCAACTGGGATTTATTTTGTTCTAACAACTCTCATCTTTCTGCAACTGAAAAATATTATCGAAACGAATTTAAAAGTTAGTATTTTTTTTATACAAGTTTTGTACATGTAAGCGAAAGAAATGCTTTGAGAATGTGTCTTTATTAGTATTCTCCTATTGATATCTTTACTGCTATTCATATAGTGGTGCAATTGTAGGGCATTTTATTCTGACAGTTATGGATAATTTATTACACGTAGTTCATTTTATTTACACTGAGCGTTGTTTATAGCCGTTTTCTCTTTTTAAATAACGATTCTCGGGTTAGAATTTATTGTGTTGTACAAGCTGCATACGCAACTAGAATATTGGGGAAAACGCGAGGGGTATTTTGAAGCAAAAATGCAAGTATAAGATTTTGTTGTTCTACGCTATTTTTCACGGAGTAATTTCCTCCTAATGTTTAGTTATGGTGGCAGAGAACATAATCTGCCGTTTTTCATCCTCCAACAACTTTTACGACGTAACGCGCTTTAGCAGCAAAATTTCCGGAGTTTTTGAATGGAGCCTCCAAGCGAAGCAGTTTAGTGTGGGTTCCTTCCGTGACATTTGCTTCGGAATAACTAAATACGTACATAGCTTGCTTCATTTACCAAACGCTTTAGTACTTTCTCAAATCATCGCAATGCTTTCTGAAGAATTTCTGTATAAGTATCCACAAAAAAGCACCAAAAGGTCTTAATTTAACGTGAGCTATTTTTTTTTTATGTTGTCGAGGAATCCAGGTTAAATTGTTAGCAGCAAAAGTACTTCAGAAGCATTTTTCTTTTAATAAATCAATTCACGCTGTCGGACTTCGTAAATTTCTTTATGAGTCCTTTTTTTTTTCGTTTGAGGATATTTCCTCAGATTTTGGTGTTTTTTATTTCTTTTTTCCGTTTTCCAGTTCGTGAGTTTATACGCATTTTCTTTTGGTTTTCTTTCGCTTTCGATAAACCTCCAGGAATTCATGCACTGTCGGTTAATTTAATAAAGAGGAAAGATTGCAGGCCTTTTTATACTTATTATTCTAAATATTCTAAACTTTGTAATCCATTTAAGTAAAACTCATTAGTGTGTTTCAGTTCACCTATCAAAAGCGCTTTTTAGAAACTGAGCACCAAAGCTCTGATTTGATTCCCTAAGTGTCTTTGGAATGCATAATTTTTAGTACTTCGTATCTTTTTTACACGTGAAACAAATTATGTGCTAATATCTTCATGGAGTTCGCTTTTCCTTTTAGTTTATGAAGTTGATATTAATATAAAAAAATAGAGTGCATTATTTCTTAATCTTGGTGCTTAACATGACACTTATTTGGTATAAGTTAATTTAAAAAATTAAATATAATTAGACACCAAATCAAAAAAAGGTTCCTTATCAGTTTCACGGAATCTTCATGGGGCTACAGTAAAATATAATAAATCACCAAACACTGAAATTTTACAGCATCGCTCTTCCATTTTTACAGGCTTAAAAAGTGTATTGAGAAATTCAGCGTCTCTTCATAAAACTTAAAACTCTTTCTTAAGATTTATGTAAAATGCTACTTAAATATCTACCATTTTCCATTTCATCCTCTTGAAAAGTTATTAGATTCGGAAAAGAATTTATTTAATACTAGCAGTCATGCCTTTTCTCCCAACGGTGAATCTATAAAATCATTTTTTCAGCATAAAATTAAAGAAAAAGAAAATTAATTAATTTAAAGAAAAGTAATTTAAGAGAGATCCGTAACTGTTTTGTGATGTAGAACAGGATCATGACATCAAAGCATACAGTTTGAGATAAAACGATAGCAGGCTTTTAATTTTAAATCAAAATTTTGTGGAATTTTTACAGCATTTCAGCGTTTTTAGCATAATTAAGGTGGTTCACCTAAAATCTCTGCCTTATGTTTCCAATGGTAATACTTCTGTACATATTTTCTTCGCAATTAATGCGTTCCCAGGGATGGAAATTTGAACATCGATTAAAATAATTTCATATTATTACTTGGAATACTTAATATTTTCTAAAACATAACCATAATTAAGCAATCCAGCATTTGCTTGTCTACTGACGTCATCAATGTACAGGTCGCGCCATTTTGTTTCTGGTCAGAACACCACCAAAGGAAAAGTAATTGATTTTTAATATAATTATGGCTATGTTTTAGAAAATATTAAGTATTCCAAGCAAGGAGGTTATATTACTGGAGACACCACTCCTATCCACGCAGCATTGGACGCCTTAAGTCACCGTCTGTGCTGCAAATGACGTCATGAGCAGGCACGAGGCAGCCGCAGAAGAGAAACTGCTTGGAAACCAATGGAACAAAAGCTTCTAAGTGTATAAACAGATAAAATGAGTAATTCAATAATCTTTATCAATGATACACAAGCTTACTGTTTCATCAACGGTATAATTTAGTTCATTTTTATCTGCTTGTGACGTCACACCACAGATTAGCTGTGACCTATGGCGGCAGAGCCAGTGGTGTCTCCAGTATTATAACCTCCTTGATTCCAAGTTATAAAATGAAGCTATTTTAATCGATGTTAAAATTTTCATCCTTGGGAACGCAATAATTGTGAAGAAAATGTGTACAGAAGTTTTCCCAGTGGAAGTATAGGAAGCAAAGTCACTAGACATCCACCTTAAACCCATCAGAATTTTGAACAATACAGCTAGCCACTCTTTTGAATTTTTTCGTTTCCAGATTTTTCTAGGTGCAAATGGGGTAGAAAAATTCAAGCAAACAATATATCAAAACCGCCAGTTTTTTTTCGGACTTTTTTAGATGTCTATCAGCATGCCAATTAGAAATGTTCGAACAGTTCGCGAAAAATGCAAGCAAACAATGCTCCAAAGACGCCATTTTGATTTTTTTTTATTTTCGGACCTTTTAGATATCCAGACCTTCAGATCCATCAACATAACAATTTACGGAATCTCCACGTCATTCAGAAGTAGTCGAGCAATTCGCAAAAAAATTAAAGCAAGCAGTGTTCCAAAACCGTGTTGGAAACCCGCCATTTTGATTTTTTTCGTTTTCGGACTTTTCTAGTTATACGGATGTTAAGACTTGTCATCATACATTTTCATATCTCTAGGTCGAACAATTTGCGGCCGAAAACACTAGGATTTTCCCCACTTTCCTTTATACACTGCTGGCCACCCAAAATGCAACACCAAGAAGAAAGCATCCGAATGACCTGAAATTCGCAGCATGCGTCGCCCGCGAGAGGACATGCAAACGATCAGCATTGCAGGGCATATGCAAATCATGTGAGCCCGGCACGCCACCGAGAAGCACTATAAGAAATGTGCACAGAAGGCGGCGTGTAAGTAGAGGAAGTGTGTTGTGCTGCCAGACCTGTGCGTGGGAAGCTTCCAGATGCCTCGACGCAGAATGTACAGTCATTCCAGCACGTTTCGGAGTTCGACAGAGGACAAATAGTGGCTTATGGCGACAGCGGTTTATCGTACCGAGACACCGGCGCCCGTGTGGGACGACATCCAGCCACAGTGAGGCGAGTATGAATTCGGTGGGTGCAGGAGGGACGGACGGACCGACGTGAGCGATTGCCGCAGTCGCAGCACACCATCGAACGAAGGGACCGGCATGTTGTGCGGCGGGCATTGATGGCTCGCACCGCCACATCACGAACGTTAGCGCAGGAATTAGGGTGTGCTGCGCAACAACCTGTGTCAGCACGTACCGTTCGACGTCATCTGCAGGAGCGGGGACTTGTCACACTACGCCCATTGCTCCGATTACCATTGACGTTACACCACTGGCGAGTGCGGCGGCAGTGAGCAGTTGAACGCCGCACCTAGACTACGGAATGGCCAGACATTGTCTTCTGCGACGAATCCCGCTTCTGCCTGCAACACCACAATGGTCGGATCCGCGTGTGGCGACCCCGCTGCAGAGACTGTGTGACGCCTGCATTATGCATCGCCATACCGGTCCGTCGCCTGGCGTTATGGTTTGGGGCGAAATTGGTATGACACCCGTACCGCTCTGGTACGCATCGTCGGTACACTCAACAGCCACCGCTACAGACTGTAGTCCTCCCTTACCTGCAGGACCTGCCAGCGGCCACGTTTCAACAGAATAATGCGCACCCGCACATGGCACGCGTCGTGCAACAATTATTCACGGCCCACCAGCTGTCACTACTGCCGTGGCCAGCCTGTTCTCCCGATATGTCGCCCAACGGACACGTCTGGACGCTGATCGGCAACCGAGTGGCCCGGCAAGCACCACCCGCGGGTACGCCTGATGAACTGTGGCAATGTGTGGAAGCAGCCTGGACCGACATACCCCAAGCCTACATCCAAAGCCTCTTTCGTTCGATGCCCCGGCGTGTAGCGGCCGTTATTTCTAGCCATGGGGGCCACACGAACTATTGATGTCTGCGTGTTCCGCAAGTCGCACGGGCCTGTAAGCTCAATCAATCGTTTCATCTTTGTATCTGTTGTTATGTATCTAGTAAATCTGGCTTTGCTATCTCGTGTCCTTCTTGATGTTGCATTTTGGGTGGCCAGCAGTGTATATATATAAATTCATGCCTCCAGAGCAAAAAGTGTGATAAAACTTCTGCCATCCATAAACTTTGGGAAACTATCAATGGCGAAAAATTTGAAATTATTGTCATAACATCTAATCTAAGTACCTCAAATAATTCTAAACATTCTAAATAATCGCCTGGATAGGCAAAAATTTTGATTCCACTGCGAAATTTAATAACATTATTAAAAATTCAACAGCACTGTAGGTACTGCCGATTTCTGATATCGAAACAAGATATCACGCATTGTTTTTTTCACTGACGTCATCAATGTACACGTCGCGCCATCTATTAGCAGGTCAGAGCATTATCCAAGAAAACATTATTGATTTTCAATATAATTAATATATAGTTTTAGGAAAAACTAACTTTACTACCTGGCTTTGCCCGGGATTTAGGCTTATTAATTTCATATTTCCTTATGTCACTGAAAAAATCGGGGAAAAAATTGGTGTTTGCTAGAAAGAAAAAAGCTGATTTCACAAATTCGGTCATTACAAATTATTTATTCATAGTGTGACTATTTCAGCACTTGGCCATACACAATATTTTTGGTTTCTCCTTCATCGGCGACAATATATAATTTTGTTGGATCCTTTGCTCTTGACATTCCAACATACAGCGGTAGAATCAAACGGACCAAAAGCGTTACAAATTATTTAACACGCGTCCAGGAGACACAGCATTGGAACACTGACTGAACAAAATTCGTTAACAATTTGTTTTCGACGATCAAATGCATTACGTGATTTCAGTTTCAGACGTCTGTGAGCGGCGAATCCCTGGGATAAAAAAGTTAAAAACGCATCTTTGCGAATATTATATGAAACTGGCTGAAATTTCAATGAACACCATAAATCGTTAATAGGAACATGACCTCCAAAGTTCGCCTGAATCGGTAAATAACTTTTTAAATTAGTCGTCAAAATTTTATTAACCGTTTCTGCGTATATATTTCCTTTTACCGATGAATTAAGTATTCCATGCCTATTTAAAAAAATTTGACCGGATTCCAGTGAAATTTTGAGGGACTCCCTCTTATTACCATTTCATGGCGTTGATAAATTTTCAGCCCGTTTCGTTAAGATTTTGCAAAGTTCGTTTCTACATTTTTTATGCACAGTTCTCAAAAAATAGAAACATCTGTGGATGTGCCGCGGCGATGAATACAGTCACGTGCTTTCGGGATTTGGAACGATGACGTAGCAAACGACACTGGCTTTATTGATTGGCTTATTATTTATTTCATAACTCGCGAACGGAACAACGTAGAGATCTTAAAATAGTTGCGTTGACCTAGAAATTCCAGTATTAATAAGGTAGGCGAATTTCACGATGCCATAGTTTGGCATTCGAGAGTTTTAGCTGTTTCAGACAAACAGACGTTTTGTGTTTTATATATAATATTAAGTACGCCGTGCTATATTTTCAAGTTATTCTTATCGATGTGAAAATCTTCATCCTTGTGAATGTATTAATTGCATAGAAAATTTTAACAGCAGTTTTTAACATTGGAAATATAAAGCAGAGTTTTTCACTGGAACCACCTTTATTTTTATTCAAAAGGTTTTTTTTTTAAGAGAAAGCGGAAAATAAATTTTAGAAAGAAGTCCTGGGAAGCAATTTTGAGATGAAGCATGAAAATTTTAAAAATAAAATTTAACATGCGTTCGCAAAACATTTGAACAGAAAATTGAGCAGTAATATACAAACGGATAAGAATTTGAAAGATTCAGTTTGAAATACAACGGCCGTTCCATAAAAATTGAGAGTAAAATTACACAAAATGAAGAAATATAGCTACAGACAAATTTATATGTTATTCTTTCTCAAAGTACAGGGTGATCCGTTTAAACCAGTACCATGTGATTTACTTAACTTTTTTTATAAATAACAACAAAATCATACAGTAGGTTGAGAATTACACATGTGGTATTGGAGAATCATTTTATCAAAGCAAATGTTGGAATTGTCCTCCATTTTCTTGTAAACACAGTTGAACACGCCACATCATATTCAGTGATGTCTCACGTAGAGTACGAGCAGTAACATTGCCAATTTCAGTCGTGATTGTTTCACGCAATGCATCCAATGTTTTTGGATGGGTTTTGCAAACTCTATCCTTTAAGTAGCCCCCATAAAAAAAGTCAGGGGAAGTTAAGTCCGGAGATCGGGAGGCCATATGTTTTTGAAATTAATCTGTCATCAAAGAAGCTGGTTATGAGTTCCATTCAGACTTTCGATGTGTGACACGTAGCGCCATCCTGCTGAAAGTAGCTTTCTGTCAATTCAATGTCATCAAGTTGTTCCACAAATTCATTGAATATGTGGCAATAAATATTAGTGTTGACAGTCTCAGAGAAACAAATGGGGCTAATAATTTTCGTAGACATACACAACCTTTTATGAATGCATCGGACATAACGTGTGGGTTTTCGGCAGTCCAGTATCTGCTGTTTTGCGAATTGACCTAGCCCGACAGATGAAACCAGGCTTCATCCGTAAACCATGTGATGGAGAAAATATCAGATCGCAAATTAAGAAAATTTTGAAACCATTTGCAGTAACTTACTGTTTTTCCCTTGTGTCCGGTTCCTGCAGCTGATGGATTACGTGCACTATAAATGGTCGAGTATTCGCTTTTTTTGCTGCCCTTTGACAAGTTCTGTATGAATATCTTGTCTGTTGGCTTAATCTGCGCAACGATTTCGTCGGAGATTGAAGTAAACGTTGCCGAACATCGTCCACACGCATTTGGGGCATCGGGGGTGATGTCTACCGCTACCGCTGAGAAGAGAACCGGTTTGCTCCAGTTTCTTTGCCATCGATAGAATTGTTGACTTGCTTGGCACTTTTCGAACTCCAAACTCTCTTCGAAATGCTCGTTGCGTTTTGATGACGGAATTGGTTACCCAATACGATTTCACTAAAAAAACACGATGTGGAACAGAGTACTGCATGTCTCCGAATGCACGCAAGTGAATGACAACGCAACAACAAACAAATCGCGAGCTGAGTTACAGTTACGGTTAACAATCTTCTTCACGATGGAGGTTTTCATTCTCCAGGAGTTGCTGCTTCTATTAAAAAAAGTTCTTTGCGCGATCCTTTGCACAAATGTAAGGTTTTTTCAGGGTACTGGTTTAAATGGATCACCCTGTATCTTCCCTCGGATGATATGCAACGGTCACATCGTTCAGTCCACTTTTCAAAGCATGTGGTGAAGGCATTTTGTGGAATCTGCTTTAGCGACCCCTGTAGAGCTTCAATAACGTCAGCATCTGCGTTCAGTGTTGCGTCACGGATCTTCTCCTTCATTATTGGAAGCAACCAGAAATCGCAAGGGGCAAGATCAGGTCTGTAGGAAGACTGCAGCATGATTTCAATACTGCATTTCGTAAGAAACTGTTGAACACAAGTAGCCACATACGGACGGGCGTTATCATGGTGTAGGGCCCACTTGCGCCAACAGTTCCATAGGTTGCTTAATCGATATGTGTCGTCGCAGACACTTCAAGACTGAATTGTAACACTCAGCATTGAAAATAATTTGTGGAGAAACGGCATGCTGGTAGACTATACCTTTATGAACAAAGAAAATTATCATAACCTTCCCAGCCGATTTGGTTTGGCGGACATTTTTCGGAGGAGGCGAGCTGTGTGTTTCCAGACACTTATTGCGCACTTCGTGAAGGTGTCGAAATAGTGGATCCATGTTTCATCGGCAGTTATTGCAGTATTTAGAAAGCTTTTATCATTTGCAAACATTTGTTACCGTACGCATGACACACCCGACAATTCGCTAACAACTGTTCACTCTCGTCAGGTGATGAGGTACCCATCTGGAACACACACTATGCAGGTATAATTTGTCACGTAGAATGCGGGATGCTGACGTTTTTGAAATATTAGTTGACGCCTCTATGTCTTCACACGAGATTTGGCGATCGTCTTACAGGATTGCCCAAACAGTGTTAACAATACCCTCTGTGACAACACTCTCAGATCGACCAAGAATAGGAGCGAATTCTGCCGATAAACGCCTTTTTTTAAAACCATGTTGCCATCTAAAAATCGTTGACTCACACAAATATTTATTTTTGTAAGATTTTTCATTAACTCAACTGTTGCTGGAGCCGTTTTACCTAAAGAATAGCAACATTTTATTGTACAACGCATTTTACTTAAGTCTGAATCACTCACTCCCATAGCTGTATGGCGAAATGCAGGCGTACCTTAAACAACTGCGCAATAACAAAACCAGAATCATCTGCCACGGCTAATAACTGTTGCCATAGATACTTCCTAAATTCAGTTAGTCGTCTGCGTCGTTATTTTTTTCCTTTAGCACTGTTGCCAACTCAAAAAATTGCTCTCATTGTATATGAAACGGCTTTTGGACTGCCAAATTAAAGGTGTCAAGGAAGTGCGGTAGACTTGTTCCAGAATTCAGCAAAATATATTTAAAAACAGCGAAAATATGCAAGCTACACTCGTTGAACTGTTCGTTATGGCTACCCTTGCCTTCACGAGGGCACACGTCACACAGCACGTTACTTGTACGAAGCTTAGTTACTGTATAGCGTACTGTACTGTGCAAATTAATTGGGACAAAGAAAAAATCACTTTTTTCCAAAACTGTACTGCCTTTATATCATTCTATGCCTTGATATACACTGATAAATACCTGTATTAGTATGAAGTATGTCCTCCTTTAGCAGAAATGACCTCAGGAATTCGTTTTGGCATTGACTCCACTAATTGAGTGCACATATTTTTGACTTCATAAACCACACTTTTATAGCATTCGTTATCATGCGTTCTTTGGTTGTACAGTCCATTTTACCTAAACGTCTCTTCAAAATATTCCACAAGTTTTCTATGGGATTTAAGTCTGGTGAATTTCCAGGCTGATTAAGCAAATTAATTTGATTTTCCAGCATGAAATTCTTGACCAATTTCGAATTGTGGCATGGGGCCAAGTCATGTTGAAATGTCTCATCAAAAGTTTTGCAAGAATGGAACAATCCTACGTTGTAATATTTCTACGTACTTGGCTGAATTCATCATACCTTGAACAGGAACTAAGCTTCCAGTGCCATTTGATGAGAGAAAACCCCAAAACATCTGTTTCAGAGGATGTTTTACAATTTGTTTGACATGCTCAGGTTTAAGGGTTCACAGTTGCTTCATCTAACGACATTTGCTTGGTAACCCTGCACAAATAAATGAGTTTCATCACTGAAAATCACCTTTTTCCAGTCATCAGCAGTCCATGATTTATATTTTTGGCCCATGCTTAACGTTTTATCTTCATTCTTGCATTCAAATATTGTTTTTTCGTTGGTCTTCTTACCTTCCGGCCAACTTCCGCAAGCCTACGGCGTACAGTTGAATCTTTAACAACACAACCACTAGCCAATAAATCTCTTTGAAGGTTGGTGCTTGGTTTTTTTTTTTTTTTTTTTTGATTCATTTTACTATTTCTTATGAGATATTTATCCGTTCGTGGAGTTGTTTTTCGTTTTCTTCCACATTTACCTCTCCTTTTTGGAGACGATGATCCAGATGCATGTATCGCGTAAGCAGTCTTGATTTGCCTACACCAACTGCAGAAGCGATATCTCTCACTGTCATAGAAGTGTGATCCTTCAGAGCAATTATTTTTGCACGCTACCTTGGGAAATATCCATTTTTCAATACAGGAAAGCAACACGTACTCACAGAGAGCAAAAACTAACATCCACCTGTCACACACGAAAGCTCACAACTGAAGCCGAAGTGCCTATTTCCTGTTTGAAACCGGTCAAACCACATACTTACTATCAAATTCTAACAGTCACACCACCTCACAGCTGATAAAACCGGTTTACGTGCGTTTCCGGCACCAACTGGCGATCACATTACAATTCCGAGAATAAAATACCTTTTTCCAATTAATTTGCACGGTATAGTAGAAGCCCAGATTTGCCGGTGATGAATCCATATTTTCCTTCTCCGCAATCGGATATTGTACCGCTGGAACTACACCAACTACTGCCTATCGCTCCAGCTTCCCATTTTGATGCATCTCAATAAAGGCATACAACGTCTGTGCAACAACTGCATCATGGGTGTGAAATGCGTGGTGCACAAACAACGAAGCAGGAAGGTGGCGGCCATCCTGTAGGTGGAAATAACTGGGCGATGTTCGAGGGAAACTGAGATTGGTGAGGATTGCGCGAGGTAACACATGAGCTCCGTTGCGTCAAGTAACGGCTGGTGATAATTATACTAAGTAAAAGAGGAACTCCTTTGAGTAAAGTAACCGCTGAAGTTAATTGTATCTAGTAACAGAGGAACTCCATTACTCCATTGCGTCCAGCAACGGCTGGTGAGAACTGCACGAGGTAACAGAGGAACTCCTTTGCTTCAACTTATTACTGGAGAGGATGTACAAGGTATCAGACGAGTTCAATTGTGTCAACCAACTGCTTTAGGGGATTGTTCGAGGTAACAGATAAGCTCCATTGCGTCAAGTAACGGCTCGTAAGAAATGTACGAAGTCACGGAGGAGCTCTCTTGTGTCAAGCAACGGCTGGAGAGGATTGTAATAGGCAAGAGTAGAGCTTCCTTGCGTTAAGAAGTGACTGATGAGACTTGTACGAGGTAACAGAGGAGCTCCTTTGTATCAAGTAAGGGCTGCAGAGGCTTGTACGAGGCTACAAAAAAGTATCCTTTGCGTCAACTAACTGGTGGAGAGGATTGTACGAGGTAACAGGAAAGCTCCATTGCGTCAACTAACTGCTGGGGAGGATTTTACGAAGTAACAGGAAAGCTCCATTGCGTCAACTAACTGCTGGAAAGAATTGTACTAGGCTAGCAGGAAAAATTAATTGCGTCAACTAACTAGTGGAAAAAATTTTACCATATAACAGGAAAGCTCCATTGCGTCAGCTAAATGCTGGAGAGTATTGTACGAAGTAACAGGAAAGCTGCATTGCGTCAATTAACTGCTGGTGAGAATTGTACTAGGTAGCAGGAAAGTTACATTGCGTTAAGTAAGGACTAAAGAGAATTATACGAGGTAACGAGAAAGCTGCATTGCGTCCACTAACTGCTGGAGAGGACTGTACGAGGTAACAAGAAAGCTCCATTGCGTCAACTAACTGCTGGAGAGGATTGTACGAAGTAACAGGAAAGCTGCATTACGTCAACTAACTGCTGGAGAGGATTGTACTAGGCAACAAGAAAGCTGCATTGCGTCAACTAACTGCTGGAAAGAATTGTACTAGATAGCAGGAAAGATCCATTGCGTCAACTAACTAGTGGAGAAAATTGTACCAGATAACAGGAAAGCTCCATTGCGTCAGCTAAATGCTGGAGAGGATTGTACGAGGTAACAGGAAAGCTGCATTGCGTCAATTAACTGCTGGTGAGAATTGTACTAGGTAGCAGGAAAGTTACATTGCGTCAAGTAAGGACTAAAGAGAATTATACGAGGTAACGAGACAGCTGCATTGCGTCCACTAACTGCTGGAGAGGACTGTACGAGGTAACAGGAAAGCTCCATTGCGTCAACTAACTGCTGGAGAGAATTGTACCAGATAACAGGAAATCTGCATTGCGTCAACTAAATGCTGGAGAGGATTACGAGGTAACAGGGAAGCTCCATTGCGTCAAGTAAGGACTAAAGAGAATTGTACGAGGTAACAAGAAAGCTGCATTGCGTTAACTAACTGCTGGAGAGGATTGTACTAGATAACAGGAAAGCTCCATTATGTCAACTAACTGCTGGAGACGATTGTACGAGGTAACATTGGAGCTCATTTGTGTCAAGTAAGTGCTACAGAGGATCGTACAAGGTAACAAAGGAGCTCATTTGCGTCAAGTTAAGACTAAAGAGAATTGCACGAGGTAACGTAGTAGCTCCTTTATGTCAAGTAAGGGCTGCACAGGATTGTACGAGCTAACAGAGGAGTTCCATAGCATCAAGTAACCGCGCAGTACAATGGCGCTGCTTTGGTTGTGCAATTGTCGAAGTACATTCGATAATTGCACCACCAAATCAGCGTCTGAGTTCGAATACCCAATGAAGCATGGATGGTCCGTTTCACTTAGGGCACTAGCTCTTTCACTTGCCTGGAGCCAGTGGCCCTAAATCGGGGATCGGCGACTGGTTATAGCCCAATGAATTACTAACGATGTTCGCTAAACACCAAATTAAAAAAGTACCACAGCGGTGTCAAGATAATTTAGGCAAACACAGCCCCGTCGTACATTAGCCCGAATAAACTACACTATAACATCAGGTTCTTCGTTGTGTACCCAGCTAAGGGAAATCACCTGTTCCTTTATCCCCTTTACCATAGCTCTAACGTTCGTTCTGGGTTTCCGTATCTTAACATTCGATTAGTCTATTATACCAAACGGCATTGGACCGATTGTTACTTTGGACGGATCGTCCGGGACCGACTTGAAATTTATGTCTCATACTTGCTACTATTAGATGTATGCAAAAGTTCTACCTGTTTATTCCAAGTAAAATATTTAAGTAACAAAAGGAATGACAGATAATGCATAGGATTTTCAAAATACTTCGAGGAGTAGGCTGTAGAATTGTACCAAATATGTAGGGGCATTTCACAGTAAACAAGTAGGCAAGGGTTAGTGTTTCAAGCAATAAGAATAACATTAGTCCTTGTTTGCTTTATGAGTTCGACAAAGAGAAAAACGCAGCTGAAGCCTGCCGGAACATTTGTGAGGTGTATGGCGAGGATTCTGTAGACGAAAGCACATGTCCCCGTTGGTTCCGAAAATTCCGTGAAGGAGACACAAACTGCAGAGGTCAACCACATTCTGGACATCCATCAGAAGTTTCTAAAGAGGATCTCAACCAAGCCATATCAAATGACCAACATCTAACCGTTGAAGACTGTTCAGAAAGGTCATCAGAGGTTTCTGAATAGGATCTCAACCAAGCCATATCAAATGACCAACATCTAACTATTGAAGACTTTTCAGAAAGGTATTTGGACGTCGATCAGATGTTTCTGAAAAATATCTCAACCAAGTCATATCAAATAAGGAACATTTAACCGTTGAAGAATTGTCAGGAAGGTTTTCTGTATGCAGAACATCAGTAGAAAAAAGGAGGCATGCGCTTGGGTATATCATAAAGTTTTACCAATAAGTACCACGTGACCTATCAGCAAGAAATCGCTAGGACAGTATGAAAACCAGTGTTTCTTTGCTTGTGCGCCAAGAAAATGAACCTTTCTTGAAAGGAGTGATGAAAAGTGGGTCATTTACAGAAATGTAAATCATCAAACGAATGTATGCCAAGTTGTAGTGCCTACTCCGTCGACTTCAACAGGAGGACTGCATTCGATAAAGGTGTTGTTAAGTGTATGGTGATATGTCCGGGAGAAATCCACTGGGAGCTGCTTACACCTAACAATACGATAGATTCTGACATGTAACGCCAACAGTTCGAAAGGCTGAAAGAAAAATTGTAATCTAAGCGACCAGCACTGGTTATTTGGAAAGGTGTCATCTTGCAACATGACAACGCAAAACCCCATACAGCTGTAGGCACTAAAAGAAAATTCCAAGACTTTGGATGGTAAGTGTTATCTCTCTCCCATATTCCACACACCTTGCACCTACGTACTACCACGATCTCTTTAGAACCACTTCGCTGGAAAATCCTTCGATGAAGTTAATGTCGAAACTGCATTACAAGAGTTTTTGGAATCCAAAACGGAGGAGTTCTACAGAAGGAGAATTCAATTACTGCCAGAAAGATGACAAGAAGTCAGAGATAATGAAGGCAATTATGTAAAATAAAATAAGAATGTTATTTATTAAAAAAAAGTTTCCTTCTCTACTGAAAAAACGGGTAGAACTTTTGGACACACCTAATACACTCGCGGACAATGAAATTTACTCACAAGAAAGAAGCATCAGATTGAACTGATATTTTATGGACGTTACGATACAGATGAATGATACACATCATGGCAAAAACAAAACTGCAGGACAATTACAGAGGGATCTGTGGAATGCAGTCCGGTCATCTTCAATAGAGTGTCGCACAGCCTCGTTCTGCGGTACACCCCATACAGCAGAAAACGTTTCAGATATGTATCAGCAATGCTACAATCTCTCATTTTCGTTACACTTTCAGAGATATCTTACAATTACGTTTCAGCAACATCTATTTTGGAACATAACTCTTTGTACATTACGGTTACGTTAAAAATAGCATTCACTGATACTCCTGTTTTATAGTTTCCATTGTACATAATTGTTACCTCGATGTTACATTCCGGCGATATTTAAGATTTTTGATTTGGTAACGGCGTGGATGCGCATGCGCATTTATGCCATTTTATGGAAGCACTATCGTAGTCGTTCCACGTGCTACTGGGATATTCTTTGGTGATATTGTCGTACTCGAGTTAGCTGGGTGTAGAACAGCTGGCCACTGGATAAGTGTCAACATTTAAGGACCCGAAAAAGAATTACATTTTTGACCACTTCGTGCCCACGCCCCCAGAGGTTGGTTAACTGAGTCATATAAAGTTTCCAAAATTCGTCTATTCTTAATTGTGATTATTAATGTAATTCTTTGTAAAAAAAGAATTGTGATCTCAACAAGAGATTTCAGGGTTTACAAATTACAAGTCTGCAAATTATCTGAGGGCATTTGCTGCCTCAGGAAACCTGTCGGAGGGAGGGGTGTAACACCAGAAGTATAAAATATAAAGTATTTCTGGTCCTATCGGGAAATTTTCAGCATTTACAAGCTATAACTTGACACATTATCTGAGGGCATATGCCTACTCAGCAAACCTGTCAGGGGGGGTGATAGTTCTCAAAAGTGTAAAATATAAAGAATTTCTGGTTTTAAATGCTGAAAATCTCCCGATCGATGATCGACGTACAAATACTAGAGCTGATCGGCTGTTGTAGGCAATGGATTCCCATACCATAATGCCTGCAGTGGGAAAGGTGTGGCGTTGGATAGCTAGGTCGGGATTGTGCCATTGACCCGGGGACCTTCACACCCGGACATGATGATTATTTGTCCCCAAAACGAAGCGGAACTCATGGCTAAACACCACACGTCGCCAGTCTGTGGCGTTCCACGTCACTCTGGGCTGGCACCACTGCAGAACGGAGCAGAATGTTCCGGTATTATTGGAAAAATACGTAAACGGCGCATGAATCGCAGATTCGCTTCCGCGAGGAGTCTGGAAATGGTTCGTGGGCACACAAGAGCCGCTACATCTGCATGTATAGTGGACAAGGTCCCCGTGGAATCCATTCATGCCTGTCGCACGATCCATGGATCCTCTGTACCGGCGGTCCTCCTGGTTCGTCCGGAGCCGCTCCGCCATGTAGCAACGCCGCCACGAGTTCACTGCTTCCAACACATTCGGACGGTATGGTCAGAACGATCCAAGTGGCAGGCTATACTGCGCGCCGACCACCCTGCGGTTTTCATCCCGATGATCAGGCCTCTCTCAAAGTCCGTTTGCGCAAATCGACGTCTCTCGCATCTACGCGGCCTTCTTTTCCCTTTGTACTTTTACTTGCTTCTGTCGGTGCTTTTCTCTTTCGTGGGACATCGACTACACGCCGGTTTATAAAGCTGCCGGTTCGTGCTTGCAGTGCCACCACAGGGTGTGCGGTCATTCACACTCGCACCAAACGTGGATCACTTGCATACCAGCAAGCAGGCTAGCTACTTGCAAAGTTTCGCTGTTGTAGCATGTTTCTTCTAGATGCGCAAATTTCATTGCCCGTGAGTGTATGCCAATCCGACTACGCACGCCCGTATCAGATTACCAATGTTCAATTTGGTGTAAAACAAATTATGGCAGAATAACCCCTTCTGAGTCATTAAGGTTCTAGGTCATTAAAACCGCACAAGAAAATTACGGCGAATATATCATTATTTTCTTCCCTCCTTTTCTCCTCCCTCAGACAGGTGCGCTGATGTACTCTGTTGGCCCCTTGGTAATTGTTTGTAGCTAAATTTGTAATTCACTGAGAGATCAAGTCAATCACTGTCATTGAAAAAGTTCTAAGATGAAATTTGAAGAGGTTCTAAGACCAAATGTGTAATTAACTGGGTCTCATTGAAAAGGTAGTAAGATAAAATTTGAAGAGGTTCTAAGCCCAAATTTGTAATTCATTGGGAAATTAAGTCAATCACTTTCATTGAAGATGATCTGAGATGAAATTTGAAGAGGTTCTAATACCAAATTAGTAATTAATTGGTAAATCAAGCCAATCATTCTCATTGAATAGGTTCTAAGATGAAATTTTAAGAGGTTCTAAGACCAAATTTGCAATTGAGATCTCAGGTCAATCATTCTCATTGAAGAGGCTGTAAGAGGAAATTTGAAGAGGTTCTAAGACCAAATGTGTAATTAATTGAGAAATCAAGTCAATCGCTCTCATTGAACAGGTTCTAAGATGAAATTTGAACAGGTTCTCAGACCAAATTTATAATTAATTGGCAGATCAAATAAATTACTCCCATTGAAGAGGTCCTAAGATGAAATTTGAAGAGGTTCTAAGACCAAATCTGTTATTAATTGGGAGACAAAGTCAATCACTGTCATTGAACAGCTTCTGAAATGAAATTTGAAGAGGTTCTAAGACCAAATTTGTAACTAATTGCGTGATCAAGTCAATTACTGTCATTGAAGAGGTTCTAAGACCAAATGTATAATTAATTGGGAGATCAAGTCGATCTTGTTTATTAAAGAGGTTCTAAGATGAAAGTAAGTCGTATATTTTCAGAAAAAAGTCAGTATTCGTTGCTAGATGATAAGTAAACACCATTTGCTAGTAGGTGGTTACCGAAAAAATAGCACTCTTTAAAAAGAAACACACAAATCATCCAATCGAGATGAATATTAGTATGCTCACATATTTAAGGAAGTATATTATATGTACATATTTAAGGAAGTACATGGTTGCAATTTGGATAAAGATGCTACCTGAGTGGAATAAGTCAGTACGTTGTAGGCCCTCCTCTGGCTCGGATACAAGCGGTTACCCGGCGTGGCATAGACGCATACAGTTCACGTGTCCTGAGTTATAACCTTCCAGTTGGTGTCCAAATTGCGGGCTAGTTCGCTGACAATCCGAGATGAACGTAAGGGAAGTGAATAAGTTCTTTGCAGCGAAATTGAGCTAACTTCCGCTTTTTCTTTTCTGCAAAAAGTTAGATTTCGTAAGTTTATTTTGTTCTCACAAATTGAAGCTATAGTACTGATCCTATTTCGGCTCAGAAACAGTTCTCAAATGTCCGACAGATGGCAGCACTTCAATGCTGCCATCTTTTTTAATCGAGCGCAGTTCGTTTGGGTACGACAGTAGCTTAAAAGAGACTAGAAACAGAGGAGTGGGCGCTGTCGTACTGCCATCTGCTAGCCGATCTTTAATCACTATATTTTGCTGAACTCCCGATTTTGGAAGAAATGTTTGCAGCGTGATCGCAAGGGGAATGCAATTAACATAACTGACGCTCGAAAAGTTTCAGGACTCAGGCAATAAAGAATATAAAAATACCATACTCACAATTAATGCTGGTCACCTTCAAAGTGCGGCCCTTATGAATCGAAGCGCAGTTTCCAGCGTTTCTGAAGATCCTGAAAAAAGTTCTTCAGTGCATTTTCCGGGATGTCTGCAAATTGTTTCGTCACGTCTGATTTGACAGATGTAATGTCTGCATGAAACTCTCAGCTTAGTGTCAGTTTCATACTGGGGAACAGTCCTCACGTTTGTGGATCATACTGCAGACAACATGTTTCATCTCCTACAAAATTTTGTAGCACAAATCAAGATCCTCAGCTGCTGTGCCCATCAAATTGATGAACAAACCTCCTTTTGGTCATCATTCAGGATGCGAGGTACAAATATGTCATTAAGTTTCCGTTTTTCCAGATCCTAGCGTAGACTCTCGTGACAGATGCACTTACTAATGACCACCGACTCACCCAAGAGACTTATTGTAATTTGGCGATATTTCTTTAACTTAGTCAGCGCTTCTTCTCCTTTTTCCGCTGTCCGCACACTGAAGGGGCGCCCAGATCTCGGATCATAATCAAAGGATTCCCGCCGGTTTCGAAATCTTGCATACCATTCGGAAACTCAGCTGTGGGAAAACGCTCTGTCTCTTTACGCTCTTGTCAATATTTTGTAAGTTTCAGTAGTTGATTTACAAAGTTTCCAACAAAACGGATGTTTACTCTCCACTCTTCCATGGCTAACGTGAAATAGGACGATAATGCTTGCCATGACTAATTTAATACCCGTACGTCGCCTGTTGGTACCGTTTTCCAGCTGTTCGCTGATTGGCCAAGGACTGCTGTCTTTTGGCATACACGTGATATTTTTATGCCCCTGCTGTTACGTCAGTTATGTGGTCGGTCCTCGAAGTTATTGGACGTAGGTTGTGTGACAGCTGCGATCTCAAATCAATCACGGTGATTCTAATTACTGTAGAAGAGAAATATCCGTTTCAACAGGTTCTAAAAAAGCGCTTAGTGAACGGAATCTTACATTATTTACGCTTTCGGAATTACTTCTTATTGACTTAATATTGCAGAGAGTTGTACCGAAAGTAATGCAAAAGTGGGCATAACTTTTTCATTAACTGACAGAGGTCGTTCAAATTGCACATGTTGGTAGAGTAACTCTTCCTCTATAGTAAACCTTCTTCTTCATTGCAAGTAAATACCAGGGTTGTACCGAAAGCAATGCAAAAGTGGGCATAACTTTTTCATTAACTGACAGAGGTCGTTCAAATTGCACATGTTGGTAGAGCAGCCCTTCCTCTATAGTAAACCTTCTTCTTCATTGCAAGTAAATACCAGGGTTGTACCGAAAGCAATGCAAAAGTGGGCATAACTTTTTATTAATTGACATAGGTCGTTCAAATTGCACATGTTGGTAGAGTAGCTCTTCCTCTATAGTAATCCTTCTCCTTCTTTGCAGGTAAATACGAAGGATGTACCGAAAGCAATGCAAAAGTGATCATAACTTTTTATTAACTGACAGAAGTCATTCAAAATGCCCATCTTGGTAGAGTAACTCTTCCTCTATAGTAACCCTTCTTCTTCTTTGCAGGTAAATACGAAGGTTGTACCGAAAGCAATGCAAAAGTGGGCATAACTTTTTTATTAACTGACAGAAGTCATTCAAAATGCCCATCTTGGTAGAGTAACTCTTCCTCTATAGTAAACCTTCTTCTTTGCAGGTAAATACGAAGGTTGTACCGAAAGTAATGCAAAAGTGATCATAACTTTTTTATTAACTGACAGAAGTCATTCAAAATGCCATCTTGGTAGAGTAACTCTTCCTCTATAGTAACCCTTCCTCTTCATTGCAGGTAAATACGAGGGTTGTACCGAAAGCAATGAAAAAGTGGGCATAACTTTTTCATTAACTGACAGAGGTCGTTCAAATTGCACATGTTGGTAGAGTAGCTCTTCCTCTATAGTAAACCTTCTTCTTCATTGCAGGTAAATACGAGGGTTGTACTAAAAGCAATGCAAAAGGGTTCTGGTCTGTGTGATGGATGGGGGGATCACGAAACGGCCTAATTTGCTGATCGCCTGATTTGTTGGCAAAGATGTGTGTGGTCTGTTATTCTCATGGTGAATATGAATCCTTTTCAGATACTTGTTTGGTTCCTTCCTCCTTATGGATTCTCTAAGCTTCTCGAGTGCCTCAATGTAACGTTCACTGGTAACGGTTAGGCCACGTTCCAGAAAATCAAAGGGAATGGCACACCTGTCATCCCAAAAAGCAGTCGCCCTGACTTTCTCTGCGGATCGCTGGCTTTTGGACTTCTTAGGCCTTGGTGAAAAGGTGTGACACCATTCCATGGATTTATACTTCGCTTCCGGATCGTAAAGATAAACCCGCGTTTCATCCCCTGTCACCAGATCGAAAAAAGTGTATTCATTGTCTTCAAACGCTTCCAGCAGATCAGATACACTTCCACCCTTTTCTCTTTCAAATAGGGTGTCAACTCCCAAGGTACACACTTTGTATACACTTCGACACCTTAAGTCTTCCACCATCTTCTCCATGGCATTGTGACCAATGTCCAGTTCTGCCACGAGCTCACGGATTGTGACTGCTCTCTCCGCGAGAATCAATTCATTTGCTTGCTGACGATTTTTGTCATTGGTCTCAGATGATGGTCTCATACTGCGTGGTTTGTCTTCAATGCTTGTTTCCCCTTCTTTATACTTCTTCATCTATCTGTGCACATTGCTCTTCTCAATAATGTCATCTCCGTAAACATTCTGTAGCCTTCTGTATATGTCAGACGGCCTGCACCTTTTCTTCGTCACGAACTCAGTGACTGCACGTTACTTCTGCATGTAATCCATTATTTACATACAGTAAATAAGAAGGCTTACCATAGAGAAAGAGTTACTGTACCAACATGTGCAATTTGAACGACCTCTGCCAGTTAATAACAAGTTAGTAAAATCATGCAATGCATTAATTATGATACGCTTTCCAACATACCAGAAATCATTACTCAAGTTATGAGGATAATGGCGGTAGAATAAATCTCGCTCCTATGACCAGACCTTTGACCTCATTTGGATGATATTAAACAGAGCCGGTAAACTATACTTCCGGAAAAACATAAGGTTTTATCTCAATCGAAGCATTTTTTACCTGCCGCCCCGGTGGCGCAGTGGTCTAAGGCGTTGGCCTCTGATCATTCGTCCGTAAGGGGTCCGGGTTCGAATCCCGGTCAGGCATGGATGTTGTGTTTGTCTTACGGCACTGGCTCTCTCCCTTCCCTGGAACCAGTGACCCTAAAGTAGGGACGGGCGACTGCTTATAGCCCATTGAGTTGCTTACGGTGGTCGTTAAACCTCCAATCAAAAAAAAAAAAAAAAAAAATTTTTTACCTAAGTTATAACGAATAAAGGCGATGGAATAGATACCGCTTCTATGTCCTGACCTTTGACCCCATTTTCAATAGGATTCATTTATAGGTGGTTGTCTACCACATACTAAAGTGTCATTGAAATCGAACTATATTTACGCAAGTTATGAGGCATAAGGGTAATGGAATGGATCCCGCTCGTATGTCCTGACTTTTGACCCCATTTCGCCCATTTCCAATAGGGTTCCCATGTGGTCCCATACCTTATACTAAAATGTCATTGAAATCGAACCATATTTACGCAAGTTATGACACATAAGGGCAATGCAATGGATCTCGCTACTATGTCCTGACCTTTGACCCCATTTCGCCCATTTTCAATAGGGTCCCCTAGTGGTCCACTACCACATACTAAAATTTCATTGAAATCGAATTGTATGTAGGGAAATTAAGTATCATAAGGGTAGTGGAATGCATCCCGCTCCTATGTCCTGACCTTTGACTCCATTCCACCCATTTTCAATATGGTTCGTCCCCATCTTGTCCCATATCACATACTAAAATATCATTGAAATCGAACCATATTTACGCAAGTTATGACGCAATGCAGTGGATCTCTCTACTATGTCCTAACCTTTGACCCAATTTCGCCCATTTTCAATAGCATTCGTCCCCAGGTGATCCCCTGTCATATACTAAAATTTCCTCGAAATGGTATAATTTTTACGCGAGTTATCGTGCGGACGGACAAAGTTGTAACATATACGCTTCTTTAACCTTCGGTTGGAAAGTGTAAAACAAGTTGTGCCCACTTTGCATTACTTTGGATACAACCCTGGTATTTCGGGTTCGTAGATCACGACAGAATTTAAGGCACAATGTTCTTCTTTCAAACCGGGACATTTCAATGATTAATCAGTAGATAAGTCGATGTGGCATATAAATCGTGGCACAGACTATCGAAGAAAGAAGTATCTTTTTAGACGCCGAAAAATAAGATACATATTTTTTGTCTTACCTTTTAATTTATGGAAACAGAGTATTCAACGTGTGATTTATAAGTGCCTCGAGTGATGCAGTTTGTTCTTGGATATTTGACATTTATCCACTTCTCTTAGGCCAGTTGAAGAGAATTCGAAACAAACTTCTGCTCCCTTTGCTTTGCGAATGCTGTTAGATTGCGATTTGCCTGGAAGCAACAAAGCTGATGAAAATTTCATAGCTCCTAGAAATCGCAAAAAAGAACAAAAAAATCGCTTTCGCTTTCTGCTATTTAACACAGCAAGACGTAATACCTTCTTAACTGAAATAGTGCGAAGAATGAGAGTGGAGTGAAATATTGAAGAGGATATACCCTTGAGGGACATGCGTTTTCCAATGTCTTATTCGAAAGAAATAGATGAACGTGTATCGCCGTGTTATACCGAAATTGCTACGCTGAAGAACAGTTTCAGATATCTCAAATAAAAGCAGAGAATCCAAAGGTTAAAAAAAGTTTGAAAGAAATTGTCTTCTAATCTCAAATTTTGTGCGTTTCTTCCGATGTCAAACTCTCCATGAAATAGTTTAGCACAAAATTTCTACCGCTCTGCTTTAGATACAAAGAAAGACTTTAAAAGGTAGTTAAAATATTGTTTCCTCGTAATGACAGCGATCATTAATTACTGCTGAAATACGGGATCAATAAGTCACTGCAATCAAATAAAGGTAGAAGCAATTAAACATTTAATAATGAAACTTTAAATAAATATTAATATATAGCGGATGTTGCCCGTAGTATTACAGAGCAAAATTTTTAATTGAAGCAGATTGAAAACAAGTCCAATAAACGCCGGATTTCTATAGGGAAATTTAGTAAGAAATCATTCATGTTAGAACTAAAACTTACAAGCTATTTATTTCCTTTTTTAAGTTAACGACCTCGACGTAAATAACATTCTGTGTAAAATATTTGGTATTTAAAAATTGTCGGTTAAAGCGTTTAGATAAATCGGTATTTTGCAAAATGTGTAATATAATCAGCACTAAACTAGGAAAGTTCTTTTCATGTAAACTTACCTTAATAGCTTTTACGTTGATTTTTCAAGTTAAATAACTTTTTCTCCGTCAGTTTGAAATTTCATACCGAAGCTTTTCCTTCAAAATAACGCGACATCTGGCATTACAAATCGGAACTATCTAAACTATCGACAATTCTTTTAGATGCAATTTTGCTGACTTTGACATCTCAAGATTTCAGTTTTTTTTCGTAGGTTAGAGCGTTTAGATAAATCGATATTTTTCAAAATGTATAACATAATCAGCACTAAGCTCGAAAAGTTAGTTAAATTAAAAAAGTAAAAAATACTTAAAGCGTACAAACCAATATTCGGATTCTGCTAAATTAAATTAATGTCCAAACGGAACTTGCTGGGATATTAAGAATATATATATATATATATACTGTATTGACAAAAGCCACCGGACACCTAGAAGAGAAACACAACATAGCATTTATTGACATACATTAGTAAGGTGTTTCTCCACCTTTGGCCTTAACGCATGCACTGACCCTTCGAGACGTGCTTTCGGCAAGGTTTTGGAACACAGCGATAGGTATGCACTTCCATTCAGTACATACTGCTGCTGAGTAGTAGGGTTTGGTTCCAAACTTCTAATGCCGCGCTCTAATTCATCCCAAAGAGCACCTATGGGATTTTGTTCAGGGTTTTGTGCTGGCAAGCCCGCATACAACACGGAATTATTGTCAGACTACGCCGTAACAATCCTTGCTTTATGGCTCGGTGCATTATCCTGCTGGTAACAACAAGACTCGGTTCCATAGTATTGCCACAAAGTTAGTAGGGCATAATTGTCCAGAATATCAAAACAGACGCGCCGATGAACAGGTTTGTCCACGATAACCAATGGGCCGGGACCATACCATAAAAAACACACCCACACGAGTACACTGTCAGTACACTGTGGTAAATAGCGTTAACCTGGCTGCCACCATACCCACACACCGCCATCAGACTGACGGAACGTGTATTTGGATTCATCAGTCCATAGGGCCCGTTTCCATTGATATACGTTCCACGATAAATGTTCTTTAAACCATGCTAAACGACGAGTAGCATTCCGAGTGGAAATGAAATGTTTATGAGCAACCGCACGACCACGGGAACACATCGAACGAAGTTATCTGCGAATGGTACGTGTACATACCGAGGTTCCAACATTTTTACTCCTTAGTACACTGAGGTCTATTGCAGTACTCCGTCGCTTACCTGTAACGGCTATCTTAAGGCTTCGGCGTCCACTATCACCGATTTTCTTTGGTCTGCCTGTACGTTCTGCTGCTTCATGCACGCCATGTGTCTTCCACTTATTCAGTACATCCAAAGAAGTTGACTTGGGTATGTTTAAATGCCTCTCAGTTTCTCTTATGGACAACCCACTAATACGTATAACACCCAACAAACTTTCTTTTCTCAAAGTCAGTTCTCTCCCGCCGCGACATTTTCACTCAACCTTACAGTGCGACATGATCGCAGTCAGCTGCAGGCTTGTTTTTATACCGACTGCAGCTGTAACGCGCATCTTAAAAACGCAGCGGATCCGTTCGTTTGCTTTTGAAGTGGTGACCGGTGACTTTTGTCGATGCAGTGTGTACATACACTGCTGACCACCCAAACTGAAACACCAAGAAAGAAGCATCCGATTAGCCTGAAATTCGCAGCATGCGTCGTCCGCGAGAGGGCATGCAAACGATTAGCATTGCAGGGCATATGCAAATCATGTGCGCCCGGCGCGCCACCGAAAAGACGGGGTTTAAGTAGAAAGACGAAAAGACGGGGTTTAAGTAGTGGAAGTGTGTTGTGCTGCCGGAACTGTGCGCGGGAAGTTTCCTGACTCCTCGTCGCAGAATACGGCAGTCATTCCAGCACGTTTCGGAGTTCGACAGAGGACGAATAGCGGCTTATCGCGACAGCGGTTTATCGTACCGAGACATCGGCGCCCGTGTGGGACGACATCCAGCCACAGTGAGGCGAGTATGAATTCGGTGGGTGCAGGAGGGACAGACGGACCGACGTGAGAGATTGCCGCAGGAGCGGCACACCACCGAACGAGAGGACCGGCATGTTGTGTGGCGGACATTGGCGGCTCGCACCTCCGCATTACGAACGTTAGCGCAGAAATTAGGGTGTGTTGCGCAGCAACCTGTGTCGGCACGTACCGTTCGACGTCGTCTGCAGGAGCGAGGACTTGTCGCACGGCGCCCATTGCTCAGATTACCATTGACGTTGCACCACCAGCGAGTGCGGCGGCAGTGGGCCGTTGAAGGCACCACCTGGACAACGGAATGGCACGACACTGTCATCTCCGACGAATCCCGCTTCTGCCTGCAACACCATGATGGTCGGATCCGCGTGTAGCGGCACCGCGGCGAGAGACTGTATGACGCCTGCATTATGCATCGCCATACCGGTCCGTCGCCTGGCGTTATGGTTTGGGACGCAATTGGATATAACACCCGTGCTACTCTGGTACGTATCGCCGGTACACTTAACAGCCATCGCTACATCTCCAACGTTTTGGAGCCTGTAGTCCTCCCTTACCTTGAGGACCTGCCAGCGGCCACGTTTCAACAGGACAATGCGCACCCGCATGTGGCACGCATCGTGCAACAATTCTTCACGGCCCACCAGGTGTCACTGCTGGTGTAGCCTGCGTGTTCTCCCGATATGTCGCCCATCGAACACGTCTGGTCGCTGATCAGGAACCGAGTGGACCGGCAAGCACCACCCGCGGCTACGCCTGATGAACTGCGGCAACGTATGGAAGCAGCCTGGACCGACATACCCTAAGCCCACATCCAAAGCCTCTTTCGTTCAATGCTGCGACGTGTAGCGGCCTTGTTGCCAGCCATGGGGGCCACACGAACTAATGATGTCTGCGTGTTCCGCAAGTCGCACGGGCCTGTAAGCTCAATCGTTTCATCTTTGTATCTGTTGTTATGTGTCCAGTAAATCTGGCTTTGCTATCTCGTGTCCTTCTTGGTGTTGCATTTTGGGTGGCCAGCAGTGCATATATATATATATATATATATATTGCGACGCCAGTTGAGTCGATACGTGTTGGCGCAGTAATGTAGACGGTGCCGTGACGTAAAGTGTTCCAGACAGAGAGAGTTAGAGAGAGAGAGAAGGGTGTTTATATGTATAATAACTAAAGGAACATGGTTTAAATTTGAAACCATGAGCAGTAATCTAAATAACTTAAATTCTTATCGCCAACTATGTACAATAACATAATATTTAATGCTAATCAAGGTAGTGTTTCACTTGTCTATCTCAAGAACACATTTCGGGCTATAAGCAGTCACTCGTTCCTAATTTAGAGTCTCTGGTTCCAGGGAAGGGAGAGAGCCAGTGCCGTAAGACAAACACACAATCCATGCCTCTCCGGGATTCGAATACGGAATCATCGCGGACGAATAGTAAGAAGGCAGCGTTTAGACTACTGCGGCACAGGGGTGGCTTAACATAAACATCACCAAACATAAAATCACTATTTTGTTCGCTTATTTAAAAAAAGTTTCCCCGTATTACACACTCTTTACAAAAGAGAAAACGAATGAACCACCCCTAGAAAGTCGTTCGATCCTGATGGAACTCGACATGCAAGTACCTCAAGTCCGAATATGCAAATGATTAAAAAATAACGACGAATGAAAAAATAGTAGCGCCACAGCTTATGAGAACCGCGAATCGAGGAGGGTATATCAAGAGTACAGATTTTACGTGCACGCAGGGATAATTGTGATAGCAGATTGCGGTTGCATTAACGTTCCACGGACAGTAAAGATGCCTCGACGGCACATCCGATCGTAAGCGAGCAGTTGAGCGAGTTGGAGAGAGGACGTGCGATTGCGCTCAGAGAAGCAGGTCAAGTAGATGTATCTCCAGGTATTTCCACCGGAACGACGTGGCAATCGGACGATGAGCACACGAATGGATCTAGAAGTGCACAATACAGCGGTGCATTGGTAGCCGAGGGTAACGAGTGAATGCGAGAATAGGGTGGTTGTGAGAGCCGCAGGAGAAGAACGAATTCGTCGCTATCAGTCACTCGTCGCAATATTGCGGCGTCTTCTGTTGAGGAATTGGTCATCCGGACAGTTGCCAAACAACTTGTGACACGGAGACTACATTCGAGGAGGCCACGCCGTCTACCAGCGTATATCGTCGGCACTGGATGCAGTCGTTTCGGGCCCAGTCAACGTGGGAGTGTGTCCAGTGGCGTCGTGTTCTCTTCAGCGATGAGTCTCGGCTTGCCCTTGGCGCTAATGACCAGCGCATATGTGTCGGCAGAAGAAGCGGCCTGCGAATGCGTCCTGCTTTTACCGTGGAATGGCACACGGCTAGCCAACTGGGAGTGACTGGGCAGCTTTAGCAGCGGAAACGCTATTTACCACAGTGTATTGTTCCTATTGTTCCGTTTGAAGGTAACACTGGACATGGCTCAACTGAGAGAACAAGCTGGATTCAGGAGTGGCTACAGCACAATAGATCATATCCACGTACTGAGAGAACTAATTGAAAGAGCGAGGGAATATGAACTTCCATTGTGCATGGCTTTTATCGATTATGAAAAAGCCTTTGATTCGGTGAAACCATCAGCAGTTACAATGGCTATGAAAACCTGCGGTATTGAAGATGCATACATTAATATTATTAATAACATCTATGAAAATGCAAGTGCAAAAATTAGGCTGTTTGAGAATACAGCAGACATAAAAGTAGGAAAGGGAGTGAGACAAGGTGACACCATATCTCCGAAGCTCTTTAATGCTACATTGGAGGGTGTCTTTCAGTCGCTGAGCTGGGAAAACAAGGGGGCAGCCCCGGTGGCGCAGTGGTCTAAGCGATGGCCTCTGATCATTCGTCCGAACGGGGTCCGGGTTCGAATCCCGGTGAGGCATGGATGTAGTGTTTGTCTTATGGCACTGGCTCTCTCCCTTCCCTGGAACCAGTGACCCTAAATTAGGGACGGGAGACTGCTTATAGCCCATTGAGTTGCTCACGGTGGTCGTTAAACCTCCAATCAAAAAAAAAAAAAAAAAAAAAGAAAACAAGGGAATAAATATTAATGGAGATTATCTAACCCACCTTCGTTTTGCTGATGACGTAGTCATTCTTGCAACTACCCCATCAGAGCTGCAGAGTATGATCCAGGAACTTGCTGACAAGAGTAAAGAAGTGGGATTAAAAATGAACTTTCAGAAGACAAAAGTGATGTTCAATGCTTTTTCAAGAAATGAAGATTTATCGATTGATGGAGAAAAGCTGGAGATAAGACACGTACGTTTACCTTGGACAGCAGATATCAAGTGAGGGTCACATTGATGAAGAAATTAATCGGCGTACAAAACTTGTCTCGAGAGCTTTTGAAGAAACAACATAATTTTCAAGAGCAATATACCATTATGTCTTAAAAGAAAAGTGTTTGATCAATGCATCCTTCCAGTGCTTACATATGGTACAGAGACGTGGACCTTAACTAAAAGAGACATACAAAGGCAGCAGACAACTCAAAGCAGCGTGGAGAGGTGCATGCTTGGTGTAACCAGGAGAGATAAGAGGAGGAACTCGTGGATCCGAAAAATGACAAGAGTGGAAGACATCATGATCAGAGTTAAATCCCTGAAATGGCAATGGGCTGGACATACTGCCAGAAGGACAGACCATCGATGGACAGCCGAAATTTTAGATTGGATTCCAAGGGACAGGAAAAGACCCAGAAGAAGACCACATGGGAGATGGGTGGATGAAATTCGAAAGTATGCAGGAGTGACATGGAGGAGACTGGCACAAGACAGACCGTTGTGGAGGAAACTTGGGGAGACATTCGTCCAGCGGTGGATTGATAATTGTTGACAATGATGATGATGATTGTTCCAACAGTCAAGTTTGGAGCTGGCAGTGTACACGTGTGGGAGTGTTTTTCGTGGTGCGGTCCCGGCCCCTTGGTTAGCGTGGGCAAACCTGTTAACCAGCACGTCTACCTTGATATTCTGGACAATTATTCCCTACCAACTCTGTGGCTTTCAAAATTGTTTATTGAGAAAACCTGAGAGGAGGGTACAGATTGCCTGTATTTACAGTGGCAACAGAAACATAATTGACGACATATTTACAGTGAAGATGACAAATGTACAGATGCTGATGTGCTATTTTTTTTTGGAGGTTTAACGACCACCGTGAGCAACTCATTGGGCTATAAGCAGTCGCCCGTCCCTAATTTAGGGTCACTGGTTCCAGGGAAGGGAGAGAGCCAGTGCCGTAAGACAAACACAACATCCATGCCACACCGGGATTCGAACCCGGACCCCGTTCGGACGAATGATCAGAGGCCATCGCTTAGACCACTGCGCCACCGGGGCGGCCACTGATGTGCTATATACAATGGCAATAAAAATATAGTAGATGAGTATCTTCACAGATATAAGTTGAGCTACAGAAGTGACCGACAACAGTGGTGCAATGAGTAATGCACGAGAGATACACATTGAAGAATGAATATGAACAATTCCAGTAGAAATGTGTAACAAAGGTAAAAGTATAGTTGTAATACTATGTACAATGTAGTGATGCACTGGTAGGTGCCTATGAGATGCTAATATCAAATGAGCAAGAAATATTAATATGTACAACATGTGTGGTAATAGAATGGTTGATGTCAAATAGAAAGTGTAAAAGACAATGTGATAACATGAATAAGTAGACTACGATGGTAAATACTTTGTGGCCAACGTCACAGGTTAGAACTTTACAAGTGGTACAAGTAAAATTTAAAATGGGCCGCCCCGGTGGCGCAGTGGTCTAAGGCGCTGTCCTCTGATCATTCGTCCGTAAGGGGTCCGGGTTCGAATCCCGGTGAGGCATGGATGTTGTGTTTGTCTTACGGCACTGGCTCTCTCCCTTCCCTGGATCCAGTGACCCTAAATTAGGGACGGGCGACTGCTTATAGCCCATTGAGTTGCTCACGGCGGTCGTTAAACCTCCAATAAAAAAAAAAAAAAAAAAAAAAAAAAAGATGACAAATGTACAGATGCTGATGTGCTATTTTTTTTTTGGAGGTTTAACGACCACCGTGAGCAACTCATTGGGCTATAAGCAGTCGCCCGTCCCTAATTTAGGGTCACTGGTTCCAGGGAAGGGAGAGAGCCAGTGCCGTAAGACAAACACAACATCCATGCCACACCGGGATTCGAACCCGGACCCCGTTCGGACGAATGATCAGAGGCCATCGCTTAGACCACTGCGCCACCGGGGCGGCCACTGATGTGCTATATACAATGGCAATAAAAATATAGTAGATGAGTATCTTCACAGATATAAGTTGAGCTACAGAAGTGACCGACAACAGTGGTGCAATGAGTAATGCACGAGAGATACACATTGAAGAATGAATATGAACAATTCCAGTAGAAATGTGTAACAAAGGTAAAAGTATAGTTGTAATACTATGTACAATGTAGTGATGCACTGGTAGGTGCCTATGAGATGCTAATATCAAATGAGCAAGAAATATTAATATGTACAACATGTGTGGTAATAGAATGGTTGATGTCAAATAGAAAGTGTAAAAGACAATGTGATAACATGAATAAGTAGACTACGATGGTAAATACTTTGTGGCCAACGTCACAGGTTAGAACTTTACAAGTGGTACAAGTAAAATTTAAAATGGGCCGCCCCGGTGGCGCAGTGGTCTAAGGCGCTGGCCTCTGATCATTCGTCCGTAAGGGGTCCGGGTTCGAATCCCGGTGAGGCATGGATGTTGTGTTTGTCTTACGGCACTGGCTCTCTCCCTTCCCTGGATCCAGTGACCCTAAATTAGGGACGGGCGACTGCTTATAGCCCATTGAGTTGCTCACGGTGGTCATTATGTCTTAAAAGAAAAGTGTTTGATCAATGCATCCTTCCAGTGCTTACATATGGTACAGAGACGTGGACCTTAACTAAAAGAGACATACAAAGGCAGCAGACAACTCAAAGCAGCGTGGAGAGGTGCATGCTTGGTGTAACCAGGAGAGATAAGAGGAGGAACTCGTGGATCCGAAAAATGACAAGAGTGGAAGACATCATGATCAGAGTTAAATCCCTGAAATGGCAATGGGCTGGACATACTGCCAGAAGGACAGACCATCGATGGACAGCCGAAATTTTAGATTGGATTCCAAGGGACAGGAAAAGACCCAGAAGAAGACCACATGGGAGATGGGTGGATGAAATTCGAAAGTATGCAGGAGTGACATGGAGGAGACTGGCACAAGACAGACCGTTGTGGAGGAAACTTGGGGAGACATTCGTCCAGCGGTGGATTGATAATTGTTGACAATGATGATGATGATTGTTCCAACAGTCAAGTTTGGAGCTGGCAGTGTACACGTGTGGGAGTGTTTTTCGTGGTGCGGTCCCGGCCCCTTGGTTAGCGTGGGCAAACCTGTTAACCAGCACGTCTACCTTGATATTCTGGACAATTATTCCCTACCAACTCTGTGGCTTTCAAAATTGTTTATTGAGAAAACCTGAGAGGAGGGTACAGATTGCCTGTATTTACAGTGGCAACAGAAACATAATTGACGACATATTTACAGTGAAGATGACAAATGTACAGATGCTGATGTGCTATTTTTTTTTGGAGGTTTAACGACCACCGTGAGCAACTCATTGGGCTATAAGCAGTCGCCCGTCCCTAATTTAGGGTCACTGGTTCCAGGGAAGGGAGAGAGCCAGTGCCGTAAGACAAACACAACATCCATGCCACACCGGGATTCGAACCCGGACCCCGTTCGGACGAATGATCAGAGGCCATCGCTTAGACCACTGCGCCACCGGGGCGGCCACTGATGTGCTATATACAATGGCAATAAAAATATAGTAGATGAGTATCTTCACAGATATAAGTTGAGCTACAGAAGTGACCGACAACAGTGGTGCAATGAGTAATGCACGAGAGATACACATTGAAGAATGAATATGAACAATTCCAGTAGAAATGTGTAACAAAGGTAAAAGTATAGTTGTAATACTATGTACAATGTAGTGATGCACTGGTAGGTGCCTATGAGATGCTAATATCAAATGAGCAAGAAATATTAATATGTACAACATGTGTGGTAATAGAATGGTTGATGTCAAATAGAAAGTGTAAAAGACAATGTGATAACATGAATAAGTAGACTACGATGGTAAATACTTTGTGGCCAACGTCACAGGTTAGAACTTTACAAGTGGTACAAGTAAAATTTAAAATGGGCCGCCCCGGTGGCGCAGTGGTCTAAGGCGCTGTCCTCTGATCATTCGTCCGTAAGGGGTCCGGGTTCGAATCCCGGTGAGGCATGGATGTTGTGTTTGTCTTACGGCACTGGCTCTCTCCCTTCCCTGGATCCAGTGACCCTAAATTAGGGACGGGCGACTGCTTATAGCCCATTGAGTTGCTCACGGCGGTCGTTAAACCTCCAATAAAAAAAAAAAAAAAAAGATGACAAATGTACAGATGCTGATGTGCTATTTTTTTTTTGGAGGTTTAACGACCACCGTGAGCAACTCATTGGGCTATAAGCAGTCGCCCGTCCCTAATTTAGGGTCACTGGTTCCAGGGAAGGGAGAGAGCCAGTGCCGTAAGACAAACACAACATCCATGCCACACCGGGATTCGAACCCGGACCCCGTTCGGACGAATGATCAGAGGCCATCGCTTAGACCACTGCGCCACCGGGGCGGCCACTGATGTGCTATATACAATGGCAATAAAAATATAGTAGATGAGTATCTTCACAGATATAAGTTGAGCTACAGAAGTGACCGACAACAGTGGTGCAATGAGTAATGCACGAGAGATACACATTGAAGAATGAATATGAACAATTCCAGTAGAAATGTGTAACAAAGGTAAAAGTATAGTTGTAATACTATGTACAATGTAGTGATGCACTGGTAGGTGCCTATGAGATGCTAATATCAAATGAGCAAGAAATATTAATATGTACAACATGTGTGGTAATAGAATGGTTGATGTCAAATAGAAAGTGTAAAAGACAATGTGATAACATGAATAAGTAGACTACGATGGTAAATACTTTGTGGCCAACGTCACAGGTTAGAACTTTACAAGTGGTACAAGTAAAATTTAAAATGGGCCGCCCCGGTGGCGCAGTGGTCTAAGGCGCTGGCCTCTGATCATTCGTCCGTAAGGGGTCCGGGTTCGAATCCCGGTGAGGCATGGATGTTGTGTTTGTCTTACGGCACTGGCTCTCTCCCTTCCCTGGATCCAGTGACCCTAAATTAGGGACGGGCGACTGCTTATAGCCCATTGAGTTGCTCACGGTGGTCGTTAAACCTCCAATAAAAAAAAAAAAAAAAAAAAAAATTAAAATGGCAAAGTAATGGAGAACGGTTCTCAAAGAAGGAGTTGTACATGTACTGAGGGATCTGTAAACCATGTTCGATTTGGTGACCAAACCCGGAAAAAGCGACGTTTCTGAGAGTCAGTTGAGGCAGACGCATATGCGAGGCGCAATCGCGACAGAAGCCTGTTGCGAAAGATGCAACACATGGAATCCTACAATTCAAGTTCACTATCTTGAACGGATATGTCAGATGGTGGCTGGATTGTGTCATCGGATGCTATGCAAAGAAGGTTTTAACGACGAGTGAGGTTCGTTATACAGCGCGGATCACCAAAGGTCTCACGATGCATCGCTTGAAGATGAGAACGGATGATTTTCAATTGTAGAAGAACATCAGTTGGAATTGCAGTATAAGAGGACAAAATGTTTTTCGACTGTTTGTTTTGACGGGGACCTGAAAGGAAATTTTATAAAACATCTCCAGTGACTGGAATTTGAGAAAGAGAAAAAGTTTTTAGAAATTGAAGAAATTCATGTGAGAGAACGGGGTCTGCAGAGCCAGTATCAAGCTCAACAGAAGCATCTGATCCAGTGTAGCCGACTGAGTGATCGCTACGGTCAGAGCGGTCAGTCGTTGTTCGAGTTGTCCTGGCAGGAGCATTATGAGTCCTTCGACGCTTTCCTCTACCCCGAGGGGGGTCGCATCAGGGTTGTCAGGTACTTTGAAATGGCTAGACGTAGTGGGCCAACCAGGAGAAACAGACGATTGTACTTGAGCATCCCACAAGTGAGGGGTGAGGGGAATGAACTAACAAGCGAAGGTGTATCTGATGGAAGATGTGACGGAGGAGGATACACAGGTCCGGATCCTGCAGCTCGTTGCAAAGTCACGCGTTGACCAACGGCTGTAGTGCTACTTTTGTCTGAAGTAGCGCATTGACCAACGGCTGTAGAACTTTTGTCTGAAGTCACGCGTTGACCAACGGCTGTAGCGCTACTTTTGCTTTTGGCTTGTGCTGAAGTCTTTCAGGATACCGCTGAAGCAGACGGTATTTGGGCTGTCGAAGTTGTAGAAGTGCGATGTGGACATAAGGCACAAGGGTGTCCATATCCTTTACAGATAGAACACATAGTGCCGACAGTAATGGTGATATCATGGATGTGCGTATCACAACGAATACTGTACTTGGGTGGAACTCGTAGTTTTGCTTCATCAGACGGAAAAACACTTTTACATATCGCCGTTGGCCAAGAACATTAAGATCTTCCGGCTGGGTTGGGAAAAAGGAGAAAGTGGTGATTGTGCCACCTACACGTCCAAAGTTTTGCGCAATAAACAGTAAAAGTTCGTCTGAAATTTCTCGCGGGAGTGGGGAAAAACTCAGAACAGTAGGCATGTGGGAGACAGGATCAGCTTTAATATGGAGGTCAGCAATAGAAAGTCCATCATTTATAACTTGAAGCGCAAATTTGGGATCAGAGAGATATTCGGTTGCTTTGCCATCTTTCCGGCCTGCGTGTGTGACGACTGACTTCGCCGCACCGGTGGCGCAGTGGTCTAAGGCGCTGGCCTATGATCATTCGTCCGTAATGGGTCCGGGTTCGAATCCCGTCAGGCATGGATGTTGTGTTTGTCTTACGGCACTGGCCTTCTCCCTTCCCTGGAGCCAGTGACCCTAAATTAGGGACGGGCGACTGCTTACAGCCCATTGAGTTGCTCACGGTGGTCGTTAAACCTCCAATCAAAAAAAAAAAAAAACGACTGACTTCCGGAAGAGTAAACGAAGTGCTGCGCTCTACGCAGTGAGCTTAGTATTGGCAAGGGCAGGGAAGGCAACGCCGAGGTCAACTTTACTAAGGAAGTGTTGACCAGCTGGCGAAGTTGCTGGAAGATCGACGAAGAAGTTGGCGTTAGCATCACACTTCATCTGATAAGGGCCTTTGATAGAAGCCGACGCAGAAGGTGGAGAATATTTCTTCAAAAGGACGGCTGCATATGAAGTGGCTGGGGCCGCCCCGGTGGCGCAGTGGTCTAAGGCGCTGGCCTCTGATCATTCGTCCGTAAAGGGTCCGGGTTCGAATCCCGGTGAGGCATGGATGTTGTGTTTTTCTTACGGCACTGGCTCTCTCCCTTCCCTGGAACCAGTGACCCTAAATTAGGGACGGGCGACTGTTTATAGCCCATTGAGTTGCTCACGGTGGTCGTAAACCTCCAATCAAAAAAAAAAAAAAGAAGTGGCTGGGCAGTGGGATGGCGTTGAGACCACTGACGAAAGTGAAACGTCCATCGCCTCTTCTGTCACCTGCTGGGAAGGTTGCTGGTCACCACACAGTGACGTAGAAGTAGAAGTAGAATTAGCTGATTGGGTAGCTGAACTACGCTTAGGAGAGGAGGGGCTTGTTGGAGCAGGCCCGCCATTGGTGGAATTGGAGGAGGAGGAAAATTGTTAAAAGAAGCAAGATCTGGGACGTCGCGCTCGCCCGATGTAGCCATCTGCAATGGCGTAGCAGAATTCACGTCTTGGCCGACTCGGCCAAGACAATAAAACGAAGATAACTTAACTAAATGATCACTCACCGACTTGATAGGGATACAAGCAGAATCGTTTAAATTTCACGGAACTCACACACACAAAAATAAATACTCGGAATACCGAAGAGAGCACAAGCAGGACGAAATGTACGGGGCAGAAAAACTGGGTGTATGTGGCAATACTATGCGACCGAGCCTTGTTGGTACCAGCAGGATAATTTTGTATTGGGTGTGGACTGGCCAGTACAGAGCCCTGATCTTAATCGCATAGAGCACCTATGGGATGGCATAGTTTGGAACCAAGGCCTACTACTAGGCAAGAGTTAGCGGCAGCGTTATGTACTTAATGGAAGCGCATACCTATCGCTGTGTTCCAAAACTTTGTCAAAAACATGCCTCGAAAAGTCAGTGCATGATACATTAGTACGGTGCATGACCTCCACCGTACTAATGTATGTCAATAAATGATATGTTGTGTTCCTCTTGTAGGTGTCCGGTGACTTTTGTCAATATAGTGTATAAGAAAGAAACAATTTTATTTTAAACATTAGTCATCATGCTTGAAAATTATTTTAGAAATGTGTGAACATTCTCTTTATATTCGTTTGAGGTAATTTCACCCCATTATGTTCACCTTGAGTTAATTCGTTCTTGCCAATTAAAAGGTTTCAACGCCAAAACTGAAACAAAAAATTGTATCTGCATGCGTCATTTAATTCGCTGATAGCAGAAAGGGAGAACACCTTCTGCAGTTCAGAAGTAACGTTTGTGACATACTACGGAGGTAACGCACGCGTCAAGACCACAATTCTGCAGCTGGATGCTCTGTTTGTCCCGGTGGGCATGGATGTTGTATTTGTCTTACGGAAATGGCTCTCTCTCTTCCCTGGAACCAGTGACTCTAAATTAGGGACGGGCGACTGCTTATAGCCTATTGAGTTGCTCACGGTGGTCGTTAAAACTCCAATAAAAAATGCTCTGTTTGTGTAGTTTAGTTGAGAGAGCAACTTACTCCGGAGTGAGGAGGCGCTACTGTCTCCATCACATAAAATTTCTATTCACACATTGGCGCCCGAACGTCGTAATGAATGTACGGGCTGTTGGGTTCTTCGAAAAATGTGTGGTGTTTGTTTTACAAAGGGTCTAGAATTAATGAAAGAAAAATTCGTTTTTTGCTTCAAAAAAAATATTTAAAAACTAACAGTTGTTAGTATGACGATATAACAGTAATTGTGAAATTGACTTTCTTGAAGTTGTGATCTCTTGACCTCTGCGTATTACATATTTAGTGTTGGTGTTTTGTATTTTTCGTTAAACGTTCCGTCAAAAGTAAATTGAATTAGTTCACTAACATTGTGGAAGACTGAGTTGTGCTTAAGAATATTTACTATTGTGCTCATTAATTGGGACAAAGTAAAAAATCACTCTTTCACTCTTTTTTCCAAAACTATGTCTTTATATCATTCTATGCTTTGATATGCACTGGTAAATACCTGTATTAGTATGAAGTATGTCCTCCTTTAGTGGAAATGACCTCTTGAATTCGTTTTGGCATTGACTCCACTAATTGAGTGCACATATTTTTGACTTCATAAACCACACTTTCATAGCATTCGTTATCATGCGTTCTTTGGTTGTACAGTCCATTTTAACTAAACGTCTCTTCAAAATATTCCACATGGGATTTAAGTCTGGTGAATTTCCAGGCCAATCAAGCAAATGAATTTGATTTTCCAGCATGAAATTCTTGACCAATTCCGAATTGTGACATGGGGCCAAGTCATGTCGAAATGTCCCGTCAAAAGTTTGCAAGAATGGAACAATCCTACGTTGTAATATTTCTACGTACTTGGCTGAATTCATCATACCTTGAACAGGAACTAAGCTTCCAGTGCCATTTGACGTGAAAAAACCCCAAAACATCTGTTTCGGAGGGTGTTTTACAGTTTGTTTGACATGCTCAGGTCTTAAGGGTTCACAGTTGCTTCGTCTAACGACATTTGCTTGGCAACCCTGCACAAATAAATGAGTTTCATCACCGAAAATTCCTTTTTTCCAGTCATCAGCAGTCCATGATTTATATTTTTTTGGCTCATGCTAAACGTTTTATCTTCATTTTCGCAATCAAATATTGTTTTTTCGTTGGTCTTCTTGCCTTCCGGCCAACTTCCAGAAGCCTACGGCGTACAGTTGAATCTTTAACAACACAACCACTAGCCAATAAATACCTTTGAATGTCGGTGCTCGTTTTTTTTTTAATTCATTTTACTATATCTGAATAGATATTTATCCGTTCGTAGAGTTGTTTTTCGTTTTCTTTCACATTTACCTCTCCTTTTTGGAGACGATGATCCAGATGCATGTATCACGTAAGCAGTCTTGATACACTTGATTTGCCTACACCAACTGCAGAAGCGATATCTCTCACTGTTATTTTTGCACGCTTTCTTGGGGAAATATCCATTTTTCAATACACGAAAGCAACACGTACTCACAGAGAGCAAAATCTAACATCCACCTGTCACACACGAAAGCTCACAACTGAAGCTGAAGTGCCTATTTCCTGTTTAAAATCCATCAAACCATATTCTTACTATCAAGTTCTAACAGTCACACCACCTCACAGCTGATCAAACCGGTTTACGTGGGTTTCCGACATCAACTGGCGATCACATTACAATTCTGAGAATAAAATGGCTTGTCCCAATTAATTTGCATGATATAGTAGCTGAATAAAGACTAATCCTAAGTAACATATTGATAACGAGGAACAGTACACCAATTATGAAGGAAATAGTGACACTATACTAGTAATCCGATTTATTGGCGTAGGAAATACACATAAGCGTTTCCAAGCTTTCGCACATCAACAAGATGGCTTTTTTCAAGGAAGTTAGACAGTAAAACGCTTTAACAATTTAAACGCGGAAACATCTTTATATACAATGCTAAAGACATATAGTGAAAAACCATCTTTCTCCTGCGTAACAGGTGTTTATGCGATTCCCCTACAGTATCCGGACGGCTCTAAACGATACTACATTGGAATGACCAAGCGTTCGTTTGGAATCAGAGTCAACGAACATAAAAGGGACACACAATATGGTAAAGTAGCCACCCAGAGAAGTCAAATTCAAGTCCGCTACTCCTATGTGGGATGTTATAAAGAAATCAGCTGCCTACTTTACCCCTAAACGTACAGCCAATCGGGAAAACTTGGAGATCATTACCAACAGCGACACTTGCCATGATAGCGTCTCACTGGAATTGCCACGAATTTGAAACCCGTTCATTAAGTAACGTCTTCCCCCCCAAGACCAGGATAACGCGCGCACGGCCAACGTGATTCCGTCGCATCTTTAAATGAATATAACGTCGTATCTATTTATTGTCAAGTCAAGTTCCCGCGTTCAAATTGTTAAAGCGCTCCATTATTGAGTTTGCAGTTTCTCTCTAATTTCTTTAAAAAGGCCATCTGGTTGATTCGCGGAAGCTTGGTAGCGCCTAAGAGCTTATTTCTTACGCCAATAAATCCGATTACTAGCATAGTGTTACTATTTCCTACGTAAGTATTAGGTGCTCGAATTAATTTCCGCTGTTGCCCAATAGAGCGCAGCAGTGGTGCGCTGTGACCCAGGACACACGTGACCTCCCAAGCACACGCACGTACCGTCTGTAGTCTGGGCAAAGCTGTGTGTGACACGCGATCGGAGGGCACAGAACACGAGTTTGTATCGCATTCACGATGTCGAGTTTCGTACCAAGAAAGGAGCATTTGCGGGAAGCATCACTCTTCTGCTTTCATCTCAAGAAATCTGCAGCGGAAAGTCATCGTTTGCTAGTGCAGGGGAACATGCCCTATCGGAAACAACATGCAGAGAGTGGTTCCGACTCTTCAAAGCCAACGAATATGACGTGAAGGACAAAGAGCACCCTGGGCAGCCGAAAAAGTTCGAAGATGGCGCATTGGAGGCCTTATTGGATAAGGATTGATGTCAGATGCTCCACGAGTTGTCTAAAACACTACGGGTCGATGAGTCAATAGTTAGCAGACGCTTAAAAGCAATGGGAATGATCCAGAACCTTGGAAACTGGATCCCACATGACAAGGTTATTCTTCTCCACGACAACGCTAGACCTCATGTCGCCATATCCGTGAAGGAACTTTTGGAGGCACTTGGCTGGGACTTCTTACCCCACCAGCCTTATTCCCCGGACATTGCTCCCTCGGACTTCCATTTGTTCCGGTCGGTACAACATGGCCTACCAGAGCAGCACTTCCTTTCTGTCGCGGATATCCAAAAATGGCTCGATGAATGTTTTGCCTCGAAAGAACCCGCATTTTTCTACAGCGGAATCCATTTGTTATCCCATCGTTGGGAAAGGGTCGTAGCTACCAACGGACAATACTTTAAATAGACTATCCTGTACCGTTCTGTTGCAACACACAGGTGTTTGTGTGGCCAAAAACAGCGGGAATTAATTCAAGCACTTAATATTATTTTTTTAAGTTTCTTGAATGACTCCTGTCATATTGTAGGTGAAGTTTTTGAGAAATGATTTATGTAGTGCTTAAACAGCCATATTCCATGAACATTGCATGTTCACTACAGTAACCATAATCAGTTGGTACCAAAATGTAAATAAGTAAATGGTCGCCGCCCCAGTGGCGCAGTGGTTAAGCGATGGCTTCTGATCATTCCTTCGAAAGGGGTCCGGGTTCGAATCCCGGTGAGGCACGGATGTTGTGTTTGTCTTACGGCAATGGCTCTCTCCCTTCCCTGGAACCAGTGACCCTAAATTAGGGACGGGCGACTGCTTATAGCCCATTGAGTTGCTCACGGTGGTCGTTAAACCTCCAATCGCCGCCCCGGTGGCGCAGTGGTCTAAGCGATGGCTTCTGATCATTCGTCCGAAAGGGGTCCGGGTTCGAATCCCGGTGAGGCATGGATGTTGGTTTTGTCTCACTGGCTCTCTCTCTCTTCCCTGGAACCAGTGACCCTAAATTAGGGACGGGCGACTGCTTATAGCGTATTGAGTTGCTCACGGTGGTCGTTAAAACTCCGATCGCCGCCCCGATGGCGCAGTGGTCTAAGCTATGGCTTCTGATTATTCGTCCGAAAGGGGTCCGGGTTCGAATCCCGGTGAGGCATGGATGTTGTGTTGGTCTTACGGCACTGGCTCTCTCCCTTCCCTGGAACCAGTGACCCTAAATTAGGGACGGGCGACTGCTTATAGCCCATTGAGTTGCTCACGGTGGTCGTTAAATCTTCAATAAAAAAAAAACTCCAATCAAAAAAAAAATAGAAAAGTAAATGGTCACAGTGACGTATATTCTAATTAACTTTCCTTTTTAGTTTCTTTCCCTATGTAAATCATGAGTTTATTCTGTTATTCTTCGCTCTTAACGTCATATCTTTCTCTCAAACGAATACGTTTGGCAACACAATTGAGGTTAAATGAACGTGACGTATGCCTGAGTTTTGATAAAAACAAGAGATAAAAACGACGACTAAGCTATTGCTTGAGAGCGTTGGGTTGTAAACTGATTATTGATAGGAGTGTTGTGATAATGTGTGGTGTGTGGAGAGTTTAGTGCAATATGCTATGCTACGATGTGTTTGCTACATCCTGAATAAACCCTCTTTTCCGTAAGTTTGACTTCTGTTGTTTACTTGTTTTGTCTGGCCGTTAAGGTTTCTTTTATTTAGGAACTGTTTCTTAGTATGTTGATGTTTTAAATTAACGTAGAAGTAAGACAAGACTTCTACGTCGTTATATCACCCAAAATTGAAGGATAAAAGGTTCAATACACGTCAGGACGTTCACGGAAATTTTTATGTAAAGTTAGTAAAACAGTTTCCCGTCCCAAGTGTTTGGGTTGGAAGATTTCATGGCGCACTCACATCCGACTTTATTTAATTATTATTACATCAGCAAACTGAAATGGTTTCCTTTTTAAAGTCTTTTCTTTGAATTTGTTTAATTAAAATAGTTCTCCCATTTTAAGCCAACATTAAGTCCATCTTTGTTTACACTAAATACAATGTGTAAATGCGAGCACACAACGAAGCAAATAATTTAATTGGGTTTAAAATATTTATCAGACTCAAGCTGTTTTCTTAACAAATGTTCACTGAAAATGTACTCGAAGAACAAGCTTCTTCAAAAGAAATCAATTCTTGAACGCCTCTCAATGGAAGATATTTTTTTCCCAAAATGCTTGATTCTCTTTTTGTTCTTTCAATTTCAGACATTTCCGAAGCACTAATGAATTTTTTCAAACATTAACTGCTACTTCATTTCTTTTCTTTGCGTTCATTTGCGTTAAATCTTCAAAAATTTATGCGCTTTGGGTTAATTTAATAACGCAAAAAGGATTACAAGATTTTCGCACTTATTATTCTAAATATTCAAAACTTTGTAATCCATTTTACTTGAACTCATTAAAGCGCCTCCTTTCATGAAGTACTTTTTTTTTCACAAAATAAAAAGCAGGTAATGAATTAGATTTATTCCTTTCGAGAACTTTAAGATGACCGACTTTAGAGCAAGCTTCTCTGCTTTTTTTTCTTACCGTTGTAGTATAAGAATTAAGTATTAAAATGTAGGTGCGTTAACTTTTCTTTTTTTACAGCTGAGAAATTTGATATTCTTTTCCATGAAAACATGGCTGCTTAATATTGAGCATAATTTCATACATATTCATGGATCATTTTTTTTTACTCGATCTATTATCTCCCTAAAGGTGTGTACGTTGAACATCTTTGTAATGCATGTTTCCTGATGTATGCAAAAAACAATTCTTGTACTTGCATTGTTACATCTTCTCACTTTAATTTTGAAAATGCATGGATGATTTTATTTTCCGGAAAACTCTAGTTAAAAGGGTGTTACAAGTATGAGGCGATTTCCACTATAGGTATGAAATATTTTTTTTTAACGTACCAGTTAGGTTCACTTTTTTAGTTTCCTGATTGGTGGTTTAACGACCACACATTTTTGTGACCATCTAGAGTAACCTCCGTGTGCAGCACGGATAGCAGCTAGGCGGCCTGGGAGTGACACAATAATGTTTTTTTTTTTTTTTTTTTTTTTTTTTTTTTGATTGGAGGTCTAACGACCATCGTGAGCAACTCAATGGGCTATAAGCAGTCGCCCGTCCCTAATTTAGGGTCACTGGTTCCCGGGAAGGGAGAGAGCCAGTGCCGTAAGAAACACACAACATCCATGCCTCACCGGGATTCGAACCCGGACCCCTTACGGACGAATGATCAGAGGCCAGCGCCTTTGACCACTGCGCCACCGGGGCAGCTTTGAAGTCTTCATCAGCCGCCTCGGTGGCGCAGTGGTCTAAGCGATGGCCTCTGATTATTCGTCCGAACAGGGTCCGGGTTCGAATCCCGGTGAGGCATGGATGTTGTGTTTGTCTTACGGCACTGGCTCTCTCCCTTCCCTGGAACCAGTGATCCTAACTTAGGGACAGGCGACTGCTTATAGCCCATTGAGTTGCTCACGGTGGTCGTTAAAATTTCAATCAAAAAAAAAAAAAGTCTTCATCATGTTCTTCCAACCACTCTCGGACATTTCTCGCATTAGCCGCCCCGGTGGCGCAGTGGTCTAAGCGATGGCCTCTGATCATTCGTCCGAACGGGGTCCGGGTTCGAATCCCGGTGAGGCATGGATGTTGTGTTTGTCTTACGGCACTGGCTCTCTCCCTTCCCTGGAACCAGTGACCCTAAATCAGGGACGGGCGACTGCTTATAGCCCATTGAGTTGCTCACGGTGGTCGTTAAACCTCCAATCAAAAAAAAAAAAAAAAAAAAATTTCTCGCATTAAGGTTCTGGAATATCCCATTCGCTCCAGGGAAGACAATCAGCATGTACGAGGTGTGAAAATAACTGCGTTAAAAGGGTATTACAAGTATGAAGCGATTTCCACTATAGGTATGAAATGATTTTTTTTAACGTACCAGTTAGGTTCACTTTTTTAGTTTCCTGATTGGTGGTTTAACGACCACACATTTTTGTGACCATCTAGAGTAACCTCCGTGTGCAGCGCGGACAGCCACTAGACGGCCTGGGAGTGAGTCAAAAATGTGCTGGAAGGTGTTCACAGGTATGTGGAGCCATGCTGACTACAGTGCATTTGACAGCTGCTGGAGGGTGCGTGGTGGAGGATCTACAGAGCGAACAACACGATCGAGGAGGTCCCACAGATACTCAATTGGATTTAACCCTTTAACCGGCTGGAACGAATTAACTCGGGGTTAGCATAATGGACCGAAATGAGCTCGAACGGATATATCCAGTGTCTGAGACGCGCGCCAGGCTGGGAGGAATGAACCTGAGCATTAGAATGTGTTTGCCTTACCCTTAGCTTTGTTATTCAAAGTGGTCATTTAGGGGAAATAATTGGTACCAATATTTTTAAAATGATAACCTGCTGAAAGGGGTACAACAATGATGACAAATCCAAGAAGGGTGAGAGAGACTATGCTTGAATCATCTTTTTCTGCCTAGTGGCATGATATCCGTATCAGAAGGTCTGGACATCTAGACAATGACACCATGACACTGAGAAGAAACAGGCCCCTTTTTTCATTCCTTAGGTCATAGAACAGACTTGCAGAGAGCGTTAGAATAGAGGACTAGAACAAAGCGCTTCTCACCTGTGACAGATCTATGGCCATACTACTGAGATGATAAGGAGAAAGGCCACCCCGGTGGCGCAGTGGTCTAAGGCGTTGGTCTCTGATCATTCGTCCGTAAGGGGTCCGGGTTCGAATCCCGGTCAGGCATGGATGTTGTGTTTGTCTTACGGCACTGGCTCTCTCCCTTCCCTGGAACCAGTGACCCTTAAATTAGGGACGGGCGACTGCTTATAGCCCATTGAGTTGCTCACGGTGGTCGTTAAACTTCCAACCAAAAAAAAAAAAAAAAAAAAAATGGGGAAAGGAATTGTTCTGCCGTAGCTTTCGTCAAACCCGGCCGCTATATGAACATTAATGTTTGGTCAGCTCAGCAATTGTTAGGCACCATTTGGTTCAGATACATCTACCGCTTGAATGGTTAAGTCTGGGGAGTTTGAGGGCTAGAGAAGTACTTTGAAGTCGTCATCGTGTTCTTCCAACCACTCTCGGACATTTCTAGCAGTGTGACACGTCGCATTAACGTTCTGGAATATCCCATTCGCCACAGGGAAGACAATCAGCATGTGAAGGTGTACGAGGTGTGAAAGAATGGATTCATAACGACTTCGTTCCATAGTGTCTTCCACAGATATGAGTGGATCCAGTGAATGCCATGAAAACATTCCCCGGACCATAACGCTGCCCCCACCAGCTGATGTTCTTCCAGCAGTGGTGGAAGAGCGTTTGTTCTCCGATGTTTCTCGCCTTAAACACCAATGTTCATTCATTCGATGACGCAGAAAACGTGACTCATCGGAGATAGCCAACCCTTTGCCAGAGGTCCAATTCCGATACTGCCGTGCAAATGTAAGCCTTTTCTGCCGATGCACCTTCGTTTACATAGGTGCAGTTACCATCCCTGTGCATCGGAGCCCCATAAGTAGCAGGGTTCGCTGAACTGTCGTTTCAGAAACACTTCCGGTAGCCCCCTGATTCATTCAGCCAGTAAGTTGCTCTACTGTAGAATGTCGATCGGCCGTCACGCACCTTCGAAACCGACGTTCACCTCTCACATCAATGGCACGTATTGCTCCGCAGTTTCCACGTGACTTACTCGCAATGGTGCTACTGCTCCAATCACGATACACTTTAACCACCTCAACACGCGAACAGTTCCAAAACTGCGCTCTTCCAGAAATACTGCCACAGTTGGCCCGAAAAATGATGATCATCCCTTCTTGAAAATCTAATTAATCGCTCCTTTTATCCATGACAGCAACGAGTGATATTTGTTCAGAATGCCTACAGCACACCTTATGTACCCTCTAAGCCAGCTCACGACACGTGCCTTCTTTCATTGGATACGCGATGTTGACGTCAAAAGTCGAAGGTGGTCACAATAATGTGACTCAACTTTGTATAAATTTAGGGCCAGTGGTTCCAAGGAAGTGAGAGAGTCAGTGCCGTAAGAAAAAGACGAGATGCATGTCTCACAGTGATTCCATCCCGTAACAATCTCTGACGAAGTGTAAAAAGCCAGCGCTTTGACCACTGCGCTGCTAGTGCAGCTTATTCTTGTGATTCAATCAGACTGTTAAGAGAATGTTTGCACATTTTTAGAAGACTTTGCAGCATTATAATCAACGTATAAAATCAAATTATTTCTTTCATCATCTGGACTATGAACCTACATCTACACTGCTGGCCACCCAAAATGCAACAGCAAGAAGGACACGAGATAGCAAAGCCAGATTTACTGGACACATAACAACAGATACAAAGATGAAACAATTGAGCTTACAGGCCCGTGCGACTTTCGGAACACGCAGACATCAATAGTTCTTGTGGCCCCTATGACTGGAAATGACGGCCGCTACACGCCGCGGCATCGAACGAAAGAGGCTTTGGATGTGGGCTTAGTGTATGTCGGACCAGGCTGCTTCCACACGTTGCCATAGTTCATCAGGCGTAGCCGCTGCATCGAACGAAAGAGGCTTTGGATGTGGGCTTAGTGTATGTCGGACCAGGCTGCTTCCACATGTTGCCATAGTTCATCAGGCGTAGCCGCGGGTGGTGTTCGCCGGGCAACTCGGTTGCCGATCAGCGACCAGACGTGTTCGATGGGCGACATATCGGGAGAACATGCGGGCCACGGCAGCAGTGACACCTGTTGGGCCATGAAGAATTGTTGCACGATGCGTGCCACGTGTGTGCGCGCATTGTGCTGTTTAAACGTGGCCACTGGCAGATCCTGCAGGTAAGGGAGGACTACAGGCTCCAAAACATCGGAGATGTAGAGGTGGCTGTTAAGATGTACCGGCGATGCGTACCAGAGGGGAGCGGGTGTCATATCCAATTGCGCCTCAAACCATAAAGCCAGGCGACGGACCGGTATGGCGATGCATAATGCAGGCGGTATACAGTTTCTTGCCGCGGTGCTGCCGCACGCGGATCCGCCCATCGTGATGTTGCATACAGAAGCGGGATTCGTCGGACAAGACAATGTCTTGACATTCCGTAGTCCAGGTGCGGCGGTCAAGGGCCCACTGCCGCCGCTCTCACCGGTGGTGTAACATCAATGGTAATCGGGGCATTGTGCGCCGTGCGACAAGTCCCCGCTCCTGCCGACGACGTCGAACGGTACGTACTCACGCTTGTTGCGCAACCCGTCCGTCCCTCCTGCACCCACCGAATTCATACTCGCCTCACTGTGGCTGGATGTCGTCCCACACGGGCGCCGATGTCTCGGTACGATAAACCTCTGTCGCGATGAGCCATTATTTGTCCTCTGTTGAACTCCGAAACGTGCTGAAATGACTGCCATATTCTGCGACGAGGTGTCAGGAAGCTTCCCACGCACAGGTCCGGCAGCACAACACACTTCAACTACTTACACCCTGCCTTCTGTGCACCCTTCTTATAGAGCTTCTCGGCGGCGTGCCGGGCGCACATGATTTGCATATGCTCTGCAATGATAATCGTTTGCATGTCATCTCGCGGGCGACGCATGATTCGAATTTCAGGCCAATTGGATGCTTCCTTCTTGGTGTTGCATTTTGGGTGGCTAGCAGTGTACATCTAAAGTCACTCGGATCATTTTGTGTGTTCCAACACTTCATTAACCCTTTGACGACCATAACCTCTAAAACGTCCGTACATACAAACAGCCATAGCCACCCTGAGGCGCCTATCTAAAGTGAGTCAGATTTCCTACTGTTACTTGTTCCTCAAATTTTCTCGACTTATGAGAGATCAGCCGGAGTCGCCCTCAGTTACTATTGTTGTTATTAAACAAAAGAGGTGAAACAACAAATTCGGGCGTTATGGTATTTAGAGTGATACAAGATTTTTTGGTCATGGTCGTTAAAGGGTTAAACCCTAAGTGATACACGACTACCTCGTTTGCTTGTTTTATACCGTGATGACGTGCATTTTACCCTTTGGGGTGAGCTGTTTATATAACGTGGTAGACATATGACATATGTATGTCACCTGTAGATAAATGAGCTATTTATATGACGTTGCAGATATATGAGGTATTTATATGATGTGGTAGCTGCAATAATAAACATGCATAATATGTAAACAGAAAGACTGCCCTGTAGTTGTTTCACAAGAAGAGAAAGTGTATTATGAGCCATTTATGTGACGTAGCAGATGTACAGTATGAGCTATTTATGTGACGCGGTAAATGTATAAGCTATTTATGTGACGTACTAGACGTATGGGGAATTTAGGCGAAGTGGTAGATGTATTAATAAACAGATCCCCCTATATTGAAAAAGTCGCCAGGCACCCCTTCAAAAGCAAACGAACGAATACGCTGCGTTGTTAGGATGCACGGTACAGCTGCAAACGGTATGAAAACAAGTCTGCAGTTAACGTCATATCGCACTGTGAAGTTGAGTGAAAATGTCGCGGCGGGAGAAAACTGACTTTCAGAAAGGAAAGATTAGTGGGTTGTCCATAAAAGAAACCGAGAGGTGTTTAAAAATACCCAAGTCAACTGTTTTGTACTGAATAAGTGGAATACACATGGCGTGCCTGAAAGCAGCAAAACGTACCGGAATACCTAAGAAAATCAGTGATAGAGTACGTCGAAGCCTCAGGAGAGTCGTTACAGCTAATCGACGCAGTACTGCACAAGACTTCAGTGTACAGGGGAGTAAAAATGTTGGAATCTCGGTATGTTTTTTTTTTTTTTTTTTGATCGGAGGTTTAACGACCACCGTGAGCAACTCAATGGGCTATAAGCAGTCGCCCGTCCCTAATTTAGGGTCACTGGTTCCAGGGAAGGGAGAGAGCCAGTGCTGTAAGACAAACACAACATCCATGCCTCACCGGGATTCGAACCCGGACCGGAATCTCGGTATGTGCACGTACAATTCGCAGAGAACTTCATTCCATGGGTTACGGTTGTGGTGTGGCTGGCTGCTCCTAAGCCTTTCATATCCACTCGGAATGCTACTCGTCGTTTAACATGGTGTAAAGAACATTTATCGCGAACCGTAGATCAATGGAAACGGGTCCTATGGACTGATGAATCCAGATACACGATCCACCAGTCCGTGTGTGGGTATGGCGGTAGCGGGGGAGGGACGCTATTTACCACAGTGCACTGTTCCTATTGTCAAGAGTGGAGCTGGCAGTGTACTCGTGTGGGGGTGTTTTTCGTGTTATGGTCCCGGCCCATTGGTTATGGTGGACAAACCTGTTAACCAGCATGTCTACCTCGATCTTCTGGACAATTATTCCCTACCAAATCTGTGGCAATTCTATGGAACCGAGCCTTGTTGGTACCAGCAGGATAATGCACCGAGCCTTAAAGCAAGGATTGTTACGGCGTGGTTTGACGATAATTCCGTATCGTGTGTGGACTGGCCAGCACAGAGCCCTGATCGTAATCCCATACAGAACCTATGGAATGAATTAGCGCCGCACAAGAAGTTTAAAACCAAGGCCTAGTACTTAGCAACAGCCAGAGGCAGCATTATGTACTGAATAGAAGCGCATACTTATCGCTGTGTTCCAAAACCTTGTCGAAAGCCTGTCTCGAATTGTCAGTGGATGCATTAAGGCCAAAGGTGGAGCGACACCGTACTAATGTATGTCAATAAGTGCTTTGTTGTGTTTCTCTTCTAGGTGTCCGGTGACTTTTGTCAATATTGTGTTTAGTAATTATATGTAAACAGAAAGACTGCTCTGTAGGTGTTTCACAAGAAGAGGAAGTATGAGCTATTTACCGTATTTTTTGGTGTATAAGGCGTCCCCTACTTTTTCGAACCGAGAATTAAGATATCTTTATTTTTATTACGAAAAAGTACAAATCTGAAAATTTTTAGAAATTAAGTAATATCATTGAAGCATATTTAGAAATTAGGTAATATCACAGACAATATATAATATCTGTAGTAATATATAAAAAAAAGAAGTTTGAAAATTTGTTATTTAGAAATTAAGTAATGTTTTTAAAATACAAACTATGAAATTATGTAACGCTTTCTTCAACACTATTAGTTCCAGACGTATCACTTTTTTCAACTTCAACTGTATCACTGCTGTCGTATGAGTCACTGTCTGTATATATTAGATCATCCTCAGTTCCACCCATGGTTTTGCTGATTCCACATTTCTTGAAGGACTTCACAACCACCTCTTGCTTGACTCCATTCCATGAGTTTAGGACCCAGTTGCAGACCTCAGTAATGGTTGGTTTTTTCACTCTCCCTGTCGGTGTCAAGTTATTACATGCTCTTTGCATCCATTTATTCCATTCCTTCATCAGCGCTTTGAAGGGCTTGTTGGTGGAAACATCTACAGGCTGTAGCTGACCTGTAAGTCTACGAGGAATAATTGCTTGTAAGTCGTGGTGTGGAGAGGGGATAACAGGTACTGGCAGTTTTGCCGCGGTAACTGCAGGGTTCTCTCAACCGGGTACCCCCGTGTATAAGACGACCGCCAATTTTTGGTCTAAAAATTTTGGAAAAAAATATCGTCTTATACACGGAAAAATACGGTATGTGACGTAGTAGATGTATAAGCTATTTATGTGACGTGGTAGATGCATGAGCTATTTATGTGGTGTGGTAGATATATGGGCTATTTATGTACGTACTAGATGCATTAATATGAGCAATTTAGGCGACGTTGTAGATGTATGAGCTGTTTATGTGACGTAGTAGATGTATAAACTATTTATGTGACGTGGTAGATGAATAAACTATGTGACGTACCTGCCAGCAGGACGCACACGACATAAAAAGGCAGATAGCAGTCAGAACGAACGTCCGCGTAGCTCAATTGGTAGAGTGACTTATTCCGGAATGAGGAGATCCGGGTTCGAGCCCCGGCGTGGACAAAAATGGCGGAGAAATTTACTTCGTTATAATGGCGCCCGAACTTTCCGGATGACCCGGCCGTTCAAAATCTCTCAATGGGGTGATGTTCTTTCCACACCGCGAGATACGAAAAATAAGGGAATCCCTTCTCTAGCGCTTCGAAAAATACATGTGTGACGTTGTGTTCCACACACCAGATTTACTGGGAGTTCTCAAGTGCACGTTCTACAGTGGATGGCTGCCTACGACGATTCATGGTCACGGCTGACCCGTGGGCCATGCCCCCGGCCCTCTTTCGGGGGGGGGGGGAGATGTGACGTACCTGCCCGCAGGACGCACACGACATAAAAGCAGATAGCAGTCAGAACGAACGTCCGCGTAGCTCAATTGGTAGAGTGACCTTTTCCGGAATTAGGGGATCCGGGTTCGAGCCCCGGCGTAGACAAAAATGAGTGAGAAATTTACTTCGTTATAACTATTTATGTGCCGTGGTAGATGTATTAATTAACAGGCATAGTAATTATATGTAAACAGAAAGACTGCTCTGTAGTTGTTTCACAAGAAGAGGGAGTATAGTATGAGCTATTTAAGTGACGTGGTAGATGTATGAGCTCTTTATGTAAGGTGTTAGATGTATAAGCTATTTATGTAGCGTGGTAGATGAATGAGATATTTATGTGACGTGGTAGATATATGAGTTGTTTATATGACGTCGTATATATGTTAATAAACAGGTATAGTAATTATATGTAAACAGAAAACTGCTCTGTAGTTGTTTCACAAGAAGAGGAAGTGTAACTTACTTTAATTTAAAAAAGGGATTTCATGTTCAGAGAATAAATCTAGAAGCCATTGGCATGTTTGTTAAAATTAGTCCTCCGTAACATGAACACATCTGTACCACTGGAAAGCTATTTGAATACTTTTGAACTTCAGTTGTTCTTTGAAGATATCTCGAACTTTTCCCGGTTTGTTTCACGCATAGAAATCTCAGCCGAAGACTCTCTTCGCATCTTTTCTCTATATATTTACTTTCCAAAGTTTTATCCTCTGAAATTTTACCAGCCTTGTGGCTGAAACGCATTTGCATTTTCCCCTTTTCGTTCAAAATTCGAAAACGAGGGAAAGCTCTTTTCCTCAAACCCAGTAATGTACTTCCCATCTTTCTCAAAGACTTATCGTTCTTTAATTGGGTTACGTTTACGTAACGGTCGGAAAGAATCCATCATTTTAACGCCGAGCTCTAAAATCACACTGATTTCCATTCGCACGTTTCTACTCGCATCTTTTCATTTCATTATTTCTTTTTTTTTTACTTCTTATCTCTGTTTCATCGTTCCCGCTTTTCATCTTAAAGAAATTAAAGTCACTGTTGTTTCCTGCTTCCTTTGCTTGCAAAGGCGAAAATGCAAAGCCTTTTATATTTCTTTTTAATTTGCGAACATTTCGATTTTCTTCCCCCCCTCCCTCCCCCATGGCTGTTTTGTGCTTGTTTCATTCTCGACTCGTTTTACCTTTGCCATTACGCCATTGATCTGTTTAGAATCCTAAAAAGAATCTCTCCCCCCGCACCCTCCCTCCTCTCTCGCCGCTTGGAGTAAGCAAACATAGATGAAACTAAAAAGCAACATTTTTTTTCATCGTAAATATGTAAATGTTTATAATGCAATGACTACCTTAGATTCTTTCAAAGGCTCTCACATTGCAAAACGTAATTCCAATATTAATTCGAAGTAACATTTTTTCGAGAATCCATTTCGTGAGAAAATAAATGTTGGTGACATCACGTTTGTGTCACACAGAAGCTTAGCTGATGCTGATTTTCATTCATTAAGAAGAATTTAATTTGCAGTATTATCACTACGAAAATTTAACAAAAACGTGTTTGAAAGCACACCCACGTCGTCTTTACCGGCTGTGCAAGTTCTTCAGCTGCATATACCTACACCGATGCAAATAATTCAATTAAGCAAAATAAGAAGTCAAACGCAGTAAAACTTCTTTCATTCCATCTAACTGGTGCTATCGGAAAATCGAAAATTACGGATAATCGAGAACACTCTGTATTGGTTACCGCCAGAGGATTTACTTGGTGTGTCTGCGTCAATTATTGCGCCCCATCGGTCCTTTCGGTTAGGTTATTTCTTTGTTCCGGGTATAGTGACAACCATGAGCGACTCTAAGGGATAATAGCAGTCCCCCGTCCCTAATTTAGGGATATTAATCTCTAATAATGCATCCGAGAATGGTCCGGATTCAAATACCGACTGAGGTATGAATGGTGTGTTTGTCCTGCGGGTCTAGCTCTCTCCCTTCCCTGGAACCAGTGACCCTAAATTAGGGACGGGCGACTGCTTATAGCCCATTGAGTTGCTCACCGTTGTCGTTAATCCTCCAATGGACATTGTGTTGGTCTTACGCACTGGCTCTTTCATTTCCCTGGAACCAGTGACCCTAAATTAGGGACGGGCGACTGCTTATAGCCCATTGAGTTGCTCACTGTTGTCGTTATTCCTCCAATGGTCATTGTCTTTGTCTTACGGCACTGGCACTTTCATTTCCCTGGAACCAGTGACATTAAATTAGGGATGGGCGACTGCTTATAGCCCATTGAGTCGCTCACCGTTGTCGTTAATCCTCCACTGGACATTGTGTGTGTCTTACGGCACTAGTTCTTTCATTTCCCTGGAACCAATGGCATTAAATTAGGGATGGGCGACTGCTTATAGCCCATTGAGTCGCTCACCGTTGTCGTTAATCCTCCAATGGACATTGTGTGTGTCTTACGGCACTGGCTCTTTCATTTCCCTGGAACCAGTGACACTAAATTAGGGATGGGCAACTGCTTATAGCCCATTGAGTTGCTCACCGTTGTCGTTAATCCTCCACTGGACATTGTGTGTGTCTTACGGCACTAGTTCTGTCATTTCCCTGGAACCGGTGACCCCACATTAGGGACGGATGACTACTTATAGCCCATTGAGTTGCTCACCGTTGTCGTTATTCATCCAATAGACATTGTGTTTGTCTTACGGCATTGGCTCTTTCATTTCCCTGGAACCAGTGACCCTAAATTAGGGACGGGTGACTGTTTATAGCCCATTGAGTTGCTCACCGTTGTCGTTAATCCTCCAATGGACATTGTGTTTGTCTTACGGCACTGACTCTTTCATTTCCCTGGAACCAGTGACCCTAAATTAGGGACGGGCGACTGCTTATAGCCCATTGAGAGTCTCACGGAGGTCGTTAAAACCTGCAATGAACAAAAAAAGGGGGACCAAAAGTCATGGATAACAGTATGCAAATTTTTAACAGGCGCTGCCGTCGCATAAAAGCTTTGACGCACGCCACGTTTTGTATCAGTTGCGAGGATTAATCGCGTGAGTCCCGCCAGTTCGATTATGGCAAGCCGCCGTGAATTATCGGAGTTTGAACTAGGCATGGTAGTGAGGGACCAGACGAATGGGACATTCAATTTCCGAAGTTGTGCGAACATTCAACATTCCTCGATCCACCGTGTCACGTGTGCACTGATAATATTTTATGAAAGGCACTGCCACTTACTGTGCACAGCGCAAGTGGCCGACCACGAATGACCGTGACAAGCGGTGTCTAACCAGGATTGTTCATGCTAACAGACAAGCGACACTGCCTCAAATAACATTTAATCCAGGAGGTACCAGAGACATATCCATCAGACAAGAGCAGCGTAATGTAGCATTCAAGTTGTACGCAAGCAAAAGACCTACCAGAGTGTCTTTGTTAAAACCACGGCATCGGAAACAGGGCCTTACTTGGGCTTGTGAACACGGTAACTGGACCCTGGAAGACGCAACATGTGTTGCGTCTTCCAGCTGATTGTATGGTTCGGGTGTGGCGCAAACCCCACGAAGCTATGGACCCAAGCTGTCAGCAAGGCACTGTGAAAGCTGGTAGTGGTTCCATACATGTGTTAGGTGTATTAACGTGGCACGGTTTGGGTCCTCTGGTCCTGGTAAGCACGTCATTAACCAGTAATCGCTTTGTTGCTCTTCTGGGTGACCATTTGCAACCCTTCATGGACTTCATGTACCCCAACAACGATGGGATCTCCCAGGCGGACAATGCACCATGTTATCAGACCCAAGTTATCCAAAATTGGTTTGAAGTGTATTCTAGACAGTTCTACGGATGGTGTGGCCTCCACGTTCGTCCGACATGAACCCAAAAGAGCACTTATCGGACGTGGTGGAAAGGTCCATTTGCACCCAAAATCTTGCATTTACAAATACCAGGGAACTATGGGTGACTATTCCGACGGCATGGCTCAACATCACTCCAGAAGTGTTCCGGCGACTGGCGGAATCGATGTCTAATCGAGTTGCTGCACTTCGCCGGGCTAGAGGAGGTTCTACACGATACTAGGTACGTATCCCATGACTTTTGGCACTTCAGTGTATTAGTCTGATCTATTCAGACGGCATGGCTCAACATCTCTCCAGAAGTCCTCCGGCCACTTGTGGAATCGATGCCACGTCGAGTTGCTGCACTTCGCCGGGCTAGAGGTGGTCCTACACGATACTAGGTACGTATCCCTATGAATTTTGGCACTTCAGTGTATTAGTCTGATCTATTCCGACGGCATGGCTCAACATCTCTCCAGAAGTCTTCCGGCCACTTGTGGAATCGATGTCTAATCGAGTTGCTACACTTCGCCAGGCTAGAGGAGGTCCTACACGATACTAGATAAGTATCCCATGACGTTCGTCACTTCAGTGTAAAACTTCGACTGGCCGCCCCGGTGGCGCAGTGGTCTAAGCGATGGCCTCTGATCATTCATCTGAACGGGGTCCGGGTTCCAATCCCGGTGAGGCATGGATGTTGTGTTTGTCTTACGGCACTGGCTCTTTCCCTTCCCTGGAACCAGTGACCCTACATTAGGGACGGGCGACTGCTTATAGCCCATTGAGTTGCTCACGGTTGTCGGTTAAACCTCTAATCAAAAAAAAAAACTTCGACTGTTTGTTCAGCGTTTATTTTTTTTTTTTTGATTGGAGGTTTAACGACCACCGTGAGCAACGCAATGGGCTATAAGCAGTCGCCCGTCCCTAATTTAGGGTCACTGGTTCCAGGGAAGGGAGAGAGCCAGGACCGTAAGACAAACACAACATCCATGCCTCACCGGGATTCGAACCCGGACCCCTTTCGGACGAATGATCAGAGGCCATCACTTAGACCACTGCGCCACCGGGGCGGCTCAGCGTTTATAGCACGCCTTTTGTAAAAGAAGATCGTGCTTATGTTATCGGTTTGTCCGTCTGTACCCACGATATCTCTGCAACTATTAGTCCGATTTGAAAAATTCTTTTTGCATTGGGAAGCTTGAAATATGTGAATGATGATCATTTATTTCGGGGTTTCTTTGCAATGTACAATTTCGCCGCTAGAGGGTATAAACGCAGATCATGTCGAATTGAAAAATACGTTTTATTCCACATATTTGCTTCTAAACATCCGATTGAAAAAATCTTTTATCTTTCGATTCCATTTACGCTGAAGAGTATTTTAGATACAGTTACGTTTTCAAATTACTCATAGATTTCCCTCTAGGGGGCGTAAAAGTAAATTACATTGTTCCCGATAACTCTTCTTCTAAAGCTCCGATATGAAAACTTTTTTCTTCAGCGGATACACCTCCTGATGGAATATCCTTTGCATATAACTTCTAATTTTCGGTAATAAATATGTTTGCCACCAGGGGGCGTAAGTGTTAATTTTTGTTTCTGATGTACTTGCCATAAACTCTGAACTTCTAAAATATCGATTTAAAAAAATTATTTCGTGGACTGATGCCACTCACATCGAAAAACCTTTTTGGAATATTTTCTTCTTAAAATATTCCACAGTTTCTCCGCCAGGGGCCGTAATGTATATATTATTTTTGTCAATATCTCTACTTCTAGGAGTCGGATTTGAAAAATTACTTCTTTGTTGGATGGTGTTTTCAGTGTGACATGATATTTATATAATTTCAAAATTTTCAAGTAATTCATGGACTATCCGCTAGGAGGCGTAGCAGTAAATTACGTTTTTTCCTATATCTCTTCTTCTAAATCTCCGATTTGAAAACTTCTTTCTGCACCGGATACAGCTACTAATGGGAAATCGTTTGCACATAATTTCTATTTTTTGTAAAAAAATGGTTTGTCCATCAGGGGCCGTAAATCTTAATTTCCGCTTCTGATGTATTTGCAGCAAAATATGAGCTTCTAAATTTTCGATTGGAAAAAACGCCTTTTGTAGACCGATACTACTCTTTTTGACAAATCTTTTGGAAACATTTTCTTCTTAAAATAATGCATGGTTTCTACGCCAGGGGGCGTAGATGTACATTTTAGTTTTGTCAGTATCTTTACTTCTAAGAGTCCGATTTGAAAAATTCCTTCTTTGTCGGATAGTGTTACCGATGCGAAATGTTTTTCCTATAAATTAAAAATTTTCAAGTAAATCATAGACTTTCCGCTAGGGGCACAATAGTAAATTGCGTTTTCAGCGTTATTTCTGCTCCTAAAATTCCGATTTGAAAAAAACTTACTGTATCGCATACAAGACCTGATGGAAAATATTTTTCACATAATTTCCAATGTTTGGTAAACAATGGTTTGGCCATCAGGGAGCATAAGTGTTAATTTCTGCTTCTGATGTATTTGAAGCAAAATCTTGGATCCTGAAAACTCGACTATTTTTTTTTTTTTTTGGCCGATACCGCTCATATGGATAAAACTTTTGAGAATACCTTCTCCCTAAAATAATGTATGGTTATCCCACCAGGGGATGTAGAGTCACATCTTATTTTTGTCGATATCTCTGTTTCTAAGAGTCCGATTTGAAAAATTCTTTCTGTGTTAGAGAGCGTTTACGGTGCGAAATATTTCTCATATAAATTCATGTTTTTCTTAACGCACATGTCTGCAACCAGAGGGCGAAATCTAACGATTCCGTTTACAGCAATATCTGAGGGATTAAAAACCCCAGTGGAAAACTTCTTTCTTCTGTCAGATACTTATTGTTTTCCATACCAGTTCCATTGACTTTGAATAGCTTTGATAAATTTAATTTGCGTGAGAACGGATTCAAAAGATGTGCTTATTACCCGAAAATTCGGTGTCATCTTTCTTGTTTCCACTAGTTTCGGACCTTCAGTACCACAAGAAACGGACCAAATGCAGTTTCTCGTGGGTCGCAGTAATCATAGCTCACAGAAAATATTCGACAACGTGAATGACTTTCTTGTAGTGCGCAATGTATGCTCAAGAGCTCCTTCATTTCTGAATGTATACAACTAACATCCCTGAACATTTTGAGGATGAAATCTAGGGAAACACAACGGCCGTTCCATAACAACTTAGGGTAAAAGCACACGAAATGATGAAGCAGAAAAATATGTGTTATCCTTTCTCAAAGTATCTTCCCTCGGATGATATGCAACGGTCACATCATTCAATCCACTTTTCAAAGCATGTGGCAAGAGTATTTTGTAGGAACTGCGTTAGCGACCCCTGTACAACTTCAATAACGTCATCATCTGTGTTGAATGTTGCGCCACGGAACTTCTCATCCATTATTGGAAACAAGCTGAATCGCACGAGGATAATGTCAGGACTGTGGCATGATTTCAATACTGCATTTCGTAAGAAACACTTGAACACAAGCAGGCACATGTGTGCGGGCGTTGTCATGGTGTAAAGTCATCTTCACCAACAGTTTCAGTCAATCAACCAAAATGTGTCGTCGCAGACGCTTTAAGACTGAAGTGCAATACTCAGCAGTGACAGTAATTTGTCGAGGAACGGCATGCTGGTAGACTATACTTTTATGATCAAAGAAAATTATCATCATCACCTTCTCAGCTCATTTGGTTTGGCGGACCTTTTACGGAGGAGACGAGCCTGAGTGTTTGCAGACACTCGTTGTCCGCTTTGTAAGGGGGTCGAAATAGAGGACTTATCTTTCATCGGCAGTTATTACTGCGTTTAGAATGTTTGGATCCTTTGCAATCATTTGTATCCACTCATGACACACCTGAACTCTGGCTAAAAATTGCTCTCTCGTCAGGTGATGAGGAACCCATCTGGAACACTCACAATGCAGCAGTAATTTGTCGCGCAGAATGCGGAATACCGACGTTTTTGAAATATTAGTTGACGTCGCTATGTCTTCACACGTCATTCGTCAATCATCTTGCGGTATTACCCAACCACTGTTAACAATACGCTCCGTAACAGCACTTGCATGTCGACTAGGCCTAGGAGAGAGTTCAGCCTACAAACGCCCTTTTTGAAATCGTGGTGCCATCTAAAAATCGTTGGCTCACGCAAGCATTTATCTTTGTAAGCTTTTAAATCAATTGTTTCTGAAGCCGGTTTTGCCCAAACGATAGCAAAATTTTACAGCACAACGCATTTCACTTCTTAACTCTGAATCACTCACCTCCATAGCTGCATGGCGAAATGCAAACGTACCTTAAACAACTGCGCAATAAAGAAAACCAGAATCGTCTGCCATGGCTAATAACTGTTGCCATAGTTACTTCCTTAATTCAGTTAGTCGTCTGCGCGGTTGTTTTTCCCTTTTGCACCGTTGCCAACACACAAAAAAAACTTTCCGTTTTTATGGAACGGTCTGTGCATATCACAGGCAAATTCTGTAAATGGACAAATGACTAAAAGTATGGCGTGAAAAAAAACTGATTTAGAAACTGGTGCGAAAGTTTCAACTCCAATTTTAATCAGATTGTAAGCAATGAGATTTACGCCCCCTCTAGGGCTGCCCTCCCGCCTGACCCGCTGCGGTTACGCCTATGGTTACCACTCATAGTTAAATAAGGTTAACGTAATGCGCATGCCTGCCACTGAATTAGGAACATTTATTCAACACCGGATTGGACCTCTTTTAGCCAGAATTAAAGAATGTATGCGGTTTGGCATACATTCTTCAAGGTGTTGGAGGGCATGTTTGTCTACAGCGTATCAGGCGTTCACCAGACAATCCTTCAACTGACCTTCATCGACTTGTAGGCTTCGTGCTAAACCTGGTTTGTATCCCTTATCTTTATGGCATCTACACTACTGGCCACCCAAAATGCAACACCAAGAAGGACACGAGAGAGCAAAGCCATATTTACTGGACACATAACAACAGATACAAAAATGAAACGATTGAGCTTACAGGCCCGTGCGACTTGCGGAACACGCAGACATCAATAGTTCGTGTGGTCCCCATGGCTGGCAACAATGACCGCTACACGCCGCGGCATCGAACGAAAGAGGCTTCGGATGCGGGCTTGCGGTATGTCGGTCCAGGCTGCTTCCACACGTTGCCAGAGTTCATCAGGCGTAGCCGCGGATGGTGCTTGCATGCCCACTCGGTTACCGATCAGCGACCAGACGTGTTCGATGGGTGACATATCGGGAGAACAGGCGGACCACGGCAGCAGTGAAACCAGGTGGGCCGTGAAGAATTGTTGCACGATTCGTGCCACGTGCGGGCGCGCATTGTCCTGTTAAAACGTGGCCGCTGGCAAGTCCTACAGGTAAGGGAGGACTACAGGCTCCAAAACGTCGGAGATGTAGCGGTGGCTGTTGAGTGAACCGGCGAAACATACCAGAGGGGTGCGGGTGTCATATCCAATTGCGCCCCAAACCATAATGCCATGCGGCGGACCATTATGACGGTGCATAATGCAGGCGTCATACAGTCTCTCACCGCGGTGCCGACACACGCAGATCCGACCATCGTGGTGTTGCAGGCAGAAGCGGGATTCGTCAGAGAAGACCATGCCGGGCCAATTCCGTAGTCCAGGTGCGGCGTTCAACGGCCCACTGCCACCGCACTCACAGTTGGTGTAACGTCAATGGTAATCGGAGCAATGGGCACCGTGGAACACGTCCCCGCTCCTGCAGACGACGTCGAACGGTACGTGCTGACACAGGTTGTTGCGCAACACACCCTAGTTCCTGCGCTAACGTTCGTGATGTGGCGGTGCGAGCTGTCAATACACAACGCACAACATGCCGGTCCTCTCGTTCGGTTGAGTGCTGCGACGGCAGCAATCTCTCGCGTCGGTCCGTCCGCCCCTCCTTCATCCACCGAATTCACATTCGCCTCACTGTGGCTGGATGTCGTCCCACACGGGCGCGGATGTCTCGGTACGATAAACCGCTGCCGCGTTAAGCCAATATTTGTCCTCTGTCGAACTCCGAAACGTTGTGGAATGACTGCCGTATTCTGCGACGAGGCGTCAGAAAGCTTCCCACGCACAGATCCGGCAGCATGATCATATGTAGAGGTTATTAGAAAGGGAGTGTCCGACCCCAGGTCTTAAACAACCCTTAGAAATAGGAAACTAGGAGATTTGGGCTAGAGCGCCCGACTCTAGGAAAGTGACACGGAAGCGAAGTAGAAAAGGGGTGGAAGACGCCCTTATTTATTACCGGATGGGCCAGTACATGGGGTCCGACGGTTTAACGTGCCCATCCGACGCACGGCGGGTATTTAGTGGATCGAGCGTTCGTACCTGCCAGGGATCGAACTTGAGGCCCTTCCCGTGGCAGTCATGAACTTTGCCCACTCGGCCACCCGCGGCCCTAGATCCGGCAGTACAACACACTTCCACCTCTTACACCCCGCCTTCTGTGCTCCCTTCTTATAGTGTTTCTCGGTGGCAGGCCGGGTGCACATTATTTGCATATGCCATGAAATGCTAATCGTTTGCATGCCCTCTCGCGGGAGACGCATGCTGCGAATTTCAGGACAATCGGATGCTTCCTTCTTGGTGTTGCATTTTGGGTGGCCAGCAGTGCAATTGGTTAGGGTCCGCGCTAAAAGGAAGATAGGAAATTGAGTCGATATGTTATCTTTACACTTGACCAAATCCAAAGCGCGGACTAAAAAATTGCAAGACTAAAAAGTGGCATCTGACCGAGAATGTATCGGTTAACACAGTTCGGGATGAATGACTGTCGGTTAACATAGTCCCGCTGCCCCGTTGGGGCAGTGGTCTAAGCGATGGCCTCTTATCTTTTGTCCGAAACGGGTTCGGGTTTGAATCCCGGTGAGGCATGCATGCTGTGTTTGTCTTACGGCACTGGGTGTCGCCCTTCCCCGGAAACAGTGACCCTAAATTAGGGGCGGGAGACTGCTTATAACCCATTGAGTTGCTCACGGTGGTCGTTAAACCTCCAAACAAACAAAAAAAAACGATCGCAGAGAAACAATTTATAACTCGCTGAGTGAGGGTGGAAATTTACAAAGAAAAGCGGCACCTAAGACAGAGGTGTCGGTTAAAAGTCTTCCGGATAAATGAATATTGGTTAAAACAGGGTTCCGAATGAATTACACACAGAATTCTAGGCGGGAAATTACAGAAGTAGAAAACGTCACCTAATAGTGGATATATCGGGTAACAAGGTTCTGAATAAACGCGTGTTGGTTAACAGAGATTTCCTATTAAACACTTGACCACTCAAGGAGCGTTAACGGAAATATACAAAACCAAAAAATAATACAGAACACGGAAAACATCAATCAACAGAGTTCCGGATAAGCGAATATGGGTTAAAACCGAGTTCCGAATGAATTGCCAGCAGGGTACTCTTCAAGCTGGTGGGGGTGGCATTCTCGTCTGGGGACTGTTTACGTGAACTAAAATGGGACCCCTGGTACGTGTGACTTCGTCTCTCACAGGTCAACGTTACTGGGATATCCGGGACGACCATTTGCTCCCGTTTGTGCGTCTTCAAAATCCCACTGGGGACCACATCCTGCAACAAGACAAATGCGGCTCCCGAATTGCATCTGAATGGTTGGATGAACACTCCACCGACGTGACCTCTCTTCCTTGCCCAGCTAGGTCACCTGACCTTAATCCCATCGAGCACATCTGGGATGCCATCGAGAGAGATGTTCGAGGCTCTGACCCCCTCCATCAAATCTTCGTGAACTGTGGGTGCTTCCGGTGTCTTGTCGCGTCCATGCCGAGACGAATCGCCGCCGTCATCAAGGCGAAAGGTGGTGCTACACGTTACCATACAGGTATCTTAATTAAATTGCTCTTCAGTGTACATCACATTGGTAGGCTTTTCACCTGCGTGCAATGCGACATGCTCTGAAAGGGACTTTTCTGAGCAAACTGTTTAGAACATACATCACATTGGTAAGTCTTTCCACATTCGCACATAAGCATATGCTGTGAAAGATTACTTTTTCGAGCAAACTGCTTGAAACATGCATCACATTGGTAAAACTTTTCACCTGTGTTCATTAGCACATGTTCTGAAAGATGACTTTTCCGAGCAAATTATAAATTTTTAGAAAAGATGACTTTTCCGAGTTTCTATTAGAATTTTTTCCTCTGTGAGCACAACAAAATATACTGTTCAGTGCCATTCTGTCAATCAAAATGGGAAATTAAGCTGGTCGTGATTGCAGGGGAATTCGTGAAAAGAAATTTGAATGTCCTTAACATTCTTTTTTTTATCTAATTTACAGAATGGCACTAAACAGTATGACATTTTGTTGTGCTAAAAGTGGAAATAATTCTTCTATAAATAGATAGAAACTAATGTTTAACGCACATGCAAGCTTCTTAGAACCGCCGAAATGCAGCGCCATCTAGCGGCAAATGTATTCGCAAGGGCTGTCATGGAGCTGCGTGCAATGTGCAAGTGATATCTGTGGAGGCTGGTTTTGGTTACAAGAGTTCCTGATAAACAGGTGTCGTTTAAGAGAGAGTTCCGAGTGAACGCTCGTCCACACGAAGAGTTCGAGCGGAAAATTACAGAAATAAAAAATGTCCCCTAACACTTGACGTGCCTGTTAACACCGCACCGGATTAACGAGTGTCTTTCAGTGGAGCTCCAGATAAACTCTTTCCCACTCGCGAAACGACACTGAAATTTGCAAAAATAAGTAAATTGACACTTAATATGGGATGCGTCCGTTGACATTAGAGTTCCGGAAGAACAAGCGCCATTTAAAAGGGGTTTTACCCTATTTTAATTCATTGTCTTTAATAAACTTTCGTTTAAAAGGGGTTTTTTCTCTTTATTTTTCCATTGTCTTTAATAAAATTTTCGTTTAAATGGGGTTTTACCCGATATTTTACCATTGTCTTTAATAAAAAAACTTTCCATACAGAAAGTACATTTTGCGGTAACTCATCAGACTTTGTAAGATACAAAATAAGGTACACATTGGTCATAATAAATATCGCAACCTCCAATTTTACACTTTACCGTTTTGGAGTCAGCTAAGCGTCAATAAGGTCACTTCTAATTGCTATACAGACATATCTGATGGTTGATGATGATGACGACATTGTATATCGCATGTATTTTTGAAACTGTGGAACAGGATGTTTCTTCTCTTTCTTCTCCATTTTGTGCGCGAGCTGTTATACTCGTATATTCCGTAAGAAACCGGGTACTTAATTAATTGTACAGGTAATTGTACGATGTTTATGTATTAGTCTGAGTGGTCCTTAAGATAAAAGTTATATAGCTATCAAGAGTAAATGTTATATTCAGAAGTTTTGTGAAATGTAAAACAGTACATTGTACGGTGAAAATCCTCCAAATACGTGGCGTCAGTAAATAAATAAATACATCGCTCTATCCACGTTCCAGAAACACATAGCAACCGAAAAATTGTTTTCAGCCGCCGCCGCGGAATCGAACCACGGATCTCTCGATATCTAGCCGAGCGCGTTAGCTTTACACCACGGTGGCCAACAATCCGCGGTGCTATGTGTGTTTTTAAGTCAGCTTCTGACATCATAAATCCGTAAGATGGGCTCAGCTACTGAGACGTCTCCATCTGGTGGGCATTAACGGCACTGGCTATATATAGCAGTTATTTCAAAATATACTTTATTGGCAAAAACATAGAGAATACAGGCGTACCACATATGGCAAAATAAACAACAAAACAATGAGAGATACTGATCAAATATTACAGGTGAATGTGATACGGCAGTCATCTAAGGATGACAAAACGTTAAAATCATTAATAAGGAACAACATATGCTTGAGGAAGATGATGCACAAGCAAAAGTAATGATTAATTAATAAAGCATGTGATGACGTGCAGAGTGAAAGCAGAGCACAAAACAACAGGTAAATATATTTACAAGAACATGGCTGTACAACGCAGTGTACAAAAAGAAGGGAACATGTAAAACACAACAAAAGCATATACTACGATAAAGGTACAGAAGTTCCCACAATCGAGGAAACCACACGATATGTGACAAAAACATGATAAGTATTACAAAACATAGTGGAAATATAGCAGTTAAATCCAAAGGACGAGAACCAAGGTCAAAATCTTCTAAATACGTGGCGTCAGTAAATAAATAAACAAAAACAATTTTTCGGTTGCTATGTGTTTCTGGAACGTGGAAAGAGCGATGTATTTATTTATTTAAGTGCATTGTACTTTCTCTTTAAGATAATTGAAAGTTATTTGTCAATTGTTAAAAAGATCTCAAACTAAAAATCATTCTGTTGCTTTGAAAAATCACGGTGAAAAAAATACGTAATTTGTAATAAGACCTCCTACAGAAAAAATAAAATTAATACAAACGTATTTAAAAAATAAAAATCTCCAAAATAAAATAAAATGACGCAATCCCTCACATTAATGGAGAATAATTTCATCGCCCAATTAGTTTTACCTTGAACGTGAGTCCGATTCCTGTGCCTTTCTGGCTTAGTGGTTAAGACGTGCATGCTTGAATCCAAACAACCTGGTACCGATCCCCACCACCGACATTAAAGGTTTCTCTCGCATAAGGACTGAAATATTCAGCGTGTTAGATTTTGCAAAATTTCTTTCCAAATACGAAAAAACTTGAAACTGAATTTGTAGAAATAAACGGAATTACCGACTGCGGAAAATCTGTGGAAATACGGAATTTAAAAAAAAACGGGAACTTTTAAAAACGGAAATTTTGTTAAAAAGCGGACAGTTACAGGAAACTTTGCTACACGTTATTTTCAGAAATGTTCCCTCAATCCACGCCATTTATTGTTTACCGTGTGAATCAGCGGTAGCGCACGCGGCTTCCGCTGAAACAACTTCGGTTCGAATCCCACCAGGACCCCAAGGAAGTATTCTCTGAAGAAAGGGCTGAAAAATTCAGAATTTTTGATTTTTTTTTTTTTTTTGTGAAATTTCTGTATAAATACGGAACCCCCTGTGCCGTCCTGCCCAGCAGGACGCACACCACATAAAGGCAGATAGCAGTTAGAACGAACGTCCGCGTAGCTCAAATTGGTAGAGTGACTTATTCCGGAATGAGAGGACCCGGGTTCGAGCAGCGGCGTGGACAAAAATGACGGAGAAATTTACTTCGTTATTCCCCCGAAACGGAATTACTGACTACGGAAAACTTTCAAAATACGGAAGTTAGAAGAGACAGGAATTTTTAAATACGGAAATTTGGTTAAAACACAGGCACCTACAGGCGAATTTGCTACACCTTATTGTCAGGAATTTTACGTAAATTCACACCACTTATTTTAACAGTATCCGTGAGAAATTATTTAAAGCTCGGTGGTAATGATTTGTTTCATGTGTGCATAAATTATTTTTAATATTTAGTAAGCTTTTTAATTACCATGAGTGCAAATATGAAGAATTTCTTCATTATTTTTACATAGGCAAAATACTTTTACCCTTGAATCACCGGCAGAAGGTGAACCATGGTGGAATTCTCTCCATTCAAAACGTTGAACGCGCTGCCGATGAAGGAGAGTACAGCTGTCTTGTTAGAGGACCGGATGGACAGACAGCCTCAGGATCAACTCATGTATCAGTAGTCGGTAAGTCCACTCTTAAATCTCTGAAACCAATATTATCTCTGAAACTTGCTTCAAGATAGAGTATTCTACGCTGTCCACTTTGAAGAAAGTGTTGCTATCTACAGTGAAGTCATCATCATCATTGTCAACCATTGGTACAAAAGAAATTAGTCTTCTTCGAAAGCTTACACCCACAGGAAAGCTGAAAACAATGGCTTTTGAATGTGCTTTGTAATTAGATCTATATAAAGGCACTCAATAATTTCCAGGCATGTTGTATAAAAATACTTACTCACGTGCACCACTACCGAAAGCTCAATACTGATCAATGCCGCATGAACACGAAGCTAATATCGGCATTCCCTTTACGTTTGACCTTTGACCTCTCTGGAGAGAGGGATTGCGATGGCCCTCTGACCGTGACGTCACACACCTTCGTAGTTCAGGCACTGGGGCTTACTCTCCAGGGGGTTTTGTCCCGACCCCGTCGTTTAGTCTAGAACCCCAACACATCAGCTGAATTACGACGACTGTTTTCGTCGCCTTCGGGATTCCACACGCAGTAGCAAAACATTTTGGGTGGTTCCTGCTTTTCTTTGGAACTTCTCTTTTCTTTGTTAAAAACCCAATGAGAACCAACGCATTAATTAATCAAATCATTAATCAGTCTGATTAGTCATGCCCACTTTATTAAAAGAGTAATGAGGCAAAAAGTCGTAACAATATGTCATCCAAGTATCAAATTCAGAAGGTAAAAATAATTTTACCAGTTTATTACAATAAAGCTTGGTTGTTCAAGCAAATGATTATTTTGTGTATTATTTTACATGACGCCTCTGCTACGTGCTGTGGTCTACGTCCGCTACAAGAATAGTCAAAACGATCTGGACCATACATATATTTTACACTGCTGCAAACATACTAGTAGTTCATTCCATACAGTTTCCCCAGTGCATTACACTGAAGAGCAATTGAATTAGAGATACCTGTCTAGTAACGTGTAGCACCACCTTTTGCCCTGATGACGGCGGCGATTCGTCTCGCCATGGACTCAACAAGACACCGGAAGCGTTGGGAAGCCGTACGGATCCACGACCCCTGAACAAGCTCCCACAGTTCACGAAGATTTGATGGAGTGGGGTCAGAGCCCCGAACATCTCTCTCCATGGCATCCCAGATGTGCTCGATGGGATTGAGTTCAGGTTACCTAGCTGGCCAAGGAAGCGAGGTGACGTCGGAGAAGTGTTCATCAGCCATTCGGACACAATTCGGGAGCCGCATTGTCTTGTTGCAGGATGAGGTATCCAGTGGGATGTTGAAGCGCACAAACGGGAGCAAATGGTCGTCCAGGATATCCCGGTAACGTTGACCTATGAGGGACGATGTCACACGTACCAGGGGTCCCATTTCAGTTCACTTAAACAGTCCCCAGACGAGAATGCCCCCCCATTACCACCACCAGCTTAAAGATTACCCTGCTGGCAAGAAGAATTCATCGCTTCCTGTGGTTTGCGCCGTACTCGCATCCTGCCATCCGCATGTACCAACGTGAATCTCGACTCATCAGTCCAGGCAACATTTTTCCCACATGTCTAGGGTCCAGTGGCGATGTTCCCGCGCCCATGCTAATCTTTGCACCCTGTGATGTGCGGTCAGCATCGGTACCCTTGTGGGATGATGGCTTCTGTACACCATAGCGAGGAGATGGTTCTGGATGGTGCGGCTGCTTGCGCGTTTTTGTGCACCAGCGTTAAATTGCCGAGTGATTTCCTGTACTGTGGCCCGTCTATCTGCTCTTACAATGCTAGCTAGCCGACGATGACCCCGCTCATCCACACGCTGTTGCCCGCAGCAGTTGGCCCTTGCAGGGATGGTTTTACCGGATTCGATGTACTCACGGTGCACCCATGACACAGTGGCTCCTGAAAGTCCCAGAGCCTGCACGACTTCCGAGATGGAGTGGCCCATTCGTTGGGCCCCGACAATTTGCCCACGATCAAATCCGCTTAGATCATTTGTCTTACCCATACTGCGTCCGACTCGTAGTGAATATCGTTGCATCACTCCTTATATTGGGATCGCTGCATACGCCATGCCGTTTCCGTTTACAGGGCTGCCCTCAGCGCCACATTTGCATAACGCCAGCTGTCTCTAATTCAATTGCTCTTCAGTGTGAGCCTTTACATCTTTTCAACTGCACTACATTTAAGTGCCAAAAGTCATGGGATACGTACGGAGTGTCGTGTAGAACCTCTAGTACTGCACCTCGACATGTCGTCGATTCCACAAGAGGACGGAAGACTTCTGTAGAGATGTTGAGCCATGCCGTCTGACAACACGGATATAGTTTACTGGTATTTGTAGGTGCAGGACGTTTCCACCGCGTCCCATAAATGCTCTATTGGATTAGTGACGGGCGAACGTGATGATCACACCATCAATCGGAAATATCCAGAATGCTCCTCGAACCAATTGTGGACAACTTGGGCCCGAAAGCATGCTGCATTGTCCACCTGGAAATTCCCATCGTTGTTGTAGTACATGAAAGGCTGCAAATGATCACCAAGCAGAGCAACAAAGCGATTACCTGTTAATGACGTGCTTACGAGGACCAGAGGACCCAAACGGGGCCACGTAAAGAACCTCTCATGCATGTATAGAAATACCACCAGCTTGCACAATGCCTTGTTGACAACTTGGGTCCATGGCCTCATGAGGTCTGCTGCATACCCGAATCCTACCGAACCTCTCCCCATGTTGCCAGTTTTCCAGCGTCTAATTAAGTGTTCAAGAGCCCGAGTGATTTGCTGCGTCCGATGTCGGGGGATTAACATATAGGCTCTGTGGGGCGACTTGTGCTCTCATACCCCATGAAGGCTACATTACGCTGCACTGACATGATGGATATATCTCTGGTACCTCATGCATTGAATGTGGATGTTATTTGAGCTAGTGTCACTTGTCTGTTAGCATGGACAATCCTGGTTAGACGCCACTGGTCACGGTCATTTAGCACTGACCTGATGGATATGTCTCTGGTACCTCATGCATTGAATGTGGATGTTATTTGAGCCAGTGTCACTTGTCTGTTAGCATGGACAATCCTAGTTAGACGCCACTGCTCATGGTCATTCAGCACTGACCTGATGGATATGTCTTTGGAACTTTCTGTCCTGCATTGAATGTGGATGATATTTGAGCCAGTGTCTCTTGTCTGTTAGCATGGACAATCCTGGTTAGACGCCACTGGTCATGGTCATTCAGCATTGACCTGATGGATATGTCTCTGGTACTTCCTGTCCTGCATTGAATGTGGATGTTATTTGAGCCAGTGTCGCTCGTCTTTAGCATGGACAATCCTGGTTAGACGTCACTGGTCACGGTCATTCAGCACTGACCTGATGGATATGTCTCTGGTACCTCCTGCATTGAATGTGGATGATATTTGAGCCAGTGTCTCTTGTCTGTTAGCATGGGCAATCCTGGTTAGACGCCACTGGTCATGGTCATTCAGCACTGACCTGATGGATATGTCTCTGATACTTCCTGTCCTGCATTGAATGTGGATGTTATTTGAGCCAGTGTCGCTCGTCTTTAGCATGGACAATCCTGGTTAGACTCCACTGGTCACGGTCATTCAGCACTGACCTGATGGATATGTCTCTGGTACCTCCTGCATTGAATGTGGATGATATTTGAGCCAGTGTCTCTTGTCTGTTAGCATGGGCAATCCTGGTTAGACGCCACTGGTCATGGTCATTCAGCACTGACCTGATGGATATGTCTTTGGAACTTTCTGTCCTGCATTGAATGTGGATGTTATTTGAGCCAGTGTCGCTCGTCTTTAGCATGGACAATCCTGGTTAGACGCCACTGGTCACGGTCATTCAGCACTGACCTGATGGATATGTCTCTGGTACCTCCTGCATTGAATGTGGATGATATTTGAGCCAGTGTCTCTTGTCTGTTAGCATGGGCAATACTGGTTAGACGCCACTGGTCATGGTCATTCAGCACTGACCTGATGGATATGTCTCTGATACTTCCTGTCCTGCATTGAATGTGGATGTTATTTGAGCCAGTGTCGCTCGTCTTTAGCATGGACAATCCTGGTTAGACTCCACTGGTCACGGTCATTCAGCACTGACCTGATGGATATGTCTCTGGTACCTCCTGCATTGAATGTGGATGATATTTGAGCCAGTGTCTCTTGTCTGTTAGCATGGGCAATCCTGGTTAGACGCCACTGGTCATGGTCATTGAGCACTGACCTGATGGATATGTCTTTGGAACTTTCTGTCCTGCATTGAATGTGGATGTTATTTGAGCCAGTGTCGCTCGTTTTTAGCACGGACAATCCTGGTTAGACGCCACTGGTCACGGTCATTCAGCACTGACCTGATGGATATGTCTCTGGTACCTCCTGCATTGAATGTGGATGATATTTGAGCCAGTGTCTCTTGTCTGTTAGCATGGGCAATCCTGGTTAGACGCCACTGGTCATGGTCATTGAGCACTGACCTGATGGATATGTCTTTGGAACTTTCTGTCCTGCATTGAATGTGGATGTTATTTGAGCCAGTGTCGCTCGTTTTTAGCACGGACAATCCTGGTTAGACGCCACTGGTCACGGTCATTCAGCACTGACCTGATGGATATGTCTCTGGTACCTCCTGCATTGAATGTGGATGATATTTGAGCCAGTGTCTCTTGTCTGTTAGCATGGACAATCCTGGTTAGACGCCACTGGTCATGGTCATTCAGCACTGACCTGATGGATATGTCTTTGGTACTTTCTGTCCTGCATTGAATGTGGATGGTATTTGAGCCGGTGTCCCTCGTCTTTAGCATGGACAATCCTGGTTAGACGCCACTGGTCGTGGTCATTCAGCACTGACCTGATGGATATGTCTCTCGTACCTCCTGCATTGAATGTGGATGATATTTGAGCCAGTGTCTCTTGTCTGTTAGCATGGACAATCTTGGTTAGACGCCACTGGTCATGGTCGTTCAGCACTAACCTGATGGATATGTCTCTGGTACCTCCTGCACTGAATGTGGATGTTATTTGAGACAGTGTCGCTTGTCTGTTAGCATGGAAAATCGTGGTCAGACGGCGCTGGTCACGGTCATTCAGCACACGTGATCAGCCATTGCGCTGTCCACGATGGGTGGCAATGTCCTCCATGAAGTATGCTCGGTACACACGTGACACCCCGGATCGAGCAATGTTGAATGTTCGCACAATTTCGGATATTGAATGTCCCAGCCTTCTGACTACCACTACCATGTCTCATTCTAACTCCAATATTTCACGTCGGCTTTCCATAATCCTAACGGCGGTTGTTCAGTCTGAGCCAGGAGATTACATTTCTCAACTGATAAAAATCATTTATACGACGGCAACGCCAATGAAAAATTTGCATACTACTACTCCATGACTTTTGGCACTTCAGTGTACAGTAAAGAGCAATTGAATTACAGACAGCTGGTGTTATGCAAATATGGTGTTGTGGGCGGCCATGTAAACGGAAACGACATGACATATGCAGCGATCCGATAATAAAAGGAGTGATGCGACGGGAATCAGTAAGAGTCGGACGCAGTATGAGTAAGACAGAGGATCTAAGCGCATTTGATCGTGGGCAAATTGTCAGGGCCCGACGAATGGGTCACTCCATTTCGCAAATCGTGCAGACACTGGGATTTTCATGAGCCACTGTGTCACGGGTGCACCGTGAGTACATCGAATCCGGTAAAACCATCACTGAAAAGGCCAACTCCCGTGGACAACAGCGTGTGGATGAGCGGGGTCATCGTCGGCTAGCTAGCATTGTAACAGCGGATGGACGAGCCACAGTGTAAGATATCACTCGGTAAGTTAAAGCTGGTGCACAAAAACGTGTAAGCAGGAACACCATTCAGAACCATCTCCTCGCTATGGTGTAAAGAAGCCATCGTCCCACGAGAGTACCGCTGTTGACCGCACATCACAGGGTGCAAAAATTAGCATGGGCGCGGGAACATCGCTAACTGGACCCTAGACATGTGCAAAAATGTTGCCTGGACTGATGAGTCGAGATTAACGTTGGTACATGCAGATGGTAGGATACGAGTACGGCGCAAACCACACGAAGCCATGTATCCTTCTTGCCAGCAAGGTACTCTTTAAGCTGGTGGGGGGTGTCTAGGGACTGTTTACGTGGACTGAAATGGGACCCCTGGTACGTGTGACATCGTCCCTCACAGGTCAACGTTACCGGGATATCCTGGACGACCATTAGCTCCCGTTTGTGCGTCTTTAACACCCCACTGGGGACCTCATCCTGCAACAAGACAATGCAGCTCTCGAATTGTATTTGAACGGTTGGATGAACGCTCCACTGACGTGACCTCTCTTCTTGGCCAGCTAGGTCACCTGACCTCAATCCCATCGAATACATCTTGGATTCCATCGAGGGAGATGTTCAAGGCTCTGACCCCCTCCATCAAATCTTCGTGAACTGTGGGAGCTTGTTCAGGGGTCGTGGCTCCGTATGGCTTCCCAACGATTCCGGTGACTTATCGAGTCCATGCCGAGACGAATCGCCGCCGTCATCTGGGCGAAATGTGGTGCTACACGTTACTAGACAGGTATCTTTAATTCAATTGCTCTTCAGTGTATTTACCAGAATGTTTTATAAAATTAAAGATCTAATTCTGGTAAGGGAGACAAAGTACCGTATTTTGATTTCAAATCCCACGGTGCGCAGGTTTTGAAACTTATGCCGAGGCGTAAGTATGAACAAATTTTCCATAGCTATAAATAAATTATGCTAGCAGGTGTACCTTTTAATTACCCTTGAACAAAAGCTACAAAGGAGCAGCTGCATGTTGAAGCCATGTAAGGGAGCCATACCCAACGGCAATAAAAAAATTTAGTTAGAAATAGTTCCACTGAGTACTCCTATACTCAAAAAGCCTGTCTCCCAAAGCAGAATTCGCGATTACCGGTATGAGACAAAAGAGCAAATGTAATTAATTTTAGATCTTTCATTTGTGTCCCTGAAACTCTTATTGGGAAACAATTTTTCTTTTAAACCGTCTTCTACTTAAAAAAAATGATAATAAATTAAAAAAAGAAGATAACTTGTTGGGGCTTTCGTTCTTTATGGCCATTTCTTCAAAGCCGAATGCACGTTCAATTATGTCTTCACAAAGGTCTCTCTCCGGAAAAAGAAAGAGAGATTTGCGCTTGCTTAATTAATCTGATTGCCTAAGATGTTTAAGTCGATGAGCGGAGATTCTGAAGCATTGCACTTCTCCTTACGCTCTGAAACTTCTGAATTGAGGGGGAGGAAGCGGAAGAATACGAGATTTTTAGGTGCATGGGAGGCAATCACATTAAACACTGTCGCTCTTTCTTATTGAGTAATGATTCACGGACACAGTCGCATTTCTTCGGATTCGCTGAGAATATAAATGAATCATGCCCTGGACCGAGATTCAATTACATTTGCAAGCGCCACACAAAGAATGTTATTCTCTGTCTCAGCTTCGTGAGCAGAAACCTCTTCTTTGAAGAACTTTAGTTTAAATGACATACGTGCTAACCCAATTACCATACTCCCGTAAGCAAATGCACATTTTAAAACAAGATCATGCAGGACTTAAAAAGGATATAAATACACATTTCAAAATTTCCTAGCTTGGGAAGTATCGTGGATGTATAAATTATTATTACAAATCGACTAAAGACAACGAAAAGTTTTCTAAATGAGATTTACTCAGTGTATGAGGTTTTGCATGAAAGTTTGGCTGTGTCTTTTCTCATTCTGTTTACATCCCTGTAATTATGAATCTACGGAATACGATACGGCCGCGATGGCGCGGTGGTCTAATCGCTGAATTCTGACGAGAATCGGTCCGGGTTCAAATCCAGAAGTGGCATGGATGGTGTGTTTGGCTTGGTTTTCTGGTGCCAGTGGCCCAAACTTAAGAACAGGCGACTTCTTAGATCCCACCGAGTAGCTCCCGATTGTCGCTAAACTCCAAAATAGAAAAAAACAAATTATATTAGTCATTTGCTAAAGTTTAAGACCACCTGTTGCTATTAGATTTCTGCCGATTGCGTCAGCTACTGTTTGCTTTACTCCACGTCCTATCGGTGTTACATCATCCTACAGCGGCAAATGTTGATAGACTCGGGGAAAGCGTACGAGCGTCAGTTTGCTTCTGGTTTTCATGCTGAGAGGTTTGGTATTAGGTGCTTGAATTTATTCCCGCTGTTTTTTGCCACACAAACACCTGTGTGTTGCCACAGAACGGTACAGGATAGTCTATTAAAAGTAGTGTCCGTTGGTAGCTACGACCCTTTCCCACCGTTGGGGTAACAAATGGATTCCGCGGTAGAAAAATACAGGTTCTTTCGAGGCGAACCATTCATCGAGCCATTTTTGGATATCCGCGACACAAAGAAAGTGCTGCTCTAAGAGGCCATGTTGTAGCAACCAGAATAAATGGAAGTCCGAGGGAGCAAGGTCCGGGGAATAAGGCGGGTGGGGTAAGAAGTCCCATCCAAGTGCCTCCAAGAGTTCCTTCACGGATATGGCAGCATGAGGTCTAGCGTTGTCGTGGAGAAGAATAACCTTAACATGCGAGATCCAGTTCCCGAGCTTCTGGATCATTCCTATTGCCTTTAAACGTTTTCTAATCGTTCACTCAACGACCCGTAGTTTTTTCAGACAACTCATAGAGCGTCTGACATGAATCCTCGTCCAATAAGACCTCCAATGCGCCATCTCCGAACTTTTTCAGCTGTCCAGGGCGCTCTTTGTCCTTCACGTCATACTCGTTGGCTTTGAAGCGTCGGAACCTCTCTCTGCATGTTGTTTCCGATAGGGCATATTCTCCATAGGCCTGCACTAGAAAACGATGACTTTCCGCTGCAGATTTCTTGAGATGAAAGCAGAAGAGTGATGATTCCCGCAAATGCTCCTTTTTTGGTACGAAACTCGACATCGTGAATGCGATACAAACTCGTGTTCTGTGCCCTCCGATCGCGTGTCACACGCTGCTTCGCCCAGACTACGGACGGTACGTGCAAGCGCAGGGAGGTCACGTGTCACCCGGTTCACAGCGCACCACTGCTGCGCTCTATTGGGAAACAGCAGGAATTAATTCAAACACCTAATACGTATTTTCTATATCGCCAAAATGGGCAAATGAACGTCATCAAGTCGTACTCAGAGGGGGCAAATAGTGATTTTATATCATGAAAGATAATCAGAACGTGACATAAGCAGAAATGTGAATGTGAGCAAGACTGCTATTCATATAACGTTCATAAAAAATCGAGATGCAGGTTAATTTAGCGACCGAAAGAGAAGTGGACGTCCAAGAAAAAGAGCCCGCGTGATGCGAATACAATCAGGCGAATAGTCATGCGTTGCGCGAGGTGTCCGTGCTAGAAATTCAAGGCCTTTCTACATTCCAAAGTGTCTGATATTAGTATCAGCACTGTTTCCCGAAGTCTTAGCAAAGATTTTTAATTAAAGTCTTATAAACCTGCACATAAACCTAGACTAACCTCTCTCATGAAAAAGAAGACTCCAATTTGCGAAACGTAATCAATCATGGAATGCTAAAATATACCTGCACATAAACCTAGCCTAACCTCTATCATGAAAAAGAAGAGACTCCAATTTGCGAACCGTCATCAATCGTGGAATGCTGAAATAAACCTGCATATAAACCTAGACTAACCTCTATCATGAAAAAGAAGAGACTCCAGTTTGCGAAGCATCACCAATCGTGGATTTGCTGAAATAAACCTGCATATAAACTTAGACATACCTCTATCATGAAAAAGAAGAGACTCCAATTTGCGAAACGTCATTAATCGTGGAACGCTGAAATAAACCTGCATATAAACCTAGACTAACCTCTCATGAAAAAGAAGAGACTCCAGTTTGCGAAGCATCACCAATCGTGGATTGCTGAAATAAACCTGCATATAAACTTAGACATACCTCTATCATGAAAAAGAAGAGACTCCAATTTGCGAAACGTCATTAATCGTGGAACGCTGCAATAAACCTGCATATAAACCTAGACTAACCTCTATCATGAAAAAGAAGACTCCAGTTTGCAAAGCGTCATCAATCGTGGATTGCTGAAATAAACCTGCATATAAACCTAGACTATTCTGTCTCATGAAAAGGAAGCCTGCCCTTTTTCGAAGCGTCATCAATCGTGGATTGCTGAAATAAACCTGTATATAAACCTAGACTAACCTCTCTCATGAAAAAGAAGAGACTCTAGTTTGCGAAGCGTCATCAACCGTGGACTGCTGAATATTGAAGCTATATTCTTTTTTCCGATTAATCAACTGTGCGTCAATTTGAATCACGTGAAGCACATGTTGGATGACCAAAAGGCAAAATGTTTGATGAAAAATACGCAGTTAACACCGTGAGACATCCTCCTAGTCAGATGATATGGGGTGCTATTTCAGCATCTGGTACTGCTTCATTATCCTCTTTGACGACAGGCTCTACCATGAGTGGTCTTTTTGATGTTGAAATGTTACGTGAGAAGCTGTTACCGCATATGCAAGTGCGTAGATGCACAATCTTTATGCAAGATGGTGCTCCATGCCACAGATCAAAGAGAGTGAAGGACTACTATCAGAGGAAAAACATAACTGTGCTTCACTGGCCCGGTAATAGCCCCGACCTTAACCCCACCGAAAATTTGTGGATCATTTTAAAAAACAAGGTAGCAGAAAAAAGAGCCATCAAATTCCCATGCTATGAGTGACGCGATAAAGTACGAGCGGTGCAAAGACATTTCAAGTGACTACTGTAAATTTCTCATTCAGAGCATAGCACATCATATTCTTTTCAATATAGAAAACAAAGGTGGCCACAAAAAGTACTGATTTCGGTCTTTTTGTGTTCTACAGCTGTGTGGTCGAACTTGTCACGTGCAATGTACGCGCCTGGGCAGGTGCAGCACTGTGATTCCGGTGGTGGTCGTATTATTCTGATCGTCATCATCATCATTGTCAACCATTATCAATCCACTGCTGGACCAAGATCTCCCCAAATTTCTTCCACCACGGTCTGTCTTGTGCCAGTCTCCTCCATGGTACTCCCGCATACTTTCGAATTTCATCCACCCATCTCCCACGTGGTCTTCTTCTGGGTCTTTTCCTGTCCCTTGGAATCCAATCTAAAATTTTGGCTATGAATCGATGGTCTGTCCTTCTGGCAGTACGTCCAGCCCATTGCCATTTCAGGGATTTAACTCTGATCATGATGTCTTCCACTCTTGTAATTTTTCTTATCTCTCCTGGTTACACCAAGCATGCACCTCTCCATGCTAGTTTTAGTTGTCTGCAGCCTTTGTATGTCTCTTTCAGTTAAGGTCCACGTCTCTGCGCCATACGTAAGCACTGGAATCATGCATTGATCAAACACTTTTCTTTTAAGACATAACGGCATATTGCTCTTGAAAAATATGCTGTTTCTTCCAAAAGCTCTCCAGGGAAGTTTTGTACGCCGATTAATTTCTTCATCAATGTGACCCTCACTTGATATCTGCTGTCCAAGATAAACGTACGTGTCTGTTATCTAAAGCTTTCCTCCATCAATCGATAAATCTTCATTTCTTGTAAAAGCATTGAACATCACTTTTGTCTTCTGAAAGTTCATTTTTAATCCCACTTCTTTACTCTTGTCAGCAAGTTCCTGGATCATACTCTGCAGCTCTGATGGGGTAGTGGCAAAAATGACTTCGTCATCAGCAAAACGAAGGTGAGTTAGATGATCTCCATTAATCTTTATCCCTTTGTTTTCCCAGTTCAGTGATTGAAAGACATTTTGCAATGTGTCATTAAACATCTTTGGAGATATGGTGTCACCTTGTCTCACTCCCTTTCCAATTTTTATGTGTGTTGTATTTTCAAACAGCCGAATATTTTCACTTACATTTTCATAGATGTCATTAATAATATTAATAAATGCATCTTCAACACCGCAGAATTTCAAAGCCATTGTAACTGCTGATGATATCACCGAATCAAAGCCTTTTTCATAATCGATAAAAGCCATGGACAATGGAAGTTCATATTCCCTCGCTCTTTCAGTTAGTTATCTCAGTACGTGGATATGATCTATTGTGCTGTAGCCACTCCTGAATCCAGCTTGTCCTCTCGGTTGAGCCATGTCCAGTGTTACCTTCAAGCGGTGTGAAAGAAATTATTCTTATCATTCTGATACAACCGTGTATATTGTTGAGTAACAATGAAATTAACTATTGTTGCCTCATTTCATGAAACAGCAGTCTAAAATTACATTTCAACAATGGTTTTGACAATTTCCGTTACCCATTTTCGTTACATCGAAATTTTTAATTAATACACACAACTGACGTGGATTAGAAACATGAAAGCGAAGTCATCGCTCTTTCCACGTTTATAAGTGAGTCACGGGAAAATTCTCATTGGCTGCCACCGGGAACATCCCGCATGGCAGAAGCAACCTGTCATGTGGTTTGGCAGTTAGTCGTATGTGAGTCTGGGGAATTCGAGGCTCCTTTGGTGCAGTGGTAGCATGTCCGGCTCGTAACTGGAAGACCCTCGGTTCGATTCCCGGTGGTGGCCGATGAGAATTTTAGCGTGACTCACTTATGAACGTGGAAAGAGCTAAGACTTCTCTTTGATGATCGAAATTTTTACTTAGGATTTTCTTTATTACTGTCGGGAAATGTGCAGAATATCAATAATTTCTATCTACCGAGATTCGAAGAGTGGACTGTGGTTTACATATGAGTTATGGCTGCCAACACGCAGAGATATTCTCATTTGTTATTATCGATGAGAATTCTTACTGTTAGGGGAAAAATAATGTCGTTAAAAGGGCTACATTTTTATTTAAAACCAAACGCTCTTTCTTTCAGTCACCCAAATTATCGATGCACAGCAGAAGTTTGAGATAAATTCGTTTCTCTGAATCAATAAAAAGAGCGGTATGATGCACTTGCGTATTCATTCAATCGGCAAACTGCACCTATTTGATTTCAAAATCTCTTATACTTACAAAAAGCCACTTTTCTCTGTTTCTGAAAAATAACCGAGACCATTTGAACTCGAGACTGCCTGGCTTCTATTTTCCCCCATAACTCAACCGTCTTTCCGTCCCTCTCACCCCACGGTCTCTCCCTAAACTCTTCTCTCTCTCTCTCTCCCTGGGCCAAATGAAGCGCATCTTGGATAAAGCCATCAGGTGAAATCTTTGTCTGGGTATAGTTAAGCCCCAGGTTGAGAGACGCTCCTGGGCAAAATAAGAGAAGAAAAAGGAAGAAGAAGAAAAAAAGGAAAGAAAAAAATAAAAGCTACCTCTCGCTTGGTACTCTCAGCCGGAAACTTTTAACATCGATCGGGTCAAGCCTGCTTGTGCGGAGGATTCTAAGTAACTTCTTGTCTGTCCTCCTCCCTAAAAAGCCTATCAACTTCTTTATCTTCTTTTTCTTCCACTTCCCGTACTTCTCGTTTTTCTTTTTATTTTACCTTCTTATTTCTTACAACGGTTGTTACTGTTGGCAACACTGATACTTTGAAAACGCTTCGAGCGACATCAGCGACAATAGTTTAGTGCTAAATTCACATCACTGAAACTGGCAACTTGAGTGACTGAACCCAATGCATATGTCGACTAAAACGATTTAAGAAAGCGGTATTGATCGAAGCTCTTCCATTGTCGACAAGCGTTTGCCTCCGCTATAAGCTAAGGAAATATATGGCTTTAAATTGAAACATTTTCACATTCACCTTTCCTTTTTAAGCTTTGTTTTATAAATATCATCTACTAAAGCGAAAGGAACACTGGGTAAACAGAAATGTAAAGCCGAGAACTATTTTCTCGCGGGAAAAATATGTAGTTGAGCTTTGAGTGGTGGCAGGTAGACTTATATTTATCGTACTGATGTTGAAAATAAATGTGAATTCCGTAAGTAAATTCCCTCACGCAGCAGATGTGACTGCAAATATCCCCACATTTTTCATGTAGTTAATGTAATACACTCCCATTTACTCTAAAAACGCTATTCCAGATATTATGCAGGAAATAGTTGAAGAAACACACTTAGCTCAAAAACATTTCGAATAATTTTCATACACGCATTTTTTTTTGCCATTTTTATCCAGCTACTTATTACGCATCAATGTTCTTAAGGTGGACGTCAAGCAATTTTGCTTCCTATACTTCCAATGGAAAAATTTCTGTACACATTTTTTTCACAATTAATGCGTGTTCCCGAGGATGAAAATGTGAACATTGATTAAAATAGCTTCATTTTATAACTTGGAATACTTAATATTTTCTGAAACATAACCATAATTGTGCAATCCACCTTTTGTTTGTCTACTGACGTCATCAAAGTACAGGTCGCGCCATCTTTTTTCTGGTTTCAACACCACCAAAGGGAACGTTATTGATTTTTAATATAATAATGGTTATGTTTAAGAAAATACTACGTATTCCAAGTTATAATATGACATTACTTAAATCGATGTTCAAATTTTCATCCTTGGGAACACACTAATAGTGAAGGAAATGTGTACAAAAGTTTTTTCATTCGAAGTATAAGAAACAAAATTACCTGGCCTCCATCTTAAGTGATAAGGTTGAACCATTTCAGATACGAGTTGCTATTGGCTAGCGAAATGACGTCACCGTGGAAGCAAAAGAGCCTGGAAGAATCCGTTGTATGTTTAAAAAGAAACGTACGCAAAGAATGCGATGGAAAATGCTTTCAAACCGTTAGATTTTAAAATTTTAAAAATGAGCTTACTTATCAGCGATCTGTTTTGCATTTCTTACTTCATGAATTAAAAATTACTGTAATTTTAAAAGCAAAAAAAAAGTGAACAGTGAATGAAGAAATTTATTACTGGAGTTCACAGAAAATTATACAATTGCAGAAATTCGTCCCAACTACACTTGATAAGCATAAGAAACAAGGAAGATGACACCGAATTTTCGGGTGTAATAAGCACGTCTTTTGAATCTGTTCTGACGAAAATTAAATTTATCAAAGCTGTTCAAAGTCAATGGAACCAGTATAGAAAACAACAGTTTCTGACGGAAGAAAGAAGTTTTTCAATCGGATTTTTAATCCCTCAGATATTGCTGTAAACGGAATCGTGAGTTTACGCCTTCTGGTTGTACACTTGTGCGTTAAGAAAAACATGAATTTAATGAGAAATATTCCGCACCGGAAACGCTCTCCAACACAGAAATAATTTTTCAAATCGTACTCTTAGAAACAGAGATATCGACAAAAATAAGATGTTACTTTACGTCCCCTGGTTGGAAAACCATGCATTATTTTAGGAAGAAAGTATTCTCAAAAGGTTTTTCCATATGAGCGGTATCGGTCCAAGAAAAAAATTTTAGTCGAGTTTTCAGGAGCCCAGATTTTGCTACAATTACATCAGAAACAGAAATTAACCCTTATGCCCCCTGGTGGCCAAACCATTCTTTACCAAACATTAGAAATTATGGGAAAAATATTTTCCATCAGGTCTTGTATGCGATACAAGAAGAATCTTTCAAATCTGAGTTTTAGAAGCAGAAATAACGCAGAAACCACAGTTTACCATTGTGCCCCTTAGCGGAAAGTCTATGATTTACTTGAAAATTTGTAATTTATAGGAAAATCATTTCGCATCGAAAACACTATCCAACAAAGAAGGAATTTTTCAAATCGGAGTCCTTGAAGTAGAGATATTGACAAAAATAAGATATACATCTACGGCCCCTGGCTTAGAAACCATGCATTATTTCAAGAAAAAAATGTTTCTAAAAGGTTTGTAGACATGAGTAGTATCGGTCTACAAACGACTTTTTTTTCAATTGAGATTTTAGAAGCTCATATTTTGCTGCAAATACATCAGAAGCGGAAATTAGGACTTACGCCCCCCGGTGGCCAAACCATTTTTTACAAAAATTAGAAATTATGTGCAAATGATTTCTCATCAGGAGGTGTATCCGGTGCAGAAATAATTTTTCAAATCGGAGATTTAGAAGCAGAGATATAGGGAAAACGCAATTTACCTCCACGCCCCCTAGCGGAAAGTCTATGAATTACTTGAAGACTTTGAAATTATATGAAAAACGTTTCACACTGAAAACAATATCCAACAAAGAAGGAAATTTTCCAAACGGACTTCTAGAAGTAGAGATATTGACAAATATAAAATATACATCTACGCCCACTGGCGGAGAAACTGTGGAATATTTTAAGAAGTAAATATCCCGGAAAGGTTTATCGATGTGAGTGGCATCAGTCCATGAAATAATTTTTTCAATCAATATTCTAGAAGCTCAGATTTTATGGCAAATACATCAGAAGCAAAAATTAACACTTACGCGCCCTGGTGGCTAAAGTATTTTTTACCAAAACTTTGAAAATATATGCAAAATATTTTCCATAAGGAGGTGTATCCGCTGAAGAAAACATTCTTGAAATCGGAGTTTTAGAAGAGGAGTTATCGGGGAAAATGTAATTTATTTTACGCCCCCTAGCGGAAAATCTATGCGTAATTTGAAAATGTAACTATATCTAACATACTCTTCGACATAAATGGAATCGAAAGACAAAATAATTTTTCAAACGGATGTTTAGAAGCAAATATGTGGAATAAAACGTATTTTTGAATTCGACATCATCTGCATTTACGCCCTCTAGCGGTGAAATTATACATCGTAAAAAAAAAAAAAAAAAAAAACGAAGTGAAGGATCATCATTCGCATATTTCAAGTTTCTCAATGCAAAAAGAATTTTTCAAATTGGACTAATAGTTGCAGAGATATCGTGGGTACAGGCGGACGGACGGACAAACCGGTAACTTAAACCCGATCTTTTTTTACAAACGACGTGCTTGCTTTTTTTACATTACCCCGATAGCTGTTTTAATGCTGAAAAAAATATTTAAATAAAACCATCGTACGTGTACATCAATGAGCCATTACATTATGACCACATACCTAATACGCTGAATTATCCCTTTTTTCTCGCAAAACAGCGGTCACTCAGCTAGGCAGGGATTCGATGAGGTGGCGATAGGTATCCTGGGGTATCTGGTACCATAATGTCAAAAGCAGGTCTTCCAGTTCCCGTACATTTTTTCAGCTTTTCCAATGCGAACCACAAACGTTCGATTGGGTTCATGTCAGGTGAATTTGGAGGCCAGGGCATCAACAGGAAGTCACCAGCACAGTCCTCGAACCACTCCTTGACGATTCTGGAATTGGCGCATTATCCTGTTGATAATTGCCATCACCAACAGGGAACACAGTTGCTATGAATGGGTGAACTTGGTCCGCAACGATGTTCAGATACCTGACAGCTGTCGGGGGATTGTGCTATTGGGATAATGGGGCATAAAGTGTCCCAAGAAAACATCGCCTATAGCATAACACCGCCGCGCAGTCCTCTTTTCGCACAATAGTGCATCCAGTTGGCAATCGGCGGATTAGCGCTCGGCCGCATACGTGATGCACAAGGAATCTTGATTTGTCAGACCAGGAGAATTTCTTCCAATCATCCACGGTCCAATCTCGATGATCTTGGGCCCATTTCATGCCTTGTTGGCGAAGACGTGCAGAGAGCATGGGGTTCCGGCTGGGTCTTTGGCTACGCAGGCCCATGCGCAGAAGGCTGCTATGAACTGTGTACTATGATACATTGACCCGATCACCACTGTTGCAGCTGCGGGTGATTTGTCGCACTGTAGCCCTGCGGTTGCTTTGAACAATGCGCGATTGTCTGAGCTCCCCACTGGCATCAATGAGCTGGGGACGACACACGGCTGGACGAGAGTTCGTCGTTTGGCCATCTGTGCACCACTTTTGATACGTACTCAATATAGCGGCACGTGAACAAGCCGCGCCGTTTCCGAGATCGTAATTCCGAAGCGCCGTGCCATCACGATTTGTCCTTTATCAAACTCCTTTAAATCGGCAGGTTTTGTCATTCTGACTACGAACACTCTACTAACCGGAAGCCGGTCCTTGGGCTGTACATATACTGGCCTGTGAACTTCACCTGCGCCACGGGCAGCAGGTGGCCGAGTGGGCAACGTCCGTGACTGCCACGGGAAGGGCCTCAGGTTCGATCCCAGGCAGGTACGAACGCTCGATCCACAAAATAACCACCGTGCGTCGGATGGGCACGTTAAGCCATCGGACCCCAGGTACTGGTTCCCTGGTAATAAATAAGGACGTCTTCCTCCCCCATTTCTATCGGGCGCTCTAGCCCAAATCTCCTAGTTTCCTAATTCTAAGAGTTGTTTAAGACCTGGGGTCAGACACTCCCATCCTAAAATCCTCTACATATGATCATGATCATCCTCATCACCTGCGCCACGGGCCGCGGTTGGCCTAGTGGGCAACGTTCGTTACTGCCACGGAAAGGACCTCGGGTTCGATACCAGGCAGGTACGAACGATCGATCCACTAAATATCCGCCGTGCGTCGGATGGGCACGTTAAGCCGTCGGACCCCGGTTACTGGCTCCCCGGTAATAAATAAAGGCGTCTTCCTCACCCTTTCTACTTCGCTTTCTTGTCGGGCACTCTAGCACAAATCTGCTAGCTTTCTGTTTCTAAGGGCTGTCTAAGACCTGGGGTCAGACCGTCCATTCCTAAAATCCTCTGCCGCCCCGGGTGGCGCCGTGGTCTGATCTAAACGATGGCCTCTGATCATTCGTCTGAACGGGGTACGGGTTCGAATACCGGTGAGCCATGGATGTTGTGTTTGTCTTACGGCACTGGTTCTATCGCTTCCCTGGAACCAGTGACCCTAAATTTGGGACGGGTGACTGCTTATAGCCCATTGAGTTGCTCACGATGGTCGTTAAACCTCCAATCAAAAAAAATCCTCTACATAGGAACGGATCGGATCACCTGCGCCACCGTTCGTCTCCAGGCGCACTCATTTCTCTAGGCTGGGGGGGGTCATGATGTAACTGCTCTCGTCGGTGTGTACAATTCATTGTAACTTATGCAGATTTTAAATTAATGTTAGCAGAAGTAGAAGGCTTAGTATCATTGTTGTCAGTAGTCATTGCTAAAACTGTTTCTGATCTTCAGAAACAATTTTTTAAACTTCTTTGTTGCCTTGTCATAAATTTGGAGACACGTCTCGGGCCTGATGTACTCTTCTTGTTCTTGCTCTTGTTCTTATCTACATTCAGAATGCATCGGCAGTGTAAAGATTTGAGATGTAGTACATTATCAGCGAATTCGCGAAAACTGGAGATGTACATTGGTATTCCAAGCTCAGCGTGAAAATTTGAAAATTTAGATCGATGACACCAATCTTCATCTGTTCTTGCTGTTTCGGCTCAATTTGTAGATGAAGTGGAAGGTTGTGGCTCTAGAGTCGAACTCGGGTGAAACGCATCCTTGCACAAGGACTTCAACGCTCACTACGATCACGTGACCTATCGGGTGATGACTTAGCAGGCATTTTCAGATTCCTCTAGCCGTTTCCTCAACTTACGTCTGTTCTTATAGTAACTTTCCCTGGATTTTCGCGTATTTTTTAGATCAGAAAGAATATTCGTCACCAATATTCTTCTGATCTAAAAATAAATAAATTTTGAATTAACTTTGTTTCGGTTTATCACATAACTCCGTGAGCTGTGACCTTCAGCTACGGAATGCAGGGCTGAGGTCGAGCTATTATTACCAGTTCACTTGTTATCAACCTTAAAACTTGCTCACGGTGGTCGGTTAAACCTTCAACCCAAAAAAAAAAGGAAAAACTTAAAATAGCGTGCGGGGATACATAATCACGCGAAAGGTAACTTATTTTCTAACGCTACTGTAGCGGAGAGTTAAGAGGTGTAGGATTGAAACTTGCTTATTAATATTGGGACCCTTAAAACTTGCTCACGGTGGTCGGTTAAACCTTCAACCAAAAAAAAAAAAATCAACTTAAAATGGCGTGCGGGGATACATAATCACGCGAAAGTTAACTTATTTTCTAACGCTACTGTACCTTATTTTCTAACGCTACTGAAACTTGCTTATTAATAATGGGATTCTTCAAACTTGCTCACGGGAGTCGGTTAAAACTTTAACCAAAAAGAAAAAATCAACTTAAAATGGCGTGCGGGGATACATAATCACGCGAAAGTTAACTTATTTTCTAACGCTACTGTACCGGAGAGTTAAGAGGTGTAGGATTGGAACTTGCTTATTAATAATGGGACTCTATAAACTATTTAGTGTTGTATTATTTATTATTCTACAATTATTAATTTCGAAAATATAAGCTTTCAAAGTGTGAAATGTCTTCGCTGTATAGGTGGTCCCGATGTTATCCTCCTACCCAGCGCTGAAAAAGACCTAGTTCTACGTCAAAATCACCTTTTTTTTTATTGGATGTTTAACGACCACCGTAAGCAACCCAATAGGCTATAAGCAGTCGCCCGTCCCCCTAATTTAGGATCGCTGGTTCCTTGAAAGCGAGAGACCTAGTGCGGTAAGACAAACACAACATCCATGCCTCACGTGATTGGAACTCGAACCCCTTTCGGACCAATGATCAGAGGCCATCTGATAGAGCACTGCGCCACCAGGGAGGAAAAATCACCTTGTCTCTCATCCGTTCCTTCAGCTAAGCGAAAGCGTTTGAGCAGTTTGATTTTCCCATCAGACTTTTCAACAGGTAGTGGAGGAAAGTAACTGCTTCTGTTTCTAGAATTTTTATCGGCTGTCGAAAAGCGGTTGAGCTTTTTGTTTAATTTGTGATATGTTCCATTATCTATGAAGAACTTTGAAATTTTTCATTCGTATCGGTAAGGATTCCGAAGACGTGTTCACTATATCATGTGACCTTTCTTGAAATAAATCATTGGTCGTTCTGGGTGGTGTAGTGGTTGGCATACCCGGGCGCTACCTGGGAGATGCGGGTTCGAGCCCCCGCTCCAGGACTAAGACATTTTCAAATTTTCTGATATTATCTGGCTTACCAACCTTGTCACATTTACACCAAAAATCGGATTGTCATCTTCAAAATCTGTGATCTTTCTTGTTTTATAGGTGGCACTGAAACATTTAAAACAATCAAAGACTACATTTTAGAAATGTAATGGTAGATGAAGTTGAAATTCGAAAGAAAAATAATAAATCAAAATCTCCCGCGAGAACAGCATGGAGGTTAGAATAAGACTTAGGGAAATGCTCTGGGTATCTTAACCGCGAACCGTGGTTATGAGACACGGAGCTTATCCGGAACCGTGGAGGAGATGATTCGAGTGGACAGTTCAGTGACGAACTGCAACAAGGTCACATGGTTTAGCGTACAGCATAATGCATGATTGCTTTAATATCCGGAAAGTGTACGCATAATGAGAACCCAGAGAACATATTAAGGAACATAAATGGAACCGAATGTGGCTATCCTTGCAATATCTATCTCTGTACGCATGTGTAAAGGTGAAGACATCCTGACTGTCTATGACTGAGTGTGAAAGGAAATATATCCTATATCTGCAATGTAAATTCTTTTGTACACATATTCTGGAAGACTTTGTAGTGTTTGAAATTTTGAGCACAAATAAAAACGACCTATCACTAATATGTGCCACAATTATAATTCCAAAAAAATTGTTAGATTGTTTTTTAAAATTCAATTTATCTGACTCGAAAGTGTTCCAATTTGGGCGATAGATGACGCGATATGTTAGCTTAGAAGTATTTCTGTTTGGAAGAATCGAATTCTCTCATTTCTGTACGATGTTTTTGAATTATCTAGGCCAAATAGAAATAATAGAATGGGCACAAAAGTGAGACGGGAATCTTGTCTCCCATAAATCATCTTAAATCCTATTGTACGTTCATTTTTTGAACAGAAAATGTGTACATTAGCAGAGAACCCCTGAATTTGAGCTATAGAAACTCCGCCTACCTACTAAGCTCCAACCCAAACAACGTTATTGGTTAAAACGTAAAGGCGCGTATTAAATATTTCCCCAAGTGGTGCACTCTGTAAGATGTGATTTTTTCTTTACGAAGTCATACACTCGACGAAATTGATTACGCAGCGGATTACATCTATAGAAAAAAGTTTATACCGTCTTGGCAGGTTAGAAATATTTTATTTTTGGCCATAACACACTAGCGCTTTCGAAACTATTTTATCGTTTCATCATCAGGTGTACAAAATAAGATATCGATTGTTTCAAATGCATTTTATTCAAAATATTCCTTGAGGTTGTAACGGCAAGTAATATATTTACGTAATGGTTATGATCAGGAACACTGGTCATAACCATCAGGAAAATACACTATCTACCAACAAGTACTTGAAAACCTGTGATAGCCAAGGAAAATTAAGTTTATTCACCTTCAATAGTTGGAGCCTCCACGAGCGGCGATTATAGCTGCGACCCTCCGGGGCATACTCTCAACCAGGCGTTGTACGACGGCTAGCGGCATTTTCTTACACTCGGCTTGGAGAAGACAGGTCAGTTCCTTTACCGATTTCGAACGGTGGGGGCACCCCTTAAATCGACGCTCCAACTATTCCCAGAGGTGCTCGATAGGGTTAAGGTTCAGGCTCTGCGCAGGCCAGTCCATTCGATTAACCCCATTGTCACCATACCAAGCCATGGTGGACCTCGCAGCATGACAGGTGGCATTGTCATCCTGAAAGTGACATGGGTCCATCCCGTAAAACTGCCACAACGTACGGAGCGCATGGTCAGCCAAAATGGTGCAGTAGGTCTCGGCGTTGAGTCTTCCAGGAATTGCGACCATGGGTCTCGTGCCATACCAGGAGAAACACACCCATAGCATAATTCCACTGCCGCCAAACTTCACAGTTGGCACGATACATTCCGGCAAGAGGCGTTTTCCAGGCAGACGCCAAACCCAGACCCTGCCATCCGAACGGTAGAGGGTGAACCTTGATTCGTCGCTCCAGAGAACATGTTTGCACTGTTCAACGGTCCACTGTCGACGTTCTTTGCACCACGTTAGCCGAGCAGCGCTATTGGACTTGGTGATCAAAGGCTTGTGGGTGGCAGCACGTCCATGATAACCGAGCAGATGGGCTTCCTTACGGATGGTATTCATTGAAAGAACACTCCCGGATGTCTGTTGAAACTCCTCGTGGATGTGGCCCATCGATTTGAGGCGGTTCTTCCGAATTTCTCTGGCCAGCACCCATCGGTCTCTAACTCCCAGTTTTGTGGGTCTGCCAGGTTGGGGCACATTCCGACAGTCACCTCTCCCCTTCCACTTGCCAATCACGTAGGCCACTGTCGATTTTGGGTACTTCAACTCGCTGGATATGTCACGTATGCATCGGCCATTTCTGTGATACCCGACGATTACACCTTTCTCGAAATCAGAGAGCTCCGAACTGCGTGACATCTTGCATGCGACTGGCTGCGTTGTTGTTTCCCACGCGATACGGCGGTGGCCGTGACGTGTATCAGGACCGCAGATATCGTCGATTGCAGGGGTGTCCAATTACTTGTTGGTAGATAGTGTATATTACTTACCGTTATAACCTCAAGGAGTATTTTGAATAGTGTGTAAGGATCTAGTATATCTTATTTTGTACACCTGATGAAACGATAAAATACATAGTTTCGAATAGCACGTATTTTGTCCTCTCATTGTGGAGCCAACGAGAGACCGCTTTCATTCTGAATATAGCTAGGCCTGCAGTGATTCGGTGACGCCAACTTCAGGGACAGCCCTCAAGACTTAAAGCCACGCCCAATGAGTGATTTTTTGCGCCATCTATTGCAGAAGAAGAACCCTAACACTTATTCAAAGACAGCCTTAACTGGATTGTTACTGGGGACGAATCATGGGTGCAACACTACCAGTTAGAGGTGGGCTTCACAATGATTTTCCTGTCACAGTGACATCGGTGACAGTTACATAGAAGTAACGGTGACCTTAAACAGTGACAAAATCATCGTTTGCGACAGGCATGAAACTTCTGAAAAACACGGATATCTACTGGTTAATGTGCTGCACGTTATTTTCGGATATTTTCCGTGAATTCACACCACTTATTTTTGTAAAAAAAGATCGTGCTTCTGTTATCGGTTTGTCCGTCCGTCCGTCCGTACCCACGCTATCTCTGCAACTATTAGTCCGATTTAAAACATTCTTTTTGCATTCGGAAGCTTGAAATATGTGAATGATGATCCTTCATTTCCTTCTTTTTTACGATGTACAATTTCGCCGCTAGAGGGCGTAAATGCAGATGATGTCGAATTCAAAATTACGTTTTAATCCACATATTTGGTTCTAAACATCCGATTGAAAAAATTATTTTATCTTTCGATTCCATTTATGTCGAAGAGTATTTTAGATATAGTTTCATTTTCAAACTACACATAGATTTTCCGCTAGGGGGCGTAAATTACATTTTTTCAGATAACTCTTCTCCTAAAACTCCGATCTGAAAAATCCTTTTTCCAGCGGATACATCTCCCAATGCAAACTTTTTTGCATATCATTTGGAATTTTTGGTAAAAAATACTTTGGCCACCAGGGGGCGTAAGTGTTAATTTTTGCTTCTGATGTATTTGCCATAAAATCTGAGCTTCTAAAATATCGATTGAAAAAATTATTTCGTGGACTGATGCCACTCACATGGATAAACCTTTTCGAAATATTTTCTTCCTAAAATATCCCACAGTTTGTCTGCCAGGGGGCGTAGATGTATATCTTATTTTTGTCAAAATCTCTACTTCTAGGCGTCCGATTTGAAAAATTCCTTTGTAGTTGGATAGTGTTTCCGATGCGAAATGTTTTTCGTATAAATTCAAAATTTTTACGTAAATCATTTAAGACTTTCTGCTAAGGCGCATAAAGGTAAATTGCGATTTCTGCTCCTAAAACTCCGATTTGAAAAATTCTTCCTGTATCGCATACAAGACCTGATGGAAAACATTTTTTTTGTTTTGCAGCCCCGGTGGAGCGCAGTGGTCTAAGCGATGGCCTCTGATGATTCGTCCGAACGGGGTCCTGGTTCGAATCCCGGTGAGGCATGGATGTTGTGTTTGTCTTACGGCACTGGCTCTCTCCCTTCCCTGGAACCAGTGACCCTAAATTATGGACGGGCGACTGCTTATAGCCCATTGAGTTGCTCACGGTGGTCGTTAAACCTCCAATCAAAAAAAAAAAAAGAATGGTTTGGCCACCAGGGGGCATAAGTGTTAAGTTCTGCTTCTGAAATATTTGTAGCAAAATCTCGGCTCCTGAAAACTCGACTAAATTTTTTTTTCTTTGACCAATACCGCTCATATGGATAAACCTTTTGCGAACACTTTCTTCCTAAAATAATGCATGGCGTTCCCACCAGGCGACGTAAAGTCACATCTTATTTTTGTCGATAAATCTGTTTCTAAAAGTTCGTAAGTTCACGATTCCGTTTACAGCAATATTTGAGGGATTAAAAACCCGATTGCAAATCTTCTTTCTTTTGTCAGATGTATTGTTCTCCATACCGGTTCCATTGACTTTGAATAGGTTTGATGAATTTAATTTGCGTCAGGACGGATTCAAAAGACGTGCTTATTACACCCGAAAATTCGGTGTCATCTTTCTTGTTTACACTGTTTCTGACTTATTTTCTAACTTACCTTCCTATATTATAGCGCTCGAAGTACTTAATAAGCACACCGGACATAAGATTATTCACCCTAACAGAAATGAGAGTAGGAAGTTACCGGTTGCACAGAGGGCGCCGTGCTAGGTTAATAGCACTGTCGCGATCACCAGGATCATTTCTCTCTCGTGCAGTGGTGAAAAGCAAGGTGTGTGTTGAATTTAGTCTGCCATATATGAGTCGTAAGACAGATCTTACTGAGTGGCAAAAGGGAGCCACCGTGTATCCACCCAATTTGTTAGTGTGGCGAAGCGTACTGTCGAACCAGGTTTACAAACACTGGTGTAGTTTGCAGTCAATTTAAAATCGGCGACGTAACTGTGGCCGGAAAAACTATTCTCACCAACATGGACCGCCGCCATGTTTCACGCCTAGTAACTGCAAATCGGTGTCAAGCCAGGCAACAATTGCTCCAAACAGTCAATGAGAATCCCCTTCAACTGATTTTCGATAGGACATAGCGACGAGAGCTGCATGCGATGGACATCTGGAGCAGAGTACCGCGGAAGAGGACTCATTTAACAGGAAGTCACTAAATCGCATGCTATCAGTGGGCTTAGAGGCACCAAAATTTTATTGTGGAGGATTGGAAACAAATAATTTGGTCTGATGAGTCTCGTTTTTGTTTGTACTCAAATGATAGGAAGCTGCGAGTGCATCACAGTCCCAATCAAACCTTTAATCCTGCTTGTGTCGAAGGTGGTGTTCAAGCTGATGGGCGGGGGGTGGGGGTTGTCATGTGATGTTTGGGGGATACCATAGAAAGGGCCATCTCGTTGCAGAGACTATGAATTTGAACCAGCATGCGTACTTCCGCATTCTGAATGACGAAGCATGCGTACATCCGCATTGCATTCTGAATGACGAAGCATGCGTACTTCCGCAATCTGAATGACGAAGCATGCGTACTTCCACAATATGAATGACGAAGCATGCGTACTTCCGCAATCTGAATGACGAAGCATGCGTACTTCCGCAATCTGAATGACGAAGCATGCGTACTTCCGCATTGCATTCTGAATGGCGAAGCATGCGTACTTCCGCATTCTGAATGACGAAGCATGCGTACTTCCGCATTGCATTCTGAATGACGAAGCATGCGTATTCTGCATTCTGAATGACGAAGCATGCGTACTTCCGCATTGCATTCTGAATGACGAAGCATGCGTATTCCGCATTCTGAATGACAAAGCATGCGTACTTCCGCATTGCATTCTGAATGACCAAGCATGCGTACTTCCGCATTGCATTCTGAATGACGAAGCATGCGTACTTCCGCAATTCTGAATGACGAAGCATGCGTACTTCCGCATTGCATTCTGAATGACGAAGCATGCGTACTTCCGCATTCTGAATGACGAAGCATGCGTACTTCCGCATTATGAATGACGAAGTGTTGCCCTTTGCTCTACATCTCCAGAAGCAGCATCACATTGCCACTCCTGTCCTACAAGATGATAATCGGCGTGTGCCCAGGGCCAAAACTGTGTCTGAGTGCCACGACAAGCAATCAATAACTCTGCATTACCTCGACTGGCCAGCCAAATCTCCAGATTTAAATCCCATTGAACATCTGTCTGATCATTTGGTGAAACGCCGGAATAGACACCCACGTACTCTGGCGGAACTTTGGGAGCAATTGACGCACAAGTGGCTGCAAATTGATGTTCAATACATCCGCAACCTTGTGGAGTCTCTACCACACCGAATTCATGCTGTTATCAAGGCAAGAGGCGCAGTCATCCGTTATTAGGTAAATTCTGATAGGAGTGACCAATTTTTTTGTCCGGTGTGCTTAGTTATGATTTAAGAGCTTACACTTAATTCTACGGTAAAAAGCGATTTTCTTTCCCTTTGGTTGTTAGAAATGATTTCATAGTCTTACTTACATAACAGTTTTCAGAAGCATTCTTGTGAAATTAAATCATTTACTTCCGTTAGAAGAGCAATATGTTAACTCTGTTGCATACCTTCTCCAAATATACACTGCTGGAAAGTGAAATAAGAACACCCAGAAGAAATGCCGGTAGCAGCGTCATATTATAATACACTGAAGTGCCAGAAAAACTGGTACAGACTAGCTTATGCAAAATACATAGCAACGTCACCTAAGCGCGTACTCGGTTGCGTCCGCCAGTGCGTATATAAAGCGATAGACATCCTTGCCAGCTGTCACGGCTGTTTTCGGCATGAGAATGAAAAGTAATAACGATTCAAGCTATTTTCAACGCGGTGTCATAGTTGGCGCTCGTGAGATGGGCCATAGTGTTTCGGAGGTAGAAACGAAGTTCGGATTTTCACGGACTCCCATTGCAAGGGTGTACCGTGATTACAAGAATTACGGCAAAACGTCCAACCTACGATACCAGTGTGGCCGTAAAAAGACATTGGGTGAACGTGACCATCTTCGGCTGTCAAGAATCGTTTCGCGCGATAGGCGTGCAACACTCTCGCAGGTATCATCGGAATTCAGTGCTGAAGTCTCAAAAAGCATCAGCGTCAGGACTGTGCAACGTACCGTGCACGATATGGGCTTTGGGAACCGACCCCCAACTCGAGTCCCCTTGATGGATGCACGATATGGGCTTTGGGAACCGACGCCCAACTCCAGTCCCCTTGATGGATGCACGATATGGGCTTTGGGAACCGACGCCCAACTCTAGTCCCCTTGATGGATGCACGACACAGAACTATGCGCCTCGCTTAAGCACGGCAACACCGCCACTGGACACTTGATGACTGAAAACTAGTAGCCTGGTCTCACGAGTCGCGTTTCCAACTGTATCGGGCAGATGGAAGGATTCGTGTGTGGCACACACTCCATGAAGCCATTGATCCCGCCTTCAACAGGAAACTGTACCAGCTGGTTGGGGGTCCGTAATGGTACGGGGTGTGTTTACCTGGACTTCAGTGTGACCCCTGGTACGTCTACAAATGTCTGTGGCCGGCCAACGCTAAGTGCGCATCCTTTGTGACGCGGTACACCCGTTCATGTCCTGCATTCATGCTGATGGGGTGGGCCTGTTCCAACAGGACAATGCACCTCCACACAAGTGTCGGGACGCCACATTATGGTCAGAGGAGCATTCATCTGAGTTTGGGGTGTTGCCATTCCCACCCAAGTCCCCAGATCTGAACGTGATGGAACACATTTAGAATGCCATGCAACGCGCCATCGAACACAGGAATCCGAGACCTCGGAATACACCCGAATTGCGGAACGCTCTGCAGGAAGTATAGTGTGCATTACCTATAGCATATTCCCAGACGCTAGTGTGGAGTCCATGCCCCGTCGTATTTCTGCAGTCCTGCGCTCCCGGGGGGGGGGACCTACCAAGTATTAGACTGGTGTACCAGTGTTTTTCTGGAACTTCAATGTAAGTCTCATAGATGCAGCTGCAATTTTTAATGGTGTTCCTTTTTCACTTTCAGGCAGTGTATATAGCTCTGAATAATACCTTATGTTTGTTTTATGATTTCTGACATTGGCTTGTACCTTTTTTCGTTTGGTTATAGCCCGAGTTGTTTAAAAAAGGCATTCTTCCAATTTCCTTTTTCAATATAAACCTTTACACATGATTAGCATTCGATCTGAAGCATAAATTTCTTGAGGAATGTGTTTTAGAAATATAAGAGGGATTAATAATTTTATTTTTGTGATATACCTAAAAATTGCGCGTCTTGATATTTTCTCCTGCTTTTTAAGATTCCCTCTTGAAATGCTTTTGATCATATCCCTAAATTTACAGCAAGCAATTTCGAAAATTTTGTCCATTCCCATTTGTGTAAAAGGAATAGATAAAATATTGTTAGCTTCGAAGTCTTGGTTTTTTCTGACACTCAGAGGTTTCAATTTGCAGTGTAGAAAATATAAAGATTTGAAGAAGATAATTCGGAAAAGAACTAACTGCTTCATATCCTCTTGAATTCCTCAGCAATTTATTTAAATATTTCTGGAAACAGAATTCCGGATTGATTTGGTCATATTAGCATGGAAATTTCAGTTGCACATCCTCAATTATGTTATTAAATAACGTTTGGAATTGCGGAATACCGAGTCAATCTGCTCTACGAATCAACTGTATCTACAAAATTATCTTTAGCACATTTCGGTAGCTCTGTGGTTGCCTCTAAATCCATTAGGGAAAATATTCCGCCATACAGAGGGCAGCTCATACGAAAAAATATGCTAAAGGGAAATTGTTTTATTTTTATTTTTCACAGGTACATTAATGTCATACGTTTAACATTGAACTAAAACTCAGTTACTAGCTCGCAAAAACAAATGACTCTATCGAATCAGCAGGAGACGAGATATGATGATGCATGCTAAGAAAAGAAGTGAAAGAAATGTAACATGAAATTCTCTAGGGCAATAAGCACATCTTTTGATTCCTTTCATAAGCGATAAGAAGTTTTAAATGTAGATATTTAGAAAAATAAAGAAACTATTCGTAAAAAAAGAATTAATTTTTGATACGTATTGGAAAAACTGCGCATTATTTAACTTTTAAGCTGCGTATCTACCAGAACCAAAAGGTGCCCCAAAATTTTGGCCCCTCTCCAAACAGAAATGTTTACATGGCGGCCGGGTATTACAAAAGCTACAGAAAAACAATTCCTTTATTCCTCTATATTTTATCGTTACCATCAAATAAGTATATCAAGAATGACAAGCGCTCCCTTCTAGTGCATTTTTTATATTCCATGAAACAAGGCATAAGGGTAAAAGGCTAGTTCCCCTGACACGGAAATCATGCTACTATTTAGAAACAAAAAACTCAAACATCTCCTCTCTCGTTTCTTAGGCATATTCCTTTCACTGGCGATAACCACGGCCTTCTATCCCTTTATTCTCAGCTCCATCACGCAAGGAGTAAAAGAAAAGGACTAGTTCCCCTGACACGGACATCATGCCACTTGTTGGAAACACGTGACTCAAACGTCTTCTCCCCCATTTCTTAGGTTTATTCCTTTCACTTCTCTCTCCTTTCTTAGGTTTATTCCTTTCACTTCTCCCTCCTTTCTTAGGTTTATTCCTTTCACTTCTCCCTTCTTTCTTAGGTTTATTCCTTTCACTTCTCCCTTCTTTCTTAGGTTTATTCCTTTCACTTCTCCCTTCTTTCTTAGGTTTATTCCTTTCACTTCTCCCTCCTTTCTTAGGTTTATTCCTTTCACTTCTCCCTCCTTTCTTAGGTTTATTCCTTTAACTTCTCTCTCCTTTCTTAGGTTTATTCCTTTCACTTCTCCCTCCTTTCTTAGGTTTATTCCTTTCACTTCTCCCTCCTTTCTTAGGTTTATTCCTTTCACTTCTCCCTCCTTTCTTAGGTTTATTCCTTTCACTTGTATTAAGCTCGGCCTTCTAGTCCTTTATTCTCTGCTCCATGACGCAAGGAGTGAAGGAGAAGCACTAGTTCCATTGACACGGACATCTTGCCCCTGGGTAGAAACAACCCAGCAAAAACAGTTTTGCTGGACTAGCACTGGGCCATTGCTGGCAGCCAGCAGTAGCCCAGCACTATGTTGCCGCTGCCGAACCGTCAATAAAATGTCCGGGCGGCCAACAGAAGGGCCAAAAGTTCAGGCCAACAGCTGACCAACAGTTGGCTCCCCATCAGTTGTCATATGCTACAACAGGGCCGTCAGTTGTCCATTACAGGCAGTAGTTGCCACAAATCGGCCCTGCAAGCACGTGCCAGAAATGATGGCTAGCCTAATGTGGTCCGCTAGTGGCAGACGGCAACCACGTGACATAACTGGTGGCTTGCCGAATCTTTTCCACCAATTTCCCAGTAGTAGCCATAAAAAAAAAAAAAAAATCAAGGATAACCGCAGTTCCCCAAAGCTACAACTTTTTTTTTTTCTACCCTTACGAAACTTGCGAATTATAGCACTGCGCTGGGGAAATTTTCTCAACAGACCGGAAAAACGCCTGTTTGGATGTTGGTAGATACGAACCTGGGCCGTTGGCGTGGGAGCTGAGCTCTCTACCGACCGGACTAATCTGTCACGCCCGCTCGTGTGCTTGAAGCTATCTGTTTCGTACGGAATATGTAATCGAATGATTCCCTTTTTCCTTTTACAATATTGCGAGGTTTTTTTCATAAAAAACAGTTTCATATAATTCATAAATTTGTTTTTTTTCGACCTTAAGGGAGCTTCACTTATTTTCAACGAGTGTACATACTTATTCGGTTTCAAACGTTTTGCACTGTCCTTGTCGTCTTGAAAGGAGATTGTTGAATTAATATATATTTACCCGGGTTCATGTCACATTCTGTTACATTTTTAACGTTGTATCTTTCCTTTCCGTTGTCCGAAGCTACATTTGTTTTAAAGAGGAAAGATATTTTATTTTACTTCTCGTTATTTTTAGAAGCGAATTCATCCCAGTCTTGTGTATTCAACTCACGGATGAGTACATTATATCCACATAGCGTTGTTTTTTTGTTTTGTTTTTTCAAATAATTAATAAATTTTGTACGCGTGTAATTATTATTTTTTTTTCCAACAAACTTTCTTAATGGGTTTTTTCAGGACATTTGTTTCAACCGGTTTCAAATTTTTTCTTGTTATTTCACTTACTCCATTCCATGAATTGTTATTCATGGGAATGGAGTGGCAGTTTTTCATGGCCCAATCTGATATCTTCGTCGACGTGGAATTCCATTAGGAAATTAATTCGCCTCTCTAAATATGGATTTTTTTCTTAACATCATCCAAAATAACACGATGGCGATAGCGTCGTCTTCAACTAACTGGTACCATGAGAAACACATTAAGTGTTGCTTCTGCGCATACGCAGTCCCGTTGCTTCCACCTGCTGTTGGGTTTGTATTGGTTGCCAGCAACGGGCCACTAGTGGCACTTGCTTGGAGGCCCACAATTTACAGCGATGCTGCAGGGCCATCAATGGCTCGCCAACTGATAGCGCTGCCACCAACGGGCCACTACCGGGCCGTGAGGGGCAGATTTCAGCCAGCAATGACCCATCATTGCCAGCTGGTGGCCAGCAGTTTCCTAGCACTTGTGATTTTGCTGGGAAGTGACTCAAACATCTTCTCTCTCTTTTTTTAAGGTTCAATCTTCTTACTGACGATAAACTCGGCGTTCTAGTTTCTTAATCTTTGCTCCATTACCGAAGGCATAGTGATGAACACCTGGAACCCCTTACATGGACATCATATATGAGGGCACAAACAAGTGATTCAAACCTTTTCTTCCTTCCTTCTTAGGTTTAATCCTTTGTCTGGTGATAAGCGATCCCTTCTAATCTTTTAAAATCTTCTCCATCACCCAAGGCATGAGGATGATGGATAACTGCCCCCTGCCACGGAAAAAAAAGTTACTCTGTTTCTTAAGTTCACGGCCATTGTTACAATATTTTTAATGGGTAGCTGGTTAGAAAGGATAGTTGCGAATCATCCCCTTCAATTAGTACTTTCAATAAATCTAAGGGGAAAACAACGGTTTCCAATACTGGGGTCCACCCGATCCAGCCTCGTTCGGCTGAGCGACGAATGTATTAATTCAGACCGACAAATTCGTTCCAGCCGGTTAGAGTGTAATACTACGAAATACATGTAAGTTTTCCATTAAGAATAGGAAGAGTTATAACCAAAGAAATTCCACTGGGTTTCCAGAATCCGCAAAATGTTCACAAGAACAATTCTGCAAAGTGCGGCAGGAATGTTCGTTGGGACAACTCGCAGATTGTACACAATGTTTCTCATAGGGAAAACTAATCGGGGCAAAATGGAGTTTTCAAATCGTAAAATTAGAAGAAGAGATATTTGCAGAAAGGTTTTATGTTATTTAACAATTTAGCTGACGGAAACGAATTAATTTGTGGTTAACAAAATACGTTGAAATAGCGGGAACGAATATGCTCGTTGTCTAAGAAGTAGGCCGATAGCTTCTGAAAAGTATTCAGTTAGCTATGTTTTGTGGACGTAACAGTGCTCGTGGACGTGAACATTCAGAGTTCCAGTGTGGGCTGGTCATAGGATGTCATATGAGTAACTTTTCCATGAAAAGCATTGCAGCTAAACTAAACATACCAAAATCGACTGTAAGTGATGTCGTGAAGAGATGTGCGAAAACACAAATTTGTCCGTGACAGAAATCGCAATCCCGCTGTGACATACCTGCCAGCAGGACGCACACGACATAAAGGCAGATAGGAATCAGAATAAACGTCCACGTAGCTCAATTGGTAGAGCAACTTATTCCGGAATGAGAGGACCCGGGTTCGAATCCTGGCGCGGATAAAATGGACGGAGAAATTTACTTCGTTATAATGGCGCCCGAACTATCCGGATGACCCGACCGTTCAAAATCTCGCATCGGTGTGATGTTCTTTCCACACCGCGAGATAGGAAAAATCGGAGAATCCCTTCCCCAGCGCTTCGAAAAAAAAAATAAATGACTGGGAGTTCTCAAGTGCACGTTCTACAGTGGATGGCTGCCTGCAACGATTCATGATCACGGCTGACCCGTGGGCCATGCCCCCGGCCCTCTTTCGAGGGGGGGGGGAGTTGTGACGTACCTGCCAGCAGGACGCACACGACATAAAGGCAGATAGGAATCAGAATAAACGTCCACGTAGCTCAATTGGTAGAGCAACTTATTCCGGAATGAGGGGACCCGGGTTCGAATCCTGGCGCGGATATAAATGACGGAGAAATTTACTTCGTTATAGCGCCTCTTCGCTCCGGAGTGAGTTTCTCTTTCAACTAAGCAACATAGACGTAATGCGCCGCTGCAAATTTGTCGTCTTGACACGTGATTCACCTTTGTACTACGTCACAGCAGGGCTATGCAACTATAGCAATAAAACGTTCAGGGAGGCCGCACAAACTGACAAAACATAACAGGAGAGTCAGGTATAGAAAGAGGAAAAGACACATACTCATTTTTGGAAAAGACACATACTCATTTTTGAGTATATTTTGGGCTTATAATAGCTCCGAGTACTTGTGTATCATTTTTGGAAAATGCACGAACTCATTTTTTAGTATATTCAGGGCTTATAATAGCTCCGAGCACTCTTGTCTCATTTTTGGAAAAGACAGATACTCATTTTTGAGTATATTTTGGGCTTATAATAGCTCCGAGTAGTTGTTTATCATTTTTGGAAAGTACACGTACTCATTGTTTAGTATATTCTGGGCTTATAATAGCTCCGAGCACTATTGTCACATTTTTCGAAAAGACACATACTCATTTTTGAAAATATTTTGGGCTTATAATAGCTCCGAGTACTTGTATATCATTTTTGGAAAAAAGACATGTACTCATTTTTTAGTATATTCTGGGCTTATAATAGCTCCGAGCACTTTTGTCACATTTTTGGAAAAGACACATACTCATTTTTGAGTATATTTTGGGCTTATAATAGCTCCGAGTAGTTGTGTATCATTTTTGGAAAGGACACGAACTCATTTTTTAGTATATTCTGGGCTTATAATAGCTCCGAGTACTTGCGTATCATTTTTGGAAAAGACACATACTCATTTTTGAGTATATTTTGGGCTTATAATAGCTCCGAGTACTTGTGTATCATTTTTGGAAAAGACACGTACTGATTTATTAGTATATTCTGGGCTTATAATAGCTCCGAGCACTTTTGTCACATTTTTGGAAAAGACACATACTCATTTTTGGAAAAGACACATACTCATTTTCGAGTATATTTTGAGCTTATAATAGCTCCGAGTACTTGTGTATCATTTTTGGAAAAGACACGTACTCATTTTTTAGTATATTCTGGGCTTATAATAGCTCCGAGCACTTTTGTCACATTTTTGGAAAAGACACATACTCATTTTTGAGTATATTTTGGGCTTATAATAGCTCCGAGTACTTGTATATCATTTTTGAAAAAGACACGTATTCATTTTTTAGTATATTCTGGGCTTATAATCGCTCCGAGCACTCTTGTCTCATTTTTGGAAAAGACACATACTCATTTTTGAGTATACTTTGGGCTTATAATAGCTCCGAGTACTTGTGTATCATTTTTGGAAAAGACACGTACTGATTTATTAGCATATTCTGGGCTTATAATAGCTCCGAGCACTTTTGTCACATTTTTGGAAAAGACACATACTCATTTTTGGAAAAGACACATACTCATTTTTGAGTATATTTTGGGCTTATAATAGCTCCGAGTACTTGTATATCATTTTTGGAAAAGACATGTACTCATTTTTTAGTATATTCTGGGCTTATAATAGCTCCGAGCACTTTTGTCACATTTTTGGAAAAGACACATACTCATTTTTGAGTATATTTTGGGCTTATAATAGCTCCGAGTACTTGTATATCATTTTTGGAAAAGACACGTACTCATTTTTTAGTATATTCTGGGCTTGTAATAGCTCCGAGCACTTTTGTCACATTTTTGGAAAAAACACATACTCATGTTTGAGTATATTTTGGGCTTATAATAGCTCCGAGTACTTGTATATCATTTTTGGAAAAGACACGTACTCATTTTCGAGTATATTTTGGGCTTATAATAGCTCCGAGTACTTGTGTATCATTTTTGGAAAAAGACATGTACTCATTTTTTAGTATATTCTGGGCTTATAATAGCTCCGAGCACTTTTGTCACATTTTTGGAAAAGACACATACTCATTTTTGAGTATATTTTGGGCTTATAATAGCTCCGAGTACTTGTATATCATTTTTGGAAAAAGACATGTACTCATTTTTTAGTATATTCTGGGCTTATAATAGCTCCGAGCACTTTTGTCACATTTTTGGAAAAGACACATACTCATTTTTGAGTATATTTTGGGCTTATAATAGCTCCGAGTACTTGTATATCATTTTTGAAAAAGACACGTATTCATTTTTTAGTATATTCTGGGCTTATAATCGCTCCGAGCACTCTTGTCTCATTTTTGGAAAAGACACATACTCATTTTTGAGTATACTTTGGGCTTATAATAGCTACGAGTACTTGTGTATCATTTTTGAAAAATGCACGAACTCATTTTTTAGTATATTCAGGGCATATAATAGCTCCGAGCACTTTTGTCTCATTTTTGGAAAAGACACATACTCATTTTTGAGTATATTTTGGGCTTATAATAGCTCCGAGTAGTTGTGTATCATTTTTGGAAAGGACACGAACTCATTTTTTAGTATATTCTGGGCTTATAATAGCTCCGAGCACTTTTGTCACATTTTTGGAAAAGACACATACTCATTTTTAAGTACATTCTGGGCCTATAATAGCTCCGAGTACTTGTGTCTCATTTTTGGAAAAGACACGTACTCATTCTTGAGTACATACAGGGAATCAATTCTAAGTATATCTGGTATTTCTAATTTGAAATATAGGCATTTATTTTGAGTACATATGTTTCAAATATATGAGCCCTAACTTCGTTCAGTTTCTGTGCCCTGCCCGAAAGGGCACAGAAACTGAAGGAAATTAGAGCGAATCTAGCGATTCTGACAGGATGGTTTGTAAATGCGAGAGAGCACGATGCTGTGTTTGCCTTAATGCGCTGCCTCTCTCCCGTGCCTGCAACCAGTGGCCCTAAATTAAGGAGCCGCCCCAGTGGCGCAGTGGTCTAAGCGATGACTTCCGCTTATTCGCCCGAAAGAGATCCGGATTCGAATCCCGGTGAGGCATGGAAGTTGTGTTTATTTTACGGCACTGGCTTTCTCCCTTCCCTGGAACCAGTTCCGCAGTGTTCTAAGCGATGGTTTCTGATCATTCGTCCGAAAGGGGTCCGGGTTCGAATCCCGTGAGGCGTGGATGTTGTGTTTGTCTTACGGCACTGGCTCTCTCCCTTCCCTTGAACCAGTAGGCCTAAATTAGGGAGTCGCCCCGGTGACGCAGTGGTCTAAGCGATGTTTTCTGATCATTCGTCCGAAAGGGGTCCGGGTTCGAATCCCGGTGAGGCATGAATGTTGTTTTTTCCTTACAGCACTGGGTCTCTCACTTCCCTGGAACCAGTGCTGCAGTGGTCTAAGCGATGTTTTCTGATCATTCGTCCGAAAGGGGTCCGGGTTCGAATCCCGTAAGGCATGGATGTTGTGTTTGTCTTATGGTGCTGTATCTCTCCCTTCTCTGGAACCAGTGACCATAAATTAGGGATGGGGAAGTTGCTCACGATAGTCGTTAAACCTCTAATCAAAAAAAAAAAAAAAACTTCGTATGTCCCTAAATTAGGGCCACTGTGTTTGAGGGAAGAAAGCGAACCATCGCCAGACGAAGGTACACCATTCATGCCTCATTCGGGCTCACTCAGACGAATGGTAAGAAGCAAGAGGATTGGCTACTGCATCAATCTTGCATCGTTTGTTGGCATCAAATGAAATATTTCAAAATCAATAACACTTAGCTGAAGCTTCGAAATCTGATTAAGTATTAAAATCGGTTAAAGGTATCATAGTGATCGCTCATCCCGTTTCTTTCTCTCTCCTTTAAATAACATCTAATAAATATTTTAACATTAAACAGATCGCCATGCGGGCTTTCCAAATGTTAAGGCATTAAGCATATTATGAACATTTTCGCTTAACCTAATATCACGAAGAAAAAAAGAATACTATCCTTTTTCCCACCATGATTTGAATGTTGATATGAGGTATTAGCCAACATATTACGCATGTTTTATTACTTCCGATATTGGTCTCCTGAAAGCACTTATTGTTCCCCTCAGATCCAATGCTTATAACGATTTTTTCCAAAACGAGAGGGAAATCCTGCTGCAGAAATTCGTACCGCCTATAAAATTTCATGCAAATCAAAAGATCGATACAAGGGTATGAAATATTAAGAAAAAAACCGATAAAGTTTTATTGATATGTTACCCCCCACCAAGGAAAGTTGAGATTGCTTTATCAATAAAAAAGTACAGTGATTTTTGCATTAGCTTTGTATTTTTTCCTCTCTGAAGATAAATCAGAATCTCAAAATGCGCAACTGATTGCTTGGAAAGGGAAGAAAAGGAAAGAAAAAAAAATAAAGCGAAAACGTAGAGGCAGCGAAACTCACGCGGCAGAATTGTTGAATTAAATAAAGAAAAAAGAAGTTCCTTCCAGCTTTTAACTTTCAAAATATTATGCAGATGCTCATTTGCTAATGCATTTTGGATAACATGCCATGTTTAGGAGCTTCCAGCATTAAAAAAAAAACCTTTAAAATGCAATTTTAATATTAGATACATGCCTCCCCCCACACCTCCAGTCAGGGTGTTGCCTTAAGATAGGGATGTACTGAAGCTGGTTGTAACAAAACCTTTTGATTAAGTTTTGAAGTACTTCTTCCTTACAAGTGAAACCACCCAGCTCGTCAAAGATAGGAATTCCGAGTATATTCCTGATATTCACACCAAAAAAAAAAAAAAAATTCCACAAAGTCATTTAAAAGATGAATATTTTTCCCACAAATATTTCTTTCACAGTCTTTCATTGGATTACAGCAACAGCATTTTTAGTTTACTTTTTGGCAGCATCTACATTTATGTTACTTCATTTTGCCGCAGAAAAGCATAGCCCTTAGAGCGGAAAAGTAACTAAATTCTAACATAAATAAATGCGTTTTTTTACAAGTTAACCACATTTTAGTGAGTGTTCTGAAAGATTTGTGCACAAGAATAACTTTAAAAATTTTGTAAGGCCTACGATAAGCAATATGTTTTGCTCGCTTCGAGTACATTGCTCTGTCGCGCAGCTCAGCGAGAGATATTCAAGCAGACAACAAGCAAAATGCGAGGGCTGTACCGAAAGTAATGCAAAAGTGGGCATAGCTTTTTTATTAACTAACAGAGCTCGTTCAAAGTGCACATGTTGGTAGAGTAACTCTTTCTCTACAGTAACCCTTTTTCTTGATTGCAGGTAAATGCGAGAGTTGTACCGAAAGTAATGGAAAAGTGGGCATAGATTTTTTTATTAACTGACAGATGTCGTTCAAAGTTCACATGTTGGTAGAGCAACTCTTTCTCTATAGTAACCCTTCTTCTTGATTGCAGGTAAATGCAAGGGTTGTACCGAAAGTAAAGTAAAAGTAGGCATAGCTTTTTTATTAACTGACAGATGTCGTTCAAAGTTCACATGTTGGTAGAACAACTCTTTCTCTATAGTAACCCTTCTTCTTGATTGCAGGTAAATGCAAGGGTTGTACCGAAAGTAAAGTAAAAGTGGGCATAGCTTTTTTTATTAACTGACAGATGTCGTTCAAAGTTCACATGTTGGTAGAGCAACTCTTTCTCTATAGTAACCCTTCTTCTTGATTGCAGGTAAATGCAAGGGTTGTACCGAAAGTAAAGTAAAAGTAGGCATAGCTTTTTTTATTAACTGACAGATGTCGTTCAAAGTTCACATGTTGGTAGAGCAACTCTTTCTCTATAGTAACCCTTCTTCTTGATTGCAGGTAAATGCGAGGGTTGTACCGAAAGTAAAGTAAAAGTGGGCATAGCTTTTTTTATTAACTGACAGATGTCGTTCAAAGTTCACATGTTGGTAGAGCAACTCTTTCTCTATAGTAACCCTTCTTCTTGATTGCAGGTAAATGCGAGGGTTGTACCGAAAGTAAAGTAAAAGTGGGCATAGCTTTTTTTATTAACTGACAGATGTCGTTCAAAGTTCACATGTTGGTAGAGCAACTCTTTCTCTATAGTAACCCTTCTTCTTGATTGCAGGTAAATGCAAGGGTTGTACCGAAAGTAAAGTAAAAGTAGGCATAGCTTTTTTATTAACTGACAGATGTCGTTCAAAGTTCACATGTTGGTAGAGCAACTCTTTCTCTATAGTAACCCTTCTTCTTGATTGCAGGTAAATGCGAGGGTTGTACCGAAAGTAAAGTAAAAGTGGGCATAGCTCTTTTTATTAACTGACAGATGTCGTTCAAAGTTCACATGTTGGTAGAGCAACTCTTTCTCTATAGTAACCCTTCTTCTTGATTGCAGGTAAATGCAAGAGTTATACCGAAAGTAAAGTAAAAGTGGGCATAGCTTTTTTATTAACTGACAGATGTCGTTCAAAGTTCACATGTTGGTAGAGCAACTCTTTCTCTATAGTAACCCTTCTTCTTGATTGCAGGTAAATGCAAGGGTTGTACCGAAAGTAAAGTAAAAGTGGGCATAGCTTTTTTATTAACTGACAGGGGTCGTTCAAAGTGCACATGTCGGTAGAGTAACTCTTTTTCTAGACAAATATACTACTCAACAAAGTCTGCATCACAAGCGATGCATTCGCGCCATCGTTGAACTCAACTCTCGAAATCTGTTTGAAAATTTTCAGTTGTGGACTTTTGTACCCGCTTCTTCAGAGCCACTCTCTCATCGTCTGTGTCATAAAATCGTTGCCCCCGAAGACTGTCCATCATTGGACCAAACAGGCAGAAGTCGAAAGTTGTCAGGTCTGGGTTGTACAGTGGATGGGGGACCACCCACTAGCCTAATTTGCTGAGGATGGGGGACCACCCACTAGCCTAATTTGCTGATAGCTTAATTTGTTGCCAAATACGTGTGTGGTCTCGCATTGTCATGGTGAATGTAGATCTTTTTCAGATTCTTGTTCGGTCCCTTCCTCCTTACGGCTTCTCTAAGCTTCCATATTATCTCAATGTATCACTGCTCTGTCCACGTTTGAGAAAACAAGGAGAATGACAGTCATCTCAAAAGAAAAGGAACCATGACTTTCTGCTATGATCGCTGGCTCTTGAACTTCTTAGGCCTTGTTGAAGAGGCGTGACTGTATTCCATGGATTGATTCTTCGTTTCCGGATCGTAAAGATAAACCCACGTTTCATCCCCTGTCACCAGATCGACAAAAAAACGTGTCTTCATTGGCTTTAAATGCTTCTAGTGGATCAGAGCAGACTTCCAAGAGGTACGCACTTTGCACACACTTTCCGATACTTTTAGTCTTCCACCATCTTCTGTATGGCATTGTGACTACAGTCCAGTTGTGCAACAAGTTCACGGACTGTGACTCGTCTCTCAGCGCGAAACAATTCATTCACTCGCTGACGATTCGTGTCAGTGGTTGCAGATGATGGCCTCCCACTGCGTGGCTTGTCTTCAATGATGGTTTTCCTTTCTTTAAATTTCTTCATCCATCTCTGTACATTGCTTTTGTTCAAATTGTTAAAGCGTTCATATTATTCAGTTGACAGTTTCTGTCTAACGTCCTTGATAAAGCCATCTGGTTTATGTCCAAAAGCTTTGAAACGCTTATGTGTCTATTTCGTAAGCCAATAAATCGGATCACTAGTATAGTGTTACTATATTCTATCGGAATGTTCGTCTACAGTAATGTCAGGAACACCGTATCTAGACAATGGAAGACCGGAAAGTTCGTCTACAGTAGTGTCAGGAACACCGTATCTAGACAATGGAAGATCAGAAAAATGTCATGTGGTCCGACGAGTTGTGGTAAACCTTGTTCTGTAGTGCTGGTAGGCAGATAGTTTCATTACATATCTATGAAGCAATGGTCCAAGCTTGACTTCTAAACACACCTTGAGATCTTTTAGGTGGTGTCATGGTGTGGAGCACGCTTTGTTGGTCCGGAACTGGTCCCCTGACATTGCTGGAAGGTCGGGTGTCTTCCAAGAACTATCTTAACATTTTTGCCGATCAAGTGCATTATGCAGTGTTGACTGTTGTCCAGCACGTGACGTCTGTATCGTGGACGACAACGCTACCGTCCATCGCAAAAGATCTGTTCAGCAGTAGTTCAAAACAAAAGAAAGAAAGGACCACGACTCCCACTATTTTTTCTGGCAACCACAAAGCCCGGATCTGAACCCTACTGAGGATGTATAGGACATGTTAGAAAAACAGATACTGGAGCAATGCTTTCTTCCGTCAAATCTGAGCTAATTAACGGACTATCTCTTGAACGGCTAGTATGCTATAGACGTAAATGCACTCAAACATCTTGGGAAATCTTTGGCAAACCGCATACGTGCTGTGATTCAGGTCAAAAGAAGTACAGCCCTGTATTGAATAAAAGTTTCTAATTAAGGGTCCCGTGTGTGTACAAGTTTGGTCTTCGTGGTACAAGTTCTCGGTAGATAAATATAATTTTTAAATCGCTTTTAAGCAATTGTGGAGAGTAATGCATATTTTGAAATTAATAACACGAGCAGTTACTTCCCTTTGCTTCGAGGATTTACATCGGAAGAAGATCAAGTTGTATGTATATTCGTCTTCGCAGTTGTCTTTCGAATGAAGTTTTCAAATCGGACTAATGATTCCAGACATGTGATGTCCACAAGTGGACGGGTTTGGTGATACTACAGTCAATTGCAAAGTGTAAGACCACCTGTCAATTTTTTGAGAATTAAGATTTTCAAAGTAACAACTAATTCCTAGTCAGAGATATTTAAAAAAATGACACCACAGATAAATACTTTCATTCTTTAGAGCACAAAAACACCGAAATCAATACTTCGTGTGGCCACGTTTTTTTGTTCTTTAAACCACGCGTACTTTATCGCGCCAATCAAAGCTCGGGAATTTGATGGCTGTTTTTCTGCTACCTTGTCTTTTAAAATGGTCCACAAATTTTCGGTGGGGTTAAGGTTGGGACTATTACCGGGGCGGTTAAGCACAGTTGTGTTTTTTTCTCTGCAGGTAGTCCTTTACTCTCTTTGATCTGTGGCATTGAGCACCATCATGCATGAAGATTGTGCATCTATGTATTTTCATACGAGTTAACAGTTTTCAACACTAGAAGGTCCAGTCATGTTAGTGCCTGTCTGCAGAAAGGATAATGAAGAAGTACCTGATGTTGACATAGCACCCCATATCCCCTGACTAGGAGGATGTCTCGCAAACTAGAATCACTTTTTCTTCATGACAATGGTTAGTCTATGTTTATGTGCAAGTTTATAAGACTTTAGTCCAAAATGTTTGCTAAGACGTCGGGAAACAGTGCTGATACTAATACCAGACCCTTTTGAATGTAGAAAGGCCTTGATTTTTTTGCACGAACTCCTCAAAGAACGCATAACTATTCGCCTTATGGTATTGTCATCACGTGGGATTGTTTTCCTTGGACACCCACTTGTCTTTCGGTCGCT